>CM046943.1:7567200-17567200 GCA_025698515.1 Gossypium sturtianum | reverse complement strand
GATAGGGATCCGAGGTTCACCTCACGGTTTTGGAAAAAGTTGCAAGAAGCGTTGGGAACGAAATTGAATTTTAGTACTGCTTTTTACCCGCAAACCGACAGCCAATCAGAGAGGGTAATTCAGATACTCGAAGAAGGTGTTGTGTTCTTGAGTTCCAAGGTAGTTGGGAAAAATATTTACCGTTGGTAGAGTTCGCCTACAATAATAGTTTTTAGGCGAGTTTGAAAATGGAACCTTATGAAGCTTTGTATGGACATAAATGCCGAACGCCTTTGTATTGGTCCGAACTCAAGGAAAATCAGATACACGAGGTTGACTTAGTCAGAGAAACCGAAGAGAAAGTAAAAGTGATTCGTGACTGTTTGAAGGCTGCTTCGGATAGACAGAAATCCTACGCGAACTTGAAACGGAAAGAGATTGAGTTTCAAGTAGGTGATAAGGTATTTTTGAAAGTATCCCGTGGAAGAAAGTTCTCAGATTCGGTAGGAAAGGTAAATTAAGTCCACGTTTTATTGGGCCATATGAGGTGACAGAGAGAATTGGACCGATAGCATACCGATTAGCCATGCCATCTGAATTAGAAAAGATCCGTGATGTATTCCATGTGTCTATGTTGCGCCGTTACCGATCTGACCCATCACATGTGATTTCACCAACAGACGTTGAGATTTGTTCAGACCTGACCTATGGTGAAGAGCCGGTTAAGATTTTAGATCGGGAGGTCAAGAAATTGAGGAATAAAAGTATAGCACTTATGAAAGTGTTATGGCATAAACATGGGGTTGAAGAGGACACATGGGAGCCCGAGGAAACCATGAGAGACCAATACCCGAACCTTTTTGCTGGTAAGATTTTTGGGGACGAAAATCCCTAAGGGAGGAGAATTGTAATAGCCAGATTTTGGGGCTAGTCGGAATAGTGGTTTCGAGACCACTAATTCCAGGTCAGAGAAAATTTATTTTAATATTAGTTTATATGTTATAGTCTGATTATATGAGTGCATGAAAATTTTGGTGAATTAATTTTAGTGATTGCATGCTTAATTTTGAAAAAGGACTAAATCGCATTAAGTGCAAAAGTTTTATTCTAAAAGCTAAAGGTGTCAAATAGCTATAGAACCTTAAATTGGAGGTCCTTAATGTGAAATTAGGCCCTTAGGAAAGTGTTGGCCGGCCATAGGGGACAAGAAAATGAAATTGGTCAAGGTTTGGTAGCATTAGGTGACTAAATTGGTGTAATAAAATAAATAAATAAAAAAGCTATCATCTTTTTCATTCATCCTTCTCTCCACCGAAAATACTAAGAAAATAGTGGTCTTGGAAGCTTGAAATTTTCAGCAACTTACAACCCTTGCAAGTAAGTGATTTTGATGGTCATTTTTGATGATTTTTGTGTTTTTGGAACCCTTGTAGCTTAAGCTAGCTAATGAGGGAACTATTTTGCAAAATGGTTGAGAGTCTAGGGTTTTTCCATGAGAACACTAGTGTTGTTTGCTGAATTTTTATGGAAGAAAATGAAACTTGGTTGTTAAATAAACAACTTTTGTGAAAGGAGTTTACAAGAAAACACCTAAAACAGACCTTTTTGTAAAGGTTGTAAAATAAGTAATAAATGTGTGAAATAATTGGATTTGCTATAAGCTTAAAATAGATTCGGCTAGGCTTGGTTAATGAGGAAATTTGATGAAAATCGATTTACGAGCCTAGGGGCAAAATCGTAATTTTGTGAAAGTTTAGGCGTAAAACGGCAATTTTGCCAAAGTAGGAATTTAAAATATCTTGATTAATGTGGTGATTAAATGAGTGAATTTTATCATTATAGATCAAGAAAAACGGAGTCCCGGCCTAGACTGGGGGAAAGCCAAGCTAGTAGACTAATTCAATTTAGTCGCTCACTTTTTGTATACCGAGGTAAGTTGTACGTAAAAATAAAATGTTATTGTATTTATGCATTAAACAATTGATATTGCATAAAATGTTTGATTATGGTTGTGAATATGCATGATGAGAATTGATGTAGTAAAAACTCTCGCTTGAACCTTAGGAATAGATTGGATATCCATGCCATGACATTTAGGGTGATATGTGTGCTAGTGTAAGACCATATCTGGGACGTGGCATCGGCCACATTATGAGAGCCAGTGTAAGACCATGTTTGGAACATGGAATCAGCATTGATATGTGTGCTAGTGTAAGACCATGTCTGGGACATGGCATCAGCCACATTATGAGAGCCAGTGTAAGACCATGTTTGAAACATGGCATCGGCGTTGATATGTGTACTAGTATAAGACCATGTCTGGGACATGGCATCAACATTGAGACGAGAGCTAGTGTAAGACCATGTCTGGGACATGGCATCGGCCTCAACATGTAAGCCAGTGTAAGACCATGTCTGGGACGTGGCATCGGCATTTTACCCTTTTGTGTGAGGCTTATTGGATATCCTTTGGTATTCCAATGGGTTCAACGGGTAAATTAAAGATTGTATTAAAAGTGAGAGAAGTTACAGCTATGTTGTAAGTGATATAGGTACCTAATGAGCTCGAATTATGTTGTGTGTTTAGTAAGGGTGGAAATGAGTAAGTTATGCCTTTAATCATTTGAGAATCATGTGCAAGTTTATAATATGCTATGAGTATGATAATGCATGTTAATTGTTGTTAATTTTTTACATGTAACTTACTAAACTTTATGCTTACTCCCTCTCCTTTCCATTTTCTTATAATGTCGCCAAGTTAGCTCAGGGATCAAAGGACGTCAGAGGCTCAATCACACTATCAATCAGACCATTTGGTATAGTTAGATTTATCATTTTGAGTATGGCATGTATAAGGACTTAGTCTTTGTCAAGTGTCATATTGTTTTGGCCAAATGTGTTGGCTTGACTTGGAGATTTGATTCTTTTTGTATAAGGCCATGGATGATGGCTATTTCCTATTATTGATATATAAAAAAGATGATGTTTTTCATGGGTGAGCAAATTTCATGAATGGATTGATAAGTATGTGATAAGTTTAGCATGTTAAAATGGTGGCTTATGATGGTGCAAGTAGGGGTGGAAAAAAGGGCTTGGTAAATAGCCTTGCTTTTGTCCACGTGGGTAGACGCACGGGCATGTGTCTAGGCCGTGTGTGACACACGGTCTACCCCATAGATGTGTAGATCGGCCATGTGTCCCCCTACACCCTAAGTTGACAAAAGAGAATGCCCAGTAGTAACCACAAGGGCTGAGACACGGCCGTGTGTCTCAACCGTGTAGAAGACACGGCCATAGGACATGGGCATATGCCCAAGCCGTGTGAAGTCTGCACTTGAATTTAGGAATTTAATTCTCCACACGGCCTAAGCACACGGGCGTGTGACTTGGTCGTGTGATCTTATTGAGTTGATGACGTCATAAATAGAATGTCAAGGTTTTTACACACGGGTGGAGACACGGGCATGTCATGGCCGTGTCAGGGACACGGGCGTGTGTCAGGCCGTGTGAAAACCCCTGTAGGTTTGAATTTGAAAAATAAATCCATACGGTTAGGGATATGGGCGTGTGTGACTACACGGTCTGTCCACAAGGGCGTGTCCCTTGCCACACGGGCGTGTGCTCCTATTTTTAGTGAAATTTTCCAAAGTTTTCTAAAGTTCCGGGTTTAGTATCGTACCATTTCTAAAATATGACTTAGGCCTCGTAGGCCCATATTAAGGACTTTAAGATGAATATTGAAAAGTTTTAAATTTGAACGGAATTTCATAACCCGGATTTGCATGTTAGTATGTGTTCGAGTTAGGTAACGCCTCGTACCCTATTTTTGCATAAAATACGGGTAAGGGGTGTTACACGAGACTACGGTCATGTTCGATGATAAATCGGCTATGTTTAGCACTTAGTGTGCGATTCGAGATAGCTTCAGCTATTATGGCATTTAGTGTGCGATTTGGAATAGCTTTGGCTACATATGGCACTTAGTGTGCGAGACTGAGATACCTTCGGTTATGTAAGGCATTTAGTGTGCGAGATTATAATAGCTTCAACTATGCGTTAGCACTTAGTGTGCAAGATATCGAGTATTCGACAGTGTTACGAAAATGTATGAGTTCGTTATGAATTTGTACAGGTATGTACTTGTAAAGTATGAAATTCAAATAGAAAAGGTTATGACTTTGCATATAAGTATATGAATAAATTTATGGAAGGTTTGTTATTATCATGAATTATATGTTAACTAGTTCAAATTGATGATTTGTGTATTATGAATTGTTGAGTATATTTAGTACGAACTTACTAAGCTTTATAGCTTACCTTGTTTGTTTTTCCCATGTTTTATAGTGAATTGAAAGTTAGCTCGGATTCGGGGATCGTAAGAGACTACGCCACACTATCCAACCATATATTTGGTACTTTTGAGTTCTGTATATATATGGTATATGGCATGTATAGGCTTGAGTCATTTTGGTATGTTTGATGAACATGTATTTTGGGTCATTTGAGTTGCCTTATGATAATGAATTTGATGATGTTTATAATGTACAAATGGTTCTATTTTGAGTTTGGTAATTGACCTATATTGTGTGGTTGAAGTTGAACTTATAATGCTTAATGATATTAGGTAATTTGGGAAGCTATGTGCTTGATAATTGATGCTTGATAATGTATGTTTGGAATTGTTTAGTTGATTAAATTGAATATGTGAATTAGGTATAAAACTAGATGGAAAATTGTAGCATATTTGTAAATTGTATTGATGGTATTTGGATGCATATTAGTGCCTTGAATTGGTGTCATTTGTGCTTGTGTAGGTATGTGTAAAATGGGTGGCAAAATGGCTTGGTAAATAGCCTATTTTTGTCTACATGGGTAGAGGCATGGGCGTGTGTCTCAGCCATGTGTGACACACGGTAATGTTACATGGCCGTGTGTCCCCTGGTGTTGAAATTGAATTAAAGTCAGTATGCTCCACACGGTGTCACACACGGGCGTGTGATCGGCTGTGTGGCACAAGTCAGTATACCCCCTAATTGACACACGGCCTAGCACACGGCCTGGCACACGGGCATGTGAGGCCAATTCGAAGGGCACACGGGCTAGACACACGGGCGTGTGGTCGACCGTGTGACACAAGTCAGTAACCTCACTTGTTTGGACACGGGCTGGGACACGGTCATGTGTTCCCATTTCGAATGTTCAAACGGCCTGTGACAGGGACGTGTCTGGTGGCAGTGTGAGACACACGGCCTGGTCACACGGGCGTGTGTCCCCTGTTATGAACAAAATTTACTAAGTGTTGTAAAATTTCTCGAGTATCCGGTTTAGTCCCGAACCATTCTCAATGCATGTTTAAGGCCTCGTAGGCTCGTTTAAGGGACATTATGATTGGTTGTGATTGAAATGTATTTGTATTGATAAATTATATGTGAAATGTGTGTTTTAAAGTATTGTAAGTCCGGTAATGCTCCGTAACCCGATTCTGGCATTGAATACAGCTGAGGGTGTTACATTTATTGGTATCAGAGCTACGGTTTAGTCGATTCTAGGACTAACGTAGCATATGTGAGTCTAGCTATACATTTATTAAATACGCCCGTGTCTCAAGCTGTGTGGACATTCAAAGTAGGGACATACGACCGTGTCCCAGTCCGTGACTGTGCCCGTGTAACTCACTGACTTGGGTCACACAGTCAAGCCACACGCCCGTGTGCTAGGTTGTGTACCCTTCGAAATGGCCTCACACGCCTGTATGCCAGGCCGAGTAACAGCCTGACTTGCAACCCTTTGAAAGCTACAGGAGACACACGGCTAAGACACACGCCTGTGTGGAATGGGCCATTTCCAAGCCATTTTTCTCACCCATTCATGCATATACCTACAATCACTTTAGCACAAATAAACAAGCCATCAAAATGCACCAAGACCATGCATAATCAAGCTATTCAAATATGGTACATTTTCATACAACCAATATGCCCAAAGGGCACCTCAATCTCAACAACTTAAACATGTATAATCTTATACTCAAATTGATCAAAATGTTTACTAACTTCTAATTAAGTTTATGTCAAAACCTACCATTTGATTTACTTATCAATTACACACCAGATGATACCAAATGTGCCATTCAACTACTAGCACCAATAGCCATATATGTCATTTATAACAAATGTACCAAATCACCACATTCAAACATATCACAAGACATTTATAACATGCATTTTAACTACCATTCCATCTTAAATCATTCAAGCATCATGAGCCAAGATATCAAGCACTTTAAGGCCAAATATTTACATACCAAAACTAATTCCATATCATCACCCAAAAACCCATAAACACAAGCCAAAACAAATGGCTACTTCAACAACCAAAATACCCATACATACCATTATAGCAAAACTTAGAAACATCCAAAAGTACCGATATAGCTGATGGATAGTGTGATATAACTCTGACAAGCTTCCAACCCGATCAAGCTTCCTATTCACTATAAAACATGGAAAATAACATAGAGTAAGCATAAATGATTAGTAAGTTCGTATAATGCAAAACTCAACTTACCATTTCATTACATATTAAGTAAGTTAAACATGGCATAATCCAACCACACTTGGCTAAAGCCTATGCATTTACACCAAACATGTTAGCCATATAAGCATCTAACATAAACAATTTAATCATGTATGATCACAAAATTTAATCATGTATCATATGCATATATCATCCATCTCAACTTTCATTATACCATGTATCACCAATTCAATGTAATTCACATGTGTTCATGTCTTAGTTCGTATCGAACTCTTACCATTCTCTTTCAAATCATGCCCGTTGAACCATTTAGAATACCGTGGGATACCCAGGATACCTCACACATAGTGTGCTAAGTCATATAACTGTAATCCGTCAATTCTTGTACATGTATGCTCACACGAGCTGTGAATCAGAATGATCACATGAGTTGTGGGTCAGAACGTAGCTACACAATGCTACTCACACGAGCTGTGGAGTATCCGCAACACATGCCGAACCTCAGCCATCGGTAGGACGTTCAAGACCAGCACCCGAATCATGTAAACCCTAATGACATGTCATTTGTATCCTACGAATTCCTAAGGTTCAAACGATGCTCAGTAGTTGACGTAACATCGTTGGATATGCAATCGGTATATATATATATAAGGAAGTTCACAATATATGTATTATTTAATTAAAATCACATATATACAATATAATTACACGAACTTACCTCGGCGATTAAACGTAGATACGGAGGTGACTATTCTGAAACTTTATCTTTGCCCCGCTCTAAAGCCGTACGAGGTTTGTCTTGATCTAAATGAATAAATTCAGCTCAATTCAATAATTATTCTATTCAATTTAACCAAAATCATATTTTAGCAAAATTATAATTTTGCCCTTATACTTTTGATTTCATTTCAATTGAATCCCTGTCTCATAAAATGAGAATTCACGCAATTCATCCTTAACCCACTATAGCCAAATTTCATATAGGTCCTTAGCAAGCCCTACATTTCATTTATTTCAAAAATTTACCATGAATATTCTTTATTTTTCAATTTAATCCCTATTTGACAATTCCATCAAAAATAATTTAATAAAAATTGTTTATCTATCAACAACTAACCATTTTCTTCCATAAAACATCAAAACTCATACACATTCATTCATGGAAAAACTTTAATCTTTTAATTGTTTCACAAATTAGTCCCCGGGCTAGCTAGATTAAGCTACAATGATCCCAAAAACATAAGAATCATTAAAAATGGGAATAAAATACATACCATGCACTTAGAAATGAACTAGCCGAACGTTGAAGCTTCTCCAATTGCTTCCTAACCCTTATTTTCGGTTGAGGATGAAACAAAAAGATGATAATTTTGCTTTATTTTATTTAATTTGTCATTATTTACCAAATTACTTTTATAACATTAAACATGAATTAATATCTCAAAATCACTATTTCGATTTTCACTGAAAACGGACTGTTACACTTTTCCTCCTCTAATTTAAGCACATTAAACATGAATTAATATCTCAGAAATATTAAAACAAAAGATAAGCACACATAAATGAGAACAAGAATCAAGTATTTATCATGTAAAATAGAAATCAAATAATAGAATTCATCATAGGGTTCATCTTCCATAGGTATCTAGGAAACTAGTTCATAATTCTGAATAAAAACATCTCAAAGTCAGAATAACCACAAGAAATAAAGATACTAATAAAAACTTCAAATGAAATTAAAAGGAGGTCTTCGGTCTTGATGGAAATTTGCTTCATAGTTGGCCCCAATAGTGTTTTTCGAGTTGTTTTCTTCAATATTCTCTGATGGCCCTCTTCTCTCTTCTTCTATTTGGTATTTATAGACTTTAGAATGCTCAAAAAGTCTAAAAATTGCGTTTTTTCACGTGTTTGGGAAGTAAGTTACGAAATTGACATGGTCTGGTACATGGCCATGTGTCCAGCCCATGTGGCTTACACGGTCGTGTGTCTAGCCCGTGTGGGAAGGCCCAGCCTGTGTGGCTCTTGAAATCTGCTCTTTTTTTTCCGATTTTCGCTCGTTTTTTGCTCCTTTTGCTCCCAAATGCTCATCTAAGTATAAAAAAATAAATTTAAAGGATTAGAAGCATAAAATTCACCAATTTGCATAAATAATCATCCAAGAATGAATTAAAATAGGTTTCTTTCATCACTTATCACAAATACACTTATACTAAACATCAATTTCATCTATAAACCAATTTCACAAAATTCTAGAAAATCGGTTCATGAAAATGATGAAATTTAGATTTCTTTAAATTACCTCACAAATCATGCTTAATCTTGATAAATAAGATCAAAAACCTTTTAATAGATCCATTTTGAGTTGGAACATCCATTGATTTGTGGATTTCCTCTCAAAATTCAAGATCCACCATTAAAAAACCATGTGTTCTTGGAAAAAGATAACATTGATAAAAATCCTTTAATTGACTCTCAAATCATGTAAAAATGTTTTTAATAATCATAAAAAGAAGTTTAGGATTGAAGATTACCATTGATTCGCTCTAAATTCGTTGATTGAAAATCTTGATTCAAGAAACTTGAGAAATTTCAGAATATTTTTGGCTACTTTTGAGAATAATTTCAGGTGAATTGAAAGAGTATTTTGAGAAGGAAATTGGTTGGATCTATTCTATGATGATAGATATTTAAAATCATGCAAAGGAAACTAATTCTAAAGCTCTCTAATATGATGTAAAATGTGTGAAAAGTGGGCTAGATACATTAGTTTTAAAACTGAAACCACCCACAAAAAATTTATAAATTGGGAAATTTGTCTAATGGCCACTCCCAAATTTCCCTTACTTTACCATTTAATCCTTTCCCTCCAAAATTCTAAATTTTAAGGTTTATTTGCCACATAAATACTCTAAATTTTCTCTTTTTTTACAATTAAATCTATTTAATTAATATTTAAGTTTTACTCAAATTACCCCCAATAAAAATTACTTTAAAATTCTTTTTCAACCAAAATTAATTATTTTCACTATTAATTATTTAAAATCTTTAAAATTAATTTTTCAAAAATATTTTTTAATTTTCTGGATTATTGTTTAATCGATTTTAGATGAAATTAACCTCCTAAATTAAATTAAAAATTACTAGAAACCCTATAAATTCCTAGTTTCACACTCAGAACCTGAAAAACATACCCAAAACTACTAGACCCGGCTTTGGGATATTACACTCAACCCTCTTCTGAAGTCGGTCAACATAGTGCGAAAAAGCTCCCCTTTCCTGCCTATGTACCATCATTGGCAAACCCAAATATTTTTCGGGTTTTTCTCTATTCTCACTCCCAAAACCTCTTTCATCGTATCTCTTTCTGCTGTGTCCATATTCAAGCCAAAGAAGACAAGGGACTTGTCAAAGTTAACCTTCTGATCAGAAATAAATCCATACTCCAAAATTAATTTTGTACAGTCTAAGCACTTGCCCTAGAAGCATCGCTAAACAACACGCATTCATCCGCAAAGAAAAGATGGTTAATAGCCAACCTTTCTCTACCAATCTGTGCCCCCTTCATTTCCCCAATCATCTTTTTCATATTCAATAGAGTAGAAAAACCCTCAGCACACAGTAGAAAAAGATATGGGCTAAATGAGTCACATTGTCGTAGTCCTCTCAAGGGCCAGAAATGATCACTGACTTCACTATTTACCCCCACTGTGTATGATATAGAAAAAACACATCTCATTACTAAAGCGACCCAGCTTGCATGAAAACCCAACTTAGTCATCATTTCGGTTAAAAAATCCCGCTCCACTCGATCATATGCTTTACTCATATCGAGTTTAAGCGCAAAATTTCCTTCTTCTTTTTTACCTAGTTTTCTCATTTTAAACGAGTGTAAAACCTCATAGGCAACTAACATATTATCAAAAATCTGTCTTCCCGGTATAAAAGCCTCTTGGGCTTTATCTATGCAACAATCTAATAGCCTCCTCATTCGTCCAACAATAACTTTGGCTATTATTTTATGAATGACATTGCACAAACTAATGGGTCTGAATTGCATCATATTTTTGGGTTTATCAACTTTTGGGATCAAGACAATATGGATTTATTGATCTCACTCATCTCAACCTCGCCATTCAAAGTTGCTAAACAATATTGGGTAACATGATGACCTATTATATGCCAGTACCTTTGGTAAAAGAGCACTAGAAACCCATCAATACCCGATGCCCGAACTGAGGACATTGCCTTCACTGCTGCCCGTATCTCATCCTCTGTAAATGGTTGTAAAAGATCATCATTCATGTTGTCTGTGATCTTTCATTGCATCAAGCCCAAATTTCGTGTGTCATCGCTTGCATTCGATGTAGTGAATAATTCCATAAAATAATTCGATGCAATATGCAACATTTCATTTTCCTTAAAAACCCACATTCCCCCATTGATGGGCTCGAAACTAACTAATATTTCGACAAAGGCAAGCGCACCTATCGAACAGTAGTATAGTTATGGTGAGTCCGGAATATCGTATCCTCAAAGACTAAAATTACTAGTAATAACTATCTTTTTATTATCTAGCCTAATAATTAAGGGATTTTGTTTTTAATCTAAAATTAACTAACTAATTGACTATGAACGCAACAGAGAGTGAAAGAAATAATCGAATAAACCAATAATAAAGACAATACCCAAGGAAGAATCCACCTAGATTTCACTTATTATTCTGACTCTGAATTAAATGATTTATTCACTTGACTTGATCCGTAGAAATCCCTAAATTATGTTAATATCTCTTTCGAGACTAAGAATAACTGACTCTAGGTTGATTAATTGAAATTTCTTTCTCATTAAAACCCCTATCATCGCATTAACTCGATCTATTGATTCCCTTAATAGATTTGACTCTAATCCGGCAGATTTATGTCGCCCTATTTCTAGGGTTGCAATCAACTCCTCTTAATTATGATGGATCTACTCTTAAACAGGGACTTTTGCTCCACTGAATAAGCACACCAATCTTGAATTAATATTCCTGAAAACATTAAAACAAGAATTAAGAACACATAATTAAGAACAAGAACAAGTATTTATCACGTAATTCAGATTTATTAAATAATAAGTTTCATCTAGGTTTCATCCTCCCTAGGTATTTAGGGAGTTTAGTTCATAATATTGAAGGAAAACATCTTAGGAATAAGAAAACAACAAGACATAAAGAACCCAAAAAATTCTCAAGAACTTGATAGAGATCTTCAATCTTGGAGTGAATCCGCTTCCGAGATGATTCTAATGGCTTCCTTCGAGTAATCTCTGCAATCTACTCTGCATGCCCCCTTAGGTCCTTCCCTAGGGTGTTTATATAGGCTTTGGAGCACCTTTCTTGGCCCACAAGTAGTCTTTTCCAAATAGAATTAGACTTGGGTTTGGCAGGGACACGCCCGTGTACGATAGCTTAGGCCGTGTTCGATTCTGCTCATCACACACGGCCGTGTGGTCTGCCCGTGTGCTATAGTCCAGGCCGTGTTGATTTCTGAGGTAGGCCCATTTTGTCCCTTTTTGGCCCGTTTCTCGTTCTTTTCAACTCTCTAAGCTCTTCTGAGTGTAAAACATGAAATTAAAGGATTAGGAGCATCGAATTCATCAAATCTAATGAAAATTCATCCAAAAATAAGCCAAGCATGGAGTCAAAATATGTATAAATTATAGTTTATCAAATATCCCCACACTTAAGCATTTGCTTGTCCTCAAGCAAAATTCTCAACTCACAATCAAAATAAATTCTTCTCAACTTATAATTTTCATCAATAATGTTTTGAAATAATTCACACATAATCATGTTTTGAGAATTCTACTTAAAAGAGCATCAAAGTTTCAAACAATCCAAGTCAAACATTTGAATCATAAAATCATAGGTATTCCCCTTCATCTAAGTAATTACCTTTAATTCCAAATCGCCAAGAGTTGACATCCTCACTAAAGATTCACTCAAATCACTCGAAGTGTTTAAGGTTCAATAATTAAGCACTCAAAAGTCAATCATGAAAAGTTATTACCATAGGCTTGCATGAAAATCAAATCTCCACCACTATAAATGAGATGATACACAAGTCAAAAGGTCTTTAGCAGGGTTGTCATGGGGCTTGGGTTAAAGGTGTGGATAAAGGCTGAAAAAGATGGTTAGAGTCGAGATTAATGTAATAAATTACCAACTAGAAAAACAGGCTAATTACTGAATTACAAATAAGTACCCAAAATTAAAACTACTCACACTTTAGAACGTGATCTTTCCCTTGAAATAATAACTTTAACTTGTACAAGCTAAAAGATTTTTTTTTGTAATAAAAAGAACAAGTAATGAGTATACGTAGGTAGTACCTAAAAAGAAATAATTCAGCAACTAGAATTGACGAACATAGTTAGGTAACAAATCAAATTAAATCTCGATAAAAAGGGAGTCAATAAAAAGGGAAAAATTCCTAATGAATCAAAAATAGTTAAATTGTGGGTTATCATTAAATGGGAAAATCAAGAGACGATGGTTAAAGCTCAAAGGGGTTCACTAAGGGTTAATTATGTGGGTAGGCTTTTTATGGAGTAAGGGGGTTAAATCCTAGGTGCCTTTATCATCTCAGTATATCAAATCAAAAGTGTGGTCTTGACATGCATAATCGAAACAAGTTCTAAAGTAACGATTCGGTGTTGACACACTCATAACCAATAAAAGAAGTGAGCAAGAAAGAATATATGCTCTAAAGACTCAAAATCTTACAAAAATTATGGGTTTTTTATGTCAATCCTATAAACTTAAAATTTCAAGAGAATACCTCAATTTAGGGAAATATTCTAACAATTTCAATTCTCAAAAGATCAACTTTATCATGCTTGATTCTCTAATGTCTTAAAGTTTAATAATCAATGCACAATTACCTATGATCTAATCCAAAACATATTAATATAAATTATAAATCAATCCAAATTCAGTCTAATAGTAATATGAGTAGATTACTTGAGAACAAGATAAAATTCAGGGATTTTTCTGACAATCAATTAAATAACCTCTCCACACTTAAGATGTACATTATCCTCAATGTACAAAGATAGATAATAGCAATGTAAGCAGAAAATCATAAGAGAGGGAAGGAGGTGAAACTTCCTCAATTATGGATGGAATCCTTAGAAAGTGAAAATTATAGAAATAGGTCCAATGAGAAGCATGATGAACTAGGCAGAGGTGAAGGTGGGGGAGAATACTCCAGTAGTTTATTCATTCCTTGGTAGCACCTTGAACCTTTTGAAACTGCGGAGTCATCAGTAAAGTTTTAGGGAGTTTTATTAATGGACTTCGTTATGGTTACTCGATAATAAACAGCTGGAGATATAAAGAAATCAAAATATACTAATATAAATCAAAGACAAGAAAGATAAAGAGAAAGAGTTTAAAAATTAAAATAAAAAAAAAAGAAAAAATAAATGGACTCAAAGGTCCTCATCAGCAGATGGTTCGCGAGGTGGGGGTGGTGGTGATATGTGGAAGTGCTGACAATCTGTTGTAGAGTCGCGTCGAGGCCGTCGAAGTGGTGGCCAAAGTAGGGGAGAAAGAGTAGAGAGGGTGTTTGGGTGAGAGAGCGGCTAGGGTTTTGGGTGGGAAATTTTGGGGGAGAAGGTGAACAGTAGACGGGGTTTTAACTAGGGATTAGGGCACACGGTCGCGGCCCACGCCCGTGTATAGGTTCACACGCCCGTGTTAATTAATCAGTATCGACCACGGCTTATAGGCACGGGCGTGTCGCACGCCCGTTTGACTTACTCAGATTCAACCACGGCTTCTGGGCACGGGCGTGTCACACACCCGTGTCACTTACTCAGTATCGCCCACGGTCTTAAGGCACGCCTGTGTGGGTTTATCGCATCCCGTGTTTCTTTAGTCAGTTTTGACCACGGTCGCATTGCACGGCCGTGGCATTTTATCTCAGCCCGTGTTTTTGTGAAAATTTTTGTCCTGTTTCCGCACGGTCTCCGCCACACCGATGTACCTACTCGTGGTGTCCACACGGCCACGGCCACGCCCGTGTGCAAGACCGTGTGGGTAAGGAAACCTGCGCCTATTAATTTGGTTAGTTTTTAGTTAGGTGCTAAAAATCGAAAATATGGACATTAGTAAGGTTAGTGCTCGGGTTGCCTCCTGAGAAGCACTTGTTTAAAGTCCTAAGCTAGACTTACCTTGTATTCACCTCTTTATGGAAGTTCACGAAGCTGAAGCTCCTCTCTAATCTCCCTAAAATCTTCACCATTATATAGTTTAAGTCGTTGACCGTTTACCTTGAATGTGCCATAAGTCGAATGAGTTACCTCAACTGTCCCGTATGGGAAGACATTGAGTACCGTGAAGGGAGTCACTCCGTTTTCTTTAAGCTCCGAGGTGGTTATTCGAGGATCGATTGCATCTAACAGTACCTGATCCCCAATCTTGAAGTAGTTTGCTTCACCTTTAAGCTTGCCATGGAGTTGCTTCGGTTTTTCTTCGTGTATTCTTAGGTTTTCCTTGCTAAGTGTCCTCCATTCGACTAGTTTATCGATTCGAAGCCTTCGCTCCTCATGAGTCGTTCCGTTTTTATCACATAGGACAGAATGTGGCTCTATCACTTTCTTCCTAGGGATTTTCTGCAAAGGAGTTTGAGCTACAATGTTATTGACAGAACTCGTAAACTCATCTCGATCACTAGATATTTTAACAGAATCACGAGCTTGGAATTTAATCGTGTCATCCCCTACACGAAGTGTCAATTCCCCTGTGCCAACACCAATGATAGTTCTAGCAGTTGCTAAAAAGGGTCACCCTAAGATTAAAGGTGTGTTACTGTCCTCATCCATGTCTAGTACAACAAAGTCAACTGGAAATATAAATTTATCGACTTTTAAAAGTACATCCTCAACAATTCCCCTAGGAAATCTAACAGTTTTGTCTACTAGTTGAATACTCATCCTAGTTTGTTTAGGTTTCCCAAGGCCTAGTTGTTTAAACATTTTATAGGGCATGACGTTAATACTCGCCCCTAAATCAGCCAAGGCATTGTTAGCATCTAAACTACCAATCAAACAAGAAATAGTAAAACTCCCTGGATCCTTTAATTTATCGGGTAGTTTATTCTGTAAAATGGCTGAGCAGACTGCATTTAGCTCCATGTACGACGCATCGTCTAACTTCTGTTTGTTCGCTAGAAGCTCCTTTAAAAATTTAACTGAGTTGGGCATCTGCGAAAGAGCTTCGATAAACGATAAGTTAATATGTAATTTTTTCAAGAGTTTAAGAAATTTACCAAATTGCTCATTAGTATGGTCTTTCTTCGTCGCGTTAGGATAGGGCACACGAGGTATATGCTCTTTACTTACCTATTTCTGTGTATTGTGGCTCACCCCAACCTTACCTTTACTTACCATAGGTTCTTGTCTAGGTTCAAATTCAGATTCCACTAACCCTTCTTCGTCGTGCACGGTGATAGCATTGAGTTGCTCTCTGGGGTTAGGTTCAATATTGCTCGGCAAGCTACCTTGTGGTCGTTCTGAGATCAGCTTGGCAAGCTGACCTATTTGAGTCTCGAGCCCTTGAATCGATGCTTGCTGATTTTTTAGTGCTGTTTCGGTGTTTTGAAAATGGGTTTCTGACACCGAGATGAATTTTGTTAGCATCTCCTCAAGGTTTGGCTTCTTCTCCTGTTGGTAGGGTTATTTTTGGAAGCCTGGAGGGGGTTGTGATCTCTGATTTCCTTGACCACCCCATGAGAAATTGGGATGGTTCCTCCAACCTGGATTGTAAGTGTTACTATATGGATTATTCTGAGGTTTAGAATTGTTACCCATATAGTGAACTTGTTCATTCTCAGTGCCCGGGTTGTAGGATGGATATTATGTTGTGTTCATCCCTCCTCCATTTGTGTCGCATTGCATCACAGGATGTACCTGCGTAGAAACACATAAACCATCAATCTTTTTGTTTAAGAGCTCTACCTGGTTTGATAACATGGTGACCGCGTCGAGGTTGAAGGCACCAGCAGCTTTTGTTGGCTTTGTTCTCATAACTTGCCACTGATAGTTATTCAGTGACATCTCCTCTATAAAATCATAAGCCGTTTTAGGTGTTTTATTATTTAAGGTTCCACCGGCGGCTGCACCAATCAGCTGTCTGGTTGAGGGGTTCAAACCGTTGTAAAAAGTTTGAACCTGTAGCCATAAAGGTAACCCATGGTAAGGGCACCTTCTCAATAAGTCTTTATACCTCTCTCATGCATCGTAAAGGGTTTCTAAATCCATCTGCACAAAAGAAGAGATATCATTCCTCAACTTTGCCGTTTTAGTTGGCGGAAAATACTTCAATAGAAATTTCTCGGTCATTTGTTCCCAAGTAGTGATAGAACCTCGTGGCAATGAGTTCAACCACTGTTTAGCTTTATTTCTTAAATAAAAAGGAAACAACCAAAGGCGAATGGCATCATCAGAAACGCCATTAATCTTAAAAGTGTCGCAGAATTCCAGAAAATTTGCCAAGTGATTGTTTGGATCATCATCCTGCAAACCATCAAACTGAACAAACTGCTGAATCATCTGAATAGTGTTAGGTTTTAGTTCAAAATTATTTGCAGCAACAGCAGGTCTAACAATACTTGATTTAGTTCCTGTTAAAGTAGGCTTAGCATAATCATACATAGTTCGAGGAGCAGAATTCTGATTTACTTGATTTGCAGTGACCATAGGAGGTATTAGTGATATCAGCCATCTCCTAGGTATTACTGATATCGTTCTCTTGCTCTTCTTGTATGTATTGTAGGATTCGCCTTATCTCTATTCGGTTTCTACGAGCTGTGCTCTCAATCTCACTGTCGTAAAGAAAAGGTCCTGACGGGTTTCTTCTAGTCATAAACTAGAGACACCTGTCAGAAGCAAAGAAAGAGAAAAATTAGAAAAGTAACAATAAAATAAAAATAAATTGCAATAAAATAAAAAAATGGCTAAAGTAATAAAAATTTAGTGTTCCTAATATCTTAGTCCCCGGCAGCGGCGCCAAAAACTTGATGGGCTCGAAACTAACTAATATTTCGACAAAGGCAATCGCACTTATTGAACAGTAGTATAGTTATGGTGAGTCCGGAATATCGTATCCTCAAGGACTAAAATTACTAGTAATAACTATCTTTTTATTATCTAGCCTAATAATTAAGGGATTTTGTTTTTAATCTAAAATTAACTAACTAATTAACTATGAACGCAACAAAGAGTGAAAGAAATAATCGAATAAACCAATAATAAAGACAATATCCAAGGAAGAATCCACCTAGATTTCACTTATTATTCTGACTCTGAATTAAATAATTTATTCACTTGACTTGATCCGTAGAAATCCCTAAATTATGTTAATATCTCTTTCGAGACTAAGAACAACTGACTCTAGGTTGATTAATTGAAATCTCTTTCTAATTAAAACCACTATCGTCGCATTAACTCGATCTATGGATTGCCTTATTAGATTTGACTCTAATCCGACAGATTTATGTCGCCCTATTTCTAGGGTTGCAATCAACTCCGCTTAATTATGATGGATCTACTCTTAAACAGGGACTTTTGCTCCACTGAATAAGCACATAAATCTTGAATTAATATTCTTGAAAACATTAAAACAAGAATTAAGAACACATAATTAAGAATAAGAACAAGTATTTATCACGTAATTCAGATTTATTAAATAATAAGTTTCATCTAGGTTTCATCCTCCCTAGGTATTTAGAGAGTTTAGTTCATAATATTGAAGGAAAACATCTTAGGAATAAGAAAACAACAAGACATAAAGAACCCAAAAACTTCTCAAGAACTTGATAGAGATCTTTAATCTTGGAGTGAATCCGCTTCCGAGATGATTCCAACGGCTTCCTTCGAGTAATCTCTGCAATCTACTCTGCATGCCCCCTTAGGTCCTTCCCTAGGGTGTTTATATAGGCTTTGGAGCACCTTTCTTGGCCCACAAGTAGTCTTTTCTGAATAGAATTAGACTTGGGTTCGGCAGGGACACGCCCGTGTGACACGCCCGTGTGCGATAGCTTAGGCCGTGTTTGATTCTGCTCGCCACACACGGCCGTGTGGTCTGCCCGTGTGCTATAGTCCAGGCCGTGTTGATTTCTGAGGTAGGCCCATTTTGTCCCTTTTTGGCCCGTTTCTCATTCTTTTCGACTCCCTAAGCTCTCCTGAGTGTAAAACATGAAATTAAAGAATTAGGAGCATCAAATTCATCAAATCTAATGAAAATTCATCCAAAAATAAGCCAAGCATGGGGTCAAAATATGTATAAATTATGGTTTATCACCCATTATTCTCAAATCCCCCAAATTTTTTTTTTCCTTTCAACTTACTGCAGCCTTATAGAAAAAAATGGTATTACGATCACTATTTTCCAACCAGTTGGCATGGGCTCTTTGTTCCCAAAACAATTCCTTCTTATCTGCTTCCAAATTAACACCCAATTGAATATCAACAATTTCCGCTAAAACATTATCCTCTGGCTCTTGATCATAAAGCTCCAACAATCACTCATTCAAATTTCGTTTCCCCACCACTCTATCCATTTTAAAGTAACGGCTCCACCTCTGTAGATGTCCACCTAGTTTTTCTAACTTAATAGGCACCCCATCAGAAGATAGTGCCCACCCACACCGAATCCCCTCCTCACAAGATTCCTCCAAACACCAATTTGCCTAAAAACAGAACTTATAACTACCCATCTTCAGCCTTCGTCTAGAAACTCCCCTTGTGTCAATTAAAAGAGGACAATGATCATATATAGAATGATGCAAATACTCAACTATATAATCGGGAAATAGACTCCACCGCTCCATATTCGAAACACCCCTATCAAGTAGCTCACTACTATTGTTTGATGCCAACCTACCCCTTCCCCATGTGAACCATCTACCAATGAAGCCCAAGTCACTTAACTCGCAATCTTCTAACACCAAACGAAATTTATGCATCTGTCTTTTCGATCGAAGATGCCCACCTCTCTTTAAGCAATCTCATTAAAATCCCTTTCAACTAGCCAAAAAATTGTCTGATTTTTGAGCAAATTCCATGACAAGCTCCTATATCGTTCATCTGGATTCCCATAAAAACTCATGAACCTCCACAAAGATCGCTCGTTATCGTCTTAAATAGTAACATCAATATGATATTGAGAGAAACTCCTCAACATAACAAAATAGTTGCCTTTTCAACATAAAAATAAACCTCACTTGGACCCTAAAGTTCCCAACATCGATACCATTGCCAAAACCACACCTCCTTCAAACTCCTTCCATTCGTTTAGCACTAATTTTTGTTTCCATAAGAAACAAAATTCGGGGAGAAACATCTATCAATTTATTCCGGAGATGATTAACAGCCTATGGCTTCCTCAACCCACGGACATTCCAGCTTAAGATTTCATTGCATACAGCTGCTCTGTATGACAGAGCTAGTCGTTTTCTCATTTTTTATCCCTTCCAACTTCTTCATTCAAAGAAACAGACGGTTCCCCCACTAAATGTTGCATTTTCTTCCCTTCTATTGTCATAAGCGAATCTCTTCTTCGTCCATAGCCAGGTCCATAGGCCCAACAAGATTCGCGCCATTATTTTCCAGCCCATGATTCATCAATTGCTTATTGTAATCCCAACTTGAGGCCAAAATTCTAGATCCTAATGACATGTGATTGGGATTTGGATATATTTAATCCATGTCATCCCGCCAATTACTTCGCATGCACCCTAAATCCCGAAAATTTCGCCCATTCTCCCCACTTTTCATAACTAAAGTTTTATTAATCGAACCATCAGACTCATGCAGCCACCGACTAACCGTTGTATTTCTCCTATTCTCCATCGCACGTAATGAGTTGTCCCAGCCAAAAATAATTTTTGACGGATCAACCCGCACCGTTACTGGACAAAAACTCTCACAATAGCCAAGTTTGCCACACAGAAAACAAAATAGTCTAAGTTTTTCATACTGAAAACGTACATAAAAGACACAATCAGTCCCCACCAGGATCTTCTTCTTTCTCTTCAGCGGTAAATTCACATCCAAAAGAACCTTGATTCTCATAGTTGGAATAGTGGTATCGTACTCAATAAAAGTACCTAAAAACTCACCAAACTGACGGGCCATTGCCACCAATATTAGTCCCAAGGGTAAGTCATGCACTTGGACTCAAAACTCCGCAGAAAGCAGAAGTATTAATAGCGGATTCTCCCCTGGTTAGATCTTGTGTAACAGTAGTAAATGATTATTAAAAACCCATAGGGTGCCCTCTAACACTCTACTCATATCCACTTCATAAAAAACTGGAATAAATACATTTTCTCACTAAGATCTGAAATGGATATTCCTCCAATTGGGTGCCACAAGTTAGCCATAGTGTTCCTTAACGAAGGAAAATGGGCAACACAATCAATCAGACATCTTCCCACCACGCACAATATAAATCGTCTTCCACCACCGGTGCCTCCGCTTGGAAAACCACCACCTCCTCATCTATAATATTCAAACTGGTAAGTTCTTCCTCCATAATTCCTTGAGGCGAGAAAACTTGAGAAACAAACCCTAAAAATCTCGTGTCAATAGATAGACGAAAACATGCCAAAGCTGCAAACTTAGAGAAAAAAAAAGTCGCAAAACAAGGTTTATTCTTTGTTCTTTACTTTACTGGTTTGTAATAAATATATTTAAATAAAGTTTTGGTTGAAATGGTAAGATTTAAATAATGACGACTATGGTGTTTTAGGTTCAAATATATTTTTAGATTTTATATAAGATATGAAATGACAAAAAATACTCTCATAGTAATATTTGTTATTTTATAAAATGAATGATTTTTCGATAACTTCTTAAATGAGTAGGGAATTTGATTAATGGGTGACATCAACTTCAACCTTTCAGATGATAATATAGATAATAACTATCATTCAAAATAATGATTCACTTGAATTTTTATTTTTATTTTATTTTATTTTTTGGTACAAACAAATGATTACATTGCAATAAAAGAGGGGGCAATGTGTTTACAAACAAAAGAACGAATTGAACCATGAATTTCATGCGGATTAACTTAAAACCCATAAGAGTACTGTGAATCTAGTGCACATATAATGGTAAAAAAAATGTTAAGCTTTTGTTGGAAAACAAAAAGAATTATTTTATAGTGCAATAGGTGAACTCTGATGAGTTTTTTTTTTTTTAAATTTAAATATTAGTTTAAGAACTATTAATAATTTTTTAAAAGAATTATTTATTTTTATTAAACTTAAAAAATAATATGTTAATTTAAATTCTATGAATGTAGATCTTAATCAGTGTCACTAATTTTTTTATTTGAATTATTTAATAATTAAAAGGCTTAAATGTAAAAAATAAAATTCTCATTAAATAATTAAAAAATTAATTAAGCCCTAACTAAAAATTCAATTTAGCCATTAATCGAAAATCAATAGAGCTTTAGAGATATAGTTCTTTCACTAAGTCTCTAACAAATCATTAAGTGATAGTGTGGCAACTGATGTAGTAATTGACGATGAAGGTTATGATGATGTGATGGTTGACATGGTATTTAACGTGAAAAAATGGTTACTATGAGGGCTTAATTGATCTTTTAATTATTTTATTAGGACTTAATTAATTTTATTTAATCTTAAAATTATTGAATAATTTAATAAATTTATAAATTTATAATTTTTGTTAAAATATCATAAAATTTTTAAAAATTATAAAAGTTGTTAAAATAAAATATAAAAAGTTATATAAAATTATTAAAATGATAAAATTTATATAAAATAATAAATTAAAATGCATTAAAAGTATTAAAAATTATAAAAATATAATAAAATTACAGATTTATTTTGGAGGTTTGGAGACTTTAGTTTTGATAATAAGAAAATTGATAGCTTGACTGTAATGGTGATCAACTTTATATGGGGCATCGAGTGTGATTTTTTTGGGTACAATTGACCGGTATGTCATAATTTGGGGTTAGAATGATAATAAATTTAGTATTTTGTGATTTAATGTGAGTGACATGTAATGATTTTACTTGAAAAGATATGATGTAATAAAAGATAATAAAGATTATATAGTAATTTATGAGGCAAAACCAAAGGTAATGATTTTTATTATTTTTCAAAAAATTATTAGAAATTATGAAAATATTATAAAAATTAGAAAATATTGAAAATTAATAATTTTATAAATAATTTTGAATCACAAAATAATTAAAAACAATTAAACTTTTCACGTCAGTAATTTTTTTTGTTTGTTTTTTTGCATTTAAGCCCAGTTAAATTTTTGACAAAACTTTTACCAGAAAAGTAATTACAACTGTCAAATCAATTGATTATGTTAGAAACAAATATTTATGGAAGACGGTATTAGAAAGTTAATAAATTAGTATTAACTTTTATAATTAAAAATTCGAAATTTTCTATATTTTTTCTTGTTGGACGACACTTAATCCATATTTTATGTTTGACACTTTTCAGTTTTTAGCACTTTTCTCTTTGGCTTAGCTCAATCAATACTTTTTCTATTTGACTAAATAATGAAATTTATATTTTATTATATAATAAGATAGGGGCAAATATCTCAATAATACCCAAAAAAATAAAAAATTACCGGATAGTACAGGGTTCTGAAAAATTGACCGGAAAGTGCAATTTTCCCCAAAAAGCAGCGTCCACGTCGAGGCGTTTTTGGGAGAAAGCTTGACATAAGCGCGTCCCGGGGAGCGCTTTTGGCTAACGGTCAAATTTTTTGACCGTTGGCCCCCAACGGTCAAAAAAAAAAAACCTATAAATACCCCCCCAACCCTTCATTTTTTTCACACTTCAATCCTTTCTCATTATTCTCTCAATTTACTCTCAATTTTCTCTCAAATTTCTCTCAAAGTCCTTGAAATTTACACTGAAATTTCAAAATAGTCCTTTACTATTTACTGAAAAAGCCCTTTATAATTTTTTTATATATCAATTTTTGGAAATTTTGAAAATACTTTATCGGAGTACAATGGCGGGAATTACGTCGCCTAGACAACAAGCACATTGCCGTCGAGCAAATGAAAATGGTAAGTTTGAATGTTAATTTTTCAATATTATTAAATTTTTTAAATTATGTAATTTTAATTAATTTTGAATTTTATAATTTTTTAAACAGTCTGTAGATCGGGTGTTGCAATGTTATATTCGCAACATGCCTGGTCCCCCATCGCCATTGATCGAGAATTACCTGCGGGAAGCGGGTTTTTGGCACGTGGCCACGATAGGCCGGGGGTTCAAGTTGGACCCGCCTTTGATCAGCGCATTGATAGAGAGGTGGAGACCCGAGACGCACACTTTCCATCTGCCATGCGGAGAGTGTACAATCACCTTAGAAGATGTGCAATTACAGTTGGGATTACCGGTGGACGGGTCGGTAGTCACCGGGACCGTAACATCTCTCGATTGGATGGCCGTATGCTACGAGCTTCTGGGTGCCATTCCGGATAAAATTCAAGGAGCTCGGATCGATATGGGTTGGTTACGAGGCGCATTCCGGAGCCGAATGAAGGTTCGGATGAAGAAGAAAGAATACGGTATCTTGGCGGGCATACATACTTGAGATAATTGGAGGCTATCGATGCTAGGACCTCTCTAGAAACCTCGTCCACGAGATGGCTCACGAAACTTGTTGATTTGAGCAGCGCGGTGAATTGAGTTGGAGTGCCGCCGTGCTATCGAGGTTATACCGGGAGATGTGCGGGCGACGCGCTAGTAAAGTAAAGCAAAAATCGGAGGTTGCCTATCACTGCGATCATGGGCATGGTTTCAATTTCCATTTTACGTCCTCGACTCGACCGACCATATTCATTCCCACCGATAAGGAGGTAAATTTAATATTATATTTTACAATTATGTCGTAGATTTATAGTATAATTGCATGCTAAAAGTTTATTTAATTAGGTGGAACCATCCAGAAGTCATGTTGGAATACCTAACTCGCTTGAGGATATCGGCTCCTATTGGAACAACGGTCGGAATCACAAGTAAGTGTCGAATTTCGTTATTATAATTTAGTATTTCGTATGTAGTGTCTAGTATTATGTATATAACTAATATTTTGGTAATGTTAATATAGTTTCAATGGACCGTATGAGGATCCCGAAATTGAGGCGATAATTCGGAGGAGTTCCTCCAAAATCCGAGCAGTTGGCACGTTAAGGTCCCGCTAATCACCTACTCAACCGTGGAGATGCACCGGTCGGATCGGGTTCTGCGGCAATTTGGATCTGCAACCGATTCCGTGCCTCTGAGGTGCTCGATGATGAGCACAAAGTGGACTTACGGCGCAGAAAGACTGCGGATTGGCCAAGATTTTGGTGAGAACATATCGAGGCGTGGGAGAAGCGGTATGACTTTTTACCTAATCGGGAACCGATCATAGTTTCTGAGTTAGCGTGCGTCTTGGAGTACATGCCATGGTTTAGAATCCATGGCAAGTCGTGATCTGTTGTCCGGATGAAGAGAGGCAGCGGCAAATTCGCGGCGAAGGAGCGTCGGGCCCTTTACATTCAAGGAGAAGCGGGTGATGAGGCGGGCCCAGCAACAGCGCCTACACGGTCACCGGGCCCATCAACAGCGCCTACACAATCACCGGGCCCATCAGTTCAGCTGACAACACCGACATCACAGCGTCCACATTTTATGCCAGGTGCGTACCCTGCCCCTTATATGTATCCTCCTAACCCATATATGTTTCCTTTTCCTAGTCCCACCCCAGGTTGGAATGCATGGCCGGGTTCGAGTCCGTTCCCGACAACTCCCGTTAGCCAGCCGATCGTGAGGCCGACGTCGGGATTAGAGGAGGCGCCGTCGGGAGCGATTCTTTCTACCATGCTCCTTCACCAGACGGGATGCGATCACCCCCGGCGTGGTACATGCAAACACCTCGGGGTCATTATTTTATCAAGGTGGGTCATCATCGCAGCGGCGAGAACGGACCCACTGCCGGAGGAACCCGATTCCCGCCAGAGGTTCCACGACCCCGTCGGAAGCTAGGCGAAGGAGGAATCCAGTAGCGTAACCGACCGCCGCCTCCTGTGGTACTGGTTCCCACCGGCATCAACATTGACTAGGGTGGGCTTTTTTTAAATTGTAATAAATTTTTTATTTTTGAATAAAAAAGTTGTTTTTTTATTTGTGTTTGTAATTTAATTTTAATATCTTCACTAAAATAGAAGTTGTGTATTTTTTTGTATGTAATTTAATTTGATTTTTTTAATAAAATAAAAATTTATTTTTTATTTTATATTTTTTAATTTAGTTTTAATATATTCAATAAAATAATAGTTGTTTAATTTTTTTATTGTAATTTAATTTTAATATCTTTAATAAAATCGAAATTGTTTAAGTTTTTATTATAATTTAATTTTAATATATGTAATAGAATAAGAAATTGTTTTTATTTTTTATTTTATTGTAATTTAGTTTTAATATATTTAATAAATAAGAAGTTTTCTTTATTTTTATTTGTTTCTAATTTAGTTGTAGTATATTTAATAAATAAGAAGTTTTCATTGATAATTTAGTTTTTGCAATATAAATTTTTTTATATTTAATAAAATTGAGTTTAATGTTCTTTCTTTTGTAATTTAATTTTTTTACTATAGTTTTAATATCTTTTTATATTTCAATTTTCAAGTGCGATTTTCCCAAAAGCGCGTCCCGGAGGCGCTTTTAGCCACGTCGGCAGCGCTTCCACAGTGCGGCGCTGATGGCGTGGCCAAAAGCGCTCCCCGGGACGCGCTTTAGGCGTTTTTCCCCCAAAAACGCGCTGACGTGGACGCGTTTTTGGGGAAAACTGCACTTTCCGGTCAATTTTCCTGAACCCTGTACTATCCGGTAATTTTTTATTTTTTTTGGTATTATTGAGATATTTGCCCATAAGATAGGTTATTTAAAATTTTTAATAAATCGCCTATAATTCATTTCCCACCTTTAAATAGAAGAATAAAAATATTTCAACTTCGAACCCACAAATTTTTACGCTAACAACAATGCTAGCATCAATTAAATTAAAAATTAATCGGTTATTTAAATTTTAATTTGATGTAAACATTTTCCTTTTTCTTCTTCTTAGTATTATTATTCCTATAACTTTATGTCACTCTAACATTGTCCATATCAATAATATCTTTCATTAAATTGACTTAGATATTATTACAAATAATGATTTTATTAAAGCATTCTTCACTTAATAATTATTTATAATATATTCAATTTTTTAATTGAATTTTGTGTCAACTCATTTGGTGAAAATACAAAAAATTGAAATTATTTTTTTAGAAGAATTATGTCATCTAATTTTTTTATTCACTATTCTTAATTAAACAAACCATTTTTCTTTTGTTAAAATTTGAAGTACTCAATACAGTTCACATAATTCTTCATAGTTAGGAAAACACTACCCACTATTTTTTTTTCTAAAAAAATATTTTTCAAAACAAGGGCGAATTCATAAAATTTTGTTAGGGGATTGAAATTAAATTATATATTTTTATGATAGTAAAAATATAATTTCACCATTTTAATATATATATCTTTATAATTTTTAAAGGATTAAATCAAATTTTTTATAAATTTTAAAGGAGTTTAAATGAAAATTTTTCCATTTTAAGGAACAAGGCCTAAATTTTTTTTAAATATATATTTTTTTTTTCAGTCCATATAGTGTCTTATATAATGACTCTAAAAAAAAACTTCCTTTATTAAAGCACTAGGATATTGCTTTTAATTAATAATAAATTAGCACATTTTTTCTAAGCAAAACAAGAAACGGAAAAATCAAAGTTGTTAGTAACGTATCGATAGATATATATATTTTATTATAATATTAATATGTATTGATATCGGTCTATTTTGTTATATATATACAAAAATATCTCAATTATGTACATACAAATATAAAATTAATAATTATGTTTAATATCTTAATTGAATGGTGATATTTTATTTGTAAGTTTAATTATAAAATTAAATATAAATAAGTTAAAAAATATTAAAATTTTATACCAATATTGGTACAAACCGATATAGGTTAAAATTGACCGAAACAATTCCAAAATTTTGGCCCAAACGAAAAGCAAACCGGTTTTCCAAAATCACATCTATTTTATTGCAAATTAATTAGTTGTAATTATCAATGAAGTTTAGTGGCAATTTCCTACCTTTCTCTTTATATAAAGCTCATCACCACTCAGTTCTCATCACCTTCAGTTTCAAGTCTCTGCATTTCACTGATCAAACAGATTCAACAGCAATGGCGATGGCTTTCAAGATGGTACATATATCCCAATTTTCTTTTCTTTTCTTTTCTTTTCATTTCAACATCAATGATTTGTAATCTAGTGTATTTGGGTGTATGAAAACAATAGGCAACAACTGGGATGTGGGTCACTGATGAGTGCAAAAACTCATTCATGGAGATGAAATGGAAGAAAGTCCATAGATACATAGTGTTCAAGATCGATGAGAAATCGAGGCTGGTGACCGTCGATAAGGTCGGCGGTCCCGGCGAAAGCTACGATGATCTCGCTGCTTCTTTGCCTACCGATGACTGCCGTTACGCTGTCTTTGATTTCGATTTTGTCACCGTTGATAACTGTCGGAAAAGCAAGATATTCTTCATTGCATGGTCCGTCGCCTTTTCTACTTATTCCGTCAGTACTATACATTTTCTTATAGGAACTTCATTATTTATACAAGGGTAACATGGTGAAATGGCATAATAAAGAACAATAATGAAGAGTATTATTTTCTTTAGTGGGTTAATAATAACCAAATAATTGAGGTTTATATTAGAATGGTTGGGAACATGTATTAATAATTTATAAATTGGAATCTAAGTATCTCTTTGCTTTAGGAATATATGTTTTTACATTATTATTAATTAATAAATTGTTGGATTATAGGTCCCCAACGGCATCAAGAATTAGAGCAAAAATGCTGTATGCTACATCCAAAGATGGGCTGAGGAGAGTGCTAGATGGCATCAGTTATGAAGTTCAAGCAACTGATCCAACTGAGATGGGGATTGATGTGATTAAAGACAAAGCTAATTAGGATTTTAATTTGAAACATAAATCATGTTTATTACCATCTTAATAACTACAACAACATATGCCCCTTCTCTTGTTGTTACTAATTAAGCTTTTTTGGGGGGCTAGATTTTTAGCATTAATCTTCTAATTTATAAAAATATTTATGATGTTCCATGTTTGGTTATTTGAGGACAATCCCTTTTTTTAAAACACAAACTATCAGTGGTTTAACACCTAACTTGAACACCACATTAATTTGTTTGCCATGTTGTCTTCATCAAACTTGTTAAAAGATGTAGCAGTTTGGTAATCCTTGATTTTAGGCTTGGATTAATCATACATAAAGCTTGCCAATTCAATAATAGAGAGCATCTTTTGCTTTGCTTTGCACTACCCATTACATGCTTCTAATTAACCCCATCTTCTTTACTCAACACTTAACCATTTTAGGGAATATATTCCCTTTCATATCTTTGATACAATAATTTATACATGTTTAAAGCGGTGATTAAAATTTTCGTCAAACACTTAAATAATAAAAGTTCAAATTATGTTTATGAAAATAATTAATTACGACATATACATAATTTCGCATTTAATTTTGAGGAATTAAATTGCCTAGAAAAATTGCATTCACATTGAACATGTTTCAATCATACAATTTTTTACCTAAATATTATAAAAATAAATAATTAATTAGTGAAATGAGATTACAGGGCATTACTTACGAAACTAGGCAAATTAAACAATAAAAAACGGTGTTGTCTGACCAATCGGCGACACTAACCTCACTTGCTATCAATTATTACACTGATGATTAGTTTTTAAAAAATATAATTTTTTTGTGCTGCCTTTCGCGGCATTGATATGTATCATGTAAAAAATACACCCTTGAAAAGTACGAAAACAGGCCAAAAAATTTTATTTTTTTAATGGTGTCGCGGACGTATCAGGCGACATTAGAATAAATTAATATATAATTTTTTAAAAAGATTAAAAAAAAGTCGAAAATCGGATTTAAAGTCGAATCCGTGAGATGGCACCGGCCTGACGGCCTGCCACCGACGTGACCGGTCAGTCACGGGTTCAGCTTTCATTCTGGTTTCCATCTCATCCCTGGTGAGGCTTAGGGCTCCTTTGGTTTAGCTTTTAATGTCAGTGTGGTGCAGTTGGGGTAGGTAATTACTACCAATCTCACTGATATGCTGTTTGGTTTAGCATCACAGTTCAGTCAAAATTAATTTTAAACACACTGATCTGCTAAAAATTGGTTGGAGGTTTCAGCAGTAATTAAACCCAGTTCACCAGAAGGTATTTTTAACAGACAAAAATACCCTTACTTTTATTTATTATTTTACCATTTTATCCTTGAAAGTTAAACTAATTTCTTTCCCAACCTTATTTGTTTTCAGATTTGGGAACAAAACAGCCGTTTCTCCCCTCTTTTTTGCTTTGTTCTTGGTTGTGGCTGCTACATTTTATCCTTTGCTTATGTTAGAGTATGCTTTTTGAAGGTATTTTTCATTAATTTCTTGTCATAGACTTCTACATAGAACATGCAAAATGGACTTACCAAATTCCTTTCATTTTCTTATATATTCTGTCGTCGAGATTGTTGTTGGTCCTGCAGTAGTCATCGAGATTGTTGTTGGTCCTGCAGTAGTCAATCTATCTGTCTGGCAGATAAAATCAAACAGTTTGGAGGGGCCTTGTTCATAAGGTATGATTCTTACTAATTTCTTTTTGTATACCAAGTTTACTTTTTAGAAAAAAGTTGTTTTGGTTGGTCTTTTTGCTTATATTTCTGACAAAATGCATAGGATTTTAAATTTGTTAATTCTAGATTCTCAAAGTGTATACACCACAGAATAAGATCTTAGTTTAGTTGAAATGATTTGAGAGCTTTTATAGCTTTTTAAAATTGTTTGACCCTCATAGATATAAAAGCTTTTTAAGTTAGATCCTTAAATTAAATGTCAGTTGCTTCCAGCTCTGTCAATGGTGGTTTACTTATAGTAATCACTTTTATATTGAGCCCAGTTTATTTTTGGATAGCAAGGATATCAATAATCTAATGGTTGGCTTTTCATGTAGAACCTTAGTGTAAAAAAGAAGTTTGGGGAGAACAAAAGTAAAAATTTTGTTTAAAAAAGACTTAAATTAAGTACTTGATAAAGCGATATTGTTTTATTTCGTGCATAATCTTATTGTGTGTAGTGCTTAATCGCCATAAATAATATAGTAGAGAAATATTAACATATTCATTTTCCTTTCCAATAATTCATTGCAACTCAACTACATCACTGAAACAATAAACTTTCTTGGAGTCCATTACAATTGGGATATAAAAACAATTAGAAATTTTACTTTTTCTTTTCTTTAAATTTGATTCCTCATATGTCTTTGCAATTTTTGCAGAACATACATATAACATGAAATACATATTATAAACAAACTTGGTTTTGAAAATACATTTTATAAGCAAACTTGGGTGGTGTTTGTTAAACATTGAGAAGCTCTTTCTAATAGTTTAACATGGTGGCAAATCCTTGGGTGGAGGCAGTATTGATTGATCAGCTCCTTTTCCATCTTCAACCAGAAATTTCATTTTCAATCCCCACCCAGTATGTAGCTCCAAATGACAATGCATAAACCAAACACCTAAACCAGCAAAATCCAATGAAATTTGAACTTATATTACTTGAACTCGAGCAATTCAATAATGAAAACAAATTGAGTTCGTGATGGTACCAAGATTGTCTGCTCTAAACCGAATGGCGGTCCAACCTCTAGTCGGAACACCAACTGTGTTCCTTTCAACAGGATCGACCAAGTTGTACTTTGCCGGATCTTTGACAGGATCAGTGGATTTGCCACCACGTTAAACTATTAGAAAGAGCTTTTCAATGTTCAACAAACACCACCCAAGTTTGCTTATAAAATGTATTTTCAAAAACCAAGTTTGTTTATAATATGTATTTCATGCTATATGTATGTTCTGCAAAAATGGCAGCACATATGAGGAATCAAATTTAAATAAAAGAAAAAAGTAAAATTTCTAATTGTTTTTATATCTCAATTGTAATGGACTCCAAGAAAGTTTATTGTTTCAGTGATGTAGTTGAGTTGCAATGAATTATTGGAAAGGAAAATGAATATGTTAATATTTCTCTACTATATTATTTTTGGAAGATTAAGCACTACACACAATAAGATTATGCACGAAATAAAACAATATCAGTTTTATCAAGTACTTAATTTAAGTCTTTTCCTGATAAAAGCCTGGTTTAAAAGGAAGTTTAACCTTTTACTTAAGAATCTATCAGCCCTAGCGAGGTTATATATATCTGTAGCAAGCTTGACACTTTGTTAATACATAATACTTTGGCTTTCTGGTCCCATCCCCATTAGCCCCCTCTTTCATTGTTTTTCTTTCTTTTTAAAGTTTTGGCCTTTTAGGGTCTTTTTTTCAAAAACCAGAGCAGGCTTCAGAGTCCAAGCAGGCCTTGGATTTTTGACCAGTGATGAAACAGGAAAGTGATCATGCATATTTAAGAATGATAAAACACGAAAATTTCTATAACATCTTTAATAGTTTATTTAACAGTAACTTACGATTCTGTATTTGATAAGACATACTCTATTGTTGAGTTTTTTTTTTTTATAACAGCTTTAATAATTTTTTTTAGTGTTCATCTTATGGCTTTCATCCTTTCGTGATGTATTATTCTTATTTTTTTATGAAACTATATTATTATATCTAATTATATATTTATGGTTTTATGTCGATTGACATTTAAAATCAAAATAATAATAATAGATGGTAAAGACACGAAATTTTGTGGAGGGAGATAGTACCTTAGCAACAAAAGCTGTTTGGGATGATGAGCTGACGTTGATATTTTGTGAACTTTGCGTGAATGAAGTCAATGCTGGTAATAGACCGACAACTCATCTAAACTCAAAAGGATGGGAAAATGTCATTTCTCTTTTTTTAGCAAAAACACAAAAAAAATTATGGAAAACCTCAATTGAAAAATAAGTGGTATACATTAAAAAAGGAATAGAGGTTATGGAGGGAGTTGCTTAAGGAATCTATGGGTATTGGATGGTGTCCAGCTAAAAAGATGGTCGATGCTACTGAAGAATGGTGGGCTGAAAAAATACAGGTTAGTGTTAATTTTATCATTATTTTAATGCATAAAGTTTATTGAAATTAACAATTTACAATTATAAAAATCTTAGTATAACTTTTAACATTTAAATGTTATGTAGGAAAATCCTGATTTTAAAGGATTTAAGAAGAAAGGAATTGAACCACGATTGAATGAGTTAATGTGACAAATGTTTGGTGGCATTGTAGCCACTGGAGAGAATGCATGGGCACCTTAAATGCAGTGTTCTTCCAAGTGGGGTTCCTATGGGAGATGATACACCTAATGAGGGATTTGGTGATTCAGATGAACATAGTAATGAGAATGAAGGTATTCCTCTTAATGAGGTACCATCAAACCCTTCTCATGAAACTCCTAATCGAAGAAAGCAAACACTTGGGGTTGTACACGGTAAAGGAAAAAAATCAAGTTCAAGTAGAAAATCATCAAGAAATACATTAACTACTTAGATTGAGAAATTGTGTGATAGTATGGCTAGTCCAAGGAAGTCAGTGAATGAAATTATTTTTTTCTCACTCTCAATATACTATTTCAAATGCAATGGATGCTTTGCGTGCTTTGGGAGATGAAATTCCAAAAAAAGATGAACTGTACTATTTTTCCATCAAAATGTTCCAAATACCGGTGAAACGAGAAGTGTTTTTGAACTTAGATCCAAATGTTAGGGTTTGGTGGCCGACGAGTATCTTTGAACAAAATCCAATTGCATCATTTTCATCCTTGGTAGCAACATTCTCATTTCCCTTCCAACCATACCATTAACCACCTCCACCATAAGCTCCTTAGAGTTATTATTGTAATATAGCTATACTACTTTTTTATATGTAAAACTAATGTATGATATTTTTTATGTTTGGTATTTTTATGCTATGCTTTTATTCAAGTTTTTGTGTTGTATAGAATGTCACAAAATATTAATTTATTTTCATTTGATTACTTTTTCAGGTTATGGATGAATTTAACAATATGTATAATAGTTTTGATATGAATTATGATACCCTTGAATTAAGTGAAGAAGCTCAACAAAGAATAGCCACAATTGTTACCCAAGTTGAGCACAACAATTATCATGAAGAGGAAGAATATGTGTTAAGCAGTGTATTGGTACACCATGAAACTTATTTCACTATGCAACCACGTATGGATTCAAATTATACAGGTCAAATGTGGGTGGACGAAGTATTAAATGGGCATGATGATCGTTGCATGAATAGTTTTAGGATGCCAAAAAATATATTTCATAGCTTGTTGCATGATTTGCAAACAAATTATGGCTTAAAGCATGGGAAAGTATCGACGATGGAGAAGTTAGCATTATCATTGTATATTCTTGGAAATAGAGAATCAAATTCAAATGCAACAGAGCGATTTCAACGATCTGGGGAAACTGTTAGTCGAATTTTTACTGATATGTTGCATATATTTGCTCGAATGGGAATAGACACGATTAAACCCATGAAGGTCAATTCGAGGAAGTACCGAACCATATTCGACATGATACAAGATATTGGCCTCACTTTAAGGTAAAATTTACACAATCTTTATATTTTTAAAATATAAATTATTTCTAACTTTTATCTCATTACTTGTATTTATTTTAAAGGGTTGTATTGGGGCCATAGATGGAACACATATAAAAGCATGCATTTCGCCTTCTTGTCAAATACCTTATATCGGACGGAAAGGTGAATCAACTCAAAATATTATAGCAGTTTGTGACTTCAACATGTGCTTTATTTTTGCATTTCTTGGTTGGGAAGGAACAGCACATGATAGTAGAATTTTTTTGCAAGCACTTAGAAAACAAGAGTTAAAGTTTCCACACCCTCCACCAAGTTGAACTTTAATTTTTTAATTAATCTTTACATAATAAAAAATATTAAAATTTTTAATTTATTTTTAAACTTGATATTATGTTTTACTTTTTTGCAAGAAAATATTATCTTGTGGATTCAGGATATCCACAAATGGCAGGTTTTCTAGGTCCATACAGGGGGGAACGGTATCATTTACCTGATTTTCGTCGAGGTAATCATCAAGTATCTGGAAAAAAAGAAATCTTTAATCATGCCTATTCTTCGTTACGCTCTGTGATTGAACGAACATTTGGAGTGTGAAAAAAAAATGGCCAATATTAAGAGATATTCCAAGTTATTCATTCAACAAGCAAGTTTTAATAGTTATTGCAACAATGGTTTTGCATAATTACATTCGAAGACATGCTTGGTCAAATGATGAGGATTTTCGACAATTTGAGAATATACCCGACATGCCAGTCTCTTCAGGCCATTTTGATAGAGGTGAATCGAGTTCTTCTAACAGTGAAAGTGACCTTGAAATTGCGATGCTAAGGGAAACCATTGCAACTAGTTTAATGAATCCATATTTGTAAAAATATTTTGTATCATAACCTAATTTCTAGTAATAATGAAACTTGTTATGTCTTATGTTACTATATTTTTTTATTATTAAAAATCATCCGTTTAGATACTTCAAAATTTGATCCAAGTTTAATGTTACTATTTGTGAAAATAATATTTATCATTGTTATAAAAGAATATTTAACTATAAAAAATTAAAAATAATTATCATTTTATCTAATAAATAATTTAAATTGATTATATAATTCATTAAAATATTTATAATAAAATATTGGAAGATACATTTTAATATTTTATTAAATGAATTTATAAATTCACATATTTTAATAATTTTTAAAAAGTAAAATAATTTAAAAAACTTTTATTATATATCAATTCTAATCTGATGTCTTTAATAGTCATTTTATATTCTCACATCACCGCTACAGCTGCGTTTGAATCCAAACACACACTCCACCATTGTTTCTAATCTCACTGCTACAGTATCCAATCTCACCGCTACAGTAACTAATCTCACCGCTACCGCTATTTTTAACCTCACTGGAGATAAACACACTGCCCATCTAAACTAAGCTAGATTGCCGTGGGAGTGGAGGCTGGATTGTCGTTCTCCACCTTTTTTCTTTTCAACATTTCCAAGATATACTAGGGTCGTTGAAGCAAAACACCCCCCATCTACTTGCTTCGCCTCTATACTAAGGAAATACTCTAATAACACAAAACTTGGTGTGAAGTTGCCGTACTAGTGCTTCAATGCCATCGCCAGTAACTAATATATCACCAAGACATTAACGTATAAAACTAGATACATAACATCAGTCCTTTCTTTTAACAAACAAAGACGGATGAAAATCGAGACTGACTACAGAATCTCTAAGCATGGCAAACCAATTCTGTGGCTGTTGCACAGTCGATAAACCAAGTGAGTACTGTCAGTGCTCTGTTACTCAAAGTTGAACCATATAAACCTCCTCACTAATAGTCACTAAGAAAGGCGTTGTTAAGGTCAAGCTGTCAAATTTGCGACTTACAGCATAGGTTAGTAAGATATGTGCGGACTACCCTTAGCGACTAACCGGGCCTTACAACAATCACCGTCCCATCTGGATTTCGCTTTACTTTGGAAGCCATTTGCAATCAGCTGGCTTCTTACCTTGAGACAGTGGTTCCAACATCCAAGTGCCGTCAGAAATTAAAGCATTATACTCAGTTACAACAGCTTCTCGCCAAATTTCATTACTGTGCTTCTTCGAATGTTGGTGGCATATCATCACTCACAGTAGTGTGAAAACATTTTGGACCAAAACCCCAGCCTTACTCCTTGTAACCATGGGAAGAGATTTATCATGTAAACTATACAGCACCTTGGGCCTTAAGGATTCCGCCATCAAGCTGAGCTATGAGAGATTTTGGGCCGAAATTTTTGTTCTTTTCAACATCCAGGGATTTCAATCTCAATCTCAACTATGACTTTCCAGATATTATGTACTTAAATGCATTTTAATGCATTACTTGTAGATTATTGTAATAATAATGATATCAATTAAATAAAAATTTAATCGACAAAATTAATTTCATAGCAAACAATTGTGGATAAGTTATAACCGTATTAAATGCATTCCAATATAATTAAATAGAATGTAGAAAACAAATTATATACATTATTAAGGAAATTGTTCGAAGCATTTCTGTATTTAATAATTACATTATATTTTAATTAAATTCAAAATCCAATGAAACTGAGATTTCAAACGAAGGAAAAGATCTGGTAATGTTATTTTATTCCTCCACAAAATCCTAAAGGCATTAAATTTCTTAGCGTTGGACCGTTAGTATTGGAGAGATTTTATTTAGACAAGTACAAGATCCTGTTTTCAAGGTTAGTTCGTGTAAAAACATCCATGTACAATGTAATAGAAAATCCCATTGAAAACGGTAGCATCTCTCAATGTCAAGACAGGAGTAGGTAATAAGGTGAGACAGGTGTTCATATCCCCTGCTGTGCTGTGATCTGCTACATACAGCCCGAGTGGACATTCCAACAGACAAATGTCACTTTTTAGCGTCAACACTCGACCCATTTTCCGCCTCATTTCCAGTTGAAATAAATGGCCGCGATGACTGATGCACACTGATTAGCTTGCAATAACTATTTTTAGAAATTTCAAGCCATTAAATGTCAGGCTCTTGTAGCTCAGTTGGTTAGAGCACCCGTTTAGTAAGCGGGAGGTCTTGAGTTCGACTCTCAACGAGAGCAAGGCTTATAATTTTCGCTTCTTTTTAACAAAAAAATGAGTCAAATGCTGAGTCAGCAAGAAAGCCAACAACAGACACTTTACAGGTTATCTAGCCCAAAGCAGACAGACAGCGTGGGACCCATTTTCTTGATGATCGAAATGATCACATGTCCGCCACGCCACAAACCTCGATGTATCTATGCCGTCCATTTCGACTTATACGGTGGGTTGAGATAGAGCGGAATGATATCTATGCCGTTTAACTACCAGTTTATTACAGAACAGTGGTGTGTTAAATTTCTATATTTGTCGTTTATTTTGGGGTGCAGAATAAAACCTGTTTCCTTTGCATTCTTTATTTCATATGCACCTTTTTATTTTTATTCAACTCTTTATTTTACAATTTATTAATTGTACCTTTTTGACATATTTCTAGTACTACTATTATTATCCATCTGATCAACGGTGATGAATTATTTTGTCACATTATAATATCATAATCCCTCAGCTACCCCATTCCTTTCCTACAAATCATACTCTTTTATTATTAAGATCAAAAAAATGAAAATAAAATCTCACTTCTCTTTTATTTTTTTAATTTATCTTTAGTCCCTGTACTCTTCAATTCTTAAAATTTAATCCCTTACTTTTAATTTTAAAAACTTAGTCTTCTATTTGTTTGGTTCTAAAAAAACTAATTGGACCAAACAACCTTGGTTGAACTTCTGTCATTTATGTGTTAGATAAAAATTCTTCAAATAAGTATTGCTGTTCAAACCTGATTAAATTAGCCAATCAAAGTAATTTAATCGAAAATCGTTTAATATGTCAGTTTGGATAAAGAAATTGAAACTAACATCTAAACGAATCACTTAGAATTGATAAAAATTAGATATCGAGTAAAAATATAACTAAGTTATAAAATTTTCATTTAACTTTTACAATTTTTTAATTGTTGTTGTAGAACCGAAAATATTGTGCTTTGGATGGTTGGGTTTTTAAACAAGGTAAATAGAGGGTTTAAATTCTTGAAGTTGAAAGAGTACAAGGACTAGAGTAGAATTAGACCCGTTAATTTTGAACAGTCAAACGAGGCCGTTTTGTCATTGATTAAGTAATTTTTTTTAAATTAAAGGAAAATAATAAGAGATAATAATGAGATAGTCTCTCTTATAACACTCCCATCTCTTTAAACTCACTCTAGTTCACTTCACTCTTTCACTTCTCTCTTCATCAATGGCTACTTTACTCTACAGTTTTCTTCATTTGCTTGTTCTTTTGATTTTCTCTAATTTTCCGAAATCATTTTCTACTGATGAAACCATTAAAACCTTCATCTTTAGTGTAGATTCTCAATCAAAGCCGTCTATTTTCCCCACACACTATCACTGGTACACTTCCAAGTTCACTGAGCCAACTCGAATCCTCCACACCTATGACACTGTCTTCCACGGCTTCTCCGCCTTTTTGACTGAAACCCATGCTGCTTCCCTCAGTAACCACCATTCAGTGATTGCTATTTTCAAAAACCGCCACAGACAACTCCACACCACTCGCTCCTCTTAGTTCCTTGGCCTACGGAACCAACACGGGCTTTGGTCGGATTCCGATTATGGTTCCGATGTTATAATCGGAGTTTTCGACACTAAAGTCTGGCCCGAAAGGCGAAGCTTCGCAGACACGAATCTCTGACCAACTCCCACTCGCTGGAAGGGAGTTTTCTAAATCGGAGTCAGATTCGTTGCTAAAAACTGTAATCGCAAACTCATCAGAGCAAGATTTTTCTCTAAAGGTCATGAAGCTGCGGCGGGACTGGTTGGTTCGATCGACGGGATCAACGAAACAGTCGAATTTATGTCATCGAGAGATGCTAACGGTCATGGGACCCACACAGCCTCAACGGTCGCCGGAAGATATGCATTTCGCGCCAGCATGGGAGGTTACGCTGCCGGAATAGCAAAAGACGTGGCCCCGAAAGCGAGACTAGTAGTTTACAGGGTATGCTGGAAGAGTTCAGATTGTTTCGACTCTGACATTTTAGCCACTTTCGATGCCGCCGTCAATGATGGCGTCGACGTAATTTTTATTTCTGTCGGTGGAAGAGACGGAATCTCCACTCCATATTATCTCGACCCCATCGCAATCAGAGCATACGGTGCGATTTCACGAGAGGTATCTGTTTCATCCTCGGTTAGAAACGACGGACCTAACTTAATGTCTATTACCAACCTTGCTCATTGGTTGGTCACTATTGGAGCGGGAACAATCGACCGAAACTTCTCCGCTGATGTCATCTTTAATGATGGGCGGAGGTTAAACGGCGTTTCGTTGTACTCCGGCGAGCAGTTAAAAGGAAAGATGTATCCCTTGGTTTATCTTGAAAAATCTAGGGTACTTTCAGCTTCTTTATGCATGGAGAATTCACTTGATCCAAATGTTATTAAAGGAAAAATCGTAATCTATGATCGAATGAGTAACCCAATAGTGGCTAAAGGTATAGTTGTGAAGGAAGTTGGTGGTGTTGGCATGATTCTTGCCAATGGTGCTACAAATGGTGAAGGCTTGGTCGATGATGCCCATCTTTTGCCCACTTGTTCTCTCGGGTCAGACGAAGGGGATGCCATGATATAATATGTTTTATCGTCCCCGAATCCGACGGCTACCATTGATGTTAAGGGTACTGTGATCGGCATCAAGCCAACTCTGGTTGTGGCTTCTTTTAACGCTAGAGGACCCAATGGGTTGAACCCTAAAATTCTCAAGCCAGATTTGATTGCTCTTAGGGTTAACATTTTGGCTGCTTGTGTAACAACCCGGTTTAGACCCTAGTCGGAACAGTGGTTTCGAGACCACAAATTTAAAGTCAAAAAAATATTTTAATATTATTTTTTTATTATTTTTGGTGTTTATAATATGTGATTAAGCACGTGTTAAAGTTCTGTGTGAAAATTTTATCGATTGAGTGCTTAATTAGCAAAAAGGACTTAATTGCATAAAATGTAAAAGCTGTGTGCTGACTGTTAAAGTGCTAATTTGACATGGCTTATTAAAGTGTGAGTCCTTATGTTGTTATTAAACCATTGATAAATTGGATGGACATAAAAGCCTGTGGTTAGTGGAATTTGAATAAAAATAAAAAGGTTAGTTTGGTATTTAGTAAAATAAGTTAATATAATTAAAACAAAACAAATTAGTTGAGCATATTCTCATCTCTTCCACCGAAACTAGAAAAGAAAGAAAGGTTTAAGAGCTTTGAAGGTTTCGGCAAGCTCAAGCTTAAATTGGTATGTGTCTTTAGCTCGGTTTTTGATAATTTCTACGTTTTTATGATCGTTGCTTCGTGTTCTATCAAACCCATGCTTTAATTTTAGAAATTGATGGTGATTTTGATATATTCCATTGATGAATGTTTGAGTTTTGTGATAGTTGATGATGGAATATGAAAGATATGTGAAAGATTAACATGTTTTGTCTTTGAGTTTTTGGTGAAATTGAGTAATATGGACTAAATTGTGAAAATAATATTTTGAGGGACTAAAATGTGAAATAAATGAAATATATGGGCTTGTATGAGACTAAGGAGAATTCGGCCTAAGCATGGTGTAGTAAAATTTTGTGTATTTGATGATTTTATGAAATAGGGACTAAAGTGTCGAAATGTGAAAATGTGAGGGCTATTTTGTTAAATGCCCTAAATATGTGTGTCTGGACTAAATTGAATGAATTGGTGATTAAATGAGATAAATTTGAATATGTATAGACCAAGAAATGAGAGATTCGGATCGAGATCGAGGCAAAGACAAAGTACTCGATTAATCGACTAGTCTCGGTATTTCGACGTTCGAGGTAAGTTCGGATATAATACGTGTTCTTAAATTATGTTTAAATGCTATGAAATGAATAGTTATGTGATTATTGGATTAGTAATGCTATGTGTGGAATCGAGTTAGGTGGCACTAAGTGTGCGGATTTGGAAATGAGATCGAGATAATTAGCACTGTGTATGCGAAATAGTAGAAGCTTCGGCTTATTGATTTGGCACTGTGTGTGCGATACCGAATTAAGTTTGGTTTTACATTATGGCACTATGTGTGCGATGTTATTTAAGCTTCGGCTATGAAATGGAGCACTAAGTGTGCGATTGAATTGAAGAGATAGTGAGCAGTGAATAAATTATGGTATCGAGCATTGAATAGCAAGAACGTTTGTTAACTAAGTGTTGGCAAAGGTATGTTTCGAACCTATGTGGTTGATGATAATGTTTAAGATTGAATAGATGGATGTATGAGTATATGGTTGAGGATGATATTGTGTTTAGATGGGAATCTATCTAAGTGATGGTTTATTTATGTATTGATAATGTATTTTTGAGTAATATGTATTATATTACGAACTTACTAAGCTCTAAAGCTTACTGTGTGAAATGTTTCTCTGTTTTACAGTGTTTTTAAAGCAAGCTCGATTTTGGGGACCGTCGGTGACTCAATCACACTATCGACTATCTATTTTGGTACTTTTGGAAAGATGTACATATATGTGGTATATGGCATGTATATGCTATTGAATGTGGCATGTTTTGAGTTGTGTAAATTTTTTCATGAGATATGGCTTAAAAGTTGAATGATGTTAGTATATATATGTGTGGGTTAAGTGAATGATGAATATGGTTTGTTCATGCTTAAATGATTGATGAAAACTGTAGTTTAAATGTGAATTGTGGTAAGGTTTATATGATGCTTGACTTATATGTTTTGGGATATGAAATTAATTGTCTTGGATGAACTTATTTGAGTAGAAAATTGAGTATAAGAATAGATGGTATGGTTGATGATTAATTGATGCTTGAAATAGTATGTTTTGGTTGCATTTGAGGCATGAATTGGTATTGGTTTGATGCATATAGGTGATTCCATAGTGTGGATGGTAATTTAGCTTTGGAAATGGCCTATAATTGGCCACACGGTTGAGTACACGGGCGTGTGGCTCGACCGTGTTCTTCGTGGTTGTGTTATTGAAACAAGTCAGACTCGACCACGGGCTGGGAACACGGGCGTGTGACCGGCTGTGTGGTGCAAGTCAGTGTCGACCACGGGTGAGGCACACGGGCATGTCTCAGGCCATGTGAACAAGTCAGTATGTATGCCCTGTTTTGCCACGGCTTGGACACACGGGCGTGTCCGAGGCCGTGTGAGGCACACGGCCTACCCACACGGGCGTGTGACCTCTGCAGTTTTGAAAAATCATTAAATTTTCAAAAATTTTTGTATGTGTTCAGTTTAGTCCCGACCCCTTTCTAACACGTGTTTAAGGTCTCGTTGACCTATTTAAGGGACTATATGATTATATTTGAACATGTTTGATTGATGATTTACTTTGTGTTGAAATGTGAAATGAGTTTAAATGTTCTGATTTGATCGGTAATGCCTTTAACCCTAAACAGGCGATGGTTATGGGTTAGGGGTGTTACATTTTATTAGTATCAGAGCTACGATTTAGTCGATTCTCGGACTAACGTAGCGTGTGTGAGTCTAGCTATACATGCCATATATATAATTACGATAGTGTGATGAATCCTGACAGTTAAAAAATATTTTTATATATAGCAAATGGATCCCGATCGAGCAGTTGCTAATGATGCATAGAGTAATGCACCTGCTTCCCCTCAAGGGACGGTGTCGGCCACATCTAGGTCGAATGATAGTAGCCAAGAGGGAGAGGCTAAGCAAGCATTTTTTCGAATGATGAGTGAGTGGTTTTCGGAGTTCGTTCGAACGAATCCGGCTGCTCCACAACCTCCACCCCCGCAAGTACCTATTGTGCCACAAGTGACAGATCCGATCCGATTGAATAAGCCTCCTGTAGATAAAATTTGAAAGTATGGGGCCGAAGAGTTTAGGGCCACAGTTGATGATGATGCTGAATGAGCTGAGTTTTGGCTCGAGAATACAGTCTGAGTGTTTGATGAGATGTCGTTGACTCCTGATGAATGCATTAAATGTACTGTTTCATTATTGAGAGATACGGCATATAATTGGTGGAAAACATTGATATCCGTGGTTCCGAGAGACAGAATCACCTAAGATTTCTTTCAAGCTGAATTCTGAAAGAAGTATATCAGTCAACGATTTGTAGATCAGAAACGTAAAGAGTTTCTATAGCTGAAACAAGGCCGTATGTCTGTTACTGAGTATGAACGGGAGTTTGTGAGATTAAGTCAATATGCACGAGAATGTGTCTCAACCAAAGCTACTATGTGTAAACGCTTCATTTAAGGGCTAAATGAAGACATTAAATTACTGGTTGGAATACTTGACTTGAATGAATTTGTTGTGTTAGTTGAAAGAGCCTGCAAAGCCGAGGAGCTTAGCAAAGAAAAGAAGAAAGCAGATTCTGAGGCTAGAGATGAAAGAAAAAGATTGATGACTAAGTCGTCCCAACCTTTGATGAAGAGATTTAAAGATGCAAGCAATCGTTCAAATGCTTCGTTTGGACATTCGGGTAGAGATCGGGTGAGACAAAGTGTTTGTCCAAGAACTCAAACTCCAATTGAATCAAGTGTTGGTAGTGTTAAAAGTAACAAGCCTGAGTGTAGACAGTGTGGAAGACGACACATTGGAGAGTGCTAGGGCAAATATAATAATAGAGTTTGCTACAAATGTGGATCACGAGATCATTTCATTCGAGATTGCCCAGAGTTAGCTGAGAAAGACAATATTCAGAGTGCGAGACCGAGCAATACGACGGCTAAGGGTAGACCACCCAGAAACACCGAAAATATGAATGGAAGTCAGAGAGGGACTACTGACACAACTGTGAGATCCGAGGCGAGAGCCCCTGCCCGAGCCTATGCTATTCATGCTCGTGAAGAAGCGTCATCTCCAGACGTCATTACTGGTACTTTCACTCTATTTGATACTGATGTGATTGCATTGATAGATCCAGGTTCTACTCATTCCTATGTGTGTGTGAATTTAGTATCAAGTAAGACTCTACCTGTTGAGTCTACTGAATTCGTGATCAGAGTATCGAACCCCTTAGGCAAGTGTGTCTTGGTTGATAAAGTGTACAAGAACTGTTCATTGATGTTTCGGGATATATGCTTTCTGGCTAATTTGTTGTTGCTACCTTTTGATGAATTTGATATGATTCTGGGTATGGATTGGGTCACTTTGCATAATGCTATTATGAATTGTAAAAGAAAGAGTATTGATTTGAGAAGTCAGAATGGTAAGATAGTTCGAATTGAATCCAGTGATTTGAATGGGTTGCCGGCTGTTATATCTTCGATGAAAGCTTTGAATTATGTGAAAAAAGGTTGCGAAGCTTATCTTGCATATGTGATTGATACGAAAGCGACAGAAAAGAAAGTTGAATCTGTGCCTATGGTTTGTGAATTCCTTGATGTGTTTCTTGAAGAATTACCGGGATTACCTCTGATACGAGAAGTTGAGTTTGGTATTGAACTAGTACCGGGGATGACTCCTATCTCAATAGCTCCGTATAGAATGGCACCGACATAATTGAAAGAGTTGAAGTCTCAGTTGCAAGAGTTGACAGATAGAGGATTTGCACGACCGAGTTTCTCATACAGGGTGCTCTGTGTTGTTTGTGAAAAAGAAAGATGGTACTATGAGGATGTGTATTGATTACCGACAGCTGAACAAAGTGACGATAAAGAATAAGTATCCCCTGCCACATATTGATGATTTGTTTGATCAGCTGAAAGAAGCTACAGTGTTTTCTAAGATAGATTTGAGACCGGGCTACTATCAGTTGAGAGTTAAAGAATCGAGATGTCAGAAAAGACTTTGAGAATGAGGTACGAACATTATGAATTCTTAGTTATGCCTTTTGGACTAACGAATGCTCCTACAGTGTTTATGGATTTGATGAATCGGATATTCAGACCGTATTTGGATCGTTTTATTGTGGTGTTCATTGATGATATTCTGATTTACTCATGTGATGAGATGCAACATGCCGAGCATTTGAGAATTGTGTTACAGACTCCGCGTGAGAAGCAATTGTATGCAAAGTTTAGCAAATGTGAGTTTTGGTTGCGTGAGGTTGGTTTTCTGGGGCATATTGTGTCAGCTGCGGGAATACGAGTTGATCCGAGTAAGATCTCAGCTATTTTAGAATGGAAACCTCCGAGAAATGTGTCCGAAGTCCGTAGTTTTCTGGGACTAGCGGGATATTATAGAAGGTTTGTAAAAGGCTTCTTGATTATTGCGACTCCGTTAACAAAATTACTACGAAAAGATGTTAAATTTGAGTGGTCAGAAAAATGCCAGCAGAATTTTGAACAGTTGAAAACATTATTGACAGAGGCACCCGTGTTAGTTCAACCTGAATCTGGTAAAGAATTCATAGTTTACAGTGATGCATCGTTGAATGGTTTGGGCTGTGTGTTGATGTAGGAAGGCAAAGTCATCGCTTATGCTTCGAGGCAGTTAAAGCCGCATGAAAAGAACTATCCGACGCATGATCTTGAATTAGCCACGATTGTATTTGCATTGAAGATTTAGCTTCACTACCTATTTGGTGATAAATGTCATATATATGCCGATCACAAGAGCTTGAAGTACTTGATGACTCAGAAAGAATTGAATTTGAGACAGCGGAGATGGTTAGAGCTACTAAAAGACTATAAATTAGTAATTGATTATCATCCACGTAAAGCTAATGTTGTTGCTGATACTTTGAGTCGAAAGTCTATATGTGCTTTGCGAGCAACGAGTACTCAGATAGATCTATGTGATGATGGTTCGGTTTTGGCTGAGTTGAAAGTTAGGTCGATGTTTATACGTCAGATTTGTGATGCCCAGAAAAGTGATGATGAGATGATAGCAAAACGAACTCAATGTGATTTGAATTTTGATTCAGAATTTCGAGTTGATAACGATGATTGTTTGAGATTCAGAAATTGGATTTGTGTTCCGAGGAATTCAGAGTTGATTCAGATAATTTTAAATGAAGCTCACAATAGTCGTTTGGCTGTTCACCCTGGAAGTACAAAAATGTATAACGATCTAAAATAGTTTTATTGGTGGTATGGTATGAAACAGAGTATCTCAGAATTTGTTTCGAGATGTTTGGTTTGTCAGCAAGTTAAAGCTGAACATCAGGTTCCATCCGGTTTGTTACAACCGATTATGATTCCTGAGTGGAAATGAGAGAGAATCACGATGGACTTTGTGTCGGGATTGCCTTTATCTCCGGGAAAGAAAAATGTAGTTTGGGTGATAGTTGACAGATTGACAAAATCAACTTATTTTGTTCCAGTGAGAACAGATTATTCACTTGATAAATTAGCTGAACTGTATATTTCTGAGATTGTGAGATTACATGGGGTACCACTATCTATTGTGTTTGACAGAGATCCGAGATTTACCTCGCGGTTTTAGAAGAAATTGCAAGAGGCTTTAGGCACAAAGTTGCACTTCAGTACTGCATTTCATCCGCAAACGGATGGACAATCTGAATGGATCATTCAGATTCTAAAAAGATATGTTGAGATGTTGTATTCTCGAATTTAAAAGTACGTGGGAAAAGTATTTACCGTTGATTGAATTTGCATACAATAAAAGTTTTCAATCTAGTATCAAAATGGCACCATATGAGGCACTTTATGGTCGAAAATGTCGAACTCCATTGTATTAGACTGAGCTGAGTGAGAATAAGATTCACGGGGTTGATTTGATAAAAGAAACTGAGCAGAAAGTGAAAGTGATTCGTGATAGTTTAAAAGCAGCGTCAGATCGTCAAAAATCTTATGCGGACTTGAAACGAAAAGATATCAAATTCGAGGTTGGTTACAAAGTGTTTTTGAAAGTGTCTCCGTGGAAAAAAATAATTCGATTTGGCCGAAAAGGCAAGTTGAGTCCGAGGTCCATCGGGCCGTATGAGATTATTGAACGAATTGGACCGGTTGCTTATTGATTGTTATTGCCACCTGAATTAGAAAAGATTCATAATGTATTCCACGTATCGATGCTTTGACGATATAGATCTGATCCATCGCATGTAATTGCTCCTACTGAGGTTGAGATTCAGTCAGATTTGTCGTATAACAAAGAACCGATCTGAATTTTGGCACGTGAGATCAAAGAGTTGAGAAACAAAAGAATTTCCTTAGTGAAAGTGTTGTGGCACAAACACGGAGTTGAAGAGGCTACGTGGGAGCCTGAAGATGTTATGAGAGAGCAATATCCAAACCTATTCACTGGTAAGATTTTTGGGGACGAAAATCCCTAAGGGGGGAGAGTTGTAACAGCCGGGTTTAGACCTTAGTCAGAACAGTGGATTCGAGACCACAAATTCGAAGTCGAAAAAATATTTTAATATTATTTTTTATTATTTTTGGTGTTTATAATATGTGATTAAGCATGTGTGAAAGTTCTGTGTGAAAATTTTATCGATTGAGTGCTTAATTTAGCAAAAAGGACTTAATTACATAAAATGTAAAAGCTGTGTGCTGATTGTTAAAGTGCTAATTTGACATGGCTTATTAAAGTGTGAGTCCTTATGTTGTTATTAAACCATTGATAAATTGGATGGACATAAAAACCTATAGTTAGTGGAATTTGAATAAAAATAAAAAGGTTAGTTTGGTAATTAGTAAAATAAGTTAATATAATTAAAACAAAACAAATTAGTTGAGCATATTCTCATCTCTTCCACCAAAACTAGAAAAGAAAGAAAGGTTTAAGAGCTTTGAAGGTTTCGGCAAGCTCAAGCTTAAACTGGTATGTGTCTTTAGCTCGATTTTTGATAATTTCTACGTTTTTGTGATCGTTGCTTCGTGTTCTATCAAACCCATGCTTTAATTTTAGAAATTGATGGTGATTTTGAGATATGCCATTAATGAATGTTTGAGTTTTGTGATAGTTGATGATGGAATATGAAAGATATATGAAAGATTAACATGTTTTGTCTTTGAGTTTTTGGTGAAATTGAGTAATTTGGACTAAATTGTGAAAACAATATTTTGAGGGACTAAAATATGAAATAAATGAAATATATGGGCTTGTATGAGACTAAGGAGAATTCGGCCTAAGCATGGTGTAGTAAAATTTTGTGTATTTGATGATTTTATAAAATAGTGACTAAAGTGTCGAAATGTGAAAATGTGAGGGCTATTTTATAAAATGCCCTAAATATGTGTGTCTGGACTAAATTGAATGAATTGGTGATTAAATGAGCTAAATTTGAATATGTATAGACCAAGAAATGAGAGATTCGGATCGAGATCGAGGCAAAGACAAAGTACTCGATTAATCGGCTAATCTCGGTATTTCGACGTCCGAGGTAAGTTCGGATATAATACGTGTTCTTAAATTATGTTTAAATGCTATGAAATGAATAGTTATGTGATTATTGGATTAGTAATGCTATGTGTGGAATCGAGTTAGGTGGCACTAAGTGTGCGTATTTGGAAATGAGATCGAGATAATTAGCACTGTGTGTGCGAAATAGTAGAAGCTTCGGCTTATTGATTTGGCACTGTGTGTGCGATACCGAATTAAGTTCGGTTTTAAATTATGGCACTATGTGTGCGATGTTATTTAAGCTTCGGCTATGAAATGGGGAACTAAGTGTGCGATTGAATTGAAGAGATAGTGAACAGTGAATAAATTATGGTATCGAGCATTGAATAGCAAGAACGTTTGTTAACTAAATGTTGGCAAAGGTATGTTTCGAACCTATGTGGTTGATGATAATGTTTAACATTGAATAGATGGATGTATGAGTATATGGTTCAGGATGATATTGTGTTTAGTTGGGAATCTATCTAAGTGATGTTTTATTTATGTATTAATAATGTATTTTTGAGTAATATGTATTATATTACGAACTTACTAAGCTCTAAAGCTTACAGTGTAAAATGTTACTCTGCTTTATAATGTTTTTAAAGCAAGCTCGGATTTGGGGATCGTCGACGACTCAATCACTCTATCGGTTCTCTATTTTGGTACTTTTGGAAAGATGTACATATATGTGGTATATGGCATGTATAGGCTATTGAATGTGGCATGTTTTGAGTTGTGTAAAATTTGCCATGAGATATGGCTTAAAAGTTGAATGATGTTAGTATATATATGTGTGGGTTAAGTGAATGATGATTATGGTTTGTTCATGCTTAAATGATTGATGAAAACTGTAGTTTAAATGTGAATTGTGGTAAGGTTTATATGATGCTTGACTTATATGTTTTGGGATGTGAAATTAAGTGTCTTGAATGAACTTATTTGAGTAGAAAATTGAGTATAAGAATAGATGGTATGGTTGATGATTAATTGATGCTTGAAATGGTATGTTTTGGTTGCATTTGAGGCATGAATTGGTATTGGTTTGATGCATATAGGTGATTCCAAAGTGTGGATGGTAATTTGGCTTTGAAAATGGCCTATAATTGGCCACACGGTTGAGCACACGGGCGTGTGGCTCGACCGTGTTCTTCGTGGTTATGTTATTGAAACAAGTCAAACTCGACCACGGGCTGGACACACGGGCATGTGACCGACCGTGTGGTGCAAGTCAGTGTCGACCACGGGTGAGGCACATGGGCGTGTCTCAGGCCGTGTGAGCAAGTCAGTATGTATGCCCTATTTTGCCACGGCTTGGACGCACAGGCGTGTCCGAGGCTGTGTGAGGCACACGGCCTACCCACACGGGCGTGTGACCTCTACAGTTTTGAAAAATCATTAAATTTTCAGAAATTTTCGTATGTGTTCGGTTTAGTCCCGACCCCTTTCTAACACGTGTTTAAAGTCTCGTTGACCTATTTAAGGGACTATATGATTATATTTGAACATGTTTGATTGATGATTTACTTTGTGTTGAAAAGTGAAATGAGTTTAAATGTTCCGATTTGATCGGTAATGCCTTTAACCCTAAATCGGCGATGGTTACGGGTTAGGGGTGTTACAGCTTGGACTAATGTTGTTGGCCCAGCTGGCTTAGACTCTAATCAAAGGAAAACAGAGTTTAACATCCTCTCAATAATCTCCATAGCTTGCCCTCATGTTAGTGGTGCAGTGGCATTGCTGAAATCTGTACACCTTGATTGGAGTTCAGTCGCAATTCGATCTGCTATGGTGACTACTGCTAGTATAATTGATAATAAAAATCAGCCGATGATCAATGAAACAACCGAGAAGCCATCGAATCCTTACGATTTTGGTGCTGGGCATCTAAATCTCAATCGAGCAATGGATCCGGGACTTATTTATGACATTACAAACCATGATTATGAAAGTTTCTTGTGTGCTATTGGTTATAATCCTAAATTAGTACAAGTAGTTACAAGGTCTCCGGTAGTTTGTCCAATGAAGAAGCCATTGCCTGATAACCTTAACTATCCTTCAATTGCTGCATTGTTTTCAACCACATTAAGGGGTCCAACAAGCAAGACATTCATGAGGACGGTGACTAATGTGGATCAGGCAAATGCAGTTTACATTGCAAAGATAGAGGCATTGAAAGGGGTAATGGTGATAGTGAATCTGATGAAGTTGGTGTTCACACCGGCGGTGAAGAAAACAAGCTTTTTTGTGACCATAACAGTAGATAGCAAGCATCTGGTGTTGGATGATGCAGAAGCTGTTTTCGGGTCACTGACATGGATAAATGGGAATAACAAGCATATGGTGAGGAGCCCCATTGTAGTTACCCAACTCGATCCCTTGTAAGCTAGTGGTAACCATTCGATCAATGTAGTTTTTGCTCGATGCAAGACGAGTTGTAGGTAACTGAGTTTTTAAGGTAGCGTAAGTGTAGAAATTACTACGCATAGTGAAGAAGCACTTTGTTACTTTTTTGTATGTTTTGTTTCTTCTTTGGCAGGGATAGGATTAGGGTATCCTTCCGAAAATTGGATTTCAGGGTGATTTAGTGTGAGTTTTGCCATTTAATTTTACTTCTCTATATATATTTCTTAATCTTGTGTATTTATAAGCTTGATAAGTTTAATAATCAGACAAAGAAATCTCTATCACTGTAGCATTTACTACATATAGTATTCTTGTAGTAACATATTTTCTTTTACTTGCATTTTTTTTGTCTGATACCATCCAATCCATAGTTTCTATTACACTAGTTTTGACAGAATCCGAAGTTGAGCTGGATTGAACTTTTTACCAGTAGATTCAAATTACTATCATTTCATTATCAATCAACTGCTCTGCTGACGTTTCTGGTTGTGGCTCATGGCTTGAAAGTAACCATCAATTTATATGGTGGTTGAAAAGGTTGTCATTATTGCTTTTACCCACATATTGATCAATCTATGCATGAAAAGCTTAGAACATATGAAGTAATGGTGTTTGAAAATCTAGCTTGCCTATCTCGTCCTATCAGTGATTTTGTTTACTCCGCGATTAGGGTAGGTTTCCCATGTCAACATGAAATCTAACCTTCTAGGGTACAAGAACAACTTAAAACTTATTGAAATATTTACCGTTTTTAAAATCATAATTCAAAAATGACATTTAAAGCTCCCCAAAAACAAAGGTTTGTAATGCCTTGCACTTTTTTAAACCTATTCTTTTATTTAACTCAAAATTTTGAATAAGCATGGGACACCACCATCAAAGTGAGCTAGTAGACGAAGTCCATTCTTTAATTTCTATTCAAACCGATAAAAGCACAAAAGATAAATGAAATTAAAGGTGAAAACGAATAACCCCAATTTTTTTATCATTAATAATTTATTATTAAATTGTTTTTTAAGTTTCCCTAGGGCAGGGCCATGGACATCATCTCCTTAGATTGTCATGATCTTTGCTTTCAATCTAATGTGAAAAATATAACGTCGGTAATGATAATATATCGCAAAGAAAAGAGAAATAAAAATTAAAGAACACACAGATTTTACGTGGAAATCCTTTCGGGAAAAAAATCACGGGCAGAGGAGAAGAAAATTCACTATGTCGAATTCGAATAATTACAAGAGGAATAGACTATGTCTATTTATAGGCTTGTAAAACCATATTCTAATAAGAGTGTAGTAAGATTGAAACACCTTATTCTAATCAATATCAAATAGATGGAGTTTAATAAGGTTTAAAAAACCTTATTCTAAAATAAAATAAAATAAAAAAAGGGTAGTTCTATAGGGTTTTTTCTTTTCTTTTATTTTTCCACTGTATTTTATTTAAATAAAGATTCGGTTTTTCTTTCAAACGCCGCTAATGTATAATATTGCGGCGTTTTTATTAAAACGCCACTAAAAACGCCGCTAAAAGTCTGTTTTGGTGTAGCCGGGTCACTTAATTCTAACATCTAATATTTATGTCATCTAGCCCCCATATAACCCCCGTAAACAGGGGCGAAGCCAGGGGGGCTGGCATGGGCCCCGACCCCCTAAAATGTAAAATTATTATTTAGGCCCTTAAATTTTTTTAAAAATTTTAAATTAGTAAAGGAAAAATTACACTTTGGCCCCCCTTAAATTATAAAAATTCGATTTAATCCTTTACAAATTATAAATATATAAACTATAAAAAATTAAAATTTCATCCGGCTCCTCCTAAAAGTTTGTTCTGGCTTCGCCCCTATCCGTGAAATGATCCTTTAAAATTGATAGAAGAGAGGGGACCCATACATACACGTATATAGCTTTTAATTTCTTTATATAATCAAGTAGGAGATGGTGGCCAATAATGTTTCATGGTGGAGGGGGACCTTTCAACTAGCATTGCGAAGAAACAAAATTGGTGGGTCGACCACATTCAATTTGGAGTCATCCATGTCACTATTGTCTAATCAGACGTGTTGGAATGAAGACCCTCTTGGGGTCCGCATTCATCAATGCCATGAAATAATGCTTACGGAGTAGGCGATTTCCAGTTGCATAAAATTCCAAGTTTTTATGTAATAGATAAAGTCGAGAGTAAATAAATATTGGGCCACTTTTCTTTATTTTCTTTTCCTTCTGCTGGGATAGGAAAGCTGAAGAACATCCATAAATTAAGGGAATTTCTTAGTACTTGTTTGGCATATGAAGAAGCAAACACCTACACAAATTTGGACTGAGGGTCCTATCCTATGGTACAAACTAAAGAGCTTATGGGGAAAAGGGTTTGATTGCAACTCATTTTTCTTTTGCTTTTATGAGAGGAAAAAAAAGTTTATAGGCAATGAGGTTAACTCAATCTAAGACCAGGGTATACCATCAAACACTTCAAAAAGTATTGAATGCAATGTTAAGACACATTGCGTTTCCAAGGAAAAATGCATGTTCGAATCTTAGAGACAAAATTGTTGAGAAAAGTAACAACGAATCCCAAATATAATTCAAACTGATGATAAGACTCAATCTCTAATATTTATCACGATATTAATAAATACTCAACCAACTAAATCAATTCATTTGACCATTACAACTTACTTTTCAACTTTTGTGTTTTACTTCTAACATTTATATCAATTTGATTAATCGTTTAACTTCCAATAAGTCAATCAACAATTCATTTGAATTTATTGACTAATTGACTCAATCTTGAATAAAATGTGTATATATATATATAATATTTACTTGTGAAGGCCCAAGAGATTAGAAGCACATGGAAAGGATTCCTACTTTAGACATAATCTTTACCTAATACAACATGTTAAAAAACAGATCTCTTACCTTCAAAGTTAATTCTTAATGAATAGTTATATCATGTAATTACATATTGGATTTGGATCTTGTGTTAAAACTGTGTGGAGGATTTATGAATGGTTAGCAACAAGAAAAGAAAAAAAAAATGAAAATGTTGTGAATGTGATTCATATGATATGGTATGATGGGTAGGTTATTGAAAATTGTGCCAATCTATGCTCTCCTTTGCAGGTTTTTTTGGTTAACTGGGCTTGAATTATTGGAATGATAGAATAGGGTAAATAGCAGCAAGTCCACGAGAGATGAAGCTCATAATAATAAAAAAAATAGCCTGATGTTGCAGGGCATGCAATTGAAATTGCTTGGGCTGTCTTCAAGATGAGAAATGCTCTAAATCCACATACCTTGTCAAATTAAATGTATGATTGAGAGATAATATTTCTTTTTCGAAAGGGAACAATATTTTATTAACCTATTAAAAAGCAAGGTTGGATATATAATATTCCTTTAGGCATCATCCAATAATAGATGATTCAGCCAATCAAGAGGTTAATTGTGCTAAGGTATCGATACATTTGTTCCCTTTGAGAAATATATGCTTCAAGGAACATCATGCACTTATCAATCAAGGGGATAAAATGAGATTAGGGATAGAAGTATTTTTTATAAAATGGATAACAATGGTAACATCTACTTCAATCTCAAGATTTAAGATGCTTAGTTCATAAGCTAGCATAAGTCCATCTCTAAGGGTCCAGAGTTCCACTTCAACACTAGTTGTACATGAGATATAACGGAAACTCCTTACAATCCAATTGCCATTGTGATCCCAAATAAGCATGCCTACTCCCGCTTTTTCCTGATTTCTCAAAAATGAGCCATCCATGTTAAGTTTAAACTATCCATTCAAAGGTGGCTTCCAAAAAATCGAGGCAAAATCGAGAAGGCCTCCCCGAATTTGTTCATTGTTAGGAACTTGTTCTTTGGATATATAATTTGTATACAAACTATTTAGTTTGTAATTAAGTTTAAGGAGGAAAGTTTTAATGGAGAGATTAATCTTAGTTTGGGAGTGAGTTGAACTTAAATTAGGTAATGTATTATTGATTGATAATAAATTACTCTTTCAACAATACCATTCAAATATAGGAAATTTGTAACAAAGACTTATCTTTATATATATATATATATAATAGTGGACCTCATATCAATTAACTTAAAATTCAAACATTTTCCATTGAACTAGTGGCTAGAAAGGTGGATATATAGTTTTTAGTTGTTTTAATTAAAAATCATATAAAATTACAAAAAAAAAAAATCAACATAATAAAAGAAGTGTACATCGATATACTTTTTGAAAAATTTAAAACATACAAATTTAACAGAGTAATATAAAACCAATTAATTTGATTTTAGTATGACTTTCGAAATTAGACCGAATTAGTTAGTTGAATTAATTTAATTAAGGATTGGTTAAAGTATCAGTTCAAGATAAAAAGTTGAATTGATTGATCCACAAGCCAATACGAATTGATTGAGTCGATTTTCTTTTTGCTATTTTTATTTTTTAATGAATTATTAATAATTTTTAATTTCAATCGATGATGGACAAATTCGAGCACTGATCCAACTCTGAAAATAACCGCAACATAAAATTGAAATAAAATAAACCGAATGGATTTGATTGAATGAATGAACATATTTCCATGGATTTTGGCTCATCCCTGACTGGATGGAAGTGCTTGGTCTGTCTTTATTCAAGACAAGAAAGGCTCTAAACTCTAAACCCCAAGAGTGTTGTGAAACCCACATCCATTCTAAAACTTGGTTTAATATTTAGCTACAAGTTTGATGATTGGTTCTCTGTGGTTGAATGTATTAAATTCTACTGATATGTAAGGCCCTGCACCCCACTGTGAGATAAAAACCATATATAATATAGCTGATACAGAGGTAATAAAGAGGCTGCAGTTTTTTATTTGTATGTCTGTTTAATGATTCGATAAGGATTAATTCTTTTAGGTCTGTTTCTGCCAATGAATATGATTTAATTACCCTTTCGATCCTTATACTTTTCGTAATTTAAAATTTACTTTTTCCTACTTTTAGTATCTCTATCTTTTATTTTATGATTAAAATTCAGTTAATAACTCGACAAAAAGAATTATATTAAATTAGATTATGTGACATTCTTTGATGGATTATTAATCGGATTTCACTTATTAAATCATTCTTAAAGTAAAAAAATTTAGAGAAATTAAATTTCAACTATTCCAAGAGTAGAGAGAGAGAATTAAAATTGGAAAAACAGATACCTCTTATTCACTACAGAAACTGTATTTGATAGATTTGAGAACCGATAGAATCATAAACTTTGCGGCTCTTGCTCACAAGTCACATTCAAATACATGCAATTTCTACCACCATCTTCATGTCTCTCTTAATAACTAGTTTTAAATGGCTTGTAAGTCTTGAGATCCAGCACAACTCCAGCTATGGAGCCAACTGCAGCAGCCACTGTGACAAAGAAACATGCCACACTTATTATTTGGAGAGCAAGCCACCTGCTTGTTCCTCGTCCAACCTTCTTATGAGATATACACATCTCAATTGGGAAATAAACAGTCAATGGCCAAAATCCCATTGCCCCAAGGAATCCAACAACATCATTGAAAAATGGCATCAGCATTGCTATAAGAGTAGTAATTGCAACGAATATCGTCCTCCATACTAGGCGGAAGAGGTTGAGTTCATACGCACCACCGAAAGGGGTCGGTATTTCATATTCTGCCGTCACGAAGTTGCAGTTTGGCCACTTTTGAGCACACCATTTCTCAACAAATGCAAACAAGGGCTGGCAAAATACTTGATATGCGCCGACAAGGTGGATGACGATCGCTAGATTAGCAATATCGAGCAGCCAGTAAGGGTTATAAAACCCGAACCCTGTCAAAAGATTTCCTGGAGAGAGATCACCAAAGGCTGCATATCCAAAGCAACCACAGAGTAAATAAAACACAGTTGTTACAGTGATGCTGAAAAATGTAGCCTTCTTCATTGTCGTGTACTCTGCTGGAGGTGATTTTACCGTATCCTGCGGAAGCATAGGCCATGTTAAGTTACAGGCAACATTTCTACATCATGAAGTGCTAATTATCCTCCAATACCTGAATTTCAATAAGGATTATAGAATAGGAATATGCAAAAGCAATAGCTCCCAGGGCTTGCAAAGTCCTCCATATCTTTTGCATACCAGTAACTATTCCAGCATGTGTTACTGTACCTATGCTGATACCTAACAGGCTTCCGTCAAACCTCTCGTGTTCTGTAAAAAAGAATCCGAACCTCATTTATATTCAGATATCGAAAACGCTAAATGCACGGTACCAATAGATTACTATCCATGTTATGTACCTGCAACTTTGCCAATGCCAAGTCCAAGGCCAACCGAGGAATATGTAAATGACATAAATGCTGCAACTATGGAGAGCCACCCTATATGACTAAAGTTCGGTATCTGAGAAAAAATCACTTCTGCTATACCAAATGATATCATATACCCGTTGCTGGACATATGACATGGATCTTTTCCACCGCTCTTGTGGAAACAGTTCGATCTCTTGATCGCCCTAAACAAGCTCGGAAAAAGGGATTATATTACATAAGCTTGATTTTGGTGCTTTGAAACTAATGAAATTCCTAAAGCAGAATGGAGTAGTTGATGTACTTAGGCAAGATAACTCACATCATACTCACTGATGCAGCAATTGTATACCCAATTGCAACACCAAACAAGTTCAAGTATTGAATCCATCCACATAACTTGACCTTCCATCCTCCTGTAATAACAGGGTATATCAATAATACTGGCACGACTTTAGCAGATTTACAAACACTAATTAAGTTACCTAAGTGTGCCTTGACAGCCTCCATGTAGGTATAGTTTCTTTGTCCAGTTACAAGGTCACCAGACCTATAACACTCTGCTAGAAGGTTGGAAGTGTAGAGATTGACAAAGGCGAAAAGTACAAGGACAGTCGGTCCTGCGACTCAACCAAGCTGCGCAATGGCCCATGCCAATGACAGAACACCTGACCCAATGACCGCAGTTATAATGTGCGATGTTGCAGTCCAAAAAGTGCCTGCATCCACGTGTTAGTTTTCGTGTCAAGGACAAGAAAAAAAAAGGTTGTAAGCTTTGTAGAGTTGCATATCAACTATGTCATAGTGGTACCTGTTCTCTTCAAGCGGCCATCATCATCGAAGCACTTGGAATAGTCGGGTTGAGTGTTCGTTGCTTCACTCTCATTCTGAGCTTTAGGCTGCACTTCTACTTGTAAGTAGTGCTTGATATCATGCCGTTCTTCGACCTAAAGCATAAAAGGACATCAATGTTAGAAACAAGTGAAGGACTGCAAAAATAGAGAAGGAAGAGTATTCTATGAAGGAGGGGTGAGTCGAATATTACGACGCCATGGTGGATCCTGCTTGGCATAGTCCGACTCCTAGGCAACATGGCTGTAAGATAAATGGAAGATAGAAAATATGGTAGTGAAAGGGAAGTAAAGGGTTGGTAGTGAAAGCTAAGGTGAAAATGATGGATGCTTCAGATTGTTTAATAAAGGGCACTTTATAGGAGAGGATATACTGAAGAAAGTCGAACTGTTATGGATCCAATGATGCTGGTGAACACTACTGAATGTGTAACACGTTTGTCGCTCTGTTCATATAAAAAATCTCCTCAGTTTTGAACCCAAGTACTTAACACGATAACGAAGTATGAAAGTTTATCATAGGCTGAAGATTAGTGCATGATAAATGGACAAAAAATGGCAAATTAAGTATGAATATTTATGCAAAAGTAGAATCATACGCCTGGCAAGACCTGCTAGAACTAGATTTAGTTTGGGTAAAACTATTGTATTTTCCTTTTTCTCCCCTACGACTTTTAGATCATTGTCGAGACAGTGAAGGCTAGAAAGTACAAGACTGTATAATTATGATACCGTAGTAGATAATGTACAAAGGCAATTTAGCTAGAAAATAAACATTTTGAGCCTTTGTAAGAGTGATTTGTTATACCGACCCATTATAATAAGAAATAGATGGCTCAGAAGGTTCAATGCATTCACAAATAATAATGTGCAACAAATCAAATTTCAAGTCACAGCTTTTAGCCTCCAACAGTTAAGAAAGGTTTAAGAGAAATTAACGAAGTCATGTCTCAAAGACTGCCACATTGCTAAGGATGCACATTGTCTTACTTAGCTTTTCGACTAATGACAAGAAATTAGCCAATTCCCATTCTTCGTATAATTTTAGGTATTTCCTCAATTCTCATTGTTTTTTTACTATTTATTTATTTAGTATAGAAGAGCATTTTGAAGTGCTACCTCCGGTGATCCAATAACTCATTTTCCTTTCGCAGGTCTATCAGACCAAACTTCCAAGATTTAGTCCCAGTAACTCTTAGCGCATAGCTTTTTAATAAAGATGTAACCGATATTTTTAAATAATAAGGTGCGCAATTTAATTTTTATCCTGATTGCTTCGAGACTGTTGCTTTATACAGGGTCAAAGAGAGGAGCAGGTAAGAGTCCTAGCTCCTTTAAAATAAAAAATTACAATTAATATATAGTAGAATTATAATTTGGTCCTTAAAAATGTTAAAATTTTAATTTAATCCTTTTAAAAATCATAAAGGTAAAGCCGATACAATGATGAAATTATATTTTAACTTAATCTCTAAAAAGATTCTGACTTCACCCCTAACTTTATGCCACAATTAATATTGCTACGACTTGGATAATGCCATTACCTCTCTTACTTTTCTCTATCCTTTTTAAGTTTTTGATAAAATTTTTAGGTTATTGCTTTATAAATTCAAAATATTTTATATGCTTACTATGTTAGCAAAAACTTCATTTTCTTTATCACACGTTGAAAAATCTAGGTGGGTCGTTCATTGCGGAAACAACAACATTCAAGTTACTATCAAACTTTGTTAGTTTTTTACATTTAAAGAATTGTTGAACTTTAATTATTAAATAATTTCTACAAATACATTTGCAATCGTAATTTAAATCCCAAACTCAGAACACAATACTCAAATAAAATATCATTTATATATATCTTAACCAACACCACAATTCACCTATGGTGGCCAAGGTTAATATGTAGGTTGATATGATTGAAGTGGTAGCATGCCAATTTTCCACTATGGGGAAGGACTTGCATAAACTTCCATCCTAATCCTTTTAGTTGTTTTCCTCACTGCCAATAAAGAGATTGGTATTTGGATTTTGTACAAATTGAACTGACATAAACCTTCCCCAATACTTTTAAGTGTGGAGTGGCCTTATTCTTTGCCATCTGTAACTGTCTGTTATTTTATTTTATTATATATCAGTCCCTTTGCTTTATCAAAAAATTAATCATATCAAAAGAAAAGAAGCATTTTTATGACCTTTTTTTCCCCTGAAGCATCCCTTTACTAACAATGCTTGCTGACACTCCCTCCACAATAAACAGCTCTCAAAACCTCAACATCCCCCCAAACATCTTTACTCTATTAGTTTTGCATCTTCATGATATTTAAAAATATCCAGTGATATTTATGCTAACTTTGATGATATTTTGTTAGAACAAATATGTAGAAGATAAAAGGAGGATCTGTTTGGTTTTATGTAACATAGATAATTTCTGTTCTTATATATGAAAAATACTAAAGAAATTATATTTGATTAAAAAATTTTAAATATAAAAATATAAGAAAATTAAAAAAAAATAAATATATAAAAAAATCAAAATGTATTTATATATATATACTAAAATAAATTTAAAATTTATTATAGGACATTAAAAATAAAGTTTAAAAAGGCATTAGAAAAATTTGAAGGGAAGTTAATAAGTATAACAAAGATAATGTGGTTAATATAAATGATGATAGGAAATTAAAAAAGTGAAGTTGCTTTGGATGTTGGTTTTTGTTTTGCTACTACTTGTCTTAGTTTTAGGATGGGATTTTCAATTAAATTTATGGTTTATTTGAATTTCTCATATAATAAACACTTATGTCAACCAAATAATCACATGGGCTTAAAAGGAAAAAGAAACTCAAGAGATGCCAACTTATTTGGGTTCAACCCATTCTCTCCTTTTGCATAATTATAATATTTTTTTAAAATAATATTAAAATTTATTTACTAAAATATTTTTATATATTTTTAGTACCAATAGAATTAAAATATTGATACACATATTATATTTTTAAAGAAAAATAACTTTTCATATTTTTAAACTTTATATAATTTAGAAAAATCATCTTCAATAAATCTGGACAACATTATGTCCAGATTCATTCTAGACATTAACTTTTAAATGGTTTTTATTAATTTTTATTTTATTTTTGAAATTTATTTACTATTTTTATAAATTTTAATAATGTTTTTATAAATTTATAAATTTTCATTAAAAAAATTAAGTTTTGAAATGAGTGAACATGGACAAACATCTGTCCAGGTTCATTCCAGATTCATGAAGAAAAATGTGATAATTACTATGAGATAAAATAAAATTATATTTCGTGAATGAATTTAACACAAAGAGAATAATTATATCTTATGAGAGTAACACTTATGATAAAGTCATTGAAAAAACACGTATTGAATTGCTTTCGTAATGGTATATAATATAAGGAAGAAATTCAATCATGGTACTTTAGTGGAATGACTTAATGATTAAATAATATTGTACTTAATAGGCGAAAACTTGAAACTTAATTACAAATTATTTAAGCCCTAATTATATATGTCCAATTGGTCCTCCCGCTAGCTCGATATAACCCAAAACAAATTGTATGTAAAACCAATACTATGGAATGAATGAAAACGATGATTAAGAGAAATAGATCACATGTATCATTATTTACAGTATATGTGTTTTCTCGCTAAGTACAAAAGATGACTTAGAAATTAAATTAATTTCTTCGAATTATTATTTAATTAATTACAATTAAATAATTAAAGTTCGAAATGATAATTAAATTAATTAGTAATCGTAAATTTATTAAATGAGGCAATTAAATATATTTTCCCATAAAATTTTAATATGGTAAAGTTTTCATGACTTTAATGGAATAAGAATCAGGTTGGAAAAATAATTTAATTAAGAAAATTAATTAATTAATTAATATTTTAGGAAATAAAAAAATAGTTATTAGGTTGGATAAAGGGCAAAAAACCAGAAAATACCAAAAAATAACAAAATTACAGGAAAGTATAGGGTTGAAAATTAATGACCGGAAAGGGCAATTTCCCCAAAATCGCGTCCCCGTCGAGGCGTTTTTGGGAGTCTGTGGCTAAAAAGCGCCCCCGGGAGCGCTTTAGGCCACGTCATCAAAAAGCGCGCCTCGTGGACGGCGCTTTTCACGACGTGGCCTAAAGCGCTCCCCCGGGGACGCGCTTTAGGCTTTTTTCCCGGGAAATATGGTGGCAGCAAGTGGGAAGAAAATGGCTCCAAAATTAGGCACCGAAAGTTGATGTGATGTGAAAATTGGTATGGGGTAATTGCAATATTGGTCCCTATTTGAATAGGTACTTTGTAAGTTTGATCCCTAAACCTCAACTATAAATAGGCCTAACCATTTCTCATTTTCTTCATCCCACAATTTGCCATTCTCTACTTAAGGCATTGTTCTCTCTCTCCCTATTTGTAAATTTTCACTTGTATTTTTGGAGTGAAATATATTTGTTAGTGCCCGAAGACGTAGGCAAAATTTTTTCATATCTTGTGAGTGTGATCGTAGTTATTTATTGTGCTATTAAATTACGATTGAGGATATTCGGCTAGGAAAGACTTGGTACTTAAGTGATCCTTGTGATCCACCTCTCTTTCCTGGGAATTGAACTTAGTGTGATTTTTTAGTACAATAATTTTACTCTTTTACACCGTCCACTTGCAATGAGTGAACGTATTAATGCTGTTATTTACTACGATGGTGAAGTGCGTGACAATCGAAAATGGTGTTGTTTTCTTATCGGAGAACACGGTGCGATTGAGTTTTAATCGAACGTCGATTTGGTAGAACTTCGCAAAAGAATTAGGCGCGAAATATATCGGAACAACGCTAATGAAAGTTCAGTCTATTAAGTATAGATTTTGTGCTTGGTTGATCCGGTGAGATATGACTCATTCGACATCAAAGGTCCTCTGAGCCTTGAGGCAATGGTGGAGACTCATCTTGCCGAGTGGTTCACCCTATATCGAGGTATATGTGGAATTTTCATCTCCAAGTGATCCGTTGCGACCTCAACATCTAGTATCGCTCGAGGGGAATACACGACCCCAAGTCGACACTCTGTAAGTGGGAGGCAAAACACAGAAGTGCCCGTGTGCGGTGGTAGTATGGAAAACATAACCCCTGCACGACACTCGGTTGGTGGATGGGACATGCATATTCGTCATTCGACGTCGGATGACAGAAATACGTATTGGGGGAGGTCATCAACTTCTAGTGGATGGCAATCCACATACGATTGGGATCGTTACGAAAGATGTTTAAGGAGGGATGATGTATTACCGACGACATCCAGCAGTGAGGGGCCCTCGTTGTTACCGACGACATGCACCGGTGAGGGGCCTTCATTTGTTGCAGATTATAGAGGATGGGATGATGAATCCGATGTGGATCCACCTCGGGAGCCAGGGCCTGATGGTGCAGAAGTTGGATTATTTTACGACCGGAGCCCGTTCCAATTGTACTCAAGACGTTGAGGGCGGTTCGATTCGCGAAGAAGAAGAAGATCCGCTATTCAGGGCATACTCACCTCCAGCGCACATGCATAATGTCGATCTATCTCAAGATGATGCATTGGAGTTTCTGAACTACCACACCGGACGCGTGGACCGCACAAATTCTTTGTTGGATTCGGATCAATTAGAAGTTGGTAACCAATTTTCCAACAAGAATACTTTTCTTGCTTTGCATTGAAACAATACAAAGATCGTGAAATGTGGTTAACTACACTATGGTTAAATCAAAGCTCGATAGGTACGCGAGGCAAAGTGTGCAGTGCAAGACGGCACATGTTCATGGAAAATCATGGCGTCGTTGAGGAAAAGGGGCGGTGTGGGAGGTGAAAAAGTACAAAGGTCCGCATACATGTCTTACCGCAGATGCAAGTACCACTATGTGTTCAATGATTCGAATAAGACTAATATTATGTAATGTTGCATTATTTAACGTACTTCATTGTGTGTGTAATGAGAAGATCATCCAAGGATGGATTCGGACATGTTGGTCGATTTAATAATCCGACGGTGAAGGCCGATCCCGAACTACAAAGGTGCGGCCTTAATTGGCAATATTCGTAGCCAAATGGGGTACACGCCTCTTACGTAAAGGCTTGGATAGCTGCTGTATAGGCGTTGGAAAAATTGCACGGTCGGTGGGACGTTTCATATAATGAAGTGTGGCAGTGGTGTCAGGTGCTGGAGAGGTATGTCCCAGGCAGCACAACAGACCTTGAAACGGAACCGGCGTACTACAACGATCGTCTGCTCCGTGGATGCGCAGGTGTTCAAGCGCCTGTTCTGGACATTTAAGCAATGCCGAGATGCTTTTACATATTGCAAGCCATTGGTACAAATTGACGGTACCTTCATGTATGGTAGATATACGCATCGGCTATTGCTAGCCGTGGCACAAGACGGCTGTGGGAGAATCCTTCCGATTGCGTTCGCAATAACACCGGGGGAATCAGCTGATGATTGGGACTTCTTCCTATCCAGGTTAAGGAGGCATGTTTGCCCCCAACCTGACATATGCGTTATATCGGATCGGGGCCCTGGAATACTTGCGGCAATAGAACGCCAGGGAAGCATGTGGCATCGCACACACCATCGATATTGCCTGAGGCATGTCGCATCCAACTACTATGGGCAACATCGATCTAAAAGAGAGAAACGGCAAGTGATCGATATGGGTATGAAATATCTAATAATAAAATTTATTTTGATATATTCAATTTATTCGCAATTGAAGAGTGGTATGTAATATTCGCTATCAACGTATATTAGCGGTGGTATGAGATCAATAAAGACCGTTTTCACGAGATGCTGGCCAGTTTGCGCTCAGATAACGCCGAAGGCGCAAGCTACCTTTGCAATATTCCTTTCGAACAGTGGACACAAGCATATGACGGTGGCCTACGATATGGGCATATGACCACAAACCTTGCCGAATGCATAAATTACTGCTCGAAAGGAACCCGTCATCCGCCGAGATACAAAGGTTATGCGAGAGACATATTTTCGGTTAGCGGCACTATTTCCAAGAAGAAAGCGGCGAGTTATAGAGGGCAAATGGAAGGAGGCCATGTATGGAGCCGTAAGGTCTTGCAACAAATTAATCGTGGGAAGGCACGCGTGCGAACACCATGCACACAAGATGTCATGATCGCGACGACCTATGGTTTCGTGTCACGGAGTTTGACAGACTCCAACCAAGGTATTGTTGGCGGTCATTATCGTGTACACTTGACAAATAGGACATGCGATCGTGGGATATTTGATGCACTTCGTTACCCATGTGCTCATGTACTTGCGGCTTGTCGAGAATCTCCGTATTGATCCCATGAGCTATGTCGGCGAAGTGTACAAATTAGAAAACATGTACAACGTGTGGAGACACGTATTCCCACCAGTCCCGGATGAACGTAAGTGGCCATCAGATCGCGTGCACCGTATAAGCTGTTGTCGGATAGAGAATTGAGGCGCAAACCAAAAGGTCGACCTTCCTCGACTAGAATACGCAACAATATGGATATCCGAGAACCGACCAACCAAAGTAAGCGGTGCGGATGGTGTAGGAACCCGGCCATACATCTCGCTCGTGTCCAAATCGGAATAGTTGACCGTGTTATTAGCTTGTTTGTCTCTCTTCTTTGGCTATGTAATTTCATTTTTTTTTAGTACAACGGTTTATCAAAGAACTCAATTATATTTTAGTGAAGAGGACTAAATTAAAAGAATATAAAATAGGAAATAATTTTTATTTTATCAAAGAACAACGGTTTATCAAAGAACTCAATTATATTTTAGTGAAGAGGACTAAATTAAAAGAATATAAAATAGGAAATAATTTTTTTATTTTATCAAAGAACTCAATTTTCTCAAAAAACTCAATTTTAATTTAGTGAAGAGGACTAAATTAAAAGAATATAAAATAGGAAATAATTTTTTATTTTATTAAAAATTCAAATTATATTACATACAAAAAAAAATACACAACTTTTGATATTAAAATTAAATTACAAACACAAATTAAAAACAACTTTTTTATTCAAAGAATAAAAAATTAAATTACAATTTATAAAATAAAAAGCCTATCCTAATCAATGTTGATGCCGGTGGGAACCAAAGGCCACTGATCGGGTGGTGGCGATTCTGTTACGCTACTGGATTCCTCCTTCTTCTAGCTTCCGTGGGGTCGTGGAACCTCAAAGGGGATTCGGGTTCCTCCGGAAGTGGGTGCGGTTCTAGGTGTTGCGATGATGACCCACCTTGATAAAATAATGACCCGGAGGTGTTTGCATAAACCACGGCGGGGTGATCGCATCCCGTCACGGTGAAGGAGCCCGGTAGAAACTCATCGCTCCCGACGGCACCTCATCTAATCCCACACCCGAAGTCGGTCTCACGATCGGTCGCCAACGGAGTTGTCGGGAACGGACTCGAACTCGCCATGCATTCCAACCTGGGGTGGGACAAGGAAAAGGAAACATATATGGGTTAGGAGGATACATATAAGGGGCAAGGTACGCACACGGCATAAAGCGTGGATGCTTTGTGATGTCGGTGTTGTTAGTGAACGGATGGGCCCGGTGGATGTGTAGGCGCCGTTGATGGGCCGGATCGTGTAGGCGCCGTTGATGGGCCCGGTGGATCGTGTCACGCGCTCTTGGGCCCGGTTCATCATCCATTCTCCTTCGATGTAAAGGGCCCCGACGTTCCCTTCGCCGCGAATTAGCCGCCGCTCTCCTCATCCGGACAACAGATACGGCATGCCATGGATTCTAAACCATGGCATGTACTCCAAGACGCACGCTAACTCTGGAACTATGATCGGTTCCGGTTAGGTAAAAAGTCATACCCGGTTCTCCCACGTCTCGATATGTTCTCGACCAAAATCTTGGCCAATCCGTGTCGCTGCTGCCAGTAAGTCCACTTTGTGCTCATCATCGAGCACCTCAGAGGCATCTGGAATCGGTTGTCGGCATCCAAATTGCCGCAGTAACCCGATCCGACTGGTGCATCTCCACCGTTGAGTAGGTGATTAGCGGGACCTTAACGTGCCAATCTGTTCGAATTTTGGAGATACTCATCCGAATTATCGCCCAATTTCGGGATCCTCGCATTTGTCCATTGAAACTATATTAACATTACCAACTTATTAGTTATATACATAATATTAGACACTACCTACGAAATACTAAATTATAATAACGAAATTCGACACTTACTTCTGATTCCGACCTTTGGTCCAACAGGAGCCGTATATCCTCAAGCGCGTTAGGTATTCCAACATGACTGCTCCTCGGATGGTTCCACCTAATTAAATAAACTTTTAGCATGCAATTATACTATAAATATACGACATATTTGTAAAATATAATATTAAATTTACCTCGTTATCAGTGGGAATGAATATGGCTGGTCGAGTCGAGGACGTAAAAATGGAAATCGAAACCATGCCCATGACTGCAGTAGTGATAGGCAACCTCCGATTTTTTGTTTTTACTCGGCGCACGCCTCGCACATCTCCGGTATAATATAGATAGCACGGCAGACCCCCAACTCAATTCACCGGCTGCTCTGAAATCAACAAGTTTCAGGAGCCATCTCAGGTGGACGAGGTTTCTAGAGAGGTCCGGCATCAGATAGCCTCCAATTATCTGAAGTATGTATGCCGCGCAAGATACCGTATTCTTTCTTCTTCGGATCGAACCTTCATTCGCTGCGGGATTGCGTCTCGTAACCAAGCCAAATCGATCCGAGCTCCTTGAATTTTATCCGAATGGCACCTAAGCTCGTAGCATACGCCATCCAATCGAGAGATGTTACGGACCGGTGACTACCGAAGCCCGCCCACCGGTAATCCCAAATCAGAATCGCACATCTTCCAAGGTGATGGTACACTCTCCGCATGGCAAATGGAAAGTGTGCGTCTCTGGGTCTCCACCTCTCTATCAACGCGCTGATCAAAGGCGGCTCCAACTTGAACCCCCGGGCTATCGTGGCCACGTGCCAAAAACCCGCTTCCCGCAGGTAATTCTCGATCAATGGCGATGGGGGACCAGGCATGTTGCGAATATAACATTGCAACACCCGATCTCTGATCGTTTAAAAATTATAAAATTATAAAATTCTAAATTAATTAAAATTGCATAATTAAAAATTTAATAATATTGAAAAATTAACATTCAAACTTACCATTTTCTTTTCTTTGGACTGGCAATGTGGTCCTCGCCTAGGCGACATAATTCCCGCCATTGTACTCGATAAATAATTTAAAAATTTTCCAAAAATAGGTTTAAAAAAATTATAAAGGGCTTTTTATAAATAGTAAAGGACTATTTTGAAATTTAAGCGTAAATTTGAGAGAAATTTGAGAGCAAATTGATAGCAAATTGAGAGAAAAATGAGAAAGGATTGAATTGTGAAAAAATGAAGGGTTGGGGGTATTTATAGGGTTTTTTTCGATCGTTATTCCCAACGGTCAAAAAATTTGATCACGTTGCGGCCTAAAGCGCCCCCGGGAGCGCTTTAGGTCGTACTCCCAAAAACGCTTGTGGGACGCGATTTTGGGGAAATTGCCCTTTCCGGTCATTAATTTTCAACCCTATACTTTCCGGTAATTTTTGTTATTTTTGGTATTTTACGAGTTTTGCCCTTGGATAAATTATAAATATTGGTTAAAAATCAGATAACATATAAAATTGTGAGCCCAAAAGTCTATCCCATGTGAGAGGGGGCAGCAAACCCTAATATCCCTTAAGGTTGCCACTTCCCCTTGATATTTCACATCTAGTGGAATAATATATTTTTTATTAAAATATTATTATGCATATGCTTTTTAATGTTTGTAGTCATTTGTTTTGTAGTGTCTTCACTTCGCAGACATGTTTGCTATTTTTAATAAATTAATCTTTATAGAGAAAAAAAATTAATTTCCCCTTGTTCAAGTAAACTTTTTGTATCGTTTTCCTATAAATAAATCATGAGATGACCTAATTACATAAGTGATTGAGCATTGATAGTCTATCAGAAAATAGTAGTAATTTATTTACAAAGAATAAATTCTATTTTCTCAAAAACTTAAAGTTTTCCAGTTTCCATAGAGAGATATTAACTTTGTCACTAAAAATTAATAAAAGTTTTTATTTTTTTGTGTTCAGTTCATTATGTTTGAGCTCACGCTCAAAGAAATTTAGGGTTCAAGGATAATAAAGAAGATCATTTGGTAGAAACAACCTAGACCACCATGCACAAAGTACAGGTAATAATACAATTAGGATTTATTACTATAAATATCGCATGACTCAATGTTAAGAAAAAAATTAAACTTTTGTTGTGACTAAAAACATGATTCTTTAAACTGATTTATCCAACAACCATCTCTAATAATGGTGAGGTCAACATCTTGCAATTCAAGGTCTCCATCCATTTCATCAGAATGCAAAGAACCTACATTTTCAGTATTATTTAATAACTTGCCTCTAAAAGATACCTTAGGGAACCCTACATCCTCCATAGCTTGCTCTATAAGCCCGCCTCCCTTGCCATCACAGTCCTCCATAGCCGTTTTTGCTATAGTAATTTTTTATTTTTTATTATTAATTCTGCAAACTATTAACATATTATTAACCCTTTCATTTCCTTTGCAATGAAAGTTATGAATTCGTTGAATTTACTTTCTAGATTTGAGTTTAGTTGTAATTAGACGAATTTACTAACAATTATAGAAAGCAAAGACACAAAAAATTGGTTACCAATTTAGAAACTTCTTATGTCTACAAGGCATTACCTAGAGAACAATCCACTACAAATCAATATGTACAATATGTGATTTCAGTCCAACTCACTCACCAATTTGTAACCTCACTTCTATACACAACCTAGATCACTCTCCCACTAAGTCTTTCCCCCTAACAACTTAGACCTTAGTTTCAAACTAATAAACAAAATAATTTACTTACAAAAAATATGTACTAAAAGTCAAGTCCTCAATTAATAAGCTAAGTGGTCTCTTTCACATACATTAAACCTAAACAAGTCATCCTACAAGTAAACACAATATGGCCTTGAAGTGGCCTTAAAATATGTCTTCAATAAAGAGTATATTTGGCAGAGATATTTTTGTCATTGAACTCTTTGAAAATCAAATCTCCTATTTATGAGAACTTTGATCACATTGAAAGTTTTGATTCAATCCTTACTAGGCTTGATTCTTGCACGACATGTCTTCAGTAATAAGATGCTAAAAACCCTGAAAGATAAACAATTAAATACTTAAACAATTTTGGTCAAAATATACCAACCAAATAATATAAATCACAATAATATGTCAGATACTCCTTAAGTTGCAATTGACATTACATTTGACTCTTACGATTAGCACTAATGTGGAGTTATGCCTCGCATTTTAAACTAAAAAGTGTGTGACGTCGCAACGAGGAAGTGTTATTTGTCCCAATGAGCAGTCAATGTCACGATGAGAAGAAAACACTCGTCTTAACGATGTGATCCTTTTTTGTCCCGATGACGCAATTCCACGTCACAATGTGGCGACATGAAATTCAAGTTTTTTGGCTTTTATTCTCCCAGTTAAACTCAGTTTCTAATTTCCCACTTAAAATCTGTTTCTAGTTACTCTAGGTTTTACACAACATAAATATTTAGATTGAGAGAATTTTATTTTTTGTTTTGAAGGGATTTTTTTGTGGAGCTTTGGGTTATCCTTTAATTCTCTTCATCTTTTGTACTCTCCTTTATTATTGACGCGTCAACAAAACTAACTAAAAATTTGACTAAGGCAAGTGCACCTATCAATTAATAGTATAGCAACGGTGAGCAAAGATATCGTTCTCCCGAAGACTAAAAGTACTAGTAATTACTGTCTTTTTATTATTTAACCGATAAATTTGAGTGATTAGTTAAAACTAAAATTAACTAAATTAATTAACTACGAACGCGACAAAGAACAAACTATTAACAATCAAGAAGTGAAACAATACACAGGAAAGAATTCACCTAGATTTCATTTGTCACTATCAATCTAAATTACACAATTTATTTACTTAGTATCTTGATCCGTAGAAATCCCAAAATTATGCTAATATCTCTTTCGAGAGTAAGAGCAATTGACTCTAGGTTGATTAATTGAAATTTATTTCTAATTAAAACTCTTATTATCTCATTAACTCGACCTATGGATTCCCCTATTAGATTTGACTCCAATCCGATAGATTTATGTCATCCTATTTCTAGGATTGCATGCAACTCCACTCAATTGCGCAAGATCTACTCTTAAACAGAGTCTATTCCTCCTCTGATTTAAGCACATCAAACATGGATCAATAATCTAGAAATATCAAACCAAGAATTAAGCACACATAATTGTGAACAAGATCTAAGTATTTATTGCATAAAATAAAAATCAAAAGACAATTCATCATAGGGTTCATCTCTACTAGGTATTTAGAAAATTAATTCACACTTGAAAATAAAAACATCCAAGACACATTATAACTGATAGAAATAAAGAAAATCATGATAATCACCTATGAAATCAACTGGGAGTCTTAGATCTTGACGAAAATCTGCTTCAGAATCGACTTCAATAGTATTTTTTGAGTTGTTTTCTTGAATATTCTATGGCTCGCTCCTATCTTCTTATTTTTGTCATATATATGTCTTATAATACTCTAAAAACCTAAAAATCATGTTTTCTGCAGTTCAGAGTGTCAATTTACAAAATCGTGTGGGTCACACAACCATATGGAAGGAGTCAGCCTGTGTGGCTCTTGTACCTTGCTCTAATTTTCTGCTTCTACTCCCAAATGCTCTCCAAGTATAAAAACATAAATTTAAAGGATTGGGAGCATAAAATTCACCATTAACATCAAATAATCATTGTAACACCCCATACTCGGCCTAGACATTAAGACCAAGTCTGGAGGCTACATCAAAACGTTTTAAAGGAAAAACCAACCTTTAAGTATTTAATTATTCGTCATACCAAAAGCATTTCAACAGTTAAACCGACATGGAAATCCGAATTTATAAACCGTAGTACGGAATAAAACATACGATAGTTCAAATTTAAACAAACAAAAAAATATCTAAAAAACCCTAAACCCTAAACCCTAAACCCTAAACCCTAAACCCGACATGTCAAGCCTCTTAAGTTTGTGGATTTCCTGCAATCCAGTCAACAAAAAGTGTGAGCTTATAACTCAATGTGTGTAGCCGATATATAGGCAAAACAACAATATAGATATAACAGTAGTTGCCCAAATTCAGATACAAAATCAGAAACAGATGATACTCAGTGTTATCGTAACAGTTCAGATAATATGCAGAATAGATCAGATACAGATGCAGAACAGATCAAAATCAGATGTAGTTTCCTACCCCCATCCGCTATACACCATCTCTAGCCACCCCAACACACCATATAGGGTATCAAGTACCATCCAGCTCTACACACTAATTAGTGTTGGTATGACACATTTTAGAGCGATTACAAACTAGCTACCACATCAGTATGCGATAAATCACCAGAATCAGATATAGAATTGTGGCTTAGCCACTTAATTTGGTAGATCATTAAACTGCCATCATTTCCTTCTTTATACCATTCCCACCCAATGCAGATGCAAGTTACAGATATCAAATATCAAGGATGTTTATATAGTTATTTAATTACAATTTACAATCAGAAAATACAGGTCATTATCATTTAACAGTTATCGCATCAATTATAACTACAGATAATCAATTATTTAGCCTCAGAATATTAGATATCAAGTTATAGAGTCTAATTCAGATCATATGGACCTTACAGAAGGCCTATGATCGATTCAAACGACGCTTACGGTATTAGGGAAAATTTCAGTATTTGAGCCCACACGCCCGTATGGATTCACACAGCATAGGTGTCTGGGCCGTGTGGTCCACACGACCATATGGCTTAAAATAATGAGTTACACGGTCTGGCACACGGCCAAGCACACACCCGTGTGACTCAAAACCCCTCACATGGTCTAGACACACATCCGTGTCCCTGACCCGTGTAACCCTAAATCCAAAACAATAAGTTACACGGCCTAGACACATGCCCGTGTCCCTAGCTCGTATGACCCAAAATAGAAATAGTGAGTTACACTGCCTGGACACACGCCCGTGTCCTTAGCCCATGTGCCTCTAATTCATAAACAGTGAGTTATATGGTCTGTCACACGGCCTACCATACGGTCGTATGGCATCGACAACCATGTTTTCTAACGTTCAAAAATCGCAAAAAATCGAGTTTGCGGTACACACTTGGTACGGTTTCGACGTAGAAGCAATGACACAACGAACAACTTAAAATTTCCAGTTAAACCCGATAGCAGCCAATGGAAGAAAGTAAAAACGAAAAAAGAGAAAAAATAAAAGAAAGAAAGAATAAAAGGAAAACGTGAAGGGAAGAAAAAGAAAGAGGAAAAAAAAACGTTAAACAGAATTTTTTAAACAACACAAACTATAAAAAACTAACATGCTTTTACAAGTAGCATAAAAATATTTCCTTAACGCATGCACAAAGATTCGAACACAGGACCAGAAAGTACACTGAAGCTTAACCATCGAACCAGTAAGCTCATTCTTGACCCAGATTAACGCAAAAATAAACTTAAGTCGAGAATCCAAGGATAAGGGTTAAACCAAAATAATAGAAAATTTTCAAAAAGGAAGACTCGAACCCCCAATCTCAAACACATAAGCAGAACACTTACCCAAAGATGTAAAGACTCAAATATTGGCAAGCTTTAACAAACAAAACATCAAATTTTTGGGGCGTTACAACTCTCTCCCCCTAAAAAAATTTTCGGCCTCGAAATTTACCTGACTCAAACAAGTGAGGGTATTGCTGATGAATCGAATCCTTAAGTTCCCAAGTGGCTTCCTCAGTGCCATGATTCCATCACAGAACCTTAATATGAGGAATGATCTTCCGCCTTAAGACTTTTTTGTCTCATTCCAGAATCTGAACAGGTTCTTCATCAAACGTCAAATCCGGTCTCACCTCAATCTCCTCAATAGGACATGAGAGGGGTCTAACCTGTACCGTCTTAGCATAGAGACGTGGAACATGTCGTGAATCTTATCTAATTCAGGAGGTAACTCTAATTGATAAGCCACAAGTCCGATACAGTTTAAAATACAATAAGGTCCAATGAACCTCACGCTTAATTTGCTGTTACAACCAAACTGAAGAACCTTTTTCCACGAAGAAACTTTGAGGAATACTTGATCACCCATAGAATACTCAATATCACGCCATTTTTAAGTCTATATACAATTTATGTCGATCAGAAGTTGCCTTAAGACGGTCTCGAATCATTCTAATAGTATTCTCAGTCTCTGAAACCAGCTTAGGACCCAAAACCCGGCGTTCACCTAACTCAGTCAACACAGAGGGGTATGACACTTACGACCATACAGAGCCTCGTAAGGTGCCATTTGAATGCTAGATTGAAAGCTGTTATTATATGCGAACTCAACCAGCAGCAAATAATCCTCCCAACTACCCTGGAATTCGATTATACAACTCCGCAACATATCCTCTAGAATCTGAATGACTCGCTTAAACTGTCCATCAGTATGAGGATAGTACACTATGCTAAAATCCAATCGAGTGCCCAATGCCTCATGAAGCTTCTTCCAGAATCGAGAAGTAAAATGTGAGTCTCTATCAGAGATGATTGAAACTGGCACTCCTTGCAATCTTATGATCTTAGAAACATAGAACTTAGCCAATTTGTAACACCCCTTAACCCTAAACCGTCACCAGAATAGGGTTACGGAGCATTACCGAACATTGCGGACAACTTACAAATATTATACAATTAATTAACATTTATAATTTAATACATTCATTAAGTCCCTTTCATGGACCCTCGAAGCCCAAAATACGAATTAGAAGTGAATCGAGACTTGATCGGGTGCTCCGAAAATTTTTTCGTAAATTTTTTTTTTGAAACTCGATATAACCCCTTTATAAACATCTAACCTTCCCTGCAATTTTCAAACCGCAACTAATCCAAAACCAATGGCTCAACCAAAAACAATTTATACTCAAATACACTTATATCATAACTAATTCATTAACATAGTAATCTAATAATTAAACATTTATAATATCATTCAAATTGACTAATAACTTCATTTATTTTTCTATTCAAGTTTAATGCCAAATTTTATAATATACTCTTTACCATTTCACTTAAAACTAAGTTCAAAACATTACAAACCATCCATACTTTATAACCAAAATCATATGACCTATATATATGACCTAGGTACATGCCACGTTTACCAAAAGGAAAAAGAAAATACATCACCAAAGTTGTGCTGAAGTCGGGATTGATCTGGATGCTAAATTGAGACTTTTGGCTTCTACTAACCTGCGCACAAAAACAACCGTACGCTGAGTATGTCTATACTCAGTGGTATTACCATAATTCAAATTATATAACATTAATAAATTATAACATCAACTTGTAATTATAGAAAATCATAAGAACAAATTTTACAATAAATTTAATATCTAATTTATAATAGTCTATCAACAGATATCATATATCAACAATTTGCATTTTTGACCAATTCATGAACCTTAAGTTCATGCTTTCAAATCTCATATCTCATTCTCACTTCACATTTCGATTCATAATTTCACTATCTCATTTCTTCCATCAACTCATTCAAATCAAGATTTATTCATTTTCTTTTTCATTTAATTACCCCTATTAACAAGACTCGGACCTTAGCGGATACACGGATTCCAACCAAACACACCAGAATAATCCAACCAGACACACCAGAATAAATAATCCTCCCAAACACACCAGAATAAATAATCCTCCTAAACACATCAGAAAGGCATTAAATGCCTCTTCGAATAATCCGAAGAAATATAGTAACATCAGTATCTCCTCGGCCAAACCGAAAAGTCCCCTGAACTCTTCCAAATCCTATGGCATGCCAACTATATCCGACTAGTTAATAGGGTATTCAAATCATTTCTCAATTCAATCTCATTTCAATTCAAAACACACCTTTCAATTTAATCACAATTCAATTTAATACATTTTTTTCCACTTTCCAATCAATAAACGATTTAAATACTCAAACATATTCATACTTCATTTCAAATTCATTCATGTCAATAGTAATACTTACCTTATAATTTACTTACATAAAAATTTAAATATAACATTAACTAAATAGTAGTTTGAATTATAGTAATACAAACCCGAAATTCGCGATTACTCCTCGATAATCTTCTCTTTTCCTTTCTGTGCCGATGCCTCGGGTTCTTTATTAGCTACAAAAAATTAAGATAATTTCATAATCATTAATACACTATTAATTTATATCTAATTAATTGAATTTCTATTCAATTTTCTACTTTAATTTCAATTTAGTCTTAACTAAATTCACTTACTTTTCTATCTCAATTCATACTTTATTTCTATTCAAATTTCAACCAAACTTAGACATAACTATCTAAATTTCATCATAAAACCCTAATTTTGAAATTCTTGCAATTTAGTCCCTACTATGTAGAACTAATAGCTTCTTTTACAATTTAATCCTTTAATCAATTCTAACAAAAATTCATTCAATTAAACCCCTAATTCAACAATTTGTTCAACATGAATCATGTTTGAAAATCTAAGAACTTCCAAAATTTCAACTTAAATTCAACAAAACTTTATTCTAAAGCTTCTAAAACATCAAAATTAAAAGAAAAGGGCTTAATTGACTTACCTATTAAAGCTTCAAACCTTAAAACCCTAGTTTTTCCTTTTATTTTTCTTTCTTTTCTTTTTCTCCTTTCCCTGCTCTGTTTCGAAATGGCTATTCTGTTTCTTCTTTTCTTTATGTGTTTCATTTCTTTTATCTTATTTACTTTATATTATATTTAATTTAATTAATAATTAATAATTATAAAATATCTTTATACTTAAATTATAAGTAAATTATGTATTTAAATTACAATTGTACAAATATGATTTTTACACATGTATATTTTTATTACCTTACATTTGTTACAATTCAATTTATTTTATAATATAATAATTTAATTTAATTTAATTTATAATATACTTTTTATCTAATTAATATAATATTTTATTAATATAATAATTTAATATATAAAATATCTTTTACTTAAAATTTAAGAAAAATACAATTATATTACAAGTGTACAAATACATATATTACACATGTACAATTTTATCATCATACATTTGTCTTTATTTTAATTTATTTAATAATAATAATAATAATAATAATAATAATTAATCTAATAAATATCATGTAAAAATCTTAGATCTTTTAAACATATGCCGCCTCACCTATTAAAATGGGCACAATTGCCTATTTAGTCCCCTTTATTTTATTTTGATCTATAATTAGACTTTTACCCTTTATTCACTTTAGTCCTTTTTGCTAATTACTCTTAATTAAGTTAAATTCACCTAATCAAAACCTAATTGAATACATCACTAGACTCATAAATATTTCTAATAATTATTTACGAACCCATTTCGCTAAGACGGAGGCCCGATAATGTACTTTTCCGATGCCCGTAAATTTTGGGTCATTACACAATTTCTGAAGCAAATAGTTAGTCCTGACCGAAAGAAAATGAGAAGACTTAGTCAAACGATCAATGATGACCCAAACTAAATCCTTCTTAGTAGATTTCAAAAGTAATCCACTAACGAAGTCCATAGTCACATGCTCCCACTTCCAAAGGGGAATCTTAACCGGTTGTAGCAGACCTGAAGGTAGCTGATGCTCAGCCTTAACGTTCTAACATGTTAGGCAATGAGTAACAAAAACAGTTACCTCCCGTTTCAAGCTAGGCCACCAGTAAAGCTCACGAAGATCTCTGTACATCTTATTCCTACCGGGATGCATAGTATAAGGACTACTATGCGCTTATCACAGAATTGACTGCATCAACTCAACATCGTTAGGCACACAGATCTGACCCCTGAAACACAGAATCTCATCATTATTTAGTCAAAAATCAGAAGTCTCACCACCCTCAATCTGATGAAAATGAGAAACCAGAGACTCGTCACTTAACATTAGCTCTAATCTGATCAATCCAATTCGGCTTAACCTGCAACTCAACTAGAAGACTACCATCGTTAAACAAACTCAAACGAGCGAACATCTCTCTCAGACTAGTCATCGCTTTACTACTAAGAGTATCAGCCACAATATTAGTCTTACCGGGATGATGCTCTATTGTGCAATCATAATCCTTAAGCAACTCAACCCATCTACGCTACCTAAGGTTCAACTCCTTCTGAGTTAGCAGATATTTGAGACTCATGTGATCGATGTAAATGATATACCTCTCACCTTACAGATAGTGCCTCCAGATTTTCAGAGCAAAGACAACTGCAGCCAACTCGAGGTCATACGTAGGATAGTTGCCCTCGTGCGACTTAAGCTGTCGAGACGCATAAGCCACTACCTTACCATCCTGCATCAAAACGCACCCCAACCCGATGTGTGAAGCATCACTATAGATAACAAACTCCCTATTAGCTTCAGGTTGTACCAAAATAGCTGCCTGCGTTAGAACAGACTTAAGCTTTTCAAAGCTCACCCGTTGCTCACTGGCCTACACAAACGGAGCATTGTTATGCAACAGCTAAGTCAAAAGAGCTGCGATAAGAGAACCTTTCGACAAACCTCTAGTAGTAACCTGCCAACCCAAGGAAACTATGGATCTCAGACACATTTTTCGACTGTTTCCACTTGATCACATCAACAATTTTCTTAGGATCAACTCGGATCCTCCTGGCAGGCACAACATGCCCCCAAAAGGTAACATATTGCAACTAAAACTCACACTTGCTAAACTTAGCATACAACTGTTTCTCACGGAGTATTTGAAGAACTATCCGAAAATGTTCATCGTGCTTATTCTCAGTTTTAGAATAAACTAGAATGTTTTCGATGAAGACTACGATGAACTGATCCAAATACTACTGAAATATCTGATTTATCAAATCTATAAACACAGTCGGAGCATTCGTTAAACTGAAGGGCATGACCAGGAACTCGTAATGCCCATAACGAGTCCTGAAAGTAGTCTTATACACATCCGTCCCCTTAACCTTGAGCTGATGGTAACCAGAATGGAGATCAATTTTGGAGAATACAGATATCCCAAAAAATTGATCGAAAAGATCATCGATCCTCGAAAGCAGATACCTATTCTTTACCGTAAACTTATTCAGCTGACAATGATCCATACACATTCTCATTGTGCCGTCTTTTTTCTTAACAAATAGAACTGATGCTCCCCATGGGGACACCCTCGATCGGATGAACACTCGATCAAGAAGTTCTTGAAGCTGGGCTTTTAATTCTATAAGTTTCTTTTGGTGCCAAATGATAAGTAACAATGGACACCGGAGTGGTACCTGGTAACAGTTCAATACCGAACTCAACTTCCTTGTCTGGAGGTTCTTCCGACAACTCATCAAGGAAAACGTCCGGGAAGTGCCTCACAATTCTAATATCCTTAACAGAAAGCTTTACAGAACCAAAATCATATACAAAGGCTAAGTATGCCTCGGAACCTCTCCGAAATAGCTTCTTAGCTACAAGAGTGGAGATCACATTAGAGGGATAATCTCGACGCTCACCGATCATAATGATCTTACTATCCTCATCCGATCTCAGAGTAACCTGCGTAGAGGCACAATCTAAACTAATTTGATGTTCCACGAGCCAATCTATTCCGAGAATCAGATCAAACTCACCAAACGGTAACTCCATTAGGCTAGCTAAAAACACAATGCCCTGAGTCTCTAACGGAACCCGTCTTATCAACTCGAACCGACTGACTCAAGGGAATAATTACAGAAATCTCTTTAGCAGTACACTTAGTAGATATACCCAAATCCATAGATACAGTGCTAGATACATATGAATGTGTAGACCCAATATCAATCAGAGAAAAGTATGGAATAATATGAAAAAAGAATGTACCGTTATAATATCGGTATTGTCTCTATCCTCGCGATGCCATGCCACGTACATAAGAGCAGGCTGTTGTGCCTCAGTCCAAACCGTACCTCTACCTGGTGCTCTCTAACCTCTGCCAGAATTGATACTACCCCTGGCCATACCACGATCCCTAGATGGTTGTTGATCCACTTTCGGAGGTTGAGTAGGACTCAGAGCTGGAGCCTGTTCAGGAGCTGGCACCTGATCAGATTGATGAGGACAATCCCGAACGCGGTGCTCCATCTATTGGGAAATGTGCCCATATTGTAGTAAACATGTAACTGCTTTCTATTTATTTGAACGGTGAATAAATAAATGAAGTTAATTTCACATTTCACAATTATATCTTTTGTATTTTCTGTCTTTTATATTTTACATGCATAGAAAAATTGTGACAAGTAAATATTAGCCCATTGATTGTCTAAAGTTCAAACTGAAGATAAGTGGCAATTGTAAACAACGTTTACATTGCGAGAAAGACAACTTACTTCAGTAGATAATCTAAATGAGTCCATAATCCCGTAAAAGAATCAAAGTGAGCATTTGATTCAAATACTAAGAAGGATTATTATTCGTCTACAATTCCAATTGGGGAGATGGTTAGTCTTGGCTATCGGAGAAGTTGACTCCACGAATAGGGACATAGATGTATTTATTGGTAGAATGATACACTGGACTGGACCTAAGATGAACTAATTCTGAATCCATTTGTGAATTAATTCACTTGTGACATTAATGGTGTAATTTACCTAAATCCTGAGTTAGTCACTGACCATGCGTATGCAACTCATGTGCTTTGATATAAATGGAGGCTTATGCTTTAAAGATGATCGAGCCCATAGCCGGTATGTTGGGTACATGACTTTACTAGCAACAGTGGAATTGATAGCTCAATTAAAGAGTTAATGATATCTTCTCATTGGCATTGTGTGGATTGATAAATATGGAACATGGCCACGGGTTGCTAGTTCTCGAACGAGCAATTTATCACAGTCATTTGTTGACAGTGATCATATCAATCATTAAGAAGACACAATGGTGACAATGAGATAAAATAGGATTGTATTGAGTGAACGAATTTAACTCAAAGGAATCAAGGATATCATATGAGCGTAACACAAACATGACGAGGTCATTGGACAAAGAAGTTAGCTGAATTGCCTTTGTAAAGAGTATACAATAAGGAGTTTTCAATCATGGTACTTATTGTGGACTGACTCCATGATTAAGTAATTGCAAATTATCGTAACGATGCTTCTGGACGTAATTGCAATCACTAGAGCCTAATTATATATGTCTGATTGGTCTCTCTGCTAGCTCAACAAAAGCTCGATCAGACTGCATTTGAATTAGAAGAAAATTCTACAACTTGGAAAATAATTTAATTAAGTCGATTTATTTGATGTGGAATTAAATTAGGTGGTCGTGAGAATTGTTCAACTAGAGAATTTGACTAAAGAATTTTCTTGAAAAAATAATTTGGAAAATCTAAGTGATTTTTGGAAAAATTAATTTTGATAAAGTAAAATTAAATTAATTAAAATTAATATGATATTTTTAGAAGTTAATTTTCAAGTCAGAAAATCGGCCCAATGAGTAATTGAACTTGAAAATTAGACCTGAGATCGTAAATTGAGCCTAGGAATCCAAAACCGAGACCAATACTCAAAAACTTGTCGAATCGGGCTCGGTATGTGAAACCGGGTTGACGGTCCAATCGGTCGCTAGACCGAACTGGTAGTAGTCGAACCGGCTCGGGGTGCCGTAAGGGTGCGCACCTGTATCACCAGAGACGGCAAAACCGTTAGCTGCGACGACGACGTCCCGGTAGCCGGCGACGGTTGGTCATTGGTGGTTGATCAGTCGAAAAGTTACACTTCTATTGGGATTCTACCAGAGAATTTAATTTTAGATTAATTATTCTGAAAATAATATTATTTTAATAGTTTAATATTAAATTAAATTAAATATTTATCTTAATAGTATTTTATTAATTTAGTATTAAAGTGGTTATTTTAATATTAAATTAAATTAAATTTTTATTTTATAGATAAACATTCTATTATTTTAATAAGATTTAATATTAAATTTAACCTAATATTTATCTTGATAAATATTATATTAATTTAATATTAACGTGATTAAGTTTAATCATAGTTGAACTCTCTAAACTCTTCATATATAAAGAGAGCCTTGGGACATTAATTACACACTTGAATTCAAGAGAAAGTTGTAGAGAGAAAATTCTCTGAAGAGATTATTCCAGAAAATTTCTAGAGATATTTTTCTTATTGACAACTTGACCCAAAAGTTTTGAGAAATTGTAAAATTACCCTATTGATAATTTTTTGTGAAAAATTTTCTGATTCGAAGCGAGCCCACACTCGGTAGACGTGAGCTTGAGGATAGCAGAGAAGACTTCTCAGTCGAAACGCTCATCCTAGACGAATCGAAAATGTATAATTTTGATTAAGTGTTTATTACTTTAAATATTACAACTAAGATCTTATTTTGGAAAAAATTTAAAACTCTAGTTTTTCCCTAAATTTATTTTCTGTTTCATTTTCCAAACCCGCTTTTCCAACACCATCGACCCACATCGGAGGCAAGCCCCTAATTTCCTCCAGCACTCGCCCAGATGATGCCTCCCACAATCACCACAAGTCTGAATCTCAGTCGAGGCAGCTGATGCCTCGGTCCTTGGAGGACAAAACGGGATAGAAGAAGCCACCTAGGAACTCGAGGAAGCTATGAGAAAGCAATATTCGAACCTCTTTTCTGGTAAGATTTTTGGGGACGAAAATTTTCTTAGGGGGAGAGTTGTAACAGCACATTTTCAGTGGAATCGGAACAGTGGTTTTGGGACTACAAATCTGACGTCAAAATAATTATTTTATTACTATTTTATTGTCTACAGCATGATAGCAGTACCGTTTAAAAATTTCATAAAGAAATTTTACCGTTTACATGCTCAATTTGATAAAAAGGACTAAATCGCGTAAAGTGTAAAAGTTGAGTTCTAGTAGCTAAAGGATTAAATAGCTATAGAACCTTAAAGTATGAGTTCTTAATTGGTAATTAGACCATAAATAGTGATAGTGGATGTACATGGCTTGGCATTTGTGTAATTATTAATGTTATTAAATGTTATATATGTAAATAGGTAAATAAATGATAAATTAAATAAAACCAAATTAAAGCTATCATCTTTAAGTTATTCTTCAACTGAAATTAGGGCTTTGGAAAGCCATTGTTGAGCTTAAACTTTCGGCAACTTCATCTTGCTCATAATTAAGTGATTTTTGTCCCGTTTTTAATAATTCTTATGTTTTCGAGATCGCTATAGCTTAATCTAGCTAGCCTGTAACACCCCTTACCCGTATTCAATGCGGAACCAGCACGAGGCGCATCGAATTAAAGACCTCAAGATCGCCACTTAGGCACAACATGACCACTCTCTTTGGCCATCACAACAACCTCAATCCCGACCTACGAGGCCTCTCTCAAACACACGAGGGCTCTCGAGACCATATCGAAAACTCTTACGATCTTAAAATTTTTCCATCGATACAGGGCTCACATGCCCGTGTAAGATTTGGCACGCCCGTGGATGTCACACACATCCATGGTCACTACCCGTGCATGAAAACTCAAGCATTCTGCCAATGCCCCACGGTTAGGGCACACGCCTGTGCCCTCCACCCGTGGTGCACACTGACTACCTTAACACAGCCTAGAGTCTAGACACACGCCCGTGTAGCTAGCCCGTGGCCAACACTGATTAACACACACGTTCTAGGCACACGCCCGTGTGACTAGTCCGTGGTCTATTCTGATTTAAAATACTACCTTGCAGGGGACACACGGCTAAGTCACACGCCCATGGGCTGACCGTGTGTCACACATGGCCTAGACACACGCCCGTGTGTCTACCCACATGGACAAGAACAAAGCTATTTGCCAAGTTCTTTTCACCCTTCTAGCATACACAATCATGCACTCATTCAACACATCCATAATCAACTCAAAGTCTTACAATCTCACATAGATAACTTCATCTTTTCATATAATAAAGTGCCAACAACTATGGCATTATACAAAATAGATTATCCATCTAAAGGCCAACACATCATAGCCATAAACAACAAAATTCACTAACTTGTCTAGCCCCTATACATGCCATATACAAAACATTGAGTCTAATGTACCAGAGTGTGCTGATAGTTTGGGCGATCTTCCAATTGATCCTCGTATCTCGATTCAACACTTTTGCTCTATAAGACAAGGGAAAAGAAAGAGAGTAAGCTTTGAGCTTAGTAAGTTTACACATAAACAATTAAGCAACATAGTATAAGCTAAACAACAATTAGCATTATACTAACATATAATGTACAACTATGCTTACTCTTTCTATCCCTTACCACATTTCCAACACATTATGAGTCACTTACTCATAACCATTGACATGCACCCCTGCATTCAATATCACATTTACACAATATACAACACATCATTATTTCTCAATAATACATCCACACAGCTATGCTACTCACTATCACATCCACACAACAAATCTCTCGGTGGTTCCGCACTAAGCCCACCTCAATCAATTAATAAGGTAGTATCGCACTTAGCCTACCAACAAGGTATCATAGTGGTTTCGCACATAGCCCACCAGATAATATACCTAACGATAGCATCGCACATAGCTAGCTCATTGTCAATATGCATTAGGATGGTATCGCACTTAGCCCACCATTTAGCATTATTACAACACATTCACAAATCTACTTACTTAATCATTCATTTCACTTGAACCATATAGGTTCTCAATCATTCTCAACCATGCTATACACTAGCTATCATTAAGAAATTGTAAGTATGAATGCATTGTTTGTGCATAGACTTACCTCGATACTCAAAAGTATAGAAACGTGCAATTTAGTCCACCACTTTGCTCTTGCCTCGGTTTCGATCTGGGCTTTGTCTTTCTTGATCTATAATGAATAAATCAGCTTATTCAATACACACATTGACCAAATTGACCCACATCTCATACTTTGGCAAAATTACTCTTTTGCCCCAAATCTTTCTCATAATTACACTATTGCCCCCAAGGCTCGTAAAGTGATTTTTATTCAAATTTCTATCCTTTCATGCTTAGCCAAATCACTTACTCAACTAAGGCAATCATCAATTCTCATCACAACACACATGTATGACCAAACTCAAGATTTTTACAAACTAGTCCCTACATGCATTTTTTTTGGAAACTCATTTAGCAAAAGATGTTTCTACTACATCAAGCTTTCATAATCTTCCATAAAACATCAAAATACATGCATGTCATACATGGCCACATTTTTTAACATCCATCATATCATCAAATAGCTAAAAATAGCTTACTCATGCAACAAGGACTTCAAAAATACAAAGAATATAAAAAATGAGGCTAGATGCACTTACTAGCAAGCTTGAAATTTTTGAAGAACCCTAACAATGGCTCTCTCAAATTTTCGGCAACCTTGGAGAAGAAGATGAATGAATTTTGTCATCTTTTCTCCTATTTTAATCACTTAATTGTTAAATGACCAAAATGCCCTTTTTGATAAACTTTCTATTTTAACTCATCCATGCCCAAATTTGTCCAAAAAATAGAAATTGGGAAAATTTCTATTTAAGGACCTCTAATTAATATTCTAAAGCTATTTCACACAAATAGCTTCTAGAATCTCACATTTTGCAACTTTTGCAATTTAGTCCTTTTGGACAATTCAACCGCAATTTCACAAAATTGCTTCATGAAACTTTCACACTAGCATACATACATAGCATAAACCTCAAAAACTCACTCATATACCTCGTATTTGTGGTCTCATACCACTATTCCGACTAGGCCCTAAATCAGGATATTACATAGCCTGAGGACTAATTTGTAAAAATGTTAAAGGATTTAAGTTTTGCCATGAATGAATATTGGTTTCTTTTTTTTGTTTGATGGAAGAAAATGGATAGTTGTTGTTAGATGAACAACTTTCGTGAAGAGATTTTTGATGAAATTATCAATTAAGGGTTAAATTGAAAAATGTGAAAAAATCATGGTATAATTTATGAATTAATGAAATGGGTGGGTTTTTATAAGTGTATATGATATTTGGCTAGGCTTGGGTAGGGGTAAAATTGTATGAATTTCATTTTTCCGAGCCTAAGGACTAAGTTGTAAAGAAATCAAAACATTAGGGGAAAAAGTGTAATTTTGCAAAAATATGAATTTAGATTGAATTGAATAGATTAATTATTAAATTGATTAAATTTATTCATTTAGATCAAGATAATCCACGTACGGCTTTAGATCGAGGCAAGGAAAAAGCTTCGAATTAGTCGACTTCGTTTTCTACATTTATCGTCGAGGTAAGTTCGTACGTTTAAATAGTGTTTTCAATTATGATTTAAATGCTATTATTACATAATATTAAATTGTGTGTTGACGGAAAAATTCAACGATGTAACGGTGATCATCGATGAATGAAAAGGGATGGCTTCGGCTATCAATTATGAAAAGGGATGGTGATGACCATCAAATTATGAAAAAAGATGGCTTCGGCTATCATATTATGAAAAGGGATGGCTTCGGCTATCGATCTATGAAAAGGGATGGCTTCGGCTATCAAATTATGAAAAGGGATGGTGACGACCATCAAATTATGAAAAGGGATAGCTTCGGCTATCAAGCTATGAAAAGGGATTGTAACACCCCATACCCGAGTCCGAGACTAAGACTGGATACGAGACATTACCATGCTTGAACTCACTTAATCATGTACTTACGGACTATAAAATTTCTTTCCGAATTAAAAACTTCTCTTTCTTAGTCAAATCAGGCATTTCATGGGCCTATGAGGCCTCAGACTTACGTCCTGAAACTTTTGGAACTCATCTGGAAACTTTCTCTCCAAACAGGGGTCACACGTCTGTGTGACTTGGGACACGCCCGTGCACCCCTAAAACATGCCCGTGTCTTTCACCCGTGGTGGATACTGGCAATTTACACACGGCCTGGACACGCCCGTGGCCCCAAATTGTGCCTAAAACCCCAACATTCTGCCAATGCCCCACGGCCAAGGTATACGCCCGTGCTTACCACCTGTGGTGCACACTGACTACCTTAACACGGCCTAGAGTCTAAACACACGCCCGTGTGACTGGTCCGTGGTCTATTCTGACTTAAAATACAAAGGTGCAGGGTGCACACGGCCTAGACACACGCCCGTTTGTCCATCCATGTGGGCACTTAGAGGCTATTTACCAAGCCAATTGCCACCCTGAAATCAAGACCAAACTCATGCTCAATTCAGCAACTCAAGTATTACATCTATCATGAACAAGGATGCATACTTCATTGATAGATTAAAACATACATACTTAATCATTCATGACTCATCTCTTTGGCCATATACAAAAAGAATACTAAGCTTGATAGCCAACACTTTGGCTAGTTTTAAGACATAACTCAAAATGAAATGTTTCCTATACATGCCATACTTAATATAAACAACTTGGCTATACCAAAATAGCGATTGATAGTGTGCTCCGAGCTCTGGAGATGATGATCCACGAGATTAGCTTGGCGGGACTACATGGAAAGAAAGAATAAAGGGCGTAAGCATTTAGCTTAGTAAGTTTGCATATAATGCACGTAGCAACATACTTGCTCAATATAAACCATTTAACATAAACAATGGTATCATAAATTTCAGCTATTTAAGCTTACTTACTCATACTGATTCTTACATATCTCATGATACTTACTAGTCTCATACTCGTAAGGTAAACAAGGTACCTGTATCACTTGATCACATAGATCAACATGCTCTACAATAATAATTATAATCTCTAGTTCATCATTCATAATATGAGTAATACTCATTTCTAACTTGATAATAGCTTTTCTTACTTGTCTTTCTTGTTATCATTTTAACTTTACTCATTTGCCCGATGAGTTTCTGCGAATAACCGAGGATACTGAATCTCATCCCACATAGTTCGATGCCAAAGCCATATCCTCGATATAGTCTTACATGGGATCTCTCATCTTGGTATTGATGCCATGTCTTGACATGGACTTACTCAAAGTCTTCCTTGTGTGTTCCCTTGGGAACTTACCATTGCTATGTCTTGACATGGTCTTACTTGGTATTTTTACTCATGAACCGGTCAATGCCGAGCCTTGGCTTGGACTTACATGAAATCTTTCTTGTTACTCACCAATGCCATGCCTTGGCTTGGACTTACATGGGATCTCTACCTCATGATAGCTTTTCAATGCCAAGACTTGTCTTGGACTTACATGACATCTTTGCTTGGAGACTCACCAATGCCATGCCTTGGCTTGGGCTTACACGAGTCTTCATCTCATAATAACTCTTCAATGCCAAGACTTGTCTTGGACTTACATGATAACTTGCTTGATTGCCGATGCCATGCCTTGGCTTGGTCTTATACGGACTTTCTTATCTCGTGTGGTAGATCGAGTATCCTAAGTAATTCAACTTCAATCGGTACTTTCTCATGCTTAATCTCATTAATTTATTTATTTAACATATCAATAAGCATTTCTATGGTAATAATGTACATTATACTAAGCAATTCAATGATAATAATCATAAAGCTTAGAAATCATTCAAACTTACCTCAATATACAAAATGTATGTAGATATGCAATTTAGTCCTCGACTTTGTTCTTACCTCGGTTTCGATCCGGGCTTCATTTTTCTTGATCTATAATAATAATTAGATCATTTAATACTCACATTGACTAAATTGACTCTTAACTCATACTTTGGCAAAATTACTATTTTGCCCCTAAACTTTCTCTTATTTGCACTTTTGCCGCTAGGCTCGTAAAATGATTCTCACTCAACTTTCTTAAACATCATGCTTAGCTGATTCATTTTCTCTGCTATAACAATCATCAATTCTCACTATTTCTAATAGGTATGACCAATTTCATAACTATTACAAATTAGTCTATACTATCATTTTTCATGAAATTCACTAAGGAAAAGATGTTTATCTAACATCAAACTCTCATAAACTTCCATAAAATATCATTTTACATGCATGATACACATGGGTAGATTTTTGAACATGCTTCTTAGCTCATCTTATAGCTAAAAATAGCTAATTCATAATACGAGGACTCCAAAAATACGAAGAATATTAAAAACAGGGCTAGGATGACTTACTTGCGAGCTTCAAAAATTTGAAGAACCCTAGCTATGGAGTCTCCCAATTTTCGGCACAAGGAAGAAGATGAATTAAATTTTTATCATCTTTTTCCCATTTTAATCATTTATTTGGTAAATGACTAAAATGCTCTTCTCTTTAAAAATTTACAAATTACTAAAGCATGTCCATTTTTGTCCAAAACTTATAATTTGGGAAATTTGCTATTTAAGGACTTCTAATTTATATTCTAAAGCTATTTCATACAAAAAGCTTCTAGAAACTCATATTTTGCAACTTTTGCAATTTAGTCCTATTTGATCATTCCATGTCAAATTCACAAAATTTCTACATGGAACTTTAATACAATCATGCAAACATGTCATAAACCTTAAGAACTCAATTTACTAACTCAGATTTGTGGTCTCGTACCACTATTTCGACTAGGCCCCGAATCGGGATGTTACAATTCTCCCTCTTAGGAATTTTCATCCTCGAAAATCTTACAAAGAAATGTGTTTGGGTACTGGTTTCTCATGCTCTCTTCTCGGTTCCCACGTAGCTTCTTCTATTCCATGTCTTTACCACAATACTTTTACTGTGGCAATACTTTTATTCCTTAGTCGCTTGACTTCCCGAGTTAAAACCTTAATTGGTTCTTCACCATAAGTCATGTCGGGATGAATCTCTATCTCGACGGGGTAATTACATGTGAAGGATCCGATCGAGTAGCGTCTCAAAGATTGACACGTGAAACACATCGTGAATCTTTTCTAACTCGATGGCAAAGCCAATCGATAAGCTACCGGCCCAACTCTTTCAGTAATCTCGTATGGTCCGATAAAACGTGGACTCAACTTGCCTTTACGGCCAAATCTGAGAACTTTTCTCCATGGTGACACTTTCAAGAAAACTTTATCTCTGACTTGATACTCTATCTCTTTTCTCTTTAAGTCCGAATAGGACTTCTGTCTATTTGATGTAGCTTTTAAACATTCTCGTATCACTTTCACTTTCTCTTCAGCTTCTCTAACCAAATCAACCCGTGAATTTGGTTTTCCTTGAGTTCAGTCCAAAATAAAGGTGTTCTGCACTTACGCCCATATAGAGCCTCATAAGGCGCCATCTTTAAACTCGACTGAAAACTATTATTGTAGGCAAACTCTACCAATGGGAGAAACTTTTCCCAACTACCTCAGAATTCAAGAATACAACATCTGAGCATATCCTCGAGTACTTGAATTAACCTCTCCGACTGGCCGTCAGTTTGAGGATGAAAAGCGGTACTAAAGTTCAACTTTGTACCCAAGGCCTCTTGGAACTTCTTCCAAAATTTGGATGTAAACCTCGGATCTCTATCCGAGATGATTGACAACGGAACACGGTGAAGCCTTACTATTTCTGAAACGTATAAGTTTGCCAACTTGTCTAGTGAGTAATCAACTCGTACAGGTATAAAATGAGCTGACTTCGTGAGTCTATCAACTATAACCCATATAGCATCTTTCTTGCTCGGAGATAATGGTAGACCCGTTACAAAATCCATAGTAATACGGTCCCATTTCCACTCCGGAACCAAAATGGATTGAAGCAAACCCGAAGGTACTTGGTGTTCAGCCTTTACTTGCTGACAAATCAAGCATTTGGAAACAAACTCTAAAATATCTTTCTTCATTCTCGGCCACCAATATTGTTGCTTTAAGTCATTAATCATTTTGGTACTACCCGGATGTACAGATAAACATCCGTTATGTGCTTCATGCAAAATTCTCTGAATAAGCTCGTCCTTTCTTGGTACACAAATTCTATCTTTGAACATCAGACTTCCATTGGGACTAATCTGGAAATCAGACTCAACATCTGTCTCGCACTGAGCTCTCTTGACTTGCAATTCACTATCTTCTTTCTGAGCCTCAAAAATCTCTTGGAGGAATACTAGTCTAGCTTTCAACTCAGCTAGAATAGAACCATCATCGGATAAAGTCATCCGTGAATTCATTGCCCTTAATGCAAATAGGGACTTTCTGCTCAAAGCGTCGGCGACCACATTCGCCTTCCCGAGATGGTAGTCAATGGCCAATTCATAGTCTTTTATCAACTCTAACCATCTCCGCTGCCTTAAGTTCAACTCTTTCTACGTCATCAAATACTTCAAACTTTTGTGATCGGTGAAGATCTGACATCTCTCACCATATAGGTGGTGTCTCCATATCTTCAATGCGAAGACTATGGCAGCCAACTCTAGATCGTGGGTCGGATAATTCTTCTCATGTGGCTTCAACTGTCTTGAGGCATAAGCAATCACTTTGCCTTCTTGCATAAGTACACAGCCTAATCCATTTAAGGATGCATCGCTGTAAATCACAAATTCTTTCCCTGTCTCAGGTTGTACTAAACCGGAGCTTCACAACATCGCTTTCTTCTCGAAACTTTGTTGGCATCTTTCTCGTCCACTCAAACTTCACATTTTCTCGCAACAATTTAGTCATGGGGGTTGCAATCATAGAGAACCCCTTGACGAATCGTCTATAATAGCCAGCTAGGCCTAGGAAACTCCTAACCTCAGAGACATTTCTCAGTGGATTCCAGTTCATTATGGCCGAAATCTTACTTGGATCTACTCGAACTCCATCTCCCAAGACGATATGTCCCTAAATCCTACTTCCTTGAGCCAAAATTCACTTTTATCGAACTTGGCATATAATTGATTTTCTCAAGAGTCTCAGAAATCGTCCGTAGGTGCTCAAAGATGCTCTTTCTCATCTAGGGGAATAAATCAAGATGTCGTCAATGAAAATGACTACAAACTTGTCGAGGTATGGTCTAAAAATGCGGTTCATTAAGTCCATGAATACCGCAGGAGCATTGGTCAAACCAAAGGGCATGACTAAAAATTCATAATGCCCATACCTTATTCAAAAAGCTGTCTTGGACACATCTGATTCCTTTACTCTCAGCTGGTAGTACTCCGATCTCAAGTCTATATTAGAGAACACAGTGGCTCCCTTCAATTGATCGAACAAATCATCGATCATTGGCAATGGGTACTTGTTCTTTACTATCACTTTATTAAGTTGACGGTAATCTATGCACAATCTCATGGTGCCATCTTTCTTTTTCACAAATAAAACCGGAGCACCCCATGGAGAACAACTTGATCTCGCAAAACCTTTATCTGTCAACTTTTGCAACTGTGACTTCAACTCTCTCAACTCCGTTGGAGCCATTCTGTAAGGAGTAATAGATATTGGTACAGTATCGGGAGCTAGCTCAATGCTGAACTCAACTTCTCTAACTGGTGGTAGTCCTGGTAATTCTTCGGGAAAAACATCCACATACTCACATACTATTGATACTGACTCAGTTTTTAACTCTGTTTCTTTATCATTCATCACAAAGGCCAAATATGCCTCACACCCTTTTCTTACATGTGAAAAATCATTGCCGGAGATTTACTTTGCTCATCTGATTCTATATGGAGAGTATCCCCATTCTCACATCTCATCTCAATATATTTCTTCCCAAAATTAATTATTACATCATGAGTGGTCAACCAGTCCATACCAAGAATGATGTCAAACTCATCAAATGGTAGCAACATAAGATTTGCTTTAAAGTAATGACCTCTAATCATTAATGGACAGTCTTTACATACTTCATCAACTAACACACTCTTGCCTAAAGGATTAGACACCTTAATCATAAATTCGTGAGAATCTATAGGCATATTCATATTGGATACTAGTTTCATACAAATGTAAGAGTGTGTGGATCGGGATCTATTAAAGCAATAACTTTGATATCATAAAGAGAAAAGGTACCCGTAATAACATCAGGAGAAGATACCTCTTCGCGAGCACGAATGGCATAAGTCCTCGCAGGCACCCTACCCTCGGGTCTTGCAGCCTGCTCTCTAAGGTTACCTCTCCCGCTTGCCCTACTTCCCGGGTTCCTCTCTGCGGTCTTCCTCTCGACCACACTCCCGGATCTCGGGTTCCGAGCTCTATCTTCTTTCATTGTCTACGGACAATCTTTTATGTAGTGGTCCCGGGAACCACATCTCAAACATGCATTTTCATGTGCTCGACATTCTCCAAGATGACGCTCGCCCACATGTGGGTATTCGGGTCTATCCGATCGGATGTTCCCCACACTAGCAACCGAGGTCGTCTCGTGCCTTACTCCCGAACATCGCTTACTCTTGTCCTTCCTTGAAAACCCAAAGGGAAGTAGCCGATCGGGTGGAGAAATCTCTTGACTTCTTGGATGAGGATTGGAATGACTTATTCCATCTGTCTCTCTTTTAGAGTCACGAGACTCTACTTGATTTTCTCTTCTCCTTTACTAGTTCTTCTGGCTTTACAAGCCCTCTCTACTAGCACAATGAATTCCTTTAGTTCTAGGACAAAGAACAAACAATTTGATGTCCTCATTTAGCCCATCTTCAAATCTCTTGCTCATGATGGCCTCGGTGGACACACATTCTTGAGAGTATTTGCTGAGCCGTACAAACTCACGCTCATAATCAGTCACAAACATCTTGCCTTGCTTTAACTCTAGAAATTCCTTTCTTTTCTGGTCCACGAACCTTTGACTGATATACTTTTTCTTGAACTCTTCTTGGAAAAATTCCCATGTGATCTTTTCCCTCGGTACCACCGATACAAGGGTGTTCCACCATTGGTGTTGAATCTCTTAAAGAGAGACTACACACTTCATGCATTCCTCAGTGTGCATGACAACTCATTAAATACCTCGATGGTATTTTCTAACCGTAATTCAAAGCTTTTTAGGATCATCATCTTTTCTAGCCCAGAATTCTTCTGCCCCATGTTTCTTGATGCTATCGACTGGAGGCTTCTCTCTTCTTACCACCTCTACTACTTGAGGGGCTACTGGGATAGGTTGAGGAATAGGTGGGGGTGGAGGGGGTTGCGCATTCGGGTTCGTACGAACGAACTCCGTATACCATGTATTCATCATATGGAGGAAGGCTTCTCTAGCCTCTTCTCCTCATTCTTGACTCACCGTAGTGGGTCTATTCTCATTCACGTTCGGCACCGTCCCTTCAGCGAGAGCTGCCACGTTACTTTCTACGTCATCCGCCACAGCTCTATCGGGATCCATTTACTAAATGTATAAACATAATTTAAGTCGTCAGGAGTCGTCACACTATCATATAAAAACATTCTTACGTATGGCATGTATAGCTAGACTTGTGCTCGTGCTACGTTAGTCCTAGAACCGACTAAACCATAGCTCTGATACCACTAAATGTAACACCCCATACCCGAGTCCGAGACTAAGACTGGATACGAGACATTACCATGCTTGAACTCACTTAATCATGTACTTACGGACTATAAAATTTTGTTATGAATTAAAAACTTCTCTTTCTTAGTCAAATCAGGCATTTCATGGGCCTATGAGGCCTCAGACTTACGTCCCGAAACTTTTGGAACTCATCTGGAAACTTTCTCTCCAAACAGGGGTCACACGTCCGTGTGACTTGGGACACGCTCGTGCACCCCTAAAACATGCTCGTGTCTTTCACCCGTGGTGGATACTGGCAATTTACACATGGCCTGGACACGCCCGTGGCCCCAAACTGTGCCTAAAACCCCAACATTCTGCCAATGCCTCACGGCCAAGGTACACGCCCGTGCTTACCACCCGTGGTGCATATTGACTACCTTAACACGACCTAGAGTCTAAACACACGCCCGTGTGATTGGTCCGTGGTCTATTCTGACTTAAAATACAAAGGTGCAGGGTGCAAATGACCTAGACACACGCCCGTGTGTCCATCCGTATGGGCACTTAGAGGCTATTTACCAAGCCAATTGCCACCCTGAAATCAAGACCAAACTCATGCTCAATTCAGCAACTCAAGTATTACATCTATCATGAACAAGGATGCATACTTCATTGATAGATTAAAACATACATACTGAATCATTCATGACTCGTCTCTTTGGCCATATACAAAAAGAATACTAAGCTTGATAGCCAACACTTTGGCTAGTTTTAAGACATAACTCAAAATGAAATGTTTCCTATACATGCCATACTTAATATAAACAACTTGGCTATACCAAAATAGCGATTGATAGTGTGCTCCGAGCTCCGGTGACGATGATCCACGAGATTAGCTTGGCAGGGCTACATGGAAAGAAAGAATAAATGACGTAAGCATTTAGCTTAGTAAGTTTGCATATAATGCACGTAGCAACATACTTGCTCACTATAAACCATTTAACATAAACAATGGTATCATAAATTTCAGCTATTTAAGCTTACTTACTCATACTGATTCTTACATATCTCATGATACTTACTAGTCTCATACTCGTGAGGTAAACAAGGTACCTGTATCACTTGATCACATAGATCAACATGCTCTACAATAATAATTATAATCTCTAGTTCATCATTCATAATATGAGTAATACTCATTTCTAACTTGATAATAGCTTTTCTTACTTGTCTTTCTTGTTATCATTTTAACTTTACTCATTTGCCCGATGAGTTTCTGCGAATAACCGAGGATACTAAATCTCATCCCACATAGTTCGATACCAAAGCCATATCATCGATATGGTCTTACATGGGATCTCTCATCTTGGTATTGATGCCATGTCTTCACATGGACTTACTCAAAGTCTTCCTTGTGTGTTCCCTTGGGAACTTACCATTGCCATGTCTTGACATGGTCTTACTTGGTATCTTTACTCATGAACAGGTCAATGCTGAGCCTTGGCTTGGACTTACATGAAATCTTTCTTGTTACTCACCAATGCCATGCCTTGGCTTGGACATACATGGGATCTCTACCTCATGATAGCTTTTCAATGCCAAGACTTGTCTTGGACTTACATGACATCTTTGCTTGGAGACTCACCAATGCCATGCCTTGGCTTGGGCTTACATGGGTCTTCATCTCATAATAACTCTTCAATGCCAAGACTTGTCTTGGACTTACATGATAACTTGCTTGATTGCCGATGCCATGCCTTGGCTTGGTCTTATACGGGCTTTCTTATCTCGTGTGGTAGATCGAGTATCCTAAGTAATTCAACTTCAATCGGGACTTTTTCATGCTTAATCTCATTAATTTCTTTATTTAACATATCAATAAGCATTTCTATGGTAATAATGTACATTATACTAAGCAATTCAATGATAATAATCATAAAGCTTAGAAATCATTCAAACTTACCTCAATATACAAAATGTATGTAGATATGCAATTTAGTCCTCGACTTTGTTCTTGCCTCGGTTTCGATCCGAGCTTCGTTTTTCTTGATCTATAATAATAATTAGATCATCTAATACTCACATTGACTAAATTGACTCTTAACTCATACTTTGGCAAAATTACTATTTTGCCCCTAAACTTTCTCTTATTTGCACTTCTGCCCCTAGGCTCGTAAAATGATTCTCACTCAACTTTCTTAAACATCATGCTTAGCTGATTCATTTTGTCTACTATAACATTCATCAATTCTCACTATTTCTAATAGGTATGACCAATTTCATAACTATTACAAATTAGTCCATACTATCATTTTTCATGAAATTCACTAAGGAAAAGATGTTTATCTAACATCAAACTCTCATAAACTTCCATAAAATATCATTTTACATGCATGATACACATGGGTAGATTTTTGAACATGCTTCTTAGAACATCTTATAGCTAAAAATAGCCAATTCATAATACGAGGACTCCAAAAATACGAAGAATATTAAAAACGGGGCTAGGATGACTAACTTGCAAGCTTTAAAAATTGGAAGAACCCTAGCTATGGAGTCTCCCAATTTTCGGCACAAGGAAGAAGATGAATTAAATTTTATCATCTTTTTCCCATTTTAATCATTTAATTGGTAAATGACTAAAATGCCCTTCTCTTTAAAAATTTACAAATTACTAACACATATCCATTTTTGTCCAAAACTTATAATTTGGGAAAATTGTTATTTAAGGACTTCTAATTTATATTCTAAAGCTATTTCATACAAAAAGCTTCTAGAAACTCATATTTTGCAACTTTTGCAATTTAGTTCTATTTGATCATTCCATGTCAATTTCAGAAAATTTCTACATGTAACTTTAATACTATCATGCAAACATTTCATAAACCTTAAGAACTCAATTTACTAACTCATATTTGTGGTCTCGCACCACTATTCCGACTAGGCCCTGAATCAGGATGTTACAGGGATAACTTCGGTTATCGAATTACAAAAAGGGATGTTTTAACCATCGTACTATTACCTCTGTGAACTTCGGTAAGAGCTTTTAATGTAAAATTAATTATTATGATGAAAGGTAGGTAATATGTGTACCTTTGTAGAAATTAAGAGTATGAATGTATATATATATGAGTTTTCAAATTAGTTGTTCTCATGTTGAACTTGGATATACATGCTTTGTGGTTGTTTAATGTATTGAAAAACTTAGACTATATTTGTTACGAACTTACTAAGCATGACATGCTTACTTTGTGTTTATTTTTCTGTATTTGTAGTTATCGGAAGCTCGTTCGGGTTGGAAAGTCGTCGGAGATCTATCACACTATCCATCGGCTATATCAATACCTATGGATATTTTTAAGTTTAGTTATAATGGCATGTATAGGCTTTTGGTTGTTGAAGTTGGCATTTTCTTGGCTTGTATTTAGGATTTTGTGTGTTATTGTGAACTTAGTTTGATATTTAAATATTTAGTCTTTAAGTGGTTGTTACCTTTGATCTTGATGCTTGGATGTTTAAGGATGAAATGGTAATCTAAAATGGAAGCTATAAGTGTCTTGTGATGTGTTGGAAATGTGATGAATTGGTTCCTTGTTTTATATGAAATATATGTACATTTTGGTGCTAGTTGTTGAATGGAAATTTTGGTACCAATTGGTATGTTTTAGTAGGTGAATTCAATGGTTGGTTATTGATGTAAGATTAGTTCAAGTTTAGTTGAACATTTTAGTCAAATTGAGATTGTATTTATATAAGATTAAATGTTGAGTTGAGGTGCCCCATGGGCATATTGGTTGAATGATTGTATACCTTAAATTCATAGTTTGAATATGCTTGAATTTAGTGCCTTGTTTTGGCTTGCATATATATGAAAATTTGGTTGTAGTTTCATGGCATGTTGGGAGAGAAAAATGGCTTGTAAAATGGCCTATTTTCGTCCACACTGGCAGAGACACGGGCATGTGTCTCAGTTGTGTGTGACACACAGCCAGGTGACACGGCCGTGTGTCCCCTGTAGCTTTTGAAGGGTTGCAAGTCAGGCTGTTACATGGCCTAGCACACGGGCGTATGGCTTGGTCGTGTGAGCCACACGACTGTGTGACCCCTGCAGCTTTGGAAATTTTCCTTGTTTTCAAAAAAATTCTCTGATTTTTTGATTTAGTCTCGACTTGTTCCTAACACGTATTTAGGGCCTCGGGGGATCGTTTAAGGGACAATATGTCTGTTTTGAATTAGTTTTAATATGATTATTATTGAGATTTGAAATGTTTGAGATTTATGTTCGTTTGGTTTGAAAACTTTGGTAATGCTCTGTATCCCCGTACCGGTGACGGTTACGGATTAGGGGTGTTACATTTATTCGTATTAGAGCTACGGTTTAGTCAATTCTCGAACTGAACGTAGTGTGTACGAGTCTAGCTATACATGCCATTATATAACATGTGATAGTGTGATATCTCCTTATCGTCTTATAACATGTTTTCTTATAGCAATGACATCCAACTGAGCCGACTCTGATGAAGTCGAAAGTAACGCACAAGTCTCCGTTTAAGGAGAAGCGTCTAGTGGTTCGAGGCCCGTATCTGAGGGTTGGGAAGGAGAAGATAAGGAAGCTTTCTTCTAAATGATGAGTGAGTGGTTTACCGAGTTCGTACGAATGAACCCGGTGGCACAACGACCTCCACCCTTACCTGTTTCCCAATCGGTTCCCATTATTCCTCAATGTGTGGAAATAGTACGAGTTAATAAGCCGCCAGTCGACAAAATTCGCAAATATAGGGCTAAAGAATTTTGAGCTACAATTGATGATGATCCTGAGAGAGCTGAGCTTTGGTTAGAGAATAGAATTCGAGTTTTCGATGAGTTATCTTGTACACCAACTGAATGTGTAAATTGTGTGGTATCCCTACTAAAAGATTCAACATATCAGTGGTGGAATACTTTGATTTCAGTTGTGCCAAGGGAGTGTATCGACTGGGAATTCTTTCAAAGCGATTTTAGAAAAAAAGTATATTAGTCAGAGATTTCTGGTTCGGAAGCGTAAAGAATTTCTTGAGCTTAAGCAAAGCCGTATGACAGTATCAAAGTATGAACGGGAGTTTGTTCGAATGAGTAAATATGCCTAGGAGTGCATTCCGACTGAGACTGCAATGTGTAAACGGTTTGAAGACGGATTAAATGAGGGTATTAAACTTCTAGTTGGGATTCTCGAACTGAAAGAATTCGTTGTTTTAGTTGACAAAGCACATAAAGCTGAGGAGCTTAGCAAAGAGAAAAGAAAAGCTGATTTTGAAGCCAGAGATTCAAGAAAAAGGTCGATCGTAAAGTCGTAACAATCACAGTCGAAGAGATCGAAAGAACACCATAGTCGTTCGATTGCTTCAGTGGGATACCCTGATTGAGACTGAGGCAAACATTATGCAGGTTCCAAGATGCAAGCTACATCTGTGGCTAGCGTAGATAGCGTTAAGGATAATAAACCTGATCGTCAATGGTGTGGACGTCGACATTTTGGCCAGTGCAGAGCAAAATATGGGGCATGTTTCAAGTGTAGTTCTCTTAAACATTTTATTTGTGATTGCCCAGAAATATCTGAGAAAGAAAAAGTTCAGAATATTCGACCCAACAACACTGCCACGGCGGGTAGACCACCTCGTAACCCTGAAAATTTGAGTAGTAGCCGAGGTGGAACAAAAGATTCCGCTGTGAGATCTGAAGTACAAGCACCAGCTAGGGCTTACGCTATTCGTGCATGAGAGGAAGCTTCTGTGCCAGATGTTATTACGGGTACTTTCTCTATATTTGACACTGATGTTATTGCTTTGATTGATCTGGGATCAACTCATTCATATGTGTGCACAAATTTAGTGTCTAGTAAGAATTTACCTGTTGAGTCGACTGAATTTGTGGTTAAAGTATCGAACCTCCTAGTTCAGTATGTGTTAGTTGATAAAGTTTGCAAGAACTATCCTTTGATGACTCGGGGTTATAGTTTTTCAGCTGATTTGATGTTATTACCGTTTGATGAATTTGACGTAATTTTGGGCATGGATTGGCTAACTCTACATGACACTATTGTAAACTGTAGATGAAAGCTTATTGTATTGAAATGTCAGAATGGTGACACTTCGTATTGAATCAGATAGTGTGAGTAGGTTGCCTATTGTTATTTCAGCTATGCCAGTGCAGAAATATGTAAGAAAAGGTTGTAATGCTTACCTTGCATACGTGATGGACTCTAAAATATCTGAACCGAAGCTTGAATTAGGGCTAGTGGTTTGCAAGTATTCTGATGTGTTTCCAGAGGAGTTACCTAGAGTACCGCCAATAAGAGAAGTTGAGTGTAACACCCCAAACCCAGCCCAAACGCTACGACCAGATCTGGTATGCTACGGGGTTTATTGTTAAAAACTTTACTTAAATTGATTTTAGAAAATCTCAGTTTCTTTACTTAGGCATTTGGTAAAAATAAGATATTTGTTGAAAACCTTTGTTTTTACGTCGAACATGCTTGGAAAACCCATTTTATTACTTTTTGAGACTTAAGTCCTTGAACATAAATTTTAAACTGTAAACATCAGCAAATAAAATAAAGAAAACGATAACCTAAGCCCTGGGCCTTATTACATAATTAATTCCAAAAATTATAACTTAAATAAATAAAAAAACCGAAATAGTCTATGAAATTAAATAACTTGATGGCCCCTCGAGTCCGTCTCGGCTCCCACTGTCCACGATCTACTGCTCATCTGAAAGAGTAGAAAAATAAAAGGGTGAGTCACCAAGACTCAATGTATAAATCCCGAAACACACAACGACCTGAGGCCCACAAACACATTATGAGCCCTGACCCATACATGAAGGCAACAATCATAGTTACATGATAAATAATAAATGATGAATAGCCCAACCCATCCTAGAATTCCATCCTCTACACACCAACCCGTACCAACCATCACACCTCGGGGATTTCTACAATCAACCCTCCATCCGCTACACACCATAACGGCAGCCGTACTGCCTATTCCTATTAATCAGGAATCATTAAACGTGGAATAGCCACCGATCACTATGTGACCTAACATTTGAATTTGTGGTTTAACCACCGATCACCATGTGACCTATTATGCACTTCCCCTTCATTATCATAATCCCACCCCATGCATACACACATGAAGAATTGAAAACAACATACCATCTTTAAGAGAACAGGCTGTCATATGTATCGATACCCATAGAGAGATTTCTATGATTACGTACCTGGCATCCTTTGCCTAACCCTTTTCGGGTTTTATTCGACTGTCTACACAGCCTCTTTCCGGTTTTTTAGCCCACAACATAGATATTGCAAATAACTAGTGTGTTAGAGATCTACACACATGTTTACGGTTAGGACGACACTCTCTATGTCGACACTATCAGAAGCCGATACGACTGCTATCTGCCTAAGATGCTGTTCTGAAGCCGGTCCACAACCTGGTGGCCAATCTCGAACAGCAGACACCGCGTGTTTCTTGAACTTTGGGGCTGGGACTACAGATACAACTTCTTCCTTTGACTTGCTGACATTCGAGTCCATGAGTGATCTTGGTCAGAAGATACTATGATGATTGCTTAACGCAACATTAGGTTAAGGCACGAATAATGAAAAAGAAACCGATTAGATAACCTAGGAAGAGTTTGAACCCTTACCTTAAAATTTCGAAGAGAGATTGAGATTCCAAAACTAGCGTTTCCGGCTTTTAGATCTAAGCGATCTACCTAAATTCCCGAATGTCATTTCAACAAGAAATTATATAAAACCATTAAACCATCAGCTTTTTCGGCTTTGTCTTCCAAAACCCGTAAGAGAAAGTGAAGAGATAGAAAAATCGGCAATCACCTTTACACCAAGAATTCGACTGCCCCCTTAGAGATTCCAGCTTTTGAGAAGATTAGAAGAAAAGATGATAGGAAGAAGTCTATGTAGATTCGGCTTTAGTGAAGAAATCGGCAAAAGGGAATAGGAAGTATTCGGCTATAGAGATGAGAGTAAAGTTCAGAGTTTCAGCTTTTGAAAGAAAAGATGTTGAGATAAATTGGGAGGTTTCGGCTTTTGAAGAAATCAAAAGAAAAGAAATTGCAGAGAATGACTGAGAGTTTCGGCACAGAGAATGAAGAAAAGAATAGGGTTCAAAATGTCGGAATTGAAGTGATATCCCCTCTATTTAAAGAGAATTTTGGCACCTACTGACCAAAAATGCCCCTCTTTTAATCGAAACTAAGCTATTTGATCAAGGGAAATTTCGGCACCCCTTGATCATAGAAAAACTGATTTCTCCTCCCCCTCCAGAGTCAAAATTTCGGCCACCACCTAGCCTTGCAGATAACTCCTTGATTCACTCCTTATCCTCATCTGACTACTCATCCACAGTGCTATGGATGACACTACCTCTTCCTTCCTTTATCAGCACATTCTCCACCTTATTATCACATTAAATAAATTCCTAAATTTAAGCATCATTACCGAACTCTACTACTGCTCTTGTAAATGCCGAAAATAATAAAAATAAAAGGTACCATGCGACTCGAACCTTGGACCCTCAATTGACGCCAACTCCCAGCCCTCTAAGTGGCGCCATTTTCCCACTGGGCCTCAAGCCCATTCATGTCCTAATTTACAGATATTATCTTTTAAACCTTATTCTACCAGGCTCTCCACTAGAGCGCCCAAATAGAAAATTTTAACCAAGGCCTCTGCCTAAACCTGAGCCCAATTTGGACCCCTAAATCTTTTACTTAACACATTGAACGTAACACACATCAAATGCAAAGGCCATTAATTCAGGATGTTACAGTTTTACCCCCTTAAAAGAAATTTCGTCCTCGAAATTACCTGGTCAGAAAATATGAGGGTATTGCTGCCGCATCGTCTCCTCCGATTCCCAAGTAGCCTCCTCAGAACCATGATTCTGCCATAGAACCTTAACCAACGGAACCGTCTTCCTTCGCAACACTTTGACATCACGTTCCAAAATTTCCACTGGTTCCTCTTCAAAGGATAAATCGGGTCTTACTTCGATTTCTTCCACAGACACTACATGGGATGGATCAGAACGGTCACGTCTTAACATAGAGACGTGGAAAACATTGTGGATCTGACTTAGCTCAGAAGGTAGTTCTAGCTCATAGGCTACTGGTCACACTCGTTTCAACACTTGATATGGTCCGATAAACCTGGGACTTAATTTACCCTTTCGACCAAACCTTAATACTTTCTTCCATGGCGACACCTTCAAGAAAACCTTGTCACCCACTGCAAATTCTATGTCCTTATGCTTCAGATCAGCATAGGACTTCTGTCTGTCTGACGCTTCCTTTAATTGAGCCCGAATTAACTCAACCTTCTCCTCTGTCTCGGTCACCAACTCTGAACCCAAAATCCGACGTTCCCCTAATTCCGTCCAACAGGCAAGTGTACGACACCTCCGCCCATACAATGCTTCATAGGGCGCCATCTGAATACTTGACTGGTAGCTATTGTTGTACGCAAACTCTGCCAACGGTAAGAACTCTTCCCAACTACCTCTGAAGTCAATGACACATCCTCTTAACATGTCCTCTAAGATCTGAATTACCCGCTCAGACTGTCCATCGGTCTGAGGATGGAACGCTGTACTGAAATCCAACTTAGTACCCAACGCTTGATGCAACTCCTTCCAAAATCGTGAGGTGAACCTAGGGTCCCTGTCCGATATGATTGATACTGGTACCCCATGCAACCTCACTACCTCCGCTATGTATAGCTTAGCCAATTTCTGGAGAGAGTAATCGACACGTACTGGTATGAAATGAGCAGACTTCGTCAAGCGGTCAACAATCACCCAGACCGAATCTTTCTTAGTAGGCGTGAGGGGTAGCCCACTAACAAAGTCCATTGTAATCCTTTCCCACTTCTATTGTGGGATCTTCACTGGCTGCAACAACCCTGATGGTAACTGATGTTCCGCCTTCACCTGCTGACAGGTCAAACACTTCCCCACAAATTCGGTCACCTCTCGTTTTAAGCCCGGCCACTAAAACTATTCTCGTAGATCCCGATACATCTTACTCCCTCCAGGGTGCATAGCGTATGGACTACCATGCGCTTCTTGCAAAATCCTACGCCTCAACTCAGGATCTTTCGGCATACACACTCTTCCTTGAAAGCATAACAACCCTTCCTCATTCACACTAAATTCTGTTGATCCTTCATTTGATCCTACCGGAAACTTCTCCTTTAGCAACTCATCAGTTTGCTGTTTCTCTTTAACCTGACTGACTCATGAGGGTTTTACTTGAAGTTCAGCTAATAAACTCCCATCATCATACAGACTAAGGTGAGCAAACATTGCTCTCAAGTCAGAGATTACTTTACGACTCAAGGCATCCGCCACCATGTTAGCTTTACCCGGGTGGTACTCGATCGAGCAGTCATAGTCCTTTAGCAACTCGATCCACCTCCTTTGCCTCAGATTCAACTCCTTCTGGGTCAACAGGTATTTCAAGCTCTTATGGTCGGTATAAATGATAGATTTCTCCCCGTACAGATAATGTCTCCAGATTTTCAAAGCGAAAACCACCGCCGCCAACTCCAAATCATGGGTGGGATAATTTGCTTCGTGTGGTCTCAACTGCCACGATGCATACGCAACCACCTTTCCATCTTGCATTAACACGCATCCTAATCTCGTGTGTGAAGCATCACAATAAATCACGAATTCCTTCCCAGCTTCCGGCTGAATCAATACCGGAGCCTCCGTTAAAATCCTTTTTAACTTCTCGAAACTCTCTTGTTGCTTGTCAGACCAAACAAACGGAACTCATTTTCGTAACAACTTAGTTAACGGCACCGCAATCAATGAAAATCCTTCCACAAACCTTCTGTAATACTCGGCTAACCCAAGAAAACTTTGAATTTTTGCTACCGACTTAGGCGGCTTCCAATCCAACACCGCTTCAATCTTCCGAGGGTCAACCCTAATCCCCTCTGCCGACACAACGTGACCTAGAAAAGTAACTTCCCTTAGCCAAAATTTGCACTTACTGAATTTGGCATACGACTGCTTCTCCCTCAGAATCTGCAGAACCACCCGCAGATGTGAATAATGCTCATTCTCCGATTTCGAGTAAACCAGGATGTCATCTATAAATACCACGACAAACCGATCCAAGTAGGGTTGGAATACTCGGTTCATCATATCCATAAACGCTGCTGGTGCGTTAGTCAACCCAAACGGCATCACCATAAACTCATAGTGACTGTAGCGAGTCCTAAAAGCCGTCTTATGAATATCTGCCTCTTTGACCTTAAGCTGATTGTACCCTGACCTCAGATCTATCTTTGAAAAGACTGAGGCTCCCTTCAATTGATCGAACAAGTCATCGATCCTCGGCAACGGGCATTTGTTCTTGATGGTTAACTTGTTCAACTGACGATAGTTAATGCACATACGCATTGATCCATCCTTTTTCTTAACGAATAACATCGGCGCTCCCCAAGGCGACACACTTGGTCGGATAAACCCTCTATCCAGCAACTCCTAAATCTGCGCTTTCAATTCCACCAACTCCTTTGGTGCCATCTGATACGGAACAATAGATACCGGCGCTGTTCCTGGAGGAAGATCGATACCAAACTCCACTTCACGATCCGGAGGTAATCCCGGAAGCTCTTCTGGGAAAACATCAGGAAATTCTTTCACCGTCCTTACCTGACATCTCCGACAGTTAGTTCCTTGGCTTCCAGAGCCCGAACAAACATTAGAATTGCCTCGCATCCTTTCCTCACCATCCTTTCTGCCCTTAAGGCAGACACCACATTTGACCAACAGTTCCCCCTTTCACCTATCACCAACAGTTCACCATCATCGGGAGTCCTTAACACCATACGCTTGGCTGCACAGTCCAAGTTTGCTTGATACCTCACTAACCAATCCATTCCTAAGATCAAATCGAACTCTCCAAATGGCAGTTCCATCAGATCAGCCCGAAAAGTTACCCCTTGAACTTCCAGGGGTACATCCTTATACAGTTTGTTCACCACTACAGTTTGTCCTAGAGGGCTTACTACAGTCATCTCCCTAGAAGAAGTCTCATATCCTATGTTCAGAGTTCCCGCTATAGCACTAGCAACATAAGAGTGCGTCGAACCAATATCAATCAAAGGCGGTGTAAGGCAAACCAAAAATTAAAACGCGTCTGCGGTTATAACATCAGGTGCATCGCCCTCCTCTCGACATCCGCAAAGCATATACTAACCCCGGCTGTCTCGCCTCAGTGTTTCCTGCCCCTTGGCCTGGTGCTCCACGGCCCCGACCGGAACCATTACCACCTCTGGCTGGACCATGACCTCTCTGTGGCTGCTGACCACCTCTTCCTGGTTGTGCATTCCCTTGGCCCGTGGGCCCTTTACTGCCCCGTTGCTGCGGACAGTTCCTAACTTGGTGGTCCATAGATCCACACCTAAAACACTTCCCACTGCCTGCCCAACACTCGCCTACATGGAATTTACCACATCGAACACACTTCTGTGCCTGACCAACAGCAGCAGGTCTCTCTTCCCGCCTCGGCCCATCTGACCTAGGCCTTTTCTGAGTATGCCCAGCTGCCCCTGACGATCCAAAATTCCTCTTACTTCCACCCCTATCTCTATCCTAATTTAGTTTCTCTGTCCGTTTCACCTCCTCAGCTATCTTAGCCTTTTACACAAGCACAAAAAATTCCCTCTCCCGTTGTGGAGCTATCAATACACGCAAATCATCCCTCAGACCATCCTCAAAACGAACACACCGTTCATGCTCTGTGGCCACCATTCCTCGAGCATAGCGGCTAAGGCGCAAGAATTCTACTTCGTACGCAGCCACCGACCTACTTCCTTGCACCAAATTCAGAAATGCTCTACGCTACGCATCCACATAACTTGTCCCAATGTATTTACTCTGAAACACCGTTTTGAAGGAATCCCAAGTGATATGGTCAGCCACCGTACCATCCTTAACCGTAAGCCACCATTGATAAGCTTCGTCCCGTAGGAGAGATACAACCCCTTTCAACTTCTCCTCCTCCGTGAAATCTAAATCATCCATTATGCGTTCAACTGCCTCCAACCAATACTCAGCTGAACTCGGGGCTATACCAGAAACTCCCCTAAACACTTCCGCCCCATTGGCTCTAAGTCGCTCCGGCACAGATTTTCGGGCTCCTGTGCCCATGCCTGCCCCAGCAACCCTCTCTAGAACCCTTAACATCGCCTGAGATACCGCATCATCTCCGGCCGTCTGGTCCTGAAATTCCTCCTCCGCAGCTGGTGGTCTCGGTATCTCATTTCCAGATCCATGGCCAGACCCTACTGGTTCTGACACCGTCATCCTACCCCTACCACGACCACGCGGCGGACGTCCAAGATCTCTTGTACTCATTCTACTGATTCGCGTTTATCTGACTAGAAATTTTATGAATTATTAGTTTTCTTCCACTGATTAACCACGAACAGTCTTATGAATAGTAGTTTTAAGAGTAGTTCTTTCGAATTCACAATTATATCTACAATTCAGTCTCAAGTCCGCATCTTCTGGTTCTAGGAAGCACATACGTTCAATCATTTAACATCAACATACAAATAGCATCCACGAACTTACATTCATCACCTAAGGGTATTTTCGTCATTTCACTACCCAGGGGTATTTTTGTAATTTATCCTACAGGGGTATTTTTTTAATTTTTCGAAATAGGGTTCCTTGGTGATTTTGTGAAAGAAGGGTATTTTGGTAATTTTGTAATTCGGGTGTATTTCGGTAATTTTACAATATGGGGGTATTTTGGTAATTTTACAAATTAGGGATATTTTGGTCATTTTACGAAATAGGGGTATTTTGGAAAATTTTCAAAATTAGGGTGGCTGGTCCCTTTCCGGTTTTAATTATAAATTTTGGCCCGTCAACAAGTCCTCATGGCTAAGGTGAACAGTCACTACCCTAAACATGCGTATGCCTGTTGCCACACCCTAATCTCACGACTTGTTCACAGGTTTATTTGGTTGGATTAAACCTTATGAATTTAGAGAGTTGTTTAAACTAAGCCTAAAGTCCATCAATGTCTAATATACTAGCCTACGTCCATCAAGCCCATCAAGCCCAACATACATATCACATCCAAAAGTTTAGAATGCTTTCCTGCGTGGATAGGGTGCCGGTAGACTCGAAGGCCATATTTTCATCCAAACATTTTTCTCAAATTCACAACAAGTTTTCAAACCACTACTAGACCCACTTCACAGCCCGAGTTTTGAACTTGGCTCTGATACCAAAATGTAACACCCCAAACCCGGCCCAAACGCTACGACCAGATCTGGTATGCTACGGGGTTTATTGTTAAAACTTTACTTAAATTGATTTTAGAAAATCTCAGTTTCTTTACTTAGGTATTTTGTAAAAATAAGATATTTGTTGAAAACCTTTGTTTTTACGTCGAACATGCTTGGAAAACCCATTTTATTACTTTTTGAGACTTAAGTCCTTGAACATAAATTTTAAACTGTAAACATCGACAAATAAAATAAAGAAAACGATAACCTAAGCCCTGGGCCTTATAACATAATTAATCCTAAAAATTATAACTTAAATAAATAAAAAAACCAAAATAGTCTATGAAATTAAATAACTTGATGGCCCCTCGAGTCCGTCTCGGCTCCCACTGTCCACGATCTACTGCTCATTTGAAAGAGTAGAAAAATAAAAGGGTGAGTCACCAAGACTCAGTGTATAAATCCCGAACACACAACGACCTGAGGCCCACAAACACATTATGAGCCTTGGCCCATACATGAAGGCAACAATCATAGTTACATGATAAATAATAAATGATGAATAGCCCAACCCATCCTAGAATTCCATCCTCTACACACCAACCCGTACCAACCATCACACCTCGGGGATTTCTACAATCAACCCTCCATCCGCTACACACCATAACGAAAGTGCATCGCCTATTCCTATTAATCGGGAATCATTAAGCGTGGCATAGCCACCGATCATTATGTGACCTAACATTTGAATTTGTGGTTTAACCACCGATCACCATGTGACCTATTATGCACTTCCCCTTCATTATCATAATCCCACCCCATGCATACACACATGAAGAATTGAAAACAACATACCATCTTTAAGAGAACAGGCTGTCATATGTATCGATACCCATAGAGAGATTTCTATGATTACGTACTTGGCATCCTTTGCCTAACCTTTTTCGGGTTTTATTCGACTGTCTACACAGCCTCTTTCTGGGTTTTTAGCCCACAACATACATATTGCAAATAACTAGTGTGTTAGAGATCTACACACCTGTTTACGGTTAGGACGACACTCTCTATGTCGACATTATCAGAAGCCGATACGACTGCTATCTGCCTAAGATGCTGTTCTGAAGCCGGTCTACAACCCGGTGGCCAATCTCGAACAGCAGACACCGCGCGTTTCTTAAACTTTGGGGCTGGGACTACAGATCCAACCCCTTTCTTTGACTTGCTGACATTCGAGTCCATGAGTGATCTTGGTCAGAAGATACTATGATGATTACTTAACGCAACATTAGGTTAAGGCACGAATAATGGAAAAGAAACCGATTAGATAACCTAGGAAGAGTTTGAACCCTTACCTTAAAATTTCGAAGAGAGATTGGGATTCTAAAACTAGCGTTTCCGGCTTTTAGATCTAAGCGATCTACCTAAATTCCCGAATGTCGTCTCAACAAGAAATTATATAAAACCATTAAACCATCAACTTTTTTGGCTTTGTCTTCCAAAACCCGTAAGAGAAAGTGAAGAGATAGGAAAATCGGCACTCACCTTTACACCAAGAATTCGACTGCCCCCTTAGAGATTCTGGCTTTTGAGAAGATCAGAAGAAAAGATGATAGGAAGAAGTCTATGTAGATTCGGCTTTAGTGAAGAAATCGGCAAAAGGGAATAGGAAGTATTCGACTATGGAGATGAGAGTAGAGTTCAGAGTTTCGGCTTTTGAAAGAAAAGATGTTGAGAAAAATTGGGAGGTTTCGGCTTTTGAAGAAATCAAAAGAAAAGAAATTGCAGAGAATGACTGAGAGTTTCGGCACAGAGAATGAAGAAAAGAATAGGGTTCAAAATGCCGGAATTGAAGTGATATCCCCTCTATTTAAAGGGAATTTCGGCACCTACTACCTAAAACCGAAAATGCCCCTCTTTTAATCGAAACTAAGCTATTTGATCAAGGGAAATTTCGGCACCCCTTGATCATAGAAAAACTGATTTCTCCTCCCCCTCCCAAAGTCAAAATTTCGGCCACCACCTAGCCTTGCAGATAACTCCTTGATTCACTCCTTATCCTCATCTGACTACTCATCCACAGTGCCATGGATGACACTACCTCTTCCTTCCTTTATCAGCACATTATCCACCTTATTATCACATTAAATAAATTCCTAAATTTAAGCATTATTGCCGAACTCCACTACTGCTCTTGTAAATGCCGAAAATAATAAAAATAAAAGGTACCATGCGACTCGAACCTTGGACCCTCAATTGACGCCAACTCCCAGCCCTCTAAGTGGCGCCATTTTTCCACTGGGCGTCAAGCCCATTCATGTCCTAATTTACAGATATTATCTTTTAAACCTTATTCTACCAGGCTCTCCACTAGAGCGCCCAAACAGAAAATTTTAACCAAGGCCTCTGCCTAAACCTGAGCCCAATTTGGACCCCTAAACCTTTTAATTAACACATTGAACGTAACACACATCAAATGCAAAGTCTCATTAATTCAGGATGTTACATTGAGTTTGCTATTTAATTAGAACCGGGAACATCACCGATGTTGATAGCACCATATAGAATGGCTCCTATTGAGTTGAAAGAGTTAAAAGCACAATTGAAAGAGTTGACAGATAGGGGTTTTGCTCGACCCAGCTTCTCACCTTGGGGTGCACCGGTTCTATTCGTTAAGAAAAAGGATGGATTGATGAGATTATGTATTGATTACCATCAGCTCAACAAGCTTACAATCAAGAACAAGTATCCTTTGCCTTGAATTGGCGATCTGTTTGACCAGTTGAAAGGTGCCACAATATTTTCAAGGATTGAACTTTGTTCTGGTTACTATCAGTTACGAGTTAAAGATTCTGATGTGCCGAAAACTACATTCAGAACCAAGTATGGACACTACGAATTTCTTGTGATGCCATTTGGTTTAACTAATGCACATGCAATATTTATGGATTTAATGAACTGAATTTTTAGACCATATTTAGACAGATTTGTTGTGGTATTCATTAACGATATTTTGATTTATTCATGAGACGAGTCTGAGCATGCCGAGCACTTAAAAATTGTGTTGCAAACCCTACGTGATAAACAACTGTTTGCCAAATTTAACAAATGTGAGTTTTGGCTCCGAGAAGTTGGTTTTCTTGGACATATAGCATCGGCCGAAGGCATCAGAATTGATCCGAGTAAAATTTCAACAGTTGTTGATTGGAAACCAACGAGAAACGTATCTGAAGTTAGAAGTTTTCTGGGATTGGCTGGTTATTACAAAATATTTGTCAAAGGATTCTCAATGATAGCCACACTGATGACGAGACTATTACAGAAAGATGTGAAGTTTGAATGGTCTGAGAAATGTCAGTAAAGTTTCAATCAGTTGAAAGCACTGTTGACCGAGGCACCAGTTCTAGTTCAGCCTGAATCGGGTAAAGAATTTGTGATTTTCAGCGATGTATCTTTAAATGGTTTAGGCTTTCTTTTGATGCAGGAAGGCAAAGTAATAGCTTACGCTTCCAGATAGTTAAAGCCGCACTAAAGAAATTATCCGACACATGATTTAAAGTTGGCAGCTATTGTGTTTGCATTAAAAATTTGGTGACACCATTTGTTCGGCGAAAAATACTGTCGAAACCATTTTTATTTTAAGTTTGAAAAACGGGGTCGACTTAAAAATGTGATGTGGAGTCGCCACCAACCTTTTTTGTTTAGGTGAGATTGGATCACCTTGTAAAAAAATTTATTTGGTCTGCAAAATTAAATGACAAAAAGGTTCGGGAGTCGGTTACACACGAGGAACGGTTAGCACCCCCGTACGCTCCAAAACGGGTACCAAATCGATTAATTAATGTCCTCCCGTTGAAAACTTGAAAATATTTAAAATATTATTTTTTTAAGGAAAGTTAATTAATTTTGAATTGAATCTCAAAATTAACTCGTTTCAAGGGAATAAAAATATCATATCCAACACGTTAGGATACAACACGTTTATACCCCGACACCGAGATCATCTTTGATCTTCGAAACATGCAATTAAAAAGGGTATTTGGCTATTTGGTTGAACAAAAAATTGACACCCAGCACGTTAGGGCATAATTTTCCGAACTTCCAAACATAGAAATATTGCCTTATCTTGAAAAATTTTCAAATACGCAATTTTAAAATTGTCTCAAAGTGCATTTTTTTGAACCATTATTCGATAATGAGAAACAAAAATGTAGTATCGAGCATGGAATAATAATATGTGAATACAACATTGTAAAAAAATGACAAATATAACAGTGCGAACATATAATTCGAAATATGCAATATGTATACAAAAGAATTTTAAAACAAGTATTATATAATAAGAAAATTAAAATAAGTTGTATGCAAAGGAATATATATATGAATCAAAAATAAAGATTAAAAAATATATTAGATAGTAGTATACAAATATGAATTTTAAAATAAATATTATAAGAAGAAAATTAAAATACATAATATATATGATAAAATATCAATCAAAATAAATAATATTCATAAAGTAAAGAAAAAAATTTAATATGAATAATATACATATATTAAGAAAATAGTTTAATTTAAATAATATATATAAAATAATAATGTAGGAGAGTATTTAAAAATATTATGTAAATCTTTAAATAAAAGGAATATACATAAAAGAGAGTTTTAAAATGAACAAATTATATATTAAAATAGGTTTTAAAAAAAATTATTAAGATTATAAATAAAAGAATAAGAAAATACCTAATTGGAATAAAAATGAAATTAAAAGGCTATTTTATAAATAAATAAAATGATTTTAACAAAGGCCAGGATCAAGCTAAAATGCGCACAAATAACCAGGGATTAAACCAGCAAATACTTCCATAGTTCAAAACGCAGCGCATGGAACAGACTAAATTGAAATGATGCACAAATTATAGAGATTAATAATAAAAAAAACAAAGACAATACATAAGTGATCTAATTAAAATGCAGCATCAAGAAAAAGGACTAAACGCGGAAATATCCCTTCATGGCAAAAATGTACGGGTCACATGGGTGATCGGGTCGGGTTGAAACGGGCCCTCTATACGGCACCGTTTTAGAGCCACTTAAACAGGCCTTAAACGGTGCCGTTTCGTGCATCATAATAAAACCTAAAAAAAAAACCTAACTATTCATTCAACTCTTTTAAAACAGAAAAAAAACTTAAAACACTCTTATAACCCCCTAATCGGCCGATCCCCAAAATTTCCTATCGGGCTTTCAAAACGAATCCATGGACGGCGATGGGTGAAGCCTGAAGGTATACAACCACCGAAATCCACCCTTTACTTCGATTACGACGAAGAAGGAAGACTTTGACTCAAGGTATTTCTCTCCTTTACTTTATTTTCGCATGCAAAGAGAAAAAAGAAACCAAAAAGAAAAAAAACCAAAATTAGTATAATAGAATCGTAAAATTTGAAGAAACTAAAACCGTAAATCACCTTTTTCAAATTTTGTATTCTATCTGTTTGTATAAAAAATCCGCCCTTTCACAGTGTTTTTCCTTTGGCTTTTATAGCCAAATCTAATAATAAAATAAAATAAAAGAGATCTATTTTATTTTCCTATCTATGCCTCGCATGGATTCTCGTTATTCCCTTTCGCAGGTTCTAGCGTCGTACGGAGTAGTGAGGAGGCCGTGCGTGGGAGCTGCGGCGCAAAGGATTCTCGAAGCTTCAAATGACTTTGGGCCACTCAGGCCTGTTTTGGTTGGGCCAATGAGTTTGTGATTTAATTTAGGGTTATCAATAGGGTTTAGGGTCTAGGCTAGTAGATTTGGGTTTTATTTTGTATCTGGACTGTTGTTATTGAACTATTTGGATTTTTGGTTTTATTTGGTTTAATTTAGTTTAAATGGGCCCGGGCGAAAATGGGCTTTTACAGCTGCCCCTCTTTGCTCATTATCGTGTAACGAGAATAGAGAAAAGACTTCAAAAAGGACCATTTTTACCCGGTCTTCAAATTTTGGACTTTTTTCAGTGCTTTTGTTCTTTGAGAAGCTTCATTCCATCCCACTGCATCTTCAGGGGCATGAGAACTAGCGCTTTGATCCACTTCAAAGAATTTAGACTTGTAGCTTCAATATGCTCCATAGCAACTTCTGGGAGATAAGATTTGCTATCTTCAGTCTGCTCCACTGCAACTTCAGGGAGATAAGGTTAACTGTCTTCAGTCTGCTCCACTCCAACTTCAGGGAAACAAGATCTGCTATCTTCAATCTGCTCCACTGCAAACCCGGGGAGACAAGATCTGATATCTTCGATCTGCTCCTGCAACTTCAGGAATGCTAGATCTGCTATCTTCAATTTGCTCCACTGCAAACTCAGGGAGACAAGACCTGATGTCTTCGATCTGCTCCTGCAACTTCAGGAATGCCAGATCTGCTATTTTCAATTTGCTCCACTGCAAACTCAGGAATGCCAGATCTGATGTCTTCGATCTGCTCCTGCAACTTCAGGAATGCCAAATCTGTTATCTTCAATCTACTCCACTGCAAACTCAGGGAGACAAGATCTGATGTCTTCGATCTGCTTCCTGCAACTTCAGGAATTCCAAATCTGCTATCTTCAATCTGCTCCATTGCAAACTCAGGGAAATAAGATCTGATGTCTTCGATCTGCTCCTACAACTTCAGGAATGCGGATCGCTATCTTCAATCGCTCCATCGCAAACTCGTGGAGACAAGATCGATGTTTTCGACCGCTGCTCGCGACTTGGGAATGCCGGATTCGCTATCTTTAATCGGTCCATCTGCAAACTCGGGGATGCGGACTCGATGCCTTCGATCTGCTCCTGCAACTTTAGGAATGCCAGATCTGCTATTTTCCATCTGCTCCACTGCAAACTCAAGGAGACAAGATCTGATGTCTTTGATCTGCTCCTACAACTTCAGGAATGCCAGATCTGCTATTTTTAATCTGCTCCACTGCAAACTCAGGGATGCCAGACTAGTATCTTTGATCCGCTTCGCTGCAAACTCAGGAAGACAAGATCTGCTAATTCACCAATGTTGCGACTCCGTCCTCTGGGGGACCTATCCTGTAAAATTAGTTTTATGTGTTTATGCTTATGGAAAATGGGTAGGATGCAATGATCAGAATAAATCTAATGCTCCTAATTAAATGTATTATGGACGACATTTGCATGAATGCAGAATGTCATGAGAATGATTTTTGTTTTGCAATGATTAGGATGCAATGATCCGAATGAATCGAATGCTCCTAACTGAATGTGTCTTGCATGAATGCAGAATTTCATGAGAATGATCCCCTTTTTAAACGCTTAGGATTGACATTGCTCGTTGTTCCTCCAGGTTGTATCACTGACGTAATATCCTGTCTTCTTATTCCACTGACATTTTTGACAGAAAGTCTGAAGAAATGGTCACTATTTAGAGTTTCCTTCTTAAATATTTCCAACCCTTAGGCTTGGTGAGTTCTAAATAAAAGTCCTATTTTAGGTTCTTGTATTATTTAGAAGTTTCCAGAATAATATACAAAACTCCTTTTGTGAAAGTGTTATTAGTCCATTAATCATTATTTCAATACAAAATGCTTGAAAATGATCGTAATGATAGACAAAAATGGAATTTATCAGAAATGAAATCTGAAAAGAATAGGTTAATTAAAGAAAGCAAACATTGCTAGAATACGAAATAATGAAGGAAAAAATAGGTGCCCCAGATATCGCAGCCTGAGCTTCTCTGTACGGACTTTCTGAAGACCAATTTAAGATCAATATGTGTTTAAGAGATCAAAAGTACTCTGTTGATGCCCCAAGACGTAACATCTCTCCCTCCTCTTAATCCAGGTATAGCAAGATCACCGCATGCCCCATTATACTCTGATTGCAAATTTGAGCAGTCCTTTTCGGGTTTTCGACTCAAAACCCCTTTGGTCTCAAGGTGCCCTTTGCGGATTTTCACCTTGGCCTCTCCGTTTTTCATTTTCATCATTTTTGGATTTTTTTTTGAAAAGGTCTCAAAGCGCCCTTTACGGTTTTTCACTTTGGCCTCTTTTCCTCTTCAAGAATAATATTTCCTCTTTTCCGAATTTATAGGATTGGGCAAGTTTTTCCCATCCATTTCGGCCAAGATCAGTGCTCCTCCAAAGAAAGCCTTTTTCACCACATAAGGCCCTTCCCAATTTGGCATCCACTTCCCACTGAAATCCTTTTACATGGGGAGGATCTTTTTCAAAACCAGGTCTCCCTCGTGAAATTCTCTTGGGCGAACCTTTTTGTCATAAGCCCGTATCATTCTCTTTTGGTACATCTGACCATGACGGATAGCCCTTAGCCTTTTTTCCTCGATCAAGTTCAACTGATCGTATCGAGACTGGATCCATTCGGCTTCATCTAACTTTAGCTCTGACAAGACTCGAAAGGAAGGAATTTCAACTTCGATGGGTAAAACTGCCTCCATTCCGTAGACTAATGAGAAAGGAGTTGCCCCGGTAGAGGTCTTGACTGATGTTCGATAAGCATAGAGAGCAAATGGTAATTTCTCGTGCCAATCTTTATAGGTTTCAGCCATTTTCCCCACAATCTTCTTAATGTTTTTATTGGTTGCTTCCACTGCACCATTCATTTTTGGGCGATACAGTGATGAATTGTGGTGTCTGATCTTGAATTGACTGTAGACCTCCGCGATTGTACTGTTGTTCAAGTTTAATGCATTGTCAGATATGATCCTCTCAGGCATTCCTTATCGACATATTATTTCCTTTTTTAGGAATCTGCTGACTGCCGACTTGGTAACACTGGCATATGAAGCAGCTTCCACCCACTTGGTGAAATAATCAATGACCACAAAAATGAACTGATGCCCGTTCGAAGCTCTCGGAAAAATTGGTCCAATGACATCCATGCCCCACATGGAGAAAGGCCATGTAGGAGTCATAACATGCAGGGGCTAAGGAGGCACATGAATCTTGTCCCCATAAATTTGACATTTGTGACATCTCTTCGCATGGTTGATACAGTCTCCTTCCATGGTTGACCAATAGTATCCGAATCTTATAATTTGTCTGGCCATTGTAAAGCTGTTAGCGTGTGTCCCACAAACACCCTCATGGACTTCTTCCATTATTTTCTTAGCTTCATCAGCATCCACACATCTCAACAATACCTGATCCTTTCTTCTTTTATGCAGGATTTCCCCGTCTAAGACATAGTCATAGGCTAGTTTTCTCAACGTCCTCTTGTCATTCTCGGTTGCTTGTTCAGGATATTCACAATTTCTCACGTATCGCAGTATATCTTGGTACCAGGGGTGATTATCTCTTTCCTCTTCATCTACATTATAGCAATGGGCTAGAGCTTCGTAGATACTTTGGATAGGCTTTACATCCTCTTGTTTGCTCACCTTAACCATGGAAGCCAAAGTAGCCAAAGCATCAGCCATTTAGTTTTCGTCTCGCGGGAGATAATTGAAAGTAATGTCATCAAACTCTTCAATCAACCCCAGAACTATCCTTTGGTAATTGATCAATTTGGGGTCTCTTGTCTCCCATTCACCTTTCAATTGGTAGATCACCAATGCAGAATCTCCATATACTTCCAGCTCTCTGATTTTACGTTCTATGGCTGCACGGAGTCCCATGATACATGCTTCATATTCCGCCATATTATTCGTGCAATCAAAATCCAATTTACACAAGAATGAATAATGATCTCCACTTGGGGATACCAAGACTGCCCCAATTCCGTTGCCTATAGCGTTTGGTGCTCCGTCAAAGTTTAATTTCCAAAGGTGATCTTTCGTAGTGTCTTCTTCAGTAGTTGTCACACACATTAGTTCTTCATTGGGGAAGTCAAAATTTAGAGGCTCATACTCTTCTAGAGCTCTGCTGGCCAGAAAATCTGCTATTACACTTCCTTTTACAGCTTTTTGACTCACATAAACTATGTCAAATTCAGAGAGGAGAATTTGCCATCTAGCCATTCTTCCATTCAAAGTGGTTGACTCCATCATGTACTTTAGAGGGTCCAACTTCGAGATTAACCAGGTCGTGTGGTACAACATATATTACCTCAATCTCCGAGTCGTCTAAATCAAAGCACAACACAATTTTTCAATTGGCGAATATCTCATCTCACACTCAGTGAATTTCTTGCTGATGTAGTATATCGTCTTTTCTTTTCTTCCTGAATCATCATGTTGACCCAGCACACATCCCATAGAGTGATCAAACATTGTCAGATACAGGATTAATGGCCTATCCGGGCATGGGGGTGACAATACTGGAGGGTTTAACAAGTACTATTTGACCCTATTGAAAGCTTTCTGGCATTCATCATCCCACACGCCTAGATTATGTTTCTTCAGAAGACGAAATATGGGATCACATTTCTCGGTTAACTGTGAAATGAACCGAGCAATGTAATTTAATCTTCCCAAGAAACCTTGAACTTCTTTTTGAGTGCGTGGTGGAGGCAATTATTGTATAGCTCGGACCTTGTCTGAATCAATCTCGATTCCCTTCCCGCTGACTATGAAGCCCAGCAATTTGCCAGATCTAGCTCCAAAAGTACATTTCGTTGGATTGAGCTTCAGTTGGAATTTTCTCAACCTCGGGAACAGTTTTCTCAAAACTCGAATGTGTTCCTCTTCTGTTCTAGACTTTGCAATCATGTCATCCACATAAACTTCAATTTCTTTATGCATCATGTCATGGAACAAAGTCACCATGGCCCTTTGGTATGTAGCTCCTGCGTTTTTCAACCCAAACGGCATCACTTTATAACAGAACGTACCCCATAATGTTATGAAGGTAGTCTTTCCCATGTCTTCAGGATGTATTTTTATCTGATTGTACCCCGAGAATCCATCCATGAACGAAAACAACGAGTAGCCTGCCGTGTTATCCACCAGAGTATCAATATGAGGCAAGGGAAAATTATCTTTCGGGCAGGCCTTATTCAAATCTCTATAATCTACACACATTCGTACCTTCCCATCTTTCTTAGGGACAGACACAATGTTGGCTACCCATTCTGAGTATTTGACCTCCTACAGGAATCTGGCATCAAACTGTTTTTTGACTTCCTCTTTTATTTTTAGCACAATGTCTGGCCTCATTCTCTGGAGCTTCTGTTGAACCGGCTTGCAATCCTCTTTTATGGGGAGACGATGCACAACAATGTCAGTGCTTAACCCTGGCATATCTTGATACGACCATGCGAAGATATCTTTGAATTCCTGAAGTAACTCTACGAGGTCTCGTTTCGTCTCTTCAGTTATGCACGTTCCAATTTTCACTACCTTTCCCTCCTCCAAGGTCACAATCTCCACTGTTTCTTCATGAGGTAGAATTTGCTTTTCCTCTTGTTTTACCATTCTTAACAAGTCCGGAGATAATCCACAGTTTATGTCATCTTCAAAGTCCTGGGATCTCTCTAAACTCATATCTTGCTCAAAAAGAAATTCTAAATCCGTAGCAGCGTTACTCGTGTCATTGATATCTGGGGACCTGTTGTAGGTACAGAAGAATATACAAAAAAATGAATGAATTTGAGAATAACTATTTACACGGTATGCTTATGAATGAAATGAAAGAATGATTCAAAACAATGGTCCAAGGAAAAAACAATGAAAGAACCTAAAAGAATGAGAAAATGATCTCAAGTATGTATTTCATAATGAAGTTTAGACATAAGCCTATTTCACAAAGGAATGCTTATTGCTTCTAGGCTAAAAGCAACAAGTGTGTTCGGAACATTACTCTGAGTAAGCTCTAAAAACTACAGGAATTTCTTCTGCAGTCCAATTATTCAAAACACTCCCAAGTTCGTAAGGGCAGATATTCGACAAGGTCCCCCTTTCAGTGATTTCTTTATGTATGGCATTGATGTGCACATTTTCTAGCATTTCCTTAACATCTCCTTCACAGAACTCGATTTCTTTATTATCCATCAGACCTTGTACCAAGGCTCTGAATTCTGTGCATTGTTGGATCTCATGCCCCTCTTCATGATGGAACTCACAGTAGTTCCTCGAGTTTTCACAACTTCTTTCAGGATCTGGCATGCTCAGCCCCCTTTTTACCATCTCTTTCCAAACCCATCCCAAAGGAGTTTTTATTTCTTTGATATCAGCCTTGATTTTTCTTCCTGTCTCTCCCTCAATCGCATTTACTCCACCGTTAGTGTGATTTGGTAGCGGATTATCAGCACTTGGTGTATCATCAAATTTTACATTGCCCATCTTAATAAGTCTTTCCACGACTTTCTTAAAGGCAGTGCAATTTTCTATTGAATGCCCCGAAATTCTCGCATGGTAGTCAGATTGAGCATTTCCATCATACCATTTGGGGTACGAGGGCTGTAATGGTGTTAGGTAGAAAGGGGACACCACGTGTGCGTTGAACATGTTCTGATATAGCTCTCGGTATGTCATTGGGATAAGAGTGAACTGGAGCTTTTTCGTACTCGTCCTTTGGTTAGATTCCTGCCTTGGAGGAGTCTGAAGGTTGGTGGTCGTCATCTTCGGTGGGCCAACGGTGATTTACTTTGAGTAGCCCTTGCTGTATGCTCCCAGATTGTTTACTTCATTTTTTTCTTTCTCGGGGCTGATCTTTTGGCGCTTTCCCCCGCATCTATTTTACCGCTTCTCACAGCATTTTCGATCATCTCACCGGACATCACTATGTCCGAGAAACTCTTTGTGGCGCTCCTCAACATATGGTTGATAAATGGGGCTTTCAAGGTGTTGATGAAAAGCATGGTAGTTTCTTTCTCTAGAAGAGGTGGCTGGACTTGTATGGCAACCTCTCTCCACCTTTGTGCATATTGCCTAAAACTCTCGCTTGGTTTCTTCTCCATGTTTTGCAAGGTAATTCTGTCAGGGGTCATGTCTGTTACATGACTGTACTGCTTCATGAATGCCTGTGCTAAATCCCTCCAAGAACCAATTTTGGTACGGCTCAACTGATTGTACCATTTAGATGCTACTCCTGTCAGACTGTCCTGGAAGCAATGTATTAGCAGTTGGTCATTGTTAACATACCCAGTCATTCGTCGGCAAAACATGGTTATGTGAGCTTCAGGGCAAGTAGTCCCATTGTATTTTTCAAATTCTGGCATCTTGAATTTGTGGGGAAGTATTAGATTTGGCACCAAACTCAGATCTTTAGCGCCAATTCCATGTTGCCTATCAGTGTTTTCCATGGCCCTGAATTTGTCCTCTAACCATTTGCATCGATCCTCTAACTATTTTGGCAATTCAGACCTTGACCTTTCCTTTTCTGCTGCCTCATCGAAGTCGGGAATAACAGCATTAATTGGATGATCCCCTAAGTTAGAACCCGATCCCATTTGGAAGTTTGGTGGTATTGAAACACCTTCTTGAAATTATTGAGGTTTAATTGTGACGGATGTTTTTCCTGGGTGCACCTCAGGATGTGTCGGGGTAAAACCCGGAGGATATAGTGGTTCCTCATTATCTTCACCAATGTTAACCATGGGGGTTTTTCCTTTGTCTATTCCTCCCACCAGTAGTTGGGTTAATTGAGTCATCATCCTCTTTTGTGATTCCATCATTCGGTCCATCATATCTTGTTGGATCTTAGCAAGCTGCTCTTGCATTTGCAGTTGAAGTTTATCTTGCATCTCCCTTTGGAGTTGTTCCAGTTTTTCTAATCTCTGATCCATGTCTTTCGTCTTGGTTTGGGTACCGTAAGGATGTTTGGTATTGTTGGTGTCTAGGTTAATGCTGAAATAATTTCATCCAATCAGGGTCTTCTCATGAAATCTAATGCATATGATGTAATGCCATGTGAATGCATGCAATGGATGCAAAAAGGGTGTCGATTCTAATTCAATTTCTATTAGAAAACTTTACTTGAGGGAAAAATTCTTTACATGAAACAGATTACAAATATATAGACAAACGTATCGTCTTCCGTTTTATCAAGAAATTCGTTCTCCATGACAAACTCTTTAATTTAATAATCGAATACGAATCGACACTCTTTTAGATGTGAAATGATATGTGATGCGATCATAACGAAAACAAAATGAAACATACTAGTATAAGGTAAAAGTAAGCAAAAAAATAAAAATAAACAAGTAGAGTACTTATTCGGATGACCACTATGGTTTATTGTGGCACTATTCAGGGTGGACTTTTAGGGTTCACTATATGTGGTTTAGTTCTAAGGAATAGGTACCTGAACCAGCAGGTTCCTCAATCCTCACCCGTTATAGGCTCATATGGATCAAGTTCGGTTCAGGGGAATACATTTCCCTATGGCCATGCGGAGATGAAAATCTCACAAAGCACATAGGTACAGATGTATCCCGGAAGCAGTCCACTAGCCCATACGGAGGTGAAAACCTCATGAAGGCATAGTTTCTCACTCCCACTTAAAGGTGTAACCACAACGATCATGCAATGCCGATGCAAGTATTTTACCAAAAACATCAAATGCATCAAAGGAAACATGATTTTTCAAAACAATTTTCCAAATTTTCAATCAAAAGGACAAGAGTTAATCAATCTATGGCTTGACTCTCAACTAGTCCCCAGTGGAGTCGCCAAGCTGTCGAAACCATTTTTATTTTAAGTTTGAAAAATGGGGCCGACTTAAAAATGTGATGTGGAGTCACCACCAACCTTTTTTGTTTAGGTGAGATTGGATCACCTTGTAAAAAAATTTATTTGGTCTGCGAATTTAAATGACAAAAAGGTTCGGGAGTCGGTTACGCACGAGGAAGGGTTAGCACCCCCGTACGCCCCAAAACGGGTACCAAATCGATTAATTAATGTCCTTGCGTTGAAAACTTGAAAATATTTAAAATATTATTTTTTTAAGGAAAATTAATTAATTTTGAATTGAATCTCAAGATTAACTCGTTTCAAGGGAATAAAAATATCATATCCAACACATTAGGATACAACACGTTTATACCTCGACATCGAGATCATCTTTGATCTTCAAAACATGCAATTAAAAAGGGTATTTGGCTATTTGGTTGAACAAAAAATTGACACCCAGCACGTTAGGGCATAATTTTCCGAACTTCCAAACATAGAAATATTGTCTTATCTTGAAAAAAATTCAAATACGCAATTTTAAAATTGTCTCAAAGTGCATTTTTTTGAACCATTATTCGATAATGAGAAACAAAAATGTAGTATCGAGCATGGAATAATAATATGTGAATACAACATTGTAAAAAAATGACAAATATAACAGTGTGAACATATAATTCGAAATATGCAATATGTATACAAAAGAATTTTAAAACAAGTATTATATAATAAGAAAATTAAAATAAGTTGTATGCAAAGGAATATATATATGAATCAAAAATAAAGATTAAAAAATATATTAGATAGTAGTATACAAATATGAATTTTAAAATAAATATTATAAGAAGAAAATTAAAATACATAATATATATGATAAAATATCAATCAAAATAAATAATATTCATAAAGTAAAGAAAAAATTTAATATGAATAATATACATATATTAAGAAAATAGTTTAATTTAAATAATATATATAAAATAATAATGTAGGAGAGTATTTAAAAATATTATGTAAATCTTTAAATAAAAGGAATATACATAAAAGAGAGTTTTAAAATGAACAAATTATATATTAAAATAGGTTTTAAAAAAAATTATTAAGATTATAAATAAAAGAATAAGAAAATACCTAATTGGAATAAAAATGAAATTAAAAGGCTATTTTATAAATAAATAAAATGATTTTAACAAAGGCCAGGATCAAGCTAAAATGCGCACAAATAACCAGGGATTAAACCAGCAAATATTTCCATAGTTCAAAACGCAGCGCATGGAACAGACTAAATTGAAATGATGCACAAATTATAGAGATTGATAATAAAAAAAACAAAGAAAATACATAAGTGATCTAATTAAAATGCGGCATCAAGAAAAAGGACTAAACGCGCAAATATCCCTTCATGGCGAAAACGCGCGGGTCACATGGGTGATCGGGTCGGGTTGAAACGGGCCCTCTATACGGCACTGTTTTAGAGCCACTGAAACAGGCCTTAAACGGTGCCGTTTCGTGCATCATAATAAAACCTAAAAAAAAACCTAACTATTCATTCAACTCTTTTAAAACAGAAAAAAACTTAAAACACTCTTCTACCCCCCTAATCGGCCGATCCCCAAAATTTCCAATCGGGCTTTCAAAACGACTCCATGGATGGCGATGGGTGAAGCCTGAAGGTATACAACCACCGAAATCCACCCTTTACTTCGATTACGACGAAGAAGGAAGACTTCGACTCAAGGTATTTCTCTCCTTTACTTTATTTTCGCATGTAAAGAGAAACAAGAAACCAAAAAGAAAAAAAACCAAAATCAGTATAATAGAATCGGAAAATTTGAAGAAACTAAAATTGTAAATCACCTTTTTCAAATTTTGTATTCTATCTGTTTGTATAAAAAATCCGCCCTTTCACAGTGTTTTTCCTTTGGCTTTTATAGCCAATCTAATAATAAAATAAAATAAAAGAGATCTATTTTATTTTCCAGCTATACTGCTACTAGATTCTGTTATTCCCTTTCGCAGGTTCTAGCGTCGTACGGAGCAGCGAGGAGGCCGTGCGTGGGAGCTGCGGCGCGAAGGATTCTTGAAGCTTCAAATGACTTTGGGCCACTCAGGCCTATTTTGGTTGGGCCAATGAGTTTGGGATTTAATTTAGGGTTATCAATTGGGTTTAGGGTCTAGGCTAGTAGATTTGGGTTTTATTTTGTATCCGGACTGTTGTTATTGAACTATTTGGATTTTTGGTTTTATTTGGTTTAATTTAGTTTAAATGGGCCCGAGCGAAAATGGGCTTTTACAAATATCATATATTTACTAATCATAAGAGTTTGAAGTATCTAATGTCACAAAAAGATTTGAATCTGAAATAGCGCAGATGGCTTGAACTGTTGAAAGATTATGAGTTGATTATTGATTGTAATCAGGGAAAAGCGAACGTAGTTGCTGATGCACTGAGTAGAAAATCTTTATTTTCTTTGCGAGCAATGAATACGCGACTGACATTATCTGACGATGGTTCAATCTTAGCCGAGTTGAAAGCTAGATCGATGTTCTTACAACAGATTAGAAAAGCTTAGAAGTGTGATGTTGAGTTGCTAGCTAAACGGGCACAAAGTGAGTCAATTTCTGATTCCGAATTTCAGATAGGACCCGATGATTGCTTATCATTAAGAGGTAAAATTTATGTACCGAAGAATTGTGAGGTCATTCGGAAAATCTTGCACGAAGCTCATAATGGTAGCTTGTCTGTTCATCCAGGAAGTAATAAGATGTACAGTGATTTGAAACAGATTTACTGGTGGCCAGGAATGAAGCACAAGATTTTAGGTTTTGTATTGAGATGTTTAGTATGTCAACAAGTTAAAGCTGAACATCAGGTACCTTCTAGATTATTGCAGCCAATAATGATACCGGAATGGAAATGGGATCGAGTTACAATGGACTTCGTATCAGGTTTACCCTATCTCCGAGGAAGAAAGATTTAATTTGGGTTGTTGTTGATCATCTGACAAAGTCTGCACATTTTATTCCAGTACGTACAAATTTCTCCCTTGAGAGATTAGCTGAATTATACGTTTCTGAGATTGTCAGATTGCACGAGGTGCCAGTTTCCATCATTTCGGATAGAGATTTACGGTTTACATCGCGATTATGGAAAAAGTTACAAGAAGCTCTTGGTACGCGGTTGCATTTTAGCACTGCATTTCATCCTCAGACTAATGGTCAGTCTGAGCGAGTAATTCAGATACTCAAGGATATGATTCGTTGTTGCGTATTAGAGTTCGAAGGTAACTGGGAGAAATATTTGCCTTTGGCCGAATTCGTATATAACAACAGTTATCAGTTGAGCATAAAAATGGCACCGTATGAATCTTTGTATGGTCATAAATGCCGAATTCCGCTATACTGGACTGAGCTCAGTGAGAAAAAGATACATGGGGTTGATTTGATTCGTGACACCGAAGAAAAAGTAAAGGTGATTCAGGATAGTTTGAAAGCAACTTCGGATCGACAGAAATCATATACGGATCTTAAACGTAAAGACATAGAATTTCAAGTCGGTGACAGAGTGTTTCTAAAAGTATCACCCTAGAAGAAAGTTCTTCAGTTCGGCCTTAAAGGAAAATTAAGTCCGTAATTTATTGGGCTGTATGAGATTATTGAAAGAATCAGACATGTTGCGTATAAATTAACTTTGCCGTTAGAATTAGAAAAGATACATAATGTCTTTCACGTTTCTATGTTACGTCGGTACCGATCTGATCCTTCACATGTTATCTCCCCGACGGATGTGGAGATTCCGTCTGATATGTCATACAGTGCAAAACCCATCCGCATTTTGACTCGAGAGGTTAAACAATTGAGAAATAAAAACATAGCTTTAGTAAAGGTTCTTTGGCAACGACACGGGATAGAAGAAGCCACCTTGGAACCCAAGGAAGCTATGAGAAAGCAATATCCGAACCTCTTTTCTGCTAAGATTTTCGGGGATGAAAATTCCCTTAAGGGGTGGAACGACGGAAATGTACAAGTGTACACAATCGCAACAAGTAATAAAGTGACAAGTAAATGTCGAGTTATTGAACCCATAGGGATTGTGAAAAGAATTATTTATGAATACAATTGAAAACACTTTGGTGAAGAAAAATATTTTGATTTGAGGAGGTGATTAAAAACTAGGATTTTAACTAAGTAAAAAAATAAAAATAAAATAAAAGTTCCAATGCACGATTTCAAAATATGATTTTAATCAAGATGACATAATTGTGCTAGATTATTTACATTTCTTAACTTAGAATTATTAAACTCATGTTTATGTTGTTACAAATAAATTCACGGCAACTCGGTAATTTGCTAACTTATGAACATACTTACCTACCAAAATCCATTTATCTCTTGATTATATCTCTATGTCAATTCAACCGATTAAACAAATTTTAATAAGCAAATGTGTTAATGCACATACATACTTATGAAATTAAAATAATCTACTGTACATATCTCTATGCCAATTTAAACAATTAATTCAATCTCATAAGCACATAAAAGATTACGCGAGGTAACAATGTATTTCTACCTTGAAACAATTTAATCACAATAATCTTGCAAGTTATGCAAGGCTAATGTATCGTGAGATACCGTTGCTTATTTAACCCTCAGTTACCTTAGATGATTAAACATGCACTGATTAAGTATCGTGTCAATTAATTACAATTTCAATCCGTTTAAATAATTAATTCATTAGTTACCTTACAATTGTAATACAAGAATAACTTAGTCATGGTTTTTCTTAATTAAACATCTTACCGAGGCCTATAACAACACAAACAAAATTTTAATAACTCAAGTAGACGAAATGCAATCAACCTAACACGAATTAAATTTAAGCCATATTAATTAAATTAAACATATCAACATCACAAATATTCATAGACATGTTCATAACAACAACAATAAAATTAAAAGGATAAGGAACAAGAATCAAATCCAGTGTTTCTTCAAGGCTTGACTAGTTTGCTCCGATCCTCCTTCTCCGCTTGTTCTTGTTGAACCGGGGCTTCCACGAACACTTGAATGCTGCTCCAAATGGTGGTTGAATGACTCTTTTTCAAGAGGTGAAATCGGCAAGGGAATGGGAAAGAAAATGAAGAACAATGAAGAGAGAAAAGTGAGAAAGAAATGAAGAATGAATGGTTTTGAGTTGGGTTTGAAACGAGCAGCCAATGGGGTATTTATAGGTTGAGTAGGCTGCTAAAAATAGAAAAAATCAGCAGCCACAGAGTCCACCCATGGCCGGACACACATGTGGCGAGTTTGAAGGTTTCAAACTTGCTATTTTAAGGTAGGGGCAAATCTTGGAAGGCATGATAAGTGGAGGGGTTTGAATGCAAATTCAAGGAGTCTTCAAGGGCTGTTTTGCAAGCCACATAATTAGCCAAACAAGCTGATTGGATCGGCATGTGGGACGGTTTTAGGAAGCCCAGTGATCGGTTGGATCGGTTTTCTCAGTCCAGCTCAACTAGGCCTCTTTTCATAATTAATTAATAATTATTATTTAACCCAAAATAAATTGGATTAAAATTAAAATTAATTATATTCTGAATTAATATTCATAATTTGGACCATTTTCGGCTGAAAAATTAATTCGCCTTGATGCTTCAAAAAATGCTTCTCGGTTTTACGCTTCTAACTGTAACACCCCTTACCCGTATTCAATGCCGGAACAGGGTACGAGGCATTACTAGGCTTACACGCAATCAATCATCCAACCCCGAGACCTGACTTTCTACTCCCAAATTAAAACTTTTCATAATACCTCTTAGACAAGCCTATATGGCCTAAATCCTCCCTTTAGGAATGGGTCGGTATCAAATCGGACCCTTCTGAAGCCCTTTAGAAAACCTTAGAAATTTTTCACTAAACAGTCCACACGCCCGTGTGGAGAAAGGGACACACCCGTGTGTCATATCACATGCCCGTGTTCCACACCCGTGTGGAATTATTTTTCAATTTGTACCTACAGGGGTTTTCACACGGCCGGACACACGCCCGTGTCCCTGGCCCGTGTTCCTCACACGGCCTTGACACGCCCGTGTCTTAGCCCGTGTGCCAAAACCTTGGCATTCTATTTCTGACGTCATAAACTCAAAAATGTCACACGGCCTAGGCACACGCCCGTGTCCTTAGACCGTGTGGCGAATTAAATTCAAATTTTAGGTGCAGACTTCACACGGCTTGGACACACGCCCATCTCCATGGCCGTGCCTTCCACACGGCTGAGACACACGGTCGTGTCTCTGCCCGTGTGTTTACTAATGGGCATACTGACTTGTAAAACTAGCATGCAAGGGGACACACGGCTTAACCACACGCCCATGTGGCTCTCCGTGTGTCACACACGGCCTAGACACACGCCCGTGTGTCTACCCGTGTGGACAAGAACAAGGCTATTTGCCAAGCTCTTTTTATCACCCTAACACATACAACATAAATCACATTCAAACATCAACCCATTCATGCATACTTAAACCAAGTAAATCTACATGCTACTTGCACAATCATGAATAACCTCATCCATTCATAGATTGATAAGAAAGAGCCACCAACTATGGCATTATACAAAAGATTTCATCTTTGAATGAGCCAACACATTTGGCCAAAATAATATGACATTCAACCAAGTCTAGACCCTATACATGCCATACTCAAAATGCTAAATCTAACTATACCAAGATGTGCTGATAGTGTGGATGATCTTCTGATTATCTTCGTACCCCGAGCTGGCTCTTTGACACTATAAAACAAGGGAAAAGAAAGGGAGTAAGCTTTAAGCTTAGTAAGTCTACATGTAAACAATAAGCATCATACCATATGCCAAGCAATCACAAACATTACATATTATGTAAGAACAATTCACATTTTCATAATCATGCTTACTCATCTCATCTCTTACCACATTCCAACCATATGACATATAAATATTGCTCACATTTACTTGCACATATACCCTGCACTCATCACCACTAAACCACATGAAATATTTACTTAGACAAGTTTCTCGATGAACCCTTCGGAATAATACTAGGTATCCGGTGGTTTTGCACACAGCCCACCATTAATCAATAATAGGGTGGTATCGCACATAGCCCACCAACAAGAATAATTATGGTAGTTTTGCACATAGCCTACCAAATAATAACATAAACAATGGTATCGCACACAACCCATCGTGAATAAATAATAAGGTGGTATTGCGCACAGCCCACCAACAACGATAATTACGATGGTATCGCACATAGCCCACCAAATAATAATTACGGGTATTTATCCGTACTTACATTTCTATTCCGAGGTTCATACAAGAATTACTCATTATCTATCATTTTCAATCAAGCTCACCAAAAAGTATGTTCATCCATACAATGCATCAATAGGTAACAACGTATGTATTAAAGATGTATCGTTTACACATAAACTTACCTCGGTGCAAAATGTATTAATCGACGGTTTAATCCGTAACCTTGCCTTTTCCTCGATCAAGGATGTTTCCGCGCTCTTCTTGATCTATAATAATAAAATTTACTCATTTCATCACTACATAACTCATGATACATCAAAATTTCTACTTAGGAAAAAATGACCATTTTGCCCTTATACTTTGGCAAAATAACGATTTTGCCCCTAGCCTCGTAAATCATTTTTCATCACATTTTCACATTAAACAAGCCTAGCTGAACATTTATTTCTCTTACAACAATTCACAAAACCAATTATCTCATGCATTTATTACTCAATTGAAATCTTTACAAATAAGTCCCATTTAGGTGTTTTCATGGTAACACCTTTCACAAATGTTATCCCTTAACCCACTAACATTCATTTTCTTCCATAAAAACTCAGAAAACAACATAGACACTCTCATGGCAAGTCCCTAAACTTTCAACCATTTTGCAAGAGAGTCCCCTCATTAGCTAGCTTAAGCTTTAGGGGTTCCAAAAGTACAAAAATTATCCAGAAAGACCTCTAAAATCACTTACTTGCAAGAGATTAGCTTGGCTGAAAATTTGAACTCCAAAAACTCCTATTGTCTCTTCAATTTTCGGTGGAGAAGAAATGTGAATAGTAAAAGATGATATATTTCTCCTTTACCTTATTTTATTCATTTTTAATCACCCAATTTCACCAAAATTTTGACCAAAATTAATGCTCTTGTCTCCCTTGCCCCTATGGCCGGCCAACACCATATTATTGGCCTAATTGCACTTTAAGGACCTCCAATTTAACATCCTATGGCTATTAGACACCTCTAGCTTGTATAATAAAACTTTCGCACTTTATGCGATTTAGTCCTTTTTCACAATTAAGCATAAAATTGCTAAAATTAAAGCACCAAAATTTCCATGCACCCTCATAATCATGTTATAACACATAAAATAATATCGAAATAATTTTCTTTAACCTCGGATTAGTGGCCCGAAACCACTGTTCTGACTAGCCCCAAAATCGGGCTGTTACAACTCTCCCCTCTTTAGAGATTTTCGTCCCCGAAAATCTTACCGGTAAAAAGGTTTGTGTACTGTTCTCTCATGGATTCTTCCAGTTCCCACGTAGCCTCTTCTACACCGTGTTTTTTCCACAACACTTTCACTAAGGCTATACTTTTGTTCCTAAATTGTTTAACCTCTCAAGCCAAAATCTTAATTGGTTCTTCTTCATAAGTCATGTCCGGTCGTATCTCAATCTCGGCCGGAGGAATCACATGTGAAGGATCGGAACGATATCGCCGCAACATCGACACATGAAACACGTTGTGTATTTTCTCTAACTCTGTCGGCAAAGCCAACCGGTAAGCTACTGGCCCAATCCTTTCAATGACCTTATACAGCCTCATGAATCGTGGACTCAATTTGCCCTTTCGACCAAATCTCAATATTTTCTTCCACGGAGATACTTTCAAAAATACCTTGTCACCCACTTGAAACTCGATTTCTTTCCTTTTTAAATATGTGTATGACTTTTGTCGATCTGAAGCAGCTTTCAAGCTATCACGGTTCACTTTCACCTTCTCCTCGGTTTCTTTAACTAAATCAACCTCGTGAATTTGCTTCTCACTAAGCTCGGTCCAATACAAGGGAGTCCGACATATGCGACCACATAGATCTTCGTACGGTGCCATCCGTATACTCGACTGATAGCTATTGTTGTAGGCAAACTCAACCAAAGGTAGATATTTTTCCCAACTACCTTCGAACTCTAAAACACAACATCGGAGCATATCTTCGAGAACTTGAATTACTCTTTCAGAGTGGCCACCGGTTTGAGGATGGAACGCGGTACTAAAATTCAATTTTATACCTAAGGCTTCCTGCAACTTCTTCCAAAACCTCAAAGTAAATCTTGGGTCTCTATCCGAGATAATAGACGTAGGCACCCCATGTAATCTCACCACCTCGGCAACATACAGCTCAGCCAGTCTGTCAAGTGAGTAATCCACACGCACCGGTATAAAGTGAGCCGATTTCATTAATCTATCTACAATCACCCACACAACATCTTTCTTTTTAGGAGTCATAGGTAACCCAGTTACGAAATCCATTGTGATTCGATCCCACTTCCACTCGGGGACCATCACTGGCTGAAGTAATCCCGAAGGCACTTGATGCTCGGCTTTCACTTGTTGACAGATCAAACATTTTGTAACAAACTTGGAGATGTCTCTTTTCATACCCGGCCACCAATACAACTTCTTCAAATCATTGTACATTTTTGTACTTCCCGGATGTACTGAAAAATAACCATTGTGTGCTTCATGTAAAATTTTTTGGATTAACTCGTCATCCTTTGGTACACACACTCTATCACGAAACATCAAGCAATCATTTGAATCAACCTGAAAATCAGAGTCATTTCCCGATTCACACTGAGCTCTCTTAACTTGCATCTCGCTATCATTCTTTTGAGCTTCACATATCTGCTGAACAAATAATGGTCTAGCCCTCAACTCGGCTAATATAGCACCATCATCAGACAACGCTAAGCTCATATTCATAGCTCTCAAAGCATACAGAGATTTTCTGCTTAAGGCATCCGCGACCACATTTGCTTTTCCCGGATGGTAATCGATTACTAGCTCATAATCCTTTAATAATTCGAGCCATCGCCGTTGTCGTAAATTCAAATCTTTTTGGTCCATCAGGTACTTTAAACTCTTGTGATCAGTGAAGATTCGGCACTTCTCACCATATAAATAATTACGCCAAATCTTCAAAGCGAAGACAATCACAGCCAACTAAAAATCGTGAGTCGGATTATTCTTCTTATGCGGTTTTAACTGTCTCGAGGCGTAAGCTACTACTTTACCCTCTTGCATCAACACACAGCCAAGACCATTTAACGACGCATCACTGTAGATCACAAACTCCTTCCCCGACTCAGGTTGTACTAAAATCGGCACCTCAGTCAACAATTCTTTCAATCTCTCGAAACTCTGTTGGCATTTCTCAGTCCATTCAAACTTAACATCTTTATGCAACAGTTTCGTCATCGGGGTAACAATCATGGAGAACCCTTTTACGAACCGCCTATAGTACCCCGCTAAACCCAAAAATCTTTTAATCTCTGACACATTTCTCAGTGGTTTCCACTCCACAATGGCCGAGATCTTACTCGGATCGACTCTAATGCCATTGCCCGACACAATGTGTCCTAAGAATTCAACTTCTCGGAGCCAAAACTCACTCTTGTTGAATTTAGCATACAACTGCTTGTCTCTTAAAGTCTGCAAAACAATTCTCAGGTACTCTGCATGCTCACTTACATCCCGGGAATAAATTAATATGTCGACGATAAAAATAACCACAAACTTATCCAAATACGGTCGGAAGATACGGTTCATTAAATCCATAAAAATCGCAGGAGCATTCGTTAAGCCAAATGGCATAACAAGAAACTCATAATGGCTATACCTCGTCCGAAATGCAGTTTTCGGCACGACTTGTAACACCCCTTACCCGTATTCTACGCTGGAACCGGGGTCGAGGCATTACCGGACTTAATCCACTTTAGTCTCAACTTGACAACTCTCTATAGTCACCAAAACTACCTCATTAAAGGCCCACGAGGCCTTAAACATACATACGAGGGGTTTCGGAATCCTACCGGAAGCCTTTGCGATCTTAAAATTTCCTTCACCTAAACAAGGGCCACACACCCATGTGAAATGGGACACACCCGTGGGAGCAGGTCGTGTGGTCACACATGCCCATGTCTCCACCCCGTGTATAAAAACTTGGGTATTCTGCTTGTATTACACGGCCTAAGAACACGCCCGTGTTCTCCACCCGTGGTGAAAACTGACCATCTTACACGGCCTAGGCACGTCCGCGTGGCTAGCCCGTGGTCGACACTGACTTACCACCTTAACACGCAGGGGACACATGGCCAAGTCACACACCCATGTGGCTAGACCGTGTGTCACACACGGCCTAGACACACGCCCATGTGTCTACCCGAGTGGACAAGAACAAGGCTATTTGCCAAGCTCCTTTCACCCCTCTAGTTCACACAACATGTATCTATTCAACATATCATCAAACAATTTATGTTTTGCAATATAAACTCTCATGGATAACTACATCTTTTAATATAACAAGATAAACCATTAACTATGGCATTATACAAAATAGATTATCCATCAAAAGGGCCAACACATCCTTGGCCAATACAACAACATAAACTAACTTGTTTAGCCTCTATACATGCCATATACAAAAGCACTAAATCTAAATATACCAAGTGAGCTGATAGTGTGGGCAATCTTCCAAATTATCCAAGTATCTCGTCCCGACTCTTTAGCTCTATAAGAAAAGGGAAAAAAAAGGGGAGTAAGCTTTAAGCTTAGTAAATTTACATATAAACAATTTACATCATAGTATGAGCTAAACAGCAATTAGCATTATACTAAACAAGACAATTCACATCCACCACTATGCTTACTCATTCAATCCCTTACCATATTTCCACCACATCACAAGCTTAACGCTTACATTCATTCATTTGCATACCTGCACTCAACACCACAATTTCTACACACCTTGTCCACTAACACATGTTTACCTAACGGGTTTGACACCTTAACCACAATTTTCGTAGACTCAACAGTCATATTCAAGCTAGATGCCAGCCTCATGCAAATATAAGAATGGGTAGACCCTGGATCAATCAAAGCAATAACAAAGGTGTCATGAAGAGAAAAAGTACTCGTTATTACATCTGGGGATGATGCCTCTTCGCGAGCGCGAATGGCATACGTCCTGCAGGTGCCCAACCCTCCGATCTCACAGCAGAGTCTCGTGACGCACCTCTACCACTAGTCCCACCTCCCGGGTTCTTTGGTGGCCTACCCCTTGCAGATACATTGCTGGATCTTATCTCTTGCTTACTTTCCTTGTCATCTTTCTCGGGGCAATTTCGGATGAAATGGTCGGGGGAACCACACTTATAACAACTTTAGTTGTTTCCCTAACACTCTTCAGTGTGATATCTACCACAACTTGGACACTCTGGTTTGGTCTTCGGATTGCCCACACTTTCCATCGAGGTGGCTTAAACTCTCGAGCCCGAACGAGTGTGGCCTTGGTCTCGATGTGAATACCCAACTGATGCAGTCTTCCGAGGATTCGCTTCCTTGGATCTTTTCGACTGAGTTTGATACGACCCATCAGCCGTTTTCGTGCATCTCGGGCCTCACTCACAGCCCTCCTCTTTTCCTTACTCAGTTCTTCGACCTTACTTGCCCTATCAACCAACACTACAAACTTTTTTAACTCCAAAATGCCAACTAGGAGTTTAATATCCTCATTTAGCCCATCTTCAAACCTCTTGCACAAAATAGTTTCCGTTGACACACATTCTTGCGCGTACTTGCTAAGCCTAACAAATTCGCGCTCATATTCACTTCTGATCATTCTTCCTTGCTTTAACTCAAGGAATTCCTTCCGATTTTCGATCGAGAAATCGCTGACTTATATACTTCTTTCGGAATTCCTCCAAAAATAAGTCCCACGTCACCCTCTCTTTTGGAACCACTGATGTTAACATTTTCCACCAATAGTATGCCGAGTCCCTCAGCAAATACACGACGCACTTTAAGCTCTCATCTGGTGTACAGGATAGTTCATCGAATACCCTCATTGAGTTCTCTAGCCAGAACTCCGCCCTCTCAGGGTCATCATCTATATTAGCTCTAAACTCCTCAGCCCCTTGTTTCCGAATCTTATCTACTAGGGGCTTCGTTACTCTCACTACTTCTATACCTAGAGGAGCCACTAGAACTGGCTGAGGTATAGGAGGAGGTGGAGGAGGTGGAGCATTAGGGTTTGCTTGAACATACTCCGAGTACCAATTACTCATCATCTGGAGAAAGGCTTCTCGAGCCTCTTCTCATTGACCCCTAATCTCGGGTCCACTCTGAGCAGGCGCGGTCCCTTCCGCGGGAGCCGACACATTACTAGCTGTGTCATCAGCAGTCGATTGGTCGGGATCCATATACTATATAAAACAAAGTTTAGAATCACCAGAAGCCACCACACTATCATTATACGTTTATGGCATGTATAGCTAGACTCTTACACCTGCTACGGTAGTCTGAGAACCGACTAAACTATAGCTCTGATACCACTAAATGTAACACCCCTTACCCGTATTCTACGTTGGAACCGGGCTCGAGGCATTACCGGACTTAATCCACTTTAGTCTCAACTTGACAACTCTCTATAGTCACCAAAAATACCACATTAAAGGCCCACGAGGCCTTAAACATACATACGAGAGGTTCCAGAATCCTACCAGAAGCCTTTGCGATCTTAAAATTTCCTTCACCTAAACAAGGGCCACACACCCATGTGAAATGGGACACGCCCGTGGGAGTAGGTCGTGTGGTCACACACGCCCATGTCCCCACTTCGTGTATAAAAACTTGGGTATTCTGCTTGTATTACACGGCCTAAGAACACGCTCATGTTCTCCACCCGTGGTGAACACTGACCATCTTACACGGCCTAGGCACGTCCATGTGGCTAGCCCGTGGTCGACACTGACTTACCACCTTAACATGTAGGGGACACACGGCCAAGTCACACACCCATGTGGCTAGCCCGTGTGTCACACACGGCCTAGACACACGCCCGTGTGTCTACCTGAGTGGACAAGAACAAGGCTATTTGCCAAGCTCCTTTCACCCCTCTAGTTCACACAACATGTATCTATTCAACATATCATCAAAAAAATTATGTTTTGCAATATAAACTCTCATGGATAACTACATCTTTTCATATAACAAGATAAACCATTAACCATGGCATTATACAAAATAGATTATCCATCAAAAGGGCCAACACATCCTTGGCCAATACAACAACATAAACTAACTTGTTTTGCCTCTATACATGCCATATACAAAAGCACTATATCTAAATATACCAAGTGCGCTGATAGTGTGGGCAATCTTCCAAATTATCCACGTATCTCGTCCTGACTCTTTAGCTCTATAAGACAAGGGAAAAGATAGGGGAGTAAGCCTTAAGCTTAGTAAATTTACATATAAACAATTTACATCATAGTATGAGCTAAACAACAATTAGCATTATACTAAACAAGACAATTCACATCCACCACTATGCTTACTCATTCTATCCCTTACCATATTTCCACCACATCACAAGCTTAACGCTTACATTCATTCATTTGCATACCTGCACTCAACACCAGAATTTCTCAACCACACAGCTAAATCACTTAGTGGTTTCGCACTTAGCCCACCACAATCAAATAGTAGGGTGGTATCGCACTTAGCCTACCAAATAGGGTAATTATAGTGGTTTCGCACATAGCCCACTAAATAATATACTTAACGAAAGCATCGCACACAGCCCATCGTAGTTATGTATTAAGGTGGTTTCGCACTTAGCCCACCGTCAAGTATTATCACTACACATTCACACATCTATTTTGTAATTCATACATCAATTTCTCAACAACTACTACATTCAATCCACTTGAACTGTATAGGTTCTCAATCATGCTATATACTAGTTAGAATCAACAATGAATATGTATAAATGCATTGTTTACACATAAACTTACCTCGGTATTCAAAATGTATGAAGACGTGCAATTTAGTCCACGACTTTGTTCTTGCCTCGGTTTTGATCCGGGCTTCTTCTTTCTTGATCTATATTGATAAACCAACTCATTTAATACAGACATTGACTAAATTGACTCAAAACTCATACTTTGGCAAAATTACCATTTTGCCCCTAAACTTCCTCATATTTACACTTTTGCCCCAAGGCTCGTAAAGTGATTTTCATTCAACTTTCTAGAATTTCATGCTTAGATGACTCATAATCTCAACTATAGCAACCTTCAATTCTCACTAAATCACTCATGTATGACCATTTTTAAGACTTTTACAAACTAGTCCTTACATGCATTTTTCATGGAATTCACTTAGAAAAAGATGTTTATTCTACATCAAACTCTCATAATCTTCCATAAAACATCAAAATACATGCATGTCATACATGGGTATATTTTTGAACATGAATCCTAGCCCAAAAAATAGCTAAAAATAGCTAACTCATGTTACGAGGTCTTTAAAAATACGAAGAATATCAAAAACGGGACTAGGATGCACTTACTAGCAAGCTTGAAAGATGAAAAAACCCTAGCTATGGGGTTCTTCAAATTTTCGGCCAAGGGAAGAAGATGAGCATCAAATTTTGACTATTTCATCTTTTTAATCATTTATTTGACAAATGACCAAAATGCCCTTTTTACCATACTTTCAAATTTTACCCATTCATGCCCATTTTTGTCCAAAAATTAGAAATTGGGCAAATTGCTATTTAAGGACCTCTAATTAATAATCCAAAGCTATTTCATACTAAAATCTTCTAGAATCTCACATTTTGCAACTTTTGCAATTTAGTCCTATTGGACAATTCAATCACAATTAGCAAAAATTACTTTATGAAACTTTCATACTTTCATGCAAACATATCGTAAACCTTAAGACTCATGTTTCTACTTCGAATTTGTGGTCTCGCACCACTATTCTGACTAGGCCCTAAATCAGGATGTTACAACTCTCCCCCCTTTAGAGATTTTCGCCCTCGAAAATCTTACCGGTAAAAAGGTTTGGATATTGCTCTCTCATGGCTTCTTCCGGTTCCCATGTAGCCTTTTCTACACCGTGTTTTTGCCATAACACTTTCACTAGGGTTATGTCCTTATTCCTCAATTGCTTCACTTTTCGAGCCAAGATTTTAATCGGCTCCTCTTCATAAGACACATCCGGTCGTATTTCAATTTCCGTTGAAGGAATCACATGCGAAGGATCGGAGCGATATCGCCTTAACATCGATACATGAAACACGTTATGTATTTTCTCTAACTCCACTGGCAAAGCAAACCGGTATGCCACTGGCCCAATCCTATCAGTAATTTTATACGGCCCTATGAATCGCGGACTCAATTTCGCTTTTCTTCCAAATCTCAAGATTTTCTTTCACGGGGACACTTTCAAAAACACCTTATCACCCACTTGAAACTCAATTTCTTTTCTTTTCAAATCCGCGTACGACTTCTGTCGGTCCGAAGCAGCTTTCAGACTATTACGGATCACTTTCACTTTCTCCTCGGTCTCTTTTACTAGATCGACCCCATGGATTCGCTTCTCACTAAGCTCGGTCCAATAAAAAGGAGTTTGACATTTACGACCATACAATGCTTCATACGGTGCCATCCGTATACTCGATTGATAACTGTTGTTGTAAGCAAATTCGACCAAAGGTAGATATCTCTCCCAACTACCTTGAACTCTAACACACAAAGATCGGAGCATATCTTCGAGAACTTGAATTACTCTTTCAGATCGACCATCGGTTTGCGGATGGAATGCAGTACTAAAATTTAATCTTGTACCCAAGGCCTCCTGCAACTTCTTCCAAAACCTCAAAGTGAACCTCAGATCTCTATCCGAGATAATAGATACAGGCACTCCATGTAATCTCACTATCTCTGCAATATACAACTCGACCAACTTATCTAGTGAATAATCAACACGCACTAGAATAAAGTGAGCCATCTTCATCAGTCTATCAACGACAACCCACACAACATGTTTCTTTTTCGAAGTCATGGGCAATCCCGAAGGCACTTGATGCTCAGCTTTCACTTGTTGACAAATCAGACATTTTGTCACAAACTTAGAGATGTCTCTTTTCATTCCCGGCCACCAATAAAATTTCCTCAGATCGTTGTACATTTTCGTACTCCCCAGGTGTACTGACAAATAACCACTATGTGCCTCATGCAAAAATTTTCGGATCAATTCATCATCTCCGGGTACGCAAATTCTGTCATGATAAAACAAACAATCATCCGAGGCCACTCGAAAATCAAAATCATTTTCTGATCCACACTTAGCTCTCTTAGCTTGCATCTCACAATCATTCTTTTGAGCCTCATATATCTGTTGAAAAAATAGTGGCTTAGCTTTCAACTCGGCCAATATAGCACCATCATCGATGACTAATTCATAGTCCTTCAATAACTCAAGCCACCGCCGTTGTCTCAAATTCAAATCCTTTTGATCCATCAAATACTTCAAACTCTTATGACCAGTGAAGATTCGGCACCTCTCACCATATAAATAGTGTCGCCAAATCTTTAATGCGAAAACAATCGCAGCCAACTCCAGATCATGAGTCGGATAATTCTTCTCATGCAGTTTTAACTGCCTCGAGGCGTAAGCGACTACCTTAACCTCTTGCATCAACACACAACCAAGACCATTTAACGACGCGTCACTGTAAACCATGAACTCTTTCCCCGATTCTGGTTGAACCAAAACCGGCGCCTCAGTCAATAATGTTTTCAATCTCTTAAAACTCTGTTAACATTTCTCAGTCCATTCAAACTTAACATCCTTATGTAACAGTTTCGTCATCGGGGTAGCAATCATAGAAAACCCCTTCACAAACCATCTACAGTACCCCGCCAAACCCAAAAAGCTTCTGGCTTCTGATACGTTTCTCGGCGGTTTCCAATCCACAATAGTTGAGATCTTACTCGGGTCGACTCTAATACCATCACTCGACACAATGTGTCTTAAGAATCCGACCTCTCAGAGCCAAAACTCACTCTTGCTAAATTTAGCATACAACTGCTTGTCTCTTAAGGTTTGTAAGACAATCCTCAGGTGCTCTGCATGATCACTCTCATCCCGAGAATAAATCAGTATGTCATCAATGAAGACAACCACAAACTTGTCCAAATACGGTCGGAAGACACGGTTCATCAAATCCATAAAAATCGCAGGAGCGTTCCTTAAACCGAACGACATGACCAGAAACTCATAATGGCCATACCTCGTCCGAAATGCAGTTTTCAGCACATCGTGCTCCTTAACCCTCAACTGGTAATAGCCAGACCTCAGGTCTATCTTAGAGTATACTGTGGCTCCCTTTTGTTGATCAAGTAGATAATCTATCCTTGGTAAAGAATACTTATTTTTCACAGTCACTTTGTTGAGTTGTCTGTAGTCTGTGCACAATCTCATCGACCCATCTTTCTTCTTCACAAATAATACTGGAGCACCCCACGGTGTGTAGCTCGGCCTTGTAAAACCCTTATCCGTCAACTCTTGCAATTGAACCTTCAGTTCTTTCAACTCTATTGGTGCCATCCTATACGGGGCAATTGAAATAGGTACCGTTCCCGGAACTAACTCAATTCTAAACTTGACCTCTCTAACTGGAGGCAATCCGGGTAGCTCTTCCGAGAATACATCTGGATACTCACATACCACCGGCACTGTCTCGATCTTTATCTCAGACTATTGAGTATTCAATACAACAACGAGATAGGACTCACATCCTTTTTTTAAGTATTTCTCGGCCACTAAGGAAGAAATCATCACCGGTAGACTATCTGACCCACCTGATTCAACCCGAATAACATCTCCATTCTCACATTTCAATTCAATAAATTTACTACCACAGTTCACTAAAACACTATGGGTAGTCAACCAATCCATACCAAGGATCAAGTCAAATTCATCAAACGAAAACAACATAAGGTTTGCTGGGAAACAATGACCCCTATTGTCAAAGGACAATTTCTACACACCTGGTCCACTAACACATGTTTACCTAACGGGTTTGACACCTTAACCACAATTTCTGTAGACTCAACGGTCATATTCAAACTAGATGCCAGCCTCATGCAAATATAAGAATGGGTAGACCCTGGATCAATCAAAGCAATAACAAATGTGTCATGAAGAGAAAAAGTACCCGTTATTACATCTGGGGATGATGCCTCTTTGCGAGCACGAATGGCATACGTCCTCACAGGTGCCCAACCCTCCGGTCTCACAGCAAAGTCTCGTGGCGCACCTCTACCACTAGTCCCACCTCCTGGGTTCTTTGGTGGCCTACCCCTTGTAGATACATTGTTGGATCTTATCTCTTACTTCCTTTCCTTGTCATCTTTCTCGGGGCAATTTCGGATGAAATGGTCGGGGGAACCACACTTATAACAACTTTAGTTGTTTCCCCAACACTCTCCAGTGTGATATCTACCACAACTTGGACACCCTGGTTTGGTCTTCGGATTGCCCACACTTTCCATCGAGGTGGCTTGAACTCTCGAGCCCGAACGAGTGTGGCCTTGGTCTCGATGTGAATATCCAACTGATGCAGTCGTCCGAGGATACGCTTCCTTAGATCTTTTCGACTGAGTTTGATACGACCCATCGACCGTTTTTGTGCATCTCGGGCCTCACTCACAGCCCTCCTCTTTTCCTTACTCAATTCTTCGGCCTTACTTGCCCTATCAACCAACACTACAAACTCTTTGAACTCCAAAATGCCAACTAGGAGTTTAATATCCTCATTTAGCCCATCTTCGAACCTCTTGCACAAAATAGTTTCTGTTGACACACATTCTTGCGCGTACTTGCTAAGCCTAACAAATTCGCGCTCATATTCAGCTACAGTCATTCTTCCTTGGACAATTCAACTTTCATGAAATTTAGTCCTATTGGAAAATTCAATCACAATTAGCAAAAATTACTTCATGAAACTTTCATACTTTCATGCAAACATATCATAAACCTTAAAACTCATGTTTCTACTTCGAATTTGTGGTCTCGCACCACTATTATGACTAGGCCCTAAATCGGGATGTTACACGTCTTGCTCCTTAACCTTCAACTAGTAGTAGCCAGACCTTAGGTCTATCTTAGAGAAGACCGTAGCTCCCTTCAACTGGTCAAATAAATCATCTATCCTTGGAAAAGGATACTTATTCTTTACTGTCACCTTGTTGAGTTGTCTGTAATCTATAGATAACCTCATTGACCCGTCTTTATTCTCGACAAAAAGTACCGGAGCACCCCACCGTGAATAGCTCGGTCTTGGAAAGCCCTTGTCCGTTAACTCTTGCAACTGAACCTTCAATTCTTTCAACTCCAATGGTGCCATCCTATACGGAGCAACCGAAATAGGTACCGTACCCGGAGTTAAATCAATGCCAAACTCAACCTCTCTAACTGGAGGCAATCCGGGTAATTCTTCTGGGAACACGTCCGGATACTTGCACACCACAGGCACTGATTCAATCTTTCCCTCGGACTCTTGAGTATTCAGTACAAAGACGAGATAGGACTCATACCCTTTTCTCAAGTATTTCTCAGCTACCATAGATGAGATCACTACAGGCAAACTATCCAATTTACCTGATTCAACCCGAATGGCATTTCTATTTACACATCTCATTTCAATAAACTTACTACCACGGTTTACTAAAACATTATGAGTAGTCAACCAATCCATGGCAAGAATCAGATCAAATTCATCAAACGGCAACAACGTGAGATTTGCCAGAAAAACATTGACCTCTAATTATCAAGGGATAATTTATACACACCTTGTCAACTAGCACATGTTTGCCTAACGGGTTTGACACTTTTACTACAAATTTCGTAGACTCAACAACCATACTCATGCTAGATGCCAATTTCATGCAAATATAAGAATGGGTAGACCCCGGATCAATCAAAGCAACAACAGAGATATCATGAAGAGAAAAAGTACCCGTTATCACATCTGGAGATGATGCCTCTTTACGAGCGCGAATGACATAAGTCCTTGCAGGTGCTCTACCCTCTGATCTCACAGCGGAATCTCTAGGTGCACCTCTACTATTAGTCATGCTCCCCGAGTTTATTTATGGTCTACCCCTCGAAGGTACATTGCTCGCTCTTACTTCTTGTTTTTTGTTTTTCTGATCCCTCTCTGGACAGTCCCGAATGAAGTGGTCTGGTGAACCACAGTTATAGTAAGCTCGAGTGTTTCCCCAACACTCTTCAATATGTTGTCTACCACAATTTGGACACTCCGGTTTATTTGACTTTGTATTTCCCACACTTGCCATTGAGGTGGCTTGAACTCTCGGGCCCGTATTCGTATTACCTCTATCGCGGTCTAAATACCCAACTGAAGCAGTCGTCCGAGGGTTCATTTCTTTGGACCTCTTTGAATGGGTTTGGAACGATTTACTCATCGGCCTCTTTATTGCATCTCGAGCCTCTATCATGGCTTTTCTCTTTTCCTTATTCAACTCCTCAGCCTTGCAAGCTCTATCGGCCAACACCACAAATTCTTTCAATTCCAAGATCCCAACTAGCAGTCTGATATCCTCATTCAGCCCATCTTCGAACCTCTTGCACAAAATATCTTCCGTAGACACACACTCTTGTGCATACTTGCTGAGCCTAACAAACTCGCGCTCATACTCTGCCACAGTCATTTTGCCTTGCTTCAATTCAAGGAATTCTTTTTGTTTCTGATCTACAAATCTCTAACTTATGTACTTCTTTCGGAACTCTTCTAGGAAGAAGTCCCATGTCACTATCTTTCTTGGAACTATCGATGTCAACGTTTTCCACCAACGATATGCCGAGTCCCTCAGCAATGACACAACACATTTTAAGCTCTCTTTAGGCGTGCAAGAGAGTTCATCAAATACCCACATAGAGTTCTCAAGCCAAAACTCCGCTCTTTCAGGGTCATCATCTATATTAGCTCTGAATTCCGCGCCCCATTGTTTCTGAATCTTATCAACCGGGGGTTTAGTCACTCTCACCAAGTCTATACCTTGAAAAGCCACAGGAACTGGCTGAGGTATAGGTGGGGGTGGAAGGGGCTGAGCATTAGGGTTCACTCGTACATATTTTGTGTACCAATTACTCATCATGTGGAGAAAGGCTTCCCGAGCCTCTTCTCCTTGACCCATAGTCTCAGGTCTACTCTCTACAGGCGCGGTCCCTTACGTGGGAGCCGGCGCGTTACTAGCAGCGTCATTAGTAGTCGCTCAGTCGGGATCCATTTACTATACGAAAACATAATTTAACATTGTCAGGAGTCACAACACTATCAATATATATTTATGGCATGTATAGCTAGACTCTCACACACACTATGGTAGTCCGAGATCGACTAAACCATAGCTCTGATACCAATAAATGTAACACCCCTTACTCGTATTTAATGCCGAAACAGGGTACGAGGCATTACTAGGCTTACACGCAATCAATCATATAACCCCGAGACCTGACTTTCTACTCCCAAATTAAAACTTTTCATAATACCTCTTAGACATGCCTATATGGCCTAAATCCTCCATTTAGGAATGGGTCGGTATCAAATCGGACCCTTCTAAAGCCCTCTAGAAAACCTTAGAAAATTTTCACTAAATAGTCCACACGCCCGTGTGGAGAAAGGGACACGCCCGTGTGTCATATCACATGCCCGTGTTCCACACCCGTGTGGAATTATTTTTCAATTCGAACCTACAGGGGTTTTCACACAGCCGGACACACACCCTGGCCTGCGTTCCTCACACGGCCTCGACACGCTCGTGTCTTAGCCCGTGTGCCAAAACCTTGGCATTCTGTTTCTGACGTTATCAACTCAAAAATGTCACACGGCCTAGGCACACGCCCGTGTCCTTATACCGTGTGGCGAATTAAATTCCAATTTTAGATGCAGACTTCACACGGCCTGGGCACACGCCCATATCTATGGTCGTGCCTTCCACACGGCTGAGACACACGGCCGTGTCTCTACCCGTGTGTTTACTAATGGGCATACTGACTTGTAAAACTAGCATGCAAGGGGACACACGGCTTAACCACACGTCCATATGGCTCTCTGTGTGTCACACACGGCCTAGACACACGCCCGTGTGTCTACCCGTGTGGACAAGAACAAGGCTATTTGCCAAGCTCTTTTTATCACCCTAACACATACAACATAAATCACATTCAAACATCAACCCATTCATGCATACTTAAACCAAGTAAATCTACATGCTACTTGCACAATTATGAGTAACCTCATCCATTCATAGATTGATAAGAAAGAGCAACCAACTATGGCATTATACAAAAGAGTTCATCTTTAAATGAGCCAACACATTTGGCCAAAATAATATGACATTCAACCAAGTCTTGTAACACCCCAAACCCGGTCAATACGCCACAATCGAATTTGGCATGCTACGAAGAAAAACGTTTCGAAGAAAATTTAGATAGCGATTAAATTTTAGTGAAAAATTCTTTGTAATTCTATATTTGTAGAAATCGGATGTTTAATAAGTTAAAAGCGGAAATTTACTTTGAAATTCCATAAATAAAACTTTTAAACTAAGTGGATAAATCATAGGTTAGAAAACATTTGTTTCATTTTAAGAAAACTCGAATCAATACTTTGAAACCGTTTGCATTTGAATGTAGAAACTTAAAATTTTGGAAATCATTTAAGTTGTAGAAAACACTTAATTTATAATTTTATTATCAACAATTTAGATTACTGATGGTAAGATAAAATACCATAGCGTTTTTATAGTTTAGAAAACTTTAGCTCAATTATTAAATTAATCAAGTGATATACTTAAACATGTTTAGAATAAATCCCAAAGCATATAAATAATCCAAAACCATAATTAAAGAGGCCTTATTACAAATCTATAAAATATGAAAACCCAAATTAAAATATAATAAGGTACCCAAATGGAAGTTCTTGTAAAATCAAATTTTATTGCATGGCCTCCTCGAGTTCATCCGGCTCCACATCCGCGATCTCACGAATCACCTGAAAAGATATCCCATGAAGGGTGAGTCAATGAGACTCAATGTGTAACAAAGACACTAAAAACCCAATCGATCATAGCAATAAAGCCCATTTAAATCACATTTAGCCATAAGCCCATAATATAGCAAATCAAATAATCACATGTACATATAAAATGAAATGCAATCCCGAACCCAACTTAGATATCCATCCGCTACACACCACCCGTATTCTACCAATCACACTTTGTGGGGATTACTAAATCGACCCTCCATCCGCTACACACCATCGAAGCGATTCTTTGCGATCAACATGCACATCGCCCTTATAAATTGTGGCATGGCCACCAGATAATTATGACAGAGTCACCGGATTCATAATGTCGTGACCGAATTCACCGGATTCATAATATGGTAAAACCACCGGAACACTTCCCCTTTATCAAAATCACCCATATGCCCATGCATTAAACACATTATTTCAATATCATGCCATATAACCCCAAATTCATAACGGAATCATACACATTTCATATTCATGCTTATAGCATTATTAACGATGCAGATATCATGCCATGTACATTACCCCAAAATCATAACAAAATCGGATATGTCTCATATTAAAATTATACATAGTACTAAGGGATAACGTACCTCAATTCACTGTACCATTGAATGATACCCGAAGCCATAATCATTCATATTTCTTTATTAACAACTTTTATCAATAATGCTATTAATCTATTAGAAGTTTAGTGTAGGCTACACACCTTGTAAACACGGAAAGCGATATAATACTTAAGATTTCTGACCCTTGCCTACAACGTCGATAGCACCTACATAACACTATGTGAGAAATCGATTATCACTAAAAAGATATGGCCTTTGGCCGAATATCATCATCTCCTTACCTTGGATTATTCAAATCCCGAATGATTCCCCCTAAACGTTGGCTACAAAGAAACCCCGAACTTTCCTTCAAGTTTTGGCCAACGATAATAAAAAGGGATTAGATTCCTAGATTCGGCTAATCCAAAAGAAAAGAAAGAAAATGATTGATAGATAATCCTTACCGTAATACGTAGATTGATTCACCCTTACTTGAACTATAAAGGGATTCGACCTTAACAATTAAAAAGAAAAGAAATGGTGATTTCGGCTTTAACAAAAGAGAAGAGAAAAGATGGTGGAAATAGAGAATGGTTTCGGCTAAGAGAAAGAAAGAGAAGAGAGAAAGAGAATATAAAAGAAAAACGAAAATATGAGAAATGCTTTTGGTGATAGAATGAATTCGGCACTAGAGAGAAAGAAAAGAAATGATAAATGTCTTCAAAAGTAGCAATGTTTTGGTACCAAAAAGAGAGTAAAACTTGAGAGGGAAAAGAAGAATTAAAAAAAAATACCAATTTGGTCAAAAATGTAATGGCCAAAACAAAGCAAAGTTTTTACCAAATGCCAATTGACAATTTCGGCTAAGAGAAAATATTTGGACAAAGTAAAAAGATGCACAAATTGACAACTTTTGGTCAACTAACACCTCCCTAATCCATACCATATTCGGTCAACACATTAGCCAACACAATCCCCCTTTTTCCTCCTCAATTCTTCCCTATCAACCCCTTAATCTCCGTCCCAATTAAACCAACCCCCTTAGCCCCTTATGCCGTCTAGGTTCATGGTCAAATGACCATGGAAAAGCTTCCAAAACATCATCCACTCTTCAAGCCTTTTGTCCCCTAAACCTTCCATAACTTTAAGATTCTTATCCCATATTTCAAGCTTTCCTTAAACCAATATTCAACTTACCAAAAACTTAAGGTCCAACCTATCATAATTAGAGTTTGACCGTCCATCAATGCTAGGATACAAAAAAATAAAGTCTTCAAAATGCTTTCCAAGCAACTCGAACCACTTCCCTCAAGTAACCTTTCAAGCTCCTTATCCACTATGCCACTAACTCCTCATGTGTTAGAATTTAACACTTAAATTAACTTATGTGCTAAGCTCACTTAATCCACTTCATTAAATAAACCATACTAAAAATTATCTAACTTCCTAAATAAAATCAAGCCTTCACAAGACTATGCTAACACACAAAATTCCTACCCGAGCCAACACAAAAATAATACTCAAATTTTTCCTAAAGCTCAAGGCCCAATCCTACTAGGCCCAATTTCGGGATGTTACAAATCTACCCTCCTTAAAAAAATTTCGTCCTCGAAATTTCCAACTAACTAACAGTCGTACATCCTATCTCGCCACACTACGTTCTTGCTGCGCACTCTGATCTTAATAAAACCACAATGTACTTTTAACAAAATCTTAATCCACCATAGCAAACCATTATCTAACACTTACACTTATACCAAAAATTTTCCTACAATCAACCATCACTTCCAACCAAAACATACCTGACTTGAGAGTGAGGAAACAATCCACGAGCCTTAAGCTCCTTAGACCTACATCTCAAGCATACTCCTATCTTCCTCCAACATTCTCCCGGATGACACCTTCCACAATAATCGCAAGCCAAAAAGTTCGACCATGCCTTGACATGTTTTACAGAACGAGATTGTGACCCTAGAGAACCGTGATCTCTGTTCTTCTTACAGTCCACAGACCCAACTCCAAGTGCTTCACCGATTCTTTAACTATCTGAGTCAGCTCATCAATCCGAACTCGATCATGATACTCTATCTCAGCCACTAGCGATGCTAACGCCTCCTTACTGGAATTATGCCTCGGTACTGAAAATCTAGCCCTAACACTTCGGCTTTTACCATATCCACAACGTCCACGATCTCGAGTGCTCATGTCTAACATCTCGACTTATCAGATTTAAAAGTTTTATGCATTAGTCATTATTCCACTTTCTTTAAAACACAATTTTATGAATAATTTTAATAAGAAATTGTTTCGCGAGTACATTCAACCTATAGTTTGGGTCTCTAGAGTAGTTCCTACTACTATACAATCATGCCAACATCATCATATCATATCATCAAAATCAACAGTTTGATGTACTTACCAGGGCGGATTGATGTCGGAGACTCGAGGCCATGCCTTTCCAACCATATAATTTTCAACAAAACATTTTAAAATCCATTCTTTAAAACATTTTGGGCCTCGGGCCCACAACCGAGCTTTTGAACTTAGCTCTGATACCAATTTGTAACACCCCAAACCCGGTCAATACGCCACGACCGAATTTGGCATGCTACGAAGAAAAACGTTTCGAAGCAAATTTAGATAGCGATTAAATTTTAGTGAAAAATTCTTTGTAATTCTATATTTGTAGAAATCAGATGTTTAATAAGTTAAAAACTTGAAATTTACTTTGAAATTCCATAAATAAAACTTTTAAACTAAGTGGATAAATCATAGGTTAGAAAACATTTGTTTCATTTTAAGAAAACTCGAATTAATACTTTGAAACCGTTTGCATTTGAATGTAGAAACTTAAAATTTTAGAAATCATTTAAGTTGTAGAAAACACTTAATTTATAATTTTATTATCAACAATTTAGATTACGATGGTAAGATAAAATACCATAAGCGTTTTTATAGTTTAGAAAACTTTAGCTCAATTATTAAATTAATCAAGTGATATACTTAAACATGTTTAGAATAAATCCCAAAGCATATAAATAATCCAAAACCATAATTAAAGAGGCCTTATTACAAATCTATAAAATATGAAAACCCAAATTAAAATATAATAAGGTACCCAAATGGAAGTTCTTGTAAAATCAAATTTTATTGCATGGCCTCCTCGAGTTCATCCGGCTCCACATCCGCGATCTCACGAATCACGAAAAGATATCCCATTGAAGGGTGAGTCAACAGACTCAATGTGTAACAGTACACTAAAAACCCAATCGATCATAGCAATAAAGCCCATTTAAATCACATTTAGCCATAAGCCCATAATATAGCAAATCAGATAATCACATGTACATATAAAATGAAATGCAATCCCGAACCCAACTTAGATATCCATCTGCTACACACCACCCGTACCTACCAATCACACCGTGGGGATTACTAAATCGACCCTCCATCCGCTACACACCATCCACTCTCCCTATTTCCCTTCCCTTTTCACTTCAAAACCAAAAGCACACCCCACACCTTTCTTTCTCCTTTCTTTGGCTGAAACCAGTGTTCCCTACCCCTTGATTTAATTAATAGCCGAATCTACATCCATCACCCCTTTGCCGAATTTCCTTCTCTCAACTTGATAGCACTTGGGCCGAACGTGAACTTAGATCCTTTCGAGTTCCGTGATCGAGATACTTGGGGTTTTAGTGGTCGCCAAGCCTCAGTTATAGCGATCGGTTTGATCAAGTGGAGGTAAGGTTATTTATTAAGGTTAAGTGCTTAAGTGGTGTTTTGGGGTTAAACTGTTTACTGATTAAGCTTTTGCATGGAGGCCACAACCGGTCAGTGGGAAAGGAAGGTCCCTATTCGAAGTTTAAGAAGAGAGCGGTTTCTGGCACATGCGAGATTGGCCAGGGGTGTGGGCGTGAGCAGTAAAAACGATAGGCGGATAGCCGTAGTTTCGCTAGACGATAGCATCGAGGATCGAGAGTCTAGTACTCTTAGTAGTAAGGTGTGTAACTAACCTACTGTTTCCGGGTTTTATGTGTTATATGTTTTACTAACAAGTGCAGTAATGAGTGTGCCATATATACCCCTAAAGGGTATAGAGATGACCAGTTAGTAAATAGGATCTATTGCGAGTGTGATTATTTGTTTATGAGTATGTTTATGGACATTAATAAGCATGTGCATGCATTATCATGATTATATTTTATGTGGCATGTGCATGGGTGGGATATGAAAAGAAGGTGCGGGTGTACTTGAGTACGTGGTTGATGTCGACTTTGTGCTACATCGTGGATTGGCGCCGATCGAGGTCGCGTTGTGGATCTTTGCGATTTGGTTCGCGTGGTTACCTTGATTGATATGGGCTTTATGCCATATCGTGGCTTGATGGATTCTTTGTGTGCTCCATCGTGGTTTGATGTTAGCTATACGCTACATCGTGGATGGCATTGGTTGCCTTTTGGAGGGAAAAGGAGAGGGTGACTCACGGTCCCCAGTGTGTGGTAAGGTTGGATAAGGGGGTGTGTAGCGGATGGACCCTAGGTTGGGTTGGGAATCATGTTGCATCATATTTGTAATAATATGGAAATGGGCCAAGCCCAATATGACATGTGGATAGGTATGTTTTGGGAACATACGTGGAAATGGGCCAAGCCCAGATTGATATGGGTTTTATTGAAAAATGGGCCTAGCCCGATGAATTGAAGTATGACGCGTGAATGTGGGCCAAGCCAGATTGTAGTAATTGTTAAAATGAATATATATATTACTTGTTGCAATTGATAATTGGGACATTATGTGGCTAGCATATGGGTGGATTTGGTGGTTAACTTACTTTGAGTCAGTATGACTCACCCAACTTTTTAATCGTCGCGGTGAGTCGTGATTAGTGGACGGGATGGAGTGAATACAAGGTGGCCCATGCGAAGGAGATTCTCATCTGAAAATGTTTCACTTTATTTAAGTATTTTATATTTTCAGTATTTTGGGATTTTATTGATGTAATAAGGGCCTCTTTGGTTTAAAGTACTCTATTTATTAATGTTGAAGTTTACACTACACTTAGTAATATTTTCGCAAAAGATTCATATCATAGCAACTTATAATAATGTTTTAATTCGGAAGTTTTCAACAAGCTTATACTATTTATTAAATTTTAAATGGACACGATTTCCAGAGATAACAAAATTTTCAAGTTTAATTCTAAAGTCAAAGATTTCCAACCGTCTTTCCCAGTGACATATCCAGATCCGGTCGTAGTGAATGGGCCGGGTTTGGGGATGTTACAGTTTGGTATCAGAGCCAAGTTCAAAACTCGGCTTTAAGGGTTTTGGGCCCAAAAACCTTTTCAAAGTGGGCTTTTAAGAAATTTTTCAGGTTATTCTGGCATGGCACCTGTACCTCTGACCCGAAGTCCACCAGGTAAGTACTTCGGACTTTTGAAGTGATTTGTTTGTATGAATTGTTATGGGTTTATTTGGGCTCGTAGAATAGAATACTAGGATCTGTTGGACCCTAAGATTAGTCTACTCAAACACGTGCATAAGATTTAAAGTGCATAATAAACAAACATGTGAAGTAAGTCGCCAGAGTTAAGGTGTGGTAACAGCCAGTGCGCATGTCTAGGAGTGGATCCGGAAGAGCACAGTACTTAAGCGATCCTCGTGACTCACCTCCTCTTCGCAGGAATCCTACCTGGTGCGTAGCTACGGTTCACCTTAACCAAGAGGACTTGTTCATAGGCTAAACCAGTTATTAAAACCCGAAAGGGAATTAGTCTTGCTATTTTTTTTTTTTAAAATTTCCTGTTTCAAAATTTTCAACTCTACTCCTTGGGTTTGTAAGCTCTAAATCGCTTTTTGAAAGATGTTTTCTCGATTTGCAAAATTACCAAAAATACCTCTATAGGAAAATGACGAAATTACCCCTAGGTAGGAAAAGGAAACTTGATTGCTCGAAAGAACTACTCTCGGAAACTTCATTGCATAAAATTGCTCGTGAATAAAACAGTGAAACAATAATTTCTAATTCATAAAACTTTCTAAGCAGATTAAGTCGAGCGCTAGAGATGAGTTCTAGGGGACGCGGTAGAGGAAGAATGACGACTCGGAACCGGTAGGGTCGGCTATGGGTCGAGAAGCGAAGTGCCGCCAAAGATGGATGTAGAGGAACAAGATCCCAGTAAGTGAAGAGGACGCAGTGTCGCAGGCTATGTTACGCGTGCTTCAGCAAGTGGCAAGAGCTAGTAGGGGAAATGGAGCTCGGAAGTCAGTGCCCGAGAGGCTTAGGTCTAACGGGGCTGAAGTTTTTAGGGGAGTATCTGGAGTAGCTCCAAACGTAGCGAAGTATTGGCTAGAAGGAGTCGAGAGAATTATGGACGACTTGGATTGTGCCCGAGAGGAAAGTCGAAAGGTCTTTGTTTTCGCTTCTTCGGGATGAGGCTTATCGTTGGTGGCTCACTGTCAAACAAGGTGTACCGGCAGAGCGATTGGATTGGGACTACTTTAAGGAAAAGTTTGAAGGAAAATACGTTGGAGCAAGCTACTTAGATGCGCAAAGGAAGGCGTTTCTAAATGGTGCAAGGAAATAAGTCGATAGCGAGAACGAAGCGAGTTTGTACGGCTAAGTCAATATGCTAAAGGAATTGTGGCCACCGACTATGAGAGGTGCGTCCGGTTTGAAGACGGATTGCGAGATGAGCTTCGAGTCTTGATCGCTCCATGAGAGGAAAGAGACTTCAGCGGTGCTAGTGGAGAAAGCTCGTATAGCCGAAGAAGTTAAGAGGACGGTAAGGGAAAACCGAGGAAAGAATGGGAACGAGAATAAGAGAAATATTGGACCGTCAGCATCGTTTGGTAATGTCCAGAAAAGACCAAAGATCGAGAATCCTGTAAGTGTACTTGTACCAATGGATCGGAATTGTCTCTGTGCTCGATGTGGAAGACCTCACACGTGAGAGAGTCTTTGGGGAATAGTAAAGAATGTTTTCGGTGTGGATCTAAGGCACATCCGGTTAAGAATTGTCCTCAAGCGACGAGGGGTCGTGGTTCAAGTCATGGAAGGAATGGTTCTAGTCGGAGTCAACCAAGGATGTGATATTAGGTAAGCTCCTTTGCTTGGGTACTTGCGTTAATTACTTTGTTTGCTTATGAGTTAGCCTTTCCTGTGTTGCTAAGAGAGGCGTTTCGAGTTTGGAGCGCGAATTTGGAGATTGTGTAAGTACGATAGCCTTAGTAAGATCAGAGTGCGCAGCATAAGCGTAAGGTGGTGAGATAGGTTGTATGGACGTTTGTTAGTAAAGTAATTTCGAGGACGAAATTATTTTAAGGAGGGTAGTATTGTAACACCCCTGGTTTTAGGGGTTAGGCATTTGGTGCTTTAGCTCGGTGTTGGCACACTCTAGTGTGTGGTTGGGTAAGTTTTAGGAGTCCTGAGAACCCTAGGTGGTGGTAGGTTGCCTTAGAAAATTTTTAGTTTTAGGGGCTAAAAAGGGGAGCATGGCGAGGGGTGTCTTAAGAGAATTATTTGGGAGTTTATGTCACAAGAAGGAGGAGTGGTGGAGTGGCGGGATAGGCGCCACTAAGGCCTTATGTGTGTGACGCCATTTGTGGGGAAGAGGCTCAGTTCGATTCGCAAGAGAAGCAGATGGGCATTTTTTTGCGTCATCTTGGTGGGATGGATGGACGGTTTGAAAGGCTTAAAAGGTGGAGAAGGCTTGGTCTTTTTTTTTTTGAATTTGGCTAGGTAAAGTTTGACTCATTCAAACTTTTGAATGGGTGGAAGGGAGATATTTTAAGAGGATTTTGGGGACTATTTTTTGGGGGGGTTGGAGCTTGGCCTTTTAGTATAAATAGGGGAGGGGGGTGCTCATTATTCATTCATCATCTGCCTTCTCTCCTTTCTTCTTCTCTCACATTTTCTTCCAAGTGGCCGAACCCTCCACTCTCCCTATTTCCCTTCCCTTTTCACTTCAAAACCAAAAGCACACCCCACACCTTTCTTTCTCCTTTCTTTGGCTGAAACCAGTGTTCCCTACCCCTTGATTTAATTAATAGCCGAATCTACATCCATCACCCCTTTGCCGAATTTCCTTCTCTCAACTTGATAGCACTTGGGCCGAACTTGAACTTAGATCCTTTCGAGTTCCGTGACTGAGATACTTGGGGTTTTAGTGGTCGGCCAAGCCTCCGTTGTAGCAGTCAGTTTGATCAAGTGGAGGTAAGGTTATTTATTAAGGTTAAGTGCTTAAGTGGTGTTTTGGGGGTTAACCTGTTTACCTGATTAAGCTTTTGCATGGAGGCCACAACCAGTCAGAGTGGGCAAGGGAAGGTCCCTATTCCGAAGTTTAAGAAGAGAGCGGTTTCTGTTGCATGCGAGATTGGCCACGGGGTGTGGGCGATGTAAAAACGATAGGCAGATAGCCGTAGTTTCGCTGAGACGATAGCATCGAGGATCGAGAGTCTAGTACTCCTAGTAGTAAGGTGTGTAACTAACCTCTCATTTTAGGGTTTTATGTGTTATATGTTTTACTAACAAGTGCAGTAATGAGTGTGCCATATATACCCCTAAAGGGTATAGCGATGACCAGTTAGTCTAGGATCTATTGCAAAGTGTGATTATTTGTTTATGAGTATGTTTATGGACATTAATAAGCATGTGCATGCATTATCATGATTATATTTTATGTGGCATGTGCATGGGTGGGATATGAAAAGAAGGTGCGGGTGTACTTGAGTACGTGGTTGATGTCGACTTTGTGCTACATCGTGGATTGGCGCCGATCGAGGTCGCGTTGTGGATCTTTGCGATTTGGTTCGCGTGGTTACCTTGATTGATATGGGCTTTATGCCATATCGTGGCTTGATGGATTGTTGTGTGCTCCATCGTGGTTTGATGTTAGCTATACGCTACATCGTGGATGGCATTGGTTGCCTTTTTGGAGGGAAAAGGAGAGGGTGACTCGGCGGTCCCCAGTGTGTGGTAGGTGGATAAGGGGTGTGTAGCGGATGGACCCTAGGTTGGGTTGGGAATCATGTTGCATCATATTTGTAATAATATGGAAATGGGCCAAGCCCAATATGACATGTGGATAGGTATGTTTTGGGAACATACGTGGAAATGGGCCAAGCCCAGTTGATATGGGTTTTATTGAAAAATGGGCCTAGCCCAGTAATTGAGTATGACGTGAATGTGGGCCAAGCCCAGATTGTGGTAATTGTTAAAATGAATATATATATTACTTGTTGCAATTGATAATTGGGACATTATGTGGCTAGCATATGGGTGGATTTCAGTGGTTAACTTACACACTGAGTCTGTATGACTCACCCAACTTTTTAATCGTCGCAGGTGAGTCGTGATTAGTGGACGGGATGGAGTGAATACAAGGTGGCCCATGCAGAAGGAGATTCTCATACAGAAAATGTTTCACTTTATTTAAGTATTTTATATTTTCAGTATTTTGGGATTTTATTGATGTAATAAGGGCCTCTTTGGTTTAAAGTACTCTATTTATTAATGTTGAAGTTTACACTACACTTAGTAATATTTTCGCAAAAGATTCATATCATAGCAACTTATAATAATGTTTTAATTCGGAAGTTTTCAACAAGCTTATACTATTTATTAAATTTTAAATGGACACGATTTCCAGAGATAACAAAATTTTCAAGTTTAATTCTAAAGTCAAAGATTTCCAACCGTCTTTCCCAGTGACATATCCAGATCCGGTCGTAGTGAATGGGCCGGGTTTGGGGATGTTACATACTTACATTTCTATTCCGAGGTTCATACAAGAATTACTCATTATCTATCATTTTCAATCAATCTCACCAAAAAGTAAGTTCATCCATACAATGCATCAATAGGTAACAACGTATGTATTAAAGATGTATCGTTTACACATAAACTTACCTCGGTGCAAAATGTATTAATCGGCGGTTTAATCAGTAACCTTGCCTTTTCCTCGATCAAGGATGTTTCCGCGCTCTTCTTAATCTATAATAATAAAATTCACTCATTTCATCACTACATAACTCATGATACATCAAAATTTCTACTTAGGCAAAAATGACCATTTTGCCCTTATACTTTGGCAAAATTACAATTTTACCCCTAGGCTCGTAAATCGTTTTTCATCACATTTTCACATTAAACAAGCCTAGCTGAACATTTATTTCTCTTACAACAATTCACAAAACCAATTATCTCATGCATTTATTACTCAATTGAAATCTTTACAAATAAGTCCCATTTAGGTGTTTTCATGGTAACACCTTTCACAAATGTTATCCCTTAACCCACTAACATTCATTTTCTTCCAGAAAAACTCAGCAAAAAACATAGACACTCTCATGACAAGTCCGTAAACTTTCAACCATTTTGCAAGATAGTCCCCTCATTAGCTAGCTTAAGGTTTAGGGGTTCCAAAAGTACAAAAATTATCAAGAAAGACCTCTAAAATCACTTACTTGTAAGAGATTAGCTTGGCTGAAAATTTGAACTCCAAAAACTCCTATTGCATCTTCAATTTTCGGTGGAGAAGAAATGTGAATAGTAAAAGATGATATCTTTCTCCTTTACCTTATTTTATTCATTTTTAATCACCTAATTTCACCAAATTTTTTACCAAAATTAATGCTCTTGTCTCCCTTGTCCCTATGGCCGGCCAACACCCAATTATTGGCCTAATTGCACTTTAAGGACCTCCAATTTAACATCCTATGGCTATTAGACACATCTAGCTTGTATAATAGAACTTTCGCACTTTGTGCGATTTAGTCCTTTTTTACAATTAAGCATAAAATTGCTAAATTTAAAGCACCAAAATTTCCATGCATCCTCAGAATCATGTTATAACACATAAAATAATATCGAAATAATTTTCTTCAACCTCGGATTAGTGGTTCCGAAACCACTGTTCCAACTAGCCCCAAAATCGGGTTGTTACACTACCAGTGTCTGTTGAGCCAATTTTCGCCCTTTGTGCAAATCTGTCAAAAATTATCAAAATTAATCAAAATTTATTATAAAATTAATTAAAATTCAACATGTTAATAATTTAAGTATAATTTAATTATTTTATAATTATTATATATTTTTCGACAAGAATTACTACGAATTTGCATGAATTTGAGTTAAAAAGGGCATGAAAAAGTGTGTATATTTTCGTGTTTCTAGGGGGAGAGTGGAATCAGCCCGTTTTCAGTGAAATCGGAACAGTGGTTTTCAAACAATAAATTTGACATCGAAATAATTTTTTTATTATTATTTAATTGTCTACAGCGTGATAGTAAAACTATATAAAAATTTGCTAAAGAAACTTTACCGTTTACATGCTCAATTTGATAAAAAAGACTAAATCGCGTAAAGTGTAAAAGTTGAGTTCTAGTCGCTAAAGGATTAAATAGCTATATAACCTTAATATATGAGTTATTAATTGCTAATTAGACCATAAATAGTGATAGTGGATGTACATAGCTTGGCATTTGTGTAATTATTAATGTTATTAAAGGTTATATATGTAAATAGGTAAATAAATGATAAATTAAATAAAACCAAATTAAAGCTATCATCTTTACTTTAAGTTATTTTTCAACCAAAATTAGGGCTTTGGGAAGCCATTGTTGAGCTTAAACTTTCGGCAACCTCATCTTGCTCATAGGTATGTGATTTTTGTCCCATTTTTAATGATTTTTATGTTTTCGGGATCGTTGTAGCTTAATCTAGCTAGCCTGGGGACTAATTTGTAAACATATTAAAGGATTTAAGTTTTGCCATGAATAAATATTGGTTGCTTTTGTTGTTTGATGGAAGAAAATGGATATTTGTTGTTAGATGAACAACTTTTGTAAATATATTTTTGATTAAATTATCAATTAAGGGTTAAATTGAAAAATGTGAAAAATTCATGGTATAATTTGTTAGTTAATGAAATGTGTGGGCTGTTATAAGTGTAGATGATATTCGGCTAGGCTTGGGAAGGGGTAAAATTGTATGAATTTGATTTTTCCGAGCCTAAGGACTAAGTTGTAAAGAAATCAAAACATTAAAGGCAAAAGTGTAATTTTGCAAAAATATGAATTTGGATTGAATTGAATAGATTATTTATTAAATTGATTAAATTTATTCATTTAGATCAAGATAATTCTCGTACGGCTTTAGATCGAGGCAAAAAAAAGCTTTGGATTAGTCGACTTCGTTTTCTATGTTTATCGTCGAGGTAAGTTCATACGTTTAAATAGTATTTTCAATTATGATTTAAATGCTATTATTGCATAATATTAAATTGTATGTTGACAGAAAAATTCAACGACGTAATGGCGATCATCGACGAATGAAAAGGAATGGTTTCAGCTATCAATTATGTAAAGGGATAGTGACGACCATCAAATTATGAAAAGGGATGGTGACGACCATCGAATAATGAAAAGGGATGGTGACGGCCATCAAATTATGAAAAGGGATAGCTTTGGCTATTGAGCTATGAAAAGGGATAACTCCAGTTATCGAATTACGAAAAAGGATGTGTTAACCATAGTACTATTACCTCGTGTGAGCTTCGGTAAGAGCTTTCAATGTAAATTTCATTATTATGATGAAAGGTAGGTAATGTGTACATTTGTGGAAATTAAGAGTATGAATGTATATATATATGAGTTTTCGAATTAGTTGTTCTCATGTTGAATTTGGATATACATGCTTTGTGGTTGTTTAATGTATTGACAAACTTAGACTATATTTGTTACGAACTTACTAAGCATGACATGCTTACTTTGTGTTTATTTTTCTGTATTTATAGTTATCGAAAGATCGTTCAGGTTGGAAAGTCGTCGGAGATCTATCACACTATCTATCGGCTATATCGGTACCTATGGATGTTTTTAAGGTCGGTTATAATGGCATGTATAGGCTTTTGGTTGTTGAAGGTTCCATTTTCTTGGCTTGTATTTAGAATTTTGTGTGTTATTGTGAACTTAGTTTGATATGTAAATATTTAGTCTTTAAGTGGTTGTTACCTTTGATCTTGATGCTTGGATGTTTAAGGATGAAATGGTAATCTAAAATGGAAGCTATAAGTGTCTTGTTATGTGTTGGAAATGTGATGAGTTGGTACCTTGTTTTATATGAAATATATGTATATTTTGGTGCTAGTTGTTGAATGGAAATTTTGGTACCAATTGGTATGTTTTAGTAGGTGAATTCAATGGTTGGTTGTTGATGTAAGATTAGTTCAAGTTTAGTTGAACATTTTAGTCTAATTGAGATTGAATTTATACAAGATTAAATGTAAAGTTGAGGTGCCCCATGGGTATATTGGTTGAATGATTATATACCTTAAATTTATAGCTTGAATATGCTTGAATTTAGTGCCTTGTTTTGGCTTGCATATATATGAAAATTTGGTTGTAGGTTCATGGCATGTTGGGCGAGAAATATGGCTTGTAAAATGGCCTTGTAACACCCCTTACCCGTATTCGACACCGGAACCGGGTACGATGCATTACCGTACTTAACTTGCTCAAACATACAACATCGAGCCATAAAATTTCATTTCAACATAAAATTTTCATTCAAGATCTTAACATCCCTATTATAGGTCTACGAGATCCTAAACATACACACGAAATGGTTCGGGACTAAACCTGAAACTTTTGAACACTTGGAAATTTTTTGATTAAAAATAGGGCCACACGCCTGTGTGGTGAGGGACACGCCCGTGTAGGCAGGCCGTGTGGTCACACATACCCATGTCCCTAGTCCGTGTGGATCTTATTTTTTTCGAACCTACAGGGGTTTTCACACGGCCGGACACATGCCCGTGTGCAAAAACCTTGACATTCTGTTTCTGACGTCATCAACCTAATAAGGTCACACGGCCAAGGCACATGCCCGTGTCCTTAGACCGTGTGGCGAATTAAATTCCTAAATTCAGGTGCAGACTTCACACGGCCTGGGCAGACGCCCATGCTCTATGACCGTGTCTTCCACACGGTTGAGACACACGGCCGTGCCTCAGCCCGTGTGGTTACTACTGGGCATTCTGACTTGCCAACTTAGCATGCAGGGGGACACACGGCCTATCAACACGCCCATGGGGCTGACCATGTGTCACACACGGCCTAGACACACGCCCGTGTGTCTACCCGTGTGGAAAATTATAAGGCTAACCACTAAGCCAATTGCCACCCTGAAAAGCAACCCTAATTATACCATTTCCATGCAACATACATCATGGCCATAAGGCACTTCTAATACCCAAAATCAAGACATCCATACATAGGTTTACACTATATTCATTATGTGTATACTTTACTCATTACTCATCTCATCACACAAGCATGCACTTCATGAACTTCATCATCATTGAATATATATAAACTTATCAAGTAATGGCCAATTCCCAATGACCATTTACAAAATGAATTGAATAACATTAATAGCCACACATTGGCTAACAAATATGACATAACACAAAATAACCAAGTTCCTATACATGCCATACTCAAAATAAATCAAACTTTGCTATACCAAAGAGAAGTTGATACTGTGATCCGAACTCTGACGTTCTATGATCCCCGAGCTAGCTTGGCGATACTACAAGGAAAAAGGAAATGAGAGGGGTAAGCATGAAGCTTAGTAAGTTTGCATGAAATAAATAGAAACCTAAAGACTTGTGATAGCATCCATTTATCTCATTTAATAATAGCAACACAAATTCTCAAGCACTTGACACAACTTACTCATGTTGACTCTTACCAATCACATATCACATTTCGGATTCATATCTCGTGTTTTACTCATGGGTACCTGTATCAATTCATCACGTACACGATGCCAATGCCATATCCCAGATATGGTCTTACATGGGATCACATCTCGATGCCGATGCCATATCCAAGATATGGTCTTACACAGGATCTCATGTCTCGATGTCGAAGCCATCTCTAAGATATGGTCTTATACAAAATCGTATATCGATGTCGATGCCATGTCCCAGTCATGGTCTTACACGAGATCTCCATTCGGTGCCAAAGCCATGTCTCAGACATGGTCTTATACGGGACATTCTTTATCTCATGTTGTGACAATGGTATCCTTATTATTACTATTGTCCAACCGGGACTTCAACTCAACATAATATCATTATACTTCCATCGAGGCACCATTAATCAATTTCATAGAAATAATATGCATTTCTCATGATATCAAGCAATTAAGAGTATAATAGCATTATGTAGCTTTAATTTCACACAAACTTACCTCGGTACCAAAATATATGTAGAATTGTTCAATTTAGTCCACGACTTTGTCCTTGCCTTGGTTTTGGTCTGGGCTTCGTGTTTCTTGATCTATAATAACAATTTCACTTGTTTAATAACCATAATGACTAAAATAACCCATTAATCATACTTTGGTAAAAATTACAATTTTGCCCCCAATCTTTTACAAATTTATGATTTTGCCCCTAGGCTCGTAAATCGATTCTAATCAAATTTCCTCCTTTAACAAGCCTATATGAACATTTATTAATCTAATAAAAACTCAAAATATCAATTATTTCACACATTTACCACATATTTACAACCTTTAGAAAAAGGTCCTTTTAGGTGTTTTCTTGGAGACCCCTTTCACAAAAGTTGTTTATTTAACAACTAAGATTCATTTTCTTCCATAAATTTTCAGAAATAAACATGAATACTCACATGGAAAAACCCTAGACTCTTAACCATTTTGCAAAATAATCCCCTCATTAGCTAGATCATGCTACAATGGTCCCAAAAGTACAAAAATTATCAAGAAAGACCACCAAAATCACTTACTTTCAAGGGTGAGAAGTTGCTGAAAATTTTAGGCTCCCAAAACCCCTCCTTGGCTGATATTTTCGGTGGAAGAAGACGAATGAGTAGGCTGATATCATCTTTTTCTTTATTTTATTTTATTTCATCAATTTAATCCACCTAGTCCAACAACTTTGACCAATTTTGACATTGTTTGTCCCCTATGGCCGGGCAACCCTTTCCTAAGGGTCTAATTTTACATTAAGGACCTCCAATTAATATTCTATAGCTATTAGACACCTTTAGCTTGTAGAACAGCACTTTCTCATTTTATGCGATTTAGTCCTTTTTCGCAATTAAGCATGAAATCGCTAAAATTAATGCACTAAAATTTCCATACACTCATATTGAAACACCCCAAACCCGGCCCACGAGCCTTGACCGGATCTGGTATGTTCCTCAAGTAAAACGGTTCAAAACTTTTTGAGCACTTTAGGAAAATTCGGTTGGTTTTGAACGAAAATTTTTAATTTGTGTTAGGCTCGAGTTGAAATCAAGTTTATCTATTTGAAATCTAGGTTTTGTAAAACTATATTACTCCATTTCAAAATTTGTCCTAAATTAAAAAAAAATTCATTTGAGTTTAATTAAATAAAATCGTATCAAAATAAAATAACTTAAAAGACATGCATCAACAGATTTAATATCGGTGGCCTTATTACAAACGAAAACAATACCCAAAATAACTCCAAAAATATAAAATATAAAAGTCCCAAAATTAAATAAAACTTCAAGTGAGCATGGCCACCACTAAACTCCCATGACCCAGGTCCATCACCGATCGTCACCGAAAGAAAATGTTCCCAATGGAGTGAGTCAAACAGACTCAATGTGTAACCAACACTAGACCTCAATAATTCAGGCATATCATATTAATTCATAAATATATATAATGAGATAAAAGTAGTGATGCAAACCCAACCCAATCCTAGATACCATCCGCTACACATCACCCGTACCAACCTGCACACCGTGGGGACTACTAAGTCAACCCTCCATCCGCTACACATCATCGAAGGCAGTCGCTACAGACGACATGCTCATCGCCCTTATAAATTCGTGGCATAGCCACCAGATAATTATTATGTGACCGAAGTCACCACATTCAGATAATGTGACCGAGGTCACCACATTCACTTCCCCTTTCATAATCACCCATATGCCCATGTCATACATATCATGCAAAAATCATGCCTTATTTCACATTCTTATCATGTTCACATATGCCATATCGTTCATTTCATACTCATAGTAGGAGTAGGAAAACGTGCACTGGTACTTTGTACCATTGCATGGTACTTTAGCCACATTCACATTATTATAAGCATACATATTAATTTAAGCCGTAATCTAATAGAGTTTAGTGTGGGGTACACACTGATATACTTAACAAATTCATTTGAAAGCCCAGAAAAATCCCGAAAAATCCCGATCTACTACTTTAGATCCTTGATTCCTATATTCGCCAACACTTAGATCAATATCATAGGCCATTCGGCCAACAACAAACCTAGTCTCAAAAGCCTTGACTTTTCAACCACTAAAAGAATAATGAACTAACATAGATCCTTACCACTTGATTTACCAAAATTGATTGTCAAAGAAAAGAGGCTTAGATTGACTGCTTCCAAAGTCTTGAAGAACCTAGGAGAAATTGATTCCTATGAATGGTTAGAATCTTGCTAACAATTGCCCAAAAATCGGCTTTTGCTCACATGAAAATCGACAGAGAGAAGAATAAAGGAACAAAGAAATTCGCCAACACTACTTACCCTTCTCAAAACCGATTGAAGAAGAACCCAAAAGAGATTAACCCTTGTTGATATTCGGCCAAGACAAATCAAAAGGAAAATGGGAAATTTCGGCAAAGTGGTTGAGTGATGAAGGAGTTTCGGCTATGGTTGATTAAAGATAACAAATAGAATTCGGCTAGAGTGAAAAGAGAAAGAAAAAGAAAATAAAATGGAAGAGAGAGATAGGAGGTTTAAGGTGTTGCGGCAATGGTTGGATTGGGAGAGAAAAGTTTCGACCTTAGCAAGGTAAAAGAGAAGAAGATGCACAAATGGTTTGGCTTTAGGTCAAGAAAGAAAATAGTGCACAAGTGATCTCCTATTTCGGTTACCAAAAGAAAAATACACAAGCTTTCTAGACAACTAAATTGCACAAAAAGAATGCCCAAACCTCACTATGCATATTCGGCCAAGAGGAAAAGATGAGAGAAACACTATTGCTTTTGGGAGAGCAAAAAGGCCAAAATGAAATTTCTCCCAAGCTACCAACTTTTCCCAAAACTTACCACATAAATCGGCTCCTCCCTTAGTCCACAAAACCATCCATGTTCATGGACAAAATGCCATTAAAAAGTTTCCAAACCTCATCCCTTAATCCATGCCTTATGTCCCCTTATCATTCCAAAAGCTTAGGATTTCATTCCTTAAGTTAATCACTTGCCTTTTTCCCTTAGTCTACTATCCATAAAAGAAAATAGTCCAACCTTACCTTAATTAGAGTTGACCGACACATGCCATACACATGCAAAAATAAGAGTCACCTTATTACCATCCATGGGATTCGAACCTCTTCCCTCATGCAATTACTCATGCACCAACACCACTTTACTACTAGCTCATTTATGCTAACATTAGACACTTAAATTTACTTAAGTGTCAAGATCACTTAATCCACTTCACTAAATTTTCAATACTTAAAAAAAAATTATTCTAGCTTCGTTAATAATTCCAAGCCTTCACTAGACTATATTAAACACACAATAAAATCATACCCGGCTAACACAAGTAACAAGATGATACTCAAATTTTTAGGATATTACACATATAATCATGCTAAAACCATAAAATAATATCAAAACTAATTTCTCCAACCTCATATTAGTTGTCCCAAAACCATTGTTCCGACTAGCCCCAAAATCAGGCTGTTACAGGCCTATTTTCGTCTACACAAGCAGGGACACGGGAATATGTCTCAGTCGTGTGTGACACACGGCCAGGTGACACAGTCGTCTGTCCCTTATAGTTTTTGAAGGGTTTCAAGTCAAGCTATTACACGACCTAGCACACGGCTTGGCACACGGGCGTGTGGGGTTATTTCAAAGGGTACACGACCTAGCACACGGGCATGTGGCTTGGCCGTGTGACCCAAGTCAGTGAGTTACACGGGTATGGGCACGGGCTGGGACAGGGCCTTGTGTCCCTACTTCAAATGTCCACATGACCTGAGACACGGACGTGTCCCTCGCACGGCCTAGCCATACGGCTGTGTGACCCCTGCAGCTTTGAAAATTTTACTTGTTTCTTGAAAAATTCTCTCAATTTCTGATTTAGTCTCGACTTGTTTCTAGCACGTATTTAGGGCCTCGATGGCTCGTTTAAGGGAAAATATGTATGTTTTGAATTGGTTTTAATATGATTATTGATTTGATTTGAAATGTTTGAGATTTATGTTCGTTTGGTTTAAAAACTCTGGTAATGCTCTGTAACCTTGTACTGGCAACGGTTACTGGTTAGGGGTGTTACAACAAGCCTCCACATAGCTTGCTCCTACATACTTATTCTGAAAGGCATTCTTGAAGAAATCCGAAGAAATTTATTCGACATGAGCGCCCTGCTCAATAGTCAGCCACCATTGATAGGCCTAAGCTCGGAGTAGAGAGACGACACCCCTCAAATTCTAAGCAGGAGTGTAGTTGATGTCGTTCATAATGCACTTACTGTCTTCCAACCAATACTTGGCTACTGTAGGGGCAACTCCAATGACACTCCTAAACAGCTCAGCACCATTTGATCGTAGTCATTCAGTAACTGACCCTCGACTCCCGAATTCGGAATGGGTCTTAATGACCCTCTCTAACACACATAGCATAGCCCGGGACAGTACGTCATCCCCGGCTGTCGGAGTCTAAAACCCAGTCTCAGTAGTAGTAGTACCAACGATCTCGTTAGTCTCCAGATTGGGCATACTGCCTATAGAGGATGATTCTGCTCGAGTTCCTCCTTGGTGTCCACGACACCCATGCGAACCCCGTCCATGACTACTATGCGAACTCATTATATCCACTTATCTACAATGCCAGAAGTTCACAGATCAGTTCATATATTATTTCACAGTTCATATCACAGTCTCTACCTAAACAACAAGTTCAGTCGTTACAGTAGTTTCCTAGCTAAACAGTATAGCTAAAGTAAAAGTACTTACAAGTTCGGCACTAGAGACTCGATCTTTTATAAAATCAGTTTTCAGAGTTACTCGAATAAATTTTTCCTTTAAAACACATTCTAAAAAAATAAGAGCCTAGAAACACAACCCAAGTTTTGTAAACCTAGCTCTGATACCACTAAATGTAACACCCCATACCCAACCTAGACGTTAAGACCAAGTCTGGATGCTACATCAAAAGGTTTAAAGGAAAAACCAACCTTTAAGTATTTAATTATTTGTCATACCGAAAGCATTTCAACAGTTAAACCAACATGGAAATCCAAATTTACAAACCGTAGTACGAAATAAAACATACGATAGTTCAAATTTAAACAAACAGAAAAATATCTAAAAAAGAGAGATGACCGAGCTCTCGACACGCCGAGCCTCCTAAGTTTGTGGATTTCTTGCAATTCAGTCAACAAAAAGAGTAAGCTTATAACTCAATGTGTGTAGCCAATATATATGCAAGACAAAAATATAGATATAACAGTAGCTACCCAAATTCAGATACAGAATCAGAAATAGATGATACTCAGTGTTATCGTAATAGTTCAGATAAGATGCAGAACAAATTAGATACAGATGCAAAATAAATCAAAATCAAATGCAATTTCCTACCCCGATCTGCTACACACCATCTCTGACCATCCCAACACACCATATAGGGTATCAGGTACCCATCCAGCCCTACACACCAATTAGTGTCGGTATGACACATTTCAGAGTGATTACAGATTAGCTGCTAGATCAGTATGTGATAAATCGCCAGAATCAGATACAGAATTGTGGCTTAGCCACTCAATTTGACAGATCATTAAACTACTAGAATTTCTTTCTTTATACCATTCCATCCAATGCAGATACAGATATCAAATATCAAGGATGTTCATACAATTATTCAATTACAATTCATAATCAGATAATACAGATCATTATCATTTAACAGTTATCGCATCAATTATACATACAAATAATCGATTATTCAGCTTCAAAATATTGGATATCAAGTTATACAGTCTAATTCAGATCATACGGACCCTATGGAAGGCCTACGTTCAATTCGAACGACGCTTACGGCCATAGGGAAAACTTTAGTATTTTAGCCCACACAGTCGTGTGGCTCAAAATAGTGAGTCACACGGTTTGGCACACGGCCAAGCTGTAACACCCCTAACCTGTATCCGTCACTGAAATAGGGTTACGGAGCATTACCACAAAACCATAACGTAAAAACATACATTTTAAATTACTTCATTAAAAATATCATAACCAATTCATATTCATGCATTTCGTCCCTTAATCAAGCCCTCGAGGCCTTTGAAACACTTTAGAAATGATTCGGGACTAAATCGAAAACATTTGGAACATTGAGGAAAAAGTTAGAAAAATTGGACTGTAGGGGTCAAACGGCCCTGTGGCCAGGCTAAGTGCCTCACACGGCTGAGACACACGCCCGTGTCTCAGGCCGTGTAACAATCGAAATAGGGACACACGGCCGTGTCCCAGCCTGTGTTCATGCCCGTGTAACACTCTGACTTGGGTCACACGGCCAAGCCACACGCCCGTGTGCCAGGCCGTGTAACTTTCGAAATAGCCTCAGACACATGTGTGTCTGTAATAGCCCGATTTAGGGCCTAGTCAGAATAGTGGTTGCAAAACCACAAATCTGGGGTAGAAATATGTGTTTTATGGCTTTTATGAGGCCTATAACATGCTTGCATGATTGTTTGAAAATTTCTTGAAGAAATTTTATAAATTAGAAAACAATTTGTCTACTAGGACTAAATTGCAAAGATTAGAAAATATGAGATTCTAGAAGATTTAAGTATGAAATAACATTATAAAAATTATTAGAAGTCCTTATTCAGAAATTAGACCAATATATGTCAAGATGGACAAAAATAGACATGGGAAGGAAAAATCTCAAGAAAGGGCCTTAAGGGCATTTTTGTCATTTGGTTAATAAAAGAATTAAAAGGGAAAAAGAAGTCAAAATTCATGTCCATCTTCTTCCTAAGTGTCGAAATTTTCAAGCTCTCCATATCTAGGGTTTCTTCATCTTTCAAGCTTGATTGTAAGTGTCTCTTAGCCCTGTTTTTAATGTTCTTCGTATTTTTGAGATCATCGTAGCTCGATTTAGCTATTTCTAGCTATATTTTGAGCTAGGGTTTATGTTCAAAAATTTACCCATGTATAAAATGCATGTATTTTGATGATTTATGGAAGAATATGAAAGTTTGATACATGATAAACATCTTTTTCTAAGTGATTTTCATGGGAAATTCATAAAAAGGACTAAATTGTAAAAGCTATAAAAATGGTCATACATGAGTGAATTAGTAGAAATTGGGGGTTGTTGTAGTAAAGAAATGATTCGTATAGGCTTAAAATATAAGGAAGTAGAATAAAAATCATTTTACGAGCCTAGGGGTAAAAGTGTAATTATGTAAAAGTTTAGGGGCAAAATTATAATTTTGCCTAAGTATGATTCATGGGTTAATCTAGTCAATGCGAGTATTAAATAAGTGAAATTTTTATTATAGATCAAGAAACACGAAGCCCGAACTGAAACCGAGGCAAGAACAAGGTTGTAGACTAAATCGAATATCTATACACATTTTGAGTACCGAGGTAAGTTTGTGTGAAATTAAAGCTACACAATATTATTATGTTTTTAATTACTTTATTTATGAGAAATGTATATTATTTCCATGATGTAACACCCCTTACCCGTATTCAACGCCGAAACAGGGTACGAGGCATTACTAAGCTTACATGCAATCAATCATGCAACTTTGATACTTGACTTTCTACTCCCAATTTAAAACTTTTCATAATACCTCTTAAATAAGCCTATACGGCCTAAATCCTCCCTTTAAGAATGGGTCGGGATCAAATCGAACCCTTCTGAAGCCTTCTAGATAACCTTAGAAAATTTTCACTAAACAGTCCACACGCCCGTGTGGAGTAAGGGACACGCCCGTGTGGCATATCACATGTAACAGCCCGATTTTGGGGCTAGTCGGAACAGTGGTTTTGAGACCGCTAATCTGAGGTTGAAGAAAATTATTTTGATATTATTTTATGTGTTATGGCATTAATATATGGCTATATGAAAATTTTGGTGCTTTAATTTTAGCAATTGTATGCTTAATTTTGAAAAAGGACTAAATCGCATAAAGTGCGAAAGTTCTATTATGCAAGGTAGGGGTGTCTAATAGCCATGGAATATTAAATTGGAGGTCCTTAAAGTGTAATTAGGCCAATTAGAGTGTGTTGGCCGGCCATAGAGTGTAAGGAGACAAGGATATTAAATTTTTGGTCAAATTAGGTGGAATTAGGTGATAAAAGATTAATAAAATAAGATAAAAGAGATGATATCTCATATTTCACTATTCATGCTTCTTCCTCATCGAAAATTGAAGGAAATTAGAGGGTTTTGGAGTCCAAACTTTTAGCCAAGCAACTCTCTTGCAAGTAAGTGATTTTAGAGGTATTTCTTGATAATTTTTGTACTTTTGGAACCCCCAAAGCTTAAGCTAGCTAATGAGGGGACTAATTTGCAATATGGTTGAAAGTATAGGGACTTGCCATGAGAGAGAGTTTATGTTATTTGTTGAGTTTTTATGGAAGAAAATGGATGTTAGGGAGATGAGAAACAACTTTTGTGAAAGGTGTTGTCATGAAAACACCTAAATGGGACTAAGTTGTAAAAGTTGAAATTGTGTAATAAATGCATGAAATAGCTGGAATTTTGAGTAGTTGTAAGAGTAATAAATGTTTAGCTAGGCTTGTTTAATGAGGAAATATGATGAAAAATGATTTACTAGCCTAGGGGAAAAATCGTAATTTTGCCATAATACAAGGGCAAAATGGTCATTTTTGCCTAAGTAGAGATTATGATGTATTATGATTATAAAATAGTGAATTTTGTTGTTATAGATCAAGAAGAGCGCGGAATTAACCTTGATCGGGGAAAAGGCAAGGTTTCAAATTAAACCGCAAATTAACACATTTTGCACCGAGGTAAGTTTATGTGTAAACAAAGCATCTTAAATACATATGTTGTTGCTTATTGGTGCATTGTATGATTGAGAACGCTTACGATTTAAATGGATTGGAATTGGTAGAAAATGAATAAATTCCTTATGGATGTGGAATTAAACATGTAGGTGTGGAATATTATCCGTAGTAAATAATGGTGGGCTATGTGCGATACCACCTTAGAACTTATTTACGATGGGCTGTGTGCGATACCATCGTTTATATTATCATTTGGTGGGCTAAGTGTGATACCATCGTAAATAATCTTGTTGGTGGGCTATGTGCGATACCACCTCCATTAAAGTTAAACGGTGGGCTAAGTGCGAAACCACCGAGTGTTTGGTATTACTATGAATGGCTTATTGTGTAATTGTTGAGTGTTGTTTCATGAGATTATGTGGTGATAAGTGCAGGGTTGTATGTTAAATGATGTGAGCATTTGGTTTGTGATATGCTTAGAATATGGTAAGGGATGAAATGAGTAAGCATTATCATGGAAAGTGGATTGTTCTTGCTTAGTTTGTAATGCTATTTATTGATTAGAATTTAGTATGATGTTTATTGTTTACATGTAAACTTACTAAGCTTTAAGCTTACTCCCTTTTCTTTTCCCTTGTTTTATAGAGTCAAAGAGCCGGGTCGGGATACGAAGATAATTGGAAGACTACCCACACTATCAGCTCATCTCGGTATGTCTAGAACTAGAATTTTGAGTATGGCATGTATAGGGGCTAGACTTAGTGAATTGTTTTGTTATTTTGGCCAAGTATGTATTGGCCCCTTTAAAGATGAACCATTTTGTATATTGCCATAGTTGATGGCTCATTGTTTCTAATTTATGAAAAGATAAAGTTATTCATGGAAGTGTATGTTGCAAATTTAGGTTGTTTAGTGATTTGTTGAATGGGATTATGTTGTGTGAGCTAGGGTGATGAAAAGAGCTTGGAAAATAGCCTTGTTCTTGTCCACACGGGTAGGCACACGAGCGTGTGTCTAGGCCCTGTGAGACACACGGGCAGTCCCATGGGTGTGTGACGAGGCCGTGTGTCCCCTACATGTTAGTGTTTCAAGTCAGTGTCGACCACGGGCTAGCCACACGGGCGTGTGCCTAGGCCGTGTGCCCCATATAAGGTTACTGACGTCACAAATAGAATGCCCAGATTTTCACACACGGGTGAGGACACGAGCGTGTCTAGGCCGTGTGGAGCACACGGGCCAAGAGCATGGGCGTGTGTCTGGCCGTGTGAAAACCCCTGTAGGTTCAAAATGAAAATAAATCCCACACGGGTTAGGGACATGGGCGTGTGTGACCACACGGCCTGTCCACACAGGCGTGTCCCATTTCACACAGGCGTGTGGCCCCAAATTTAGACAAAAAAATTTAAATGCACAAAAAATTTCGGTTGGGTTCCAAAACCCTCCGTATGCTTGATTAAGGCCTAGTAGGCCCTTAATGAGAAGGTATTGATTGTGAAAGAGATATTTTAAGATGGAATGAAATTTTATAGACCAAAGTTGCGTGACCAATTGAGTTAAGTACGGTAACGTCTTTTACCCGGTTCCAGCATAGAATACGGGTAAGGGGTGTTACATTTAGTGGTATCAGAGCTATGGTTTAGTCAGTTCTCGGACTATCGTAGCATGTGTTAGGGTCTAGCTATACATGCCATAAGTGTATATTGATAGTGTGGTGGCTTCTGACAAATTTTAAAATTTGTTTTCATATAGTAAATGGATCTCGATTGAACGGCTGTTGATGACGCAGCTAGTAACGCGCCGACTCCGGCGCAAGGGATCGTGCCTGTAGAGAGTGGACCCGAGACTAGGGGTCAAGGAGAAGAGGCTCGGGAAGCCTTTCTCCAAATGATGAGTAATTGGTACACAGAGTATGTACGAGCAAACCCAAACGTCCAACCTCCTCCACCCCCTCCTATACCTCAGCCAGTTCCAGTGGCTCCTCAAGTATAGATTTGGTGAGGATAACCAAGCCCCCGGTAGATAAGATTCGGAAGCAAAGGGCCGAGGAGTTTAGAGCTAATGTAGACGATGACCCTGAGAAGGCAGAGTTCTGGCTTGAGAACTCAATGAGAGTACTTGATGAACTCTCCTGCACACTTGAGGAGAGCTTAAAATGCATTGTGTCCTTGCTGAGGGACTCAGCATACCATTGGTGGAAAACGCTAACATCGGTGGTCCCAAGGGAGAGAGTGACGTGGGACTTTTTTTTGGAAGAGTTCCGAAAGAAGTATATAAGTTAGAGGTTTGTGGACCAGAAACGGAAAGAATTCCTTGAATTGAAGCAAGGAAAAATGACTGTGGCAGAATATGGCCCGAGGTTTTTAGGCCCCAGCAAGTATGCACAAGAGTGCGTGTCTACAGAAGCTATTTTGTGCAAGAGATTTGAAGATGGACTGAATGAGGATATCAGACTTCTAGTTGGGATTTTAGAATTAAATGAGTTTGTAGTGTTGGTTGATAGGGCATGTAAGGCCGAAAAACTGAATAAAGAAAAGAGGAAAGCTGTGAGTGAGGCCCGGGATGCAAAAAAAAGACCGATGAGTAAATCATACCAAACTCAATCGAAGAGGTCCAAGGAAGTAAACCCTCGAATTACTGCATCAGTTGGATACTCACATAGAGATCGAGGTAATACCTACTCGGGCTCAAGAGTTCAAGCCACTTCGATGGCAAGTGTGGGCAATCCAAAGTCTAAACCGGAGTGTCCAAATTGTAGTAGGCAGCACATTGGGGAATGTTGGGGAAACAATCGAAATTGTTATAAGTGTGGTTCCCCTGATCATTTTATTCGAAATTGTCCTGGGAGAAATGATAAGGAAAAGAAGCAAGAGATAAGATCTAGCAATGTATCTTCGAGGGGTAGATCACAAAAGAACCCAGGAGGTGGGACTAGTGGTAGAAGTATGCCTCGAGATTCTACTGTGAGACCGGAGGGACGGGCACCTGCAAGGACTTACGCCATTCGTGCTCGCGAAGAGGCATCGTCTCCGGACGTGATAACGGGTACTTTTTCTCTTCATGACACTTTTGTTATTGCTTTGATTGATCCGGGGTCTACCCATTTTTACATTTGCATGAAATTGGCATCTAGTATGAGCATGATTGTTGAGTCCACAGAATTTGTAGTAAAAGTGTCAAACCTGTTAGGCAAACATGTGCTAGTTGACAAGGTGCGTAGGGATTGTCCTTTGACAATTAGAGGTCATTGTTTTTCGGAAAACCTTATGTTGTTGCCATTTGATGAATTTGACTTGATTCTTGGTATGGATTGGTTGACTGCACATAATGTTTTAGTGAACTGTGGTAGCAAGTTTATTAAATTAAAGTGTGAAAATGGAGATGTCATTTGGGTTGAATTAGGTAAATCAGATAGTTTGCCTGTGATAATTTCAACTATGGTAGCTGAGAAATACTTGAGAAAAGGATACGAGTCCTATCTAGCCTTTTTGCTAAATGCTCAAGAGTCAGAGGTAAAGATTGGATCATTGCCGGTGGTATGCGAATATCCAGATGTTGTAACGTCCTCGAAAGGGCCTATGCATTTTCAGTTTAATTGTACGAAATGACAAGTCTTAAGCACTATGAATAAATTTTTGGTATTTTTGCAATTCTAGAAATGCATAGAAATGGAAATGAACATTTTTGGAAACCTGAACATTTTTGGAAACTTGAACATTTTTGGAAACCTGAATATTTTTGGAAACTTGAACATTTTTGGAAACCTAAACATTTTTGGAAATGTTTCAAAAATGGAAAGTGAACATTTCGGGAAACCTGGAAATGTAAGAAAAATGGCAAGTTACAGAGCCGATCGAAAATTTTAGGAAACTTAGAAATAATCGAGAAATGCCAAGTTTTAAAGTTTAAAATAAAAAATTAAGGCAAGGGGGCCTTAAAAGAAAAAGTTGGTAAAATTTGACACACAAACGGGCTAGGAAAAATGGCCTGAAGATGGCACTTATGGCTTATGAAAATGGCGCCATGTGCAAGAGGCATGAGCCTGGGTTCGAGTCACAAGGGAAGCAAATAAATGAAGTTTTATTTTTGCTTCCCGGCTAAGGGGTGGACGGCAATTGTTTCTAGAAAAGGGAGGTGTTTTATTTCCATTAATATTGCTTAATAAGGTGATAAATAAAAGCTTTTAATTTAGATTATTTAGAAGAGATAATAATGGATTTAACACTTTTATTTTTAAATAAAGGAGATAATATTATCATAAGAGGAGTAGTGGCCAAGCAAGGGACTCTCCTATTGATAATTTCGGCTAAAGAAGGAGAGTTAAAGGCTATTCTCTCATCTTTTCTAAGCTTTGCCGAAAATTCCATAGCAAACCCCCCTCTGCGAATTTTCTATTCATCTTTTACTCTTCTCTTTTCTTCATCTGTCAAGCCAAAGCCCTTTTCTTTTGATCCCCGACTAAAACCTCATAGCCGAATCTCGTGGCTCTAGGCAGGAAGCAATCAGTCAAAGCATTAAGGTAAGGTTAAGCATCATTCAAGTTCTTTTTCTTTTCTATTTGCCGAAAGAGAAGGGTCTAATTTCTATTCTGTTTTATGGCCGAATCTACAAGGGGTTTATCAAGTTTCTACAACCGAATACAAGGAGGAATCTTCCGGGATTCAAGGATCTAAGGTAAGATATACACATATTTGGTCAAAGTTATGGATTATATGTGAGATTAAAATTAACATATAATTATAGGGATTTACAGGACATACAAGGCAAGGATTGTTTTTTGAATTGGGAATTGCCGGTGTAAGTGTATAGATCTAATCGGCCAAGGGTTACTTTGGTATCTAAAGGTATTTCCTTTTCTTTCCAAAAGTCGAAACTGATGAAAATACATGTTTTTGGTGGCTAGCCGAATTTAAGGGAGGAATACCACAATTTTGGGATTTAATCAATTCGGCAACAAGGTAAGTAATACAAATCCTACTAGGATTTGGTTTTTAAGCCAAATAGGTTTGTTAATATGTTTTAATAATTGGCCGTATATAGGAGTTAAAGATCTAGATCGGTAGATCGTTTCTTGAGATTTCAAGGAATCTATTAAGCGAATCGTGTGTGTACTCACACTAATTTTCAATATATTATGGCAATAATTATTTTAATATATGAATATGCATAAGAATGAGAATGTGGCTAAGTACCACAAATGTGGTAAAGAATACCTGTGCACGCGTTTCCTATTTTTGATAGGATTACGAATGTGATATATTTTGAACATGTGAATAGTAACATGAATGAGAAAATAAGTATGTTTTGCATGATAAAATATGTGGGGCATTTCGGGCTATATGCGAAAGGGGAAGAAGGTGTTGACTTCGGTCTCACCAACGGAATATGGTGACTACGGTCACAAAATTTGAATATGGTAACCGGTTACATTATCCGAATTTGGTAACCGGTTACATTATTTGAATATGGTGTCTAATGACACAAATTATATGGGCGATGAGCACGCCGATCGCAAATGATCGCTTCGATGGTATGTAGCGGATGGAGGGTTGACTTAGTAGTCCCCACGGTGTGATTGGCGTGTACGGGTGGTGTGTAGCGGATGGACAAATAGGCTTGGGTTTGGGTTGCATCATTTTTTTATGAATATGTCTTTGATATGAACATGTATGCCTCGAATTGTTGAATGTTAGTTTGTGTACACATTGAGTTCTGTTGACTCACCCGTTGGGAATATTTTTCAAGAGATGATCGAGTAATGGACCGGGTCGGCAGGAGCTAAAGGTGGCCATGCATAGCAAGGAAAGACGTTTACTATTTGGGGATATTATTTATATTAAGTACTTAAATTTTATTATTTTTGGATTTTGATTGATGTAATAAGGCCATAAGGCCCAAGTGAATTTCTTTATTTTTTTGCTTTACTATTAGATATTATGTCGCGAACTAATTTGGATGTAAGTAAGTACAAAATTATTTTTCTTAAAAATGAACTAAAAATTCTTTTGTCACCTTAATTAAATTGGATTTATAAAATTAAATAAATGGGTTTTTAATCTAAGCCCAACCCAAAACGAAATTTTCTAAAAATACACAAATTTTCTCTAAGAAACAAAGAATTTTGAAACCGGTTTACTTAAGGAACATACCAGATCCGGTTCGGGCTCGTGGGCGGGTGTGGGGTGTTTTGATTTTGGTATCGAGCCCATTTTAAACTCTCTACTGTGGGCTAAGGCCCAAAATGTTTTTAATTCGAGCCCAAATGATTTTCTTTAAAATAAAGCGGGTGTTCGGCATGGCACCTAAGTCTCAGACCCATGATCCACCGTGTAAGTACCCTAACTTTATGTGTGATTACGTGATTTATGTAGAAAAGGCATGGAGCGTAGAATAGAATGATAGGAACATGAACCTTAGGGCTAGATTACTCAAACACAGAACCACATAAGACTTAATGCACTAAACAAACCTATGGCTAAGTCACGAGCTAGGGTGTGGTAACCCCTGCACGCATGTCTAGGATTGGATCAGGAAGAGCACGGTATTTAAGCAGTCCTAGTGACTCACCTCCTCTTCACAGAATCCTACCAGTGCGTAGCTTCCGGTTCACCCTAACTCGAGAGGGCTCGGTGGTGTGGCAACCTGCATGCGCATGTCTAGGAATGGTTTCGATGGGAGCTTGGTATTTAAGCGATCCGCGTGACTCATCTCCTCTCCATTCGAATCCTACAGTGCGTAGCTTTGGTTCACCACGACCAAAGAGGGCTCGGTCATAGGCTAAACCTAATGACTAAAACCCGAAAGGAACTAGCCATGTTTAAAAAAAAGAGAACAAAACAACAAAACCCTAGTTTTAAAACTCTTAAAACTTTCTTTTGAGTTTGTGAAAATCATCTTTACAAGATTTTCCGAAAAAAAAATTATTACAAAATTGCCCCTAACTTACAAAATGACCAAAATGACCCTCGGTTTTGAAGATTTTGCAACATCACCATTTTGGAAAATAAAACTCTCCAAAAGAACCTCAAAGTTTTACAACTTTTGGAATATCCCTAACTTACTAAATTTTACCAATTTACCCCGATTTTTGGAAAATTACCAAAATACCCCCGAGGTCAAAAATTACCAAACGCCACGGATTCCAAAATTTTTTCCCAAAATTACCCCAAAACTTTAAAATTTCCAAAATACTTTTGACAAAATCACCGAGGAATTTTCTGTTTTGAAAAATTACGAAAATGCCCTCAGAGGACAAAATTACGAAAATACCACCGGGTAGTGGAAAAACAATAACAATGAAAACTACAACATTTCTCCGAACGAACGAAAGTTCATAATTGTTTGATGGATGGATGAATGAATGAAAGGCGTGTGCTTGTGTGAATACGAAAGAACCACTCCTAAAACTCTTTTCATAAAACTCCTTCGCGGATAATAAGTGGAACAATGACTAATCCATAAAACTTTTTAATCGGATCTCGACGTTAGAAATGAGCTCCAGAGGACGTGGTCGCCGTGGGACGAGGTAGAGGAAGGATGACCGTGTCGAGAACCCGTTAGATCAGGTCAGGGTTCTGACAATGAGATACCACCGCCACCACCACCCTTAGCTGTTAATGTGGAGCAGCAAGCTCAGACGGGGGAAGATGCTGTGTCGCAGGTTGTGCTGCGAGTTTTGGAATTGGTGGTGGTGCGGTGGAAATTCGGGAACTGAAAATCGGCTCGAACGGCCCGAGCTAATGGAGCCGAGATGTTTCGTGGAGTGTCGGGAGTGGCACCCAGTCTGGTGGAGCATCGGTTGGAAGCGACGGAGCGCATCATGGATGAGCTCGACCTGACCCCTGAGGAGAAGTTGAAAGGAATGGTGGCACTGTTACGCGATGAAGCGTATCAGTGGTGGTTAACTATGCGAGATGGTGCTATGGCGGAGGATCGACACGGGAATATGTTAAGGAGGCATTCGGTAAGAAATATGTGGGAACCAGTGTATACTGCACGAGCAAAGAAAAGCTTTTCGGGGCTAGTTCAAGGAACAAGTCCGTAGCGAGAATATGAGGAGAATTTCGAGGTTGAGCCGTTATGCTCGAGGGTAGTAGTGGCCCGAACATGAACGCTCGTGGTAATCGATTTGAGGACTGATCGAGAGACGACACGAGATCGTTGATAGCACCGCATCGGGAGCGGGAGTTCTCTTCTTTGGTTGAAAAGGCCAAGGTGGCCGAGGAATTAAAGATGCTACCAAGTAGGTTGTGGACAAGAATAAGCCTAAGAGAGGTTTTGGACCATCCGGAAAGGGTCATAAGAGGCCTAGGGTTGACAGGCCACGAAATCAACAAGCTCGGCACGGCCGGTGGCGAGATCGCCCTTGTGAGCATTGTGGAAAGAAGCACTTGGGAGAGTCTTTGGAGAAAGACAGGTGGATGTTTCAAATGTGGATCCAAGGACCATATGCTTAGGATTGTCCCAAACAACCGAGATGAGAGCCGACCGCGATTCGAATGCTAGCCGCGGTGGTAGAGGCGGACAGACCTCGGCCGGGTCGTGGTTCGGCTAACAGAGGTAATGGAATCTTGCAGAGGCCGTGGAGCACGGTGGTCGAGGTGCTACTAATGCGAAGTAAGGCAACCGGGATTGGTTTATGCGGTTCGCCGAAGGGAGGATGGTGACGCACCGGATGTAATAACCGATGACGTTCTTCATTTCGACAAACCCTATTTTGCTCGATTGATGTGGGCTCGACCCATTCCTATGTTGCATGTAGTGTAGTGGAAACACTAGGCCTAGACTCGAGAACTCTCGATGAGACAGATGATGTAGTAAGCCCATTAGGCCAAACCGTAGTGGTAGACAAGATCTTTGGAATATACCCTAGAGATTCGGGAGTAAACTTTGGTGACTTAATGGAACTATTCTTCTTGGGAGTTTGAACTTATACTCGGAATGGATTGGTTAGTAGAACACCGAGCCGTGTTGGATTGTGCGGCTAAACGGATGGAGCTAAGAACCTTGGAGGATAAAGTGGTAGCTATGATCGGAGAAAGGAGGAACTACTTGTCTAACGTGGTTTTATTTGAAGGCCGAGAAGATGGTTAGAAGGGGTGTAAGGCATTCTTAGCCTTCATTAGTACGATAGGTGGGAAGGAGGAAGGTATTAATAGAGTTAGGACGGTAAGGGACTTCGTGGATGTATTTCTAGAGGAATTACAGAATACCCCCGAGATAGGGAGGTGGAATTTGGGATAGATTTGCTACCGAGGACAGCTCTGTGTCAATTACTCCATACCGAATGGCGCCAAAGGAGTTAGTTGAGCTCAAGGCTCGAGATCCAAGAATTGTTGGATCGTGGGTTCATTCGACCAGTGTGTCTCCATGGGGAGCACCACGATCCTGTTTGTGAAGAAGAAGGATGGAACTATGCATATGTGCATAGACTACCGTCGATTGAATAAAGCGACCATCAAGAACAAGTATCCTTTGCTAAGGATAGACGACTTGTTCGATCATTGAAAAGGGGCATTTGTGTTCTCGAAGATAGACCTAAGGTCGGGATATCACCCGATTAAAGGTGAAGGAGGTAGATATCCACAAGGCGGCCTTTAGGACAAGGTACGGCCATTTTGAGTTTGTGGTGATGCCGTTTGGGTTGTGACGCTCCGGCCGCGTTCATGGATATGATGAATCGGGTTTTCCAACCCTATTTGGATAGGTTCGTCGTGGTGTTCATCGACGATATTTTGGTGTATTCAAGGTCGGAGGAGGAGCATGATGAGCATCTTCGAGTGGTGTTGGAAGTGTTAAGGAAAAGAAGCTTTACGCCAAATTCAGCAAGTGTGAATTTTGGCTAAAGGAGGTGGCATTCTTAGGACATGTGGTATCATGAGAAGGAATAAGAGTGGACCCTAGGAAGATCGAGGCGGTGTTGGAATGGAAACCACCTAGGTCCGTGGCTAAAATACGAAGTTTCTTAGGCTTAGCGAGGCTATTACTGAAGGTTTGTGGAAGGGTTCTCGTCAATAGCCGCGCTTTGACAAAGTTGCTAAGGAAGGAAGTACCCTTTGAATGGACTAATAAGCAACAGGAGAGCTTTGATAAGCTCAAGAAGGTCTTGTGGAAGCTCAGTGTTAATTCGGACGAGAGGCAGGCAAGGATTTCGTAGTATATTGTGACGCTTCGCACACGGGGTTAGGTTGTGTACTAATGCAGGAAGGAAAAGTGGTCGCGTATGCGTCTCGGCAATTAAGGCCTCATGAGGTTAACTACCCAACTCATGACTTGGAACTAGCAGCAGTGGTTTTCGCCCTTAAGGTTTGGAGGCACTACCTTTATGGAGAAAGGTCAGTGATCTACACTGACCACAAGAGCCTTAAGTATTTGTTGACTCAAAAGGAGTTGAACTTGAGGCAGCGAAGGTGGGTGGAATTACTGAAAGACTACGATTGTTCGATAGAATATCATCCGGGCAAGGCGAATGTGGTAGCCGATGCTCTGAGTAGGAAGGTTGTGTCGGATCTAAGGGCTTTGTTCGCTCACTTAAGTCTATATGATGATGGAAGCTTTGTTGGGCGAATTACAAGTCAAGCCCACATGGTGAATAAGGTGAAAAAGGGCCGTTGGCGAGATAAGGATCTAAGTGCTAAGTTACAGCAAGTACGAGCGGAGAAGTAAAGGATTATGGCGTCATTGATGGTGGAGTCTTGTGCTACAAAGGAAAAGTCCGCATGCCGAGGGACGAGTGAGTTGAGACAAAGGATTCTCGGGAAGCGCATGGTAGCCCTTATGCTATGCATCCCGGAGGCATTAAGTGTATAGAGATTTAAGAGAACAATTTTGGTGGCTTTGATCTTAAGCGGGAAGTGACGGAATTCGTGGGGAAGTGTCCGACGTGTCGACAAGTTAAAGTGAACACCAAGTTCCATCAGATTACTTCAACCAATTGAGATTCCCCAATGGAAGTGGGAAAGGATTACCATGGACTTCGTTAGTGGGCTTCCTCACGCCTACTAAGAAGGACTCGGTATGGGTGATAGTGGACCGTTTGACCAAGACCGCGCACTTTATTAGGTGAAGGTTGATTTTTCTCTCCAGAAATTAGCCAAGCTATATGTGGCGGAGATCGTAAGGTTGCATGGAGTACCGAGATCGATCATCTCCGATCGAGACCCAAGGTTTACGTCTCGATTTTGGAAGGCACTCCATCAAGCTTTAGGCACTAAGTTAGACTTCTCAACGGCTTTTCATCCACAATCGAGGCAGGCGATGCAAGCAGGTTATACAAGTGTTGGAGGATATGTTGAGAGGTTTGTATGGTGGATTTTCGAGGAAGTTGGGAAGATTACTTGCCTTTAGCTGAGTTCGCCTACAACAACAAATTATCGGGCAAGCATACGGATGGCACCATATGAAGCATTGTGCGGTAGGAAGTGTAGAACACCTACTTGTTGGACCAAGATAGGAGAACGTCGAGTTTTGGGTCGAGTTAGTGGTGAAACGGAAGAGAAAGTTGAGTTAATTCAGGCACGATTGAAGGAAGCCTCGATAGGCAAAAGTCGACGCCGACCTTAAGCGGAAGGAGATAGAGTTCGAAGTGGGAGACCAAGTGTTCCTGAAGGTCTCACCTTGGAAGAAGGTAATGAGGTTGGTCGCAAAGGGAAGCTAAGCCCAAGGTTTATAGGGCCCTATAGAGTATTGAAGCGAGTTGGGCGGTGGCATACCAAAATTGGAATTACCGCCGAGTTGCAGCAAATGCACGATGTTTTCCATGTGTCCATGTTACGTAGTTACCGATCGGATCTGTCCCATGTAGTACCAATCGAAGAGGTGGAGCTAAGGCCGGATCTATCCTACGAGGAAGAGCCGATTCGAATCTTGGAGCGAGATGTGAAAGTACTACGAAGGAAGTCGGTGCCTCTAGTCAAAGTATTATGGCGCAACCATGGATCGGAAGAAGCTTCGTGGGAGTCGAAGAGACAATGCGTCAAACCAATACCCTCAACTATTTTAGTTAGGAAATTCGGGGACGAAATTTTGTTTAAGGGGGTAGAATTGTAACGTCCTCGAAAGGGCCTATGCATTTTCGGTTTAATTATGCGAAATGACAAGTCTTAAGCACTATGAATAATTTTTGGTATTTTTGGAATTCTAGAAATGCATAGAAATGGAAATGAACATTTTGGAAACTGAACATTTTTGGAAACTTGAACATTTTTGAAACCTAAACATTTTTGGAAATGTTTCAAAAATGGAAAGTGAACATTCGGGAAAACTGGAAATGTAAGAAAAATGGCAAGTTCTGAGCCGATCGAAAATTTTAGGAAACTTAGAAATAATCGAGAAATGCCAAATTTTAAAGTTTAAAATAGGAAATTAAGGCAAAGGGCCTTAAAAGAAAAAGTTGGTAAAATTTGACACACAAACGGGCTAGGAAAAGTGGCTGAAGATGGCACTTATGGCTTATGGAAATGGCGCCATGTGCAAGAGGCATGAGCACTGGTTCGAGTCACAAGGAAGCAAATAAATGAAGTTTTATTTTTGCTTCCCAGGCTAAGGGGTGGACGGCAATTGTTTCTAGAAAAGGGAGGTGTTTTGTTTCCATTAATATTGCTTAATAAGGTGATAAATAAAAGCTTTTTAATTTAGATTATTTAGAAGAGATAATAATGGATTTAACACTTTTATTTTTAAATAAAGGAGATAATATTATCATAAGAGGAGTAGTGGCCAAGCAAGGGACTCTCCTATTGATAATTTCGGCTAAAGAAGGAGAGTTAAAGGCTATTCTCTCATCTTTTCTAAGCTTTGCCAAAAATTCCATAGCAAAACCCCCCTCTGCCGAATTTTCTATTCATCTTTTACTCTTCTCTTTTCTTCATCTGTCAAGCTAAAGCCCTTTTCTTTTGATCCCTGACTAAAACCTCATAGCCGAATCTCTGTGGCTCTAGGCAAGGAAGCAATCGGTCAAAGCATTAAGGTAAGGTTAAGCATCATTCAAGTTCTTTTTCTTTTCTATTTGCCGAAAGAAAAGGGTCTAATTCCTATTCCTGTTTTATGGCCGAATCTACAAGGGGTTTATCAAGTTTCTACAACTTCGAATACAAGGAGGAATCTTCCGGGATTCAAGGATCTAAGGTAAGATATACACATATTTGGTCAAAAGTTATGGATTATATGTGAAATTAAAATTAACATATAATTATAGGGATTTCGACAGACATACAAGGCAAGGATTGTTTTCAGGAATTGGGAATTGCCAGGTAAGTGTATAGATCTAATCGGCCAAGGGTTACTTTGGTATCTAAAGGTATTTCCTTTTCTTTCCAAAAGTCAGAAACTGATGAAAATACATGTTTTTGGTGGCTAGCCGAATTTAAGGGAGGAATACCACAATTTTTGGGATTTAATCAATTCGGCAACAAGGTAAGTAATACAAATCCTACTAGGATTTGGTTTTTAAGCCAAATAGGTTTGTTAATATGTTTTAATAATTGGTCGTATATAGGAGTTAAAGATCTAGATCGGTAGATCGTTCTTCGGGATTTCAAGGAATCTATTAAGCGAATCAGGTGTGTACTCACACTAATTTTCAATATATTATGGCAATAATTATTTTAATATATGAATATGCATAAGAATGAGAATGTGGCTAAGTACCACAAATGTGGTAAAGAATACCAGTGCACGTTTCCTATTTTTGATAGGATTACGAATGTGATATATTTTGAACATGTGAATAGTAACATGAATGAGAAAATAAGTATGTTGTGCATGATAAAATATGTGGGGCATTTCGGGCTATATGCGAAAGGGAAGAAGGTGTTGACTTTGGTCTCACCAACGGAATATGGTGACTACGGTCACAAAATTTGAATATGGTAACCGGTTACATTATCTCGAATTTGGTAACCGGTTACATTATTTGAATATGGTGTCTAATGACACAAATTATATGGGCGATGAGCACGTCGATCGCAAATGATCGCCTTCGATGGTGTGTAGCGGATGGAGGGTTGACTTAGTAGTCCCCACGGTGTGATTGGCGTGTACGGGTGGTGTGTAGTGGATGGACAAATAGGCTTGGGTTTGGGTTGCATCATTTTTTTATGAATATGTCTTTGATATGAACATGTATGCTCGAATTGTTGAATGTTAGTTTGTGTACACATTGAGTCTGTTGACTCACCCCGTTGGGGAATATTTTTCAGAGATGATCGGTAATGGACCAGTCGGCAGGAGCTAAAGGTGGCCATGCATAGCAAGGAAAGACTTTTACTATTTGGGATTTATTATTTATATTAAGTACTTAAATTTTATTATTTTTGGGTTTTGATTGATGTAATAAGGCCATAAGGCCAAAGTGAATTTCTTTATTTTTTTTTGCTTTACTATTAGATATTATGTCGCGAACTAATTTGGATGTAAGTAAGTACAAAATTATTTTTCTTAAAAATGAACTAAAAAATTCTTTTGTCACCTTAATTAAATTGGATTTATAAAATTAAATAAATGGGTTTTTAATCTAAGCCCAACCCAAAACGAAATTTTTCTGAAAATATACAAATTTTCTCTAAGAAACAAAGAATTTAGAAACCGGTTTACTTAAGGAACATACCAGATCCGGTTCAGGCTCGTGGGCCGGGTGTGCGGTGTTTCAGATGTGTTTCCGGAAGAGTTACCCAGGTTACCTCCAGTTAAAGAGGTCGAGTTTGGGATTGAGTTAGTTCCAGGAACGGAACCTATCTCGGTTGCTCCATATAGGATGGCACCATTAGAGTTGAAAGAACTGAAGGTTCAGTTGCAAGAGTAAACGGATAAGGGTTTTGTAAGATCGAGCTATTCACCGTGGGGTGCCTCGGTACTTTTTGTGAAGAAGAAAGATGGGTCGATGAGATTGTGCATAGACTACAGACAGCTCAATAAGGTGACAGTGAAGAATAAGTACCATTTACCAAGAATAGATGATTTAGTTGACCAACTGAAGGGAGCTATAGTGTTCTCCAAGATAGATCTAAGGTCTGGCTATTATCAGTTAAGGGTTAAGGAGCAGGATGTGCCGAAAACTGCATTTCGGATGAGGTATGGCCATTATGAGTTTCTTGTCATGCCATTTGGTTTAACGAATGCTCCTGCGATTTTTATGGATTTAATGAACCGAGTCTTCCGACCGTATTTGGACAAGTTTGTAGTTGTCTTTATCGATGATATACTAATTTATTCTTGGGATGAGAGTGATCATGCAGAGCATCTGAGAATTGTTTTGCAGACCTTAAAAAACAAGCAGTTGTATGCTAAATTTAGCAAGAGTGAGTTTTGGCTCCGAGAGGTCGGATTCCTAGGACACATTGTGTCAGGTGATGGTATTAGAGTTGATTCGAATAAGATCTCGGCTATTGTGGAGTGGAAACCGCCAAGAAATGTGTCAGAAGTCAGGAGCTTTTTGGATTTAGTAGGGTATTACAGACGGTTCGTAAATAGGTTTTCCATGATTGCTACCCCGATGACGAAACTGTTACATAAAGATGTCAAGTTTGAATGGACTAAGAAATGCCAACAGAGCTTCGAGAGATTGAAAACCTTGTTGACAGAAGCACCGATTTTAGTGCAACCTGGGTTGGGCAAGTAGTTTGTAGTATATAGTGATGCATCATTTAATAGACTCGGTTGTGTGTTGATGCAAGAGGGTAAGGTAGTAGCTTACGCCTCGAGACAGTTAAAACCACATGAGAAGAATTATCCCACTCACGACTTGGAGTTGGCTGCGATCGTTTTCACATTAAAGATTTGGCGTCATTATTTATATGGTGAGAAGTGCCGAATCTTTACCGATCATAAAAGTTTAAAGTACTTAATGGACCAAAAGGATTTGAATTTGCGACAACGGCGGTGGCTCGAATTATTGAAGGACTATGAGCTAGTAATTGATTATCATCCAGGAAAAGCAAATGTAGTAGCGAATGCCTTGAGTAGAAAATCCCTGTATGCTTTGAGGGCCATGAGTACGAGCTTAGCGTGGTCTGATGATGGTGCTATATTGGCCGAGTTGAGGGCTAGACCGCTATTTATTCAACAGATATGTGAGGCTCAAAAGAATGATAATGAGATGCAAGCCAAGAGAGCTAAGTGTGAATCGGGAAATCATTTTGACTTTCGGGTGAGTTCAGATGGTTGTTTGATATTTCACGATAGGATTTGTGTACCTAAAGATGATGAGTTGATTCAGAAAATTTTACATGAAGCACACAGTGGCCATTTGTCAGTACATCCCGGTAGCACGAAAATTTACAATGATTTGAAGCAATTTTATTGGTGGCCGGGTATGAAAAGAGACATCTCTGAGTTCGTGACAAGATGTTTGGTCTGTCAGCAAGTGAAAGCCGAGCATCAAGTACCTTCGGGATTGCTTCAGCCGGTGATGGTTCCTGAGTGGAAGTGGGATCGAATCACTATGGATTTTGTGATGGGGTTACCTATGACTCCGAGAAAGAAAGATGTTGTGTGGGTTATTGTTGATAGACTAACGAAGTCGGCTCACTTTATACCGGTGCGAGTAGATTATTCGCTTGATAAGCTGGTTGAGCTGTACATTGCTGAGGTAGTGAGACTTCATGGGGTGCCTATATCTATCATCTCGGATAGAGATCCGAGATTTACTTCTAGAATTTGGAAGAAGCTGCAGGAAGCTTTGGGCACAAGGTTGAATTTTTGTACTGCGTTTCATCCCCAAACCGATGGCCAATCTAAAAGGGTAATTCAAGTTCTTGAAGATATGCTCCGATGCTGTGTGCTAGAGTTTGAAGGTAGTTGGGAAAGATACCTACCTTTGGTTGAGTTTGCTTACAACAACAATTATCAGTCGAGTATACGGATGGCGCCGTACGAAGCCTTGTATGGTCGCAAGTGTCGGACTCCCTTGTATTGGACCGAACTTAGTGAGAAACAAATTCATGGGGTTGATTTAGTTAAAGAAACCGATGAGAAGGTGAAAGTGATACATAATAGTCTGAAAGCTGCATCGGACCGACAAAAGTCGTATGCGACAAAGTATTTCTGAAAGTATCCCCGTGGAAGAAAATATTGAGATTTGGTCGGAAGGGCAAAATGAGTCAACTATTCATAAGGCCGTATGAGGTTATCGAAAGGATTGGGCCAGTGGCATATCGGTTTGCTTTGCCGGTAGAGTTAGAGAGAATACACAACGTGTTTCATGTATCAATGTTGCGACGATATCATTCCGATCCTTCGCACGTGATCCCTCCATCGGAGATTGAGATACGATCGGACATGACTTATGAAGAGGAGCCAATTAAGATATTGGCTCGGGAGGTTAAACAGTTGAGGAATAAGAGCATAGCTTTAGTGAAAGTGTTGTGGAAAAACATGGTGTGCAAGAAGCTACGTGGGAACTGGAAGAAGCCATGAGAGAACAATATCCAAACCTTTTTTCCGGTAAGATTTTCGGGGACGAAAATCTCTAAAGGAGGGGAGAGTTGTAACAGCCCGATTTTGGGGCTAGTTGGAACAGTGGTTTCGAGATTGCTAATCTGAGGTTGAGGAAAATTATTTTGATATTATTTTATGTGTTATGGCATTAATATATGGCTATATGAAAATTTTGGTGCTTTAATTTTAGCAATTGTATGCTTAATTGTGAAAAAGGACTAAATCGCATAAAGTGTGAAAGTTAAGGTAGGGGTGTCTAATAGCCTTGGAATATTAAATTGGAGGTCCTTAAAGTGTAATTAGGCCAATTGGAGTGTGTTGGCCGGCCATGGAGTCTAAGGAGACAAGGATATTAAATTTTTGGTCAAATTAGGTGTAATTAGGTGATAAAAGATGAATAAAATAAGATAAAAGAGATGATATCTCATCTTTCACTATTCATGCTTCTTCTCCACCGAAAATTGAAGGAAATTAGAGGGTTTTGGAGTCCAAACTTTCATCCAAGCAACTCTCTTGCAAGTAAGTGATTTTAGAGGTCTTTCTTGATAATTTTTGTACTTTTGGAACCCCAAAAGCTTAAGCTAGCTAATAAGGGGACTAATTTGCAATATGGTTGAAAGTCTAGGGACTTGCCATGAGAGAGAGTTTATGTTGTTTTCAGAATTTTTATGGAAGAAAATGAATTTTAGGGAGATGAGAAACAACTTTTGTGAAATGTGTTGTCATGAAAACACCTAAATGGGACTAGGTTGTAAAAGTTGAAATTGTGTAATAAATGCATGAAATAGTTGGAATTTTGAGTAGTTGTAAGAGTAATAAATGTTCAGCTAGGCTTGTTTAATAAGGAAATGTGATGAAAAATGATTTACGAGCCTAGGGGAAAAATCGTAATTTTGCCATAATACAGGGCAAAATGGTCATTTTTGCCTAAGTAGAGATTATGATGTATTATGATTATAAAATGATTGAATGAGTGAATTTTTTTGTTATAGATCAAGAAGAGCACGGAATTAACCTTGACAGGGGAAAAGGCAAGGTTTCGAATTAAACCGGAAATAAACACATTTTGCACCGAGGTAAGTTTATGTGTAAACGAAGCATCTTAAATACATATGTTGTTGCTTATTGGTGCATTATATGATTGAGAACGCTTACGATTTAAATGGATTGAAATTGGTAGAAATTGAATAAATTCCTTATGGATGTGGAATTAAACATGTAGGTGTGGAATATTATCCGTAGTAAATAATGGTGTGCTATGTGCGATACCACCTTAGAACTTATTTACGATGGGATGTGTGCAATACCATCGTTTATATTATCATTTGGTGGGCTAAGTGCGATACCACCGTAAATAATCTTGTTGGTGGGCTATGTGCGATACCACCCCATTAAAGTTAAACGGTGGGCTAAGTGCGAAACCACCGAGTCTTTGGTATTACTATGAATGGCTTATTGTGAAATTGTTGAGTGTTGTTTCATGAGATTATGTGGTGATAAGTGCAGGGTTGTATGTTAAATGATGTGAGCATTTGGTTTGTGATATGCTTGGAATGTGGTAAGGGATGAAATGAGTAAGCATTATCATGGAAAGTGGATTGTTCTTGCTTAGTTTGTAATGCTATTTATTGATTAGCATTTAGTATGATGTTTATTGTTTACATGTAAACTTACTAAGCTTTAAGCTTACTCCCTTTCTTTTCCCTTGTTTTATAGAGTCAAAGAGTCGGGTCGGGATACGAAGATAATTGGAAGACTACCCACACTATCAGCTCATCTCGGTATATCTAGAACTAGCATTTTGAGTATGGCATGTATAAGGGCTAGACTTAGTGAATTGTTTTGTTATTTTGGCCAAGTATGTATTGGCCCCTTTAAAGATGAACCCTTTTGTATATTGCCATAGTTGATGGCTCATTGTTTCTAATTTATGAAAAGATAAAGTTATTCATGGAAGTGTATGTTGCAAATTTAGGTTGTTTAGTGATTTATTGAATGGGATTATGTTGTGTGAGCTAGGGTGATGAAAAGAGCTTGGCAAACAGCCTTGTTCTTGTCTACACGGGTAGGCACACGGGCGTGTGTCTAGGCCGTGTGAGACAAACGGGTAGTCCCATGGGTGTGTGACAAGGACGTGTGTCCCTTGCATGTTAGTGTTTCAAGTCAGTGTCGACCACGGGCTAGCCACACGGGCGTGTGCCTAGGCCGTGTGCCCCATATGAGGTTGCTGACGTCACAAAAAGAATGCCCAAATTTTTACACACGGGCGAGGACACGGGCGTGTTTAGGCCGTGTGGAGCACACGGGCCAAGAGCACGGGCGTGTGTCTGGCCGTGTAAAAACCCCTGTAGGTTCCAAATGAAAATAAATCCCTCACGGGTTAGGGACATGGGCATGTGTGACTACACGGCCTGTCCACACGGGCGTGTCCTATTTCACACGGGCGTGTGGCCCCTATTTAGACAAAAAAATTTAAATGCACAAAAATTTCCGGTTGGGTTCCGAAATCCTCCGTATGCTTGATTAAGGCCTAGTAGGCCCTTAATGAGAAGGTATTGATTGTGAAGGAGATATTTTAAGATGAAATGAAATTTTATAGACCAAAGTTGCGTGACCAATTGAGTTAAGTACGGTAACGTCTCATACTCGGTTCCAACATAGAATACGGGTAATGGGTGTTACATCACATGCCCATGTTCCACACCTGTGTGGAATTATTTTTCGATTCGAACCTACAGGGGTTTACACACGGCCGGACACACGGCCGTGTCCCTGGCCCGTGTCCCTCACACAGCCTCGACACGCCCGTGTCTTAGCCCGTGTGCCAAAACCTTGGCATTCTGTTTCTGACATCATCAACTCAAATGTCACATGGCCTAGGCACACGCATGTGTCCTTAAACCATGTGGTGAATTAAATTCCAATTTTAGGTGCAGACTTCACACGGCCTGGGCACACGCCCATGTCCATGGCCGTGCCTTCCACACGGCTGAGACACACGGTCGTGTCCCTGCCCGTGTGTTTAATAATGGGCATACTGACTTGTAAAACTAGCACGCAAGGGGACACACAGCTTAACCGCACGCCCGTTTGGCTCTCCGTGTGTCACACACGACCTAGACACACGCCCATGTGTCTACCCGTGTGGACAAGAACAAGGCTATTTGCTAAGCTCTTTTTATCACCCTAACACATACAACATGAGTCACATTCAAAAATCAACCCATTCATGCATACTTAAACCAAGTAATCTACATGCTACTTACACAATCATGAATAGCCTCATCCATTCATAGATTGATAAGAAAGAGCCACCAACTATGGCATTATACAAAAGAGTTCATCTTTGACTGAGCCAACACATTTGGCCAAAATAATATGACATTCAACCAAGTCTAGACCCTATACATGCCATACACAAAATGCTAAGTTTAACTATACCCAGATGTGCTGATAGTGTGAAAGCATTTCCGGCGATCTCCAACCCGATCTAGCTAAGTTAACCTGTAAAAGATAGGAAAGGAAGAGGAGTAAGCAATAACACTTAGTAAGTTCATATGCAAAGAATAATCAACTATTGACATTCATTTATTTTACTCAACCACAAAGGTATTATAATAAGATTTGCATTTAAGCTCATGTTTACCCTCTCAATCGTTCATAATGCTTACTCATCCTACACCTTCACACATCATAAGCACATATCATAAAACATTTTTCACCTTGCACTTATACCCTGCATTATTACCACAAAGTTACACGTTATGAATTTCGCTTAGTCAAGTTTCTCGATAACAACTCAGAATAATAATAAATACTCGGTGGTTTCGGACACAACCCACTATTTAATGATTAACAAGGTGGTATCACACTGTAACACCCCTAACCCGTAACCGTCGCCGGTCTAGGGTTAAGAAGCATTACCGATCAATCCAAAATATTTACTAACATTTTACAACACAAAGTTTATCATCATCCAAACATAACAGAATATATACATATAGTCCCTTAATGAGGTCTACGAGACCTTAAACACGTGTTAGAAAGGGGTCGGGACTAAACCGAACACATACAAAATTTTCTGAAAATCAAACATTTTTCCTAGCTACAGAGGCCACACGCCCGTGTGGGTAGGCTGTGTGCCTCACACGGCCTCGGACAAGCCCATGTGTCCAAGTCGTGACAAAACAGGGCATACATACTGACTTATCCACACTGTAACACCCCTTAACCCGTATCCATTGCTGAACTACGGTTATGAGGCGTTACCGAACTAGACACAGTTTAGCACAGTCATTTATGGATTAAACCCAATACGCATATTTAAATTTTTCCATATCAACAAATAATGTTCAAGACTTACGTTACAAACCAGGTTTCATAATGCAACACATCATTATTCATAATCCATACAAGTTTCGAATCAAGCTTCCACATAACAACACCAAATTTCGTATGTCCAACATATATATAATTACATCTATTTCATTAGCCGAATATCAACATATCATTTTATACATTCTACAATTATGCATATTAAAATGGATAGGTCCATGATACTCTATTAACCTTTCATTCACACATGTGACACTCGAATATTATAGCATTACTAAATATACACATCATGCTATCATGATATGCGCAATGTCCCTAAAACAAAAGCCATGTCCAACCCTAATCATCAATTCATCCTACCTTATTAATTAATGGACACATAGATCATTGAATAACCTACCAAACACATATGATATGTGACTAATCCAAAATATATATATTCAACCAATCCATTGACCATATATTCGGTCTTCAATTTAAAACTTCAATGATCAACACAAAGCATTAGTATATACAATTTCATAATCATCTCTGAATTATAACCAAACACATAATAATTTAAGAAGAGATATTCGCACAACATAATATGCATACTTATACATATATATGATCATTTCTATATAACTACATTTAACTTTCAAGCCTAATATGCGTATGTCTTATACCAAAGATTAAAGCAGACCATTATATCAAACATTCAAACGATGCTTAACACAAAAATAATATGCCTTTATTCGCAAGGCCATATATATACATTTACAAAACCAGAACATCATTCATTACTTATCAAAATTCAGCCTATACATGCCTTTGATTGAAAAGTAAACATATATACCAAAGAGAGTGATAGTGTGGTCGACTTTCTTGATGATCCCCTGAGCCCGTAGTTGAATCAACGATCTATAAAACGGAAATACAAACACATACAGAGTAAGCTCACTAGCTTAGTAAGTTTTAAGCAAAAGATAATTCACTAATCAAGCACTTAAACACTTTTAATCAATAATTATAGGACATTTTATATGTACATTTCGATATGAAATTGATACAAAGCCGAATACTAGTAATATATTAACTCAATTACTTATGCTTCACTACCATCAACCTGCAACTCATTAAAGCACAAAGTACATATATTACATGAATCGCATGTTTATAATCATATAAATTCAACATTCATATCAACTACATTATCACACTAAAAATTATGTTATATATATATATTCATACACGTCGATTATAAGCTCAAAATCACATAACACCGTTCTTAACATAATATTTCAGCTCGAGTAACATTAATCACAACTTACCTTACTTCTAATGAATTCAGATGGGACTTATGCTTACCTAAGTTTTTTAACTCAATAGATTAACTATGTTACACCTCGAGCAATTTATAGTTCCTTCGTCTTAACGTATCACCGGCATTAAGCCTGCTAGGCACGAAGCCCGAATATATCACCGGCACTAAGCCTGTTAGGCACGAAGCCCGAATATATCGCCGGCACTAAGCCTGCTAGGCAAGAAGCCCGAATATGTCACCGGCACTAAGCCTGCTAGGCACGAAGCCCGAATATGTCACGGCAGACGCACGCTAGGCACGAAGCCCGAATATATCACCGGCACTAAGCCTGCTAGGCAAGAAGCCCGAATATGTCACCGGCACTAAGCCTGCTAGGCACGAAGCCTGAATATCAACACATTCAACCATGCGATACACATTACTTAGTACTAAACTATCAACCATCTCATATTCTTCATTTTACTTTCACCTATTAATTCAAGCATACATATTCACATTGCACTAACCAAATTAATTTCACTACAAACTCATACTCCACATTCGGCCAACATGTATATTTATGCTTTAAATTTTCAAACATCATCATATACTATGTTCATAAATAATTCTTTGATGTATACTTGCTTAAGGACTTACCTCATTGTCGACAGGACAGCATCACAGAAACCTGGCTACTCGAGAACCTTTGTTTTCCCTCGATCCAAATCCCTTTTTCTTTGTTCTTGATCTAAAAACATTAAAATTTAGCTCATTCAAGTACATTTCATCTCAATTTAGTCCCTAAGCATATAATTAGGCAATTTACCATTTTACCCCTATTATTTCACATTATTACAATTTAGTCCTATTTGCATAAAACACAAAATACACAAAATTTCTCAACACTACTTAAGGGACGAATATGTATAGGGACTATACAAGTCCATTTCTTTCATTTATTTCACAAATAAGCCCCTCTAAAAATTTATTTTTGCAATTTAGTCCAAAATACTCAAATTCACTAAAATTTCCAATACAAAATATACTAATCTTTAACATATCTTTAAAATAAAATTATCAAACATAAAAAACTACATGAACACATTAATGGCCGAATATCAAACATGCTTAGATTCAAAAATTTCAACATGGGTAAGCTACCGTTCGAAGCAACGATCTCAAAAACGTAAAAATTATCAAAAACCGAAAATCACACATACCTTAATCAAGCAATTTGATTGTCGAAATTCAAAGTTCCCTAACCCTTATTCTTTTCTCCATATTCGGCCAAGGAAGAAATGAAAGATAATGGCTTTTTTTTTTATGATATTTTAACTAATAGTATGTTATTTAACTAATTACTAACCTAACCTTATAATATAAAATTCCATAATATATAACTTAAGGTTATTCTTGACATAAGCCACCCACTAACTCAAAAATGGGTTATTTACCTTTTTAATACTCCACTTTAAAAAGCCATCATCAAATAGGCACTTTTCACTATAGCTTGAGACTTTTAAAATTTACGCGATTAAGTCCTTTTTATCAAATTAAGCACCCAAACGATGAAATTTTTCTACGAAACTTTCACACATATTAATTCACATATAATAAACACAAAATATAATATTAAAATATTTCTCAAACTCGGATTCGTGGTCCCAAAACCACCATTTCGATTAGGGTCAAATTCGATGCATTACAACTCTCCCCCTTAAGGATTTTCGTCCCAGAAAATCTTACCGTTAAACAACATCGGATATTGTTGCCTCATTGAGTCCTCAGGCTCCCATGTAGCCTCTTCAACTCCGTGCCAATTCCATAGTACTTTCACTAATGGAATCCTTTTGTTTCTTAACTCTTTTATTTCCCGAGCTAAGATACGGATCAGTTCTTCCTCATACGTCATGTCAGGTCGGATTTCAATCTCAGACGGGGTTATCACATGTGATGGATCTGATCTGTATCTACGAAGCATCGAAACGTGAAATACATCGTGTATCTTTTCTAACTCGATGAGGTAACTTCAATCTATAGGCAATGAGCCCAATACGTTCGATTATTTCATACGGTCCAATAAATCTCGGACTCAGTTTGCCTTTCCGACCAAAATGAAGTACTTTCTTCCACGGAGATACTTTCAAGAATACCCGATCTCCTACTTGAAATTCTATATCTTTACGTTTCAAATCAGCGTAAGACTTTTTGACGATCGATGCGACTTTCAAACTATCTTTGATTATAGCCACTTTACTGTTCGATCTCTTTAATCAAATCGACCCCTAATATCTTATTCTCACTGAGCTCGGTCCAGTACAAAGGCGTACGACACTTGCGGCCATATAGAGCTTCATAGGGTGCCATTTTGATACTTGATTGAAAACTGTTATTATAAGCAAATTCAATCAAAGGTAAGTACCTTTCCCACGTACCTTCAAACTCGAGAACGCAACATCTCAACATGTCCTCAAGTGTTTGAATAGTTCGCTCAGATCGACCAAATGCATGCTGCGGGTGAAAGGCGGTGCTAAAATAGAGTTTAGTACCTAAAGCATCCTGCAACTTCTTCCACAATCGCGATGTGAATCTCGGGTCTTTGTCTGAGATAATAGAACTCGGTACACCATGTAATCTCACAATTTGAGATATATACAACTCAAGCAAGTTTATCGAGTGAATAATGCATGCGAACCGGCACGAAATGGTGATTTGGTCGGTCTATCTACTATAACCCAAAGCGCATCTTTCTTGCTCGGTGTCATAGGCAACCTGGATACAAAATCCATAGTGATTCTATCCCATTTCCATTCGGGTATCATGATGGTGAAGCAACCCGAAGGCACTTGATGCTCGGCTTTTACTTGCGACAAATTAAGCACTTTGACACAAATTCGAGATATATCCCGTTTCATGCCGGGCCACCAATAAAGCTGTTTCAAATCATTATACATTTTCGTGCTACCCGGATGTATCGATAATCGACCACTATGAGCCTCACTCGAGAATCATCTCGAATCAAATCCGAGTTCTTTGGAACACACATTCGGCTTTTAAAGTTCAAAGCGATCATTTGCATCAATTTGAAACTACGATTCCGCACCTTTTTCACCGAATTCGTCTAGCAATCAAATCTTTGTCAACTTTTCTGCATGCATCACAAATTTCTTTGAATAAACATCGGTCTCGCTTGTAACTCGGTTATGATCGAACCATCACTAGACATAACCATCGTATGCGTTCATCACACGAAGAGCAAATAATGATTTCTGACTTAACGCATCTGCAACAACATTAGCTTTTCCCGGATGGTAGTCAATCACCAACTCATAGTCTTTTAACAGTTCTAACCACCTACGTTGTCTCAAGTTCAGATCTTTCTGAGTCATCAAATACTTTAGACTTTTATTATCCGAATAAACGTGACATTTCTCGCCGAATAAGTAATGACGCAAAATTTTCAATGCGAAAACAATGGCTGCTAATTCCAGATCGTGAGTCGGATAGTTTCTTTCGTGCGGCTTCAACTGTCTCGAAGCGTAGGCTATAACTTTGCCTTCCTGCATCAAAACGCAACCCAACCCATTCTAGGAAGCATCACTAAAAACAACAAATTCTTTACCCGATTCAGGCTGAGCTAACACACTGGAGCTTCGGTCAAAGGGCTTTCACCGCTTGAAACTTTCGACACTTTTCCGACCACTCAAACTTGACATCTTTTGTAGTAGCCTTGTCAAAGGTGTAGCTATCATGGAAAAGCCTTTGACGAATCGTCGTAGTATCCCGCAAGTCCCAAAAAGCTCAGAATTTCGAGAGACATTCTTGGTGGTTTCCAATCAAGTATAGCTGATATTTTGTTCGGATCAACCCGAATACGAAAGTGAAACAACATGACCCAAAAAGTGACTTCCTTCATCCGAACTCACACTTACCGAACTTTGCATACAACTGTTGATCCCGTAAAGTCCGTAATACTAATCTCAAGTGTTCAAGCGTGTTCGGTTTCATCTTTTAGTGTAGATCGGTATATCATCAATAAACACTACTACAAACCGATCCAAAAGCGTACGAAAACTCGATTCATTAAGTCCATAAAAACAAAGAGTGCATTAGTGAGTCCAAAAGGCATAACGAAACTCAAAATGTCCGTAACTCGTCGGAATGCGATCTTTGGCACATCTCGTATCTCGACTCATGAATCGATAATAACCCGATCTCAAATCTATTTTCGAAAATACGAAGCCCCTTTCAACTGATCAAACAAATCATCAATCCGAGGTAGCGGGTACTTATTCTTTATAGTTACCTTATTCAGTTGCCGATAATCAATGCACATTCGCATCGTTCCATCTTTCTTTTTCACAAAAAACTGGTGCACCCAAGGAGAGAAACTTCGGTGCGTGCAAAGCCCCTATCTGTTAACTCTTGCAAGCTGTGCTTTCAACTCTTTTAACTCGAAGAGGTGCCATCCTATACGGGGCTATCGAAATAGGAGTCGTTCCGGTACTAATTCAATGCCGAACTCAATCTCTCAGATTGGTGGTAAACCGGTAGCTCTTCAGAAACACATCTAGGTATTCACACACAACCGTGCTGATTCAATCGCTTTTGGACACTTTATTATCCAAAGTACATAGGCCAAATAAGCTTCGCACCCTTTTCTCACATACTTGGGGCTAACATCGAGGATATTCTTTGAGGAAACCCACTTAAATCACTGGATTCAATTCGATGATCTCACCGCTCGACATCTCAAATCAATAAGCTTTCTTTTGCAATTCACCACCGCATCGTGCGAAGTTAACCAATCCATTCCCAAAATTATATCCAACTCATCGAAGGGCAACAACATTAAATCGGTTGGGAAACAAGAATCTCGAATCATCAACGGGCAACCTTTACACACTTTATTAACAAGTACACATCTACCCAAAGGGTTGGACACACGAATCACAAACTCGGTGAGACTCAATCTGGCGAGTCTTCACGAATACTAGAGTTTCACACACATATGAATGAGTCGAACCAGGATCAATCAATGCAATCACAGTAGTATCATAAAGGGTGAAAGTACCGGTAATGACATCAGGGGAGGAAGCATCCTCTCTGGCTCGTGTAGCATAAGCTCTAGCTGGAGCTCTAGCCTCTGATCGTATTGCGATGTCCTTCGACCCTCTCGTTTGCCACCTACATTGCACGAATGTGCGAGTGGCCTACCCGTCTTTGGCACTTTGCTCGGTCTAGTGTTCTGAGTCGCATTTTGCTCGGCTAACATCGGACACTCTCGAGTAAAATGATCTGACGATCCACATTTAAAGTAGGACCGATCACGAACTCTACAACTCCCAGGATGCCATTTCCCACAATGTTTACACTCGGCCCGGTTCTGTGGAACATTACCAACGCTAGCTACCGAAGTGGCTCGGGAACTCACTGGAGGTCGATCAAGTCTAGGCAAGTCCGAAGTGGCTTTATGTCGATGGGGTCATCTCTCGAACTTCTTGTGCACGGAATGGAAAGTTTTACTCGATGATCTTTTCCGAAAGTGTCTCTAGCTTCTACTTGACTTTTCTTTTCTCCTTTCCGAGCTCTTGGCTTTACAAGCTCGCTCGACTAATGTCACACACTCTTTGATTTCAAGAATGCCAACAAGTAACTTTATGTCTTCATTCGGGCCGTCTTGAATCTTTTACACATAATGGCTTCGGTAGATATACACTCCGAGCGTAACGGCTCAATCTGACAAACTTCCGCTCATATTCTGTCACAGTCATGCGACCCTATTTTAATTCCAGAAATTCTTTTCGTTTCTGATCGATGAATCTCTGACTGATATATTTCTTACGGAACTCAATTTGAAAGAAGTCCCAAGTTACTTTTTTTTGGAACCACAGATACGAGTGTGTTCCACGGTGATAAGCGATGTCACGAAGTAGAGATATAGCACACTTTAGGCATTCATCGGGTGTGCAGGATAGCTCATCAAGTACCCGAATAGTGTTATCAAGCCACATCTCGGCTCGCTCTGCATCATCATCATCATTGGCCTTGAATTCCTCGGCCCCATATTTTACGATTTTATCAACGGAGGCTGCTAGATCTCATCGGATCTATCATCGAAGTCTTTGAAGTGCAGGAGTTGGATTATTCGGGGTGGAGGTTGTTGTACAGCCGGATTAGTCTCGAATAAACCTGGGTAAACCATTCATTCATCATCGATAGAAGGCTTGTTTAGCCTCCCCTCATGGCTACCCGGCGGTCGAGAGTCTAATGGCGATCCACTTGCGAGACCAGCGCAATACTCTCCACATCATCGCCTACGGCTCTATCGAGGATCGGGATCCATTTACTATATAAAATACAATTGAAATTGTCGAAGTCACCACACTATCATATATACACTTCAAAGGCATGTATAGCTAGACTCATACACACTACGGTAGTCCTAGAATCGACTAAACCATAGCTCGATACCAATTAAATGTAACACCCCCTTAACCCGTATCCATTCTTTGAACTACGGTTATGAGGCGTTATCGAACTAGACACTGATTTAGCACGAGTCATTTATGGAATAAACCCAATACGCATATTTAAATTTTTCCATATCAACAAATAATGTTCAAGACTTACGTTACAAACCAGGTTTCATAATACAACACATCATTATTCATAATCCATACAAGTTTCGAATCAAGCTTCCACATAACAACACCAAATTTCGTATGTCCAACATATATATAATTACATCTATTTCATTAGCCGAATATCAACATATCATTTTATACATTCTACAATTATACATATTAAAACGGATAGGTCCATGATACTCTATTAACCTTTCATTCACACATGTTACACTCGAATATTATAGCATTACTAAATATACACATCATGCTATCATGATATGCGCAATGTCCCTAAAACAAAAGCCATGTCCAACCCTAATCATCAATTCATCCTACCTTATTAATTAATGGACACAGAGATCATTGAATAACCTACCAAACACACATGATATGTGACTAATCCAAAATATATATATTCAACCAATCCATTGACCATATATTCGGTCTTCAATTTAAAACTTCAATGATCAACACAAAGCATTAGTATATACAATTTAATAATCATCTCTGAATTATAACCAAACACATAATAATTTAAGAAGAGATATTCGCAAGACATAATATGCATACTTATACATATATATGATCATTTCTATATAACTACATTTAACTTTCAAGCCTAATATGCATATGTCTTATACCAAAGATTAAAAGCAGACCATTATATCAAACATTCAAACGATGCTTAACACAAAAATAATGACCTTTATTAGCAAGGCCATATATATACATTTACAAAACCGAACATCATTCATTACTTATCAAAATTCAGCCTATACATGCCTTTGATTGAAAAGTAAACATATATACCAAAGAGAGTGATAGTGTGGTCGACTTTCTTGATGATCCCGAGCCCGTAGTTGAATCAACGATCTATAAAACAAAAATACAAACACATACAGAGTAAGCTCACTAGCTTAGTAAGTTTTAAGCAAAAGATAATTCACTAATCAAGCACTTAAACACTTTTAATCAATAATTATAGGACATTTTATATGTACATTTCGATATGAAATTGATACAAAGCCGAATACTAGTAATATATTAACTCAATTACTTATGCTTCACTACCATCAACTCGCAACTCATTAAAGCACAAAGTACATATATTACATGAATCGCATGTTTATAATCATATAAATTCAACATTCATATCAACTACATTATCACACTAAAAATTCTGTTATATATATATTCGTACACGTCGATTATAAGCTCAAAATCACATAACACCGTTCTTAACATAATATTTCAACTCGAGTAACATTAATCACAACTTACCTTACTTCTAATGAATTCGGATGGGACTTATGCTTACGAGTTTTTAACTCAATAGATTAACTATGTTACACCTCGAGCAATTTATAGTTCCTTCGTCTTAACGTATCCAGGCATTAAGCTCGCTGAGGCACGAAGCCCGAATATATCACCGGCACTAAGCACGCTAGGCACGGCCCGAATATATCATCGGCACTAAGCACGCTGGGCAAGAAGCCCGAATATGTCACCAGGCACTAAGCACGCTGAGGCACGAAGCCCGTATATATCACCGGCACTAAGCCTGCTAGGCAAGAAGCCCGAATATGTCACCGGCACTAAGCCTGCTAGGCACGAAGCCTGAATATCAACACATTCAACCATGCGATACACATTACTTAGTACTAAACTATCAACCATCTCATATTCTTCATTTTACTTTCACCTATTAATTCAAGCATACATATTCACATTGCACTAACCAAATTTATTTCACTACAAACTCATACTCCACATTCAGCCAACATGTATATTTATGCTTTAAATTTTCAAACATCATCATATACTATGTTCATAAATAATTCTTTGATGTATACTTGCTTAAGGACTTACCTCGACTGTCGACGGACCGCGTAAACCGGCTACTCGAGAACCTTTGTTTTCCCTCGATCCAAATCCGTTTTTCTTTGTTCTTGATCTAAACACATTAAAATTTAGCTCATTCAAGTACATTTCATCTCAATTTAGTCCCTAAGCATATAATTAGGCAATTTACCATTTTACCCCTACTATTTCACATTTTCACAATTTAGTCCTATTTGCATTAAACACAAAATACACAAAATTTATCAACACTACTTGAGGGCCGTATGTATAGGGACTATACAAGTCCATTTCTTTCATTTATTTCGCAAATAAGCCCCTCTAAAAATTTATTTTTGCAATTTAGTCCAAAATACTCAAATTCACTAAAATTTCCAATACAAAATATACTAATCTTTAACATATCTTTAAAATAAAATTATCAAACATCAAAAACTACATGAACACATTAATGGCCGAATATCAAACATGCTTAGATTCAAAAATTTCAACATGGGTAAGCTACCGTTCGAAGCAACGATCTCAAAAACGTAAAAATTATCAAATACCGAAAATCACACATACCTTAATCAAGCAATTTGATTGCCGAAATTAAAAGTTCCCTAACCCTTATTCTTTTCTCCATATTCGGCCAAGGAAGAAATGAAAGATAATGGCTTTTTTTATGATATTTTAACTAATAGTATGTTATTTAACTAATTACTAACCTAACCTTATAATATAAAACTCCATAATATATAACTTAAGGTTATTCTTGACATAAGCCACCCACTAACTCAAAAATGGGTTATTTACCTTTTTAATACTCCACTTTAAAAAGCCATCATCAAACAGGCACTTTTCACTATAACTTGAGACTTTTAAAATTTACGCGATTAAGTCCTTTTTATCAAATTAAGCACCCAAACGATGAAATTTTTCTACGAAACTTTCACACATATTAATTCACATATAATAAACACAAAATATAATATTAAAATATTTCTCGGACTCAGATTCGTGGTCCCGAAACCACCATTCCGATTAGGGTCAAATTCGGTCTGTTACACACACGGCCTGAGACACGCCCGTGTGTCTCACCCGTGGTCGACACTGACTTGCACCACACGGCCAGTCACACGCCCGTGTGTCCAGCCCGTGTGTGAGCCTGACTTGTTTCAATTATCAAACTTGAAAGACACGGTCGAGCCACACGCCCGTGTGCTCAACCGTGTGGGCAATTATAGGCCATTTGCAAGGCCAAATTGCCACCCACACTTAGGGTCTCACCTACAAGCACAAACTAATTCAATTTCAAACCTCAAATAGCATTCAAACATACCAAAACATACTCAATTTAATCTCTTAACATCATCATTCATTATCCCAAACAAATCCATCTATACCTATCAATCCAAAATATCAATTACATAACAAAAACTTGTAATTCATGCACCATTTAATCTCAATCAAATCATAGCATGAACACACTATCTCCATATTGCCAAAACATATCATAAGCTCATTCACTAGAACAAACATTCCCATATTGACCAATCTTTACTCAAGCCCAAAACATATACCAAAATCATTAGCTACCAAGCCAAATCACATGGCTAAGTTTATACACTTCAAAACATGCTATATCTACTAGCCTATACATGCCATATACCATATATATATACATCTTCCAAAAGTACCAAAATAGATAGCCGATAGTGTGATTTAGTCGCTGACGATACCTAGATCCGAGCTAGCTTTAAAGACACTATAAAACAGAGAAACACTTAACACAGTAAGCTTTTAAGCTTAGTAAGTTCGAAACATAATACATTTAACTCAACAATTCAAAATCAATAAACAAAAAAAATCATCACATAGATTATTTTACAAAATTACACAATCTCATCCATATCCAATACTCACATAACCATCCATTCATCTATTTCCAAATCATCAACCACACAGGTTTCGTACATACCTTTGCCAACACATAGTTAACAAACACTTTTGCTACTCAATGCTCAATACCACCATTTCGATCAATCTTCAATAATCATTCGTTTTACTCGCACACTTACTGCCAATTTCTTAGTCGAAGCTTAAATTTCATCGCACACTTAGTGCCTTTACATTAAACCAAATTTATCTCGGTATCCCACACACAGTGCCAATCAATAAAGCCGAGGCTTTCATTACTTCGCACATACAGTGCTATTCACTTCAATTCGATTCTAATTACGCACACTTAGTGCCACATTTCTCAATTTCATATATAGCATTTCTAATTCCATAATCACATATTCATTCATTTCATAGCGCTTAAACATAAATTTAACAACTCGTATTATATCCGAACTTACCTCGGACGTCGAAGTAACAAAACGAGTCGATTAATCGAGCACTTTATCTTTGCCTCGATCTCGATCCAAATCCCTCTTTTCTTGATCTATACATATTCAAATTTAGCTCATTCAATCACCAAATCATTCAATTTAGTCCAAACACACATATTTAGGGCATTTTACAAAATAGCCCTCACATTTTCACATTTCGACACTTAAGTCCCTATTTCATAAAATCATCAAATTCACATAATTTCATCTCACACATGCCTAGCCGAATTTTCCTTGTGTCCATACAAGCCCAAATATTTCATTTATTTCACATTTTAGTCCTCCAGTTTCTCATTTTCATAATTTAGCCCAAAATAGCCAATTTCATCAAAAATTCAAGAACAAAATATATTAACCCAACATCAAACATTCATATTTCACCATCAACTATCACAAAGCTCAAACATTCATCAATGGCATCGTTCAAAATCACCAACAAATTCAAAAATTAAGACAAGGGCTAGCTAGAACACGAAGCAACGATCACAAAAACGTAGAAATTATCAAAAACTGAGTTAAAAACACATACCAAATGAAGCTCACAAGTGCCGAACCCTAAATGGCCATGAAAGCTTTCTTTTTCTTCTCCAAATTCGGCTAAGAAAGATGATAATGGCCTTTAATTTCTTTTGTTTTATTTTAATACATATTATTTCATCAATTACTAAAATATCCTTTAATAAAACATTATTATTTCATTCATTTAATGGAAATTTATGTCAAATTCCACTATCAATGGTCTAATATCAACATAAGGACTTCTTATTTGTAAAGCCATGCCAAATAAGCACTTTAAAAAATAGCACACAGCTTTTACATTTTATGCGATTAAGTCCTTTTTGCAAATTAATCACACAATCGATAAAATTTTCACACAGAAATTTCACACATGTTCAATCACATATTATAAACACCAAAAATAATATTAAAATATTTTTACGACCTCAGATTTGTGGTCTCGAAACCACTATTCCGACTAGGGTCTAAATCAGGCTGTTACAACTCTCCCCCCTTAGGGATTTTCGTCCCCGAAAATCTTACCAGTGAATAGGTTCGGATATTGCTCTCTCATAACATCTTCAGGCTCCCACGTAGCCTCTTAAATTCCATGTTTGTGCCACAACACTTTCACTAAAGGGATTTTCTTGTTTCTTAACTCTTTGATCTCGCATGCTAAAACTCGAATCGGTTCTTCATTATACGGCAAATCTGACTGAATCTCAACCTCAGTAGGAGTAATCACATGCGAGGGATCAGATCTGTATCGTCGAAGCATCAATACATGAAACACATTATGAATCTTCTCTAGCTCAGGTGGCAACAACAATCTATAAGCAACCGGCCCGATACATTCAATAATCTCATACGGCCCGATAAATCTTGGACTCAACTTGCCTTTTCTGCCGAATCGAAGTATTTTCTTCCACGGAGACACTTTCAAAAACACTTTATCATCGATCTGAAACTCAATATCTTTTCGTTTCAAGTCTGCGTACGACTTCTGACGATCTGACGCAACTTTCAGACTATCGCGAATCACTTTCACTTTCTGTTCAGTCTCTTTGATCAAATCGACCCTCTGTATCTTATTCGCACTAAGCTCAGTCCAATACAATGGAGTTCTGTATTTACAGCCATAAAGAGCCTCATATGGTACCATTTTGATGCTAGATTGAAAACTGTTATTGTACGCAAATTCAATCAACAGCAATTTTTTTCCCACGTACTTTCAAACTCAAGGATGCAACATGCAACACCCCTTACCCGAGACCGTTGCCGGAGTCGAGCATGAGGCATTACTAAACTTAACTACTAATTCAGAGCATAAAAATTGAAACTGTGCATCTGCATCATGTTGACTAAATTGACAATAACTCAAGTAACGAAACTTGAAATTTAGATCCGTAAATTTTCCTTGAAAATAGACTCATATATATTCTTACTATAATTTTTCCAGAATTTTTCATGTGGCCAATTAGTACAGTTTATTCATTAAATTTCCCTTGTTTCACTGACCAACGGTTTTGACCTCTCTTAACCTAAATTCAAATATCTCATTGTACAGTTTTCATATGATGTTCCCACTTGTTTCTATTGAAAATAGACTCACCAAGGAATCTATACATATAAAATATAACTCATAATTCATTTTTTTACAATTTTGAATGATTTTCTAAAGTCAAAATAGGGGACTTCAAATACCATCTTGACCCTGTCTCACTAAAATTCAAATATCACAGAATATAAAATTTCTTTGCCTACTCTGTTTTTTTCATATAAAAATAGACACAATAAGCTTCAATTCTATATCTTATTCACTTTATAATTCCATTTCTCCTATTTTTGGTGATTTTTCAAAATCACGTCACTGCTGCTAACCAAAAACTATTTCATTGCAAATATATGGTTAACTAGTTTATAACATCTTTACTCCATTTCATTTAAACTCTATACATTAACCATACTTATATATATACCAAAAACAAATCAACCAAAACCACAACCAAACATAATCATCAAGCCAAAATATAAATTCCAAGATTAACAAGATGGACAAGCCATTTTCGCATGGCTTATACAATTATATACAACTTCAAAACCAAACATAATGTTACTAGCCTATACATGCCATATATGTTCATAGTTTCAAACTTTTAAAATACTGAAATAGAGATCGATAGTGTGACGATGTTCCAAAATGATCCCCGAGCCTGTAGCGAAAGTCCAAAATCTATAAACAACATAAACATATAACACAGAGTAAGCTAACATAGCTTAGTAAGCCTTAAGCATATAAAACAATTTAAATGAACATTCAATCATTTTAACCATTCAATTTGTATTATTAGCATGATAATATAGCACAAATTGATTATCATAGCTGAATGCTAATTTTCTTATATGACATAACATTATTCACTTCTCAATCCCAAGATTTCACAATCTCATTTAAATTTACAAACTTACCATTTAAGCATAAGGTTTAAAATCCAAAAGGTCATCTCTTAATCACCTACTCATATTGCCGAATACGCATAGTTCAACATGTCCCCATATTCAATCGAATATGTAAACACCATTTATCAATATATACATATATATATAACCGAACATACAAATATCAAATACATATTTATCATATTTATAACCGAATATATAAATTCAATAAACATCACATGTATCCCAAAGATTCAAATTTAACATAACATCACATTTATTCAAGTATATAATATCAATACATTACCATTTTATCCACATACCTAAGAGGCCGAATATACAAAAGCATTTTGTCAACTTACTTGCTTAATAACCACATAATTATGAGGCCTTAAAAATGTAAGTTTGAAGATAGATCACCGGTATAAAACCTGCTAGGCATAAGCCTGAATCACACACCGGCACTAGGCCTGCTAGACCCGAGGTCTGATATTCAATCACCGGCAATAAGCCTGCTAGGCACAAAGCCCGATTAAGTTCACCAACCCAAGGCTTACTAGGCTCACAGCCTGAATAATGATACTTTTAATCTGTCTCACACACATATTTCATAAATCGAACCTGTTATACACTTCATCATCTTTGTACGAACATTTCAGTAACATATCCCAATCGAACAAACTTAAACACATTAAATTTTAGGTTTATTAACATTCGGTTATTCATTGTTGATTCCACAAATTTCCAAAACAGCAAATTACTAAGTTACAGGCATAACTTGCAATGTTTTATCGCTTAAAGACTTACCTCGGATATCGACTTTAATGACAAAAACCGGCTATTCAACTATTTTCGCTTTTCCCCGATCCAAGTCCGATTTCTTTGGTCTTGATCTAAAAATATTCAAATTAAGCTCATTCAAACATATTTTCATTCAACTTAATCCAAAAACACATAAATGAGCATTTTGCACTTTAACCCCTAATATTTCACATTTTCTCAATTTAGTCCCCATTTCAAAACAACACAAAATACACAAAATTTCCTTAAACCCGTGCTTGGCCGAATCTTCAATAGGTCCCTAGCAGCCCATTAATTTCATTTATTTCACATTTTAACCCCTCAATTTACAAATTTCACAATTTAATCCTTAATATGCATTTTTATCAAAAATCACTTAATTAACTATGATAATCTACCAACATTTATTTATTTTTCATCATCAAACAACAAAAACATCAAGCTTTCAACAATGGCAAATCAAAAAATCATCATAAAATCTGAAAATTAAAACATGGGCTAGCTAGTATACGAAGCAACGATCTCAAAAACGTAAAAATTATCAAAAAACCGAACAACTATCATACCTTAATTAAGCTTCAAATGGCCGAAACTTTCCTAGGTTTTCTTTCTTCTTCTTAAGCTCACATTCGAACAACATTAAAAGATGGAGAAGGTGGATTTGTTTTCTTTTTCTTTTTATATTATTATAACATATATTATGTAACACCCTGATTTAGGGGCTATGCAATTTGAGTATAATTCAGGTGTTGGAAGATTTTTGGGGTGTTTTTGGATGTGTTTTAAAGTTTTAAGAATGCTCGGATGAAAGGGGAAGGCTTTGGAAAATTTTGGATTTTTAGTGTAAAAAGGGGAAATAGGGCAGGAAGGCCTTAAAATAATTTTTGGAAGGTTATGGCACAAGAAAGGCATTGGCAAAGTGGCTTCATCTTATTTGCTTTAGGGGTGGAAGTAGCGCTAGTGAGTGAGGCACAGGTTCGAATCTGTGCAAGCAGATGAAGGGTTTTTTTTTTTTTTTTGGGGCGTTAAAAGGAAGGAACTAAGGAAGTAGGGCTTAAAAGAAATTGTGGCGCGTTTTTGACACAAACAACGCCTTGGCGGAATGGCCTGGGGCGCTACCTGGCTGCTTGTTCCACCAGGTCCTGTGTTCGAACCATGGAGGCTGCAGCAAGGGTGTTTTTATTTTATTCTTTTTGGCAGCAATTTGAAGGTGTGGACGGCACATGGAGTCTTAGGTAGGTGAGGATAAGGTTTTATTTTATCTAGTGGTTGTTTTTTTAATCTTTATTTTAATAGGTGGGATAATAGTGGAACCATTCAAATTGTTTTTGAATGGATGAAGATAAGATTTAATTGGAGTTGTTTAGCTTTTGAATTAATTTGGTAGGAGGTGATAAGCATTTGATTACTTTATTATTTTAGATAATTAGAGGATTATTTTAGTTGAAATTAGAGATAATGGTGTTAGTGGGTTATTGTTTTGATTTGGTAAAGAGATAAATATGGATTAAATAGTGAAGGAGTTGTCTAATTCAAATTAATTTGAATTAGTAGTCGATGGTCGAATGATGGATTCTTCACGTGGGAGTAGTGACCGAAGGCTATAAATAGGGGTGTGCTCATCCCTTAACCGAATTTTAGCCCCATTTCTTTTATGCCAAATTATTTCTAATTCTTCCCTTAGCCTCTTGCCGAAACCAAGTCAAGGAAAACACTTCCTCTTTTTCTTTTATTCATGGAAGCCATAGCCAGAACCACTATAGCATTCACCCTTTTTTGTTCTCGTGACTTGTTTTAAAGCCGAAAGTGTTAGGTGTTTCTTTCGTTGCTTGAAGCCAGAAATCTCCCTTGGTGTCCTAGTGTGGTTGGCGAATCTTAAGCAAGAGTGGTAAGTATGTTCTGCGCCTTAGTAATCGATTTATTAATTCCTTGTTTTAGTGGCCAAAACCAAATGGTTGGCCTTAGTTTTGGTATGGCCAGAATGTCTCTAAGGGCCAAGGTGATGCTTTGTTTTGTGTTCTTGTAGCCAGCACCAAGGAGCTTAAAGGGAATCTCTCGGGTTTAGACTCATCAAGGTAAGTAATGGTAGCCGAATGCCTATTGCTATCCCATCCTTGTGTTCTCATCGACTCTTTCAAGGTAAGAACCGATTTCGGTTTTGTTTGGAAACATGTTATTATCATAGGTGAACCATCGCTTGACTCGGGATTTGGTAGGAAACCAAGTCGGTTGTAAGGTAAGGGTAAGTGATTCATTAATATTCGGATATGGGCCTTATTTTGAGTACTTAGGTGTTGACCCACTCGACTTTGGTTATAGGGCAAATCGTGAAGCAAAGAAAGCCTTCGGGATCTCGGTATTTCGGTAAGGATGTTAATAGGTGATCTAGATTCGATACTTGTAGATTTTGATTCTTTGTGATTAATCGTGTGGTTACGATTAAGTATCGTCGATGGATGCGAGTACCGGTCCAAGGTGGGCAAGGGAAAGCTCCCATCCCAAAGTTCAAGAAGAGATCGTTCTGGCACATGCGAGATTGGCCACGGTGTGGGCCAACAACGTAAAACGTTAGGCAAATAGCCGTAGTCTCACTAAGCGATAGCGTCGAGGATCGAGAGTCTAGAACTCCAAGTTATAAGGTGTGTGGTTAGACCATTGTTTCCGGGATTTGTATGATATCCGTTGTGTTATATGTTTACTAATGAATGCAGTGCCATATGTGTAATGGATACCCTAAAGGGGTATGATGACGACCAGGTTAGTAGCAAATTGGCTAATATGTGATAATTGATTTTAACTATGTGAGCATGCCTATGATTGTGAATATCATGTACATGCATCATCTCAGCATCATATTATGTTACATGTGCATGGGTGGGTTTTTGAAAGAATGCGGGTGTACTTGAGTACGTGGTTGATGTCGACTTTGTGCTACATCGTGGATTGGCGCCGATCGAGGTCGCGTTGTGGATCTTTGCGATTTAGTTCGGCGTGGTTACCTTGATTGATATCGGCTCTATGCCATATCGTGGCTTGATGGATTCTTTGTGTGCTCCATCGTGGTTTGATGTTAGCTATACGCTACATCGTGGATGGCATTGGTTGCCTTTATGGAGGGAAAAGGAGAGGGTGACTCGATAGTCCCCTGGTGTGTGGTAGGCGGGATAAGGGGGTGTGTAGCGGATGGACCTTAGGATTGGGTTGGGTATCATGATTGCATGGTTTCGTTATGAATTGATATGGAAATGGGCCAAGCCCAATATGACTTGTGGATTTGTATGTTTTGAGAACATACGTGGAAATGGGCCAAGCCCAGTGATCAGTGGATTAATGAGAAAAGGGCCTAGCCCAGTGCTTGAATATGATTTGATTGTGGGCCAAGCCCAGATTGTGGTAATGTTTAAATGATTATATTTATATGTTGCATTTGATATTTGGGTTGATTTGTGGCTAACATGTGGGTGGATATCAGTGGTTTAATTACACACTGAGTCTGTATGACTCACCCAACTTTTTAAACATCGCAGGTGAGTCGTGATTAATGGATCGGGTTGGAGTGGATACAAAGGTGGCCATGCAGAAACAGATTTTCATGCAGAAGTAGACGTTTTGAATATTTTTATTTCAAGCATTTTAATTTGAAGTACTTGGACTAATTTATTTGATGTAATAAGGGCCACTTTTGGTTAAAGTACTCTATTTATAGTTGATAAAGGTTATAACGTATTTAGTAATATTTTTACAAAGGATTTATATTATAATAAATTATAATAAAGTTTTAATGCAAACCAAGCTTATATTATTTAATAATTTTAATGGACTTACTTCCCAAAAGTTAACAAAATTTTCAAGTTTTACTCTAAAGACAAAGATTTTTAACCGTCATTCCGCAGTGACATAACCAGATCCGGACGAGACTTGTGGGTCGGGTTTGGGGGTGTTACATATTATAAATTTATAACTAGTTTACTATTTTAACCATATTATGTTTTAATTATAAAACATAATAATATGGACAAAGTTGTCCCATGCCACCCACTATCTTCTAAAATGGGCTATTTGACCTTTAAGGATCCCATATTAAAAAGCCACTATCAATATGGCACTTTATACTTTAGTTTGTAACTTTCGCATTTAACGCGATTACGTCCTTTTAATTAATTAAGCACGCAAACAATCTAATTTTTATACGAAACTTTCACACATGCTAATTCGAATATAATTAACACAGAAAATAATATTTAAGTATTTTTCTGACTCAAATTTGTGGTCCCGAAACCACCGTTCCAATTAGGGTTTAAATCGGGCCGTTACAACTCTCCCCCCTTAGGGATTTTCGTCCCCGAAAATCTTACTAGTGAATAGGTTTGGATAACGCTCTTTCATTGTATCCTCTGACTCCCAAGTTGCTTCTTCAACTCCGTGCTTTTGCCACAGTACTTTAACTAACGGAATTTTCTTATTTCTCAATTCTTTTATCTCACGAGCCAGAATACAAATCGGTTCCTCTTCATATGTCATATCAGGCTGAATCTCAACTTCTGTCAGACAAATCACATGTGAAGGATCAGATCGATATCTACAAAGCATCGAAACATGAAAGACATCATGGATCTTTTCTAGCTCAGGTGGTAACTGCAATCTGTAAGCAACTGGCCCGATACGCTCTGTGATTTCATACGGTCCAATGAATCTCGGACTCAATTTGCCTTTACAACCAAATCTGAGTACTTTCTTCCACGGTGAAACTTTCAAAAACACTTGATCTCCAATCTGAAACTCAATATCTTTATGCTTCAAATCTGCATATGACTTTTGACGATCTGATGCACCTTTCAAACTATCACGGATCACTGCCACTTTCTGTTCAGTTTCTTTAATCAAGTCAACTCCGTGTATCTTATTTTCACTGAGCTCGGTCCAGTATAATGGTGTACGACATTTACGACCGTACAAAGCTTCGTAGGGTGCCATTTTAATACTAGATTGAAAGCTATTATTGTAAGCAAATTCAATCAGAGGTAAGTATCGTTCCCACGCTCCTTCGAACTCAAGGATGCAACATCTCAACATATCCTCAAGTACCTGAATGATCCGTTCAGACTGACCATCTATTTGCGGATGAAAAGCTATGCTAAAGTGTAGTTTCGTACCTAAAGCATCTTGCAACTTCTTCCAAAACCGCGATGTGAATCTCGGGTCTCTGTCCGAAACAATAGAAATAGGCACACCATGTAATCTCACAATCTGAGAAACATATAATTCAGCCAATCTATCAAGTGAATAATATGTGCGAATCAGAATGAAATAAGCAGTTTTAGTCAATCTATCCACAATAACCCAGATTGTATCTTTCTTGCTCGGTGTCAACGGTAAACCGGATACAAAACCCATCATGACTCTGTCCCATTTCCACTCTGGTATCATAATCGGCTGAAGTAACCCAGAAGGTACCTGATGCTCGGCTTTTACTTGTTGACAGACTAAACATTTCGAAACAAGGTTAGATATGTCTCGTTTCATACCAGGCCACCAATAGAACTGTTTCAGATCGTTATACATTTTCGTGCTACCCGGGTGAATAGACAATCGGCTATTATGAGCTTCATTTAAAATCATCTGAATCAAATCCGAATTCCTCGAAACACATATTCGATCTTTGAACTTCAAGCAGTCATTCTAATCAATTCGAAACTCTGACTCAACATTACTTTCACACTGAGCTCGTTTTGCCAACAAATCTTTATCAACTTTTTGGGCATCACTAATTTGTTAAACAAACAATGGTCTTGCTTTTAATTTGGCTACTATCGAACCATCATCAAACATAACCATATGCGCATTCATTGCACGTAGAGCAAATAATGACTTTCGACTTAAAGCATCCGCAACAACATTAGCTTTTCCCGGATGGTAGTCAATCACTAGCTCATAATCTTTCAACAACTCTAACCATCAGCGTTGTCTCAAATTCAAATCTTTCTGAGTCATCAAATACTTCAGGCTTTTGTGATCTGAATAAACATGACATTTCTCACCGAACAGATAATGACGCCAAATTTTCAACGCAAACACAATGGCTGCTAGTTCCAAATCATGTGTTGGATAGTTTCTTTCGTGTGGCTTCAACTGTCTCAAGGCATAAGCTATAACTTTGCCTTCCTGCGTCAAAACACAACCCAAACCATTTAAAGATGCATCACTATAAATAAAAAATTCTTTACCCGATTCAGGCTTGACTAACACTGGAGCTTTGGTCAAATGAGCTTTCAACTGATCGAAACTTTTCTGACACTTTTTCGACCACTCGAACTTAACATATTTTTGTAGCAGCTTTGTCAACGGTGTAGCAATCATAGAAAAACCTTTCACAAACCGTCTATAGTAACCAGCAAGCCCCAGAAAGCTTCAAACTTTATAAACATTTTTCGGTGGTTTCCAGTCAAGTATAGCCGATACGTTATTCGGATCAACCCGAATACCTGATGCTGAAACAACATGGCCCATAAAACTAACTTCACGTAACCAGAACTCACACTTGCTAAACTTTGCATACAACTGTTTATCTCGCAAAGTTTGTAGCACAAGTCTCAAATGCTCGTCATGCTCGGTTTCATCTCTGGAGTAGATCAAAATATCATCTATAAACACTACCACAAACTGATCCAAATACTGTCTAAAAATCTGATTCATCAGATCCATATAAACAGCAGGTGCATTAGTAAGTCTGAAAGGCATAACCAAAAACTTATAGTGTCCGTATGTAACAGCTCGTATACGACCCTAATCGGAACGGTGGTTTCGGGACCATGAATCCGAGTTAAAAAATTATTTTCTATTATTTTTAAATGCTTAATATGTGTGAATTAATGTGTGTGAAATTTGTATATTAAAATTTGCTTGTTCTAGTGCATAAATATGAAAAGGGCTTAATTGCATAAGAAGAAATTTTGGTGGATAATGAGTAAATATTGAATTGATGATGTTTTTGTGAATTGGGGGTTTTATAAAGTAAATTGACCATAATTAGAGTTAGTGGTAGTCATGATTATGCATGTAATAGTAACTTATTTTTTTATTATACTTTATTATATTTTATGTTAAACATTAGTTAAAGTGTTAGAATAATAATAAGAAAATAAAAGATGAAAGGTGTTCATCTTCCTAAAGGGTGCATGGTCGAAACTTGAGAAAGAAAAGAGAGAAAAACTTCTTTAGCATTCGGCACTTGAGGGATCAATTAGGTATGTGTTTGCTTTAGATTTTTGATGATTTTCATATTTTTGTGATTGTTGATCATTTTCTATTAAGCCCATGTAGAAATTTTGTACATTGATCATGTATGTGAGAAATGCCATTGATGTTGGGTTGAGTTTTGTGATGGTTTTAATATTAAATGAAAGAGTTGAACTAGATGAAAATATTTTTCTCTTGAGTCTTTGGGTGATTGTAGCTAATTAAGGATTTATTTGTGAAATAAATCATGGAAGGGTTAAATTGAGAAAATATGGAAGTTTGTGGACTTACAAGGTCCTTGGGAAGATTCGGCCCTAAGGAATGTTATTCTAATTTTGAACAATTCGTGAGTTGTGCATTAGGGACTATTTTGTAAAAATTGAAAATACTAGGTTAAAATGGTAAATTGCTTAATTATGAGTTTTTATATTTAATTGGATAAAAAAATGTATTTGAATGAGTTCAATTTGAAATTATTAGATCAAGTACAAAAGGAAAAGGAATTGGATCGAGGAAAAGCAAAATTAAACGAATAGTCGGGAAGCTTAATTCATCAACCTCCGAGGTAAGTTTAAGCAATTGGATTGAGTCGTATTTTTATTTTATATTATGTACATATGTATATTAATGATTTTAAGTTGTTATTATCATAAGTCCGAATGTGATGATGGAATTGGCATGTAATGGCCGAATGTATGATTTGATAGAGGTTAAGTGAAAATTTATTTATTTGAGTGGTTTTATTATGTATGTATGCAATATAAGATGGTTGAAAGTAATGATAATATGAGAGATGATGGTTTAAAGATGGGGAATATAATATATATATATATATATATATAACAAGTGTGCCAAATATGATGGGTGTATTTTGAGTAATTGAGATACTTGTAAATCTATAGTTATATGTATAAATATTGGAACATATGTGAAATTTGTAATGTGAAGAAATTTGATTGAGGGCACTATGTGTGCGATTATGTAACCGAGCACTATGTGTGCGAGATCGGTTTTGGGCACTATGTGTGCGATTATGTAACCGAGCACTATGCGCGTGAGATCGATGAGTTGGGCACTATGTGTGCGATTATGTAGCCGAGCACTATGCGTGCGAGATCGGTGAGTTGGGCACTATGTGTGCGATTATGTAACCGAGCACTATGTGTGCGAGATCGGTTGTTTGGGCACTATGTGTGCGAGATGATATACCGAAACCTTTGTGTGTGCGAAATCGGTCGTATAACACTATGTGTGCGAGAAGATAAGTAACGGCACTAAGTGTGCGACACGTTACACCAAGCGCCCTATATGTGTGCGGTTTACGGAGTTTACAATGATAAAATAAATGAAAGGAGACATCCGAAAAATGATAAATAGGTAAATGAGGTATGACATTTGAGTTGCTTGATATCAAAGGTAAGTGGTTGTGTACAAGAAATTATAGTATTGAAATGTCACCTTAAATCCTTGAGCTTTTTGAATAGATAAATGGTGTGTTTGTATTTGGTTCTTGAGACTTATTGAGTTGGTAAATGATGATTTGTGTCATGTTATATTATATGTAATACATTGAGTAATAGTTGAGGTTCAAGTTAGGGTGATTTAATTCATATAATGATTATTTGAAATTTCTTATTAATGCTTAAACTTACTAAGCTATGATAGCTTACGGTGTATGCTTACCTGACTATTTTATAGATTTCGGAAGCTAGCTCGTGCTCGGGGATCTTCGTTGAAGTCAATTACACTATCACCGAATTTTGGTATCTTATAAGTTACAACTCTTTTAAATTTGTGGCATGTATAAGCTAGGTCTCTTTAGTATACTTTGAATGGTGTGAATTTGTATATAAGCCATGCGAAAATGGCTATACTTTTGTGATTAAGTATGGTATAGTCATGTTTGAATTTGGTGCCACTAGTATGAATGTTTGATTATTAAATACAAGCTCATCTTGCAAGATTATTTAATCCTATGCTATGCATGATAATTGAATCCATAAACTTGATTGTGTGTAGGGTTGATAATACATTTTTAGTCGCTATATATATATTCATATGTTATATATATAGGCGTATGATTTGTAATGATGGTCATTATATTAAAATGTGAATACTTGGTTTTGCTATATGTTTTATTTTAAAGGTTTATTTTATGATATGTATATGCTAGTTTGATACTTTTGTAATAATTCGAATTTGGTATAAAAATATATATATATTTTTAATGTGAAATGCCGAGTGTGATAAGAAATTAATGTGTTAATCAAATCAAATTGGACTTTATAAATCTGGGTAAATGAATGGAAGTGATTATATTTAGTTAATGATATTGTTTGAGTTATGTAAATGAATGAATTGATATTAGATGAGATATATTTTCGTTAATGTTTTAAAGATGGATGTTTGGGAATAATAGATATATTTATAAACTGGTTGAAGGACATATACCTATTCGGCCATTACATTATAATTGACCATGTGTGTAGTGACTCGTATATTGAATGAAAATTTGCATGAAATGCATGCTGATGAATTAATTTTAGAAGGAATTTATAGATATATTTTATCCATGATAGTTCGAAGTGTTATGAAACTTATTAAATAATAAGTCTGATAGAGTGTAATGATTCGTGTTTGGTTTAGTAATGCCGTAACCCTAATCCGGTGACGGATACAGGCTAGGGGCGTTACACCGTACCTCATCCGAAAAGCAGTCTTTGGCACATCAAAATCTCTGACTCGCAACTGATAATAACCTGATCTTAAATCTATCTTTGAAAACACGGAAGCCCCCTTTTAGCTGATCAAACAAGTCGTCAATCCGTGGCAACGGGTATTTATTCTTTATAGTCACCTTATTTAGCTGTCGGTAATCAATACACATTCGCATAGTTCCATCTTTCTTTTTCACAAATAGAACTGGCGCACCCCAGGGAGAGAAACTCGGTCGTGCAAAACCCCTTTCTATTAACTCTTGCAACTGTGCTTTTAACTCTTTTAATTTAGTAGGTACCATCCGATACGGAGCTATCGAAATCGGAGTCGTTCCCGGAACTAACTCAATACCAAACTCCACTTCTCGAATAGGTGGCAAACCCGGTAATTCTTCAGGAAATACATCCGGATACTCATTCACAACTGATACAGATTCAATTTTCTTTTCAGTTGCTTTACTATCAAGCACATAAGCAAAGTAAGCTTCATAACCTTTTCTCACATACTTCCGAGCTAGCATCGAAGAGATTACTGCTGGTAACCCATTCAGATCATTAGATTCAATCTGAATAATTTCACTGTTCTGACATCTCAAATCAATGGTCTTTCTTTTGTAGTTAACAACAGCATCGTGCAAAGTCAACCAGTCCATAGCCAAAATTATATCAAATTCATCAAAAGGCAACAACATCAAATCGGCTGGAAAACATGAATCTCGAATCATCAACGGGCAATTTTACACACTTTGTCAACCAATACACACCGCCGGGGGTTTGATACTCGAATCACAAACTCGATTAGACTCAACAGTGAGTCTTAATGAATACTAATGTTTCACACACATAAGAATGAGTCGAACCAGGATCAATCAATGCAATAACACTAGTATCATAAAGAGTGAAAGTACTGGTAATAACATCCGGGAAGAAGCATCCTCACGAGCGCGCGTATAGCATATGCTCTAGCAGTGCACGAGCCTTAGATCGGATGTTGTATCTTTCGTCCCCTCTCGACTACCACTTACATTACCCGAATGCGGGTGGTGCCTCCTCGTGTTGACATGTTGCTCGGTCTCGCATTCTGAACAGTATTTTGCTCAACTAACATTGGACACTCCCAGATAAAATGATCCATTGATCCACATTTAAAACATGACCGATTATGTAATCTACAACTTCCAGAATGCCATTTACCACAATGCTTGCACTCAACCCTGTTCTGCTGAACATTACCAACACTGGCAATCGAAGTGGCTCGTGAACCCACAGAAGGTCGATCTCGGTCTTGTCTAGCAAAGTCTGAAGTAGCTTTATGTCGACTAGAATCATCTCTGAACTTCTTTGATACTGAGTGAAAAGTCTTACTCGATGATCTTTTACGGAAGTCTCTGGCTTCAAATTCAGCTTTTCTTTTCTCTTTTCCAAGCTCTTCGGCTTTACAGGCTCGCTCAACAAGTACCACGAACTCTTTAATCTCAAGTATGCCGACCAATAATTTAATATCTTCATTCAACCCATCTTCGAATCTTTTACACATGATAGCTTCGGTTGAAACACATTCACGAGCATATCTGCTTAAGCTCACAAATTTTCGTTCATACTCAGTTACGGTCATACGACCCTGCTTCAATTCCAAAAATTCATTGCATTTTTGATCGATGAATCTCTGGCTAATGTATTTCTTACGGAACTCAGTCTGGAAGAATTCCAAGGTCACTTTCTCTTTCGGAACCACCGATACTAGTGTATTCCACCAGTAATATGCGGTATCTCGTAATAAGGATAAAGCACATTTTAAGCATTCATCCGGAGTACATGATAGCTCGTCGAACACACGGATAGTATTATCAAGCCACAGCTCAGCTCGTTCCGCATCATCATCATCATTAGCTTTAAACTCTTCGGCCCCGTGTTTTCTAATTTTATCTATAGGAGGCTTGTTAAATCTCATCTAATCAATCATCGGGGGTACCATAGGTATCGAAGATGGATTATTCGGGGGTGGAGTTTGTTGTGCAGCCGGATTAGTCCGGATATACTGTGTAAACCAATCATTCATCATTTGGTAGAAGGCTTGTCTAGCCTCCCCCTCTGGATTACTCGAAATAGGTCAAGAATCTATCGACTCTGTCCCTTGCGCGGGAGCAGGCGCTACACTCTCGACATCATCAGCTACGGCTCGATCGGGATCCATTACTATATGAAATCACATTTTCAAATGTCAGAAGTCATCACACTATCGCAGTATAAAATATGGCATGTATAGCTAGACTCACACGCGCTACGTTAGTCCTAGAATCGACTAAACCGTAGCTCTGATACCAATCAAATTTAACACCCCTTACCCGAGACCGTTGCCGGAGTCAAGCATGAGGCATTACTAAACTTAACTACTAATTCGGAGCATAAAAATTGAAACTGTCTATCTGCATCATGTTGACTAAATTGACTACAACTCAAGTTACAAAACTTGAAATTTAGATCCGTAAATTTTCCTTGAAACTAGACTCATATATATTCTTACTATAATTTTTCCAGAATTTTTCATGTGGCCAATTAGTACAGTTTATTCATTAAATTTCCCCTGTTTCACTGACCAACGGTTCTGACCTCTCTTAACCTAAATTCAAATATCTCATTGTACAGTTTTCATATGATGTTCCCACTTGTTTTTATTGAAAATAGACTCACTAAGGAATCTATACATATAAAATATAACTCATAATTCATTTTTTAAAATTTTGAATGATTTTATAAAGTCAAAATAGGGGACTTCAAATACCATCTTGACCCTGCCTCACTAAAATTCGAATATCACAGAATATAAAATTCCTTTGCCTACTCTGTTTCTTTCATATAAAAATAGACACAATAAGATTCAATTTTATATCTTATTCACTTTCTAATTCCATTTCTCCTATTTTTGGTGATTTTTCAAAATCACGTCACTGCTGCTAACCAAAAACTATTTCATTGCAAAAATATGGTTAACTAGTTTATAACATCTTTACTCCATTTCATTTAAACTCTATACATTAACCATACTTATATATATACCAAAACCAAATCAACCAAAACCACAACCAAACATAATCATCAAGCCAAAATATAAATTCCAAGATTAACAAGATGGACAAGCCATTTTCGCATGGCTTATACAAATATATACAACTTCAAAACCAAACATAATGTTACTAGCCTATACATGCCAAATATGTTCATAGTTTCAAACTTTTAAAATACCGAAATAGCAATCGATAGTGTGATGATGTTCCAAAACGATCCCCGAGCCTGTAGCGAAAGTCCAAAATCTATAAACAACATAAACATATAACACAGAGTAAGCTAACATAGCTTAGTAAGCCTTAAGCATATAAAACAATTTAAATGAACATTCAATCATTTTAACCATTCAATTTGTATTATTAGCATGATAATATAGCACAAATAGATTATCATAGCCGATTGCTAATTTTCTTATATGACATAACATTATTCACTTCTCAATCCCAAGATTTCACAATCTCATTTAAATTTACAAACTTACCAATTAAGCATAAGGTTTAAAATCCAAAAGGTCATCTCTTAATGTCATATTGCCGAATACACATAGTTCAACATGTCCCCATATACAATCGAATATGTAAACACCATTTATCAATATATGCATATATATATAACCGAACATACAAATATCAAATACATATTTATCATATTTATAACCGAATATATAAATTCATTAAACATCACATGTATCCCAAAGATTCAAATTTAACATAACATCACATGTATTCAAGTATCTAATATCAACACATTACCATTTTATCCACATACCTAAGAGGCCGAATATACAAAAGCATTTTGTCAACTTACTTGCTTAATAACCACATAATTACAAGGCCTTAAAAATGTAAGTTTGAAGATAGATCACCGGTATAAAACCCGCTAGGCATAAGCTTTGAATCACACACCAAACACTAGGGCACGCTGGGCAGGTCGATATTCAATCACCTAGGCAATAAGCACGCTAGGCACAAAGCCCGATTAAGTTCACCAGCCCAAGGCTTGCTAGGCTCACAGCCTAAATAATGATACTTTTAATCTGTCTCACACACATATTTCATAAATCGAACCTGTTATACACTTCATCATCTTTGTACGAACATTTCAATAACATATCCCAATCGAACAAACTTAAACACATTAAATTTTAGGTTTATTAACATTCGGTTATTCATTGTTGATTCCACAAATTTCCAAAAAAGCAAATTACTAAGTTACAGGCATAACTTGCAATGTTTTATCGCGTAAAGACTTACCTCGGATATCGACGGACGACAAAAACCGGCTATTCAACTATTTTCGCTTTTCCTCGATCCAAGTTCGATTTCTTTGGTCTTGATCTAAATATATTCAAATTAAGCTCATTCAAACATATTTTCATTCAATTTAATCCAAAAACACATAAATGAGCATTTTGCACTTTAACCCCTAATATTTCATATTTTCTCAATTTAGTCCCCATTTCAAAACAACACAAAATACACAAAATTTCCTTAAACCCATGCTTGGCCGAATCTTCCATAGGTCCCTAGCAGCCCATTAATTTCAATTATTTCACATTTTAACCCCTCAATTTACAAATTTCACAATTTAATCCTTAATATGCATTTTTATCAAAAATCACTAAATTAACTATGATAATCTACCAACATTTTTTTTTTCATCATCAAACAACAAAAACATCAAGCTTTCAACAATGGCAAATCACAAAATCATCATCAAATCTGAAAATTAAAACATGGGCTAGCTAGTATACGAAGCAACGATCTCAAAAACGTAAAAATTATCAAAAAACCGAACAACTATCATACCTTAATTAAGCTTCAAATGGCCGAAACTTTCCTAGGTTTTCTTTCTTCTTCTTAAGCTCACATTCGGCCAACATTAAAAGATGGAGAAGGTGGATTTGTTTTCTTTTTCTTTTTATATTATTATAACATATATTATAAATTTATAACTAGTTTACTATTTTAACCATATTATGTTTTAATTATAAAACATAATAATATGGACAAGTTGTCCCATGCCACCCACTATCTTCTAAAATGGGCTATTTGCCCTTTAAGGATCCCATATTAAAAAGCCACTATCAATATGGCACTTTATACTTTAGTTTGTAACTTTCGCATTTAACGCGATTACGTCCTTTTAATTAATTAAGCACGCAAACAATCAAATTTTTATACGAAACTTTCACACATGCTAATTCACATATAATTAACACAGAAAATAATATTTAAATATTTTTCTGACTCAAATTCGTGGTCCCAAAACCACCGTTTCGATTAGGGTCTAAATCGGGCCGTTACACAACATCTCAACATATCCTTAAGAATCTGAATGATCCGCTCGGATTGACCATCCGTTTGCGGATGAAATGTTGTACTAAAATGCAACTTCGTACCTAAAGCCTCTTGCAATTTCTTCCAAAACCGCGAGGTAAATCTCGAATCTCTGTCAGATACAATAGATAGTGGCACCCCGTGCAATCTTACAATCTCAGAAATATACAATTCAACTAATTTATCAAGTGAATAATCTGTTCTCACCGGAACAAAATGAGTTGATTTCGTCAATCTGTCAACTATCACCTAGATTGCATCTTTCTTTCCTGGAGATAAAGGTAGTCCCGACATAAAGTCCATCGTGATTCTCTCCCATTTCCACTCAGGAATCATAATCGGTTGTAACAAACCGGATGGAACCTGATGTTCAGCTTTTACTTGCTGACATACTAAACATCTCGAAACAAACTCTGAGATATCCCGTTTCATACCATGCCACCAATAAAACTGTTTCAGATCATTATACATTTTTGTACTTCCCAGATGAACAGCCAAACGACTATTGTGTGCTTCGTTCAAAATCAACTGAATCAACTCTGAATTCCTCGGAACACAAATCCGATCTCTGAATTTCAAACAATTATCGTTATCCACTCAAAATTCTGAATCAAAATTCAAACCACATTGAGCTCGTTTTGTCATCATCTCATTATCACTTTTCTGGGCATCCCAAATCTGACATATAAACATCGGCCTCACTTTCAACTCAGTCAAAACCGAACCATCATCACACAGATCTATTTGAGTACTCATTACTCGCAAAGCAAATAAAGACTTTCGGCTCAAAGCGTCAGCAACAACATTAGCTTTTCTCGGATGATATCAATTACTAATCCATAGTCTTTTAGTAATTCTAACCATCTCTGCTGTCTCAAATTTAATTCTTTCTGTGTCATCAGATATTACAAACTCTTGTGATCAGTATAAATGTGACATTTCTCACCAAATAGGTAATGACGCCAAATCTTCAATGCAAATACAATCACAGCTAATTCAAGATCATGCGTCGGGTAGTTCTTTTCATGCGGCTTTAACTATCTCGAGGCATAAGCTATAACTTTACCCTCTTGCATCAGCACACAGCCCAAACCATTCAACGATGCATCACTGTAAACTATAAATTCTTTACCAGATTCAGGTTGGACTAACACTGGTGCCTCTATCAACAATGCTTTCAACTGTTTAAAACTCTGCTGGCACTTTTCTGACCACTCGAATTTAACATCTTTCTGTAACAATTTTGTCAACGGAGTCGCAATCATTGAAAAGCCTTTCACAAACCGCCTATAATATCCCGCTAGTCCCAGAAAACTACAGACTTCAAACACATTTCTCGGGGGCTTCCACTCTAAAATTGCTGAAATCTTGTTCGGATCAACTCGTATTCCCGCAACTGATACAGTATGTCCCAGAAAACCAACCTCACGTAACCAGAACTCACATTTGCTAAACTTCGCAAATAATTGCTTCTCACGCAGGGTCTGTAACACGATTCTCAAATGCTCGGCATGTTGCGTCTCATCACAAGAATAGATCAGAATGTCATCAATAAACACCACAACAAATCGATCTAAATATGGTCTGAATACCCGATTCATTAAATCCATAAACACTGCAAGAGCATTCGTTAGTCCAAAAGGCATAACTAAGAATTCATAATGTCCGTACCTCGTTCTAAAAGTAGTTTTCAGCACATCTGATTCTTTAACCCGTAGCTGATAATAGCCCGATCTCAAATCTATCTTAGAAAGCACTGTAGCTCCTTTCAACTGATCAAACAAATCATCAATTCGGGGTAGAGGATATTTATTCTTTATCATCACTTTGTTCAACTGTCGATAATCAATACACATCCTCATAGTTCCATCTTTCTTTTTCACAAACAACACAGGAGCACCCCAAGGCGAGAAACTCGGTCGTGCAAATCCTCTATCTGTCAACTCTTGCAACTGAGACTTCAACTCTTTCAATTATGCCGGTGCCATTCTATACGGAGCTATTGAGATAGGAGTTGTTCCCTGCACTAAATCAATACCAAACTCAACTTCTCATATCGGAGGCAATCCCGGTAGTTCTTCAGGAAATACATCTGGGAACTCGCAAACTACAGGTACAGATTCAACTTTCTTTCATGTCACTTTTGTATCTATCACATACGCAAGATAGGCTTCACAACCCCTTTTTACATAACTCTGAGCTTTCATCACTGAGATCACAGCCGGTAACCCATTCAAATCACTGGATTCAATTCGAACTATCTCACCATTCTGACTTCTCAAATCAATACTCTTTCGTTTACAATTTACAATAGCATTATGCAAAGTGAGCCAATCCATACCCAAAATTATATCAAATTCATCAAAGGGTAGCAGCATCAGATTAGCCGGAAAATAAGTATCTCGAAACATCAATGGACAATTCTTGCATACTTTGTCAACCAAGACACTTTTACCTAAAGGGTTCGATACTCTAATTACGAACTCATTAGACTCAACAGGTAGAGTCTTACTGGATGCTAAGCTCATGCATACATACGAATGAATAGACCCTGGATCTATCAATGCAATCACATCAGTATCAAACAGAGTAAAAGTACCAGTTATGACGTCTGGAGATGTCGCTTCTTCACGAGCGCGAATAGCATAAGCTCGGGTAGGTGCTCTCGCCTTGGATCTCACAGCTATATCGGTAGTCCCTCTCTGACTTCCACTCACATTTTCAGTGTTTCTGGGTGGTCTACCCTTAGCCGTCGTATTACTCGGCCTCACATTCTGAACATTATCTTTCTCAGCTAACTCTGGGAAATCTCGGATGAAGTGATCTCGTGATCCACATTTATAGCAAACTCTATTATTATTCTTGCCCCAGCATTCTCTAACATGTCGTCTCCCACACTGTCTACACTCAGGCTTGTTGCTTTTAACACTTCCAACACTCGATTCAATTGGAACTTGTGTTTTAGAACTAACATTCTGTTTCACTCGATCTCTACTCGAATGTCCAATCAAAACATTTGAGGGATTAGTTGCATCTCAGAATCTCTTGGACGAAGGTTGATATGACTTACTCATCGACCTCTTTCTTTTATCTCTAGCCTCTGAATCCGCTTTTCTTCTTTTCTTTGCTCAGTTCTTCAGCCTTGCAGGCTCTTTCAACTAACACTACAAATTCATTCAAATCAAGTATTCCAACCAACAATTTAATGTCTTCATTCAGCCCTTCAATGAAGCGTTTACATGTAGTAGTTTCAGTCAAAACACATTCCCGCGCGTATTGCCTCAATCTCATAAATTCCCGCTCGTACTCAGTAACAGACATGCGGCCCTATTTCAGTTCTAGAAACTCTTTACGTTTCTGATATATGAATCGTTGACTGATATACTTCTTTTGAAATTCAACTTGAAAGAAATCCCAGGTGATTCTCTCTCTCGGAACCACGGATATCAACGTTTTCCACCAATTATATGCCATATCTCTCAACAATGAAATAGCACATTTTAAACATTCATCAGGATTCAATGACATCTCATCAAACACTCGAATTGTATTCTCAAGCCAAAACTCAACTCGCTCAGCACCGCCATCAACAGTGGCTCTAAACTCTTCGGCCTCGTACTTTCAAATTTTATCCACAAGAGGCTTACTCAATCGAATTGGATCTGTCACTTGTGGCACTACAGGTACTTGTGGGGGTGGAGGTTGTTGAGCAGCCAGATTCGTTCGAACGAACTCCGAAAACCACTCACTCATCATTCGAAAGAAGGCTTGCTTAGCCTCTCCCTCTTGGCTACTAGCAATCGGCCTAGATTTGGCCGGCGCTGTCCCTTGAGCGGGAGCAGGCGCATTACTCTCAACATCATCAGCAACTGCTCGTTCGGGATCCATTTACTATACGAAAACACATTTTTAACTGTCAGGATTCATCACACTATCGCAATTATATATATGACATGTATAGCTAGACTCACACGCGCTACGTTAGTCCTAGAATTGGCTAAACTATAGCTCTGATACAAATAAAATGTAACACCCCTAACCCGTAATCGTCGCCCGTCTAGGGTTAAGAAGAATTACCGATCAATCCGAAATATTTACTAAAATTTTACAACACAAAGTTTATCATCATCCAAACATAACAAAATATATACATATAGTCCCTTAATGAGGTCTACGAGACCTTAAACACGTGTTAGAAAGGGGTCGGGACTAAATCGAACACATACAAAATTTTCTGAAAATCAAACATTTTTCCAAGCTACAAAGGTCACACGCCCGTGTGGGTAGGCCGTGTGCCTCACACGGCCTCGGACACGCCCATGTGTCCAAGCCGTGGCAAAACAGGGCATACATACTGACTTATCCACACAGCCTGAGACACGCCCGTGTGCCTCACCCGTGGTCGACACTCGACTTGCACCACACGGCCGATACACGCGCGCGTGTGTCACTGCGATGTCGCGAGCGACTTGTTTAAATTTGCAAACTCGAAAGACACGGTCAAGCCACACGCCCGTGTGCTCAACCGTGTGGACAATTATAGGCCATTTGCAAGGCCAAATTGCCACCCACACTTAGGGTCTCACCTACAAGCACAAACCAATTCAATTTCATACCTCAAATAGCATTCAAACATACCAAAACATACTTAATTTAATCTCTTAACATCATCATTCATTATCCCAAACAAATCCATCTATACCTATCAATCCAAAGTATTAATTACATAACAAAAACTTCTAATTCATGCACCATTTAATCTCAATCAAATCATAGCATGAACACACTATCTCCATATTGCCAAAACATATCATAAGGTCATTCACTAGAACAAACATTCCCATATTGACCAATCTTTACTCAAGCCCAAAACATATACCAAAATCATTAGCTACCAAGCCAAATCACATGGCTAAGTTTATACACTTCAAAACATGCTATATCTACTAGCCTATACATGCCATATACCATATATATATACATCTTCCAAAAGTACCAAAATAGATAGCTGATAGTGTGATTTACTCGCTGACGATCCCCAAATCTGAGCTAGCTTTAAAGACACTGTAAAACAGAGAAACACTTCACACAGTAAGCTTTTAAGCTTAGTAAGTTCGAAACATAATACATTTAACTCAACAATTCAAAATCAATAAACAAAATAAATCATCACATAGATTATTTTACAAAATTACACAATCTCATCCATATCCAATACTCACATAACCATCCATTCATCTATTTCCAAATCATCAACCACACAGGTTTCGTACATACCTTTGCCAACACATAGTTAACAAACACTTTTGCTACTCAATGCTCAATACCACCATTTCGATCAATCTTCAATAATCATTCGTTTTACTCGCACACTTAGTGTCAATTTTTTAGCCGAAGCTTAAATGTCATCGTACACTTAGTGCCTTTACATTAAACCAAATTTATCTCGATATCGCACACACAGTGCCAATCAATAAAGTCGAGGCTTTCATTACTTCGCACACACAGTGCTATTCACTTCTATTTCGATTCTAATTACACACACTTAGTGCCACATTTCTCAATTTCACATATAGCATTTCTAATTCCATAATCACATATTCATTCATTTCATAGCGCTTAAACATAAATTTAACAACTCGTATTATATCCAAACTTACCTTGGACGTCGAAGTAACAAAACGAGTTGATTAATCGAGCACTTTATCTTTGCCTCGATCTCAATCCAAATCCCTCTTTTCTTGATCTATACATATTCAAATTTAGCTCATTCAATCACCAAATCATTCAATTTAGTCCAAACACACATATTTAGGGCATTTTACAAAATAGCCCTCACATTTTCACATTTTGACACTTAAGTCCCTATTTCATAAAATCATCAAATTCACATAATTTCATCTCACACATGCCTAGCCAAATTTTCCTTGTGTCAATATAAGCCCACATATTTCATTTATTTCACATTTTAGTCCTCCAATTTCTCATTTTCATAATTTAGCCCAAAATAGCCAATTTCATCAAAAATTCAAGAACAAAATATATTAACCCAACATCGAACATTCATATTTCACCATCAACTATCACAAAGCTCAAACATTCATCAATGGCATCTTTCAAAATCACCAACAAATTCAAAAATTAAGACATGGGCTAGCTAGAACACGAAGCAACGATCACAAAAACGTAGAAATTATCAAAAACCGAGTTAAAAACACATACCAAATGAAGTTCACAAGTGCTGAACCCTAAATGGCCATAAAGCTTTTTTTTTCTTCTTCAAATTCGGCTAAGAAAGATGATAATGGCCTTTAATTTCTTTTGTTTTATTTTAATACATATTATTTCATCAATTACTAAAATATCCCTTAATAAAACATTATTATTTCATTCATTTAATGGCCATTTATGTCAAATTCCACTATCAATGGTTTAATATCAACAAAACGACTTCTTATTTATAAAGCCATGCCAAATAAGTACTTTAACAAATAGCACATAGCTTTTACATTTTATGCGATTAAGTCATTTTTGCAAATTAATCACACAATCGATAAAATTTTCACACAAAAATTTCACACATGTTCAATCGCAAATTGTAAACACCAAAAATAATATTAAAATATTTTTCTGACCTCAAATTTGTGGTCTCGAAACCACTATTCTGACTAGGGTCTAATTTGGGTTGTTACACGCACACACAACCCACCATTAATAATAGATACGATGGTATCGCACACAACCCATCGCTAACAAATAATAAGGTGGTATCGCACACAGCCCACCATTAGTCTCATATTCACGGATACTTACTCGTACCCATTTTCCTATTTCGAATATTCATCCGAGGATTTCCTCACTCTCTATCATTTTCAATAGATCTCTACATTAATTATACGCATTCACGCAATACATTAATGAGTCACACATACGCAATAAGGAATGCATCATTTACACATAATCTTGCTATGGATTCATCATATACCGAATTCACTTCATGTGAGTTCTGAGTACATACATGTACCATTCATGACATATCCACATACTTTCTCATTTTCAACATACCTATTGAATCATTCAAATTTCTAAAAGGTACTCTTGAGTCTCATACATACGATATCGCATCAATGCCATACCCCCAATATGGTCTTACATTAAATATCATATCGATGCCATGTCCCTGACATGGTCTTATACGAAATCTCGTACCGAGGCCATATTCCAAATATGGTCTTACACTGAACCTTAATATCCTTCATATCATGGAATTTGCTTTCTATCCATTCTTAAAGTTCACTCGAAGATTCTCATCCCTTGACATCTCGTCAAAATCGTAAATAATATATTTCATAAAGAAATTATACAATTTATACAATATCAAAATATCAAATACCTCACATAAGGTTGCATTATTTGCACACAAACTTACCTCGATACCAAAAAGGGTGGGAAGGGACCTATTCATAAATTTCTCTCTTTTTCCCCGTTCTAGGTCCGAATCTCATTTTCCTTTGATCTATAACAATAAAATTTACTCATTTAATCACCACACTAATCAATACATTTTAAATTTCTACTTTGGCAAAATCACCATTTTGCCCTTAGACTTTGGCAAAATTATGATTTTGCCCTTAGGCTCGTATATCGATTTTCATCAAATTTCCTTAATAATCAAGCCTAGCCGATTCATATTCCCTCTTATAGCAACTCAAGATTTCAACTATTACACACATTTACCACTCATTTTACAACCTTTACAAAGAGGTCCTTTTAGGTGTTTTCATGGAAACACATTTCACAAAAGTTGTATATTTAACAACTAGGACTTATTTTCTTTCATAAAATTTCAGCAAACAACATAAATGCTCTCATGGAAAAACCCTAGACTATTGACCATTTTGCAAAATAGTCCCCTCATTAGCTAGCTTAAGCTTTAGGGATTCCAAAAGTACAAAAATTATCAAAAATAACCATCAAGAGCACTTACTAGCAAGGATTGAAGATTGTTAAAATTTTCAAGCTCCCATAGCCATTTCTTGAGTGTAAAAATCGGTGGAAGAAGGAAAGAGATGAAAAGATGATAGCCTTTTCTTTATTTTATTATATTTATCAATTAAGTCACCAAAACCTCACCTAACATTGACCATGTCTCTAATTTGTCCCCTATGGCCGGCCATCACTTCCCAAATGGCCTTTTTGCACTTTAAGGACCTCCAATTTAATATTCTATGGCTATTTGCCACCTCTAGCAAATAAAATAGAACTTTCGCACTTTATGCGATTTAGTCCTTTTTCACAATTTAACTTGAAATTACTAAATTTAACCCACCAAAATTTTCATGAAGTCACATAATCATGATGTAACACATAAAATAATATTAAAATAATTTTCCCCGTCCTCGGATTAGTGGTCCCGAGACCACTGTTCTGACTAGCCCCTAAATCAGGCTGTTACACATGAAGTTGATTAAGGATGCCTCGATAAGATTGTAATGAGATCATGTTAAGTTAAAGTCCCGATTGAATGTTTGAAATAGCAAGGATACCAGTGTCACAACACTAGATGAGGAAGGTCCCGTATAAGACCATGTCTGGGACATGGCATCGGCGCCGAATGTAGGTCCCGTATAAGACCATGTCTAGGACATGGCATCAATACTAAATAAAGGAGGTCCCGTATAAGACCATGTCTGGGACATGGCATTGGCACCAAATGAAGAAGGTCCCGTGTAAGACCATGTCTGGGACATGGCCTCGGCACCAAAGAAAGATCTCGTGTAAGACCATGTCTGGGACATGGCATCGACATCTATATACGATCTCGTATAAGACCATGTCTAGGACATGGCATCGACATCGAGATATGAGATCTCGTGTAAGACCATATCTGGGATATGGTGTTGGCATCGAGATGTGATCCCATGTAAGACCATATCTGGGATATGGCATTGGCATCGTGATACATGTATGATGAGACTGGGTACCCTTCGATATTCTGATTAGTTCAACGGGCAAAGAGCTAAGTTTATGTACAAATGACAAAAAGCTAATTCTATGATTAAAGAGTATAAAAGTGCTAAAGTTATGTGATGAAGTGATACAGGTACCCATGAGTAACTTACGAGAAATGAATGCAAAATGTGATATGAAATTTAGTAAGATTATGCATGAGTAAGTTATGTTGATGTGTTGAGAACTAGTGTATGATTCAATGAGATGAATGGATGCTATTATAAGCCTTAATGTTGCTAGTTAAATTCATGAAAACTTACTAAGCTTTATGCTTACCCTTCCTTTTTTTCCCTTTCCTTGTAGTATCGCCAAGCTAACTCGGGGATCATAGGACATCGGAGTTCGGATCACACTATCAACTATTCTTTTGGTATAGTAAAGTTGATTTATTTTGGGTATGGCATGTATAGGAACTTGGTCATTTTGTTATGTCATATTTGTTAGCCAAAGTGTTGGCTATTATTGTTACTCATTCCTTTTGCAAATGGCCATTGGGAAATCGGCCAATATTTGTTAAGTTTTATATATATATCCAATGATGATGATATTCATGAAGTGAAAGTTCGTGTAATTGATCGAGTAAAATGTGAAGTGTATGCATGATGAATTAGTGATTTCTTCATAGTGTATTATTGCTATGTTATGTGTTGCTTGTGGTAGTATAAGTTTGTTTGTTTTTCAGGGTGGCAATTGGCTTGGTAATTAGCCTTCAAATTGTCCGCACAGGTAGACACACGGGTAGACACACAGGCGTGTGTCTAGTCGTGTGTGACACACGGTCAGCCCCATGGGTGTGTTGATAGGCCGTGTGTCCTTTGCATCAAATTTACGAGAATTCAATTCGTCACACAGGCCAGCTCACGGGCGTGTGACTAGGCCGTGTGCCCCTAAGTGTTTGCTGACGTCATAAATAGAATACCAAGGTTTTCACACACGGGTGAGGATACGGGCGTGTCTTGGCCGTGTGAAGGACACGGGCGTGTGCCAGGCCGTGTGAAAACCCTTGTAGGTTCGAAATGAAAAATAAAATCCACACGGCCTAGGAACATGGGCGTGTGTGACCACACGGGCGTGTGGCCCTATTTTAGGCAAAAAATTTCTAAGTGTGCAAAAGTTTCCGATTTATTCCCGAACCGTTTTGCATGTTTGTTTTTAGGTCTCGTAAACCCATAATAGGGACATTATGAATATGAATGAAAAAGTTTTAAGTTGAAACAAAATTTTATGGCCCAATGTTATATGTTTGAGCAAGTTAAGTTCGGTAATGCCTCATATCTGATTTCGGCGTTGAATACGGGTAAGGGGTGTTACATTTAGTGGTATCAGAGCTACGGTTTAGTCGATTCTCGGACTAACGTAGCATATACATGAATCTAGCTATACATGCCATACATATGAGTATTTACATAATAATAGTGTGACGACTCGTGACGATTTAAATTGTGTTTTCATATAGTATATGGATCCCGATAGAGCTGTGGCGGATGATTTAGAAAGTAACGTGCCGGCTCCCGCCCAAGGAACGATGCTGAAAGAAAATGAGAATAGACCAATGACTTTAAGTCAGAGAGGGGGAGAAGAGGCTAGGGAAGCCTTTCTCCACATGATGAATGCATGGTATGCGGAGTTCGTTCGTACGAATCCAAATGCATAACCCCCTCCACCCCCACCTATTCCTCAGCCTAGCCCTGTAGCTCCCCAAGTGGTAGAAGTGGTGAGAAGAGAAAAGCCTCCGGTTGATAGAATCCGAAAACAAGGATCCAAGGAATTTTGAGCTAGTAAAGATGATGATTCAGAAAGAGCGAAATTTTGGCTTGAAAATACCATCAGGGTATTTGATAAATTATCTTGCACACCTGAAGAGTGCATGAAATATGTAGTTTCTCTCTTGAGAGATTTCGTTTATCAGTGGTGGAACACCCTTGTGTCGGTTGTACCAAGGGAGAGAGTTAATTGGGAGTTTTTCCAAGAAGAGTTCCGGAAAAAGTACATTAGCCAAAGATTTATTGATCAGAAGAGAAAGGAATTCCTTGAGTTAAAATAGGGACGGATGACAGTAACTGAGTATGAGCGTGAGTTCATAAGGCTCAGCAAATACGCTCGAGAGTGTGTATCCTCTAAAGCCATTATGTGTAAAAGGTTTGAGGACAGATTAAATGAAGATATCCGATTGTTTGTTGGTGTCCTAAAATTGAAGGAATTTGTTGTGCTAGTGGACAGGGTTTGCAAAGCCGAGGAGTTGGTTAAAGAGAAAAGAAAAGCTGAAATGGAGTCTCGTGACTCAAGAAAGAGACAACTAAACAAGTCATTTCAATCTTCATCCAAGAAGTCAAGAGATTTCACTATTCGATCAGCTACTTCAGTTAGGTTTCCAAGTAGAAGTAAGAGTAAACAGTACTCAGGGTCTAAAGCTCAGACCACTTCAGTTGCTAGTGTTGAGAATGCTCGACCAAATAGACAGGAATGTCCACAGTGTGGCAGACGTCACCCCGGTGAGTGCCGAGCTCATGAGAGAGCCTGTTTTAAGTGTGGTTCCCAAGATCATTTTATTAGAGAATGCCCTGAGATGGTCGAAAAAGAGAAAATTCAGAGTGCAAGATCGGGAAGCACAATTAGAGGGAGACAGCAGAGAAACCCGGGAAGTGGAACGAGTAGTAAGAGTACACCCAGAGAGCAGACAATAAGACCTGAGGGTAAAGCGCCTGCGAGGACTTATGCCATTCGCGCTTGCGAAGAGGCGTCATCCCCTAATGTAATTACGGGTACATTTTCTCTTCATGATACTAATGTTGTTGCTTTAATTGATCCGGGATCTACCCACTCATATATTTGTATGAAATTAGTATCTAGTATGAGCATGCCTATAGAGTCTATAGAATTCGTGATAAAAGTGTCCAACCCCTTAGGCAAATGTGTATTAGTTGATAAGGTATGCAAAGATTGCTCATTGATGATTAGAGGTCATTATTTTAAGGCGAATCTCATGCTATTGCCATTTGATGAATTTGATATAATTCTTGGTATGGACTGGTTAACCGCTCATGATGTGACAGTAAATTGTGGAAACAAATACATTGAATTGAGATGTGAAAATGGGGACACTCTTCATGTTGAATCAGATGAACAGGACAGATCGCCTGTAGTGATTTCTCATATGTCTGCCCAGAAATATGTAAGAAAGGGATATGAAGCTTATCTTGCCTTTGTGATGAATGCCAAAGAGACTGAGTTAAGAATTGAATCAGTGCCGATAGTATGTGAGTATCTAGATGTATTCCCAGAAGAATTGCCAGGGTTGCCCCGATTAGAGAGGTTAAATTTGGCATTGAGTTAGCCCCTTGTACTGCACCCATATCGGTTGCTCCATACAGAATGGCTCCAACTGAGTTGAAAGAATTGAAGGCACATCTACAAGAGTTGACGGACAAAGGCTTTGCTAGACCGAGTTATTCTTTGTGGGGTGCTCCAGTGCTATTTGTGAAAAAGAAAGATGGTTCCATGAGATTATGTATAGATTATCGGCAGCTTAATAAGGTAACCGTGAAGAACAAGTACCCATTGCCAAGGATCGATGATTTGTTTGATCAATTGAAGGGAGCCATTATGTTTTCTAAGATATACTTGAGGTCCGGTTATTACCAGTTGAGGGTCAAAGACTCAGATGTGCCGAAAACTGCATTTCAGACAAGGTATGGTCACTATGAGTTTTTAGTCATGCCTTTCGGTTTAACAAATGCCCCTGCTGTGTTTATAGATTTAATGAACCGCATCTTTCGGCCATACTTGGATAAATTTGTTGTGGTTTTTATTGATGATATATTGATTTATTCTCTTGATGAGAATGAGCACGCCGAGCACTTGAGGATGGTCTTACAGATTTTATGAGATAATCAGTTGTATGCCAAGTTTAGTAAAAGTGAGTTTTGGCTTAAAGAAGTTGGGTTTTAGGGGCACATTGTCTTGGGAGATGGAATTCGAGTTGACCCGAGTAAGATTTTAGCTATTGTTGATTGGAAACCACCGAGAAATGTATCAGAGGTTAGAAGTTTTTTGAGTCTAGCTGCCTATTACCGACGATTTGTTAAGGGATTTTCCATGATAGCGACTCCGATGACGAGGCTATTACAGAAAGATGTAAAGTTTGAATGGACAGAAAAGTGCCAACAGAGTTTCGAGAAACTAAAGGCATTGTTGACTGAGGCTCCAGTTCTAGTGCAACTTGAACTGGGAAAAGAATTTGTGATTTATAGTGATGTGATCGTTATGTCAGAGTCTTGAAAATTTATATAAAGAATGATCGAGCCTGGAAACTAACTGTGACAACGATTGAGGCAAGTGCACCTATCGAACAGTAGTATAGCTTAGTGGCAAGACCGGATTGTCGAACCCAAAGGAACCAGAAGTACTAATACTGACTCTCTTACTATTATTTAGCCTAAGAAACAAGGGAATTTGTTGTTTAATCTAAAATTGACTAACTACTAAGCTAAAAATGCTAAGACAAAGAGAACGAACTTGGGAAAACACTCGTGAGAAAAACCATTTGATTAAGACAATACCCGAGGAAGAATCCACCTAGACTTCACTTGTTATATAACTCTGAACCAGACGATTTATTCACTTGACTTGATCCGTAGAATTCCCTAATGTATATTAATCCCTCTCTCGAGGCGACTAGCGTCTAACCCTAGGTTGATTAATTGAAATCTCTTTCTAATTAAAACCCCTAGAATTGCATTAACTCGATCTATGGACTCCCATATTAGGTTTGACCCTAATCCGGTAGATTTTCGTCACCCTATCTCTAGGCGCGCGAGCAACTCCGCTTAACTATGCTAGATCTACTCTTCGGCAGGGACTTTTGCTCCACTACCTAAGCACATCAGTACTTGAATCAATATCCTGGAATATCAAAGCAAGAATTAAGAACACATGATTAAGAACAAACCATGTATTTATCATATAGTTCAGCAAACGATAACAAGATTCATCTTAGGTTTCATCCTCTTCAGGTATCTGAGGGTTTAGTTCATAATTATAAAAGAATACATCTCAGAAGAAAAGATAAAACAAAACATAAGAAAAATCCTAAAACCCCTGAAGGAATTAAAGAGAAGATCCTCCGTCTCGAGTATGACTCCGGCTTCTTGAGATGAATCAACTGACTTTCTTCGAGTGAATCCCACAATTCTAACCTCTCTGGCTCGGCTCCTTGGCCTAGTTGGACGCCCCCTTGAAGTTTGGCCTCTAGGGTGTTTATATAGGCTTTTGGAATGGCTTTCTTTGCCTCTAAGTACCCTAATCCGAATAGAATTCTTCTTTGTCACGTCAGGGACACGCCCATGGCACACGCCCGTGTGAATCGTGGCCAGGCTGTGTTCGAACCTGTTGAAGGAGCACGGCCGTGTGGTCTTGGGCCCAGGCCGTGTTGATTTCGTGAGATGGCCCATTTACTCTGTTTTAGGCCCGTTTCTCGTTCTTTTCATCCTCCGGTGCTCTCCTGAGTATAAAACATGAAATTAAAGGATTAAGAGCACCAAATTACATAATTCAATGGATAAATCATCCAAAAGTCTGCTAAATGTAGGTTTAAAATATGTTATTATTACGGTTTATCAAATACCCCCACACTTAAGCTTTTGCTTGTCCTCAAGCAAAATTCTCAACTCACAATTAAAACAAACTTCCTTGATTCATAATATTCATCAATAATGTTTTGTCATAATTCACAGATAATTTATACATGGATAATTCAACTCAAAGAGTCCTAAAGATTCAAACAATCTAAGTCATACATTTTGTAGCATGAAAACATAGGTGTTTCCCCTCATCTAAAAAATTACCTTTGATTCAAAATCGACAAGGATTGACATCCTTACTAAAGATTCACTCAAATCACTCGAGGTGTTTAAGGTTCAGGAAAAAGCACTCATAAGTCAAACATGAAAAGCTAATCCCATAGGCTTGCATGAAAATCAAATCTCCACCACTATAATATGAGATGATACACAAATCAAAAGGTCTTTAACAGGGTTGTAACGGGGCTTGGGTTAAAGGTGTGGATAAAGGCTGAATTAGAGGGTTAGAATCGAGATTGACCTGACAAATTACCTAACTAGAAACAACAAATTGATAGTAATAATTACATCAATTGAAAACTCATAATACTAATAATAACACGAGCTTCTTCTAAAGATGTGGATTTAACTGTTTTAAGGTCATAGAACATAGAACTAATAATGAATATACTTCAATTTTTTTTAAGAACAAATCAAGTAATAATAAGATAGAATTTAACAACTGATAAAGAAAATAGTTAAGTAATCGATCAAATCAAATCTCGATATAGAGGTAGTCAAGAAGAATGGTGATAACGAATACAAAGGGTTTTGGGTTAATATTAGTGGGTGAGTCAATAAAAAGGGTTGTTAGGATCAAAGGGGTTCATTAGGGGTTAATTGTGAGGGTAGGCTTTTAGTGGAGTAAGTGGGTTAAAACCTAGGTGCCTTTATCATCTTAGTATATCAAATCAAAGGTGTGGTCTCGACATGTATAATCGCTGCAAGTTCTAGAATAACAAAACAATGTTGACACACTCATAAAAAAATTAGCAAGAAAAAGAATATATGCTCTATAAGGCTCAAAATCTCACAAAAATTATGGGTTTTTTATGTCAACCTTGTAAATTTCAAACATCAAAGTAATATTCAAATTTAGGTAGACAACCTAAAAAAATTTTTAATTTCTAAAAAATAGACTTAAAATGCTTGATTCCCTAGTATCTTAAAGTTTAAATCATCAATGCACAATTAACTATGACTTAATCCAAAACATATCAGTAAAAATCATAACTTACAGGAAATTTCATTCTAATCATAGTATGAGAAAATTACTTAAGAAACAAGACATAATTCAGGATTTGAGAATAATGCAAAAAGTTAGGCGCTTTTAAGATTCACCCCCCACACTTAAGATGTACATTTCCCTCAATGTACAAAAATATATAAAACAATATGATAGAAAAATCAAAAGATGTGGAGAGGAGTGAAACTCCCTGAATTTTTGGATGGATTCCTTGGATGACGTTTCATGATGAGTGTGATGACTAAGTATAAGTGACTTTTTCATTTCTTGAGTAGTATATTTAAACATTTACTCTGCTCATGAAGTCATCAATTAAATTTAATAGATGTTGTTATAGAAGCTTAGAGTTAGAAAGCCAGTGATGAAATTAAATCAATTATACTAATGAAGTTTTTAAGACAATAAACTAAAAATGGAAGCCAAAAGAAATAAAAGTAAAGAGAAACTAAAGATAAAATTAAAAACAAAAATGAGAAGAAAAGGACTCAGAGGTCCTCGTCATCTCCTGAATCGCGAGGTGGTGGAGGCGGCGATATGTGAAAGTGATGACAGATCTGCTGAAGAGTCGCCTCAATACCGTTGAATCATCGAGCGGTGTTATTGAATTACTGCGTACAGTAATGCTCGAGCTGAGTGAGACGTGCAGAAATGTCTGAGAGTGAAGCAGCCGAATGAACTGGGCGATGGCTCTGTTGTGGTGCTTCGTGTGGTGGGGGGACATCTTCAGTGATGTCCGCCAGATCCTCCTCGTCAGTGGGAGGTGCTAGTCGATATTGGGGAGGGTCAGTCCCACATCTACGTTGGATCATCCTCATATGTAGCATTTTCTGGATGCCCTGGTGGGACATCTGACCTATCAATGTGAGTGAGGAGACCTGGGCAGCAGTGTTGAAGAGCCCGAAATGTCGAGCCAAGTACGTGACGTATGGGCCCATAGATATAACCCATCTCCTATGTTGCTCCATCTGATGTTGAATGGGACGAGCTATGAAATAGGCTAGGTCAAACACGTGCCCGTTTGCCATGCACCATGGGAATTAGGCGTCGTGAGTGTTAACGACGCCGGTGCTTTCTCGCCTACCTGTCAGTGTATGAGCTAAAATAGCGTGTACGTACCTAAGGGATGGGGCGAGAGCTTTTGCCTTGGAGCGACTGGGGTCATAAGTGGGGGAGTTGGGTGCTATATTGTACCAACATCTAGCAGGGGTGTTGTGGATATGACGATGGAGCTCCGAGAGATCATGTTCTTCCATAAAGTCGTCTGTGTAGAGTCCCAATGCGGCCCCGAATTGCGGCACATTCATTTCTCGTACAATGCCTCTGAGACGGAATTAGATCGTGCCGGGGTCATCATGACTCGTCATTACCGTCTGAAGGTGGAACGTGGAACAGAGCTCCAGAGTGAGCTCTAGATATGTGGGCTCGATGATTTGGAAGAACTGGTCCCACGGATCGGTAGTCAGGAGAGCCCTTATGTCGTCGGCTAATTGGACCTGCTCTAAGGCTGCCCAATCAATACATATCCCTGTGCCGAGGGGTCATGCATGAAGTATCTTATAAAGATCCTCCTGGGGTCTTGGAGGGAATTGTAGGAATGGGTGGCGCACTTCGGCGGATGCGCTGGCTGAAGACGAGCCGGGTCCCTTTCGTTTTTTCGAACTAGGGACTGCGGTTTTCTTACCTCGGGACAATGACATTGTGTTCCTAGAAATAACATATATTCAACGATTCAAGTAGCGATTTTAGCCAAGGTATGTCACATAACAGTTAAGAATTCAAAGATATAGCAAGGAAAAAGAAATCTCAAAAAGAATAGTCTAACGTTTTGTATAAATATTTAAACAAGGATTTAAATGACTAATCAATCTAATAGTGAATATAACTAATCCTAAACAATAACCATAAACTAGATAACAACTAAATAGTATTCTAGTGATAAAATAGTTCTAAGAAATGTAAAAATGGGGGTAACCGGTGGAGTGATTGGAGAGAAGCGGCGCAGTTGGGAGGAGCACGGACGCTGAAGGGCGATACACAGGCGTGTGCTGCAAAAAAAATAGGGTACACGGCTGTGTCGCGTCAGTGGATGGGCGTGTATCCTGTTGGCATGGGCGTGGACTGGTTTCCTATGTGTATGTGGACAAGAGAAGGAGCTACGGGATATGGAAAGTTAATGGAGGGGAGGATTTTGCTGGTGGCTGAAAATATGGTAGTGGTTTTTAGAGAGAAAAACGGCTAGGGTTTGAAATGGGGGGAAATTTGGCGAAGACGGGCTTGGTGGTCTTTAAATAGGGGATGGGGCACACGGTCAATAGCCACGCCCGTGTTCCCTTTATTCAACCCGTGTTTTTCGAGGATTTAAATTTTAGACGCGTTTATGCCGTGTTCCACGCCCGTGTTTCGTGAGCCTGTTATGCCACACAACCATTCTGCACGCCCGTGTTTTTGGTCATACGCCCGTGCTTCGTAAGTCAGTGTCATCCACGGTTCTAGGGCACGGGCGTGGCTTATGCCCGTGTTGGTTACTCAGTGTTCACCACGATTTGGATACACGGGCGTGTCGCACACCCGTGTCGATTACATAGTTTCGACCACGGCCGCGTCGCACGACCGTGTCCCTTAGTCGGATCCCGTGTATCATATAAATTTTTGTCCTATTTCTGTACAGTCTCCGCCATGCCCATGTACCAATTAGTGGTGTCCACACGGCCACGGCCACGGTCGTGTGCAAGGCCGTGTGGTGTGAAAACCCTGCGCTTGATACATTGGTTATTTTTCAGTTAGGTGCTAAAAACTGAAAATATAACATTAGTGAAGTTAGTGCTCAGGTTGCCTCTCGAGAAGCGCTCGTTTAAAGTCTTAAGCTAGACTTACCCTATTTTCATTCCTAAATTGAGGCTCTTGGAGCCGGAGTTCCTCTCTTATATCCCCAAAATCTTCACCATTATAAATTTTTAATCGGTGACCATTTACCTTGAATGTGCCATGAGTTGGATGAGTTACCTCGATTGTGCCCTATGGAAAAATGGTTTTGATTACGAATGGACCTGACCATCTTGATTTCAGCTTCCCAGGAAACAATTTGAGCCTTGAATTGTAGAGCAGAACTAAGTCTCCTACTTCGAATTACTTTGATTTTTTTAAACGAGCATCATGGCGTCGCTTTGTCGCCTCCTTATATAATCGTGAGTTCTCATAGGCATCAACTTGCCATTCATCTAGCTCATTCAACTGCATCATTCTCTTCTCACCTGCGGTTTTAAGATCGTAATTCAAGAATTTTATAGCCCAGAAGGCTTTGTGTTCTAACTCAAATGGTAAATGACAACTCTTCCCATAGACAAGTTTGTATGGGGATGTTCCTATGGGAGTTTTAAATGCTGTTCTATAGGCCCATAAAGCATCGTCTACTTTTAATGCCCAATCTTTCCTATTTGATTCTACTGTTTTCTCTAGAATATGCTCAAGTTCTTGATTTGCTACTTCCGCTTGTCCACTGGTTTGAGGGTGATAAGGGGTAGATGTTCTGTGGTGTACTCCATATTTTTTCAAGACTTTGTCAAATTGCGTATTACAAAAATGAGTACCCCTATCACTAATAATTGCTCTGGGTGTTCCAAATCGAGAAAAAAGTTTTTTGAGAAATTTCACCACCATTCTAGCATCATTAGTGGGTAAAGCCTGGGCTTCCACCCATTTTGACATATAGTCTACTGCCACTAGGATGTATTTATTTCCAAATGAGCTAGGGAATGGGCCCATAAAATCAATACCCCATACATTAAAAATTTTGCATGATAGCATGTATGTTTGAGGCATTTCATCACGTTTAGAAATATTACATGTTCTTTGACATCTATCGTATGAAGCAACATACCTATTAGCGTCTTTGAACAAGGTTGGCCAATAAAAACCTGATTCGAGCGTTTTATGTGCTGTCTTAATCCCGTTGTAATGTCCTCCTGAAGGTCCTGAATGGCAGTGTTCTAGGATTTTGCTTGCTTCTGCTTTTGTAACACATCTCCAAATTACTTGATCTGCACATATACGGAAAAGAAAAGGATCCTCCCAAAAATAGTTTTCACATTAGCAAAGAATCGCTTCTTTTGATGATGTGTTAGCCTTTTTGGAAGGATGTTAGTAGCTAAATAATTCGAAATATCTGCAAACCAAGGTACCTCGGAGTTAGATATGGTGAATAGTTGTTCTTTGGGAAACGAGTCGTTTATCTCGCTGTCATCTAGTTCTTCGATATGTGGACTTTCAAGCCTAGAAAGATGATCTGCTGCAAGATTTTTAGCTCCCTTCTTATCTCGAATTTCTAAATCAAATTCCTGCAAGAGTAAGATCCATCGTATGAGTCGAGGTTTTGCATCAGATTTAGTTAAAAGATAACGAAAAGCTGAATGGTCAGTGTAAACGACAACTTTGGATAATATCAAATACTGTCTAAATTTGTCAAATGCAAAAACTACAGCTAGCAATTCTTTTTCTGTGGTGGTGTAGTTTTCATGTGCGGACGTCAATTTTCTGCTAGCATAATAAATTGGCTGAAAGTGCTTGTTTCTTCGCTGTCCCAAAACTGCACCTACTGCAAAATCACTTGCATCACACATTAGTTCAAAGGGTAGATTCCAATCAGGTGCAATTATAATCGGAGCATTTATTAGTTTATCTTTGAGGATATTAAAGGCATCTAAACATTCTTGATCAAAATTGAAAGGTACATCTTTTTCTAGTAATTTTGTCAAAGGCTTAGCTATTTTAGAGAAATCTTTAATGAATCTTCTATAAAATCCAGCATGTCCTAAAAAACTTCTAATAGCCTTAACTGAACTAGGAGGAGGTAATTTTTCTACGGTTTCAACCTTTACTTTATCTACCTCAATCCCTTTACTAGAAATCTTATGTCCTAACACAATCCCCTCTCGAACCATAAAGTGACATTTTCCCAATTTAAAACAAGGTTCGTTTCCTCACATCTCATTAGAACTCGCTTTAAATTTTTAAGGCAAAGATGGAAAGAATTACCGAATACCAAAAAGTCGTCCATAAATACCTCCATAATGTCTTTCACAAGTTCGTCAAAGATGGCCAGCATGCAGCGCTGAAAAGTAGCAGGAGCATTACATAATCCAAAAGGCATTCTATGATAGGCAAACGTACCGTATGGACATGTAAATGTCGTCTTTTCTTGATCCTCATGAGCTATTGGTATTTGGAAGTAGTCGGAGAGTCTGTCCAAGAAGCAGTAGTACATATGCCTAGATAATCTTTCCAACATCTGATCAATAAAGGGCAAAGGGAAGTGATCTTTTCTGGTGGCGTCGTTCAACTTTCTATAGTCAATACAGACTCTCCAACCTGTGACTGTTCTTGTGGGAATCAATTCATTCTTTTCGTTGGCTACAATAGTCATGCCTCCTTTCTTTGGAACAACCTGTACAGGATTTACCTAAGTACTGTCAGAAATAGGATGAATTATTCCAGCATCTAGAAGTTTATTTACCTCAGCTTTAACAACTTCTTTCACGTTGGGATTCAATCGTCTCTGAGGTTGCACACACGGTTTATACTCATCTTCCATTAAAATTTTATGGGTGCAGAATGATGGACTTATTCCTTTAATGTCAGAAATTTTCCAAGCTATAGCTCTTTTATGTTCCCTTAGTACCTTTAGCAACTCTTCTTTCTCTTTGGGTTCTAGTTCTGAAGAGATGATTACTGGTAACGTAGAATTATCTCCGAGGATGCATATTCTAAGTGTTTTGGCAGCTGTTTTAATTCTAATTTTGGTGGCTCATCAATAGAAGGTTTTTATACGGGTATCATCATCATCTACCCCCTCACTTTGGGTAGGACACAGTTCCATCGTGTCGTCCTGTATGATTTCCTGCAAAGAATTTTGAATAAAATGATCAATGGCGTCAAGAAAATAACAGGAATCATCTTGTTCTCTAGAATATCGCATAGCATCGTAAATTTGAAAAATAGTTTCCTCGTTGCCTACCCTTAGTGCGAGTTTACCATCACCTACATCAATAATAGCCCTAGCAGTAGCTAAGAAAGGTCGTCCCAAAATTAGAGCTACATCAACGTCCACATCAATGTCAAGCACAACAAAATCAACAGGGAATATAAATTTATCAACTTTTACGTAATATCTTCAATAATTCCCTAGGATATTTAATAGATCATCGACTAATCGAATACTCATCCTAGTTGGTTTTGGTTCCCTAGACCTAGTTGCTTAAACATTTTATAAGGCATTAAATTAATACTGGCACCTAAATCAGCTAATGCTTTCTCTACGTTCAAACTACCAATTAAATAGGGAATAGTGAAACTTCTTGGATCTTTCAATTTGGTTGGTAGCTTGTTTTGGATGATGGCTGAACATTCTTTATTGAGTTCCACTGTTGATATCTCTTCAAACTTCCTTTTATTTGTTAGAAGCTCTTTTAGGAATTTTGCGTACGTCGGCATCTGCGAAATAGCTTCAACAAAAGGTAAGTTAATATGTAACTATTTAAAAAGTTCAAGAAATTTACCGTATTGTGCGTCTAAGCGATCTTTCTTCAACTTTGTCGGATATGGGATCGACGGCTTAAATTCTTCATGTGCCGGTGTTACTTTCTCGATTTCCTCATTTTTTTCTTTATTAGTTTCTTGTGGCATCTTCTTTTTTTGTTTCAACCAATTCCTTCCCACTCCTTAATGTTACTGCCTTCACTTGCTCTTGTGGTTGTTCTAATATGATCTTGGCAAGTTGTCCTAACTGGTTCTTGGTTCCTTGAATCGATGCTTGTTGATTTTTAAGTATTGTCTCGATGTTTTGAAAGCGGGTTTCTGACACTGCTATGAATTTTGTCAGCATCTCCTCAAGGTTCGACTTCTTTTCCTGTGGGTAAGGTTGTTGTTGGAAGTTTGGAGGGGGTTGTTGCCTTTGATTTCCTTGACCACCCCATGAGAAATTGGGGTGGTTCTTCCAACCTAGGTTGTAAGTATTGCTATAAGGATTATTTTGATATCTAAGATTATTACTTACATAGTTCATTTATTCGCCTTCTATGCCATGTCCGTAGGGTGGGTACTCAGGATTCGCCATACCTCCACTTGTTTCGCACTGCATAACGGGTTGTACCTGCAAAGAGTCACACAAAACATCAATCTTTTTATTTAACATCTCTACCTGATTTGATAGCACAGTGGCTATGTCGAGGTTGAAAACACTGGCAGCTTTCATGGGCTTTGTCCTTGTGACTTGCCACTGATAGTTATTCAGTGACATCTCCTCTATAAATTCGTAAGCTGGTTCAGGTGTTTTATTATTTAGGGTTCTGCCGGCAGATGAATCAATCAACTGCCTGGTTGAAGGGTTTACACCGTTATAAAAGGTTTGGACCTGTAGCCACAAGGGTAATCCATGGTGTGGGCACCTTCTCAATAGGTCTTTGTATCTCTCCCATGCATCATATAGTGTTTCTAAATCCATCTACAGAAAAGAAGAGATATCATTCCTTAACTTGGCCGTTTTGGCCGGTGAAAAATATTTTAATAAAAATTTTTCGGTCATTTGATCCCATGTAGTGATTGATCCTCGGGGGAGAGAATGCAACCACTATTTGGCTTTATTCCTCAACGAAAAGGGAAACAACCGAAGACATATGGCATCATCAGAAATGCCATTTATTTTGAAGGTATCACAGAATTCTAGAAAACTTGCTAAGTGTGTGTTAGGATCCTCATCCTGCAAACCATCAAACTGAACAAACTGTTGTATCATCTGTATAGTGTTAGGTTTCAATTCGAAATTATCTGCAGCAATAGTAGGTCTAACAATACTCGATTCAGTTCCAGTTAAATTAGGTTTAGCATAATCATACATAGTTCGAGGAGCCTGATTTTCGGCCACCTCTGGAGGTAGCGGATTATTCTCAGCCATCTCTTTGGTGGTATTGGTTTCGTCTTCGTGCTCTTCCTCTATGTAATTTCAGCTTCACCTTATTTCTCTATGATTTCTGCGAACGGTTCCTTCAATATCACTGTCGTAAATTAAGGGTCTTGTCGGGTTCCTTCTAGTCATAAACTAGAGGTACCTGCAAGAAACAAATAAAAGAAGAAAAATTAGAAAAGTGAAAAACAAAATAAAAGTAAATTGCAAAAATAAAAAAAAAATGGCTAAAGTAATAAAAATTGAGCGTTCTTCATATTTTGGTTCCCCGGCAACGGCGCCAAAAACTTGATCGTTATGTCAGAGTCTTAAAATATTATATAAAGAATGATCGAGCCTGGAAACTAACTGTGACAACGATTGAGGCAAGTGCACCTATCGAACAGTAGTATAGCTTAGTGGCAAGACCGGATTGTCGAACCCAAAGGAACCAGAAGTACTAATACTGACTCTCTTTCTATTATTTAGCCTAAGAAACAAGGGAATTTGTTGTTTAATCTAAAATTGACTAACTACTAAGCTAAAGATGCTAAGACAAAGAGAACGAACTTGGGAAAACACTCGTGAGAAAAACCAATTGATTAAGACAATACCCGATGAAGAATCCACCTAGACTTCACTTGTTATCTAACTCTGAACCAGATGATTTATTCACTTGACTTGATCCGTAGGATTCCCTAATGTATATTAATCCCTCTCTCGAGGCGACTAACGTCTAACCCTAGGTTGATTAATTGAAATCTCTTTCTAATTAAAACCCCTAGAATTGCATTAACTCGATCTATGGACTCCCATATTAGGTTTGACCTTAATCCAGCATATTTTCGTCACCCTATCTCTAGGCGCGCGAGCAACTCTGCTTAACTATGCTAGATCTACTCTTAGGCATGGGCTTTTGCTCCACCACTTAAGCACATCAGTACTTGAATCAATATCCTGGAATATCAAAGAAAGAATTAAGAACACATAATTAAGAACAAATCAAGTATTTATCATATAGTTTAGCAAACGATAACAAGATTCATCTTAGGTTTCATCCTCCTCAGGTATCTGAGGGTTTAGTTCATAATTATAAAAGAATACATCTCAGAAGAAAAGATAAAACAAAACATAAGAAAAATCCTAAAACCTCCTGAAGGAATTAAAGAGAAGATCCTATGTCTCGAGTATGACTCTGACTTCTTGAGATGAATCAACTGGCTTTCTTCGAGTGAATCCCACAATTCTGACCTCTCAGGCTCGGCTCCTTGGCCTAGCTGGACGCCCCCTTGAAGGTTGGCCTCTAGGGTGTTTATATAGGCTTTTGGAATGTCTTTCTTTGCCTCTAAGTACCCTAATCCGAATAGAATTCTTCTTTGTCACGTCAGGGACACACCCATGACACACACCCGTGTGAATCGTGGCCAGGCCGTGTTCGAACCTGCTGAAGGAGCACGGCCATGTAGTCTTAGGCCCAGGCCGTGTCGATTTCATGAGATGGCCCATTTACTCTATTTTAGGCCCGTTTCTCGTTCTTTTCATCCTCCGATGCTCTCCTGAGTATAAAACATGAAATTAAAGGATTAAGAGCACCAAATTACATAATTCAAGGGATAAATCATCCAAACGGTTTATCATGATGCATCCTTGAATGGATTGGGCTGTGTGCTTATGCAAGAGGGAAAGGTGATAGCATATGCCTCTAGACAGTTAAAGCCGCATGAGAAGAATTACTCGACACATGATATAGAGTTGGCTGCCATTGTGTTTGCATTGAAGATATGGAGACACCATTTGTATGGTGAAAAATGTCGGATATTTACCGATCATAAAAGCCTAAAGTACTTGATGACTCAAAAGGAATTGAACTCAAGGCAACGAAGATGGTTAGAGTTGATAAAGGATTATGAGCTAGTGAATGACTACCATCCGGGAAAGGCGAATGTAGTCGTCGACGCTTTGAGTAGGAAATCCTTGTTTGCATTGAGGGCTATGAATACACTGGTGACTTTGTCAGATGATGGTTCTATTCTAGCTGAGTTGAGGGCTAGACCGATCTTTCTCCAAGAGATTTGTGAAGCTCAGAAAGGTGATAGCGACTTGCGAGCCAAAAGAGTTCAGTGTGAGTCAGGTGTTGAGTCTGACTTTCGGATTAATTCTGATGGATGTTTGATGTTCTGAGACAGAGTCTGTGTACCGAGAGATGATGAGCTCATTCAGAAAATTTTACACGAGGCGCATAGCGGATGTCTATCTGTACATCCAGGCAGCACAAAAATGTATAATGATTTGAAGAAATGGTATTGGTGGCCGAGTATGAAGAAAGATATTTCTGAATTTGTATCGAAATGTTTGATTTGTCAACAAGTGAAAGCTAAACACCAAGTACCTTCGGGTTTACTTCAACCTATTATGGTTCCCGAGTGGAAATGGGACCGTATTAATATGGATTTTGTGACGGGTTTGCCGTTGACACCGATCAAGAAAGATGCCGTATGGGTTGTGGTAGATAGACTTACGAAGTCGGCCCACTTCATACCGGTACATATTGATTATTCGCTTGATAAGTTGGCAGACTTGTATGTTTCAGAGATTGTAAGACTACATGAAGTGCCTTTGTCGATTATATCGGATAGAGATCCGAGATTCACATCCCGATTTCGGAAAAAGTTGCAAGAAGCTTTGGGCACAAAGCTGAGTTTTAGTACGGCTTTCCACCCACAAACCGACGGACAGTCGGAGAGATTAATACAGATACTTGAGGATATGCTTCGATGTTGTGTTCTTGAGTTTCAGGGCAGCTGGGAAAAGTACTTACCGTTGGTAGAGTTTACCTATAATAACAGTTTTCAGTCGAGTTTGAGAATGGCGCCTTATGAGGCATTGTATGGGCGAAAGTGTCGAACGCCTTTGTATTGGACCGAACTCAAAGAAAATCAGATTCATGGGGTCGATCTGGTTAGAGAAATCGAAGAGAAGGTAAAAATAATTCGTGATTGTTTAAAAGCTGCTTTGGATAGACAAAAGTCATATTCGGACTTGAAACGGAAAGCGGTCGAATTTTAAGTTGGTGATAAGGTATTCTTGAAAGTGTCACCATGGAAGAAAGTTCTCAGATTTGGCCGTAAAGGCAAATTGAGTCCGTGTTTTATCGGGCCATATGAGATTACCGAGAGGATAGGACCTGTAGCTTATCGATTGGCTTTGCCATCTGAGTTGGAAAAGATACATAATGTGTTCCACGTTTCTATGTTGCGACGTTACTGATCAGATCCTTCGCATGTGATTACACCGAAGAGGTTGAAATTCAACCCGACATGACTTATGGCGAAGAACCGGTTAGGATTTTGGCACGAGAAGTCAAACAATTAAGAAACAAAAGTATAGCTCTTGTGAAAGTACTATGGTAAAGACATGGGGTAGAGGAGGCTACATGGGAGCCCGATGAGGCTATGAGAAACCAATATCCAAACCTTTTTACCGGTAAGATTTTCGGGGACGAAAATCCCTAAAGGGGAAGAATTGTAATAGTCTGATTTAGGGCCTAGTCAGAATAGTGGTTGCAAAACCACAAATCCGGGGTAGAAATATGTTTTTATGGCTTTTATGAGGCCTATAGCATGCTTTCATGATTGTGTGAAAATTTCATGAAGAAATTTTATAATTTAGAGAACAATTTGTCTACTAGGACGAAATTGCAAAGATTAGAAAATATGAGATTATAGAAGATTTAAGTATGAAATAACATTATAAAAATTATTAGAAGTCCTTATTCAGCAATTAGATCAATATATGTCAAGATGGACAAAAATAGACATGGGAAGGAAAAATCTCAAGAAAGGGCCTTAAGGGCATTTTTGTCATTTGGTTAATAAAAGAATTAAAAGGGAAAAATAAGTCAAAATTCATGTCCATCTTCTTCCTAAGTGCCGAAATTTTCAAGCTCTCCATAGCTAGGGTTTCTTCATCTTTCAAGCTTGATTGTAAGTTTCTCCTAGCCCGATTTTTAATGTTCTTCGTATTTTTGAGATCCTCGTAGCTCGATTTAGCTATTTCTAGCTATATTTTGAGCTAGGGTTTATGTTCAAAAATTTACCCATGTATGACATGCATGTATTTTGATGATTTATGGAAGAATATGAAAGTTTGATGCATGATAAACATCTTTTTCTAAGTAATTTTCATGGGGAATCCATAAAAAGGACTAAATTGTAAAAGCTATAAAAATGGTCATACATGAGTGAATTAGTGGAAATTGGGGCCTGTTGTAGTTAAAAAATGATTCGGCTAGGCTTAAAATATAAGGAAGTAGAATAAAAATCATTTTATGAGCCTAGGGGCAAAAGTGTAATTATGTGAAAGTTTAAGGGCAAAATTGTAATTTTGAAAAAGTATGATTCATGGGTTAATTTAGTCAATGCAAGTATTAAACAATTGAAATTGTTATTATAGATCAAGAAACACGAAGCTCGAATCGAAACCGAGGCAAGAACAAGGTTATGGACTAAATCGAATATCTATACACATTTTGAGTACCGAGGTAAGTTTGTGTGAAATTAAGGCTACACAATGTTATTATGTTTTTAATTACTTTATTTATGAGAAATGTATATTATTTCCATGAAGTTGATTAATGATGTCTCGATAAGATTGTAATGAGATCATGTTAAGTTGAAGTCCCGGTTGAATGTTCGGAATAGCAATAATACCAGTGTCACAACATGAGATGAGGAAGGTCCCGTATAAGACCATGTCTGGAACATGGAATTGGCACCGAATGTAGGTCCCGTATAAGACCATGTCTGGGACATGGCATCGACATCTATATATGATTTCGTATAAGACCATGTCTAGGACATGGCATCGACATCGAGATATGAGATCCCATGTAAGACCATATCTGGGATATGGCGTTGGCATCGAGATGTGATCCCATGTAAGACCATATCTGGGATACGGTATTGGTATCGTGATACATGTATGATGAGACTGAGTACCCTTCGATATTCCGAGCAGTTCAACGGACAAAGAGCTAAGTTTATGTACAAATGACAAAGAGCTAATTCTATGCTTAAAGAGTATAAAAGTGCTAAAGTTAAGTGATGAAGTGATACAGGTACCCATGAGTAACTTACGAGAAATGAAAGCAAAATGTGATATGAAATTTGGTAAGAGTATGCATGAGTAAGTTATGTTGATGTGTTGAGAACTAGTGTATGATTCAATGAGATGAATGGATACTATTATAAGCCTTAATGTTGCTAGTTAAATTCATGAAAAATTACTAAGCTTTATGCTTACCCTTCCCTTTTTCCCTTTCCTTGTAGTATCGCCAAGCTAACTCGGGGATCATAGGACGTCGGAGATCAACTATTCTTTTGGTATAGTAAAGTTGATTTATTTTGGGTATGGCATGTATAGGAACTTGGTCATTTTGTTATGTCATATATGTTAGCCAAAGTGTTGGCTATTATTGTTACTCATTCCTTTTGCAAATGGACATTGGGAAATCGGCCAATATTTGTTAAGTTTTATATATATATATCCAATGATGATGATATTCATGAAGTGAAAGTTCGTGTAATTGATCAAGTAAAATGTGAAGTGTATGCATGATGAATTAGTGATTTCTTCATAATGTATTATTGCTATGTTATGTGTTGCTTGTGGTAGTATAAGTGTGTTTGTTTTTCAGGGTGGCAATTGGCTTGGTAATTAGCCTTCAAATTGTCCACACGGGTAGACACACGGGCGTGTGTCTAGGCCGTGTATGACACACTGTCAGCCCCATGGGTGTGTTGATAGGTCGTGTGTCCCCTGCATCAAATTTACGAGAATTCAATTCGTCACACGGGCCAGCACACGGGCGTGTGACTAGGCCGTGTGCCCCTAAGTGTTTGCTAACGTCATAAACAGAATACCAAGGTTTTCACACACGGGTGAGGAAACGGGCGTGTCTTGGCCGTGTGAAGGACACGGGCATGTGCCAGGCCGTGTGAAAACCCCTGTAGGTTCGAAATGAAAAATAAAATCTACACGGGCTAGGAACATGGGCGTGTGCGACCACACGGCTTGCCCACACGGCCGTGTTCCATTCCACACGTGCGTGTGGCCCTGTTTTAGGCAAAAAATTTCTAAGTGTGCAAAAGTTTTCGGTTTAGCCCCAAACCGTTCCGCATGTTTGTTTAGGGTCTCGTAAACCCATAATAGGGACGTTATGAATATGAATGAAAAAGTTTTAAGTTGAAACAAAATTTTATGGCCTGATGTTATATGTTTGAGCAAGTTAAGTTCGGTAATGCCTCGTATCCGGTTCCGGTGTTGAATACGGGTAAGGGGTGTTCTGATGCAGCGATGTAATGCTGCTCGACTTGCAACCTTTAAAACCTACAGGGGACACATGGCCGTGTCGTATGGCCGTGTGTCACACACGCCCGTGTCTTTGGCCGTGTGGACAAGAAAATGGCCAAAATCAAGCCATTTCCTTCACCCATCTCAAGCATGTACCTAAACACATTTGCACATATGACTAAAGCATCAAAACCTACCCAAAACATGCATAAAAATGACCAATTCACTATACATTAATCCATACAACCAATATGCCAATAAGGCACCTCAATCACAAACCATTAAACATACCTAAACATATGCATTTTTGGCTATACCTTAACTACACATAGTTAATGTATTTCCATACCAAAACATACCACAATTGACCACATTTCAAACATACCATACTTGATCCATACCATATCAAAATAAACTTACCATTTGGATCCTTATTCACATGCTTCAAAATCTCATAAGTGACACAAAACAACCATTTCCAAATGGTACCAAACAACCAACAAATTTACACATACCAAATTCAACACTTAGCATTCAATCCAAAATTTAAACATAAGTTCCCTATACCTGCCATTATAACCTTGGCTAGAACATAAAAAACTATCGATATATTTGTTGGATAGTATGATAGATCTCCGACAAGCTTCCAAACCGATTGAGCTTTTGATAAACTATAAAACATAGGAAAGAAAACTACGTAAGCATATAATGCTTAGTAAGTTCATCAAACATAAAACATAACTTAACATTTCATTACATAACATTAAATTTAGGCATAATACAATGCAACCATAAGCTTGGCACAAGCCTAAGCACCAACAACAACACATGTAAGCATACTCAAACATAATCCATATGAATTTAACATAGGTAAGCCATTACACATGAACATAATTCACTTGAATTCACCATCTTCTTTAACATAACATGCTTTCAATGTAACTCGCCATTTCAATCCTTTTCATAAATACATATCATGGTTCATATTGAACACTTACCATTCCTTTCCTTTTCAGCCCATTAAACCGTTTAGAATATCATCGGATACGCGGGATAGCTCACACGAAGTGTGCTAAACATATAACCGTAACCTTTCCTTTCCTTTACATCATTGCTCACACAAGCTGTGAAATGGGCCTGCTCACACAAGCTGTGGAGTATCCGCAACAAATACAAGACCTCAGCCATCGGTAAGACATTCAAGACCAGCACCCAAAAAATGGAAACTCTAATGATATGTCATTCGTATTCTACGAATTCCTAAGGTTCAAACAAGGCTCGATAATCGTCGTAACTTTGTTGGATTTACATCATACAGTTACATAGCAATCATTATATTAACATATAAATCAATACATGGCATTAAAACGATATATAATCATACGAACTTACCTTAATGATTAAGGCGTAGAAATGAAGTCGACTAATCCGAAGCTTTAGCTTTACCCCGGTCTAAATCCATACAAGGTCTATCTTGATCTAAATATACAAATTCAATCCATTTATTATTCATACTATTCAATTTAGTCCAAAATTCATACTTTTGCATAATTACACTTTTGCCCCTAATATTTTAACTTTTTTACAATAAAGCCCTTAATCTCGTAAATGGAAATTTATGCAATTTCATCCCTAACCCATGCTAGCCGAATTTATTACGAACACATATCAACTCATATAAATCATCATTTCACAATTTCACCATGTACTTTTGCTACTTTTACAAATAAGTCCCTAATTGACATTTTCATCAAAAATCACTTTACAAAAGTTGTTTATTTAACAACAAGGACTCATAATCTTTCATCAAACTTCATAAAATCATGCAAACATGTTTATGGAAAAACCCTAGTCCTTTAACAGTTTTGCAAATTAGTCCCTAGGCTAGCTAGATTAAGCTACAACGATCCCGAAAACATAAAAATCATTAAAAACGGGACAAAATATCACTTACATGCAATGGATGAGCTTGCCGAAATTTCAAAGCTTAGATATGGCTTTCTCCTACCCTAATTCCGGTGGTTAAAATTCTTAAGGAAGATGATACCACACTTTTGTTTATTTTAATTTTAAGTTGATTTGTTAATTACATTTTTTAACCTTAGTTATTTACCTTAATATTAACTTAAATCATGCTCAATATTGTCCACTAACCTTATGAATGGTATTATTACCATTTAAGTCCTCTTATTCTAAAGTTTCATAGCTATTTGATACCTTTAGCTACTAGAACTCCACTTTTTCACCTTTTACAATTTAGTCCTTTTCACTTAATTAAGCATGCAAACGTCGAAATTTCTTAACGAAATTTTAACATGACCCTAACATAGTCCCATAAATATTAAAATAATAATAAAATAAATATTTACTCGTCGAATTTGTGGTCCTAAAATCACTGTTCTGATTTCACTGAAAATGGGTTGTTACACAAGCATACGCCTGTGTGACTCACAACCCTAAAATCCAAAACAGTGAGTTAGACGACCTGGACACACGCTGGTGTAGCCCGTGTGACCCAAAATACAAACAGTGAGTTACACGGCCTGGACACACGCACGTGTCCCTAGCCCGTGTGCCTCTAATTCATAAACAGTGAGTTACACGGTTTGTCACACGGTCGTGTGGCTCACACGGACTACCACACGACCGTGTGACGTCAACAGACATGTTTTTTGGCGTTCAAAAATCATAGAAAATGGGGTTTTAGGTACACACCTGGTACAATTTCGACGTAGAAGCACCTGGAAGGAGTCCAAAACCTAAAAATGGTAATAAAAAAGCCAATTAAGTAATTATTCACAACGCAATGCTAAAATTAGTGCACAACCCCAAACATATGTCGAAAAATTTGACATAGAACCCTGACTTGGAAAACACCCGTTACCTTGTACGTAACAACGAATTATGAAATCGGTGCGTTGGAGTAACTGTTCTCGCAAGGCCTTCGCCTAACAAAACCCCAATCACACAATTAATGTAGATTCAAACAAACCACAATTATTTCTAACTTCAAAGCAAACAACGAAATTTCGCAAGACAAAAGAGAATAACAACATAACTTACGCAATGACCTTTCAATTGACGTAAAGAAGAACTTAAAATTTCCAATTAAACCCGATAGCAGTCAACGGAAGCAAGTAAAAATGAAAAAGAGAAAAAAAAATAAAAGAAAGAAAGAAGAAAAGGAAAACGTGAAGGGAAGAAAAAGAAAGAGAAAAAAAAACGTTAAACAGAACTTTTTAAACAACACAAACTAAAAAAAAAAACTAACAGGCTTATACAAGTAGCATAAAAATATTTCCTTAACGCATGCACAAAGATTCAAACATAAGACCAGAAAGTAATTAAAGCTTAATCATCAAACCAGCAAGCTCATTCTTGACATAGATTAACGCAAAAATAAACTTAAGTTGAGAATCCAAAGATAAGGGTGAAACCAAAATAATAGAAAAATTTCAAGAGGGAAAACTCAAACCCCTAATCTCAAACATATAAATAGAACACTTAACCACAGATACAAAGACTCAATTATTAGCAAACTTTAATAAACAAAACATCAAATTTTTGGGGTGTTACAATCACCTAAAAACGCATTAAGAATGAGATTAAAACATGTTCCTTTTAGCAGTTATCAATTATAGCGAAATCTCTTTTTACTCGTGATTTTTTATCCTCTTTTGAAAAGTTTTTCCACATTAAATTTTGTGTGTTCGATATTTTCGATTCTATTTTATTTACTTGTTCATTGTTGTGTATAATTCCCTACCACTAACAAAAACAATATCGGTTTAAATTAAACATGTTTGAATGTATAATCATATATTCGTTTCTGAGTAAGTTTCTCAACTTAATAAATATGAATTTAACCTAATGAATTAACAATTTTATTAATTCATAGACTACAACCGAACAAAAAAAATTCAGGTCATGAGATTGAGAGTCTGACAATGACATCATATTTGTGTTGGGCCAAATGAAGCATGAAAGGGAACAACTAGAAATGGTTTGGGTATTGCTTGGGGAAATGTGATTTCAACATGCCACTAAACTTTCAAACCAGAGCTGACCCAAGTCCACTCTGTCCCACCAGTTTCCCTTTTCCTTCTAGTATTCACTCATATTGGAGATGTACTAAACAGTTTTGGGTGTAAAATTCAATTGTTGATATATCGCTCCAAAAATGGCACTCTTTGTCCAATAAGTTATTGATCCATCCCCAAGATTTTATATAGGTTTCAAATCTGATAGCATCAACTTCAAGATTCCAACTTTGTGTGCGAAAATTTTTCACAATGGTAGAAATTATAATGTTTATTTCGATAAAAAATTTAAATTAAAATTAAAAGGACTCATTATTGTTGTACCTTTCAATTTCCATTAGTTTTTTTTCTTCTTTCTCTTATTTGATCATTGTCCTTAAGATTATGATTTTTTGAGTGCCATGTCCATGGCCATGCGCTAATGTATCCACTTTGATTTTTGCCATTAACATATCCAACCAATACCATTTTTTCCAATTTTATACAATCATCATTTTGTAAAATAATTCTAAATTTGTAGGTTTATGAAATTTACATAACAAATAATTCAAAACATACTAAATTTTTAGGCTATATTTGGTTCAAATAGTACTAAAATTGGATATATCTGATGGTAAATGTATTATGGAGGTTCTTGTACTAAGAATCAGATTGCATTATTCCTTTATTAAAAATGGACAAATTAGTCATGTACGTTCCTTCTTGTTAAAAATTTCATCTATTTTTACTATTAAAAAATTGGCATGACTAACAAAATAATCAGACAGCTACACATGGCGTGCCATGTGTATCTCATGCTTCCATATAAGGATTAATTTTTAACAGTAGAAATGGTGAAACTTTTAAAAGAATGAGCAATTTGCTCTTTAATTTAACGTACAGTGACTAATTTGTCTATTTTTTTAATAGAGGACAAAATACAATCCAACTCAAAGTATAAGGGCCTCTATAGAACTTTTAACACACTTATGTATTGTTTGATTTTAATGTAAACTTAATATTTTTATTCGATCTAGTAGGTATTAGCTCTTATTCTCTTTTTAAACTAAATTTGGTCATTGACTTTTTAAAAAGAGTCAAATCATTTTTTAAGTGAAAATGTTGACTAGAATATTAAATTTTTAATAATATTGGCGTGGCAACCCGTATGGTGGCCCACGTGTACTTTATGGTGATATGATATTGTTTGTTTTAATGTCATGTCGACAAATAATTTAAAAAGTATAAAAACATTTAAAATTAAAAAAATATAAAATGTTCATAATTTTTTTTAAAATTAACATGAAGTATATATAGATTGTTATGCAAACTGCCATGTTTAAAATTTTAATATTTTAGTCAATATTTTTATTAAAAAATAATTGAATTCTTTTTTAAAGGAAATTTGACATATTGGGATGGTGGAAGAGTGGTGGTTTCAAGTATCCCTTGTTGCGAAAAATAGCCAGAGATGTATATGTTAAAAATGTTCATAGTGGCTTTACAATATGAGTGATAGGTTGACAAGTCTCTAATGTAGTACCCTTTGTCCTATTATGGATGTTCACGGAATTGATTAACTCAAATGGAAGGTATATTTTATAATTTTATGTTATATTTTTATTTAACAATTCAACCATTTTTACATATTTTATAATTTTGTATTTGGATACACCGTCCAAAAATGTTATGCGGGTGATGATGATTTCATTACTCTTGATTTAATAAGTATATTATTTTTATTATGTTTATGAAATAATAATTATTATTATTATTATTATTAACTTTGTTTTAATCTATGATTGCATATGAAGAACTTTTATATAGGCTTTCAAAAATATTTATTTCATTTTATACTTCAAAGAAATGATTTATTATGTAATATATTTAGATATTGGAGAGATGATTATGTTCATGCAATGAATTTGTATAGAGAATGTTTTATATTTTAAAAAATTGTCATCGAGTTTATATGGTATTTTATGTTTAGATAATTATAAAGGATGTTTTCTGTTTAAATATTTACTCGTGTTTAGAAAAAAATAGATTTTTTATGTTTTATATTTAGATATATTTCGAAAATAGTTTCTCTTTTATCTACAATATATGATGATCAATACATTTTTATTGAAGTGAGATATTCAAGATTATCTTTCTATGTTTATAGGCCAAAGGCTCATTGAAAATATTAGAAATAACTAATAAATATCAAATAGGGGGAGATTGGGGTGGTTGTGGATATATCTAACATTTATAGAAATGATAATGATACTTAAGATTAAACATCATTAGTGGAGGGAGACAATAGGCAAGGTAGAGCATGCCAACAGTAGGGTGGTGGTAGAATAGATAATATCTGCCTCTACTCCACTCCATTGCCATTCGGATCCAAAGGAAGATGGAAGATTTGGATGACATTGGGGAAAAAAAGAAATCATGTAGGTAATTTCAAGGAAGTTTTATGTTGTGCGACTGTTGAGGCTCTGATGTTATTATAAGTTATATGGTAATAATGAACCAAATAATTAGCTAACATATATGATTTTGATCCATTAGAAAGAGCATGGGCTGCGACAACCAGAAGAGGCTGAAATTGATGCCACTGACTGTTGCCCGAGATTGAAGCTGAGAAAGCAGCTACAAAGGCTGCTAAGAAGGCACTCCCTAAAGAAACCTAGTTCAATTTTTCGTATCTCCTTGGTCTCGCCTCAGTTTGCCCTTCATTACTTCTCCATTGAAACATTATTCAGTTATGCCGATTGGTTGGTTGGTTAGTTGAATATCGCTATGTGGAAAACTTTAGTTTGTATTTTCAGCATCATGCATTTGCTGATATATAGTACTTGATTGTTGCTACTTTCGAGCTTTGGGTGTTATCTAACAGCTATTACCAGTTACAAAACTCGAGCAGCAACACATACTTGTTACCCTGCAAGGCTAACACATATTTGCATGTCCTATTACAGAAATGGAGGTTTCTAGCAGCTTCTACAAGACAGATAAGATCATGTTTGTATGTGTCTGGTACTCTCCTTGGTCTGTAGATATTTCATTTTTACACATCTCAACTGTCACTTGCTGGTCCGGTCTTTGAGCCATCGGTTTCAAGGTCCGACTTCTCTTGGATATGAGTAAAGAGTTGGTGTTTCTACGGTGCCCACATTTAGAATGATATTTTGGGGGGCATTGGTGCTTTTTTTGCAGGCTTCTCTACTGTTTTATATGGTCAATTTACAACTCCTCACTTTGTCCTTTTGCTAGAGATGAGAAAATTGCATTGAATTGGAATTAAATTATAGTGTTTGGTTTGATTTCGATTTATTTATTTATTTTTAAAATTCAGTTCAATTCTATTTGGTCTGATTTAGTTTTAGTTAAAAAACTTCAATTATCCAAACTGAACTGGATTTCTCTGTTTTATTTAATTTAGGATGATACTTAGCTTTTAAAACACAAGCTAATAAGGAATTTGGTTGACAAATAAGCCTTCAGCCCTGTTTGGCTAAAAGGGCAATATTGAATTTTTCCAAATTGCGAAAGCCCAAACCTCTATCTTCCTTCAGCGTACAAAGCCGAGCCTAATCTGTAACACCCTATACCCGTATTCGACGCCGAAATAGGGTACGAGGCGTTATCGAACATAAATTCAAACCATCATACAAACTGTAACATCCTGAAAAGGGCCTATGCATTTTTTGTTTAATTGTACGAAATGACATATCTTATGTGTTATGAATATATTTTGAAAACTTTTGGAAACCTGGAAATGTATGGAAATGTTAAGTTTAAAAGAGGAAAGTGAACATTTTAGAACCTTGGAAATGTAAGGAAATGTCTTGTAAGGAAATGTCATGGAAATGTAAGGAAATGTCAAGTTTCTGAGCCGATCGAAAATTTTTGGAAACTTAGAAATGACCTAGAAATGACGAGTTTTAAGGTTTAAAAGGAAAATTAAGGCAAGGTGGCCTTAAAAGAAAAAGTTTGTGAAATTTGACACACAAACAGTCTTGGAAAAGTGGTCTGAAGATGCCACTTAGGGCCTATGGAAATGGCGCCATATGCAAGAGGAATGGGCCTAAGTTCGAGTCATATGGGAAGCAAATAAAAGAAATTTTATTTTGCTACAAGGAGCAGAGAGGTGGACGGCACATGGCTATAAATTAGGAGCTTTTATTCTTTTATAAATAGTGGATAAATAAGGGATTTATTTATCATTATTTTCAAGAGATAATTGTTGGATTAAATTCTCTTAATTTGAATAAAGAGATAAAGAGGAAAATAAGGGAGAAGTGATGGCCAAGTAAGGGACTTTGAGTTTAATAATTTCGGCTAAGTAAGGATAGTTGCTGAGTTATCTTTTATTTTAAGTGATAATTAAAGGATAAAGTTATCAGATAGAGGAGTGGTGGCCAAGTAAGGGACTCCTTAGATGATAATTTCGGTTATAAAAGGAAGGAAGGAGGGCTACTCATCAATTTGTGCTTCCTCCTTTCTCTCGCCGAATTCTCTTCACCAAATCTTCTTCTTCTTTTATTTTTGCCAAGCCGAAATACCTTGTGTTCTAATGAATCCTCCATCTTTATTCTTCCTTTTCTTTTCTTTCCAATCCATCAAAAGCCGAATCTTGGAAGGGCTTCAAGCATAGGTCTTTGTCGATTTCTTCAAAGGTAAGAACAAGTTTGATTCCCATTCTTTTCTTTTAGATTAGCCTAGAGATAATCTAACCCCATACATATTATGGTTGCCGAATATGGAAGGACCTTTCGGGATTATCAGAGTAGTCGACTAAAAGGAGAAGTATTCGGGATTTCTAAGATTAAGGTAAGACATGTGAATATTCGGCCAAAGGCCTTGATTTATGTTTGATGATTAAGATTAAGTCTAACGTAAGGTTTTAGGGATTTTGACATTCCTAGTGAAACAAGAAATAGTTTCGAGATTTGTTGGTGTTCCAATCGGCAACAAGGTAAGAATACTAATCCTACTAGGATTTAGAGTTTTGGCCGAATGGCTTTTTATTAAGGTAATAAGTGATAAATCAATGTAGGGATTAAGGATCTAAGCATTAGATCAAGCTTTTCGGGATCTCAAGGAAATTTTAAGCGAATCAGGTGTGTAACCCACACTAACTTTTAATAAGATTGATGGTAGTATGTAAAATATGCATGTTTATAAGAATGTGGCTAAGGTACCATAATATGGTACAAAGTACTCAGGTACGTTTCCTACTTCCACTAGGATTATGAAATATGTTATTTATAACATGTGAAAATTTATAAGAATGAGAATTTAAGTATGATATGCATGATATGAATAATATGGGTCATTCGGGATATATGAAAAGGGGAAGTGAAGGTGATGACTACGGTCTCACTATCCGAATGTGGTGACTTCGGTCACATTATCGAATGTGGTAACCGGTTACATTATCTCGAATGTGGTGTCTCATGACACAATTATCTGAGTGGCTATGCCACAAATTTTATATGGGAGATGAGCACGTCGATTGCAGCGACGCCTTGAAGGTGTGTAGCGGATGGAGGGTTGACTTAGTAGTCCCCACGGTGTGTGACCATTGGCAGTGCGGGGTGTGTAGCGGATGGACAACTAGGTTTGGGTTTGGGAATGCATCATAACATGTATTCTATGTTTTGAATGTGTAATATGTGATATGCCTGATTCTATTATGATTTAGTGTCGTGTACACATTGAGTCATTTGACTCACCCGTTGGGGAACATTTTTAGGTGATGAGCAGTGATGGGCCAGGGACGGCAGAACTTGTGGTGGCCATGCTCAACATGAAGTTTATATTTTTGAGGACTCTTGAATTTATTTTAGTACTTTGAATTATTTTGGGAATTATTTGATGTAATAAGGCCATAAGGCCATAGTTGAATTACTTTACACTTATTTTTATTTATTATGATTATGAATTTTATCTATTAAAATTTAATTAAAATTTCTTTTAAACTAAACCCTAAATATTTTGTCACTTAAGATAAAAGGGATTTCAATATAAAACGAACCTGTTTTCAACACAAGCCCAACCCAAAACAATATTTTTCTTAAAATCACACAAGTTTTCCTAAAAACAAAAGAATTTTGAACCGGTTTACTTGAGGAACATACCAAATCGAGTCAAAGCTCGTGGGCCGGGTTTGGGGTGTTTCACAAAACCTAGACATGAATTTCCGTCTAAATTTAAAACTTTTCATTTACAATCATGTCATCCCTATTATGGGCTTACGAGGCTCAAAACATGCATCGGGAGTGGTTCGGGACTAAACCGAGAACTTTAGAAAACTTTTGGGATACTTAAAATATTTTCATCATGGAACAGGTCCACACACCCGTGTGGGTGAAGGGACACGCCCGTGTGGCATATCGCACGCCCATGCTTCAGGCCGTGTCCAAACTAGGGGACATTCTGTTTATGATGTCATCATCAAAAGAGGTCACACGGCCAAGTCACACGCCCGTGTGCTTAGGCCGTGTCCTCCACACGGCTGAGACACATGCCCGTGTCTCTGCCTGTGTGCTGAATTCTGTTTTACCTAAATTAAGGTGCAGGGGACACACGGCTGGAACACACGCCCATGGGGCCTACCGTGTGTCACACACGGCTTAGACACACGCCCGTGTGTCTACCCGTATGGACAATTATAAGGCTATTTTCCAAGCCATTTTGCCACCCTCACTTGCACATACTCACACAACATCACATGGCACAATCTTAAGCATGTAAATGCATTTAGACCAACCAAACACAAACAATAACATATCATATCAATATCATCATATACATACTCTAAACATCATACTTTACCGAATCCAAACATACCAAGTCACATTCAATAATAGGACTATTGGGCCACATTCAACCATTAGGTCTTTAGGCCATAAACTGCAATCCATCACATATACCAAATAAGTACACACCGCATCACAAGACATTAGCATATGCATATGAATAAAGATATAGGCTTATAACCAATTAGCCAATATAAGCCAATTCACATGGCTACACATTACATTAAACCTTTAACCATTACAAGCCAATACCTTTGGCTAAATCATAATGACACAATCTCAAAGTGACTTATTCCCTATACATGCCATAAACTTAAGAGGTATGTATTCACTTTTACCCCACGATGATAGCTTGATAGTGTGATAGGTTCTCTGGCGACTTCCAACCCGAACCAACCTGAGTACATAATAACACAGAAACAACGGAGTAAGCTATAAAGCTTAGTAAGTACGTATGTAAATAATAAATAATTGATTACCATGCTTTTAAAAATCCTCATTATAAGCTCTCAAGATAATACCATCATTATTGCATGAAATTTCACAATTCATTTATGTTCATCTTGAGCTATTTACTCGAGTTACAGTTTTTAACCGGAGCTACGGAACTCCAAATTATGATCTGTTAATTTTCCCTGAAACTGGACTCACATATCTTATTACCATAAAATTTTCATAATTTTTGATTTAGCCAATAAGTACAGTTTATTCTTTAAAGTCTCCCCTGTTTCGCTGTCCAACAGTTCTGACCCCTCTTCCCTAAAAATTTATTTTCTCATTGTACAGAACTCGAAAAACATTCTAGTTTGTTTCTATTGAAAATAGACTCATTAAGAAATTAAATAATATAATTTTATCCCTTTATTATTTTTGTAAAATTTTTAATGAATTTCCCAAGTCAGAACAGGGGATTTCGAAATCACTCTGACCCTGTCTTATAAAAATTCAAATATCTCATAATATGAAATTATTTTGATTACACCGTCTCTTTTATATGAAAATAGACTCAATAAGCTTTAATTTCATATCTTATTAAACTTCTAATTCATTTTCCACCATTTTTGGTGAATTTTCAAAGTGATTCAACTGCTGCTGTCCAAACTGTTTTATTGCTAATTTTACTCTATCATGTTTTCTTTGTATTAATTCTCATTTACACATATATAACACTAAAGTATATCCATAGTTAGCCATGCCAATAGCTAGTCATCATCAAATATTTACAAGCCATTCATTGGCCAATTTAACTTATACATCAACAACAAAGACTTGAACCTTTCATTTCTCAATTTAATTTAGCTTAAAAGCCTCACACATGATCATCATTCACATTTCCCGCATATTCTTACAACATAAGCATGGACTTGTAATCACAAGGTCATTCTCATAGGTATAACTTACTCGTTTACCTTCTTACCAAAATTCGATCACATCCCGAGCACATTGCTCATAAGTGTATACATACATATTCCTGCACTTAATCGTCACATATTCATATTCATTGACACTTTAGTCATTTTCCCGTCTTTAACATAAACTTTAATTCTTTATCCCGTTGAACTACTTGGAATATCGAAGGATACTCGAAAATTGTCATACACGTAGTAAGATGCCAATGCCATATCCCAGATATGGTCTTACATGGGATCACATGCCAATGCCAATGCCATATCCCAGATATGGTCTTATACGGGATCTCATATCGATGTCGACGCCATATCCCAGATATGGTCTTATACGAGATCGCATGTCGATGCCGATGTCATATCCCAGATATGGTCTTATACGGGATCTCATATCGATGTCGACGCCATATCCCAGATATGGTCTTACACGATTTTATACCGAAGCCAAGTCCTAGACGTGGTCTTACACGGAATCACTATTCGATGCCGATGCCATATCCCAAATATGGTCTTACACAGGATCTCAATTCGGTGCCGAGGCCATATCCCAGATATGGTCTTATACGGGTCCTTATTAATCTAATGTCGTGACAAGGTATCCTTTCTATTCCTAAGGTTCAACCGGGATTCTCATTCTTCGATTCTTCGCCACATCATCATCAATCGAATCCGTAGAAACATATATATACAATTCATGCAATATCAAAATATTAACTACATAATATAATGTTGTATTATTTACACACGAACTTACCTCGACTTAAAATGGCGAAAGGGACCGAGTCATCCAATATTCGTCTTTCCCCCGTTCTAAGTCCGAAACTCGTTTTCTTTATCTAAAATATCACATTTGACTTATTAAGTTATTTTACTATTCAATTCAGTCCAAAAATCATATTATGGAAAAATTACATTTTTGCCCCTAAACTTTGTCATATTTACAGTTTTGCCTCTAGGCTCGTAAAATGATTTTTATTCAATTTCCTTGTATTTTAGGCCTAGCCAAACCATTTTCATAACTATAGCAGTCCACAATTTGCATTCATTCACACATTTTCATACATTTTTTTAGCTTTTTACAGATTAGTCCTTTTATGCGATTTCATCGAAAATCACTTAGTAAAAGTAGTTTACTACACACCGAGCATTCATATTCTACCATTAGACATCAAAGCACATGCATGTCATCCATGGGTAAATTTTTAAACACAAACACTAGCTCAAAATAATGGTAGAAATAGCTAAACCGAGTTACGGGGATCTCAAAAATGTAAAGAATATTAAAAATGGGGCTTGGATGCACTTACTATTGAGCTTGAAAGCTTGAAAACCCTAGCCATGGCTTCCCCCATGCTAAACTAGGCCAAGCAAGAAGATGGACATGGGTTTTTGGCTTTTATTTTGTCTTTTAGTCCATTTAATTACCAAATTACCAAAATGCCCCTAACTTAAAAATATACTATTTCACTTATATCATGTCCATTTTTGTCCAAAAATTTAACCAATGGTCTAATTACATTTTAAGGACCTCCAATTTAAAATTTCATAGAAATTGGACACTTCTAACATGTGGAACTCAACTTTTGCACTATTTACAATTCAGTCCTTTTGACTAAATTGAGTACCCAAACGTCGAAATTTTCGAACGAAATTTTCACGAAATCTTTCTGTGATATCGTAGACCATAAAATATAATAAAAATAAGATTTTTCTCGTCGGATTTGTGGCCCCAAAACCACTGCTCCGGTTAGGCCCAAAATCGGGCTATTACAATTCTCCCTCCTTAGGGATTTTTGTCCCCGAAAATCTTACCAGAAGAAGTTGCTTTCAACTCTCATGAAACACTTTCACTAATCTTCTCAGAATTACAAATCGATTTAATTTCATATATCTCTTTCTAATATCCTTTAAACTTTAACACATAGTGCCGGAGTACACCGTCAAAATTTGAACTACTCTCTTAGACTTATCATTGATATAAAAACAAATTACTGTGCCAAAATGCAACTGCATACTCAGAGTTTCCTATGGCTCATCCCATAATTGCGATGTAACCTCCGGATCTCTATCCGACATAATGGAACTGGCACTCTGCATAATTGAATAACCTCAGAAACATATCACTCGACTAATCTGTCAAATAAGAAATCTATACATAATGAAATGATCATACGGATCTTTCTTTGTCAAATGATCAACCATAAACAAATTAACATATTCTTTTTTGGGGATAATGATAATCCCAATATGAAATCTATGGTAACTCTATCTCATTATCACTCTCGCACCACCACGGACTATATTAGTCCTGAATACATTTGATTTTCAACTTTTATCTGTTAACATATCATCATCTGAATACGGATTGTAACACCCCTTACCCGTCTTCAAGCCGGGACAGGGTTCGAGGCATTACCTAACTAATCTTGCTTAAACATCTCAAATAGGGTTACAAAATCTCGTTTAAACCCATCACTTACTTATACTTGGCCTAAGAGGCCCTAAACATACTTCCGAGAGGTATCAGGACTATTCCGGGGACATTTACACGTTCGAGAAACTTTTCAACAAAACAGGGGTTACACGCCCGTGTGAGTCTAGGGACACGCCCGTGTGCCCCTAAGACATGCCCGTGTCTACCACCCGTGGTCGAAACTGACTAATTTCACACGGCCTTGACACGCCCGTGACCTTGGCCCGTGTGCCAAACCTTGGCATTCTGACTAATCGACACGGCCCATACACACGCCCGTGTGTTTCAACCGTGTGGTGATTTAAATTCCAAGTGCATGGTGCAGTCTTCACACGGCCTGGGCACACGCCCATGTGCTAGCCGTACCGCTCACACGGTCTAGACACACGCCCTTGTGTCTACCCATGTAGAAAATTTAGAAGGCTATCTACCAAGCCCTTTGCCACCCTACATTGCAAACATACATACTCCAATTCCATTCAACATAATTCATGACCCAAAGACACATCTAAATACTCAATTCAACATTCATACACAAGGGCATACACTTCAAGAAAATCACTTTCATTAAACAAAAGAATTTGCCAAGTATTTGCCTAACTTAAGGCCATTTACAAAATGACTTTAGTAACACACATAGCCAACACTTTGGCTAACAATTACAACTTAACAAAATACTCGAGTCCTATACATGCCATACTCAAAATAAGTCTAAATTGTTATACCAAAGTGATGTCGATAGTGTGATTTCTGAACTCCTACGTCCATGATCCTCGAGTTATCTTGGCAATACTACAAGGAAGAAGGGCAATGAAAGGGGTAAGCATAAAGCTTAGTAAGTTTGCATGAATATAAATAGCAACAATAAGCTCATAAAATAACCCATCCATGATATTAACTAACCATACACAAGTCATAGGCATCTTGCCATACTTACTCACAATTGCCCTTATTTAGCACATACCATGCCACATGTCGTAAACGTTTCTTCGTGACTCATTCACGAGTACCTGTATTCACTCATTCATATGACTTTAGTGCAAATCTCATTTCTACTTCTAAACTCGTCTACTTATCCCTTTAATCACTAGGGATAGTCAAAGACGTATATTCAACGTCGTTTATGTAGAGACGAAGCCAATGCCACATCCCGAAGGTGGTCTTACATGGAGTTACTTCTAAATGCCAATGCCATATCCCGGATATGGTCTTATATGGACTTTCACATCAATTATCGATGCCACATCCCGAATGTGGTCTTAACGAGTTTCTTATTCTTTTCCAAAACCATATCCCGAATATGGTCTTATACGGGATCTTAACTCGGTGCCGAGGCCGTGTCTCGGACATGGTCTTATATGGGACTTTATCTGATTCACATCTCGATGATAGCAATCCCATATTCATTATAGTCCACTAGGACTTCAACATCATACTTAACATCAATTTCTCATTTCAATGAAGTGTCATACATCAATGTGATACCAAGCATTTTCAATTATGCTAACATAAATATTTCATTAATCACATACAAACTTACCTCGATTTCAAAATGAGCTAGCTCGATGATTTAGTCCGAGACTTTGTTCTTTCCCCGATCGAGGCGGATCCTCGGTTCTTCTTGCTCTATAACAACAATTTAGCTTATTTTAATCATCTCATTAATAAAGCATTTCAATAATCATGCTTAGGCAAAATTACTATTTTGCCCCTAGACTTTGGCAAATTGACCATTTTGCCCCTAAGCTCGGAAATAAATTCTAACCACATTTCTACCTTCAACAAGCTAGGTGAACATTTAATACTCTTATAGCTATCATCAAAACTCAACATTTCACATATTTACTACAATTTTGTAACCTTTTCATCAAGGTCCAAATTAGGTGTTTTCAAGACAACACCTTTCACAAAAGTTGTTCATCCAACAACTAAGACTCATTTTCTTCCATAAAAATGCAGCAAATAGCAATGAAAGCTCTCATGGTAAAACTCTAAACTTTGCATCAAATTGCACAATAGTCCTCTCATTTGAAAGCTTAAGTTCTAGGGGTCTTAAAAGTACAATTATCATAAAGAAAAATCATCAAAATCACTTACTAGAATGGAGGAGAGCTTGCTGAAAATTGTGAGCTTTCAAACCCCTATTTTTCTTGCAAATTTCGGTGGAGAAAGATGGAGAGAAAGATGATATTTTCTCTTTCTTTATTCTAATATTAAACTAGTCAAACAAGTCACCAACTATCAACTACTTTGACCAATTTTTTGTCCATCTTTGTCTCCTATGCTAGTCCATGACCGGCCAAGCATATATTGGGGGTCTAATTGCCTTTTAAAGACCTCCAATTCACATTCTAAGGCTATTTGGTGCCTTTATCTTATAGAATGGAACTTTCACACTTTATGCGATTTAGTCCTTTTTCGCGATTAAACGTGAAATCGCTAAAATTAAAGCACCAAAATTCTCATGCACATATACTATCATGCTCTGACTCATAATATAACATGAAAATAAATTTCTAAATTCTCAGATTAGTGACCCCGAGATCACTATTTCGACTAGCCCCTAAATCGGGCTGTTACACGGATCCAAAATATCATGTAACATATACAATCATTAGCACATCTACTATATATGACTGCACACTTTACTACTCTTGGATGAACCGACGAGCTACTACTGAGTCTCGTACAAAACTTCTGTACAAACGCTAGATTACCCATTACGCGAATTCTATTTCAGAGCAATAATAATAACAGGAATCAGGTCCAACCTGAAATTCGGAATAGAAAGTCGTTTCACACTGTACTCGTTTAGTTCACCACTCTTTATCACATTTCTGAGCTTCTCAATTCACAAAGAAAGCATCGCTTAAGCTTTTAACTTAGCTAGAACTAGTCATCATCAAATAAGATCAATCAAGTAACCAGTACTCACAAAAATAAACAAAGATTTTCCATTCAAGCATCTGTAACCATACTTGCTTTCCAAAAGGTAAGTCGATAATTACTCACAGTCTTTTAACATCTCAAAACATTCACGTTGTCTTAATTTTAGATCTTTCTGCGACATTAGATACTTTAACCCATTAGGATCAGGAAGTATATGACATTTTTCGCCGAACATACGAAATCATCCAGTTCACAACACAGATATAAAAGTGGTCGTTTCTAAATCATTAGTCGAACAGTTCTTTTTCATGTGACTTTAACCCTCTGAAAGTGCAAACTACTTCTTTACATTCTTGTATTAAAACATATTCCGATCTGTTCAATAGTACATCATTGAAAAATCGCAATTTCCTTACTCAATTCAAACTGAACTCAGAACTAGAGCTTCGGTTAATAATACTTTCAACTGTTTAGAACTTTGCTAACATGCATAGATCATTCAAATTTTCATAAATGTGATGACTTCATCAATCGGTACAGCTTTAACTCATAATAACATCATTCGATTAGAACAATCCAATAGACATATCTCTGTATCATACTTTCCAAAATATAATTTCCTCATTCAGACTATCAGTCTATATACTCGTGAATGCACAAAATTCATTACTATAATTGAGGATACTTTAAATACACATAACTCAATTGAATCGAATAGCCGAGACTAGCTTCTTCTTTATCTGTGACATTGCATAATCTATGTAATCTTTAAAACATTCTTATATTTCTTCTAAAGCTGTTTTCACTTTCCAAACTATTCTCATCTTTGTATACATTACTAATTATTTCATCACTGAACTCTTTAGCTTCACACTTATGAACTTATTCAACATGGTTCTCGTAAAATTTCGTCATAAAGCATCACTGGTAAGGGGGTGAGGTCGTAAAGCCTCTAACTTGACTATCATAAATACACACATATGACTTAGCATTCATCATTAACGTAATATCATCATAATCACATAATTCACTTCAGACAATTTAATATACTTATTCATTTTACGAATGTTTTTTGCCATCCACAATTTCAAACAATGAATTTACTTACTAACACTTGTCAAATTAGAGAACGCCTTACGGGTTTGAGTACGTCGTTTACTTGATGCCATAGTCCAACTATGGTCTTACACAAAGTCTCATATCGATGCCATGTCCCAAACATGGTCTTACACGTATCACAATGCCATAGCCCAGCTATGGTCTTATACGCTATTATAATGCCATAGTCCAACTATGGTCTTACACGTACACACATGTACTGTCATGGTCCAACCATGGTCTTACGTCCATAATGCCATAACCCAGTTATGGTCTTTTCACTGAAATGCCATAGCCCAGCTATGGTCTTACATTCCATACTTTGCCATGGTCCAACCATGGTCTTATCTGTCAATTCATCATTGAACGATTGCACTCATTTCCTACGTTCTACTCAATTTGATCTTCCAATTCAGTTTTCATACTATTATAATATTCATGGTTCAATAACAAAGACGTAAAACATAACATCATATTATCTCTAATTTAACAAGTAAACATAAAATTCAACCACATTAACATACTGATTACACTTATTCAAACAAGTATACATACACACACATTCCGTCAATTTGTGTAAGTGTACTTATCATATTCACTTAATCAAATAGGTTGGGCACATATCATCATATGCATGCCAAGCAAACATGAATGGGCTTATCGCCACATAAACTTTCATTTTATTCCACGTTTCCACATTTCTCAACTCAAGGTTATCTCACTTCGTACATTAGCACATACATATCATGAACTTCTATTCATACCTTTCTAAGTTTCGTCTCATCACAAACACATTTCAATTACCTCAATATTATTTTTCAGCATTATCGAAAATAGCTCGGTTGGAAGTCATCTCTGTCTTAACAAAACAATTTCGTTAGAGCCAGGAGATATCACACTATCACGAGTAGTAATATGGCCTGTAAAGCTAGACTCACATACGCTAGGTTAGCCCGAGAATTGACTAAACCATAGCTCTGATACCACTAAATGTAACACTCCATACCCGTATTCGACGCCGAAATAGGATACGAGGCGTTACCGGACATAAATTCAAACCATCATAAAAAATCGAGACATGAATTTTCGTCCAAATTTAAAACTTTTCATTTACAATCATGTCATCCTATTATGGGCCTACGAGGCTCAAAACATGCATCGGGAGTGGTTCGGGACTAAACCAAAAACTTTAGAAAACTTTAGGGATACTTAGAAAATTTTCATCATGGAACAGGTCCACACACCCGTGTGGGTGAAGGGACACGCCCGTGTGGCATATCACACGCCCGTTCTTCAGGCCGTGTCCAAAATAGGGGATATTCTGTTTATGACGTCATCATCAAAAGAGGTCACACGGCCAAGTCACACGCCCGTGTGCTTAGGCCGTGTCCTCCACACGGCTGAGACATACGCCCGTGTCTCTGCCTGTGTGCTGAATTCTGTTTTACCTAAATTAAGGTGCAGGGGAAACAAAGCCGGAACACACGCCCATGGGGCTGACCGTGTGTCACACACGGCCTAGACACACGCCCGTGTGTCTACCCGTATGGAAAATTACAAGGCTATTTTCCAAGCCATTTTTCCACCCTCACTTGCACATACTCACACAACATCACATGGCACAATCTTAAACATGTAAATGCATTTAGACCAACCAAACACAAACAATAACATATCATATCAATATCATCATATACATACTCTTAACATCATACTTTACCAAATCCAAACATACCAAGTCACATTCAATAATAAGATTATTGGGCCACATTCAACCATTAGGTCTTTAGGCCATAAACTGCAATCCATCACATATACCAAATAAGTACACACCGCATCACAAGACATTGGCATATGCATATGAATAAAGATATAGGCTTATAACCAATTAGCCAATATAAGCCAATTCACATGGCTACACATTACATTAAACCTTGAACCATTACAAGCCAATACCTTTGGCTAAATCATAATGACACAATCACAAAGTGACTTATTCCCTATACATTCCATAAACTTAAGAGGTCTGTATTCACTTTTACCCCACGATGATAGCTTGATAGTGTGATAGGTTCTCTGGCGACTTCCAACCCGAACCAACCTGAGTACATAATAACACGGAAACAACGGAGTAATCTATAAAGCTTAGTAAGTACGTATGTAAATAATAAACAATTGATTACCATGCTTTTAACAATCCTCATTATAAGCTCTCAAGATAATACCATCATTATTGCATGAAATTTCACAATTCATTTATGTTCATCTTGAGCTATTTACTCGAGTTACAGTCCTTAGATTATTTTTATCCGAAGCTACGAAACTCCAAATTATGATCCGTTAATTTTCCACGAAACTAGAATCACATATCTTCTTACCATAAAATTTTCAGAAGTTTTGGTTTAGCCAATAAGTACAGTTTATTCTTTAAAATCTCCCCTGTTTCGCTGTCTGACAGTTCTGACCCCTCTTCACTAAAAATTTATTTTCTCATTGTACAGGATTCAAATAATGTTCCCGTTTGTTTCTCTTGAAAATAGACTCATTAATAAATTCAAGAATATAAATTTTATCCATTTATTATTTTTGTAAAATGTTTAATGAATTTCCCAAGTCAGAACATGGGATTTCGAAATCACTCCGACCTTTTCTTATAAAAATTCAAATATCTCATAATATGAAATTCTTTTGCTTACACCATCTCTTTTATACAAAACTAGACTCAATAAGCTTTAATTTCATATCTTATTAAACTTCTAATTCAAATTTCACCATTTTTGGTGAATTTTCAAAGTGATTCAACTGCTGCTGTCCAAACTGTTTTATTGCTAATTTTACTCTATCATGTTTCCTTTGTATTAATTCTCATTTACACACATATAACACTAAAGTATATCCATAGTTAGCCATGCCAATAGCTAGTCATCATCAAATATTTACAAGCCATTCATTGGCCAATTTAACTTATACATCAACAACAAAGACTTGAACATTTCATTTCTCAATTTAATTTGGCTTAAAAGCCTCACACATGATCATCATTCACATTTCCCGCATATTCTTACAACATAAGCTTGGACTTGTAATCACAAGGTCATTCTCATAGGTATAACTTACTCGTTTACCTTCTTACCAAAATTCGATCACATCCCGAGCACATTGCTCATGAGTGTATACATACATATTCCTGCATTTAATCGTCACATATTCATATTCATTGACACTTTAGTCATTTTCCCGTCTTTAACATAAACTTTAATTTTTTATCCCGTTGAACCACTTGGAATATCGAAGGATACTCAGAAATTGTCATACACGTAGTAAGATGCCAATGCCATATCCCAGATATGGTCTTACATGTGATCACATGCCAATGTCGATGCCATATCCCAGATATGGTCTTATACGGGATCTCATATCGATGTCGACGCCATATCCCAGATATGGTCTTACACGAGATCGCATGTCGATGCCGATGCCATATCCCAAATATGGTCTTATACGGGATCTCATATTGATGTCGACGCCATATCCCAGATATGGTCTTACACGATTTCATACCGAAGCCAGGTCCCAGACGTGGTCTTACACGGAATCACTATTCGATGCCGATGCCATATCCCAGATATGATCTTACACGGGATCTCAATTCGGTGCCGAGGCCATATCCCAGATATGGTCTTATATGGGACCTTATTAATCTAATATCGTGACAAGGTATCTTTTCTATTCCTAAGGTTCAACCGGGATTCTCATTCTTCGATTTTCGCCAAATCATCATCAATTGAATCCGTAGAAACATATATATACAATTCATGCAATTTCAAAATATTAACTACATAATATAATGTTGTATTATTTACACACGAACTTACCTCGACTTAAAATGGCGGAAGGGACCGAGTCGTCCAATATTCGTCTTTCCCCCGTTCTAAGTCCGAAACTCGTTTTCTTTATCTAAAATATCAAATTTGACTTATTAAGTTATTTTACTATTCAATTCAGTCCAAAAATCATATTATGGAAAAATTACATTTTTGCCCCTAAACTTTGTCATATTTACACTTTTGCCCCTATGCTCATAAAACGATTTTTATTCAATTTCCTTGTATTTTAGGCCTATCCGAACCATTTTCATAACTATAGCAGTCCACAATTTGCATTCATTCACACATTTTCATACATTTTTCAACTTTTTACAAATTAGTCCTTTTATGCGATTTCATCGAAAATCACTTAGTAAAAGTCGTTTACTGCACACCGAGCATTCATATTCTACCATTTGACATCAAAGAACATGCATGTCATCCATGGGTAAATTTTTGAACACAAAACCTAGCTCAAAATAATGGTAGAAATAGCTAAACCGAGTTACGGGGATCTCAAAAATGTAAAGAACATTAAAAACGGGGCTTGGATGCACTTACTATTGAGCTTGAAAGCTTGAAAACCCTAGCCATGGCTTCCCCCATGCTAAATTCGGCCAAGCAAGAAGATGGACAAGGGTTTTTGGCTTTTATTTTGTCTTTTAGTCCATTTAATTACCAAATTACCAAAATGCCCCTAACTTAAAAATATCCTATTTCACTTATCTCATGTCCATTTTTGTCCAACAATTTAACCAATGGTCTAATTACCATTTAAGGACCTCCAATTTAAAATTTCATAAAAATTGGACACTTCTAACATATGGAACCCAACTTTTGCACTATTGACAATTTAATCCTTTTGACTAAATTGAGTGCCCAAACGTCGAAATTTTTGAACGAAATTTTCACGTAATCTTTCCGTGAAATTTTAGACCATAAAAATATAATAAAAATAAGATTTTTCTCATTGGATTTGTGGCCCCAAAACTACTGTTCCGACTAGGCCCAAAATCGGGCTGTTACATAATCACACCAATGTACCCTTTTCTTACCATGCCCCTTTTGCCCTCAGATTCCCGGTAATATACTTTTAATTTCCCTATGTAACATCTTGGGTAACAAAAAACATGCCATTGAATAGGTTGGGATGGCTTGCAACACCAATTTTATAAAGACCAAGTACCTCTCCGGGTCGTTTAAGTAACATACTCCCAACTACTGCGAAATCAGCTCACGATCTAATTCTCGAGTGTTTGAGCTATAAAAAGTGTAGATTTATTATAGTTGACACATTGTCCTCCCTTCAAAATTTGGGCACCTCGCTCACTCGTTTCCTTAAAAAGGACACAGTCCTTAGTAAAAAGTAAGTGGGAAATTTAGGGACCTCGTCTGCTTACTTTTGCACCTTTTAACAACCCTTCCCCCAAAGCAAGACGCATGACGGTGGATAAACCTTCACTACAAATTAGAAATAAAAAGGGACTTAACGGGTCTCTTTGTCTAAGTCCTCTATGAAGTCGAAAAGAAACTCCCATTTGGCCATTGATACTAACTGAGTATGGTACAGTTGATACACATCTCATAATGACCTCGACCCGCCTAGAATCAAACCCTATGCGTTCCATCATATTCTTAAGAAATCTCAATTAAACCCGATCATATGCCTTATATCTAATTTGAGTGCCATAAAGCCCTTTTTCCTTACTCTTTTTTTGTCAAAATGTGTGTAATAATTCATAAGCAAGGAGCACATTATAGAAATTAAACGTCCCGAAACAAAAGCACTTTGGGCTTTATCAATGCAAACTTCCAACACCTTTTGAGAACAGTTTGCTATTGCCTTTTCTATCAATTTATAAATAACATTATAGAGACTAATAGGTCTAAAATTTACCATCTGTTTTGGTTACGACACTTTTGGAATAAGAAATATATTCGTGGCATTAATTTGCTCCATCTCCTCCCCTTCGTTTAAAACATCTAAACAAAAAGAGGTCACATCTTCACCTACGATATGGAAACATTTTTGAAAAAATAATATCGGAAAACCATCAACCCCTGACGCCTTTGTTGGCCCCATATTTTTTAAAGCCACAAAAATCTCCTTTGTCGTATACCGGGTTGTTAGCATTATATTCAAGTCATCTAAAATGCAACAGGTAACCCCAGATAGAATATGCTCCATATCACCTATCTCGTTAGTAACAAATAAATTTTGAAAATATTCTGTCGCTACTTCCCCCATTCTCGAAGTTGTCAAAACCTCATCACCATCCTCGGTTTCCAAGCTTTTTATGGTATTAATTTCCTGCGAAATGAAGCAAACTTATGGAAGAAACTTTTTTATTCCTATCTCCCAAATGCAACGAATTGGCCCTCGCCCTTTACTCCCAATAGACTTCATCCTTATTGATTTCCATATTCAAATGTACTTTTGTATCAATAAGTTTGACTATGTTATCATCATCCCTCTCATTGTCTATAAGAGTCTCCAATTTCCTTGTTAACTAACGTTTTAACCCAACTTTTTCCATCTTAACCCTTTTAGCCAAAACTTGTAAACCTTTATGTACATAGCTCAACTTATCCAAGATATTCCCCAAAGTAGATCCCCAAATCCTTCTTACCTCTTCTTCAAACTAAACCTCAAACGTCCACCAGGCTTCAAACCAAAATCTATTCACTTTTCATTCGTTCTTTTCCTGATCCGTATTGATTAAGAGCAGGCAGTGATCCGAAAAAGGATGGGGTAAATGTTTAATTTTTGTATTCAGAAACATGCACAACCAATCATTCGTAGCCATTTCTCTATCCAAGCTTTCCCGAATGTTTCTTTCTAGAAGGTTTCCTCTTTCTCAAGTAAACCATGAACCCGCATACTCGAAATCTCTTAAGAAGCATTCATCTAGAATATCCTTGAATAACTCCATTCGTCATTCATTTTTGGGAGCACCCCTAATTTTCTCAATAAAATACAGTATCTCATTAAAATCCCCGCAAACAAGCCATGGGAGCTCATGATTCCTCAAACTTTTGAGAATGTTCCACGAATCTTCTCTATTACTTGCACACGGAGCCCCATAGAACCCAGTGAATCTCCATTCCCGAGCTTCATCCGCTTCTTTGACCACTACATCCATATGGTTTTTTGAGAAACTGCGTAGAGTAACTACAATCGAATCCTTTCATACCAGGCATAATCCTCCACGGGTACCTACTACCGATACATCAATCCCATTAACGAACCCTCATCTGCTTCTAATTGTTGCTATCTGTTTCTCATCTATTTTTGCCTCTATAAATAAGACTGTACAAGCCCATTTTTGCTCGGGGCCCATCAATGCCCCAAACCCAATTAACCCAGACAAAAAGCCCAACACCAAATAAACAGAAACAAACAAAAAACCCTAGCCCCTAGGTCTGCCCCACTTGCGCTGACCATACCAGCCTTCTGACGCCACCGGCCACCGTCCCATCGCCACCGACCCCTCCACTTGCGCCGAATACCTGCAAACAATAAATAGGAAAAGACATAGCATTTATCAAGTTGTAAACGATGGCTATAAAAACCATCGAAGAACCGATTGTAGGGACAGTCTTTTTTCTTTTCAATAGAAACAGATTCGAGAAATTTCAAACACAAATACAGATATCCAAACACGAAAGTGCAGAGAAAATATTAAAAACTACAAAAAAAACGAAACAGAGTCCCAAAGAAAATGTGATCTTTTTTTCTTTGTATTTTCGAAACTTTCTATTTTTCTTTTTGATATACATATACATATATATATATACATATATATTGTTATTATTTCTCTAAAAAATATAAAAATATATATAATTTTTTACCTTTTTAAACCACCGCGCTGTAGTGATGATGCGTGGTACGTCGACGACGGGAACAATGGTCCGACGGTACGGAAATCGCACTCGACCCCTACCCTGCAGAGAAAACAAAAAAGGGTTAAGAGTTTTTTTTAGAAAGCTGCTGAAAATGAAATTTTAGTTTAAATTTTTTACTTATATACACATTACAAAACGACGTCGTTTTGGTCATTGCCCTTAAACATCAAAACGACGTCGTTTGGCCTAGGATCGCATGCGCGACGAACCCGACCACGACGGAGGATCGCGGCGTTTTTGCGTTGATTGGGCTAATTGCCCCTTTGGTCCTTCCGCGTTTTCGGTTTATTTAAATAAGACTTTCTTTTATTTTAATTTCGCCCGAAACTTTCACGCAATTTTCAATTTAATCCATTTAAACGCTGCGTTTAAAGGACTTGGGTAAAATTACGCCCCTCGTCCCTCACCATTTCGCGCGCGTTTCAGTTCAGTCCCCATATTATTTATTTCATATAATTTGACCCGAAACTTCCATTTTTAATGCAATTTAGCCCATTTTTCAATTATTTCGTAATTTTTATTATTATTACCATTATTTAATATTTTCATTTTTATTACTATTGATTATTTATTATTTTTATTATTTTATTATTACTATACCATGCTACTATTATTTGTATTACTATTTTGTTTTTATTATTATTATTATTATTACCATTTTTATTATCATCACTACTATTATTTTATTTATATTATTATTATTACTATTATTATATTATTTATATATATTTTATTATTTATTTACTAATTACCATTACCATTACTATTATTATTTTATTCTTTCTTTCCAATAGCATTATTATTTTGTTATCATTATTTCCTATTTTCACCATTATTATTATTATTATTATTATTATTATTATTATTATTATTATTATTATTATTATTATTGTTATCTTTATTTTTATTATCTTTCCTTCTATTACTATTATTATTATAAATGTATTGTTGTCATTATTCTTTATTTTACTATTATCATTATTATTATCATCATTCTACTATTAAATTAGTTAACTTAGTATTATTACGTATATCATTCTTGTTTTTTTTACGCAACCTAGCTTCGTAATTTATCTTTTATCAAATCGTATTACATTAACCTTTACCCGATTCATCGAGTTTTCAAATAACCGATATTTCGTATCAAAGATTCGAGGGAATCGAGCCCTAACTTACTGGGTTCCGGTTTTACTCATTTAATCTGAATAACGAAATATCCTTTTCAAAATCGCAATACAAGTTTTAAATGAAATACTAGTTCTCAGAAATTCGAAATGTTGTGCCCTAACTTACTGGACACGATATCTAGATACCTCGAGATAAGTTTTAAAATAAAGGCAATATTTCAAATTTGGAATTTCGAGAAATCGAGCCCTAACTTACTGGGTTCCGGTTTCTCATTTGAAAAATAATGGAATATCCTCCTTAAATTTAAAACCGAGTTTTAAAATCAAAAGGCAAGCTCAGTTTTGGGAGCCCAAAGTGTCGCATCCTAACTTACTGGGTATGATACTTTATCTCTTCGAAATGAGAGGGTCTTATCATTCATCTCGATTCGTTCAAGTTTTAAAAAATAAAAGAGGATTGTATTTTCGAATCTTTTCAAATTTTCAACATTAGGACATTAATTAATCAATTTGGTACCAATTTTGGGCGTGACGAGGGTGCTAATCCTTCCTCGCACGTAATTGACTCGAACCCGTTTCCTCAAATTTCAGTAGACCAAAAGCAATTGTTTTAGTAAACCAAAACATTTTATTAAAACAAAGGTGATCCGATCACACCTAATAAAGATCGGTGGCGACTCCCACTTTTATTTTCGTTTTCAAAACCAAAGTCGATTCCCGTTTTTCAAAAGAAATGGTTACGATGACCAGCGACTCCAATCGGGACATAAAGAGAGTCGGCCAGTAAATTGATTATTTTTTCATCCGATGTCGAAAATTTCAAAATTCAATTTGAAAATTTAAAAATTTGATTTGAAAATTACGATTCTTTTGTTGCATGTGTTTGTTGTTTTCTTGCGCACATTGCACTGCATGACCGTTGTGGTTGCACCCTCTTAAGTGGGAGTAAGAAACTATGCCTTCGTGAGGTTTTCACCTCTGCATGGGCTAGTGGATTGCTTCCGGGATACATCCGTACCTATGTCTTCGTGAGGTTTTCACCTCCGCATTGCCATGGGGAAATGTATTCCCCCGAACCGAACTCGATCTATGTAAGCCTATAATGGGTGAAGATTGAGGAATCTGCTGGTTCGGGTACCCTTACCTTAGAATCGAACCACATATAGAGAGACCTAGGAGCCTACCCTAGATAGAGCCACACCAAACTCTAGTGGTTACCCAGACAGGCATTATGTGTTGTTTATTTCTCTTGTACTAACGTGTTTTCTCCTATTTTGATTGCATTGCATCGCATCATCATAGAAAAGAGGTGTTGATTAATATTCGATCACTAGATAGAGGAGTTTGTCATAAGGAAATGTGTTACTTGATAAAGTGGATTATAATACGGTCGTTCGAACATAGTCTAGGTAAACACGAGAGAGGGCTGATAGCCCGCAGAAGAATACAAGACTTTGCCCGAGGATTCAAGTCGACAAGGATTATTCGAGAGTCATCATGTCTCAATTTTCTTAAAGAAACTTATGAACATCGCGGAGGATAAGCGAGTGAAGAGGTATGGCCTGAACCAGGCAACAAGGAGCTAGAAGATGCATCTATTGAGAAAGTTCACGGGACACAACCATAGCCTCCGGATACGAAGAAGAGAATTGGTTTTCACTTGGACTATAAGGACAAAGCCGTATATGCAATCCGTTTTATGTAAAGAAACGTATTTTCTAGAAAAGTTCTTCTAATGGAATTGAATTCATAATCAACACCTCTTTTTCTTTTTGCATTCATTCCATGCATTTGTATCGCATTTCATGCATTTTCATTACATCATATTACATGCATTAAAATTTGTAGAAAGACCTTAATTAGTTGAAGTTATTTCAGAAAAAAAAAAGGAGAGAAAGAGAGAAAAGAAAAATCTGGAAGCTGAACATCCTTACGGTACACGCGCCAAATCGAAGAAAATGGATCAAAGAATGGAACAATTCTAAAAAGATATGCAAGACCAGATGCAAGAGCAAATGGCAAAACTCCAACAAGAGATGAGGGACCAAATGTTGGAGGCACAGAGGAACATGATGGCCCAAATGACCCAGATGATGAGTGGGATGCTGGAAAAAAGAAAGAGTCCCATGGCCATTACTGGAGAAGAGAGCGAAGGCAATCCCCCGGGTTTTACCCCACCACAACCTGAAGAGTATCCCCAAAGGCCACCTGTCACAATCAGGCCTCAACAGGGGCAAGCTAATAATAGACCGCCCATAAACTTTCAGGTCAGCTCAGGATCTAACCCAGGAGATAACCCAGCCAATCCCGTTATCCCAGATTTGGACAGAGAGGGATTAAGAATTGAATCCTCAAGAAAGTTGGAGGATCGCTGTAGATGGTTGGAAGAAAAGTTCCAGGCTTTGGAAAATGCTGACCATCATCGCGGTATTGATGTCAAGGACTTAAGTTTGGTCCCGGATCTGGTACTTCCTCATAAATTCAAGATGCCGGAATTTGAGAAGTACAATGGGGCCAGTTGCCCTGAAGCCCATATCACTATGTTTTGTAGACGCATGACGGGCTATGTGAACAATGATCAACTTTTGATTCATTGTTTCCAAGACAGTTTGGTGGGGGCAGCATCTAGGTGGTACAATCAACTCAGCCGCGCTAACATTAGCTCCTGGAGAGACTTAGCTCAAGCCTTCATGAAGCAATACAACCATGTCACGGACATGACGCCTGACAGAATCACTTTGCAAAACATGGAGAAGAAATCAAATGAAAGCTTCAAGCAGTATGTACAAAGATGGAGGGAGGTCGCCATGCAAGTTCAGCCACCACTCCTAGAAAAGGAGACTACAATGCTATTCATCAATACCTTGAAGGCTCCATTCATTACTCATATGATAGGAAGCACCACCAAAAGCTTTGCGGATATAGTGATGGCAGGAGAGATGATTGAAAATGCCATAATAGGTGGCAAGATTGAAGCAGGGGAAGCCACTAAAAGGTCTGCTCCTAGGAAGAGGGATGACGAGGTGAATAATACGAGTACATACAATAAAGGGTACTCAAAAGCATTTACTGTTAACCAGCCAAAGGTGATCACTGCTGGGCAACAATGGACGGTGAGGCAAGAATCAAGCACCAGGCAAAACTCTGAAAGACTCCAATTTACGCCAATCCCAATAACGTATCAGGAGCTATATCAAAGTTTGTTTGACGCACACGTGGTGTCTCCATTTTATTTGGAACCGTTGTAACCTCCGTTCCCAAAATGGTATAACGAGAATGCCCAATGTGATTACCATGCAGGAATATTAGGGCATTCCATAGAAAACTGCACTGCCTTCAAAAAGGTAGTTGAGAGGCTCATCAAAATGGGAATTGTGAAAGTCAACTATTTATCAAAGCCTGATCACTTTGAAGAGGCAGTAAATGCTATAATTGAAGGAGGAGACAAGAAAGTTGCGATCCTTTGAAGAAACCGAAAGCGAAGAGGGAATCAGAGAACGAAGTTTCCAAGACCTTGCGTACTTGGGAGTGTCTTGAATAATAGGATTGTGGAAGAAATCCTTGCATTTTTAGAGTTGATCTATAGTAATGTGCAAAACATGCTTGTTGTCTTAAGCCTAGAGGCAATAAGAACTCTTTTGTGAAATAGGCTTATGTCCGAAACTTTATTTCAATAAAATGCATTTTTAAGCAAATATTCTTTTATTCTTTTCATTTCATATTGTACATTATTTTACAATATTCTTTCATTCTTTATTCATGACCATACAAATAACTGTTCTTGGAATCATTTATTCTTTTGAAATATTCTTTCGAACCTATACTAGGTCCCCAGATATCAATGACATGAGCGATGTTGTTACTGACTCCCTCTTTGAATGAGATATGAATCTAGGGGATCTCAGGACTTTGAAGATAACAGAGATTGTAACTTATCTTCTAATTTGTTAAGAATGGTAAAACAAGATGAAAAACAGACCTTACTCTACAAAGGGTCATTGGATATTGCGAGCATAGGAAAGGAATGAGAATGGTAGTCTAGCTCATCACAAAAATAGGGCGAGAAATTATTGAGTTATCCTCGAGAATTCAAAGATATTTTTGCGATCATATCAGGATATGCCTGGACTAACAATACGCGGGCTAAACAAGAGGATAGGGCACTGTTGGTCTACCATGGAAGGGGATTGCATCAGTCATATCACAAATACTGAATTGAAGAAGAAGAGATTTATGTGACTCTTCTATTTTCTTCACAGACTTTTTTATATGTGGGGCATGGATATTATGGGTCCAATTTCGTCAAACGTTTCAAGTTGCCATCGATTTACCGTCATGGTCATCGTCTACTTCACTAAGAGGGTAGAAGTAGCTTTATATGTCAATGTTACAAAGTCGATAGCCATCAAATTTGCAAAAAAAAAAAAAGGGTGGCTAAGAATTGTAAAAATTGGCATAAGAAGCTATCACTACTCTCTATGTTTCTTGAACGTTGGCCAGAACCTTCACTGGGGCAACATCTTACCTATTATAGAATTGAAACATTTTGTTAATTGAACATAGTTGAAGAAAAGGTTAAAGTTATCCAAGCTTATGACAAAGAGGTTCATCCTAGAGAATTCCACGAGGAAACCTGATGTTGAAAAAGACTTTTCCTGTATAAAATGATTTTAGAGGAAAGCAGATGCCAAAGAAGCCCTGTTCTAGAGGAGCATTGATATTGATCGAGATAGGTGGCGAAGACTTGCCCAATCCGATAAATTCAGGTTCAGTCAAGAGATATTACCTGAAAGAGGAAAGATCAAGGTGAAAACCTGTAAAGGGCGCCTCGAAAAAAAAAAGAAAAAAGAAAAAAAGGAGAGGCCAAAGCGAAAACCCGCAAAGGGCACTTTGAGACCAAAGGGGATTTAAGTTGAAAACCTGAAAAGGGCGGCTCAAATTTTGACTAAAAAGTGGGGCATACAGTAGTCTTGCTACGTCTAAATTAGTAATGAGGAAGTATGTTATGTCTTGGGGCATTGACAAAGTACTCCGGATCCTCTAAACACATATTGAGCTTAAAATGGTCCTCGAGAAGTTGGAACAAAGAAGCTCAGGCTGCGATATCTGGGGCACCTAGCTTCTATCTTACCCATTTTTAAATTCGTTATCTTCGATTGCTTTATTCTTTTTTGAGATACACCCAAATCAACTTCCTTTTATTGCCTAGGTTATCCTTAATTAAATTATTTTCCTGAGTTATGCTCCTGACTAATTTCTTTCTCGTCCATTTTTGTGACCTTTTTCAAGCATTTATATTGAAATAACGATCTATGGACTAAAAACACTTTCATAAAAGGAGTTTCGCATATTATTCTAGAAGCTTCTAAATAATATGAGGAATCTAAAATATGACTATTTTTTAGAACTCACCAAGCCTAAAGGCTGGAAACATCAAAAAATGATTATCTCTTCAAAGTCTTATTGGATAAGACAATTTCGTTAGTGACACCATATCGGCAAATGACAAACAAGGTCAATCCAAGTGTAAAAGGGGATCCTTGTCGAGATACCCTGCATCTATTTAGACACAAACATCTGGTCATTACACCCAGGGAATGGTGTAACAGATTGAAAGTGATTCAGGTTCTGTACCTCTGAGTGGTAACAGAAATATGGAAGAAATCAAATGTCATTCCCCTGAAGTTGCAGTGGGAAATACCAACTTCATAACTTAAGGTTCAAGTGGGGCTGACTTAGAAATTACATTGGGGCAAGCTGGTTGAGCAGAACATGATTGATGAACAAGAATGGAAAAACAAATGAGTGATAACACCTAGAATAGGAATCATACTCATAACATTCTTGTATCATACCAAATTTCATTAGGAGCATTTGATTCATTCCGGTCATTGCATTCTAATCCTTGAAATAGGAATCATCTTCATAACATTTTCGTATATCATAACATGTCTAATTAGGACCATTTGATTATTAGACGTAAGCATATACCCACTCTACAGGTTATGTAGCAAGATTGAAGATAGCAGATCTGGCAATTCCTGAGTTTTCAGGAAACAGATCGAAAACATCAGTCTGGCAATCCCTGAGTTTGCAGGGAGCGGATTGGAGATAGCAGATTTGGCAATCCCTGAGTTTGCAGGGAGCAGATTGGAGATAGCAGATTTGGCAATCCCTGAGTTTGTAGGGAGCAGATCGAAGACAGCAGGTCTGGCAATTCCTGAGTTTGCAGGGAGTAGATCGAAGACATCAGTCTGGCAATCCCTGAGTTTGCAGGGAGCAGATTGGAGATAGCAAATTTGGCAATCCCTGAGTTTGTAGGGAGCAGATCGAGGACATCAGGTCTGGCAATTCCTGAGTTTACCGGAAGCAGATCGAAGACATCACCGGCAATCCACGAGTTTGCGGGGGAGCGATTGGAGATAGCAGATTTGGCAATTCACGAGTTTGCAGGAAAGCGGTCGAAAAACATCGATCGGCAATCCACGAGTTTGCAGGGAGTAGATTGGAGATAGCAGATTTGGCAATCCCTAAGTTTACAGGGAGCAGATTGGAGATAGCAGATTTGGCAATCCCTGAGTTTGTAGGGAGCAGATCGAAGATAGCAGGTCTGGCAATTCCTGAGTTTGCAGGGAGTAGATCGAAGACATCAGTCTGGCAATCCCTGAGTTTGCATGGAGCAGATTGGAGATAGTAGATTTGGCAATCCCTGAGTTTGTAGGGAGCAGATCGAAGACATCAGTGTCGGCAATTCTCGAGTTTGCAGGAAGCGGATCGAAGACATCAGTCTGGCAATCCCTGAGTTTGCAGGGAGCAGATTGGAGATAGTAGGTCTGGCAATTCCTGAGTTTGCAGGAAGCAGATTTAAGACATCAGTCTGGCAATCTATGAGTTTGCAGGGAGCAGATTGGAGATAGCGGATTTGGCAATCCTCGAGTTTGTAGGGAGCGATCGAAGCGGCAGGTCCGGCAATTCCCGAGTTTGCGAGAGCGATCGAAGACATCGATCACCGGCAATCCACGAGTTTGCAGAGAGCGATTGGAGATAACAGATTTGGCAATCCCCGAGTTTGTAGGAGCGGATCGAAGACATCAGTCCGGCAATTCACGAGTTTGCAGGAAGCGATCGAAGACATCGATCCCGACAATCCCACGAGTTTGCAGGGAGCAGATTGGAGATAGCAGATTTGGCAATCCCTGAGTTTGTAGGGAGCAGATCGAAGACATCAGGTCTTGCAATTCTTAAGTTTGTAGGAAGCAGATCGAAGACATCAGTCTGGCAATTCTTGAGTTTGCAGGGAGCAGATTGGAGATAGCAGATTTGGCAATCCCTGAGTTTGTAGGGAGCAGATCGAAGACATCAGGTCTGGCAATTCCTGAGTTTGTAGGAAGCAAATCGAAGACATCAGTCTGGCAATCCCTGAGTTTGCAGGGAGTAGATTAGAGATAGCAGATTTGGCAATCCCTGAGTTTGTAGGGAGCAGATCGAAGATATCAGATCTGGCATTCCTGATGTTGCAGGAGCAGATCGAAGTTAGCAGATCTGGCATTCCTGATGTTGCAGAAGCAGATCGAAGATAGCAGGTCTGGCATTCCTGAAGATTCAGGAGCAGATCGAAGGCATTAAATCTTATCTCTCTGAGTTTGCAGTGGAGCAGATTGAAACTACAGGTCCCATCCCTCTGAAGTGGCGGTGGTGCGAGTCAAAGCAACAAGATGCGGTGGACTGGAATGAGACTACCTGAGGAAAAGGAGCACCAAAGAAGTCAAGACTCAGCAAGACCGGGCAAAATTGGTCTTTCTTGAAAGTCTTTGCTCCATTCTCGTTACACGACAATGAGAAAAGAGGGGCAGCTGTACAAGCCCATTTTTGCCCGGGGCCCATCAATGCCCCAAACCCAATTAACCCAAACAAAAAGCCCAACACCAAATAAACAGAAACAAACAAAAAAACCCTAGCCCCTAGGTCTGCCCCACTTGCGCTGACCATACCAGCCTTCTGATGCCACCGGCCACCGTCCCATCGCCACCGACCCCTCCACTTGCGCCGAATACCTGCAAACAATAAATAGGAAAAGACATAGCATTTATCAAGTTGTAAACGATGGCTATAAAAACCATCGAAGAACCGATTGTAGGGACGGTCTTTTTTCTTTTCAATAGAAACAGATTCGAGAAATTTCAAACACAAATACAGATATCCAAACACGAAAGTGCAGAGAAAATATTAAAAACTACAAAAAAAAACGAAACAGAGTCCCAAAGAAAATGTGATCTTTTTTTCTTTGTATTTTCGAAACTTTCCATTTTTCTTTTTGATATACATATACATATATATATACATATATATTGTTATTATTTCTCTAAAAAATATAAAAATATATATAATTTTTTACCTTTTTCGGCCACCGTGTGCTGGTGGTTCACGCGGGCTGTGGCGTCGCGACAGAGGCAGCGGTCCGTGGTGGAAATCGCACCAGCCCCCTACCCCTACAGAGAAAACAAAAAAGGGTTAAGAGTTTTTTTTAGAAAGCTGCTGAAAATGAAATTTTAGTTTAAATTTTTTTACTTATATACACATTACAAAATGACGTCGTTTTGGTCATTGCCCTTAAACATCAAAACGACGTCGTTTGGCCTAGGATCCGCGCGCGCGACCCGACCCGACCAGAGGATCCGCGCGTTTTCGTTGATTGGGCTAATTGCCCTTTTGGTCCTTCCGCGTTTTCAGTTTATTTAAATAAGACTTTCTTTTATTTTAATTTCGCCCGAAACTTTCACGCAATTTTCAATTTAATCCATTTAAACACTGCATTTAAAGGACTTGGGTAAAATTACGCCCCTCGTCCCTCACCATTTCGCGCGCGTTTCAGTTCAGTCCCCATATTATTTATTTCATATAATTTGACCCGAAACTTCCATTTTTAATGCAATTTAGCCCATTTTTCAATTATTTTGTAATTTTTATTATTATTACCATTATTTAATATTTTCATTTTTATTACTATTGATTATTTATTATTTTTATTATTTTATTATTACTATACTATGCTACTATTATTTGTATTACTATTTTTGTTTTTATTATTATTATTATTATTACCATTTTTTATTATCATCACTAATATTATTTTATTTATATTATTATTATTATTACTATTATTATATTATTTATATATATATTATTATTTATTTACTAATTACCATTACCATTACTATTATTATTTTATTCTTTCTTTCCAATAGCATTATTATTTTGTTATCATTATTTCCTATTTTCGCCATTATTATTATTATTATTATTATTATTATTATTATTATTATTATTATTATTATTATTATTATTATTATTATTTTTATTTTTATTATCTTTCCTTCTATTACTATTATTATTATAAATGTATTATTGTCATTATTCTTTATTTTACTATTATCATTGTTATTATCATCATTCTATTATTAAATTAGTTAACTTAGTATTATTACGTATATCATTCTTGTTTTTTTTACGCAACCTAACTTCGTAATTTATCTTTTATCAAATCGTATTACATTAACCTTTACCCGATTCATCGAGTTTTCAAATAACCGATATTTCGTATCAAAGATTCGAGGAATCGAGCCCTAACTACATGGGTTCCGGTTTTACTCATTTAATCTGAATAACGGAATATCCTTTTCAAAATCGCAATACAAGTTTTAAATGAAATACTAGTTCTCGGAAATTCGAAATGTTGTGTCCTAACTTACTGGACACGATATCTAGATACCCCGAGATAGGTTTTAAAATAAAGGCAATATTTCAAATTTGGAATTTCGAGAAATCGAGCCCTAACTTACTGGGTTCCGGTTTCTCATTTGAAAAATAACGGAATATCCTCCTTAAATTTAAAACCGAGTTTTAAAATCAAAAGGCAAGCTCAGTTTTGGGAGCCCAAAGTGTCACATCCTAACTTACTGGGTATGATACTTTATCTTTTCGAAATGAGAGGGTCTTATCATTCATCTCGATTCGTTCAAGTTTTAAAAAATAAAAGAGGATCGTATTTTCGAATCTTTTCAAATTTTCAACATTAGGACATTAATTAATCAATTTGGTACCAATTTTGGGCGTGACGAGGGTGCTAATCCTTCCTCGCGCGTAATTGACTCCCGAACCCGTTTCCTCAAATTTCGTAGACCAAAAGCACTGTTTTAGTAAACCAAAACGTTTTATTAAAACAAAGGTGATCCGATCACACCTAATAAAGATCGGTGGCGACTCTCACTTTTATTTTCGTTTTCAAAACCAAAGTCGATTCCCGTTTTTCAAAAGAAATGGTTACGACAAAGACCATCTAAGGAACCTGTAGTTTTAACACGTGCCGAAGCCTTCTAATTGCCCGTAAATTCCCCAGTCCACAAACATTCCAACATAAAATTTTCATTGTGCTCGGTCAGCTTGCCTCGTGGCAGGCACCGATCCAATTATAAAAAGAATAGAATGATACTCCAAAGTAGTCCCTTCAGCATCCGAGAGCATCGACACTACAGGGTCTTCATTCCCGAATTTTAATTTTTTGTTACCTTCCCTATCAGGCATAATTTCATCATCTTTATTGTCCTTATTCGAACCTAACTTCCCTTTTTTCCCAACACTCACTTTCTCCCATTGTGCAGCCATCACCCCTATGCTATCCTTTTCCACCGAACTTTCTTAGCATTCCTACTTTTACCCTCCATATAGCTTGATTTCCCAAACTGACCTTCCCTAATTTCAAAGTCCATCTTTACATCTGCTACAGTTGACTCAAAAGAATCCCCAAATTTAGTGCTAATTCCCTCAATCAGTGGTGAGGAAACCATATTAGAATCCCCCAAATAGCGCCTCAAATTATCAGTAACTATATTTGGTAAAGACTCTCCCAAAGCCCTATCGTCAACCAAATGGTGAACTGTCGCTAGAAACTGTACCGTAGGGTTTTGTCCACCCTCACCTCCTTCACCCATCTTCGATAGCTCAATATTCCCTGTTTAAAAACACTCACATGATTTTTTGGTGGAAAACTCGAATTGCAAACTTTCTTTTCCAAGCAGCGAAGTTTCAGCCCTCAGCGCAACTGAATACGGGAAATCTTCACTCGCTTCCTCCCTTTCCCCTAACGGGATCAAATCACATTCTTGTATCCTATGTCCTATTCTCCCACAACCAAAACAAAAGGTCACCAAATTTTCGTACTTAAAGGAGATCCAAACCCTTACATTCCCATCCGTTGAAATAAATATACCCCAACTCAGATGCTTTTGCGCATTCAATTGAACCCAAAGTCGGCAAAACTCCCCTTTAATTTCTGACCTTATTATGCCTCCAAAAGTCGATCCGATCGCATGTAAGAGATCCTTTTTATCAAATTTTGGCGAGCAAGGACTGATTTTTAACCAAAAAGGGGAAAGGACAAGCCTGATTTTTGATTGATTTATAGGGTTTCTTAGACGATAAAAAACAATCAACTATCTCCTAAAAAGCCAAGGGTGACCCTCCATAATCATCTCCGAATCATCTTCGCACTCAAATGAGATAAAAAATAAGTTTTGCCTCGCCACTTGAATATCAAATTTCTTCTTCGTTTTCCAAATGCTCTTCAATTGTGCCCGAAAACTATTTGGATTGTAAGACTTTTGCGTCCAAACAGAGCATATCAATGTCGGGTTCTCACTAGGGATAACTTGTGAACTCTTCACTGTTAACTGAACCAACTCTTCCTCTAGAAGGGAGATCTCATCTCTCCCCTTTCCGATTTCGATAAAGTCACCACCCTCCTTCAACCTAACCATAGCAAACACTGTTTCTCTAGGACACTGAGAGAGAGCACTCTTGACTAACACAGAAAATATTTGTAGTTAATTTATTTTCCTTTTATAAATGAAAAACCAAAAAAGTAATAATAGAAAAATTAAATATGATAAATTAAATTAATTGATTCCGGCTTCTCTTTCCATTTCTTTATGTAAAATTGATTTAAAATAATGATATTTATCATAATATATATTGATTTAAAATTTAGACTCGAAGTGACAAATTTGAAATAAAGTACTGATTTTACGTTGTAAAATCTGAAATAAATTTAAATTTAAAGTGATAAATAAAATGATTAATTTAATTTTTTTGTTTTATGTTTTAGATACTAACTTGAATTGGGGTTTTTATGGACTATAAATACCCATTAGAATATTGGCAAAGTTTATTTTTTCAGACAAAATAGCAGGTAGTGAATTTTAATTGTGAAAGTATAAATTTCATTCGAAATTCCGAACAATGGAGAGGTGTCTCGCATTCAAGAGTCACGATGGACATTGCATATTGATCTAGCAGTGGACAATATACATTCCATTCGAAATTCCGAATGATGGAGAAGTTTCTTGCATCCAAGAGCCACGATGGACGTTGCATGTCAATTCAGCGGTGGCAATATAGATACGATGGAGAGGAGTGTGAAAATAAGGATAGGATTTAGATGTTCTAAATAGTTTTATTTCTAAATTAATAGATATATAATGAGGAGTGGAAGAGAAGAAATTTGGCGAATACTGATCGACGATGACAACATTGACGACCGAAACAACAAAAATAGAAGTCGAGAGAAAAAGAAAAAGAAGCTTTCTCTCTTTCAAAGAGAAAAAAAGAAAGGAACGAAAAATACATTAAATAAGTTTTAATTAAAATAAATAATACAAAATATTTAGTATTAAATTTTTTCACGTGATTCATTGAAGTGAATTTGATTGGGGGGATAATTTCACGATCATTCTTGATATGTTTGGTATATCTTTGTTAAAGCAATTTTCTTTATTTAGTTTTAATTTTGTTTTTTATTCCATATTTAATTATATAACTCTTTGTTGATATTTTATGTTATTATTATTTGATTTGACTTTTTCTTATCTATTTCATATTTGTACTTTAAGTTAATTCTAATTCTAATTTAAATTAATTTTAATATTAATATTCTGAATCATTAATTATATATTTATATATATGTATTGTAACAATTTTATCTTTCAATTTTTTCCTCATAATTATAATATAAATTATATTCATAATATTACAAATATATTATATTTGAAAATTTTAATATATTTTTGTACCTTATTTATATCTTTCAAATATTATTTTGTCAATAATTTTAATTAATATGCCATCAGTGGCGAACCCAGGGGGGCTGGCATGGGCCCCGGCCCCCCCTAAAAGGTAAAATTTCCATTTAAGCCCTTCAATTTTTTTAAAAATTTTAAATTAGTAAAGGTAAAATTACACTTTGCCCCCCCTAAAATTATAAAAATTCGATTTAATCCTTTACAAATTAGAAAGATATAAACTATAAAAAATTAAAATTTCATCCGGCCCCCCCTAAAAAATTGTTCTGACTTCGCCCCTGTATGCCATTATTTAAATAATATCAAATTTTTGAAACACAGACTAGTACCCATATTTAATATGAACCCAAACAACAATGATATTTTGAATAAAGTTAGAGGGACTTATTGCTATTTTTTCGGTCAGCTAAATGGGAAGGGAATTATTAGGATATCTTCTTCTCCTAGTCTTGTTATGAATAAAGAGGGGGTGGCCACGCACGAAACATGCATTATTAATGTCAATGGCCAATGGGTCAATTGAAAAGCTGAGTCTTTTGGTACCAAATAAACCTAATATCATCAAGGCAGTGTGACAATCCCTCAAGCAAAAAAAAAAAAAAAAACTTCAGTTTTTGTGCCGAAAATGACCAATTTTGGCATGAATTTCTAACCCATCTTTGCGTGGAAAATGTGGGAAACTTTAACCTACTACTTTGTTGCCCTCATTCTAGAACCCTCATATTTGTGAGCTCAGCAGCACTACCAAAAGGTTGATTAGGTATTCCAATAACATTACTTCTAATTATTAGGGTTGTTGATTGAGTTTTAACTCAGTTAATATTAACGTTGTTGTAGGTATAGAAAGATGTAGGTTCAAGTGCGCTCAGACACATTTTATCCTTCTATTTAATAGTTGAGTAAAGATTATGAATAATTCTAAACATTGTATAAAAAAAAACTATTAGAGCTTATATTTATAGTTTGAAGAATATTTACTTATCTTCCTCTGGACTCAAGAAAATCCCATCAACTCTCTTGAGATTTATTTACCAAGTAAACTTTGAATAACAAAAAACCAATTATACTTATTATTGTTTATCTATGTAATTTCTATTTATTTGTCCATTTTAAATTACAAAAGAATAAAAAATAATTACATATTGAAGTACTATAAAACTAAGTTTAAGTATTTAACATGTATTTTTATAAAAAAGTATTAACAAAAAAAGACAAAAAATTATAATTATCATTTATAACGTTTTTTTTTTTAAATCAACTACAATTAATGAGATCTTATTGTTGTGGATCGACCCGTATAACCAACAAACAAGTAAAATAGAGAATATTAAACACACAAATATTTGTATGGAAAACTCCTCCGAAGAGGATAAAAACCACAGGCAAAGGAGACTTTGGCTTTTCACTAAATGAGTAAACAAACAAGAGTACAATAGAGAAAATAAGCCTAAATATACTAAACGTACAAACCCAAAACCCCAAAAGTAAAGTCCTAACTCGGGAATAAAATTCTTTCCATAGTTACTACCAAAACTCATCTGCAACTACATCTTATCGCCTTCAAAGAAAAACCCTTGCTAATTGGCGTTGTGCTGATGAGGAATAATTCTCCATGTAAGATAACCAGAATTGAAACAATGTAAATCGGGATTCACAACGGAATTATTTAGACACTGTCAGATGTCAGACATGTGCCTGATTTAAAGAAAAATATCATCTCATTGGGAATCTTAGAATTGAATGGTTGCAGGATCGTCATCGAGTCAAACGGCTTAAAGGTTTCTCATGGAGCTCTTATTATGATCAGAGGAAAGAAAGCGGGCAACCTATATGTTCTACAAGGGTCGACGGTGACTGGTGCAACTGCAATTATTGAAGAAGAGCCGAAATCGTCGCCACATCGTGACAAGAACCATCATGATGTCACGATGATGTGACGTGATTATTTTTTTATGGAATTCGATTCAACCCAACTATGGCACATGCAACTCGGTCATATGAACGAGAAAGGTATGATTGTTTTAAGTAAATGAGGTCTTCTCAAAGACAGTGGAGTTGGAAAGTTAAATTTCTACGAACACTACATTTATAAGAAGCAGACACAAGTCAGTTTCGATTCAGTAGTGCACAAAATAAAAAGGGACTCTCAGCTATGTTCATTCTTATTTATGGGGTCCAACTCAAGACATCTCAAAAGGACGTAATAAATATTTTCTAACCTTTATTGATGGCCACTCTAGGAAAGTTTGAGTTTATTTCTTGAAGCAAAAGAACTAGGTCTTCAGAATCTTCAAACAATGAAAAACGCTGCTAGAAAAAAAGATTAGGAAGTCCACAAAGCAGTTAAGAACGGTCAATGATTTCGAGTTTTGTTGATTAGAGTTTAATGATTACTACAAACGGGAAGGGATAAAAAGACATCACACCGTTGTTGGTACTCCGCAACAGAATAGGGTTGCTGAAAGGATTAACAGAACTTTACTCTAGAAGGCTCAATGTATGCTTTATAATGTACGCTTAGGGAAAGAATTTTGGACTGAATCCGTCAACATGGCAAGCCATTTGATAAATTGATCTCCACATCGAGCATTGAATAAAAAGGTTTCAGATGAGATATGGTCAAGTAATCCTCCTAATTATTCTAACCTTAGAGTTTTCAGTTGTCCTACTTATGCAAAAATTAGCCAGGGAAAGCTTGAACCTAGAGTCGTGAAGTGCATTTTTTGGGGTTTCATTGTCGGTATTAAAGGTTTCAAGGTGTGGTACCCGGAAACCAACAACCATTGTTAGCAGAGATGTTACGTTCGAAGAATCAGCTATGTTTCATTCAGAAAAGGGCTCACCTTCATTTAAGGACACAACAAACTAAAGTGTCGCAAGCATTGTGGAGTGAAAAGAAGAAGCAGGGGTTGATGCTGTGACGACACAAAAAGCACAGCGCAACGTCACGACAAACACATGCAACGTCCCAATGAGGAAATAAAGGACATCATGACGACACGATAAAACTCTGATTCTCGCGAGACTGAATTTGTTTTAGATCAATTTGGGGCTTCATTCGACTCAAAGGTACCCTCTTCATTTCAATTGCAAAATTATAAGTTTGCTCGTGACAGGAAAAGGCGAGAAATCCAACCACCGTAAAAATACTGTGAAGGAAATATAAAGACATATGCTCTAAGTGTTGCAAAGAGCATTGGTTCAATCAATCCTACAAATTATTTCAAGGCAGTTTAGGCCTTCGGATCTAGCAAATGGCTCATTGCGATGGAAGAAGAGATTGAATCCCTTTAAAAGAATGAAACTTGGCAGCTAGTAAAACCACCAATCAAAAAGAAAATAATTGGTTGCAAATAAGTGTTCAAAAAGAAGGAAGGTTTGAGTTCGAGTGTCATTAAATATAATGCAAGTTTGGTTGTAAAGGGTTACAGTCAAGTAGAGGGAATTGATTTTCATGATGTTTTCTCTCTCGTTGTGAAACACACATTCATTCGGGCATTACTGGCCCTTGTTGCATCAAACAACCTTGAGTTGGAGTAGTTAGATGTAAAGACTGTTTTCTTTCATGGTGACCGTGAGGAGGACATCTACATGTAGCAACTGAAATGCTTCAAAACTGAAGGCAAGGAATATCATGTCTGCATTCTACGAAAATCATTATATGGCCTTAAGCAGCCTCCTCGACAATGGTTTAAAAAGTTTGACTCTTTCATGTTGAGTATTGGTTTCGCTCAAAGTAAGTATGACAGTTGTGTATATTTATAATGTCTTAATGATGATTAGTTCACATATTTGTTGCTTTATATTGATGATATAATGATTGCGACTAACGATCCTTTAGACATTGAACGACTCAAAACCATGCTTAACTCTAAGTTTAAGATTAAGGATCTTGGTACAGCCAATAAAATTTTTGGGATGGAAATTTCAAGAGACAAACATTTCAGGAAATTATTCTTGTCGAAACAAAGGTGCATTGAGAAGATCATTGAGTGATTTAAGAAGCAAAAGTCTAAAGTAGTAAGCACCCTTTAGCTGCACATTTTAAACTCTCAATTTCATATTTTCCACAAACCAAATAAGAAGAAAGGCACATGTCAAAAATATATTACTCAAGCGCAGTCAAAAGTTTAATGTATGCAATAGTATGCAGACGCCCCGATATTTCACATGTTGTTAGTGTTGTTAGTAGATTTTTGGCCAAGCCGGACAAGTTACATTGGCAGGCAGTGAAGTGGATTTTCAGATATTTACGGGGTACTTCGAGTATGTGTTGGGAAATGTGTCCATATTGTAGTAAACATGTTAATGATTTTTTATGTATTTGAAGGATAAATAAAGTTAATTTCACATTTCACTGTTATACCTTTTGTGTTTTGTCTTTCATGTTTTGCATACATAGAAAAATTGTGACAATAAAATATTAGCTCATTGACTATCTAAGTTCAAATTGATGATAAGTGGCACTGTAAGAACATTTACATTGCGAGAAAGACAACTTACTTCAGTAGATAATCTAACCGAGTCTATAATCCCGTAAAAGAATCAAAGTGAGCATTTGATTCAAATACTTAGAAGGATTATTATGTCGTCCATAATTCCAATTGGAGAGATGGCTAGTCTTGGCTATCGGAGCAGTTGACTCCACGGGTAGAGACATATATGTACTCATTGGAAGAATGATATACTAGACTGGACCCAAGTTGAATTAATTCTAAATCCGTCTTTGAATCAATTCACTTGTGACGTTCATGGTGTGATTTACCTAAATCTTGAGTTAGTCACTGACATGCATATGTAACTCATGTGCTTTGATATAAGTAGAGGCTTATGCTCTAAAGATGATCGAGCCCATAGCTAATATGTTGGGTACATGACTTGTGTATGGCATGACTTTACTAGCAACAATAGAATTCATAAATCGATTAAAGAGTTAACGATATCATCTCATTGGCATTGTGTGGATTGATAAATATGGAACGTGGCCACGGGTTACTTGTTCTCGAACAAGCAATTTATCATAGTTATTTGTTGACAATGATCATATTAATCATTAAGAAGATACAATGGTGACAATGAGATAAAATATAATTGTATTAAGAGAACGGATTTAGCTCAAAGGAATCAATGATATCATATAAGGGTAACACAAACATGACGAGGTCATTAGACAAAGAAGTAGGATGAACTGCTTTCGTAAAGAGCATACAATAAGGAGTTTTCAATCATGGTACTTCTTGTGGACTAACTCTATGATTAAGTAAATTTTGAATTATTGGAACGATGCTTCTCGACATAATTGCAATTACTAGAGACTAATTATATATGTTCGAAGGAAATTCTATGACTTTGGAAATAATTTAATTGAGTCAATTTATTTGATGAGGAATTAAATTAGGCGGTCGTAAGAATTGTTCAACTAGAGAATTTGATTAAATAATTTTCTTGAAAAATTAATTTTAAAAAATCTTAGTGATTTTTGGAAAAATTAATTTTGATCAAGGAAAATTAAAGTAATAAATTAATTACAATAAATATGATATTTTTGGAAATTAATTTTTAAATAAGATAATTGGCCCAATAGATAATTGAATTTGAAAAATGGACCTGAGATCGAAAATTGGGCCCGAGAACCCAAAACCGAGTTTGAGACCTAAAAATTGGTTGAATCGAGCTTGGCATGTGAAACTAGGTCGACGGTGCAACCGGTGACTAGATTGGACCGGTCAGGTTGTCACTAGCCCGGACTAAACCAACAACAATCGAACTAGCTCGAGGTGTCGCACCTGGGATGGCACCACTGGATACGACAATGCTGAAGGCGGCGACGCCCACATTCCGATGGTCGGCTAGTGGTCCTTTGTTGGTTGAGCAGTGAAAGAATTACACTCCTACTAGACTCTACCGAATAATTTGATTTCAGATTAACTATTCCAAAAATAATATTATTTTAATAAATTTAGTATTAAATTTAATCTAATACTTATCTTGATAAGTATAATATTAATATAATATTAAAGTGATTAAATTTGATCATAGTTGGACTCTCTAAACTCTCTTTATATAAAAAGATGCTTAGGTTATTATTTTACATACACTTAAATTTAAGAGAAAGTTGTAGAGAGAAAATTCTCTAAAGAAATTATTTCAGAAGATTTCTAAAAATATTTTTTTTATTTACAACTTGGCTAAAAGTTTGGAGAAATTGCGAAATTACCCCACTAGTAATTTTGTAGAAAATTTTCTGATTCGAAGTGAGCCCACACTCGGTAGACTTGAGCTTAAGGATAGTGGAAAAGACCACTCGGTCGAAGCGTTCATCCTAAACGAATTGAAAAGGTACGATTTTGATTAAGTGTTTATTACTTTAGATATCACAACCAAGTTCTTGTTTTTGGAAAACTTTTTAAAACTCTGGTTTTTCTCTAAACTTATTTTCAGCAACATTTTCCAAACTCGTTTTTCCAACAGTATGTGCTTAGAGTTTGAAAGAAGCTCAAAAGATTTAGTCGGATTATGCAGAAGACTTAGACCAGAGGAGGTCTTGTAGAGGCTATTTATTTTCTTTTTGAGATTGTGCCATTAGTTGGAAAGCTACACTTCAAGCCACAGTAGCCTTATCGACTACTAAAGTAGAATACATGACAATCACTAAAGCTGTGAAGAAAGTAATTGGTTAAGAGGCCTGTAGCGAACTAGTTAATGAAAATAAGGCAACTTTCATATATTGTGATAGTCAAAGTGTTATCCATCTCACCAAAGATCAGATGCACCATGAAAGGACAAAGCACATAGACATTAATTATCACTTTGTTCGAGGGGTGGTCACTCAAGGAGATGTTCAGATCTACAAAACTAGCACATAACACAATCCAGCCGATATATTGAAAAAAAAGTCTTTCAGTTTCAAAATTTGAGCACTGCTTGGACTTGGAAAGCATCCGACAAAGATCAAATTAGGCCTGTGACAGGGCTTGGCAAATGAGTTAAGCTAGATACGAGTGAATGTGGAGATTTGTGGTGTATGCCTCACATTTTAGACCAAAATAGTGAGTGACGTTGCAACAAGAGAAGACACAATGTCGCAATGAGTTATCGACGTCATGACAAGAACAAAGTCGTCGTCCTGACAACGCGACGCCTCCTCGTTACAACGTGGCAGTGTGTTCCTCAACTTTCTCGATTTCCTTCTTTTAGTTAAACTTTGATTTAGTCTCCCACTTAAATTTTGATTAATCTATGGATATTCTAGTCATAAAAGTTACGAATTTCAGCCTATAAAAGGGTTATAGTTACCCTCGGTTTATACATAGAAAATAACACAATTAAGAGAGAATTCTATGTTTCAGTTTGAAGGGGTTTTTCTTTCGGGGTTTCAGGTTTTCTTTATTTTGACTATCTCCATCTTGTACTTTTCTCTTATTAGTGAAATCTTCTTTTTTTCATGGTTTTTTATCCTCTTCATATAAGTTTTTCCATGTAAAATTTGTGTGCTCAATCTTTTCAATTTCTTCGTTATTGTTCCTGTTAGTTGCCTACATGGGTTTATCCCCAACACTTGCCTTAGTGACAATGCTAAGACCCAAAGAACTTTAAGATATTATATTTGAGTCCCACTCTATGAAAAACATGTATGAGTTATTGGTCCATATTTACTTTAGTTCAACATATATTAATTTAAAAAATAATAAATTTAAATATATTAATTGAATTATTTTTTTTATTTTAACATGCAGTTTTATTATAATATAATGCAACTTGTAATATATTTTGATGATAATTAAATTATTTGTATAACTAATTAGATTTTTATTATTATTTGTTAACACCGAAATAATATTTGAAGACAAAAACAAGTAGTACCAAAAGTAGTGCTAAGACTAGTTCCAATTGCTTCAAGCACAAGAAATGTAAAGTGCAGAAATAGTGTAACCTCCCCAACCCGGCTTAGATGTTAGACTCAAATTTAGATGACTACATTAGCCCCCGAAATGGCTCAACAAGTTATCGGAGTTTTGAAAATAGTAATTTTAAAACATTTGTTTACTTTTAGAAGAAAATTAGGTTAATTATTGCATTATTTATTACTCAAAGCCTTAATTATAGTTTAGCAGCGGCAAATGATTTTTTTTTCATATGTTTTTAATAAAAAAAAACGAGGTTGTATTCTTAACTACATAATAATCAAATTTAGGCATCCTTAATTTTAAATTAAATGCCATGCAATATAAAAACAAAACCTAAATCCTAATCCCATGCCATAGTTCAGAATAATGTTATACAAACTTTGAATAATAAAATAAATAAAATAATAAGAATAAATAATTCAATAAATAAAAATCGAACCGAGTCTCTACGGATGTCGCGTCCGTGTCCTAACCTGGTGGATTATTTTTAAGGATGGAAATAAATAGGGGAGTGAGCTATGACACTCAGTGTGAGTTCATTCACAAGAGAATCAATGCAAACAACCAGCAAGGCATATTAAATAATAACGTATAGGATATTCGCAATCAACTAGTAGTTCAGAGTATCGGTTTTTCAAATTAATCATCATTCGTATCACAGATTTCACAATAGCACTTTCATAATAACAATCTCACATTTAGTCAACCATATATATATGTATCTAAGTCATCTCAGAAATTTCAGTTTTGTATGCACATGCTTTCATAGATTCCATACAATTTCAGTTTTAACAGAAAGATCTTACCCCACGCTACACACCACAATGGGAGTTCCCTTGAACTCCATCCATCAACACACCAGATTTGTGGTTAAACCACTACTGGTTCGCATATAAACTGCCAATAACTATGGGCACACGGCAATAATCCTTGTAGATGGAATCTGTCTCTAGCTGTGGGTACACAACAAATGTCTCGTAGATGAAATCTGCATTTGGTTGTGGATTACATAGCAAATAACCAATAGATGAAATTTGTCGCTGGCTGTGGATACACAGTAAGTACCCGCAAATGGAATTTGCCTCTGGCTATGGATGCACAACAAATTTTTGCAGATAGACTACCAAACTTCCTCCATTCACATCGTCCCATCCAATGCAATGCAACATGGCAAGCTCAAAATAGATCATTACAGTAGCATTTAATATGTTTGTGACAAATCAATCGTGCGGTAGGCTGTGTGAGATTCGAACTATCCTAGGGTTCCAAGGGGAAATGGCCGTGTGAGGGGCCATGTGGTCCACAAGCTCGTGTGGCAGCCCAATCGTAGGCACGATTTTGCCCCGATTCACATGTAAAAGAACACACACCTTTCACCAAAAGCCTAAATGACATTCCTCACGTTCAAACCTAATTTGAGGTACCTAAATCGAGTCCTTCAACTGACATTTATGCAAGAATTAATTATGTATTTCAAGATAAAACAAGATTGTCGAAAGATTCGATGATAAATCAAGAAAGATCGTTTAATCGTTTCACAAGATTATCGTTAGATAGGAATTCTATAAATACTCGAGATCAAACATCGAGGTTGAAACGTACTTACCGATTTTTGGCAACGATCAAAAAATGTTTCTACTAACGAGTACGAATTCGATTGAGAAACGAGTTAAAATCGAGAATTGATTTTGATTCAGAAGCAAAAATAAATTTCAACAATGGGGAAACATTATTTTGCAAAGAAGAAGATGAAAAAGAAAAAGGAAAGAAAATAAAAAGAGAATAAACAGAAAGATGGAGGGAAAATTCTATTAGGATTTGAAAAGGGATAAATTAAAATTCTAATTAGGAAAATAAGATAAAAAATGGTGAAATTCTAATTCTATTAGAATTTTGAGGAAGGGCTAGATATGAATTCTAATTAAAAAACAATTTGTTAAATTCCTAAGGTTTGTGAGCCCCTAGGCTGCGTTTTCAATTTTCCAAATATTTTGCCAAAATTTGAAATTAAAATGAAAAGAGAGAAAGACAAGGCTCAAACTTAAGTTCTCAAGGCGATACTAATGATTAACCATTAGGCTATCACCCATTTCTTATTAGTTTTTCATGCTTAATCATATTAATATGTTTTTGGGGTGTTTTTGGTGAAATTAAGAAATAAAAAGAGAAGGAATGACTCAAACCTAAGACCTCTAAGAAGGGTTCAAGTGTGATAACCATTAAGCCTAAGCCTATTTCTTATTTAGTTTTTTCCCCTAGCTGTATTTATTTTAGTGTGGTTTTTATCTTAAGTTGCTAAAAATTAAAAGGAAAAGAAATGGGAGCAATAGGGTTTAAACCTAGACTCTTTAACAAGGGATGCTAACATTTAACCATTAGGCCTAAAGCCTACTTCTTACTTAATCTTATTTCTTAACTGTATATATTTATTTCGGGCTCAACTTACATATTCTTTATTAGCTTATACATTTACTCATTTTTTTATTAACTTATTTAACTTATAGTTCTTAGCACATTCCATCTTAGTTTATATATAACAATTAATACTCATAGTCAAGTCTCAATATTAATATTTTAATTCATTTCACCCTTAGTAAACTTTAATAAAATGACTTAGATACTCGGAAACCATCAAGCCTAATATTCATTTCTTATTTAACATACGAAATAAGTAACACTCATAATTCATTAATTAAATCATATGTACAGTATAAAACAATTTAATAAGGGCAATAACTGAAAGAAAATTCTAGAACTGATAAGTACAAATCATTTAATTTTTAAAGTAAAGTTTAAGGACTAAATCGTAATTTTAATAAACTATTTTAGTAAACCTTTTTGTAAAATTGAGAGTGAAATTATGGAATTATCCAAATAAGACTTAATCATGCAAATTTTCAAGTCATTTCATAGCATTTAAGGACTCCACTTGCTTTGCATAACAATCAAGACTCAATTGCAAAGATAATGACAAATGCCCAACCTACATATGACACATTTACACCTATACATACTATTTCGTGTTTTCATGCCAATTTTTCTTATTCTAGCATATCGTATATCATATATAGATCATACAAATCATGCTTAGTTACACTAAAATATACATTAACACACTTTAACAAGCATTCGTATTCAGACTTAAATCCAATCAATTAATCAACCACAAACCCAATTCTTTCAACCCCATTTTTAGGATGTGACAAATAGTAAATAGGACAAGAGATGTTTATGCAGTTTAGTTTCTCTACATTTTCAGGCCCTTGACCAAAGAGAATATTCATTATATATCTTAGTACCTCATACAACAAGTGTTTTCAAGCTCTAACACTCACTAGTTTAGAATTCTCACTTTTGTACCTAAAATCTAAATATCTCCTCTCTAAGTTTTCCCCTTGAAAACTTAGGACTCTTAACCAAGTTACAAACTTGATTATTACAGAATAACTGCACTCAAAAATATGTTCCTCACTGAACAGAATAAGTGCTTTTAACTTAGTACAAAACCTATACAAGTTCTCACCATATTTAAGTGAAGAAACTTGCTAACATACTAAATCTGTTACAATCAATTATCCCTTGAAATAAGTAATATAAATATCACATAATATCTTCAGAATACTCTAAGACAAGTCTTCAATCAGCTAAGGATATCTTCCCTTCAAAGGCTTGATTTGATCTGCTAGACAATTTAAAGGATAATAATTGCTCCGATCCAATCCCAATAAATCTTCAAGATATCTTACTAATAGTAGATTGCATATCAAGGATAGGCTAGAAAGTATCTCAATTATCCAAGGAAATCACAACCCAAACATGTTTGTTGTCAAAATTTGTCAATCCAAACATGACAATTTTTCTAAGTAACCAGTGCTATAGGCAGTTGGCACTGGTTCAGGCACTGATCCTGGCGCTAGTTGAAAAAACGCCTCAACATTTTTAATAAAAATTATTAAATATAAATATTGAATATAACAAAATAAATAGAGTAATAATTAATAAAATGTAGAGTAGCTAGTCATTTTATTTAAAATTCATATGATAAATAAACTTTAAGGGTTAGTGTTTTTTCATTAAACCTTTAGAGTAAATGAGTATTTTTCAAACCATAAAGGTAAGTGATTTTTATCAAACCTCAAGAGGTTTGAATTATTTTCTTTAAGGATTATTATCATGTACACAATATATGAAGTCAAAAAATATTCATAGGTTGTTGAATAAAACAACAAAAAACTTTACAAGTCTACAATAATGTTATGTATCTTTAGAGTATAGTAAAAAAATAACAATAAAAGCCATCATTTTAAACTCACTTGTAAAGTTTTTTTTCACTCACTTGTAAAGTTTTTTTTCACTCCACACATAATAATTATCTTACTTTTAATAGTACAAATATAGTGGCAAATGACTTTGTATTACTTAAATTTTATTGACATTCACTTCTCTTACTCCTTAAAAAATATATTTTTTCAAAAAAAATCATAACCAAAATTCTCCTTAGAAAATAATTTTAAAATATTCATAACCAAAACTCAAATGAAGTACGATTAATGATATTAATCTTAATCATTTGGTAAGGACATGAAGAAATATATAATAAACTTCAAATATATATGTTAGGACCTTAGTTGTTCAGTGCTGATGTTCAAACAAGTACAAATCTATTTGTTCAAGTAGATCTTCAAGATAGCTAAGTTCAAAATAAAGTTGGCAATTTTTAATTTGATCTTCATGATGTGTTACGCTATCAAAAAATAAGCCTTAAGCCATGGTTTATTATATATTGAATGGTTATGAACGAAATTTGGTAGAGTAGGAGGAGGGATCAACAATCTCATCTCAAGCATAATCCTTATCTTTATCCTTATCCTTATCCATTAAGCTATTTATTTGGTGATTAAACTATTGATTTATCTTGCTGATAAGGCTTTATTTTGAGATAATTATTGAAAATATTTCAAGAGATATATTCAACCTTTTACTAAGAGTTTTATGTTTATCAAAATTTTGCTAAAGGAGTATTTGTATTTGCCTATAAATAGGATGCTAGTTGACTTCTTCATTAAGTCATTTGGGGGTGTGTTATAGATGCTCCTTATTTAGGGATTTTTATGGAGAGATTGTATGTAATGTGAGATATTTGAAAAGAGTGATTTGTAACAATTTGGGTTCGACTTTGGGGCTATAATTATCCTAGGGAGAGGGTAGATTGGGTTTAAACCAAGAGTTGTACTAGAAAAATTGTTGAATAAAATCATTCTGTAAATGAGGCTCTGCAGGTAGGATCATTTCTAAACTACGTTAACAAATATTGTGTATTGATTCTCTCTTTACTTATCCCTTTAACTCATATTTTGGATTTGTGTTATTTCTCTCCATATTTTATTTGTTTATTGGTTGCATTATGTTTAAACACTTGTCTGAACACCAGTCTAAACATTTGTTTGAACAAAGCGCAAGCCAAGATTCTTATAATATATAATAAGGTTTTGCTAAAGTAAGCTATGCAATGTAAATAAAAAATAAAAAAATAAAGAAATACATATAACAATTTAGTTAATTCATACAAATACTCTGTAATTTTTCTAAGGTAAAAAAAAAGGTTAATTATATCGTAAGTGTCTAAAGAATGGTTTAGGATTTATTGATCCCTAAACTTAATTTTTTTTAATTTAATCCTCAAAATAGTATTATATCAATCGAGTCTTTATCATTAGCTTGGACTTTAAATGCCAACTCAAATATCTTATGGAGCATATTTAAAACAAGTTGGTCAAATTGCAAACACATGTACCTATTGCATACGACTTAGATATGGCGCATAAGCAAAATAGCTCTCGTAAATTTTAACAACACTATATGTTTTCTTTTCGGTGAATTACAAGATGAGGGCAAAGTCCTAATAGCAACACGACTAGTGCGACTCGAACCCAGGCCACACCTGGGGCAGTGAACACCTTGGCCATCAGGCCAACGCACGGGGTTCACTATTTTTTTTTTAAACACGCCAAATCCAAACTATCCATACAATGTGTACACACATGTTTTCAATTTGATCGATGATTTTAAAAAAAATTCATGTCAAATCTGAAGTGGCATTTAATGCCTAAACTAATAGTAATGTTAATAGAATGACTTAATTGATATAATACTAATATTTTGAGGATTCGAAATTTTTTAAAGTTTAAAAATAGTCTAGAATCTGAATCATAATTTAAGAAGATGTGGGCCAAATGGGGAGATTTATGTGGACAACAATGTGGGAAAACAATAGCATTAGGGCATATAGTTAATGCAAGAGAAGGGAGATAGAAGATTAGCTAAGTAAGTTATGCGGGGAGGACAGATAGTTTTGACCCATAATGATTGCTTCTGGAACCATCACCTTCAAACAATGGGTGACAACCCACCCACCTAACTATTTTCAACCTTATACTTCTCAATCCTCAGCCACACAACACTTTCATGTCTCATGTGTTATCCTTTATATGGTCATTATTATGTATGGGCATTTCACCAAACTCTCAACTTTTCCCACCAACTAGGGGTTTGCTATCTTAAGCCACTGTGTGTCTTGTGCACCTTTTCTTTTCCTTTCACTTCCATACAAAGTTCTTGTTCATGCTTGATTTTGATTCACATTGTCAGAAAAAAAATGTTAGTTTCTTGCCTTTGATGTTGTATTGAATAAAACAAGTGTTGTATATCCTTTCTTCATACGATTTTAACTCTTTGATTATGTTAATTAAACATATGATTAGAGAGATGTTATAATTATTGCAAAATAAAGTGAAAGCGAGGAAAATAGTTAAAATGTTTGGGAATTAAAATCTGTAATTGGTTTGAGTTGTAGTTGTAGTGCTAAAAAAAGCCAAAAATAACTGTTATTCATTTTGTTTTTATTTAGTTTTTTTACTTCATTTTAGCCCTCCATCTTTTAATTAGTTAAATTGATTTAATTCTTAAAATTTTAATGATATTTAATTTTAACAGTTCCGCCAATTTTCAGTTCAAAAACTCAAATTTAAAGATTGTTAGTGAAAATGACCCACCAAAGAATAAAGACCCAAATGACAAAATAAATAATAAGGACTAAATTTATCATTTTGCCAAAATTTTATGGCAAAAAGAAAATAATTAATTAAAAATACCCTCATAACATGTTAACCATTTCATACATGAAAATTAAGATTTTAATTCCCAAACATTTAAATTTTTTATATTTTTTTTGAAAAGAAAATTGAACTTTTTTTTTAAAGAATATTATAGAATTTTTTTTATACAAAACAATGTCACAACACAAATTTATACATTCATCACGGGCTTTAACATTTTTTTTAAAAAAAATAAAGAACAATTTTTCAGAATAGAAGTCAATTGATTCAACTTTTTATTAGGATTGTAATTGATTTATAGTAAACGTTTTTAACACTTAAATCTGTTTATAAGTATATATTTACATTATCTGTTTTCAGTTACATAATCGATGTGACATAGTATAATATATGCGGTCATAGTTGTAAAATGGGGGCATATCTATAAGAGACTACTACAATTGAGTCCTTTTTTTCTTTTTCTTTTTTAACTAAGGTAAAACAACTAAAGAATAAAGAAAAGGAGAAGAGAGATACAAGTACAATTATTTCAAATGAATTTGGTCTCATAAAAAATGAATATAGAGTTAAATTAAATGATTATAACAAATTATGAGATAAATTAAGAAATCATAAGAAAATAATTATACAAATACAAAATAAATGTATTAATATGTAAAATCATATCATTTTAAATACATGCAATAGGAATATATAATTTCTTAAACATATGCAAAATATGAGATCATGTAATACAAAAGCACAATATGCATTAAAAACACGTCAAAATCTATATATTTATAATATCTGAACCCACAAATATAAACATGATATGAAAAATAACATGAATGCATAAATGTGACAAAACAAACATTGTTACAATAACTCCTTTTCTTTCTTCTTTTTTTGTCAAGTGATAGCCATATTAAATGTACTAGATCGTGGCATAGGGTTTAGAACATAAGTTAGTAAAAATAATTATATAATAATTTTAATATAAATTGACATGGAAATCAAATATGAATTTGATTGAAATGGTTAAATTGAGAGATGAATGTTTTAAAGTTTTAGGTTCAAGTCCTTTCATATACATATGTTCTTTTAGATTTTATATGAAAAAAAATACAAAAAATATCCTTAAAATATTATTTATTACTTTGTTAAAATTATGATAATTTTATATTTTAACAATTGAGTTTAGACCCGATTGGAAAGTAACACTAATTTTATCAAACTCTTTATGAATTATATATATTCTATTTTTATAGAAAATTTTGACTTTGTGTTGTTTCATATTTTCATTATTTCTCACATTCAGATTATATTATGAGTTCGAAATTATCAAAGATTAATGAATTATATTTAAATAATTCTATATGCATAGTCTAATAAAAGAGTTGTCTTAATTAATTATTTCACTGCTTACATGTTATTATAAATTATCAATTTAAATATCTGGGAGTACCCCTGTTTCATGACAGAGTAACCAATAGCCCTTTGCGTTTTGTGGTGGACAAGGTTCAAAGTAAATTGCAGGGTTGGGATGCAAGGTCGTTGTCTCTTATTGTAGGGCCACCATGGCACAATCTGTTTTACTGGCGATTCCAAGTTATTTCATGCAGACAATGCTAATTCCTAAGGGACTTTATGAGGTAATCGAACGTATGGTGCGTCAGTTTGTTTGGGGATCCTCAAGCAGTGGTAGGAAAGTGGCTTTGGTTGGTTGGGAGGATGTCTGTCAGCCTCGAGAGCATGGCGGTCTCAGTTTTTGAAAGTTACAGGATCATAACACTTCCTTCATGATGAAGTTGGGTTTTAAACTTGTGGTCGATTCTATAGCTCTCTAGGTACAGTTTCTTCGAGCGAAGCATGGGGTGGCTAATGGAATACCAGAAAATTTATCCTGTAGTAGAAGCTCTTTCTTGTGGAGAGCCCTTACTAAGGTTTGGCCACTTATTCGAGAGAATCTGCTTTGGTCAGTGGGGGATGGGAGAAATATCAGGTGTTGGCGTGATCCTTGGATTCCAAATGTAGGGTCTCTCGTTAATCTGATTCCCGGACATTCTAGTCTAAACTTGGGCTATTTGCTTAGTGACATGGTTGCAGCGGATGGTACTTGGAACCTTGAGTTATTTTGGATCTGGTTGCCTGAGATAGTCATCCGAAAGATTATTGGGATACCCCCACCACATTCGGCAGCAGGTGTTGACAGGATAATCTGAGAGGGAACAATGACGGGTTCTTTTTCTGTTAAAAGTGCCTATGGGAAAATTTGGGAAAGTTCATGGAAACTGAAGGAAGATGCCTGAAAGATCCCTTGGAAGTTCAAAATCCCCCAAAGGGTAAGGTTTTTTGTTTGGATGGTGCTCAAGTAGAGGTTACTCACTAATGCAAAAAGAGTTCGTCGGGGCTTGGGGCATAGTTTGGTATGTGGAGTTTGTGGTCATATATCTAAAGATGTGTTACATGTATTAAGGGATTGTCCTACAGGTAAAGATATTTGGAATCTTTTAATTCCCACTGATTGATTTCTCAAGTTTTACTCTAGCAACATACAAGAATGGCTCGTCTCAGATTTACATAATCATTATGACATTTGCTTTGGGGAGGTCGATTGGGAATGTCTTTTTGGGATTATCATCTGACATATCTGGAAGAACCGTAACCTATTTATCTTTCAGGGTGCGACCTGGAGTAGTAACGATACTATTAGAGTCTCGTATAGTTGGGCCAAACATTTTTTGGAGACAAGTAAGAGTCCTTTGAAAACGGGTAGGGATCTTAGTTTGTGCTCTAACCTGCCTGTGAGTTGTGTATATTTGAATACATATGGTTCCATTAGGCTTGAGGATGGTTCTACGGCAACAAAGGGAGTTGTGAAAAACCGAAATAGAGAGTGGATAATTAGTTTTGATAGGTTATTGGTGTAACACCCTTAACCCATATCCGTCACCGGAATAGGGTTTCAGAGTATTACCAGAATTTACAGATTAAAATATAGACAACTCATATCATTTATACAGTCATATCAGGAATCAATCATAAAGTCTCTTACAAGAGCTCTCGATGCCAAAAACATTCATTAGAAACAAGTCGGGACTAAACCGGGTACTCAGAGAATTTTTCAGAAATCTCAAAATTTTTCTAAGATGCAGGGGACACACGCCCGTGTGGCCAGGCCGTGTGCCTCACACGGTCAATAGACACGCTCGTATCTCAGATCGTGTGGGCATTCGAAATAGGGCACACAGCCGTGTCCCAGCCCATGTCTGTACCCGTGTAACTCTCTGACTTAGGTCACACGGCCAAGTCACAAACCCGTGTGCTAGGCTGTGTGAACATAATAACTTGCATTAAATAGGTGCAGGGGTCACACGGCCAAGCCACATGCCCGTGTGCCAGGCCGAGTGATCAATTTTGAGCATTCTATTTTGAAAATTTTAAGATGCAGGGGACACACAGCCAAAACACACGCCCATGTGCTAGGCCGTGTGTCACACACGGCTGAGACACATGCCCGTGTCTCTGCCTGTGTGGACGAAATAAGGCCATTTCTAAGCCAAATTTCTCACCCAATTTTGGCATCAACCTATCACAATAAATTTCACATTTACAAACCATATCAAATCACTCAAAACATGCCAAAAATTATGTCTTAAACATGACATATTACCATATTCAACCAATGTGCCTTTAGTCACCTCAAGTGACAATTTATTTTCATGTCTACTTAATACTCATATGCATATTCAATCTCCATTTCACTTTCTTTCATTCATCCACACACACACACCCAATTTATGATACAACATACATATATATACATCAAAATGTACCAAACACTAGCCATTCAAATGGCTAATCTCAACAAAATATTTACTTGCCAACATTGGCCAATTAACCTAGACATGCCATTATAACCAAAATTAGTTTTATATTTGTACCAAAATAGGCCGATGGATAGTGTGATGTGTCTGCGACCAGCTTCTAACCTTAACGAGCTTCCGAGTACTATAAAACAAGAGAAAATAAACAGAGTAAGCTTTAGAGCTTAGTAAGTTCGTATAACGGAAAATTAACTTACCATTCATTTACATATAAAGTAAGTACACAAAATACATACAAAGCAATTTGGCCAATAGCCTAAACACATATCCTCATCAAACAAGTTAGTCATGTATTTCGTATGAATTTCAAGAAACATGAATGAGCTCATCAAATATCAAATTCCCATGTTCATAAATTTCCTACATATTGTGTTCACATATATCAATTCCATGTATTTCAAGGTTATACAGGAAATGATTCATTTAGTACTCATATTTTTCTCTTGTCAGGATTTTGCCCGTTGAATCATTGAAAATATCGATGGATACATAGGAAGTACACACAAGGTGTACAAAACTATAATCCATCAATTCATATACATGAATGCTCATGCAAACATGTAAACAGTAAGCTCTTTCGAGCCATAAAACGGGAAGCTCATGTGAGCCATGCAACGGGAAGCTCTAGAGAGCCATTAACAGAAAGCTCATACAAGCCAATAACGGGAAGTTCAAGCGAACCAATATCGGGAACCTCCGAAGAGCCATTAATCAGGAATCTCATGAAAGAGCCTTTTATTGGGAAGCTCCGAAGAGCCATATATCGGGACGCTCATAAGAGCTGTAGTGTGTCCACAACACATGCAGGATCACAACCAATCGGGATGCTCCAAAGAGCTATTAACGGGAAGCTCGCAAGAGCCATATAACAGAAAGCTCATGAGAGTTAATAACGGGACACTCTTTTGAGCTGTGGTGTGTCCGTAACACATGTAGGACCACAACCAATTCGGGAACCTTGTATCCATCGAATTTAATTTATTCAAACGGGACTTAATATTTGTCGGGTATTTTCAGATATGTGATCAATTTCATATATATGGCATTTAAACAATTCACATATACAAAATTCAATTCAAACGTATAAATATACAAAATTTAGTTACACGAACTTACCTCGACAAGTTTTCGTGTATTTGTAATCTACTAATCTGATACCTTCTATTTTTCTCGTTCTAACTCCGTATTTGGTCTATCCCGATCTATATAAATGAATTTAACATCAATTCTTATTCAATTCATTTCAATTCACATATTTGGCAAAATTACCATTTTGCCCCTATACTTTCATTTAATTACGATTTCGTCCTTAGGCTCGGAAAATGAAATTCACGCAATTTAATCCTTATTCCAAGCCTAGCCGATTTTCACATATAACTATAGTAGCCCATGTATTTCATAAAAGTTAGAATTTTTCCATGAATTTTACATCTTTTCAATTTTGTCCCTAAACCACAATTTCATCAAAATTCACTTTACAAAAGTTCTTTATCTATCAACAACCTTTCATTTTCTACCATAAAACTTCATAATTCATGCATATTCATCCATGGTAAAACCCTAGTACTTTGATATTCATCCATGGTAAAACCCTAGTACTTTTATAAATTTACAAATTAATCCCCGAGATAGCTAAATTAAGCTATTACGGTATCGAAAATATAAAAATTACTAAAAATAGGACAATGATACATACCTATTTGAGCCAAATAAGTTTGCTAGAGCTCAAGTTCTCATGGCTAGGGTTTCCATGTTTTTAATTTTGGAAAGATGATGATAAATGATGATATATTAAATTTTTATTATTTATCATCTTTAATTATTTCATCTTTTCAATTTCATCCTTTTCTTTATTTAATTTTTCATGGATGAATCATCATACTTATCTACTAACTTCTATTAATGGTCTACTTGCCATATAATGACCTCCAATGTTGAATTCCATAGCTATTTGATCCCTTTAGCTACTAGAATTCAACTTTTGCATGTTATGCAATTTGGTCCTTTTATCAATTAAACATGTAACCGGTAAAATTTTCTTAACAAAATTTTTATACAATATTTCAATCATAATGCAGACCATGAAATAATATTAAAATAATTTTCCTTTCGGACTCGGATTTGTGGTCCCAAAACCACTGTTTCGATTTCACTGAAAATGGGCTGTTACAACTCTCCCCCTTAATGAATTTTCGTCCTCAAAAATCTTACCAGTAAAGAGGTTCGAGTATTTTTTTCTCATTGTTTCCTCAGATTCCCAAGTAGCTTCCTCTATACCGTGCCGTTGCCAAAGAACTTTCACTAAAGCTATATTTTTATTTCTCAATTCTTTAGTCTCACGTGCCAGAATTTTAATCAGTTCCTCACTGTCAGTCATGTCAGGCTGAATCTCGACTTCCATCAGAGAAATAATGTAACAGCCCGATTTAGACCCTAGTCGGAACAGTGGTTTCGAGACCACAAATCTGAGGTCGTAATAATATTTTAATATTATTTTTGGTGTTTATTTTATGTGATATATTCTGTGTGAAAATTCTGTGTGGTAATTTTATCGATTGTGTGTTGAATTACGAGAAAGGACTTAATCGCGTAAAGTGTAAAATGCTGTGTGCTGGTTGATAAGTACTTAAAAGTTATTGTCTTTATAATTTGGAGGATATATATTGCAATTAGCCCATTTTATGGTTAGTTGAAGATGATAGCATGGCATTGGTTGTTAATATTAATATTCATTAAGGGAAAATTGGTAAAATGACTAATAAGTTAATATTAATTAATCAAAACAAATGAGATGGCTATATTCTCATCTTTTCCACCGAATTTGAAGAAGAAAAAGAAGGGTTTATAGCTTTGTGATATTCGGCCCTTGTTCATCTTGATTGAGGTATGTTTTGAACTCGGTTTTTGATAATTTCTATGTTTTCGTAATCGTTGCTTTGTGCTCTAGCTAACCCATGCTTTAATTTTAGAATTTGATAGTGATTTTGAGATATGCCATTGATGAAAATGTGAGCTTTGTGATGTTAGTTGGTGGAATATGGAAGTTTGGTGTTGGGTTAACATTGTTTGTATTTGGATTTTTGGTGAAATTGAGTATTTTGGGCTAAATTGAGTAAATTGAAGGACTAAAATGTGAAATAAATGAAATGTGTGGGCTTGTATTAGTATGGGAAGAATTCGACTAAGCTTATGTAAATAGAAATTTGGTGTATTTTGTGATTTGATGAATTAAGGACTAAAGTGTCGAAATGTGAAAATGTGAGGGCTATTTTGAAAAATGCCTTAAATATGTGTGTATGGATTAAATTGAATGAATTGGTGATTGAATGGGCTGAATTTGAATGTGTATAGACCAAGAAAGGAGAGGTTCAAATCGAGATCGAGGTAAAGAAAAAGTGCTCAATTAATTGATCGTTTTGGTATTTCGACGTCTGAGGTAACTTCGGACATAATATGTGTATTTAACTATGTTTAATTTTATGAAACGAATGGTATGATTTTACTGAATTGTGAATGCTATGTGAGGACTAGAGTTATGTGGCATTAAGTGTGCATACTCAGAAATGTGACCGAAAAGATTAGCATTGTGTGTGCGAAATAATATAAGCTTCGGCATTGTGGTTAGCACTGTGTGTGCGATATTAATTTAAGATTTGTTTCATATAGATGCACTAAGTGTGCGATGTTAACATAAGCTTCAGCTATTGATTTGGGCACTAAGTGTGTGATTGAATCAAGAAGTGTCGAAAGTTGATTGAGATGAAATATTGAGTATTGAGTAGCATATGCGATCGATAACTAAGTGTTGGCTAAGGTACGTTTGGAACCTATGTGGTTGATGAAATTATAAATGAGATTATGGAACGTTAATTGAGCATATTAGTTGTGGATGGTATGGTACATGTGATTATGAATTAATCTATGTGATGGTTTGTTTTTGGTATAATGTATTGATATTAATGAGCATTATGTATTATGTTACGAACTTACTAAGCTTTGAAAGCTTACTGTGTGAATTGTTTCTCTGTTTTACAGTGTCAGCAAGGCTACCTTGGATCCGGGGATCGTCAGCAACTTTATCATACTATCGACAATCTGTTCTTGGGTACTTTTGGAAAGATGTATATAGTTGAAATATGACATGTATAGGCTAGAAGTTATGGCATGTTTTGAAATGCTAAATCCTTGCCATGTGATTTGGCTTGGAGGTTGAATGATGTTAAACTTATGAATGAGCTATGAGTATGGTATATTTCATGATTATGTGGTTGATGAAAGATGTATTTTGAAGATGAATTATGGCATAGATTATATAATGCTTGATATATATATATGATTTGAGGTGTATAATTGTTACTTTGAATGGACCCATTTGTGATGATATTAGGTATGGAAGTAGGTGATATGGTTGATGATTAATTAGTGCATGAAATGGTATGTTTGAATGCATTTAGAAGTATGAATTGGTATTGCTTTGAGCTTGTAGGGATGACCCTTGTGTGGGTGGCAAATTGGCCTTGCAAATGGCCTATTTTGCATGCACGGTCAAGGGACACGGGCGTGTGTCTCTGCCGTGTGGCTCAAGGGCTATTTCAAAGTGTGACTGGGCAGGTTACACAGCCGTGGCACATGGGCATGCCTGGTGGTCGTGTGACCAAGTCAGTAGCTAGCTTAATTTCACGCGGCCGTGGAACACGGGCGTGTCTAGTGGCCGTGGGAATAAGTCAGTATGTATGCTCTGTTGTGGCACGGCCTGGACATATGGGCGTGTCTGGTAGCCGTGTGAGGCACACGGCCTAACTGCACGGGCGTGTGACTTTTGCAGTGGTGAAGAATTGTTTAAATTCTTAAAAATTTTGTAAGTGTTCGGTTCAGTCCCAACCCCTTTCTAGCATGTGATTAAGGTCTCGAAGACCTCATTAAGGGACTATATGATTATGTTGTGATATGTTTTAATGTTGATTGACTATGTGTTGTAAAATGGTTGTGAAATATTCTGATTGTTCGATAATGCCTCTTAACCCTATTTCGGTGACGGTTTCAGGTTAGGAGTGTTACATTTTATTGGTATCAGAGCTACGGTTTATTCGATTCTCGGACTAACGTAGCACGTGTGACTCTAGCTATACCTGCCATACATATAATTGCGATAGTGTGATGAATCCTGACAGTTGAAAATGTGTTTTCATATAGTAATGGATCTCGATCGAGTAGTTGCTGACGATGTAGAGAGTAATGCGCCTGCTCCCGCTCAAGGGACAGCGCCGGCCACATCTAGGCTGAATGATAGTAGTGAGGGAGGAGAGGCTAAGCAAGCCTTCTTCCGGATGATGAGTGAGTGGTTTTCGGAGTTCGTTCGAATGAATCCGGTTACTCCACAACCTCTACCCCCACCAGTACTTGTTATGCCACAAGTGATAGATCTGATCTGACTGAATAAGCCTCCTGTGGATAAGATTCGTAAGTATGAGACCGAAGAGTTTAGGGCCACAGCTGATGATGATGCGGAGCGAGCCGAGTTTTGGCTCGAGAATACAATTCGGGTATTCAATGAGATGTCGTTGACCCCTGATGAATGTATTAAGTGTGCAGTTTCTTTGTTGAGAGATACGGCTTATAATTGGTGGAAAATGTTGACATCTGTGGTTCCGAGAGAGAGAATTACTTGGGATTTCTTTCAGGCTGAATTTAGAAAGAAGTATATCAGTCAACGATTCATAGATCAGAAACGTAAAGAGTTTCTAGAGTTGAAACAAGGCTGTATGTCAGTTACAGAGTATGAACGAGAATTTGTGAGATTGAGCCAATATGCACGAGAATGTGTCTCGACCGAAGCTACTATGTGTAAACGCTTCATTGAAGGGCTGAATGAAGACATTAAATTGTTGGTTGGGATACTTGACATATATGAATTTGTTGTGTTAGTTGAAAGAGCTTGTAAAGACGAGGAGCTCAGTAAAGAAAAGGAAAAAACTGATTTTGAAGCTCTTGATGAAAGAAAAAGATTGATGAGTAAGTTTTATCAACCTTCGACAAAGAGATTTAGAGATGCAAGCAACCGATCAAATGCTTCATTTGGACATCCGAATAGAGACCGCGTAAGACTAAGTATTGGTCCGAGAACTCAAGCTCTAATGGAATCAAGTGTTGGTAGTGCCAAAAGCAACAAACCTAATTGTAGACAGTGCGGAAGACGACATGTGGGGGAATGTTGGGGCAAGTACAACAATAGAGTTTGCTATAAATGTGGATCACGAGATCACTTCATTCGAGATTGGCCAAAGATGGCTGAGGAAGAAAATGTTCAGAATATGAGATCGAGTAATGTGACGGCTAGGGGTAGACCACCTAGAAACGCCGGAAATGTGAGTGGAAGTCAAAGAGGGACTACTGATACAGCTGTGAAATCGGAGGTGAGAGCACCTACTCGAGCCTATGCTATACGTGCGCGAGAAGAAGCATCATCTCCAGACGTCATCTCTGGTACTTTCACTCTATTTGATACTTATGTGATTGCATTGATAGATCCAGGATCTACTCATTCCTATGTCTGTGTGAATCTAGTATCAAGTAAGACTCTACATGTTGAGTCTACTGAGTTTGCGATTAGAATATCGAACCCCTTAGTCAAGTCTGTCTTGGTGGATAAAGTGTGTAAGAATTACCCATTGATGTATCGGGATATATGTTTTCCGGCTAATTTGATGTTGCTACCTTTTGATGAATTTGATATCATTCTGGGTATGGACTGGCTCACTTTGCATAATGCCATTGTGAATTGTAAAAGAAAGAATATTGAATTGAGAAGTCAGAACGGTGAGATAGTTCGAATTGAATCTAGTGATTTGAAAGGGTTACCAGCTGTTGTATCTGCGATGAAAGTTTTGAACTATGTGAGAAAGGGTTGCGAAGCCTATCTGGCATATGTAATTGATACAAAGGTGTCAGAAAAGAAAGTTGAATCGGTACCTGTGGTTTGTGAGTTTCCAGATGTGTTTCCTGAAGAGTTACCGGGATTACCTCCAATACGAGAAGTTGAATTTGGAATTGAATTAATGCCGGGTACTACTCCTATCTCAATAGCTCCGTATAGAATTGCACCAACGAAATTGAAAGAGTTGAAATCTCAATTGCAAGAGTTAACTGATAGAGGATTTGCACGACCGAGTTTCTCGCCCTGGGGTGCTCCTGTATTGTTCGTGAAAAAGAAAGACGGCACTATGAGGATGTGTATCGACTATCGACAGTTGAACAAAGTAACGATAAAGAACAAATATCCGTTGCCTCGTATTGATGATTTGTTTGATCAATAAAAAAGGAGCTGCAGTGTTTATGGATTTGATGAATTGGATATTCAGACCGTATTTGGATCGCTTTGTTGTCGTGTTTATTGATGACATCCTGATTTATTCATGTGATGAGACGCAACATGCCAAGCATTCGAGAATTGTACTACAGACTCTGCGTGAGAAGCAATTGTATGCAAAATTCAGCAAATGTGAGTTTTGGCTGCGTGAGGTTGGTTTTCTAGGACATATTGTGTCAGCTGCGGGAATCCGTGTTGATCCGAGTAAAATCTCAGCTATTTTAGAATGGAAGCCTCTGAGAAATGTGTCTGAAGTCCGCAGTTTTCTGGGATTAGCGGGATATTATAGATGGTTTGTGAAAGGCTTCTCAATGATTGCGACTCCGTTGACGAAGTTGCTACAGAAAGATGTTAAATTTGAGTGGTCGAAAAAGTGCCAACAGAGTTTTGAACAGTTAAAAGTATTATTTACAGAGGCACCAGTGTTAGTTCAACCTGAGTCGGGTAAAGAATTCACAATTTATAGTGATGCATCGTTGAATGGTTTGGGTTGTGTGTTGATGTAAGAAGGCAAAGTTATTGCTTATGCATCGAGGCAGTTAAAGCCACATGAAAAGAACTATCCGACGCACGACCTTGAGTTAGCCGCGATTGTGTTTGCATTAAAGATTTGGCGTCATTATTTATTTGGTGAGAAATGTCATATTTATACCGATCACAAGAGTTTGAAGTACCTGATGACTCAGAAAGAATTGAATTTGCGACAGCGAAGATGGTTAGAATTGTTGAAAGATTATGAATTTGTGATTGATTATCATCCGGGTAAAGCTAATATTGTTGCGGATGCCTTAAGTCGAAAGTCTATATGTGTTTTGCAAGCAATGAATGCTCAGAAAGATCTGTGTGATGATAGTGCGGTTTTGGCCGAGTTGAAAGTAAAGCCGATGTTTGTACGTCAGATTTGTGATGCTCAGAAAAATGATGTTGAAATGATGGCTAAAAGAACTCAGTGTGAATTGAATGTTGATTTAGAATTTCGAGTTGATAGTGATGATTGTCTGAGATTTAGAGATCGGATTTGTGTTCCGAGAAATTCAGAGTTGATTCAGTTGATTTTGAATGAAGCTTACAATAGCCGTTTGACTATTCACTCGGGGAGTACGAAAATTTAAAATGATTTAAAACAGTTTTATTGGTGGCATGGTATGAAACGGGACATCTCTGACTTTGTGTCAAAATGTTTAATTTGTCAGCAAGTTAAAGCTGAACATCAGGTTCCGTCCAGTTTGTTACAACCGATTAAGATTCCTGAGTGGAAATTGGAAAGGATTACGATAGACTTTGTGTCAGGATTCCCTTTGTCTCTGGGAAAGAAAGATGCAATCTGGGTGATAGTTGACAGATTGACGAAATCAGCTCATTTCGTTCCGGTAAGAACAGATTATTCATTCGATGGATTGGCTGAATTGTATATTGCTGAGATTGTGAGATTGCACAGGGTGCCACTATCTATTATATCTGACAGAGATCCGAGATTTACCTCGCGATTTTGGAAGAAATTGCAAGAGGCTTTAGGTACGAAGCTATACTTTAGTACTACATTTCATCCGCAAATGGATGGACAATCTGAGCGGATTATTCAGATTCTCGAAGATATGTTGAGGTGTTGTGTCCTTGAATTTGAAAGTTCGTGGGAAAAGCATTTGCCGTTGATTGAGTTTGCATACAACAACGGTTTTCAATCTAGCATTAAAATGGCACCGTATGAGGCTCTTTATGGTCAAAAATGCCGAACTCCATTGTATTGGACTGAGTTGAGTGAGAATAAGATTCACAGGGTTGATCTTATAAAAGAAACTGAGCAGAAAGTTAAAGTGATTCGTGATAGTTTGAAAGCGGCCACAGATCGTCAGAAGTCTTATGCAGACTTGAATCGGAAAGATATTGAATTCAAAGTTGGTGATAGAGTGTTTTTGAAAGTGTCTCCGTGGAAGAAAATACTTCGATTTGGCCGGAAAGGCAAGCTGAGTCCGAGGTTCATCAGACCATATGAAATTGTTGATCGAATAGGACCAGTTGCTTATAGATTGATGTTGCCACCTGAGTTAGAAAAGATTCATAATGTGTTTCATGTGTCGATGCTTCGACGGTACAGATCTGATCCATCACATGTGATTGCACTTACTGAGGTTGAAATTTAGTCAGATTTGTCGTATAATGAATAACCGATTCGAATCTTGGCACAAGAGACCAAAGAATTGAGAAACAAAAGAATTTCTTTAGTGAAAGTTTTGTGGAACAAAAACGGAATAGAAGAGGCTACATGAGAGCCTGAAGATACTATGAGAGAGTAATATCCAAACCTATTCACTGGTAAGATTTTCAGGGACGAAAATCCCTAAGGGAGGGAGAGTTGTAACAGCCCGGTTTAGACCTTAGTTAGAACAGTGGTTTCAAGACCACAAATTCGAGGTCGTAATAATATTTTAATATTATTTTTGGTGTTTATTATATGTGATATAGTCTGTGTGAAAATTCTGTGTGGTAATTTTATCGATTGTGTGTTGAATTACGAGAAAGGACTTAATCGCGTAAAGCGTAAAATGTTGTGTGCTGATTGATAAGTACTTAAAAGTTGTTGTCTTTATAATTTGGAGGATATATATTGCAATTAGCCCATTTTATGGTTAGTGGAAGATGATAGCATGGCATTGGTTGTTAATATTAATATTCATTAAGGGCAAATTGGTAAAATGACTAATACGTTAATATTAATTAATCAAAACAAATGAGATGGCTATATTCTCATCTTTTCCACCGAATTTGAAGAAGAAAAAGAAGGGTTTATAGCTTTGTGATATTCGGCCCTTGTTCATCTTGATTGAGGTATGTTTTGAACTCAGTTTTTGATAATTTCTACGTTTTCGTAATCGTTGCTTTGTGCTCTAGCTAACCCATGCTTTAATTTTAGAATTTGATAGTGATTTTGAGATATGCCATTGATGAAAATTTGAGCTTTGTGATGTTAGTTGGTGGAATATGAAAGTTTGGTGTTGGGTTAACATTGTTTGTATTTGGATTTTTGGTGAAATTGAGTATTTGGGGCTAAATTGAGAAAAGTGTAAATTGAAGGACTAAAATGTGAAATAAATGAAATGTGTGGGCTTTTATTAGTATGGGAAGAATTTGGCTAAGCTTATGTGAATAGAAATTTGGTGTATTTTGTGATTTGATGAATTAAGGACTAAAGTGTCGAAATGTGAAAATGTAAGGGCTATTTTGAAAAATGCCTTAAATATGTGTGTGTGGATTAAATTAAATGAATTGGTGATTGAATGGGCTGAATTTGAATGTGTATAGACCAAGAAATGAGAGGTTCGGATCGAGATCGAGGCAAAGAAAAAGTGCTCGATTAATCGACCGTTTTGGTATTTCGACGTCCGAGGTAAGTTCGGACATAATATATGTATTTAACTATGTTTAATGTTATGAAACGAATGGTATGATTTTACTGAATTGTGAATGCTATGTGAGGACTAGAGTTATGTGGCACTAAGTGTGCGTACTCGGAAATGTGACCGAAAAGATTAGCACTGTGTATGCGAAATTATATAAGCTTCGGCATTGTGGTTAGCACTGTGTGTGCGATATTGATTTAAGATTGGTTTGATATAGATGCACTAAGTGTGCGATGTTAATATAAGCTTCAGCTATTGATTTGGGCACTAAGTGTGCGATTGAATCAAGAAGTGTTGAAAGTTGATCGAGATGAAATATTGAGTATTGAGTAGCATATGCGATCGATAACTAAGTGTTGGCTAAGGTACGTTCGGAACCTATGTGGTTGATGAAATTATAAATGAGATTATGGAAGGTTAATTGAGCATATTAGCTGTGAATGGTATGGTATATGTGATTGTGAATTAATCTATGTGATGGTTTGTTTTTGGTATAATGTATTGATAAACCGTAATAGTAACATATTTTAAGCCCACATTTAGTGTACTTTTGGATGATTTATCCCTTGAATTATGTAATTTGGTGCTCTTAATCCTTTAATTTCATGTTTTATACTCAGGAGAGCATAGGAGGATGAAAAGAACGAGAAACGGGCTTAAAACAGACCAAATGGGCTAAAGAAAGAAATTGACACGGTTTGGGCCAAAGCCACACGGTCGTGCCTCATTTATAGACTCGAAAACAGCCTGGCCACGATTCACACGGGCGTGTGCCAAGGGCGTGTCCCTGCCGTGAAAAAGAGGAGTTTCACTCAAATTAGGATACTTAGAAGCGAAGAAACACATTCCAAAGTCTATATAAACAACCTAAGTATGACCTAAAAAGGGAGTCGACAGAAGCCTTCTGTTGAGGGCGTCCAGCTAGGCCAAGGAGCCAAGCCAGAGAGGTCAGAATTGTGGAATTTTCTCGAAGAAAGCCAGTTGATTCATCTCAAGAAGCCGGAGTCATACTCAAGACGGATGATCTTTTCTTTAATTCCTTCAGGGGGTTTTAGGGTTTTTCTTATGTTTTGTTATCGTTTATAATTACTGAACTATATCAGAAGTACTGATGTGCTTAGGTGGTGGAGCAAAAGTCCCTGCCTAAGAGTAGATCTAGCATAGTTAAGCGGAGTTGCTCGCGCGCCTAGAGATAGGGTGACGAAAATCTGCCGGATTAGGGTCAAACCTAATATGGGAGTCCATAGATCGAGTTAATGCAATTCTAGGGGTTTTAATTAGAAAGAGATTTCAATTAATCAACCTAGGGTTAGGCGTTGGTCGCCGCCGAGAGAGGATTAATATACATTAGGGAATCCTACGGATCAAGTCAAGTGAATAAATAAATCGGTTCAAAGTTAGATAACAAGTGAAGTCTAGGTGGATTCTTCCTCGGGTATTGTCTTAATCAATTGGTTTTCCCCACAAATATTTTCCCCAGTCCATTCTCTTTGTCTTAGCGTCTTTAGCTTAGTAGTTAGTTAATTTTAGTTTAAACAACAAATTCTTTAAATCTTAGGTTAAATAATAGAAAGAGAGTCAGTATTAGTACTCTTGGTTCCTTTGGGTTCGACATTCCAGTCTTGCCACTAAACTATACTACTGTTCGATAGGTGTGCTTGCCTTAATCGTTGTCATAGTTAGTTTCTAGGCTCGATCATTCTTTATATAAATTTTTAAGACTCTGACACACGATCATGTATTGATATTAATGAGCATTATGTATTATGTTACGAACTTACTAAGCTTTGAAAGCTTACTGTGTGAATTGTTTCTCTGTTTTACAGTGTCAGCAAGGCTAGCTCGGATCCGGGGATCGTCAGCATCTTTCTCACACTATCGACAATCTATTCTTGGGTACTTCTGGAAAGATGTATATAGTTGAAATATGGCATGTATAGGCTAGAAGTTATGGCATGTTTTGAAATGCTAAATCCTTGCCATGTGATTTGGCTTGGAGGTTGAATGATGTTAAACTTATGAATGAGCTATGAATATGGTATATTTCATGATTATGTGGTTGATGAAAGATGTTGTTTGAAGATGAGTTACGGCATAGATTATATAATGCTTGATATATATATATATGATTTGAGGTGTATAATTGTTACTTTGAATGGACCTATTTGTGATAATATTAGGTATGGAAGTAGGTGATATGGTTGATGATTAATTAGTGCATGAAATGGTATGTTTGAATGCATTTAGAAGTATGAATTGGTATTGCTTTGAGCTTGTAGGGATGACCCTTGTGTGGGTGGCAAATTGGCCTTGCAAATGGCCTATTTTGCATGCACGGTCAAGGGACACAGGCGTGTGTCTCTGCCGTGTGGCTCAAGGGCTATTTCGAAGTGTGCCTGGGTAGGTTACACGGCCGTGGCACATGGGCATGCCTGGTGGTCGTGTGACCAAGTCAGTAGCTAGCCTAATTTCACACGGCCGTGGAACAGGCGTGTCTAGTGGCCGTGGGAATAAGTCGGTATGTATGTATGCTCTGTTGTGGCACTACTGGACACATGGGCGTGTCGGTAGTAGCGTGTGACACACGCGGCCGATCGCACGGCGTGTGACTTTTTTGCGTGGTGAAGAATTGTTTAAATTCTTGAAAATTTTGTAAGTGTTCGATTCAGTCCCAACCCATTTCTAGCATGTGATTAAGGTCTCGAAGACCTCATTAAGAGACTATATGATTATGTTGTGATATGTTTTAATGTTGATTGACTATGTGTTGTAAAATGGTTGTGAAATATTCCGATTGTTTGGTAATGCCTCTTAACCCTATTCTGGTGACGGTTCCGGGTTAGGGGTGTTACAGATAACATGTGAAGGGTCTGACCGGTACCATCGTAACATAGACACGTGAAAAACATTGTGAATTCTGTCAAGCTCTGGCGGTAATACCGATCGGTATACAACAGGTCTGATTCTCTTAGTGATCTCATATGGCCCGATAAATCGTGGACTCAGTTTTCCTTTACGGCCAAACCGAAGAACTTTCTTCCAAGGTAAAACTTTCAAGAATACCTTGTCGCCAACTTGAAATTCTATTTCTTTCTGTTTAAGATCCGCATAGGATTTCTGACGATCAGAAGCTGCTTTCAAGCTATCTTGGATCACTTTAACCTTTTCTTCGGTTTCACGAATCAAATCAACTCCATGTATCTTTTTCTCACTGAGTTCACTCTAATACAACGGAGTTCTACTTTTACGACCAGACAGAGCTTCGCACGGTGCCATTTTAATACTTGACTGATAGCTATTATTATATGCGAATTCGATTAAAGGCAGATATTTCTTCCAATTGCCTTCGAATTCTAGTACACAGCACCGAAACATATCTTCAAGAATCTGAACCACACGCTCTGATTGGCCATCAGTCTGAGGGTGAAATGCGGTACTAAAATAAAACCGCGTACCCAGAGCTTCCTATAGTTTTTCCCAGAATCGAAATGTGAACCGCGGATCTCTGTCTGAAATAATGGAAACTAGCACTACATGTAGCTTGACAATCTCAGAAACATAAAACTCTGCTAATTTTTCCAGAGAGAAATTCATACATATCGGAATAAAGTGTGCAGGCTTTGTCAAACGATCAACGATTACCAAAATGGCATCTTTCTTTTTCGGAGATAGGGGTAACCCTGATACAAAGTCCATGGTAACTCTTTCCCATTTCCATTCTAAAGTATAAATCCTTTGGTCATGAATGATCTTGAAGGTACCTAATGTTCAACTTTAACTTGCTAACATATCTAACATCTAGATACGAATTTAGAAATATCACACTTTATTCCCGGCCACCAGTACATCTTTTTAAATCATTATACATTTTATTATTCCCCGGATGAACAGACATGTACCATTATGAGCTTCATGTAAAATTCTTTGTACAAGTTCTAAATTTTTCAGTACACAAACTCTATCTCGGAATAACAGACAATCATCATGTCCAATTTGAAATTCTGAATCAGAAGTCGATTCACACTGTACCCAATCACTTTTCTGAGCTTCGCAGATCTACTGCAAAAACATCGGTTTAGCTTTTAACTCAGCTAAAATTGAACCCTCATTAGACAAGGACAATCGGGTATTCATTGCTTGTAAAGCAAATAAAGACTTTCTACTTAGAGCATCTGCAACCACATTTGTTTTTCCCGGATGATAATCGATAACCAGATCATAATCTTTTAACAATTCAAGCCATCTACGCTGTCTTAGATTCAAATCTTTTTGTGACATCAGATACTTTAAACTTTTATGATCGATGAATATATGACACTTTTCACCGAACAAATAATGTCGCCAAATTTTTAGCGCATAAACAATAGTTGCTAATTCTAAATCATGTATCGAGTAATTCTTTTCATGTGGCTTTACCTGTCTTGAAGTATAGGCTATCACTTTACCTTATTGCATCAAAACATAACCTAAACCATTCAATGACGCATCACTGTAAATTACAAATTCCTTACCCGATTCAGGCTGAATTAGAACTGGTGCTTTAGTTAACAAGGCTTTTAACCGATCAAAACTTTGCTGACATTTATCGGACCACTCAAATTTTACATCTTTCTATAACAGCCGTGTCATTGGCGAAGCTATCATCGAAAACCCTTGTACAAATCTCTGATAAAAACCGACTAATCCCAGAAAAATTCTGACTTCAAACATATTTTTCGACGGTTTCCAGTTAACAATAGCTAAAATTTTATTCGGATCCACCCTGATGCCTTCAGCCGATACTATATGTCCAAGAAAACCAACTTCCCAAAGCCAAAATTCACATTTTCTAAATTTAGCATATAGTTGTTTCTCACGCAGAGTTTGCAAAATAGTTCTCAAATGATCAGCATGTTCATTTTTATCTCGGGAATATACTAGAATATCATCAATAAATACCACCACAAATCTATTCAGATACGGTCTGAAAATTCTATTCATCAAGTCCATAAATACTGTAGGTGCATTAGTCAAGCCAAACGGCATCACAAGGAATTCATAATGTCCGTACCTGGTTCTAAAGGCTGTTTTCGGCACATTCGAGTCTTTTACTCATAATTGATAATAACCAGAATGGAGATCAATCTTTGAAAACACTGTGGCACATTTCAAATGATCAAACAAATCATCAATATGAGGCAGTAGATACTTATTCTTGATTGTAACTTTGTTGAGCTGTCGGTAATCAATACACAATCTCAAAGATCCATCTTTCTTTTTAACAAACAGAACCCGTGCACCCCAGGGTGAAAAACTAGGTCAAGTAAAACCCCTGTCAGTCAGTTCTTGCAACTGTGCTTTTAGCTCCTTTAATTTTGTCAGAGCCATTCTGTAAGGTGCTATAGATATTAGTTTTGTCCCAAGAACAAGATCTATAGAAAATTCCACTTCTCTGATTGGCGGTAATCCGGGTAACTCCTCCAGAAACACATTATGATATTCACATACCACCGGCACTGATTTAATCTTGGATTCAGATACTTTAGTGTCCAACACATAAGCAAGATAAGCATCACATTTTCTGACATATTTATGTGCTAACATGGCTGATATCATATTAGACAATCCATCCACTTTATCTGATTCAATACAGATCATTTCACATTTCTGACATTTCAACACAATATGTTTTTGTTTACAATTTACCATGGCATCATGTTGATTTAACCAATCTATACCCAGAATCACATCGAATTCATCAAATGGTAATAACATCAAATCAGCCGAGAAACAATAACCTCGTATCATTAACAGATAATTCTTACAAATTGTATCCACCATCACATACTAGCCCAGGGGGTTTGATACTTTAACTACGAATTTAGTGGACTCAATAGGCAAATTTTTATTAAACATTAAATTCATGTAAATATATGAATGTGTTAAACCAGGATCAATCAAAGCAGTTATATCAGTATCAAGAAGAGAAAAAGTACCAGTAATAACATCGGGTGCAGAAGCATCTTCACGTGCTCGAATAGCTTATGTTCTGGCTGGTGCTCGAGCTTCAGATTTGACGGTTGAATCTTTTGTTGTACCCTGGCTACCACTCACATTGCCAGGATTACGAGGTGGTCTACCTCCTGTAGCGCGGGGTTGCTTAGCCTTGAAGTTTGAACGGTATCTTTTTCAGGCTTTTCAGGGCAGTCTCTGAGATAGTAGTCAAAGGAGCCACATCTAAAACAAGCTCCGCTTTTCATGCGGCACTCTCCAAAATGCAGTTTATTACAATACTTGCATATGGGTTTAGTGTTTCTAACACTACCTGTACTTGCTACAGATGTAGCCTGAGATCTTGGACTGGAACGTCGGGTACTTCTGTCTCTGCCTAAATATCCCACAGAGGTAGTAGAATGGTCATAATGTTTCTTTAATTTCTTTGAGGCTGACTGATATGACTTCCATGTAAATATTTTACTTGAAGTTCTGGCTTCCATCTTAGTTTGTCTCTTTTCTTTACTCAGCTCTTCAGCTTTATAGGCTCGATCAACCAATACAACAAATTCTTTTAGTTCAAGAATCCCGACTAACAATTTTATGTCTTCATCTAAACCCTCTTCAAACCGCTTACACATTACAATTTCAGTCGGGATACATTCTCTGGCATATTTACTTAACCGAACAAATTTCATTTCATACTCAGATACAGTCATATGCCCCTGTTTAAGCTCCAGGAATTCTTTACGTTTCTGATCAAGGAACCTCTGGCTGATATATTTCTTTTTGAACTTAGTTTGAAAGAATTCCCATGTGATTCTCTCTTTCGGCACAATAGAAATTAATGTATTTCACCATTGATAAGCCGAGTCTTTTAACAGAGATACAACACATTTCAAACATTCGACCAGTGTACAAGATAATTCATCCAGAACCCTGATAGTATTTTCTAACCAGAATTCAGCCCTTTTAGAATCATCTTCAGCAGCAGCTCTGAATTCTTTTGCCTCATATTTACGGATTTTATCAACAGGAGGCTTACCAGTTCTAATAAGTTCCTTACCTTGAGGCATATTAGGAATCGGTTGAGAAACAGGAGGGGGTGGAGGTTGTTGTATAGCCGGATTTGTTCTTACATATTCTATAAATCACTCATTCATCATTTGGAAGAAGACTTCTTTTGCCTCTCCTCTCCAGCCCTCAAATACGGGCCTTCTACTACTCGAGGCTGCTCTTTGTACTGAAGCTTGAGCATTACTCTCAGCTTCTTCGGAATCAACTCAGTTGGTTGACATTACTATATGAAAAAACATGTTTTAAAATGGTCAAGAGATATCACAGTATCACAGGTTATATAATGGCATGTATAGCTAGACTCGTACATGCTACGTTAGTCTGAGAATTGACTAAACTGTGGCTCTGATACCAATAAATGTAACACCTCTAACCCATATCCATCACCGAAATAGGGTTTCAGAGTATTACCGAAATTTACAAATTAAAATACAGAAAATTCATATCATTTATACAATCATATCAGGAATCAATCATAAAGTCCCTTACAAGAGCTCTCAATGCCAAAAACATTTTTTAAAAACAAGTCGGGACTAAACCGGATACTCAGAGAATTTTTCAGAAATCTCAAAATTTTTCTAAAGTGCAAGAGACACACGCCCGTGTGGCTAGGCTGTGTGGCTCACATGGTTAAGAGACATGCACGTGTCTCAAGCCGTGTGGGCATTCGAAATAGGGCACACGGCCGTGTCCCAGCCCGTGTCCGTACCCGTGTAACTCTCTGACTTAGGTCATATGGCCAAGTTACACGCCCGTGTGCTAGGCCGTGTGAACATAATAACTTGCATTAAATAGGTGCAGGGGTCACACGGCCAAGCCACATGCCCGTGTGCCAGCCGTGTGATTAATTTTGAACATTCTATTTTGAAATTTTTAAGATGCAGGGGACACACGGCCAAAACACATGCCCATGTGCTAGGATATGTGTCACACACGGCTGAGACACACGCCCGTGTCTCTGCCCGTGTGGATGAAATAAGGCCATTTCTAAGCCAAATTTCTTACCCATTTTTAGTATCAACCTATCAAAATAAATTTCACATTTACAAACCATATCAAAGCACTCAAAACATGGCAAAAATCATGTCTTAAACATGACATATTACCACATTCAACCAATGTGCCTTTAATCACCTCAAGTGACAATTTATTTTCAAGTCTACCTAATACTCATATGCATATTCAATCTCCATTTCACTTTCATTCATTCATCCACACACACACACCCAATTTATGATACCACATACATATATATATACATCAAAATGTACCAAACACTAGCCATTCAAATGGTTAATCTCAACAAAATATTTACTTGCCAACATTGGCCAATTAACCTATACATGCCATTATAATCAAAATTAGTTTTATTTTTTTACCGAAATAGGCCATGGATAGTGTGATGTGTCTCCGACCAGTTTCTAGCTTTAACGAGCTTTCGAGTACTATAAAACAAGAGAAAATAAACAGAGTAAGCTTTAGAGCTTAGTAAGTTCGTATAACGGAAAATTAACTTACCATTCATTTACATATAAGGTAAGTACACAAAATACATACAAAGCAATTTGGCCAATAGCCTAAACACATATCCTCATCAAACAAGTTAGTCATGTATTTCGTATGAATTTCAAGAAACATGAATGAGCTCATCAAATATCAAATTCCCATGTTCATAAATTTCCTACATCTTGTATTCACATATATCAATTCCATGTATTTCAAGGTTATATAAGAAATGATCATTTAGTACTCATATTTTTATCATTTTAGGATTTTTCCCGTTGAATCATTGAAAATATTGATGGATACACAGGAAGTATACACTAGCTATACAAAACTATAATCCGTCAATTCATATACATGAATGCTCATGCAAACATGTAAACGGGAAGCTCTTTCGAGCCATAAAACGGGAAGCTCATGTGAGCCATATAACGAGATGCTCCAGATAGCCATTAATGGGAAGCTCATACGAGCCAATAATGGGAAGTTCAAGTGAGCCAATATCGGGAAGCTCCGGAGAGCCATTAATCGGGAAGCTCATGAAAGAGCCTTTTATCAGGAAGCTCCGAATAGCCATATATCGGGAAGCTCATAAGAGCTGTGGTGTGTCCACAACACATGCAGGATCACAACCAATCGAGATGCTCCAAAGAGCTATTAACGGGAAGCTCGCAAGAACCATATAATGGGAAGCTCATGAGAGCTAATAACGGGATGCTCTTTCGAGCTGTGGTGTATCCGCAACACATGCATGACCACAACCAATTCGGGACTTAATATTTGTCAAGTATTATCGGATATGTGATCAATTTCATATATATGGAATTTACACAATTCACGTATACAACATTCAATTCAAACATATAAATATACAAAATTTAGTTACACGAACTTACCTCGACAAGTGTTCATGTATTTGTAATCTACTAATCCGATACCTTCTCTTTTCCTCGTTCTAACTCCGTATTTGGTCTATCCGAATCTATATAAATGAATTTAACATCAATTCATATTCAATTCATTTCAATTCACATCTTTGGAAAAATTACCATTTTGCCCCTATACTTTCATTTAATTACGATTTCGTCTCTAGGCTCGGAAAATAAAATTCACGCAATTTAATCCTTATTCCAAGCTTAGCCGATTTTCACATATAACTATAGCAGCCCATGTATTTCATAAAAGTTAGAATTTTTTCATGAATTGTACATCTTTTCAATTTAGTCCCTAAACCACAATTTCATCAAAATTCATTTTACAAAAGTGTTTATCTATCAACAACCTTTCATTTTCTACCATAAAAATTCATAATTCATGCATATTCATCCATGGTAAAACCCTATTACTTTGATAACTTTACAAATTAATCCCCGAGATAGCTAAATTAAGCTATTACGATATCAGAAATATAAAAATTACTAAAGACGGGACAATGATACATACCTATTTGAGCCAAATAAGTTTGCTAGAGCTCAAGTTCTCATGGCTAGGGTTTCCATGTTTTTAATTTGAGAAAGATGATGATAAATGATGATATATTAGATTTTTATTATTTATCATCTTTAATTATTTCATCTTTCCAATTTCATCCTTTTCTTTATTTAATTTTTCATGGATGAATCACCATACTTATCTACTAACTTCTGTTAATGGTCTATTTTCCATATAAAGACCTCCAATGTTGAATTCCATAGCTATTTGATCCCTTTAGCTACTAGAATTCAACTTTTGCATGTTATGCAATTTGGTCCTTTTATCAATTAAACATGTAATCGGTAAAATTTTCCTAACAAAATTTTTATACGATATTTCAATCATAATGCAGACCATGAAATAATATTAAAATAATTTTCCTTCCGGACTCGAATTTGTGGTCCCGAAATCACTGTTCCGATTTCACTAAAAACGGGCTGTTACAATTGAGGAGTTGTTCAGTGTTCAAGGCTGAACTGTGGGACATATTGGATGGGTTAGACATCTTAATTGTTTGAGGTTTTGACAATATGCTGATCTAGACTAATAGTCTTGAAGTGGTTACGACCATCCAGGAAAGTCTCATAGGAGGGTCCAATTCGACTATGATTAGGAGGATTCTTCAGTTATAGTCTCGGATTCATCATTGGAATATTTGTTACATACCCAGAGAAGAGAATCAAGAAACTGATAGTCTTGCCAAGTTGTCTCACTTGGGAAGCCAAGGATTGCGAATGTTTGAAATATCCTAGTTTGGAGAGTTAGGCTAGTTGATGTAGTTTGTTTCTTGTAATTTTTTTTCTTTATCACAATATATATATATATATATATATAATAGCATTCTTGTGGCAAACCTCACGTCTTTTATCTATTTATCTACAATAGTGGTATTATAATTTTTGATATAATTATTTGTGTTTTTATTTATTCTACAGTCCGAGTTTTAATTTTATTTAGATGTATTCAAGTAAAGCTCACCTAATATTGTCGACTTTAAGAATCAAACTTAATAAAAATGTTAAGAACCTTTTCCAACCATTTTTCGATAATAATTGTATTATAATTAAGAATTCAAAACTTAAAGTTATTTACTAAATTATATTTATAATGATGGATTCCACGTAAAAAACCTCAAATAATTGAAGGGTTTTAGAATTTAATAAATTGTTACTTATTAGTTTTTGACATGCTTCTTCTGGGGTTGATTAAAGTGGGTTCCTACCGTACTAAATCTAGTCCATTGAAATTTGTAAGTGTATCACAAAAATGTTTGTTAATTAAAGCTCTAAGCACTCGTGATTACTCGGATAATAATATTATGTAAAAGTTTATTTAGATAATAATAGTTAGAGTAAAAAAATAATTAATACAAATTTAAATTTAAAAAGATGAATAAAAATTTTCGTACAAAATAACCTCTTTAAAATAAGTAAAAAATTCACATATTTTAGCCATTTAAAAAATAAAAAATAAAAAATAAAAAACCCATAAAGCCATAATATGATCCTTGCGATAATCTTTTCGTTTCTAATTAGACATTTCGACAATGGAATCTTCAAATCTTACGAGGTAGTAGTGTTTGGGAATTAATATTTTAGATTTTGAATTTGGATTTGAAAAATATGTAAAATGAGTTCTAAATTATTTCGAAATATTTTTAGATTTGTTAGAAGTTTGTTTAATAATTAATTCGAGGTTCTTAAAATATTTTTGGATTCGATGAATTCATTATATAATATATGTTATATCAATTTATCCACTTCATTATTATTTATATAATAATTGAAATTCAAATTCAAGTTGTCGCATATAGAAATTTACAAATTCAAAAAAAAAAAAAAAGCAAAACCACATTCAATATACTTTATAATTAAAATTAAATTAAAAATAATTTTTATTATTTAAATTTAGGATTGAATCAATCTGGTTGAGATAAATTTTCTTACTCAAATTTGGACTATGTTTGATAAATTAAAAATTTAAGTGTTGAAAAAAAGTGTTGAATTTAAGTTATAAATTTTGTTTAGTATATTACTTAAAATTAAATATGGAATATGATTAAATTATTTAATAAAAAATAATATAATCTTAAATGAAATATTATAAAATAAAAATAATAATTGAATTTATTCTCTATTAAGTGATAAGTAAGTCTTTATCAACTTATCATTTGTCACACTTTTTTCTAGAAAAAAAATTATCTAGCAATTTTCTTTGTAAGTTATCTAGTATATTTTAAAAATATTAATTTTCAACTGATTAAATTTTTTTCAACATTTTATCAAACATGGTTTTTATTTTATTGAAATAAAAAGGGACTCATAAATAGCTTAATTTGATTTATTAATAGAAACTTCTATTTATAAAAAGTAAAAATAAATAATTATATTTTAAAATTAAATAAAATAATAAAATAATAATTCAAAATAAGGATAAAGATAATAACAAATTGATTTAAATATTTCAAATCTTAAATTTTGGTTATTAAATCTTAACTAAGGAGCTGATCCGACCTTCCAACCGATAGATATGTGTAGTGGGCAGGCGGGGCTGGGGTCGGGGTTGGGCCGTTGGGGATAAGAAAGTGAAGGAGGTTGTTAGGTTTGGTCCCACAAGTGGTGTGCGAGTGGGTCCCATCCCCTAACGCCGCAAGTGGCAACGGCTCACAGTCACATGAGCCTACGTCCGGCGGCTTCCCAACTCCAACTACCACCCCAGTTGGTACCATTTGGGACAGAGACGTTTCCCAGCCCCTCAGCATTCCCCCCTTCCTTTTCCTCTTATTTACAAACACTGCCATTTCACCATTACGCATAATTAGTTTGCTTAACCTAAATTCTCAGTTTATTAAATTACAAGTTCCATAATTAAATTAGATAAGTATATATTATTTGGATGAAAAAAGATTATAAGTTGAATGATGATAAGATTATTATGGAAGTATAAATTAAATTGTATTTTATTTTTTTACTTCAAAGATTAGTAAATTAGTTCTTATGCATCAGATTAAAGAGCAAACTATTTTTTTCTGTTAAAATTTTTATCTATTTTTATTATTAAAAAATAATTTAGCTGACAAAATAATCAAACAATTTCATGTGACATGTCACATATACCTCATTCTAACATACAATAACCAATTTATTTGTTAATTTAACAAACCTACATTTTAGAAGCGGTTGTCGCTTAAATCTATAAATCCCCCTCTATTTACCATATCAAATGTCCAAAAAGAAAAAGGAAAAATAAACTTTCAATTATTGTCTTCTAATTTGCTGAATTAATCCTCAAATTAAAAAAAATTAATTACAACTTCGAATCTGTATTAATCATTTAATTGAACAAGTTAATTAACTAAAACTAACCAATTATCTACAGCTAAATATATATATATTTGCATTTAAATTATAGAAGCTAAAGTAATTTAACATAGTAATTCAAATAAATAACTAGTATAAAATCAAATTTAATAAGTTTGACTCCTTTATTATAAAATCTTATCAACTCTAAATATAGGAAAAGTATAAGAACTTAGAGCATATTTTAATCTATATATAAATATGGTTAGTATTTGGTACACAAGTAGAATTAAAAATTTGTCATGTATTCTTTTTCTTATATATATATATAATATTTTGTTATACCCTATAAAATATTTGTCATCATACAATCTAGAGGTGTTCGTGGGTCGGAGTCGGGTTCGGGCCGGGTCTAAACATGATACTAACATACTTTATACTTGTCCAAATCCAGCCCGACCCAAAATTTGAACCTAAAATTTTGTCCAAACCCGCCCATATTTGCAAAAGATTAATCCAAGCCCATTTTAAGCTCGCCCATATTATTTTTTAAAAATATTTATATAATTTTATTTTGATATTTAATAAGTTTATACATTTTTTATTTATTGAAAATTTTTATATAGTCATCTAAACATTATTTTAATATTTACATTAGAATAGTATTATATATTTAGTATATATTTATTTTTTAATGTGTTCTAAATTACATAATATATAAATATAACATAATATAAAGTATTAAAAATTTAAAATGGGTTGGGCCGGACTCGAGCCTTGAATGTTCAAGCCCAAGCCCGACCCATATTTTAAATGGGCCTAATTCTTTTACTTAAGCCCATTTTTCGGGCTTAATATTTTTACCTAAACTCTCCCAAAATTCAAACGGGCATTCGGACTTGGACTGGTAACCTGACCCATGAACAGGTCTAATTCAACCCAGCTTGTAGAATTTAAAAATTCTACTGACAATATACTAAATATTTTTCCTATATAAATATATATATTTACACACTTTTAGGTAGCTAAAATGTAATAAGAACCCATCATAGAAGTAGGAGGGTTATTAATAAATATTGATTACCAATAATTAAAATATAAGTTTAAGATATTGGTGAAGTTATTGGTGCAAAAGTAAAGTAGAAGTTAATTGTTGACACTCAAACTCGAATTTAAGTACTAAATAATTTTTATTTAATCCTATTCGAATTGAAGATAGTATTTATATTTATTTATAAAGATATAATCATCAATCCATTGACAAATTCCATTTAATGTGTATAAAAATGAAAGGGTGATTTTGGAAAGAAAAAATAAAAAGGTCCCACCTCCAGAGTGATGCATGTGATGTTGGTGGGAGTTGAAGTAATAAAAATTAAGATGGAACAATTATTAGGCTATTGATAGAGACTAAAGAGAGTAGCAATAGCTATATTATATTATTCACTTGTTATGTTATTTTCTTTTAGAGCAGAAAGGAAAGAAAATAAAAGGGTGAATTTGTTTGAGGGGAAATATCTCATGGAAGCTTCTAATGTCTCTACCTAACACCTTTGAAAAAGCAAGAAAATTTATTATAAATAAAAATTGAATTGTGGAAAAGTGACTCCTTTTTACTATATATGAAGGGCCATTGTGTTTTCTTTTTCCTTCCAAACATGCTAATTTGTCTTTGCCCATACTTTTATAAGTTATATGGACTTCAATCTCTTTCTTTTAAGGTTGAATAAACTAAATGTATTAGTTTTCTTTCCTTTTAATTTTCAACATTCACTATATCATTTCAATACACATATTGTTTTATTATATATGATAGAAAAAATGAAGTATTTGGTTGGTATCATAATAGATTTTATTATTGCCAACCATTTTTATAATTTGGTTGTTCATCATTGTTTAATTCCTAAGAGGGCTAATAAAGCATTGAGATTTGTGAAGATTAGGTACAAAAAAACTTAGTAATTTATGTTGATGCATTGGATCAACAGAACTCAAGATGGTGGTCAAGAATGGGCGTCCTGGTTCATGGACCATAGAGAGGAAGAAGAAGAGGAAGCCCCAAGCCCCCCAATCCCGTGCCTTAGAATTTTATTATATAGGTTAGGTAATCAAGTTGGATCCCGGGTCGAGCTGTTTTATTATTATATAACAAAATAAAATGTCTTTTAATAGAAAATACAGAATTAACTCCCCATCTTATTCACGAATTGTTATTCATTTTCAAAATATTTGTGTTTTTTTCTTAAATTTTCCACAAAATATTTCTTTTTACATCATTTAATTCTATCAAACATTGAGAAAAAAAGGATAAACAAATAAAAATGTATTAACATCACATAACATTATATTTTACTAACAACAAATTGAGATTCTTGATGTTGGTTTTATGTGTGCCTTCGTGAAATGCATGACCCACGAAGTAACGACAAATCCCCAAGTGGATTTTGTTGGTTCAGGCATAGCACCTACATCATCCATGCAACTAGTGTTATCAATTTACCTCAAACCAAACCATTTTCCTTTATTCTTACAACAAACCCAACCATGGTAAATATGGTTCTTGTCGTCTACAAACCTTGAACCATTTTCATAAACCCAAACATTAAACAACCGAGTGATTGTTGTTCATCCTAGTACTTAAACAAAACTGCCAAAAAACCCAACCCATTTCCATAAACTCTAAATCATCAAGGTGATGAGTTGAGACACCTTACACCCGGTCTGATACATGACTGAATATAGAGTGCTGCATCTATTATTGGAATAACTCAAACGATCAACTTACAATAAAAACACATAAATTCGAGTTAAATTTTAATTACAAAAAAAATAAAAAATTACCACGTCATGTATTTTACTCATTTTTCAAAAAATTTTGTTTAGCCTAAAAACTAAAATGTAGTGTAGAAAGACCTAAAGAGTAGCGTGACCATAGTCTAAGATTCAATAACATTCTAAGTTGAGTTAAAAGTGTGAGTCTCATAAAGAAGAAGTGGTAGTTAACTGACATTATTTTATATTTTGAGATTACCTTTATTAAAGTGAAGATTGCAACCTCTGCCTGCCTGCCTTCATCAATGCCCCATCTTCTCTCTACCAAATTCAACTTCATTTTCACTTCTTCTTCTTCTTCTTCGAGTTGTTGAAATGGAGTCTAATTATTTATTCCTGGCTTGGCAGGGGCATCACTGAAGCCATGATCAGACCTTCATTTAGTTGGCTCCCCCGTTAAAAGTACAGTATTGTCTGTCAAACCATAATGTAATATAAATTAATAAGAAAGAGTTGAGCATGCATGCATGTCTCAATCGTTTTTAATCCGTTTTGCGACACTCATCACTCCCATTTCATTGTTAATTAAGAATCCTTCTATTTTTATCAGTAATTTTGTTGATATTTATCGTGGAATATTGTAATAGTTAGGTGGGTTGGCCTAAATGATTAATGTTAGGGTTGGTAGGTACAGGGAATGAAAGAGTTTGTTAGTTTCTTCACGCATTTTTATTGTAGGGAATGGGAATGGGAATGGGAATGGAGGTTTATTATTATTAATATGAGAGTGGCTGAAGAAATTATAGGCGTACGTACCCACCACTCCCTTCTTCTTCGTTTCTCCTCCTCTCATCGCTTATCCATTGCTTACCCTTATTAACAAGACAAAACCCAAAATTATTATTAACTCAATCGAGAAAGAAAAAGTTGTTATATTGTCACATGAACCAACCTACATACATCACAATAGTTTGAAAAATAAAATGAGAAACCTATATCTTCTTTTTTATAAAGGGTAAGCATTGGTTAGGATTTGAATTTGAAATTAAGTATTGTGTGACTATATCCATGAGAAATACATATACATATATATATATATATATATATTATGAAAGAAATATAAGAGAAGAATCTCCCTCCTTCCCTCACTGCTAATCAACATTAGATCATAACAACAAATAAAGCCACCCTTCTGAAGATTTGATCAATTCTTTTTATTGGAAAAGAGAGGTAAAAACAAATGTGTAAAGGGACACCTTCCATGTTCTCTTCAAAGTTGAAGTGATTTGCATTGAAAGAAGAAGAAGGTTTTATAACTCAATAAATGCATAAACATTCACCAACAACAATGATCATCTATACTACTAATATATGCATATATAATGTGATATAATAATCATACAAATTAGAAATAAAAAAGAGAAATGAAAGAGATTTTAAAACTAATAACAATGATCTCCTTGTCATTTCTCTCCAATATTTTTTTTGGGGGAGTTGAACTACATAGTTAAAAATCCAAATTTTCACTCTTTATTATTTCATTTCCAAACTTCTATATTCCAAGATACCAGATTTCAAGCCTAAGAAATCATAACCACTGCTGTTGTTGCTGTTGCTGTGGCTACTGCTACTGCTGCTGCTACCAGCAGCAGTAGTAATGGTGCTGCAAGTGCAATCTTTGCTGTTTTTAACTCCCAAGCTGCAAATAAAACAAATAGTTCTTCCTCCAGTTTTGAATGACTCTGGTTGGGTTTGCTGGTAATAAGGAGGGCTAATTCTGAGGTCCAAATTCAAGTCTGGACACCTTTCTTGAACTGAGATTTTCTTTTCATCTTTGGTGATAAATCCAATAGGGTTATTATTACTGTTAGTATTAATCTTCTCTTTCTCTTCTTTGGCACCACTGAAAGATATTGTTGTTACATCCTGAGAAGCCTCATTGAGTGGCCTGTGAGTTGCTGGATCAATACCTCTGCTCAATAGCTTCCTTCTTATATGTGTGTTCCAGTAATTCTTTATCTCATTATCTGTTCTTCCTGGTAATCTCCCCGCTATAAGAGACCACCTATAAAATTCAAGGAATCCCCCATAAAAAACCAATCAAAATTTCAAACACCACACACTAACAAAGTTGAATATATCATCTATCTATATATATACAACACTTACTTGTTACCAAGAAGGCTGTGCAGCTTGATAATGAGCTCATCTTCTTCTTCAGTGAAATTGCCACGTTTAAGATCAGGTCTTAAGTAATTGATCCAACGAAGTCTACAACTTTTGCCACAGCGGAGAAGGCCAGCAGCTTTAGGGAGTGAACGCCAGCAACCTTCACCATGGGCTCGGATGTAAGCTATGAGGCGATCATCTTCTTCTTTAGTCCACGCACCTTTGTTTGTATGAGCTTTCTCACAACAAGGAGACCTTCCCATAATTCAGTAACACAAAGAAACCTTTTTCAACTTGTGGAAACTAGCAGCACTAGTAGCCTACGTTTGCAGTTTTTCAATACTATACACACTAGTATAAAATATAATATGATATGATATATATGTGTGTGTATATATTATATTTAGAATCTAGGAGTAGTAAGGGTGGAAAATCAAATGGAGGCCTTGTTTTTTGTGTTGCAGGAACATTGAGGCCGGCCCTTTGAGAGCACTTTAGATGCTTTTTTATATAGCCTTTTGACTATTACACACACACACAACCAGAAAGAGAAAGAGCGCAGTGACCCTAATTTTAGCTTCTAGATGTGAGTTGGTGAGACAGGTTTGAGGGGAGTGGCTGGTAGCCTCTCTCTTGATGATATTAGCATCAATCATATATAATAAGTTAAAAGGGATATATATTAACTGTAGGTAACCTTTAGGTAGGTGTAAAGTAAGGTATTAAAGTATGGGTAGGACAAAGTGTGATCTCTGCTCTCTCCAACCCCATTCTTTTTCTATAATAGTTTTTTTCCCTACCTTTGGCCCTTTGTCTAAACCTGTACTACTTTATATTAATAATTTAGTTAGCTTTCATAATCTTTCCCCCAACTCAAATTAGACAACATTTACCAGAGTACATGTTCAACTTAAATATTTTATCATGTTGTTGGAACTAACATCCCTCCTTACCAAAGGTTTTCCGGATTTAAATCTCAATATCTATCTATCTATCACCCTTTATTTTCTTAATTAACCGGTGTGATCTCTTTTGTAATTGAAAAAGAATTAGAAAGAGAGTGCTATGACTCAAAAGTCTGAATACTATAAGATTAAAGAACCTTAACTATAATATTAAGCATTTTTGTGTAAATATATGACACTAAATGTTGTCCAGTTGACTAGTTTTGGTTTACAAGAAAAATCAAATATTGAAGCTGGAAATATTTTTTATATGTTGGTGGGAAAACATAAATATATATATAAAAGGTTGCTATATTAGTGAAATGGAGTGGTGGATAGGATATATTAGTGAAGAAATCATGAAATAGGGATGGTAGTTGTGGATCTTTATTCTATTGGTATACCATCATCATGCAGGAGAGAGAAAAGGGGGGGTTTCTAGAAGACTTGGAGGTTGGGGTTCAGGGGCAGGATGATGATGAAAGAAAAAGGGAGAATAGGGAAAATATAAAATAAGTCTAATATTATATGAGTGTGGTTGTGGTTGTCTTTGTTTGTGGGCTTTGGTTCACCTTCCACCTTCCACTTTCCTTTTTATTTTCTTTTTGGTTCTTCCCCCCCAAACCTTGTGGTTTAAGTTTAGGCAACAAATGGGCAGCAGTGAGGTTAGGGATGGGAAAGTTTGATTCTTTTTTCACCCTTTTTGTTGTTTTCTATCTTTCCCTCTCCAATTTGCATACTGATATTTGTCACCCACCACCACACATAACAAAACTCCCCCCCCCCCCTCTGTCTCATCATGAAATTCAAGTGGATGGTAAGAGCTAAGGATGATGAGAACAAGTTGTTTTTAGGACTGGGGGAGAGGGAGAGATTTCACCTACTTTTTTCACCTTTCTGACTGTCCTTGCAACTAGTCCAATACCTGGCCTTACTTTGATGTTCAACTATATGGGGATGGGGGAGGGGGGGACAGACAGAGTCACCATTTAAGACTTTTATTTTTTTTCTACTTTTATTATCTTTATTTTTAACTAAAAACCCACCTATGCTTATCCATTTTGTTTTGTTTCTCAACATTTGAACAAACAACAAATTGAATTTTACATCATAAGGGGAAAAAAGAAAATTAAGAATGGGCTAAAAAATGATGGATCAAAACATTTACCTACACGCATTTATTGAATGGTGCCTAACCTGTTTCAATCAGACGGCGCACATCATGATCGCAATCAGTTAGGTTGGCTTTTTAACCAAGTCTTTTTCCTAACCCAAGCAATCCCAATCTCCCACACTGTACAACCACATGACCGACTGTCCTATGACTTTAAAAGATAAGACTCCTAAAAGAGAATTCAGAACTGTTTGATTATTAACAACCCCCCAAACAAAAGAGAATTTAAAAATAAAATAAAAAATTGATAGGGATTTTAATTTTATAACTACATGATTGGTTAAGGTCCTAAAAATGGGGCAAGGGGTTTAGGTTAAGGATTGCAATAATCAGATTGTGGTGACCATCACAGCAGAACGTGGATATCATGTGCTTAGGTATTGAGTTTGAACAAAAACTTTATGAATAAGAAGAGCTGTCCAAAAGTGGCTCTAGACCCTTACGTTACCTACCTACCTACCTTTTGGCTGCCCCCACCATGTGGGACTCTTTTAACCTTAGTGGAAGGTCTGTTTCAGATATCCAAACTTCACACCTTACCTCAATTTCCCTTTATTTTTCGTGTAATTATCCATGGAGTACAGGCAGTGCAGACCTGGTTGCAACTTGCGGTTCTTGTTTTCATTATTGGCCCCTCCCTCCTGCCAGGGAAGTGGTGGCTCGTTTCCAGTTGAAACAACAACATGAAAATAAAAGCAACAACAGAAAGGGTTTGTAACATAAATGTCATGGATTGAAGTGGATCAGGGGCGTCATCTATGTGTTTGTTATTTTGTTCAAATGGGACAACTTTTGTATGTTCATCTTTTACATAAATAGCTAGCCAGATTATTGGGCCAAAGTTCTGCTAATTTGACAAGGGAATAATTATAATGCATGTTTTGTTCTACAACGACTTGAGTAAACTAGCTTCACTTCATTCTTTTGCCAACCTCATAAATGTAGCTAACGATCACAACGGCTGCGGCAACCGCAACCCCAACGGCACTCTGTGCCAATATGGTGCTGTCCTTTGCAACCGGATTGGATCGAGAGGAACTAGGATCAAACCCAAGTTCTGAAAGCTTCTTATGTGATTCTGCATAATCTCTAAAGAATGCATCCTCATCCTGCCAAATACCATGAAGGGTGTAAGAGTATGCATATAATATAAGTAAAAGGATTCAGAGGGATAATAATAGCTTAATTAAAGAGAATATCATAATCGAGCATTGGATGATGGGGACAAACCACTTTAATCAATTTAACCACGTACTGAAAACATATTAATTTGCATAATCTCTTTGTCTACCTGAAAAGATGCCTACAGCTCGTTGATAGCGGTTGGCACTAGACAGTGTTTCACCCAATTTGGCTAACATTAGACTAGAATCACGCAGAAACATCATATATACACAACAAATAGCTAATTTAAAAGCACAGGCTAGAATCATGCTAGTAAGTGGTAAGCAAAGTGTCTTTATTGCAAACCCCACTTGAAGCAAGGTTGAACCAGTTAGATGAAATAATTACCCGCTCAAATATTGGTTCAACCTTAATCTAATAATTTCAAGTAGGTATGCAAGATAGGCTCTAGGTAAGATTCTGACATTTCTACCAGTGCACAAGTGGCTCAAACAGAACACTAAAAGAAACATCAAGTTCTACCAAGAACAAGGTCTACCACAAATCAGATATAAAACCATATTAAGTACTCGGGCAATAAAATAGCACCATTGCAAAGAAACAAGGAAAATAATTAGGCATAAGTATTATTAGATAATGTCTCAAAGAGGCCTCATAAAATGATGAACATGCAATGAACAAACAATAAAAAATAAAATGATGTTTATGCAAGACAATTGGCAGCCACCTAGTTGTAGTTTTACCTTTGCGTAGAGCTCTACATACTCTCGGAACTCAGGGTCATCCATCAAAGCTATGTCTGTTGGAAGCTTCAATAGCCCTTCTGATTCCCCTATTAGCAGCTCCCTGGTATAGTAATAGCAAATGGCTTCATATGTATCCTGAGTGAGAAGGAAATCTAATAGCCAACTAGTTGGATTTAATCTTACACAAAGTAAGAGTTATCAAACTTCAGTGGTTCATTGGTCCAAGGGCCATCAAAACCTGATCTCTCTGGATGAGCCCTTCCCTGTAACACCAAAGACAACACAAAAGTTTGATGTTAAACTATAACCAACAAAACCGGGAACAGAAAAGAACATCCAAGTACCAGGGTGTGACCGCCAGATAATGCCACAATATCCTTGCCAGATAGACCCATACGATAAAAGATGTCCTTCAGATGAGGAGCACCTAAAACCAGGATCCACAAAAAGAAAAGCTAAATTTAGCATCCACAACTTCATAAATTAGAAAGATAAGATCATATATGCATTTAATTGTAAGATGATAACATGTAGAAGGAGCTATTGAAATTGTTCGCTGAACTGATGGATTAATCATGTAATATGGTTTCCACTGATACCCTATTACGTGCAACAGTTGACTACCATGAATTCCACTGATACCCTATTAAGTACAACAATTGATTACCATGAACTCCACAACTCATTACCGAAGTAAAAGAAAAACAGAAGTTTTGGAATTTGTACCTCCCAAAAGGGAGCAATGAACCTTTAATCAACAATCCCAATTCAGACATTTATTTCCCAATCAACATAATTTATAGTGCAAGATCCAAGTTGTGAGAGAAAAATAGGTGGCACAGGGATGATCTTAGGATCTGTTAAGAGAAACCTATTCTCCAGCCAAACTACGAACTCTTAGAGAGCAGTTTTACTCGAATAAACTGAAAGCACTAAATGATTAGAATACATGACCTTTTCTATCAAAGAGGTTAATGATGACAGCCCATTCATAACATATTCGATGAAGCTCATTTTTGTTTCAGTAGAATATATCATATAAAGTTCATATTTAGTTTAGTAGAACTATAAAAAACAGAGAACATAACAAGGACTGAGGTAACACAAATACTAGCAATATAGAATTGTTGGTTTGGCTCCAAATGCCTTCAGTTCTATCTCTTCCATCTAGTTTAAATAAACACATACTAAAAGAATTTTAAAAGCTGCAAAGATATGACCAGATATCTTAGATAGATTGTCTTAAGTACCAAATTTTGCAAATACTCAAGTTACCTAACTACTCGGAATTTAAAGCTACAAGGTAGGGAAAATAAAAGATTCAAATTTTTTGTTTCATTGATGGCTTCAGAAACCTGTGTTACCTTTTGTAGCATTTGGAAGTCGCCCTTCCTTCGGACAAATGTCTGAATCCTATTAAACACGTCATAGTTAATCAGATTAAATAAACAGGAAACGAGCTTTGTAGGGAATGATAGGCCACTATAACATACCTTTCTTCCTGGTACAAAGTCAATAGTAGGACCTCCAGTGACTTCAACAGCAACAACTCCTGCAAGCTGAAAACGAAAAGTTGAAAACAACACAATTATGGATCATTCATCATCCAGAACATAGTCAACAACTTTGGATTTAAATTTTAATCTAAGTGCAGTAATTCCTTGGTATGGCATATGAAAACATGCTATTAAGAATCAGAGCGTTGCTTCTTCAGTGCAACAAACATTCTCAAAATCTACAACACCTCTCAAGTAATTTCATACACAGTTTGGGTTTCAATTCTAACTAGCTTTCTACATTTAATAAATTTAACCAAATATACAACTTTTTTTTTTCTTCTACAACTATTAACACCATGCTAGAATTAGTAGCTAGTTAAGTACCAGTAATCATCTTAGTATCTAATTGTCTAAGATATGTATTAAAACAATTGTATGAGGCATATCGTTTAGCCTAGCTAAAAACTAGTTTTATTTTACAGTGAATATAACCCTATTTCGCGGGATCTACACACAAAACTTTGCCTCCAACTTCACCAAGGATTTTAGATTCACTTTTTTCTATATAATCAGTATGTAAAATGTTTATTTATTTCCTTAGCAGCCTAGTAGCAGAAGAGAAACAAAGCCCTTTTTCATGTAAGCGCAGTCGCACGAAACATGTAATGTTATCCTTTAGAAGGCAAAAGATTTAGAGAAATTTGGTTTAAGAACTTCCTTCCACAACATCATCATGATTTCTTATTGCTATAGTTCTGATTTTTAATTTCTTCATCTCAGGATTCTTTCTATAAAATCAAATATAACAGAGCGTATACTTTTTTAATTCACCATGATGCAATGAAATGTAAAATAAAATGCATGTTAACTCTTTCAACTCTGTAATCACCTGGTATAGGTCTGCATATGTGATCTTTTGATGTTTAGCCTTCACTTCCTCTAAAATGTGTAAAGAAAATAATTAGCAACTGTGAAAATGGGCTTGCGGTTGCTGAAGAGTAATACGTCAAGCAGCTAGCCGAAGCAGTGAAGTGCCCAGAATAAAAATATAAATAAAAAATAAAACCTGTTTTAGTTTATAGATGTATATTCTAACATAAAATAATATACAAAACATGTGAAGATAGAGATATACTAATATATGTGTAAGTGTGTATACGTCTATTCAAATACTTGTTAGCAAGTCAGATTTGGATAGAAGCTGGAACAAACTTGGCACGAAATACTTTTGGTGATTGACATGTTTCTACCATGCAATCTAAAGGAGTAGTTAACTTACTATCAGACAATAGAAGTTCACCTAAAAAGAGATTGTTCTTTGCCATCCAAGGCAACAAACAAAGTACCAACTAAACTTCAAGCGGCTCAAACCTAACTTAGCTGCACGAGCTCAATCTTATATGGTTAGATCAGAATAAGATGACCCAATTTTTTTGAACCTATAGTATCTTCCATTTTTGCAAAATAAGCATATAGATTATATTACAATGAACTACACGTATACTAATGCAGATCTTCCATACTCCCTGTCTAGCAATCATGTCATGCACGCATGTGAAATTTTGAAGCAAGTAATTATGTTGTTAAATCTTACACCAGCAACAGTCCCCGACATGCTAACACCTTTTAAACAAGGAAGAAAGAACCCCCTTTCAGCATTGCAGATCCTGAAATGTCTCTATCAACATGAATGAACTAGAAGCCATAGCCTATGGTGCTTGGACTCTTCATTTTTCATGAAGCACCCTTGTAATACGAGGATATGACCTTTGAGAATCCTTCAAATACATGGAAAAACTTAGAAAAACTAATCATACCCATGTCGGATACATACTCGTATTCGACACTATACCCGAGTCCGAGTAACATTGGCCATAGCAATTTTACTTGTATTTCTCGTTGGTTTAAAATTAGAATCATTACCGTATAAGATCTAGGGTAGTGGAATCTAAGAACTCAATAATTGATTCTAAAAGTTTGTTACATGCCCCTTTAATTAAATATGCTACGTTCATTTCCTATTTGATTGTCTTTACATTTTTGTTAATAATAAAATAAAATAAAATAAAAATAGCAAAGTTAAAAAGTCGCCTTTGACGTTTTCTAAACTTCAATGCTGAGAACAAAATAACAATACTAAAATTATGTTGAAGTACCATACCAAAAAGAAAATATGTTGAAATAAGTCATCCATATTTTTCTCAATCTTGAAATTCTCGCAAGATTACATCCCTAAAAAAAGTCTACTAATAGTAGTTAAAGCACCTATCGATTCAAAGCTATTCATGTTAACTGTGAGTCAACTATTGCATTGGAAATTAATTAAGATTACAAAGTTAATCCATAAACATTAACGCGAATTTCATGGTAAGATATTTGGATTAAAGAACTATAAAATGGAAAAAGCAAAAAAAAAAAGAAAAAAAAAAAAAGAAGAAAAATCAGTCTGACCGCAGAAATCAATAGCGATTTTCAAGCCGTTATTGGAACCATGAGTGTACTCTTCTTCATTCCTTATGGAGCCATTTGGTCCACCGGTCTTGGTGCTGACATCGTAAGTCCCTGCATCGTGCCACCTTCAACAAAAGAAAACGGAAAATCAATCAAATAAAAAGGAGAATTTATCATTCGCACTCAAATAATCGTATTCTTTTGCTTCTTTTTTCCGTTTTGTCTGGTCTTTCTGAACTATCTCTGCTGAATTCGATTTTCTTCTTATTATGCTTGTTGCGCTTTCCAAGAAAGAGAGAAAGAAGAAGAAGAAATACGCTAAGCGAAGCATGATAGGAGCGCAGTTGTTGAAGGCGATAAGAGCGCGGAGGTCACGACGAGCTTTCTCGATCTCCTTATGGTACTCGGTATCGACAACAGGAAATGCCATTGTAAGCTTACTCTCTTCTCTTTTCAGTGTATCTAACTGTCAACTGATTTCGTTAGCCTTTCCCCCCGAAAATCAGGTAATATAATGGCGAGGGGGAAGAGGGGTCTTTGAATTTTGTTTTATTATTATTGCTATAATTACAAATTTAGCCTATTTCTTTGTATACGTGGTTGGTATTTTAAATTTTTAAAGGGATTAATTTTTTTTTTTTGAAGTCCAATATATATATATTTATCATTAGATTAATTTATAATTTTTAAAACTTTAAGGGACTAAAATATAAATTACTATTTTGAGCGGGCGAAGTCCCCTGCCCCTAAGCGCCATCCCTGCCTATAAGTTTATTCTTTTTATTACTTTCACTCTAATTATTTCTTTTTCCTTTTATTTTAGGCATTGACTTTAAAAAATAAAATAAAATCATGATGCTAATAATTTTTTTTTAATTTTTATCAACTACACATAAAATAACACGATAATTCATAAAACTTGTTTATCAAAAAAGTAATTTGATTAGATTTTGAAAATCGAGAATTCAAGTGAGAAAAAAATAGGATCGAGTGTGTGGATAAAAATAGCAATTTTTAAGGGTTAAATTTGTGATTTATTAATTTTATTAATTTTTTTTGAATTAATTGCACTAGGCATCCTCAAACTATGATTTAAATTCTAAATTGATTTTCAAACTTCAAAACATTCTAATGAGTCCTTAAAGTATCAGTGTCATATCAATTAACTCCTTCCTTCAATGTAGTCATTACCTCAAAAATTAAATGTTAACTCAAGTTAGATATGGAGCAGGTTTAAGACACTGTTGATCAAACTGTAAACACACATGTATTCATTGCATAGACAATTTGAATAGGACATGTAGAAGAAAAAGACATCATAAATTTTATTAAAACTATTTTTTAACATGTCAGATTCAAGTTATCCATATTATATATATACACACATTTACAATTTAAATAACGTGTTTTAAATATGCTTCATGTCATATTCCAATTGCATTTATTATCTGAATTGACAGCAATGTTGATGGAAGGACTTGGATGATAAATTCTGATATTGAAAGGATTTAATTAGAATATTTTGAAATTTAGAAACCAATTTAAAATGTAAATAATACTTTGAGGACCTTTGATGTGATTAACCATCTATCTTTTGTGTTTGTCTTTTTGGGATTTCAAAAGAGAAGCTAAGCCAATGAAATGGATGAGATATTGTGGTTTGTTTGGTCACATTGAGAGCCTGAGGCTGAGAGCAGTGGTTTCGTGTGATAGAGCTCATTTAAGACGTGTGCAAGTCAATGACATAACATTTTTTTTAAATTATACTCTGACAAAAGAAAATTATAGAAGCCATAAAAAAGAGTAGGGTTTTTAAACGAGTTTGTCGAGGGGAGTTTGATTCGAACCTTAGATAGAATATATTGTCCACACATGAGTTTTGTCACCTATATTTTGAGAAGGGTCCAAAAAAATTTCGGATTTAAATAGTGTCTCAATTAACGTAAATATGACTTGCAAATTTACAGGAGATGTCAATATTTTTAGAAATATTAATTATGCATATTACACCTCTAGAGAATTGAATCATAAACCAAAATTTAAATACCTTACTTTAGCATATTTGGTGTCACTTGGCTAGACACTTCTCTAGTAAACTTACAGATCATATTTATATCAACCGAGATGCTCTCTAAACAAAATAGAGATACACGTAAACTATACTAATTTAAGTTAATAAGTTGCAATATATATGAATTATAGGGTGATTATAATTATAATTATGGTAGTTAGAATAAATTATGAATTAGTTTAAAAAGAAAGGAAAAAGCAAATAGTAAAGTCATTATTCTTATAATAAGCATTTCTTTTGGATGATGGACATAATAATCTCAAATTAATTCATCTATATAACCACTGTTGTAGTATTGTTGAGAGTAAAAATCATATACGTACCATAAAAGAAAATGCGAAATAAGTAAATGAAAAGAATATATTACTTTTTTAAAATTATTTTTAGAGAAATTAATTATATACATTTGGTGTAGATAAAATGTTAAATTTCTATTGATGGTTATATAATGGCATTTTGAAGGAATAAAGACAAAACTAAGGGTATATCTTATGAATTTTACCCAAGTTCATGTAATTTAGAAATTGAATTTTCACCTATTTGTGAATTTGTGAATTTGAGAAATGAAAGGTCTCAAGCTGTTTTTATGAAGTTGCACAATAAGATTGAAAGAGAAAGATACTTAAAAATAGCACATAACTTAATGAAGTTATTAAATATCATTACTTCTTATCAACTAAATCATGAATTATAATGAAATCAATTTTTTTAAAGAAATTCATTATTATACGATTTGGGAGAAAAAAATTAACACTCGTAATAAGTAGTGAAGGGCAAGCTCGATCAATACAATAAAAGCTTCAACCTCAGCATCAATAGAATATTATGACACGTTAACAATTGGCTCTGTCACAACTCAAGCACGACATATTTAGAGTGATTGCAAGTACTTAATACGATAAGGAAATCGGTCACGGATGGTACAAAGCGGCGGGCAAAATTGTTAAAAGAACCAAGCATCCACTGAACTGGAACGAGCGGAGAAAAGCCATCTTTAAAATCACTTGCAAAAACAAGACTACATGTATAAATAAGACTAAGAAACGTACTACAATAGTTGACAAAAACTTTTAAGAATGAAGACGTATTAAATAATAGAAAACAAACAAAAAAAAAATCTTAAAACAACATGGCTCCAAATTGACTCGTGAAATCATTTATTATTTTGAAATACTCTTAAAAAAAGAAAGAGACGAAGAGCTACCCACTTTCCATGAGAAGTCATCGATGGTCGATGGAGCTCGGTGACAACAAAACATTGTCTATCCTGCTCATCACAACTTATAAATGCAACAAAAATATCCAAAAAATAGACATGGAGTGAAAGAGGAAAAAAAAGAGAGAATTAATGGGACGAGAAAAAAATCAAAGAGTGACACTATTGTTAGGCAAACCAAAAGAGAAGAAACAAATTATTTTTATTAACATGATAAAAAAATCAATTAAATTATAAGAATTTTTATTATTACATTAAAGCAGAAGCAAGGTAGTAAGATTATAGTCAAGATATTACCTCAAGTCGTGAAAGCATAGGTGCATTGTTCTTGTGATAAGCAAGAGATCCTGAAAAAAGAAGAAGAAAGAACCCCAATTAGACGAGCAAATTGAGTAAAAAAGGTAAGGAACAACGTACCAAAATTTTTGAAGATAAAAATTAAGATGAAAAAAGTTAATTAATTAATAATGGAGTTTATAGATTTGGGTGAAAAAATTCTACTTAATATAACTAATTAATCCGTAAAAAAAGAAAATAAATAAAATTTTAAATTAAATGTTTGAGTTTTTGCGTCTTTGTAAACAACTGATTCGAATTAAATAATTTAGTTCTGAATGGAAATGTATGATCTGTGTTGATTAAATAATTGAAATAATTAATCATAATTCTACTTTAGATGCTAGTATTGAACAGTCGAATTAATTATCTATAGCCTAAACAAAATTATTTTTTGTAATGAAATTTCTGGTTCTCTTCTCATTCTTTTTTAGATTAATGGTTGATAGCTAAGAGCAAAGAATGTATACTTATTATTATGGCTATACCTGCTTTCTAACTTCCGTGGTTTTTTAGATTTTATAAATAAGGATAAGCGTTAACTCGAATGAAAAAAATTCGAGTTAATCAAGTTTATGAATCCTATTTTATCATCCTAATTCGATTTGAAATTTTTTGAATCAAGTCGAGTAAAATGAAAATTCGAGTTGAATTGAATCGAGTAAAATTGTTTGAGTTAAATTAAAAAATTAAACATGTCAAATTAAAATCTTGTTACAATATAACTAATTCTATGTTGGAGCACATAAATTTGAAACCATATATATTAGAAAACTTTTTCAAAGCAAAAAATAAATATTTTAATATGATAAACTTGAATCATTAATTAAGTCCCAAAATTATTATTTTAATTTTTTTTTAAATTTTAACTTTCTTTATATATTCTTTAGAATTTTTTTAAAATATAAATTTTAGAATTTTATAAATATTTAGAATTTTTAAAATTATTAATTTTTTTTTTGTAATTTTTGTTGAGTAAGAGACCAATTTGCTCATTTTCAAAATTGATAGGGACCAAAGGGGTATTTACACCAAATTGTTATTCAAATTATTCGAGTTATTAGAATTGTAAAATTCAACTCGATTCGAACTCGTAACTCAAATTATTTATTCGAGTTGACTCGAATAACTTGATTCGATTAACTTAAAATTTGAATTTTTTTTCGATTTTTTCAAATTAAGTCGGATTTTGCTCACTTCTATTCATAAACAAAGTTAAAGAGTTGAACTACTTATAAAATAGAAAAAAAAATACCCTATAAATAAACTATTTTCTACTTAAAAATAATACCATAATTTGCTTCTGGACTCTCAAAGTCACAAACAATTTTATAAAAACCTACTTTAATATATTTAAATGTAATTGAATATTAATATATTTAAATGTAATTGAATATTTATTTTAATTCTAACTACTTCTCATTCAACTTAATTTAATAAATTTCATATCAAGATTCGTTGATAAACAAATGCTAATGCCCAAACAAACGAACGAATTGTGGAGAATGCCTAACATTTCGGTCAAATTAGGACACAAATAGAGAGTGATGTTGCAATGAGGAAGAACTCTTTGTCCTAACAAGTTGTCGACATCACAACGAGAAGAAGACCGTCATCCCGATGACGCTACGCCACCTCGTCTCGACAATGCGAACTCCACATCACTACGTGGCAACGTGACATGCAATTTTCTATGTTTTCTTCTTCCAGTTAAACTCTGATTATTTGTCCCATTCAAACTCTAATTATTTGTCCCAGTCGAACTCTGATTAGGGTAGATTATTTTAATATTATTTGACCTACGAATTTAGCCTATAAATAGACATTTTTCTACCCTAAAATATTTAACCCATTACATATTTAGGTATTAGCTTTTACAAGCTTTCAGAGAATTTTGTGTTTACATTTTGAGGGTTCTTATTTTGAGTTTTGAGGTTTAGTTTTATCTCCATCTTTGTACTCTTCGTTTTTTCCGTTATAGTTAAATTATCTTTTCCCGTAGTTTTTTATTCACTTCGGAGGGGTTTTTCCACATGAAATATTTGTGTCGATCTTTTCAATTTCGAAGTTATTTTACTTGTTCGTTGCTTAATCGAGTTTATCCCCAACAAGTTGACATTAGAGGTAGTTCGATTCCCACATGCAACCCATTCAGAGATGACAACAACAAGGTTTGATATTGATAAGTTCGATGGCATCACAAATTTCAATCTGTGGCAAATTTGGATGACGCCAATTCTGATTCAGAGTGATCTTGAAAAGGTATGTCAAACCCGATTTCCCTTGAAACCCAAAAATCAGGAATATTAGGGGTTAAATTGAAAAAGACCGTAAGCTGGCAGTCTCTACTAGAAGATTATGAAAAGATAGTAACTAAAGTTGGACAGGGTTGAGAACCAAGTCTAGTTCGATTGAATTAGAAACAACCGATCCTTTAGTGGGGGACAAAATGATTATAGATGAATGGTTGTGATACAGTGGGAGACTGTAACACCCCTTGCCCGTATTCAACATCGGAATAGGGCTCGAGGCATTACCGGACTTATAACACAAGCATTCATACAATTCTGAGTCATAAATTTGCGTCCAAATTAAAACCATTCATATTCAATCATAAAGTCCCTTATACGAGCCTACGAGGCCCAAAACGTGCTTTGGAAGTGGTTCGGGACTAAACCGAGAACTTTAGAAAATTTACACAACTTAGAAAATTTTTCATGTTATAGGGGTCACACGCCCGTGTGGTTCAAGGGACATGCCCGTGTGACCCTGAGACACGCCCGTGCTACAGGCCGTGTTAAATTTAGGGTGCTTTCTGACTTGTGCCACACGACCGTGCCACACGCCTGTGGTCTAGGCCGTGTGGTCAATTTAATTTTCATAATTTTTCATAAAATAGGTGCAGACTTCACATGGCTGGGGCACATGCCCGTGTTCAAGGCCATGTAACACACACGGCTGAGACACACGCCCGTGTCTCTGCCCGTGTGCTCAATTCTGGACATTCTGTTTCTCAAAATTAAGGTGCAGGGGACACACGGCCACTACACACGCCTGTGGGGCAAGCCGTGTGTCGCACACGGCCTAGACACACGCCCGTGTGTCTAACCGTGTGAACAAAATAAAGGCTATTTACCAAGCCATTTGCCACCCTCATTTACACCTACACTTACACCAACTCAATGGCACAATTCATGGCATACTTAGGCAACTAAACATCCACAACTCATTCACATGCTACATCTATCATACATAAACATCTCATATTCATCAACTCAAATCATGCAAGTTTCCACATTCATGAAAGGCATCATCATATGAATATACTTATACGAATATTAGCCATCATTCATGGCCATATACAAAATGAAATCATTAACCATTATAAGCCAATACATTTGGCCACATTGCAAATGACACATGCAACAAAATGACCAAGTCCCTATACATGCCATACATTCAAAATACCAAGATCATCAATACCCAAAATGAGAGTTTGATAGTGTGATCCGAATCTACGACGATCTCCGATTCCGAGTTAGCTTGGTCAAACTATAAAAACATGGAAAATAAATGGAGTAAGCTATATAGCTTAGTAAGCTCCTATGCAAGAAATAAGCAACCTTACCATGCACAATAATTCAAATAACATAACAAAATTAAATCTGAACCTACCATAGTTTCATAATCACAATTTATCCCATCACAAAACTTACATCATATTCATCATTTCACACATTTAATAAGCATAAGCTTTACATACATACCTGTGCCATCTCAAAATGAATGTACACATACTTTCATCTTTGACATACCCGTGAACCATTCGGAATAACAATGTTAGATACTCGGGAAACTTTGCACACTAAGTGCTACATAAGTAGCAAAGCTACCCAAATCTCATATCACATAATCGCTCGCTCTCGAGCTATCAACGGGCCTACTCACACAAGCTGTCAGTCAAGACGTAGCTACACGGTGCTGCTTACACAAGCTGTCAAGTATCCGCAACATATGCCGGTATACTCAGCCACCGCTAGGACGTTCGAGACCAGCACCTGGATCACATAATCACATAACACATAACGACCCTAGTGACATGTCACTTGTATCCTAACCTATTCCTAAGGTTCAAACGGGATTTCTTGCTTGTCTATTCGTCCTTGGACTCGTTCGTAGGATTATACTCATTCACAAAATCAAACATACAATTCATGCAATATTAAAGCATTTAGATACAATTATTTTAAAGCTTATTTTTAACATACGAACTTACCTTGGCACAAAATGAATAATTGTTCGATTTAGTCCACAATCTTGTTCTTTCCCCGGTCTAGGTCAAAACCTCATCTTTCTTGATCTATAATATCAAATTTAGCTTATTCAATTACCACATTATTCAATTTAATCCCAAAAAAATTACATTTTTGCCCCTAACTTTTCAATTTTTTACATTTTAATCCCTAGGCTCGTAAAATGAAATATAGTCAATTTCTTAAAAACCCAAGCCTAGCCGAATATTTTTCATGCTCATAGCAGCCCAAAATTTTCATTTATTCACATTTTTTTACACTCATTTTACAACTTTTACAAATAGGTCATTTTTAGGTATTTTCATTAAAAATCACTTTGTAAAAGTTGTTTATCTAACATCAAACATACATAATCTACTATTAGACATCAAAATACAAAAATATCTAACATGGGTAAAATTTTAGACTTTGATTTTCTTTCAAATTGGTCCTTGAAATAGCTAGATTAGGTTGCAAGGATCTCAAAAACATAAAAATTATTAAAAACGGGGCTAGAACGGACTTACAATCGAGCTTGGAAGATGAACAAATCCTAGCTGTGGATTCCTATTGTGAATTTTGGCCATGGGGGACTAAATTGATGAAGATGGAGACTTTTATTTAGTTATTTTGGCTTCATTTACTAAATGACCAAAATGCCCTTAATGCATAACTTCAAAATTTCACCTAACCATGTCCATTTTTGTCCATACTAAAGTATAATGGTCTAATTACCATCTAAGGACCTCTAATTTTGAGATCTCATAGCAATTGGATACCTTTAACATATAGAACTCACATTTTCCACTTTTTGCAATTTAATCCCTCTAGCTAAATTGAGTGCCCAAACGTCAAAATTTTCGAACAGAATTTTCACGAAATCATTCCATAAAACTGTAGACCATAAAAACATAATAAAAAATAAATTTTACTGTGTCGAATTTGTGGTACTGAAACCACTGTTCCGACTAGACCCAAAATCGGGCTTTTACAACTCTCCCCCCTTTAGGGATTTTCGTCCCCGAAAATCTTACCAAAAAAGAGATTTGGGTACTGTTTTCTCATAGCTTCCTCGGGTTCCCACATAGCCTCTTCGACCCCATGTCGTTGCCATAAAACTTTCACTAGGGCTATACTTTTATTTCTCAACTATTTAACTTTCCGAGCCAAAATCTTTATCGGTTCTTCACCATAAGTCATGTTTGGTCGAATCTCAACCTCTGTCGGAGAAATCACATGCGACGGGTCTGATCGATAACGTCGCAACATCGACACATGAAAAACATTGTGAATCCTTTCCAACTTTGTCGGTAAAGCTAACCGATATGCCACTGGCCCTATTCTTTCAATAACTTCATACGGACCAATAAAGTGCGGACTCAGTTTACCCTTGCGGCCGAATCTAAGGATTTTCTTCCACGGAGACACTTTTAGAAACACCTTATCATCGACTTGAAATTCAATCTCCTTTCGTTTCAGATCTGCGTACAATTTCTGTCTATCCGAAGCTGCTTTCAAACAATCACGAATTACTGTTATTTTTTCTTCGGTTTCTTTAACTAAATCGACCCCATGAATCCGCCTCTCAATGAGCTCGATCCAGTACAACGGAATTCGACACTTACGGCTATACAATGCCTCATACGATGCCATCTTTATACTCGACTGAAAACTATTGTTATAAGCAAATTCGACTAAAGGTAGATATTTTTCCCAACTACCTTCGAACTCTAATACATAACAACGAAGCATATCTTCGAGTACTTGAATCGTTCTCTCAGATTGACTGTCGGTTTGCGGATGAAATGTGGTACTAAATTTCAACTTTGTACCCAAAGCTTTTTGCAACTTCTAGAATCGTGAAGTAAACCTCAGATCTCTATCCGAAATAATAGAAATAGGCACTCCGTGCAATCTCACAATTTCAGCAATGTACAATTAAGCTAGCTTATCAAGTGAGTAATCGGTACGTACCGGAATAAAATGTGCCAGTTTTGTCAATCTATCAACAACAACCCAAACGACATCTTTCTTTTTCGGAGTCAGAGGCAAACCTGTTACGAAATCCATCATAATTCTATCCCATTTCCACTCGGGTACCATTACTAGCTAAAGTAAACCTGAAGGCACTTGATGTTCTGCCTTTACTCGTTGACAAATCAAACATTTCGATACAAATTCGAAGATATCTCGTTTCATACCTGACCACCAATACAGTTTCTTCAAATCATTGTATATCTTCATACTTCCCGGATGAACAGACAGACAACCACTGTGTGCCTCATGAAGAATTTTCTGAATAAGCTCATTATCTCTCGGTACACAAATCCTGCCTCGAAACATCAAACAATCATCAGTCCCAATTTGAAAAATCTGAATCACTATTCAATTTGCACTGAGCTCTCTTAGCTTGAAGTTCTGTATCACACTTCTGAGCTTCGCAAATTTGCTGAAGAAATTTCGGTCTAGCTCTTAGCTCAGCTAGAATCGAACCATCATCGAATAAAGTCAGTCGCGTATTCATTGCTCTCAAAGCAAACATATTCATTGCTCTCAAAGCAAACAAATATTTCCTATTTAAAGCATCAGCGACTATATTTGCCTTTCCCGGATGATAATCGATTACCAACTCATAGTCTTTCAACAGCTCTAGCCATCTCCGTTGCCGCAAGTTCAAATCCTTTTGAGTCATCAAGTACTTTAAGCTCTTGTGATCGATAAAGATATGGCATTTCTCCTCGAACAAATGGTGTCTCCAAATCTTTAAAGCAAACACAATGGCAGCCAATTCCAAATCGTGCGTCGGGTAGTTCTTCTCATGTGGCTTCAACTGTCTCGAGGCATAAGTTACCACCTTGCCCTCTTGTATCAACACACATCCAAGACCGTTCAAAGATGTGTCGCTAAAAATCACAAACTCTTTTCCCAACTCCGGTTGCACTAAAACCGGTGCCTCAGTCAACAATGTTTTCAACTGTTCAAAACTCTTTTGGCATTTCTCGGACCATTCAAACTTAACATCTTTCCGTAATAGTCTTGTCACAGGTGTAGCAATCATCGAGAATCCCTTGACAAAACGTCGATAATACCCGGCTAAGCCCAAAAAGCTTCTAACCTCAGATACATTTCTCGACAGTTTCCAATAAACAATTGCTGAAATCTTACTCGGATCAACCCTTATACCTTCCGCTGAAACGATATGCCCTAAAAATCTAACTTCTTGGAGCCAAAACTCACTTTTGCTAAATTTAGCAAATAATTCCTTATCTCTCAAAGTCTTCAACACAATTCTTAAATGTTCGGCACGCTCAGACTCATCTCGAGAATAAATCAAAATGTCATCAGTAAATACAACCACAAACTTATCCAAATAAGGTCGGAAGATCAGATTCATTAAGTCCATAAAAACAACAGGAGCATTGGTTAATCCAAAAGGCATAACAAGAAATTCATAATGCCCATACCTCATTCTGAACGCGGTTTTCGGCATATCCGAATCTTTAACTCTCAGCTGATAGTAGCCGGATCTCAAATCTATCTTCGAAAACACTGTTACCCCTTTTAACTAGTCGAACAAATCATCGATCCTCGGTAAAGGATACTTGTTCTTTATCGTAGCCTTGTTAAGCTAACGATAATCGATACAAAGTCTCATTGATCCGTCTTTCTTCTTGACGAATAACACCAGTGCACCCCATGGTGAAAAAATCGGTCTCGAAAAACCCTTATCTGTCAATTCTTGTAACTGAGACTTCAATTCCTTTAACTCAGTTGGAGCCATTCTATACGAGTCTATCGATATCGGTGCAGTCCCCGATACCAAATCAATAGCAAACTCCACCTATCTGACCGGTGGTAATCCTGGCAACTCTTCTGGGAACACATCCAGATATTCACAAACTACCGGTACCGATTCAATTTTTATTTCAATCACTTTCGTATTCAGTACATACGCAAGAAATCTTCACAACCCTTCCTTTCATACCTCTGAGCCGACATCGACGAAATTACAATAGGCAATTCACCCGACTCATTTGATTCAACCCGAAGAATTTCATTGTTTTGACATTTCAATTCAATAACTTTTCGCCTATAATTCACTACTACATCATGTAACACCCCTAACCCGTATCCGTCGCCGGATTAGGGTTAAAGGCATTACCAGATAGATCAGAAACTTTTATAAACATTTCATAATACAAATCATCAATCGCAATAACTATGTCCCTTAAATAGGTCACCGAGACCTTAAGCATGCTTTAGAGGAGGGCCGGGACTAAACTGAACACATACAAAAATTCTCGAAAATTTAAAACTTTTTGAATACTGTAGAGGTCACACGCCTGTACAGTCAGGCCGTGTGCCTCCCACGGCAACTAGACACACCCATGTGTCCTGGCCGTGCCAAAACAGGGCATGTATACTGACTTATCCCCACGGCCACCAGACACGCCTGTGTACCATGGCCGTGTACTCTTATACTATATACTGACTTAATCCCACGGTCACTAGGCACGCCCGTGTGCCACGACCGTGTATGCATGATAGGCCCTTTGCAAGGCCAATATGCCACCCACAATAGGGTCTACCTTATAAGCTCAAACAAACCTATTTTCATACACATTTAGCAACCAAAAATCATATCAAATAAACAACATAACATCTCATTCAATCTCACTTCTAATCATGCCAACTCATATACAACTTTGCATAGCCAATTCACATGTATAACAATGCATGGTACATTCACATCTTACCAAATATATAATCATTTCATTGATCACAATTATATGCTCATATAGCATCAAATTACTTACCACAAATTTTACCATATCATGGACATATAAACATACCAAAACCATCATCATAAACCATATTACTCATGCACATTACCAACATTAGCTAGCCCAATCACATGGCTATTCACATCTCAAACATATACCAAATTACTAGCCTATGCATGCCATACTTAGAATATACATTTCCAAAAGGTACCAAAATGAGTTTGAGTAGTGTGATGACGATCCTTGACGGTCCCCGAGCCTTCAATAGCTTTGACGATCTATAAGACAGAGTAAACACACACAGAGTAAGCTTTCAAAAGCTTAGTAAGCCATATAGAAATAAATTTAACATTTATGCATTCAAAACATATAATCAATATGAATTTACTAAAAGCTCAATTGCATAGTCATAATTCTTCTTGGCACATTTACTTAGCCATTCATCTTTCAATCTTGTATATCATCATATACTTGTTAGCTCATAGCTTTTCCATTCATGTATCACATTTATATTCTCATATACAAATACACAATTCATCTAGGTAAGTTTATGAGTATACTTACCTTCTTGTACACATAAAGTGTATTTATCAGACGTACCTGAAACAGATATGCAAACCATATAATCATTCGTATCTCGGACTTGCCCGTTGAACCGTTCGGAATCTAATAGGATACTCAGAGTGCTCGGAATAGTCGTACAGTGCCAACGTCCCAGACGTGGTCTTACATGTAATCAGATATCGATACCATTGTCTCAGACAGGGTCTTACACAAATCAAATACGATGCCAATGTCCCAAACATGGTCTTATACGTAAATCTCATATCGATGCCAACGTCCCAGACGTGGTCTTACACATAAATCTCATATCAATGCCAACGTCCCAGACGTGGTCTTACACAAAATTTCGAATCAACGCCAACGTCCCAGACGTGGTCTTACATGATATCACATAACAGACACCTATGTCATGACATATACTATCCTATCTATTCCTAGGTTCAAACGAGACTTCTCGGATGTTGACACTTAGTCGATTCTATCTCAGAATTTACATACATACCATCTCATATGCATTCATCCTTAACAATAGTCATAAGAACATATATAATTCAATACAAATACATTTATTTGTATATCGATCTACCTCGGATTCAGATATTCATTCGGACTCGGTTATTCGACTACTTTCGCTTTCTCGCGATCTAAGTCTGATTTCTTCAATTCTTGATTTATACATATTCAAATGTAATCCATTTATTCACTAATTCACTCAATTCAATCCAAAAACATATATTTAGGGCAATTTGCAATTTAGCCCTCACATTTGCACATTTTATCAATTTAGTCCATTTTTCTTAAAACATCAAATATACACAATTTGTTCACACACATGCATAGCCGAATCTCCCTAGGGACTATACAAGTCCATACTTTTCATCAAATTTACAATTTAGTCCTCCAAAATAATATTTTCTCAATTGAGCCCTAATTAGCTAAATTCACCAAAAATTCAAGATTAAAACATGTTCATTAAACACATAGCTTTCATTTTTCACCATCAAACATCATAAAAAAACATGAGTTCATCAAAGGCTCATCTAAAAAACATCATCAATTCTCAAAATTAAGACATGGGTTTTGTAGAGAACAAAGCAACGATTACGAAAACGTAGAAATCATCAAAAATCGATCAAAATCCGTACCTTAATTTAGCCAACTTATAGCCGAACCCTTAGAAGCTTTTATTCTTTCTTTTTCCTTCAACATTCGGTGAACAATGGATGAACATTCCACTATCTTCTTTCTTTTGTTTTTATTATGATAATATATAATATGTTATCATTATTATTCTACCTTTTATAACTAATAAATAAAAACCATATAAATTCAATATGCCGTCCACCATCTTACTAAATGGACAATTTACAACATAAGGCCTCATATATAAGAAGACACATCAATTAGGCCACTCAATCAAATAGAAGGCTACTTTTACCTTTTATGCGATTTAGTCCTTTACTCAATTAATCACACAAACGGACAAATTAACTCACGGAAGTTTTCACACATACTAATCACATAACCACAGCACAGAAAATAATATTAAAATAATATTCAGACTCGGATTTGTGGCCCTAAAACCACTGTTTCAATTAGGGTATAAACCAGACTGTTACAATTCTCCCCCCTTAGGGATTTTCGTCCCAAAAAATCTTACCGTTAAACAGATTTAGATATTGTCGTCTCACTAAATCTTCAGGCTCCCACGTAGCCTCTTCCACTCCGTGTCGATGCCACAATACTTTTACTAACGAAATTCTTTTGTTTCTCAATTCTTTCACTTCACGAGCTAAGATACGGATCGGCTCTTCTTCGTAAGTCATATCAGATCGGATTTCAATTTGAGATGAGCAATTACATGTAGCCGGATCGGATCGATATCTACGAACATCGAAACATGAAATACATTGTGTATCTTTACAAGCTCAGGTGGCAACGACAATCTGTATGCAACTGGCCCAACTCACTCGATAATCTCATACGGCCCGATGAATCTCGGACTCAACTTGCCTTTACGTCCGAATCGGAGTACTTTCTTCCACGGAGAAACTTTCAAAAAGCGGTTTGTCACCGATCTCAAATTCAATATCTTTACGTTTCAAATTCGCATAGGATTTTCGATGATTAGAGCGTTGCTTTGGACTATCACGATTACTTTCACTTCTACATTCGGTGTCTTTTATCGAGATCAACCCGTGTAGCTTATTTTCACCGAGTTACGTCGATCTGAGAGATGTCACGACATTTACGTCCGTCTGAAGCTTCATATGGTGCCATTTTGATGCTCATTGAAAACTATTATTATATGCAAATTCAATCGATGCAGGTACTGGATTCCCACGCACCGTCAAACTCAAGGATGCGACATCTCAACATATCCTCGAGTATCTGAATAATCCATTCAGACTGACCATCCATTTGCGGATGAAAAGCGGTACTGAAATGAAATTTCGTGCCTAAGGCTTCTTGTAATTTCTTCCAGAATCTTGATGTAAATCGCGGATCTCTATCAGACACAATAGACAATGGCACTCCGTGTAATCTCATAATCTTAGAAACGTAAAGCTCGGCTAACTTTTCAAGTGAAAAATCAGATCGTACCGAAATAAAATGGGCAGATTTCGTCAAACGATCAACTACGACCCAAATCGCATCTTTCTATAACACCCCCAGACCCGGCCCAGACGTTATGGCCGAATCCGGAAATGTCACATCAAAAGCATAATTCAAAACGATTTTACTAAGTAAAAATTTAAGGCCTAAAAGCCCAAAATCCTTGACACCTTTTTAAGTAGCGATAAAAGCCCATGTTTAAAGAAAAACGTCCATATGTTATAGTTATTTCAAAAATCATGTTTAAACTTTAAAAATTATTAAAGTTTAATAATTAAACAGTTGTAACAATAATTAAAACCCAAATGTAAAATCTAATTGGAGGTACACGGGCTTATTACATCCCAATGAAAACAAAGTAATTAAAATAGAGTTATTCGAAACAAATAAAGAAGAACTTTTAAGTAGCTTGAAGTGTGGCCGTCCCCGAGTCCTCTTCCACGTCGAACCGTCTACTGAGGATCACCTGAAACATTTAATTAAAGGGTGTGAGTTTTGAAAATCAGTGTGTACGAAACTTGGTAATCCAATCAACATGCAATTATCACAATTATCACGTTGGGCCTAAGCCCTATCAAAATCGGTGGTCTTGGGCCTTAGCCCACAATGACCTCATATCATATCAATATCACATGAATGCAATGCACCCATCCCAAATCCAACCCTGCACTCCACCCGTACCAACCTACACTCCCGTGGGGATATAAATATCAACCCACCCGACCTACACTCCAAAGGTAGCACCAACAATGCGGCACTACTCAAGCGTTGCGGCAAAGGCGCTAAGCATATAATGGGCTTAAAGCTACCGGTGGATCCACGATGCGTTAGCGACTATGCGATCCTCACATATCTTCCTCAGTATCATCAAACCCACCCAAGTGCAACATATATCTCATGAATGCAACATACACATTTTCACACATTAAGCACCTAGGGGTATTTTAGTCATTTCACTACCCAGGTATTTTCGTAATTCTACCCTTCAGGGGTATTTCCATAATTCTGCCCTACAGGGGCATTTCCGTAATTCTGCCCTACAAGGGTATTTACGTAATTCGCCCTATGGGGGTATTTTAGTAATTACGCCTATAGGGGTATTTAAAGTAATTACGCCTACAGGGTATTTACGTAATTTCTTTCATCTCGGGTTTTAGTTATGAACTTTGGCCCATCAACAAGTCCTCGCGGCTAAAGTGAACAGATACTATGCACCAGGTAGGAACTCAGAGAAGAGGAGGTGTGTCACCAGGACCGCTTGAGTACCAAGCTCTCCCTAGATCCAATCCTAGACATGCATATGTCCATTGCCACACTCTAACCTAGCGACTTGTCCACAGACATGTTTGATTAATAAATTAAGTTTTATGCTATTTAAGAATTTATCAGAACTAGGCCTAGAGTCCATTAAACCCTAGCATGCATTTCTAAAATCCCATAAGGCCCACTAAGCCCAATCATGTCCATATAGCCCATTAAGCCCAATCATGTTTATGTAGCCCATTAGGCCCGATCATAATCAAATCGTACAACCATCCATGTCAATTCATTATTCAAGTTCACATATCAATCCTTGTCGATTTGGGCCCACGAGCTCGGCAGGCCCATTTAGCCACTTTCGGCTTTTTGACTTTTCGGCGTTGCCGATATCGTGTGTGTGTAGTGTTTGTACACACCTGGTAATAACGCGTGTGGCAATCCCCTTAATCACGAACCTACAATCGACATCACTTAACGATTAACCAAGGGCTTAATACATGCTTTATCAAAAACCAAAACCTCACCGTAACCTTACCGTGTGCAACCAGTTCTAGTAGCCCTTCCTTAGCTACTAATCACGAATATCCCCTAGATCTGCACCCACACACATATATGCTATCAAAAATCAAGTGACTCATGCTCCACACAAGTCACCGCTATAATCCAATCTCATATTCCGCCAACCACTAATTCACAACTTAGATGAGTACACTTACCACCTGCTAACGATCCTTACCACGCTTGCGATCTTTGAACCCTACCCTTGTTAATACAAAGTTAACAACAAGGAGTAGTTAGATAGCCCTTCGGCTTTTAACCAAACACACTAAGGAAGTTGACTGAGTACTTACCAAAACCCTCCTTTGATCCTGCGGCCTAGATAGCTACTAAATAAGATCCGGCTTTTAAACTTGACTAAGAGTAGATAACAATCGATTTGTGATGGAGGAAAACAATAAGGAATCGGAAAAAGATAGGGCTATTCGATTATAAGGGAGTATTCAGCTTCCAGAGAAAGAAGAAGAACGCAACACCAATAGGGATTTCGGCAAAAAGAATGATGGTTTTTCGGCAATGGAAGAATTCAGTAACAAAAGAACAGAATGAGGGGAAGAAAAGAAAAGATCAAATGTACTTGCGTGAGGGTAACTACAGGATATTCGGTCAAGAAAAGAAAGACTGACCTATTTGCAAAACTCTCCAAATGCCGAAAGCCACAATGAAAATTCGTAATACCCCCTAAAAGACCCAAAAACGACACTCATTTACCCTCCTAAGCCGAATTTATACACTTCCCACTTCCCAAAACGGCACCAACTCTTCACACTTCTCAGCTCCTAACTTTTCTCCCTGATAACTCCTCAATCTCATCCTAAATTTTCTCTAAGATAAGTTCCTTTATCCATTCATTAATTTTCTCTTATGAACACTTCCTTCAGAGTTCACATCCAACGCCACTACTAACCATCTAGAAGGCAAAAATCAAATCCCCAACAAAGTACCATGCCACTACTCGAACCTTGGACTCCCTTGCCTGTTAATGACGCCACCTCCCTGCTCCCTATGTGGCGCCACTTTGCCACTACACCACAAGCTCCATTTGTGTCCTTTTTCTTCTTCATTTATTTAAAAGGCCTACTACCTGAAGTCACAGTTCCCTTGGGGCTAAAACAAAATTTTTTCCTAAACCCTTACTTGATCCGAGGACATCTCCAACACCCCTAGACACTCCAAATTCATTAACCCTCAAAGCCCACATGCCAATTGTCATTTTCTCGCTCACTTAAAAATTTTCTGAGACCCAAAGCCCAAAGCCCAATTCTTCTAGGCCCAAATTTGGGCCGTTACAATTCTACCCCCTTAAAGAAATTTCGTCCTCGAAATTTCCAACTAACTATTAATCGCACCGCTTAAGTCACACCACTATGCTTTCGCTACGCACTCTGATTTTAATAACACTAACACACTTTAACTCTAATTGAACCCTTTACACTTACCCATAAAAAAACCTACCCACTGGAGCAGATAAACATTGGATGCACACAGTTCCTATACCCAAAATATCGCATCCACACAAAACATACCCGTTATCACATTTGGGCATCCCCGTCTTCCCGACGCTCATCGTTGCGTGCGTATTTTTGGATTAGAATTTTTATGAAATTAGTTCATAGTTGCACTGTTTAAAACACATGTCTTATGCAAGTAATAATTTAAAAGTTGTTTCGCAGTCCTAAACCCACTATAGGCTTAAGTTTCCTCAGGCTTTAGTCTCTAAGAACCTATTGTTTACAGTAGCCCAATATCTAAATACAGTTCAGTAATTTAAACAAGTGTAATAACAGAAAAAAACTTACTTGGCTCGACGTCAAGGGCTCGGTGAACCACACTACAAGATCCTGCAAAACCTTTTTAATCTACTTGTTTTAAAAAAAACCCAAAATCTAAGGCCCATTTCACAGCCGAGTTTTGCAACCTGGCTCTGATACCATTAAATGTAACACCCCCAGACCCGACCCGGACGTTATGGCCGAATCCGAGAATGTCACATCAAAGGCATAATTCAAAACGATTTTGCTAAGTAAAAATTTAAGGCCTAAAAGCCCAAAATCCTTGACACCTTGTTAAGTAGCGATAAAAGCCCATGTTTAAAAAAAAAAACGTCCTTATGTTATAGTTATTTCAAAAATTATGTTTAAACTTTAGAAATTATTAAAGTTTAATAATTAAACAGTTGTAACAATAATTAAAACCCAAATGTAAAATCAAATTGGAGGTACAAGGCCTTATTACATCCAAATGAAAACAAAGTTATTAAAATAGAGTCATTCGAAACAAATAAAAAAGAACTTCTAAGTAGCTTGAAGTGTGGCCGTCCCCGAGTCCTCTTCCACGTCGAACCGTCTACTGAGGATTACCTGAAACATTTAATTGAAGGGTGTGAGTTTCGAAACTCAGTGTGTACGACCCTTGGTAATCCAATCAACATGCAATTATCACAATTATCACGTTGGGCCTAAGCCCTATCAAAATCGGTGGTCTTGGGCCTTAGCCCACAATAACCTCATATCATATCAATATCACATGAATGCAATGCACCCATCCCAAATCCAACCCTGCACTCCACTCGTACCAACCCTACACTCCTGTGGGGATATAAATATCAACCCACCCAGCCCTACACTCCAAAGGTAGCACCAACAGCGGCACTACTCAAAGCGTTGCGGCAAATTTTGCTAAGCATATAATGGGCTTAAAGCCACCGGTGGATCCACGGTCGTCAAGCGACTATGCGATCCTCACATATCTTCCTCCGTATCATCAAACCCACCCAAGTGCAACATATATCTCATGAATGCAACATACACATTTTCACACATTAAGCACCTAGGGTATTTTAGTCATTTCACTACCCGGTATTTTAGTAATTCTACCCCCGTGGGTATTTTAAAGTGATTCGCCTCTGAGGTATTTAAAGTAATTACGCCTACTGGGGGTATTTTCGTAATTCTGTCCTATAGGGGTATTTCTATAATTCTGCCCTACAGGGGTATTTCCGTAATTTCTTTTACCTCGGGTTTTAGTTATAAACATTGGCACATCAACAAGTCCTCGCGGCTAAAATGAACAGACACTATACACCAGGTAGGAACTTAGAGAAGAGGAGGTGGGTCACTAGGACCGCTTAAGTACCAAGCTCTCCCTAGATCCAATCCTAGACATGCATATGTCCATTGCCACACTCTAACCTAGCGACTTGTCCACAGACATGTTTGATTAATAAATTAAGTTTTATGCTATTTAAGAATTTATCAGAACTAGGCCTAGAGTCCATTAAACTCTAGCATGCATTTCTAAAATCCCATAAGGCCCACTAAGCCCAATCATGTCCATATAGCCCATTAAGCCCAATCATGTTTATGTAGCCTATTAGGCCTGATCATAATAAAATCATACAACCATCCATGTCAATTCATAATTCAAGTTCACATATCAATCATTGCCGATTTGGGCCCACGAGCTCGACAGGCCCATTTAGCCACTTTCGACTTTTCGGCGTTACTGACATCGTGTGTGTGTAGTGTTTGTACACACCTGGTAATAACGCGTGCGGCAATCCCCTTAATCACGAACCTACAATCGACATCACTTAACGATTAACCAAGGGCTTAATACATACTTTATCAAAAACTGAAACCTCACCGTAACCTTACTGCAGTGTGCCACAGTTCTAGTAGCCCTTAGCTACTAATCACGAATATCCCTAGATGCGCACCCACACACATATATGCTATCAAAAATCAAGTGACTCATGCTCCACACAAGTCACCTCTATAATCCATACTCACATTCGGCCAACCACTAATTCACAACTCAGATGAGTACACTTACCACCTGCTAACGATCCTTACCACGCTTGCGATATTTGAACCCTACCCTTGTTAATACAAAGTTGACGACAAGGAGTAGTTAGATAGCCCTTCGGCTTTTAACCAAACACACTAAGGAAGTTGACTGAGTAGTTACCGAAACCCTCCTTTGATCCTGCGGCCTAGATAGCTACTGAACAAGATCCGGCTTTTAAACTTGACTAAGAGTAGATAACAACCGATTTGTTATGGAGGAAAACAACAAGGAATCGGAAAAAAGATAGGGCTAGTATTCGACTTTCAGAGAAAGAAGAAGAACGCAACACAAATAGGGATTTTGGCAAAAAAGAATGATGGTTTTTCGGCAATGGAAGAATTTGGCAACAAAAGAACAGAATGAGGGGGAGAAAAGAAAAGATCAAATGTGCTTGCGTGAGGGTAACTACAGGATATTCTGTCAAGAAAAGAAAGACTGACCTATTTGCAAAACTCTCCAAATGCCGAAAGCCACAATGAAAATTCGTAATACCCCTTAAAAGACCCCAGAACGGCACTCATTTACCCTCCTTAGCCGAATTTATACACTTCTCACTTCCCAAAACGACCCCAACTCTTCACACTTCTCAGCTCCTAACTTTTCTCCCTGATAACTCCTCAATCTCATCCTAAATTTTCTCTAAGATAAGCTCCTTTATCCCTTCCTTAATTTTCTCTTATGAACACTTCCTTCAGAGTTCACATCCAACGCCCCTACTAACCATCTAGAAGGAAAAAATTAAATCCACAACAAAATACCATGCCACTACTCGAACCTTGGACTCCCTTGCCTGCTAATGACGCCACCTCCCTGCTCCCTATGTGGCGCCACTTTGCCACTACACCACAAGCTCCATTTGTGTTCTTTTTCTTCTTCATTTATTTAAAAGGCCTACTACCTGAAGTCACAGTTCCCTTGGGGCTAAAACCAAAATTTTTCCTATACCCTTACTTGATCCGAGGAAATCTCCAACACCCCTAGACACTCCAAATTCATTAACCCTCAAAGCCCACATGCCAATTGTCATTTTCTCGCTCACTTAAAAATTTTATGAGACCCAAAGCCCATGCCCAATTCTTCTAGGCCCAAATTCGGGGCGTTACACTTTCTTTCTCGGAGTCAGAGGCAATCCCGAAATAAAATCCATCGTCACTCTATCCCATTTCCACTCGGGAATCCGAATCGGTTGTAACAAACCAGATGGAACCTGATGTTTAGCCTTAACTTGCTGACAAATTAAACATTTCGACACAAAATCAGAAATATCTCGTTTCATACCAGACCACCAATAATGTTGCTTCAGATCATGGTACATCTTTGTACTACCCGGATGAACAAATAGACGACTATTGTGTGCTTCGTTCAAAATCAACTGAATTGACTCAGGTTTTCTCGGAACACAGATACGATCTCTAAATCTCAAGCAATCATCAACAACTCGAAACTCAAAATCAGAATTCGAATCGTACTGAGCTCGTTTTGCTAACATTTCATTATCAACTTTCTGAGCATCACATGTCTGCTGTAAAAACAACGGTTTCACTTTCAATTCAGATAACACTGAACTATCATCAGACAGATCTAATTGAGCATTCATAGCACGTAATGCACACAGTGACTTTCGACTCAATACATCGGCAACTACATTAGCTTTACCCGGGTGATAATCTATTACAAGCTCGTAGTCTTTCAAAAACTCTAACCATCTCCTCTGACGCAGATTTAAATCTTTCCGGGTCATCAAATATTTTAGACTTTTATGATCTGAAAACACGTGGCATATCTTTCGCCGAATAGATAATGTCACCAAATCTTTAATGCAAACACAATCGCAGCTAACTCGAGGTCGTGTGTCGGATAGTTCTTCTCATGAGGCTTAAGTTGTCTCGAGGCATAAGCTATTACTTTGCCTTCCTGCATCAATACACATACCAGACCATTCAACGAAGCATCACTGTATATTACAAACTCTTTGCCCGATTCCGGTTGTACTAACACTGGAGCTTCAGTTAATAGAGTTTTCAACTGATCAAAGCTTTTCTGACATTTATCAGACCATTCAAATCTCACATCTTTCTGAAGCAATTTAGTTAACGGAGTAGCTATCATCGAAAAGCCTTTTACAAATCTACGGTAATAACCAGCAAGTCCCAGAAAACTGCGAACTTCAGACACATTCTTCGGAGGTTTCCAATCCAGAATAGCAGAAATCTTTCTCGGATCAACTTGTATTCCAGAGGCCGATACAATATGTCCCAAAAAACTAACTTCACGCAATCATAATTCAAATTTACTAAATTTTGCATACAATTGCTTTTCTCTCAGAGTTCACAACACAATTCTCAGATGTCCAGCATGTTCAGTTTCATCCCGTGAATAAATCAGAATGTCGTCTATGAATACAATAACAAATCGATCTAGGTACGATTTGAAAATTCTGTTCATCAGATCCATAAAAACAGCAGGAGCATTTGTTAGTCCGAAAGGCATAACTAAAAACACATAATGCCCGTACCTCGTTCTGAAAGCAATTTTTGGAATGTCTGAGTCTTTTACTCACAGCTGATAATACCCCGATCTCAAATCTATCTTTGAAAATACGGTAGCTCCTTTTAACTGATCAAACAAATCGTCAATCCTGGGCAACGGATATTTGTTCTTTATGGTCACTTTGTTCAACTGACGGTAATCAATGCACATTCTCATCGTGCCATCTTTCTTTTTCACAAACAGAACGGGAGCACCCCACGGTGAAAAACTCAAGCTCGCAAACCATCTGTCAGTTAACTCTTGCAACTGTGACTTTAACTCTTTCAACTCCGTTGGAGCCATTCTATACGGAGCTATCAAAATAGGAGTCGTACCAGGCAACAGATCAATACCAAATTCAACTTCACGTATCAGAGGCAATCCCGGCAATTCTTCAGGAAATACATCAGAAAACTCACAAGCAACTGGCACTGAATCAACTTTCTTTTCAGACACTTTCGAATCAATCACATAAGCAAAATAAACTTCGTTACCCTTTTTCATATAACTTTAAGCTTTCAACACAGATATCACAACAGGCAATCCATTTAAATCATTCGACTCAATACGAACTATTTCACCATTCTGACGACTCAAATCAATAGTCTTTCTTTTAAAGTTCACAACAGCATCATGCAATGTCAACCAGTCCATACCCAGAATTATATCAAACTCATCAAACGATAATAGCATCGGATCGTGAGGAAGCAGATATCTCGAAACATTAACGGACAGTTCTTGCATATTTTGTCAACCAGGACACTTTTACCTAAGGGGTTCGATACTTTTATAACAAACTCAATAGACTCTACAGGCAAAGTCTTACTGGATACCAAATTCATGCATATATACGAATGAGTAGAACCAGGGTCTATCAATGCAATCACAGAAGTATCATAAAGTATAAAAGTACCAGTTATAATATCAGGAGATGAAGCTTCCTCACGAGCTCGGATGGCATACGCTACGCAGCGCTCTAGCTTCGAGATCTTGCAATAGTATCTCTCGTAGTTCTCTGACTACCACTGACATTTCTTGTATTTCGCGAAGGTCTACCTTTCACTGGAGCATTATGTGATCTCAGATTCTGATTAGTCTATGGCTCAACAGACTCTAGGCAATCACGAATGAAATGATCTAATGATCCACATCTGAAGCAAGCCCGGTCATTCAATCTATAACTTCCGGATGTCTTTTACCATAATGCTTACACTGTGTCGTTCGGATCGAACATTTCCAATACTTACTCTTTTGAAGTTCTTTGGAGTTTTGGAGCTCATTTGTGATCGAGCTCGATCTCTATTCAAATGTCCCACATTAACTCTTGAATGGCTTTGTTCATCTCTGAATTTCCTTGATGCAGACTGAAATGATCTACTTTGAAATCTCTTTCCCACATCTTTAGCTTCAGACTCAGCTTTCTTTTTATCTTTCCCGAGTGCCTCAGCTTTACACGCTCGATCAACAAGTACAACGAACTCTTTTATTTCTAGAATCCCAACAAGTAAACGGATGTCTTCGTTAAGACCATCTTCAAATCTTTTATACATTATTGCCTCAGTGGATACACATTCCCGAGCATACTGACTCAGTCTCACGAACTCTTGTTCGTATTCAGTAACAGACATACGACCCTGTTTCAAGTCCAAAAATTCTTTTCGTTTCTGATCAATGAATCTCTCACTGATGTATTTCTTCCGAAACTCAATCTGAAAGAAGTCCCATGTCACCCGTTCTTTCGGAACAACATAAATTAGAGTTTTCTACCATTGATAGGCCGCGTCTCGTAGCAAAGAAACCACACACTTTATGCATTCCTCGGGACTCAGTGACATTTCATCAAATACCCAGATTGTGTTTTCTAACCAGTACTCGGGTTTTTCGGCATCGTCGTCACTGGTAGCCCTGAACTCTTCAGCCTCATATTTACGAATTTTGTCAACCGGAGGCTTGTTCAACAAATTCAGATTCATAGTTGGAGGCATAGCAGATGTCTGAGGGGATTAGCAGGGGCGGAGGTTGCGGCGATCGGGTTATTTCTAACAAGCCGAGTGAACCACTCACTCATCATCCGGAAGAAAGCTTGTTTAGCTTCTCCCTCATGACCACTCGTGGCGGTCTCGGATCGAGGCACCTTTGTCCCCGCCAGCGGGAGCGGCGCATTACTTTCATACATCGTCGCCACGGCTCTTTCGGGATCCATTACCGTATGAAAATCACATTTTTCACGTCAGGATTCATCACACTATCACAGTTCAGATATATGGCATGTATAGCTAGACTCTGACATGCTACGTTAGTCCAAGAATCGACTAAACCGTAGCTCTGATACCAACCAAATGTAACACCCCTAACCCGTATCCGTCGTTGGATTAGGGTTAAAGGCATTACCAGACAGATCGAAAACTTTTACAAACATTTCATAATACAAATCATCAATCGCAATCACTATGTCCCTTAAATAGGTCACCGAGACCTTAAGCATGCTTTAGAGGAGGGTCGGGACTAAACCAAACACATACGAAAATTCTCAAAAATTTAAAACTTTTTGAATACTGCAGAGGTCACACGCCCGTGCAGTCATGCCGTGTGCCTCCCACGAAAACTAGACACACCCATGTGTCATAGCCGTGCCAAAACAGGGCATGTATACTGACTTATCCCCACGGCCACTAGGCACGCCCGTGTACCATGGCCGTGTACTCTTATGCTATATACTGACTTAATCCCACGGTCACTAGGCACGCCCATGTGCCACGACCGTGTATGCATGACAGGCCTTTTGCAAGGCCAATATGCCACCCACAATAGGGTCTACCTTATAAGCTCAAACAAACCTATTTTCATACACATTTAGCAACCAAAAACCATATCAAATAAACAACATAACATCTCATTCAATCTCACTTCTAATCATGCCAACTCATATACAACTTTGCATAGCCAATTCACATGTATAACAATGCATGGTACATTCACATCTTACCAAATATATAATCATTTCATTGATCACAATTATATGCTCATATAGCATCAAATTACTTACCATAAATTTTACCATATCATGGACATATAAACATACCAAAACCATCATCATAAACCATATTACTCATGCACATTACCAACATTAGCTAGCCCAATCACATGGCTATTCACATCTCAAACATATACCAAATTACTAGCCTATACATGCCATACTTAGAATATACATTTCAAAAGGTACCAAAATGAGTTTGAGTCTTGTGATAGCGATCCTCAGCGGTCCCGAGCCTTGATAGCTTTGACGATCTATAAGGCAGAGTAAACACACACAGAGAAAGCTTTCAAAAGCTTAGTAAGCCATATAGAAATAAATTTAACATTTAAGCATTCAAAACATATAATCAATATGAATTTACTAAAAGCTCAATTGCATAGTCATAATTATTCTTGGCACATTTACTTAGCCATTCATCTTTCAATCTTGTATATCATCATATACTTGTTAGCTCATAGCTTTTCCATTCATGTATCACATTTATATTCTCATATACAAATACACAATTCATCTAGGTAAGTTTATGAGTATACTTACCTTCTTGTACACATAAAGTGTATTTATCAGACATACCTGAAACAGATATGCAAACCATATAATCATTCGTATCTCGGACTTGCCCATTGAACCGTTCGAAATCTAATAGGATACTCAGAGTGCTCGGAATAGTCGTACAATGCCAACGTCCCAGATGGGGTCTTACATGTGTCGGATATCGATGCCCTTTGTCTCGAGCGCGGTCTTACACGAATCAAATACGATGCCGATGTCCCAAACATGGTCTTATACGTAAATCTCATATCGATGCCAACGTCCCAGACGTGGTCTTACACGTAAATCTCATATCAATGCCAACGTCCCAGACGTGGTCTTACATGAAATTTCAAATCAACACCAACGTCCCAGACGTGGTCTTACATGATATCACATAACAGACACCTATGTCATGACATATACTATCCTATCTATTCCTAGGTTCAAACGGGACTTCTCGGATGTTGACACTTAGTCGATTCTATCTCAGAATTCACATACATACCATCTCATATGCATTCATCCTTGATAATAGTCATAAGAACATATATAATTCAATACAAATACATTTATTTGTATATCGACTTACCTCGGATTTGGATATTCGTTCGGACTCGGTTATTTGACTACTTTCGCTTTCCCGCGATCTAAGTCTGATTTCTTCAATTCTTGATCTATACATATTCAAATGTAATCCATTTATTCAATAATTCACTTAATTCAAATAAAAACATACATTTAGGATAGTTTGCAATTTAGCCCTCACATTTGCACATTTTATCAATTTAGTCCATTTTTCTCAAAACATCAAATATACACAATTTGTTCACACACATGCATAGCCGAATCTCCCTAGGGACTATACAAGTCCATAATTTTCATCAAATTCATAATTTAGTCCTCAAAAATAATATTTTCTCAATTGAGCCCTAATTAGCTAAATTCACCAAAAATTCAAGATTAAAACATGTTCATTAAACACATATCTTTCATTTTTCACCATCAAACATCATAAAACACATGAGTTCATCAAAGGCTCATCTCAAAAACATTATCAATTCTCAAAATTAAGACATGGGTTTTGTAGAGAATAAAGCAACGATTACGAAAACGTAGATATAATTAAAAACCGATCAAAATCCATACCTTAATTTAGCCAACTTGTAGGCGAACCCTTAGAAGCTTTTATACTTTCTTTTTCCTTCAACATTCGGTGAACAATGGATGAACATTCCACTATCTTCTTTCTTTTGTTTTTATTATGATAATATATAATATGTTATCATTATTATTCTACCTTTTATAACTAATAAATAAAAGCCATATAAATTCAATATGCCGTCCACCATCTTACTAAATGGCCAATTTACAACATAAGGCCTCATATATAAGAAGACACATCAATTAGGCCACTCAATCAAATAGAAGGCTTCTTTTACCTTTTATGCGATTTAGTCCTTTGCTCAATTAATCACACAAACGGACAAATTAACTCATGGAAGTTTTCACACATACTAATCACATATCCACAGCACAGAAAATAATATTAAAATAATATTCAGACTCAGATTTGTGGTCCCGAAACCACTGTTTTGACTAGGGTATAAACCGGACTGTTAGACATCATGTAGAGTCAACTAATTCATTCTAAGTATCACATCAAACTCATTAAATGGCAAAAGCATTAAGTCGGCTGGAAAAAGTAACTCCAAATCATCAAAGGACAACCCTTGGAAACTTTATCGACTAGAACATATTTGCCTAAGGGGTTCGATACCTTAATCACAAACTCAGTCGACTCAACAGGTAAATTCTTGCTAGATACCAAATTCATGCAAATATAAGAATGAGTCGATCCAGGATCGATTAAAGCAACTACATTAGTATCATAAAGAGAAAATGTACCAGTGATCACATCAGGGGGGGACACATCCTCACGAGCACAAATGGCATAAGCTCTCGCAGGTGCTCTTGCCTCCAATCTCACAGCTAAATCCTTGGATACACCTCTGCTACTGGTTCCATGTAACACCCCTTACCCATAGCCGACGCCGGGACAGGGTACGAGGCATTACCGGGCTTAACTTACTCAAACATACAACTTCGGGCTATAAAATATTGTTTCAACTTTAAAACTTTTCATTCATATTCTTAACATCCTCATTATGGGCCTACGAGGCCCTAAACATACATTCAGGAGGTTTTGGGATTAAATTAGATACTTTTGAACACTTAAATTTTTTTACCTAAAATAGGGCCACACGCCCGTGTGGAATGGAACACACCCGTGTGGGCAGGCCGTGTGGTCACACACGCCCATGTTCCCAGCTCGTGTGGAATTTATTTTTCATTTAGACCCTACAGGGGTTTGCACACGGCCGGACACACACCCGTGTCTGTGGCCCGTGTCTCTCACACGGCCTAGACATGCCCATGTCCTCACTCGTGTGTGAAAACTTGGGTATTCTGTTTATGACGTTAGCATACCATTAGTAGCACACGGCCTAGGCACACGCCCGTGTGCTGGCCCGTGTGGCGAATCGAATTCTCGCAAATTTGATGCAGGGGACACACGGCCTATCAACACACCCATGGGGTTGGCCGTGTGGACAATTAGAAGGCTATTTTCCAAGCCTATTGCCACCTTGAAACATAAACAAAAATATACCAACACAAGCAACTCGTAACATGGCAATAATACACTATGAAGGCTCGCAAATCATCATTTATGCCCAACATAGATCTCATCATCATTTAGTTATGAAACTTGACAAATCTTGGCCAATTCTTAATGGCCATTTACAAAATGAGTGTATAACATTAATAGCCAACACTTTGGCTTTCAAATATGACATAACACAAAATGACCAAGTTCCTATACATGCCATACTCAAAATAAATCAACTTTACTATACCAAATGAATAGTTGATAGTATGATCTGAGCTCCGACGTCTTATGATCCCGGAGCTAGCTTGGCGATGCTACAAGGAAAAGGGAAAGGAGAGGGGTAAGCATATAGCTTAGTAAGTTTACATGAATTAAAATAGCAACATAAGTACTCATGGTAAAATCAATTCATCTCATAGAATAATAATAACACAAGTTCTCAAGTACTTTGACATACTTATTCGTACTTACGCTTACCCAATTACATATCACATTAGGGTTTCATAATTCGTATTTTACTCATGGTACCTGTATCACTTCATCACATACTTTAGCACTTATGCTATCATAAACATTAACTTAAATCGTAACTATCTTTCACTTAAATGTAACTCTTTGTATAGCTTAACTCTAGCCATTTTTGTATACTTAGCTCTCTTGCCCGTTGAACTACTTGGAATATCAGAGGATACTCAATCTCATCATACATATATCACGATGCCAATGCCATATCTCATATATGGTCTTACATGGGATCACCTCTTGATGCCGATGCCATATCCCAGATATGGTCTTACATGGGATCTCTTAGCTCGATGTCGATGCCATATCCCAGACATGATCTTATACGAGATCGTACATAGATGTTGATGCCATGTCCCAGACATGGTCTTACACGAGATCTTCTTTTGGTGCCGAAGCCATGTCCCAGACATGGTGTTATACGGGACCTTCCTTATCTCATGTAGTGGCATAGGTATCCTCGTTATTCTGAATCTTCAACCGGGACTTCAACTTAGTATCATCTCATTATAACCTCATTGAAACATCATAAATCAATTTCATGTAATTTTTATTCATTTCTCATAAAATAAAGTAATTACAAGCATGATGATATCACGTAGCTATAAATCCACACAAACTTACCTTGGTACTCAAAATGTGTGAAGATGTTCGATTTAGTCCAACACTTTGTTCTTACCTCGGTTTCGGTCCGGGCTTCGTGTTTCTTGATTATCAAGCTTGGAAGTTAAAGAAACCCTAGTGATAAACTGTAATAGTAACATACTTTAAGCCCACATTTAGCATGCTTTTAGATGATTTAAGCCTTGAATTATGTAATTTGGTGCTCTTAATCCTTTGTTTTCATGTTTTATACTCAGGAAAGCACCAGAGGATGAAAAGAATAAGAAACAAGCCTAAAATAGAGTAAATGGGCCATATCACGAAATCGACACAGCCTGGGCCCGAGACCACACGGCCGTGCTCCTTTAGCAGCCTCAAACACGGCCTGGCCACGATTCACACGGGCGTGTGCCATGGTCGTGCCCCTGCCGTGACAAAGAGAAATTTCACTCGGATTAGGATACTTAGAGGCAAATTAACACATTACAAGCCTATTTAAACACCCTAAGTATGACCTAAAAGGAGACCCGGGACTTTAGTCGGGGGCATCCGGCTAGGCCGAAGGAGGCGATTTGTGGGGATTTACTCGAAGATACTTGGTTGATTCATCTCAAGAAGCGAGAATCATACTCAAGACGGAGGATCTCTCCTTCAATTCCTTTAGAGGTTTTAGGGATTTCTTATGTTTTGTTTTATCTTTTCTTACGAGATTTTTCTTTTATTATTATGAACTAAACCCTCGGATACGAGGGGGATGAAACCTAAGATGAATCTTGTTATCGTTTGTTGAACCATATGATAAATACTTGATTTGTTCTTAATTATGTGTTCTTAATTCTTGTGTTGATATTTTCGGGGTATTAATTCAAGTTTGATGTGCTTAGGTGGTGGAGCAAAAGTCCCTGCCTAAGAGTAGATCTAGCATAGTTAAGCGGAGTTGATCGCATGCCTAGAGATAGGGTGACGAGATTTTGCCGAATTAAGGTGAAACCTAATATGGGAGTCCATAGATCGAGTTAATGCAATTATAGGGGTTTTAATTAGAAAGAGATTTCAATTAATCAACCTAGGGTTAGACGTTATTCGCCTCGAGAGAGGGTCTAATATACATTAGGGAATCCTACGGATCAAGTCAAGTGAATAAATTATGCAGTTGAGTTAGATAACAAGTGAAGTCTAGGTAGATTCTTCCTTGGGTATCGTCTTAATCAATTGGTTTTTCCCACAAGTATTTTCCCCAAATTCATTCTTCTTTGTCTTAGAATTTTGAGTTTAGTAGTTAGTTAATTTAGATTAAACAACCAATTTCCTTTACTTTAGGCTAGATAATAAAAAGAAAGTTAGTATTAGTACTTTTAGTTCCTTTGGGTTCGACAATCCGGTCTTGCCTTAACTATACTACTGTTCGATAGGTGCGCTTGCCTCAAATCGTTGTCATAGTTAGTTTCCAGGTTCGATCATTCTCATTATAAATTTTAAGACTTTGACATCGCATAAAACAACGATCAAGTTTTTGACGCTGTTGCCGGGGAACTAAAATATTAAGAACGCTCAATTTTTATTACTTTAGCCATTTTTTATTTTTGCAATTTACTTTTATTTTGTTTTTAACTTTGCTAATTTTTCTTCTTTTATTTGTTCCTTGCAGGTATCTCTAGTTTATGACTAGAAGGAACCCGACAGGACCCCTATTTTCTGACAGTGATATTGAAAGAAACGATCATTGAAATTGTAGAGAGAGATAAAGTGAAGCTTAAACTACATAGAAGAGGAGCAAGAAGGCGAAATTAATACCACCAAAGAGATGGGCGAGAATAATCCACCACCTCGAGAGATGGCTGAAAATCATGCTCCTCGAACTATGTATGATTATGCTAAACCTAGTTTAACGAGAAGCTGAGTCAAGTATCGTTAGACTGCTATTCTTTGCAAATAATTTGACTGAAACCTAACACAATTCGGATGATACTGACAATTTGTTCGGTTTGATGGTTTGCAGGATGAAGATCCAAATAATCACTTGGCAAATTTCCTAGAATTTTGCGATACTTTCAAGATAAATGGCGTTCATCGATGATGCCATCCGTCTTGATTATTTCCCTTCTCTTTGAGGAATAAAGCCAAGCAGTGGTTGCATTCTCTTCCACGAGGGTCAATCACTACATGGGATCAAATGGCGAAAATTTTTATTGAAATATTTTCTGTAGGCCAAAGCTGACCAAGTTAAGGAATGATATCTCTTCTTTTGTGCGGATGGATTTAGAGACACTTTACGACGCATGAGAGAGATACAAAGATTTCTTTGAGAAGGTGTCCACACCATGGATTGCCGTTGTGGCTACTGAGTCCAAACTTTTACAATGGTGTGAACCCTCAATAAGGCAATTAATCGATTCGACCACCAGTGAACTACGAATAACAAAACTCCCGAAGCGACCTACGAATTTATAGAAGAGATGTCATTTGAATAACTATCGATGGCAAGTCGTAAGGACAAGGCCAACAAAAGTAGCGAGTTTTCAACCTCGGCCGCGATAACCATGCTATCAAATCAGGTAGAGATGTTACATAAAAATTTGATGGTTTATATGGTTCCTCGCAGTCTGACCCGATTATGCGATGCGGCGCAAGTGGGCGTGACAAATCCTAAGTACCCACCCTACGGACAGGGCATGGAAAGCGAACAAATGAACTATATGGGTAACAATTTCTGATATAATAATAAACCTTATAGTAATACTTATAATCCAGGTTGGAAGAACCACCCCAATTTCTCATGGGGTGGTCAAGGAAATCAAAGGCAACAATAATCCCAAAACTTCCAACAACAGCCCTACCCACAAGAAAAGAAGCCGAACCTCGAGGAGGTGCTGACAAAATTCATGACAGCCATAGAAACACGTTTCCAAAATACCGAGACAACATTTAAAAATCAACAGGCATCGATTCAAAAGATCGAGAATCAGTTAGGACAAATAGCTAAGGCGATCGCTGAAAGACCACAAGGAAGCTTACCAAGCAACACTGAGACTAACCCAAAGGAGCAAGTCCAAGCCATAACAGCTCAAGAAAGTAAAGGGTTAGATGAGCCCAATTTAAGGAAAGAGAATATGGTCGAAGAAGGTAAGGTTGAGGTAAGTAATAACAAGCCAAAACCGACAATCAAAGAGTACCAACCTCGCATACCATATCCCGAAGCAATGAAGAGAGACGACACAGAGAAAAAGTTCGGTAAGTTTCTTAAACTCTTAAAGAAATTGCATATTAACTTACCACTACTTGAAGCTCTTTCGCAAATGCGATTCTAGAAAATTTTTAAAGGAGTACATTGTGAAAAAGCGAAGGATAGGCGAGGCATCACATGTGGAACTAAGCGCAATGTGCTCGTGGTCTTGCAAAATAGACTACCACGGAAATTAAAAGATCCAGGGAGTTTTACAATTCCATGCTTAATTGGTAGTTTACCTATTGATAATCCAGTTTAGCTGATTTAGGGGCAAGCATAAATGTCATGCCTTATAAAATGTTTAAACAACTAGGTCTAGAGAAACCCAAACAAACTAGGATGAGCATTTAATTAGCTGATAAAACTGTTAGAATTCCTAGGGGTATAATCGAAGATGTACTCGTAAAGGTTGATAAATTCGTATTTCAGTGAGACTTTGTCGTTCTAGACATGGATGAGGACAACACGATCCCCTAATTTTAGGAAGACCATTTTTAGCAACTGCCAGGACTAAAATTGATGTCGACGCAGGTGAACGCATACTCTGTATAGGTGATGAGACAGTCACCCTTCAAGCTCTCGATTCGGCTAGGACATCGAGTAATCAAGGTGAGAAAGTAAATTCTATTAATAACCATTCAGTTAACCCTTCTTTGTAGGAAGCACCACAAAAGAACACAACTGAACCCGATCCTAGACTACGTGGCAACAAAGAAATAACTCACGAGGAACGAAGGTTTCAGATCGATGAACTAGACGAGTGAAAGACGCATTTCAAGGAAAAATTAGGGATACATGAGGAAGAACCAAAGACACTCTACGAGATAAACAAGTTCAAAATTGGAGATCAGGTATTGTTAGATAAAGCAGACCCACGAATATCTTCTTCTGACCTTAACACAAACAAGGAAATCCCTTTTAAGGTAATCAGTGTTTTCCCATACGGAACAGTCAAGGTAAGTAATCCTATTTTTGGCACCTTCAAAAATAAACACTACTCGGCTTGAACTATATCCTGTTAGTAAGACTGATAGCATGAGGAAGGACTTCCAACTCCTCAAACCACCATGATTATACGAATGAGAGGTAAGTCTAGCTTAAGACTATAAATGAGCGCTTCTCGGGAGGCAACCCGAGCACTAACCCTATTAACTTTTACATTTTTTTTATCTTTTACTTTTATTTTTCCTTTTCAATACCTAACTATAAACTAACCAAGTGCGATTTCCATACCACGCTGGCCTTACACCGCGGCGTGGCGTGGCCGTGTGGATACTACGGACTCCGTCTTGACATAGCAGAGGTAGTACGAGCCAATGACGAAAGATTCCCAGATCACGGCCGTGTGATATGGCCGTGGCTGACACTAAGGGAAGTCACACGGGCTATGACTAAACACCACGGCCGTGCGATACAGCCGTGGTCGACACTGTTTTATCAAACATGGGCGTGGTGACCATGAAACGGGCGTGGGAGAAACGAACGAAGCACAACACGACCGTGCGATACGGCCGTGTGACCCAACACGCCCATGGTACACGGGCGTGGGGATGTACCGGACATCAAAACTCTATTTAAACCACCCCCTCTTCTCAACTACTCCCCATTCCCCTTCCTCCATACATTCTCAGACCCCCTTCCATATTCTCCTTCCTTGGCCCTTTTTCAAGCTCTAGATGTACACCATATCCATGTCGAAGAAGCGAAAGGATCCTAGCACAGTCTTCCCCTGTGGGAGACCGATCTACATAAGTTCATGCCAGCCGCTTCATCCGCTCGACAAGCCAAGGATATTTGAGGCTATTTAGTTTTTAATTTTCTTTTTTCGTCGCATTTATTTTCCTTCTCTTTATCTTCCTTGTCCTTAAATAAATAATTAGTTTATTTTGAATTTTTCTTAGTATTTCTTGGCTATTTCTTCACGGGCTACCCAATTTCTTCATCTAGAGCAGTAATAGTGGGCAACCCCCATACCACCACCAGAGACGCCTCCTCCAACTTATCTTTCACCCCCGAATCAAGTTTTCACACCTCCAACTCAAGGAATCCATCCAAATTCAGGAAGTTTCATCTCTCCCTATCTTTTATGAATTTCTATCTATCTTTGTACATTGAGGGCAATGCACATCTTAAGTGTGGGGGGGTGAATCTTAAAAGTGCCAAACTTTTTGCATTATTCTCAAATCCTAAATTATGTCTTGTTCTTAAGTAAAATTTCTCATATTACTGTTAAAATGAAATTTCCTTTGATTTATGATTTTTATTGATATGTTTTGGATTAAGTCATTGATAATTGTGCAGTGATGATTTAAACTGTAGGAAACTAGAGAATCAAGCAGGATAAGTCTATTTTTCAGAAGTAAAAATTTTGTTAGGTTGTTTACCCGAATCTAATTATTAATTTGAAGTTTGAAATTTACAAGGTTGATATAAAAAAGCCCATAATTTTTTGTGAGATTTTGAGCCTTTTAGAGCATATATTCTTTTTCTTGCTCACTTTATTGATTATGAGTGTGTCAATATTGATTTGTTATTCTAGAACTTGCTTCGATTATACATGTCGAGACCACACCTTTGATTTGATATACAGAGATGATAAAGGCACCTAGGATTTAACCCACTTACTCCACTAAAAGCCTACCTTCATAATTAACCCCTAGTGAACCCCGTTTGATCTTAACAATTTTTTTTATTGACTCACCCGCAAATTTTAAACCAAAACCCTTTGTATTTGTTATCACCATTCCTTTTGACTACCCTTATATCGAGATTTGATTTGATCGGTTACTTAACTAGTTTCTTTATATCAGTTGTTAAATTCTATCTTACTATTATTATTTGATTTGTTCTTAAAAAAACAAACAAACCGAAGTATATTCATTATTAGTTCTGTGATTATGTGAGCTTATACATCTAGATTCCAATTGTTGAAAAAGAAGCTCGTATTAGTAGTAGTATTATTATTACAAGTTCTTAATTGATGTAATTATTTATATCCAGCTCATTGTTTCTAGTTAGGCAATCTCTCAATTCAATCTCGATTCTAACCTTCTAATTCAGCCTATATCCCCACCTTTAACCCAAGCCCCGTTACAACCCTATTAAAGACCTTTTGATTTGTGTATCATCTCATTTCTGATGGTGGAGATTTGATTTTCATGCAAGCCTATGGGATTAACTCTTCATGTTTGACTTTTGAGTGCTTAATTGCAGACCTTAAACACTTGAGTGATTTGAGTGAATCTTTAGTGAGGATGTCAATTCTTGTCGATTTTGAATCAGAGGTAATTATTTAGATGAGGGGAAACACCTACGTTTTGTGCTACAAAAATGTATGACTTAGGTTGTTTGAATCTTTAGGACTCTTTGAGTTGAATTATCCATGTATGAATTATCTTTGAATTATGATGAAACACTATTGATGAATATCATGAATCGAGGAAGTTTGTTTTAATTATGAGTTGAGAATTTTGCTTGAGGACAAGCAAAAGCTTAAGTGCGGGGGTATTTGATAAACCTTAATAGTAACATATTTTAAGCCCACATTTAGCATGCTTTTGGATGATTTAAGCCTTGAATTATGTAATTTGGTGCTTTTAATCCTTTGTTTTCATGTTTTATACCCAGGAAAGCACCGAAGGATGAAAAGAATGAGAAACGGGCCTAAAACAGAGTAAATGGGCCATCTCACGAAATCGACACGACCTGAGACCGAGACCACACGACCGTGCTCCTTCAGCAGCCTCGAACACGGCCTGGCCACGATTCACACGGGTATGTGTCATGGCCGTGCCCCTGTCGCGACAAAGAGAAATTTCACTCTGATTAGGATACTTAGAGGCGAAGTAACACATTCCGAAGCCTATTTAAACACCCTAAATATGACTTAAAAAGGGAGACCCAGGACTTTAGTCAGGGGGCGTCTAGCTAGGCCGAAGGAGGCATATTTGTGGGGATTTACTCGAAGATAGCCAGTTTATTCATCTCAAGAAGCCGGAATCATACTCAAGACGGAGGATCTCTCCTTCAATTCCTTCAGGGGGTTTTAGGGATTTCTTATGTTTTGTTTTATCTTTTCTTACGAGATGTTTTCTTTTATTATTTTGAACTAAACCCTCGAGATACAGAGGATGAAACCTAAGATGAATCTTGTTATCATTTCTTTGAACTATATGATAAATACTTGATTTGTTCTTAATTATGTGTTCTTAATTCTTGTGTTGATATTTTAGGAAGGTATTAATTCAAGTTTGATGTGCTTAGGTGGTGGAGCAAAAGTCACGCTAAGAGTAGATCTAGCATAGTTAAGCGGAGTTGATCGCACGCCTAGAGATAGGGTGACGAGATTTTGCCGGATTAGGGTGAAACCTAATATGGGAGTCCATAGATCAAGTTAATGCAATTCTAAGGGTTTTAATTAGAAAGAGATTTCAGTTAATCAACCTAGGGTTAGACGTTATTCGCCTCGAGAGAGGGTCTAATATACATTAGGGAATCCTACGGATCAAGTCAAGTGAATAAATCATCTGGTTCAGAGTTTGATAACAAGTGAAGTCTAGGTAGATTCTTCCTTGGGTATCGTCTTAATCAATTTTTTTTTCCCACAAGTATTTTCCCCAAATTCATTCTTCTTTGTCTTAGAGTTTTGAGTTTAGTAGTTAGTTAATTTAGATTAAACAACCAATTTCCTTTACTTTAGGCTAGATAATAAAAAGGAAGTTAGTATTTGTACTTTTAGTTCCTTTGGGTTCGACAATCCGGTCTTGCCTTAACTATACTACTGTTCGATAGGTGCACTTGCCTTAAATCGTTGTCATAGTTAGTGTCCAGGTTTGATCATTCTCATTATAAATTTTAAGACTTTGACATCGTATAAAACAACGATCACCTAGCTATGGCTCCTTAGTGATTTTCGGCCATGGGAGAAGAAGATGGACACAATTTTGACTTCTTTTTCCCTTTTTAATCATTTATTTACCAAATGACAAAAATGCCCTTAATGGTCCTTTCTTGAGATTTTTCCTTCCCATGTCTATTTTTGTCCATCATAATCTATATTGGTCTAATTGCTAATTAAGGACCTCTAATAATTTTTATAATTCTATTTCATACTTGATTCTTCTAGAATCTCATATTTTCTAATCTTTGTAATTTAGTCCTAATGGACAAATTGATCACTAATAAATAAATTTTCTTATGAAATTTTTACATAATCATGCAAACATATTATAAGCCTCATAAAAATCATAGAACACATATTTCTACTCTGGATTTGTGGTTTCGCAATCACCATTCCGACTAGGCCCTAAATCGGGCTGTTACAATTCTCTCCCCTTAGGAATTTTCGTCCCCGAAAATCTTACCAGCAAAAAGGTTTGGGTACTGGTTTCTCATAGCCTCCTCGGGCTCCCATGTAGCCTCTCTACCCCATGTCTTTGCCATAGTACTTTCACAAGAGCTATACTTTTATTCCTTAGATGTTTAACTTCCCATGCTAAAATTTTAACCGGTTCTTCGCCATATGTCATATCAGACTGAATTTCAACTTCGTCGGTGTAATAACATGCGAAGGATCTGATCGGTAACGTCACAACATCGACACGTGAAACACGTCATGAATCTTTTCCAGTTCAGACGGAAAAGCCAATCAATAGGCTACCGATCCTATCCTCTCAGTGATCTCATATGGTTCGATAAATCGTGAACTCAATTTGCCTTTCCGGCCAAATTTGTGAACTTTCTTCCATGGTGATACTTTCAAGAACACCTTATCACCAACTTGAAATTCAATCTCTTTCCGTTTCAAGTCTGAATAGAACTTTTGTCTATCTGAGGCAGCTTTTAAACAATCACGCATTATTTTTACCTTCTCTTTCGGTTTCTCTAACCAAATCGACCCCGTGAATCTGACTTTCCTTGAGTTCAGTCCAATACAAAGGCGTTCGACACTTTCGCCCATACAAAGCCTCATAAGGCGCCATTTTCAAACTCGACTGAAAACTGTTATTATAAGCAAACTCTACCAATGGTAAGTACTTTTCCTAACTACATTGAAATTTGAGAACACAACACCGGAGCATATCCTCAAGTATCTGTATTAATCTCTCTGACTGTCCGTCGGTATGCGGGTGAAAAGCCGTACTAAAACTCAATTTTATACCCAAAGCTTCTTGCAACTTTTTCCGAAAGCGGGATGTGAATCTCAGATCTCTATCCAATATAACAGACAAGGGCACTCCATGAAGCCTTACAATCTCAGATGCATACAAGTTTACCAACTTATCAAGTGAATAATCAACACGTACCGGTATGAAGTGGGCCGACTTCGTGAGTCTATTTACCACCACCCATACGACATCTTTCTTGCTTGGTGTCAACGGTAAACCCGTCACAAAGTCTATGGTAACACGGTCCCATTTCCACTCGGGAACCATAATAGGCTGAAGTAGACCCGAGGGTACTTGGTGTTCAGCCTTCACTTGTTGGCAAATTAAGCATCTCAATACAAACTCAGAAATATCTTTCTTCATACTCGGCCACCAATACCATTTCTTCAAATCATTATACATTTTTGTACTGCCTGGATGTACAGATAGACATCTGCTATGTGCCTCGTGTAAAATCTTCTGAATAATTCCTCGGTACACAGTCTCTGTCTCTGAACATCAAACATCCATCAAAATTTATCCCTAAGTCAGAATCAACTCCCGACTCATACTGAACTCTTTTGGCTTTCAAGTCCCTGTCCTCTTTCTGAGCCTCATAAATCTCTTGAAGGAACATCGATCTAGCCCTCAACTCGGCTAGAATGGAACCATCATCTGACAAAGTCACTCGTGTATTCATAGCCCTCAATGCAAATAAAGACTTTCTACTCAAGGTATCGGCGACTACATTCGCCTTTCCTGGGTGGTAGTCAATGACTAGCTCATAGTCCTTTATCAGCTCTAACCATCTTCGTTGCCTTAAATTCAATTCCTTCTGAGTCATCAAGTACTTTAGGCTCTTATGATCGGTGAATATTCGACATCTTTCACCATACAAATGGTGTCTCCATATCTTCAAAGCAAACACAATGGCAGCCAATTCTAAATCATGTGTCGGGTAGTTCTTCTCATGCGGCTTCAACTGTCTAGAGGCATATGCTATCAACTTGCCTTCTTGCATAAGCACACAGCATAATCCATTCAACGATGCATCGCTGTAGATCACAAATTCTTTTCCCGGTTTAGGTTGTACTAGAACTGGAGCCTTAGTCAACAATGCCTTTAATTTCTTAAAACTCTGTTGGCATTTCTCTGTCCATTCGAACTTTACATCTTTCTGTAATAGCCTCGTCATCGGAGTGGCTATCATAGAAAATCCTTTGACAAATCATCTGTAATAGCCAGCTAGGCCCAGAAAACTTCTAACCTCTGAAACATTTCTTGGTGGTTTCCAATCAACTCGGATTCCATCTCTCGAGACAATGTGCCCCAAAAATCCAACCTCTTTGAGCCAAAACTCACTCTTGCTAAACTTGGCATACAACTGTTTATCTCGTAAAATCTGTAAAACCATCCTTAAGTGCTCGGCATGCTCATTCTCATCACGAGAATATATCAATATATCATCAATAAACCCACAACAAACTTATCCAAGTATGGCCGAAATATACGGTTCATTAAGTCAATAAACACGGCAGGGGCATTTGTTAAATCGGAAGGCATGACTAAAAATTCATAGTGCCCATACCTTGTCCGAAATGCAGTTTTCGGCACATCTGAGTCTTTGACCCTCAATTGGTAATAACCGGACGTCAAGTCTATCTTGGAGAACATGGTGGCTCCCTTCAATTGATCAAACAAATCGTCGATCCTTGGCAATGGGTACTTATTCTTCACAGTAACCTTATTAAGCTGCCGGTAATCTATACATAATCTCATGGAACCATCTTTCTTTTTCACAAATAGTATTGGAGCACTCCACGGGGAATAACTCGGTCTAGCAAAACCTTTGTCTGTCAACTCTTGCAACTGTGCCTTTAATTCCTTCAACTCAGTTGGGGCCATTCTGTATGGAGCAATCGATATAGGTGTAGTACCAGAGGCTAATTCGATGCCAAATTTGATTTCTCTAACCGGAGGTAACCCTGGCAACTCTTCTAGGAATACATCTGGATACTCACATACTATCGGTACTGATTCAATTCTTAACTTAGTTTCTTTGGCATTCATCACAAGGGCAAGATATGCTTTGTATCCTTTCCTTACATATTTCTGGGCAGACATATGAGAGATCACTACAGGTAGTTTGTCTTGTTCATCTGATTCAACACGAAGGGTGTCCCTGTTTTCACATCTCAACTCGATGTATTTCTTTCCACAATTTACTGTCACATCATGAGCGGTTAACCAGTCCATACCAAGAATTATATCGAATTCATAAAATGGCAATAGCATGAGATTGGCCTTAAAATAATGACCTCTAATCATCAATGGACAATCTTTGCATACCTTATCAACTAATACACTTTTGCCTAAAGGATTGGAAACTTTTATCACAAACTCTATAGACTCTACGGGCATGCTCATACTAGATACTAATTTCATGAAAATATATGAGTGGGTAGATCCCGGATCAATTAAAGAAACAACATTAGTATCATGGAGAGAAAATATACCCGTAATTACACCAGGGGATGACGCCTCTTCGCGAGCGCGAATGGCGTAAGTCCTCGCAGGCGCTCTACCCTCGGATCTTGAAGCCTACTCTCTAGGTGCACTCTTACTACTCATTCCACTCCCCGGGTTTCTCTGTTTTCTCCCTCGAGTAGTACTTCTCGATCTAGCACTCTGAATTTTCTCTTTTTCAACCATCTCAGGGCATTCTCTAATAAAATGATCTTGGGAACCACACTTAAAACAGGCTCTCTTGATAAACCGTAAAAGTAACATATTTTAATCCCACATTTAGCATACTTTTGGATGATTTATCCTTTGATTTATGTAAAAAGGTGCTCTTAATCCTTTCTTTTCATGTTTTATACTCAGGGAAGCACCGGAGGATGAAAAGAACAAGAAACGGGCTTAAAACGAGCCAAATGGGCTAAAGCACGAAATCAACACGGCCTGGGCCCAAGACCACATGGCCGTGCCTCCTCAATAATCTCAAACACGGTCTAAGCCATGAAATACATGGCCTTGCCTCATTAATAAAGTCCAAACACGGCCTAAAGACGATTCACACGGGCGTGTGCCATGGCCGTGTCCCTGCCGCGAAAAAGAGCAATTTCAATCAGATTTGGATACTTAGGGGCAAAGAAAAACATTCCAAAAGCCTATAAATACACCCTAAGTATGACCTAAATGAGGGGAGTCGACGGGAGCCTAAAGCTACCGTTTAGGGGCGTCTTGCTAGGCCAGAAAGGGCAGATTTTTGGGGATTCACTTGGGGATAGCCAGTTGTTCCATCTCAAGAAGCCGGAATTATACTCAAGACGGAGGATCTCCTCTTCAATTCCTTCAGGGGGTTTTAGGGATTTCTTATGTTTTGTTTTATCTTTTCTTCTGAGATGTTTTCTTTTATTGTTATGAACTAAACCCTCAGATACCTGAGGGGGATGAAACTTAGATGAATCTTGTTATTGTTTGCTGAACTATATGATAAATATTTGATTTGTTCTTAATTATGTGTTCTTAATTCTTGTGTTGATATTTCGCGGATATTAATTCAAGTTTGATGTGCTTAGGTGGAGGAGCAAAAGTCCCTACCTATGAGTAGATCTAGCATAGTTAAGCGGAGTTGATCGCGCGCCTAGAGATAGGGTGACGAGGCATTGCCGAATTAGGGTGCAACCTAATATGGGAGTCCATAGATCGAGTTAATGCAATTCTAGGGGTTTTAATTAGAAAGAGATTTCAATTAATCAACCTAGGGTTAGATGTTATTCGCCTCAAGAGAGGGTTTAATATAAATTAGGGAATCCTACGGATCAAGTCAAGTGAATAAATCGTCTGGTTCAGAATTTGATAACAAGTGAAGTCTAGGTGGATTCTTCCTTGGGTGTCATCTTAATTAATTGGTTTTTCCTCAAGTTATTTTCCCAATTTTATTCTTCTTTATCTTAGAGTCTTTAAGTTTAGTAGTTAATTAATTTAGATTTAAACAACAACTTCACTTATTATAGGCTAGATAATAGAAAGAAAGTTAGTATTAGTACTTTTAGTTCCTTTGGGTTCGACAATCCGGTCTTGCCTTAACTATACTACTGTTCGATAGGTGCGCTTGCCTCAAATCGTTGTCATAGTTAGTTTCTAGGTTCGATCATTATCTTTATAAATTTAAACTCTGACTTCACAGCGATCAAGTTTTTGGCGCCGTTGCCGGGGAACTAAAAAATTAAGAAAACTCTATTTTTATTACTTTAGCCATTATTATTATTATTATTATTTTACTTTGCTAAATTTTCTTTTATTTGATTTTGGCAGATAGAGGAGATGGCACTGAATAACTATTAGTGGCAAGTTATGAGGACAAAGCCAACAAACGCAACCGATATCTACAACCTCGACCCAATAACCAGGCTATCAAACCAGTTAGAGATCTTAAATAAAAAGTTTGATGATTTGTGTTCTTCGCAGATACATCCAGTTATGCAGTACGAAACAAGCGGAGGCGTGGAAAATCTTGAGTACCCACCCTACGGATATGGCATAGAGAGCGAACAAGTCCACTATATGGGTAACTATTCTAGACCTCAAAATAATTTTTATAGTGACACTTATAATGCAAAGTTGGAGGTACCATCCAAATTTCTCGTGGGATGATCAAAGTAGCCAAGGCCAGGAACTTCCTCCAAATTTTCAACAACCACCTTACCAACGGAAGAGAGTCGAACCTCGAGGAGATCTCGACAAAATTCATGGCGACCACGAGATAACCGTCTCCAAGACACCGAGACCACCCTTAAGAATCAACATGCATCAATTAAAGGGATCGAGAGCCAAGTTGGGGAACTCACTAAGACAGTTGGACAACTTACTAACACAGTTGGACAACTCGTAAAGATAATTTCCGAACGACCGCAAGGGCGTCTACCAAGCAACACTGAAACTAACCCAAAAGAGCAAATTCAAGCCTTAACAGCTCATGACAGTGAAAGGTTAGTGGAATCCGACCCAAGGCAAGAGCCTGTGGTAAGTGAAGGTAAGGTTGAGGTAAGCCATGATTTACCAAACCCGGTAATTACAGAGTACCAAGCTCATATGCCATACCCCAATGCAATAAAGAAAGACCACACAGAGGAACAATTCGGTAAATTTCTTAAACCTCCAAAGAAGTTTCTTATTAACATGCCGTTTCTTGAAGCTCTTTCGCAGATGCCAGATCCTAGACCTCGTGTCAATAAAGAAGAAATTCATGAGGAACGAAAGCTTCGGATCAATGAACTAGACGAGTGGAAGATACACTTCAAAGAAATACACGAAGCAAAAACGAGGCAACTTCACGAGAAACTTAACGATGGGACAACCCAGCTTAAGATAGGAGATTAGGTACTCAAAATCTTCCAAGATGGAATAGTCGAGGTAACTAATCCTAAATTCAGCACTTTTAAGGTAAACACTACTCGACTTAAACTATATATCAAAAACCGAATTGAACGCATGAGAAAGGATTTTAACCTCCTCAAACCACCCTGATAATGCAAATAAGCGGTAAGTCTAGCTCAAGACTTTAAACGAGCACTTCTCGGGAGGCAACCTGAGCACTAACTCTAGTAATTAGTTTCGTTTTATTTCTTTTCGTATTTAGGCGTAGGTTTCCACACCCACACGGCCTTGCACACGGCCGTGGCCATGGCCGTGTGGACACCACGGGTAGGCACATGGGCGTGGACCGTATCTCTATTTAATTTTATTCCTATTTTTATTTTTATTTTTATTTTTATTTTTATTTTTATTTTTATTTTTATTTTTATTTATTATTTTTCTTTTTCTTAATGGCATTTAGATTTAGCTTAGGATACAATAAAATCAGACCGACTACTTTGAGGATTCAAGTTCAAACGGTTCGAGGCGCTTCCCCACGTTCACCTCCAATCCTATCCGGTTTCCTTTCATTAACTTCATCCAAAATTCAGGAAGTTTCACCTCTCTCCCTATCGTATGATTTTATTTTGCTATTATCTATCTTTGTACATTGAGGATAATGTACATCTTAAGTGTGGGGGGGAATAACTATAGTATTATTTGAAAATCCCTGAATTATATCTTGTCTTAAAGTAAGTTTCTCATATTATGATTAGAATGAAATTTCCATGATTTATGGATATGTTTTAGATTAAGTCATTGATAATTGTGCATTGATAATTAAATTCTAAGAATACTAGAGAATCAAGCATAATAAGTCTATTTTTCAGAATTAAAATTTTTTAGGTTGTCTATCTGAACTTAAATATTACTTTGAAGTTTGAAATTTACGAGGTTGACATCAAAATACCCATAATTTTTGTGAGATTTTGAGCCTTATAAGAGCATATATCCTTTTTTTTTGCTCACTTTATTGATTATGAGTGTGTCAACATTGATTTGTTATTCTAGAACTTGCATCAATTATACATGTCGAGACCACACCTTTGATTTGATATACAGAAATGATAAAGGCACCTAGGATTTAACCCACTTACTCCACTAAAAACCTACCTTCATAATTAACCTCTAGTGAACCCCGTTTAAACCTAACAACCCTTTTGATTGACTCACCCACTAATATTAACCCAAAACCCTTTGTTTTTGTTATCACCATTTTTTTTGACTACCTTTATATCGAGATTTGATTTGATTAATAGCCCAACTATGTTTTTTATTTTAGTAATTTATCCTTTGTTATGTATTTATGATTTGTTCTTAAAAAAAAAATCAAAAGTATATTCATTATTCATTATTAGTTTTGTGATTAAGTGAGCTTATACGTTTGAATTCCAAATATTGAAGAAGAAGCTCGTATTATTAGTATTATTAGCCTTCATTGATGTAATTACTTTTATTTAGTTCATTGTTTTTGGTTAGGTAATTTTTCCAGGTCGATCTCGATTCTAACCCTCTAATTCAGCCTTTAACCACACCTTTAACCCAAGCCCCGTTACAACAATCTCAAAAACCTTTTGATTTGTGCATCATCTCATATTACAGTGGTGGAGATTTGATTTTCATGCAAGCCTATGGGACTAACTTTTCAGGTTTGACATTTGAGTGCTTAATCCTGAACCTTAAACACTTCGAGTGATTTGAGTGAATCTTTAGTGAGGATGTCAACCCTTGTAGGTTTTAAATCAGAGGTAATTATTTAGACGAGGGGAAACACCTATGTTTTGTGCTACAAATGTATGACTTAGATTGTTTGAATCTTTAGGACTCTTTAAGTTAAATTATCCATGTATAAATTATCTATGAATTATAATGAGACATTGTTGATAGGAATATTGAATCATGGAAAGTTCGTTTTAATTGTAAGTTGAGAATTTTGCTTGAGGACAAGCAAAAGCTTAAGTGTGGGGGTATGTGATAAACCGTAAAAGTAACATATTTTAATCCCACATTTAGCATACTTTTGGATGATTTATCCTTTGATTTATGTAAAAAGGTTCTCTTAATCCTTTCTTTTCATGTTTTATACTCAGGGAAGCACCGGAGGATGAAAAGAACAAGAAACGGGCTTAAAACGAGCCAAATGGGCCAAAGCACGAAATCAACACGGCCTGGGCCCAAGACCACACGACCGTGCCTCCTCAATAATCTCAAACACGGTCTAAGCCATGAAATACATGGCCGTGCCTCATTAATAAAGTCCGAACACGGCCTAAAGACGATTCACACGGGCGTGTGCCATGGCCGTGTCCCTACCGCGGAAAAGAGCAATTTCAATCGGATTTGGATACTTAGGGGCAAAAAAACACATTCCAAAAGCCTATTAATACACCCTAAGTATGACCTAAATGGGGGGAGTCGACGAGAGCCTAAAGCTACCGTTTAGGGGCATCTTGCTAGGCCAGAGAGGACAGATTTGTGGGGATTCACTTGGGGATAGCCAGTTGTTCCATCTCAAGAAGCCGGAATTATACTCAAGACGGAGGATCTTCTCTTCAATTCCTTCAGGGGGTTTTAGGGATTTCTTATGTTTTGTTTTATCTTTTCTTCTGAGATGTTTTCTTTTATTGTTATGAACTAAACCCTCAGATACCTGAGGGGGATGAAACTTAGATGAATCTTGTTATTGTTTGCTAAACTATATGATAAATATTTGATTTGTTCTTAATTATGTGTTCTTAATTCTTGTGTTGATATTTCGCGGATATTAATTCAAGTTTGATATGCTTAGGTGGAGGAGCAAAAGTCCTTGCCTAAGAGTAGATCTAGCATAGTTAAGCGGAGTTGATCGCGCGCCTAGAGATAGGGTGACGAGGCATTGCCGGATTAGGGTGAAACCTAATATGGGAGTCCATAGATCGAGTTAATGCAACTCTAGGAGTTTTAATTAGAAAGAGATTTCAATTACTCAACCTAGGGTTAAATGTTATTCGCCTCGAGAGAGGGTTTAATATAAATTAGGGAATCCTAGGGATCAAGTCAAGTGAATAAATCGTCTGGTTCAGAATTAGATAACAAGTGAAGTCTAGGTGGATTCTTCCTTGGGTGTCGTCTTAATTAATTGGTTTTTCCTCAAGTTATTTTCCCAATTTTATTCTTTTTTGTCTTAGAGTCTTTAAGTTTAGTAGTTAATTAATTTAGATTTAAACAACAACTTCACTTATTTTAGGCTAGATAATAGAAAGAAAGTTAGTATTAGTACTTTTAGTTCCTTTGGGTTCGACAATCCGGTCTTGCCTTAACTATACTACTGTTCAGTAGGTGCGCTTGCCTCAAATCGTTGTCATAGTTAGTTTCTAGGTTCGATCATTATCTTTATAAATTTAAAACTCTGACTTCACAGCGATCATCTCTCGTGGGCTCGGCATTCACCGGGATGTCGTCTGCCGCACTGTGGACATTTCGGGGTATTTGGTCGTGTGTTCCCAATGCTAGCGACTAAAGTAGTCTGAGCTTTAATACCAGAGTACTGTTTACTCTTACTTCTGTTTGAAAACCCGGCTGAGGTAGCTGATCGGGTAGGGAAGCCTCTCGACTTCTTAGACAAGGACTGAAATGACTTATTCAATTGTCTCTTTTTTGAGTCATGGGACTCCATCTCAGCTTTCCTTTTCTCTTTCACCAATTCCTCGGCTTTACAAGCCCGATCCACTAGCGCAAAAAATTCCTTCAACTCAAGGACACCAACAAATAATCTGATATCTTCATTTAATCCGTCCTCAAACCTCTTACACATGATGGCTTCAGAGGACACACACTCCCGAGCATACTTGCCTGAGTCTTACAAATTCACGCTCATATTACATTCATTGTCATTCTACCTTGTTTCAGTTCAAGGAATTCCTTTCTTTTCTGATCAATAAATCTTTGGCTAATGTACTTCTTCCGGAATTCTTCTTGGAAAAACTCCCATGTGATCCTTTCCCTTGATACAACCGACACAATGGTGTTCCACCACTGATAAGCGGAATCTCTCAGAAGAGACACTACACATTTCATGCACTCTTCAGGTGTGCAGGATAACTCATCAAATACCTTGATGAAATTTTCAAGCCAAAATTCTGCTCTTTCCGGATCATCATCCTTACTAGCTCGAAATTTCTCGGCTCCTTGTTTTCGAATTCTGTCAACCGGAGGCTTTTCTCTCCTTACCACTTCTACCACTTGGGGAGCTACTGGGGTAGGTTGAGGAATAGGTGAGGGTGGAGGGGGTTGTGCATTCGGGTACGCATGAACGAACTCCGTGTACCATGCATTCTCTTCCCTAGCCTCTTCTCCTCCTCTCTGACTTACAGTCGTAGGTCTATTCTCATTTTTATTCAGCACCGTCCCTTCGGTGGGAGCCAGCGCTTTACTTTCTACATCACCAGCCACAGCTCTTTCGAGATCCATTTACTATATGAAAACACAATTTAAATCGTCAAGAGTTGTCACACTATCATTACATAACACTCATATGTATGGCATGCATAGCTAGATTCATGCATACGCTACATTAGTCCGAGAATTGACTAAATCGTAGCTCTGATACCACTAAATGTAACACTCCTTACCCATATCCGATGCTGGGACAGGGTACGAGGCATTACCGAGCTTAACTTACTCAAACATACAACTTCGGGCTATAAAATTTTGTTTCAACTTTAAAACTTTTCATTCATATTCTTAACATCCTCATTATGGACCTACGAGGCCCTAAACATACATTCAGGAGGTTTCGGGATTAAATTAGATACTTTTGAACACTTAGAATTTTTTTACCTAAAACAGGGCCACACGCCCGTGTGGAATGGAACAGGCTCGTGTGGGCAAGCCGTGTGGTCACACACGCCCATGTTCCCAGCCCGTGTGGAATTTATTTTTCATTTCGAACCTACAGGGGTTTTCACACGGCCAGACACATGCCCGTGTCTGTGGCCCATGTCCCTCACACGGCCTAGACACGCCCGTGTCCTCACCCGTGTGTGAAAACCTGGGTATTCTGTTTATAACGTCAACATACCCTTAATAGCACACGGCCTAGGCACACGCCCGTGTGCTGGCCCGTGTGGCGAATCGAATTCTCGCAAATTTGATGCGGGGGACACACGGCCTATCAACACACCCATGGGGTTGGCCGTGTGTCTACCCGTGTGGACAATTAGATAGCTATTTTCCAAGCCTATTGCCACCCTGAAACATAAACAAACATATACCAACACAAGCAACCCGTAACATGGCAATAGTACACTATGAAGGCTCACAAATCATCATTCATGCCCAACATAGATATCATCATCATTTAGTTATGGAACTTGACAAATCTTGGCCAATTCTTAATGGCCATTTACAAAATGAGTGTATAACATTAATAGCCAACACTTCGGCTTTCAAATATGACATAACACAAAATGACCAAGTTCCTATACATGCCATACTCAAAATAAATCAACTTTACTATACCAAATGAATAGTTGATAGTGTGATCCGAGCCCCGACGTCTTATGATCCCCGAGCTAGCTTGACGATGCTACAAGGAAAAGGGAAAGGAGAGGGGTAAGCATATAGCTTAGTAAGTTTGCATGAATTAAAATAGCAACATAAGTACTCATGGTAAAATCCATTCATCTCATAGAATAATAATAACACAAGTTCTCAAGTACTTTGACATACTTACTCGTACTTACGCTTACCCAATTACATATCACATTAGGGTTTCATAATTCGTATTTTACTCATGGTACATGTATCACTTCATCACATACTTTAGCACTTATGCTATCATAAACATAAACTTAAATCCTAACTATCTTTCACTTAAATGTAACTCTTTGTATAGCTTAACTCTAGCCATTTTTGTATACTTAGCTCTCTTGCCTGTTGAACTACTCGGAATATCGGAGGATACTCAATCTCATCATACATATATCACGATGCCAATGCCATATCTCAGATATGGTCTTACATGGGATCACCTATTGATGCCGATGCCATATCCCAGATATGGTCTTACACGGGATCTCTTAGCTTGATGTTGATGCCATATCCTAGACATGGTCTTATACAAGATCGTACATAGATGTTGATGCCATGTCCCAGACATGGTCTTACACGAGATCTTCCTTTGGTGCCGAAGCCATGTCCCAGACATGGTCTTATACGGGACCTTCCTTATTCAGTGCCGATGCCATGTCCCAGACATGGTCTTATACAAGATCGTACATAGATGTCGATGCCATGTCCCAGACATGGTCTTACACGAGATCTTCCTTTGGTGCCGAAGCCATGTCCTAGACATGGTCTTATACGGGACCTTCCTTATTCGGTGCCAATGCCATATCCCAGACATGGTCTTATACGGGACCTACATTCGGTGCCGATGCCATCTCCCAGACATGGTCTTATATGGGACCTTCCTTATCTCATGTAGTGGCATAGGTATCCTCGTTATTTCAAATCTTCAACCGAGACTTCAACTTAGCATCATCTCATTATAACCTCTTTGAAACATCATAAATCAATTTCATGTAATTTGTATTCATTTCTCATAAAATAAAGTAATTAAAAGAATAATGATTTCACGTAGCTATAAATCCACACAAACTTACCTCGGTTCTCAAACTGTGTGAAGATGTTCGATTTAGTCCAACACTTTGTTCTTGCCTCGGTTTCGATCCGAGCTTCGTGTTTCTTGATTATCAAGCTTGGAAGTTGAAGAAACCCTAGCTATGGCTCCTTAGTGATTTTCGGCCATGGGAGAAGAAGATGGACACAATTTTGACTTATTTTCCCTTTTTAATCTTTTATTTACCAAATGAAAAAAATGCCCTTAATGGTCCTGTCTTGAGATTTTTCCTTCCCATGTCTATTTTTGTCCATCATAATTAATATTGGTCTAATTGCTAATTAAGGACCTCTAATAATTTTTATAATTCTATTTCATACTTGAATCTTCTAGAATCTCATATTTTCTAATCTTTGCAATTTAGTCCTAATAGACAAATTGATCATTAATAAATAAAATTTTCTCATGAAATTTTCACATAATCATGAAAACATATTATAAGCCTCATAAAAATCATAAAACACATATTTCTACTTCAAATTTGTGGTTTCGCAACCACCATTTTGACTAGGCCCTAAATCGGGCTGTTACATTCTATTTCCCGTATTTCTCACTGGCCTCCCTCTAGCAATAGTGGTACTCAATCTTGTGTTCTGAAAATTATCCTTTTCAACCATTTTAGGGAAATCCCGAATGAAGTGATCTTGGGAGCCATATTTAAAACAAGCCCGGTTGTTCATCCTACATTCACCGGGGTGTCGCCTACCACAGTGTTGGCATTCAGTCTTATTAGACCTATCGTTACCAACGTTCGCTATAGACGTAGTCTGGGCCTTAGTACCCGAATATTGTTTCCCACGATCTATGTTGGGATACCCAACTGAAGCATTCGAACGAGTATGCATATCCCTCGATTTCTTTGACGAAGACTGAAATGACTTATTCATTGGCCTCTTTCTCGAGTGTCTAGCCTCAAACTCAGATTTTCTCTTCTCTTTGCTCAACTCTTCGGCCTTGCAGGCTTGTTCAACTAGCATAACAAATTCTTTTAGCTCTAAAATCCCAACTAAAAGTCTGATATCCTCATTCAGCCCATCCTCAAATCTCTTACACATGATAGCCTTTGTTGAAGCACATTCTCGAGCATACTTACTGAGTCTAACAAACTCTCGCTCATATTCAGTCACAGTCATTCGGCATTGTTTCAGCTCTAAGAACTCTTTGCGTTTCTGATCAATAAATCGTTCGCTGGTATATTTCTTTTTGAACTCCTCTTGGAAGAAGTCCCAAGTAACTTTTTCCCTTGGTACTACCGATACTAAAGTGTTCCACCAATGATATGTCGAATCCCTCATGAGTGATATAGCACATTTCAAGCACTCTTTTCGTGTGCAAGAAAGCTCATCAAATACCCGGATAGAGTTTTCAAGCCAGAATTCTGCCCTTTCGGGATCATTTTCGACATTCGCTTTAAATTCTTCAGCCCCTTGCTTTCGAATCTTAACGACTGGAGGCTTATTCAGTGTTACCAATTCCACACCTTGGGGAGCTACGGGAACCGGTTGAGGGTTAGGTGGGGGTGGAGGATGTTGGGTAGCCGGATTTGTCCGAACAAACTCAGTAAGTAACTCATTCAACCTTTGGAAGAAGGCTTCCCTAGCCTCTCCTCCTTGACCAATTGTCACTGGTTTACTTTCGGATGGCGCGGTCCCTTGAGTGGGAGCCGGTGCATTACTTTAAACGTCATCAGCCACTTCTCGGTCGGGATCCATTTACTATATGAAAACACAGTTTAAATTGTCAGGAGTCAACACACTATCAAAATTCATATATGGCATGTATAGATAGACTCTTATACATGCTACGCTAGTCCGAGAACTGACTAAACCGTAGCTCTGATACCACTAAATGTAACACCCCTTACCCGTATTCAATGCCAGAATAGGGCTTGAGGCATTACCAGACTTATAACACAAGCATTCATACAATTCCGAGTCATAAATTTACGTCCAAATTAAAACTATTCATATTAAATCATAAAGTCCCTTATATCAGCCTACGAGGCCCAAAACATGCTTTGGAAGTGGTTCGGGGCTAAACCGAGAACTTTAGAAAATTTTACATAACTTAGAAAATTTTTCATGTTACAGGGGTCACACGCTCGCGTGGTTCAAGAGACATGCCCGTGTGACCTTGAGACACGCCCGTGCTATAGGCCGTGTTCAATTTAGGGTGCTATCTGACTTGTGCCACACGGCCGTGCCACACGCCTGTGTGCTATGCCATGTGGTCAATTTAATTTTCCTAATTTTTCATAAAATAGGTGCAGACTTCACACGGCCGGGGCACATACCCGTGTTCAAGGCCGTGTAGCACACACGGCTGAGACACACATCCGTGTCTCTGCACGTATGCTTAATTCTGGACATTCTGTTTCTCAAAATTAAGGTGTAGGGGACACACGATACTACACACGCATGTGGGGCAAGCCGTGTGTCGCACACGGCCTAGACACACGTTTGTGTGTCTAAACGTGTGAACAAAATAAAGGCTATTTACCAAGCCATTTGCCACCCTCATTTACACCTACATTTACACCAATTCAATGGCACAATTCATGGCATACTTAGGCAACTAAACATCCACACCTCATTCACATGCTACATCTATCATACATAAACATCTCATATTCATCAACTCAAATCATGCAATTTTCCACATTCATGAAAGGCATCATCATATGAATATACTTATACCAATATTAGCCATCATTCATGGCCATATACAAAATGAAATCATTAACCATTATAAGCCAATACATTTGTCCACATTGCAAATGATACATACAACAAAATGACCAAGTCCCTATACATGCCATACATTCAAAATACCAATATCATCAATACCCAAATTGAGAGTTTGATAGTGTGATCCGAATCTACGACGATCTCCGATTCTGAGCTAGCTTAGTGACACTATAAAAACATGGAAAATAAACGGAGTAAGATATATAGCTTAGTAAGCTCATATGCAAGAAATAAGCAACCCTACCATGCATAATAATTCAAATAACATAACATAATTAAATGTGAACCTACCATAGTTTCATAATCACAATTTATCCCATCACAAAACTTACCTCATATTCATCATTTCACACATTTAATAAGCATAAGCTTTACATACATACCCGAGCCATCTCAAAATGAATGTACACATACTTTCATCTTTGACATACCCGTGAACCACTCAGAATAACAATGTCGGATACTCGGGAAACTTTGCATACTAAGTGCTACATAAGTAGCCAAAGCTACCCAAATCTCATATCACATAATCGATCACTCTCGAGCTATCGATGGGCCTACTCACACAAGCTGTCAGTCGAGATGTAGCTACACGGTGCTGCTCACACAAGCTGTCAAGTATCCGCAACATATGCCGGTATACTCACCACCGATGGGGCGTCTGAGACCAAAGCACCGGATCATATAATCACATAACACATAACGACCCTAGTGACATGTCACTTGTATCCTAACCTCTTCCTAAGGTTCAAACGGGATTTCTTGCTTGTCGATCCGTCTTCGGACTCGTTCGTAGGATTATACTCATTCACAAAATCAAACATACAATTCATGCAATATTAAAGCATTTAGATAAAATTATTCTAAAGCTTATTTTTAACATACGAACTTACCTTGGCACAATATGAATAATTGTTCGATTTAGTCCACAATCTTGTTCTTTCCCCGGTCTAAGTCAGAACCTCGTCTTTCTTAATCTATAATATCAAATTTAGCTTATTCAATTATCACATTATTCAATGTAATCCTAAAAAACCTTATGGCAAAAATTACATTTTTGCCCATCACTTTTCAACTTTTTACATTTTAGTCCCTAGGCTCGTAAAATGAAATATAGTCAATTTATTAAAAACCCAAGCCTAGCCTAATCTTTTTCATTCTCATAGCAGCCCACATTTTTCATTTATTCACATTTTTTTATACTCATTTTACAACTTTTTCAAATAGGTTATTTTTAGGTATTTTCATCAAAAATCACTTAGTAAAAGTTGCTTATCTAACATCAAACATACATAATCTACTATTATACATCAAAATACACAAATATCTAACATGGGTAAAATTTTAGACTTTGATTTTCTTTCAAATTAGTCCTTGGAATAGCTAGATTAGGTTGCAAGGATCTCAAAAACATAAAAATCATTAAAAACGGGGTTAGAACGGACTTACAATCGAGCTTGGAAGATGAACAAACCCTAGATATGGACTCCTCTTGTGAATTTTGGCCATGGAGGACTAAATTGATGAACATGGAGACTTTTAATTAGTTATTTTGGCTTTATTTACCAAATGACCAAAATGCCCTTAATGCCTAACTTCAAAATTTCACCTAGCCATGTCCATTTTTGTCCATACTAAAGTATAATAGTCTAACTACCATCTAAGGACATCTAATTTAAGATCTCATAGAAACTGGATACCTTTAACATATAGAACTCACATTTTGCACGTTTTGCAATTTAGTCCCTCTAACTAAATTGAGTGCCCAAACGTCAAAATTTTCAAACAGAATTTTCACGAAATCATTCCATAAAACTGTAGACCATAAAAATATAGTAAAAACAAATTTTACTGTGTCGAATTTGTGGTCCCAAAACCACTGTTCTGACTAGACTCAAAATCGGGCTGTTACAGAGACCATGCATGACGGACTATAAATAGCTGAGAAATGAATCCTCATGGAGATTCCTCTCAATTATGTTTCATTCTCTCATTTTCTTCATCTTCTTCTTTGGTTGCTCCGGGAAGCTATAAACACGGAAAGCTTTGGATGGAGTAATGATCATGAGAAATTAGTCAGAGAAGTAAAAAATCCAGTAAACGGGTAAGGTTTTTAATCCTTTTGTATATGCAAGGTTGAGAAAATAAAGAAAAAGATTTCCAGAAACCATTTTAGGGGTTCTGCATGTTTCTGGAAAACTAAGTTTTAAACTGGTATTAGTAAGTTTAACCTATGAATTGGTTGTCTTGCTTAGTTGCTTGGAGAATGGAAACTATAGCGTCCGGAAAAGCTAAGCAGATAAGAAGAAGAAGAAGCATCAGGTGAGTTTTTGCACTCAACCCATGAAAAGCTAAATATGTTGTAAGGTTGCATGAGTTCTGAGTATCCTCCATTCTAAGACCATAGCTGAAAGATGCCATGGCATCCTTTGGTAGTCCGTCGAGATGGTAAACACGGGGTTATACTATGTAATTGATTTTTCATAATTTAATGTAGCAGATTAAACTAGTTTTCACATTTAAAGAGCTTGAATACAAGCATTTTTGTGATGTTTTAGTTAAATTTTTTTAGTTTTATTTATATTCAATAAAATGTGCAAATTGAGTCTTTTATTGACCTTAGGGGCCAAGTGAGGCCTAAGGGTGAGCTAACGCACTTTGTGAGTGTGCAGGAAACCATTAGAAGGTGTACTAAATGGATACTGGTTGCTATGTCGCAACACGGATGACTCGATGTTGCAACATAGGGAACAAAATAGAGAAAGCTCAAGACTTCCTTCGATGTCGTGACATAGGCTGAGGGTGTCGTGACATACCCCTGAAGATAGCTGAAGAGGAGTATATTGATTGCTATGTCGCGACACAGGTCTTGGTGTGTCGCGACATCAACTCTATGACGGAAATTAAACATGAAGTAGAGGCTTTTTAGTCTGCATAATCAAACTTAAAGCACGGGAGCGTCAGCTAACCTAGGGTTAAGGATGACAACCACCTGAAGGCTATAAATAGGCTCATTTGTCACTTGTTATAGACCATCATTCCTTTATCCTAGATTCTCTGTGTAAAATTTAGTTTAGTATTTTCTTTCATCCATAGGTTTTAGATTTATTTCAGTTGTTCTTGTTGATTTCAAGAGATCTGAATTGTGGAAGCATTCAAACTTTTTGGATTCGCGATTAATCTCAATACAATCAAGCTATTTCATTTACTCTATATTATCAATTGAATTAGTATGCTTTCTCTTTACATCAATTCTATATTGTCTGTGAAAGCCATGAGGAACTAATCCCTCTATGAGGGATTAGCGAGTGGAGGTATGATGTGTTAACTATTTTGTAGGGTTACTCAACGGATCAGCTGTTTGGGAAAGGAAGAACGTGGAACAAACCCTAGACTTGACAACCCCGAAAGGTCATCAAGGTAAGAATTAACCCAAAATTAGTATGACTCATCCGTGAACACCTTCACCCCAAGCCAGTCTGGACTATGAGGCTGAAAGATAAGTAGTTCTTGCTAGCTAGTAATGTTAGTAGAAGACCGGAAGATTCTACGAAGGTAACGACTAGTTGATTGACGAGGAACTCGAAACAACAATTGATGGAGATTATCAAAGCGATCTAATCACCCATAATCAAGATTTGATTTATTCTCCCTTTCTATCTCTTGATGTCTATTTCTTTTATGTTATTTTGTATTTATTATAATAAAACCCTAAAAATCATTTATTTATATTTTTGTACTATAACTAATTTAAAAGTACTAATTAGATCTTTTAGTGTTTAAGTTAGAATTGATCTGGCACTAACCTCCCTTGGGTACAATCCTCGGAGTACTCACCTACTTCGTTGTAAAACTATATTACAACTTGACCTATATACTTGCAGATACCGCCTTGTCTTTCTATATTTTATTGTAGTATTCATACTCTGGACGTTAGTACGTCCAGAGGCGGTCAGTAATGCTTAAAGACGCTATGGCATCATGGATAGTCCGACGAGATGTTAAACACTGGATAGTTTGACGGGACATTAAACACGAGGTAGTCCGCCAGGACAGTAAACTCGAGGATTATGGGGTAAGACCATAGTTTGGCTATGGAAACCAATAGAGTTTGTCTAGACATTAGACATGAAACCTGACGGGTAAGACCATACATTAACTATAGCAGCATAAAGAGTCCATTGGGATGTAACGCAGGGTTGAGCAAGTGTACACAGTCGTTCAAGTAATAAGTAAGTAAAATGAGTTATCGTCTCTACAGGGATTTTATAAGCTTAACCAAATATTTGTAAAATTATAACTTTACAATTTGATGTAAAAATTCAATAATTTGGATGGTGATGATTAAACTAAGTAAAATTAACTAGATGCAAAGATTGATCCCTATGCAATTCTAATCTAGATGTAATTTACCTAAATGTATGAATGAATGGCTTTAGCAATAAAAACGATCAACATTAAATGGGCTAGGATAATTATATTAATAAATTCAATTTACTTTATCATGCTTAACAATGTTCGGAAATACTTCCACGGTAACTCGATCTTTCATGAGTTTGGAAACCAATTTAAGTCCTTTCGGAGTCTTTTGCTTTGTTAAATATGCATTTTACTGATCATATAAACTAAGGGTTTCTTAGCATTTATGTAAGGTCACAGGGACATTTACATTTGCAATAGTTTAATTACATAAACCTAAAAACTATGCAAGGTAATAGAGCTAACTAAAGATATTACGAACCTCAACTTAGTCGGGTTTAAGGATCTAAATTGAGCATTGCACTTTTAAATTATGTGTCTACTAGCCGTCGTCTGGTTAGGATCACTCATCTAATCTGAGTGCACCTAATCACGTATGAATGAAATGCATCATGATATTAATTGAAAACATGATTTACTGAGGCCTAAACATGTTAAACATGAATAAAATAGATCTTATTGAATTAACGTAATCATCTTAGCAAATAGTATTTAAAATATCATTGTTGATGTAAAAAACAATAAACTCAAAGCAAACATAATTAAAATAAATAACGAGAGGAAATAGTAAACTCTATTCAGTTCAACAGCGTTTTGGATCTATTCTGACTGATGCGCTCCTTCGTTCTGCTTGATGATTCTTTTGCTAAGGAGTTCTTAAGGTGGCCAGCCAAAGAATGCTTTTGACAAAGATTTTGTGGCTAAAGGATGGAAGGGAGATGGGCGGCTATGCAAGGGAAGGAAAAGGGAAATAGGTTGTAGAGAAAATGCAAATGAGGGAAGGGAAATGAGTTGTGAGCAATTATTTGAGAAGTGATAGGTGCATGGTATTTATAGGTGAAGGTAAAGGGTAGATTTTGCTAAAAATAGCATTTGAAATTCCTTCTTTCCTACTACACATGGCCGGCCACATTGCAACGAGAAGGGGATGACTTAGTCTCCTCATTTTGAATTTAAACAAAGGCTATTAATAGCCATAGGGTGGACATTTTCAACAACAAGTTGTTAGGCTGATTTCTGATTATTTTCCAACTACAAGGACCTTCAATTAAATACCCCAAAGCTTGCTTTTGAGCAGCCATCTACTTTTGTCGAAACAAGGCTTTAGTTCCCCCTTGTTGGACGATTTCTCAGTCCAATAATGTAGCAGACACGTCCATCTTTTAGCACATCTTTTATTGGGTCAAATTATCAACCTCATGACCCAAATTGCATGGTCTTGCCGTCCACATGAATTAATTTGTGCATGTCCATGTTTCATTCACATTAGTCACATCTTCAATGGTCCTCCTACATAGTGAAAAATTACATATCAATAAATTAACATGAAATAATATAAAATATGTACAAAAATCATGTAATTAAGCACAATTTCACATACTTTATAAATTCATGCCCAATATTACTAATTAAGTAAAATTCACTTATTTTAATAACAATTACTCAAGATAAACTTATTTATTAAGTAAAAAGATGGTAAAAATATGTAGAAAAGCCTTTATAATTTTGAGTTTACACACCCCTAAACTTAAACCATTGCTCGTCTTGAGTAATGTTCATGCAAAGCACAACTTTTGCTAATGCAATTTTGCAAAATTATAAAGCAGCATCAATCTTCTCACCTAATCATGCATCAATAAAATCATGCTCAAAAATACTTTTTGTTAATAAGTAGCTCGAATGCAAATGTTATTTCCAAACTTTATACTAAGTATATCATAATGTCAACATGAATCATAGTTTGCATGCATTTTCAAAATCATACATAACATTCACAAATCAATATGTTTTCCTTATCAAAAAACATAGCAATCCCAAGGTCTAATTAGTGGTATTCATAAGTTGAGCTTAGTAATTCCTCTCCACTAATGTAGTCGGTATAATCATTCAATTAATAGGTTTTTTATTAGGTTGTAATGGGGCTAGGCTAAAGGTAGGGATAAAGAGAAGTGAATGTTGAGGTTCAGTCATCTTAACCTTAACTTATCTTGGATATTTCTGTGTCACAACCTTTATAAAATTGGGTCTTTGGAACACCCCAAACTTATTTCGAGCTCATACTCAACCTTTACTATTTTTCAGACTTTAAGCAAACTTTACTCTTTATTTTTGAGAATTTGAGCAATCTTTTCTTTGCTTTTTATTCTTTTGAAGAAACTTACCTTTTTTTCTTTCATTCATTTTTTTTGAATCATGTGAAGAGCATGTACATCTTTTCATATCTTTCCTCAAACTTCACCAAGACAAATTCAGTTAAGATATGTACAAAAGAATATGATAAAATAAAAAAGATGATAATGTGGCTTATAATGTAGGTACTTTGCAATTAATAGGCCATTAAGCTCAAAAATTAAGTTTCAAGGGTTAAATTAATAAGGTCGGCTTGAAAGGCTCAAACGATCTAAAGAAATTATGCTTATATCATATTAGATTCTTATACCTCCTAGGATTTCTCCTCAAGAAAGTTACTAAGTCAATTCTAATGACTTAAGCCTTCATACATGTCTATTTTTAAAGAAATCAAATTTTCATGGCAAATACTAAAGATCATACAAGCATTCCATCACTCAAGATAACATATGAATAACTTAGATAAAATCAGAAATCATGCTTGCATTTGAACATACTTATGAACAAAAATTCTTCCTGAACATTCATTTATTTCAGCATACTTAAGTAAAAAGATTGAATCATACTTAAAAATTCATAAGAAATGCCTTACCCCATTTAAAAAGAAGCAATGTTCTTATTGCGAAAACAAGTAATGAATGAGAACTAAACACCAGGTAGGGTTGCAAGAAAAGAGAAGTGAGTTATAAAGATTGCTTAAGCACCAAGTCTTTCTCTACAATCCAATCCTAGATATGTTCATTCCCATTATGCATCACTTTATTTTTTCTATTGAAAGGGCATTGAGCTAATTTATTCATGCTTCTATTTTATTATGCGAAAGTAAAAATTCTAACTAGGAAATAAAAATAAAGAAATAAAAACTAAAGATAAGAAATTCCCTTATTTTATTTATTTGACTTATCCACATTGTCTTCCTCCTTTGATGTTTCATCTTTGCTTGCATTCTCATATTCCTTCCATGACTCAAAGATATAATCTGGGAACTTAGAAAAAAAACTGTTAGAGATATTTTTAAAAGTATTTCTTACAGAGTCATCTCTAACTTTTGCATATTTCCAACAAACTTGTTGTTGGTTATACATAAATTTCATTATATCCATCAAAATTGACAATTCCAATTTCTTCACAGTATTTGAAGAAGTGAGCCTAGGAATAGTCAACTCAGGATCAACACTTGGTTAAACTAGCTTATCAGCACTCGAATCATCTCTTGGTTCAGAGATGTAACATCCTAAATTAGGGGTTGTGCATGTGGTGTGTTTTGTGTGTATGTTATGCTTAATATGCTGGTTAGGGTGTTTTGGGGGTCCAGGAAAGGCTCAAGGTTAAGCCGAAGTCTTGGCCAAAATTCTCTTTTTGGGCACTTTAGGGGAGAGCTGGATGGGATAGGACTTAAGGGTTGTTGCTTGTAGATATTTGGCACAAGGAGTCTTTTTGTAAAGTGGCAAGGAGGCACCACTTAAGGGGCAGGTGAGTGGCCTTCTCGGGAGAGCTGGCGGGAGCGAGGTTTGAGTTGCGTGTAGTTTCCATGCAGGGATTTCTTTTTGACGCCAAGGTGTAGGGGAGGTGGATTCGGCTTGGACTCTGTTGGATGAGTGTTGAATAAGTCAACACATTTGAATGAAGGGAGGAGAGGAAAATAAGGAAGGGAATCGGTCAATAATTTCGAATGGGGAGTGGAGAGTGATCGGTGGAGAGAATTATGGGATTGGGGAGAGAGGAAGAGAGTTTGGCCGAAAGTGGAAAGTGAGGTGTGTGAGTGTATGTGTGTGTACAGTTTAGTGGTTTAGAGGGAGCGGTGAGTATTTCGGCTAGCTAGAAAACACCTAAAGCATTCTCCTTTCATTTATTTTGCATTTTGGGAACTTTTGCCTCATTTTTTTTAATGGTCAAAACCGAAACACCTCCTGTTGCTCTTCTACTTTTTCTTGTTCTTTTGTGCTTAGGCGAAAATGCATTTTGATTGTGCTCTCTTTGCTTTTCTCTTTGTGTTGCTAGTCATTTTTTTCATAGCCGAATTCCCCAAGTCAATTACTCCCTTGTTTCTTCTCAGCCGATTGGTAAGAGCCTTATTCTCTTTTCATCTTCTTCCTCCTTTCTGCTACACTTTGATTGGTTGGCCGAAACTCCCCTCTTCTCCATTTCTTTCTTTTTTTGAGCAAAACACCTTCAGTTTTCGTTCGTTCTTTGGGTTCTTTTTGCTTTAGCCGAATCTCCCTAGCCATCTCTTCTCTTTTCCTCTCGATTTCTTTAAAAAGAAAAGCCAAAACTTATCATCTCTTCTAGGTAGTCCTTATTTATTTGTTAGCCGAATCTTTCTGGCATTCATATATCTTCTTTCGACTCTTGTTTGCAGTGGATCGACGTTACACATCTTCCACCACTCCCAATTGGATTCTCTATTGATCGTGGTAAGTATTTCCCTTTTTATTTCAATTCTCTTTTTGCTCTTTTGAGTGCTGAAGACATTAATCTTATCCTATGTTCTTGGCCGATTGAAGGGGGGCTTTGTCTTCGCGTTCTTCCAGCTTCTGGTCTATGATTGAAGTGTGTTAAGGGACATTCGATTCTAGTTGACTTAGGTATTCGATCGGTGCAGGATCCAAGCCTTTTTAATCTCTGGGATTTGTCGATCTAGGTAAGGAACCTTAGCCTTTGAACGCTTATTATCAGTTGCTTTGATGTCAATGTCTTAACACGGTCTTGACCAAGATCATTCATGGACTCGAATGCCGGCCAAATCTAAGGAGGGGTTGGACTTGTACCTCCGGCCCCCAAAGTTCAAGAGCGCGCGGTGTCTGCTTTGTTCGAGATTGGCCACCGTTGTTGTGGGCCGCCGTGCGTGAGAATAGTAGGCAGATAGTTGTAGTTCTGCTAGTGATAGTGTCGACATAGATAGCATAGTGCTGCGTGTAATCGGGTGTGTAAAATTTCACACTTTAATATTAATATGTGATACTAATCGTTTGGGGCTGAAAAGCCGAAGTGACTAGATGGATAGTCGTTATGGCTATATGGGTATGGTTGAAATACCAGGTAAGTACCTTGATGTTATGTATGAGTTAATGTATGTATACCATAATGATACTGTTCATTTAGATAGCATGATACTTTCATTTGGGTTGCATATGTTATGCATGGGTTGGATATGTTGTGTAAAGGGGAAGTGCTTAAGACTGTCACTAGTGGTTTGGTACCACAAGTGGGTTGGCCCCACATTCTTGATTCCATGACTAAGTCTCAGTGGTTTGGAACCACCAGTGGTTTGGTACCACATACATATGATTTCGTGACTTGTCCTAGTGGTTTGGTACCACTGTGGGTTGGCCCCACATGCATGATTATTAGGGATTGTCACTAGTGGTTGGGTACCACAAGTGGGTTGGCCCCACATATAATATTTTGTGACTCTGTCACCAGTGGCTAAGTGCCACATAAGGAGTGTAGCGGATGGAGGGTCGATTGTAGAAATCCCCACGGTGTGATAGGCTAGTACAGGTGGTGTGTAGAGGATGGAAAATTTAGGTTGGGCTGGGCACATTGTATTCATATTTGAGTAGGCTACTTTAAAGTGGGCTAAGGTTCAATATGTGATTGTGGGCTTGGAGCCATTTATGTTTCTTTAAGGGGGATTTACACACTGAGTCTTGGTGACTCACCCCCTCTGCTTAACTTTGCAGGTGATCAGTAGGACGTGGCCTTGGGAGCCGAGGCGGACTCGTAGATAGAGGCCATAGCTTGATAAATTCCGTAAACTCAGTTTCTTTCTTAAACTATTTTAATTTGGGGATTTTAGTTGATTTTAGTTGATGTAATAAGGCCTCTTAAATTACTATTTGGTTTAACATTATGTATTTAGTTATGACATGACGTTATCCTACGTTTTTAAACATGATTGTTAAAATGGAGTTTTCAAAATATAAGAAACATAAAACAACCATTTTTTTCTCAAATGCTAACAAAGATAACAAATTAGCGATTGATTAAACTCGGAGATTTTTCTTAAGCTATAAACCACTATTTTCCAAAACCTTTTTCCTGTGACATACCAGATCTAGTCGTAACATTTAGACCGGGTTTAGGGTGTTACAATTTTGGTATCAGAGCCTAGGTTGCAAAACTCGGGCTGTAAAAATAGGCTCAATGATGTTTTATTAACTTGGTCTAAATAATTTTTGGGAATATTTTGATTGGAACATGGCATCCGAGTCCGTCGGCACCCGATCCACGCAGGTAAGTGTTCTAAATTATTGATGGTGTATGCATGAAATAACTGTTAGCATGAATGAGTATGTTTGTTAGCTCTAAGAGACCCAAACTTTAGAGACTGAAACGTTTTGAATGTGTCTGGCGGAAACTACACTTTAAGACTATTTCTCATAAAACTACTCAGTGTTAAACAGTGAAAGAAATACTAACTCATAAAACTTTAATCAGATTAAGTCGCAAACATTAGTCATGAGCACTCGGGGGTGTGGACGTAATGTACGTGGTCGTGGTAGAGGCAGGGTTGCGGTATCGGAACCAGTAGGATCTGATCATGGGTCAGGAAATGAGATGCCGGTACCACCGGTGCGGCAGCGAAATTCCGAGACCAAGCGGGCGGAGATGATGCGGTGTCTCAAAGCGATGTTACGGGTCTTGGAAAGAGTTCTTGGGGTAGGCATGAGTGCGAGGGCTCGAAATCAGATATCGGGCGGCCGAGCTAATAGAGCGGAAATGTTTAGGGGCGTTTCTGGTGTAGCTCCCAACGCAGCTGAATATTGGTTAGAAGCAGTTGAGCGTATAATGGATGATCTTGACTTCACAGAGGAGGAAAAGTTGAAAGGGGTTGTATCTCTTCTTCGGAATGAAGCGTATCGATGGTGGCTTACGGTCGGGGATGGTACGATGGTTGATAATATCACACAGGATTTCTTTAAAAGCGACATTCGGAGGAAATGCGTCGGATCAAGTTACGTGGATACGCAGCGTAAGGCATTTCTAAATCTGGTTTAAGGGAGTAAGTCGGTAGCCGAGTATGAGGCAGAATTCTTACGTCTAAGCCGTTATGCCCGGGGTATTGTGGCCACAGACCAAGAGCGTTGTGTTCGGTTTGAGGATGGGCTGAGAGATGAGTTGCGAGTGTTGATAGCTCCACAGCGAAAGAGGGAATTTGCTGTTCTTGTGGAAAAAGCTAAGATAGCCGAGGAGGTGAAGCAGTTCGAAAAGCAGAATCAGGAGAGAAATAGAAATAAAAGGAATTTTGGTTCGTCAGGATCAGTTGGGCAGTTTCAGAAAAGACCTAGGGTTGAGGGGCCGAATCGTGTTGTGAGACCTGCTGTTGATAGTCGGCCTTCGAGGTGTGCTCGTTGTGATAAATTTCATTTGGTGAGTGTTGGGCTGGTAGTAGAGGCTGTTCCAAGTGTGGGTGTACAGAGCACCGAATAAGGGACTGTCCACAGGAGAGGGGAAGAGCGCAACCAATAGGTCAGGGTTATGTTCAATCTGGTAGAGCTGGTCAGCAACCACAGAGAGGTCGTGGTCCGGTCAGAGAGGGTAATGGTGTTAGTCAGGGTCGTGGAACACTAGGCAGAGGTGCAGGGAGCACTGATGTGAGACAGCCGGGGTTGGTCTATGCAGCCATACGCCGAGAAGAGGGTGATGCACCAGATGTCATAACCGGTACGTTCTTAATTTTTGGATTGCCTTTTTCTCGCATTGATTGATATTGGGTCGACGCATTCTTATGTTGCTAGTGTGGTATCTGGAACTTTAAGTATAGACTCTGAGATTACCCCTAGGAAGATGGCTGTTATCAGCCCGCTAGGATAATCTGTAGTGGTGAACAAACTTTATAGGGATGTACCTCTAGAAGTTCAAGGGTAGTTTTTTCGGTCGATCGATGGAGCGCCGTTCGGGAGTTCGACTTAATCTTGGGCATGGGTAGCTAGTTAACTATCAAGCAAATTTGGATTGTGCGACCAAACGCATGGTGTTAAGAACTCTCGAGGGCGAGGAGGTGGTGGTAATAGGTGAGAGGAGAAATTACATCCCAGCGTAGTGTCCGCTCTCAAGGTTGAACGAATGGTGAGGAAAGGATGTGAGGCATTCTTAACTTTTGTTCGGGCCCTGGAAGCCAAGGAGTTAACTGTAGGGGATGTTAGAACAGTGAAGGAATTTTCTGATGTTTTCCCAGAAGAGCTTCCGGGATTACCTCTGGATCGCGAAGTGGAGTTCGGTATTGATCTCCTTCCGGGAACAAAGCCAGTGTCTATTGCTCCATATAGAATGGCGCCGAAGGAGTTAGTGGAACTAAAAGCTCAAATTCAGGAACTGTTAGATCGAGGTTTTATCCGACCGAGTGTATCACCTTGGGGAGTGCCGGTGCTATTCGTTAAGAAGAAGGATGGATCAATGCGTATGTACATTGACTATCGTCAGTTGAACAAGTTGACGATCAAGAACAAATACCGTTGCCACGGATTGACAACTTGTTCGACCAATTGAAGGGGCTTGATCTTCTCAAGATAGATTTGAGGTCGAGGATATCATCAGCTTAAGGTTAAGGAAGCGGATATCCATAAGACGGCTTTCAGGACTCGCTATGGTCATTACGAATTCCTGGTGATGCCGTTTGGGTTGACCAATGCACCAGCAGCGTTCATGGACATGATGAACCGAGTATTCCAACCCTACCTGGACCGGTTTGTGGTGGTATTTATTGACGATATCTTGGTTTATTCAAAGTTAGAGGAGGAGCATGATTCGCATCTCCGGGTGGTTTTACAAATTCTGAGGGAGAAGCAGTTGTTCGTTAAGTTCAGTAAGTGTGAGTTCTGGCTAAGAAAAGTTACCTTTTTGGACCATATGGTGTCGGCAGAGGGGATTAGAGTTGATCCTCGGAAAATTGAAGCTGTGTTAGATTGGAAACCGCCTAAGTCTGTGGCTGAGATTCGGAGTTTCCTTTGTCTTCTTTGGATATTACAGAAGGTTCGTTGAAGGGTTCTCATTAATTGCGGCACCTTTGACCAAAGCTGTTGAGAAAAGGGTACCTTTTGTTTTGGGGTGACAAGCAACAGAAAGTTTTGAGAAGCTAAAGAGGATTTTGACGGAGGCTCGGTGTTGATTCAGTAGGAGGCTGGAAAGGAGTTTGTGGTTTATTGTGATGCTTCACACACGGGTTTAGGATGTGTGTTGATGCAAGACAAAAAGTTGTTGCGCGTATGCATCTCGGCGATTAAGACCGCATGAGAGTAATTACCCCGCATACGATTTAGAGTTGGCTACGGTGGTTTTCGCTCGAAGATGCGGAGACATTATCATGCAGAGAGAAGTCTCGTAATCTACACCGACCACAAGAGTTTAAAATACCTTTTAACTCGAAGAGAGCTGAATCTAAAGCGTGAAGGTGGATTGAGCTTACGAAGGATTATGATTTTCGATTGAGTATCATTCAGGTAAGGCAAATGTGGTGGCGGATCGTTAAGCGGAAGGTAAAATCGATTTGAGAGTGATGTCAGCCACACGAGTTTATCTGACGATGAAAGTTTATTAGCTGAATTGCAAGTGAAGCCGAGCATGGGTAAGTCGGGTTAAAGAGAAGCGATTATTGGATGATGTCTTGAGTGCTCGACTTACTGCAAGTGCTGAGGATGGTGGGGTGGAGGATTACAGTTTGAGCAATGATGGAGCTTTGTGTTTAGTGGGAAGGTTTGTATGCCGAAGGATGTGGAATTGAGGCGAGATGATTCTTGAGAAGCGCATAGTAGCCACTTACGCTATGCATCTGGAGGAAGTAAGATGTATCGGGATTTGCGGGAGCGATTACGTAGCTTTGGATTAAAGCGGGAGATTACGGAATTTGTGGGAAAGTGTTTGATGTGTCGTGAGTTAAAGCCGAGCATCGATTACCTTTGGGATTGTTGCGGCGGTGAAGATTCCACAGTGGAAATAGGAAAGGATCACTATGGACTTTGTTAGCGGGCTACCTCTTACGCCTACTAAGAAAGACTCGGTTTGGGTGATTGTGGATCGATTGTGAAGTCGGCTCATTTCATTCATGTTAGTGTCGACTACTCTCTTGAGAGGTTGGCTAAAGTGTATGTGGCGAAATCGTGAGGTTGCATGGGGTGCCGGTATCGATCATATCGAGATAGAGACCCTAGGTTTACGTCGAGATGCGGAAGGCGTTGCACCTAGCGTTGGGTACAAAGTTGGATTTCGATCTGACATTCCATCCTCGATCGATGGTCGATCGAGAGAGTGATCCATATTTTAGAGGACATGTTGAGAAATTTGTGTCATCATCAATTTCGAGGGTAGCTGGGAAGAGTTTCTACCGTTAGCGGAATTTACATACAACAACGATTACCAAGCTAGTATTCGGATGGCGCCCTATGAAGCATTATGCAGGCAGAAATGTCGTACTCCTACATGTTGGGACGAATTGGGTGAGCGCGATTTTGGGCCCAGAGGTGGTCAACTGTGTGAGAGAGAAGGTTAAGCTAATTAGGGCTCGATTGAAAGAAGCATTCGATAGGCAGAAATCATATGCGGACCTGAAGCGAAAGGAAATAGAGTTTGCTATGGGTGATCGGGTTTTCTTAAAGGTTTCACTGTGGAAAAAGGTTCTGAGGTTTGGACGGAAAGGTAATCTAAGCCCCAGGTTCATCGGGCCTTATCGTGTGTTGAAGCGTGTGGGACCAGTAGCTTATCAGCTCGAGCTGCCTTCAGAATTAAGCCAGATTCATGATGTGTTCCATGTTTCAATGTTGAGGCACTACCGTTCGGATCCATCCCATGTTGTGCCATTGGAAGAGATCAAAGTAAGGCCAGACCTATCTTTTGAGGAGGAGCCAATTCAAATCCTGGATCGTGACGTTAAGGTATTACGGAGAAAGGTGGTTCCTTTGGTTAAAGTGTTGTGGCAGAATCACGATTTAGAGGAAGCAACGTGGGAGCCAGAGGATGTAATGCGACAGCAATACCCTCATCTCTTTTGATCAGGTAATTTTGAGGCTGAAATTTTTTTTAGGGGGTAGAACTGTAACATCCTAAATTAGAGGCTGTGCATGTGGTGTGTTTTGTGTGTATGTTATGCTTAATATCTTTGGTTAGGGTGTTTTGGGGGTCGAGGAAAGGCTCAATGTTAAGCGAAGTCTTGGCCAAAATTCTCTTTGGGGCACTTTAGGGAGAGAGCTGGATGGGATAGGACTTAAGGGTTGTTGCTTGTAGGTATTTGGCACAAGGAGTCTATTGGTAAAGTGGCAAGGAGGCGCCACTTAAGGGGCAGGTGAGTGACACCTCAGGAGAGCTGGCAGGGAGCAGGTTCGAGTTGCGTGGTTTCCTTCTAGGGATTTCTTTTTTACGCCAAGGTGTAGGGGAGGTGGATTCGGCTTGGACTCTGTTGGATGAGTGTTGAATAAGTCAACACATTTGAATGAAGGGAGGAGAGGAAAACAAGGAAGGGAATCGATCAATAATTTTGAATGGGGAGTGGAGAGTGATCGGTGGAGAGAATTATGGGATTGGGGAGAGAGGAAGAGAGTTTGGCCGAAAGTGGGAAGCGAGGTGTGTGAGTGTGTGTGTGTACGGTTTAGTGGTTTAGAGGGAGTGGTGAGCATTTTGGCTAGCTAGAAAACACCTAAAGAATTCTCCTTTCTTTTATTTTGCATTTTGGGAACTTTTGCCTCATTTTTTTAAATGGTCAAAACCGAAACACCTCCTATTGCTCTTCTAGTTTTTCTTGTTCTTTTGTGCTTAGCCGAAAGTGCATTTTGATTGTGCTCTCTTTGCTTTTCTCTTTGTGTTGCTAGTCATTTCCTTCATAGCCGAATTCCCCAATTCAATTACTCCCTTTTTTCTTCTCAGCCGATTGGTAAGAGCCTTATTCTCTTTTCATCTTCTTCCTCCTTTCTGCTACACTTTGATTGGTTGGCCGAAACTCCCCTCTTCTCCATTTTTTTTTTGAGCAAAACACCTTCGGTTTTCGTTCGTTCTTTGGGTTCTTTTTGCTTTAGCCGAATCTCCCTAGCCATCTCTTCTCTTTTCCTCTCGATTTCTTTAAAAAGAAAAGCCGAAACTTATCATCTCTTCTAGGGAGTCCTTATTTATTTGTTAGCCAAATCTTTCTGGCATTCATATCTCTTCTTTCGACTCTTGTTTGTAGTGGATCGATGTTACACATCTTCCACCACTCCCAATCGGATTCTCTATTGATCGTGGTAAGTACTTCCCTTTTCGTTTCAATTCTCTTTTCGCTCTTTTGAGTCTTGAAGACACGTGTCGTATCCTATGTTCTTGGCCGATTGAAGGGGGCTTTGTCTTCGCGTTCTTCCGACACGGTCTATGATTGAAGTGTGTTAAGGGACATTCGATTCTAGTCGACTTAGGTATTCGATCGGTGCAGGATCCAAGCCTTTTTAATCTCCGGGATTTGTCGATCTAGGTAAGGAACCTTAGCCTTTGAGCGCTTATTATCGATTGCTTTGATGTCAATGTCTTAACCTGGTCTTCTGACCAAGATCGTTCATGGACTCGAATGCCGGCAAATCTAAGGAGGTGGTTGGACTTGTACCTCCAGCCCCAAAGTTCAAGAGCGCGCGTTGTCTGCTTTGTTCGAGATTGGCCACGGGTTGTGGGGCGACACGAGCGAGAATAGTAGGCAGAGATAGGCTGTAGTTCTGCTAGTGATAGTGTCGACATAGATAGCATAGTGCTGCGTGTAATCAGGTGTGTAAAATTTCACACTTTAATATTAATATGTGATACTAATCTTTTGGGCTGAAAAGCCGAAGTGACTAGATGGATAGTCGTTATGGCTATATGGGTATGGTTGAAATACCAGGTAAGTACCTTGATGTTATGTATGAGTTAATGTATGTATGCCATAATGATACTGTTCATTTAGATAGCATGATACTTTCATTTGGGTTGCATATGTTATGCATGGGTTGGATATGTTGTGTAAAGGGGAAGTGCTTAAGACTGTCACTAGTGGTTTGGTACCACAAGTGGGTTGGCCCCACATTCTTGATTCCGTGACTAAGTCTCAGTGGTTTGGAACCACTAGTGGTTTGGTACCATATACATATGATTTCGTGACTTGTCCTAGTGGTTTGGTACCACAGTGGGTTGGCCCCACATGCATGATTATTAGGGATTGTCACTAGTGGTTGGGTACCACAAGTGGGTTGGCCCCACATATGATATTTTGTGACTCTGTCACCAGTGGCTAGGTGCCACATAAAAAGTGTAGCGGATGGAGGGTCGATTGTAGAAATCCCCCTGGTGTGATAGGCTGGTTCGGGTGGTGTGTAGAGGATGGAAAATTTAGGTTGGGCTGGGCACATTGCATTCATATTTGAGTATGCTACTTTAAAGTGGGCTAAGGTCCAATATGTGATTGTGGGCCTAGAGCCATTTATGTTCTTTAAGGGTTACACACTGAGTCTTGGTGACGCACCCCCTCTGCTTAACTTTGCAGGTGATCAGTAGGACGTGGACTTGGGAGCCGAGGCAGACTCGTAGATAGAAGCCATAGCTTTATAAATTCCGTAAACTCAGTTTCTTTCTTAAACTGTTTTAATTTGGGGATTTTAGTTGATTTTAGTTGATTTTTGTTGATGTAATAAGGCCTCTTAAATTACTATTTGGTTTAACATTATGTATTTAGTTATGACATGACGTTATCCTACGTTTTTAAACATGATTGTTAAAATGGAGTTTTCAAAATATAAGAAACATAAAACAACCGTTTTTTTTCTCAAATGCTAACAAAGATAACAAATTAGCGATTAATCAAACTCGGAGATTTTTCTTAAGCTATAAACCACTATTTTCCAAAACCTTTTTCCTGTGACATACCAGATCTGGTCGTAACGTTTAGACCGGGTTTGGGGTGTTACAAGAGATTTCTGGTTCCTTTATCGGTTCTGGATTGCTCTATTCTTCCTCAGATTCTGCTTCTTTTGTTTCAGTAACTGAGTTAGCCTCCGTTTCGTATTTGTTAGATGACTCATCAATTTCTGATTCTATTTGTTTACTCGATTCAGGTGGGTTTAGCTCATAGACATTCTCCACTAACCTTTCAAGATCATGGGCTATGATGCAACCTTGAACATACAGTCCTTTCATGTTTTCTTTTGTTTTAACTTAGGCCTTTAAGCCAAGTGGAATTATCAATGATGGGAAGTAAGCACTTTCAGTCTTCTTTCTAGCACAATCATGGATCTCCTTAAGAATAATCTTCCCATTGATAGACCTTTCTGTCATAATTGCATACAATAAAAACATTCACTCCATCGAGATGGTGAAACTATGTGAGATAGGCATGCAACTGTATCGAACAAAGTAATGACTTTCTTATAATTCATCGGGATCCCGGATTTTTCACAACATTAAGCATTTGTTGAAGAAAATCCTAATTTATATTTGTCATCATGGAAAAGTACTCATCTTTTTCAACATCAAGTAAGTTAAACAAATCATTAATGGAATTAGAAGTTAGGGGTACCTTTTTCTTGCAAACAAGGACTTCAGTAGCATCTGACTTAGTCAAATTGGCATAAAACTCTCGAACTAACTCCTTATCGGGAAATGATCGTGCATTGCAAAAATAATTCCAATTGAGGGCATCAATTATCTTTTGAATCGTCAAAGGCATAACCATCTTATCATTGCTTTCCAAGTTGAACCATTTTTTCCGGCATCATAAGTTGATTTTTGAAGACTGAATCAAACCTTTCTTTCACATCCTCATCTTGAATCACAATTGGATTTTCGGCAGAGGTCTTGGAAGATTTAGTTCTTTTGCGAGACATGGTGACATTTCCCGAAAAATAGGCAAAATTTCAGCAATGGATGGAGCAAGGGATTTGTGGTAGTGATCGACTTGCGATAGCGACGGGTTTGAGGCCACGATAGGCGTGTGACGACGATCAACGTGCAATGACGATAGGAATGCGATGGTAATATGGTTGCTCCGGCAAAAGAATCGCGATAGCAATAAGCTAGCATTTTGCGACAATGGAAGGAATTTGGGGAGATTTTTTGAGATTTAGGCCGATGGCTAAAGGAAAAAGAATGAGTGGCTAGGGTTTAAGCTAATTGCTTGAAGGGTTGTGAAAATTATGGTGGTAGAGAGGGGTTTATATAGTGGTGAATTAGGGCAAATTTGTAGCAAAATTTTAGCTACTTTAAATGGCTTGGGAGGCAAGTATGGATGGAGGGAAAATTTGATAGCAAAATTAGGGTTTTAGGGAACCCTTATGGACGGAAACAATGGGTAAATTTCTCCTCTTTGCTGTTCAAGCCTTAAGCTCAACTGTATTTACAAACTAGATTGCTTAAAAATAAATAAACTGATTAGTACTTGGGCCAATTTGACCCCATTTATTAAACATAAACAAATTAAATTAAAATTTAAGACAAAGAAAAAATGAAAAATAAAAATAAAACTAAAAATAAAATTTTTAAAATTAATTAGAAATTTTCTTCTTAAAAAATTATGTTAAATTAATTCCAGGAAAATTTTGAGGGGTCACAACGGTCCCATTTAAGTTCCAATTTCGTTAGACAGAATTAATTAAATGTACTAATTTAAGAAAATAATTTCTAAATTTTTATTAAAAAGTAGGTTTATGGAAAACTAAGGGTCTAATAATTTGAACAAGGTTTTAATTCGCTCAACTTCACCATCCCAATAGTCCTTGAGACGTTGACCATTAATTTTAAACGTACCTCCATGTTTGTCGTACAATTCTACAGCTCCATATGGATAAAATTTGTGGATGGTACAAGGTCCTTTCCATCGAGACTTGAGTTTTCCTTAGCCTTGAATTAAACAACAACACTTTCTGACCTTCTTTGAATTCACGAGATTGTATACGACTATCATGCCATCTCTTATATTTTTCTTTACACATCTTAACATTCTCGTATGAAAATAACCTCAACTCTTCCAACTCATCAAGTTGTAACATCCTTCTCTCACCGGCTTGCTTAATATCAAAATTCAATTGCTTCAAAGCCCAGTGAGCTTTATTCTCCAATTCAAGCGGCAAATGCCATGCCTTTTCGAAAACTAACCGATAGGGTGTCATTCCTAACTATGTCTTAAAAGCAATTCGATAGGCCCATAGTGCATCATCGAGCCGTCGAGACCAATCTGTTCTATTAGGGCGCACTACTCTTTCAAGAATACCTTTGATTTCTCGATTCATTCTTTCAACTTGCCCATTTGACTGTGGGTGATAGGCAGTAGAAATCTTATGCTTCACATCATACTTGTCAAACAACCACTTAAGCCATTTATTTATGAAGTGAGATCCTTCATCGCTAATTATATGTAACGACCCGAAATTTATGGTAATTAGAAAAGTGCATTTTCGGGTCTCCGTTTTCGTAAAATGAATTCTTAAATATTTATTAAAAATATTTACGAAGTTAGTTGTGTGGTTAATTAGGTTTTAGTTAGATGAATAAGTTTGAATTAAGGTTAATTTAGTATAAGGACTAGATTGAATATAGGGTAAAAGTTGAATTATAAAATCAAGAAAAGTCAACAATAAAACCATAAGTGACAAGTGTGTGGTAATAGTGAGATACATGTGGTAAAATAAAATACATATATTAATTAATTATTTACTTATTATTTAAGTAAAAGATATTATGTTATTATATTATTATTATATTATATTATATTATATAACATAAAATAAAGTAAATAAAAGAAATAAAGAAGCAAAAGGATGAAAAAGAAACAGGATTGGAAAACGAAACAAGGGAGAAGAATAGGGAAAGAAAAGAAAGGGAAAAACTAGGGTTTTAAGGTTCAAGGTTTAATTGATAAGTCAATTTAGTCCATTTTCTTGTAATTTTGATGTTTTTGGAATTCTAGAACAAAATACTACTTAATATAAGTGGAAATTTTGAAAGTTATTTGATTTTTAGATGTGGTTTATGTTGAATTAATTGAAGTAAATTGATAGAATTTCAAGTTAGAATTGAGAAAAAAGATTAAATTGCAAAACAAATCATAAGTTTTATGTAGTAGGGACTAAATTGAAAGAATTTTAAAATTGGGGTTTTTTGGTGAAATTAGGGAGTTGAAATTAGATTAAAGTGGAAATTGAATTGAGATATGGAATTAGTTTGGTAAGAAAATAGTTAGTTTGTTTTAAGGACTAAATTGGAATTAAAGCAAAAGTTGTATATAAATTGAAATATTCAATGTTAAATTGTAGTGTATTGATAAATTTTAATTGTTTCGATTTCCGTAGCAAACATTGAGCCAGAGACCTCGGCTAAGAAAGGAAAGGAAAAAGTCAATGAGGATTAGCTTGGAAAATACGGTTTGTATTTCTATAATCCGAAAACTAAAACTATTTGTTGTATTTATTATTATGTATGGTAAGTGAAATTGAGGTGAGTTTGATATATTAATATTGAATTGAATTATTTTGTGATAGTATGTGTATGATTGAAAAGTGTATTGAATTGGAATTGATTGAAATTGTATATTGATTTGAAATTGAATTATAAATTTGAAATACCCTATTAACAATGTCGGGCTAAGTCAGATATAGTTGGCAAGCCATAGGATTGGAAGTGTTAAGGGATACTTCAACCTCGAGTCGATGAGGCTCTATATGTGTCGTAATATTGCTTCGGATAATTCCGATGAGGCACTATGTGTCATATTTTTATTGCTTCGGATAAATTCGATGAGGTACTGAGTACCATATTATTTTACTTCGGCATGGCCGATGAGGCACTGAGTGCCATACTTTTGTGTTTGGATTGGATCCACGTATCCGTCGGAGTCTGAGTCGTGTTAATAGGGATATATTAATGAATTGATCAAATGATTGACATTGGATGGTATTGAATAAGAAATGAATATTAATATTGAAATTGAAATTGAGAAATTTATTGTGAAATGCTATTGAATAGCAATTGTGAGATTGAAATAGAGGATATGATGATTGAAAGTGATATGGAAGATGAATTTATAAAATTGATTATCCATTTAATGATTATTATTATGTATAATTATGTATATAAATTTAATAAATTTTTGCTTAATAAGTATTCGGATTATAGAAATACCACTGAGTGTATACTCAGCATACGGTTTGTTTCCGTGCGCAGGTTAGGTTAAAGTTCAATCGTTGAATCAGCATCCAAAGCCGATCCCGAACTCAAAAACGTGGTGAAGTACTTTCTCTTTTGAAATGGCATGTACCTAGGTTGTCTTTTGATGTCATTTAGATATGTGAATATTAATGGTGTATAAGATGATATTGGTTGATTTATATATATACAAACATATGTCTTATAATATAGCCATTTACATGGTTTTAGTTTGAATTTGTTGAATGGTTTGTAATTGGATTGAAACATAATTAGTCCGGGTTAAGTATGTATGAACACAAATAGTCATACTTCATCCGGAGTAAGTATGTGAAAGGTATTTATGTTGGAACATTGATTTGGTTATTAAGTCTATCATTTTGGCATGTTTTAGAAGTGTTTAATCGTGTTTTGATTTGGTTGAATAATTAGATATTGATTTGTTTGTTGTTTAAGATTTGCAGGGTTGGTAAATTCTAATGTGTATGTTAAATATTTATGAGATTGTTAGTATTTGTTCTGTAATGACCGGTAATGCTTCATAACCCTGTTTCGATGACGGATAAGGGTTAGGGGGTGTTACATTATAGCTCTTGGAGTCCCAAACCGTGTAAATACGTGCTTATGTAGGAATCACATGACTACCTTAGCATCATTTGTTAGGTAGGCCTCGGCTTCAACCCAGTTGGATACATAGTCCACAACTACCAAAATATACTTGTTACCATAAAAAGAAGGAAACGGGCCTAGGAAATCAATGCCCCATACGTCGAATAGTTCAAACTCTAGAATGTTTGTCAAAGGCGTATCATTCCTCCTTGATATGTTTCCGGTTCTTTGGCATCTACCGTAGTTTTTCACATATGCATAAGCATCTTTAAATACTGCAGGCCAAAAGAATTCAACTTGTAAAATCTTCACTGCTGTATGGGAACCACCAAAGTGTCCCCTACTCGGAGATGAATGGCAGTGGTACAAAATCTCATCAATCTCACTTCCAGCAACACACTTCCTGATTATGTTATCTGCACATTGTTCAAACAAAAAAGGATCCTTCTAGAAATAGTACCGACTATCATGAAGGAATTTCTTCCTTTGTTGGTGTGTCATTTCTCGAGGAATTATTCCACACGCTAAATAATTGACAAAATCAGCAAACCAAGGTGTTTCATGAATTCTACTTGCCTCGAAGATATGCTCATCAGGAAAATTCTCATTAACTAGAACGAGTGAAGAAGTTACCTCATTTTGTTCCAATCTCGATAGATGATTGGATACTTGATTTTCAACTCCCTTTCTGTCTTGGATCTTAAGGTCAAATTCTTGGAGTATTAGTATCCAACGAATTAGCCTCGGTTTGGTATATTTCTTCATGTGTAAGTACTTAATAGCCGCATGATTAGTAACTTTGGTACTTAAAAGATATGAACGAAACTTGTCAAAAGAAAAAACTATAGCAAAGAGTTCTTTTTCTGTTACCGTATAATTTATCTGGGCTCCTGTCAAAGTTCTGCTTGTATAATAGATAGGGTGAAACACTTTGTTCCTTCTTTGAACCATCACAACTCCAACAACGAAATCGCTTGCATTACACATCAACTCAAAAGGTGAGTTCTAATCAGGTAAAAAAATTATTGGGGCTGAGATTAACCGATTTTTCAATTTCTCAAAAGCTTCTAAACATGCTTTGTTAAAATGAAAAAACAATATCTTTTTATAAAAGCATACACAAAGGTTTAAATTTTTTGAAAAATACTTAATAAATCTACGACAAAAACTGGCATAGCTTAAGAAACTTCTAACTCCTTTCAGACTAACTGGAGGTGGTATCTTTCAATTATGTCCACCTTTACTTTATCCACTTCAATCCCGTTTTTGGAAATCTTATGTCCTAAGACAATTCCCTTCTTAACCATAAAGTGGCATTTCTCTCAGTGAAGGACAAGATTCGTCTCCTCACATCTTTTAAGTACCTTAGCCAAATTATTCAAACAAACATCATAAGTGTTACCAAAAACAGAAAAATCATCCATGAAAACCTCAACATAATTTTCAACTATATTAGTAAAAATTGCCATCATACATCGCTGAAATGTGGCAGGTGCATTACATAAGCTGGAAGGCATTCACCTAAAAGTAAATGTACCATATGGGCAGGTAAAAGTAGTTTGATGTTGGTCTTCTAGGGCTACAACTATTTGGTTGTATGTAACACCCCTAACCCGTATCCGTCGCCGGACTAAGGTTACGAGGCATTACTGAACATAACACAACTTAGTACATCCATTCATTTCATTTTATACTTCATAAATTAATCACATCAATATACTAATCCTATTCAAATTTCGAACCTTATTACTACTACGTTCGTATCAGTCGCATATTAAAATTTTAATTTAAACACATAACATTACATAACATATATTGGGCATGTAACAAAACAATTATTTCATAAACTGATTATCAAAAATATTACCACCATACATGCGCATTTTAAGAACCCAGCATATTTCATTTCATTCATAGCACATTTTAAAACATTACCAATTGGTCAAATATATTCACATACATTACTAATTCATGCGCAATTCACTAAAACCACTTTAATCATTTTCGAACATCAAGACATTTCATAGCATCTAATTCACATGCACGAAACCAACCAAATCATATACTTAGCCATTTTAGTTCATCACATAACCGAATACACAAGCACATTATAACCAAATTTTGTAGCAACCCTGTAACAACCCTAACCCGTATCCGTCACCGGAATAGGGTTGAGAGGCGTTACTAAACATTCCATATCTTTTCACAACACAAAGTCAACCATCAATCAAACATATTCAATTATAAACATATAGTCCCTTATTGAGGTCTACGAGACCTTAAACATGTGTTAGAAAGAGGTCGGGACTAAACCGAACACATACGAAAATTTTCGAAATTCAAACATTTTTCTAAGTTACAGAGGTCCGTGTCAAAACAGGGCATACATCCTGACTTGTACCACACGGCCAGTCACACGCCCGTGTGTCCAGCCCGTGGTCGATACTAACTTGTTTCACTTGGCAAACTTAAACAACACGGTCGAGTCACACGCCCGTGTGCTCAACCGTGTGGGCAATTATAGGCCATTTCCAAGGCCAAATTTGCCTCCCACACCTTCAATCACCTATATGCACCAAACCATTACCAAATCGTGCTTCAAATGCAACCAAAACATACCATTTCAAGCACCAAATAATCATCAACATCATCATCAACTATTTCCATATTCAATATCATCACAAATGAGTCAATCCAAATATCAATTTCACATCCTAAGTTATACAAGTTAAGCATCATGTAATTCTTACTACAATTCACATTTAATCCATCATTCCCATCAACCAAATCGATATAAAACATACCATTTCCATACTTATTATTTCATACCACATTCATCATTTCCATAGCATCAAGTATAAACCAACAACATTCAACTACTAAGCCATATCACATGGCAAGTTATATACAACTCAAAACATGCCACATGTACTAGCCTATACATGCCATATACCAACTATATACATCTTTCAAAAGTACCAAATTAGATTACCGATAGTGTGATAGAGATGCTGACGATCCCCGGATCCGAGCTAGCTTTACTGACACTGTAAAACAGAGAAACAAATCACACAGTAAGCTTTCAAAGCTTAGTAAGTTCGAAATACAATACATACAACTTAATAGTACCACATCAATATATAATTAAACCATCACTTAGATAAATGTACAATTAAGTACATCATCAATCTCAACCATATGATCAAATATCAATTCATTCCACTTTTAAAATCTATCATCAACCACATAGGTTCAAACGTACCTTGATCAACACTTAGTTACTCACCATTTATGCTACTCAATTGCTCGATATTACATCTCGTTAAATCTTTGATATTCTTTTGATTATTTCGCACACTTAGTGCCAGTTTAATGACTGAAACATAATCGTCATTGCACACTTAGTGCCGATATGTTAAACCGAACTCACATCGGTAACGCACACACAGTGCCAAATCAATAAGCTGAAGCTTCTATCTTTTCGCACACACATTGCTAACCATCTCTGTCTCGTTTCTAATTTCGCACACTTAGTGCCATCTATTTCAATTCCGCACATAGCATTTCTAATCTCATATTTATGTATATATATTCATTCAATTCACATCATATAGATATAATTTAATAACTAGTATTATATCCGAACTTACCTCGGACGTCGAAATACCAAAACGGTCGATTAATCGAGCACTTTGTCTTTGCCTCGATCTCGATCCGAACCTCTCCTTTCTTGGTCTATACACATTTAAATTCAACTCATTAAATCACTAATTCATTCAATTTAGTCCACACACACAAATTTAGGGCATTTTACAAAATAGCCCTCACATTTTCACATTTCGACACTTTAGTCCCTAAGTCATAAAATCATCAAATACACATAATTTGCTTGTACCCATGCCTAGCCGAATATACACTATGATCATATCAATCCATACATTTCATTTATTTCACAATTTAGTCCCTCAAAATATTATTTTCTCAATTACATCCAAAATACTCAAATTCATCAAAAACTCAAGAACAAACTATGTTAATCAAACACATATCTTTCATAATTCATCAACAATCATCACAAAACTCATGTTTTCATCAATGGCTCATTTCAAAAACATCATCAATTCACAAAATTGAGGCATGGGTTTTGAAGTATACGAAGCAACGATTACAAAAACGTAGAAATTATCAAAAACTGATCAAAAACATACCTTAAATTAAGGCTTGTAATAGCCGAATGTAACAAAGCTTTTCTTCCTTCTTTTCTTTTGTGTTTTCGGTGGAAAAAGATGAACATATTCATCTTTTAATTTGTTTTTTTTATTAGAAACATATTAATATCCATTTTACTAAAATTACCTTAGTAGAAATAATTAGAAAACCATATGTTTTATGTCCAAAACCGTCCATTAGCCATCCACTATCTTAGAAATGGCTTATTTGCCTCATAAGGCCTCCCCATTTAAAAGCCATCTCAAATAGGCCATTAATCAAATAGAAAACCACTTTTACAAATTATGCGATTTAGTCCTTTTGTCAAATTAAGCACACAAACGAACAAATTAATTTACGGAACTTTAACACATGCTTAATCACATATCATAGACACGAAAAATAATATTAAAATATTATTCTAACTCGGATTCGTGGTCCCGAAACCACTGTTCCAACTAGGGTCTAAACCGGACTGTTACAACTCTCCCCCCTTAGGGATTTTCATCCCCAAAAATCTTACCAGTGAATAGGTGTGGATATTGCTCTCTTATAATGTTCTCAGGCTCCCACGTAGCCTCCTCAACTCTGTGTTTATGCCACAACACTTTCACTAAGGAAATTCTTTTATTTCTCAACTCTTTGATCTCACGTGCCAGAATTCGGATCGGTTCTTCACTATACGACAAATCTGACTGAATTTCAACCTCAGTAGGAGCAATCACATGAGACGGATCAGATCTGTACCGTCGAAGCATCAACACATAAAACACATTATGAATCTTTTCTAACTCAGATGGCAACAACAATCTATAAGAAACCGGCCCAACTCGTTCAATGATTTCATACGGCCCGATGAACCTCGGACTCAGCTTGCCTTTTCGGCCAAATCGAAGTATTTTCTTCCACGGAGACACTTTCAAAAACACTTTGTCACCAACTTCAAATTCAATATCTTTTCGTTTCAAGTCTGCATAAGACTTCTGACGATCTGAGGCCACTTTCAAACTGTTACGGATCAATTTCACTTTCTGCGTAGTCTCTTTTATCAAATCAACCCTGTGAATCTTATTCTCACTCAGCTTAGTCCAATACAGTGGAGTTCGACATTTTCGACCGTAGAGAGCCTCATATGGTGCCATTTTAATGCTAGATTGAAAACTATTATTGTATGCGAATTCAATCAATGGTAAATGCTTTTCCCACGTATTTTCGAAATCCAAAATACAACATCTCAGCATATCTTAGAGAACCGGAATGATCCACTTGGATTGTCCATCCGTTTGCGGATGAAATGCAGTGCTGAAATGAAATCTTGTACCTAAAGCTTCTTGCAATTTCCTCCAAAATCGCGAGGTAAATCTCGGATCTCTGTCAGATACGATAGATAGTGGCACCCCGTGCAATCTCACAATCTCAGCAATATACAGTTCGGCTAACTTATCGAGTGAATAATTTGTTCTCACCGGAACTAAATGAGCTGATTTCGTCAACCTATCAACTATCACCCAGATTGCATATTTCTTTCCCATAGATAACGGCAATCCCGACACAAAGTCCATTGTGATTCTCTCCCATTTCCACTCAGGAATCCTAATCGATTGTAACAAACCGGATGGAACCTGATGTTCAGCTTTAACTTGTTGAAAAACTAAACATTTCGACACAAAGTCAGAAATATCTCTTTTCATACCATGCCACCAATAAAACTGTTTCAGATCGTTATACATTTTCGTACTCCCCGGATGAACAGTCAAGCGACTATTGTGAGCTTCGTTCAAAATCAACTGAATCAACTCTGAATTCTTCGAAACACAAATCCGATCTCTGAATCTCAGACAATCATCACTATCGATTCGAAATTCTGAATCGAAATTCAAATCACATTGAGCTCGTTTTGCTATTATCTCACCATCACTTTTCTGAGCATTGCAAATCTGACTTACGAACATCGGCCTCACTTTCAACTCAGCCAAAACTGAATAATCATCACACAGATCTATCTAAGTACTCATAGCTCGCAGAGCACATAAAGACTTTCGACTCAAGGCATCGACAACAACATTAGCTTTGCCCGGATGATAATCAATCACAAGTTTGTAATATTTCAACTATTCTAACCATCTTCTTTGTCGCAAATTCAATTCTTTCTGAGTCATCAAGTGCTTCAAACTCTTGTGGTCAGTATAAATATGACATTTCTCACCAAATAGGTAGTGATGCCAAATCTTCAATGCAAACACAATCACGGCTAATTCAAGGTCATGCGTCGGATAGTTCTTTTCATGCGGCTTTAACTGCCTCGAAGCATAAGCGATGACTTTGCCTTTTTGCACCAACACACAGCCCAAACCATTCAATGATGCATCACTGTAAACTATGAATTCTTTGCCCGGTTCAGGTTGAACTAACACTGGCGCTTCTGTTAACAATGCTTTTAACTGCTCAAAACTCTGTTGGCACTTTTCTGACCACTCAAATTTAACATCTTTCTGTAGCAACTTCGTCAATGGAGTCACTATCATTGAGAAACCTTTCACAAACCGTCTATAGTATCCCACTAATCCCAGAAAACTACGGACTTCAGACACATTTCTCGGAGGCTTCCACTCTAAAATAGCTAAGATCTTACTCGGATCAACTCGTATTCCCGCAGTTGATACAATATGCCCTAAAAATCTAACCTCACGCAACCAAAACTCACATTTACTAAACTTTGCATACAATTTCTTCTCATGCAGAGTCTGTAACACAATTCTCAAATGCTCGGCATGTCGCACATCATCATAGGAATAAATCAGAATGTCATCAATAAACACTACAACAAAGCGATCCAAATAAGGTCTGAATATTCGATTCATCAAATCCATAAACATTGCAGGAGCATTCGTCAGTCCGAATGGCATAACTAAAAATTCATAATGTCCGTACCTCGTTCAAGCGGCTTTTGATACATCGACTCTTTGACTCAGAAGCGATAGTAGCCCGATCTTAAATCTATCTTAGAAAACACTGTAGCTCCTTTTAGCTGATCAAACAAATCATCAATACGTGGCAGGGGATACTTATTCTTTATCGTCACTTTGTTCAACTGTCAATAGTCAATACACATCCTCATAGTGCCGTCTTTCTTTTTTACAAACAACACAGGAGCACCCCAGGGCGAGAAACTCAGTCGTGCAAATCCTCTATCTGTCAACTCTTGCAACTGAGACTTCAACTCTTTCAATTCTGTTGGTGCCATTCTATACGGAGCTATTGAGATAGGAGTCATCCCCGACACTAAATCAATTCTTAATTCAACTTTTCATATTGGAGGTAATCCCGGTAGTTCTTCAGGAAACACATCAGGGAATTCACAAACCACAGGCACAGATTCAACTTTCTTTTCTGTCATTTTTGTATCAATCACATATGCCATGTAAGCTTCGCAACCCTTCCTCACATAATTCAAAGCTTTCATCGCAGATACAACAGCTGGTAACCAATTCAAATCACTGGATTCAATTCAGAATATCTCACCATTCCGACTTCTCAATTCAATACTCTTTCTTTTGCAATTCACAATGGCATTATGCAAAGTGAGCCAATCCATACCCAGAATTATATCAAATTCATCGAATGGTAGCAACATCAAATTAGCCGGAAAATAAGCATCTCGAAACATCAATGGACAGTTCTTGCACACTTTATCCACCAAGACACACTTGCCTAAGGGGTTCGATACTCTAATCACAAATTCAGTAGACTCAACAGGTAAAGTCTTACTTGATACTAGATTCTCACACACATAGGAATGAGTAGAACCTGGATCTATTAATGCAATCACATCAGTATCAAATAGAGTAAAAGTACCAGTGATGACGTCTGGAGGTGACGCTTCCTCTCGTGCGTGTATAGCATAGGCTCGAGCAGGTGCTCTCGCCTCTGATCTCACAGCTGTATCGGTAGTCCCGCTTTGGCTCCCACTAACATTCTCAGTGTTTCTGGGTGGTCTACCCCTAGCCGTCGTATTACCCGGTCTCGCACTCTGGACATTTTCTTCCTTAGCTAACTTTGGGCAGTCTCGAATGAAGTGATCTCGTGATCCACACTTATAACAAGTTCGATTATTGTACTTGCCCTAGCATTCTCCCACATGTCGTCTTCCACACTGTCTACACTCAGGCTTGTTGCTTTTAACACTACCAATACTTGATTCAATTAGAGCTTGAATTCTTGGACCAACACTTTGCCTCGCACGATCTCTACTCGAATGTCCAAATGAAACATTTGGGCGATTACTTGCATCTCTAAATATCTTCGTCGAAGATTGAGAAAACTTACTCATCGATCTTTTTCTTTCATCACGAGCTTCAGAATCAACTTTCTTCTTTTCTTTACTGAGCTCCTCGGCTTTACAGGCTCTTTCAACTAACACAACAAATTTATTTATATCAAGTATTCTAACCAGAAACGTAATATCCTCATTCAGCCCTTCTATGAAACGTTTGCACATAGTAGCTTCATTCAAAACACATTCACGTGCATATTGACTCAACCTCACAAATTCCCATTCGTACTCAGTAACAGACATGCAACCTTGTTTCAACTCGAGGAATTCTTTACGTTTCTGATTAATGAATCGTTGACTGATATACTTCTTTCTGAATTCAGCCTGAAAGAAATCCCAGGTGATTCTCTCTCTCGGAACCACGGACATTAATGTCTTCCACCAGTTATACACGGTATCCCTCAACAACGAGACAGTACATTTATTACATTCATCAAGAGTCAACGACATCTCGTCAAATACTCGAATGGTATTCTCGAGCCAAAACTCAGTTCGCTCAGCATCATCATCAGCTGTGGCCCTAAACTCTTCAGCCCCATACTTTCGAATCTTATCCACAGGAGGCTTATTCAATCGGATCGGATTTGTAACTTGTGGCACAACCGGTACTTGTGGGGGTGGAGGTTGTGGAGCAGCCGGATTCGTTCAAACGAACTCCGAAAACCACTCACTCATTATTCGAAAGAAGGCTTGCTTAGCCTCTCCTCCCTCACTACTATCATTCGGCCTAGATGTGGTCAGCGCTGTCCCTTAAGCGGGAGCAGGCGCATTACTCTCAACATCGTCAGCAACTACTCGATCGGGATCCATTACTATATAAAAACACATTTCCACCTGTCAGGATTCATCACACTATCGCAATTATTTATATGGCATGTATAGCTAGACTTACACGCGCTACGTTAGTCCGAGAATCAACTAAACCGTAGCTATGATACCAACCAAATGTAACACCCCTAACCCGTATCCATCGTCGGAATAGGGTTGGGAGGCGTTACTAAACATTTCATGTAACACCGCACACTCGGCCTAGACGTTACGACCGGATCTGACGTATCACATCATAGTGACGCTTGTAAACTGGTAAGTTCAGAAAACTCAATACAGTACATTTATTCTCTTTGAGACTTTTAGGATAGTAATTTCATAAACACATTATTTTCTTATTAATCAAATCATTTATCAAACAGAATTAAATATCCCAGAAGCTCGTTTGAGTTGTATTTTATTTTTAAGGTTTGAAAATCGTAATTTCCTTTAAAAACCGTTGTCGTTTTAAAACTCGCGTTTCCTAGTCTAGCAGGTAGTAATGAAAAGAAAATACCAATTAAAAGTTAAAAATCCCAAATGGCCTTATTACAGAATCATTACCCCAATATATTAAAACTGAATTAAATAAAATAACTAAGTTTACGATTAAAACATATCGAGCGTGTGGCCACCTCCGAGTCCCTCGCGGCTCCAAATCGTCTAAGACTGGGTGAGTTACGAGAACTCAGTGTGTAATCCCCTACTATAGTGTCAGTCTAGGCCCAAGCCCCAATCAGTATAGCTCGGTCTGGGCCTTAGCCCTATACAGAATCAGAGTGGGTCCAAGCCCAAAATCATGTTAATGCAAACAGAATGCAGCCCAACCCAGTCCAACCATCACACCACCCGTACCAACCCTACACACCAAGTGGGGACCAAGTCGACCCAACTAGCCCTACACACTAATAACGCAGTCGAGCTGCTAATATCAACGCAGTAAAGCTACTAATAACAGTAAACGTGGCTGAGCCACTAGAATCAGTATACATGGCAAAGTCACTAAATCAGTAAATCGTGGCATAGCCACCAGTACAATACTTCCTCCAAAATAAAAAACCCACCCCAATGCAGCATGTCATGTCATATATAACCCATGTATGCAGTATATCATAATCATAATCAATCATACAAAATACACATACATCACTTACACTACCACTAAGGGTATAATGATCATTTGGTCGGTTGGGGGTAAAGCGGTAATTCACCTCTCGGGGGTATTCTGGTAATTTTACCCATCAAGGGTATTTCAGTAATTTAGTCATCTAACGGCCTCTCCAGAAGCCTACAGTCGCCTCGAGCGACACAGATACCCTTCTTGGTCCAAACGGTGCAATTGGGCCTAAAGCCCAATTTTCAGTCCAAGCGGGCCCACATGCTCGTGTGGCTCATTCAGCCCATTTCCAGTCACGGTGCTGCGAGCCTCGCAGCCGCATCTATTATCTGGCACTTACCATGGATTTTTCCCCTGTGAGCCCATTTGCCCATTGGGCCACTTGACCCACTTCGGGCCAACAAGGCCCATTGCGGCCTAAGCCCACGAGAAAGTTCGTGGCATTCCCAACGATCTATCGCCATCGATTGTGGCTCAGTTTATCTCTACAAGCGCTCGCACGCTCGAGTGATCTCGGATGCTGAAGTTTCGGCTTATCGATTTTTCGGCTTTAGCCGATTCGCAGTACATCAGGGTGTGAATTCACACCTTCATTCATCGCATTGACAGAACTAAAGTAGATGTACAATTACACACCTGCTATGGATTGCAGTTTGAGACACTTTCCGAGGCACCTATGATAACAATTGACCATTAGTTAGTCTCAACCTTTGGTAACCCAAAATATTGAAATACTTTACTTAACTAACTTTACTTACCACGAGACACGATCTCCTACAGTGCAACGGTGATCGGCCCTATTCCATGGCTAAGGAAAACGAGTCCCTAACAATAATCGACGAAAATGAACATGTTAGAAACGCTACTCTATGGCAACTAGAGAAGCAGCCTTTCGGCCCCAGAGAACCCAAATCGAGAATGAGAGAAAAACAGCCAACCTATATTCGGCTATAGCCACAACTTACCAACGAGTAGGAGAGACTCTGAAACAGTTAGAACGAAGAGAAGAGAATATTTGGCCCTAAAAGATTTGGCCTACCCAAAAGAATCAAGGCTTGAAGTTGGATACCTTCGCAAGGTAAAGAGAAGATTGAGAGGAAAGAAAGGTTCTGTGTTTGGCCACAGGAGAACCGAAAGAAGAAAAGAGATTCGGCAGCAAATGGGCAGCAACCATGAGATAATGATGGAAAATAAGAAAAGAAGGTGGAAGAGGAGAGGCTTATCAGTTCGACAAATAGCAAAAAGTGAAGAAAAAGTAGAAGAATGGGAGAAGAAGTAAATTCGGCAGGGGTCAAGAATGAAAAGAAGCAAACAAAACAACCCTGAGACGTCACCACATAAAGAAAACCCGAAAAGAATAAAAAGAGAACTTCAAAAGCAAAAAGGGATTTCGGTTTCTACTAACACCCAAGGTTGCCGAAATGCCCCCAAATGACACCTCTCTAGCCGAAATCTCCCACTTAGCCACACTCCCAAATTCGGCCAACTCTCCCACACACATCACTTCCCTGATTTCCTCCACCAACAACTCCTAGAATTACTCCCCTCCCCCCATTTGAAAATTTGACCAAGTCTTCAACCTCCTAGTAGAGTTTGATCCAACCTTTACTTCTTCCACTCCCATGATATAAACTAAAAGCCCCCATTTGCTTTCCATGGGATTCGAACCCCACTCCCCCATGCCACTTCATTGACGCCACAGCCACAAGTGACATGCTCATCTTGTGACTCCTAAATGCACACAAATATGCTTAAGTCCTACTGCTAACAGCCCTCTCCTATTAAGGGCCAAAAACTAATTTTTTTTCCAAAGCTCAAACTCGAACCCAGGCCTCCTTAGAACCCCCAAATACACTAAAAAAGCTAGCCGTTCAAGCACAACATTCATTTTAAACAAAATTACAGCCCCTAGACGTTACAACTCTACCCCCTTAAAGAAATTTCGGCCTCGAAATTTACTTGATCAGAAGAGGTGAGGGTATTGCTGTCGCATTGCCTCCTCAGGCTCCCACGTGGCTCCCTCTGAATCGTGATTAAGCCAAAGCACCTTGCCTAACGGGACAGATTTTCTTCTTAACACTTTCACATCACGATCCAGTATTTGCACCGGTTCTTCCTCAAAAGTCAGATCAGGTCTTACCTCGATCTCCTCCACCGGCATTATATGAGAGGGATCAGAACGGTATCGCCTCAACACAGAGACGTGGAACACATCATGTATATGATTTAACTCAGGAGGCAGCTCCAGCTGATAGGCGACCGGTCCCACACGCTTTAATATCCGGTAAGGTCCGATGAATCTAGGGCTCAGCTTGCCTTTCTGCCCAAATCTTAGAATCTTCTTCCATGGTGAGACCTTCAGGAAGACATAATCTCCCACCGAGTACTCAATCCCTTTATGAACCGTCTGTAATACCCAGCCAGACCCAGAAAAATTCGAATCTCAAATACAGTCTTTGGTGGTTTCCAGTCCAATACGGCCTCAATTTTCCGAGGATCAACCCTAATCCCCTCGGAAGACACTACATGACCCAGAAATGTCACCTCTCGCAGCCAAAACTCGCACTTGCTGAACTTGGCATAAAGCTACTTTTCTCTTAGTATTTGTAGAACAATCCGGAGGTGCGAATCATGATCCTCCTCGGCTCTTGAGTACACCAAAATGTCATCGATAAACACCACTACGAACCGGTCCAAATAGGGTTGGAAAACCCGGTTCATCATATCCATGAAAGCAGCTGGTGCATTCGTCAACCCAAATGGCATAACCAGAAACTCGTAATGTCCATAACGAGTCCTGAATGCAGTCTTGTACACATCCGCCTCTTTAATTCTTAGCTGATGGTATCCCGATCTAAGATCTATCTTGGAGAAAACCGAAGCTCCTCGCAGCTGGTCAAACAGATCATCTATCCTTGGCAATGGGTACTTGTTCTTAATCGTCAGTTTATTCAATTGACGATAATCAATACACATGCGCATGGACCCATCCTTCTTCTTCACGAACAAAACTAGTGCTCCCTAAGGAGACACACTCGGTCGGATGAATCCTCGGTCCAGTAGCTCTTGGAACTGAGCCTTTAACTCTACCAACTCCTTCGGCGCCGTCCTATAAGGGGCGATGGACACCGGAGCCGTTCCAGGTAGAAGCTCAATGCCAAATTCGACCTCATGATTTGGAGGCAACCCTAGAAGCTCTTCGGGGAATACATCCGAAAACTCCTTTACAGTTCTAACATTCTCAACAGACAGACCCACAGAATCAGAAGTGCTGACATAAGCTAAGAATGTCTCGCAACCCTTGCGAATCAGTTTCTCGGCCCTTAGTGCTGAGATTACATTAGATAAATAATCCCCTCGCTCCCCTATCACAATCACTTCCTCATCCTCCGAATACTTCAGTACCATACGCTTAGCAGCACAATCCAAATTCGCACGGTGCTTCACTAACCAATCCATGCCCATAATAAGATCAAATTCGCCAAATGGCAGTTCCATCAAATCCGCCGAAAAGACAACCCATTGGACCTCTAGGGGCACATCTCTAAATAGTTTATTCACCCTAACCGATCATTTCAAATGGACTTACCACCAACATTTCTCTGTCAATAATTTTGAATCAGATACCCAATGACCTGCATACACGGTACATGCAACATACGAGTGTGTGGACCCAATATCAATTAAAGCGGTATACGGTACATTATAAATGAAGAACGTATCGATTATGACATCGGGCGTCATTGCCCTCTCGGCACAAAGCAAAGATAGTCCAACACTGGCTGTCTCACCTCCGTGTTACTAGCACCTCTGCCCGGTGCTCCACAACCTCGTCCCAAACCATTACGCCCTCTGGCCTGACCCCGGCCTCTCGGTGGCTGCTGACCACCTCTCCCTGGCTGAACATAGCCCTGACCTGTAGCTTGCATCTGACCAGGCCTCTGAGTACAATCTTTAACTCTGTGGTCCCTAGACCCACATCTGAAGCACACTCCAGTTCTTTTCCAGCACTCACCCTGGTGCGATCTTCCACACACAGCGTAAGGCTGCGGTCTGACAGCAACAGCAGGAACCCCAACTCGGGTTGGCCCATCAAACCTAGGGGTCATTTTAGGCCCACCAGAAGAACTTGAGGGCCCAAAATCCCTCTTATTTTTGCCCCTATCCTTCTCACGGTTTTGACGCTCTGAGCGTTTCACATCCTCGGCAATATTTTCCTTCTCAATCAGGGCAGCAAAATCTCTTTCCCTCTGCGGAGCTATCAGTACCCGCAACTCATCTCGAAGACCAAACTCAAAATGTACGCAGCACTTATACTCAGTCGCGACTATACCCTAAGCATACTGGTTCAACCGCAGGAACTCTGCCTCATTCTCTGCTGCAGACCTATTCCCCTGAACCAGACTCAGAAATTCCTTCCTCCGGGCATCCACATAACTCGCCCCTACATATTTTTCTTGGAAGGCCATCTTAAAGAAGTCCCATGTCAAACTGTCGGCCCGCGTGCCTTCCCTCACAGTAAGCCACCATTGATACGCCTCATCTCGCAGTAAAGACACTGCTCCTTTCAATTTTTGCTCCACCGTACAATCGAGGTCATCCATTATTCGCTCGACAGCTTCCAACCAATATTTCGCCACGTTCGGGGCTACACCAGAGATGCCCCTGAAAACTTCCGCACCATTCGACCGGAGTCATTCAGAAATTGACCTCACCCACAGACTCGAGATTTGCTCCAAAGAACCCTTTCAAGAACCCGCAACATCGCTGGGGATGTGGCATCATCCCCATCGACTTCGGCCATGAGACCCCGTCTCAGTCACTGGTGAGGCTGGCGCTTTCCTAGGAGGCATATGTCCTGATGCTGAAGACCCAGCCCTAGCACCTCGGCCCCTACCACGGCCACGTGTACCCCTTCCGCGACCTCTTGTGCTCATATCGGTATAGCGTATTTATCTGTTTTAAGAGTTTTATGCATCAGCTTATAATTCTCATAATTATTAACAGATATTTCATGAAGAACAATAATTAGAGTTGTTTTCGCAGATCGAATCCTTACTACAGTTTTCAGTCTCCTATAGTCTCAGTTTCTCCAACTAAGGAGTTTTAGTAAACTACGACTATCCCTAGTAGTTTCTCAGTATAGTCATTTCAGTATATAACAGATTACAGTGTCAGAGAACTTACAGATTTGGTGCCGGAGACTCGGTGTACCACACTTTCAGTATCATCATTACTTTCCCAAACCAAAATTTAAACAGATTAGGAAAAATTTTCAAAACCCATTCCACAGCCGAGTTTTGCAACCTGGCTCTGATACCACTAAATGTAACACCCCAAACCCGGCCTAGACATTACGACCGGATCTGACGTGTCACATCATAGTGACGCTTGTAAACCGGCAAGTTCAGAAAACTCAATACAGTACATTTATTCTCTTTGAGACTTTTAGGATAGTAATTTTGTAAACACGTTATTTTCTTATTAATCAAATCATTTATCAAACAGAATTAAATATCACGGAAGCTCGTTTGAGTTCTATTTTATTTTTTAGGTTTGAAAATCGTAATTTCCTTTTAAAACCGTTGTCGTTTTAAAACTCGCGTTTCCTAGTCTAGCAGGTAGTTATGAAAAGAAAATAACAATTAAAAGTTAAAAATCTCAAATGGCCTTATTACAGAATCATTAGGCCAATATATTAAAACTAAATAAAATAAAATAACTAAGTTTACGATTAAAACATATCGAGCGTGTGGCCACCTCCGAGTCCCTCGAGGCTCCAAATCGTCTAAGATTGAGGATTACCTGCACAGTTAAGGAAAAGGGTGAGTTACGAGAACTCAGTGTATAATCCCCTACTACAGTGTCAGTCTGGGCCCAAGCCCCAACCAGTACAGCTCGGTTTGGGCCTTAGCCCTATACAGAATCAGAATGGGTCCAAGCCCAAAATCATGTTAATGCAAACAGAATGCAGCCCAACCCAGTCCAACCATCACCCCACCCGTACCAACCCTAAACACCATGTGGGGACCAAGTCAACCCACCCAGCCCTACACACCAATAACGCAACCGAGCTGCTAATATCAACACAGCAAAGCTGCTAATTACAGTAAATGTGGCTGAGCCACTAGAATCAGTATACATGGCACAGCCACTAAATCAGTAAATCGTGGCATAGCCACCAGTACAGTACTTCCTCCAAAATACAAAATCCACCCCAATGCAGTATGTCATGTCATATATAACCCATGTATGTAGTATATCATAATCATAATCAACCATACAAAATACACATACATCACTTATACTACCACTAAGGGTATAACGGTCATTTGGTCGATTGGGGCTAAAGCGGTAATTCACCCATCGGAGGTATTTCGGTAATTTTACCTATCGAGGGTATTTTAGTAATTTCACCCATTGAGGTTATTTCAGTAATTTCACCCACTGAGGGTATTTCGGTAATTTCACCCATTGAGGGTATTTCAGTAATTTAGTCATCTAACGGCCTCTCCAGAGGCCTACAGTCGCCTTGAACGACACAGATACCCTTTCTGGTCCAAACAGTGCAATTGGGCCTAAAGCCCAATTTTCGGTCCAAGTGGGCCCACATGCTCGTGTGGCCCATTCAGCCCATTTTCGATCACGGTGCTGCGAGCCTCGCAGCCGCATCTATTATCCGGCACTTACCATGGATTTCACCTCTGTGGGTCTATTTGCCCATTGGGCCCACTTGGCCCACTTCAGACCAATAAGGCCCATTGCGGCCTAAGCCCACGACAAAGTTCATGGCATTCCCAACTGTCTATCGCCATCGATTGTGGCTCAGTTTATCTCTACAAGCGCTTGCACGCTCGAGTGATCTCGGATGCTGAAGTTTCGGCTTATCAGTTTTTCAGCTTCAGTCGATTCGCAGTACATTAGGGTGTGAATACACACATTCATTCGTCGCATTGACAGAACTAAAGTAGGTGTACAATTACACACCTGCTATGGATTGCGATTTGAAACACTTTGCGAGGCACCTATGATAACAATTGACCATTAGTTAGTCTCAATATTTGGTAACGCAAAATATTGAAATACTTTACTTAACTAACTTTACTTACCACGAGACACGATCTCCCACAGTGCAACTGTAATCGGCCCTATTTCGTGGCTAAGGAAAACGAGTCCCTAGCAATAATCGACGAAAATGAACATGTTAGAAACGCTACTCTATGGAAACTAGAGAAGCAGCCTTTCGGCCCCAGAGAACCCAAATCGAGAATGAGAGAAAAACAGCTAACATATATTCGGCTATAGCCACAACTTACCAACGAGTAGGAGAGACTCTGAAACAGTTAGAACGAAGAGAAGAGAATATTCGGCCCTAAAAGATTCGGCCTACCCAAAAGAATCAAGGCTTGAAGTTGGCGACCTTTACAAGGTAAAGAGAAGATTGAGAGTAAAGAAAGGTTCTGTGTTTGGCCACAGGAGAACCGAAAGAAGAAAAGAGATTCGGCAGCAAATGGGCAGCAACCGCGAGATAATGATGGAAAATAAGAAAAGAAGGTGGAAGAGGAGAGGCTTATCAGTTCGATAAATAGCAAAAAGTGAAGAAAAAGTAGAAGAATGGGAAAAGAAGTGAATTCGGCAGGGGTCAAAAATGAAAAGAAGCAAACAAAACAAACCCGAGACGTCACCATAGAAAGAAAACCCGAAAAGAACAAAAAAAGAACTTCAAAAGCAAAAAGGGATTTCAGTTTCTACTAACACTCAAGGTTGCCGAAATGCCCCCAAATGACACCCCTCTAGCCGAAATCTCCCACAAAGCCTGTAACACCCCAAACCCGGCCCACAAGCCCTGACCGGATCTGGTATGCCACTGCGGAAAAACGTTTGAGAAGATTCGACCTAAAGATAAAATCATGACAACTTGTTGAGTTTGTAAAACGGTGACCATTTAAAATCTTAAGTAAAGTGTGGTGTTTTATAAAATATCTGGTTAAAACTTTATGATACATTTTAGGATATAGTTTTGCCGAAAATAAACCGGTTTCAAAATAATAATTCAATCGTCACTTTGCTTTAACATAATAAAAATACTCAAATAGAAATACTTAAATACTTTAAGCTGGACCTTATTACAACAAATAATTAAACAAAAGTTCTTAGTAATAAACTGAATAAAATAAAGAAGATGTCTTCGCATGGGCCACCTCGTATCCACTCCAACCCGGTCCAATCACCACGAATCATCTGCGATGTTTAATAAAAATTGGGTGAGTCATACGGACTCGGTGTGTAATTAGTCCATTGAATTCCACCCACATGTTAACCACATATTAACTCATATATCGAGATATCAATTATCAAATTCACATGTTATCACATTACGGGCTTGGCCCATATTCATATCACATTCATCTAATAGGGTAGTTAACCACATAATTTCCACATACCGGGTTTAGCCCATTTCCACACCGATCCACATTCATATCTTGGGCTTTGCCCATTTTTACATTAATCCACATATCATATTAGGCTTGGCCCATTTCCACATATGTTCACATACGAAATCATGCAATTATGAAGCCCAACCCAAACCTAGGGTCCATCCGCTACACACCCCCTTATCCAAACCTACCACACACAATTGTGGGATTATCAAATCACCTCTCCTTTTCACTCCAAAGGCAATCATCGCCGCCCACGTGCAATTAAGCACAATAGTCCACAACGCGACCTCGATCGGCGCCAATCCACGATGTAGCCGTAGCTAACACCAAAACCACGATGGGACACATAGTCACTCATCAACCACGATATGGCACATAGCCGATATCAACCACGATGAGGCACATAGCCACTCATCAAGCCACGCGAACTAAATCGCATTAATCCACAACGTGACCTCGGCCAACGTCAATCCATGATGTAGCTCAAGGCTAACATCAAAACCACGATGGGACACATAGTCACTCATCAACCACGATATGGCACATAGCCGATATCAACCACGATGAGGCACATAGCCACTCATCAAGCCACGCGAACTAAATCGCAATTAATCCAACGCGTGACCTCGCCAACGTCAATCCACGATGTAGCTCAAGGCTAACATCAAAAACCACGATGGGACACATAGTCACTCATCAACCACGATATGGCACATAGCCGATATCAACCACGATGAGGCACATAGCCACTCATCAAGCCACGCCGAACTAAATCGCAATTAATCCACAACGTGACCTCACCAACGTCAATCCACGATGTAGCTCAAGGCTAACATCAAAAACCACGATGGGACACATAGTCACTCATCAACCACGATATGGCACATAGCCGATATCAACCACGATGAGGCACATAGCCACTCATCAAGCCACGCGAACTAAATCGCAATTAATCCACAACGTGACCTCGGTCAATGTCAATCCACGATGTAGCTCAAGGCTAACATCAAACCACGCACTCGAAGTACACCCGCACCTTCTTTCATATCCCAACCCATGCACATGCCACATAAAATAATGATACAATGTAATGATGCATGAGCATGTTCATCAAGCATATTATCACATATTCATATTAATAATCACATATCATCGGGTTTGGTACTTAATGGATTATCGACATACCCTTGAGGGTATCCTTATCACAATTTCCATCGCACTAGTTAGCACATTCATAACACATACACATTTCGTATACATATCATATACCGGAAAGCGGTGGGTTAATCACACACCGATCACTTGGAGAACTATGCTTTCGATCATCGATGCTATCACTAGGCGATACTACGGCTATTTGCCTACTTTCTTGTTCGATTTGGTCCACACCCGGTGGTCAATCCCTAACCGCCGAGACAGGATCTCTTCTTAAACTTCGGGATAGGGACCTTCCTTTCCCTTCTTGAATGGTATTCGCCTCCATCAACACACTTAATCGTAACAATCGATTTAATCATCAATATACGAATTCTTAACCAAATATCCACAACTTATCATACTTACCGAAAGGGTCTTGAAATCCCGAAAAGCTTGATCTAATGCTTAGATCCTTGATCCTACATTTGATTAATCACCTACTACTTTAATAAAAAGCCATTCGCCATAAATCCAAATCCTAGTAGGATTAGTATACTTAAACTTACCTTGTTGCCGTTTGACTTAAGAATCAAGTCTTGAAATCTCTGCTATACTCTTCTTGCATTCGCCCAAAGATTGAATCAATTAACTTGGTTAGTTTTCGGCTTTTGAATAATTAATGAACACATATATTTACCAAACATGGCCTTGGCCGAATGCTATAGACACTTACCTTGTGGATTTTAAATCCGAAACTCACCGAATAACTAGGGAACACGTGGCCTATGGTGTACCTTCTGAAAAGAACTTCTCCTTCCTTGTAGTCGACACTTAGTAAATCCCAAAAGATCTCTTCAAAGTTTCTGCAACAAGATATTAATGGGGTTAGTCCTAGATTTCGGCAAATCTTAAGAAAAAGGATGAAACCGAATGAGATCTTACCCTTACTTGAAGAAATCGATTGCACCTTCACTTCAACCTTCAGAGATTCGGCCATGGCTAGATGATGATCTCACAACTTTTGGCTTTTAGAGGATTAGAAAGAAAAGAAAAGGAAGAATAAAGATGGAGGATTCGGCTAGATCACAAGGTATTTTGGCTTGGCAAAAATAAAAGAAGAAGAAGATTTGGTGAAGAGAATTCGCAGAGGCTTTCAAAGAAAGTAAAATAATACTGTAATGGCCTCTCTTTTCCTTTTATAGCCGATATTACTAACTTAGAATCCCTTACTTGGCCATCACTCTTCTATTTTAATAGCTTTATCTCTTTAATTATCACTTAAAATAAAAGATAATTCAAGCAACTACCCTTACTTAGCCGAAATTATTAAACTCAAAGTCCCTTACTTGGCCATCACTTCTCCCTTATTTTCCTCTTTATCTCTTTATTCAAATTAAAAGAATTTAATCCAACAATTATCTCTTGAAAATAATGATAAATAAATCCCTTATTTATCCACTATTTATAAAATAATAAAAGCTCCTAATTTATAGCCATGTGCCGTCCACTCTCTGCTCCTTGTAGCAAAATAAAATTTCTTTTATTTGCTTCCCATGTGACTCGAACTTAGGCCCATTCCTCTTGCATATGGCGCCATTTCCATAGGCCCTAAGTGGCATCTTGCACCACTTTTCCAAGCCTGTTTGTGTGTCAAATTTCACAAACTTTTTCTTTTAAGGCCACCTTGCCTTAATTTCCCCTTTTAAACCTTAAAACTCGTCATTTCTAGGTCATTTCTAAGTTTCCAAAAATTTTCGATCGGCTCAGTAAACTTGACATTTCCTTACATTTCCATGACATTTCCTTACAAGACATTTCCTTACATTTCCAAGACATTTCCTTACATTTCCATGACATTTCCTTACAAGACATTTCCTTACATTTTCAAGGTTCTAAAAATGTTCACTTTCCTCTTTTAAACTTAACATTTCCATACATTTCGTGTTTCCAAAAGTGTTCAAAATATATTCATAACAAATAAGATATGTCATTTCGTACAATTAAACCAAAAATGCATAGGCCCTTTTCAGGATGTTACAAAGCCACACTCCCATATTCGGCCAACTCTCCCACACACATCACTTCCCTGATTTCCTCCACCAACAACTCCTAAAATTGCTCCCCTCCCCCGATTTGAAAATTTGACCAAGTCTTCAACCTCCCTTGTAGAGTTTGACCCAACCTCTACTTCTTCCACTCCCATGACATAAAATAAAAGCCCCCATTTGCTTTCCATGGGATTCGAACCCCACTCCCCCATGCCACTTCATTGACGCCACAGCCACAAGTCACATGCTGATCTTGTGACTCCTAAATGCACACAAATATACTTAAGTCCCATCTGCAATGACCTCTCTCCTCTTAAGGGCCAAAAACAAAAAATTTTTCCAAAGCTCAGACTCGAACCCAGGCCACCTTAGAACCCCCAAATACATTCAAATAGCTAGCCGTTCAAGCACAACATGCATTTTAAACAAAATTACAGCCCCTAATTTTTGGGACGTTACATTCCATATCATTTTCACAACACAAAGTCAACCATCAATCAAACATATTCAATTATAAACATATAGTCCCTTATTGAGGTCTACGGGACCTTAAACATGTGTTAGAAAGAAGTCGGGACTAAACTGAACACATACGAAAATTTCTAAAATTCAAACATTTTTCTAAGTTACAGAGGTCACACGCCCGTGTGGGTAGACCGTATGCCTCACACGGCCTCGGACACGCCCGTGCATCCAAGCCATGTCAAAACAGGGCATATATCTTGACTTGCACCACACGGCCAGTCACACGCCCGTGTGTCCAGCCCGTGGTCGCTACTGACTTGTTTCACTTGGCAAACTTAAACAACACGGTCGAGTCACACGCCCGTGTGCTCAACCGTGTGGGCAATTATAGGCCATTTCCAAGGCCAAATTTGCCTCCCACACCTTCAATCACCTATATGCACCAAACCATTACCAAATCATGCTTCAAATGCAACCAAAACATACCATTTCAAGCACCAAATAATCATCAACATCATCATCAACTATTTCCATATTCAATATCATCACAAATGAGCCCATCCAAATATCAATTTCACATCCTAAGTTATACAAGTTAAGCATCATGTAATTCTTACTACAATTAACATTTAATCCATCATTCCCATCAACCAAATCGATATAAAACATACCATTTCCATACTTATTATTTCATACCACATTCATCATTTCCATAGCATCAGGTATAAACCAACAACATTCAACTACTAAGCCATATCACATGGCAAGTTATATACAACTCAAAACATGCCACATGGACTAGCCTATACATGCCATATACCAACTATATAAATCTTTCAAAAGTACCGAATTAGATTGCCGATAGTGTGATAGAGATGCTGACGATCCCCAGATTCGAGCTAGCTTTTGACGACAAATCAGAAAGCAGAGAAACAAATCATACAGTAAGCTTTCAAAGCTTAGTAAGTTCGAAATACAATACATACAACTTAATAGTACCACATCGATATATAATTAAACCATCACTTAGATAAATGCACAATTAAGTACATCATCAATCTCAACCATATGATCAAATATCAATTCATTCCACTTTTAAAATCTATCATCAACCACATAGGTTCAAACGTACCTTGATCAACACTTAGTTACTCACCATTTATGATACTCAATTGCTCGATATTACATCTCGTTCAATCTTTGCTATTCTTTTGATTATTTCGCACACTTAGTGCCAGTTTAATGACTGAAACATAATCGTCATTGCACACTTAGTGCTGATATGTTAAACCAAACTCACATCGGTAACGTACACACAGTGCCAAATCAATAAGCCAAAGCTTCTATCTTTTCGCACACACAGTGCTAACCATCTCTGTCTCGTTTCTAATTTCGCACACTTAGTGCCATCTATTTCAATTCCGCACATAGCATTTCTAATCTCATATTTATGTATATATATTCATTCAATTCACATCACATAGATATAATTTAACAACTAGTATTATATCCGAACTTACCTCAGACGTCGAAATACCGAAACGGTCGATTAATCGAGCACTTTGTCTTTGCCTCGATCTCGATCCGAACCTCTCCTTTCTTGGTCTATACACATTTAAATCAAACTCATTCAATCACCAATTCATTCAATTTAGTCCACACACACAAATTTAGGGCATTTTACAAAATAGCCCTCACATTTTCACATTTCGACACTTTAGTCCCTAAGTCATAAAATCATCAAATACACATAATTTGCTTGTACCCATGCCTAGCCGAATAGACACTATGATCATATCAATCCATAAATTTCATTTATATCACAATTTAGTCCCTCAAAATATTATTTTCTCAATTACATCCAAAATACTCAAATTCATCAAAAACTCAAGAACAAACTATGTTAATCAAACACATATCTTTCATAATTCATCAACAATCATCACAAAACTCATGTGTTCATCAATGGCTCATTTAAAAACATCATCAATTCACAAAATTGAGGCATGGGTTTTGAAGTATACGAAGCAATGATTAAAAAACCGTAGAAATTATCAAAAACCGATCAAAAACATACCTTAAATTAAGGCTTGTAATAGCTGAATGTAACAAAGCTTTTCTTCCTTCTTTTCTTTTGTTTTTTCAGTGGACAAAGATGAACATATTCATCTCTTAATTTGTTTGTTTTATTAGAAACATATTAATATCCATTTTACTAAAATGACCTTAGTAGAAATAATTAGAAAACCATATATTTTATGTCCAAAACCGTCCATTAGCCATCTATTATCTTAGAAATGGCTTATTTGCCTCATAAGGCCTCCCCATTTAAAAGCCATCTCAAATAGGCCATTAATCAAATAGAAAACCACTTTTACAAATTATGCGATTTAGTCTTTTTGTCAAATTAAGCACACAAACGGACAAATTAATTTACGAAACTTTAACACATGGTTAATCACATATCATAAACACGGAAAATAATATTAAAATATTATTCTAACTCGAATTCGTGGTCCCAAAACTACTGTTCCAACTAGGGTCTAAACTGGACTGTTACAACTCTCCCCCTTAGGGATTTTCGTCCCCGAAAATCTTCCCAGTGAATAGCTGTGGATACTGCTCTCTCATAATGTTCTCAGGCTCCCACGTAGCCTCCTCAACTGTTACGGATCACTTTCACTTTCTGCTTAGTCTGCATAAGACTTCTGACGATCTGAGGCTGCTTTCAAACTGTTACGGATCACTTTCACTTTTTGCTTAGTCTCTTTTATCAAATCAACCCTGTGAATCTTATTCTCACTCAGCTCAGTCCAATACAATGGAGTTCGACATTTTCGACCGTAGAGAGCCTCATATGGTGCCATTTTAATGCTAGATTGAAAACTATTATTGTATGCGATTTCAATCAACGGTAAATGCTTTTCCCACGTATTTTCGAAATCCAAAATACAACATCTCAACATATCTTCGAGAACCAGAATGATCCACTCGGAATGTCCATCCGTTTGCTGATGAAATGCAGTGCTGAAATGAAATATTGTACCTAAAGCTTCTTGCAATTTCCTCCAAAATCGCGAGGTAAATCTCGGATCTCTGTCAGATACGATAGATAGTGGCACCCCGTGCAATCTCACAATCTCAGCAATATACAGTGCGGCTAACTTATCGAGTGAATAATTTGTTCTCACCGGAACAAAATGAGCTGATTTCGTCAACCTATCAACTATCACCCAGATTGCATATTTCTTTCCCAGAGATAACGACAATCCCGACACAAAGTCCATCGTGATTCTCTCCCATTTCCACTCAGGAATCATAATCGATTGTAACAAACCGGATGGAACCTGATGTTCAGCTTTAACTTGTTGACAAACTAAACATTTCGACACAAAGTCAGAAATATCTCTTTTCATACCATGCCACCAATAAAACTGTTTCAGATCGTTATACATTTTCGCACTCTCCCGGATGAGCAAATCAAGCGACTATTGTGAGCTTCGTTCAAAATCAACTGAATCAACTCTGAATTCTTCGGAACACAAATCCGATCTCTGAATCTTAGACAATCATCACTATTGATTCGAAATTCTGAATCAGAATTCAAATCACATTGAGCTCGTTTTGCTATTATCTCATTATCACTTTTCTGAGCATCGCAAATCTAACTTACGAACATCGACCTCACTTTCAACTCAGCCAAAACTGAATAATCATCACACAAATCTATCTCAGTACTCATAGCTCGCAGAGCACATAAAGACTTTCGACTCAAGCCATCGGCAAAAACATTAGCTTTGCCCGGATGATAATTAATCACAAGTTCGTAATCTTTCAACAATTCTAACCATCTTCTCTGTCGCAAATTCAATTCTTTCTGAGTCATCAAGTACTTCAAACTCTTATGGTTAGTATAAATATGACATTTCTCACCAAATAGGTAGTGACGCCAGATCTTCAATGCAAACACAATCGCGACTAATTTAAGGTCATGCATCGGATAGTTCTTTTCATGCGTCTTTAACTGCCTCGAAGCATAAGTGATGACTTTGCCTTCTTGCATCAACACACAGCCCAAACCATTCAATGATGCATCACTGTAAACTATGAATTCTTTGCCCGATTCAGGTTGAACTAACGCTGGTGCTTCTGTCAACAATGCTTTTAACAGCTCAGAACTCTGTTGGCACTTTTCTGACCACTCAAATTTAACATCTTTCTGTAGCAACTTCGTCAATGGAGTCGCCATCATTGAGAAACCTTTCATAAACCATCTATAGTATCCCACTAATCCTAGAAAACTACGGACTTCAGACACATTTCTTGGAGGCTTCCACTCTAAAATAGCTAAGATCTTACTCGAATCAACTCGTATTCCCGCAGCTGATACAATATGCCCCAGAAATCTAACCTCACGCAACCAAAACTCACATTTGCTAAACTTTGCATACAATTGCTTCTCACGCAGAGTCTGTAACACAATTCTCAAATGCTCGGTATGTCGCACCTCATCACAGGAATAAATCAGAATGTCATCAATAAACACTACAACAAAGTGATCCAAATAAGGTCTGAATATTCGATTCATCAAATCCATAAACACTGCAGGAGCATTCGTCAGTCTGAATGGCATAACTAAAAATTCATAATGTACGTACCTCGTTCTGAAGGCAGTTTTCGATACATCTGACTCTTTGACTCGTAACTGATAGTAGCCCGATCTCAAATCTATCTTAGAAAACACCGTAGCTCCTTTCAGCTGATCAAACAAATCATCAATACGTGGCAGGGGATACTTATTCTTTATCGTCACTTTGTTCAACTGTCGATAGTCAATACACATCCTCATAGTGTCGTCTTTCTTTTTCACAAACAACACAGGAGCACCCCTGGGCGAGAAACTCGGTCGTGCAAATCCTCTATCTGTCAACTCTTGCAACTTAGACTTAGACTCTTTCAATTCTGTTGGTGCCATTCTATACGGAGCTATTGTGATAAAAGTCATCCTCGACACTAAATCAATTCTAAATTCAACTTCTCGTATAAGAGGTAATCCCGGTAGTTCTTTAGGAAACACATCAGGGAATTCACAAACCACAGGCACAGATTCAACTTTCTTTTCTGTCATTTTTGTATCAATCACATATGCCAGGTAAGCTTCGCAACCCTTCCTCACATAGTTCAAAGCTTTCATCGCAGATACAACAGCTGGTAACCCATTCAAATCACTGGATTCAGTTCGGACTATCTCACCATTCTGACTTCTCAATTCAATACTCCTTCTTTTGCAATTCACAATGGCATTATGCAAAGTGAGCGAATCCATACCCAGAATTATATCAAATTCATCGAATGGTAGCAACATCAAATTAGCCGGAAAACAAGCATCTCGAAACATCAATGGACAGTTCTTACACACTTTATTCACTAAGACACACTTGCCTAAGGGGTCTGATACTCTAATCACAAATTCAGTAGACTCAACAGGTAGAGTCTTACTTGATACTAGATTCTCACACACATAGGAATGAGTAGAACATGGATCTATCAATGCAATCACATCAGTATCAAATAGAGTAAAAGTACCAGTGATGACGTCTGGAGATAACGCTTCCTCTCGTGCGCGTATAGCATAGGCTCGGCAGTGCTCGCCTCCGATCTCACAATTTGTATCGATAGTCCCTCTTTGGCTCCCACTAACATTCCCGGTGTTTCTGGTGGTCTACCCCTAGCCGTCGTATTACCCGGTCTCGCACTCTGGACATTTTCTTCCTCAGCTAACTTTGGGCAATCTCGAATGAAGTGATCTCGTGATCCACACTTATAACAAGTTCTATTATTGTACTTGCCCCAGCATTCTCCCACATGTCATCTTCCACACTGTCTACACTCAGGCTTGTTGCTTTTAACACTACCAACACTTGATTCAATTGGAGCTTGAATTCTTGGACCAATACTTTGCCTCGCACGATCTCTACTCGAATGTCCAAATGAAACATTTGGGGTGATTACTTGCATCTCTAAATCTCTTCGTCGAAGATTGAGAAAACTTACTCATCGATCTTTTTCTTTCATCACGAGCTTCAGAATCAGCTTTCTTCTTTTCTTTACTGAGCTCCTCGGCTTTACAGGCTTTTTCAACTAACACAACAAATTCATTTATATCAAGTATTCCAACCAGCAACTTAAGATCCTCATTCAGCCCTTCTATGAAATAATTACACATAGTAGCTTCATTCGAAACATATTCACGTGCATATTGACTCGACCACACAAATTCTCGTTCGTACTTAGTAACGGACATGCATCCTTGTTTCAACTCAAGGAATTCTTTACGTTTCTGATCAATGAATCATTGACTGATATACTTCTTTCTGAATTCAGCCTGAAAGAAATCCTAGGTGATTCTCTCTCTCGAAACACGGATATCAATGTCTTCCACCAGTTATACGCAGTATCCCTCAACAACGAGACAGCACATTTAATACATTCATCAGGAGTCAACGACATCTCGTTAAATACTCGAATGGTATTCTCGAGCCAAAACTCAGCTCACTCAGCATCATCCTCAGCTGTGGCCCTAAACTCTTCAGCCCCGTACTTTCAAATCTTATCCACATGAGGCTTATTCAATCAGATCAGATCTGTAACTTGTGGCACAACCGGTACTTGTGGGGGTGGAGGTTGTGGAGCAGCCGGATTCGTTTGAACGAACTCCGAAAACCACTCACTCATCATTCGGAAGAAGGCTTGCTTAGCCTCTCCTCCCTCACTACTATCATTCGGCCTAGATATGGTCGGTGCTGTCCCTTGAGCGGGAACAGGTGCATTACTCTCAACATCGTCAGTAACTGCATCAGGATCCATTACTATATAAAAACACATTTTCAACTGTCAGGATTCATCACACTATCACAATTATTTATATGGCATGTATAGCTAGACTCACACGCGCTACGTTAGTCCAATAATCAACAAAACCATAGCTCTGATACCAACCAAATGTAACACCCCTAACCCGTATCCGTCGTCGGAATAGGGTTGAGAGGCGTTACTAAAAATTCCATGTAATACCCCAAACCCGGTCTAGACGTTACGACCGGATTTGACGTGTTACATCATAGTGACGCTTGTAAACTGGCAAGTTCGAAAAACTCAATACAGTACATTTATTCTCTTTGAGACTTTTAGGATAGTAATTTCGTAAACACATTATTTTCTTATTAATCAAATCATTTATCAAACAGAATTAAATATCGTGAAAGCTCGTTTAAGTTGTATTTTATTTTTAAGGTTTGAAAATTGTAATTTCCTTTAAAAATCGTTGCCATTTTAAAAATCGCGTTTCCTAGTCTAGCAGGTAGTTATGAAAAGAAAATACCAATTAAAAGTTAAAAATCCCAAATGGCCTTATTACAGAATCATTAGCCCAATATATTAAAACTAAATTAAATAAAATAACTAAGTTTACGATCAAAACATATCGAGCGTCTGGCCACCTCCGAGTCCCTCGCAGCTCCAAATCGTCTAAAATTGGGGATTACCTACACAGTTAAGGGAAAGGGTGAGCTACGAGAACTCAGTGTGTAATCCCCTACTACAGTGTCAGTCTGGGCCCAAGCCCCAATCAGTACAGCTCGATCTGGGCCTTAGCCCTATACAGAATCAGAGTGGGTCCAAGCCCAAAATCATGTTAATGCAAACAGAATGCAGCCCAACCCAGTCCAACCATCACCCCACCCGTACCAACCCTACACACCATGTGGGGACCAAGTCGACCCACTCAATTTACACACCAATAATGCGGTAATGAGTCAAGTGCTAATATCAACGCAGCAGAGCTGCTAATAATAGTAAACGTGGCTGAGCCACTAGAATCAGTATACATGGCAAAGCCACTAAATCAGTAAATCGTGGCATAGCAACCAGTACAATACTTCCTCCAAAATACAAAACCCACCCCAATGCAGCATGTCATGTCATATATAACCCATGTATGCAGTATATCATAATCATAATCAATCATACAAAATACACATATATCACTTATACTACCACTAAGGGTATAACTGTCATTTGGTCGGTTGAGGGTAAAGCGGTAATTCACCCCTCGGGGGTATTCCGATAATTTTACCCATCGAGGGTATTTCAATAATTTAGTCATCTAACGGCCTCTCCAGAGGCCTACAGTCGCCTCGAGCGACACAGATACCCTTTCTGGTCCAAGCGGTGCAATTGGGGCTAAAGCCCAATTTTCGGTCCAAGAAGGCCCACATGCTCGTGTGGCCCATTCAGCCCATTTTCGGTCACGGTGCTGTGAGCCTCGCAGCCGCATCTGTAACAGCCCAATTTTAGGGCTAGTCAGAACAGTGATCTCGGGATCACTAATCCGAGGTTTAAGAAAATTATTTTGATGTTATTTTATGCGTTATAGCATTAATATATGACTATGTGAAAATTTTGGTACTTTAATTTTAATGATTGCATGCTTAATTTTGAAAAAGGACTAAATTGCGTAAAGTGCGAATGTTCTAATTTTCAAGGTAGAAGTGCCTAATGACTATAGAATGTAAATTAGAGGACTTTAAAGTGAAAATAGGCCATTTTGGAGTGTGATGGCCGGCCATATGGTATGGGGAGACAAGAGCATTTAATGTTTAGTCAAAATTAGGTGAGAAAAGATTAATAAAAATATGGTAAAAGAAAAACTATCATCTTTCACTATTCACTCATCTCTTTCCACCGAAAATTGAAGAAGCAATAGAGCTCTTGGGGGTTCAAACTTTCAGCCACTCAACTCATATTCAAGTAAGTGATTTAGGTGGTTTTAATTGATGATTTTTGTGTTTTTGGAGTCTCCAAAGCTTAAGCTAGCTAATGAGGGGACTAATTTGAGATATGGTTGAAAGTCTAGGGACTTGCCATGAGAGTAGTTGAGTTGTTAACTGAGTTTTATAGAAGAAAATAAATGTTAGGGAGATGAGAAACAACTTTTGTGAAAGATGTTAGCATGAAAACACCTAAATAGGACTAGAATGCAAAGATTTAAATTGTGTCATAAATGCAAGAAATAGTTGGAATGGTGAGTAGTTGTAAGAGAAATAAATGTTCACCTAGGCTTGTTTATTGAGAAAATGTGATAAAAAATTATTTACGAGCCTAGGGGCAAAATCGTAATTTTGCCATAATACAAAGGCAAAATGGTCATTTTTTCCTAAGTATGGATTTTGGTGCATTATGATCATAGAATGATCTAAATGAATGAATTTTATTGTTATAGATCAAGAAGAGCGCGGAATTAACCTTTAACAAGGAAAAGGCAAGGTTACGGATTAAGCCGTTAGTTGACACGTTTTGCACCGAGGTAAGTTTATGTGTAAACTATACATTTTATATACATACATTGTCGTTGTTGATTGATGCATGGCATGATTGAGAACATGTGTGATACAAGTGGAATGAATGTGGTAGTTATGGTATAATTATTGTATGAATGACGAAATAGTCATATAAACGTGTAATAAACACTTGATGGTGGGCTATGTGCGATACCACCTAGTTATTTAATTATGATGGGCTATGTGCGATACCATCGTCTATTTATCAATTGGTGGGCTATGTGCGATACCACCGTAACTAACCTTTTAGGTGGGCTATGTGCGATACCACCCTAATAAAGACTGATGGTGGGCTAAGTGCGAAACCACCGAGTAATTTGATTATGAGTAATTGACTAAGAGTTTGTGATGTGCTGTATTATGTGACATTGTGGTGCTAAGTGCAGGGAAGCATTCTAATGAATGTATACATTAAGCTAGTGATAAGGTTGGAATATAGAAATGGAAGAAATGAGTAAGCTTAATTATGAATGTGGATCGTTCCTTGTTTAGTATGTAATGCTATAACTTTATATTATTTACATGTAAACTTACTAAGCTTAATGCTTACTTTCCCTTTCTTTTCCCTTGTTTTATAGAGTTTAAGAGCCGAGCCGGGGTACACCAACAATCAGAAGATCGCCCACACTATCAACTCATCTCGGTATATCTAGACTTAGTGATTTTGTGTATGGCATGTATAGGGGCTAGACTAGTTAGATTATTTTGTTATTTTGGCCAAGATGTGTTGGCCCCTTTTAAGATAGCTATTTTGTATATTGTCATGGTTGATGTCTCACTTTGTTATTTATGAAAATATGAAATTACTCATGGAAGTTCCTGTTGCAAATTATGAGTGTTTATTGATATATGAATTGAATATTTAGATGTGTCTTTGGGTCATGAATTACGTTGAATGGAATTTGGAGTATGTATGTATGCAATGTAGGGTGGCAAAGGGCTTGGTAGATAGCCTTCTAATCGTTCACATGGGTAGACACACGGGCGTGTGTCTAGACCGTGTGGGAGGCACGGCTAGCACACGGGCGTATGCCCAGGCCGTGTGAAGTCTGCACCTTGCAATTGGAATTTAATTCACCACAGGGCTGAAGTACACGTCCGTGTGTATAGGCCGTGTAGATATGTCAGAATGTCAAGGTTTGGCACACGGGCCAGGGCCACGGGCGTGCCAAGGCCTCTGAAGTTAGTCAGTGTCAACCACGGGCGTCGAACACGGGCATGTGAGATGATACACGGGCGTGTCATCTCCCCCACGGGCGTGTGGCCCCTGTTTAGGCAAAATTTTCTTAAGTGTGTAGAAATTTCCGAATTATCTCTTAAACCATTTGGAAGCATATTCAGGGCCTCGTAGGTCCATTATGAGAGTGATAGACACATGAATGGAAAAGTTTTAATTTGCAACGAACCTAATAGCCCAAAGTTGTATGATTGTGAGAGTTAAGTACGGTAACGCATCGTACCCAGTTCCGGTACAGAATACGAGTAAGGGGTGTTACAGCATCTATTAACCGACACTTACCATGGATTTCGCCCCTGTGGGCCCATTTTCCCATTGAGCCCACTTCGGCCCAACAAGGCCCATTGCGGCCTAAGCCCACGAGAAAGTTCATGGCATTCCCAACGGTCTATCGCCATCGATTGTGGCTCAGTTTATCTCTACGAGCGCTCGCACGCTCGAGTGATCTCGGATGCCGAAGTTTCGGCTTATCGGTTTTTCGGCTTCATCCGATTCGCGGTACATCAAGGTGTGAATTCACACCTTCATTCATCGCATTGACAAAACAAAAGTAGGAGTACAATTACACACCTGCTATGGATTGCGGTTTGAGACACTTTCCGAGGCACCTATGATAACAATTGACCATTAGTTAGTCTCAACCTTTGGTAACCTAAAATATCGAAATACTTTACTTAACTAACTTTACTTACCACGAGACATGATCTCCCACAATGCAACGGTAATCGGCCCTATTCTGTGGCTAAGGAAAACGAGTCCCTAGCAATAATCGACGAAAAAGAACATGTTAGAAACGCTACTCTATGGCAACTAGAGAAGCAGCCTTTCAGCCCTAGAGAACCCAAATCGAGAATGAGAGAAAAACAACCAACCTATATTCGGCTATAGCCACAACTTACCAACGAGTAGGAGAGACTCTGAAACTGTTCAGCCCTAAAAGATTCGGCCTACCCAAAAGAATCAAGGCTTGAAGTTGGCTAGCTTTGCAAGGTAAAGAGAAGATTGAGAGGAAAGAAAGGTTGTGTGTTTGGCCACATAAGAACCGAAAGAAGAAAAGAGATTCGGCAGCAAATGGGCAGTAACCGCGAGATAATAATGGAAAATAAGAAAAGAAGGTGGAAGAGGAGAGGCTTATAAGTTCGACAAATAGCAAAAAGTGAAGAAAAAGTAGAAGAATGGGAGAATAAGTGAATTCGACAGGGGTCAAAAATGAAAAGAAGCAAACAAAACAAACCCGAGACGTCACCACAGAAAGAAAACCCGAAAAGAACAAAAAGTGAACTTCAAAAGCAAAAGGGAATTTCGGTTTCTACTAACACTCAAGGTTGCCGAAATGCCCCCAAATGACACCCCTCTAGCCGAAATCTCCCACTTAGCCACACTCCCAAATTCGGCCAACTCTCCCACACACATCACTTCCCTGATTTCCTCCACCAACAACTCTTAGAATTGTTCCCCTCCCCCCATTTGAAAATTTGACCAAGTCTTCAACCTCCCTTGTAGAGTTTGATCCAACCTCTACTTCTTCCACTCCCATGACATAAAATAAAAGCCCCCATTTGCTTTCCATGGGATTCAAACCCCACTCCCCCATGCCACTTCATTGACACCACAGCCACAAGTCACATGCTCATCTTGTGACTCCTAAATACACACAAATATACTTAAGTCCTACTGCTAACAGCCCTCTCCTCTTAAGGGCCAAAAAACTAATTTTTTTTCCAAAGCTCAGACTCGAACTAGGCCTCCTTAGAACCCCCAAATACACTCAAATACCTAGCCGTTCAAGCACAACATGCATTTTAAACAAAATTACAGCCTTTAATTTTTGGGACGTTACAACTCTACCCCCTTAAAGAAATTTCGGCCTCGAAATTTACCTGATCAGAAGAGGTGAGGGTATTGTTGTCGCATTGCCTCCTCAGGCTCCCACGTGGCTCCCTTTGACCCGTGATTACGCCGAAGCACCTTGACTAACGGGACAGATTTTCTTCTTAACACTTTCACATCACAATCCAGTATTTGCACTGATTCTTCCTCAAAAGTCAGATCAAGTCTTACCTCGATCTCCTACACCGGCACTATATGAGAGGGATCGAAACGGTATTGCCTCAGCATAGAGACGTGGAACACATCATGTATACGATTTAACTCAGGAGGCAGCTCCAGTTGATAGGCGACCGGTCCCACACGCTTTAATATCCGGTAAGGTCCGATGAATCTAGGGCTCAGCTTGCCTTTCCGCCCAAATATTAGAATCTTCTTCCATGGTGAGACCTTCAGGAAGACATAATCTCCCACCGAGTACTCAATCCCTTTATGAACCATCTGTAATACCCAGCCAGACCCAGAAAACTTCGAATCTTGGATACAGTCTTTGGTGGTTTCCAGTCCAATACGGCCTCAATTTTCTGAAGATCAACCCTAATCCCCTCGGCAGACACTACATGACCCAGAAATGTCACCCCTCGCAGCCAAAACTCGCACTTGCTAAACTTGGCATAAAGCTGCTTTTCTCTTAGTATTTGTAGAACAATCCGGAGGTGCGAATCATGATCCTCCTCGGTTCTTGAGTATACCAGAATTTCATCTATAAACACCACTATGAATCGGTCCAAATAGGGTTGGAAAACCCGGTTCATCATATCCATGAAAGCAGTTGGTGCATTCGTCAACCCCAATGGCATAACCAGAAACTCGTAATGTCCATAACGAGTCCTGAATGCAGTCTTGTACACATCCTCCTCCTTAACTCTTAGCTGATGGTACCCCGATCTAAGATCTATCTTGGAGAAAACCGAAGCTCCTCGCAGCTGGTCAAATAGATCGTCTATCCTTGGTAATGGGTACTTGTTCTTAATCGTCAGTTTATTCAATTGACGATAATCAATACACATGCGCATGGACCCATCCTTCTTCTTCACGAACAAAACTGATGCTCCCCAAGGAGACACACTCGGTCGGATGAATCCTCGGTCCAATAGCTCTTGGAACTGAGCCTTTAACTCTACCAACTCCTTCGGTGCCATCCTATAAGGGGCGATGGACACTGGAGCCATTCCAGGTAGAAGCTCAATGCCGAATTCGACCTCACAATTTGGAGGCAACCCTGGGAGCTCTTCGGGGAATACATCAGGAAACTCCTTTACAGTTCTAAAATTCTCAACAGACGGACCCACAGAATCAGAAGTGCTGACATAAGCTAAGAATGTCTCGCAACCCTTGCGAATCAGTTTCTCGGCCCTTAGTGCTCAGATTACTTTAGATAAATAATCCCCTCGCTCCCCTATCACAATCACCTCCTCATCCTCCAAAGACTTCAGTACCATACGCTTAGCAGCGTAATCCAAATTCGCACGGTGCTTCACTAACCAATCCTTGCCCATAATAAGATCAAATTCGCCAAATGGAAGTTCCATCAAATCCGCCGAAAAGACAACCCCTTGGACCTCTAGGGGCACATCTCTAAATAGTTTATTCACCCTAACCGACTGACCCAGCGGACTTACCACCAACATTTCTCTGTCAGTAATTTCGAACTGTATACCCAATGACCTAGACACAGTACATGCAACATACGAGTGTGTGGACCCAATATCAATTAAAGAGGTATACGGTACATTATAAATGAAGAACGTACCAGTTATAACATCAGGGGCGTCACCGTCCTCTCGGCGCCAAGCAGCATAGACCAACACTGGTTGTCTCGCCTCCGTGTTACCAGCACCTCTGCCTGGTGCTCCACGACCTCGTCCCAAACTATTACCCCCTCTGGCCTGACCCCAGCCTCTCGGTGGCTACTGACCACCTCTCCCTGGCTGAACATAGCCCTGACCCGTAGCTTGCATCTGACTAGGCCTCTGAGTACAGTCTTTAACCCTGTGGTCCCTAGACCCACATCTAAAGCATGCTCCAGTTCTTTTCCAGCACTCACCCTAGTGCGATCTTCCACACACAGCGCAAGGCTGCGGTCCGACAGCAACAGCAGGAACCCCAACTCGGGCTGGCCCATAAAACCTAGGCCTCTTCTTAGGCCCACCAGAAAAATTGAGGGCCCAAAATCCCTCTTATTTCTACCCCTATCCTTCTCACGGTTTTGACGCTCTGAGCGTTTCACATCCTCGACAATCTTTGTCTTCTCAATCAGGGAAGCAAAATCTCTTTCCCTCTGTAGAGCTATTAGTACCCGCAACTCATCTCGAAGACCATCCTCGAAACGTATGCAGCGCTTATACTCAGTCGTGACTATACCTCGAGCATATCGGCTCAACCGTAGGAACTCTGCCTCATACTCTACTACAGACCTATTCCCCTGAACCAGACTCAGAAATTCCTTCCTCCGGGCATCCACATAACTCGCCCCGACCTATTTTCCTTGGAAGGCCGTCTTAATGAAGTCCCATGTCAAACGGTCAGCCTACGTGCCTTCCCTCACTGTAAGCCACCATTGATACGCCTCATCTCGCAGTAAAGACACTGCTCCTTTCCATTTTTGCTCCACCGTACAATTGAGGTCATCCATTATTCGCTCGACAGCTTCCAACCAATATTTTGCCACGTTCGGGGCTACACCAAAGATGCCCCTGAAAACTTCTTCCCCATTCGACCGGAGTCGTTCAGAAATTGACCCTCGGCCCACAGACCCAGTACTTGCTCCAGCAACCCTTTCAAGAACCCGCAACATCGCTTGGGGCAGGGCATCATCCCCACCAGCTCGGTCATGGGACCCCGTCTCAGTCACTGGTGAGGCTGGTGCTTCCCTAGCAGGCATATGTCCTGATGCTGAAGACCCAGCCCTAGCACCTCGGCCCCTACCACGGCCACGTGTACCCCTTCCGCGACCTCTTGTGCTCATACCGGTATAGCGTATTTATCTTTTTTAAGAGTTTTATGCATCAGCTTATAATTCTCATAATTATTAACAGATATTTTATGAAGAACAATAATTAGAGTTGTCTTCACAGATCGAATCCTTTCTACAGTTTTCAGTCTCCTATAGTCTCAGTTTCTCTAACTAAGAAGTTTTAGTAAACTACTACTATCCCTAGTAGTTTCTCAGTATAGTCATTTCAGTATATAACAGAGTACAGTGTCAGAGAACTTACAGATTTGGTGCCGGAGACTCGGTGTGCCACACTTTCAGTATCATCATCACTTTCCCAAACCAAAATTTAAACAGATTAAGAAAAATTTTCAAAACCCATTCCACAGCCGAGTTTTGCAACCTGGCTCTGATACCACTAAATGTAACACCCCAAACTCGGCCTAGACGTTACGACCGGATCTGACGTGTCACATCATAGTGACGCTTATAAACCAGCAAGTTCAGAAAACTCAATACAGTACATTTATTCTCTTTGAGACATTTAGGGTAGTAATTTCGTAAACACGTTATTTTCTTATTAATCAAATCATTTATCAAATAGAATTAAATATCGCGGAAGCTCGTTTGAGTTGTATTTTATTTTTAAGGTTTGAAAATCGTAATTTCCTTTAAAAACCGTTGCCGTTTTAAAACTCGCGTTTCCTAGTCTAGCAGGTAGTTATGAAAAGAAAATACTAATTAAAAGTTAAAAATCCCAAATGGCCTTATTACAGAATCATTAGGCCAATATATTAAAACTGAATTAATTAAAATAACTAAGTTTACGATTAAAACATATCGAGCGTATGGCCACCTCCGAGTCCCTCGCGGATCCAAATCGTCTAAGACTGGGGATTACCTGCACAGTTAAGGAAAAGGGTGAGTTACGAGAACTCAGTGTGTAATCCCCTACTACAGTGTCAGTCTGGGCCCAAGCCCCAATCAGTACAGCTCGGTCTGGGCCTTAGCCCTATACAGAATCAGAGTGGGTCCAAGCCCAAAATCATGTTAATGCAAACAGAATGCAGCCCAACCCAGTCCAACCATCACCCCACCCGTACCAACCCTACACACCATGTGGGGAACAAGTCGACCCACCAGACCTACACACCAATAACGCAGTCGAGCTGCTAATATCAACGCAGCAAAGCTGCTAATAACAGTAAACATGGCTGAGCCACTAGAATCAGTATACATGGCAAAGCCACTAAATCAGTAAATCGTGGCATAGCCACCAGTACAGTACAGTACTTCCTCCAAAATGCAAAACTGACCCCAATGCAGCATGTCATGTCATATATAACCCATGTATGTATTGTATCATAATCATAATCAATCATACAAAATACACATACATCACTTATACTACCACTAAGGGTATAACGGTCATTTGGTCAATTAGGGGTAAAGCGGTAATTCACCCCTCGGGGGTATTCCAGTAATTTTACCCATCGAGGGTATTTTAGTAATTTCACCCATTGAGGGTATTTCAGTAATTTTACCCACTGAGGGTATTTCGGTAATTTCACCCATTGAGGGTATTTCAGTAATTTAGTCATCTAACGGCCTCTCCAGAGGCCTACAGTCGCCTCGAGCGACACAGATACCCTTTCTGGTCCAAACGGTGCAATTGGGCCTGAAGCCCAATTTTCGGTCCAAGTGGACCCACATGCTTGTGTGGCCCATTCAGCCCATTTTCGGTCACAGTGTTTCGAGCCTCGCAGCCGCATCTATTATCCGGCACTTACCATGGATTTCGCCCCTGTGGGCCCATTTACCCATTGGGCCCACTTGGCCCACTTCGGCCCAACAAGGCCCATTGCGGCCTAAGCCCACGAGAAAGTTCGTGGCATTCCCAACGGTCTATCACCATCGATTGAGGCTCGGTTTATCTCTACGAGCGCTCGCACGCTCGAGTGATCTCGGATGCCGAAGTTTTAGCTTATCAGTTTTTCAGCTTCAGCCGATTCGCAGTACATCAGGGTGTGAATTCACACCTTCATTCATCGCATTGACAGAACTAAAGTAGGTGTACAATTACACACCTGCTATGGATTGCGGTTTGAGACACTTTCCGAGGCACCTATGATAACAATTGACCATTAGTTAGTCTCAACCTTTGGTAACCCAAAATATTGAAATACTTTACTTAACTAACTTTACTTACCACGAGACACGATCTCCCACAGTGTAACGGTAATCGGCCCTATTCCGTGGCTAAGGAAAATGAGTCCCTAGCAATAATCGACGAAAAAGAACATGTTAGAAATGCTACTCTATGGCAACTAGAGAAGCAGCCTTTCGGCCCCAGAGAACCCAAATCGAGAATGAGAGAAAAATAGCCAACCTATATTCGGCTATAGCCACAACTTACCAACGAGTAGGAGAGACTCTAAAACAGTTAGAACGAAGAGAAGAGAATATTCAGCCCTAAAAGATTCGGCCTACCCAAAAGAATCAGGGCTTGAAGTTGGCTAGCTTCGCAAGGTAAAGAGAAGATTGAGAGGAAAGAAAGGTTGTGTGTTTGGCCATATAAGAACCGAAAGAAGAAAAGAGATTCGGCAGCAAATGGGCAGCAACCGCGAGATAATGATGGAAAATAAGAAAAGAAGGTGGAAGAGGAGAGGCTTATCAGTTCGACAAATAGCAAAAAGTGAAGAAAAAGTAGAAGAATGGGAGAAGAAGTGAATTCGGCAAGGGTCAAAAATGAAAAGAAGCAAACAAAACAAACCCGAGACGTCACCACAGAAAGAAAACCCGAAAAGAACAAAAAGTGAACTTCAAAAGCAAAAAGGGATTTCGGTTTCTACTAACACTCAAGGTTACCGAAATGCCCTCAAATGACACCCCTCTAGCTGAAATCTCCCAATTAGCCACACTCCCAAATTCGGCCAACTCTCCCACACACATCACTTCCCTGATTTCCTCCACCAACAACTCCTAGAATTGCTCCCCTCCCCCCATTTGAAAATTTGACCAAGTCTTCAACCTCCCTTGTAGAGTTTGATCCAACCTCTACTTCTTCCACTCCCATGACATAAAATAAAAGCCCCCATTTGCTTTCCATGGGATTCGAACCCCACTCCCCCATGCCACTTCATTGACGCCACAGCCACAAGTCACATGCTCATCTTGTGACTCCTAAATGCACACAAATATACTTAAGTCCTACTGCTAACAGCCCTCTCCTCTTAAGGGCCAAAAACTAAAATTTTTTCCAAAGCTCAGACTCGAACCCAGGCCACCTTAGAACCTCCAAATACACTCAAATAGCTAGCCGTTCAAGCACAACTTGCATTTTAAACAAAATTACAGCCCCTAATTTTTGGCACGTTACATTCCATATCATTTTCACAACACAAAGTCAACCATCAATCAAACATATTCAATTATAAACATATAGTCCCTTATTGAGGTCTACGAGACCTTAAACATGTGTTAGAAAGAGGTCGGGACTAAACTGAACACATATGAAAATTTCTGAAATTCAAACATTTTTCTAAGTTTCAGAGGTCACATGCCCGTGTGGGTAGGCCGTGTGCCTCACACGTCCTCAGACACGCCCGTGCATCCAAGCCGTGTCAAAACAGGGCATACATCCTGACTTGCACCACACGGCGATACACGCCTGCGTGTGTCGGCCGTGGTCGCTCATCGACTTGTTTCACTTGGCAAACTTAAACAACACGATCGAGTCACACGCCCGTGTGCTCAACCGTGTGGGCAATTATAGGCCATTTCCAAGGCCAAATTTTCCTCCCACAACTTCAATCACCTATATGCAACAAACCATTACCAAATCATGCTTCAAATGCAACCAAAACATACCATTTCAAGCACCAAATAATCATCAACATCATCATCAACTATTTCCATATTCAATATCATCACAAATGAGTCCATCCAAATATCAATTTCACATCCTAAGTTATACAAGTTAAGCATCATGTAATTCTTACTACAAATCACATTTAATCCATCATTCCCATCAACCAAATCGATATAAAATATACCATTTCCATACTTATTATTTCATACCACATTCATCATTTCCATAGCATCAAGTATAAACCAACAACATTCAACTACTAAGCCATATCACATGGCAAGTTATATACAACTCAAAACATGCCACATGGACTAGCCTATACATGCCATATACCAACTATATACATCTTTCAAAAGTACCGAATTAGATTGCCGATAGTGTGATAGAGATGCTGACGATCCCCGGATCCGAGCTAGCTTTACTGACACTGTAAAACAGAGAAACAAATCACACAGTAAGCTTTCAAAGCTTAGTAAGTTCGAAATACAATACATACAACTTAATAGTACCACATCAATATATAATTAAACCATCACTTAGATAAATGCACAATTAAGTACATCATCAATCTCAACCATTTGCTCAAATATCAATTCATTCCACTTTTAAAATCTATCATAAACCACATAGGTTCAAACGTACCTTGATCAACACTTAGTTACTCACCATTTATGCTACTCAATTGCTCGATATTACATCTCGTTCAATCTTTGCTATTCTTTTGATTATTTCGCACACTTAGTGCCAGTTTAATGACTGAAACATAATCGTCATTGCACACTTAGTGCCGATATGTTAAACCGAACTCACATCTGTAACGCACACACAGTACCAAATCAATAAGCCGAAGCTTCTATCTTTTCGCACACACAGTGCTAACCATCTCTGTCTCGTTTCTAATTTCGCACACTTAGTGCCATCTATTTCAATTCCGCACATAGCATTTCTAATCTCATATTTATGTATATATATTCATTCAATTCATAGCACATAGATATAATTTAACAACTAGTATTATATCCGAACTTACCTCGGACATCGAAAAACTGAAACGGTCGATTAATCGAGCACTTTGTCTTTGCCTCGATCTCGATCCGAACCTCTCCTTTCTTGGTCTATACACATTTAAATTCAACTCATTCAATCACCAATTCATTCAATTTAGTCCACGCACACAAATTTAGGGCATTTTACAAAATAGCCCTCACATTTTCACATTTCGACACTTTAGTCCCTAAGTCATAAAATCATCAAATACACATAATTTGCTTATACCCATGCCTAGCCGAATATACACTATGATCATATCAATCCATACATTTCATTTATTTCACAATTTAGTCCCTCAAAATATTGTTTTCTCAATTACATCCAAAATACTCAAATTCATCAAAAACTCAAGAACAAACTATGTTAATCAAACACATATCTTTCATAAATCATCAACAATCATCACAAAACTCATGTGTTCATCAATGGCTCATTTCAAAAACATCATCAATTCACAAAATTGAGGCATGGGTTTTGAAGTATACGAAGCAACGATTACAAAAACGTAGAAATTATCAAAAACCGATCAAAAACATACCTTAAATTAAGGCCTGTAATAGCCGAATGTAACAAAGATTTTCTTCCTTCTTTTATTTTGTGTTTTCGGTGGACAAAGATGAACATATTCATCTTTTAATTTGTTTGTTTTATTATAAACATATTAATATCCATTTTACTAAAATGACCTTAGTAGAAATAATTAGAAAACCATATGTTTTATGTCCAAAACCGTCCATTAGCCATCCACTATCTTAGAAAAGGCTTATTTTCCTCACAAGGCCTCCCCATTTAAAAGCCATCTCAAATAGGCCATTAATCAAATAGAAAACCACATTTACAAATTATGCGATTTAGTCCTTTTGTCAAATTAAACACACAAACAGACAAATTAATTTACGGAACTTTAACACATGCTTAATCACATATCATAGACACAGAAAATAATATTAAAATATTATTCTAACTCGGATTCGTGGTCCCGAAACCACTGTTCCGACTAGGGTCTAAACTGGACTGTTACAAACCCATAAAGTCTAATATGCACAAATTATTACATATCATATGACCTAACTTAATGAACATTCAATTAATAATATACTTAGCATCTCACGGCATTTATACATTTAAATCATATCCCAACATATATCATTATATAACATATATCGAACATAAATCAAAACAATTTTTAACATAAGCTGATTTCCAATCATGTTAATTCAATACTTGTGCATATTAAACCAACCGAATCATTTCATACCATAAGTCACATTTAACATTTGCATATAAATAACATTTCAATGTACACCAAATTTGCATGTGTATATTAGTATACCTAAACTACACATTTTATCCTATTAAATAATCATTGATTCGATCATATCATTATCAAGATCATATGCATATCATAATGAACCAAATATTGTAACCAAACCATACTATTTCACTTGCCATTCGGATTCGTACTTAAACAATCATGAAACATATTCATTACTTACCAATAGCAACCGAACCTATATAGCCAACCATTCAAGCATAATAAAGGTGCATACATCGTCATTACAAACCGAATCAAAATATCCTATACACATTCGAACATATAATTACCCCTTTATCATACTTCTAAACCGAATTATAGATAGCTTTAGCTTTCAACCTTCATATACATACTTCATTATATATATATGTATAAATATCACATAGCCAAAATCATTTAAACTTAACATTATTTATTCTTACTAAATACATCAAGCATGTATCATTTACCTTATTGCTGAAACACATAACTTAATTAAACTATCATAAGAAAAGCATATTAAACAATTTACACATAAACACACCTTAACCGAGATCATACACACAAACATAAACATAGCAACCATGTTTTGCATATAATAAGCCAAGGCCAAATTGCTAAAACCAAACATATCAAGCACTTAACCAAGTACACATAAAACCGAACTTAAACATAACGATCAAGCCATTTCGCATGGCTATATATATACATGTTCCAAAATCAAACATTCCATCTATGCTATACATGCCATAAGCCCAAATTCAACTTAGTAAAATACCGAAAAAACTGTCGATAGCGTGATAGGCTTTGCTGACGATCCCCGAGCTCGTAACGTGACTCCAAAATCTATAAAATAGAGGTAAACAAAAACACACCCGCAGTAAGCTATTTAAGCTTAGTAAGTCATAAGCAAATATATATATCAACGATTGTATATTAACACTAAGTTAATAAGGCCGAATATACATATCCACAAATTCAAAGTTATCATTTTAATCATACATACATATATCATATGGATAAATGCATAAATACACATGAACATATATAAATCTCACTATTAATATCACATATACCTTATTTGGCCGAATATACACAATCACATATGTATACACATAACTCACATTTATAACTTAAACATTTATGCAATCAATTTAACATCTAACTTACCTTATTTTCACAACTTAGGATAAGAACATACCTGAACCTTTTTATTCGATTTCATATTCAGTCTTTAATTAACATTGCCCGTTGAACCGTTCGGATTTAAAAAGGATACGCGGATAGTCGAAAGCTCGTACAATGCCATCATCCCAGACGTGGTCTTACATGTAATCACATATCGATGCCACTGTCCCAGACAGGGTCTTACACGAATCAAATACGATGCCAATGTCCCAAACATGGTCTTACACGTAAACACAAGTCGATGCCAACGTCCCAGACGCGGTCTTACACGTAAACACATATCGGAATTCTATGTCATGACATATGTATCCTATCTGTTCCTATGGTTCATACGGGGCTTCTGGACATTAAATCTTGATCGAATCGAACTCAAAATATGTCTCCCTTACTCAAATCACATTCTGCCAACACAAGAATAAAATCACAAAATTTCATTTATCATGTAACATATATATATTATAAAATTTAATAACATTTATGTGCTTATAGACTTACCTCGGATGTTGTCGGACGGTATAATCGACTATTCGATTACTTTTGATTTCCCCCGATCTAATTTCGTTTTCTTCCATTCTTGATCTAAATAAATTCAAATTTAACTAATTTAAACACACATTTATTCAATTTAATCCAAAAACACATAAATGGGCAAATTACCATTTTGCCCCTGACATTTTAAACTTTTTAAAATTTAGTCTCTATTGCATAAAACACAAAATACACAAAATTTGCATATACCATAGCTAGGTCGAATCTTCCTATAGTTCATCTAGGTCCACACATTTCATTTATTTCACATTTTAGTCCCTCAAAATATTATTTTTACAATTTAGCCCTAATTACTCAAATTCACCAAAAATTCCAAGACAAAACATGTTAATCTTTCACATATCTTTAATATTTCATCATCAAACAACAAAAATCACAAGCTATCATCAATGGAAAAACACAAAATCATCATCAATTTCAAAAATTCAAGCATGGGTCTTGTAGTATTCGAAGCAACGATTACAAAAACGTAAAAATTATCAAAAACGGAAACTGAAACATACCTTAATTTGCTTGAACAAGGGCCGAATACCTAGCTTGTTTTCTTATTTCTTTTTCTTTTCTTTGTTTCGGTCATAAGATGAACACAAAATGGTGGCTTTTAATGTTTTGTTTTATTATAATATATATTATTAATTCTTTTACTTATTTAACCTTTTATTAAACATATAAAATATATATACATTAAGGTTATTTTGTCCATTGCCACCCACTAACATTAATAGTGGCCTAATTGCTTCATAAAGTCTCCAAATTATAAAGACAACATCAATTAGGCACTTTCATATTTAACCATCAAATTTTCATTTTACGCGACTAAGCCCTTTTATTTAATCGGACACTCAAACAACGAAATTAAAACACGAAAATTTCACACAAATAAATTCACACATAATAAACACTGAAAATAATTTTAAAAATATTTTTCTAACTCGGATTCGTGGTCCCGAAACCACCATTCTGAATAAAGTCTAAATCGGGTTGTTACATTGTATCCCGAATATCCATCTAAAAAGTAGTAAAATTTATTACCTGCTAGTCGATCTAACATTAGATCCATAAAAGGCAATGGAAAGTGATCCTTACGAGTGGCTGTATTCAATTTTCTGTAGTCAATACAGATTCTCCAACCCGTGATAGTTCTCGTCGGGAATAACTCATTTCGTTCATTCTCGACAATCGTGATTCCACCTTTCTTTGGTACACATTGTACCAAACTTACCCAAGAACTATCTGAGATAGGGTAAATAATTCCCGCATCTAACCATTTGATTACCTCCTTCCGTACCACTTCTTTCATGATAAGGTTAAGTCTCCTTTTCCCATCAATTTTACCTTTTTCACCTTCCTCTAAAATATTTTTATGCATATAGAAGGAAGGGAGGGCTTATACCTAGAATGTCAGCTATGGTCCAAGCAATTGCTTTTTTAAATTTCTTTAAAACAACAATCAATTGCTCCTTTTGATGTTCTGTTAAGTCTGTTGAAACAATCATAGGCAAAGTAGAACCATTACCAAGGTAAACTTATTTTAAATGAGACGGAAGTACCTTTAGTTCAAGCTTAGGCGGTTCCTCGATTAACAACTTGGGTCGTGTAAATTCTCGAACTTCCAACCCTATCGATTCGAACCGTAGTGGTTGATTATAACTCCTCAGATTGGCTTCCATCAAATCTAAACCTTCATTACCTTTTTCATCTTCGAATGATTTAGACCTTAAAGTGTTCTCCAACGGGTCTTCTTCAAAATTGCTTTCCATAGGAACTAAGGTTTCTAATTCCTCTATTACTGAACATAACTCCGTTAGATCTAGAAATTTCATTGCTTTCAGAACGTTAGATGTTACCTTATCATCTTGAACTCGCATGGTGAGTTCGCCTTTTTGCACATCTATTAACGTTCTTCCTATGGCTAGGAAAGGCCTCCCCAGGATGATCGAAACTTTCTTATCTACTTCAAAATCTAATACAATGAAATTAGTAGGAAAAATAAATTTATCAACTCTTACCAAAACATCATCGATCTTTCCCTCAGGATATGCTAGCAAACAATTCGCAAGTTGAAGTGTCACAATAGTGGGCCTTACTTCACCTATTCCCAACAGCATGAAAATAGATTTGGGCATCAAGTTGATGCTTGCTCCTAAGTCACACAAAGCTTTACCGCAATATGATTTACCAATGTTGCAAGGTATCGTAAAGCTTCTAGGATCCTTTAGTTTCGGAGGTAGCTTGTTCTGTAAGAACGCACTACATTTCTTCCTCAAAGCGATAGTATCATACTCACTAAGTCATTTATTCTTGGACAAAATCTCCTTAATAAATTTCACATAGTTGGGCATTTGTTCTAAAACCTCCACCAATGGAATGTTGATGTGTAATTGCTTTAAAACATCCAAGAACTTCTTGAACTCTACCTCTTGTTTCTGCTTATTCTGCTGAAGTCTTTAAGGATATGGAACTCTAGTTTGATATGTACAACTTTTCTAAGGAGGCAACTCTACAAAAGAGCGTGTTAGCTTTTCAAAATTCACTAGTTTAGGGTTTACCTCATTAGATTTTTCAGCATCTGATTTTTCTGTTGTAGGAACTTCAACTGTTGGTTGACTTTTCTTCTTTTCAGTAGGCTCATCTTCAAGCACAACCTCCATAGGTTCCAAAATCTTACCACTTCGTAACTCAACCACTTTGCAATGCTCCTTACCCAAATTTCTCGAATTTTCTGTATCACTTGGCAAGGCTCCTTGTGGTATACTACGAAGCTTAGTAGCTAACTAACCCATCTGGCTCTCTAGATTTTTCAGCGTTGCTGCTTGACTTTGGATCAAGGTGTCATTTTTAGTCATGTATGCTTTCAACAAGTCCTCCAAACTGTTCGACGACTCAGTTTGGGGTGGTTTTGGGGCTTGTTGGTTAAACCCTTGGGTTTGGTTGGGTATGCTGCATCTGATTGTTGTTCGGTCCATTTCCTTGATTACTCTAGGAAAAGTTTAGATGATTCTGCAAAGATGGATTGTAGAAGTTGGAATGTGGTCCTTGTCCACTTCTATTTTGATATTGGTTCATTACATAATAAGCTTATTCGGGATTTGTAGGGTAGTTCTCAAAAGAATGACCATCCCCAAAGTATACGCAAGAAATTACATCATACTAACTTGGTGATTGGGTTGCAAAATTATTCAAACCATTAGTGGTAAACTGTTTTAACATAGAGGAAATAGAAGATACCTAAGCAAAGAGTGAAGTCAGTGCGTCCACTTCATGCACTCTGGCTACTCGTCTTCTAGAAACTGCTTAATTTGTCGGCCATTGGTAATTGTTGCTTGCGATCCTCTTAATGATCTCGTAAGCCTTGTTATAAGACTTAGACAAAATCTCACCATTTGCAGAAGCATCAACCATTAATCTTGTGTACACGTTGAGACTGTTATAAAACGTCTCCAATTGGATACAATGAGGAATTCCATGATGAGGACACTTACGAAGTAATTCCATGAATCTTTCCCATGCTTTGTATAAAGACTCGTCATCCAATTGTTGTAAAGTAGTTATCTCTGTAATGCCCCGAATTTGGGCCTAGAAGTATTGGGCCTTGAGTATGGGTCCGTAAGGAGGCTGCAAATAGGTATTTAATTGTGCAAGGAAATGACACAATTAAATGTCTGCTCAAGTGGTTAAGGGTCCTGAGAAGTGTTGGAAAAGTCCTGGGTTCAAACCTGGGCTTTAGCAAAAAATTTTGGTTTTAAGTGAATAAAACCCTTGATGCTTGGATGTAGGCCTTTTAAATTATTTTGATAAAAAAAATGATACAAGGAAGCATGTGGTCTAGTGGTTGTGGCGTCATTAAGGGTGTAAGGGAGCTTGGGTTCAAATCTTGGCTCTTGCAGAATTTCTTTAATTTTTGGCTCTTATAAGAATCTGGACACTGGCACATAGGTTTTATAAATATTTGCGGATGTTTTAAGTCACAAAAAGAGCTTGTGACTTGGTGGCTGTGGCGTCACTGAGATGGCAAGGAGAGTGGGGTTCGAATCCTATTGCAAGCAAAAAGGTATATTTATTTTACAGTTGAGACGGTTTTGGAGGATTGATGGAGGGATCCCATATCGAGAAGCTAGCATGAGAGTAGGCGAGAAGCTGGCTTTAAATAGAGCGATCTATGAGAGGAGTAAGCATACCTTGGTTGGCATTTAGGCATAGGAGTGTTCAGAGCGCGGATTAACTCCAAATTCCAATCAGGTGTGTATTTCGCACTACTCTAGCTGTAGAAAGGCAAATACCGAAATGCCGGTCACACGGCGATGGTAGCCACACGAGTGTGCAAGCGCACGTGTGGGAGCTTCGACTCGATAGTTGAGGCCATCATGAGTGTTCTTGTGGGTTTAGGCTGTTTGGGCCACGATGGGCCGAAAGGGGCCATGTGAGGCCAATGGGCACGTGAGCCCAATCGGATAAGTTGTATGATTGTGTAGTAAATATTGGACTGGGCTATGTGAATCTCATATCTATGGCTAGATTTGGGCTAAATGGGCGACACGAGCGTGTGGGCCCATTTGGGCCGAGAATGGGCCCTAGGCCCATTGGCATCATTATCTCTGTTTAGAATACCTCGGTTTACAAAATTACTAAAATACCCTCAGTTTGCAAAATTACTGAAATACCCTCAGATTACAAAATTACTGAAATACCCTCGAATTGCAAAATTACTGAAATACCCTCAGTTTGCTAAATTATTTAAATACCCTCAGTTTGCAAAATTACTAAAAATACCCTCGATTTGTGAAATTACCGAAATACCCTTGATTTGTGAAATTACCAAAATACCTCAATTTGTGAAATTACCAAAATACCCTCGATTTGTGAAATTACCGAAATACCCTCGATTTGTGAAATTTTTGAAATACCCTCGATTTGTGAAATTACTGAAATACCCTTAGGGGTAAAATGACTATTTTGCCCTTGTGGGTAAATGATTGACTTAGACTATGAATTTGGTCGATTTGGATATGAATCAGTATGATCGTGTGTTTTAAGCGACTTGATCGTGGTCGTGTGGATCGATATGTTTTTAGTATATGTTTAAATGACTGTTATTGAGCATGGCCATTTTGCATACACATGTAATGATTGAGCATGACATACACGACATATTGCATGGGGTTGGAACATTGATACGGAGGAAGTTCTGATAGGGTTGCACGGGTCGCATGACGACTGTGGATCCAGTATTGATCGGTTGAGGTCGCAAGGGTCGCATGACGACTGTGGACCAACGGACGGCTTAAAGCCGCGTAATCTGATTATGGCTTTGTGTCAACCTAAACATGGCTCCGTGCCATCTTGATTATGGCTTTGTGCCAATCGTATTTACCCAAGGCTGTGTGCCGATTATATTATCGTCGCTGATGGCTATGTACCAAACATAATACAGTTACTGATGGCTTTGTGCCAATTATAATACCGCTACTGAAGGCTTAGAGCCGTATATATATACTAGCAGCTTTGCTGTAATTTTGGTTAGGGCCGCAACCGGTGCTAATAGTGGTGTGTTGACTGGGTGGGTCGATTTTATCCCCACGTAAGTGTAAGGTTGGTACGGGTGGTGTGTTGGCTGGATCGGGGTGGGATGCATCCTCATAATATTGCATATCTGTTATGAGATCTGTCACTGTACTAGGCTTAGACCCACTTGTTCTGTTATTGGTTTGGGCTAGGCCCAATTGATTCTGTTATGAGCTGTGACCCAAAGGATATTGTAGTGGGCTTTGGCCCACGTATGCTCTAATCTGCATCTGCATCGCTCATTAAAAGGGCTTTGGCCTGCATCGCTTAGGTTTACATTTACGTATCTTGATTGTTACTCTAGTAAGGGGATTTCACACTGAGTTTTTGTAAACTCACCCTATTTTTAACTGTGCAGGTAATCCCCAGCCTTAGACGGATCGGTGCTGCGAGGGACTCGGAAGTGGCCACATGTTTTCAAGTTTTTCCTTATGGCTAGCTTTTCAAATAATTTACTTTGGGTTTGATATTTTTTTGTAATAAGGCCATTTGGGGTTTAAACTTTTATTTTCTATTAATTTCTACCTGTCAGGCTAGGAAACATGAGTTTTCAAAACAATAACGATTTCTAAAGAAAATTAACAAGATTTCGCGATTTTTAATCCTGATTAATAAATGATATGACCAATAAGTGATTAACGAGTTTTTGATTTTACAACCTCAACGTTTCAAAGAGATTTAGAATTTAGTGATGAGCTATTATCGACAAGCCCGGTTTTCAAACGACACTTTGATGTGACGCGTCAGATCTCAAAAAGGTTTGAAAAGAGTTAAAGTTTTTGAAATGTTGTATTGACTATTTTTCTGGAAGTGTGGTTCACCGAGTCTCCAGCGCCGAATCCGTAAGTTTTCTGTTAGACAGTATTTAAAATTATATTTTATATTTATTCAGTGTATGTTCTGGAAATCAGATTTTTTTTTTTAGCTAGCAACAGTATTGTGATGGATTCCGAAGGCAAGCAAGGTCACGAGGAGTCGCCCGTCTCTCCAGAACATAAGATGGTTTAGGAGACAGTGGTCGAGGTAAGTCCGCCAACTTCGGGTAGCGATAACCCGGAGCTTGGTACAGAGGCACTAACTCGGTTGGTAAGGGAAGTGCTGGAAGAAGTGTTTGAGGCAGGAGTTAAGGCGTATGGTGAAACACTTCAGGCTAGGTGCTCGGAGTGCATCAGGAAGAGGGATCACAGTCCTCTGAAGTAGGAGCCTCGTTCTGTGAAACGCGTTAAGACGCGTCTAAACTTTCCGGCTTGCGAGCATTACAAAAGGCGTCATCAAGGTGAATGCTGGAGGAAGTCAGGAGCGTGTCTTAGATGCGGGTCTAAGGAGCATCGGGTTCGGGATTGCACAGTCCCTTTTAAGTCAGGTGTGTTTTGTTTGGATGTGATGTTTGAATATAGAATTTATGTGCATGTGTGATAAATATTTGTTTGCTTCTGCGGTTAGATGTTTGGTTGTGTGTAAGAGGTTTCAAGATTAAGTTAAAAGTGTATTAGTGTTATTGGGATGAGAGTGCGCAGCGGTAGCGTAGGGGTGTAGTTGTTACACAACCACCCTGTTAGTTGGAAATTTCGGGGACGAAATTTCTTTAAGGAGAGGTGAGTTGTAACACCCCGGATTTGGGCCTAGAAGTATTGGGCCTTGAGTATGGGTCCGTAAGGAGGCTGCAAATAGGTATTTAATTGTGCAAGGAAATGACACAATTAAATGTCTGCTCAAGTGGTTAAGGGTCCTGAGAAGTGTTGGAAAAGTCCTGGGTTCAAACCTGGGCTTTAGCAAAAAAATTTGGTTTTAAGTGAATAAAACCCTGGATGCTTGGATGTAGGCCTTTTAAATCATTTTGAAAAAAAAATGATACAAGGAAGCATGTAGCCTAGTGGTTGTGGCATCATTAAGGGTGTAAGGGAGCTTGGGTTCAAATCTTGGCTCTTGCAGAATTTCTTTAATTTTTGGCTCTTTATAACAATCATGACACTGGCACATAGGTTTTATAAATATTTGCGCATGTTTTAAGTCACACAAAAAAGCTTGTGACTTGGTGGCTATGGCGTCACTGAGATGGCAAGGAGAGTGGGGTTCGAATCTCATTGCAAGCAAAAAGGGATATTTATTTTGCAGTTGGGACGGTTTTAGAGGATTGATGGAGGGATCCCACATCGGGAAGCTAGCATGAGAGTAGGCGAGAAGCTGGCTTTAAATAGAGCGATCTATGAGGAGAGTAAGCATACCTTGGTTGGCGTTTGGGCATAGAAGTGTTCGGAGCGCGGATTAACTCCAGATTCCTATCATGTGTGTATTTCGTGACTACTCTAGGTTGTAGAAAGGCAAATGCCGAAATGCCGGCCACACACGGTGATGGTAGCCACACGAGCGTGCAAGCGCACGTGTGGGAGCTTCGACAGCGATAGTTGAGGCCATCATGAGTGTTCTTGTGGGTTTAGTTTGTTTGGGCCACGATGGGCGAAAGGGCCATGTGGGGCCAATGGGCGTGGGCCCAATCGGATAAGTTGTATGATTGTGTAGTAAATATTGGAGTGGACTATGTGAATCTCATATCTGTGGCTAGATTTGGGCTAAATGGACGACACGAGCGTGTGGGCCCATTTGGGCCGAGAATGGGCCCTAGGCCCATTCGCATCATTATCTCTGTTTAAAATACCTTGGTTTACAAAATTACGAAAATACCCTTGGTTTACAAAATTACTGAAATACCCTCAGTTTACGAAATTACAAAAGTACCCCTAATTTGCAAAATTACCGAAATACCCTCAGTTTAGAAAATTACCGAAGTACCCCCAGTTTGTAAAATTACCGAAATACCCTCGGTTTGCAAAATTACCAAAGTACCCCTGATTTGTAAAATTACTAAAATACCCTCGACTTGTAAAATTACCAAAATACCCCCAATTTATGAAATTACTAAAATACCCTCAATTTGCGAAATTATCGAATACCCTTGATTTGTAAAATTACCAAAATACCCCTGATTTGTGAAATACCCCTGTAGGGTAGAATTACCGAAATACCTCTGTAGGGTAGAATTACTGAAATACCTCTGTAGGGTAGAATTACCAAAATACCCTTGTAAGGTAGAATTTATGAAATACCTATGTATGGTAGGATTACCGTAATACCCTTGTAAGGGTAAAATGACCGTTTTGCTCCTCGAGGGTAATTGACTCACTTGAGGTACGATTGGACTGATTTGATGGTAATTGACTATTGTGACTGTGTATGTATGATTGTTTATGGGCATAACATTTCGCATACATGACATACTGCATGGGGTTGGGATATTGATACGGAGGAAGTTCTGAGAGGGTCGCACGGGTCGCATGACGACTGTGGATCCAGTATTGATCTGTTAAGGTCGCACGGGTCGCCCGAGACGACTGTGGACCGACGAACGGCTTAAATCCGCGTAATCTGATTATGGCTCTGTGCCAACCTAAACATAGCTCTGTGCCATCTTGATTATGGCTTTGTGCCAATCGTATTTACCTGTGGCTATGTGCCTAACATATATACCGATGACTTTGTGTCGATCATATTTACCCAAGGCTGTGTGCCGATTATATTACCGTCGCTGATGGCTATGTGCCAAACATAATACAGTTACTGATGGCTTTGTGCTAATTATAATACCGCTACTGAAGGCTTAGAGCTGTATATATATACTAGCAACTTTGCTGCGATTTCGATTAGAAGGCGCGCAGGGTGCTATGATGTGGTGTCTTTGGTTGGGTGGGTTGATTTTATCCCCACGTAAGTGTAGGGTTGGTACAGGTGGTGTGTTGGCTGGACTGGGGTGGGATGCATCCTCATACTATTGCATATCTGTTATGAGATCTGTCACTGTACTAGGCTTAGGCCCACTTGTTCTGTTATTGGATTGGGCTAGGCCCAATTGATTCTGTTATGGGTTGTGACCCAAATGATATTGTAGTGGGCTTTGGCCCACGTATGCTCGATCATCTTTGTACTATTACATTAAAGGGCTTTGGCCCGGTATTTAGGTTTTACATTTTACGTATCTCGTTATTACTCTAGTAAGGGGATTTCACACTAAGTTTTCGTAAACTCACCCCATTTTTAACTGTGCAGGTAATCCCCAGCCTTAGACGGATCGGTGCTGCGAGGGACTCGGAGGTGGCCACATGTTCTCAAGTTTTTCCTTATGGCTAGCTTTTCAAATAATTTACTTTGGGTTTGATATTTTTTTGTAATAAGGCCATTTGGGGTTTAAAATTTAATTTTCTTTTAATTTCTACCTGTCAGGCTAGGAAACACGGGTTTTCAAAACAATAACGATTTCTAAAGGAAATTAACAAGCTTCCGCGATATTTAATCCTGATTAATAAATGATATAACCAATAAGTGATTAACGAGTTTTTGATTTTAAAACCTCAACGTTTCAAAGATATTTAGAATTTAGTGATGTGCTATTATCGACAAGTCTGGCCTAGAAGTAACACCCCAAACCCGGCCTAGACGTTACGACCGGATCTGACGTGTCACATCAAAATGTCGTTTGAAAATCGGGCTTGTCGATAATAGCTCATCACTAAATTCTAAATCTCTTTGAAACATTGAGGTTATAAAATCAAAAACTCGTTAATCACTTATTGGTCATATCATTTATTAATCAGGATTAAATATCGCGGAAGCTTGTTAATTTTCTTTAGAAACCGTTATTATTTTGAAAACCCGTGTTTCCTAGCCTAGCAGGTAGAAATTAATAGAAAATAAAAGTTTAAACCCCAAATGGCCTTATTACAAAAAAAAATATCAAACCCAAAGTAAATTATTTGAAAAGCTAGCCTTAAGGAAAAACTTGAGAACATGTGGCCACCTCCGAGTCCCTCGCAGCACTGATCTGTTTAAGGCTAGGGATTACCTGCACAGTTAAAAACGGGGTGAGTTTACGAAAACTCAGTGTGAAATCCCGTTACTAGAGTAACAGTCAATATACAGAAATAAAAATCTAAACAGTCTGGGCCAAAGCCCTTTTAACAGAATAGTACAATACAGATCAGAGCATACGTGGGCCAAAGCCCACTACAATATCATTTGGGTCACAACCCATAACAGAATCAATTGGGCCTAGCCCAAACCAATAACAGAACAAGTGGGCCTAAGCCCAATACAATGACAGATCTCATAACAGATATGCAATAGTATGAGGATGCATCCCACCCCGATCCAGCCAGCACACCACCCGTACCAACCCTACACTTACGTGGGGATAAAATCGACCCACCCAGCCAGCACACCACTGTTAGCACCTGTAACATCCCAGTTTAGGGCCTAGTCAGAATAGTGGTTCGAGACCATAAATCTGAGGGTCATGAATGAGTTTTTGAGGCTTATATTATGTATGAATGCTAGTGTGAAAGTTTCATGAAACAATTTTGTGAAATTGTGATTGAATTGTCCAAAAGGACTAAATTGCAAAAGTTGCAAAATGTGTGTTTCTAGAAGCTATATGTTTGAAATAGCTTTAGATTATTAATTAGAGGTCCTTAAATAACAATTTATCCAAATTCTAATTTTTGGACAAAAATGCGCATGGATGAGTCAAAATTTGAAGTTTATCAAAAAAGGGCATTTTGGTCATTTATCAATTAAGTGATTAAAATAGGTGAAAAGATGATAGAAATTCATTCATCTTCTTCCCATAGCTGCCGAAAATTTGAGAAGCCATTGTTAGGGCTCCTTCAATTTTTCAAGTTTGCTAGTAAGTGCTCTTAAGCCCGATTTTTGATATTCTTCGTATTTTTTAAGTCCTAGTAGCATGAGTAAGCTATTTATAGCTATTTGGTGAGCTATTATGGATGTTCAAAAATGTACATATGTATAACATGCATGTATTTTGATGTTTTATGAAAGAATATGAAAGCTTGATGTAGTAGAAACATCTTTTGCTAAGTGATTTTCCATGAAAATGCATGTAGGGACTTAGTTGTGAAAATCTTAAGTTTGGTCATACATGGGTGATTTAGTGAGAATTGTTGAATGCTTTAGTTGAGTAAGTTGTTCGGATAAGCATGAAAGGCTAGAAAGTTGAATAAAAATCACTTTACGAGCCTTTGGGACTAAAGTGTAAATATAAAAAAGTTTAGGGGCAAAATAGTAATTTTGCTAAAGTATGAGATGTGGGTCAATTTAGTCAATGTGTGTATTGAATAAGTTGATTTATTCATTATAGATCAAGAAAGACGAAGCCCAGATCGAAACCGAGGCAAAAGCAAAGTGGTGGACTAAATTGCACATTTCAATACTTTTGAGTATCGAGGTAAGTCTATGCATAAACAATGCATTCATATTTACAATTTGATAATACTAGCTAGGGTGTAGCATGAATGAGAATGAATGAGAATGATTGGGAACCTATGTGGTTCAAGTACAATGAATGTAATATAGATTTGAATGGATGAATAATTGAGTAAATAGACTTGTGCATGTGTTGTGATAATGCTAGATGGTGGGCTAAGTGCGATACCATCCAAATGCATATTGACGATGAGCTGGCTATGTGCGATGCTATCGTGAGATATATCATCTAGTGAGCTATGTGTTGAATCACTACGAATACCATTGTGGTAGGCTAAGTGCGATACCACCTTATTAATCAAATGTGGTGTGCTAAGTGTGAAACCACCGAGATATTGGCTGTGTGGATTAACTGTGTGTATTAAGCGTGTGGATGAAATTTGTGTGGATTAGTTATGTAAACTAGTCGTGTGGATGAGTTGTATGGATAAGTTATGTGGATTGGATTGTGTGGATGTATTACGATAAATAATGATGTGTTGTATATTACGTAAATGTGATATTGAATGCAGGGGTGCATTTCAATGGTTATGAGTATGTGACTCATGATGTGTTGGAAATGTGGTAAGGGATAGAAAGAGTAAGCATAGTTGTGAATTACTTGTTGGTATAATGCTAATGGTTGCTTAGCTTATACTATGTTGCTTATTTGTTTATGTGTAAACTTACTAAGCTCAAAGCTTACTCTCTTTCTTTTCCCTTGTCTTATAGATTAAAAGCGTTGAATCGAGATACGAGGATCATCAGAAGATAGCCCACATATCAGCACACTTTGGTACATGAAACTTAATGTTTGTTATATGGCATGTATAGGGGCTAGATAAGTTAGTAAATTTTGTTGTAAATGGCTAAGATGTGTTGGCCTTTAAATGGATAGCTTATTTTGTATAATGCCATGGTTGTTGGCTATTATATTATATGAAAGAAAGATGTAGTTTTCTATGTGAGAATGCACTTCAATTTGAGTTGATTATGATGGTGTTAGATGAGTATATGTTGTGTATGTTAGAAGGGTGAAAAGAACTTGACACTTAGTCTTGTTCTTGACCATGTGGATAGACACACGGGCGTGTGTCTAGACCATGTGTGACACACGGTCAGCCCACGGGCGTGTGCTGTGGCCATGCGTCCCCTGCATGTTAATATTTGAAAACAGAATAGACCACGGACTAGTCACACGGGCGTGTGCCTAGGGCGTGTGGGATTAATCAGTGTTGGCCACGGGCTAGCCACACGGGCGTGTGTCTAGACTCTAGGCCGTGCGAGGGAAGTCAGTGTTCACCACGATTGGGTAGCACGGGCGTGCCATGGCCGTGGGGCAATTGGCAGAATGCTCGAGTTTTTAGCACGACTAGGGAACATGGGCATGTGTGTCCATGCACGGGCGTGTCTAATCTTGCACGGGCGTGTGAGACCTGTATAAAAGAGAAAAATTTTAAGGATCGTAAAAGTTCCGGATTAGTCTCGAGAGCCCTCGTGTGTATGAGTGAGGCCTCGTAAGTCGAGAATGAGGTTATAGTGAGTAATGACGTTGAGCCTAAGTGGCGATTAAGTGGTTTGAGTTCGGTAACGCCTCGGGCTCGGTTCCCGGCGTAGAACCCGGGTAAGGGGTGTTACAGCACCGGTTGCGGCCCTAACTGAAATCGTAGCAAAGCTGCTAGTATATATATACGGCTCTAAGCCTTCAGTAGCGGTATTATAATTGGCACAAAGCCATCAGTAACTATATTATGTTTGGCACATAGCCATCAGCAACGGTAATATAATCGGCACACAGCCTTGGGTAAATATGATCGACACAAAGTCATCATTATATATGTTAGGCACATAGCCACGGGTAAATACGATTGGCACAAATCCATAATCAAGATGGCACAGAGCCATGTTTAGGTTGGCACAGAGTCATAATCAGATTACGCGGCTTTAAGCCGTCCGTTGGTCCACAGTCGTCATGCGACCCGTGCGACCTCAACCGATCAATACTGGATCTACAGTCGTCATGCGACCCGTGCGGCCCTATCAGAACTTCCTCCGTATCAATGTCCCAACCCCATGCAATATGTCATGTATTTCATGCTCAATCATTACACGTGTATGCAAAATGGCCATGCTCAGTAACAGTTATTTAAACATATACTAAAAACATATCAGTCACACGAATGTTCATACGGCCTGTGACACGGCGTGTCTGATGGCCGTGTGAGACACACGGCCTGGTCACACGGGCATGTGTCCCCTATTTTGGAGAAAAATTTTATAAGTGTTGAAAATTTCTCGAGTTATCGGTTTAGTCCCGAACCACTCTCAATGCATGTTTAAGGCCTCGTAGGCTCGTTTAAGGGATACTATGATTGATTTTGATTGAATTGTACTAGAATTGATAAGTGGTGTATGAAATGTATGTTTAAAAGTATTGCAAGTCCGGTAATGCTCCGCAACCCTATTCTGACGGTGAATATGGGTGAGGGGTGTTACAAGTTTCGGGAAGCTTCAGTTTTCTCGAAGATTGATCTAAGGTTTGGGTATTATCAGTTGAAGGTTAAGGATTTGGATGTGATAAAGATTACTTTCAGAAGTCGGTATGGTCATTACGAGTTTCTTGTCATGCCATTCGGGTTGACAAATGCACCTACTGTATTTATGGACATGATGAACCGAGTATTCCATTCCCACCTGGATCGGTTCAGAGTGATTTTCATAGATGATATATTAGTGTATTCTCGATCAGAGGATGACACGATGAGCACTTGAGAGTGGTTCAGCAAGTTTTATGGGAAAAGAAGTTGTATGAAAAGTTGAGCAAGTGTGAGTTTTGGCTTCGTGAAGTGGTTTTTATGGGTCATGTCGTTTCAGATGGGGGTATTCGGGTTGATCCAAAGAAGGTTGAAGCGATTTTGGATTGGAAGCCACCGAGGACTGTTTTTGAGGTCAGAAGTTTGTTGGGGTTATTTGGTTATTATCGTTGCTTTTTCGAGGGGTTTTTGAGCATTGCTGCTCCTTTGACGAATTTGCTTCAGAAGAACACTGCCTTTGAGTGGACTGATGAGAGGCAAAAGTACTTTGAGAAGCTGAAGTTGGTTTTGACCAAAGTGCTTGTGTTGACACAACCGATAGTCGGTAAGAAGTATGTGGTCTACAGAGATGCTTTTTATACGGGACTGGGTTGTGTGTTGATGCAGGAGAGCAGGGTAGTTACTTATGCGTTGAAGCTGTTGAGGCCGCATGAGTGTAACTATCTGACTCACAATCTAAAGTTAGCTGTCGTAGTCTTCGCGCTCAAGATTTGGCGTCACTACTTGTACTGTGAGAGGTATGTGATATACACCGATCACAAGAGTCTTAAGTATCTCCTAACTCAGAAGGAGATGAACTTGAGACAGAGGCGCTGGATCGAGTTCCTGAAAGATTATGATTGTGTGATTGAGTACCATTCGGGGAAGGCGAACGTAGTTGCAGATGCTCTGAATCGTAAGTCTTTGGTTGATTTGAGGGCTATGTTTGCGAGGTTGTCTATCTCTGAGGATAGGGGTCTGTTGGCTGAACTTCAGGTGAGGCCAGTTCTTTCGCAGCAGATTCGTGAGCGTCAGCCTTTTGATGAGAGTTTGGCTCGTCAGATTCGTCAAGTTGAGTTAGGTGTTCAGGGGGATTTTGATCTGAACTCTGATGGTGTTCTGCGTTTCTGAGGTCGCTTGTGTGTTCCGAGAGACGAGGATCTGAGGCACTCGATTCTTACCGATGCTCATAGTAGTCATTTCGCTATGCATCCCGATGGGAATAAGATGTATTAGGATCTTTGGGTTCTGTATTGGTGGCCTAGGTTGAAGAAGGATGTTCCCGACTTTTTTGCGAGATGTTTGGTTTGTCAGAGGGTGAAAGCCGAACATCAGCGTCCATCGGGTTTGCTTTAGCCTATTTCAGAGTGGAAATGGGAGCGATTATGATGGACTTCATTTCGGGTTTACCTTTGACTCCAACACATAAGGACTCGATCTAAGTTATTGTGGACAGATTTACGAAGTCTACACATTTTTTGTCGGTCCGTACGACTTTTAGTCTACATCAGTTAGCTGAGCTCTACATCCAAGAGATTGTTCGTCTTCATGGAGTTCCTGTTTCGATCATATTAGACCGAGATCCGCGGTTTACCTCGAGATTCTAGAATGCGTTGCATGAGGCTTTGGGTTCAGAGCTTCATTTCAGTTCAGTTTATCATCCGTAGTCTGATGGTCAGTTGGAGAGGGTGATCCAGATTCATAAGGACATGCTTCTTAGTTGTGTTATTGACTTCAGAGGTAACCGGGATCATCACTTGTCGTTAGCCGAGTTTGCATATAATAATAGCTATCAGAAGAGTATTCAGATGGCACTGTTCGAGGCTTTGTATGGTCGGAGGTGTAGGACTCCTCTGTGTTAGTCCGATATGGAGGAGAAGAGGAACTTGGGTCCGGAGTTGGTTCGGGAGGTTGAGGATAAGGCGAGACTTGTTTGCGAGCGGTTGAAGGTTGCTTTTGATCGACAGAAAAGTCTTACGCTGACCTGAGACATCGAGATATTGAGTATTAGGTTGGTGATAAGGTATTTTTGAAGGTTTAGCCGTGGAAGAAGCTTCTGAGGTTTGGGCGGAAGGGTAAGCTCAGTCCGAGGTTCATTGGCCCTTATGAGGTTACCGAGTGGATTTAACCGGTTGCTTATAGTTTGTTGTTGCCGCCTAAGCTAGAGCGTATTCATAACATCTTCCATGTCTCCATATTACGGAAGTACAGATCTGGTCCTTCTCACGTTGTTCTAGTTGAGGAGATCGAGGTTTGATCTGATCCTTCGTACGAGGAAGAATCGATTGTGATCCTAGATCGAGAGGTCAAGGTGCTACAAAATAAGATAGTTCCGTTGGTGAAAGTTTTGTGGCACAACCATAAGACTAAGGAAGCCACCTGGAAGTCGAAAGATGTGATGAAATGTCAGAATCCATATTTGTTTGATTCAGGTAAATTTCAAGGATAAAATTTCTCTTTAGAGGGGGAGAATTGTAATATCCCTAAATCGGGTCTAGTAGTTTTGGGTATATTTTTAGGGTTCCGAGTGTGAAACTAGGAATTAATAGGGTTTCTAGTAATTTTTAATTTAATTTAGGAGGTTAATTTCATCTAAAATCGATTAAACAATAATTCGAAAAATTTTAAAAAAATATTTTTGAAAAATTAATTTTAAAGATTTTAAATAATTATTAGTGAAAATAATCAATTTGGGTTGAAAAAGAATTTTAAATAATTTTTATTGGGGGTAATTTAAGTAAAATTTAAATATTAATTAAATTGGATTTAATTGTAAAACAAGGGAAATGTTAGAGTATTTATATGGCAAATAAACCTTAAATTTTGGAAATTTGGAGGGAAAGGATTAAATGGTAAAGTAAAGGAAATGTGGGAGTGGCCATTAGGCAAATTTCCCAATTTTTAAATTTCTGATGGGTGGTTTCAATTTTAAAACTAATGTATCTTGCCCACTTTTCACACATTTTACATCAGATTAGAGAGCTTTAAATTTTGTTTTCTTTGCATGATTTTAAATATCTATCATCAAAGAATAGATTCAACAAATTTCCTTCTCAAAATACTCTCTCAATTCACCCGAAATTATTCTCAAAATTAGTAAAAAATATTCTGAAATTTCTCAAGTTTCTTGAATCAAGATTTTCAATCAACGAATTTAGAGCGAATCAAAGGTAATCTTCAATCCTAAACTTGTTTTTATGATGATTAAGAACATATTTACATGATTTGAGAGTCAATTAAAGGATTTTTACCAATGTCATCTTCTTCCAAGAACACATGGTTCTTTAATGGTGGATCTTGAATTTTGGGAGGAAATTCACAAACCAATGGATGTTCCAACTCAAAATGGATCAATTAAAAGGTTTTTGAACTTATTTATTAAGATTAAACATGATTTGTGAGGTAATTTAAAGAAATCTGAATTTCATCATCTTCATGAACCTATTTTCCGGAATTTTGTGAAATTGATTTAAAGATGAAATTGATGCTTGGTATAAGTGTATTTGGTCTAGTATTGATGATTGAAAGTGTTTAGGAGGGTTGGAGAGATCGATTTTGTGAGGAATCGAGTTTTCGACTTGATGTTACAAATCTGGTAAGGTATCTTTGTGAGAGGATTTCGATTAGTATAGTTAATTAAAAATTTTGTTTATTATAGCATTGGAAAGGTGGTAATGTCTACTTTATCTCTGTTGAAGCTCCAAATCTTGAAGAAGACCGAGCTAACCGGAATTGAAGCTTGGATTTGCTTGGTTGATCACTTGTTTGTGGTAGAATAAATTGTGTGGTGAGTGTTTCTAAGGGTGATTTGGTAAATTGACCCTCATTTATGTTTAATTAGTAGCTTAATTGACGATTTCAATTGATTAATTATGGTTGAATGGCTGATTTTTGCAAGATTGATATTATATATACAAGAGTTGAATTTTTATTTAATAATGGTAAGTAAGCATTTAGATGGTTTTGTGCAATTTAATTAGGTTAATTATATTGATGATTCAAGCATGTTTACTGGAGTTTTTCATCATGATATATTGGTGTTACAATTGGTAATTGAACATTGGAAAATGGCAAATGAAATGCTTGATTTAATTGGATGTTAAATGCCTATGTTACATGTTACACATAAGCATTTTGTCACATTAAATTGAGCACAATAATGACTGATTTATATGTTATGTTTGACTTATTATATTGGCAAACATGCATGTTGGATCCATTGGATATAGTTGGCATGCCATAGAATTTGTGAGTACTCACATTTATTTGTGACATTGTGAGCACATAGCTCTATGTGGACTGATTTGTTTGGAGTAGATAAGGGAGTGTTCAGCATGAGTCTCCACTCATTGGGTTATTTTAGGCGTTATAAGGGAGCGTGTGCTTCGGCCCGTTCAACTCGGTGGACTGTATTTGATATTTGTGGGAGTTCGGAGATCCGTTTATCCGATGTATAATCACCCGATTAAGCCATGAGAAGTGTATGCCAATATATATTTATGTGTGATTATTGTTATATCGTTCGATAGTTGTAAGCCATGAATAATTGATTCTTGATATTGATAAAGCATATGAAAATTAAATTGACATGTTTCATTATTATGGCTAATAATTGGTGATTGATTGGATGAGATTTAAGCATGATTTGGATGTTGATTTACTAGTCATTTTTATTAACATCCATTGAGCTTTTTAAAGCTCACACCCTCACAATTCGTGCAAATAATCTCGGGATTGAAGAGTCGAGCAAAAGAGTTCCAAGAGATTTAGGCTTGGTAGAGACTTTATTCCACATTTTAGAGAATGTAATTGGGCATTGTGGAACTCCCAGGAATTAGTTTAATTTTGGTTGTAATTGGACTTTAGACATTGGACATTTTTTTTGGATGGTTTTATAATAATTTTGAGGCATGTTTGAGTTTAATTATTGAATGATTTACTGTGTATTGTTTCTTGATAACATGGTGTGTGAGGCATGAAATTTATACTAACTGTAACACCCCAAACCTGGCCTAGACGTTACGACCGGATCTGGCATGTCACATGGAAAGGTTGTTAAAGAAACTTCGCGATCGTTTAAAAATTTCGAATTTTGTTTCCATTTTGAAAATCAGGTTCGTTTTAAAGGTTTTCTTACAAACTGTTATAAATATTACTAAGACCGAAAATTTGTTTTATAACACCAAAAATTAGGTTTCGTGGTTTTCGGAAATGTGCCGTTTTGAAACAATTGTTGTAGTTTTGAGAAAATCCCGAATTTATTTATCTATAGTTTGTAAACCGTTCATTAGTATTTTGGAAAAACAGTTATTTACGTTTTTAGGGAGAACCCCGTATTGATCATTTCATAATAGGTACTAACCGCATTAAAACAAAAACCAAAATAAAATCCCAGTGGCCTTATTACAAAACATAATCCCAAATTAAAATAGAATTTAAAGTAAAGTAAAACGGAATTTACTAAGCAACGACGTATGGCCACCACAGAGTCCGTCTCGGCTCCAAATCCTCAAAGCTAAGGATTACCTGCAAAATTAAGCAGTGGGGTGAGTTACGAGAACTCAGTGTGTAATCCCCTAAACGAACGTTAATTGGGCCCGAGCCCATCCAGATACATACTGGGCCTTAGCCCTTACGAAATCAAACTGGGCGATGGCCACAAAGAAATGAACTGGGCCTTAGCCCTATTAGCATGGTATAGCAAATAATGAATGCAATGCAATGCAACCCAGCCCAACCTAAATATCCAACCGCTACACACCACCCGTTCCAGCCAAAACACACCGGTGGGGATTTCTACAATCAACACTCATCCGCTACACACCATCGATGGCAGTCACGCTGCTCATCGCCGAAATTGTGGCAGTGCCACCGAAATAATGTGACAGAGTCACCGAAATATGTGGCAGAGCCACCGAAATAATGTGACAGGGTCACCGAAATATGTGGCAGAGCCACCAAAATAATGTGACAGAGTCACCGAAATACACTTCCCCGATTAATCATTATCCCTTTCCCATGCATCATGTCATATCATCATAATGTGGTAAATACATACATACATTAATGTACATCAGATAATCAGAACACCCGTACGATCATGCTAATTTATCCAAATGGTATAGTCATAAATTCTACTTACCTGGTATATCACCAATCTTACCCACTAGGGTACCACAACTGTATTCCCTTTAAGGGTATTTCGGCTTTTAGCCGACACATAGTATAACACAGAAAAAACAAAATAGAGGTGTGAAATTACACACCTGACTACGCGAAGAACTATACACTCCTGCTCGTCGTTGCCCTCACTAGCGCGAACCACAGTGATTTGCCTATTCCAAGCAGATGTCGGCTCCCTACCACAACCCGGCGGAAAATCCTGAACCGCTGACACCCTACGTCGTTTGAACTTAAGAGTGGAGACTACGAGTCCACTCCCCTCAGGCTCCTTTGTCGATACCTCCTTAGAACGGCTAGCACTCGCATCCATGAAGAGAGTCTTGATTAGTACAGTACTTTCAGAGAGGAACGATGGGTGTCTAACAAGGAGGTTTGGTTATGGCAGAGGGAATGAAAAGAGAATAGGCGAGCAGAAATCAGAGAAAACTCTTTACCTTGATCAATGGAGAACCGAACACCAACGGATTTGGCTTGCGATTTCGGATGAGTCCCAAGATGCCCTAGATTCAGCCACTGCTAACAAGAGCTTCGGCTTCCTACGAAAGAACGAACACGCTTCAAGGCGGAGAGGGGTATTCAGATTCGGCCTAAAAAGGAAGGAGTTAAAGGATGACTGTTTCGATCTTTAGAAGAGAGAAGAGAAAAACATACGAAGTGAGAAACCCATTACCTTGCAACAAGCAAAACCGATTGAAGAGGGACCTTCGGCAAACCAAAGAGATCCTAGCACTTTGCTTCTTGATGTTCGGCTAATAGCAAAAGGTGAAAGAAACGAGTTTCGTTTGACACAAGAGGGGTTTCGGCTTGCAAAAGAAAATGAATAAGGAAGAAATAAAGGAACAAAGAAGAAGACACAGGATTTGGCTACTAGCAAAATAACAAGATGACCCGATTCAACTGAGTAATTCGGCTAGGTGTAGGGAAGTCAAAGAAAGTGGAAGGGTGTGGAAGATGATTCGGTCAAGAGGAGAAGAAATGGAATGTTGGAGAGATTCGGCTACAGGTGTTTGGCAAAAACCGAGGGAAGATGGTGTCTAAAACAAAAAGAAATGAGAAGAAGAAAGAGTTACTAAAATGTTTAAAGTTCAGCAAGAAGAAATGGAAGCAACACAAGACTTGAAATGCTCTTAACCAATATGAAAAAAAAAGAGTAAATTCTCTCAAATGAGTACTTGAAGAAACGGCACTCCCCCTACACACTTATGACCGATTATGCTACAAATGCCTAAGAAACTAAAGGGAGTTTCAGCGCACACACACACCCCCCCGAATACGCCCCTAAACACCTTCCCACTTTCGGCCAAACACCTCCCCACACCAATTCCCACGATACTCTCCTTGATTTCCTCCACAATTCACTCTCCACCCATCATTTGAAATGGTTGACCAATTCAAACTCCCCAAACTCCTCTCCTCCATCCATTCAAACCCGTTTGACCCATTCAACTCCTCCTTGGTAGAGTCCCAGCCGAAAACCACCTCTCCTCCCTCCTGGCACAAAATAAATACTCCAAAATACAGCCTGTAGGATTCGAACCCCACTCCCCCTTCTATGCTCTTTTGTGACGCCAATACCACTCCACCAAGAGCTCCTTTTGTGTCATCAAACACAAATAATTATCCTTAAGGCCTGCTTCCACTAGCTCTCTCCCCTTATGCCCCAAAAGAAAAATTTTACCAAAGCTCTAGCTCGAACCCGAGCCTCTCCAGAACCCCCAAACACACCTAAATAACAAGCTAAGCGAGCTAAACGCATGCAACAACACAAAAATGCCAGACCCCAAATTTAAGGATGTTATAGTTCTATCCCCTTAAAGAAATTTCGACCTCAAAATTTACCTGATTAAAAGAGGTGAGGGTATTACTGTCGCATCACATCTTCCGGCTCCCACGTGGCTTCCTCTGAACCGTGATTATGCCATAATAATTTAACCAATGGAACTGATTTCCTCCTCAATACCTTAGTATCCCGATCCAAGATCTGCACTGGTTCTTCTTCAAAAGACAGATCAGGTCTTACCTCAATTTCTTCCACCGGCACCACGTGAGATGGATCTGAACGATAGCGCCTCAGCATCGAAACATGGAATACATTATGTATCTGTTTCAACTCTGGGGGTAACTCAAGCTGATAAGCCACTGGTCCTGCACGTTTCAACACCCGATAAGGCTCGATAAATCTGGGGCTCAACTTGCCCTTCCGTCCAAACCTCAAAACCTTCTTCCAAGGTGAGACTTTCAAGAAAACACAATCCCCCACTGAAAATTCTATCTCCTTTCGCTTCAGATCCGCATACGATTTCTGTCTATCGGAAGCTTCTTTTAATCGGTCTCGAATCAGCTTAACCTTTTCCTCCGTTTTTGAGATCAATTCCAGACCCAACAACTGTCACTCACCTAACTCAGTCCAACAGGTAGGGGTAGGACACCTATGACCATACAACGCCTCATAAGGTGCCATTCGAATGCTGGACTGATAACTGTTGTTGTATGCGAATTCAGCCAACGGCAGGTAATCTTCCCAACTACCTCTGAAGTCAATCACACAGCCCCTTAACATGTCTTCCAGGATCTGAATTACCCTTTCTGACTGACCACCAGTCTGTGGGTGAAACGCTGTGCTGAAATCTAACCTTGTACCCAAAGATAAATGCAAAGCCTTCCAGAACTGCGATGTAAACCTAGGGTCCCTGTCTGATATGATAGACACTGGTACCCCATGCAACCTCACGATTTCTGCCACATACAGCTTGGCCAACTTCTGTAACGAATAGTCAGTACGAACCGGTATGAAGTGTGCGAACTTAGTCAACCGGTCAACGATTACCCACACTGAATCTTTCTTAGTTGACGTTAGGGGTAGCCCACTAACAAAGTCCATCGTTATCCTCTCCCACTTCCAAAGTGGAATCTTCACCGGTTGCAGCAACCCCGAAGGTAACTGATGTTCCGCCTTCACTTGCTGGCATGTCAAACACTTACCCACAAGGTCGGTAACTTTCTGTTTCAGACCAGGCCACCAATACAGTTCACGTAAGTCCTGATACATCTTGCTTCCACCGGGATGCATAGCGTATGGGCTACTATGCGCTTCCCGCAGAATCATCTGCCTCAACTCAGAGTCCTTCGGCATATAAATTCTTCCACGGAAACATAATACCCCTTCATTGTTCAACCCAAAATCCACTATCTCCCCACTCTCCACTTGCTGCAGTCGAGAACCCAACGATTCATCCAACGACTGCTTCTCTTTAATCTGTCTTATCCATAACGGTTTCACTTGAAGTTCCGCTAACAAGCTGCCATCTTCGTAAAGACTGAGATGAGAAAACATTACTCTCAAATCCGATATCACTTTACGACTTAATGCATCTGCCACCACGTTAGCTTTACCCGGGTGATACTTAATCGAGCAGTCATAGTCTTTCAGTAACTCAATCCACCTCCGTTGTCTTAAATTCAGCTCATTCTGGGTAATGAGATATTTCAGACTCTTATGGTCTTATGGTCGATGAAGATAATCGACTTTTCTCCATACAGATAGTGTCTCCATATTTTCAGGGCGAACACCACGGCAGCTAGTTCCAAATCATGAGTGGGATAGTTTATCTCATGCGGCCTTAGTTGGCGAGATGCATACGCTACTACCTTCCCTTCTTGCATCAACACGCAACCCAAACCTGTGTGTAATGCATCACAGTAAACGACAAACTCTTTCCCCGCCTCAGGCTGAACCAACACTGGCGCCTCAGTTAGAATCTTCTTTAACTTCTCAAAACTTTCTTGTTGCTTATCGGCCCAAACAAACGGTACTCCTTTCCGCAATAACTTGGTTAAAGGTGCAGCAATCAACGAAAACCCCTCAACGAACCTTCTATAGTACCCAGCCAAACCCAGAAAACTTCGAATTTCCGACACAGACTTTGGCGGTTTCCAGTCCAAAACAGCTTCGATCTTTCGAGGATTAACCCTAATCCCCTCGGCAGAAACAACATGCCCTAAAAAGGTCACTTCCTTCAGACAAAATTCACACTTGCTGAATTTGGCATACAATTACTTCTCTCTCAAAATTTGCAGGACTGCCCGAAGATGAGAATCATGCTCCTCCTCCGTTCTCGAATACACCAAAATGTCGTCTATGAACACTACCATGAATCGGTCTAGATAGGGTTGGAAGACCCGGTTCATCATGTCCATAAAAGCGGCTGGTGCATTAGTCAATCTGAACGGCATCACTAGAAACTCGTAATGTCCATAACGAGTTCGGAAAGCAGTCTTGTGAATATCCGCCTCCTTGACCCTTAACTGATGGTACCCCGATCTCAAATCTATCTTCGAGAAAACCGAAGCTCCTCGCAGCTGATCGAACAAGTCAGCAATCCTTGGTAGCGGGTACTTGTTCTTAATAGTCAACTTGTTCAACTGGCGATAGTCAATGCACATACGCATCGACCCATCCTTTTTCTTCACGAACAAAACCGGCGCTCCCCATGGAGATACACTTGGTCGAATAAATCTTCGGTCCAATAGCTCTTGGATCTGAGCTTTTAGTTCTGCCAATTCTTTCGGTGCCATCCTATAAGGGGCAACGGACACAAGAGCCGTTCCTGGCAATAACTCAATGCCAAATTCCACCTCGCGATCCGGAGGTAACCCTGGAAGCTCTTCAGGGAAGACGTCCGAGAACTCTTTCACCATTCTAACATCTCCTACAGACAATTCATTGGCATCCAAAGCGCTGATGAAAGCTAAGAACGCACGTAACACCCCATACCCGAGTCCGAGGCTTAGACCGGATACGAGACATTACTATGCTTGACTTACTTAATCATGACATTACGGGCTATAAAATTTCGTTCCAAAATTAAAACTTCTCATTCTTAAACAATTCGTACATTTCATGGGCTCGCGAGGCCTTAAACTCAGATCTTGGTAAACTTTCGGAACCTTATCGAAAAACTTTTCTTTGAAACAGGGGTTAGGCGCGTGTAATATAAGACACGCCTGTGCATAGGCATACACGCCCATGTCCTCGGGACCGTGCCTAAAAACTCGATGATTCTCGCCAATTTCCACACTACCAGCACGCCCGTGGACCTAGACCGTGTACTACATCTTGATATCCGACTTATTCCACACGCCACGGGCACACGCCCATGTTCTAACCGTGTGTCATGCACGGCCTTAACACACGGCCGTGGGATTAATCCGTGGTCTATCCTTACTTATAAGACTAAGGTGCGGTTCACGCACGCCTAGACACCTGCGCCGCGTGTGTCCAACCGTAATGGGTACTTAGAGGCTATTTACCAAGCCAATTGCCACCCTAGAATTAAGATCCAATTCATACTCATTTTCAACAACTCAATACTACATCATTCATGAATAATACTACATGTTTCATTGATAATTATAAACATACACACTTGGCCAATCACTTAGCCATATACAAAAGAATAACAAACTTAATAGCCTATACTTTGGCTCTTCTTAAAACATTTACTCAAAATGTAATGCTACCTATACATGCCATATTTAATAAAACAACTTGGCTATACCAAAATAGCGATTGATAGTGTGCTCCGAGCTCCGATGACGGTGATCCTCGATATTAGCTTGGCGGGACTACATGGAAAGAAAGAATGAAAGACATAAGCATTTAGCTTAGTACGTTTGCATAATACACATAGCAACATTCTTACTTAATATAGACCATTTGATATAAACAATGGCATCATAAATTTAGCTATATAAAGCTTACTTACTCATACTTGATTCTTACATAACTCATGAAACTTACTAGTCTCATACTTGATAGGCAAACAAAGTACCTGTATCACTAGATCACATTGATCAGCATACTTGAACATAATACTCATAATTTCTAATTCATCATTCATAACATGAATAATATTCTTTTTCACTTGATAATAACCTTACATACTTAGCTTTCTTGTTATCTCTTTGGAGCTTAACTCATTTGCCCGATGAATTCATATGAATAACCGAGGATACTAAATCTCATCTAAATTTCGAGGCCATGACTTAACATGGACTTATACGAAGTCTTTCTTGTTCTCACCAATGCCATGCCTTAACTTGGACTTATATAGGATCACTTTCTCTTGATAACTTTTCAATGCCTTGGACTTACATGATATCTTACTCAATGCCAAGCTTGCCTTGGACTTACATGATATCTTACTCAATGCCAAGCTTGCCTTGGTCTTACATGATAACTTGTTCAATGCCAAGCTTGCCTTGGACTTACATGATAACTTATTCAATGCCAAGCTTGCCTTGGACTTACATGATATCTTACTCAATGCCAAGCTTGCCTTGGACTTACATGATAACTTATTCAATGCCAAGCTTGCCTTGGACTTACATGATATCTTACTCAATGCCAAGCTTGCCTTGGACTTACATGATAACTTATTCAATGCCAAGCTTGCCTTGGACTTACATGATATCTTACTCAATGCCAAGCTTGCCTTGGACTTACATGATATCTTACTCAATGCCAAGCTTGCCTTGGACTTACATGATATCTTGCTTGCTTGCCGATGCCATGCCTCGGCTTGGTCTTATACGGACTTTCTTGTTTCATGTGGTAGATCGAGTAACCTAAGTTATTCAACTTCAATCGAGGCTTTCTCATGCTTGATCTCATTAATTTCTTTGTTTAACATAACATTAAACATTTTTCATAATAACATTGTACATTATACTAAGCAATTTAATGATATAAATCATAAAGCTTAGAAATCATACAAACTTACCTCGATATACAAAATGTAGCTAGGTATGTAATTTAGTCCTCGACCTTGTTCTTGCCTCGGTTTCGATCCGGGCTTCCTTTTTCTTGATCTATATTCATAAATAGATCATTTAATATTCACATTAACTAAATTGACCCTTTACTCATACTTGGGCAAAATTACTATTTTGCCCATATACTTTCTCATATTTGCACTTTTGCCCCAAGGCTCGTAAAATAATTTTCATTCAACTTTCTTAGACTACATGCTTAGCTAATTCATTTTCTCTACTATAGCCACTATCAATTCTCATTATTTCTAATAGGTATGACTAATTTCAAAACTTTTACAAACTAGTCCCTATGCTCATTTTTCATGAAATTCACTTAGAAAAAGATGTTTATCTAACATCAAACTCTCATAAACTTCCATAAAACATCCTTTAACAAGCATACCATTCATGGGTAGATTTTTGAACATGCATCTTAGCTCACTTTATAGCTAAAAATAGCTAATTCAATATACGAGAACTTCAAAAATACGAAGAATATTAAAAACGGGACTAAGATGCCTTACTTGCAAGCTTCAAAAATTTGAAGAACCCTAGCTATGGAGTCTCCCAAATTTTCGGCACAAGGGGGAAGAAGATGAATAAGATTTTTATCATCTTTTCCCATTTTAATCATTTATTTGCTAAATGACCAAAATGCCCTTCTCTTTAAAATTTTACAAATTACTAACTCATGTCCATTTTTGTCCAAAAATTATGATTTGGGCAAATTGCTATTTAAGGACTTATAATTGCTATTCTAAAGCTATTTCATACAAAATGCTTCTAGAAACTCATATTTTACAACTTTTGCAATTTGGTCCTTTTTGACCATTCAACTTCAATTTAGCAAAATTGCTTCATGAAACTTTCACACTAACATGCAAACATGGCATGAACCTTAAAAACTCATAAATTCACCTCGGATTCGTGGTCTTGCACCACTATTTTGACTAGGCCCTAAATCGGGCTGTTACAACGACTCACACCCTTTTCGCACCATCCTTTCAGCCTTTAATGCCGACACCACATTGGACAGATAATTCCTTCTTTCTCCTATCACCAGCACCTCCTTATCCTCGGAAGTCTTCAATATCATGCGCTTAGCAGCACAATCCAAGTTTGCACGATGCTTAACTAGCCAGTCCATGCCTAAGATCAGATCAAACTCGCCGAACGGTAGTTCCATCAAGTCTGCCGGGAAAACAATCCCTTGCACTTCTAAAGGCACATTCCTAAATAGTTTGTTCACTACCACAGATTGTCCTAGAGGGCTAACCACAAACATTTCTCTAGTAGCAATCTCAGATTTAATGCTCAAAGTCCCAGATTCAGTACAGGCAACATATGAATGTGTAGACCCAATATCTATCAAAGCTGTAAAGGGTGCATCAAATATAAGAAACGTACCGGTTATGACGTCCGGTGCGTCGCCATCCCTCGCCGAGTCGAGTGCATAGACTAACCCTATTGTCTTGCATCGTCATTACCAGCACCTCTGCCCAGTGCTCTACGATCTCGACCAAAACCATTTCCATCTTTGGCCAAACCACGACCTCTCGGCGGCTGCTGACCACCTCTCCCTGACTGTGTAAAACCCTGACTGTGTAAAACCCTGACCTAACGTCCGCGCCCTAGCCACCTCTTGTGGACAGTCCTTTATCAAGTGATCCCTAGATCCACATTTAAAACATCCTCCAGTTCTTCTCCAACACTCTCCCGGATGCGTTCTCCCACACTGTGCACAAGGTCGCAACTGACCTACAGCAGCTGGCACTATGGCTCGAGCTGGCCCATCTAACCTGAGCCTCTTCTGGAAACCCCCAGAAGAACCTGATGACCCAAAACTTCTCTTATTTTTGCCCCTATCCTTATCCCGGTTCTGCTTCTCCGAACATTTCACTTCTTCGGCAATTTTTGCCTTCTCAACCAGCATAGCAAAATCCCTTTTTCGCTGCGGAGCTATCAGTACTCGCAGCTCATCCCGCAGACCATCCTCAAACCGAACACAACGTTCATAGTCAGTTGCGACAATACCCTGAGCGTAACGGCTTAGGCGCAGAAACTCCGCCTCATATTCGACCACGGACTTATTCCCCTGGACCAAGTTTAGAAATGCCTTCCTCTGAGTGTCCACATAACTCGCCCCAACATACTTCCCCTGGAACGATGTCTTAAAGAAGTCCCAGGTGATACGGTCCGCTGAAGTACCTTCCCCCACTGTGAGCCACCACTGGTATGCCTCATCTCGAAGGAAGAATACTGCTCCTTTCAATTTTTCCTCTGCTATGCAGTCCAGGTCATCAATAATTCGTTCAACCGCTTCCAGCCAGTATTCAGCTACGTTTGGGGCCACACCAGAAATACCCCTAAATATCTCAGCCCCATTTGCCCGAAGTCGCTCAGGAATAGATTTCCGGGCTACCAATCCATGCTTGCTCCAAAGAACCTGCGTTTCAACATCGCGCAAAGATCGCTTGGGACAAAGCATCGTCCCCTCCAGTTCTGTCCCGAGACCCTGCCTCCACTACTGGTGATGCTGGCACTTCACCTTCCGACACATGTCTCGATTTCTCGAGGATCGGCCTTAGCACCCCGGCCTCTACCACGGCCGCGTACACCACGTCCACGTCCTCTGGGGCTCATTTTCGCTAGATCGAATTAATCTGGTTAAAAATTTTATGAATTAGAATATCATTTCAATGTTTATTAACAATGTTTTATGCAAAGTGAGTATAGTAGTTGTTTTCGCAAATCGAATTTCCTAATGTCTCGGTCTCTAAAGTCTTAACTCTTATAGCTAGCAGTCATACAACACCAATTCTAATATTTTCTTTCTAATATCATTTCATAATACCAAACAAAGTCAGAAGACTTACGGATTTGGTGCCGGAGACTCGGGTGCCATACCTCCAAAAAGACATACATTTCTCTAGACCATATTTTAAACCAATTTTGGAAAACGTTTTTGAACCCATTTCACAGCCGAGTTTTGTAACTTGGCTCTGATACCACAAAATGTAACACCCCAAACCCGGCCTAGACGTTACGACCGGATCTGGCATGTCACATGGAAAGGTTGTTAAAGAAACTTCGCGATTGTTTAAAAATTTCGAATTTTGTTTCCATTTTGAAAATCAGGTTCGTTTTAAAGGTTTTCTTACAAACTGTTATAAATATTACTAAGATCGAAAATTTGTTTTATAACACCAAAAATTAGGTTTTATGGTTTTCGGAAATGTGCCGTTTTGAAACAATTGTTGTAGTTTTGAGAAAATCCTGAATTTATTTATCTATAGTTTGTAAATCGTTCATTAGTATTTTGGAAAAATAGTTATTTACGTTTTTAGGGAGAACCCCGTATTGATCATTTCATAATAGGTACTAACCGCATTAAAACAAAAACCAAAATAAAATCCCAGTGGCCTTATTACAAAACATAATCCCAAATTAAAATAGAATTTAAAGTAAAGTAAAACGAAATTTACTAAGCAACGACGTATGGCCACCACAGAGTCTGTCTCGGCTCCAAATCCTCAAAGCTAAGGATTACCTGCAAAATTAAGCAGAGGGGTGAGTTACGAGAACTCAGTGTGTAATCCCCTAAACAAACGTTAATTGGGCCCGAGCCCATCCAGATACATACTGGGCCTTAGCCCTTACGAAATCAAACTGGGTGATGCCCACAAAGAAACGAATTGGGCCTTAGCCCTATTAGCATGGTATAGCAAATAATGAATGCAATACAATGCAACCCAGCCCAGCCCAACCTAAATATCCAACTGCTACACACCACCCGTTCCAGCCAAAACATACTGGTGGGGATTTCTACAATCAACCATCATCCACTACACACCATCGATGGCAGTCACGCTGCTCATCGCTGAAATTGTGGCAGTGCCACCGAAATAATGTGACAGAGTCACCGAAATGTGGCAGAGCCACCGAAATAATGTGACAGGGTCACTGGAATATGTGGCAGAGCCACCAAAATAATGTGACAGAGTCACCGAAATACACTTCCCCGATCAATCATTATCCCTTTCCCATGCATCATGTCATATCATCATAATGTGGTGAATGCATACATACATTAATGTACATCAGATAATCAGAACACCCTTATGATCATGCTAATTTATCCAAATGGTATAGTCATAAATTCTACTTACCTGGTATATCACCAATCTTACCCACTAGGGTACCACAACTGCATTCCCTTTAAGGGTATTTCGGCTTTTAGCTGACACATAGTATAACACAGACAAAACGAAATAGAGGTGTGAAATTACACACCTGACTACGCGAAGAACTATACACTCTTGCTCGTCGTCGCCCTCACTAGCGCGAACCACAGCGATTTGCCTATTCCAAGCAGATGTCGGCTCCCTACCACAACCCGACGGAAAATCCCGAACCGCTGACACCCTACATCGTTTGAACTTAGGAGTGGAGACTACGAGTCCACTCCCCTTAGGCTCCTTTGTCGATACCTCCTTAGAACGACTAGCACTCGCATCCATGAAGAGAGTCTTGATCAGTACAGTACTTTCAGAGAGGAACGATGGGTGTCTAACAAGGAGGTTTGGTTATGGCAGAGGGAATGAAAAGAGAATAGACGAGCAGAAATCAGAGAAAACTCTTTACATTGATTAATGGAGAACCGAACACCAACGGATTCGGCTTGCGATTTTGGATGAGTCCCAAGATGCCCTAGATTCGGCCACTGCTAACAAGAGCTTTGGCTTTCTACGGAAGAACGAACACGCTTCAAAGCGGAGAGGGGTATTCAGATTCGGCCTAAAAAGGAAGGAGTTAAAGGATGACTACTTCGATCTTTAGAAGAGAGAAGAGAAAAACATACGAAGTGAGAAACCCATTACCTTGCAACAAGCAAAACTGATTGAAGAGGGACCTTCGGCAAACCAAAGAGATCCTAGCACTTTGCTTCTTGATGTTCGGCTAATAGCAAAAGGTGAAAGAAACGAGTTTCGTTTGACACAAGAGGGGTTTCGGCTTGCAAAAGAAAATGAATAAGGAAGAAATAAAAGAACAAAGAAGAAGACACAGGATTCGGCTACTAGTAAAATAACAAGATGACCCGATTCAACTGAGTAATTCGGCTAGGTGTAGGGAAGTCAAAGAAAGTGGAAGGGTGTGGAAGATGATTCGGTCAAGAGGAGAAGAAATGGAATGTTGGAGAGATTTGGCTACAGGTGTTTAGCGAAAACCGAGGGAAGATGGTGTCTAAAATAAAAAGAAATAAGAAGAAGAAAGAGTTACTAAAATGTTTAAGGTTCAGCAAGAAGAAATGGAAGCAACACAAGACTTGAAATACTCTTAACCAAAATGAAAAAAAGAGAGTAAATTCTCTCAAATGAGTACTTGAAGAAACGACACTCCCCCTACACACTTATGACCGATTATGCTACAAATGCCTAAGAAACTAAAGGGAGTTCCGGCACACACACACACACACACACACCCCCGAATACGCCCCCTAAACACCTTACCACTTTCGGCCAAACACCTCCCCACACCAATTCCCACGATACTCTCATTGATTTCCTCCACAATTCACTCTCCACCCATCATTTGAAATGGTTGACCAATTCAAACTCCCCAAACTCCTCTCCTCCATCCATTCAAACCCGTTTGACCCATTCAACTCCTCCTTGGTAGAGTCCCAGCCGAAAACCACCTCTCCTCCCTCCTGGCACAAAATAAATACTCCAAAATACAGCCTGTAGGATTCGAACCCCACTCCCCCCTTCTATGCTCCCTTGTGACGCCAATACCACTCCACCAAGAGCTCCTTTTGTGTCATCAAACACAAATAATTATCCTTAAGGCCTGCTTCCACTAGCTCTCTCCCCTTATGCCCAAAAAGAAAAATTTTACCAAAGCTCTAGCTCGAACCCGAGCCTCTCCAGAACCCCCAAACACACCTAAATAACAAGCTAAGCGAGCTAAACGCATGCAACAACACAAAAATGCCAGACCCCTAATTTAAGGATGTTACACTAACGATTGTTTAAATAAAGCTTCTATGGAGTGGTTTACTAGCAACTAAGGTACGCCACTTGATTGATTTATTCGGTGTTTGTTATGCATGAAATTGATTGCCTAATTCTATATAATTGAGGGTTAAGTAATGTTAATAAATTCAATTAAAGGTGTATGTATATGTATTTTTATTAATTGTAGTTAAATCAAGTTTAGTTGACCATTAAAATATGCAAAATCAGGTTTTAAAACGAGTTTTTCAGAAAAATAGGTGCAGTGGTTTTCACACGGGCGTGTTAGGGGTTGCACACGGGCGTGTGGGTAAGTGACACGGGCATGTGGAGATTGGAGCTATCGCATACGGGCGTGTGCGATCGGCCTAAAATTTTTTCACAACTCGAGCACGGTCTTTTAATGACACACGATTTAGAGGACACGACCGTGTGGGTTTTGGGGGTTTGAATATTTGTTTTTTTAAATTGGTATTCTAATTTGTTTAAGTTACAATTTAGTCCTGAAAATTGATTAGTCTAATTAGAGCCTTAGATGATAAGGAAACTTGGTAAAATTTTAGAATTAGTCTTGTAATGGGTAAAATTCGATAGAAATGCACTTAATTTATAATTCAAAATAGGTCCTGATAGTTTGTATTTGTTACAATTTAGTCTCTAATAATAAAACTTGAATTAGACATAGTAAACGAACTCAAATTAAGTTGAAATTTTTAGGCTTGCATAATTTGACTAAAAGAAGGTCGGTTAACACTTAGATCTGAAATCTGGTTAGTTTTACAATAGGTGGTAAAATAATGAAAATACCCTTAGGTTAAATTACCTAGGAAAATTTTAAAATTTGCTCATAATTTGCTTCCGCATTAATAAATAGTTAATAATTAGATAAGATTGAGGTGTTATAAGGTCGGGGTGTGTCTTGGGTGGTCGTTAGCCAGAGAGTCACTTAGGTGGTTAATGTAATGCTTCAAATTCAGGTCGGTCTGTCTCAGTCGGGTTTGGGGTGTCACACATACGCAATTTAAGATCTCGACATCCTTGCGATCTAAAAGAGCCCAACTCGAATTAACAGTCTCAATCGCATGGGTCATTTAAATCCGATCACTATCTCCTTTGACAGAATCCAATTAGCCTTTTCCTACCTGGACATGAAAATTTTTTCGTGGAACTCGAATGCAAAAGACGATCGTATTGTTTTCCAAACTATACGCCAAATACTCTAACCCAACGTGCACTTTTTGTGTTGAAATAGAATTAATTTTAAGGAACGTTTGTGGCTATCCCATATTCTGGAGAGATAATGAATACGTGTTGTAAGGTTTTAGCGCAGGTTCATATGTCACGATTCTCGATCAAAATAATAACTGACCTAAAGTTAAATGGAGATCAGTTGAGCATGAAATTAATCATACTCGATTTTGGGGTATAATAGTGGAAAGGCAATTGTACCAAAATATAAAAAGAAGGAAGAAATGGCAGAATGCCTGATGCAATAATATGCAAATTGCTTTCTAAATTCAAGTGTTAATTCAAGTCACAATTACAAGCCTTTATATACACCACTCAAAGAGTTAATTTGTCATGATTTACTCATAAAATCATGCTCAACAACCAACCATAAAATCAAATTTTTTTCTAAATAGAATTTTGCTAAAGTAATAAATATGATATTTTTTATCAGCCTAAAAATAATCTTGCAATTTTTAATTCGACCTCTTGTATTGTCTTTTGTTCCAATTTAGCCCGATTTTGCTTGTTTTTGAACTTCGACATTCCAGTTGCGTCACTGATAAAATTTAAGCAAGAAATCACAAGCGTAGTAGCATTCTATTAAAAAAATGACCAAAAATAGGTACATTAAACACACAAAATTACTTTGCTATCATTAAACAACATGAAAAACACTATTAGTTGCTTTCAAACATTACAATAAATCATAAGTAGAAGACATTATATGATTCACATCTATACCTTGTAGCTTCCAGATATGTAAATTTCTACTAAATCACAAATACCACAAAATAATCAGGCCTTCCTTCATCAATCTTATTGATATCTCTCTTGAAAAATAAACAATAAACTAATAATAAGAAGAGTAGCCGTGAAAAATACATGTTGCTCTCTAAACCTCTTGAGCTTTTGGACACAACAGAAGCACATTGTCTAAATCTTCAAAACCACCACATCAGTAGCACAAGGGAGACAACAAACTCCCTTATCAGTCAATTAGGACTTAGTGGGAACAAAGTGGTGAAGGTAACACCAAATAAAATCTAATACTTTGGGAGGGTAGATCTTAATATTCCAACTATGATGCCATGGACCATCAGCAAAGAACTTTGTGTACAAGGTAAGCACGACTTATGACTTAACACTATACCGATCATTAATGCTATGATGCCATATAAGCAGATCCTTTTGAGAGTAAAAGTTTATCGGTATCTACAGTATCTCTCAACATCACTTGGAGAAAGAATACCTTCTACAAAGTTCTTATCCCATGAATGCTCATCTGTGTGAAACAACTCAACAACTTTCATATTCTCTAGCCCCGACAAAGGGAATGAATCAACATAAAAATTATTATCATCAATAAGCCATGGGTCCTTAAAGACTTCAATATTTCGACCATCACCTACTCGCCATCGGGTCCCTCTACTAAGTAGTTACTTTGTTGCATGAAGGCTTCACCACACAAATGAAGGGCTATGCCCTCCATCAACCCTAGAAAGTTATCATCTAGATAATTTTTGGCCTTGAAGAAACAACTAATGAAATTATCTGGATGGGAAATAAGTCGAGCTTCTTGTTTACCCAAGATCACCAAATTAAAGCAATAAAGGTCTCCAAACGCCATAACTCTAAACTTCTTAGGCACACATAACTTATCCCACGCTGCCTATCGAATGCCTTTTAGATTGTTACCACTAGAACCCCACCGGAAAGAGTTCATCATCATCTGTAGCTCATTACACATTCTCAAAGGTAACGAAAAACACTCATACAATAAACATGAATCGACGGAGCTACAATTTTGAGAACTACCTCTTTACCTTGTTGTGATCGTTACTTATTTTTCTAACGGAGAGCTCTTTTGCTTAAGTGTTATTTTATAAAAGAAAAGACTTGCCTTTTGTTGTGCCCAATCAAAGATGGAAGACTAAGATATCGCCCATGATAAATTAGATAGTACACTCCCAAAGCTGACATAATAGAATTTTGAACTGAAAGCTTGGTGTTAGAGCTAATGCCCGACTTATGAAAATTGATGATATGTCTCAACACCATTTCACAAGAATTCAAATTATACTTTACAGTAACACATTCAAAATCCGTAACTTGAAATAAAAGAAAATTTATCATTTGAAAAGAGTAGAAGAGAGGTACGAAGTGTATTTTTAGTTTTAATAAAATATGATTTAATATTTAAAATTTAATAATAAAATAAAAATATTTCTATAGATTTTTTTTCTATATATAATTGAGTATAGATATAAATTATATAAATAAAAAAGTGAAAAAAAAAGTTAAAAAGGGAATAATATATGCAATTCAAAATAAAAAAAAAAGAATTTAAATGCGAATATCAGAGTCAGCTTAAAAAGAAAAAAATAAAAACAAATATCTAAAGCAACCCGATTGAGACGCTCCAAGCGGAGAAGAATTCACCGTCGTAGAAGCTATTATATTCTTTATTTTTTATCTAAAAAATAGTATAGATTATTTTCTTTTTATTTTAAGGATAAATTACACTTAAGATTACTAAACTATTAATAAATTTACATTTTAATCATTTAACTTTAAAAATTACAAAATATTCACTGTATTATTCAAAAATTTTCATTTAAGTCATTAAACTGTTTAAAAATTTTCATTTAAATTGCTAGATTTTTATTTTTTTAGAAGTCTAACATTAAGCTTTGAGCGATTATTTGATGATTGGTATAATAAATCAGTACTCATTAACAAATAGAACAACATAATTTAAATCTAAATCGATCTCACAGTCAATGTCAGAGATTAAAGAAAAAACTATTTGGATTCTGGATCACAAATTTGTAATATTTAAAGCTATTTCATGAAAAGAAAAACTAAACTGTAGAAGAGAAGGGAAAAAAGAGCTATCGATTGATGTAGACCATGCAAACAGAAAATGCTATACAATAGTGATTTTAACAATTCGATAACTTAAATGAAATCTTCAGATAATTTAATGATCATTTATTACTTTTTAAAGTTAAGTAATTAAAATATAAATTTATTAATAATTTAGTGATTGTTTACCCTAATTTTAGTCCTAATATTTCTTTACTAAAAGTCATTGCAAATGCATATTATAATATGTATAAATAAAAAAAATCTAAAAAGCCTCCTCTTTATTCCTTCTTCACTTGAGGGTTTCAGGTTTCTTTGCCTTTAACCTCCACCCCACTACCTCACAAATTCACCCCCAATTTATCATCCAAACTAAGATTAAGGCCTCATTTCCCTGATTGTTGATTAAAGCTTTTCACTTTTATTTTAATTGTGAATTACTTCTAATTTATTTCTAGGGTTTTCGATCAGGTGTTGTTGAGATGCAACGAACAATTGGATCAGGAATCGTCTGATCTTCGTCGCGGTGGCTGTCTGATTACCAGGGGCGGTGGTCCCCTTTGTATGGAAACTCGGAGCCGGAAGCGGGCGGAGGCCTCCTCAGCTGCCCCTTCATCTTCCCCCTCTGGTCCTACCACTCGTTCTCACAAACGCGCTCGTCTCTCTTCTTCCTCATCCCCCGCCGCTGCAACTACCACAACGCCTCGCTCTCGCACTTCCCGCGCTGCCGCTGCTTTAATGGACTCCACCACAACCGAATCTTCCTCTGGTTCCCGCCGCGATCGCCGTCCCAGCAAAGCTAATCAGACCACGACAAGTGACAGTCCAAATCTCGCCTCCGATAGGGGCAAAGAAAAGGAACGTGATCCAAGTGCTCGCGATAGAGATAGAGATAGAGATAGAGATAGGGATAGGGATAGGGATAGGGATAGGGATAGGGATAATAGAGACAACAATTCTAACAACCCTGAGAGAAATTTAGGGTTAATTATGGATACCTCTGGAGGCGATGACGATGATAATGATAGCGAAGGCGGTGTAGGGATTTTGCACCAGAATCTGACGTCAGCAAGCAGCGCGTTACAAGGCTTGTTGAGGAAGCTTGGTGCCGGGCTTGATGATTTGCTGCCGTCATCGGCTATGGGTTCTGCATCTTCATCCCATCAGAGCGGGAGGTTGAAGAAGATTCTGTCTGGGTTGCGTGCTGATGGAGAGGAAGGGAAGCAAGTGGAGGCGTTGACGCAGCTCTGCGAGATGCTTTCAATTGGGACTGAGGAGTCCTTGAGCACGTTTTCTGTGGATTCATTTGTTCCTGTGCTCGTTGGATTGCTTAATCATGAGAGTAATCCTGATATTATGCTTCTTGCAGCAAGGGCGCTGACCCATTTGTGTGATGTTTTGCCTTCTTCATGTGCTGCTGTGGTGCATTATGGTGCTGTTTCGTGTTTTTGTGCCAGGTTGCTCACTATAGAGTATATGGACTTGGCTGAACAGGTTGGTTTTTATTTGGTTACTTTCAAAATAATTTATTATTAGAGTATCGCTCGCTAGTTCTTGTATTTCATTATAAACTAGAGTGTGACAATCTCATTCTACTAGAAATTGGGTCCAGTTGACGTAGATGGAGATAAATTTGAGATGTTTGAGCATTTCTCTGAAAGCTGTGTCCTATAAAATTTGCTTGTTTCTAAGTAACCATTCAAAAAAAAAATTCAGTTTTCTGGTTTTCTAATAATGAAGAGTTTACTGCATTGTTCATAGCTGTAGACTTGAATTAGAAAGTTGAAAATTGTAGATTTGATCTAGTCGGCATTCTTATCTTTCTGTTTGAAATGCTGGAAACAGTCTCTCCAAGCTTTGAAGAAGATATCTCAGGAACACCCAACTGCCTGTTTGCGAGCTGGTGCTCTCATGGCAGTTCTTTCTTACTTGGATTTCTTCTCCACTGGGGTTCAGGTACTTAATATGGGAAAATTTTGACTGTTAATAATTTATAAGAAGATTTCTGGCAATTTAGAATCTTATGAAGGTGTTTCTTCTGTTTAATCCCATGTTCTAGCGAGTGGCACTATCTACTGCTGCAAATATGTGCAAGAAACTCCCTTCAGATGCATCCGAGTATGTCATGGAAGCTGTACCTCTATTAACAAATCTGTTGCAGTATCATGATTCAAAGGTAACTGTAACATACATTTTTGACTATTCTTTTGTTGTAAATTGTGTCTCTTCTTGATTTCCTATGCTTTGTTATGTTTATAGGTGCTGGAGCATGCTTCTGTTTGTTTGACTCGCATTGCCGATGCCTTTGCATCATCCCCGGATAAATTAGATGAGCTATGCAATCATGGACTGGTTACTCAAGCTGCATCTCTCATTTCTACAAGTAACTCTGGAGGTGGGCAGGCATCATTAAGCACACCGACATATACGGTGAACCCATGTTGCTCTTTTACTTATCTATATGCCAATGCATTTTTATGTGCAACATCATGACAATTTAGTTTTTGATTTCAGGGCTTAATTCGACTGCTTTCAACATGTGCAAGTGGGTCTCCTTTAGGAGCTAAAACTTTACTTCTGCTTGGGATAAGTGGCATACTTAAAGATATACTATCAGGTTCTGGCATTTCTGCCAACTCATCGGTTCCGCCGGCATTAAGCAGACCAGCAGAGCAGGTAACAGTTTTAATTAAAGCTGAAAACATTGTAGTTGTCATTGCAAGTTATTTACCAATACCTGTGAATATGTGATGTGTGTAACATGTGAATTGCCATATTAAATTAAGCAGTGGTAGAGGAACGGTATAATCCTTAGACACAAAATTCCAACTCTTTGTTTTTGAATCTGTTCATGTAAACCTTGCATGTAAGTGGTTTTTTTATTGTGGTTTAAGGTTACTCGTTTGAACTGTTTTTAAGTCAAGCTGAATTGCTGGTTGCTGTTATTTCCTGTTGTTTGTATATACCTTTGTACATATGATGTGTATAATTTTTCCTATGTTATATTAATACCAGCAGTGCTGGGGAAATTGTTATAACCATTAAGACGTATGGTATCAAGTCACAGTTTTAGAGTATGTTCATATAGATATCCGTGCTTTATTTTATTCATTTTGTTTGTATAAGTTACTTGTTTTGAATATATTGTTTATTTCGTGCACTTTATATTATTTACATGGACATAGTAAATTAGCAATAGCTTATGCATATTACCCCTATCTGTTTGGTGGTCCTGTAATTTTTATCTTCTTGTGTAGATTTTTGAAATTGTCAATCTGGCAAATGAACTTCTTCCTCCATTACCACAAGGAACAATTTCCCTCCCTGCCAGCTCTAATATGTTTGTCAAAGGATCTATTTTGATGAAGTCTCCTGCTAGCAGCTCTGACAAGCAAGAAAATTCTGATGAAAATGCTCCCAAAGTTTCAGCCCGAGAGAAATTGTTGAATGATCAACCTGAACTTCTTCAGCAGTTTGGAGTTGATCTGCTTCCTGTTCTCATACAGGTAAGTTTTCATTGTGGAGGGCAGTTCCTTGGTTATCTGTTTATTTGTTGGTACATATATTCTCTTGTCTTTACCGTGATTTTCTCTTGGTTTGTTGGTATTTATGGTCCTATCATTTTATCGATCAGATCTATGGTTCCAGCGTCAATGGCCCAGTTCGCCATAAATGTCTCTCGGTTATTGGAAAACTAATGTACTTCAGCAGTGCAGAGATGATTCAGAATTTATTGAGTGTGACAAACATATCAAGGTGTCCACCTTAAGTAAAAGATAGCAATTTACATATTCTTGCAATGTTTGGTTATGGGAACTTACTGTTTGTTTGATTTTGTAGCTTCTTGGCTGGTGTTTTAGCATGGAAAGATCCACATGTCTTGGTTCCTTCCCTCCAAATTGCTGAGATCCTCATGGAAAAGCTTCCTGGAACCTTCTCCAAAATGTTTGTCAGAGAGGGTGTTGTTCATGCTGTAGATCAGCTTGTATTAATTGGTAACCAAAATGCCACTGCTGCCCAAGCATCTACCCTTGAGAAGGATAATGATTCTGTATCTGGAACGTCATCACGTTCCAGGCGTTACAGACGACGCAGTGGTAACTCTAATCCTGAAGGAGGTTCTGTGGAGGAGTCCAAAAATCAGGCCTCTTTAAATATTGGCTCACCTCCTAATACCGTTGAAATTCCTACAGCCAATTCCAATATTCGTGCTGCAGTAAGTGCATGTGCTAAAGCATTTAAAGATAAGTATTTCCCCTCTGATCCTGGGGCTGTTGAAGTTGGAGTAACAGATGATCTTATACACTTAAAAAGTCTCTGCATGAAATTAAATGCTGGTGTTGATGATCAAAAGACTAAGGCAAAAGGAAAATCTAAAGCTTCAGGGTCTCGGTTGGTTGATTTTTCTTCTAGCAAAGAAGAGTATTTGATTGGTGTGATTTCTGAGATGCTAGCAGAACTAAGCAAGGGGGATGGTGTATCCACATTTGAGTTTATTGGTAGTGGTGTTGTTGCGGCCTTGTTAAGCTATTTTTCTTGTGGGTACTTCTCGCAGGAGAGAGTTTCTGATGTAAACCTGCCCAAGCTTCGTCACCAAGCCCTTAAACGATTAAAATCATTTATTAGTGTGGCACTTCCTTCAAGTGTTGGTGAAGGAAGTATTGCTCCTATGACTGTCCTGGTTCAGAAGCTTCAAAATGCTTTATCATCTGTAGAGCGTTTCCCTGTAGTTCTTAGCCATTCATCTAGGTCTTCTGGTGGAAGTGCACGCCTCTCTTCTGGATTAAGTGCATTGTCTCAGCCTTTTAAGTTGCGGCTTTGTCGAGCCCAAGGAGAGAAGTCTCTTCGTGACTATTCTTCAAATATTGTGATGATTGATCCATTAGCAAGTCTAGCAGCTGTTGAAGAATTTCTTTGGCCACGAGTTCAACGTAGTGACAATGCTCAAAAACCCTCTGTGTCTGTAGGAAATTCTGACTCTGGGAACATGCCCAGTGGGGCTGTTGCTTCTTCTCCATCTACCTCAACTCCTGCTTCGACCACTCGTCGTCATTCTTCAAGGTCCAGATCATCTGTTAATATCGGAGATGTTGCCAGAAAGGAATCTTCACAGGAGAAAAGCACAAGTTCGTCAAAGGGAAAAGGTAAGGCTGTTTTGAAGCCTGCTCAAGAGGAGTCAAGAGGGCCTCAAACAAGAAATGCTGCTCGTAGAAGAGCTGTTCTGGATAAAGATACTCCAATGAGACCTGAAAATGGTGACTCTACGTCTGAGGTATGTGTTTTGATTATTAGATATGAAGTCTGGTGTGTTTTGAGTTATTGTATCGTTTAGTCTTCCATGCTGAAGTTAGTTTAAATTCATAATCATTTGTTAACAACCCTATTTTTATTTTGTACTTGTCTCTTGTTTGCATGTAAATGAGCATTCGTTTTTTCCCCCTATTTCCTGTGTGATGATGATCTGCCCCTTTTTGGTAGGATGAAGAATTGGATTTGTCTCCTGTGGAGATCGATGATGCTTTGGTGATTGAAGATGATGATATTTCTGATGATGAAGATGATGATCATGAAGACGTAAGTTATATTGTGCCTGTAGAAATGGGCAGCACTTTCATGTTTATCATAATTTATAAACTTCATTTGAACTTTACTATTGCTTGATACAACCATTGTTTTCTTTACAGGTGCTCAGAGATGATTCTCTTCCTGTTTGCATGCCAGATAAAGTACACGATGTTAAATTGGGCGATTCAGCTGAAGATGGCACAACCATGCCAGCAGCAAGTGATAACCAAACTAATGCTGCTTCTGGATCAAGCAGCAGAGCTGCTGCTGTTAGTGGTTCAGACTCTGCTGATTTTAGGACTAGTTATGGCTCAAGGGGTGCAATGTCGTTTGCTGCTGCTGCCATGGCTGGGTTTGGATCTGCCAATGGTAGAGGTATTAGAGGAGGTAGAGATCGGCAAGGACGTCCTCAGTTTGGCAATTCTAATGAGCCTCCAAAGTTGATTTTTACTGTTGGTAGTAAGCAGCTCAACCGGCAGTTGACCATCTATCAGGCCATTCAAAGACAGCTTGTGTTGGATGAGGACGATGATGAGAGATATGGTGGTAGTGATTTCACATCTACTGATGGAAGAGGAATGTGGAGTGGTATCTACACAATAACTTATCAGAGGGCAGACACCCAAGCTGACCGAACATCAGTAGGGGGTTCAGGTTCTGCCCCAGCATCTAAATCCACTAAATCGTGTTCTCCCAGTTCCAACTCTGATTCCCAAACTCATAGAATGTCACTATTAGATGGCATCTTGCAAGGGGAACTTCCTTGTGATCTAGAAAGATCTAATCCTACTTACACTATCTTGACACTTTTGTATGTGTTAGAGGGGTTGAATCAGCTGGCACCTCGTTTGAGAGCTCAGATAGTTTCTGACGGTTTTGCTGAAGGAAAAATTTTAAATCTGGATGATTTGAGTACCCCTGTTTCTAGAGTTCCTTATGAGGAATTTATTAATGGTAAACTCACTCCAAAACTGGCTCGGCAAATACAGGATGCCCTTGCTCTCTGCAGTGGAAGTCTCCCTTCCTGGTGTTATCAGTTGACAAAGGCATGCCCCTTTTTATTTCCTTTTGAGACACGAAGGCAGTACTTCTATTCAACTGCCTTTGGGTTGTCTCGTGCGTTATATCGTCTGCAGCAGCAGCAGGGTGCTGATGGCCATGGATCAACTAATGAGAGAGAGGTGAGGGTTGGGAGACTACAGCGTCAAAAAGTTCGTGTCTCCCGGAACCGCATTTTGGATTCTGCTGCGAAGGTAATGGAAATGTATTCTAGCCAAAAAGCTGTGCTTGAAGTTGAATATTTTGGAGAAGTTGGCACTGGATTGGGTCCAACGTTGGAGTTCTATACACTATTAAGTCATGATTTGCAAAAGGTTGGACTTGGAATGTGGAGGTCTAATTCTACATGGGATACGTCAATAATGGAAATTGATGGAGATGAAGAGAAAAATGAGAAAACTGCTGGTAGTGTTGGGGGAGATATAGTCCAAGCTCCTTTGGGGTTGTTCCCTCGACCTTGGCCACCAAATGCTGATGCTTCTGAAGGCAGCCAGTTTTTTAAAGTCATCGAATATTTCCGGCTACTTGGACGTGTGATGGCGAAAGCTCTTCAAGATGGACGACTTTTAGACCTGCCACTATCAACACCATTTTACAAACTTGTGCTTGGTCAAGTAAGCTGTTTGCTGTTTTTTGACTTGCAGAACTATTTGAATATTCTTTTAGCTTAGATTGCTTATTTGTATACCTATTACATTTCTACTATTGCGACAACTATCTCTTAACTTTTGGGCTGAAGATGCATTTTATAAAACATTGCAGGAGCTTGATTTGTATGATATTCTGTCTTTTGATGGTGAGTTTGGGAAAATTTTGCAAGAACTGCATTTCCTTGTTTGTCGAAAGCAATATTTGGAATCGACTGGTGGTGAAAGTAGTGCTGCTGTTGATGAATTGCGCTTCCGCGGTACCCCGATAGAAGATCTCTGTTTGGATTTTACGCTTCCAGGCTATCCAGAATACATACTGAAACCAGGGGATGGCACTGTATAGATTCAACTTTTCATTCTATTCCCTTTATTTTATTTTGTTGTCAGTAGACTATTCTAACTGCTAACATCCTATTAAATGCATCAGGTGGATATCAATAACTTAGAGGAATACATATCCTTTGTCGTTGATGCAACTGTCAAGGCTGGAATTATACGGCAAATGGAGGCATTTCGAGCTGGATTTAATCAGGTCCAGTTGCTTTCTTTGGTCTGAGTTTTCTTGACTAGTCATAATTCATGTTCAACCTGGGTTTCCTTGTTAATTATTCGCATGTAAGGAGCCGTTTTTGAGATTCATCGTAATGTTAATATATCCATTATTATAACAAGCAGGTTTTTGATGTTGCATCATTACAAATATTTACTCCCCAAGAGTTGGACTATTTGCTATGTGGTCGCAGAGAGTTGTGGGAGGTAATTTGACACTTACTGAGATAATATTGCTAACTTCTTTGATTAGAACTATTTTTTTACTTGGATCTTGATATATAACTTAAAATAATGCAGGCCGAGTCACTTGCTGATCATATAAAATTCGATCATGGATATACTGCAAAGAGCCCTGCAATTGTTAATGTATGTTTGTTTCATAACCCTATTATTCAAATAATTGGGATCTTTGATCTTTCTATAATGATGTTTGGTTTTGTAATTTTGCAGTTACTTGAAATTATGGGAGAATTTACACCAGAGCAACAGCGGGCTTTCTGCCAATTTGTTACTGGTGCGCCTAGACTTCCACCTGGTGGTCTGGCAGTGCTGAATCCAAAGCTTACAATCGTTAGAAAGGTAATGGGAGCTGGATTGAGAAAGTTGATATCAATGTTTCTTTTCTTTTACGTTGTTAATTGTTCTATCTGCTCATCATTGAATTTTTTTAAGATGAAAGTCTGATTGAAATGAGATTTACATATGTATTTATTAATGTCAGTTTTTAAGTAGTCTCTTTACGTGAAACTGGCTTCAATATTTTTAAGGTTGCACCTTAAGAGAGTTATGTACTATGAATACTATGTTATCTGGAATTTTCATTTTGGCTATAGTACCCATGGACACCTGTGCTTGACGCATCGGAATATGGATAGTATTATATATATATATAAAATAACTTCAAAAACTGAGTCACACCTTTTGACACATTGGTACCTCCTCCGAGTTTGGGGTAACATAGATCATCATCAGTATTATTATTAGCTTAACAGTAAATTTTTCATTCAGCTGTATATAAAGCTGAGTTCTTGTTTGGCATGTATTGACGGTTTGTCTGAAATCTGATTGCAGCATTCGTCATCCGCAATTGCTGCTACTTCCAATGGAAGTGGACCCTCAGAATCAGCAGATGATGACTTGCCCAGTGTCATGACTTGTGCTAATTACTTGAAGCTTCCTCCATATTCTTCCAAGGTATTATTAATCAGTCCAGATTGATTTTTGTATGATTATCCCTGGTAACATTTTTATATGATCTTATTTCCAAGTGGGGGTGTGTGAACAGGAAATTATGTATAAGAAATTGCTATATGCAATCAACGAAGGGCAAGGATCTTTTGATTTATCATGAGTGAGTGTTCGCAACCAAAACATACAATTGTGTAGTATAGTTCTGAACAACACAATGTGGGGTCAACTTATCTCACCTGCTGCGATCATTTTTGATATTTCCAAGTGGCGTATTAATTTTGCTCAAATAATGGTTTCTCTCTTCACTGCTGTTTACATACAATTAGTGGCATTGGCAAAGCTCCGTTTCTACTTTAATGGTGGATCATCCAAAATTTGCGTCCATAGGCCCTCCAAATTCTGGGTAATTGAATTACTTAAAATTTTATTATTATATATATATATGTTTTCCAGATGGGTACGTAATGAATGTTTTTTATCAGATGACTTATAAGCAGAAGCAGAAAAGAAATTGGAAGGCGGATTTTGTGGAGAATTGATTCAGGCAGGCCTGCTTGAACTTTTGTATATAAATAGGAAGTTTATGTGTATGTTTTCTTTTTTCTTTTGGTTTGACAATTTATTGGCTGGCAAGATATAATATATTTACATATATATCGTTACATGGGCGTAAATTGTTGAAGGAAGTAAATAAATGATGAAAATTTATTTTTATTTTTATATTGGCTTGGGAGGGAAGGAAATCGAAAGAAATAAATGTCTAGAAGTTACTTGTTTTTTAAAGGTTTAACACTAACTTTTATATGGAGATTCAATTCCTATTAAATAGATGGGGTGATTTGATCTTTGTATTATTTAGAAGTGAAAAAAAAATTCAAATATGGTGTTAACCATTCACATTTTATTCGGGGGAAAGAAATCTAATATTCAAATAATTATTAAAAAATTTGAAAGATTATTTCAGATATTTCGTAAAATTCTTTTATAGCAACTTTCTGTAATCTGCTGCAATTTTTTGGAAAATTTTCGTAGTTTTTTTTAGTATCTTTTATAAATTTACAAGTTCTTAGTTATTTAATTATTTGAATATTATATAATTTGCTGATGTTAGTGTTTCAACAAGGAGGTGGTGGTGATGACGTCTTTCACTTGTGAAGGGTCGTAGGGGAGAAGGTTAACTAAGAGGGTGAAAGGTTTAAGTTACAATAGGAGAGAGATCCTTCATAAACTTTGTGTTGGGGGTATATATAAGGGATTTTTCCCTTATTTGACGACAATATAGATGGTGACATATAGACGGTGCATTGTTCATGTGGTTGGCCAGATAGCAAGTTTGTTATATGTCACTTGTTGTCAATTATAGTACTATGTGATCTTTTTTTGACATTCTTTTGATGAGATGGTATGAGATTGGTCTTTATGGACAATTCATAGTTGGTGGTCAGGAGCCGGGGGTTGAAAGCGGGTGGTCTGTTAGAGGGCAAAAGCAAGTGGTGTGAGGTATTCAGGTAACTGGTCATGAATGACCAGTCAGATGATTTAAGATGGAAAGTTGTTCACGAGTGTCTTTTAAGCTGCTTCTTGTGTTGCCACGTGTTGAAGTTGGGGTAAAAGTCTAAGTCAATAAAAAAGCACAAGTGTCATACCTAAGGAATAGTAGTAGGCATTCGACGATTCACTTGGGTTGAGCTACTTCCAGAAAGAATGTCAATCCTAAAAGGGGTTTGTGATATGGTGTCAGATTAATCATTCAGAATGGATGTTGGGGCACAACACTAAATGAGGCTTTGGACTGCCCTTCACTCGTCACTATGGAAACTTCAACAGCACTTGGTAAAGGAGTAGTATGCTCCCAGATGCATAATTCTTGAGGCTTTGGTTGGCCTCGCCCTTTAGTACTGCAATATTTTTGGATGGTTTGTGTCAATCTTTTCCTGCTAGTGGTGCCTGTGGCACTATCATAAAAATCTAAGAGACTAGAATCCATTTGTCCCCTTGTAGGGGTTGAAGTAGTTGCGCAAAGGAATAACATAATCAAATTCAGCAAAAATCAAACAATGCTAACACTAAAAAGATTTATAAAGGATAAAAGGAAGGATAAAACAAAGATTTAGTGGCTCGATCATAGTGCCCCTCATCCAACCCTCTATCTTTAACCACTCCTTCTATCATTGAAAGTAGGCGTGGATAGCCTCCATATCCATAACGACGCTTAGCAGAAGGACATTTATAGGGGGCTTCTTCCTCCCCATCCCTTTCATCTGAAGAAATATCAGTCGCGACTTGAGCCTTGGAAGATGTTTCCTCATCTGGAGCCTGGGCTCGGCTACGAGAAGCAGTAGATTGACTGGATCTTCCACTGGCAACAGTTGTGTTGCCCCCACAACGACATATGGTTCCCTATCATTCGGAGGGATGATGGGTAAGGAATGGTGCATAACCTCTGGGATCCTCGACTTATGTTTTGAACACTTTGCAAATGTTACAATATAATCTCACAGTTCCTCCATTAGTCCGCCGAGAATTAGAGCCATCATTTCCTCTGCGTTAAAGGGTCATGACTGGTCATGAGATTTTCATGACTCGTCGTTCATGAAGCCCCGTCCGAAATCGCATTCTAGTACCCATTCATGTCATTGTCGAACATACAATACTTAAAGACCTTTTGGAGGGTGATGTTTTAGGGGACAACGAGGATATCCTTTTTATTTATCATTATGAATTGCTCCTCGAAACCCTTTCGTAACCCTTCAACGGGGACTTGTAGACAGTTGCACAAGTTCGTAGGAGGTAGGCTCCATTTGATGGGTAATTCGGACTCATTGTCGAACTCGAGTTCTATAAGAATGTATTTGTGACGGTTTAAACTCATTATTGATCCTCCCGTACAAAATTTCCTCTATCTGGGGTATGCCTTGGCGTCAGGAGAAATACATCAACCTCGGCTCGTTAGCAGCTGTTCACCCCACCAAATGGAACATGTTTTGGAATACCCTTAGCATGGACCACATTCCCCACTTGCGGCAAAGAATGATGAACCCAATGATGATCCACCAAGAAGCCCCAACTAACTGCCCAGAAGAAACTTTATAGCAAGAGAGAACTTCAATGATGAACGAGTGGGAGGCAAGTGAAACCCAACTTCTAGCACATAAAGTGATAGGTAAAACCCTGGCCTCCCTCCGCTATACTTAGGCCCATAGATTTCACTAAAGGAATAGGATCCCTTCGAGAGGTTAAAATCCTAACGACAGCGGCAAAGCCAAGATAACTTTTTAGGAGAGTCGGATAAAATTTTAATTTTTTTTATAATTTATGTCTTTCAATTTATAAAAGATTAATTTTTTTTTATAATTTTAAGAAAATCACTTTAATAATTTAAAATTTTTAAAAAATTTTAACAGCCTAAATAAAAATTTTACCTTTTACCTCTTAAGTGAGGCACCTTTTAGGTGAGGCGGAGCCCATGCCAGCCGCCTGCTTCGCCACTGCCTAACGATGATGCTTTTTCAACAACCACCTACAACGGAGCAACCTTCTGGCCTATATTTTAGTAGTGGAGCACTGGAAGGACCCCTACCACTAATTCCTTCACCTCCATTGGACCATTGGTGACTTTCTCTACCTTTTCCCTATTATCTCTGAAGTTTTGGCCTCCCTTCCACGGTTGTATTCGGTCATGATTAACAAGAAAATACGAAATAGAAGAGGGAAACAAACGTAGAAAAGGCGAAGTCTTATCTTGAAAATATTAAGCCCAAAGCACAAAAACAAGCATAAATAAGAATTAGGGACAAGAACAAGAAGAATAGAGAGGAAAAAGCTCAGAAAAAGGCTAAAATCATAACGATGGCGCTTCTGCAACAACCACCTACAGCGGAGCAACCTTTTGGCCTCTTTTTCAGTAGTGGAACACTGGAAGGACCCCCTACCACTAATTCATTCACCTCTCTTGGTGACTTTCTCTACCTTTTCCCTGTTGCTTTCAAAGTTTTGGCCTCCCTTCCACGATTGTTTTCAGTCATGATTAACAGGAAAATACGAAATAGAAGAGGGAAACAAACGTAGAAAAGGTGAAGTCTTATCTTGAAAATATGAAGTTTAACAAGAATTAGGGACACGAATGAGAAGAAGAGAGAAGAAAGAGCTCAAAAAAAGGTTGGGCACTTGAAGAATTTGAAGAACAGTTGCTGAGAAAACACAAAAACACTTGGGAAATTTTGAAGCAGCAAAATTACTTGACTGTTGAAGACGAGGCCTATTTATACAACCCTCCCCAAAATAATGCGTTTTATGACCTAAACACTCCGACACCTCACAACCAATATCGTTCGAAGACGTGTGCCATTGAACGACAGAACCCATCATTAGCCCTGTTCCCCAAAAACTGCTGTTCAACTTTGTATTTAATGTGGATATTCTAATACTGTTCACATAATGGAAGAGAATTATAATAAAATAAAGCTGTAATTATTGATTTTATTATTTAATTAAATGAAATAAAATAGAATTGTAATTATGTTTTTATGTTTGATTGAATGCAATAGATTTTGTAATAGTATAAGGAAAAAAGTTTAAATGACCAAAATAATTTTAGTAAAATTTTTGTTAGGTAGATGATTATTGTTATTGTTATTAAATTTTAATAAAATTATTTTTAAATATATTTTAATAAAAATAATAAATAATTTAATTATATTTTAATATAATTATTATTAAATATAATTTAATAAAATAATATATAATTTAATAACATTCTAATATAATTATTATATGAATTAAAAAAACATAATATATAATATTATAAAAATAATATATAACCTGCTTTATTATTTTTAAACTGCAATACATATTTAATGTACTAAAATATCATTAGTGAAACAAATAATTTAATTATTCTACAATAATATACAAAATATTAGAAGTAATAAATAGCTTGTGATTAAAAAAATTTAGACACTGAAATAGAAATAATGATATAATTTAAATGTTAGTTTACGAGTTAAGTAATAATTTTAATCGATACTTTGTTACATATAACAAACATTATAATGTTACATTTCACATTCTCATTTCATTTAAATTGTGACAGAAAAAATGTTAAACACCACATACGTATAAACTATTCTAATTTAATTCATCAAATCAATGGGAATATGTGTGATCATTTCGATTAATAAGACAAGGCATAAATTTAGACGAGAAGTAATTGTTATTAATTTAATAAAAAATATTACATTTAAATTTAATTATAAAAAAATATAAATATCAATATAGAAAGAAGATGAATGAATGATTAACAACAATCTAACTTTAGGAAAGCCCCTAGAGAACCCTTATATAAGTACTGGCCCCCAAAAGAAAGAAATGGGAACTATTGTAGAAATGTTCAGCTCACATGCCGTATTCTCAATACATAAGATTGTACCTGATACCAATATAAATGAACAGCCTTAATATTTAAATTCAATGATAAAACATAATGAACAGCCATGTTTTGATACCCTTTTACATGTTAATAACACAGAATACCATCATCGTTCATTGTTAAAATGCTATTAATGTACAAAGAGCTAAATAGTCGGAAAGAATCAACAAAGAGATGTATTACTTGTCATATCATATCGATGTTAGTGATAGTCTCCAATGTAAAATTAAGCCTTGAAGTCTACAACTCACGGCTGCTGCACATTTACTTCAAATCTTCAATTTCTTTTCTTGAAAGCTAGGCTATTAAGCTATAAGCTTTTCATAGCTAATCTATTAAGCAATTAACTCTTCACAAACATAACTAAGTTCGTTAGAGTTAGAACAAAAAACATGGAAGCTAGACTGTTAGAATACTAGCTTTTCACACACAGCAATACCAACTAAATCTAGTAAAGACGCCTCGATAACATTAGCATTTTTGCTTTCATTGACCATACCATATATAAGATGGTCTAAAAATTGATCCACCTTACATATTCGAACATGTGACATTAATTAGATGATGAAACATGATCGTGCAATATAGCACCACATGAAGTATGAAGTAGTGGATCCTAATGAACACATTTTCCTTAAAGATCATTCATTGAGATCTCAAACACACAGTGCGTGTGAATCCTTCTAAAGCAATCTTGGTACCTTGAGTAACAATAAGCTCCAAAGAAACAAACTATCGAGCAAATAGAGAGCAATAGAAAATAATTCAAGAGCTACTCTGATCCAAGACAGTAGTTTCCACAGCAGATCGAATCCATTTACAAAACTGAATTTACTCAAGAGCATCAATAATTAACAGATCAAGCTATTTTACTAATCCACGAGCAGTAAAGAAATAACTAACCATATTCACATAACCTCAAACTAAGATTAACAGAGTTAATGTATTGAAACTAGAACTAGCAAAAATGAACAGATTGAAACTCATTCATCAGACTAGATCATCAAGCAGCTGGCAACAAATATCTAAGTAATTCTTCAGTTGCACTTAACAAAGACATAAAGCATTAAGGTTCTTTTACATTTCTCCAAGCTCAAGCACGTTGAATACTAAACTACAATAAAAATTAATAAACATGAAATGACAAGAAGGAAAGAGCATCACCATTGTCAATGGAGATACCCATTATATTTGTAGTTTCTAAAGGTCACTTTCTCAATACAGGAAAATTCTCAGGACATGTATCATTCTTGTGATTTCATGCCAACCCAGCTCCACCAAATCTCTAAACTTGTATCTACAATAGGTATGCTGGAGAAGTACTCACATGCATATCCGGTTATGCACTTATCAGCCATCAAGTTGAATTTTTATTAGTATTGCCTTCTTACTGTGCTTTAGAAGAATATTCCTTTTTCTCCATGATCTGCTGGATACCTTCTTGATATCCTTCTATGAAACTCTTAGGAGCATCTCTATATGCAGAAGCCCTTGTCATGTATAACCTCTGTAAAGTAGGCCTCAAAGTCTCCATCCCTCATCTTGTAGCAATCGCTATTAAATCATTTCCATAGACAACATCAAAATAATGTAAAATTCAACAAGATAAACTATAATACCAGGAAAATAAGAGAGAGAAAAGGGTGATATGAGAGAAATTTGGCCAAAAAAATTTTAGTTCAAAAAGAGTTATAAATATTTACGAAGTGTTATTAAGGTTGTATTAAAGTTTCATTAAGAAATTTTAATGTTTAGATAGTTAATTAATTAAAAAGGACTAAATTGTAAAAGTTACAAAAGTTGAATTTTATTTGCTAAATGAGTTAAATAGAATTATTGAAGGGATTTAAATGACAATATTTCCATATTCAATTATGATTGACAGTGAATAAGTGGTTTTAGTTGTTTAAATTAAAGTTTATAATTAAAATAACATTAAATTAATAAATAAAACATAAAAATAAGAAAAGAAAAATTCCATTCTTTTTCATTCTTCTCTCCCACTGAATGAGCCACCATGGAAGGAAATATTGGAAGCTTCAAATTCTTTAAACATTTGGCCTTATTGCACGGTAGGAAATCTAAACCCGTTTTTAGTAAGTTTTATGTTTTTGAGATCGTTGCAACTAGGTTCAGCTAGCCCATACCTTCGTTTTTGAAATTGTTAAAGATTTTGAATGTTGCCATTGATGAATATTTGTGATTTTAGATTTTAAATGATGAAATTGGAGTATTAGTTGTGATTTATAAGTATTTTGTTAAGTGATTTTGATGAATTTAACGATTAGGGATTAAATTGTTGAAAAAGTAAAAATACAAAGACTTGGTGTGAAATTGTTGCAAAAATAAGCTGAAATGGAAGCTATCAATATTCGGCTGATATGAATTTGCAATAAAAATGGTTAAATTGTATTTTTAGGCTTAGAGACTAAATTGAATAAAAGTAAAATGTTAGGGATAATTTTGTAAAAATATAAAAAATGACTAAATTGTATAAAATAAATTGTTTTACTATCTAAATTAATAAATTGAATGAAATTATTAATTTATATCAAGATCGAGTGGAAAATTGAGGAGAATGGAAAATTACCAAAAAGCCTCTGTACTTTGACATTTCTGCAATTTAGTTAGGTAAGTTCGTAACTTGATTAAATCAATTAATTGTGGTTTTGATTGTTTTATATCTATTTTTTTATATATGAGTTGAGTTTATTGGCTTGAAGGAAAATGATTAAGACCATAGTTAAAAGTGTAACAGCCCGGTTTAGACCCTAGTCGGAACAGTGGTTTCGAGACCACAAATCCGAGGTCGTAAATATATTTTAATATTACTTTTGGTGTTGATTATGTGTGATATAGTCTGTGTGAAAATTCTGTGTGATAATTTTATCGACTGTGTGTCAAATTGTGAGAAAGGACTTAATTGTATAAAGTGTAAATGCTGAGTGCTGATTGTTAAGTACTTAATTATTGTTGGCTTTTAAGGTGGGGGCCTTATGAGGCAATTTAACCTTTTTAAAGATAGTGGATGGCTAAATGACATATTAGCTTTAATATTTATTTGTTTTATATGTTTAATGAAAGGGTAAATGAGTAAAATGTTTAATAAAGTAATAATAATAAAACAAAAGCATGAAAATAAGATGAATGTGTTCATCTTTGTCCACCGAAAACACAAATAGAAAAGAAGGAAGAAAAGCTTTGTGATATTCGGCCATTGTTCATCTTGATTGAGGTATGATTTTGAGTCGGTTTTTGATAATTTCTACGTTTTTGTAATCGTTGCTTTGTGCTTTACAAAACCCATGCTTAAATTTTTTTGAATTGATGATTTTTATAAAATGTGCCATTGATGAAATGGTAAGCTTTGTGATGAGTGTTGGTGTTAAATGAAAGATATGTGTTTATTGAACATGTTTTATTCTTGAACTTTTGATGAATTTAGCTAATTAGGGCTAAATTGAGAAAATAGCATTTTGAAGGATTAAAATGTGGAATAAATGAAATGTGTGGGCTTGTATGAATATAATGAGAATTCGGCTAGGCATGGGTGCAAGCTAATTATGTGAATTTGATGATTTTATGAATTAAGGACTAAAGTGTCGAAATGTGAAAATGTGAGGGCTATTTTGTAAAATGCCCTAAATATGAGTGTTTGGACTAAAATGAATGATTTGGTGATTGAATGGATTGAATTTGAATGTGTATAGACCAAGAAAGGAGAGGTTTGGATCGAGATCGAGGCAAAGATAAAATGCTCGATTGACCGACCGTTTCGATAGTTCAACGTTCGAGGTAAGTTCAGACATAATACAAACATTTAGTTATGTTAAATGTTATGAAATGAATGTTATAATGATATTGAAATGTGGATGCTATGTGAGAGTTGAGTTTGAGTTATGTGGCACTAAGTGTGCGTATTCGAAAACGTGATCGAGATGATCAGCACTGTGTGTGCGAAATAAAATAAGCTACAACTTTGTGGTTGGCACTGTGTGTGCGATACCGATTGAAGAGCGGTTTGATATAAATGCACTATGTGTGTGATGATAATTAAGCTTCGGCTAAATATCGGGGCACTAAGTGTGCGATTGAATTAAAGAAGAGACGGAAGTGGATCGAAAGGGAAAAGTGAGTATTGAGTAGCAAATGTAATTGACTACTAGGTGTTGACTAAGGTACGCTCGGAACCTATGTGGTTGATGAATCCATGAATGAGATTATGAAATGTTAAATGAGCATTTTAGTTTTGGATGGCATGATATATATATATATATATATGTATATATGGAATAATCTATGTGATGATTTGTTTTATTATAATGTATCATGTTACGAACTTACTAAGCTTTGAAAGCTTACTGTGTGATTTGTTTCTCTGCTTTGCAGTGTCAGTAAAGCTTGCTCAGATCCAGGAATCATCAGCATCTCAATCACACTATCGACATTCTATTTTGGTACTTTTGGAAAGATGTACATAGTTGAAATATGGCATGTATAGGCTAGTTGTTTTGAATCATATTCGAGATGTGTAAATAGCCATGTGATGTGGCTAGCTAAGTGTTGGTAATGTGCATGAGTGAATATGGTATTTGGTGCATATTTTGATATGGCATGATGGTAATGACTTAGCATATGAATGGTAAATTCAATGATGAATTAATGCCTTAGTGATTTAGTGAGGTTATGGATGATTTATACCTAGATTTACATGTAATTTGGTTGTATAAAATGGCATGCTTAGAAATGAGATTCTATGTGATGATATGATGATTGTTGGACATGAAATTGGTTGCCAAATTGTGTGTGTATAAAGATGCTCAAATGTGCTTGTAGGATTGACCCATGTGGGTGGCATTTTGGCCTTGCAAATGGCCTAATTGAGCCACACGGGCGTGCCTAGTGACCATGGGGCTAAGTCAGTAGCTAGCCTAATAGCACACGGCCAAGACACGGGCGTGCTGGGTGGCCGTGGGTGTAAAGTCAGATTCGACCACGGCCAAGGCACACGGGCGTGCTTGGTGGTCGTGGATGGGAAGTCAGATTCGACCACGGCCAAGGCACACGGGCGTGCTTGGTGGTCGTGGATGTGAGGTCAGATTTGACCACGGGAAGGACACACGGGGGTGTCCAGCTGCCGTGGGAGGCACACGGTTTGCCCACACGGGCGTGTATCCCCTGAAACCTAGAAAAGTTTTTAAATTTCGAAAAGTTTCTGTATGTGTTTCAGTTTAGTCCCGACCCCTTCATAGCATGTGTTTAAGGTCTTATACGCCTTAAAAAGGGACTAATTGTTTATGTTTGATGTATTATGATGATGATTGACTTTGTGTCGTAAATGGGTTGTGAAATGATTCTATTGTCCGGTAATGCCTCTTAACCCTATTCTGGCAATGGTTTCGGGTTAGGGGTGTTACAGAAAGACACTATGGCACTATACTAGAGAATAAATAAGACCATAATTGAAAGACATTATGGCACCATACCAGAAACGAGTAAGACAATGACTGAAAAATGTTATGGCATCACGATTCTATCGAGTAAGACCATGACTGAAAGACGTTATGACATCATGATTCTATCGAGTAAGACCATAGCTGAAAGACACTGTGGCATCACGAATCAAACGAATAAGACCATAGTTGAAAGACACTATGGCAACACGACGGAAAATGAATAAGACCATGGTTTAAAGACACTATGGCATCAAGACGAGAATAAATAAGACCATGGTTGAAAGACACCATGGCACACTCTAATCATTTGATATTCAGGTAACACGTTTCAAGTGAGATATGTACCGTAAGTATGAATACGAGTTGAATGTTTGACTAGTATAATCTGATAATGTATGTTAATGACTTGGTGTAATTATATATTCTTATTATGTCTATAAATACATTAAATCGTCATGTTGTAGTGTGTTTAGAGAATTAAATGGTTACTTGAGTATTTGCCTAATATTCGATGTTATATCATTTGATTCAACGAGCATGAATAAGAAAAGAACGGTAAGTATTCAAATGACTTATATCATGAAAACTATGTAAAGGAATGAAAAGGGTATGTTAAATGAAAGTATGTCCATGTTCATGAAATTGATGGTTTCAAGTGAGGTTATTCATGTTTAATGACTTATGTTAATTCAAGTGAATTATGAACTGATGCACTAACATGGTTTCAAGTGAGGTTATTCATATGTATGTTCAAATGCAAGCATGACTTCTGATTTTATCTAAGTTATTCGTATGTTATCTTGAGCGATGGAATGCTTGTATGATCTTTAGTCTTATGTAGTATTTGCCATGAAAATTTGATTTCTTTAGAAATAGACATGTATGAAGGTTTAAGCATTTAGAATTGACTTAGTAACTTTCTTGAGACGAAATTTTAGGAGGTATAAGAATCTAATATGATATAGGCACACTTTCTTTGGATCGTTTGAGCCTTTCAAGCTTGCTTTATTAATTTAACCCTTGAAACTTAATTTTTGAGCTTAATGGTCTGTTTATTGCAAACTACCTACATTATAATCCACATTACCATCTTTTTAATTTTATCCTATGTTTTTGTACCTATCTTAACTAAATTTGTCTTAGTAATCAAAGTTTGAGGAAAAATACAAAAGATGTACATGCTGTAACACCCCTAACCCGTATTCGTCGCCGGAACAGGGTTACAGAGTATTACCAAAGTTTACTGAATAATTACAGATAATTCATGTTAAATACTGTTCATTTCTGATACTAGTCATATTGTCCCTTAAATGGACCCTTGAAGCCCATTATAAACGTTGGAATCAAGTCGGGACTAAATCGAGAACTCAGGAAATTTTTCGCAAAATTTCACAATTTCTCTCATATATAGGGGTCACACGCCCGTGTGGCTCACACGGCCAAGTGACATACCCATGTCCTAGGCCGTGTGGTGTATGAAATAGGTCACACTGCCATGTCCTCAGCCCGTGTAACTCTCTTACTTGCAAAACATTAAGGTGCAAGTTTCGCACGGCCAAGACACACGCCCATGTTCTAGGCCGTGTAGCACACGCGGTTGAGACACACGCCCGTGTCTCTGCCCGTGTGCCAAATTCTGAGCATTCTGTTTCTAAATTTTAAGATACAGGGGACACACGGCCAAACCACATGCCCATGTGCCAGGTCGTTTGTCACAAACGGTCAAGACACACGCCCGTGTGTCTACCCTTGTGGACAAAATAAGGCCATTTCCTAGCCTTATTTCTCACCCAAACCTTACCATCAACCTGCTAAATCACTTACACACATATATCAACCAATTCAAGTATGATAACCAAGCTAATTTTATCATCTAACACGATATATTATTACATGCATTCATGCTTTTAATCTTACCTTTTATAGGCATACTCGTTTAACCTATCTCAATCAATCAATAATAAACACTTATGTTATCACCATGAAATAATCTTAATATATATATACCAAAACATAATCATCACTAGCCATTCCAATGGCTAGATTACAATAACCATTTACACTTACATGCCAATATGGCCAATTAACCTATACATGCCATTATAACCATAATTGATTTACCGTATATACCAAAATGGGCTGACAGATAGTGTGAGTGATCTCCGTCGAGCTTCCAATCCAACGAGCTTCCGAATTACTATAGAACAGGGGAAAATAAAACAGAGTAAGCATATTATGCTTAGTAAGTTTGTATAACATGGTACTTAACTTACCATTGATTCTATTTTAAGATAAACATGTAAGGCACATTCAATCAATTTGATCTCAAGCCCTACACATATCCTCATTGCCCTTGTTAGTTATACATTCCACAATAACATCAAGAAACATATATGAGCTCAACAACAATCAAATTTCCATATATATATATTTGCTTTCCATATCACGTATTCATATAACATGTATAAATCATATATTTGCATTTCAAGTACATATTCATAATAATTTATCTCGAGTTCAGATTATTTCATGTCGAAAATTTACCCATTAAATCATTCGAAATATCAATGTCAGACGAGTGGTACATTCAAGGTATACAAATCTATAATCATGGTTGAACATATTCATAAAACAAATTCTATGTTCACAAATTATCATCTCATATTTCCATATATCATGTATCATCATTTCATATATTTCAGACAGATACTTGTAATAATTCATTTCATATTCATATTTTCTCATGTCAGGATTTTACCCGTTGAATTATTGAAATATCGATGGATACTTAGGTAGTACACATAAGGTGTACAAAATTGTAAAATGTCAATTCATAATCAGGGGTACCATTAAGGTACATACTCAGGGAGCACACTTTCGAGCCACATATCAGGATGCTTAGATGAACCATGTAACTATATAACATGACACCTATCTGGGCTAAACAGGAAACTCATAAGAGTTTTAATCAGGGAGCTCATAGAGCTTATCAGGTATCTCCGAAGAGATAATATCAGGGAGCACCGGATAAGGTAATAGAGAGTTCAAGCGAGCCATGTTAGGAAGCTCATAAGAGCCTATATTAGGACGCTCACGTAGAGCTGCGTTTGTGTCCGCATTATATGCTGGATCACAACCGATCAAAACATGTAACAGGATGCTCACAAAGAGCTGCGGTAGTGTGCAACACATGCAAAATCACTACCGATCAGGATGCTTGCAGGAACTATATAATAGGATGCTCGAGAGGGCTATATCAGGATTACTCGTCTGAGCTAAATCCCGTCCGCAACATATGCAGGACTATATTCATTACGGGAAATCACGTATCCATCTACTTTCATTTATTCAAACAGGATTTAACATTTTTCAGGCATTATCAGGCATATAATTATTTCATACATCTATAATATTCATATAATTCAAATAAACACATTCCACATTCATTTTAAGCATAAAAGTAACATTTTTATCATTTATCATTTATCGGGCATTATCATTTATCATTTATCGGACATTATCATTTATCGGGCTTTTTCGGATATGTTTTCAATGTCATAAATATATATGATATTTAAATAATTCACATACACAACATTTAATTCAAGCATATAAATATACACAATTTAGTTACATGAACTTACCTCGACAAATGTTCGTATACGTAAATCTACTAATCCGAGATTTTCTCTTTTCCTCATTCTAACTCCGAATTTGGTCTATCCGGATCTATATGAGTAAATTTAACATCAATTTAATACAATTTAAACTCAATTCAGTCCAATTCACATCTTAGGAAAAAATACCATTTTGCCCCTAAACTTTTAATTAATGACGATTTCGTCCCTAGGCTCGGAAAATGAAATTCATGCAATTTAATCCTTGTTCCAAGCCTAGCCGATTTTTACATGTAACATTTACAGCACATGTATTTCATAAAATTCAGATTTTTTTTCATGAATTTTACAACTTTTCAATTTAGTCCCTAAATCATGTTTTCATCAAAATTCACTTTGTAAAAGTTGTTTATTTATCAACAATCTTTCATTTTCTACCATAAATTTCAAAATTTCAGCATATTCATCCATGGAAAAATTTTCATACTTTGATAACTTTACAAATTAACCCCCAAAATAGCTAGATTAGGTTATCCTGATCTCAAAAATATAAAAAATACTAAAAACGAGACTTGAATACTTACCTAATTAGCCAAGAAAGCTTGCTTTCTCTTTCCTAGGGTTTCCATGCATTTTGGGGAAGAAGATGACATAAAATGATGATATTTTTTTATTTAATTAATTTATCACCTTTTATTTATCACCTTTCCAATTTCATCCTTTTCTTTATTTTATTTTCCATGGATGAATCATCATCTTTAACAACTAAGCATTTTTAATGGTCTAATTACCATATAAGGACCTCCAATTTAAAGTTCTATAGCTATTTAACCCCTTTAGCTATTAGAACTCAACTTTTGCACTTTGTTCAATTTGGTCCTTTATCAAATTAAACATGTAATCGATAAAATTTCTTTACGAAATTTTCACACAATATTATTATCATACTGTAGATCAAAAAATAGTATTAAAATAATTTTTCTTTCCAAACTCGGATCTGTAGTCTCGAAACCACTGTTCCGATTTTACCGAAAATGGGTTGTTACATATGCTCTTCACATGGTTAAAAAAAAAAAGAATGAAAGAACAAAGGTAAGTTAGTTAAAAAGAATAAAAAGCAAAGAAAAGTTTGCCCAAAGTGTGAAAAGTAAAGGTTGAGCATGAGCTCAAAATAAGTTTGGGGGTGTTCCAAATACCCCATTGTACGAAGTTGTGATACAGAAAGATCCAAGAAAAGTTAGGGTTAAGATGATTGAACCTAAAAATTCACTTCTCTTTATCCCTACCTTTAGCCTAGCCCCATTACAACCTAAAAAAAGACCTATTGATTGGATGATTATACCGACTACATTAGTTGAGAGGAATTACTGAGCTCAACTTATGAAGGCCATTAATTAAACTGGGATTGCTATGTTTAGTTGATAAAGAAAGCATATTGATTGGTGAATGTTATGTATGACTTTGAAAATTCATGCAAACTATGATTCAAGTTAATATAATGATGTAATTAGTATAAAGTTTGGAAACAATATTTGCATTTGAGCTACTTATCAATTCATGTGGATGGCAAGACCATGCAAACTGGGTCATGAGGTTGATAATTTGACCTAATAAAAGATGTACTAAAAGATGGACATGTCTGCTAAATTATTGGACTGAGAAACAGTTTAACAAGGGGGAATTAAAGCCTAGTTTTAGCACAAGTAGATGGCTGCCCAAAAGTAAGCTTTAGGGTATTTAGTTGAAGGTCCTTACAGTTGGAAAATAATTAGAAATCAGCCCAACAACTTTGCTGTTGAAATCTTCTACCCTATGGCTATTAATAGTCTTGGTTTGAATTCAAAATGAGGAGACTAAGTCATCCCCTTTTCCATAAATTGTGGCCGGCCATATGTAAGAGAAAAGGAAGGAATTTAAATTCTATTTTTAGTAAACTCTACCCCTTACCTTCACCTATAAATATCATCCCTCATCCCTTCATCCATCATCCCTCATAGCTCATTTCTCTTCTCTCATTAGCATTTTCTCTACATTCCATTTCCCTTTTCCTTCTCCTTGCATAGCCACCATCTCCCTTCCATCCTTTAGCCACAAAAGCTTTTTCAAAAGCATTATTTGGCCAGCTACATTGGAACCCTTAGCAAAGAAGCATCTATCAGAACAGAGGAGCGCATCAGTCAAAATAGATCCGAAAGGCTGCTGAACTGAATAAAGTTTACTCTTTCCTCTTGTTATTTATTTTAATTATGTTTGCTTTGAGTTTATTATTTTTGACATCAACTATGGTATTTTAAATCCTATTTGCTAGGATGATTATGTTAATTTAATAAGATTTATTTTATTCATGTTTAATATGTTTGGGCCTCAGTCGATCATGTTTTCAATTAATATCATGATGCATTTCATTCATATGTGATTGGGTGCATTCAGATTAGCTGAGCGATTCTAACCAGACAACGACTACTAGACACATAATTGAAAAGTATAATGCTCAATTTAGATCATTAAACCCGACTAAGTTGAGGTTCATAATATCTTTAGTTAGCTCTATTATCTTGCATAGTTTTTAGGTTTATGTGATTAAACTGTTGCAAATGTAAATGTCCCTCTGACCTCGCATAAATGCTAAGAAACCCTCAGTCTAATATGATCAGTAAAATTCATATTTCACTAAGTAAAAGATCCGAGAGGATTTAATTTGGTTTCCAAACTCATGAAAGATCGAGTTGCCATGGAATGTTTTTCGAACATTGTTAAGCATGATGAAAATGAATTGAGTTGATTAATATAATTATCCTGCCTATTTTATGTTGATTGCTTTTGTTGCTAAAACCGTTCATTCATACATTTAGATAACTTGCATTTAGATTAAAAATTACATTAGGGATCAATCTTTGCATGTAGTTAATTTCACTTAGTCTAAACATCACCATTCAAATTATTGTGTTTTTATACCAAATTGTGAATTTATAATTTTACAAATAATCGATTAACATACACAATCCCTGTGGAGACGATAACTCATTTTACTTACTTATTACTTGAACGACTGTGTACACTTGCAGAAACAATGTTACAGTCAATCACAGTCACTCAACAAGTGAGTTTATACACGTGCATATACAAGTTGCAAAATATATTCAATCACATGATATCATTCAATACCATGTCACGATATACATTCAGAAGACCATGTAGACATTTATAAGATTTAATAACACGTCATATAACCATTGGAAACCTGTCCAGTGAATGGTATAAACAGATTTGGATATAGGATTAACTATCTGGAACACACCAGAACGCTCAAATGAGCCAAGCCAACCGAAAACATACCTAGGCACCAAGTGTCAAGCCTGTAGGCTTTATATCCACCCCCAGAAACACAACAGAATCACTATAAATATAACACAATAGTCCACAACAAATGCTAGACACTGATATATTCAGTGGAGAGTAACAAATCAAAAGTCATCATCTAACCGCAAGTCAACCCCGTACCACGCGCAATATAGCCTATTGGCATGTCAATTGTATCTTATCATATGTTCATCCGGGCTTGATATATCATCAGATTAATAATATTTAAATCATTTACTTTCTCGACTCAGATCACATTATAATAATTCAATTGTGTCTAAATTATCCAACAACCACAACACAATATCAAAATAACATTTCAATTTATATTAATTAAACCGTACGAACTTACCAGGGCTAATCTATAGAGACAGCGAAAGCTCAATGACTATTCATCAACTTTCCTTTTTCCTTGGTTACCTACTTGTTATTGATCTATAAATAGTTTGTTTCAATTTATTAGCTTCAATTTCATTTAATACTCAATTTAGTACATATTTCATCCTATTTACAACTTTTCACTTTTGTCCCAAACTTTTACACTTTATTCAAGTTAATCCCTAAGACTAAAACAAGATTATTTTCACAATTAAAAATTTATTCCCATTAAACCGAATTTATAACAACTCCAAAGCAGTCCTTACATGCTAAAGTTTCATGAGAAAAATATGTCATACTTTCATTATTTTCAATTAAATCCCTAAACATAAAAATTATACCAAATTACTTTACAAACTAACTCAAAATCACCATTAAGCTTCCAACCCAAGCATGCACATTAAGAAAACTTCAAGAACATCAATGGTAATTTTTGTAAACTTTGATAGTTTCACAAAATAATCCTTATACTAGCTAAATTAAGTTACAACTATCTCAAAAATATAAAAATCACTAAAATTAAATCTAAATTTCATACCATGTTATTGAAAATGCTTTGGCAGAAAGTTTGCTTCTCCTTAACTATGGTGTTTCGGTTCCAAGGTGAAAAGAAAGATGAAGATCATAATGATTTCATCTTTTGTTTTTTATTTGTTTATTAACTAAATTACAAGTTTGCTCTTTTATATAAAAATAAAACTAATTAAATTTCATGTCAACATCCACTAAACCGTCCACTAAAAATGAAAAAGGTATATTTATCACCTAAAGCACTCAAGTCAAATTTCTAAAACCATTTATTACCTTTAGCTAATAGAACTAACTTTTGTAACTTTTACAATTTAATCCTTTTTCTTTAATGAACCAATCAAATATTAAAATTTCTAAACCAAATTTTTATATGACACTAATTACCTCATGTATATTAAATAATTAATATTTATAGACTCACACGTCAAAATTCTGGTCTCGAAACCACTATTTCCAACACCATTGGAAAACAAGCTGTTACAACTTGGGCAAAAAAATTAGGCCCATTTAAAATATGGGACGGGCTTGGGCTTGAATATTCAAGGCCCGAGCCTGGCTCGCTTTTAAGTTTATAATAATTTATATTATGTTATTTTTAAATATTATGTAATTTGTAACACATTAAAAAAATAAATCTATACTAAATACATAATACCACTCTAATGTAAACATTAAAATAATGTTAAGATGACTAAATATATAATACTACTCTAATCTATACAATAGTTTCAATGTACATCATTGGTGGTTAAATTAACATTCAAAACCATTTGAGAAATTTTGTTCGCGCAGTCTTCACTAAAGCGGTCATAACTTGAGTTCCCAAACTTGGAATCAAGTGATTCAAAGTGCGTTTCGAAGATAAGAGATAGATCTTCAAACACTATTAGGACATCTTAATCTAGAAATGTCTAGATCCCATCCAAAAATTTGTCACAAGTTGACTAATCTTTTCAACTTGAAAATTGACAACTTGGTTGAATTGACTTTAATACATTTCACCCATTCCATGCATGTATTGTTCCTCGTTTCCTCAAAAAGATTCATCCTCACATACTGGATTTGATCAAATCTTAGTTTGATTTTCCTTTAACATGGTTGTTGGACCTTGAGGTAGTGTAAGCTCATCACATCCATGGGACTAAAATTGGGCCTTGAGACTCGTATAACTATTTACGTACTTGAACTAGTTTGGTTTGTTAGGCCGATTTTATGACTTTTGTTGCAGCAAACGTACTTTTTTCGAGCAAATGAATAAAACTACTTAAGATGTTTAACAACCTTCTCCTTAAAAAACCATATATTTCTCCTCGAAATTTAACTCTGAAAACCCTCATCCATATCATCTTCATTTAATAGGAAAACTCTGTTACCGGATATGAAACATTTTTCAAAATATTGGAAAAGATTGGACATGACTAACAAATAAATAAAAAATGCTTCTAAATTTATTTATTTTTTTGAAAATTCTTCCCAATTCCCGAATTTCATTTTACATGATTTTGACATGAGAAAGTTAAGACGAACTGAAATATTATCTCAAGATTTTTGGGATAATCATTAAAACTTTATCAAATTTTTCAATTTTTAATCCGCAGATGGTATTTTTTTTCCTTATGGTGTGTCGTTGAAAGCACCAAAAATAACCTATCCCTAAGAAATAATGAAAAGAATAGTATAAGGGAAGTAGGGCCAAATCCTTAGGGACTGGATCGCTACAACTTCTTGTTCCTCAAAATCCTAGGCACGGTTGTGCCCAAGAAAAACGTCTGACTTGGGAAAAAATTTAAAGAAAACAGAATTAGAAATATGGACGAGTTGAAATTGAATAAATTGAAATTGCAATTGTAAAAAGAAACAGAGTTAAGGGAAGGAGGTTTTCGATTTGAGGGATTCTAGCCTCCGGTTATCTCGATCCTCTTTAGATTCAATCATAAGCTTTTAGGTGATCCTTCTCATGATCGAATAAACCAGTTATAGTGAAAGAGGATGCCTACGACCACCAGCTCCACTTAGGTTTTAGCCTTATGATTTAGAGGAACCTGACTCTAGCCAACTGTCACTTTTTGGGGTCGTCTTACACTAGATCATCATTTCTCAATGGCGAATGCCACGCCATTTCGTCTCTTAGGCTCGACAACCATTGACGCAGTAAGTTAGCGAACTGACTGTGCAACCTTCCCAAAACATACAAAGCAGCTGCCTTTGCACAAGATGAAAAGATTACTTTTGGAAGGACATTGACGGAAGCGTCAGTCCCGTAATGCGAAGAAATGATGAATACCTGTTAAGGAGAGTTAAGTGCGGGTTCTAAGCCTCATGAACTTTTTTGGAGGAGTATCGATAATCTTTGGCTAGATGAGATTAGTGGCTCATGCTTTTTGGGAAAAAAAACACAAGTTTAATGGAATGGAATTTTATTGGAAAATAAAATGAACAAAAGGCTAAGAGCCTTAGGGGGAAGGAGTTTTTTTATAGAAGTGATGAGTGAATATTCATGTCACTCTATCCCCTATTTATAGTACTTAAAAAAAAACCTAGTTTGTTCCTATTTAAACTCTAGAAGATAATAAAAGATATAATTTGAAATTAAATTTAAACAATATCATAATAATCCTAACAATAATCCTAAAAATAAAATTCAAATTTAAATAAAGTCTTATGTTCATAAATCTCTTCTTTGAATTTTTGCCCCAAGTCTTTCACACTTTGTATTTCCGACACCACTTCTTTCCTATTTCGCATGTTGACTCGTTTTTTTTCTTTAAATTCACTCTTTTTGGCACCAAATTTCTTTTTGCCGTCAATTTAGTCCCTATAAGATAAAAAACCATAAACAACCCAAATTAGTAGGATCGTACTCAAAATATATATGTAATTAACACATAAAAGTATCTCATTTTAGAGTATTATCTTATTCCCCCCTACTTAGCCCATGCTTGCCCTCAAGTATGGTTCCTATCCCATGTGTAATTTAGATTTTACCATGAAAGAAATATCACTCCAAAGTTTTATAAAAATTAGGCATAATGCATATGAAAATAAAGAGAACCTTTAGCTTGCTTTAAGTAAAACCAAAAAGTACTCCAACTTAAACACACAAAAATTAAATCGACTTGGATTATTTCATTAAAGTTAGATAATTTACTAAACTTACCAAGACACCCTATTTGTTCCACCCTTAGTCCCCAAATGTAATTCTCTTTTTTCCTTCATTTTATTTATTTATTTATTTATTTTTATTTTATTATTATTTTCTAATGCTTAAGAATGTATTGACCCTTTTGACGTGAAGTGGAATGACAACCAAGCACCCCACCCCAGTTACTCAGCCCAACACACTCCTAATTTATTATATTATATATATTTGGTTTAAGAATGTATTGACCCTTTTAAAGCGAAGTGGAATGACAAATCAAGCACCCTACCCTGGTTACTCAACCCAACACACTCTTAAATATTTTTTCTCGGTTAGCAGAGTTTTACCTAACACGTCACACAACCTTTTTACGCAAAATAGGATGACAACCCAAGCACCCTACCCTGGTTACTCAGTCAGTCACATTTTAAACTGTTCTCATAACAACGGAATCATCAGATTTCATATAATTTTATTCTTTTAATGAAACATAACTTTAATTTTGGAGGACTAGGAAAAACAATCAAGTGTCAAAAATAAGTTTTGGCAATTACTTACCAGTCATGAAAATAAATTTAGCATACATTTGTATTAAATGTCCTCTTTGCATTTAGACTTAATCAATTTTACTATAAGCAAGATAAGATTAACTTCATTAATCATAATTATTTTAGCCTAATAGAAATAAAACAGTGGAGATGAAATCAATATAGTAAAATCATAACTAACTCAGTAGACAAGAATCATGCTTGCATGTCAAAAAAGGGTAATTTTTAGTCAAAATCTTGGGCATGAAAAGGGGCATGATATACTAAAAAAAATGTGGGCAAAAACAACCACAAGGCAACAATAACAGTAACACAACAGAAGAAACAACAAATAAAATAGCAGAAATAATGAGGAATGTCTCCCCTTACGCAAATCACATTGCCCTCAATGTGAAAAATAATATTAACAAATATAATGAAATAGAAAAGGTTTAGAACATTCCCCATGTTGTTTCGTTACTATTTTCGCCACCCGTTTCTAAATTTAGTTTTTCGTTTCCTCGATTCTCTTGGACGTAAGAAGAGAGATAAAATCTATTAATATGCAAGAAAATAAAGGAAATAAAATAGAAAATAAAAAATAAAATATATAACAAAATAAAAATAAAATAAAAATTGGGTTGCCTCCCAACAAGCACTTGTTTAACATCGTTAGCTTGACGCCCTAACTAGTATTGGAGCTGTTCCAGCTGAATTCTCTCGATCGTATGGGCTTGGAAATTCACTTTTTTTACCGCATCCAACATATTTGGGTTCAATCGTCTTTGCCCCTCTTGCTTTGGTTTCATATTTTCCTCCAAGAAAATCTTATGTGTGCATGTCAAGGGGCTAATCCTTTTTAAGTCAGTAATGGTCTCATCATTCTCCAAAAATGCGCACTTGAGATGCTCGGAAAGTGATTTTAATTCCAGATCTGGTGCTTGCACAACAGAAGGTAGAAGTTTAGTGTTCATAGGAGTCGATATTCATTAACAGATTCGAAAATAGATCCTGAATCGAAATTATCATCAAACAATGTTTCAAGTTTATCTTCATAAGGTGACTCAAAAGTTTCTTCTACTAATGAGTCAATTATGTCGACATGATTTACGTTCAAGATTTCACTCGGGTGACTAATAGCGTCGTAAACGTTAAATTTCACGATCTCCCCTTCAAACTCCATCGTGAGGGTTCCGCTATGCACTTCAATCTCAGTACTTGTGGTACTAAGGAAAGGTCACCCCAACAAGATATCTAAAGACCCAAGAGCGTTATCATCTTCCATTTTCACCACATAAAAGTCCATAGGAAAGATAAGTCCATTGAATTTCACTAATACGTCCTCAAAGACTCCTTCGAGATGTACAATAGACCTATCTGCTAACTGAATGATAACACATGTTTTCATAAAAAACCCCATGTTAAGTGATTCATAAATGGAAAAAGGCATTACATTTATGGAGGCCCCTAAATCACACATAGTTTTTTTAATTCCTAAGTGGCCTATTTTGCATGGTATTGCAAACATGCCTTTGTATTTACATTTTACTGGCATCCTCCACTGCAACACCGCAGGTACATTTTCACAAACACTTACTCTTTCATTTCTAGTTAATTTTCGCTTGTTGGTGCAAAGCTCCTTAAGGAACTTGGTATATTGCAGAATTTGTTTGATGGCATCCAACAATGGTATGTTGATCTCGATGTTTCTGAATGTTTCAAGGATCTCTTTTTCCTCCTTACCTCTCCGATTTTGGTTCAATTGTCTTGAAAACAGAGGTTGAATTTTGGGTAATAGAGGTTTCGTTCAGACCTGTTCATCGTTCTAATGCTTTTCCTAGGCAGAATCTTGATCAAGATTCCAACCAGGATTTGGTTCTAGTTCTTTTCCACTTCGCAACGTCATTGCATTTGCGTGTCGTCTTGGGTTAGGTTCCGTTTGTAACGACATCTATCCCTGTGAGTTGATTTTCTCAATTGACGTGGTCAATTCTTTTATAGATGCCACTATTCTCTATTGAAAATCCTCTATTTTCTTTTGAAAATAAACAGTTTGTCATTGTATTTGCTATTGGAAATCAAGCACATTAGCTGTTATTTACCATGGTTTCTAGAGAGGTACCTGAATCTTGCGTTTGTTGTGGAAACTGGTTTTGGTATGGCTGGTTATAATGCAAGATTGCCCCATAACTCAAATTAGGATGGTCTTTCCATCCTGGGTTATATGTACTTGCGTAACGGTCATATCGCCTTTGGGGCGGTCTAGGAAAGTTCCCCACAGCATCCAAATGGGTCATAGTATTGTCATACAAACTAGGGTATGCATCAGTTGTATGTTCAGGTGTTGCACAAATTCTGCATAGTCGGGCTGGTCCTATTTTTACTGCAAAAAGAGAATTCATGATATTAGTAAGTTTTTTTACTTTATCTTATAAAGTTGAATACTTAGCTGGTGAACCCTTCTAGTAGGTTTAGGATTGGCTCGGAATTACTGAGTATTTGCAGCTATCGTAGATATCAAGTCCCTTGCCTGTTGGGGGGTCATGTTGACCAATGCCCCTCCACTGGCGACATATATCATGTTCATTTCCATGAGGTTTAAGCCCTCATAGAAGTATTGGAGAAGAGTGATAACCTGTAAAAGTAACATATTTTAATCTCATTCTTAATGCATTTTTGGATGATTAATGATGTAAATTAGTGAATTTGATGATCCTAATCCTTTAAATTCATGTTTCCATACTTAGGTGTGCATAGGGGAGCGAAAGGAGCGTAAAAACAAGCCAAAATTGAGTAAAAAGAGCTATTTTCAGAATCCACACGACCTGAGCATTTCCACACGGGCTGGCCGCATGCCCATGTGCCAGCCCGTGTCTATTTCGCACCCTACTTCCCAAACACGTGGAAAAACCCAACTTTTAGGCTTTCTGAGCATTCTAAAGTCTATAAATATCAATTAGAAGAAGATCTAAGGGAGCACGCAGAGAAGATTGAAGAAATTACCCCAAGAACACCATCGGAGCCAACTCAAAAGCGGATCTCCTTCAAGATTTAAGATATCCTTTTAACTTCTTTCGAAGCTTATTTGAATTTCTTTATGTCTTATAGTTTTTCTGACTTCGATGTGTTTTCTTTTCAGATTATGAACTTAATTCCCTAGATACCTAGGGAAGATGAAACCTATGATGAAACTTATTATTTGATTTCTAAATTACATGATAAATACTTGATTCTTGTTCTAAATTATGTATGCTTATTTCGTGCTTTAATATTTTAGGGATATTAATTCATGTTTAATGTTCTTATTTCAGTGGAGCAAAAGTCCCTGTTTAAGAGTAGATCTAGCATAATTGAGTGGAGTTGCATGCAATCCTAGAAATAAGACGACATAAATCTACCAGATTAGAGTCAAATCTAATAGGGGAATCCATAGATCGAGTTAATGCGACAATAGGGGTTTTAATTAGAAAGAGATTTCGATTAATCAACCTAGAGTCAATTGTTCTTACTCTCGAAAGATATATTAACATAATCTAGGGATTTCTACGGATCAAGACGCAAGTGAATAAATTATTTAATTCAGACTCGGAATAATAAGTGAAGTCTAGGTGGATTCTTTCCTGGGTATTGTCTTTCTCTTTGGTTATCTTCAAATATTTTCCTAATTCATTCTCTGTCACGTTCTTAGTTAATTTAGACTAGTAAATTTAGAATAAAACACTCATTCCAATTTATCGGCTAAATAATAGAAAAATAGTAATTACTAGTACTTTTAGTCCTCGTGAATACGATATTCCCTACTCACCATAGCTATACTATTGTTCGATAGGTGCGTTTTCCTTTGTCGTAATCATAGTTAGTTTAGTGACTATCAAGTTTTTGGTGCCATTGCCGAGGAACTAAAATATTAGGAATACTCGATTTTTATTAATTTAGCCATTTATTTTTATTGCATTTTATTTTTGTTTTTAGTTTATTTTTTTTTTCTAATTTTTCTTTTATTTGCTTCTAGAAAGTTCCTTTAGTTTATGACTAGAAGAAATCCGTCAGGACCATTAGTATTTGATAGTGAAATTGAAAGTACAGCTCGCAGAAATCATAGAGAAGCAAGGTAGAATCGATAGAATATAGTGGAAGAGCAAGAGGACGTTATTATTATTACTGAGGAGATGACTGATAATCAGAATAATCAGCTACCTCCTGTGGTTGCTGCGAATCCTGCAAATCCAAATCCTACTCCTCGTACTATGTACGATTATGTCAAGCCCACTCTAACGGGGGCTGAGTCGAGTATTGTGAGACCTACGATAGATACAAATAACTTCAAACTGAAGCCGAACACTATTAAGATGATACAACAATTTGTTCAGTTCGATGGTTTGTAAGACGAGGATCCAAATACTCATTTGGCTAATTTTTTGGAAGTCTGTGACATTTTCAAGATAAATGGCGTTTTTGACAATGCCATTCACCTATGATTGTTCCCCTTCTCGTTGAGGAACAAAGCTAAACAGTGGTTGAACTCTTTACCACGAGGTTCTATCACTACATGGGATCAAATGACCGAGAAATTCCTACTAAAGTACTTTCCACCGGCTAAGACAGCCAAGTGGAGGAATGGTATCTCTTCCTTTGTGCAGATTGAATTAGAGACTCTATATGATGCATGAGAGAGGTATAAGGATTTATTAAGAAGGTGCCCTCACCATGGGTTGCTGCCTCTATGGCTACAGGTTCAAACCTTTTGCAACGGTTTGAACCCCTCAACTAGGCAGTTGATCAATGTAGCAGTTGGTGGTACTCTGAACAATAAAACACTTGAAGCGGCTTATGAATTTATAGAGGAGATGGCATTGAATAATTATCAGTCGCAAGTCATGAGGACGAAGCCGAATAGAGTAGCCAGTGTTTTCAATCTAGATGCGGTCACTATGTTATCGAATCAGGTAGAATATTAAATAAGAAAATTGATGGTTTATGTGTTTGTACGCAGGTACATCCGGTGATACAGTGTGATATGAGTAGAGGAGGGATGAACAATCCAGAATGTCTACCCTACGGTCCTAGCACAGAGAATGAACAACTCAACTATATGGGTAATAATTCTAGGCCTCAAAATAATCCTTACAGTAACACTTATAATATAGGTTGGAGGAACCAACCCAATTTCTCTTGGGGTGGTTAAGGAAACCAAATACCACAACCCCCTCCAGGCTTTCAACCACCTTACCAACAAGAGAAAAAGCCGAACCTTGAGGAGATGTTGACGAAGTTTATTTCGGTGTCAGAAACCCGCTTTCAAAACACCGAAACAACACTTAAAAATCAACAAGCGTTGATTCAAGGGCTTGAGAACCAAATCGGTCAACTTGCAAAGTTGATTTCAGAACGACCATAAGGTAGCTTGCCTAGCAACACTGAAACTAACCCAAGAGAGCAGCTTCATGCAATTACTGTTCGAGATGAAGAAGGGTTAGTTGAATCTGAACCAGAACCGAGGCAAGAAAGTGTGGTAATTAAAGGTAAGGTTGAGGTAAGCCAAAACGAGCAAAAATCGGTTGGTAAGGAATATAAACCTCGTGTGCCATATCCCAACGCAACAAAGAAAGATCGCACAAATGAACAATTTGGTAAATTTCTTAAAATTTTGAAAAAATTACATATTAACTTACTGTTTATTGAAGCTCTTTTGCAGATGCCCAATTCCGTTAAATTTTTAAAAGAGCTTTTGACAAACAAACAGAAGTTAGATGATTCGTTGCATGTGGAGCTAAATGCAGTCTGCTCAGCCATTTTGCAAAATAAACTACCCAACAAATTGAGAGATCCAGGGAGTTTTACTATTCCTTGTTTAATTGGTAGTTTAATTGTTAATAATGCTTTGGCTAATTTAGGGGCTAGTATTAATGCCATGCCCTATAAAATGTTTAAACAATTAGGTCTTGGGAAACCCAAACAAACTAGGATGGGTATTCAATTAGCAGATAGAACCATTAGATTTCCTAGGGGTATTATTAAAGACGTACTTGTGAAAATTGATAAATTCATATTCCCAGTTGATTTTGTTGTTTTAGACATGGATGAGGATAGTGACGTACCTTTAATTTTAGGACGACCCTTTTTAGCAACTGCCAAAACTATTATTGATGTTGGTACAGGTGAACTAATACTTCGTGTAGGTGATGACATGATTAAACTCCAAGCTCATGATTCTGCTAGGATATCTAGTGATCGAGATGATTATACGAGTTCTGTTAATATTAGTAACCTTGTGGCTCAAAATTCTTTGCAGGAAACCCCTCAGAAAAACATAATGGAGCCACGTTCCAATCCATGCGACAAAAACAGAACGACTCATGAAGAAAGAATGTTACAAATTGATGAACTAGACGAATGTCGGACACATGTCAAGGAGAAACTGTGAATACACGATGCAGAACCAAAGCGACCCCATGATGAGCATAAGGATGGAACAAACCAATTTAAGGTTGGGGACCAGGTATTGTTAGATAAAACGGACCCTCGAATTGCCACTTCAGAGCTTAATGCAAACGGAGCAACTCCTTTTACGGTATTGAATGTCTTTTCATACGGTACAATCGAGGTAACTCATTCTGAATTCGGCACTTTTAAGGTAAATATTACTCGACTCAAACCTTATTTTGATAATAGAATTGATAGTGAAAAAAATGAGTGCCAACTCTGCGAACCACCGTGACCGTGCGAATTTGATGTAAGTCGAGCTTAGACTTTAAATAAGCGCTTCTCGAGAGGCAAGCCGAGTGTTAACACTGCTAATTTTCTTAATTTTATTTCTTGATTTTTTTTAAAAATTAATTAATTTTCAATATATATAAAAAAAGTGTTTTTAACTCACATGGGCGTGTCCTTGGCCGTGTGGATCTTAAGACATAGTTTTAAAATTTTAAGAAAATCGACAGTGAGTTACACGGCCTGGCGACATGGCCATGTGACCCACACGGTTTGGACACACGGGCGTATCCTTGGCCATGTGGATCCTGGGACTTAATTTTTCCAAAAATCAATAGAGAAACGGCCTAAAATAGTCCACACGGGCATGTTCTAGGTCGTGTGAAACCTGGAACTAATTTTTTTTTCATTTTTTAAAACAAGTCAGAGAGTTACACGGGCAAGGCACACGGCCGTGTGCGAGACACGACTGAACCACGCAGGCGTGGAAGAAGCGAAAGAGGTTGCACACGGCCATGCGACACGACCGTGTGGCAGGACACACGGGTGTGTCCGAGGCTGTGTGAAGACTGGGTTAAAAATTTTATCACACACGGGCTGAACAAGAGCCACACGGGCGTGTTACACGGTCGTGTGGCCCAACACGAGCCTTTACACGACCGTGTCACCCTTAAAAAGCCCCAGCCCCAATTTTATTTTTCTAATCTTCTTCTTCATCTTACCTCTAAACCCTAGCTGACGCTCCTATTTCTTTCCCCCCATTCCAACCGTCGTCTCTCCCCATCGACAGCCCCTCACCTCGCCCTTTTCCTTCCCTCGGCCTCCCTCTTCCTCGCACCATCGAACCACACCTACGACCCACCGACCACACCCCTCCCTTTCCACTACGACTAGCCATACAGTGTAACAACCCGATTTTGGGCTTAGTCGGAACAGTGGTTTTGGGACCACAATTCGACATTGAAAATTTTATTTTATTATTATTTTAATATTTACAACACGGTATTAGAGTTGTGTGAAATTTTCGTAAAGAAGTTTTATTGTTTAAGTGGTTAATTCGGTAAAAAGGATTAAATTGCGTAAAGCGTAAAAGTTGGGTTCTATAAGTTAAAAGTGTCAAATAGCTATAGAACAATAAAGGAAAGGTCCTTATAAGATAATTAATCCAATTGTGAGTTAGTGGATGATATTTGGTTTGACATTTGTGTAAATTTAATTATTTTTAAAGGTTAATTTAGTAAAAAGGCAAATAATGATAATAAAATATAATAAAACCAAATTTTATCTTCCTATTCATTATCTTCCACGAAAATGAGAAAGATGAACAGCCATGAAAGCTTCAAGCATTCGGCCAAGCTTCTTAGCTTATTGGTAAGCCCGTTTTGTTCGATTTTTAATAATTTTTACGTTTTTGAGATCGTTGCTAAGTTATCTACAAAACCCATGCTTGAATTTTTGATTTTGGTGGATATTTTGAATTATCCCATTGTTGAAAGCTTGTGTATTTTGATGTTTTATGGTAGATTATGCATGTTTATGAGTAGAGGGACGATTTTTACTAAGTGATTTTCGGTGAAAACGAGTAAAACGAGTTAATTGGTAAAAGTTGTTATTGTTCATAAGTATGTGTTATAGTAAGAATTTGAAGTTGCTATAGAAGGGAAAAATGTTCAGCATGTCATAAAACATAAGAAAAAGGAATAAAGTTTAATTTTCGAGCCTAGGGGCAAAATCGTAATTATGTAAAAGTTTAAGGGCAAAATTGTAATTTTGCCAAAGCTTGAGTTAGGGACTGTTTTGAGTAGTATATTAATTAAATAAGTGAAATGTGATGTTTTAGATCCCAAAAATGAGATTTGGATGTAGAATCGGAGGAAAATCGAAAATCGAGAAAGTTGGTAAAATAGTCGTTTTGGCATTCGAGGTAAGTTCGTGTGTTAATAATAATGCAACATTGTGCTTGAATTGTAATTTTCTATTGATATGGCATAAATTGTAAGATTTAATATGTTTAGGAGAAGTTGATGTATGATATGGAAAATGTGATGTTTGTTGTGTTATGTGAATTTAAATGGCAAAATTAATGTTACATAGATTGAATGTTAAATTAATATTAGATGGGTTGTATGAGTTGCTACGCAAATTGTACTGACGAGATTTCGCAAGCAAGTTCATATAGCTGAGTTTACATGTTTATTGGTGAATGATTGAATGATATAATGCGTTGTTAATTATGAATTTCTTTGTGGGATTGTGAAAATTTTGATAAAATGGGAGAATAAATGCGGTAATTCAAATTAGGAAAACGCAGAATTGAGTACGTTCGTATCGTGACATGTGATGAATTGACGGAATAAGACCATGGTTAGTCCATGGCAAAGTGTGAAATGTAGGTATGGTATCATCCATACTGAGTTGTGAAATGTAGGTATGGTATTAACCATACCGAGTTAAGAAATGTAGGTATGGTATTTCCATACCGAAGTTGTGAAATGTAGGTATGGTATTTCAATGAGGAAAACCATACTTGAGTTGTGAAACGTGGCATCGAGCAACGACGTACTCAAATTCGTAAGACGTATCCTAATTTGATAATAAGTAATACAAAAGGAGTGAATCAAATGAAAGAGATTGAATGATTGTTAATGTTGAGCTCAACTATGTGTACAAGAGAGTTACTGAAATGGTTTTGGTCACATGTATAGTACTAAGTGCAGGCTACTATGTGTACCAGATAGCTTACAAGGGTGGTACCATGTGTAGGCCACCGTGTATCTATTATTATTACGATGAGTTCAACGAAAAATTGACTAAGAGAAAATACATGTGATTGTGTGATGACTAAGTGGACTAAGAGAAAATACATGTGATTGTGTGATGACTAAGTGTAATTGAATACGATCATGTTATGAATAAGTGCAAGTGTGAATGTGACCAATTGAGAAATGTGTCAAATATACGCATGAACAATATGCTCAATATGTAATCGGAAATTGGAAAGATTGGTATAAGCAAGTGATGAACACAATTAAAGTGAAAGAGAGCAAAAATTTACAATAGAACTGCTTTGGATAGTAACAGTGATGTAAATTTGAAAAATCACCAAAAATAGTAGAAATTGAATTATAAGTTGAATGAGATATTGATTTAAAGCTTATTGAGTATATTTTCATATAAAAGAAATATAGCAAACAAATGATTCGTATATTTTGAGATATTTGAATTTATGTGAGATTGGTTCAGAATGATTACGTGATCCCCTGTTTTGCATTTGAAAAATCATTAAAATTTGTACAAAAATAATTATGAGATATAATTTATATTCCTGAAATCTTGAATGAGTCTAGTTTCAAATGAACAAAACAAGGAGGCCATATAAATTCTGTACAAAGATAAAATTGATTTATAGTGAAGAGAGGTCAGAATAGTTGAATAGTGAAATAGGGGAAACTTTAATGAATAAACTGTACTAATTGGCTAAGCAAAAAATTCTGAAAATTTTATGGTAAGAAGATAAATGAGTTTAGTTTCAGGTAAAATTTACGGATCTTAATTTTAAGTTCCATAGCTCCAGATATAAATTATTTAATGACTATGACTCGAGAAAACAGCTTAACTGGAATTTGAATAAATAGAAAGAATATGAAAATAGCATATTATCGTATTGCTTATTATTTTCATGCGGGCTTACTAAGCGTAAAGCTTACTCCCTCCTTTCCATTTCTTTTAGTTTTGTCAAGTCAGCTCGGGGTTGGAGATCGTCGAAGGCAGCATCACACTATCGAACCATTATCCTAGGAGTATTGGCATGTATAGGGTTTTAGTTTTTCTATGACGGATGTTGTTGTGATTAGCCAAACGTATTGGCTTATATTGATTTGTTAATTACAGCCATGAGATGTGGCTTATAATGATTTTGGCTTGTAAGCCTATTTGTCCATGGTATATGTTAATGTCTTGCTATGTAGTATAAATGATTAAATAGATGACAATGTCAAATGCATATGTTTGAAAAGTTTTAAATTTTAGGCAAAATTTGGTAACCCGGTTTTGTAAGATTGTGAATTTTAAGTCCGATAATGTCTCAAACCCTATTCTGGTTTGGATAAGGGTGAGAGGTGTTACATTTAGTGGTATCGAGCTATGGTTTAGTCGGTTCTTGGACTACCATAGTGAGTGTGAGAGTCTAGCTATACATGCCATAATGAAGCTGTGATAGTATGACGACTTTCGACCACGATGTAAATTATTTTATTAGACAGATCGCACTTCAACCGAACTAAATTTGACAAATGCAAACAATATGTTTATAATGAGGTGAGACTCAGTAAAAAGTAAGAGTAATAGTTTATGATGTTTATGTGATGATGAATAAATTGTAGATAAAAAAATTTCTCTGAAATATGAAAGATGAGATGAAGTGAAAGTTTACACTATGATAAGTGTTCATGTTGTTTTGCATTTGTATGATGCTATGAGTATAACTTGTGAAATTAAGTGAATGTTATGAGTATTTTCTCATGCGGCTCCATGTTCGAGATTTTGTTATTTTTGTTTCCTTAATAAATTATTGTTCAAAGTATTAACCATGAGATATCGATTGGAAATGTTCTATTGATGAAAATGGTTTCTTCTTATTATTAAAATGCTTAGAATGATTATAATTTTTGACTTGATGGCGAGAGTTCTTTGATACAGTTACCAGAGGTATAAAAATTGTGCTTTAGTATTGGTTGTTATGGAAATTTATGTTTAAATTTCTCCGATGATCGAGATGTTTTGTTTTCAGCTGAGGCATTATCTACTAAAGTAATTGAGAAATTAGTCTTATTATGGCAGCATGTGAATATGTCATTATTGGTGGGCTGTGTGCGATACCACAGTATTTATTATTATTTGTAGGTTGTGTGCAATACCACCGTATTTATCATTATTGGTGGGCTGTGTACGATACTACCGTATTTATTATTACTGGTGAGCCGTGTACAAAACCACTGTGTATTCGATATTATTCTAAAGTGATCATCGGGAAACTTTGACAAAGTGAAAATTACGTGTGACTATGTGATGACAAATGCAGGGTATAAGTGCATGTAAATGTGAGCAATGTTTATGATATGCATTTGGAATGTGGTAAGACTTGAAATGAGTAAGTTTATATGTAAATGATACGTCCTTTTTACTTATGTTTTTACATATTAATGTATCATATGAAATATGAGTGAATATTATTGATATTTATTAAAATGATGGAAAGTGGGGAAATTTCCGGATGAACCTTTGAAAGAGACAAAGGATACGGATGAATACCGTGAATATGTGTTAAATGACCTAAAATAACTTCAGTGCTGTGATGAAATTTTATGAAAATCATCTGGGTTTCGCAATGTTACAGTTAAGGAAAAAGTTAATATTGACTAATCGACTCGTTCGGGTTCTTATCATATGAGAATGCTAGTTGATTTCAAAGATAGATGAAAGAAAGTGTTAATCTCATCGGGTCGTGATCAGTTTACTCTATCTTTTACGGTATTCTATTAAAATAAATTGATTTAAAAGAAACATTAACATTCATATGATGTTGAAATTGATTTCCAACGATTGTTATTCTGTGAAATGTGTAAATGAAAACTATGTTGCTTCTGTTATCGTTCAGTGCTTATAAGTATTATTTTCCTTCTGGAAATTTTCTGAAAATTAGTCGAAGTCGGTATTATTTCTCTTATGAGCTATATTCTCGGACTTCTAATACGATATCAAATCTTGGATTTCCTTATCTCGATTTCTTATTGACTTTATTTTATGAATTGTGCAAGAGATATTCTTTTTTTGGAAGTAATCATACTTATGTGATTATGAAATCTAGTTTGATAGTGAACATACAAAGTGTTACTATTCTCGGATGTGTAAAGACTAAAAGTATTGTTTATCTATGTGATCGAGAAGTTAGCCTTGAAATGGCACTACGATTTTAATTGTCGAGAGAGATGCAATTCCAATGTGGTTCAAAGATTTTGAGAAGTGATAGAAATGAATTTTATTAGATGTGATCTATCTTTAGATTTCGGAAAGAAATCAACATTGATAAAAAAAGTAAGCATGATGAAGGATCAAGTGGAATCGCACTATGATTGTTATTTCGAGTAATTTTATATATTTCAATGAGTTAAAACGAGATTGTTATATATCATTGAAACTGTATAGTTGATTTAAGGATCATTGATTAAGTAATCGGGAAAGAATTGTAATAGGATACATGTTTGAGTTATCATGGCAATCTGGATGAAAATAGTTCCTTTAGAAGGGAATCTTTGTGAAACTTGACCAAGACCAATTCAATTATTTAGTCCGGATAGTTTATTGGTTTGAAGTGTATTTTGATACAAGAACGTGAAAATGGTAGCTTATGCTTGCACTTAGTTAATCTTGCATGAAAAGAATCTTATGATGTGAATTAGACAATGATTATTATTCGAAATAATGATGCTTATTCTATGATTTTGTGAAACTTAGAATTTTGTTAGTAAATGGTAAGTTAGAAGTGTTCGAAAAGAACTAACTTCCGATTCAGAACTACAGGTCAGAAACCGACTATTTATTTGTTGTTTCGAGACGGAGTTTGTGTACTAAGAAATCAATTATAGATTAAAAAAAAAAATTGCATACAGAATTGAAAGGTAAGAGTACTGATCTTAGATGAGTGTCAAGTGCTTCTGAAAGTATTTCATTAACAAAGGATTTTCATCTGGATAAGTAAAGATAGGTGAGTTGTGGTTCATCGAAGAGTATGAGGTTATTGATAGAATAAGGCAAATTACTTATTAGTGGGATTTTCAGTCAGAATTTAAGAAGATCGGTAATATGATTTTTATGTTCATGATAGGAGAGTATAGTTCTGAATCTTAGTTTAAGAAGATGTTGAAGATGCCGAGACTATATGAGAAGCTGAAAGTGACTTGTGAAATTAAACCTAAATCCATTAAGCGATGAGATTTTCGGGACGAAAATCCCTAAGGGGGAGAGTTGTAACAACCCGATTTTGGGCTTAGTGAACAAAGTGGTTTTGGGACCACAATTCGACATTGAAAATTTTATTTTATTATTATTTTAATATTTACAACACGGTATTAGAGTTGTGTGAAATTTTCGTAAAGAAGTTTTATTGTTTAAGTGGTTAATTCGGTAAAAAGGATTAAATTGCGTAAAGCGTAAAAGTTGGGTTCTATAAGTTAAAAGTGTCAAATAGCTATAGAACAATAAAGGAAAGGTCCTTATATGATAATTAATCCAATTGTGAGTTAGTGGATGATATTTGGTTTGACATTTGTGTAAATTTAATTATTTTTAAAGGTTAATTTAGTAAAAAGGCAAATAATGATAATAAAATATAATAAAACCAAATTTTATCTTCCTATTCATTATCTTCCACCGAAAATGAGAAAGATGAACAGCCATGAAAGCTTCAAGCATTCGGCCAAGCTTCTTAGCTTATTGGTAAGCCCGTTTTTGTTCGATTTTTAATAATTTTTACGTTTTTGAGATCGTTGCTAAGTTATCTACAAAACCCATGCTTGAATTTTTGATTTTGGTGGATATTTTGAATTATCCCATTGTTGAAAGCTTGTGTATTTTGATGTTTTATGGTAGATTATGCATGTTTATGAGTAGAGGGACGATTTTTACTAAGTGATTTTCGGTGAAAACGAGTAAAGCGAGTTAATTGGTAAAAGTTGTTATTGTTCATAAGTATGTGTTATAGTAAGAATTTGAAGTTGCTATAGAAGGGAAAAATGTTCAGCATGTCATAAAACATAAGAAAAAGGAATAAAGTTTAATTTTCGAGCCTTTAGGGCAAAATCGTAATTATGTAAAAGTTTAAGGGCAAAATTGTAATTTTGCCAAAGCTTGAGTTAGGGACTGTTTTGAGTAGTATATTAATTAAATAAGTGAAATGTGATGTTTTAGATCCCAAAAATGAGATTTGGATGTAGAATCGGAGGAAAATCGAAAATCGAGAAAGTTGGTAAAATAGTCGTTTTGGCATTCGAGGTAAGTTCGTGTGTTAATAATAATGCAACATTGTGCTTGAATTGTAATTTTCTATTGATATGGCATAAATTGTAAGATTTAATATGTTTAGGAGAAGTTGATGTATGATATGGAAAATGTGATGTTTGTTGTGTTATGTGAATTTAAATGGCAAAATTAATGTTACATAGATTGAATGTTAAATTAATATTAGATGGGTTGTATGAGTTGCTACGCAGCTGTACCTGACGAGATTTCGGCAAGCAAGTTCATATAGCTGAGTTTACATGTTTATTGGTGAATGATTGAATGATATAATGCGTTGTTAATTATGAATTTGCTGTGGGATTGTGAAAATTTTGATAAAATGGGAGAATAAATGCGGTAATTCAAATTAGGAAAAACGCAGAATTGAGTACGTTCGTATCGTGACATGTGATGAATTGACGGAATAAGACCATGGTTAATCCATGGCAAAGTGTGAAATGTAGGTATGGTATCATCCATACTGAGTTGTGAAATGTAGGTATGGTATTAACCATACTGAGTTAAGAAATGTAGGTATGGTATTTCCATACCGAGTTGTGAAATGTAGGTATGGTATTTCAATGAGGAAAACCATACTGAGTTGTGAAACGTGGCACTGAGCAACGACGTACTCAAATTCGTAAGACGTATCCTAATTTGATAATAAGTAATACAAAAGGAGTGAATCAAATGAAAGAGATTGAATGATTGTTAATGTTGAGCTCAACTATGTGTACAAGAGAGTTACGAAATGGTTTTGGTCACATGTATAGTACTAAGTGCAGGCTACTATGTGTACCAGATAGCTTACAAGGGTGGTACCATGTGTAGGCCACCGTGTATCTATTATTATTACGATGAGTTCAACGAAAAATTGACTAAGAGAAAATACATGTGATTGTGTGATGACTAAGTGGACTAAGAGAAAATACATGTGATTGTGTGATGACTAAGTGTAATTGAATACGATCATGTTATGAATAAGTGCAAGTGTGAATGTGACCAATTGAGAAATGTGTCAAATGTACGCATGAACAATATGCTCAATATGTAATCGGAAATTGGAAAGATTGGTATAAGCAAGTGATGAACACAATTAAAGTGAAAGAGAGCAAAAATTTACAATAGAACTGCTTTGGATAGTAACAGTGATGTAAATTTGAAAAATCACCAAAAATAGTAGAAATTGAATTATAAGTTGAATGAGATATTGATTTAAAGCTTATTGAGTATATTTTCATATAAAAGAAATATAGCAAACAAATTATTCGTATATTTTGAGATATTTGAATTTATGTGAGATTGGTTCAGAATGATTACGTGATCCCCTGTTTTGCATTTGAAAAATCATTAAAATTTGTACAAAAATAATTATGAGATATAATTTATATTCCTGAAATATTGAATGAGTCTAGTTTCAAATGAACAAAACAAGGAGGCCATATAAATTCTGTACAAAGATAAAATTGATTTATAGTGAAGAGAGGTCAGAATAGTTGAATAGTGAAATAGGGGAAACTTTAATGAATAAACTGTACTAATTGGCTAAGCAAAAAATTCTGAAAATTTTATGGTAAGAAGATAAATGAGTTTAGTTTCAGGGAAAATTTACGGATCTTAATTTTAAGTTCCATAGCTCCAGATATAAATTATTTAATGACTATGACTCGAGAAAACAACTTAACTGGAATTTGAATAAATAGAAAGAATATGAAAATAGCATATTATCGTATTGCTTATTATTTTCATGCGGGCTTACTAAGCGTAAAGCTTACTCCCTCCTTTCCATTTCTTTTAGTTTTGTCAAGTCAGCTCGGGGTTGGAGATCGTCGAAGGCAGCATCACACTATCGAACCATTATCCTAGGAGTATTGGCATGTATAGGGTTTTAGTTTTTCTATGACGGATGTTGTTGTGATTAGCCAAACGTATTGGCTTATATTGATTTGTTAATTACAGCCATGAGATGTGGCTTATAATGATTTTGGCTTGTAAGCCTATTTGTCCATGGTATATGTTAATGTCTTGCTATGTAGTATAAATGATTAAATAGATGACAATGTCAAATGCATATGTTTGAAAAGTTTTAAATTTTAGGCAAAATTTGGTAACCCGGTTTTGTAAGATTGTGAATTTTAAGTCCGATAATGTCTCAAACCCTATTCTGGTTTGGATAAGGGTGAGAGGTGTTACATACAGCCCCCTCCCTCGGCCCCCTTTCCACGACCCACCAGCCTTCCCCCATCGCACCCACGCACACCGTCTGCCCCGAACCACCACTGCTCCGCCGTCATCTCCTCGACGACCGCCGCCATCATCTCACCGTTGATCACCCACTGTCTGTTCATTATTTTATTTTATTTTATTTTATTTTTTATTTATTTATTTATTTATTTATTTGATTATTTTATTATCATTTATTTTTATTTTATTCCTCTATTCTTCTTCTTCTTATTAGTTATTTGTTTTATTTTGCTTTGATTTTAGTTTTCTTTTAAGTTTTATTTATTATTTTGTTATATTCTATTCTATTGACTTTCTCTTTATTTTTCTTATTCCATTTGTTTTTTTTTTTGTTTATGCATATTTTTCTTATTCCATTTGGTTTTGTTTTGTTTATGAATATTTTTTTTTAGTTTAGCCAAGTTTTGCTTTAGTAGTTATTTTTAGTTTAGTTTGCTTTTTACGGGCCTCTTATTATGTTTAGTACCATTATTCTTGATTGGTTAAAAATACATCCTTTATCTTTTTTTATTTCTAAATGTTAATTCTTATTCATAGTCTGTTCACTCTCGATTTCCTTAATTCTTTTAGTTCTTGATGTTACCTTCGATTATGGTATAAGATATTGGCTTGCTTCTATTATGTTCGGTTCGTCCATCTGCTTCACTTTGTTTTAATCCTTGATTGTTTGATTTTCTTGCAGATTCATCATGACGAACACACGAGGCAAGTCTAAGGTCGCTGTCCCCGCTTTGAAAAAGCGGAAGACACTTGGCGCGACCTCCTCCTCAAGCGCCTCCGTCGAGGCCCGCCACCCTTATCTCCGATTTTTAGCGGGTCCCCAAGAGGACTTATTTCTGCTCTTTCGATTGCGACCACTCGTCTTAGGCTGATGTATTGATTGGGCCGCTTTGGAGCAGGTCCACGTCACTGATCTTGTCCAAGCCTTTATCGCCACAGCCCCGTGGGACAGATTCTTTTCCATTATCGAGCCCACATACATGGAGCTTACTTTGGATTTTTGTTCTACATTTATTCTACAGTAGGTCATGACGACTCATGACGAGCTGGGCACCATCACTTTCAGACTCGGTGACTTGGTGCGCCATATGAGTGTCCCCGAATTCGGCGCTATTATGGGACTCTACATTAAGGAGTTTACAAGTGCCGAGAACTTCCTCCGCCTATATCGGCACATCCATTACTCGCCATCTCGTTCTTGGGCAGAGCTTACGGCGAGTAGACACTTTATGACACGAGTCGCTCGAAGGCGACTTCTCTCTTTTCAGTTTTACAATATCTTCATGCACTTTTAGCTCACACTTTGACCGGTAGGAAATAGAGCACCGGAGTCGTTAGTACTCATGATGCTTACTTTCTATGGAGTATGGCCATCGGGCATATATTTGATTTGGCATACTTCATCACCTTAGCCTTCCGCCATCAGACTGACCGCCATAGGAAGGGTCCCATCTGTTTAGGCCCTTATGTGACTCGACTTGCTCGACACTTCGGTCTCCTCGGCACACCGGAGCAGTCCTCTACACTTACACTCATCGGCTAGATGTCCCCACAGGGAATCTCGAGCATGATTCATATGAGGATGATCGAGCCGCGTCGTGGAATAGATCCTCCTCAGTACAGATTATTTCATTCTGATGCTCAGAATAAACCCAAGAACTTCACTGATGATTTCCCCTTTCATCACAACCTCCACCTTCGAGTCACCATACTGCTTCTTTTATTGCGACTTTAGCAGACCTATCCAAGCGGTTCACTCGTTCGAGCAAACATTGCTTTTTGGAGGTTCGACAAAGATTGACGCGACATTGCAAAGCGAGATCGCCAAAGATCTCCATATCTCCTCCTCAACGCCGATGACTCACGACACTGACGCGTCTGATGATGAGGACCATTGAGTCCATTTGTTTTTTTTGTTATTTTATTTTATTTTTATGTTTATTGTTATTTTCTTAGACTTATTTCGTTTTTATCTTTTGAACTATATTTTTATTTTTATGGTGGTTTCTAATCAAGTTTTAATCCCTTAATCCTCTTCACTATTTATATTTATTTTCTTATTAGTTTGCTCGGAATCATGCTATGCATTTAGATTTGACTACAATTCCACTTTTCACTATTCTGGGGATTTCATCCAATATTCAGGACATGCAATTCAAGTGAAAAATGAAACAGTATATCATAACTTATTTATGAACATTATTTGGTTTTTTTTTCAAATTGTAACATCCTTCACTCGTTCCGACATGCAATTCAAGTGAAAAATGTTACTAGAACACATACATAACAAAAACCTCATGATTATTTAAAATTTCAAAAAATTAAAACATTTTTTATAAAATGTTAAAAGTTAGTTTAAAATATGAGGGATTAAGAAACATTTTAAAACCATTTGAAATAATTTTGTAAGTGATTGGAAGTGTTCGGGACAAAATACAAGTTTCAACGGGCTCAAAATTCACGAAACAATGTAGTGGCCCAAGATCAGGGCTTATGTATCGGTACATAGAATCTATGTATGATATGGGCTTAGATTTCGATACATAGACCTTATGATATACGAGTGAAGGACATGCAATTCAGGACAGTTTCAGTTTTCTCCTACTCTTATGATATACTGTTTATATGTGATTATCTATGTTTGTACATTGAGGACAATGTACATCTTAAGTGTGGGGAGGTTATTTCTATAACTATTATTAGAAAATCTCTAAATTATTTCTTGTGTTTAATTAATTTTCTCATACTTCTGTTAGAATAAATTTTTATTGATTTGTGATTTTTGTTGATGTCTTTTAGATTAATTTGCTGATAATTGTGTATTGGTTGATTTAAACTTTAAGGCATGAGAGAATCAAGCATGCTAAGTCTATTTTCAGAATAAAGAAAAATTTAGGTTGTTTCCTTGACTTGAGGTATTACCTTGAAGTTTGAGATTTGCAAGATTGACATCAAAAACCATAATTTTTTGTGAGATTTTGAGCCTTTAGAGCATACATTTTTCTTGCTCATTTTTATTATTTGTTATGAGTGTGTCAATATTGATTTATTATTCTAGAACTTGCTTCGATTATGCATGTCGAGACCACACCTTTGATTTGATATACTGAGATGATAAAGGCACTTAGGTTTTAACCCACTTATCCCATAAAAAGCCTACCTACATAATTAACCCTTAGTGAACCCCTTTGAGCCTAACACACAGTTTCTTGATTCACCCATTAATTTTAACCCATAACTCATTTTTTTTCTCATTGATAATTTTCCCTGTTTTATTGACTCTATTTTTATCGAGATTTGATTTGGTTAATTGCCTGATTAAGCCTTTTGTTTAAGTTGCTGAATTATTTCCTATTTCTCTAAAAAAATATATACATATATATTTGTTATTATTTAGTTCTATGTTAATTGAGCTTGAACAGTTAAATTCATATTTTGAGAAGAAGCTCGTGTTATTCTTGAATAGTTTTTGATTGATGTAATTGTTTTTAATTTAGCATTTGTTTATTTTTCTAGTTTGGTAATTTATCAACTCAATCTCGATTTTAACTTACTTTTTAAGCCTTTCTCTACACCCTTTAACCTAAGCCCTATTACATCCTCTTAAAGACCTTTTGATTTGTGTATCATCTCATTTTATAGTGGTGGAGATTTGATTTTCATGCAAGCCTATGTTAATGACTTTTCATGTTTGACTATTGAGTGCGTATTTTTAGACCTTAAACACTTTGAGTGATTTGAGTGAATCTTTAGTGAGGATGTTGATTCTTGTAGATTTTAAATTAAAGGTAATTACTTAGATAATGGGAAATACCTATGTTTTCATGCTTTAAAAATGTTCGACTTGGATTGTTTGAATCTTTAGTGCTCTTTTAGTTGAATTATCAATATATGATTATTTGTGAATTATGACGAAACATCATTGATGAGAATTATGAGTTGAGAAAGATTAATTTTAATTGTGAGTTGAGGATTTTGCTTGAGGACAAGCAAACGCTTAAGTGTGGGGATATTTGATAAGCTGTAAAAGTAACATATTTTAATCTAATTCTTAATGCATTTTTAGATGATTAATGATGTAAATTAGTGAATTTGATGCTCCAAATCCTTTATATTCATGTTTCTATACTAAGGTGAGCATAGGGGAGCGAAAGGAGCGAAAAAACAAGCCAAAATCGAGCAAAAATAGCTATTTTCAGCATCCACATGGCATGAGCATTTCCACACGGGCTGGCCACATGCCCATGTACCAGCCCGTGTCGATTTCGCACCATGCTTCCCAAACAAGCGGAAAAACCCAATTTTTAGGCTTTCTGAGCATTCTAAAGTCTATAAATATCAATTAGAAGAAGATCTAAGGGAGCACGCATAGAAGATTGAAGAAATTACTCGAAGAAATCCATCGGAGCCAACTCAGAAGCGGATCTCCTTCAAGATTGAAGATCTCCTTTTAACTTCTTTTGAAGCTTATTTGAATTTCTTTATGTCTTATAGTTTTTCTGAGTTTGATATGTTTTCTTTTCAGAATATGAACTAAATTCCTAGATACCTAAGGAAGATGAAACCTATGATGAATCTTATTATTTGATTTCTGAATTACATGAAAAATACTTGATTCTTTTTCTCAATTATGTATGCTTATTTCGTGCTTTAATATTTTAGGGATATTAATTCATGTTTAATGTTCTTATTTCAGTGGAGCAAAAGTTCCTGTTTAAGAGTAGATCTAGCATAATTAAGTGGAGTTACATGCAATCCTAGAAATAGTACGACATAAATCTACCGGATTAGAGTCAAATCTAATAGGGGAATCCATAGATCGAGTTACTGCGACAATAGGGGTTTTAATTAGAAAGAGATTTCGATTAATCAACCTAGAGTCAGTTGTTTTTACTCTCGAAAGAGATGTTAACATAATTTAGGGATTTCTACGGATCAAGACGCAAGTGAATAAATTATTTAATTCAGATTCGGAATAATAAGTGAAGTCTAGGTGGATTCTTTCCTGGGTATTGTCTTTCTCTTTGGTTATCTTCAAATATTTTCCTAATTTATTCTCTGTCGCGTTCTTAGTTAATTTAGACTAGTAAATTTAGAATAAAATAATCATCCCAATTTATCGGCTAAATAATAGAAAAATAGTAATTACTAGTACTTTTAGTCCTCGTGGATACGATATTCCCTACTCACCATAGCTATACTATTGTTCGATTGGTACGCTTGCCTTTATCGTAATTATAGTTAGTTTAGTGACCATCAAAGAGATTGTTTTGTTATCCCATGTTGTGATGGTCCACATATGATCAAGGATTGTCCGTAGAAGGCTGCTTTTTCTACCATTGAAGCAAATGACGAGGAAGACGAGGCGACCAAAAATCAAAATTCGATACTGGGAGGTGTCAAAGACAAGACGAGTCGTGGGCTGATATTTGTAGACATCACTGTGGCGGGCAAAAGATTGAATGCTCTTGTTGACACAGGTGCGTCAGATTTATTCATGTCGAGACAGATTGCTCGTGATCTCGAGCTCAAAATAGAGAAGGAATTAGGTTGGATCAAGACCGTAAATTCAAAAAGTGTTGGGATAGAGGGTGTGGCCAAAGGAGTTGAGATCCAACTTGGCGAATGGACTGGTAAAGACACCATTAAGGTAATACCACTTGATGGCTTTGACTTTCTGGTTGGATTAAGCTTTCTTGATCAGATTAACGTGAATATTTTTCCTTCTGGCAATTATATGGTGATATTGGGCCCAAACCATCGATGTATGGTACAAATAAAAAGGAAATGAGGTATGGAAGAAAAACATTATCGGCGATCCAATTTATCAAAGGAGCCCGTAGAGATGAAGCTTCCTACACAGCCACATTGAAGGCGAGGAAGTCTTTAAGCTCGTTGGTGAGGTTTCAAAAGAAGTGAGCCAGTTATTGTAATCTTTTCGAGATGTGATGCCTGCCAAGTTTCCCAAAGAATTACCACCAAAGAGAGAGGTGGATCACAAAATTGAGTTAGTGCCTAATTTGGAGCCGCTAGTTAGGGCCGCATATCGTATGTCCTCGCCAAAATTAGAAGAACTGCAAAAACAATTAAAGGATTTATTAGATGTGAGATTCATTAGACCATCTAAATCACCGTTCAGTGTGCCAATGTTGTTCCAAAAGAAGCATGATGGGACATTGAGGATGTGCATCGATTATCGGGCCTTAAACAAAATAACTATAAAGAACAGGTACCCAATTCTCCTTATTACAGATCTGTTTGATCAACTTGGTAGTGCGAGATGGTTCACTAAGTTAGACTTAAAATCGGGGTACCATCAAGTTCGAATAGCTAAAGTGGACGAGCCAAAGACAGCCTGTGTGACGCGCTATGGTTCGTATGAGTTTCTTGTAATGCCCTTTGGGCTAACGAATGCTCCATCCATATTCTAAACCCTTATGACTAAGGCACTTCAACCTTTTCTAGATTTTTTTGTGGTTGTTTATCTTGACTATATTGTGGTGTATAGTAAATCTCTTGAAGAGCATGTGGGGTATTTGAGGGAGGTATTCCATACTTTACGGGAGAATGAGCTATATGTCAAAGAGGAGAAGTACTTATTTGCCCAACGAGAGGTGTCATTCATAGGCCACATTGTGGGAGGTGGCAAGATCCGGATGGGCAAAAGTAAATTTTGGGCCATTGTCGATTGGGAACAACCAACCAAGGTGACAGAATTGAGATCTTTCCTTGGGGTGGCGAACTATTGCCGACGCTTCATTGTAGGCTACTTTAAAATCACAGCACCCTTGACAGACTTGTTGAAGAAGGGTAATGTGTGAAATTGGGATCCCCAATTTGAGAAGGCCTTTAATCAAGTGAAACAAGTAATGACGAGGGACCTCGTACTTACTTTACCAGATTATTCAAAATCATACGAGGTACGCACGGATGCATCAGACTATACAATTAGGGGAGTATTGATGCAAGATGGACATCCAGTTGCTTTTGAGAGTCGAAAACTTAAAGAGACAGAACGACGATACACAGTCTAAGAGAAAGAGATGACTACTGTGGTACATTGCTTGCACACATGAAGAGACTATTTTTTAGGATCCAGGTTCGTGGTATTTACTAATAATGTTGCAAACAGTTATTTTTTAACCTAGAAAAAGTTGCCTCCCAAACAACCTCGTTGGGAAATTTTTCTTACAGAATTTGATTTTACTATGGAGTATAAACCGGGGAGTTCCAACACTGTGGCTGATGACTTAGCCGAAAGATAGAGTTTGTGGCAATCAACCAACCTAATGGTTCCCTACTGGAGCGAAATCGAGAGGGATTGTCCAGGATCCCACAACCAAAAACTTGATCGAGCTTGCAAATAAGGGGAAAATGAGGAGATTTTGGCTTGAGGGGGAATTGCTATACACTTATGGGCACCGTCTTTATGTACCTCATTATGGGAAATTGCACAAGGAAGTCATGAATGAGTGCCATGACTCGAGAAGGGCTGGTCATCAGGGGATGTATTGCACTTTGGCCCTTTTGGAGGATCATTACTATTGGTCTCACATGGGTGAAGATGTTGAGACCTATGTGAAAACTTGTCTAATATGCCAACAAGACAAGGTTGATTTGAAGACTCCAGCTCATTTGCTACAACCCTTGCCTATTCCGGAACGACCATGGGAGAGTGTATCCATGGACTTTATTGTTGGTTTGCCTAAGTCTGATGGTTTTACGAGTATTCTTGTTGTGGTGGGGTTTTCCAAGTATGGAACGTTCATTACAGTAACTAAGGAGTGCCCTGCTAAGGAGGCAGCTCGTTTGTTCCTTAGACATGTGGTGAGGTATTGGGGAGTACTACAATCTATCATCAGTGGTTGAGACGGGCGATTCACGGGCCGATTCTGGACGGAGCTATTCAAGTCAATAGGTTCAGACTTGAACTTTTCAACTAGTATGCATCCGCAAACCGAATGAGTGAATACATTATTGGAGATATATCTTCGACACTATGTGAGTGCCACACAAAGGGACTGGTCAAAGTTGTTGGACGTAGCCCAATTCTCATACATCTTGCAAAGAATCGAAGTCTATTCAAGATAGTGACGGGGCAGCAACCATTCACACCCAATGCTGTTGTGACCCGTTATACATGACTGAATCCAGCAGCTTATCGATTTGCAAAGGATTGGTAAGAAAAGAATGACTTAGCCAAAGCTTGTCTACATAAAGTGAGCAAGCACAACAAGAAGTGGGTCGATCAAAATTGAACGGATGTGCAATTTCAGGTTGGTGATTCAGTCCTTGCTAAACTACACTTAATTTTATGACATAATGGCTTGCACAAAGGGCTTGTGAGTCAGTATGAGGGACATTTTTGAGTCTTGAAGAGAGTAGGCAAAGTGGCCTACAAACTAGAGTTGCCGGAAAAGCTCAAAGTCCACCTAATGTTTCATGTGAGTATGCTTAAGCCATTCCATGATGATCAAGATGATCTAAATCGAGGCAAGTCAGAACGAGCACTAATGGGGGTAAAGGTCTCCTACGATTGCGAAGTTGACAGTATCGAGGCAGACCGCGTGATTAAATGAAAGTACTATTGGTCGAGGCATGAGTACTTTGTGCGATGGAAGGGACTTCCTAATAGTGAAGCAAGTTGGGAACCTGTTGAGGCCTTATGGCAATTCCAAGGTAAGATAAACTAATTCCATGTGGAGGACACGACGAGGGTGTCGCTAGAATAGATGGGGGAGAATGTCATAGGTTGCGCATGGGAGCCCGCAACCATGGCATAATTATATGATCCATCATAATCAATGGAGGTTATTGGCCCAATCAAACTGGCCCGTTGCTTGAGAAGAATGAAGGCTCATCTACAAAGTATGACCAAGTCAAAGATATGCAATCTTATAGATAACTTGTAAGTTTAGAAGATAATAAATGTAATCTGATAGCTTTTAATCCTAGCCATTGATGTACTTTAATTCATACCGTTGATTTTAGGGAGGCTCAACTATAAATAAAGGCCTCTCCCCCTAATTGTAAAGCACGGATTGTAAGGCGAAAATCTAAGTCCATGACACTAATGCCTTGCTACTAGCTACAAAAGTGGTTATTTCATCTAGCTATGTTTTGGATTGAGGGTGAATACAATTGTGTATACTATGCTAATGTGATTTATGAACATGGACTTTACCACTATGGTAAATTTGTATATGAATTTATATGTGAATATGACTTTTGTCTAGACAAATATGGTGTACATGCTAGAGTTATACTTAGTCTCCTTAAAAGTAAATTATGAGTATTGACTAGATGAAATTGAAACTAAAATAGAATATGCTTATGTAAACATAAATTTGGCTACATTTTTAACACTGCTATTTGTAATTTACATTTTAGAGAGGTTAAAGCACCCCCAATAACAAGATACAAGAAAATAACTTAAAACTAAACATAGTTTTAAGGAACGATAATGTTTACAGATAGTTACTTATTAAAATTTATAAATTTTAAATACTCCTCTTAATCATTTTAATTTTAAATTTTTTTTAATGTGAACTGAGTTGACACTTGTGGTATCAAACTCGGTCCAGCATCTTATAGTATAGATACTTATATTTCTTAATTTAATTAAAAAATAACCAATGCAGATATTTTTTTGCTTAAATGGAAGACAAGAAGAAAAAGAAAAAGGGTAAGTTATTGTAATTCTGGAATTCGCACATATTCATTTAATATTTAAGAAATACAAATAAATAGTTAGAGCACTCCTCCATGCACCGTCTTAGCTCAATTAAAAAATAAAATGTGAAGCTTAATCCAAGCTGTGTCGAAGCACGCATTTGTTTAGGCACATTTGACTTGTACGGCCAAAGTCTTCCTGAGATGGGTACATGCGTCATTTTGGTCACTGAAATGAATGCTATCTAGTGGGATTTGGCAGCTGGGCTTCCCCAAGCAATACTTCTCAACAACTTGCTTGGATTCCGGCGCCGTGCAATTTCCAATAAAGTAGGCTCCGCAAGCGCCAAATGGATCACCATAGCTGGCAAACTCCACTGCCACGATTTGCTTCTTGCCTGGACATATCAATTCAGCCCTTGGTTTCAAATCATTCACTTTGGCTTGGAGACTACCATTTTTGGTTTCGAACAATCTCGGGGATGGTGGGTGAATTTCACTCACAGCACTGCAGATTGTATCCCTGTTCACTGTTACTATATGGACATCTTTAGGATTGCCTTCTTCTTCCTCAAGGAGGACAATCAGGTTCTTTGGCTTCAAGTATGCCCGTGGGATGTGGTACCTGCATTACATCTAGATTATAATTTATATCGGTTAAAAGACTGTTTCAGCGTTTATAGTGTACATACTCGGATTGTGTTGGCTTCTTAAGAGGACTAAGGTAATTGTTCCAATATCGGCCAATGCTTCTACCATTGATCCAAACCATACCCTTCCCCATACCAGTCATAACAATGGCAACTGGGTTGTCCCCTTCTGGTGCATCAAAATATCCCTTGTACCATGTTAATGGTCCTCCTTGGTCAGGCTTTGTCCACTGAACAGACTTTGAGCCTTCTTCAGTAAACAATTTCTTCTTTTCTCCATCAATTCCAACCTGAAAGGGGATTCCAAATTACGTTTAAGAAGCCATCTCCACCACTAAACTATTACTTGCCATCGAGATTTATTATAGAAAGTGACAAGTCCAGTGGGTACCTGATGGCCCCAACCATTTTGTGATATGTCGAGTGTTCCAGTGTTCAAACCAAGGATGGTGATAGAACGAGGCCCAGCAAACCTTTTCTCCATGTAGGCTCCGCTATCCTGGATTAGCAAACAAAATCACATGTTAATTGATTTTATAAATTTCATTTTAAGCGTAACAAAGTGCTTTAAGTTGCAGAAGCCTTACAGGGAGTCCCACTAAGTAGCCCAAGAGAGCAATATGGTTTTCCCCTTCCTTCAAGCTTACAGCTCTCTGGAAAACAAAGCTCTTCTCAACTTTGCTCCCATGTGCAGATCCGGCGTATTCACCATTTACATAGGCATGGATTCCATGGCCAAGACTAGCAACCCGTAAAACTGGGCGGACATTTTTCTTCATTGGTAAATCACGTCGACCCAACAAAAGGCTGCAGGCAGAAACTCATAGTTCAATATCCTTTCTATGTGTGACAGGTGAAGAAAATCAAGGTGTTCATTTAAGTTTCAACTCACCTAGTTGTGTACCAAGCATAGTCGGTTGTATCTTTGGTCAAATGAAAAAGCTCCCTTGGCACGTCAAACTTAAATCCAAGTCCGACAGGAGGGACTTCCCTGTACATCTCCCAGTTAAAGTTCTTGTTTGCAATTTCTGATCTTACAAAGTTTCTTGAGTTATGTTGAGTTGTGACCTGAGTTAAAAAAATCAATGGTAAGTTAATTCACAGGTTGTAAAACACAATGGGGCAGCTTATGTGAGCTTGTAGAATTGGAGATACCAGTTGAGTGTTGAAAACCACGGTCTTGCAATCAGGGAGGACGCTAATGGAACGAGCCGGCAGGCGAATGTCCTGGCCCCTGAAATTCACATGTTGTGCCAGACGGGTGTTATTGTTGGCCAAGAAAGCTGCACAGGCTGAAGTTCCAGGTTGTTGCCAGACTATAGCCTGCAATATCGCAATACATTAACTTAATTCCCTAGTAAACTAACCAATATCTATTTACCCAAAAATCCAATTCGATTGCTCCATATAGATGCATTGCTTACCTGTTGATCTGGGCCCAACTTTAGAGTAGTAGGAACCCCCCAAAATAGAGCCCTTTTGCACAAACTCAAGGCCCTGTGGACGTCCTTAAGATGACCCCACTTTGGTTCCCTTTGAAGACCTAAAGCATTAAAATGTGAAAGTTAGCTGCATACACAACTTCAATCCATACATCATCAGATAACATGTTCTTAATCCTACCAAATTCATCAAGAGGGCCTTCGTCATAGTAACGAGTTGTTGTAAATGAGGCACTTGTCCTGCCAAAATTGGTGCCACCATAGTACTGCAGACACAAAAAGAACAGTGAGCTTTGTCTAAAAAGAGTGTCATTTAGCTAAGAAATGAACTCAGAGAAGACAGCCAATTATCTTCCTATACCATATAGTAGTTGACCATGCTTCCATTTTTGGAGAAGAATCGAGCAACTGAGTATGCCAAATCTTCAGCTGACCTTTGGGATGGTGGATCACCGAATACTCTATACCTGAATCGTTAAAAAACCCATTGAAACAGCCACAAAATTAGCCTATATATACACCAACATATTCGAATCTTCTTTAACATCTTCATATAAACTGCACACCACTACTTACTGTGCAGTCCAGTTCTCAGTCCACAATGCCGGCTTGTTGCGCTTATTTGGACCATAGAAAGTATCTCCACAGTGCCTTCCATTGCATGTATTGATCTGAAGAATCAAGTATATTACATTTCTCACTTTGTTATGCCAAAATAAACACGTTTTCCATCTCTTTTTTTTTTTTTTTTTTTTTTTTTTTTATCAATTATAAACTTACAATGGGATCTGGGGCATCCCTCTGCTTGCACATGATCCATGGGACATTGGCATTCAAGCTAAGGGCCAGTTTTCCAGCCCATTGAACATAACTATCCCCTTTTTCCCTGAATGCTCGTTGAATAGTGTTGTATTCATTCTCGATCTGTGCTAAAATAATAGGTCCTTGTGGAGCAAACAACTTCTCTTGCTTCAGTTTGTCAACAATCATGGTCACAAACCTTTTCATGTGTTTCTACACAAGTTAAAAGTTTGGTTCAGATTTGAAGCCTTGCATCATATTTTGTATATAACTTTGTTGATGTATTTATCCCTCAGAACATTACCTTGAAAGGTTCATTATCGGATCGGAAAATGATGCCGGGGACCTCTCTTAACCAATATGGTAATCCTCTAATAGTTTCAGTGCGAAAAAGTCAATATGGAGGACTCGTATCAATTTTAAAGAAGAATTTTGGGAAGTTTAAATGGTTACCCGTGATTCCATTCAGCCTGGATAAAGGGGCCAACCCTAACGACTGCATACAACTTATGCTCATGAATCAACTTGATGAACTTCACCAAGTCAAATTCTCCTTCAAAGTTGTACTGTCCCTCAACTGGTTCATGTCCATTCCAGAAAACATACGTCTCAATCGTATTGATGCCTCCCTGCTTAGCTTTTTTAATCAGGTCCGGCCACATCTGCAAAAACCCAGTAGTTGTAAATAATCTAAATCCATCCATCCATCAACCAAACTATATTATATAGAGAGAAAAGCAAAAGATGCATACATCTGGGGTGCTACGTGGGTAATGGATAGCTCCCGAAAAGAGAAGCTCTCGTTTGCCATTGATGATCAAGGACCTTGCGTCATATGTCACGCCCAGAGCCTTCTGACCTCCTAACTTAACTTCTTCGTCCCCTTCCTCGGTATCCTTCTGAATCTCTTCGACATTTGCATTGCTATAAGCAATCAACAATGTCGACAAAAAGAATATCAGGAGTAAACGCCGAGGTTCTAGCATTGTTATATATACCGGTAGAAGAACCTTTTATTCTTTGGGGTTGGAGGGGCGTTGCTACTATAAGTAACGAAAGGAGCCTCACTTTTACGGGGAGCCTCCTTAGCTTGGCAAAGAGGAGAAGCTCGAAGAACAACGTAGCATAAAGTCAATTATTTATAGTGTTGGGATTACTATTTTTAACCATCGAATGTTGCTGGTTTTACTATTTTTTGTTGAGAAAATTTGCTATCTTTGGAAGAAATTGAATTTTGGCTGTCACACATTATCTAATCTGTTCCGATTTTCAACTCAACCAATTTTTATTTGTTTTCGTGCATGTAAATCTGGCTATTTACTCTTTCTTTAGTTAAAATTTTAAAAAGATGATTTATCTTGTGGTGAAATGTTTGTTAAATTAATATTTTTTATAATGATGATTATAATCTCATATGTTATTATAATATCTATTAATATAATCTCAAAAATATTTGTATTATTATATTTAAGATTTGTGTCATGCATTCAAAATTTAAAAATCTCATATGGCATGTTTCATTTTTTTTTTTTGTTTGGTGGTGATCTTAGTCTATCACCCTCTGTTTCTTCCTCCCATCAATCAATTTTTTCTTTTTTCTTCATTTATTTTATGTTTCTCTCTTTTTAGTTTGCAAATCTATTTTTTAAATGTTTTTATTATTTTTACAAGTTGTGATAGATAGAGACGATGTCCATCGTCATTGAAACTTCACCCACCACCAACAATTTCTCTTATAAAGTGGGTGGCTCTTCATTAGCTTCTTAACTTATTTATGTTTTGAAGGGATGTCAGAATAATAAATAATTTCACAAGTCAGTTTGGACTCGTGTTATCTTAAGTTTTATATATATATATATATATATATTTGTTTATTTTCAATTATTTAATAAGCCTTCACTTTTAAAAGTTTTTGTATGTTCTTGTAACATATTTTTTTAGTCTTGTTTTTGCAAATGATTTTGGAGATGGTTTTGTCGTTGTCCTCTCCAGTTAGGTGGATGCTTAGTTCTTTTGCCGATATTTGTCTGCTACTTTGGACCATACATGGCTGATTTATTTATCGTATTAAGTGTTTGCAATCACTCGAGATATGTTGTGCTTAAGTTATGACAGAGCCAATTGTTAACATACCATAATGTTCTATTATTGTTGAGGTCGAAACCTTTATTGTGCTAATAAAGTTTGTCATTCACCGCTTACGACTAAATTTTATTATTTTTTTTCTCATGATTACTATTCATGAAATTAATTAAAACATTTTCCTTTATAGTAAAATTTTTAAAATTTTAAATTCACCATTTTAAAGTTCCATTTGCAATAAACATATTTATTATATTTTTTTCTCATATCGTAAGTATAGTGTGTGATAACCTAATATACTAGTTTCACTATTATCCTTGTTGACCTTATATTTACCTAAACCTAATGAATTTATCCAACTAATAATCTAATAAGAAATGTTACATTCTATAATTAGTCTCTCTAGTTTTATTAAACTTATGAATCGTAATTTCCTATTCATATTATATTATTTAATTTAAATTCAAACTTGGATAATGTTATTTAAATTATTTGCAGATAATAAACGAATATAAATTTTTAAACAATTTTTTGAATTTATATCTTAAATTTAAACAATGCATATATTAAACCTGCATCCCTTCCTAATTTAAACTTACTAAATTAATTTTTATATTTTAAGTCTTTTAATTCCTATATTTTTTTATGTTTTTAAATCTTAATTTTATCGTTAACTTTTAGCTTGTACCATTAAAAAAACATAACTATAAACAATCAATAAGACTATGATACATGTATACAACGTCACATCAAAACCATGTCATTAATGCTAAGTCATAATAAAAGAAAAGGGATTAATTTGATAAGTTACGTAAATCACATGAACTAATTAAAAAAAAAATTGGTAAAGAAAAAAAAAGATTGAAAGGAAAATTAAACTCTAACTAGTCTTTTTCCACAAGAATTAGCTTGTGGAAAGGGTAGAGACTCTTTAGAGGAGTTCTGAGCCAAGTTGAACCCATAGTGGACCTTTGAGTCAATTTTGTCAAATGATCTGTACACATGTTGTCTTCTCAAGAATATGTCTAATTTTAACAACCCAAGTTTCATTTATCAATGAGATGAAGTTGCTAAACGAATAACACTTATAAAATGGTCAGATTAGAAACTCGACAATTAACATTGCATCAAGCTCAACTATCAACCTTTGGATACCAACCGACTTAGCTTCCCATAAAGCTCTAATTGTACATTATCTAAGAGACGAATCTTTAATACAAACCCTCGGATCCAATTACCAAACTCATCCCGACTGGCCAAAGCAAGCCGTGTATGGGTTGTCACTGCTCCATCAGTGATAAGCAAACACACCCCTGCCAGTGATCTATTCCATTGGACCCAACGGGGTCCCCTAACAAGAGTAGGAACCGTCAATTGTATGGCCTGTGCTATGTCTTTGGAAAACCTTCTTGCATACTCCAACATTTGCGAAGCCAGAAAAGTTTTCCCTTGAAAACCTTTTGCATTACGAGCTTTCCATAAGCCCCATAAAATAGTGACAAAGAGCATGCCCCGAGGTAAACCAAAACTCACCATCATCATCATCCTATAGTTCATTTTCAGCCAATCCGGAAAGGGCATACTGTAGAAATTTTGCAGCGTATTATCCATTTGCAACTCAATCTAGATATCCTTAATTGATCGGCAATCACATAGTATATGATTAATTGATTCAATCAGGTCACCACACGTGATACAAGAAGTTTGGTATGGACAAGGTTTTTGTTAGAATTAAGTGACCAGAATCCTTATTTAAAAAAATATAGTGGTAAAATAAAATAAAAGTAAAATCCATATAGAACTACACTTCTTTTATTTTATTTTAGAATAAGGTTTTTTAAACCTTATTAAACTCCATCTATTTTATATTGATTAGAATAATGTGTTTCAATCTTACTACACTCCTATTAGAATATGGCTTTACAAGCCTATAAATAGACATAGTCTATTCCTCTTGTAATCATTCGAATTCGACATAGTGAATTTTCTTCTCCTCTACCCGTGGTTTTTTCCCGAAAGGGTTTCCACGTAAAATCTGTGTGTTCTTTATTTTTTTATTTTCTTTGCGATATATATTATCATTATCGACATTCTATTATTATTTATTTTACAAATTGGTATCCGAGCTTTTGGGTTGTTCATCTAGATCACGGTAATGGCGTCTTTGAAGTATGAAATTTCGTTGTTGGATCGCAACACCAGATTTGCGTTGTGGCAGATTAAGATGCAAGAAGTTCTTGCACAGATGGATCTGGAGGATGCCCTGCTGGAGATAGATAAGATGCCTTCGACATTAACGGAAGAAGAGAAGAAGCTAAGGATCGAAAGGCGTTAACACAATTACATCTGTATTTATCTAACAAAATTTTGCAGGATGTGATGAAGGAGAAGACCGCCCTTTGCATTATGGAAGAGGTGGAACAAATATGTATGTCGAAAACTCTAACCGGCATGTCGAAAACTCTAACTTGACTAGTTGCATATGAAGCGGCGTCTTTATGCTCATCGTTTGGAGGAAGGTGCATGCGTGTACGAACACTTAATCGTGTTTAAAGAAATTATCTCAAACTTGGAGGCCATGGAGGTTCGGTATGATAAGGAAGATCTAGGGTTGATTCTACTTTTGTTCGTTGCCCCCGTCTTATTCAACCTTTAGAGACACGATTTTATATAGCCGCGAGTCTCTCACAGTTGATGAGGTTTATGATTCTTTGACCTCGTATGATAAGATGAAGCATCTTGTGGTTAAAACCGACTCTCAGGGAGAGGGTCTCATTGTTCGTGGGAGACAAGAACGGAATGCTGATGATGATCGTGGAAGGGCACATGAACGGAATCCTCGCGGTAAATCTAAGGGTAGATCGAAGTCTTCAAACAGAGGTAAAACTTGTAAATTCTGCAAGAAGAAAGGACACATTAAATCTGAGTGCTATAAGCTACAGAACAAGATTAAAAGGAAATTTGTGTGAATCAAGCGAAAACAACCAGAAAATTTTAGTGAAGCTGATGTTGTAGAAGACTACAGCGATGGTGAACTTTTAGTCGCCACTGTCAACAATTCTAAAGTAAGCGAGGAGTGGATACTTGATTCAGGCTGCACCTTCCATATGAGTCCCAATCGGGATTGGTTTACAACTTACAAAACAATGTCTGAAGGTATTGTTTTGATGAGAAATAATGCTTCATGTAAAATCGCAGGTGCTGGAACAATTAAAGTTAAGATGTTTGATGGGGTTGTCAGAACACTTAGTGACGTACGACATGTTCCAGAATTAAAGAGAAATTTAATTTCGTTGAGTACTCTTGATTCAAAAGTGCATGCATATACGATTAAAAGTGAGGTTTTAAAGATTCCCAAAGGTTCCCTTGTTGTGATGAAAGGCGAGAAAGACCGCCAAGTTATATGTTTTGCGGGGTTCTCTATCTATGGTGATGCAGCTGTCGCTTCCTCTTCCTTTTCGGGATGATGATATTACTAAACTTTGGCATATGCGCCTAGGGCATATGAGTGAGAATGGCATGGCAGAATTGAGCAAAAGAGGACTTCTTGATGGGCAAGGAATTTGCAAACTGAAGTTCTGTGAGCACTGTGTTTTTGGGAAGCAAAAGAGAGTTCAATTCACCAGAGGAATCCATAACATGAAGGGAACATTGGAGTATATTCATTCTAATCTGTGGGGGCCATCCAGAATGCCTTCGAGAGGTGGAGCTAATTATATGCTAACTTTTATTGATGATTTTTCCAGAAAGGTTTGGGCGTTCTTCCTGAAGCAGAAAAGCGATGTGTTTTCCGCATTTAAGTCTTGGAAAATTATGATTGAAAAATAGACGGGAAAACAAATAAAATACTTTCGCACAGACAATGGCTTAGATTTCTATTGTGATGAGTTTAATAGACTGTGCAAGTCAGAAGGGATCGTGAGACACTTGACAGTTCATCATACTCCACAGCAAAACAGCGTTGCAGAACGAATGAACAGAATGATCATGGAGAAGGTTCGATGCATGTTGTCAAATGCCAACTTATCAAAGTCGTTTTGGACAAAAGTAGCCTCTACTGCATGTTTTTTGATCAACTGATCTCCATCTATTGCCATTGAGAAAATGACTCCACAAGAGGTATGGTCTGGTAATCCTGCTAATTACTCTGATTTAAAGATCTTTGGGTGTCCTGCATATGCTCATGTTGATAATGGAAAATTGGAACCGAGATCCATTAAATTTGTTTTTCTTGGTTATAAAGCTGGTGTAAAAGGGTATAAGTTATGGTCTCTTGAAAATAGAAAAGTTGTGATTAACAAAGATGTTGTTTTTGATGAAACTGCTATGCTACCTAACTTATCTCTTAAAGACTCTTCCAATAAAGAAAATCAAAAGCAGGTGGAGCATTAGATTAATACAGAGCCGACTCCTCAAGCCAGTACAAAAATTGAGAATAGAGTTGCTTCTTCACCACAATACTCTATCGCCAAAAACAGAACTAGAAGAGAAATTAAACCTCCAAAGAAGTATGCCGAGGCTGATCTAGTTGCTTATGCTTTAAATGTGGCTGAAGATATAGATGCAAACCAGGAGCCATCTAATTATTAAGAGGCGGTTAGCTGTGACAACTCAGAAAAGTGGATGTTTGCTATGCAAGAGGAGATGAAATCACTCCACAAAAACAGAACATAGGATCTTGTGAAACTTCCTAAAGGTAAAAAGGATGTTCATTGTAAATGGGTGTTTAAAAAGAAAGAAGGGACTCCAGGAGTTGAAGAACCTAGATATAAAGCAAGGCTTGTTGTAAAGGGTTATAGTCAAATTCCAAGAGTGGACTTCACAGATGTGTTCTCCCCAATTGTGAAGCATAGTTCGATTCGAGCTTTGCTTGGTATTGTGACCATGCATGATTTAAAGCAAGGACTATGTTTGCTTGCTGAAAAAGTCCCTTTACGGTTTGAAATAGTCACCAAGACAGTGGTACAAGAGGTTTGATTCCTTTATGACTTCTCATGATTTCAAAAGAAGTAGTTTTGACAGTTGTGTTTTGTAACACCCCTAACCCGTATCCGTCGCCAGATTAGGGTTACAGGGCATTGCTAGTTCCGTCACAACTTTTAATCAATCACTTAAGACATAAACAACAATCTTATAAAGAAATACACATAAATTTAAAACGGTCATATATGCATGTAAATATGTATTACATTTAATTTCTTAAAACATACTTACCATGCTAGACCTAGGTCATATACAGCATAATCATTAAAGAACATAATTTGAACATTTATGCATACTACAAAACATATATATAAGATAATTTAAAACACTCTTCATTCAATTGATTAACTAATGTAAATTTTTTCACACATATATATATATATATATACTCCAAATGGGTCATTGCAACGATTTACCAATTGGTTCATTTCATTTAATAAGTTAAGTCACCTTAACCCGATACATATATTCACATAATTAGTTCGTAACTATGTAATAATCATGGCATTTAAATAAGCATATATGAAATCACATGTACATTTCTCATGTCAAATCAAATAGAACCAACACTCAATCAATCCACTGCATACTTTGATCTGTTGGCATGCGCATAATTGAGCCACAAATATTTATACAACTTGTTTATTACTCTCACATACACCAACCGTACATAATTTGCAAATCATTCAAACATATACTAATTTCCCAAATGCAACTTCTTTTGGCTCAATACACATAATAAGATCAACTTCTAAAATGACAATCTATCAAATGTTATGCATGACATAATAGACTCAAAAATAAGTCAAACTACAAACATATGCATACATATATTACCAATTGAAATTTTATAATGTTCAAGCATATGGCCGTATGCCATCAAGACCATATTCCCATCACTTGGCTAGCTCAATACTAATTCACATAAAATGAATTTGATACACATGCACCTATGACTTTCATAGCCGAATATGCCATTCAAGTACATGTCCATTAGTTACCCATATTACCCAATTACAAAGTTTACAAAGTTAACTCATGTTTCCAAATTTCACATCAAAATAATATACACCGAATTTTAATCAAATTTATTAAACTACCACACATTTTCACACTCAAAAGGTCTATCAAAGACTCGTATATGAGGTTACATACTAAACATACATATTCCATCATTTTACTTAGCATGATTTAAAACACATCCATAATCATTATCCAAGTAAACTTGCACTTTTACCATAAACAAGATTTGCATAACCATAGGTTAATTAATAAAAGGCAAGCCATTTTCGTATGGCTATAAACATTAACAAAGTATCATTCAAAATGTCAAACTAGCCTATACATGCCTTATGCTAAAATTCAACTTCTAAGAGTACCGAAATAAGTCGATAGTGTGGGTGACTTCAACGATGATTTCCCCGAGCCCGTAGCTTGATCAAAAATCTATAAAACAGAGTGAAAACATACAGAGTAAGCTAACTTAGCTTAGTAAGTCTTAAGCATCTTAACAATTTAACTAAGTATTCAATTAAATTAAACAGAATAAATTTCTTAACATTTATAAAATAACATATCACATATGTACAATCATGGCCGAACCTATATAGGTATAATTCCTCATATCAATAACAATCTCAAATAAGCAAGTAAATATACTAACTCAATGTCATTTTTTTATCACATATCCTACGTCATCAGAATATACGAACACATTTCTATCATCTTACTTATTCAAGAAGCATCACATATAACACGAACTTGATTCAATACATACCTTTCAGCCGAACACTCAAACTCATAGTATTAAACTTTGACTTGTTCGAATACCATCATAATTCAGTCATTTTATTCATAAGCGTAAACTCGTATTAATGATCACCGGTATAAAACCTGCTAGGCGTAAGCCTGAATCATACACCCAAGCACTAAGCCTCGCTAGACCAAAGGTCCGATATTCATTCACGGCTATAAGCCTGCTAGACCAAAGGTCTGATATTCATTCACCGGCTATAAGCCTACTAGGCAATAAGCCCGATATAGTTCACCGGCACAAGGCCTGCTAGGCATGAGCCCGAATATTTATGTTACCAAACCAACTAAATCACATTACACATTATCAATATCATTGCTAATTTACTTTAATACATTCGGCTTTGACATACTTAAATTCACAATTTCATAATTCAGCTTGTAGACTAGATTATAATCGATACTTACGATATTAACTTGCTTAAAGACTTACCTCGACTATTGACGGACGACGAAGATCGGCTATTCGTGAATTTTCGCTTTTCCCCTATCCAAATCCGATTTTCTTTGTTCTTGATCTAAACATATTTAAAATAAGCTCATTCAAGTACATTTCATTTCAATTTAATCCAAAAATACCTAAATGGGCAAATTACCATTTTACCCCTAATATTTCACACTTTTATAGTTTGGTCCTATTTGCATAAAACACTAATTAAGCAAAATTTCACAACAATGTAGTTAGGCTGAATCTTCCACATAAATATATAAGTCCCTACATTTTATTTATTTTGCATTTTAACCCCTAAAAAATTTATATTTTCAATTTAGCCCTAATTACTAAAATTCACCAAAAATCTCAATACAAAACATATTAGTCTAACATATTTCTTTCATAATCCATCAACTATCATCATAAAACTCATGAACTCATCAATGGCACACTTCAAAATATTCATCAAAATCAAAAATTCAAGCATGGGTCTTGAAGTATTCGAAGCAACGATTTCAAAAACATAAAAATTATCAAAAACCGAACAAAACACATACCTAAATCCGAGCTCCCAAGTGCCGAATATTCTAGGTTTTCTTCTTTCTTTTTCTTTTGTTAAATTCGGCTAAGTAAGGAAGATGACAACATGGTTTCATTTTATGTTATTTTAACATATATTATAATTTATAAAAAGTTTACTATTTTACCCTTTTAATGTTTAATTATAAAACATAATGATATGGACAAAGTTGTCCTATGCCGTCCACTAACTCCTAAAATGGGCTAATTGCCCTTTTAGGACTTCAATTTAAAAAGCCACAGCAATTAAGCACTTTTCACTATAGTTTGTAACTTTTACACTTTACGCGATTAAGTCCTTTTATTTAATTAAACACACAAACAATCAAATTTTCATACGAAACTTTCACACATAATAATTCACATATAGTAAACACAGAAAATAATATTTAAATATTTTTCAGACTAAGATTCGTGGTCCCGAAACCACCGTTCCGATTAGGGTCAAATTCGGACTGTTACATGTTTACTTTAAGAAAAACAGTGATGGTTCTTTTGTGTATCTACTTCTTTATGTTGATGACATGTTGATAAGAAAGGTCAAAGCCCAACTAAGTGAAGAATTTGAGATGAAAGATTTGAGACCAGCAAAGAAGATACTTGGTATAGAGATTCTCAGAGATAGAAAAACAAGTAAATTGTACCCAAGTCAGAAGGGGTACATTGAGAAAGTTCTTTGCAGATTCAATATGTAGAGTGCTAAGCCTGTTAATACTCCTTTAGCAGCCCATTTTAGACTTTCATCGGCTTTGTCTCCACAATCAGATGATGAGATTTAGTACATGTCACATATTCCATACTCTAGTGCAGTGGGATCTCTCATGTATGCTATGGTTTGTTCACGTCCAGATTTATCAGATGTAGTCAGTGCAGTTAGCAGATACATGGCGAATCCCGGTAAAGAACTTTGGAAAATAGTTCAGTGGATTTTAAGATACTTACGAGGTACTACTGATGTTTGCTTACAGTTTGGAAGAACTAGAGATGGAATCATTGGGTATGTTGATGCTGATTTTGCTGGAGACCTTGATAGAAGAAGATCTCTCACAGGTTATGTCTTTACAATTGGAGGTTGTGCAATCAGTTCGAAAGCCACTTTTCAAACTACTGATCGCTTTGTCTACCATCTTTGAAAATTTGAGTACATGGCGACATCGAGGCTTGTAAAGAAAGCTATTTGGTTGAAGGACTCTTTAGTGAACTCAATGAAGACCTTCAAATCAATACGATGATTTTGTGATGACCCAGAGTGCAATCTTCCTTACAAAAGATCAAATGTTTCATGAGAGAACAAAACACATTGATGTTCGGTATCATTTTGTTCGTGATATTATTGCTCGTGGTGATATTGTTGTGAGTAAAATTAGTACTCATGAAAATCCTGAAGATATGATGACTAAGTCACTTCCTATAACCAAGTTTGAGCATTGTTTAGACTTGGTTGGTGTTCATTGTTGAAGTTAAACCCTTAAGGGGTTTTATGGAAGAGGTGGAGAACTTGTTCGTTGAGAGTTTACGATGAAGAACTTGTTCATTGAGAATTCGTGTCAAGGTGGAGATTGTTAGAATTAAGTGACCTAAATCCTTATTTAAATAAAATACAGTGGTAAAATAAAATAAAAGTAAAATCCATAGAGAACTACACTTCTTTTATTTTATTTTAGAATAAGGTTTTTTAAACCTTATTAAACTCCATCTATTTTATATTTATTAGAATAAGGTGTTTCAATCTTACTACACTCCTATTAGAATATGACTTTATAAGCCTATAAATAGACATAGTCTATTCCTCTTGTAATCATTCGAATTCGACATAGTGAATTTTCTTCTCCTCTGCCCGTGGTTTTTTCCCGAAAGGGTTTCCACGTAAAATCTGTGTGTTCTTTATTTTTTATTTTCTTTACGATATATATTGTCATTACCGACATTCTATTATTATTTATTTTACAGTTTTTTTCCTACTAACCTCATTGGTATTCAATTGATCCAAATACGCAAGCCAGATAAAAAAACCAAATGCGCTCAGGGCATTTAAAGTGCCAAATCTAGTTTATTTTTTGTGTTGAATCCAAATTCATAGTAGCATTCATCAGCCAATTATAAGCAGAGGAAACGGAGAACCAGCTTGTACTTTCCAACCCCCATAAACATCTATCAGACAACATATTCTGATTCACCACAGGAAGTGGCATTATCGCAATGGCAAGAGCAACGGAATGCCAAAAAGAAATCAGCAACTCGCTCTTGTCAAGTAGTTGCAGATGTGTTACCAATTTGTTTATAAATTGTGCCTTCCCCACCCAGTAATTAGACCAAAAGCGTACCTAGGTACTAGCACCTATGCTCCATTTATAACCAAGCTCAATAATTGTTCTCGACTTCAAAAGACCCCTCCAAGTCGAAGAAATGTTCACTTTCAACTTGGCCCGCAAAATATTACAATGCGGAAGGTATTTTGTCCAAAAGATCTTGCACCAAAATGAACCATGTTGAGTGAATATTCTCCAAATAGATTTAGTGAGCATGGCCAAATTATTTCATACGAACTTACCTCGACAACTAGGGCGTAGAAGTAGAATCGAACTCTAATTCGAAACTTTAGCTTTTCCTCGATTTAAGTCCGAATGTGGTTTATCTTGATCTTAATATATAATTTCAATCAATTAAGTACTTATAGTATTCAATTTAATCCATAGTTCATATTTATACAAAATTATAAATTTGCCCTTAACATTTTAACTTATCACAATTTAGTCCTTAAGCTCATAACTTGAATATAAGTCATTTTAGCCTAAATCCAACTTAACCAATGTTACAAGGGACATTCAAATGATCCATTATTACCAACATTTCACAACAAAACCCATGTATTTATACTATTAACAATTTAATCCCTATTTCCAAAATTCAACAAAAATCACTTAACAAAACATGTTTATTTTGCAACAAATATTAATAACCTGTCAACTAACATAAAAAATTTTCAAAAAATCCATGGAAAGCCCCTCAAACTTTAATATTTTTGCAAATTAAACCCCGGGCTAGTAGATTAAGCTAAACCGAACTCAAAACATAAAAATCATTAAAAACGGGGCTTGAAAACTCACCATGCAATCACAATATGTTGGCCGAACCTATCTTCTTCTTTAATGGCTAATTTTAGGTTTTCAAAGGAAAGAATAAAGAAGATGATACATAGTTTTAGTTTATCTTTTTCATTTATTTATTAAATTACCAATTTAACCTTTATAAATCATTTAAACTACCATAAAAACCTATCCATCACAATCCACCATCTTAATTATAGTATAATTACCATCTAAATCCATTAACTTCAGATTTCATAGCCATTTGACTCCTTTAACTAATAGAAACCCACTTTTGCAACCTTTACGATTTAGTCATTTTCACTTAATTAACTAATTAAACTTCAAAATTTCTTAACGGAACTTTAATAAGACATTAGTATAATCCCATAGACATTAAATAAATAATAAAATAATAACTCACTCGTCGAAATCGTGGTCCCGAAACCACTACTTCTGACACCACTGAAATTGGGCTGTTACAATAAGGTACTCACACATTAATTAATTAAATAACATTTTAATTAAATAGTAATATTAAACTTCACTTAAAATGAGAGCTAAATCCCACACCTTAATGTAGATTTAAACCGTTTGTTCCAATGTAGAAGTTTCGTTTAGGTCTAGTCTTGATCGCAAATCAAAACACACGATTAACCCATTTTAGTCATGATCTATTCGAATAACTTGGCTTTTATTACGAGATTTAATGTGAAAATATCACCAGTACTTACCCTTAATTCGAATGCTCAGATTCATCACTCTCGCGATGTTCATTAATGATTTCTCGAAGGATTGTTAATCGGTCCTTCATGTTAACACAAGATCGTATTAGTGCTAATAATTTTTTAAATAATAAATATAAAATACGAATTATTTCGGCCCTATACCATTCGACCATGTCACAAAATTTTAAGACGAAGGATTTTCAATCCCGAAACATCACTTACACTTTTTTCATTACGAGATTATCGCAGGAACTAAAATGGAACGAAATCGATGGTTGGATAATCTAAAATAATTGAATAAAAGAAAAGAAAATATGTGTTTTAGTTACTAGGGTAATCGACAAGAGAAAGAGAAAATAAAAAGGAAGAAATCAGTTACTGGCGGTGGCGGTGACGATGGTCTGACGACGGTGGTGATCCGGCTACGAGGATGCAATTGTCCGATGGTGGTGCGAAATACAAGTAGGGAGGAGGGTTCCATCACTTTTAATTAAAAGAGAGGATAAAAAGAGGGAAGAAAATAAAATCAATGGAGGAGAAGGTGACCCGCGATGATTACAGCGGTGGACACGACGGCGCACGATGGGAGAGACAAGGGAAAAATGAAAGGAAAAGAGAGGGAATATTGGTTGTGGACGGTGGTGAGGTGGTGGTGCAAATAAGCTCATGGTGGTGGAAATAAATGGGTGGTGGTTGTGGTGGCCAAAAATAGAGAAAAATGAGGGGAAGAAAATGAAAAAGATGGAGACTAGGGTGCAAATGGGGGTGATGGACGGTACAAGGAGCGGTGTAGCTTGGTCAACCATGACCAGGTTCAATGCACCACAAGCTTATGGCAAGAGAAGAGCTTTTGGAAAAGGAGTGAGACAATAGGGAAAAGGAGGATGTGTTTCATTTTAAAAAGGCGTTTAACTTGCTAATGGAGGAAAGGAATCCTTCCTATATGGTAACATAAGTGGATGGCAAGGCTAGCTAGCACATGCTAAAAATGTGCAAATATGAAATAAAAAAAATATGTACACAAAGGGGTTCGAACTAGAGACCTCAAAGATAGCTAATGAACTTCCTACCACTAAGCTGCAACACTTCCTTGTTTTCAATAATGCGCGAATAATTTTAAGACATAAGAGCTAGAAAATTCACCCTCTTTACTAAATTAAATTAATTAAGAAAATGGGATGTGATATCTCTACCCTCCTTAAAATAAATTTCATCCTCGAAATTACCTAATGGAAATAGGTGAGGATATTGTTGTCGCATCGCATCTTCAGATTCCCAAGTTGTTTCACTCAAATCATGATTTCTCCACAACACTTTCACAAGCGGAACTTGCTTCTTTTTTAAAACTTTAACATCACGATCAATGATATGTACCGGTTCCTCCTCAAATGTCAAATCAGAATGGACCTCAATATCCTCTACTGGAATCACATGAGAAGGTTGGATCGATAATGTCGCAACTTGGACACATGAAACACATTGTGAATAAGATCCAACTCTGGAGGGAACTCCAACTGATAAGCCACTGGTCCAATACTCTTAATGATGCGATAAGGTCCAATGAATCTTGGACTCAACTTCCCCTTACGACCAAATCTCAATACCTTCTTCCAAGGTAAAACCTTAATGAAGACTTCATTACCCTCATTATACTTAATGTCCCTTCTCTTCAAGTCAGAGTAAGATTTCTGTTGACCTGACGCAGCTTTCAATCGATCCTGAATAATCGTCACATTGTTCTCAGTCTCTTGAACTAAATCCGATCCCAACACTTTCTTTTCTCCCAAATCTGTCCGACACAAAGGTTTCCTACACTTGCGCCCATACAGTGCCTCATACGGAGCCATCTGAAAGCTCATGTAACACCCCTCACCCTTATTCAACGCAGGAATAGGGTTACAAAGCATTACCAGACATATAACACATATAATCGTATTTTTCTCATGCATTCAATCAATTCATACAATCATCGTTCAATCTCAATCAATTTGTCCCTTATAATAGCCTATGAGGCCTTAAACATGCTTTAAGAGCGGTTAGGGACTAAATCGATAACTTATAAAACTTTCATGAAACTTTGAAATTTTTCTCAAAACAGAGGACAGACGCCCGTGTGGCTAGGCCGTGTGCTAGACACACCCGTGTCATAGGCCATGTGAAAACAGGGGGTACATACTGACTTAGGTCACACGGCCAACCACACGCCCGTGTGTCTAGCCCATGTGCCCTTCGAAGTGGCCACACACGCCTGTGTGCTAGTCCGTGTGCCAATTAGGGGGTATACTGACTTGTACCACACGGCCAGTCACACGCCCGTGTGTGAGACCATGTGGAGCATTCTGACTTCATTTTAATTTCCACACTAGGGGACACACGGCCGTGTAATTTGACCGTGTGTCACACACGACTGAGACACACGCCCGTGTCTCTGCCCGTGTGGACAAAAATAGGCTATTTACCAAGCCAATTTGCCACCCAAACTCATGCACACCTATACCAATTTCAATGTCACCAAAATATAACACTTATAAGCATTTAAAACAACCTCAATCAAACATCTGTCATACCATTTCAATACCAACAAATACATTCAAACATGTCTTCCAAAACATACAAATATTCACAATCTCAATTCATCAATATGAATACATTCAAACATGCATTAATTTACCTAATATCACCAACATATCATTCATCAAACATGGGCTCTTTCATACTCCAAATACTATTTTAAAATCTACCCATTACAATTAGCATTTATAGGACAATTACCAAACTCAACAAAGGTCATTTGCACACTTATACATCATCAAAATCATCAATATAGCCAACTCACATGACTACATATATACAAACCAAAATGTAGGCATTCATAAGCCAATTCAAATGGCAAAAGTCGCTACCAAAATAATTATCAAAATGACCACAAAACCTATACATTCCATATAACCAATATCACAAGCTTATGAGTATCAAACCATAGCTGGATAGTGTGATATGATCTCCGATGACTTCCAACCTGAGCGAGCCTCCGAATCACTATAAACATAGAAAAGATAACAAAGTAAGCTATAAAGCTTAGTAAGCTCGTATGATAATAACTCATCTCATCGAATAAACATATTTTAAGCCATTACAAATACTATAATATAACTTGTATAATTCCACCTTTATGTCATGCATACGTTCACATAGTTAACCAAGAATTTCACAGGTTTATTCATTTCAATGCTTATATGGTTTGAATACTTCTTATCAATTCATTCCCATTTACATAAGCATCAGCAAATAGAAATAAACTATATTCAATTAAATAGCCATCACATTTATATAAATTTCTTTGAACCATATGAATTCTCAAAATTTTCCACTTACTCATCGTATTAAATTCACTTTTAACACTTACTTGTCGATTTCTGTCACGAGTACCTTGGCTGAGTCATAACATCACTTGTAATCACGTTTCGTCAACATTTCCCGTTGAACCATTTGGAATACTAAGGGATACTCGGGAATCTCGTACACACAGTACCGTACTAATGCCATATCCCAGATATGGTCTTACATGTAATCTCGTATCGATGCTAATAGCCCAGCTATGGTATTACACGAAGTCTCATATCGATGCCATATCGCAGATATGGTCTTACTCGTAAAATCAGTAACTCTAATGTCATGAAATTTGTATCCTATCTATTCCTAAGGTTAAACCGGGACTTTCACTGTATCGTATCTCTGTCGATCATTTTCGTAGTATCATACTCAATAGCATTCACATTTCATTTCAATAATATAGCATTTACCACAATAATATCGATTAAGCATTTATACATATATAATTCAATGCTTATTAAACATACGAAATTACCTCGTTCGATGTAACGACGAATTAGGTTGACTAATCCGATACTTTGTTTTCCCCCATTCTAGATCCAAATCTCGTTTATCTCGATCTTAATTTAACAAAATAGCTTGGCCGAATTCTCAAGCTTCCATGGCTATTCTTACTTTGAATATTCCGTGGTGGTATCATCTTTAGAAAGATGATATCTTTATTTCTTTTGTTTTGTTAACCTTTATTACTAGATTACAATAATAACCTTATTATTCAATCAAAATTACACCAATTGCCATGCTATCATCATCCATTAACCCAAAAATGGCCTATTTAGCACTTAAGGACCTTTACTTTAATGTTCTATAGCTATTTGACACCTTTAACTAATAGAACATGCATTTTACATTTTAAGCGATTTAGTCTTTTTTACCGAATTAAGCATTCAAACAGTAAAATTTCTTTACGAAACTTTCACGTAGTTAATCTATCATGCTGTAGACCTTATTAAAATAATAAAATAAATATTTTGGCTTCAGATTTGCGGTCTCAAAACCACTATTCTGATTTGACCCAAAAACGGGCTGTTACAACTCTCCCCCTTAGAGATTTTCGTCCCCGAAAATCTTATCAGAGAATAAATTAGAGATTTGTTTTTTTATAACCTTATCAATTTCTCACATAGCCTCGAATTTCTCAACTCTGATCTGTCCTTCGCTATACGTCATATCAAGCTGAATTTCAACTTCTAAAAGAGATATTATATACAAAGGGTCTTATTTGAATCATCGCATCATAGATATAAGAAACACATTATGGATCTTCTCAAGTTCTGAAAATAATATAAGTTGAATAAGCCACTGGCTTTATTTTCTCAATAATTTCATACGGCCCGATGAATTACGAACTCAACTTCTCTTCATAGCAAATTCAAGAAATTCTATTCTTACAGCAATACTTTCACAAACACTCAGTTCACTAATCAAAATTCAATGCTTTTACGTATCAAGTCTGCATATGTTTTCTGTCAATCTGAAACTGCTTTCAAACTGCTACGAATTACTTTCACTTTCTCTTCAATTTCTCTGTTGCAAACAATCCCGTGAATCTTTTTCTCACAAAGCTCGATCCATTAACAACGGAGTTCGGTAATTGCAATCATACAATACTTCATACAATACTATCTTTATACTCATGTGATAACTATTAATATGCTCAAATTCAACCAACATTAATTGTCTTTCTTAATTGCTTTCACATTCTAAAATACAGTAACAAATCGTATCTTCGAGAATCTAAATCACTTTCTCATAATATCCATCAGTTGGAGAATGAAATGCGGTGTTACAATGCAACCTCATACCCAAAATTTACAGTAGTTTTCTTTAGAAACACAATATAAACCTCGAATCTCTATCCGAAATAATAGAGACTGGCACTCTGTAAAAACTGACAATTTTAGAAATATATAACTTAGCTAGTCTATCAAGAGAGAAATATACGTACTAAGATAAAATGTACTGACTTCTTCAACAATCAACAATAGTTCAGATAACATCTTCCTTTTACAAAATCCAACGAAATTCTATTCCATCTCCACTCAGATAATAATACAGACTGTAACAGTCCTGAAGGTACTTGATAATTAGCTTTAACTTGTTGATAACCGAGTCAGAAGTATCACGTTTCATACTCATCCGCCAGTAAAACTGTCTCAGATTATTTTGCATCTTAGTATTCCCCGAATGAACAGATAATTACCACTGTGAACTAGATATAACAATTATTGTATAATCTCTGGATTTCTCGGTATACGAACTCTGTCTCGAAACAACAAATAATCATCGGTTCCAATCTGAAGCTCTAAATCAGAAGTCAATTTACATTGAACTCTTTTAACTTGCGTTTCACTGGTACATTTCTGAGCTTCACTAAATCACGGAATAAACATCAACTTATCTTTTAACTCAGCTAATATCTATCCATCATCCGATAAGATCAATCGCGTATTCATTGCTTGTAAAGCACACAAAGATTTCTTGTTCAAAATATCTGTGACTATTATCGTTTGTCCAGGATGATAACCAACTACTGACTCAAAATCTTTCGACAGTTCAAGCCATCTTTGCTGTCCAAAATTCAGATCTCTCTATAACATCAAATATTTTAAACTTTTGCAGTCATCAAATAGGTTACATTACTCACCAAACAATTAATGTCACCAACCATTCAATGCAATTACAAAGATCTTCTTAAAAACTGTATAACTCGAATATGACATAGCATTAAGTCTTTACTTGTTGACATATATCAAGATTTACTTGGAAGTGATAACTATTATACAGATTTGAACTTGATCTTCTATCGTCTATGTGTTTGCCGGTGTTAATTCCCTTTCAAGAAAACTAGAAAGTATTATATAATAAAGCTATCTCAACTATTAATCATCGAAGCGTTGTACTATACTGAAGCCACCTCCGTCAGATAAAAATCATATTGCCATAATAAGACCGAAATCTCAACCGTATAAATAGATAATATCCCAGCTGTTAATGCAAAAACATAACCTCTATAAATCTGATGACAATACCACTGTACTCCCATGATCAAACCAAAAATTATAATCATAATAAATATATTCATCTCCGTCAAGAGAATATCTCTTGCAGATAATCACATAGAATCATATTAAAACCGAGGTAGCAAAATCTCAAAGTATGGAACTATATAGAATTTCTAAAAATTACAACCTATATAGAGTGATAAGGATCTCAATGATATCCCAGAGAAATTCCAAAAGAAAACATCACTTATAAGCACTGAAATCAACTGTGACAGAAGCAATATAATCTTCATGTATAGTAAACAAAACCATAACAAGTAGAAATAGAATACTAGCATCATACGGATTTCACCGTCGACTTTTCTATCAACACAGATTAGAATACCAGGGAAAGATAGAGCAATGCCGATCATAACCCAAACAGAAACACCAACAATGCTTTTGTCTATCAGTATGTTTAGCTAGCGTTCTCATACGATAAGAGTTTCGTTTGAAAGTAAATAGCCACATATACCTCTGAGAATAATAGATCATATAGAATACCCAGAAGAGATCATTATAAGTTATTCAACTATACTGCTGTACTCAGATATCTTTATAACTCAAACATTATTCCACTGTCTAATTCAGTCATTATTGATTCCTCTTTATCCCATCACTAACAGAAATCAGTTAAGTCAAACTTCCAGTTAATACATTCTTTAGATATCATACCTGAATATTTTGTTTCATCGAAGTCAACTTCTTCTTTAGTAGTGACTTTGCATAATCCAAATAGCCTTCAAAACGATCCGATATCTCTTCTAGTACTATCTTTATTGTTGACTCATTCTATTATCTGACCACAGTATTAATTCTTTGTAACACCCCTAACCCTTATCCGTCGCCGGATTAAGGTTACGAGGCATTACCTGACATACACAGTTCAGCACGCTTATATAAAACATTTATCACATATAGATCACTTATCCAACAAAAGAAAAACCAATCGTGCTTTATTGCAATTAATACATAAACAATCCATGCTTATAAATTCAAATATATATACGTATCATTTAATTAATCAACTAACACGCATCAAAGCTAAACTACTTATGCTTAATAGACATAATGTTTGAAACATACAAACATTACATGCATGATATTTAAATACCTAATTTATAAATATGCATACTACGCTTCATAAACTAAGCACATATTTTACAACATTCATTTATAAGATATTAGCAAACATTACCAAATGGTTCGATATAATCTCGTACTTTACTAATTTATAAGCATTTCACTATAATATCATTAGTCATTTTCGAACACATATGCTATTTGATAGCATATCCAATTTACAAGTTAAAATAATATGTCTATACATTATACCAAAATTACTATTAAACGACCAATTCACTTATCACATATTCGGCTATCAAATCACCCAGAAAAGATCATACCAACATGCAGTGAAATCTCAACTAAGTATACCATTCCATATCAAATTAACCTTAATAATTATACACATTATACCAGCCCAATTATCTATCAAATCCTTCATGAAACATAACATTCTTTATTGTTACAAACCGTACCAATATGACCAATTAACAAACAAGGATGTCTTCATTACATAGTTTATAAAGCCATGCCACAATCGAAATCACATTCATCAACTACCTCAACAATTTAAACGAATCTTAGGAACATCCAACATCCATAATATACTATATGGTATACTTCTAAAATGAACCAAATACTTGACCGATTACACATCATAAATAACATCATTATCAAGCCATATCACCAACCACAAGCATGTATAAACCATGAAATATACTTCCATAATAAGTTAATACCATGACCGAATTCACATAAATCCTAAGTATTAAAATTTAGCCATTTTCGCATGGCATAATATATACATAACACAAAACAATCATTTCAAAATATAACCCAGCCTATACATGCCATAGTTTCAAAAATTCAGCTTATAAAGTACCAAAGTTAGACGGTAGTGTGATAAACTTTGACGGTGATCCCTGAGCTCGTAACTTGACTCCCAAAATCTAATAAACAATGCAAACAACACATACAGTAAGCTATCATAGCTTAGTAAGTTATAAGCAATTTCATAACAACAATGCATTATATCATTATATTATAAAAATAAAGTAAAATTAATTAAACAAAGATTCATTAACTGCTCATTTACTTGTGCAACCACAAAACGTTTCTTATATCTAAAAATTCAAGCCAAACCTAATATGAAAATTTTATTCCCACGCATTATTCATTTATTCAAGTTCCAAACTATTCAAGCATATATCTTATATCAAAATTTCCACATATCCAATCACTTTTGTATTTGTTTTTTTTTCATTTAACAATCAATATGATTTTATATAATTTCCACATATCAACTCATTTCATTTGGTTTATACATCCAAAAGAAAACATTCCACCCAATCCACAATTAATTGCATATACTTACTCCCAAATAATAACATCTCATAGTTTCAATACTTACCAAATCCCATCCTTGAATTTAAAAAGTTAATCCACACCCTTAGTGCTCACTAACCGATTTCGCACACTTAGTGCTCGGTAATTCAATTCGCACACTTAGTGCTAAATAGCCGATTTCGCACACATAGTGCTCGGTGATTCAATTCGCACACTTAGTGCTTAATAACCGATTTCGCACACATAGTGCTCGGTAAATTCAATTTGCACACTTAGTGCTTATCTCAACTTGTTATTCATTTATATAAGTACGCATAAAACTTTAAACTTCAGCCACATATATCCTAATTAACTCATTTCACCTCCAAAATCAACTTCACATTAAGGTGTACAAATAACATATATGCATATATCACATTCGACTTAATTACACACACATATATATATATATAGCTATCACATTCGGCTATAACATATATATATTTATATACTTTCAATAAATTTATGTACACCACTATAAATAAGCCCAATTCACTTAATTGCTTAAAACTTACCTCGAGTATTGACAGATTTTGTTTCCCGACTATTCAACTAACTTCGCTTTTCCCCGATCCAATCCCGATCCTTTTTGTTCTTGATCTAATAAATTTTAAATTTAGCTAAATCAAATATTATTCCATTGACTTGGTCCGAAAAACACATAAATGGGTAAATTACCATTTTGCTCCTGATATTTTACACTTTTTACAATTTAGTCCTTTTTGCACAAAACACAAATTACACAAAATTTGGCTACACTTCTTTAGGGCCGAATATTCATAGTCTTAGTACAAGCTCATACATTTCATTTATTTCACATTTTGACCCCTCAATTTACAAATTTCACAATTTAATCCTATTTAGGCATTTCTACCAAAAATGCCTTAATTAAACTTAACAATCTAACATCCTATATTTATTTTCCATCACTAAACATCAAATTCATCAAGCTATCAACAATGGCATTTCATGAATACATCATCAAATTCAAAAATTCAAGTTTGGGCTAGCTAGTATTCAAAGCAACGATCTCAAAAACGTAAAAATTATAAAAAACCAAACTCAATTACATACCTTAATTAAACATGCAAGGGCCGAAAGTTTCTAAAGCTCAACCCTTTCTTCCTTCTCTAGTTTCAAAAATTGAGCAAAAATAGAAGAGAAGAAATGATGTTCCTCCACTTTAGTATGTTTTATTATTATATTATTATATTATTATAAGTTATCAAATTCACCAAATTTCCAATAATAAAATAATTTGATAATCCATTTACTATTACATGCATTTTGGCCGGCCAGTAATATCTATTTATGGCCAAATTGCAACCTTAATACTCCATAATATAAAAACAATCATATTTTGGCCCTTACACATTAACCCTTTGATAAACCGTAATAATAACATATTTTAAACCCACATTTAGCAGACTTTTGGATGATTTATCCCCTGAATTATGTAATTTGGTGCTCTTAATCCTTTAATTTCATGTTTTATACTCAGAAGAGCACCGGAGGATGAAGAGAACGAGAAACGGGCCTAAAACAGAGTAAATGGGCCATATCACGAAATTGACACCATCTGGGCCCAAGACCACACGGCCGTGCTCCTTCAGCAGGTTCGAACACGGCCTGACCACGATTCACACGGGCGTGTGCCATGGGCGTGTCCCTGACGTGACAAAGAAGAATTCTATTCGGATTAGGGTACTTAGAGGTAAAGAAAGCCATTCCAAAAGCCTATATAAACACCCTAGAGGCCAACCTTCAAGGGGGCATCCAGCTAGGCCAAGGAGCCGAGCCAGAGAGGTTAGAATTGTGGGATTCACTCGAAGGAAGCCAGTTGATTCATCTCAAGAAGTCAGAGTCATACTCAAGACGGAGGATCTTCTCTTTAATTCCTTCAAGGGGTTTTAGGGTTTTTCTTATGTTTTGTTTTATCTTTTCTTCTGAGATGTATTCTTTTATAATTATGAACTAAACCCTCAGATACTTGAGGGGGATGAAACCTAAGATGAATCTTGTTATCGTTTGCTGAACTATATGATAAATACTTGATTTGTTCTTAATTATGTATTCTTAATTCTTGCTTTGATATTCCAGGATATTGATTCAAGTACTGATGTACTTAGGTTGTAACAGTCCGGTTTATACCCTAGTCGGAACAGTGGTTTTGGGACCACGAATTCGAGTCTGAATAATATTTTAATAGTATTTTCTGTGTCTCTGATAAGTGATTATGCATGTGCTAAAGTTTCGTAAGTTAATTTGTCCGTCTGTGTGTTTAATTTGACAAAAGGATTGAATTGCATTAAATGTGAAATTTGCATGTTATATGTTAACGCACTTAATTTTTGATGGCTTTTTAAGGTGGAGGCCTTATGAGGCAATTTAACCATTTTAGAGATAGTGGATGGTAGAATGACATAATAACCTTAATATCAATTTGTCTTATATGACTAATAGATGGGCAAATTGGTAAGTTGGCATTAATATGAATATTAAATAAAAGAAACATAAGAAAGATGAATGTTATCATCTCTGGGGTGCCGAAAGTTTGAAGAAAAGAGAAACAAAATATCTAAGCTAGGTTTCGGCTATTAAAGTCTTTGATTTAAGGTATGTTTGATTTTGGTTTTTGATAAATTCTATGTTTTTGTAATCGTTGCTTTGTGCTCTACAAAACCCATGCTCAAATTTTGTGAATTGATGATGTGTATGAAATGTGCCATTGATGAAATGGTGAGCTTTGTGATGAGTATTGGTGTTAAATGAAAGATATATGTTTAATGAACATGCTTTGTTCTTGAAATTTTGATGAATTTAGCTAATTAGGGCTAAATTGAGAAAATAGTAATTTGAAGGACTAAATTACAAATTTGATGGAAAATATGGGCTTGTATGAGATGTATGAACATTCGGCTAAGCATGAGTATGTGATGATTTTGTGAATTTGATGTTTTGAGAAAAATGGACTAAATTGATAAATTGTGCAAATGTGAGGGTTAATTTGCAAATAACCCTAAATGTGTGTCCTTGGATTAAATTGAATGAATTAGTGAATAAAAGAGTTAATTCTGAATATGTTTAGATCAAGAACCGAGGAAAACGTACTTAGATCGCGGGAAAGCAAAAGTAACCGAGTAACCATTTCTGTTTCAGTAAATCGAATCCGAGGTAAGTCATATTGCAAATAAATGTAATTGTATTGAGTTGAGCATATTCATATGCCTATTTTCGATATTAAAAGCTTATGTGTTGTAATGCAAATGATTTCTGAGATAAGATCGACTTAGCGACAATGTCTGAGAAGTCCCGTACGAATCTAGGAATACATAGGTATCTGTTCTGTTTTTATCATATAAGACCACGTCCGGGACGTTGGCGTTGATTTGAAATTCGTGTAAGACCACGTCTGGGACGTTGGCATCGATATTATCTTTTCGTGTAAGACCATGTCTGGGACATCGGCATCATATTGATTCGTATAAGACACATGCGGGACAAATGGCATCGTTATCTGAGTACACGTAAGACCTCATCTGGGATGTTGGCATTGTACAACTATTCTGAGCTTTCTAAGTATCCTATTAGGTTCCTATCGGTTCAACGGGCAATTCTGTGATACGAATGGTTAAGTGAATGATATATCCGTTTCACGTACGTTGATTTATACACTAATTGTGTATATAAGGTAAGTACCTATGTGATCTTACTATGATGATTATGTATATTGGAATAACATTATGATATACGAAGGTGAGTATGAATGAGCTATGTTTATATAAGACTTTTGAATTGATGAATGTGACAAATATGGCCAAGTACATGGATCAAAGCATATATGTGATAGTTTGTTAAGTCATTAAGAAGTGCCAATGTACCTATGTATATATATGCCTTTCATACTAAGTTTGTTTGTATTATGACTTACTAAGCTTTTGGAAAGCTTACTCTCTGTGTGTGTGTTTTCTCTGTTTTATAGGTCGTCAAAGCTACTGAAGGCTCGGGACCGTCAAGGATCGTCATCACACTACTAAACTCATTTTTGGTACACTTTGGAAATGTATATAGCTAGATATGGCATGTATAGGCTAGTATTTGATATGAGTTTGTTATATGAACTTAGCCATGTGATTTGGCTAGTTATGAGTTGAGAATTTGCTTGAATGAATGTGATGTGAAGTATGTTGTTGGCATAGTTATTTGATACATGAAATGGTCAAGTTTTGATTAAGCAAATGAATGAATTATGCTTGTGATAAGATGAGTTTTTGTCTTGTAATTTGGATGGTTATTTTGGTATGTTCTTGGTTGCCTAATAGGCATGAGATGTATTGATGATTTTTGCTTGTAGGTAAGACCCATTGGGTGGCATTTTGGCCTTGCAAATGACCTATAATGTCACACGGTTGTCGCACACAGGCGTGCCTAGTGACTGTGGGGCTAAGTCAGTAGCTAGCCTAAGAGCACACGACCAAGACACACGGGCGTGTCTAGTAGTCGTGTGAAAAAGTCAGTATATGGCCTAAGAGTACACGGCCTTAGCACACAGGGTGCTGGGTGACCTTGGGTGTAAAGTCAGTTTCGACCACGGCCAAGGTACACGGGCGTGCTTGGTGGCCATGGAGTTAAGTCAGATTCGACCACGGGGAGGACACACGGGTGTGTCCAGCAGCCGTGGGAGGCACATGGCCTGCCTACACGGGCGTGTAGCCCTTGAAACTTAGAAAAGTTTTAAATTTCTGTAAAATTTTGTATGTGTTCCGGTTTAGTCCCAACCCGGTTTATAAACATGTTTTAGGTCTCGATGACCTACTAAGGGGACACTATGTTTGAGGTCGATTTACAATTGTATGACATTTCTGTAAATGTTTTCGATCTGTCCTTTAATGCCGTTAACCCTAGTCTGGCGACGGATATGGGTTAGGGGTGTTACATAGGTGGTGGAGCAAAAGTCCCTGCCTAAGAGTAGATCAAGCATAGTTAAGCAGAGTTGCTCGCGCGCCTAGAGATAGGGTGACGAAAATCTATCGGATTAAGGTCAAACCTAACATGGGAGTCCATAGATTGAGTTAATACAATTCTAGGGGTTTTAATTAGAAAGAGAGTTCAATTAATCAACCTAGGGTTAGACGTTGGTCTCCTCGAGAGAGGGATTAATATACATTAGGGAATCCTACGGATCAAGTCAAGTGAATAAATCGTCTGGTTCATTGTTAGATAACAAGTGAAGTCTAGGTGGATTCTTCCTCGGGTATTGTCTTAATCAATTGGTTTTCCCCACAAATATTTTCCCCAATTCATTCTCTTTGTCTTAGCGTCTTTAGCTTAGTAGTTAGTTAATTTTAGTTTAAACAATAAATTCTTTAAATCTTAGGTTAAATAATAGAAAGAGAGTCAGTATTAGTACTTCTGGTTCCTTTGGCTTCGACAATCCGGTCTTGCCACTAAGCTATACTACTGTTCGATAGGTGCACTTGCCTCAATTGTTGTCATAGTTAGTTTCTAGGCTCGATCATTCTTTATATAAATTTTTAAGACTCTGACACAACGATCAATTTTTTGGTGCCGTTGCCGGGGAACCAAAATATTAAGAACGCTCAATTTTTATTACTTTAGCCATTTTTTATTTTTGCAATTTACTTTTATTTTGTTTTTTTAACTTTGCTAATTTTTTTTCTTTTATTTGTTCTTTGCAGGTACCTCTAGTTCATGACTAGAAGGAACCCGAAAGGACCCCTAATTTACGACAGTGATATTGAAGGTACCGTTCGTAGAAATTGTAGAGAGATAAGGTGAAGCTTAAATTACATAGAGGAAGAGCAAGAAGACGAAACCAATACCACCGAAGAGATGGCTGAGAATAATCCGCTACCTCTAGAGGTGGCCGAAAATCATGCTCCTCGAACTATGTATGATTATGCTAAACCTAATTTAACTGGAACTGAATCGAGTATTGTTAGACCCTACTATTTGCAAATAATTTCGAATTGAAACCTAACACTATACAGATGATACAACAGTTTGTTTAGTTTGATGGTTTGCAGGATGAGGATCCTAACACACACTTAGCAAATTTTCTAGAATTCTGTGATACCTTCAAAATAAATGGCGTTTCTGATGATGCCATACGTCTTCGGTTGTTTCCCTTTTCGTTGAGGAATAAAGCCAAACAGTGGTTGCATTCTCTCCCCCAAGGATCAATCACTACATGGGATCAAATGACCGAAAATTTTTTATTAAAATATTTTTCGTCGGCCAAAATGGCCAAGTTAAGGAATGATATCTCTTCTTTTGTGCAGATGGACTTAGAAACACTCTATGATGCATGGGAGAGATACAAAGACCTATTGAGAAGGTGCCCACACCATGGATTACCCTTGTGGCTACAGGTCCAAACCTTTTATAACGGTGTAAACACTTCAACCAGGCAGTTGATTGATTCAGCCACCGGTGGAACCCTGAATAATAAAACACCTGAAGCAACTTACGAATTTATAGAGGAGATGTCACTGAATAACTATTAGTGGCAAGTCACGAGGACAAAGCCCACGAAAGCTGCCAGTGTTTTCAACCTCGACGCAGTAACCATGCTATCAAATCAGGTAGAGATGTTAAATAATAAGGTTGATGGTCTATGTGGTTCTTTGCAGGTACAACCCGTTATGCAGTGCGAAACAAGTGGAGGTGTGGCGAATCCTGAGAACCCACCCTACAGACATGGCATAGAAGGCGAACAAATGAACTATGTAAGTAATAATTTTAGATCCCAAAATAATCCTTATAGCAATACTTACAACCCAGGTTGGAAGAACCACCCCAATTTCTCATGGGGTGGTTAAGGAAATCAAAGACAACAACCCCCTCCAAACTTCCAATGCGTTGCACTACACAGGAAAAGAAGCCGAACCTTGAGGAGATGCTGACAAAATTCATCGCGGTGTCAGAAACACGCTTCCAGAACACCGAAACAACACTTAAAAATAATCAAGCATCAATTCAAGGTATCGAGAAGCAGTTAGGGCAACTCGCCAAGATCATATCAGAACGACCACAAGGAAGCCTACCAAGTAACACTGAGACTAACCCAAGGGAGAAAATTCAAGCCATAACAACTCAAGATAGTGAAAGGTTAGATGAGCCCCATTTAAGGCAAGAGAATGTGGTAGAAGAAGGTAAGGTGGAGGTAAGCCAAGATAAGCCAAAACCGGTAATTAAAGAGTACCAACCTCGTATACCATACCCCGATGCGTTGAAGAAAGACGACACAGAAGAGCAATTTGGTAAGTTTCTTAAACTTTTAAAGAAATTACATATTAACTTACCGTTTCTTAAAGCTCTCTCGCAGATGCCAGATTCGAGGAAATTTTTAAAAGAGCTTCTGACAAACAAACGGAGATTAGACGAGTCGTTGCATGTGGAGCTCAACGCAATGTGCTCAGCAATTCTACAAAATAAACTACCACGAAAATTAAAAGATCCAGGGAGTTTTACAATTCCATGTTTAATTGGTAGTTTATCTATTGATAACGCTTTAGCTGACTTAGGGGCAAGCATAAATGCTATGCCTTATAAATTGTTTAAACAACTAGGTCTAGGGAAACCCAAACAAACTAGAATGAGCATTCAATTAGCTGATAAAACTATTCAAATTCTTAGGGGTATAATTGAAGATGTACTCGTGAAGATTGATAAATTCGTATTCCCAGTAGACTTTGTTGTTTTAGACATGGATGAGGACAATAGTATCCCCTTAATTTTAGGGAGACCCTTTTTAGCAACTGCCTGAACTAAAATTGATGTGGGTACAGGTGAATTAATACTCCGTGTAGGTGACGAATCAATCAGTCTTCAGGCTCTCGACTCAGCTAGGACATCAAGCAATCAAGGTGAGAAAATAAATGCTATTAATGACCATTCGGTTAAACCTTCTTTTCAGGAAGCACCACAGAACTACACACCCGAGCCAGATCCTACATCTCATAACAATAAGGAAATAACTCATGAGGATCAAAGGCTTCAAGTTGATGACCTAGACGAGTGGAAGACACATTTCAAGGAGAAACTAGGAATACACGAAGTAAAACTGAGGGAACCACCAGACGAGCTAATAGGAATGACAAATCACTTCAAAATAGGAGATCAGGTATTGTTAGATAAAACAGACCCTCGAATTATTCCGCCCGACCCTAATACAAACAAAGAAACCTCTTTTAAGGTAATCAATATTTTCCCATACGGAACAGTCGAGGTAAGTAATCCTATCTTCGGCACTTTTAAAGTAAACACTACTCGACTCAAACTTTATCATGATAGTAGAACTGATAGCATGAGAGAGGATGTTCAACTCTTCGAACCACCATGAATATGCGAATGAGAGATAAGTCTAGCTTAAGACTATAAACGAGCGCTTCTTAGGAGTCAACCCGAGCACCAACTCTATTAATTTTTACATTCTTTTATTTTTATTTTTATTTTTACTTCAGCATCTAATTATAAACTAACCAAAGTGCAGATTTCCATACCACATGGCCGTAGCCATGGCCGTGTGGATACTACGGATGTTCGTACTAACATGGCAGAGATAGTACGAGTCAGGACGAATAATATCTTTGAGTCACAGGCTCTAACTAACTCACCACGGCCGTGCGATGCGGCCGTGGTCGACACTGTTTGATCCTACACGAGCATGGTGACCTGAACCTGGGCGTGGGAGAAATGAAAGAAGCATAACACGGCCGTGCGACACGACCGTGTGACTCGACACACCCATGGTACACGGGCGTGGGGGTGTACCAGACCTGAAAATTCTATTTAAACCCCCTCCTTCTTCTCACCCACTCCCCACCTCCTTTCTCCCATCCTATTCTTTAGACCCCCCTTCCATACTTTTCTTCTTTAGTCCTTCCCCAAACCCTTGACCTCCACCACATCTATGTCGAAGAAGCGAAAGGATCCAAGCACAGTCTCCCTGTGGGAGATCGATCTACATAAGTTCATGTCGGTCGCTTCAATTATTCGACAAGCCAAGGGTCTTTGAAGCCATTTAACTCTTATTTTTCTTTTCTCTTCTCCTTTATTTTCCTTATCTTAACTTCTCTTCCACTAAATTTAGTGTATCTTATTTTAGTTTCTTGTTTTTAGGTTCTTCAGGTTGCTTGGGAATCACACACCACGGCCTTAGAAATCACACCCACCTCGCGAACCATCCAACAATAAGGACTTTTCAGTCCATTTATCTCTTCTTTTAATTTTACTTTACCTTCTATTTTCTTTCTCTTTATCTTTCTTGTCTTTAAATATATAATTAGTTTATTTTAAATATGTCTTATTATTTCCTGGCTAATTCTTCACGGGCTACCCAATTTCTTTATCTAGCGCAACAATAGTGGGCAGCCACCACACCACCACTCCTCCAACTTATCTTTCACCTCCGAATCAAGTTTCCACACTTCCAACTCAAGGAATCCATCCAAAAATTCAGAAGTTTCATCTCTCTCCCTATCTTTTGATTTTCTATTATATTGTTTATATATCTTTGTACATTGAGGGTAATGTACATCTTAAGTGTGGGGGGTGAATCTTAAAAGTGCCTAACTTTTTTTCATTATTCTCTAATCCTGAATTATATCTTGTTCTTAAGTAATTTTCTCATATTACGATTAGAATGAAATTTCCTTTGATTTATGATTTTCGTTGATATGTTTTGGATTAAGTCATAGTTAATTGTGCATTGATAATTTAAACTTTAAGATAATAGAGAATCAAGCATGATAAGTCTATTTTTCAGAAATTAAAATTTTTAGGTTGTCTACCTAAATTTGAATATTACTTTGAAGTTTGAAATTTACGAGGTTGACATCAAAAACCCATAATTTTTGTGAGATCTTGAGCCTTTTAGAGCATATATTTTTTTCATGCTCACTTTATTGATTATGAGTGTGTCAACATTGATTTGTTATTCTAGAACTTGCTTCGATTATACATGTCGAGACCACACCTTTGATTTGATATACTAAGATGATAAAGGCACCTAGGTTTTAACCCACTTACTCCACTAAAAGCCTACCCTTACAATTAACCCCTAGTGAACCCCTTTGATCTTAACAATCCATTTATTGACTCACCCACTAATATTAACCCAAAACCCATCTTGTATTTGTTATCACCATTCCTTTTGACTACACTTGTATCGAGATTTAATATGATCAGTTGCCTAACTATGATCTTTATTTCAGTAGCTAAATTTATCCTTTATTATGTATTTGATTTGTTCTTTAAAAAAACGACGAAGTTTATTCATTATTAGTTTTATTAGTAAGTGAGCTTACATATTTAAATTCCACATCTTGGAGAAAAATCTCGTATTATTAGTGTTACAAGTTTTTAGTTGATGTAATTATTAGCTCATTTTTCTAGTTAGGTAAATTGTCAAGTTAATCTCGATTCTAACCCTCTAATTCAGCCTTTATCCACACCCTTAACCCAAGCCCCGTTATAACCCTGTTAAAGACCTTATGATTTGTGTATCATCTCATATTATAGTGGTGGAGATTTGATTTTCATACAAGCCTATGGGATTAACTTTTCATGTTTGACTTATGAGTGCTTTTTTCACGAACCTTAAACACCTCGAGTGATTTGAGTGAATCTTTAGTGAGGATGTCAATCCTTGTCGATTTTGAATCAGAGGTAATTATTTAGAAGAGGGAAAACACCTACGTTTTCATGCTACAAAAATGTATGACTTAGATTGTTTGAATCTTTAGGACTCTTTGAGTTGAATTATCCATGTATAAATTATCTGTGAGTTATGACAAAACATTATTGATGAATATTATGAATCGAGGAAGTTTGTTTTAATTGTGAGTTGAGAATTTTGCTTGAGGACAAGCAAAAGCTTAAGTGTGGGGGTATTTGATAAACCGTAATAATAACATATTTTAAACCCACATTTAGTAGACTTTTGGATGATTTATCCCTTGAATTATGTAATTTGGTGCTCTTAATCCTTTAATTTCATGTTTTATACTCAGGAGAGCACCGGAGGATGAAGAGAACGAGAAACGGGCCTAAAACAGAGTAAATGGGCCATATCACGAAATCGACACGGCCTGAGCCCAAGACCACACGACCGTGCTCCTTCAGCAGGTTCGAACACGGCCTGGCCACGATTCACACGGGCGTGAGCCATGGGCATGTCCCTGACGTGACAAAGAAGAATTCTATTCGGATTAGGGTACTTAGAGGCAAAGAAAGCCATTCCAAAAGCCTATATAAACACCCTAGAGGCCAACCTTCAAGGGGGCGTCCAGCTAGGCCAAGGAGTCGAGCCAGAGAGGTCAGAATTGTAGGATTCACTCAAAGGAAGCCAGTTGATTCATCTCAAGAAGTCGGAGTCATACTCAAGACGGAGGATCTTCTCTTTAATTCCTTCAAGGGGTTTTAGGGTTTTTCTTATGTTTGGTTTTATCTTTTCTTTTGAGATGTATTCTTTTATAATTATGAACTAAACCCTCAGATACCTGAGGGGGACCTAAGATGAATCTTGTTATCGTTTGCTGAACTATAGGATAAATACTTGATTTGTTCTTAATTATGTGTGCTTAATTCTTGCTTTGATATTCCAGGATATTGATTAAAGTACTGATGTGCTTAGGTGGTGGAGCAAAAGTCCATGCCTAAGAGTAGATCTAGCATAATTAAGCGGAGTTGCTCGCGCGCCTAGAGATAGGGTGACGAAAATCTGCCGGATTAGGGTCAAACCTAATATGGGAGTCCATAGACCGAGTTCATGCAATTCTAGGGGTTTTAATTAGAAAGAGATTTCAATTAATCAACCTAGGGTCAGACGTTGGCCGCCTCGAGAGAGGGATTAATATACATTAGGGAATCCTACGGATCAAGTCAAGTGAATAAATCGTCTGGTTCAGAGTTAGATAACAAGTGAAGTCTATGTGGATTCTTCCTCAGGTATTGTCTTAATCAATTGGTTTTCCCCACAAATATTTTCCCCAATTCATTCTCTTTGTCTTAGCATCTTTAGCTTAGTAGTTAGTTAATTTTAGTTTAAACAACAAATTCTTTAAATCTTTGGTTAAATAATAGAAAGAGAGTCAGTATTAGTACTTCTGGTTCCTTTGGGTTCGACAATCCGGTCTTGCCACTAAGCTATACTACTGTTCGATAGGTGCACTTGCCTCAATCGTTGTCATAGTTAGTTTCTAGGCTTGATCATTCTTTATATAAATTTTTAAGACTCTGACACAACGATCACCCTTAAATCTTCCATTTTACGCGATTAAACCCTTTTCATTTAATCGGGCATCCAAACGATAAAATTTTAAAATGAAATTTTCACACAAACAAATTCACACATTCAAAATACAGAAACTAATATTTAAATTATTTTTTTGACTCGAATTTGTGGTCCCGAAACTACTGTTCCGATTAAGGTCAAAATCAGACTGTTACAACTCTCCCCCTTAAGGATTTTCGTCCTCGAAAATCTTACCGGTGAATAAGTTTGGGTAACGTTCGTTCATCGAAGCTTCAAGTTCCCAAGTTGCTTCCTCGATTCCATGCTTAAGCAAAAGCACTTTTACCAACGATATTTTCTTATTTCGCAACTCTTTCACTTCGCGAGCCAGGATACGGATCAGTTTTTCCTCATAGGTTAAATCAGACTGTATATCAACTTCTGACGGACTAATCACATGAGAAGGGTCAGATCTATACCGTCGGAGCATCGAAACATGAAAAACATTGTGGATCTTTTCTAGTTCAGGTGGCAATAGTAATCTATACGCTACCGGCCCAATCCGCTCCAAAACTTCATATGGTCCAATGAATCTCGGGCTCAATTTGCCTTTGCGACCAAATCTGAGTATTTTCTTCCACGGTAAGACTTTCAAAAACACTCGATCACCAATCTGAAACTCTATATCTTTACGTTTTAAGTCTGCATATGATTTTTGACGATCTGACGCTGCTTTCAAACTTTCACGGATCACTTTTACTTTCTGTTCGGTTTCTTTAACCAAATCAACCCCGTATATCTTGTTTTCACTGAGCTCGGTCCAATACAAAGGTGTACGACATTTACGACCGTACAAAGCTTCATAAGGTGCCATTTTGATACTCGATTGAAAGCTATTATTGTACGTAAATTCAATCAAAGGCAAGTATCGTTCCCACGTACCCTCGAACTCGAGAACACAACATCTCAACATATCCTCAAGTATTTGAATAATTCTCTCGGATTGACCATCCATCTGAGGGTGAAAAGCTGTGCTAAAATGCAATTTAGTACCTAATGCATCTTGCAGTTTCTTCCAAAACAGCCATGTAAACCTCGGATCTCTATCCGAAACAATAGAAATAGGTACTCCATGTAATCGTACAATCTGAGAAATGTACAATTCAGCTAGCTTTTCGAGCGAGTAATGCATGCGGACCAGGAATAAAGTGAGCGACCGTCAATCTATCAACAATAACCCGATTGCATCTTTCTTGCTCGGTGTCAATGGTAACCCGAGATATGAAATCCATCGTGACTCGATCCCATTTCCATTTGGGTATCATAATCGGCTTAAGTAATCCAGATGGCACCTGATGTTCGGCTTTTACTTGCTGACATATCAAACATTTTGACACGAAATCTGAAATATCTCGTTTCATACCGTGCCATCAGTAATGCTGTCTCAAATCATTATACGTTTTCGTGCTACCCGGGTGAATAGAAAATTTACTATTATGAGCTTCATTACAAATCATCCGAATCAACTCAGGATCCTTTGGTACACATATTCGGTTTCTGAACCGCAAACATCCCTCAGCATCAATCTGAAATTCTGAGTCAGCATTCGAATCACAGTGATTCCTTTTTGCTATCATGTTATCATCAACCTTTTGAGCTTCGCAAATCTGTTGAACAAATAACGGTCTTGCTTTCAATTATGCTATAATCGCACCATCATCAGTCATAGCCATATCTATGTTCATTGCACGTAAAGCAAACAGTGATTTTCGGCTTAGGGCATCAGCAACCACATTAGCCTTTCCCGGGTGATAATCAATCACAAGCTCATAATCTTTTAATAATTCCAACCATCGTCGTTGTCTCAGATTCAGATCCTTGTGATTCATTAAGTACTTTAAGCTTTTATGATCGAAATAGACATGGCATTTTTCACCAAACCGATAGTGGCGCCATATCTTCAGAGCAAAAACTATAGCGGCTAATTCGAGATCGTGCGTCGGATAGTTCTTTTCATGCGGCTTTAACTGTCTCGAGGCGTAGGCCACAACCTTACCCTCTTGCATCAAAACACAGCCCAAACCATTCAAGGATGCATCACTAAAGATAACGAACTCTTTACCCAACTCTGGCTGAACAAGCACTGGAGCTTCAGTCAACAAGGTTTTTAGTTGATCGAAACTCTTCTGGCACCTCTCCGTCCATTCGAATCTAACATATTTTTGAAGTAGCCTTGTCATCGGAGTTGCAATAATCGAGAAACCTTTCACGAAGCGTCTATAATAACCGGCAAGTCCCAGAAAACTCCAAACTTCAGTAATATTCCGCGGGGGTCTCCAATCAAGTATAGCCGAAATCTTACTCGGATCAACCCGAATACCTGATGCTGAAACAACATGCCCCAAGAAGCTAACTTCGCGTAACCAGAACTCACATTTACTAAATTTTACATACAACTGCTTATCACACAAAATCTGTAACACAAGTCTCAAATGTTCGGCATGTTCGGTTTCGTCGCGCGAATAGATCAGAATGTCATCTATAAGTACAACTATGAACCGATCCAGATACGGTCTGAATACCCGATTCATCAAATCCATGAAAACAGCAGGGGCATTAGTGAGTCCGAACGGCATCACCAAAAACTCGTAATGGCCGTATCCTGTTCGGAAAGCAGTCTTAGACACATCAGAGTCTTTAACTCGTAACTGATAATAACCCGATCTTAAATCGATCTTCAAAAATACTGAGGCTCCCTTTAACTGATCGAATAGATCATCAATGCGCGGCAACGGGTATTTATTCTTTATTGTCACTTTATTGAGCTGTCGATAGTCGATGCACATTCTCAAAGTTCCATCTTTCTTTTTCACGAATAACACTGGTGCACCCTAGGGAGAGAAACTCGGTCGAGCAAAACCTCTATCCGTCAACTCTTACAACTGTGCTTTCAATTCTTTTAAGTCAGTCGGTGCCATTCTATACGGAGCTATTGAAATCAGAGTCGTCCCTGGTACTAACTTAATTGTAACACCCCAAACCCGGTCTATGCGTTAAGACCAAATTTGACATGTCACACGAAAAGGAATATACATCTAGTCTTTTTAAAGATTTTAAGAAATCAGATTTTCCAAAACATCTTGACGTGAAGTTTATTGAAAACTAAGGTTGATTGATAACTCAAACAATTTGTGTCGTAAGAATTTATAAATTGAAACTTACAAGAAGTTAAAATAATATTTCGAGAAAATTTAATAGAGTTCGAAAATAATTTTGAAAACAAAATTTTGAAGAACGTCGTTAATGATACAATTTTAAGTAGTAAAAATATTTAAGAATGAAAACCCTTTTTGCATATTTATTTTAAGAAAAACATTTATTTTTATTTTTAGAAAAGAAACCCCACATAAGTATTTAAAGCGTATTATAATATCCATCCACAAGTAAAACATCCATAAAAATTTAACCGAGAGGCTTTATTACAAACTTAACTTAAATAGTAAAAATAATAAAAGTACTTAAAAGAAATCCGGAATGTAAATAACCCATTATTCGTAGTATGGCCTCCATCGAGTCGTCCCGGCCCAAGTCTCCATCGATCATTACCCGAGGAGGGTAGGGAAAGCAGGGGGTGAGTTACTTAGAACTCGGTGTGTAATTCACTTACCGCTTTCTTGGGCCAAAATTCAATTAAGCATTTATTGGGCCAAAGCCTATTACAATCATAGCATTATATCATATATATAACATGCATGTGTTATGCAATTTCCCAACCAAACCTAGTTTTCCATCCGCTACACACCACCTGTACCAACCAACACACATGTGGGGAGCTTTAGTCACCCACCCCGCCAACACACCAAACTGGGCATTAAGCCATATATCAAACTGGGCATTAAGCCATATATCAATTTGGGGACAAGCCACCAGAATTTTGTAGCAAAGCTACTAGAACTTCTCTTCGTCAAATATCCCAACCCATGCAAATCATGTATAAATTATGTACATTCAATTACTACAATCCATTCCTATAATTATTACAAACATATGGCCCAATATAAAAATTCTCACAATCTGGCCCATACCACATTTTGGCTCATGTAGCCAATATCACATTTGGCCCATAAATCAAGTATCACATTTGGCCCATTTATCACATATCACATATGGCCCATTCAGTCACTTTTATCGATTTAGCCCATTAAGGGCAAATTAAAGTATTTTTCACGGTCTTAATACCCGATTTCATAGTTTTTACCATTAAAATGATAAATATACTATTATACCCGATTTTACTAACTTGTGATTTAATCTAACGATTAATACAATATAGTTATCCAACCCACGAGATATGGTGTGAGATTACACACCTGATTACGGTGAGCACTACACTTTCTTGATCGTCAACACCTAGAATATTTTTAACGCTCGATTAGATCATTAACACTTATAGTAATTTATTCTAAGATAAACAGTCTAGGATTTTTACCCTCGGAATCGCGAATAACTACGATTTGTCGATTTTCCCCGATTGACGGTCCACAGCCCGTTGGAAAACCACGAATAGCTAATGGCTCCAAACTGCGAATAACCTCAAATAATTGATTTTCACCAGAGGAGGGTCCACAACCTGGTGGAAAGTCTCGAATTGCCGAAACGGACCTTCGTTTGAATCTAGGAGTTGAGAACGCCAAACCACTCCTTTTGGAATCACCACTAGATTTCCCTTTCAAAACGTCACTACGGGCCTCCATTCGTTAGATCTTTAGTAAATCGATAATATACTAAAGTATGGACTTAAAGAAATGATATAGCTAGGCTTACCACGATGTTCTGAGTGATCCCCAAAAGAATCCCTATATAAAATTTTCGGTTACTTCATTCCAAATTGATAATCATTTTGATAATATTGAGGGTGATCATGAAATCCATGAAGAATTCTCTTTACCTTGAAGGTTTTGATCCAAACTCTAATGATTTCGAGATAACCGAGGAGATGGTGATTCGGTCCTCCACTATTTCACTAAAATAAAACGAAAAAAAGATTGTCTAAGAAAATGAACGATTATTTCGATTAAAAAAACTCTCCTAAGCCAACCTATGGATTCAGCCAAAAGCAACAAATAACAAAATAGAAACCAATAAAGAGAATTCTTACCGATTGTCCAAAGTTTGAATAGAAGAAATGATTGAGAAGAAATATATGAGAATTGGAAGATTTGGCTATGAAGATGATTATTAACATTCGGTCATGATGAAAGATTTTGGAGGAGAAGAAAAAAATGTTTAAAAAGTTCTTTGCAAGAAGGAAGGAAGGAGAAAAAGAATTAAAAGAAAGAGAGAGTTTATGTATCGATTTTCAATGATGGAAGATGAACAAAGAAAGGGTCTTGCGGTTGGTGAATAATCGGCCAAATGGAAGACAAAGAAAATGTCACTCAAAGACTATATGATTTCGGCACAAAGAGGAATAGAGTTTAGGAGAAAAGATGATATCAAAATGGTCACAAAGATGAAATGGCCAAAAGAAAACAAAAACTTTACCTTTTCTTATGACAAAATTCAGCTAGAAGGAAGAGTTTGGAGAGAATTTTTGATACACAAGATGCTAAGAAATTGACCAAAACTAACTCTTAATCCTAACCAAACTACTAACAACATTGGCCACTCCCTAGCCCCAAAAATCGTCCATGTTCAAGCCAAAAGGGGTCAACATTTGCCAACTTTACTTTCCATAGCACATTCCTCAATTTAAGCCACTTGTTCCCTACATACCTTATCCTATTGATTCATTTCCTATGTTCAATTCTTGCCTTAATCCATTAGCTACCTTGCCATAAACTAAAAGTCCAACCTTCCAAAAATAAAGCTTGGCCGACACATGCTAGATGAGTGCAAAAATTTAAGTCACAAAAATGTATACCATGGGATTCGAACCTCTCCCCTCAAGACAATACATATGGCGCATATCCTCTTAACCATTAGCTCAGCTTATGTTAGTTACTTACTCAAAAATTTCCATATGTTACAAATCCACTGACTCCCTCTTTTTAAAGTACCAAATGCTAAAAAAAAAATTCACTAGGTCCAAATAGATCCCAAGCCTTCTCAGGACCTCTTCAACAAACAAAATTAATAATCTAACATGCTTAATAACCAATTTAATGTAACACATACAAAACTCAAAATTTACGATGTTACAATTCTACCGCCCTTAAAGAAAATTTCATCCTCGAAATTTACCTGGTTAAAAGAGGTGAGGATATTGCTGCCGAATTGTCTCCTCAGGCTCCCATGTAGCTTCCTCCGCTCTGTGATTACGCCATAGAATCTTAACCAACGGTACTGACTTCTTTCTTAATACTTTTACATCTCGCTCTAAAATTTTCACTGGCTCTTCCTCGAACGACAAGTCAGGCCTTAACTCAACTTCCTCTACCGGTACTATGTGAGACAGATCCGATCGATAACGCCTCGACATAGAGACATGGAAATCACTATGAATCTGACTCAACTCCGGAGGTAATTCAAGCTGATAAGCCACTGGTCCTACACGCTTCGACACACGGTACGGTCCAATGAACCTAGGGCTCAACTTGCCCTTCCTTCCGAATCTGAAGATCTTTTTCCAAGGTGAGACTTTTAGAAAAACCTGATCTCCCACCGCAAACTCAATATCCTTACGCTTCAGATCCGCATATGACTTTTGTCTATCCGAAGCTTCCTTTAACCGTGCTCGAATCACCTTTACTTTTTCTTCCGTCTCTGATATCAATTCAGGACCCAATAACTGCCGTTCCCCCAATTCAGTCCAACAAATAGGGGTACGTCACCTACGACCATATAATGCTTCATAAGGTGCCATTTGGATACTGGATTGATAACTGTTGTTATACGCAAACTCTGCCAACGGAAGAAAATCCTCCCAACTACCTATGAAGTCAATCACGCAACCCCTTAACATGTCTTCCAAAATCTGGATTACTCTTTTCTCGATTGACCATCGATCGAGGATGAAAAGGTGTCTTTGAAATTTAACTTTGTTCCCAAAGCTTCATGCAAAGCTTTCCAAAACCGCGATCTAAACCTAGGGTCTCGTGTGCGAAATAATAGACACGGTACCCCATGTAACCTCACGATCTCCGCTACATACAACTTGGCCAACTTCAGAGTGAAAATCCGTGCATTTAAGGTAGAAAATGGGCAGTCTTCGTCAATCGATCCACTATAACCCAGACGGAATCTTTCTTATTAGGTGATAAGGGTAACCCACTAACAAAGTCCATCGTTATCCGTTCCCACTTCCTTAATGGAATCTTCACCGGTTGTAGTAATCCCGACAGCAATTGGTGTTCTGCCTTAACTTGCTGACACATCAGGCACTTACTCACAAAATTCGTAACTTCCCGTTTCAACCCTGGCCACCAATACTGATCACGAAGGTCTCGATACATCTTATTTCCCCCGGGGTGCATAGCATAGGGGCTACTATACGCCTCTCGCAGAATCATTAGTCTCAAATCCAAATCCTTGGGCATACAAATTCTTCCGCGAAAACACAATACTCCATCTTTATTCAATCCAAAATCCCCTATTACACCACTTTCAACTCGTTGAATTAAGGGACCCAACTTTTCATCCGATAACTGTTTCTCCTTGATCTGTTTTAACCACATAGGCTTCACCTGAAGTTCCGCTAGTAAACTGCCATCTTCATACAAACTAAGATGAGCAAACATTGCTCTCAACTCCGATATCACCTTACGACTCAACGCGTCTGCCACCACGTTAGCCTTTCCAGGATGATACTCGATTGAGAAGTCATAATCCTTCAACAGCTCTATCCATCTCTGCTGTCTTAAGTTCAACTCCTTTTGGGTAAGGAGGTACTTCAGACTTTTATGATCCGTATAAATGATCGACTTCTCACCGCATGCGGTGTAGTGCCTCCAAATCTTCAAGGCAAAACCACCGCGCTAACTCCAAATCATGAGTAGGATAATTGGCTTCATGCGGCCTTAACTAACGAGATGCATAAGCCACCACTTTACCACCTTGCATCAACACACATCCCAAGCCCGTGTGTGATGCATCGCAGTAAACAATAAACTCTTTTCCAGCCTCAGGTTGAATCAGTACGGGCGCTTCCGTCAAAATCTTCTTCAATCTCTTAAAACTCTCTTGCTGCTGATTTGACCACACAAACGATACTCCTTGCGCAATGGTTTAGTTAGGGGTGCAAAGAATCAACGAAAACCCCTCAACAAAACGTTTATAATAACCAACCAAACCTAGAAAACTCCGAATCTCATTACATCGACTTTGGTGGTTTCCAATCCAACACTGACCTCTACCTTCCGAGGATCAACTCGATTCCTTCGGCCGACACAACATGTCCCAAGAAAGTCACTTCCTTCAGCCAAAATTCACACTTACTGAATTTGGCATAAAGTTGCTTTTCTCGCAGTAATTGCAATACTATCCGCAGATGTGAGTCATGCTCTTCTTCATTCCTCGAATATACTAAGATATCATATATGAACACCACCATGAACCGATCTAGGTAGGGTTGAAAGACTCGGTTCATCATGTCCATAAATGTAGCTGGTGCATTGGTCAATCCAAACGGCATCACCAAGAACTCATAATGTCCATAACGAGTTCGAAATGCTATCTTATGAATATCCGCCTCCTTAACCTTAAGTTGATGATAACCCGATCTCAAATCTATCTTAGAGAAAAGCTCAAGCTCCTCTCAACCGATCAAACAGTCATCGATTCGGCAATGGATACCTATTCTTGATCGTCAACTTATTCAACTGCCTATAATCGATGCACATACGCATCGACCCATCCTTCTTCTTGACGAACAAGACCGGTGCTCCCCATGGTGACACACTCGGTCGAATGAATCCCCGATCCAACAACTCCTGAATTTGAGCGTTAAGCTTCGCTAACTCCTTCGGCGCCATCCTATAAGGAGCAATGGACACCGAAGCCGTTCCGGGCAAAAGCTCAATGCCAAACTCTATTTCTCGGTCTGGATGTAAACTCGGAAGTTCTTCGGGAAAGACATCTGGAAATTCTTTCACCGTTCTAACACCTTCCACCGATAATTCCTTGGTATCCAAAGCACTAATGAAGGCTAGGAATGCTCCACACCCTTTCCACACCAACTTTTCTGCCTTTAAAGCAGATACCACATTTGCTAAATAATTTCTCTGCTCGCCTATCATCACAACTTCCTTATCTTCTAAAGTCCTTATCGACATCCGCTTTGTAGCACAATCCAAGTGCACACGGTGCTTCACCAACCAGTCCATGCCCAAAATAAGGTCGAACTCTCCGAAAGGCAGTTCCATCAAATCCGCCAAAAATATTTCTCTTTGAATTTCTAAGGGCACGTCGCTAAACAATTTATCCACTATCACAGACTGTCCTAAAAGACTAATTACCGTCATCTTTCTATCAGTAATCTCAGATCTAATGTTCAGATTTCTAGATATATCACTAGCAACATACGAATGGGTAGATCCGATATCTATCAAAGCAATAACAGGTACATCAGAGATGAAGAACATACCAGTTATCACATCAGGTGCATCACCATCCTCTCGGCGTCGACCGCATACACTAACCCCGGGCCGTCTCACCTCGCATTACCTCGAAGCCATTTCCTCTACCGGTGCTCCTTGACCTCGTCCATCGCCATTACCACCTCGACGACCGCCCACGCCTCTCGGTGGCTGTTGAGCGCTCTAGCTGGTCAGTGTATCATGGTTACGAGCTTCACGATTTGAAGCGGTCCGTCAAGGACAATCTTTAAACTGGTGGTCCTTAGAACCACATTTGAAGCAACCACCGGTTCTATTCCAGCATTCACCAGGGTGTCGTCTTCCACATCGGCACATGGTTGAATCGATTGGTAGCAAAGAGTGCTCTAGCCGAGCCGCTCATCATTCCCTGGGCCTCTTCGAAACCTTTTGCGGGACCCGAGTACTTAAAGTCCCTCTTGCCTCTACCTCTGTCTCTGTTCGACGCTCGGAGTTCTTGGCCTCTTCAGCTATTTTGGCTTTCTCCACAAGCTTGGCAAAAGTCCTTTCTTGTTGTGGGGCTATCAGTACCCGCAACTCATCATTCAGCCCATCCTCAAAACGTACACAACGCTCATGGTCAGTTGGCACTATTGTTCGAGCATAACGGCTCAAGCGTAGAAATTCTGCCTCGTAAGCTGCCACCATCTTATTTCCTTGGACCAGATTCAGGAATTCCTTCCTCCGGGCATCCACATAACATGCCCCGACATACTTTCCTTGGAATGCAGTTTTGAAGAAATCCCAAGTAACATGTTCAGCCTGAGTGCCTTCTCGAAGAGTAAGCCACCATTGATAAGCCTCGTCCCTCAACAAGGACACAGCTCCTCTCAGTTTCTGCTCGGTGGTACACTCCAAATCATCCATGATCCACTCCACAGCCTCGAGCCAATACTCCGCTACATTTGGGGCTACTCCCGAGATACCCCTAAAAACCTCGGCACCACTCGATCTAAGTCGTTCCGAAATTGATCCACGAGCTGCTGGCCCAGTTCTAGCTTCAGCAACCCTTTCCAAGACTCGCAACATTGCTTGGGTCAAGGCAATGTCCTCTCTCGTATGGTCATGTGATCCAGTCTCCGTCGGGTGATGCGGTGCGCCCATTTACGGTATATGTCCCGACGCTTCAGACGCAACCCTAGCACCTCGGCCTCTACCACGGCCACGTCTACCACGTCCACGTCCTCTAGCGCTCATTTTGACTATTTCGGTTTAATCTGATTACAAGTTTTATGAATCAGTATACTATTTCAGTGTTTATTAACGATGTTTTATGATATATAAGAAGTAGAGTTGTTTTCGCAAACGCATCATATAGTCTCAATCTCTATAGTTGCAACACCTAAAACTAAAAGTTCTAGAGTGTTCCTATAGTCATGTCACAATAATAATAATAATAATTAAATTTGCATACACTTACTTGACTTGGTGCCGGATACTCGTGGTGCCATACTACCTTTAAAAACATAAGTTCTATAATTCAAAACAGTTTTGAACCATAAATGTTTTTGAACCCAAATCACAGCCGAGTTTTGAACCGGGCTCTGATACCATAAAATGTAACACCCTAAACTCGGTCTATGCATTAAGACCAAATTTGACATGTCATACGAAAAAGAATATACATCTAGTCTTTTTAAAGATTTTAAGAAATCAAATTTTTCAAAACATCTTGACGTGAAGTTTATTGAAAACTAAGGTTGATTGATAACTCAAACAATTTGATTCGTAAGAATTTTATAAATTGAAACTTACAAGAAGTTAAAATAATATTTCGAGAAAATTTAATAGAGTTCGAAAATAATTTTGAAAACAAAATTTTGAAGGACGTCGTTAACAGACAATTTTGCGAGTAAAAATATTTAAGAATGAAAACCCTTTTTGCATATTTATTTTAAGAAAAACATTTATTTTTATTTTTAGAAAAGAAACCCCACATAAGTATTTAAAGCGTATTATAATATCCATCCACAAGTAAAACATCCATAAAAATTTAACCAGAGGCCTTATTACAGCTTAACTTAAATAGTAAAAATAATAAAAGTACTTAAAAAGAAATCCGGAATGTAAATAACCCATTATTCGTAGTATGGCCTCCACTGAGTCGTCCCCGACCCAAGACTCCATCACTGATCATTACCTGAGGAGGGTAGGGAAAACAGGGGTGAGTTACTTAGAACTCAGTGTGTAATTCACTTACCACTTTCACTGGGCCAAAATTCAATTAAGCATTTATTGGGCCAAAGCCCATTACAATCATAGCATTATATCATATATATAACATGCATGTGTTATGCAATTTCCCAACCAAACCTAGTTTTCCATCCGCTACACACCACCCGTATTTCAACCAACACACCGTGGGGAGCTTTAGTCACCCACCCCGCCAACACACCAAACGGGCATTAAGCCATATATCAAATGGGCATTAAGCCATATATCAATTTGTGGACAAGCCACTGAATTTTGTAGCAAAGCTACAGAACTTCTCTTCGTCAAATATCCCAACCCATGCAAATCATGTATAAATTATGTACATTCAATTACTACAATCCATTCCTATAATTATTACAAACATATGGCCCAATATAAAAATTCTCACAATCTGGCCCATACCACATTTTGGCTCATGTAGCCAATATCACATTTGGCCCATAAATCAAGTATCACATTTGGCCCATAAATCAAGTATCACATTTGGCCCATTTATCACATATCACATATGGCCCATTCAAATACTTTTATCGATTTAGCCCATTAAGGGCAAATTCCGTAATTTTCACGGTCTTAATACCGATTTCATAGTTTTTACCATTAAAATGATAAATATACTATTTTACCCGATTTTACTAACTTGTGATTTAATCCAACGATTAATACAATATAGTTATCCAACCCACGAGATATGGTGTGAGATTACACACGATTACGAGTGAGCACTACACTTTCTTGATCGTCAACACCTAGAATATTTTTAACGCTCGATTAGATCATTAACACTTATAGTAATTTATTCTAAGATAAACAGTCTAGGATTTTTACCCTCGGAATCGCGAATAACTACGATTTGTCGATTTTCCCCGGTTGACGGTCCACAGCCCGTTGGAAAACCACGAACAGCTAATGGCTCCAAACTGCGAATAACCTCGAATAATTGATTTTCACCAGAGGAGGGTCCACAACCTGGTGGAAAGTCTCGAATTGCCGAAACGGACCTTCGTTTGAATCTAGGAGTGGAGAACGCCAAACCACTCCTTTTGGAATCACCACTAGATTTCCCTTTCAAAACGTCACTACAGGCCTCCATTCGTTAGATCTTTAGTAAATCGATAATATACTAAAGTATGGACTTAAAGAAATGATATAGCTAGGCTTACCACGATGTTCTGAGTGATCCCCAAAAGAATCCCTATATAAAATTTTCGGTTACTTCATTCCAAATTGATAATCATTTTGATAATATTGAGGGTGATCATGAAATCCATGAAGAATTCTCTTTACCTTGAAGGTTTTGATCCAAACTCTAATGATTTTGAGATAACTTCGAGGAGATGGTGATTCGGTCCTCCACTATTTCACTAAAATAAAACGAAAAGAGATTGTCTAAGAAAATGAACGATTATTTCGATTAAAAAAACTCTCCTAAGCCAACCTATGGATTCAGCCAAAAGCAACAAATAACAAAATAGAAACCAATGAAGAGAATTCTTACAGATTGTCCAAAGTTTGAATAGAAGAAATGATTGAGAAGAAATATATTAGAATTGGAAGATTCGGCTATGAAGATGATTATTAACATTCGGTCATGATGAAAGATTTTGGAGGAGAAGAAAAAAATGTTTAAAAAGTTCTTTGCAAGAAGGAAGGAAGGAGAAAAAGAATTAAATGAAAGAGAGTGTTTATGTATCGATTTCCAATGATGGAAGATGAACAAAGAAAGGGTTTTGCGGTTGGTGAATAATCGGCCAAATGGAAGACAAAGAAAATGTCACTCAAAGACTATATGATTTCGGCACAAAGAGGAATAGAGTTTAGGGAGAAAAGATGATATCAAAATGGTCACAAAGATGAAATGGCCAAAAGAAAACAAAAACTTTACCTTTTTCTTATGACAAAATTCGGCTAGAAGGAAGAGTTTGGAGAGAATTTTTGATACACAATATGCTAAGAAATTGACCAAAACTAACTCTTAATCCTAACCAAACTACTAACAACATTTGGTCACTCTCCCTAGCCCCAAAAACCGTCCATGTTCAAGCCAAAAAGGGGTCAACATTTGCCAACTTTACTTTCCATAGCACATTCCTCAATTTAAGCCACTTGTTCCCCTACATACCTTATCCTATTGATTCCTTTCCCTATGTTCAATTCTTGCCTTAATCCATTAGCCACCTTGCTATAAACTAAAAGTCCAACCTTCCAAAAATAAAGCTTGGCCGACACATGCTAGATGAGTGCAAAAATTTAAGTCACAAAAATGTATACCATGGGATTCGAACCTCTCCCCTCAAGACAATACATATGGCGCATATCCTCTTAACCATTAGCTCAGCTTATGTTAGTTACTTACTCAAAAATTTCCATATGTTACAAATCCACTGACTCCCTCTCTTTAAAGTACCAAATGCTAAAAAAAAAAATTCACTAGGTCCAAATAGAACCCAAGCCTTCTCAGGACCTCTTCAACAAACAAAATTAATAATCTAACATGCTTAATCACCAATTTAATGTAACACATACAAAACTCAAATTTTAGGATGTTACATTAAAACCAAACTCTACCTTCCGAACAGGTGGCAAACCCGGCAATTCTTCCGGAAACACATCCGGATACTCACATACAACAGGTACAGATTCAATCTTCTTTTCGGTCACTTTACTATTAATCACATAAGCAAAGTAAGCTTCGCAACCCTTTCTTATATGCTTCTGAGCCCACATCAAGGATATCACTGCTGGTAACCCATTTAAATCACTAGACTCAATTCGAATTATCTCATTATTCTGGCACCGTAAATCAATAGTCTTTCATCTACAATTCACTACAGCATCGTGCACGGTTAACCAATCCATACCGAGGATGATATCGAACTCATCAAATGGTAGTAACATCAAATCAGCCGGAAAACATGAATCGCGAATCATCAAAGGGCAATTTTTGCATACCTTATCAACTAGCACACACCGGCCCAGGGGGTTCGAAACCCGAATCACAAACTCAGTAGACTCAACAGGTAAAGTCTTACTGGATACTAATGTTTCACACACGTAGGAATGAGTTGAACCGAGATCAATCAAAGCAATTACACTAGTATTAAAGAGAGTAAATATACCAGTGATAACATCTGGAGATGAAGCCTCCTCTCGGGCACGGATGGCATAGGCTCTGGCAGGCACACGAGCCTCTGATCGAGTAACTGTATCCGAAGTCCCTCTCTAAGTGCCACTTCTACCTCCCACATTTCGGGGTGGTCTACCTCTAGCTGCAGCACCGCTCGATCTCACACTCTGAGCATTATCCTTCTCGGCTAACTCCGGGCAATCCCGAATGAAATGATCTTGCAAACTACACTTGTAGCAAACTCGGTTGTTGAACTTGCCCCAACATTCACCAAAATGTCGCCTACCACACTACTGACACTCGGGTTTATTCGGTCGAGCATTGCCAACACTAGCTATCGAGGTGGCTCGTGAACTCACTGGTGGTCGCTCTCGTATAGAAGACCCGACATTAGTCTTAGATCGGCTACTGTCATTTCTGAACTTCTTTGAGGCCGATTGAAAAGTTTTACCCGCTGATCTCTTACGGAAATCTCTAGCTTCGAACTCAGCTTTTCGTTTCTCATTTCCTAGCCCTTCGGCTTTGCAAGCTCGCTCAACGAGCACCACGAATTCATTTATTTCAAGTATGCCAACGAGCAATTTTATGTCTTCATTCAGCCCTTCTTCGAACCTTTTACACATAGCAGCCTCAGATGAAACACACTCGCGGGCATATCGACTGAGTCTCACAAACTCGCGTTCATACTCAGATACGGTCATACGACCTTGTTTAAGCTCGAGAAATTATTTGTGTTTTTTGATCTATGAATCGCTGGCTAATATACTTTTTGCGAAACTCTGTCTGAAAGAAGCCCCAAGTGACCCGTTCCTTCAGAACAACCGAAACTAGAGTGTTCCACCAATAGTAGGCAGAATCCCGTAATAAAGATATAGCACATTTCAGGCACTCATCGGGTGTACAAGATAGTTCATTAAAAACACAAATTGTATTATCGAGCCAAAATTTAGCTCGTTCAGCATCATCATCCGCTATAGCTCTGAACTCTTGAGCCCCATATTTTCTGATTCTGTCAATCGGAGGCTTATTTAATCTCTCAGAATTAATGATTGGAGGTACCACAGGTACTACTGATGGATTGTCAGGGTTCGGGGGTTGTTGAACAGCCGAATTTGTCTGGATATACTGATTAAACCAATCACTCATTATACTAAAGAAGGCTTGCTTTGCCCCCTCATCTTGGTTACTCGTAGCTGGTCGAGATTCAGTCGGCGCAGTCCCTTGCGTAGGAATAGGCGCCACACTCTCGACATCATCAACCACGGCTCGTTCGGGATCCGGATCCATTTACTATACGAAAGAAGGAAAACATATTTCATTGTCAGAAGTCATCACACTATCACAGTAATATTTATGGCATGTATAGCTAGACTCACACGCGCTACGTTAGTCCGAGCACCGGCTAAATCGTAGCTCTGATACCAATAAAATGTAACACCCCTAACCCTTATCCGTCGTCGGATTAAGGTTACGAGGCATTACCTGACATACACAGTTCAGCACGCTTATATAAAACATTTATCACATATAGATCACTTATCCAACAAAAGAAAAACCAACCGTGCTTTATTACAATTAATACATAAACAATCCATGATTCTAAATTCAAATATATATACGTATCATTTAATTAATCAACTAACACGCATCAAAGCTAAACTACTTATGCTTAATAGACATAATGTTTGAAACATACAAACATTACATGCATGATATTTAAATACCTAATTTATAAATATGCATACTACGCTTCATAAACTAAGCACATATTTTACAACATTCATTTATAAGATATTAGCAAACATTACCAAATGGTTCGATATAATCTCGTACTTTACTAATTTATAAGCATTTCACTATAATATCATTAGTCATTTTCGAACACATATGATATTTGATAGCATATCTAATTTACAAGTTAAAATAATATGTCTATACATTATACCAAAATTACTATTAAACGACCAATTCACTTATCACATATTCGGCTATCAAATCACCCAGAAAAGATCATACCAACACGCAGTGAAATCTCAACTAAGTATACCATTCCATATCAAATTAACCTTAATAATTATACACATTATACCAGCCCAATTATCTATCAAATCCTTCATGAAACATAACATTCTTTATTGTTACAAACCGTACCAATATGACCAATTAACAAACAAGGATGTCTTCATTACATAGTTTATAAAGCCATGCCACAATCGAAATCACATTCATCAACTACCTCAACAATTTAAACGAATCTTAGGAACATCCAACATCCATAATATACTATATGGTATACTTCTAAAATGAACCAAATACTTGACCGATTACACATCATAAATAACATCATTATCAAGCCATATCACCAACCACAAGCATGTATACACCGTGAAATATACTTCCATAATAAGTTAATACCATGACCGAATTCACATAAATCCTAAGTATTAAAATTTAGCCATTTTCGCATGGCATAATATATACATAACACAAAACAATCATTTCAAAATATAACCCAGCCTATACATGCCATAGTTTCAAAATTTTAGCTTATAAAGTACCAAAGTTAGACGATAGTGTGATAAACTTTAACGATGATCCCCGAGATCGTAAGTTGACTCCCAAAATCTAATAAACAATGCAAACAACACATACAGTAAGCTATCATAGCTTAGTAAGTTATAAGAATTTTAATACAAAAATGCATTATATCATTATATTATAAAAATAAAGTAAAATTAATTAAACAAAGATTCATTAACTGCTCATTTACTTGTGCAACCACAAAACGTTTCTTATATCTAAAAATTCAAGCCGAACCTAATATGAAAATTTTATTCCCACGCATTATTCATATATTCAAGTTCCAAACTATTCAAGCATATATCTTATATCAAAATTTCCACATATCCAATCACTTTTGTATTTGTTTTTTTTTTCATTTAACAATCAATATGATTTTATATAATTTCCACATATCAACTCATTTCATTTGGTTTATACATCCAAAAGAAAACATTCCACCCAATCCACAATTAATTGCATATACTTACTCCCAAATAATAACATCTCATAGTTTCAATACTTACCAAATCCCATCCTTGAATTTAAAAAGTTAATCCACACCTTTAGTGCTAACTAACCGATTTCGCACACTTAGTGCTCGGTAATTCAATTCGCACACTTAGTGCTAAATAGCCAATTTCGCATACATAGTGCTCGGTGATTCAATTCGCACACTTAGTGCTTAATAACCGATTTCGCACACATAGTGATCGGTAAATTCAATTTGCACACTTAGTGCTTATCTCAACTTGTTATTCATTTATATAAGTACGCATAAAACTTTAAACTTCAGCCACATATATCCTAATTAACTCATTTCACCTCCAAAATCAACTTCACATTCGGGTGTACAAATAACATATATGCATATATCACATTCGACTTAATTACACACACATATATATATAGCTATCACATTCGGCTATAACATATATATATTTATATACTTTCAATAAATTTATGTACACCACTATAAATAAGCCCAATTCACTTAATTGCTTAAAACTTACCTCGAGTATCGACAGATTTTGTTTCCCGACTATTCAACTAACTTTGCTTTTCCCCGATCCAATCCCGATCCTTTTTGTTCTCGATCTAATAAATTTCAAATTTAGCTAAATCAAATATTATTCCATTGACTTGGTCTGAAAAACACATAAATGGGCAAATTACCATTTTGCCCCTGATATTTTACACTTTTTACAATTTAGTCCTTTTTGCACAAAACACAAATTACACAAAATTTGGCTACACTTCTTTAGGGCCGAATATTCATAGTCTTATTACAAGCTCATACATTTCATTTATTTCACATTTTGACCCCTCAATTTACAAATTTCACAATTTAATCCTATTTAGGCATTTCTACCAAAAATGCCTTAATTAAACTTAACAATCTAACATCCTATATTTATTTTCCATCACTAAACATCAAATTCATCAAGCTATCAACAATGGCATTTCATGAATACATCATCAAATTCAAAAATTCAAGTTTGGGCTAGCTAGTATTCAAAGCAACGATCTCAAAAACGTAAAAATTATAAAAACCAAACTCAATTACATACCTTAATTAAACATGCAAGGGCCGAAAGTTTCTAAAGCTCAACCCTTTCTTCTTTCTCTAGTTTCAGCAATTGAGCAAAAATAGAAGAGAAGAAATGATGTTCCTCCACTTTAGTAGGTTTTATTATTATTATATTATTATAAGTTATCAAATTCACCAAATTTCTAATAATAAAATAATTTGATAATCCATTTACTATTACATGCATTTTGGCCGGCCACAAATATCTATTATGGCCAAATTGCAACCTTAATACTCCATAATATAAAAACAATCATATTTTGGCCCTTACACATTAACCCTTAAATCTTCCATTTTACGCGATTTGATCGCTGTGAAGTCAGAGTTTTAAATTTATAAAGATAATGATCGAACCTGGAAACTAACTATGACAACGATTGAGGCAAGCGCACCTATCAAACAGTAGTATAGCTTAGGCAAGACTGGATTGTCGAACCCAAAGGAACTAAAAGTACTAATACTAACTTTCTTTCTATTATTTAGCCTAAGAATTAAGCGAATGGTTATTTAATCTAAATTAATTAACTACTAAAACTAAAGACTCTAAGACAAAGAAGAATGAATTTGGGAGAATACTTGAGGAAAAACCAATTAATTAAGATGACACCCAAGGAAGAATCCACCTAGACTTCACTTGTTATCTAACTCTGAACCAGACGATTTATTCATTTGACTTGATCCGTAGGATTCCATAATTTATATTAAACCCTCTCTCGAGGCGAATAACGTCTAACCCTAGGTTGATTAATTGAAATCTCTTTCTAATTAAAACCCCTAGAATCGCATTAACTCAATCTATGGACTCCCATATTAGGTTTTACCCTAATTCGGCAACGCCTCGTCACCCTATCTCTAGGCGCGCGATCAACTCCGCTTAACTATGCTAGATCTACTCTTAGGCAGGGACTTTTGCTCCTCCACCTAAGCACATCCAACTTGAATTAATATCCGCGAAATATCAACACAAGAATTAAGAACACATAATTAAGAACAAATCAAATATTTATCATATAGTTCAGTAAACGATAACAAGACTCATCTAAGTTTCATCCCCCTCAGGTATCTGAGGGTTTAGTTCATAACAATAAAAGAAAACATCCCAGAAGAAAAGATAAAACAAAACATAAGAAATCCCTAAAACCCCCTGAAGGAATTGAAGAGGAGACCCTCCGTCTTGAGTAGAATTCCGGCTTCTTGAGATGGATCAACTGGCTATCCCCGAGCGAATTCCCACAAATCTGCCCTCTCTGGCCTAGCAAGACGCCCCTAAACGGTAGCTTTAGGCTCCCGTCGACTCCTCTCCTTTAGTTCATACTTAGGGTGTATTTATAGGCTTTTGGAATGTGTTTCTTTGCCCCTAAGTATCCAAATTCGATTGAAATTACTCTTTTCCGCGGCAGGGACACGGCCATGGCACACGCCCGTGTGAATCATCTTTAGGCCGTGTTCGGACTTCATTAATGAGGCACGACCGTGTATTTCATGGCTTAGACCGTGTTCGAGATTATTGAGGAGGCACGGCCGTGTGGTCTTGGGCCCAGGCCGTGTTGATTTCGTGCTTTGGCCCATTTGGCTCGTTTTAAGGCCGTTTCTTGTTCTTTTCATCCTCCGGTGCTTTCCTGGGTATAAAACATGAAAAGAAGGATTAAGAGAACCTTTTTACATAAATCAAGGGATAAATCATCCCAAAAGTATGCTAAATGTGGGCTTAAAAAATGTTACTTTTACGGTTTATCACGATTAAACCCTTTTCATTTAATCGGGCATCCAAACGATAAAATTTTAAAACGAAATTTTCACACCAACAAATTCACACATTCAGAATACAGAAACTAATATTTAAATATATATTTTTGACTCAAATTTGTGGTCCCGAAACCACTTTTTCGATTAAGGTCAAAATCGGGCTGTTACATTCTTCAATCACGTAACTCTGTAATTCCACACTTGTGAGCTTATTCAATCTAAATCTTACGAATTTCATTGTAACACTATACTGATAAGGGGGTGAAGGTCGTAAAGCCTCAAATTTAACTCTCACATATACATACACATAACATAACATTTATCAATAACATAATATCATGAACTTTTATTCATACCTTTATGAATTTCAACTCATTATAAACACATTTTTGCTCAAATATTTGAGTACCACTTTCTGTAGTATCAGAAGTAGCTCGGTTGGAAAGCATATCTGTCTAAATAAAATAATTTTTTTTAGAGTCGGGAGATATCACACTATCACAGGTTCCATATGGCATGTATAGCTAGACTCACATATGCTACATTAGTCCTGGTATCGGCTAAACCGTAGCTCTGATACCAATAAATGTAACACCCCTCACCCGTATTCAACGCCGGAATAGGGTTACGGAGCATTACAGGACATATAACACATATAACCGTATTTTTCTTATGCATTCAATCAATTCATACAATCATCGTTCAATCTCAATCAATTTGTCCCTTATAATATCCTACGAGGCCTTAAACATGCTTTAAGAGCGGTTAAGGACTAAACTGATAACTTACAAAACTTTCATGAAACTTTGAATTTTTTTCTCAAAACAGAGGACACACGCCCGTGTTGCTAGGCTGTGTGTCTCACACGGCCACCCGACACAACCGTGTCATAGGCTGTGTGAAAGCAAGGGGTACATACTGACTTGGGTCACACAGCCAACCACACGCCCGTGTGTCTAGCCCGTGTGCCCTTCGAAGTGGCCACACACGCCCATGTGCTAGGCCGTGTGCCAATTAGGGGGTATAGTGACTTGTACCACACGGCCAGTCACACGCCCGTGTGTGAGACCGCGTGGAGCATTCTGACTTCATTTTATTTTCCACACCAGGGGACACACGGCCATGTAATTTGACCGTGTGTCAAACACGGCTGAGACACACACCCGTGTCTCTGCCCGTGTGGACAAAAATAGGCTATTTACCAAGCCAATTTTCCACCCAAACTCATGAACACCAATACCAATTTCAGTGTCACCAAAATATAACACTTATAAGCATTTAAAACAACCTCAATGAAACATCTTTCATACCATTTCAATACCAACAAATACAATACATACTATTTCCCAACATGTCTTCCAAAACATACAAATATTCACAATCTCAATTCATCAATATGAATACATTCAAACATGCATTAATTTACCTAATATCACCAACACATCATTCTTCAAACATGGGCTCTTTCATACTCCAAATACTATTTTAAAATCTACCCATCACAATTAGCATTTATAGGACAATTACCAAACTCAAAACAAAGGTCATTTGCACACTTATACATCATCAAAATCATCAATATAGCCAACTTACATGACTATATATATACAAACCAAAATGTAGGCATTCATAAGCCAATTCAAATGGAAAAAGTCACTACCAAAATAATTATCAAAATGACCACAAAACCTATACATGCCATATAACCAATATCACAAGCTTATAAGTATCAAACCATAGCTGGATAGTGTGGTATGATCTCCGATGACTTCCAACCCGAGCGATCCTCCGAATCACTATAAACACAAAAAAGATAACAAAGTAAGCTATAAAGCTTAGTAAGCTCGTATGATAATAACTCATCTCATCGAATAAACATATTTTAAGCCATTACAAATACTATAATATAACTTGTATAATTCCACCTTTATGTCATGCATACGTTCACATAGTTAACCAAGAATTTCATAGGTTTATTCATTTCAATGCTTATATGGTTTGAATACTTCTTATCAATTCATTCCCATTAACATAAGCATAAGCAAATAGAAATAAACTATATTCAATTAAATAGCCATCACATTTATATAAATTTCTTTGAACCATATGAATTCTCATAATTTGCCACTTACTCACTGAGTCGTAACTTCACTTGTAATCACGTTTTGTCAACATTTCCCGTTGAACTATTTGGAATACTAAGGGATACTCGAGAATCTCGTTCACACAATACCGTTCTAGATCCAAATCTCGTTTATCTCGATCTTAATTGAACAAAATAGCTTGGTCGAATGCTCAAGCTTCCATGGCTGTTCTTACTTTGAATATTTCGTGGTGGTATCATCTTTAGAAAGATGATATCTTTATTTCTTTTGTTTTATTAACCTTTATTACTAGATTACAATAATAACTTTATTATTCAATCAAAATTACACCAATTTCCATGCTATCATCATCCACAAACCCAAAAATGGCCTATTTACCACTTAAGGACCTTTACTTTAATGTTCTATAGCTATTTGACACCTTTAACTAATAGAACATGCATTTTACATTTTACGCTATTTAGTCCTTTTTACCGAATTAAGCATTCAAACAGTAAAATTTCCTTACGAAACTTTCACGTAATTAATCTATCATGCTGTAGACCTTATTAAAATAATAAAATAAATATTTTGACTTTGGATTTGTGGTCCCGAAACCACTGTTTCGATTTGACCCAAAAATGGGCTATTACAGCTCGACTGAAAACTATTGTTATAAGCAAATTCTACAAATGGTAAATGCTCTTCTCAATTTCCTCGGAGTTTAATTACACAACCTGTAACAACCCATTTTCAGTGGAATCAGATCAGTGGTTTCGGGACCACAAATCTGAGTTAGAAAGAAAATTTATTTTAATATTATTACATGGTTTGCATTATGATAGGAATGTTATATGAAAATTTTGATAAGAAAATTTTATTGATTACATGCGTAATTATGGAAAGGACCAAATTGCATAAAATGCAAAGGTTGAGCTCTAGTAGCTATAAGTATCAAATAGCTATAGAATTCAAAACTTGAGGTCCTTATATGGTAATTAGACCATTAAGAAAAGTTAGTAGATATTTATGATGAATCATCCATGGAAAATTAGAAAAAGAAAAGGACTAAGTTGGAAAGTTGAAAAATTAATGGATGATAATAAATTTAAATAGAAATATCATATTATTATTATCATCTTCTTCCCCAAAATACATGGAAACCTAGGAAAGAGAAAGGAAATCAAGCAATCTTAATTGGATAAGTATTTTTGTCCCATTTTTAGTAATTTTTATATTTCTGAGTTCGTAATAGCTTAATTTATCTATTTTGGGGATTAATTTGTAAAGATATCAAAGTATAGAAATTTTTACATGGATGTAAATGCTGAAATTTTGAAATTTATGGTAGAAAATAAAAGGCTGTTGATAGATAAACAACTTTTACAAAGAGAATTTTGATGAAATTATGATTTAGGGGCTAAATTGAAAAATGGTAAAACCCATGGAAAAATTATGATTTTTGTAAAATTTATGGGCTGTTATTAAGACATGTAAAAATCGGTTAGGCTTGGAATAAGGATTAAATTGCATGAATTTTATTTTCCGAGTCTAGGGACAAAATTGTCATTTATGAAAAGTATAGGGGCAAAATGGTAATTTTGCCTAAGAAGTGAATTGAGTTTAATTGAGTATGAAATGGATTAAATTGATGTTAAATTCATTTATATAGATCCAAAAAGATCAAATAAAGAGTTAGATCGAAGAAAAGAAAAGGTGACAGATTAGTAGATTATCATACACGAACAACTGTCGAGGTAAGTTTGTGTATTTAAATTGAGTTTATTTCTATGATTGAATTGAGTGTGGTATGTATTTATGTGAATTATATAAATTTTATAAATGTATGAAATAATCACATGTCCGATAATGTCTGGAAAATGTTAAGTTCTGTTTGAATAATGAAATTCGATGGATACATGATTTCCTATATAGAATGTGGTCCTGTATATGTTGCAGACAGAATATAGCTCGAACGAGAAATCCTGTTATAAGCCCTCTCGAGCATCCTGTTATATAGTTCCTGTGAGAATCCTGATCGGTAGTGATCCTACATGTGTTGCGCACTACCGCAGCTCTTTGTGAGCATCCTGTTACACGATTCGATCGGTTGTAGTCCAGCATTTATTGCAGACACAATCACAGCTCTCCGTGAGCGTCCTAATATAAGCTCTTATGAGCTTCCTGACATGGCTCGCTTGAACTCCTTGTTATGCCATCCAGAGCTCCCTGCTAATAACTCTTCGGAGTTACTTGTTAAGCTCAATGAGCTTCCTGTTCTAAACTCTTATGAGTTTCCTGTTTAGCCCGAATATGTGTCCTGTTACATGGCTCATCTGAGCATCCTGATATATGGCTCGAGAGTGTGCTTCTTGATTATGTGCCCTTATGGGTACCTCTGAACATGAGTTGTCGGATTATTGATTTGTATACCTTGAGTATACTACTTGGGTATCCATCGATATTTCAATGATTCAACGGATAAAAACTTTTGATGAAAGAAAATATGAGCTAAATATGAGTTATCTCTCAGATACTCTGAAGTACTTGGAAATTTTTATATGATGAGCTCATCTCTGTTTTCTTGATATCCACGAGAATTATAAGACTTACTTGTTTGATGAGAACTTGTGCTTAGGCATTTGGCTAAAATGTTTTGGGATGCATGTTATATATATATATTTATACGAGCATGATTGGTAAGTTAATGTAACAGTTCGATTTTGACCCTAATCGGAACGGTGGTTTTGGGACCACGAATCTGAGTCAGAAAAATATTTAAATATTATTTTCTATGTTCATTATATGTGAATTGGTGCGTGTGAAATTTTCGTATTAAAATTTCATTGTTTTGGTGCTTAATTATAAAAAATGGCTTAATCGCATAAAAAGAAAGTTTGGTGGTTAAATGTGTGAGTACCAAATTGATGATGGTTTTATAAATTGAAGTATTGATAGTGTAATTTAGCCAAAATTAAACATAGTGGCCGGTTGGTGTGCATGTAATAGTGACTTGAATTGTTTATTATATTTTATGTTATTATGTTATAATTGAATATATGTTATAATAATATATTTGATAAAAGATGAAAGTGCTCATCTTTCTTCCTTGTTCTTGGCTAAAACTAAGAGAGAAGAAGCTTTGTAATATTCGACCCTTGCAAGCTCAAATAGGTAAGTGATTTGAGTTCGATTTTTGATAATTTTTACGTTTTTGAGATCGTTGCTTTGAATACTAGCTAGCCCAAGTTGGAATTTTCGAATTTGATGATGTATTCATGAATTGCCATTGTTGATAGCTTGATGAAATTGGTGTTTAGTGATGGAAAATAAATATAGGTTGTTAGATTGTTAAGTTTAATTAAGGCATTTTTGGTAGAAATGCCTAAATAGGATTAAATGGTGAAATTCATAAATTGAGGGGTCAAAATGTGAAATAAATGAAATATATGAGCTTGTAATAAGGCTATGAAAATTTGGCCCTAAAGAAGTGTGGTCAAATTTTGTGTAATTTGTGTTTTGTGCAAAAAGGACTAAATTGTAAAAAGTGTAAAATATCAGGGCAAAATGGTAATTTGCCCATTTATGAGTTTTTGGACCAAATTCAATGGAATTATATTTGATTTAGCTAAATTTGAAATTTATTAGATCAAGAACAAAAAGGATCGGGATTGGATCGGGGAAAAGCGAAGTTAATCGAATAGTCATAAAACATAGTCCGTCGATACTCGAGGTAAGTTTTTAAGCAATTGAGTTGAATTGGATTTATTTATAGTTGTGTACATGAATTTAATGGAAGTATGTATATAGATTATTTATATAACCGAATGTGATATCTATATATGTGTATAGTATAGTCGAATGTGAGGTATGCATATATGCCATTAGTACACCCGAATGTGATGTTGATTACGGGGATTGAAATAAGTTAATTTTTATATTTGTAGTTGAGGTTTAATTCTTATGTGTGTGTATATATATAAAGGTGTAACAAGATTGAGAAATGCACTAAGTGTGCAAATTGAATTACCGAGCACTATGTGTGCGAAATCGGTCATTATGCACTAAGTGTGCGAATTGAATTACCGAGCACTATGTGTGCGAAATCGGTCAATGAGCACTAAGTGTGCGAATTTAATTACCGAGCACTAAGTGTGCGAAATCGGTTAATAAGTAATAAGAGTACGAGTTAATTTCAATTCAAAGATCGAATTTGGTAAGTTTTGATACTACGAGAAATTCTTATTTGAAGTCAAGTGTAAGTGATTAGTTGTGGAATTTTGTATAAATGTGTTGGTTTAATTAGTTTTGATCTTGAATATGTGAATAAAACATGATGACGAATTATTATATTTGATTCGACTATTAAATTGAGAAATAGAAATGTTCTGCGGTTGAATAGTAAATGAGTACTTGATGAAACCTTGTCTACAATTTTTGTTTAAATCAATTTGAGTATAATTAATAGATTTCTTAGATTTTCTTATAACTTACTAAGCTAGTAAAGCTTACTTGGTGTTTGTTTTTGGTTACTCTTGTGATTTAGATTTTTGGGTGATCGTTGGTGAAGCTCGTCACACTATCATCAATATTTTGGTACTTTTGAAGTTGATTTTAAAGTATATGGCATGTATAGGCTAGCTTGTGTTTTGGGTTAGTTTTGAAGTTGTAAATATTAAGCCATGCGAAAATGGCTAGATATGAAGCTTAAGTTTATGCAAAAATTTCGGTCATGGTATATATATATATGATGTGTTTTGGTATATTGGCTAATGGTTGTGTAATTTAGTTATGGTTTAAGCCTATTTCAAAAGCAATATGTATATTATAGGTATATGATGTAATAGGTATATGCATGATGATATAGTCTTGAAAGTTGGTATGATTTGCAATTATGGTTTGTTATAATTTGATTCAAGTGAATTAGATATGGTTGATGAATGAGTTTTAATTAATGATTATAAATCACCTTGTGATTTGGTAGTGATGTTTTAAAAATGTCTAGTTATATGTTAACATTAAATTTGTTATATTTGTTAAGTGTGGATTATGCTATGTTATGAAAATTTTACTTTTGAAATTGGTGAATAATGAATATATATATATTCGAATAGGGTACTATACTTATATATATATATATGTGATGTTGCATTTGATATGTTTGGCATTTATAGAATGTCTTGAATTGGCTAAAGTGCATAGAAATAGCCAAAGTTAGTCAAGTGAACATGGTAAAAATTTGGTAATGTTTGCTAATGTCTTATAAACGAAGGTTGTAATATCTGAGCTTGGTTATGAAGCGATATATGCTTATTTATAAACTAGGTATTCGAATGTCATGCATGAAATGTTTGTTTATGTCGAACATTATGACTATTAAGTATAAGTATTTTAGCTTTAATGCTTGTTAGTTGGTTCAAAAATTTGATTGAAAAAGTTGATATATCCGTGATCATGAAATGTTTTATATGAGCATGCTGAACTGTGTTTTGTCAGGTAATGCCTCGTAACCCTAATTTGGCGATGGATACGGGTTAGGGGTGTTACATTTGATTGGTATCAGAGCTACGGTTTAGTCGGTCTCTCGGACTTAGGTAGCGCGTGTGAGTCTAGCAATACATGCCATAATTTTTACTGCGATAGTGTGATGACTCCTAACAATGAAATATGTTTTCCTTCTTTCGTATAGTAAATGGATCCTGATCCCGAACGAGCCGTGGCTGAGGATGTCGAGAGTGTGGCGCCTGCTCCCGTGCAAGGGACCGCGCCGGGTGAATCTCGACCAGCTACGAGTAACCAAGATGAGGGGGCTAAGCAAGCCTTCTTTAGTATAATCAATGATTGGTTTAATCAATATATTCAGACAAATCTGGCTGTTCAACAACCCCTGAACCCAAATAATCCACCCGTAGTACCTGTGGTGCAACATCCTGATTTAGGGCCTAGTCGGAATAGTGGTGCGAGACCACAAATCTGAGGTATATGAATGAGTTTTTGAGGTTTATGCTATGTATGCATGCTAGTGTGAAAGTTTCATGAAGCAATTTTGTGAAATTGCGGTTGAATTGTCCAAAAGGACTAAATTGCAAAAGTTGCAAAATGTGAGATTCTAGAAGCTATTTGTGTGAAATAGCTTTAGAATATTAATTAGAGGTCCTTAAATAGCAATTTTCCCAATTTCTAATATTTGGACAAAATTGGGCATAGATGAGTTAAAATAGAAAGTTTATCAAAAAGGGCATTTTGGTCATTTATCAATTAAGTGATTAAAATAGGAGAAAAGATGACAAAATTCATTCATCTTCTTCTCCAAGGTTGCCGAAATTTTCAAGAGCCATTGTTAGGGTTCTTCAAATTTTTCAAGCTTGCTAGTAAGTGCATCTAGCCCCGTTTTTTATACTCTTTGTATTTTTGAAGTCCTTGTAGCATGAGTAAGCTATTTTTAGCTATTTGATGAGCTATGATGGATGTTCAAAAATGTAGCCATGTATGACATGCATGTATTTTGATCTTTTATGGAAGATTATGAAAGCTTGATGTAGTAGAAACATCTTTTGCTAAATGAGTTTCCATAGAAAATGCATGTAGGGACTAGTTTGTAAAAATCTTGAGTTTGGTCATACATGTGTGTTGTGATGAGAATTGATGATTGCTTTAGTTGATTAACTGATTCGACTAATCATGAAAGGCTAGAAAGTTGAATAAAAATCACTTTACGAGCCTTGGGGGTAATAGTGTAATTATGAGAAAGATTAGGGGCAAAAGAGTAATTTTTGCCAAAGTATGAGATGTGGGTCAATTTGGTCATTGTGTGTATTGAATAAGCTGATTTATTCATTATAGATCAAGAAAGACGAAGCCCGGATCGAAATCGAGGCAAAAGCAAAGTGGTGGACTAAATTACACGTTTCTATACTTTTATGTATCAAGGTAAGTCTATGCATAAACAATGCATTCATACTTACAATTTGTTAATGCTAGATAGTGTATAGCATGGTTGAGAATGATTGAGAACCTATGTGGTTCAAGTGAAAGGAATGGATGAATGACTAAGTAAGTAGATTTGTGAATGTGTTGTGATAATGCTAAATGGTGGGCTAAGTGCGATACCATCCTAATGCATATGGACGATGAGCTGGCTATATGCGATGCTATCGTTAAGTATATTATCTAGTGGGCTATGTGCGAAACCACTATGAATACCTTGTTGGTAGGCTAAGTGCGATACTACCTTATCAATTGATTGTGGTGGGCTAAGTGCGAAACCGCCGAGATATTAGCTTTGTGGATTAGCTGTATGGATTAGTTGTGTGAATTAGCTGTGTGGATTAGCTGTGTGGATGTATTATCGAGAAATAATGATTTGTTGTATATTGTGTAAATGTGATATTGAATGCAGGGGTGCATGTCAATGGATATGAGTGAGTGACTCATAATGTGTGGAATAAATGTGGTAAGGGATAGAAAGAGTAAGCATAGTTGTACATTTTATGTTAGTATAATGCTAATTGTTGTTTAGCTTATACCATGTTGCTTAATTGTTTATGTGTAAACTTACTAAGCTCAAAGTTTACTCTCTTTCTTTTCCCTTGTCTTATAGAGTAAAGTGTTGAATCGAGATACGAGGATCAATTGGAAGATCGCCCACACTATCAAGACACTGTACATTAGACTCAATGTTTTGTATATGGCATGTATAGGGGTTAGACAAGTTAGTGAATTTTGTTGTAAATGGCTATGATGTGTTAGCCATCAGAAGGATGATCTCTTTTATATTATGCCATAGTTGTTGGCATTTTAATAGATGAAAAGATGTAGTTATCTATGTGAGATTGTAAGATTATGAGTTGATTATTGGATGTGTTGAATGAGTGCATGTTGTGTATGCTAGAGTGGTGAAAAGAACTTGGCATAAAGCTTTATTCTTGTCCATGTGGATAGACACACGGGCGTGTGTCTAGGCCATGTGTGACACACGGCCAGCCCACAGGCGTGTGATTCAGCCGTCTGTCCCCTGCATATTAGTATTTTAAGTCAAAATAGACCACGGACTAGCCACACGGGCGTGTGTCTAGGGCGTGTGGGATTAATCAGTGTTGGCCACGGGCTAGCCACACGGGCGTGTGTTTAGACTCTAGGCCGTGTTAAGGTAGTCAGTGTGCACCACGGGCGGAGGGCACAGGCGTGTTCCCTAACCGTGGGGCATTGGCAGAATGCTTGAGTTTTCATGCACGGGTAGTGACCATGGACGTGTGTGAAACCCACGGGCGTGCCAAATCTTACACGGGCGTGTGATCCCTGTATAGATGGAAAAATTTTAAGATCGTAAGAGTTTTCGATATGGTCTCGAGAGCCCTCGTGTGGTTGAGAGAGGCCTCGTAAGTTGGGTCTGAGGTTGTTGTGATGGCCAAAGAGAGTGGTCACGTGGTGCCTAAGTGGTGATCTTGAGGGTTTTATTACGATAACGCCTCGTGCCTGGTTCCAGCGTTGAATACGGGTAAGGGGTGTTACATTTAGTGGTATCAGAGCTATGGTTTAGTCGGTTCTAGGACTATCGTAGCGGGTGTAAGAGTCTAGCTATACATGCAATAAGTGTACAATGATAGTGTGGTGGCTTCTGATGATTTTAAATCTTGTTTTATATAGAATATGGATTCCGTTCAATTGACTACTGATGAAGCAGCTAGTAATGCGTCGGCTCCTGCGCAAGGAACCATGACTGTTCAAAGTGGGCCCGAGGCTAGGGTCAAGAGGAAGGGGCTCAGGAAGCCTTTCTCTAAATGATGAGCAATTGGTACTCGGATTATGTTCGAGCGAACCCTAATGCTCAACCTCCTCCACCTCCTCCTCCTATACCTCAGCCAATTCCTGTGGCTCCTCAAGGTATTGAAGTACAGAGGATATCGAAACCCTCGGTAGATAAGATTAGAAAACACGGGGCTGAGGAATTTAGAGCTAAGGTTGATGATGACCCTGAGAGGGCAGAGTTCTGGTTAGAGAACTCGATGAGAGTATTCGATGAACTCTCTTGTACTCCTGAAGAGAGCTTGAAGTGTGTCGTATCCTTACTGAGGGACTCAGTATACCATTGGTGGAAGACATTGACGTCAGTGGTCCCGAGAGAGCAGGTGACGTGGGACGTCTTTCTGGAAGAGTTCCTTATGAAGTATATAAGCCAGAGGTTTACTGATCGGAAAAGGAAGGAATTCCTTGAGTTGAAGCAAGGAAGAATGTCAGTAGCGGATTATAAGCGTGAGTTTGTTAGGCTTAGCAAATACGCTCAAGAATGTGTGTCGTCAGAGACCATGTTGTGTAAGAGGTTCGAAGACGGACTGAATGAGGACATCAAACTCCTAGTGGGTACATTGGAGTTGAAGGAATTTGTGGTGTTGGTCGAAAGGGCAAGTAAGGCCGAAGAGTTGAGTACAGAAAAGAGAAGGGCTATGAGTGAAGCCCGAGATGCTAGAAAGAGGCCGATGGGCAAGTCGTATCAAGCCCACTCGAAAAGGTCCAAGGAAGTGAGTCCTAGAATGACAGCACCAGTGGGTTATTCGCATCGAGACTTGGGCAATACTCGTTCGGGTTCGAGAGTCTAAGTTACCTCGATGGAAAGTGTGGGCAATCCGAAGAGCAAACTGGAGTGTCCAAGTTGTGGTAGATATCACACCGAAAAGTGTTGGGGTAACAGTCGAAACTGTTATCAGTGTGGTTCCCCCGACTATTTTATTCGAAACTGCCCCGAGAGGGATGATAAGGAAGAGAAGCAAGAGATGAGATCCAATGATGTGTCTGCAATGGGTAGACCACCAAGGAACCCGAGAGGCGGGAATAGTGGTAGAGGTGCATTTAGAGACTCTGCTGTGGGACCGAAGGGTTGGGCACCTGCGAGGACGTATGCCATTCGCGCTCGCGAAGAGGCATCCTCCCATGATGTAATAACGGGTACTTTTTCTCTCTTTAACACCCTTGTTATTGCTTTAATAGATCCAGGGTCTACTCATTCTTATATTTGCATGAGATTGGCATCTAGTTTGAGTATGACTGTTGTGTCTACGGACTTTGTGGTTAAGGTGTCAAACCGGTTAGGTAAGTATGTGTTAGTGGACAAGGTGTGTAAGAATTGTCCTTTGATGATTGAGAATCATTGCTTTCTGGAAAACCTAATTTTGTTGTCGTTTGATGAGTTTGATTTAATCCTAGGCATGGATTGGTTGACTACCCATAGTGTCTTAGTGAACTATGGTAATAAGTTTATTGATTTGAAAGGTGAGAGTGGAGATGTGGTTCGAGTTGAATCAGGTGGATCGGATAGTCTACCAGTGATGATTTCTTCCTTAGTGGCTGATAAATGCTTGAGAAAAGGATGTGAGTCCTATCTTGCTTTTGTGTTGAATACTCGAGAGGTTGGAGTAGAGTTTGAAAGCTTGATCTTAGGTGGTTTGAGAGTATCCAGATGTATTCCAGGAAGAGTTACCCAGTTACCTCCGGTGAGAGAGGTTGAGTTTGGGATTGAGTTAGTTCCGGAGCGGCACCTATTTCGATTGCTCGGTATAGGATGGCACCTTTAGAGTTGAAAAAGCTGAAGGTTCGGTTGCAAGAGTTGTGATAAAGGTTTTGCAAGACCGAGCTACTCACCGTGGGGGTGCTCCGGTATTGTTTGTGAAGAAGAAAGATGGGTTTATGAGGTTACGTATAGACTATAGACGACTTAACAAAGTGACGGTTAAGAATAAGTATCCTTTACCAAGGATTGATGATCTTTTGATCAACCGAAGGAGCTACAAGTGTTCTCCAAGATAGACACGAGGTCCAGTTATTATCGATTGAGAGTGAAAGAGCAGGATGTGTTGAAAGCGCATTTCGAACAAGGTATGGCCATTTTGAGTTTTTGGTTATGCCGTTTGGTTTGACGAATGCATCGGCAATTTTTATGGATCTGATGAACCGTGTTTTCAGACCATATGTGGACAAGTTTGTAGTTGTCTTCATTGACGACATATTGATCTATTCTCGGGATGAGAACAATCATGAAGAACATTTGAGAATTGTCTTGCAAACTTTAAGAGATAAGCAGTTGTACGCTAAGTTTAGCAAGAGCGAGTTTTGGCTCCGTGAGGTCGAATTCCTAGGACACATTGTGTCGGGTGATGGTGTTAGAGTTGACCCGAGTAAGATATCGGCTGTGGTGGATTAGAAACCGCCGAGGAACGTGTCAGAAATCAGAAGTTTCTTGGGATTAGCAGGATATTATAGACGTTTCGTAAAAGGGTTCTCTATGATTGCTACCCCGATGATGAAACTATTACACAAAGATGCCAAGTTTGAATGGATTGAGTCATGTCAACAGAGTTTCGAGAGACTGAAGACATTATTGACTGAGGCGCCGATTTTGGTCAACCAGAATCGGGAAAAGAGTTTGTGGTTTACAGTGACGCATCGTTTAATGGTCTCAGTTGCGTGTTGATGCAAGAGGGTAAGGTAGTCGCTTACGCCTCGAGACAGTTGAAACCGCATGAGAAGAATTATCCGACTCATGATTTAGAGTTGGCTGCGATTGTTTTTGCGTTAAAGATTTGGCGACATTACTTATATGGTGAGAAGTGCCGAATCTTTACGGATCACAAAAGTTTGAGATATTTGATGGATCGAAGGATCCGAATTTGCGGATGAGAGGCGGTGGCTTGAGTTGTTGAAAGACTATGAGTTAGTCATTGATTACCACCCAGGAAAAGCGAATGTGGTTGCGGATACCCTGAGTAGGAAATCCTTGTATGCTCTAAGAGTTATGAGGACGAGTTTGGCATTGTCTGAAGATGGTGCTATTCAGCAAAGTTGAGAGCTAAGCCACTATTTGTTCAATGAGATATGTGAGGCTCAGAGAAATGACAGTGAGATGCTAGCTAAGAGAGCTAAGCGTGGATCGTAAAGTGATTCCGATCTTCGAGTGGACTCGAATGGTTGTTTACTGTACCGTGATAGAATTTGTGTACCTAGAGATGAGGAGCTAATCCAAAAGGTTTTTCATGAGGCCCACAGTGGATGTTTGTCAGTACATCCGGGCAGTACGAAAATGTATAATGACTTGAAGAAGTCTTTTTGGTGGCCGGGTATGAAAAGAGATATTTCAGAGTTCGTGACAAAGTGTCTGATTTGTCAACAAGTGAAAGATGAGCATCAAGTGCCTTCGGGATTGCTTCAGCCAGTGATGGTACCCGAATAGAAGTGGGATCGGGTTACCATGGATTTTGTGTGGGGTTGCCGATGACTCAGAAAAGAGAGATCTTTGTGTGGGTTGTTGTGGATAGACTAACGAAGTCGGCTCACTTTATTCCAGTACGTGTTGATTATTCACTGGATAAGTTAGTTGAGTTGTATGTTACAGAGATAGTGAGGTTACATGGTGTACCTGTGTCTATAATGTCGGATAGGGATCCGAGGTTCACTTCGAGGTTTTGGAAGAGGTTGCAAGAGGCTTTGGGAACAAAGTTGAGTTTTAGTACTGCGTTCCATCTGCAAACCGATGGTCAGTCTGAAAGAGTGATTCAAGTTCTCAAAGATACGCTTCGATGCTGTGTGTTAGAATTCGAGGGCAGTTGTGAGAGATATCTACCTTTAGTCGAATTTGCTTACAACAACAGTTATCAGTCAAGTATACGGATGGCTTCGTATAAGGCCTTATATGGTCGTAAGTGCCGGACTCCTTTGTATTGGACCGAGCTTAGTGAGAAGCGGATCCATGGGGTCAATCTCGTAAAAGAGACCGAGGAGAAAGTGAAAATAATCTGTAATAGTCTGAAAGTTGTTTCGGACCGACAGAAGTCGTACGCGGATCTGAAAAGAAAGGAAATAGAGTTTGAAGTGGGCGACAAAGTGTTTTTGAAAGTATCCCCATGGAAGAAGATTATGAGATTTGGACGAAAAGGAAAATTGAGTCCAAGATTCATAGGGTCGTATGAGATTACAGATAGACCGGTTGGCTTTGCCGGTAGAGTTGGAAAAGATTCATAATGTGTTCCATGTGTCGATGTTGCGACGATATCGCTCCGATCCTTCACATGTGATTCCTTCGACGGAAATTAAGATAAGACTGGATATGTCTTATGATGAGGAGCCGATTAAGATCTTGGCTCGAGAAGTGAAACAGTTGAGAAATAAAAGCATAGCACTAGTGAAAGTGTTATGGTAGAAACACGGTGTGGAAGAGGCTACGTGGGAAACGGAAGAAGCTATGAGAGAGCAGCATCCAAACCTCTTTACTGGTAAGATTTTGGGGGCAAAAATCTCTAAAGGGGGGAGAGTTGTAACATCCCGATTTAGGGCCTAGTCGGAATAGTGGTGCGAGACCACAAATCTGAGGTATATGAATGAGTTTTTGAGGTTTATGCTATGTATGCATGCTAGTGTGAAAGTTTTATGAAGCAATTTTGTGAAATTGCAGTTGAATTGTCCAAAAGGACTAAATTGCAAAAGTTGCAAAATGTGAGATTCTAGAAGCTATTTGTGTGAAATAGCTTTAGAATATTAATTAGAGGTCCTTAAATAGCAATTTTCCCAATTTCTAATATTTGGACAAAATTGGGCATAGATGAGTTAAAATAGAAAGTTTATCAAAAAGGGCATTTTGGTCATTTATCAATTAAGTGATTAAAATAGGAGAAAAGATGACAAAATTCATTCATCTTCTTCTCCAAGGCTGCCAAAATTTTCAAGAGCCATTGTTAGGGTTCTTCAAATTTTTCAAGCTTGCTAGTAAGTGCATCTAGCCTCGTTTTTTATATTCTTTGTATTTTTGAAGTCCTTGTAGCATGAGTAAGCTATTTTTAGCTATTTGATGAGCTATGATGGATGTTCAAAAACGTAGCCATGTATGACATGCATGTATTTTGATGTTTTATGGAAGATTATGAAAGCTTGATGTAGTAGATACATCTTTTGCTAAATGAGTTTCCATGGAAAATGCATGTAGGGACTAGTTTGTAAAAATCTTGAGTTTGGTCAAACATGTGTGTTGTGATGAGAATTGATTATTGCTTTAGTTGAGTAAGTGATTCGGCTAAGCATGAAAGTCTAGAAAGTTGAATAAAAATCACTTTACTAGCCTTGGGGGCAATAGTGTAATTATGAGAAAGATTAGGGGCAAAAGAGTAATTTTTGCCAAAGTATGAGATGTGGGTCAATTTGGTCAATGTGTGTTTGAATAAGCTGATTTATACATTATAGATCAAGAAAGACGAAGCCTGGATCAAAACCGAGGCAAAAGTAAAGTGGTAGACTAAATTGCACGTTTCTATACTTTTGTGTATCGAGGTAAGTCTATGCATAAACAATTCATTCATACTTACAATTTGTTAATGCTAGATAGTGTATAGCATGGTTGAGAATGATTGAGAACCTATGTGGTTCAAGTGAAAGGAATGGATGAATGACTAAGTAAGTAGATTTGTGAATGTGTTGTGATGATGCTAAATGGTGGGCTAAGTGCGATACCATCCTAATGCATATGGACGATGAGCTGGCTATGTGCGATGCTATCGTTAAGTATATTATCTAGTGGGCTATGTGCGAAACCACTATGAATTCCTTGTTGGTAGGCTAAGTGTGATACTACCTTATCAATTGATTGTGGTGGGCTAAGTGCGAAACCACCGAGACATTAGCTGTGTGGATTAGTTGTGTGAATTAATTAGTGTGTGGATTAAATTTTGTGTGGATGTATTATCGAGAAATAATGATGTGTTATATATTGTGTAAATGTGATATTGAATGCAGGGGTGCATGTCAATGGATATGAGTGAGTGACTCATAATGTGTGGAATAAATGTGGTAAGGGATAGAAAGAGTAAGCATAGTTGTACATTTTATGTTAGTATAATGCTAATTGTTGTTTAGCTTATACCATGTTGCTTAATTGTTTATGTGTAAACTTACTAAGCTCAAAGCTTACTCTCTTTCTTTTCCCTTGTCTTATAGAGTAAAGTGTTGAATCGAGATACGAGGATCAATTGGAAGATCGCCCACACTATCAGCACACTCTGGTACATTAGACTCAAATGTTTTGTATATGGCATGTATAGGGGTTAGACAAGTTAGTGAATTTTGTTGTAAATGGCTATGATGTGTTAGCCTTTAGAAGGATGATCTCTTTTGTATTATGCCATAGTTGTTGGCATTTTAATAGATGAAAAGATGTAGTTTTCTATGTGAGATTGTAAGATTATGAGTTGATTATTGGATGTGTTGAATGAGTGCATGTTGTGTATGCTAGAGGGGTGAAAAGAACTTGGCATAAAGCTTTATTCTTGTCCACGTGGATAGACACACGGGCGTGTGTTTAGGCCTTGTGAGACACACAGCCAGCCCACGGGCGTGTGATTCAGCCGTCTGTCCCCTGCATGTTAGTATTTTAAGTCAGAATAGACCACGGACTAGCCACACGGGCGTGTGTCTAGGGCGTGTGGGATTAATCAGTGTTGGCCACGGGCTAGCCACACGGGCGTGTGTCTAGAATCTAGGCCGTGTTAAGGTAGTCAGTGTGCACCACGGACGGAGGGCACGGGCGTGTTCCCTAACCGTGGGGCATTGGCAGAATGCTTGAGTTTTCATGCACGGGTAATGACCATGGGCGTGTGTGAAACCCACGGGCGTGCCAAATCTTACACGGGCGTGTGATCCCTGTATAGATGGAAAAAATTTAAGATCATAAGAGTTTTCGATATGGTCTCGAGAGCCCTCGTGTGGTTGAGAGAGGCCTCGTAAGTTGGGTCTGAGGTTGTTGTGATGGCCAAAGAGAGTGGTCATGTGGTGCCTAAGTGGCGATCTTGAGGGTTCTATTACGGTAACGCCTCGTACCCGGTTCTAGCGTTGAATACGGGTAAGGGGTGTTACATGTGGTACCCCCGATCATTAATCCTGAGAGATTAAATAAGCCTCATGTTGACAGAATCAGAAAATATGGGGCTCAAGAGTTCAGAGCTATAGCGGATAATGATGCTGAACAAGCTGAATTTTGGCTCGATAATACGATTCGTGTTTTCGATGAATTATCCTGTACGCCCGAGGAGTGCCTGAAATGTGCTATATCTTTATTACGGTATTCTGGCTACTATTGTTGGAACACTTTAGTTTCGGTCGTTCCGAAGGAACGGGTCACTTGGGACTTCTTTCAGGCAGACTTTCGTAAAAAGTATATTAGTCAGTGATTCATCGATAAAAAACGCAAAGAATTTCTCGAGCTTAAACAAGGTCGTATGACTGTATCTGAGTATGAAAGTGAGTTTGTGAGACTCAGCCGATATGCCCGCGAGTGTGTTTCATCTGAGGCTGCTATGTGTAAAAGTTTTGAAGAATGGTTGAAGGAAGATATAAAATTGCTCGTTGGTATACTGGAAATAAATGAATTCGTGGTACTCGTTGAGCGAGCCTGCAAAGCCGAAGAGCTAAGAAAAGAGAAACGAAAAGCTAAGTTCGAAGCTAGAGATTTTCGTAAGAGATCAGCGGGTAAAACTTTTCACTCAGCATCAAAGAAGTTCAAAAATGACAGTAGCCGATCTAAGAATAATGTTGGGTTTTCTATACGAGAGCGACCACCAGTGAGTTCACGAGCCACCTCAATAGCTAGTGTTGGCAATACTCGACTGAATAAACCCGAGTGTCAGCAGTGTGGTAGGCGACATTTTGGTGAATGTTGGGGCAAGTTCAACAACCGAGTTTGCTACAAGTGTGGTTCGCAAGATCATTTCATTCGGGATTGCCCGGAGTTAGCTGAGAAGGATAATGCTCAGAGTGTGAGATCGAGTGGTGCTGCAGCTAGAGGTAGACTACCCCGAAATGCGGGAGGTAGAAGCGGCACTCAGAGAGGGACTTCGGATACAGCTATTCGATCAGAGGCTCATGTGCCTGCCAGAGCCTATGCCATTCGCGCCCGAGAGGAGGCTTCATCTCCAGATGTTATCATTGGTATATTTACTCTCTTTAATACTAGGGTAATTGCTTTGATTGATCCCGGTTCAACTCATTCCTATGTGTGTGAAACATTAGTATTCAGTAAGACTTTACCTGTTGAGTCTACTGAATTTGTGATTCGGGTTTCGAACCCCCTGGGCCGGTGATTGCTGTGATGTTAGAGTTTTAAAATTTATAAAGATAATGATCGAACCTGAAACTAACTATGACAACGATTGAGGCAAGTGCACCTATCGAACAGTAGTATAGTTTAGGCAAGACCGGATTGTCGAACCCAAAGGAACTAAAAGTACTAATACTAACTTTCTTTCTATTATTTAGCCTAAGAATTAAGCGAATGGTTGTTTAATCTAAATTAATTAACTACTAAACTTAAAGACTCTAAGACAAAGAAGAATGAATTTGGGAAAATAACTTGAGGAAAAACCAATTAATTAAGACGACACCCAAGGAAGAATCCACCTAGACTTCACTTGTTATCTAACTCTGAACCAGACGATTTATTCATTTGACTTGATCCATAGGATTCCCTAATTTATATTAAACCCTCTCTCGAGGCGAATAACGTCTAACCCTAGGTTGATTAATTGAAATATCTTTCTAATTAAAACCCCTAGAATTGCATTAACTCGATCTATGGACTCCCATATTAGGTTTCACCCTAATCCGACAACGCCTCGTCACCCTATCTCTAGGCGCGCGATCAACTCCGCTTAACTATGCTAGATCTACTCTTAGGCAGGGACTTTTGCTCCTCCACCTAAGCACATCAAACTTGAATTAATATCCGCGAAATATCAACACAAGAATTAAGAACACATAATTAAGAACAAATCAAATATTTATCATATTGTAACACCCCATACCCGAGTCCAAGGCTTAGACTGGATACGAGATATTACTATGCTTTAACTTGCTTAATCATGCTCTTACGGGCTGTAAAATTTTGTTCCGAATTAAAAACTTCTCTTTCTCAGTCTAATCATACATTTCATGGGCCTACGAGGCCTTATACGCCTATATAAAAACTTTCGAAACTTAATCAGAAACTTTTCTTTAAAGCAGAGGTCACATGCCCATGTGGTTTGGGACACGCCCGTGCACCCCTTTACACGCCCATGTCTCCCGACCGTGGTCGACACTGACTAATTACACACGGCCTTGACACGCCCGTGGACTTAGACCGTGTACTATACCTTGATATACTGACTTATTTCACATGGCCGGGGCACACGCCTGTAACACCCCAAACCCGGCCTAGAAGTTAGGCCCGAATCTGGAATGTCACATTAAAGGCGCACTTCAAAACAATTTACTAGTTAACCATTTAAGGCCCAAAAGCCCAAAACAAAATATTATTTCGAAAACCATATTAACACTTTAATAATTTTATGAAATTTCTTAAGTGGGCAGTTGAAACAATAATAATAATAAACCCAAAATTCAAATTCAAATAGGAGTTACATGGCCTTATTACAATCCAACGGAAAAAACAAAGTATTTAAACAGAATCATTTGAATAAATTAAAACATTTGAACAACTTGTAGTGTGGCCATCTCTGAGTCCTCTCCTTCGTCGAGCCGCCTATTCAGGATTACTCAAACATTTAAAATTAAGGGTGTGAGTTTCAAACTCAAGTGTGTACATCCCTTGGCAATCAAATCACATACAAATATTCACATTGGGCCTAAGCCCTAACAAAATCGGTGGTCTTGGGCCTTAGCCCACAATGACCTCATATCATATCATATCGTATCATTTATAAACAGATAATGCAAAACCCCACCCAAAAATCCATCCTCTACACACACCATTTCCCTTCCAACCTTATGGCTCCCGTGGGGAATTCTAGCTCGACCCACCCTCCGCTACACACCAAGGGTAGTAGCCCTGCCATGTACTATCAATGTTGCAAAGCAAAGTCGCTAATCATATGTTGGGCTTAAAGCCTCCGGTGGATCCATACCATACGGTCATGCGATCCTGGATCCATACTATACGGCCATGCGATCCTCAAATATTGACACAGAGTCATCAATATATATATGTTAGGCACATAGCCACGGTAAATATGATTGGCACAAAGCCATAATAACAGCACAAAGCCTTCGGTATTGGCACAAAGCCCATAATTACGGCACAAAGCCTTCAGTATTGGCACAAAGCCCATAATTACGTCACAAAGCCTTCGGTATTGGCAAAAAGCCCATAATTACGACACGAAGCCCATATTAATGGCACAAAGCCCTCGGTAACATTATCGGTGCAGCATGGCTGCTCGGTGGCTAAAAAGCCTGTGGTGGATCCATACCATACGGCCATGCGATCCTCAAATCTTCCTCCGTACCATAATTCCCACCCATATGCATCCTAAGCAGAATATCATATGAATGCATCAAACACACAAGTAACATCTATAAGCTTATATTCGTCACATAGGGGTATGCTCGTCACTTCACTACCAAGGGGTATTTTCGTAATTCTACCTTACAGGGGTATTTTGGTACTTTTGCAAAACAGGGGTATTTTGGTACTTTTGCAAACAAGGGTATTCTGGTAATTTACAAATCTAGGGGTATTTTAGTAATTTTACAATATAAGGGTATTTTAGTAATTTTACAATATAAGGGTATTTTAGTAATTTTACGATATAAGGGTATTTTAGTAATTTTACAATATAAGGGTATTTTAGTAATTTTACAATATAAGGGTATTTTAGTAATTTTACAATATAAGGGTATTTTAGTAATTTTATAATATAAGGGTATTTTAGTCCCTCTTGGGTTTTAGTTATAAACTTTGGCCCATAAATAAGTCATTGCGGTTAAAGTGAATAAACACTATGCACCAGATAGGATCTCAGACAAGAGGAGGTGGGTCACTCGGACCGCTTAAGTACCAAGCTCTCACTAGATCCAATCCTAGACATGCATATGTCAGTTACCATACTCTAACTAATCGACTTGTCCACAGACATGTTTAATTAGCTTAAGTCTTATGAAATTGAAGAGTTGTTCAAACTAGGCCTAAGTCCATAAACCCTAGCATATTTGTCTACGTTCCCATAAAGCCCATCAAACCCAAATTCCAAACTTACGGCCCATTAGGCCCAAAGCTTATCATATGGCCTATTAGGCCCAAAACAAGTCCAAATCGTGTATCATACGTGACTAACTCAATATGTTTAACAAGCCAAACTATTTAATCAAACTTAGCCTCAGGGCCCACCGGGCCCATTTAGCCACTTTCGGCTTTTCGGCTTTTCGGCATTGCCGATATCGTGTGTGTAGTGTTTGTACACACTTGGTAACCTTGCGTGCTGCGAACTCCTTAGTCACGAACCTACAATTGACATTACTAGCGATTAACCAAAGTTTTAACACATACTAACCAAAAATCGAAACCTCACCGTACCCTTACCGTGTGACTTACTAAGCTTGCTAAGTTTGCTTAAGACTTACTAAGCTAAGTTAGCTTACTCTGTGCGTTCGTTATTCTGTTTATAGATTTTGGTTAAGCTACGAGCTCAGGGGATCAACACCGAAGTCATCCACAATATCGACTTACTTTGGTACCTTTAAAGTTTGGATTTTTGAACTTAAGGCATGTATAGGCTAGCCTAATACTTAGATGATATTTTTGTTGATGTATATAAGCCATGCGAAAATGGCTTGTTTTAAAAGTTAATGAGATAAGGTTTATGTAATTTTGATTATAGTATGCGTGAATGTTTTGCTTGGATTGTGAATATGGATGTGTTTTTAATTCATGTTAAGTATAAATATATATATATATGTATGTTTTGATAGGAAATAACCATATATGAATTCTTGCTAACTCATTTGGAAAGTTAACATATATGGTTGATTAATAAGTTTGGTTTATAAATTGTTAAACATTATTTTTAATGGGTAATATAGAAACAAGAATCTACTTTATAAAATCATTTTTACTATAATCTTTGAAATTCGGCAGGATGTGGTTAGTAATGGTTATGTAATTAGATAGGTATATTCGAAAATGACATACATCTGCATATGTGAATAAAAGGGTTTAGATTCAATTGAATAAAGTCTATGCTTATGTGTGTATATGATTATTTAGTTTTTGATAATTGATAACTTATTTTAGTGTAATGATTATGGATATGTGCATATTAGGTCAGTAAATAAATTAGATGACCAAAAGTTTAGTAACCTTTGTTATTTGATGGAAAATGCTTAGAAATGATATTGGTTGAATGGTTTTAAAATAGGCTCGAAATGGTTTAAGTATGCTTTGATAATGCATTTCTTAAGATACATTCGGTTCTTGACTATATGAACAGTAAATGTTTGTGGTGACTTGTGTTAAGTCTGGTAATGCCTTGTCACCCCAATCCGGCGACGGATACGGGTTAAGGGTGTTACATTTTATTGGTATCAGAGCTTACGGTTTAGTCGATTCTAGGACTACCGTGTAGCGTGTGAGTCTAGCTATACATGCCTTAATTTATAATGCAATAGTGTGATGACTTCTGGCATCTGAATTGTGTTTTTATATAGTAAATGGATCCCGATAGAGCAGTAGCTAATGATGTTGAGAGCGTAGCGCCTAATCCCGCACATGGGTCAGCGTCGGTAGACTCTCGACCTATCTCGAGTAGCCATGAGGGGGAGGCTAAGCAAGCCTTCTACCAGATGATGAACGAATGGTTTACTCAATATATCCGGACTAATCCGGCTGTGCAACAACCTCCACCCCCGAATAATCCATCTCCGATACCTATGGTACCTCCGATGATAGATCCGATGAGAATTAGCAGGCCTCCTGTAGATAAAATCAGGAAACACGGGGCCAAAGAATTTAAAGCTAATGATGATGATGATGCGGAACGAGCTGAGCTGTGGCTTGATAATACTATCCGTGTGTTCGATGAGCTATCATGTACTCCGGAGGAATGTTTAAAATGTGAAATATCATTATTGAGGGACACCGCATATCACTGGTGGAATACACTAGTATCGGTAGTTCCAAAGGAGAAAGTGACCTGGGAATTCTTTCAGACTGAGTTCCGTAAGAAATATATAAGTCAGAGATTCATCGATCAAAAGCGTAAAGAATTTCTAGAATTGAAACAAGGTCATATGACCGTGACTGAATATGAACGGAAATTTGTGAGATTGAGCTGATATGCTCGTGAATGTGTTTCAACCGAGGCTATTAAGTGTAAAAGATTTGAAGACGGTTTGAATGAAGACATTAAGTTGCTGGTCGGTATACTTGAGATTAAAGAGTTCGTAGTACTTCTCAAACGAGCCTGTAAAGCCGAAGAACTTAGGAAAGAGAAAAGAAAAGCCGAATTTGAAGCTAAAGACATCCGTAAAAGATCATCGAGTAAGATTTTTCATTCAGTATCAAAGAAGTTCAAAGATGAACCCAGTCGACATAAAGCGACTTCAGACTTTTCTAGACGAGACTGAGATCGACCTCCTGCGGGTTCCCGAGCTACTTCGATTGCTAGCATTGGTAATGTTCAGCAGAATCGGGTTGAGTGCAAGCATTGTGGAAAATGGCATTCTGGGAGTTGTAGATTGCATGATCGGTCTTGTTTTAAATGTGGATCGATGGATCATTTTATTCGGGAGTGTCCGATGTTAGCCGAGCAAAACACTGTTCAGAATGTGAGACCGAGCAACGTGTCAGCACGAGGCAGACCACCCAAACATTCGGGTAATGCAGGTGGCAGTCAGAGAGGAACAAAAGATACAGCGGTTCGATCCGAGGCTCGTGCACCTGCTAGAGCATATGCTATACGCACCCGTGAGGATGCTTCTTCTCCAGATGTCATTATCGGTACTTTCACTCTTTATGATACTAGTGTTATTGCGTTGATTGATCCTGGTTCGACTCATTCTTATGTGTGTGAAACATTAGTATCCAGTAAGACTCTGCCTGTTGAGTCTACTGAGTTTGTAATTCGAGTATCAAACCCCCTGGGCCGGTGTGTTCTGGTCAACAAAGTGTGTAAAAGTTGTCCATTGATGATTCGGGATTCATGTTTCCCAGTCGATTTGATGTTGTTTCCTTTTGATGAATTCGATATAATTCTGGGAATGGACTGGTTGACTTTGCACGATGTTGTTGTTAATTGAAAAAGAAAGACCATTAATTTGAGATGTCAGAACGGTGAAAGAATTCGGATTGAATCTAATGATCTGAATGGGTTACCAGCAGTAATATCTTTGATGTTAGCTCGGAAGTATATAAGAAAAGGATATGAAGCTTATTTTGCTTATGTGCTTGATAGTAAAGTGACTGAAAAGAAGATTGAATCTGTACCAGTTGTGTGCGAGTATACGGATGTGTTTCCTGAAGAATTAGTGGGTTTGCCACCTGTTCGAGAAGTAGAGTTTGGTATTGAGTTAGTACCAGGAACGACTCTGATTTCGATAGCTCCGTATCGGATGGCACCTACAGAATTAAAAGAGCTGAAAGCACAGTTACAAGATTTAACAGATAAGGGTTTTGCACGACCGAGTTTCTCTCCTTAGGGTGCACCAGTTTTATTTGTGAAAAAGAAAGATGGGACTATGCGAATGTGCATTGATTACCGACAGCTAAATAAGGTAACCATAAAGAATAAATACCCGTTGCCATGGATTGACGACTTGTTCGATCAGTTGAAAGGGGCTTCAGTGTTTTCAAAGATAGATTTGAGGTCGGGTTATTATCAGTTGCGAGTCAGAGATTCCCATGTGACAAAGACTACTTTTCGAACAAGGTACGGACACTATGAGTTTTTGGTTATGCCTTTCGGACTCACTAATGCACCTGCTGTTTTTATGGATCTGATGAATCGGATTTTCAGTCAGTATTTGGATCAGTTTGTAGTAGTGTTTATAGATGATATTCTGATCTACTCCAGAGATGAAACCGAGCATGCTGAGCACCTGAAACTTGTGCTACAAACTTTGCGAGATAAACAGTTGTATGCAAAGTTTAGTAAATAAGAGTTCTGGTTGAGTGAAGTCAGTTTTATGGGCCACGTTGTTTCAGCAACAGGTATTCAGTTTGATCCGAATAAAATATCAGCTATACTCGATTGGAAACCCCCGAAAAATGTTTCCGAAATTTGAAGCTTTCTGGGACTTGCTAGTTACTACAGACGATTTGTGAAGGCTTTTTCTATGATAGCTACCCCGTTGACAAAGCTATTACAGAAAGATGTTAAGTTTGAATGGTCGGAAAAGTGTCAGAAAAGTTTCGATCAGTTGAAAGCTCTTTTGACTGAGGCTTCAGTGTTAGTCCAGCCTGAATCGGGTAAAGAATTTGTTGTTTATAGTGATGCATATTTGAATGGTTTGGGTTGCGTTTTGATGCAGGAAGGAAAAGTTGTAGCATATGCTTCGAGATAATTGAAGCCACACGAAAGAAATTACCCGACACATGATTTAGAGCTAGCAGCCATTGTGTTCGCGTTAAAGATTTGGCGTCATTATTTGTTTGGTGAGAAATGTCATGTTTATTCAGATCACAAGAGTTTGAAGTATTTGATGACTCAGAGAGATTTGAACCTGAGACAACGCAGATGGTTGGAGCTGCTGAAAGATTATGAGTTAGTGATTGACTATCATCTGGGGAAAGCTAATGTTGTTGCGGATGCTTTAAGTCGAAATTCATTATTTGCTCTCCGTACGTTGAACACACATATGGTGATGTCTGATGATGGTTCGATAGTAGCTGAATTAAAAGCAAGACCGTTGTTTATTCAACAAATTGGTGAGGCCCAAAAAGTCGATAAGGATTTGATGGCGAAACGAGCTCAGTGTGAAAGTGATGTTGAGTCAGAGTTTCAAATTGATGAGAATGACTGCTTGAAGTTCAATGGCCGAATATGTGTTCCGAGAAATTTTGATTTAATTCAGATGGTTTTAAATGAAGCTCACAGCAGCCGATTGTCTGTACATCCGGGTAGTACGAAAATGTATAATGATCTGAAATAGTTCTATTGGTGGCCTGGTATGAAACGGGACATAACTGAGTTTGTCTCGAAGTGTTTAGTTTGTCAACAAGTAAAGGCCGAACATCAGGTACCTTCTGGGTTACTTCAGCCGATCATGATACCCGAATGGAAATGGGACAGAGTTACTATGGAATTTATATTCGGCTTGCCTATGACACCGAGCAAGAAAGATGCAATCTGGGTTATTGTGGATAGATTGACCAAAACAGCTCATTTTGTTCCAGTTCGTATGGATTACTCGCTCGATAAACTTGCCGAGTTGTATGTATCACAAATTGTGAGATTACATGGTGTGCCTATTTCTATTGTTTCAGACAAAGACCCGAGATTCACGTCGCGGTTTTGGAAGAAATTGCAAGATGCTTTATGTACTAAACTACACTTTAGCACAGCTTTTCATCCGCAGAAAGATGGTCAATTCGAACGAATCATTCAGATACTTGAGGATATATTGAGATGTTGCATCCTCAAGTTTGAAGGTACGTGGGAACGATACTTGCCTCTGATTGAATTTTCTTACAATAATAGCTTTCAGTCTACTATCAAAATGGCACCCTACGAAGCTTTGTACGGTCGAAAATGTCGTACACCATTATACTGGACCGAGCTCAGTGAAAATAAGATACACGGGGTTGACTTGATTAAAGAAATTGAACAGAAAGTGGCAGTGATCCATGACAGTTTAAAAGCTGCATCAAATCGTCAAAAGTCATACGCAGATTTGAAACGTAAAGACATTGAGTTTCAAATTGGAGATCGAGTATTTTTGAAAGTTTCACCGTGGAAGAAAGTACTCAAATTCGGTCGTAAAGGCAAGTTGAGTCCGAGATTTATTGGACTGTATGAAATCACAGAACGTATCGGGCCGGATGCTTATAGACTGCAGTTACCACCAGAGCTAGAAAAGATCCATAATGTCTTTCATGTCTCGATGCTTCGAAGGTATCGATCCGATCCTTCACATGTGATTTGTCCGGTAGAGGTTGAGATTCAGTCTGATATGACGTATGAAGAGGAACCGATTTGTATTTTGGCTCGGGAGATAAAGGAATTAAAAAATAAGAAAATTCCTTTAGTTAAAGTTCTGTGGCAAAAGCACGGAGTTGAAGAAGCAACTTGGGAGTCAGAGGATACGATGAAAGAGCGTTATCCGAACTTATTCACTGGTAAGATTTTCGAGGACAAAAATCCCTAAGGGGGAAAAGTTGTAACAGTTCGAATTTGACCCTAATCGAAACAGTGGTTTCGGGACCACGAATCCAAGTCCGAATAATAATTAAATAGTATTTTCTGTGTTAATTATATGTGAATTAGTATGTGTGAAAGTTTTATAAGAGGATTTGCTTGTTTATGTGATTAATTTAAGAAAAAGGATTAAATTGTTTAAGAGGTAAAAGTAGCCTTTATTTAAATTGGAAAGGTTTAATTGACTTGATTCTTGCATGTATGGACTTGCATGTCAAATTACCCAAAATTAAAGCAAGTGGACGGCATGATGATTGTTTCTTATATATTATTTAAATTGTTTAGTAAGTGGTATTATATTAATATTGTTTTATAAGATTAAATAAAGAAAAACACAAAAGTATGAGTGGATGTTCATCTTTAATCCATTTGTTCTTCATTGCCGAAATTGACAAAGAAAAGAGGGAACTCAAGCTCTCATCTTTCGGCCATTGCATGTCCTTGAAGGTTAGAATTTGAACATGATTTTTGTAATTTTTTTATATTTTTGAGTTAGTTACCTTGAATATTAGCAACCCATGTGGAAATTTTTAGTTTAAAGCATGCTTTAGATTTGGCCCTTGATGAATGTTGGTGATTTGTTGTGCTTGATGGAAGAATAGAAATATATGCCTTAAATCAACATGTTTAAAGTATGAAAATTTATATGAAATGGAGTGTGATGGCTTAAATTTCGAAAATAAATAGTTGAAGAATTATAATGCTAAATAATTAGTTGTATTGATGTATAAGACCCTTAGAAAGATTCAGCCCTAAAGGATGTTGGACTAATTTCGAGTAATTCATGAGTATTGCATTAGGGACTAAATTGTAGATATTATAAAAATTAGGGGTAAATTCGTAAATTTACTAAAGTATGTGTTTAAGGATCAATTTAAATAGAAATGTGTTTGAATGAGCTTAATTTGAACATGTTTAGATCAAGAACGAAAGAAAACGGACTTGGATCGAGGAAAAACTAAAATTTTCGAATAGCCGGTTTTCTTCGTCTGTCGATATCCGAGGTAAGTCTTTAAGCAATTAAACCCTGTTAATATTGGATGTAACTTAGTTTAATATGCTGAATTAGAATTCATGGACTTGTAATAGATAAAGCCGAATGTGATAAAGCATAGTAATAGTGTAATTGAGCTTAACTTAATTGAGTTATGACATGTGGAAAATCGTATGAATTATGTGGAATATCTGAAATATTCGATATATGAAATGTGTATGAGATAGCTCAATAATATTGATATTCGGGCTTAGAGCCTAGCAAGCCTTGTCTTTGGTGAAATTTATCGAGCTTTATGCTCAGCAGTGCTTAATGCCTGGTGATTAAATATCGGACCTCGTGTCTAGCAAGCTTAGTCTTGGGTGTGTGATTCAGGCTTATGCCTAGCAGGTTTTATACCGGTGAATTATATTCCAAGCTTGGGCTTATGAAATGATTGAGTTATGGAAGAAATTGAGTAAGCTAAAGCTTATATAAATGAATATGGTTAAATTCGGCCATAAGGTACGTATTTATATATGTATATGTCATATGTGATCTTGTTGAGCAAATAAGTAGAGGGAATAAATATGCTTGTACTTTCGGTTTCTTGGATATGTGGATAAAATGATGTGGAGTGGATATTGTTTACTTGCAAACATGTAAATTGCTTAAAAGATGTATATGTATATATATGTATTTATATACATTCAGTTATGTGGAATTTTATGTATATTCATTTGGTTATGTGAATTAAATACATATTTATATTTTCGGATATGTGAGATTATATTAATACATACATTCGGTTATGTGGGATTACCATGCATATATATAGGGAAATTGTTATTTGGTTGTATAAGGAGGTGTATATTTATATTTGTTAATCAATGTGAATTTGATAAGTTTTACTTTTAAAGTAGATAATGATAAATGTTTTGCTATGTAAGAATATTGGCATTCGGCTATGACAGTTTATAAGAGTTATGCTATTATATTAATGTTATATAATGTTCGGTTTATTATGATTGAATATCCAATTGATTGTTAAGTTTGCTTAAGACTTACTAAGCTAAGTTAGCTTACTCTGTGCATTCGTTATTCTGTTTATAGATTTTGGTTAAGCTACGAGCTTAGGGGATCAACACCGAAGTCATCCACACTATCGACTTACTTTGGTACCTTTAAAGTTTGGATTTTTGAACTTAAGGCATGTATAGGCTAGCCTAATACTTAGATGATATTTTTGTTGATGTATATAAGCCATGCGAAAATGGCTTGTTTTAAAAGTTAATGAGATAAGGTTTATGTAATTTTGATTATAGTATGCGTGAATGTTTTGCTTGGATTGTGAATATGGATGTGTTTTTAATTCATGTTAAGTATAAATATATATATATATATATATGTATGTTTTGATAGGAAATAACCATATATGAATTCTTGCTAACTCATTTGGAAAGTTAACATATATGGTTGATTAATAAGTTTGGTTTATAAATTGTTAAACATTATTTTTAATGGGTAATATAGAAACAAGAATCTACTTTATAAAATCATTTTTACTATAATCTTTGAAATTCGGCAGGATGTGGTTAGTAATGGTTATGTAATTAGATAGGTATATTCGAAAATGACATACATCCGTATATGCGAATAAAAGGGTTTAGATTTAATTGAATAAAGTCTATGCTTATGTGTGTATATGATTATTTAGTTTTTGATAATTGATAACTTATTTTAGTGTAATGATTATGGATATGTGCATATTAGGTCAGTAAATAAATTAGATGACCAAAAGTTTAGTAACCTTTGTTATTTGATGGAAAATGCTTAGAAATGATATTGGTTGAATGGTTTTAAAATAGGCTCAAAATGGTTTAAGTATGCTTTGATAATGCATTTCTTAAGATACATTCGGTTCTTCACTATATGAACAGTAAATGTTTGTGGTGACTTGTGTTAAGTCTGGTAATGCCTTGTAACCCCAATCCGACGACGGATACGGGTTAAGGGTGTTACATGTTGGCTCGGAAGCATATGAGAAAGGGTTGCGAAGCTTACTTTGCTTATTTGATTGATAGTAAAGTGACCGAAAAGAAGATTGAATCTGTACCTGTTGTATGTGAGTATCCGGATGTGTTTCCGGAAGAATAGCCGGGTTTGCCACCTATTCGGGAGGTAGAGTTTGGAATTGAGTTAGTGCCAGGGACGACTCCGATTTCAATAGCTCCGTATAGAATTGCACCGACTGAATTAAAAGAATTGAAAGCGCAGTTGCAAGAGTTGACGGATAGAGGTTTTGCTCGACCGAGTTTCTCTCCCTGGGGTGCGCCAGTGTTATTTGTAACACCCCAAACCTGGTCTATGCGTTAAGACCAAATTTGACATGTCACATAAAATGAACATACACCTAGTCCTTTAAAGATTTAAAGAAATCGGATTTTAAAAAAAAAACATTTTGACGTGGAGTTTATTGAATACTAAAGTTGATTATTGAATCAACAATTTAAGTCGTAAGAGTTTATGAAACGAAACTTTGGAAAGTTTAATTTGAGAAAAAGAGTTTGAATGATAACTTTGGAAAAGTTTGAAGAATCAATGTTAAGAGAAAATTTTCCGAGTTAAAGTATTTAAGAATAAAATCTTTTACTTTTTTTTCTTATTTTTTTTTCATGTCTATTTGAGAAAACATTTATTTATGTTTTTAGAAAATATAATCCCTCTTGAAGTATTTAAAGCTATTTATAAAATCCATCAAACCTAAAGCAATATTAAAAATTTATCAGAAGGCCTTATTACAACTTAACTTAAAATAGTAAAATAATTAAAAGTACTTAAAAGAAATCTAAAATTCAAATAACCCATTATTCGTAGTATGGCCCCCATCGAAGTTATCCACACTCAAGTCTCCGTCATCGATCATTACCCGAGAAGAGTAAGGAAAACAGGTGTGAGTTACTTAGAACTCCTTTGTGTAAACCACTTACCATCGTCCATGGGCCAAAATCCAATTTAGCATTTATTGGGCCAAAGCCCAATACAAATATAACATAATAACATGTATTAAATGAATGTAATATGCAATTCCCAAACCAAACCTAATTTCCATCTGCTACACACCACCCGTACCAACCAGTACACCTGTGGGGAGCTTTAGTCACCCACCCCGCCAACACACCAAAATAGGCATTAAGCCGTTTATCAATTTGTGGACAAGCCACCAGATTTACAGAGTTTACATGGCATTTGCCATTTTTTGATTTGTGGCAGAGCCACTGTAATTTTGTAGCAAAGCTACTGTAACTTCTCTTCGTCAATATCCCAACCCATGCAAATCATGTATATAATATGCATATTCATTTACAACAATCCATTCATATAATTATTACGAACAATATGACCCATTATAAAAATTTCCACAATCTGGCCCATATCACCTTTTTGGCCCATATACCAAATATCACATTTGGCCCATATACCAAATATCACATTTGGCCCATATATCAAATATCACATTTGGCCCATTAAGGGTAATCTTGTATTTTTTACAGTCTTAATACCGATTTCATAGTCTTTACCATTTTAGTAATAATTAAGCCATTTTACCCGATGTCACTAACATGCGATTTAATCAAACGATTGACACGATATAATTATCTAACCCATGGAATACGGTGTGAGATTACACACGACGGACACGGTAAGCACTACACTTTTCCGATCGTTGACACCTAAAAATATTTTTAACGCTCGATTAGAACATTAACACTTATAGTAAGTCGATTCTAAGATAAACGGTTCAGGATTTTTACCTCGGAATCGCGAATAACTATGATTTCTTTGGTTTTCCCGGTTGACGGTCCACAACCCGCTGGAAAATCCCGAATAGCTAATGGCTCGTAATCGCGAACAACCTCGAATAGTTGATTCTCACCGGATGAGGTCCACAACCCGTGGAAAATCTCGGATTGCCGAAATAGCCCTTCGTTTGAATCTAGAGGGGATCGCGAATCCGCTCCTTTTCGATCACTATTCACCACTCCTTTTGATTCGATCTTGTTTGCCTCCATTGACAATTAAATATTAGTCCAAACTAATATTTCGTAATTAAAAATGATTGGTCTTATGAGCGAAGTCGGCTTACCACAAAATCCTTACGTTCACAGGATGAAAATCGAACGATAGAGTCCCTAAGATAAAAATCGATTAATCACCCTATCTATAATAAGTAATATGGGATCCTTGAAAGAAATCCTTACCTTAGATTTTTGGACCGAATCCTAATGATAACACGATGACTTCGGACACTCCAAGTTTCGGCCTTCCACTAAATTTCTATGATAGAGAAAAAGAGATTCGAATAAGATATGGTATGATGATGGTCTCGATCCAAAAAGGCCATCCCACAACAAAGTATAGATTCGGCACAATGGATAAGGTGAAATAAAAATACCAAAATGTTGAAACTAGCCACTTACCGATTGATCAAAGTGAGAGTAGAAAAAAAATGATTGAGAAGGAGATATGTGTGTGGTAGAAGATTCGGCTATGGTGGAAAAATTGAAGAGAGAATGATGTTTGAGAGATTTTTGCAAGAAGAAAAAGAAGAAGAAAGGTATAAGAAAATAAGGTGTTTAGGTTTCGGTTCTTTTCAAGAATGGAAGATGAACAAAGAAGAAACTTTGAGACTAGTGTGCATTCTGGCAAAGAAAGAAAAGAAGAGAAAAGAAAAATGGCCCTTCAAGGTTATGTGGTTTCGGCACCAAGAGGAAAAGGTTTGGGAGAATAAGCAATTAAGACCGAAATGGTCAAAAATGAAATGGCCAAAAAGATAGCAAAAGTTTACCTATTGTTCAAGATACATTCGGCTAGGGAGAGGAAATTAGAGAGAAAACTTTGAAGAGAAACACAAAATGCCAAAATGCCAAAGTGACCAACTAGCACCTAAACCTTACCAAAAGCCATCAAAAATTCGGCCACCCCCCTTAGCCCCTAAAACTGTCCAAGTACATGGCCAAAAGGTCAAAGTTTGGCCACCCCAAACTTTCCAAAACATCTCCCTTGTTTTAAGCCTTGTGTTCCCCTACATACCTTTTCCATTTGATTCCCTTCCTTAAGTTAAAACTTGCCTTTTCTCTTAGCCACCTTACCATAAAAATAAAAGTCCAACTTACCATATGTACTAGGCTTGACCGACACTATGAGGAAGGAAAGCATAAAAATAAAATTCATGCACACCAAGGGATTCGAACTCCTTCCCTCAAGGAACACACATGGCGCCATCTCCTCTTCACTACTAGCTCACTTATGCTAACTTTTTACCACCTAATTACCTTAAGCTTTAAGGTCACTTATTCCATTTCCTTAAAGTTCTAAATACCAAAATTTATTCCAAAACCAAAATAAATAAACACACACATTGGATAATTAAACTAGTTGAGTACCAAAATAATGTAACATATAAAAACTCAAATTTTAGGATGTTACATTATTCGTGAAAAAGAAAGATGGAACTTTGAGAATGTGCATCGACTATCGACAGCTCAATAAGGTGACCATAAAGAATAAATACCCGTTGCCGTGCATTGATGATCTATTTGAATCAGTTAAAGGGAGCCTCAGAATTTTCAAAGATCGATTTAAGATTAGGTTATTATCAGTTGCGAGTTAGAGACTCTGATGTGCCTAAGGCTACTTTCCGAACGAGATACGGCCATTACGAGTTTTTGGTGATGCCGTTCAGACTCACTAATGCCCCTGCCGTTTTCATGGATTTGATGAATCGGGTATTTTGACAGTATTTGGATCGGTTTATGGTTGTGTTTATAGATGACATTCTGATCTATTCGCGTGACGAAACTGAACATGCCGAACATTTGAGACTTGTGTTACAGATTTTACGTGATAAGCAGTTGTACGCAAAATTTAGTAAATGTGAGTTCTGGTTACGCAAAGTTAGCTTCTTGGGGCATGTTGTTTCAGCATCAGGTATTCGGGTTGATCCGAGTAAGATTTCGGCTATACTAGATTGGAGACCCCCGTGGAATATTACTGAAGTTTAGAGTTTTTTGGGACTTGCTGGTTATTATAGACCCTTCGTGAAAGGTTTCTCGATGATTGCAACTCCGATGACAAAGCTACTTCAAAAAGATGTTAGATTCGAGTGGACGGGGAGGTGCCAGAAGAGTTTCGATCAATCGAAACCTTGTTGGATTGAAGCTCCAAAGTGCTTGTCCAAACCAGTAGTCGGGTAAAGAGTTTGTTATCTTCAGTGATGCATCCTTGAATGGTTTGGGTTGTGTTTTGATGCATGAGGGTAAGGTTGTAGCCTATGCCTCGAGACAGTTAAAGCCGCATGAAAAGAACTATCCGACGCACGATCTCGAATTAGCCGCTATAGTTTTTGCTTTGAAGATATGGCGCCACTACCTGTTTGGTGAAAAATGCCATGTCTATTTCGATCATAAAAGCTTAAAGTACTTAATGACTCAGAAGGATCTAAATCTGAGACAACGACGATGGTTGGAATTATTAAAAGACTACGAGCTTGTGATTGATTATCACCCGGGAAAGGCTAATGTGGTTGCTGATGCGCTAAGCCGAAAATCACTGTTTACTTTACGTGTAATGAACACAAATATGGCTATGACTGACGATGGTGAGATTATAGCAAAATTGAAAGCAAGACCGTTATTTGTTCAACAGATTTGTGAAGCTCAAAAGGTTGATGATAAATTGATAGCAAAAAGGAATCACAGTGGTTCGAATGCTAACTCAGAATTTCAGGTTGATGCTGAGGGATGTTTGCGGTTCAGAAACCAAATATGTGTACCCAAGAATCCTTAGTTGATTCGGATGATTTGTAAAGAAGCTCATAATAGTAGATTGTCTGTTCACCCGGGTAGCACGAAGATGTATAATGATTTGAAACAGTAATACTGGTGGCCTGGTATGAAAAGAGATATTTCAGACTTCGTGTCGAAATGTTTGATATGTCAGCAAGTAAAAGCCGAGCATCAGGTGCCATCTGGATTACTTCAGCCGATTATGATACCCGAATGGAAATGGGATCGAGTCACGATAGATTTCGTATCTGGTTTACCGTTAACACCGAGTAAGAAAGATGCAATCTGGGTTATAGTAGACAGATTAACAAAATCGGCTCACTTCATTCAGGTCCATACAGATTTTTCACTTGATAAGCTAGCTGAATTGTACATTTCTCAGATTGTACGATTACACGGAGTACCTATTTCTATTGTTTCGGATAGACATTCGAGGTTTACATCGCGGTTTTGGAAGAAACTCCAAGATGCATTAGGTACTAAATTACATTTTAGCACAGCTTTTCACCCCCAGACGTATGGTCAATCCGAGAGAATTATCCAAGTACTTGAGGATATGTTGAGATGTTGTGTTCTTGAGTTCGAGGGTACGTGGGAACGATACTTGCCTTTGATTGAATTTGCATACAATAATAGCTTTCAATCGAGTATCAAAATGGCACCTTATGAAGCTTTGTACGGTCGTAAATGTCGTACACCTTTGTATTGGACCGAGCTCAGTGAAGACAAGATATATGGGGTTGATTTGATTAAAGAAACCGAACAGAAAGTAAAAGTGATCCGTGAAAGTTTGAAAGCAGCGTCAGATCGTCAGAAATCATATGCGGACTTAAAACGTAAAGATATAGAGTTTCAGGTTGGTGATCGTGTGTTTTTGAAAGTCTCACCGTGGAAGAAAATACTCAGATTTGGTCGCAAAGGTAAATTGAGCCCGAGATTCATTGGACCATATGAGGTTTTTGAGCGGATTGGGGGCTGATTATGATAGATTACTATTGCCACCTGAACTAGAAAAGATCCATAATGTTTTTCATGTTTCGATGCTCCGACGGTATAGATCTGACCCTTCTCATGTGATTAGTCCATCAGAGGTTGATATACAGTCTGATTTAACTTATGAAGAAGAATCGATCCACATACTGGCTCGTGAAGTGAAAGAGTTGCGAAATAAGAAAATATCATTGGTAAAAGTGCTTTGGTTTAAACACGAGATCGAGGAAGCAACTTGGGAGCTTGAGGATTCAATGAAAGAACGTTACCCAAACCTATTCACCGGTAAGATTTTCGAGGACGAAAATTCCTAAGGGGGGAGAGTTGTAATAGTCCGATTTTGACCCTAATTGGAACGGTGGTTTCGGGACCACGAATCCGAGTCAGAAACATATTTAAATATTATTTTGTATGTTCATTATATGGGAATTGGTGCGTGTGAAATTTTCGTATTAAAATTTGATTGTTTTGGTGCTTAATTATAAAAAAGGGCTTAATCGCATAAAAAGAAAGTTTGGTGGTTAAATGTGTGAGTACCAAATTAATGATGGTTTTATAAATTGGAGTATTGATAGTGTAATTTAGCCAAAATTAAACATAGTGGCCGATTGGTGTGCATGTAATAGTGACTTGAATTGTTTATTATATTTTATGTTATTATGTTATAATTTAATATATCTTACAATAATATATTTGATAAAAGATGAAAGTGCTCATCTTTCTTCCTTGTTCTTGGCCAAAACTAAGAGAGAAGAAGCTTTGTAATATTCGGCCCTTGCAAGCTCAAATAGGTAAGTGATTTGAGTTCGGTTTTTGATAATTTTTAAGTTTTTGAGATCGTTGCTTTGAATACTAGCTAGCCCAAGTTGGAATTTTTGAATTTGATGATGTATTCATGAATTGCCATTGTTGATAGCTTGATGAAATTGGTGTTTAGTGATGGAAAATAAATATAGGTTGTTAGATTGTTAAGTTTAATTAAGGCATTTTTGGTAGAAATGCCTAAATAGGATTAAATTGTGAAATTTATAAATTGAGGGGTCAAAATGTGAAATAAATGAAATGTATGAGCTTGTAATAATGCTATGAAAATTCGGCCCTAAAGAAGTGTGGTCAAATTTTGTGTAATTTGTGTTTTGTGCAAAAAGGACTAAATTGTAAAAAGTGTAAAATATCAAGGGCAAAATGGTAATTTGCTCGTTTATGAGTTTTGGACCAAATTCAATGGAATTATATTTTATTTAGCTAAATTTGAAATTTATTAGATCAAGAACAAAAAGGATCGGGATTGGATCGAGGAAAAGCGAAGTTAATCGAATAGTCGGAAAACATAGTCCGTCGATACTCGAGGTAAGTTTTTAAGCAATTGAGTTGAATTGGATTTATTTATAGTGGTGTACATGAATTTAATGGAAGTATGTATATAGATTATTGATATAACCGAATGTGATATCTATATATGTGTATAGTATAGTCGAATGTGAGGTATGCATATATGCCATTGGTACACCCGAATGTGATGTTGATTTCGAGGATTGAAATAAGTTAATTTGTATATTTGTAGTTGAGGTTTAATTCTTATGTGTGTGTATATATATAAAGGTGTAACAAGATTGAGAAATGCACTAAGTGTGCGAATTGAATTACCGAGCACTATGTGTGCGAAATCGGTCAATGAGCACTAAGTGTGCGAATTTAATTACCGAGCACTAAGTGTGCGAAATCAGTTAATAAGTAATAAGAGTACGAGTTAATTTTCAATTCAAAGATCAAATTTGGTAAGTTTTGATACTACGAGAAATTGTTATTTGAAGTCAAGTGTAAGTGATTAGTTGTGGAATTTTGTATAAATGTGTTGGTTTAATTAGTTTTGATCTTGAATATGTGAATAAAACATGATGACAAATTATTATATTTGATTCGACTATTAAATTGAGAAATAGAAATGTTTTGCGGTTGAATAGTAAATGAGTACTTGATGAAACCTTGTCTACAATTTTTGTTTAAATCAATTTGAGTATAATTAATAGATTTCTTAGATTTGCTTATAACTTACTAAGCTAGTAAAGCTTACTTGGTGTTTGTTTTTGGTTACTCTTGTGATTTAGATTTTTGGGTGATCGTTGGTGAAGCTCGTCACACTATCATCAATATTTTGGTACTTTTGAAGTTGATTTTAAAGTATATGGCATGTATAGGCTAGCTTGTGTTTTGGGTTAGTTTTGAAGTTGTAAATATTAAGCCATGCGAAAATGGCTAGATATGAAGCTTAAGTTTATGCAAAAATTTTGGTCATGGGTATATATATATGATGTGTTTTGGTATATTGGCTAATGGTTGTGTAATTTAGTTATGGTTTAAGCCTATTTCAAAAGCAATATGTATATTATAGGTATAGGTATATGCATGATGATATAGTCTTGAAAGTTGGTATGATTTGCAATTATGGTTTGTTATAATTTGATTCAAGTGAATTAGATATGGTTGATGAATGAGTTTTAATTAATGATTATAAATCACCTTGTGATTTGGTAGTGATGTTTTAAAAATGTCTAGTTATATGTTAACATTAAATTTGTTATATTTGTTAAGTGTGGATTATGCTATGTTATGAAAATTTTACTTTTGAAATTGGTGAATAATGAATATATATATTCGAATAGGGTACTATACTTATATATATATGAGATGTTGCATTTGATATGTTTGGCATTTATGGAATGTCTTGATTCGGCTAAAGTGCATAGAAATGGCCAAAGTTAGTCAAGTGAACATGGTAAAAATTTGGTAATGTTTGCTAATGTCTTATAAACGAAGTTTGTAATATCTGAGCTTGGTTATGAAGCGATATATGCTTATTTATAAACTAGGTATTCGAATGTCATGCATGAAATGTTTGTTTATGTCGAACATTATGACTATTAAGTATAAGTATTTTAGCTTTGATGCTTATTTGTTGGTTCAAAAATTTGATTGAAAAAGTTGATATATCCGTGATCATGAAATGTTTTATATGAGCATGTTGAACTGTGTTTTGTCAGGTAATGCCTCGTAACCCTAATTCGGCGACGGATACGGGTTAGGGGTGTTACAGTTAAATTCTTGTATACGAACTTACTAAGAATTGAATGCTTACTCTACTTAATTTTCCTCTATTTTATAGTGCTCGGAAGCTTGCTAGGGTTGAAAATCGGTCGGAGCATCATCACACTATCCTTCAGCCCGTTTTGGTATAGATAGCAAACTTATTTTGGTATAATGGCATGTATAGGCTAAGCTAGGTAAAATGATGAAATGTTTGGTTGTAACTAGCCATTGGAATGGCTAGTGGAAAATATATTTTGATGTAATTATATAAGGCCATATCATGTTTGATGTGTGTTGGAATGGTTAAATGGTAGAAGATATATATATAAAACAAATGATAAATGAATTTAAGTTAGTATAATTGAATAACTTGCAAATAAACATAAATGTAATTGTGGAAATTTAAACATTTGATCATATGTGTTAATATAACATACATAATACTTGTTTTTGGCTTGGTTTATATGTAACAAATTGGTTTGAAAATATGTTGAAGTGTTCATGTAGGTGCAAGGTAAAAAGGGTGAGAAATAAGGCTTGGAAAATGGTCTTATTTTTTCCACACGGCCATGCGCACGGGCGTGTGGTTTAGCTGTGTGTGAGACACACGGCCCAGCACATGGGCGTGTGTCCTGGCTGTGTAACCCCTGCACCTAATTTTCGAAAATTAAATTTTCCCACACGGTCTAGCACACATGCGTGTGGCTGGCCGTGTGACCCAAGTCAGAGAGTTACACGGGTAAGGACACGGGCTAGAACACGGCCGTGTGCCTCACATCGAATGCCCACATGGCTTGGGACACGGGCATGTCACACGGCCTGGCCACACGGGCGTGTGTCCCCTGCACCTAAAAAAATTTTGAGATTTCGCAAAAAATTTTCTGTGATCCCGGTTTAGTCTCGACACGATTCTAATATGTATTTTGGGCCTCGAGGACCCATATGAGGGACATTATAATTGATTGTGATTAATTTTTAGAAATGAATAGTAAATGATATAAATTAACTGTAATTGAACTGTAAACTCCGGTAATGCTTCATAACCATGTTCCAGCGACGGATGCGGGTTAGGGATGTTACATTTATTGGTATCAGAGCTACGGTTTAGCTGATTCTCGAACTAATGTAGCAAGTACGAGTTTAGCTATACATGTCATTATATAATTTGTGATAGTGTGATATCTCCTGAACATTTTAAACATGTTTTTTCTATAGTAATGTCATCCAACCAAGCTAGAGCTGAATCCGAGGAAGCTGAGAGAACTGCTCAAGCTTCAGTTCAAAGAGCTGCATCTAGTAGTAGTAGAAGGCCCGTATCTAAGGGCCAAGGTGAGGAGGCAAAAGAAGCCTTCTTCCAAATAATGAATGAGTGGTTCACAAAATTCATAAGAACAAATCCTGATGTACAACAACCTCTCCCTCCTGCTCCTCAATCGGTTCCTGACATGCCCTAAGGTGTTGAACTTGTTAGAACTGGTAAGCCTCTGGTAGATAAAATCTGTAAATATGGAGCCGAAGAATTTAGGGCTACTACTGAAGAAGATCTGGAAAGGGCTGAATTTTGGTTAGAGAATACAATCAGAGTTTTGGATGAATTATTATGCACACCAGCTGAGTGCCTAAAATGTGTTATATCACTGTTGAAAGACACAGCTTATTAGTGGTGGAATACATTGATTTCTGTTGTGCCAAGGGAAAATGTTACATGGGAGTTTTTCCAAACAGAATTCAGAAAGAAGTATATTTCCAGAGATTTCTGGATTAAAAAAAGAAAGAATTTCTAGAGCTTAAACAAGGAAATATGACAGTATCTAAATATGAGCGGGAATTCGTTCGGTTAAGCAAGTATGCCAGAGAATGGGTTCCAACTGAGGCTGATATATGTAAACATTTTGAAGAAGGATTAAATGAAGACATCAAGCTATTGATAGGAATTCTTGAATTAAGGGAATTTGTAGTACTGGCTGATCGAGCACACAAAGCTGAGGAATTAAGCAAAGAGAAGAGACCAGCAGAGAGAAAAGCCCGGATTTATAGTAAGAGATTTATGGGGAAGTCACAAGCATCTGCTTCAAAGAAATCAAAGAAATACCATAATCGTTCTACCATATTTACGGGGTATTCTGGAAAAGAACGAGGCTTTCAACGCTCTAATTCGAGATCTCCATTTCCATCTGTAACGAGTATTGGAAGTGTTGGTAACCCCAAACCTAGATGTAAACATTGTAACAAATTTCATTTTGGGGAGTGTCGTATGAGAAACGGAGCCTGTTATAAATGTGGTTCTCTTGACCATTATTTTAAAGATTTTCTAGAAAGGATTGAAAAAGATATTGTTCAGATTTCGAAACCAAGTAACCCTGGCTCGAGAGGTAGACCACCTCGTCACTTCGAAAATGTTAGTGGTAGCCAAAGTGAAACAAAAGATTCAACAGTTAAGTCTAAAGCACGAACACCGGCAATGACATATGCTATTCGTGCAAGAAAAGATGCCTCTGCACCAGACGTCATTACTAGTAAATTTTCTATTCTTGATACTAATATAACTGCTTTGATTGATCCTGGTTCAATACATTCATACATATGCACAAATTTAGTGTCTGTTAAAAACTTATCTGTTGAATCCACTGAATTCATGGTTAAAGTCTAAAATCCCCTGGGCCAGTTTGTGATGGTAGATAAAATCTATAAAAACTGTCCGTTAATGGTAAAGAGTTATTGTTTCTTGGCTGATCTGATGTTACTGCCATTTGATGAATTTGATGTAATTTTGGGAATGGACTGGCTAACTTAGCATGATGCAGTTTTAAATTGTAAACAGAAATACATTGTGTTAAAATGCCAGAATGGTGAATTACTCCATGCTGAATCTGATAAACTGGATGGGTTGTCTAATGTGATATCAGCTGTGTCAGCACAGAAATATGTCAGGAAGGGGTATGATGCCTATCTTGCATATGTATTGGACACTAAGGTATCTGAATCAAAGATTAAGTCAGTGCCTGTTGTTTGTGAGTTTCCTGATGTGTTTTCAGAAGAGTTACCCAGATTACCACCGGTTAGAGAAGTGAAATTTTCTATAGATCTTGTTTTGGGAACAACTCCTATATCAATAGCACCTTATACAATGGCCCCAACAAAATTAAAAGAGTTGAAAGCATAGTTGCAAGAACTTACTAATAGAGGATTTGCTCATCCTAGTTTTTCACCTTGGGGTGCACTGGTTTTGTTTGTAATGAAGAAATATGGATCTCTGAGGTTATGTATTGATTACAGACAGCTCAACAAAGTCACAATAAAGAACAAGTATCCATTGCCTCGAATTGGTGACCTATTTGATCAATTGAAAGGTGCCACTGTGTTCTCTAAAATAGATCCCCGTTCTGGATACTATCAGTTGTGAGTGAAAGACTCAGATGTACCAAAGACAGCTTGTAGAACCAGGTACGGGCACTATGAGTTTCTTGTGATGCCGTTTGGCTGGACTAATGCACCTGCAGTATTCATGGATTTAATGAATAGAATTTTCAAACCGTATCTAGACAGGTTTGTGGTGGTGTTTATCGATGATATTTTGGTATATTCCCAAGATGAAAATGAACATGCTGATCATTTGAAAATTGTGCTGCAAACTTTGCGTGAGAAACAACTGTATGCCAAATTCAGTAAGTGTGAATTTTGGCTTCGGGAAGTCGGTTTCCTTGGACATATAGTGTATGCAGAAGGTATCAGGGTGGATTCGAATAAAATTTCAGCTATTGTTAATTGGAAACCACCAAAGAATATGTCTGAAGTTAGAATTTTTTTGGGATTAGTCGGTTATTATCGGAGGTTTGTTAAAGGTTTTTTAATGATAGCTTCTCTGATGACTCGATTGTTGCAAAAAGACGTAAAATTTGAGTGGTCTGATAAATGTTAGCAGAGTTTTGATAGATTAAAAGCCTTGTTGACTGAAGCACCTGTGCTAGTTCAGCCTGAGTCGGGTAAAGAAATTGTAATTTATAGTGATGCATCCTTGAATGGTTTAGGCTGTGTATTGATGCAAGAAGGTAAAGTAATAGCTTATGCTTCTAGACAAATAAACTCAACTTAGCGAACATTGCCCTCAACTCTGACATATACTTCCTACTTAATGTATCTGCCACAACATTAGCCCTACCTAGATGGTACTCGATGGTACAATCATAATCTTTCAGAAGCTCGATCCAACGCCTATATCTTAAGTTCAACTCTTTTTGGGTGAGGAGATACTTAAGACTCTTATGATCTATATAGATGACACATCTCTCCCCATAAAGATAATGCCTCCAAATCTTAAGTGTGAATACCATAGCAGCCAATTCCAAATCATGCGTCAGATAGTTGCACTCACGTGGCTTGAGTTGCCTCGAAGCGTATGCTACAACCTTCCCGTCTTCAATCACTATAGACAACGTAATCTTTCCCGGACTCAGGTTGAATCAACACTAGTGCTTGAGTCAAAATTGTCTTAAGTTTCTCAAAAATAGCTTGTTGTTCATCAGTCTACTTAAACGGTGTAGTCTTTCTCAATAACTTAGTCATCGAAGTCGTAATCAGCGAAAATCCTTCCACAAACCTCCTATAATAGCAAGCATGTTTGAGAAAACTCTGAATCTCACTAACATTCTTAGGCTGCTTCCAATCTAAGATAGCCTCGATTTTCTTTGGATCCACGTGAATACCCTCAGCAGATACTATGTGTACCAAAAACATCACCTCTCGGAGCCAAAACTTGCACTTACTAAGCTTCACATACAACTTTTTCTCACGTAAAGTTTGAAGGACCAACCTCAAGTGCTCCTCATGCTCCAACTCAGACTTGAAGTAGATCAAGATATCATCGATGAAAACTACAACGAATGGAACAAGATAGGGTTGAAAGACCCTATTCATTAAGTCCAAAAAAGCGACAGGAGCATTCGTAAGACTGAAGGGCATCACTAAAAACTCGTAGTGCCCTTACCGAGTTCTAAAAGCAGTTTTCGGCACATCAACCTCCTTCACTTGCAACTGATAGTATCCCAACCTCAGATCAATCTCAAAGAAGACCATAGCACCTCGGAATTGGTCAAATAGGTCATCGATCCTTGGAAATGGGTACTTATTTTTCACAGTCAACTTGTTCAACTGACGGTAATCGATGCACAGCCTCATAGATCCATGTTTTTCACAAAAAGGACTGGAGCTCCCCATGGCGACACACTTGGCCTTATGAAGCCACGATCCAACAATTCTTGTAACTGAGCCTTAAGCTCCTTGAGTTCTTTAGGTGCCATGCGATAGGGTGCAATGGACACCGGTACTATCCCAGAAAGCAACTCAATTCCAAACTCAACCTTACATTCAGGAGGTAGACCAAGCAACTCCTCAGGAAAAACGTCACGAAATTCCTTCACTAATCGAATTTTCTACAATGCAGCACTATCCACATTCGTGTCCAAGATGTATGCGAGGTAGGCATCACACCCCTTACAGACCAACTTCTTTGCTACCAAGGTGGAAATCACATTTGTAAGATAATTCCAACGCTCTCCAATCACAATAATCTCATTCCCAAAAGTAGTCCTCAAAGTAATTCGTTTAGTGTCGCAATCTAAGATGACTCGATGCTCGCTCAACCAATCTATTCCCAATATGAGATCGAATTCTCCAAAGGGTAGTTACATAAGGTCAGCACGAAACACCTCACCTTGCACTTGCAATGAGCATCACTTATAGATTTTGTTCACTTGTATAGATTGTCCTAAGGGACTAAGTACTGTCACATCACTAACTGTTTCTTCTACTCGAATACCCAGTTTCTCAACCATCATACAGGATACATATGAATGAGTAGAACCATTATCTATCAATGCAAACTAAGGATTGTCATTAATAGTAAAGGTACCCGCTATCACATCGACAACATAACGATCATCTCAGCGTCTGGCCACATACACAAGTGCTAGCTGTCTCGCATCAACTTGATTAGCACCCTGACCCGGTGCTTACTGTCTCTGACCCGCATTACCTCCTCTATTCTATCCTTGAGCTTGCTGTGGCTGCTGACCATCTCTCTGATTTAGTGCATGATTCTGGCCTTGTTCTTGCACCTGTTCATTTAGCCAAGGACATTCTCGAATCTTATGGTCCAGTAACCCATATTTTAGGCATGCACCCATGCCTCTCCATCACTCACCCGGATGTCTCTTGTCACAGGTGGCACAATTCTGGATCCTATCCTCTATTACAACAAAGTGTTGGCAGGGTCGATCATCTCTGGCTCGCTTAACTGGACTTGAGCTTGTCCACTACGACCAGAATCTCTCTTAGTTGGAGCTCTCACTTGCTCCTTCCATTCACGCTCAATGAGTCTAACCTCTTCACAGATCTTGTTCTTCTCTACCAAAGCTTCAAAGACTCTCTCTTGCAGTGGAGCCACTTGTATCATCAAATCAGATCTAAGCCCAAATTCAACTCGGGCACACTTTTCTTGCTCATCAACTACCATTCCTGGAGCATAGCGACTGAGCCTTAAAAACTTCGCCTCGTAGTCGGCCACCGACATATTACCTTGCCACAGCTCAATAAACTCAAGCATCTTGGCCTCCACATATCTCACTCTCACATATTTCTTTTGGAATGCCTCAAAAAAGTAATCCGACGTTAAGTGATTAGCTTGGGTGCCTCTGACAATAGCTTGCCACCAGCGATAGGCCTCATCACGCAGTAATGACACAGTCCCCTTAAGCTTTTGTTCAGGGATGCAGTCCATATCATCAAGAATCCTCTTTGTAGCCTCCAACCAATACTCAGCTATAGTGGGGGTCTTCCCAGAAATGCCCTTAAACAGTTCAGCCCTACTCGATCGAAGCCTCTCAGCAATAGTGCCACCACTGTCAACACCAGATTGGGCACCTGCCACTTGTTCCAAAACTCGTAACATGGCCTGCGATACAGCCTCATTCACAGGCTCTTGTTAACTCTCGTCAATAGTAGGTGCTCGCTCCACATTCTCCGTAACAGGCTCAGGGGTTCGCACCCAAGGCGAGGATGAGTTGATTTGGGTTCCTTAACCCGATTCCCAACGTGTTCTCATTGTAACGCCCCTAACCCGTAACTGTCACCGAAACAGGGTTATTGAGCATTACTAGAGTTTACAAAAAATACATTTAATTCATATCATTTACTATTCATATCTGGAAATAATCATACTATACATTGAATGGACCCCTGAGGCCCAATTTAAACATTAGAATCAAGTCGGGACTAAATCAGTATCTCAGAGAATTTTTCGCGAAATTTAAAATTTTTTCTTTAATACAGGGGTCACACGCCCGTGTGAGTAGGCCGTGTGGCACACATCAACAAGTGACATGCCCATGTCTCAGGTCGTGTGGGCATTCGATGTGAGGCACACGGCCGTGTCCTAGCTCATGTCCTTACCCGTGTAACTCTCTGACTTGTGCCACACAGCCTGCCACACGCTCATGTGTTAGGCCGTGTGGTCAATTTAATTTTCACAAATTTGGTGCAGGTTTCACACGGCCAAGACACACGCCCATGTTCTAGGTCGTGTATCTCACACGGCTGAGACACACACCCGTGTCTCTGCCCGTGTTCCCAATTCTAAGCATTCTATCTCTAAATTTTAGGATGCAGGGGACACACGGCCAAACCACATGCCCATGTGCCAGGCCGTGTGTCACACACGATCAAGACACGCGCCCGTGTGTCTACCCGTGTGGACAAAATAAGGCCATTTCTTAGCCTTATTTCTCACCCAAATTTACCCTTCAACCTACAACAACATTTGCATATATTTTAAACATGATATATATAAAACCTCATAATAATATACCAAAACAAACCATTATTAGCCATTCCAATGGCTAAATTACAACAACCATGTACTTGCCAACATTGGTCGTAACCTATACATGCCATTATACCAAAATAAAGTTACTTTTTATACCAAAACGAACTGGTGGATAGTGTGATGATACTCCGACCGATCTCCAACCTTATGAGCTTCTAAGAACTATAAAACAGAGAAAAGAAAACCTAGTAAGCATTTAATGCTTAGTAAGTTCGTATAACAGGAATTTAACTTACCATATATTTACATTTAAGATAAGCATACAATAATGCATCCAAGCAATTTAGCTTATAGCCTAAAACACAACTTCACTAATCATGTTAGTCAAGTAATTTACATAGTACCAAAAACATGGATGAGCTCATCATTTAATATCTTTCATATACATATGCTTTCCATAACATTATTCCATATTACATGTACACTTTGATGAAAAATCATTTCAAGTTCAATTTAGCCGTGTCAAAACTTTACCCGTTGAATTTATTTGAAATATCGATGGATACGCTCATATAGTACACTTTAGTGTACACTACTATAATTCGTCAATTCATTTCCAGGGTACCCAGTTAGGGCACATAATCGGGAAGCACACTCTCGAGCCTTGTAAAGGGAAGCTCACACAGAGCCATTTCGGGAAGCTCATAAAGAGCCTATCGGGAAGCTTATTCGGGCTATATAACGGGAAGCTCATAAGAGCCATAATCGGAAAGTTCACAAAGAACCATATCGGGAAGTTTAAAAACAACCAGATCGGGAAGCTCCGAATAGCCAATATCGGGAAGTTCAAGCGAGCATTATCAGGAAGCTTATAAAGAGCCAACTTTACGAGAAGCTCACGAAGAGCCTTTAATCGGGATGCTCATAAGAGCTAAGGTGTGTCCACAACAAATGTAGGATCACAACCTAACGGGATGCTCCGAAGAGCTATAACGGGAAGCTCGCAAGAACCATATAACGGGAAGTTCGAGAAGGCTAATAACGGGATGCTCTTTCGAGCTATGGTGTGTATGCAACATATGCTGGACTATAACCAATATTGGAAATCCTGTATCCGTCGACTTTCATTTATTCAAACGGGATTTGACATTTATCAGGCATTACCGGATATTCAATCAATTTCACATACATGACAATTATACAATTCATATATACAACATTTAATTCAAACATATAGATGTACACAATTTAGTTACACGAACTTACCTCGATACTTGTTCGTATACGAAATCTACTAATCCGAGACATTTTGTTTTCCTCGATCCAACTCGGTATTAGGCCTTTCAGGATCTAATAAATAAATTTAATCATCAATTTATCACATTTCATATTCAATTGGATTCAATTTACATCCTAGGTAAAATTACCATTTTGCCCCTAAACTTTCCATAATTTCCAATTTCGTCCCTAGGCTCGGAAAATGAAATTCATGCAATTTAATCCTTATTCCAAACCTAACTGAAATTTTCATATAACTTTTACAGCACATGTATTTCACAAAATTTAGAATTTTTCCATAACTTTTACATTTTTACAATTTAATCCCTAAATCATATTTTCATAAAAATTTAATTTGTAAAAGTTGTTTATCTATCAAAAAACTTTCATTTTCTACCATAAATTTTAAAATTTCAACATATTAATCCATAGAAAAACTTCTATACTTTGATAACTTTGCAAATAAATCCCCAAAATAGATAGATTAAACTATCCCGATCTCAAAAATATAAATAAAACGGAACAAGAAAACATACCTAATTAAGCTTGATTAGTTTCTTTTTTCTCCCCTAGGGTTTCCATGGAATTTTTGGGGATGAAGATGATATAAAATGATTTTATTTCTATTTAATTATTTATCATCCATTTTTTCCACTTTCCAATTTAGTCCTTGCCTTTTTCTAATTTTCCATGGATGATTCATCAAAAATATCTACTAACTTTTCTTTAATGGTCTAATTACCATATAAGGACCTCAATTTTTGAATTTCATAGCTATTTGATACTTATAACTACTAGAACTCAACTTTTGCATTTTATGCAATTTGGTCCGTTCCATAATTAAACACATAATCGGTAAAATATTCTTATCAGAATTTTCATGTGACATTCCTATTGTAATGCAGACCATGCAATAATATTAAAATAAAATTTCTTTCCGGCTCGAATTTGTGATCCCGAAACCACTGTTCCGATTTCACTGAAAATGGGCTGTTACACTCATTCCCCCAGTTCTAACACAGCGAGTACTCATTTTAAAATGCTATGCTATCAGAAAGATAAGTTTTATTGTTATCACTTGAATATTTTTTTCAATCAAAATTTTCGTTTTATCGCTTTTATACGAGTTTCACTATTTATCGTTCTCACAATCTAAAGTTTGTCTCAGTCAAAAGTTTTCTACAGTTTCTTGTAGTCTCACAATCTATAGTTTTCACAATTCTATAGTTTCAAACTCTATAGTTTCACATCTAAAGAACACTTACCTCGGATCAGTCTTCAAGAGGTCTCGGATTTCATTATAACAAAATTACATGTAGCATTTTTTCCCAAAATACACCTTTTTTTATGCATGAAGTTTTTCGAAAATATTTTTACTCAAAGTCTGAGTTTGAACTGGGCTCTGATACCACTAAATGTAACCCTTAAAATCGGGCCTAGACACTATGGCTCAATCTGAGTGATTACATGGGCCTTGAATATGGCCGAAATGATTTTTAACAGAAAATTCACTTACCATTTGAAAATATTTGTTTTTGTAAAACATCTTGTACTTTTTTGTTATAGAGTTATGTGTTCCTTTATAATTAAAAATGATTTAAAATGTAAATTAGTTTTTAAACCCATATTTGCAGCGGCTAATAATCACTAAAACATTTCTTTGATCGATTTAGAAATCATATAAAAATAATTCATACATAATACATTATTATATAAAAATAGTGTCCCTTACCACAGTTCATAATATAAAATTTAAAGTCCCAAAACCATTTAAACAAACCCAATTTAAAGTCTATAGTAAAAGTCCAAAAGAAGTTCAAAAAGTCCATAAAAACACCAAACCATTTCCAAAATCCTTAAACACGAAAATATATTATACCGAGAGCCCCTCCGAATATCCAAATCTGAGCCATAAGTACGAGGATTACCTGAGACACACAAATACCATGGGTGAGCTTTAAAAGGCTCAGTGTGAGATTAAAACAAACACTTGTTTTAAAACATAACACATCAAAATATCACAAGGCATTTTTCATAGAATTCACATATTATCTCATTTATTAAATCAAACATGGCATGCTTATGAACAATGAAGAAATATAGGATTTCCTATCCATCTCTGCTATACACCAATATCGAGTTCCCTAGAACTCGCCCATCCAATAACACACCGTTTGTGGACAAGCCACCACATAGATATCGATGAACAGTCACATAGCACATCGTGGGTAAACCACTACATAGATACCAATGAACGATCACATAAAACATCGTGGATAAACCACCACATAATTGACGATAACGACCACATAATTCCAGTTAAACTGCCACATAGCGTTCTCCTTTCCCAATCCCACCCCATGCATGTGATATGGCCATTTAAACACATATGTTTCATTTTTCACATTTTTCACAAATTCATGCTCATAACTCATATTTCTCGATTTTTACACATATGTATGTATCATGCTCACATTTTTACATATCACATAATTTTCACTTTAGCACACTTTAATATAAATATTTATATTAAAACATTGACACATACACATATATCACATGTTTAGATCATCACATATCAATCTAGCCATAAATCACATAACATAGAGTTGAGATCAACATTACATACATCAGATATCACAAATCATGGATTTTCACAACACTTAATAGTTTAGGTCACTTACTTGGTTTTCTCTTCGATTAAGTTTTTCAACTCCACACGAGTACATAAGGTACTCACACATTAATTAATTAAATAACATTTTAATCAAATAGTAATATTAAACTTCACTTAAAATGAGAATTAAATCCCACACCTTAATGTAGATCTAAATTGTTTGCTCCCTTTTAGAAGTTTCGTTTAGGTCTAGTCTTGATCGCTGATGTGTCTAAAACTAACTATGACAATAATAAAGACAAGCGCACCTATCGTTTAATAGTATAGTTATGGTAAGACCGGTAATATCGTATCCACAAGGACCAATAGTACTAGTAATTACTATCCTTTTATTATCTAGCCTAAAAATTGGAGTGATTTCTTTTTAAACTAAAACTTAATTAAAAACACGACAACGACAGAATTGGGAAAATACTTTTAGACAACTTATGTGATAAGCAATATTCAAAGAAGAATCCACCTAGACTTCACTTATTACTTTTGATTCATATGATTTATTCACTTGTCTTAATCTGTAGAAATCCCTGATTTATGTTAATATCTCTCTCGAGACTAAAAACAACTGACTCTAGGTTGATTAATTGAAATCTCTTTCTAATTAAAACCCCTATTGTCGCATTAACTCGATCTATGGATTCCCTTATTAGATTTGACTCTAATCTGACAGATTTTTGTCGCCCTATGTCTAGGGTTGCAATCAACTCCGCTTAATTGTGTTGATCTACTCTTAAATAGGGACTTTTGCTCCACTGAATAAACACATTCGACTTGAATCAATAACCTGAATTATCAAAACAAGAATAAGAACTCAAATTAAGAATAAGAACAAGTATTTATCTTATAAATCAAATAGTAATAAGATCCGTCTTAGGTTTCATCCCCTTAGGTATCTAAGGGATTTAGTTCATACTGATAGAAGGAAACATCATAGAATAAGGAAAACTACAAAACATAAGAAAACCCAAAAACTTCTAAAGAACTTGATGGGAGATCTTGGTCTTGGTGGAGATCCTTCCTCCCGAAGCCGCTCAGACGGTGGTGGCTTCGAGTATTTTCTGCGTTCCATTCAGCCTCCCCTTTTAGGTCACCCCCTAGGGTGTTTATATAGGCTTTGGAACGTCTTTCTTTGCCCACAAGTAACATTTTCCGGATAGAATTACACTTAGGTATGGTAGGGACACGCCCGTGTATGATAGCCTTAGACCGTGCTCGCTCTTGCTCACCACACACGGCCGTGTGGTCTACCTGTGGACTCCGTGTTTGATCCTGCTCATAACACACAGCCGTGTCCAATGGCCCAGGCTGTGTTGAATTCCTAGGTAGGCCCATTTTGTCCTTTTTTGGCCCGTTTCTCGTTCTTTTCGACTCCCTAAGCTCTTCTAAGTGTAAAACATGAAATAAAGGGATTAGGAGCATCGAATTCATCAAATCTAATGAAAACTCATCAAAAATCAACTAAGCATGGGATTAAAATATGTATAAATTATGGTTTATCAAATATCCCCACACTTAAGCGTTTGCTTGTCCTCAAGCAAAATCCGTAACTCACAATTAAAACTAACTTCCTCAATTCATAATTCTCATCAATAATGTTTCATCATAATTCACAGATAATTCATACATTGATAATTTAACTAAAAGAGTCTTAGAGGTTCAAACAATTTAAGTCATAGATTTTTATAGCATGAAAACATAGGTGTTTCCCCTTACCTAAATAATTACCCTTGATTCAAAACCGACAAGTGTTGACATCCTCACCAAAGATTCACTCAAATCACTCAAAGTGTTTAAGGTTCAAAAATTATGCACTCAAAAGTCAAACATGAAAAGTTAATCCCATAGGCTTGCATGAAAATCAAATCTCCACCACTATAAAATGAGATGATACACAAATCAAAAGGTCTTTAAAAAGGGTTGTAACGGGGCTCGGGTTAAAGGTGTGGATAAAGGCTGAATTAGAGGGTTAGAATCGAGATTGAATTGATAAATTACCTAACTAGAAAAATTGGATTAATACTGAATAATTACATCAATTGAAAACTTATCACTAATAATACGAGCTTTTTTAAAGATAATGAAATTAACAGTTTAAGCTCATAACCCTAATAATGAATAAATTTTCACTTTTTTTTTAAGAATAAGAACATACAAGACTAAGATAGAATTTAACAACTGAAATAAAGAAAATAGTTAGGCAACTGATCAAATCAAATCTCGACATAAGGGTAGTCAAGAAAAATAGGGATAACAAAAAAAAGGGTTTCAGATTAATATTAGTGGTATATCAAGAAATGGTTGATTAGGCTTCAAAGGGGTTCACTAGGGGTTAATTATGAAGGTAGGCTTTTAATGGAGTAAGTGGGTTAAATCCTAAGTGCCTTTATCATCTCAGTATATCAAATCAAAGGTGTGGTCTCAACATGCATAATCGAAGCAAGTTCTAGAATAACAGTTCAATGTTGACACACTCATAACAAACAATAAAGTGAGCAAGAAAAATATATGCTCTAAGAGGCTCAAAATCTCACAAAAATTATGGTTTTTGATGTCAACCTTGCAAATTTCAAACTTCAAAGAAATATTTAGATTTAGGAAAACAACCTATTATAATTTTTAATTCAGAAAATAGACTTATCATGCTTGATTCTCTAATGTCTTAAGTTTAAACCATCAATGTACAATTACCTATGACTTAATCCAAAACATATCAATGAAAATTATAAATCAATCGAAGTTTCATTCTAATAGCAATATGAGTAAATTACTTAAGAACAAGGTATAATTCAGTATTGTTGACACCTCTCCACACTTAAGATGTACATTGTCCTCAATGTAGAAAGATAAATAATGAAAACATAGTAATAAAAATCCTAAGAGAGGGAGAGAAGTGAAACTTCCTGAATTTTGGATGGAGTCAAAAAAAAGAAACGGTGTAAAGTTGGGCAGGGGTGTTGGATACTCCGGTGGTGGTGTGGTCATTCCTTAATAGCCCTTTGAACCTAAATTAAAGAAATTAAAATGTAATAATATAAATTAAGGACAAGAATGGTAAAAGGAAATAATTTAATAATGAAAGTAAAGGAAAAAGAAAAAATAAATGGACTCAAAGGTCCTTGACTTCTCGAGTCGATGAAGCGGCCGGCATGAACTTATGTAGAGTGGTTGTGCACAGGGATATCGTGCCAGAGTCCTTTCGCTTCTTTGACATGGAGATGGTGGCTTTGATCTTGCTTCTAGCATGATGGCAAGGATGGTGGTCGGTGTTGTAGTGGTGTGAAGAAAAAAATAAGGGAAGGGGAAAAGAGAAATGAAGGAAGAAGATAGTGGGAAAAGAGGGGTTTTTGGGCTGAAGAAGAGGTGGAAAAATGGAGTAAGTGGGGTGAGGAGGCGGTGGCTAGTGGTGAAAAGGAGAAAATGCTGTGGTGGCTAGAAATTTGGGAAAGAAGGGATTTGGGAAGAAAGTGAAGCAGAAAGAGTGGTTTAAATAGAAATCATTTGCCCACGCCTGCAGTGTGCCCCTGGCGTGTTAGGTCACACACCGACGCATCGCCTGCCGTGTGATGCTTCGTTCGTTTCTCCTACTACCGTGTGTAGAGGTTTCCACGCCCATGTTTGTTTGATCGATGATCGACCACGGCCTAGAGAGACGGGCGTGTCTTACATCCGTGTTACTTTCTCAGTGTCGACCACGGCCGTATCGCACGACCGTGGCATTTTGTCGCAGCTTGTGTTTTGGGAAAATTACCATCCTTGGTTCGCACGGTCTCTGCCACACCGATGTACATATTCATGGTGTCCACACGGCCATGGCCACTCTCGTGTGCAAGGCCGGGTCGTAGGGAAACCTGCGCTTTATTAATTTGGTTAGTTTTTAGTTAGGTGCTAAAAATCAAAAACATGAAGCTTAAAGGGTTAGTGCTCGGGTTGCCTCCCGAGAAGCGCTTGTTTAAAGTCTTAAGCTAGACTTACCTCTCATTCACATAATCATGGTCGTTTGAGGAGTTGAAACTCCTCATTCTTGCTATCAATTGTATTAAAATACGGTTTTAGACGAGTATGATTTACCTTGAAGGTGCCAAATTGAGAATGAGTTACCTCATTTCTGCATGCACTGTATGGGAAAGTATTAAATCACCGTGAAAGGAGTTATTCCATTAGGTTCAGAAGTGGCAACACGAGGACCGTATTATCCATTAGAACTTGGTCTCCAACCTTGAAGTAGTTTGCTTCATCTTTAAGTTCGTTATGGAGTTGCCTCGGTTTTTCTTCGTGTGTTCTTGGTTTCTCCTTAACATGTGTCTTCCACTCGTCTAGTTCATCGATCTGAAGCCTTCGCTTCTCATAAGTTATTTCATTGTTGGTATGAGATCTTGGATGTGGCTCAGTTGTGTAATTTCGTGGTGCTTCCTGAAAGGAAGGTTGAACCAAATGGTCATTAATAGAATTTATGTTCTCACCTTTATTACTCGATGTCCTAGCCGAGTCAAGAGCCTGAAGAGTGATCGTTTCATCCCCTACACGAAGTGTGAGTTCACCTGTACCAACATCAATTCTAGTTTTAGCAGTTGCTAAAAAGGGTCTTCCTAAAATTAAAAGAACATTATTGTCCTCATCCATGTCTAAGACAACAAAGTCTACTGGGAATATGAATTTATCAATTTTTACTAGTACATCTTCGATTATACCCCTAGGAACTCTAATAGTTTTATCAGCTAATTGAATGCTCATCCTAGTTTGTTTGGGTTTCCCACGACCTAGCTGTTTAAACATTTTATAAGGCATAACATTTATGCTTGCCCCTAAATTGCTAAAGCATTACTAACAGATAAACCACCAATTAAGCAAGGAATCGTAAAACTCCCTAGATCTTTTAATTTTTGTGGTAGTCTATTTTGTAAGATTGCTGAGCATACTGTATTAAGCTCCACATGCGACGCCTCGTCTAACTTTCGTTTGTTTGTCAAAAGCTCTTTTAAAAATTTCTTTGAATTGGGCATCTGCGAAAGAGCCTCAATAAACGGTAAGTTAATATGTAATTTTTTTAAGAGTTTAAGAAATTTATCGAATTGTTCATCTGTGCGGTCTTTCTTTGCCGCATTGGGATATGGCACACGAGGTTGGTATTCTGTACTTACCGATTTTGGTTTATCATGGCTTACCTCAGCTTTACCTTTATCTACCACGTTCTCTTGCCTCTGTTTTGGTTCGTCTAACCCTTCACTATCGTGAGCAGTAATGGCGTGAATTTGCTCCTTTGGGTTAGTTTCAGTGTTGCTCGGCAAGCTCCCTTGTGGTCGTTCAGATATGAGTTTAGCAAGTTTTCCTAATTGGTTCTCGAGCCCTTGAATTGATGCTTGCTGATTTTTTAGTGTTGTTTCAGTGTTTTGGAAACGGGTTTCTGACACCACGATAAATTTTGTTAGCATCACCTCAAGGTTCGGCTTTTTCTTTTGTGGGTAGGGTTACTGTTGAAAGCCTGGATGGGGTTGTTGTCTCTGATTTCCTTGGCCACCCCATGAGAAGTTTGGGTGGTTCCTCCAACCTGGATTGTAAGTGTTACTATAAGGGTTATTTTGAGGTCTAGAATTATTACCCGTATAGTTCATCTGTTAGCTTTCTATGCCAAGGTTTTAGGATGGATATTCTGTGTTACTTATTCCTCCTCCGTTCGTATCGCACTGCATAACTGGTTGTACCTGCGAAGAACCACACAAACCATCAATCTTTTTATTTAACAGTTCTACCTGGTTTGATAGCATGGTCACTGCGTCGATGTCGAAAACACTGGCGAATTTTGTTGGCTTTGTCCTCATAACTTGCCACTGATAGTTATTCAGTGCCATCTCCTCTATAAACTCATAAGCCGCGCCGGGGTTTTATTATTTAGGGTTCCACCTGCGGCTGAATCGATCAACTGCCTAGTTGAGGGGTTCACACCATTGTAAAAGGTTTGAACCTGAAGCCACAAAGTAACCCATGGTGAGGGCACCTTCTCAATAGATCCTTGTATCTCTCCCATGCATCGTAAAGTGTTTCTAAATCCATCTGCACAAAAGAAGAGATATCATTCCTCAACTTAGCCGTTTTAGCCGGCGGAAAATATTTAAGTAAAAATTTTTCGGTCATTTGGTCTCATGTAGTGATTGATCCTCTTGGTAACGAGTTCAACCACTGTTTAGCTTTGTTCATCAACAAAAAAGGAAACAACCGAAGGTGAATGGCATCGTCCGAAATGCCATTAATTTTGAAAGTTTCGCAGAATTCCAAAAAAATTTCCAAGTGATTGTTTGGATCCTCATCCTGCAAACCAACAAACTGAACAAACTGCTGAATCATCTGAATAGTGTTAGGTTTCAGTTCAAAATTATTTGCAGCAATAGCAGGTCTAACAATACTTGATTCAGTTCCTGTTAAATTAGGTTTAGCATAATCATACATAGTACGAGGAGCAGGATTTTGATTCACCGGGTTTGCGGCAACCACAGGAGGTAGCGAATTATTATCAGCCATTTCTGTAGTATTAGTTTCATCTTCTTGCTCTTCTTCTATGTATTGTAGACTTCGCCTTATTTCTCTTCGATTTCTGCGAGCTGTACTTTCAATTTCACTGTCGTAAAGTAAAGGTCCTGACGGGTTCCTTCTAGTCATAAACTAGAGACACCTGCCAGAAACAAAGAAATAGGAGTTAGTAAATTAAAATAAAAACAAAAAAAAATTGTAATAAAAATAAAAATGGCTAAAGTAATAAAAATTTAGTGTTCCTAATATCTTAGTTCCCCGACAACGGCGCCAAAAACTTGATGTGTCTAAAACTAACTATGACAACAATAAAGGCAAGCGCACCTATCGTTTAATAGTATAGTTATGGTAAGACGGTAATATTGTATCCACAAGGACCAAGAGTACTAGTAATTACTATCCTTTTATTATCTAGCCTAAAAATTGGAGTGATTTCTTTTTAAACTAAAACTTAATTAAAAACACGACAACGAAAGAATTGGGAAAATACTTTTAGACAACTTATGTGATAAGCAATACCTAAGGAAGAATCCACCTAGACTTCACTTATTACTTTTGATTCATATGATTTATTCACTTGTCTTAATCCGTAGAAATCCCTGATTTATGTTAATATCTCTCTCGAGACTAAAAACAACTGACTCTAGGTTGATTAATTGAAATCTCTTTCTAATTAAAACCCATATTGACGCATTAACTCGATCTATGGATTCCCTTATTAGATTTGACTCTAATCCGGCAGATTTTCATTGCCCTATGTCTAGGGTTGCAATCAACTCCGCTTAATTGTGTTGATCTATGATCGCTGTGAAGTCAGAGTTTTAAAATTTATAAAGATAATGATCGAACCTGGAAACTAACTATGACAACGATTGAGGCAAGTGCACCTATCGAACAGTAGTATAGCTTAGGCAAGACCGGATTGTCAAACCCAAAGGAACTAAAAGTACTAATACTAACTTTCTTTCTATTATTTAGCCTAAAATAAGTGAAGTTGTTTATTAATCTAAATTAACTAATTACTAAGCTAAAGACGCAAAGACAAAAAGAATGAATTGGGGAAATACTTGGGGAAAACTCAGTTGATTAAGACGATACCCTTAGGAAGAATCCACCTAGACTCCACTTGTTATCTAACACTGAACCAGACGATTTATTCACTTGACATGATTCGTAGGACTCCCTAATTTATATTAAACCCTCTCTCGAGGCGAATAACGTCTAACCCTAGGTTAATTAATTGAAATCTCTTTCCCATTAATAACCCCCTAGAATCGTAGTAAATCGATCTATGGACTCCCATATTAGGTTTCACCCTAATCCGGCAAAATCTCGTCACCCTATCTCTAGGCGCACGATCAACTCCGCTTAATTATCCTAGATCTACTCTTAAGCAGGGACTTTTGCTCCACCACCTAAGCACATTCAACTTGAATTAATATCTGCGAAATATCAACACAAGAATTAAGCACACATAATCAAGAACAAATCAAGTATTTATCATATAGTTCAGAAAACAATAACAAGATTCATCTAGGTTTCATCCCCCTTCAGGTATCTGAAGGGTTTAGTTCATAATAATAAAGAAAAACATCTCAGAAGAAAAGATAAAACAAAACATAAGAAATCCCTAAAACCCCCTGAAGGAATTGAAGAGGAGATCCTCCATCTTGAGTAGAATTCCGGCTTCTTGAGATGGATCAACTGGCTATCCCTTGAGAGTTTCCCACAAATCTGACATTTTCGGCTCGGCTCCTTGGCCTAGCTGACCGCCCGTCGACTCCCCCTTTTTAGGTTATACTTAAGGTGTATTTATAGGCTTTTGGAATGTGTTTCTTTGCCCCTAAGTATCCTTTTCCGAGTGAAATTACTCTCCTCCACGGTAGGGGCACGGCCATGGTACACGCCTGTGTGAATCGTGGCCAGGCCGTGTTGGACTCCGTTAGTGAGGCACGGCCGTGTAGATCGACATCATGCCGTGTTCTAGTATATTTGAGGAGGCACGGCCGTGTGGGCTTTAGTCCAGGCCGTGTCGACTTCTTCTTTGGCCCATTTTGGTCTGTTTTGAGCCCGTTTCTTGTTCTTTTAATTCTTGGGTGCTTTCCTGAGTATAAGACATGAAAAGAAAGGATTAAGAGCACCTTTTTACATAAATCAAGGGATAAATCATCCAAAAGTATGCTAAATGTGGGATTAAAATATGTTACTATTTTGGTTTATCAAATACCCCCACACTTAAGCTTTTGCTTGTCCTCAAGCAAAATTCTCAACTTACAATTAAAATGAACTTTCAATAATTAATAATTCCTATCAACAATGTCTTATCATATTTCATAGATAATTTATACATGGATAATTCAATTCAAAGAGTCCTAAGGATTCAAACAATCTAAGTCATAGATTTGTAGCTCGAAAATATAGGCGTCTCCCCTTATCTAAATAATTACCTTTAATTTAAAACCAACAAGGATTGACATCCTCACTAGAGATTCACTCAAATCACTCAAAGTGTTTAAGGTTCAGGAAAAAATGCTCAAAAGTCGAACATGAAAAGTTAATCCCATAGGCTTGCCTGAAAATCAAATCTCCACCACTATAATATGAGATGATGCACAAATCAAAAGGTCTTTGTCGGGGTTGTGCTTGAGGCTAGGGTTAAGGTGTGGATAGAGGCTGAATTAGAAGGTTAGAATCGAGATTGAATTGATAAATTACCTAACTAGAAACAATAAACTGAATAATTACATAATGGATTGAAACTTTAAACTAATAATATGAGCTTCTTCTTCAATATTTGGAATTCAAACGTATAAGCTCACTTAATCACAAAACTAATAATGAATAATGAATATAATTTGATTGATTTTTTTTAATAACAAATCATAAATACATAACAAAGGATAAATTACTGAAATAAAAACATAGTTAGACTATTAATCAAATCAAATCTCGATATAAGGGATGTCGAAAACGAATGGTGATAATAAAAACAAAGGGTTTTTGGGTTAATATTAGCGGTTATGTCAATAAAAAGGGTTGTTAGGATTAAAAGGGGTTCACTAGGGGTTAATTGTGAAGGTAGGTTTTTAATGGAGTTAGTGGGTTAAAACCTAGGTGCCTTAATCATCTCTGTATATCAAATCATAGGTGTGGTCTCGATATGTATAAACGAGGCAAGTTCTAGAATAACAAATCAATGTTGACATACTCATAATCAATAAAGTGAGCATGAAAAAGAATATATGCTCTATAAGGCTCAAAAACTCACAAAAATTATGGGTATTTTGATATCAACCTCATAAGTTTCAAACTTCAAAGTAATATTTAAACTCAGTTCGACAACCTAGAAAATTTTTAATTTCTGAAAAATAGACTTATCATGCTTGATTCTCTAGTATTCTTAGAATTTAATTATCAATGCACAATTATCAATGACTTAATCTAAAACATATTAATAAAAATCATAAATCATTAGAAATTTCATCCTAATTAGTTATATGAGGAATTTACTTAAAAAATAAGACTAAATTCAGGGTTTTGAGAATAATGCGAAAAGTTTGGCACCTAATTTCAAAATTTTGAGAATAATGAAAAAATTAGGCGCGTCTAAGATTCACCCCCCCCCCCCCACACTTAAGATGTACATTGCCCTCAATGTACAAAGATAGATAATATAATGCTGAAATCGTAAGATATGGGGAAAGTGAAACTTCCTGAATTATGGATGAAATCCTTGGAGGATGTGGAAAATACGTTGGAGGGGTCGTTCTGGATGACGATCCTGCGCTAGATGAAGAAATTGGGTAGCTCATGCAGGATTAGTCAGGGATTATTAAGACACAATAATTAAAACTATACTAATAAAATTAAAGAAAAGTATGCTAAAGTGAAATAAATTGAAAATTAAAAGAAAATTAAAAGAAAAATTAATGGACCGTAGTGTCCTTATTATTGGATGGTTCGCGAGGTGGGTGTGACCTCTAAGGTGCATGAGGAGTCTTTGGTGGTGGCGGAATTGGCGTGATTCCCTAGCGACCTTTAGAACCTAAAATTAAGAAACTAAGATAAAATAAACTAGATTAAGCATAAGAGTGTTAAAGAGAAGGAAAATAAAGGAGAAGATAAAAATAAAAGAACAGATAATTGGTATCAAAGACCCTTGGCTTGGCGAGTGATTGAAGCGGCCGGCATGAACTTATGTAGATCGGTCTCCATGAGGGAGACTGTAATTGGCTTCTTCCGCTTCTTTGGCATTGTTTTGGTGTAGCTCAAGGGTATAGAGAAAATGAGTAGGAAAAAAAATGAAAAGTTGAAGGTTGAAAGTTAGTAGGAGAAAAGGGAAGGGAGGGGGGTTTAAATAGATTTTCAAACCTGGTACCATCCCACGCCCGTGCTCCTTAGGCGTGTCGATTCACACGATCGCCTCGCACGGCCGTGTGTCTAGGTGTGTTGGTTCACCCACGCCCGTTTTACAGATTGCCACGCCCGTTGGTGATAAGTCAGTGTCGTCCACGGCCGCGTCGCACGGCCGTGGCATTCTGTCGGTGCTCGTGGGGCGGTGGTTGGAGTCCGTGACTTCAAAGATTTGATTCTTTCTAACTCGTACCACCTCTGCCATGTCAGTACGGCGATTCGGGGCATCCACACGGCCACGGCCACGACCGTGTGCTAGGCCGTGTGGCCTGGAAATCTGCATTTTTGGTTAGTTTAAAGCTAGATACTATAAAGAAAGGGTAAAATAGAATAAATAAGAAAAAATAAAAATGTAAAAGTTAATGGGGTTAGTGCTCGGGTTGCCTCCCGAGAAGCGCTCGTTTATAGTCTTAAGCTAGACTTTCCTCTCGTTTGCATCATCAGGGTGGTTTGAGGAGTTGGAAGTCCTTCCTCATGCTATCAGTTTTATCCTCGTGAAAAAGTTTAAGTCGAGATGCGTTTATAGTAAAAGTACCAAAAATAGGATTACTTACCACGACTGTTCCGTATGGGAAAACACTGGTTACCCTAAAAGATATTTCTTTGTTTGTGTTAGGGTCCGGAGGAGATATTCGAGGATCTACCTTATCTAACAGTACCTGGTCTCCTATTTTGAGGTGGTTTGTTGTTCCTATGAGCTCTTCTGGGGGCTCCTTCGGTTTTACCTTGTGTGGTTCCGGTTCTTCGTCGTGTAACCCTAATTTTTCCTTGAAGTGTGTCTTCCACTCGTCTAGATCATCGATCTGAATCCTTTGATCTTCACAAACTACTTCCTTGTTGTCATGGGGTTTAGGATCGGGTTCAGTTGTATTCTTTTGTGGTGCTTCCTGAAAATAAGGGTTAACTGGATGGTTATTGGTAGAATTTACGTTCTCACCTTGATTACTCGATGTTCTGGCTGAGTCGAGAGCCTTGAGGGTGACCGTCTCATTACCTACACGAAGTATGAGTTCTCCTGCATATATATCAATTTTAGTCCTAGCAGTTGCTAAAAAGGGTCTTCCTAAAATTAAGGGAATCGAATTATCCTCATCCATGTCTAAGACAACAAAATCTACTGGGAAAACGACTTTGTCAATTTTTACAAGAACATCTTCGATAATACCCTAGGAATTCTAACTTGATTTTATCAGCTAATTGAATGCTCATCCTAGTTTGTTTGGGTTTCCCTAGACCTAATTGTTTAAACAATTTATAAGGCATGACATTTATGCTTGCCCCCTAAATCAGCTAACGCATTATCAACAGTTAGTCTACCAATTAAACATGGAATTGTAAAACTCCCTGGATCTTTTAGCTTTTGTGGTAGTCTTTTCAGTAACATTGTTGAGCATCTGCGTTTAATTTCCACATGTAGATCCTCGTCTAAATTGCGTTTGTTCGTCAAGAGATGTTTTAAAAATTTCCTCGAATCGGCATCCGTGAAAGAGCTTCAAGTTATGTAAGTTAATATATAATTTCTTTAAAAGTTTAAGAAACTTACCGAATCTGTTCCTCTGTATCGTCTCTCGTTAATGCTTGGGATATGGTATGCGAGGTTGGTACTCCTTGATTACCGGTTTTGGTTTTTCTTGTGTTACCTCAACTTTACCTTTTTCTACCTTGTTTCCTTGTATTGGGTTTGGTTCGTCTAATCCTTCACTTTCTTGAGTTGTTATGGCTTGGATTTGCTCCTTTGGATTAATCTCGGTGTTGCTTGGTAGACGACCTTGCGATCGTTCAGACATCAGCTTTGCGAGTTGTCCAACTGACTTAGAAACTTCCTCAACTACCTTAATGACTTCCCTAACTTGGCTCTCGATCCCTTTGATCGATGCTTGTTGGGTCTTAAGGGTGGTTTCAGTGTCTTGGAGACGATTTTCTGTGGATGCCATGAATCTTGTCGGCATCTCTTCAAGGTTGGCTTCTTCTCCCGTGGATAGGGGCTGATTTTGGAAATTTTGAGGAGGTTGTTGTCTTTGATTTCCTTGATTTCCTTGACCTCCCCACGAAAAATTTGGGTGGTTCCTCCAACCTGGGTTATAATTATTACTATATGGGTTATTATTAGATCTGAAATTGTTACCTATATAGTTCATATGTTCGCTCTTTGTGCTTCGTTGGTAGGGTGGGTACTCAGGATTCGCCACGGTTCCACTTACGTCGCACTGCATTACGGGATGTACCTGCGAAGAACACAAACTATCAAGCTTTTTATTCATCATCTCTACTTGTGTTGATAGCATGGTTATTGGATCTATGTTGAAAACTCCAGCTGATTTTGTTGGTTTGGTCCTTGTAACCTGCCACTGATAGTTATTTAGTGACATCTCTTCAATAAACTCGTAAGCTGCTTCAGGAGTTCTATTGTTCAAGGTTCCACCAGCGGCTGAATCAATTAGTTACCTCGTTGAGGGTTTACACCGTTATAGAAAGTTTGGACTTGGAGCCACAAGGGTAAACCATGGTGCGGACACCTTCTCAAAAGATCCTTATATCTCTCCCATGCGTCATATAATGTCTCTAAATCCATACGCACAAAAGAAGAGATATCATTAAAGTAATTTGGCCGTTTTGGCGGTGGGAAATATTTTAATAAAAATTTCCGGTCATTTGATCCCATGTAGTGATTGACCCTCATGGTAACGAAGTTTAACCTTTGTTTGGCTTTATTCCTTAATGAAAAGGGAAATAACAGAAGCCTTATGGCATCATCGAAACGCCATTTATTTTGAAGGTATCACGAACTCTAAAAAATTAGCTATATGAGTGTTTGGGTCTTCGATCCCTGCAAACCATCAAATTGAACAAATTGTTGAATCATCTCAGTATAGTGTTAGGCTTTAATTCAAAATTATTAGCGGCTATAGTGAGCCTAACAATACTAGATTCAGCTCTTGTTAAATGAGGTTTAGCATAATCATACATAGTACGCGGAGCATTATTTTCTGCCACATCTTGTGGTGGTTGATTATTTTCGTCCATCCCTTCAGTAGGATTGGATCTGTCTTCTCGCTCTTCTTCTTTTTAATTTAGGGCTCGCCTAATTTCTCTGTGATTTCTACAAGTGGTAGCTTCAATATCACTGTCGTATACTAGTGGTCCTCTCGGGTTCCTTCTAGTCATAAACTAGAGGTACCTGCTAGGAAAAGAAAGAAAGAAAAATTTAGCAAAGTTAAAATTTAAACTTAAAAATAAAAGTAAATTGCAGAAAATAAAAAATAATGGCTAAAGTAATAAAAATAGAGCTTTCTTAATATTTTAGTTCCCCGACAACGGCGCCAAAAACTTGATCACTGTGAAGTCAAAGTTTTAAAATTTATAAAGATAATGATCGAACCTGGAAACTAACTATGACAATGATTGAGGCAAGTGCACCTATCGAACAGTAGTATAGCTTAGGCAAGACCGGATTGTCGAACCCAAAGGAACTAAAAGTACTAATACTAACTTTCTTTCTATTATTTAGCCTAAAATAAGTGAAGTTTTTTATTAATCTAAATTAACAAATTACTAAGCTAAAGACGCAAAGACAAAAAGAATGAATTGGGGAAATACTTGGGAAAACTCGGTTGATTAAGACGATACCCTTAAGAAGAATCCACCTAGACTCCACTTGTTATCTAACACCTGAACTGACGATTTATTCACTTGACTTGATCCGTAGGACTCCCTAATTTATATTAAACCCTCTCTCTCGAGGCGAACAACGTCTAACCCTAGGTTAATTAATTGAAATCTCTTTCCCATTAATAACCCCTAGAATATGATAAATCGATCTATGGACTCCCATATTAGGTTTCACCCAAATCCGCAAAATCTCGTCACCCTATCTCTAGGCGCGCGATCAACTCCGCTTAATTATGCTAGATCTACTCTTAGCGAGGACTTTTGCTCCACCACCTAAGCACATTCAACTTGAATTAATATCCATGAAATATCAACACAAGAATTAAGCACACATAATCAAGAACAAATCAAGTATTTATCATATAGTTGAGAAAACAATAACAAGATTCATCTAGGTTTCATCCCCTTCGTGTATCGAAGGGTTTAGTTCATAATAATAAAGAAAAACATCTCGAGAAGAAAAGATAAAACAAAACATAAGAAATCCCTAAAACCCCTGAAGGAATTGAAGAGGAGATCCTGCGTCTTGAGTAGAATTCCGGCTTCTTGAGATGGATCAACTGGCTATCCCTTGAGAGTTTCCCACAAATCTGACATTTTTGGCTTGGCTCCTTGGCCTAGCTGACCGCCCGTCGACTCCCCCTTTTTAGGTTATACTTAGGGTGTATTTATAGGCTTTTGAAATGTGTTTCTTTGCCCCTAAGTATCCTTTCCCGAGTGAAATTACTCTCCTCCACGGTAGGGGCACGGCCATGGCACACCTTGCGTGTGAATCGTGGCGGCCGTGTTGGACTCGTTAGTGAGGCACGCGGCAGTGTAGATCGACATCGGGCCGTGTTCTAGTATATATTTGAGGAGGCACGGCCGTGTGGGCTTTAGTCCAGCCGTGTCGACTTCTTTTTGGCCCATTTTGGTCCATTTTGAGCCCGTTTCTCGTTCTTTTTATTCTTAGGTGCTTTCCTGAGTATAAGACATAAAAAGAAAGGATTAAGAGCACCTTTTTACATAAATCAAGGGATAAACCATCCAAAAATATGCTAAATATAGGATTAAAATATGTTACTATTTCGGTTTATCAAACTACTCTTAAACAGGGACTTTTGCTCCACTGAATAAGCACATTCGACTTGAATCAATAACCTGAATTATCAAAACAAGAATAAGAACTCACAATTAAGAATAAGAACAAGTATTTATCTTATAAATCAAATAGTAATAAGATCCGTCTTAAGTTTCATCCCCTTATGTATATAAGGGATTTAGTTCATACTGATAGAAGGAAACATCATAGAATAAGGAAAACTACAAAACATAAGAAAACCCAAAAACTTCTAAAGAACTTGATGGGAGATCTTCAATCTTGGTGGAGATCCTTCCTCCGAGCTGCTTCTGACGGTTGTCTTCGAGTATTTTTTGCGTTCTATTCAGCCTCCTCTTTTAGGTCACCCCTTAGGGTGTTTATATAGGCTTTGGAACGTCTTTCTTTGCCCATAAGTAACCTTTTCCAGATATAATTACACTTAGGTACGACAGGGACACGCCCGTGTACGATAGCCTTAGACCATGCTCGCTCCTGCTCACCACACACGGCCGTGTGGTCTGCTCGTGGATGATAGTCCAGGCCGTGGTTGATCCTGCTCGTAACACACGGCCGTATCCAATGGCCCAGGCCATGTTGAACTCCTAGGTAGGCCCATTTTGTCCCTTTTTGGCCCATTTCTCGTTCTTTTCGACTCCCTAAGCTCTCCTGAGTGTAAAACATGAAATAAAGGGATTAGGAGCATCAAATTCATCAAATCTAATGAAAACTCATCAAAAATAAGCTAAGCATGGGGTTAAAATATGTATAAATTATGGTTTATCAATCGCAAATCTAAACACACGATTAACCCATTTTAGTCATGATCTATTCGAATAACATGGCTTTTGTTACGAAATTTAATGTGAAAATCTCACCAATACTTACCCTCAATTCGAATACTCGGATTCATCACTCTCGCAATGTACTCTAATGATTTCTCGGAGGATTGTTAATCGGTCCTTCATGTTAACACAAGATCGTATTAGTACTAATTATTTTTGAAATAATAAATATAAAATACGAATTATTTAGGCCCTATACCATTTGACCATGTTACAAAATTTTAAGACGAAGGATTTTCAATCCCGAAACATCACTTACACTTTTTTCGTTACGAGATGATCGAAGGAACTAAAATGGAGCAACACCAATGGTTGGATAATCTAAAATAATCTAAAATAATCAAATAAAATAAAATAAAATATGTGTTTTAGTCACTAGGGTAATCGGAAAGAGAAAGAGAAAACAAAAAGGAAGAAATTGGTCACCGACGGCAACGGTGGTTTGACGGCAGCGATGGTCTGATGGCATCGGCAGTCCGATGACGGTGGTGCGGTTGTCCGATGGTGGTGCAAAATACAATTAGGGAGGAGGGTTCGATCACTTTTAATTGAAAGAGAGGAGAAGGTGACTCGCGGTGGTAGACACGGTGGCGCACGGTGGGAGAAGGGAGGGGAAATTGAAAGGAAAAGAGAGGGAATGTTGATTGTGGACGGTGGTGAGGTGGTGGTGTAAATAAACTCACGGTGGTGGAAAGAAATGAGTGGTGGTTGTGGTGGCCAAAAATAGAGAAAAAGGAGGGGAAGAAAATGAAAAAGATGGAGACTAGGGTGCAATGGGGGTGATGGACGTACAAGGGGTGGTGTAGCTTGGTCAACCATGACCAGGTTCAATGCACCACAAGCTTATGGCAAGAGAAGAGCTTTTGGAAAGGGAGTGAGACAAGGAGGGAAAAGGGGGATGTGTTTCATTTTAAAAAGGTAAGTTTGACTTGCTAATGGAGGAAAGGAATCCTCCCTATATGGTAACATTGGTGGTTGGCAAGGCTAGCTAGCACATGTTAGAAATGTGCAAATATTAAATAAAAAAAAATATGTACAAAGGGGTGTGAACTAGAGACCTCAAAGATAGCTAATGAGCTTCCTACCACTAAGCCTCAACACTTCCTTGTTTTCAACAATGCGCGAATAATTTAAGACATAAGAGCTAGCAGATTCACCCTCTTTACTAAATTAAATTAATTAAGAAAATGGGATGTGAAACAAAGCCTCAGACTGAGTTCTGATTTTCAAAAATGAGTTGACATGCATGCATACATGAAAAAGGGGAAATTTAGGAAAAACAAGCCACAAAGAATTTTGAAAATGATATTCTACAAAGAAAAATGGGTCTGAGACTCCGATGCTGATTGCCATAGAAAAGTTACTAGTAAATTATAGGTAAACACTTGAGGTGTATTACTATAGACATAGAAGTGAAATATTTAATGTTTAATTTTTCTTTAAAACTGTAAGATAGAAAATTAAAAATTGATTGAAGCTAGCTAGTGATTATTTTTTCCGAAACTGTAGATCAATTTTAAGACCATAGGATACATAATAAACAACCATAGAATGAGGAACCATGGGGCTCAGCGTTGAGCTATCCAATTTGAGTCATTTTCTTCACAAGAAATTGTGCCTAACCCTGAGACAAATGACACCGTGATTGTGCCTACTTTTGAAGGCGAAAGCTAGGAGGTTACTTGATGCAGTATCCCAAGCGATGTTGAGAGTCTTAGAAAAGGTTTTCAAGATTATGGTTGAAAGGACTAAGATGGAGGAAGAGAGTAAACGCTTAGAGTGCAAGAGAGAGGAAAAAATAAAGTTCGGAAAAAGAGAGAGTCTTCTTCCACTGGTCCAAATCCGTGACCTTTAAAGTGGGCCAGAGAAGCCAGACCTCAACGAAAGGTTGTAGTAGTTATTATTGGAGAAATTGTTAGATCAACTAAGGTTCCAATTTGTAGATATTGTAGTAAGCGTAATCCAGTAAAGTTTTTGTTAAAATTGGGAATTGGGGTAGAGCGTAATTAGATCTGCAAGATATATGTTGAGAATTTAAGGAGATGCATTGTCTGAAATTGTGTTAGAATTAGAGTTGCGCAGCGAAAGCTTGGTGGCCCGATTTGATGGAAAATGGGTAACAGGTTTTATGACTAAGAAAATTTCATGAACGAAATTTCTTTAAGGAGGGAAGAATTGTAACATCCCAAAAATCGGGAGTTAGTAGAATCGAGTTTGGAAATCGAGAGAGAGAGGTCATGCCCTAATTTTTTAGATTATCTATGCATTTTTAGGAATAAATGATGTATTTGTTTGTTGAATAAGTGTTAGTGAAACGTTCCTTGAAACCTAAGTTCAAATCCCTTCTTTCTCACCATTTTTATTATTTTGCTAATTTTGCCTTAAACCCTAGTATGTGGCACGCCTTATTTTTAAAATAAATATTGCAAAATTATTTCAAAAATAAGGAAATAGCCTAGTGGTTAATTGATAAATACAAAAGCGTGAAAATTAAATTGAGATCCCAAGTTCAAATCCTTTTCCATGCAAAATAACTATTTTTTTACAAAATCCCTTGTTCTTAATGTGTGTGCCATCCATACCCTTGTAACCCTATGTATAAATGTAACACCCTATACCCGACCCGGCCGCCGGGCCCAAGTTACAGTGTGCTACATTCGTTGCCAGGGCAACTACAATAATTTTAGATACAATCACACGTCACAATCCACATGAACTTACTTATGAGCATATAATAACACTATTAACCAAATTTAATAACTACTAATTTGATTCTCAGGTTCATATAAACATAAAGATATACTAACAATGACTCAACTAGATAGGTACATGCCAACTAAAATAGTAAAAGTTTCACCAACTCAATGAGTGCAGGATTTTCTGATGGATGTTGATAACAATAATTGTGCATGATTGAACATAACCTGCACACGGAGAACAAACCGAACGTTGAGCAATCAACTCAGTAGCATTCCGATAACTAATATTATAACATAGCATAAATTATATAATGACTTAAATAAAATAAAAATCAAAGGTTCGTAAGCAATATAATATGTCAAATTAAATTATATGAACATAATCCTTTCATATCGCATTTGTAGTCCTACCGACTGATTGTCACATATTCACCTTCAAACTCCTCACCTGAAAACTTCAAAATTCAATTAAACATTGAATAATCACTTACATTGTAACGCCCCAAAATTTGGGCCTAGAAATATTGGGCCTTGAGCAAGGGAACGGTTAGGAAACTGTGCATAAAAGTTTATGTGAGCTACGAAATGACACAATTAAATGTCTGCTCAAGTGGTTAAGGGTCCTGAGAAGAGTTGGAAAAGTCTTGGGTTCAAACCTGGGCTTTAGCAAAAATTTTGGTTTTAAGTGGATAAAACCCTAGATGCTTGGATGTAGGCCTTTTAGGTTATTGTGTTAAAAAAAAAGACACAATGAAGCATGTGGTCTAGTGGCAATGTGGCATTAGGAGTGTGTATGTGGTCAGGGGTTCGAGTGTTGGCATAGTATTATGATTGGTATTTATTTTGCATCTGTGACGCCTAGTGTTTGTGTTGTAATGGAATTCTGCTGAGGTGGTTGTGGAATTGGTCTTGGGGGAGAGATTCAAGGGATATGGATGAAGGTTGGTGTTGGAGGAGTTTAAAAGTGATGCAAATTGGTAGGTTGAGAGATTGTAGGAGTGGATTATGGGAGGTTGAGGGGAGTGATAGTAGTTGGCCGAAAAAGGGATTTCCCCAGTATGCAAATTCGGTCATAGGCTTTTAGAAGCCGAATAGGTAAGTAAAGACACTTTTTGCATTAGGCTAAAGGATTGGTTTCCGGGAAATTGGTCTTTGATGTGCTTATTGATCACGTTTTGGTCACTTTTCTTTGGGAGCCGAAATTATCTTACTCTTCTTTTTCATCCATTCAGGTTTTGGCTTTTGTATTTTGGTTTGCTTACTGCTCTTCCTACCTCCCTTTTCTCACTGGCTTTTGTGAACTGATTCTTTTCCTTCTCCTCTTTGGTTGCTTATGCGCTCTCTTCCTCTCTCCATCCTTTAGCCATTATGACCGAATTCATCCTTCTTCCCTTCTTTATTCATTATTTTCAATTGCTCTATCACCATCTTCCTTTTTAATACCTTGGTCAAATACCTTGTTGCTTGGGATCCTCTGCTCCTACATTCCGTACTCTCTCCATTCCTGTTTTTGATTTGGCAAGTAATCTCTGTTAATCGATAAGTCTCTCGGTTCCTTTCAATTCTCTCTTTTACTGTTTAAGCCAAATGGTGTGATCCCTTATTACCGATTCTTCTCATTTCTCCTATGTGTATGTTCTTTCAGGTTCTAGAACTTCCGATGGGTGAAGAGGGCACTAGTAATAAAGTGATGGCAAAGGTACCGGCTGAGTTTGAGCGTGTAGCCTCTACTCCCAAGTTTAAGCGGCGTAAGGTGTCGGTTGTTCGGGATTTTCTGCTAGGATGCGGAAGGGTGGCTGCACCGAGCTCTGGAACAAGTAAGCAAATCACAGTCGACCGATCTAGTCAAGGTTCTGGCGCTCGTGGATTTTTAGTACTCTACATAATCAGGTGTGTAACTATTTTCCGTAAATGATAAGCGGCTTAAAAGCCGAAAAGGGTGTGTAACCGTACGCCCAATTTCGTGACTGTCAAACGCGAGATAAAGGTGTGTATTCACACCCCTGTCTATCTGCGAATCGGCAAAAGCCGATAAGCTGAAATGCCGAAACCTCGGCATTCGGGACCTCACGAGCGTGCGAACGCACGTGGGGCGAACCGGGCCCCAAATCGTGGGTAGCAGACTGCAGAGGCCACCACGTGCGTTTTCGTGGGCTGGGGTCGTTATGGGCCTTGATGGGTCGAAATGGGTCGCGTGGGCCCACACGGGTAAAATCCTCAGTAAGTGATCATTGATAGGTTAGTTTACGAGGCTCGCGATGCCGTATGTGAATCTGGACTAAATGGGCCACACGAGCGTGTGGGCCCACTTGGGCCCAATAGCAAATTTTAGGCCCATATACACTGTTCTGGCTGTGTAGGTTATCTAAGTCGCTCGAAGCGACGATAGACCCTCTAGGAGGTCGTAATAAGTACCGAGACCCCAATATTTGTAAAATTACCGAAATACCTATGTAAGATAAAATGACTGTTTTGCCCTTGTGAGTAAATGACTGACTTAGATTATGAATTTGACTGATAACTGTGATCGTATGACTGTGTTTTAACTGACTTGACTGTGGTAGTATGACTGATATGCTTTTAATATATGTTTAAATGGTATTCTGAGCATGGCCATTCTGTATACACCTGTGATGATTGAGCATGACATACACGACATATTGCATGGGGTTGGGACATTGTTACGGAGGAAGTGTACGGCCCGTTGCCGTTCTGTACAAGGCTTCTAGCCTTTCTGCGATACTTATGGCTTTTAGCCGTTCTGTTTACGGCGCCGAGCCATTCTGTCTACGGCGCCGAGCCGTTCTGTTGACTTAATGCCGCAACCGGTGCTAAGCTTGGTGTGTTGGCTGGGTGGGTCAATTTTATCCCCACATGGTGTGTTGGTTAGTACAGGTGGTGTATTGGTTGGATTGGGCTGGATTTCTGTCTGCATATCTGCATCTGATACTAACTCTGTAATGGGCTTAGGTCCACCTGGTTCTGTTAATGGGCTAAGGCCCACCTAATACTGTGTCTGTGATGGGCTCAGGCCCAGTCTGTTTCTGCATACCGTATATATGACTGTTTGTATTATAAAGGATTACACACTGAATTTTCGCAAACTCACCCTTCTATCTAACTGTACAGGTAATCCCCAGCCTTAGGCGATTTGGAGTCGCGAGAGACTCGGAGGTGGCCACACGACCGCTGATGCTCTGCTGTAGACTTTTTATTCGAATTTTATATTTTGGGTTTTAATTCGATTATAAGGCCTTTGAAGGATTAAATTTTTAAATGGGCTTTAGATTTCTTTATTTAAAACTGCTAAACACGAATTTTCAAAATTAACAACTATTTTCAAAAACACTTAAAAACAGACGTTTTTATATTTCAAACTTTAGGAGCTTCCGCGATTGGAATAACCTAAAGTATCAATGCCAGACATTAAGTAAACGTTTTTTACGAGATGATTTGTTGAACACGAGCAAAAGGATTTAAACATAAGAATGAACTTTTGACGACAAACTCAATTTTTGAACGACGCTTTGATGTGACACGCCAGATTCGGCCATAACGTCTGGGCCGGGTTTGGGGTGTTACATACATTCACATAAATCATACTTTAATTGGCACCAAGATACACCATTCAAATCTAATAACCCAAGAAATTATATTGAGCATTATAAGCTTCTCAACCTGTAGCAATAAACAAAATTCTAACGATAAAAAGAAATACACATTCTAACCATTAAGACAACAATTCAACAACAGACAAGCATATAATTCGATTAATAATTTAACGCATTAATTCAGTAGTTTCCTAGCTACTCACTTACAAGCAACAACTTCATATTTATTCTTAGACAATGGCAGATTTAATTTTTTTAATTTCAATCATTAATTAAAAGAAGTTGTTTCGAACAAGATTTTAATACATTTATTCGGACCACTCCATTATGTACAAAATGGACTTTCTGTTTATACACATCGAACAACATTATTATGTAAAAAAAACAAATCAACATTAACGCCACATATAACATCAAATTGGACAGCTTAATATACTAAATACATTAGCATAAATAACATCACATTGAACGATGAATTTAACACATTCGAATAGATCAATTTTAAGCTCACTAACGGTTAATTTAGCATGTGAACAACATATACATGTTTTGCATTTACAGCATGGTTTAATCAACTTTAAGCAAGAAATTAAATGTTGTAGCAAATTAAATGCTGCAAATTTCCAGCATTCAAAATCATATATGGACAACATTAATATGACATTTTCGAGCACCTTAAAGACACATTTGGAAAATTTGAAGAACCATTCGAACAGCCACATTCGGACATCTTAAAGACAACTAAATTTTGTCTTGTTTTGAACAACCTTACAGGTCAGCAAGGCATGTATTAAACCACACCTAACATGTTTATTTCATCATGTTTTGAACAACAATAAACAACCATTAGCCATTATATTAAATCAACTCTTTAACACATTCGAACAACTTAAAATACATCATGCGAATATCATAAATCACAACTTTCAGACACCATAAATTGCAGAATTTAACACCTAAATTTTCAGCTTACTAACATCATAAATTCATATCCATTTGGACATCATTAGTTAACATTTAACAATTTAGTTTCACATTGTTCAGACCATTTTAATTTCTTGAGCACTTGGATGATCTTTAATTAATATTTGGACAGCAATAAACAACCATCGATCAACCCACCTAAATTGGTAAGAAATTAGATAGCATGCATGCAAACTGCATGCTTCAGCAGCTCCCTTGACAGCTAGAAATTTCACTAAAATTTCACTTAATTCCATCACTCATACCAGCATAAAGATGCAACAAAACAACCAAGGAAGAAAAGGTAAAGAACTCACTATCATTTATTTAATTAATTAAATAACATATGCAATTGTTGCCTTTTTAGTAAGTTTAAAACATCTTTAAACAGGGAAATTAAATGCTGAAAGTTCAGAATTTGGGCAGAGGCCAAAGTTGGCATTTAGCCTCTCATAATTCCCTATTATTTCAATCAGTAGTAGTCCATCTCCTCAGCAAATTTAAGTATATTCAGTTCAGCAATTTCATACTTAAAATTGAGCATTCTTAACAACGGTCATCAACAATTAACTCAACATTTAATCTCCAGTTTTTCTTTTACCCTGAATAGCACATACATTAATTTCAAACGAAAGGAAAGGTATAAGAATTTAGGAGAATACCAAGCTCCAAACGAGCTGTTGATCAAGTCTGTCAAGCTAAATTCATTTATCCAAAAAAAATAAAAAATAAAAACAATATTTAGTTATCCAAATACCAGCTTCAGACATGATAATTTGCAGCATTTAAATGCCTAAAGTTTCAGCAGTCAGATCACATGGTTTACGACATATAACACTCTAAGTTTCCAGCTTTCAAACTTAATAAATTACAGCATTTGAACATCATCTATTTACCATTCAGACATCATAATTTACAGTATATAACACTCCAAATTTCCAGATTCCAAACATAACAAATTTCAGCATTTATTCACTAGCATATGCAAACTTTAAAAATTTCAACTGACCGTTTTCACACGTCATAAAGTTCATTCATTTGCACCAAGTTAATATAAATTAACTCAATACTGCAATATTTAATCATCAATTTAATAGCCACAAACATCTTTTTTTTTTTTGCATTTCTCTAGCTAGCAACAATTTAAATTTCATACAATTAATTCCTTACTTCCCTTCGACATATATAGCCTCTTTTTTTTTAGCTTTAACATTAATGTTGAAACATTACAAAACCTGATTTTTTTTTTTACAGCATTATGATCATGATGAACAGTCTTAAATCTCCATATTTAAACTCCTCAACAAGCTCAAATCGAACAGCATGCATGTTAAATTCAACCATCATTTTATTGTGCTCATTTCACCACAATGCAATATACACACAAACCGAACAGTAACTCCACTTAAACAATATCATTAAGTTCTCTTTGTCAATCGAATAGCCAAGGTATAGTCCCAATAAACTTCTAGCCAAAATCAACAATTTTTAAGTAATGGAATGCAGAAAAATTTTAAAGATTTGGATTCAAGAACTCACCAACCAAATTCCACATCGAGCCTAACCTTGAGTGAGCTCCTTTCCTTTCTTGTTCCTGCCTTGTCCTTCTCCCTTAGCAAGTTTATTGAGGAAATCGGCCCTAAATAAAGCTTGAAAGCTTAAACTCCCATTGCCGTTTCGTCTTCTTCCTCTCCCTCTTGTTTCCAATTTTCCATGCTAATTCCCAAAAGAAACTTTCCCTTTTTTTTTTCCTTCACTCAGCCTTTTTCTTACCTTTTGTTTATTTTTTCATTTATTATATTAACATAAAATTTTAACTTAAATTTTATAATATAATAAACACATATGTAAGTCATAACCGGCCACTATATTAACCATTTATATAATGGTTTATTTATTAGATAAATCCCTTAGTTATAATTTAGCTTTTAATTTAATAACAATCACACTTTTTTTTACTTACGCGATTTAGTCCCTATACTTAAATTGAGCATTAAATCAATGAAATTATCTAACCGAAATTCAATTCACCTACAATGTAACTCTGTAAATATTTAATAAAAAAATTTATGACATCTGATTACAGAAACGAAGTCTCAAAACTGGATTTTTTGATACCACTGACTTTCAGGTCGTTACAATAAATGTTAATTTTACACCAAATAATCAGCCTTTATTCTGTTTTTACTCACTCTGGCCGTTCCTCCCCTCTCTTCTCCTCCTTGATCTTCAATTTTTTTTTCTTTCTTCCTTCATTGTTACTGTTTCCTACACCTAGTTTTACCATCTCTTTCTTTTTCTTTTTGTCTCAAGATTTGTTAACATCTTCTCCACCATCTTGCTAGTATTTTTCCTCATTAAAATCAGCCCCAAATCTGAAATCTTGAACTCCAAGATCGATCCCGAACATTGCCAAAAAAGTGCCATTGTCGTTTCTCTCAACTAGCTTGTGTAAGATCTCTTCTTTCTTCAATTTGTTGATTAATCTTGTCAATTAAAAACATAAATTTCCAGATCTGGAATTTATGGGAATTTTAAATATTTTAAAGGTATTTTTTTCATATTTTTAATGGATCTTTAAATTGTTTTTAAATTAGCCCCAAATCTGGCCATCGTAGGTGGTGGTGGGTGCGCCTATGTGCAAGAAAGGGGGTTGTTTTATTTCTTGGTTCTTGCCCATCTATTTACAATATTAATTTGAGTTCTTGAACCCTCCTAATCAGCCTTTAATCACATGTCAATTATGGAAAAACGTTCTTGATCAATTGACCATTCAAATCTCACAAATCAGGAAGCGAAAGTGCAATTACATGGAAGCTGGTTTGTTGTTTCGACATAGTTGTTGAGTAAATGTTATGGATTGATTAAATGAAGGATTTTTATCAATATTGGCTACTGATTTTCCAGTATGTAAATGTGTTAGGTGCTGACCCGAACGCCCCAAATCAATCGTAAAGCCGAAAGACGTTCGCGTGTACGATTCGCATTAAAACAGTGTAAGAAATCTAACTAGTTTGGATTCGTAAAATAGTTGCAATTGTGACGATTGGTTTGAAACCATAAGTGGGTGTGTAACAGTCCAGTTTAGACCCTAGTCGGAACAGTGGTTTCAGGACCACAAATCTGAGTTAAAATAATATTTTAATATTATTATCTGTGTCTGCAATATGTGAATTAGTAAGTGTGAAATTTCTGTAAATTAATTTGTTTGTCTGTGTGCTTAATTTGAGAAAATGGCTTAATCGCATAAAATGAAAGTTTGATGGATAATTGTGAAAGTATCTAAATGTTGATGTCTTTATTATGTGAAGCCCTTAAAAGGCAATTAGCCTATTTTAATTGATAGTGGACGGTGGATGGACATTTTAACCAACTATTATGTGATATATTATATTATTATTAAAAGGTTAATATGGTAAATGGATTAATTATATATGTTATAATAAAACAAACATATTAGATGGCCATTATCATCTTTTGAGTGTCGAAATTGAAGAAAGGAAAAGAAAAGAAAATACAAGTTAGGGTTCGGCCATTGAATTGCATAATTAAGGTATGTTTTGACTTTGGTTTTTGATGATTTTTATGTTTTTGAGATTGTTGCTTAGTCTACTATCAAGCCCATGTTGTAATTTGAAGAATTTATGATGTTTATGAGATGTGCCATTGATGAAATGGTGAGCTTTGTGATGAGCTTTGGTGTTAAATGAAAGATATGTGTTTAATGAACATGTTTTGTTCTTGAATTTTTGGTGAATTTAGCTAATTAAGGGTAAATTGTGAAAATAATATTTTGAAGGACTAATTTGTGAAATAAATTAAATGTATGGACTCATATGAGCATGAGTAAAATTCGGCTAGGCATGGGTAATATGGAATTTGATGTATTTTGTGATTTTGTGAATTAGGGACTAAAATGTCTAGATGTGAAAATATGAGGGCTAATTTGCAACTTGCCCTAAATATGTGTATTTGGATTGAATTTAATGTGTTGGTAAATAAAAAGGGTTAAATTTGAATACTTATAGATCAATAATCGAAGAAAACGGACTTAGATCGCTGGAAAACGAAAGTAGTCGAATAATCGAATCCGATCAACTATCCGAATCTGAGGTAAGTCGATATACAAATAAATGTATTTGAATTTACTTATTTGTGAATATATGAAATTTGAATGGTTATGAATAATACTTGAAGTGATGAATATATGGATTCCGAGAAAGTATCGAGAGATGGTTAATGTCCGAGAAGTCTCGTCTGAACCTAGGAATAGATAGGATAGTATATGTCATGACATAGGTGTCCGTTATGTGATATCATGTAAGACCATGTCTAGGACGTTGGCATTGATTTGAGATTTCGTGTAAGACCACGTCTGGAACGTTGGCATCGATATGAGATTTACGTGTAAGACCATGTCTGGGACATTGGCATCGTATTTGATTCGTGTAAGACCCTGTCTGGGATAGTGGCATCGATATCTGGTTACATGTAAGACCACGTCTGGAACATTGGCATTGTACAACTATTCTGAGCATCCTGAATATCCTATTTTAGTTCCGAACGGTTCAACGGGCAAGTCTGAGCAATGAACAACTATGTGAGTTGTATATCCGATTCAGGTACGTTTGAAAAGTACACTATGTGTGTATAAAAAGGTAAGTGTCTATATGAACTTACTAAGATGAATATGTGTATTGAAATGACGAAGTAATAAGTGAATATATGCTTGAATTAGCTATGTATATATATGATATTTAAGTTGAAGGATGTGGCAGGATATGGCTAAGCAAATGAGCCAAAGAAATGTGATGAATTTGCAATGAGATACATTAATATCATTGTATCAATATGATTATGAGCATTTTATGTTAAGTTTATTTGTATATGGCTTACTAAGCTTTTGAAAAGCTTACTTTGTGTGTGTTTGTTCTGTTTTATATATCTTCAAAGCTACTGAAGGCTCGAAACTGTTGAGGATCATCATCACACTACCTAAGCTCATTTTGGTACCTTTTGGAAATGTATATAGTTAAATATGGCATGTATAGGCTAGATGTTTTGGTACATATATGAGATGCGTAAATAGCCATGTGATGTGGCTAGATTTAATGTTGGTAATATGCATGAGTGAATATGGTATGTGATGTTGGTTTTGGTATGATCCCATGACTATGAAATGGTTAAGTTTATGGTAAGCATATGGATGAAATTTGAGTATGTATGTTTGATCAAAGAAATGGTCATATGAAAGGTAAATGTAGATGAATCATGCTTGAATGCATATATGTTTTAGTTGTGCAAATTGTACATGAAATGAATTGGTATATTTCTTGTGGGGTTGACCCAAGTGTGGGTGGCATTTTGGCCTTGCAAATGGCCTATTTTGCATAGACGGCTGTGGCACACGGGCGTGCCTGGTGGCCGTGTGAACAAGTCAGTAGTTAGCCTAATTCTACACGGCCATGGCACACGGGCGTGTCTGGTGGCCATGTGAATAAGTCAGTATACATGCTCTGTTTTGGTATGGCCAGGACACATGGGTGCGTCTGGTAGCCATGGAAGGCACACGGCCTGCCCACACGGGCGTGTGTCCTCTGTAACTTAGAAAAGTTTTTAAATTTTTGACAAATTTTGTATGTATCTGGTTCAGTCTCGACCCTATTCATAAGCATGATTAAGGTTTCGTTGACCTATAAAAGGGACACTTTGATTGCGTTGGATGAATTGTATTATGAAATGTCTGTAAAAGTTTTCGATTTGTTCGGTAATGCCTTTAACCCTAATTTAGCGACGGATACGGGTTAGGGGTGTTACATTTGGTTGGTATCAGAGCTACGGTTTAGTCGATTCTCGGACTAACGTAGCATATGAGAGTCTAGCTATACATGCCATATATTTGAACTGTGATAGTGTGATGAATCCTGACGTGTAAAATATGATTTTCGTATAGTAATGGATCCCAAAAGAGCCGTAGCTGATGATGTAGAAAGCAATGCGCTGCTCCGCTTAAAGGGACAGCCCTCTAATTCGAGACCGGCTACGAGCGGTCAAGAGGGAGAAGCTAAATAAGCTTTCTTCCAAATGATGAGTGAGTGGTTCACTCAGTTTGTGAGAAATAACCCGACTGTTTCACAACCTCCGCCCCCGCCTAATCCCCCTCAGACATTTGCTATGCCTCCAACTATGAATCTGAACTTGTTGAACAAGCCTTCGGTTGACAAAATCCGTAAATATGGGGCTGAAGAGTTCAGGGCTACCAGTGATGACGATGCCGAAAAAGCTGAGTTTTAGTTAGAAAACACTATCCGAGTATTTGATGAAATTTCACTAACACCGAAAGAATGTATAAAATGTATTGTATCTTTGTTACGAGTCGCGGCCTATCAGTGGTGGAAAACTTTGATTTCTGTTGTTTCGAAAGAGCGGGTCACATGGGATTTCTTTCAGATTGAGTTCCGAAAGAAATATATTAGTCAGAGATTCATTGATCAAAAACGGAAAGAATTTCTGGATTTGAAACAGGATCGAATGTCTGTTACTGAATACGAACGAGTGTTCGTAAGGCTAAGTCAGTATGCTCGAGAATTTGTATCATCAGAAGCGATAATGTGTAAGAGATTTGAAGATGGCCTAAATGAAGATATCCGTATCCTTGTCGGTATTTTGGAGATAAAAGAGTTTGTTGTGCTTGTTGATCGAGCGTGCAAAGCTGAAGCACTCGGGAAAGATAAAAGAAAGGCTGAGTCTGAAGCCAGAGATGTAAGAAAGAGATTTCTGAGCAAATCATTTCAGTCTATTTCGAAGAAATTCAGAGATGAACATAGTCGTTCGAGAGTTAATGTGGGACATTCTAATAGAGATCGAGCTAAATCACAGTTGAGCTCCAAAGCTCCGGCAACTTCAATGGAAAGTGTTGGAAATGTTCGATCTGAGCGGCCTGAATGTAAGCATTGTGGTAAAAGGCATCCGGGAAGTTGTAGATTGAATGATCGAGCTTGTTTCAGATGTGGATCGTTAGATCATTTCATCCGTGATTGCCCAGAGTCTGTTGAGCAAGAGATTGTTCAGAACCCGAGATCCGATAATGTTACAGCTAGAGGTAGACCCTCTCGAAATACAAGAAATGTCAGTGGTAGCCAGAGAACTACGAGAGACACTGTATCGAGATCTGAAGCCAGAGCGCCTGCTAGAGCGTATGTTATTCGAACTCGTGAGGAAGCTTCATCTCCGGATGTTATCACGGGTACATTTACTCTTTATGATACTTCTGTGATTGCACTGATAGACCCTGGTTCTACTCACTCATATGTATGCATGAATTTAGTATCCAGTAAGACTTTGCCTGTAGAGTCTACTGAGTTTGTTATAAAAGTATCGAACCCTTTAGGTAAAAGTGTCATGGTTGACAAAGTATGCAAGAACCGTCAGTTAATGTTTTGAGATATACATTTTCTCTTTGATCGATGCTATTACCATTTGATGAGTTTGATATCATTTTAGGTATGGGTCGTTGACATTGCATGATCTTTGTTGTGAATCAGAAAAGAAAGACTATTGATTTGAGATGTCTGAATGATGAAATAGTTCGGGTTGAGTCTAATGATTTGAATGGATTGTCTGCTGTGATATCTGTATTGAAAGCTCAGAGTTATGTCAAAAAGGGTTACGAAGCTTATTTTCCTTATGTAATTGATTCAAAAGTGTCTGAAAAGAAAATTGAATCAGTGCCAGTTGTTTGTGAGTTTTCTGATGTATTCCCTGAAGAATTGTCGGGATTGCCCCCGATACGTGAAGTTGAATTTGGTATTGATCTGCTGCCTAGTACGACACCTATTTTGATAGCTCCGTATAGAATGGCACCAACAGAGTTAAAAGAATTAAATTCACAGTTGCAAGAGTTACTGACAGAGGGTTTGCGAGACCGAGTTACTCACCTTGGGGTGCTCCCGTTCTGTTTGTGAAAAAGAAAGATGGCACGATGAGAATGTGCATAGATTATCGTCAGTTGAATAAAGTGACAATAAGGAACAAATATCCTCTGCCCAAAATCGATGATTTGTTCGACCAGCATAAAGGAGCCACTGTGTTTTCAAAGATAGATCTGAGATCGGGATACTATCAGTTACGAGTAAAAGATTCAGACATCCCGAAAACTGCTTTCAGAACGAGGTACGGGCATTACAAGTTTTTAGTTATGCCTTTCGGACTAACAAATGCTCCTGCTGTTTTTATGGATCTGATGAACAGAGTTTTTAGACCGTACCTAGATCGATTTGTTGTTGTATTCATTGACGACATTTTGATTTATTCACGAAACGAAACTGAACATGTTGAACATCTGAGAATTGTGTTGCAAAATCTGAGAGAAAAGCAATTGTATGCAAAATTCAGCAAATGTGAATTCTGGTTGCGTGAAGTCAGTTTTCTGGGACATATAGTATCGGCCTCTGGAATACGAGTTGATCCGAGTAAAATTTCTGCTATTCTAGAATGGAAACCTTCAAAGAATGTGTCTGAAGTTTTCAGTTTTCTGGGATTAGCTGGTTATTATCGTCGGTTTGTAAAAGGCTTCTCGATGATAGCTACTCCGTTGACTAGATTGCTTCAGAAAGATGTGAAATTTGAATGGTCCGATAAATGTCAGAAAAGTTTTGATCAGTTGAAAGCCCTTTTGACTGAAGCTCCAGTGTTGGTACAGTCAGAATCGGGTAAAGAGTTTTTGATTTATAGTGATGCTTCACTGAATGGTTTGGGGTGTGTTCTGATGCAAGAAGGCAAAGTTATAGCTTACGCCTCGAGACAACTAAAGCCTCATGAAAAGAACTATCCGACACACGATCTTGAACTAGCTGCGATTGTGTTAGCATTAAAGATTTGGCGACATTATCTGTATGGTGAGAAATGTCACGTGTTTTCAGATCATAAAAGTTTAAAGTATCTGATGACCCAGATAGATTTGAATGTGCAACAGAGAAGATGGTTAGAGCTGTTGAAAGACTACGAGCTTGTGATAGATTATCACCCGGGTAAAGCAAATGTTGTAGCTGAGGCATTGAGTCGGAAGTCACTGTTTGCATTATGTGCTATGAATGCTCAATTAGATCTCTCTGATGATAGTTCTGTGTTAGCTGAATTGAAAGTGAAACCGTTGTTTTTACAACAAATATGTGATGCTCAGAAAGTTGATAATGAAATGATAGCAAAACGAGTTCAGTGTGATCTGAACTCTAATTCTGAATTTCGAATGGATGTTGATGATTGTTTGAGGTTCCGAGATCAGTTATGTGTTCCGAGAAACCCAGAATTAATTCAGTTGATTTTGAATGAAGCACATAACAGTCGCTTATCTGTTCACCCAGGTAGCACAAAGATGTACCATGATTTGAAATAACACTATTGGGTGTATGGTATGAAACGGGACATTTCTGATTTTGTATCAAAATGTTTAATCTGTCAGCAAGTTAAAGCTGAACATCAGGTTCCCTCTGGTTTGCTACAACCAATTATGATTCCTGAATGGAAATGGGATAGAGTGACGATGGATTTTATTTCTGGATTGCCTCTGACTCCGAGAAAGAAAGATGCAATTTGGGTTGTGGTTGACAGATTGACGAAATCAGCCCATTTTATTCTGGTACGATCTAATTACTCACTTGATAGATTAGCTGACCTTTACATTTCTGATATTGTGAGATTGCATGGGGTACCATTGTCCATTGTGTCAGACAGAGATCCGAGGTTTACATCACGATTCTGGAAGAAACTACAAGAAGCTTTAGGCACAAAATTGCATTTCAGTACAGCTTTTCACCCACAAACGGATGGTCAATCCGAGCGGATTATTCAGATACTCGAGGACATACTGAGATGTTGTATTCTTGAGTTTGATGGTACGTGGGAACAGTATTTTCCATTGATTGAATTTGCGTATAATAATAGTTTTCAGTCGAGCATCAGAATGGCACCTTATGAAGCTTTGTACGGACATAAATGTCGAACACCTCTGTATTGGACTGAGCTCAGTGAAAATAAGATACATGGGGTCGATTTGATAAAAGACACGGAACAGAAAGTGAAAGTTATCCGAGATAGCTTGAAAGCAGCATGTGATCATCAGAAGTCCTCTACAGACTTGAAAAGAAAAGATATTGAATTTGAAATCGGTGATAAAGTGTTTTTAAAAGTGTCTCCGTGGAAGAAAGTACTCCGATTCGGACGTAAAGGCAAGTTGAGTCCGAGGTTCATCGGACCATATGAGATTATTGAGCGTGTTGGGCCAGTTGCGTATAGATTGTTGTTGCCCTCCGAACTAGAAAATATACATAATGTATTTCATGTGTCAATGCTCCGTAAATACCGATCTGATCCATCACATGTGATTTCCCCGTCTGAGATTGAAATTTGATCTGATATGACATACGAGGAAGAACCGATTCGTATCTTAGCTCGTGAAATGAAAGAATTGAGAAACAAGAAAATTTTGTTAGTAAAAGTGTTGTGGCATCGACACGGAGTGGAAGAGGCTACGTGGGAGCCTGAAGATTAATTGAGACAACAATATTCGAAACTGTTTAACGGTAAGATTTTCGGGGACGAAAATCCCTAAGGGGGAGAATTGTAACAGTCCGGTTTAGACTCTAGTTGGAACAGTGGTTTCGGGACCATAAATCCGAGTTAGAATAATATTTTAATATTATTATATGTGTCTGCAGTATGTGAATTAGTAAGTGTGAAATTTCTATAAATTAATTTGTTTGTCTGTGTGCTTAATTTGAGAAAATGGCTTAATCGCATAAAATGAAAGTTTGATGGATAATTGTGAAAGTATCTAATTATTGATGTCTTTATTATGTGAAGCCCTTAAAAGGCAATTAGCCTATTTTTATTGATAGTGGACGGTGGATGGACATTTTAACCAACTATTATGTGATATATTATATTATTATTAAAAGGTTAATATGGTAAATGGATTAATTATATATGTTATAATAAAACAAACATATTAGATGGCCATTATCATCTTTTGAGTGCCGAAATTGAAGAAAGGAAAAGAAAAGAACATACAAGTTAGGGTTCGGCCATTGAATTGCATAATTAAGGTATGTTTTGACTTTGGTTTTTGATGATTTTTATGTTTTTGAGATTGTTGCTTAGTCTACTATCAAGCCCATGTTGTAATTTGAAGAATTTATGATGTTTATGAGATGTGCCATTGATGAAATGGTGAGCTTTGTGATGAGTTTTGGTGTTAAATGAAAGATATGTGTTTAATGAACATGTTTTGTTCTTGAATTTTTGGTGAATTTAGCTAATTAGGGCTAAATTGTGAAAATAATATTTTGAAGGACTAATTTGTGAAATAAATGAAATGTATGGACTCATATGAGCATGAGTAAAATTCGGCTAGGCATGGTTAATATGGAATTTGATGTATTTTGTGATTTTGTGAATTAGGGACTAAAATGTCCAGATATGAAAATGTGAGGGCTAATTTGCAAATTGCCCTAAATTTGTGTATTTGTATTGAATTGAATGTGTTGGTAAATAAAAAGGGTTAAATTTGAATACGTATAGATCAAGAACCGAAGAAAACGGAATTAGATCGCGAGAAAGCGAAAGTAGTCGAATAACCGAATCCGATCAACTGTTTGAATCCGAGGTAAGTCGATATACAAATAAATGTATTTGAATTTACTTATTTGTGAATATATGAAATTTGAATGGTTATGAATAATACTCGAAGTGATGAATATATGGATTCCGAGAAAGTATCGAGAGATGGTTAATGTCTGAGAAGTCTCGTCTGAACCTAGGAATAGATAGGATAGTATATGTCATAACATAGGTGCCCGTTATGTGATATCATGTAAGACCACGTCTGGGACGTTGGCATTGATTTGAGATTTCGTGTAAGACCACGTCTGGGACGTTGGCATCGATATGAGATTTACGTGTAAGACCATGTATGGGACATTGGCATCGTATTTGATTCGTGTAAGACCCTGTCTGGGACAGTGGCATCGATATCTGGTTACATGTAAGACCACGTCTGGGACGTTGGCATTGTACGACTATTCCGAGCACCCTGAGTATCCTATTTTAGTTCTGAACGGTTCAACGGGCAAGTCTGAGCAATGAACAACTATGTGAGTTCTATATCTGATTCAGGTACGTTTGAAAAGTACACTATGTGTGTATAAAAAGGTAAGTGTCTATATGAACTTACTAAGATGAATATGTGTATTGAAATGATGAAGTAATAAGTGAATATATGCTTGAATGAGCTATGTATATATATGATATTTGAGTTGAAGGGTGTGGCAGGATATGGCTAAGCAAATGAGCCAAAGAAATGTGATGAATTTGCAATGAGATACATTAATATCATAGTATCAATATGATTATGAGCATTTTATGTTAAGTTTATTTGTATATGGCTTACTAAGCTTTTGAAAAGCTTACTTTGTGTGTGTTTGTTCTGTTTTATATATCTTCAAAGCTACTGAAGGCTCGAGACCGTCGAGGATCATCATCACACTACCTAAGCTCATTTTGGTACCTTTTGGAAATGTATATAGTTAAATATGGCATGTATAGGCTAGATGTTTTGGTACATATATGAGATGCGTAAATAGCCATGTGATGTGGCTAGATTTAATGTTGGTAATATGCATGAGTGAATATGGTATGTGATGTTGGTTTTGGTATGATCCCATGACTATGAAATGGTTAAGTTTATGGTAAGCATATGGATGAAATTTGAGTATGTATGTTTGATCAAAGAAATGGTCATATGAAAGGTAAATGTAGATGAATCATGCTTGAATGCATATATGTTTTAGTTGTGCAAATTGTACATGAAATGAATTGGTATATTGCTTGTGAGGTTGACCCAAGTGTGGGTGGCATTTTGGCCTTGCAAATGGCCTATTTTGCATACACGGCTGTGGCACACGGGCGTGCCTGGTGGCCGTGTGAACAAGTCAATAGTTAGCCTAATTCTACACAGCCATGGCACACGGACGTGTCTTGTGGTCGTGTGAATAAGTCATGTACATGCTCTTTTTTGGCACGGCCAGGACACATGGGTGTGTCTGGTAGCCGTGGAAGGCACACGGCCTGCCCACACGGGCGTGTGACCTCTGTAAATTAGAAAAGTTTTTAAATTTCTGAGAAAATTCGTATGTATCCGGTTTAGTCTCGACCCTATTCATAAGCATGATTAAGGTTTCGTTGACCTATAAAAGGGACACTTTGATTGTGTTGGATGAATTGTATTATGAAATGTCCGTAAAAGTTTTTGATTTGTCTGGTAATGCCTTTAACCCTAATTCGGCGACGGATATGGGTTAGCGGTGTTACAGTGTGTTTAGGGGGCTATTTAAGAGGTGGATTAATTGAATTTATACTGATTTTTAATTTAGGTTCGTTTTAAGGTTTATTAAGGAAATTAGAAGGTTCGTTGGTGTGCTACGAAAAAGCGTAAAATAAGGTGTGGGTCTTAAACTCAAAAACTTAATTAAAATTGATAATTTTTTTGATATATTTGATGATTTAGCTTGCTGATTGGATTGGCTTAATAGCCAAATAATTAATTTTTTAAGTGGTCGAATCAGGTACGTTTCAAGCCCTAAAAGATTGATATTTTAGCAAAGTTGCTAGTTTGACAATGTTACTGTATGAATGGTTTTGTGATGCATGATTGTGTTATTTGTTATGAGATTGATTGTATATATAGCATGATTTTCTAAGATATGAGTTTATGCATGATATAATTGCATGGATAGTTTGTTATGTTATATTGGAAAGGTTGTTATACATGCACATTGGAAAATCGTAAAAGTATGTGAAATTGTGTAATGTTGAATGATATCATCTTAATGGTAATTTGAAAGTTGGAACACTATTTCCATTTACTGAAAGTATGTGATTATTGAGGGCATGTTGAACATGTCAAATAAATGTGAAAAGTATTGAGATATGATTATGTATGAGTTTGTGTGACATATTGCATTTGCATTGGGATAAGATATCTTGTAGTTGACGGAGGAATTCCATAGAGTACCGGTGGCATATTAAGTCCGCATTTATATATAGTCAGTGTAATGCACCTAGAGTACCGAGGGGATTGGTGATTTTATCGCATATTATACGTTATTGGCGATTTTATCGCACTTTTTGATATACGATAGATTTTCTACATTATTGATTATTTGGTGGTTTTACCACATTGAGCTATGCTCACATTTGTTGGAGTTTGGTAGATGGCTTCTGGGGAACTCGTGGTGTATAACGGATGGTAGGGGTTGGAACCTTTTTGCATTGCTTCAGGCTCACGACATATTTGAATGTTATTGATTTATGCTACGTATTGTATTGTGTTGTATTGAATGGTATCGAAATTAATGATTGTTAATTGAATGAATGATGACCCATGCTCATACACCGTTTGACATCAATTTGATAATGGCTATGTAATTATATGAAATTCCAATGATGGTTCTGTGTTCTTCTGTCAAATCTAATATGTTTCACTGTATTCAATATTTATGTCTGTTTAAATAATTGTTCCACTCACACCAAGCTTGTAACACCCCTAACCCGTATCCGTCGCCGGAACAAGGTTACGGAGTATTACCGGAGTTCAAAGAACATTCACATGCAACTTTTATTAAAATACCATTCATACTCAAAAAATTTCTTATTGCCCCTTGAATGGGCCCTCAAGGCCCAATATGAACATTAGAATCGATTCAGGACTCAATCGGGATCTCATAAAATTTTTCACAAAATTTCCAAATTTCTCTTATGAACAGTGCCCACACGCCCGTGCGGTCTAGGGACACGCCCGTGTCCCTAACCCCTGCAACTCTCTGACTTGCAAGGCATGAACAAATTGAAGTCACACGGCCAAGTCACATGCCCGTGTGCTAGGACGTGTGGTGAATTTAATTTTCAAAATTAAGGTGCAGCTTTCACATGGCTAGGACACATGCCCGTGTTCAATGCCGTGTCCTTCACACGGCTGAGACACACGCCCGTGTCTCTACCCGTGTGCTCAATTCTAAGCATTCTGTTTCTAAATTTTAAGGTGCAGGGGACACACGGCCAAACCACATGCCCATGGGGTAGGTCGTGTGTCACACACAGCCTAGACACACGCCCGTGTGTCTACCCGTGTGGACAAAATGAAACCATTTCTTAGCTTCATTTTCTCACCCAATTTTGCCAACAACCTACACCAATACTTGCATGTATATACCAGCCAAATCAAGCATTAAAACCAAGCCTAAACTAACATCTATCATGGCATAATATCACATGCAATTCATGTTTATAATCATACTTTTAGGGCTTATACAAGATAAACATACTCTATTCATCCACATTTAACACATAAGCATTGAACATGAAATAACTTATAAACATACCAAATAAATCATTACTAGCCATTCCAATGGCTAGATTACAAAACACCACTTACAAGTCATCATTTGGCCAAATAAGCCTATACATGCCATTATACCAAAATGAGATTTCTAAATATACCAAAAAGGAGATAGTGGATAGTGTGATTATGCTCCGACCGATCCTCCAACCTTCGCGAGCTTACGAGTACTATAAAACAAGGGAAAAGTAAATGGGGTAAGCATTTTCATGCTTAGTAAGTTCGTATAACGGACCGGTTATATCTATTCAAACAAGCATACATAAACATACATTTCATCCTTTATAGGTAGTTCACCTAAACATATACACTTGATCAAGCAAGTTAGTCACATAACATCATATAAATATCAAGTAAACATAGATGAGCTCATTACATACAAACTTCCATTAATTCCACCTTTCCATGTTTCAAGAGTCTTTTCCGTTGAACTAATGAAATTTCGATGGACATTCGGGAGATGTACATAAAGTATACATATAAATTATCCATCAATTCATATTCATTATTACCCATTGGGCAGAAGTTCAAAGAGCACACTCTCGAGCCACATATTTTACAACAGGATTACAAGTCCAGGGTAAATCCCGATTTTTCAACTGACGTTCACAAGAGTCATTTAGGATTGCCAGTCCAGGCTAAATCCTATCAGTGACCTAAGCTCTAAAGAGCTTAGTTAGGGTTACCCGTCCGGGCTAAACCTAATCTATAACATATGCTCGAGAGGCTTAATTCAGGACTACCCATCCGGGCTAAATCCTATTTGTAACATTTGTTATATCCTACTCGTTTCAAGAAATCACCATAATCCATCGAATTTCAATGTTCAACCGGGACATGACATTTTATCCATGTTTTCCAAATTATAGTTATTTCATTATGTTCATCATCACATACATATCATTAAAATCACATAATTCAATTCAAGCAATTTAACATATATATTTAAGTTACACGACCTTACCTTGACAATTGTTCGTGTTTGAATTCCAACTAATCCGAAACTTTTTGTTTCCCTTGATCTAATTCCGTAGTTGGTCTTTCCGGGTCTATATAAGCAAATTTAATTATTAACTCATCACATTTTACATACATTTGCAATCTACTACATCCTAGGCAAAATTACTATTGTGCCCCTACTCTTTTCAAAAATTCCAATTTCGTCCCAAGGCTCGGAAAATGAAATTCATGCAATCTATTCCTCTTTCCAAGCCTAACCAAAATTAAATAATAATTTTTACAGCACACACATTTCACAAATTTCAGCATTTTCCATGGGTTTTACTACTTTTTCATTTTAGTCCCTAACTAAGTTTCCATGAAAAATTGCTTTGTAAAAGTTGTTTATCTATCAACTATCTTTCATTTTCTATCATAAATTTCAAATTTCCAGCATTTACATCCATGGAAAAGTTTCTACACTTTGTTATCTTTTCAAATAAATCCCATAAATAGAAAGATTAGGCTATCCCGATTCTAAAAATATAAAAATCATTAAAAACGGGACTTGATTTCATACATTTTCAAGCTTGGTAAGTTATCTTCCTCTCTCCTAGGGTTTCCATAGAAATATTGGGAAAGAAGATAAATAGAAAAGATGATAATTTCTTTTTATTTTTCTATCATCTTTTAAATTTGTTGATTTCAAATTTAGTCCCTAGCCATTTCTAATTTTCCTTGGATGAGTCATTAAAATCTCTACTAACTCTCCTTCAATGGTCTAATTACCATATAAGGACCTCTAGTTTTAAATTCTATAGCTATTTAATACCTATAGCTACTAGAACTCAACTATTGATTTTTTATGCAATTTAGTCCTTTCCCTAATTAAACACACAATCGGTCAAATTTCCGTACCAAAATTTTGTATGACCTTCCTATAATAATGCAAATCATAAAATAAAATAAATAAATTTTTATTTTTGGGCTCGGATTTGTGGTCCCGAAACCACTGTTCCGATCTCACTGAAATTGGGCTGTTACAAAGCTTTCATAAGCTCAACCCCCAATAGTGTTTAACTTTTTAGGTAAACCTCGAAATTAGGACTAGACTCGACATTCATAGAATCACCTTGGACGTCAAACTATTCTTAATAAGTATTATTAAGCCTTTATTGGTTTTGGTTTGTAATTTTTAATTATTTCTGGTTTGTGGCTTGGTAACTTTTCTTTTGGGGATTTTTGCATGCATGGATTACTCAAGCATAACAACCGAAAAATTCATGATATCGAGCTTAAGTAAAATTTGATATTGTTCCCTAATTTCCGCTGCATTGCAAATGAACTATTTTTGAAAAACAAATCGATAAGGCAACTAAGTTTCCAAAATGACTTGAAAAATGGTTTTTTCGCTGCATTAGTTTAACATCGATTTTTTACAAATAAGAGTGACAAGCAAACAATTTTTTTTCTTAAACAACACTATCAATAATATAATGAGTCTTAAGTATAGATTATCTAATAAATGAACTCTTTTAAACTAACTCTAAGTGCAAATACGATTTTTCTCTAAAATGATTTTATTTAAAGTCTTCAAAAGTAACGTAAGTTAGCTTAGCCATTTTGGTGACTAATGTAGCCTTCTCAATCTAGCCATAACGTCTAAGCCGAGTTAGGGAGGTTACAATCTAAGTGCCTAACCAATGTGTCCTCATTGACACTAGAATTCAATTGTCAACCTCAATTCACATGTCACACTAAACTAATTTGCATTCAAGTTCATAAGTTCATACATAAAACTCATGCCAAACTTACCATTTCTTCTTATTCATTCACATTTATTCATATCATGGTTCAAACACTTAGATAAGGTTTATATCAAATGACCAAAACAACTTTATATGAACATATTCACACCAAGATTAAAGGCACATACAAAAGCAAGCTAATAGCAAGCTTAAGCATCTTTGCATTAATCTCAAATGTACCATATGTAGTAAATATTCAAAACATATAAAAAACACACACCTATTACATGCCATATAACCCAAAATAAATATATCAAAATCTACCAAAATGTGTCTGGATAGTGTGATCTTCAAGTTGATTCGATTGCCCAACTCCACAAAAAGTTATTTACAAGGAACATGAAAAATGACACGAGTAAGCTTCAATAAAGCTTAGTAAGTTCAACGGTTGAAAAAATAAAACTTACCGTATAAGATAGCTATTTCATTAACAAGATTAACAAATAATAAATCCTGTCAATGTAAACTTGAAATTATATAAGGTTTTTCTATATATTTTTACCACCTTTTTACTTAATAAATATGTTTATCTTAAGTAATTGTTATTAAAATAAGTGAATTTTACATAATTAGTAATATTGGGTATGAATTTATAAAGTATGTGAAATTGTCCTTAATTACATGCTTTTTTTACATATTTTATATTATTTCATGTTAATTTATTAATATGTGATTTTTCACTATGTAGGAGGACCATTGAAGATGTGATTAATATGAATGAAACATGAACATGCACAAATCAATTCATGTAGACGTCAAGACCATGCAAACTGGGTCATGAGGTTGATAATTTGACCCAATAAAGGATGTACTAAAAGATAGACATGTCTGCTAAATTATTGGACTGAGAAATTTTCCAATAAGGGGGAATTAAAACCCAGTTTCAGCACAAGTAGATGGCTACCCAAAAGCAAGCTTTGGGTATTTAATTGAAGGTCCTTACAATTGGAAATAAATAGAAATCAGCCTAACAACTTTATTGTTGAAACCGTCTACCCTATGGCTATTAATAGCCTTGGTTTGAATTCAAAATGAGGAGACTAAGTCATCCCTTTTTCCATGAATTGTGGCTGGCCATATGTGAGAGAAAACGAAGGAATTTAAATTCTATTTTTAGTAAACTCTACCCCTTACCTTCACCTATAAATACCATCCCTCATCCCTTCATCCCTCATAACTCATTTCTCTTCTCTCATTAGCATTTTCTTTACATTACATTTCCCTTTTCATTCCCCTTGCATAGCCACCATCCCTCTTCCATCCTTTAGCCACAAAAGCTTTGTCAAAAGTATTCTTTGGCCGGCCACCTTGGAACCTTTAGTAAATAAGCATCGAACAGAACAGAGGAGTGCATCAGTCAGAATAGATCCGAAAGGCTGCTGAACTAAATAGAGTTTACTCTTTCCTCTTGTTATTTATTTCAATTATGTTTGCTTTGAGTTTATTGTTTTTTACATCAACTATGGTATTTTAAATCCTATTTGCTAGGATGATTATGTTAATTCAATAAGATATATTTTATTCATGTTTAATATGTTTGGGCCTCAGTCGATCATGTCTTCAATTAATATCATGATACATTCCATTCATACGTGGCTGGGTGCATTCAGATTAGCTGAGCGGCCTAACCAGATGACGGCTAGTAGACACATAATTGAAAAGTACAATGCTAAATTTAAATCATTAAACTCGACTAAGTTGAGGTTCATAATATCTTTAGTTAGCTTTATTATCTTGCATAGTTTTTAGGTTTATGTGATTAAACTGTTGCAAATGTAAATGTCCCTATGACCTCGCATAAATGCTAAGAAACCCTTAGTCTAATATGATCAGTAAAATGCATATTTCAATAAGTAAAAGATCCGAGATGACTTAATTTGGTTTCCAAACTCATGAAAGATCGTGTTGCCATGAAATGTTTTTTGAACATTGTTAAGCATGATGAAAATTAATTGAGTTGATTAATATAATTATCCTAGCCTATTTTATGTTGATTGTTTTTGTTGCTCAAAGTCGTTCAATCATACATTTAGATAATTTGCATTTAGATTAAAAATTTCATTAGGGATCAATCTTTGCATCTAGCTAATTTCACTTAGTCTAAATATCACCATTCAAATTATTGTGTTTTATATCAAATTGTGAATTTATAATTTTACAAATAATCGATTAACATACACAGTCCCTGTGGAGACGATAACTCATTTTACTTACTTATTACTTGAACGACTGTGTATACTTGCCAATTGTTTTGAGTCAATTTAGTCAATGTGTGTATTAAATGATTTTATTTATCAATATAGATCAAGAAAGACGAAGCCCGGATCGAAACCGAGGCAAGAACAAAGTCGTGGACTAAATTGTATGTCTTCATACGTTTTGAATACTGAGGTAAGTTTATGTGTAAACAATGCATTTATACATATAAATTGTTGATTCTAACTAGTGTATAGAATGATTGAGAACCTATATGGTTCAAGTGGATTGAATGTGGTGGTTGTTGTGAATTGATGTATGAATTACAAAGTAGATAAGTGAATGTGTAGTGATAATACTTGACGGTGGCCTAAGTGCGATACCACCTTAATACTTAACTACGATGGGTTGTGTGTGATGCTATCGTTAAGTATATTATTTAGTGGGATATGTGCGATACCACTATAATTACCCTTTTTGGTAGGCTATGTGCGATACTATCCTATTATCTGATTGTGGTGGGCTAAGTGCGAAACCACCGAGTGATTTAGCATTATGGATGAATTAGTGAGAAACCATGATGTGTTGTATCATAAGAAATTGTAGTGTTGAGTGCAGGTGTGCAAATGAATGAATGTAAACATTAAGCTTGTGATGTGGTGGAAATATGGTAAGGGATAAATGAGTAAGCAAGATCGTGAATGGGAATTGCCTTTGTTTAGTGTAATGATAATTGTTGTTTAGCTCATACTATGTTGTAAATTGTTTATATGTAAACTTACTAAGCTTAAAGCTTACTCCCCTCTCTTTTCCCTTGTCTTATAGAGCTAAAGAGTCGGGATGAGATACGCGGATAATTTGGAAGATCACCCACACTATCAGCTCACTTGGTATATTTAGACTTAGTGCTTTTGTATATGGCATGTATAGAGGCTAGACAAGTTAGTTTATGTTGTTGTATTGGCCAAGGATGTGTTGGCCCTTTTAATGGATAATCTATTTTGTATAATGCCATGGTTAATGGTTTACCTTATTATATGAAAAGATGTAGTTATCCATGTAAGTTTAGATTGCAAAACATGAATTGTGTGATAATGTGTTGAATAGATCCATGTTGTGTGAGCTAGAGGTCTGAAAAGAGCTTGGCAAATAGCCTTGTTCTTGTCCACTCGGGTAGACACACGGGCGTGTGTCTAGGCCGTGTGTGACACACGGGCTAGCCACATGGGTGTGTGACTTAGCCGTGTGTCCCCTGCATGTTAGGGTTTTAAGTCAGAATAGACCATGGGCTAGCCACACGGGCGTGTGCCTAGGCCGTGTAAGATGGTCAGTGTTCACCACGGGTGGAGAACACGGGCGTGTTCTTAGGCCGTGTAATACAAGCAGAATACCTAAGTTTTTATACACGGGGTAGGGACATGGGTGTGTGTGACCACACGACCTGTTCCCACGGTCGTGTCCCATTTCACATGGGCGTGTGGCCCTTGTTTAGGTGAAAGAAATTTTAAGATCGCAAAGATTTTCGGTAAGATCTCGAAACCCCTCGTATGTATGTTTAAGGCCTTGGGAGTCCTTAATGAGTTCGTTGTGGTGACCATAGAGAGTTGTCAAGTTGTGACTAAAGTAGTGTGATCAAGTGGATTAAACCAGGTAATGCATCGAGCCTGGTTCCGGCATAGAATACGGGTAAGGGGTGTTACCACTATGGGTTCAACTTGGCTCGTTACTCCTCTAAAGAGTCTCCTACCATTTCCACAAGCTAATTCTTGTGGAAAAAGACTAGTTAGAGTTTAATTTTCCTTTCAATCTTTTTTTTCTTTACCAAAAAATTTTTTAATTAGTTCATGTGATTTACGTAACTTATCAAATAATTCCCTTTTCTTTTATTATGACTTAGCATTAATGACATGGTTTTGATGTGACATTGTATACATGTATCATAATCTTATTGAGTGTTTATAGTTATATTTTTTAATGGTACAAGCTAAAAGTTAACGATAAAATTAAGATTTAAAAACATAAAAAAATAGGAATTAAAAGACTTCATGATTCCATCTCTAGTTCTTCCAAACTGTAAGCAAACATCAGTAGTACCTCGTAAGTATCTTAAAATCCACTGAACTATTTTCCAATGTTCTTTACTGGGATTCGCCATGTATCTGCTAACTGCACTGCCTGCATCTGATAAATCTGGACGTGAACAAACCATAGCATACATGAGAGATCCCACTGCACTAGAGTATGGAATATGTGACATGTACTCAATCTCATCATCTGATTGTGGAGACAAAGCCGATGAAAGTCTGAAATGGGCTGCTAAAGGAGTATTAACAGGCTTAGCACTCTGCATATTGAATCTGCAAAGAACTTTCTCAATGTACCCCTTCTGATTTAGGTATAATTTACTTGTTTTTCTATCTCTGAGAATCTCTATACCAAGTATCTTCTTTGCTGGTCCCAAATCTTTCATCTCAAATTCTTCACTTAGTTGGGCTTTGACCTTTCTTATCTCTCCTTTATCTTTTGCTGCTATCAACATGTCATCAACATAAAGAAGTAGATACACAAAAGAACCATCATTGTTTTTCTTAAAGGAAACACAACTGTCAAAACTACTTCTTTTGAAATCATGAGAAGTCATAAAGGAATCAAACCTCTTGTACCACTTTCTTGGTGACTGTTCCAAACCGTAAAGGGACTTTTTCAGCAAGCAAACATAGTCCTCTTTTTCTGAGACTGTAAAACCCTCTGGTTGTTGCATGTAAATATCCTTCTCAAGTTCTCCATGTAAAAATGCAGTTTTTACATCTAACTGCTCAAGCTCCAAATCATGCATGGTCACAATACCAAGCAAAGCTCGAATCGAACTATGCTTCACAACTGGGGAGAACACATCTGTGAAGTCCACTCCTGGAATTTGACTGTAACCCTTTGCAACAAGCCTTGTTTTATATCTAGGTTCTTCAACTCCTGAAGTCCCTTCTTTCTTTTTAAACACCCATTTACAACGAACATCTTTTTTACCTTTAGGAAGTTTCACAAGATCCCATGTTCTGTTTTTGTGGAGTGATTTCATCTCTTCTTGCATAGAAAATATCCACTTTTCTAAGTCTTCAAAGCTAACCACCTCAGAATAATTAGATGGCTCTTGGTTTGCATCTATATCTTCAGCCACATTTAAAGCATAAGCAACTAGATTAGCCTCGGCATACTTCTTTGGAGGTTTAATTTCTCTTCTAGTTCTGTTTTTGGCGATAGAGTATTGTGGTGAAGAAGCAACTCTATTCTCAATTTTTGTACTGGCTTGAGGAGTCGACTCTGTATTAATCTGATGCTCCACCTGCTTTTGATTTTCTTTATTGGAAGAGTCTTTAAGAGATAAGTTAGGTAGCATAGCAGTTTCATCAAAAACAACATCTTTGTTAATCACAACTTTTCTATTTTCAGGAGACCATAACTTATACCCTTTTACACCAGCTTTATAACCAAGAAAAACACATTTAATGGATCTCGGTTCCAATTTTCCATTATCAACATAAGCATATGCAGGACACCTAAAGATCTTTAAATCAGAATAATTAGCAGGATTACCAAACCATACCTCTTGTGGAGTCTTTTTCTCAATGGCAATAGATGGATATCAGTTGATCAAAAAACATGGAGTAGAGGTTGCTTTTGCCCAAAACGACTTTGGTAAGTTGGCATTTGACAACATACATCGAACCTTCTCCATGATCGTTCTGTTCATTCGTTCTGCAACGCCGTTTTGCTGTGGAGTATGACGAACTGTCAAGTGTCTCACGATCCCTTCTGACTTGCACAGTCTATTAAACTCATCAGAACAGAAATCTAAGCCATTGTTTGTGCGGAAGTATTTTATTTGTTTTACCGTCTGTTTTTCAATCATAATTTTCCAAGACTTAAATGCGGAAAACACATCGCTTTTCTGCTTTAGGAAGAACGTCCAAACCTTTCTGAAAAATCATCAATAAAAGTTAGCAGATAATTAGCTCCACCTCTCAAAGGCACTCTGGATGGCCCCCACAGATTAGAATGAATATACTCCAACGCTCCCTTCGTGTTATGGATTCCTCTGGTGAATTGAACTCTCTTTTGCTTCCCAAAAACACAGTGCTCACAGAACTTCAATTTGCAAATTCCTTGCCCATCAAGAAGTCCTCTTTTGCTCAATTCTGTCATGCCATTCTCACTCATATGCCCTAGGCGCATATGCCAAAGTTTAGTAATATCATCATCTGAAAAGGAAGAGGAAGCGACAGCTGCATCACCAGTAACAGTAGAACCCTGCAAAACATATAACTTGGCAGTCTTTCTCTGCCCTTTCATCACAACAAGGGAACCTTTGGGAATCTTTAAAACCTCACTTTTAACTGTGTATCTGTACCCTTTTGAATCAAGAGTACTCAACGAAATTAAATTTCTCTTCAATTCTGGAACATGTCGTACGTCACTAAGTGTTCTGACAACCCCATCAAACATCTTAACTTTAATTATTCCAGCACCTGCGATTTTACATGAAGCATTATTTCTCATCAAAACAATACCTTCAGACATTGTTTTGTAAGTTGTCAACCAATCCCGATTGGGACTCATATGGAAGGTGCAGCCTGAATCAAGTATCCACTCCTCGCTTACTTTAGAATTGTTGACAGTGGCGACTAAAAGTTCACCATCGCTGTAGTCTTCTACAACATCAGCTTCACTAAAATTTTCTGGTTGTTTTCGCTTTTGATTCACAGCCTTCCTTTTAATCTTGTTCTGTAGCTTATAGCACTCAGATTTAATGTGCCCTTTCTTCTTGCAGAATTTACAAGTTTTACCTCTGTTTGAAGACTTCGATCTACCCTTAGATTTACCGCGAGGATTCCGTTCATGTACCCTTCCACGATCATCATCAGCATTCCGTTCTTGTCTCCCACGAACAATGAGACCCTCTCCCTGAGAGTCGGTTTTAACCACAAGATGCTTCATCTTATCATACGAGGTCAAAGAATCATAAACCTCATCAACTGTGAGAGACTCGTGGCTATATAAAATCGTGTCTCTAAAGGTTGAATAAGACGGAGGCAACGAACAAAGTAGAATCAACCCTAGATCTTCCTTATCATACTGAACCTCCATGGCCTCCAAGTTTGAGATAATTTCTTTAAACACAGTTAAGTGTTCGTGCACAGATGCACCTTCCTCCAAACGATGAGCATAAAGACGCTGCTTCATATGCAACTAGCTGGTTAGAGTTTTCGACATGCTGGTTAGAGTTTTCGACATACATATTTGTTCCAGCCTCTTCCATAATGCAGTGGCGGTCTTCTCCTTCATCACATCCTACAAAATTTTGTTAGATAAATACAGATGTAATTGTGTTAACGCCTTTCGATCCTTACGCTTCTTCTCTTCTTCCGTTAATGTCGAAGGCATCTTATCTATCTCCAGCAGGGCATCCTCCAGATCCATCTGTGCAAGAACTTCTTGCATCTTAATCTGCCACAACGCAAATCTGGTGTTGCGATCCAACAACGAAATTTCATACTTCAAAGACGCCATTACCGTGATCTAGATGAACAACCCAAAAGCTCGGATACCAATTTGTAAAATAAATAATAATAGAATGTCGATAATGATAATATATATCGCAAAGAAAATAAAAAAATAAAGAACACACAGATTTTACGTGGAAACCCTTTCGGGAAAAAACCACGGGTAGAGGAGAAGAAAATTCACTATGTCGAATTCGAATGATTACAAGAGGAATAGACTATGTCTATTTATAGGCTTGTAAAGCCATATTCTAATAGGAGTGTAGTAAGATTGAAACACATTATTCTAATCAATATAAAATAGATGGAGTTTAATAAGGTTTAAAAAACCTTATTCTAAAATAAAATAAAAGAAGTGTAGTTCTATATGGATTTTACTTTTATTTTATTTTACCACTATATTTTTTTAAATAAGGATTCGGGTCACTTAATTCTAACAAAAACCTTGTCCATACCAGCTTCTTGTATCACGTGTGGTGACCTGATTGAATCAATTAATCATATACTATGTGATTGCCGATCAATTAAGGATATCTAGATTGAGTTGCAAATGGATAATACGCTGCAAAATTTCTACAGTATGCCCTTTCCGGATTGGCTGAAAATGAACTATAGGATGATGATGATGGTGAGTTTTGGTTTACCTCGGGGCATGCTCTTTGTCACTATTTTATGGGGCTTATGGAAAGCTCGTAATGCAAAAGGTTTTCAAGGGAAAACTTTTCTGGCTTCGCAAATGTTGGAGTATGCAAGAAGGTTTTCCAAAGACATAGCATGAGCCATACAATTGTGGTTCCTACTCTTGTTAGGGGACCCCGTTGGGTCCAATAGAATAGATCACTGGCAGGGGTGTGTTTGCTTATCACTGATGGAGCAGTGACAACCCATACACGGCTTGCTTTGGCCAGTCGGGATGAGTTTGGTAATTGGATCCGAGGGTTTGTATTAAAGATTCGTCTCTTAGATAATGTACAATTAGAGCTTTATGGGAAGCTAAGTCGGTTGGTATCCAAAGGTTGATAGTTGAGCTTGATGCAATGTTAATTGTCGAGTTTCTAATCTGACCATTTTATAAGTGTTATTCGTTTAGCAACTTCATCTCATTGATAAATGAAACTTGGGTTGTTAAAATTAGACATATTCTTCGAGAAGACAACATGTGTACAGATCATTTGACAAAATTGACTCAAAGGTCCACTATGGGTTCAACTTGGCTCGTAACTCCTCTAAAGAGTCTCCTACCCTTTCCACAAGCTAATTCTTGTGGAAAAAGACTAGTTAGAGTTTAATTTTCCTTTCAATCTTTTTTTTTCTTTACCAATTTTTTTTTTAATTAGTTCATGTGATTTACGTAACTTATCAAATTAATCCCTTTTCTTTTATTATGACTTAGCATTAATGACATGGTTTTGATGTGACGTTGTATACATGTATCATAGTCTTATTGATTGTTTATAGTTATGTTTTTTTAATGGTACAAGCTAAAAGTTAACGATAAAATTAAGATTTAAAAACATAAAAAAATATAGGAATTAAAAGACTTAAAATATAAAAATTAATTTAGTAAGTTTAAATTAGGAAGGGATGCAGGTTTAATATATGCATTGTTTAAATTTAAGATATAAATTCAAAAAATTGTTTAAAAATTTATATTCGTTTATTATCTGCAAATAATTTAAATAACATTATCCAAGTTTGAATTTAAATTAAATAATATAATATGAATAGGAAATTACGATTCATAAGTTTAATAAAACTAGAGAGACTAATTATAGAATGTAACATTTCTTATTAGATTATTAGTTGGATAAATTCATTAGGTTTAGGTAAATATAAGGTCAACAAGGATAATAGTGAAACTAGTATATTAGGTTATCACACACTATACTTACGATATGAGAAAAAAATATAATAAATATGTTTATTGCAAATGGAACTTTAAAATGGTGAATTTAAAATTTTAAAAATTTTACTATAAAGGAAAATGTTTTAATTAATTTCATGAATAGTAATCATGAGAAAAAAAATAATAAAATTTAGTCGTAAGCGGTGAATGACAAACTTTATTAGCACAATAAAGGTTTCGAACCTCAACAATAATAGAACATTATGGTATGTTAACAATTGGCTCTGTCATAACTTAAGCACAACATATCTCGAGTGATTGCAAACACTTAATACGATAAATAAATCAGCCATGTATGGTCCAAAGTAGAGACAAATATCGGCAAAAGAACTAAGCATCCACCTAACTGGAGAGGACAACGACAAAACCATCTCCAAAATCATTTGCAAAAACAAGACTAAAAAAATATGTTACAAGAACATACAAAAACTTTTAAAAGTGAAGGCTTATTAAATAATTGAAAATAAACAAATATATATATATATATATATATAAAACTTAAGATAACACGAGTCCAAACTGACTTGTGAAATTATTTATTATTCGACATCCCTTCAAAACATAAATAAGTTAAGAAGTTAATGAAGAGCCACCCACTTTATAAGAGAAATTGTTGGTGGTGGGTGAAGTTTCAATGACGATGGACATCGTCTCTATCTATCACAACTTGTAAAAATAATAAAAACATTTAAAAATAGATTTGCAAACTAAAAAAAGAGAGAAACATAAAATAAATGAAGAAAAAGAAAAATTGATTGATGGGAGGAAGAAACAGAGGGTGATAGACTAAGATCACCACCAAACAAAAAAAAAAAATGAAACATGCCATATGAGATTTTTAAATTTTGAATGCATGACACAAATCTTAAATATAATAATACAAATATTTTTGAGATTATATTAATAGATATTATAATAACATATGAGATTATAATCATCATTATAAAAAATATTAATTTAACAAACATTTCACCACAAGATAAATCATCTTTTTAAAATTTTAACTAAAGAAAGAGTAAATAGCCAGATTTACATGCACGAAAACAAATAAAAATTGGTTGAGTTGAAAATCGGAACAGATTAGATAATGTGTGACAGCCAAAATTCAATTTCTTCCAAAGATAGCAAATTTTCTCAACAAAAATAGTAAAACCAGCAACATTCGATGGTTAAAAATAGTAATCCCAACACTATAAATAATTGACTTTATGCTACGTTGTTCTTCGAGCTTCTCCTCTTTGCCAAGCTAAGGAGGCTCCCCGTAAAAGTGAGGCTCCTTTCGTTACTTATAGTAGCAACGCCCCTCCAACCCCAAAGAATAAAAGGTTCTTCTACCGGTATATATAACAATGGTAGAACCTCGGCGTTTACTCCTGATATTCTTTTTGTCGACATTGTTGATTGCTTATAGCAATGCAAATGTCGAAGAGATTCAGAAGGATACCGAGGAAGGGGACGAAGAAGTTAAGTTAGGAGGTCAGAAGGCTCTGGGCGTGACATATGACGCAAGGTCCTTGATCATCAATGGCAAACGAGAGCTTCTCTTTTCGGGAGCTATCCATTACCCACGTAGCACCCCAGATGTATGCATCTTTTGCTTTTCTCTCTATATAATATAGTTTGGTTGATGGATGGATGGATTTAGATTATTTACAACTACTGGGTTTTTGCAGATGTGGCCGGACCTGATTAAAAAAGCTAAGCAGGGAGGCATCAATACGATTGAGACGTATGTTTTCTGGAATGGACATGAACCAGTTGAGGGACAGTACAACTTTGAAGGAGAATTTGACTTGGTGAAGTTCATCAAGTTGATTCATGAGCATAAGTTGTATGCAGTCGTTAGGGTTGGCCCCTTTATCCAGGCTGAATGGAATCACGGGTAACCATTTAAACTTCCCAAAATTCTTCTTTAAAATTGATACGAGTCCTCCATATTGACTTTTTCGCACTGAAACTATTAGAGGATTACCATATTGGTTAAGAGAGGTCCCCGGCATCATTTTCCGATCCGATAATGAACCTTTCAAGGTAATGTTCTGAGGGATAAATACATCAACAAAGTTATATACAAAATATGATGCAAGGCTTCAAATCTGAACCAAACTTTTAACTTGTGTAGAAACACATGAAAAGGTTTGTGACCATGATTGTTGACAAACTGAAGCAAGAGAAGTTGTTTGCTCCACAAGGACCTATTATTTTAGCACAGATCGAGAATGAATACAACACTATTCAACGAGCATTCAGGGAAAAAGGGGATAGTTATGTTCAATGGGCTGGAAAACTGGCCCTTAGCTTGAATGCCAATGTCCCATGGATCATGTGCAAGCAGAGGGATGCCCCAGATCCCATTGTAAGTTTATAATTGATAAAAAAAAAAAAAAAAAGAGATGGAAAACGTGTTTATTTTGGCATAACAAAGTGAGAAATGTAATATACTTGATTCTTCAGATCAATACATGCAATGGAAGGCACTGTGGAGATACTTTCTATGGTCCAAATAAGCGCAACAAGCCGGCATTGTGGACTGAGAACTGGACTGCACAGTAAGTAGTGGTGTGCAGTTTATATGAAGATGTTAAAGAAGATTCGAATATGTTGGTGTATATATAGGCTAATTTTGTGGCTGTTTCAATGGGTTTTTTAACGATTCAGGTATAGAGTATTCGGTGATCCACCATCCCAAAGGTCAGCTGAAGATTTGGCATACTCAGTTGCTCGATTCTTCTCCAAAAATGGAAGCATGGTCAACTACTATATGGTATAGGAAGATAATTGGCTGTCTTCTCTGAGTTCATTTCTTAGCTAAATGACACTCTTTTTAGACAAAGCTCACTGTTCTTTTTGTGTCTGCAGTACTATGGTGGCACCAATTTTGGCAGGACAAGTGCCTCATTTACAACAACTCGTTACTATGACGAAGGCCCTCTTGATGAATTTGGTAGGATTAAGAACATGTTATCTGATGATGTATGGATTGAAGTTGTGTATGCAGCTAACTTTCACATTTTAATGCTTTAGGTCTTCAAAGGGAACCAAAGTGGGGTCATCTTAAGGACGTCCACAGGGCCTTGAGTTTGTGCAAAAGGGCTCTATTTTGGGGGGTTCCTACTACTCTAAAGTTGGGCCCAGATCAACAGGTAAGCAATGCATCTATATGGAGCAATCGAATTGGATTTTTGGGTAAATAGATATTGGTTAGTTTACTAGGGAATTAAGTTACTGTATTGCGATATTGCAGGCTATAGTCTGGCAACAACCTGGAACTTCAGCCTGTGCAGCTTTCTTGGCCAACAATAACACCCGTCTGGCACAACATGTGAATTTCAGGGGCCAGGACATTCGCCTGCCGGCTCGTTCCATTAGCGTCCTCCCTGATTGCAAGACCGTGGTTTTCAACACTCAACTGGTATCTCCAATTCTACAAGCTCACATAAGCTGCCCCATTGTGTTTTACAACCTGTGAATTAACTTACCATTGATTTTTTTAACTCAGGTCACAACTCAACATAACTCAAGAAACTTTGTAAGATCAGAAATTGCAAACAAGAACTTTAACTGGGAGATGTACAGGGAAGTCCCTCCTGTCGGACTTGGATTTAAGTTTGACGTGCCAAGGGAGCTTTTTCATTTGACCAAAGATACAACCGACTATGCTTGGTACACAACTAGGTGAGTTGAAACTTAAATGAACACCTTGATTTTCACCTGTTACACATAGAAAGGATATTGAACTATGAGTTTCTGCCTGCAGCCTTTTGTTGGGTCGACGTGATTTACCAATGAAGAAAAATGTCCGCCCAGTTTTAAGGGTTGCTAGTCTTGGCCATGGAATCCATGCCTATGTAAATGGTGAATACGCCGGATCTGCACATGGGAGCAAAGTTGAGAAGAGCTTTGTTTTCCAGAGAGCTGTAAACTTGAAGGAAGGGGAAAACCATATTGCTCTCTTGGGCTACTTAGTGGGACTCCCTGTAAGGCTTCGGCAACTTAAAGCACTTTGTTACGCTTAAAATGAAATTTATAAAATCAATTAACATGTGATTTTGTTTGCTAATCCAGGATAGCGGAGCCTACATGGAGAAAAGGTTTGCTGGGCCTCGTTCTATCACCATCCTTGGTTTGAACACTGGAACACTCGACATATCACAAAATGGTTGGGGCCATCAGGTACCCACTGGACTTGTCACTTTCTATAATAAATCTCGATGGCAAGTAATAGTTTAGTGGTGGAGATGGCTTCTTAAACGTAATTTGGAATCCCCTTTCAGGTTGGAATTGACGGAGAAAAGAAGAAATTGTTTACTGAAGAAGGCTCAAAGTCTGTTCAGTGGACAAAGCCTGACCAAGGAGGACCATTAACATGGTACAAGGGATATTTTGATGCACCAGAAGGGGACAACCCAGTTGCCATTGTTATGACTGGTATGGGGAAGGGTATGGTTTGGATCAATGGTAGAAGCATTGGCCGATATTGGAACAATTACCTTAGTCCTCTTAAGAAGCCAACACAATCCGAGTATGTACACTATAAACGCTGAAACAGTCTTTTAACCGATATAAATTATAATCTAGATGTAATGCAGGTACCACATCCCACGGGCATACTTGAAGCCAAAGAACCTGATTGTCCTCCTTGAGGAAGAAGAAGGCAATCCTAAAGATGTCCATATAGTAACAGTGAACAGGGATACAATCTGCAGTGCTGTGAGTGAAATTCACCCACCATCCCCGAGATTGTTCGAAACCAAAAATGGTAGTCTCCAAGCCAAAGTGAATGATTTGAAACCAAGGGCTGAATTGATATGTCCAGGCAAGAAGCAAATCGTGGCAGTGGAGTTTGCCAGCTATGGTGATCCATTTGGCGCTTGCGGAGCCTACTTTATTGGAAATTGCACGGCGCCGGAATCCAAGCAAGTTGTTGAGAAGTATTGCTTGGGGAAGCCCAGCTGCCAAATCCCACTAGATAGCATTCATTTCAGTGACCAAAATGACGCATGTACCCATCTCAGGAAGACTTTGGCCGTACAAGTCAAATGTGCCTAAACAAATGCGTGCTTCGACACAGCTTGGATTAAGCTTCACATTTTATTTTTTTAATTGAGCTAAGACGGTGCATGGAGGAGTGCTCTAACTATTTATTTGTATTTCTTAAATATTAAATGAATATGTGCGAATTCCAGAATTACAATAACTTACCCTTTTTCTTTTTCTTCTTGTCTTCCATTTAAGCAAAAAAATATCTGCATTGGTTATTTTTTAATTAAATTAAGAAATATAAGTATCTATACTATAAGATGCTGGACCGAGTTTGATACCACAAGTGTCAACTCAGTTCACATTAAAAAAAATTTAAAATTAAAATGATTAAGAGGAGTATTTAAAATTTATAAATTTTAATAAGTAACTATCTGTAAACATTATCGTTCCTTAAAACTATGTTTAGTTTTAAGTTATTTTCTTGTATCTTGTTATTGGGGTGCTTTAACCTCTCTAAAATGTAAATTACAAATAGCAGTGTTAAAAATGTAGCCAAATTTATGTTTACATAAGCATATTCTATTTTAGTTTCAATTTCATCTAGTCAATACTCATAATTTACTTTTAAGGAGACTAAGTATAACTCTAGCATGTACACCATATTTGTCTAGACAAAAGTCATATTCACATATAAATTCATATACAAATTTACCATAGTGGTAAAGTCCATGTTCATAAATCACATTAGCATAGTATACACAATTGTATTCACCCTCAATCCAAAACATAGCTAGATCAAATAACCACTTTTGTAGCTAGTAGCAAGGCATTAGTGTCATGGACTTAGATTTTCGCCTTACAATCCATGCTTTACAATTAGGGGGAGAGGCCTTTATTTATAGTTGAGCCTCCCTAAAATCAACGGTATGAATTAAAGTAGCTAGGATTAAAAGCTATCAGATTACATTTATTATCTTCTAAACTTACAAGTTATCTATAAGATTGCATATCTTTGACTTGGTCATACTTTGTAGATGAGCCTTCATTCTTCTCAAGCAACGGGCCAGTTTGATTGGGCCAATAACCTCCATTGATTATGATGGATCATATAATTGTGCCATGGTTGCGGGCTCCCATGCGCAACCCATGACATTCTCCCCCATCTATTCTAGCGACACCCTCGTCGTGTCCTCCACATGGAATTAGTTTATCTTACCTTGGAATTGCCATAAGGCCTCAACAGGTTCCCAACTTGCTTCACTATTAGGAAGTCCCTTCCATCGCACAAAGTACTCATGCCTCGACCAATAGTACTTTCATTTAATCACGCGTGCGCCTCGATCATCATCAACTTCGCAATCGTAGGAGACCTTTACCCCCATTAGTGCTCGTTTCGACTTGCCTCGATTTAGATCATCTTGATCATCATGGAATGGCTTAAGCATACTCACATGAAACATTAGGTGGACTTTGAGCTTTTCCGGCAACTCTAGTTTGTAGGCCACTTTGCCTACTCTCTTCAAGACTCAAAAATGTCCCTCATACTGACTCACAAGCCCTTTGTGCAAGCCATTATGTCGTAAAATTAAGTGTAGTTTAGCAAGGACTGAATCACCAACCTGAAATTGCACATCCGTTCGATTTTGATCTGCCCACTTCTTGTTGTGCTTGCTCACTTTATGTAGACAAGCTTTGGCTAAGTCATTCTTTTCTTGCCAATCTTTTACAAATCGATAAGCTACTGGATTCAGTCCTGTATAACGGGTCACAACAGCATTGGGTGTGAATGGTTGCTGCCCCGTCACTATCTCGAATAGACTTCGATTCTTTGCAAGATGTATGAGAATTGGGCTACATCCAACAATTTTGACCAGTCCCTTTGTATGGCACTCACATAGTGTCGAAGATATATCTCCAATAATGTATTCACTCATTCGATTTGCGGATGCATACTAGTTGAAAAGTTCAAGTCTGAACCTATTGACTTGAATAGCTCCATCCAGAATCGGCCCGTGAATCGCCCGTCTCAATCACTGATGATAGATTGTAGTACTCCCCAATACCTCACTACATGTCTAAGGAACAAACGAGCTGCCTCCTTTGCAGGGCACTCTTTAGTTACTGTAATGAACGTTCTATACTTGGAAAACCCCACCACAACAAGAATACTCGTAAAACCATCAGACTTAGGCAAACCAACAATTAAGTCCATGGATACACTCTCCCATGGTCGTTCCGGAATGGGCAAGGGTTGTAGCAAATGAGCTGGAGTCTTCAAATCAACCTTGTCTTGTTGGCATATTAGACAAGTTTTCACATAGGTCTCAACATCTTCACCCATGTGAGACCAATAGTAACGATCCTCCAAAAGGGCCAAAGTGCGATACATCCCTTGATGACCAGCCCATCTCGAGTCATGGCACTCATTCATGACTTCCTTGTGTAATTTCCCATAATGAGGTACATAAAGACGGTGCCCATAAGTGTATAGCAATTCCCCCTCAAGCCAAAATCTCCTCATTTTCCCCTTATTTGCAAGCTCGATCAAGTTTTTGGCTGTGGGATCCTGGACAATCCCTCTCGATTTTGCTCTAATAGGGAACCATTAGGTTGGCTGATTGTCGCAAACTCCATCTTTTGGCTAAGTCATCAGCCACAGTGTTGGAACTCCCCGGTTTATACTCCATAGTAAAATCAAATTCTGCAAGAAAAATTTCCCAACGAGGTTGTTTGGGAGGCAACTTTTTCTGGGTTAAAAAATAATTGTTTGCAACATTATTAGTAAATACCACGAACCTGGATCCTAACAAATAGTCTCTCCATGTGTGCAAGCAATGTACCACAGTAGTCATCTATTTCTCTTAGACCGTGTATCGTCGTTCTGTCTCTTTAAGTTTTCGACTCTCAAAAGCAACTGGATGTCCATCTTGCATCAATACACCCCTAATTGTATAGTCTGATGTATCCGTGCGTACCTCGTATGATTTTGAATAATCTGGTAAAGTAAGTACGAGGTCCATCGTCATTACTTGTTTCACTTGATTAAAGGCCTTCTCAAATTGGGGATCCCAATTTCACACATTACCCTTCTTCAACAAGTCTGTCAAGGGTGCTGTGATTTTAAAGTAGCCTTCAATGAAGCGTCGGCAATAGTTCGCCAACCCAAGGAAAGATCTCAATTCTGTCACCTTGGTTGGTTGTTCCCAATCGGCAATGGCCCAAATTTTGCTTTTGCCCATCCGGATCTTGCCACCTCCCACAATGTGGCCTATGAATGACACCTCTCGTTGGGCAAATGAGCACTTCTCCTCTTTGACATATAGCTCATTCTCCCATAAGGTTTAGAATACCTCACTCAAATACCCCACATGCTCTTCAAGAGATTTACTGTACACCATAATATAGTCAAGATAAACAACCACAAAACAATCTAGAAAAGGTTGAAGTGCCTTAGTCATAAGGGTTTAGAATATGGATGGAGCATTCTTTAGCCCAAAGGGCATTACAAGAAACTCATACGAACCATAGCGCGTCACACAGGCTGCCTTTGGCTCGTCCATTTTAACTATTCGAACTTGATGGTACCCCGATTTTAAGTCTAACTTAGTGAACCATCTCGCACTACTAAGTTGATCAAACAGATCTGTAATAAGGGGAATTAGGTACCTGTTCTTTATAGTTATTTTGTTTAAGGCCCGATAATCGATGCACATCCTCAATGTCCCATCGTGCTTTTTTTGGAACAACACTGGCACACTGAACGGTGATTTAGATGGTCTAATGAATCTCACATCTAATAAATCCTTTAATTGTTTTTGCGGTTCTTCTAATTTTGGCGAGGACATACGATATGCGGCCCTCACTAGCGGCTCTGAATTGGGCACTAACTCAATTTTGTGATCCACCTCTCTCTTTGGTGGTAATTCTTTGGGAAACTTGGCAGGCATCACATCTCGGAAAGACTACAATAACTGGCTCACTTCTTTTGAAACCTCACCAACGTGCTTAAATACTTCCTCGGCCTTCAATGTAGCTATGTAGGAAGCTTCATCTCTACGGGCTCCTTTGGTAAATTGGATCGCCGATAATATTTTTCTTCCATACCTCCTTTCCTTTTTATTTGTACCATACATCGATAGTTTGGGCCCGATATCACCATATAATTGCCAGAAGGAAAAATATTCACGTTAATCTGATTAAGAAAGCTTAATCCAACCACAAAGTCAAAGCCATCAAGTGGTATTACCTTAATGGTGTCTTTACCAGTCCATTCGCCAAGTTGGATCTCAACTTCTTTGGCCACGCCCTCTATCTCAACACTTTTTGAATTTACAGTCTTGATCCAACTTGATTCCTTCTCTATTTTGAGCTCGAGATCACGAGCAATCTGTCTCGACATGAATAAATCTGACACACCTATGTCAACAAGAGCATTCAATCTTTTTCCCGCCACAATGATGTCTACAAATATCAGCCCACGACTCGTCTTGTCTTTGACACCTCCCAATATCGAATTTTGATTTTTGGTCACCTCGTCTTCCTCGTCATTTACTTCAATGGTAGAAAAAGCAACCTTTTACGGACAATCCTTGATCATATGTGGACCATCACAACATGGGATAACAAAACAATCTCTTTGATGGTCACTAAACTAACTATAGTTACGACAAAGGCAAGCGTACCTATCGAACAATAGTATAGCTATGGTGAGTAGGGAATATCGTATCCACGAGGACTAAAAGTACTAGTAATTACTATTTTTCTATTATTGAGCCGATAAATTGGGATGACTGTTTTATTCTAAATTTACTAGTCTAAATTAACTAAGAACGCGACAAAGAATGAATTAGGAAAATATTTAAAGATAACCAAAGAGAAAGACAATACCCAGGAAAGAATCCACCTAGACTATTATTACTCAATGAATTATTTACAATGAGGGGGAGAGGCCTCTATTTATAGTTGAGCCTCCCTAAAATCAAAGGTATGAATTAAAGCACATCAATGGCTAGGATTAAAAGTTGTCATATCTCTAAGATTACATTTATTATATCTTCTAAAATTACAAGTTATCTCTAAGATTGCATATCTTTAACTTGGCCATACTTTGTAGATGAGCCTTCATTCTTCCCAAGCAACAGATCAATTTGATTGGGCTAATAACCTCCCTTGATCATGATGGATCATATAATTGAGCCATGGTTGCGGGCTCTCATGCGAAACCCATGACATTCTCCCCCATCTATTCTAACGACGCCCTCGTCGTGTCCTCCGCATGGAACTGGTCTATCTTACCTTGAAAATGCCATAAGGCCTCGATAGGTTCCCAACTTGCTTCACTATTGGGAAGTCTCTTCCATCACACAAAGTACTTATGCCTCTGATAATACTCTAGAATGACATATTTTTATGTATTAATTACATATTTATTTTGGGTATGATCCTACTAATTTGAGCTATTTATGGTTTTTTATCTTGTAGGGACTAAATTGAAGGCAAAAGGAAATTTAGGGGCAAAAAGCGTGAATTTAAAGATAAAATGTGCCAGCATGCAAAATATGAAAGAAGTGGTGCCGAAAATGCAAAGTGTGGAAGACTTGGGGGCAAAAGTGCAAAGAAGAGATTTTATAAACACAATACTCTATTTAAATTTTAATTATATTAGGATAATTGTTAAAGATAATTATTTAGATTTAATTTTATCTTTTATCTTTATTTATCTTTTAGAATTTAATTAGGAATAGACTAGGTTTCCTAAGTACTATAAATAGGGGATGGAGTGACACAAATTTCACTCATATTTTCTGTAAACACTCCTTCTTCCAAAAAGCTTAGCCTTTGTTCCTTACATATTATTTAATAAAAAATTCAATTTTCATTACGTTTATTTCTTTTTCCCCAAAAAGCATGAGCCACTAAATTTATCTAGCCAAAGGTTGTCAAAATTCCACAAAAAGGGTTCATGAGGCTTAGAATCCGCGCTTAGCCTTCTCAATGAGTTTTTATCATTTCTCCACATTACGAGGCTGACACTTCCGTCCATGTCCCTTCAAAGGTGATCTTTTCAACTTGTGTAAAGAACGGTCGCTTTGCATGTTTTGGGAAGGTTACACAGTCGGTTCGTTAGCTTACTGCGTCAGTGGTTGTCGAGCCCAATAGAAAAAATGGCGTGGCATTCGAAATTGAGAAGTGATGATCTAGTGTAAGACGGTCCCACAAAAGCGACGGTTGGCTAGAGTTAGGTTCCTCTAAATCGTAAGTCTAAAATCTAAGTGGAGTTGGTGGTCGTAGGCGTCCTCTTCCACTATAACTGCCTTATTCTGTTCGAGAAGGATCACCTAAAAGCCTAGGATTAAACCCAAGGCGGATCAAGACAACCGGAGGCTGGAATCTCTCCATTAAAAAACTCTATTTTCCCAACACTGTTTATCTTTACAATTTTAATTTCAATTTTCGCAATTTCAATTCAATCAAACATTTAATTCTTTTTTTTCCCAGGTACGCAGGTTTTCTTGGGCACGACTCTATACGGGATCTCGAGGAATAGGAACTTGTGCAAATCCAGTCCCTGAGGATTTGACCCTACTTCCCTTATACTATTCTTTTCATTATTTTATAGGGATAGGATATTTTTGGTGCTCTCAGCGACACATCAAATTTTGGCACCGTTACCGGGGATTGGTAACGTACTAATCTTGTTTCTTTTGTTTCATATGACCAGATCAGCTCCAGGTATTCTTGCGTTTGATTCAGAAATAGAGAAGACTGCGAGAGCTAATCGTAATGAGACAAAGCTACGTAAAAAGCAGTCAGGGGTGGTAGGAACTTAGAGTAACCCACTGCTGGAAATTGAAGTAGACGACGAAGTTGAGTCTAGGGTTAACGAAAACCCTACTCAAACACTTAAAAGCGAAATAGTAGGAGTCAATCCACCAAAAGAAGTGCTTAACGCTAGGGTTAACGAAAACTCGAATCTAGCACATCAACCTATGGCTCAAACGATTCGGTAATTGGTCGAAGCTCCTGCAGAACAACCGCCATTGTGCATTGCGTATCCTACCATGGATACTAATTTTGAACTGAAGTCAAGTTCAATCCAGTTACTACCAAATTTTTGTGGGTTGCAAAATGAAAATCCCCACAACATTTGAAAGAGTTTCATATGGTTTGTCTTAGTATGAAACCTCAGGGCGTAACTGAGGATCAAATTAAATTGCGTGCTTTCCCTTTTTCCCTAGCAGATTCTGCTAGGGAATGGTTATTTTATCTACCCCCCGAATCTATTACAACTTGGACTGATCTTTCTGGTTTGTTTCTTAACAGGTTTTTTCCAACATCGCGTGCAGCTGAGTTAAGAAGGGAGATCGTTGGGATAAGGCAAAAAGAAGTAAAGTCTCTTTACGACTATTGGGAGCGATTTAAGAAGTTGTGTGCAAGTTGCCCACAACATGGTATAGCGGAACAGTCTCTACTTCAATACTTTTATGAAGGCTTGAAACCCATAGAAATGAATATGGTAGACGCCGCCAATGGAGGAGCGTTGGTCAACATGACTCCCCAACAAGCAAGGGACTTCATATCCATGATGGCTGCAAATACTCAGTAATTTCAAGCCAATCTTGAACCCACTAGAAGGGTTCACCAACTAAGTATTTCAGCTTTAGAAGATAAAGTTGATCAACTTACTAATATCATGAATTCTCTTTTTGCAGTAAAAACAAGACCAATCCGACTGTGCAGAATTTGTGCAACACCTGAACATACAACTGATGCATGCCCTAGTTTGTGTGACGATACTATGGCCCATTTAGATGCTGTGGGAAACTTTCTTGGACCGCCCCAAATGCGATATGACCCCTATACAAAAACATGTAACCCAGGATGGAAAGACCATCCTAACTTGAGTTATGGGGCAAGCCTGCAGTATAACCATCCATACCAAAATCAGTTTCCACAACAGCCATGAGATTCAGGTACCTCTCTAGAAACCAGGGTTAATAAATTAGCAGCTAATATGCTTAATTTTCAACAGAAAACCGAGGTGTCTATAAGAGAATTGACCACATCAATTGAGAAAATGAACTCACAATGGAAGCTGTCGTCACAAACGGAACCTAATCCAAGACAACACGCAAATACAGTGATGTTGTGAAGTGGAAAAGTACTGGAACCAATTCCTGGAAGAAATCTTGGCCAAGATTCCGCCCAAGAAAAGCCTGAGAATGATGAACAGGTCCGAACGAAACCTCTATTGCCTAAAATTTAACCTCCATTTCCAGGACGATTGAACCAATGTCGGAAAGGTAAAGAAGATAAGGAGATCCTCGAAACATTCAAAAATGTCGAGATCAACATACCACTGTTGGATGCCATCAAAAAAATTTCGCGATATGCCAAGTTCCTTAAAAAGCTCTGCACCAACAAGTGAAAATTAACTGGTAATGAAATGGTAAGTGTTGGTGAGAATGTATCTGCACTGTAACAGTGGAAGATGCCAGCAAAATACAAAGATAGGGGCATGTTCGCAATACCATACAAAATAGGTCAATTAGGAATTAAAAAAAGCTATGTGTGATTTAGGGGCCTCCATAAATGTCATGCCTTTTTCTATTTATGAATCACTTAACGCAGGTTTTTTTAACGAAAACAGGTGTTATCATTCAGTTAGCAGACAAGTCTATTGTGCATCTCGAAAGAGTCATTTAGAGGCCTCCATAAATGTCATGCCTTTTTCTATTTATGAATCAATTAACGCAGGTTTTTTGACGAAAACAGGTGTTATCATTCAGTTAGCAGACAAGTCTATTGTGCATCCCGAAGGAGTCCTCGAGGACATATTGGTGAAAGTCAATGAAATTATATTTCCTGCAGACTTTTATGTGATAAAAATGGAAGAGGATAACACTCCTAGATCTTCAGATATCTTGTTGAGCTGACCTTTCCTTAGTACCACTAGCACTAAGATTGACGTGCATAGTGAAACTCTCACGATGGAGTTTGACGGGGAGATCGTGAAGTTTAACGTTTACGACGCTATTAGTCACCCAAGTGAAATCTTGAACGTAAATCGTGTCGACATAATTGAGTCATTAGTAGAAGAAACTTTGAATCATCTTATGGAGATAAATCTAAAATGATGTTTGATGATTTTGAATCTGTTAATGAATTATTGGCTCCTATAGATACTAAACTTCTACCTTCTGTTGTGCAGGCACCAGATCTGAAATTAAAACCACTTCTCGAGCATCTCAAGCACGCATTTTTGGAGAATTATGAGACCATTTCCAACTTAAAAAGGATTAACCTCTTGACAGGCACACATAAGATTTTCTTGGAGGAAAATATGAAACCAAAGAAAGAGGCGCAAGGACGATTGAACCTAAATATGGTGGATGTGGTAAAAAAGGAGAATTTCCAAGCCCATATGAACGAAAAATTTCAGCTGGAACAGCCCCAATACTAGTTGGGGCGTCAAGCTAACGACGTTAAACAAGCGTTTGTTGGGAGGCTACCCAATTTTTATTTTATTTTATTATTTATTTATTACTTTATTTTATTTTATTAACTATTACTTTATTTTGTTTGGATATTAATAAATTTCTCTTCTTCTGTCTAGGTAAACCGGCGAGGAAAAAACTCAGGAATTGGCATGCTTTCACAAACATCCCTTATTCTATCCCTATTCCAAGTAGGAATAGCACATCCCTACTTTATACTTAGGCAAACCCTGCATCCAAACACCCATCCTACAGCCAAACACCCTTTCTTCTACACCTTCAAACCCTAAACTTTTCCCCATTTTTCACCCAAATAACCCTCCAGCCGCCATTCCCCTTCTCTTTCACCCCCACCACTGATTTTTCCCACCACAATGGTTAGGACTAAAAGTCGTGCCGCTACCGAACCCTCCTGTTGAAACCATTATTTGAAAGGTCGACTTTTTATTTTAAAATAAAAATAGGAGTCGCCACCGATCATTTTTATGGGGTGTGATCGGGTCACCTCGTAATTTGATTGTTTTAACAAAATGTTTGATTTATTAAAACGACGATTTTTGGTCTACAAAGTTTAGAAAACAGGTTTGGGAGTTGGTTACGCATGAGGAAGGATTAGCACCCTTGTTACGCCCAAAATTGGTACCTAATTGATTACTTAACGTCTTTGATGTCGAAAATCGAAAATTTGAAGAATTTAAAATACGATCCCTCTTTGTATTAATGTATATTTTGCTTAAAAATTGCTTGAATAAATCAAAATAAACGTTAAAGACTTTCTCGTCTCGAGATAACAAAATGTCACGTCCCGTAAATTAGGACACGACGCCTTAAACCTTATAGAATAAGCTTGCCTCTATTTTTTATTTGAAATCTTATGTATTTTAATTTTAAAAGGATATTCGGTTATTTAGACCCAACGAGGAAAATCGGAACCCCGTAAGTTAGGGCACAACTTTCTCGAGTTTCCAAATACAGAACATTGCCTTGTTTGGAAATTTTTTTGAATAATGATAGGTGTAATATCTAAACGATGTGTATTTATCTTATTTACAGTGAAAAACAACTGATACATTTAAGCATAATGCATGACGTAGTGATTTGAAAACGGCTATACGGGTAGAATATTAGAATGACATATAACAAGCAAATAAGGAAATGCTATGATAATATCAATATAACTATAACACTAGTAAAAATATTAATCCATAGTGTAAAATAAATAAAGTGATGAAAATAAATAAAGATAATAAAAAATAAAAATGATGTATGTTTTATGACGATTATAAATGTACATAATGCGAGAATGATAAAAGAAATGACAAAATAGCAAAGATAAGATAAAAAAACTGATATTATAAAAATAATGATAATAACAAATAGGCAAGTAAGAAAATGTAAACAATCTAATCTTTAAAAGTATAAAAATAAATAAGTAAATAAATATTGAAATAATAACGGCAATAATAAAGGCATAAAAATAAAGTAAAAATAATAATAATAATAATAATAATAAATGAAAATGCCCCATAAAAGGAAATAAATCAATTTTAAATACTAAAAAATAAAGAACGATAAATAAATAGATTAAATAATAAATAAGATAATATATGAAAAAAATAAAATTTATAAATGGTCGAAATTAAATAAATGAGGGTCAAATTGTAATTAAAAATGAAGTTAAGGGCTTAAATCATGATAAAACAAATGCATGAATATAAAAAGGATTAAATTGAAATTTAATCGAAAGTAAAAGTATAAATTAAATAATAAAACCGAAATAAGGACTAAAATTAAACGCGCGAACAAAGGCAAGGACCAAAGAGGAAAATATCCCATCTTTATGCGCAGGTGGACCAAAATGAAATAGAAATGAAATTATATGGTAAAATTAATAAATATATAAAATAAATAGGACTAGATTGAGACATAAATAAAAGGCGGAAGGGTTAAAACCGCAAATAACCCATTGGATAAAAACGCGCGGATCCTCTAGCAGATCGGGTCGGGTCGTCGGGCTCCACTTCAAAACGACGCCGTTTTGGCGTCAGAAGCTTAGGCCCAAAACGACACCGTTTGGTCCAGCTTATATAAGCTAATTTTTTTTAAAAAAAAAATCATTTCTGTTTGAGTTTTTTAAAAAAAAACTGAAATGCTTTCTTTTTTTCTCTCAACCCTCCCCATGTCCGGCCTAGGGTTCCGGCGTCGGCGCCACCGTCCGCGGCGGCTGAGAAACTGAAAAGTTTCCCTTTTTAACCCTCTTTTCGAAAAGGACCCCGGTCTGGGGTTTAAATCCCTAAAATCTCACCAGTGCTCGGCCATGGGTAAATAAACCGAAAGGTTTTGCCCTTTCCCGACGAAGCCTTCGACGGCGGCGAGGACGGCGATTCCGGGTAAGTGTTTCCTTCTTTTTCTTTTTAGGGTTTCGAAAAAAATAAAAGATAGAAATAAAAAAAAACCTTTTTATCTTTATTATTATTTCGAAATGAAACAAAAAATAAAATCATATTTTCTTTGATTTTTTTGATTGATCTCTTGTCTGTTTTTTTGTATTCGATTCTTTTGTCCACCATTACAAATCGGATTCGACTTTTTTATAGCCGTTTCTACATTGTTTTTTATATTATTTCTACTATTTCTTCTATTGTTTCTGTTGTCCTTGCCTCTGTATTTTCATCCTTTTGCAGGTATTCTCGAAGGGTCAACGACGGGGCAAAAGCCTGTCCTTGCCATTTTGGTGAAACGGCGGCAAAGGTGCGTCAGGGGGTGTGCCAGGTCTCGAGACGAGGTGTGGGCGGCGCGCCCGACGAGGAGCGGCGCGGGGGAGACTCTAGGGTTTTGTTTTACTGAAAGAAACTTAATGTTGTGGGCTTATTGGGCTTAGGGTTTTTTTAATTTGGGTTTTTTTGTAATTGGGCTTGAAACAAAAACTTAGACTGTTAATATTTTTTTATTTTGGTTTTTATATTTGGTTTTGGGCCCAGGCTAATTTGGGTTTTTACACCTCCAACACGTCAACTTAGCCGATAAACGCCTTCCTCTCCTCTACGCGACGCTGAACGACAGTGACTATATGGGGAGTTTTTCTAAAATGTTTTTCTTTCAAATATTTGTTTTCCTTTTCACATCGAGGACAATGTGTTTTAAGTAGGGGGAGGCATTCCTCATTATTTCTGTCATTTTATCTGCTATTTTTGTTGTTATGTTGCTGTTGCCGCTGCCTTGTACTCGTTTCTGCCCATATTTATTTGTTTTAGAATATTCTGCCTCTTTTCATGCCCAAGATTTTTACCAGGAATTGCCCACTGTTTGACCTGCGAGCATGATTCTTGTCTACTGAGTTAGTTATGACTTTGCTAGTTTGATTTCGTCTCCACTATTTTATTTCTATTAGGCTAAAATAATAATGATTAATAAAGTTAACCCTATCTTAATTTTAGTAAAATCGATTAAGTCTAAATGCAAAGAGTACACTTAATACAATTGCATGCTAAAATTATGTTCATGACTGTTAGGTAGTTGCTGAAACCTATTTTTGACACTTGATTATTTTTCCTAGTCCTCCAAAATTAAAATTATGTTTCATAATAATAAATTTTGATGTTTCCGTGGTTATGAGTGCAGCTTAAAAATGTGACTAGCTGAGTAACCGAGTAGGGTGCTTGGGTTGTCATCCTACTTCGCGTCAAAAGGTTGAGTGACGTGTTAGGTAAAACTCCGCTAATCAGAATTAAACAAAAAAAAAATTAGGAATGTGTTGGGCTGAGTAACTGGGGTGGGGTGCTTGGCTGTCATCTCTCTTCGTGTCAAAAGGTTCAATATATTCTTAAGCAAAAAAAAAAAGAAAAAAAAAAGATGTATTTTCATTTGGGGACTAAAGGTGGAAACAAATAGGGTGTCTTGGTAAGTTTAGTAAATTACCTAATTTTCATGAAATAATCCAAGTCGATTTTGATTTTTGTGTGATTAAATTGGAATACTTTTTCAGATTTACTTATAGCAAGCTAAAGGTTCTCTTTATTTTCATATCCATTAAGCCTAATTTTTATAAAACTTTGGAGTGATATTTCTTTCATGGCAAAATCTAAATTTCACAGTGGATAGGAACCATACTTGCGGGCAAGCATGGGCTAAGTAGAGGGAATTTGATAATACTCTGAAATGACATATTTTTATGTATTAATTACATATTTATTTTGGGTATGATCCTACTAATTTGAGCTATTTATGGTTTTTTATCTTGTAGGGACTAAATTGAAGGCAAAAGGAAATTTAGGGGCAAAAAGTGTAAATTTAAAGATAAAATGTGCCAGCATGTGAAATATGAAAGAAGTGGTGCCAAAAATGCAAAGTGTGGAAGACTTGGGGGCAAAAGTACAAAGAATAGATTTTATAAACATAAGACTCTATTTAAATTTTAATTATATTAGGATAATTGTTAAAGATTATTATTTAGATTTAATTTTAGTTTTTATCTTTATTTATCTTTATTTATCCTTATTTATCTTTATTTATCTTTTAGAATTTAATTAGGAATAGACTAGGCTTCCTAAGTACTATAAATAGGGGATGGAGTGACACAAATTTCACTCATATTTTCGTTAAACACTTCTCCCAAAAATCTTAGCCTTTGTTCCTTTCATATTATTTAATAAAAAATTCCATTTCCATTACGTTTATTTCCTTTTCCCCAAAAAGTATGAGCCACTAATTTTATTTAGCTAAAGATTGTCGAAATTCCCCAAAAAGGGTTCACGAGGCTTAGAATTCGCGCTTAGCCTTCTCAACGAGTATTCATCATTTCTCCGCATTAAGGGGCTAACGCTTCCGTCCATGTCCCTTCAAAGGTGATCTTTTCAACTTGTGCAAAGAACGGCCGCTTTGTATGTTTTGGGAAGTTTGCACAGTTGGTTCGTTAGCTTATTGCGTCAGTGGTTGTCGAGCCCAAAAGACAAAATGGCGTGGCATTCGCCATTGAGAAGTGATGATCTAGTGTAAGACAGTCCCACAAAAGCGACGGTTGGCTAGAGTTAGGTTCCTCTAAATCGTAAGTCTAAAATCTAAGTGGAGCTGGTGGTCGTAGGCATCCTCTTCCACTATAACTGGCTTATTCTGTTCGAGAAGGATCACCTAAAAGTCTAGAATTGAACCCAAGGCGGATCAAGACAACCGGAGGCTGGAATCTCTCCATCAAAAAACTTTCTTTTCCCAACACTGTTTATCTTTACAATTTTAATTTCAATTTTCGCAATTTCAATTCAATCAAACCTTTAATTCTGTTTTTTTTATTTTTTTCCCAGGTACGCAGGTTTTCTTGAGCACGACTCTGTCTGGGATCTCGAGGAATAGGAACTTGTGCAAATCCAGTCCCTAAGGATTTGACCCTACTTCCCTTATACTATTCTTTTCATTATTTTATAGGGATAGGATATTTTTTGTGCTCTCAATGACGCATCAGCCTCAGCCTATAGTACTTTCATCTAATCACACGGTCTACCTCGATACTTTCAACTTCACGATCGTAGGAGACCTTTACCCCTATTGGTGCTCGTTCTGACTTGCCTCTATTTAGATCCTCTTGATCCTCATGGAATGGCTTAAGCATACTCACATTGTAACACCCCTAACCCGAAACCTTCGTCGGAATAGGGTTAAAAGGCATTACCGATCATTTCAAAACATTCAAATTCATTTCACAACACAAAGTTAAACATCAATCAAACGTATCCAAATATAAACATATAGTCCCTTAATGAGGTCTACGGGACCTTAAACATATATTAGAAAGGGGTCGGGACTCAAACAAACACATACAAAAATTTTCGAAATTCAAACATTTTTCTAAGTTACAGAGGTCACACGCCCGTGTGGGTACACGCCCATGTGTCCAAGCCGTGGCAAAACAGGGCATACCTACTGACTTATCCACACGGCCTGAGACACGCCCGTGTGTCTCACCCGCGGTCGACACTGACTTGCACCACACGGCCAGTCACATGCCCGTGTGTCTAGCCCGTGGTCGAGCTGACTTGTTTTGAAACTCAACCTTGAAGGACACGGTCGAGCCACACGCCCGTGTGCTCAACCGTGTGGGCAATTATAGCCTATTTTTAAGGCCAAACTTGCCTCCCACACATTGAATCACCTACAAACCTTAAATCATATACATTTATACCACAATTGGCAACCAAAACCTATCAATTTATGCACCAATTAAACATCAACTACATCATCTATTTCCATACTCAATTTCTACTCAACTATAGCCATCCAAAACACCATATTCACAACTCAAATCATATAAGCTAAACATCATACAAACCTCACTACAAATCACATTTAAACCACAATTTTCATCAACTATTTAAGCATGAAACATACCATATTACTCATTCATATAATCCACTCAAGCATTCCAACACCATTCAACTTTCAAGCCATATCACATGGCAAATCTCATACACATCAAAAACATGCCATAACTACTAGCTTGTACATGCCATATACCAAATATATACATCTTTCAAAAGTACCAAAATAGATAGCCGATAGTGTGATTGAGTCGCTGACGATCCCCAGATCCGAGCTAGCTTTACTGACACTATAAAACAGAGAAACAATTCACACAGTAAGCTTAAAAGCTTAGTAAGTTCGTAATATAATACATATTAATCAATAATGCAACATTAATTCATAATTAAACCATCACATAGATAAATTCACAAATAATCACAATATCATTCTCAATCATATACTCATATATTCATCTATTCAACCTTGGACAATATCCTCAACCACATAGGTTCGAAACGTACCTTTGCCAACACTTAGTTGACTAATGTTATTGCTAATCAATGATCGATATTACACTTTATTCACTGTTCACTATCCCTTCAATTCAATCGTACACTAAGTGCCCAATTCATAATCGAAACTGAAATAACGTCGCACACTTAGTGCCTCAATTCAGAACCAAATGTAATTCGGTATCGCACACACAGTGCCAACCACAAAGCCGAAGCTTCTATTATTTCGCACACACAATGCTAATCATCTCGGTTACATTTCCAAATACGCACACTTAGTGCCACATAACTCAATCCCTCACATAACATTTATAATTCAATAATCTCATAACCAATCATTTTGTAACACCCTGGTTTAGGGGCTGTGCATATTGGGTATAAATCAAGTGTTAGTAGGTTTTTGGGAGTGCTTGGATGAGTTTTAGAGGTTCTAAGAATGCTTGGATGAAAGGAAAGGCTTTGGAAAATTTTTGATTTTTAGGGTATAAAGGGAAATAGAGGCAGGAAGGCCTTAAAAATAAATTGGGGAGTTTAAAACGCAAGAAAGGATGCGGCAAAGTGGCGTGGAGGCGCCGCTTGGGGGCTTTGGAAGGTGACGCCTAGGGAGCAGTGGTTCGAGCTCTTGGGGCAAAGCAATTTTGTTTTATTTTTGTGCGTCAAGGGACTGGGCTAAGTATGCCTTAAAAATTAATGGTGTGGCTTGGTGGACATGAAAGTCCAATTGGCGGAGTGGCTAGCGTCGTCACTTAGACATTGGGGGGAGAGAGGCGCGGTTTCGAGGGCTGGAGCGGCATTTTGGCATTTTTATTTTGTTATGTGGTGATGGGCTGAAAAAGGCAGGATTTAAAAATAAATAAGGGGGCTTTATGGCATGAAAAGCGGGTGGAAGAGTTGGTTGGGGCGCTTAAAGGTCTTTGCTACTTTGGGGACGTTGGTTCGAACCCGAGTGCACTTTGAATTTTTATTTGTTTCATTTTATTTTTATCTTCTTTGGCGTGAATGGATTCAATTTGGACTCTCAAATTAATTTGGAGTGGGGTGGATAATATTAATTTATTTTATTGTTATCTTGAAGAGGTGATAAACAAATAGGATTAAATGGAATTATTATTTGATTATTATTATTAAGTATTCAAATTCAATTTGAATTGCTTCAAATGAGTGGCCTAGAATTATTTTAGGTAGTGAGTGAATTTTTAAACACTTCAAGGAGAAGTGGACGGCAAGCTCAAAGGGGGTCTTAGAATGCCTATAAAAGCACCTATGTGCCATCTTATTTTTTTCTTCATTTGATGCATAGCCGAATTTTACCCTTCCCAATATTCCATTTTTTTTCAATTCTTTTTCATTCCCCGAAAACCATTCTCTTTTCTTAGTCTTTTGCCGAATTCTCCACACTTCCAAATCTCATCTATTTCTTTTCTTCTTAAACAGAAATCCCTATATTTTTCCTATCTCTCATAGCCGAATAACCTCCACCCTTGTTGCCGAAATCTCCTTCCCCTATTAAGATTCCTTGTGGCGAATATCGGGAAGACAGAGGTGTTCTCGGATTTCTTGTGGCAATTGATTAGTGAAGGTACTCAGGATATTTCAATCAAGCCTTCATTTGTTAATTGTCGACGTTGGTAAGTGGTGGTAAGGGCCTATTGTTAATGGATTATTATTTTAAGTGATTAAAAGTCGAAGGCGATTGACATTGTTCAATGATCGATTATAGTTTGTGAACCGATTCGTGATTGGTCTTTGAAGCTAGTATTCAAAGCGAGTAGGTAAGATCTAATTTGAGTAAGTTATTTAGTTAGTGATTAAGCCGAAGATTACTAACATAAGGTTGCCGATTATTAGGAAGCGTAACGCTTGGAGTAATTATTTAAAGGCACTCGGGTAAGGATTCGGGTTCAAAAGGAGAACCCTTTTTAAATATTTGGTTTGGCGAGTAGGCCATAGTACTAATCCTATGTTGGCCGAATATAGGTGCAGAGAGAAGCTGTGGTGACCAACATCTCTTTCGGGATTTAGACGATTCGGTGGTGACAGTGTGTACATACACACGTATAACTTGTTAATGTCTTTGATTGTTGTGAATGCTATCTTGATTTTATGTAGCATTGGATAATATACCATATCGGTATAGATGGTGATTCTGTAAGTACTGTTAATATGAATTTGTTATTCGATGCTTTTGGGAAGCATGATGTATTGATACATGAGATTTAAGTATGTGATGACATGAAACATGTACATGTGTGACTGATGTGGGATTGATGAGTGGAGGGGCAGATTAATTGTGCCGGCGGGCACCGATGTTTTGGTAACACACCGTGACTACGGTCACGAGAGGTTTGGTACCTCCGGAGGTTTGGTACCTCATAGCGACTCGTCCACGTGGTTAACACCACCGTGGGTTGGCCCCACTTGAGATATGGGATCGTCGCGGTGATTTGGTATCACACACGATGGGTTGGCCCCATCAAGCGATTCGTGTCTCACGGACACCAAAGTGTTTTGGTAACACAACGTGACTATATGTCACGAGTGGTTTGGCACCACCGGTGGTTTGGTACCACAACGGGGTAGCGTGTGGCGATTGGTTGGCTAGGTTGGGGCACATAATATTATGCACGTTAATTGTTATATGTTGTGTATGGAAATGTCTTTAAAGCGGGGAAGGGTTACATATCTGAGTCTTGGTGACTCACCTTCTCCTTTAACATTTTTCAGTGACTCGTAGATGGCGGTTGAGAGCCGGTTGGACTCGAGGTGGCCATGCGGTGGATTTAAATTAAATGAACTTTAATCTTAGTAATGATAAATTTTATTTCGGGTTTTTAGTTTATTTGGATGTAATAAGGCCTCCTGATATTTTATTTTATTTTATTTTTGTTATTTTTCATATGTCGAATAATTGTTTTAAAATATGATTACCAATATTAGATTAAAGTCACATGTTTTCCCAAATTAACACGAAAATGTTTTCATCGTGCCATCGGGCACATTTGAAATTTGTATAATAACCTGACTCAATTAAATTTCCAAATTAAATCTAAGTATGGTTTCGGCAAGATAACCAAAAACGAGAAGTTTTCAACAAAACTTAAATTGGTTTTAAAATGGTTTTCAAAAAGTTTTTCTCCGTAACAAACCAAATTCGGTCATAATGTTTGGGCCGGGTTCGGGTTGTTACAAAATTGGTATCAGAGCCAGGTTCAAAGCTCGGCTGTGGGGGCCCAAGGCCCAAAAAGGTTTGGTTTTACGGTTAGTGGGCCTTATTAAGGGATTTGAAATGTTTTGGGTTTTTGAACGGCATGGCCCGAGTCTCCGGCAACTATCCGCCCAGGTAAGTACATCTAAACCTCTTGGTGAATTATATTCTGTAGAAGGGTAGGAAGCATGGAACGTAGATAGACTTATAGGACTTGGACCCTAAGGTTAGATTACTCAAACACAAACAGAACATAAGACTTAAGGAACTAAACCAACCTATGACTTAGTCAATGAGCTAGGGTGTGGTAACCCACATGACGCATGTCTAGGATTGGATCCGGAAGAGCACAGTATTTAAGCAGTCCTCGTGACTCACCTCCTCTTCGCAGTATCCTGCAGTGCGTAGCTTCTGTTCACCCTAACTCGAGAGGGCTCGGTGGTGTGGTAACCTCTGTGCGCATGTCTAGAAAGGTTCGGTGAGAGCTTGGTATTTAAGCGGTCCACTTGACCCACCTCCTCTTCACTCGAATTCTGCCTAGTGCGTAGCTTTGGTTCACCCTGACCAGGAGGGCTCGGTCATAGGCTAAACACAATGATTAAAACCCGAAAAGGGAATTAGCCATGTTTTCGAAAAAGAATGAAACAACAAACCCTAATGTTTTCAAAACTTGTGCAATAACTTTTTTTTCAAATCCGAGAACATTATTTTTACAACGTTTTCATCGAAAACTTAATTGTGAAAATTACGAGAAATGCCCTTAGGGGTAAAATTACTAAAATGCCCTCGGTTCATAAAATATCGGTTCAATGGTTTTGCTCAAAAAATTTCAACTATTTTACAAATATTCAACAACTTAACTTTGGAAATCATCAGCAAAATATTTTGGTTCTGGAAAATTACGTAAAATACCCTCAGTAGGAAAAAGACGAAAATACCCAGGTTAGAAATGGGCGAGAAATGTCCGATGAGCGAATAGGTATGGAAGGTATTAAGGAATGGATGCATGAACTTCTTTGTGCGAACTAGGATAGGAAATGAAACCTTGTTTGCTCGAAAGAATCTACGATTAAAACTCTATCCATAAAATTTCTTCGTGAATAAGAAAGTGGAACAAATGCTAACGCCTCTATCCATAAAATTTCTTCGTGAATAAGAAAGTGGAACAAATGCTAACGCATAAAATTTTTCTTAATCGAGTTAAAAGCGCGGTAGATAGAATGAGTTCTAGAGGACGTGGGACGCCGTGGACGCGTAGTAGGGGTAGGATGACGATGTATCCGAACCCGTCAGTCGGGACAAGGTTTCGAAAATGAGGTACCATCGCCACCACCACCTCCTACTTTTTGTGAGCCGAGGAGCAGGATCGGGCATCGGTGGTGAGGCGGTATCGCAAGTCGCTTGGCGCAGTCTTGGAGATGGTGGTGGGGTGGTGGAAATTTGGGAGCTCGAAATCTGTCCCCGGCGACTCCGATCTAACGGAGCGGAGGTATTCCGGGTGTGTCGGGAGTGGCACCAGTCAGCAGAGAATCATGGCTAGAGTCAACCGAAAGGATCATGGATGATCTTGACCGATTGAAGAAGAAAAGTCGAAAGGGCAAAGTGTCGCTTCTAAAGGATGAAAGCGTATCGGTGGTGGCTTACGGTTCGAGGCGGGTTACAGCAGAGATGATTTGACTTGGGAGTATTTCAAAACCACCTATCAGAAGAAGTATGTGGGCACCAGCTACACTGACGCGCAGAGAAAGGCTTTTCTAGGGTTAGTGCAAGGAACTAAGTCGAAGGTCGTAATATGAGGCGGAATTCTTAAGGCTGAGTAGATATGCTCGAGGCATTGTGGCTACTGAACATGAGCGCTCTGTCCGCTTTGAGGACGGGCTTAGAGATGATTTGAGGTTGCTGATTGCCCCACAGCAGGTTCGTGAGTTTTCGTCTCTAGTGGAAAAGGCTAAGGTAGCCGAAGGGATCAAGGAGACCGTAAGACAAAAGCATGATAGGAACAACCAGAAGAGAGGCTTTGGATCGCTTGGATCGGGCAGTAATGTGGAGAAGAGGGCTAGATTTGGGGAATCAGAAAGAACCACAAAGCCTGCTCAGTGGCCACCTCAGTGTGTTAGATGCGGGAAACCCTATTCAGGAGAATGTTTGGCTGGAAGTAAAGGGTGCTTTGAATGTGGGTCATTCGATCACCGTGTAAGGGATTGTCCTCGAAAGCTAGCTAGGAACCAACGGAGGGTCGAACCGTGCACGCGAGTTAGAAATGAAGGACCACCACGGAGGGTCGAGGTGCGGCTAGAGGTAATGCAAATGGTAGCGGGGCGTACGAGGTGTCTTTGAAGGTGCAGAGGCGAGGCAACCAAGGTTGGTTTATGTAGTTGGTCGTCGTGAGGAGGAAGATGTGCGGACATGACAACGGGTAAGTTTCTTAATTTTGGAATACCCTCAATTGTCTTGGTTATGGTTACGTTAGTTCATTCTTATGATTGCTAGTAAAGAGTATGAAACACGGATTATGAGCGTAGGGAATGTGTAGAAAGTATGATAGTTCTTTAAGATCAGAGCGCAGCAAATAACGTGAGGATGACGAGTTAAGGATGCACGATTGAGCGATAATAAGTAATTTCGAGGACGAAATTATTTTTAAGGGGGTAGAATTGTAACACCCTGGTTTTAGGGTGTGCATATTGGGTATAAATCAAGTGTTAGTAGGTTTTGGGAGTGCTTGGATGAGTTTTAGAGGTTCTAAGAATGCTTGGATGAAAGGGAAAGGCTTTGGAAAATTTTTGATTTTTAGGGTATAAAGGGGAAATATAGGCAGGAAGGCCTTAAAAATAAATTGGGGAGTTTAAAACGCAAGAAAGGATTTGGCAAAGTGGCGTGGAGGCGCTACTTGGGGCTTTGGAAGGTGACGCCTAGGGAGCAGGGTTCGAGTCTTTGGCAAAAGCAATTTTGTTTTATTTTTGTGCGTCCAAGGGTGGGCTAAGTATGCCTTAAAAATTAATGGTGTGGCTTGGTGGACATGAAAGTCCAATTGGCGGAGTGGCTAGCGTAAGGCCACTTAGGCAGACTGGAGGGGAGAGAGGCGCGGTTTCGAGGGCTGGAGCGGCATTTTGGCATTTTTATTTTGTTATGTGGTGATGGGTGAAGAAGGCAGGATTTAAAAATAAATAAGGGGATTTATGGCATGAAAAGCGGGTGGGAAGAGTTGGTTGGGGGGCGCTTAAAGGTCTTTGCCTTTGCTTGGGGACGCTGGTTCGAACCCCGAGTAATGCACTTTGAGTTTTTATTTGTTTCATTTTATTTTTATCTTTCTTTGGCGTGAATGGATTCAATTTGGACTCTCAAAATCTATTTGGAGTGGGGTGGATAATATTAATTTATTTTATTGTTATCTTGAAGAGGTGATAAACAAATAGGATTAAATGGAATTATTATTTGATTATTATTATTAAGTATTCAAATTCAATTTGAATTGCTTCAAATGAGTGGCCTAGAATTATTTTAGGTAGTGAGTGAATTTTTAAACACTTCAAGGAGAAGTGGACGGCAAGCTCAAAAGGGGGGTGCCGAATGCCTATAAAAGCACCTATGTGCCATCTTATTTTTTTCTTCATTTGATGCATAGCCGAATTTTACCCTTCCCAATATTCCATTTTTTTCAATTCTTTTTCATTCCCCGAAAACCATTCTCTTTTCTTAGTCTTTTGCCGAATTCTCCACACTTCCAAATCTCATCTATTTCTTTTCTTCTTAAACCGAAATCCCTATATTTTTCCTATCTCTCATAGCCGAATAACCTCCACCCTTGTTGCCGAAATCTCCTTCCCCCTATTAAGATTCCTTGTGGCCGAATATCAAGAAGACAGAGGTGTTCTCGGGATTTCTTGTGGCAATCGATTAGTGAAGGTACTCAGGGATATTTCAATCAAGCCTTCATTTGTTAATTGTCGACGTTGGTAAGTGGTGGTAAGGGCCTATTGTTAATGGATTATTATTTTAAGTGATTAAAAGTCAAGGCGATTGACATTGTTCAATGAGTGATTATAGTTTGTGAACCGATTAAGTGATTCGGTCTTTGAAGCTAGTATTCAAAGCGAGTAGGTAAGATCTAATTTGAGCAAGTTATTTAGTTAGTGATTAGTAGAAGATTACTAACATAAGGTTGCCGATTATTAGGGAAGCGAACGCTTGGAGTAATTATTTAAAGGCACTCGGGTAAGGATTCGGGTTCAAAAGGAGAACCCTTTTAAATATTTGGTTTGGCCGAGTAGGCCATAGTACTAATCCTATGTTGGCCGAATATAGGTGCAGAGAGAAGCTGTGGTGACCAACATCTCTTTTAAGGATTTAGACGATTCGGTGGTAGCAGTGTGTACATACACACGTATAACTTGTTAATGTGTTGATTGTTGTGAATGCTATCTTGATTTTATGTAGCATTGGATAATATACCATATCGGTATAGATGGTGATTGAGTGTAAGTACACATTAATATGAATTTGTTATTCGATGCTTTTGGGAAGCATGATGTATTGATACATGAGATTTAAGTATGTGATGACATGAAACATGTACATGTGTGGTGATGTGGGATTGATGAGTGGAGGGGCAGATTAATTGTGCCGACGGGCACGATGTTTTGGTAACACTGCTTGTGACTACGGTCACGAGGTTTGGTACCTCCAGAGGTTTGGTACCTCATAGCGACTCGTCCCTCGTGGTTAACACCACCGCGTGGGTTGGCCCCACTTGAGATATGGGATAAATCGCGGTGATTTGGTATCACACGATGGGTTGGCCCCATCAAGCGATTCGTGTCTACGGACACCAGTGTTTTGGTAACACAACGTGACTATATGTCACCAGTGGTTTGGCACCACCAGTGGTTTGGTACCACAACGGGGTAGACTGTGGCGATTGGTTGGCTAGGTTGGGGCACATAATATTATGCACGTTAATTGTTATATGTTGTGTATGGAAATGTCTTTAAAGCGGGGAAGGGTTACATATCGAGTCTTGGTGACTCACCTTCTCCTTTAACATTTTTCGGTGACTCGTAGATGGCGGTTGAGGAGCCGGTTGGACTCGAGGTGGCCATGCGGTGGATTTAAATTAAATGAACTTTAATCTTAGTAATGATAAATTTTATTTGGGTTTTTAGTTTATTTGGATGTAATAAGGCCTCTCGATATTTTATTTTATTTTATTTTTGTTATTTTTCATATGTCGAATAATTGTTTTAAAATATGATTACCAATATTAGATTAAAGTCACATGTTTTCCCAAATTAACACGAAAATGTTTTCATCGTGCCATCGGGCACATTTGAAATTTGTATAATAACTCGACTCAATTAAATTTCCAAATTAAATCTAAGTATGGTTTTGCAAGATAACCAAAAGCGAGAAGTTTTCAACAAAACTTAAATTGGTTTTAAAATGGTTTTCAAAAAGTTTTTCTCCGTAACAAACCAAATTCGGTCATAATGTTTGGGCGGGTTGGGTTGTTACAAAATTGGTATCGAGCCGGTTCAAAGCTGTTTGTGGGGGCCCAAGGCCCAAAAAGGTTTGGTTTTACGGTTAGTGGGCCTTATTAAGGGATTTGAAATGTTTTGGGTTTTGAGCGGCATGGCCCGAGTCTCAAGCAACTATCCGCCTGTAAGTACATCTAAACCTCTTGGTGAATTATATTCTGTAGAAGGGTAGGAAGCATGGGCGTAGATAGACTTATAGGACTTGGACCCTAAGGTTAGATTACTCAAACACAAGCAGAACATAAGACTTAAGGAACTAAACCAACCTATGACTTAGTCAATGAGCTAGGGTGTGGTAACCCACAGACGCATGTCTAGGATTGGATCGGAAGAGCACGGTATTTAAGCAGTCCTCGTGACTCACCTCCTCTTCGCAGTATCCCTGCAGTGCGTAGCTTCTGTTCACCCTAACTCGAGGGCTCGGTGGTGTGGTAACCTCGTGCGCATGTCTAGAAAGGTTCGGTGAGAGCTTGGTATTTAAGCGGTCCACTTGACCCACCTCCTCTTCACTCGAATTCTGCCTAGTGCGTAGCTTTGGTTCCCACGACCGGAGGGCTCGGTCATAGGCTAAACACAATGATTAAAACCAAAAAGGAATTAGCCATGTTTTGAAAAAAAGAATGAAACAACAAACCCTAATGTTTTCAAAACTTGTGCAATAACTTTTTTCAAATCCGAGAACATTATTTTTACAACGTTTTCATGAAAACTTAATTGTGGAAAATTACGTAAATGCCCTTAGGGGTAAAATTACTAAAATGCCCTCGGTTCATAAAATATCAGTTCAATGGTTTTGCTCAAAAAAAATTTCAACTATTTTACAAATATTCAACAACTTAACTTTGGAAATCCTCAGCAAAATATTTTGGTTCTGGAAAATTACGAAAATACCCCTGTAGGAAAAAGACGAAAATACCCCTGGGTTAGAAATGGGCAGAAATGTCCGATGAGCGAATAGGTATGGAAGGTATTAAGGAATGGATGCATGAACTTCTTTGTGCGAACTAGGATAGGAAACTGAAACCTTGTTTGCTCGAAAGAATCTCTGATTAAAACTCTATCCATAAAATTTCTTCGTGAATAAGAAAGTGGAACAAATGCTAACGCCTCTATCCATAAAATTTCTTCGTGAATAAGAAAGTGGAACAAATGCTAACGCATAAAATTTTTCTTAATCAGATTAAAAGCGCGGTAGATAGAATGAGTTCTAGAGGACGTGGGACGCCGTGGACGCTTGTAGAGGGGTAGGATGACGGTGTGCGAACCCGTCAGTCGGGACAAGGTTCGAAAATGAGGTACCATCGCCACCACCACCTCCTACTTTTAGAGCCGAGGAGCGAGGATCGCCCGGTGGTGAGGCGGTATCGCGTCGTCGTTTTGCGAGTCTTGGAGATGGTGGTGGGTGGTGGAAATTTGGGAGCTCGAAATCTGTCCCGAGCGACTCGATCTAACGGAGCGGAGGTATTCCGGGTGTGTGTCGAGTGGCACCCGGTCTGTGAGAATCATGGCTAGAGTCAACCGGAAAGGATCATGGATGATCTTGACCGAAGAAGAAGAAAAGCCGAAAGAGGCGATGTCGCTTCTAAAGGATGAAGCGTATCAGTGGTGGCTTACGGTTCGAGACGGGGTTACAGCAGATGATTTGACTTGGGAGTATTTCAAAACCACCTATCAGAAGAAGTATGTGGGCACCAGCTACACTGACGCGCAGAGAAAGGCTTTTCTGGGGTTAGTGCAAGGAACTAAGTCAGTGTCAGAATATGAGGCGGAATTCTTAAGGCTGAGTAGATATGCTCGAGGCATTGTGGCTACTGAACATGAGCGCTCTGTCCGCTTTGAGGACGGGCTTAGAGATGATTTGAGGTTGCTGATTGCCCCACAGCAGGTTCGTGAGTTTTCGTCTCTAGTGGAAAAGGCTAAGGTAGCCGAAGGGATCAAGGAGACCGTAAGACAAAAGCATGATAGGAACAACCAGAAGAGAGGCTTTGGATCGCTTGGATCGGGCAGTAATGTGGAGAAGAGGGCTAGATTTGGGGAATCAGAAAGAACCACAAAGCCTGCTCAGTGGCCACCTCGAGTGTGTTAGATGCGGAAACCCTATTCGGGAGAATGTTTGGTGGAAGTAAAGGGTGCTTTGAATGTGGGTCATTCGATCACCGTGTAAGGGATTGTCCTCGAAAGCTAGCTAGGAACCAACCGGAGGGTCGAACCGCATGTGAGTTAGAAATGAAGGACCACCACGGAGGGTCGAGTGTGCAGCTAGAGGTAATGCAAATGGTAGCAGGCGTGGCCGAGGTCTTTGAAGGTGCAGAGGAGCGAGGCAACCAAGGTTGGTTTATGTAGTTGGTTTGTCGTGAGGAGGAAGATGTGCCGGACATGACAACGGGTAAGTTTCTTAATTTTGGAATACCCTCAATTGTCTTGGTTATGGTTACGTTAGTTCATTCTTATGATTGCTAGTAAAGAGTATGAAACACGGATTATGAGCGTAGGGAATGTGTAGAAAGTATGATAGTTCTTTAAGATCAGAGTGCGCAGTGATAACGTAGGATGACGAGTTAAGGATGCACGATTGAGCGATAATAAGTAATTTCGAGGACGAAATTATTTTTAAAGGGGTAGAATTGTAACACCCTGGTTTAGAAATTTGTGCATATTGGGTATAAATCAAGTGTTAGTAGGTTTTGGGAGTGCTTGGATGAGTTTTAGAGGTTCTAAGAATGCTTGGATGAAAGGGAAAGGCTTTGGAAAATTTTTGATTTTTAGGGTATAAAGGGGAAATAGAGGCGGGAAGGCCTTAAAAATAAATTGGGGAGTTTAAAACGCAAGAAAGGATTTGGCAAAGTGGCGTGGAGGCGCTACTTGGGGCTTTGGAAGGTGACGCCTAGGGGAGCAAGGGTTCGAGTCTTTGGGCGCAGCAATTTTGTTTTATTTTTGTGCGTCAAGGGACTGGGCTAAGTATGCCTTAAAAATTAATGGTGTGGCTTGGTGGACATGAAAGTCCAATTGGCGGAGTGGCTAGCGTGGCGTCACTTAGGACGCTGGAGGGGAGAGAGGGCGCGGTTTCGAGGGCTGGAGCGGCATTTTGGCATTTTTATTTTGTTATGTGGTGATGGGTGAAGAAGGCAGGATTTAAAAATAAATAAGGGGATTTATGGCATGAAAGGCGGGCTGGAAGAGTTGGTTGGGGCGCTTAAAGGTGCTCTTTGCTTTGGGGACGCTGGTTCGAACCCAGGGGTGCACTTTGAGTTTTTATTTGTTTCATTTTATTTTTATCTTCTTTGGCGTGAATGGATTCAATTTGGACTCTCAAATTAATTTGGAGTGGGGTGGATAATATTAATTTATTTTATTGTTATCTTGAAGAGGTGATAAACAAATAGGATTAAATGGAATTATTATTTGATTATTATTATTAAGTATTCAAATTCAATTTGAATTGCTTCAAATGAGTGGCCTAGAATTATTTTAGGTAGTGAGTGAATTTTTAAACACTTCAAGGAGAAGTGGATGGCAAGCAAAAAGGGGGTGCCGAATGCCTATAAAAGCACCTATGTGCCATCTTATTTTTTTCTTCATTTGATGCATAGCCGAATTTTACCCTTCCCAATATTCCATTTTTTTCAATTCTTTTTCATTCCCCGAAAACCATTCTCTTTTCTTAGTCTTTTGCCGAATTCTCCACACTTCCAAATCTCATCTATTTCTTTTCTTCTTAAACCGAAATCCCTATATTTTTCCTATCTCTCATAGCCGAATAACCTCCACCCTTGTTGCCGAAATCTCCTTCCCCCTATTAAGATTCCTTGTGGCCGAATATCAAGAAGACAGAGGTGTTCTCGGGATTTCTTGTGGCAATCGATTAGTGAAGGTACTCAGGGATATTTCAATCAAGCCTTCATTTGTTAATTGTCGACGTTGGTAAGTGGTGGTAAGGGCCTATTGTTAATGGATTATTATTTTAAGTGATTAAAAGCCGAAGGCGATTGACATTGTTCAATGACTGATTATAGTTTGTGAACCAGATTCGTGATTCGGGTGCTGAAGCTAGTATTCAAAGCGAGTAGGTAAGATCTAATTTGAGCAAGTTATTTAGTTAGTGATTAAGCCGAAGATTACTAACATAAGGTTGCCGATTATTAGGGAAGCAGAACGCTTGGAGTAATTATTTAAAGGCACTCGGGTAAGGATTCGGGTTCAAAAGGAGAACCCTTTTTAAATATTTGGTTTGGCCGAGTAGGCCATAGTACTAATCCTATGTTGGCCGAATATAGGTGCAGAGAGAACTGTGGTGACCAACATCTCTTTTCGGGATTTAGACGATTCAGTGGTGACAGGTGTGTACATACACACGTATAACTTGTTAATGTCTTTGATTGTTGTGAATGCTATCTTGATTTTATGTAGCATTGGATAATATACCATATCGGTATAGATGGTGATTGGTAAGTACTGTTAATATGAATTTGTTATTCGATGCTTTTGGGAAGCATGATGTATTGATACATGAGATTTAAGTATGTGATGACATGAAACATGTACATGTGGTGATGTGGGATTGATGAGTGGAGGGGCAAGATTAATTGTGCCGACGGGCACGAGTGTTTTGGTAACACACTTCGTGACTACGGTCACGGAGGTTTGGTACCTCCGGAGGTTTGGTACCTCATAGCGACTGCGTCCCTCGTGGTTAACACCACCGTGGGTTGGCCCCACTTGAGATATGGGATAAATGCGCGGTGATTTGGTATCACACGATGGGTTGGCCCCATCAAGCGATTCGTGTCTCACGGACACCGATGTTTTGGTAACACAACGCGTGACTATATGTCACCGGTGGTTTGGCACCACCGGTGGTTTGGTACCACAGCGGGGTAGACCGTGGCGATTGGTTGGCTAGGTTGGGGCACATAATATTATGCACGTTAATTGTTATATGTTGTGTATGGAAATGTCTTTAAAACGGGGAAGGGTTACATATCGAGTCTTGGTGACTCACCTTCTCCTTTAACATTTTTCGGTGACTCGTAGATGGCGGTTGAGGAGCCGGTTGGACTCGAGGTGGCCATGCGGTGGATTTAAATTAAATGAACTTTAATCTTAGTAATGATAAATTTTATTTGGGTTTTTAGTTTATTTGGATGTAATAAGGCCTCGATATTTTATTTTATTTTATTTTGTTATTTTTCATATGTCGAATAATTGTTTTAAAATATGATTACCAATATTAGATTAAAGTCACATGTTTTCCCAAATTAACACGAAAATGTTTTCATCGTGCCATCGGGCACATTTGAAATTTGTATAATAACTGACTCAATTAAATTTCCAAATTAAATCTAAGTATGGTTTCGGCAAGATAACCAAAACGAGAAGTTTTCAACAAAACTTAAATTGGTTTTAAAATGGTTTTCAAAAGTTTTTCTCCGTAACAAACCAAATTCGGTCATAATGTTTGGGCCGGGTTGGGTTGTTACAAAATTGGTATCGAGCCGGTTCAAAGCTCGATTGTGGGGCCCAAGGCCCAAAAAGGTTTTAGTTTTACGGTTAGTGGGCCTTATTAAGGGATTTGAAATGTTTTGGGTTTTGAACGGCATGGCCCGAGTCTCCGGCAACTATCCGCCAGGTAAGTACATCTAAACCTCTTGGTGAATTATATTACGTAGAAGGGTAGGAAGCATGGGCGTAGATAGACTTATAGGACTTGGACCCTAAGGTTAGATTACTCAAACACAAGCAGTAACATAAGACTTAAGGAACTAAACCAACCTATGACTTAGTCAATGAGCTAGGGTGTGGTAACCCCATGACGCATGTCTAGGATTGGATCCGGAAGAGCACTGGTATTTAAGCGGTCCTCGTGACTCACCTCCTCTTCGCAGTATCCCTGCAGTGCGTAGCCAGTTCACCCTAACTCGAGAGGGCTCGGTGGTGTGGTAACCTCTCGTGCGCATGTCTAGAAAGGTTCGGTGAGAGCTTGGTATTTAAGCGGTCCACTTGACCCACCTCCTCTTCACTCGAATTCTGCCTAGTGCGTAGCTTTGGTTCACCCTGACCAGGAGGGCTCGGTCATAGGCTAAACACAATGATTAAAACCCGAAAAGGGAATTAGCCATGTTTTCGAAAAAGAATGAAACAACAAACCCTAATGTTTTCAAAACTTGTGCAATAACTTTTTTTTCAAATCCGAGAACATTATTTTTACAACGTTTTCATCGAAAACTTAATTGTGGAAAATTACAGAAATGCCCTTAGGGGGTAAAATTACTAAAATGCCCTCGGTTCATAAAATATCAGTTCAATGGTTTTGCTCAAAAAATTTCAACTATTTTACAAATATTCAACAACTTAACTTTGGAAATCATCAGCAAAATATTTTGGTTCTGGAAAATTACGAAAATACCCCTGTAGGAAAAAGACGAAAATACCCCTGGGTTAGAAATGGGCAGAAATGTCCGATGAGCGAATAGGTATGGAAGGTATTAAGGAATGGATGCATGAACTTCTTTGTGCGAACTAGGATAGGAAACTGAAACCTTGTTTGCTCGAAAGAATCTCTGATTAAAACTCTATCCATAAAATTTCTTCGTGAATAAGAAAGTGGAACAAATGCTAACGCCTCTATCCATAAAATTTCTTCGTGAATAAGAAAGTGGAACAAATGCTAACGCATAAAATTTTTCTTAATCAGATTAAAAGCGCGGTAGATAGAATGAGTTCTAGAGGGCGTGGGCGCAGTGGACGCGGTAGGGGTAGGATAGCGGGTGTCCGAACCCGTCAGTCGGGACAAGGTTACGAAAATGAGGTACCACATCGCCACCACCACCTCTACTACTTTTAGAGTCGAGGAGCGAGGATCGGGCCAGGTGGTGGCGGTATCGCAAGTGTTTTGCGAGTCTTGGAGATGGTGGGTTTGGGTGGTGGAAATTTGGGAGCTCGGAAATGTCCCGGCGACTCGATCTAACGGAGCGGAGGTATTCCGGTGTGTCGAGTGGCACCCAGTCTGTGAGAATCATGGCTAGAGTCAAGCTGAAAGGATCATGGATGATCTTGACTTTTGTTGAAGAAGAAAAGGCTGAAGGGCGATGTCGCTTCTAAAGGATGAAGCGTATCGGTGGTGGCTTACGGTTCGAGAGACGGGGTTACTGAGCAGATGATTTGACTTGGGAGTATTTCAAAACCACCTATCGGAAGAAGTATGTGGGCACAGCTACTTGCGACTTGCAGAGAAAGCTTTTTCGGGGTTAGTGCAAGGAACTAAGTCGATGTCGAATATGAGGCGGAATTCTTAAGGGTGAGTAGATATGCTCGAGGCATTGTGGCTATCGAACATGAGCGCTCTGTCCGCTTTGAGGACGGGCTTAGAGATGATTTGAGGTTGCTTGATTGCCCCACAATGTGAGGTTCGTGAGTTTTCGTCTCTAGTGGAAAAGGCTAAGGTAGCCAGAAGGGATCAAGGAGACAAGTAAGACAAAAAGCATGATAGGAACAACCAGAAGAGAGGCTTTGGATCGCTTGGATCGGGCGATAATGTGGAGAAGAGGCTAGATTTGGGAATCGAGAAAGAACCACAAAGCACGCTCGGTGGCCACCTCGAGTGTGTTAGATGCGGGAAACCCTATTCAGGAGAATGTTTGGCTGGAAGTAAAGGGTGCTTTGAATGTGGGTCATTCGATCACCGTGTAAGGGATTGTCCTCGAAAGCTAGCTAGGAACCAACCGGAGGGTCGAGAACCGCACGCAGTTAGAAATGAAGGACCACCACGGAGGGTCGAGGTGCGACTAGAGGTAATGCAAATGGTAGCGGGCGTGGCCGAGGTGCTGAAGGTGCAGAGGCGAGGCAACCAAGGTTGGTTTATGTAGTTGGCTGTCGTGAGGAGGAAGATGTGCCAGACATGACAACGGGTAAGTTTCTTAATTTTGGAATACCCTCAATTGTCTTGGTTATGGTTACGTTAGTTCATTCTTATGATTGCTAGTAAAGAGTATGAAACACGGATTATGAGCGTAGGGAATGTGTAGAAAGTATGATAGTTCTTTAAGATCGAGTGCGCAGCGTAAATAACGTAGGATGACGAGTTAAGGATGCACGATTGAGCGATAATAAGTAATTTCGAGGACGAAATTATTTTTAAGGGGGGTAGAATTGTAACACCCTGGTTTAGGGGCTGTGCATATTGGGTATAAATCAAGTGTTAGTAGGTTTTTGGGAGTGCTTGGATGAGTTTTAGAGGTTCTAAGAATGCTTGGATGAAAGGGAAAGGCTTTGGAAAATTTTTGATTTTTAGGGTATAAAGGGGAAATAGGGCAGGAAGGCCTTAAAAATAAATTGGGGGAGTTTAAAACGCAAGAAAGGATTTGGCAAAGTGGCGTGGAGGCGCTACTTGGGGGCTTTGGAAGGTGACGCCTAGGGGAGCAAGGGTTCGAAATTTCTTTGGGGCGACAATTTTGTTTTATTTTTGTGCGTCAAGGTGGGCTAAGTATGCCTTAAAAATTAATGGTGTGGCTTGGTGGACATGAAAGTCCAATTGGCGGAGTGGCTAGCGTCGTCACTTAGGCTATTTGGAGGGGAGAGAGGGCGCGGTTTGAGGGCACTGGAGCGGCATTTTGGCATTTTTATTTTGTTATGTGGTGATGAAATTTGAAGAAGCAGGATTTAAAAATAAATAAGGGGATTTATGGCATGAAAGGCGAGTGGAAGAGTTGGTTGGGGCGCTTAAAGGTCTTTCTTTGCTTGGGGACGCTGGTTCGAACCCTGTGGGCTGCACTTTGAGTTTTTATTTGTTTCATTTTATTTTTATCTGTCTTTGGCGTGAATGGATTCAATTTGGACTCTCAAATTAATACTGAGTGGGGTGGATAATATTAATTTATTTTATTGTTATCTTGAAGAGGTGATAAACAAATAGGATTAAATGGAATTATTATTTGATTATTATTATTAAGTATTCAAATTCAATTTGAATTGCTTCAAATGAGTGGCCTAGAATTATTTTAGGTAGTGAGTGAATTTTTAAACACTTCAAGGAGAAGTGGACGGCAAGCTCAAAAGGGGGTCTTAGAATGCCTATAAAAGCACCTATGTGCCATCTTATTTTTCTTCATTTGATGCATAGCCGAATTTTACCCTTCCCAATATTCCATTTTTTCAATTCTTTTTCATTCCCGAAAACCATTCTCTTTTCTTAGTCTTTTGCGAATTCTCCACACTTCCAAATCTCATCTATTTCTTTTCTTCTTAAACCAGAAATCCCTATATTTTTCCTATCTCTCATAGCCGAATAACCTCCACCCTTGTTGCCGAAATCTCCTTCCCCTATTAAGATTCCTTGTGGCCGAATATCAAGAAGACAGAGGTGTTCTCGGGATTTCTTGTGGCAATCGATTAGTGAAGGTACTCGGGGATATTTCAATCAAGCCTTCATTTGTTAATTGTCGACGTTGGTAAGTGGTGGTAGTAGGGCCTATTGTTAATGGATTATTATTTTAAGTGATTAAAAGCGAAGGCGATTGACATTGTTCAATGGTGATTATAGTTTGTGAACCAGTTCGTGATTGGTCTTTGAAGCTAGTATTCAAAGCGAGTAGGTAAGATCTAATTTGAGCAAGTTATTTAGTTAGTGATTAAGCGAAGATTACTAACATAAGGTTGCCGATTATTAGGGAAGCGAGCGCTTGGAGTAATTATTTAAAGGCACTCGGGTAAGGATTCGGGTTCAAAAGGAGAACCCTTTTTAAATATTTGGTTTGGCCGAGTAGGCCATAGTACTAATCCTATGTTGGCCGAATATAGGTGCAGAGAGAGAGCTGTGGTGACCAACATCTCTTTTAAGGATTTAGGCGATTCGGTGGTAGCAGTGTGTACATACACACGTATAACTTGTTAATGTCTTTGATTGTTGTGAATGCTATCTTGATTTTATGTAGCATTGGATAATATACCATATCGGTATAGATGGTGATTGAGTAAGTACACTGTTAATATGAATTTGTTATTCGATGCTTTTGGGAAGCATGATGTATTGATACATGAGATTTAAGTATGTGATGACATGAAACATGTACATGTGTGACTGATGTGGGATTGATGAGTGGAGGGGCGGATTAATTGTGCCGCGGGCACCGATGTTTTGGTAACACACTCGTGACTACGGTCACGAGAGGTTTGGTACCTCGGAGGTTTGGTACCTCATAGCGACTCGTCCTCGTGGTTAACACCACCGTGGGTTGGCCCCACTTGAGATATGGGATAAATCGCGGTGATTTGGTATCACACGATGGGTTGGCCCCATCAAGCGATTCGTGTCTCACGGACACCGGTGTTTTGGTAACACAACGTGACTATATGTCACCGGTGGTTTGGCACCACCGGTGGTTTGGTACCACAGCGGGGTAGACCGTGGCGATTGGTTGGCTAGGTTGGGGGGCACATAATATTATGCACGTTAATTGTTATATGTTGTGTATGGAAATGTCTTTAAAGCGGGGAAGGGTTACATATCGAGTCTTGGTGACTCACCTTCTCCTTTAACATTTTTCGGTGACTCGTAGATGGCGGTTGAGGAGCCGGTTGGACTCGAGGTGGCCATGCGGTGGATTTAAATTAAATGAACTTTAATCTTAGTAATGATAAATTTTATTTCGGGTTTTTAGTTTATTTGGATGTAATAAGGCCTCCTGATATTTTATTTTATTTTATTTTTGTTATTTTTCATATGTCGAATAATTGTTTTAAAATATGATTACCAATATTAGATTAAAGTCACATGTTTTCCCAAATTAACACGAAAATGTTTTCATCGTGCCATCGGGCACATTTGAAATTTGTATAATAACCTGACTCAATTAAATTTCCAAATTAAATCTAAGTATGGTTTCGGCAAGATAACCAAAAACGAGAAGTTTTCAACAAAACTTAAATTGGTTTTAAAATGGTTTTCAAAAAGTTTTTCTCCGTAACAAACCAAATTCGGTCATAATGTTTGGGCCGGGTTCGGGTTGTTACACATTTCATAACATTTAAACATAGTTAAGTACACGTATTATATCCGAACTTACCTCGGACGTCGAAATACTGAGACTAGCCGATCAATCGAGTATTTTGTCTTTGCCTCGATCTCGATCTGAATCTCTCCTTTCTCGGTCTATACATATTCAAATTTAGCTCATTTAATCACCAATTCATTCAATTTAGTTCAAACACACATATTTAGGGCATTTTACAAAATAGCCCTCACATTTTCACATTTCGACACTTTAGTCCCTATTTCATAAAATTCACAAAATACACATGATTTCATTATACCATGCTTAGGCCGAATTTTCCCTATACACATACAAGCCCATATATTTCATTTATTTCACATTTTAGTCCCTAAAAATATTATTTTCACAATTTAGTCCAAATTACTCAATTTCACCAAAAATTCAAAGACAAAACATGTTAATCTTTCACATATCTTTCATATTTCATCATCAACTATCACAAAGCTCAAGCATTCATCAATGGAATTTTTCAAAATCTTCATCAATTCACAAAATTGAAGCATGGGTTTTGAAGAACACGAAGCAACGATGACAAAAATGTAGAAATTATCAAAAATCGAACAAAAATGAACTTACAATTAAACTCCAAGATGGCCGAATGCTTCAAAGCTTCCAAGCCCTATCTATTTTCCTATTTTCGGTTGAAAGAAACAAAGATGAACATGTTTTCATCTTTTTGTTTTATTTAATACACATTAATAGACTTTTTACCATTTTGCCCTTTTATTATTTCATTAAAATTTCCACTAACTATGTACATATATGTCCATCTCCACTATCAATGGTCTAATTACAACATAAGGACCTTTCATTTAATAAGTCGTGCCAATTAAGTACTTTAACAATCAGCACACAGCTTTTGCATTTTATGCGATTAAGTCCTTTTTGCTAATTAAGCACACAATCGATAAAATTTTCACACAGAATTTCACACATGCTCAATCACATATTATAAACACCAAAAATAATATTAAAATATTTTTCCAACCTCGGATTTGTGGTCCCGAAACCACTGTTCCGACTATGGTCTAAATCGGGCTGTTACACACATAAAACATTGGGTGGACTTTGAGCTTTGTCAGCAACTCCAGCTTGTAGGCCACCTTGCCTACTCTATTCAAGACTCGGAAATGTCCCTCATACCGATGCACATGCCATATGTTCAAGCTATTATGTTGCAAAATCAAGTGTAGTTTAGCAAGGACTGAACCACCAACCTAAAATTGCACATCCCTTCGATTTTAATCGGCCCACTTCTTGTTGTGCTTGCCCACTTTATGTAGACAAGCTTTGGCTAAGTCATTCTTCTCTTGCCAATCCTTTGCAAATTGATAAGCTGCTGGATTCAGTCCTGTATAATGGGTCACACCAGTATTGGGTGTGAGTGGTTGCTGCCCCGTCACTATCTCGAATGGACTTTGATTCATTGCAAGTTGTATGAGAATTAGGCTACGTCTAACAAATTTGGTTAGTCCCTTTGCGTGGCACTCACATAGTGTCGAAGATATGTCTCCAATAATGCATTCACTCATTCGGTTTGCGGATGCATACTAGTTGAAAAGTTCAAGTCTGAACCCATTAACTTGAATAGCTCCGTCCAGATCCGACCCGTGAACCACCCTTCTTGATCACTAATAATAGATTGTGGCACTCCCCAATACTTCACCATATGTCTAAGGAACAAACGAGTCGCCTCCTCAACAGGGCAATCCTTGGTTGTTGGAATGAACGTTCCATACTTGGAAAACCTGTCCACCACAACAAAAATACTCGCAAAACCATCAGACTTAGGCAAACCAACTATAAAGTCCATGGATACACTCTCCCATGGTCATTTCAGAATGGGAAAGGGTTGTAGCAAACTAACTGGAGTCTTCAACTCAACCTTGTCTTATTGGCATATTAGACAAGTTTTCACATAGGTCTCAACATCTTCACCTATGTGAGACCAATAGTAACGATCCTCCAAAAGGGCCAAAGTGCGATGCATCCCTGGATGACCATCCCATCTAGAGTCATGACACTCATTCATGACTTCTTTGCACAATTTCCCATAATGAGGTGTATAAAGACGGTGCCCATGAGTGTATAGCAACTCCCTCTCAAGCCAATATCTCCTCGTTTTCCCCTCATTGGCAAGCTCGATCAAGTTTTTGGCTGTGGGATCCTGGGACAATCCCTCTCGAATCCACTCCAATAGGGAACCATCAGGTTGGTTGATTGCCGCAAACTCTATCTTTCGGCTAAGTGCATCAGCCACAGTGTTGGCACTCCTCGATTTATACTCCATAGTAAAATCAAATTCTGTTAGGAAAATTTGCCAACGAGCCTGTTTGGGACATAACTTTTTCTAGGTTAGAAAATAATTGTTTACAACATTATCAATAAAGACCACGAACCTAGATCCCAAAAAATAATGTCTCCATGTGTTCAAGCAATATACCACAATAGTCATCTCTTTCTCTTGGACTGTGTATCGTTACTCTGTCTCATTAAGCTTTCGACTTTTAAAAGCAACTAGATGTCTATCTTGCATCAGTACTTCCCTAATTGCATAGTCCGATACATCCGTGCGTACCTCGTACGATTTTGAATAATCTGGTAAAGTAAGTATGGGCTCCCTCGTCATTACTTGTTTCACTTTATTAAAGGCCTTCTCAAATTGGGGATCCAAATTTCACACCTTACCCTTCTTCAACAAGTCTGTCAAGGGTGTTGTGATTTTAGAGTAGCCTTCAATGAAGCGTCGGTAATAGTTCGCCAACCCAAGGAAAGATCTCAATTCTGTAACCTTGGTTGGTGGTTCCCAATCAACAATAGCCCAAATTTTACTTTTGTTAATCTGGATCTTGCCACCTCTCACAATATGGCCTAGGAATAGCACCTCTCGTTGGGAAAATAAGCACTTCTCCTCTTTGACATATAGCTCATTCTCCCGCAAGGTTTGGAATACCTCCCTCAAATGCCTCACATACTCCTCAAGAGACTTACTGTACACCACAATATCATTAAGATAAACAACCACAAAACAATCTAGGAAAGGTTAAAGTACCTTAGCCATAAGGGTGTAGAATATGGATGGAGCATTCGTTAGCCCAAATGGCATCACAAGAAACTCATACTAACCATAGCGCGTCACACAGGTTGTTTTTGGCTCGTCCCCTTCAGCTATTCAAACTTCATGGTACCTTGATCTTAAGTCTAACTTGGTGAACCATCTCGCACTACCAAGCTGATCAAACAAATCTGCAATAAGGGGAATTGGGTACCTATTCTTTATAGTGATTTTGTTTAATGCCTGATAACCGATGCACATCCTCAATGTCCCATCATGATTCTTTTGGAACAACACTGGCACACCAAACAGAGATTTAGATGGTCTAATGAATCTCGCATATAAGAGCTTCTTTAATTATTTTCGTAGTTCTTCTAATTTTGGCAAGGACATACGATATAGGGCCCTCACTAGCGGCTTCAACTTGGGCACTAACTCAATTCTGTGATCCACCTCTTTCTTTGGTGGTAATTCTTTAGGCAACTTGGTAGACATCACATCTCTGAAAGACTACAATAACTGGCTTACTTCTTTTGGAATCTCACCAACAAGCTTAAAGACTTCCTTGGCCTTCAATGTGTCTATGTAGGAAACTTCATCTCTACGGACTCCTTTGGCAAATTGGATCACCGATAATGTTTTTCCTTCCATACCTCCTTTACTTTTCATTTGTACCATACATTGATGGTTTGGGCCCAATATCACTATATAATTGCCAAAAGGAAAAAAAATATTTGCAGTAATCCAATCAAGAAAGCTTAATCCAACCACAAAGTCAAATTCATCAAGTGGTATTACCTTAATGATGTCTTTACCAGTCCATTCGCCAAGTTGGATCTCAACTCCTTTGGCCACGCCCTCTATCTCAACACTTTTTGAATTTACGGTCTTGATCCAACCTGATTCCTTCTCTATTTTGAGCCTGAGATCACGAGCAATCTATTTTGTCATGAATAAATCTGACGCACCTGTGTCAACAAGCGCATTCAATCTTCTGCCCATCACAGTGATGTCTACAAACTTCAGCCCACGACTCGTCTTATCTTTAACACCTCCCAATATCGAATAGAATTTTTTGGTCGCCTTTTATTCCTCGTCATTTGCTTCCATGGCAGAAAGAGCGGCATTTTTTGGACAGTCCTTGATCATATGTGGACCATCACAAAGGAAACAAATTAAAAGCCCCTTTTTCTTCCTATCCCATGTTCTTTGAGCCTTACCATCGCTATCTTTAGCGGACTTGTCTTTGTCTCCCCCATCATTACCCCTTGGTTTGAATTTAGGTTTGGAAGACTTAGGCTTGTCTTTCCTCGGACCCAACTCGACAAAAGATTCTGCTATAGACATGGCTTTGGTAAGCTCTTGAACTCCTCGGCATTGTAACTCTTGCTTCGCCCATAGTTTCAATCCATCCATAAAGGAAAAGAACGCCTCTTTCTCACCCATGTCCGAGATTTGAAGCATGAGTTCGCTAAATTCCCACACCTAATTTATATATTTAAATGAGAATAAATTTAAAAAGATTCTACTAATTATAGAACGTGGGCAAAGAAAGAAAATTGTATACTTAATACTTATAGTTGAGCAAAACGCTGCGTTTTATATTCCGGTAGATGAAGTTTCGACCAAGTCGCGAACCTCTTTTTTTTTTCCCTCCAAAACGTCTTTCAAGAATCCCTCCAGAATGCCTATGAAAAAACCCTGATATATACCTACACTAAATATTTTTCGATTTTCTTTTTCGATCATTTCATTTCATTTGATAAAAAGAGAGCTTTAAAATCGTTGTCCTTTTAGCCTAGATCTGTTTTACTCAAACATCACTACCAATGACAAGCCACGAAGACGATCTTGATCTCCTTTTGTCTCTTCAAGAGAGGGTTTTGGAAACGCCTCCTGCTTCCCCTTCAAGTCCCCACTCTCAGTCTCCAGGTAAACTTATCCACGCTTTCTCGTCACACTACATTTTTTTCCACACTTTGCTTTGGGTTTGTTTTGGATTTGTTCATTATAAAGCCCTTCTGGGTATCTTTTATTTCCCCTTTTTGGATTTGGGTTTCTGCTTCTGCCTCTGGCTCTGCGTTTTCCCAATTTTCTTTTATTTTTGGTTTGCTTCTCATCTGGGTTTTGCCTATTCTTTTTATTGCTCTTGAATTTGATTATGGGTATCTCTCGGTTTATTGTTACAAGTTAGTTTGCCAAATTTTGTAGGCTACCTATCAGATGATGGATCGCCAAGGCGAAGAGGGAAAGCAGACTTGTCTGTTTTTAAGGATTTTGTCGAAGATTGCCTTGATTATGAACCCAAATCAGTTGAGAGACATGCTAAGCCAAAGCCACAGAGTTCAAATGATATTCAAGTTGAGAAGTTTTCAGGTTTGCGTATAAGGTAAAACCAGACTAACAATGACTAGGATTGATTTGGGTGACTATTGTGATTATTGGAGGCAAAAAAATGGCTAAAAGATTTCACTCTTTTCATGCTTTATTTTTCCTCAAAGCTAGCCATGCATGCCAAGTGTCAAATGGAAAAGCCCTGACAATTATCTTTTGATACTTCTTTTCTCATGTTTAGCTTATGTTTTTCTTCTGTTTGTTAGGAAGCAATTGGTCAGCCCTGCAGAGCTAAGTGAGCACTTGTCTGACATTCGTTTTGTTCGGCTACTGACTTTGAAGTATGCAATTTTACTTCTTTTAGTTGCAACATACGCTTTTATTGCTAGAATTCTGTTGAGGGGTCTGACCTTCAGGCCTCAACAAATCTGATATTGTCTTTGGTTGAGGTTGTCTTTCCATTCTGCTGAGATTCTTTAGTCGGTTCATGAAGTGGGATCTCAGAGTGTCTAAATAAGACTCAACCCTATGACTGATGGCATATAGATCATTTATGGGGGAGAATGCTACCATTTGAGCTAGCTAGTTCTCCTGCTTTTGGATGTTAAGTTCCCTTCAAAGTTGCCTTAGCTAGAATATTACTTGCAAAGCCCTGAATGAAACATAGTTATGCATAAACTTCATGAGGTAGGTGACAATATATTTTGGCGATTTACAGGAATTTGTTGGTGGGAGACACCCTTTATGGATGTTGGGCAACCATAGGAGTACTGATTGAAAAGGGGATTCCAAAGACTAGCTCTATTGGGAAAAGCTATAGCATATGGAAAATTGGGTGCTTAGATGAAAATACTGTTTCTCTTTTCTTGTTTGGTGACGCTTATGAGCAGAACAGTAAGGAGCAGGTTGGAACCGTTTTTGCATTATTCAGTTGCACTGTTCGCAAAGACACCAAGGTATCAACTTTGTCGTATTTTAATTGGCTTCTGTTGGGTACCCATCATGAAGAAAGTGATATCTTCTGTATTATTTTGTAGGGATCAGGGTTTTCCTTGAGTGTTGCTGCACCCAACCAAATTCTAAAGATTGGTACTTCAGCTGACTATGGAGTTTGCAAGGGAAGAAGAAAAGATGGGACGGCTTGCACAATTGTTGTAAATAAGTATGCTACAAGTCTTGCTTAGGTTCTTTTGATATATTGACTTTCTTTGAACAATTGATCACATATACTCTACCTTGCCAAGAAATGGGATTGAGAGAATCATCTTATTTTGCACCTAATGGTATATGTTTTAATTGATTAATCCAAGTAATGTTATAGTAACAAGCTTCTCAGCATCTAGTTTCAGCATTTACTACTGGCAAAAAGAAGCTTAAATGGAAAAGTGATTTGAATGATGCTAGTGAGCTTCCAAATGAATGGTTATGGCCCGTCCTTCTTGTGCTTGCATCATCAACAATCCATGATTATAAACTTCCTGCAGTCATTACCTTGTTAGCGGTTTGCTTGTAGTGCATGGTAACTATCGGGTCAGAAGAGCAGAAATGCCTAACCCTTGTAGAAAATTTCTTGGTAGGTTCAGGTCTAAGGAGTCTGGTTTGTGCAAGAAGTAAATAAAACTGATTCTTTAGAAAATCTTTGATATAAAATTAGATGTGAAATCATGACTTCTCTTTGTTTAGATTGTTTTTGAAGCTATTTGTCAGCCTTATGCTTTTCGTCCAATGCAATTTGGCACTTATGTTTTGTCATGCATCTTGTTAAACAACTCTCTAATCAATTGAAAACATGGCTCTAAGTTATCCAGCTTTCTTTGTATGTTTGTCTGTGTAATTTCTCTCTTTATATTTTTACTTATAATGTCTTCATTTATTTCAGACGTCAAGGCGCTTATTGTCAATATCACAAATCGGTAGGCATGACATTACTTTATCTTTATCTCTTGGGAGTAGGATGTATATTACCCCTAGATAACTCTTTTCTGTTATGTTCTGCAGAAAGCGTCAGAAAGATATTCCACAAAACGAACTGAGCTAATGGGAGGGTAAGTGATCAATGCTCCATTTCATTTTTGTATCCTCGTATTAAATTAAATTGCTTAATTTATTCCTTTTCTAATTTTCATTATTGACGTTCTTTTCTCTAATCGTACAGGAACTTGAGAAGAGCATTTAGAAATCCTCCTAGATCGGAAGGAATATACATGGTTGATCCTCGATCTGATAGAACAAACACGCAAAAGGCCTCTAAGCCAGTTAAACTACTGTCTGTGGATGCACTCAAACGGGCATTAAGGTATGTAACTGATAGCATTGATTATATTTCTTCTGCAACTATAAGCCCCTTTGAAGATGGAACAAAGTTGAGAATCAACTGATTAGTTTGAACTGCATTTGAATGAGCAGAAATGGAGATAAAGTGACAACAAATAGACACTCTCAAGGCATAAGGTTTCTTAATGCAGTTACAGGTGTTTGATTATAAACTGTCTCTGCTAATGCTGGTTGCAAATCTGTGCAATATCCTGTTATTGATAGTTATGTTGTAAATGCAGGGGAAATGAGTTCTAAATTAGTAAATGGAGCATCCAAAAAGCCTGATCAACAAACGGTTGGCTCTGAAAAGAGGTAAATTGTACATTCATGCTCATTGTCAGCAATTCATACTTTCTTGCCATCTTTCCGTTTACTTAAAGGATTGATCCATCATTGCTCAGGAAAGAGTCTAGTGTAAAACAAGATACATCTCTAAAAAGAAACAAACATCTGGATTCAAAAAGAAGGAAACTAGAGCAGGAGCAAACTTTGGAAGACCATTGGAACCAGCGATGGAAACTCGATTGACCTTCATATTTTTAGTTCAGATGATGTTCAGTGTTATGGTGCACTGAAGTTAATCCTTTGGCTTGAGAACACATAGGTCCTTGTCTCCATAGTAGGTTTGCAAAGTTGGCTATGCAGGCTAGTTCTTGTTTTCCAAATTCTAATAACTCTTTAACTTGTAGTTTTCAAGCTGAAGGTATGTAGACATAAGTTGGATACAACACAGGCAGTTTTCATTTCTTTGAACAACTATTAACTTAGTTCTTGTCAATTTATCACTAGGATTAAAAATCATATTATTGTTTGAAGGGAGGTTAAGTTTGAGTCTCATTTGTGTCACCATGTGTGGGGTAGTTAAATTTTGTAATGATTTTTTATGGTAATTGTTGATATAATTCTAAACCGATTAGTTTGAAAGATTGTCATAAAAACTAAGAATCTAATGTAATATGATTCTTAGGGGACCCCAAATCAAAGTGTTAAATTGGTAATTCAAGCATAAAAAAATGATTGAGCTACCAACTAACCATTCTATGAACAAAAGAATGATCATAATGTGTAAGAAATTGATTGGATATGCAGGTGATTGGTAGGAACAAACAAAGTAGGGGACACGACGATGTTTAATTGAGAGAGAAAAATAGTAGGAAAGAAGTTTGGTTATCCATGCACATGGAGTGGGTAGTAAATGGTCCATGTGCTTTGAGAAAAATTTAATGCTTGTTTTTCTAATTTTAATTATATATTGTTAGTTGGCCTAATTCTATAATTTAGATGATTAGGAATCATTAAATAAATCACAATTACACTTTGTCCACTAACTATCCCTACAACAACTCCCTTAATTTAAACATCCTAAAGCATAAACAAAAGGAAAATGATTCTTGCCAATGTAAAATGTTTAGTCCTAAGTCCTAACTCCAATGATTACAAAGTTTTCTCCATTACAAATTAATAATAGAATGTTGTTAGTTTCAAGAGTAGTGATAGGGGTTATTTAGAAATTGATTTCAGAATTGGTGTGTAAACGATAATATTTAAATTTATCATAAAATAAATCATACCAAAACTTAAATTGAAAATAAGATATTAATAGTATCATTAGACCTTAAATAACCTCATGTGTTAGTATCAATAGCATCTGGTACCACAAATTAGTAGGCATTAATCGTGTCATTAAATCTTGACTCTCTTTATTTCATTCATTATTATCCAAATTAATGGCAACAAAAACCCAAGTACTTTAGGGTGATTTCTCACTTAACTTATGTCTTATTAGGCAAAATTCTAATACAATACTGATGTTAAGACAAATTTGTTTGGTAAGTGTAAATGAATTTTTGCTCACTTGTGAAACCAGCTGTGCTTGAGAAAGAAAACACCAATTGACCAACAGAGATGAAGGGCCCGAGGGGTGGGGTTGGTAGCCATTTTATGCTGAGGTGTATATGCTTGGATTTTGGACTTCTATTATTCAAATTTGAATATTCCTTTTTCTTTTTTTTTTACTTAAAATTTGGACAACATGAAATGAAGTAATTATAAATAAGTAGAAACAACCTGGATATTTATTAAATAAAGTTTAAAAAGTTTTTATCTTTTATTCAAGAATTTGATCTTACTTTCAGATATATGATTCTAAAGAACCCAGAAACAAATTAAAGCATGGGGTCATAGTCTGGGCCCTGAAGTAACAAATAAGCGAGCCACCTTCATAAAATACTGAATAATATATAATGATGAAGCTATAAACTTTTGTTGAGATGTCGCAGTTGGATGATATAAGAACTCCTTCAATGTTGCAGTTCGATTAGGTGCCTTTTAACCAACTTAACAACCACCATTAACGAATTTAAGCTTGTTGGGTTTTCAATAGATTGTGATGGTTGATGATGCATAATTACCCTGCAGACAATGACAACGTTGCATCACGATTTTGCTATTTCTTTTTTTCTTTTTCTTTTTTTTTAATTGAATTTGGATTATACCCCATTTTTAGGTGCCTTCTTAGGATTATTTCTTGAAACCCAAGATTCTCATCTCTATTTTTTTTTTCCTTTTAAACTTTACTTCGCGAAGAAGGGAAGCTGTCGCCCACCTCTTTGTGATTTGGCCTGTGAGAGTGAAAGTCCATAGTTACATGGAAGAAAATAATTTACACAACTTGTTTTTATATTCTTGCTGATGGCCCAAGCAATTGAGTTTCATCCTACTTGAATTTGGATTTAAAAGAGTATTATTTGCTTTGATAAGGTCCAGACTTTTCAACCTTAAAGTTTCATGTAATTGTTAATTCGAGTTAATAATAATTAATTCTAATCAATTAGATGTAATGGTAATACACATTACACTCACAATGAGAAAATTCGAGTGGGGGCAACCACAAACTCCAAAATAATTAGATTCCATGTATGGTAAAACAATCATGAAAAATATCTTAATTTCAAAAATAAAAAAGAAATTACTATAATTAGAACCATTGGTATAATTATAAGTTTAAAGAAAAAATATTTTCCTGTATGATCAAAGTATTATTTACGTATGTTTTATAGTTCATAGAAACTAATCATTTCGGATTTATGATTAATATCGAATCCAGATATTGTTTTAAGACTATAAAATACATAAACTTAGTTTTATTCTTTAAATAATTAATATTTGATTGACAAATTGAAATTAAATAGCAATTGTGGGTATTTTATATGAAATGAAATACAGGTTCATTAATTTGGTTTCCAAATGAAATAGGAATGAGCGTGGGCGGAGGTTTTGGCATAAATAATATCATTTGACTTTGGAACAAAAAAATAAAAACAAATAGTTCATCAATTCTTCCAATCTGTGGATTCTAATTAAAATAAAATCCTCAGATACTAATAAATTCAGAATAAAACAAACGAGCTTTACGGTTCACATGCAAATTATTTAGGCATGTTGCCCCCTATTTTCTTGATTTTTATCTATTTCTTCATCACCACCAAATTTCTCCAAAAATCACACTTATTTTTTTTATGGATTACTAAAAAAAATTTAATTTTTAAAAAGATTAATTTCACCCCTCATTAAATTTTAAAATGTTATAATGAAATTATCAATTTACTAATATCATATTTAAAATACATTCATCAATTTACAGGCTAAATTAAATATATATGTCGTTTTTTTAATATTTTTGATAGGGTTAATGTTAGGGTTTTATTAATTTTGTTAGGGTTAAGGTTTTTTAGAGTTTAGGGTTTTGAGGGTGAAATCGCGAAAGTTTATAGGTAGAATTGAGGGGCCAATGATGTGAAAACGTATCTCAGAACACATACATTTCATATGTCATGTTGGGATAAGACTATTACCTCAAAAACTCATCCTATGGACGTCTGGTTTTGGGGTGACAGTACTTGATACGGTAACGGATCGAAGTCTAAGTGGAGGTCCCAGTAGGCGGCCGTGATGCGGCCACGGGTTCGAGTATAACCAGGGGCCAGTTGACGGTCGTTATGCGGTCACGAGTTTAAACTTTTTAGATACCCACAAATGATGTCTTATGTATACCATACACAAGATTGATGCCATAATCATAAGAAAAAACAGAGGGCTTTCCGGTGTAATCAACGTAATTTTTTTCTCTATTTCCAGGCAGCTGGTATCTTTAACCTTTCATTCTTATTTGAAAGCTGACACCGAGGTGGACACAAGAGGGCTTTCAAGCGGAGAGCGAATGTTTCGACACAATAGAAGTTAAACTCGGGTCGACGCAGTAACGATTGTAGTTATTAATGGGTTTTTAAATAATAGCAACCGTTGTCACCCCGAAAGGAGCATCACCTTTACTGCACCGCAACAACTGTTGTTCGTCTGAGAGTCCTTCTGCGTCTACGGCGGTGCCGACCTTCAGATAAGAAATAAATTTAAAGATATCAGCTGCGTAGAAATGGAGAAAAAAATTATGCCAATTATAGCGGGAAGCTCCACAGTTTTTCCCTGTGATTATGCCCTCAAACTTCTATATTTCTCTATTTCCAAGCAACCGATATCTTTAACCTTTCATTCTTATTTGAAAGCTGACACCGACGTGGACACAAGAGGTCTCTCAAGCGAAGAGCGGATGTTTTGGCACAATAGAAGTTAAACTCGGGTCGATACAGTAACGACTGTAGTTATTAATGGGTTTTTTAATAATGGCAATCGGTGTCACTCCGAAAGGAGCATCACCTTTACTACATCGCAACAACCGTTGTTCGTCTGAGAGTCCTTCTGCATCCACAGCTGTGTCGACCTTCAGATAAGAAGGAAAGTTAAAGATATCGGCTGCGTAGAAATAGAGAAAAAAATTACGCCGATTATAGCGGGAAGTTCCACAGTTTTTCCATATGATTATGCCCTCAAACTTCTATATGATATTTATAAGGCAACATTTTCGGGTATCCGAAAAGTTTGAGCTTCTGCTCGCGTAACGATCTTCAACTGGCTCTTTCGTTATACTCCGATCCATGACCGCATAATGGCCGTCAATTGAGACCTCTACGTAGACTTCCACCCATGACCGTACAAAGCAAAATAACCCTGAAACCCGACTTTCACAGATATGTTTCAATGGTAATGGTCCCATCTCGATAGGATATATGAAATGTGTACGTCTCAAAGTGATATTGCATCATCGACGACTCAAGAATACCTCGAACTGAAAATTTTATTAGCAACGGAAATTTTTAACACTGAAGTAGGGAAAAAATGGAGAGAGAAATATTGTAAAGTGGAGGGATGGAGGCCGGGAAAGATGATGTTTTAGGGATGATGAAGTATGAAAGGGGAACCCCCTTTTATAGGCGCGGGGGAAGGGTGAGATTGTAAATGAAAAAATATATGGGGTAAAAAAAAGTCACAGGATCAGCATTTTCATCGAATATCTTCAAAACGTACTTCAAATCTGTAAAAAAATTCTCAGGGCAGGGTATTTTTTTTGCAAACTTTATGAAAATGTTAGTGAAAACTCGTCCAATTAGGTGCGTTTTCTTGCCATGTCAGCAGGGAAGCTCACCCAGCTGGACGAGTTTTCACTAATATTTTCATAAAGTCTAAAAAAGCATCTGACCTCGAGAATCCTGGGTAAAATCTAAAGCACGTTTTGAGGCACTGAATACCTTCTAAAGCATGCGTCTGATAACATTATTTGATCTGTGAAACACATTTTTGAGCACCGAATAGTGTTCCATTATCATTATTTGATGAAAGTGTGTCTTCAAAAACAGATTTTGAAGCATGCATTCCCTCTCTCATTGTTCTATTTTTCTATTAAAGTACCAAAATATTCAGAACTTAGGCACGCAGCAAATTCATATCAAACATTGAAAAGTTGAGTTGTGAAAGTCATTTGCATTTCTTTGGATAATCGTCTGAAGATTTTTTTATTCTAAATATCCAATTCGTTTTAAATTGAAATGAGTCGACGAATGAAATCTGTGGTTTACTATGACGGTCAAATCTGTAATACGGAAGTCGAGGTCGTATTTGTAGGAGCCCATTCCATAGAATTAGCTTTCAACTGTATCATTCAATTGTGTAAACTACGAACTAGAATTAGAAGGAAAGTCGGGGGGTTTGAGTTGGGAAAGAGTTTCGAGCTTCCAATGTAGAAAACTAGCATTGGTTGACCACTTTAAATATGAGCTATTTGATGTGAAAGGCGAGCTCGAGATGGAGGCAGTCATATCATCGTACTGCTCAAGAAGAAATATTGTAATAGAGTTATATGCCGAGTTTGCGAGACTGATGGAACTGGTCTATCTTCAGCCACCATTGCGGTTAATGTTGGAATCGAAGCAGAAACAGAAAGCCCTACTACACGATTGTATGGTGGGTTCACTAGTTTGTTACAAAGCTTCTATTATGATGTCCCCAAAACATCAATGGGTAGACATTATTCAGTTTCCAAATTTTTAATTCAAGGCATATGAACATTCGCCCTACATGACCAACACCGACCTCTCCGCCGGTGGTGGTTTAGAGTTTCAGCAACTACTGTACAAAACACCTGACCATGCAAACTCATCGTCAAATGTCCGGGTATTAGAAATTGGCATGGAATACCCCAACAAAGATGCTTTTCTTGGTGCACTAAAGTAGTACAGCTTTAGGAATGGCATTAACTATCAAGTCACAAAATCTCGTCCAGAGAAATTCAAGGGAAGTGCGCAATGCGCGACGAGAGGTACAAATGGAAAATCATGGCATCTTTTCAGAAAAAGACGGGCTTGTGGACGATAAAAAAGTATTCCGGTCCACATACTTATGTTGTAGTAGGTGCGTAAGGCGATCACCCGATTTTCTGACATAATGTGACCTGACTGGGGTCTTCGTTTTTCCCAATCACGTAACTTTAACTCGTCATTTTCAAGTGTAAGTCAGGATCAGCTAAGGCTAGACTTCGACATTATATCTGACATTATTCTATCTATGGTGAATGTAAGTCTTAGGATTCTCGCCCCAGTGTTGATTGCCAAAATTCGTAGCCAGCACGATTACACATCATCGTACTACAAATCATGGATCGCAAAATAAAAGGCTATTGATAAGTTGCATCATGGCTGGGACGGGTCATACAACAATTTGTGACAATGGTGTCAGGTACTAGATCGGTACGTACCAAGTTCCATAACCGATTTGGAAACGCACCCAGCGTACTTCAGTGTTTGTCTGGTCTTTAGGAAAAAAGTATTCCACTAATTCTTTTGGATACTCGATCAATGCATGAAATTTTTTCGGCACTGCAAGCCTTTAGTGCAAATTGACGGAACCTAGTTGTACGGGAGGTACTAGCATCGGTTGTTGATGGTCGTTTCCTAGGATAGTAATCGAAGGATTTTTCCGATAGCGTTTGCGATAACTCTCTCCGAAAAGGTAGATGACTGAGATTTCTTCCTTAGATGATTACACTGACACATTTGCCCACAGCCTGACATATGTTCCATATCGGACAAGGGAATCAAAATCTTGTCCACTATTGAGTGACAGGGTAGCATTTGGGATCGCACCCACCATAGGTACTGTATACGACATGTCGACTCCAACTACCACACAAAATGACCTTAAAAAAGTGAGCGAGATCAATGCATTGAAATGGATACACAGTTTCCACTTTACCCACAATCATGCTAAACCATATATCATCATATATTGTTTGCATTTATGGGTATACTTTTCTCGACAGGGTATGAGCTTGTCCAACACCATTTTCATGAGATGTTGGATAACTTGAATGCTATCAACAGTGCTGATGTAGACTACCATGCCAACATACTTCTAACAATGGACGCAACCATATGACGGAGGTTTACGGGAATTGCACATGACAACGAACTTAGCCGAATGTATCTATTCCGTACTGAAGGGGATGTGTCATTTGCCGATAACCTCGGTTGTCAAAGAAACATACTTTTACCTGGCTACCTTATTTCCAAAGCGGACGATGTCATATGTTAGGTAGATAACGAGTGGTTACGTTTGGTGCGAGGATGTCATGAAAGAAATTATACGAAATATAGTGAGAGCGAACACTATTTATATAGTGTGTCACTCGCGTAGAAACTTGCAATTTCGGGTCACGGAGTACGCTAGGCCCAACCAGGACATGCTAGAGGCATCATATCGTGTCGACCTACCAAAAAAATATTAGCAATTATGAGATATTCCAAGCACTTCAATTCTCATGCACACATGTAATTGTCGCATGTGCGAATTTGCAAATTGAGTACACGTCTTATATCAACGATGTGTACAAACTAGAACGCATGTACAATGTATGGAGACCTGAATTCCCACCCGCCTCAGATGAGAATATGTGTCCACCAGTGCCCAGCGTGCCGTTCGAGTTGGCCCCGAACATGAACTTGCGTCACATCCCAAAAAGTCACCCGAATTCCACTCGGATACGCACCAATATAGATGTTCGAGAGAGGGACAATCAGCAGAAGTTATGCGGGTACTATAGAAACTAAGGGCATACAAAGGCAGCATGTTCTGTATTAAGGGGTACATTGGGGCTTCAACGTCGCTAGCATTCAATTTTTTCGACGATATAAAATTGATTACAATGTTTCCTTTTTTGTGTAAAAAAATTGTTCTTCTTTTTTAACTTGCATTTCAACTGTATTTGTTACCGCCTACTAGCATTTGTATAGTGTAAAAATTATAACTTTAAGCACTACTTCAAGTATCAATTACTATTTCTCGAGGAATTAAACTTTTTCCATTTTTATGAATTAATCCCTGTAAATTTATTAATCACTAGTTCGATAAAAGGTGCCTATCCAAAGTTACATATTTCATATCAAATATTATATATGAAAATTTACGTTAGAATTTAACAAAGAAAAAGATGAGTTGCAATAGAAATATACAAAAAAAAATTATTGTTTCTTTATTTATGCCATTTATATTTACATCGCAATAAGTAAATAAAAAATACGTCATCGGGATGAATGTGTGCCGCAAGGCGATGGCTGACACGTAGGATTTTTGCGCACAATTAGTGGTGTCGGCTCTTCCACTTGATCGTGACCATCGTCATCATCTTCTTCGTCTTCACCTCTACCCTCATGCTTATCTTTATCTCCACTGTCAACTTCATTTTCGTCTTTGTCTCCATCGCCTTTATCCGTGCTTGATTGCGATGTCGTCCTAGCCTTCCATTGTATATCATCCACTCTACGAGAAGGCGGTGCTGATGACCCACCTTGATAAAATAATGACGCGATGGGTGTTTGTGACACTATCGGCGAATAACCGTACGATGTCACAATACTCGAATACGTCGACATTGATCCAAGCATCGATACTAGCATCGATGACGGCATTGGTGTCGCTATAAATGACAGTACATGCGTCGACATATGGCTCGGTATTTGTGTCGGCATGGGGGCGTAAAATGCTGGGGACGGAGGTACCCCGAAATATGTACCTATGGAAGGGTTAGAAGCAGGGTGTTGCGATGGTGCATAGTGTGGTGCTTGTAAATAAATACGAGGTTAGTGAAATGAATAGGAATAAGTAGAGTAAACTAATCGGGATATGTCGTAGACATCAGTGGCGCTTATTGGGTCAGAGCTAGTGACGAACTCGTTGCGACACCTCTTCCGGACCTATATTGCTAGGCCGCTTGTCGTGGCTTCTTTTGACGAAGTTGCCTACTTCACGCCTCCACTAATAGCATATATGGCTTGCTGGCGACTCTGAACCAGGGCATGTACTCCAAACATGTCGCCATGTCTAATGAGAAAAAAGATTCGTGGATGGGTAATAATTTTATCCTACGATCCCAAATGTCAATGTACTCCTTGTGGTAATCTTGCTAATTCTCGTCGGTCTTCCCCCGCAGATCCAACTTGTACAATGCTTCCATGTATCGCGGTGGTAGCAGAATTTGTTGCCTCCACTCGAACTGTCGCATCACTCGATCTGATCCGTGCATTTCTATAATCGTGTACACTATCAACGACACCTTTACGTCCCATATACTCCGAATGGCCAAAAATTATAGCGGGACATATTCTATGATATCCGACTCGGCGTATGGCATCCATCAAACCGTAGTACACAATTGTAAATTTTGTTATATACATAATTTTATTTTACAACTCATTGTATAATTATTATAGGTTTGAAAAAATAAGTAACTAACCTCGACTTTCGAGCGTTTATCTAACATTAGTCGGATATCTTCAAGCTACTCCAGTAGTCCCACGTAACTCGGCCATAGTTCCACCTATTCAAGTGATATGTTAATTCAAACATAAAATAAATAAACAACATGTATAAAGGTCCATGGTTCCACCTATTCAAGTGATGTGTTAATTCGGCCCATGGTTCCACCTATTCTTCGAGCTGCTCATTGTCACTAATGGGAACGTATATGGGTCGTTCACTTAGGGACGTAGAAATGGTAGTCGCCACCAAGGCCATAATTGTAGCAAGAGTAGGCAACCACTGATTGGCATCTTATTCAGTTCTGTCGCTCGACACAACTTGCGATACAACATGGCCAACACAGTTGATCCCCAACTCAGTCGTCCATTTTCTTTAAAGTTGACTAGGTGTAGTAGCCACCTTATGTGTACCAAATTTTGAGAGTTATCGGGCATTAGAATACCCCTAATTAACCTCAAAATGAATGCTTAGGCGTATTGTTCTTTGACAATATCGAACGTGTCCTAAGGAAGATATTTGAAATTGGTTTCCAACAATTTCATATCTATCTGGCCACTGTAAAACTTATCCGACACCTTTCCCAAAATGCCTCACAAAGGTCCTTTTTACTAGGAACAACCGCTGACCCCGTGATGACTGGCCCATCCATCGGTAAATCGAGTTGTAAAGCTACGTCCTCCAGTGTGATTGTACACTCGCCGTATGGTAGATGAAAATTGTGTCTCGGGCCTCCATCTTTCCACCAATGTGCTGATGAGTGTAGGATCGAGTTTGCAGCCTCCGAATATACGAGGCACATGTAAGAATCCCGCGTCTTGCAAGTAACCACTAATTTCGGTATCTGGGCTCTTTGACAAGTTATGTATGAACCCCTCCAAAACACGATCATTCGCCTATTTACATCGACAAAATAAATTAATTTAAAAAATAAAAAAAAACTTTAAATTTAACGTAATTGAAAACAGTGAAATTTAAAATTTCGTCTTACAATTATAGCTTGAGCGACGGAAATGTGCTTGTCGTTGAAACGAATCAGAGAGGTTGTCATTCGTGAAAATTTAATCAAAACGAATAATATACAAAATAATTAAATAAAACGATAATATTTTTAAACAAGCATATCGAAAAATTTAGAACAAAACTTGAAAAAATTGAGAGAATTGAGAGAGTTGAATTTGAGCGAAAAGAATAAAAAATGGCCTGATATTTATAGAAGCAAAATTATCGTTGGGGTCCTTAAAAAAATTTACCGTTGCCAATGTTCAAAAAAGTGCGTCCAGCTCTCTAAAAAAAGGGTCTATTTCCCTAATTTAAAAAAAAAAAAGGCCTAAAAGCCTGTTTAAATTAAAAAAAGGGGCATATTCTTTTAAATTAGCCCAAATTACAAGTATATATGTATATCTGTTACATGAACAATTTAGATATATCATATTAAAAGAAAATGACATGTTGTTTTTTTTCCAACACTAAATTCAAATTGTTAACACGATTAGTACACATGTCACCTATTTTAAAAAACGCATTTCATTAGATACAAATTGATAGATAGCACTTATATTAACAATTAAGGTAATGAAAATATTTGATTGATATCATACAAATATTTAATTCTTGAAGATAATATTGTTGGAAGAGATAATTACAAATTTCCGAATATGAGGACATATAAAATATCAAAATTATTTTAAAATTTAAAGATGAAATTAAAATTAAAATCATAATTTTGGACAACTAATACTTTTTCAAATTAAAATAAAAGATTGATACTTGTTCCCATTTTCAGATATTTATATTTAAAAAAAATCAGAACTTTCTTATTTCACTGTTAATTTCCTTTTAATTGCATTTTCTATCATTCTTATCGAATCATTAAAATACATTATTATAAAAAAACAAATAAATACTTAATATAAAAATTTAAAAATATGTCATACTTGAAATAACTCAATAAGCCCTTCAATGAACTTTTTAGGTATAATAATAAAATAAAATAAAATAAAATAATAAATTATTTATGGAAAATATATTGTTGTAATGTAAGCAGATAGCTGTCCAAGAGCTGTCCTTCCTTTCCCTAATTATTCTCTCTCTTTCTTTCGGACAATGTCTTTGATGTCTTCCAGTTTTACTTAGTACTTCATCTTCATCTTCATTTCAGTGTTTTTGGGTTTGTTTTTTTCCTATTGTTTTGGACAATAATTGAAGCAAGAGATAACCTTGGGGGCGGCGGCGGAGGGAGAGGAACATCTCTGAAATTACTTTCACTTTTGCCTGTGGGTGCAAAATGAGTGCATCAAGGTTCATCAAATGTGTCACTGTTGGTGACGGTGCCGTCGGCAAGACTTGCATGCTCATCTCCTACACCAGCAATACTTTCCCTACTGTGAGTTCCAAAAAGAAAGAAACTAACCCATTTTTTTTGTTTGGTCTCTGAGAAAATATGGGGAATGGAAAAGAAAGTTTGGCTGGCCCTTAACGTTTTCTTTACTTGGATTTTCATGGATTTTCTTTTCTTTTTCTTTCCCTTTTTGTTTCCCCTATTTTCTTGGCCACCAAGCAGACCCTACACTGGTTTCTGGTGGTCAATGTAACTTTGTTAAAGTTGCTTTCTTTATTGGGTTTTTTTTGTTTCTTTTTCCCATTTGGTTGTACTTGTCTTTGGAATCTTGAATTTGGGGCATAGTATCTTTCTGAATAATAGAATCATTCTTCGTAAATTGTGTTCAAGTGAGCAATTTCTTAGGGTTTTTTGCTTCAAAAACTTGCAGAAAATTTATTGCCTTTTTGTAGTTTATACCTTCTTATTTCTTCTGTTTGTGTTTTGATGATGCATCATCTAGGATAAAGATTCTTTGTCTTGTAGGTTTTCATTTCAATTAGTGAGTTAAGGTCAAAAGTTAAAACTGGAAACATTATATCTTGCTACTCCCCTGTTTTTTGCTGGAGGAGAAAGAAAACAAATTGCTAAATCTGAAACTATTGCTGGTAGAAAGTCTCATTTAGAGATTTCATAATAGGTGCTTTCATTACTGCGAATCTTGGGTTATGGCCATCTATGTTAGTTGGAAATCGTGTGTATCGGGTACGAGTATCTGTCCGGCATGTATATGTTCAAATTTTCTAGTTTTTCATGCATTTGGAGGGTCCTTGGAGGATTACTTCTTCATGCTCTTGTCCAGAAAATGTGTCTAATATAGTTTGTTCTTTTAGTAAACCTAACTTCATGTAGAGTTGATTGATGACATTATGATCATAATTGCCTAGTTCTTGCTTTATTCTTATGATTATTTTAAGATGACTTTTGGAGATATTGCTTATAACATGTTTTCCACATCCTCTGCAATGTCTTGGGGAAACAGGATTATGTGCCAACTGTCTTCGACAACTTTAGCGCAAATGTGGTTGTGGACGGCAACACTGTTAATCTTGGATTGTGGGATACTGCTGGTAAGTTTCTATTCCATTAATTTTCCTTATTTATATCTTAGAAAGCTTATCGTGGTAGGTTTGATTTTATTGTTTGTATTTTGTCTTGGAATAGGCCAGGAAGACTACAATAGATTAAGACCTTTGAGCTATCGTGGAGCAGATGTCTTCTTGTTGGCATTCTCTCTCATTAGCAAAGCCAGCTACGAAAACGTTTCTAAGAAAGTGAGATTATTTGTTATTAGAAGCTTTTCATCGGTTTTTGAACAATATACTTTCAATTACTTGATCTGCTAATGCATTGTCTTCTTTTTGAATCCTCAGTGGATTCCGGAGTTGAGGCATTATGCACCTGGTGTTCCAATTATTCTTGTTGGGACTAAGCTTGGTTAGATTCTACTTCAATCTTTATTTTCAATACTTTAACATGTCTTGATCTGTTCCTTTCAGTATGCTCTTATGCAATGATTTTCTTATTTTCTTTTCATATAATGAGTTATGGGTAAGGCTAATGAATGCTATAGTTTGCAATATTTCCAACACCCTTTTTTGTTGCCATTGAGAGAAGGGCAGATGTTCCTGTTGGTGGCTGAAGTAGTGTAGTCCTTTAGATGCCTCCTTGCCTCATAAGATTAGTCCGTTCTAGCACCTAAAATCCTAAGCGTTTTTTTCTATATGATGGTGTTTTATTTGCAAGACTTCTATAAAGCTTCCTTCATCCTTACAACTATTGCTATTTTCTTTCAGTTTTCTTGTTAAGAGAGCAAACAATTAGACCTTTTACGGTTCAATTACTATTGCCCTTCGCCCAAACCTTCCTCCATTTTGTCTTTATATAAACAGTAGAGGTTAGCCTCTTCTTCTTCCACAGTGGTTGTTAACTAATTTTCAGTAAGGAAAAACTTCTGTGGTTGCAGAAATGTGAAACAAGTCCATCTGTTCCAACTTTGCTTCGAATTAGCATGCTTTGTAATGCATTTGAAAGAATCCTTTAATATGACAAGTTTGGGAAACTTACTTGAGTTGTCCTGTGGAACTTAGGCTTTCTTGGTAGAGTGGAAATAAAATCGGAAAGATGGAAAATTGAAAGAGTAGAAAAATAAAAAAAAAGATTTAAAAAATTTATTTTCTTTCCATTGATGTGCTACTATGCTTGGTAGAAATATGGAAAATTGAAAAAGAAGTAAATTTCTTTTCGTTCATTGCTTGATAGAGTTGAAAAATGAGACAAAAGAAAGCGCAACTTTTATAAATGCATAAATTTGAACTTACGTCTCTCTTTCATGTTCTGTACTCGTATCATTCCAATTTGGAATGATTTGTTGTTATGTATTAGGATGAAAAATGATACTCTTTTTTTTTTTCTTTTCCTACCAAGCAATTTCTTTTCACTTTTTCCACTCCCTCTTTCCATCCTTTCAGTTTTCTACTCAACCAAGCCCACCCTTTTATATCTTGACAGAAACCTGAAATCAGTCTTGTCTTTTTTGAATTTTCCTCTAATTAGTATGTTTTCTAATGTATTTGAAAGAATACTTTGGAACTTAATCTTGCAGAACTTCAAATCCTGCTACAGTCCATTGCAGTATGTTATCCTCCAGTAAATTGTTTCTTCTAATGAGTCATCAAAAGTAACTTTTTTCCGATGCTCTTATGTCCTCCCCAGCCCCACCCTTCCCCAACTCATGGACCAAGCAAGATTAAAACTAAAGTTCCATTGATAAAACAGCTGTTTGGGACCGCTATTTACTGGTTTTAACTAAGTCTTTGGGAATTGTATAAAAGTCGATGTGAACCAATCCTATGAGATGCTGAAGTAGAATGTGAACCAAATATAATATTCATCATCTTAGAGGAAGATGCTTGAAGAAAATGGGAAAGGTAGAAATAAGCAGAAAACTTTTAAACTTGGGCCTGGTCTATGTTCTTTTATTGAAATTTCACTCTCAGGTTTGGTTTCATATGAGTGTTATCATTTTATATTCTTGAGCTAGCTAAACTGTGGTTTGAATCATTAATCATGGAGGAATGAATCCATTACAAGGTTTGATAGAAAAAATTACAAATCCCATGGCAAATGAATAACAAGCAAAGAATGAACCCAATGTTAATCTTAAATGCTGCCACTCTATGTTTCATTAACAGCTGCCACATTTCTTACTGTAGATCTTCGGGATGATAAGCAGTTCTTCGTAGATCACCCTGGAGCAGTGCCCATTACCACAGCCCAGGTACTCTCAGCTGCTTCTTGTAGTAATAATTTCTAAGTTCCGTTATTGGCCATTCTTGTTGATACTTGATAACATCGAATCCTAATTTTGACTATGTTCTTTACCTTTTCATGTTGAAAGGGGGAGGAATTAAGAAAGCTGATTGGAGCCCCTGTTTACATTGAATGTAGTTCAAAGACACAGCAGGTATGTACATATTTGACTGATCTACCATTGCATTTTGTTTTCAATCCTTGGAAGTATGTTAATTACTTCTTGAAATACAGAACGTTAAAGCGGTCTTCGATGCGGCCATCAAAGTGGTTCTCCAGCCACCAAAGCAGAAGAAGAAAAAGAAGAGAAAGTCACAAAAGGCCTGCTCGATATTGTGATCACGCGATGAACAGTTATGGATGCCGGGGTGGATATCATGGCCCATTTAGCAACATAAATCTGTTAGTCTCTCACCATGTCTATCATCTCTTTCTCACCTTGAGAAAATAGCTCCTTTTGGTTTGTAGTCTGAACTAACAGAACTAGGATCTTTCCTATAATCATCTAAATTTGTGCTTTTTCTTTTCTCTTCTTTTCTTTTTTTCTCTCATGGATTGTCTTTTGAATTTGTATATTGATGGCCCTTTGTGTTCTCACACTTTCCTTCAGTTACTTTGGATTTAGATATGTTTGATCTGTTAACTGAAACATGGAGAAATTGTTTCCTATTGTTTCTTGTGATGTAATCTGATCTAGTATGTTTTAATGAACTAATATTATATTTGTGGTTTTGGAATTCACTAATTTCTTTTGCATACCTGATTGAATATTGTTTCTTCTACTTCATCTTGCCACTTCCATTCTCCCTTCTAACATCGAATTTATACGGATATAAAGGGAATGAGCCTCGGATCAAGTCTAGTTGGTTCATGAACTGCAAGAGTCATGCTTAAAAGATGGTAATCAGCAGGTTTGAGAATCGAATTCCAGCATGTATACTCGATCCTTATTGTCAGGCTGTTGTAGTTCCCTTGGTTCGATTGTTTGTTGCTTCCACATGGTGTTCTATACAAATGGTTCTCTTTGATCTCATTGGCCTTATAGATTTCTATGAAAGATGAACTGAGATGCCATCTTTCTGCTTATACATAAATCAAAATGATGATCAGTCAGTTTTGAGGAAGTTAAAGCGAATATGGAACCAAAATAATTCTCCTTACAAAGATAGTGAGAAAGATGACTTAGAAAATGGAATCGCCATTTTAGTCATTGAAAAAGTCTTCGAGTTAAATCTTTAGATAACTTTTGCTCTTATACCCGAAAATTATAAATAAAGATACATGAGATGCCATTAATATCTTCCCAAGTTTTCCTCCTTTTATAAAGTTGTTGATTCTTCAAGTTGTACCCAATCATTAAGTCCATCAAACAAGGGGGATGCACAAATCAAAAGATGGTACAAAGGAATGAGATAAGGGCACTTAAACTTGCCTTTGTCCATTCAATTTTTGTCGACTTAAGCATCGGAAGGTGCCTTTCTTTCGATTCTCTTTCATTAACCTAGAATACCAACTTTTTCCTTGGAATTTATACTGTGTCCACTTTCATCAATATGTAAAGAATTGGTGGACCTCTTTCTTTCACAAACTCCTACAATTCCTCCATTAAATAGAGCTACCATCTTCCCCCTTTGAACTTCTCCATTACATTTCTCCATTCTCCCTCTTGAATATATATATATATATATATATAAGAACTTTATTAATGGCGTCAAAAAGAATACTGAAGGAGCTCAAGGACTTGCAAAGAGATCCTCCAGCTTCATGCAGTGCAGGTAAGAGTTAGAAAGAAACAAAATCGCATTGCAGCTAATCTCCATTGTTGTTTGCAAGGTAAATTCACTACGTAAGCTGTACTTTATCCAGGTCCAGTGGGTGAAAATATGTTTCATTGGCAGGCAACCATTATAGGTCCAAATGATAGTCCATATGCTGGTGGTGTTTTCCTTGTGACCATCCATTTCCCTCCTGATTACCCATTTAAACCTCCTAAGGTACCATAATCTAGCACCTAATGCATCTGTATGGGCTTTTTAACATAATAATGTTCACCAAATTGTTTTTCAGATTGCCTTCAGGACCAAGGTTTTCCATCCCAACATAAACAGTAATGGCAATATCTGCTTAGACATTCTCAAAGAACAATGGAGTCCTGCACTCACCATATCCAAGGTAGGTAAAGCTTGGATCAATAAAATTAAGAAAAGAAAAAAAAAAGGGTAAACTACACGCATAGTCACTCTAAAATAGGGTATGTCCTATTTTAGTCACATCAAAATTTATTCTTAATTTAGTCACTCGAAAAAAGATAATTGTGCGACTGCCATTAAAATGTATGTTTTATTTTAATGGATTACTGATGTGGCACATTAGCACATGAGTGATTGGCACGTGATATTTTTGGTTGACTTTTGACTAAAAGTTTAGGGATCTCCTTATAATTAGTCCAAAATTTTTTCCTCTAAACTTTATAGGGAGGTCCTAAATTTTAGTCAAAAGTCAACAAAAAATACCACATGTTAATCACTCAATGTGCTAATATGCCACGTCAACAATCCATTAAAAGAAAACGAAAATTTTAACAACAATGACTAATTTGTATAATTATCTTATTTAAAGTGACTAAATTGAGAAAAAAATTAGAGTGACTAAAATAGAACAGACCCTATTTTAATGTTAAAACACATAAATTTGAAATCATATATATTTTTAAAAAAATCAAAACAAAATAAAAAAAATACTTTAGTATGATAACTTGAATCATTAATTAACTTATTTAGATCCCAAAATTATTATTTTAGAAAAAAATTAATTTCTTTATTTTTTATATATTTTTAATATTTTTATAATTTTTTAAAAAAATATAAAATTTGGAATTTTTTAAAATATTTTGAATTTTAAAAATTGTTTTGAATTTTTGAAAATTATATTGAATTTTTTTTTTTTTGTAATTTTTGTTGAGAAATATATCAATTTGCTTATTTTTCAAACCTAACATGGACTAAAAGAGAATTTGCACTAAACCGTTATTCGAATTGTAAAATTTAATTCGATTCGAACTTAAAATTCGAATTACTTATTCGAGTCGACTCAAATAATATGAATAACTCGATTCGATTAATTCGAAATCCAAATTTTTTTCGATTTTTTCGAATCGAATTTTACTCACCCCTAAATATAGTTACCATGTAAACTAATTAAATGCTATATTTATGTATATTGGGCTAATGCAGGTTTTACTGTCTATATGTTCACTGCTAACCGACCCAAACCCTGACGATCCTCTTGTACCGGAGATTGCTCGTATGTGCAAAGCTGACAAATTCAAGTATGAATCTACTGCTCGGAGCTGGACCCATAAATATGCCATGGGCTGAACTAGGTTTAAATATGCCCTCAGTCCCTCTACTTTTCATTATTTTGAAATTTAGTCCCTCTGCTTTTATTTCTAAAACTATAGTCCCTTTGATTTGAAAATTAAAGTACAATTGATAATACTGTTAATGGATTTTGAGTAATTTGAAGATGTGACATGTTAGTATTCAAACCTTTGGTTTAAAGATTTGAAGTTTGATTGATTACACATATTCATATTTAATAGAAGATAATGTTATCAATTTCATTTTAATTTTTAAATCAGATAAGTAGAGGGACTACATTTCTGAAATTAGAAGTAAAGGAACCAAATTTCAAAAGTTAGAATAGCAAGGGATTGGTAGGTCTATTGATCATAGGGACTAGTACAAGTTATTCCATACACTATTAAACGGATCAATATAATCATTGTGCTAGTAAAGAGAATCAAATAAGACTAAACTCTAACAAAGTAAACATTTATTGTTTAAAAAATATTATTTAATGTTTAACAAAGCTAATATTTTGAACATTAAATGGTAAATGTTTACTTTGTTAAAATAGCCATACTAGTATAGGGACTAAATTGATATATTTGATAGTATAAGATCTAATTTGAATCAGTTTCTATGATAGAGAGAGCTAATATGTAATTTCACCGTTCTCTTGCCTACTACTTTGTTGAAGGTATAAACTTAATTAATTCCCACTATTTCCAGGTATATTATTATGAAACGAAAAAGAAGAAACAAAGAAAGTAGTGATAGTATAAGAAAAGTGCCACTTTGGTTTACAATAACAATGTATCGGCTTCTCCTTTGGTCCTTGGTTTCCACTTTCCTAGGGTGTTTTGTTTAATTACTCTGCTTTGCTTATAAATTAATGATATGAGATTACTAATTTCCAATCTCCTTAACCAACCAAATCTCTGACGAATGGTAATCCCGCCTAAGGATTTTATAGGTTAAAGTATCATGGAGGCCCCTATATTCTATTTAAATGGGTAAATCAATTCCTATATGTTAATCAAAGAGTAAATTGGTCCTCTTGTTAAAAAATCTCAATCGTTTTACTGTTAAAAACCAGTCCATGTACGTTGACATGATTTACATGTGGCATTTCTCATTGTACTGATTGGTTATTTCGTTAACAGCTAATACGAGTGAATGAAATTTTAACAGAAAGGGCCAATATTTCCTTTCAACTATTGTACAGAGACTAATTTATCTATTTTTTAAGTAGAGAGGACAATAATGCAATCTAACTCCTAATACAGAGACCTCAAAAGTACTTTTACCAAATTTTATAGATTTTCAATAAATTAAAGATGACACGTAATTAAAATTTAAAAATTTAATTCTCTCTCTCTCTATAGGAATTATAGTTCAATATTACAGGGAAGTTAAAAGGCTGACCGGCCCTCAACCCTAAACTCTTTCAGATTTTTTATTATCCTTGTTAATATACATCATATTACTTAAGCTAAAGGTGAATTTGAAGTTAAAAAACGGTGCGCTTACTTATTGTTAGTGTAAAAATAATGGTGGCGGTGAGATTAGATACTGCAGCGTGAGACAAAAAGTAAGCTAAACGTACCATATCGCACCTAACCGTCCATCCAAACCCACCCTAAGTCAAGTTTAAAATAACAAAATTTTTGTGCAAAGCTGTATTTAACCCTTAACAACAAAGGCCTTTGAATTTTTTTTTAATATTAGCATTTTTTTATATTCTTAACTATATTCTATAATTAAAATTAAATAAATTATATTCATTATATTTTTAATAATTCTTTTTCTTTGATACAATAATAAAGATAAGGGATGGGGCTAAATAAGAGTCGAGTTTTAACTATTGCTCCATTCAAATTAATAAATCTTTTAAATTAATTATATATATATACACCCTTGAACCTTGTTTTGTATCTATATTATTTATAAATTTTTTAATTGAATTGGTATTACAAATTAATCAAACACTAATTTAATTGAGAAGATACTAAAAAAACTAAATTTTATTATAAAAATATTTATATATCTCAATAATTTTATTTTCATTTAAAAAAATCCCAAAATGAATTAGTAATAAAGTTAGAAGAATTTCTTTCTACAAGTTCAATCCAGATTGGAGTTGATGTTGATTATATATATATTTTTTCACTCGCAATGCAAATATTATATAATCTAAGTGTGAGTTTTGATATGATGTGCGGTGCGTTTAGCTTACTTTTTATCTCACGCTATAATATCTAATCTCACCACAACGCATTGTCCATCTAAACCCACACTAATTCTATTTAAATAATTCAAATAAAAATATTCGATAAAAATAGTTAAACAAACAAATAATAAAACAATGGAACCAACTAATTAATATAATGAAAATTTTTTCGCGTTAGATAAGCTTTTATTCACACTAATTTTTTTATCAATTAATTAATATAGCTAGTATGATTTTTACTTACGCTTCGCTTTCAGTTAAATATTTATTTTTTGTTAATTATAAAATATAATTTTAAAGGTTGCAATATGTTCTAAGTTCTTGTACTATTCATATATTTGTAACTTAGTCTTCATATTTTTATTTTCAGGAATTTAGTCCCTCTACTTTTATAATGGGCTTAAATTTAATAGTGTTAACAATTTTTAAAAATCCACATTAACATTTTAGTCGGAATAAAGTATTTAGATTACCTAATGACATTATAAGAGTTTTTTTTTTTTTTTGCTCAGCTAAAATAATAATTTATTAGCATTATAAGAGTTGAGGTATCAAATTATTTTAAAATTGAAGTATAGAGATTAAATCTCAAATTTAAGTGAAGTATAAGGATCAAAATTAAAAGTTAATAATTCTTATACAATCTAAAAAAAACAGAGAAATTAGAATTGAAATTTAACTATGTGAAAAAGAAAAATAAAAATAAAAGAAAATAATAATTGACAGGTGTTAAGTATAATCTCAAAAAAAAAAAAAAAAACAGAAAAAGAAAAAGAAAAATTAGAATTGAAATTTAGCCAAGGAAAAAAAAGGAAATAGTAATGAAAAATAGAAAAATTCTACCAGTTCCTTCTATCACAAGTAGACTTGTTTATGGGTCAAGCTACTTGTTCAAGCTCGAAGAGTCGTACGAAATTCGGGAGGGTTTGAGCAAAAAAATTAGGCTCGTTTAAAATATGAATCGGGCTCGGGCTTGAACATTCAAGGCCCGAGCCCAGCTTGACTTGTTTTAAATTTATAATACTTTAAATTTTGTTATTTTTATATATCATGTAATTTAGAACATATTAAAAAATAAACTTATACTAAATACATAATACTACTCTAATGTAAACATTAAAGAAATGTCAAGATGACTATATAAAAATTTTTAATAAATAAAAAATGTATAAAATTATTAAATGAGATTAGGTTAGTCTTTTGCAAATATGAGCAATTTTGGGCAAAATTTTAGACTCAAACTTCGGGCCGAACAAAGTTTAAACAAGCATAAGGTATGTTAATATTATATTTAAACCCGATTCAACTTGACCCATGAACACCACTAATCACAAGACTTCAGGTTATCTAGCTAGCTGCATATTCAATTCAATTTTAAAAGATCTTAATGACTATTTTATTAAAAAAGGCCCATTTCCTATTTTATTTACGGAAATGGGCCACTTTAAACTTTATTTACTGGAATGGGCCAAAAAACCAAAAACGTGTCCATGTAGGCGCGTTTTAAGGGAAAATTTCAGAAAAATGCGTCACTGGGGAGCGCTTTTGCCATGTCAGCATAAAACGTGTTGACGTGGACGCGCTTATTGACATGGAAAAAGCGCTCCCCCAAGGACGTGCTTTAGCCCGTGTTTTTCTAGGGTGGGTTATTTGCATGTTTAGGGCTTAGGGTTTAGAGGGTTTAGTGTTTTAAGATATTAGGGCTAAGGTTTTTGTTAAAATAAATTAGGGTTTATGGTTTTGGAGAAAATAAATTAGGGTTTAAGGTTTTAAAAAATAAATTAGGGTTTATGGTTTTTAAAAAATAAATTAAATTAGGATTTATTGTTTATTAAAAATAAATTAGGGTTTAGAGATTTTTAAAAATAAATTTGTGTTTAAGGTTTTAGAGTTTTTGTAATAGTTTTAGGGATGAGTTTTGAAAAAATTATTTTGACGAGATTAATTTTGTTTTTTTTTTGTTCAGTCAGTAAAAGTACTGAAAAAAGCTCCCATCTGGACGCTATTTTTCTACAGTAATTTCTGAAAAATAATTTTGAGAAGATAGTTATGAAAAAAATGAGTAAAAAACACTTTAAGCATAATGCACTGTCAGCAAAAGTAGTGAAAAAAGCTCTCACCTGGACGCTCTTTTTCTACAGTAGTTTCTGAAAAAATAATTTTGAGAAGATGGTTCTGAAAAAATAGGGTCAAAAATGCTTCAAGCAGGATGCACTTTCAGCAAAAGTACTAAAAAAAGCTCCCAAATGGACGCTATTTTTTACAGGAGTTTCTGAAAAAATAATTTTGAAAAGATGGTTCTGAAAAAAGAGTGTAAAAAATGCTTCAAGCAGGATGTACTGTTAGCAAAAGTACTGAAAAAAGCTCTCACCTGGACACTCTTTTTATACAGTAGTTTCTGAAAAAATAATTTTGAGAAGATGATTCTGAAAAAATAGTGTCAAAAACGCTTCAAGCAAGATGCCTTTATCAAGCAAAAGTACTAAAAAGCTCCAAAAGCCGACGCTATTTTTCTCTGATGAGTTTCAAAAATAATTTTGAAATGATGGTTCTGAAAAAATAGTGTCAAAAACGCTTCAAGCTGGATCCATTGTAAGCAAAATTACTGAAAAAAGCTCCCACCTGAACGCTCTTTTTATACAGTAGTTTCTGAAAAAATAAGTTTGAGAAGATGATTCTGAAAAAACAGTGTCAAAAACGCTTCAAGCAGGATGCAGTGTCAGAAAAAGTATTGAAAAAAAAACTCCAAGCTGGACGCTATTTTTCTCCAATAGTTTTTGAAAAAACAATTTTGAGAAGATGGTTCTGAAAAAATAGTGTCAAAAACGCTTCAAACAGGATGCACTATCAATAAAAGTACTGAAAAAAGCTCTCACTTGGACGCTCTTTTTGTACAGTACATCCTTGTAACACCCCTAACCCGTAACCGACGCCGGACTAGGGTTAGGAGCATTACCGGACAGATCGAAAACTTACATAACATTTCATACATTACATTCATCATTAACAATCATGATGTCCCTTAAATGAGTCCTCGAGACCATAAACATGCTTATAAATTGGGTCGGGACTAAACCGAAACACATACAGAATTTCTCAAAAATTTGAAACTTTTCTAGGATGCAGGGGAGGCACGTCCGTGGGGGAGACTGTGTGCCCTCCACGGCTTCTAGACACCCCCGTGTGTCCATCCGTGTCTATATACTGACTATATCAACATGGTCACTAGGCACGCCCGTGTGCCATAGCCGTGTGCTACTAGGCCATATACTGACTTCCCCACCACGGCTACCAAGCACGCCCGTGTGCCATGGCCGTGTGCTCTTAGCTAGCTACTGACTTGCACACCACGGCCAGCTGACACGCCCATGTCGAGGCCGTGTACTATTAAGCTACATTCTGCCAATTCACCCACGGTCTTCAGGCAGGCCCGTGTGCCACAACCGTGTGACATTTATAGGCCATTTACAAGGCCAAATGCCACCCATAACGGTCATACCTACAAGCCATATTTACCAACATATCTCATGCACATATAACCATAAAAAACATACCAAAATAATCATTCAAACCATGCATCATATATCACATTCATTTAAGCAAAGTCTTAATTCAAAAATAGCCAAATCACATGGCTAAGATCACATAACAACTTATACTAAAATACTAGCCTATACATCCCATATCTAACTTTATACATTTTCAAAGTGTACCAAAATGATTTTAGTAGTGTGATGACGATCCTTGACGGTCCCGAGCCTTCAGTAGCTTTGACGACCTATAAAACAGAGAAAACACAAACAGAGTAAGCTTTCCAAAAGCTTAGTAAGTCAATATACAAACAAACTTAGCATGGAGGGCATAGTCGCAAATAAATACTTTGGCACATATCAAACACTTAGCAAACTATCACATATATTCTTTAATTCTTATGCTATTGACCACATTTGCCACTTTCACCATTCAAGAATCATATAAGCACATAGCTCATTTAGCCAAATCTTTACATATCATATCATCCATTCCATATACATAGCATCGTAGTAAGATCACATAGATACTTACCTTTTATACACAACTAGAGTATAACCAACGTACCTGAATCGGACACTCATTTACTTAATCTATCAAAGCTCGGATTTGTCATTTGTATCTCAGACTTGCCCGCTAAACCATGAGGAATCCAGTAGGATACTCAGAAGCTCGAAATAATCGTACAATGCCATCGTCCCAGACGAGGTCTTACATGTTCTCAGATATCGATGCCACTGTCCCGGACAGGGTCTTACATGAATCAGTACGATGCCGATATCCCGGATATGGTCTTACACGTAAGAATCATAACGAGGCCAACGTCCTAGACGTGGTCTTATACGTAAAACTCAAATTGATGCCAACGTCCCAGACGTGGTCTTACACATAATCAGATATCGATGCCACTGTCCCAGACAGGGTCTTACACGAGTCTCAAATCAACGCCAACGTCCCAGACATGGTCTTACATGATAAAAATAGAACAGATATCTATGACGAGACTTAGTCAATCCTATCTATTCCTGGATTCGTACGGGGCTACTCGGACTTAGTCACTATAACGAAATTATCTCGAAATTCATATGATCAACATCTTATAAACACTCATTATCATCATTAGTCATATGAACAATTACAATTGCATACATATACATTCATTTGCATAGTGACTAACCTCGGATTCGATATGTCGGAATGAAAATGGCTACTCGGTTACTTTCGCTTTCTCGCGATCTATGTCTGTTTTCCTTGGTTCTTGATCTAAACATTTTCAAAATTAACCCTTTTATTCACTAATTCATACAATTCAATCCATGGACACACATTTAGGGCTATTTGCAAATTAACCCTCATATTTGTACACTTTATCATTTTAGTCCATTTTTCTCAAAACATCAAATTCACAAAATCCACACATACACATGCTTAGCCGAATGTATATACATCTCATACAAGTCCATATTTTCCATAAAATTTTCCATTTAGTCCCTCAAGTTACCATTTTCTCAATTTAGCCCTATTTAGCTAAATTCATCAAAAATTCAAGAACAAAGTATGTTCATCTAACTCATATCTTTCATTTAACACCAAAAATCATAAAAAAGCTTGACATATCATCAATGGCATCTCACACAAACATTATCAATTCATCAAATTGAGACATGGGTTTTAAAGCTCTCGAAGCAACGATTACAAAAACGTAGAAATTATCGAAAACCAACCGAAAACATACCTCTAATTTGGCTCTCAAATGGCCGAATATGACAAGCTCAAACCCTTTCTTTTCTTTCTTATTTTCGGTGATAAAAAAAATGGAGAACATGGCTTATTTCTTTTATGTTTTATGATATAATGAATAAATTTTCATTTTACAATTTTAACCTTTAATACTAAATGTATAAAACATGTAATTCACGGTCATTCTTGACCAAAACCACCCACTAACTAAATAGTGGTTCAATTGCCACTTAAGGCCATAACTTTAAAAAGCTACAACACAAAGGTGCTTTAACAAATAGCAAGCAACTTTCACATTTAATGCAATTCCATCCTTTTGTCAAATTAAACACACAAACGGACAAATTAACTTACGGAAATTTAACACATGCTTAGTCACATATCAACGGCACATAAAATAATATTAAAATATTATACGGACTCGGATTCGTGGTCCCGAAACTACTATTTCGACTAGGGTATGAACCGGATGTTACAATTCTCCCCCTTAGGGATTTTCGTTCCCGAAAATCTTACCGTTAAACAGATTCGGATATTACCGTCTCATTGAATCTTTAGGGTCCCACGTAGCCTCTTCTATTCCGTGTCGATTCCATAGTACTTTTACTAACGGAATTTTCTTATTTCTCAACTCTTTTACTTCACGAGCTAAGATACGGATCGGTTCCTCTTCATATATCATATCAGATCGGATTTCAATTTTAGATGGGATAATTACATGTGACGGATCAGATCGATATCTACGGAGCATCGAGACATGGAATACATTATGAATCTTTTCTAGCTCGGAAGGCAACAACAATTGATATGCGACAGGTCCAACTCGCTCAATGATCTCATACGGTACGATGAACCTCGGACTCAACTTGCCTTTACGTCCAAAACGGAGCACTTTCTTCCATAGCGACACTTTCAGAAATACTTTGTCGCCGATCTCAAATTCTATATCTTTTCGTTTCAAGTCTGCATATGACTGACGGCGACGATCGATGTCGTTTTCAAACAATCTCGGATCGGTTTTACTTTACATTGCGAGTCTTTTATCAAGTCGACCCCATGTAGCTTATTTTCACTGAGTTTGGTCCAATATAGAGGTGTACGACATTTACGTCAGTACAAAGCTTCATATGGTGCCATTCTGATGCTCGACTGAAAACTGTTATTGTATGCAAACTCAATCAAGGGCAGATATTGTTCCCACGAACCATTAAACTCAAGTGTACAACATCTTAACATATCTTCGAGAATCTGAATAATCCGCTCAAATTGACCATCTGTTTGCAGATGAAAAGCTGTACTGAAATGCAGTTTCGTGCCCAAAGCTTCTTGCAATTTCTTCCAGAATCTCGACGTAAACCTCGGATCTCTATCTGACACAATAGATAGCTGTACGCCATGCAATTTCACAATCTAAGAAATATAAAGCTCGGCTAATCTGTCAAGTGAGTAGTCAGATCTTACCGGAATGAAATGAGCAGATTTTGTTAATCTATCAACCACGACCCGTATCGCGTCTTTCTTTCTTGGAGTCTGAGGCAAACCTGAAACAAAGTCCATTGTTATTCTATCCCATTTCCATTCAGGAATCAGAATCGGCTGGAGCAATCCAGACGAAACTTGATGTTCGGCTTTTACTTGCTGACAGACTAAACATTTCGAAACAAAGTCAGAAATGTCTCGTTTCATACCAGACCACCAGTAGTGTCGTTTCAAATCTTGATACATTTTCGTACTTCCCGGATGAACAGATAGACGGCTGTTATGTGCTTCGCTCAAAATCAACTGAATTAACTCCGAATTTCTCGGAACACAAATACGATCCCGGAATCTCAAATAATCATCAACAATTTGAAATTCAGATTCGAAATTCACTTCACACTGAGCTCGTTTCAATAACAATTCTTTATTAGATTTCTGAGCATCACATATCTGTTGTAAGAACAACGGTTTTGCTTTTAATTCAGCTATCATAGAACAATCATCAGACAAATCCAACTGAGTACTCAATGCTCGTAATGTAAACAACGATTTTCTACTCAGAACATTTGCAACAACATTTGCTTTACCCGGATGATAATCTATCACAAGCTCGTAATCTTTTAACAACTCAAACCATCTTCTCTGACGCAGGTTCAAATCTTTCTGAGTCATCAGATATTTCAGGCTTTTATGATCTAAAAATACGTGACATTTTTCACCATACAGGTAATGGCGTCAAATCTTAAGTGCAAACACAATTGCAGCAAGCTCAAGGTCGTGCGTCGGATAATTCTTTTCATGCGGCTTCAATTATCTCGAAGCATAAGCTACAACTTTGCCTTCCTGCATCAAAACACATCCCAGACCGTTTAATGAAGCATCACTGTAAATCACAAATGCTTTGCCGGATTCTGGCCGTCCTAACACCGGAGGTTCTGTTAACAGAGTTTTCAACTGATCAAAACTTCTCTGACATCTATCAGACCATTCAAATCTAACATCCTTCTAAAGTAATCTGGTCAACGGTGTAGCTATCGTTGAAAAGCCTTTTACAAATCTGCGATAATAACCAGCTAAACCCAGAAAACTGCGAACTTCAGATACACTTCTTGGAGGCTTCCAATCCAGAATAGCAGAAATCTTGCTTGGATCAACTCGAATCCCAAAAGCTGACACAATATGTCCTAGAAAACTAACCTTGTGCAACCAGAATTCACATTTGCTGAATTTTGCGTACAATTGCTTTTCTCTCAGAGTTTATAACGCAATCCTCAGATGTTCAGCATGCTCCGTCTTATTCCGTGAATAAATCAAAATATCGTCAATGAATACGACAACAAATCGATCTAGGTACGGTCTGAAAATTCTATTCATCAGATCCATAAAAATAGCAGGAGCATTGGTTAATCCAAATGGCATAACTAAGAACTCATAATGCCCGTACCTTGTTCTGAATGCAGTTTTCGGAATGTCTGAATCTTTCACTCTCAACTGGTAATATCTCGATCTCAGATCAATCTTGGAAAACACAGTAGCTCTTTTTAACTGATCAAATAAATCATCAATTCTGGGCAACGGATATTTGTTCTTTATAGTTACCTTGTTCAGCTGACGATAATCAATGCACATTCTCATCGTGCCATCTTTCTTTTTCACAAACAGAATAGGAGCACCCCAAGGTGAGAAACTCGATCTAGTGAACCCTCTATCAGTCAACTCTTGCAACTGTGACTTTAACTCTTTCAATTCTGTTGGTGCTATTCTATACGGAGCTATCAAAATAGGCGTAGTACCAGGCAACAACTCAATACCAAACTCAACTTCATGAATCGGAGGTAAACCCGGTAACTCTTCAGGAAACACATCAGAAAACTCACAGACAATAGGCACTGATTCAACTTTCTTTTCGGATACCTTTGAATCAATCACATAAGCAAAATATGCCTCATATCCCTTCTTCACATAACTTTGAGCTTTCAAAACAGTTATCACAGCAGACAATCCACTCAAATCATTAGATTCAATTCGTACAATCTCATCATTCGAACATCTCAAATCAATAGTCTTTCTTTTACAGTTCACAATAGCATCATGCAAAAACAACCAATCTATACCCAGAATAATATCGAACTCGTCAAATGGCAACAGCATCAGATCAGCAGGAAAATAGATATCTCAAAAATTAACGGACAGTTCTTGCATACTTTGTCAACAATGACACTTTTACCTAAGGGGTTTGATACTTTTATAGTAAACTCAGTAGACTCTACAGATAAAGTCTTGCTGAATACTAAATTCATACATATATATGAATGCGTAGAACCAGGGTCTATCAAATTAATCATAGAAGTATCATAAAGAGTAAAAGTACCAGTTATAACATCAGGCGATGAAGCTTCCTCACGAGCTCGGATAGCATACGCTCTAGCAGGTGCTCTAGCTTCAGATCTTACAACATTTTCTCTCGTAGTTCTCTGACTACCACTAACATTTCTTACGTTCTTCGATGATCTACCTCTCACAGGTGCATTATCGATCTCGGTCTCGAGCAGTCGCGCTCGACCGACTCGGGGCAATCACGGATAAAGTGATCAAGTGATCCACATCTGAAACAAGCTCTATCATTTAATCTTCAGCTTCCCGGATGCCTTTTTCCATAATGTTTACATTCAGGTTTCTCAGATCGTACGTTTCCAACACTTGCCACCGAAGTTGCTGGAGCTTTGGAGCTCATTTGCGGTCTAGATTGGTTTCTGTTCGAATATCTCACATTATCCCTGAATCTTTTCGAAGCAGATTGAAATGATTTACTCTGAAATCTCTTTCTCATATCTCGAGTATCAGACTCAGCTTTTCTTTTATCTTTCCCGAGTGCCTCAGCTTTACAAGCTCGGTCAACGAGTACAACGAACTCTTTTATTTCTAAAATACCAACTAGCAAACGGATGTCTTCATTAAGTCCGTCTTCAAATCTTTTGTACATTATAGCTTCATATAATACACATTATTAAGCGTACTGACTCAGTCTCACGAACTCTCGTTCATATTCTGAAACAGTCATTCGGCCTTGTTTTAGTTCTAGAAATTCCTTCCGTTTTTTATCAACGAATCTTTCACTGATATATTTCTTTCGAAACTCGCTCTGAAAGAAGTCCCATGTAATTCGCTCTTTCGTAACAACAGAAATTAGGGTTTTTCACCATTGATAAGCTGCATCTCGGAGTAACGATACAACACAATTTATGCATTCATCCGGAGTCAGAGACATTTCGTCAAATACCCGGATAGTATTCTCTAACCAGAATTTGACCTTTTCAGCATCATCATCATTGGTAGCTCGGAATTCTTCAGTCCCATACTTGCGAATCTTGTCAACCGGAGGCTTATTCAACAGATTTACACCCATCACCGGAGGCACAACTGATGTCTGAGAGGGATTACTCGGGGGCAGAGGTTGCGAAACAGTCGGGTTATTCTTTACGAACTGAGTGAACCACTCACTCATCATCTGGAAGAAAGCTTGTTTAGCTTCTTCCCCTTGACCGCTAGTAGTCGGTCTCGGATCAGAGGGCGTTGTCCCTTGCACGGGATCAGGCGCATTGCTTTCTACGTTGTCAGCTATGGCTCTTTCAGGATCCATTACTATACGAAAATCACATTTTTATACGTCAGGATTCATCACACTATCGCAATTCAGATATATGGCATGTATAGCTAGACTCTGACACGCTACGTTAGTCTGAGAATCGACTAAACCGTAGCTCTGATACCAACCAAATGTAACACCCTAAACCGTGAATCGACCTTTGGACTAGGGTTAGGAGCATTACCGGACAGATCGGAAACTTACATAACATTTCATACATTACATTCATCATTAACAATCATGATGTCCCTTAAATGAGTCCTTGAGACCATAAACATGCTTATAAATTGGGTCGGGACTAAACCGAAACACATACAGAATTTCTCGAAAATTTGAAACTTTTCTAGTATGCAGGGGAGACATGTCCGTGGGGGAGACCGTGTGCCCTCCACGGCTTCTAGACACCCCCGTGTGTCCATCCGTGTCTATATACAGACTATATCAACACGGTCACTAGGCACGCCCGTGTGCCATGGCCGTGTGTTACTAGGCCATATACTGACTTCCCCACCACGCCACCAAGCACGCCTTTGTGCCATGACCGTGTGCTCTTAGCTAGCTACTGACTTGCACACCACGGCCAGCTGACACGCCCATGTCGAGGCCGTGTACTATTAAGCTACATTCTGCCAATTCACCCACGGTCTTCAGGCACGCCCGTGTGCCACAACCGTGTGACATTTATAGGCCATTTACAAGGCCAAATGGCACCCATAAGGGTTATACCTACAAGCCATATTTACCAACATATCTCATACACATATAACCATAAAAAATATACCAAAATAATCATTCAAACCATGCATCATATATCACATTCATTTAATCAAAGTCTTAATTCAAAAATAGTCAAATCACATGGCTAAGATCACATAACAACTTATACTAAAATACTAGCCTATACATGCCATATCTAACTTTATACATTTTCAAAGTGTACCAAAATAATTTTAGTAGTATGATGACGATCCTTGACGGTCCCGAGCCTTCAGTAGCTTTGACGACCTATAAAACAGAGAAAACACACACAGAGTAAGCTTTCCAAAAGCTTAGTAAGTCAATATACAAACAAACTTAGCATGGAGGGCTTAGTAGCAAATAAATACTTTGGCACATATCAAACACTTAGCAAACTATCACATATATTCTTTAATTCTTATGCTATTGACCACATTTGCCACTTTCACCATTCAAGAATCATATAAGCACATAGCTCATTTAGCCAAATCTTTACATATCATATCATCCATTCCATATACATAGCATCGTAGTAAGATCACATAGATACTTACCTTTTATACACAACTAGAGTATAACCAACGTACCTGAACCGGACACTCATTTACTTAATCTATCAAAGATCGGATTTGTCATTTGTATCTCAGACTTGCCCGCTAAACCATGAGGAATCTAGTAGGATACTCAGAAGGTCGAAATAATCGTACAATGCCATCATCCCAGACAAGGTCTTACATGTTCTTAGATATCGATGCCACTGTCCCGGACAGGGTCTTACACGAATCAGTACGATGCCGATGTCCCGGACATGGTCTTACACGTAAGAATCATAATGAGGCCAACGTCCCAGACGTGGTCTTATACGTAAAACTCAAATTGATGCCAACGTCCCAGACGTGGTCTTACACATAATCAGATATCGATGCCACTGTCCCAGACAGGGTCTTACACGAGTCTCAAATCAACGCCAATATCCCAGACGTAGTCTTACATGATAAAAACAGAACAGATATCTATGACGAGACTTAGTCAATCCTATCTATTCACGGATAAATGCGGGGCTACTCGGACTTAGTCACTATAACGAAATTATCTCAGAATTCATATGATCAACATCTCATAAACACTCATTATCATCATTAGTCATATGAACAATTACAATTGCATACATATACATTCATTTGCATAGTGACTTACCTCAGATTCGATATGTCGGAATGAAAACGGCTACTCGGTTACTTTCGTTTTCCCGCGATCTATGTCTGTTTTCGTTGGTTCTTGATCTAAACATTTTCAAAATTAACCCTTTTATTCACTAATTCATACAATTCAATCCATGGACACATATTTAGGGCTATTTGCAAATTAACCCTCATATTTGTACACTTTATCATTTTAGTCCATTTTTCTCAAAACATAAAATTCACAAAATCCACACATACACATGCTTAGCCGAATGTATATACATCTCATACAAGTCCATATTTTCCATCAAATTTGCCATTTAGTTCATCAAGTTACCATTTTCTCAATTTAGCCCTATTTAGCTAAATTCATCAAAAATTCAAGAACAAAGTATGTTCATCTAACTCATATCTTTCATTTAACACCAAAAATCATAAAAAAGCTTGACATATCATCAATGGCATCTCACAAAAACATTATCAATTCATCAAATTGAGACATGAGTTTTAAAGCTCTCGAAGCAACGATTACAAAAACGTAGAAATTATCGAAAACCAACTGAAAACATACCTCTAATTTGGCTCTCAAATGGCCAAATATGACAAGCTCAAACCCTTTCTTTTCTTTCTTATTTTTGGTGATAAAAAGATGGAGAACATGGCTTATTTCTATTATGTTTTATGATATAATGAATAAATTTTCATTTAACAATTTTAACCTTTAATACTAAATGTATAAAACATGTAATTCAAGGTCATTCTTGACCAAAACCACCCACTAACTAAATAGTGGTTCAATTGCCACTTAAGGCCATAACTTTAAAAAGCCACAACACAAAGGTGCTTTAACAAATAGCAAGCAACTTTCACATTTAATGCAATTCCATCCTTTTGTCAAATTAAACACACAAACAGACAAATTAACTTACGAAAATTTAACACATGCTTAGTCACATATCAACGACACATAAAATAATATTAAAATATTATACGGACTCAGATTCGTGGTCCGGAAACCACTGTTCCGACTAGGGTATGAACCGGACTGTTACAATCCTGCTTGACCTTAGGCTATAAATGAGCCAAATTTCGTTGTTATGTTGTATAAGTTACAACAAGAGAAATTAGAGAAGTTCAGAAGAATAGAAATTGAAGAAGTTTAGAAGAATAGAAATTGAAGAAGTTGAGAAGGTATAGGTTGGTTTATCTTATTAATATTTATACGAATCATTATATTTTTGCATAAGACTTTTTGTTTTGAATTTCTTTCGACAGATCATTTGGATGAAAATGAGTAAACGTATTAGTGTTGTTATTTACTACGACAGTGAGGTCCGTGACACCGAGAACAATGTTATTTTTTTATCAGAGAACACAACGCGAATGGTTTTTAACCAGAACATAGATTTGACAGAACTTCGTAAAAGAATTAGGCATAAAATCTTCGGAACAACGCCAATGAGAGTTTCGTCTATTAAGTATCAATTTTGTGCTTCGGTTGATCCTGTGACATATGACTCATTTGATATCAAATGTGCTCGTAGCTTGAAGGCGATGGTGCAGACTCATCTCGCTAGTGGATCACCCTATCTTGAGTTAAATGTACAATTTTTATCGCTAAATGAAGCACTTGCGACTTTAACATATACTGCTGTTCGAGAAGAATACACGACCTCTGCCCAATACTCCGTTAGTGGAAGGCAGAATATGGAGGCGTTCATGTTTGGTGGCAGTATGGAATACATGACCCCTGCACGACACTCCGTAAGTGGATGGGACATGCATCTCGGTGGGTCGATGTTCGATGCTGGAAATACGTATCAGCGAATGACATCAACTTCTAGTGGTTGGCAATCCACATCTGACTGGGGACGTTATGAAACATCCACGAGAAGGGATGATGTACTCCCTACGACGTCCACCTGCGAGGGGACCTCGTACGTTACAGATGATGGTAGGTTGGATGATGAGTCTGATGTGGATCCACCTTGAGAGCCCAGTCCTGATGGTGCAGAAGTTGCATTATTTTTTGATCCGGAGCCTGTTCCAACCGAACCTGAAGACGATGAAGGAGGTTTAGATGAAGAAGAAGAAAATCTGCGATTCACGACATACTCGCCTCTAACCCACATGTATAATGTTGATATATCGGCAGATGATGCGTTGGAGTTTCCAGATCTACCATACAGAAGGCGTGACCATACATGTTCGTCGTTGGATTCGGGTGAATTAGAAGTTTGTAAGGAGTTTTCCAGTAAGAATAGTTTTCTCGGTGTATTGAAACAATATAGCATCATAAACGGGGTTAACTACCACGTGGTTAAATCCAAATCCGAGAAGTTTAAGGCCAAGTGTATAGTGCGAGACGGTACATGTTTATTGAAAATCATGGTTTCGACTAAGAAAAAGACAGGGTTGTGGGAGATAAAGAAGTTCAAAGGTCCACATATGTGTGTTTCTGGTACAGTATCACTGGGTGTTTAGGGTTTTTGAATATTATTGTTATTATTTAATGTTGCACTATTTAACGTACTTATGGGTTGACAGGTGCTTTACAAGATCATCTCAATATAGATTCAGATATGATAGCGAGCATAATACTACCGATGGTAAAGGCGGATTCTAGGACTTCTATGTCAGTCTTAATTTCCAATACTCGTAGCCAATTCAAGTACACACCTTCTTACCGCAATGCTTGGATAGCTAAGCAGAAGGCGTTGGATAAGATGCACAATGGGTGGGACGCTTCTAGGTTGAAGAGGCATGTTTGCCCCCAACCTAATATCTGCGTTATATCGGATCGGGATATTGGAATACTAGCCACAATTGAGCGATAGGGAAGCCTATGGGATCGCGCACACCATCGGTATTATCTAAGGCACGTTGCGTCCAACTATTACGGGCAATATCGGCCTACCACTGAAAGACTACAAGTGACCTGGTTCCGGCGGCGTTTCAGCGGGGGTTATGGTTGTTCTGGTTGTGGGTGTTGGGAGGATGACCCACCTTGATAGAACAAATACTGCGGAGGTGTTTGCATCACCCACCGCAGAGGTGTTTGAATCTCATAAGGTAATGGGGACTGGAAATGAGATGAGCTCCCCGACGGTGCCTTGTGCAATCCCTCCTATGACGATGGCCTATATATCATCGATTGAGTCGGAGTTATCGGGAAAAGAGATGCACCGGGCCATGCATTTTAACCTGGCATAGGATTGGGAAAAGGAAACATATAAGGGTTAGGATACATATAAGGGCTAGGATACATACTTGGCATAATCTAAAGGGGTTGTGGTGTGGGCGTCGTCGCTTGAGGCGTGGGCGTTGGGTTCGATGATTGCATGAGTGCTGTTGATGAGCCCGCCCCGTCAACCGTTCTTATTGGATTTAAAGGGCCCCGTCGTTCCCTTTCGACACGGATTTGTCGATGCCTCTGCTCTTCGGAGAAAAAATATGGCTTGCCATGGATCCTAAACCATGGCATGTAATCCGAATCGCAGGCTAACTCTGGAACGATGATCGGTTCACGAGTAGGTATATGATCATACCGATTTTTCCACATTTCGATATGATTCGAGAAGAGGACCGGCCAATGCGTATTCGATCGCCATAAGTCAATTTTGTGCTCTTCATCGAGCACCTCAGGTGCCACTGGAATCAGTTGTCGGAATCCAAATTGCCGCAACACTCTATCTGTCTGGTGCATCTCAACAGTGGTGTAGTTGATCAATGGGACCCTAACATGCCAGATGTTCGAATTCTGTAGGAATTCATCCGAAATTACTACCCGAATTGTTGGATCCTCGTATGATGTCCATTCAAACTATACGAACATAATAAAAATATTATTTATGTACATAATACTAAATACTAAATACGAAACGACTATGTTATTTATATATATTTCATTTATATATATATACTTACATGCGCTTCCGACCGTTGGTCTAATAGAAGTCGTATATCTTCAAGAGTGGTAGGTATTCCAACATAACTCGCCGAATGGTTCCACCTAATTAAATAAAATTTTAGCATAAAATTATCTTTTAAATCTATGTAATAATTGTAAAATCTAATATAAATTTTACCTCGTTAAGAGTGGGAATGTATACGAGTGGTTCACTTGAGGACGTAAAAATAGAAAGCAAAATCGAGCCCATGATTGTAATAGTGATAGGCAGCCTCCGATTTTGGCTTTACTTGGTTGCGTCGCCCGGCACATCTCCCGGTATAATGTCGACAACACGGTAGACCCCCAACTGAGTTCGCCAGCTGCTTTAAAATCGACGAGTTTCAACAGCCACCTCAGATGCACGAGGTTTCGTGACAAGCCCGACATCAGATAACCTCCAATGATCTTAAGGATGTATGCCCGAGTGTGTCGCATTCTTTCTATTTCAGTCGAATCATGCCTCGGCTCCGGAAATGTATCTTGTAACCAGCCCATCTCGATCCGACCACCGTAAATATTATCCAGAATCACACCCAAAAGATCGTAGCATATGGCTCCCCAATCAGCAGATTGAGCAGACCCGGTAAGTACGGACCCATACACCGGCAACCCTAATTGTAACTGCACGTCCTCCAGAGTGATGGTACACTCTTTGCATGGAAGATGGAATGTGTGCATCTCGGGTCTCCACCTCTCTATGAACGCGCTGATGAGTTTAGGGTCCAACTTGCATCCCCGGCCTATATTGGCCACGTGCCAATAACCTGCCTCCCTCAAGTAATTTTCTATCAACGATGATGGAGGACCAGACATATTACGAATATAACATTGTAACACCCGATCTACCGACTGTTATAAAAAATTATAAAATAAATATTAACTAAAATTACATAAATGAAAAAAATATATTAAATAATATTAAAAAAATTGAAATTAACCCTTACCATTTTCATTTGCTCGACGGAGATATGTTTATGATCGAGATGAATTAATTCTCAAGCCATTGCAAACACGATTAAATATCTTAGAAATTAAAAAATAATAATACTAATTTAGAAAAAAAATTAAAGGAAATTGTGATTTAAAGAGAGCTTTGAGAAATTTAGAGAGAAATTTGAGAGCTTTTTTTGAGAAATTTAGAGAGAAATTTGGAAGAAATTAAAGGAAATTGTGTGAAAAAAATGGGCGGGAGAGTTTATAGTTTTTTTTTTTACCATTGGCCCCCCAACGGTCAAATTTTTAAATGACCGTTGGGGCCAATAACACGGGCTAAAGTGCGTCCCTGGGGGAGCGCTTTTGCCATGTCAGCAAAGCGCGTCCATGTCAATGCGTTTTATGCTGACATGGCAAAAGCGCTTCCCCGAGAACGCGCTTTTCCGAAATTTTCCCTTAAAACGCGCTTATGTGGATGCATTTTTTATTTTTTGGCCCATTCCGATAAATAAAATTCAAAGTGACCCATTTCCGTAAATAAAATAGGAAATGGATTTTTTTTAATAAAATAGTCTATCTTAATCATTTATTAATTTTATATTATATCATAATTTAACTACCATTCATTACAGCTTTTGATAGTGTTAGTGAAGTTTTAACTGGAGGATACTTTCCTATCATAATCATCAGTCTTTTCATTTTATATTTTTTGTCCAATATGTGGTAGAAGTTGGTCCATCAAAATTCGTATTCATTAAAAAATCATTGATGCTATACTTTATACAACATTCAATGGTTCAACCTTATTTAATTTTCATCAACTTGTTGATTACAATATGCAATTTATGCTAGACTTCACATGAATAATAATATGGTGTGGCAACTACCAAATTGAAATGTACATAACATTTTGATGTTTGCTTTTATATTTTTCATATCTCATTTTAACCACACGGTTTACCATAGAATCTGTAAGCAGTCTTGTTCTACTAAAATTTTGTGGTGGAGAATTATTAATTTTAGAATGAATTAAAATCTAATTTTATTTTATGATTTAAAAGAATCAAAGTTTTACACTAGGTCATATTTAAATCTATTTAGAGATTTTTTCCATCACATCCAATAAACTTCTCTTACGATTCTATGATTTATTGTTTTTAACATTAATCTTATTTTAGATTCTTATCATATCTTCTTTTTTTGATACAATGCCTGGAACTATTCATAGTCTCTCCCTAATCTTTAAATAGGAGAATAATGCATTTCAGCACACTCGAACCCACGTCCTCAATAATCTTAATATTAGCTCTATAAAAATAGGACATTGACAGCCTCCAGACATATTAATGTCTAGAGTGTAAATACTACAACTAAATATATGGAATTGAGGTAGTGTCAGCAAGTATACGAGTCAAGTTGTAATATAGTTTTTACAACGAAGTAAGTGAGTACTCTGAGGATCGTACCCAACATTGAGTTCCTATGCCTTTGAATGGTATCCTGCACACTCACTAAGCACATTAGCTCACCCGTAGGTCTCATTCGACCCCTACAGTCATAAAAAGATTTAAAATGCACTTTTTATTTAATTCAAAGCAAAGACAAAAAAATTAACTAAAACAAAGTAAAAATGCTTGTATCCAGTCTTTTTAAATATGAAAATTAGTTTAATCCGTTACATCGTATTATGGTAGATCAAATACTTACCGTTCATACTTTAGAGACGATATTGTTAGAAGGGATAGTCATAAATCCCGAACATGAACCATAAAACGAACATAAAAAATATAAAGAAGAAGAGGACACTTATCCAAATAAATTCACATTTATTTAAACTCAAAAAAAAAAAAAAAAAAATCAACGATTTCTATTCCTGACCAACCCGCCGGCTAAACAACTTTCCCAACACTCTTAAGACTAAAATTAGTTGGTTTAAATTTGATTGTACATTGTCTTCACCTTCCGACCCTGCATCTTATATCAACAAAAGTAAACATCAATGATTTTATAAGCATGGATGAATGTTTTTATAGACTTATATATGTATTCTTATTTTCATCTTCTTTCCATGGAGCCACCATGGTTGTCGGCCATGACTTTTCTCTTTTTTGCACATCATTATCATTATTATTATAAAGATTCCGATACCTTGTTCGTGGTCTTCGCTTTCCACCTTTTCTTTTAGCCACCGTTGTTAACAACAATGGTTGTAAAGTCACTTTCTCTCTCAAATGCATCTTAATTTCTATATCTTTTGTTATTAAATTTAGTATTAAGAAATTTGATGTGTCTTAAATCAAAATATAGAGAAAATAATATCCGAAACACAATTCTGACTTACGTGTAATAATCGTAGATAAAACAAAAAAACACAAAGCATAGCACCGCCATTCTTTTTCTTCTAATTAATACAATTTTGCAAATAATTGATTAAATTATTAAACCCAAATAAGATAACCCTTCATTATTTTAAAAATGGTGTGATCGAAAAAATAAAAATAATTGCAATTGTCATGTGAGAATTCACATCTACACAAAATCTATAAATTTAACCCAACAAAAATAATATATATATATGATATTTAAAAAGAAGTATTTCTTACTAATTTAATATTTTAGAGAATAATCCTCTCATTATTTTTTCGATAAATTTTATTAATATGTAAAATCACCAATACATTAAAATAAAGTCAGAGGCGTAACTACGAGGATGGCAGGGGCCTCGGTCCCTTAAAATAGAATTTTTTTTTATTTAAAATCTTTAAAATTTTTAAAATTTTAAATTAGTAAAGGTAAAATTATATTTTAGCCCCTAAAATGATAATAATTTGATTTAATCCTTTAGAAATTATAAAGATATAGACTATTAAATGGTGAAACTGTATTTTTACTATCGTAAAAATTACAATTTTTTTTAACTTCACCCTCGAATAAAACCCAAATAATTATGTACCAAAGAAAAAGGTATGAATGCTAAGTTAAATCATATGAAAGAAAATGTAAGTGAAAATATAAATATCACATATACAAATCATATCATTAAACATGAGCACAACTTAATGAATTTAATATAATATCAACAATGCTTTTCTTGAAAGTCTATAAACTCATAAAATTTTACTCAATTTTCTTTTCACCATAATAAAATCATAAACTCTCAAGTAGAAAAGAATAATAGAACAGAAGACATGAAACGAATCAAGGAAGAAAGGGCAGTTTAGGAACTTCCTGTGGGAGTGTTTTCCTATCCCACAAAGCACTATTTATAGGAGTAGGGGGCCTAAAGATAAATCACCCTTATATGAACAATATGTTAATTAATAATGCTTGTAAGCACTTAATCCATAAATTTACAAAATAACATTTACGTATATTCGTAATTCATGAATTTTCAAATTTATGAATAACCACAAATATGGATCGGAATTCCCTAAAAATGATATTTTCATGTCGAAACAGTATATAAATAATAATATATGGAGTAAGATCAATCTCATAGAGATTAAAATATCTAAAATTATCATTCGGTTTAACCAGGTTACACGCCTAGGCAGTTGTCGTACCCACGACATGAGATGATATGTGCAAAAACAAAAAGGGGGTTTTAAATATGATAAAAGTAGAAACACTAGAAATAATTAAAATTGAAATAACAATAAAAATAAGCAGAAACATAACTCAATTAAATAAACTGATGTGATGAAATTTTAGCTTTAGGCTTGATTTTTGCTTTGGTTTCGAATTGATATTGATAATGAATCTTTTCCTTCAATCGATAAGTCAATTATAGTGATCGAGTACATTTTAGACTAACCCTTTTGTGTATAAATTAATTGCGGGAACGCTCAACAACTAACACTTACTAAATGAACAACCATGAAACACGCGTCTACGATTTAGCTTTCTAGTAGCCTTGCGAACTAGAAGGGCCCAACTCGAACCAACGGGCTCAAATGCGCTGGTCGATTAAATTTGATTACTATTTCCCTTACGGATCCAACCAATCACTTAATTGGACATACCAATGTGTTCCTTGATAGATCGAATACGACATATGATCGTATCAATTTTTTCAACTGTACACCTATCAACACCGAAACAACGAGCTCTTTTTGGCTTAGCATCAATACAACTTTATGAAACGACAATATCTATCTTCTAAACTAGAGAAACAACAAATATCGAAATAAAGGTTTTTAAGTGCAATTTCAGATCTCGCGGCTCTCATCTCATTGAAAAATGGAAAATAAAGATGTTAATTAGTCAAATTATCATTAATTTATGCAATTCAAATATTATCCCTTAAATACATTTTTCACAGTAAAGGCAATATTAGATTGGATTGACATATGTGATATCGGCATTTTGGATTTTTTACTAACATTATCAATTTTTTCAAATTGCTTTTGTTTAAAGGACTTGTTTGTTTATTATTATTATTATTATTATTATTATTTAAAGTTAAGGACTGCCCAAATACTTCTTACTTACCTTTATAAAATCACTTTTATGTTTTTTTATCCAAAATATATTTACTTTTTAAAAGAATTTTTTTTCACCTTTACACCATGAATTTGGATATAAAATCTTTTCAAACCGACCGTTGGTAAAGCAGATTTGTAGACGCATGAACTACACGTGGAAGTTAGCCGGTGGATCCAAATGACAGCTGAACTATTAAAAATTTTAGAGGAGGAAAACGCCAAATGGTATTTTCGAAATCTGACCAAGCAATCAAAAATATGGAATTTTGGGCAACCATTTATACTTTATAATATGAAAGTAATATTCCAACAAAATAAATTAAATGGAATTTGTTTAATATGCTTATGTACAAAGTGGTTGCCACTACTTTTTCAATTTTTTTGTCATCACTTTATATTTCTTCTTCTTTACATTTCAATCTTTTTAATTTTCAATTTACATTTTAACAAATTCAAATTTTAAATAATTTTTTAATAATAATTTTCTTCGTATTAATTTTTTTTTGACATTTTGAAAAAAAATTAAATTGGGCTGTAAATATGCTTAGGTGCACCAAAAAGATAATTACAAAAGGTATATAGGTAACGCGTAAGAGACAAAAAAAAAAAAAAAATGAAGACTTAAATGGAGAAAAGAACATGTGATTTCACTTCATCTCACCATACTTGTATTTATCACGTTTAAGTACAAAATAGTAAGATTCAAATCAACATGTTTTACCACCATACCTTTTGTATTTTCTATTTACTATTATAACCTTTAAATAATAAACTAGCTTAATATTAGGATATTTAAAATATATATATATATATATATATGGTAATAATAATAAAGGAGAACCAAATCTATAATTTACTTTTCTAAATAGCCCGTATAACATGATAAAAAAACAAAATTATTTACTTAATTGTTTAAAATCATTTATCAAAATTGAATAATAGTTAACATAAATTTAGAATACCCAACCTCACATCACAGCATTGGGATGGGTCAAAAATCACTTTGATATCCCAAATCACATTAAATATAAAAAATGATTAATTAATACATTATTTTTGAGATCCGATAAAAAAAATTATTTTCATAAGATGTTATTTAAAAATCCCTAGAAATCTAATAAATAAAATGATGAATAATCTTTGATGATTGCAATTGTGTATAAAAAGTTGATAAAACCACGTGTAATTGATGAAAATTAAACTGCACCAAATCTCATGTCTATATTAATGTAAGAAACACAAAAATGAAAATTAATGTCTTGAAATTAAGAAAAACATTTTAATTAAGGATGAATAAATAATATAATATTGAGCAAAGCATGATGAGATTGTAATCAAACTAAAATAGGAATTTGACCCAGAATCTACTATAATTTACAAATAAAGAAATTTAAACTTCCTTGCTTTAAGCTAACAATAAAAACAATTACCCGTTTGTAATACTAAAAACTTTTAATTATTTTTTTATCTTTATAAAGAAACTAGAACAACACGAGTCAAGAGGATAAACCAGAGCCCAAAAGGGGCAGTACTCCTCAACCCGCAATAGCCGGTAAAAGCTTCGCTTCTGTCACTTCATTTCTCCCACAAAACGACCTGAGACCATGGGTTTCGCGCGAAATTTGCCGGTTCTTTAACGAACTTAAATTATTTACTTTTATAAACAAAAATGGAGTCCCTATTTTTCCTCTTTTAATTCAGCACTGAAATTCGTTGCCCACTCTTCGCGGGAATTCCTTTTTTTTTTTTTTTTTTTGGGTACTTTGCCGACACTTTTATCTCAAGGGTTTCTTCACTCATGAACCATTTCCTAAAAAAAAAAAATTTTAAAAAATAAAAATAAAAAATTTTTTTATTTAAAAAATAAAGTAGATTGAATATCTTTATCATCACCCCAACATTTTCTTTTTAAATTTTTTATTGCTCAATAATTTATATACACAAAAGTGTATTGAAACTGGTTGTAGCAGGTAGAGGGGGTGATGTTCTTTGGCGGCAATATAATTTTACAAAAAAAAAACCCGTTTTGGATTTAAAAATAATTACGTATACGTACAAAATTGGCGCACTGAATTCAATTGTCTTCTTCTGTTTATCTTTTTTCTTTAATTCAAAGATTTTGGTAGATTTGTTTAGTCTATAAACAATCTGGGTTTCTTTTTTTTTTTCTTTGAGTTTGGGTTTTCAAATCCAAATATGGTAATGGGGTTTCATTTATGATCACAAAGGGTTAAGTGCCTAGTGTTGTTGGGGTATTTTTAGATTTCTTTTTATGAACTAGAATGAAGATGGTGATGGTGGTTTCTATATGGAAGGACTAAATTGAATATTTCAGAAAGCTGGTAAGGTTCTAGATTTTCAGAAAACATGCCTTCTGATAAGAAGAAAAATGTATTGGTTGGGATTCGATTAGATAGTGAAAGCAGGGATTTGCTTAGTTGGGCTCTTGTAAAAGTTGCTGAACCTGGTGATTGTGTTGTAGCAATTCATGTTACCCGGAATTCAGGTAAGGCATTTTTGATTTCTTGACAGCGAACTTTGATGTTTTGTACGAGGTTTTTTTTGTGTATTCTAATCTGAAATTTCGATGTAGATCATGCTTTGGGACAGAAATTGTTATTAGAGGGTTATTTAGAAGCATATGAAGGCCTGTGTTCTATAAAGAAGGTTGCTTTCATTACCAATAGTTCTGGCATATATGAATTTTCACTTACCATGAATGAAAAAATTGATATTGATCATTATACATGGCTTGCAGGTTGATCTTAAAGGCCAGATTTATAAAGGAAATTCGATAAGAAAGGTTTTAATTCGAGAAGCAATAAACTATGGTGCTGTAGCTCTAGTTGTGGGTATAGACAAGAGGAGTCCTCTTGGGTAAGTCAGCAGTTAACAGACTCAAAATCATTTTGGTTGTTCAAAATTGGTGTGATTCTTTGTCTGATTACTCAAAAAACAGACATCATTTTCAGGGGTTGGACTTCCACGGCTAGATACTGCACAAAGCGGCTGCCAACAACCACCAATGTTGTGGCCATCAACAAGGGAAAAATCGTTTTCGAAAGGTCCAACAAGAATGAACTATCAGGTTTGGTTCTACCTATCCTAGGAATAATAGAGAACTGGTTTCTGTTTTCTACTATGGTCTTTATAAGTAATGGATGATGTATATGGGATTATGTCAGGTCTTAAAGGTGATCCAAGATCGAGTCTTTGTCTGACCGAAAACCTTGGTGCCAGAGAATGCCAATCAGAATATGGTGATTCTGAAATAGGGTCTGAGATATCCAGTTTCGAAGGGATTCAAAGCTCCAAAGACGGATCAAGGACCAGTAGTGAAGATTCGAAGATTGAAATATTGAGTGTTATTCATGAAGGGAAGAGAATCCCTTCGAGGTCCATTTCTCTTTTTGCAGGAGATAATATGGACTATAAGCCTGGTTGGCCCCTCCTCCTGAGGGCTAGTTCAGCAACACCACAAGCGAAGCATGCCAGGAGCATGTCGGTCGTGAAATGGGTAATGAACTTACCAAGTCGGTCTCCGCATGATCATTCTCCTCGAGGTTCAACAATCAAGGAAATAGAGCTGAATCAACTTGGAGATGACAATGATGGGAATGAGACCAATTCATCTATGCAATATGAGTTGCAAAAATGCTTGGAGGTGCTCCTGAATACGAATTCATCGGATTGCAGATGGTTTAGTTACGGAATTCTAAAAGCTGCAACTGATCAATTCTCCACAGGTTTTCATCCCAAACGTGCCTTGCAACCAGTGATGTATTCTTCATTACTTTATGTGTTTTTCTTTTATTTACTTTTCCAAGATTCTGTTTCATAGCAGAGAACTTGATTGGGAAAGGAGGGAGCAACCACGTCTATAAAGGGATCCTTCCGGATAACAAAGCAGTGGCTGTGAAGATTCTGGAGTCATCAAAAGAGGCATGCAAGGATTTCGCAAACGAAATCGAAATAATCTCCTCACTGAAGCATAAACACATCATGCCTCTAATAGGTATATGTATTAAAGATCATGATCTTATATCCGTCTACGATTTCTCGTCCAAGGGAAGCTTAGAAGAAATTCTGCATGGTACAACACTACAGTTTCGACAAGATCTGTGTTTTTTTCCGTAAAAGTTGTCGTAAACCACTGATCCATGCTAACATATATTGTAGGGAAGAACAAAGGAAAACATGCCTTGCCATGGGAGCTCAGATATAACGTTGCTGTCGGGATTGCTGAAGGCCTAGATTACCTACATAATGAGCTTTCTCGACCTGTTATTCATAGGGATATCAAGTCTTCGAATATTCTTCTTTCAGATGGGTTCGAACCAAAGGTAACCCTGATGATACGTTATTCGAAAACGAAACATATCATGAATCAATCACATGATCATCATTTCTTTCAATGTGACAGTTATCTGACTTTGGGTTAGCAATATGGGGACCAACTGATTCGTCATTTCTGATTCAAGCTGATGTTGTTGGAACATTTGGGTATTTAGCTCCTGAATATTTTATGTATGGTAAACTTAGCGACAAGATTGACGTCTATGCTTTCGGTGTTGTTCTACTTGAGTTGCTATCAGGAAAAAGACCGATAAGCTTTGAGAATCTAAAAGGCCAGCAAAGCTTGGTCATGTGGGTAAGCGTCTTCTCCGAAACTAAGAGTTCCTTTCACTTTGTACATCAACTATCAGTCATACCATTAAGTACTTCAAAATTTGCAGGCAAAGCCTATAATAGAGAGTGGAGATGTGAAAGGTATATTGGACCCCAATTTGAATGGGAACATCAATGAGACTCAAATGCATAGGATGGTTCGAGCTGCGACACTTTGCATCACACGTTCAGGTCGACTTCGGCCAAAGATGAGACAGGTAATGAAGCCTTTGCATCTAGGTTATCAAATAACATTTACAAGTTGCATTGATCCTTAATAAATTTGTGTAGATACTAGAGCTGTTAAGAGGGGAAAAAGAAGTAGAAAAATGGGGAGAGACACCAAATGAGGAAATGGAAAGCCAAGAACAGCATGATGATGATGAAGTTTATCCAAATTCAAGGCCAGAGTTACATTTAAGTGTGGCAATGCTTGATGTTGATGATGATTGTACATCATTTAGTAGCATGGAGCAAAGCAGTAACTTTTTTACTGATGAATATTTAAAAGAAAGATGGAGCAGATCATCAAGCTTCAATTAGATTCTCTTTTTTTTTTTTGTTTGTTTGTATGGTTGGCATCTTTTGAAGTTGTTTAAAATCAAAGTTTGCCTCAAAAACCCAAATTTAGGATTTGTTTGTAATGTACAGTGAAGAGAGAAGAAAGAAAAAAGAAAATAGCAGCAGCACCCTGTGTTTTTAGAGGTGTAATTTGGAGATGTTGATTCTTGTCAAAATAATGATATTGATTGAACCTGTTTAAAGTTGTCAAAAGGTTTTAGGATACTGTTTATGCAAAAATGGGACCCAATTATATTTTTATGCTTTATTGGAATATATTCCTAGTAATTTAAATTAGAATAAAATCTAGATTTTATAGAATTAAATATTAATTTTTAAAACAAATAAATATTAATATCTAAACCAATGTAACAAAATATTTGTAATTTGGGCCCAATAACTTAATGTTGATTCTAGTTAGGGCAAAACCCAAATGATCTTGACCCATAATTATCAAAAAAAAGAATTTTCTTTAGTCCATAAACAACAACAATACACCATAGCATCTGAAAAGACTGCATCTTTAAAAAAATTATTTTACAGTGAAGTAGCTTATGTACCTATAAATTGAAATCCTTTGCAACTAAAGCGGATCTCTACTCTTTTTTTTTTTTGTCTACTTTGTTTCTGGTACGTACATTTTAAGAATCTTCAAAATGCCATTAATGATGATGAATTTACCATTTTTAATAACCTTATATTAAAAGTAGAGAATTTCTTATTTTTTTTCTTTTTCATTAAAAAAAAAAAAAACTTTCACTCTCTTGTAGAATCTTATATGATAACAATGTTCTTTTCCTGATTCTTTGTTCTTTTGGTTTCCTGTTGAACCTTAAATTGTCTCGACTCGTTCAATTTGCTGCGGTTTTCTTTTTCCCGAGTAAGACTTTTCTTCTTTTGTTGCTGGTGATAATTGTTTGCAATTTTCTTTTTACATTCTGCAATGATTGCTTCGGGAAAAAAATGTTTTGGGTTGTTACTGAATTGCTAATTGGGTTTACATATAATCTTAATTTGCTTCTTAGTGTTGCTAATTGAGCACGATTTATTATCTGGGTCAGGTTCAAAATCGTGAATTGATCTCTCCTTCACTAGATTTAAGTGTTTCCCCTTGGATTCTCGGGGGGATTTCAATGGACGACGGGGAGCTTGATTTTTCGAACCAAGAGGTGTTTTCTGGCATTAACATGGGTGACATTCCTAGCAGTTGTTCAATGGACAGTTTTTTCGATGAATTACTCAATGATTCTCATGCATGTACTCATACACATACTTGCAACCCACCTGGACCTGATAACTCTCATACACACACCTGTTTTCATTTTCATACCAAGATTGTGCCTGCCTCAAGTGAAGATAAGGCTGCTATTGATGACACCGCTGTGTCTGGGGAGAATAAATCGAAGAAACGTCCGTTAGGTAATCGAGAAGCTGTCAGGAAGTATAGGGAGAAGGTTAAGGCACGAGCTGCCTCTTTGGAGGACGAGGTTGTGAGACTGAGGGCATTGAACCAACAGCTGGTGAAAAGATTACAGGGTCAGGCTGCATTGGAGGCTGAGGTTGCAAGGCTAAAGTGTTTGCTTGTAGATATTAGAGGAAGAATCGAAGGGGAAATTGGACCGTTTCCTTATCAGAAACCAGCAACTAATGTTAACATGATGAATGTGCCTGGTGCTTATGTGATGAATCCCTGCAATGTGCAATGCAATGATCAGATGTATTGCCGTCATCCTGGAGTCGAAGATAAAACAGGAGAAGCTGCAGCACTGAATGGACAAGGATTTAATGGTTGTGACTTTGACAATATTCAGTGCTTGGCGAATCAGAACTCTACAGGTGGGATTGGAAGTGCAGGGTCGAATGGCAATTATTCTGGCACAAAAAGGAGGAAAGGTAAAAGTTTAGGAGTCTTTCTTTTGATTTTTTCGCATAATTTATGTCGATATTGGAATGTTAATCTCTGATTTGATTTATCTATTATGACTAGTATGTTGGCTTGGCTGTAGTTATTTACTTCACTAGTTTCTGGCTTGGAACTCTACAAGGTGTAGTTTTGTGCTTCTTTTACCTTGTTAGGACTGCTAATAACTAGTTTTTTCTTGTGTGTGTGTGTGTGTCTATTATGAAGTTATTCCATTTACTGCTTTGCTGCTACAACAATAAGGGCTCTTGATTGTTCTAAGTATACCAACCATCTGTAATTCTAGTTAGTAATCCATATTAACTATTGGAGTTTACGATGATTAGTAGAAGAGTGACAGAGGATTTACGTGAAAAATAAGGACCAACATGAGTGGTGCAACATTATTTGAATATTTAGGTGCTGTTTTATAATCACATGAATTGTTAGAAAGCTAGAAAGTGTTGGTGACTTAGCTATGTTTAAAGTACTGAACATTTCCAAGTCCTTATGGTGTATGAACCATGCTTAGAGAGAGCCCTTTACACTGATGCTGGAACTTGTTCTTGCAATTGTCTGAATATTAAAAGCTATTTCTGACTGCTTTGAACTGAATATAGCTGTATAATGCGTAAACTCTGCTTTTGAATGTGTTGTGGCTGTGGTACTGATTTTTATTTTCCTGCGAGGTGTTCATTCAGCTACAGCAGGCTGAAAACTGTATGGAAGAGGGGTACATGTTTGTGTTCCGACAAGAAATTTTCTTGGGATGCTTCGCCTCTTCCTCCAGGTTGCATTGCTTTTTTTATTTTATTTTATTTCCCATCTTTTGTTCTTTTTTGGTTTTTTAGGATCTTCTTAGTTTATGCCAACTTGCTTGGGAAGCCGAAACTTTTGGATTTATAATATGTAGCATTTATGAGTAGCGGTTTCTTACCAAGTATAAAGCCATATCCAATCTTCTTGCCCACAATGTATGATATTCATCAGTAATATACTGTCACTGATGCTAAGCTTTGCAGACTTCATTACAAATTTATAAGCAATTGTGTGTAGTAGTGTTTTTCTTTCTTTATAAGTTCTAGTTCTTTCTAAGGTACATGAACTCTCTTATTGCTGAATGACAGAATTAGGGGAGATGGAATAACTTTGATGTTTTGGATAGTGTGAGCCCTTACCAGGTGAGTTACAAAGTTTCACTCCTTGCACTCATAGGTTGTGGTTCACATTGGAAGCTACAAATTAGCTTGCTATGCTTTCAGCCATTCCTATTCCGGTTTTGCATGGCATCGACAAAAGCACATGAAGTTTGCTTTTGCCATACCTATTGTTTAGGAAGGCCGGAGATGCAAAGTGGCCGTCATTTAACCGAGATTTCTATCATCAGATGTCTGATGAAAACTCAAAAGTTGTATAAGACAGGGTCGATAAACATTTCTATGATATTCTCTTAAACTCATAATTAACCCCTGAGATTAACTGATTGCCTGCAATTGAAACAAAAAAGGAAAGGGAAATGTGGGTATATATGATAAGTTCAGAACATATGATGGCGTGAAAAAAGTAAATAGCTAATGCTTACTAATAAGAAGAAAAATGATATGAATGTGTGACCTTTTTATCTTAATGCTGGTTTTCATCATTATCAAAGATTGTTATAGAAATACGGATGTCATTATCTTTGTAAAAACATTATTGTTTATCATGATTAAAAAACCAGTTACGGTGTGAACGCTATAAGGACTGTTGACCCCTTTTTTTTTTGTGTGTGTGTGTGTGTGCATGTTTTTGGCAAGTTGGTGGATGGATGAATTTTGGAAAGACAGGAAAAGGTAATGCAATCAGTTACAAGTTTACTTAATTTTGAAGAATGTGAAATGAAAAGTGATTTTGACAATTTTTAGTGTTCTTAATTGTACTAGTAAAAATAACACATTTTCAAAACTAAATTACAATTCATGTATGATTTGGATTGTTTTTGTTCATTTTGGAAAATATTTTATTCTGTTAAATAAATTGACTAGCTTTTTTTTTTTTTTTTTTTAAAAATGATGTGATTATATATTTATCTTGGCATCTTTTGTATAATATTATATTTTTTCCTTTTCATTTATTTTTCTTAAAATACACAAAAAAAACTCAATGTGTATATGTTAAGTCTTTACAAAGACATATAAGACATGCTAATTCATTTGACAAAATTAACCTAAAAGTAGGGCTTTTTTTACGTCAATATTATAAAAAAAATTAATACTAAAATGGTATATCAATATAATTATATATGAAAATGGTATGTTTAGGCGTGGTGCTTTTCTTATAAGCGGCATCACCATTTTTTTTAATAAATTTTATTTTTTATTAAAAAATATTATTTTATTAGTGGTGTCATGTACATAGGCGACACCACTTGTAGAAATTATTCGTGTCTAGTACACGGTCCGTGTACAAATACAAAAATGGTATAAAAGGGGTGGTACCTATCTGGTAGGCGGCACTGGTGACCCCTATCTGGTAGGTAGCACTGGTGACCCCTATCTGGTAGGCAGCACCAGTGGTCCAATTTTAGGGCTATTTAATGGTCCCGGTGAAGATGAGATGAGAATGAGGGTTTTAAAAAAAATAGCAAAAGAGAAGGAAAAAGAGAGGGAGAAGAAAGAAAGAAAGAAACAAAGAAAGGAGAAGAAAAAAAAATGATAAGGTATTTTTATTTTTTTTTAAAAATAGAATGGATTATGATGAGGATAAATAATTTTGTTAGTATTGTGTAGTTTGTTTATTGTTATTTTTATGTTGTTTTTAATTTATTTTAAAGTTATTTTGTTAGTTACTATTATAAATTATTTGTTTAGTTTAATGTTTATTGTGATTTGTTAGGTTATGAATATAATTTTTTATTAATTTTGTTAATAAGTCTTGTGATTAGGTTAATTGTTTGTTTAGGGTTTATTGTGATTTGTTAGGTTATGAATGTAATACTTAATATTTTTTAATTTATAAGAAAGTTATTTTGTTAGTAACTATTATAAATTAATTATTAGTTAGTGATGGCATTAGAGGAAAATAGATAAAAACTGAAAATCGAGAAAAAAATTATTTTCTGTTATAGATATTGGTAGAAATGACAATAAATTTAATATTGTTTGATGAGATAACAACTTTAGCACAAAGGGAGAAAGTTGATAAGATGATGAGAGAATGGCAAGATTTCAGAATGAAACCAGAAGAAGACATCGTTCAACACTTTATTACCGTAAATCAAAAGATGCAAAAAGTGTTATGGAAGAGTCATGAACTGATTTAGAAAGAATAAAGTGCAATACTTGTCCCTTAGAGGGATATTAATAGAACGAGAGCATCAAATCATTTTAGACCAACTTTGGAAGACATTGGTACCACAAACCTATTGGAATATAGTTATATACTTTGGGAAGTTTATAATCTCTTATGGAGCAAGGAAAATACGAAATAAAGTGTAGGTTCGCGAAAGTTGACTGGGAAGCAAAATGTATTTGACATGCCATGGATGGATAAATTAGTTGTAAGAAAATTACCAAGAGAATTTATAAATTCAATACCCGTTATAAAGATTAAAGAGGAAGAAGATCCTAAAGAATTTCCAAATTGGATTGTAGAAGATGAATTTGAAGAGAATTCAGAATTTAATATAGATAATTTCTTGGATGAAGATACAGAATCGGAGATGGAAGAAAACGTAGAAATGAGTTTAAGTAGTTAAATGTAAGGATAAATGTTAGAGAGTAGAGAATGTGAAAAAAATGAGTAAATATGGTTGTACATGTACGAAATGAGAACTGAAAAAGTCTGAGCTTATGAATGAAAAATTTTGTATATTGTTATAATTTTGGTCTCTTTTTATTCATTAAATTTTTTATGTAAGTATTTTTTTTGCTGTTCGAAATTGTTTTGAGAATTTTTATTTTTTTTAACAGATTTAGTATTGAAGATGGATAACCAGTTTTTCGTATGCGTTTATTTCGATGGAGTAATTTTGACAACAATCATGGGATGTATATTTAAATGTCAACAACAAAAAGCAATGAGATTTAATAAAAATGTCACGTTTGATGATATAAAGGAAATGATTTGTGCAAAAATTGTTAGACGTTGTCGGAGAAGGATCTCGAAACTTTTCTACAAGTTTTCAGTTTCGACAAATCTCATAAAATTCACCGAAATGGAACTTGTAGACGATGAAGACGTGGAAACAATGGTCACTCTTTATTGTGGGAATCGGAGCAACCAAAATGCACCGATTCAGTTATTTGCTAAGTTAGATGGTGTGGAGCCAACTGAAGATTCCACTCTATTAAGTGAAGAACATGGAGCTCAAGAGCCATGTATGGTGGTTCCGATATCGTACGTTGATAGTCAATCAACTGTACACGATATCGACATCGATCTTAATGTTGCACCCGAGACTGATATGGTTGATGATGATGTATACAATGGTAGTGATCCTTCTGATCACGAGGTCAATAGTGATAGTGATTCTGATGTGGACAAGGTCCCGAATGATATTGACGATGAATGCGTGAATGACGATGGAAACGTTAACACGCCTTCAGTCGGGAACCAGATTCGTCGTATTGTGATACACAATAATCCTGAGGCACACATGTCGCAAATAAACCTCGATGCGGTGTACGCAGCCGAGTTCACAAAGTACCCTGAAATACTATCTACTCATCGGCTGGCCGTAGATTCTGATCCTGAGTTGTTCATGGGCCAGAGATTCAAAAGTAAGGAAAAGTGCGTATTTTCTATTAAGGGGTGTAGCATGAATATATCAGTGGACTACAAAGTCACCGTATCTAAACCGACATTATATATTGGAGAATGTTGGAGGTCAACAGAAGGCTGCAATTGGCGGGTACGAGCCGCATTTATCCAGAAGTCACAGATGTGGGAAATACGAAAATTTGTTGGGCCTCACACATGCACTTCAACACGTATAACAGAAGATCATCGAAAACTTGATTCCAAAACTATCTATATGTGCATCATGCCAATGGTGAAGGACATGCCGACCATTAAAGTTTCAGTACTGATTGTCAAAATGCAAGCACGATTCCAGTATTGAGTATCATACCGGAAGGCATGGATAGCTAAACAGATGTTAATGGAGCAATTGTACGGAGATTTCGATGCGTCGTACAATGAGGTATACGGATGGATAGCTGCTATGTGGGAGTACGTGCCGAGGATTGTCATTGAGTTGCAGACACGACCTTATTACAGCCTTGATGACCAACTACAACTGGGAAAAAGAATTTTCCAATGGATGTTCTAGACGTTTGATCCTTGCGTGCGTGTATTTCCCCACTACAAGCCGTTTGTGCAAGTAGATGAGACCTGGCTATATGGAAAATATACACAGATCCTACTTCTTGCGGTTGCTTAAGACGGGAACAAGAACGTGCTCCCGATAGCATTTGCCATCATAGATAAGGAGAACATGGAATCGCGAGAATTTTTTTTACGAACCTACGGAGGTATGTTATTAGCAACGATAATATTTGCATCATCTCCAATAGAGGGAAATGATTAATTACCGCCATTAGGCGTTCTGGTGTGCCATGGAGATCCGTTTACTACATCCAGCACATCGCGGTTAACTTCCACCGAGATTATAAGAATGCAGACTGGTGGAGACAAGTTGTGAGAATAGGTAAATGATAACCTTATCTTTTTAATATATAATCTAATGTTTTAGGGTAAGACTGTAACTTCTATTTTCTTAATACATACACACTGAACGAGCTAGAGCCACACATTTTTCGGTAAAGGATGACTCGACTTGAGAGTGACATTGAGGGTTAAATGAACACACATTTCCGACAATGGTTGGGTACAATGGAACCGTGACAATGGGCTCAAAGTTTTAACGAGGGCTTTCACTATGGTCATATGACCACTAACTTGGCGGAGGGGGTTAACTCTGTGTTGATGAAAATATGACATCTTCCGATTTCATCTATCTTCTCGACTACGTTTTACAGGTTGGCTACCTTGATGCCAAGAATGGGGCAGCAAACCGTTTTACAGGCGATGTCGATGAATGTAGAAGTATATTCATGATGTAATGAAACGTTTTGAGTTATAGAGACCATCGGTCATCGACCTAGTATACCACCTAGGTCCTACGGAGTTGATCTCCGAAACAGACAGTGCGATTGCAGGAGGTTTCAGACACTTTGTTATCCATATGCACATATCGTGGCAACTTGTGCTAAAGTCTCCCTCAATGTTGAACAATTTATCGATGAGGTGTACACCCTCGAGTACACGTTGCGTGTCTGGGAGAACGTGTTGCCCATCCTGCCTGACCTGTCTACATGGGAGATGCCTCCGATGACTTTCGAGCTTGTCCCAGACAAAGGGTTGTGTAGGAATTCGAAAAGTCGTCTGTAATTATTCAAAATCCATAATGAAATGGACATTAAAGAGAAATCCAACAAGAAGTTGTGTGGCGTATGCAGATTAGTTGGTCATAATCGAAATAAATGCCCACACCGAAACTACCATATTGGACAATCGTCGCGATCAGGTAGGAATTGAGATGTTCATCAACCCCTATTAATTAGAGTAAATGCCTGCATTAATTACATTCACTACATGTAGAGAGGATTGGATCTAAAATTTGTCTAAAATTTATTGCAATTAATCTAATTTGAATTACAAAGTTAGTCTAAATTTTGTTGCGTTTATATTTTTCTAGAATTAAATAAGCCCTTCAACTCACTATATTGTGTTTAAATAAGCCCTTAACCTATTTTTGTAGTTAAATAAGCCCTTAACTTATGATTTTTACTCATAAAATCCCTTTATTTTAATATTAAAGTAAATATATTTTACCTAAATTAAAGCTATATAAAAAAATATAAACTAATTCACATTTTATGTTGATGTAAATTTGATGAGAATAGTTTATTAAATAAAAAAATAAAATTTTTAAATTTCTTGAGAATAGTTTATGTGAATTTGTATTATTTATGCAAAAAAGTCATTAAATAAATACAAACTTGACTATTTAAATTGAAAAACCCCCTAAAATTGATGGTTTGATGGGGTGGTCCTAGGGATATATTTTTGTGGAGATTGACATTCACGTTGCGGGTGATTACGGCGATCAACGTTCTCTTCACCCGTATGTGGGGTGTGCGAAATATAGATGAAAAACCATATACCTCAAATGCCATCGATGAAATTGAGCCGGAAGGAGTGGAGTACTGAGGTGGATACAAGTCGAGAGGAGTGGAGTACTGTGATGGTAGTGGACTGAAGATATCAAACTCTGAATAATATCTGTGGCCTGACGAGCCCAGGAAATAGTCATCGCCCCCCAAGTCTGGATGATAAAAACTATCCTCAGATTGTAGCCCCGACTTTGGCTCGAGTGCAGGAGGCGAATGTGGAAGAGGGTGAGAGGGTTGCCCAAGTCGTGTCATGTGCGGGGGGACTACTATCGACCGCCCACCAAGCAAAAATGGCTTTCCCATATCAGAGTACCACTGTTTGTACTCTAACGAGGGCTACAGATCCAAAGCACGATTCATCTGAGGTATCCGCCCCAACCGATTGTTCCGCATTGCAATATATTCTTCATGCACTTCCGCCCAATCATTTCCATGTTTCCCTTTTATTAATCCCATAGATGTCCTCCAACTGTACTGGCAGTGTTGGGATATATTGTATGCAACCGAACTGCCAAAGTACTCGATCACCATGATACCACTCCACTGTCTGAAAATTGATAACGAGTGCGTTAGTGCACCATAGGTTTGAGTGAACGTGGGCAGACGAGGGAATGTCACTATAATTTCTGAGACAGAATACGACATCCAAATGAACTGTACAGTTAATAACATGGTTATATTAACGCAGGTCGAGTGAGATAAAATAATAAAATGTCATGAATATTAGAAAAACTAACCCCCTCTCCAGCATGGTTCTCAATCATCAGATAATATATCAGAACCGTGTATGACCTCCCGATACTCAAATTAGTGCTCCATCTACGAAAACAAATTTTTAGAATAATATCATCCGAAAAAAAAGTCAACTAATTGTTATAATGAGTAAAAATTCATCACCTATTCACGAGTGGAAATACATATGATTGGTGACTAATCGATGCCAAAAATGGCATTCAGTAAAGCGCTCAATATTGCAGTAATATGAGGCATTCGCCTATGTCTACCGCAGAAGGATTTTTTGTCTAACAAAGTTCGCGATACAACATAGCTAATACTACAGACCCCCAACTGTATGAATGGATGTTATGCAAATCAAATAATAGGGGCAAGTATATCAAGTAAACCTTGTTGTCGTTTGCATCCGGCATGAGTACACCCCCTATAATGTGTACAATGTAAGCTCGAACAATGTGCATCACCTCCCATTCACTAGCAGTACTCGGTAAATGCTCGAAATTGGCCTTTAGCCATGAAAACCTCAAACCCGTAAATTTTCCCTCACTGGGCGGGCGTCCATGTAAGTTATAGGAAAAGGCGACCGGCCTAGAGATCGAACTTACGCCCGTGACCGCATTCCCGTCGATAGGGAGCCCGAGCTACAGTGCAACATACTGTAGAGTGATGGTGCACTCCCCACACAGAAAATGAAATGTGTAACACCCCAAACCCGGCCCAAACACTACAACCGGATCTGGTATGTCACTTAAGAGATTTTACATAACATGTCGCATTTTGGAAAACAATTACTAGGTTTACACCTTTATTTCGAAAGCTTAATAATTTATTAAAGTATAAAATATTAAGTAACCAATTATCTTGGTAGATTTTAAATAAAAACCGAAATTTCATGCAGGTCTTAACTTAATTGAAAACGTAAAACTTAAAACCCAGTAATAAAAGCCCAACAAAATCCCAAGACATAAATGGTAGTCTAGTGGCCCATGGCCTTATTACAAGGAAATTTGAACCCATTAATTAAATGAAAATAAAAAAATTAGACTAAGTCTTTTTTGCTGAATTCTCAAAGCTCGTCGCATGGCCACCTTGCTCTCTCTCGGCCCGGTCCGATGCCCTAAGTGTCACCGAGATGGTTAAAATTAAAGGGTGAGTCGCGAGACTCGGTGTGCAACCCTCACGCACCATTAGATTTGGGCTTTAGCCCCATAAAACAGAATAATCAAAATATAAGTAACAAAAATAATATGCAAAGCCCAACCCATATCCTAGGTGTCCATCCGCTACGCGCCCGCATCACCGACCATTCACACCATTGGGGATTTCTACAACCAACCCACACCGCTACACGCCTTGATGGCGATCGTGCGCTCATCATCGATCATGGCCGTAGCCACTACTAATAGATCACGCGGCAGAAGCGCTACAATAGATCACGGTAAGGAACCGCTACAATGAGATCACGGTAAAACCGCTACAACATATAACTTCCTCCTTTCATCAAACCCAACCCATACAATCACATAAAATCAGTATACTTATAACATTTAATCGGATCAGTTACTAACCTGGTGATTTGCTTTACCCTCTTTGGGTTCCGTCAATATGCCTAGGGTTTTGCATTTAACAAAACATGTAATACTTATTTTCATATATTAATCAAACAGATCTAGATGGTGTGGAGAATTACACACCGATATTACGAAATCCAATATTCTTAGTCGATGTCCTTGCTATCCGGATCTATTATCCTCAATCTATAGCCTTGCTTAAAAGCCAAACAATTATAAAATAGGCCTCTCCTATATTCGGCCATGGTTAGTGTTCTACCCAATTTTATATATTTGAATAACAAATCTTCTTACCTTAAAAATCCGAAATTGGAGACTTATGATTTTCGGCTTTTAGATCTAGTCGACTAAGCTTCCTTCAAATCCCGAATTGCCGCCCATCATAAAACCATTAAACTATTAGCTTTTGGCTTTTGCCTTTCAAAACCGGGAATAGATCATGAGAACTAATCAAAAATCAACACTTACCTTAGCATAGGAGATTCGGCTAGCACTAGAGAGAGGATTCGGCAATGCCCATGGAAGATTTAAATGCAGGAAGTATAGAACTAATTCTCAAATAGGATGAATAGAAGAAAAGACTATGGATGCTTGACTTCCTAGAGAAATCGGCACAAGAAGGAAAAAGTGGAGAAGAGTTTGGCTTTTAAATAAATTGGAGAAAAGAAATTAGAGAGGAGAGGCTAGGGAATTTGGCACAATGGGAGAGAAATTTAGGTTTTTGAGTGTCGAATCAAGGAGCTAGCCCCTATTTATAGATATTTTGGCACCCTCTTTGCTAAAAATCGAAAAACGCCTTAAAATTCAAGCTAAAGAGAGGTGAAATTCGGCACCCTCCTTGCCATGCAAGAGCTTCGAATTTTACACTCCTCTAGGTGGTGGATTTTCGCCAACACTTCCCTTGAAGATAAGCTCCTAACTTTTCTCCTTTTTATCTATGATATTATCACTTAAAAATCCACATAAATTCTCCTATTTTATAGCCTTGTAGCCGTCCACCTCTACTAATCCCTAATGCCAAATTTAACTCACTTAAATTAAAATATTTGGGCCTCATTAAACTTAATACTTGGGCCCCTAATTCCTTGTGTGTGGCGTCACCCTCTCTTCATTTAAAGTGCCGAATTTGGCCTAAAACATGGGCTCCTTGCGACCCAAAACTTGTTCCTTTTAAGCTCATTAATGATGCCACTTTAATCGGGCCTTTTGCCTAATTCTAAGCCCAAATTTAGACCCCTATTAATTAAATTAACATAGTAAACCTATCCCTACACTAAATGTATAGGCCAGTAAATTTAGGATGTTACAAAATGTGTGGGCCTCCAGACGCCATTACTCGACCAAAGCGGATATTAAGTTGTATCGCAGATCAAAGGTCCGGATCAATGCCGCTGATCCGAATCTGGCTAACTCCAAGTATGACATTAGGCGTTCATCTGACAGAAAGCCTACACTATTAACACGACCCCTCAATGCGCGGTACGGGCCCTGACATTATTAAATTAGCAAAATAGTTAATATAATCTAATTTAATTCCGTAAATGACGTGAGTAACAAATAACAATTTTATTACCATCTCATTAATAGTACTTGATATGTGATTATCATTATTAATTAAAGAACCCATTTGTTGCAAATCTGCAATTAAAAAAAAGGAATTCATTTAGTTAGTTGCAAAAAACATAGTAAATAATTTGGAATTTGAGAAACAAAAAACACAGTAAATACATAGTAAATACATGAGTAGCAAAGAATACAATAAAAAAAACAATAAAAATATCTCATAAAAAACATACGAATCGGCAAAAAATAAAATAGAAACACACATGTTTAGTTTCTTTCAAATAATTTATAAAATTATATAAAAATAAATTTAATCATAAATAAAATTTACATTATAAAAAATCACAATACACATTAAACTAAACAAATAATTTATAACCTAATCATAAATTAATAACAAAATAACTTTAAAAAAATTTAAAAAAAACAAAAAAAATTACATTTATAACAAGTCACAATAAACACTAAACTAAACACAAACAATTTATAATCTAATCATAAATTACTAACAAAATAAATTTAAAATAATTTAAAAAACACAAAATTTTACATTTATAACAAGTCACAATAAACACTAAAAATTTATAATCTAATCATAAATTACTGACAAAATAACTTTAAAATAATTTTAAAAAACAAAAAAAAAATTACATTCATAAAAGATCACAATAAACACTAAACTAAACACAAACAATTTATAACCTAATCATAAATTACTAACAAAATAACTTTCAAATAATTAAAAGAAAACAAAAAATTTTACATTAATAAAAAATCACAATAAGCATTAAACTAAAGACACAAACAATTTATAACCTAACCATAAATTACTAACAAAATGACTTTAAAATAATTTAAAAAATATAAAAAAAATTACATTCATAAAAAATCACAAAACACTAAACTAAACACAAACAATTTATAACCTAACCATAAATTACTAACAAAATAACTATAAAATAATTTTAAAAAAATTACATTAATAAAAGTTCACAAAACACTAAACTAAACACAAATAATTTATAACCTAATTATAAATTACTAACAAAATAACTTTAAAATAATTAAAAATAAAAAAATTTACATTCATAACAAATCACAAAACACTAAACTAAATACAAAAAAAAAAAACTAATCCCTTTAATTAAAAAAATATTAATTACTAAAATAATACATACATTCTTTCTTTCTTTCTTTCTTTCTTTCTTCTCCTTCCTCTCCTTTCTTTCCCCCTCCCCCCTTTTTTTCACTATCGACCCTTCTTCAAAGGGGACCATGCTTATAAGTCCCCCATCCTTTTTTTTCCCTTTGAAGGGACTAATCACTGCAAAATGCAGTGCCTAGGCGCGCGGCGGAGGGGACTGGTGACTGGCACCAGTGCCACCTGTCAGGGTGGCATGACTGGTGCCGCTAGTCCAATAGGCGTCACCTGGGCGGGCTGGTCACAAGTCAACTTTGACCCATATTTTGACCGCATAAAAGGGGTATAAAGTGGTGCCGCCTATGTACATGGCACCACTATTAAAATATTAATTTTTTTTAAAAAATAAAAAATATTTAAAAAAATGGTTGTGCTGCCTATGAGAAAGACACCACCCCTAAACATACTTTTTTTTGTATATAATTATACTGACGTACTATTTTGATATTAATTTTTTTTATAATATGAACGTATAAAAGCCTAAAAGTAGAGTAGAAGTGATGAAATGATAGTAAAAGAGAACAAGTTCCGAACACACAGCTTTGGGAAGCAAAACTACTTTTAAAAAGTGCTTATGTGCTTATAGAGTTTGAAAAGTAAAAATACTTATATGCCCTTATTCAATCTTTCATCTACTCCAACTAATAATTTCTTCAGGAATAAAAAATACTCTTTAAATTATAAACATTATGTTATATATTTTGTATGCATTGTTATTATATTACTAAGAGTAATTGCTATTATATTATAATAATATTTAAAATTAAATATTACAAATAATTTATATTAATCATTTAAAAGATATTTAAAACCCATATTTCATATGTCCTTATATTAAATCATTTATATTTACATAACAACGTAATTTTTTTCAACAACATTAAACATTTAACAAATTATATTTTTTTCACAACACATTTTAAATACAAATATTTTTCAACTGTAACAATAATACCAAACTCAGCCTGATACACAAATAACTATAGAATTTGGCCTAAAACTTATGTTTCACTTCAGCTCAAATCTCAGGTTGTTTCAATATATTCGGATCCACTTACTGATATGTATTACTTTAACTTCTACATTTTTAACCAGTTTTTAGTATTTTTATTTTTTTAAACAATTACATTGAAAATAAAATCTAATTATGTTATTTAACTTAATTAATAAATTTAAAATTTATAATTGCATATAAATATGGGGTGGGATCTACTTACGTAACTGTAAATTTATATTCTTATGTAATCTTTTATACGATTAATATTTTAAGAATTTAATTATCATATTTTATGCTCCATTCATGCAGATCATATAAATTTTTTATGATCTTGATCTTATGTATAAACAATGATTTTAAGATCTTTAGAATAATATGATTTTCACAAATTTAAGACTTACGGAATTGGAGTTGATCATTGGGTTTGTTGAAAAAGAATATTAGATAAATTGCTTTCCCTCTCTTGACCATTTCCCTTATATTACACAAACCTAAGCGAGCGAGGCGATATTTTTTAAAGTGAATTTTTATGTGTAACCTTAATAGATGAAGGGAGGATCAATTTATAATGATCAACCTTTAACCTTGTACATCTATCAAGTAAACTTTTATTAAACTAAAACTTTTATTCTCCTTAAATCAGGCCACACTATTTTAAACTTAATTGGGTCCACAAATTAAGCTAAAATCTTACTAACCATAATGCATGTAAAGTTTGGAAAAAAATTAAAAATTATGAAAAAAAAAAATTAACCCTATAAATGTAATACTATGTAATTGAGATATATTTACATATATACAATAAAATTTTTATTTGATACACTGATAATATAAAATTGTCATTGAAAATGAAGTTATATATATATTAAAAAAAATTGACGTGACATTTTCTAGTTCATTAACTGTGTATAAAATTATAGACATAAAATATAAAGCTAATCTAATTCTAATATTATTTTTATTAAAGAGGTAGAACTTAATCTATAAATATATACACAAAATACTTGAAAATGTTGATAAATTCAAAAATTATACATCAAAATATATTAGTATTAATACAAGTAAGAAAATAAAAACATAGTAAGAACATTTGTGGTATGGCATTATAATTTAGATTGAATCCCACCTTAACCCTCAATTATCATAATAAAAAACAATATGTCCAATCAATACAATAATGATATCTTTTGACAAATGACACTATATAAAAAGTCCATTATGCTTTTGAATTAATGGTAAATTTACTACTGAATTTTGTGTTTAAAATTTGTTTTGTTTTTTTATATCCAAATTTATTTTGGAAATAAAATAATATTTGAAATTAATAAAAACGAATATTTTATAAAAAAAAATGAAATTCTTGTATATTTCTAAAATTTCAAGTCTTTCTTCCCTTAAATAAAAAATTTAAGTTAATTTATTAATTTCTAATATTATAGATCAACTTATTATTACCCATTAAAATAAAATATTTTTCTTGTTAATTTTTTTTTTCAAATCAAATCAAAATAAATTATAACAACAAATTTCAACATTCACCTATAACATAGTGTTAAATTAGTTTTATATTTATTAATAAAAATAAATTAAATAATTTTGTAGTAAAATTTATTTATTTTTATATTTAATACATATACTAAGAGAAGTACAATTTAGAAAATACTTAACCTTAAATACATTTAAAAATAATGTAATTAGAGTACAAATAACTTAATCAAATAAAAAATTTAACCAAAAAAAAACACCATACATATAGTGAATAATTATATTGTTTGAATATATTATATTACAAATAACTAACATAATAATGTCAAAAAAAAAGTTTTGTTTTGAATTTAGGTAAATAAAAAATCCACAAAGGTGAATAAAGTTTATCTAAAATCTCTAGAAAAAGAAAACCATTAAATACTTGAAAAAAAATAAAATAATTCCATATAAACAAAAACAAACATAATGTAAAAAAATTAAAATAGTTACTTTAAAAAAAAATGATTTTTAGGATTTGTCAAAGTTATTATTTTTAGTAGAAAATATAAAGACGAAAAAACTACATAAATTAAAACTCTTTTTTATTTTTTAAAATGTAAAAATATTCCGAAACAGTTTATAGAATGCAAGTTTAAAAATTATAGTTACTTGAAAATGAATCAAATTTTATTATTTTATTTTATTTACAATTAATTTTAATTTTTTATGATATAAAATAAAAAAATTATATTTAAAATAGTGAAAATAATTTAAAAGTTATTGAAATTTTATTATTATTTAGAAATGTTTACGAAAAAAGCTTTAAAATATTTTCAAATAATATTTGAAAGTCATAAACCAAAGCTTATTTTGTCAAAACAAATCTAAAAATTCAAAACCAAAATTAATATGAAAAAATTCGAGAAACGAACCGAGCCGAACTGAATTATGACGGACGATTCAAAAATCCAAAATCCGATTGAACCGAATCATTCTCACCCCTAGTCTATATAAGGTATAGTAAATAAATTTTAAAAAATAAATATATAAAAGGAATGTGACATGTTGTTGGATTAAAATCCTCAATTATGGGCACATATATATAATGTATAATGCTATTATGAAGTGTTGTACAAAATTAAGTGACCAATTATGTTATAAGTGTCATAGGTAATAAAGTGTCATGGAAATAAAGTGTAGATACTATAAATTGTATTTATAATTTGATGAGGGGCCAAATTATAAATACCCAAAATTGATTTAATAATCAGTTATTTTAAAAGGAGGTAATGGTCCCCAAGAAATAGATATAAATTTTGTATTTCTTTTCGTCCCCATTAGAGAGAAATATACAAAAGAGAAAACCTATTTTCTTGGAAGATAAAAAAAAAAAAATCTTTTGGGCAATCCCCAATAATGGATTCAGATACGCTTCTGCATATAGTTTTGTTCTTAATGATTTGACATGATAGTTCTTGGTTTATATCAGATTCTTTTGATTCTAACAAATGGTATCTGAACCTCGTCATGTTGAATAATTGAGAATGAATTGATTTTCTATTATTTTTAGATTAATCCATTCTTAAGAGTTTATGGATTTGATATATGGATTTAGTGTTTTGGTTGTACACATATTAAATCTTTTGAATTTAGGTTAAAATTTTAGGGTTGGATTTTCTATTTTTAATTAGTTGATTTGGTGTTAAACGTGTATATATATGATGGTTTTATTTTTTGATAATTCGTGATTGAAAAAATACGATTATTGATAGATGATTTGTAACGCCCTCAACCCGAACTGATTTGTCGAATCCAGATCTCGGGTGTTATATTTTCCATTACAGACTTTTACTAACTTATAAAATTTTACAACTCAATTGAAAATCTTCTAACTGAATTTGCATCTGGGGCACAATATATAATTACGTTGACCATGATGGGCTTTCCATGATGATAGTTTGACTTAGTTAAATATAGAGGTGCTCATGGGTCGGGTTGGGCCCAACCAAAATTTTAGGCCTGTTTGCTAGGCCGGGCCCAACCCAAAAAATGGGCCTAAAATTTTGTCCAAGTCTGGCCCGGATAAAAATGCTAAAACCCAAACCCGATTGTATTAATTTTTTATATAAATGTTTTTTTAAAAATATAATACATCAAAAATACTAAAAATATTAAAATAAATGTTTCCCAACAAATTGAAAATAAATTAAAATATATATATGTATACTTAAATAACATTAAGATAGGTGCAACTTAACAAGCAAATGCCTCTAAAATAACAACAAAATTAACAATAAACAAGAGTTATACAATATCCAAACAATAACAACAATATAGTAGCAACATAATAGTGAAATGGTAGTAAAAAAGTGAAAAAAACAACAAGAAAATAGCAACAAAACAGTAAAAAAAACAACTTTTTTTTTTTTTTACATATTCGGGTCAGGCTCAAGCCAAAAAAGCCTTACCTGATGCTTGGCCTGTTTTCTAAATAGTCCTTGTTTTTTTCCCAAACCCATTTTTCGAGCCTATATTTTTACCCAAACCCTCTCACTTTTCGGGTAGGCCTTCAAGTTGGGTGGCCCGGCCCATGGACAGGTCTAGCTACATAGTTCTATCATTTACTTCTAGGTGCTATCACTGGCTCGATCGTACTACTGACATGGTCTGTATACAACACTAAGCCTTAATTAAACGAACCTCTTAGTTGTTTACATTATTCCCATTAGACTTGATTACGCTAACCCAAGCTCGTTTTGTATGCAAATGGCCCAGCTTGCCACACCCTTGGTGTAGCCCTAGCGTCATCCCTCCTGACGTGGCTTTAAATCAGTTGACCTATGGCATAAAAAACACTAAGGTAAGTTCATGAGAACTTAGTGAGTAAACCCTCTTTTACCTGCGTCTTGTTCGAGAACTCCATTTTCTATCTCCTTGTTCCCATTCTTCAACATGACTCAGACGAATACCTCTAAGGTTTCATTTGTTATGTCATAGGTGTCACGCCTCACTCTGAGATCATAACTTATTTTTCATAACTTCGATATCTCATTCACGTTCTTCGTTTTGTTCTTCTATGTCCAGAGATTTGCCATAGAGGCATTTCCTTCCAGACACTCGTCGCATAAGCTTACCTTTCCTGAGCTTTGCCACAAAGACATTCCTTAACATTCAGTACTCATCACAAAGGCTTTCCTGTTTAAAGTTTTGCCACAAAAGCTTTCATTCTCTTGGTAATTTAGGCGATAGGAATTTGCTTAGACTCACATTTAGTGAGGTTTGCCCCTCATTGTCCTAGAACACACAGAGAATCACATTAAGTAATAAATTTCATTAAATTTTTCCATATAATGTCATAACCCACCAGTTACGATCTTACACGATATGGTCTTCTTTCAGTGCCACGGCCATGGACTTGTCCTTTCAGAGATTTTTGTTTTTAGTCCCAACGGACCCTTTTGACGACTTCGGAGACAAACGCAAACTCATCATACATTGACCCATCTGTAACACCCCAAAACCCAGCCTAGAAGTTTTGACTGAATCTCGGAGGTCACATTGGCCACTGAAATGACTCAAAATGAAACACAATTTTAAGTACCAAAAATTTCTATCGAAAATCTTTTTCCTTTTCATGTGTAACGAAAATCTGATATAAACTTAACTTACATGATAAAACAATGATTTTAATTATCGTTAACATTTAAAATGGATATTTTCTAAATCGTTTTGAATACATATCAGATATAACGAATCGTCTCTCAAAATTTAAGGAAAACATCGTTGTAGCTAAAGATTCGTCGTTTGACTGTGATTCAAAATTCGTAGATTTGACATTTCAAAATTGGAGTGTTTAAAACATCATAGTCTAAAAAATTCATATTATTTCCATTTTCGTAAAAACCACGCATGAACTTCCGAAATTTAGGTTCAGTATAAAATCTGTAGTTTCTAAAGTCCAGTTCAAATAATACTTAAGAGAGTCCAAAATAAAATTTATACCACAGTTCATTTAAAGTATTTACAGTCCAAAACAGTTCATTTATTAAGAATTGAAGAAAAAAATTATTAGATTAATTCAAAACTTATCAATCCGAGACCTCCGACTGCCAAGTTCAGCTTCAAAACATGAAAATTACCTGAAAGGAAGAAAAATTAAGGGGATGAGCTATACAAGCTCAGTATGAGTCCGAAACATAAGCAAATGGCAAAAGACGGAGTAACACAATGAATATTCCAAAAAAGAATATGTATACAAATAACATACGAAAATCTCAAATCAGTAATCCAATATACAAAATTTTTACATTAACAACAGAACACAATTATATTATTCCCACATTCCCTTAGACAAACATATACTTAGTTATGTAATGAATGCAACGAACCAAAATCCCACCCAACCAACCAAACACCACTCCGACCACCTTGCACACCATAATTGGGCTATGACAGACCCATCCACCCTGCACACCACAAAGGCTTAGGTAAGCCGATCCACCCTACACACCATGATAGAGGAACTAAGCCACTCAAATGATAATATGCATGATAACATGTTAATTTGCATGGTTTCTTGTGTTTAATTCGGTTTAATTCTGAATCAATCCTTTCTAAATTAGTATTTTTATGATTTAAATCTTGTCAGGGATGCAATTGGTCAAAAGCAAGCTGAAAAGGGCCAAATTAAAAGAAAATCATTGAAATGGGGCCAAATAAAAAAGATGGAGGAAGCCAAGGACACATCAAATATTTTGACTTTGTAAAAAGCCAAAAATAGAAAGTCTTATTTTAGTTTATTTTATTTTTATTTATTATTATTATTATTTTAGATTTTATATTAAATTAGTTTAGGCTATTTTTAGTAAACCCCATGTATATAAATAGGGGCTTTTTGTTCTTAGGAAATCATCAATCAATTAATTCTTCTCCTACTTCAATTTGGAGTAGTATTATCCTGTTTGTCTTTTCCTAGTCCAATTTAGAATTAAATTTCTTTTTCTCCTTCAAATTGGCGTGAAGCATTCTGCCAATTTCAATTGCAATTGTTTTGCTTTTACTAAATTGGTTCAATTGCCTTCCAAGCCCCATTTCCTTTCCAAATTCCATCATCCTTTACACAAAGCCAAATCACATTCCACAACCTTCAAGCATGATTAAATTCATGCCACACTAAACCCCTTTCAGCTTTAAGTCGGTGTTAACCCCAGTCAAAGACAAAGATGGCGAATCAGTGGGTGGCATGGGCCCCTACCCCCTAAAAGGTAAAATTTCCATTTAAGCCCTTCAAATTTTTTAAAAATTTTAAATTAATAAAGGTAAAATTACACTTTGCCCCCCCTAAAATTATAAAAATTCGATTTAATCCTTTACAAATTAGAAAGATATAAACTATAAAAAATTAAAATTTTATTCGCCCCCCCTAAAAAATTGTCCTAGCTTCGCCCCTGGTCAAAGACCCGTGAGTTACGGACCCGAGCTATTTAACTCATACTTTTCAATATTTATTATTTCTCCAGATTAAGAGTATGACTTCGTCAACTCACAAAGTCAAATCAACACTAAGTCAAAAAGGACGTCGTTTGAGTTAGTGTGGCTAGACGTACAGTTGGGATTCCGAAAGGATCGATTGTCTAATCGGTTTTCCGTGAACACATTGGCGTGCCAAGTGGGGATTGTTGTTTGGTTCCGTCAAGGGAAGTAGTAACCGAATTTAAATGTCCCACGCACTTGAGGGCATTGGTTCGAGCTAGGCTCTTCTAGAATGCAAAGCTGCCGAAGTTCTAAATCATGAACGTTTTGTAGGTTGTTCGATCGGTAAGGATTAGTTATAGGACGTTCCATAACTAATTTACACAAGGAAGAGTTGGGTTCTGAGGCGTCCTTAGTAGCTATAACTAGCTTATTGGAAAAGAGGAGTTCATCTAATTTTGAGGATCGGTTCAAAGACGGAAAAACCCGTGCCTAAAGCTGAGCTAAATTTAATTGATTTTTCTTCAAATTTACTTCACTATTTTTTTATTTAATTGTCTTCAGCTTTTACTTTTTACATTTTTTTCCTCTGTTTATTTCAGGTTTCATATTTTACCCCCCAAACTTCTTGGGCACGACAACTGCCCAGACATAAATCTGGTCGAGAGAGAAACAATTTTCAGTAAACCCAGTGTAACACCCCAAACCCGACCCAAACGCTACAACCGGATCTGGTATGTCACTTAAGAGATTTTACATAACATGTCGCATTTAAAAATGATTACTAGGTTTACACCTTTATTTCAAAGCTTAATAATTCATTACAAGATAAAATATTAAGTTACCAATTATCTTGGTAGATTTTAAATAAAAAAACTGAAATTTCATGCAGGTCTTAACTTAATTGAAAACGTAAAACTTAAAACTCAGTAATAAAAGCCCAACAAAATCCCAAAACATAAATGGTAGTCTAGTGGCCCATGGCCTTATTACAAGGAAATTTGAACCCATTAATTAAATGGAAATAAAAAAATTAGACTAAGTCTTTTTCTTTGAATTCTTAAAGCTCATCGCATGGCCACCTTGCTCTCCTCTCCACCCGGTCCGATGCCCTAAGTGTCACCTGAGATGGTTAAAATTAAAGGGTGAGTCGCGAGACTCAGTGTGCAACCCTCATGCACCATTAGATTTGGGCTTTTAGCCCCATAAAATAGAATAATCAAAATATAAGTAACAAAAATAATATGCAAAGCCTAACCCATATCCTATGTGTCCATCTGCTACACACCCCCGTACCAGCCATTCACACCATTGGGGATTTCTACAATCAACACACACCGCTACACGCCTTGATGGCGATCGTCGCTGCTCATCATCGATCATGGCCGTAGCCACTACAATGCATCACGCAGAGGCTTACATAATGCATCACGGTAAGGAACCGCTACAACAAATCACGGTAAAAACCGCTACAACATATAACTTCCTCCTTTCATCAAACCCAACCCATGCAATCACAAATAATCAATATTCTTAAATCATTTAATCAGAGCATTCACTAACCTGGTGATTTGCTTTTACCCACTTTGGGTTTCCGTCATTATGCCGGGATTTCGACATTTAACAAAACATATAAGACTTATAATTATATACTAATCAAACAGATCTAGATGGTGTGGAGAATTACACACCTGATATTGCGAAATCCAATATTCTTAGTCGATGCCCTTGCTATCTGGATCTATTATCCTCAATCTATAGCCTTGCTTAAAAGCCGGAACAATTGCGAAAATAGGCCTCTCCTATATTCGGCCATGGTTAGTATTCTACCCGATTTTATATATATAAATAAACAAATCCTCTTACCTTGAAATCCCGAAATTGGAGACTTATGATTTTCAGCTTTTAGGTCTATTCGACTAAGCTTCCTTCAAATCCCGAATTGCCGCCCATCATAAAACCATTAAACTATTAGCTTTTGGCTTTTGCCTTTCAAAAACCGGGAATAGATCATGAGAATTAATCAAAAATCAACACTTACCTTAGCATAGAGATTCGACTAGCACTAGAGAGAGGATTCGGTAATGCCCATGGAAGATTTAAATGCCTAAGTACAGAACTAATTCTCAAATAGGATGAGCAGAAGAAAAGACTATGGATGCTTGGCTTTCTAGAGAAATCGGCACAAGAAGGAAAAAGTGGAGGAGAGTTTTGGCTTTTAAAGAAATTGGAGAAAAGAAATTGGAGAGGAGAGGCTTGAGAATTTCGGCACAATGGGAGAGAAATTTAGGGTTTTCAAAGTGTCGTAATCAAGGAGCTAGCCCCTATTTATAGATATTTTGGCACCCATTGCTAAAAATCGAAAAACGCCTTAAAATTCAAGCTAAAAGAGAGGAGAAATTTGACACCCTTCTTGCCATGCAAGAGGCGAATTTTACACTCCTCTAGGTGGTGGATTTTCGGCCAACACTTCCCTTGAAGATAAGCTCCTAACTTTTCTCCTTTTTATCTATGATATTATCACTTAAAAATCCACATAAATTCTCCTATTTTATAGCCTTGTAGCCGTCCACCTCTACTAATCCCTAATGCCAAATTTAACTCACTTAAATTAAAATATTTGGGCCTCATTAAGCTTAATACTTGGGCCCCTAATTCCTTGTGTGTGGCGTCACCCTCTCTTCATTTAAAGTGCCAAATTTGGCCTAAAACATGGGCTCTTGCGACCCAAAACTTGTCCCTTTAAGCTGTTAATGATGCCACTTTAATCTGGGCCTTTTGCCTAATTCTAAGCCCAAATTAAGACCCTATCAATTAAATTAACATAGTAAACCTATCCCTACACTAAATGTGTAGGCCCGTGAATTTAGGATGTTACGAGTTCTACCCCTCTTAAAGAAATTTCGTCCTCGAAATTTCCAACTAACTATTAATCGTACTACCCAAGTCTCACCACTATGCTTTCAGCCACAAGACTCCGATTCTAAAGCCAAAAGAAACACTTAGTATACTATGGTAGAGTACGCACCAGTATTAGCATCTAGAGCGTCCTCGTCCCCTTGTACTCATTTTACCGATTGACGTTTATCTGATTAAGAATTTTATGGATTATTAGTTTTCTTTCACTAGTTAACCACTAACAGCCTTATGAATAATAGTTTAAGAGTAGTTCTTTCAATTCGCATTCACAACATGATCTTAAATTTGTAACCTCTAACTAAAATAAAACACATACATCATACAAATAACATCCAAGCACTTACATTCTTCACGTAAAGGTGTTTTCGTTGATTCACTACCTAGGGGTATTTTTCGTAATTTTATCCTCTGAGGGTATTTTCGTAATTTTTCATAATAAAGTTCCTTGTTGATTTTGTGAAGTGAGGGTATTCTGGTAATTTTACAATCCGGGGGTATTTTGGTAATTTTGAAATTTAGGGGTATTTCGGTAATTTTGATATCCGGGGGTATTTCGGTAATTTTGAAATTCGGGGCAATTTAGTAATTTTGCAAATCAGGGGTAATTTGGTAATTGTACAAACCAGGGTATTTTGGTCATTTGACAAAACGAGGGTAGGTTGGTAATTTTTCTAACCAGTGATATTTCGATGTTGTTGTTGTTGTGTTTTTTTTTTCAAACAGGTACTTTGGGGAAAAATCTAGTTTCATGGTCCAAGGTTACTCTTATAAACATGAGATTTTCTGTAAATTTTCAAAAGATAGGTATTTTACAAATTCATGGTTGGTTGGTAGTTTTCACAAATCAAACGTATTTTGAAAATTTTGCAAAACTTGAGAAATTTTCTTTCTTTTTTTTTTTCAAACTAGGGTGTTTGGTCCTTTCGGGTTTTAATTATAAGGTTTAGCCCATCAACAAGTCCTCGTAACTAGGGTGAATAGTCACCACGCACTGAGGTAGGATTCTAGTGAAGAGGAGGTGAGTCGCTAGGGATCGCTAAGTACCAAGCTCTCCCGAATCCACTCCTAGACATGCGTATGCCCATTGCCACACCCTAACTTGACTAAGGTGAGCAGTCACTACGCACTGCAGGATTCCAACGAAGAGGAGGTGAGTCACTAGGATCGCTTAAATACTGTGCTCTTAGGATCCAATCTTAGACATGCGTATGCCTGTTACCACACCCTAGTCTTAATGCTCGCTCACGGGTTTGTTTAGTAAAGTTAAGTCTTATGAGATTTTAAGAGTTGTTTCACTAGGCCTAAAGTCCATCAAGTTCTAATCTAACTAATCTACATCCCATAAAGCCCATAAAGCCCACATATATTATATCACACAATGGTTTGAGAATACTTACAGCGGACTTGGGTAGGAGACGCAGTGCCATGCCGAGCTAACAGACACAGATAGATATGCATGTTTCAAAACCCAACTTTAGAAAACGTTTTGAGCCCAAAACCCCCAGAGCCGAGTTTTGAACCGGGCTCGATACCAATTTGTAACACCCCAAACCCGCCCAAACGCTACAATCGGATCTCGTATGTCACTTAAGAGATTTTACATAACATGTCGCATTTCGGAAAACAGTTACTAGGTTTACACCTTTATTTCGAAAGCTTAATAATTCATTAAAGTATAAAATATTAAGTTACCAATTATCTTGGTAGATTTTAAATAAAAAAAAACCGAAATTTCATGCAGGTCTTAACTTAATTGAAAACGTAAAACTTAAAACCCAGTAATAAAAGCCCAACAAAATCCCAAAACATAAATGGTAGTCTAGTGGCCCATGGCCTTATTACAATGAAATTTGAACCCATTAATTAAATGAAAATAAAAAAATTAGACTAAGTCTTTTTGTTGAATTCTCAAAGCTGTCGCATGGCCACCTTGCTCTCCTCTCCACCCTGGTCCGATGCCCTAAGTGTCACCCGAGATGGTTAAAATTAAAGGGTGAGTCACGAGAGACTCGGTGTGCAACCTCATGCACCATTAGATTTGGGCTTTTAGCCCCATAAAACAGAATAATCAAAATATAAGTAACAAAAATAATATGTAAAGCCTAACCCATATCCTAGGTGTCCATCCGCTACACGCCCCCGTACTAGCCATTCACACCATTGGGGATTTCTACAATCAACCCACACCGCTACACGCCTTGATGGCAGTCGTGCTGCTCATCATCAGATCATGGCCGTAGCCATTACAACAGATCACGGTAGAAGCCGCTACAACAGATCACGGTAAGGAACCGCTACAACAGATCACGGTAAAAACCGCTACAACATATAACTTCCTCCTTTCATCAAACCCAACCCATGCAATCATAAATAATCAATATTCTTAAATCATTTAATCAGAGCATTCACTAACCTGGTGATTTGCTTTTACCCACTTTGGGTTTCCGTCATTATGCCGGGATTTCGACATTTAACAAAACATATAAGACTTATAATTATATACTAATCAAACAGATCTAGATGGTGTGGAGAATTACACACCTGATATTGCGAAATCCAATATTCTTAGTCGATGTCTTTCCTATCTGGATCTATTATCCTCAATCTATAGCCTTGCTTAAAAGCCGGAACAATTGCGAAAATAGGCCTCTCCTATATTCGGCCATGGTTAGTATTCTACCCGATTTTATATATATAAATAAACAAATCCTCTTACCTTGAAATCCCAAAATTGGAGACTTATGATTTTTGGCTTTTAGGTCTAGTCGACTAAGCTTCCTTCAAATCCCGAATTGCCGCCCATCATAAAACCATTAAACTATTAGCTTTTGGATTTTGCCTTTCAAAAACCGGGAATAGATCATGAGAATTAATCAAAAATCAACACTTACCTTAGCATAGGAGATTCGACTAGCACTAGAGAGGATTCGGCAATGCCCATGGAAGATTTAAATGCCGGAAGTACAGAACTAATTCTAAAATAGGATGAACAGAAGAAAAGACTATGGATGCTTCGGCTTTCTAGAGAAATCGGCACAAGAAGGAAAAAGTGGAGAAGAGTTTCGGCTTTTAAAGAAATTGGAGAAAAGAAATTGGAGAGGGAGAGGCTAGGGAATTTCGGCACAATGGGTGAGAAATTTAGGGTTTTCAGTGTCAGAATCAAGGAGCTAGCCCCCCTATTTATAGATATTTTGGCACCTACTGCTAAAAACCGAAAACGCCCTTAAAATTCAAGCTAAAAGAGAGGAGAAATTTGGCACCCTCCTTGCCATGCAGTAGCCGAATTTTACACTCCTCTAGGTGGTGGATTTTCGGCCAACACTTCCCTTGAAGATAAGCTCCTAACTTTTCTCCTTTTTATCTATGATATCATCACTTAAAAATCCACATAAATTCTCCTATTTTATAGCCTTGTAGCCGTCCACCTCTACTAATCCCTAATGCCAAATTTAACTCACTTAAATTAAAATATTTGGGCCTCATTAAACTTAATACTTGGGCCCCTAATTCCTTGTGTGTGGTGTCACACTCTCTTCATTTAAAGTGCCGAATTTGGCCTAAAACATGGGCTCATTGCGACCCAAAACTTGTCCCTTATTAACTATTAATGATGCCACTTTAATCTGGGCCTTTTTGCCTAATTCTAAGCCCAAATTTAGACCCCTATCAATTAAATTAACATAGTAAACCTATCCCTACACTAAATGTATAGGCCCGTAAATTTAGGATGTTACACCCAGTCTCTGTGGGATTGACCCTACTCCCTATACTGCTTAAATTTGCAAATTAGGTGTAGGATTATATTGGTGGAATCGACAACCACCAATGCAGCTGAGCTGACATATATATACATTGCGGTATTACTGATATAACAAAATTTTGCAGTTAAACTGTCGGATCAGACTTCCTTCTCTCTATAACCAAATGCCAAAATTTTCATGCAAATGCAAAAATGCACACTACATGCAGACAAACATATAGAAACAAAAATACACATATTCGGTCGATCAAATTCAAAATCCATTATACTTGTATTCAATTACTAGGTAACATTTCAAAATCATTTATCACATCACATTAACACTTAAACAAATAGTTAAATTTAATCCTATAATTACAAATACACACACGAGTCCAAGCTGAAACGGAGTCCCAAGCACATTTACGGAGGCCTCAACGAGCGTTTGATTACATAGGAACTAAAACGAGTCAATTTACAAACAAAGAATAAAAACTGCAAAAATAGGGCCACACGGGCTTGTGGCCCCGAAACCACACCAAAAATGGCTAGAAATGGTGAAATCCAGCATAAATTCAATCTTTAAATAATTTAGTTTCAGAAACACACCTTAGAACGCGATTCCAACACCAGAAACTAGTTGGTTCGACTGAACTCAACCAATCTGAAACTCAATTTTGAAAACGCACAATAACTTTAATAATTGCAATCGAAAACCAACAAAGAAACCAAAGCAAACAATTTAAATCACAAAAGAGACTATACTTACTCTAAATTGTTCCAACACTACGACAAGCGAATGAATCAAAGAACTACCAAAAGCCGAAGAGACGATGCAAAACTACCAAAAGGGTGAGTAAAGCAACAGAGAAAATAAAAAAAGAAAACCAAAAACACATTTACAAATGGGATAAACAAATGGATGCAAAAACAAGAAAAAATCCCCAAAATTAAAAATTGACAGAATAACACTAAAACTATTGTGAGAATAAGAGAAAGAACGTGAGAGAAAGAAAGTAAGTGGGGAAAAATGTGGAAACAAATTTTGGGATATATATTTTTTTATTTTTAATTTAAAACTTAACTAACAAATAAATAAAAATAAGGAATTAATAATTTAGTTAATATCTCACAAAACCAATCAAATTTATTTATTATTACTATTAAAGTAGATTTCAAAACAAAATAATCAATATCCAACTTGTCAAAACCCCTTTCAAAATTTAACTACCAAAGATACAAAAAAAAAAAAAAATCCCTCATTGCATACACATGGACTCGAACCCAAGAAAAAGGAAAGCTACTAAAGAGTTAGCCATTGAACCAACAGACTTATTTTTATCCTAAAGCGTGAAAACAAACTTAACAGCCCTAATGAACCACTGATCCAACCGACTAACCTGAATAATTCTAACCCCAATTTTGGGGCGTTACAGCTCACCACTCCTTAAAGAAATTTCGTCAAACAGTCAGCTTCAACGATTTCTACAGAACATGAAGACTCATCAAAGTCACTTACAAACCCCTGTTTTCGTTATTTCTGACACTTAAAATCCCCTAGGTAGAGCCTTATGTCCTTACCCTTACCCGAATTTACTCTTTTACAACATAATGTGGAGGTCATGGACCTTATCTTGGCATGAAGCCCTCATAGATGAAGATCTAGATTAGCACCTCAACTTTCATGAAGGAAGGAAGCACTCCAGACTGCTTCAGATCTAGACCAAAAAAATACTTCCTGAAGGAGGAAAAACTCCCATTCTTTCCATTCCTAATTAACTAATATACAACCTTTATCTCTATAAGAACTTGACATGTGTTAAAATCCTATTCTATCTGCCATATGGGTGGTTTACAGCTGTAAGGAAATGTGTACAACAATCCATGGTTATATGTATAAATAAATGTTTCTGGGTCAATCCCATCGTTCGTTCCTAACCATCTTATAGAATATAACCAACACCTTAACTAGCCAAACTTGGCTTATAACACCTTTCGACAATATCCCGATTTTCTCGTAATTTCTTAACACTTCACTTAGTTCCACTTCTAGAGATGTCTCAATTTTTGAGACATTTTCACTCGTTACCCGAATGTTAACAGTTCGCCTAGTATACCCGCCAAAGTATCATTTGGGTGGATAGGACTACATTACTACTTACCTTTGATTCGTTCGCCTAACCAAGACTTAACCCAGTTGCGCACCCGTAGACTTCAACCTTTTGGTTAGGTCCAATACTTAACTTACTCAAAACCTATTCTGGAAATTCTTACTCTTAAAACAATACTCAAGCACTATGGCTTCGCTGGGCAGGATGCTACATGGTTTACAACTTTAATCGTTTTGTTGGATTAAAAGAAAATCAAAATTGCCAAAGCCACTTGTTAATATTGATTGTCTTAGGGTTAACGTTCTTATTTTACATAAAAGAAGATACGCATAGAATTTTTATTTTGATAATGGATGAGTATTATCCTTATATTAATATCCATATGATTATTACTCTGCTAACTTTTCATGGTTGGATTTTGAATGAATGCTTTGAGATTTAGTAAATTTAATTGTGTTGTTTTGGTATTTTTTTTATTCAAATATATGTTATTTTGTTTTTTGGTATGTAAATTTAAACAAGCTTGCATTTTTTTAAAAGGTTAATTGAAATTTCAAATTCCTATGTTTTTTTAGTTGAATCCACGTTAAACTCTTGGGTAAAGCATTAATACGGTTTTTTTTTCTTTCTAATTCTTTAAATATTTGATTAAATTATGATGATATGATCTATGGCATGAGTTGTGGGATATTCAACTATTATGATTTTGAATTTTGAGATATTTGGTTTAATGGTTTTAAATTTGGGTGAAAAAGAGTTTTAGTTGCATAGGGTTTTAGTTTTATTAAATAAAATTAGTTAAAGATTAAGGTTTTTTATTATTTATTATTACAACAATAAGACAATCTTATTTTGGGTTATTTCGGAAATTGTAGCACGAAAAAAAGAATCTTAGTTTTGACTTTTGACAGTTATGGAAATATTAAATATTTTGAAATAAAAAAATTCAGATTTTGACTTTGGGTTATAATTAAGGATGTCTAATATTTTAAATAGACTAGTTGAAACAAAATACTACCAAGGTGACCTCTTTTGGCACAAATTTGTTTATTCAAAATATCAAGATAATTATATGTATTTGTGATTCGTACGTTTATTAACTGACCCAAAGATAAGTTAATATTTAGCAGAATTTCAACGGCATTTGTGGTGATAAATGCGTGACAATTTATGAAGTATGGGCACATACACGCAATACGGGTACGGCACAATGCGGACACGACGACACGATAATTTTTAAAAACTGAGGACACGAATACGGCAGGATACGACAATAAAAAAATATTTTAAATATTTTTATTTTTTAATGTTAAAATACTTAATGTAAATGAAAATATTGATATTTTTCATTAATATATAATCAATTCTTTTCCATTAAGCTCTCATGCAATTACATAAAGTATGACAAAACATAGTAATACATTTTCCAAGTTCATTACACAAAACATGTCATATCAAATCTAAATTTGAAGTTCAACATATATCCCTAAGAAGGCTTGTACGAAAAGAAGAAAAAAGAAAGCAATTTTCTAGTTCAATTCATAGCATTAGCATTTTCCATATCTTCTTCTTCATTAGCAAAAATTATCATCTCCATATCTGGTTTATCAAGAGATAAGCTAGCAACTTCAAGAACTCCAACTCCTTCAAATGAGTCAAATACATCACCTCCAATATCCCACATCTTGTTCTCTCCTTGTTTATAATAAAGAATATTTCTTGAAAGTGATCGAAGATTAGTATGCACAAATACTAAACCTTCGGCACGTTGACGATTAATCTTGTTTCTCCTCAAGGAATGGATAAACGAATATGTATTCCAATTCCTCTCACAACAAGAAGATGAAGAAGGTTGTCCAAGAAGTTTCAAATCCAAGTTTTGGAGTAAAGGTATTGAAGCCTCATGAACTAACCACCAAGAATTGAGATCCAAAAACCATCTATCTTTTAGTGAATCAAATGAACCAAAAGCATCTAGTGCTCCTAAAAATCTTACAAACTCTTGGAAAGCCATCTTCCTTTCTTCAATAGAAGGAAAATATCTTCTTAAGCACTTATTCCTTTCATCTGATACTTCTACATCTTTATTTGGATGAAGGTGATTTGGAACCTCATTAAGCCAATCACTATAATAATACCTATATAAACAACTAAATTTAAAATTTTTTAATTGATAATAAATAAAACAAGCATAAAAGAATAAAATAAGGAATATATGTTATCTTAGTTTACCTTGGATTTAAAGAATGAGTCATACAATGAAGTGGTGTACTACTTTTAGTCCATCGATCAATAATAATATCATATACCATTTCATAAAAGATTGATCTCTCGTCTCCTTTCTTCCCTTCATGCCTATAAATGCTTGTCTTCACTTTTTCAATCATTTTATCCCACATCTCATAAACCAAGTGAAGATTAGGCCTATCCGTGTCCATAATTCAAAGCATATCATATATAGGTCTCGTAAAAGAAAGGATATAATCAACCTTATCCCACCAAAGGTTATCCAATTTTTTTTCCTTCATTAAAGAGGCTTTGGAAATGTCACATTCTCTATAAGTAGGCTATTCATCACTAATAACCATATTTTAGAGACCTCATTTAATGAGCTTGAGTGTTTTTAACATCACAATCATAAAAGCAAATAGAGTATCCGCAACGACAAGTAATTTCAAAGGTACAAAAGAATTAAATATTGCCAACCTCATAGAGTGATTCATTATGAAGTTTCTTATAAAGATGCATCATCACGAACATTATTTATCCAACACAAAACATTATATGTAACCTCATTTTTTCCGGTGGTTTTTGTAGCACATATATTTTTAAGAGCAAGATTAAGAGTATGTGCTACACAAGGTGTCCAAAAGATATGAGAATGTTGTGTCTCTACTAATGATCTCGTGGCTTTACAGATCGGTGCATTGCCGGTTATCACTTAAACAACATTTTGTGCCCAACCTCACTTATGGCATCTTTAATTAAAGTTGCCACATAAAACTTATCCTTGTACTCCTTTTCACAATTGGCATCTTTCAAGAAAACAAATTCACCTTCAGAAATAGCCATAAAGTTAATCAATAGTCGTCTTTGTGCATCCATCCATCCATCACATACAAGACTAATACCATTTTCCCTCAACATTCCTTTTATAGGTTGTAACAACCTATATGTGTTTGCTCGTTCTTTTTGCAACAATGTAGTCCTTAAAGCATTATACCCTGAAGGTATGTAACTCGGAATCGAATTCTTGCTAGCTAAGGTGAATGAATTCACATAATGAGGGTTCCTAGTTAGATGAAAAGGCAATCCACCTAAATAAAATATTCGAGCAATTTCACTATCTAAATTCTCTCGAGCAGCAAGGTTTAATGATTGTTTTAAAAGGCCTTTTCTTCTTTCAGAACCTAAACTATGCACTTGAAGTGAGGTTGTGTTTGGCCTAAAAGAAGATGCTAGTGTTTGAGAACTAGGTGACAATGGGACTAATTTTTGTTGCAATTTGAGTTTCGCATCTTCAACTATTTTTTTGCATTTCAGCAAGATGTTTTAGTGTTACTTTAGGACACACTCGAATTCATTGCCCATTTAGTTTCAATAAATGTGTTTTAACCCTAGAGTATGAGCCCTTATATGTAGCATTGCAAAAATTACACACAAAACTAACATTGCCAGCTCCTTCAACAGTTTTTGGTAATTTAGTAACATATCTCCAAAGAGGAGTGTTACTAATATAATCTTGAGACACACTAGTATTAGTAACATTATTTGATTAGCCAACATTTCCACTACCACTTTGAGATGTCATAATTAAAAACCTAAAGTATTAACAAAAAACAAAAATCAATGTATACTTCAAGAGTGATCATTACAAATAAATTATTTAACATAAAAATATACAAAAAAAGAAGTAACTAAACAAATAAAATAATGCAAACCATTCAAACTTATCCCCCAAAAAAAAAAATGTAACCCATTCAAAGTATAAACAAAATAAAATATTAAACTTACATTCAATTGCTTCAAACTTCCATATTCGTTGAAAGTAGGAAAATGGAAATAAGAGTGATAATGTTTAAAATATTTGTTGAAATGTGAAAAATGGAAACATCAAAGGTAGAAAAGTAAGCACAAAGCTTGAAAGCTTCTCAAATAAGCTATTTTTTAATTTTTATTTTACTATTTTGATTGGCTATTCAATGTTTTAACTTTTAAGGCTTTCCAACGTTTATATAGGCTGATAGTAAAACTCAACGTTTCATTAATAGGAAACCCTAAATTTTACATTTCTTCTTTACATCATCTTCTTTTTATCGCTGACTCTTTATTTGCTACTTTTGAAAGCCAAAATTTCAGCTGTTGTCCATCAGCCACCATCTACTTTTCCTGCATCTGTCACATATCTATTTTTAGATACTCGTGTTGTAACCGTGTCGGGACCATGTCTGACCTATTCATTTTTTGAAGTATTCTGGTGTGTCCTGTACGTATTCGGACGTGTTCGATGAGTGTTCATGTTGGACACACGTACGACACCAGTGTGAAGAGGGATGAGCTGTTTTCGTGCTTCCTAGTTGACAATTATAAGGTGCTCTATGTGAGTAATATGTAAGTTCAAGGATTGATTTATTGTTTGACATAATTTATTGTCAGTGTTTGACTGCTACAACAAGAGTATTGCTTACTGTTAATATTAATGTCCAAATACTTGATATTAATGTTCTGTTTGGTATCTTGATATAGAATTAATCATTATTTTGAATTTATTGTTTACTTATGAATATTGATGTGAGCTTCTTTTTTTATTTAATTTTGTTCTATATTTAACTAGTTCATCTTCTACTACCACAATATTGTTAGGAAATGTGCTCATATGGTAGTAAACATGTAACTGTTTTCTATTTATTTGAACGATGAATAAATAAATAAAGTTAATTTCATATTTCACTATTATGTCTTTTGTATTTATGTCTTTTATATTTTGCATGCATAGCGAAATTGTGACAAGCAAATATTAGCTCATTGATTGTCTAAAGTTCAAATTGAAGATAAGTGGCATTGTAAAGAACGTTTACATTGCTAGAAAGATAACTTACTTCAGTAGATAATTTAAATGAGTCCGTAATCCCATAAAAGAATCAAAATGAGCATTTGATTCAAATACTGAGAATGATTATTATGTCGTCTACAATTCCAATTGGGGAGATGGCTAGTCTTGGTTATCAGGGCAGTTGACTTCACAAGTAGAGACATAGAGGTATTCATTGGTAGAATGATACATTAGACTGGACCCAAGATGAATTAATTATGAATCCGTTTGTGAATTAATTCACTTGTTACATTCATGGTGTGATTTACCTAAATCCTGAGTTAGTCACTGACCATGCGTATGCAACTCATGTGCTTTGATATAAATGAAGGCTTATGCTCTAAAGATGATCGAGCCCATAGTCGGTATGTTGGGTACATGACTTGTGTATGGCATGGCTTTGCTAGCAACAGTAGAATTCATAGCTCAATTAAAGAGTTAATGATATCTTCTCATTGGCATTGTGTGGATTGATAAATATGAAACGTGGTCACGGGTTATTTGTTCTCGAATGAGCAATTTATCACAGTCATTTGTTGACAGTGGTCATATTAATCATTAAGAAGACACAATGGTGACAATGAGATAAAATAGGATTGTATTGAGTGAACGGATTTAACTCAAAGGAATCAAGGATATCATATGAGGGTAACACATACATGACGAGGTCATTAGACAAAGAAGTTGGATGAATTGCTTTCGTAAAGTGTATACAATAAGGCCTTTTCAATCATGGTACTTCTTGTGGATTGACTCTATGATCAAGTCAATGCGAATTATCGGAACGATGCTTCTAGACATAATTGGAATCACTAGAGCCTAATTGTATATGTCCGATTGGTCCCTCTGCTAGCTCAACAAAAGCTCGATCGAACTGCATTTGAATCAGAAGAAAATTCTACGACTTTGAGAATAATTTAATTGAGTCGATGTATTCGATGTGGAATTAAATTAGGTGGTCGTGAGAATTGTTCAACTAGAGAATTTGATTAAAGAATTTTCTTGAAAAATTAATTTGGAAAATCTAAGAATTTTTGGAAAAATTAATTTTGATCAACTAAAATTAAATTAATCAAATAAATTAAAATTAATATAATATTTTTGGAAATTAATTTTTAGGTCAGACAATTGGCCCAATGGGTAATTGAACTTGAAAATTGGACCTGAGATCCTGAATTGGGCCCAGGAGCCCAAAATCGAGACAAAGACCCAAAAACTGGTCGAACTGGGCCTGGTATGTGAAATCGAGTCGACGATCCAATTGGTGGCTAGACCGGACAAGTCGGGTCGTCATTGACCCGGACAAAACTGGTAGCAGGAAAATCGGCTCGAGGTGCCGTAAGGGTGTCGCACCTGCATCACCAGACACGACGGTGCCGGTGGCATCCTGATGGTCGGTGGTGGATGGTCGTCAGTAGTTGAGCAGTGGAAGAGTTACACTCGTACTGGGACTCTATCAGAGAATTTGATTTCAGATTAATTATTCAAAAAATAATATTATTTTAATAGTGTAATATTAAATTTAATTTAATACTTATCTGAACAGTATTTTATTAATTTAATATTAAAGTGATTATCTTAATATTTTAAATTTAATTTAATGTTTATCTTGTATATAAACATTCTATTATTTTAATAATATTTAATATTAAATTTAATCTAATATTTATCTTGATAAATATTATATTAAATTAATATTGAAATGATTGAGTTTAATCATAGTTGAACTCTATAAACTCTCCCTATATAAAAAGAGTCTTGGATCATTATTTACACACACTTGAATTCAAGAGAAAGTTGTAGAGAGAAAATTCTCTAAAGAGATTATTTCAAAAAATTTCTAGAGATATTTTTCTGATTTACAATTTGACCCAAAAGTTTAGAGAAATTGCAAAATTACCTCACTGGTAATTTTTGTGAAATGTTTTCTGATTCGAAGCGAGCCCACACTCGACAGACGTGAGCTTGAGGATAGCAGAGAATACTACTCGATCAAAGTGCTCATCCTAGACAAATCAAAAAGGTACAATTTTGATTAAGTGTTTATTACTTTAGATATCACAACCAAGATCTTATTTTAGAAAAAAAATGTAAAATTCTGGTTTTTCCCTAAATTTATTTTTCGCTGCGTTTTCCAAACCCATTTTTCCAACAAATATATACTAATATCAATTCTATACTCATGCTTAATGGAACCAATTTCAAGGAATGGAAAAGGCACTACTTATAGTGCTTGGTTGTATTTACATAGACATTGCACTAAGGGAAGAACAACCTACACCTCTCATTGTGCAAACACCCCTGATGCTAAAAGGGATTTTGAGAGGTGGAATCATTCAAACCGCATGAGTCTAATGATCATGAAGTACAACATTCTTGAAACCTTTAGGGGTACAGAGTCTGAATAGATTACTTAGGCCAAGGGTTTCCTTAACGAAATTGAGAAACATTTTGCCAAAAATGATAAAATTGAGATGACATCACTTCTGACTTCTTTGATGTCTATAAATTATAAGGGTCAAGGAAATGTGAGGGAGTACATTATAGAGATGTTCCATTCTGCTTCAAGACTTAAGGAACTTAAAATCGAGCTTTTTAAAGAATTGTTTGTTCTTATGGTTTTGGTATCGCTTCCTGCATAGTTTAACCAATTCAAAATTAGTTACAATTTTCAAAACGAGAAACAGACTCCAAATGAGCTCATTTCTTATTGTATGTAAGAGGAAGAAATGTTGAAGCATGATAAGTCTGAAAGTTTTCATTTGGCTTGTGCTTCTAAAGACAATGGTAAGAAAAGAAAATATCATAATGAAGTTGCTAAAAGTCCAACTCAAGAAACAACAACAGGTTAAAGAGAGTTGTGTTTTTTTTTGTAACAACTGTGGACACGTGAAGAAAGAATGTGCCAAGTATCACGCCTGGCATGCAAAGAAAGGTATAATTCTTACTTTGGTCTGTTCTAAGGTTAATTTAGCTTTAGTACCTAGAAACATTTGGTGGATAAATTCTAGTGCTACTACTCACATAAGTGTTTCTATGCAGGGTTGTCTAAGCTACCGAAGGCTAAGTGATGGTGAAAGACACATCTTCGTGGGCAATGGAAAATTGGTGGAAGTGGAAACAATTGGGCATTTTAGGTAATTATTAGGAACTGAATTTTATTTTGATTTAAAAGGCATTTTTGTAGTATCGTCTTTTAGACGAAATTTAGTTTCTATTTCTTTGTTGGACAAATTTGGATATTGTTGTTCATTTGGAAACAATCAGTTTAGTTTGTCTTTAAACTCGAATGTTGTTAGAATTAGTTATTTAAATGCTTATGACAACCTTTATTTTCTAGAAACAGTTGCATTTTATAATGAAACCTTACATATTGAATCACATGGTATTAAACGCAAATTGAATAAGGAAAATTTGGGATCATTATGGCATAAGCGCTTAGCTCATGTCTCAAAAGGTAGAATTGAGCGCCTTGTATCTTATAGCGTTTTAGAGACCCTTAACTTCACAGACTTTGATGCCTGTGTCGATTGCATCAAGGGAAAATAGAGCAAAACCAATAGATTGTGTGCCAATAGATCTTCAAAAATCTACAGATTTATGAATGGTCAACAATATTTCATAACATTCATAGACACTCACGTTATGGGTATCTATATCTCATTCATGAGAACTTTAAGTCTCTGGAAGTGTTCAAAGCTTATAAAGTCGAAGTTGAAAATCAACTCAACAAAATGATTAAGAATATCATATCTGATCATGGTGGTGAGTACTACAGTAGATATGATAGCTCAGGTGAACAACATTCAAGATCATTTGCGAAATTCCTAGACGAATATGGTATTGTCCCACACTACACCTTGCCAAGGTCACCTAGTATGAATGGTGTAGTTGAAAGACGAAATAGGACTCTTAAGGATATGGTAAGGAGCATAATTGCTCATTCTACCATACCTAAGTCCTTCTGGGGAGAACATTAAAGACAACAACTTACATTATGAATAGAGTACCCACTAAAGCAGCTGCAAAAATACCTTATGAGCTTCAGACAGGTCGAAAGCTAGTCTAAAACACTTACACTGTAACACCCCTAACCCGCATCAGACGCCGGATTAGGGTTAAAGGCGTTACCGGACAGATCGGAAACTTACACAACATTTCATACATTACATTCATCATTAACGATCATAGTGTCCCTTAGATGAGTCATCAAGACCCAAAGCATGCGTATAAACTGAGTTGGGACTAAACTGAAACACATATGAAATTTCATAAAAATTAAAGCTTTTCTAACTTTCAGGGGAGACACGCCCGCGGGGAGGACCGTGTACCCTCCACGGCTTCTAGACACCCCCGTGTGTCCATCCGTGTTTACATATTGACTATATCAACACGGTCACTAGGCACGCCAGTGTGCCATGACCGTGTGCTACCGGCACCATATATCGACTTTTTCAACACGGCCACCAAGCACGCCCGTGTGCCATGGCCGTGTGCTCTTAGCTAGCTACTGACTTGTACACCACGGCTAGCTGACACGCCCATGTCGAGGCCGTGTGCTATTTAAGCTACATTCCGCCAATTCAACCACGGTCTTAGGCACGCGTGTGTGTTATAAAACCGTGTGGCATTATAGGCCATTTACAAGGCCAAAATGCCACCCATAAGGGTCAACCTACAAGCCATATTTACCAACATATCTCATGCACATATAAACATAAAAAACATACCAAAATAATCATTCAAACCATGCATTCAATACCATTTCCAACCATGACAATTTCAAAGAATAAAACTCATATCATTACAAGCATAATTCATTCATTTGCTCACTCAAACCTTGGCCATTTCACATGCTTTCACCATACCAAGATATGCATCATATATCACATTCATTTAAGCAAAGTCTTAATTCAAAAATAGCCAAATCACATGGCTAAGATCACATAACAACTTGTACTAAAATACTAGCCTATACATGCCATATCTAACTTTATACATTTTCCAAGTGTACCAAAATGATTTTAGTAGTGTGATGAAGATCCTTGACGGTCCCGAGCCTTCAGTAGCTTTGACGACCTATAAAACAGAGAAAACACACACAGAGTAAGCTTTCCAAAAGCTTAGTAAGTCATATACAAATAAACTTAATAGACAAGTATATAATCATATGGAAATATAGGCACATTTCATATACATAACATCTTCTCACATATATACTTTGGTTCATACTATTGGCCACATTTGCCACATTCATCAATTCCAAAAATCTCTTATGCACAAAACTATTTCAAAGGTCCATAACTATCATAGCAAGGTTACATAGGAACTTACCTTATATACACACTTAGTGTATGAATCAACGTACCTAAATCGGATTCACTATTTACATGGCTATTTCGTATCACAAACTTGCCCGTTGAACCGTAAGGAATGTAGTAGGATACTCAGAAAGCTTGGAATGGTCGTACAATGCCAACGTCCCAGACGAGGTCTTACATGCACTCAGACATTGATGCCGCTGTCCCAAACAGGGTCTTACACGTATCAATACGATGCCGATGTCCTTGACATGGTCTTACACGTAAAGCTTATCTCGATGCCAACGTCCCAGACGTGGCCTTATACATAAAACTTATATCGATGCCAACATCCTAGATGAGGTCTTACACGAAGTCTCAAATCAACGCCAACGTCCCAGACGTGGTCTTACATGATAAAACAGAACAGATACCTATGTCATGACATAGCTAATCCTCTCTATTCCTAGGTTATTACGGGCTTTTCAGACTTTATCGCTATATCGGCCTTATCTCGTAATTCATATGCACAACCTCTCATAAGCATTCATTATCTACATTAGTCATATGAACAATTACAATTGCATACATATACGTTCATTTGCATAGTGACTTACCTCGGATTCGATATGTCGGAATGAAAACAGCTACTCGGTTACTTTCGCTTTCCCGCGATCAATGTCCGTTTTCCTTGGTTCTTGATCTAAACATTTTCAAAATTAACCCTTTTATTCACTAATTCATACATTTCAATCCATGGACACACATTTAGGACTATTTGCAAATTAACCCTCATATTTGTACACTTTATCATTTTAGTCCATTTTTCTCAAAACATCAAATTCACAAAATCCACACATACACATGCTTAGCCGAATGTATATACATCACATACAAGCCCACATCTTTCATCAAATTCGTAATTTAGTCCTTCAATTTGCTATTTTAACGATTTAGCCCTATTTAGCTAAATTCATCAAAAATTCAAGAACAAAGTATGTTCATCTAACTCATATCTTTCATTTAACACCAAAAATCATCAAAAAGCTTGACATATCATCAATGGCATCTCACACAAACATAATCAATTCATCAAATTAAAACATGGGCTTGATAGTAAGAGAAGCAACGATTACAAAACGTAAAAATTATCAAAACCAAACCAAATCATACCTTAATTTTGGCTTACAAGTGCCGAATGCTTAGCTAAAATTTTCTTTATTTTCTTTTGGTGTTTTCGCAATGAGGTGATAAAATGATGATAATGCTTCCTTTTGTTTTAATTATAATAATATATATCATATAACATAATAATGTTAATGAAACATTTAAAATAAATATAATAACATAATATATATATTACCACCCATTGCCAGTTCACTAACAATTATAATGGCTATATTGCCACTTAAGTCCCCACATTTAAAAAGCCACAACACTTTAATACCTTGACAAATAGGAAACAACTTTCGCACTTAATGCAATTTCATCCTTTTGTCAAATTAATCACATGATTTAACAAATTAACTTACGGAAATTTACCACATGCTTAGTCACATATCAACGGCACGAAAATAATATTAGAATATTATACGGACTCGGATTTATGGTCCCGAAACCACTTCATTCCGACTAGGTATAAACCGGATCATTATAATTCTCCCCCTTAGGGATTTTTGTCCCAAAAATCTTACCGTTAAATGATTGAGATATTCTTTGTCTCATTGAATCTTCAGGTTCCCATGTTGCCTCTTCTATTCTGTGTCGATTCCACAATATTTTCACTAACGGAATTTTCTTGCTTCTCAACTCTTTTACTTCACGAGCTAAGATACGGATCGGTTCCTCTTCATATGTCATATCAGATCGAATTTCAATTTCAGATGGGACAATCACATGTGACGGATCAGATCGATATCTATGGAGCATCGAGACATGAAACACATTGTGGATCTTTTCTAATTCAGAGGGCAATCTTAATCTGTATGCAACAGGCCCAACACGTTTAACGATCTCATAGGGTCCGATGAACCTCGGACTTAATTTGCCTTTACGTCCGAATCGAAGCACTTTCTTCAACGGAAACACTTTCAGAAATACTTTGTCGCCAATCTCAAATTCTATATCTTTACGTTTCAAGTCCGCATACGACTACTGACGATCAGATGCTGCTTTCAAACAATTTCAGATCAGTTTCACTTTCTGTTCTGAATCTTTTTTCAAATCAACACCGTGTAGCTTATTTTCACTGAGTTCAGTCTAATACAGAGGGGTACGACATTTACGTCCGTACAGAGCTTCATATGGTGCCATTCTGATACTCGATCAAAAATCGTTATTGTATGCAACTTCAATCGAGGCGACATCGTTCCCACGAACCATTAAACTCAAGTATACAACATCTTAACATATCTTCGAGAATCTGAATAATCCGCTCAGATTGACCATCTGTTTGCGGATGAAAAGTTGTACTGAAATGCAGTTTTGTGCCTAAAGCTTCTTGCAGTTTCTTCCAGAATCTTGATGTAAACCTCGGATCTCTATCTGACACAATGGATAGTGGCACTCCGTGCAATCTAACAATCTCGGAAATATATAGCTCGGCTAATCTATCAAGTGAATAATCAGATCTTATCAGAATAAAATGAGCAGATTTCGTCAGTCGGTCAACTATGACCCAAATTGCATCTTTCTTTCTCGAAGTCTGAGGCAAACCAGAAACAAAGTCCATTGTTACTCTATCCCATTTCCATTCAGAATCGAGATCGGTTGAAAGCAATCCAGACGGAAATTGATGTTTGGCTTTTACTTGCTGAAAGACTAAACATTTCGAAACAAAGTCAGAAATGTCTCGTTTCATACCAGACCACCAGTAGTGTCATTTCAAATCCTGATACATTTTCGTACTTCCCGGATGAACAGATAGACGACTATTATGTGCTTCGCTCAAAATCAACTGAATCAACTCCGGATTTCTCAGAACACAGATACGATCTCGGAATATCAAACAGTCATCAACAACTCGAAATTCAGATTCGAAATTCACTTCACACTGAGCTCGTTTCGCTAGCAATTCATTATCTACCTTCTGAGCATCACATATTTGCTGTACAAACAACGGTTTCGCTTTTAACTCAGCTAACACAGAGCTATCAACAGATAAATCTATTTGAGCATTCAAAGCGCATAGTGCAAACAATGATTTTCGACTCAGTGCATCTGCAACAACATTTGCTTTACCCGGATGATAATATCTCACAAGCTCGTAATCTTTTAACAACTCAAGCCATCTTCTCTGACGCATGTTCAAATCTTTCTGAGTCATTAGATACTTTAGACTTTTATGATCTGAAAATATGTGACATTTCTCACCATACAAATAATGGCGCCAAATCTTAAGTGCAAACACAATCGCAGCTAACTCGAGGTCGTGCGTCGGATAATTCTTTTCATGCGACTTTAATTGTCTCGAAGCATAAGCTACAACTTTGCCTTCCTGCATCAAAACACATCCCAGCCCATTTAACGAAGCATCACTGTAAATCACAAATTCTTTGCCCGATTCTGGCTGTACTAACACTGGAGCTTCCGTTAACTGAGTTTTTAACTGATCAAAACTTTTCTGACATCTATCAGACCATTCAAATCTAACATCTTTCTAAAGTAATTTCGTCAACGAAGTAGCTATCACTGAAAATCCTTTCACAAATCGACGATAATAACCAGCTAGGCCCAAAAAGCTACGGACTTTGGACACGTTCCTCGGAGGTTTGCAATCCAGAATAGCAGAAATCTTGCTCGGATCAACTCGAATTCCGTGTCGGACACAATATGCCCCAAAAACTAACCTCGTGTAACCAGAATTCACATTTGCTAAATTTTGCGTACAATTGCTTCTCTCTCAGAGTTTGCAACACAATCCTCAGATGCTCAGCGTGCTCAGTCTCATCACGCGAATAAATCAAAATGTCATCAATGAATACGACAACAAATCGATCTAGGTACGGTCTGAAAATTTTGTTCATCAGATCCATAAAAACAACAGGAGCATTGGTTAGTCCAAATGGCATAACTAAAAACTCATAATGCCCATACCTCGCTCAAAGCGGTTTTGAATATCTCAATCCTTGACTCTCAATCGGTAGTATCCCGATCTCGAGATCAATCTTGAAAAATACAGTAGCTCCTTTTAACTGATCAAATAAATCATCAATTCTGGGCAACGGATATTTGTTCTTTATAGTCACCTTGTTCAATTAACGGTAATCAATACACATCCTCATCGTGCCATCTTTTTTTTTCACAAACAGAACAGGAGCACCCCAAGGCGAGAAACTCGGTCTAGCAAACCCTCTATCGGTCAATTCTTGTAACTGCGACTTTAACTCCTTCAACTCTGTTGGTGCCATTCTATACGGAGCTATTAAAATAGGTGTAGTACCCGGCAACAACTCAATACCAAATTCAACTTCACGTATCGGAGGTAAACCCGGCAATTCTTCCGGAAACACATCAGAATATTCACAGACAACAGGCACTGACTCAACTTTCTTTTCAGATACCTTTGAATCAATCACATAAGAAAAATATGCCTCATATCCCTTCTTCACAAAACTCTGAGCTTTCAATACTGATATCACAGCAGGTAATCCATTCAAATCATTAGATTCAATTCGTACAATCTCATCATTGGAACATCTCAAATCAATAGTCTTTTTTTTACAGTTCACAACAGCATCATGCATAAACAGCCAATCCATACCCAAAATAATATCGAATTCATCGAATGGTAGAAGCATCAGACCAGCAGGAAAATAGATATCTCGAAACATTAACGGACAATTCTTGCATACTTTGTCAACCAGGACACTTTTACCTAAGGGGTTCGATACTTTTATAGTAAACTCAGTAGACTCTACAGGCAAAGTCTTGCTGAACACTAAATTCATGCATATATATGAATGCGTAGAACCAGGGTCTATCAATGCAATCACAGAAGTATCATAAAGTGTAAAAATACCAGTTATAACATCAGGTGATGAAGCTTCCCCTCGAGCTCGTACAGCATACGCTCTGGCAGGCGCTCTAGCATCAGATCTGACAACATTGTCTCTTGTAGTTCTCTGACTACCACTGACATTCTTTATATTCTTCGATGGTCTACCTCTCACAGGTGCAATATCAGATCTCAGATTTTGAACCGTCTCTGGCTCAACAGGCTCAGGGCAATCACGGATAAAATGATCAAGCGATCCACATCATAAGCAAGCTCTATTGTTCAATCTACAGCTTCTCGGATGTCTTTTTCCATAATGTTTACATCCAGGTCTCTCAGTCTGGACATTACCAACACTGGCTACTGAAGTTGCTGGAGTTTTGGAACTCATTTGCGGTCTAGATTGATTTCTATTCGAATATCTCACATTATCCCTGAATCTTTTCAGAGCAGATTGAAATGATTTACTCTGAAATCTCTTTTTCATATCTTGAGTATCGCACTCGACTTTTCTTTTATCTTTCCCGAGTGCCTCTGCGCTTTACAAGCTCGGGCCAACGAGTACAACGAACTCTTTTATTTCTAAAATACCAACTAGCAAACGGATGTCTTCATTAAGTCCGTCTTCAAATCTTTTGCACATTATAGCTTCGGATGATACACATTCCCGAGCATACTGACTCAGTCTCACGAATTCTCGTTTATACTAAGAAACAGTCATTCTGCCCTGTTTAAGTTCCAAAAATTCCTTTCGTTTCTGATCAACGAATCTCTCACTGATATATTTCTTCCGGAACTCAATCTGAAAGAAGTCCCATGTAACTCGTTCTCTCGGAACAACAAAAATCAGAGTTTTCCACCATTGATAAGCTGCATCTCGGAGTAACGATACAACACACTTTATGCATTCATCCAGAGTCAGAGACATTTCGTCGAATACCCGGATAGTATTTTCAATCCAGAACTCGGCCTTTTCCGCATCATCATCTTTAGTAGCCCGAAAGTTTTCGGCCCCATACTTACGAATCTTGTCAACAGGAGGCTTATTCAACAGATTCAGATGCATATCTGGTGGCACAACTGTAGTCTGAAGGGGATTAACAGGGGGCGGGGGTTGCGAAACAGTCGGGTTATTCTTTACAAACTGAGTGAACCACTCACTCATCATTTGGAAGAAAGCTTGTTTAGCTTCTTCCCTTGACCGCTAGTAGCCGGTCTCGATTCGTATAGCGCTATCATTGCTTGCGGGATCAGGCGCATTACTTTCTACGTCGTCAGCTACGGCTCTTTCGGGATCCATTACTATACGAAAATCACATTTTTATACGTCAGGATTCATCACACTATCGCAATTCAAATATATGGCATGTATAGCTAGACTCTGACACGCTACGTTAGTCCGAGAATCGACTAAATCGTAGCTCTGATACCAACCAAATGTAACACCCCTAACCCGTATCAGACGCCGGATTAGGGTTAAAGGCGTTACCGGATAGATCGAAAACTTACACAACATTTCATACATTACATGCATCATTAACGATCATAGTGTCCCTTAGATAAGTCATCAAGACCCAAAGCATGCGTATAAACCGAGTTGGGACTAAACTGAAACACATATAAAATTTCATAAAAATTAAAGCTCTTCTAACTTTCAGGGGAGACACGCTCGTGGGAGGAGACCGTGTACCCTCCACGGCTTCTAGACACCCCCGTGTGCCCATCCGTGTTTACATACTGACTATATCAACACGGTCACCAGGCACGTCCGTGTGCCATGACCGTGTGCTACCGCACCATATACCGACTTTTCAACACGGCCACCAAGCACGCCCGCGTGTGCCATGGCCGTGTGCTCTTAGCTAGCTCATCGACTTGTACACCACGGCTAGCCAGCCGACACGCCCATGTCGAGGCCGTGTGCTATTTAAGCTACATTCTACCAATTCAACCACGGTCTTAGGCACGCCTGCAGTGTTACAACGTGTGGCATTATAGGCCATTTACAAGGCCAAAATGCCACCCATAAGGGTCAACCTACAAGCCATATTTACCAACATATCTCATGCACATATAACCATTAAAAACATACCAAAATAATCATTCAAACCATGCATTCAATACCATTTCCAACCATGACAATTTCAAAGAATAAAACTCATATCATTACAAGCATAATTCATTCATTTGCTCACTCAAACCTTGGCCATTTCACATACTTTCACCATACCAAGATATGCATCATATATCACATTCATTTAAGCAAAGTCTTAATTCAAAAATAGCCAAATCACATGGCTAAGATCACATAACAACTTGTACTAAAATACTAGCCTATACATGCCATATCTAACTTTATACATTTTCCAAGTGTACCAAAATGATTTTAGTAGTGTGATGACGATCCTTGACGGTTCCGAGCCTTCAGTAGCTTTGAAGACCTATAAAACAGAGAAAACACACACAGAGTAAGCTTTCCAAAAGCTTAGTAAGTCATATACAAATAAACTTAATAGACAAGTATATAAGCATATGGAAATATAGGCACATTTCATATACATAACATCTTCTCACATATATACTTTGGTTCATACTATTGGCCACATTTGCCACATTCATCAATTCCAAAAATCTCTTATGCACAAAACTATTTCAAAGGTCCATAACTATCATAGCAAGGTTACATAGGAACTTACCTTATATACACACTTAGTGTATGAATCAATGTACCTGAATCGGATTCACTATTTACATGGCTATTTCGTATCACAAACTTGCCCGTTGAACCGTAAGGAATCTAGTAGGATACTCAGAAAGCTTGGAATGGTCGCACAATGCCAACGTCCCAGACGAGGTCTTACATGCACTCAGACATTGATGTCGCTGTCCCAGACAGGGTCTTACACGTATCAATACGATGCCGATGTCTCTGACATGGTCTTACACATAAAGCTTATCTCGATGCCAACGTCCCAGACGTGGTCTTATACATAAAACTTATATCGATTCCAACGTCCTAGACGATGTCTTACACGAAGTATCAAATCAACGCCAACGTCCCAGACGTGGTCTTACATGATAAAACAGAACAGATACCCATGTCGCGACATAGCTAATCCTCTCTATTCCTAGGTTGCATTTGCACTTTTCGGACTTTTTATCGCTATATCGGCCTTATCTCGTAATTCATATGCACAACCTCTCATAAGCATTCATTATCTACATTAGTCATATGAACAATTACAATTGCATACATATACGTTCATTTGCATAGTGACTTACCTCGGATTCGATATGTCGGAATGAAAATGGCTACTCGGTTACTTTTGCTTTCCCGCGATCAATGTCCGTTTTCCTTGGTTCTTGATCTAAACATTTTCAAAATTAACCCTTTTATTCACTAATTCATACATTTCAATCCATGGACACACATTTAGGACTATTTGCAAATTAACCCTCATATTTGTACACTTTATCATTTTAGTCCATTTTTCTCAAAACATCAAATTCACAAAATCCACACATACACATGCTTAGTCGAATGTATATACATCACATACAAGCCCACATCTTTCATCAAATTCGCAAATTAGTCCTTCAATTTGCTATTTTAACGATTTAGCCCTATTTAGCTAAATTCATCAAAAATTCAAGAACAAAGTATGTTCATCTAACTCATATCTTTCATTTAACACAAAAAATCATCAAAAAGCTTGACATATCATCAATGGCATCTCACACAAACACAATCAATTCATCAAATTAAAACACGGGCTTGATAGTAAGAGAAGCAACGATTATAAAAACGTAAAAATTATCAAAAACCGAAACCAAATCATACCTTAATTTTGGCTTACAAGTGTCAAATGCTTAGCTAAAATTTTCTTTCTTTTCTTTTGGTGTTTTCGGCAATGAGGTGATAAAATGATGATAATGCTTCCTTTTTGTTTTAATTATAATAATATATATCATATAACATAATAATGTTAATGAAACATTTAAAATAAATATAATAACATAATATATATATATTACCACCCATTGCCGTCCACTAACAATTATAATGGCTATATTGCCACTTAAGTCCCCACATTTAAAAAGCCACAACACTTTAATACCTTGACAAATAGCAAACAACTTTCGCACTTAATGCAATTTCATCCTTTTTGTCAAATTAATCACTGAGATTTAACAAATTAACTTACGAAAATTTACCACATGCTTAGTCACATATCAACGGCACAGAAAATAATATTAGAATATTATACGGACTCGAATTCGTGGTCCCGAAACCACTGTTCCGACTAGGGTATAAACCGGACTGTTACATTCACGTTTGGGGATGTCCAACTGAGTCAAGGCCTTATAGGCTACATGAAAAGAAATTAGAGTCCAAAACAATGAGCAACTACTTTATTGATTATTTTGAGCAATCTAGGGGCTAAAAGTTTTATGATCCCACAATTAGGAATATTTTTGAGACGAAAACTACAACATTTTTTGAGGATGTTGAGTTTGAAGGTAGAAATAATGTTAGAGACATTGCTTTTCAGCAGGAATTGGATTCTAACTAAGTTCATGCTATCACTTTTGACGATGTTCAAGTTCTTATACCTATTATTGATCAAGAAATGAATCTAGAACCTCAACAAGACAATGTTGAACAACTCTCTATTCAAGATGAGGTAATTGTTCTAGAAGAACAAACTCAACAACCTTAAAAACAAGTGTCGTTAAGGAGGTTTACAAGTGAGAGGATAAATGTTATTTCAGATGATTATGTTGTATTTCTCCTAGAACATGAGGATGAAAATGAAATGATTGAAGATTCCATGAAAATTTCTAATTCTCAAAAGTGGATTGATGTCATGCAAGAGGAGCCTAAGTCTATGCAAGATAATAAAGTTTGGGAACTTTCCCCATTACTTGCATGTGCAAAATCAATTAGTTGTAAATGAATATTTAAAACCAAGAGGGATGCAAATGGTAATGTGGAGAGGTATAAGGCGCATCTTGTAGCTAAATGATAGACTTAGAAAAAAATACATTGATTTTATAGAGATTTTCTCTCCAATTTCATCGAAAGACTCTTTCAGGACAACCATGGTGCTTGTTGCTCATCTTTATCTTGAGTTACATTAGATGGATGTTAAGACTATTTTTCTAAATGGCAATATTGAAGAAATAATTTATATGGTGCAACTAGAAAACTTTGAGTCGGGAGACCCAAAGAATATGGTTTGCAAATTAACAAAATTCATTTATGGACTTAAACAAGCTTCTCGTTAATAGTACCACAAGTTTCATCAAGTAATTGTTTTGTTTGGTTTTGAGATGAATATCAGTCTTAAACTTGATTATCAAGTTTAAGACTGATTGAACAGTTTTTGTGCCCGTGCAAGGGGAATTATAAATAGATGTTCATCATTCTACTGGATGAACTCTCTTATATTTGTTCTTCCTCTCGTCTTCTTTTTCTTTTTTGGTTTGTTTTATAAGAGGAAAGTTTAAAAGATCGACTTTCTTGGAGGAAAGAAACTTAAGTTCATGTATAATAAACTAAAAATTCAACAAGCTAGATGAAAGCTAGAATGACAGAATCAATAGTGTAGTGAGTTTCTGAACTCTGAACCCTAGTATTTGATTGGCTTGATTTAAGTGTTTTTGTGTCTTAGATACGTTTAATGCATATTCTGTTGTTGTTAAGGGTCGTTATATTTCTGGATTTCTATGGTAAGATTATGTATACAAGACAATTGTGTGTAAATGCATAACTGTTTGCAATCATATGCTCTGTTTATACAAGTAAAACTAGTTTAGTTAAAAGAATGGAATGATGGTGTGATTCATACCGTGTTATTGAATAGTATGATATTGAATGTTTATGATATAGTGATTGAGAAAATGAACCACATGCGAAGTAGAAGGCTTTAATCTCAGGTATATAAAACCATGATTGGGTTGTGATATTATCTAAACAGGTTGCGAGGTAATTCGTGTATATATATAAATATATGAAAGTCTGACGTCAAGGCATAGATGGGAGTACGAAACCACTAGCAGATGTAAGACTCTTCCAAGATGCATATGCAAGAAAGATATGTGAAAATACTTTGTATATGGGCATTTGTTTCTAAAGGGATTTCTCTCATGGATTTCGCAAATATTGAATCTGCCAAAATATACTGTATGAGAATTATGTAAAGAGTAGTAGTCTTCGAGACTTCTATATCTAAAAGCTTCTTAACGAAGTAATGAGAGTTTCTGTTTCAGGAAACAACCGCATTGTAGTTCGTGTATCTGATGAAAGGGAAGTCTGAGAAGGACTATATGTTTTAGAAAGTCCGCCAAGGATGATCTTTTATTAGGAAATCTGTAAAGGACGATCTTGAGGATTGAAAGTCCATCGGAACTATATTTCAATTATGGTTTCGCAAATACAAGGGGTTCATTCTTACGACAATCCGCCAAATCCTTTATACAAGGGTTTCATGTAAAGATTATATATATATGGATTTCATATCTTGAAAATATTGTGAAGCTAATCACATATTCGAGTCAGATTCTAGGAAAGGTGTGAGTCCGCACACGAAAACTTTTAGATAAACATATGGGTTTCCTTCTAAGAAAGTACTCGCGTAAGCAGAGTTATGTGAAAGAAGCTATCTGAATTATATTGTAAGTCGATATCAGGATCAACATGGAAGGAAGATTAACAGGCAAGAGTCCAACATTATGGCGAAGTGTCCATGATTCCGCTAAAACTAGACGATAACCTATGTGTCCACACAAGTGGCGATTTGCTAATAAGTCCATCAAGTAAGAAATATTATAAGTTGAGGATAAATGTTGACCAGAAGTCAAGCCTCTTATATGAGTTGTTAGAAAGCATACGACGGTCTAATTCACAACCGATTTATCCACAAAGGAAGTGATTCAATATGAATGTCAAACATCACCCACACCAGCAAAGAGCAAAATCTGCCAGAAATATTGGAAGCTTAATGCATATTTTAAATTCTTGATTCTTGATATGGAAGGGGTTATTTATAATTGTTGAGTCATGGATTCTCACTAAGTTCATTTGAACTTATCAGTGTTTTGCCTTGACTGCGGGATCATAGGTTGAGACAAGGTTTTGGGAAGGGACTAAGCCGGGCTTCGTCAAGTTCGGGAGGGCAAAGCAGCTGCAATATCATCCATATAGATGGGTAACCTTTGAGGCTAAGTCTCAAGGTAAATGTTGCTGTGTCTAAGTAAGGATTTCAAAAATTTTAGTTTTGGGAGACAGAATACCCTGTTATAATAGCTTAAGAAATTTTTAATGTGAGCTAGTTACTTTTGACAAAGACTCATACAAGTTAAAGTCCTATAACGAACATGGTCTTTAAGAATTTGATATAAACTTGTATGTGGGAAAAAAAATTTAATTCTATCGAAAGATACATAATTTGCATAAGTTTGAAATTAGAAAGCGACTGTTAAATTAGCTTTATTTGATAAATTGCTTTGATATAACAAACAAAAATGTTTTTGAATAAAGTTTGTTTTTTAATAAATAAATTATAAAGTTCAAAGCATAAAAGTCATTTCAAGACTTCCAAGCATCTTAGAAAATGTTTTGAACACTTAGAAAATGTTTTGACAAAGTTCAAAAATGGTTTAAATTGAAACATTTTTAAATCGATTGAAAAATTGCTCCCAACAAGAAGTATCAATACCTTTGATAATGTATTGATACCCATACAATTTTCATCAATACCAATCTTGCTCACTAGCTCGAAACAAAAATAGAACAATCACAAAAAGCATTGATACCTTTTCAAAAAGTATCGAGACTTATTGTATTTTTATCGATATCATCTTTGATAGTGATATCATTTTTTGCATTCTGACTTGATGGTTTTTCAAACAATTACAAAAAGTATCAATACCTTTTCAAAAAGTATCGATACCTTTTACCAGGTATTAATAAAATGTCTTTGGTATCGTTGTAAACTAACTTTAATGGCTACTAAATCAAATATTAAATGCTAATAGTATCGATACTTGTAGAAATAGTATCGATACCTTTTATTGCAGGTGAATTTAATGATTTGGTATTTTCATTACCAACGGCTCTATTCAATTCCTCAACAACCACAACAGTTGGAAATCAATTAGAGGGTATAATTATCAACTTTTAAAGGTCCTACAACAACAAGTGAGATTACAATTGATCAAGTGCTTCAAGATACATTAAAAATCCATTACCAATCACTTTGTGCTTCAATTCTTTATCTTATTCTTTTAAATACTTGTGAGTATTCATTGTATTTTCTACCAACTCAAGTAACAACGAAGCCAAGTAGAGGCCCTGGGGGCCATGACCCTCCTAAAGTTTAATTTTTTTCAATTTAGTCCTTTGTAAATATACTATAGCCCTCCCAAAAATATAAGTAGGCCCTCCAAGGTTTAAGATTTTTGTAATTTCCCCATTTGTATATATATTATAGCCCTCCTAAAAATAAAAGTAAGCCCCTGCAATATTTTTATAGTATGAAAAATAATATTTAAAAAATTATTCTTGATAAAAACAAAGGAAAAATCTTCTTGAAGAAACTAAATTACTCGTGTTGACTTTTGAATGATATTTTTGTTAAACAATAATTTATTATTTATTTAATATTTTACTTAAAATAACAATATTTTATAAGTAATACAATAATATATATAAAGAAAAGAAAAGATGATAGATGACCAGACTTTTATCATCTTTCTTCTTCATATTGGTGCTTAGCAAGAAAAGAAGAAAAAAAATTCTTCATCATTTTTCCTCCAAATTTTTAGTATAAGGTATTTTTTCTTCAAAATTTTCATTGATTTTGAATATTTGAAGCTTGTTTTACATATATGTGCCAATAGTTTTTATTATTATTTTATCAAGTGTATCAGAAGTTTCCATTAAAGGTTATTGATGGAAGCTTATAAAATTAAGTGAAATGTGTATGTTTTTGGATGGAAAATGATTATGAGACGGTTTCTAACTTGTTAGAAGTGTAAACACGAAACAAAAATAACTAGATAATGTTATAGTAAGTTTCGACCAAAGTGAAAGGGGGGAAGAAAACCCTGGTCACTTTGTTTATAATTATGTCAAATGATAGCTTGTGAAGCAGTGAGTATTTTGGTGAAAACGGAATAAAAAATGGTTAACCGAGTAAAAAATTATGTGAATTTCGAATTAGGAAACTTAAGTTGTCAACTTGATAAACCATGTATATTCAAGCTTGTCATTAGTAGTTGATTTACTATATTTGGCTATATTAATTTTATTTTTATGAATTTTGAATGATTTAGTTAGTATTTAAAATATTATGTTTCGAATTGAAAACTATGGTTTCAATTATAAAATTAGTAAAATCTTGATTTTAAGTTGAATTTGAATATTATGATTTTTTGAATGGTTAAACAAGCACAAGCATAAGTATGCTTGATTAAAAGTAAAAAAATTATATTATGCGATTTATGATTTGAATATGAAATGAAATTGAAATGAGAATGATATGAAAATGGAAATGGATTATAGAATTTGGTTTTACCATGTTACACAAAGTTAGACTAAATCTAACACAGTTGGCATGTCATAGAGTCTTTACATTTTTTGTGACTTGCTACACCTTATTTCACTTGTTCTCGGTGAAGTCGTCTCATTTTATGGAATTCTCATTATTGCAGGATGTTACAGTCATTTTACTTTTTTATAATTTTATAAAATTAAATTTCAGGTCAATCTCAAAAAATGAAGAAGGTAAAGACAAATGATACTTTTTTTAAAAGGAAAAGTAGTGATACTTGTGATGCTAGTCGACCAGTGAACAATGAAGATTCTCCAACTATCGAAGTTAATACTTCTAAATGTCCAAGATTTGAAAGTGAAGATCATCCAAATCTTTATTTTGATATTAATAATCTAGAGCGGGATCCGAGATTACGTCCTCAAATATGGGAATATCCTATTAATCAGCGAGATGAAGTCATTCAAGCATATATTAGATATAAGGCTATATCAAATACGTTTGTCTAATTACCTACTTTCTAGTGACAAGCATCCTCGAAGATTTCAATCTTCTTGGTTTGGCAAATTTCCTTGGTTGGAGTATTCCCCTACTAAAGATGCAACATATTGTTTCTGTAACAGTTCGATTTAGGGGCTAGTCAGAATAGTGATTTCGGAACCACTAATCCGAAGTTGAAGAAAATTATTTTAATATTATGTTATGAGTTATAGCATAATTATATGGGTGCATGAAAATTTTGGCGCTTTAATTTTAGCGATTTCATGCTTAATCGCGAAAAAGGACTAAATCGCATAAAGTGCGAAAGTTCTATTTTACAAGTAAAAGGTGCCTAATAGCCATAGAATATTAATTGGAGGCCTTTAATATGAAAATTTACCCTTAGATATAGGGTGGTCGGCCATAGGGGGACAAAGAAGTCAAAATTAGTCAAAGTTGGTGTAGTAGGTGGATTAAATTGATGAAATGGAATAAAATAAAGAAAAGATGATATCCTTCTATTCACTCATTTTCTTCCACCAAAAATTAGCAGCAAATAAGGGTTTGAAAACCCAAAAAATTCAGCAAGCTCTTCACCTTTCTAGTAAGTGATTTTAATGGTTTTTCTTGATGATATTTGTACTTTTGAAACCCCTAAAGCTTAAGCTAGCTAAAGAGGGGACTATTTTGCAAAATGGTTAAAATTTTAGGGTTTTTCCATGTGAGCATGTATGTTGTTTGCTGCAATTTTATGGAAGAAAATGAATCATAGTAGTTAGATAGACAACTATGGTGAAAGATGTTTCCATGAAAACACCTAAAAGGACCTATTTGTAAAGGTTGTAAAATAAGAGGTAAATGTGTGAAATATTGAGTTTTGATGGTTTCCATAAGATAAATAAATGTTCATCTAGGCTTGTAAGAGGAGGAAATTCGATTAGAATCGAATTACGAGCTTAGGGGTAAAATGGTCATTTTGTAAAAGTCTAAGGGCAAAATGGTAATTTTGCCTAAGTATGATTATTGAAATGTATTAATTAATGTGATAATTAAATGAGCTAGTTTGCTAATATATATCAAGAAGAACGAGGGATTAACCTTGACCGAGGAAAGGGCAAGGTATCGGACTAGATCGGCAAATTGGCCTATTTTGAAATCGAGGTAAGTTTGTGTGTAATAAATTCAACATAATGTTATTTAGTTTTAAAATGTTTGATATTAGTGATGACAAACATTATTTCTATGAATTTTAGTAATGATGTTGAATGAGAAAATGATGAGAATTGTTGTGTTGAAGTTCCATTGGACTTAAATAAATGAGAGAATAATATCATCAATGATTTGAGATGAGTAAGGTTCCATATAAGACCATGTCTGGGACATGGCCTCGGCACCAAATTGGAATTCCGTATAAGACCATATCTGGGATATGGCATCGGCATTGAATATGAAAATCGTATAAGACCATATCCGGGATATGGCATCAACAATCGATATAAGATCCCGTATAAGACCAAATCTGAGATATGGCATCGGCATCTAGAAATGACCCCACGTAAGACCACATCTGGGATGTGGCATTGGCGTTGTAATTATGTGAATGGGAAGGATCATGTATCTCCGAATATCCCAAGTGATTCAATGGGGTAAATAGTTAAGCTTATGATAGAGATGAGATTAATGCTAAGACTATATGATGAAGTGATACAGGTATATGTGAGTAATTCACGAGAATGGTTTACGGTATGTGGCATGATATGTAATCGGTAAGAATAAGTATGAGTAAGTTATGGAAATGAGCTTGAGACTTGTGTTTTATTTCAATGCAATGGATGGATGACATTACGAGCTTTATGTAGCTACTTATTTCATGCAAACTTACTAAGCTTTATGCTTACCCCTCTCATTTCCCTTTTCCTTGTAGCATTTCCAAGTTAGCTCGAGAATTTGTGGAACGTTGGAGTTCGAAAATCACACTATCGACTACTTTTGGTATAGCCAAGTTAGTTTCATGTTGAGTATGGCATGTATAGGACTTGGTCATTTTGTTACGTCATATTTGTTATCCAAAGTGTTGGCTATTAATATTGCTAAATTCATTTTATAAAAGGCCATTGGAAATTTGCTAACACTTGACAAGTTTATATATTCAAAGATGATGGAATTCATAAAGTGCTTGCTTGTATGGTTGTTTTGATTTTGAGTTCTTATAAGTGCCTTATGTCATAATATATGTTAGATTGAATTGGTATAAGTTTGGTTGCTGTGTAGGGTGGCATTTGGCTTGGTAGATAGCCTTTCAAATTTCCATACGGGTAGACACATGGGTGTGTGTCTAGACCGTGTGTGACACACGGATAGCCCTATGGGCGTGTTGATTGGCCGTGTGTCTCCATGCATGCTAGGTTGGCAAGTCAGTATGCTTAGTAGTAAACACACGGGCAAAGACACGGCCGTGTGTCTCAACCGTGTGGGAGGCACGGCCTAAGACACGGGCGTGTGCCTTGGCCGTTTGCCCTTATTGAGATGCTGATGTCATAAACAGAATGCCAAGGTTTTCACACACGGGCGAAGACACGGGCGTGTCATGGCCGTGTGAGGGACATGGGCTATGGACACGGGCGTGTGTCAGGCTGTGTGAAAACCCTTGTAGGTTCGAATTAGAAAATAAATCCACACGGGTGTGGAACACGGGCATGTGATGTGTAACAGCCCGAATTTAACCCTAATCGGAACGGTGGTTTCGGGACCACGAATCCGGGTTAGATAAATATTTTTATATTTAATTTGATATCTATGTTATGTGTTTGAGCATGTCCTAAAATATGGTAGGTTAATTTGTCTGTTTGAATGCTCAATTTTAGATAAGGGATTAAATAGCATAAGTAGTAAAGTAGTCAATTATTAAATAGAGTGATTGAATTAAATTGTTTTCTTTTGCATGAGGATTTAGGTTGCAAATTTACCTTTTTGGAAAGATAGTGGACGGCATTGACTTTAAAAATGTAGTGGGGAGTGTTTAATTATATTATATAATAAATAATATGTTATGAAATAATATTATAATAAGATAATAACATTAAAATAAGAAAAACAAAAGGAAAAATATCATCATCTTCTTTCCTCATCACCTAAAAATAAAAGAAGAAGAGAGGAGTTTAAGCTCTCAACCATTCGGCATTTGCATGTTCAAATAAGGTGAGTGATTGAACTTAGTTTTTGTTAATTTTAACATTTTTGAGGTTGTTGCCATGTAATTTAGCTAGCCCATACCCGAATTCTTGATTTGGTTGTATAATTCGAGTGTTTCCATGGATGGAAATTTGGTGTTTGTGAGGTTAATGATAGAATAGGATATAAGCATGCTAGATTAATAAGATTTTCTTTAGAATTTTTGATGGAGTTTAGTATAAGGATGAATTTATAAAAAGAAAATTCTTGAAAGGACTAAATAGCAAGATAAATGGAAGAAATGAGTTGATAGAGGGGCTATGAATATTCGGCCCTTAATAGGTGTGGTTAAATTCTTGATATTTTGTATTTTGAGCTATAATGACTAAATTGTAAACATTGTAAATGTTGGAGGTAAAATAGTAATTTACACAATTAAGTATATATGGATTAAATTGAATGGAAATGTATTTAAATGAGTTTAATTTGAACTTAATTAGATCAAGATCAAAAGGAAACGGGTTTGGATCGGGGAAAAGCAAAGTTAAACGAATAGCCAGGAAGCTTAATTCGTCAATTTTCGAGGTAAGTTTTAAACAATTGGATTGATTTGAATTTTATTTTGTACTTTGCGCATATGTTAAAGGATTTTAAGCAAGTTAATTGTCATAATGCCGAATGTGAAGATGAATTTAACATGAAGTAGCCGAATGTAATACTTGATTTAGATGAGTTGTTGAATATGTTTTTATGCAATACAAGATGGTTTAGGCAAAGATGATACGAAAGGTGATTATTTGAATATTGTAACATCCCGGTTTAGGGGTTATGCGTTTGGAGCATAACTCGAGTGTTTAGCAGGCTTAGGGTAAAGTTGGATGGATTTTAAGGGGGTTTGGAGAACCCAAAAAGGTAAGGGATGACTTAGGAAATTTTTGGATTTTTAGTGTAAAAAGGGGAGCTTGGCTTTGGAGGTCTTAAAAGAAATAGTTGGGTGGTTAAGACACAAGAAAGAGGCTTGGTAGAGTGGCTTAAGGGCGCCACTTAGGGCCTTGACATGGAACGCCTTAAGGAGCAAAGGGGGACAAGGTTCGAGTCGTGGTGGATGCAAGGGATGCGTTTGTTTTTTTTTTTAGACTTTGTGGCGTTATAAATGAGGGGGCTGAGTTAAAGAGGGTTTAAAGGATGTTGTGGGCGTGGGAGGACAAGAAAGTCAGTTCGGCAAGGGGGCTTGGTGCAGTTCGTGAGTTCAAGGCACAAGGGAAGTAGTATTTTGGATGTTTTATTTTGCAAGCTGGCGTTAAAATAGAGAGGGCTTAAAAGAAGCTGGGGCGAATCTATGACACAAAAACTGCGCCTTGGCAAAGTGGTTCCCATGCGCTACTTAGGAGTTGGAGGTGAGGATGGGCGCAGGTTCGAATGGCTGGAGCAGCATGTTGCGGTTTTATTTTTTTTTATTCTTTTTGCAGCAGGTTGGTAAGGTGTTGGACGGCACATGGGACCTTCAAATTGAGATAAGAAATAAGTTAGTTTTTTTAATTTTCGGCTGAGGTATTGGATTAAGGCTGGACTTTATTTTATTTATTTATTAGGTGATAAGGATGGCCTTTATTTTATTTGTTTTTAGGAGGTGATAATGGATAAAAGGGGGGGTTTGTTTTATTTATTTTGAATGTAGGATAAGGGATAAATAAGGCTTATTTACTTATTTATTTGAATGGATTGGGAGGAGTAAAGTAAGGGAGTTGGCTAATTCAAATTGGTTTGAATTAGTGGCCATAAGTGATGCATTTGAATCTTGGTTTCTTCATGTGGGAGGAGGGCGAATTCTATAAATAGGGGGGTAGAGTGCAGAAATTATTCTTTTAGTCTCTTGCCGAAAATTAGTATTTGTGTCTCCTAAATTTTGCTAGTAGCCGAATGTTCACTTGAACCCCCCTAAACCTCATTTTGTCTACTTCTATTTCTTTTGTTCTTAGCCGAATTATTCACCCTTCCATATCTCTTTTCTTTTTTATTGTGTTAAGCCGAAACCTTACCCTCCTAAACATTCCCTATTCACTTTGTTCTCCATTTTAATTGTTGACCGAATACCAACATTCTCCCTCTCATTTCTTTTGTTTTCTTTCATCACTTTGCAAGCCGAATCTCTCACTTTTATTGCCGAAATCTCCCTTTTCTATTTGTCTTCATCTTGGCCGAATAGTAGAGTGGTGCTGATCTCCTTGGGGGTGTCACTTTCAATCGTTGGAAAAGGTAAGTAATGGTAGCCGAATGCCTATTGCTATCCCCTCCTTGTGTTCTGTCGACTTTTTCAAGGTAAGGAAGTGGTAGGTATTCGGCCAAGGGTTCAAAATATTATGTCTTTAGGTTATGTCTTTAAGTCAAAGCCGAATCTAATGTGGTACTATTTTAGGATTTCGGCAGGGTTGGAGGAGTAATCAGGATTCAAGATATTTTGGTAAGAAATATTTAAATTAGTTCGGTGTTTAGACTTATAACTCGGGGTTTAACGGTTTATCCGATTAAGCGTTTTGATGGAGGCCAATACCAGTCAAGGAGGACAAGGGAAAGTCCCTATCCCGAAGTTTAAGAAAAGAGCTGTCTCAGCGGTTCGGGATTGGCCACCAGGGTGTGGGCCAGCAACAGAAAGCTATAGGCAGATAGCCGTAGTCTCGCTTAGCGATAGCGTCGAGGATCGAGAGTCTAGAACTCCAAGTAATAAGGTGTGTAGCTAGCCTAATTGTTTCGGGATTTATACGATAATTGCATGTGTAATATGTTTACTAACAAGTGCAGTGATAAGTGTGATATAGATACCCTTAAAGGGTATGACGATGACCAGGTTAGTTCCGAACCTGTTGAGATGTGACTATTGATTTGTATATGTGTGAGTATGCCTTGATTATGAATAAACATGTGCATGCATTATCATGACTGTATTTTATGTTGCATGTGCATGGGTGGGCTATGAAAGAAGGTACGGGTGTACCAGAGCACGTGGTTTGATGAGTAGCTCTGTGCCTCATCGTGATTGATATAGGCTATGTGCCATATCGTGGATTGATGAGTGACTATGTGTCCCATCGTGGTTTTGGTGTTAGCTACGGCTACATCGTGGATTGGCGCTGACTGAGGTCACGTTGTGGATTGTTGTGCTTAATTGCACGTGGATGGCATTGAATGCCTTTGTGGAGTTAAAAGGAGAGGGTGATTTAATAATCCCCTGGTGTGTGTAGTAAATTTGGATAAGGGGGTGTGTAGAGGATGGACCTTAGGCTTGGGTGGGATTCATTATTGCATAATTATGGTATGTGAACACATGTGAATGTGGACTTAAATGAGAAATGGGCTAAGCCCAGTATGTGGAGGGTATGTGGCTAATTACCCGGTTACTTGATAAATGTTATGTGTATGGGCCAAGCCCAGAATGTGATATGATCCGAATATGAAATATTGATATCTGATGCATGGGTTATTATGTGGTTAGCATGTGGGTGGATTTGGTGGTTAATTACACACTGAAGTGCTGTGTGACTCACCCAACTTTTTAAACATCGCGGTGAGTCGTGATTAATGGACCGGGTTGGAGTGGATACAAAGGTGGCCATGCAGAAGCAGATTTTCATGCAGAAGTAGATGTTTTACTTGTTTAGTTAATTAATAATGATTTTTATATTATCCGTATTTTGGGAATTTATTTGATGTAATAAGGGCCACTTTTGAATTAATGTACTCTATTTATGGTTGTTGAAGTTTATGTTTACTTAGAAGTATTTTTACAAATGATTTATATTATAATAACTTATAATAAAGTTTTAATTCGGATATTTTATATCAAGCTTATATTATTTAATAGATGTTAATTGGACATGGTTTCCAAAAGATCACAGATTCTAAAGTTTTATTTTAAGTCAAAACAAATTTTCAACCGTTTTTCCGTAGTGACATACCAGATCCGGTCAGGGCTTGTGGGCCGGGTTTGGGGTGTTACAGTTTGGTATCAGAGCCAAGTTCAAAACTCGGCTTTGAGGTTTTGGGCCCAAAAACAGTTTTCAAAAATTGGCTTTTTAAAATATGGACTTTTATTTCAGGTTATTCTGGCATGGCACCTGTATATCTGACCCGAAGTCCACTAGGTAAGTACTTCAGACTTTGAAGTGAATTGCTTATATGTGAATATTTTGGGCTTATGTGGGCTTGTAGAATAGAACATTAGGGCTATTGAACCCTAGGACTAGTCTACTCAAACACATGCATAAGACTTAAGGTTACTAAACAAACCTGTGAAGTAAGTCGCCGAGTTAAGGTGTGGCAACCACTGACGCATGTCGAGGATTGGTATTGAGTAAGAGCTTGGTACTTAAGCAGTCCTAGCGACTCACCTCCTCTTTACTCGAATCCTGCAGTGCGTAGCTACGGTTCACCTAACCAAGAGGACTCGTTCATAAGGCTAAAGCGATTATTAAAACCCGAAAGGGATTAGCCTTATTATTTTAAAACCCTTAGTTTTAAAATTTCCAAAATTACCCCTTTGGTTTGTAAACTCTAAATCTGATTTTGAAAGATGTTTTCTCGATTTACAAAATTACCAAAATGCCCCTAGTGGCAAAATTACAAAAATGCCCTGCATTGTAAAATTACCGTATTACCCTCAACTTTTGTTAAAATGATTTTACTTTGTAAAATACCAAAATCTCGAGTTCAAAATATTAAGATACCCTGATTTGGGGAAATTTACAAAAATACCCTGTGTTGAAAATTACTAAAATGCCCCTGGCTTTCAAAATTTAAGGTTAACCTAATTTTAATAAAGTTTCCCTACTTTGCAAAAGTATTCAAAACTTTATTTTACTGAACATTTGAGATACCCTGATTTGAAAAATTTACAAAATTACCCCTGATCGACAAAATTACCAAAATACCCCTGGGGTAAAAACGGGCAGAAATGTCTGGATAGTGAATGTGGGTGGTAGATACCACTGAATGTGCCTCTATTGAGGAAGGAATGTGGCTTCATTGGGAAATGAAGGTGTCGCTAGTGATGAATGTGTTCTTGTTGATGAATGGATGTGTCCTTATGGATGAATGTGATATTCTGAAATAGAATAGGGAACTTGAACTGAAACTTTGTGTGATCGAAAGAACTACCTCTAGAAATTCTTTTCATAAAATTTGCTCGTGGATAAATAGTGGAACAAAACTACTAATGCATAAAACTTTCTAATCAGATTAAATCGTGACGATAGAGATGAGTTCTAGGGGACGCGGTAGAGGTAGAATGGCAGCACCGGAACCAGTAGGGTCTGGCCATGGGTCAGAAAGTGAAGTGCCGCCACCAGCAGTGGGCACAGAGGAGCAAGATCAGATAGGTGAAGATGACGCAGTATCGCGGGCCATGTTACGAGTGCTAGAACGAGTAGCAGGAGCTAGTAAGGGAAATGGAACTCGGAAGTCAGTATCGGAAAGGCTTAGATTGAACGGAGCTGAGATCTTTAGAGGGGTATCTGGAGTAGCTCCGAACGTAGCGGAGTATTGGCTAGAAGCAGTCGAAAGAATCATGGACGATTTGGACTGCACCAGATGAAGAAAAGCTGAAGGGTGCTGTTTCGTTGCTTCGTGACGAAGCTTATCGTTGGTGGCTCACTGTCAAACAAGGTGTACCGGCAGATCGACTGGATTGGGATTACTTTAAGGCCAAGTTTGAAGGGAAGTACGTAGGAGCCAGTTATTTGGACTCGCAAAGGAAAGCGTTTCTAAATCTAGTACAAGGGAATAAGTCGGTAGCGGAATATGAAGTGGAATTTGTGCGACTAAGTCAGTACGCCAAGGGAATCGTGGCTACTGACTATGAAAGGAGTGTTCGATTCGAAGATGGGCTGCGAGATGAGTTGCGGGAGTTGATCGCTCCGCAGAGAGAAAGGGACTTCGCCATTCTGGTAGAGAAAGCTCGGATCGCTGAAGAGGTTAAGAAGACTATAAGAGAAAACCGAGAGAAGAATAGGAACGAGAATAAGAGAAGTTTTAGACCGTCAGCATCATTTGATAATGTCCAGAAAAGACCAAGGATCGAGAATCCTGTGCGTGCACTTGTACCAGTGGATCGGAACCGTTCATGTGTTGAGTGTGGGAGAGCTCATTTTGGAGAATGTTGGGGAAATAGTAAGAAATGTTTCCGGTGTGGGTCGAAGGCCCATTTGGTTAAGAACTGCCCTCAGGCAACGAGAGGTCGAGGTTCGAGCCACAGAAGAAGTGGTATCGGCAGAGGTGCTGAAAGATCGAATACAAGACAGCCAAGGACTTGATATCAGGTATGTTCTTTATTTTGGGACACCATTTATTGTCTTGTTGATGTGAAGTTAGTTCATGCTTGTATGGCTAGTGAAGTGTAGAAACCCTGAATGTGAACTTTAAGACTGTGTCTAGAAGACAGGATAGATTTACTAATATCAGAGTGCGCTTGTGAGGCGTAGAGTAGCAAGTCATGGTAGTAAGTAATTTTGAGGACGAAATTATTTTAAGGAGGGTAGAATTGTAACATCCCGGTTTAAGGGTTATGCGTTTGGAGCATAACTCGAGTGTTTAGCAGGCTTAGGGTAAAATTGGATGGATTTTAAGGGGGTTTGGAGAACCCAAAAAGGTAAGGGATGACTTAGGAAATTTTTGGATTTTTAGTGTAAAAAGGGGAGCTTGGCTTTGGAGGTCTTAAAAGAAATAGTTGGGTGGTTAAGACACAAGAAAGAGGCTTGGTAGAGTGGCTTAAGGGCGCCACTTAGGGCCTTGACATGGAACTCCTTAAGGAGCAAAGGGGGACAAGGTTCGAGTCGTGGTGGATGCAAGGGATGCGTTTGTTTTTTTTTTTAGACTTTGTGGCGTTATAAATGAGGGGGCTGAGTTAAAGAGGGTTTAAAGGATGTTGTGGGCGTGGGAGGACAAGAAAGTCAATTCGGCAAGGGGGCTTGGTGCAGGTCGTGAGTTCAAGGCACAAGGGAAGCAGAATTTTGGATGTTTTATTTTGCAAGCTGGCGTTAAAATAGAGAGGGCTTAAAAGAAGCTGGGGCGAATCTATGACACAAAAACTGCGCCTTGGCAAAGTGGTTCCCATGCGCCACTTAGGAGTTGGAGGTGAGGATGGGCGCAGGTTCGAATGGCTGGAGCAGCATGTTGCGGTTTTATTTTTTTTTTATTCTTTTTGCAAAGAGTTGGTAAGGTGTTGGGACGGCACATGGGACCTTCAAATTGAGATAAGAAATAAGTTAGTTTTTTTAATTTTTAATTTGAGGTATTGGATTAAATTTGGACTTTATTTTATTTATTTATTAGGTGATAAGGATGGCCTTTATTTTATTTGTTTTTAGGAGGTGATAATGGATAAAAGGGGGGGTTTGTTTTATTTATTTTGAATGTAGGATAAAGGGATAAATAAGGCTTATTTACTTATTTATTTGAATGGATTGGGAGGAGTAAAGTAAGGGAGTTGGCTAATTCAAATTGGTTTGAATTAGTGGCCATAAGTGATGGCCGAATCTTGGTTTCTTCATGTGGGAGGAGTGGCGAATTCTATAAATAGGGGGTAGAGTGTCGAAATTATTCTTTTAGTCTCTTTAGAAAATTAGTATTTGTGTCTCTTAAATTCTGCTAGTAGCCGAATGTTCACTTGAACCCCCCTAAACCTCATTTTGTCTACTTCTATTTCTTTTGTTCTTAGCCGAATTATTCACCCTTCCATATCTCTTTTCTTTTTTATTGTGTTAAGCCGAAACCTTACCCTCCTAAACATTCCCTATTCACTTTGTTCTCCATTTTAATTGTTGACCGAATACCAACATTCTCCCTCTCATTTCTTTTGTTTTCTTTCATCACTTTGCAAGCCGAATCTCTCACTTTTATTGCCGAAATCTCTCTTTTCTATTTGTCTTCATCTTGGCTGAATAGTAGAGTGGTGCTGATCTCCTTGGGGGTGTTTCTTTCAATCGTTGGAAAAGGTAAGTAATGGTAGCCGAATGCCTATTGTTATCCCCTCCTTGTGTTCTGTCGACTTTTTCAAGGTAAGGAAGTGGTAGGTATTCGGCCAAGGGTTCAAAATATTATGTCTTTAGGTTATGTCTTTAAGTCAAAGCCGAATCTAATGTGGTACTATTTTAGGATTTCGGCAAGGTTGGAGGAGTAATCAGGATTCAAGATATTTTGGTAAGAAATATTTAAATTAGTTCGGTGTTTAGACTTATAACTCGGGGTTTAACCAGTTTATCTGATTAAGCGTTTTGATGGAGGCCAATACCAGTCAAGGAGGACAAGGGAAAGTCTCTATCCCGAAGTTTAAGAAAAGAGCTGTCTCAGCGGTTCGGGATTGGCCACCAGGATGTGGGCCAGCAGCAGAAAGCTATAGGCAGATAGCCGTAGTCTCGCTTAGCGATAGCGTCGAGGATCGAGAGTCTAGAACTCCAAGTAATAAGGTTGTAGCTATCCTACTGTTTCCGGGATTTATACGATAATTGCATGTGTAATATGTTTACTAACAAGTGCAGTGATAAGTGTGATATAGATACCCTTAAAGGGTATGACGATGACCAGGTTAGTTCCGAACCTGTTGAGATGTGACTATTGATTTGTATATGTGTGAGTATGCCTTGATTATGAATAAACATGTGCATGCATTATCATGATTTGTATTTTATGTTGCATGTGCATGGGTGGGCTATGAAAGAAGGTGCGGGTGTACTTGAGCACGTGGTTTGATGAGTAGCTCTGTGCCTCATCGTGATTGATATAGGCTATGTGCCATATCGTGGATTGATGAGTGACTATGTGTCCCATCGTGGTTTTGGTGTTAGCTACGGCTACATCGTGGATTGGCGCCGATCGAGGTCGCGTTGTGGATTGTTGTGCTTAATTGCACGTGGATGGCATTGAATGCCTTTGTGGAGTTAAAAGGAGAGGGTGATTTAATAATCCCCTCGGTGTGTGGTAGGTGGATAAGGGGGTGTGTAGAGGATGGACCTTAGGCTTGGGTGGGATTCATTATTGCATAATTGTGGTATGTGAACACATGTGAATGTGGACTTAAATGATAAATGGGCTAAGCCCGGTATGTGGAGGGTATGTGGCTAATTACCGGTTACTTGATAAATGTTATGTGTATGGGCCAAGCCGAGAATGTGATATGATCCGAATATGACATATTGATATCGATGCATGGGTTATTATGTGGTTAGCATGTGGGTGGATTTGGTGGTTAATTACACACCGAGTGCAGGTGACTCACCCAACTTTTTAAACATCGCGGTGAGTCGTGATTAATGGACCGGGTTGGAGTGGATACAAAGGTGGCCATGCGACGATTTTCATGCAGTAGATGTTTTACTTGTTTAGTTAATTAATAATGACTTTTTATATTATCCGTATTTTGGGAATTTATTTGATGTAATAAGGGCCACTTTTGATTTAAAGTACTCTATTTATGGTTGTTGAAGTTTATGTTTACTTAGAAGTATTTTTACAAATGATTTATATTATAATAACTTATAATAAAGTTTTAATTCGGATATTTTATATCAAGCTTATATTATTTAATAGATTTTAATTGGACATGGTTTCCAAAAGATCACAGATTCTAAAGTTTTATTTTAAGTCAAAACAAATTTTCAACCGTTTTTCCGTAGTGACATACCAGATCCGGTCAGGGCTTGTGGGCCGGGTTTGGGGTGTTACAAATATGATGAATTTGTGTTAAATATATATATAAGTGTGAGCCGAATGTGATGTATATATATGTGAATAAATGATGTATATGGTTAATCCCTAATTAATAATATGTGTATATATGAATAAAGATTAGAACATATGTGTACTTCTTTGTGAGGAAACATGGGATTGGTGGCACTAAGTGTGCGATTCATAAAGTACTGAGCACTAAGTGTGCGAAATCGGTCGATATGCACACAGTGTGCGAATAAGATGTCCGGGTACTAAGTGTGCGAAACCGGCAGAGGGGCATTAAGTGTGCGATCAACTTTAATATCAAAAGGTTGAAATTGGTAAGTTGGTTCTATGAAATTCTATTATTCAAATCTTAAATATATATATGTAAAGTGCGACTTGAATGGAATGTTATATTCGTTTTTAATTATAATTTTTAATGCTTGAGTTGGTATGAGATATATTTACTAGACTAATGAAATGTTGCTTAGCTCATTTGGATGATTCGGTTATGTGAGATGACATATTATGACTTTGTGTTAACGGCTTGAATTTTAGTAGATGAAAATGAGTGATGACAGAAGTGTATTACATATGTATTCGAAACCAAATGTGAGAGTTAATAGGTGATCTATGATGTATTTTACAATGAGTAATGATAAATTTATGTTTACCATTTTTGGATTATATTAATTTGAGTAATATTGATATTATATGATAGATTGTTTAAAACTTACTAAGCTATAATAGCTTACTTGGGTGTTATTACTTTTGTTCCTTAGATTTTTAAGGTGGAAGCTCGAGCTCGGGGATCGTCTTGAAGTCAATCACATTATCATCAAATTTGGTATCTTTTTGTATTTGAACCTAAGGTCTATGGCATGTATAGGCTAAATTACTCCTTTTTGATAATTTGTATATATTATATAAAGTGCCATGCGAATATGGCTTTCTTTATTGCTAGTTTGAGTTACTTAACTATACTTGAGATGTTGCTTATGTGTGTGTATATTCAACTATGTTATAAGTTCATTTTGATAGGTGCATATTCGTGAAATCATGTATGGCATGTGTTTTATACAATGCAAATGAATATTTGTTGAATGACTTATAGGTTTAGTTTAGAAATGATCTCATATTAAGCTATGAGTGAAATCGATTCATTGGTGATTTAATGTAAACTAATTAACTTTAAACATTCGGCCATTACATTTATTTAGTTGGGAAACTTTAAATATTCTTTGGATGTTCACATGAGTGTTCAGCCATGAGAAATGAATGGATAATTTACGAATGTAATGTCTAGCTAAGATATGCCTATGACTATATGTTATGCATATGAAATGATCATTGCCGAATGTGATCAGGTATATTCCATTGTGAGATAGGTAGGTAAGTAAATGGTATTTTCATATGTGATATTGAAATGGGGAGTATTCATGACTAGAAGTGTATCATATGTTTAATAACAGTATATGCTTGAAGGTATGGTTGAAAATAGAAATGTAATAAATGTTTAAGTACTATATACCTATTCGGCCATTGCTTTTAAATGACTATGTGAATTGTAATATGCACGTTGATGTATTAAGTTTAGATGAGATTTACATGTTTATTCGTGATAGTATGAAATGGTATGAATTTATTAAGAGATAGTTCGGATGGAGTGCTTTGACTTGGTATTTTGTTTAGTGATGCCTGTAACCCTAATCCGGCGACGGATATGGGTTAGGGGTGTCACATGATGTGCCACACGAGTGTGTGACTCTGTTTTATGTCAAATTTGTATAAGAGTTCAAAATTTTCCGGTTTAGTCCCGAATCATTTTGGGTACAAGTTTAGGGTCTTGTAGACCTTTAATAAGGACATTATGGTCTTGTAGACCTTTAATAAGGACATTATGGACATTACGGTAATGCCTCGTTACTCGGTTCAGACGTTGAATACGGGTAAGGGGTGTTACAGTTTCTCATGCTATCTTTTTTCAAAACATATTGTTCGTCATGAAACAGATGCATTCACTGTGAAAGGTTTTAATAATTGGAAAAAAGTTAATGATGGAAAAATGTGTGCTTTCTTGAATCATGTTGGCCAATATCCAAGTTCTCCACATAATAATGCTAAGAAAAGTTGTCAAGATTTGTTAAATCAATCTTGGTACATTGACAAGGTTATTAATGCATAAAGTTTAGATAAACATAGAAGGTAACCGCTTATGAGCCAAGACTTCAGTTGATGTTGTTCGATGGTTAACTTTGCAAGGATGCTTTTAGAGGTCATGTTGAAACCTCTAATTCAAGAAATTGAGGTAATTTTATTGAATTGATTACATTGTTAGCTTCCTATAATGATAAAGTTTCCAAATTTGTTTTGGACAATGCTCCAAGAAATGCTAAATATACTTCTCATATGATCCAAAATGAGACTTTACATATTCTTGCAAATAAAGTGTCATAAGATTCGTGAAGACATTGGAGATTCTAAATTTTGTATCATTATTGATTAGGCACGTGATGAATCTAAAAGGGAGCAAATGACTATTGTTTTGAGATATGTTGATGAGAAAGGATTTATAAAAGAGCGTTTCTTTGATCTTGTACATGTCCAAGATACTGCAGAAATAACTTTGAAAGAGGAAATAGGTGTTGTTCTTTCTTGGCATTGTCTTGATGTTCAAAATATCCGAGGTTAAGGATATGATGGTGCTAGCAACATGCGGGGTGAATGGAACGATTTGCAAGCATTGTTTTTAAATGATTGGCCCTATGTATATTATGTTCATTGCCTGGCTTATCGACTCTAGTTGGCATTAGTTGCTGCTTCTTGAGAGGTAATTCCTGTTCACAATTTTTTCTCTGATTTGAACTTCATTGTTAATATAATTAGTGCCTCTTGCAAACGTCATGATCAATTACTAGTTGCCCAAGCAATTGAAATTGCAAATATGTTGGAAATTGATGAATTGAAAATGGTAAAAAAAAACTTAACCAAATTGGTACTGTGAAACGAGCTAAAGAAACTCGTTGAAGCTCTCATTTTAGTTCTGTTTGTAGCTTGATAAGGATGTTTGATACTACTTATTCTATTCTAAAAAATGTTATTGAAAGTGGCTCTAATTATTTTGTTTTTATAAGAAGATTACATATTTTGATTTTGTTTTTATCTTACATCTAGTGAAAGAGATAATGGGTATTATAGATTTTTTTGTCAACATCTACAACAAAAATCCCAAGATATAGTAAATGTTATGTACTTAATATCAAGCACCAAAACTTTAATATAAAAGTTGAGAGAAGATGATTGGGACAATTTGTTAGAAGTTGTGAAAGCATTTTTTGAAAAGCGCAATATTGAGGTTCTTGGTATGGATTCTCCATATGTGATAAAATGTGGTCGTCACCAACATGTTGATTTCAATATGGAGCACCATTATCGGGTTGAGATATTCAATGTTTGTAACAGCCCGATTATGGGTCTAGTAAGAATAGTAGTTTTGGGACCACAAATTCAATGCAGTAAAATTTATTTTTACTATATTTTTATGGACTACAATTTTATGGAATGATTTTGTGAAAATTTCGTTCGAAAATTTTGATGTTTGGGCACTCAATTTAGTTAAAAGGACTATATTGCAAAAGGTACAAAATGTGTGTTCTAGAAGCTAGAGGTGTCTAATTGCTATGAAATTTTAAATTGGAGGTCCTTAAATGGTAATTAGACCATTATATTTTAGTATGGAAAAAATGGACATGGTTAGGTGAAATTTTGAAGTTAGGCATTAAGGGTATTTTGGTCATTTGGTAAATAAAGACAAAATAAAACAAATAAAAGTGTCCATCTTCTTCAATTTAGTCCCTTGTGCCGAAAATTGAAGAGAAGCCATAGCTAGGGTTTTAGCCAAGCTTTCAAGTTCGATTGTAAGTCTGTTCTAGCCCCGTTTTTAATGATTTTTATGTTTTGAGATCCTTGCAACCTAATCTAGCTATTTCAAGGACTAATTTGAAAAGATGTTAAAGTCTAAAATTTTACCCATGTTAGATATTTGTGTATTTTGATGTTTAATGGTATAAAATATATGTTTGATGTTAGATAAACAACTTTTACTAAGTGATTTTTGATGAAAATGCCTAAAAAGGACCTATTTGTAAAAGTTGTAAAATTAGTAAAAGTGTGATTTAATGAAAAATGTGGGTTGTTATGAGTATGAAAATGGTTCGGCTAGGCTTGGGTTTTGAAGAAATTGACTATATTTCATTTTACGAGCCTAGGGACTAAAGTGTAAAATGTTTAAAAGTTAGGGGCAAAAATGTAATTTTTCCATAATGTGCTTTTTGGACTGGATTGAATAATGTGAGTATTAAATGAGTTAAATTTACTATTATAGATCAAGAAAAATGAAGTTCGGACCTAGATCGGGGGAAAAACAAAGTGTTTGACGATTAGGTCCATTTTCACTATTTTTGTACCGAGGCAAGTTCGTATGTTAATAATGCAATGTTATATTTTTATTTTAATGTTTTGAAATTGCATGGATTGTATGATTAATTCTATGAGCATATTCGACGAAGTTCCGGCAAGAGAGAAATCCCGGTTGAACCTTAGGAATATATTAGGATACAAGTGACGTGTCACTAGGAACCCATGTGATTATGTGATTATGACCCGGGTGCTGGTCCTGTACGTCCTATCGGTGGCTGAGTATACCAGCATATGTTGTGGATACTTGACAGCTTGTGTAAGCATCACCGTATAGCTACGTCTTGACTGACAGCTTGTGTGAGCAGGCCCATGGATAGCTCAAGAGCGAGCCTATATGTGATGAGATTTGTGGTAGCATTGGCTACATATGTGGCACTTATGTGCAAATATTTCCGTGTATCTGATAGTATTCCAAGTGGTTCAATGGGTATGAGCATATTCAACGAAGTTCCGGTAAGAGAGAAATCCCGGTTGAACCTTAGGAATATATTAGGATACAAGTGACATGTCACTAGGAACCCATGTGATTATGTGATTATGTGACCCGGGTTGTAACATCCTGAATTTTGGGCCTATGCGTTTAATAGGTGGATATGCTTAATATGTTAATTTGAGAATTTGAGGTGCAAATTGGGTTCAAGTTTGGGCTGAGGCCTTGATTAAATATTCTGTTTAGAAACTCTAGGGCTTAAAATAAAGTTTTGGTAGCTTAAATGGCAAAATGGGCTTGTAGCCCAGTGGCAAAATGGCGCCACTAAGAGGGAAGGGAGTTGGCGTCAATAGGCAAGGGGAGAGGCCCAATTTGTGGCCGTTTGGAGCCCATGTTTTTGGGCCAAATTCGACACTCATAAGGAGGAGTAGGTTGGACGGCAACAAGGCTATTATTTAGGGGATTTTATTGTTTTAATATGTGGATAATTACAACTGATAAAGGAGGGAAGAGTTGGAGATAATTAAGCCTCTTTTGGATGGGTGTTTTGATAGGGATAAGGGATAGGATGAGGATCTATCAGGAAGGCTAGTGTTGGCCGAAAATCAAACACAGGAGAGGGGGGAAAAATCGATTGAGTATAGGCTAAAGGTGTGCCGAAATTTCTATAAATAAAAGGGGATAGCTCATCAATTCCGGCATTTGAACCCTACCCTTTTCTTCTCTTCCTGTGCCGAAATCCTCAGTCTCCCTCTACAATTTCTTTTCTTTAATTTCTTCAAAAGCCGAAACCTCTCCCTTCACTCTCTTTTCCATTCTTTTCCTCCTAGCCGAAATCTCCAAGCTTCTCTCTTGATTTCTTTTCTTCTTTTCTTTTTCTAGAAACCGAAACTCTTCACTCAGTTCTTCTAAAAGCTGAAAACGCATCAGCCTTCTTTTGTTCATACTTTTTCGGGATTTTCTTAAAAGCCAAAATTCTTAAATCTCTTCTCTGGTGTTTGCCGAATCTTCCTACAAGGGGTAGCCGAAATCTTCTGAAGTGGTAAGTGTCGATTATGTTATTCTTTCAATCTTTTTCGGCTTTTGGAGACCATAGCCGAATGGCTAGATGGTTGACTAACCTCGAATTATCTTTCATGGGCGGCATTCCGGGATTTGAAGGAGATCCAATCGCCTAGGTAGCACACAAATCATACTACTTCCGGGATTTAATCGATCGAGGTAAGGAGATCTGTTAATCTAAAAGTATAGATTCGGGTAAACACTAACCCTTGGTCGAATATAGGAGAGGCCTTATCTTCGCGTTCTTCCGACTTTTGAGCAAAGTGGTAGACAGAGGGCAGTAGATCCGATTAGCGAGGGTATCGACATAGAGGGTAGTCTTACGTATTAATCAGGTGTGTAACACTCTCACACCATTTAGATTGCTTGATTAGTATGCATACAAACCTGTTATATTCTGTATATTTTGTTAAATGTCGAAATACCGGCATGACTGTTGAAAACCCGAGAAGGGTAAAGGCGAAGCACCAGGTTAGTGATCTCTGTCATTCTAAAGTGAATGTTTCTGCTGAGAAGATATGCTTTATATGTATGCCAATTTCTATGTATGCATGGGGTTGGGTGATTGATGAAAGGGAAGTGTTCTATTGTAGTGGCTTTTGCCATGATGCATTGTAGTGGCTTTTGCCATGATGCATTGTAGTGGCTAATGCCATGATGCGTTGTAGTGGCTATTGCCATGATCGACGATGAGCACTATCTGCAGCATGACTGCCATCGATGGTGTGTAGCGGTGTGGGTTGATTGTAGAAATCCCCAATAGTGTGATTGGCAGGTAAGGGTGGTGTGTAGCGGATGGAAACCTATGATTGGGTTGGGCTTTGCATATTTTCTGATATATTATACTCTGTTATTCTGTTCTGTGGGGCTAAGGCCCAAATCTAATGGTCCATGAGGGTTGCACACTGAGTCTCGCGACTCAACCTATTATTTAACATTTTCAGGTAGCACCTAGTGCATCGGACCGGGCTGGAGTGGAGCGCAAGGTGGCCATGCGAGAGAGTATTTGGATTCAGCAAAAGACTTTATTAGTTTAATTATTTTTAATATTTTTAATTAGTTAGTTTATATTTTATTGTAATAAGGCCATGGGCCACTAGACTCATATTTATTTTGGGATTTTATTATTAGACTTTTAAATTTCATGTTAAAATTAAGCTAAGGCATGTAACAACTTAGTTTCTTTTTCCCTAATTCACCAAGGTATCATTTGAATTTACATTTTATACAGAATATTAAATTACTAAGTCTTTCCGGTTAAAATGATTAAACATGATACTCGTTTTCCAAAGTGTGACAATTTTATAAAATTCCTTAGTGACATACCAGATCCGGTAGTAGTGTTTGGGCCGGGTTTGGGGTGTTACAAATTGGTATCAGAGCTCGGTTCAAAACTCGGCTTTGGGGGTTTGGGGCTCAAAACGTTTTCTAAAAATAGGTTTTTTTTAAAAACATGTATATTTATAAATCATACGGAGGGTTTTCTCGGCATGGCACTGCGCTCTCGGCCCAAGTCCGCTGTAAGTATTCTCGAACTCATTGTGTGTGATATATATATATGTGGGCTTGATGGGCTTTATGGGACGTAGACTATCTAGATTAGAACTTGATGGACGTAGGCTAGTATATTAGACATTGATGGACTTTAGGCTTAGTTTAAACAACTCTCTAAATTCATAAGATTTAATCCAACCAAACAAACTCGTGAACAAGTCGCGAGATTAGGGTGTGGCAACAGCATACGCATGTCTAGGATTGGATTCAGGGAGAGCTTGGTATTTAAGCGAGCCCTAGTGACTCACCTCCTCTTCATTTGGAATCCTGCAGTGCGTAGTACTGTTCACCTTAGCCATGAGGACTTGTTGGCGGGCCAAAAAAATTAAAACCCGAAAGGATCACCACCCTATTTTGTAAAATTTCTAAAATCACCTCTAGTTTTGAAAATGACTAAAATACCCCTGATTTGTAAAATTATCGAAATACCCCTAGATTGCAAAATTACCAAAATACCCTCGGATTGTAAAATTACCAAAATACCCTTATTTCACAAAATCACCAAGAGACCCTATTTTGGAAAATTACGAAAATACCCCTATTGGATAAAATTACGAAAATACCCTGTAGGATAAAATTACGAAAATACCCCTGGGTAGTAAAATGACGAAAATACCCTATGTGTTGAATGTGGGTTTGTGGATGTTGTTTGTATGTTGATGTGTGATGGTTGGATGTATGTGCTTCCTAGAACTAGAAGATGCGGACTTGAGACTGAATTGTAGATGTAAATCCGAATTCGAAAGAACTACTCTTAAACTACTGTTCATAAGACTGTTCGTGGTTAATCAGTGGAAGAAAACTATTAATTCATAAAAATTTCTAATCAGATAAACGCGAATCGGTAGAATGAGTACAAGGGGACGAGGACGCTCCAGATGCGAGTACCGGTGCGTACTCTATCATATTATCCTAAGTGTTTCTTTTGGCTTTAGAATTAGAGTTCGCAGCGGAAGCATAGTGGTGAGACTTGGGTGGTATGATTAATAGTTAGTTGGAAATTTCGAGGACGAAATTTCTTTAAGGGGGGTAGAACTGTAACATCCTGAATTTTTGGGCCTATGCGTTTAATGGGTGGATATGCTTAATATGTTAATTTGAGAATTTGAGGTGCAAATTGGGTTTAGGTTTGGGCTGAGGCCTTGATTAAATATTCTGTTTAGAAACTCTAGGGCTTAAAATAAAGTTTTGGTAGCTTAAATGGCAAAATGGGCTTGTAGTGATGGCAAAATGGCGCCACTAAGAGGGAAGGAGTTGGCGTCAATAGGCAAGGAGAGGCCCAATTTGTGGCCGTTTGGAGCCCATGTTTTTGGGCCAAATTCGATACTCATAAGGAGGAGTAGGTTGGACGGCAACAAGGCTATTATTTAGGGGATTTTATTGTTTTAATATGTGGATAATTACAGCTGATAAATGAGGGAAGAGTTGGAGATAATTAAGCCTCTTTTGGATGGGTGTTTTGATAGGGATAAGGGATAGGATGAGGATCTATCAGGAAGGCTAATGTTGGCCAAAAATCAAACACAGGAGAGGGGGGAAAAATCGGTTGAGTATAGGCTAAAGGTGTGCCGAAATTTCTATAAATAGGGGGGATAGCTCATCAATTCCGGCATTTGAACCCTACCATTTTCTTCTCTTCCTGTGCCGAAATCCTCAGTCTCCCTCTACAATTTCTTTTCTTTAATTTCTTCAAAAGACGAAACCTCTCCATTCACTCTCTTTTCCATTCTTTTCCTCCTAGCCGAAATCTCCAAGCTTCTCTCTTGATTTCTTTTCTTCTTTTTTTTTTCTAGAAACCGAAACTCTTCACTCAATTCTTCCAAAAGCCGAAAACGCATCAGCCTTCTTTTGTTCATACTTTTTCGGGATTTTCTTAAAAGCCGAAATTCTTAGATCTCTTCTCTGGTGTTTGCCAAATCTTCCTACAATGGGTAGCCAAAATCTTCTGAAGTGGTAAGTGTCGATTATGTTATTCTTTCAATCTTTTCCGGCTTTTGGAGACCATAGCCGAATGGCTAGATGGTTGACTAACCTCGAATTATCTTTCATGGGCGGCATTCCGGGATTTGAAAGAGATCCAATCGCCTAGGTAGCACACAAATCATACTACTTCCGGGATTTAATCGATCAAGGTAAGGAGATCTGTTAATCTAAAAGTATAGATTTGGGTAAACACTAACCCTTGGCCGAATATAGAAGAGGCCTTATCTTCGCGTTCTTCCGGCTTTTGAGCAAAGTGGTAGACAGAGGGCAGTAGATCCGATTAGCGAGGGTATCGACATAGAGGGTAGTCTTACGTTTTAATCATGTGTGTAACACTCTCACACCATTTAGATTGCTTGATTAGTATGCATACAAACCTGTTATATTCTGTATATTCTGTTAAATACCGAAATACCGGCATGGCTATTGAAAACCCAAGAAGGGTAAAGGCGAAGCACCAGGTTAGTGATCTCTGTCATTCTAAAGTGAATGTTTCTGCTGAGAAGATATGCTTTATATGTATGCCAATTTCTATGTATGCATGGGGTTGGGTGATTGATGAAAGGGGAAGTGTTCTGTTGTAGTGGCTTTTGCCATGATGCATTGTAGTGGCTTTTGCCATGATCTGTTGTAGTGGCTAATGCCATGATCTGTTGTAGTGGCTATTGCCATGATCTGACGATGAGCAGCTATCTGCAGCATGACTGCCATCGATGGTGTGTAGCGGTGTGGGTTGATTGTAGAAATCCCCAATGGTGTGATTGGCAGGTAAGGGTGGTGTGTAGCGGATGAAAACCTAGGATTGGGTTGGGCTTTGCATATTTTCTGATATATTATACTCTGTTATTCTGTTCTGTGGGGCTAAGGCCCAAATCTAATGGTGCATGAGGGTTGCACACTGAGTCTCGCGACTCAACCTATTATTTTCAGCCAACCCTAGAGGCACCAGAAGACCTCGCGCCGCACGTCTCTCACTGGCAGAGCCATACCCCCACGCTGCACGGCTCCTCTCGGTGTTGTGCGCCTCCACGTCGCCTCACCTGCGAAAAAGGAGGACAAAACAACAGCAAACAAGATAGATATAGAGAGAATATACACACTTGTAACAGAAAAAAGGAACTCAGAGAAATACAGAGAATCAAGAGAAAAGGTTTACTTGTTTTTCGATTATCTTTTTTTCCTTTTCGAGTCTACATCTCATTTTTATTTAGGGGTTCTCTTTTTAAAAGATACGAGGGTTTTAAAAGAAATAAAGGAAAGGTGGAACTCACCGTTTTGGGAATTTCGGCCACCGCGCATGGTGGCCGGCAGTGACGGATGACGGCGGCCAGAATCTGGGCTCTGTGGGCATGTGAGAGAGCAAACTGAGAGTTTTTTTTCCCTCTGCTTCAAATGAATGAATGGTTTTTTTTTTAAAAGAAAATTCTGCTTATATATGGCCATTAAACGGCGTCGTTTAGGGCTAAGCTTAATAGCCTCAAAACGGCGCCGTTTCACCGGGACCATGTGTGATCGACCCGGCGAAGGGATCCGCGTGTTTTATTTAAAATTGGGATATTTGCGGCCCTCGCCCCTCCATTTTTTAAATTGCTTCGATTTAGTGCACTGGTTATCTTTTATTATTTTAAATTTGGCCCAAAGCTTCTGTTTTTGATCCAATTTAATCCCTTTTTGATTATTTTGCTATTTTTACCCTTAAATTAATTATTATTTTTTTATATTTTCATTACCATTTTTTTATATATGTATATTATTATTATAATCGTATTCTTTCTATTATATTTTCTATTATTATATATATATTCTTGTTTACTTTAATTTTTTTATACTATTATTATATCTATTATTTTTATTATTATCAAATACCTTTATTTTCTTTCACTACTACTATTTTTTTTATTAGTAATATTATTCTAATATTATTACTATTATTTTTTTATTAATATTTTTTATTTTTGCTTATAATTGTTATTATTCTATTTTTATATTTAGTATTATATTTTCCTTTTTTTATATATTCATTAGCTTCATTAGTAGTATTATTATTACTATTTGTTTTATTATTTTTACTATTATAATATTATTGTTTATTTTCCCCCCTTTTGTATTTATTATTATTATCCCTTATTATTATCGTGTTTACATTTTCACATTTTTTATTTTTGTTTTTTTTCAAAATTCATAAAAAGGGTTTCGCAAAGGTAATATTTCGTGTTTGGAAGTTCGATAAATCGTGCCCAATCACGCTGGGTTTCGATTTTTCGTTCGTCTAGATAACTAAATATGCTTTAAAGATTTTGATCGTGTTTTCTTCAATAAGGCAATGTTTCGTGTTTGGAAGTTTGAGAGATCGTGCCCAATCGTGCTGGGTTTCGATTTTCTATTCGTCCAAATGACCAAATATCCTTCAGAGATTTTGACCGGGTTTTTTTAAATAAAGGAAATATTTCATATTTTGGGAATTTGAGGAATCGTGCCCAATCGTGCTGGGTTTCGGTTTTTAGTTTGACCAAATAGTGGAATACCCTTTTAAAAGTGCAATGCATGAATTTTGGAAATCATGAAGTGATCCTGGTATCGAGGGTTTGAAACATCGTGTCCTATCGTGCTGGATGTGGTATTTCATATTCTCGGAACAAGAGAACTTCGATATCCAATTCGAATTATCCAAACATTTTCTAAAGGACTCATATTTTAAAAATATTTTTCAATTTTCAATATTAGGACATTAATCAATCAATAAGGTGCCAATTTTGGGTGTTGCGAGGGTGCTAATCCTTCCTCTAAATGTGAATGACTCCGGACCGTTTTCTTAAAATTCGTAAACCAAAACGTTTTCAAAAGTGGCCCAATCGCACTTCAAAAAAAGATTGGTGGTTACTCCATTTTCCTTTTTAAAGTCGGCCCGTTTTCCAAACAAAAAAATGGTTTCGACAGCTTGGCGACTCCGCTGGGGACCAATAAGAGAGTCAAGCCGTAAAATTGATTAATTAATGTCCTTTTATCGAAAATAAAACGTTTTAATTTCGTTTCTTTCATTGCATAAGTTTGTGTTGCGTCATATGTTTGTTGTGGTTTGAGGATATTTCTGCATTCATATTGCATGACCGTTGTGGTCACACCCTTTAAGTGGGAGCGAGAAGCTATGCCTTCGTGAGGTTTTCACCTCCGCATGGGCTAGGGGACTGCTTCCGGGATACATCCATACATATGGTTCCGTGAGGTTTTCACCTCCGCATGGCCATAGGGAAATGTATTCCCCTGAACTGAACCCGATCCGTATGAGCCTATAATGGGTAAGGATTGAGGAATCTGCTGGTTCGGGTACCCTTCCTTTAGAACTAAGCCACATATAGTGAACCTTAAGGGCCCACCCTAGGTAGAGCCATGCTAAACCTTAGTGGTTACCCATATAGTGGTTTGTTGTCCTTTTACTTGCTTTGGTTACTATTATTCGATACTAACTTGTTTTATTTTTTCCATGTTTGCATGTCATTTCATATTAAAAGGTGTCGATCTCTGTTTGATTACTAAGTTAGAAGGCTTGTTATGGAGAATGAATTCCTTGATAAAGTAGAGGATAATGCGGCCGTGCGTATATGGTCAGAGAAGATACAACTTGAGAAAGGGGATAGTCTAGCCGAAGGATAAACATCAGAGTTGTGAGACTTCACTCGTATCAGTGTAACACAGAATGAGCTCCAAGAATTAAGAGATATATGGGCTCGTTGGGATGAGGGGACTAAGTAGCTTTTCTACCTTAATTATGGCGATCTACCCTACTTACTTGACATCAGAGTGGACAAACACTTGTTTCAGGCTATGACTCAATATTGGAATCCCGCATATAGTTGTTTCACGTTTGGGGAAGTGGACTTGGTGCCTACTGTGGAAGAATATACGACTTTGCTTCGTAGCCAAAGGGTTCGCGTCAACAAAGTTTATTTCAAGGCCACCAAGGCACCGACTTTTGTAAAGAAGCTGATGAGTATTACTGGGATGAGTGAACAGTGGGTCACGGTACGAATTCAGCAAAAAGGTGAAGGGAAATGCATTCCTTGGGTGAGCCTGAGGGACCTGATTGTAGCACATCTAGATATTAAAAGGAAAGTTGACATTTTCGCCTTAAGTATCTACGGCTTGGTAATTTTCCCCAAAGCACTGAGACATGTAGATAAAACAGTTACTGACCTATTCGATCGACTTGACAAGGGGGTTACACCAGTACCCGCGATTCTTGCTGAAACATTTAGATCTTTGAACGCATACCGGAGGGCTGGTGAAGGTAGATTCATGGGATGCACGCAGCTATTGTTGGTTTGGTTCCATAGCCATTTCTGGAGGGTAGATAGAGTCTCTTATTGGGTTTTCTCTGAGAATTACTCCCCGCTAAAGGAGTTGGCAGCCGCACCCAGAAGAGATGACTTACTAGAAGAAAACTGGATTGCGCTCCTTCAGAATTTTTAAGAAAAGAACATTGAGTGGAGAGCTCCTTGGTTAGTTCCCGACAAAATTCTCTACCGGTGTGGGAGTTACGATTGGGTTCCTCTGCTAGGAATTTGGGGAGCCGTTGGGTATGCTCCTTTGCTTGTGCTAAGGCAGTACAAATCAAGACAGTTCATACCGGCGACGCATGGGCTAGATCAGTTTGAATTCTCGTATAGGAGGAATAATTACAAGAAGAGGGTTCGAGAAATTTCTGATACTTGGAAGTAGATTTACCGAATGAAAAGAGTTTCTGTAGGTCCAATGGCAACCCTCAAATATAATGCATGGCAGAGTCGGAGAATCAATGATAATATCCCTAGACCGATACAAGATGGTGCTCGATCGATAGAGGAATACCTTCAAGTAGTCCCTTCCGAGTTGGAAATCCTGAAGCAAGACTTTGAAAGTAAAAAATGCGGAGTTAAGGAAAAAGATAGAACAAATGGAAGAAGAAAAGGTGCACTTGAGGTTAGATATTGATGTCCAAAAATCAGAGGCTGAGAAATTGAGGGAAGGGAAAAGAAAGGCTGAAGAAGATTTGGATACCTTGAAGACCGATTATAAAAAGTTGCACTTATCGATGAGGACTACTGGGTTGGGTAAAACCTCAGAACAATGGCATCAAAAACTTCAAGAAGAGAAAGCTAAGGTTGATCACTGGAAGAAGAGGTTCCATGAAGCTCAAACACAGAAGGATACTCTGAAAAAGACCGTGTGTGAGAGCCAAGGCGAAAATGAGGTATTAAGAGCTCGAATAGCAGAATTAGAGAAGGCATTGTGTCGAAACCGCAACTCTACGAGGAAGCTAGAAACAAGCCTGGGCGAGATTGAAGACTTGAAAAGAAAGGTGGGAGAGCTTGAAATAGCGCTACAAACTAGAGAACTACGAGTGCAATTATTGGAGGTAGAACATGAGCGATGGGAAGAACAGCTGCAGCGATCACAAGACCAGGTCAGAGAAAGAGATTACGTCATGGGCGAAGCCGTGGCTCAAATACGAGAAGTGGCTGATAATTTACAAACTTTAGCGGTTCAAGCTGATGTATTAAGTGTAGTCTATGAATCAGAGTCCGATCGGGGACGAGAGCTAGCTTCGCTTCTTAAGAAAGTTAAAGCTTTGGGCATAAGGGCTAGGTCGTATATGTGACTTTGTTTTATGTAAAGGATTTTGTTTTTTAAATAAGTTTTCTATAAGAAATTGAACCAGAATTGACGCCTTTTTGCATTCATATCATGCATTTGCATTACATCACATCATGTACATTAAATAACATGAAAGAACCCTATTAACTTATAGTGACCCTGGAACATCATTACTACACACGAATGTAGAAACGACTAAAGATATAATGAAAACCTTGAGCATCAATGTCGTATTCGAGGAGGGATTGAATGAAGGAAACCTAAGAGGCATTCGCCCCTTTGAGCCTGGAAGTATTCTGAACAACTGGACTGCGGAAGAAATTCCTGTAGTTTTTAGAGCTAACATAGAGTAACGTTCAAAACACACTTATTGTTTTAAGCCTACAAACAGTAAGAATTTTTTGTGAAATAGGCTTCTGTTCAAACATCTTTATTTCCAATAAAAAATGCATTTTTGTGTTTCATGCTGAGCGAATATTTTTTCATTTTTTCCAGGTCATACTATACATTCTTTTGTTATTTGGAATGTTTCTTTCGTTCTTCATTCATAATTATAAATAATCATCCTTAGAATCATTTATTCTTTGGAATTTACCTTTGTACCTACAATAGGTACCCAGATATCAAGACATGAGCAACACTGTTACGGACTCCCTTTTGAGTAAAATATGGGTTTAAAAGGATCTGAGGATTTTAAAGATGTCAGAGATTGTAACTTATCTTTTGATTTGTTAAGGATGGTAGAACAAAATGAAAATAGACTCTACCGTACAAAGGGTCAGTGGACATAGAAACAAAGCGAGACGTCATTGAGTTATTCCAAGAATTCAAAGATGTCTATGCATGATCGCATCAAGATATGCCTAGGCGCGAGGATACTGTAGAGTGTTCGAAAAGGCACATGCTAATAGCTTTCTGATAGCTAGGCCGATTATAAGGTTCGGGTATCGCTGGTCTACCATGAAAGGGAGATTACATCAGTTATACCGTAAATGCCAAATTAAGAAGACAAGACTTATATGCTTCCTCTATTTTTTTCCTATACGTGGGGCATACATGTTATGGGGACGATCTCGTCAAAAGCATCTAGTCGACACCTATTCATCTTCATGATTGTCAAGAGGATGAATGTCGGTTCCTATAGCAAAGTTACAAAGTCAACAGTCATCAAATTCAACTTCGATTTCAAATTCAAGTTCGAATCCAAAAAAAAAAAGAAAGGAAAAAGAAAAGAAAAGAAAGAAACCATCCGAAAAGATTTTGAAAGGTGATGGAAACTTGTAAAGATTGGCATAAACCAGCTACCATTTACCCTCTATGCTTCTCGAATGTTGGCCAGGACCTCCACCGGGGCAACGCCTTTCTCATTAGTTTATGGGATGGAGGCAGTCTTGCCCGTCGAAGTTAAAATTCCTTCTTTCCAGATTTTGTAAGAGCTGAAGTTGGATGAAGCGGAATGGGTCAATCTCGGTATGATCAACTGAATCTGATCGAGGAAAAAGGTTAAGAGCCATCCGTCATGGTCAAATGTACCAGAAGCGAACGATGCGGGCTTACAACAAAAAGTCCACCCCAAAATGTTCTATGAAGGAGACTTGATATTGAAAAATATCCTCCCTAGGCAAAAGGACTTCAGAGGAAAGTGGATGCCTAGTTGGGAAGGACCTTACGATGAAAAGAAGGCCTTTTCTGGAGGAGCATTGGTACTAGCTGAGATGGACGGCAAGAGTCAGCCAAACCCAGTTAATGCAGACTCAGTCAGGAAACACTGCACTTAAGAAGGAAAATGGGCCGATGCAAAAACCCGCAAAAAGGGCGTCTTGAGTTCAAAAAAAAAGAAAAAAAAGGAAGAGGAGAGGCCAAGGTGAAAACCCGCAAAGGGCACTTTGAGACCAAAGGGGCTTTGAGTCGAAAACCCGAAAAGGGCGGCTCAAATTATGATCAAATCATGATGAGGCATACAGTAGTTTTGCTAAGCTTGGATTAACAATGAGGAAATATGTTACGTCTTGGGGTATCGACAAAGTACTTTGGATCCCCTAAACACATATTGAGCTTAAAATGGTCCTAAAGAAGTTTGAACAGAGAAGCTCAGGCTGCGATATCTGGGGCACCTAATTTCCATCTTACCTTGCCATTTTATTTTACACTACCAATAAATTTCCTTCTGGGTTGCATTTGCTATCTTTGCTTAACTTGTTTATTTTGAGCAATGCTCCTAAGTAATTTCCTTCTTATCCATTGTAATGATCTTTTTTTTCAAGCATTGTATATTGAAATAATCATCAATGAACTAATAATGTTTTCACAAAAGAAGTTTTGCATATTACTTTGAAAGTCTCTAAATAATACAAGGATATGAAACAGGACAATTATTTAGAACTCACCAGGCTTAAAGGGCTCGGAACCTCTGAAATAAGGGTCTAAGCAGTGACGACATCTTCAGATTCTCTGTTAGAAGTATCAGCAGAATAAGAAGACATACATCAGGAATACCGCCCTAACAAACAGCGAGAAATGATAGCCCAAAAGTTAAAAAAATGGATCATTTTAATGACATTTTGCATCCATTCATAATATTCATAATGCATATGGTTATGAGCATTTTTCATGACATCCTAATCACTTGGCATAAGCATAGACTCCATGAAATCAATTCTACAGGTAGGTTCTTCAGAGGACAATGTAGCAAAATCGATGGGAGTTACAGAAGAGTACAGGTCTTATCCCCACTGAGCAGGAGTGGGGCAGATCGAAAATGGTGAATCTTATCTCCATGTATCGGCAATGGAGCAGACTGAAGTTTACAGCCTTATCTCCACTGAGCAGGAGTGGAGCAGATCGAAAGTAGTAAGTCTTATCTCCATGTATCGGCAATGGAGCAGACTGAAGTTTATAGCCTTATCTCCACTGAGCAGGAGAGGAGCAGGCTAAAGATAGCAGATCTTATCTCCACTGAGCAGGAGTGGAGCAGATCGAAGACAACAGATCTTATCTCTACTGAGCAGGAGTAGAGCAGATCGGAAGACTGAAGTTTTATCTCCACTGAGCAGGAGTGGAGCAGACCGAGGATACAGATCTTATCTCCACCGAGCAGGAGTGGAGCAGATCGAAGACAGTAAGTCTTATCTCCATGTATCGACACTGGAGCAGACTGAAGATTATAGCCTTATCTCCACTGAGCAGGAGTGGAGCAGGCAGAAGAATACAGATCTTATCTCTACTGAGTAGGAGTAGAGCAGATCGAAGACAGTAAACCTTGATCCCCTAAGCAGTAGGGTAACAGGTTGGAAATTAACCTTATCTCTACTGAGCAGGAGTGGAGCAGGCTAAAGATTACATATCTTATCTCCACTGAGCAGGAGTGGAGCAGATCGAAGACAACAAGTCTTATCTCCACTGAGCAGGAGTGGAGCAGACCGATGATAACAGATCTTATCTCCACTGAGCAGGAGTGGAGTAGGCTGAAAGAAAATAGATCATATCCCACTGAGCAGGAGTGGAACAGATCAAAGACGATAAGCCTTAATCCCCTAAGCAGTAGGGTAACAGGCTGAAAGAAAGTAGATCTTATCTTCACTGAGCAGGAGTGGAGCAGATCGAATACAGCAAGTCTTATCTCCATGTATCGAAAATGGAGCAGACTGAAGATCATAGCCTTATCTCCACTGAGTAGGAGTGGAGCAGGCTGAAAGATAGCAGATCTTATCTTCACTGAGCAGGAGTGGAGCAGATCAAATACAGCAAGTCTTATCTCCATGTATCGGCAATGGAGCAGACTAAAGATCATAGCCTTATCTCCACTGAGTAGGAGTGGAGCAGGCTGAAAGATAGCAGATCTTATCTTCACTGAACAAGAGTGGAGCAGATCAAATACAGCAAGTCTTATCTCCATGTATCGGCAATGGAGCAGACTGAAGATCATAGCCTTATCTCCACTGAACAGGAGTGGAGCAGGCTGAAAGATAGCAGATCTTATCTTCACTGAAAGGAGTGGAGAGCGATCGAATCTGACAAGTCTTATCTCCATGTATCGGCACTGGAGCAAACTGAAGATCATAGCCTTATCTCCACTGAGCAGGAGTGGAGTAGGCTGAAAGAAAGCAGATCTTATCTTCACTAAGCAGGAGTGGAGCAGATCAAAAATTACAAGTCTTATCTCCATGTATCGGCAATGGAGCAGATTGAAGATCATAGCCTTATCTCTACTGAGCAGGAGTGGAGCAGGCTGAAAGATAGCATATCTTATCTTCACTGAGTAGGAGTGGAGCAGATCGAATACAGCAAGTCTTATCTCCATGTATCGGCAATGGAGCAGACTGAAGTTCATAGCCTTATCTCCACTGAACAGGAGTGGAGCAGGCTGAAAGAAGGCAGATCTTATCTTCACTGAGCAGGAGTGAAGCAGATCGAAACAACAAGTCTTATCTCCATGTATCGGCAATGGAGCAGACTGAAGTTCATAGCCTTATCTCCATTGAGCAGGAGTGGAGCAGGCTAAAGATAGTAGATCTTATCTCTACTGAGCAGGAGTAGAGCAGGTCGAAAATAGAAGATCTTATCTCCACTGAGCAGGAGTGGAGCAGATCGAAGATAGCAGATCCCATCTCCACTGAGCAGGAGTGGAGCGGATCGAAAATTACAGATCTTATCCCCACTGAGTAGGAGTGGGGCAGATCGAAAAAATTACAGATCTCATCTTCAATGAGCAGGAGTAGAGCAGATCGAAGATGACGAATCTTATCTTCATGTATCGGCAATGGAGCAGATTCAAACCACCAGCCTAACTCCCTAAGCAGTAGTGGGTTAGTTTGAAATAGAAATTCCCATACCCCTGAAGATGCAGTTGATGGAATGAAGCTACAAGAAGTCAAGATTCAACAAGATGAGGCAAAATTGGCCTTTTTTAAAGTCTTTGCTCTATTCTCGTTACACGATAATGAGCAAAGAGGGGCAGCTGTACGGCCCAATTTTAGAGCCTGGGGCCCAAACCAAAGAAATGATAAAAGCCCCAAAATTTAATAGACGAGTCCAACACACTGCAGGCCCAAATGGCCCAAACTTTTCAGCCAACCCTAGAGGCACCAGAAGACCTCGCGCCGCATGTCTCTCACTGGCAGAGCCATGCCCCCATGCCACACAGCTCCTCTCCGTGTTGTGCGCCTCCACGTCGCCTCACCTGCGAAAAAAGAGGATAAAACAACAGCAAACAAGATAGATTCAGTTGTAAAACTCAAAGGCTATAAAAGCCACGAAAATCATTGTAAACGGGGGGTTTTTTGGATAGATATAGAGAGAATATACACACTTGTAACAGAAAAAAGGAACTCAGAGAAATACAGAGAATCAAGAGAAAAGGTTTACTTGTTTTTCGATTATCTTTTTTTTTCCTTTTCGAGTCTACATCTCATTTTTATTTAGGGGTTCTCTTTTTAAAAGATACGAGGGTTTTAAAAGAAATAAAGGAAAGGAGGAACTCACCGTTTTGGGAATTTCGGCCACCGCGCACAGTGACCGGCGGTGACGGATGACGGCGGCCGGAATCTGGGCTCTGTGGGCATGTGAGAGAGCAAACTGAGAGTTTTTTTTCCCTCTGCTGCAAATGAATGAATGGTTTTTTTAAAAGAAAATTCTACTTTTATATGGCCACTAAACGGCGTCGTTTAGGGCTAAGCTTAATAGCCTCAAAATGGCGTCGTTTCACCCCAGGACCCGCACGCAGCCGACCCGACCCGAAGGGATCCGCGTGTTTTATTTAAAATTGGGATATTTGCGGCCCTCGCCCCTCCATTTTTTAAATTGCTTCGATTTAGTGCACTGGTTATCTTTTATTATTTTAAATTTGGCCCAAAGCTTCTATTTTTTATCCAATTTAATCCCTTTTCGATTATTTTGCTATTTTTACCATTAAATTAATTATTATTTTTTTATATTTTCATTACCATTTTTTTATATATGTATATTATTATAATCGTATTCTTTCTATTATATTTACTATTATTATATATATATATATATATATATTCTTGTTTACTTTAATTTTTTTTATACTATTATTATATCTATTATTTTTATTATTATCATATACCTTTATTTTCTTTCACTACTACTATTTTTTTTATTAGTACTATTATTCTAATATTATTACTATTACTTTTTTATTAATATTTTTTATTTTTGCTTATAATTGTTATTATTCTATTTTTATATTTAGTATTATATTTTCTTTTTTTATATATTCATTAGCTTCATTAGTAGTATTATTATTATTACTATTTGTTTTATTATTTTTACTATTATAATATTATTGTTTATTTTCCCCCCCTTTTGTATTTATTATTATTATCCCTTATTATTATCGTGTTTACATTTCCACATTTTTTTATTTTTGTTTTTTTCAAAATTCATAAAAAGGGTTTCGCAAAGGTAATATTTCGTGTTTGGAAGTTCGAGAAATCGTGCCCAATCGTGCTGGGTTTCGATTTTTCGTTCGTTTAGATAACTAAATATCCTTTAAAGATTTTGATCGTGTTTTCTTCAATAAGGCAATGTTTCGTGTTTGGAAGTTTGAGAGATCGTGTCCAATCGTGCTGGGTTTCGATTTTCTATTCGTCCAAATGACCAAATATCCTTCAGAGATTTTGACCGGGTTTTTTTAAATAAATGCAATATTTCATATTTGGGGAATTTGAGGAATCGTGCCCAATCGTGCTGGGTTTCGGTTTTTAGTTTGACCAAATAGTGGAATACCCTTTTAAAAGTGCAATGCATGAATTTTGGAAATCATGAAGTGATCCTGGTATCGAGGGTTTGAAACATCGTGTCCTATCGTGCTGGATGTGGTATTTCATCTTCTCGGAACAAGATAACTTCGATATCCAATTCAAATTATCCAAACATTTTTTAAAGGACTCATATTTTAAAAATCTTTTTCAATTTTCAATATTAGGACATTAATCAATCAATAAGGTACCAATTTTGGGCGTTGCGAGGGTGCTAATCCTTCCTCGTGCATAACCGAATCCCGGACCCGTTTTCTTAAAATTCGTAAACCAAAACGTTTTCAAAAGTGGCCCAATCGCACTTCAAAAAAAGATTGGTGGCGACTCCATTTTCCTTTTTAAAGTCGGCCCGTTTTCCAAACAAAAAAATGGTTTCGACACTCATAATTGAGCATACGGGCAGAGAAACGAGCGTGTGTCTCAGCCATGTGAGGGACACGGCCTCAGGCACGGGCGTGTGAAGTCTGCACCTATTTTATAAAAAAATCATGAAAATTAAATCGACCACACGGCCTAGCACACGGGCATGTGACTTGGCCGTGTGACTTCAATTTGTTCATGAGTTACAAACAGAGAGTTACACGGGTTAGGGACACGGGCGTGTGTGACCACACGGCTTGCCCACACGGGCGTGTGACCCCTGTTTCTAGCAAAAAAATTCTAAGTTTTGTAAAAATTTCCTAAGTGCTTGGTTTTGTCCCGAACCACTACTAAAGCATGTTTTAGGCATCGTAGGCTCGTATTAGGGACTTTATGATTGATTATGAATGGTTTTAATTTAGACGCAAATTTATAACTCAATTGGTATGTTTACTTGCGATGTAAGTTCGGTAATGCCTCGTACCCTGTTTCGGCGTTGAATACGGGTAAGGGGTGTTACAATGTTGATATAGATTCTCAACTTCTTGAGCTAAATAGTAGATTTAATGAACGGGCAATTAATCTTCTTATCCTTAGCTCCGTTTTGGATCCTAAGGATGCTTATAAATCCTTCAATATGGGTGATATTTTCTTTATTGTGAAAAATTTTCAGCCTTTTGATTTCACTAAGCAAGAGAAAGTAATCTTGAAGTATGAGCAGCAGTAGCATTATAAGAAAAATGTTCCAAATCATCCAAAATTGTAGAATCTGTCCATAATTTCTAATATTTGTCAAGGATTAGAAAAGACACAGATGTTAAAGATATATTTTTTTGTTGATAGATTAATCTGTCTTCTGTTGACTCTTCTTGTTTCAACTGCAACTACAGAAAGTGCATTTTCGGCAATGAAAATTGTCGAAACAAGGCTTCGCAACAAAATGGAGGATGAGTTTTTGACAGATAATCTTGTTTATATTGAGAGAAAGATTGTTGAAACTTTTGATTCAGACTCTATATTTAGTGATTTTATTTTCTTGAAAGAACGTCGTGCACAATTTTAAGTAACGATATGTTATTTATTCTTAATTGTTAGACTACTGTTTCTTTTGAATCGATTGTTTATATATTTAAATCGATTATTATGTTGGAATATTACTTCTTTTGAATCAATTGTTTATATATTTACATCGATTGTTATGTAGCACATTTAATTTTAGCTTGGCCCCCCAAGACTAATATCCTGGCTCTGCCACTGAACTCAAGTGTTTTTCTTATATTTGTGCTTAATTGGCAAACATCCTAATCTTGTGAGAATTATTTCTTTGTTTACTTCTTTGTTATTTTCTTTGAAAGAGTTTGTGTCTTAAGGTTTGTGGTAGAAACCTTAACGGAGTTTGTAAGCTTAAACATTGTCTTTAAAGGTTATCAAATTAGTGAATTTGGGAAAATCCTTAGTAGTGGAAAGCTAAGGTAATAGAGTAGGCAGTTGGTGTAACACCCCCTAACCCGTATTCGACACCGGAACAGGGTTACGGAGCATTACCGAACATACAGATTAAACAATCAAGCATTTCATGTTCATTTCTCATTCAAAACAAAAACCATTCATATTCAATCATATAGTCCCTAATACGAGCCCTCGAGGCCCAAAATAAAATAAAAAATAATTTGGGACTAAACCGAGTACTCAAGAAATTTTCTGAAAAATAATGAAATTTTTCAAAGTGCAGGGGACACATGCCCGTGTGGCCAGGCCGTGTGCGCATTCGAAAAGGGGACACACGGTCGTGTCCCGGCCCATGTCCGTACCCGTGTAACTCACTGACTTAGGTCACACGGCTAGGCCACACGCCTGTGTGCCAAACCGTGTACCCTTCGAAATGGCTTCACACGCCCTGTGCCAGGCCGTGTTAAAACTGGAGGGTATACTGACTTGTGGCACACGGCCAAGCCACACATCCGTGTGCTAGGCCATGTGAAGCTACTGACTTGATTTCTATAGAATTTACAGGGGACACACGGTCGTGTCACCTGGCCGTGTGTCACACACAGCTGAGACACACGACCGTGTCTCTACCCGTGTGGACAAAAATAGGCCATTTTCCAAGCCATATTTCTCACCCAAATTGGTACCAACTTAAACACAACCATTTGCATATAACCATGGCATAATTAGACATTCAAAACCAACCAATATCAAGCTTATAACATGTAATATCCACACATACAACACAATGTCCATAAGCACCTAAATTGACCACTTATAATCATGCAAGCTATGTATCTCAAACATACCTAAATGGTCAAACACATACATGCATCATTGGTCTTATAACTTAACATGTATGCCACTTATCAAACTCAACCATTTGGTACCCAAAATACCAATTCACAACTAAGGCATTCACATGGCAACCATACATCACATACAATAAGGCTATTTACATATTTACATAACAAAATATACCAAATTCAAGCCAAATAAAATGGCTAAATACATGACAAAACACATAGGCTATCATTAGCCAAAATGACCTATACATGCCATTAAACCCAAAATATAATGTCAAAAGTACCAGAATAAGCATTTGATAGTGTGATGAGATCTCCGACAACTTCTAATCCGAACGAGCTTTCGAAACACTATAAAACACGGAAAAATAAACAGAGTAAGAAATTAAGCTTAGTAAGTTCGTATAACTAAAAATACAACTTACCAACTAACCACAATTTAGTTAATATCATTTAGGCGTAATACAACTCAAATTGGCCCAAAATCCTAACACAAAAATCATCAACCTTGTTAGCCATGTATTCATATGTCAAACATATATATACCACTTCCCGTATTTCACATAACTACCTGTACTAGTTCGTATTGAACTTGTATAATCTCGTAACAACATTATGCCCGTTGAACCACTCAGAATATTGTTAGATACGCGGGTAGTACACGCGAGGTGTACTGAACTGTAATTTGTCAATTCTTGTACATGTATGCTCATACGAGCTATAAACGGTAAGCTCCTCCGAGCTAAATAACGGTAAGCTCATACGAGCTGAGTATCGGTAAGCTCATAAGAGTTGGAATCGGTAACCCTAATGATATGTCATTCGTATCCTACGAATTCCTAAGGTTCAAACGGGGCTCGGTATTCTTTGAACGTCGTCGGTTATGCGCTCGATAATTATACATAGTAATTACACAATCTACATACATATATTTCAATTAAAGCATATAAATACGCAATTTAATTACACGAACTTACCTCAAACTCGTACAAAGAAAAACAATCGTTTAATCCAAAACTTTGTCCTTTCCTCGATCTAAATCCTTACGTTTCTTTTCTTGATATATATAATCAAATTTAACTAATTTAAGCCTCATTCTATTCAATTCAATCCAAAAATCATGTTATAGCAAAATTACTATTTTGCCCCTATACTTTTGACTTCTTTACAATTTAATCCCCAGGCTCGTAAAATGAAATTACATGCAATTTCACCCCACCCAAGCCTAGCCGAATAACATATATGCTCATAGCAGCCCATACATTTCACAATTTCTCACATTTATCACACAATTTACTTATTTCACAATTTAACCCCTAATTGGCAATTTCATTAAAAATCACTTAACAAAAGTTGTTTAATTCTCAACAAAGATTCATTTTCTTCCATTAAACTTCAAAACCCTAACATATTCATCAATGGAAAATCTCAAACTATCCAATAGTTTTGCAAATTAGTCCTCTAGTTAGCTAGATTAAGCTACAATTATCCCGAAAACCAGGGATTTAAATTGCGGTCCGATACCGCAATAGCGGCCGCTATATAGCGATAGCGGCACCGTCTGAAATCGCTACTACTGAAAATAGCGGTGTGAAGCAGAGTCACACCAATAGCAGTGGATCGCGGCCGCAATTTAATGGGTAACGGCCAATTGCGGTAATAATGGGCCGCTATTCCCGTTTTTTTCCGTTATAGTAAAATTAAAAAAAAATCCGACTTCTCTAAAAAAAATCAATAGAGACAAAAGGGAATCTATTCCTCACCTGCAAAAGTCCAAATACAACAAAACAAAAACAATCAAAAGCAATAGAAAAAATATGAAATTATCATATTTTAGTTTAGACTTTAGACTCTAAACTCCAAACGAAACAAAATCACAATACAGCAGAGCTACCATTGAACCCGAGAAGCAAACCCTAATCACTTGCACATTCAGAGATTCATAATTTTCAAGTAAGTAAAGTACCTGAAATTTTTTGTCTTGATTCTTACTTGTTTTTGCTGTAAAATGCAAATATTGTTGTAACTTGTAACATGCCCGAGAAGCAGTTGATAGATTAGTGAATAGATAACAAACAAGTCTTGAAAGTTGAATATGCAAATTTATTCTTTAGGTTTGATGAGAAATAGTTAGGGAGAAGGAAGGGGAAAGGTTTTGGAAGGATGGATGCTTTGAATGGGACCAATGGATTTTGAAAAAATATTGGGGGTTCCAATGTTTTTGTTGTTTTTGAATTTATTATTGACTGACGGTTGAGAGACTTGAGAGCTGATGGCCTTGATTTTTTTTTTAATCCATTTGTTTTTTTTTTTATATTATAAGATTTTTTTTTTTTTTTTGGCTTGTGGATTTCTATTTGATTTTTGTTACATTTGGTGTGTATTTTAATTTTTGTTTGGTCTCTTGTGTGCTGCCCATTCTCTATATCCAACCCAACAATTAACTTCTAAAAGCCCCTTAAACCATCTTACACTACAACTAAAAATATCAATTTAAAATTAAGTTATATATTTTTATTAGAGTTAAAATGTGATTTTGTATTGGTTTGTATCTTGATAGTTCTCAAAAGGATTAAATTGAAATTTTGACATTTTCTAGGAAGAAATTATAATTTTACCATATATTAACTTAAGATTTTATAAGATTTTACCAATTGAAGTTAATTGGAAATAAAATAAAGTAATTAATTATGAAATTGATAGAGACAACAGGTCAACCAAATGAATTATTTTTCTTTATATTAAATTATAAAACATTCAAAATGTAGTTATGACACACGAATAAGATTTATATAAAAATATATATTTATTAAAATTTTATATAAAAATCAAATCAAATGAAATTGAAGTTTTTAAAATTATAATGTTTATGGTGAAATCAAGTAGCATCTAAAACAATCACTAAAAAAATTGGAGATTAATAAGTTAGAATTGTTTGGAGAGGTCTTACTGAAAATGAAAATTACTTTGACGACAATGATATTATTATATTTTTTTAATATGAAAGCTTCAATCTTATCAGATCTATAATTTTACTTTATATGTTATTTTTAATTAATATTGTAATTATAATTTATAATGATAATTATTTATTATTATTATTTTAAAATTTCATAACTTTCATTACTCAGGGTTTGTTTAGGGTTACACACAAAATTAATAAAAAATTATAACCTCTGTTGCTTGGGGTTTGCTTAAGGTTACACACAAAATTAATGACAAAAATTATAGCCTCCATCACTTATGACTTGTATTATAAAAGGTAAAAATGCAAGAAAAATTAATTCATCGTGTTTTTCTTCATCAAATCCGATAGATGACTTCAATTCAATATTAGATAAATCTCTATTGATTTTAGTTTGCATAATATGAAAAACTTGAATTTTTAAATTTGATCCAATTTGAATTTAAATTTTATTAAGATGGAACAAAACAAACTATTTATACAAAAAACTTTGGAACCGAGTAATAATGGGTTATGGTGTATTGTTGTTTTTAAAAAAATAAATAAATTTATTGCATAAATTTAATTTTTCCATGTTAATGATGTTTTTTTTTTTTGTATTATATTGTTGATAATATAAGTAATGAGTTGCTTATATTTCTAAATATAATTTTATGTTTCTTATATATAAATAAAAATAAATCATGCCACCACGTGAAGAGTTCCCGACTAAAGGATTGGATGGTGCACCAAGTAATGATATAGGTTGGCACTTTGGAACTCCAGTGCCAAATACGAAAGGAAATGTCGTATGTAAACTTTGTGGTAAAGTTGTAAAAGGAGGAATAACACGATTTAAAGAGCACATTGCTCATAAAACCGGCAATGTTGCACCATGCCCTAATGTTACTGGTATGTGATACTTTATTATTATTTTTAAATGTTATTGTAAATTTATCAATAAATATTATATATAATTGATAATAATATAAAGTGTGAATTATTTTGTTTTATTAATAGGTGTCATTAGAGAAAGTATGATGAATATCTTTGAAAGAAAACAACACAAAGAAAATAGACAAAAAGAGGAGAACAGATGAATTCTTGTCTCAATTAAGAGGAGAGGAGGATGAACAAGAGGAATTCATTGATGAGGTTTCTGCTATAAGGCAAGCAAGTAATGATATAGGTTGGCACTTTGGAACTCCAGTGCCAAATACGAAAGGAAATGTCGTATGTAAACTTTGTGGTAAAGTTGTAAAAGGAGGAATAACACGATTTAAAGAGCACATTGCTCATAAAACCGGCAATGTTGCACCATGCCCTAATGTTACTGGTATGTGATACTTTATTATTATTTTTAAATGTTATTGTAAATTTATCAATAAATATTATATATAATTGATAATAATATAAAGTGTGAATTATTTTTGTTTTATTAATAGGTGTCATTAGAGAAAGTATGATGAATATACTGAAAGAAAACAACACAAAGAAAATAGACAAAAAGAGGAGAACAGATGAATTCTTATCTCAATTAAGAGGAGAGGAGGATGAACAAGAGGAATTCATTGATGAGGTTTCTGCTATAAGGCAAGCAACTCGAGAAAGTATCCAATCACAACACGAGTGTCATAGAAGGGAAGAATTCAGACGAAGTACTGGTGGTTGGAATAACATTTATAAAGAAGGGCGATCTTCTCATGGATCAACTAGAGAATATCATGGAGAAAGAACAAGTAAATCCATCCCAAGTGAGTCTGAGTTTACCTTAAGGGGAGCTATACCTGAATTGGCTAGAAGCAAAAGTTCAAAGCAACCAAAAATCAGTAACTCTTTTTTAAAGACTTTTCAAAAGAAGATAGGTGAAGCGGTATCTAAATTTTTAATATATGTAAGACTTCATTTTCAATTAGCAAGCTCTTCATGGTTGTATAACTTAATTCAAGTGTCAACAGAAGTTGGACAAAGTGTAAAGCTCCCAACACCTTATGAGGTTTCAGATGTGTATTTGGAGTCAGAGTATCAACGAGTTCGTGATTGGGTAAATGGACTAAAAACTCATTGAAAAGAATTGGGTGCAACTCTAATGTGTGATGGTTGGACCAATCATTTTTATTGCAGTAAAAGAACCATTTTTTAGAAATCGGTAGATGTCTCAAGTGTTCATAGTAGAGATGCTGAATTCTACTACAGTTTGTTAGATTCAATTGTAGAAGAAATTGGAGAAAATTACATTTTCCAAATAGTGACTGATAACGAGGCAGGAATGAAAGCTGCTGGAAAAAATTAATGTTGAAAAGAAAACATCTATATTGGACCTCATGTGCAGCTCACTGTTTAGATTTATGCCTTGAAGATATTGGGAAAAAGCCCAGTGTAGCAAAAGTGTTAGATGAGGCAAAGAAAGTGACTTGCTTTATATACAATCACATTTGGACTGTTGATTTGATGAAGAAGTATACACAAGGGAAGCAAATACTTTGACCCGCTCTTACTCGATTTGCAACTCATTTCATTCAACTTGAAGAGATAACAAGACAAAAGCAAGGTCTGAGAGAAATGTTTAATTCAAAGGTCAGTATTTTATAATTACTTAAATATAGCAACCTTTAATGATTTTATTAGTTTCAAATAATTTAAATTATATTATTTTAAAATTTTTCTTATGAATATATAGGAATTTAAAGAATCAAAATGGGGACAGCAAAAGTCAGGGCCTGCTTATGAAGCCAAAAAAATTGTTTTGGGAAAAGATTTTTGGAAAAAAGTCAATGACCTCATAAAAGTTTACGAGCCCCTAGTAAAAGTATTGAGACTTGTGGATAGCGATGAAAAACCAACAATGGGCTTTATTTATGAGGCTGTTGATAGAGCTAAACGAGCAATTCAACAAGATTGTCGATATTTCACTGAGTACGAAAAGATTATTTACAATAGATGGAATTTTATGCATTCCGACTTGCATTCAGCTGGTAAGATAAAATGTTTCATATAATTAAGAACTATTTTTTTATATTTTATTATTTTAAGCTTTAGATTATTATTATTTGATGATATTCTTAAAAATTATGTTTAGGTTATTTTCTCAATCCTCAATTTCAATTTAGAGTGGAGCATTCTGATAATGTACTAATAGAAACATTAGAAGGTACACGATCAGTAATTGAAAGATTAGAACCTTCTCTTGATACTCAAGTCAGAATGGTTAATCAGGTTAGATTCAATAACTATTATTTGTAACTTAGTTACATAATTTGAAATAGAATTTTTTTTTTTTATCTATCTTTTATTTATATAGTTGTTATTATTTAGAGATAAACATGAGACATTCGGTACTCCACAAGCACAAAGAGCTTGGAAGCAAATGAATCAGTAAATGATTAATTAAATTATTTAATTTAATTTATATTATTTAATTATATTGTACATTTTGAAGTTATTTTGAAATTTAAATAATATTATGCAGCTGAGTGGTGGATAATATACGGCACATGTGTTCCCGAATTACAAAAATTAGCAATTAAAGTGCTTAGTCAAACAACTTCTGCATCAAATTGCAAACGAAATTGGAGCACATTTAGTTATATCAACACCAAGGCAAGAAATAGGTTAAAGTATAAAAAACTTGAGAAACTAGTGTTTACCTATTATAATATGAGGCTTCAGATAAGGCATCAAAAAAGAATGAGCATTGATGATATAAACGCTAGTTTTAATCCTACCAGCCTTGATAATATCTTTGAAGATGTTGATCCACTATCAGAATGGCTTCATGAGAAAGAGAATCCATTGTTAGATGGTGAAAATTCCGGTGTGTTGCCTGTGGATACCTCTGATGCTGAAATGGATGTTGATCAATCTCAACAACAAAATTTGTCTCATTCAATTCTAGTTCAACACCAAGTCAGAGTGGCGATGGACCCGATAGTGGTGGTTTAAGTCCAATTGATGAGGATGATGGACATAGTGGTGATAGAGGTGAAATTAGGTCTTCTAGTCGGTATGGAGGAGAATATGGGGTTGGTACCATTAGTGGACATTTCCGTGATAGATCAGAGTTTGATGGAAATATGTTTCCTGAAACTAGGAGAGATAGAAGTGAACCTAGAGCTCCATCAAAAGGAAAAGGCAAGAAGCATACTTCTGTAGGCTCTTCATCTGGTAGGAGATCGAGTTCTAGTAACCTTGGGTATAGTGATTCATCTACTAGCACTCAAGGTTTTTATCCTCCAGAACAACCTTCATATTTTCAACCTTCACATGGTTATCCACAACCATATGGTTATTATCCACCATTTCCTAATTATGGTGTGTCATACCAGCCTCAAATGCATCCTCCACCACCAATGTATCACCCACTTCCACCTCTCATGTATCCTCCTCCTCAAATATATCCTCCATATCAATTATATGAAAAGCAAGGTGAAAATGTTACTTTTTTTTGGATATATTTTTGGACAAAGGCCAAGAGAATCAAGTCAAGAACGCTCTCAAAGTGAAGGTGAAAGATCTGATCCTCCCTGTCATTCCACTAATTGGTGAAAACTAAATCGCACCACTACCATTATTTGTAAGGTATGTTTTTTTTAAAGAAAACTTTTGTTAATGTTCTTAATTTTGATGATATTAAAGCATTTAAAATATATCTTTAGATAAATGAATGGAGTATATTTTATGAAAAGATAATTAAGAATCGAAGCATGTTAAACTATATATGAAAGTAGAATGAGAGTGATAATAAGTGGTAGGAAATAGGAATAATTAATGAGAATCTATACATTTATCTATTCATTTTTTCCTTTTGCAGCATAGAATGTTTATATCTTCACCATCTTCAAAGCTGTCAAGAAATATTGAAGACATCTCTCAGGTATGAATTTTCAATTATTTTACCTATAAAAACTTTCAAACTTATTAAATATGATCAATGTTTAATATTTCCTATTTTTTTACTTTGTTATTAGTTAATATAACATTCTTAGAAAATTTGTAAATAAATATAAGAATAATTAATGATTATAAAAGTTGTATTCTCATATTATATTAATAAAATTTCATAAGTGTTAGAAAACACTCTAAAAATCATTAAAAATGACTTTTTATAATTATAATTATAATTATTATGTTTTACAATAAATTGTGCGAATTTTAAAAAATTTCACGACCGCGATACCCACAGTGACCACAATAGCATCCGTTATGTCCGCAACCGCGATAAACATAACGCAACCAAAAACGCGACCGCAACTACAATTTAAATCCCTGCCGAAAACATAAAAATCATTAAAAACGAGATAAGTTTTCACTTACATGCAAGGAAAAAGCTTGAACAAAAATTTCCTTATTCTCCAATGGAAATTTCAGCTAGCATAAGGGAAAATGGGGAAGATGATAGCTTTCATTTTGTTTATCTTATCATTTATTTACCTAATTACTAAATTAACCTTACCTAACTTTAAAAATTACTCAATTACCAAGCCATGCACATCCACTAACTCATTTAATGGTCTAATTATCATTGAAGGACCTCCACTTTAAAGTTCTATAGCTATTTAACACTTTTAGCTAATAGAGCACAACTTTCGCACTTTACGCGATTTAGTCCTTTTAATCAAATTGAGCATTACAAACGGTAAAGTTTCTTAACGAAATTTTTATACCATGGAAAAGTGACAAAAAGTCACTTGTAGCTTTTTCTACTATGGCAGCAGAGTTTGTAGTATGCTATGAGGCATCAAACCATGGAATATGACAGCGGAACTTTGTCACTAGGGTACGCATTTTGGAGAATGTAGAAAGACCACTCAAATTATTTTGTGACAATAAGTTAGCGGTACTGTATTCCAACAACAATAGGAGCTCATCTAAGTCAAAGCATATTGACATAAAGTTCCTAGTTGTGAAAGAGAGAGTGCAAAGTGGACAAATATCCATAGAGCATATTAGGACAAACTCTATGATAGCAGATCCGTTCACAAAAGGTTTACCACCCAAGGTCTTTCATGAGCACATTGCTCATACGGGTATTATATTATTTGAGGACATCATGGTTTAGTGGGAGTTTGTATTGTATTTGCTTTATGTTTAATGGTTATTTTCTTATTATAAATGAAGTATTCAGTTTATTTTATACTGACCTCACTTAAATTTAAGGAGAACCAGTTGGAAATAGGCATGTTTGGTTCACATTGTATGTAATTTCCATGCTATGCATCCATGATTGATCTATGTCATTTGACTTTATCTGTATATGTGACCATTGATAAGTTTAGTCATGATTAGATGTCAATTGTATGTGATTAAATAAATAAATATATTAGTTTATTTTTATGTTGGATAAGTATAATTATTTATGTATGTAATATATAAATATAAAATAATGTTATATCAAATAATAATATTAATAATTTGTGAAATTTGAATCAAATCAAAATATCGTAAATAAAAATGTATAAAATTAAAACTTATATAAAATTATAGATTAGATTAGTTTTGAAATTTATTAGAAAATAAATAGGGGATGGATTTTCAATATTATAAGTAATTACGCCAAGGAAAAATTTGAAGGGATTATCAGTATTTTTTAACTTTAATGAGTTGATTGAGCAACAAAGTTTGAATAGAAACAGAGATTCTTTGTCTGAACCGCGAATCAGACAGCTGGATGAATGCAGCGGTTACATCAACGCGGTGCGTTTTGCTTTTTGGTTGGGCGGTGTTAGTGTTTATCCGTTTCACCGACGATTTCTCATTACTTTTTCATTTTTCTCTTCCTTTGTTTTGGAGATTGATGAATAATTGGGATGTACGTTATGTTGGATTTTACCCTTTTACTTTATCACAAATTTCTTCCAAAATATCACTTTTTATCGCTTGGAAAATGTAAACTTCACTTGGATTAACACTATGGATACAATTTTAAATTTTAATAATAAAAATTTAATTAGGTTAAAGTATCATGGAGACACCTGTATTAGGAGTTCGATTATATTTTGTTCCTTTATTAAAAAAATACATAAATTAATCCCTATACGTTAGATTAAAGAGCAAACGGGTCTTTTTGTTAAAAGTTTTATTTATTTCTACCATTAAAAACCAATTCTTGTATGTCAATATGAGGTACACGTGGCATACCAATTTTTAATGGTACAAATAGATGGAATTTTAAACAGAAATAACCAATTTGCTCTTTGATCGAATGTATAGGAATCAACTTGTCCATTTTTTGAGTAGAAATGACAAAATACAATTTGACTTTTAGCACAATGGCCTTCATAATACTTTTACCTTCTTTTCATGAATTACATCTATACAATCTCTACTCGAATTTAATGTCATTTGATTTAGTGAGACCGACGATATTTAAATATAATAAACTTAAAATAAAGTTACTTATTATTACAAATTTAATTTAATTTTTTCCTTTTTATGTATGCTAATAAACTAAGAATGGTGATTACAAAAAGTTTGATGTCTCTACATTTCCTTGCAACAATTTTGCCTTTTTCTTTCATTGCTTATTGAAAGAATGGTGAATATAATTTAAATATAATAAAATTTGAAGTATTTAAAAAAGGTGTAGTTGAATGTTGAAGGGAATAAAATGAAAGCCAAAATCATTTTAATGGAGTACTTGGGTTTCAAACACCTAACCTAACATATTTTCTTCCCTCTATGTGACGTATTAATCAAGAAACCCAACTTCCAAATTTTGCTTCAAAATCAAAATTTTAACATTCATTTTAAAACTACAAACTTAGTTTCTTTAAAAATAGGTTGTTCATCCCAAATCTAATTTTAAAAAATTTTCAAATGTAAACTTAATTTTGGGTTAAAAATCATAATTTTAATTGATATTTTATATCTTAAAAATTAATTTAAATTTAAATCAAATCAACTTTTAACTGATTTGGATTCAACTAAGATGGAGTGAATTTGTGGAGCAAGCTATCAAATAAAATGCAAGTGTATTATAAAATAAAAATAAGATGGCGTACTTGATGCTTGAAATTCATACTTACAACAATCTCACGTATTGAATTACTTTTGGGATCACATGAACAGCATTGTAAGAGTCATTATAGTTGTCACCTTTCGCAATCTAAAATTAGTTAGAAATGAATACATGCGTTTTGACGTTACAATTTCTCTAATCTTCCTACTCAGTGATTGCTTAATCATACATTAATTTAATTAAGAAATCTAAGAAGGAGAAGGTGGTTGTCCTAAGGAGGTCGATTCGCCTAGACAATCAGAGAGCCAAAGAAGGACAAGAGGAGTAAGGTTGCTGTGAAGGTAGAGAAGACTATGTGCAACAAGTAAGTGCTCAAGGTTGCTCAAGTGGAAGAAGATCCCTTTTCCTTTACCTGGGAGGGTATTTATAGGAGATACCCCTTTGTTTAATTGTGGCAACGTGGCAAGGTGAACATCATCATAGAGAGTGTGGGAATGTACATGGTGAGACCCATTATGTTATTCCTTTTGAGATAGTACAATGTTATTATGTCGAGGTGGACCCCAATAGTCTCTAAAAAGAATGCTCACACTAGGATGAGTGTTCACACTGAAGGGCAGGTAGCCTAACCATATTAGCGAGTGGCTTGATGTTGGATACATTCCTGGAGGGTGAGCAGTGGAGAACCATTTGCAGATGTCTTTCCGGTGCTCTCTCGAGGTGCCATGTGTCCCGCCTAGGTGGGGTATAACAACTTTAATCATTAATATTTTTTTTAGCTCAATCAATACTTAATTTTTTTATTTTTTATTATCTAGATGACCAAAATAAAAATGTAAATATAATGTGGCGTGTATAGATAACTTGTTAAAGATTTAACGCTAAGGAGACTAAAATTAAAGCGCCCTAAAAATTGTGTGACCAATTAAGATAATTACCCAATTTAAAAATATATTTTTAGAACATTACTCGTAATAAAAACTCAATTATGTATATGTATAGGTTTAATATGCATATAGTAAACAAGATTAATACATGATAAATAATATTTATTGAATTGATTTGAATATTTTTTTATTTAAGAGTTTAAAAGGTTATGATAGATATTATATAAAAGAATATATTTAAATATTTGAATGAAAAGATAGTATCTTAAGAAAGCTACAAGGTACTTTTACTTCCAAATGTTATCCACTAGAAAACATTATGATTCAGTCCAAAATACACAAATAGAAATATAGATAAAACCCAAGATAGCAAATTTTACAACAAATCCTTAAACTAATACAAATTTACCAACACACAAAATCACTTCACTGCTACCACAAAATATCTTGGTATCAACTTCTTCTTTTTTTTTTTTTTTTTTTTTTTTTGTGGGGTTTAATCATATTCTCAATCAATCACATAACAGAACATGCAGCAGGGTTTTCGTCGCTGAAAGCTGTGGTGTACCTAACTTCAGTGGAGCTAGCACGTGCGAGATACGACACTTGCGGGTCCTCCGCGTTGCGGACGTACCCAGCCGGAGCCTTCTTGTCGTAAACCCCGGGGGCGTATGGGTGAGCCACCACGTCGTACGGCACATAGGGCCATAGCTCCACCTTCTTCCCCGTCCGATGCGCCACTCGTGCCACGACCTTCTTCGGGTCCACATATCCGACGACCGTCAACTTGCTGGCCTTCCGCTCCACGTCCACTTGTGTCACCCCTTTCATCCCTTCCACTGATTTTTTCACTTTCCGTTCGCATCCTTCGCAGTCCATTTTCACCTTGATTTCCACCGTCTAAAAAATAAAGAAAAAAGTAACAACTCTTAGGTTGACAAATGTTTGGTCTAATTCTGGTTTTAGTCCCTCCACTAAATACTTGGATTAAAATAGTAGGGGAATTAATATGATCATATTCATGAAAATAACTGGTAGCAATATTAGAAGGATCAAAACCCTTAATAGTTTGTCGTTTGTCTGATATTTAAAGCAAATACACCAAAATTACTTTTCAACCCTTTTTTCCTACTTTTACATAGATATTTCTACTAGTGTTAATACCCTAATTAATTTAGTAAGATTGAATTTTGAAGTTTCCTAATCAACAAAAAAGTATACTGACAGATGAACGGAGACAGAAACAATAATGCAGCAATAAATAAATACTTAAAATAGATAGACCCAGTTGGCATTAAAGTAAACCAACAAGATTTTTATTATTATTCAAATAAAATCTGGGTTTTTCGACCTTCCCCCATTTTTAGAACAATCAAGCTTAGATCAACAAAGAAAACGCCATTAAACATAAAATCTTTGCAATATTGACGGCCAGATCCGAACCCTAAACCACCTAAATCTAATCATCTTATAACGACAAAAAATAAAATAAAATAAAACAATAGAAACAATTTGGTTAACTTAATAAAAACATCCACCAAATATCTTGATCTACACTCAAAGGGAAATCTACGGCTTAGGTAAAGAGATGTACCTGCAACTGCTTACGTTTCTTGTGCTTGGAACTGTGAGAACAGTCAAACAGATCTGAAACATGATCCAGAACACCCATTTTTCTTGTTTTCTCTCTTGTCTGGTTTTTCACTTAAGTGTATGGGTTGTTTTTTTGTTATTGTTGTTGCTTTTCTCTCTTTTGATAATTGAAGTACCAAAAAGATAAAGATACAAAAGAAGTTGGATTTCTCAGTATATAACCAAAATATCCTTTTTAAAATTAAAAGGGTTTTTCTACTGTGTAGGAGTGAATGAGTGAGAATGATACAGGCGAGGTGAGGTGAGGTGAAGTCCAAATTCCTCCTCCGCTGGGCTAAATATATATAGAAAAAAAGGAGGGTTTCATGGTAAAATTTTGGTATCAGTCCTTATAATTTAGTACTTTACTTCATTTATTTTTTAGATTTTGAAATTTCAATTCTAACTAAATGATAAATTTTATTTTTATTCAGTTAAATTTTATTATTTTCAAAGCCATCTACGATAAATATATTTGTAGCATGTGTAACATTATGTTAGCTTGTAATATTTATATAATACTAGTAAAAATAGAGGAATGGTCAAATAAATTAGACCACTTCCCAATTTAACTAGTTGAATCGTGAGTTTAATAATAATTTAAAATTTTCATAAAATTATACTTTTTATAAATTCATAAATGGATATAATCAATTTAACCATTAATTTTTTTGTCTAAATTTTCCTTTTTAATTGATTCACAAACGGTATGTTCTGTATCTAATTTTATGTCACTAAATCATCAGTACTCGATTCAATTAGTTTGTTTGGTTTGATTTTGGCATCACTAGTTTTAATTAATAAATTTAACATAACAGTTTGAATCAAGGATGAAATTTAAAAATTTAAGGACTAAAATTGAATAAATTATAATATGTGGACTAAGACAACTATTTTCATGTAATACAAAGATTGATAAAAAGAAGAAAACTATCCGAGTAGTGGCTTCGTGGAAATCTACGTGGTTGGATATTTTGATTGTAATATAGCTAATTTAGCGCCGCGTGTCTAGGTTTTACTTAGCTGAGGGGTGTAGAGAGAGGGAAACCATAAATTAGAAAGGGCAGCCGAAGGCATGGAAGAAAGTAACAAAACGCGAGATCGGATGACGAGTCCACGCGCTTCAACTGTCAACTTCACCTCACCCTCTACCCTTATCAAGAATGGGTTGAGGAGGTTTATATACAAAATGGGACCCATGAGTTTGCCCTTTTCTTTCAATCCGGCCCATATTATACAGTAAAGAAAGTAATAAAGCCTAATATCCTTCCTTCTATTTTTCTTTCATATTTATAGATTTTATTAATTCATCAGATGTAATGTATTCTTTTGTTTTATACATTTTGGTAATCAATGAATAAATTCGAATTTACCTCCAATAAGTAAACTTCTCTCATTAATATTTTCTTTATTCATAATATTTAAATTCCATCTAACATGCATCAACATTATATTGTCTTTTGTTTTTTTAGTACAAACAAACACACAGATTGTTGAACCATATGTACGTATTGCTGATGCTTCTCTGTGGCAAGCTAGATTTGATGTTGGGGCGTTGGGGCATATGTGTTGGGACGATCTTCAGCCATCGAGTTAGTACTTGGAAGAAAAGGAAAGCAAGGTAGAGGACGAAAATGGAGAAATAGAATAGAGATGAAAGGTCATGCCTTTGGTAAGGTCAAGGATTTACCAACTGTTGGTTTATTATATCAATTTAGTCTTTGTAATTTTAGTTTTATTAGTGATTTTTAGAATAATTTTATTGTCATCCTTTCTAGTTTGGTGAATGCTCGATTCTTTTGTCAATTTTTGTTTGCCGCTTTGGACAATTCGAGGATGATTTTATTATTTTATTAAGTGCTTGCAATCACTCTAGATATGTCATATTTGAGTTGTGACAAAGTTAATTGTCAACGTGTCATAATGTTCTATTGATGTTGAGGTTAAAGCCTTTATTGTATTGATAGAACTTGTCCTTCACTATCTACAACGAGTGTTTGTTATTTTTTCTCTAAATTGTATGATTCCAATCATTGAATAAATTAATGAATTTATTTAAAAAAAAATGATGTAAAAGGTTAGTCGCAATGTTAAGAGAGAATCTCTTTTTCTACCACTCAACTTTATCATGCTAGTAAATAAACTCTTGAGCCTTCAACAATTCGAGCTCAGTATTATGCCCCATTGGAGCTAGAGTCCCTCGAGATTTTTCTTTTAACATTTATTTAAAAAAATTATAATTTTTTTTTTTTTTTTTTTACCTTCAGCCCTATTTAGTCTGTATACAAAGAATAAAAAATGTGGTTATTAAAATACAAAAATTAAATCATTAACATACTATCTAATAGCAGGCTTCGACCTTTCACCATAATATGTTAGTTGAAAAGTTGAGAGGCAAGTAGTAAAAGCCCAGTTCTAAATATATTTAGCTCAATTTAAGCCTACTAGACCCAATTTTTTAAAGTGAAAAGTGTTGGAGATGGGTGCAATAGCCCCATGGATTTCAAAGCAAAACATTTCCTCATAATTGTACGTAAGTTTATGCGATGTTATTATGTTAGTCAATAAATTAATTAATTTTTAAATATTAAAAGTAAATACATTAAATATATATTTTAAAGATTAAATTATTTGTCAATTCTTTTTAAATAATAAAATCTTTCATTATAAAGTTGAGCTATTATTTGTTTTAAATTTTAAATAAGATATGATGCAACATTAAAAATTAATAATAGGAAATGACCTAAAAATAAAATCCCACAACCCCTGGGATTAAATTTTTAGGTTTGTTCTTTAAAAAGAAATGGTTTGTAACCGTGAGAATCTTATTATTGCCTTCCAAAAGCATTGTATCATTTCAAAAAGCATAAGGTTTACATCTCAATTTTTTTAACTAAATTTGATCATTAATCTTTTTTTAAAAAATCAAATCACTATTCTTTAACAGAAATGTTGAGTAAAACCTTAATCTTTTAAAATTGTTAGCTTGGCATTCCACATATACTTCGTGTTGACATAACACTTATTATATTATATGTCATGTCAATAAATAATTTAAAAATTATAAAAATATTCAAAATAAAATAAACAAAATAAAATTACAAAAAATTTATAAAATTTAAAAAAAAAAAGAGCATAAAGTACAGCTGGATTACCATGCGAACAATCATGTTTAAAAATTTAATATTTTAGTTAGTATTTCCGTTTAAAAAATATCATTTCGATTCTATTTCAAAGGTCAAATTCGAATTTTTGCTTAAAGATTAAGGGTCAAGTTTAACTTAAAAAACAAATAAATATATAAATATTAAAAACTAAATTTATCATTACACATTTTTCAAAATATAACATAAGTGATAGTTGGGCTTACACTAATAATATAAAATAAATAATTATATTCTTACATGGTATGTCAGCTTTATTACATACCAAAATGGTACACCAAAGGCAGTGGAGGGTGGTGCATAGGCGGCACCACCCCCTTTTTCCCCGAAAAATATTTTTTTAATGTTTAAAAAAATAATTTTATATTAGTAGTGCCTTATTGGTAGTCGGCACCACAAAAAATACGGGTTTCGAGTTTAGTATATACCCGCTTAGTTATACATGAATGGTATATGGGGTGGTGCCATATCAGTAGGCGGCACCAGTGACCCCTATTTGATAGGCGGCACTGGTGAAGCAAATTTAGGGGTCTTTTTAATGGTCCCAGGTGATGAAGAGAAGTAGATTTAAAAAAAAAAAGGATAGCAGAAGAGAAGAAAGAAAGAAATAAATGAGAAGAAAAAAGAAAGATAATGTATTTTGTTTTTGTTTTTTAAATAGAATGGATTATGATGAGGATAAATTATTTTGTTAGCATTATGTAGTTTGTTTATTGTTATTTTTATGTTGTTTTTAATTTATTTTAAAGTTATTTTGTTAGCAACTATTATAAATTAGTTGTTTAGTTTAATGTTTATTGTGATTTGTTAGGTTATGAATATAATTTTTTTATTAATTTTTAATTTATTTTAAAGTTATTTTGTTAGTAACTATTACAAATTAATTGTTAGTTAGTGATGACACTAGAGGAAAATAGATAAATACTGAAATTCAAAAAAAATTATTTTCTGTCATAGATATTGGTAGAAATGGCAATAAATCTGATATTGCCTGATGAGATAACAACTTCAGCACAAAGGGAGAAAGTTGATAAGATGATGAGAGAATTACAAGATTATAGAATGAAACTTGAAGAAGACATCGTTCAACACCTTATTACAGTAAATCAAAAGATGCAAGAAGTGTTATGGAAGGGTCATGAACTAATTAGAAATAATAAAGTGCAATACTTGACCCTCAGAGGGACATTAATAGAATGGGAGCATCAAATCATTTTAGACCAACTTTGGAAGACATTGGTACCACGAACCTATTGGAATATAGTTATATACTTCGTGAAGTTTATAATCTCTTATGGAGCAAGGAAAATAGTGAGAGAAAGTATAGATTCGCGAAAGTTGACTGGGAAGCAAAATGTCTTTGACATGCCATGGATGGATAAATTAGTTGTTAGGAAATCACCAAGAGAATTTATAAATTCAATACCCGTTATAAAGATTGAAGAGGAAGAAGATCTTGAGGAATTTCCAAATTGGATTGTAGAAGATGAATTTGAAGAGAATTTAGAATTTAATATAGAGAATTTCCTGCATGAAGATATAGAATCGGAGATGGAAGGAAACGTAGGAATGAGTTTAGGTGGTTAAATATAAAGATAAAGTAAACATTAGAGAGTAGAGAATGTGAAAAAAATGAATAAATATGGTTGTACATGTACGAAATGAGAAATGAAAAAGTCTAAGCTTATGAATGAAAAGTTTTGCATATTGATATAATGTTGGTCTGTTTTTTTTTCATTAATTTTTTTATTTAAGTAATGTTTTCTCTGTTCGAAATTGTATTGAGAATTTTTATTTCTTTTTTAACAGATTTAGTATTGAAGATGGATAATCAGGTTTTCGTATGCATTTATTTCGATAGAGTAATTTTGACAACAACAGTTGAATGTATATTTGAATGTCGCCAACAAATAGCAATGAGATTTAATAGAAATGTCTTGTTTAGTGATATGAAGGAAAGGATTAGTGCAAAAATGGTTAGACGTTGTGGGAGAAGGATCTCAAAAACTTTTTACAAGTTTCTAGTTTCGACAGATCTCATCAAATTCACCGATATGGAACTTGTAGATGATGAAGACGTGAAGACAATGATCGCTCTTTATTGTGGGAATCGGAGCGACCAAAATGCACCGATTCAGTTATTTGCTGAGTTAGTTGGTGTGGAGCCAACTAAAGATCCCACTCCATTAGGTGAAGAACATGGAGCTCAAGAGCCGTGTATGGTGGTTCCAATATCGTATGTTGATAGTCAATCGACTGTACGCAGGATTGACATTGATCTTAATGTTGTACCCGAGACTAATATGGTTGGTGATGATGGATACGATAGTAATGATCATTCTGATCACAAGGTCGATAATGATAGTGATCCCGATGTGGATGAGGTCCTAGATGATATTGGCGACGAAGGCGTGAATGAAAATGGAAACGTTAACGCATCTTCAGTCAGGAACCAGATTCAACGTATTGTGATACACAATAATCCTAGGCCATACATGTCGCTCATAGACCTCAATACGGCGTACGCAGTCGAGTTACTAGAGTACCCTAATATACTACCTGCTCACCGGCTAACCATAGATTTCGATCTTGAGAAGTTGTTCGTGGGCCAGAGATTCGAAAGTAAAGAAGAGTTTATATTTGCCATTAAGTGGTATAACATGAATGTGTTAGTGGATTACAAAGTCACTGTGTCTAAACCGAAATTATATATTGGGGAGTGTTGGAGGTCGACAGAAGGCTGAAATTGACGGGTATGAGCCGCATTATCCAGAAGTCGCAGATGTGAGAGATACGAAAATTTGTTAGGCCTCACACATGCACTTCAAGACGTATGACAAAAGATTATCGGAAACTTGATTCCAAAACTATCTGTACGTGCATCATGCCAATGGTGAAGGACATACCGACCATTAAAGTTTAGATACTGATAGCCAAAATGTAGGCACGATTCTAGCATCGGGTATCATACCGAAAGGCATGGATAGCTAAACAGATGGTATTGGAGTAATTGTACGGAGATTTCGATGCGTCGTATAATGAGCTACAGTGATGGATAGTCGCTATGCGAGAGTATATGTCGGGGGCTGTAATTGAGTTGCAGACATAACCTTATTACGGCCTGGATGACCAACTACAACTGAGAAAAAGAATTTTCCAACGGATGTTCTGGATGTTTAGTCTATGCGTGCGCGCATTTCTCCACTGTAAGCCATTTGTGCAAGTAGATGGGACTTGGCTATACAGTAAATATACGCAGATCCTACTTCTTGTGGTTGCTCAATACAATAACAAGAAAGTGCTCCCCAAAGCGTTTGTCATTGTGGATAAGGAGAACATGGAATCATGAGAATTCTTCATTACGAACCTGCGGAGGTATGTTATTAGTAACAATAATATTTGTATAATCTCCGATAGAGGGAAAGGACTAATTGCCGCCATTAAACGTTTCAATGTACCATGGAGATCCATATACAGTATCCGGCACATTGCGGCTAACTTTCACCGAGATTATAAGAATGTAGACTAGAGGAGACAAGTTGTGAGAATGGATAAATGGTGACCTTATCTTTTCAATATACGTTTTGATGTTTTAGGGCGAGACTATAACTTATCTTTTCTTAATACATACATAGCGTACGAAGTAGAGCCACACATTTTCTGACAAAGGATGACTCGACTTGAGAGTGACATGGAGGGTGAAACGAACACACCTTTCTGATAGTGGTTGGGTACCATGGAGCCGTGACAATGGGCTCAAAGTTTCGACGAGGGCTTTCGCTATGGTCATATGTCTACCAACTTGGTGGAGGAGGTTAACTCCGTGTTTATAAAAATACGACATCTTCTAAATTCATCTGTGTTCTCGGCTACGTTCTACAGGTTGGCTACCTTAATGCCAAGAATGGGGCAGTAACAAGTCAACCAAATGGAGGCGGGACACGTGTTTGTCGAAGATGTCAAGGATGCAATAGTTGCGAATCGTCGAATAGCGAGGTCGATGAATATATAAGTATATTCACGACGTCTTGAAACATTTTGAGTTATGGAGACCATTGGTCATCGACTCGGTATACCACCTAGGTCATACGGAGTTGATCTCTAAAACAGATGGTGCGATTGCAGGAGGTTCCAGACACTTCATTATCCCTGTGCGTATGTCGTGGCAGCTTGTGCTAAAGTCTCACTCAATGTTGAATAATTTATCGATGAGGTGTACACCCTCGAGCGCATGTTACGTGTTTGGTAGAACGAGTTCCCCGTCCTACTTGACCTGTCTACATGGGAGGTGCCTTTGACGACTTTCGAGCTTGTCCTAGACAAAGGGTTGTGTAAGAATCCGAAAGGTCATCCGCAATCATCTAGAATCCTTAATGAAATGGATATTAAGGAGAAGTTCGACAGGAAGTTTTGTGTCATATGTAGATTAGATGGTCATAATCGAAGAAAATACCCGCAGCGAAACTACCATATTAGACAATCGTCGCGATCGGGTAGGAATTGAGCTAATGTACTCCAATGTATCTAATTTATATTACAAAGTTTTTTCCGCGTTTTAATGTTGCAATTAATCTAATTTAAATTACAAAGTTTGTTCCAAGTTTTAATGTTGCAATGAATCTCAATTAAATAAATACAAAATTTGTCTAAAGTTTGTTGCAATTAATCTAATTTAAATTACAAAGTTTGTAATTTTGCATTTATATTTTTGTAGAATTAAATAAATACAAACTTAAGTATTTAAATTGCAAAAACTCCTAAAATTGATGGTTTAATGTTGTGGTCTCCTAGGGGTATATTTTGTTTGGGGAGTTTTGAAATTTTTTATGTTTATGGGATATTGTTTTAAAATAAGAGTAATCTAACTCATTTATCAAGTTGTGATTTCACTTCTATACTATACTACTCTCCCTTTAAAACATTGCCCCTTACGGTTTATGCACACAAAAGTAATTCTTAATTGAATAAATAAAGTGTTATATCTCTCATATTCAGTTACAATCAATATCCATATCTAATTTCATTAAAATACACCATTAAAAAGTATATTTTCAGCAAAGGTTTTTCATAAGCAAGGAAAAGCCAGAGCCTCAACCTGTTTCGATGAAGGATTAGCATCCATTAGACAGAACAAGCAACTAAAGGAGTATTGTAACTCTTCTAAAAAAAGGTAGAGATAAACCACACAACAAACAGATACAAGGATGGTCAGCTGATTCAAATTCCATCGCACAAGCAAGAAAACAAGACAAAAGGAAATAAAAAATAGACACCATTACTAATTCCCTACAGCTTTAATACATAAAAAGTTAAAAAAACAGCAGCAAATAGACACCACTACTAATTCCTTACAGCTTTAATACATAAAAATTTGAAAAAACAGCAGCAAATAGACACCACTACTAATTCCTTACAGCTTTAATACATAAAAAGTTGAAAAAACAGCAGCAAATAGGTAGAATTTGGACTGAAAAATGTGTAGAATGAAGTTGGAACTCTAGAAAACTCAGGGTTATGGAAAACCTCTAGATTCCTTTATTAATTTCATAAGTAATAATCAGGAAGTTATGACTGTAACTATACTAAATTGTGGAAAAACAATTTACTGCACCATATCTAATTCATAAGAAGTGTTCTTATGAAGGTTATCCTTCTTCTATCTTTTTTTACTTGCAAACCAACTTTACTTTGTTCTTTGTTACTCATACATGGGGCACTAGTTTCTTTTGTTTTCATTTTTCTTGACTGTATTCATTGTCCTGTTGCTTTCTCTTGGATTCTTGCACCATATTTAGCCTTAGAAATGGTTTCATTCATGCATTACACCATATCTAATTATAACTCACACTCAAAATTCTTCCCTCTTAACTTTTTGAACAAAATCTTAGCAATATATCAAGCAAAAACAATGAGACACAACACTCTTCTTTAATCCATGCATTTTTAATTGTGAATTAGGAAATCATTAAGGTGTCAAAATACCCTTAATAGAAAACAAGCTGTCAAAACAAACTTCATGTTCAACAAAAATAACTATCTTCTTTAGTAAAGAAAAAAATCCATGAGCAGAGTCATAATGCAGAGTTATAAAATGCAGCAATATGGGGGTCTTCCCAAGTTTATACATTGCAGTCATAAAATCCTTAATCAAGCTCTGTTACATACAATACCTCTACCTGATTCAGAAGTCTATGCTAAAGCTATTTTCCTTTTTTTTGGGGGGAATATTTGGCTAATAAACAAAGAAAATTTCACAGTAATCTGATTCACAGCACATACCATCGAATCGGCAACAGAAAAATCTAACAAATATTTGATTCAAAAACAGAAGAATTACCTAAAACAACAACAAAATCTTGACGAACCGCAACAAGAAGGTGAATCTGAAGAGAGATCAAAAGAAAAAAAAATGGGTTAAAATTTCAGTCGTCTAAAGAACAAGAAGAAAAAAAAACAAACAGAAGAAAAAAATATGGACAAGAAGAAAGGCATAAAATTTCAAGCTTAAAATCTGTTAAAATGTGGACAAGTAAAGAACAAGAAGAAAAAAAAAAGCTTTACCTTAAGCCAAGACCCAAAAAAAAGAGCTTTATGCAGGAACCAGAAAATGCCTGCGAAAGAGAGAGAGAGAGATTGCATGAGAAAGAGAGAAAGAGAGGGAGAAAGGAAACGAAATACCAACTTGAGAAAAGAAGATATGCGACTGATGAGTAGAAGATGAAGAACGAAAATTGAACAGCAGCAAGAGAAGGGGCCTTACCTGGATGAAGGAGAAGCACGGGAAAATGTCTTACAGAAATTGAAACGGTAAGACATTTTCCCCAAAATGTAAGGGATTTTAAGCGTGATTTGGAAAATGTTTTCCAAATGGAAAAGGTTTTCAGGCTACCAAACACTGGAAAAGAGGAAAATATTTTCCGGAAAATCAACTACAACCAAACAAACACACCCTAAACTAAACACAAATAATATATAACCTAATCATAAATTACTAACAAAATAACTTTAAAAAAATAAAATAAAAATAAAAATCACAATAAACACTAAACTAAACACAAACAATTTATAATAATTATTAACCAAAAAACTTTAAAATAAATTAAAAACAACATAAAAAAATAACTAATCCCTTCTATTTAAAAAAAAAATACTAATCCCTTTAAATTTAAAAAAAAAATTACAAATATACATACCTTCCCTTTCTTTTTCTTTTTTCTTTCTTTCTTCTCCTTCTTTTCTTTTTTTTTTCTCCTTCTATTCCGGATCTTCTTAAGGGGGACCATGGTTATAAGGTCCCCCATCTGCTCCTCTATTCTCCCTCTTTATAAGGTCCCCCATCTACTCCTCTATTCTCCCTCTTTCTTCCTGTGCTTCAACGAGACTTAGCACTGCAATTGCGCGGTTGACGGAGGGGATGTGCTGCTAGCACCAGTGTCGCCTATCAAGGAGGCGTGACTGGTGCCGCCTACCAATGTGGCACCACCTCCTTGTCTGTATTCGATACCGGTTTTATACCAAACCCGTATTTTTTGTAGTGCTGCCTACCAATAAGGCAGCACTAATATAAAATTATTTTTTAAAAACAATAAAAAAATATTTTTCGGGAAAAAAATTAGGTGGTACCGCCTATGCACCACCCTCCACTACCTTTAGTGTACCATTTTAGTATATAATCTGGTTGACATATCATTTGAGAGATAATTATTTATTTTATATTATTAGTGTAAAAAAGTCTGATAATTGTTATAAGGAATTTTTAGAATCATATTTATCAGAATATTAAAATGATTTTTAAAAATAAGAATAATTTAGTAATGCATGTAGGAGAATCAACCTCCAATCAATAAAATATTATGATACCACTACACCATTCAATCTATATATATTAACTTAACTAGACACTCCATCAACCTATTCATTTTTGCAGTGATTGTTTAAATCACTGAAAATAAAATGGGTTTCAAACATGTTGTTAATACGTGGCACCATGTATTCACTATGAATGATTTGGATATCAACACATTAATAATTCACGTAATATAAATTAAACCTTATAAATGTATATCTTTACAATTGTCAGATTCATAATAAAGAGATGATAATGCAAATAAGCATTCGATGTTAATTTCCTTCACGTTGCCTTCATTTTATATATTATTGCCCCGACTGTGGGAGAAAACGAAAGGTTATAAATGATGGCATACGGCTCTATAATGGTGGAGTGAGCGTGTGAGTGCCACTAAGTGCCAAGTGACGACCTCCCACTGCTCGGCGGACGGCCCCTGATTTGGGGCGGTGGAATCTGTTGGGTCCCGTGATTGAATGAATTCCAAAACCACTCGTTTTAGGACCCATCTTCCTTGAAATATCTTCATGCAATTCATTACTATATAGCAATAGCACCATTCCATTACATTTTAGGCTTATTTCTCCCCAACGTATTTAAACTGTCACTTCAATTTATAATGCAATCTTATATTAATAATCAATTTAGACGTTCAATAGGTTCATATTTAACGTATAATTCATGGCGATTCTTGGCCTCCACAAAATGATGAAATTGTATTTTTAACTCTTTAAAATTTTAATTTTAATTTTTAATCATTTCTAAATGAAAATTTTATAGTTTGACACTTAAAAAAGTGGTAAAGTTTTATATTTAATACAGTAACAAAATTACATTTTCTCTCTCTCAAAAATTAATAATTCAAATTCGTCACCCCAAAATTTTTTAGCTTTTTCCTCGTTGGAACATGTTTAAAACACACACATCAAATTATAAACACATGTATACTTCCTACGTGGATAATATAACATGTTAAAAAAGATAACGTTAATAAAATTTAGAAGAGCTAATTCTCTTTTTAAACATGTCATATTTGAGTTGTCCATATGTTAGGGCACTACACCAAAACAGACTTTTAGCGGCGTTTTTAGTGGCGTTTCAAAGAAAAACGCCGCTAATATTATACATTAGCGGCGTTTGAAGGAAAACGCCGCAAAAAAATGAGCAATAGCGGCGTAAATAAACGTCGCTAAAAGTCCGAGAATTAGCGGCGCTTTTGTGAAAACGCCGCTAAAAGTCCGGGAATTAGCGGCGCTTTTGTGCAAACGCCGCTAAAAGTCCGGGTATTAGCGGCGCTTTTGGAAAAACGCCGCTAAAAGTCCGGGCATTAGCGGCGCTTTTGGAAAAACGCCGCAAATAATTTTAAAGTGTTTTTTGGATACATATGACTGATTGTTTTTAAATTTATATATTAAATAATTTCTTATATAATTGTAAAAGAGATAACATTAATTTTAATACATTAAAATTATGATTCTAGTTTAAATTATTTAAGCGAAAAATATTTGTTAAAGATGAAAAAAATATTAAATAATTTCTTATATAATCGTAAAAGAGATAGTATTAATTTTAAAATATAGAATATTAATTCTCATGATTATTTAGGGGTTATGGTTTAACATATATAGTTTAGGGTGTAAGATTTAGGAGTTACGTACTGTTTTAATGTTTAGGTTTTAGGGTTTATGATTTGCGGTTTAAGGTTGTCCTATAGGGTTTTATGGATTAAAAGTTAGGGTTAATGGGTTTAAAGGTAAATGGTTAAGGTTTTAGGGTTAATATTTTAAGGGTTAGGGGTTTGAGGTTTAGAGGGAAATTAATGGCTAATAGGTTAGGGTTTTAGGTTTATAGTTATGGGTTTAGGGTTAGGGGGTTTAGGGGGGAAATGATTAATGTGTCAGGTTTTTGAGTTTAGGGTTTATGATTTAAGTGTAGAATTTTAAGGTTTAGGGTTTAGGGTTTAATTTACATTAATTTAGTGTTTATTTTTTTGCCTTAGTGTTAAAGGTTTAGCATTTAGTGTGTAAGGTGTGGGTCGTAAGGTTTAGGGGTTAATGTTTATATATAGTTTAGGGTGTTAGTTGTTTAGAGTTTTTGATTTAAGGTTTAGTATTTATGCTTTTAGGGTTTATATGTCTATAATTAATGGTTTATGATTTAAGATTTTGTGGTTTATGGTATTTTAGGGTTTAGAGTTTATAAAGGTTTATAGTTTAGGGTAATTTTGGGGTTTATAATGTTTTAGGGTTTAGATTTTGGGGTTACGTGTTTAAGGTTTTATAGGGTTTAGGGGTTTAGGGGCCGACTTAGGGTCTGGATTTAAACAAACTAGTGTTGTACATTCTGATCCATCATCCAAGTGGCCATCATGTATTATTTTCGAAAACTCATGCAGTACTCTTTCATCCTCTTCGATCTATTATTATTTATCTAATTTTTATATTAATTAATTAATATAAAATTTATTTGTAATTTACTTTTTAAAAAATTCAAAAAATTAATGACAGGTAGAAAAATTTAGAACCAATAACATTAAAAAATAAATGTTAAAAATGAAAAAAATAAAATACTATTATTTAAAATACTTTTTAAATTTTAGAAAAAAATTTAAGGGTAGGATATTAGAAAAAAAGAGCAGAGCAGATCTGTGCAAATTAGTGGCGTTTTTGAAACAGACGCCGCTAAAAGCCCCTACCTTTAGCGGCGTTTGTACGAAAAGCGCCGCTAAAACCCCTACCTTTAGCGGCGTTTTTCCGAGAAGCGCCGCTAAAAGCCCTACCTTTAGCGGCGTTTGTCCGAAAAGCGCCGCTAAAAGCCCCTACCTTTAGCGGCGTTTTTACTAAAAGCGCCGCCAAAAGCCCTATCTTTAGCGGCGTTTGTACCAAAAGCGCCGCTAAAAGCCCCTACCTTTAGCGGCGTTTGTACCAAAAGCGCCGCTAAAAGCCCCTACCTTTAGCGGCGTTTGTTTAAAAAGCGCCGCTAAAAGCCCATACCTTTAGCGACGTTTTTTCACAAAAAACGCCACTAAATTTTGCGGCGCTTTCTTTAGCGGCGTTTTTTGCGGCGCTTTCGAAAGCGCCGCAAATTATATTAGTGGCGCTTAAAAACGCCGCTAAAAGCCCAAAAAAAGCCGCTAAAAGTCTGTTTTGGTGTAGTGGGGGCACATGTGTTAAAAAATTGATCTAGCTTATTTTAAATATGTTTCATGCCAAATTTGAGTTGGCATTTAATGCGATTAGGTTAACAAAATGATTTGGTTAAATACAGTATTGATAGCTTTAGGACTAAATTTAAAATATTTTAAAATTTTGAATAAATTTAAAATATGAATCATAACTTGAGAACATATAATAAAATTAACCCTAAAATTTAATATCATTATTCCCTTCCCCCGGGGAAAAGGGAAACAGCCAGCCCAAACTCTTTTTAACTCATCTTTCAAGAATATATAATAGTTAAAGTCCATGGACTAGACTACATGTTAAGAGATTGGAATTCGTTTCAAAACTTTGAATATCGACTCACCGTGTAAGGCTTCCTTCCCCCCCGCCCCCATCACACCAATAAATGAGCATTTAACAAGTTAATTATTATGCATTTTGCATTGCATCCATAAAAGTTTCATTGACCCATATTCCCAACCCAATGCAACCCCAAGGATAAGCTCTTTGCTTTTTAATATAAGTGGGCAGTGTGTGAGCTCATATAAGTGTTGGGTTTTTTGGTAATATAGAGTTGGCTTTGCTTGGTCGACAATACAATCTCTTAAAAGTTAACAAAAACAAAAACAGATATGGTATGCATGACTTTATTGTATGTATGTATGTATGTATGTGGGATTTCTTGTTTGATTTTCAAACGTCAAAAAGAGGGAAAGAAAAAAAAAACACAATGACACACTTATATCTCATGACCAGACAAAAAGAGGGTCAATGTTGTGTTGGTGGCTTAGTTATGGTGGGAGTGAGTTTCCTGGAACCTAGAATAAGTCAAATTTAGAAAAAAAATAAAATAAAGAGATATTGCTGATTTTTGCTTTGCGTTATTGAAACGTTATAAAAACCTATAAGAAAAGATAAAGGTCATAAGGCATTAGGGTATGGTTCATTGTTTCTGCAAATGAATAAGGGAAAGAAAAAGTGTGTGTGTGTGCCATTTTGAGTCATCCACGTACAAATTGGTGATAAAAAAGAACAATAATTATGCAGTCAAAGTTGCACGAGAATCACTCATAGCAATATATATTTTTTATTTGGGTGAATTCCATCAATCATCCCTAAATTATTGTCTAAATTGCAAAATATTTTAATTGAATTTTCAAAGTATAAATATAGTATCAGTTAAATTATTTCATCAACATATTTAAACAAATAGACAAAGTTATAAAGATGTATGTATCTATCACATAGAGGGTTTTTTTTTTTTTTTTTGTTTAATACGTTAGATTGATATTTGATATTGTCTTAGTAGATAAACATTTATTACAATATGATGTTGTGTATTTTAAATATGTTTTATGTTAGATACATTAATCGTCCCATCTAATAACTAAGCAAACAAAAGGATTTAATACTGAAATTTTAAGGACTAATTTAGAATATGGATTATAGTTTGAGAATGTGTAGTGAAATGAACCCTTTTTTTTCCCCCTCATATTATAGTGTATAACTTTAGTGAGAGCGGTAGCATTGAGAAAGGGCCAGAATTAAAAAGAAAGAGCATGGGAGTCTACACTACACATGACTTGCGTGTGTGGGTCTCCAATGTAGAAAATGTGAAATCACCTGACATATTGCATGGGTCACATTAACCAACTCTTTTCTTTTTCTTTTTTGTTTTGTTGATGATGATGATGATGATGAACATTTCGAGATATCATGACCAAATGGAAACCCATTTTTTTAAAACCCTATGCCACTAGCATTTATTTATTGCCTTCATGAGATGTGCAACAACCCCCCCAAAACCTAAAAGATAATGAAAAAGTTAGCTAGCTACTTCAATATTGGTGTACAGGTTTGATAAATTATTTGAAGATTAAAATTAAAAATACTAGCCTAGCTAGGGGAGTCCAAATATCTAATCATAACCTTCCAATAATGCTTACATAGTGGATCCTATCTTTGCAACTTATAATATATATATATGTTTCCAGTCCAATTCCATATGCTTCCACGTGTAACAGTGGCTTGTTTTATATATATATATATATAGTTGATGGTTAATTGTTGGAAGCATGCATGTATGGCTGCTACACAAACACAGACAAAGAAAGCAACAAATACAGCAGGTTTTGCTGTGAAGTGTGAACACCAGACCCTACCCACTATAATATAGATTTAAAGGACATAAAACTTGTGTGATATGAACAATTTAGAGAAGTTATTGATTTTACATTGAAAGACCCTTCTTTTTGGTTTTCTTGATTAATTTGTTTCCCCAAAATTTCATGAGAGAGTGAGTAGGGGAGGGGTGGGGAGATGGTGGTCCATAAAATGACCGTTTTGTTGCAGTGAGTGGTCTAATTAGCCATTTTCAAGTCTCAAATTGCGGGCAACTGAGACATTGAAAATCTCATTCATTTCATTCACTCACAAGATACGACTTTTTTTTTTTTTTTTAAAGTGAAATGGTGGGTCACATAAAAAGGATGGGACCTTACCCCTCCTTCAGCTTGATGGTGTAGCCTCGGTGCTCTAAACCAACAACTCCTCAAGTCACTGTCTCGTCTCTTTCAAACTCTACCCCAATAATTAAATCAACTCTCTTTCCTTTTCAAAGAAATTGCTTATCTTCCATTTATCTACGCATATTAATATGAATAATTGAATCTAATGTTTTGAATTGTCAATATCTTCAATCGGTTTTGGTATAAATGTTCAAATTTTGGTTTGGTCAGATATTGAATTCATTCTCAACTTGAGATATGGGTGTTTTGAATATTGAAATGAATAAATAAATTAAAATAAATATAAAATAGTTTGGACTAGCTAAGAATATTATGTAAAATTAAAGTATAAAAAATTAATCCCCCAAAAAAAAAAGCAACTTTGTAATCATTCCCCAATTCATGTGTTAGCTTAGCTAATGATGATGAAAATTGAATAGTGAACCCTTAATTAAGGGGGCTTGAGTCAATGCATGCGCTTAGATAGTAAGGCACGTAGAAAAGAAAAAAAGAAGAAGAAAAACACAAGCCCACCTTCCTAGAAATGAAAGCTAAGTACTATATTGCATTTTCAATCAAACAAGATTTAATCTCAAATATTCTTTTTTACGTGTTGAAATGAAATGTGAACTCCAATCATCTTTTTGGACTATTAATTAACCACTAATTAAGCCATGGCCTTGTTCCCCACACAAAAATCATTATCAATTTGAAAACAACATATGGAGAAGAAAACTAGAAACGGTCGCTAGTATTTTGGTCTTCAAGATACGTCACTCAAAACACAAACTTTTGAAGTATGGAAATGGTTAAGTATTCGTTAATACGACTATAACATATACTAAAATTCAACTCATTTAACTTTTCAAAAGAAACCCAAGATGGTGTGTTGTTCATCACTTTGCCAAAAACAAAGGGAAGTATCAGTTGGGGGAAACTGCAGCAAACACTTGGCACCAAAAACGAGGTTTGGATTTATGCAAAACACCCAAAAAGAAAATAATCCCATTTTTGTTGTTTTATTAAATAAATAAGTGGGGTCAATGAAGTGAAGTTAGGAACGCAAGCAAGGTGAGTTTGGGGTGTGGGGGGGGGGGGGGGGGGAGGGTGATCTTGAAATCCACCTTCGGTGCTTTGCCAATATCACATGGTCTGCACCAAAGGGATACGAGGGAAATAGGATTGAGATGGTGGACAGCACATGGGGACCAGTGGCAGTGCCACCCTTTCCCACTCCATATATATGTATGTATGTGCCATTCATTGCTCTCTCACCACCATTTTGTTTCCTTTCGGAATACAAACGGAAATAACGCTTTGAAATTAAAAGATTTTGCCTGCCCTGACACCCCCTTCTTTGTATTCAATTAAGTATACGTAAATAAAACAGTACAAGTATTGTATTTGGCCTAGGGGACTGTGTGCGCAAACCCATGGACTCTCTCTCTTTAGATTCTTGCTGACATTGAACACATTTTCCGTGATTTAGGATCCATTGCAAGTTTTTGTAAAATAACCCCCCCCCTCCCCAATCAAATAAATATATATGTGGGGTCTTTCCAAGACTGGGAAGTGGGAGGGAAGTGTTGAGACTGTTGATTTTGCATTCGCATTGGCAATGCCAAGTTGCTGCTCCATGTGGCTGAGTACCAGACACTGTGTGATATAAAGTTGTAGCCTCTCAATTCCAATCAACCCTATTTTTCTTTCTATATTTCCACCAACATTTTGTCTTCTGCCAGATTCTCTATTTCTAATAAAATTACTCATTAATTCGTACTATTGTTATTATAACAATTAAGAAGATAAAAATTTACCAACAAAAAAAAAGGGGGGGCTAAATCCTTTATTTGCACTTGAAAGATCAAAGTTCAAACTTTGATGTTGTCATCTTCTCTCCTAATTTATACCTATGTATATATAAAAAAAAAGGTTCTAATGCATTTAAACGCATATTATCTTATATTTTAAGAGTTTAGGGTTATAAGTAGTAATAAAATGTATATAAATATATAATACTCTGGTACTAATTTTTCCTCGACTTTTAGTAAATCAAAAGATAAATTTTCACAAATTGGTAAAAAGAATTCATTAAAAAAAGAGGTAAATCCATTGAAAGAAATGGGATGTGGGATGAAATAGTTGGTGGTACCAAATAAAAAAGGTTATATAATATAAAATTAGAAAGCAAATCCAAAATCTTTGAATTGTCAAGATTTAAAAATAAGAAAAAAGAGAAATAGGTATTAAGATTCAAATTCAAGATGCTAAACCTTGCAATTGTTGCATGAAACAATTTAGTTGATGACTTAATTGGTAATTAATTATATCAACAATATTGAGAATCCTTCAATTTTGTGGACCTAAAATAGTAAAAATATTCTTAAACTTAATTAGATGCAATCAAATGATAAGGACTTATTCAAATAAAATAAATAAAACTTTTAATATTTTAATCATCTTAATAATAATTGATGTACAAGAAAGGGAAAGTTGATTTTATCACATGGGTAAAGTACTAAAAATAATTTATTTATTTCAACTGCACTTATCTTCATATATATATCTATATCTAAATTTAATCCTTAATTAATCTACATCACCTTTTTATCTTATCAACCACAGATTCATTGTTTCAAACTTTTGGTTGTGCCTACAAAGTTAAATTAGACTTTCGGTTACTTTTAAATTATTTGGATTATTGTTTTAGAAGAGAATATTGCATGCTTTTATTTTATTCACAACCCAATGTTTAAATATTTCACATTTCACATTTTTATTTTTAAAATATTCACTAGTGAATTGGTTTCAGAGTTTTATACAATATATTTATAAATATAAACATATATCCAATCAATTATACTATAGAACTAAACCTATTTAAAAAAAGTATAATAAACGAAAAATTGGATCAGGTCCACACATAATGGAGCAAAAACTCACATACCATAATTGCATAATCGAACCAAAAAATAATAACATGTGCTACTAGTCACGATGCTATACTAATTTTATTTTCATATTACTTTTATTTTCCTGAATAAAATTATATATTAATTAGTAAAAACTAAAATTAATATAATTTTAAAATAATGCATATTAAAATTGTATTTAAATTAATTCTTGTTCGTAAAACTGAGTTCAAATTCCACTTGCGGAAGTAGTGACACTCTTGTCATCTTATTCCTATTAAATGAATGATTCGTTGAACAATAAATAATCATATTTACATTATAGTTTTTTTTCACACATGATACCTTTTTTATTTATAATTTGATTATCTTTTTTTTACTCAAAGCTTTTTAAAATTTTAAAGTTATTCTATGCATTTTCTTTATAATTTTTTATATATTAAATAAGCTTACATTATTGTTCTAAAAAAACTAAAATTAATAACATTTATCAAATTAAATTTATAATAAGATTATAAAGAAAATTTTCTATTATTTTAATATTAAATAATTAAATAAATATTTGTTTAAAAATTTCTTAATTACATTACCTTTTCAATTTATTAGTGATTTTTTAGGTTTAATGGTACAAAAAGTCCACAAACTTTTTCAAAAAAAGCAATTAATCTCTCTTTTTTTTCTCTCACTCATTTGAATACTTGAACTTTCAAAATGCATCAAAAAGACCCTAAATTTTTTTCAAAAAAGCAATTAAACCCCTGCTCTTATTAAAAACTAGGAAAAAATTATAAAAAAACAATAAATTTTAGAAAAATTATTAAATTTTAATAAAAATATAAGATTTATTAAAAATTAGAATTTTTTTATAAAAATAGTAAAAAAAATAATTACCCCTAGGTTTTTTCAATTAAAGTCATTAAGTGTTGCAACACAGCATGACATGTGGTGAAAAATGATAAAAAAAATATAATCAATAAAAGTTTTAGAAAAATTATAAAATGCTTCTTTTTGTACGATAAATTTTATAAATTTTTTTACGAAATTTATATTTCTTTACATTTTGTATAATTTTCTTACAACTTTATAAAATTTTATATTTTTTTATATTTCTATATATTTTATACCTTTTTTACGATTTTTATAAAATTTTACAATTTTTTTATGATTTTACAATTTTTTAATATTTGAATTTTTAATTAAAATTTATTATTATTTATAGATTTTATTGATTTTAAATTTATATAAGTTTTTTTCTCTAATTTTGAATAAAAGCAGGGGCTTAATTGCTTTTTTTGAAAAAGTTAGAGAGTCTTTTTGATGTATTTTGAAAGTTCAAGTACCGAATTGAGTGCAAAAAAAGTAGGGGCTTAATTGCTTTTTTTGAAAAGCTTTGAGGGCTTTTTTGATGTACTTTGAAAGTTCAAAAACCCAAATAAGTGAAAAAAGAGAGCAGGGGATTAATTGCTTTTTTTTTGAAAAAATTGGAGGACTTTTTGCACCATTAAACTATTTTTTTTAAAAAAATAAAAAAAAAAGAGATTATAAATTGAAAATACAAAATACAATGTAATTATTGAAAAAAGGATAATTAGAAAATGAAAAATAAAAGAAGTGAAAGGGTAGTTGTAATAGAAGTAATGAAAATATAGTGAAATTGAAATTGCAGGGTGAAGTAATTTAGTTTGTATTAAATGAAGATATGCTGTGCTGTTACTAAAATTTCAAAGATTTTATATTACTCACAATATTATTCCTTCATTGCACATATTTGCTAAATAAATGCTGACTTCCCAAATTCAATTATGGATTCCAAATTTAGATATTTTATTTTTAATGAAAATCTAAACCTTTTATATATATATATATATATATATTTCAGGTTCCCCAAAATAAGAGAGAATTATTATAAAGATTCCTATTATTCAGGCTTTCCAAATGACTAAACTCACACACATTTCTGATTTTCTTTTCCTTCTCCAATCTTAAAACCAAAGGTTTTTTTTTTTTTGTTTTTTTTGTTTTACTCCCTCATTTATGTTACAAATTCAGACTAAAATCTTTTATTTTTATAATATTACTAATCCATCCAATTCAATCATGGATTTATGAAATCTACATTATCACTTTAACCCCCGTAGTTAATATGATATCAATTTGGACCTATTACATCGAAAAGATTTAACATAATAGAGGGACTTAAATTATAATTAAACCAAAAATCTAAATGAAAAGGCTGGCCAAATCCCCCACTTTAGAATTCAATTTTTGTTCATAAAGAAAAACAAACTGTGAAATCTCTGACTCAATAGGCCGATAGTTTAGTCACAAAATCTGCATGTGTACGTCGATGCTTAGCGCGTCCCATACGTGGCATTGGCCTCTCTTTAATGCTGCCTTTTTCTAGGATTTTTCATTTGAGAAAAATATGGCACAAAATAATAGTATCCTATGCCCTCTCTCTCCCTTTCCTTTTCAAGCTTTTTCAGTTACTTCAATACAATCCAAATCCACCCCATTCTTTAATATTATATCAATATTCTGACCTCACCCTTCTCTCCATCTCCTATAAATATACACCAACACCCTTTACCTCTTTTTTGTTCACGTTTGTCCTTATCGAGAGTTTCTTTGATCCAAACTAGAATCCCCACCCTTATTTTTTGAGCTGATTTATGGTAAAACAAAGACTTCAGGCTAACAATTTTGGGTCTTTTTGTTTGGTTTTTGTTTTCCTTCTTGTTTGGTGGTTGAAGAAGGATAAATAATGGCTATACAAGCGCAGTTGTATTCTGATAATATTGGGTTCCCAATGTGCGGTTCTTTGGATTTGATCGATAATGGTTGTGGACTTGTTGGTGCTGCTGCTGGTTTCAATCAACAGATATCATCACAGCTTCAACAACTGCAACAGTTTCAACACCTTCAAAACCAGCACCAAAGGGACCAAACCTTTTCCTTTGGTAGCACTAACAACAATCGTGAATCAAGCATGTTTGAGAAGCAAAGATACGAGATTGATCAGTTTATCAAATCACAGGTTAGTACAAAATCACAAAAAAAAAAACCAAGTTTTTCATTTCTTTTCAATTGGATCTTTATTTTTTTTATTTTTGATTCTGTGCAGAATGAGAGGCTGAGATTGTTACTGCAAGAGCAAAGGAAACAACAATATGAAGTATTGGTGAAGAAGATAGAATCAAAGGCCTCTTTTTTGCTTAGACAAAAAGATGAAGAGATTGTTAAAGCGAGGAACAAAACAATGGAACTTCAGAATATGTTGAAGAAATTGGAGATGGAGAATCAAGCATGGCAAAGGGTGGCGCAAGCGAATGAAGCTATGGTTGTATCTTTAAACAACAGGCTTGAACAAGTACGGGAGGAAAAAGCTTCTTGTCGTTTTAACAATGGTGTCGATGACGCAGAGTCTTGCTGTGAATGCGAAGACAACAACGAAGGGGTTATGAAAACAAAGGGAAACGGAGTTTTCGCGGCGGTTGATAGCAGCAATCAAAGACAAGAAGAACAAGAAGAAAAAACGACAATGGTTTGCAAATGTTGTTATTGTCGAAATTCGTCAGTGTTGTTCCTTCCTTGCCGACACCTTTGTTCGTGTAAGGATTGTGCAACTTTTCTTGATTCTTGTCCCGTTTGTAGAACACCAAAGAAAGCTTGCATCGAAGCCTTGATTTCTTAGGTCACGGTAAAAAAAATTTGCAGGAAAGCATGATGATGGCGGTGGATGAACATAAGTAAATCCATACGGAGTTTAGACATTATTAGGTCTCCTTTTTTTCCCTTTTTTTCTCCAGTTTTTTTTTTTTTTTTTGTGCCTTTTTAGGTACTGTGGGCAAGGATATTAGACTCAACATGTACTTAAACACGCAAAAAAAAAAAAAAGAAAAAGAATTGAACAGATGTCTAGAGCAATAGGACAGTTTTTTTTTTTTTAAATTTCAGTTCTTGAAATTATTGCCTTTGCCTGACCCATTGTATAGGTAGCAGTGGTAGCAATAATTAATATAATGACAGACTGATCCTGTCTGATATTGGCAATAATTTTTGGGTTTGGGCAGTGATGGAATGATCTGTCAGATTACATGCTAACCCTCGTTTCTTTTTATTCTTCATCTTCTTAAAACAATCTTTCTAATATTCAAATTCAATATTTATTTTGTAATCCAAAGTTTATTTTATTTACAAAAATTTTCTAACCATTTTATTGAAGAATTTTCAATTAAATAGTAAGATTTAATTAATCAAATAATGCTTTAAATTTGAATGCGGATCTTCAATCTTTTTATTTGAACAATATTGAGCTATTTTTATGTTGTTTCTCTTTAATATAAGCCTTATTTTAGTATGCTACAAAATTTTCAATATATAAAATGGTGGTCAAAAAGTTGGTAGGGGAGATCTTTAGAGATTATGCGGGGAGCAATTTAGATAGGGTATCAGCGAAATGTTCAGCCTCCCCTCTCTTGGAAACAAAGGAGGCTTATATAGAGTAGCTAGCTAGGCCCGAGCCCGTTCTGGATGGATGCTTATGATGTAAGGCCATGAAGAGCTTCCTTACAGCTTTAGATTGAAGAAATCTTTAAGTGAATCAATGACACAATTAAGTGAGGAACTTATGTGGATATGGTAAGCCGTTTTGGGCGAGTTTAGATATAACAATTGCACCCAATCAGTAGATTTTAAAATAACCTTCCTTGAGATAATATTAAATAGGTGTGCTTGTAGACAGGGGCGAAGTCAGAACAATTTTTTAGGGAGATTGGATGAAATTTTAATTTTTTATAGTTTATATCTTTATAATTTGTAAAGGATTAAATTGAATTTTTATAATTTTAGGGGGGCAAAGTGTAATTTTACCTTTACTAATTTAAAATTTTTAAAAAAATTTAAGGGCCTAAATAATAATTTTATATTTTAGGGGGGCCGGGGCCCATGTCAGCCCCCCTCTGACTTCGCCCCTGCTTGTAGAACGGAGCTCAAAGCCACCTTGTATGAGTGAGCTTCGTGAGGCAAGCTTGTAGAGAGTTAGTTTCTCTTTACTTTTAAAAAGAGTTGTGAAAAAACAGGGTTTAAAATTTATCAAAAAGTAAATTTAAATAAGGGAGAATATGTGATCCACTATCAATGCGGAAGTCCCATACATTATTAGTGATTAATACCATGATATCTCATTATTAAATAAAATAAAAAATAGTAGAGGACTTGTAAAAATAAATAATTGTTATAAAATAAAGAGAGATGGAGAGAATAAAGAATAAAGAAAATATGGAAGCAATAGAGAATGTAATTTATTGATCAAAAGGGGTCATTACAATGCTCTATTTATAGTCATAAGAAGTATAAAAGAAGTAGAGATCTAATTCTAATAACTATTAGAATTTAAAGTACATCAAAACTTTATCTTGATCATGATGGACATCCACTTAATAAAATATTCATAACACTCCCCCTTGGATGTCCATTGGTAGATAATGTGCCTCGTTAAAACCTTATTAGTAAAAACCCTGTGGGATAAAAACCTAATGAAGGAAAAAGAGTACACAACCTATAATACGCATAATATGCTGCCTCATTAAAAACTTTACCAGGAAAACTCAATGGGACAAAACCTCGGTTAAGGGAAAAATAGTACAACGCGTATTTACTCCCCCTCATGAAAACATCACATATTTTATCATATTCTACGTATTCAATCTTGAATACTAGTTTTTCAAATGACTATTTGAATGTATTTGCTAAGCATTTATATTACCATTCTTTTAAAAGTCATGAGTAAGGGAAATTTTGGGGAAATATATTTTGATCTCTTCAAAGATTCAACAATAATCATAACAAACTTTAATCATGATTCTTCTATAAAATACAAATAAGTATTTTGGATCATTTTATAATCCTCTTTCAACAACTATTTACTAAGTCAAATTTATCACATATGTTCAAATTATTTCAATTCATATAAATGAACAATTTCTTGAGAATTTCAATATGCTTCTAGCATCCTAAATCCTTCAAGGATTTTAATATAAACTTTACTATATAGTGATTCATAAAAGGTTGTAACAATAACCATTAGACGCAAGTTAAATCTTTTATGAATTATTAATTTAATAATATATCTAAAGGTGATTGCATCCACCACAAAAGAATATTATATCTTTTCATAATCAATGCCAGGACTTAGCGAAAAAATTCATATTTTTATTCCGCTTTTGCAAAACTACTTTAATTGCACCATCACTGGCTTTATACCTTTAGATATTTGGACTATTGGTCCAAAAACTCTACAAATTTAAATGTACTTGAGTTGCGTCTTTCTATTTTGATCAATTTATTCTATATCTATATTTCTCAATAGATTTATTCAGGATCCGCCTTTTATTTCATTATTTCAATAATAATATTGCATGCAAAATCATTGTCGACCACTTTTATTATTCGGTTCCACATTTTCTCGAATTGACATAACTTATCGAGATCTCTTATTTTCATTATTTTAAAATTCAGTTTCAGGTACTTGAATCTCTTCTGGAGTTTTACTTATTAGTTATGTCTTGGGTCTCTTCTGGAGCAACCGCCTCCACTATATTACCATTTAGAAGAATTTTTTCATCTTTGGAATCGATCAATCTACATAACACTTGGTTATTCTCATTAAGTTTGTAAATACATCTAATAGTTAACTTGTAATGAGTTATCCTTATTGAACTTTTGGTTCAAATTACTCTCCGCCTAACTCATTACAAGTTATTATTTCTCTTCCCCTAATGTCGGGAAAACTATCGAATCAAAATTGTAATCACAAATAATGTCATAATTGAATCTCCAATGCATTCAAAACATCTAACAATACAAAGAAACTTGTAATTAATATATATTCCCAACTTTCTTTGAGGATTCACTCATCTTTGTGTGTTGTGGTGGAGCAATTGAAACATATACACACATACAAAAATTCAAAGATGATAAATATTTAGCTCTTGATCAAAAACCAATTATAATGGGAGTATTTATAACTTATTGGCTTGATGCGTACAACATATAAATCAACGTAATCTCATGCTGAAATAGAAAGTTTAGTTCTCATAAGTAATGATTTAACTATTAGTTGGAGGCATTTGATAAACAATTTAGCTAAATAATTTTGTGTGTGAACATGAGCTATAGGATGTTCAACTTTTATCCCAATTGACATGCAATAATCATTGAAAACTTGGGATGTAAACTCACCAACATTAGCAAGATGAATTGTTTTAATTGCATAATTTGAAATTAATCATTTAAACAAGTAATCTCGCAAACGACATGTTGCGAGTTGATAACGCATGTGTTTATTTTGTAGATGCATCTACTAAAATCATATAATATCAAAACCATCCACATGGTGGATGAATGAACCCATATTCATTTAAAAAATGTAAGACATTAAATCTCAATTTTAACTAGTGAGTTTCTAAGAATCAATTTTCATTGAGAACAAGCAACAAATGAAAATTCTTTAAATTAAAGAATCTTCTGGTTCTTTAATGAATGTAGATATGAATTCTCAATTAATTTTCGCATCATATATGATCCAAGATGGTCTAACTGGTCATGCCAAGTAGTAAATGCATTTGTATCAGTAAACTTTTGGTTTACTTTAACATGTGTTTCAATTATACTAAATTGTAACAAATTAATAATTTTACTATCATTCCTTTTACTTTGTATCCACATATAAGTGCTATCGTGACATTTACTACTGGAAATGTCTAAATCGTTGTGAATATTATAATGTCACTAAGTCAACAAAATAAATATAATTTCCAAATAATTATATGTAATATTCGCTTCAGGGAATATGTCAAAATCTTCAAACGTAGGGAATTTACTACATCCATGTTAAAGATTATGTCTTTTGAATTTATTATACATTGCTACATTCTCTTTAGGGAATGGTTAGGTTTCGTGGTTAAAAACTTTTGTTCAATCATAAGTAATTTTTTTTCATGATATTGCTATTGTAAGAGCACATTTGAATCATGAAAAGTTGAATAAGTTCTCTCTTGCAAGGTTCTCATTAGTAATATTTTTCCATGTAATTTTAATTGAGAACTTATTTTGAATACTGTAAAGTTATACTCACAGTTTTAAAAATTTGCAACTTCAGGTGCATCCAACCATATCGAGCTTTAGATAAAATTACTATATTTTACTGCTCACATTTTCCTTTTAAGTTATTCCAAAATTTATGTAGATATTTCACAGTCAAATATTTTACTTCCAACCCCTTAATGCGGATGATGACAAAAGAAGATCACAAAGATTATAAAATAAATATAAATTAATAACTCAATCCTCTCTTTTTCATTCTTTCAAAATAGATATTTATAGCAATAGTGATTCATATGAAATATAATATTTTCCTCATTTAGAATCTCAATATAAGATCCATTATAAATATCTTTTAAAACCAATGGATTAACCATCACAAGTTATTAATATATTAGCTCTTCTGGAGCTTTCGACTAATATTGTACTATCAAATATTGGAATAATATTTGTTTGTTTTAGAACCAAATAAGATAAATATTTTCTATCTATAATGATAGAATTTATTACTACATTCTCATATCCTTCCTCAAAAAATATTATCAGAAATAAAATATTTAGGCATATGCCACATATGTGGCCAATAATCTTTCATATCACATTGATAACATAAGTTATCTTTACCCTTTGAAGAGTTATCTTGAGAACTCTCATTGTTCTCTTATTTATTACTATGTTCTCACTTTTAGTGGTCTATGAGTATATCTTTTATTTTCTTTATGTTTACATTCACTTCGAGGAATGCAACAAATCTGGTAGGACAGACTTCTAAACGTCTCTATTGATTTTTTATTTCATAATCAACATCGTAAACATACGTGGATTTTAAATCAAAATCTATCCATTCATGTTGTCATGATTATTCTCCAACTATAATAAATATGATATAATAAATAAAACATAGTAAAATATACCTGAAGATCTTTAACATCATCGTCATCACCTTGACTATTATCACGAGCATCCATTCTGAGATTGAATCTTTCAACATCTTGAAGATTGATTTGTGGGACGACTTCGAAAGATTTTGAAAAAATAGAGAATCATCGTGCTGATAACGTGTTATAAAGTAAAGAGAGACGGAGAGAATAAAGAATAAAAAAAATATGAAAGCAATAGAGAATGTAATTTATTGATCAAAAGGGGACATTACAATGCTTCATCAGAGTCTCTATTTATAGTCATAAGAAGTATAAAAGAAGTAGAGATCTAATTCTAATAACTATTAGAATTTAAAGTACATCAAAACTTTATCTTGATCATGATGGACATCCACTTAATAAGATATTCATAACAGTACCAATAATTTTATTTAAACATAATTAATTATAAATAAATGCTAAAACCTAAAGTTTGATACTCTAGACCTTAAACCATTAAACCCAAGATCCTAAATCCAAGAATTATTGATATTTATTTACAATAGTTACTATTAATGTTTAATTATGTTTAAATAAAATTATTAGTATATATTTATAAGGGCCATTTTACCAATAAAGGCCCATTTCCAACTTTATTTACGGAAATGGGCCAATTTTTTCATTATTTACCGGAAAGGGCCGATTTTGGAAAAAATGCTTCCACGTCTGCGCGATTTCAGGGGAAATTTCAGCAAAACGCATCCCTGGGGGAGCTTTTTGCCACATCAGCACAAATCGCGCCCTCGTGGACGCACTTTGCTGATGGGGTAAAAACGCTCCCCCAAGGACGCGTTTTAACCCGTGTTTTTTCCCAAAAAAAAACCTATTCTCGAATTAAATTAAAAAAAAAGGTCATTTTTTAAATATTATAAAAATAGACAAATTTTTTTAAAAATTTACGAGAATAAACCTTTATAAGGGCTCAAAGTGACAACACCATTTTTTTTTAAGGTGTCACCAATTAATATGGAAATAAAACTTACAAAGCAAATCTTTATATAGACTCAAAGTCTCATTTTCTGTAACACCCCAAACCCGGCCCAAACGCTACAACCGGATCTGGTATGTCACTTAAGAGATTTTACATAACATGTCGCATTTTGGAAAACAATTACTAGGTTTACACCTTTATTTCGAAAGCTTAATAATTCATTAAAGTATAAAATATTAAGTAACCAATTGTCTTGGTAGATTTTAAATAAAAACCGAAATTTCATGCAGGTCTTAACTTAATTGAAAACGTAAAACTTAAAACCCAGTAATAAAAGCCCAACAAAATCCCAAGACATAAATGGTAGTCTAGTGGCCCATGGCCTTATTACAAGGAAATTTGAACCCATTAATTAAATGAAAATAAAAAAAGTAGACTAAGTCTTTTTTTTGAATTCTCAAAGCTTTGTCGCATGGCCACCTTGCTCTCTCCTCTCTCGGCCCAGGTCCTATGCCCTAAGTGTCACCCGAGATGGTTAAAATTAAAGGGTGAGTCGTGAGACTCAGTGTGCAACCCTCATGCACCATTAGATTTGGGCTTTAGCCCCATAAAAACAGAATAATCAAAATATAAGTAACAAAATAATATGCAAAGCCCAACCCATATCCTAGGTGTCCATCCGCTACACGCCCCGTACGACCATTCACACCATTGGGGATTTTTACAATCAACCCACACCGCTACACGCCTTGATGGCGATCGTGCTCATCATCATCATGATCATGGCCGTAGCCACTACAGCGAATCACGGCAGGAAGCGCTACAATGAATCACGGTAAGGAACCGCTACAACAGATCACGGTAAAAACCGCTACAACATATAACTTCCTCCTTTCATCAAACCCAACCCATACAATCACATAAAATTAGTATACTTATAACATTTAATCGGATCATTTACTAACTGGTGATTTGCTTTTACCCTCTTTGGGTTCCGTCAATATCTTTGGGGTTTTGGCATTTAACAAAACATGTAATACTTATTTTCATATATTAATCAAACAGATCTAGATGGTGTGGAGAATTACACACCTGATATTGCGAAATCCAATATTCTTAGTCGATGTCCTTGCTATCTGGATCTATTATCCTCAATCTATAGCCTTGCTTAAAAGCCGGAACAATTGCGAAAATAGGCCTCTCCTATATTCGGCCATGGTTAGTATTCTACCCGATTATATATATATAAATAAACAAATCCTCTTACCTTGAAATCCCGAAAGTAACACGATTCTATAACTTAGAGATCTATGCGATTGGCCTCCTTCTTCAAATCCCGGAATGCCGAAAAGAAGAGTGAAATAAGAGATTAGTTTCTAATAGCCATTCGACTAAGGACTTTTGAAAAGCCGGAAGAACATTGAAATCCCGAAATCAATACTTACCTATTGTTTCCTTCAAGATTCGGCACAAGCAAACTCCTTTGAAGAGAATTCGGTAACTTCAGGAAGTGAGATCTAAGAATTTCAGCTTTTAGAAGATGTACGAATTGAAGAGATGGCTAAGAGAGATTCGGCCAATGAATATTAAGGAGAAGAATAGAATAATAGAGATGTGATTTCAGCTTTTAGGGATAAAAAGAAGAATAACAATAGAGGTTAAAAGATTCGGCCAACCAGGAAATTTTAGAGAGGAAGAAGGGGTGAAGAAGATGGTGATTTTCGGCTTTTGAGAGGAAGAAGATGAGAAAAGAAAATAAAAGAGAGGCTTCAAAATTTGGCACACCCCTCTTTATATAGAAAACCGATTCCTCCCTTTAGCAGAGATTGATTTTTAGCCAACACTTTGCCACACATGATAGCTCCTATCCCTTTTCCCTTATCTTAATCTGTTATCTCCTCAAAAATAGCCTTTATCTGCTTATTGTCCTTAAAGACTAAATCCCTAAATAATAGCCTTTATCTGTTTATTATCCATATGAAATAAATATAATAAGATTCCCAAAAAAAAATAGCCTTGTGCCGCCCCCCTTACTCAATTAAGTGCCGAAATCTAGCCCTATAACTTGGGCTTCAAGCAACCAAAAATTTGGGCCTTCCTCATGCACTAGTGAGGCTACTTATAGCTCACCTTACTGTGCCCCTAGCTGCTCGGCCACGAGCCCAATATGTCAATTAAACTACTACAACTTCAATTTAAGCCCTTAGAGTGTCTAAACAAAATATTTAAAACAAGGCCTCAGCCCAATTTGAGCCCCAATTGTACCTCAAATTCTCAAATTAATATTTCAAGCATCCAAACACATAAAATGCACAGACCTAATTATTCAGGATGTTACATTTTTCTTGTTTTCTTAAGCAATGTGGGATATGAGATATGTGTATATATAGACTCATGAATAGGTTTGCAGCTTGTTCCTAAACAATGTGTGATTCCTTACTCTTTTAACTAACAACATGAGATTAAATGCTACACTATATTTTATATTTTTTTTTTACAAAACAATTTTTTTATTATATTTTATTAACATTTTCTCATATTATAAAATTATCTTTTGAGATCTTTAATCTTGTTGCATTTTAGAATTGTTAACATATACAAAAGAACTATTAAAAAAAAGAGAACAAATTGCACATATGAAACTTGTACATGCAATAATCTTCTATTCAATTTTAAATGTTTGAAGTTAATATCAATGCAATTCTAATTTTTAAAATAATTTTCCATTATTTAAATTTAGAATTTATACTTTTAATTTTTTTATTTTTTTTTATTTTATATTATGAATGTTTGATTAATAAATAAATGGTGAGTATTTTGTACTCAAATAGTATTTTTTTGTAATTTTAAAAAATTGATATATCTTTTTAAATATTTATTTATTTTTAATATTTTACTATACTCATTAATTTTTTTAATTCTAATTTTAATTTAATTTTCATCACCTAATGAATGCTGATAAATTTATTTCAGATGTATTTTGACTAGATAGATAATCTATTTAAACATAGTATATAATTATGTTAAATAAGTTTTTTTATAGAATTATATAATATACATAAAATATAATAATTATTTTTCATATTTTATATCTAGATTAAATTACATTAGTAGTCACTTAACTATGATTTTTTAGCTATCGAATTATAAAAACTTACAAAATGATCACTCAACTATTAGTAATTTTTTAAATAATTATTTTTTAATATTTTACCATATTCATTTTATATTTTATAATTTTTTTACTTATAGAGTTTAAAAGTTTTATTTATAATGTAACAAATGTTAACTTTTTGTAAAAAAATTTCAAATATGGTGTAGCCTTTAATCTCATGTTGTTAGTTTAAAGATGAAGGAATCTCACATTGTTTAGGAACAAGCTGCAAAACTATTTATGAGTCTATATATACACATATCTCATATCCCACATTGCTTATGAAAACAAGGGAAATGAGACTTTGGGTCTATATAAAGATTTGCTTTGTAAGTTTTATTTTCATATTAATTGGTGATACCTTAAAAAAAATGGTGTTGCCACTTTGAGCCTTTATAAAGGTTTATTCTCGTAAATTTTTTTAAAAAATGGTCTATTTTTATAATATTAAAAAAATGACCTTTTTTGAAAATTTAATTCGAGAATAGGGTTTTTTTTGGGGGAAAAACACGGGCTAAAACGCTCTCCCAGAGACGCGTTTTGTTGAAATTTCCCCTGAAATCGCGTTGACGTAGAAGCGTTTTTCCAAAATCGGCCCTTTTCGATAAATAATAAAAAAATTGGCCCATTTCCGTAAATAAAGTTTGAAATGAGCCTTTATTGGTAAAATGACCTATTTATAAGTCTTATTTTTTTTTCTAATTTAATGATGATGTATCATATATATATATTTTTGATTTCTCAAGGTATAGTATCATATTATTATTTGACGGTGCATCAAATATTATTCTTTTAAATAATGTTTAAATTTGTTAATATTATGATATTTTAGTAAGAATATAAAAAATAGTTTATCGTAACTTTATTAATATTTTTATATATGAAATGTAAATTTAAAATATTTGTAAGCAATCAATTTTAATTATTTGTAAAACTTAGTTGGACTATATAATCTATATTTCAAATATTAAAATATAACCATTACAAATTTGAAGATATAATGTTATATATTTGAAATAAATTTTAATAGGAAAATAATTGTATACCCCGTGTAAATATTACATAAAATACATTAGGTTATAAATATTATATATTTTAAATGAATTTCAACAGAAAAATAATTGTATACCTCATACATATCATATAAACTATGTTGGATTAATAAATAAAAGTTAAAAATGTCATTTATGTAGTAAGGCCATACAAAAATTCAGTTAATCGAATATACCAAAATTAACCGAATCCGGAAAATTTGGTTTAGTCAAACTTTTTTTTTTTTTTTTTTTACTTATTCAATATAGTTAGGCGATTTTGATGGCGTTTTCCGATTTTGAATTTTCAAACAAAATAAATTGATTAAAATTTTAATTAATAAATTTTATACCCATACCCAAGCCCAAATAACCAAATGCTAAATAAGCAGTAATATTGTATACAAAATCCAACACAATTATAAATCCAATTATTCAAATAATTAAATAACCAAATTTTAAATTTTAAATTAATCAATACTTTCAAAGAAAATTGTACCGTGTTTTTTCATGAAAAATGAAGCCTAGGCCTAAGTTCACAATAGAACTTACAAACATGACGCAAGTCAGGATTCACCATCTCAACAATACTTCCAGAGGTTCTTCTAAGAGGCTCCACTATTTTATTACTTATATAAACCTATTAACATAGTATTTTACTTTTTATTTGTTAATTAGAAATATAAAAATATAAAAAAAATTAGTTCGACTCAAATAAAATCCTAAAACTTATTAATAGTTCTTTTATAAATGAATAAAACCCAAAAAGTAAAAACAAATTTAAAGCCAATTCGACTCAAGTTGATTTTAATGAGTACAAATTGTTGATAGAATTAAGAATTCCACATACTTACACAACTTGTTGGCCCAATTCTTGAATGAGGCACTCCATCAAATAGTTTACAATGTGTAGAATACAAAAACACATGATGGGCAAGTATTTCAGTTTACTTTCTAGGCCTCATTATTCATCACATTTTATTTTTAGAATACATATGATAATCGTTTCCTATTGGTCATGGTTGCATAAAACAACTATGTGTGCCTAGCATTATAATTGAAATATATATGTAAGCATAAGTCCCCCCAACAACTACAAAAAGATGTCAACAAGTTAACTAAAATACTAATGATGTGCTGAGTTTGAGAACTTCATGAATCATTCAGTGTATTGAACTGAACATAACAAGAAGAAGAACACCGACAGTTTGCATTGGACGAAAGATCTATTAAGTATATCCATAATCCATTTGATTCTTTTAATGATAAAAGGTGCAAACTATATCATGTATATATACTTTCAACTTCTCATCACATTTATTTCTATAATCAAATCATCCATCAACAACTAAATTATTCTATTTTAGCAGCCTTCTTTTCATGCCTACCAGTAAACTATTGAAGCAAATGCTAAAACAGAGTGTCAACATTTTAAGCATGATATTAAAAAAACTTTAAAAAAAATAATTGCCACTGTGAAACCAAGGATCGCTCAAAAAAGTCAAATAATACGCAACTTTGGAGAATCACACCCAAAAATTAGTTATTGAGGAGTTTTTTTTTTTTTTTTTTAAATATATATAAATAATTCAAAAAATTAATTAATTACGAATTATTTACGAAAATTGGCCGTTTTCAACAGCGCCCAACTATGCCGCCAGTATGTTAGGCGGTTATCAGCCTACTTTTCCCTCAATCATGCTTTAATCATTACTTTTAAAAAAATAATTTTTAGTGGTGCCACTTGATACAGTGACGACACAGAACTAAAATGTGATTATATAAAATGTTTAGGGACCTAATGAAGCAATTACCCTTTCTAAATTAGCTGAAATTCTCTTCAAATTTATCTAAATTCAAATATGTTAGGTAATGAATTAAAGTGAAGATTACTCATGGAAAGTTTTATGTTTTGATATGATGTTGAAGAAGGAGATTGAGAAAATGAATCAAGTGATGAGAAAAAAAAAAGGAAGAGCAAGTGATTTGAAGTTGGAAAAGGTTAGTACTCATGAATTCTCATGTTATTTAAGGATTAAAATGTAGACTTGGTGAAGTTTTGTGGTAAATTAGTAAATAAAGTGTGAAATAATATAATATGTGAATAAGGAAAATATTATAAAAGTTTAATGAATGTGTTATGAGATGATGAAATATGACATAAAGTATTGTAAAAGTGAAATTGTGAAAAAAATGAAAATTTTATGATGACAAGGACTAAATTGTAAAACTTGAGAAATATGTAGTTGAAATAATAGAAGTGAAATACATAAAAAAAATTTATATGTGAAACAAGATATTGAGATAAATTATGTGATTAAAGTGTAACAAGAAATAAAATTGATTCAATATGATTAATTAGTGAATATTGAAATTTTATGAAAGTTTACAAGAAAATATTTGATAAGTGAAGAAGGTAGTAGAGAATGCAAAATTTTCATGATTATTGTAATTCAAATTACAATTGTTCTTTAAGTTGTGGAAAGATAAGTATTAAATTGAAAAAATGTAAAATTGTAGTTAAATTGTGAAATATAATATGGATAAATAGAATTTGTAAGAAAGTTTGATGAAATAGTATATGTATGAAAAGTGAGAGTGAGATTAAATTATAAAGAATAGTGAATGATAGAAATAATTATTAAATTATATTTATTATGTGAATTATCTTAGTAAAATGAAAGAATTATGAAAAAGAAAAAGGACTAAATTGAAAAATATGCAGAAGTGGCATGTGAGAAATATGATAAGTTTTAGTAGTGAATTATGGAATTTTTATTAAGTAATGAGATATGTTATATTTATTAAAGAATGTTGGAAATTCTGTTTTTGAATTGTTACAATGTGGACGAAATTGAAATAAGTCCAAAGTATTTAAATTTTGTCCCGAAGTAAGGAAATGAAATTGATTATGATATAATTTCTCAAGTAGATGAGACGAGAACTAATAGGATATAGATGGCATGCCATTAAGGAAAATTTAGCGCACTCTCCATTCTGAATACGCACTTCAGTGCTGTCCTATTCTGTATTTTCACTTTGGTGCATTACTATATTGTTTCTGTATATCCTATGTGCTTTGTTAAGTCTATGTTGGGCCTCTATTGAATAATAAAACATAATTGATAAAATAAAAAGTTATGGTAAGCAAGTTCTGATGAAAAGTTCCTATTACACAATGAGATGACAAGTAAAGAATTCTGATAACAATTTTTGTTAAACCGTGAAGTCATAATATAGTGAATTATATTGGTAAAATTTTTGTTCCTGTCAATCCATGAAGAGATAAAAGTATTAAATTATGGTAATAATGAATCCTATAAATATGGAATGATCAGTTGATTGTTAAAATGTACTCTGTTGATTATTATGATATATTCAAGAATTGTAATAGTAATAATATTTTCAATATATAGAAATCAAGGTAAAAATGATATTTTAATTTCTAGGTACTTACTAATCTTTCACGAGCTTAACGCATGTTTTAAATTTTTAGGTGGAAGATCGAATTGAAGTTCTAGATTCAAGTTGGGATTTCAATGCATCTCATCTCATCACATCTCTAAGGCTTTAAGAGGGTACAAATTTAATATTTTGGTTATAAAATATGACATGTACACAAGTCATTGCAAGTGTTTTGATATAATTTGAGTTTTATAATGATTAATTGATGTGTAATCGCCAAAGTTGCTTTGGCAACGAATGTAACATCCTGGTGCTTTGACCCGATGTTCGAGTCGGGTATAGGGGTGTTACATGCCGCCTGACACATGGTGGCATCAGAATAAAGTGTGATTATATAAAGCGTTAAGGGATCTGATGAAGTAATTACCCTTTTTAGATTGATTGAAAAAAACGACACCAAATTAAATGGTTTTCAACTTTTGGTCTATTTGCATGTCAGGTCTATCCCCTTTTGAATTTAAATTTAAATAGCCATTAAAAATATAAGAATAACAAAAATAAATCCTTCTCATTTTTAAATTTTTTAAAAAACAATAAAATTAAAAAAATTATATAAAATTCTTATTTAAATTATCCAAATATATCTCTCAAAAAATTTCCTCAAGTTTATCTAAATTTAAACATTTTTTTATACTTTTCTATCAAGATTAAACTTAAAAACAATATAAAACCTTAACATTCATACATTATTATCTTGGAATCAAGCTTTAGCTTTATTTTCTCTCTCTTTCAACTTATATTTTCTCAAATCTAAATTGATATTCTTAGGGTTAGTTTCGCATTTTTGTTGAGAAGTGCTTTTAAAAAGTGCTACAAAAAAGTGTTTCACAAGTGATTTTGAAAAGTTTAGTTTAAGATTTAAGTGTTTAGAATTGCTGTGAAAAAATACTTTTAAAAAGATAAAATGTCTATTTTAAATATGATGATGTCAAGGAAGAAAAGATGTATTTAAATAACATTAAAATTTGTTAATGTTATTATATATGAAATACATCAAATTAGATTATAATAAAATATAAAAAAATTATAATAACTTATTATTAATATTTTAATACATGAATTAGAAAAGTTAAATGTATTTAAAATAACTTGTATTATTTTTTTTGTAAAATATAATTTGAAAATATAATCCATATTATATATTAATATAACTTATAAAACATAAACCTAGCAAATTCAAATATTCGATGTATTTAAATTAAGTTTCAAAAAGGGGTAATAATTGTATACCCAATATAAATATTAAAAATTTTATACTAGCATTTGCAATTTAAAGTGAATTCATTAAACTACAAGCTATGGCATCTCTTGTTAATTCTATGAATTGTTTGATTGACCACCACCACCACCACCATCATCATCATTTTCTCCATCATGCACATCTTCTGGATCAATAATATTCTCATATGTCAATATTTTCGTATTCCATAAAATCTACATCATTTCGACCAACATGTTTTCAGATAAAATTGTGTATCTCCATTGTAACAACAACCATCATCGTTTGCTTTTCAAAACTATAATTTGACAAATCCCTTAAAATGATCCATTTTTTTTTCAAAAATCAAAAGTTCTTTCAATCACACTACGTAATGATGAATGTGAATAATTGAATATTCCTTCTTTACCAGATATAGGTCTCTACCTCTACAAAAGTTAGGTAAATGATATTGATGTCCTCTATATGGTCCAAGATAACATTTCATTTGAGGATATCCAAAATCAACAAGATAACATTTTCATGATAAACAATTAATTCACGAGTTGTTTATTTTTTTTAAAATAACAATTAAAGAACTTATACTTTATTATTTAAATAAATAAATTAAATATCTTACCATTTGATGGGTGCAGAAATTTATATTTTGGATCTCAAATTGCATTAAGAAATATTCTAGTGTCATGTGTCAATCTTTCCCATCTAGCCATAACAAATGTGAAACACATATTAAAATAACATATGGCCATAACATTCTGAGTCGGGACACCTTTTTTTTTCCAATGTAGGGAATTTGTTGATTTGGTGGAAGAATAGCGGCAATATGTGTACCATCAATTACACCTATACAATCCTGAACAAATAATTATATTAGTCACATGCATATTTTTAGTTAAAAATATTAAAATATAATAATTTAAATTTAAATTTTTACCTTAAAATGCGGTATATATCTAAAATAATTATGTATTTGTTCGGTTATTGAGCTAAAAGAACTATCATTGGGTGCAATTATGTCACACCCGGATTTCTTTACAGTCCCGAATTTAAAGGAGAGTTAGGAGTTAATTGAATAATTTGGTTAGTTAGTGGGCACTACTGGAAAACTTGGGAAAATCTTGTGGCTGATTAGTGAATGGTTGAGTTTCAATCCTAGTTCGATTAAGTTGAAATCAGTTGGTTCCTTAGTGGAAGACAAAATGATTAGCGACAGACAGTTGTTTTGGACCATGGAAACCGTGTAAGTGGAAATATATATTTATGTTTATGTGAGAAGGAATTCTTCTCAATTCAGTTATGATCTTCTTCTCATCGCATCGTCTTCTTAGGTTGTTTCGAAGAAGAGAAAGTTAAGGAAAGCTCTGCATGGAGCGGTAAATGTGAGACTCGGGTTTGGAAAGTAGAGAATCCAATAAGCTAGTAAGCTCCTAAGTCTCTCTGTACTCATGTATTAGAGGAAGATGGAGTAAGGATTCCTTAATATTTTTTTTGGGTTTTTAAGGTTTGAATACCTTCGGTTTAATCGATATGTGGTTGCCATGCTTAACTGCCAGGACGAAGGTAGCTATGGCATTTGGGAAGCTAAGCTGGCAAGGATGAAGGATTTAAAGTGAGTTTTTGTACTCTGCTTTTTGGTGATTGATGATATTGCGCTATTTGAATGATCTGTGTTTGTGTCTGTTCTGAGTTGTTTGAATCTGTTGTTGTGTATGAAAATGGTGAATGAGCATGTTGAGTATGCATAACACTGTGTAAGTATGTAAACTGAATGTCAAATGATTATGAATTTATGAAGTAATCAATGGTGTACTGTATGATATAGTAATAAGTACAATGACTTGAGTGATATGCATGTTTATTGTAGGCGAAGTACAAAGGAAATTACATCGACGGGATAATGAAGATGGGAAATTGGTGTAATAGAAGAATGGACGAATTTTAAAGGGATACAAGAGAGTTTGGCGACATCGCGAAATGGTTAACGATTGGTCCTTTGGGGCGATAGTGTGATGACGGTTATAGATTGGTCCTTCGAGGTGACACCATGACGACGGTATATAAGTCCTTCGGGGTGACACCGTGCAAACGGTATACAGGTCCTTTGAGGAAACACCATGCAAGCGGTATATAGGTCTTTCGGGGCGACACCTCAAAAGTAGTTCATCAATTCTTTGGAATCAAAAGTCCATGGTTAAGTTATGACATGAACCAATGGCGAACATATACATCTCATGGCAAAAATGGAATCCGCCAAGAAGCGAATAGAAAGCCTATCAGGGCATAAAAAAGAAGATTATTGTATGACTTGCGTGGTGAGCAAGTTGACAAAATGATCGTGGTGCGTCTGAAAACGCGAGTAAGCATGCCAAACAGAATAATCCACTAAAAAGGTGAAAGTAGATGAATTGATAGAAGCATCTTAAACGCGACATAAGTGTAACACCCCTAACCTGTATCCGTCGTCAGAACAGGGTTACAGAGTATTACCAAAATATATAGAACAATTACAGACATTTCATATTATTTAACATTCATGTTAGAAATTATTCATAAAGTCCCTTATTTGAGCCCTCGAGGCCCAAAACTTACATTAGAAACAAGTCGGGACTAAACTAGGTATTTGGAGAATTTTTCGCGAAATTTCAAAATTTTTCCTAGGTGTAGGTTACACACGCCCGTGTGGTCAAGCCGTGTGGCTCACACAGCCAATAGACATGCCCGTGTCTCAAGCGTGTGGGCATTTGAAATGGGGCACACGGCTGTGTCCCAGCCCGTGTTTGTACCCGTGTAACTCTCTGACTTGGGTCACACGGCCAAGTCACACACCCGTATGCTAGGCCGTGTGTAAGTGCAGGGGTCACACGGCCAAGCCACACGCCCGTGTGCCAGGCCGTGTGACCAATTCTAAGCATTCTATTTTGAAATTTTAAATATGCAGGGGACACGCGGCCAAAACACACGCCCATGTGCTAGGCCGTGTGTCACACACGGCTGAGACACACACCCGTGTCTCTGCCCGTGTGGACGAAATAGGCTATTTTCTAGCCTCATTTCTCACCCAAATTCTGTCATCACTCTAACTCAACCAATTTATATATCAACACTTCAAATCAATACATTCAATTCAAACTAGGATCATATTTTAATCATGTAATATTGTCATTTTTATTCTTGTATCCAAACTTACCTATTTGATCAAATATTCATATGCAAAATCCATCCTCACTTTAACTTCAATCATTTTACCATACGTATTAACTAGATAAAGACACACACATATATACATACCAAAATATATCAATCACAAGCCATTTCAAATGGCTAGTTACAACCAAACATTTATGTGCAAACATTGGTTAATTAACCTATACATGCCATTATAACTAAAATGAGTTTACTATTTTTATCGAAAAGAGCCGAGGGATAGTGTGATGATATCTCCACTAAGCTTCCAACCCAACGAGCTTCCGAATTACTATAGAACAGAGGAAAATAAAACAGAGTACGCATTTAATGCTTAGAAAGTTCATATAATAGGAAATTAACTTACCATTTAATTCACATTTAAAGTAAGCAAATAAACATTCTCAAGCCAATTTGGCCGTTTGCCTAAACACATATCCTCATCAAGCATGTTAGTCATGTAATTCACATAAATACCAAGAAACATGAATGAACTCATCAATATTCAATTTCCACATACATGTATTTATCACTTCAATTGTCCATGAACATGTACATATCTTTGTATTTCAAGTATTTCTCATAGTAATTCATCTTGAATTCATATCATCTCATATCGAACTTTACCCGTTGAATCATTTAAAATATTGATGGATACAAGGGTGGTACACATGAAGTGTACGAATCTAAAATTCGTTAATTCATATTCGGAGGTGCTCATTAGAGCATATAATCGGGAAGCCCTCTCTCGAGCCATATAATAGGAAGCTCATGTGAGCCATGTAACGAGAAGCTTACACGGGCTGCATAATGGGAAGCTCATAAGAGCTATAATCAGAAAGCTCATGAGAGCCAATAACGGGTAGCTCTGAAGAGCCATTAATGAGGAAGCTCTGGATAGCCATATATCAGGAAGTTTAAGCGAGCCATATCGGGAAGCTCCGGAGAGCCAAATAATCAGGAAGCTCATGAAAGAGCCTTTAATCGGGAAGCTCACGAAGAGCCATATATCGGGACGCTCATAAGAGCTATGGTGTGTTTACAACACATGCAGAGTCACAACCAATCGGGATGCTCCAAAAAGCTATTAACAGGAAGCTCGCAAGAACTATATAACGGGAAGCTCGAGAGGGATAATAATGGGACGCTCTTTTGAGCTGTGGTGCATCCGCAACATATGTAGGACCACAACCAATTCGGGAACCTTGTATCCATCAAATCTCATTTATCCAAACGGGACTTATTATTTATCAGGCATTATCTGATATGTGATCAATTTCATACATATGACATTTGTACAATTCACATATACAACATTAAATTCAAACATATAAATATACACAATTTAGTTACACGAACTTATCTCGACAATGTTCGTGAATTTGTATGCTACTAATCCGTTACTTTTTCTTTACCTCGATCTAGCTCTGTATTTGATCTATTCGGATCTAATTAAGCCAAACTATCTTGCTTGAGTTCTCTTATCTTAGCTAGGGTTTCCATGTATTTTTATTTGGGAAAGATGATAATATGATGATATTTTCATTATTTTATCATTTATAATCTTTTATTATTTCACTTTCCAATTTAGTCCTTTTCTTTTCTTAAATTTCCATGGATGAATCATAATACTTATCTACTAACTCCCCTTAATGGTCTATTTACCATATAAGGACCTCCAATTTTGAATTCCATAGCTATTTGATACCTTTAGCTACTAGAACTCAATTTTTGCTTTTCATGCAATTTAGTTCTTTTACCAATTAAACATGTAATCGGTAAAATTTTCTTAACGAAATTTTTATACGATATTCCTATCATACGGTAGACCATAAAATAATTTTAAAATAATTTTTTCTTACGGACTCGAATTTGTGGTCCCGAAACCACTGTTCCGATTTAACTGAAAATGGGCTTTTACAATAAGTCGAAGGAAAAGGTGTTTCCTTTGGAAGATATTTATCAATAGGAGTCTGCCAAAGTTGGTGTAGAACCATCATTTACAAAGTGTTTACGGAATGATTCTTTGAATCTAAGATTCTAAATGGTCATTGACAAAGGGATCACTCGAAAAGTAGAAGTCTACCTAGGTCCACTTTGTGGGGATGTCCACAAAAACTTTTTGGTTAGTAAAGTCTGCCTGAGATTCACAGAGAAAAAGGATGTCCATTATAACTGAGTAACGCGGGAAAGTCCACTTGAGATTATCAAAGGCGGGAGTCCGCTAAAAACAATCTATGAAAGAAGTAGTCCGCTGGTAACTATCTATTAATGAGAGTTTCTTGGTAAGTGGCCTAAAATTGGAAAGGTCCTACAGGAATGCTGTAACACCCCATAACCGACCTATCCACCAAATCCTGGTATGGAGCGTCACGATTTAATTTATACTTAATAATTATTAACTAAGCTGATATAAAATAATATAAAAATAAAACCATCTAATAAAATAATAAATCTTACATCTAAGGTCGTAAGCCACCGAATGTTCAGTTCTTCAAATTGTTCATATTGCCACTACACCAAAACAGACTTTTAGCGGCGTTTTTAGTGGCGTTTTAATGAAAAACGCCACAAATATTATGCATTAGCGGCGTTTGGAAGAAAACGCCGCAAAAAGTTGAGCAATAGCGGCGTTTATTTCCAAAACGCCGCTAAAAAGGATAAATAGTGGCATTTTTTTACCAAACGCCGCTATAGATCTGAGAATTAGCGGCGCTTTTCAAAAACGCCGCTAAAGATCAGAGCATTAGAGACGCTTTTACAAAAACGCCGCTAAAGATCAGAGCATTAGCGGCGCTTTTACAAAAACGCCGCTAAAGATCAGAGCATTAGCGGCGCTTTTGTAAAAACGCCGCTAAATGAAGAATATTAGTGGCGCTTAGCCTAAAACGCCGCAAAGATGTTAACCAATACGACGACGTTTTGTAGTTGAGCTATAGTTGCTAGATCTAGTGGCATTTTTTTCTGTAAACGCCGCAAAAATCATGTAATTAGCTGCGTTTTTTCAAAAAACGCCGCAAAAATAAATAATTTAAGGGTTATGGTTTTAGGGGTTGGCTATTAGGCTTTAGGGGTTAGTGTTATTAATAAAAAATTAATTTATTTTAGGGTCTATGTAAGGATTAACATTCTATTTTAATTACTTTTGTCCCTTATAAAATTTATATTTAGGGTTTACCCACTACAAGAAAATAGACTTTATATATATTATAGTTTAAATTATTTAATTTCTTATATATATATATATTAAAATTATAATTATATTTTAAATTATTTTAGAGATAATGGATAAGCTTTATATTTATTAAAATTAAAAAAAATTGGAAACCCATGCATCTGTAGAGAAACAAAATTAATTAGTAAATTGAAATTGTTATTTAAATTTCCTAAAATATTGAAAGAATATATAATATTCAAAATTTATCTAAATAATTTAGGGTTTAAGGTTATAATTAATGGTTTAGTGGTTTGTATGGGCTGACTAGGGTTTCGAGTTCAGTATGTCAAGATTTAGTGTTTATCCCAAACAAAATTGGTAACCCATGCATCTGTAGATTGCATTTTTTACTTACAAAATAATTTCAGACCCTAACAAAATCTAATTGTCCATCTGTTTATCCTTAAACCCTAAACCCTAAATCTTAAATGGTTTAAACCCTAAACTCTAAACTATAGATTTAAATTCTAAACCCTAAATCATAACTCTAAACACTCGACCATAAACCCCTAAACTACAAGCACTAAACCATTAACCATTAAACCCTAACATTAAATGCCGCTAAATATATATACGAGTTGCGGTTTAGGGTTGAGAGAGTGTGTTTATGATTTGAGGTTTATACTATTAAAAATTAAAGTGTTTATGGTTTGAGCTTTAAGATATATATACTATTGACTGAAGCAATATTTGGAATTTACTAAGATTCAGCCCATTTAATTTGTACTATACCCATATTAATTATTTAATATATAAGTATATAAAATATATATTTTGTTTATATTAAAAATTAAAATATAGTAAGTAGTTTAATTTTAGTGGCGTTTTAATGAAAATGCCGCAAAAGAATGCAAAACGTCATCGTTTGATGTGTACATTTAGTGGCGTTTTTGCTTATAAACGCCGCAAATAAGGTTCGGTTATAAAAACGATGACGTTTTCAGCTTTGTTTTAGTGGCGTTTTAAAAAAAAAATGCCGCAAAATATTATGAACAGTGAGACGGTGCCGTTTTTAATTGTGCGGAGTTAGTGGCGTTTTCACAAAAACGCCGCAAATTGTAATGAATTACCGACGTTTTCTGGAAAAATGCTACAAATTTGTAAACTAATATGGTAAACGTTGCCGTTTTATCTTTGTTATTCGTGGCGTTTTATCATAAACGCCGCAATATGTTTATACATTACCGGCGTTTTTAGCTTAAACGCCACAAAAATTGATAACTGTTCGCAATACGGTGTCGTTTTATTCTTTGTTTTTACATTTCATTTTCCCTCTTTCCTCCAGTTCAAAAATCCCGATTTCTTTCCCCTAATTTCCTAACATTCGAAATCCCCAATTCCAAAATCCCCAATTTCTTCCCCAATCTCCCAAATTTGAGTACCTTCTTCCTCAATCTCTACAAATTATCAAAACTATTAAACTTCCTAAATCCCCAATTACGCTCGTGTGTCTGGAAACTGTTCGAATCATCTCTTCGCCGCTTCAAAAGGAAGTTCTTCACCTCTGCTCACCGTCGGTGCATCTTCTCTCCGCCGCCGCCGCTGGATATTCGGGTCGTGGAGGTATTTCCTTGGTTCATACTTGGTTCGTACTGTTAAGTTTTGCTCTTGTTATGACACTTGACTGATTGACTGCTATTTCCTTATAAGTTGCTAACCTTCCAGTTTTAAACCTGTTATGCAGTTTGAAGCTTAACATCTTAATTCCATTTGCAGTTCCTTGGGCTCCTGGTGGTTCCAAGTTCACTCGAAACCACGTCCCGCCATGCAGGGTAATTCTTTTAGTTCCGTTCTTAATCAAACTCTCTTTGATTATATATTACTGCTAATTTTTTCCCCATTTCTTTGTATGGGTATCTTTATTAGAACTTAATAAAATTTTATGTTGTTTATTTTTTCCTTGTTTGGGACTGTGCCATGTTCAGTGGGTACCCTTCAAATTGCTCTTTTAGGGACAGGTTTTCAATGGTAGTGATAGGGATGATCAGTTACTAGGAAGCAGAGGTAATTGGGAAAGAATAGTACCAATTAGAAAATGATGGTCTATATTTACGGTCAATTCATATATTTCGATTATTGTGTACATACATAGGCTTTCTAGTTTTGGTATGCTTGGTTTTTCTTGGGAATTTTTAATCAAAAATGTGCTCTTTTGGGTTGATGCTAATGGATACATTTCTTTTTCCCTTTTACAGGAGAACTATATAATTGGAAGAAGCATAGGGTCAATTTGCAATTAACATATAGTCCGGATGATAAGGTTTTATGGGTTTTGATTGTATAAGGTACTTTTTTTCTACTTTTATATTTCCATGGCTTATTTGGTAATGTTATACACAATATTATATATATTAATGTAATGATATCTATGTTGCTTTAATATATAAAAGTGAAATCTATTTATATCCTCTCTTTCTCTCATCAACCAACCATTTTTGCTTAGTTAAACAATATCTATAGAATTTACCCAAAATGTTTAAGAAAGAAAAAAAAAAGGTGTTTATATCGAAAGACAAGGCATTGGAAGTGAAGCAAGGTCAGTTTATTAAGGTATATTATAGATATAATATAGTAAAAAACCTTTGTGTATTTTATCGCAAAAAGGACAAAACCTAGATTCATCTTTTCTCATATTAGTGAATGACGACATCTGAAAAATACACCCATACATGCTATAAATATTAATTATATTATTATTAACAAGTATTGGTGCATGCACTTGAATTTGTTCATTTTTTTATAAATTTACAGAAATATATTTTTATGTTAGTCACAAAGTATGAAACACAAAATCTAATGGACTGTAACTATAAAGAAGCCATATTTGTAAGTATTTGAGTAATGGGTTCCAATAAACCATTTTCATGGGTTTTTTTATTTTAAGAAAATAGTCCTCGAAATGAACATATAGAATCCTTACTACACTGCACCGACCAAGAAAACTGGCTAATTTCTTAGCTTTCAACCTATATATATAAAACTGCTTCATATATGCATACATACGTGAATGTCCCAACATGAGTAGTCATATACATTGCAGAGTTTCAGTGCAGCACAGAACTCGACAGTGCCTTTACAGAAACTGTGTCGGGGTCATACAAGAATTTCCTTTACATTTTTGTTTTATGAAGCTACCTTTACATTTGACTGCTTTTGCAGATCTTATATACAATAACCCAAAGTTTAAATTATATACAAGAAAGAGTAATGCATGATTCAAGTCGCTTTTGCATTGAATTACACATTTAAGAATATCAATGAAAGTGTGTGTGTGTGTGTATTTTGACTCAGCCTTGAATATTGCAGCAATGGGCTAGATCTTATGAATATATGTGTAATACATATACATATATTTGTATAATACATATACATATATTTGTATAAAATTTCATACTAGTGTTTAATAATGTATGTGAATAAACTTTTTGTTTTAATAAATTTCATATGTATTTGTTACAGATTGTAGTGAGAAAGGTATCCGTACTTTGAAAGTGAGTAGAATTGAAGAGGACTTAAATTGGCTACTGAATTGACTATTTTTCTTTCGGTCAAATAATGTGAGTATTAGTTTTTAGTAAATAGAAATTGGTAATTAATCAATAGCAATTGTTAATTCATATGTTGTTTGTATTTCGATTCATTTGCTTCCTCTCGCTCCTGCAATCGTCGGATTGGATTTCTTTGGTAATAACTTAACTGGTATGAAATCAGTATTATTCTTATTCATATTCATTTTGCTGATTTATATTCATTTGATAGAAAAACATTAGATATCCAATTGTTAGTAAAGATTATTAATCTTTTGTATTTCTGACTGCAAGCCCTGTTTCTTGGTTAGAGTGGAGTAGACCATCTTCTTGAAATTATTAAGGTACGTTTTAGTTCATAATTCAGATCAGTAATAGTTATATAATGATGAATTTGTCCAAATTGCTGTCCAAATTGCGGTTTATTATCCCGCTTGGTTGGTATATATCTTTGTTTGTTCTATTCTTTGTCCAAAAAAAAAAAGATTCAAAGTATATAGGCTGGAAACCTAACGGGTTGCCTTTTATCTCACTGTAAGATATAACGGATCCTCCTCAGGTGTAACAATGCCACGTATGATGAATCTTAAAGAATTTCTGTCTAATTTTTTTATATTTTAAATTTAATTCTTATACTTTTTTTGTTTAATTTATTGTTGTTAAATTTAAAAATGTAAAAATTACTTAACTTTAATTTAACAAATAATAATAATAATAATAATAATGAGACCTGAATTTTAAAATTTGTAAAATAAAATGACTAAAATCATCACAGCAAATTTCCATTATAAAAAAACATATAATAACATTTTTCAGACTACCTCAAACGTAAAACTAAAACAAATTAATATTTAAAAAAAACTACAATGTAATGCATGCCATATATGTTCACACCTCAACTGATTCTCGATTTGAAATTTTAATTTAACTTACATAATACATAATACATAACTTACACAAAATTATTTAACTTACATAATACATAACTTACATAACTTACATAGCTTTCATCAAATTATTTAACTTACATAATACATAACTTACATAACTTACATAATACATAACTTACATAATACTTGTATAGATAAAAAAAAACGATTCAAAATATATAGGCCGGAAACTTGACGGGTTGCCTTATATCTCACTGTTAGATATAATGGATCCTCCCTAGGTGTAACAATGCCACGTATGATGAATCTTAAAGAATACATAACTTACTTAATTTTAAGATCAAATTTCATAACTTACATAATTTTAAGATCAAAATTCATAACTTACATAATTTTAAGGTCAAGCTTCATAACTTACATAATTTACATAACTTACATAGTACTCAGTTATATATATGAAATTATCATTACATACATAAATTATAAATTAACAATTTAGCCGTGTAATTTATTGTCAACTTTAGACTTCAACAACTACGAAATGGATAGGACTTGGATGAATATGTCAAGGGTAAGCAACGGCTATCGAAATGGAGTAGAAACTTTTCTGAATTTTGCGTTTCAAAATACAAGCCAAGAGAATATGATTCTTTGCCCGTGTAAGAAGTGTTGCAATATCAATTGGCATTATCGTGAAGTTGTTTACGAACATCTAGTTGTTGATGGCTTTGTCCGGGGGTACAAAAAATGGATTTTTCACGGAGAGTGTACATCTAGTGGAGCATCTTCATCGATGAATCTGGGTTATCCTCATAGTGCTTACAATCAGAATGTTAGAGATGATAACATGGAAGGCATGTTGCGGGATGCTTTTAATATGCGTAGTGATGGTTTAGGGTCATTTCCACCTGACTTAGGTGCAACCGATGATTATAATTTTGGTGGAAATACTTTCACCGAAGGGGGAAGAAGTGTACCTGATGAACAACTAAATGAAGAAGCGGCGAGGTTCTACACGTTACTTGGTGAAATGAATGAAGAAGCTGTATGAGGATCAAAATTTTCCAAACCTGTCTTTTCTGTATTCGTCTTTTTCACTTGAAATGTTTGGGAGGATGGACTAGGAAATTGCGTTGACAATGCTATTAGATTTTACGCAAGAAATGTTCCGTTCACGAAAATCCCGCAATCTTCCAAAGACATGAAGAAAGCGATAAAGGATTTGGGCCTTGGCTACAACAAAATTCATAGTTGCCCAAATGATCGCATGTTGTATTGAGGCGACCGGATAAACCAACGAAGATCATCATGTATGCGGTAAATCCCGTTGGATTAATAGAAATACAGAGGATGGTTACGACGATGAACACGATACATAGCCAAGGAAGCAGCCAGTTAAGATTCTGCGGTATTTTTCGCTAATACCAAGGCTTCAAAGGCTTTTCATGTCGTCGAAGACAGCCGAGTCAATGACGTGGCACCATGATGGATGAACCGATGATGGATTGTTAAGGCATCCTGCAAATTCTTTAGCTTGGAAATCATTTGACTCCAAATTTCCAAGCTTTGCAAGCGATCCCCGGAGTGTAAGGCTGGGACTAGCCTCTGATGGATTTAACCCTTACAAAATAATGAGCACTTCGTACAGTGCTTAGCTTGTGGTGCTTGTTCCTTACAATTTGCCTCCATGGGTTTGCATGAAACAATCATCCTTTATCTTGTCTATGATTATCCGTGGAGAGAAAGGGCCCGGGAATGATATTGACATATATTTGCAGCCATTTATTGAAGAGTTAAAACAATTATGGGCTGATGTTGAGACATACGATGTACTGAGAAAGGAGAACTTCAATTTACGTGCAGCTTTGATGTGGACTATTAATGACTTCCCGGCCTATGCCAATTTATCTGGTTGGAGCACCAAGGGACGTTATGCTTGCCCTTGTTATGCTGCGCAAACATGTTTGCAATGGTTATATAATGGGAAGAAGTTCTCTTACATGGGGCATCATCGGTGGTTACCGAAAAATCATAGATTTAGATTTCAGAGTGCTCACTTTGACTGATGATCAAGAGTTCGGAGAAGCTCCTTCATGAGACCGATGGATCCGAAATATTGTTCATGTTGAAAGATATGAATTTCATTTATGGGAAGATGAATCAACCCACCAACACGCAAAGAAATAGAAGATCAAGGGATGGATCTGATGAAGAGGATGATCCTAATGAGGCGGATTTGTGGAAAAAAAGAAGTATTTTTTTTGAGTTGCCTTATTGGGAGCATAAGATTTTATGCCATAATCTTAATGTCATGCACATTGAGAAAAATGTTTGCGAGAACATTATTGGGACTATTTTGAATGTCGATGGAAAATCTAAAGACAATATTCAGAGTCGACTTGATTTAGTCCACATGGGAATTCGGCGTGAGCTTTATCCCTAAGCACTTCCGAATATGAAGTATCGGTTGTCGCCTGCTATTTATTCAATGTCGAAGACGGAGAAAGAAGTGTTCTGTATGGTGTTGAAGGATATAAAGGTCCCGGATGCGTATGCATCAAATATATCTCGATGTTTGAGTCTTAAAGATCGAAGACTATATGGCTTAAAATCGCATGACTATCACATCTTGATGCAAGAATTACTACCAGTTGCTATGCGGTGTTGTATGTCGAAAAAGGTGACGTCTTGTGTAATTGGTCGCCCAATATAATGAAAGGCATTTGTGGCAAAGTTTTGGATGTTCAATAACTTGAGACACTACAAGATCGAGCCGCACTGACTTTATGCAATCTGGAGAAGATCTTCCCGCCTTCCTTCTTCACAATTATGGTGCACTTGTTAATTCATCTCCCTCGTGAAGCAATACTTGGTGGACCCGTTTTCTATCGATGGATGTATCCCATAGAAAGGTCTTACTTTATTTGCAAATTATTCCTTCATTCACCTAAATGCCTTTGGTTGCAACTTTTGATAATGTTCTATACCGTGTTTAGGTTCCTATCCAAATTGAAGTCTTACTGCCGCAATAAGCGTTATCTGGAAGGATCAATTGCCGAAGGCTACTTGGCAGAGGAATGTATGAATTTCTGTTTGAGGTATTTGGAAGATGTCGAAACAAGAATGAACAGACCAAGTAGAAATGTTGGGCTCACAGATCATAACTTGGCCGAAACTTATTTATTTCAAAGTTTCGGAGAACCGATCGGCAAATTTGAAATTGCAGAATTAGACGATAGATCGTGGGTCCAAGCACATCAATACGTTCTTTTTCATCACGATTCAATGGAACCATTACGCAAGTAAGTTGTAGAATTTGATAAATACTCATCAATTATAACTTGTCTGTCTTCTAACAAAGTAACCCTTTTTTAACATAGTGAGTACAAACAAATATTGAGAGCTCGTTCACGGTCCCGAAGATTACATCGACGAGAAATTAATAAGTTGTTCATGGAATCATTTCATGAATGGTTAAGCCAAACGGTATGCAATTAAAGTTTTCATTGACAAGTAATAATGTTTTCTCCTAACATTTATAATTACTCAATTTACTTTCGATTTAATAGGTTTGGAGTCGAAATGAAGTAAATAATGAAGTTAAATGGCTTTCACAAGGTCCAAACAGAATAGTGAAAAGATATAGTGCCTTCCTCATCGACGGATACAGATTTCATACAAGGTATCGCGAGAGATTGAGGAGAACCCAAAATTGTGGAATTGTTGTTAATTCTTCAATTACAAGTTATGCTAGTGCTAGGGACAGTAATCCTGTCGAGGGGAATGTGGAGTGTTACGGACTTCTTACTGACATCATTGAGTTGGATTATTATGGCAAATGGAAAGTTGTCTTATTTCGAGGAGATTGGGCTGATGTGAATACGGCTTGCAGAGTTAAAAACGATCAATATGGTTTTACAATGGTGAATTTCTCTCGATTGATTCACACTGGAGAACAATTGATGGACGAACCGTATGTGTTTTCTTCTCAAGTGAAACAAGTTTTTACTCGAAAGATCCAAGCGATGAGGGTTGGTACGTTGTACTTGGAACACCCCTAGAGACTTGTTCGACATGGGCAATGGAAGTAGAGATGACATAGTCGAAAGATCGAAACTTTGCCTTTTCCGAACAAAACTTGAATGAAAATATCCCTAGTACTAGTCAACAATTTCAATGGGTTAAATCGGGATGTGGATGGAGATATTTATGAAATATAATGTAGTAAGATTTTACGATTTTTTATTTATATGTAATATTAACCCTTTTAATATTGGTCATGTTATATAATTTAACTATTTTAAATGTACTATTTTTGTTGTTATTTGTTACTAAAATTTTGCACTCTTTTATGTGTATTGCAGGAAAAATGCCTAGAAGACGATTACGAGATTTAAGTATTGTCCAGAATACTCCAAATTCAGAAGAAGCAAATACTGAACAACAAACAGTTGTTCGATCTTCTAGTGTGCCGGACATAGATGACGAGCCTGCAGAAGTTGAAAGCAATGTTAATTTATTTTACATACATGTTGAATTTTATTATTGATTCATTTTTCAATTTTAATATAATAATAATATATCATTTTCCAGCTGAAGGTGGTGGGACGCGAAGAGGTCGGGGCGTCACTCCTTAAAGATTTGTACGACCTAGATCTGTCGAGCGGGTTAAGTACTGAGAAACTTGATCATGGCTAGCCCGTTGGATCTGAAGCTCGACTGTTAGCAGGTTATTTGGGCATTCTAGCACGAAATGCCAATATGTTGCCCATTAACTACGAATCATGGCATCACATGCCTGATGCCAACAAAAATCGAGCTCTCGATAATATTAAGGTAACAAAGCGTGAATTTAATTTATAATACTTTGGTTTAACTTTCATTTATATTTACTTTTTAAACTTATGTTTTTCAGGAGAGATTTGCTTTAGAGGTCTCCGATGACTATATTAAGAAGACATTGGGTAAAAAATGGAGAGACCATAAAAGCACGTTGAAAAAATAATATTTTAAGAAAGAAATAAGCCTCGACAAAAAATTAAGAAATGTCCCGCCGGGAATGTTGAGGTACCAATGGGAAGATCAAGTTAGATTCTGGAATTCAAAGAAAGGAGAGGTATTACATACTTCTAAAGTCTTATAAATTTTTCGGTTTATGGTATTTATTATATACATAATTCAAATTTCATTGTGTAGGACCGTGAGCGAGTTGGAACAAGCAGCAGACAGAAACAAAAATTCACGCACACGGTAGGTTCCAGAAGTTTTGCTTATGTAGCTGAGGCCGAGGTATTATAATTTATTAATTCTGTCAAATATTAATGACTTTATACTATTAAATTATATTTTTATTGCTACAATGTAGGAAGCCTCGTCTGGTCAAAAAGTTGGACGCCTTCAGCTTTTTGACATTACGCATAGGAAGAAGGATGGATTTAGGATGACATCCAAGTCACAGAAATTTTGGTATATTTACTTAATAAAATTTGATTTATTATAAATATTTATAATGTTTAATTATAATATTTAATTCATCATTTACAGATTTAAATTTATAATGTTAAGTTATGTTGCATTCTTTCTTATTATATATTTCGTTTCTAACTCTTTCATTGATTTATTAGGATAAACTAAAGGAGAAGAAGGCGGAATATGAAGCGCGCGCTTGATCGATAGTTCTGTTAATCTTGAGGAGATTGATAATGAAATTATTACCGGATGTTTTGGGTCCCGAAAGGTACGATCGTTTCGATCGATAGTTACGTTAATCTTTAGTATATTTATAACGAAATATCACTAATGTTTTGGGTCTTAAAAGGTATGGTTGGGTTCGATGTCAAGGATCCGGTGTTACCCGACCCAATATTTTGGATTCGGCCCGATAATACATGCCTTCCGGAGTCAATCTCGTCTTTGAAGTTCGAGAGACTAAAAGACCAGATAGCTCGGATGCAAGCGAGCACGGTTGAGCAAATTTCTCAACTTAGAGCGGAGGCAAAGAGCGAGGGAGGCAGAGGCAAAGAAGAGAGAGGCAGAGAGCGAAGTAAAGTATGAAGAACTCGGTGTAGCTTCGGACTATGATAAAGATGTTCCGATGAGTCGCAGAGGCTGCCATCTTAGACATTTGTTTTCTTGTTGTAAGATTATTTTTAATATTGTTACATTTAACATTATTGTAAGAATATCATTTAGAATTAATGCATTTGGTGTGATTTTTATGCTAAATTTGCTGTTTTGGGTTGCGATTATATATTATATTTGTTGTTATTGGTTGGTTTTTAGTGAGGAGGGGTATGATATTGAACAAATTGTATATTGTAAATCTGTAAAAATTAGCGGCGTTTGTGGGAAAAATGCCGCTAAAACTCGTGATCTTTAGCGGCGTTTGTAGGAAAAACCTACAAACGCCGCTAAAAGTCGTGGTCTTTAGCGGCGTTTGTGGGAAAAATGCCACTAAAAGTCGTGATCTTTAGCGGCGTTTGTGGGAAAAACGCCGCGAAAAGTTGTGACCTTTAGCGGCGTTTGTTGGAAAAACGCTGCTAAAGGTCATGACTTTTAGCGACGTTTGTGTGAAAAGCGCCGCTAAAAGTCGTGACCTTTAGTGGCATTTTTTTCTCATAAACGCCGCTAAAGTTTGCGGCGTTTGATTTAGCGGCGTTTTTTGCGACGCTTTTAAAAGCACCGCAATTACTTTTAGTGGCGCTTAAAAACGCCGCTAAAGGCAAAAAAAACGCCGCTAAAAGTCTGTTTTGCTGTAGTGTGCTATTCAGACTGTTTGTTTACAAAATGACTTTTTAAAATTTTGCTAAGGACTATTTATCCTAAAAACCCAGATCCTAAATATGCTATCTGACTTTGCTGTTATTGATTCTGAGGCGAATCCTCCAATGGTACCCCTTTCCTATGTGCATGTCTCTAAACTTCGTACGGTCACTGATATCTTTTTATCTGGCTTGGTCCCTCCTTTGAGTCCTCGATCATCCTCGCAAGTTCTGCGAACACCAGCACCCTGCTATAAGTTCATATGAACTTAGTGAGTTCCCTTATTACAACATAGTTAAACCATGTCACATAAGGGAAAAAGTATAAAATAAACTAACATAAATAAAATACTCCCTTCTTGCTCATGGCAAGTTTACATCCTTGAGTCTTATCCTTACTTCTCGTCTTTTTCTATTTCCGACCTACCACATATGGGGTGTTTGATGACCTCTATCTTTTTTGGTTGTACGCCCGTATATCATCTTGTACCTTTATACCAGTTTTCTCCCCTTTCCGCCCAAAGGTTATTAAGATATACCTTGGCAAAATTTCATGGTTGGAATAATCCTTGGCGGACTCCTTCCTTACGATAGTCCTGAAGGACTTGTTAACACTTCCGTATCGTACTGACTTACAACTGACCTCGCCACTCTGGCGAACCCATTCTTTTTTCGTCCCTTTGGCAGCAGTGGTGGGATTACGTTTAGTAATCCACATTATGTACACGACTAACCTGGGACCCTACCTGTCCCATTTAATAAACAACTGACTTACCGTCCTGTGGCCATACGAGTCTGCCATCTCTCTCTTGCTCGTTTCCTCCCTATGATTTTCATTATGGCGATGAGCCCACAATGGACTTTTTTTAATGAAGAATAATCTTGACAGACATACTATCCAAGACAGTATCCTTATCTTGAGAGTGAGACTGTCATTCCTTTCTCGAGATTTACTTCTCGAGTACAACTCCTTTGAACTCTCCCTACAGGCTCTTTATGATGGATCATTATTTGCTTTCGTCAAATAATTTCCCCTCTTACATCTCCATATTGAGGCCAGTTCTCGCACGATCTTTCTTCCTCTAATTCTTGTTGGGTCTTCGCCCATACCTTGTTGGCTTTCACATTTATCACCATTTTGGCAAATTCCTCATGATCCGCTTAGCATACTTACATTTTCTTTACCCTTCTTCACTTGAGTGGTGTCTTATGCTTGGCGTACTGGTAACAGGCCTCGCTCTTGATGTCCTTGCGGACTCTGTTGGTTACCATAGCCGAGCTATGGTCTTAAGCTCTTCTCATCCCATTCCCTTATCCTAATGGACTTTCTTGGTGTTTACTGTCTCGGCGCACTTATCTCTATTCTGTGTTTACTGTCCCGACGAACTTATTTTATGGATGCCATGGAGTCTTTCATCCATGGTCTTATAATGCTTCGCCATCCTAACGCTTACCTCATGATGTCATAGAGTCTTTCGACCATAATCTTACTCATCATATATGGCTGCCATAACGTCTTTCATCTATGGTCTCACATCGCATACCTTATACCATTTTCCTTTCTGCCACGACGTCTTTCATCCATGGTCTTACGCCATTACCATTTTACCGTGTATCATGCCACCATGACATCTTTCATCCATGGTCTTATGTTACGTACTTCATACTAGACTGCCATAGCTTTTTTCATCTATGGTCTTACGCTATATACCATTGTCACGGTGTCACACTGAAGGACTAGTCGATACTGTCATCGGGGTAAATACTTTTCCATAATTCAATTTGTTGAATCCTCCTCCCATTACCTCATTTACACTACCTAACCTTGATGATCAAACACCGCAGTGTTCCCTTCACAAGGTCTGGAGCTTTTCCCGAGGTAGTAACTAATGGGTTCTCTCCCCATTTCTCTTCTTAAACTTCGTCTATCCCCTTAAGGTTTACCCACAATCATGTGATGCATGCTCATGCCATCATATCTCATGTTTATGCAACATGGCGTACTTAAACGATGTAGATCATAACAAGTTTAGAGTTAGGAACTCACTTTAATCCTTGTTATTTCCTTAGCTTATTCCTTCTCTCGAACACTTGAGATTCTATTCTCCAAGCAGTAGCTTACAACAAAAAATCTACTAGTTAAACTTATGCTACATTTTAAAAGTTTAAGCTTTCATAAGCATGCAGAACCCTTAAAATAGTTCTAACATCCACAAACTTTACCCTACGTACATAGGAGGGTTAAGAACCTTACCCGCTTGCTAGTTTTCCTACTTTTCCAGCTTAATAAGTTTACTTCATATAGAACTTTCCATGGTTATTCCTTTTTCGATCTATCAAAGAAGATTAATATAAGAAATTGGTCAAGGTCAGGAAGAAAATCATCTCTAGGAGCCATCTCCCAGATATTTATAACCCTTTCCGCGCTTCTTCTAACCTCATGAGAACCGTGCACCACTAATTATTATGCCTCCCACTAAGAAACCGTCTGGTTCCATTCTAACCGAATCAGAATTGGATCTTAACCATGTCTAATTCGATTTTTAGCTTTTTTTTTCTTCCAATATAGGCAACCAACTTACGGTTTCTTTTAGTTTAGTCTCTTATTCATTCCTAATTTTGGGTTATTAGAAATTCAGGTGTTATAATTCCCTTATAAGTACCAGTCCGCAAGGGAAAGGGTGCTTAAACATTAGCCGAATCTCATATTTAAGACCGCAAATGAGGGTATCTTTAAATGGATTTCCTTAAAGGAAAAGTTCTATGCAACATGTTAAGTCAAAAGAAGATAATCGTCGAGGGTAATGTGGTGACATATGTTAAGTTTAATGTGGAATGAATGGATCCGGGAAAAGATCTGCCACTGTGGCGAAGACAAATGCAAATCGCCAGTGGTAGTTGACAATTCGCATATTAGTGTATATGATTATCTTTTAGGAGTCATACAGGAAGGGTATAATGAAAGTTGAGACGAAGTTGGATAGGGTCAAATCTCAAAAGGAATTGCTATTTGGAAGACCACACTTATGGCTAAATAAGAGATTATACATCAGTTACGCTAGTGAAATCACAGAGTCCCCTACGATACCCAGGGACTTTAAATTCTATACTTGTATCATTATTTCCCTGAAAATTTAGAGTTTTGATTTCTTTCATACAAATTCTCCCTAAGTTCGTTCGAGCTTAAAGTTGTTCTACTTTGTATGCGGGGCCAAGGTGACTTAAGGGTTGTGTGAAGGGATCTAACCAGACTCCATCAGATTCGCATGATGGGCGTTGAAGCCGTGTCATGCGTATAGATAGGCATCCTTAGAGGCCACACCTCAGGGATTAATTTAGTGTAGCCGTAGTAAAGTCTTTAGTTACAATTTGTAAATAGTTATTAATGTCTAGTAAAGTAGAATGTCTATAAGGACTTAGCTCTTTTGTGGTAGAGAACATAATTGAAATTTAAAATTTGAAAATATGTTATTATCTTTGGAATTGAGTAAAGGTTAGAAAATTTGTTAAGTATTTCGGGTCAAGTTTGATAGTTGATACTCGAACCTGGTGATCGGATTGGGTATAGGGTGTCACAAATTATATCAATGGCCATCCTTGAAACATTCTCAAGCACAATTGCAAAGCATCAACTTATTTTTGCTTCAGACCTTTGAAATCTTTTTCGACATTGGGAAACTTTTGCATGGATGCCCAAGATGTACAAAAAAATTCTCAACATTTCACGAGAAGATATGTGTCTTGAACTTTGCAAATTGTATATTATTTCCAAAACTCTCAACAAGCTTATGAACAAAATTTTTGACATCCTAAAGTTAATCATGCAACGTGATTTATGACCATCAATGATCTCTCAGATTCATGCCTAACCTGACTATTTTGAATCCATGCATGGTTTCTTCAATATATACTTTGTTGGATCTGGTACCCTAAGTGTAGTTTTTTTTGTTAATGTACACTTGTAATTTTTTCAAACAGATTGGTTAATAAAATTGTTCATGAATTACATTAATACTTTGTATAATGTCCTCATATGATTTTTTTTTACGTAAAGAAAAATGGAAGCAAATGTTGCTCATTGGTTGTCTTGTATTTAACTAATACTAAGCAGTATCACGTGGTCAGATCGTAATATGGAAAGACAACTTACATTAGTCGACTAACGTAAACATGTCCTTAATGTAATCGAAAATGAGTAAAATGATTGATAGACTAATATGTCATTTATCAAGTCCAATTAGGGAGATGTTTTGTCTTGGGCATCGGAACGGATGACTCCCAGAAGATAGAGAAATAGATGTGACTGACTGGACTATCAGTACATCGAACTAGACCCAAGAAGAATAGATCCTGAATCTGTTTATGGATTTATTTACTTGTAACGTTCATAGTGTGGCATACCTAAATCTTGACTGGATGACAAATTATGTATGCGTGACTCGTACACTTTGATGTAAGTAAAAGCCTGAGTTTGAAAAGATAAGGAACCAAAAGTTGGTGCATTGGGTATACCACTTCTGCAGTATGTAGCGACGTTCACAACAATTGGATTCATAGCCCGAGATATGGGTAAATGATATCCTCTCATAGACATTGCATGGTTGATGAAAAGTAGACATAGCCATAGGTCGTTCATCTTTGTGATGAATGACTTGATTGACTATTTAATAGTAATTGACTTTTCATGAAGGAGGATGTAATGGTTACCATGAGATAAAATAGGATTATATTAGGAGAATGGATATTATCCCAAAGAGATTAAAGATAACCTATGAGGGTAACACACTTATGACAAGGTCATTGGATGAGAACTGAGTAGTTGTTTTCGTAATGGCATGCCATTGGGGTGAGCTCAATCACGATACTATAGTGGATTGACTTCGTGACTAAATTAGTTTATAATTAATAGGTGAAAAGCTGGAACTTAATTATAAATCATTTGAGCCTCGATTGCATATGTCCAATCGGCTTCTCCGTTAGCTCGTTGAAACCAGAAATGAATTGCGTCTTTGAATCGACATGAACAAAATGAATAGAAACAGTGAAATGAAAAACATTCTGAAATGATTATGATGTTCTCCGAAATGGAGAAATGGAATCATTTGGAAATAATTGTGGTTTTCTCAAAATGGAAATGAGAAATGATTCATTTTCAAATAAACATGGATTACTCAAAAATGATCGAAAGGATGAATTTTTGTTTTTAAGCTATTTTAAAGCCCGGAAATGAAAATAAACCATTCGGTCATAGTGAACAAATTGAATGGTGAAATATTAGATATATTTTCTTGGAGTTTTTACCAAGGATAAAATCGTTATAATTTTTCCGGGGTAAATTGAGATGAGAAAATTATTTAATGTAAATATTGAAGTTTATTTCTTGGGAAATAGAAAAACAAATATTGAGTTGGATCAAATTATAAATTATTGGGTTAAAACCCTGGAAAGTACTCGTAATTGGACCCGATATGAAAGAGGCCCAAAAGCCCCTTGTGTTAATAGGGTGGACGGCCAACCCTAGTTAATGCCGCCACCTAAACTTCTAGTTAGACAAGGAGTTCGTTTTTGTAGTTGAAATAAACTTCTACAATTCAACAAGGTTCTACTTTTATTCTCTTAGAATTAAATATATTTTTTGGAATAACAATTCTGTCGATTTTCATTTGAGAAGAGAATTTTTGTTTTCACCCCTAAAAGAACAGAAAAATATTTCTAGTTTCTGTGTTTGATTTGATTTGATTGAGCCCATACTCGAGGAAATTTATAATACGAGAATATCAGAGAAGATCATTTGTTTGAAAGCCGAGAACGATAAGGGTCCGTCGTAAATTTTTTTCATAAGTTGTAAAATCTCTTTATTTTCCCTTTAATCATCACTTCCATCACAACATGAATTGTTAATCATAGTCTTTACCTGTGAACAAATTCTATATAAAAAAACCAAACATAAACAAATATTTAAAAACTAGATTACACATAAATATATAGTTAAACAAAGATTACACATGGATGACATTTATAAGTCACATAGTAAATATCTCAAGGCCTTAGAAGATTAGAAAATTTTAAACTCTCCTTAATTTCCGTCTTAAGCCACCAAAATCTAATTTTGGGATTAATTGCTAACAGTTCGCTTATCTTTATTAATTAATAATTTAGTGAGAAAATATATAATGAACTAGCTTCTGCAACTTCCTCCAACAAGCTATCAAGCACTTTGATTGCTTGTGGAATACCATATGGATTCATAACATGAGTCAAACTAGATGTGGCTTGACTCATATTGTCAGCTGTATTATATAATTTTTCAATTTGATTGGAAAATTGATCGTAATGTCAGAGTCTTAAAATTTATATAATGAATGATCTAGCCTAGAAACTAACTGTGACAACGACTGAGGCAAGCACACCTATCGAACAGTAGTATAGTTTAGTGGCAAGACCGAAATATCGAACCTAAAGGAACCAAAAGTACTAATACTAACTTTCTTTCTATTATTTAGCCTAATAATTGAAGGGAATTATTGCTTAATCTAAAATTAACTAACTACTAAGCTAAAGACACTAAGACAAAGAGAACGAATTGGGGAAATACTTGTGGGAAAAACCAATTGATTAAGACGATACCCAAGTGATCGCTGTAAATCAGAGTTTTAAAAATTTGTAAAAGAATGATCGAACCTGGAAACTAACTCTGACAACGATTGAGGCAAGTGCACCTATCGAACAGTAGTATAGCTTAGGCAAGACCGAATTATCGAACCCAAAGGAACTAAAAGTACTAATACTCACCGTCTTTTTATTATTTAGCCTTAATATAAAGTGATGGTTGTTTAAACTAAAACTAATCTACTTACTAAGCTAAGATGCAAAGACAAAAAGAATGAATTCGGAAATAACTTTTGGAAAACTCGGTTGACTCAAGCGATACCCTTAGGAAAAATCCACCTAGACTTCACTTGTTATTTAACCTTGAACCATATGATTTATTTACTTAGTTTGATCCGTGAGACTCCCTAACATATATTAAACCCTCTCTCGAGGCGAATAACGTCTAACCCTAGGTTAATTAGTGGAACTCTCGTCGCTTATAATAACCCCTAGAATAGCGAGAAATCGATCTGTGGACTCCCATATTAGGTTTCACCCTAATCCGGTAAAATCTCGTCACCCTATCTCTAGGCGTGCGATCAACTCCGCTTAATTATGTTGGATCTACTCTTAGGCAGGGTCTATTCCTCCTCCACCTAAGCACATTAGATTTGGATTAAGTTCACACAATTAAGAACAAACTAAGTTATTATCATATAATTCAAAAAATCAAATAACAAGATTCCTCATAGGTTTCATCCCTTGGGTATCCAGAAGGTTTAGTTCATAATAATAAAAGACAACATCTCAAGAGAAAAGATAAAACAAAACATAAGAAATCCCTAAAACCCCTGAAGGAATTGAAGAGGAGATCCTCCGTCTTGAGTAGAATTCCGCTTCTTGAGATGGATCAAGCTGGCTATCTTGAGTGATTCCCTGAAATCGACCTTTTCGACTTGGCTTCTTGGCCTAGCTCGCCGCCCCCTTTCAGCTGGTACCTAGGGTGTATTTATAGGCTTTTGAAACACGTTTCTTTCTCCCTAAGTATCCTTTCTCGAATGAAATTGCTCTTCTCCACGGCAGAGGCATGGCCATGGCACACGCTCGTATAAATCGTGGCTAGGCCGTGTTCGACACTGTTGAATGAGGCACGGCCGTGTAAGTCGTGGTAAGGCCGTGTTCTAATAGGAATAGTGGCACGGCCGTGTGGCTTGAAGTCCAGGCCGTGCTGATTTCGTGGCTTGGCCTAATTTGGTCCGTTTTAAGCTCATTTCTCGTTCTTTTCGTCATCGGGTGCTTTCCTGAGTATAAGACATGAAAAGAAGGGATTAAGAGCACATTTTTACATAAATTTGGGGCTTAAATCATTCAAAAGCATACTAAATGTGGGCTTAGAATATGTTACTTTTACGGTTTATAAAATACCCCCACACTTAAGCTTTTGCTTGTCCTTAAGCAAAATTCTCAACTTACAATTAAAACGAACTTTCCTCAATTTATAATAGTCATTGATAGTGTCTCATCATAATTCATAGATAATTTATACATGGATAATTCAATTCAAAGTGTCCTAAAAATTCAAACAGTATAAGTCATAGATTTTGTAGCTCGAAAACATAGGTGTCTCCCCTTATCTAAATAATTACCTTTAATTTGAAATCGACAAGGATTGACATCCTCACAAAAGATTCACTCAAATCACTCAAAGTGTTTAAGGTTCAAAATTTAGGCACTCAAAAGTCAAACATGAAGAATTAATCTCATAGGCTTGCATGAAAATCAAATCTCCACCACTGAAATATGAGATGAAACACAAATCAAAAGGTCTTTGTTAGGGGTTGTGCTTGGGGCTAGGGTTAAGGTGTGGAAAAAGGCTGAATTAGAGGGTTAGAATCGAGATTAAATTGATAAATTACCTAACTAAGGACTAATGAACTAATAATAATTACATCAATTGAAAACTAATAATACTAACACTACGAGCTTCTTCTTTCAATATCTGGGATTCAAGCGTATAAGCTCATTTAATCACAACTAATACTGAATAATGAATATTCTTTTAAAATTATATATATATATAAGCGTATAAGCTTCTTCTTTTTTTTTTAAGAACAAACTATAAATACATAACTGAAATAAAAAAAAACATAGTTAGGCTATTTAATCAAATCAAATCTCGATATAAGGGTAGTAAAAAGAAATGGTGATAACAAAAACAAAGGGGGTTCTGGGTTAATATTAGTGGGTGAGTCAATAAATAGGGTTGTTAGGATTAAAAAGGGGTTCACTAGGGGTTAATCATGAAGGTAGGCTTTTTATGGAATTAGTGGGTTAAATCCTAGGTGCCTTTATCATCTCTGTGTATCAAATCAAAAAATGTGGTCTCGACATGTATAATTGATGCAAGTTCTAGAATAACAAATCAGTGTTGACATACTCATAATCAATAAAGTGAGCAAGAAAAAGAGTATATGCTCTATAAGGCTCAAAATCTCACAAAAATTATGGGTATTTTGATGTCAACCTCGTAAAATTCAAACTTCAAAGTAATATTTAAACTCAGTTCGACAACCTAGAAAATTTTTAATTTCTGAAAAATAGACTTATCATGCTTGATTCTCTAGTATTCTTCAAATTTAATTATCAATGCACAATTATCAATGACTTAATCTAAAACATATCAATAAAAATCATAAATCATCAGAAATTTCATCCTAATTAGTAATATGAGTAATTTACTTTCAAACAAGACTAAATTCAGGATTTTGAGAACAAATGCAAAATGTTTGGTACCTAATTTTAGCAATTTGAGAATAATGAAAAAAGTCAGGCACCTTTTTAGGTTGTTCACCCCCACACTTAAGATGTACATTGCCCTACATTGCCCTCAATGTACAAAGATATATAATAACCTTGTAATAAAATAATCAGATATGGGGGTAAGTGAAAACTTCCTGAATTTTTCGGATGATTCCTTGAGAGGAGATTGTGCCTTTGGTGGTGGTGATGGGCCGTCTGGATGATGAACCTGCGCTAGATGAAGAAATTGGGAGGCTCGTAGAGAGTTAGCCAGGGATCATTAAGACATAATTAAAGTAAACTAAATATAAAATTAAGGACAAGGAAGATAAAGAGAAGGAGACTAAGAAGAAAACTAAAATTAAGAGAAAAGATGAATGGACTGGGAGGTCCTTATTGTTGGGTGTGATTTCTAAGGCTGAGGTTATGGTGGTGGTGGTGGCGTGATTCCCAAGCAGCCTTTAGAACCTAAAATTAAGAAAGTAAGATAAAATAAGCTAAATTAAGTAGAAGAGAAGTAAATGTAAGGAAAACAAAGGAGAAGATAAAAATAAAAGAACAGATAATTGGTCTTAAAGACCCTTGGCTTGTTGTTTGGATGAAGCTGCCGGCATGAACTCATGTGAATCGGTCTCCTTTGAGGAGATTGGCCTCTTGCGCTTCGTTTCCATGGATATGATTTTGATGTAGCTCAAGAGTCTAAGGATTTATTAGGAAAAGGAAAAATGAAAGAGAAAGGAAAGGAAGGAAGAAGGAAAGAAGAAAGAAGTGGGTTAAGAAGAGAAAGGAGAGGGGTATGGTGTTTAAATAAAATTTCAGGTCTGGCGGTTTCCCACGCCCGTGGGTTGAGGGTGTGTCGATTCACACGGCCGTGCTCTATGGCGTGTTGGTTCCCCACGCTCGTGTCTAGCTGTGTTCGACAAGTTAGTATATTGGCACGGTTTATCCAAGACGCAGGCGTGTTCAAACCGTGGTTGGCAAGTCGATAGCCTCACACGGCGCATGTAACGCACGCGTGCTGCGTGCTACTTTGCCGGTGCCCGTGGGGTAGTGGTTGGGTCCGTGAATTCAAGAAATTAGTTCATTCTGACTTGTACCGTCCTACCATGTTAGTACCAAGATTCTTGAGGTACACACGGCCACGGCCACGGCCGTGTGCAAGGTCGTGTGTCCTGGAGTTCTGCACCCCTTGTTAGTTTATAACTACGTGTTCAGAAAGAAAAGAAGAAAAGAAAAATAAATTTAAAGCAAAATGTGAGAATAAATTATGTTAGTGCTCGGGTTGCCTCCCGAGAAGCGCTCATTTATAGTCTTAAGCTAGACTGTCCTCCCGTTTGCTTTGTCAGGGTGGTTTGAGGAGTTGGAAGTCCTTCCTCATGCTATCATTTGCGTCTTCGTGAAAAAAATTAAGTTGAGATGTGTTTATAGTAAAAGTACCAAAAATAGGATTACTTACCTCGACTGCTCCGTGTGGAAAAACACTGGTTACCCTAAAAGATATTTCTTTGTTTGTGCTAGGGTCCGGAGGAGATATTCGAGGATTTTCCTGATCTAACTGTACTTGGTCCCCTATTTTGAAGTGATTTGTTGTTCCTATTAGCTCTTTTGGGGGCTCCTTCGGTTTTATCTCGTGTGGTTCCGGTTCTTCGTCGTGTATCCCTAATTTCTCCTTGAAGTGTGTCTTTCACTCATCTAGATCATCGAACTGAATCCCTCGATCGTCATGAGTTATTTATTTATTGACATGGGGTTTAGGATCGGGTTCAGTTGTATTCTTTGGTGGTACTTCCTGAAAATAAGGGTTAACCAAATGGTTATCAGTAGAATTTACGTTCTCACCTTGATTACTCGATGTTCTAGCCAAATCGTGAGCCTTGATGGTGACTGTCTCATTACCTACGCAAAGTATGAGTTCTCCTGCATCAACATCAATTTTAGTCCTGGCAGTTGCTAAAAAGGGTCTTCCTAAAATTAGGGGGATCGAATTATCCTCATCCATGTCTAAGATAACAAAATCTACTGGGAAAACGAATTTGTCTATTTTTACAAGAACATCTTCGATAATACCCCTAGGAATTCTAACAGTTTTATCAGCTAATTGAATGTTCATCCTAGTTTGTTTGGGTTTCCCTAGACCTAATTGTTTAAACAATTTATAAGGCATGACATTTATGCTTGCCCCTAATCGCCTAACAGCGTTATCAACGATTAGTCTACCAATTAAACATGGAATTGTAAAACTCCTGGATCTTTTAGCTTTTGTGGTAGTCTATTTTGGAGAATTGTTGAGCACTTTGCGTTAAGTTCCACATGTGACGACTCGTCTAACTTCTGTTTGTTTGTCAGAAGCTCCTTTAAAAATTTTCTAGAATCTGGCATCTGCGAAAGAGCTTCAAGTAATGGTAAGTTAATATGTAATTTCTTTAAAAGTTTAAGAAACTTACCGAACTGTTCTTCTGTGTCGTCTCTTCTTAATGCCTCAGGGTAAGGTACGCGAGGTTGGTATTCCTTGATTACCGGTTTTGGCTTGTCTTGTGTTACCTCTACTTTACCTTTTTCTACCTCGTTTTCTTGTGTTGGACTGGGTTCGTCTACTTCTTCGCTTTCTTGAGCTGTTATGGCCTAGATTTGCTCATTTGGATTAATTTCAGTATTACTTGGTAGACGCCCTTGTGGTCGTTCGGATAATAGCTTTGCAATTTCTCCGACTAACTGAGTAATTTCCCCAATTGCCTTTGTAAGTCCTCCAACTTAGTTCTCGATCTTTTTGATCGATGTTTGTTGGGTGTCGAGTGTTACCTCATTTTTTTGGAGACGGGCTTCTGTGGATGCTATGAATTTGTTCAACGTCTCTTCAAGACTCGGCTTCTTTTCTTGTGGATAGGGCTGATTTTGGAAGTTTTGTTGTCTTTGATTTCCTTGATTTCCTTGTCCTCCCCACGAAAAATTTGGGTGGTTCCTCCAACCTGGATTATAGTTATTACTATATGGGTTATTATTAGATCTGAAATTGTTACCTATATAGTTCATCTGTTCGCTCTCTGTGCCTGGTTGGTAGGGTGGGTACTCAGGATTCGCCACAGTTCCACTTGTGTCGCAGATGCATATTTGGATGTACTGCGAAGAACACAAACTATCAATCTTCTTATTCATCAACTCTACGATTTGATAGCATGGTTCTTCTGCGTCGAGGTTGTAAACTCCGGCTATTTTTGTTGGCCTTGTTCTTGTAACTTGCCCGCGATAGTTATTCAAATGACATCTCTTCAATAAACTCGTAGGTCGCCTCGGGAGTTTTATTATTCAGGGTTCCACCGACGACTGAATCAATTAATTGCCTCGTTGAAGGATTCACACCTTTGTAAAAAGTTTGGACTTGGAGCCATAATGGTAATCCGTGGTGTGGGCATCTCCTCAAGAGATCTTTGTATCTCTCCCATGCATCGTATAATGTCTCTAAATCCATCTACACAAAAGAAGATATATCATTTCGTAATTTGGCCGTTTTGGCCGGTGGGAAATATTTTAATAAAAATTTTTCGGTCATTTGTTCCCATGTAGTGATCGACCCTCGTGGTAACGAGTTTAACCACTGTTTGGATTTGCTTCTTAGTGAAAAGGGAAATAACCGAAGACGTATGGCATCGTCAGAAACACCATTTATTTTGAAGGCATCACAGAATTCAAAAAAGTTAGCTATATGAGTGCTTGGATCTTCATCCTGCAAACCATCAAATTGAACAAATTGCTGAATCATTTGAATAGTGTTAGGCTTTAATTCAAAATTATTAGCAGCTATAGCAGGCCTAACAATACTAGATTTGGCTCCTATTAAATGCAGTTTAGCATAATCAAACATAGTACGAGGAGCATTATCTTCTCCCACATTATGTGGTGGAAGATTATTTTAAATCCATCCCTTTGATAGGATTGGATCTGTCTTCTCGCTCTCCTTGGTAATTTAGGGCTCGCCTAATTTCTCTGCGATTTCTTGAGCGGTAGCTTCAATATCACTATCGTATTCTAAAGGTCCTCTCGGGTTCCTTCTAGTCATAAACTAGAGGTACTGCTAGGAAAAGAAAGAAAGAAAATTTAGCAAATTTAAAATTAAAACTAAAAATAAAAAATAAATTAGAAAAATAAAAATAATTGCTAAAGTAATAAAAATAGAGTTTTCTTAATATTTTAGTTCCCTGATATGGCGCCAAAAACTTGATCATTTGTAAATCGAGTTTTAAAATTTATAAAAGAATGATCGAACCTGGAAACTAACTTTGACAACGATTGAGGCAAGTGCACCTATCGAACAGTAGTATAGCTTAGGCAAGACCGGATTATCGAACCCAAAGGAACTAAAAGTACTAATACTCACCGTCTTTTTATTATTTAGCCTTAATATAAAGTGATGGTTGTTTAAACTAAAACTAATCTACTTACTAAGCTAAGATGCAAAGACAAAAAGAATGAATTCATGAAATAACTTTTGGGAAAACTCAGTTGACTCAAGCGATACCCTTTGAAACACCCCAAACCCGGCCCACAAGCCCCGACCGGATCTGGTATGCTTCTTAAGAAAAATTAGTTTTGTCATTTTTTAAAATGATGTGATTTTGTGGTAAAGAATAGATTTGAAGTACGAACTTGTTAAAAATCGTTTTGAAATTTAAATTTGTTTATATAAATATATAATCATCAAAATCTATGTTTTTAATAAAAAATATTTTATCAAAAGAAGATTCAAATTTATGAATTATTAATATTTTGAAAACCATAAGTATTTAGATGTCAAAACATTTTCATACGATTATCGAAATATTTAATTGTTTAGCTGAAATTGATCGTAGCAGAATATAAATTAAAACGTAAAAGTAACATAGCTAATGGCGACCTTATTACAAAAACATATCCCAAATTAAATCCCAAAATATATAAGAAAACGTAGTAAGTTTAATATAAAGGAAAACCCAATTTACTGAGTTGAGCAATGGCCACCACGTAGTCCTTGCTGACCCGGTCCAACTCATTGAGTATCACACGAAAAGATATCCCTTTGAAGGGTGAGTCAATGAGACCCAATGTGTAACAATATACTAAAAGTCCAATCGATCATAGTAATAAAGCCCATAATATAGCAAATCGATAATAAATGATTAAATCACATATACATATAAATGAAATGCAATCCAGAACCCAACTTAGATATCCATCGCTACACACCACCCGTACCTACCAATCACACCGCGGGGATTACTAAATCGATCCTCCATCCGCTACACACCATCAAGGCGATTGCTTTGCGATCAACATGCACATCACCCTTATAATCGTGGCAAAGCCACCGAAAAATTGTGACAGAGTCACGGATTCATAATATCGTGACCCGAAGTCACCGGATTCATAATATCGTGACCAAAGTCACGGATAATGTGGTAAAAACCACGGAACACTTCCCCTTTCAATATTACCCATATGCCCATGCAATAACATATTATTTCAATACCATGCCATATATCCCTGAAATCATATTGGAACCATATACATTTCATATTTATGCTTATAGCATTATTAACGATGCAGATATCATTCCTTGTACATTACCCCAAAATCATAACCAAATATCGGATATGTCTCATATCAAAATTTATACAAAATGTTAAGGAATAACGTGCACTGAATTCATTGTACCATTAAATGATACCCAAGCCATAATCATTTATATTTCTTTATAAACACATTTTCATCAATAATACTATTAATCTATTAGAATTTTAGTGTAAGCTACACACCTTGTAAACACGGAGATTGAAAGAATACTTAAGATTTTCGACTCTTGCCTACAACGTCGATAAGCACCTACATAACACTTATATGAGAAATCGATTATCGCTAAAAGATATGGCCTTTGGCGAATTTCATTATCTCCTACCTTGGATTATTCAAATCCCGAATGATCCCCTAAACGTTGGCTACAAAGAAACCCCGAACTTTCCTTCAAGTTTGGCCAAAGATAATAAAAGGAATTAGAGTTTAGCTTTTCAATCGTTAGAAAAGAAAGGGATAAAGAAATTAGTCTAGAAGAGGTTCTTATCAGAAAGTAAAGACCAAAATGCAAATGGTCTCTAAACTCCAAAAAAATTCAGCAAGATGAAATAGAAAAATAGATTCAAATGAAAAGATGATAGGCTTTTGGTGCTTAGAAGCAATCGGTTTCAATGGTGTCAATGAAGTGAAATTTTTCGGTTTAGAAGAGAATGGAAAAGAAAAAGAAAAGGAGAAATGATCAAAGAGAATAAATGGGTTTGGTTATGGAAGAAATTGAATAAAGAAAAAGTTGTTGGTAATGGTCAAGTAAGAAAGGATGAAAGAAAAATGCCTTCAAAAGTGGTAATATTTTGGTACCAAAAGAGAGAAAAGCTTGAGAGAAAAAAAAGAAGAAAAAGAGTACCAATTTGGTCAAAATATGATAGCCAAAACAAAACAAAGTTTTCACCTATTGCAAATGACAATTTAGGCTAAGAAGAAAAATTTGGAGAAAAGGGAAAAGATGCACAAATTGTTAAGATTTTGGCCAACTAACACCCCTAATCCCATACAACATTGGCCAACTCACAAGCCAACACAATCCCCTTTTTCCTCCTCATTTCTTCCCTATCATCTCCTTAATCACTATCACAATTAAACCAACCCCCTTAGCCCTTATGTTTGTCTAGGTTCATGGTCAAATGACCATGGAAAAACTTCCAAAACATCACCCACTCTTCAAGCCTTTTGTCCCCTAAACATTCCATAACAACTTGATTCCTTACCTTAACTACTAACTTTCCTTTTTCCTTTGGTCTACTATCCAAAAATAAAAGAAGAATCCATCCATACTAGATAAAGCTTGACCGACACTATAGGAAAGAGAACAAAAATTAAAATTCCTTCCAATTGCTAGCTAAGGGATTCGAACCTCTACCCTCATGCATTCACCCATGCGCCATCACCACTTTACTAATTGACTTGTCATGTGATTAAACCTCAAATTAATTCTCTTAAGGCCAAACTTGCTTAGCTCCTTCTAAAACTAAAAATCTAATATTTTTCTAAGGCATTCTCCTATATTCTAAAATTCTCGAAGTCCCTAAAACTCATACAAAGAGCACACAACAAAACAATACACACATTCAAGCGAAAAATTTCATAACCCCTAAATCCTGGATATTACAATTCTACCCTCCTTAAAAAAAATTTCGACCTCGAAATTACACGACAAGAATAAGTGAGGGTATTGTTGCGTCAGATAGCTTCCTCCGGCTCCCACGAAGCTTCTTCCGATCCATGGTTACGCCATAACACTTTGACGAGAGGCGATTTCCTCCGTAACACTTTCACATCCCGATCTAGAATTTGAATCGGTTCCTCCTCATAGGACAAATCGATCGTAGTTCTACCTCCTCAAGCGGCACTACATGAGATGGATCCGGCCTGCAGTAACGACATAACATCGAAACATGAAACACATCATGCATTTGCTTCAACTCCGAAGGTAACTCTAAGCGATATGCCACTGGTCCAACCCACTTCAAAACCCGATAAGGTCCTATAAACACAGGGCTTAACTTTCCTTTGCGACCAAATCTCATCACCTTTTTCCAAGGCGACACCTTTAGGAACACTTGGTCTCCCACAACAAACTCTATTTCCTTTCGCTTCAAATCTGCGTCACGACTTTTTGCCTATCGGATGCCTCCTTCAACCGAGCCCGAATTGCCTTAACCTTTTCTTCGGATTCGGCCACAATCTCTGGACCCAAAACACGGCGTTCCCTAATTCGCATCCAACACGTAGGAGTGCGACACTTCCGTCTATATAGTGCCTCATACGGTGCCATCCGAATCATGGCTTGATAATCGTTGTTGTATGCAAACTCGCTAAAGGCAAAAACTCTTCCCGACTTCCTCTGAAATCTATCACACATCCCCTTAACATGTCCTCTAATACTTGGATTACTCGCTCGATCGACTGGCCGATTGTGGATGAAATGCCGTCTTGAAGTCTAATCACGGTGCCCAAAGCTTTGATGTAATGCTTTCCAAAATCGAGGCGTAAACCTCGGATCCCTATCCGAAATAATCGACACCGCACTTCATTCAATCTTACAATCTACGCCACATACAACTTCGCCAATTTACGCAAAGAGTAATCAACTCGCACGGTATGAAATGTGCGGACTTCGTCAATCGATCCACTATCACCCACACCGAGTCTTTCTTGGTAGGCGTAAGGGAAGTCCACTAACAAAGTCCATGGTGATATGCTCCCACTTCCATTGCGGAATCTTTATCGGTGAAGCAATCCCGATGGAACTTGGTGTTCAACCTTAACTGGCGACACGTTAAGCACTTCCCACAAATTCCGTAACTTCCCGCTTAAGATCAGGCCACCAAAATTGATCCGAAGATCCCTATACAACTTACTACCTCCCAGATGCATCGCATAAGGACCACTATGCGATTCCTGAAGAATTCTCCGCCTAAGCTCTTCATCCTCCGGCATACAGATCTTACCCTTGAAACACAAAACTCCATCGCTATTAACACCATAATCTTCCAACTCTCCATTTTGCACTTGCCGTAGCTTAACACTTAAATCATCATCTACCAACTGTCTTTCTTTCACACGACTCAAGCACATCGGCTTTACTTGTAATTCCGCCAACAAACTTCCGTCGTCAAAAAGACTAAGATGTGCAAACATCGCTCTTAGATCCGACACCACTTTCCGACTTAGAGCAACTGCCACTACATTCGCCTTGCCCGGGTGATACTCTATAGAGCAATCATAGTCTTTTAACAACTCCACCCATCTTCACGCTGCCTCTCAGATTCAACTCCTTACGAGTCGTGCAGATACTTAAGACTCTTGTGGTCCGTGTAGATTCTTGATTTTTCTCCATACAAATAATGCCTCCACACGTTAAGAGCAAAGACTACCGCCGCTAACTCCAAGTCATGCATCGGGTAGTTAACCTCGTGAGGCCTCAATTGCAGAGGCGCACACGCAACCACCTTCCCGTCTTGCATCAAAACACATCCCAATCCAATGTGAGACGCATCACAATACACCACAAAGTCCTTCCTACCTCAGTGAATCAAACCGGAGCTTGGTCAAAACCCTCTTAAGCTTCTCAAAGCTCTCTCATCGCTTATCCGCCCACACGAAAGGTATCTCTTTCTCAACAACCGTCAAAGGTGCCGCTATCGAGGAGAATCCTTCGACAGAACCTTCAGTAGTAACCCGCTAATTCCAAGAAAGCTGCGAACCTCACTACTGACTTAGGTGGTTTCAATCTATCACCGCCTCAATCTTGAGGATCCACCCTTATCCCTTCCGCATGACACCACATGGCCTAAAAACGCAACTTCTTTTCGGCCAAAATTCGCACACTTTTGAATTTGGCATAAAGCTTCTTCTCCTCAACACTTGTAACACTATCCAGAAGATGCTCATCATCTTTGTAACTCGGACTTGGAATACACAAGAATATCGTCTATGAACACAACAACAAATCGATCCAAGTAGGGTTGAAAAACCCGATTCATCATATCCATGAACGCAAACTAGGGCATTAGTCAATCCGAGCGGCATTACCAAAAATTCATAATGCCCATATCTTGTTGAGAAAAAGTCTTGTGGATATCCGCTTCCTTCACCTTAAGTCGATGATACCCGACCTTAAATCTAACTTTGAGAATACCGTAGCTCCCTTTAAACCGATCGAACAAGTCGTCTATCCTTGGCAAAGGATACTTGTTCTTGATGGTCACTTATTCAAATCGTTTAATCTATGCACATACGCATAGTCCCGCCCTTCTTCTTCACGAACAAGACCAGGTGCTCCCCATGGTGACATACTAGGTCGGATAAACCCACGATCAAGCAACTCTTGAATTTGAGCCTTAAGCTCAACCAACTCCTTTGGTGCCATTCTATACGGAGCGATAGATACGGCGCCATTCCAGGGCAACAAGTCAATCCCAAATTCCACTTCACGATCCGGAGGCAATCCCGGAAGTTCTTAGGAAAGATATCCACGAATTCTCTCTCACGATCCGACCTCTTCAATAGTTGCCTCCTTAGCCTCCAAGGCATTGACCAACATAAGAAAAGCCAAACAACCTTTCCTAACCATCTTTTCTGCCTTAAGAGCAGATACTACATTTGATAAGTAGTTCAGTCTCTCGCCCAACACCACAACTTCCTTATCGTCCATAGACCTTAGTGACATCCGCTTAGCAGCACAATTCACATTCGCACGATACTTCACTAACCAATCCATGCCTAGAATCAAGTCAAATTCTCCAAATGGCAACTCCATTAAATTAGTCGGAAACTGCGTCCCTTGAACTTCTAAAGGCACTTCCTTAAAGAGCTTATCTACTACTACTGATGTCATTCTAAAGGACTAAGCACGTCATCTTCCTAGGTACAGTCTCGAGTTCACATGCAGAGTTCCGGATACCTCACTAGCGATGTAAGAATGAGTCGACCCTATATCTATCGTGAGCAATAAAGGCAACCCAAAAATAATAAACGCGTGCAGTGATAACATCAGGTGCATCACTATCTTCCCTCCGACGAACCGCATACACCAAACCTAGCTGTCTAGCCTCAGTGCTACCACTGCCTCTGCCCAGAGTCCCGCGACCTCTACCAGAACCATTACCTCTGCCACTCGAACCACGACCCCTCATCGGCTGCTGTCCACCTCTGCCAGCCTGATTAAAACTCTAACCTACTGAACGATTCCTCTCTGTATCCAATGGACAATCCCTAATCATATGATCCTTGGACCCGCACTTGAAACATCCTCCTGTCTTCTTCCAACATTCTCCCGGGTGCATCTTTCCACATTGAGCAAAAGTTAGTATTGTCCTCCCGAAGCAACTTGCTGACCTCGCGGCCCATCAACTCTAGGTTTCTTTTGAAAATTCCCGGATGACCCTGAAGACCCATAGCTCCTCTTATTCTTATTCTAACCTCGATCTCTGTTCTGTCTCTCGGTCCACTTAACTTCTTCAGCTATCTGTGCTCTATCCACTAAAACTGCAAAATCTCTCTCACGATGCGGTGCAATCAACACTCGCAGCTCATCTCGCAACCCATCCTCAAATCTGACACACCGCTCATAATCAGTAGCTACAATCCCTCTGGCATATCGGCTTAACCGCAAAAACTCCGCTTCATACTCAGCTATCGACTTATTTCCTTGTACCAGATTCAGGAACGCCTTTCTCTGAGAATCAATATAGCTAGCTCCGACATATTTCCCTTCAAACTTAATCTTAAAATACCCCCAATCCACACGATCCACAGGAATACTCTCTTTGAAAGTGAGCCACCACTGGTACGCCTCGTCACGAAGCAATGAAATAGCGCCTTTCAGCTTTTCCTCAGTAGTGCAGTCCAAATCGTCCATGATCCTCTCGACTGTTTCTAACCAATACTCCGCTACATTCGGAGCTACCCCAGATACTCCCCTAAAAACCTCGGCTCCATTAGATCTAAGTCTCTCACCCACCGACTTTCGTGCTCCATTACCCATACTAGCTCTCGCTACTCGTTCTAAGACTCGTAGCACGACCTGCGATCACACGTCATCTCCTCCGGTTGCTCACACGAATTCCGCTCCAACGGTGGTGGCGGTGCCTCATTTCGAGAACCACGACCGGATCTAATCGGTTCGACATAGCCATTTCCGCTCTACCGCGTCCACGGCGACCACGCCCCTAGAACTCATGTATACTTAATGCCTTATCTGTTTTACGAAAATTTTATGCATTAGAGTCTTTTCACTTTCTTGTTTAAATAAAATTTTATGCAACTGAGTTTTAATTAGTGGTTTTCCCCGTATAAGTACACATATACCTAGGGTCCATGTTTCTAAAATATAGTTTCCTTAGGCTTATCAACATACTGAAATCGATTTATCAACAAAAGAACTTACCAGGTGGACTTGGGTCGAGAACTCGGGTGCCATGCTTCTATAAAAACCATTTTTGACCAAAAATTTTCAAAATCAATCATTTGAGCCAAATTTTGAAAACGTTGTGGACTTCAAAACCCAAGGCCGAGTATTTAAAGCGGGCTCGATACAAGTTGAAACACCCCAAACCCGCCCACAAGCCCCGACCGAACTGGTATGCTTCTTAAGAAAAATTCGTTTTGTCGTTTTGTAAAATGATGTGATTTTGTGGTAAAGAATAGATTTGAAGTACGAACTTGTTAAAAATCGTTTTGAAATTTAAATTTGTTTATATAAATATATAATCATCAAAATCTATGTTTTTAATAAAAATTATTTTATCAAAAGAAGATTCAAATTTATGAATTATTAATATTTTGAAAACCATAAGTATTTAGATGTCAAAACATTTTCATACGATTATCGAAATATTTAATTGTTTAAATGAAATTGATCGTAGCGAGAATATAAATTAAAGCGTAAAAGTAACATAGCTAATGGCGACCTTATTACAAAAACATATCCCAAATTAAATCCCAAAATATATAAGAAAGCGTAGTAAGTTTAATATAAAGGAAAACCCAATTTCTTGAGTTGAGCAATGGCCACCACGTAGTCCTTGTCGACCCGGTCCAAATCATTGACTATCACCGAAAAGATATCCCATGAAGGGTGAGTCAATGAGACTCAATGTGTAACAATATACTAAAAGTCCAATCGATCATAGTAATAAAGCCCATAATATAGCAAATCGATAATAAATGATTAAATCACATATACATATAAATAAAATGCAATCCCGAACCCAACTTAGATATCCATCATTGCACACCACCCGCACCTTCCAATCACACCGTGGGGATTACTAAATCGACCCTCCATCCGCTACACCATCGAAGGCGATTCTTTGCGAGTCAACATGCACATCGCCCTTATAATCGTGGCATAGCCACGGATAATTGTGATGAGTCACCGGATTCATAATATTGTGACCGAAGTCACTTTGGATTCATAATATCGTGACCAAAGTCACCGGATAATGTGGTAAAAACCACCGGAACACTTCCCCTTTCAATATTACCCATATGCCCATGCAATAACATATTATTTCAATACCATGCCATATATCCCCGAAATCATATCGGAATCATATACATTTCATATTTATGCTTATAGCATTATTAACGATCTGAGATATCATTCCTTGTACATTACCCCAAAATCATAACCAAATATCGGATATGTCTCATATCAAAATTTATACAAAATGTTAAGGAATAACGTACCTGAATTCACTGTACCATTAAATGATACCCGAAGCCATAATCATTTATATTTCTTTATAAACACATTTTCATCAATAATACTATTAATCTATTAGAATTTTAGTGTAAGCTACACACCTTGTAAACACGGAGATTGATAGAATACTTAAGATTTTCGACTCTTGCCTACAACGTCGACAGCACCTACATAACACTTATATGAGAAATTGATTATCACTAAAAAGATATGGCCTTTGGCCAAATTTCATTATCTCCTTACCTTGGATTATTCAAATCCCGAATGATCCCCCCCTAAATGTTGGCTACAAAGAAACCCCGAACTTTCCTTCAAGTTTCGGCCAAAGATAATAAAAGGAATTAGAGTTTCGCTTTTCAATCGTTAGAAAAAGAAAGGGATAAAGAAATTAGTCTAGAAGAGGTTCTTACCGAAAAGTAAAGACCAAAATGCAAATGGTCTCTAAACTCCAAAAAAAATTCAGCAAGATGAAATAGAAAAATAGATTCAAATGAAAAAGATGATAGGTTTTGGTGCTTAGAAGCAATCGGTTTCAATGGTGTCAATGGAGTGAAATTTTCGGTTTTAGAAGAGAATGGAAAAGAAAAAGAAAAGGAGAAATGATCAAAGAGAATAAATGGGTTTCGGTTATGGAAGAAATTGAATAAAGAAAAAGTTGTTGGTAATGGTCAAGTAAGAAAGGATGAAAGAAAAATGCCTTCAAAAGTGGTAATATTTTGGTACCAAAAAGGAGAAAAGCTTGAGAGAAAAAAAAAGAAGAAAAAGAGTACCAATTTGGTCAAAATATGATAGCCAAAACAAAACAAAGTTTTCACCTATTGCAAATGACAATTTCGGCTAAGAAGAAAAATTTGGAGAAAAGGGAAAAGATGCACAAATTGTTAAGATTTTGGCCAACTAACACCCCCTAATCCCATACAACATTCGGCCAACTCACAAGCCAACACAATCCCCCTTTTTCCTCCTCATTTCTTCCCTATCATCTCCTTAATCACTATCACAATTAAACCAACCCCCCTTAGCCCTTATGCCGTCTAGGTTCATGGTCAAATGACCATGGAAAAACTTCAAAACATCACCCACTCTTCAAGCCTTTTGTCCCCTAAACATTCCATAACAACTTGATTCCTTACCTTAACTACTAACTTTCCTTTTTCCTTTGGTCTACTATCCAAAAATAAAAGAAGAATCCATCCATACTAGATAAAGCTTGACCGACACTATAGGAAAGAGAACAAAAATTAAAATTCCTTCCAATTGCTAGCTAAGGGATTCGAACCTCTACCCTCATGCATTCACCCATGCGCCATCACCACTTTACTAATTGACTTGTCTTGTGATTAAACCTCAAATTAATTCTCTTAAGGCCAAACTTGCTTAGCTCCCCTTCTAAAACTAAAAATCTAATATTTTTCTAAGGCATTCTCCTATATTCTAAAATTATCGAAGTCCCTAAAACTCATACAAAGAGCACACAACAAAATAATACACACATTCAAGCGAAAAATTTCATAACCCCTAAATCCTGGATATTACACCCTTAGGAAAAATCCACCTAGACTTCACTTGTTATTTAACCTTGAACCATATGATTTATTTACTTAGTTTGATCCGTGAGACTCCCTAACGTATATTAAACCCTCTCTCGAGGCGAATAACGTCTAACCCTAGGTTAATTAGTGGAACTCTCGTTCGCTTATAATAACCCCCTAGAATAGCAGTAAATCGATCTGTGGACTCCCATATTAGGTTTCACCCTAATCCCAGCAAAATCTCGTCACCCTATCTCTAGGCGCACGATCAACTCCGCTTAATTATGTTGGATCTACTCTTAGGCGGGTCTATTCCTCCTCCACCTAAGCACATTAGATTTGGATTAAGTTCACACAATTAAGAACAAACTAAGTTATTATCATATAATTCAAAAAATCAAATAACAAGATTCCTCATAGGTTTCATCCCCTTCGGGTATCCGAAGGTTTAGTTCATAATAATAAAAGACAACATCTCAAGAGAAAAGATAAAACAAAAAATAAGAAATCCCTAAAACCCCAAACAAAAAATAAGAAATCCCTAAAACCCCCTGAAGGAATTGAAGAGGAGATCTTCCGTCTTGAGTAGAATTCCGGCTTCTTGAGATGGATCAACCGGCAATCTTCGAGTGATTCCCACAAATCGACCTTTTCGGCTTGGCTTTAGCCTAGCTCGCCGCCCCCTTTCGAAATTTGGTACCTAGGGTGTATTTATAGGCTTTTGAAACACGTTTCTTTCTCCCTAAGTATCCTTTCCCGAATGAAATTGCTCTTCTCCACGGCAGAGGCATGACCATGGCACACACCCGTGTAAATCGTGGCCAGGCCGTGTTCGAGACTGTTGAATGAGGCACGGCCATGTAAGTCATGGTAAGGCCGTGTTCTAGTAGGAATGGTGGCACGACCGTGTGGCTTGAAGTCCGGGCCGTGCTAATTTCGTGGCTTTGCCCAATTTGGTCCGTTTTAAGCTCGTTTCTCGTTCTTTTCATCATCGGGTGCTTTCCTGAGTATAAGACATGAAAAGAAGGGATTAAGAGCACCTTTTTACATAAATTTGGGGCTTAAATATTCCAAAAGCATACTAAATGTGGGCTTAGAATATGTTACTTTTACGGTTTATCACCAAGGAAGAATCCACCTAGACTTCACTTGTTATCTAACTCTGAATCAGACGATTTATTCACTTGACTTGATCCATAGGATTCCCTAATTTATATTAATACCTCTCTCGAGGCTACTAACGTCTAACCCTAGGTTGATTAATTGAAATCTCTTTCTAATTAAAACCCCTAGAATTGCATTAACTCGATCTATAGACTCCCATATTAGGTTTGACCCTAATCCGGCATATTTTTGTCACCCTATCTCTAGGCACGCGAGCAACTCCGCTTAATTATGCTAGATCTACTCTTAGGCAGAGTCTATTCCTCCTCTACCTAAGCACATCAATACTTGAATCAATATCTGAAATGTCAAAGCAAGAATTAAGAACACATAATTAAGAACAAATCAAGTATTTATCATATAGCTCAGAAAATAATAACAAGATCCGTCTTAGGTTTCATCCCCCCCAGGTATCTGAGGGTTTAGTTCATAATCATAAAAATATACATCTCAGAAGAAAAGATAAAACAAAACATAAGAAAAACCTTAAAACCCCCTGAAGGAATTGAAGAGAAGATCTTCCGTCTTGAGTATGACTCTAGCCTCTTGAGATGAATCAACTGGCTTTCTTCGAGTAAATCCCACGATTCTGACCTCTCCGGCTTGGCTCCTTGGCCTAGCTGGACGCCCCCAAAGGTTGGCCTTTAGGGTGTTTATATAGGCTTTTGGAATGGCTTTCTTTGCCTCTAAGTACCCTAATCTGAATAAAATTCTTCTTTGTCATGGCAGGGACACGCCCATGGCACACGTCCGTGTAAGTCGAGTTGTCGGCCGTGTTCGAGCCTGCTAAGGAGGCACGACCGTGTGGTGAAACCCCAGGCCGTGTCGATTTCTCACTTTGGCCCATTTGGTCCGTTTTCGGCCCGTTTCTCATTCTTTTCATCCTCTTATGCTCCCCTGAGTATAAAACATGAAATTAAAGGATTGGGAGCACCAAATTCCATAATTCAAGGGATAAATCATCCAAAAGCATGCTAAAGGTGGGATTAAAATATGTTACTATTACGGTTTATCAAATACCCCCACACTTAAGCTTTTGCTTGTCCTCAAGCAAAAATCTCAACTCACAATTGAAACGAACTTCCTCAATTCATGATATTCATCAATAGTGTTTCATCATAATTCATAGATAATTCGTACATGGATAATTTAACCAAAAAGGTTCCTAAAGATTCAAACAATCAAAGTCATAGTTTTTATAGTACGAAAAATAAGTGTTTCCCCTTACCTAAGTAATTACCTCTGATTCAAAATTGACAAAAATTGACATCCTCACTAAAGATTCACTCAAATCACTCGAAGTGTTTAAGGTTCAGAAATAAGCACTCAGAATTCGAACATGAAAAGTTAATCCCATAGGCTTGCATGAAAATCAAATCTCCACCACTGGAAAATGAAATGATACACAAATCAAAAGGACTTTTATGGGTTGTAACATGGCTTGGGTTAAAGGTGTGGATAAAGGTTGAATTAGAAGGTTAGAATCGAGGTTGAATTGACAAATTACCTAACTATAGACAACGAACTGAATAAAGAATAATTACATCAATTGAAAACTTGTAATACTAATACTAATAACACGAGCTTCTTCTAAAGATGTGAATTTAATAGCTTAAGCTCCAAGAACAAAGAAGTAAAAATGAATATACTTCGGTTTTTTTTAAGAACAAATCAAGTAATAATAATAAGATAGAATTTAACAACTGATATACAGAAACTAGTTAAGTAACCGATCAAATCAAATCTCGATATAGGGGTAGTCAAGAAGAATGGTGATAACAAATACAAAGGGTTTTGGGTTAATATTTAGTGGGTGAGTCAATAAAATGGGTTGTTAGGATTAAAGGGGTTCACTAGGGGTTAATTGTGAGGGTAGGATTTTAGTGGAGTAAGTGGGTTAAAACCTAGGTGCCTTTATCATCTTAGTATAACAAATCAAAGGTGTGGTCTCGACATGTATAATCGGCGCAAGTTCTAGAATAACAAATCAATGTTGACACACTCATAATCAATAAAGTGAGCACGAAAAGGAATGTATGCTCTAAAAGGCTCAAAATCTCACAAAAATTATGGGCTTTTGATGTCAACTTCGTAAATTTCAAACTTCAAAGTAATAATTAGATTCGGGTAGACAACCTAACAAAATTTTTACTTCTAAAAAATAGACTTATCCTCATTGATTCTCTAGTTTCCTACAGTTTAAATCATCACTGCATAATTATCAATGACTTGATCCAAAACATATCATAAAAATCATAAATCAAAGGAAATTTTATTTTAACAGTAATATGGGAAATTTTACTTAAGAACAAGACATAATTCAGGAATTTGAGAATAATGCAATAAGTTAGGCACTTTTAAGATTCACCCCCCACACTTAAGATGTACATTGCCCTAAATGTACAAAGATAGATAGGAATTCATAAAAGATAGGGAGAGATGAAACTTCCTAAATTTTGGATGGATTCCTTGATTTGGAGGTGTGGAAACTTGATTCGGAGGTGAAAGATAAGTTGGAGGAGGCGTCTCTGGTGGTGGTATGGTGGCTGCCCACTATTACTGCGCTAGATGAAGAAATTGGGTAGCCCGTGAAGAAAAAGCCAGGAAATACTAAGAAAAATTCAAAATAAACTAATAATTTATTTAAGGACAAGGAAGATAAAGAGAAGGAAAATAAATGCTGTAACACCCCTTACCCGAGACCGTTGCCGGAGTCGAGCTTGAGGCGTTACTAGACTTAACTACTAATTTGGGGCATAAAAAAATTGAAATTGTCCATCTACGTCATATTGACTAAATTGACTATAACTCGAGTTACAAAACTCGAAATTTAGATCCGTAATTTTTTATTAAAACTAGACTCATGTATTTTATTACTATAATTTTTTCAGAATTTTTTCACATAGCCGATTAGTACATTTTATTCATTAAAATTTCCCTGTTTTCACTAACCAATGGTTCTGACCTCTCTTAACCTAAATTCATATATCTCATTGTACAGTTTTCATATGTTGTTCCCACTTATTTCTATTGAAATTAGACCCACTAAGGAATCTATACATATAAATTATAACTCATAATTCATTTTTTACAATTTTTAATGATTTTCTAAATTCAAAACAGAAGACTTCAAATACCATCTTGACCCTGTCTCACTAAAATTCAAATATCACAGAATATAAAACTCCTTTGCCTACTCTATTTATTTCATACAAAAATATACACAATAATCTTTAATTCTATATCTTATTCACTTTTTAATTCCATTTCTCCTATTTTTGGTGATTTTTCAAAATCACGTCACTGCTGCTAATCAAAAACTGTTTCATTGCAAAATATGATTAACTAGTTTATAACATCTTTACTCCCTTTCATTTAAACTCTATACATTAACCATACTTATATATATACCAAAAACCAAATCAATAAAAACCACAACCAAACATAATCATCAAGCCAAAATATAAATTCCAAGATTAACAAGATGGACAAGCCATTTTCGCATGGCTTATACAAATATATATAACTTCAAAACCAACAATATCAAAACTAGCCTATACATGCCACGTAACCAAATCTCCAACCATTTATTTACCGAAGCGAAAATTGGATAGTGTGATGAGATCTCCTTCAACTTCCAACCCGAGCAAGTCTTCGAAACTCTATAAACATAGGAAAATTACACAAAGTAAGCTTTGAAAGCTTAGTAAGTCATAAGCAAATAATTCATCATAGAAACATATATAATTCAATTCAAATAGGCCAAATTTAGTTAATCACATACACATATACAATCACTTTTCTCATATAATCCATGTTCCTCGTTAAGTAACTTCACTTACTCATAATTCACTTACTCATAATTTATATCATCATTCGTAAACTTTCACCTTTCAAAGCCTTAAGGCCAAACACTCACACATTCAATAATAGATTTCACATCGATCTATAAATCACTTTCCCATCTCAAAACAAATACATATACATTTGTTCACGTATATACATATTAACTACCAAATTTTCTTTCTTACCATTCAATTCATATAATTCACATATAAAAACATATGATATAAAATTTTCATTTCAACATCTAAAACTTACTTATTAGATCAAATACACATGATTCATTATACCATCACATATGGCCGAATATACTAGTTTAATGCATCATCATATATATAACCGAACATCCAAATTTAATTAAATTATCACATGTACTCATATATTCGAATTTAATATAATATCACATATAACCACTTATATACAAATTCAATTCATCATCACATATGCACATACCTTTGTGGTCGAACATATAAGGTTAATTAAATCAACTTACTTGTTCAATTTCCACATCCATATGAAGTCTTTTAGACATAGACTTGAAACAAATCATCGGTATTAAACACTGCTAGGCGAAGCTTTGAATCACACACACTGATCATTTCATTTTGTTTATCACATTATTCTCCTTTCAACAGTTTTTGTCTCCAAAGCCTCTGTAACTCCGCACACACAATGCAAATTTCGTAACGCATCGCACACATAGTGCCGTTACTTGAGAAAGAGTACACATAGTACCATTCAACAGTAATGTATCGCACACATAGTGCCATTACTATTTAATCGCACACGTAGTGCCTATTTGCGATAATGTATCGCACACATAGTGCCATTACTATTTAATCGCACACGTAGTGCCTATTTGCGATAATGTATCGCACACATAGTGCCATTACTATTTAATCCGCACACATAGTGCCATTTAACCGATTTCGCACACACAGTGCTCGGTACTCTAGTTCGCACACTTAGTGCCTTTTTAAGAGACCTTTTCTTTGATCTTCAATACACTCGTAATTCCATTACCATTCATACATACTCAATTTATCTCATTCAAGTACTAACACATTCAGCATACTCAATTTACATATTTCTATTCATAACATACATATATCTATCAACAACTCAATTGCCTCTTCCATTACCATTACATTCGGCAAGTTCAAACATTTACATTCACAAATATCCAACTCTTCAATTACCATCACTTCTCATTTTCCATTTCCATTTATATACATATCTATTCATTAACACAAACACTTACATTTAGCCAATTCTTATATTCGATAGTTTCACATATTTACTCATATGGACCAACTCATATCTGGATATCATATACACATCCCATTTATTTCATGATACATTCGGCAATAAGGAAATTAAAATGATTACATTTCATATTCATATGTACATTAGTATACAATTGAATACATTTCATCCAACTACTTAAAAACTTACTCAAGTAGTTCCTTGAACATATCAAATACCATCCCTCACATTCGGCAATAGCAAATATAATTGTAAACATTTCAATTCAGCATGAATAATTTAAATTTAATTAAAATTAAGAACAACCATTTGCTTATAGACTTACCTCGGATATCGGCAAACGTAAAATCAACTATTTGACTATTTTTGTCTTTCCCTGATTCAAATCTGACTTTCTCTTTTCTTGATCTAATTTGATATAAATGAAACTTATTTAATCAATATTCAATTAAATTCACTCAAAAACACATGAATAAGTAATTTGCACTTTTACCCCATACATTTTACATTTTCACGATTTAGTCCCTGTTGCACAAAACACAAAACATTCAAAATTTGACTACTTCATGCTTTAGCCGAATGTTCCTTACACTCATAAAAGTCCATAAATTTCATTCATTTTTCATTTTAGTCCCTCCAAAAATTTATTTTTGTAATTTAGTCCTAATTACTCAATTTCATCAAAAATCTCATTACAAAACATGTTAATCTAAAGCATATATTTTATATTTCATCAACTAACAACAAAAATCACAACTAATCATCAATAACATATCTCAAAATCTTCATCAAATTCTAAAATTAGGGTATGGGCTTGATAGTATACTAAACAACGATCTCAAAAACATAAAAATTATCAAAAACCGAACAAAATCACTTACCCAATTAAACCTCCAAAGTGCTGAACCTTAGGTAATTTTTCTTCTTTTATTTCTCTCTTAGTTTCGGCAATGAAAAAAAAATGAACATCCAAGCTCTTTTTTTCATGTTTTATTTAATATATTAACTTTATAATACTTTACTTATTATTATAACTTTTATGTTTAATATATAAAAAAAAACAAAAACCACATAATGTAACCTTAGTGCCGTCCATTCAATAATTAAAGGGAAATATTGCAACATAAAACCCTCATATTAAAAGAACAACCATTATTTAGCCCCTTTGAATTTAACCACTAATTTTTCATTTTATGCGATTAAGCCCTTTTTATTTAATTAAGCACACAAACAATCAAATTTTCATACGAAACTTTCACACATGCTAATTCACATATAATTAACACGAAAAATAATATTTAAATATTTTTTAGACTCGGATTTGTGGTCCCAAAACCACTATTCCGATTAGAGTCAAAATTGGGCTGTTACAAATGCGACGAAAAAAAATTAAAAACTAAATGGCCTCAAATATCCTTGGCTTGTCGAGTGGATGAAGCGGCCGGCATGAACTTATGTAGATCGGTCTCCCACAGGGGAAGACTGTGCTAGGATCCTTTCGCTTCTTCGACATGGATATGGTGTACATCTAGAGTTTGGAAAAAAGGGCCAAGGAAGGAGAATATGGAATGGGGATCTGAGAATGTATGGAAGAAGGGGAATGTGAGTAGTTGAGAAGAGGGAGGGGGTGGTTTAAATAGAGTTCTGATGTCTGGTACATCCCCACGCCCGTGTACCATGGGCGTGTTGGGTCACAAGGCCGTATCTCACGGCCTTGTTGTGCTTCGTTCATTTCTCCCATGCCCGTTTCGTGGTCACCACGCCCATGTTTAATAAAACAGTATCGACCACGGCTGTATCGCACGGCCGTGGTGTTTAGTCGGAGCCCGTGTGACTTCCCTTAGTGTCGGCCACGGCCATATCACACAGTCGTGGCAATTTATAGCCGTTTGTGATCTGGGAATCTTTCGGCATTGGCTCGTACTACCACTGCTATGTCAGTACGGGAGTCCATAGTATCCACACGGCCACGACCACGGCCGTGTTCAAGGCCTTGTGGTATGGAAATCTACACTTTGGTTAGCTCATCGTTAGGTGAAAAAAATTAAAAGTAAAAATAGAAACGAAAAAGAATGAACGGAGTTAGTGCTCGGGTTGCCTCCCGAGAAGCGTTCGTTTAAAGTATTAAGCTAGACTTGCCTCTCATTCGCATAATCAGGGTGCTTTCAAGAGTTGAACTTCCTTCCTCATGCTATCTGTTCTACTATCATGATATAACTCGAGTCGAGTCGCGTTTACTTTAAAAGTGCCAAAAATAGGGTTACTTACCTCGATTGTTCCATATGGGAAAACATTGATTACCTTAAAAGAGATGCCTTCATTTGTATTCAGGTCTGATGTGGCGATTCGAGGGTCTCCCTTATTCAACAATACCTGATCTCCTATTTTGAAGTGATTTGTCGTTCCTATAACCTTGACTGGAGGTTCCCTTGGTTTTACTTCGTGTGATTTTGGCCTCTCCTTAAAATGTGCTTTCTACTCATCAAGTTCATCAATATGAAGCCTTCGTTCCTCCTAAGTTATTTCTTTGTTGGCATGAGATATAGGATCCAGCTCGATTGTGTTGTTAAAGTGGTGCTTCACGAAAAAGAAGGTTTAACTAATTGGTTATCAATTAAATTTACTTTCTCACCTCTATCACTTGATGTCTGGTTGAGTCGAGAGCTCAAGGCCCGATTGATTCGTCACCTACACGGAGTATGAGTTCTCTGTACCAACATCAATTTGATTCTGCGGTTGCTAAAAAGGGTCTTCCTAAAATTAAGGGGATACTATTGTCCTTATCCATGTCTAAAACTACAAAGTCTACTGGGAATACGAATTTATCAATCTTTACGAGAACATCTTCGATTATACCCCTAGGAATTCGAATAGTCTTATCAGCTAATTGAATGCTCATCCTAGTTTGTTTGGGTTTCCCTAGACCTAGTTGTTTAAACATTTTATAAGGCATAACATTTATGCTTGCCCCTAAATCAGCTAAAGCATTATTAATAGATAAACTACCAATTAAACATGGAATCATAAAACTCCCTGGATCTTTTAATTTCTGTGGTAGTTTGTTTTGTAGAATTGCTGAGCACATTGCGTTTAGCTCCGCATGCGACGACTCGTCTAACCTCCGTTTGTTTGTTAGAAGCTCTTTTAAAAATTTCCTCGAATCTGGCATCTGCGAGAGAACTTCAAGAAAGGGTAAGTTAATATGTAATTTCTTTAAGAGTTTAAGAAACTTACCGAACTGTTCTTCTGTGTTATCTTTCTTCATTGTTTCGGGATATGGTATACGAGGTTGGTACTCTTTGATTACCGGTTTTGATTTATCATGACTTACCTCGACCTTACCTTCGTCTACCACATCCTCTTGCCTTAATTTGGGCTCATCTAACCCTTTACTATCCTGAGCGGTTATGGCTTGAAGTTGCTCCTTTGGGTTAGTTTCAGTGTTGCTTGGCAATCTACCTTGTGGTCGTTTCGACATGATCTTGGTGAGTTGACCTACCGATTCTGGATCTCTTGAATCGATGCTTCTTACTTTTTGAGTCTTTGTTTCGGTGTTTTGGAAACGTGTTTTACGACACATGATGAATTTTGTTAGCATCTCCTCAAGGTTTGATTTTTTTCTCTTGTGGGTAGAAATTTGCTTTGTTAGAAGCTTTGAGATGTCGGAACGCCGGCACCTTGGCGCGACAAAATAAAATTAATTAGGCTATCCAAACCATGAATCCATGTGTGAGGAACGAATCGGGGTGAAATAAAGATTTCAAATTATTGAAACTTCAACTGAGTAGACAAGCGACGCGCCTCGGCAACAAGAATTTTGATCTCTTTGTCGAACCAAGCCGCAACCTTTTACGATGTCCGCCTCTACGTAATCCACCCGGTTTGACTATGAGCGGAAGAAATCTCCAAAATTGTTTTGTAGGTTTATTTGCTTGTGTTTGCTAGACCTCACAAGCAATCTCTTAGGGTTTATATTAAGCTCTGTATCTTTTATTACCTTTTATAATTGGTATATCTTTAATGACTCATAAAATTAAATAAATACAATAAAGTTTTTAAAGAAAATTATAATTACATTAATTATATTCAAAAATTATAATTACATTAATTATAACAAGAATTTCGGTGAACTATATTTATTTAAATTTATATACGAACCAAATTCATATATTAATAGAACTATGTTGTCATTATGTGTACAACATCCTTGTACATATAATATGTTCAATATTTGATTGCCCAATTAAATTAATTCTTTAATTAATTTAATTCATGTGACAACCAAACACAATACCAACTATGTTTTATTCCGTTCATTTTAACCATAGGGTGTGACCCTGTAGGTTCTTGTAACGTTAACAGTAATACTAGAATGATTCTAATGTCACAAACAATGAGTGGCATCTAGCAATGCATCATTGCTACCTAAGTTACAAGAAGTCATGATTCGACATAACCTTTTGTGATTAACCTTTCATGCATTAATCCTTAAGTCCTTTATCTCTGGAACGGACACAAATCATGGAATAGTCACACTTGCATAGTCCATCCCATGTTTCTTGATATCTTGAGTAGACTATGATATACAAATTAGTATGACATCTCATATCAACTTATTTGAGCATGGCCATGCATTTCTTGTCTCACTCAATCAAGTGGCCTAAGATATTACTCCTATTATGCAGGAGGGACTTATCCTATATTGATCAACCATATCCCTCTACATAGATTGTGGTATATCCAACATCAACCTTTATATAACAACTTTATTACGGTGTACATTTGATCTGTATCAAAATATACAACTCACGATGTTGGGATAATGATGATCTCAAGTCTGAAGATCATATACATATTAATCACTATGAGTAATGTTGTGACAATTACATAACAATCCAAGAAACATACTCATAGCGGGTCAGTCCAATATGTTGTTCTCTAACACACATATTCATGCATTGATTTTGACACTCCATATCAATGACAACTCTTTATCATCAATCAACTACGTGTTAGTCTTAATGCATTATTGTTGTCCTAGTCAACAATAATACTTGGCTAAGGATCTTTTAAGAATAATCATATTATTCTCAAGACATTATTATAAAATAATTTATTTATACACACAGAAAGAAAAACTTAAATAATAATGACAATGCTTTATATTAATAAATATGGTAAATCAAGTATGTTATTACAACCATCTCATGATTGATCTTTGGGCATACTCTTACATGAGAGGGGTTATTGTCTCTGATTTCCTTGACCTCCCCACGAAAAATTGGGGTGGTTCCTCCAACCTGGATTATAATTGTTACTATAGGGGTTATTTTGAGATCTAAAATTGTTACCCATATAGTGAGCTTGCTCGTTTTCAGTGCTCAGGTTGTAAAGTGGATATTATGTGTTGCTCATTCCTCCTCCATTTGTATCGCTTCGCATAGCGGATGTACTGTGAAGAACCACAAAAACCATCAATTTTTTTATTTAACATCTCTACCTGATTTGATAGCATGGTCATTGCGTCGAGGTTAAAAACACTAGCGGCTTTTGTTGGCCTTGTCCTCGTGACTTGCCATTGATAATTATTCAGTGACATCTCTTCAATAAACTCGTAGGCAGCCTCAGGTGTTTTGTTATTCAAGGATCCGCCGGCGGCTGAATCAATCAACTGCTCGGTTGAAGGATTTACACCATTATAAAAGGTTTGGACTTGTAGCCACAATGGTAATCCATGGTGTGGGCACCTTCTCAAAAGATCTTTGTATCTTTCCCATGCATCATAAAGTGTCTCTAAATCCATCTGCACAAAAGAAGAGATATCATTCCTTAACTTAGCCGTTTGAGCCGGTGGAAAATATTTTAATAAAAAAATTTCGGTCATTTGCTCCCATGTAGTGATTGATTCTCGTGGAAGAGAATTCAACCACTGTTTGGCTTTATTCCTCAAAGAAAAGGGAAACAACCGAAGACGAATGGCATCATCAGAAACACCATTTATTTTGAACGTATCGCAAAATTCTAGGAAATTTGCCAAGTGATTGTTTGGATCTTCATCCTGCAAACCATCAAACTGAACAAATTATTGTATCATTTGAATTGTGTTAGGTTTCAGTTCAAAATTATTTGCAGCAATAGTAGGTCTAAAAATACTTAATTCAGTACCAACTAAACTAGGCTTAGCATAATCATACATAGTACGAGGAGCATGATTTTCGGCCACCTCTGGAGGTAGCGGATTATTCTTGCCATCTCTTCGGTAGTATTGTTCTCGTCTTCTTGCTCTTCTTCTATGTAAGTTAGGCTTCGCCTTATTTCTCTACGATTTCTGCGAACGGTTCCTTAATTATCACTATCGTAAATTAAGGGTCCTGTCAGGTTCCTTCTAGTCATAAACTAGAAGTACCTGCAAGGAACAAAGAAAGAGAAAAATTAGCAAAGTTAAAATAAATTGTAAATAAATAAAATGGCTAAAGTAATAAAAATTAAGCGTCTTTAATATTTTGGTTCCCCGGCAATGGCGCCAAAAACTTCGATCGTAATGTCAGAGTCTTAAAATTTATATAATGAATGATCTAGCCTAGAAACTAACTGTGACAACGATTGAGGCAAGCGCACCTATCGAACAGTAGTATAGTTTAGTGGCAAGACCGGAATATCGAACCCAAAGGAACCAAAAGTACTAATACTAACTTTCTTTCTATTATTTAGCCTAAGAATTGAAGTGAATTATTGTTTAATCTAAAATTACCTAACTACTAAGCTAAAGACGCTAAGACAAAGAGAACGAATTGGGGAAATACTTGTGGGAAAAACCAATTGATTAAGACGATACCCAAGGTAGAATCCACCTAGACTTCACTTGTTATCTAACTCTGAACCAGACGATTTATTCACTTGACTTGATCCGTAGGATTCCCTAATTTATATTAATACCTCTCTCGAGGCTACTAACGTCTAACCCTAGGTTGATTAATTGAAATCTCTTTCTAATTAAAACCCCTAGAATTGCATTAACTCAATCTATGGACTCCCATATTAGGTTTGACCCTAATCCGGCAGATTTTCGTCACCCTATCTCTAGGCGCGCGAGCAACTTCGCTTAATTATGCTAGATCTACTCTTAGACAGGGTCTATTCCTCCTCTACCTAAGCACATCAATACTTGAATCAATATCTGAAATATCAAAGCAAGAATTAAGAACACATAATTAAGAACAAATCAAGTATTTATCATATAGCTCAGAAAACAATAACAAGATCCGTCTTAGGTTTCATCCCCCTCAGGTATCTAAGGGTTTAGTTCATAATCATAAAAATATACATCTCAGAAGAAAAGATAAAACAAAACATAAGAAAAACCCTAAAACCCTCTGAAGGAATTGAAGAGAAGATATTCCGTCTTGAGTATGACTCCGGCTTCTTGAGATGAATCAACTGGCTTTCTTCGAGTAAATCCCACGATTCTGACCTCTCCGGCTTAGCTCCTTGGCCTAGCTGGACGCCCCCCAAAGGTTGGCCTTTAGGGTGTGTATATAGGCTTTTGGAATGGCTTTCTTTGCCTCTAAGTACCCTAATCCGAATAAAAATCTTCTATGTCACGGCAGGGACACGGCCATGGCACACGCCCGTGTAAGTCGAGTTGTAGGCCGTGTTCGAGCCTGGTAAAGAGGCACGACCGTGTGGTGCAACTGCAGGCCGTGTCGATTTCTCACTTTGGCCCATTTGGTCCATTTTTGGCCCGTTTCTCGTTCTTTTCATCCTCCTATGCTCTCCTGAGTATAAAACATGAAATTAAAGGATTAGGAGCACCAAATTCCATAATTTAAGGGATAAATCATCCAAAAGCATGCTAAAGGTGGGATTAAAATATGTTACTATTACGGTTTATCAAATACCCCCGCACTTAAGCTTTTGCTTGTCCTCAGGCAAAAATCTCCACTCACAATTAAAACGAACTTCCTCAATTCATGATATTCATCAATAGTGTTTCATCATAATTCATAGATAATTCGTACATGGATAATTTAACCAAAAAGTTTCCTAAAGATTCAAACAATCAAAGTCATAGTTTTTATAGTACGAAAAATAGGTGTTTCCCCTTACCTAAATAATTACCTCTGATTCAAAATTGACAAAAATTGACATCCTCACTAAATATTCACTCAAATCACTCGAAGTGTTTAAGGTTCAGAAGTAAGCACTCAGAAGTCGAACATGAAAAGTTAATCCCATAGGCTTGCATGAAAATTAAATCTCCACCACTGTAAAATGATATGATACACAAATCAAAAGGTCTTTTATGGGTTATAACGGGGCTTGGGTTAAAGGTATGGTTAAAGGCTGAATTAGAAGGTTAGAATCGAGGTTGAATTGACAAATTACCTAACTATAGACAACGAACTGAATAAAGAATAATTACATCAATTAAAAACTTGTAATACTAATACTAATAACACGAGCTTCTTCTAAAGATGTGAATTTAATAGCTCAAGCTCCAATAACAAAGAAGTAAAAATGAATATACTTCGGTTTTTTTTAAGAACAAATCAAGTAATAATAATAAGATAGAATTTAACAACTGATATAAAGAAACTAGTTAAGTAACCGATCAAATCAAATCTCGATATAGGGGTAGTCAAGAAGAATGGTGATAACAAATACAAAGGGTTTTGGGTTAATATTTAGTGGGTGAGTCAATAAAATGGGTTGCTAAGATTAAAGGGGTTCACTAGGGGTTAATTGTGAGGGTAGGCTTTTAGTGAAGTAAGTGGGTTAAAACCTAGGTGCCTTTATCATCTTAGTATATCAAATCAAATGTGTGGTCTCGACATGTATAATCGACGCAAGTTCTAGAATAACAAATCAATGTCTACTCACTCATAATTAATAAAATGAGCACGAGAAGGAATGTATGCTCTAAAAGGCTCAAAATCTCACAAAAATTATGGGCTTTTGATGTCAACTTTGTAAATTTCAAACTTCAAAGTAGTAATTAGATTCGGGTAGACAACCTAACAAAATTTTTACTTCTGAAAAATAGACTTATCCTGCTTGATTCTCTAGTTTCCTACAGTTTAAATCATCACTGCATAATTATCAATGAATTAATCCAAAACATATCATAAAAATCATAAATCAAAGGAAATTTCATTTTAACAGTAATATGAAAAATTTTACTTAAGAACAAGACATAATTCAGGAATTTGAGAATAATGCAAAAAGTTAGGCACTTTTAAGATTCACCCCCACACTTAAGATGTACATTGCCCTCAATGTACCAAGATAGATAGGAATTCATAAAAGATAGGGAGAGATGAAACTTCCTGAATTTTGGATGGATTCCTTGAGTTGGAGGTGTGGAAACTTGATTCGGAGGTGAAAGATAAGTTGGAGGAGGCGTCTCCGGTGGTGGTATGGTGGCTGCCCACTATGACTGCGCTAGATGAAGAAATTGGGTAGCCCGTGAAGAAAAAGCCAGGAAATACTAAGAAAAATTCAAAATAACCTAATTATTTATTTAAGGACAAGGAAGATAAAGAGAAGGAAAATAAATGCGACGAAAAAAAAATTAAAAACTAAATGGCCTCAAATATCCTTGGCTTGTCGAGTGGATGAAGCGGCCGACATGAGCTTATGTAGATCGGTCTCCCACAGGGGAAGACTGTGCTAGGATCCTTTCGCTTCTTCGACATGGATATGGTGTACATCTAGAGTTTGGAAAAAAGGGCCAAGGAAGGAGAATATGGAAGGGGGTCTGAGAATGTATGGAAGAAGGGGAATGTGAGTAGTTGAGAAGAGGGAGGGGTGGTTTAAATAGTGTTTTGATGTCTGGTACATCCCCACGCCCGTGTACTATGGGCGTGTTGGGTCACACGGCCGTATCTCACGGCCTTGTTATGCTTCGTTCGTTTCTCCCACGCCCGTTTCGTGGTCACCACGCCCATGTTTGATAAAATAATGTCGACCACGGTTGTATCGCACGACTGTGGTGTTTAGTCGGAGCCCGTGTGACTTCCCTTAGTGTCGGCCATGGCCATATCACACAGCCGTGGCAATTTATAGTCATCTGTGATCTGGGAATCTTTCGTCATTGGCTCGTACTACCTCTACTATGTCAGTACGGGAGTCCGTAGTATCCACACGGCCACGGCCACAGCCGTGTGGTATGGAAATCTACACTTTGGTTAGCTCATCGTTAGGTGAAAAAATTAAAAGTAAAAATAGAAACGAAAAAGAATGAATGGAGTTAGTGCTCGGGTTGGCTCCCGAGAAGCGCTCGTTTAAAGTCTTAAGCTAGACTTGCCTCTCATTCGCATAATCAGGGTGGTTTGAAGAGTTAAACATCCTTCCTCATGCTATCAGTTCTACTATCATGATATAACTCGAGTCGAGTCGCGTTTACTTTAAAAGTGTCGAAAATAGGGTTACTTACCTCGATTGTTCCGTATGGGAAAACATTGATTACCTTAAAAGAGATGTCTTCGTTTGTATTCAGGTCTGATGTGGCGATTCGAGGGTCTCCCTTATTCAATAATACCTGATCTCCTATTTTGAAGTGATTTGTCATTCCTATAAGCTTGTCTGGAGGTTCCCTTGGTTTTACTTCGTGTGATTTTGGCTTCTCCTTAAAATGTGCTTTCCACTCATCTAGTTCATCAATATGAAGCCTTCATTCCTCCTGAGTTATTTCTTTGTTGGCATGAGATATAGGATCCGGCTCGCTTGTGTTGTTAAAGTGGTGCTTCACGAAAGAAGGTTTAACTAATTGGTTATCAATTGAATTTACTTTCTCACCTCTATCAGTTGATGTCCTGGTTGAGTCGAGAGCCTGAAGACTGATTGATTCGTCACCTACATGGAGTATGAGTTCTCCTGTACCAACATTAATTTCAGTTCTGGCAGTTGCTAAAAAGGGTCTTCCTAAATTTAAGGGGATACTATTGTCCTCATCCATGTCTAAAACTACAAAGTCTACTGGGAATACAAATTTATCAATCTTTACGAGAACATCTTCGATTATACCCCTAGGAATTCGAATAGTCTTATTAGCCAATTGAATGCTCATCCTAGTTTGTTTGGGTTTCCCTAGACCTAGTTGTTTAAACATTTTATAAGGCATAACATTTATGCTTGCCCCTAAATAAGCTAAAGCATTATTAATAGATAAACTACCAATTAAACATGGAATCATAAAACTCCCTGGATCTTTTAATTTCTGTGGTAGTTTGTTTTGTAGAATTGCTGAGCACATTGCGTTTAGCTCCACATGCGATGACTCGTCTAACCTCCGTTTGTTTGTTAGAAGCTCTTTTAAAAAATTCCTCGAATCTGGTATCTGCGAGAGAGCTTCAAGAAAGGGTAAGTTAATATGTAATTTCTTTAATAGTTTAAGAAACTTACCGAACTATTCTTCTGTGTTATCTTTCTTCATTACTTCGGGATATGGTATGCGAGGTTGGTACTCTTTGATTACCGGTTTTGATTTATCATGACTTACCTCGACCTTACCTTCCTCTACCACATCCTCTTGCCTTAATTTGGGCTCATCTAACCCTTTACTATCCTGAGCGGTTATGGCTTGAAGTTGCTCCTTTGGGTTAGTTTCAGTGTTGCTTGGCAATCTACCTTGTGGTCGTTCTGACATGATCTTGGTGAGTTGACTACCTAATTCTGTATCTCTCGAATCGATGCTTCTTACTTTTTGAGTGCTATTTCGGTGTTTTGGAAACGTGTTTCTGACACCGCGATGAATTTTGTTAGCATCTCCTCAAGGTTCGGTTTTTTTTCTTGTGGGTAGGGCTACTGTTGGAAGCCTGAGAGGGGTTGTTGTCCCTGATTTCCTTGACCTCCCCACGAAAAATTGGGGTGGTTCCTCTAACCTGGATTATAATTGTTACTATAGGTGTTATTTTGAGATCTAAAATTGTTACCCATATAGTGAGCTTGCTCGTTTTCAGTGCTCAGGTTGTAAAGTGGATATTCTGTGTTGCTCATTCCTCCTCCATTTGTATCGCACTGCATAACTGGATGTACCTGTGAAGAACCACAAAAACCATCAATTTTTTTATTTAACATCTCTACCTGATTTGATAGCATGGTCACTACGTCGAGGTTAAAAACACTAGCGGCTTTTGTTGGCCTTGTCCTCGTGACTTTCCACTGATAATTATTCAGTGACATCTCTTCAATAAACTCGTAGGTAGCCTCAGGTGTTTTGTTATTCAAGGTTCCGCCGGCGGCTGAATCAATCAACTGCCTGGTTGAAGGATTTACACCGTTATAAAAGGTTTGGACTTGTAGCCACAATGGTAATCCATGGTGTGGACACCTTCTCAATAGATCTTTGTATCTTTCTCATGCATCATAAAGTGTCTCTAAATCCATCTGCACAAAAGAAGAGATATCGTTCCTTAACTTAGCCGTTTTAGCCAGCAGAAAATATTTTAATAAATTTTTTTCGGTCATTTGCTCCCATGTAGTGATTGATCCTCGTGGAAGAGAATTCAACCACTATTTGACTTTATTCCTCAAAGAAAAGGGAAACAACTGAAGAGGAATGGCATCATCAGAAACACCATTTATTTTGAACGTATCGCAAAATTCTAGGAAATTTGCCAAGTGATTGTTTGGATCTTCATCCTGCAAACCATCAAACTGAACAAATTGCTGTATCATTTGAATTGTGTTAGGTTTCAGTTCAAAATTATTTTCAGCAATAGTAGGTCTAACAATACTTAATTCAGTACCAACTAACTAGGCTTAGCATAATCATACATAGTACGAGGAGCATGATTTTTGGCCACCTCTGGAGGTAGCGGATTATTCTCAGCCATCTCTTCGGTAGTATTGTTCTCGTCTTCTTGCTCTTCTTCTATGTAAGTTAGGCTTCGCCTTATTTCTCTATGATTTCTGCGAACGGTTCCTTCAATATCACTGTCGTAAATTAAGGGTCCTGTCGGGTTCCTTCTAGTCATAAACTAGAAGTACCTACAAGGAACAAAGAAAGAGAAAAATTAGCAAAGTTAAAATAAATTGTAAATAAATAAAATGGCTAAAGTAATAAAAAATAAGCGTCTTTAATATTTTGGTTCCCCGGCAATGGCGCCAAAAACTTTGATCGTAATGTCAGAGTCTTAAAATTTATATAATGAATGATCTAGCCTAGAAACTAACTGTGACAACGATTGAGGCAAGCGCACCTATCGAACAGTAGTATAGTTTAGTGGCAAGACCGGAATAGCGAACCCAAAGGAACCAAAAGTACTAATACTAACTTTCTTTCTATTATTTAGCCTAAGAATTGAAGTGAATTATTGTTTAATCTAAAATTAACTAACTACTAAGCTAAAGACGCTAAGACAAAGAGAATGAATTGGGGAAATACTTGTGGGAAAGACCAATTGATTAAGACGATACCCAAGGAAGAATCCACCTAGACTTCACTTGTTATCTAACTCTGAACCAGACGATTTATTCACTTGACTTGACCCGTAGGATTCCCTAATTTATATTAATACCTCTCTCGAGGCTACTAACGTCTAACCCTAGGTTGATTAATTGAAATCTCTTTCTAATTAAAACCCCTAGAATTGCATTAACTCAATCTATGGACTCCCATATTAGGTTTGACCCTAATCCGGCAGATTTTCGTCACCCTATCTCTAGGCGCGCGAGCAACTCCGCTTAATTATGCTCGATCTGCTCTTAGGCAGGGTCTATTCCTCCTCTACCTAAGCACATCAATACTTGAATCAATATCTGAAATATCAAAGCAAGAATTAAGAACACATAATTAAGAACAAATCAAGTATTTATCATATAGCTCAGAAAATAATAACAAGATCCGTCTCAGGTTTCATCCCCCTCAGGTATCTGAGGGTTTAGTTCATAATCATAAAAATATACATCTCAAAAGAAAAGATAAAACAAAACATAAGAAAAACCCTAAAACCCCCTGAAGGAATTGAAGAGAAGATCTTCCGTCTTGAGTATGACTCCGGCTTCTTGAGATGAATCAACTGGCTTTTTTCGAGTAAATCCCACGATTCTGACCTCTCTGGCTTGGCTCCTTGGCCTAGCTGGAAGCCCCCCCAAAGGTTGGCCTTTAGGGTGTTTATATAGGCTTTTGGAATGGCTTTCTTTGCCTCTAAGTACCCTAATTCGAATAAAATTCTTCTTTGTCACAGCAGGGACACGCACATGGCACACGCCCATGTAAGTCGAGTTGTAGGCCGTGTTCGAGCTATCTAAGGAGGCACGGCCGTGTGGTGAAACCCCAGGCCGTGTCGATTTCTCACTTTGGCCCATTTGGTCCGTTTTCAGCCTGTTTCTCATTCTCTTCATCTTCCTATGCTCTCCTGAGTATAAAACATGAAATTAAAGGATTAGGAGCACCAAATTCCATAATTCAAGGGATAAATCATCCAAAAGCATGCTAAAGGTGGGATTAAAATATGTTACTATTACGATTTATCAAAAATCTTGTAGTCCTTTTGATTTACTTTGAGGATTTCTTCCTTCCAATTTTAAAATGTGAAGTTCCTACCTCAGGTGTTATTCTTTTTTTATTGTTTCCATCAAAGTCACGTCCCACTTGAGTTGAAATGTGAATATCATTTATCACATTTTCTTCCTCATTCTCTTCAAGTATGTCATTGTCAGCATCCTCAAAAAATTCACTAAGGAGTGTACCCGAAGAAGGTGTCCATGCTTTATCACCGGTGGCAACTATCCCCATGAACATTTGGTCCAACGTCCCTTTAAATTCAGGATCAATGCCTGAAGTTCTAAATTTTTTAGCTTCAGGCACAACCTACATATAAATTGATAGTTTAGTAAAAAATTATCAATAACCTCATAAATAAAAAATGTAACACCCCTAACCCGGTTCGATCGTCGGACTCAAGCTACAATATGTCACAAAAGATCACAGAACATATAATAGTTGAAAGTACAATTTAAACTTAAGAGATTTCATACTACATCATAAATAATCTTGTTTCACGTCAATCCTAACCAAACTAACTCTCAAACAGACTTACAAAAACTTTTTAAATCAAACCAAAAACATGTAAGGATTTAATTGTAAACTAAATGAAAAGTATAGAAATTTTAGAAATTATGGGTTATACGGCCGTATGGATAGGCCATGTGATAAATTGTGGTCGTGTGTGCTTGAATAACACAACCATGTTTCCAAGCTGTGTAACTAACTAAAACCATGTGAAAGGGAGTCACACGACCGTGTCCTTAGACCGTGTAACAAATTGAGATTGTGCTAACCTGAAACCTTCTAATTACAAAGTTGCACACGGTCGTATCAAATGACTATGTATGACACACGACTGTGTGTTAGCTCGTGTGTACAAAAATAAACCTTTACAATCGAGTTACCTAAACCCAACTTTTACCTGAGCCATATACATGCAACAACCAATTCTGAAACTTATTACAAGTGCACCAAATCACATTTAAAGATATAATCCAATCCTATTTCTAACCAATATACCTCAAGGCACCTCAATCACATTCAACTCAAAATGAATCATTTCAATTCATCTAAACATTTTATACCAAACATTCATTCCATTTAACATTCATTTCAATTAATCGAGCTATGGATGCTACTGTATAAAACAATAGAGTTACAAATGTTTAACAACAAACTCAAACCACAATTAAATTATAATAACCATTCCTATCGAACAATAAGTAACAACAAACATGCAAACATTTATGTTAGGGTGTGAATCAGGTTAAACAATAAAGAATCGATTCAAACAGAAAAACAATTGATTTAAACATAAAGACAATCGATTGGAAAGAAGAAGTATTCTAACATTTTCCACAAACATATCAGTAACAATTCCATCCGAGTTTGACCAATTCATGATCATCCAAAATAAATAATTTTACAATCAATATATGCCATTCATGCTTCAACCTTTACTTGACATGATTCTAAAGCAACCATTTCCAAGATTAGTACATATATCATATAACCTTGTTATAGTTTTACCTATCTGTGCATCTTATACCTTTTCATTTCCATTTACAAACCATCATCCAAGATAACTAATCCATTAAACAAAACTTATAAACATGCCACATCATGATTAAGAAAAAGTATTTCACACATAACATAACCATTCTCTAAAAACATTCAAAACTACTTCCAACATTCATTAACCACCAAAATATTCAAAGTGACAACCCTAGGTACATGCCAATTACATAACCAAAATGGAATACGAGCTTTAGGGAGTTTGGGACCTCGGTTGGATGCTGAGGTGAAACACAAAATGTAGCTATAGACCTAACCTGTGCACTAAAAGTAAAACCTTACGATAAGTAAATAATGCTTTATTTCTTATATATTAGAATGGTATATTAAAAACCATTCAATCTATAACATTTAGATTAACAAAAATGTTCTATGCCATTAGGTTTCAAGATGATTTTAATCACCAACTTTTTTCCTTTTTCATTTCCATATCCACGAACATCATTTTGTAGTCTACTTCTATTGTGATTTCTGAACTTGTAAATCCATCTTTGTTCACTTCTTGGTGTCATTCCGGATTATCCGACAATGATGATAGCCATCCTGGGTTGCCGGGCAACGATGGCTTATCACCCTAAATTGCCTAGCAACGATGGTTTCATAATTCATTTATGTCACCCCGGGTTGCTTGGTGATGATGGCATACCACCCTGGATTTCCCGAAAACGATGATATTTTAACTCATTTATGTCATCATGGATTGCCTAGAAACGATGACCTGCCACCCTGGGTTGCTCGGTGATGATAGCTTTGTCGAGTCTTGTCTACTGATATGTTGATTGCTTTTATCACTTATTTTATGGCTCAAGTTAATACCTCTTCATAACCTGGTTTTTATATTCTCAACGCTTCAATCCAATCATACTCAATGGAAATATAATTCGACTTCATAATCATGCATCAATTCATTTTAGTATGTGTCTTGATAATCAATTGTAAACATCCCAAATCGTTTCTTTTGTCACCAAACAATTAATCGTAGCAATATACAATATATAATGTCGTAAAAATACAAAAATTTAATAAGTATTAAGCCATAGAAACACTTACCAAAATTCAAACTACTTGTCATTGATTTTCATCTTCCCTGTTCCTTTTAATGCACCCACATCAACTTTAGTTACGAAAATTAATACGAAAAAGTGCAAAATTATTTTTCCAACTCAATTTACAATCAATCGTAAAGTCTTACATATTTTGAAATTTATTCAATTTCATCCTTAAAATTGATTCCACTATAGTCCTTTTTAGACCTCCTATTTCTCATTTTTACCACAAATTCTAAAATATATGCATTTTAGTCCCTGTTGTACAAAACTACAAGTTAACTTTACAATTTAGTCATTTTTCACTCCTAAGCTTAAAATCTATCCATCTAATACCTAAAACTTCAAAGATTCATTCGTGGAATCATTCTAAAACTTTAACTGTTTTGAAAAATATCACATGGTTTAGATAGATTGAGCTATCAGGATTTCAAAAACAAAAAAATTACTATGAAAGGTCTAAATTGAACTAACCACTTGAAGCTTTGAATTTTAAGACCCTAAGGTCAATTTTTCTTCCTCCTCAACTTGTTAATTTCGATTTGCATGGAAGAAGAGATGAGTGTTCTCTTTCCATGCACCTTTTGTTTTATTTTATTTGTATTTCATTTTATAACTAAATATTAAATTACCAAATTAACCTTATTAATGTTTAACATCATTTTCCACCGTCTACTAACATTCATATAGTGGAAAACTTGCCACGTTAGGCCCTACTTTAAGTTCCAACTAAAATTTCTCTAGTGATTGAATTTTTACCATTTTTACAATTTAATCCATGTAACTTAATTAATCACTTATTCGATAAAATTACCTATCCAAATTTAATTCTCCTACTATATAAATCCGTAAATATTGAATAAAAATATTTACAAATTTGGTTTACATAAACGGGGTCTCAAAATCATATTTTTCGACACCACTGACTTTCGAGCCGTTACAAGAAAAAAGTAAAAAATGATAAGAATTATTAATCTACTTTTAACCTACTCTCCCACCAATCATCCGATGCATCAATGGTTCCTTTTATAGGATTCCACCCTAGACCAGTATCTTCGCCTTTAAGCTTTTTCCAAGCCTTCCATTCTTTTTTTTAAGGCATCCCACCTATTTTTAAATTATCTTTGTGAGTAAGCCTTGCCTTTTTCATTCTCGAAGTTGGCCATTATTTCCAGCCATCCCTTTTTTTAGTGAAATGAGTACCGTGTCTATATTGCCTTTGAATATCTCTTTAATACAAAGATCACTAAATATTTCTGTCAATCTCTTATCCCATATTGTTTTGACTTTTTCACCACTAACTTCAACGATTGAAGTATTTTTCATCTATTATATAAATATATATGATCACATATAGAAAATTGAAAATAAATATTACAATAATTTCTTAAAATATAAATAAATAATCTTTAAATGTAGTTTGTATATATCAACCATGCCCTGCATACGACAATACTATTCACAAAATTTTTAGATAAGTATTTTACAAGTTAAACATTATGTATATGGACATATATTTAAAAGCATACAAGTGACAGTTAGTTGGGCTCGTGCTTTTGGTGGACGTGCTCCTTTAGCCAGTGGAACAAACAAGAAAACCATAGAAATTTGATAGGGAATTATCAAATAGTTGAGGTAAATTCACTACTAATATTCATTTATAGATTGAAATCAGTAGTAAAGTCAAGCATTTGACGAGGAATTTGATAGGGAATCATCAACAAATTATTGTACATTACACTATCAATAAACACAAATGCAAATCCTATACAACTTTTCAAGGGTTAAGAACAACAAAGTGAATAGAAGGAGACCAAACAAAACCCATTGTTAGATGAAGACCAAAGCTATTAACCTTTCACAGAGAAAGTAGAAAAGGAAAAAGAAAATAAAAAAAAAACATACCTTGAAGGAACATCAAAAGATATATGTTTTTGAAGATAAAGGGCAAGTCCTCTTCCACTATTACTTTACAAATCAGACTTCTATTCAAAGAAAATGAAAGAAGGGAAAGTAGTTCAAAGAATTGCAGCAAAAGTTGAAAGAACCAAAGAAAAAGTGATTTTGGTTGGTGTGGAGTAATAAAAAATATCGTTGGTGTGTTTAAATGAAGGTGAAAAAGTAATTCGGCACCCAAATGTGATTTTGGTTGCAAAAAAAGCTAAAATTTATTGCTTCTGCTATAACAACCCGATTTTAGGTCTAGTCGGAACAGTGGTTTCGGGACCACGAATCCGACGTAGAAAAAATATTTTTATTATATTTTTATGGTCTACAGTTTTATGGAATGATTTCGTGAAAATTTTGTTCAAAAATTTTGACGTTTGGCCACTTAATTTAGTCAAAAGGACTAAATTGTAATAAGTGCAAAATGTGAGTTCTATAGGTTAAAGGTGTCTAATTGTTATGAAATTTTAAATTTGAGGTCCTTAAATGGTAATTAGACCATTGGTTAAGTTGGTGGACAAAAATGGACATGGTTAGGTATGTTTCTAAAGTTTTTAATTAAGGGCATTTTAGTAATTTGGTAATTAAATGAATTAAAAAGCCAAATTAAAAGCCAATTGTTGTCCATATTCCTCCAATGGCCAAATGTACCAAGAAGAAACCATGGATAGGGTTTTTCAAGCTTCCAAGCTCGATTGTAAGTCCGTTCTAGCCCCGTTTTTAATGATTTTTATGTTTTTGAAATCCTTATAACATGATCTATCTATTTCTACCACTAATTTAAGAATTAATCAAAGTATAAAATTTTACCCATGATGGATATTTGTGTATTTTGATGTCTAATGGTATAAAATGTATATTTGGTGTATGATAAACGACTTTTGCTAAGTGATTTTCGATGAAAATGCCTAAAAAGGACTTATTTGTAAAAAGTTGTAAAGTAGGTTTTAAAATGTGAATTAAAGAAAAATGTGGGCTTCTATAAGCATGTATAAGGTTCGGCTAGGCATGGGTATTGAAGAAATTGAGTACATTTCATTTTACGAGCCTAGGGACTAAAATGTAAAAATGTCAAACTTTAGGGGTAAAAATGTAAATTTTGCCATAATGTGATTTTGAGCTGATTTGAATAGTATAATGATTAAATAAGTTAAATGTCATATTATAGATAAAAAACGAGGTTCAGAATTAGAACGGGGGAAAAATGAGTATTTGACGGTTAGGTCCTTTTCGCCATTTTTATGCTGAGGTAAGTTCGTATGTAAATAATGCATTGTTTTAATTATGTTTTAAATGCTTTATTATTGTATAAATTGTGATTGAACCTTGGACGTATTCAACAAAGTTTCAACAAGCGTGAAATCCCGGTTGAACCTTAGGAATAGATAGGATACAAATGTCATGACATTAGGGTTACTGAGATTACGTGTAAGACCATATCTGGGATATGGCATCGATATGAGACTTCGTGTAAGACCATAGTTGGGCTATTGGCATCGATACGAGATTACATGTAAGACCATATCTGGGATATGGCATTAGTACGGTACTGTGTGTAAGATTCCCGAGTACCCTTTAGTATTCCAAGTGGTTCAACGGGTAATTTAATGGGTATGTCAAAGAAGAGAAAGAGCATGTAAGTATTACGAATTGGTACAGGTATGTACGTAAAGTTTATAAGCATTGACTTCATTAAATTTTGAGTTCATGATTTCCACGAGAATGATTTTTTGAAAACCTTGTGATTATTGGTCTATACTTGTGATGTATGAAATTTATGATAAATTCGGTTGAAGATCATGTGATTGGCTTTCGGGCCAAATTGGTTTATCATATAGCATGTTTTATTCACACAAATTGTGATTTATCGGGTACGAGAAAAAGGAAAGATTGACATAATTGCCTAATAAAATGATTACGGAAGTATGAGAAGATATAAGCTTTAAACAATTGAAAAATGTTAAAATATATGCTTGAAATGTGAATACTCATAATTAATGTGCATGTTTACTATGAGGTTTGAAATGATTTGTTAATTGCTGTAATATATTACAAAGGAGAGATTACGGTTGTTAGGCTAATGTCAAGATGTGTTAAATTATGCTTATAAGTTGATAGAGCAAACATTGTGACTAAATAAAATTACAACTATGAGATTCATAGCAATTTTTATTATCTTGTGTTTAAATTGATGGATTTGATAAAAGATTGGTAAGAGTTGCTTATTATTTTCGTACGGACTTACTAAGCTATATAGCTTACCCCCTTATTGTCCCATATCTTATAGGGTTATTAAGCTAGCTCGGGTTGGAGATCGCCGGAGATCTTATCACACTATCAAGCTATCATTTTGGGTATTGATGAATTCAAGTATTTTGAGTTTATGGCATGTATAGGGACTTGGTCTTTTGGTCATATGTGACATTATGACTTTAGCCAATGTATTGGCTTTTAAGGGTCAAAAGCTTGTTTTGATATTTGGCCATGTAAATTGGCTTATTTGGCTAACATGGTTGTAAGCCTAAGTATATTCATATATATGTCAATGCCTTTGGTGATATGATCATGGTATGCTTGGTGAATGTGAATTGTTTGGAAATGTGATTTATGGCGTGAATGTGACATGTTTGGTAATGTGGTCTATTGATGAGATGATAAATTTGTGTGTACAATAAGGTAACTAGAGAGTAGTTAAATGAAGCCTAATGAAGGTGAAATTGACATGAATGATTTATGGCATGATAAATGTTGTGTGTGTGATAAATGTTGATATGGTATTGGTATGTGATGTTCATAATTGTAAATGGTTTGGTTGATCTTACATGCTTGAATTTGTGCTATGTGATGTTGTGTAGATGTATGCAAGTGAGGGTGACAAAATGGTTTGGTAAATAGCCTTGTTTTTGTCCACACGGGTAGACACACGGGCGTGTATCTAGGCCGTGTGTGACACAAGGTCATCCCCATGGGCGTGTGATCCGGTCGTGTGTCCTCTGCACCTAAATTTTTGCAAAACAGAATGCTCAATATCGAGCACACAAGCATGAGACATGGCTGTGTGTCTCAGCCGTGTGAAGGACACGGCATCGGGACACGGGTGTGTGTCTTGGCCGTGTGACTTCAATTTGTTCTTGGGTGACAAATAAAGAGTTACACGGGTTAGGGACACGGGCGTGTGTGACCACACGGCCTACCCACACGGGCGTGTCCCAAGCCACACGGGCGTGTGGCCCTTAAAACATGAAAAATTTTCTAAGTTTCGTAAAATTTTCTAAAGTTCTCGATTTAGTCTCGAACCGCTTCCAAAGCACGTTTTGGGTCTCGTAGGCTCGATTTAGGGACGATATGATTGGTTGTTGAAAAGTTTTAATTTGGATGCAAAATTTATGACTTGGAATTGTATGTTTGCTTGGGTTTAAGTTCGGTAATGCCTCGTACCCTTTTCCGGAGTCGAATACGGGTAAGGGGTGTTACATCTACATTTGGACAATTTTTAACATTTGAAAAGCATTTTTTCTCTCAAAAGTGTCTTATTTAGGAATGTTTTTATCTCAAAAGTGTTTTCTGTCCCAAAAGTGCTTCTTAGAAGCATTGCTAAACTAACCCTTATTCTCCATAGTCTCCTTATCATTTTTCTCTCTTGGTGATTATGAAAATTCATTTGATTTTTAAGTGAAAATAAAGAATTTTTGATGAAAGGATAAAATTGTAAAGAAATCAAAACTTTATTTCTTCTCTCTTTCATGGACGTTGGAAGCTTTGGTGAAAGATGAAGAACTTTCTTCATCTTTCTTTCTTTTTATATTAATTTTAATTAAATAAAATATTAATAAATATCTTATAATAAAATAATAATAAAATATTCAACCAATCATGTTTCAACACTTTTCATCCTTAATTATTACACCATATAATTATCTAATTTGGGTAAGGACTATTTTACCTTTCATGTTTCTTCAAAATTCCATTTTTGAATTCTTACTTAATTTGGTAAAATTACGATTTAATCCATTATATTTTTATACTTTTTCAATTTGGTCCATGCACACCAAATTCATGTAATAAGAAATTGAATTATTTTCACTTTTTATCCTTTAATTTTATCATATTTATGCTCCAGCCCCTAAAATTTCAAATAATTATACTTGAACCACAAAATTTTTTACACTTTACAATTTGGTCCTTACTTTAATTTAGTATACCACAACATACTTCTCAATTCAACTTTTTTTGATACTCCTCAACCTTCTCTTTTGTCACTTTCATTTTCTTATTTTACTTTATCAGGAAATCAATGGCACCCAATTCTCACTTAATATTACCTTTATAGCATAACAATTTTTGAAGTGTTACACAATACCACTAAAAAAAAATATTTTTTTAAATGTATTGATTAAAGCATGATTGAGGGAAAAGTAGGCTGGTGCCTCTGGACATAGTGGCAACACCGTTGGGCACTGTTAAAAATTTCCCATTTTCATAAATAATTTTTCTCCTAACCCATTTTCATAATTAATTAATTTTTTTAGATTATTTATATAGAAAAGCCTAGGTTGGGGAGTCTAGGTCCATATAAACCCTATTAGGAAATCTCTTACTTTACTATGTAGGATCCAAGTCCCGTACTTCGCAGTTGGTACATAACAATCCATTACACTCTGCAACCTCGATGCCCACGCGGGCTAGCTTTGCACTAGCTTAATCTAGCCCTGGGCAAACACTGCAATGTCAGCACCACCACTCGCACTGCACAATTACAAATAAGAAACATGATGGTTGGCTCTGATACCAATTTATACGAACCTTTGGAGAACCATATCCTAAAAGCTAGTTATTGAGGTTGGAGAGCCTAGGTCCATATAAACCCCATTAAAAAATCCTTACTTTCCTATGTAGAATTCGAATATTATATCTTGCGATTGGCACATAACATCAAACCCATTAATATATATACATTCAAATAAACAAAATTGGAGAAAATAAACTATTAAGGGCCTTTCCTTAGAATTTTCACTCTATTCTCATTATTTCCGAACACAAAACATAAAAAAGCCCATTTTTTTAAGTCTAAGCAAAGTTGCCATTGTGAAGCCTTAAAGCCGCCGTCGATCTCCTCACTCTGCCATTATCTCCTACAATAAAGATCACCAAGGGAGAGTCTTTTCTCTACCCTTCATTTTTACAATAGTGCAGACAACAGTTCTATGATTGGTAAGTACAAGGAGGTCTTCTATTATGAAAACATAATTTCATTTTTCATTTTTTTTTACTCTTTATTCTTTTCTTTTTCTTTTCTTTTGAATAATATTAATAAAAAAATATAATTTTAATAATATAAAAATGATAATAACAAAACAATTATAAAATAATAAATTTAAACTCATGATATTTGTTTTCAATTATCATCGTGAAGTAATTATTATTTAATTAAATGATAATTATTAGAGACTAGAAATTTTATCACACGTGTATTCGTGTGGAAATCACAATTTTAGAACACAAATGTTTATTTAAAAAAAATACAATAAATAATGAAACGTATGGTTTGAAACAAATTAATTATAATAACACATGAAATATGTACAATATTAAAATAAAAAAATATATTAAATTATGAATAAAATGAAAATTAAACACATAAATACATCAAATAAATAATACTAAATGTACTACAATTATTTATCATGGCTTTGACTTATTATCAATTATGAGTTAATGTTAACTTGTGACACTAACTCACTTAGCATATACAACTGATGAAGATAATAAATTGTGCATATTACAATAAAAATGTATAAAATATATTAAAATGAAGTTTTGGTTGAATGGTAAATTTAAGATTTTATTAATTTCAATTGGTATGTGTTCAAAACTCACCATATCTATTTTATTTATTTATTTTTTCAATAAAAAGACTAAATAACTTATTTTAATTACGACTCGAATAATATAATTTATTTTAATTATGGAAAGACGCTTCCATAATATCTCTAATTGAGTTAGTGACCTAGTTGAGGGTAGGAGTGAACGTTTGATCGAATCGAATGAAAAATTTTGTGTTAATCAAGTTGACGAATCCTATTTTATCATCCTAACTCGATTTGAAATTTTATTGAATCGAATCGAGTGAAATGAAATTCGTGTAGGATCGAATCGAGTGAAATTGTTTGAGTTAAATTAAAAAATTAAACATGTCAAATTAAAATATTATTACGGTATAACTAATTCCATATTGGAGTACATAAATTTGAAACCATATATACTTGAAAACTTTTTCAAAGCAAAATAGTAAAAAACTAAGATATTTTTAGTATGATAAACTTGAATCATTAATTAATTTATTAGTTTAGAAAAATTTTAAAATTTTAAAATTCTTTATATATTCTTTATAATTTTTTTTAAAATTATTATAATTTTTTTTAAAATATAAATTTTGAAATTTTTATAAATATTTTGAATTTTAAAAATTATTTTGAATTTTTTTTTTGTAAGTTTTGTTGAGAGAGAGACCAATTTGCTTCTTTTCAAAATTGATAGGGACCAAAGGAGTATTTACATCAATTTGTTATTTGAATTATTCAAGTTATTCGAATTGTAAAATTCAACTCGATTCAAACTTGAAACTCGAATTACTTAATTGAATTGACTCAAATAACTGGATTTGATAAACTCAAAACTCAAAACTCAAAACTCAAAATTCAATTTTTATTTTTTATTTTTTAAATCGAATCGAGTTTTGCTCAACTCTAATTGATGGTGACATTAGCTCAGTAGAACACTTAATAGAAGCTTAAATTGTGCATATTACAATAAAAATGTATAAAATGTATTAAAATGAAGTTTTAGTTGAGTGATAAATTTAAAATACTAATCCAATTGATGTAAGTTCAAATATCATCGTATGTATTCTTATTTTTCTTTTTTCTCTTTTTAAGAAAAGACTAAATTACCTTGAAATAATATCCTGAGTTGATGGCTTTTTAAAAAGATTAAATTACCTTAAAATAATATATATATATATATTTAATTATAAAAGGACATTTTCGTAATATCTAACTGAGTTGATGGCTTCTTTAAAAAGATTAAAAAATGATATAATTTATTATAATTACAAAAAAATATTTTTGTAATATTTAATTATATCGGTGATGATTATTATAAAATTGTAGCCAACTTTACCACAATTAATTGCTAGATTTGTCAGGTTGTCTCGTTATTTAATAAAAATGAATAAATTAAGGATTATTTGGGTAATTTACTCAAAAAGAATAATCTTTACCCTAGTGAGCCAGATACGAAAGAAAGTCCAAGAACCCGTCTTTTGCAAGTTATAAAGATGATATAGCTTGGTATCATAATTATTCTGCAAGCAAGTTTAAATATTATTGTTTTCCCATTTGTGATTAAACAAAATCAAAATCTTTAAGCAAGGAATCAGTTCAAAGGTGGTAGAAAAATTATATTCGACAAAAGCTTTTCCTGCAAAGGTAAGGGCTTTAATAGTTCTCAGATGTGCATTTTCTTCATAGAAATCCACGCTCCACCTATTAAAACTTCAACTTTTGGCTCTTCCAGGTCGTACCCAGATCCAATTTCTTCTTATTTTAAGCTCATTATTGCTCTCAATTTCTTTTAACCTATTGTTTTCTTGCAGGTTTGATTCTTATAGATAAGTTTCAATGCCCAACAACAAGTCTAAACCCAGACCAAGCCGAATGTCTGTTTACCTCTACATTCCCAATATTATTGGTTAGTTCCTGCTCTCAACTTTTTGGTTCTTAATGGGTTTTAAGTTTGAAAGCTCTTTGTAGTTATCCATGAATAATTCCATTTTGGGTTCTTTGAGTTTTATGCGTTTTCAAATTTTGATTGTAGGGTATATAAGAATTCTGTTGAATTGCTATGCTTTTGCTATATGCTTTTCCAGCAAAAGACTTTTTGCTGCTCTGTATTTTCTAAGGTGAGATTTGCATCTAAGATAGGAAGCTTTGTCTGCTTTTCGGAATGATAAATTGATGGTCTTGAACTTGATTAAATTTGGGATTGCAGCTTTGTTTGTGATGCTGTGGATGGTTGGTGTGCTCGCAAATTCAACCAAGGTATGATTTGTACATTTTTTTTTATCTTCAAAGTTAATGAAAGTAGTCCTAGCAATAATGTAAACGTGGAATGTATGCATTTACATACCAGTTTTAGGGTGAAATATAGCACATAGAGGAATTTAATTGCTAAAATCGTCATTCTTCGGGGGATGTTGAAAGGAGTGCATGTCATGTAGAAGCGGCATCTCTAAGATGCGAAATCTTATATACTTTTTCCTTTGTTCTTCATTGTTCAGCTTCAACATTCGGAGCTGTCCTGGACATGGTAACGGATAGGTAAACTATCTCTCTTTAGTTGAGACTGTCATTAACTTTTAAAGCTATCTTAATAATATATATTTACTATGTACTTTTTCCATAAACGAGAGTAGAATATTTTAGTTACGCAGTTGTCTCAATGCTTCTGTAATTCAGGATTAGCACTGCTTGTCTACTGGTTATACTTTCTCAAGTGTATAGGTAAGTATTAGTCTATTAGTTCATTTTTATTTATATTGCCAAGTTGATATACCAGGATTAGTTCTTTAATGCAGGCCTAGCTTGGTTTTCTTGTCATTGCTAGCCCTAGATATTGCTAGTCACTGGCTGCAGATGTACAGGTAGCACTTTTCCTTAAAATATATATTTCATTCCATATTTTTGTTTCTTTTCTCGTTAACTCTTCATATTTAAATTGCAGTTCATTTCTAGTTGGTAAGGCTAGTCATAAAGATGTGAAAGACAGCTCCAATTGGCTTTTCAAGCTTTACTATGGGAACCGGATGTTTATGGGTTATTGTTGTGTGGCTTGTGAGGTAATTATAGATTTATAGCTCGTTCCATCTTATCTACATTGTCATGTTTTGGGTACTTGTATATTTGATTAAATTATCTTGACTTTGTAGGTTCTTTACATAGCCTTATTTCTTATCTCGAGTAAACATGCTGAAAATTTGATGGATGTAAGTCTGGAATCTTGTATAATGTTTTCTTTCCCATTTGCATTGCGGATTCCTTTGCAATTTGATTTCTGATTACTTTTTATTTTATCATTTCAGGTTGTAGTGACTACCCTGAAACAGTGTTCACCTCTTTCTCTTCTTGTTGCTATAAGCTTATTGGGATGCTCAATCAAGCAGGTCATCAATATTATACAGGTAGCCACATATGCCTCATAACTTGATCCAAATTGCCTGAATTTGATTTAACTCCACATTTCCTGTTAAATTGAAGTAATGGTAATTTGGATATTTGAAGGTTGGTAACTGTTTGTTTCTTCGGATGGTCTAACTTGGTTGGTATACGGATGTATGAATACTTAATATTCAATGTGACATGAAAAAAGATGCTTGCATTGCATTTTGAGCTGTACATAAGTTTGATCTTGTGCTGAACTTCCTAGATTAGCTATTAAGATACGACACAATTTGTTTTCGGGTATAAACACCTCTGGTTCCTGATTTAAACAGAGAAATCTCTTACTTTATATATTAGTTAATCAGGATTAGCTAATGACATGGTTGAGTGGTTTGTTGAGTTTGCTTCAAGCATCATACCAAGTAGCTGTTGTGTGATATTGTATCTTACTGGAGTTTATTTGGTGGTTTCAGATGAAGACAGCCGCAGATGCATGTGTGCTTTACGACACTGAAAAAAAGCAGAAGCGATAACTGATTCGAGTTTTGAAGAGCAGAGTTTTGTTTCTGGCATCGACTGCTTAAATCTTAAGGTATAGATGTTGACACTGATGAATCACATTCCAAATAAATATTTTGTTCAGGGGGACGAGGCATCCCGTCTTTTTCTGTTTAATGAAATTGCCGATGCAACTCAATCACATGGTTTGTGTGCATATGCCAAACCAATAGGTTGGTGTCGATGATGATGTATTTGTGATCTGGAGGGCTTAAAGTGTTGCATCATATTTCTCCCAATTTTTTAAAAATTTCTTTTGGCTTGAGACTATGTACATTCAGCTTTGTTGAAACTAAAGTCCCAAGTGATTGAATTCTAAATTTAGCTGTGTCCAAATATTGAATTTGGTGACATGTGCATGTAAAAGCGTTCAGTCGATGCCAGTGTGGCCACTACTAGCATCAAGCAATTAAACCAGAGAAACATAATCACTTATGGCTTAACAAACATTAAATTCTAACCATAAAAGGAGAATATTTTTTTTAACGGACGGTTTTACAAACAAACAAGGTAACAGGGGATAAAGATGCTGCTCAGATGTTGCTGAAAACAAATTTGAATATCCTTTCTAACATCTTCACTAAATGCTATAGAAGCTGGACTGAATATCTTGAAGCAAGGTCAGGTAGATCAATAGAGACTAAATCCGAAAAATTGGCTTACGATAATGGCTACTCCAAGAGCAATTGCTACAAGAGAAGATGCCCATGTAAGTTTCTCAGTGATTCTGGGTATCCTATCTTTTAATGCTTGACTGCATGAGCCTATAAACACCGTATAGCTTCCCATTGCCACCACAGTTCCGAGCAAGAACATGATAAGGAATGCAGCACCGGCCACACGAGATGGTAAAGCAAGTGCTGGCAAAACCATCATTAGCGCATCTGGCTGCAACCCGTGAACAATCCCAGTGGCAAAAGTAGCAAAACCAATCTTCTTTTTTCCGACTGCTGGGTTTTCAAGTGTCTCGTAAACACTAACATCACACTCACCATTTTCTAAGGCAACACATGGGGTAGGAACCTCTGAAGCTTCTCTTATACCCATTGCCCCAATAACAAGCAACGTTAAGCCCACCACTCTTGTACCCCAAGTCCGGATGATTTCAATGTGAAGGCGATCCTTTAGAAGTAAAAATAGTAATCCAAAGATAACCTGACCAGCATCATGACCACAACCCCATAGAGCTCCAACAACAGCACTTTCCATTCGAGTACGGCCAATTGATAGTGGAGCCAAAGCAGCTAGGTGGTCAGGCCCCGATAGGGTATGTAAGCAACCAGCAAAGAAACCAGTCCATGCACTACTTAGTAATTCAGTACGGAGTACTCCACCCCCGACTGCAGCAGCTGCAGTTCCACCGGCTTTAGCACCAGCTTGAAAGGTTGCAAAAGCTGCTGGTGCAAAAATTGGTTGGATTAAGAACATGATAATGGCAGAGAGTGCTATATATGTCCCTGCTGTGATTGCCTGAAACATGTATAGAATAAAAAAAACTGTTGGTACTCTTTGTCAATAAACAGGACTACACCACTTCTAGTTTCCACATAGAATCTTATTCCTTATAAACTGCAAATGCCATGCTGAATGTGACAAAATGCATGACAAAAGTGTCCCACTGCCATGGGATGCATGCTTTGTACATGGATGTTCACATTAAATTACATGTATTCATAATTTATGCCACGCTTCCTCTCATCCATCACTATCTCAGAATTACACTAATCATCATTAGTGGATGATTCAAAATTTCCAAATGCATGAATTCCCTCGGTTATACTTAGGATAAAAGATTCCACATTCAGCCACTAGCAATAACTATAGTGTAATACTAACAGTATTAAAATTTTAGCTTCCATATGCTACTGTTGTACACTAGCAAAGCAGAACTTACCTAATTCATGAACAAGAAATTGTGAAAATAGTATACACTTACAAAAGCTAGTTTCACCCCAATTTTCTAATCTATTTAACCGATTGGTCCAAAACTGCAAATTTATGCATAAACAGTCATGTCTAATTTGGAATCCATTTTCCTGATAATTTTCGAATTCTTCATATTTCCTTTGTTTAGTTAAGCATCCAAATGAAAATGATAAACCAAAAAGGGCAATAATAGAAGAAAATTGACATAGAGTGGTGATTGATAATTAACTCAGCTAAATTGCATTTTGCCCCTTTCTATCAACCATTCTTCTTTAAAAAAGACTCCATCTTTGTAACAATTGGGCATCAAAATCCTTATGTCCATAGTTTACTTTCTGGATGCATAATCTATTCACCCTATAACTAGAAATCCTTATTTAAGTATTGACCAAGTCAACCCTTCAAATTTAAAGCATAAAGCTTTCAATATTATAATTAAACACACAATTCTGAAATTCTTAAAGCCCAATTGAAGTAAAGTTGATATTAATAACCAAAAGAAGCTCCGAAAGTTCCTCAAAGATTTCTTTTCTTTTCTTTTCTTTCTTCAATAAATTCAAGAGGAAAAAATCAATTGCAACAGTTTTATTAAAAGCTTGTATAGATGCCATACCTTTCTTTGTGCAGAAGCTTTAATTGCAACAAGCTTGAGAAAATTGGAAGTGGGTGTTGACACATTTGCCGAGTCGACTGGCGGAGAACCGAGTGAAGGCAATTCATTGCTGGGATTGGATAGAGGATAAGAGAAGTGAGATGGGTTATTATCGGCCTTGCATGAAATAGAAATGAATCGCCTGAGTTGGGGGCGAGTGAGCGAAGGAACGAAGCAGAGAGTAGGAGAGTCGAATCTGGCGAGTCGAGAGAGAAAAGGAGAGGGCTTTCGAGAGATCTCCAAAGGAGTTGGAGAAGAGGAGTAAAGAAGCCTTTCCATGGCTTCCTTTGGAAAGTTTGAAGGCTTTAAAAGGTGAAGATTTTGGCAGAGGGAGTGGGAGAGTTGTGCTGAAGATAAAGTTTTGGCAGAAAACGAGGAGGTTTAATTGAAAATTGGAAATGGAGATTATATTTGGATTGAAATTTCTTTTTGACTAAACCCTAACTTTTTATTACTTATTTTTTACTTTGAAGGTTAAATCGGTTTGCTCTAAGCCCTAGATTTCTCCCACATTTTTTTTCTTCTAAATTTAATCTAAAATAATTTTCTAATTTATATTAAAATAGTTTCCTCTAAATCATTTCTTCTAATAATATCATATTATTTCATTTCTAAATAATAATAAATAAAGTGATACATTTTCAACCAAAAAAGAATATGATTTTTTGTACAATCAAAACATAAATTTACGTAGGAATTTTATATTGTCTATATTACTATAAGTGTAAAAATTTCATTTCTTGGGAAAATGCAAAACAATGTTTCAGAAAAAAAAAAGATAAAAAAAATACTAGTAATTCAAAAAAAATGTGCAAAATTTTAATTAATAATTAAATAATCCTAAACATCTCTTACACATAAGTAGGTTTCAGTCAATCATTAATGATGCAGTGTCCGTTGATTTTGATTGCTCTCAGATCTCATTCCATTTCATGGCCTCAAATGAGTCCACAACAGCTCCTTAAGCTAAGATTTTTCCACCCCCAACTTTGCTTCATTTTATGAACCAGCTATTTCCAAACACTCAATAATGACCTTCCCAATTGCCACTACCGTTTGTGGAATCATAACTCTTAATTAAGGTAAGCTGAATGAATTGTTAATTCATAAACGGCAAGGTGGTTGAGGAAAGGGACAAAGTTGGTGAAGTTGGCATAGGATTTGAAATGTTGGACTTATCCAAGCATTGGACATCAATTCAGCATAAAAAGTTATCCTGGACAACTTCAAAGGACCACGTGTAGACCCACCTACGGCTTATTCACCACCCTTTACACGCACAATGCTCGTGCTACCACACGCCCCCCACATGCACGCACTGACGCATTGATGGGGGCTCCTTTTTAAGACCTCACCTTAGACACAGGGTTTCAAATTCTCAACCCAACAACAATATGGGCTGGTGTTTTAGCCTTCTTGTGCCTACTTTTGTTCACCCTTCTGCTTTCTTTAGGGAGGATGATACTCTTTTTTTTTTTTTTTAATGTTTAAAGTCTCCAATGGTAGTGGACAAAGTTGGTGCAGAGTTGGGGCTACATCTCATCTAGCGAATGCCTCTTATTATGTGGCACAATTGCAGAAACCAAGGACCATATATATTTTATGAATGCCAGCCGGTTTGCACAACATTTTCTTACATCCAATAGAGCTTTGGTACAACCTAAATCCTGGTTGGATGCATTGAACTGGGCCATTAAGCAAGCAAAGACCCATTGCGTCTTGTCTTTGCTTGATTAGGTAGGAGATCGCCAACAGATACCTTTAGGTTGCTAACAAATATTGTTAGACATTGATTATCTTCCCTCACCAAATTTACTCATTCCTTAAACTCCTTGATGGATTGGTGGTTGATTGGGATATAGGCGAATAAGTAGTGTCTATTTGCTTTGTTTCTCCTTATTGAGTTGGGTTGTAATCATTATCAATGTTGTTATACGCGGTAACAAAATTTTGCTTCCCATAAACATTTTTTCTTATCCAAATAAAAAAGATATCCATCTCTAATAATTACATTTGTGAATTCTAACTTAATCTTGCAAATTCGATTCAATTATTTCATATTCGAATTTGATTTAACCCGTTGTGATCATGAAAAGTCAACAATTTGAACCTATCCAATCCTAAATTAAAATTGACCTAAACCCAAAATGACTAAAACTTAAAATAAAATGACTCAAACACATAACTTGTCTGGACTTAAATTAAAGTACATTTTTTTAGAAAAATTAATAAATATAATACTTATAACCTTTTTTTATTATCGGGTAGGGGATGGGGGTTGAAAGAGTTTAATGAATGGGTAAAAAACTCATCAAATATTATTGATATTGCAATGGTATTTATACATGGAATTTAGAACATAAAAGATAAACAATTCCACTATAAAATTCTATCATGAGCAAATCAAAGTAACAAGAGATAAAGATAAAAAGAGAAACAAAATCAAGTGAAATACATAAAGATAAACTTTTCTAATATGCCTCCTTAAGATTGTGATCTCCCAAACACACCATGTCACGCTCGGAAGTTGTTAAGTCCTAAGTTGCATAGAAGATTTGCATATTAAATTGAGAATTTTTCTAATCAAGTGAACTCCTTTTGTAAATAAGAGCAAATGGTGGGCTGGTTAAGAGAAGGTTGGATTTTAACCTTAGTTCGATTACTTTCAAACTAGGAAGTTCTTAGTGGGAGACACAGTGATTAAGATTATCCTAGGTGGCTATTGAATTAGTGTTGGTGAAGGAAGTACGGGAGAACTATATATATAGGAGAGGCATTATTCTCTGGGATGATTTTCTTTCAGTTTCCGTTCTTTCTTCATCTTTTTCTCTGATTTGTTCAGGAAGAGAAAAGGGTTGATCGGTGTGTCACAGTCTTAAAATTTATAATGAGAATGATCGAACCTGGAAACTAACTATGACAACGATTTGAGGCAAGCGCACCTATCGAACAGTAGTATAGTTAAGGCAAGATCGGAATGTCGAACCCAAAGGAACTAAAAGTACTAATACTAACTTTCTTTTTATTATTTAGCCTTGAAATGAATCGGTTTAATCTAGAAAATTAACTAACTACTAAGCTAAAGACGATGAGACAAAAAAAGAATAAAATTAGGGAAACACTTGTGGGAAAAACCAATTGATTAAAACAATACCCAAGGAAGAATCCACCTAGACTTCACTTGTTATCTAACTCTGAACCAGACGATTTATTCATTTGACTTGATCCGTAAGATTCCCTAATGTATATTAAATCCTCTCTCGAAGCGAATAACGTCTAACCCTAGGTTGATTAATTGAAATCTCTTTCTAATTAAAACCCCTAGAATTGCATTAACTCGATCTATGGAATCCCATATTAGGTTTCACCCTAATCTGGCAAAATCTCATCACCCTATCTCTAGGCGTGCGATCAACTCCGCTTAATTATGCTAGATCTACTCTTAGACAGGGACTTTTGCTCCTCCACCTAAGCACATCAAACTTGAATTAATATCCGCGAAATATCAACACAAGAATTAAGAACACATAATTAAGAGCATGTCAAATATTTATCATATAGTTCAGCAAACGATAACAAGATTCATCTTAGGTTTCATCCCCCTCAGGTATTTGAGGGTTTTAGTTCATAATGATAATAAAATACATCTCAAAAGAAAAGATAAAACAAAACATAAGAAAAACTCTAAAACCCCCTGAAGGAATTGAAGAGAGATCCTCCGTTTTGAGTATAACTCCGGCTTCTTGAGATGAATCAACTGGTTTTCTTCAAGTAATTTCCACAAATCTGATCTTTCTGGCTCGGCTTCTTGGCCTAGCTGGACCCTCTTGAAAGTTGGCCTCTATGGTGTTTATATAGGCTTTTGGAATGTGTTTCTTTACCCCTAAGTATCCAAATCTGAGTGAAGTTCCTCTTCTCCACGGCGAGGACACGCTCTTGGCACACGCTTGTGTGAATGAATGGGCTGAGCCGTGTTGCTTGGGCCCCAGCCGTGTCAGTCGATTGGGAGGCCTGGCTGTGTTGCTTGGGGCCAGGCCGTGTCGATTTCATGATTTGGCCTATTTGGTCCGTTTTAAGCCAGTTTCTCGTTTTTTTCATCCTTCGGTGCTTTCCTGAGTATAAAACATGAAAAGAAAGGATTAAAAGCACCAAATTACACAATTCAAGGCTCAAATCACCCAAAAGCATGCTAAATGTGGGTTTAAAATATGTTACTATTACGGTTTATCAAATACCCCCACACTTAAGCTTTTGCCAACTCATAATTAAAACGAACTTCCCTCAATTCATAATATTCATCAATAGTGTTTCATCATAATTCAAAGATAATTTATACATGGATGATTCAACTCAAAGAGTCCTAAAGATTCAAACAATCCAAGTCATACATTTTGTAGCATGAAAACATAGGTGTTTCCCCTCATTTAAGTAATTTCATCTGATTTAAAATTGACAAGGATTGACATCCTCACTAAAGATTCACTCAAATCACTCGAGGTGTTTAAGGTTCAAAAATTAAGCACTCATAAGTTGAACATGAAAAGTTAATCCCATAGGCTTGCATGAGAATCACATCTCCACCACTATAATATGAGATAATACACAAATCAAAAGGTCTTTAACAGGGTTGTAACTGGGCTTGGTTTAAGGTGTGGATATAGGCTGAATTAGAAGGTTAGAATCGAGATTGACCTGACAAATTACCTAACCAGAAACAATGAACTGATAATAAAAAATTACATCAATTGAGAACTTGTAATAATAATACTATTACTAATACGAGCTTCTTTTTGAGATAATGAAATTAACAGTTTAAGCTCAAATATCATAGAACTAATAGTGAATATACTTGGTTTTTTTTAGAACACATAATTATATATAATAATTAATGAATTTACTATCGAAATCAATAGGCAATCGATCAAATCAAATCTCGATATAAGGGTAGTCAAAAGGAATGGTGATAACAAAGACAAAGGGTTTTGGGATAATATTAGTGGGTGAGTCAATAAAAAGAGTTGTTAGGATCAACGGGGTTCACTAGGGGTTAATAAAATGGGTAGGCTTTTTAGTGGAGTGAGTGGGTTAAAACCTAGGTGCCTTCATCATCTCTGTATATCAAATCAAGGGTGTGGTCTCGACATGTATAATCGATGCAAGTTTTAGAATAACAAATCAATGTTGACACACTCATAATCAAAAAGTGAGCAAGAAAAAGAATATATGCTCTATAAGGCTCAAAATCTCACAAAAATTATGGGTATTTTGATGTCATCCTCGTAAATTTCAAACTTCAAAGTAATATTCAAATTCAGGTAGACAACCTAGAAAAAAATTTTAATTCAGAAAAATAGACTTATCATGCTTGACTCTATAGTATCTTAAAGTATAAATCATCAATGCATAATTATCAATGACTTAATCTGAAATATATCAATAAAAATCATAATTCACAGGAAATTTCATTCTAATCATAATATGAGAAACTTACTTAAGAAACAAGACATAATTCAGGATTTGAGAATAATGCAAAAAGTTTGGCACCTAATTTCAGGAATTTGAGAATAATGAAAAAAATTAAGCACCTTTTAGGTTGTTCACCCCCCCACACTTAAGATGTACATTGCCCTCAATGTATAAAGATAGATATAGTATAGAAAATCAAAAGATAGGGTGAGATGAAACTTCCTGAATTTGGATGGATTCCTTGAGTTGGAGGTGAAAGATAAGTTGGAGGAGGCGTCTCTGGTGGTGGTGGTATGAAATTTGCATAATGTTATCGCGCTAGATGAAGAAATTGGGTAGCCCGTGAAGAAATAGCCAGGAAATACTAAGAAAAATTCAAAATAAACTAATTATTTATTTAAAGAAAAGCAAGCTAAAGTGAAGGAAAATAAAAAAAATGAAATAAAATTAAAAGAAAATATTAATGGACCGAAGGGTCCTTATTGTTGGATGGTTCGCGAGGGGGGTGTGATTTCTAAGGCCGCGGTGGTGTTGGCAGTGGTCGTGGTGGGGTGCTTCCCTAGCAGCCTTTAGAAACTAAAACCAAGAAACTAAAATAGAATAAGCTAAATTAAGCATAAGAGTGTTAAAGAGGAGGAAATTAAAAGAGATGAGAAAAGAAAACTAAAAGCTAAATGGTCTCAAGGACCCTTGGCTTTTCGACTAGACGAAGCGGCCGGCATGAACTTATGTAGATCGGTCTCTCATAGGGAGACTATACTGTGATCCTTCCGCTTCTTTGACATGGATGTGGTGGAGCTCAAGGGTTTTAGTAATAACCAAAGGGGGAAGAGTATGAAATGGGAGAATTCTGAATAATGGAATGGAAGAAAATGGTATGGATGGGGGGTGGGTGGTTTAAATAGAAATTTATGGTTTGGTGCCTTCCCACACCCGTGTGCCATGGGCGTGCTGGGTCACACGACCGTATCGCACGGCCGTGTTGTGTTTCATTCATTTCTCCCACGCCCGTTTCGTGGTCACCACGCCCATGTCGGGTCAAATAGTGTCGACCACGGCCGAATCGCACGGCCGTGGTGTTCAGTCGGAGCCTGTTTGTCTTCCTCTCGTCGCCACGCCATGTCGTCGTCGCAGGTGTGGCGGGGTAGTTGGGTCCGTGATTTGAAGATACGATCTGTCCTGGCTCGTACCATCTCTGCCATGTCAGTACAGAGATTCGGTGCATCCACACGGCTACGGCCACAGCCGTGTGGTATGGAAATTGGCCTTGGTTAGTTTATAGTTAGTTGCTACAAAGGAGAATTAAGAGTGAAAATAAAATGAAATAAAATAGAAAGAGTAATGGAGTTAGTGCTCGGGTTGCCTCCCGAGAAGCGTTCGTTTAAAGTCTTAAGCTAGACTTACCTCTCGTTTGCATCATCAGGGTGGTTTGAGGAGTTGAAAGTCCTTCCTCATGCTATCAATTTCATTATCATGACAGAGTTCAAGTCGAGATACGTTTGTATTGAAAGTGCCAAAAATAGGATTACTTACCTCTACTGTTCCGTATGGAAAAACACTGATTACCCTAAAAGGGATTTTTTTGTTTGTATTAGGGTCAGGAGGAGATATTCGAGGGTCTGTTTTATCTAACAATACCTGGTCTCCTATTTTAAAGTGATTTGTCGCTCTTACGAGCTCGTCAGGTGGTTCCCTTGGTTTCTTTTTGTGTATCCCTAGTGTTTCCTTGAAATGTGTCTTCCACTCGTCTAGTTAATCAACTTGATCCCTTCGATCCTCATGAGTTATTTCCTTGTTGGCATTGGGTCTAGGATCGGGTTTAGTTGTGTTCTTTTGTGGTGCTTCCTGCAAAGAAGGGTTAATCGAACGGTTATCAATAGAATTTACTTTCTCACCTTGTTTGCTCGATGTTCTAACCGAATCGAGAGCTGAAGAGTGACTGTCTCGTCACCTACACAGAGTATGAGTTCACTGCGTCGACATCAATTTTAGTCTGGCAGTTGCTAAAAGGGCCTTCCTAGAATTAATGGAATACTATTGTCCTCATCCATGTCTAAAACAACAAAGTCTACTGGGAATACAAATTTATCAATCTTTACTAGCACATCTTCGATTATACCCCTAGGAATTCTAACAGTTTTATTGTAACATCCCGGTTTAGACCCTAGTCGGAACAGTGGTTCGAGACCACAAATTCGAGGTCGTAAAAATATTTTTATGATATTTTCTGTGTGAATGATATGTGACATAGTCGGTGTGCAAATTCTGTGTGATAATTTGATGTTTGTGTGCCAAATTAAAAGAAAGGACTTAATTGCATAAGGTGTAAAAGCTGTGTGCTGATTTATAAGTACTTAAGTGTTGTTGGCTTTTTAAGGTAGAGTCCTTATGTTGTTATTAAACCATTAATAGATTGTATGGACAAAAATGCCTAAGGTTAGTGGATTTAAAATGTTTATAATAAGGCTATTTTAGTAAATGGTTTATTAAATGATTTATAATAAAACAAAAACATGAATTAGTGGAATTCATGCTCATCTTTCTTAGAAAATTGAAAGAAAAGAAAAGAAAAAGAAAGCTAGGTTCGGCCATGGGTTTCCTTTGATTAAGGTATATTTTGCTTCGGTTTTTGATGATTTCTACGTTTTGTGATCGTTGCTTTGTGCTCTAGCTAGCCCATGTCCTAATTTTTGAATTTGTTGGTGATTTTGTAAGATGCCATTGATGCTATGTTGAGCTTTGTGATGTTTTATGGTATTAAATGAAAGATATGAGTTAGATGGATATACTTTGTTCATGAATTTTTGATGAATTTAGTTAAATAGGGCTAAATTGAAGAAATAACAAATTGAAGGGTTAAAATGTGAAATAAATGAAATGTGTGGGTTTGTTTTGATATTAGTAAAATTCGGCTAAGATTGTGCTAGGTGGAATTTGGTGAATTTGATAATTTTGTGAACTAGGGACTAAAGTGTCGAAATGTGAAAATATGAGGGCTATTATACAATATGCCCTAAATGTGTGTATGTGGGCTAAATTGAATGAAATGATGATTGAATGGATTGATTTTAAATGTGTATAGACCAAGAGAGAAGAGGTTCGGATCGAGATCGAGGCAAAGATAAAGTGCTCGATTAATCGACCGTATCGATAGTTCAACATTCGAGGTAAGTTCGGACATAATACCCGTATTTAACTATGTTTAATGCTATGAAATAAGTGGTGTGATATTATTACAAAATGGATGCTATGTGATAGATTGAGTTAAATGGCACTAAGTGTGCGTATTCGAAAACATGATCGGGATAAGCGACCTTTGTGTGTGCGGAGTAGTATAAGCTTGACTTTGTGGTTGGCAATGTGTGTGCGATGCCGATTTAAGATCGATTTGAGATGGATGTACTAAGTGTACGATGCTAATTAAGCTTTGGCTAACTATTTAGGCACTAAGTGTGCGAATGAATCGAGGAAGAAACGAATGTGGATCGAAATGAATCGTGATTATTGATTAGCAAAAGTATTTGACAACTAAGTGTTGACTAAGATACTCGGAATCTATGTGGTTGGTGAAGCTATGAATGTGGTTGTGAATGAGTTAATTGAACATATTGGTTGTGGATGGTATTATTTGTGATAGTAAAATTAATCTATGTGATGACATGTTGATATTATGTATTATGTTATGAACTTACTAAGCTTTATAAAGCTTACTGTGTGATTTGTTTTTCTGCTTTGCAGTGTCAGTAAAGCTTTCTCAGATCAGGGGATCGTCAGCATCTCAGTCACACTATCGGCAAATCTATTTTGGGGTATTTTGTAACAATGTATATAGTTAAATATGGCATGTATAGGCTGGTCATTTGAATCATGTTTGATGTTTGTAAGTATCCATGAGATGTAGCTAGATATGTGCTATTCTTAACATGAATGAATTTGATATATGTGATGCATCTTTTGGCATGAATTGAGAGTTGAGAAATTGACTATTGAATGGTAACTTTGTATTGATAAAATGCTAGTAGGAATTAGTGAAATTGAGATAGATTTTGGTATTGAATTTGTTATGGTTGGAATGAGAATTGAATGCATAGATTGGATAGTCATGTTGGTAAGTTTTTGGTTGCCTTATGTGCATGATATGTTTTGGTATGTGTTGCTTGTAGGTTTGACCTAAGTGGGTGGCATGTTGGCCTTGCAAAATGGCCTATAATGTCACACGGTTGAGGCACACGGGCGTGCCTAAGGGCGTGGGTGAATTGGCAGTATGTAGCTTAGTTATACACGACCATGGCACTGCGGCGCGTGCCTAGTGACGTGTTAAAATAGCGAGTATATAGACACGAATGGGCACTGCAGGCGTGCCTAGTGACCGTGTTGAAATAGACAAAGATATCTGACACACGGATGGACACACGGGGTGTCTAGTAGCCGTGGAGGGCACACGGCCTCCTCCCACGGGCGTGTCTCCCGAATCTTAGAAAAAATTTTAAGTGTTCGAGAATTTCGTGCGTGTTCAATTTAGTCCCGACCCCTCTTTAGCATGTGAATTAGGTCTCGTAGACCTCGATAAGGGACACTATGTTTGTAATTGAATGAGATTGAAAATGATTGACTTTTTGTCGTAAATCCTAGATGTTAAATGTTCTGATTGATAGGTAATACCTCTTAACCCTGTTCCGGCGATGGTCTCGGGTTAGGGGTGTTACATTTTATTGGTTTCAGAGGTACGGTTTAGTCGATTCTTGGACTAACGTAGCGCATGCGGGTCTAACTATACATGCCATATATGAAGTTGCGATAGTGTGATGAATGCTGACAGTTGAAAATGTGTTTTCTTATAGTAATGGATCCCAATCGAGCAATTGCTGACGACGTAGAGAGTAATGCGCTCGCGCTCAAGGGGCGGGTGTGACACGCCACATCTAGGCCGAATGAAGGTAGTGAGGGAGGAGAGGCTAAGCAAGCCTTCTTCCGTATGATGAGTGAATGGTTTACGGAGTTCGTTCGAACGAATCCGACTACTCCACAACCTCCACCCCCGCAAGTACCTGTTGTGCCTCAAGTTGTAAATTCGAACAGATTGAATAAACCACCTGTAGAAAAGATTCAAAAATACGGGGCTGAGGAGTTTAGGGCCACATCTGATGATGATGCTGAAGCGAGCCGAGTTTTGGCTTGAGAATACAATCGAGTATTCGATGAGATGTTGTTGAATCGATGAGTGCATTAAGTGTGCGAGTTTCTTTGTTGAGAGACACGGCTTATAACCGTGGAAAACGTTGATATCGTGGTTAGAGAGAGAGAATCACCTGGGATTTCTTTCAAGCTGAGTTCAGAAAGAAGTATATCAGTCAACGTTTTGTTGATCAGAAACGTAAAGAGTTTCTAGAATTAAAACAGGGCCGATTGTCTATTACTGAGTACGAGCGAGAATTTGTAAGATTGAGTCAATATGCGAGAGAATGTGTCTCGACCGAAGCTACTATGTGTAAACGTTTCATAGAGGGATTGAATGAAGACATCAAGCTATTGGTTGGGATACTCGATATAAATGAATTTGTTGTGTTAGTTGAAAGAGCGTGTAAAGCTGAAGAGCTCAGTAAGGAAAAGAAGAAAGCCGATTTAGAAGCTCGTGATGAAAGAAAGAGATCGATGAATAAATTTTCTCAACCTTCTACTAAGAGATACAGAGATGCAAGTAACCGTTCAAATGCTTCATTTGGACATCCAAGTAGAGATCGTTTGAAACAAAATACTGGTCCACGAATTCAAGCTCCGAATGAATCAAGTGTTGGCAGTGTTAAGAGTAACAAGCTTGAGTGCAGACAGTGTGGAAGGCGACATGTGGGAGAGTGCTGGGGCAAGTACAACCATAGAGTTTGTTACAAATGTGGATCCCGAGATCATTTTATTCGGGATTGCCCAAAGATGGTCGAAGAAGAAAATGTTCAGAATGAAAGACTGAGTAATGTGACAGCTAGGGGTAGACCACCCAGAAGCACCAAAAATGTGAGTGAAAGTCAGAGATGGACAAATGACACAGCTGTGAGATCAAAAGCGAGAGCACCTACCCGAGCCTATGCTATACGTACACGAGAGGAAGCATCATCTCCAGACGTCATCACCGGTACTTTCACTTTATTTGATATTGATGTCATTGCATTGATAGATCCTGGATCAACCTATTCCTATGTGTGTATGAACTTAGTATTGAATAAGACTCTACCGTTGAGTCATTGAATTTGTGATTAGAGTATCGAACCCCTTAGGCAGTTGTGTTTTGGTGGATAAGGTGTGCAAGAATTGCCCATTGATGTTTCGTGATATATGTTTTCCGGTTAATTTGATGTTGCTTCTCTTTGATGAATTCGACATAATTCTGGGTATGGATTGGCTTACTCTGCATAATGCCATTGTGAATTGTAAAAGAAAGAGTATTGAATTGAGAAGTCAGAACGGTGAGCTAGTTCGAATTGAATCCAGTGATATGAAGGGATTACCAGCTGTTGTATCTGCGATGAAAGCTATGAACTATGTGAGAAAAGGTTGTGAAGCTTATTTGGCGTACGTGATTGATACAAAGGTGTCGGAAAAGAAAGTTGAATCTGTGTCTGTGGTTTGTGAGTTTCCAGATGTATTTCCTGAAGAGTTACCAGGATTACCTCCAATTCGAGAGGTGGAATTTGGTATTGAGTTAGTGCCGGGAACTGCTCCTATTTCGATAGCTCCATACAGAATGGCCCCAACCAAATTGAAAGAGTTGAAATCTCAGTTGCAGGAATTGACTGATAGAGGTTTTGCACGACCGAGTTTCTCACCCTGGGGAGCTCCTGTGTTGTTTGTGAAAAAGAAAGATGGGACTATGAGAATGTGTATCGATTATCGATAGTTGAACAAAGTGACGATAAAGAACAAATATCCATTGCCTCGTATTAACGATTTGTTTGATCAGCTGAGAGGAGCCACCGTATTTTCTAAGATAGATTTGAGATCAGGATACTATCAATTGAGAGTTAAAGAATCTGATGTGCCGAAAACTGCTTTCAGAACGAGGTATGGACATTACGAATTCTTAGTAATGCCTTTTGGACTAACCAATGCTCTTGCAGTGTTTATGGATATGATGAATCGGATATTTAGACCGTATGTGGATCACTTTGTTGTGGTATTTGTTGATGATATTTTGATCTATTCGCGAGATGAGACGCAACATGCTAAGCATTTGAGAATTGTACTACAAACTCTGCGTGAAAAACAGTTGTATGCAAAGTTTAGCAAATGTGAATTTTGGTTGCATAAGGTCAGTTTTCTGGGACATATTGTATTAGCTGCTGGGATACAAGTTGACCCGAGTAAAATCTCTGCTATTTTAGAATGGAAGCCTCCGAGGAATGTGTCTGAAGTCCATAGTTTTCTGGGATTAGCGGGATATTATAGACGATTTGTGAAAGGCTTCTCGATGATTGCGACTCCATTGACAAAGTTATTCTGAGAAAGATGTTAGATTCGAGTGGTCGAGAAAAGTGCCAGCAAAGTTTTGAGCAGATTGAAAGTGTTGTTAATGAAGCACCGCTTTTGATTCAACCCGAATCAGGCAAAGAATTCATAGTTTCTGATGATGCATCATTGAATGGATTGGGTGTGTGTCTTTGATGCAAGAAGGGAAAGTCATTGCTTACGCTTTAAGACAGTTAAAACCGCATGAAAAGAACTACCCAACGCACGATCTTGAATTGGCTGCGATTGTGTTCGCATTGAAGATTTGGCGTCACTATCTATTCGGGGAAAAATGTCACATCTATACTGATCATAAGAGCTTAAAGTACTTGATGACTCAGAAAGACTTGAACTTACGGCAGAGAAGATGGTTAGAGTTATTGAAAGACTATGAACTTGTGATAGATTACCACCCGGGTAAGGTAATGTTGTAGCTGATGCCTTAAGCCAAAAATCGTTATACGCTTTGAGAGCTATGAGTAATCAGATAGATCTGTGTGATGATAGTGCGGTGGTAGCTGAATTGAAAGTAAAGCCGATATTTATACAACAGATATGTGATGCTCAGAAGATTGATAATGAGTTATTGGCAAAAAGAGTTCAGTGTGATTCAGATGCTGTATCGAGATTTTGAGTTGATAGTGATGATTGTTTGAGATTCAGAGATCGGATTTGTGTTCCAAGAAATTCAGAGTTGATTCAAATAATTTTGAATGAAGCTCACAATAGTCATTTGACTGTACATCCGGGGAGTACGAAAATGTATAATGATCTGAAACAGCTCTATTGGTGGCATGGTATGAAAAGAGACATTTCTGACTTTGTGTTGAAGTGTTTAGTTTGTCAGCAAGTCAAAGCCGAACATCAAGTTCCGTCTGGTTTGTTACAATCGATTATGATTCCTGAATGGAAATAGGAAAGAATTATGATGGACTTTGTGTCGGGGTTGCCCTTATCTCCGAATAAGAAAGATGCAATCTGGGTGATAATTGATAGATTGACGAAATCAGCTCACTTTATTCCAGTGAGAATAGATTATTCACTTGATAGATTGGATAAAATATATATGGATGAGATCGTGAGATTGCATGGGGTACTTCTATCTATTGTGTCTGACAGAGATCCGAGATTTACCTCACTATTCTGGAAGAAATTGCAGGATGCTTTAGGCACAAAATTGCATTTTAGTACTGCTTTTCATCCACAAACGGATGGTCAATCTGAACGAATCATTCAGATTCTCGAAGACATGCTGAGATGTTGTGTACTCGAATTTGAAAGTGCGTGGGAAAAGCATTTATCATTGATTGAGTTCGCGTATAACAACAGTTTTCAATCTAGTATTAAAATGGCACCATATGAAGCTCTTTATAGTCAAAAGTGTCAAATCCCATTGTATTGGACTGAGCTGAGTGAGAACAAGATTCACGGAGTTGATCTTATAAAAGAGACCGAAGAAAGTGAAAGTGATTCGTGATAGTTTGAAAGCGACCTCGGATCGTCGGAAGTCTTATGCAGATTTGAAACGGAAAGATATCAAATTTGAGGTCGGTGATAAAGTGTTTTTGAAAGTATCTCCGTGGAAGAAAATACTTCGATTTGGCTGAAAGGGCAAGCTGAGTCCGAGGTTCATAGGACCGTATGAGATTACTGAACGAGTTGGGCCGGTTGCTTATAGATTGAGATTGCCACCTGAGTTAGAAAAGATTCATAAGTGTTTCATGTGTCAATGCTTCGACAGTACAGATCAGACCCGTCCCATGTGATTGCTCCTATTGAGGTTGAGATTCAGTCAGACTTATCGTATACTGAAGAACCGATCCGAATTTTGGCATGAGAGACTAAAGAATTGAGAAACAAAAGAATTTCCTTAGTGAAAGTTTTATGGCACAAACACGGAGTTGAAGAGGCCACGTGGGATTCTGAGAACATTATGAGAGAACAATATCCACACTTATTCACTGGTAAGATTTTTGGGGACGAAAATCCCTAAGGGGGGAGAGTTGTAACATCTCGGTTTAGACCCTAGTCGGAACAGTGGTTAGAGACCACAAATCCAAGGTCATAAAAATATTTTTATGATATTTTCTGTGTGAATGATATGTGACATAGTCGGTGTGAAAATTCTGTGTGATAATTTGATCGTTTGTGTGCCAAATTAAAAGAAAAGACTTAATTGCATAAGGTGTAAAAGCTGTGTGTTGATTTATAAGTACTTAAGTGTTGTTGGCTTTTTAAGGTAGAGTCCTTATGTTGTTATTAAACCATTAATAGATTGTATGGACAAAAATGCCTAAGGTTAGTGGATTTAAAATGTTTATAATAAGGCTATTTTAGTAAATGGTTTATTAAATGATTTATAATAAAACAAAAACATGAATTAGTGGAATTCATGCTCATCTTTGCCGAAAATTGAAAGAAAAGAAAAAGAAAAAAGAAAGCTAGGTTCGACCATGGGTTTCCTTTGATTAATGTATGTTTTTGCTTCGGTTTTTGATGATTTCTACGTTTTTGTGATCGTTGCTTTGTGCTCTAGCTAGCCCATGTCCTAATTTTTGAATTTGTTGGTGATTTTGTAAGATGCCATTGATGCTATGTTGAGCTTTGTGATGTTTTATGGTATTAAATGAAAGATATGAGTTAGATGGATATACTTTGTTCATGAATTTTTGATGAATTTAGTTAAATAGGGCTAAATTGAAGAAATAGCAAATTGAAGGGTTAAAATGTGAAATAAATGAAATGTGTGGGTTTGTTTGGATATTAGTAAAATTTGGCTAAGATTGTGCTAGGTGGAATTTGGTGAATTTGATGATTTTGTGAGCTAGGGACTAAAGTGTCGAAATGTGAAAATATGTGGGCTATTATGCAAAATGCCCTAAATGTGTGTATGTGGGCTAAATTGAATGAAATGATGATTGAATGGATTGATTTTAAATGTGTATAGAGCAAAAGAGAAGAGGTTCGGATCGAGATCGAGGCATAGATAAAGTGCTCGATTAATCGACCGTATCGATAGTTCAACGTTCGAGGTAAGTTCGGACATAATACCCGTATTTAACTATGTTTAATGCTATGAAATAAGTGGTGTGATATTATTACAAAATGGATGCGATGTGATAGATTGAGTTAAATGGCACTAAGTGTGCGTATTCGAAAACATGATCAGGATAAACAGCACTGTGTGTGCGGAGTAGTATAAGCTTCAGCTTTGTGGTTGACACTGTGTGTGCGATATCGATTTAAGATCAGTTTGAGATGGATGTACTAAGTGTATGATGCTAATTAAGCTTCGGCTAACTATTTAGGCACTAAGTGTGCGAATGAATCGAGGAAGAAACGAATGTGGATCGAAATGAATCGTGATTATTGATTAGCAAAAGTATTTGACAACTAAGTGTTGACTAAGGTACGCTCGGAATCTATGTGGTTGGTGAAGCTATGAATGTGGTTGTGAATGAGTTAATTGAACATATTGGTTGTGGATGGTATTATTTGTGATAGTAAAATTAATCTATGTGATGACATGTTGATATTATGTATTATGTTATGAACTTACTAAGCTTTATAAAGCTTACTGTGTGATTTGTTTTTCTGCTTTGCAGTGTCAGTAAAGCTTGCTCGGATCAGGGGATCGTCAGCATCTCAATTACACTATCGGAAAATCTATTTTGGGGTATTTTGAAACAATGTATATAGTTAAATATGGCATGTATAGGCTGGTCATTTGAATCATGTTTGATGTTTGTAAGTATCCATGAGATGTAGCTAGATATGTGCTATTCTTAACATGAATGAATTTGATATAGCATGAATTGAGAGTTGAGAAATTGACTATTGAATGGTAACTTTGTATTGGTAAAATGCTAGTAGGAATTAGTGAAATTGAGATAGATTTTGGTATTGAATTTGTTATGGTTGGAATGAGAATTGAATGCATAGATTGGATAGTCATGTTGGTAAGTTTTTGGTTGCCTTATGTGCATGATATGTTTTGGTATGTGTTGCTTGTAGGTTTGACCTAAGTGGGTGGCATGTTGGCCTTGCAAAATGGCCTATAATGTCACACGGTTGAGGCACACGGGTGTGCCTAAGACCGTGGGTGAATTGGCAGTATGTAGCTTAGTTATACACGGCCATGGCACACGGGCGTGCCTAGTGACGTGTTAAAATAGCCAGTATATAGACACGAATGGGCACACGGGTGTGCCTAGTGACCATGTTGAAATAGACAGTATATAGACACGGAAGGACACACGGGGGTGTCTAGTAGCCGTGGAGGGCACACGACCTCCTCCCACGGGTGTGTCTCCTCTGAATCTTAGAAATTTTTTTTAAGTGTTTGAGAATTTCTGTGTGTGTTCAATTTAGTCCCGATCCCTCTTTAGCATCTGAATTAGGTCTCATAGACCTCGATAAGGGACAGTATGTTTGTGATTGAATGAGATTGAAAATGATTGACTTTGTGTCGTAAATCCTAGATGTTAAATGTTCTGATTGATAGGTAATACCTCTTAACCCTGTTCCGGCGACGGTCTCAGGTTAGGGGTGTTACATTTATCAGCTAATTGAATGCTCATCCTAGTTTTTTTGGGTTTCCCTAGACCAAGTTGTTTAAACAATTTATAAGGCATGACATTTATGCTTGCCCCTAAATCAGCTAACGCATTATCAATAGATAAACTACCAATTAAGCATGGAATTGTAAAACTCCCTGGATCTTTTATTTTTGTGGCAATTTATTTTGGAGAATTCTTTGAGCACTTTTGCGTTGAGTTCCACATGTGATTCCTCGTCGAGCTTTCGCTTGTTCGTCAAAAGCTTTTTTAAGAATTTCCTTGAATCTGGCATCTGCGAAAGAGCTTCAAGTAATGGTAAGTTAATATGTAATTTCTTTAAAAGTTTAAAAAACTTACCGAACTGTTCCTCTGTGTTGTCTTTTTTCATTGCCTCAGGGTATGGTATACGAGGTTGGTACTATTTAATTATCGGTTTTGGCTTTTTACTTTCTTCCTCAACCTTACCCTCTTCTACCACATTTTCTTGTCTTAAATGAGGCTCATCTAACCCTACATTATCATTAGTTGATATGGCTTGAATCTACTCCCTTGGGTTAGTTTCAGTGTTGCTTGGCAATCTACCTTGTGGTCGTTCCATCAATATCTTGGTGATTTGCCCAATTTGATCTTTGAGCTCTTGTGTCGATGCTTCTTGTTTTGCAAGTTTTGTTTCTATACTTTGGCAACGTGTTTCTGTTGCTACTATATATTTTGTCAGCATCTCCTCAAGGTTCGGTTTCTTATCCTGTGGGTACTACTGCTGTTGGAAATTTGGAGGGTGTTGTTGTCTTTGATTTCCTTGACCACCCCATGAAAAATTGGGGTGGTTCTTCCAACCTGGATTGTAAGTATTGCTATAAGGGTTATTTTGATATCTAAAATTGTTACTTACATAGTTCATTTGTTCGCCATCTATGCCATGTCCGTAGGGTGGGTACTCGGATTCGCCACACCTCCACTTGTTTCGCATCGCATAACGGGTTGTACCGCAAGGAATTACACAAACCATCAAATTTTTTTAGTTAACACGTCTACCGATTCGATAGCATGGTTCGCTGCGTCGAGGTTGAAAATCTTGGCGACTTTCGTAGGCTTTGTCCTCGTGACTTGCCATCGTTAGTTATTCGATGACATCTCCTCTATAAATTCGTAAAGTCGCTTTAGGTGTTTTATTATTCAAAGTTCCACGGCATTTCTTTGAATCGATCAACTGCCTAGTTGAGGGATTCACACCATTGTAAAAAGTTTGGACCTGTAGCCACAAGGGTAATCCATGGTGTGGGCACCTTCTCAAAAGATCCTTGTATCTCTCCCATGCATCTAAAGTGTTTCTAAATCCATCTGCACAAAAGAAGAGATATCATTCCTTAACTTGGCCGTTTTGGCCGGCGGAAAATATTTTAATAAAAATTTTTCGGTCATTTGTTCCCATGTAGTAATTGATCCTCGGGGAAGAGAATGCAACCACTGTTTAGCTTTATTTCTCAAAGAAAAGAGAAATAACCGAAGACGGATGGCATCATCAGTAACGCCACTAATTTTAAAAGTGTAGCAGAATTCCAGAAAATTTGCTAAGTGTGTGTTAGGATCCTCATCCTGCAAACCATCAAACTGAACGAACTGTTGTATAATTTGTATAGTGTTAGGTTTCAATTCGAAATTATTTGCAGCAATAGTAGGTCTAACAATACTAGATTCAGTGTAACACCCCTTACCCGGGTTCTACGCCGGAACCGAGCCCGAGGCGTTACCGAACTCAAACCACTTGATCACCACTTAGGCTCATCGTAACTACTCTCTGAAGTCATCTCAACAACCTCATTCTCGACTTACGAGGCCTCACTCATACACACGAGGGCTCTCGAGAATAAACCAAACTTTTTCCAATCTTAAAAATTTTCTCTTTTGAACAGGCTCTCTGCGCTCGTAAGGTACAACACGCTGTGTGAAGTCACACACGCCCATGTTTCCAAACCGTGCTTAAAAACCCAAAGATTCTCGCCAATGCCCCACGGCCAAGGCACACGCTGTGCTTCCCATCCGTGGTAAACACCGACTTCTCTCGCGGCCACGACTCTAGACACACGCCTGCGTGTGTCTAGCTTGTGGCCAAGTCGACTTAATATGTCAACTCGCAGGGACGACGGCCAAAGCACACGCCTGAGTGGGTGACCGTGTGTCACACATGGCCTAGACACATGCCTGTCTGTCTATCCACATGGCCAAGAACAAAGCTATTTGCTAAGCTCTTCTCACCCTTATAGCTTACACAACATGCACTCATACAACACATCCATAATCAACTCAAACTGAAGTGCAATCTCACATAGAAAACTACATCTTTTTTTCATATAATGTAATAGCCAACAACCATGCCATTATACAAAATACACTATCCATCTAAAGGCCAACACATCTTAGCCATTTACACAAAAAATTCACTAATTTGTCTAGCCCCTATACATGCCATATACAAAACATTGAGTCTAATGTACCAGAGTGTGCTGATAGTGTGGGCGATCTTCCAAATGATCATCGTATCTCGATTCAACACTTTTACTCTATAAGACAAGGGAAAAGAAAGAGAGTAAGCTTTGAGCTTAGTAAGTTTACACATAAACAATTAAGCAACATAGTATAAGCTAAGCAACAATTAGCATTATACTAACATAAGTAATTCACAACTACGCTTACTCTTTCTATCCCTTACCATATTTCCAACACATCATGAGTCACTTACTCATAACTATTGACATACACCCCTGTATTCAACATCACATTTACACAATATACAACACATCATTATTTCTCGATAATACATCCACACAGCTAATCCACACAGCTAGTCCACACAGCTAATCCACATAGCTAATCAACACAGCTAATCTACTCACTATCACATCCACACAGCAAATCTCTCGGTGGTTTCTGCACTAAGCCCACCCCATTCAATTAGTAAGGTAGTATCGCACTTAGCCTACCAACAAGGTATTCATAGCGGTTTCGCACATAGCCCACTATATAACATACCTAACGATAGCATCGCACATAGCCAGCTCATCGTCAATATGCATTAGGATGGTATCGTACTTAGCCCACCTTTTTGCACTATTACAACACATCAACATATTTACTTACTCTATCATTCATCCATTCACATATTCTACTTGAACCACATAGGTTCTCAATCATTCTCGATCATGCTACACACTATTTAGCATTCACAAATTGTAAGTAAAAATGCATTATTTATGCATAGACTTACCTCGATACTCAAAAGTATTGAGACTTGCAATTTAGTCCACCACCTTGCTTTTGCCTCGGTTTCGATCCGGGCTTCGTCTTTCTTGATCTATAATGAATAAATCAGCTTATTCAATACATACATTGACTAAATTGACCCACATCTCATACTTTAGCAAAATTACTATTTTGCCCCTAAACTTTCTCATATTTACACTTTAGCCCCAAAGGCTCGTAAAGTGATTTTTATTCAACTTTCTAGTCTTTCATGCTTAGTCGAACCACTTATTCAACTAAAGCTATCATCAATTCTCACAAAAACACTCATGTATGACCAAACTTAAGATTTTCACAATCAAGTCCTTACATGCATTTTCATGGAAAATCACTTAACAAAAGATGTTTCTACTACATCAAGCTTTCATAATCTTCCATAAAACAACAAAATACATGCATGTCATACATGACCACATTTTTGAACATCCTTCATAGCTCATCAAATAGCTAAAAATAGCTTACTCATGCTACCGGGACTTCAAAAATACAAAGAATATCAAAAACGAGGCTAGATGCACTTACTAGCAAGCTTGAAAATTTGAAGAACCCTAACAATGGCTCTTTGGAATTTTCGGCAGCTTTGGAGAAGAAGATGAATGAATTTTGTTATCTTTTCTCCTATTTTAATCACTTATTTGATAAATGACCAAAATGCCCTTTTTGATAAACTTTAAATTTTAACTCATTCATGCCCAATTTTGTCCAAAAAATAGAATTTGGATAAATTGCTATTTAAGGACCTCTAATTAATAATCTAAAGCTATTTCACACATATAGCTTCTAGAAACACACATTTTGCAACTTTTGCAATTTAGTCCTTTTGGACAATTCAACCACAATTTCACAAAATTGCTTCATGAAACTTTCACACTAGCATGCATACAAGGAATAAACCTCAAAAACTCATTTATAACCCTCGGATTTGTGGTCTCGCACCACTATTCTGACTAGGCCATAAACCGAGATGTTACATTCAGTACCAACTAAACTAGGCTTAGTATAATCATACATAGTTCGAGGAGCATGATTTTCGGCCATCTCTTGAGGTGGTAGATTGTTCTGGTCTATCTCTTCGGTGGTATTGACGATGTTTTCTTGCTCTTCTTCTGTGTATTGTAGACTTCACCTAATTTCTCTCCGGTTTCTGCGAGCGATTGCTTCGATCTCACTATCGTAAATTAAAGGTCCTGTCGGGTTCCTTCTAGTCATAAACTAGAGGTACCTACAAGGAGTAAAAACTAAAATTTAGAAAGATAAAAATAGAAAACAAAATAAGAGTAAAATTGTAGAAAATAAAATGGCTAAAGTAATAAAAATTGAGTGTTCTTAATATTTCAGTTCCCCGACAACGGCGCCAAAAACTTGATCGGTGTGTCACAGTCTTAAAATTTATAATGAGAATGATCGAACCTGGAAACTAACTATGACAACGATTTGAGGCAAGCGCACCTATCGAACAGTAGTATAGTTAAGGCAAGACCGGAATGTCAAACCCAAAGGAACTAAAAGTACTAATACTAACTTTTTTTTTTATTATTTAGCCTTGAAATGAATCGGTTTAATCTAGAAAATTAACTAACTACTAAGCTAAAGACGATGAGACAAAAAAAGAATAAAATTAGGGAAATACTTGTGGGAAAAACCAATTGATTAAAACAATACCCAAGGAAGAATCCACCTAGACTTCACTTGTTATCTAACTTTGAACCAGACGATTTATTCATTTGACTTGATCCGTAAGATTCCCTAATGTATATTAAACCCTCTCTCGAAGCGAATAACGTCTAACCCTAGGTTGATTAATTGAAATCTCTTTCTAATTAAAACCTCTAGAATTGTATTAACTCGATCTATGGAATCCCATATTAGGTTTCACCCTAATCCGGCAAAATCTCGTTACCCTATCTCTAGGCGTGCGATCAACTCCGCTTAATTATGCTAGATCTACTCTTAGACAGGGACTTTTTCTCCTCCACCTAAGCACATCAAACTTGAAATAATATCCGCGAAATATCAACACAAGAATTAAGAACACATAATTAAGAGCAAGTGATAAACCGTAAAAGTAACATATTTTAATCCCATATTTAGTATGCTTTTGGATGAACTATCCCTTATTTTATGTAAAAAGGTGCTCTTAATCCTTTCTTTTCATGTTATATACTCAGGAAAGCACCAGGGGATGAAAAAAACACAAAACGGGCTTAAAACGTGACAAATGGGCCAAAGCATGAAATCGACACGGCCTGGACCATGATTTACACGGCCGTGCCTCATTAATGAAGTCCACACGGCCTGGCCACGATTCACACGGGCGTGTGACATGGGCGTGTCCCGGCCACGGCCAAGAGGAGTTTCACTCAGATTTGGATGCTTGGAGGCAAAGAAACACACTCCAAAGTCTAATTAAACCCCCAATTAGGAATTCCACTCAGATTTGGATACTTGGAGGCCAAGTAAGGCATCTCAAAGCCTATATAAACACCCTAGGGGGCAACTTATTCGGGGAGTTCGGCAGAAGCCGAGGCCCAAAGCCATCATTTTTGGGCGGCCAGCTAGGGCAAGGAGCCGAGCTGAAAAGGTCAGATTTGTGGGAAACTCTTGAGGGATAGCCAGTTGGTCCATCTCAAGAAGCCGAAATTCTACTCAAGACGGAGGATCTCCTCTTCAATTCCTTCAGGGGGTTTTAGGGATTTCTTATGTTTTGTGTTATCTTTTCTTCTGAGATGTTTTCTTTTATTATTATGAACTAAACCCCTCAGATACCTGAAGGGGATGAAACCTAGATGAATCTTGTTATTGTTTTCTGAACTATATGATAAATACTTGATTTGTTCTTAATTATGTGTGCTTAATTCTTGTGTTGATATTTCGCGGATATTAATTCAAGTCGAATGTGCTTAGGTGGTGGAGCAAAAGTCCCTGCTTAAGAGTATATCTAGCATAATTAAGCGGAGTTGATCGCACGCCTAGAGATAGGGTGACGAGATTTTGCCGGATTAGGGTGAAACCTAATATGGGATGTCCATAGATCGATTTCATCGCTATTCTAGGGGTTATTATTCGAGAAAGAGATTTCCGTTAATTAACCTAGGGTTAGATGTTATTCGCCTCGAGAGAGGGTTTAATATACGTTAGGGATTCCTATGGATCAAGTCAAGTGAATAAATCGTCTGGTTCAGTGTTAGATAATAAGTGAAGTCTAGGTGGATTCTTTCTAAGGGTATCGTTTTAATCAACTGAGTTTTTCTCAAGTATTTCCCCAATTCATTCTTTTTGTCTTTGCGTCTTTAGCTTAGTAATTAGTTAATTTAGATTAATAAACAACTTCACTTATTTTAGGCTAAATAATAAAAAGAAAGTTAGTATTAGTACTTTTAGTTCCTTTGGGTTCGACAATCCGGTCTTGCCTAAGCTATACTACTGTTCGATAGGTGCACTTGCCTCAATCGTTGTCATAGTTAGTTTCCAAGTTCGATCATTCTCTTTATAAATTTTAAAACTCTGACTTCACAAATGATCGTTTTTTTTGCGCTGTCTTGGGAACTAAAATATTAAGAAAGCTCTATTTTTATTACTTTAGCCATTTTTTTATTGTAATTTATTTTCATTATTATTATTATTATTATTATTTTACTTTGCTAAATTTTCTTTTATTTGCTTTTGTCAGGAAAATTTTAGTTTATAGAGGAGATGGCACTGAATAACTATCAGTGGCAAGTTATGAGGACAAAGCCAACAAAAGCAAAATGATATCTACAACCTCGACCCAAGAACTGAGGCTATCAACCCAGTTAGAGATGATACATAAAAAATTTGATGGTTTATACAGTTCCTCGCAGGCACATCCAATTATGCAGTGTGAAACAAGCGGAGGCGTGGCGAATCCTGAGTACCCACCCTACGGACATGGCATGGAAAGCGAACAAGTCAACTATACGGGTAACTATTCTAGACCACAAAATAATTTTTATGATAACACTTATAACGCAGGTTGGAGGTACCATCCCAATTTCTCGTGGGATGATCAAAGTAGCCAAAGACTGGAACTTCCTCCAGATTTTCAACAACCACCTCACCAACAGGAAGAGGAGTCAAACATTGAAGAGATACTGACAAAATTCATGGCAGCCACAGATACCCGTCTCCAAGACACTGAAACAACACTTAATGACCAACAAGCATCGATCAAAGGGATCAAGAACCAAGTTGGGGAACCATCGAGTCGGTTGGGGAACTTACTAAGTCGCTTATACAACTTGCTAAGTCGATCTCGAGAACTACCACAAGGAAGCTTGCCAAGCAATACTGAAACTAACCCGAGAGAGCAAAATCAAGCCATTTGCGATAGTGAAGGGTTAGACGAACCAAACCCAAGGGAAGAACCTGTGGTAAGTGAAGGTAAGGTTGAAGTGTGCCATGATATACCAAAATCGGCAATTACAGAGTATCAATCTCGTGTGCCATATCCCGATGCAATAAAGAAAGACCACACTGAGGAAGAAGTCGGTGAACTCACACTTCGTGTAGATGACAAAACAATCACTCTTCAAGCTCCTGACTCAGCTAGGACATCGAGTAATAAAGGTACGAACGTTAATTCTATTGACAACCATTTCGTTCAACCTTCTTTACAGGAAGCATCAAGAAATCACCAAGCTGAGCTAGATCTTAGATCTCGTACCCATAAAGAAATAATTCATGAAGGACTAAGGCTTCAGGTCAATGAACTAGACGAGTGGAAAACACACTGTAAAGAGAAACTAGGAATACACGAATTGAAACCAAAAGAAACCCCAGACGAGCTGATAGGAACAACAAATCACTTCAAAATAGGGATCAGGTATTGTTGAATAAGGAAGACCCTCGAATCACCAATTCAGACCTCAAGACAAACGAAGAAATCACTTTTAAGGTACTTAATGTCTTCCTATACGCACATGTAGGTAAGCAATCCTAAATTCAACACTTTTAAGGAAAACATTACTCGACTTAAACTATATATCCATAACCGAATTGATCGCATGCGAAAGGATTTTCACCTCCTCAAACCACCATGACCATACGAATGAGAGGTAAAGTCTAGCTTAAGACTATAAACGAGAGCTTCTCAGGAGGCAACCCGAGCACTAACCCCATTAATTTTTTACATTTTTATTATTATTTATTTTTACTTTTATTTTTCCTTTTAGCACCTAACCATAAACTAACCAAGGTAAAGATTTCCATACCACATGGCCTTGCACATGGCCGTGGCCATGGCTGTGTGGCCATCACAGGAAGGTGCAAGGGTGGGGGCAACCACCAGATCCATAATCTCTATTTAGACCCCCTTCTTCCTTTTTCTTGTTCATATGTCTTTCTTCTTTCATTTTCCATTATTTACTTTTACTCTTATTTTTATTTACTTCTATTTTTATTTTTATTTTTATTTTCTTTATTATTTTCTTCTTATTCTTCATACCATTTAGATTTAGCTTAGGATACAATAAAATCGGGACAGGCTACCTTGAGGATTCAAGTTCAAACGGTTCGAGGCGCTTCCCACGTTCACCTCCAATCCTATCCGGTTTCTTTTCATTAACTTCATCCAAAATTCATGAAGTTTCACTTCTCTCCACATCTTATGATTTTATGATTTTATTTTGCTATTATTTATCTTTGTACATTGAGGGCAATGTACATCTTAATTGTGGGGGGGGGGGTGAACAACCTAAAAAGGCGCCTAACTTTTTTTCATTATTCTCAAATTTCTGAAATTAGGTGCCAAACTTTTTGCATTGTCCTCAAAGTCCTGAATTTAGTCTTGTTTTTAAGTCAATTTCTCATATTACTAATTAGGATGAAATTTCTAATGATTTATTATTTTTATTGATATGTTTTAGATTAAGTCATTGATAATTGTGCATTGATAATTAAATTCCAAGAATACTAGAGAATCAAGCATGATAAGTCTATTTTTCAGAAATTAAAAATTTCTAGGTTGTCGAACTAAGTTTAAATATTACTTTGAAGTTTGAAATTTACGAGGTTGATGTCAAAATACCCATAATTTTTGTGAGATTTTGAGCCTTATAGAGCATATATTCTTTTTCATGCTCACTTTTTGATTATGAGTGTGTCAACATTGAACTGTTATTCTAGAACTTGCCTCGATTATACATGTTGAGACCACATCTTTGACTTGATATACTGAAATGACAAAGGCACCTAGGATTTAACCCACTTACTCCATAAAAAGCCTACCTTCATAATTAACCCCTAGTGAACCCTTTTGATCCTAACAACCCTTTTTATTGACTCACCCACTAATATTAACCCAAAACCCTTTGTATTTGTTATCACCATTCTTCTTGACTACCCTTTTGTCGAGATTTGATTTTGAGCTGTTACCTAACTATGTTCTATATTTCAGTTGTTAAAGTACTTTCTTATTATTGTAAATATTTAATGATTTGTTCTAAAAAAACGATTGAAGTATATTCATTATTAGTCTTATAATTAAGTGAGCTTACATATTTAAATTCCACATCTTGAAGAAAAAGCTCGTATTATTAGTATTACAAGTTTATGTGATTATTAAGGATTAGTTCATTTTTCTAGTTAGGTAATTTGTCAAGTCAATCTCGATTCTAACCTCTAATTCAGCCTTTATCCACACCTTTAACCTAAGCCCCGTTACAACCCTGTTAAAGACCTTTTGATTTGTGTATCATCTCATATTATAGTGGTGGAGATTTGATTTTCATGCAAGCCTATGGGATTAACTTTTCATGTTCAACTTTTGAGTGCCTAATTTTGAACCTTAAACACTTTGAGTGGTTTGAGTGAATCTTTAGTGAGGATGTCAATCCTTGTCGATTTTGAATCAAAGGTAATTATTTAGATGAGGGGAAACACCTATGTTTTGTGCTGCAAATGTATGTCTTAGACTGTTTGAATCTTTAGGACTCTTTGAGTTGAATTATCCATGTATAAATTATCTCTGAATTATGATGAAACACTATCAATGACTATTATGAATTGAAGGAAGTTCGTTTTAATTATGAGTTGAGAATTTTGCTTGAGGACAAGCAAAAGCTTAAGTGTGGGGGTATTTGATAAACTGTAAAAGTAACATATTTTAATCTTATATTTAGTATGCTTTTGGATGAATTATCCCTTATTTTATGTAAAAAGGTGCTCTTAATCCTTTCTTTTCATGTTATATACTCAATAAAGCACCAGGGGATGAAAAGACCACAAAACGGGCTTCAAACGGGACAAATGGGCCAAAGCATGAAATCGACATGGCCTGGACCATGATTTACACGGCCGTGCCTCATTAATGAAGTCCACACGGCCTGGCCACGATTCACACGGGCGTGTGACATGGGCGTGTCCCGACCGCGGCCAAGAGGAGTTTCACTCGGATTTGGATGCTTGGAGGCAAAGACACACACTCCAAAGTCTAATTAAACCCCCAATTAGGAATTCCACTCAGATTTGGATACTTGGAGGCCAAGTAAGGCATCTCAAAGCCTATATAAACACCCTAGGGGGCAACTTATTCGGGGAGTTCGGCAGAAGCCGAGGCCCAAAGCCATCATTTTCGGGCGGTCAGCTAGGCCAAGGAGCCGAGCCGAAAAGGTCAGATTTGTGGGAAACTTTTGAGGGATAGCCAGTTGATCCATCTCAAGAAGCTGAAATTCTACTCAAGACAGAGGATCTCCTCTTCAATTCCTTCAGGGGGTTTTAGAGATTTCTTATGTTTTGTGTTATCTTTTCTTCTGAGATGTTTTCTTTTATTATTATGAAATAAACCCCTCAGATACCTGAAGGGGATGAAACCTAGATGAATCTTGTTATTGTTTTCTGAACTATATGATAAATACTTGATTTGTTCTTAATTATGTGTGCTTAATTCTTGTGTTGATATTTCGCGGATATTAATTCAAGTCGAATGTGCTTAGGTGGTGGAGCAAAAGTCCCTGCTTAAGAGTAGATCTAGCATAATTAAGCGGAGTTGATCGCACTCCTAGAGATAGGGTGACGAGATTTTGCCGGATTAGGGTGAAACCTAATATGGGATGTCCATCGATCGATTTACTGCTATTCTAGGGGGTTATTATTCGAGAAAGAGATTTCCGTTAATTAACCTAGGGTTAGACGTTATTTGCCTTGAGAGAGGGTTTAATATACGTTAGGGAGTCCTACGGATCAAGTCAAGTGAATAAATCGTTTGGTTCAGTGTTAGATAACAAGTAAAGTCTAGGTGGATTCTTTCTAAGGGTATCGTTTTAATCAACTGAGTTTTTCCCAAGTATTTCCTCAATTCATTCTTTTTGTCTTTGCGTCTTTAGCTTAGTAATTAGTTAATTTAGATTAATAAACAACTTCACTTATTTTAGGCTAAATAATAAATATAAAGTTAGTATTAGTACTTTTAATTCCTTTGGGTTCGACAATCCGGTCTTGCCTAAGCTATAATACTGTTCGATAGGTGCACTTGCCTCAATCGTTGTCATAGTTAGTTTCCAGGTTCGATCATTCTCTTTATAAATTTTAAAACTCTGACTTCACAGCGATCAGCAAGTCAAATATTTATCATATAGTTCAGCAAACGATAACAAGATTCATCTTAGGTTTCATCCCCCTCAGGTATTTGAGGGTTTTAGTTCATAATGATAATAAAATACATCTCAAAAGAAAAGATAAAACAAAACATAAGAAAAACTCTAAAACCCCCTGAAGGAATTGAAGAGAGATCATCCGTCTTGAGTATAACTCCGGCTTCTTGAGATGAATCAACTGGCTTTCTTCAAGTAATTTCCACAAATCTGATCTTTCTGGCTCGGCTTCTTGGCCTAGCTGGACCTCCCTTGAAAGTTGGCCTCTATGGTGTTTATATAGGCTTTTGGAATGTGTTTCTTTACCCCTAAGTATCCAAATTCGAGTGAAATTCCTCTTCTCCATGGCAGGGACACGCTCTTGGCACACGCCTGTGTGAATCGTGGCCAGGCCGTGTTTGGGTCTGGCTAGGGAGGCACGACCTTGTTGCTTGGGCCCAGGCCGTGTTCAGGTCTGATCGGGGAGGCACGGCCATGTTACTTGGGGCCAGGCCATGTCGATTTCGTGATTTGGCCTATTTGGTCCGTTTTAAGCCCGTTTCTCGTTCTTTTCATCCTCCGGTGCTTTCCTGAGTATAAAACATGAAAACAAAGGATTAAAAGCACCAAATTACACAATTCAAGGCTTAAATCACCCAAAAGCATGCTAAATGTGGGTTTAAAATATGTTACTATTACTGTTTATCAAATACCCCCACACTTAAGCTTTTACTTGTCCTCAAGCAAAATTCTCAACTCATAATTAAAACAAACTTCCATCAATTCATAATATTCATCAATAGTGTTTCATCATAATTCAAAGATAATTTATACATGGATGATTTAACTCAAAGAGTCCTAAAGATTCAAACAATCCAAGTCATACATTTTGTAGCATGAAAACATAGGTGTTTCCCCTCATTTAAGTAATTTCCTCTGATTTAAAATTGACAAGGATTGACATCCTCACTAAAGATTCATTCAAATCACTCGAGGTGTTTAAGGTTCAAAAATTAAGCACTCATAAGTCGAACATGAAAAGTTAATCCCATAGGCTTGCATGAGAATCACATCTCCACCACTATAATATGAGATAATACACAAATCAAAAGGTCTTTAATGTGGTTGTGTGGGGCTTGGTTTAAGGTGTGGGTATAGGCTGAATTAGAAGGTTAGAATCGAGATTGACCTGACAAATTACCTAACCAGAAACAATGAACTGATAATAAACAATTACATCAATTGAGAACTTGTAATAATAATACTATTACTAATACGAGCTTTTTTTTGAGATAATGAAATTAACAGTTTAAGCTCAAATATCATAAAACTAATAATGAATATACTTCATTTTTTTAGAACACATAATTATATATAATAATTGATGAATTTACTATCGAAATCAATAGGCAATCGATCAAATCAAATCTCGATATAAGGGTAGTCAAAAGGAATGGTGATAACAAAGACAAAGGGTTTTGGGATAATATTAGTGGGTGAGTCAATAAAAAGAGTTGTTAGGATCAACGGGGTTCACTAGGGGTTAATAAAATGGGTAGGCTTTTTAGTGGAGTGAGTGGGTTAAAACCTAGGTGCCTTCATCATCTCTGTATATCAAATCAAGGGTGCAGTCTCCACATGTATAATCGATGCAAGTTCTAGAATAACAAATCAATGTTGACACACTCATAATCAAAAAGTGAGCAAGAAAAAGAATATATGCTCTATAAGGCTCAAAATCTCACAAAAATTATGGGTATTTTGATGTCATCCTCGTAAATTTCAAACTTCAAAGTAATATTCAAATTCAGGTAGACAACCTAGAAAAAAATTTAATTCAAAAAAATAGACTTATCATTCTTGACTCTATAGTATCTTAAAGTATAAATCATCAATGCATAATTATCAATGACTTAATCTGAAATATATCAATAAAAATCATAATTCACAGGAAATTTCATTCTAATCATAATATGAGAAACTTACTTAAGAAACAAGAAATAATTCAGGATTTGAGAATAATGCAAAAAGTTTGGCACCTAATTTCAGGAATTTGAGAATAATGAAAAAAATTAGGCACCTTTTAGGTTGTTCACCCCGACACTTAAGATGTACATTGCCCTCAATGTACAAAGATAGATATAGTATAGAAAATCAAAAGATAGGGTGAGATGAAACTTCCTGAATTTGGATGGATTCCTTGAGTTGGAGGTGAAAGATAAGTTGGAGGAGGCGTCTCTGGTGGTGGTATGTAATTTGCCCACTATTATCAAGCTAGCTAGATGAAGAAATTGGGTAGCCCGTGAAGAAATAGCTAGGAAATACTAAGAAAAATTCAAAATAGGCTAATTATTTATTTAAAGAAAAGCAAGCTAAAGTGAAGGAAAATAAAAAAAATGAAATAAAATTAAAAGAAAAGATTAATGGACCGAAGGGTTCTTATTGTTGGATGGTTCGCGAGGGGGGTGTGATTTCTAAGGCCGCGATGGTGTTGGCAGTGGTCGTGGTGGGGTGCTTCCCTAGCAGCCTTTAGAACCTAAAACCAAGAAACTAAAATAGAATAAGCTAAATTATGCATAAGAGTGTTTAAGAGGAGGAAATTAAAAGAGATGAGAAAAGAAAACTAAAAGCTAAATGGTCTCAAGGACCCTTGGCTTTTCGACTAGACGAAGCGGCCGGCATGAACTTATGTAGATCGGTCTCCCACAGGGAGACTATACTGGGATCCTTCCGCTTTTTTGACATGGATGTGGTGGAGCTCAAGGGTTTTAGTAATAACCAAAAGGGGAAGAGTATGAAAGGGGAGAATTCTGAATAATGGAATGGAAGAAAGTGGTCTGGATGGGGGGGTGGTTTAAATAGAAATTTATGGTTTGGAGCCTTCCCACGCCCGTGTGCCATGGGTGTGCTGGGTCACACGACCGTATCGCATGGCCGTGTTGTGTTTCATTCGTTTCTCCCATGCCCGTTTTGTGGTCACCACGCCCATGTCGGGTCAAACAGTGTTGACCACGGCCGTACGAGTCGGAGCCCGTTTGTCTTCCCTCAGTGTCGGCCACGGCCATGTCGCATGGCTGTGGCAGGGTAGTTGGGTCCGTGATTTGAAGATACGATCCGTCCTGGCTCGTACCATCTCTGCCATGCCAGTACGGAGATTCGGTGCATCCACACGGCCACGGCCACGGCCGTGTGGTATGGAAATTGGCCTTGGTTAGTTTATAGTTAGTTGCTGCGAAGGAGAATTAAGAGTGAAAATAAAATGAAATAAAATAGAAAGTGTAATGGAGTTAGTGCTCGGGTTGCCTCCCGAGAAGAGCTCGTTTAAAGTCTTAAGCTAGACTTACCTCTCGTTTGCATCATCAGGGTGGTTTGAGGAGTAGAAAGTCCTTCCACATGCTATCAGTTTCATTATCATGACAGAGTACAAGTCGAGATGCGTTTGTATTGAAAGTGCCAAAAATAGGATTACTTACCTCTACTGTTTCGTATGGAAAAACACTGATTACTGATCGCTATAAATCAGAGTTTTAAAATTTATAAAAGAATGATCGAACCTGGAAGCTAACTCTGACAACGATTAAAGGCAAGTGCACCTATCGAACAATAGTATAGTTTAGGCAAGACCGGATTGTCGAACCCAAAGGAACTAAAAGTACTAATACTCACCGTCTTTTTATTATTTAGCCTTAATATAAAGTGATGATTGTTTAAACTAAAAATAATCTACTAACTAAGCTAAGACACAAAGACAAAAAGAATGAATTCAGGAAATAAATTTTGGGAAAACTCAGTTGACTCAAACGATACCCTTAGGAAAAATCCACCTAGACTTCACTTGTTATCTGACTTTGAACCATATGATTTATTTACTTAGTTTGATCCGTGAGACTCCCTAACGTATATTAAACCCTCTCTCGAGGTGAATAATGTCTAACCCTAGGTTAATTAGTGGAACTCTCGTTCACTTATAATAACCCCATAGAATAGCAGTAAATCGATCTGTGGACTCCCATATTAGGTTTCACCCTAATTCGGCAAAATCTCGTCACCCTATCTCTAGGCGTGCGATCAACTCCGCTTAATTATGTTGGATCTACTCTTAGGCAGGGTCTATTCCTCTTCCACCTAAGCTCATTAGATTTGGGTTAAGTTCACACAATTAAGAACAAACTAAGTTATTATCAGATAATTCAAATAATCAAATAACAAGATTCATCATAGGTTTCATCCCTTTCGGGTATCCGAAGGTTTAGTTCATAACAATAAAGGAAAACATCTCAAAAGAAAAGATAAAACAAAACATAAGAAATCCCTAAAACCCCCTGAAGGAATTGAAGAGGAGATCCTCCGTCTTGAGTAGAATTTCGGCTTCTTGAGATGGATCAACTGGCTATCTTCGAGTGATTCCCACGAATCTGACCTTCTCGGCTTGGCTTCTTGGCCTAGCTCTCCACCCCCTGACAAAAGCCCTGGCAAAAGGCTTTTGCCGAACGCCCCCTCTAAGTTGCTACCTGGGGTGTTTATATAGGCTTTGAGATGCTTTACTTGGCCTTCAAGTATCCTAATTTGAGTGCAATTCCTATTTGGGAGTTTAAGTAGACTTAGGAATGTGTTTCTTTGCCTCCAAGCATCCAAATCCGAGTGAAATTCCTCTTTCCTGCGGCAGGGACACAGCCATGGCACACGCCCGTGGGAATCGTCTTCAGGCCGTGTTCGACACTGTTGAATGAGGCACGGTCGTGTAAGTCGTGGTAAGGCCGTGTTCTAGTAGGAATGGTGGCACGGTCGTGTGGCTTGAAGTCCAGGCTGTGCTGATTTTGTGGCTTGCCTAATTTGGTCTTTTTTAAGCCCGTTTCTCGTTCTTTTCGTCATCGGGTGCTTTCCTGAGTATAAGACATGAAAAGAAAGGATTAAGAGCACCTTTTTACATAAATTGGGGCTTAAATCATCCAAAAGCATTTTAAATGTGGGCTTAAAAAATGTTACTTTTACGGTTTATCAAATACCCCCACACTTAAGCTTTTGCTTGTCCTCAAGCAAAATTCTCAACTTACAATCCAAACGAACTTTCTATAATTCATAATTCCTATCAACAATGTTTTATCATAATTCATAGATAATTTATACATGGATAATTCAACTCAAAGCGTCCTAAAAATTCAAACATTATAAGTCATAGATTTTGTAGCTCGAAAACATAGGTGTCTCCCCTTATCTAAATAATTACCTTTAATTTGAAATCGACAAGGATTGACATCCTCACAAAAGATTCACTCAAATCACTCAAAGTGTTTAAGGTTCAAAATTTAGGCACTCAAAAGTCAAACATGAAGAGTTAATCCCATAGGCTTGCATGAAAATCAAATCTCCACCACTGAAATATGAGATGAAACACAAATCAAAAGGTTTTTGTTAGGGTTGTAACGGGGCTAGGGTTAAGGTGTGGAATAAGGCTTGAATTAGGAGGTTAGAATCGAGATTGAATTGACAAATTACCTAACTAAGAACTAATGAACTAATAATAATAATTACATCAACTGAAAACTAATAATACTAATAATACGAGCTTCTTCTTCGACATTTGGAATTTAAATAAATGTATAAGCTCGTTTAATCACATAACTAATAATGAATATACTTCATCATTTTTTTATTAAGAACAAACTAAATACATAATAAAGGATAAATTACTAGAATTCATAATTAGGCAACTAATCAGATCAAATCTCGATATAGGGGTAGTTAGAAAGAATGGTGATAACAATTACAAAGGGTTTTGGGTTAATATTAGTGGGTGAGTCAATAAATAGGGTTGTTAGGATTAAAAGGGGTTCACTAGGGGTTAATTTGTGAAGGTAGGCTTTTAATGGAGTTAGTGGGTTAAATCCTAGGTGCCTTTATCATCTCTGTGTATCAAATCAAAAAGTGTGGTCTCGACATGTATAATCGATGCAAGTTCTAGAATAACAAATCAGTGTTGACATACTCATAATCAATAAAGTGAGCAAGAAAAAGAATATATGCTCTATAAGGCTCAAAAACTCACAAAAATTATGGGTATTTTGATGTCAACCTCGTAAAATTCAAACTTCAAAGTAATATTTAAACTTAGTTCGACAACCTAGAATTTCTTTTTAATTCAAAAAAATAGACTTATCATGCTTGATTCTCTAGTATTCTTCAAATTTAATTATCAATGCACAATTATCAATGACTTAATCTAAAACATATCAATAAAAATCATAAATCATCGAAATTTCATCCTAATTATAATATGAGAAACTTACTTTAAGATAAGGCATAATTCAGGATTTTCAAATAATACTATAGTTAACCCCCACACTTAAGATGTACATTGTCCTCAATGTACAAACGTAGATAATATCAAAATAATCATAAAATCGTAAGATGGGGAGAGAAGGAAACTTCCGAATTTTGGATGAAGCCAGATGAAAAGAAACCAGGATAGGATTGGAGGTGAGCGTGGGGGAAGCGTCTCGAATCGGTTGAGTCCTCAAGCGACCATCCTAATTTCTTTTGTATCCTAAAGTGAATCTAAATGGAATGAATAACAAGAAGAAAATAATAAAGAAAATAAAAGAAAGGAAATAAAAAAATAAAAAAATGAAAATAAAAATAAAAAAATAAAATAAAAATAGAAATAAAAGTAAATATTTAAATAGTGATACGGTCCATGCCCTTGTTCGAGTTTAATCAGTCCGTGTTTTTCGTGATTTTGAATTTTTTGGGCACGCGTTAGGTGTTTTACCACGGCGCATGGTCTCGTAGCACGCCGTGTATTCTTCTACACGGTCCTTTAGAACGGGCGTGTTTAACCCGTGCTCGTCAAGTCAGTAACCTCGCACGGTTGTAGGGCACAACCGTGTCTCGCCCATGCTCAACAAGTCAGTAACCTCACATGGGAAGTCGGCACGGGCGTGGCTTTTTATTGTAGCCCGTGTTGGGAAAAGTAATCATTCTTTGACATGCACGGTTACTAGCACATCCGTGGTTTGTCCTTCTCGGCTTCCACCACGGCCACGCCACGCCGTGCAAGGCTCGTGTGAGCATGGAAATCAGTACTTTGGTTAGTTTATGGTTAGGTGCTAAAATGAAAATAAAAGTAAAATAAAAAATGTAAAAATTAATAGGGTTAGTGCTCAGGGTTGCCTCGAGAAGCGCTCGTTATAGTCTTAAGCTAGACTTTTCCTCTCATTCGTATGGTCAAGGTGGTTTGAGGAGGTGAAAATCCTTCCTCATGCGATCAACTCGATTTTTGATATAAAATTTAAGTCGAGTAGTGTTTACCTCAAAAGTCTTGATTTTAGGATTGCTTACCTCGACCGGCCGTATAGGAAGACATTAAGTACCTCAAAAGTGATTTCTTCGGTTGTCTTGAGGTCTGAATTGGCGATTCGAGGGTCTTCCTTATTCAACAATACCTGATCCCCTATTTTGAAGTGATTTGTTGTTCCTATCAGCTTGTCTGGGGGTTCCTTCGGTTTTTTTAAATGCGGTTTGGCTCCTCTTTAAAATGTGTCTTCCTCTTTTAGTTTTGCAGATCTCAAGGCCTCGTTCCTCATATGCTTCTTCTTTGTTGACACAAGGTTCTTGTTTGGCTCGAGTTCGTAGTTCGTGGTTGTTCTGCGGTGAAATTTGAACAGATTGATTATCAACTGATTTTACTTTCTCACCTTCATCAGTCGATGTTCTGGCCGAGTCAAGAGCTTGTAAACTGATTGATTCGTCACCTATACGAAGAATGAGTTCTCCTGTACCAACATCAATTTTAGTCCTGGCAGTTGCTAGAAAGGGTCTTCCTAAAATTAAAGGGATCGAATTGTCCTCATCCATGTCTAAAACGACAAAGTCTCAAGGGAATACGAATTTATCAAATTTGATTAGAACATTTTCAATTATACCTCTAGGAATTCGATAGTTTTATCGTTAATTGAATGCTCATCCTGGTTTGTCTCGGTTTCCTAGACCTAGTTGTTTAAACATTTTATAAGGCATAACATTGATGCTTGCCCCTAAATCAGCTAAAGCATTATCAATAGATAAAATACCAATTAAACATGGAATTGTAAAACTCCTGGATCTTTTAATTTTCGTGGCGGTTTATTTTGTAAAATTCTTTGAGCACATTGCGTTTAGCTCCACATGTGATTCCTCGTCTAGCTTCCATTTGTTTGTCAACCGCTTTTTAAAAATTTTCTATAATCGGCATCTCTGCGAAAGAGCTTCGAGAAACGGTAAGTTAATATGTAATTTCTTTAAAAGTTTAAGAAACTTACCAAACTATTCCTCTGTGTTGTCCTTCTTCATTGCTTCGGGATATGGTACACGAGGATGGTACTCTGTAATTGCCGATTTTGGTATTTCATGGCTTACCTCAACCTTACCTTCACTTACCACAGGATCTTGCCTTGGGTCAGATTCCACTAATCTTTCACTATCATGAGTTGTTACAGCTTGAATTTGCTCTTTTGGGTTAGTTTCAGTGTTGCTTGGCAAGCTTTCTTGTGGTTGTTCTAAGATCAGCTTAACAAGCTGACCTAAATGATCCTCAATCCCTTGAATTGATGTTTCTTGTTTCATTTCTATATTTTGGAGACGTGCTTCTGTGTTTGCTATGAATTTTGCCAGCGTCTCTTCAAGGTTCGACTCATCTTCCTGTTGGTGAGGTGGTTATTGAAAATTTGGTGGAAGTTCCTCTCTTTGGCTGCCTTGATCGTCCCACGAGAAATTGGGATGGTACCTCCAACCTGTATTATAAGTGTCACTATAAAAATTATTTTGAGGTCTAGAATAGTTACCCATATAGTGGACTTGTTCATTCTTCATGCCATATCTGTAGGGTGGGTACTCAGGATTCGCCACCCCTCCTAGATTCGAGTCATATTGCATAACTGGATGTACCTGCGAGAGACTACACAAACCATCAATCTTTTTATTCATCATCTCTAACCGGTTTGATAGCACGGTTATTGCGTCGAGGTTGAAGACACCGGCGCTTCTGTTGGTGTTGTCCTCATAACTCGCCACTGATAGTTATTTAGTGCCATATTTTCTATAAACTAAAAATATCTGGAAAAAAAAAATAAAAGAAAAATTAGCAAAGTAAAAATTTAAACTAAAAATAAAAGTAAATTGCGAAAAATAAAAGGAATGGCTAAAGTAATAAAAATAGAGTGTTCTTAATATTTTAGTTCCCCGGCAACGGCGCCAAAAACTTGATCGCAGTAAATCAGAGTTTTAGAATTTATAAAAGAATGATCGAACCTGGAAACTAACTCTGACAACGATTAAAGGCAAGTGCACCTATCGAACAGTAGTATAGTTTAGGCAAGACCGAATTGTCGAACCCAAAGGAACTAAAAGTACTAATACTCACCGTCTTTTATTATTTAGCCTTAATATAAAGTGATGATTGTTTAAACTAAAAATAATCTACTAACTAAGCTAAGACGCAAAGACAAAAAGAATGAATTCGGGAAATAACTTTTGGGAAAACTCAGTTGACTCAAACGATACCCTTAGGAAAAATCCACCTAGACTTCACTTGTTATCTGACTTTGAACCATATGATTTATATACTTAGTTTGATCCGTGAGACTCCCTAACGTATATTAAACCCTCTCTCGAGGCAAATAACGTCTAACCCTAGGTTAATTAGTGGAACTCTCGTTCGCTTATAATAACCCCCTAGAATTGTAGTAAATCGATCTGTAGACTCCCATATTAGGTTTCACCCTAATCCGGCAAAATCTCGTCACCCTATCTCTAGGCGTGCGATCAACTCCGCTTAATTATGTTGGATCTACTCTTAGGCAGGGTCTATTCCTCCTCCACCTAAGCACATTAGATTTGGATTAAGTTCACACAATTAAGAACAAACTAAGTTATTATCATATAATTCAAATAATTAAATAACAAGATTCATCATAGGTTTCATCCCTTTCGGGTAGCCGAAGGTTTAGTTCATAACAATAAAGGAAAACATCTCAAGAGAAAAGATAAAACAAAACATAAGAAATCCCTAAAACCCCCTGAAGGAATTGAAGAGGAGATCCTCCGTCTTGAGTAGAATTTCGGCTTCTTGAGATGGATCAACTGGCTATCTTCGAGTGATTCCCACGAATCTGACCTTCTCGGCTTGGCTTCTTGGCCTAGCTCTCCGCCCCCCTGACAAAAGCCCTGGCAGAAGGCTTCTACCGAACTCCCCCTCTATGTTTCTACCTGGGGTGTTTATATAGGCTTTGAGATGCTTTACTTGGCCTTCAAGTATCCTAATTTGAGTGCAATTCCTATTTGGGAGTTTAAGTAGACTTAGGAATGTGTTTCTTTGCCTCCAAGCATCCAAATCCGAGTGAAATTCCTCTTTCCCGCGACAGGGACACGGCCATGGCACACGCCCGTGGGAATCATCTTCAGGCCGTGTTTGACACTGTTGAATGAGGCACGGCCGTGTAAGTCGTGGTAAGGCCGTGTTCTAGTAGGAATGGTGGCACGGCCGTGTGGCTTGAAGTCCAAGCCGTGCTGATTTTGTGGCTTGGCCTAATTTGGTCCGTTTTAAGCCCGTTTCTCGTTCTTTTCATCATCGGGTGCTTTCCTGAGTATAAGACATGAAAAGAAAGGATTAAGAGCACCTTTTTACATAAATTGAGGCTTAAATCATCCAAAAGCATTTTAAATGTGGGCTTAAAATATGTTACTTTTACGGTTTATCAATTACCCTAAAAGGGATTTCTTTGTTTGTATTAGGGTCAGGAGGAGATATTCGAGGGTCTGTTTTATCTAACAATACCTGGTCTCCTATTTTAAAGTGATTTGTCGCTCCTACGAGCTCGTCTGGTGGTTCCCTTGGTTTCTCTTCGTGTATCCCTAGTGTTTCCTTGAAATGTGTCTTCCACTCGTCTAGTCCATCAACTTGATCCCTTCGATCCTCATGAGTTGTTTCCTTATTGGCATTGGGTCTAGGATCGGGTTTAGTTGTGTTTTTTTGTGGTGCTTTGTGCAAAGAAGGGTTAATCGAACGGTTATCAATAGAATTTACTTTCTCACCTTGTTTGCTCGATGTTCTAACCGAATCAAGAGCCTGAAGAGTGACTGTCTTGTCACCTACACAGAGTATAAGTTCACCGGCGTCGACATCAATTTTAGTCCTAGCAGTTGCTAAAAAGGGCCTTCCTAGAATTAATGGAATACTTGATAAACCGAAATAGTAACATATTTTATGCGCACATTTAGTATGCTTTTGGATGAATTATCCCTTGATTTATATAAAAAGGTGCTCTTAATCCTTTCTTTTCATGTCTTATACCCAGGAAAGCACCCAAGGATGAAAAGAACAAGAAACAGGCTCAAAATGGACCAAAACAGACTAAAGAGGAAATCGACACGGCCTGACTTGGACCCACACGGCCATGCCAAGTTAATCATCTAGAACACGGTCTAACCCTGACTCACACGGTCGTGTCTCATTAAAGAAATCCGAACACGGCCTGGCCACGATTTACACGAGCGTGCGCCATGGCCGTGCCTCTGCCGTGGAGAAGAGCAATTTCTTTCAGGAAAGGATACTTAGGGAGAAAGAAACGTATTTCAAAAGCCTATAAATACACCATAAGTATGACCTAAAAAGAGGAGCCCAAAGCCATCGTCTAGGGGCGTCGTGCTAGGCCAGAGAAGGCAGATTTGTGGGGATTCACTCAGGGATAGCCAGTTGATCCATCTCAAGAAGCCAGAATTATACTCAAGATAGAGGATCTCCTCTTCAATTCCTTCAGGGGGTTTTAGGGATTTCTTATGTTTTGTTTTATCTTTTCTCTTGAGATGTTTTCCTTTATTGTTATGAACTAAACCCTTCGGATACCCGAAGGGGATGAAACCTATGATGAATCTTGTTATTTGATTATTTGAAATATATGATAAATACTTAGTTTGTTCTTAATTATGTGAGCTTAATCCAAATTTAATGTGCTTAGGTGGAGGAGGAATAGACCCTGCCTAAGAGTAGATCCAACATAATTAAGCGGAGTTGATCGTACGCCTAGAGATAGGGTGACGAGATTTTGCCGGATTAGGGTGAAACCTAATATGGGAATCCATAGATCGATTTACTGCTATTCTAGGGGTTTATTATAAGAGAACGAGAGTTCCACTAATTAACCTAGGGTTAGACGTTATTCGCCTCGAGAGAGGGTTTAATATACGTTAGGGAGTCTTACGGATCAAACTAAGTAAATATATCATATGGTTCAAGGTTAGATAACAAGTGAAGTCTAGGTGGATTGTTCCTAGGGTATCGTCTAAATCAACTGAGTTTTTCCCAAGTTATTTTCCAAATTCATTCTTCTTTGTCTTAGAGTCTTTAGTTTAGTAGTTAATTAATTTAGATTAATAAACAACTTCACTTATTTTAGGCTAAATAATAAAATGAAAGTTAGTATTAGTACTTTTAGTTCCTTTGGGTTCGATAATCCGGTCTTGTCTAAGCTATACTACTGTCCGATAGGTGCACTTGCCTCAATCGTTGTCAGAGTTAGTTTCCAGGTTCGATCATTCTTTTATAAATTTTAAAACTCTGATTTACAGCGATCAAGTTTTTGGCGCCGTTGCCGGGGAACTAAAATATTAAGAAAACTCTATTTTTATTACTTTAGCCATTATTTTTATTTTTCGCAATTTATTTTTATTTTTAGTTTTAATTTTAAATTTGCTAAAGTTTCTTTCTTTGTTTTCCTCGCAGGTACCTCTAGTTTATGACTAGAAGGAACCTGAGAGGACCTTTAGAATATGACAGTGATATTGAAGCTACCGCTCGAAGAAATCGCAGAGAAATTAGGTGAGCCCTAAATTACCAATGAGAGCGAGAAGACAGATCCAATCCTACTGAAGGGATGGACGAAAATAATCTTCCACCACAAGATGTGGCAGAAAATAATGCTCCTCGTACTATGTTTGATTATGCTAAACCTCATTTAACAGGATCCGAATCAAGTATTATTAGGCCTGCTATAGCTGCTAATAATTTTGAATTAAAGCCTAACACTATACAAATGATTCAACAGTTTGTTCAATTTGATGGTTTACAGGACAAAGATCCAAACGCTCATATAGCTAATTTTCTAGAATTCTGTGATACCTTCAAAATAAATGGCATTTCTGATGATGCCATACGACTTCGGTTATTTCCCTTTTCATTAAAGAATAAAGCTAAACAGTGGTTAAACTCGTTACCACGAGGGTCAATCACTACATGGGAACAAATGACCGAAAAATTTCTATTAAAATATTTCCCATCGGCCAAAACGGCCAAATTACGTAATGGTATATCTTCCTTTGTGCAGATGGATTTAGAGACATTATACGATGCATGGGAGAGATATAAGGATCTCTTGAGAAGGTGTCCGCACCATGGTTTACCCTTGTGGCTCCAAGTCCAAACTTTCTATAACGGTGTAAACCCTCAACGAGGCAACTAATCGACTCACCGCCGGTGGAACCTGAATAATAGAACTCCGAGGTGACCTACGAGTTTATTGAAGAGATGTCATTTGAATAACTATCAGTGGCAAGTTACAAGAACAAGGCCAACAAAAACAGCCGAAGTTTACAACCTCGACGCAGTAACCATACTATCAAATCAGGTAGAGTTGATGAATAAGAAGATTGATAGTTTGTGTTCTTTGCAGGTACATCCAGTGATGCAGTGCGACGCAAGTGGAACTGCAGCGAATCCTGAGTACCCACCCTACCAACCTTGCACAGAGAGCAAACAGATGAACTATATAGGTAACAATTTCAGATCTAATAATAACCCATATAATAATAATTATAATCCAGGTTGGAGGAACCACCCAAATTTTTCGTGGGGAGGACAAGGAAATCAAGGAAATCAAAGACAACAACCTCTTCAAAATTTGCAAAATCAGCCCTATCCACAGGAAAAGAAGCAGAATCTTGAAGAAACGTTGAACAAATTCATTGCATCCACAGAAGCCCGTTTCTGAAAAACTGAAGTAATACTCGAAACCCAACAAACATCGATCAAAACGATCGAGAACCAAGTTGGAGGACTTACAAAGGTAATCGGAAATTACCCGATCGATCGGAGAAATTGCAAAGCTATTATCCGAACGACCGCAGGGCGTCTCTACCGAGTAATACCGAAATTAATCCAAAGGAGCAAATCCAAGCCATAACAACTCAAGAAAGCGAAGAAGTAGACGAACCCACCCAACACAAGGAAACGAGGTAGAAAAAGGTAAAGTTAAGGTAACACAAGACAAGCCAAAATCGGTAATCAAGGAGTACCAACCTCGCGTACCTTACCCTGAGGCATTAAGAAGAGACGACACAAAAGAATAGTTTGGTAAGTTTCTTAAACTTTTAAAGAAATTACATATTAACTTACCATTACTTGAAGCTCTTTCGCAGATGCGATTCTAGGAAATTTTTAAAAGAGCTTCGACAAACAAGCGGAAGTTAGGCGAGTCGTCACATGTGGAACTTAACGCAAAGTGCTCTCAGCAATTCTCCAAAATAGACTACCACAAAAGCTAAAAGATCCAGGGAGTTTTACAATTCCATGTTTAATTGGTAGACTAACTGTTGATAATGCGTTAGATGATTTAGGGGGCGATCATAAATGTCATGCCTTATAAATTATTTAAACAATTAGGTCTAGGGAAACCCAAACAAACTAGGATGAGCATTCAATTAGCTGATAAAACTGTTAGAATTCCTAGGGTATTATCGAAGATGTCCTTGTAAAAATTGATGATTCGTTTTCCCGAGAGACTTTGTTTTCTTAGACATGGATGAGGATAATTCGATCCCCTAATTTTAGGAAGACCCTTTTTAGCAACTGCCAGGACTAAAATTGATGTTGATGCAGGAGAACTCATACTTTGCGTAGGTAATGAGACAGTCACCATCAAGGCTCTCAACTCGGCTAGAGCATCGAGTAATCAAGGTAAGAACGTAAATTCTACTGATAACCATTTGGTTAACCCTTATTTTCAGGAAGTACCACCAAAGAATAAAACTGAACCCGATCCTAAACCCCATGCCAACAAAGAAACAACTCATGAAGATCGAGGGATTCAGTTCGATGATCTAGATGAGTGGAAGACACACTTCAAGGAGAAATTAGGGATACACGACGAAGAACCAGAACCACACAAGATAAAACCGAAGGAGCCCCCAAAAGAGCTAATAGGAATAACAAACCACTTCAAAATAGGGGACCAAGTACTGATAGATCAGGCAGATCCTCAAATATCTCCTCCAAACCCTAGCAGAAATAAAGAAATATCTTTTAGGGTAACCAGTGTTTTCCCACACGGAACATTCGAGGTAAGTAATCCTATTTTTGGTACTTTTACTATAAACACATCTCGACTTAAATTTTTTCACGAAGACGCAAATGATAGCATGAGGAAGGACTTCCAACTCCTCAAACCACCCTGACAAAACGAACGAGAGGAGAGTGTAGCTTAAGACTATAAATGAGCGCTTCTCGAGAGGCAACCCGAGCACTAACCCTATTAATTTTTATATTTTTTATTTTAATTTTATTTTTCATTTTAGCACCTAACCATAAACTAACCAAAGTCCAGATTTCCATGCTCACACGGCCTTGCACACGGTCGTGGCCATGGCCGTGTGGAAGCCAGAAAGACAAACCACGGACGTGCTAGTAACCATGCATGACAAAGAATGATTTCTTTTCCCAACACGGGCTGTGATAAAAAAGCCACGCCCTTGCCGACTTCCCGTGTGAGGTTACTGACTTATTGAACATGGGCGAGACACGGCTGTGCCTTACAACCGTGCGAGGTTACTGACTTGACGAGCACGGGTTAAACACGCCCGTTCTAAAGGACCGTGTGAAGAATACACGGGCATGCTACGAGACCCACGGCCGTGGTAAAACACCTAAACACGCCCAAAATTCAAAATCACAAAAAACACGGACTGATTAAACTCGAACAAGGGCGTGGACCATATCATTATATTTACTTTTATTTCTATTTTTATTTTTATTTTTATTTTTATTTTTATTTTTATTTTCATTTTTATTTTTATTTTTATTTTTATCTTTTTTTATTTCCTTTCTTTTATTTTCTTTATTATTTTCTTCTTGTTATTCATTCCAATTAGATTTAGCTTAGGATACAAAAGAAATTAGGATGGCTGCTTCGAGGACTCAACCAGTTCGAGACGCTTCCCCACGCTCACCTCTAATCTTATCCGGTTTCTTTTCATTACCTTCATCCAAAATTCAGGAAGTTTCCCTTCTCTCCCCATCTTACGATTTTATGATTATTTTGATATTATCTACCTTTGTACATTGAGGACAATGTACATCTTAAGTGTGGGGGGGTTAACTATAGTATTATTTGAAAATCCCTGAATTATGCCTTGTCTTAAAGTAAATTACTCATATTACTAATTAGGATGGAATTTCTGATGATTTATGATCTTTATTGATATGTTTTAGATTAAGTCATTGATAATTGTGCATTGATAATTAAATTCTAAGAATACTAGAGAGTCAAGCAGGATAAGTCTATCTTTCAGAAATTAAAAATTTGCTAGGCTGTCAAACTGAGTTTAAATATTATCTTGAAGTTTGAAATTTACGAGGTTAACATCAAAATACCCATAATTTTTGTGAGTTTTTGAGCCTTATATAGCATATATTCTTTTTCTTGCTCACTTTATTGATTATGAGTATGTCAACACTGATTTATTATTCTAGAACTTGCATCGATTATACATGTCGAGACCACATTTTTTGATTTGATACACAGAGATGATAAAGGCACCTAGGATATAACCCACTTACTCCATTAAAAGCCTACCTTCACAAATTAACCCCTAGCGAACCCCTTTTAATCCTAACAACCCTATTTATTGACATAACCGCTAATATTAACCCAGAAACCCTTTGTTTTTGTTATCACCATTCCTTTTGACTACCCCTATATCGAGATTTGATTTGATTAGTTTCCTAATTATGAATTTTAGTAATTTATCCCTTATTATGTATTTAGTTTGTTCGTAAAAAAAAACGAAGTTTATTCGTTATTAGTTATGTGATTAAATGAGCTTATACATTTAAAATCCAAATATCGTAGAAGAAGCTCGTATTATTAGTATTATTAGTTTTCAATTGATGTAATTATTATTATTAGTTTATTAGTTCTTAGTTAGATAATTTGTCAATTCAATCTCGATTCTAACCTTCTAATTCAGCCTTTTTCCACACCTTAACCCTAGCCCCGTTACAACCCTAACAAAGACCTTTTGATTTGTGTTTCATATCATATATCAATGGTGGAGATTTGATTTTCATGCAAGCCTATAGGATTAACTCTTCTTGTTTGACTTTTGAGTGCCTAAATTCTGAATCTTAAACACTTTGAGTGATTTGAGTGAATCTTTTGTGAGGATGTCAATCCTTGTCGATTTCAAATTAAAGGTAATTATCTAGACAAGGGGAGACGCCTATGTTTTCGTACAAAATCTATGACTTATAATGTTTGAATTTTTAGGACTCTTTGAGTTGAATTATCCATGTATAAATTATCTCTGAATTATGATGAGACACTATTAATGACTATTATGAATTGAGGGAAGTTCGTTTTAATTGTAAGTTGAGAATTTTGCTTGAGGACAAGCAAAAGCTTAAGTGTGGCGGTATTTGATAAACCGAAATAGTAACATATTTTAGGCCCACATTTAGTATGCTTTTGGATGAATTATCCCTTAATTTATGTAAAAAGGTGCTCTTAATCCTTTCTTTTCATGTCTTATACTCAGGAAAGCACCCAAGGATAAAAAGAACGAGAAACGGGCTCAAAACGGATGAAAACGGACTAAAGAGGAAATCGACACGGCCTGGACTTAGACCCATACGGCCGTGCCAAGTCAATCATCTAGAACACGGTTTAACCCCGACTCACACTGCCGTGTCTAATTAAAGAAATCCGAACACGGCCTGGCCACGATTTACACGGGCGTGCGCCATGGCCGTGCCTCTGCTGTGGAGAAGAGCAATTTCATTCGGGAAAGGATACTTAGGGAGAAAGAAACGTATTTCAAAAGCCTATAAATACACCCTAAGTATGACCTGAAAAGGGGAGCCCAAAGCCATCGTCTAGGGGCGTCGTGTTAGGCCAGAGAAGGCAGATTTGTGGGGATTCACTTAGGGATAGCCAGTTGATCCATCTCAAGAAGCCAGAATTATACTCAAGACAGAGGATCTCCTCTTCAATTCCTTCAGGGGGTTTTAGGGATTTCTTATGTTTTGTTTTATCTTTTCTCTTGAGATGTTTTCCTTTATTGTTATGAACTAAACCCTTTGGATACCCGAAGGGGATGAAGCCTATGATGAATCTTGTTATTTGATTATTTGAATTATATGATAAATACTTAGTTTATTCTTAATTATGTGAGCTTAATCCAAATTTAATGTGCTTAGGTGGAGGAGGAATAGACCCTGCCTAAGAGTAGATCCAATATAATTAAGCGGAGTTGATCGCACGCCTAGAGATAGGGTGACGAGATTTTGCCGGATTAGGGTGAAACCTAATTTGGGAATCCATAGATAGATTTACTGCTATTCTAGGGGGTTATTATAAGAGAATGAGAGTTCCACTAATTAACCTAGGGTTAGACATTATTCGCCTCGAGAGAGGGTTTAATATACGTTAGGGAGTCTTACGGATCAAACTAAGTCAATAAATCATATGGTTCAAGGTTTGTAACAGTCCGAATTTGACCCTAATCGGAATGGTGGTTTCGAGACCACGAATCCGAGTCTGAAAAATTTTTAAATATTATTTTCTGTGTTTATTACATGTGAATTATTATGTGTGGAAGTTTCGTAGAGAAATTTAATTGTTTGTGTGCTTAATTAGACAAAAAGGACTAAATCGCGTAAAGCGTAAAAGTTGCAAACTATAGTGAAAAGAGCCTAGTTGATAGTGGCTTTTTAATATGAAGTCTTTAAAGAGAAAATTTCCCATTTTTAAAGGTAGTGGACGGCAAAGGTCACTAATACCCTTAGTTAATATGTTAGTATTATTTTTATTTAATGGTTAGTTTAGTAATTAAGTAATAACCAAAATATATGTAATAATAAAACAAAAGAAACCCACTATCATCTTTATGTTCCTTAGGCCGAATGTAGCTAAGAAAGAAAAGAAGAAAACAAGCTTAAGGTTCGGCACTCATCTAGTTAAATTAAAGGTTAGTTTTTGATCGGTTTTCGATAATTTCTACGTTTTTGTAATCGTTGCTTTGAGAGCTTCAAAACCCATGTACTAATTTTGTGAATTTATGATGTTTGTGAGATATGCCATTGATGATATTTCAAGATTTTTGATGATTATTGGTGTTAAATGAAAGATAGGTGTTGGATGAACATATTTTGTTCTTGAATTTTTGATGAATTTAGAAAATTAGGGCTAAATTGTGAAAATAAATTTTTGAGGGGCTAGATTGCAAAATAAATGAAATGTATGGACTTATATGATTATATGGAAGATTCGGCCTAACTATGTTGTTGGGAGATTTTGCATATTTTGTGTTTTGTGCAAATAGGGCTAAATTGTAAAAGTGTGAAATATTAAGGGCAAAATGGTAATTTGCCCATTTAGGTGTTTTTGGATTAAATTGAAATGAAATGTATTTGAATGAGCTTAATTTGAATATATTTAGATCAAGAACAAAGAAAAACGGACTTGGATCGGGGAAAAGCGAAAATTATCGAATAGCCAGTTTTTGCCGTCCGACGATATCCGAGGTAAGTCTTTAAGCAATTTAACACCGTTAATATCAGTTATGACCTTAATTACATGCTGAATTTTGAATTTATAAATGGGAATTTGGCCAAAGCCGAATGTGATAAGTGTTTTAATAATGAAATCTAGTTAAATTTAATAGAGTTTGATATGTGAAAGTGATATGAATTATGTGTGATATATGTAACATTTGTAATATGTAATGTGTACGAGATGGTTTAATAATATCGATATTCGGGCTTCGAGCCTAGCAGGCCTTGTGCCGGTGAAGTATATCAGGCTTATTGCCTAGCAGGCTAAATGTCGGTGACTATATTTTAGACCTCGGGTCTAGCAGGCTTAGTTCCGGTGTGTGGTTCGGGCTTTGTTGCCTAGCAGGCTAAATGCCGGTGACTAAATTTTAGACCTCGGGTCTAGCAGGCTTAGTGCCGGTGTGTGTTTCGGGCTTTGTTGCCTAGCAGGCTTAATGCCGGTGATTTATTATAAATAGAGGGTTCATGGATTATTATCAATGTGGAATTTAATTACAGCAAATAAGCTGAATGTTCAGGTACGTATAAGCCTCATAGTTGCAAGGAATAAGGTAAGATGATATATTACTATTCAATGCTAGTAATATGTGATATAGTTGAGGTATATTTGTAAGATTTTAATGTGTGCATTCGGCTTTACAAATAATGAGTATAATATATTGAAATTTGATTTTGGTTGTGTTTTTGAGATTCGGCCATATGTGTAAATGCAAAATGTGGGGATAAATGGGTATATGTACATATGTGTATAATCGATTATATGTGGTCAATATGTATATTGTACTTACTTGATTTGGTTATATGTGGATACATATTAAATTTATGTGTATTCAGTGAGTTTGCACATTTAGGGTGAAATAAGGCTATTTTGAGGTTGTTAAAGAAAAGGGTATTAACATTCTACATTAGTAGATCATATAAGTACTAAGTTTTGAAATTTTATGATATTAATTTTGGATTTGAAAATGCTTGAATGATTATTTGATTTAATACTTTTGCTTAAGACTTACTAAGCTAGTTAGCTTACTTTGTGTGATATGTTTCCACTCTGTTTTATAGATTTTGGTCAAGCTACGAGCTCCGGGGATCGTCATCGAAGTCATCCATGCTATCGACTTATCTTGGTACCTAAAAGTTGATTTTTTTTAACTTAAGGCATGTATAGGCTAGCTTAATGTTCGAACGACATTTTTGTTGATGTATATAAGCCATGTGAAAATGGCTTGATCATGATGCTAGTGTGGTATATACATATTCGGTCATGTTATAAGTTTATTTTGGTAACTATGTTATATGGCATATGAGTATAGTATTTTGATTATGTGGCTTGTTTGGGAAATGATGTTAATAGCTTATGATTAGCTCATTTTTGATAATCTTGATGCTTGGTATGTCTTGTCTTTGAGTATGGTTATAAATTCACTTAATAATGGGATAAAAAGGAACATTATATATTCGATTTTGTATTGTTTATTTTGATTCAGTTGTAAAGGCAATTTATGCACATATAATATGCTTGAATGGTTTGCTAATTAGGAACGGTTTGTGAATGTAAAATAATGAATAAATTATATGACTATTTTTGGTTCGATTATGTGCATGCAAAAGAATTAAGATGTATATTAGTTTGGTTGAGTGTATTGGATCTATTTGAATTCGATAAGAGCAGTGTAACATGTGATCTCATATGTGTTTATTTAAAAGCCATGATTGTTATCTAGTTTAAGAACTAATTATGGATACGTGTATATTCGGTTAAGGTGGCTTTAATTACTAAATGAATAGAACCATTCGTCAATTGTTGTAATGATCCATTTGAAGTATATACGTGAATAATAGTTAGTCGAATGTGTTTTGGTCTTACTAAATGATATGACATTGTCTTTTAGATGAACTTAAATTTAGTAAATAACATACATGATATACTTGGGTAATGTTAGTCAATTGAAAGAAGTATGTTTTAAATTATCTTTTATAGATATAGTTGGTTTAGTTGTTTGAGTACTTAGTAAATAAATAAGGAAGAATAAGAATTTTGCCTAAAGTTGACTGATGATTTGATTATGTATTCACAATAAAGATACGGTAAATGAGGCTTATGGTATTCGCACTGTCATGTGGTTTGAATAAAATGTATATAGCATATTCGGCTTATGTTCTTGATGATTATGTCGCGTACAACTTAGGTTTAGTAAGGTAAGTATGTTTTATGAAATTTAATGTAATATTCATATATATGCATATGTGATCGTTTTTAATCTATTTGTATTATTATATAAGTAAGTTTATTTATGACTTAAATGATTAAATAAAAGTTGTGACTTAGCTAGTAATGCCCTGTGACCCTAATCCGGCGACGGATACGGGTTAGGGGTGTTATATTTGATTGGTATCAGAGCTTACGGTTTAGTCGATTCTCGGACTACCGTAGCGCGTGTGAGTCTAGCTATACATGCCTTAACTTATAATGCGATAGTGTGATGACTTCTGACATTTAAATTGTGTTTTTATATAGTAAATGGATCCTGATAGAGCAGTAGCTGATGATGTTGAGAGCGTAGCACCTGATCCAGTGCATGGGTCAGTGCCGGTAGACTCTCGACCTATTTCGAGTAGCCATGAGGGGGAGGCTAAGCAAGCCTTCTACCAGATGATGAAAGAATGGTTTACTCAATATATCCGGACTAATCCGGCTGTGCAACAACCTCCACCCCCGAATAATCCATCTCCGATACCTATGGTACCTCCAATAGTAGATCCGATGAGATTTGATAGGCCTCATGTTGATAAAATCAGGAAACACGGGGCCGAAGAGTTTAAGGCTAATGACGATGATGATACAGAACGAGCTGAGCTGTTCGATGAGTTATCATGTACTTCGGAGGAATGTTTAAAATGTGTAATATCACTATTGAGGGACACCGCATATCACTGGTGGAATACACTAGTATCGGTGGTTCCGAAGGAGAAAGTGACCTGGGAATTCTTTCAGACTGAATTACGTAAAAAGTATATCAGTCAGAGATTCATCGATCAAAAGTGTAAAGAATTTCTAGAATTGAAACAGGGTCGTATGACCGTGACTGAATACAAACGGAAATTTGTGAGATTGAGCCGATATGCTCGTGAATGTGTTTCAACCGAGGCTATTATGTGTAAAAGATTCAAAGACGGTTTGAATGAAGACATTAAGCTGCTGGTCGGCATACTGGAGATTAAAGAGTTCGTGGTACTTGTTGAACGAGCTTGTAAAGCTGAAGAGCTTGGAAAAGAGAAAAGAAAAGCTGAGTTTGAAGCTAGAGATGTTCGGAAAAGATCATCGAGTAAGACTTTTCATTCAGCACCAAAGAAGTTTAGAGATGAATCCAGTCGACACAAAGCCACTTCAAACTTTCCTAGACGGGACTGAGACCGACCACCTACGGGTTCTCGAGCCACTTCAATGGCTAGTGTTGGTAATGTTCAGCAGAACCGGGTTGAGTGTAAACATTGTGGAAAATGGCATTCTGGGAGTTGTAGATTTCATGATCGGTCCTGTTTTAAGTGTGGATCGATGGATCACTTTATTAGAGAGTGCCCGATGTTAGCCGAGCAAAACACTGTTCAGAATGTGAGACAGAGCAACGTGTCAGCACGAGGCAGACCACCCAGACATTCGGGTAATGTAGGTGTCAGCCAGAGGGGAACAAAAGATACAGCGATTCGATCGGAGGCTCGTGCACCAGCTAGAGCATATGCTACACGCACTCGTGAGGATGCTTTTTCCCCAGATGTCATTACTGGTACTTTCACTCTTTATGATACTAGAGTTATTGTGTAACACCCCAAACCCGGTCTAGACGTTACGACCAGATCTGGTATTTTACAAGGTAAAAGTTGTTTAAAAAGGGTTTGAAACTTTGGAGAGATACTGTAAGTAAAAAAAAAACTTTTCGTTTGGTTGATGTTTTGAAAACAGTTGTTTGGGGTTTAAGGATAAGAGAAACAAAATATTGAATTAAGTTAAACAAGTACTGGTTGTCATTGTTGGCATTTCAGAGAGAACGAATTCTTTATGTTGCTTAAGTGATTAAAATTTTATCTTATTTATCAGTTTTTAACATATAATGATGTCATATTGTAATTAGATAATAAATAAAAAAAACCAACTATTAAACTAAGAAGGCCTTATTACATAATTAAATCCCCAATTAAAATAAATATGTAAAAGAAAACGAGTGTACGAAAGAAACTTTTTATGGCCTCTACGAGTCTGCCTCGGCTCCCAGATCCACAATCTACTGACTACCTGCAATATTAAGCAAAAGGGGTGAGTCACCAAGACTCAGTGTGTAAATCCCCTATATCACATAAACGGCCCATGGCCCACAACCGCATATTGGGCCTTAGCCCACTCAAGATGGCATACTGAGGAAGAATAGAATGCAATATGTCCTGCACAACCTAGTTTCCATCCTCTACACGCCACCCGTACCAGCCCATCACACCGTGGGGATTTCTACAATCAACCCTCCATCCGCTACACGCCTCATACGTGGCACCAGGCCACTCGTGGTTCAAGACCACCGTGAGAATAGATCACCGTGACAGAGTCACTATTAACATACGTGGGGCCAACCCACCGTGGTATCAAACCACTGTGACAATCCCTAATGAATATATGTGGGGCCAACCCACTGTGGTACCAAACCACCGGGACGAGTCACTAGATCGTATATACGTGGTATTAAACCACCATGGCACCAAGCCACCGAGACATGGTCACTAAATCAGATATACGTAGGGCCAACCCGCTCGTGGTACCAAACCACCGTGACAGTCCCAAATTCTTCCCCTTTCACATCATAATCCAAGCCCATGCATAACATACATGTCATAATGGATGCAACATGTTATCAAGCAAAGTGAAAGGTTACCACATACATCCATACTCACAAAGAAAATGTTAAAGTCACGTACCTGGCATCCCTAGCCTTACCCACAAGGGTATTACATCGTATCTACAGTCTTTTTGGGTTTTCAGCCCATACAATCAATAATACAAATAAATAATAGAGTGTGAAGTATTACACACCTGATAACACGCAATATTATGCTATCTATGTCGACACTATCGCTAGCAGGAACGACTGCTATTTGCCTACAATTCTGTTCTGAAGCCGGTCCACAACCCGGTGGCCAATCTCGAATAGCAGCACACCGCGCTTTTTGTACTTAGGGTGGGACTACGGGTCCAACCCCTTCCTTCGTTTGGCTGGCATTTGAATCCATAAAAGAGATCTTGGTCAATAGACCAGATTAAGGCATTGAAGCAGAGAGAAAAAGAAATAAGGATATACGCTCGATATGTAAAGATTCCTTTACCTATGTCGACAGAACCTGAAGACTATCAGGCTAGGATTAAGGCACCGATTGAGTACCTAAATCGATCGAATCCGAATGTCCCTTAAACCCTTCAATCGCAGAACAGATGCATGAATAATACAGAGATAAGACCCCTCCTTCATTCGGCCAAAACCCAAAGAACAAGATTAATGCCTTCGGCAACCAAAAAGAGAGAAGAAAGAATTGAAGGGGAAAAAGAATACTTACCACAACTAAGGAGAATCTGATTGAGAAGGTTAGGGAACAGAGTGATGGAAACCTTCAGAGATAATAACGAATGAATGAGATGAATACCCAAGGAAATTCGGCCAAAAGAAAAATGAGAATCAAAGCAAGGAGAAGAAAAAGAGAATAGGTTTCAGCTTGAGAAGATGAGAGAACAAAAGGTGAATTATCAGGGTAAGAAATAAAGATTCGGCTAAGGAGAACAAATGAGATGAAAATAATGAGATGGTGTAGGTGGTAAGAGGTTTCGATTTATGATGATTAAGAGATGAGCCACGAATATGAACAAAAGAAAGAAACTAATAGAGAACAAGAAAGAGAGTTGGGGTTCGGCTTTTGAAAAAACAATTGAGTAAAAGAGGTATCATGAAAAAGAAATGGTAAGAGGGTTCGGCTTTTGGGTGATGAAGTAATGCACACACGACCAAAAATGCTAAAGAGGGGGAGAAGGTTTCGGGTATTCAAAGAAAAGAATCATAAGCTGCCAATATGAAGAACACCAAATGCCGAAAGGAAAAGAACTCTCAATAATTAGCTCCTAATCACCTCAAAATTTCGGCACACCTACTACAAGCCAAAATCGATTTCTTCCCCCCTTCCTCAAGCATCCAAAATTCGGCCACTACCTTCCCCAACCATCAATCCCATATTTTCCTCCTAAATTCACTCTTGTTCACTCATTCAAAGTAGTTTGAATAATTCAAACTCCCTCTTCCTGTCATGGCCACACATTTGAATTGTTTGACCCAATCAACACTCCCCCCTTGAAGTGTCCTAGCCGAACTCCACCTCTTCCATTCCAGACGCCAAAAAAATTCCTAAAAAGAAAATTGTGCGACTCGAACCTGCTCCCACACTGCTTCCCTGTGGCGTCACCTACCAACACCTTAAGTGGCGCATCCTTGCCACTTTGCCACTTCAATTCTTGTGTCAACAAGCACAGGCAATAACCCTTAAGTCCTGCCCCAGTCAGCTCTCCCCTAAAAGTGCCCAAAAGGAAATTTTGGCCAAGGCTTCGGCTTAACCCCGAGCCTTCCCTGAACCCCCAAACACACCAAAATAATGTACAAAGCTCAGCATACACACACAACACACACTAAATACAAAACCCCCAAAATTCAGGATGTTACAGTTCTACCCCCTTAAAGAAATTTCGGCCTCGAAATTACCTGATCAAAAGAGATGAGGGTATTGTTGTCGCATCTCATCCTCTGGCTCCCACGTAGCTTCTTCTGAGCCGTGATTCCGCCATAACACTTTAACCAATGGAACCGCGTTTCTCCACAATACCTTAACGTCACGATCCAAGATTTGAGCCGGTTCTTCTTCAAAATATAAGTCAAGCTTTACTTCGATTTCTTCCACTGGCACTATATGAGATGGATCCGAACGATAACGTCTTAACATTGAAACATGGAATACGTCATGGATCTGACTCAATTCTGAAGGTAGCTCGAGCTGGTAAGCTACTGGTCCCACACGCTTCAACACACGATACGGTCCGATGAATTTGGGACTCAGCTTGCCCTTCCGTCCAAACCTTAAGACTTTCTTCCACGGTGAAACCTTTAAGAAAACCCGGTCACCCACTACAAATTCTATGCCTTTACGCTTCAAGTCTGCATAAGATTTTTGCCTGTCAGAAGCTTCTTTCAACCGAGTCTGAATCAACTTAAATTTGTCCTCCGTTTCAGAAATCAACTCCGGACCTAATAACTGTCGCTCACCCAACTCTGTCCAGCAAGTAGGAGTGCGACACTTCCGACCATACAATGCCTCATACGGTGCCATCTGAATACTAGATTGGTAGCTGTTGTTGTATGCAAATTCCGCCAACGGTAGAAACTCTTCCCAACTACCCCTGAAGTCTATGACGCAGCCTCTCAACATATCTTCTAAGATCTGAATTACCCTCTCAGACTGACCATCAGACTGAGGATGGAACACTGTACTGAAATCTAACTTTGTACCCAACGCTTGGTGCAACGCCTTCCAGAACCTTGACGTAAACCTAGGGTCCCTGTCTGATATGATAGACACTGGTACCCCATGCAACCTCACAATCTTTGCTACATACAGCTTAGCCAACTTCTGTAGAGAGTAGTCGACACAAACCGGTATGAAATGGGCAGACTTTGTCAAACGATCAACAATTACCCATACCGAATCCTTCTTAGTAGGCGTGAGAGGTAGCCCACTAACAAAGTCCATTGTGATCCTTTCCCACTTCCACTGTGGAATCTTCACCGGTTGTAATAACCCCGAAGGCAACTGATGTTCCGCTTTCACCTGTTGACACGTCAAGCACTTACTCACAAATTCAGTTACCTCTCGCTTCAGACCTGGCCACTAAAACTAGTCTCACAAATCCCGATACATCTTAATTCCTTCAGGATGCATAGCGTATGGGCTGCTATGCGCTTCCTGTAAAATCTTACACCTAAACTCAGGATCCTTTGGCATACAAGTATTCCCCCGAAAACATAATACCCCATCACTATTCACACTGAAATCCGTTATCTCACCATCTGTTCCCAACTGCAACTTTGACTTTAACCACTCATCAGCTCACTGCTTCTCTTTAATCTGACTGACCCATGAAGGTTTCACTTGAAGCTCAGCTAATAGACTTCCATCATCGTATAAACTGAGGTGAGCAAACATTGCTCTCAAGTCAGAGATCACCCTACGACTTAAAGCATCCGCCACCACGTTAGCTTTACCCGGGTGGTACTCAATCGAGCAATCATAATCCTTTAACAATTCGATCCACCTCCTCTGCCTTAAATTCAACTCCTTCTGGGTGAGAAGGTATTTTAGGCTCTTGTGATCTGTATAAATGACAGACTTCTCCCCATACAGATAATGTCTCCAGATCTTCAAGGCAAATACTACTGCTGCCAATTCCAAATCATGTGTGGGATAATTCACCTCATGTGGTCTTAACTGCCGAGACGCATATGCTACCACCTTCCCTTCTTGCATCAACACACATCCCAAACCTGTGTGTGATGCATCGCAGTAAACAACAAACTTCTTCCCAGCCTCAGGTTGTATCAACACTGGAGCCTCTGTCAAAATCCTTTTTAGCCTCTCAAAACTCTCCTGCTGCTTATCAGACCAGACAAACGGAACCCCTTTCTGCAACAAATTGGTTAATGGCACCGCAATCAATGAGAACCCCTCAACAAACCTTCTATAATACCCCGCCAGACCAAGAAAACTCCAGATCTCTGCCACAGACTTAGGTGGCTTCCAATCCAACACAGCTTCAATTTTTTGAGGATCGACCCTAATCCTCTCAGCAGACACCACGTGACACAAAAAGGTAACTTCCCTTAGCCAAAATTCACACTTACTGAATTTGGCGTACAACTGTTTCTCCCTCAGGATTTACAAAACCACTCGAAGATCTGAATCATGCTCCTCCTCCGATTTTGAATAAACCAGGATATCGTCTATAAACACCACGACAAACCAGTCCAGGTAGGGTTGGAATACTCGGTTCATCAAATCCATAAACACTGCTGGTGCATTGGTCAACCCAAACGGCATCACCAGAAATTCGTAGTGGCCATAGCGAGTACGAAACGCCGTCTTATGAATATCCGCCTCCTTGACTCTAAGCTGATGATATCCTGACCTCAAATCTAACTTCGAGAAGACTGAAGTTCCCTTAAGTTGATCGAACAAATCAACAATCCTCGGTAGTGGGTACTTATTCTTGATGGTCAACTTATTCAACTGGTGATAGTCAATGCACATACGCATTGATCCGTCCTTCTTCTTAACGAATAGCACCGGCGCTCCCCAAGGTGATACACTCGGTCGGATAAAACCTCAATCTAGCAGTTCCTGAATCTGGGCTTTCAATTGCATCAACTCCTTTGGCGCCATCCTATATGGTGCAATAGACACAGGCACTATTCCCGGAAGAAGCTCAATACCAAACTCCACCTCGCGTTCCGGAGGTAATCCCGGAAGCTCTTCTGGGAAAACATCAAAAAATTCCTTCACTGTTCGGACATCCCCCAAAGTTGATTCCTTGGCCTCTAGAGCACAAACAAAAGTTATGAATGCCCTACATCCCTTCCTCACCATTCTTTCAGCCTTTAGAGTGGACACTACATTAGATAGGTAGTTCCTCCTCTCACCTATTACCACCACCTCATCATCCTCAAGAGTCCTTAACAACATGCGCTTGGCAGCACAATCCAGGTTTGCTCGATACTTCACTAACCAGTCCATACCTAAGATCAAATCGAACTCCCCGAATGACAATTCCATCAAATCAGCCGGGAAAACCATCCCCTGAACTTCTAGAGGTACATCCCTAAAGAGTTTGTTCACCACTACAGATTGTCCTAAAGGGCTAAGTACAGTCATCTCCCTAGAAGCAATCTCAGAGTCTATGCTTAAAGTTCCAGATACCACACTAGCAACATAGGAATGTGTAGACCCAATATCAATCAATGCAAAAAAAAGGCAATCGAAAAATTAAGAACGTACCGGTTATGACATCCGGTGCATCGCCCTCCTCTCGGCGTCTAGCTACATAGACCAACCCTAGCTGTCTTGCATCAGTACTCCCTACACCTCTGCTTGGTGTTCCACAGCCTCAACCGAAACCATTACCTCCTCCAGCTGGACCACGACCTCTCTGCGGTTGCTGACCACCTCTATTCGGCTTAGCATAACCCTGACCTACTGGCCGCGCTCTGCCCAGTTCCTGTGGACAGTTTCTTACCAGATGATCCGTAGACCCACACCTGAAACATCCTCTGTTACTCATCCAACATTCGCCCAAATGAAATTTACCACATCGGGTACACCTCTGAGGCTGACTATCAACAACTGGTCTCGCAACCCGACTCAGCCCATCCAACCTAGGTCTTTTCTAAAAATGCCCAACTGACCCCGACGATCCAAAATTCCTTTTATTTCTACCTCTATCTCTATCCTGATTCTGCCTTTTGGACCGCTTCACTTCTTCGGCTATCTTAGCCTTTTCCACTAAAATAGCAAATTCTCTTTCTCGTTGTGGAGCTATCAGCACTCGCAAATCATCCCTCAGACCATCCTCAAACCGAACACAACGCCCATGGTCTGTAGCAACAATACCCTGGGTATAATGACTTAGACGTAAGAATTTCGCCTCATACTCAGCCACCGATTTATTTCCCTGAACCAAATTCAGAAATGCCCTACGCTGCGCATCCACATAACTCGATCCAATGTACTTCCCTTGAAATGCTGATTTGAAGAAATCCCAGGAAATACGGTCAGCCACTGCACCATCCCTGATCGTCAGCCACCATTACTACGCCTCGTCCCACAGAAGAGACACAACCCCTTTCAACTTCTCTTCCACCGTAAAATCAAGATCATCCATAATGTGTTCTACTGCTTCTAGCCAATACTCAGCTACATTCGGAGCTACACTAGACACACCATTAAACATTTCTGCTCCATTGGCTCGAAGTCGTTCAGACACAGATTTCTGAGACCCTGATCCTGTGCTCGCTCCAGCAACCCTCTCCAAAACTCGCAACATCACCTGAGACACCGCATCATCTCCGCCCGTTTGATCCTGAAAATCTACTTCCGCAGCTGGCGGTACTGGCATCTCATCTATTGACCCATGTCCTGATTCTGAGGGTTCAGACCCAACACTTCGGCCTCTACCACGGCCGCGCACAGCACGTCCACGTCCCCTAGCACTCATGGCTTCCGATACAACTTAATCTGATTAAAAGTTTTATGAGTTAGTATTTCTTTCACTTATTTAATACCAAGCAGTCTTATGAGAAGTAGCTTTAGAGAGTAATTCTCGCAAATCATATCTCAACCTAGAGGTTTCAGTCTCTAAAGTTTGGCTCTCCTAGTGCTAGCAAACATATTCATTCATGCAAATAATCATTCCATACATACATCACCAACAATTAGAATACTTACCTACGCGGATCGGGTGCCGGTAGACTCGGATGCCATATTCCCAATAAAAACATTTCCTCAAAGTAAAATTTAAATCGACTTTATAAAACACTGTTGAACCCATTTCACAGCCCGAGTTTTACAACCTAGGCTCTGATACCAAAATTGTAACACCCCAAACCCGGTCTAGACGTTACGACCAGATCTGGTATGTTACAGGGTAAAAGTTGTTTAAAAAGGGTTTGAAACTTTGGAGAGATACTGTAAGTAAAAAAAAACTTTTCGTTTGGTTGATGTTTTGAAAACAGTTGTTTGAGGTTTAAGGATAAGAGAAACAAAATATTGAATTAAGTTAAACAAGTACTGGTTGTCATTGTTGGCATTTCAGAGAAAACGAATTCTTTATGTTGCTTAAGTGATTAAAATTTTATCTTATTTATCAGTTTTTAACATATAATGATGTCATATTGTAATTAGATAATAAATAAAGAAAACCAACTATTAAACTAAGAAGGCCTTATTACATAATTAAATCCCCAATTAAATTAAATTTGTAAAAGAAAACGAGTGTACGAAAGAAACTTTTTATGGCCTCCACGAGTCTGCCTCGGCTCCCAGATCCACAATCTACTGACTACCTGCAATGTTAAGCAAAATGGGTGAGTCACCAAGACTCGGTGTGTAAATCCCCTATATCACATAAACGGCCCACGGCCCACAACCGCATATTGGGCCTTAGCCCACTCAAGATGGCATACAAAAGAATAGAATGCAATATGTCCCAACACAACTTAGTTTCCATCCTCTACATGCCACTCGTACCAGCCCATCACACCGTGTGGATTTCTACAATCAACCGTCCATCCGCTACACGCCTCATACGTGGCACCAGGCCATTCGTGGTTCCAGACCACCGTGATACTAGATCACCGGGACAGAGTCACTATTAACATACATGGGGCCAACCCACCGTGGTATCAAACCACCGTGACAATCCCTAATGAATATATGTGGGGCCAACCCACTGTGGTACCAAACCACCGGGATGAGTCACTAGATCGTATATACGTGGTATTAAACCACCGTGGCACCAAGCCACCGAGACATGGTCACTAAATTAGATATACGTGGGGCCAACCCACTCGTGGTACCAAACCACCGTGACAGTCCTAAATTCTTCCCCTTTCACATCATAATCTAAGCCCATGCATAACGTACATGTCATAATGGATGCAACATGTTATCAAGCAAAGTGAAAGGTTACCACATACATCCATACTCACAAAGAAAACATTAAAGTCACGTACCTGCCATCCCTAGCCTTACCCACAAGGGTATTACGACTGTCTACACAGTCTTTTCAGCTTTTCAGCCCATACAATCAATAATACAGATAAATAATAGAGTGTGAAGTATTACACACCTGATAACACACAATATTATGCTATCTCTGTCGACACTATCGCTAGCAGGAAAGACTGCTATTTGCCTACTTTTCTGTTCTGAAGCCGGTCCACAACTCGGTGGCCAATCTCAAACAGCAGACACCGCGCGCTTTTTGTATTTAGGGGCTGGGACTACGGGTCCAACCCCTTCCTTCGTTTGACTGGCATTTGAATCCATAAAAGAGATCTTGGTCAATAGACCAGATTAAGGCATTGAAGCAGAGAGAAAAAAGAAATAAGGATATACGCTCGATATGTAAATATTCCCTTACCTAGGTCGACAGAACCTGAAGACTATCAGGCTAGGATTAAGGCACCGATTGAGTACCTAAATCGATCGAATCCGAATGTCCCTTAAACCCTTCAATCATAGAACAGATGCAGGAATAATACGGAGACAAGACCCCTCCTTCATTCGGCCAAAACCCAAAGAACAAGATTAATGCCTTCGACAACCAAAAAGAGAGAAGAAAGAATTGAAGGGGAAAAAGAATACTTACCACAACTAAGGAGAATCCGATTAAGAAGGTTAGGGAACAGAGTGACGGCAACCTTCAGAGATAATAATGAATGAATGAGATGAATACCCAAGGAAATTCGGCCAAAAAAAAATGAGAATCAAAGCAAGGAGAAGAAAAAGAGAATAGGTTTCAGCTTGAGAAGATGAGAGAACAAAAGGTGAATTATCAGGGTAAGAAATGAAGATTCGGCTAAGGAGAACAAATGAGATGAAAATAATGAGATGGTGTAGGTGGTAAGAGGTTTCGATTTATGATGATTAAGAGATGAGCCACGAATATGAACAAAAGAAAGAAACTAATAGAGAACAAGAAAGAGAGTTGGGGTTCGACTCTTGAAGAAACAATTGAGTAAAAGAGGTATCATGAAAAAGAAATGGTAAGAGGGTTCGGCTTTTGGGTGATGAAGCAATGCACACACGACCAAAAATGCTAAAGAGGGGGATAAGGTTTCGGTTATTCAAAGAAAAGAATCATAAGCTGCCAATATGAAGAACACCAAATGCCGAAAGGAAAAGAACTCTCAATATTTAGCTCCTAATCACCTCAAAATTTCGGCACACCTACTACAAGCCAAAACCGATTTCTTCCCCCCTTCCTCAAGTATCCAAAATTCGGCCACTATCTTCCCCAACCATCAATCCCATATTTTCCTCCTAAATTCACTCTTGTTCACTTATTCAAAGTAGTTTGAATAATTCAAACTCCCTCTTCCTCTCATGGCCACATATTTGAATTGTTTGATCCAATCAACACTCCCTCCTTGAAGTGTCCTAGCCGAACTCCACCTCTTCCCTTCCAGACGCCAAAAGAATTCCCAAAAAGCAAATTGTGCGACTCGAACCTGCTCCCACACTGCTTCCCTGTGGCGTCACCTACCAACACCTTAAGTGGCGTCTCCTTGCCACTTTGCCACTTCAATTCTTGTGTCAACAAACACAGGCAATAACCCTTAAGTCCTGCCCCAATCAGCTCTCCCCTAAAAGTGCCCAAAAGGAAATTTTGGCCAAGGCTTCGGCTTAACCCCGAGCCTTCCCTGAACCCCCAAACATACCAAAATAATGTACAAAGCTCAGCATACACACACAACACACACTAAATGCAAAACCCCCAAAATTTAGGATGTTACATATTGCGTTGATTGATCCTGGTTCAACTCATTCTTATGTGTGTGAAACATTAGTATCCAGTAAGACTCTGCCTGTTGAGTCTACTGAGTTTGTAATTTGAGTATCCAACCCCCTGGGCCGGTGTGTTCTGGTTAACAAAGTGTGTAAAAGTTACCCGTTAATGATTCGGGATTCATGTTTTCCAGCCAATTTGATGTTGTTGCCTTTTGATGAATTCGATATAATTCTGGGAATGGACTGGTTAACTTTGCACGATGCTGTTGTTAATTGCAAAATAAAGACCATTGATTTGAGATGTCAAAATGGTAAAATTATTCGGATTGAATCTAATGATCTGAATGGGTTACCAGCAGTTATATCTTCGATGTTAGCTCAGAAGTATATGAGAAAAGGGTATGAAGCTTACTTGGCTTATGTCTTTGGATAGTAAAGTGACTGAGAAGCAGATTGAATCCGTACCAGTTGAGTGCGAATACCCAGATGTGTTTCCTGAAGAATTATCGGGTTTACCACCAGTTCGAGAAATAGAGTTTGGCATTGAATTAGTATGCAGGGGCGACTCCGATTTCAATAGCTCCGTATCGGATGGCACCTCTGAGAATTAAAAGAGTTGAAAGCACGATTGCAAGAGTTAATGAGATAGGGGCTTTGCACGACCGAGTTTTTCTCCTTGGGGAGCACCGGTTCTATTTGTGAAAAAGAAAGACGGGACTATGCGAATGTGCATTGATTATCGACAGCTAAATAAGGTAACCATAAAGAATAAATATCCATTACCTCGGATTGACGACTTGTTTGATCAGTTGAAAGGGGCTTCAGTGTTCTCAAAGATAGATTTGAGGTCGGGTTATTATCAGTTGCGAGTCATAGATTCAGATGTGCCAAAGACTGCTTTCCGAACGAGGTATGGACACTACGAGTTTTTGGTTATGCCTTTCGGACTCACTAATGCACCTGCTGTTTTTATGGATCTCATGAATCGGATTTTAAGTCAGTATTTGGATCGGTTTGTGGTAGTGTTCATAGATGATATTCTGATCTACTCCAGAAATGAAATCGAGCATGCCGAGCATCTGAGGCTTGTGCTACAAACTTTGCGAGATAAACAGTTGTATGGAAAGTTTTGTAAATGCAAGTTTTGGCTGAGTGAAGTCAGTTTTTTGGGTCACATTGTTTCAGCATTAGGTATCCGAGTTGATCCGAATAAAATATTGGCTATATTCGATTGGAAACCACCGAAAAATGTTTCCGAAATTCGAAGCTTTCTAGGACTTGCTGGTTACTACAGACATTTTGTGAAAGGTTTTTCTATGATAGCTACCCCGTTGACAAAGCTATTATAGAAAGATGTTAAGTTTGAATGGTCAAAAAAGTGTCAGAAAAGTTTTGATCAGTTGAAAGCTCTTTTGACCGAAGCTCCAGTGTTGGTCCAACCTGAATCGGGTAAAGAATTTTTTGTTTATAGTGATGCATCTTTGAATGGTTTGGGTTGCGTTTTGATGCAGGAAGGCAAAGTCATAGCTTATGCTTCGAGACAATTGAAGCCACACGAAAGAAATTGCCCTACACATGATTTAGAGTTAGCAGCCATTGTGTTCGCATTAAAGATATGGCGTTATTATCTTTTCGGTGAGAAATGTCATGTTTATTCAGATCATAAGAGTTTGAAGTATTTGATGACTCAGAGAGATTTGAACTTGAGACAACGCATATGGTTAGAGCTATTGAAAGATTACAAATTGGTGATTGACTATCATCCGGGAAAAGCAAATGTTGTTGCGGATGCTTTAAGTCGAAAGTCATTAATTACTCTTCGTGTGTTGAATGCGCATATGGCTATGTCTGATGATGGTTCAATAGTAGCTGAACTAAAAGCAAGGCCGTTGTTTATTCAACAAGTTAGCGATGCCCAGAAAGTTGACAAAGATTTGTTGGCAAGACGAGTTCAGAGTGAAAGCAATGTTGAGTCAGAGTTTCGAACTGATGAGAATGACTGCTTGAAGTTCAAAGGCTGAATATGTGTTCCGAGGAATTTGGATTTGATTCAGACTATATTGAATGAAGCTCACTGTAGCCGATTGTCTGTACATCAAGATAGCACAAAAATGTATAATGATCTGAAACAGTTCTATTGGTGGTCTGGTATGAAACGGGACATATCTGAATTTGTCTCGAAATGCTTAGGTTGTCAACAAGTAAAAGCCGAACATCAGGTGCCTTCGGGGTTACTTCAGCCGATTATGATACCTGAATGGAAATGGGACAGAATTACTATGGATTTTGTATCCGGCTTGCCTACGACACCAAGCAAGAAAGATGCAATTTGGGTTATAGTGGATAGACTAACCAAATCAGCTCGCTTTTTCCAGTTCATACGGACTATTCGCTCGATAAGCTTGCTTAGTTGTATGTATCTCAAATTGTGAGATTACATGGTGTGCCGATTTCCATTATTTCGGACAGAGACCCGAGATTCACGTCGCGGTTTTGGAAGAAATTGCAAGATGCTTTGGGTACCAAACTACACTTTAGCACAGCTTTTCATCCGCAGAAAGATGGTCAATCTGAACGAATCATTCAGATACTTGAGGATATGTTGAGATGTTGCATCCTCGATTTTGAAGGTACCTGGGAACGATATTTACCTCTGATTGAATTTACTTATAATAATAACTTTCAATCTAGTATCAAAATGGCACCTTACGAAGATTTGTACGGCCGTAAGTGTCGTACACCATTGTACTGGACCGAGCTCATTGAAAACAAGATACACGGGGTTGATATGATCAAAGAGACTGAATAGAAAGTGGCAGTGATCCGTGATAGTTTGAAGGTTGCATCAGATTGCCAAAAGTCATACGCGGATTTGAAACGTAAAGACATTGAGTTTCAGGTCGGAGATCGGGTATTTTTGAAAGTTTCTCCGTGGAAGAAAGTGCTTCGATTTGGACGTAAAGGCAAATTAAGTCCGAGGTTCATCGGACCGTATGAGATCATCGAGCGTGTCGAGCACATTACTTATAGATTAAGGTTGCCTTCGAACTAGAAAAGATACACAATGTATTTCATGTTTCGATGCTTCGTAGATATAGATCTGATCCGTCACATGTGATTGCCCCGTCTGAGATTGAAATTCGATATGATATGACATACGAGGAGGAACCGATCCATATTTTAGCTCGTGAAGTGAAAGAGTTGAGAAACAAGAAAATTCTGTTAGTAAAAGTATTATGGAATCGTCATGGAATAGAAGAGGCTACGTGGGAGCCTGAGGATTCAATGAGACAACAATATTCGACTCTATTTAACGGTAAGATTTTCGGGGACGAAAATCCCTAAGGGGGAGTTGTAACAGTCCAAATTTGACCCTAATCGGAACGGTGGTTTTCGGACCACGAATCCGAGTCTAAAAAAATTTTGAATATTATTTTCTGTGTTTATTACATTTGAATTAATATGTGTGGAAGTTTCGTAGAGAAATTTAATTGTTTGTGTGCTTAATTAGACAAAAAGGACTAAATCGCGTAAAGCGTAAAAGTTACAAACTATAGTGAAAAGAGCCTAGTTGATAGTGGCTTTTTAATATGAAGTCTTTAAAGGGAAAATTGCCCATTTTTAAAGGTAGTGGACGGCAAAGGTCACTAATACCCTTAGTTAATATGTTAGTATTATTTTTATTTAATGGTTAGTTTAGTAATTAAGTAATAACCAAATTATATGTAATAATAAAACAAAAGAAACCCACTATCATCTTTATGTTCCTTAGGCCGAATGTAGCTAAGAAAGAAAAGAAGAAAACAAGCTAAGGTTGGCACTCATCTAGTTAAATTAAAGGTTAGTTTTTGATCGGTTTTTGATAATTTCTACGTTTTTGTGTCGTTGCTTTGAGAGCTTCAAAACCCATGTACTAATTTTGTGAATTGATGATGTTTGTGAGATATTCCATTGATGATATTTCAAGCTTTTTGATGATTATTGGTGTTAAATGAAAGATAGGTGTTGGATGAACACATTTTGTTCTTGAATTTTTGATGAATTTAGAAAATTAGGGCTAAATTGTGAAAATAAATTTTTGAGGGGCTAGATTGAAAAATAAATGAAATGTATGGACTTATATGATTATATGGAAGATTCGGCCTAACTATGTTGTTGGGAGATTTTGCATATTTTGTGTTTTGTGCAAATAGGGCTAAATTGTAAAAGTGTGAAATATTAAAGGCAAAATGGTAATTTGCCCATTTAGGTGTTTTTGGAATAAATTGAAATGAAATGTATTTGAATGAGCTTAATTTGAATATATTTAGATCAAGAACAAAGAAAAACGGACTTGGATCGGGGAAAAATGAAAAATTATCGAATAGCCGGTTTTTACCGTCCGACGATATCCGAGGTAAGTCTTTAAGCAATTTAACACCGTTAGTATCGGTTATGACCTTAATTACATGTTGAATTTTGAATTTATAAATGGGAATTTGGCCAAAGCCGAATGTGATAAGTGTTTTAATAATGAAATCTAGTTAAATTTAATTGAGTTTGATATGTGAAAGTGATATGAATTATGTGTGATATATGTAACATTTGTAATATGTAATGTGTATGAGATGGTTTAATAATATCGATATTCGGGCTTCGAGCCTAGTAGGCCTTGTGCTGGTGAAGTATATCAGGCTTATTGCCTAACAGGCTAAATGCCGGTGACTAAATTTCAGACCTCGGGTCTAGCAGGCTTAGTTCCGGTGTGTGTTTCGGGCTTTGTTGCCAAGCAGGCTAAATGTCGGTGACTAAATTTTAGACCTCGGGTCTACTTGGGCTTAGTCTTAGGTGTGTGTTCGGGCTTTGTTGCCTAGCGGGCTTAATGCCGGTGATTTATTATAAATAGAGGTTCATGGATTATTATCAATGTGGAATTTAATTACGACAAATAAATTTGAATGTTCAGTGCGTATAAGCCTCATAGTTGCAAGGAATAAGGTAAGATGATATATTACTATTCAATGCTAGTAATATGTGATATAGTTGAGGTATATTTGTAAGATTTTAATGTGTGCATTCGTCTTTACAAATAATGAGTATAATATATTGATATTTGATTTTGGTTGTGTTTTTGAGATTGGCCATATGTGTAAATGCAAAATGTGGGATAAATGGGTATATGTACATATGTGTGTGTCGATTATATGTGGTCAATATGTATATTGTACTTACTTGATTTGGTTATATGTGGATACATATTAAATTTATGTGTATTCGGTGAGTTTGCACATTTAGGGTGAAATAAGGCTATTTTGAGGTTGTTAAAGAAAAGGGTATTAACATTCTACATTAGTAGATCATATAAGTACTAAGTTTTGAAATTTTATGATATTAATTTTGGATTTGAAAATGCTTGAATGCTAATTTGATTTAATACTTTTGCTTAAGACTTACTAAGCTAGTTAGCTTACTTTGTGTGATATGTTTCCACTCTGTTTTATAGATTTTGGTCAAGCTACGAGCTCCGGGGATCGTCATCGAAGTCATCCACGCTATCGACTTATCTTGGTACCTAAAAGTTGATTTTTTTTTGAACTTAAGGCATGTATAGGCTAGCTTAATGTTCGAACGACATTTTTGTTGATGTATATAAGCCATGTGAAAATGGCTTGATCATGATGCTAGTGTGGTATATACATATTCGGTCATGTTATAAGTTTATTTTGGTAACTATGTTATATGGCATGTGAGTATAGTATTTTGATTATGTGGCTTGTTTAGGAAATGATGTTAATAGCTTATGATTAGCTCATTTTTGATAATCTTGATGCTTGGTATGTCTTGTCTTTGAGTATGGTTATAAATTCACTTAATAATGGGATAAAAAGGAACATTATATATTCGATTTTGTATTGGTTATTTTGATTCAGTTGTAAAGGCAATTTATGCACATATAATATGCTTGAATGGTTTGCTAATTAGGAACGGTTGGTGAATGTAAAATAATGAATAAATTATATGACTATTTTTGGTTCGATTATGTGCATGCAAAAGAATTAAGATGTATATTGGTTTGATTGAGTGTATTGGATCTATTTGAATTCGGTAAGAGCAGTGTAACATGTGATCTCATATGTGTTTATTTAAAAGCCATGATTGCTATCTAGTTTAAGAACTAATTATGGATACGTGTATATTCGATTAAGGTGGCTTTAATTACTAAATGAATAGAACCATTCGTCAATTGTTGTAATGATCCATTTGAAGTATATATGTGAATAATAGTTAGTCGAATGTGTTTTGGTCTTACTGAATGATATGACATTGTCTTTTAGATGAACTTAAATTTAGTAAATAACATACATGATATACTTGGGTAATGTTAGTCAATTGAAAGAAGTATGTTTTAAATTATCTTTTATAGATATAGTTGGTTTAGTTGTTTGAGTACTTAGTAAATAAATAAGGAAGAATAAGAATTTTGCCTAAAGTTGATTGATGATTTGATTATGTATTCACAATAAATATATGGTAAATGAGGCTTATGGTATTTGCACTGTCATGTGGTTTGAATAAAATGTATATAGCATATTCGGCTTATGTTCTTGATGATTATGTCGCGTACAACTTAGGTTTAGTAAGGTAAGTATGTTTTATGAAATTTAATGTAATATTCATATATATGCATATGTGATCGTTTTTGATCTATTTGTATTATTATATAAGTAAGTTTATTTATGACTTAAATGATTGAATAAAAGTTGTGACTTAGCTAGTAATGCCCTGTGACCCTAATCCAGCGACGGATACGGGTTAGGGGTGTTACAAGGTTAGATAACAAGTGAAGTCTAGGTGGATTCTTCCTAGGGTATCGTCTAAATCAACTGAGTTTTTCCCAAGTTATTTTTCAAATTCATTCTTCTTTGTCTTAGAGTATTTAGTTTAGTAGTTAATTAATTTAGATTAATAAACAACTTCACTTATTTTAGGCTAAATAATAAAAAGAAAGTTAGTATTAGTACTTTTAGTTCCTTTGGGTTCGATAATCCGGTCTTGCCTAAGCTATACTACTGTCCGATAGGTGCACTTGCCTCAATCGTTGTCAGAGTTAGTTTCCAGATTCGATCATTCTTTTATAAATTTTAAAACTCTGATTTATAGCGATCAATACTATTGTCCTCATCCATGTCTAAAACAACAAAGTCTACTGGGAATACGAATTTATCAATCTTTACTAGCACATCTTCGATTATACCCCTAGGAATTCTAACAGTTTTATCAGCTAATTGAATGCTCATCCTAGTTTGTTTGGGTTTCCCTAGACCAAGTTGTTTAAACAATTTATAGGGCATGACATTTATGCTTGCCCCTAAATCAGCTAACGCATTATCAATAGATAAACTACCAATTAAGCATGGAATTGTAAAACTCCCTGGATCTTTTAATTTTTGTGGCAATTTATTTTGGAGAATTGCTGAGCACTTTGCGTTGAGTTCCACATGTGATTCCTCGTCGAGCTTTCACTTGTTCGTCAAAAGCTTTTTTAAGAATTTTCTTGAATCTGGCATCTACGAAAGAGCTTCAAGTAATGGTAAGTTAATATGTAATTTCTTTAAAAGTTTAAGAAACTTACCGAACTGTTCCTCTGTGTCGTCTTTCTTTATCGCCTCGGGGTATGGTATACGAGGTTGGTACTCTTTAATTACCGGTTTTGGCTTTTTACTTTCTTCCTCAACCTTACCCTCTTCTACCACATTTTCTTGTCTTAAATGAGGCTCATCTAACCCTACATTATCATTAGTTGATATGGCTTGAATCGCTCCCTTGGGTTAGTTTTGGTGTTGCTTGGCAATCTACCTTGTGGTCGTTAGTCAAGATCTTAGTGATTTGCCCAATTTGATCTTTGAGCTCTTGTGTCGATGCTTCTTGTTTTGCAAGTTTTGTTTCTATACTTTGGAAACATGTTTTACATTCTTTGCTATATATTTTGTCAACATCTCCTCAAGGTTCGGTTTCTTATCTGTGTAGATGCTCTTCTTTGTTGGAAATTTGGAGGGTGTTGTTGTCTTTGATTTCCTTGACCACCCCATGAAAAATTGGGGTGGTTCTTCCAACCTGGATTGTAAGTATTGCTATAAGGGTTATTTTGATATCTAAAATTGTTACTTACATAGTTCATTTGTTCGCCATCTATGCCATGTCCGTAGGGTGGGTACTCGAGGATTCGCCACACCTCCACTTGTTTCAGACTGCATAACGGGTTGTACTGCAAGGAATTACACAAACCATCAAATTTTTAGTTAACACGTCTCACGTGATTCGATAGCATGGTTCTTTGCGTCGAGGTTGAAAACTTGGCGACTTTTCGTAGGCTTTGTCCTCGTGACTTGCCAGCGATAGTTATTCGGTGACATCTCCTCTATAAATTCGTAAAATTTGCTTGGTGTTTTATTATTCAAAGTTCCACCATTTCTTTGAATCGATCAAGCTGCCTTATTGAGGGATTCACACCGTTGTAAAAAGTTAGGACCTGTAGCCACAAGGGTAATCCATGGTGTGGGCACCTTCTCAAAAGATCCTTGTATCTCTCTCATGCATCGTAAAGTGTTTCTAAATCCATCTGCACAAAAGAAGAGACATCATTCCTTAACTTGGCCATTTTGGCCGGAGGAAAATATTTTAAAAAAAAATTTTTGGTCATTTTTTCCCATGTAGTAATTGATCCTCGGGGAAGAGAATGCAACCACTGTTTAGCTTTATTTCTCAAAGAAAAGGGAAATAACCGAAGACGGATGGCATCATCAGTAACGCAATTAATTTTAAAAGTGTCACAGAATTCCAGAAAATTTGCTAAGTATGTGTTAGGATCCTCATCCTGCAAACCATCAAACTGAACGAACTGTTGTATCATCTCTATAGTGTTAGGTTTCAATTCGAAATTATTTGCAGTAATAGTAGGTCTAACAATACTAGATTCAGTGTAACACCCCTTACCCGAGTTTCTACGCGGGCCGAGGCAGGCGTACGAACTCAAACCACTTGATCGCCACTTAGGCTCGTTGTAACTACTCTCTGAAGTCATCTCAACAACCTCATTCTTGACTTACGAGGCCTCACTCATACACACAAGGGCTCTCGAGACTAAACCGAAACTTTTTCCAATATTAAAAATTTTCTCTTTTGAACAGGGCTCACACGCCCGTGCAAGGTACAACACGCCTGTGTGAAGTCACACACGCCCATGTTCCCAAACCGTGCTTAAAAACCTAGCATTCTGCCAATGCCCCACGGCCAAGGCACACGCCCGTGCTTCCCAACCGTGGTAAACACTGACTTCCTTCACACGGCCTGGACTCTAGACACACGCCCGTGTGTCTAGCTCGTGGCCAATTATGACTTAATATGTCAACCTGCAGGGGACGCACGGCCAAAGCACACGCCCGTGGGCTAACCGTGTGTCACACATGGCCTAGACACACGCCTGTCTGTCTATCCACATGGCCAAGAACAAAGCTATTTGCTAAGCTCTTCTCACCCTTATAGCTTACACAACATGCACTCATACAACACATCCATAATCAACTCAAACTGAAGTGCAATCTCACATAGAAAACTACATCTTTTTTTCATATAGTGTAATAGCCAACAACCATGGCATTATACAAAATACACTATCCATCTAAAGGCCAACACATCTTAGCCATTTACACCAAAAATTCACTAATTTGTCTAGCCCCTATACATGCCATATACAAAACATTGAGTCTAATGTGCAGAGTGTCTTTGATAGTGTGGGCGATCTTCTAATTGATCCTCGTATCTCGATTCAACACTTTTACTCTATAAGAAAAGGGAAAAGAAAAAGAGTATGCTTTGAGCTTAGTAAGTTTACACATAAACAATTAAGCAACATAGTATAAGCTAAGCAACAATTAGCATTATACTAACATAAGTAATTCACAACTATGCTTACTCTTTCTATCCCTTACCACATTTCCAACACATCATGAGTCACTTACTCATAACTATTGACATACACCCCTGCATTCAACATAACATTTACACAATATACAACACATCATTATTTCTCGATAATACATCCACACGGCTAATCCACACAGCTAGTCCACACAGCTAATCCACACAGCTAATCCACAGCTAATCTACTCACTATCACATCCACACAACAAATCTCTCGGTGGTTTCTGCACTAAGCCCACCCCATTCAATTAGTAAGGTAGTATCGCACTTAGCCTACCAACAAGGTATTCATAGCGGTTTCACACATAGCCCACTAAATAACATACCTAACGATAGCATCACAGATAGCCAGCTCATCGTCAATATGCATTAGGATGGTATCACACTTAGCCCACCTTTTTGCACTATTACAACACATCAACATATTTACTTACTCTATCATTCATCCATTCACATATTCTACTTGAACCACATAGGTTCTCAATCATTCTCGATCATGCTACACACTATTTAGCATTCACATATTGTAAGTAAAAATGCATTATTTATGCATAGACTTACCTTGATACTCAAAAGTATTGAGACTTGCAATTTAGTCCACCACCTTGCTTTTGCCTCAGTTTCGATCCGGGCTTTGTCTTTCTTGATCTATAATGAATAAATCAGCTTATTCAATACATACATTGACTAAATTGACCCACATCTCATACTTTAGAAAAATTACTATTTTGCCCCTAAACTTTCTCATATTTACACTTTAGCCCCAAAGGCTCGTAAAGTGATTTTTATTCAACTTTCTAGTCTTTCATGCTTAGTCGAACCACTTATTCAACTAAAGCTATCATCAATTCTCACTAAAACACACATGTATGACCAAACTTAAGATTTTCACAATCAAGTCCTTACATGCATTTTCATGGAAAATCACTTAATAAAAGATGTTTCTACTACATCAAGCTTTCATAATCTTCCATAAAACAACAAAATACATGCATGTCATACATGACCACATTTTTTGAACATCCTTCATAGCTCATCAAATAGCTAAAAATAGCTTACTCATGCTACCGGGACTTCAAAAATACAAAGAATATCAAAAACGAGGCCAGATGCACTTACTAGCAAGTTTGAAAATTTGAAGAACCCTAACAATGGCTCTTTGGAATTTTCGACAGCCTTGGAGAAGAAGATGAATGAATTTTGTCATCTTTTCTCCTATTTTAATCACTTATTTGATAAATGACCAAAATGCTCTTTTTGATAAACTTTAAATTTTAACTCATTCATGCCCAATTTTGTCCAAAAATTAGAATTTGGATAAATTGCTATTTAAGGACCTCTAATTAATAATCTAAAGCTATTTCACACATATAGCTTCTAGAAACACATATTTTGCAACTTTTGCAATTTAGTCCTTTTGGACAATTCAACCACAATTTCACAAAATTGCTTCATGAAACTTTCACACTAGCATGCATACAAGGCATAAACCTCAAAAACTCATTTATAACCCTCGGATTTATGGTCTCGCACCACTATTCTGACTAGGCCCTAAATCGGGATGTTACATTCAGTATCAACTAAACTAGGCTTAGCATAATCACACATAGTTCGAGGAGCATGATTTTCGGCCATCTCTTGAGGTGGTAGATTGTTCTGATCCATCTCTTCGGTGGTATTGATGATGTTTTCTTGCTCTTCTTCTGTGTATTGTAGACTTCGCCTAATTTCTCTTCGGTTTCTGCGAGCGGTTGCTTCGATCTCACTATCGTAAATTAAAGGTCCTGTCGGGTTCCTTCTAGTCATAAACTAGAGGTACCTACAAGGAGTAAAAACTAAAATTTAGAAAGATAAAAATAGAAAACAAAATAAGAGTAAAATTGCAGAAAATAAAAATGGCTAAAGTAATAAAAATTTAGTGTTCTTAATATTTCAGTTCCCCAGCAACGGCGCCAAAAACTTGATCGGTGTGTCACAGTCTTAAAATTTATAACGAGAATGATCGAACCTGGAAACTAACTATGACAACAATTTGAGGCAAGCGCACCTATCGAATAGTAGTATAGTTAAGGCAAGACCGGAATGTTGAACCCAAAGGAACTAAAAGTACTAATACTAACTTTCTTTTTATTATTTAGCCTTGAAATGAATCAGTTTAATCTAGAAAATTAACTAACTACTAATCTAAAGACGATGAGACAAAAAAATAATAAAATTAGGGAAATACTTGTGGGAAAAACCAATTGATTAAAACAATACCCAAGGAAGAATCCACCTAGACTTCACTTGTTATCTAACTCTGAACCAGGCGATTTATTCATTTGACTTGATCCGTAAGATTCCCTAATGTATATTAAACCCTCTCTCGAAGCGAATAACGTCTAACCCTAGGTTGATTAATTGAAATATCTTTCTAATTAAAACCCCTAGAATTGCATTAACTCGATCTATGGAATCCCATATTAGGTTTCACCCTAATCCGGCAAAATCTCGTCACCATATCTCTAGGCGTGCGATCAACTCCGCTTAATTATGCTAGATCTACTCTTAGACAGGGACTTTTTCTCCTCCACCTAAGCACATCAAACTTGAATTAATAGCCGCGAAATATCAACACAAGAATTAAGAACACATAATTAAGAGCAAGTCAAATATTTATCATATAGTTTAGCAAACGATAACAAGATTCATCTTAGGTTTCATCCCCCTCAGGTATTTGAGGGTTTTAGTTCATAATGATAATAAAATACATCTCAAAAGAAAAGATAAAACAAAACATAAGAAAAACTCTAAAACCCCCTGAAGGAATTAAAGAGAGATCCTCCGTCTTGAGTATAACTCCGGCTTCTTGAGATGAATCAATTGGCTTTCTTCAAGTAATTTCCACAATTCTGATCTTTCTGGCTCGGCTTCTTGGCCTAGCTGGACCCCCTTGAAAGTTGGCCTCTATGGTGTTTATATAGGCTTTTGGAATGTGTTTCTTTAACCCTAAGTATCCAAATCCAAGTGAAATTCCTCTTCTCCACGGCAGGGACACGCTCTTGGCACATGCCCGTGTGAATTGTGGCCAGGCCGTGTTTGGGTCTGGTTAGGGAGGCACGGCTGTGTTGCTTGGGCCCAGGCCGTGTTCAGGTCTGATTGGGAGGCACGGCCGTGTTGCTTGGGGCCAGGTCGTGTCGATTTTGTGATTTGGCCTATTTGGTCCGTTTTAAGCCCGTTTCTCGTTCTTTTCCTCCTCCGATGCTTTCCTGAGTATAAAACATGAAAACAAAGGATTAAAAGCACCAAATTACACAATTCAAGGCTTAAATCACCCAGAAGCATGCTAAATGTGGGTTTAAAATATGTTACTATTATGGTTTATCAAGGGTCAAGGAACGTCCTGCATGGAGGGAAGAGACTGAAGTTCGAGTTTTAGAAATTGGAAATTTTGTAAGCTGGTAAGCTTTCTAACCTCTCTGTATAACATATTTAAGAAAAGGGGAAAAAGTTAAGGATTTCAGATAAACCATTAATTCTATTTTGTATTGGGTAAGACTACGGATGATCGTTTAATTGGTCTCTACATGTAAAGAAATTATGGTTTTTTATGATGATGTATTGTTTTCGTTGGAGTTTTGAATTGGTTGATTTATTTTGATGAACAAGGAGGCTCAATTAGCAAAAGGAAAAAGCTTAGTAGATGGTTTGGCGTTAACTATCAAGTGAGCTCCAGAACTCAGGTCTTAGATGAATATTTTCTATTTTAGAATTGTGTACAGAATATGTGTGATTTAGTGTTCTGCCAATGGCTGAATGTTGCAGTATCGTGTTGCATGTTTTATGTCTTGAGTCCTACAAATGATGAACCATTCTAAGGTTGAATGTTGATATGTCGTGATGCATGCTGTGTAATGATATGTAATTGCATGGCTGGTTGTAAGTTTGACTATGTTGAGTAGATGAAATGATTGGATGATATATGTCGTGCATTAAATAGTAATATTGCTTTCGTGCTAGTGTATGAAATGTATGCATGTCATTTATATCTGTGGCTTTGCGAAGGTTCGGGCGAATTGTACAGGGAATGGAGTTTAATGATTGAATTGTTTGGAGAAAGGTGCGCACTAGTATATGAAAGCCCTTAATGGGTAGTATAAGACTCTGGGAGTCTGAGGCTTCAAGCCGTATATATGAAATGAAAGTTCATGGCCATGGTATTATCGTAAATGTGGAATTCTGTCAGGATTTCGAACTCGGTTGTTGTTGTTTCGAGTCGTATTAGTTTGCCCGATCGAGAAATTGAGTAAGACTTGGCTCGTTTCAAAGAAGGCTGGAAAAGGTTAGAAAATAGGCTCAAATAAAAGGATTCAAGAGGGTTTAGATGAAATATGGATGAGGTTCGGCTAAGGATAAGATAGAACCAACAATATAGATGATTGTTGACCCGTGTCTTAAACAGCACTTAGGTGAATTTGGTTTAAGGGAATTAACAAGGAAACCTTGATCCGCTACCTAGCAAGATAGGAACCAAAGGTATGTTCAAACGCCACACTTTGCAAGTGATAAGTGTAACACCCTAGTTTTAGGGGCTAGATTTTTGGTACTTAGCTTGAGTGTTGGCACACTTCAGTGTGTGGTTGGGTAAGTTTTTTAGGGTCACGAGAACCCTAGGTGGTGGTAGGTTGCCTTAGAAAATTTTTAGTCTTAGGGGCTAAAAAGGAGAACTTGGATAGAGGGCCTTAAGAGAATTTTTGGTGGAATTTTGGCATAAAGAGTGGCTTGGTAGAGTGGCAAGGAGGCGCCACTTAGAGCATGGAGAAGTGACGCCATTTGCGGGGAAGGGCTCTCGGGTTCGATTCGCAAGGGTAGCATTTTGGCCTTGTTTTTGCGTCATTTTGGTGGGGTGGATGGACGGTTTGAAAGGCTTAAAAAGTGGAGAAGACTTGGTCATCTTTTTTTAAATTTGGCTAGTAAAAGTTTGACTTATTCAAACTTTTAAAATGGAGTGGTAGGGAGCTATTCTAGGATGATTTTGGGAGCTATTTTGGGGGTTGGAGCTTGGCCTTCTAGTATAAATAGGGGAGGGGATGCTCATTTCATTCATCCATCTGTCTCTTCTCCTCTCTTCTCCTCTCCTTTGCCGAATTTTGTTCCCCATCTCCAAAGCTTGTTAGCCAGAACCCTCCACTCTCCTATTTCCCTTCCCTTTTCACTTCAAAACCAGAAAGTACACCCCACACTTCTTTTGTCCCTCCTTTAAAATACCTCTTTGGCCGAAATTGCTATTCCCTCACCTTTATTTAATTAATAGCCGAATCTACATCCATCACCCCTTTGCGAATTTCCTTCCCTCAACTTGATAGCACTTGGGGCCAGTGTTAGCTTAGATCTCTTCGAGTTCCGTGTTGAGATACTTGGGGTTTTAGTGGTTGGCCAAGCCTCCGTTGTAGTGATCGGTTTGATCGGTGGAGGTAAGATTATTTATTAAGGTTAAATGCTTAAGTGGTGTTTTGAGGGTTAACCTGTTTACTGATTAAGCTTTTCCATGGAGGCCACAACCCGATCGAGTGGGCAAGGAAGGCCCCCTGTCCCAAAGTTTAAGAAAAGAGCGGTTTCTGGCACATGCGTGATTGGCCACCGGGGTGTGGGCGACAACGAGGAAGCATTAAGCAAATAGCCGTAGTTTAAGCTAGAGCGATAGCGTCGAGGATCGAGAGTCTAGAACTCCTAGTAATAAGGTGTGTAATTAACCATTGTTTAGGGATTTGAGTATATCCGCTTATGTTATATGCTTACTAATAAGTGCGAGTGGTAAAAGTGTGATAAATACCCAAAAAGGGGTATGGCGATGATCGGAGTTAGTAGCAAAGTTTGTAATTATGTGAACACCGATTTTATTGTGTGAGTATGCCTATGATTGTGAATAGCATGCACATGCATCATCTACGATTATATTATGTTACATGTGCATGGGTGGGTTTATGAAAAGAAGGTGCGGGTGTACTTGAGTGCGTGGTTGATGTCGACTTTGTGCTACATCGTGGATGGCGCTGTTGGCGAGGTCGCGTTGTGGATCTTTGCGATTTAGTTCGGCGTGGTTACCTTGATTGATATCGGCTTGTGCCATATCGTGGCTTGATGGATTCTTTGTGTGCTCCATCGTGGTTTGATGTTAGCTATACGCTACATCGTGGATGGCATTGGTTGCCTTTTTGGAGGAAAAAGGAGAGGGTGACTCGATAGTCCCCACGTGTGTGTGGTAAATTTGGATAAGGGGGTGTGTAGCGGATGGACCCTAGGTTTGGGTGGGTTTCATGATTGCATTATTCCGTTATGTAATAACATGAAAATGGGCCAAGCCCAATGAATAGGTATGTTTTGGGGACATACGTGGACATGGGCCAAGCCCGGTTGATATGTGGACTAATGTGGAAAGGGCACTGGTCGATTTTTGTAATAATTTAAAGGTGGGCCAAGCCCAAGATTGTAGTAATAATTATACTTGCATGTTGCATTTGATAATTGGGATGTTATGTGGTTAGCATGTGGGTGGATTTCGATGGTTTAGTTACACAGCGAGTCATTATGACTCACCCAATCTCTTATCCAACATCGCAGTGGAAGGATGATCGGACCGGGTTGGAGTGGATACAAGGTGGCCCATGCAAAGGGCGTTCTAATATTTTCTTTATGCACTTTATTACCAAGTACTTGGAATCATTATGTTGTAATAAGAGCCTCTTAAGTTATTTGGTTTTCTTTTGGTAACTTATGTCTAAAGAGATTTGGGAATAATGTTACTTTTATGAACTAAGCATAAGCCACTTGAGCCTGATGTTTTAAACGTTTTCCAACCTAAGCAAATTGACAACTAAGAGTTTTAAAAGCGAAACCCGAGATTTCAAAGTAACCTAACGGTTTGCAAACAAACATGCCGAGATTTACGCAAGTAAAACTAGTCTAGAGGAGCTTAGACAAAAAGTTAAATGGCAACTGTTTTTCGCTTAATAAGTTTTCCCATAACATAAACCGAGTCGGTCGTAGTGAATGGGCGGGTTTGGGGTGTTACTGATTTGAGTATCGAGCCGAGTTCAAAACTCGGCTTTGAGGGTTTTGGGCCCAAAACCTTTTCAAAGAGGGCTTTTAAGAAATTTTCAGTAATCCGGCATGGCTTTGTACCTCAGGCAGAAGTCCACGGGTAAGTACTTGGACTTTTAAAGTGATTTGGTTGTATGAATTGTTATGGGTTTATTTGGGCTCGTAGAATAGAATACTAGGATCTGTTGGACCCTAGGATTAGTCTACTCAAACACTTGCATAAAACTTAAAGCTCGTAAACAACTTTTGTGAAGTAAGTCGAGAGTTAAGGTGTGGCAACCATTGTGCGCATGTCTAGGAGTGGATCGGAAGAGCTAGGTACTAAGCGGTCCTCGTGACTCACCTCCTCTTCGCAGAATCCTACCAGTGCGTAGCTACTGGTTCACCCTAACCAAGAGGACTTGTTCATAGGCTAAACCAATTATTAAAACCAGAAAGGGAATTAGTCTTGCTATTTTTTTTTTTTTTTAAAAATTCCCTGCTTTTAAAATTTTCAACTCTACTCCTTGGGTTTGTAAGCTCTAAATCAGTTTTTGAAAGATGTTTTCTCGATTTCTGAATTACCAAAAATACCCACAGTAGGAAAATGACGAAATTACCCCAGGTAGGAAAAGGAAACTTGATTGCTCGAAAGAACTACTCTTGAAACCTTCATTGCATAAGATTGCTCGTGGATAAAGCAGTGAAACAATAATTTCTAATTCATAAAACTTTCTAAAGCAGATTAAGTCAAGCGCTAGAGATGAGTTCTAGGGGACGCGGTAGAGGTAGAATAGCGACCGGAACCGGTAGGAGTACGGCTATGGGTCGAAGCGAAGTGCCGCCAAAGCGAGTGGATGTAGAGGAACAAGATCCGATAAGTGAAGAGAACCTTGTGTCGCATGAGGCTATGTTGCGCGTGCTTGACCAAGTGGCAAGAGCTAGTAGGGGAAATGGAACTCGGAAGTCGGTGCCCGAGAGGCTTAGGTCTAACGAAATTTTGAAGTTTTTAGGGAGTATCTGGAGTAGCTTGAGCGTAGCGGAGTATTGGCTAGAAGGAGTCGAGAGAATTATGGACGACTTGGATTGTGCCCAGAGGAAAAGCTAAAAGGTCTTTGTTTCGCTTCTTCGGGATGAGGCTTATCGTTGGTGGCTCACTATCAAACAAGGTGTACCTGGCAGATCGATTGGATTGGGACTACTTTAAGGAAAAGTTTGAAGGAAAATACGTTGGAGCAAGCTACCTAGATGCGCAAAGGAAGGCGTTTCTAAATCTAGTACAAGGAAGTAAGTCGATAGTGAGTGCGAGCGAGAGTTTGTGCGGCTAAGTCGGTATGCTAAAGGAATTGTGGCCACCGACTATGAGAGGTGTGTCCGGTTTGAAGATGGATTGCGAGATGAGCTTGAGTCTTGATCGCTCCCATGAGAGGGGAAAGAGACTTGCGGTGCTAGTGGAGAAAGCTCGTATAGCAGAAGAAGTTAAGAGGACGGTAAGAGGAAACCGAGAAAAGAAGAGGAGCGAGAATAAGAGAAATATTGGGTCGTCAGCATCGTTAGGTAAGGCCCAGAAAAGACCAAAGATCGAGAATCCTGTAAGTGCACTTGTACCAGTGAATCGGAATTGTCTCTGTGCTCGATGTGGAAGACCTCACACAGGAGAGTGCTGGGGAAATAGTAAAGAATGTTTTCGGTGTGGATCTAAGGCACATTTGGTCAAGAATTGTCCTCAAGCGACGAGGGGTCGTGGTTCAAGTCTTGGAAGGAGTGGTTCTAGTCGGGGTCAGCCAAGGATGTGATTCTAGGTAAGCTCCTTTGCTTGGGTACTTGCGTTAATTGCTTTGTTTGCTTATGAGTTAGCCTTTCCGGTGTTGCTAAGAGAGGCGTTTCGAATTTTGAGTGCGAAATTGGAGATTGTGTAGGACGATAGCCTTAGTAAGATCAGAGTGCGTGACATAAGCGTAAGGTGGTAAGATAGGTTGTATGGACGTTTGTTAGTAAAGTAATTTCGAGGACGAAATTATTTTAAGGAGGGTAGAATTGTAACACCCTAGTTTTAGGGGCTAGATTTTTGGTACTTAGCTTGAGTGTTGGCACACTTCAGTGTGTGGTTGGGTAAGTTTTAGGGGTCCTGAGAACCCTAGGTGGTGGTAGGTTGCCTTAGAAAATTTTTAGTCTTAGGGGCTAAAAAGGAGAACTTGGATAGAGGGGGCCTTAAGAGAATTTTTGGTGGAATTTTGGCATAAAGAGTGGCTTGGTAGAGTGGCAAGGCGCCACTTAGAGCATGGAGAAGTGACGCCATTTGCGGGGGAAGGGGCTCGGGTTCGATTCGCAAGGGTAGCATTTTGGCCTTGTTTTTGCGTCATTTTGGTGGGGTGGATGGGCGGTTTGAAAGGCTTAAAAGTGGAGAAGACTTGGTCATCTTTTTTTAAATTTGGCTAGTTAAAGTTTGACTTATTCAAACTTTTAAAATGGAGTGGTAGGAGCTATTCTAGGATGATTTTGGGAGCTATTTTTTGGGGTTGGAGCTTGGCCTTCTAGTATAAATAGGGGGGGGGGATGCTCATTTCATTCATCCATCTGTCTCTTCTCCTCTCTTCTCCTCTCCTTTGCCGAATTTTGTTCCCCATCTCCAAAGCTTGTTAGCAGAACCCTCCACTCTCCTATTTCCCTTCCCTTTTCACTTCAAAACAGAAAGTACACCCCACACTTCTTTTGTCCCTCCTTTAAAATACCTCTTTGGCCGAAATTGCTATTCCTCACCTTTATTTAATTAATAGCCGAATCTACATCCATCACCCCTTTGCCGAATTTCCTTCCTCAACTTGATAGCACTTGGGGCCGAGTGTTAGCTTAGATCTCTTCGAGTTCCGTGGATCGAGATACTTGGGGTTTTAGTGTTTGGCCAAGCCTCCGTTATGTGATCGGTTTGATCGGTGGAGGTAAGATTATTTATTAAGGTTAAATGCTTAAGTGGTGTTTTGAGGGTTAACTGCTTTACTGATTAAGCTTTTCCATGGAGGCCACAACCATCCAGTGGGCAAGGGAAGGCCCTGTCCCCAAAGTTTAAGAAAAGAGCGGTTTCTGGCAGACGTGATTGGCCCGGGGTGTGGGCGAAACAACAGGAAGCATTAAGCAAATAGCCGTAGTTTCGCTAGGCGATAGCGTCGAGGATCGAGAGTCTAGAACTCCTAGTAATAAGGTGTGTAATTAACCATTGTTTTAGGATTTGAGTATATCCGCTATGTTATATGCTTACTAATAAGTGCGTGGTAAAAGTGTGATAAATACCCAAAAGGGGTATGGCGATGATCGAGTTAGTAGCAAAGTTTGTAATTATGTGAACACCGATTTTATTGTGTGAGTATGCCTATGATTGTGAATAGCATGCACATGCATCATCTACGCATTATATTATGTTACATGTGCATGGGTGGGTTTATGAAAAGAAGGTGCGGGTGTACTTGAGTGCGTGGTTGATGTCGACTTTGTGCTACATCGTGGATTGGCGCTGGATCGAGGTCGCGTTGTGGATCTTTGCGATTTAGTTCGCGTGGTTACCTTGATTGATATCGGCTTGTGCCATATCGTGGCTTGATGGATTGCTGTGTGCTCCATCGTGGTTTGATGTTAGCTATACGCTACATCGTGGATGGCATTGGTTGCCTTTTTGGAGGAAAAAGGAGAGGGTGACTCGATAGTCCCCTGGTGTGTGGTAGGCTGGATAAGGGGGTGTGTAGCGGATGGACCCTAGGTTTGGGTGGGTTTCATGATTGCATTATTCCGTTATGTAATAACATGAAAATGGGCCAAGCCCAATGAATAGGTATGTTTTGGGGACATACGTGGACATGGGCCAAGCCCAGTTGATATGTGGACTAATGTGGAAAGGGCCTGGTCCAGTTTTTGTAATAATTTAAAGGTGGGCCAAGCCCAAGATTGTGGTAATAATTATACTTGCATGTTGCATTTGATAATTGGGATGTTATGTGGTTAGCATGTGGGTGGATTTCGATGGTTTAGTTACACACTGAGTCATTATGACTCACCCAATCTCTTATCCAACATCGCAGGTGGAAGGATGATCGGACCGGGTTGGAGTGGATACAAGGTGGCCCATGCAAAGGACGTTCTAATATTTTCTTTATGCACTTTATTACCAAGTACTTGGAATCATTATGTTGTAATAAGAGCCTCTTAAGTTATTTGGTTTTCTTTTGGTAACTTATGTCTAAAGAGATTTGGGAATAATGTTACTTTTATGAACTAAGCATAAGCCACTTGAGCCTGATGTTTTAAACGTTTTCCAACCTAAGCAAATTGACAACTAAGAGTTTTAAAAACGAAACCCCGAGATTTCAAAGTAACCTAACGGTTTGCAAACAAACATGCCAGGATTTCGCAAGTAAAACTAGTCTAGAGGAGCTTAGACAAAAAGTTAAATGGCAACTGTTTTTCGCTAATAAGTTTTTCCCATAACATAAACTTGATTCGGTCGTAGTGAATGGGCGGGTTTGGGGTGTTACAATAAGTTTGGAAACAAGGAAGGAATTGACGCCACAAGACTAAGCTTGATAAGTCAGTTTAGTCCCAAAGAGAACAAGGAGAACTAAATTCTCACAAGAACAGAATAGTTCATAAAATTGATCAAAAGTCCCTACAATCAGCAATGAACAAAGTATTTATAGGCTTGAGCTAAGTCCAGCCGAATGGACACTTACAATCAGCTCAAATTAAGCAATTAATGAGCTGATTTAATTCCTAAAATAATTAACAAGGCTTTTAGCAACTCCTAGACCTAGGTGACGCCACTAGCCAAGGCTTTTACATTCCCAATCAGCTTAATTAAGTTCACTTAATGAGCTGAGCTGAACCTTACTGATAATTGATATTCCAAAGAGTTATGAGCTCCTTTAATCCTCCCTTGGAAATTTGAATGTACAGCAACCTTTTAATTGAAGTTGTGGCGCATGAACAACCCAAATGGTGTGAATACAAGAACTCAATCAACCTCCAAGTATGAACCAACGAATTTAAACAACCCCTAAGGTGTGAAATCAACTGCAAGCTGAATGGACCAATATGAACAGCCATTGGCCTTTGATCTCCACGAAAAGACACATGGAGAAGCTCAAAACAGCAGCTTGGTTTTTAATTCAGCTCCTTGTCCATTGATCTCCACGAATAGGCACTTAGAGAAGAGTAATTAGCAGCTTGGTGTGAACACATGAAATTGGAAGGCCACAAGGTGTGAACATGATTATTCAGCTAAAAGAACAAGTGTGAAAACACTTGATGCCTTGTTGAACCCGAAATGGCTCTTAGGAGGTTGTGTTCAGCTCATAATTGTGCCATATGAACAACCAAAGAAAGCTTCCTAGCAGCAGCCAATGTGAACACCTTAATGCCGTCCATTCCTAATTCTTACAAGACACATTAAACACACTTTAGACATATTTAATTGGTCTGAAATAAAACATGTATTAAAGATGTCTAAAACTAAGACACATTAAAACGCCTATTTAATATGTACTAAAATAAGACATATTTAAAACCTACATTTAAAGTGTTCAGATTATGACACATTTAATAACTTAAACTAAATAACTAAATTAACTAAAACAAATTAAATATTTTATTCCAGCAAAATAATGTGCAAGCTAAAATGAACTAAAACGAGCTCACTGAGTTAGGAACGAGCTGGATGAGCTTGGGGAAAGTTGCAAGGAATGCTTGGATTACTGGTCCGAGATTGTTCGATGAAACCCGTAACGATTTCTAAAGGTTCCACGCCAACAACAACATTAACAAGCTAAAATTAAAGCTTTATTTTGCACTTGGGCCCTTTGTGCTTGGGCCAATTCCGATGGCGTCGAATTGTATCATGACAAGATGCGGCCGGGATCGTGTCATTTTATAAGTGGAAATCCGTCAGGGCTATCTTATAAATAGGATTCCACAATGAAGGGATCCTCTTGTATGAGTCCGTCAAGAATGAGTTTGTTCTCTTGTAATCTATCATTACGTGCGAGCTATGTAACACCCCTAACCCAAAACCGCCGCCGGAATAGGGTTAAGAGGCATTACCAGACGATAAGATCATTTCACAACCCAATTACGACACAAAGTCAATCATCATCATAATACATCAAACATAATCAAATAGTCCCTTATTAAGGCGTATAAGACCTTAAACACTTGCTAGGGAGGGGTCGGGACTAAATCGAAACACATACGAAACTTCATGAAAATATAAAACTTTTCTATGTTTCAGGATACACGCCCCGTGGAGGTAGATGTGTGCCTCCCACGGTTGCTAGACACACCCGTGTGTCCTCCCGTGGTCTATCTCGACTTATCTTCCACGGCCACTAAAGCGCGCCCGTGTGTTCGGGCCGTGGTCGAATCTGCTAAAAATCACACGGTTACTAAGCGGAGGGCACGCGTCGGTGTGCCAAGGCCGTGTACTATCTCGACTTAGTTCCCACGGTCACTAGGCACGCCCGTGTGCCATGGCCGTGTGACAAGATGGCCATTTTCAAGGCCAAAATGCCACCCACTATGGTCAATCACAACAAGCACCCTTAAGCATGTTTATACACACAATTTGGCAACCATTTCCTATCATATGATCAATCTATCAACTCATACAATCTCATTTTCAAACATACCAACTTATAAGCTAACATATACAACTTGAACACATTCAATACTAAAAATCATTCATTCTCAATTTCACTAAATCATACTATCATTTACCAACACAAAGTTACCATTCATAAGTCAATTTCTCAACTCACATTTCATACCAAAAGATGCATCATATATATATATGTACCAAAGTCATTCATGCTAAAACTAGCACATATTTAGCCACATCTCATGGCTAATTACAAGTCCCAAACATGATTCAAATAACTAGACTATACATGCCATATTTTAACTATGTACAACTTTCCAAAATACCCGAAAATAGATTGCCGATAGTGTGACTGAGATGCTGCGATTCCCAGATCCGAGCTAGCTTTACTGACACTGCAAAGCAGAGAAACAAATCATACAATAAGCTTACTAAAGCTTAGTAAGTTCGTAACATAAAACATTATACTATACCAACAATCACATAGATTATCTCATGAACACATATGTACCATACCATACAAGCTAATATGTTCAATTTACATTTCATGATCTTAACCATAATTTCATCAACCACATAGGTTCCGAACGTACCTTAGCCAACACTTAGTTTTCGATCCCGTGCTACTAAATACTCACTGATTTCTTTTTGATCAACTTTCATAACTTCTTTGGTTATTTTGCACACACTGTGTTCCAAATCATTAACCGAAGTTTAGTAAACATCGCACACTTAGTGCATCTATATCAAAACTGATTATATATCGGTATCGCACACACAGTGCCCACCATAAACTAAAGCTTATATTATTTCGCACACACAGTGCTAATCATCTCGATTACATCTCTGATCACGCACACTTAGTGCCACGTAACATCGAGCTCTCACATAGCATTCATAATTCATTTATACCATGCCACTCATTTCAAGCATTAAACATAGCTATATATATATTACATGTAATATGTCCGAACTTACCTCGAATGTCAAAATACCGAAACGGTCTATTAATCGAGCACTTTCTCTTTGCCTCGATCTCGATCCGAACCTCTTCTCTCTTGGTCTATATACATTCAAATTCAGCTCATTCAATCGCCAATTCATTCATTTTAGTCCCAACACATATATTTAAAGCATTTTACAAAATAACTCTCACATTTTCACATTTCGACACTTTAGTCCCTATTTCACAAAATCATCAAATTCACTTGATTTCTCCTAGCACAAGCTTAGCCGAATTTTACTAAAGTCCATACAAACCCACACATTTCATTTATTTCACACTTTAGTCCTTCAAAATGCTATTTTCTCAATTTAGCCCTAATTAGTTAAATTCACCAAAAATTCAAAAACAACACATGTTAATCCAACACCAAGTTCTCATATTTTACTATCAACTAGCACATAGCTCAAATGTTCATCATTGACTCATCACAAAAACGTCATCAATTCACAAAATTACAACATGGGTTAGCTAGAGCACGAAGCAACGATTACAAAAATGTAGAAATTATCAAAAACGGATCAAAAACTAACCTTGAATTTAAGCTTGTATCATGTAGAAAATTTGAAAGCTTTTGTTCTTTCTTTTCTTTAAAATTTTTCGGTGATAGATGGATGAATAAAATCCACTATCATACTTGTTTGTTTTATTAACTAATAACATAATTATTTAATTACCCATTTACCCATTTAATAATCATATAAGACAAACATATATAATGGTTATCATGACATTCCACCATCCACTAACTCAATGATGGCTTATTTTCCATATAAGGCCTCCACCTTTACAAAGCCACAACACTTAAGTACTCACAAATCAGCACACAACATTTTACACTCTATGCAATTAAGCCCTTTCTCTTAATTTGGCACACAAAAAATCAAATTATCACACAGAATTTTCACACAGACTAAGTCACATGCCATTCACACAGAAAATAATATTAAATTATCATTACGACCTCGGATTTGTGGTCTCAAACCACTGTTCCGACTAGAGTCCAAACTGGGATGTTACAACTCTCCCCCTTAAGGGATTTTCGTCCCCGAAAATCTTACCAGTGAATAGTTTTTGATGTTGCTCTCTCATAATGTTCTCGGGCTCCCACGTAGCCTCTTCAATTCCGTGTTTGTGCCATAATACTTTCACTAAGGAAATTTTCTTATTTCTCAACTCTTTAGTCTCTCGTGCCAAGATTTGGATCGGTTCTTCACTATACGATAACTCTGACTGAATCTCAACCTCAGTAGGAGCAATTACATGAGACGGGTCTGATCTGTACCGTCGAAGCATTGACACATGAAACACGTTATGAATCTTTTCTAACTCAGATGGAAATTTCAATCTATAAGCAGCCGGCCTGACTCGTTCAATAATCTCATACGGTCCGATAAACCTCGAACTCAACTTGCCCTTTCGGCCAAATCGAAGTATTTTCTTCCACGGAGAAACTTTCAAAAACACTTTGTCACCGACCTCAAATTCGAAATCTTTTTGTTTCAGATCTGCATAAGACTTCTGACGATCTGAGGCTGCTTTCAAACTATCACGAATTACTTTCACTTTCTGTTCAGTCTCTTTTATAAGATCAACCCCGTGAATCTTGTTCTCACTCATTTCGATCCAATACAATGGAGTTCGACACTTTCGACCATAGAGAGCTTCATATGGTGCCATTTTAATGCTAGATTGAAAACTGTTGTTATACGCGAACTCAATCAATGATAAATGCTTTTCCCACGTACTTTCAAATTCAAGTATGCAACATCTCAGCATGTCTTCGAGAATCTGAATGATTCGCTCGGATTGACCATCCGTTTGCGGATGAAAAGAAGTACTGAAATGCAATTTCGTGCCTAAAGCATCTTGTAATTTCTTCCAGAATCGCGAGGTAAATCTCGGATCTCTGCCAGACACAATAGATAGAGGTACCCCATGCAATCTCACGATCTCATCAATATATAATTCAGCCAATCTATCAAGTGAATAATTTATTCCTACTGGAATAAAGTGAGCTGATTTCGTTAATCTATCAACTATTACCCAGATCGCATCTTTCTTGCTTGGAGATAACGGCAAACCCGACACAAAGTCCATCGTGATTCTCTCCCATTTCCACTCAGGAATCATAATCGGTTGTAATAAATCGGACGAAACTTGATGTTCAGCCTTAACTTGCTGACAAGCTAAACACTTCGACACAAAGTCAAAAATATCTCTTTTCATACCATACCACCAATAGAACTGTTTCAGATCATTATACATTTTTGTACTCTCCGGATGTACAGTCAAATTACTATTGTGAGCTTCATTCAAAATCATTTGAATCAACTCTGAATTTCTTGGGACACGAATCCGATCTCTGAATCTCAAACAACCATCACCATCAACTCGAAATTCTGATACAGCATCCGAGTCACACTGAACTCTTTTTGCTAACAACTCATTATCAAACTTCTGAGCATTACATATTTGTTGTAAAAACAACGGTTTTAGTTTCAATTCAGCTACAACCGCATCATCATCACACAGATCTATCTGATTGCTCATGGCTCGCAAAGCATATAACAATTTTCGACTAAAGGCATCAGCTACAATATTAGCTTTACTCGGGTGGTAATCTATCACAAGTTCATAGTCTTTCAATAATTCTAACAATCTTCTTTGTCGCAAATTCAAATCTTTTTGAGTCATCAAATACTTTAAACTCTTATGATCAGTATAAATATGACATTTTTCATCGAATAAGTAGTGACGCCAAATCTTTAACTCAAATACAATTGTAGCTAACTCAAGGTCATGTGTCGGATAATTCTTTTCGTGCGGCTTTAACTGTCTCGAAGCATAAGCAATGACTTTCCCTTCTTGCATCAGCACACAGGCCAAGCCATTCAACGATGCATCATTGTAAACTATGAACTCTTTGCCTGATTCGGGTTGAATCAAAACTGGTGCTTCCGTTAACAACACTTTCAACCGCTCAAAACTCTGTTGGCATTTTTCTGACCACTCAAATCTAGTATCCTTCTGTAACAACTTTGTCAATGGAGTCACAATCATCGAGAAGCCTTTCACAAATCGTCTAAAATATCCCGCTAGTCCCAGAAAACTACGGACTTCAGACACGTTTCTCGGAGGCTTCCATTCCAAAATAGAAGAGATTTTACTCGGGTCAACTCGTATTCCTGCAGCTAATACAATATGCCCCAGAAAACTGACCTCATGCAACCAAAATTCACATTTGCTAAACTTCGCATATAACTGTTTCTCACGCAGAGTTTGTAGCACGATTCTCAAATGCTCAGCATGCTGCGTCTCATCACGCGAATAGATCAAAATATCATCAATAAACACCACGACAAAGCGATCCAAATACGGTTTGAATATTCGATTCATCAGATCCATAAACACTGCAGGAGCATTGGTTAGTCCAAAAGGCATCACTAAGAATTCGTAATGTCCATACCTCGTTCTGAAAGCAGTTTTTGGCACATCAGATTCTTTAACTCTCAACTGATAGTAACCAAATCTCAAGTCTATCTTTGAAAACACGATAGCTCCTTTCAATTGATCAAACAAATCATCGATACGAGGCAACGGATATTTATTCTTTATCGTTACTTTATTCAACTGTCGATAATCAATACACATTCTCATAGTTCCATCTTTCTTTTTCACAAATAACACAGAGCTCCCAGGCAGAAACTTCGGTCGTGCAAATCCTCTGTCAGTCAATTCTTGCAACTGAGATTTCAACTCTTTCAATTCGGTTGGGGCCATTCTGTATGGAGCTATCGAAATAGGAGTGGTTCCCAGCACTAATTCGATACCAAATTCCACTTCCCGAATTGGAGGTAATCCCGGTAACTCTTCAGGAAACACATCTGGAAACTCACATACCACAGGCACAGATTCAACTTTCTTTTCTGACACTTTTGTATCTATCACGTATGCCAAATAAGCTTCACAACCCTTTCTCACATAGTTCATAGCTTTCATCGTAGATACAACAGCTGGTAATCCTTTTATATCACTGGATTCAATTCGAACTAACTCACCGTTCTGACTCTTCAATTCAATACTCTTCCTCTTACAGTTCACGATGGCATTATGCAAAGTAAGCCAATCCATACCCAAAATTATGTCAAATTCATCAAATGGTAGCAACATCAAATTGACCGGAAAACATAAATCACGAAACATCAATGGGCAATTCTTGCACTCCTTATCCACCAAAACACACTTGCCTAAGGGGTTCGATACTCTAATCACAAATTCAGTAGACTCAACAGGTAGAGTCTTATTCAATACTAAATTCATACACACATAGGAATGAGTTGATCCTGGATCAATCAATGCAATGACATCAGTATCAAATAAAGTGAAAGTACCGGTGATAACGTCTGGAGATGATGCTTCCTCTCGTGTACGTATAGCACTCGGGCAGGAGCTCTCGTGTAACACCCCAAACCCGACCTAGAAGTTAGGCCCAAATTTGGAATGTCACATTAAAGGCGCACTTCAAAAAATTTACTAGTTAACCATTTAAGGCCCAAAAGCCCAAAACAAAAGATTATTTCGAAAACCATATTAACACTTTAATAATTTTATGAAATTTCTTAAATGGGCAGTTGAAACAATAATAACAATAAACCCAAAATTCAAAGTCAAATAGGAGTTACATGGCCTTATTACAATCCAATGGAAAAACAAAGTATTTAAATAGAATCATCTGAATAAATTAAAACATTTGAACAACTTGTAGTATGGCCATCTTCGAGTCCTCTACCTCGTCGAGCCGCCTATTCAAGATTACCTGAAACATTTAAAATTAAGGGTGTGAGTTTCGAAACTCAGTGTGTACAACCCTTGGCAATCAAATCACATACAAATATTAACATTGGGCCTAAGCCCTAACAAAATCGGTGGTCTTGGGCCTTAGCCCACAATGACCTCATATCATATCATATCGTATCATTTATAAACAGATAATGCAAAACCGACCCCAAAAATCCATCCGCTAAACACACCATTTCCCTTCCAACCTTATGACTCATGTGGGGAATTCTAGCTCGACCCACCCCTCCGCTACACACCATGGGTAGCCCGGTTGCGGTACTATCGAACATTGCAGCAAAGCTGCTAATCATATATTGGGCTTAAAGCCTCCGGTGGATCCATACCATACGGCCATGCGATCCTCAAATATTGACACAGAGTCATCAATATATATATGTTAGGCACATAGCCACGGTAAATATGATTGGCACAAAGCCATAATAATAAAGACAAAGCCTTCGGTATTGGTACAAAGCCCATAATTACGGCACGAAGCCCATATTAATGGCACACACGACCCTCGATAACATTATCGGTGCAAAGCATGGTCGCTCGGTGGCTAAAAAGCCCGTGGTGGATCCATACCATATGGCTATGCGATCCGGATCCATACCATACGGCCATGCGATCCTCAAATCTTCCTCCGTACCATAATTCCCACCCATATGCATCCTAAGCGAATATCATATGAATGCATCAAACACAAAAGTAACATCCACAAACCCATATTCATCACATGGGGTATTTTCGTCATTTCACTACCTAGGGTATTTTCAGTAATTCTACCCTCTGTGGGTATTTTGGTAATTTTACAAACGGGGGTATTTTAGTAATTTTACAATATAAGGGTATTTTAGTAATTTTACAATATAAGGGTATTTTAGTAATTTTCCAACATAAGGGTATTTTAGTAATTTTCCAATATAAGGGTATTTTAGTAATTTTCCAATATAGGGTATTTTAGTCCCTCTCGGGTTTTAGTTATAAACTTTGGCCCATAAACAAGTCCTCGCGGTTAAAGTGAACAAACACTATGCAGGTAGGATCTCGAGAAAGAGGAGGTGGGTCACTCGGACCGCTTAAATACCAAGCTCTCACTAGATCCAATCCTAGACATGCATATGTCGGTTACCACACTCTAACTAATCGACTTGTTCACAGACATGTTTAATTAGATTATGTCTTATGAAATTAAAGAGTTGTTCAAACTAGGCCTAAGTCCATAAACCCTAGCATATTTATCTATGTTCCCATAAAGCCCATCAAACCCAAATTCCAACCTTACGGCCCATTAGGCCCAAAGCTTATCATATGGCCTATTAGGCCCAAAACAAGTCCAAATCGTGTATCATGCGTGACTAACTCAATATGTTTAACAAGCCAAACCATTGAATCAAACTTAGCCTCAGGGCCCACCGGGCCCATTTAGCCACTTTCGACTTTTCGGCTTTTCGGCATTGCCGATATCGTGTGTGTAGTGTGTGTACACACCTGGTAACCTTGCGTGCTGTGAACTCCTTAGTCACGAACCTACAATTGACATTACTAGCGATTAACCAAATTTTTAACATACGCTGACTAAAATCGAAACCTCACCATACCCTTACTGTGTACCCCACGTTCTAGTAGCCCTTCTTTTGCTACTATTGGCAATTATCCTCTAGATCTGCACCCAAACACCTATATCGTCAAAACCAAGTGACCCATATTGATCATAAGTCACCCCTATGAGCCACATTAGATTCGGCCACTTACAAAACCATGACTAGGTCGAGAACCCTTACCACCTTATTAGCAACCCTTACCTACCACGCTTGCGATCTTTGATTCTTTCCCTTGTTAAAACATAGTTAACGACAAGGATTTGGTTAGATAGCCCTTCGGCTTTTAACAAAACACACTAAAAAGTTTAACTAAGCACTTACCGAAATTCTCATTTAATCTTGCGGCTTAAATTCGGCTTTTGAGACTGGTATGGTGACAGAGACAATTCGACAACACTAAGGAGAATAAGGAAAAAGAAAGGTGATTCAGCTAGAACCGAGTTGGTGAACCCAAAAAGAAATTTTGAAAAGGGAGAGTGTGAAGGATTCGGCTTCTGAACACTTAGAGAGAAAAAGGGTGTTTGGGCATCTCACAAGTGAAGAAATTCGGCCATAGGGAAAACAAAATTTCGACATTACTCCAGGAACTTAATTCGACACCCATATATATACTAAAAATAAATAAATAAATAAATAAAATAAACCTACACTCCCTAGTCAACTCAAACTTATCACCAATTAAATTCCTTTATTTTCTCCAAATTTTATCTTCATCCTCATCCAAAAATTCCTTTACTTAGCCAAAAATTCAATTTGAATAACATTCAAATTGCTTCCCCGAAGCAATGACCATTTGGTGTTTTGATCCACTTCAAACACCTTCCCCACGCCAGCAGCAAAATAGCAGGTTATTGAGCACAAGGCAACTCGAAACCAAGACCTCTAGGCACCACCACACGCTACCAGCCACTGCACCACAACTCTTCTTGTGATATAGTCCATTCCCAACTTCTTTTAAGGCCTATTTCCCAGCGACCGAATCATCTAAATAAATCTAAAAAATAATTGCCAACACCCAGCGTCGAACCTCCAACCTCTTCACTATGATACACGCCCCTTACCACTACACCGCCCACTTTATTTGAGTCATAATTCCTCCCCAATTAATTATAAACCTTTCTTCCACGCTCCAGGTTTACTTAAAAAAAACAAAAATTTAGCACAGGCCGCGACTAGAACCCTGCTCCCCCTCCTGCTCTTAACGCCTCTGCCACTGGGCCAGACGTTTCTTTGTGTCGTGAATCAGCCCCAACTACTTATAAGGCCTAAACTCTGGCCTTCATACTAACATATGCGCAATAAAATTTTTTGCCAAGTCCAGGACTTGAACCTTTGACCACCAACTTATTTAGAACGCCCCAGGCCACCAGACCACCTACTTCCTTGTGCTATCTTTTAACCCAACAATACTTTAAAAGCCTTCTGACTACCACCAACCTCACTTAAGGGTATAAAAAATTTTTTTGCTAAAGCCCTAGATCGAGCCTAGGACTTTTCCAACACTACCAACCCTTCCTAAATCACCTAAAAATTAAACAAAACATGCAATCATAATTTTTTTTTACACACTTAATTCATTATTCCCTTTCTTCTTTTTTTCTTTTTTTTCCGAACGAAAAAATCCATTCTCTCGACACAGGAAACCCATTTATTCTAGGCCCAATTTTTGGGGCGTTACTTCTCATCTCCGACCTCACAGCTGTATCAGTTGTCCCTCTCAGGCTATCGCTCATATTTCTGGTGTTTCTGGGTGGTCTACCTCTAGCCGTCACATTACTCGGTCTTTCATTCTGAACATTTTCCTCTTTCACCATCTTCGGGCAATCTCGAATAAAATGGTCTCGGGATCCACATTTATAATAAACTCTATTGTTATACTTGCCCCAACACTCTCCCACATGTCGTCTCCCACATTGTCTACACTCGGGCTTATTACTCTTAACACTACCAACACTTGCTTCATTCGGAGCTTGAATTCGTAAACCAGTACTTTGTCTCAAACGATCTCTACTTGGATGTCCAATCGAAATATTTGAACGATTTATTTCATCTCTATATCTCTTTGCTGAAGGTTGAGCGCACTTATTCATCGATCTCTTTCTTTCATCACGAGCTTCTGAATTAGCTTTCTTCTTTTCTTTATTGAGTTCCTTGGCTTTGCATGCTCTTTCAACTAATACAACAAATTCGTTTATATCAAGTATTCCAACCAACAACTTAATGTCTTCATTCAATCCTTCTATGAAATGTTTGCACATAGTAGCTTCGGTCGAAACATATTCTCTCGCGTATTGGCTCAATCTTACGAATTCCCTCTCGTACTCAGTAACAGTCAAATGGCCCTATTTCAATTCTAGAAACTCTTTACGTTTCTGATCAATAAAACGCTGACTGGTATACTTCTTTCTGAACTCAACTTGAAAGAAGTGCCAGGTGATTCTCTCTCTCGGAACCACAGATATCAATGTTTTTCACCAGTTATAAGCCGTATCTCTCAACAAGGAAACTGCACACTTAATGCACTCATCAGGGTTCAATGACATCTCATCGAATACTCTGATTGTATTCTCAAGCCAAAACTCGGCCTTTTCAGCATCGTCATCAGATGTGGCCCTAAACTCCTCGGCCCCGTATTTTTGAATCTTATATACAGGTGGTTTATTCAATCTGATTGGATCTACAACTTGTGGCACAACAGGTACTTGTGGGGGTGGAGGTTGTGGAGTAGTCGGATTCGTTCGAACGAACTCCGTAAACCATTCACTCATCATACGGAAGAAGGCTTGCTTAGCCTCTCCTCCCTCACCACTATCATTCGGCCTAGATGTGGCCGGCGCTATCCCTTGAGTGGGAGCAGGTGCATTACTCTCTATGTCATCAGCAACTGCTCGATCGAGATCCATTACTATAAGAAAACACATTTTCAACTGTCATCATTCATCACACTATCACAATTTCAAATATAGCATGTATAGCTAGACTCACACGCACTACGTTAGTCCGAGAATCGACTAAATCTTAGCTCTGATACCAATAAAATGTAACACCCCTAACCCAAAACCGCCGTCGGAATAGGGTTAAGAGGTATTACCAAACAATAAGATCATTTCACAACCCAATTACGACACAAAGTCAATCATCATCATAATACATCAAACATAATCAAATAGTCCCTTATTAAGGCGTATAAGACCTTAAACACATGCTAGAGAGGGGTCGGGACTAAACCAAAACACATACAGAAACTTCATGAAAATATAAAACTTTTCTAAGTTTCAGGGGATACACACCCGTGGAGGTAGACTGTGTACCTCCCACGGCTGCTAGACACACCCGTGTGTCCTCCTCGTGGTCTATTCTGACTTATCTTCCACGGCCACTAAGCACGCCCGTGTGTTCAGGCCGTGGTCGAATCTGCTAAAAATCACACGGTTACTAAGTAGTAGGCACGTCCGTGTGCCAAGGCCGTGTACTATCCTGACTTAGTTCCCACGGTCACTAGGCACGCCCGTGTGCCATGGCCGTGTGACATTATAGGCCATTTTCAAGGCCAAAATGCCACCCACTATGGTCAATCACAACAAGCACCCTTAAGCATGTTTATACACACAATTTGACAACCATTTCCTATCATATGATCAATCTATCAACTCATACAATCTCATTTTCAAACATACCAACTTATAAGCTAACATATACAACTTGAACACATTCAATACTAAACATCATTCATTCTAAATTTCACTAAATTATACTATCATTTACCAACACAAAGTTACCATTCATAAGTCAATTTCTCAACTCACATTTCATACCAAAAGATGCATCATATATATATGTACCAAAGTCATTCATGCTAAAACTAGCACATATTTAGCCATATCTCATGGCTACTTAAAAGTCCCAAACATGATTCAAATAACTAGCCTATACATGCCATATTTTAACAATGTACAAATTTCCAAAATACCCCAAAATAGATTGCCGATAGTGTGACTGAGATGCTGACGATTCCCAGATCCGAGCTAGCTTTCTCGACATCGCAAGAGAGAAACAAATCACACAATAAGCTTACTAAAGCTTAGTAAGTTCGTAACATAAAACATTATATTATACCAACAATCACATAGATTATCTCATGAACACATATGTACCATACCATACAAGCTAATATGTTCAATTTACATTTCATGATCTTAACCATAATTTCATCAACCACACAGAGTTCGAACGTACCTTAGCCAACACTTAGTTTTCGATCTCGTGCTATTAAATACTCAACGATTTCTTTTTGATCAACTTTCATAACTTCTTTGGTTATTTTGCACACTCGGTGCTCCAAATCATTAACCGAAGTTTAGTAAACATCGCACACTTAGTGCATCTATATCAAAACCGATTATATATCGGTATCGCGCACACAAAGTGCCCACCATAAACTAAAGCTTATATTATTTCGCACACACACAGTGCTAATCATCTCGATTACATCTCACGATCACGCACACTTAGTGCCATGTAACATCGAGCTCTCACATAGCATTCATAATTCATTTATACCATGCCACTCATTTCAAGCATTAAACATAACTATATATATTACATGTAATATGTCCGAACTTACCTCGGATGTCAAAATACCGAAACGGTCTATTAATCGAGCACTTTCTCTTTGCCTCGATCTCGATCCGAACCTCTTCTCTCTTGGTCTATATACATTCAAATTCAGCTCATTCAATCACCAATTCATTCATTTTAGTCCCAACACATATATTTAAAGCATTTTACAAAATAACCCTCACATTTTCACATTTTGACACTTTAGTCCCTATTTCACAAAATCATCAAATTTACTCTATTTCTCCTAGCACAAGCTTAGCCGAATTTTACTAAAGTCCATACAAACCCACACATTTCATTTATTTCACACTTTAGTCCTTCAAAATGCTATTTTCTCAATTTAGCCCTAATTAGTTAAATTCACCAAAAATTCAAAAACAACACATGTTAATCCAACACCAAGTTCTCATATTTTACTATCAACTAGAACATAGCTCAAATGTTCATCATTGACTCATCACAAAAACATCATCAATTCACAAAATTACAACATGGGTTAGTTAGAGCACGAAGCAACGATTATGAAAACATAGAAATTATCAAAAACAGATCAAAAACTAACCTTGAATTTAAGCTTGTATGTGCCGAAAATTTGAAAGCTTTTATTCTTTCTTTTCTTTAAAATTTTCGGTGATAGATGGATGAATAAAATCCACTATCATACTTGTTTGTTTTATTAACTAATAACATAATTATTTAATTACCCATTTACCCATTTAATAATCATATAAGACAAACATATATAATGGTTATCATGACATTCCACCATCCACTAACTCAATGATGGCTTATTTGCCATATAAGGCCTCCACCTTTACAAAGCCACAACACTTAAGTACTCACAAATCAGCACACAGCATTTTACACTCTATGCAATTAAGCCCTTTCTCTTAATTCGGCACACAAACGATCAAATTATCACAAAGATTTTTCACACAGACTAAGTCACATACCATTCACACAAAAAATAATATTAAATTATCATTACGACCTCAGATTTGTGGTCTCAAACCACTATTCCGACTAGGGTCCAAATCGGGATGTTACAAGCTATCTGTTTATGCGAGTTTGTATATGAAAGATATGACATTCGTCATGACTATCTCATGTGTATGATTCCATGAATAGGGGATTCGCTATTAAGAATTCACCTACATGTTATCTGTTCAAAGGGAAGACCACCAAGAATGGGTTATCTGTTATTACGAAGCAAAGGTAAGATGAGACGGACCGTCAGATCTGTCTACTTGAGTAAGGTGAGTAGACTATCTTTACTAATCCGTAATAGGGCCTTCTATCATGCCCATGCCCCAAAAATTAGGTTAGTAGAATCAGGTATTTAAACTGGAGGTTGAGTGAGGTATCATAAAGTGGGTAATTAAAGAATTAAAGTTACATATTTGGGTTTTTATTTTATTAACGAGCTCAAAAAAATTTAATTTTTAGGTCTAATTTGAAAAAAAAATGGATTTTAATTAATTTAGGATCTTTTAAAAAAGAAGAAGGAAGAATTAGGAGTGACTTACAAGGCAAATAGCCTAATTTTTTTAAATCAGTTTCCTACAAGAGAACACCCATTGTCTTCCCCCTCTTCTCAAAAACCCCAAATCATTCAAAAAGTTTTTCAAAACCTAAAATTAGGGAGTTCTTCCAAAATAAAATCATTCTTTCAGATTTATTAACCTTTCAAACACCAAAACAACCCCCAATTTCAAACGAAAAACATGTTTTCTTCCCCAAATCTATCATTGTTCTTCTTGAGTTCAAATCTTGAATTAGATTTGTAAATCATCATTTTCATCAAGTCAAGGTAATATTTCAACTTTCTATGGTTAAATAAGGAGTGTTGTTAATTCAAATTGAGTTTTAAATAGGTAAATTTGAGTTTGATGTTTTTAATGTATGTTTGGATTCAATAATAGTAGATTTCAAAATCTTGAGTGAACTTGTGTTTTCAAAGTCACTTTTGATTCATTTTAACTTAATTAGAAGGTATTTCACTTCAATTTGATAGTTCATAACTGAATTTCTAAGAATCAAAGGTTTTCTCCTTTTTCGTGTTCTTTAAAGCTTCAATTTTCCGGAAAAATTTAGGACCATGGATTTAGGTGAAATTAATGGTTTAGATATGAAATTAAATGATATTTATGATGTTTGAAATCAAAATTAAGGACTAGAAACAATATTAGCGTGTCAAAACTTTAATTTCAGAAAATCTAGCTAGTTTTCGGTAGTGAGAAAGGAGAGGCTTGAATTGTGTTTTCTTGATGTTTTGGATTGTGCTTAAGGCTGTTTTTAATGAATTTTATATATTTTTATTGTGTCTGTAAAGTTTCGGATCAAGTGAGAGCCTCTTCGAGCAAAGTCTAAATGTAACGAAAAGCTAGTTTGAGCTTCTAGCTAATAAGCAAAAGTGTGATTGGTGAGTGTCCGGAGTCGCTGCTGGTATGCACGATTCATAGAGTTAATAGGGAGCTTAGGAATAGCCTAAACCCCTATCCTAAGTTCTGAGTGTAAGTCTTTGTTATATTGTTTCTTTGTTGTGAAATTACGTTTAATGAATGTCGAGTTGTGGATTGAGATGTTGTTATAATAGGTAATATGTATGAATACTTGTATGTAATAAACTGATTTTAATACACTCATATATGGCCGAATATGTGATGGCTCAATGAGCATAGTTGTGGCACTTAAAGTGCAAATAAATGTGAATCAGATAAACATGCATTGTGTACAAATTTGTGATATGAATTGATGATTATGAACAGAGATTATGTGCATTAAAACAATAATTAAATGTGTGTATTTACAGATATTTTTGGTCTTATGGTCTCTTGAAACCGTTGGATATAGTTGGCATGCCATATGTGTGAGTACTCACCCTTGTGTTTTGTGATTGGAGGGATAAGAGAATGTCGAGCAAAGCTCCATTCACTGGGATATGTTGGTGTGTTAGAGAGTGTTTAGCTTTATGCTACACTTATGGGATATGTTAGACTCATTTGAGTCATTGGTGTTATGGAGATCCGTGTATCCAATGTGTGGTGATAGAGTCCACTTTTATGTTTCATGTTTTCAGGTTGCCAAATTATCATAAATTGATTAATATATGAAAATGTTGTGTGTAAATGCATGCGAATATATAAGCTAAACTTGCGAGTCATTAAAGCATGAATACGTTATTGTGTCTTGATGAATTATTGTAAAATGAATTATATATATGAGTTAAGTGTAATTGCATGTGAGAGTATATGCTAGTTTTATGTTTTAATAAAGCATGAATATGATATTTTGACTTTATGGAAATATGGTTATGAGTGAGCCGTAGGATGCTCTTACTTGTGATGTTGTGTATGCTTAGTAGTAGTTCTGTATATTCACTGAGCTTATTTAAGCTCACACTCCACATTAACATATTGCAGATAAGTAGTTTTTTTCAGTGTGAGTGGACCGGCGAAGGAAGTGATCTAAGCAAGGTAATATTTTTGACTAAGTGGTTTTTGTGATTCTTTTGAAGCCACTGAATAAAGGCAATCTGGATTAGAGTTTTAGTTTTGCTTATTAACATTATTTTATTAATTTTATCTTAGTATTAGATTGACGGAATATGGATGTTGTTTTGTACTTCGTTTGTGACTAAATTGATGTTTGAGATTAAGGTTGATAGTGCATGTTAAATATTCTTATTTAAATGTATGAATGTGGCATGGTAAATTTTTAAAGGATGTTAATAAGTTAAGTTAAATTAGACTATAACTGTGTATTGAGTAGAACATTATTTTGAGCATGGATAACATTTTAACTTGTGAATTTTTTGTATTTTGGTAAATGTATCAATACTCGGGATACGAATATCGATACTTCGAAGTTGGGGCATTTTCAAATTTTAACAGAATCCAACTTTGGTATCGATACCCATATACGAGTATTGATACTCGTGATAAAATATTGATACCTGCTCATTCGGTATCGGTACCTACATGGTTTTTCGAGATTTATTAAAAATAAACCTTAATTACGGTTAAAACTATTTCTATTGTCGTTTAATTGTTTAAATTAGCCATGAACTTTTCTTTAAATGTTAATTTTAGTAACCGTAGTTCTCACTTCAACCTATGTATGCATGTGTATAAGTTTCGTCTATTTTTGTAGCATCCTGTCACTTGGGTTCGGTGACCGGACCTGGTGAGGGGTGTTACATCTTCCTTATAAATCCACTGGTGTGTTTCGAAAAGTATGAATCTGCATACTTGGTTCAGGAATGTGAATTCAAATTTTGTTAAAACAAGTCGTTAAAAGTAGTCCGCAACAAGGACTATTCGCCAAGATCAATCTTATGTGGATGTCTGTAATTATAGGTGCAAGGCATTTTATGGAAATTATCCATGGGTTATCTTTCACAAGTTCGCAAGTAAGAATCCACAAAGATTCCCTCTCCAGGAAATAGATGCATAAGGGGTCGCGAAGGCAAGTAGTGAAGATAGAATCCGCAGGGATAATCCGCCAAGAGATCATTTGCTATTAAATATGTATTATGGTTGTACAACTATGAAATCTCTCTAGTAGAAGCTTTATGTGTGCAAGGGTTCATATAGCCATACATGAAATCTTCTATTTTCAAGACGTCAGTAGTAAATAAACTGCAACCAAGTAAGATGTATTGTTCTCTAGGATGTGTGAGTAAGTAAGCAATGGTATCATTAATGGTGATGTGCCAAGTACAAGTGAGTCAGACCATGTGATGTTAATATTGCGGCAATGAGATTGGTGAACCGTCTTAGTAATGACAATTAGACTTAATTTCTAAATCATGAAGTGTCTGCTTGTTAGCAATCTGCTGATGCAAGGTATGGATAACTCACTAAGCTCATTTGAACTTACGTATGTGTCATTATGGATTGTAGGTATTAAGGGACATCCGAGAGATCTTGGAGGGACCATGTTAGAAACTGCCATGTTCAGGCAGAATTGCTTCTTGTTGTAATATGCATACAGTGGGGTGACCTAGAGGCGTAGTCTCAAGGTTAGGCATAAGTTGAAATTACCTTTGTAACAGCCTGTTTTTAGTTAAATCGGAACAGTGGTTTTGGGACCACAAATACGAAGTCAAAACATTTATTTTAATATTTTATTAAGGTCTACAACATGACAGATTAATTATGTGAAAGTTTCGTAAAGAAATTTTACCGTTTAAATGCTTAATTCGGTAAAAAGGACTTAATCACGTAAAGTGTAAAACTTGTGTGCTATTAGTTAAATGTGTCTAATGGCTATGACTTATTAAACTGAAGGTCCTTATGATAAAATTAGACCATTTTTATATTGGGTGGACATTTATGGACATAAAACATGTGAACTTTAATGTTTTAATTTAAGGTTAAAGTTGTAAATTGGTAAATAAAGATTTATTAAATAAAACAAAACATGGTTGTCATCTTTCTTCACCATCCCTAACCTAAATTAGCTAAGGAAAACACCATTGGAATAGCTTGAAGGTTTGGCCATATATTAGCTTTGCATGTAAGTCCATTTTTGTTCGGTTTTTAATGATTTTTATGTTTTTATAATCGTTACAGCTCAATCTATCTAGCCTGTACCTTTAATTTCGAAACTGTTAAAGATTTTGAGAGTTTCCATTGTTGAATCTATGAGTTCTTTGATGTTTAATGTTGAAATATGAAAGCTTGATGATAGTTTTACATGTTTTGTAAAGTGATTTTTGATGAAAATTCATAATAGGGATTAAATTGTGAAATGTGCAAATTAAGTGGTTGAAATGTGAAATCAATGAAAGTTTTGGCCTGCTAGGGACCCATATATAATTCGGCCAAGCATGGGTTTTGTTGAATTATGTGAATTTTGTGTTTTGTGAATTAAGGACTAAATTGTTAAAAGTGTGAAAGTTTAGGGGATAATTTGTAAATAGGCCTAAAAGTATGTATTGGACTAAATTGAATGAATAAATGATTGAATAAATTAATTTTGAATATAATTAGATCAAGAAAAGTGGAATACGGACTTGGATCGGGGAAAAGATAAAGTTATTGGCTAATCGACTCAATTCGCTGTTTTAGCATTCGAGGTAAGTTCGTATGTATTAAGCATTGTAATAATTATGCTTCAGTGTTTTGATATGGCATAAATTGTATATACGGGACTACAGATAAGTTCGATGACAAATTGGTTATTTATGGCACTTAGTGTGCGATAAGACATAGCTTTGGCTATATACGGCACTTAGTGTGCGATTCGGCATAACTTCGACTATATATGGCACTTAGTGTGCGATTTGAGATAGCTTCAGCTATGTACGGCACTTAGTGTGCGACATATTGAGTATGGCACTTAGTGTGCGAGATATTGAGTATTCAACAGCATATCGTGCATGTATGAACTTGTTATGGATTGGTAAGGGTGTGTACATGTATATTATGAGCTTAAAATCGAAGAAGTTACAAAGTTTGCATATAAGCTTATGAATAAGTAGTTGAAAGGTTTGTTAGTAATCTTAAAGTACTTGATAATATGTTTAGATTGATAAATGTTGTATTTGTAATTAGTTAAGTTTATATCATACGAGCTTACTAAGCTATAAAGCTTACTTTGTGATATTTTTCTATGTTTTATAGTGAGGCAAGCTCGGATCCGGAAGTCGTCGGGAACATCACCACATTATAAAACATCTAAGTTGGTACTTTTGGATTATACACTTTTGGCATATGGCATGTACAGGCTAGATGTGGTATTTTGGTTGTGACTATAGCCATGAGATATGGCTTGTAAATTGTATATGTTTTGGTTTGTATATATAGCCATGAATGATGGTTTATTTTGGTATGTTTGGTATGAATGTGGTTATGGTTGTATAGTTGCTCAAATGATCAATTGATTGTGAAGTATAAAATGTTGAGAAATGCATTGATGAAGTATGATTTTAGATGTTGTGTGGTTATTTATAAAGAAGTTATGTGAGTATGAATTATGGTAATTGAACTATATAGATTGACATTGTTTTGGTATGTATTTGGCTTAGTAAATGGTAGTGATTTGAGATTTGGATTAGATGAAATTAGAATGGCATGAATGGTGCATTTGGTTGGTGATTTTGGCTGCATAATTTTATGATAAAATGTTACCATTTTGGTTGTTTAGGTGACCATGAATAAGGGTGGCAAACTGGCCTTGCAAATGGCCTATTTTTGTCCATACGGGCAGAGACACGGGCGTGTGTCTTAGCCGTGTGTGACACACGGTCATGTTACACGGCCGTGTGTCCCTCTGGATTGAAATTGAATTGAAGTCAGTATGCTCCACATGGTCTCACACACGGGCGTGTGATTGGCCATGTGGTACAAGTCAGAATACCCCTTAATTGGCACACGGCCTAGCACACGGACGTGTGACTTGGCCGTGTTGCATAAGTCAGTATACCCTACAGTTTTGGCACGGCCTAGCACACGGCCTGGCACACGGACGTGTATGGCCACTTCGTAGGGCACACGGGCGTGTGGTTAGCCGTGTGACCCAAGTCAGTATGTATACCCTATTTCCACACGGCCTGAGACACGAGCGTGTCTGGAGCCGTGTGAGGCACACGGCCTGTTCACACGGGCGTGTAACCCTTGTATGTTTGAAATTTTTCTAAGTTTCCAAAATTTTTATATGTTATCGGTTTAGTCCCAAACCACTTCTAAAGCATGTTTAAGGCCTCGTAGTCCCTTATAAGAGAAAATGTGATTGTGTTGAATGATTTATGAGAATGAATGCCTTATGCTTGATAAATGTATGTTATATATTGTGAACTGATTGGTAATACCTCGTAACCCTACTTCGGCGACGGATACGAGTTAGGGGTGTTACATTTTATTGGTATCAGAGCTACAATTTAGTCGATTTTAGGACTAACGTAGCACATTTGAGTCTAGCTATACATGCCATATGTATGAACTGAGATAGTGTGATGACTCTTGACGTTTTAAATTGTGTTTTCGTATAGTAATGGATCCCAATCGAGCTATAGCCAATGAGGTTGAGAGTAATGTGCCTGCTCCCACGCAAGGGACAACGCCATCTGATTCTAGGCCCGTGACGAGTAGCCAGGGAGGAGAGGCTAAAGAAGCCTTCTTCCAAATGATGAATGAATGGTTCACCCAATACATTCGTACGAATCCGGTTGCTCAACAAACTCCACCCCTCCTAATCCCCAACCCATACCTGTAGCTCCTCAAGGAGTCGAGCTTTTAAGATTAAATAAGCCTCCTATTGACAGGATCCGCAAACACAGGGCTGAAGAGTTCAGGGCTAATGTTGATGATGATCCTGAGAGAGCCGAGTTTTGGCTTGAAAATACAATCCGAGTGTTTGATGAACTTTCATGCATGCCAGTTGAATGTTTAAAGTGTGCTGTTTCATTGTTGAGAGACACAGCATATCAATGGTGGAATACCTTGGTGTCTATAGTACCGAGAGAGCGTGTGACTTGGGAATTCTTTCATACAGAGTTTCAAAAGAAATATAAAAGTCAGCGATTCCTTGATCAAAAGCATAAAGAGTTTCTAGAGTTAAAACAGGGCCGCATGACTATCACCGAGTATGAAAGAGAATTCGTACAGTTAAGCAAGTAAGCTCGAGAGTATGTGTCTATTGAAGAAATAATGTGTAAGCGGTTTATTGATGGGTTGAACGAAGATATTAAACTTCTGGTTTGGATTTTAGATTTAAAAGAATTTATTATGTTAGTTGAACGGGCTTGCAAAGACGAAGACTTTGGTCGAGAAAAGAAGAAAGCTGAATTAAAGGCTAGAGATACGAGGAAGAGATCGATGAGTAAACCTTATCAGTCCTCGTCGAAGACATTTAGAGACTATTTTAACCGATCGACAGCTTCAGTGGGATATTCTAATAGAGATCGTGGAAAGCAATACACCAGCCCTAAAGCTCAATGATACGGCCACGCCCGAGAACGGCCTTGTTTCAGCTCACCAAGTGAGGCTTGCCAAAGAGCTCAGCTCATTGAGCTCAATTTAGCTCGATTTCAGCTCAATGAGCTCGTTTCCATCTTTTTTATGAATGATACTTCTCTATTTTAACGATCGGGCAACAAACGACTCGAATCATCACCGAGGCGAGATCGTATCACTCAAGCTACATCAGTATCGAGTGTTGGTAACGTGAAGGATGTTAAACCCGAATGTCAACAGTGTGGAAGACGACACTTTGGAGATTGTTGGATGAAAAATAATAATAGAGTTTGTTACAGTTGTGGTTCGCGAGACCATTTTATCAGAGGTTGTCCTGAGTTAAATGAAAAAGATAAATCTCAGTATGCAAGATCGAGCAATACGACAACGAGAGGGAGACCGCCAAGATATACGGGAAATGTATCCAGTGGTAGAGGTGTGATGAGAGATTTTACTGTGAGGTCTGAGGCATGAGCACCTGCCCGAGCTTATGCTATTCGTGCACGGGAGGAGGCATCATTTCCATATGTTATCACCGGTACTTTCACTCTCTATGATACTAATGTGATTGCATTGATAGATCCAGGATCAACTCATTCTTATATATGTATGAATTTAGTATCTAGTAAGACTTTACCTGTAGAGTCTACTGAATTTGTGATTAGAGTATCGAACCCCTTAGGCAAATGTGTTTTGGTTGACAAAGTCCGCAAGAATTGTCCGTTAATGACTCAAGGTTACTATTTTATGGCTGATTTGATGTTGTTACCGTTTGACGAGTTTGATGTTATTTTGGGTATGGATTGGCTAACGATGCATGATGCTATAGTGAATTGTAGATGATAAACTGTAATAGTAATATATTTTATCTCCACATTCAGCATGCTTTTGGATGATTTATCCCTTGAATTATGGAATTTGGTGCTCTTAATCCTTTAATTTCATGTTTTATACTCAGGAGAGCATAGGAGGATGAAAAGAACGGAAAACGGGCTTAAAACGGACCAAATGGGCCAAAGTAGGAAATCAACACGGCCTGGGCCCAAAGCACAGGGTCGTACCCCTTTAGCAGGCTCAAATACGGCCTGAAGTCGATTCACACGGGCGTGCCACACGGGTGTCCCTGCCATGAAAAGGAGGAATTTCACTCAGAATAGGATACTTAGAGGCAAAGAAACACATTCCAAAGCCTATATAAACACCCTAGAGGCCAACCTTGAAAGGGGCGTCCAGCTAGGCCAAGGAGCCGAGCCAGAGAGGTCAGAATAGTGGGATTTACTCGAAGAAAGCCAGTTGATTCATCTCAAGAAGCCGAAATCATACTCAAGACGGCGGATCTCTCCTTCAATTCCTTCAGGGGGTTTTAGGGTTTTCTTATGTTTTGTTTTATCTTTTCTTCTGAGATGTATTCTTTTATGATTATGAACTAAACCCCTCAGATACATGAGGGGGATGAAACCTAAGACGGATCTTGTTATTGTTTTCTGAAATATATGATAAATACTTGATTTGTTCTTAATTATGTGTTCTTAATTCTTTCTTTGATATTTTAGAGTATTGATTCAAGTATTGATGTGCTTAGGTAGCGGAGCAAAAGTCCCTGTCTAAGAGTAGATCTAGCGTAATTAAACGGAGTTGATCGCAACCCTAGACATAGGATGACGAAAATCTGCCGGATTAGGGTCAAACCTAATATAGGAGTCCATAGATCGAGTTAATGCGATTCTAGGGGTTTTAATTAGAAAGAGATTTCAATTAATCAACCTAGGGTTAGACGTTAGTAGCCTCGACAGAGGTATTAATATACATTAGGGAATCCTACGGATCAAGTCAAGTGAATAAATAAATGCAGTTCAGAGTTAGATAACAAGTGAAGTCTAGGTGGATTCTTCCTTGGGTATTGTCTTAATCAATTGGTTTTTCTCACAAGTATTTCCCCAATTCATTCTCTGTGTCTTAGCATCTTTAGCTTAGTAGTTAGTTAATTTTAGATTAAATAATAATTCACTTCAATTCTTAGGGTAAATAATAGAAAGAAAGTTAGTATTAGTACTTTTGGTTCCTTTGGGTTCGACATTCCGGTCTTGCCACTAAACTATACTACTGTTCGATAGCTGGGCTTGCCTCAATCATTGTCACAGTTAGTTTCTAGGCTAGATCATTCATTATATAAATTTTTAAGACTCTGACATTACGATCAGTAGACGAAAGACAAATGAATTGAAATGTCAGAATAATGAGACTATTCGAATTGAATCTGATGATCTGAATAGTTTGCCAGTTGTGATCTCATCTATGTTAGCTCAGAGGTTTGTGAAAAAAGGGTGTGAAGCCTATCTTGCTTATGTACTTGATACGAAAGTGACAGAAACAAAGATTGAATTAGTACCAGTTTTGTGCGATTATCCAGATGTATTTCTTGAAGAGTTACTGGGTTTAACACCTATCAGAGAAGTTGAGTTTGGTATTGAATTAGTACAGGGAACAACGCCGATATCGATAGCTCCACACAGAATGGCTCCGATAGAGTTAAAAAATTGAAAACTCAGTTGCAAGAGTTAACAAATAGAGGTTTTGCTAGATTGAGTTTCTCTCTCTAGGGTGCACCGGTGTTATTTGTGAAAAAGAAAGATGGCACGATGAGAATGTGTATAGACTATCAGCAGCTCAACAAAGTGACGATCAAGAATAAATACCCTTTGCCACGAATAGATGATTTGTTTGATCAATTAAAAGGAGCAACATTATTTTCGAAAATTGATTTGAGATCGGGTTATTACCAGTTGAGAGTTAAAGACTCTGATGTGCCAAATACTGCATTTAGAACAAGGTACGGACATTACGAATTTCTTGTTATGCCTTTTGGACTAACAAATGCACCTGCTGTTTTTATGGACTTGATGAACTAGATTTTTAGGCCGTACTTAGACCGATTCGTAGTTGTGTTTATTTATGATATTTTGATTTACTCTCGTGATGAATCTGAGCATGCCGAGCATTTGAGAATCGTGCTACAAACTTTGAGAGATAAACAGTTCTTTGTAAAGTTCAGTAAATGTGAGTTTTGGCTACGAGAGGTTGGTTTTCTGGGACATATAGTTTCAGCAGCGAGTATCTGAGTTGACCCGAGCAAAATTTCTGTGATTATAGATTGGAAGCCTCCGAGAAATGTATCCAAAGTCCGTAGTTTTTTGGGACTAGCTAGCTATTATAGACGATTTGTGAAAGGCTTCTCAATGATTGCGACTCTGATGACACGATTGCTTCAAAAGATGTTAAATTTGAGTGGTCGAGAAAAGTGTCGTGAGCTTTGAACAGATTGAAGGCATTATTGACTGAGGCACCAGTGTTAGTTCAGCCTGAGTCGGGTAAATAATTCGTAGTTTTCAGTGATGCATCGTTAAATGGCCTGGGTTGTGTTTTAATGCAGGAAGGTAAAGTTGTAGCTTATGCCTCGAGACAGTTGAAGCCGTACGAAAAGAATTATCTGACGCATGATCTAGAGTTTGCCGCAATAGTGTTCGCATTGAAAATTTGGCGTCATTACTTGTTTGGTGAGAAATGCCATATTTATACCGACCACAAAAGCTTGAAATATTTGATGACTCAGAATGATTTGAATTTGCGACAGCGGAGATGGTTAGAATTGCTAAAAGACTATGAATTAGTGATTGACTATCATCCGGGGAAAGCAAATGTAGTTGCTGATGCTTTGAGTCGAAAGTCCTTATTTGCTTTGCGTGCTTTGAACACACAATTAGCTTTGTTTGACGATGGTTCAATAGTAGCCGAGTTGAAAGCGAGACTGTTATTTCTACAGCAGATTTGTGAGGCTGTAACAGCCCGATTTAGGGGCTAGTCGGAACAGTGATCTCAAAATCACTAATTCGAGGTTAGAGAAATTATTTTCATGTTATGTTATGTGTTATAACATGTTTATAAGGGTGCATGCAAATTTTGGTGCTTTAATTTTAGCGATTTCTTGCTTAATCGCGAAAAAGGACTAAATCGCATTAAGTGCAAAAGTTCTATTTTATTTGCTAAAGGTGTCAAATAGCTATGAATTATAAATTGGAGGTCCCAAATGTACAATTTGGCCTTGTTAAGTTGGCCGGCCATAGGATGCATAGGGGACAAGTGCATTTATTATGATTAAAAGTTGGTGATATTAGTTGGAGAAAATGAATAAAATAAGATGATATAAGAAAAAGTTATCATCTTTTTATTTGGTCTTCTTCTCCAACCGAAAATATCAACCATGGGAGGGCTTTGAAGGCTTGAAATTTCAGCAGCTCATTTTCTCTACAAGTAAGTCATTTTGATGGTTATTTTTGATGATTTTTGTATTTTTGGAGTCCTCAAAGCTTAAGCAAGCTAATGAGAGGACTAGTTTGCAATATAGTTGAAAGTCTAGGGACTTACCATGATAGATTTGTCTAGGGACTTACCATGATAGATTTTATGTTGTTTGATCAGTTTTTATGGAGGAAAATGAATGATAGGATGATGATAAACAACTTTTGTGAAAGGTGATGTTGTGAAAACACCTATTTGGGACTAAAATGCAAAGGTTGTAATTTGTTCATTATGGCATGAAATAGTTGGAATTGTGGATAGTTGTAAGAGGATGAAATGTTCAGCTAGGCTTGTTTAATAAGATATTATGATGAAAATATATTTACGAGCCTAGGGGCAAAATCGTACTTTTGCCAAAGTATAAGGGCAAATTAGTCATTTTTGCCTAAGTGTAGATTACGGTGTATTATGATTTATAAGTGATTAAATGAGTAAATTCCATTTATCTAGATCAAAGAAAATGAGATTCAGACCTAGAACGGGTGAAAAGAGAAATGTGGGCAAAAAGTCCCTTTCGACCCTTTCGACGTCGAGGTAAGTTCATATGCAAATGTTGTAATTACGTATGAGTTAATTTGATATTCCAATGTTGTATGGAATGTATATTTACTCTATGAATGTATGAAATATCTTTTGATGAGACGTCAAGAGAATTGAATCTAAGAGCAATGGAAAATGTATATAGCATGATATGATGATAGTTAAGGTCCCGTGTAAGACCATATTGGAATATGGCCTCGGTGTGAGAATTCGTATAAGACCATGTCGGGGACATGGAATCGATATTTTAATGCATGTAAGACCCTATCGGGGTATGATGTCAGTGTGACATTAGGTGTATGAAACTCAAAAGTGTTATTTAACAATTTGAGTGATTCAACGGGTGTGTCGAAAATGAGAAAGCATGTGGTTGCACCACGAGAAACACAAGTGTGTGTTAGAATTGAATTGAGATGAATTCAGTATATGATGAACTCCTAGTGGGTTATGTGTAATCAATGCACCTTAGTTGCACGAGATAGATTTATTGATGCATTGTGTGAATGCGAACGAGTATCGTAGAAAGTTAAGTAAGAATAGTAGTGTGTGAGGATGTTCTCTGATGAACATTTGAAATAGAGAAATACATGTGGATAACTATCCATGAATGTATAATGATTGGTGGGCTATGTGCGATACCACCCTACTAGAGATCAATGAAGGGCTAAGTGCGAAACCACCGAGAGTTTAGTAGTATGAGTGGCTATTGAAAATCTTTGGATGTGTTGTTCTACATGATCATGTGGTGACCAGTCAGGGGAATGTATGCTAATTAACACGAGCAGTTGGCTTGAGGCATGGTAAGAATGTGGTAAGAGATAGAATGAGTGAGCTTCAAGAATAGTTGAGTAAGTAACCATGAGTTTATGAGAAAAACTCATTATAATACCTTGCGGTTGTATATATTCAATGAATATAGGTATTTGTCAGCTATATGCAGATGAACTTACTAAGCATTATTGCTTACTCCTTTTCTTTTCCCATCTCTTATAGGTTATTTAACTAGCTCGGGTTGGAGGCTGCCGGAGATGTTTTCACACTATCGAGTAGAAGCTTGGTATGATGTTTCAAGTTCTTTTGAGTCATGGCATGTATAGGGATCTCTTTTAAAATTGACTAAGTCATAGTTAATATATCCAAATGTGTTGGCGTAAGTGAGTTATGTTTTGGTTGTGAATAGCCATAGATGATGGCTTAAGTAGATTGTAATTGTATTGGAAATAGTTCTCCCTTGTGTTTGGGATGAAGAATCCATTGTATGAATTAAATTTCTTTAACTCAAGAGTTATATTGAGTACTTGCATATGCCTTTGGGTTATGAATTGTGTTGAAATGGATTGGTGTTGCATGTGTGCAATGTAGGGTGGCAAAAGGCTTGGTAGATAGCCATCTAATTGTCCACATGAATAGACACACGGGCGTGTGTCTATGCCGTGTGTGACACACGGTTAGCCCTATGGGCGTGTGAATCGACCGTGTGTCCCATTGCATGCTAGGTTTGCAAGTCAGTACACTCCACGGGCTAGGGACACGGGTGTGTGCCCAGGCCGTGTGAAGTCTGCACATTAATTGTGGAATTTAAATCGACCACGGGTAGAAGAAACGGGCGTGTCTATGCCGTGTGAAGTTAGTCAAAATTGACCACGGGTGGAAGACACAGGCGTGTCTAGGCCGTGTGAAGTTGGTCAGGATCGACCACGGGTGAATGACAAGGACATGTCTTAGGGGCACACGGGCGTGTCTCTAGACCAATATGGGTGTGTGGCCCCTATTTTATTGAAAATTTCTCGAGCTCGTAAAAGCTCCCAGAATAATTTCGATACCTCTCACAGGTATGTTTGGAGCCTCTTAGGCCGAGTATGTGCAAGTGATGGGTTTAAACAAAATTTTATAGCCCGTTTCGAAGTGTTATGTTAGATTAAGCATGGTAATGCCTCATATCCGGTCTCGGTGTCGGACCCGGGTAAGGGGTGTTACAGAGGCTCAAAAATTTGATAATGAATTGCAAGAAAAACAAGTTCAGTGTGAGTCGACTTCTAATTCAGAGTTTCGAATAGGGTTTGATGACTGTTTGATGTTTCATGATAGAATATGTGTACCAAGAAATTCTAAGCTGATTCAAAAGATTTTAAACTAAGCACACATTTGTTGTTTATCAATACATCTGGGAAGCACGAAAATGTATAACGATTTGAAACAGCTTTATTGGTGGCACGGCATGAAACGAGATATCTCAGAATTTGTTTCGAAATGTTTGATTTGTCAGCAAGTCAAAGCTGAGCATCAAGTGCCGTCAGGTTTATTACAGCCTATTATGATTCCTGAGTGGAAGTGGGATAGAGTAACAATGGATTTTGTATCGGGTTTGCCCTTATCTCTGAAAAAGAAAGATGCGATATGGGTTGTTGTTGATAGATTGACGAAATCAACTCATTTCATTCCGGTACATACAGATTTCTCGCTTGATAAATTAGCTGAGTTATATATTTCCGAAATTGTGAGATTACATGGTGTTCCCCTATCTATTGTTTCGGATAGAGATCCAAGATTTACTTCGCGATTTTGGAAGAAACTGCAAGAAGCTTTGGGTTCAAAGCTACATTTTAGCATTGCATTTCACCCGGAAACGGATGGTCAATCCGAACGAGTTATTCAGATACTTGAGGATATGTTGCATTGTTGCATTCTTGAGTTTGAAGGTAGCTGGGAGAAATATCAACCGCTGATTGAATTTTCATACAATAATAGCTTCCAATCGAGTATAAAAATGGCATCGTATGAAGCTCTATACGATCGTAAATGTTGAACACCATTGTATTGGAATGAGCTCTGTAACACCCCTAACCCGTATCCGTCGCCGGAATGGGTTAAGAGTGTAACACCCCAAACCCGGTCAATACGCCACGACCGAATCCGGTATGTCACTAAGGAAAATATTTTTGAAAGAATCGAATTAACAATTAAATTTTGTGAAAAACTCTTTGAAATTCTTTATTTGTCGAAAATAAGTTAAAACTGAGATTTACTTTGAATTACATAAAACTTTAAAACTTAGTTGACAAATCATAGGATAGAAAACATTTATATCTTTTTAAGAAAATTTGAAATATCACTTTGAAAATCCGTTTGCAATTGAGTATAGAAACCTGAATTTTGGAAATCACTTAATTTGTTGAAAACACTTAACTTGTAATTTTTCTATCGAACTATTCATATTACCCGATGGTAAGATTTTTAAAACCATTGCGAGTTTTTAGTTTAGAAAACTTTGAGCTCAATTATTAGATTAACCAAGTAATTTATAAGCCATATTTTAAATATATTCAAAACATAAAAATAATCCAAAACATAATTAAACAGGCCTTATTACAAATCCATAAAATATGAAAACCAAATTAAAATAAAGTACCCAAATGGAAGTTCATGTAAAACCAAACTTTATTGCATGGCCTCCTCGAGTCCATCGGCTCCATATCCGCGATCTCACGAATCACTGAAAATATAAAGGAGAAGGTGAGTCACCAAGACTCAGTGCATATTCCCTCTCGGGTAAATACCACATACTTACACAAATTATAACAAAGCAACATATATGTATAATGCACCCAACCTAGCCATCCATAACTCCTTTTCTACCCCGTGTGGTACCAAACCTTTGGTGGTGCCAAACCACGGTGACCGAAGTCACGATATAAATGTGATACCAAATCTTTGGTGACCAAAGTCACAAATAATCCATCTGTGGGGCCAACCCACGTGTGATACCAAATCACCGGCAAGGCGATCCCATATCTCAAAAGTGGGGCCAACCCACGGTGGTATTAACCACGGGGACGAGTCGCTATGAGGTGCCAAACCTCTGGTGTCAGAAGACACGATATCAATCTTCCCCCTCCTCTCATATTGCCCATACCAATGCAATAGATAGACAAATCATGTCAATAAACTTTGATATGTATCTCATAACGAATATATCATAAATCGTAGATCATGATTTCAATCCACAAGTATTAACAACATATTGAAACGGACTTACCCGAATCCTCATTCATACCATCATGGTATCATATCCAGATCTCATCGATTTACCCACTTTCATAATATGATTAGTTATATAACACACAAATATACATATATAAACCAAGTTATAAAGTGTGTAAGATACACACCTTTCACCAAAGCAATACTAAAATCAGATGATCCGATCTACCGCACTAGATCACTTTGTCCTACAATCGGCCATATCACAATATTTTAATGAAAACCATTCGCCAACAACATATCTTAATCCAAATAACCTTAGGCTTCCTCAACCAACTTTAAGAGTATAGAATCCTTACCACTTGACTTACCAACTTCGATTTGCTAAAGGAATGGCTTAAATCGATTGCTTCCAAATCCCAATGAGCCTAAGAGAATAATCGAATCCTAAAAAATGGTTAGAACCTTGCAAAACAATGCCCAAAGGTTCGGCCTTTGTCCACAAGAAAACATCATAGAAACGAGAAAGAAAAGAAAGAAAAACGTCCATGAACACTTACCCTTTTTATCCAAAATCGATAGAAGAAAACCAAGGAGAGTCTACCCTTGAATATTCGGCCAAAAATAATACTAAAAGGAAGTAGAAGATTCGGCTATGGTGAAGAAAAGAAAAATAGAATGAAAGTAGATGTTTTATCTTTGAACAAATGAAAAGAAATGGTATTTGAGATGGAGAAATATTCGGCCAAGAGAGTGTAAAAGAAAATGTGATTATGAACAAATGTCAAAAAGAAAAGAAAAGAGAGATGTGGGAGAGATGAGATTCGGCCAACACCTATTTTGCCTAAAAGAAAAGTGCAAAAATACCAGAATGAAGTTTTGGTTTCAAAAGCAAAGATGAAAGAAAGGAAATAGCATTTTTGGTTCAACAAAATAAGAGCTAAAACAAAAGCTACATTTGCACAAAATGCACCATGACATTCGGCCAAAGAAAGAGTTTTTGGAGAGGGAAAACAAAAATGCAAAAGATGTTCAAATGACAAAAATTGGCCAATATCCCCCCCAAACTACCTATTACATTCGGCCACCCCTAGCCATACATGCCGTCCACATACATGCACTAAAGCCTTGAATAAAGTTTCCAAAACATCCTCCATATTCCATGCCTTTTGTCCCTCATAATACCATAACTTCAAGATAACCTTCCATAACCTTAAGATTCTTATCCCCAATTTCAAGCTTTCCTTAAACCAAAATTCAACTTACCAAAATTAAGAGTCCAACCTATCATAAACAAAGGTTGACCGTCCATAATTGCTAGGATTCAAAAATAAACCTTCAAAATGCTAAACATGCTACTCGAACCTCTAACCTCAAACAACCTTTCAAGCTCCTTAACCATCTTGCCACTTACTCCTCTTGTGCTTTAATTTAACACTTAAATTAACTTAAGTGTCAAGCTTACTTAATCCACTTCATTAAATAAACCATACTAAAATTTATTCTAGCTTCCTAAATAAAATCAAGCCTTCATAAGACTATGCTAAGACACAAAATTCATACCCAAGCCAACACAACAGATACTCAAATTTTAGTATATTACAAAGAGGCATTACCGGACATAACACAATTTTAAACTTTCACATAATCATACAAGTCAAATTCGTATATAAATACAAAATAAAGCAAATTAAAAATCAAATAGGCTATATTAATAATATCTCATAAACAAACTATGATTTGAAATTCAATCATATCAGTATCATTTATTTATTCACATATTCGCACCAACAACATATATCAAATCATATTACAAATGATTTATAAAATTGAATAGCCAAACAATAAGACTTATAATCATGGTATTCGAATAATCAAATCATAAAAATACAGCCTAATATTCCTTCACATATAAAATATTAATTAACTAAACAACACAACCAAATATGCTTTTGTGCTATTATAACTTGCACATATCACTACAAAGCAAAAGCCATTTCTAAACACAATTACCAAACCGTAACAAAACCAATATACCTTTTATCAAATCACAAGTACATGTGCATATCACCATACCAATTGGATCATTTTGAATACAAATTTTAACCAGGAATTCAACCAATTCACATGCTATTCATTATACCCAAAATATACTTGTACATAACCACTCATTTATTCACATACACATATTCGGTCAACCATTTAAAACTATAAAAGCTAAACCTAAAACTTTCATTACACATTTAACTATCATTACCCAAATTTGTATGTACTTAATTTATAAATTTTAAGCCTATTTAAAAGACATTTATATATATATCATTTAAAAGATCAAAACATGTATATTTATCTATTACAAATTTGCACATATGATTATATCAATTTTAGCAATATCCAAAAATTCATTCAATTCATATCATTTTACAAATATAAAATCTAATATTAATACCACTTGCATGAACAAATAGTACGTTTATTAAATACTCCACATTCCTAGTTTATTTCATAACAAATCGGCAACCCAAAAATAACTTCATAATTTGTACAAGATTTAGCCATTAAATCATAAGCCAAAGTATGCCATTTCCAAATCAAACCATATCGATTCACATAACAACATCATACAAATTGTAACACCCCAAACCCGGCCTACAAGCCCTGACCGGATCTGGCATGTCACTGCGGAAAACGTTTGAAAATATTTTTGATGTTAGAATAACCCGTGAAAATTTGTTAACTTTTGAATACTATGTCCATTTAAAATCTATTGAATAATATAAGCTCGATATAAAATATCATAATTAAAACTTTATTACATGTTTTAAGATGAAGTTTGCCGAAAATAAACTGATTTCAAAATAACCATTTAATCGTCCTTTTTCTTTAGCACAATATAAATACTCAAATAATTTAATTGGGCCTTATTACAACAAAACTTATTCAAATACTTGGAGTACTGAAAATGATAAATACTATTAAATAAAGAAAAACAACTTACGTATAAAAATGCATCGCATGGCCACCTTTGTATCCACTCCAACCCGGTCCATTAATCACGAATCACTGCGATGGTTAAAAAGTTGGGTGAGTCACACTGACTCGGTGTGTAATTAACCATTGAATTCCACCCACATGTTAACCACATAATTACCCACATCGAGATATTAATGCAACATTATTTACATGTTAACCACATGTTTCCACATCTTTGGGCTTGGCCCATTACCACATTGAATCCACTTCACATCACGGGCTTGGCCCATTTCATATTAATCCACGTCACATATTGGGCTTGGCCCATTTCCACATATATTCACATGCAAAGTTATACAATTATGAAGCCCAACCCACCTAGGGTCCATCCTCTGCACACCCCTTATCCATTTACCACACACGAGGGATTATTAAATCACCCTCTCCTTTTTACTCCAATATGGAAACAAATGCCGTCCACGTGCAATTAAGCACAATAATCCACAACGCGACCTCGATCGGCGCCAATCCACGATGTAGCCGTAGCTAACACCAAAACCACGATGGGACACATAGTCACTCATCAACCACGATATGGCACATAGCCTATATCAATCACGATGAGGCACACACGACTACTCATCAACCACGTACTCGAAGTACACCCGTACCTTCTTTCATAGCCCACCCATGCACATGCAACATAAAATACTGATCCATGATAATGCATGCACATGTTTTATTCGTAATCATAGGCATATTCACACATACAAAACAATAATCATATTTCAACCACTTAGTTACTAACTCGATCCTCGTCATACCCTTGAAGGGTATCAATATCACGATTATCACCGCACTTGTTAGTAAACACATTACACATACAAATATCACGCAAATCCGGAAACAATGGCTAACTACACACCTTATTACTTGGAGTTCTAGACTCGATCCCCGACGCTATCGCTAAGCGAGACTACGGCTATCCGCCTATAGCTTTACATTCTTTGGCCCACACCCGGTGGCCAATCCCGAACAGCTGAGACAGCTCTTTTCTTAAACCGGGATAGGAACCTTCCCTTGCTCTCCTTGACTGGTATTGGCCTCCATCAAAATGCTTAATCAGAACACTTCGTTAATCGACAAGTACGAGATCTTAAACAAAAAAAAAAACCATAACTTTACATCCTTACCGAAAGATCTTAAATCCCGAAGGCTTGTTTACTTCTATCGACTAGCCCCTAAACCTCCAAAATCAAAATCGGTTAGCACCTAAAACCCATAAAATGGCCTATGGCCGAATACCACAAGCCCCTTACCTTACTTATCGAAATCCCGAAAGCTGCACTTGCCCTTGAGTTGTCGTAATCCCTACTATACAACTATTAGGATCGGCTACTAATAATAATCCATGAGTATGGCCCCCTTTGGCCGAATACTTACCACCACCACCTTACCTTGAGTAGCCGAACTTGAATAGCCCCTAGGTGCTCCCTCACATTTGTTTATACACAAAAGAAACACGATATTAAGGGCCTAAGAACATTCGGCCAACTCCAAACACCACGACCACCCTTTGGTTAACGAATACTAAAAGAGATAGGTTAATAACATAAATCCTTACCTTTCACAACGACTAAAGAAAAGACCCAACGCTCCAACCTTTGCCCAACCAATAATCGGCCTCCACAAGAAATAAGGTTCGGCTTGAATGGAAAGAAAATAGTGAGAAAAGGGGAGATAGGGGTTCGGTTTTGAGTAGGAAAGAAAAGAAAATAAATTGAAGGTGAGGTGTATAGGATTCGGCCAAGAAAAAGAAAAAGTAGATTGCAATAGTGTTTCGGTTTGAGAGAGAATGAAAAAGAAAAATCAATAGATGGAGGTTTAGCCGAGATTATAAAGAAAAGACCAAAAGAATTCGGCATGATCCCCTCCCCATGTTTGCCGTCCACTCTTCTCATGAAGAGTTTAAAATTCGGCCAAATACTTGAATTGCTCTTAACCAGTAGTTTAAAGATATTCAAAAAAATTTGAACACTCCATCTCCTATATTTTCTCTTGGCCACTAAATTTAAACTATTCAAAATAATTTGAATGCTCACATGCCTAAATTCTCTCTTGCCAACTATTAAGGATTAATCAAATAATAATCTAATTAGAATCTAATTTAATCCTTATTATTCCTTATTATCTCATCAAATAAATAATGAAAAAAAACAAAGAAGCCATGTGTTCATCAACTTCCTTCCAATTAATGCATGCAACAACAAAGGAAACCATGTGCAAAGCCAATTCACTTTGTCACGCCAAAGAAGAAAAAGGAAAAACAAAATCTGTCTTTGCTTGATTCGAACCAACGACCTCACGCGCACCACCCTCTCTTCCAACGTCCCTAACCACTTCTCCCATTAGACTTCCATGTCAAATAACCCCACCATTTAATTATAAGGCCTTCCTACTTAAGCCCATCACCGCATATAAAAATAAGGCACAAAATCTTTCGCTCGGCTACTCAAACCTGCGACCCCTCGGAACCATAATCTGCGACCAACGCCCCGGCCAATTTGCCAATGCGCCATTTGTGATATAATCCCCCAAAACTTTTTTAAGGCCTCCTTCGTTAGCTCCCTTGTCTCACGCCAAAACCAAAAATAAAACACCTTTTGCCGCGCCTGGATTCGAACCAGGCCCTCATTAGCGTCACCACCAAGCCTTTAAGCAGCGCATGGAGCCACTTTGCCAACTGGGCTTTCATGTCCATTAACCCTGCCTTTTATTTTTAAGGCATACCTAGCCCATTTCCCCTAATTGACGCAAAATAAAACCAAAATGCTGCCTTTGCAGCTCGAACATGAGACCCCTAAGCACCATGAGGCGTCACCTTCCCCATGCTCTAAGTGGCGCCCCATGCCACTCCACCAAAGCCATTCTTGCGTCTTAACCTTCCAAATTTTTCTCTTAAGACCTCCAAAGCCAAGCTCCCCTTCTTACACTAAAATTCAAAAATTTCCTAAGTCATCCCTTGCCTTCTAGGGTTCTCCAAACCCCTTAATATTCATCCAACCTCACCCTAAGCCTTCCATCCCGAGTTATGCACTAAATGCATAACCCCTAGACCAGGATGTTACAATTCTACCCTCCTTAAAAATAATTTCGTCCTCGAAATTACTTACTACCAAATAATCCTAACTCGCTACTCCACGCCTCAGTGCGCAAGACTCGATCTTAGTAAATCTATCACGCCTTCTAGACACGTCTTAAGGTTCACATCCAAAGTTCCTACACTTAACTAGCCACACAAGCATGAGCTAACTTCACATCAACAAGACAATAAATGGTGCCCCAAAATAAAGAACGTAGCTGATATCAAGTCCTTGGCTGACTTGCATCCGATCCTGTAACACCTTTGCCGGTACCATTTCCTCCATGGCTCGAACCTCGGCCTCTCGTTGCCTGAGGGCAGTTCTTAACCAAATGGGCCTTCGACCCACACCGGAAACATTTCTTACTATTTCCCCAACATTCTCCTAAATGAGCTCTCCCACACTCAACACATGAACGGTTCCGATCAGCTGGTACAAGTGCACGTACAGGATTCTCGATCCTTGGTCTTTTCTGGACATTACCAAGCGATGCTGATGGTCCAAAACTTCTCTTATTCTCGTTCCTACTCTTCTCTCGATTTTCTCTTATAGTCTTCTTAACCTCTTGATGATCCGAGCTTTTTCCACGAGAATGGCGAAGTCCCTTTCTCTCATGAGCGATCAACTCCCGCAACTCATCTCATGACCCATCTTGAATCGAACACACCTTTCATAATCGGTAGCCACGATTCCTTTGGCGTCTTGACTTAGCCGCACAAATTCAGCTTCATACTCCGCTACCGACTTATTCCCTTGTACTAGATTTAGAAACGCTTTCCTTTATGAGTCCAAATAAGCGGCTACGCGTACTTCCCTTCAAACTTGGCCTTAAAGTAATCCCAATCCGGTCGATCTGCGGTACACCTTGTTTGTGATGAGCCACCAACGATAAGCTTCTGGCCACGAAGCAACGAAACAACACCCTTCACTTTTCTTCATTGGTGCGATCCAAATCGTCCATGATTCTTTCGATCGCTTCTAGCCAATACTCCGCTACGTTCGGAGCTACTCCAGATACCCCTCTAAAGATCTCAGCTCCGTTCAATCTAAGCCTTTTCGATACTGACTTTCGAGCTCCGCTTCCTACACTAGCTCCTGCTACTTGCTCGAGCACTCGCAACATGGCCCGCGATACTGCGTCATCTTCACCTATCTGATCTTGCTCCTCCGCGTCCACTGCTGGTGGCGGCACTTCACTTTCTGACCCATGGCCAGACCCTACCGGTTCCGATGCTGCCATTCTACCTCTACCGCGTCCCCTAAAACTCATCTCTATCGTTGCGATTTATCTGATTAAAAAGTTTTATGCATCAGACTTTTGTTCCACTTATTAACCGCGAATAATTTTATGAAATGAAGATATTTAGAAGTAGTCCTTTCGATCACACAAAGGTTCAATTCAAGTTCACTATTCTACTTCAGAATATCACATTCATTTCTCGATAAAGGCACATTCATTCATCAACATATTCATCCAGTGGTATCCACCACCCACACTCACTATTCGAACATTGCTGTCCGCTTCTATCCCAGGGGCATTTTTGTAATTTTTGTAAATCGGAGATATTTTAGAAAAATTTTCACAATAATCTTTTACTACAATTAAAAGGGTAATTTAGGGATTTTAAAACTAGGGTTTTTATAAAATACGGCTAGTTCCCTTTCGGGTTTTAGTTAGGGTTTAGCCTATGACTGAGTCCTCTTGGTTAGGGTGAACCGAGGCTACGCACCAGGTAGGATTCGAGTAAAGAGGAGGTGAGTCGCTAGGACTGCTTAAGTACCAAGCTCTTACTGAATACCAATCCTAGACATGCGTACAATGGTTGCCACACCTTAACTCGGCGACTTACTTCACAGATTTGTTTAGTAACCTTAAGTCTTATGCATGTGTTTGAGTAGACTAGTCCTAGGGTTCAATAGGCCTAATGTTCTAATCTATGAGCCCATAAAAAGCCCATATAGCTCATATACACAATTCACTTGAAGTCCAAGTACTTACAGTGGACTCTGGGTAGGAGGTACAGTGCCACGCTGAATATCTGAAATAAAAGCCCATATTTTGAAAAGCCCATTTTTGAAAACGTTTTTGGAACCAAAATCCACAAAGCCGAGTTTTGAACGGGCTCGATATTAAATCAGTAACACCCCAAACCCGGCCTACAAGCCCTCGACAGGATCCGCATGTCATCTGCGGAAAACGTTTGAAAATATTTTTGATGTTAGAATAACCCGTGAAAATTTGTTAACTTTTGAATACTATGTCCATTTAAAATCTATTAAATAATATAAGCTCGATATAAAATATCCTAATTAAAAATTTATTACATGTTTTAAGATGAAGTTTGTTAGAAAATAAAGCGATTTCAAAATAACCATTTAATCGTCCTTTTCTTTAGCACAATATAAATACTCAAATAATTTAATTGGGCCTTATTACAACAAAACTTATTCAAATACTTAGAGTAATGAAAATGATAAATACTATTAAATAAAGAAAAACAACTTCACGTATAAAAATCATACGCACGCCACCTTTGTATCCACTCCAACCAGGTCCATTAATCACGAATCACTGCGATGGTTAAAAAGTTGGGTGAGTCACACAGACTCAGTGTGTAATTAACCACTGAATTCCACCCACATGTTAACCACATAATTACCCACATGTCAGATATTAATGCAACATTATTTACATGTTAACCACATGTTTCCACATACTGGGCTTGGCCCATTACCACATTGAATCCACTTCACATACTGGGCTTGGCCCATTTCATATTAATCCACGTCACATATTGGGCTTGGCCCATTTCCACATATATTCACATGCAAAGTTATACAATTATGAAGCCCAACCTTGACCTAGGGTCCATCCTCTACACACCCCCTTATCCAAATTTACCACACACCGTGGGATTATTAAATCACCCTCTCCTTTTACTCCAATATGGCAACAAATGCCGCCCACGTGCAATTAAGCACAATAATCCACAACGCGACCTCGATCGGCGCCAATCCACGATGTAGCCCGTAGCTAACACCAAAACCACGATGGGACACATAGTCACTCATCAACCACGATATGGCACATAGCCTATATCAATCACGATGAGGCACACAACTACTCATCAACCACGTACTCGAAGTACACCCGTACCTTCTTTCATAGCCCACCCATGCACATGCAACATAAAATACAGTCATGATAATGCATGCACATGTTTTATTCGTAATCATAGGCATATTCACACATACAAAACAATAATCATATTTCAACCACTTAGTTACTAACCTGATCCTCGTCAAACCCTTGAAGGGTATCAATATCACGATTATCACTGCACTTGTTAGTAAACACATTACACATACAAATATCACGCAAATCCAGGAAACAATGGCTAACTACACACCTTATTAATTGGAGTTCTAGACTCTCGATCCCCGACGCTATCGCTAAGCGAGACTACGGCTATCTGCCTATAGCTTTCTCATTCTTTGGTCCACACCCGGTGGCCAATCCCGAACCACGAGATGACTCTTTTCTTAAACTTCGGGATAGGAACCTTCCCTTGCTCTCCTTGACTGGTATTGGCCTCCATCAAAATGCTTAATCAGAACACTTCGTTAATCGACAAGTACGAGATCTTAAACAAAAAAAAAACCATAACTTTACATCATTACCGAAAGATCTTAAATCCCGAAGGCTTGTTTACTTCTGTCGACTAGCCTCTAATCCTCCAAAATCAAAATCGGTTAGCACCTAAAACCCATAAAATGGCCTATGGCCGAATACCACAAGCCCCTTACCTTACTTATCGAAATCCCGAAAGCTGCACTTGCCCTTGAGTTGTCGTAATCCCTGCTATACAACTATTAGGATCGGCTACTAATAATAATCCATGAGTATGGCCCCCTTTGGCCGAATACTTACCACCACCACCTTACCTTGAGTAGCCGAACTTGAATAGCCCCTAAGTGCTCCCTCACGCTATTTATACACAAAAGAAACACGATATTAAGGGCCTAAGAACATTCGGCCAACTCCAAACACCACGACCACCCTTTGGTTAACGAATACTAAAAGAGATAGGTTAATAACATAAATCCTTACCTTTCACAATGACTAAAGAAAAGACCCAACGCTCCAACCTTTGCCCAACCAATAATCGGCCTCCACAAGAAATAAGGTTCGGCTTGAATGGAAAGAAAATAGTGAGAAAAGGGAGATAGGGGTTCGGTTTTGAGAAGGAAAGAAAAGAAAATAAATTGAAGGTGAGGTGTATAGGATTCGGCCAAGAAAAAGAAAAAGTAGATTGCAATAGTGTTTCGGTTTGAGAGAGAATGAAAAAGAAAAATCAATAGATGGAGGTTTAGCCGAGATTATAAAGAAAAGACCAAAAGAATTTGGCATTATCCCCTCCCCATGTTTGCCGTCCACTCTTCTCATGAAGAGTTTAAAATTCGGCCAAATACTTGAATTGCTCTTGACCAGTAGTTTAAAGATATTCAAAAAAATTTGAACACTCCATCTCCTATATTTTCTCTTGGCCACTAAATTTAAACTATTCAAAATAATTTGAATGCTCACATGCCTAAATTCTCTCTTGCCAACTATTAAGGATTAATCAAATAATAATCTAATTAGAATCTAATTTAATCCTTATTATTCCTTATTATCTCATCAAATAAATAATGAAAAAAAACAAAGAAGCCATGTGTTCATCAACTTCCTTCCAAATTAATGCAAAAACAACAAGGAAACCATGTGCGAGCCAATTTACTTTGTCACGCCAAAGAAAGAAAAAGGAAAAACAAAATGCTACTGCTTGATTCGAACCAACGACCTCACGCACCAGCCCTCTCTTCCAACGTCCCTAACCACTTCTCCCATTAGACTTCCATGTCAAATAACCCCACCATTTAATTATAAGGCCTTCCTACTTAAGCCCATCACCGCATATAAAAATAAGGCGCAAAATGCTGCTCCAGCTACTCAAACCTGCGACCCCCCCTGGAACCATAATCTGCAGCCAACGTCCCAGCCAATTTGCCAATGCGCCATTTGTGATATAATCCCCCCAAAAATTTTTTTAAGGCCTCCTTCGTTAGCTCCCTTGTCTCACGCCAAAACCAAAAATAAAACACCCTTGCTGCCGCCTAGATTCGAACCCAGGCCCTCATTAGCGTCACCACCAAGTCTTTAAGCAGCGCATGGAGCCACTTTGCCAACTGGGCTTTCATGTCCATTAACCCTGCCTTTTATTTTTAAGGCATACCTAGCCCAGTTCCCCCTAATTGACGCAAAATAAAACCAAAATGCAGCCTTTGCAGCTCGAACATGAGACCCCTAAGCACCATGAGGCGTCACCTTCCCCATGCTCTAAGTGGCGCCCCATGCCACTCCACCAAAGCCATTCTTGCGTCTTAACCTTCCAAATTTTTCTCTTAAGACCTCCAAAGCCAAGCTCCCCTTCTTACACTAAAATTCAAAAATTTCCTAAGTCATCCCTTGCCTTCTAGGGTTCTCCAAACCCCTTAATATTCATCCAACCTCACCCTAAGCCTTCCATCCCCTGAGTTATGCACTAAATGCATAACCCCTAGACAGGGATGTTACACATATCACTTCAATTTTGTCTAAACCTAAATCCATACACCAAATTTTAGCATAAAACACACTTCCAGAACATAACTAGATTGAGACCGAATTTATACATGATTTTCACTCCCTTATAATCTAACATACATATGCAAATTACTAGTTCCTTTCATAACAATTTGTTAATGTAAACACACTCTTACAAACCAAATTTAACTACAGTTTCATCTAAGTTATACTTAGCATTTCACCTATATGCCATAACCGAATTCACTTAATACCAAATCACTTAACAACACTTTAACAAAGCATATCAAACAAGATTTACATATATTTACTTATAATTAACCCATAGCCGAATCACCAAGACCAAAACCAAACATGTCACACATACTATATACATATATATATAACACATAACCAAGATTAACTAAGCTTGAATATTATTTCTAGCCATTTTCGCATGGCTTTAATAATTACAAATTCAAAGCCAAGCAAACTAATACTAGACTATACATGCCATAGATTCAAAATTCAAACTTAGTAAATACCGAAAGAAACAGTCGATAGTGTGATAGGCTTTGCTGACGATCCCCGAGCTCGTAACGTGACTTTAAAATCTATAAAACAGAGGTAAACAATGAACACACACAGAGTAAGCTATTTAAGCTTAGTAAGTCTTAAGCAAAAACATATATAACAACAATTACATATTAACAATTTGTTAACAAAGCCAAATTTGCATAATATCAAATACAAGTTATTATTTACTAATGGATCACATTTTAACCTCACATACATATGTCATATGGCTGAATATAATCAATCATATACATATATAATTTTTCACTTTCATTATTACAAACACATCAATAGGCCGAATCACTTATATGTTCAAATATGTTAACACATAATTCATATTCACATAACCTTTTTATCAATTCAATTAACCAACTTACCTTATTTTCATATAAACAAATAACTAACACATACCTGAACCTGTAATTCAACTTCACATTAGATCTTTACTTCACATTGCCCATTGAACCGTTCAGAATTAAAAAGGATATGCAGATAGTCGAAAGCTCGTACAATGCCAACGTCCCAGACGTGGTCTTACGTGTAATCACATATCAGTGCCACTGTCCCAGACAGGGTCTTACACGAATCAAATACGATGCCAATATCCCAGACATGGTCTTACACGTAAACACAAGTCGATGCCAACGTCCCAGATGTGGTCTTACACGATAACACATCGAAAATCATATGTCATGACATATGTATCCTATCTATTCCTAGGGTTCATACTGGACTTTCGGATGTTGAATCTCGATCGAATCGAACTCAAAACATAGTTCCCTATCTCATAATCACATTCGGCCAAAGCACACACATATATATATTTGAATAATTTAATTCATCACATAACATTTATATATTCTCAATTTAACAGCATTTAAACGCTTATAGACTTACCTCGGATATCGACGGACAAAATCAACTACTCGATTACTTTCGACTTCCCCCGATCTAATTCCGCTTTCTTTCGTTCTTGATCTAAATAAATTAAAATTTAACTAATTTAATCACACATTCATTCAATTTAATCCTAAAACACATAAATGGGCAAATTACCATTTTTCCCTTGACATTTCACACTTTTTGCAATTTAGTCCCTATTGCATAAAACACAAAATACACAAAATTTGCATATACCATAGCTAGGCCGAATCTTCCTATAGTCCATCTAAGTCCAAAGATTTCATTTATTTCACACTTTAGTCCCTCAAAATATTATTTTTACAATTTAGTCCAAATTACTCAAATTCATCAAAAATCCAAAGACAAAACATGATAATTTAACACATATCTTTAATATTTCATCATCAAACAACAAAAATCACAAGCTATCATCAATGGCAAAACACAAAATCATCATCAAATTCAAAAATTAAGACATGGGCTGTAACACCCCAAATATGGGGTTATTTGGAATTTGATTATTTTTGATATTGTTAATGGAAGAATAGAACTTAATTTAAGGCTTTGAGTATGCCCGGTTTGATAGAAAAATTTCAGTTTTTAATTTTAAAAGAAGGGAGCCTTAGTAAGTGGGTGTTATAAGAATAAATGTGGGTAATTTAACACTAATTAGGCCTTGGTAAAGTGGCAAAAAGAAGCCCACTTAGGAGCTAGCATGTGACGCCACATCAAGAGGAAGGAGAGCCTTGGTTCGAGTCACAAGGATCCTCTTTTTGCATTATGGATGGACGGCACATGTGAGAGTTTTTCTCCCTTTGGATTCTTTTTATTTTGGATAATAAAAGGGGTTAATATTATTATTATTAGGGCTAATTTAAGCACTTTAAATTGGTTTTAAATTGCTTAAAATTGGTGATAATAAGGGATTTTATTATATTGATAATAAGAGGATAAAAAGAAGATATTAGTTGGATTATTTTTGGATTAAGAGGGATTAATTCAATTAAGTTTGAATTAAATTAAATGGGTGGCTTGGAGCAAAATAAGGTGATGGTCGAATTTTAAACTCCTTGGTGGAGTAGTGTGGGACAGCAATGCTACTAGAGGGGGTGCGAATGTCTATAAAAGGAGCAACCTAGCACCATTCTTTTCTTTTTTTCAATTTTGCTACTTGCAGAAAATCCCTAATCCCTCCTTCTTTGTGCTTCTTTTATTTTCTCCACTCTCTCAAATCCCTTTAGCCGAAACTTTTAGCACCTTCTTCTCTATTATTTTCTTTCTTCCCTTGGCTGAATATACCCTTTTGAAGTACCGAAATTTCACACTCCTCCCCTGGTTGCACTTTTTGGCCGAATAGTGCGAGTGGCATAGATACTCCGGGATTTCTCTATTATTCAATCGATTATAAGGGTAAGGATGGCCGAACCCTCCTTTCGTATTTTCTTTTCGATTTGTCGACTTGTTGGGACGAAATGAAAGCTGAAATTTCGGCAATCGTAGCAAGGGTTTTAACCAGTGTGAAATCAATGATAGGCACTTCGAGATCTCAAAGCAGTGAGATCAGATCTTGCATTCTCTGAAAATCGGATTTGGGTAAGTGGTGGTAAGTGCTTACTTATAAAAGATTATTCTTCAAATGATTAAGGAAAAGCCAAAGGCTATTAAGTGGCTACTAATAGTTGCCGATTTTAGGAAGTAAAATCATTGAGTATAGTGACTTGGGTTCAAAGGCACTCGGGTAAGGATTAGGGTTCAAAAAGAGAACCCTTTTAAATATTTGGTTTGGCCGAATAGGCCATAGTACTAACTCCCATGTTTGGCCGAATATAGGGGCTAGTGGATCTAGGTGGCCGACTTCTTCATTTGGGATTTAGATTATTCGTGGTGACAGGTGTGTACATACACACTTATAATAGTTAATAAAGTGTATTAAGTGTATGTTATGTGTAAATCTGCTCTATGTAGATATGGCATTAGTGCCTTAATGGTACAAGCGAGGATCCGTGAAGTCTCTATTTGTATGAGATTGATAATAATGCTTTTGGGAAGCATGGATTATTTGATACATGTGATATATGTATGTTCTGTTATTAAGCGCTTGACATGGGTTGATGAGAGGAGGGGCGGTGATATCGTCGACGTGAGCACCGGTGTTTTGGTAACACACTCGTGACTATATGTCACCAGAGGTTTGGTACCTCAGAGGTTTGGTACCTCATAGCGACTTGTCCACGTGGTTAACACCACCGTGGGTTGGCCCCACTTGAGATATGGGATAAATCGCGGTGATTTGGTATCACACGATGGGTTGGCCCCATCACCCGATTTGTGTCTACGGACACGGTGCTTTGGTAGCACATTGTGACTATATGTCACCGGTGGTTTGGCACCACCGGTGTTTTGGCAACACATCGTGACTACGGTCACCAAAGTGGTTTGGTACCACATGGGGTAGACAAAGGCGTTTGGTTGGCTAGGTTGGGTACACGATATACTGCATAATTAATGTTATATGTTGTGTATGAAATGTTGTATTAACCGGGAAGGGTTACATATCTGAGTCTTGGTGACTCACCTTCTCCTTTAACATTTTTTTCAGGTGACTCGTAGATGGCGGTTGAGGAGCCGGTTGGACTCGAGGTGGCCATGCAAAGGATTTAAATTTACAGAACTTTAAATTTGATTAATTTTTATTTTGGGTTGTAATAAGGCCTCCATAAACTATAGTTGTGTTTTTTTTTCTTTTTATGTTGGATATTTACTTAAAACTATATCATTAAATTGAATTAAATCACATGTTTTCTTAAGTTAACACGAAAAAGTTTATTCGTGCCATCGGGCACACTTGAAACTGGTATAACAATTGGACTTAATTAATTTTCCAAATTAAATCTAAGGATAGCTTTGGCAAGATAATAGAAAACGAGAAGCTTTCAATAAAAATTAAATAGGTATCGAAATGGTGTTCACAAGTTTTTCTCCGTAACAAATCAAATTCGGTCGTAATGTTTGGGCGGGTTTGGGTTGTTATTCTGATTAATATCGAGCCAGTTCAAAGCTCATTTGGCAGGGCCCAAGGCCCAAAAATGTTTTAATAGGCCTTTCGAATTGTTTTTGGGTTTTAAGCGGCATGGCCCGAGTCTCGGCACCGATCCGCCGGTAAGTACATCTAAACCTTTACGTGAATTATATTCTGTAGAAGGGTAGGAAGCATGGAGCGTAGATAGATTTATAGGACTTGGACCCTAAGGCTAGATTGCTCAAACACGACGAAGCATAAGACTTAAAGAACTAAACCAACCTATGACTTAGTCAATGAGCTAGGGTGTGGTAACCCACTGCACGCATGTCTAGGATTGGATCAGGAAGAGCTTGGTATTTAAGCGGTCCTCGTGACTCACCTCCTCTTCGCGGTATCCTGCAGTGCGTAGCCGGTTCACCCTAACTCGGAGGGCTCGGTGGTGTGGTAACCTGCGTGCGCATGTCTAGAAAGGTTCGGTGAGAGCTTGGTATTTAAGCGGTCCGCGTGACCCACCTCCTCTTCACTCGAATTCGCTCAGTGCGTAGCTTGGGTTCACCCCGACCCGGAAGGCTCGGTCATAGGCTAAAAACAATGATTAAAACCCGAGAAGGAATTAGCCTTGTTTTTGAAATGGAATGAATAACAAGCCCTAATGTTTTCAAAACTTGTCCAATAACCCTCTTAAACCCTAGAACACTACGTACACAATGTTTTTCTCGGAAAACTTGACTTGTGAAAAATTACAGAAATACCCTTAGGAGTAAAATTACCAAAATGCCCCTGACCCATAAAATATTAACTCAATGGTTTTGCCCCAAAAATTCCAATGATTTTATAAAACATTCAATAACTTAGCTTTGGAAATCATCAGCAAAATATTTTGGGTTCTGGAAAATTACGAAAATACCCCTGTAGGAAAAAGACGAAAATACCCCTGGGTTAGAAATGGGCAGAAATGTCCGATGAGTGAGTAGGTATGGAAAGTATTAAGGAATGGATGCATGGACTTCTTTGTGTGAACTAGGATAGGAAACTGAAACATTGTTTGCTCGAAAGAATCTCTGATTAAACCTCATCCATAAAACTTCTTCACGAGTAATAAAGTGAAACAAATGCTAACGCATAAAATTTTTCTTAATCAGATTAAAAGCGCGGTAGATAGAATGAGTTCTAGAGGACGTGGACGCTGTGGACGTGGTAGGGTAGGATGACGGTGTCCGAACCCGTCCAGTCGGGACAAGGTTCGGAAAATGAGGTACCACTTGCCACCACCACCTCCTACTTTTAGAGTGAGGAGCCGAGCGGGCCGGTGGCGAGTCGGTATCGCAAGTTGTGTTGCGAGTCTTGGAGATGGTGGTGGGGCTGGTGGAAATGTTGGAGCTCGTAAATCGTCCCCGAGCGACTCCGATCTAACGGAGCGGAGGTATTCCGAGGTGTGTCGAGTGGCACCCAGGTGCGTGGAATGCGGCTAGAGTCAACCGAAAGAATCATGGATGACCTTGACTTTGACCGAGGAAGAGAAGGCTGAAAGGCGGTGTCGCTTCTAAAGGATGAAGCGTATCGGTGGTGGCTTACGGTTCGAGATGGGGCTACTGCCGATGATTTGACTTGGGAGTATTTGAGAACCGGCTATCGAGAAAAAGTATGTGGGCATCGGCTACAGCGACGCCGCAGAGAAAGGCTTTTGCAGGATTAGTGCAAGGAACTAAGTCCGTGTGTCGGAATATGAGGCGGAATTTCTAAGGGTGAGTAGATATGCGAGGGGCATCGTGGCTCACCGAACATGAGCGCCGTGTCCGCTTTGAGGACGGACTCCGAGATGATTTAAGGTTACTGATTGCCCCACAGCAGGTTCGTGAGTTCTCATCTCTAGTGGAGAAGGCTAAGGTAGCCGAAGGAATCAAGGAGGCTGTGAGGCAGAACTATAGTAAGAACAATCAGAAGAGAAGTTTTGGGTCAGCTGGATCAAGCGGAAGTGCTCAGAAAAAGGCTAGGCCAAGTGGGCCCAATCAGGCAGCAAGGCCCACAACTGCTAATCAAAGGCCGACTCAGTGCAATCGCTGTGGAAAGACCCATTGGGGAGGTTGTTGGACCGGTGACAAAGGATGTTTTGAGTGTGGGTCTTTGGAGCATCGCGTCAGAGATTGTCCCCAGAAACTAGCTAAGAAGCAGCCAGAAGGGCAGAACCGTGCTCAGGATAGAAATGTAGGACCACAGAGGGGTCGTGGTAATGGTAGAGGAAACAACGGTCCTAACCGAGGTCGTGGAACTCAAGGCAGAGGTTCAGGCAACACAGAGGCTAGGCGGCACTGGCTTAGTTTCTGTGACAAGGTGTCGCGAAGAAGGTGACGCACCGGATGTCATAACCGAGTGCGTTTCTAATTTTCGGTTTTCCTTATGTTGCATTGATTGATGTGGGCTCGACACACTCGTACATTGCTAGTAGTGTGGTAGGAACTATGGACCTAAACTCAAACCGATTCTAAGGAGATGACCGTAGTTAGCCCCTTAGGTCACTCCGTGAGTCGTAAATAGACTTTATAGAGGCGTACCCCTAGAACTCCAAGGGGTAGTATTTGTAGCTGATCTAATGGAACTACCGTTTGGGGAGTTCGATTTGATCCTCGGTATGGATTGGTTGGTTAAGTACCAAGCAAGGTTGGACTGCGCGGCCAAGCGCATGGTTCTTAAGACGGCGGAAGGTGATGAAGTGGTTATGATAGGAGATAGGAGGAATTACCTATCCAACGTAGTGACCGCCTTGAAGGCTGAAAAGATGGTCAAGAAGGGTTGTGAGGCGTATTTGGTTCAAATCTGTGCTTTGGAAGCTAAGGGGTTAGTAATTGAAAAGGTCCGAACGGTTGGGGAATTTGCTGATGTGTTCCCAGAAGAACTTAGGGTTTGCCTCCGGATCGAGAAGTCGAGTCGGTATAGACTTGCTACAGGCGGCACTGTGTCCATAGCACCATACCGAATGGCACCAAAGGAATTGGTGGAGCTAAAGGCTCAAATACTGAGGAGCTCTTGGATAGAGGGTTTATACGACCAAGTATATCTCCGGGGGGCGCGCTGTGTTGTTTGTCAAGAAGAAGGAGGGCGGTTCTATGCGGATGTGCATCGACTCACCGTCAGTTGAACAAGTTAACGATCAAGAACAAGTATCCGTTGCCTCGGATTGGCGACTTGTTTGATCAAGCGAAGGGTGCCTCGGTGTTTTTGAAGATAGACACGAGGTCGAGGATATCATCAACTTAAGGTAAAGGAGGTCGGCGTTCACAAAGCGGCATTCGAACTCGGTATGGGTATTTCGAGTTCTTGGTGATGCCATTGGGTTGACCAATGCACCGGCGGCATTTATGGACTTGATGAAGCAGTATTCCAAGCAAATACTTGGACCGATTCGTCGTGGTGTTCATAGACGACATATTGGTTTATTCAAGGATAGAAGAGGAGCATGACAAGCATTTACGGATAGTTCTGCAAGTATTGAGGGGGAAGCAGTTATATGCCAAATTCAGTAAGTGTGAATTTTGGCTTAGGGAAGTGGCTTTCTTAGGTCATGTAGTATCAGCTGAAGGAATTAGGGTAGACCCTCGCAAGATTGAAGCAGTATTGGAGTGGAAACCACCTAGGACGGTGGCTGAAATACGAAGTTTTCTGGGTTTAGCAGGGTACTATCGGAGATTCGTGGAAGGATTCTCTCTAATAGCAGCGCCGTTGACTAAGTTGCTAAGGAAAGGTGTCCCATTTGTATGGACGGAAAAGCAGCAAGAAAGCTTTGATAAGTTAAGGAAGATTTTGTGGAAGCTCGGTTTTGAGTACACACTGAAGCGGGAAAGTTATTCACGATTTATTGTGATGCATCTCACACCGGTTTGGGATGTGTGTTGATGCAGATGGGAAGGTAGTAGCCTATGCATCCCGTCAATTAAGACCGCATGAGGTTAACTACCCAACTCACGACTTAGAGTTAGCGGCGGATCGTCTTCGCTCGAAGATATGGAGACATTACTGTATGGAGAGAAGTCGATGGTCTACACGGATCACAAAAGCTTGAGGTATCTTCGACTCGAAGGATGCGAATCACGAGGCGGCGTCGATGGATTGAACTACTAAAGGACTATGATTGTTCAATCGAGTACCATCAGGAAAGGCTAATGTGGTAGCCGAGCGCATTGAGCGGAGAAGGCGTAACGGACTTAAGAGCAATGTTCGCTCGGTTAAGTCTCAGTATGATGATGGGAGTCTTTTGGCGAACTTCAAGTAAAGCCGACTTGGATTGAGGAGATTAAAGAAAAGCGTTAATGGATGAAGGCTTGAGCGCTAAGAGGTACAAGTTCAAGGCGGTGGTTTGGAAGGTACTGATCTGTCTAGTGATGGAGTGCTTTGTTTTCAGGGCGGGTATGTATGCCAAAGGATACAGAATTAAGGCGAGAAAATTCTCCAAGATGCACATAGCAGCCCATACGCTATGCATCCTGGGGAAGCAAGATGTATGGAGATTTGCGAAAGCAGATTACGGTGGCACAGGTTGAAGCGTGAGATAACGGAGTTCGTAGGGAAGTGTCGACGTGTCGGCGGGTTAAGGGTGAACATCGGTCACCATCGGGACTACTTCAACCGATAAAGATCCCTCAATGGAAATGGGAGAGGATCACCATGGATTTTGTTAGTGGGCTACCCCTTACGCCCACCAAGAAGGATGCGATTTGGGTAATTGTGGATCGCGCTGACTAAATCGGCTCACTTCATGCCGGTGAGAGTGGATTACTCACTTGAAGCTAGCGAAGGCGTATGTGGGAGAAATAGTGAGGTTGCATGGCGTGCGATGTCGATTATCTCGGATAGGGATCGATTCACGTCAAGGTTTTGGAAAGCATTGCATCAAGCTTTGGGTACACGGTTAGATTTGAGACGGCTTTCCATCCACGATCGACGGACGATCGGAAAGGGTGATCTGATTTTAGAAGACATGTTAAGAGGTCGTGTCTTGGACTTTAGTGGTAGTTGGGAGGAGTACCTACCATTAGCGGAATTCGCTTATAACAATAGTTATCAAGCGAGTATTCAAATGGCTCCATCACGAGGCCCTATATGGACGAAAGTGTCGTACTCCTACATGTTGGACGAGTTGGGAGAAAGACAAGTTCTGGGTCCAGGCGTAGCAAGACGGAAGACAAAGTCAAGGTGATTCGGTCTCGTCTCAAGGAACCATCGGATAGGCGAAGTCTTATGCCGATCTCAAACGCAAGGAAGTGGAGTATCTTTGTGGGAGACAAAGTCTTTACGAAAGTGTCGCCTTGGAAAAAGGTGTTGAGATTTGGACGGAAAGGAAGTTAAGCCCAAGGTTCATTGGGCCATATCTTTGTTGTGAAGCGAGTAGGACCGGTGGCTTATCGGCTAAAGCTGCCGCAGAATCGAGTCGATTCATGGCGTATTTCATGTGTCAATCTTTGAGGCAGTATCGGTCGAGATCCTTCCGCACGTTGTGCGATAGTAGAGATCGAGGTGAACTTCGGATTTATCTTTTGAGGAAGAACCAGGTTCAGATTGTAGATCGAGGTGTGAAAGTTCTATGAAGGAAGGCGGTGCCTTTAGTAAAAGTGTTATGGCGGAACCACGAGTGGAAGAAGCTACGTGGGAGCGAGGAGGTGATGCGGCGGCAATACCCCATCTCTTTTGATCAAGGAATTTCGAGGACGAAATTTATTTTAAAGAGGGTAGAATCTGTAACACCCCAAATATGGGGTTATTTGGAATTTGATTATTTTCGATATTGTTAATGGAAGAATAGAACTTAATTTAAGGCTTTGAGTATGCAGGTTTGATAGAAAAATTTCAGTTTTAATTTTAAAGAAGGAGCCTTAGTAAGTGGGTGTTATAAGAATAAATGTGGGTAATTTAACACTAATTAGGCCTTGGTAAAGTGGCAAAAAGAAGCCCACTTAGGAGCTAGCATGTGACGCCACATCAAGAGGAAGGGAGAGCCTTGGTTCGAGTCACAAGGATCCCTCTTTTTGCATTATGGATGGGACGGCACATGTGGAGAGTTTTTCTCCCTTTGGATTCTTTTTATTTTGGATAATAAAAGGGGTTAATATTATTATTATTAAGGGCTAATTTAAGCACTTTAAATTGGTTTTAAATTGCTTAAAATTGGTGATAATAAGGGATTTTATTATATTGATAATAAGAGGATAAAAAAAGAAGATATTAGTTGGATTATTTTTGGATTAAGAGGGGATTAATTCAATTAAGTTTGAATTAAATTAAATGGGTGGCTTGGAGCAAAATAAGGTGATGGCCGAATTTTAAACTCCTTGGTGGAGTAGTGTGGACGACAATGCTACTAGAGGGGGGTGCCGAATGTCTATAAAAGGGAGCAACCTAGCACCATTCTTTTCTTTTTTCAATTTTGCTACTTGCCAAAAATCCTAATCCCTCCTTCTTTGTGCTTCTTTTATTTTCTCCACTCTCTCAAATCCCTTTAGCCAGAAACTTTTAGCACCTTCTTCTCTATTATTTTCTTTCTTCCCCTTGGCTGAATATACCCTTTTGAAGTACCGAAATTTCACACTCCTCCTGGTTGCACTTTGGCCGAATAGTGCAGTGGCATAGATACTCGGGATTTCTCTATTATTCAATCGATTATAAGGGTAAGGGATGGCGAACCCTCCTTTCGTATTTTCTTTTCGTTATCGACTTGTTGGATGAAATGAAAGCTGAAATTTCGCAATCGATAGCAAGGGTTTTAACGGTGTGAAATCAATGATAGGCACCGGGATCTCAAGCGATGAGATCGGATCTTGCATTCTCGACAATCGGATTTGGGTAAGTGGTGCTAAGTGCTTATTTATAAAAGATTATTCTTCAAATGATTAAGGAAAAGCCAAAGGCTATTAAGTGGCTACTAATAGTTGCCGATTTGAGGGAAGTAAAATCATTGAGTATAGTGACTTGGGTTCAAAGGCACTCGGGTAAGGATTAGGGTTCAAAAAGAGAACCCTTTTAAATATTTGGTTTGGCCGAATAGGCCATAGTACTAACTCCCATGTTTGGCCGAATATAGGGGCTAGTGGATCTAGGTGGCCGACTTCTTCATTTGGGATTTAGATTATTCGTGGTGACAGGTGTGTACATACACACTTATAATAGTTAATAAAGTGTATTAAGTGTATGTTATGTGTAAATCTGCTCTATGTAGATATGGCATTAGTGCCTTAATGGTACAAGCGAGGATCCCGATAAGTCTCTATTTGTATGAGATTGATAATAATGCTTTTGGGAAGCATGGATTATTTGATACATGTGATATATGTATGTTCTGTTATTAAGCGCTTGACATGGGTTGATGAGAGGAGGGGCGGTGATATCGTCGTCTTGTGAGCACCGGTGTTTTGGTAACCTGCTGTGACTATATGTCACGGAGGTTTGGTACCTCCGGAGGTTTGGTACCTCATAGCGACTTGTCCCTGTGGTTAACACCACCGTGGGTTGGCCCCACTTGAGATATGGGATAAATGCGCGGTGATTTGGTATCACACGATGGGTTGGCCCCATCACCCGATTTGTGTCTCACGGACACGGTGCTTTGGTAGCACATTGTGACTATATGTCACGGTGGTTTGGCACCACCGGTGTTTTGGCAACACATCGTGACTACGGTCACCAGTGGTTTGGTACCACATGGGGGTAGACAAAGGCGTTTGGTTGGCTAGGTTGGGTACACGATACTCTGCATAATTAAGCTGTTATATGTTGTGTATGAAATGTTTGTATTAAGGGGAAGGGTTACATATTGAGTCTTGGTGACTCACCTTCTCCTTTAACATTTTTTTCAGGTGACTCGTAGATGGCGGTTGAGGAGCCTAGGTTGGACTCGAGGTGGCCATGCAAAGGATTTAAATTCTGAGAACTTTAAATTTGATTAATTTTTTTATTTTGGGTTGTAATAAGGCCTCCATAAACTATAGTTGTGTTTTTTTTCTTTTTATGTTGGATATTTACTTAAAACTATATCATTAAATTGAATTAAATCACATGTTTTCTTAAGTTAACACGAAAAAAGTTTATTCGTGCCATCGAGCACACTTGAAAGCTAGTATAACAATTGGACTTAATTAATTTTCCAAATTAAATCTAAGGATAGCTTTGGCAAGATAACCGAAAACGAGAAGCTTTCAATAAAAATTAAATAGGTATCGAAATGGTGTTCACAAGGGTTTTCTCCGTAACAAATCAAATTCGGTCGTAATGTTTGGGCCGGGTTTGGGTTGTTACATGGGCTTTGAAGATAACTTAGCAAAAATTATCAAAAACTGAGCTAGATACTTACCTTAATCAAACTCAACAATGGCCGAATGCCCTAGCTCTCTTTATTTCTTTTTCTTTTCCTTAGTTTTGGTCAAAGAAGATGAGAACATGGCTTTTAAATTTTGTGATATATATTATAACATTATATTATGTTGTTATTATTTTAACTTTTATAATTAATATATAAAAAACCATATATTAATCAATATGCCATCCAATACCTTTTATTATTGGCTAAATTACAACATAAAACCTCCATATTAAAAGAACAACCATTATTCAGCCCTTTTGAATTTAACCACTAAATTTTCATTTTACGCGATTAAGCCTTTTTATTAAATCGGGCACTCAAACGATGAAATTAAAACACAAAAATTTCACACAAGCAAATTCACACATAATAAACACAGAATATAATTTTAAAATATTTTTTGGACTCAGATTCGTGGTCTCGAAACCACTGTTCCGATTAGGTTCAAAATCGGACTGTTACAAGCTCAGCAAAAATAAGATTCACGGGGTTGATTTGATCAGAGAGACTGAAGAAAATGTGAAAGTAATTTGTGATAGTTTGAAAGCGGCATCACATCAACAGAAATCGTACGCAGATTTGAAATGGAAAGATATTGAGTTCTAGATCGGGGATAAAGTGTTCTTGAAAGTTTTGCCGTGGAAAAAGATATTATGGTTTGGTCAGAAAGGGAAATTAAGTCCGAGATTCATCAGACTGTATGTTATTACTGAATGAGTTGGGCTAGTGGCATATCGGTTAACTTTACCGTCTGTCTTAGAAAAGATACATAATGTTGAAATACAGTCAGATTTATCATATAGTGAAGAACCGATTCAAATTTTAGCTCGTGAGATCAAAGAGTTGAGAAATAAGAGAATTGCATTAATAAAAGTATTATGGAATCAACACGGGGTTGAAAAAGCTACATGGGAACCCGAGGATGCTATGAGAAAACAATACCCGAACCTATTCACTGGTAAGATTTTCGGGGACGAAAATCCCTAAGGGGGGAAGAGTTGTAACAGCCCATTTTTAGTTAAATCGGAACAGTAGTTTTGGGACCACAATTTTGAAGTCAAAATATTTATTTTAATATTTTATTAAGGTCTACAGCATGATAGATTAATTATGTGAAAGTTTCGTAAATAAATTTTACGGTTTAAATGCTTAATTCGGTAAAAAAGACTTAATCGCGTAAAGTGTAAAACTTGTGTACTATTAGTTAAATGTGTCTAATGGCTATGGCTTATTAAAGTGAAGGCCCTTATGATATAATTAGACCATTTTTATATTGGGTGGACATTTATGGACATAAAACATGTGAACTTTAATGTTTTAATTTAAGGTTAAAGTTATAATTTGGTAAATAAAGATTTATTAAATAAAACAAAACATGGTTGTCATCTTTCTGCACCATCCCTAACTGAAATTAGCTAAGGAAAACACCATTGGAATAGCTTGAAGGTTTGGCCATATATTAGCTTTGCATGTAAGTCCATTTTTGTTCGATTTTTAATGATTTCTATGTTTTTGTAATCGTTGCAGCTCAATCTAGCTAGCCCGTACCTTTAATTTCAAAATTGTTAAAGATTTTGAGAGTTTCCATTGTTGAATCTATGAGTTCTTTGATGTTTAATGTTGAAATATGAAAGCTTGATGATAGTTTTACATGTTTTGTTAAGTGATTTTTGATGAAAATGCATAATAAGGATTAAATTGTGAAATGTGCAAATTGAGTGGTTGAAATGTGAAATAAATGAAGTTTTGGGCTGCTAGGGACCCATATATAATTCGGCCAAGCATGGGTTTTATTGAATTATGTGAATTATGTGTTTTGTGAATTAAGGACTAAATTGTTAAAAGTGTGAAAGTTTAGGGGCTAATGTGTAAATAGGCCTAAAAGTATGTATTGGACTAAATTGAATGAATAAATGATTGAATAAGTTAATTTTGAATATAATTAGATTAAGAAAAGCAGAATACGGACTTGGATCGGGGAAAAGATAAAGTTATTGACTAATCGACTCGATTCGCTGTTTTAGCATTCGAGGTAAGTTCGTATGTATTAAGCATTGTAATAATTATGCTTCAGTGTTTTGATATGGCATAAATTGTATATACGGGACTACAGATAAGTTCGATGACTAATTGGTTATTTGTGGCGCTTAGTGTGCGATACGACATAGCTTCGGCTATATACGGCACTTAGTGTACGATTCGGCATAGCTTCGGCTATATATGGCACTTAGTGTGCTATTTGAGATAGCTTCAGATATGTACGGCACTTAGTGTGCGAGATATTGAGTATGGCACTTAGTGTGCGAGACATTGAGTATTCAACAGCATATCGTGCATGTATGAACTTGTTATGGATTGGTACAAGTATGTACATGTATATTTTGAGCTTAAAATCGAAGAAGTTACAAAGTTTGCATATAAGCTTATGAATAAGTAGTTGAAAGGTTTGTTAGTGATCTTAAAGTACTTGATAATATGTTTAGATTGATGAATGTTGTATTTGTAATTAGTTAAGTTTATATCATACGAGCTTAATAAGCTTTGAAGCTTACTTTGTGATATTTTTCTATGTTTTATAGTGAATTAAGGCAAGCTCAGATCCGGAAGTCGCCGGGAACATCATCACACTATAAAACATCTAAGTTGGTACTTTTGGGTTATACACTTTTGGCATATGGCATGTATAGGCTAGATGTGGTATTTTGGTTGTGACTATAGCCATGAGATATGGCTTGTAAATTGTATATGTTTTGGTTTGTATATATAGCCATGAATGATGGTTTGTTTTGGTATGTTTGGTATGAATGTGGTTATGGTTGTATAGTTGCTCAAATGATTAATTGATTGTGAAGTATAAAATGTTGAGAAATGCTTTGATGAAGTATGATTTAAGATGTTGTGTGGTTATTTATAAAGAAGTTATGTGAGTATGAATTATGGTAATTGAACTATATAGATTGACATTGTTTTGGTATGTATTTGGCTTAGTAAATGGTAGTGATTTGAGATTTGGATTAGATGAAATTAGAATGGCATGAATGGTGCATTTGGTTGATGATTTTGGCTACCTAATTGTATGATGAAATGATACCATTTTGGTTGTTTAGGTGAGCATGAACAAGGGTGGCAAATTGGCCTTGCAAATGGCCTATTTTTGTCCGCACGGGCAGAGACACGGGCGTGTGTCTTAGCCGTGTGTGACACACTATCATGTTACACAGTCGTGTGTCCCTCTGGATTGAAATTGAATTGAAGTCAGTATGCTCCACATGGTCTCACACACGGGCGTGTGACTGGTCGTGTGGTACAAGTCAGAATACCCCTTAATTGGCACAAGGCCTAGCACACGGACGTGTGACTTGGCCGTGTTTCATAAGTCAGTATACCCTACAGTTTTGGCACGGCCTAGCACACGGCCTAGCACACGGACGTGTATGGCCACTTCGTAGGGCACACGAGCTAGACACACGGGCGTGTGGTTGGCCGTGTGACCCAAGTCAGTATGTATGCTCTATTTCCACACGGGCGTGTCTGGAGCCGTGTGAGGCACACGGCCTATTCACACAGGCGTGTGACCCTTGTATGTTTGAAATTTTTCTAAGTTTCCAAAATTTTCATATGTTATCGGTTTAGTCCCGAACCACTTCTAAAGCATGTTTAAGGCCTCGTAGGACTTTATAAGGGACAATGTGATTGTGTTGAATGATTTATGAGAATGAATGCTTTATGCTTGATAAATGTATGCTATATGTTGTAAACTGATCGGTAATACCTCGTAACCCTACTCTGGCGACGAATACGGGTTAAGGGTGTTACAACCTTGGTCTGTAGGATGCATTTCCTTTAAACTATATAATTTTGTTTGTATATTAAAGCTACCTTGTAAAATATGATTGTATTAAATTCATGTAGTTGGCAAAGTTAATTATTGATTTGAATTATGAACGTTATTGGAAATTAATTAATCTATTAGGTGGAACGTATTAAATGAACGTTTTAATGAAAACTTTAAATTTGAAGAATAGCACCTTGTAGCCGGATCCGACGATCGGGTCAGATATGAGGTGTTACACACCAATCTTAACTTTTAATCGTTTAAAATCAGAATGTGGAACTGCCTTGTTAAGAAAATCAACTAGTTGATGCTTAGTAGAAATATGAGAAACATAGAGCTTTTGTTGTTGGACCAAGGTTTGCACAAAATTATAATCGACTGCAATATGTTTCATCCGAGAATGAAACTTGTAATTTGTAAACAAATAAGTAACACCAAGATTATCAGAATAGATAATTGGTCAAGAAGAGTAGAAAACAGAGAGTTCCTGAAGTAGATTTTGAATCCAACACAACTCAGCTGCAGTGGATGCTAAAGAACGATACTAAACTTCTGTCGAAGATTGAACAACAAAATGTTGCTTTTTAGAGTTCCAAGAGATTGAATTGCGTCCTAGAAAAACAATGTTCATACTAGTAGAAGTGTGATCATCCTTATTACCTGCCTAATCAATATCTGAAAATGCATGAAGATCTAAAGAAGAATATAGGTGATTAAACAAACCATGATCTAGAGTACCACAAAGATACCAGATGATTCTTTTAATTGCAACCCAATGGTTGGTCAATTTATTCACAACAAAAGCAATGCTTGGTCTTATAAGTTTAAGATATTGAAAGAAACCAAGAATTGTATGATACTCTTTAGGATCATCAAAATGAGCACCATCTTCAAAACATAAATTATTATTAGTGGTTAAAGGTGTTGTAATAGGATTAGCTCCTTGAATATTGACTTTCTGAATTATATCTTCAATATATTTACATTGAGAAAGAAATAGACCATCTTTATGTCTTGAAACTTGTACTCCAAGGAAGTAATGAAGCTCACCAATATCCTTAATAGAAAATTAGTGACTAATAGTATTGACAAATTGATTTAAGGCATCAAAATTATTACTAGTAACAATCAAGTCATCAACATAAAGAACCACATAGATAGTCACAACATTTTTGGAATAAATAAAGAGAAAATTATCAAATGGTAGCAATAGCAAACTTTAATGGCCTGAGATAATCTTGAAATTCTAAAGACCAAGCACGAGGAGCTTGTTTATGACCATAAAGTGACTTATGAAGTTTGCAAACATGAGTAGGGTGCTCTTTATCAACAAAAACCATAAGTTGTGACATATAAACACCTTTAGTTAAGGTCCCATGCAAGAACGTATTATTAATATCTAATTGATGAAGGGACCAATCATTAGAAACTACCAACGAAAGAATAATTCTTACAGTTGTATGTTTACCCACCGGAGCAAAAGTTTCAATATAATCAATGTGGAGACATTGACTAAACCCTTGAGCAACAAGTCGAGCCTTGTATTTATTGACTGTATGATTGAGATTATATTTAATCCTAAAAATCCATTTAGAACCAACAACATTGTTAGATATCTATTAAAGAACAAGAGACCAAGTACCTTGAGATTTGAGTGCATTAATCTCCTTAAGCATAGTGAGACACCATTTCTCACTTTTTAGTGCTTGACAAACTATTTGTGGTTCCACTTCTCTTGGTTTATTGATTCGATTACCACTATTGTTGGTACGACTAGCAAAGTTTGTAACAGCCCGGTTTAGACACTAGTCGAAAAAGTAGTTTCAGGACCACAAAATCTGAGGTCAGAGAAATAATTTAATATTATTTTTTATGTTTATGGTATGTGATAAAGTATGTGTGAAAATTCTGTGTGAAAATTTTATCGTTTGTGTGCTGATTTGTGAAAAAGGACCGAATTGCGTAAAATGCAAAAGCTGTGTGCTAGTAGTTAAAAGTGCTTAATTGCCATGGCTTATTAAATGAAAGGTCCTTATGTTGTTATTAGACCACATGGTTAATGGATGGACAAAAATGGGCTTATATTAGTGGAATTTAAATGTCTTTACAAAGGTTATAATGGTAATTAGTTAATTACATGTGAATTAAGTAAAAACAAACCAAAAATTCATTTAGTTCATTCTTTTTCCACCGAAAATAGAAATAATAGATAGGGTTTAAAGCTTTGGAGGTTTCAGCATTAGCATGGTTGATTTGGTAAGTGAATTTTGTTCGATTTTTGATGATTTTTATGTTTTTGTGATCGTTGCTTTGAGTACTAGCTAGCCCGTACCTTGATTTTCAGAATTGATGATGATTTTGTGAAGTACCATTGTTGAATAATTGAGTTTTGTAATGTTTAATCATGAAAACTAAGTGTTTCATGATTGATATACATATTTTCTAAAGTGATTTTGAGTAAAAATGCATTTTTAGGATTTAATTGAGAAATGTGAAAACTTTGTGTTGAAATGTGAAATAAATGTGAAATATGGGCTGCTAGGGATTAGTATGAAATTCGGCCAAGCTTGGGTGTGAGTAAATTATGTGTATTTTGTGTAATTATGAAATAGGGACTAAAATGCTAAAGTGTGAAATTATAACGGCTAAAGTGCAAAATGCCCTAATTGTGTGTTTGTGGATTGTTTTGGATGAAAATGAGATTGAATGAGTTGAATTTGATATTATATAGATCAAGAAAAGAGAAATCCGGACCTAGATCGAGGCAAGAACAAAGTGCTCGATTGATCAACTAGTGTCGTTGTTTCTACGTCCGAGGTAAGTTCGTGTATAATACTTATTGTTTAAATAATGTTCATATGTGATGAAATGAATGGGAATGTGATTGTGGAGTTTGGTATTGTGAAATGTGAGTTCAAAGATATGTGGCACTAAGTGTGCGTAAATAGAATCGTTACAGTGATAAATGGCACTAAGTGTGCGAGATAAAGAAAGCTTCGGCTATATTAATTGGCACTACATGTGCGATATCGAGACAACTTCGGTTTAATGTGATGGCACTAAGTGTGCGATATTATTATAACTTCGATTAATTAATTGGCACTAAGTGTGCGATTTCATCAAACATTTAAAGAGGATTGAATGAATTATGGCATCGAGCATTGAAGTGGTAAATATGATAGATAAATACGTGATGGTACAGGTATGTACAGAATCTAAGTGGTTGATGATATTGTAGATGAGATAGATGGAAGATTATGTGAATGAATGATGAAATGAGTTTGATTGAGTAGTGTAACAACCCAAACCCGGCCCAAACACTACGACCGAATTTGACTTGTTACCGAGTGAAACCTTGTGAACACCATTTCGAAAAACATTTTGTTTTCATTGAAAACCCCTCGTTTTCGGTTGTCTTGTCAAAGCTACCCTTAGGTTTAATTTGGAATTTTAATTAAGTCCAATTATTATACCGGTTTTCAAGTGCGCCCGATGGCACGAATAAACCTTTTCGTGTTAATAAAAAAAACATGTGATTTAATGCAATTTTAAAAGTATAGTCTTGAGTAAATATCCAACATAAAAAAAAATAATGCAACTATAGTTTATGGAGGCCTTATTACAACCCAAAATAAAATTAAACAAATTTAAAGTTCTGTAAATTAAAATCCTTTGCATGGCCACCTCGAGTCCCACCGGCTCCTCAACCGCCATCTACGAGTCACCTGAAAAATGTTAAAGGAGAAGGTGAGTCACCAAGACTCAGTATGTAACCCTTCCCCCGGTTAATACAACATTTCATACACAACATATAACAGTTAATTAAGCAAAGTATCATGTACCCAACCTAGCCAACCAAACACCTTTGTCTACCCCACGTGGTACCAAACCACTGGTGACCGTAGTCACGATGTGTTACCAAAACACTGGTGGTGCCAAACCACCGTGACATATAGTCACGATGTGCTACCAAAGCACGGTGTCCGTGAGACACAAATCGGGTGATGGGGCCAACCCATCGTGTGATACCAAATCACCGCGGACGATCCCATATCTCAAGTGGGGCCAACCCACGGTGGTGTTAACCACGGGGACAAGTCGCTATGAGGTACCAAACCTCTGGAGGTACCAAACCTCCGTGACGTATAGTCACGGTGTGCTACCAAAGCACGGTGCTCGTCGACCACGATATCACCGCCCCTCCTCTCATCAACCCATGTCAAACAAAACATACATATATCACATGTATCACATAATCCATGCTTCCCAAAAGCATATTATCAATCTCATACAAATAGAGACTTACCGGTATCCTCGATTGTACCATTAAGGCACTAAAGCCGTATCTACATAAAGCGATTTACACATAACATACACTTGATACACTTTATTAACTATTATACGTGTGTATGTACACACTGTTACCACGTTAGCCTTAGATCAGAAGTTAAACAATCGGCCACACTCTAAGTCCTTGCCCCTATATTCGGCCAACTATCAAGGTTAGTATTATGGCCTATTCGGCCTAATTAACTTATTGGGGAGGGGTTCTTGTGAACCCGAGATCTTACCTTAAAACCCTTTACTACTATTCACCGTACTTGATACTCGAATCTGCTGTACCCAAAACAATCGGTCACAAGCAATGTTAGTAGCCTTGGCTTTAATCACTTAAAGAATAAACCATTACCATAGATTCCTTACCCTTACTTACCAAAGCCGAATGCTAGAGGTTGGAACTCGGGTTAACCGCTTCACCAACTCGGAGTACCTAAGAGACCGATTTACAAAACGTTTTAGAAGCCTTACTTACCATTGCCGAAATCGGCACTTATCCTCCTTAATAGGAATCGGCAAGAATAGGAAGGAGAATCTATGGGGTTTGGCACACTTACCTTTACAACCGATTTGAATAACAGAGAAATCCCAAGTATCTATGCCACTGCATCTTTGTTCGGCCAAAGTGTGTTAAAAAGAGGAAAGGAGATCGACACCTTCAAGGGAGTGTATTCGGCTAAGGTCTTTTAAGAGAAGGGAAAGAAATAAAAGAGGAACAAGGAGAGGTTGAGGGTTTGAGGCAACTAGCAAAAGTGAGAAAAAGAAAACCTATTGATGGATGGGTGCTTATAAAGAAATTCGGCACCCTCCCCTAATGCTTGCAGTCCAACCTTGGCAACAAGGAGTCCAACTCCTAGCCAACTCCTCTTCACCAAGGAGTCCCACATTCGGCCATCACCTAGTAGCCTTGCCGTCCACACCTCCTTGTTCAAGGAGTTCAAAATTCGACTCAATACCTAAAACTTCTCTTGGCCACACATTTGCATTAATTCAAAATTAATTTGAATTAATCTCCATTAATCAATTAATAATCAAATAATCCACTTAACTTAATAATATCCCTTTTAACAAATCCTTAATTATCCCTTATTATCCCCTTATTATCATTTAAAAAAAAAATTTAAAGAGAGCAAAACTCCCTATGTGCCGATCCAACAATAATGCCAAAAATAAGAGGGGAATTCGCGACTCGAACCAAGGCTCCCCTTGCTCCATTGATGGCGTCACATGTAGCTCCCATGTAGCACTCCTTTTGCCACTTTACCAAGCTGATTTTTGTGTTAGTAATACCCATATTTATTCTTATAACACCACTTACCAAGGCTCCTTCTTTTAAAAGTTAAAAACTGAATTTCTCCATCAAACCGAGAGCACACTTAAAGCCTTAAATTAAGCTTATTTATTCCATAAATAATACCACGATAGTTCTTACATAAGAAAAATAATTTATTTCCAAATAGCCCCGTTTTTGGGATGTTACGAGTTCTACCCCTTAAAATAAATTTAGTCCTCGAAATTTCTTGATCAAAAGAGATGGGGGTATTCCGCCGCATCACCTCCTCGGGCTCCCACGTAGCATCTTCCACTCCGTGGTTCCGCCATAACACTTTTACTAAAGGCCTTTGCCTTCCTACGTAGAACTTTCACATCTCGGTCTACAATCAACAACCGGTTCTTCCTCAAAAGATAAATCCGTGTTCACCTCAATCTCGCTCTTTGGCACAACGTGCGAAGGATCGACCGATACCGTCTCAAAGATTGATACATGGAATACGTCATGAATCGACTCGATTCTGCCCGGCAACTCTAGCTGATAAGCTACCGGTCCTATTCGCTTCACAACAGTATATGGCCCAATGAACCTTGGGCTTAACTTCCCTTTCCGTCCAAACCTCAACACCTTTTTCCAAGGCGACACTTTCAGAAAGACTTTGTCTCCCACAGCATACTCCACTTCCTTGCGTTTGAGATCGGCATAAGACTTCTGCCTATCCGATGCTTCCTTGAGACGAGACCGAATTACCTTGACTTTGTCTTCCGTCTCAGCTACCAGTTCTGGACCCAGAACTTGTCTTTCTCCCAACTCCGTCCAACATGTAGGAGTACGACACTTTCGTCCATATAGGGCCTCGTATGGAGCCATTTGAATACTCGCTTGATAACTATTGTTATAGGCGAATTCCGCTAGTGGTAGGTACTCCTCCCAACTACCACTAAAATCCAAGATACAGCCTCTTAGCATGTCTTCTAAAATCTGTATCACTCTTTCCGACTGTCCGTCAGACTGTGGATGGAAAAGCCGTCTTGAAATCTAACAGTGTACCCAAAGCTTGATGCAATGCTTTCCAAAACCTTGACGTAAATCTGGGATCCCTATCCGAGATAATCGACACTGGCACACCATGCAACCTCACTATTTCACCCACATACAGCTTTGCTAGCTTCTGGAGTGAGTAATCCATTCTCACTGGCATGAAGTGAGCTGATTTAGTTAGGCGATCCACAATTACCAGCATCGCATCCTTCTTGGTGGGCGTGGGGTAGCCCACTAACAAAATCCATGGTGATCCTCTCCCATTTCCACCGAGGATCTTTATCGGTTGAAGTAGTCCCGATGGTGACCGATGTTCGGCCTTAACCTGGCGACACGTCGGACACTTCCCTACGAATTCCGTTATCTCACGCTTCAACCTGTGCCACGTAATCGCTGTTTCCGCAAATCTCCATACATCTTGCTTCCACCGGGATGCATAGCGTATGGGCTGCTATGTGCATCTTGGAGAATTTTTCTCGCCTCATTCTGTATCCTTTGGCATACATACTCGTCCTTGAAAACAAAGCGCTCCTTCGCTAGACAGTATGCACTTCCAAACCACCGTCTTGAACTTGTTCCTCTTAGAGCTCAAGCCTTCATCCACTATCCGCTTTTCTTTAATCTCCTCAATCCAAGTCGGCTTTACTTGAAGTTACGCCAAAAGACTCCCATCATCATACTGAGACTTAACCGAGCGAACATTGCTCTTAAGTCAAATCACCACCTTCCGGCTCAACGCGTCGGCTACCACATTAGCCTTTCCGGATGGTACTCGATTGAACAATCATAGTCCTTTAGTAGTTCAATCCATCGACGCTGTCTCGATTCGAGATCCTTTTGAGTCGGGAGATACCTCAAGCTTTTGTGATCCGTGTAGACCATCGACTTCTCTCCATACGGGTAATGTCTCCATATCTTGAGCGAAGACGGCCGCCGCTAACTCTAAATCGTGAGTTGGGTAGTTAACCTCATGCGATCTTAATTGACGGGATGCATAGGCTACTACCTTCCCATCTGCATCAACACACATCCTAGGCCGGTGTGAGATGCATCACAATAGATCGTGAATAACTTTCTCGCTTCAGTTGTACTCAAAACCGGAGCTTCAGTCAAAATCTTCCTTAGCTTATCAAAGCTTTCTTGTCGCTTTTCAGTCCATACAAATGGGACACCCTTCCTTAGCAACTTAGTCAACGGTATTGCTATTAGAGAGAATCCTTCCACGAATCTCCGATAGTATCCTGCTAAACCCGTAAAACTTCGTATTTCAGCCACCGTCCTAGGTGGTTTCCACTCCAATCTTGCCTCAATCTTGCGAGGTCTACTCTAATTCCTTGGTGATACTACATGACCTAAGAAAGCCACTTCCTAAGCCAAAATTCACACTTACTCGAATTTGGCATATAATCGCTTCCCCTCAATACTTGCGTAACTATCCGTAAATGCTTGTCATGCTCTTCTTCGTCTTTGAATAAACCAATATGTCGTCTATAAACACCACGACGAACTGGTCCAATCATCGCTGGAATACTCGTTCATCAAGTCCATGAATGCGCGGCGCATTAGTCAATCCGAATGGCATCACCAAGAACTCGAAATGCCCATACCGAGTTCGAATGCCGCTTTTGTGAACATCGACCTCCTTTACCTTAAGTTGATGATATCCCGACCTAAGGTCTATCTTTGAAAACACCGAGGCACCCTTCAGTTGATCGAACAAGTCGTCAATCCGAGGCAAGCGGATATTTGTTCTTGATCGTCAACTTATTTAGCGACGGTAGTAGTCGATGCACATCCGCATAGAACCGTCCTTCTTCTTGACAAACAACACAGCGCTCCCCACGGAGATATACTTGGTCGTATAAACCCTCTATCCAAGAGCTCACGAATTTGAGCCTTTAGCTCCACCAATTCCTTTGGTGCCATTCGGTATGGTGCTATGGATACAGTGCCGCCCGGTAGCAAGTCTATACCGATTCGACTTCTCGATCCGGAGGCAAACCGGAAGTTCTTCCGGGAACACATCAAGCAAATTCCCAACCGTTCGGACCTTTTCAATAACTAACCCCTTAGCTTCCAAGGCATGATTTGAACCAAATACGCCTCACAACCCTTCTTGACCATCTTTTCACCTTCAAGGCGGACACTCACGTTGGATAGATAATTCCTCCTATCTCCTATCATAACCACTTCATCACCTTCCGTCGCCTTAAGAACCATGCGCTTGGTCGCGCTAGATCCAACCTTGCTTGGTACTTAACCAACCAATCCATACCAAGGATCAAATCGAACTCCCCAAACGGTAGTTCCATTAGATCGACTACAAATACTACCCCTTGGAGTTCTAGGGGGTACGCCTCTATAGAGTTTATCTACGACTCACGGAGTGACCTAAGGGGCTAACTACGAGTCATCTCCTAGAAGCGATTTTGAGTCTAGGTCCATTGTTCCTACCACACTACTAGCAATGTACGAGTGTGTCGAGCCCACATCAATCAATGCAACATAAGGAAAACCGAAAATTAGAAACGCGTCGGTTATAACATCCAGGTGCGTCACCTTCTTCGCGACACCTCGCCTGCGTAAACTAAGCCAGGTGCCTAGCCTCCGTGTTGCCTCGAACCTCGCGCCTTGAGTTCCACGACCTCGATTAGGACCGTTGTTTCCTCTACCATTACCACGACCCTCCGTGGTCCTACATTTCTATCCCGAGCACCGCGGTTCGACCCTCTGCGTTGTTTCTTAGCTAGCTTTTGGGGACAATCTCGACACGATGCTCCAAAGACCCACACTCAAAGCATCCTTTATCACCGCCCAACAACCTCCCCAATGGGTCTTTCCACAGCCGATTGACCGAGTCGGCCTTTGATTAGCGCCAGGCCTTCTTTGCTGATTGGGCCCACTTGGCCTAGCCTTTTCTCGAGCACTCCCGCTGATCCGGTGACCCAAAACTTCTCTTCCGATTGTTCTTACTATAGCTCGCCTCATTCTCCTCCTTGATTCCTTCGGCTACCTTAGCCTTCTCCACTAGAGATGAGAACTCACGAACCTTCTTTGTGGGGCAATCAAGAACCTTAAGTCATCTCGGAGTCCATCCTCGAAGCGGACACGGCGCTCATGTTCAGTAGCCACGATGCCTCTCGCATATCTACTCAAACGGCCTTAGAAATTACGCCTCATATTCCGACACGGACTTAGTTCCTTGAACTAATCCCTAAAAGCCTTTCTCTGCTGGCGTCGGTGTAGCTAATGCCCACATACTTTTTTCTCGATAGGCGGTTACGAAATACTCCCACGTCAAATCATCTATGTAGCCCCATCTCGAACCGTAAGCCACCACCGATACGCTTCATCCTTTAGAAGCGACACGCCTTCGACTTCTCTTCTTGATCAGTCAAGGTCATCCATGATTCTTTTGGTTGACTCTAGCGATGATTCTCACGCACTAGGTGCCACTCCCGACACACCTCGGAATACCTCCGCTCCGTTAGATCGGAGTCGCCGGGGACGATTTCCGAGCTCCAACATTTCCACCCGCCCACCCACCATCTCCAAGACTCGCAACACACGACTATGACACCGACTCGCCACCTGGCCCCGCTCCCGGCTCCTCAGCTCTAAAAGTAGGAGGTGGTGGTGGCAGTGGTACTTCATTTTCCGAACCTTGTCCTGACCTGACGGGTTCAGACACCGTCATCCTACCCCTACCACGTCCACGGCGTCCACGTCCTCTAGAACTCATTCTATCTACCGTGCTTTTAATCTGATTAAGAAAAATTTTATGCGTTAGTACTTTTGTTCCACTTTATTACTCGCGAAGAAGTTTTATGGATGAGGTTTAATCAGAGATTCTTTCGAGCAAACAAGGTTCCAGTTTCCTACCCTAGTTCACACAAAGAAGTCCATGCATCCATTCCTTAATACTTTCCATACCTATTCACTCATCGGACATTTCTGCCCATTTCTAACCCAGGGGTATTTTCGTCTTTTTCCTACAAGGGTATTTTCGTAATTTTCCAGAACCAAGATATTTGCTGATGATTTCCAAAGCTAAGTTGTTGAATATTTAATAAAATAGTTAAATTTTTGGACAAAACCGTCGAATCCATATTTTATGGGTCAGGGGCATTTTGGTAATTTTACTCCTAAGGGTATTTCTGTAATTTTCCACAAGTTAAGTTTTCCGAGAAAAACATGGTATACCTAGTGTTCTAGGGTTTAAGAGGGTTATTGGACAAGTTTTGAAAACATTAGGGCTTGTTGTCTCGTTCTATTTTGAAAAACAAGGCTAATTCCCTTTTTGGGTTTTAATCATTGTTTTTAGCCTATGACCGAGCCTTCCGGTCGTGGTGAACCAAAGCTACGCACTGTGCAGAATTCAAGTGAAGAGGAGGTGAGTCACGCGGACCGCTTAAATACCAAGCTCTCACCGAACCTTTCTAGACATGCGCACGAGAGGTTACCACACCACTAAGCCTTCGAAAGTTAGGGTGAGCAGGAAGCTACGCACTGCAGGATACTGCGAAGAGGAGGTGAGTCACGAGGACCGCTTAAATACCAAGCTCTTCCGGATCCAATCCTAGACATGCGTGTGGGTTACCACACCCTAGCTCATTGACTAAGTCATAGGTTGGTTTAGTTCTTTAAGTCTTATGCTTCGTTGTGTTTGAGTAATCTAGCCTTAGGGTCCAAGTCCTATAAGTCTATCTACGTTCCATGCTTCCTACCCTTCTACAGAATATAATTCACGAAGGTTTAGATGTACTTTACAGGCGGATCGGCGTCAGGAGACTCGGGCCATGCCGCTTAAAAACCCGTAAATCATACCATAAGGCCTACCAAAAACATTTTTGGGCCTTGGGCCCCACAACCAGCTTTGAACTTGGCTCGATGATACCATTCTCAGAAACAACCCAAACCCGCCCAAACACTACGACCGAATTTGACTTGTTACTGAGTGAAACCTTGTGAACACCATTTGAAAAACATTTTGTTTTCATTGAAAACCCCTCGTTTTGGTTGTCTTGTCAAAGCTACCCTTAGGTTTAATTTGGAATTTTAATTAAGTCCAATTATTATACCGGTTTTCAAGTGCGCCTGATGGCACGAATAAACCTTTTCGTGTTAATAAAAAAACATGTGATTTAATGCAATTTTAAAAGTATAGTCTTGAGTAAATATCCAACATAAAAAAATAATGCAACTATAGTTTATGGAGGCCTTATTACAACCCAAAATAAAATTAAACAAATTTAAAGTTACGTAAATTAAAATCCTTTGCATGGCCACCTCGAGTCCCACCAGCTCCCCTCAACCGCCATCTACGAGTCACCTGAAAAATGTTAAAGGAGAAGGTGAGTCACCAAGACTCGAGATGTAACCCTTCCCCGGTTAATACAACATTTCATACACAACATATAACAGCTTAATTAAGCAAAGTATCATGTACCCAACCTAGCCAACCAAACACCTTTGTCTACCCCACGTGGTACCAAACCACTTTGGTGACCGTAGTCACGATGTGTTACCAAAACACTGGTGGTGCCAAACCACCGGTGACATATAGTCACGATGTGCTACCAAAGCAACGGTGTCCGTAGACACAAATCGGGTGATGGGGCCAACCCATCGTGTGATACCAAATCACCGCGCAGACGATCCCATATCTCAAGTGGGGCCAACCCACGGTGGTGTTAACCACGAGGACAAGTCGCTATGAGGTACCAAACCTCCGGAGGTACCAAACCTCCGTGACGTATAGTCACAAAGATGTGCTACCAAAGCACCGGTGCTCGTCAAGACGATATCACCGCCCCTCCTCTCATCAACCCATGTCAAACAAAACATACATATATCACATGTATCACATAATCCATGCTTCCCAAAAGCATATTATCAATCTCATACAAATAGAGACTTACCGGTATCCTCGATTGTACCATTAAGGCACTAAAGCCGTATCTACATAAAGCGATTTACACATAACATACACTTGATACACTTTATTAACTATTATACGTGTGTATGTACACACTGCTACCACGTTAGCCTTAGATCCCCGGTTAAACAATCGGCCACACTCTAAGTCCTTGCCCCTATATTGGCCAACTATCAAGGTTAGTATTATGGCCTATTCGGCCTAATTAACTTATTGGGGAGGGTTCCTTGTGAACCCGAGATCTTACCTTAAAACCCTTTACTACTATTCACCGCACTTGATACTCGAATCTGCTGTACCCAAAACAATCGGTCACAAGCAATGTTAGTAGCCTTCTGGCTTTAATCACTTAAAGAATAAACCATTACCATAGATTCCTTACCCTTACTTACCAAAGCCGAATGCTAGAGGTTGGAACTCGGGTTAACCGCTTCACCAACCCGAGTACCTAAGAGACCCGTTTACAAAACGTTTTAGAAGCCTTACTTACCATTGCCGAAATCGGCACTTATCCTCCCTTAATAGGAATCGGCAAGAATAGGAAGGAGAATCTATGGGGTTTCGCACACTTACCTTTACAACCGATTTGAATAACAGAGAAATCCCAAGTATCTATGCCACTGCATCTTTGTTCGCCAAAGTGTGTTAAAAAGAGGAAAGGAGATCGACACCTTCAAGGGAGTGTATTCGGCTAAGGTCTTTTAAGAGAAGGGAAAGAAATAAAAGAGGAACAAGGAGAGGTTGAGGGTTTGGCAACTAGCAAAAGTGAGAAAAAAAAAACCTATTGATGGATGGGTGCTTATAAAGAAATTCAGCACCCTCCCCTAATGCTTGCCGTCCAACCTTGGCAACAAGGAGTCCAACTCCTAGCCAACTCCTCTTCACCAAGGAGTCCCACATTCGGCCATCACCTAGTAGCCTTGCCGCCCACACCTCCTTGTTCAAGGAGTTCAAAATTCGCTCAATACCTAAAACTTCTCTTGGCCACACATTTGCATTAATTCAAAATTAATTTGAATTAATCTCCATTAATCAATTAATAATCAAATAATCCACTTAACTTAATAATATCCCTTTTTAACAAATCCTTAATTATCCCTTATTATCCCCTTATTATCATTTAAAAAAATTTAAAGAGAGCAAAACTCTCCCTATGTGCCATTCAACAATAATGCCAAAAATAAGAGGGGAATTCGCGACTCGAACCAAGGCTCCCTTGCTCCATTGATGGCGTCACATGTAGCTCCCATGTAGCACTCCTTTGCCACTTTACCAAGCTGATTTTTGTGTTAGTAATACCCACATTTATTCTTATAACACCACTTACCAAGGCTCCTTCTTTTAAAAGTTAAAACTGAATTTCTCCATCAAACCGAGCACACTTAAAGCCTTAAATTAAGCTTATTTATTCCATAAATAATACCACGATAGTTCTTACATAAGAAAAATAATTTATTTCCAAATAGCCCCGTTTTTGGGATGTTACAAGTAGCATTATAAATGCTTGTATATGAACCTATAGATATGGTATGAAAGTGAGTAATAGACATGGGTGAGATTGAGTAGTGATGTGAATTGAACTTAGTGTTAGTTAATTTTGTATATTGAATTTGAAATGTTGAGTTAATTGTGTTATATTACGAACTTACTAAGCTTTAAAGCTTATTACGTGAAGTCTTTTTCTGTTTTACAGTGTCATTAAAGCTAGCTTGGATCCAGGGATCGTCAGCAAATCAATCACACTATCGGACATCTATTTTGGTACCTTTTTGGAAAGTTTAACAAATGGTATATGGCATGTATAGGCTAGTGAGTTGTGGAATGTTTTTGAGATGTATAAATCTTGCCATGTGATATGGCTTGATAATGGAATGATTTTGTAACATCCTGGAATTAGGGGCTCTGCATTATTTTGTGTTGCTGTGTGTTTGGCATGTCTTGTTTGTTATTTTGGTGTGTTTGGGGGTCCCAGGAAGGCTCGGGGTAAAGCTTGAGCCTTGGTGAAATTTTTTTTTATGCACTTTAGGGGGGAGCTAGCAGAGGCAGATCTTAAGAATAAATACTTGTGTTTGATGACACAAGAAAAGAGGTGGTAAAGTGGCAAGGAGACGCCACTTAGAGTGCATGGAAGTGGCGTCACAAGGGAGCATCAGGGGGAAGGAGTTCAAGTCGCACTAACAGCATTCAGAATCTTTATTTTTGCACCTAGGGAGCTAGAGTGGTGGATTCAGCAAGGGCTCTTCAAGGATGAGTGTTGAAGGAGTCAAAGTGTTTGAATGGGTGGACAAGAATGCTTGAAGGGATTTGAATCGGTCAACTTGTTTGAATGGTGGAAGGAGAGTGAAAGTAGGAGGGAAATGTGGGATATGTTGTTGGTGGAAGTGGTTGGCCGAATGAGGGGTTTGTGGGAAGGAAAATTCGGCTAGAGGGGCATGAGGGAGCATAATCGGGTTGCCTTGTGTGTGTGCCGAATTGGGAGTTGAGCTTTTAGTTTTCTTTTTAGGTGGTGTTTAGCTTGTGTGCCGATTTTTCCCTAGTGCATCTAAGGTCCTTTCGAGTGGAATTCTCTTGGTTCTTTTCAACCTTTCTTTTCATTTCTTTTTTTACTTTGGTTGTCAACCTTCCCATTGAGCATTGTTTTTCTTCAAAGTTGCCAAAGTCACTGTGGCCGAAATCTTCTCCTTCACCTTTCTACTTCTTGCGTTTTACATTCTTTTCTCCTTTAACCGAAGCCTCCTTCTTTTCTCTTCTCTTTGTGTTTCGTCCCTACACTTTTCACCATAGCCGAAACATCTTGTTTGTTAATCGGTATCTCTACTTTAAGGTAAAGATCTCTCTTTTATTTTTATCATGATCAATACCTCTGTTCTTTCTTTTCGTGGTGAAGCCGAACCTATTTTGTAAACAACTGAATTTGTTTCTTACATTCTTTGCTCCAAGCCGAACATCACATAGCAAGGTGCTAGGAATCGTTGGTCAGGGGGGTATCTTTGCAATCGGTTCTGTTGTTAAGGTAAGAAAGACTCTGTTGCCCATTTCTTTCCCTTCTTTCGATTTTTGTAGCCAAAGCCAAATGGCTAATTGGCTTGGCAGTTTCAGCTTGGGCTAACCCTTCTTCCTTTCTTCTTTTCTCTGTTGGGGACACTTACTCCGGGAAACACCTTTAGTTAAGCGATTTGTAGTCCAAAGCCAAGGGGTTGCTGTTTTCCAAATTAAATCACTCTATTCAAATTCTTAAGGTAAAGAGTTCTTTAGTCTTGCATTTTTGGACTCTTCTCTGATTATAGTCTATCTTAACCGAATCTCTTGATTAGAGGTTCTCTTTGATCTCTGATCGAGTCCATTTCATGGATACAAGGAATGATCAAGCCAAGGAGGGGAGCGTATCCGTAACCCCTATTCCTAAGTTTAAGAAGCATGCTGTGTTGGCGGTTCAGGATTTTCCGCTGGGCTGTGGTAGAGAGCCGACGTCTGCCTGGGATAGACAGATAGCCGTCGTCCCTACTAACGAAAGTGTCGACGTAGAAAGCTTGGTGTTACGCGTTATCAGGTGTGTATTACTCACACACTTTTTCTTGTTATTGTGTTATTAACTGTAATGGTTGAAAGCAGAAATGACTGATGTGATAGGCAAAATACCCTTATGGGTGAGGTTGAAGACACCGGGTAAGTTCTTCGATATTGATATTCTTGATTATATGTATGTATGTGTGTTCGGTGTTATGCATGTATGAAATAGTATCTGTTACGCATTATGATAATGGTTGCATACATATTGTGCACGATGTAAAGAGCATGGGCTCGTGATTGAATGGAAGGAGAAGGGAGAATCAGTGACTACTGTCATGAGTGGTCTAAGTACCCCGGTGGTTGAAACCACGAATGATTTAATCAGTGACTTATCTCGGTGGTCAAGTACCACAGTGGGTTGGCCCCACGTATGCGTAATTTTATCAGAGATCGTCACGGTGGTCTAAGACCACAGTGGGTTAGCCCCACGATTACATGTTATAGTGACTTTGTCACGAGTGACTGCTGTCACGAGTGGTCTGGGACCACGGTGGTCATGAACCACAGTGGCATAATGCCACGGGTGTTTAGATGGAGAGCTAGATTGGGCTGGGCTGCATTGCATACATGAGACATATGTCGTACTGAGCGGTCTAAGGCCCAGTTTGCGTTACACGGGGATTTACACACTGAGTCTCGATGACTCACCCCTTTGCTAATCTTGCAGGTAATCGATAGGTGGCGGGTTTTGGAGCCGGGACAGACTCGAGGTGGCCATGCATTGCGAGTTCTCTAGTAAACTCGAACTTTATTTTTTAAACTTATTTCTATTTCGGGATTTGAATTTGTAATAAGGCCGCTTTAACTTTATTTTTGGGGTTTTGTTTAAATGCTGGTTTTATATATGTTATGAATTATCGAAAAGCGGGGTTTTCTTAAAAACAAAAATAGAGGTTTTCCAAAAGTTCAACGAATGGATAACAAGCCATAAATAATTTAAAACTGGAATTTTTCTTAACATTACAAGTATTATTTCCAAGGATCACGCACCTCAACATTCATTTCAACTATCACCTTTCGAAATTTTCTAAGTTCGGTTTGGCAAAATAAACCCGTGTTCAGCACCTAATTAGCTTAATGAGAAAATGGTAAAGTATGTGTAATCAAACCTCAAATCACGATGTTTTGTCAAAATTTTTAAATCTATTTTTCCTATAACAATCCAGATTTGGTCGTAACATTTTGACCGGGTTTAGGGTGTTACAATTTTGGTATCAGAGCCAGTTTCAAAAACTCGGCTGTGGGTATGGGGTTCAAAATGATTTCAAAAGATGGTTTAGAAAATTTTGGAAATATATGTCTTCTGGAAGCATGGCACCCGAGTCTCCGGAACCAAATTCGCACGGTAAGTCTTTTGACTATTAGTTGTTTTATATGAACTGAGTGCAATATGCTATGATTACTTGTACTGAGAAATGTAACTCTAGAGACTGAAACCTTATGTATGCGTGAATGGGCGAGAATTACTCATAATGTTATCTTCATAAAACTGCTCTGTAGTAAGCAGTGGAAGAAAACACTAACTCATAAAACTCTTAATCAAATTAAGATGAATCGATAGTCATGAACGCTAGAGGACGTGGACGTGGTGTGTGAGGCCGTGGAAGAGGCCATGATATTGGGGCTGAGCCCTCGGCATCTGGGCATGGGTCAGAAGGTGAGATGCCAGCATCACCAGTCGCGGAAGTAGAATTTCAGGACCAAACTGGTGGAGACGATGCGGTGTCTCAGGCGATGTTACGTGTTCTGGAGAGAGTTGCTGGAGCGAGCACGGGATCAGTGGCTCAAAAATGCGTGTCGAGCGACTTTGAGCCAATGGGGTCAAGTGTTTAGGGTATTTCGGTGTGGCTCCTAATGTAGCCGAGTACTGGTTAGAAGTAGTGGAACGGATTATGGATGATCTTGACTGCACCGCTGAAGAGAAACTAAAAGGAGTTGTGTCTCTTCTCCGAGATGAGGCTTACCAATGGTGACTCACGGTTAGAGATGGTACAGCAGTGGACCGCATTAACTGGGATTTCTTTAAGTCTGCGTTCCAGGGGAAATACATTGGGTCGAGCTATGTGGACGCTCAGCGGAAGGCATTCCTTAACTTGGTGCAGGGAAGTAAGTCAGTTGCCGAGTATGAGGCGGAATTCCTACGTCTTAGCCGGTAAGTTCGAGGTATTGTGTCCATAGATCATGAGCGTTTTGTCTGATTTGAAGATGGTCTGAGGGACGAGTTGCGAGTACTGATAGCTCCGCAACAGGAAAGGGAATTCATCGTTTTGGTTGAGAAGGTTAAGATAGCCGAAGAGGCAAAGCGATCTGAAAGGCAAAATCAGGATAGGGATAAGGGTAGGAATAAGAGAAGCTTTGGACCGTCAAGATCTACTGGGAATTTTAAGAAGAGGCCTAGGTTGGATGGGCCGGGTCGAGTTGCGAGGCCCGTTGTTGCTGGTCTACCACAGCAATGTGCTACGTGTGGGAAGTTTTATTTAAGAGAGTGCTAGGAAAGAAGTGATGGATGTTATAGGTGTGGATCAGTGGATCATCGGGTAAGGGATTGTCCGCAAGAGCCAAACAGAATGCGACCAGTAGGTCAGAATTATGTTCAGCCTGGTAGAGGTGGTCAGCAACCACAGAGAGGTCGTGGTCCGGCCAGAGGTGGAAATGGTTTTGGTCGTGGACGTGGAGCACCGGGCAGAGGTGCTGGGAACACGGATGCAAGACAACCTGGGTTAGTCTATGCAGCTAGACACCGAGAGGAGGGCGATGCACCAGACGTCATAACCGGTACGTTCCTTATTTACGGATTTCTTTTTACTGCACTGATTGATATTGGGTCAACACATTCCTATATTGCTAGTACTGTGTCTGAAACTCTAAACATAGACTCTGAGATTGCTTCTAGGGAGATGACTGTACTTAGCCCTTTAGGATAATCTGTAGTGGTGAACAAACTTTTTAGGAGCGTGCCTCTAGAAGTGCAAGGGATGGTTTTCCTGGCTGATTTGACGGAACTGCCATTCGGTGAGTTCGATTTGATTTTAGGTATGGACTGGTTAGTGAGATATCGAGCAAACTTGGATTGTGCTGCTAAGCGCATGGTGTTAAGTACTCCTGAGGATAATGAAGTCTTAGTGATAGGCGAAAGGAGAAACTACTTGTCCAATTTAGTGTCTGCTTTAAAGGCTGAAAGAATGGTGAGAAAAGGATGCGAGGCGTTCTTAACTTTTTTCAGTGCTTTGGAGGCAAAGGAGTTGACTGTAAAGGGTGTTAGGACAGTGGAGGAGTTCTTCGATGTTTTTCCAGAAGAGCTTCCAGGGTTACCTCCGGATCGCGAGGTGGAATTCGGTATCGATCTTCTCCCGGGAACAGGGCCAGTGTCTATTGCCCCATATAGAATGGCACCAAAGGAGTTGGTGGAGCTGAAAGCCCAAATTCAGGAACTATTGGACCGGGGTTTTATCCGACCAAATGTGTCTCCATGGGGAGCACCGGTGTTGTTCGTCAAGAAGAAGGACGGGTCGATGCGGATGTGCATTGATTATAGGCAACTTAACAAGTTGACGATTAAGAACAAGTACCCGTTGCCTAGGATAGACGATCTGTTCGATCAGTTGCGAGGCGCTACGGTCTTTTCAAAGATAGATTTGAGGTCAGGTTATCACCAGCTTAAGGTCAAGAAGGCAGATATTCATAAGACAGCTTTTCGAACTCGTTATGGTCACTACGAGTTCTTGGTGATGCCGTTTGGGTTGACAAATGCACCAGCTGTGTTCATGGACATGATGAACCGAGTATTCCAACCCTATCTGGATCGGTTTGTCGTGGTGTTCATAGACGATATTTTGGTCTATTCAAGTTCGAAAGAGGAACATGATTCGCATCTTTAGGTGGTTCTAGAGATTCTAAGAGAAAAAATAGTCAGACGCTGAAATTCGTAAGTGTGAATTACGGTGAGGAAGTTACCTTTCTGGGACATGTTGTGTCTGCTGAGGGAATTAGGGTTGATCCCCGGAAAATTGAGGCCGTGTTGGACTGGAAACCGCCTAAGTCTGTGGCAGAAATTCAAAGTTTTCTTGGGTTAGCTGGGTACTACAGAAGGTTTGTTGAGGGGTTCTCACTAATAGCTGCACCGCTAACCAAGTTGTTACGGAAAGGGGTACCGTTTGTCTGGTTAGATAAGCAGGAGGAAAGTTTTGAGAAGTTAAAGAGGATCTTGACTGAGGCTCCAGTGTTGATTCAGCCTGAGGCTGGGAAGGAGTTTGTTGTTTACTGCGATGCGTCGCACACGGGGTTAGGATGTGTGTTGATGCAAGAGGGGAAGTGGTAGCATATGCGTCTCGGCAGTTGAGACCGCATGAAGTGAATTATCCCACGCATGATCTGGAGTTAGCCGCGGTGGTGTTTGCTCTGAAGATTTGGAGGCATTACCTGTATGGAGAGAAGTCCATTATCTACACCGACCACAAGAGCTTGAAATATATCCTTACCCAGAAGGAGTTGAATTTAAGGCAGCGAAGGTGGGTTAAATTGCTAAAGGACTATGATTGTTCGATTGAGTACCACCCGAGTAAAGCTAACGTTGTGGCAGACGCGTTGAGTCGTAAAGTGATATCAGACTTGAGGGCAATGTTCGCCCATCTCAGCTTGTATGATGATGGAAGTGTGCTAGCATTGAATCGCAAGTGAAGCCTTCTTGGGTCGATCGGATAAAGGAGAAACAATTATTAGATGAATCGCTAAGCCCTAAATTTTAGCTAGTGGCGGTGGTGAGACAGAAGATTTCAAAGTGTGAGCAAGTGATGGGGTATTATGCTTTCGAGGAAAGGCTTGTATGCCGAGGGATTCCGAATTGAGGCAGAAGATTCTTCAGGAAGCGCATAGTAGCCCATATGCTATGCATCCTGGCGGGAGTAAGATGTATCGGGATTTGCGTGAACAGTTTTGGTGGTCGGTCCAAGCAAGAGGTTACCGAGTTTGTGGCTAGGTGCCTAACGTGTCGCCAGTAAAGGCGAACATCGATTACCTTCGTGGTTGCTCTGACCAAGAAAGATTCCACTTTGGAAGTGGGAGAGGATAACGATGGACTTTGTGAGTGGGCTACCCCTTACGCCTACGAAGAAAGATTCAGTGTGGGTAATTGTGGATCAGTTGACGAAGTTCGCTCACTTCATGCCAGTTCGGGTTGATTATTCACTACAGAAGTTAGCCAAGCTTTATGTAGCAGAAATTGTGAGGTTACATGGGGTACCTGTGTCTATCATATCAGACAGAGACCTCAGGTTTACGTCAAGGTTCTGGAAGGCGTTGCATCAAGCGTTGGGTACAAGACTGGATTTCAACACAGCGTTTCATCCATAGACTGATGGTCAGTCGGAGAGGGTAATTCAGATCTTAGAGAACATGTTGAGAGGCTGTGTCATTGACTTCAGGGGTAGTTGGGAGGAGTTCCTACCATTGGCAGGATTTGCGTACAATAACAGCTATCAATCAGGTATTCAGATGGCACCCTATGAAGCATTATATGGTCAGAAGTGTCGCACTCATACTTGTTGGACAGAGTTGGGTGAGTGACAGTTGTTGGGTCCAGAATTGGTTGCGAAAACAGAGGAAAAGGTTAAGTTGATTCAGACTCGGTTAAAGGAAACTTCTGATAGGCAAAAATCTTACGCAGATCTGAAGCATAAGGATATAGAGTTCTCTGTGGGTGATCGGGTTTTTCTAAAGGTTTCACCGTGGAAGAAAGTTCTAAGGTTTGGACGGAAGGGCAAGTTGAGCCCTAGGTTCATCAGGCCTTATCGTGTGTTGAAGCGCGTGGGACCAGTAGCTTATCAGCTCGAGTTACCTGCAGAATTGGGGCAGATTCATGATGTATTCCATGTCTCGATGTTAAGGCGCTACCGTTAAGATCCATCTCATATAGTGCCAGTGGAGGAAATCGAAGTAAGACCTGATTTATCCTTTGAGGAGGAACCAGTTCAAATCCTAGACCGAGATGTTAAGGTGTCGCGGAGAAAGACGGTTCCATTGGTTAAGGTGTTGTGGCGGAATCACGGTTCAGAGGAAGCCACGTGGGAGCTGGAGGATGTGATGCGATAGCAATACCCTCATCTCTTTTGACCAGGTAAATTTCGAGGCCGAAATTTCTTTAAGGTGGTAGAACTGTAACATCCTGGAATTAGGGGCTCTGCATTATTTTGTGTTGTTGTGTGTTTGGCATGTCTTGTTTGTTATTTTGGTGTGTTTGGGGGTCCCGGGAAGGCTCGGGGTAAAGCTTGAGCCTTGGTGAAAATTCTGTTTTTATGCACTTTAGGGGGGAGCTAGCAGAGGCAGGTCTTAAGAATAAATACTTGTGTTTGATGACACAAGAAAAGAGGTGGTAAAGTGGCAAGGAGACGCCACTTAGAGTGTATGGAAGTGGCGTCACAAGGGAGCAGCAGGGGGAAGGAGTTCAAGTCGCACTAACAGCATTCAGAATCTTTATTTTTGCGCCTAGGGAGCTAGAGTGGTGGATTTGGCAAGGGCTCTTCAAGGATGAGTGTTGAAGGAGTCAAAGTGTTTGAATGGGTGGACAAGAATGCTTGAAGGGATTTGAATCGGTCAACTTGTTTGAATGGTGGAAGGAGAGTGAAAGTAGAAGGGAAATGTGGGATATGTTGTTGGTGGAAGTGGTTGGCCGAATGAGGGGTTTGTGGGAAGGAAAATTCGACTAGAGGGGCATGATGGAGCATAATCGGGTTGCCTTGTGTGTGTGCCGAATTGGGAGTTGAGCTTTTAGTTTTCTTTTTTGGTGGTGTTTAGCTTGTGTGCCGATTTTTCCCTAGTGCATCTAAGGTCCTTTCGAGTGGAATTCTCTTGGTTCTTTTCAACCTCTCTTTTTCTTTCTTTTTTTTCTTTGGTTGTCAACCTTCCCATTGAGCATTGTTTTTCTTCAAAGTTGCCAAAGTCACTGTGGCCGAAATCTTCTCCTTCACCCTTCTACTTCTTGCATTTTACATTCTTTTCTCCTTTAACTGAAGCCTCCTTCTTTTCTCTTCTCTTTGTGTTTCGTCCCTACACTTTTCACCATAGCCGAAACATCTTGTGTGTTAATCGGTATCTCTGCTTTAAGGTAAGGATCTCTCTTTTATTTTTATCATGATCAATCCCTCTGTTCTTTCTTTTCGTGGTGAAGCCGAACCTATTTTGTAAACAATTGAATTTGTTTCTTACAATCTTTGCTCCAAGCCGAACATCACATAGCAAGGTGCTAGGAATCGTTGGTCAGGGGGGATCTTTGCAATCGGTTCTGTTGTTAAGGTAAGAAAGACTCTGTTGCCCATTTCTTTCCCTTCTTTCGGTTTTTGTAGCCAAAGCTGAATGGCTAATTGTCTTGGCGGTTACAGCTTGGGCTAACCCTTCTTCCTTTCTTCTTTTCTCTGTTGGGGACGCTTACTCTGGGAAACACCTTTAGTCAAGCGATTTGTAGTCCAAAGCCAAGGGGTTGCTGTTTGCGGAATTAAATCACTCTATTCAGATTCTTAAGGTAAAGAGTTCTTTAGTCTTGCGTTTTTGGACTCTTTTCTGATTGTAGTCTATCTTAACCGAATCTCTTGATTAGAGGTTCTTTTTTATCTCTGATCGAGTCCATTTCATGGATACAAGGAACGGTCAAGCCAAGGAGGGGAGCGTATCCGTAACCCCTATTCCCAAGTTTAAGAAGCGTGCTGTGTCGGCGGTTCAGGATTTTTCGCTGGGCTATGGTAGAGAGCCGACGTCTGCCTGGGATAGACAGATAGCCGTTGTCCCTGCTAACGAAAGTGTCGACGTAGAAAGCTTGGTGTTACGCGTTATCAGGTGTGTATTACTCACACACTTTTTCTTGTTATTGTGTTATTAACTGTAATGGATGAAAGCCAAAATGACTGATGTGATAGGCAAAATACCCTTATGGGTAAGGTTGAAGACACCGAGTAAGTTCTTCGATATTGATATTCTTGATTATATGTATGTATGTGTGTTCGATGTTATGCATGTATGAAATAGTATCTGTTACGCATTATGATAATGGTTGCATACATATTGTGCACGATGTAAAGAGCATGGGCTCGGGATTGAATGGAAGGAGAAGGGAGAATCAGTGACTACTGTCACGAGTGGTCTAAGTACCACGGTGGTCTAAACCACGAATGATTTAATCAGTGACTTATCTCGGTGGTCAAGTACCACAGTGGGTTGGCCCCACGTATGCGTAATTTTATCAGAGATCGTCACGATGGTCTAAGACCACAGTGGGTTGGCCCCACGATTACATGTTATAGTGACTTTGTCACGAGTGACTGCTGTCACGAGTGGTCTGGGACCACAGTGGTCATGAACCACAGTGGCATAATGCCACGGGTGTTTGGATGGAGAGCTAGACTGGGCTGGGCTGCATTGCATACATGAGACATATGTCGTACTGAGCGGGCTAAGGCCCAGTTTGCGTTACACGGGGATTTACACACTGAGTCTCGATAACTCTCCCCTTTGCTAATCTTGCAGGTAATTGGTAGGTGGCGGGTTTTGGAGTCGGGACAGACTCGAGGTGGCCATGCATTGCGAGTTCTCTAGTAAACTCGAACTTTATTTTTTAAACTTATTTCTATTTCGGGATTTTAATTTGTAATAAGGCCGCTTTAACTTTATTTTTGGGGTTTTATTTAAATGCTGGTTTTATATATGTTATGAATTATCGAAAAGCGGGGTTTTCTTAAAAACAAAAATAGAGGTTTTCCAAAAGTTCAACGAATGGATAACAAGCCATAAATAATTTAAAACTGGAATTTTTCTTAACATTACAAATATTATTTCCAAAGATCACGCACCTCAACATTCATTTCAACTATCACCTTTCGAAATTTTCTAAGTTCGGGTTGGAAAAATAAACCCGTGTTCAGCACCTAATTAGCTTAATGAGAAAATGGTAAAGTATGTGTAATCAAACCTCAAATCACGATGTTTTGTCAAAAATTTTAAATCTATTTTTCCTGTAACAATCCAGATCTGGTCGTAACGTTTTGACCGGGTTTGGGGTGTTACAGATTTTTAATGCATATTTTGGCTATGTGAAAATGGTGAATGTGATATGTATATATGGTCTTGTGTGAATGGCCATTATGGTATGCTTTGGTGAATTAGAAATGGTATGTTTCATTCTTGATTTGGTATTTGAGTTGGTGAATGATTTGTATGTTATTTGATGTTGGAATTGAACATATAGGGATGACCTAAATTGGGTGGCAATTTGGCCTAGTAAATGGCCTATAATTGCCCACACGGGTGAGCACACGGGCGTGTGTCTCAACTGTGTCCTTCACTGCCCCTATTCAATTGTAGGTCAGACTTGCACAAGGGCCAGACACACGGGTGTGTGACAGGCCGTATGACCCATGTCAGTGTTGCACACGGGCCAGACACACGGGCGTGTGACAGGCCGTGTGACCCTAGTCAGTGTTGCACACGGGGTAAGACATGATCTAAGGCATGGCCGTGTGAGGCACATGACCTAGCCACACGGGCGTGTGCCCTGTTTAAAAAGAAAAATTTTCTAAGTTTCGCAAAGCTTCCGAATGAGATCGGTTCAGTCCTGAACCTTCTTGAAAGCATGTTTAAGGTCTCGTAGGCCTTCTAAATGGACTCTATGTGTATATTTCATTATGGAATGGTTGTGAATGTTTGATGTTAGTGAAATGTTTGTGATATGTTCCGATATGTCTGGTAATGCCTCTTAACCCTCGTCTGGCGATGGATAAGGGTTAGGGGTGTTACAAAGTTGGTAGTAATCAGAATAGAAAGGGTAACATCACGTTGCAGAAGACCTTCATAATCACATAAAAACTTATGCAATTGTTCAAAAGTTAATGGTGTCTCTTTTGCTCGAAGGGTATTTGTATAGAAATAATATTCTGGTGGAAGACCATGAATAACATGAAGAGTAACATCATCCATTGTGATATTAGAGCTTACAATATTAAGTGTAGTGACAAGTTTTTTGATATGGTGCAAGTAGGCTTCCGTGATTTGAGATTCCTTTTAGGCAGTAGCCAAAGACTACTTCAAAGAAAGAATTTGAGCACGATAAAAACATGCATAAATATTTTATAGTGTTGTCCAAGCAGCAAAAGAAGTTTTTGCAGATAGAAAATGAGAGACAACTTTAAGAGAAAGAGAAGCAACCAAAGCACCTCAAATTAGTTGGTCTTGGCGAAGCCAAAATGTATTTGGCATATAGGGAGGTGGTACTGTGACATATGATTTGAAATCTTATCCAATGAGAAAGGATCTCTATTGTGTATGTCGTGCTTAATAGTTGAAGGGGGTAAGCTTGATTGGTGCTTGAGAAAATACATTTATTGTAAGGAGTTATTGTGTAAAAGTAGAGTCGGTAGTTGTAGTTTGATGGTTGAATTTGAGTTGGTAAGGGAGGAAGAGAGGATGTTGTTTGAATGGTACGAATTACTTGTGGAATTGTGGGTGTAATAGGTGCCGGGATAGATAGGGTGTGAAAAGATTGGTTTGTTTTCGTAGAAGGATTAGAGAGAGATTGAAAGACTACAATAGTTTTGTCCATGCTAGCAAGAGAAGAAAAAATAATATTGTTTGACTTTAGGCTCGTGATACCATGAAAGAGTTTAATGAATGGGTAAAAAACTCATCAAATATTAATGATATTGCAATGGTATTTATACATGAAATAGATACCTAAAAATAGAAAAGATAAACAATATCACTATAAAAGTCTATCCTAAGCAAATTAAAATTACAGGAGATTGAGATAAAAAGAGAAACAAAAATCAAGTGAAATAGATAAAGATAAACTCTTCTAATAATGGTCACACAACCTGAACCCATGTTAAACGGGTGTTCGAAAAGAGTTTTAACCACCTCTTCATACAAGTTAAGATTTATAACCTAAATTATTAGTTGTTTTAATTTATGATTTGTAAATTATAATTATTAGGGTATTTTCAGAATTTAAAAAATGAAATAGCAATATTTGTTTTTTTATGTCAAACTAGCCCGATTTTAATGACAAAGCTAGTCACGTATATCAAAAGCAGGTGATAAAAGTACCATAGAGGCCTTTATACTAGGAATCAGATTGTGTTTTGCCCCTTTTACTCAAAAATTGGACAAATTCATCCTTATACGATAGATTAAAAAGCAAACAGGTCATTATTGTTAAAATTTTCATACATTTCTATTGGTAAAAACTTGTGTAGTAAACGAAATAACAAGATAGTTACATTTGACGTGCCACATATACCTCATGTTAATGTACAAAAACCATTTTTTAATAATAGAAATGGATGAAATTTTTAACAGAATGACCAGTTTGCTCTTTGGTCTAACGTACAATGACTAATTTGCCCATTTTTTGAGTAGACAGAACAAAATGCAATCTAACTCTTAATACAAAGGCCTCCATAATACTTTTATTGTAACAACTATATTTTTATTGGTGCCGAAAAATGCTATTTCAGAATCCCATTTTCGTAAATCGAGTCTGTAAATATTAAATATGAATATTTACGAAGTTGGCATATAGACAAAAGAAAATACAGTCTAACTCTTAATACAAAGGCCTCTATAATACTTTTACTATAACGACTCGATTTTTAGTGGTATCCGAAAAGGCGATTTTAGAACCCTATTTTTGTAAATTGAGCCTGTAAATATTAAATATGAATATTTATGGAGTTGGTATATATTAAATTTTGGTACGATAATTTTTTTGAATTAATTGCTTAATTAGGGTATAGGGACTAAATTGTAAAAGTTTTATCGCTATAGATTTTTAATTGGCTAAAGACTTAAGGACTTAAATTGCAATTTACCAAAGGTCTAAAATGGTAAATAAACCATTTTCAAGAGGTGGTGGTAGTGGGCACTAAGGTTAAAAAATTATTAAGCTTGATTAATGTTAAGTTTATTTAATTAATTGATTAAATTAAACCTTAATATAAGTATATATATAATTAGATGGTGGAAAGAAAGAGAAATTCTTATCTTCTTCTTCTTTAAGAAGAATTATCCACCACAAGTGAAAGGAGAAAGCTCTCAAGGGTTTCAACTTCGGCTACTATTTAGGTATTATAATTAAGTCATTTTCTTATAATTTCTATGTTTTTGAGTTCATGAGAGCTTGATTTAGCTAACCTATGTACCAATTTGTAAAAGTATTAAAGTTTTTGAAAGTTTCCATTGTTGATTTCTTGAAGAAATTTATGTTAAATTGATAGATTTTAAGCTTAGATTATGAAAAGGGACTAGATTGTAACATTTACTTGTTAATTTTTTGCATAGGGACTAAAGTGAATAAAATGAAAATTTTTTGTGAAGTTTTGGTATAAATAGATAGTATAGGGTCTATAATGAATGTAATTGAAGTTAGTTTTGAATTCGAGGCTCAAAATTGAAAGGTATGGTTATTTCGATTTTAGGGACTAAATTGAATAAAATACAAAACTTTATGGGTACCGAAAAATGGAACTATATAGGTTCATTCATGTCATAGTATAGTGAATAAATTTGTGGTATTGATGAATTGAATCGAATAATGGTATAGATCAAGAATTAGATCAAACCATAGATAATTAAGGAAAAGCCAAAATTGTCGATTAGTCCCTGAAGATTCAATTTGTTTGTTTTTTTGATCAGGTAATTTCATATGAAACTTACCATTCAATTTTTAATTTACATATGAATGGTATTTGAACTAAGTAGAATTAATGAATTTGACACTTATAGCTCGAAATGGACTGAATAAATATTAATTATATGGAAATAGTACAGATGTAAATGTGATTGTTAACTGATTATTTATCTCGAAAATGAGGAATGAATGTAACAGCCCGAATACGACCCTAATCGGAACGGTGGTTTCGGGACCACGAGTCCGAGTCAGAGAAATAATTTACTATTATTTTTAAATGCTTAGTATGTGTGAATTAGTGTGTGTGAAATTTTCATATTAAAAACTTATTTGTTTTAGAGCATAATTATGAAAAGGGCTTAATTGCAAAAGAAGAAAAATTTGGTGGATAAATGTGTAAGTATTGAATTGATGATGTCTTTGTAAATTGGGGGTTTTAAATAGCAAATTGACCATAAATGGAGTTAGTGCTAGTCATGATTGTGCATGTAATAGTAACTTAATTTTTTATTATACTTTATTTTATTTTATGTTAAACATATTAGTTAAAGTGTAATAATAATAAAAATAAAATAAAAGTTGGGAAGTGTTCATCTTCCTAAAGAGTGCATGGCCGAAACTTGAGAAAGAAAAAGAGAGAAAAAAAAAGTTCCTTTAGGTTCGGCACTTGGGGGGATCAATTAGGTATATGTTTGTTTTAAATTTTTGATAATTTTCATATTTTTGTGATTGTTGACCATTTTTCTATTAAGCCCATGTAGTAATTTTGTACCTTGATCATGTATGTAAGAAATGTCATTGATGTTAGGTTGAGTTTTGTGATGGTTTTTGGTATTAAATATTAGATTGGAGCTAGATGAACATCTTTTGTTTTTGAACTTTTGATGAATGTTGTTAATCAAGGATTTATTTGTAAAAAGAAAATTTTTAGAGGTTAAAATGTCAAAGAAATGAGTTGTATAGGCTTGCAATAGGAAGAGGAAGATTCGGCCTTATAGGAAGATGTTCAAATTTTGAGTAATTTGTAAGTTGTGTATTAGGGACTATTTTGTAAAAGTTGTAAATGTTGGGGGTAAAATGGTAATTTGCATAATTATGTGTTTTTGGGATTAAATTGAATGGAAATGTGTTTGAATGAGTTCAATTTGAAATTATATAGATCAAGGACAAAAGGAAAAGGATTTGGATCGGGGAAAAGCAAAATTTAACGAATAGCCGGGAAGCTAAATTCATCGACTTCCGAAGTAAGTTTAAGCAATTGGATTGGATCGTATTTTTATTTTATATTATGCACATATATATATATATATATTAATGATTTTAACTTTTTAATATCATGAGGCCGAATGTATTGATGGAATTAGCATGTAATGGCCGAATGTATGATTTGATATATGTTTCAGTAAACTTGATTTTTATTGAGTGGTTTTAATATGTATGTATGCAATATAAGATGGGGGTAGGTAAAGATGAGATGAGAGATGATCGTTTAAAGATGAAGGATATATGTTATATGTATAACAAGTGTGCCGAATGTGATGGTATGTATTTAAGTAAATGAGATACCTGCAAACCTATTGTTATATGTATAAATATTTGAACATATGTGGAATTTGTAATAAGACAAAATTCGATTTAGGGCACTATGTGTGCGAGTTTGTAACCGAGCACTGTGTGTGCGAGATCGGTTGTTTGGGCACTATGTGTGCGAGTTTGTAACCGAGCACTATGTGTGCGAGATTGGTTGTTTGGGCACTATGTGTGCGAGTTTGTAACCGAGCACTGTGTGTGCGAGATCGGTTGTTTGGGCACTATGTGTACGAATTGATATACCGAGCACTGTGTGTGCGAAATCGGTCGTATGGCAACATGTGTGCATAAAATAAGTAACGGCACTAAGTGTGCGATACGTTACATGAGTTGCACTATGTGTGCGGATTTACGGAGCTTACAATGACAAAAACAAATAAATGGAGACATCCGAGAAATGATAAATAGGTAAATGAGGTATGACATCTATTAAGGGTAAGTTGTTGTGTACACGAAAATATAGTATTGAAATGCCATTTACAATCCTTGAGCTTGTTCGAATGGAAAGATGGCAATGTTTGTATTCGATTTTGAGACTTATTGAATTGGTAAATGATGATTTGTAACATGATATATGTAATGCATTGAGGTATTTGTTGATGTTCAAGTTAGATTGATTTAATTCGTATAATAATTATTTATAATTGCTTTTTTAATGCTTAAACTTACTAAACTATGATAGCTTATTGTATATGTTTACTTGACTATTTTATAGATTACGAAAGCTAGCTCGTGCTCGGGGATCTTTGTCGAAGCCTAATACACTATCACCAAACTTTGGTATCTTATAAGTTACTACTCTTTTGAATTCGTGGCATGTATAGGCTAGGTCTCTTTAGTTTATTTTGAATGGTACGAATTTGTATATAAGCCATGCGAAAATGGCTATACTTCTATGCTTTTGGGTTTCAGTATAGTTTAGTCATGTTTGAATTTGGTGTCATTATTATGTATGTTTGAATTTAATATAAGCTTATTTTGAAAATTTAATTCAATATTATGCTATGTGTGATGGTTGAATACATAAACTTGATGTTAAATAGGGTCTATAATGCATTTTGGCCGATAATTATTCACATGTTATATGCATGTGTATGATTTGTAATAATGGTAATGGTATTAATGATGTAAATATTCAGTTGTGATATATATATTTATATTAAAGGTTTATTTTAATGATATATGTGTATGCTAGTTTGAGATTTTAGAAATGGATCGAATATGGTATGTATATATATATATAACATTTGGGATGATGATGATTGTTTCGATATGTCTATTTGAATGCATCAATGTGATTAAATATAGATGATATATATATTGCACCTTGTGCATGCACATACCATAGGTGATATAGTAAAGAGCAAAATTGATGTGTATTATTCGTAGGCATTCGACAATGGTTTGCTTTTGTATGGAGTTTAAATTATCTCATTGAGTGATTAAACATGTTCGACTATGTGTCACAAATGGTTGAATCAATGATGTATTAATTAGTTAAGGTGTATTTAAAATATATATATGTATATAATGAACAGTGCCGAATGGGATATGACACTTATGTGATAAACAAATGGATTCGAGCTTTGTATTTGTGGTTTGAACGAATGTGGGATGAGATATTTGTTCAATAATGATTTAAAGATGTATGTTTAGTGGATAGGATATGTGTTCATTAAATGATGAAGTGCCAAATATCTATTCGATCATTGCATTATACATGGCTATAGGAGTATTGATTTGCTTATTGATATGCATTTTACCAAGTATTAATTCTAATAGAGTGCATTAACTTGTATTGGTTCAGTAATGCCCGTAACCCTAATCCGGTGACAGATACGGGTTAGGGGTGTTACATTTGATTGGTATCAGAGCTACGGTTTAGTCGGTTCTCGGACTAACGTAGCGCGTTTGAGTCTAGCTATACATGCCATATATTATAATGTGATAGTGTGATGACTTCTGACAGTGAAATGTGTTTAATTCTTCCATATAGTAATGGATCCTGATCCCGAGCGAGCGATAGCAGATGATGTCGAGAGCATGGCGCCTGTTCCCGCACAGGGGACCACGCCGTAGGAATCTTGACCAGCTACGAGTAATCCTGAAGAGGGGGCTAAACAAGCCTTCTATAGCATGATGAATGATTGGTTCAGTCAGTACATACGAACCAATCCGGCTGTTAAACCACCCCCGAATCTGAATACTTCCCTTGTTGTACCGGTGGTACCCCCGATTATAAATCCTGAGAGAGCAAGTAAACTTCCGGTTGACCGAATTAGAAAACACAGGGCTCAAGAGTTTAGAGCCGAAGACGATGATGATGCTGAGCGAGCTGAATTTTGACTCGATAATACCATTCGCGTCTTTGATGAGCTATCGTGCACACCTGATGAGTGCCTGAAGTGTGCCATATCATTATTACGGGATTCCGCCTACTATTAGTGGAATACTCTCGTATCAGTTGTTCCGAAGGAGAGAGTTACCTGGGACTTCTTTCAGACGGAATTCCGTAAGAAATATATAAGTCAGCGCTTCATAGATTCTAAACGTAAAGAATTTCTCGAGCTCAAGCAGGGTCGCATGATTGTATCCGAATATGAGCGCAAGTTTGTGAGACTTAGTCACTACGCTCGTGAATGTGTTTCATCTAAGGCTGCTATGTGCCAAATATTCGAAGATGGTCTAAATGACGATATAAAACTTCTAGTTGGCATCCTTGAAATAAACAAGTTCGTAGTACTTGTCGAATGAGCTTGTAAAGCCGAGGAGCTAGGGAAAGAGAAGAGAAAGGTCGAGACTGAAGCTAAAGATTTCCGAAAGAGATCTGCGAGTAAATTTTCACAAATGGCAACGAAGAAGTTCAAGAATGATGGTAGCCGGTCCAAACCTAACACTGGGATCTCTATACAAGAACGACCACCAGTGAGTTCTCGGGCTACATCAGTTGCTAGTGTTGGCAATACCCGGCCGAATAGGCCTGAGTGTCAACAGTGTGGTAGACGGCATTTTGGCGAGTGTTGGGGTAAATCTAATAATCGCACTTGTTACAAGTGTGGTTCGCAGGATCATTTTGTTCGGGATTGCCCGGAGACCGCTGATAAGGGTATGGTTCAGAGTGTGAGACCGAGCATCACTGCAGCTAGAGGTAGACCATCTCGTAATGTGGGTGGTAGGAGTGGTGCTCAGAGGGGGCATCAGATGCGGCTATTCGATCAGAGGCCCGGGCACCGTCTAGAGCTTATGCTATCCGTGCTAGAGAGAAGGCTTCATCTCCAGACGTCATTACCGGTATTTTCACTCTCTTTAATACTAGTGTAATTGCTTTGATTGATCCCGACTCAACTCATTCATATTTGTGTGAAACATTAGTATCCAGTAAGACTCTACCTGTTGAGTCTACTGAGTTGGTGATTCAGGTTTCGAACCCCCTGGGTCGATGTGTACTAGTTGATAAAGTGTGCAAGAATTGGCCTTTGATGATTCGAGACTCATGTTTTCCGGCCGATCTGATATTGCTACCATTTGATGAGTTTGATATTATTCTCAGTATGGATTGGTTAATAGTACACGATGCGGTAGTGAATTGCAGACAAAAGACTATTGATTTGAGGTGCCAGAATAACGAGATAATTCGAATAGAATCTGCGAATCTAAATGGGCTACCAGCTATGATATATTTGATGATGGCTCGATAGTATTTGAGAAAGGGTTGTAAAGCTTATCTTGCATATGTGATTGACAGCAAAGTAACCGAAAAGAAGATTGAATCTGTACCGGTTGTTTGTGAGTATCCGGATGTGTTCCCGGAGGAATTACCAGGATTACCGTCTGTTCGGGAGGTAGAGTTTGGTATTGAGCTAGTGCCAGGGACAACTCCGATTTCAATAGCTCCGTATAGAATGGCACTAACCGAATTAAAAGAATTGAAGGCTCAGTTGCAAGAATTGATAGATAGAGGTTTCGCTCGACCGAGTTTCTCTCCTTGGGGTGCACCAGTCCTATTTGTGAAAAAGAAGGACGGAACTTTGAGGATGTGCATCGATTATCGACAACTTAGTAAAGTGACGGTAAAGAATAAATATCCTTTGCCGCGTATCGATGATTTATTTGATCAACTTAACGGAGCTTCGGTATTTTTGAAAATCGATCTGAGGTTAGGTTACTATCAGCTACGAGTCAGAGACTCGGATGTACCAAAGACTGCTTTTCGGACAAGATACGGCCATTACGAGTTTTTAGTGATGCCATTCGGACTCACTAACGCCCCTGCAGTTTTCATGGATTTGATGAATCGAGTATTCAGACCGTATCTAGATCGGTTTGTGGTTGTATTCATAGATGACATACTGATCTATTCGCGCGATGAAACCGAGCATGCTGAGCATTTGCGACTTGTGTTACAGATTTTGCATGATAAACAATTGTACGCAAAATTCAGCAAATGTGAGTTTTGGTTGAATGAAGTTAGCTTTTTGGGGCATGTTATTTCAGCATCGGGTATTCGGGTTGACCCGAGTAAAGTTTCGGCTATACTTGATTTGAAACCCCCGCGGAATGTTTCTGAGGTTCGTAGCTTTCTGGGACTTGTCGGGTATTATAGACGTTTCGTGAAAGGGTTTTCTATAATAGCAGCCTCGATGACAAAGCCACTACAGAAAGATGTTAAATTCGAGTGGTCAGATAGGTGCCAGAAGATTTTTGATCAGCTAAAAACTATGCTAACGGAAGCTCTAGTGTTGGCTCAGCCAGAGTCGGGTAAGGAGTTTATTATTTACAGCGATGCATCCTTAAATGGACTGGGTTGTGTTTTGATGCAGAAGGGTAAAGTTGTAGCCTACGCTTCGAGACAGTTGAAACCGCATGAGAGGAATTATCCGACGCATGACGTTGAGTTGACCGCTATAGTTTTTGCTTTGAAAATATGGCGTCACTATCTATTCGGTGAGAAATGCCACGTCTATTCGGATCATAAGAATCTTAAGTATTTAATGACTCAGAAGGATCCGAATTTGAGACATCGACGATGGTTAGAACTGTTGAAAGACTATGAGCTCGTGATTGATTATCACCCGGGAAAGGCTAACGTGGTTGCTGATGCACTTAGCCGAAAGTCACTATTTGCTTTACGCGCAATGAATGCAGATATAGCTATGACCGATGATGGTGTGATCATTATCGAGTTGAGAGCGAGACTATTGTTTATACAGCAGATTCGAGAAGCACAAGAGGTTGATAATGAATTAAAAGCAAAAAGGAATCATTGTGGCTCGGGTGCGAATTAAGATTTTCAGATAGATGCTGAAGGATGTCTACGATTCAAGAATAGGATATGTTGAGATGTTCCGTTCTTGAGTTTGAGAGTACGTGGGGACGATATTTACCTTTGATTGAATTTACGTACAACAATAGCTTTCAATCAAGCATTAAAATGGCACCCTATGAAGCATTGTACGGTCAAAAATGTCGCACACCTTTATATTGGACTGAGCTAAGTGAAGGCAAGATACACGGGGTGGATTTAATCGAGAGAGGCGAATGAAAGTTAAAGTAATTCGAGAAAGTTTGAAAGCAAAGATCGATCGGATGGTCGTGAAGACGCAGCGATTTGAAACTCAAGGATATAGAGTTTCAAGTGGGTGATCGTGTGTTTTTGAAAGTATCACCGTGGAAAAAGATACTTAGATTTGGACGTAAGGGAAAGTTAAGTCCGCGGTTCATTGGACTGTAAGAAGTTATTGAGCGTATTGGGCCGGTTGCATATAGACTTATGTTGCCTCAGGAGCTAGACAAGATTCACAATGTATTTCATGTATCGAAGCTTCGGCAATGCCGATCCGATCCTTCTCATGTGATCAGTCCATCAGAAATTGAAATTTAATCCGACTTAACCTATGAAGAAGAACCGATTCGCATTTTAGCTCGTGAAGTGAAAGAGTCACGAAATAAGAAAATTTCGTTGGTTAAGGTATTGTGGCATAAGCATGAGGTTGAGGAAGCTACTTGGGAACCCGAGGAATCAATGAAAGAACGAAACCCACAATTATTCAACAGTAAGATTTTCGAGGACGAAAATCCTTTAAGGAGGGGGGAGTTGTAACAGCCCGAATACGACCCTAATTGGAACGGTGGTTTCGGGACCACGAGTCTGAGTCAGAGAAATAATTTACTATTATTTTTAAATGCTTAGTATGTGTGAATTAGTGTGTGAAATTTTCATATTAAAAATTTATTTGTTTTAGAGCATAATTATGAAAAGGACTTAATTGCATAAGAAGAAAAATTTGGTGGATAAATGTGTAAGTATTGAATTGATGATGTCTTTGTAAATTGGGGGTTTTAAATAGCAAATTGACCATAAATGGAGTTAGTGCTAGTCATGATTGTGCATGTAATAGTAACTTAATTTTTTATTATACTTTATTTTATTTTATGTTAAACATATTAGTTAAAGTGTAATAATAATAACAATAAAATAAAAATTGGGAAGTGTTCATCTTCCTAAAGAGTGCATGGCCGAAACTTGAGAAAGAAAAAGAGAGAAAAAAAAAAGCTCCTTTAGGTTCGGCACTTGGGGGGATCAATTAGGTATGTGTTTGTTTTAAATTTTTGATAATTTTCATATTTTTGTGATTGTTGACCATTTTTCTATTAAGCCCATGTAGTAATTTTGTACCTTGATCATGTATGTAAGAAATGCCATTGATGTTAGGTTGAGTTTTGTGATGGTTTTTGGTATTAAATATAAGATTGGAGCTAGGTGAACATCTTTTGTTTTTGAACTTTTGATGAATGTTGTTAATCAAGGATTTATTTGTAAAAAGAAAATTTTTAGAGGTTAAAATGTCAAAGAAATGAGTTGTATAGGCTTGCAATAGGAAGAGGAAGATTCGGCCTTATAGGAAGATGTTCAAATTTTGAGTAATTTGTAAGTTGTGTATTAGGGACTATTTTGTAAAAGTTGCAAATGTTAGGGGTAAAATGGTAATTTGCATAATTATGTGTTTTTGGGATTAAATTGAATGGAAATGTGTTTGAATTAGTTCAATTTGAAATTAAATAGATCAAGTACAAAAGGAAAAGGATTTGGATCGGGGGAAAGCAAAATTTAACGAATAGCCGGGAAGCTAAATTCATCGACTTCCGAAGTAAGTTTAAGCAATTGGATTGGATCGTATTTTTATTTTATATTATGCACATATATATATATTAATGATTTTAACTTGTTAATATCATGAGGCCGAATGTATTGATGGAATTAGCATGTAATGGCCGAATGTATGATTTGATAGATGTTTAAGTAAACTTGATTTTTATTAAGTGGTTTTAATATGTATGTATGCAATATAAGATGGGGGTAGGTAAAGATGAGATGAGAGATGATCATTTAAAGATGGAGGATATATGTTATATGTATAACAAGTGTGCCGAATGTGATGGTATGTATTTAAGTAAATGAGATACTTGCAAACCTATTGTTATATGTATAAATATTTGAACATATGTGTAATTTGTAATAAGGCGAAATTCGATTGAGGGCACTATGTGTGCGAGTTTGTAACCGAGCACTGTGTGTGCAAGATCGGTTGTTTGGGCACTATGTGTGCGAGTTTGTAACCGAGCACTGTGTGTGCGAGATCGGTTGTTTGGGCACTATGTGTGCGAGTTTATAACCGAGCACTGTGTGTGCGAGATCGGTTGTTTGGGCACTATGTGTACGAATTGATATACCAAGCACTGTGTGTGCGAAATCAGTCGTATGGCAACATGTGTGCAGAAAATAAGTAACGACACTAAGTGTGCGATACGTTACATGAGTTGCACTATGTGTGCGGATTTACGGAGCTTACAATGACAAAAACAAATAAATGGAGACATCCGAGAAATGATAAATAGGTAAATGAGGTATGACAATTGAGTAGCTTAATATTAAGGGTAAGTTGTTGTGTACACGAAAATATAGTATTGAAATGCCATTTACAATCCTTGAGCTTGTTCGAATGGAAAGATGGCAATGTTTGTATTCGATTTTGAGACTTATTGAATTGGTAAATGATGATTTGTAACATGATATATGTAATGCATTGAGGTATTTGTTGATGTTCAAGTTAGATTGATTTAATTCGTATAATAATTATTTATAATTACTTTATTAATGCTTAAACTTACTAAGCTATGATAGCTTACTGTATATGTTTACTTGACTATTTTATAGATTACGAAAGCTAGCTCGTGCAAAGGATCTTTGTCGAAGCCAAATACACTATCACCAAACTTTGGTATCTTATAAGTTACTACTCTTTTGAATTCGTGGCATGTATAGGCTAGGTCTCTTTAGTTTATTTTGAATGGTACGAATTTGTATATAAGCCATTCGAAAATGGCTATACTTCTATGCTTTTGGGTTTCAGTATAGTTTAGTCATGTTTGAATTTGGTTTCATTATTATGTTTGTTTGAATTTAATATAAGCTTATTTTGAAAATTTAATTCAATATTATGCTATGTGTGATGGTTGAATACATAAACTTGATGTTAAATAGGGTCTATAATGCATTTTGGCTGATAATTATTCACATGTTATATGCATGTGTATGATTTGTAATAATGGTAATGGTATTAATGATGTAAATATTCGGTTGTGATATATATATTTATATTAAAGGTTTATTTTAATGATATATGTGTATGCTAGTTTGAGATTTTAGAAATGGATCGAATATGGTATGTATATATATATATATATATATAACATTTGGGATGATGATGATTGTTTCGATATGTCTATTTGAATGCATCAATGTGATTAAATATAGATGATATATATATTGCACCTTGTGCATGAACATACCATAGGTGATATAGTAAAGAGCAAAATTGATGTGTACTATTCGTAGGCATTCGGCAATGGTTTGCTTTTGTATGGAGTTTAAATTATCTCATTGAGTTATTAAACATGTTCGACTATTTGTCACAAATGGTTGAATCAATGATGTATTAATTAGTTAAGGTGTATTTAAAATATATATATGTATATAATGAACAGTGCCGAATGGGATATGACATTTATGTGATAAACAAATGGATTCGAGCTTTGTATTTGTGGTTTGAACGAATGTGGGATTAGATATTTGTTCAATAATGATTTAAAGATGTATGTTTGGTGGATAGGAGATGTGTTCATTAAATGATGAAGTGCCAAATATCTATTCGATCATTGCATTATACATGGCTATAGGAGTAGTGATTTGCTTATTGATATGCATTTTACCAAGTATTAATTTTGATAGAGTGCATTAACTTGTATTGGTTCAGTAATGCCAGTAACCCTAATCCGGCAACAGATACGGGTTAGGGGTGTTACAATGAAATTATGTACAAGAATTGATTTTGACATTTATACAGAAATGATGCCTGAGTGAACTTAGTAAAATGTTAAGATACATATGACATTTCATTAGGGTAAACTCGATATAATTTCAACTTGTGTAAGCAACTCTGTTATATTGCCACCTTGTGCAAGCAACCCTTGTAACACCCTATTCTCGACCCGATCACCGAGTCTGAGTTATAGTGTGTCACATTTGTTGTCGGAGCAACTACGATCAATTCATAATTAAATAATTTAATTTATTTGATAATTATAAAGCAAATATAAATTCCTTAATCATAAAAATACAACATTTAATTAAAACATCATTTAACTACCGCAGCCTATTAGGTACATGCTAAATATAAATAAGGTTGGAAACAAACAAACAAACAAACATTGCTGAGACCGGGATTACGGATTGGATGTTGAGATCATTACTCGAAAATCTAGAACTAAAAATAACCTGCGCACCATACGCTGAGTAAAACACTCAGTAGAATTTCCATAATTTAATTATGTAATATTAACATTAACAATTCTAGCCTAAGTAAACATGTATATCTATATGCATATATCTACTATATACTTATAATAACAATAACACTAAAAAAAGTATCAAATTTGAAACCAATTATAGTTCATATCCTATTAGCCATATTCAATGCCAATATATATAAATTGAAATGGAAATATAACTGTTACTGAGTTGAGGGTTGGCTTCTGAATGAGAAAATCTAATGATGCTTACTCGAAAAATCTACAAGATCGTACAATGAGCAATTATGCTCAGTGTTAAATTTATGACATTTTCAACTTTAATCGAGCTTACAAAGGCACTTAAGTTGACCCGGGCATGAAGTAGGACCTGTTTGCGAAGTTTCCAAAATTTCATACCAGGATAAATACCCTTGGGTAAGTACTGATACCACTTTAGCATTTTTTTTTGTTTGAGAAACTAGTTGGAAGTGTTAAGTATCGATACCTTAGTGCCAAAATGGCAAAAACTCTCTTTTTGCTACCCATTATATGCCCATATCTTAACTTACTCAAATGATGTCTTAAGGAACCAAATAAACCTACAACTTAACAGATAACATCACACTCACAATTCCAAATCATCCAACCATCAACAAGCCATACCAAATTCCATCTAATTCATGAACAATTTGTATTTATCATGCTCAAAATCATTAATCACACCATAACTAAGAAATGTATTGCATTTCATATTCAATCTTATCAATTCCATCATCTTTAACATCTTTTTTTTTTTTTTACATTCACAAAACATTAATCAACATTCAATGCTTACTAGCAATTTCATATCAAAACATACCCTTTGTACTTAATCACCTATTTAAATAATCCTTCAAATAATAATCAATAAACCCACATTTATAAGTCATTCCATTTCTAATTGCATTTGATACCTATTCCATTTCAAGCCATCTTAAACCTATACCAAAACATTCTCAATTATTGTAACACCCTAAACCCGACCTAGACGTTACGGCCGAATCTGGCATGTCACATCAAAGTGTTTTTCGAAATCAAGGTTTGTTGGGAGAAATCGTTTGGGTTAAAATCCATTTGGTTTTTATTTCTTGGGAAACAATTGGTAAATTATAAAAACAACACTTAGAAAAATGATTACCATGTTAGTTACTGTTGGTTTAAATTCGCGGAAGCTACTCTATTTACGGTTATCTTGAAGTTGAAAATATGTGTTTGACTTGTAAAACAATTATTAGTTTTGAAAACTTATTTGTATCAGTTTGGCAGTTTCAAAATAAGAAATTAAACCCAATTAAAAGAAAATAAAATCACCAGAGGCCTTATTACATAAATATCAACCCAATTTAAAAAGTTAAATAACTAGGTCTAAGATAAAATACTAGCGAACATTTGGCCACCTTCGAGTCCCTCGCAGCTCCAAATCATCTAAGGCTTGGGATTACCTATACAATTAAAAGAAAAGGGTGAGTTACGAGAACTCAGTGTGTAATCCCCTATCATGCAGTCAGTAATATATGCAGTAACAGTCTGGGCCTGAGCCCTTTTCAATAATAGAACACTGTGGGCTTTAACCCAAAGCGAAGAATGCGATGTAGTGTGGGCTTTAGCCCATTACTGAGATCGTAATCGAAAGAATACATGTGGGCCTAAGCCTAATACAGTGACAGAATCAGTAACAGAAATGCAACAATGCAATCATGCAACCCATCCCAATCCAGCCAACACACCACCCGTACCAACCAACACACCATGTGGGGATAAAATCGACCTACCTAGCCAACACACACCTATATCGATGCGGTTGCGGCACTAATCGATGATCGCAGCAAAGCCGCGATGAATCAGAATGGCTAAGAGCCGTAAGCGGGATAGCTATAACGCCATGAGTACAGTAATATGATTGGCACAAGGCCATCGGTAGTAGTAATATGATCGGCACACAGCCATCAGTAACGGTAATATGATCAGCACACAGCCATCAATAACGGTAATATGATCGACACACAACCATCAGTAACGGTAATATGATCGGCACAAAGCCATCGAGAGCATCGCAGGCAAAGCCGCTAACACCGATATCGACGCAAAGAAAGCCGCCAAGCGATATATGTGGCAAAGCCACTAGTAACAATGATTGTGGCAGAGCCACCAGTACAGTACTTCCTCCATAGCAGCATCCCAACCCGCATTATGTCGTGTATGCAAAATGCCATGCTCAGAATCAGTCATACAAATCACGGACAAATCAATCATTTACATCGTAGACAAATCAATCATTTATCCTCGAGGGGCAAAATAGTCATTTTACCCTTTGGGGGTATATCGGTCAATTCACCTAACAGAGGTATTACAGTCATTTTACCTACAAGGACAGCACGGTCATTTTACCCTACAGGGGTATTACGGTAATTTTACCTTACAGGGGTATTACGGTCAATTTACCCTATGGGGGCATTATGATCATTTTACCCTATAGGGGCATTACGGTCATTTTACCCTATGGGGGTATTACGGTCATTTTACCCTACAGGGGCATTATGGTCAATTTACCCTACAGGGGCATTACAGTCAATTTATCTTATGGGGGTATTATAGTCATTTTACCCTACAGGGGCATTACAGTCAATTTACCCTATAGGGGTATTACGGTCAATTTACCCTATGGGGTATTTTAGTTATTTTACTCTTTAGGGGTATTTTAGTCATATAACAACCTTCCTAAAGGTCTACAGTCGCCTCGAGCGACACAAATAACATATATGGTCAAAAACGGTGTAAATGGGCCCAAAGCCCAATATTCAGCCCAAATGGGCCCACACGCTCGTGTGGCCCATTTGGCCCAAATTCCAACACGACTATGCGAACTAAATAGCCCAATCCAGTTCCTGCCACTTTTCGTAAATTTTATCCGTGTGGGGCCCACGAGCCCATTGGGCTCACACGGCCCATTTCGGCCCAACGAGGCCTACAACGGCCCAAGTGCACGAAAACCCTCGTGGTGGCCTCTTCAGTCTACCACCCACGGTTGTGGGCTCGATTTTACCACCTGAGCGATCGCACGCTCGCGAGGCCTCAAATGTCGAAGTTTCGGCTTTTCGGCTTTTGCCGAATCACAGCGGAGATAGTGTGATTACACACCTTTTTACGGAGTCATTCCAAGATCTACGAGCACCCAACCTTGTTTGAATAAGGGTGACCTTAATCCCTCAATGCTCGCTGTTCAAAAATGATCACACGCCTTCGCTGCTTTCCTAAAGTGCAGTCTAGAACCGATTAGAAAGTGGTAGGGCATATTCGGCCAACCCCAAAAATATGAGGTAACCTTATTACCTTACCGGACGTTTGAGAACGAAAGTGTGACTCCTCCAAACTGTTCACACCTCACCACTCCTCGAGGAAGACCCTAGCATCACAATGAGTGCAGTACGTGAAGAATGAAATAACAATCGGTTAATGGGGTTATTCGGTTTTGGAAAAGAAAGGAAGAGTATAGGTGCATTCGATTTTAAAAGAAAAGCAGAGAATAGTTTTTGATCACTTACCAATAGTCAGAACCTTTGCAGTAGATCGACACAGAGAAGGATTATCAACAGTGATATTCGGCCAACAAAGAATAGAAGATGAACAGAAGTTAAAAGAAGAGAAGGGAAGGTTCGGCTATGAGAGAAAGAAAATATCAAAGATGAGGAGAAGAATGACACGAATGGTCAGAAGGGAAGTGACACGAGTGGTCAGTTTCGTAGTACAGATAAGACTTAAGAGGACCCAAAATGAAAAAAGTGAAAAACCCCAAACTCTCAGCAAAGAAATTCGGCACTCACCTATCAACACTCACAAGAACTGAACAAGGAAATCCTAGTACCGAAAATGCTCCCTCTTTTCCCCCTAGCCGAATTTCACTAATGCCTTAGAGTCCCATTCGGCCACAACTCTCCTCACACTTCAAACTCCTTGAAAATCTCCACAAATCACTCCCCTTACCCTCCTTGATATCCTCCATAACAACTCCAAGACCAATTCAAACTTCACCTGGCAAAGTTTCAGTCCAACTCCACTTCTCCTGCTGCAAGGAAATAAAATAAATATTCTTTTGCATGCCAAGGGATTCGAACCCAAGCTCTCCCCTCATCCAAATCACGCCACTTGCGACCAAGCCACAAGCTCATCTTGTGTCTCCTTTCCCCTACAATTATTTATAAAGCCTACCTGCTAAGCTCAACCCCCTTTAATTAAGAAAGAACAAATTTTGCTAAGGTCAAGGCTCGAACCCAGGGTTCTCACACACCCCCATACACACCCAATCACTTAGCCATTAAAGCAAACAAGCAATTTGTGTCATTTTCTTGCACACATAAACTTTTATGTGCAGTCTCCTAGCTGATCCCACACTCAAGGCCCATTCCTTCTAGGCCCAAATTTGGGGCGTTACAATTATACACAATGACCATTTCTTTCCTCCTAACCAATTCCAATACCATATCCATACTAACATATACAATCCAAGGAATATCTAACACATACACTAACCCTATATCATCATTACTATTCATTACTGCAAATAATTTAAGTTTACTCATTTTTACCTAGTTTTCTCTAAATCTTAACATTCAATCTTTCATAACATAGCAAACATGTATGCAAAAAGATTAAAAGACTTAGCATGAACACATTACCATGTACATATCATATCATGATCAAGCTATGGCAATTCCGATTGCATATACACATATACTTAACTTGAAATTATAAACCTTAAGTCATAAACCCCAAAGATTCAACCTATTATCAATTCATACCACAAATGCTCACCTTACCTATACATACTTATTTAAGTTACTTAACTAATTCATTTCAACCTTTCACTTAAAACACGTATGAAACATACACGATATACCATATGCATTCTACCTATCAACTTTAACATTCAATCTTACAATTCTTTGTCAAGAATGCATGTAATACTTTAACTATTACTAAATGGTTCCATACCAATTCATATACAATTAAATGCATTCAACTATTACTAAAAACAAATCATCTTTCACTATATATGTAACACCCCAAACCCGGCCCATGCATTATGACCGGATCTGACATGTCACATGGGAAAAACATGTTAAATCCTTTTTATTCGTACTAATATAAGTATTATTTTGTTATAATCGAGAAAGCAAGTTCGATTTGAAATATTTGATAAAATACTACTAACCTCGATGGTTGATTGATAAATCGATAATTTGAACTAGATATCTTATAAAACTGTGACTTTTGAAAATATCGTTGATAATTTGAGAGAAAATTTCCAAGTTAAAATATTTGTAAAATTTTGTTATGAAATCCATTTGTAAATCAGAAAAGAGAAAAAAAAAGTTGGTTATGCTTTTAGAAAATCCCCATTTAAAATAATTCAAGCAACATAATAAATACGTCAAACATAATGCAAAATAAAATAATCCAGAGGCCTTATTAAATCATAAAAACCCAAAAATAGTAAAATTAATAAGGTGAACGGAAATAGAAATCTAAAGTTCAATAAAAAACCATTTCTGAAGTATGGCCTCCACCGAGTCATCCATGGCCCAAGTCCACATCATTGAGCATTACCGCAAGGGTTAAAGAAAGCGGGGTGAGTTACTAGAACTTAGTGTATAATCCCCTTATCCGTTATCCACTTTGGGCTGAACCCGTATAGCAACATCTTAGGCCCAAGCCCATTACAAAGTAATAAATAAATGACATGAATGCAACCCATCCCATCCACCCAATCTCTCCCCGACCGGTAATCTCTCTGTGGGGATCAAGTCAACCCACCCCACCATTCTCTCCAATTTGCGGTCAAAGCGCCATTTATAATATTTTTGTGGTTGAACCACCGAGTCATAATCAAGCACATTAATAAACAAATTGTGGCAATGCCACCAGCTACACTTCTCTTCATTCAATTTTCCCATCCCATGCAATATGTAGAGATGCAACATACATAATAACAATCATTAATCTATTGTATACTTTTAATTAATCGCCCCTTTAAAGCAATATAATAATTCGGCCCACTAAGGCATTTTAACAAATTGGCCCATAAGGGCATTTTGATAATTCGGCCCATAGGGGCATTTCGATAATTCGGCCCATAGGGGCATTTCGGTAATTTATACAAATTAACACCGATTTTGATAAATCTTTAGAAATAATGAAATTTAAGCAATTTCTCGATTTATGCCATATTACGATTTTTAGCCTTATAATAATAACAATCAACTATCAAACTTGTTACCGAATCATAATCTATTTTAATTGCGGTGTGAGATTACACACACGATTACGGTAAGTATTAAACTCTCTTGATCGTGGCACCTATGACATCATAACACTCGATTAATCTAATGAACGAGATTTTTATTAATCTAAATCTAAACCAAGCGATCTATTGAAACGCTTACCCTCGATATCGTGAACAACCACGATTTGTCTATTCTCACCGGATGATGGTCCACAACCCGGTGGGAAATCTCGAATCATCAAAACCGTTCTACGCTTGAACTTAGGAGTAGGAATCGTAAATCCACTCCTTTTGTGTTCTCCAATAGCTTTTCCTTTCAACTCGGTTCCACTTGCCTCCATTGAAAAAGTCTTAATCAAAACGATATTACAGTATATATTGATTGTTTAAGGAAAAAGGGTTCGGCTTACCACTATTTTCGTAGAATCCACAAGTAGAGAATATCGAGTGATTTCGTCCCTAACAACATAATCAATTAGCCAAACTTTCAATCCGATTAACACAATAACCGAGTAGCGATATCGAATGGATTATGAAGGCCCTCCTTACCTTAATCAATGATGATCCCGATTCCCACCGATTGGTTTATGACTAGGGATGAATAGGCAATGATGTGGTATTCAGCCAAACCACTAGAATACTACAAATAGAAGATTACCAAAATATGAAGGAGTATGGAAGAACACCATTTGGGTTTTAGAAACAAGATGAGATAACCAAATGATGAGGAATACTCATTCGGTTAAAGAGAGAAGAAAATGAAAAGATTTGAATGAAACACTTACCCGGTTTAATCAAGAAAGAAAAGTCCAACTTGTAAGATGGAGAAGATGATCAATTTTTGGCTTTTGAATAGAAAAAGGGTTGATGAAATGATCAAAAGAAAAGAAAAGATGAAGGAGGAGTGCTTTGTTAGTTTCGACTAACAAAAGAAAAATGAACAATAGTGGGTTGAGTGTTGCGGCAAAACAAAGAAGTAAGATGAACAATTAAGCTAGGTGTTTCGGCTATCAAAGAAAGAATGACCAAAATACATTGAGGTTTCGGTCAAAACAAAGAAAAGAAAATGCTCACTTTTGGCTTTGGAGTTTTCGGCAAAGAGGGAAGAAATTGGAAAAAGGAAAAGGTCACCAAAATGCTAAGGAGAAAAATAACCTCTCATGCACCAAAATTTTGTCAAAATGACCAAAGAGAAAAGATAATTTTGGCTCTCACTATTCCCTAACCAAAACCGTGCATCACTTTGCCTAAAGGAAGAATGTTGACCATAATTCTTTCCAAAACATCTTCCACACTTTAAGCCAACATGTTCCCTATTCTTTCCTTTTTTTTTCTTCTTTCCTTCCACTCATCCTTTCCTTATTTCCTTAGCCATCTTTCCTAAAAGAAAAAGTCTTCCTTTCCATAATTGAAGCCTTGGCCGACACTATGGATGAATAGCACAAAAAAAAAATAATCAAAATTTTCACCAAGTGGGATTCGAACCTCTTCCCCTAAAGCCCTTCATGTGACGCCACATCCTCTTTACCATATGCTCATTTTATGCTAACAATTTACTCACTTATTTCCATAAGCATTGATGCCACCTACCTTCTCCCCCCTTAAGGGCTTAAACACAAAAATTTTACTAAGGCCCAACTCAACCCCGAGCCTTCTTAGAACCTTAAAAACCTACACAATTAATATTTTAACTAATCTATAACAAGATATAATGCACAAACATAAATTCTGAATTTCAGGATGTTACAATTCTACCCCCTTAAAGAAAATTTCGGCCTCGAAATTTTACCTAATTAAAAGAGATGAGGATATTGATGCTGAATCGTGTCCTCAGGCTCCCATGTAGCTTCCTTGGATCCGTGATTACGCCATAATAATTTGACTAACGGTACCGACTTCCTTCTCAGCACCTTAACGTCCCGCTCTAAAATCTGTACTAACTCCTCTTCAAAAGACAAGTCAGGTCTTAATTCAACTTCCTCCACCGATACAACATGAGATGGATCCGAACAATAACGCCTTAACATAGAGACATGGAATACACCATGTATCTGACTTAACTCCGGAGGTAACTCAAGCTGATAAGCTACTGGCCCAACACGCTTCAGTACATGGTATGGTCCGATGAACCTAGGGCTCAACTTGCCTTTCCGCCCAAATCTAAAAATCTTCTTCCAAGGTGAGACCTTCAAAAAGACCTGAACACCCACCGCAAATTCTATATCCTTACGCTTCAGATTCGTGTACGATTTTTGTCTATCCGAAGCTTCTTTTAACCGAGCCCGAATTACCTTAAATTTCTCCTCTGTCTCCAAAATCAACTCAGGACCCAATAGCTGAGGCTCACCCAACTCAGTCCAGCAAGTAGGAGCGCGACACCTACGACCACACAACGCCTCGTAGGGTGCCATCTGGATACTGGATTGATAGCTGTTGTTGTATGCAAACTCCACCAAATGTAGAAAGTATTCCCAACTACCCCTGAAGTCGATCACACAGCCCCTTAACATGTCTTCTAGAATCTGGATTACTCTCTCCGACTGACCATCTGTCTGCGGATGAAATGCCGTGCCGAATTTTAACCTTGTACCCAAAGCTTCATGTAAAGCCTTCCAAAACCGTGATGTAAACCTAGGGTCCCTGTCCGATATAATAGACACTGGTACCCCATGTAACCTCACGATCTACGCTACATACAACTTGGCCAACACGCAATGAATAATCCGCACGAACGGTAGGAAATGAGCGATCTTCGATGAATCGATCCACTATCACCCATGCTTTGAATCTTTCTTAGTAGGCGTTAAGGGTAACCCACTAACAAAGTCCATCGTTATCCTTTCCCATTTCCATAATGGAATTTTCTCCGGTTGAAGCAACCCTGACGGCAATTGATGTTCCGCCTTCACCTACTGACATGTCAAGCACTTACTCACGAAATCAGTAACCTCCCGTTTCAACCCTGGCCACCAATACTATTCACGGAGATCTCGGTACATCTTATTTCCCCCGGGGTGCATAGCATATGGACTACTATACGCCTCACGCAGAATCATTTGTCTCAATTCCGAATATTTGGGCATACAAATTCTTCCACGGAAACACAATACTCCGTCATTATTCAATCCAAAATCCCCTATCTCACCACTTTTCACTTGCTCAAGTAAAGAACCCAACCTTTCATCTAATAACTGCTTTTCCTTAATCGACTTACCCATGCAGGCTTCACACGAAGTTGACTAGTGTGCTACCATCTTCATAAAGGTGAGATGAGCGAACATTGCTCTCAAGTCGGAGATATCACCTTACGACTAACGCATCCGCCACTACGTTAGCCTTTCCGGAATGATATTCGATTGAGAAGTTATAATCTTTCAATAGTTCTGTCCACCTCCGCTGTCTTAAGTTCAACTCCTTCTGGGTAAAGAGGTACTTCAGACTCTTATGATCCGTATAGATAATCGACTTCTCACTGTACAGATAGTGTCTCTAAATCTTCAAAGCAAACACCACTGCAGCTAACTCCAAATCATGAGTGGGATAGTTCATCTCATGCGGCCTTAATTGACGAGATGCATAAGCCACCACTTTTCCCCCTTGCATCAACACACATCCCAAGCCCGTGTGTGACGCATCACAAGAAACAATAAACTCCTTACCAGCCTCAGGTTGAATCAATACCAGTGCTTCCGTCAAAATCTTCTTCAATTTCTCAAAGCTCTCTTGCTGCTTATCAGACCACACAAACGGTACTCCTTTTCGCAACAACTTAGTTAGAGGTGCAGTAATCAACGAAAACCCCTCAACGAAATGCCTGTAATACCCAGCCAAACCTAGAAAACTCTGAATTTTAGCCACTGACTTCGGTGGCTTCCAGTCCAACACAGCCTCGACCTTTCGGGGATCAACTCTAAATCCTTCGGCAGACACAACATGCCCTAAAAAGGTCACTTCCTTCAGCCAAAAGTCACACTTACTGAATTTGGCATACAGTTTCTTTTCTCTTAATATCTGCAATACAACTCGTAGATGCGAATCATGTTCTTCTTCATTCTTCGAGTACACCAAGATATCATCTATGAACACCACCACAAATCGGTCTAAATAGGGTTGGAAAACCCAGTTCATCATGTCCATAAATGCAGCTGGTGCATTAGTCAACCCAAACGGCATCACCAAGAACTCGTAATGCCCATAACGAGTTCGAAACGCAGTCTTATGAATATCCGCCTCCTTGACCTTAAGCTGGTGATAACCCGATCTCAAGTCTATCTTCGAGAAAACTGAAGCTCCTCGCAACCGATCGAACAGATCATCGATCCTCAGTAACGAATACTTATTCTTGATCGTCAACTTATTCAGCTGTTTGTAATCGATGCACATACGCATTGATCCGTCCTTTTTCTTAACGAACAAGACCGGCACTCCCCACGGTGACACACTCGGTCGAATAAATCTGCGATCCAACAACTCTTGAATTTGAGCTTTAAGCTCCGCTAGCTCCTTCAGCGCCATTCTATAAGGAGCAATGGACACCAGAGCCGTTCCTGGCAATAGCTCAATGCGAAACTCTACCTCTCGATCCGGAGGCAATCCCGAAAGTTCCTCGGGAAAGACGTCCGAAAACTCTTTCACCATTCTAACTCTTTCAACCGACAACTCTTTGGTATCCAAGGCACTGATAAAGGCTAAGAACGCTCCACACCCTTTTCGCACCCACTTTTCTGCTTTTAAAGCAGACACCACATTAGACAGATAGTTCCTCCTTTCACCTATCGTCATCACTTCCTTATCCTCCGAGGTTTTTAGTACCATCTATTTTGCAGCACAATCCAAGTTCACACGGTGTTTCACCAACCAGTCCATGACCAAAATAAAGTCGAACTCGCCAAATGGCAGTTCCATCAAGTCCGCCAGAAAAACTTCTCCTTGAATTTCTAAGGGTACATCCCTAAATAATTTATTTACCACCACCGACTGTCCTAAAGGGCTAATCACAGTTGTTTCTCTAGCCAAAATTTTAGATCTAATATTCAGAGTTCCAGACACAGCACATGCAACATACGAATGGGTGGATCCAATATCTATTAAAGCAGTAACATGTACATTAGCTATGAAAAACGTACCGGTTATGACATCAGGTGCATCGCCGTCCTCTCGACGTCTGACCACGTAGACTAGACCTGGCTGTCTCACCTCCGTGTTACCCCTATTACCGGTACCTCTACCCGGTGCACCCTGACCTCTTCCTACACCATTACCACCTCGACCTAACCCACGGCCTCTCGGCGGCTGCTGAGCGCCTCCAGCTGGCGGTGCAAATCTATTACGAACTCCCTAAGTTTGAGCAGGCTCTCGAGGGCAATCCCTAAACCGATGGTCCTTAGATCCACTTCTGAAACAGCCACCAGTTCTCTTCCAGCGTTCACCCGAGTGAAGTCTCCCATAATCCGCACAAGGTCAGAATCGATTGGTAGCGGCTAGAGAGCACCCGTCGTCATGGTCCCTCATTCCCCGGCCTTTCTCGAAAACCTCTAGCGGGACACGAGTGCCCAGAGTCTCTCTTGTTTCTGCCCCTATCCTTATCTCGGTTTTGCCATTCCGAGTGCTTAACCTCCTCAGCTATCTTAGCTTTTTCCACAAGTGTGGCAAAATTTCTCTCCTTCTGTGGGGCTATCAGTACCCACAACTCATCACGCAACCCGTCCTCAAAACGCACACAGCATTCATAATCAGTCGGCACTATTCCCCGAGCGTACCGACTAAGACGCAGAAATTCCACCTCGTATGCTGCCACAAATTGACCTCCTTGGACCAGATTCAGGAATTCCTTCTTTCGGGCATCCACATAGCTAGCCCCGACATATTTTCCTTGAAATGCGGTCTTAAAGAATTCCCAAGTAATGTGATTGGCCTGAGTGCCTTCTCGAACAGTGAGCCACCACTGGTACGCCTCGTCTCTCAGCAAAGACACTACTCCTTTCAGTTTCTGCTCGGCGGTGCAATCCAGATCGTCCATGATTTGCTCCACAGCCTCAAGCCAGTACTCCGCTACATTAGGGGCTACACCCGAAATATCTCTAAAAACTTCAGCCCCATTTGATCTGAGTCGCTCCGATATTGACCCACGAGCTGCTGATCCAGTTCTTGCCCCAGCAACCCTTTCTAGAACTCGCAACATCGCTTGGGACAGAGCGTCGTCCTCTCTCATTCGATCATGTGACCCAACTTCAGCCACTGGTGACGCAGGGGCGTCTATTTTTGACATATGTTCCGATGCCTTGGATACAACTCTAGCACCTCGGCCTCTACCACGGCTGCGTCTACGGCGTCCACGTCCTCTAGCGCTTATATTTGCTAGTTCGATTTAATCTAATTACAAGTCTTATGAATTAGTATACTATTCCATTTTTATTAAGCAATGTTTTATGGAGTATAAGAGTAGAAGTTGTTTTCGCAAACGTATCCTAAAGTCTCAATCTCTATAGTTTTAGCTTCTAAAGCTAAAAGTTCTAGAGTATTTCTATTTTGTGGAGTTTTCTTACCACAGTCATAACACAATAATCATAATCATAAAATGATAACATATACTTACTTGACTTGGTGCCGGATACTCTGGGTGCCGTACTTCCTTTAAAATAACATTTCTAATTTAAAATTCAAACAGCTTTGGAAAACGCTTTTGAACCCAAACCACAGCTGCGTTTTGCAACCGGGCTCTGATACCATAAAATGTAACACCCTAAACCCGGCCATGCGTTATGACTGGATCTAACATGTCACATGGGAAAAACATGTTAAATCTTTTTTATTCGTACTAAGATAAGTATTATTTTGTTATAATTGAGAAAACAAGTTCGATTTGAAATATTTGATAAAATAATACTAACCTCGATGGTTGATTGATAAATCGATAATTTGAACTAGATATCTTATAAAACCGTGACTTTTGAAAATATCGTTGATAATTTGAGAGAAAATTTCCAAGTTAAAATATTTGTAAAAGTTTGTTATGAAATCCATTTGTAAATCAGAAAAGAGAAAACAAAACGTTGGTTGTGCTTTTAGAAAATCCCCATTTAAAATAATTCAAGCAACATAATAAATACGTCAAACATAATGCAAAATAAAATAATCCAGAGGCCTTATTACATCATAAAAACCCAAAAATAGTAAAAGTAATAAGGTGAAAGAAAATAGAAATCTAGAGTTCAATAAAAAACCATTTCTGAAGTATGGCCTCCACCGATTCATCCATGGCCCAAGTCCACATCACTGAGCATTACCTGCAAGGGTTAAGGAAACGGGGTGAGTTACTAGAACTCAGTGTATAATCCCCTTACCGTTATCCACTGGGCCTGAACCCGTATAGCAACATCTTGGGCATAAGCCCATTACAAAGTAATAAATAAATGACATGAATGCAACCCATCCCATCCAGCTAATCTCTCCCCCGACCAGCCAATCTCTCCTGTGGGGATCAAGTCAACCCACCCCGCCATTCTCTCCAATTTACAGTCAAACTGTCATTTATAATATTTTTGTGGTTGAACCACCAGAGTCATAATCAAACACATTAATAAACAAATTGTGGCAATGCCACCAGGCTACACTTCTCTTCATTCAATTTTCCCATCCCATGCAATATGTAGAGATGCAACATACATAATAACAATCATTAATCTATTGTATACTTTTATTGAATCGCCCCTTTAAGCAATATAATAATTCGGCCCACTAAGGCATTTTAACAAATCGGCCCATAGGGGCATTTCGGTAATTCGGCCCATAGGGGCATTTCGGTAATTCGACCCATAGGGGCATTTCGATAATTTATACAAATTAACACTGATTTTGATAAATCTTTAGACATAATGAAATTTAAGCAATTTCTCGATTTATGCCATATTACAATTTTTAGCCTTATAATAATAACAATCAACTATCAAACTTGTTACCGAATCATAATCTACGGAATTACGGTGTAAGATTACACACCTGATTACGGTAAGTATTAAACTCTCTTGGTCGTCGGCACCTATGACATCATAACACTCGATTAATCTAATGAACGAGATTTTTATTAATCTAAATCTAAACCAAGCGATCTATTGAAACGCTTACCCTCGATATCGTGAACGACCACGATTTGTCTATTCTCACCGGATGATGGTCCACAACCCGGTGGGAAATCTCGAATCGCCGAAATCGCTCTACGCTTGAACTTAGGAGTAGGAATCGTAAATCCACTCCTATTGTATTCTCCAATAGCTTTTCCTTTCAACTCGGTTCCACTTGCCTCCACTGAAAAAGTCTTAATCAAAACGATATTACAGTATATATTGATTGTATAAGGAAAAAGGGTTTGGCTTACCACTATTTCAGTAGAATCCACAAGTAGAGAATATCGAGTGATTTCGTTCCTAACAACATAATCGATTAGCCAAACTTTCAATCTGATTAACACAATAACCGAGTAGCGATATCGAATGGATTATGAAGGGACTCCTTACCTTAATCGATAATGATCCTGATTCCCACCGATTGGTTTATGACTAGGGATGAATAGGCAATAATGTGGTATTCGGCCAAACCACTAGAATACTACAAATAGAAGATTATCAAAATATGAGGGAGTATGGAAGAACACCATTTGGGTTTTAGAAACAAGATGAGATAACCAAATGATGAGGAATACTCATTCGGTTAAAGAGAGAAGAAAATGAAAAGATTTGAATGAAACACTCACCCAGTTTAATCAAGAAAGAAAAGTCCAACTTGTAAGATGGAGAAGATGATCAATTTTCGGCTTTTGAATAGAAAAAGGGTTGATGAAATGATCAAAAGAAAAGAAAAGATGAAGGAGGAGTGCTTTGTTAGTTTCGACTAACAAAAGAAAAATGAACAATAGTGGGTTGAGTGTTGCGGCAAAACAAAGAAGTAAGATGAACAATTAGGCTAGGTGTTTCGGCTATCAAAGAAAGAATGACCAAAATGCATTGAGGTTTCGGTCAAAACAAAGAAAAGAAAATGCTCACTTTTGACTTTGGAGTTTTCGGCAAAGAGGGAAGAAATTGGAAAAAGGAAACGGTCACCAAAATGCTAAGGAGAAAAATAACCTCTCATGCACCAAAATTTTGTCAAAATGACCAAAAAGGAAAGATAAATATTGCTCTCACTATTCCCTAACCAAAACCGTGCATCACTTTGCCTAAAGGAAGAATGTTGACCATAATTCTTTCCAAAACATCTTCCACACTTTAAGCCAACATGGTCCCTATTCTTTCCTTCTTTTTTTTTCTTCTTTCCTTCCACTCATCCTTTCCTTATTTCCTTAGCCATCTTTCCTAAAAGAAAAAGTCTTCCTTTCCATAATTGAAGCCTTGGCCGACACTATGGATGAATAGCACAAAAAAAAAGATAATCAAAATTTTCACCAAGTGGGATTCGAACCTCTTCCCCTAAAGCCCTTCATGTGACGCCACATCCTCTTTACCATATGCTCATTTTATGCTAGCAATTTACTCACTTATTTCCATAAGCATTGATGCCACCTACCTTCTCCCCCCTTAAGGGCTTAAACACAAAAATTTTACTAAGGCCCAACTCAACCCCGAGCCTTCTTAGAACCTTAAAAACCTACACAATTAATATTTTAACTAATCTATCACAAGATATAATGCACAAACATAAATTTTGAATTTCAGGATGTTACAATATATTAACATAACATATATCAACATCTAACATATATTCAAAGTATACCAACTTCAAATGTTAATCTTGCAAATCATAGTTACACGTCTTATCAAATTCAACTTAATATTTTAAACATAGCAAGGTATAAGGACTCCACTAGGTACATGCTTTATTATATACTATCACAATTCATATCCAATTCTATGTATCAATTAAATCATACAACTTTCTATTTTATTCAATTTAGTCCCTATCTTGATATTTACTTCCACCCTTAGAATTTTTAGCTCAATATCTATTAATAGTTTACCTTAATGTTATATAATGCACTATATCATGAATATGCTTCAACTGAAATCAATTTTGAGTCATAGAAATACAAACCGAAAGCTCGTCTCTCCCGTCATTGACTCTCGCCTTCCTTTTTCCTTTCGATGATCATGAGCCGTTCTTAACTATGAATAATAATTTAGTAATGATATAATATCAAATTCTATTGAAACCACATCCAATTACACAGTTATACATATTTTGTAAATTATTCAATTTAATTCTCTATCCCGATAACTAATCAAATTCATACCAATACTATTTGATCAATCATAATCAACTATCAATTCATTAAATAGACCAAATTGAAATTCATCATATTCGATTTTTCAGTCAATTTATCATTTCTTTATAATTTAGTCCATATCACACCTTTTGGTACCAAATTGTAAACAATTCAGATTTTTAATTAAACATACACATATTCATATTTTGAATACATAAAAATTTAAATATAAATATAACATATGAACTTACCTGAAAAAAAATGATCAATTCTCTAAGGACTAATCAACAAATTTGCCTTTTTCCTTGATTAATTCTGATTTGGTTCAAATTTCGCTCTATACAATTATTCAATTCAATTTATCAATTTCGACCCTCTTATTTCATTCTACTATAAACATGTATCAACTCAATTTCATTTTTGAATGATTTTTGAAGTTTTTCATTTTATTCAATTTAGTCCCTAAAATCGAAATCTTATAACTTTCAAATTTGAGCCTCAATTTTGAAATTGATCTCAATTCCATCCTTATAAAGCCCACTACAATCCATAATTATAGAAATTTCATACCAATTTTGATATATTTACACTTAAGTCCTTATGTTCATAACTAACAACTTTCAGTTTACAAACTAGTACTTTCCATATCTAGGCTTTAAATCTAACCATTTAACACCAAAAGCTTCAAGATTCAACAATTGAAATATTTATAAACTTTAAAATTTTTGAAAACGAATATATGGGTTAGCTAAATCGAATTACAATGATCTTAAAAACATAAAATTTATTAAAAACAGGGTCAATTTGACTCACTATGCAATGGGTTTAGGCTTGGCCAAATGTCTTTAGCTCAACAATGGCTTCTTAGGTGCTTTGTTTAAAACTTTGGTAGAGAAGAAACGATGAAAGTTGATAGTGGGTTTTGTTTTTATTATTTTTATATAACATTATTTTTATTATTAAACCAACATAGTTTTGCTAGAAACCAAGGCACCAAACTGTGGAATCTTTCCCATTAAGGTCTAATTACGAGCTAAACTCTTAATTATTTTCTGTTTATGTCATTTAACAAATAAACATCTATAGCAATTAAATTTTACAATTTTTACGATTTAGTCCTTATACCTTAATTAGTCACTAATTCGGGCTCGATTTACAAAAATGAGATCCCTATACCTTATTTTCCAACACCATTGAATTTAGGGTCATTACACTTGTACCTTAATTAACTATCAATTAAACAAAAATTACTAGACCAAATTTTAATATATTTTTATACTAGTCTCGTAAATATTAATATTTAATACTTACAAACACGATTTACGAAAATGGCATTTTAGAATCATAATTTCCAACACCACTGGAAACTGGGTCATTACAATCCTAATATATTGTCAACTTGTGTGAGCAACTTATTCCCGGGTATCCAAGTCTGTTTTACTATAGTTCCATCAAGCAATGTTCAATTAATTGGAAATGGAATTTAAATCATGAAATGATGAAATGGTATTGATGATACTTGATATATAGATCGCAATATGATTCTATTTCAAGTGTTGACAGTACTTATGATTTGAGAACGTAACTAATGCTTTCAATTTATCGTTATGTTGTATGTATAAGTATGTCTTAATGTGCCAAGAAAAGTTAAATTGGTTTCCAGATAGAATAATTATTTATGCCTTAATGATCAAGGTATGCTTTAGCTTCCATTTGAATTTACTTAGAATTCTAAATGCTTACCTAGTTGTTTGCTCTTTTCCTTGTAGATTGTCACATTTTGGAACTCATTAAGTCGGGTCATTTTGAACCTTACACTATCCTATCATCGTATCTGTCACACCCCAAGTCTGATGGACCTAAGATTTTTGCGTATAGTGGCAAAATAATCTCTTTGGCGAAGTGTAATTCGCCCATATGTTTCTTTTGGCGCAAAAGTGTGGGCGTATAGTAACTACTGCGTAAGCAAGTAAAGATTTTATTTCAAGATATTCTGCTATTTAAAGGAAATGATAGAGTTAAGTAATAAGGGGTAAGTATGATTTGAATTATCGCCAAAGGTATAGTACATCTTATTTGTCTGCAGTACTGTGCTAGTTACGTTGTAAAGTAACTTGGTTAGGAACCAACTGGATACACTAGTATGATATTTATAATGCAGGCTTCTCATTTATATTTCTCTTAGAAAACTGTGGACCATTAAGAAGACAAATTATGAAATGTGTGACACTTGTTATGCTCCACTAGGTAGGATGGGTCATATTTATATGGGTGAGAAAGGTTCTGAGAGAGGTTTTTCTTCTTCCTTCGAGAGTAATTTTAGATTCTTTTTCTTAAATCCAATGTTATCTTTTCATCGTTAAGTTGGAAGTTAAGGATTCTTGGTTTAATCGGTGATCCTTCCATCTCTAGGTAAGTATTATAGCTTTGCATGTTCAATGTTTTTGAAAGATTGAGTTTATATGTGGTATATGAACAGTAAGTTGTAAGTAGAAGGATTTGCATGGGGCTTATCAGAGTTTCTTATGATAGTAAGTTGTATGTAAATGAGTTTTAATTATGGTCTTATGTTCTGTAAGTAGTTGTTATTGCTGGTTCGAGAAGGATGGTTGAGTCTGGAACCTTTAACTGTAGTAGGTGAGTATCAGGTGAGTCTCTACCTTGACTCCCTCTCTTATGTATACCTTTGAAGTAGAAGAAAATGTATATATATAAAAGATGGCGATATCTATAATAATCGGTAAGTGTATGATTATAGTAAATAAGAGATAAGTGCTATGATGATATGTAATAAGTTCTGTTAAAGAGAAATGTTGATTGATAAGTATGCAGGTAAAGTTTGAGATATGAAAAGTATGAGTCAATCTGAAATGCAAATAAATTTGGGTAAGTAAATGAACAAAAATATCCCTTTGTGAAGGTTTGGTAGGGAAGTTATATTGCTAACTAGATTGGGAGATCACGATATAGAAACAAGTATAAGACCATGAGATTGAGACCCATGGAATCTTGATATGATTTGGAAACACTCATAGTGTATCCGCCAGTATGATAAAGACTGGACTGACTGATCACGAAACATGAATATGTGTAAGACCATGTGGTTAAGACCCACGGCAAGATATGTCTATGTGAATGTTCATGGTGTAGCCTTCGATGGTGTGTAAATTCAATGGGCAGATCGCGATACATGAACTTATGTATAAGTCCATGAGGGAGAACCTACGGAACCTTCTGTGAAAGTTTGCTAAGACAGTAAAAACGTGATTTTGTATGATGCCTTTGTGGCGTATTTTACTCGGCCTTTGTGGCTTACTCTGATAAATTTATCTAGTAAAATGTACTTATCCGCCCTTAAGGTAAGTCTGGGCAAATCCTGGTTGTTCTTTAATAAGTATTGCTAAGATAAGGTTATGATAGGTCTGAGGTTATTTGATGGAATTAGATCTGTAAAGTAATTGGATAAGTTTTTAAGGAAGTTCTTGAATAGAAGAGTGGATCTGTATGCTAAGAAGGGTATCTGTCATGATAATCTGTTAGTGTTGAATATGGATGTATTCGTAGTTGAGGGACATAAGAAATTGTTTACTTGAATTCGTTTGTGTTGTATAGTGCTGAAATCTTAGTTTTCGGTATATGCCATATTTGAACAGTATCATACCTTCTTTTAAAATCTTATAAAAACTAAGTCACCGTATTTTCTGAGTTACTTGGGGTTTTATAATAAGTTTGTATGGAATTCATCCGAATTATCTGTATAGTACATTATCAGTAAGAGTATCTGCCAACAATTAGCATCTGTGAACAACTATTCTGGAATGAATGTATGTGTGAAGGTTTGGTCTGTGTAAAGTAGGCTCTGAAGGTATATTCTTTTGAATGGTACATTGCTAAGTTAAGAGTATGATAGTTGGTGTGTAACTGTATGCCGAAACTGTAACAGTATCCGCTTGAAATGGAAGTAATTGGTTCAAAGGTAGTTGGCGTACATATATTCTTCAAATAAGATAAAGTATCCGTCAAGGTATTTTTGTGATAAAGCTTACTAATTTCTCTTGAACTTACAAGATTTGTTCTGGTTTCAGGTATTGTGATAAAAGAATGCTCCAGGAGAGACGACACCAGGGTAGCGACGAAGTGGGTTGTTATGCATATAATAGAAAAGTGGCGTACTGTGGGCTTTCACCCTAGGAGTTTGTCTTTAATAAGTTTTTTATTAGAAAGGTTTACAAAAATGTCTAATGTAATATTGTATACTTTCCTTTGTTTTTAGATATTAAGGCCTTCAGTTAAAATAATAAGAAAATTGTTTTCGTTATAAAGAATTTGTCAACTATTTCAATATTTTTGTGAAGTATTGTGTAGTAACACTTGAGATCTAAACCCGATGAATCGGGTTGGGTTAAGGGTGTTACAGTATCGGTATCTATTCAATCATTTTGAACCAAGGGTTGTGGCATGTATATAAGTGTTTTGGTGTAACCCTTAATGTTTAAAAGTCTTGTTGAACTTGATAACTTGTAATGAATTTGGTATATGATAATTTTGAATGTAACACCCCAAACCCGGCCTAGACGTTATGACCGAATCTGGCGATGTCACATCATAGTGCTTTAGAAAACATAGTTATGATGAAACCATTTTTCGTTATCCTATGCTACCTTCCAAATACGTGACGTTTGTTTCAATCATTATCCATTTTAAAAATGTTGTCCATTTTTCCAAATTATTTATAGTTCGCGGAAGCATTTAAATCAGTTTGCGTAATCATGGTGTTTTGGTAAAACATTTGTTTATTTTGAAAACTTGTGTCTTATCCTACTACTAGCATTTATAAATCAGAATAAAAATCCCAAATTAAAATAAAAACCCTTAAACGCAAATTACAGTAAAACTTTTCCCAGATAAAATAAAAAACCATAAATAAAAATAAGAAAACCATGAAAGTCCAGAACCATGGTCACTGCCGAGTCCTTCACTGCGTCGACCCGTCTACTGCTGGGGATTTCCTGAACAGATTAAACAGAATAGGGTGAGTTTTCGCAAACTCAGTGTGTAATCCCCACAAAAAAATACACATAGTATAATATCAGAGAACAAACATAAATTCACAGTTCGGGTCTGAGCCCATTATAGAATCGGTGTGGACCTTAGCCCACTCAGATACAGAATCAAATATATTCTAGGGCCTTAGCCCATTTCAGACATAATATGCAGATCAAAACAGAATAGCAGAATCCTACCCACCAGCCTCTACACACCAACTCCGTCCAACCCTACACACCATGTGGGGATAAAATCAACCCACCCATCCCTACACACCATGCTGTACCGAATGCGGCACATAGTCGAAATTTGCGGTGAGCCGCGGATACAAAGCTTAAGAGCTTTTCATATACTTCCTCCAGTAAATCATCAACCCACCCCGATGCAATGCAACATACGCAGAATGTCATGCTATAATGCAGATAACAGTCCATCCATTCAAATCAGTATACATGCTAAGTGTAACATGTTCAGTACAGATTTCACATAATCAAATCCCATAACTACGGGTCTAAGTACTACTTACCGACCCTTCTTTAGGTTCACAGTCTACTTGGGCGACCCGTGCAACCTTTCAGAACATTTCATAAAAATGGGCTTACACGCCCATGTGGCCTGCCCGTGTGGTCCCACACGCCCGTGTGGCCCACACAGCCCAAATTGGCCTTGGTCGTGTTGATCAAACAGCCTGGCCCAAAATTCCTCATGCCCGTGTGGTTAACCCGCGTGGGCCCACACGCCCATGTGGCCCACACGACGCAATTGGTTGAGCCTGTGTCTCGCACACGGCCTTACTCGACCATCACACGACCATGTCACCTACACACGGCCTAGCTCGTCGATCGCATGGCCGTGTGGTGACTTACAGTCTCGCACACGGCCTACCACAAGGGCGACCACAGGCCCGTGTGGCATCGACAATGAGGTTTTCGACTTTCGTCGAAACCTCGTCTTCTGCGTTTTCGGGTACACACCTGGTATTGTTTCGATGTTTAAGCAATCCCTAGCCTTCTGGAACCTAAAATAGTATACCAAAATCTCGAAATTAACAACTAAATCTCAGTTCACCAAAACCATATCGACCCAAATGCACACACTTACCGCAATCACACCTGTCTACTCGCACGAATCAATTCGTCGGAGAGAAAACTGCTTCACTAGCGTCCCCTATGCACAAACAATAGGACTTAAGTCTTTAGAAACCAAACTACAAAAACACCACCAACAACACTTACCGATAATCCACGAAAACAACAACCGAGGAGCAAGATGGACCTAAACGAAAAAAAGAGGTAGGGGAAATCCAATTGAAATTTCGGCAGCAACAAATGGAAGATTGAATGGGGAAAAAATAAAACTTAAGAGAGTGAGAGGGAGTGCCGAATTTTGCCAAATGAAACAACTGATCAGATATGTAACACCTCTAACCCGTAACCATTGCCGATTTAGGGTTAAGAGGCATTACCGGACAATCGAAAACTTTTGCAAATATTTCACAACATAATAAATATCATTGTCAAATCAAACCAGAATTCAACATATGGTCCCTTAATGAGGTCTACGAGACCTTAATCATGCATAAGGAAAGGGTCAGGACTAAACCGGGATCATACTAAATTATTTAGAAAATCAAATATTTTTCAAAGTTACAGAGGTCACACACCCGTGTGGGCAGCCCGTGTGCCTCACACGGCCTCAAACACGCCCATGTGTCTGAGCCGTGCCAAAACAGGGCATACATATTGACTTGTCCAAACGGCCTGAGACACGCACGTGTGCGTCACCCGTGGTCGACACTGACTTGCACCACCACACGGCCAATCCACACGCGCGTGTGTCCAATTTCGTGGTCGAGCCTGACTTGTTTTGAAATACAACCACGAAGAATACGGTCGAGCCACATGCCCGTGTGCTCAACCGTGTGGGCAATTATAGGCCATTTACAAGACCAATTTGCCACCCACACATTGGGTTAAACCTACAAGCATTATACTAACTCAAATCATATCCAAATGACAAACTTTTCTAATCATTCAAGAACATATCAAGCATACCAACTTAAGCAACATTTATTTCATACTCATAACAATCATTTCTGAGTATAAACCATTCAAAAACTTAGCAATTCAATGTACTAACCATTCATCTAAAACATACCAACTTTGCATCAATAACCTTATCATTAATTTGACCATTTCTTCAATTCAACCATTAACAACTAAACATACCAAAATATGCATCATATAGTATAACTACTCCTTCACATCATGTTCATTATCTAGCCATATCACATGGCTATTTATATACAACTTAAACATCAACCATTTCAACTAGACTATACATGCCATACTTAAACATTTACACTTTCAAAAGGTACCAAAATAGAGTTGATAGTGTGGTGATGATCCTTGATTATCCCTGAGCCTTCCGTAGCTTTAACGATCTATAAAACAATACAAACACACACAGAGTAAGCTTTCAAAAGCTTAGTAAGCCATATACAAATAAACTTAACATATAAAACATTTATAACCATTTCTAGTACAAGGACTTAAACATATCTCATTAGTATGTTCATATTTCTTCTTTAGTTCAAATGTATCTATTCATTTGCTTGTCAACAAATTACATTTCCATTGCATCTCAATATATCATAGAAAATTCATACATATATCACATTTTGTCTTAACAATTTTATGCACATATTTCACTTTAGCAAGTTCACATATACTTACCTTTCATACTCCAACCATGAGTACATCTAAAACGTACCTGAATCGGTTACGCATTTCACATAGTCTTTCATTTCTCGAAATTTCCCGTTGAACCATTCAAAATCAAATAGGATACTCGGATAACTCGTAATACTCGTACAATGACACGTCCCAGACGTGGTCTTACATGTAACCAAATATCGATGACCTTTGTCCCCAGATGTGGTCTTACACTTAATCAAATACGATGCCAATGTCCCGGAAATGGTCTTACACGTAAATCTCATACCGATGCCAACGTCCCAGACGTGGTCTTACACGATATCACATATCAGAAACCTATGTCATGACATATAAAATTCTATCTATTCCAAGGTTCGTACGAGTCTTTTCGGACACTGACAATTGTTCAATACTTTCTCGGATTCCAGGTATATATCATCCCAAACACATTCACCACATTTAAATTTCATAGGTACATAAATAAACCAATTCAAATACATTTATTTGTATACAGACTTACCTCGGATTCAGAATAAATAGACGGATTCGACTACTCAATCACTTTCGACTTCCCTCGGTCTAAATCTGTTTTCTTTGGTTCTTGATCTATACATATGCAAATTTAATCCATTTATTCACCAAATCATTCAAGTCAATCCAAAAACACACATTTAGGGCATTATACAATTTAGCCATTACATTTTCACATTTTGACATTTTTGTCCCTATTTCATAAAATCAAAAAATACACATAATTCAATATAACCCATGCTTAGCCGAATTCTCTATAGGCCCCTAACAGCCCATATTTTTCATTTATTTCACATTTTAGTCCCTCAAAATATTATTTTCTCAATTTAATCCTAATTACTCAAATTCACCAAAAATTCAAAGACAAACTATGTTAATCTATCACATATCTTTCATATTTCATCCTCAAACATCACAAAACTCATGAATTAATCAATGGCACATTTCGAAATCATCATCAATTTACAAAATTAAGAAATGGGTTTTGAAGTATTCGAAGCAACGATTACAAAAATGTAGAAATTATCAAAAACCGAGTAAAAAATGTACCTTAATCAAAGAACCCTATGGCCGAATGCTTCAAACACAACAATTGGGTTTTCTTCTAATTTTCGGCTAGGTGGAGAAGATGGACTACAATTATGGTTTTATTTTACTTATTTAATCTTTATTTAACCATTTACAAAATTAACCTTACTAATATCATTAAAATCCCACCTAACATTGTCCATAATTGTCCACTACTATTAACAATGGCATAATAACCTCTTAAGGACTTCACATGTAAAAGACAATAACAATTCGGCACTTATTCAATTAAAAGGCCACTTTTACATTTTCTGCAATTAAGTCATTTTCTCAAATTAAACACACAAACAACAAAATTAATTCATGAAACTCTCTCACATGCTTAATCACATATTGTAAGCATAGAGAATAATATTAAAATATTTTTTTGACTCGGATTTGTGGTCCCGAAACCACTATTCTGACTAAGGTCTAAATCGGACTGTTGCAATTCTCTCCCCTTAGGGATTTTCGTCCCCAAAAATCTTACCGTTAAACAGATTCGGATATTGTTGTCTTATAGAATCTTCAGGCTCCCACGTAACCTCTTCCACTCTGTGTTGATGCCACAGTACCTTTACTAGCGAGATTTTCTTATTTTGCAATTATTTAACCTCGTGAGCTAAGATACGAATCGGTTCTTTTTCATAAGTCATATCGGATTAGATCTCAATCTCAGACGGAGATATCACATGCAAAGAATTGGATCTGTATCGTCGAAGCATTGACTCGTGAAACACATTATGAATCTTTTCTAGTTCCGATGGGAACAACAATCTGTATGCAACAGGCCTAATTTGTTCGATGATCTCATACGGCCCGATGAACCTCGGACTCAATTTACCTTTATGTCCAAATCGGAGTACTTTCTTCCATGGTGACACTTTCAAGAACACTTTATCACCGATCTCAAATTTGATATCTTTTCGTTTCAAATCTGCATAAGATTTCTGACGATCTGACGCGGCTTTCAGACTATCACGAATCACTTTCTCTTTCTGTTCAGTTTCTTTAATCAAATCAACCCCGTATATCTTTTTTTCACATAGCTCGGTCCAATACAAAGGTGTTCGACATTTGCGTCCGTACAAAGACTCGTAAGGTGCCATTTTAATGCTCGACTGAAAACTATTATTATACGCAAACTCAATCAATGGAAAATATTGTTCCCACGTACCATCAAACTCAAGAATACAACATCTCAATATATATCTTCGAGAATCTGAATAATCCGCTCGGATTGACCATCTGTCTGTGGGTGAAAAGCTGTACTAAAATGCAATTTAGTACCTAAAGCCTCTTGCAGTTTCTTCCAGAATCGTGAAGTAAACCTTGGATCTCTGTCAGACACAATAGATAGTGGCACCCCGTGCAATCTCACGATATCGGAAATGTATAACTCAGCTAACTTATCAAGTGAGTAATTAGATCGTACCAGAATGAAATGGGCTGATTTCATCAATCTGTCAACTACAACCCAAATCCCATCTTTCTTTGTCGGAGTCAAAGGCAACCCTGAAACGAAATCCATCGCTACTCTATCCCATTTCCACTCAGGAATCATTATTGGTTGTAATAAACCAGATGGCACTTGATGTTCAGCTTTGACTTGCTGACAGACTAAACATTTTGAAGCAAAGTCAGAGATGTCTCGTTTCATACTAGGCCACCGATAATGTTGTTTCAAATCATGGTACATCTTTGTACTTCTTGGATGAACAGATAAGCGACTGTTATGTGCTTCATTCAAGATCAACTGAATCAACTCTAAGTTTCTCGAAACAAAAATCCGATCTCGAAATCTCAAACAATCATTAATATCAACTCAAAATTCAGAATCATAGTTCAAATCACACTGAGCTCGTTTTGCTAACATTTCATTATCAACTTTCTGAGCATCACATATTTGCTGTAAGAACAACAGTTTCGCTTTCAACTCAGCCAAAATTGAACCATCATCAGACAAGTCTAAACAAGCATTCATCGCACGTAATGCAAACAGCGATTTTCTACTCAATGCATCAGCAACAACATTTGCTTTACCCGGATGATAATCTATCACAAGCTCGTAATCTTTCAACAGCTCTAACCATCGTCTTTGTCACAAATTCAAATCTTTCTGAGTCATCAGGTATTTCAAACTTTTATGATCTGAAAACACGTGGCATTTTTCACCGAAAAGATAATGATGCTAAATCTTTAAAGCAAACATAATCGCAGCTAACTCTAAGTCGTATGTCGGATAATTCTTTTCATGCAGTTTCAATTATCTCGAGGCATAAGCTATAACTTTGCCTTCCTGCATCAAAAAACATCCCAGACCATTCAACGAAGCATCACTATAAATCACAAACTCTTTACCCGATTCTGGCTTTACCAAAACTGGAGCTTCGATCAAAAGGGCTTTCAAATGATCAAAACTTTTCTGACATTTATCAGACCATTCAAACTTCACATCTTTCTGAAGCAATCTAGTCAACGGAGTAGGAATCATCGAAAAGCCTTTTACAAACCTTCGATAATAACCAGCAAGTCCCAGAAAACTACGAACTTCAGACACATTTTTCGGAGGCTTCCACTCCAAAATAGCTGATATCTTGCTCGGATCAACTCGTATACCAGATGCTGACACAATATTTCCCAGAAAACCAACTTTATGCAACCAGAATTCACATTTATAAACTTTGCATACAATTACTTATCTCGTAGAGTTTGTAATACGATTCTCAGATGTTCGGCATGCTCAATTTCATCACGCGAATAAATCAAAATGTCGTCAATGAATACAACAACAAATCGATCTAAATACTGTCTGAAAATTCTGTTCATCAAATCCATAAAAATAGCAGGAGCATTCGTTAGTCCGAAAGGCATAACTAAAAATTCATAATGCCCGTACCTCGTTCTAAAAGCAGTTTTCGGAATGTCTGAATCTTTTACTCGCAACTAATAATACCCCGATCTCAGATCTATCTTTGAAAACACGGTGGCTCCTTTCAGCTGATCAAACAAATCATCGATTCTAGGCAAAGGATATTTGTTCTTAATAGTCACTTTGTTCAACTGACGATAATCAATACACATTCTCATCGTGCCATCTTTCTTTTTCACAAACAGAACTCGAGCACCCCAAGGCGAGAAACTCGGTCGTGTAAATTCTCTATTGGTCAACTCTTGTAACTGTGACTTCAACTCTTTCAATTCTGTTGGTGCCATTCTATATGGAGCTATCAAAATAGGAGTCGTTCCCATCACTAAATCAATACCAAACTCCACTTCTCATACCGGAGGCAATCCCGGTAATTCTTTAGGGAACACGTCAGGGAATTCACAAACAATTGGCATAGATTCAACTTTTTTTTTCAGTCGCTCTCGAATCAATTACATAAGCAAAATAAGCTTCGCAACCCTTTTTCACTTAACTCTGAGCTTTCATCACTGATATTACAGCTGGTGACCCATTCAAATCATTAGATTCAATCCAAACTATTTCATCATTCTGACATCTCAAATCAATGGTCTTTCGTTTGCAGTTCACAATAGCATCATGCAATGTTAGCCAATCCATACCCAAAATTATGTCAAACTCATCAAAAGGTAATAGCATCAGATCAGCCGGAAAACAGATATCTCGAAACATCAACGGACAGTTCTTGCATACTTTGTCAACCAAGACACTTTTACCTAAGGGGTTCGATATTCTAATTACAAATTCAGTAGACTCAACATGCAAAGTCTTACTGGATACTAAGTTCATTCATACATACGAATGAGTAGACTTTGGATCTATCAATGCAATCAAAGAAGTATTATAAAGAGTAAATGTACCTGTAATAACATCTGGAGACGAAGCTTCCTCACGAGCTTGAATGGCATACGCTCTGGCAGGCGCTCTAGCTTCAGATCTCACAACTGTATCTCTCGTAGTTCTCTGACCACCACTGACATTTCTTGTGTTTCTTGAAGGTCTACCTCTAGCTGAAGCATTATCTGACTTTAGATTTTGTACAATTTCTTGTTCAACTGATTCAGGGAAATCTCGAATGAAATGATCTAGTGATCCACATCTGAAACAGGCTCGATCATTCAATCTACAACTACCCAGATGTCTTTTTTCACAGTGTTTACATTCAGGTCGATTAGATCGGACATTTCCCACACTAGCCACCGAAATTGCTGGAGCTTTGAAGTTCGACTGCGATCTTGCTCGATCTCGGTTTGAATGTCCCACATTAGCCTTTGAACGGCTATGCTCATCTCTGAATTTCTTCGATGCAGACTGAAATGATTTGCTTGAGATTCTCTTTCTCACATCTCTAGCTTCAGACTCAGCTTTTCTTTTATCTTTCCCGAGTGCCTCAGCTTTACATGCTCGATCAACAAGCACAACAAATTCTTTTACTTCCTGAATCCCAACTAGCAAACGTATGTCTTCATTTAAGCCGTCTTCAAAACTTTTACACATTATCGTTTCGGTTTAAACACATTTCCGAGCATATTGACTTAATCTTACGAATTCTAATTCGTATTCAGTGACAGACATACGACCCTATTTCAATTCCAGAAATTCTTTTCGTTTTTGATCTATAAATCTCTGGCTGATATATTTCTTCTGGAACTCAGACTGAAAGAAATCCCATGTAATCTGTTCTTTTGGAATAGCAGAGATCAAAGTCTTCCACCACTGATAAGCTACATCTCATAACAAAGAAAAAATACATTTCATGCTTTCATCAGGAGTCAATGACATTTCATCAAACACTCGAATTGTGTTATCGAGCCAAAACTCAGCTCTCTCTGCATCATCATCACTAGTGGCCCTGAACTCTTTGGCCCTATATTTACGGATTTTGTCGACCGGAGGCTTATTCAACAGATTAAGATTCACAGCCGGAGGTATAACAGAAGTCTAAGGAGGATTGGGCGGGGGCGGAGGTTGTGAAACAGTCGGATTTGTTCTAACGTATTGAGTGAACCACTCATTCATCATTTGGAAGAAGGCTTATTCAGCCTCTCCTTCCTGACCGCTAGTAGCCGGTCTCGAATCAGAGAGCGCTGTCCCTTGAGCGGGAGCAGGCAAATTACTTTTAACATCGTCAGCTACAACTCTTTCGGGATCCATTTACTATACGAAAAACACATTTTATACGTCAGGATTCATCACACTATCACAGTTCGTATATATGGCATGTATAGCTAGACTCTCACACGTTATGTTAGTCCTAAAATTGACTAAATCGTAGCTCTGATACCAATCAAATGTAACACCCCTAACCCATAACCATCGCCTGTTTAGGGTTAAGAGGCATTATCGAACAATCAAAAACTTTTACAAATATTTCACAACATAATAAATATCATCGTCAAATCAAACCAGAATTCAACATATGGTCCCTTAATGAGGTCTACGAGACCTTAATCATGCATAAGGAAAGGGTCGGGACTAAACCGGGATCATACTAAATTTTTCAGAAAATCAAATATTTTTCAAAGTTACAGAGGTCACACGCCCGTGTGGGCAGGCCATGTGCCTCACACGCCCGTGTGGGCAGGCCATGTGCCTCACACGGCCTCAAACAAGCCCATGTGTCCGAGCCGTGCCAAAACAGGGCATACATACTGACTTGTCCACACGGCCTGAGACACGCCCGTGTGCCTCACCCGTGGTCGACACTGACTTGCACCACACGACCAGTCACACGCCCGTGTGTCCAGCCCGTGGTCGAGCCTGACTTGTTTTGAAATACAACCACGAAGAACACGGTCAAGCCACACGCCCATGTGCTCAACCGTGTGGGCAATTATAGGCCATTTACAAGACCAATTTTCCACCCACACATTGGGTTAAACCTACTAGCATTTTACAAACTCAAATTATATCCAAATGACAAACTTTTCTAATCATTCAAGAACATATCAAGCATACCAACTTAAGCAACATTTATTTCATACTCATCATAATAATTTCTAAGTATAAACCATTCAAAAACTTAGCAATTCAATGTACTAACCATTCATCTAAAACATACCAACTTTGCATCAATAACCTTATCATAAATTTGACCGTTTCTTCAATTCAACCTTTAACCACTAAACATACTAAAATATGCATCATATAGTATAACTACTCCTTCACATCATGTTCATTATCTAGCCATATCACATGGCTATTTATATAAAACTTAAACATCAACCATTTCAACTAGACTATACATGCCATACTTAAACATTTACACTTTCAAAAGGTACCAAAATAGAGTTGATAGTGTGGTGATGATCCTTGATTATCCTCGAGCCTTCCGTAGCTTTAACGATCTATAAAACAATACAAACACACACAGAGTAAGCTTTCAAAAGCTTAGTAATCCATATACAAATAAACTTAACATATAAAACATTTATAACCATTTCTAGTACAAGGACTTAAACATATCTCATTAGTATGTTCATATTTCTTCTTTAGTTCAAATGTATCTATTCATTTGCTTGTCAACAAAATACATTTCCATTGCATCTCAATATATGATAGCAAATTCATACATATATTACATTTTGTCTCAACAATTTTATGCACATATTTCACTTTAGCAAGTTCACATATACTTACCTTTCATACTCAAACCATGAGTACATCTCAAACGTACCTGAATCGGTTACGCATTTCACATAGTCTTTCATTTCTTGGAATTGCCCGTTGAACCATTCGGAATCAAATAGGATACTCGGATAACTCAAAATACTCGTACAATGCCAACGTCCTAGACGTGGTCTTACATGTAACCAAATATCGATGCCACTATCCCAGACAGGGTCTTACACGAATCAAATACGATACCAATGTCCCGGACATGGTCTTACACGTAAATCTCATACTGATGCAAACGTCCCAGACGTGGTCTTACACGATATCACATATCGGAAACCTATGTCATGACATATAAAATCCTATATATTCCCAGGTTCGTACGGGACTTTTCGGACACTGACACTTGTTCGATACTTTCTCGGATTCCAGGTATATATCATCTCGAACACATTCACCACAATTAAATTTCATAGGTACATAAATAAACCAATTCAAATACATTTATTTGTATATAAGCTTACCTCAGATTTAGAATAAACAGACGGATTCGGCTACTCAATCACTTTCGACTTCCCTCGGTCTAAATTCGTTTTCTTTGGTTCTTGATCTATACATATTTAAATTTAATCCATTTATTCACCAAATCATTCAATTCAATCCAAAAACACACATTTAGGGCATTTTACAATTTAGCCCTTACATTTTCACATTTTGACATTTTTGTCCCTATTTCATAAAATCACAAAATACACATAATTCAATATAACCCATGATTAGCCGAATTCTCTATAGGCCCCTAGTAGCCCATATTTTTCATTTATTTCACATTTTAGTCCCTCAAAATATTATTTTCTCAATTTAATCCTAATTACTCAAATTCACCAAAAATTCAAAGACAAACTATGTTAATCTATCACATATCTTTCATATTTCATCCTCAAACATCACAAAACTCATGAATTAATCAATGGCACATTTCAAAATCATCATCAATTTACAAAATTAAGAAATGGGTTTTGAAGTATTCGAAGCAACGATTACAAAAACGTAGAAATTATCAAAAACTGAGTAAAAAATGTACCTTAATCAAAGAACACTATGGCCGAATGCTTCAAACACAACAATGGGGTTTTCTTCTTCTAATTTTCGGCTAGATGGAGAAGATGGACTAAAATTATTGTTTTATTTTACTTATTTAATCTTTGTTTAACCACTTACAAAATTAACCTTACCAATATCATTAAAATCCCACCTAACATTGTCCATAATTGTCCACTACTATTAACAATGGCATAATAACCTCTTAAGGACTTCACATGTAAAAGACAATAACAATTCGACACTTATTCAATTAAAAGGCCACTTTTACATTTTCTGTATTTAAGTCATTTTCTCAAATTAAACACACAAACAAAAAAATTAATTCACGAAACTTTCACACATGCTTAATCACATACTGTAAGCATAGAAAATAATATTAAAATATTTTTCTGACTCAGATTTGTGGTCCCGACACCACTATTCCGACTAGGGTCTAAACCGGTCTATTACAAGATACTGATAACTCCTCCTTCCAAACTCCTTAATTTTTTCCTTCAACCAATCCACTATCAGCATTTAACTAAAACTCAAACTCCTACGCTACACTAGCAGCAAAATAATTCCCTCGCACGCACATGGATTCGAACCCCAAACCTCCAACAACCTCTACACCCCACTTAGCCACCAGACCAGCAGGCCTATTCTGTTAATTACTTACACACTTTCACTTATAAGCCTACTAACTAGAGATGGGGTTTTATTCATAAAAAATACCAAAATTTGCCCAAGTCTAGGCTTGAACTTGGGACCTCTCACACACCCTCAGAACACTTAGCCACTGAAACAGATACACAGTTGTGTCATAAAATTACAAAAGCCGAAATTAAAGAAAATCAGGGCGTTACAACTCTACCCCCTAAAAGAAAATTTCGTCCTCAATATTTTACCTGATCAGAAAAGGTGAGGATACTGCTGGCGTATCGAATCCTCCGGCTCCCAAGTGGCCTCCTCAGTGCTATGGTTCCACCACAGTACTTTCACTAAAGGAATAGACTTCCTTCGTAGAACTTTAATGTCGTGATCCAGAATCTGGACCGGCTCCTCCTCAAACGTCAGATCTGGTCTAATCTCAATGTCCTCAAGAGGAACAACCTGTGTGGGATCAGAGCGGTAGCGTCTCAACATTAAGACGTGAAACACAATATGAATGTGATCCAACTTCGAAAGAAGCTCCAACTGATATGCGACTGGCCCCACTCGCTTCAGAATACGGTACGACCCAATAAACAGAGGGCTCAGCTTATTCAACGATGGGAGTCTGTTAGCAGAACTTCAGGTTAAGCCCACGTGGATTGATCAGATTAGAGGTAAACAGAGGGAGGATAAGTCGCTTGAGGTGAGGTTCCTTCAGGTTGAGAATGTAACACCCCAAACCCGACCTAGAAGTTAGGCCCGAATCTGGAATGTCACATTAAAGGCGCACTTCAAAACAATTTACTAGTTAACCATTTAAGGCCCAAAAGCCTAAAACAAAAGATTATTTCGAAAGCCATATTAACACTTTAATAATTTTATGAAATTTCTTAAGTGGGCAGTTGAAACAATAATAATGATAAACCCAAAATTCAAATAGGAGTTACATGGCCTTATTACAATCCAATGAAAAAACAAAGTATTTAAACAGAATCATTTGAATAAATTAAAACATTTGAACAACTTGTAGTGTGGCCATCTCCGAGTCCTCTCCCTCGTCGAGTCGCCTATTCAGGATTACCTGAAACATTTAAAATTAAGGGTGTGAGTTTTGAAACTCAGTGTGTACAACCCTTGGCAATCAAATCACATACAAATATTCACATTGGGCCTAAGCCCTAGCAAAATCGATGGTCTTGGGCCTTAGCCCACAATGACCTCATATCATATCATATCGTATCATTTATAAATAGATAATGCAAAACCCACCCCAAAAATCCATCCGCTAAACACACCATTTCCTTCCAACCTTATGACTCGTGGGGAATTCTAGCTCGACCCACCCTCCGCTACACACCAAGGGTAGCCCGCCATGTGTACTACACCAACGTTGCAAAGCAAAGTTGCTAATCATATGTTGGGCTTAAATCCTTCTGTGGATCCATACCATACGGCCATGCGATCCTCAAATATTGACACAGAGTCATCAATATATATATGTTAGGCACATAGCCACGGTAAATATGATTGGCACAAAGCCATAATAACAACACAAAGCGTTCGGTATTGGCACAAAGCCCATAATTACGGCACAAAGCCTTCAGTATTGGCACAAAGCCTATAATTACGGCACGAAGCCCATATTAATGGCACACAGCCCTCGGTAACATTATCGGTGCAGCATGGCTACTCGGTGGCTAAAAAGCCTGCGGTGGATCCATACCATACGGCTATGCAATCCCGGATCCATACCATACGGCCATGCGATCCTCAAATCTTCCTCCATACCATAACTCCCACCCATATGCATCCTAAGCAGAATATCATATGAATGCATCAAACACAAAAGTAACAAACCCATATTCATCACATAGAGGTTTTTCGTCATTTCACTACCCAGGGGTATTTTCGTAATTCTACCCTACAGGGGTATTTTGGTAATTTGGAAAATTAGAGGTATCTTGGTAATTTTACAAATAGGGGTATTTTAGTAATTTTACAATATAAGGGTATTTTAGTAATTTTATAATATAAGGGTATTTTAGTAATTTTACAATATAATATAAGGGTATTTTAGTAATTTTCCAATATAATGGTATTTTAGTAAATTTTCCAATATAAGGGTATTTTAGTAATTTTCCAATATAAGGGTATTTTAGTAATTTTTCCAATATAAGGGTATTTTAGTAATTTTCCAATATAAGGGTATTTTAGTCCCTCTCGGGTTTTAGTTATAAACTTTGGCCCATAAACAAGTCCTCGCGGTTAAAGTGAACAAACACTATGCACCAGGTAGGATCTCAGAAAAGAGGAGGTGGGTCACTCGGACCGCTTAAATACCAAGCTCTCACTAGATCTAATCCTAGACATGCATATGTCGGTTACCACACTCTAACTAATCGACTTTGTCTACAGGCATGTTTAATTAACTTAAGTCTTATGAAATTGAAGATTTGTTCAAACTAGGCCTAAGTCCATAAACCCTAGCATATCTGCTTACGTCCCCATAAAGCCCATCAAACCCAAATTACAACCTTACGGCCCATTAGGCCCAAATCTTACCATATGACCTATTAGGTCCAAAACATATCCAGATCATGTATCATGCAAGACTCATTCAATTCGTATAACAACCAAATCATTCCATCAAACTTAGCCTCAGGGCCCACCGGGCCTATTTAGCCACTTTCGGCTTTTCAGCTTTTCGGCATTGCCGATATCGTGTGTGTGTTGTGTTTGTACACACCTGATCACTGTGACGTGCTATCCTATCCTTAGCCTTGATCCTACAACTAACCAACCTTCAATCAACCACTCATACTTAATCAAAAATATTTACTCAAAGTGAAACCTTACAGTAACCTTACTGTGTGCCCCGGGTTCTAATGGCCCTTCCTTAGCTGCTAATCACAAGTGTACCCTAGATCCTTGCTAACGATCCTACCACGCTAGCGATCTCTGAACCTTACCCTTGTTAATACAAGATCCACGATAATGAGAAATTAGATCGCCCTTCGGCTTTCAACAAAACATACTAAGGGGAGTTAACAGAATACTTACCGAATCCAACCTTAGATCCTGCAGCCTACCAAACGAGATTCGGCTTTTAACCCTGACTAAGAGTAGATACCAACTGATTTGTGATAGAGAAAAACAACAAAGATTCGGCACTAATGGGGGATTTTGGAAAGAGAAGATAATGGTAATTCGCCAATAGAAAAGTTTGGCTAAGAGAGAATTCGGCAAAAAGGAATGATGGTTTTTCGGCAATGGAAGAATTCGGCAACAGAAGAACAGAATGAGGGGGAGGAAAGAAAAGATCAAATGTGCTTGTATGAGGGTAACTACAGGATATTCGGTAAAGAAAAGAGAGACTAACGTATTTGCAAAACTCTCCAAATGCCGAAAGCCACAATGAAAATTCGTAATACCCCCTAAAGAACCCAAAAACGGCACTCATTTACCCTCCTAAGCCGAATTTATACACTTCCCACTTCCCACAATGGCACCAACTCTTCACACTTCTTAGCTCCTAACTTTTCTTCCTGATAACTCCTCAATCTCATCCTAAATTTTCTCTAAGATAAGCTCTTTTATCCCTTCCTTAATTTTCTCTCATGAACACTTCCTTCAGAGTTCACATCCAACGCCACTACTAACAATCTAGAAGGAAAAAATTAAATCCCCAACAAAATACCATGCCACTACTCGAACCTTGGATTCCCTTGCCTGCTAATGACGCCACCTCCATGCTCCCTAAGTCGCACCACTTTGCCACTACACCACAAGCTCTTTTGTGTCATTTTTCTTCTTCATTTATTTAAAAGGCCTACTAAATGAAGTCACAGTTCCCTTAGGCTAAAACTAAAATTTTTCCTATACCCTTACTTGATCCCAGAACATCTCTAACACCCCTAGACACTCCAAATTCATTAACCCTCAAAGCCCACATGCCAATTGTCATTTTCTCGCTCAATTAAAATTTTTTTGAGACCCAAAGCCCAAAGCCCAATTCTTCTAGGTCCAAATTCGGGGCGTTACAGAGAATGGGGATACTACTGATTTTGGGACTAACAGTGACGGGGTACTTTGTTTCCGCGGTCGGATCTATGTACCGCATGATGAGGAGTTACGACAGTCGATTCTGAGGGAAGCGCATAGTAGCCCTTACGCTATGCATCCCAACGGGAATAAAATGTAACACCCCAAACCCGACCTAGACGTTATGACCGAATCTGGCGATGTCACATGATAGTGCTTTAGAAAACATAGTTACGATGAAACCATTTTTCGTTATCCTATGCTACCTTCCAAATACGTGTCGTTTGTTTCAATCATTATCCATTTTCAAAATGTTGTCCATTTTTCCAAATTATTTATAGTTCACGGAAGCATTTAAATCAGTTTGCGTAATCGTGGTGTTTTGGTAAAACATTTGTTTATTTTGAAAACTCACGTCTTATCCTACTACTAGCAGTTATAAATTAGAATAAAAATTCCAAATTAAAATAAAAACCCTTAAAGGCCATTTACAGTAAAACTTTTCTCGGATAAAATAAAAAACCATAAATAAAAATAAGAAAACCATGAAAGTCCAGAACCGTGGCCACCGCCGAGTCCTCTGCTGTGCCGACCCGTCTACTACTGAGGATTACCTGAACAGATTAAATAGAATAGGGTGATTTTTCACAAACTCAGTGTGTAATCCCCACAGAAAACATACACATAGTATAATATCAGAGAACAAACATAAATTCACAGTTCGGGTCTGAGCCCATTATAGAATCGGTGTGGACCTTAGCCCACTCAGATACAGAATCAGATATATTCTAGGGCCTTAGCCCATTTCAGACATAATATGCAGATCAAAATAGAATAGCAAAATTGTAACACCCCAAACCCGGTCAACACACCACGACCGAATCTGGCATGTCACAGAGTGAAAAGGATTCGAAGAAAACAGGTTACCGGTTTATTTTCGGTGAAAACTCTTCGATTGCTTGTGTTTGGGGAAAACTGATGTACGTATAGTGGAAAATGTTAAGTTGCTTTGAAATCATGTGAATTGTATTACCCGATGGTAGAGTTTAGAAAACTCGTTGCGTAGCTTAGTTTGAAAACTTTGATTATCAGGTTATTAAAGCAAATCAAGTAATTACTTAGTCATATTTAAAACCAAATCCAAAGCAGATAAAATAATCCAAAACATAATTTAAAGGCCTTGTTACAATCCCAAATAAAAACCAAAATTTAAAGTAAAATACCCAAATCAAATGTCCATGTAAAACTGAAGCAATTATCGCATGGTCACCTCGAGTCCACCCGGCTCCTCATCCGCGATCTACGAATCACCTGAAAAGATAAGGGAGAAGGTGAGTCACCAAGACTCAGTGCATAATCCCCCTCCCGATTATTGCAACATGCTTACACAAATCATAATAAAGCAAACACATCATGCACCCAAACCTAGCCATCCACAACTCCATTTTCTACCCCGTGTGGTACCAAACCACTGGTGGTGCCAAACCACCGTGACCCAAAGTCACCGATATCAATAATAATGTGGTGCCAAACCACCGTGACCCAAAGTCACGAATAATCCATATGTGGGGCCAACCCCGTTGTGATACCAAATCATGGCGACAATCCCGTTTTATCAAATGTGGGGCCAACCCATCGTGGTGCTAAACCATTTGGGACCAGTCGCTATGAGGTGCCAAACCTCCGTGACCCAAAGTCACGAAATCAAGCGTGGTACCAAACCATTTGGTGGTGCCAAACCACTGGTGACCCAAAGTCACGAGATATCAATCTTCCCCCCTCCTCTCATATCACCCATAATAATGCAATGCACATACAAATCTTGCCATCATGCTTAATCATTAGACATATATCGAACATACATAGATATTATCATCAGAAATCATGTGCCGTAACCTCAACAAAACGGACTTACCCGAAATCTTTGCTCATACCCATAAAGGTATCATATCGAAATCTACACAGTTTCGACTTTTAACATAGTTTAGGTTATTAACAAGTTTAGAACGATTATAAAGTGTGTAAGTTACACACCTGGTTACTAACGCGATCACTGAATCCCGAAGATCCCGATCTAACGCACTAGACCCCCTTTACCTACATTCGGCCAAACCAAGATCATTAGCAAAAGCCATTCGGCTTCACTTGCAAATCTCGAAAAGTTAACGCATCTAGCAACCCTCCTTACCTTAACGCCGAATACTAGCCACAACCCGAGATATGCGAGATCTCACCCTTCCCTACAATCGCCAACATTCAACCACATAAAGCAATAGCCTTCGGCTTTTCAAAAGAATAAGGGAAAGAATGAATCGGCATGAGACCTTACCACGACCCTAACGTAAACCGATTGGCAGAGAGAGTAGATGACCACGATCCACCGCTTTCCAAACCCGAAGAACCTAGGAGAATCCGGTTTCACAGATGAATGAGAATCAAGACAAATGCCAAAATTCGGCTTTTGTTTCCATGTGAGTCGACAGAGAAAAGAGAAGAAAATAGTAAAGATTCGGCCAAGAACACTTACCCACTCCAAAATCGACTAAAGCAGAAGACAAGAGAGATCTACAATGCAACGAGAGAAAAGAAAAGAGAGAGAGATCTTCAGTGGTTGATATTCGGCCAAAGTGTTGAAATAAGAAGAGAAAATAGAGAGAGATTTCGGCAATGGTGGTGAAATAATCAAGGGAGATTCGGCTAAAATGAAATAAGGGAATGGAAGGGAAGTATTTGGTTGAATGATGGTGAGAAGAAGATGAAAGAATCAATGGAAAAGAGAGTGTGGCTTGAGAAAGAAGAAGGTTCGGCCAACCAATAAGAATGGAGAGCAAAAAGAGATGAGATTTAGGGAGAATAGTGTTTCGGCTTCAAAGAAATAAGAGAGGAATTCAAATGGAGATTCGGCTCAATACCAAAGAAAGAAATCGGCAAGAGCCTAAAGTGCTTTCGGCTTTCGGTTTCAAAGGAGGAAAAGAAAGAAAACTCAAATGGTTCTTTTTGGGATTCGGCTAGGTGCTTCAAAAGGGAAATCGACAAGTGCCAAAAGAGGTTTTGGTTCTGCTTCTCAACCGAATGTACCAAAGCTTGACTAGCCGAAAATGTCACTAAGGAATTTCGGCACTCCTCCTAAGTCTTCCAGTCGAATACACCTCCTCACACAATTCAAATTTCGACAAACTCTTCAAACTTCTCCTGGCCAACCATTCAACTGAGTTTGAATTGTTCAAACTCCTAAATTCTCTCTTCTCCACCCGTTCAAATCTATTGACTTGTCCAACAGCTTATCCATCGAGTTTGAGCTGAGCACAACTCTTCCCCTCTCGACGTCAAAAAGAATTAATAGCAAGGGATTTCTGCAGCTCGAACCCAAGCTCTCATTCCCCTGCTTGTGGCGTCACTGCTTAAGGCCCTAAGTGGCGCCTTCTTGCCACTTTACCAAGGTAATTCTTGTGCTAAAGTTTACCACAAAATATTCTTAACCCCTAGCTCCTTGGCTCCCTTAACCAAAGCTTAAAAATAAAAATTTTCCTATAGTTCGGGCCTACCCTTGGCTTCTCCCTAGACCCTAAAACACCTCACCTAATATCACAACCAAGCCATACACATGCAAACAGTTCAAACATCATAGCCCCTATTTAAGGATGTTACAAGAATCCTACCCACTAGCCTCTACACACCAACTCCGTCCAACCCTACACACCATGTGGGGATAAAATTAACCCACCCATCCCTACACACCATGCTATACCGAATGCGGCACATAGTCAAAAATTTGCAGCTGAGCTACCAGATAACAGGCTTAAGAGCCTTTCAAATACTTCCTCCAGTAAATCATCAACCCACCCCGATGCAATGTAACATACGCAGAATGTCATGCTATAATGCAGATAATAGTCCATACATTCAAATCAGTAAACATGCTAAGTGTAACATGTTCAGTACAGATTTCACATAATCAAATCCCATAACTACGGGTCTAAGTACTGCTTACCGACCCTTCCTTAGGTTCACAGTAGACTTGGACGACCCATGTAACCTTTCAGAACATTCCATAAAAATGGGCTCACATGCCCATGTGGCCTGCCCGTGTGGGCCCATATGCCCGTGTGGCCCACACGGCCCAAATTGGCCTTGGCCGTGTGGATCACACGGCCTGGCCCAAAATTCCTCATGCACGTGTGGTTCACCCGCGTGGGCCCACACGCCCATGTGCCCCATACGGCCAAATTGGTCGAGCCTGTGTCTCGCACACGGCCTCACTCGACCATCACACGACCGTGTCACCTACACACGGCCTACCACACGGGCGACCACATGCCCGTGTGGCGTCGATAGTGAGGTTATCAACTTTCACTGAAACCTCATTTTCTTCATTTCCGGGTACACACCTGGTATTGTTTCGATGTTTAAGTAATCCCTAGCCTTCTGGAACCTAAAATAGTATACCAAAATCTCGAAATTAACAACTAAATCTCAGTTCACCAAAAATAAATCGAGCCAAATGCACACACTTACCGCAATCACACTCCTCTACTCGCACGAATCAATTCGCCGGAGAGAAAACTGCTTCACTACCGTCCTCTATGCACAAACAATAGAACTTAAGTCTTTAGAAACCAAACTACAAAAACACCAATAGCAACACTTACTGATAATGCACGAAAACAACAAATGAGGAGCAAGATGGACCGAAATGAAAATAAGGGGAAGGGGAAATCCAATTGAAATTTCGGCAGCAACAAATGGAAGATTGAATGGGGAAAAAATAAAACTTAGAAGAGTGTGAGGGAGTGCCAAATTTTTCCAAATCAAACAACTGATCAGATACTGATAACTCCCCTCTCCCAAACTCCTTAATTTTCTCCTTCAACCACTCCACTATCAGCATTTAACTAAAAGTCAAACTCCTACTCGACACTAGCAGTGAAATAATTCCCTCGCACGCACAGGGATTCGAACCCCAGACCTCCAACAACCTCTACACTCCACTTAGCCACCAGACTAGCAGGCCTATTTGTTAATTACTTACACACTTTCACTTATAAGCCTACTAACTAGAGATAGGGCTTTATTCATAAAAATACCAAAATTTTCCCAAGTCAAGGCTTGAACTTGGGACCTCTCACACACCCCCAGAACACTTAGCCACTGAAACAGATACACAGTTTTGTCACAAAATTACAAAATTCGAAATTAAAGAAAATCGGGGTGTTACATTGAATGTTGATTATGGCATGATATTTTGGTTAATGCTTGTTTTGGTCTTATTTGATGCTTTTGTGAAGTTGATATATAAACTTATTTTGTAACACCCCATACCCGGCCTAGACGTCAAGGCCAAGTTTGGATAGTCACATTGAACATTTCTCAACATAACTTTCGAAACTTAAATTTTAAAATATTACAGAGTCACAAAGGATTTAAAAAAAAACATAACATGCAATTCGAAGTGTAACATCTTACAAAGTTGAAAATATGAAAATCAACTAATAATACTAAATGTGTTAAAACAGCATGACCGAGCTCCTGAACCGTCGACCTACTCAAGCCTGAAGATTATTTGTAATTCATTCAACAAATAAAATGAATTAATACTTCAATAAAGGGACTAATTATGCATTCGAATAGACTTATGAGTAAACCAATAGGTTTCCAAATTCAGATGTTGATTTAAATTCAGAGGCAATTCGTTCAATTTAACAGATCAGGTCAGATATAACAGCTGATGAATCGAATCATTGTCAGATACAGAACAGATGCAATTTTCCTACCATTATCCACTAAACACCATCTCAGATCAACCCAACACACCAAATTGAGTATTTATTACTCATCCAGCCCTACATATGACGTAGTGTCCGTATATGATCGTGTGTATCGATAGTCTTAACATTTATATAATGAACGATCTAGCCTAGAAACTTAACTATCATCATGATTGAGGCAAGTGTACCTATCGAACAGTAGTATAGCTTAGTGGCAAGACCGGATTGTCGAACCCAAAGAAACCAAAAGTACTAATACTGACTTTCTTCTTATTATTTAGCCTATGAATTAAGGGAATTGTTATTTAATCTAAAATTAACTGACTACTAAGCTAAAGACGCTAAGACACAGAGAATGAATTGGGGAAATACTTGTGGAAAAACCAATTGATTAAGACGATACCCAAGGAAGAATCCACCTAGACTTCACTTGTTATTTAACTCTGAACCAGACAATTTATTCACTTGACTTGATCCGTAGGATTCCCTAATTTATATTAATACCTCTCTCGAGGCTACTAACGTCTAACCCTAGGTTGATTAATTGAAATCTCTTTCTAATTAAAACCCTTAGGATTACATTAACTCGATCTATGGACTACCATATTAGGTTTGACCCTAATCCGGCAGATTTTCGTCATCCTATCTCTAGGGTTGCGATCAACTCCGCTTAATTATGCTAGATCTACTCTTAAGCAGGGTCTATTCCTCCTCTGCCTAAGCACATCAATACTTGAATCAATATCCTGAAATATCAAAACAAGAATTAAGAACACATAATTAAGAACAAATCAAGTATTTATCATATAGTTCAGAAAACAATAACAAGATTCGTCTTAGGTTTCATCCCCCTCAGGTATCTGAGGGGTTTAGTTTATAATCATAAAAGAATACATCTCAGAAGAAAATATAAAACAAAACATAAGAAAACCCTAAAACCCCCTGAAGGAATTGAATGAGAGATCCTCCGTCTTGAGTATGATTTCGACTTCTTGAGATGAATCAACTAGCTTTCTTCGAGTAAATCCCATAATTCTGACCTCTCTAGCTCTGCTCCTTGGCCTATCTTGACGCCCCCTGACAAAAAGCACCTTTTACGTTATACTTAGGGTGTTTATATAGGCTTTGGAATGTGTTTCTTCACCTCTAAGTATCCTAATCCGAGTGAAATTCCTCTTTGCCACGACAGGGACACGCCCGTGCAACACGCCCGTGTGAATCGAATTGTAGACCGTGGTTGGGTCTACTAGGGAGGCATTGTCGTGTGGTGAAACCCCAGGCTATGTTGATTTCCTACTTTGGCCCATTTGATCCGTTTTTAGCCCGTTTCGTGTTCTTTTCAGCCTTCGATGCTTTCCTAAGTATAAAACATGAAATAAAAGGATTAGGAGCATCAAATTCCATGAATCAAGGGATAAATCATCCAAAAAGCATGTTAAATGTGGGATTAAAATATGTATAAACTATGGTTTATCAAATACCCCCGTACTTAAGCTTTTGCTTGTCCTCAAGCAAAATTCTCAACTCACAATTAAAACGAACTTCCTCAATTCATAACCTTCATCAACAGTGTTTCATCATAATTCATAGGTAATTCATACATTGATAATTTAACCGGAAGGTTCCTAAAGATTCAAACAATCAAAGTCATAGTTTTTATAGTACAAAAAATAGGTGTTTCCCCTTACCTAAATAATTACCTTTAATTCAAAATCGACAAAAGTTGACATCCTCACTAAAGATTCACTTAAATCACTCAAAGTGTTTAAGGTTCAAAATTAAGCACTCAAAAGTCGAACAAGAAAGGTTAATCCCATAGGCTTGCATGAAAATCAAATCTCCACCACTATAATATGAGATGATACACAAATCAAAAGGCCTTTAAAAAGGGTTGTAATAGGGCTTGGGTTAAAGGTGTGGATAAAGGCTGAATTAGAGGGTTAGAATCGAGATTGAATTGACAATTTACCTAACTAGAAAAATGAACTAATCCTGAATAATTACATAAATTAAAACTTCATTACTAATAATTACGAACTTCTACTTCAAGATGTGGAATTTAAATGTATAAGCTCACTTAATCATAGAACTAATAATAAATATACTTTGATTTTTTTAAGAACAAATCAAGTACAATAATAATAAGATAGAATTTAAGAACTAAAATAGAAAACATAGTTAGGCAACTTCTCAAATCAAATCTCGACAAAAAAGGGTTAGTCAAGAGAAGTGGTGATAACAAATACAAGATGGGTTTTGGGTTAATATTAGTGGGTGAGTCAGTAAATGGTTTGTTAAGATCAAAGGGGTTCACTAGGGGTTAATTGTGAAGGTAGGCTTTTTATGGAGTAAGTGGGTTAAAACCTAAGTGCCTTCATCATCTTAGTATATCAAATCAAAGGTGTGGTCTCGACATGTATAATTTAAGCAAGTTCTAGAATAACAAATCAATGTTGACACACTCATAATCAATAAAGTGAGCACGAAAAATGTATGCTCTGAAAGGCTCAAAATCTCACAAAAATTATGGGCTTTTTTATATCAACCTTGTAAATTTCAAACTTCAAGGTAATACTTATATTCGGGTAGACAACCTAACAAAATTTTTAATTCTGAAAAATAGACTTATCATGCTTGATTCTCTAGTCTCCTAAAGTTTAACTCATCACTGCATAATTAACTATGACTTAATCCAAAACATATCAATGAAAATCATAAATCCAAGGAAATTTCATTCTAACAGTGATATGAGAAAATTACTTAAGAATAAGACATAATTCAGGGATAAATAATAGCAATATAGTAATAAAATCATAAGATAGGGAGAGAAGTGAAACTTCCTGAATTTTGGATGGAGTCAATGAAAAGAAATGGTAAAGTTGGAGAGAGGTGAAGGTGGGGAGGATACTCCGGTGGTGGTGTGGTCGTTCGTTAATAGCCCCTTGAACCTAAATTAAAGAAATGAAAGTATAATAATATAAATTGAAGACGAGAAAGATAAAAAGAAAAGAAATTAAAAGTGAAAATAAAAGAAAAAGAAAAAATAATGGACTCAAAGGTCCCACGGGCGTGTCGCACGCCCGTGTAGATTTCTCAGTTTCGACCACGGCTGTATCGCACGGCCGTGGTATGTAGTCAGAGCCCGTGTATCTTTCTCAGTGTTAGCCACGGCCATATCGCACGGCCGTGGTAGTTTATAAGCATCCGTGATCTGGGGATCTTTCGTCATCGGCTCATACAACCTCTGCCATGTCAGTATGAAAATCTGTGGTGTCCACACGGCCACGGCCACGGCCGTGTGCAAGGCTGTGTGGTATGGAAATCTGCACTTTGGTTAGTTAATAGTTAGATGCTAACAAGGAGAGTAGAAATAAATGTAAAAAATAAACAGAGTTAGTGCTCGGGTTGACTCTCGAGAAGTGTTTGTTTAAAGTCTTAAGCTAGACTTACCTCTCATTCGCATATTCATGGTGGTTTGAGGAGTTGGAAATCCTTTCTCGTGTTATCAGTTCCATTATCATGATAAAGTTTGAGTCGAGTAGCGTTTACCTTAAAAGTGTCAAATGTAGGATTACTTACCTTGACTGTTCTGTATGGGAAGACATTGCGTACCTCAAGAGGGACTTCTTCGTTTGTATTCATGTTTGATGTGGTGATTCGGGGGTCTCCCTTATTCAACAATACCTGATCTCCTATTTTGAAGTGATTTGTCGTCCTTATAAGCTCATCTGGGGGTTCCTTTGGTTTTTCTTCGTGTGATTTTGATTTTTCCTTGAAATGTGTCTTCCACTCGTCTAGTTCATCAATATGAAGCCTTCGATCCTCATGAATTACTTCTTTGTTGTCATGATGTCTAGGATCCGCTCGGCTTGTGTGGTTCTCTGTTGTGTTTCACGAAAAGAAGGCTTAAGCGAATGGTCATTAATAAAATTAATTTTCTCACCTTGATTACTTGATGTCCTAGCCGAGTCAAGAGCTTGAAGAGTGACTGTCTCGTCACCTACACGAAGTATGAGTTCGCCTGTATCAATGTCAATTTTTGTTCTAGCAGTTGCTAAAAAGGGTCTTCCCAAAATTAAAGGGATCGTATTGTCCTCATCCATGTCTAAAACGACAAAGTCTCATCGGGAATACGAATTTATCAATTTTTACGAGTACATCTTCAACTATACCCTAGGAATTCTAATAGTTTTATCAGCTAATTGAATGCTCATCCTAGTTTGTTTGGGTTTCCCTAGACCTAGCTGTTTAAACATTTTATAAGGCATGACATTTATACTTGCCCCTAGATCAGCTAAAGCATTATCAACCGATAAACTACCAATTAAGCATTAAATTGTAAAACTCCCTGGATCTTTTAATTTCCGTGGTAGTCGATTTTGCAACATTGCTGAGCATACTGCGTTTAGTTCCACATGCGACTCCTCGTCTAACTTCCGTTTGTTTTTCAGAAGCTCTTTTAAAAATTTCCTTGAATCTGGCATCTGCGAAAGAGATTCAAGAAACGGTAAGTTAATATGTACTTTTTTTAAAAGTTTAAAAAATTTACCGAATTGTTCGTCTGTGTCGTCTTTCTTCATCGCATCGGGATATGGTATACGAGGTTGGTACTCCTTAATTACCGGTTTTGGCTTATCATGACTTATTTCAACCTTACCTCCCTCTACTGCATTTTCTTGCTTTAAATTAGGCTCATCAGACCATACACTATCATGAGCTGTTATGGCTTGAATTTGCTCCTTTGGGTTAGTCTCAGTGTTGCTTGGTAGGCTTCCTTGCGGTCGTTTAGAGATCAGCTTAGCAAGTTGCCCTAACTGGTTCTCGATCCCTTGAATTGATGCTTGTTGATTTTTAAGTGTTGTCTCGATTATTTGGAAACGAGTTTCTAACACTGCTATGAATTTTGTCAGCATCTCCTCAAGGTTCGGCTTCTTTTCCTGTGGGTAGGGCTGTTGTTGGAAGTTTGGAGGAGGTTGATGTCTTTGATTTCCTTGCCCACCCCATGAAAAATTGGGGTGATTCCTCTAACCTAGATTATAAGTATTACTATAAGGGTTATTTTGAGATCTGAAATTGTTACCCACATAGTTCATTTGTTCGCTTTCCATGCCATGTCCGTAGGGTGGGTACTCAGGATTCGCCACACCTCCACTTGTTTCACAGTGCATTACTGGATGTACCTGCGAAGAACCACATAAACCATCAATTTTCTTGGTTAAAAGTTCTACCTGGTTTGATAGCATGGTTAATGCGTCGAGGTTAAAAACACTAGTGGCTTTTGTTGGCCTTATCCTCGTGACTTGCCACTGATAATTATTCAGTGACATCTCTTCTATAAACTCGTAGGCCGCTTTAGGAGTTTTGTTGTTCAGTGTTCCACCGGCGGCTGAATCAATCAATTGCCTGGTTGAAGGGTTTACACCATTGTAAAAGGTTTAGACCTGTAGCCACAAGGGTAATCCATGGTGTGGGCACCTTCTCAATAGATCTTTGCATCTCTCCCATGCATCATAAAGTGTCTCTAAATCCATCTGCACAAAAGAAGAGATATCATTCCTTAACTTAGCCGTTTTAGCCGGCGGAAAATATTTTAATAAAATTTTTTCAGTCATTTGCTCCCATGTAGTGATTGATCCTCGTGGAAGAGAATTCAACCACTGTTTGGCTTTATTCCTCAAAGAAAAGGGAAACAACCGAAGATGGATGGCATCATCAGAAACGCCATTTATTTTGAAGGTATTGCAAAATTCTAGGAAATTTGCTAAGTGTGTGTTAGGATCCTCATCCTGCAAACCATCGAACTGAACAAACTATTGTATCATCTATATAGTGTTAGGTTTCAATTCAAAATTATTTTCAGCAATAGCAAGTCTAACAATACTTGACTCAGTTCAAGTTAAATTAGTTTTAGCATAATCATACATAGTTCGAGGAGGAGGATTTTCGGCAACCATAGGGGGGAGTGGATTATTCTGGTGATCAGCCATCTCTTCCGTGTTATTAGTATCGCCCTCTTGCTCTTCTTCTATGTAATTTAAGCTTCACCTTATTTCTCTACGATTTTTGCGAACGGTGCCTTCAATATCACTGTCGTAGATTAAGGGTCCTGTCAGGTTCCTTCTAGTCATAAACTAGAGGTACCTGCTAGGAACAAATAAAAGAAGAAAAATTAGCAAACTTAAAATCAAAATAAAAGTAAATCACAAAAAATTAAAAAAATGGCTAAAGTAATAAAAATTGAGCGCTCTTAATATTTTGGTTCCCCGGCAACGGTGCCAAAAACTTGATCGTGTGTATCGATAGTCTTACTATTTATATAATTAATGATCTAACCTAGAAACTTAACTATCACCACAATTGAGGCAAGTGCACCTATCGAACAGTAGTATAGCTTAGTGGCAAGACCGGATTGTCGAACCCAAAGGAACCAAAAGTACTAATACTGACTTTCTTCTTATTATTTAGCCTAAGAATTAAGGGAATTGTTATTTAATCTAAAATTAACTGACTACTAAGATAAAGACGCTAAGACACAGAGAATGAATTGGGGAAAATACTTGTGGGAAAAACCAATTGACTAAGACGATACCCAAGGAAGAATCCAACTAGACTCCACTTGTTATTTAACTCTGAACCAGACGATTTATTCACTTGACCTGATCTGTAGGATTCCCTAGTTTATATTAATACCTCTCTCGAGGCTACTAACGTCTAACCCTAGGTTGATTAATTGAAATCTCTTTCTAATTATAACCCCTAGGATTGTATTAACTCGATATATGGACTCCCATATTAGGTTTGACCCTAATCCGACAGATTTTTGTCATCATATCTCTAGGGTTGCGATCAACTCCGCTTAATTATGCTAGATCTACTCTTAGGCAGGGTCTATTCCTCCTCTGCCTAAGCACATCAATACTTGAATCAATATCCTGAAATATCAAAACAAGAATTAAAAACACATAATTAAGAACAAATCAAGTATTTATCATATAGTTCAGAAAACAATAACAAGATTCGTCTAGGTTTCATCCCCTCTGTATCCGAGGGGTTTAGTTCATAATCATAAAAGAATACATCTCAGAAGAAAATATAAAACAAAACATAAGAAAACCCTAAAACCCCCTGAAGGAATTGAAGGAGAGATCCTCCGTCTTGAGTATGATTTTGGCTTCTTGAGATGAATCAACTGGCTTTCTTTGAGTAAATCCCACAATTCTGACCTCTCTAGCTCGGCTCCTTGGCCTAGCTGGACGCCCCCTGATAAAAAGCACCTTTTAGGTTATACTTAGGGTGTTTATATAGGCTTTGGAATGTGTTTCTTCGCCTCTAAGTATCCTAATCCGAGTGAAATTCCTCTTTTCCACGACAGGGACACGTCCGTGCAACACGCCCGTGTGAATCAAATTGTAGACCGTGGTTGGGTCTGCTAGGGAGGCATGGCCGTGTGATGAAAACCCAGGCCGTGTTGATTTCCTACTTTGGCCCATTTGGTCCGTTTTTAGCCCGTTTCGTGTTCTTTTCATCCTCCGATGCTTTTCTAAGTATAAAACATGAAATAAAAGGATTAGGAGCATCAAATTCCATGAATCAATGGATAAATCATCCAAAAAGCATGCTAAATATGGGATTAAAATATGTATAAACTACGGTTTATCAGTATAATACGTTCAGTAGTTGAAAACTAACTTCCAGATCAGATTACAGATACCAAAGTGGTTTAGCCACTGTTTCAGAACAAAATACTTCCTCCTATAATCAATTCCCACCCAATGCAGATGCAAATACAAATAATAGTTAATACAGAGGCCTGTACGACCATTCATATACAGTTTATACTCGTATAGAATAAATCAATATCATTATCAATTTCCATACGCAATACACACATAGATTTTTAGTACTCAGTCTCAAATCACAGAATGACAGATTATACAATTTCATTTAGTTCATACGAACCCCACAGAAGGCCTGCATTCATTTCGAATGACGCTTGTGGTCTGAGGGGAAAAATTCCAAACATTGGTCCACACGCTCGTGTGGTTTCACACAGTCTAGATAGCTTGCCCGTGTGGTTCCACACGGTCTGGCTAGATGGCCCGTGTGGTTCCATATGATCTGGCAAACGCTCATGCGCCTTCCGTGCATCTCACACTGCCTGATACATTCCCATGTGGTCTTAATTTGCAAACAGTGAGTTAAACGGTTTGAACACTCGCCCGTGTCCCTTGCCTGTGTGTCTCTAATTTGTGAAAAGCGAGTTACACGGCCTGACACACGACCTTGTGGCATCAACAGTCTCATTTTTTGATGACTAAAACTCGAAGAACAAAAGAGTTTTCGATACCCACCTGACGTAGTGTCGGTGCAAGGGCAATCTCGAGACTCCCAAAGCCTAAAAACAAAATTCAATCACCAAATTAACTCAACAAATGCTCAATTAGAGCACAAAACCGAAACTCGTCAAAAATTTTGACATAAACTTCCAAATGAACAACAAACAATACTTTCGCACAGGACAACCAAACCACGAGTTGTAGACATTGGGAGAAATGTTATCCACGAGACCTCTTAACAAACAATAATCGAACACATAAACAAGGAATTCAGGCGAAATAATCAAAAAATCCACGTTTGACAGAAAGGAATAACAGTGAGAGTTAACAAAATTTCAACGACAGAACTTATGAATTTACCTCTCAATCGACGCAATGACAAACTAGAATTCTCAATTCGGCTCGGTAATAGTTACGAAAACAAGCAAAAAGAAAAGAACAATTATAACAGCTCATTTTTTAATGGTGTCGTACACAGTGGTTTCGGGCCCACAAATCCGACGAGTAAGTTTGTAAATGTTATTATTTAATATTTACGAGTCAAATATAGTATTAAAATAAATTTTAAATTGGCAATTTATGCTATTTGAACGAATAATTAGGTTTAAGTGGTATTTCCCTAAAGTCAAGTGATTTAAAAAAAATGAGGTATTGGGACCTCGTTTCTATAAATCGAGCCGTAAATATTTTATTAAATATTTACGAAGTGTTATTAAGGTCGTATTAAAATTTGGATAAGAAATTTTAATATTTAGATAGATAATTAAAGAAAAAGGATTAAATCGTATAGAATGCAAAAAATTTAATTGTTATAAGTTATATGTTTTTAATAGCTAAAAAGTAATGATTAAAGGGCTTTGAATAGCAGTTTTACCTTATACTTTTGAGTGGACATATATGTACATGCAACTTATATATGAAATCAGTTGAAAGTAAGGTTAAAAGTGTAATTTAATAATAATTAAAACATAAAAAAAAATAAAAGAACATGCTATCATCTTCTTTCTTAAGGGATAAACAAACCAAAACATCCATGGGAGTTTAAGCAAGTATTCAGTCAAGGTTATTTCCAATTGCATGGTATGTAATTGTCACCCGTTTTTAGTAATTTTTATGTTTTTCGTTTTCGTTGTAGCTTAATCTAGCTAGCCCAGGGGTCAATTTGTTAAAAAAAATAAATGTTATAGATTATGCCATGAATGGATTTGATGTTTTCTTGAAATTTTATGATAGATTATTAAGCTTGGTTGTTAAATATAAGTATTTTGTTAAGTAATTTTTGATGATTTTCAAGTTTGGAGACTGGTTAGTGAAAATGGTAAAATTCAAGGAAAATAATGTAAATTGTGGATAAATATGGGCTGTTAAAAGATTGGGTAAAAATTGGCTAGCATGATTTATGGTTAAAAATGGTGAAATTGCAAGTGTCAGGTTTAGGGACTAAATTGCAAAAGGGTAAACTTTGAGGGTAATTTTGTAAATTTTCATTATATTGGGTTATAAGCTAAATTAATTATTTTAAATGTTGGAATGAGATTAATTGAATAAAAATATTTATCTAGATTAAGAAACGACTCAAACAGACACTAATCACGAGAAAACCAAAATATCAGATTAGTCGTTGGATCACGTTAGGGCATCGTTTGGGTACAGGTAAGTTCGTATGAAGTGTAATAGTTTTAATCTTGATTAAATTTAATGTTTACTATATTATTTTTAATGTAAATGGATCAATATATAAACGTATCAATGCTATGATGAATTGACAGATATTAGGTCCCGGTTGAACTTTAAGAATTCGTGAGATACAAATGACATGTCATTAGGGATTTCATGTTTTGAGTGCTGGTCTTGAATGTCCTACCAACGGCTGAGGTCATGCATTTGTTGCGGATTCTCCACAGCTTGTGTGAGCAGCATCGTGTAGCATACATTCCGACCCACAGCTTGTGTGAGCAGGCCCATTTCATAGCTCGTGTGAGCAATGATGTAAAGGAAAGGTTATAGTTATATGTAAAGGCACACTTCGTGTGAGCTTTCCCGAGTATCCGGTGTAATTCTAGATGGTTCAACAGGTAAGAAAAGGAAATGAAATGGTAAGTATGCAAATGGAATGAATCATGATCTCATGAAGATATTTATGAATTAAATGTTATGTTTACATATGAAAAACTACTTATCTTATGGTTGAATTCATTTTTATTATGGAAAGTATACTAACTTGTGAGTTGGTGATGTTGTATAGGCTTATACTAAGTTTATGGCATTGGTAATGACTTATGCTTATTCTATGAATTGTATAAATGAAATGGTAAGTTATGTTGAAAGTTTATATGAGCTTACTAAGAACTCGTTGCTTACGTAGTTATTTTCCTTTGTTTTATAGATTTTTGGAAGCTCGACCGGTTGGAAGTTCATCGGAGACCTATCACACTATCCAGTAGACAATTCGATATTTTTCAAGTAATTTGGCTAAGGTTTATAATGACATGTATAGGGTGATTTGTAATGGTATTTTGGTGTATGTGTTAACGGTGTTTTGGCTTGTAAAAGCTTTAGAAAGCTATGTTGGTTTGGTACACTTTGATGCCTTACCATGTTATGTTATTTTGGTTACTTTAAAGTGCTTGTTTATAAGGTTCTCTTGGCATGTTGATGATGGCTTGAAAATGGTTACTTGTGACATGTTTTAGTTCATATTTGAACTAGGTTATTATGTTTGGAAAATATTAAAATGTTTAGGTAAATTATGTATAGGATGTTTTATATTGGTGCTTTGATATGTTTATGACTTGAAGATCATGTTTGGTTGGTGCACTTTAATATTTACCAAACTTTGTCATTTTGGGTCATTTTCTAATGCTTGTATTTAAGGCTCTTTATGGTATGTTTTGAATGGTTTGAAAATGGGCATATATGACATATTGGTTAGTTGAATTAGGGTATTTGAAATGGCAACTTTATGTGTGCTTGGATGATTTTTAGGTCCCTTGAAAGTGTGCACAACTGAATTGAATGTTTATGCATGGTTAGGTTATGAAATGGCTTGATTTTAGGTGAACTTTAGGTTCACAAGGCCTGAGACACGGGCTGTCACATGGCCGTGTGAGGCACACAGCCTGGTGACACGGCCGTGTGTCATCTGAGGATTTTCTTAGGGTTCAAGTCAGTAAGTTACATGGCCTAACACATGGCCTGGTACCCGGGCATGTGGGGCAACTCAGAGAGTTACAAGGCCTGACATACGGGTGTGTTGCATGGCCGTGTGACCCTACTCAGTAAGTTACACGAGTGAAGACATGGGCTGGGACACGACCATGTGTCCCTTGTTCAAAAGTTACACGACCTGGGGCTATGTCACATGGCCGTATGACTCCTTTTTTTTCAAATTTTGCAACTTATTCATAAACTTTCCAATTTGTTTCAAATTAGTCCTGAATTGCTTCTAAGCTATTTTTTGGGCCTCGAGGGCTCGATTTAGGGACGAAATGTATGAGAATGAATGGTTTATGATATTTTCAAGTTATTAAATGATATGATGTTTAAATATTTCTGATTGTATGGTAATGCTCTATAACCTTAATCTGATGACAGAGACAAGTTAGGGGTGTTACATTTAGTTGTATCATAGCCAGGTTTAGTTGGTTCTCGAACTGAACGTAGCATGTATGGAGTCTAGAAATACATGTCATTATATAACCTGTAATAATATGATGTCTCCTGACTCTGATGAGATTTATTTTACATATAGATAAAAGATGTCTTCCAACCGAGCTAATTTCGATGATGCTGAAAGCAATACTCAAGTATCTAATGATGAGCATAAATTTATAAAGGTTAGAGTAAAGGTTCATAGTGTTTGTATTAATAATAAATGTTATGTTTGATTTGTATATATAAGAATTAAATTTTGTGGCATTACGACCTCCACCCCCTCGTTTTCAAAATTCTATATCATAGAATGTTTATAGTATTTCTGTTGTTAAAGCTCACAAGTGTGGAGTTGAAGAGTTCAATGGTTGAATAAGTAATAATGTGGTCGGAGCTGAGAGTTGGATAGCAAATACAGAGAGTTATAAATGAGATATTAGATCTTTCTGAAGACTATTTGGGATGTGCAACGTCACTGTTAAAAGAAGAAGTTATTCATTGGTAATCGACTATAACTGGTATGTTATCTAAAGAATGGGTTAACTGGGATTTCTTCTAAATTGATTACTTTAGTGAAACAGAATAATGTGAGATCACCAATGACTTTAGTAGTCAGTGGGGTAGTTTCAAAAAGTAAATAGACCTGAATGCAACCATTATGGCCGAGTATCTTACAATCATCTCATCTGGGTATTTTATGTGCTCTTTTATCTTTACTGGCATATGCAGTTGTTTTATCTCCAGATGTGGTTCCTATTGTGTGGGGATGCTGGCTAATCATAATGTTAGGAAGAGGTATTGTTAGTCTGGTTGAATAATGATCGCCATTGCTCTATTGTTGGCATTCTACTCAATTATGTTTTCGTAGAGGACTCAATGGCAAAACTCATATGTTGTTATTTTTCTACTTCTACTGGTTGTTGCTCTACTTTATGTATATGAAATTTATGTTGTTTATGTCACAGCTAGTTCCAGTGTGTCTGAGCGATATTCTTCTTCTAGATTTTTCTTTGGGGTATCATTAATTTCTTTAGCAATCAATATGTTCTTATTATGCCGCATGGTTTTCAATAGAAATAGCTTGGATGTTAACGGATGTGTCCAGAAGGCTCATAAATTTGTATATTTTGACAGAATAGAAATGGGTTATATTCTCGGGAGTTTAGTAGGGCTTTACATCTTGGACTTCTTTATCTTGGTTTTCTTATCGTTCTTATTGTCTACTTTATCATATATAGTCCATCTATAAAAGAATACACATTGGCTTGGGGTTATTACAATTGATACAGTTATAATTCTTGTTTGGATCATAGGAGCATGCTGATACAGATCTCAGCTTTTTAGAGGTCATGTTGTTGCACTTGTTGTTACTGAAACTATATTGGGTTTATTTTTATCATTTTCTTCGGAATGCATTATTGGTACTTGAGATATTGTTTTAGCTATACAATTCTAGCGTCTGTTTTATTAGAACATTGTGGTCCGTCTGAAGGAAGGTTTTTGTAGGAAAGAGCAAAATAATACTTATAGTTCATCTGATGGTTGTGGCTCCAGTATGGTTCAATGCTTTGATGTTAATGATTGGAATATTTTCATTGTGTATCCAACTTTTAGCTTTCAAGAAGGGATAAATAGTGGTAAAGGTGTAGACGGTGGAAGATCAAGTTTAGCATCGCACATTAGTTCTCATTACTCAAATGATTTCGAATTGTATCAACAAGTTAAAAGTGGATCTCATTTTTCGTATGAACTAATACAATTGGTTATGACGTTTGATTGGTATTATGAGGGAATTATGATATATTTTTATGTCTAGATTATCTTGATGATAAGAAGAAAGAATTGATTTGAATTGTTACTATCAGGTTGATAAAATCAACTCGTTTGTCTTAGTCAGAACGGATTATTCACTTGAAGAGCTAGTTGAGTAGTATGTATTTAAGTTTATCACTAGATTCGGGAATAAATTTCACGAAGTCATGGGCAAGCAGACAGACAGTCAGAATGAGAAATTAAGATTCTAAAAGACATGATACAGGGATATATCAACCAGATCAGAGATAGTTGGGAAAATGTTATTATAGGTTAAATTCATTTTGATAGTAACAGCTTTTCATGAATGGAATGTAGAACCCTAGTATACTAGCCAGATAGAGCGGTAACAAGTTAGTTAGGTCAGAATAACTGGAATGTTTATTAGTTGAAAGTTATAGATGCAGATATGTCGTAAACATCAAATAGAGTCTGTTATGAAAAAATACGGATTTTAACTAAACTTTATGAATTATCTAATATATCTAGAATGAATGGTTTATGATATTTTCAAGTTATTGAATGATATGATGTTTAAATATTTCCAATTGTACGGTAATGCTCTGTAACCCTAATCTGGCGACGGAGAAGAAAAGAAACAAACGTGAAACTAATTTTAAAAATAAATCAAAACTAACAAACTTCACCAGGCATCAAAATTTTTCCTTAACGCATACACAGAGACTCGAACATAGGACCAACAAGTATACAGAAACTTAACCATTGAACCACTAGGCTTATTGATCGCTGTGAATCAGAGCTTTAAAATTTATAAAAAGAATGATCGAACCTGGAAACTAACTCTGACAACGATTGAGGCAAGTGCACATATCGAACTGATCGATGTAAATCAGAGTTTTAAAATTTATAAAAGAATGATCGAACCTGGAAACTAACTCTGACAACGATTGAGGCAAGTGTACCTATCGAATAGTAGTATAACTTAGGCAAGACCGGATTATCGAACCCAAAGGAACTAAAAGTACTAATACTCACGTCTTTTTATTATTTAGCCTTAATATGAAGTGATGGTTGATAAACTAAAACTAATCTACTTACTAAGCTAAGACACAAAGACAAAAAGAATGAATTCGAGAAATAACTTTTGGGAAAACTCAGTTGACTCAAGCGATACCCTTAGGAAAAATCTACCTAGACTTCACTTGTTATTTAACCTTGAACCATATGATTTATTTACTTAGTTTGATCCGTGAGACTCCGTAACGTATATTAAACCCTCTCTCGAGGCGAATAACGTCTAACCCTAGGTTAATTAGTGGAACTCTCGTTCACTTATAATAACCCCTAGAATAGCGATAAATCGATCGTGGACTCCCATATTAGGTTTCACCCTAATCCGCAAAATCTCGTCACCCTATCTCTAGGCGCACGATCAACTCCGCTTAATTATGTTGGATCTACTCTTAGGCGTGGTCTATTCCTCCTCCACCTAAGCACATTAGATTTGGATTAAGTTCACACAATTAAGAACAAACTAAGTTATTATCATATAATTCAAAAATTAAATAACAAGATTCATCATAGGTTTCATCCCCTTCGGGTATCCGAAGGTTTAGTTCATAGCAATAAAGGAAAACATCTCAAGAGAAAAGATAACACAAAACATAAGAAATCCCTAAAACCCCCTGAAGGAATTGAAGAGGAGATCCTCCGTCTTGAGTAGAATTCCGGCTTCTTGAGATGGATCAACTGGCTATCTTCGAGTGATTCCTACAAATCTGACCTTTTCGGCTTGGCTCCTTGGCCTAGCTAACCGCCCTGACAAAAGCCCTGGCAGAAGGCTTCTGCCGAACTCCTCTGACAAGTTGCCCCCTTGGGTGTTTATATAGACTTTGAGATGCCTTACTTGGCCCCAAAGTATCCTAATTCAAGTAGAGTTCCTACTAGGGTGTTTGAATAGGCTTTGGAATGCCTTTCTTTGTCTCCAAGTATCCAAATCCGAGTAAAATTCCTCTTTCCCGCGGCAGGGACACGGCCATGGCACACGCCCGTGTAAATCGTCTTCAGGCCGTGTTCGATACTGTTGAATGAGGCACGGCCGTGTAAGTCGTGGTAAGGCCGTGTTCTAGTAGGAATGGTGGCATGGCTGTGTGGCTTGAAGTCCAGGCCGTGTTGATTTTGTGGCTTGGCCCAATTTGGTCTGTTTTAAGCCTGTTTCTCGTTCTTTTCGTCATCAGGTGCTTTCCTGAGTATAAGACATGAAAAGAAAGGATTAAGAGCACCTTTCTACATAAATTGGGGCTTAAATCATCCAAAAGCATATTAAATGTGGGCTTAAAATATGTTACTTTTACGGTTTATCAAATACCCCCACACTTAAGCTTTTGCTTGTCCTCAAGCAAAATTCTCAACTTACGATTAAAACGAACTTTCTATAATTCATAATAGTCATTGATAGTGTTTCATCATAATTCAGAGATAATTCATACATGGATAATTCGACTCAAAGAGTCCTAAAGATTCAAACAATCTAAGTCATACATTTGTGGCACAAAACGTAGGTGTTTTCCCTTCATCTAAATAATTACCTCTGATTCAAAACCGACAAGAGTTGACATCCTCACAAAAGATTCACTCAAATCACTCGAAGTGTTTAAGGTTCAGAATTAAGCACTCAAATGTCAAACCTGAAAAGTTAATCCCATAGGCTTGCATGAAAATCAAATCTCCACCACTGTAATATGAGATGAAACACAAATCAAAAGGTCTTTAATGTGGTTGTAACTGGGGCTAGGGTTAAGGTGTGGAATAAGGTTGAATTAGAGGGTTAGAATCGAGATTGAATTGACAAATTACCTAACTAATAACTAATGAACTAATAATAATAATTACATCAATTGCAAACTAATAATACTAAAAATACGAGCTTCTTTTTTCGATATTTGGATTTTAAATGTATAAGCTTGTTTAATCACATAACTAATAATGAATATATTTCGTTTTTTTTAAGAACAAACTAAATACATAATAAAGGATAGATTACTGAGGTAAAAATCATAGTTAGGCAACTAATCAAAATCAACTCTCGATATAAAGGTAGTTAAAGAGGATGGTGAAAACGAATAAAAAGGGTTTTGGGTTAATATTAGCGGGTAAGTCAATAAATGGGTTGTTAGGATTAAACGGGGTTCACTAGGGGTTAATTATGAAGGTAGGCTTTTTAAATGGAGTAAATGGATTAGATCCTAGGTGCCTTTATCATCTCTGTGTATCAAATCAAAAAACTGTGGTCTCGACATGTATAATCGATGCAAGTTCTAGAATAACAAATTAGTGTTGACATATTCATAATCAATAAAGTGAGCAAGAAAAAGAATATATGCTCTATAAGGCTCAAAAACTCACAAAAATTATGGGTATTTTGATGTCAACCTCGTAAATTTCAAACTTCAAAGTAATATTTAAATTCAGGTAGACATCCTAAAAAAATTTTATTTCTTGAAAAATAGACTTATCATGCCTGATTCTCTAGTATTCTTAGAATTTAATTATCAATGCACAATTATCAATGACTTAATCTAAAACATATCAATAAAAATCATAAATCATCAGAAATTTCATCCTAATTAGTAATATGAGAAACTTACTTTAAGACAAGGCATAATTCAGGGATTTTCAAATAATACTATAGTTAACCCCCCCACACTTAAGATGTACATTGCCCTCAATGTACAAAGATATATAATAGCAAAATAATCATAAAATCATAAGATAGGGAGAGAAGTGAAACTTCCTGAATTTTGGATGAAGTCAATAAAAAGAAACTGGATAGGATTGGAGGTGAGCGTGGGGAAGCGTCTCGAACTGGTTGAGTCCTCGTAGCGGCCATCCTAATTTCTTTGTATCCTAAGCTCAATATAAATGGAATGAATAACAAGAAGAAAATAATAAAGAAAATAAAAGAAAGGAAATAAAAATGAAAATGAAAATGAAAATGAAAATAAAAATAAAAATAAAAATAGAAATAAAAGTAAATATTTAAATAGTGATACGGTCCACGCCATTGTTTGAGTTTAATCAGTCCGTGTTTTTCGTGATTTTGAATTTTGGGCGCGTTTAGGTGTTTTACCACGGCCGTGGGTCTCGTAGCACGCCCGTGTATTCTTCACACGGTCCTTTAGATCGGGCGTGTTTAACCCGTGCTCGTCAAGTCAGTAACCTCGCACGGTTGTAGGGCACAGCCGTGTCTCGCCCGTGCTTAATAAGTCAGTAACCTCACACGGGAAGTCGACACGGGCGTGGCTTTTTATCGCAGCCCGTGTTGGGAAAAGAAATCATTCTTTGTCATGCACGGTTATTAGCACGTCCGTGGTTTGTCCTTCAGGCTTCCACACGGCCATGGCCACGGCCGTGTGCAAGGCCGTGTGAGCATGGAAATCTGTACTTTGGTTAGTTTATGGTTAGGTGCTAAAATGAAAAAATAAAAGTAAAATAAAATAAAAAATGTAAAACTTAATAGGGTTAGTGCTCGGGTTGCCTCCCGAGAAGCGCTCGTTTATAGTCTTATGCTAGACTTTACCTCTCATTCGTATGGTCAAGGTGGTTTGAAGAGGTGAAAATCCTTCCTCATGCGATCAACTCAATTTTTGATATAAAATTTAAGTCGAGTAGTGTTTACCTCAAAAATCTTGAATTTAGGATTGCTTACCTCGATCTGTGTCCGTATAGGAAGACATTAAGTACCTCAAAAGTGATTTCTTCGGTTGTCTTGAGGTCTGAATTGGCGATTCGAGGGTCTTCCTTCTTCAACAATACCTGATCCCCTATTTTGAAGTGATTTGTTGTTCCTATCAGCTCGTCTGGGGGTTCCTTCGGTTTTTCTTCATGTGGTTTCGGCTCCTGTTTAAAGTGTGTCTCCCCTCTTCTAGTTTGTTGATCTCAAGGCTTCGTTCCTCATATGCTTCTTCTTTGTTGACACAAGGTTCCTGTTTCGGCTCAGGTTCATAGTTCTATGGTTGTTCCTGCGGTGAAATTTGAACAGATTGATTATCAACTGATTTTACTTTCTCACCTTCATTAGTCGATGTTCTGGCCGAGTCAAGAGCTTGAAAACTGATTGATTCGTCACCTATACGAAGAATGAGTTCTCATGTACCAACATCAATTTTAGTCCTGGCAGTTGCTAGAAAGGGTCTTCCTAAAATTAAAGGGATCGAATTGTCCTCATCCATGTCTAAAATGACAAAGTCTACTGGGAATACGAATTTATCAATTTTGATTAGAACATTTTCAATTATACCCCTAGGAATTCTGATAGTTTTATCAGTTAATTGAATGCTCATCCTGGTTTGCCCCAGTTTCCCTAGACCTAGTTGTTTAAACATTTTATAAGGCATAACATTGATGCTTGCCCCTAAATCAACTAAAGCATTATCAATAGATAAACTACCAATTAAACATGGAATTGTAAAACTCCCTGGATCTTTTAATTTCCGTGGCAGTTTATTTTGTAGAATTGCTGAGCACATTGCGTTTAGCTCCACATGTGATTCCTCGTCTAGCTTCCGTTTGTTTGTCAACTGCTCTTTTAAAATTTTTCTATAATCATGTATCTGCGAAAGAGCTTCGAGAAACGGTAAGTTAATAGGTAATTTCTTTAAACATTTAAGAAACTTACCAAACTGTTCCTCTGTGTTGTCCTTCTTCATTGCTTCGGGATATGGTACACAAGGATGGTACTCTTTAATTGCCGATTTTGGTATGTCATGGCTCACCTCAACCTTACCTTCACTTACCACAAGATCTTGCCTTGGGTCAGATTCCACTAATCTTTCACTGTTATGAGTTGTTACAGCTTGGATTTGCTCTTTTGGGTTAGTTTCAGTGTTGCTTGGCAAGCTTTCTTGTGGTTGTTCTAAGATTAGCTTAACAGGCTGACCTAAATGATCCTCGATCCCTTGAATCGATGTTTCTTGTTTCGTTTCTATATTTTGGAGACGTGCTTCTGTGTTTGCTATGAATTTTGCCAGCGTCTCTTCAAGGTTCGACTCATCTTCCTGTTGGTGAGGTGGTTGTTGAAAATTTGGAGGAAGTTTCTCTCTTTGGCTGCCTTGATCGTCCCACGAGAAATTGGGATGGTACCTCCAATCTGTATTATAAGTTTCATTATAAAAATTATTTTGAGGTCTAGAATAGTTACCCATATAGTGGACTTGTTCATTCTGCATGCTATATCTGTAGGGTGGGTACTCAGGATTTGCCACGCCTCCTAGATTCGAGTCATATTGCATAACTGGATGTACCTGCGAGAGACTACACAAACCATCAATCTTTTTATTCATCATCTCTAAGCGGTTTGATAGCACTGGTTATTGCGTCGAGGTTGAAGACACCGCGGCTTCACGTTGGTGTTGTCCTCATAACTCGCCATCGATAGTTATTTAGTGCTATTTTCTCTATAAACTAAAATTATCTGACAAAAACAAATAAAAGAAAAATTAGCAAAGTAAAAATTTTAAACTAAAAATAAAAGTAAATTGCGAAAAATAAAAAGAATGGCTAAAGTAATAAAAATAGAGCTTTCTTAATATTTTAGTTCCCCGGCAACGGTGCCAAAAACTTGATCTCTGTAAATCAGAGTTTTAAAATTTATAAAAGAATGGTCGAACACGAAACTAACTCGACAACGCATCGAGGCAAGTGCACCTATCGAACGATAGTATAGCTTAGGCAAGACCGGATTATCGAACCCAAAGGAACTAAAAGTACTAATACTCACCGTCTTTTTATTACTTAGCCTTAATATAAAGTGATGGTTGTTAAACTAAAACTAATCTACTTACTAAGCTAAGACACAAAGACAAAAAGAATGAATTCGAGAAATAACTTTTGGGAAAACTCAGTTGACTCAAGCGATACCCTTAGGAAAAATCCACCTAGACTTCACTTGTTATTTAACCTTGAACCATATGATTTATTTACTTAGTTTGATCCGTGAGACTCCCTAACGTATATTAAACCCTCTCTCGAGGCGAATAACGTCTAACCCTAGGTTAATTAGTGGAACCCTCGTTCGCTTATAATAACCCCTAAAATAGCAGTAAATCGATCTGTGGACTCCCATATTAGGTTTCACCCTAATCCGGCAAAATCTCGTCACCCTATCTCTAAGCGTGCGATCTACTCTGCTTAATTATGTTGGATCTACTCTTAGGCAGGGTCTATTCCTCCTCCACCTAAGCACATTAGATTTGGATTAAGTTCACACAATTAAGAACAAACTAAGTTATTATCATATAATTCAAAAATTAAATAACAAGATTCATCATAGGTTTCATCCCCTTCGGGTATCCGAAGGTTTAGTTCATAACAATAAAGGAAAACATCTCAAGAGAAAAGATAACACAAAACATAAGAAATCCCTAAAACCCCCTGAAGGAATTGAAGAGGAGATCCTCCGTCTTGAGTAGAATTCCGGCTTCTTGAGATGGATCAACTGGCTATCTTCGAGTGATTCCCACAAATCTGACCTTTTCGACTTGGCTCCTTGGCCTAGCTAATCGCCCTGACAAAAGCCCTGGCAAAAGGCTTCTACCGAACTCCTCTGACAAGTTGCCCCCTTGGGTGTTTATATAGACTTTGAGATGCCTTACTTGGCCCCAAAGTATCCTAATTCAAGTAGAGTTCCTACTAGGGTGTTTGAATAGGCTTTGGAATGCCTTTCTTTGTCTCCAAGTATCCAAATCCGAGTAAAATTCCTCTTTCCCACAGCAGGGAAACAGCCATGGCACACGCCCGTGTGAATCGTCTTCAGGCCGTGTTCGATACTGTTGAATGAGGCACGGTCGTGTAAGTCGTGGTAAGGCCGTGTTCTAGTAGGAATGGTGGCACAGCCGTGTGGCTTGAAGTCCAGGCCGTGCTAATTTCGTGGCTTGGCCCAATTTGGTCCGTTTTAAGCCCGTTTCTTATTCTTTTCATCATCGGGTGCTTTCCTGAGTATAAGACATGAAAAGAAAGGATTAAGAGCACCTTTTTACATAAATTGGGGCTTAAATCATCCAAAAGCATATTAAATTTGGGCTTAAAATAAGACCGAATTTAGCCTAAAAATAAGAGGGATTGTTTATCTAATCTAAATTAATTAACTACTAAACTAAAGACTCTAAGACAAAGAAGAATGAATTTGGAAAATAACTTGGGAACAACTCAGTTGATTTAGATGATACCCTAGGAAGAATCCACCTAGACTTCACTTGTTATCTAACACTAAACCATACGATTTATTCACTTAGTTTGATCCGTAAGACTCCCTAACGTATATTAAACCCTCTCTTGAGGCGAATAACGTCTAACCCTAGGTTAATTAGTGGAACTCTCGTTCTCTTATAATAACCCCCTAGAATAGCAGTAAATCGATCCATGGATTCCCATATTAGGTTTCACCCTAATCCGGAAAAATCTCGTCACCCTATCTCTAGGCGTGCGATCAACTCCGCTTAATTATGTTGGATCTACTCTAGGCGGGGTCTATTCCTCCTCCACCTAAGCACATTAAATTTAGATTAAGCTCACATAATTAAGAACAAACTAAGTATTTATCATATAATTCAGAAAACAATAACAAGATTCATCATAGGTTTCATCCCCTTCGGGTATCTGAAGGGTTTAGTTCATAACAATAAAGGAAAACATCTCAAGAGAAAAGATAAAACAAAACATAAGAAATCCCTAAAACCCCCTGAAGGAATTGAATGAGAGATCCTCCGTCTTGAGTATAATTCTGGCTTCTTGAGATGGATCAACTGGCTATCCCTGAGTGAATCCCCAAAAATCTGCCTTCTCTGGCCTAGCACGACGCCCCTAGACGATGGCTTTGGGCCCCCCTTCTTAGGTCATACTTAGGGTGTATTTATAGGCTTTTAAAATAAATTTCTTTCTCCTTAAGTATCCTTTCCCGAATGAAATTGCTCTTCTCCACGGCAAAGGCACGACCATGGCGCACGCCCGTGTGAATCGTGGCCAGGCCGTGTTTGGATTTCTTTAATGAGACACGGCCGTGTGAGTCGGGGTTAAACCGTGTTCTAGATGATTGACTTGGCACGGCCGTGTGAGTCCAAGTCCAGGCCGTGTCGATTTTCTCATTTGTCCGTTTTAGTCCGTTTTGAGCCCGTTTCTCGTTCTTTTTATCCTTGGGTGCTTTCGTGAGTATAAGACATGAAAAGAAAGGATTAAGAGCACCTTTTTACATAAATCAATGGATAATTCATCCAAAAGCATACTAAATGTGGGCCTAAAATATGTTACTATTTCAGTTTATCACTTATCGTTGACACAAGATTGCGTAGAATTAAACTTAAGTTAATAGTTCTAGAGTAGAGGTTAATTTAGAATAAAATAGCAAAACTTTCTAAAGGCGCAACTTAAACCTCTGATGTAATGCCCCAAATTTTGGGCCTACGAGAAATAGGTTTTGAAACAAGGGAACAGTTAGGAGACTGCACATAGGTATTTAGTTGTGCAAGAAAATGGCACAATTGAATGCTTGCCTGAATGGTTAAGTGAGTTTGGAGTGTTTGGGGATGTTTGGGAAGTCCTGGGTTCAAACCTAGGCTTTAGAAAAAAATTTTAATTTTCAAGTGAATAAGGCCTTGGTTCTGGAGAGTAGGCTTTAAGAATAATTGTGGCAGAAATGTTACACAAAAAAACCTGTAGTTCAGTGGTAAGTGGCGTGTTTAAGACTGCAAGGGAGCTCAAGTTCGAGTCTCATGATGCGCAAGGGAGTATTTGTTTTATTTCCTTGCAGTAGCAGAAGTGGAGTTAGACTGAAACTCTGTAAGGTGAAGTTTGAATTGGTCTTGGAGGGTTTTGTGGAGCAAATCAAAGAGGTGATTGGGGAGAAAATCAAGGAATTCTGAAATGGGAGGTTGGTAAAGTGTTGTGGTTGATTGGGACTCTAAGGCTTTAGTGGAATTCGGCTAGGGGGAAATAGGGAGCATTTTCGGCATTAGGCATTTCTTTGTTTGATTTTGAGAGTGTTGATAGGAGAGCTGCCGAATTTCCTTTCTGGCATTTTAGGTTTTTGCACTTTTTGCATTTTGGGTTCTCTCTAGTTTTCTTTGTGCTACGAAACTGCCCATTCGTGTCATTCCTTCTTTGCATCTTTGCTATTCTTTTCCTCTCTTCTTGGCCGAACCTAACATCTACTTTCCCTTACCCCTTTTCTTCTACAATCGAATTCTTCCATAGCCTAGCCGAACCTTCCCTTTCTCTTCTTTAACTTCTGTTCATCTTCTATTCTAGTCTGGCCGAATATCACTGTTGTTAATCCCTCTCTGCGTCGATCTACTGCAAAGGTTCTGACTATCGGTAAGTGTTCAAAATATATCCTCTGTTTTTCTTTTAAAAACCGAATACACCATGCTCTTCATTTTCTTTTTCCAAAACCGAATACCCCCTCTTGCTAACTGATTGTCATTTCCTCCATCACATACTGTACTCGTTGCGAACCTAGGGTCTTCCTCAAAGAGTGGTGAAGTGAGAACGGTTTGGAGGAGCTACACTTTCGTCCTCAACGTACAGGTAAGGTAAAAGTGTTACCTTATATTCTTTAGGGTTGGCCAAATGTGCCCTATCACTTACTAATCGGATTTTGATTGTACTATAGGAAACCAACAAGGGCATGTGATCGTTTCTGAACAGCGATCGTAGAGGGACTAAGGTCACCCTTATTCAAACAAGGTAAGAAGGGTGTTTTGGATTAAGAGTCAATAAGAGGGTGTTTTACCCTATCGGTTAAAGGACTAACTTTGGATCTTGTTTGAATCTAGGTTGGGTGCTCGTGGAGCTAGAGCAATATCGTAATCAGGTGTGTAACCACACTATCTTTTCTGTGAATTGGCAAAAGCCGAAAAGTCAAAAAGCCGAAACTTTAGCATTTGAGGCCTCACGAGCGTGCGATCGCTCGTATGGTAAACCGAGCCCACAAACTGTGGCGATCAACTGTAGAGGCCACCACGAGCATTTTCGTGCTCTTGGGCCGATATGGGCCTCGTTTGGCTAAAATGGGTCGTGTGGGCCCACTGGGCTCGTGGGCCCCACACGGACAAAATCCTCGATAATTGGCGAATACTGGACTGGGCTATGTAGTTCACATAGCCGCTACTGAATTTGGGCTACATGAGCCACACGAGCGTGTAGGCCCACTTGGGCCGAATATTGGGCCTTGGGCTTATTTACACCGTTATGACCATTTAGGTTATCTGTGTCGTTCGAGGTGACTGTAGACCTTCGGAAAGGTTGTTATCTGACTGAAATACCCCTAAAGAGTAAAATGACTGAAATACCCCTAAAGAGTAAAATGACTGAAATACCCCCATAGGGTAAAATGACCGAAATACCCCCATAGGATAAAATGATCGTTATACCCCTAAGGGTAGGTTGATTGATGTGTTCATGATTTGTATATGACTGTTACTGAATATGACATTCTGCATACACGTATGATTTATGACATGGCATAACGCATGGGGTTGGGATCATCGTTATGGAGGAAGTGTATCATTCTATGGTGGCTTTGCCATAAATATCGGCATCGCGACTTTCTTTGTGATATCGATACTAGCGAGCTCACCGCAATATCATTATCGTGGATTTGCCACATATATTGTTACTGGCAGCTCTGCTGCGTTAGAGCATCTCGCGGCTATGCGCCGCAATATTGGTGTGTTGGCTGGGTGGGTCGATTTTATCCCCACATGGTGTGTTGGTTGGTACGGGTGATGTGTTGGTTGGATTGGGGTGGGTTGCATATTTGCACCATACTGTTACTGTATTAGGCTTAGGCCCACATTGACTTCTGTAATGGGCTAAGGCCCACACTGTACTATTACTGAATAGGGCTCAGGCCCAAACTGTTACTGCATAATAGGGGATTAAACACTGAGTGTTCGTAAACTCACCCTTTCTTTTTAAATTGTACAGGTAATCCCCAGCCTTAGACTATTTGGAGCTGCGAGGGACTCGGAGGTGGCCACACGTTCGCTAATATTTTATTTTAGACCTAGCTATTTAAATTTTTATATTGGGTTGATATTTATGTAATAAGGCCTCTGGTGATTTTAATTTCTTTTATATGGGTTTAATTTTTTATTTTGAAACTGCCAAACAGATACAAATAAGTTTTCAAAAATAATAACTGTTTCAAAAGATAAACACACATTTTCAAACTTCAAAATGACATTAATTAGAGTAGATTCCGCGGGTTTTTAACCAACTAAGAAACCAACAGTAACAAACATGGCGGTCGTTTAAAAACGGTTTTCTCTCAACAAGCCTGATTTCGAAAAACACTTCGATGTGACACGTCAGATTCGGTCGTAGCGTCTAGGCCGAGTTTGGGGTGTTACATCTGACCTCAAACATATACACAAAGCACATAGCCACAGATACAGAGGGTTAACTAATATAGAAACCAACAACCGAACATTTAAATTATTGGGCGTTACAACTCTCTCCCTCTAAAACAAATTTTGGCCTCGAAATTTACTTGACTCAAACAGATAGGGGTATTGCCAACGAATGGAATTCTCAAGTTCCCAAGTGGCTTCTTTAGTGCCATGATTCCACCATAACACCTTAACCAGAGGGACTATTTTCTTCCTCAATACCTTGACATCTCGGTCTAAAATCTGAATAGGCTCCTCCTCAAAAGTCAGATTCAGTCGGACATCGATCTCCTCAACAAGAACGATGTGCAACGGATTAGACCGATATCACCTCAACATCGAGACATGAACACATCATGAATTTGATCCAACTCAAGAGGTAATTCTAGCTGGTAAGCAACCAGTCTGGTATGTTTCAGAATACGGTAAGGTCCAATAAACCTCGGGCTCAACTTGCCCTTCCGTCTGAACCGGATGACCTTTTTCCACGAAAAAACCTTCAGAAACACCTGATCACCTACAGAAAACTCGATATCCTCTTCAAGTCTCCATACGATTTCTGTCGGTCAAAAGCAGCCTTAAGTCAATCTCAGATTAACTTAACAGTATTCTCAATCTTAGAAACTACCTCGAGACCTAAAGCCCGAAGCTCACCTAACTCAATCCAACACAAAGGAGTACGACACTTACGACCATACCGAGCCTCGTAAGGTTCCATCTGAATACTAAACTAAAAACTGTTGTTGTACGCAAATTCAGCCAACGGTAAATAATCCTCCCAACTGCCTCAGAAATCAATTACACAACCTCGAATCATATCCTCTAGAATCTGAATAACCCGTTTAAATTGTTCATCGGTCTGAGGGTGATACGCAGTAATGAAATCTAATCGAGTGCCTAGTGGCTCGTGAAGCTTCTAACAAAATCGAGAAGTAAGAAATAGATCTTTATCTGAAATAATATAGACTGGAAATCTGTGCAGTCTTACAATGTCAAAAACATACAGTTTAGTGAGCTTTTGCAATGAGTAGTCTGTCCTGATAGGAAGAAAATGAGCGGACTTGGTCAATTGATCTACAATAACCCAAATCGAATCTTTCTTAGAGGGAGTTAAAGACAACCCACTAAAAAAGTCCATCATTACACGCTCTCACTTCCATAGAGGAATCTTAATCGGTTGAAGCCACCTAGCAGGCAACTGGTGCTCAGCCTTAATGTAATAGCCCATTTTTCAGTGAAATCGGAACAGTGGTTTCGGGACCACAAATCTGACCCAAAAATAAGGTTTATTTAATTCATTATATGGTTCGTAATATGGTAGATATATAGTGTGAAAATTGTGATACGAAAATTTTATCGATTTAGTGCTTAATTACTTGAAGGACTAAATCACATAAAATGCGAAAGTTGAATTCTAGTAGCTATAAGGATCAAATAGCTATGGAATTCAAAATTTAAGGTCCTTATATGGTAATTAGACCATTAATAAAAGTATGTAGAATTTTCTTGGTGACTCATCCATGGAAATATAGAAAAGGGGCAAGGACTAAATTGACAATAGCAAAATAATTAAATTAATTAAAAGATGATAAAAGAAAATATCATCTTATTTTTATCATCTTCAACCTAAAATTCTATGGAAACCCTAGGAGAGAGAGAGGAAACTTTCAAGGCTTAATTGGGTAAGTTTTCTTGTCCCTTTTTTTAGTAATTTTGATATTTTTAAAACCAGGATAGCTTAATCTCTCTATTTGAGGGATTAATTTGAAAAGTTATCAAGGTATGAAAAATGGGTCATGGATGTATATGCTGGAAATTAGAAATTTATGGTAGAGAATGAAAGATTATTGATAGATGAACAACTTTTATAAAGTGATTTTTGATAAAAACATGATTTATGGACTAAAATGAAAAGTTGTAAAATTTGATCGAAAATTTTGAAATTTTCTGAATACATGTGCTGTAAAATTTGTAATGGGGTTTTGGTTAGGCTTGGAATAGGGAGTAATTTGCACAAGTTTCATTTTCCAAGCCTAGGGACAAAATTAAAATTTATGGAAAAGTTAGGGGCAAAATGGTAATTTTGCCTAGGACGTAAATTGAGTCCCCACGAGTATAAAATGTATGAAATTGATGATTTAAGTTATTTACATAGATCCGGACAACTCAAATTCGAGGTTAGATCGAGGAAACGAGAAGGTTTCAGTTAGTAGATTTTTAACGCGAACAAGTGTCGAGGTAAGTTCGTGTAACTTAATCAGGCATGTAAATATGTTTAATTGAATGTTGTGTTGCATGGAATGTGACTTATATTGATGTACATTATTTGAATGCTATAATGAGAAATTTAATACATGCTTGATATGGTGAAAAAGGGTTAAGTCCCGATTGAACATTGAATTTCGATGAATATATGCGCTTTCCCGAAACGAATAAGGTCCTGCATTTGTTGCGGAAAGGATTTAGCTCAGACGAGTAATCCTATTGACCTTGTTATAGAAAAGATTTAGCTCGGACGGGTAATCCAGATATAATACCTCTCGAGTATATGTTATGATTAGGGTTTAGCCTGAACTGGTAATCCTAATTGAACTCTTTTGAGCATACGTTATATAAAGGATTTAGCCTGGACTGGTAATCCTATTATACGATATGTGGCTCGAGAGTGTGTTCCTTAATTAAGTGTCCTAATGGGTACCCTTGAATAAGAAATTGACAGATTATTGAATCGTGCACCTCGAGTGTACTACTTGAGCATCCATCGAAATTTCAATGATTCAACGGACATAAAACTCTTGATATGGCATGAGAATTATGAGATGAAATGATAATGACTTGAAAGAATATTGCATGATGAGCTCATTTATGTTACTTGATTGATATGAATATTTTGGTGACTAACATGTTTGATTGAATGTATGTGATTAGGCAATTTAGCCAAATGGATAGAAACATAACATTGTATGCCTAGATTTTAATAAACAAGATTGGTAAGTTTAGTTTATGTTATACGAACTTACTAAGCATGTAATGCTTACTCCGTTTATTTTTCCCAGTTTTATAGTGCTCGAAAGCCCGTGAAGGTTGGAAGATCATTAGAGCATCGTCACACTATCAACTAGCTATTTTGGGTATATATAGTGAAATCATTTTGGTATAATGGCATGTATAGGACAACTTGACCATTAGTGGCTTGAAAATATTGTTTCGTAACTTAGCCATTGGAATGGCTAGTAATGGTTTATTTTGGTATGAGTAAGTGGGTTATTGTAACAGCCCGGTTTTAGCTAAATCGGAACAGTGGTTTCGGAACAACAAATTTGATGTTAGAAAATTATTTTAATATCATTTTCGGTATTTACAGCATATTATTTGATATGTGTGAAAATTTCGTGAGTTAATTTTATCGATTGGTTGGTTAATTCGGTAAAAAGGACTAAATCTCGTAAAATGTAAAATGCATGTTCTATTAGTTAAAGGTGTCAAATAGCTTTGGCTTTTAATTATGGTGGCCTTAAATGGTAATTAGACCATTAAAATGGTGGGTGGACAATATTGGACATTTAATGGATGTTTTAAATGGTTTTCCATTAAGGTTATAATGGTAATTAGCATAATTATCATATGTTAAATAAAAAAAATGCTTAATTTTCATTCATCTTCTTCAAAATACATCCAATATCGATTCTATTTGAAGAAAATAGGGCTAGAATTCGGCTAAGCTTCAAAAGCCAATTGGTGAGTAATTTTTAACCCGTTTTTAATGATTTTATATGTTTTGTAATCGTTGTGACTCCATCTAGCTAGCCCGTACCTTTAATTTTGAAACTGTTAAAGATTTTGAGAGTTGCCATTGTTGAATCTATGTGTTCTTTGATGTTTAATGTCGAAATATGAAAGCTTGATGATAGTTTTACTAGTTTTGTAAAGTGATTTTTGACAAAAATGTCAAAAAAGGGATTCAATTGTGAAATATGCAAATTGTGTGGTTGAAATGTGAAATAAATGAAAGTTTTGGGCTGCTAGGGACCTATATATAATTCGGCCAAGCATGGGTTTTGTTGAATTGTGTGAATTTTATGTATTTGTGAAATAGGGACTAAATTGATTAAATGTTAAAGTTTAGGTGCTAATGTGTAAAAATGCCCAAATGTGTTTTTTTGGATTAATTGAATGAGTAGATGAATAAATAAGTTAATTTTGAGTTCATATAGATCAAGAAAGAAAGAATTCGGATTTAGATCGGGGGAAAAGCAAGGTTATCGAGTAGTCGACCCGATCTGTCAATTCTGAATAAGAGGTAAGTTTGTATGTGATGATTACATTATAAATGTATGTTAAAATATTGTATAAATTGTTAAAACAAGATTATGGATAATGTGAATTATGAAAATGATTCTACGAATGCATTCAATGATAGAAGCGGAAAGTGTGAAAGCCCGGTTGACCTTAAGAATATCTTTGGATACTGTTGACATGCCAATAAGTGATAAGTTGAGTTGGCTTCAGGCCATGATATTAGCACTTCGGGTGCGTTTTTTACCGATTTGGCTTTAGGCCATGCATATCAGATGATTTGGCTTCGGGCCATGATAATAGTTCTTCGGATAAGTTACCTTGATTTGGCTACGGGCCATAGTATAGGTACTTATCGTATGAGACTCCTGAGTATCAGATTTCTATTCTTAATGGTTCAACGGGTAAACGAATGATGTGGTTGAGAAAGAGGTTAGTACGAGGCAATGCAGGTATGTACAGAACCTATTTGAGTATTAAATAGTGAAAGTTGATGATATGGTATTTGATCATGTTTTGAGACATGAGAAAGGTTTGTAGTTAATGTGTATATGGTTTTGTCATGTGTAATTGGTTGATTTGCATTGATTTGATGAATTAAGTTATTCACATACGAGCTTACTAAGCTATGAAGCTTACTTCGTGTTAATTTTCTATGTCTTATAGTGAATCAAGGCTAGCTCGGATCCGGGAGTAGTTAAGAACATCATCACACTATCAAACATCTAAGTTGGAACTTTTGAGTTAAGTTTTGAGTAAATGGCATGTATAGGGACTTTGATCATTATGGTATATGTGAAGCTTATGAAGTTAGCCATGAGATTTGGTTTGTAAATATATATGTTTTGGTTTGTATATATATAGCCATGAGTGATGGCTTATTTTGGTATGTTTTGATATGAATGTGGTTATGGTTTATTAGTTGCTCAAATGGTTAATTGATTTGTGGAGTATAAATGCTTGAGAAATGCCTTGATGGAGTATGATTTTAGATGTTGTGTTGGTTATTTATAGGGTAAGTTATGTATGTGTGAATTATGGTAAATGAACCATATTGTTTGATATTGTTTTGGCATGTATTTGGCTAAGTAAATGGTAGTGATTTGAGATTTGGAATAGATGAAGCTATAATGGTATGAATTGTACATTTGGTTGGTGATTTTGGTTGCCTAATTGTATGATGAAATGGTATCATTTTCTCTTTTATAGGTATACTTGGTTGGGTGGGAAAATGGCTTGGCAAATTGCCTATTTTTGTCCACATGGACAGAGACACGGGCGTGTGTCTAAGCCGTGTGTGACACACGGTTATGGTATACGATCGTGTGTCCCCTGATGATGCTTAGAAATCAAGTCAGTGAGTTACACGGCCTAGACACACGGGCGTGTGGTCGGCCGTGTGGCCAAGTCAGTATACCCTCCAGTTTTCACACGGCTTGGCACACTGGCGTGTTCTCGGCCGTGTGATACAATGTATGCCTTATTTCCACATGGCCCAAGACACGAGCGTGTCTGGAGCCATGTGAGGCACACGGCCTGTTCACATGGGCGTGTGACCCCCGTATGGTTGAAACTTTTCTAAGTTTCCAAAATTTTCATATGTTATCGGTTTAGTCCCGAACCACTTCTAAAGCATGTTTAAGGCCTCGTAGGCCCTTATAAGGGACAATGTGATTGTGTTGAATGATTTATGAGAATGAATGTTTTATATTTGATAAATGTATGCTATATGTTGTGAATTGATTGGTAAACCTCGTAACCCTACTCCGATGATGGATACGGGTTAGGGGTGTTACACTTTTTTGGTATCAGAGCTACGGTTTAGTCGATTCTAGGACTAATGTAGCGTGTGTGAGAGTCTAGCTATACATGCCATATATACTCTGCGATAGTGTGATGATTCTTGATAGCTTAAATTGTGTTTTTGTATAGTAATGGATCCCGAATGAGCTTTAGCTGAGGATTTAGAGAGTAATGTGCCCGCTCCCGCTCAAGGGGCAGCGCCATCTGATTCTAGGCCTGTAACGAGTAGCCACGAGGGAGAGGCTAAACAAGCCTTTTTCTAATTGATGAAGAGTGGTTCACGGAGTTCGTTCGAATGAATCCGGCTGCTCAACAACCTCCACCCCACCTATTCCTCAACAAATCCCTGTTGTTCCTTAAGTTCTAGATCTGATACGTTTGAACAAGCCGCCAGTAGATAAGATTCGTAAACTTGGGGCTGAAGAGTTTTGGGCTACTGCTGATGATGATGCTGAGAGAGAGCTGAGTTCTGGCTCGAAAATACAATTTGAGTATTCGATGAATTGTCTTGTACTCCTGATGAATGTATTAAATGTGTTGTATCTTTGTTGAGAGACACCGCGTATCAATGGTTGAACACATTGATATCTATGGTTCTGAAAGAACGGGTTACTTGGGATTTCTTTCAATCTGAATTCCGAAAGAAATACATCAGTCAAAGATTTCTCGATCAAAAGCACAAAGAGTTTCTAGAATTAAAACAAGGCCGAATGACTGTAACCGAGTACGAAAGAGAATTTGTACGGTTGAGTAAGTATGCCAGGGAGTATGTTTCTACCGAAGAGATTATGTGTAAGCGGTTCGTTGACGGGTTGAACGAAGATATAAAACTACTAGTCAGAATTCTAGAGTTGAAAGAATTTGTTGTTTTGGTTGAAAGAGCTTGTAAAGCCGAGGATCTTAGCAAAGAAAAGAGAAAAGCAGATTCAGAAGCTAGAGACTTGAGAAAAAGATTGATGAGTAAGCCGTATCAATCTTCATCAAAGAAATCCTGAGATTCGTACGCTCGCCCAAATGCTTCAAACGAATATTCGAATAGAGATCGTAGAAAACAATACTCAGGTTCTAAAGCTCAAGCTACATCAGTATTGAGTGTTGGCAGTGTAAGAGACAATAAACCCGAGTGTCAGCAGTGTGGGAGACGACATTTTGGAGAATGCTGGAATAAAATTAATAAAGCTTGTTACAAATGTGGTCCGCTAGATCACTTCATTCGGGATTGCCCTGAGCTGGATAAGAAAGATAAAGTTCAAAATGTGAGACCAAGTAACACGTTGAATAAAGGTAGACCACTAGAATTGCCGAAAATGTAAGTGGTAGTAGAGGGGCGACAAAGGATTCAGCTGTGAGATCCGAGGCCAGAGCACCTGCTAGAGACTACGCTATTCGTGCTCGCGAAGAAGCGTCATCTCCAGATGTTATCATCGGTACTTCCACTCTCTATGATACTAATGTGATTGCATTGATAGATCCAGGATCAACTCATTCTTATATATGTGTGAATTTAGTATCTAGTAAGTCTTTGCCTGTAGAGTCTACTGAATTTGTTATTAGAGTATCGAACCCCTTAGGCAAATGTGTTTTGGTTGACGAAGTCTGTAAGAATTTTCCGTTAATGAATCGGGATTTCTATTTTTTGGCTAATCTGATGTTGTTACCATTCGATGAATTTGATGTGATTTTGGGTATGGATTGGCTAACGATGCATGATGCTATAGTGAATTGTAGACGAAAGTCAATTGAACTGAAATGTCAGAATAATGAGACTATTAGAATTGAATCTGATGATCTGAATAGTTTGCCAGTTGTGATCTCGTCTATGTTAGCTCAAAGATTTGTGAGAAAAGGGTGTGAAGCTTATCTTGCTTATGTACTTGATACGAAAGTGACAGAAAGAAAGATTGAATTAATGCCAGTTGTGTGCGAGTATCCAGATGTATTTCCCGAAGAGTTACCGGGTTTACCACCTATCAGAGATGTTGAGTTTGGTATTAAATTAGTACCGGGAATAACGCCGATATCGATAGCTCCATACAGAATGGCTTCGACAGAGTTAAAAGAATTGAAAGCTCAGTTGCAAGAGTTGACAGATAGAGGTTTTGCTAGACCGAGTTTCTCTCCCTGGGGTACACCAGTGTTATTTGTGAAAAAGAAAGATGGCACAATGGGAATGTGTATAGTCTATCGACAGCTCAACAAAGTGACGATCAAGAATAAATATCCTTTGCCACAAATAGATGATTTGTTTGATCAGTTAAAAGGGGCAACAGTGTTTTCGAAAATTGATTTGAGATCGGGTTATTACGATTCGCGAGTTAAAGACTCGGATGTGCGAAAGATCGCATTTAGAACAAGGTACGGACACTCTACGAATTTCTTGTTATTCCTTTCGGACTAACAAATGCACCTACTATTTTTATGGACTTGATGAACCAGATTTTCAGGCCGTACTTAGACCGATTCGTAGTTGTGTTTATTGATGACATTTTGATTTACTCTCATGATGAATCTGAGCATGCTGAGCATTTGAGAATCGTGATACAAACTTTGAGAGATAAACAGTTATTTGCAAAGTTCAGCAAATGTGAGTTTTGGTTACGAGAGGCTGGTTTTCTGGGACATATAGTTTCAGTCGCAGGTATCCGAGTTGACCCGAGCAAAATTTCCACGATTATAGATTGGAAGCCTCCGAGAAATGTATCCAAAGTCCATAGTTTTCTGGGGCTAGCCGGCTATTATAGACGATTTGTGAAAGGCTTCTCGATGACTGCGACTCTGATGACACGATTGCTTTAAAAAGATGTTAAATTTGAGTGGTCAGAAAAGTGTCAACAGAGCTTCGAGCAGTTGAAAGCATTATTGACAGAGGCACAAGTGTTAGTTCAGCCTGAGTCGGGTAAAGAATTCATAGTTTTAAGTGATGCATCGTTAAATGGCCTGGGTTGTGTTTTGATGCAGGAAGGAAAAGTTATAGCTTATGCCTCGAGACAATTGAAGCTGCACGAAAGGAATTATCCGATGCACGATCTAGAGTTAGCCGCGATAGTGTTCGCATTGAAAATTTGGCGTCATTACTTGTTTGGTAAGAAATGACATTTTTATACTGATAAACCGAAATAGTAACATATTTTAATCCCACATTTAGCATACTTTTGGATGATTTATCCATTGATTTATGTAAAAAGGTGCTCTTAATCCTTTCTTTTCATGTCTTATACTCAGGAAAGCACCCAAGAATAAAAATAACGAGAAACGGGCTCAAAACGGACCAAAATGGGCCAAAGAAGAAGTCGACACGGCCTGGACTAAAGCCCACACGACTGTGCCTCCTCAAATATACTAGAACACGGCCTGATGTCGATCTACACGGCCGTGCCTCACTAACGGAGTCCAACACGGCCTGGCCACGATTCACACGGGCGTGTTCCATGGCCGTGCCCCTGCCGTGGAGGAGAGTAATTTCACTCGAAAAAGGATACTTAGGGGAAAAGAAACACATTCCAAAAGCCTATAAATACACTTTAAGTATAACCTAAAAGGGGGAGTCGACGGGCGGTCAGCTAGGCTAAGGAGCCGAGCCGAAAAGGTCAGATTTGTGGGAAACTCTCAAGGGATAGCCAGTTGATCCATCTCAAGAAGCCGGAATTCTACTCAAGATGGAGGATCTCCTCTTCAATTCCTTCAGGGGGTTTTAGGGATTTGTTATGTTTTGTTTTATCTTTTCTTCTGAGATATTTTCCTTTATTGTCATGAACTAAACCCTTCAGATACCTGAAGGGGGATGAAACCTAGATGAATCTTTTTATTGTTTTCTGAACTATATGATAAATACTTGATTTGTTCTTAATTTTGTGTGCTTAATTCTTGTGTTAATATTTCGTGGATATTAATTCAAGTATGATGTGCTTAGGTGGTGGAGCAAAAGTCCCTGCTTAAGAGTAGATCTAGCATAATTAAGCGAAGTTGATCGCGTGCCTAGAGATAGGGTGACGAGATTTTGCCAGATTAGGGTGAAACCTAATATGGGAGTCCATAAATCGATTTACTGCTATTCTAGGGGGTTATTAATGGGAAAGAGATTTCAATTAATTAACCTAGGGTTAGACATTATTCGCCTCGAGAGAGGGTTTAATATAAATTAGGGAGTCCTACGGATCAAGTCAAGTGAATAAATAAATGCGGTTCAAAGGTGTTAGATAACAAGTGGAGTCTAGGTGGATTCTTCCTAAGGGTATCGTCTTAATCAACTGAGTTTTTCCCAAGTATTTCCCCAATTCATTCTTTTTGTCTTTGCGTCTTTAGCTTAGTAATTAGTTAATTTAGATTAATAAAAAACTTCACCTATTTTAGGCTAAATAATAGAAAGAAAGTTAGTATTAGTACTTTTAGTTTCTTTGGGTTTGACAATCCGGTCTTGCCTAAGCTATACTACTGTTCGATAGGTGCACTTTCCTCAATCGTTGTCATAGTTAGTTTCCAGGTTCGATCATTATCTTTATAAATTTTAAAACTCTGACTTCACAGCGATCATATACCGACCACAAAATCTTGAAATATATGATGACTCAGAAAGAGTTGAATTTGCGACAGCGGAGATGGTTAGAATTGCTAAATGACTATGAATTAGTGATTGACTATCATCTGGGGAAAGCGAACGTAGTTGCTGATGCTTTGAGTCGAAAGTCCTTATTTTCTTTACGTGCTTTGAACACACAATTAGCTTTGTCTGACGACGGTTCGATAGTAGCCAAGTTGAAAGCGAGACCATTATTTCTATAGCAGATTTGTGAGGCTCAAAAATTTGATAATGAATTGTAAGCAAAACGAGCTTAGTGTGAGTCGACTTCTGATTTGGAGTTTCGAATAGGGCCTGATGACTATTTGATGTTTCATGATAGAATATGTGTACCAAGAAATTCTGAGCTCATTTGGAAGATTCTAAACGAAGCACACAGTAGTTGTTTATCAGTACATCCGGGAAGCACAAAAATGTATAACGATTTGAAATAGCTTTATTGGTGGCACGGCATGAAACGAGATATCTCAGAATTTGTTTCGAAATGTTTGATTTGTCAGCAGGTCAAAGCTGAGTTTCAAGTGCCGTCAAGTTTATTACAGCCTATTATGATTCCTGAGTGGAAGTGGGATAGAGTAACAATGGATTTTGTATCGAGTTTACCCTTATCTCCGAGAAAGAAAGATGCGATCTGGGTTGTTGTTGACAGATTGCGAAATCAGCTCATTTCATTCCGATACGTACAGATTTCTCGCTTGATAAATTAGCTGAGTTGTATATTTTCGAAATTGTGAGATTACATGGTGTTCCCCTATCTATTGTTTTGGATAGAGACCCAAGATTTACTTCACGATTTTGGAAGAAATTGCAAGAAGCTTTGGGTTCAAAGCTGTATTTTAGCATTGCGTTTCACCTGAAAATAGATGGTCAATCCGAACGAGTTATTCAGATACTTGAGGATATGTTGCGTTGTTGTATTCTTGAGTTTGAAAGTTGTAACACCCCAAACCCGGCCCATTCATTCCGACCGAATTTGAAATGCCACTGCGGAAAACATTTGAAAATATTCTTACTTAAAAGTAGAAACCGTTAAAATTTGTTGCCTTTAATAAAACATTTTCGTAATTTAAAACATTCTAAGTAAAAATTTAATTGTTATAAAATACCGGATTCAAAACTTTATTATGTACAGATTTAAGAAAATAAAACCATTGGCGATAGATATCTCAATTGTCAATCCATAATAAAACTTAATAATAAAGATACTTAATAAAAATACTTAAATACTTTAATGGGCCTTATTACAATAAACACTTGATCAAAATATTGAAAATATAAATACTTAATTAATTAAAATATCTTTCTGCATGGGCCACCTTGTATCCACTCCAAACCCGGTCCAAGCATCACCAAATGTTGGTAAAAATTGGGTGAGTCATATGGACTCAGTGTGTAATCAAACCACCGAATTCCACCCACATGTTAACCACATATTATCCCATATATCGAGATAACAAATATCATATTCACATATTACCACATTCGGGCTTGGCCCATATTCATATCACATTCATATAATAGGGTAGTTAACCATATAATTTCCACATCTTTGGCTTAGCCCATTTCCACAATCGATCCACATTCATATACCGGGCTTGGCCTTTTTCTTAATAATCCACATATCAACCGGGCCTAGCCCATTTTCACATTAATCCACAAATCAAAATAATATGCAAAGTTATGCAATTATGAAGCCCAACCCAACCTAGGGTCCATCAGTTACTCCTACCTTAGCGGACTCGCGCCAAGGCCGTGGCTAATCCACCGTTCACATAGTGAACCACATATCTTACCTTGGCAGACTTGCTGCTCAAGGCCATGGCTAATCCACCGATCACATAGTGATCCACATATCTTACCTTGCAGACTTGCTGCTCAAGGCCGTGGCTGAGCCACCGATCACCTAAGTGATCCCACATATCATTCAGTCCACGGTGATGCACACAGCTATCAACCACCGAGGTGGGCACCTAGCCAACACCTCCCTTGATGAAGCACACAGCTAACATCAAGCGCCAATGTAGCACAAGGCTAACATCAGACCACGTACATAATGTACACCCTTTCCTTCCTTCATATCCATATCCCACCCATGCACATGCAGCATGTAATAGTGGCATAATAATAATAAATGCATGCACATGTTATTAAGGCAGACAATCACATTTTTATAGGCATTATCACATTCACATCGGCACTTTCACATTCTTATCAACAGATAATACTAACCTGATTATCGTTATACCCTTTTCGTGGTAATCACCACATAATCGCCATTGCAATCGTTAGCACATAAATCACACATGCAAATATAGCAAAACGAAAAACGGTGGGTTAATCACACACGACTTTCTAGCAAAATTCTGAACTACTCGAATCTAACACGATCTAGAATCCCGATACTCTGCTTACTTGTCGATTAGCCCCTAAAAATCATAATACACAATCGGTCATACCTAAACTTATAAAATGGCCTATGGCCGAAACTATATACCACTTACCTTGCTTACCGAAAATCCCGAATCACCACTTAACTATGAAACTGTCGAAATCCCTTGAGTACTCCAAATCCCGAAACTCCTTTAATGCTTCCACTATCGTTGCTTGCGAAGAAAGGTTCGGCTAAGCCCTTCAAATGTTGATGGAAAAGTCGGCCACAAGAGAAAGAAAGTGTATTCGGCTATGATGTTTCTTTTGGGTGCCAAGCAAAGAAAAGAGAAAGGAAGCTTATAGGATTCGGCTAATGCTAACAAATAGAAGAGAAGAAAAAACACAAATGGCCTTTTTAGCTTCTTAGAATTTGGCACAATGAGGGAGTGAGTTGAGAGGAGAATTTCGGCTAAAGGAAAAATAATTGGAGAAAAGAATTCCAACAGGTGATCACTCCTATTTAACTACACAATTTGGCACACCTATCTCCACTTATCAAATCCAAATCAATCTCTTATTTCCCTCTTCAATACTTATTCAAAATAAATTGAATAAGTCAACATTTATCCATCTCCTATTTAATCTCTAAGCTTATTCAAAAATAACTAAATTAAAACAATTATTATCTTCTCCTTAATCTTCTATCTATCTATCTAAATAAAATAAAATAAAACCTTAATTATCTTCTTATCTCACATTAAAAATAAACAATTTAAATTCACAAATATCCCGCTCTTAGCCGAATTCCAAAATAAAAGCAAACTTAATCCTCATCAAATTAAATATCCAATTGCCGCCCAATTCCTTTCCTTCGCTAAAAGCCCCAAAAATTTAGAACACCCATTTGTTGCCCGCTTGAGTTCGAACATGAGACCACTGAGCAAGTCGCAATAACGCCCCCAAGCCACTCTGCCAAGGCATTTTTATGACATAAACCCGCCACAAATTCTTTTAAGACCTCCCAAGCCAAGCTCCTACTTGACGCATAAAATTAAAATCCCATTCGCTTCCTCCGCAACTCGAACCAAAGATCTGCGCCAGCGCCACCTCCAGCCCTTAAGTGCCGCCTTGCACCACTTTACCAAGGCTCGCTTTATGTCCAAAGACCACTTTGCATATTTCCTTAAAGCCGTCTTCACCCAACCTCCTTCTTGACGCAAAATACAAAAATAAAACACTCCCATGCTGCCTCAAGACTCGAACTCCTGGACCCTTGTTGGCGTCATTCCCAGTGCCTTAAGTGGCGTCCTTAAGCCACTTTTCCAAGCCCCCTTCGTGACCCAAAACGCCCACAAATTATTCTTAAGGCCTCCTCACCTAATTTCCTCTTTTACACTTAAATCCAAAAATTTTCCAAGCTTTCACCCTCATTCTAAAGTTCTAAAAACTCTTAAAACATCTCCAAATACCCTTAAAACCCACTAGCACTTGGGTTATGCTCCAAACGCATAACCCTAATCTAGGATGTTACAGTTCTACCCTCCTTAAAAATAATTTCGCCTCGAAATTACTTACTAACGAATAATTGTACATCCTAACTCACCGCAGACTACGCTTATGTTGCACTGACTGATCTTAACAAATCTAACACATCCCCTAGAACTCATTTCTAACGTCGCGATTTAATCTGATTAAAAAGTTTTATGCATTAGTATTTGTTCCACTGTTTAACCGCGAACAATTTTATGAAAAGAATTTCTAGAAGTGGTTCTTTCGATCGAACAAAGTTTCAGTTCAAGTTTACTATTCTAATTCAGAGAATCACATTCACATTCATCCACAACATTCACTTCACCACTTTGGGCATTTACGATCATTCCCTACCCTGTGGGTAATTTCGTCATTTTTCCTATAGGGTATTTTGGTAATAAATCAAGGTCACCAAAAATAATCTTTACAAATCAAGGCATTTTGAAATCTCCAAGTTTCGAGGGTATTTTTGAAAATATTTTTCAAATCAAAGGTATTTAGAAATTTTAAATCGGGTTTATTTTGGTAATTTTGGAAGTCAGGGGCATTTTAGTAATTTTCCCAAATCAGAGTATCTTGGTATTTTGTAAAATATGGTTTTTGAATACTTTTACAAAGTAGGAAAATTTTATTAAAAATGAGGGTAATATGGTAATTTTAGAAACCAAGGGCATTTTTGTAATTTTACCACTAGGGGTATTTTAGTAATTTACAATGTAGGGGCATTTTTGTAATTTTGTAAATCGGAGATATTTTGGAAAAATTTTCACAATAATCTTTTACTACAATTAAAAGGGTAATTTAGGATTTTAAAACTAGGAATTTTATAAACTCGCATGGCTAGTCCCTTTCGGGTTTTAATGATTGGTTTAGCCCGTGAATAAGTCCTCTTGGTTAGGGTGAACGGTTACTACGCACCAGGTAGGATTCGAGTAAAGAGGAGGTGAGTCACTAGGACTGCTTAAATACCAAGCTCTTACTGAATCCACTCCTAGACATGCGCACAACAGTTGCCACACCCTAGCTCTGGCGACTTACTTCACAAAGTTTGTTTAATAGTCCTTAAGTCTTATGCATGTGTTTGAGTGCACTAGCCCTAGGGTTCAATAGCCCTAATATTCTAATCTACGAGCCCAAATAAGCCCATAACAGTTCACATAAACAAGTCACTTCAATAATTAGAAGTACTTACCTGGTGGACTTCGGGCCGGAGATACAGGTGCCATGCCATAATAACCTGAAAAGTTTATGAAAGCCCATACTTTTGAAAAGCCCATCTTTGAAAAAAATTATTTTTGGACCCAAAACCCTCAAGGTCGAGTTTTGAACCGGGCTCTGATACCAATTTGTAACACCCCAAACCCGGCCCATTCATTCCGATCGAATTTGAAATGCCACTGAGGAAAACGTTTGAAAATATTCTTACTTAAAAGTAGAAACCGTTAAAATTTGTTGCCTTTAATAAAACATTTTCGTAATTTAAAACATTCTAAGTAAAAATTTAATTGTTATAAAATACCGGATTCAAAACTTTATTATGTACAGATTTAAGAAAATAAAACCATTGGCGATAGATATCTCAATTGTCAATCCATAATAAAACATAATAATAAAGATACTTAATAAAAATACTTAAATACTTTAATGGGCCTTATTACAATAAACACTTAATCAAAATACTGAAAATATAAATACTTAATTAATTAAAATATCTTTCTCGCATGGGCCACCTTGTATCCACTCCAAACCCGGTCCAAGCATCACCAAATGTTGGTAAAAATTGGGTGAGTCATACAAACTCGAGTGTGTAATCAAACCACTCGAATTCCACCCACATGTTAACCACATATTATCCCATATATCGAGATAACAAATATCATATTCACATATTACCACATTCTGGGCTTGGCCCATATTCATATCACATTCATATAATAGGGTAGTTAACCACATAATTTCCACATACCGGGCTTAGCCCATTTCCACATCGATCCACATTCATATACTGGACTTGGCCCTTTTCTTAATAATCCACATATCAACCGGGCCTAGCCCATTTTCACATTAATCCACAAATCAAAATAATATGCAAAGTTATGCAATTATGAAGCCCAACCCAACCTAGGGTCCATCCGTTACTCCTACCTTAGCAGACTCCCTGCCCAAGGCCGTGGCTAATCCACCGTTCACATAGTGAACCACATATCTTACCTTGGCAGACTTGCTGCTCAAGGCCGTGGCTAATCCACCGATCACATAGTGATCCACATATCTTACCTTGGCAGACTTGCTGCTCAAGGCCGTGGCTGAGCCACCGATCACCTAAGTGATCCCACATATCATTCAGTCCACGGTGATGCACACAGCTATCAACCGCCGAGGTGGGCACCTAGCCAACACCTCCCATGATGAAGCACACAGCTAACATCAAGCGCCAATGTAGCACAAGGCTAACATCAGACCATGTACATAATATACACCCTTTCCTTCCTTCATATCCATATCCCACCCATGCACATGCAGCATGTAATAGTGGCATAATAATAATAAATGCATGCACATGTTATTAAGGCGCACAATCACATTTTTATAAGCATTATCACATTCACATCGGCACTTTCACATTCTTATCAACAGATAATACTAACTCGATTATCGTTATACCCTTTTCGTGGTAATCACCACATAACTGCCATTGCACTGGTTAGCACATAAATCACACATGCAAATATAGCAAAACCCGAAAAACGGTGGGTTAATCACACACCTGACTTTCTAGCGAAATTTCGAACTACTCGAATCTAACACGATCTAGAATCCCGATACTCTGCTTACTTGTCGATTAGCCCCTAAAAATCATAATACACAATCGGTCATACCTAAACTTATAAAATGGCCTATGGCCGAAACTATATACCACTTACCTTGCTTACCGAAAATCCCGAATCACCACTTAACTATGAAACTGTCGAAATCCCTTGAGTACTCCAAATCCCGAAACTCCTTTAATGCTTCCACTATCGCTGCTTATGGAAGAAAGGTTCTGGCTAAGCCCTTCAAATGTTGATGGAAAAGTCGCCACAAGAGAAAGAAAGTGTATTCGGCTATGATGTTTCTTTTGGGTGCCAAGCAAAGAAAAGAGAAAGGAAGCTTATAGGATTCGGCTAATGCTAACAAATAGAGGAGAAGAAAAAACACAAATGGCCTTTTTAGCTTCTTAGAATTTGGCACAATGAGGGAGGGAGTTGAGAGGAGAATTTCGGCTAAAGGAAAAATAATTGAGAAAAGAATTCCAACAGTGATCACTCCTATTTAACTACACAATTCGGCACACCTATCTCCACTTATCAAATCCAAATCAATCTCTTATTTCCCTCTTCAATACTTATTCAAAATAAATTGAATAAGTCAACATTTATCCATCTCCTATTTAATCTCTAAGCTTATTCAAAAATAACTAAATTAAAACAATTATTATCTTCTCCTTAATCTTCTATCTATCTATCTAAATAAAATAAAATAAAACCTTAATTATCTTCTTATCTCACATTAAAAATAAATAATTTAAATTCACAAATGTCCTGCTCTTAGCCGAATTCCAAAATAAAAGCAAACTTAATCCTCATCAAATTAAAAATCCAATTGCCGCCCAATTCCTTTCCTTCGCTTAAAAGCCCCAAAATTTAAAACACCCATTTGTCGCCCGCTTGAGTTCAACATGGCACCGCTGGAGCAAGCTGCAATAACGCCCCAAGCCACTCTGCCAAGGCATTTTTTATGACATAAACCCGCCACAAATTCTTTTAAGACCTCCCAAGCCAAGCTCCTACTTGACGCATAAAATTAAAATCCCATTCGCTTCCTCTCGCAACTCGAACCAAAGACTCGCACGGCGTCACCTCCGTGCCCTTAAGCGCGCCTTGCACCACTTTACCAAGGCTCGCTTTATGTCCAAAGACCACCGCATATTTCCTTAAAGTCGTCTTCAGTCCAACCTCCCTTCTTGACGCAAAAATACAAAAATAAAACACTCCCACGCTGCCCTCAAGACTCGAACTCCAGACCCTTGTTGGCGTCATTCCCAGGCCTTAAGTGGCGTCCTTAAGCCACTTTTCCAAGCCCCCTTTCGTGACCCAAAATGCCCACAAATTATTCTTAAGGCCTCCTCAGCCTAATTTCCTCTTTTTACACTTAAATCCAAAATTTTTCCAAAGCTTTCACCCTCATTCTAAAGTTCTAAAAACTCTTAAAACATCTCCAAATACCCTTAAAACCCACTAGCACTTGGGTTATGCTCCAAACGCATAACCCCTAATCTAGGATGTTACTAAAGTAGCTGGGAGAAATTTCTACCATTGATTGAATTTGCTTACAATAATAGTTTCCAATCGAGTATAAAGATGGCACCGTATGAAGCTCTATACTATCGTAAATGTCGAACACCGTTGTACTGAAGTGACCTCAGCGAAAATAAGTTTCACGGGGTTGATCTGATTAGAGAGACAGAAGAAAAAGTGAAAGTAATTCGCGATTATTTGAAAAGAGCTTTGGATCGACAGAAATTGTACGCAGACATGAAACAGAAAGATATTGAGTTCCAGGTCGGGGATAAAGTGTTTTTGAAAGTGTCACCGTGGAAAAAGATATTGTGGTTTGGTCGGAAAGGGAAATTGAGTTCAAGATTCATCGGACCGTATGAGATTACTGAGCGAGTTGGGCCAGTGGCCTACCGACTATCTTTACCATCTGAGTTAGAGAAAATACATAATGTGTTTCATGTGTCGATGCTTCGACGATACTGATCCGACTCTTCACATGTCATTTCCCCGACCGAGGTTAAAATTCAGTCTGATATGTCATATGTTGAAGAACCGATTCAAATTTCAGCTCATGAGATCAAAGAGCTGAGAATTAAGAGAATCGCATTAATGAAAGTATTATGGCATCGACACGGGGTTGAAGAAGCTACATGGGAACCCGAGGATGCTATGAGAAAAAAATACCCGAACCTATTCACTGGTAAGATTTTTGGGGACGAAAATCCCTAAGGGGGGAGAGTTGTAACAGCCCAATTTTAGCTAAATCGAAACAGTGGTTTCGGAACCACAAATTCGATGTCAAAAAATTATTTTAATATCATTTTCGGTATTTACAGCATGTTATTTGATATGTGTGAAAATTTCGTGAGTTAATTTTATCGATTGGTTGGTTAATTCGGTAAAAAGGACTAAATCTCGTAAAATGTAAAATGCATGTTCTATTAGTTAAAGGTGTCAAATAGCTTTGGCTTTTAATTATGGTGGCCTTAAATGGTAATTAGACCATTAAAATGGTGGGTGGACAATATTGGACATTTAATGGATGTTTTAAATGGTTTTCCATTAAGGTTATAATGGTAATTAGCATAATTATCATATGTTAAATAAAACAAAATGCTTAATTTTCATTCATCTTCTTCAAAATACATCCAAAATCGATTCTATTTGAAGAAAATAGGGCTAGAATTTGGCTAAGCTTCAAAAGCCAATTGGTGAGTAATTTTTAACCCGTTTTTAATGATTTCTATGTTTTTGTAATCGTTGCAGCTCCATCTAGCTAGCCCGTACCTTTAATTTTGAAACTGTTAAAGATTTTGAGAGTTGCCATTGTTGAATCTATGTGTTCTTTGATGTTTAATGTCGAAATATGAAAGCTTGATGATAGTTTTACTAGTTTTGTAAAGTGATTTTTGACAAAAATGTCAAAAAAGGGATTCAATTGTGAAATATGCAAATTGTGTGGTTGAAATGTGAAATAAATGAAAGTTTTGGGCTGCTAGGGACCTATATATAATTCGGCCAAGCATGGGTTTTGTTGAATTGTGTGAATTTTATGTATTTGTGAAATAGGGACTAAATTGATTAAATGTGAAAGTTTAGGTGCTAATGTGTAAAAATGCCCAAATGTGTATTTTTGGATTAATTGAATGAGTAGATGAACAAATAAGTTAATTTTGAATTCATATAGATCAAGAAAGAAAGAATTCGGATTTAGATCGGGGGAAAAGCAAGGTTATCGAGTAGTCGACCCGATCTGTCAATTCCGAATAAGAGGTAAGTTTGTATGTGATGATTACATTATAAATGTATGTTAAAATATTGTATAAATTGTTAAAACAGGATTATGGATAATGTGAATTGTGAAAATGACTCTACGAATGCATTCAATGATAGAAGCGGAAAGTGTGAAAGCCCGGTTGACCTTAAGAATATCTTTGGATACTGTTGACATGTCAGTAAGTGATAAGTTGAGTTGGCATCGGGCCATGATATTAGCACTTCGAGTGCGTATTTTACCAATTTGGCTTCTAGCCATGCATATCGGATGACTTGGCTTCAGGCCATGATAATAGTTCTTCGGATAAGTTACCTTGATTTGGCTACGGGCCATGGTATAGGTACTTATCGTACGAGACTCCTGAGTATCCGATTTCTATTCTGAATGGTTCAACGGGTAAACGAACAATGTGGTTGAGAAAGAGGTTAGTACGAGGCAATACAGGTATGTACAGAACCTATTTGAGTATTAAATAGTGAAAGTTTGATGAGATGGTATTTGATCATATTTTGAGACTTGAGAAAGGTTTGTAGTTAATGTGTATATGGTTTTGTCATGTGTAATTGGTTGATTTGCATTGATTTGACGAATTAAGTTATTCACATACGAGCATACTAAGCTATGAAGCTTACTTCGTGTTAATTTTCTATGTCTTATAGTGAATCAAGGCTAGCTAGGATCCGGGAGTCGTTGGGAACATCATCGTGCTATCAAACATCTAAGTTGGTACTTTTGAGTTAAGTTTTGAGTAAATGGCATGTATAGGGACTTTGATCATTATGGTATATGTGAAGCTTATGAAGTTAGCCATGAGATTTGGCTTGTAAATGTATATGTTTTGGTTTGTATATATATATAGCCATGAGTGATGGCTTATTTTGGTATGTTTTGATATGAATGTGGTTATGGTTTATTAGTTGCTCAAATGGTTAATTGATTTGTGGAGTATAAATGCTTGAGAAATGCCTTGATGAGGTATGATTTTAGATGTTGTGTTGGTTATTTATAGGGTAAGTTATGTATGTGTGAATTATGGTAAATGAACCATATTGTTTGATATTGTTTTGGCATGTATTTGGCTAAGTAAAGGGTAGTGATTTGAGATTTGGAATAGATGAAATTATTATGGTATGAATTGTGCATTTTGTTGATGATTCTGGTTGCCTAATTGTATGATGAAATGGTATCATTTGCTCTGTTATAGGTATACTTGGTTGGGTGGCAAAATGGCTTGGCAAATTACCTATTTTTGTCCACACGGGTAGAGACACGGGCGTGTGTCTCAGCCGTGTGCGACACACGGTCATGGTATACGGCCGTGTGTCCCCTGATGATGCTTAGAAATCAAGTTAGTGAGTTACACGGCCTAGACACACGGGCGTGTGGTCGACCGTGTGGCCAAGTCAGTATATCCTCCCGTTTTCACATAGCCAGGCACACGGGCGTGTCTGGAGTCGTGTGAGGCACACGGCCTGTTCACACGGGCGTGTGACCCCTTTATGGTTGAAATTTTTCTAAGTTTCCAAAATTTTTATATGTTATCGGTTTAGTCCCGAACCACTTCTAAAGCATGTTTAGTGCCTCGTAGGCCCTTATAAGGGACAATGTGATTGTGTTGAATGATTTATGAGAATGAATGCTTTATGTTTGATTAATGTATGCTATATGTTATGAATTTATTGGTAATACCTCGTAACCCTACTCCGGCGATGGATACGGGTTAGGGGTGTTACAGTTATAATGATATATTCAAATGTGATATGTTAGGTATATGTGATCTAATGATGTTAATGCATAAGTTAACTAAGGTAAGGTTGTGATCATGTATGCTTGTAGTGATATGCCTTGTGAATGATGAAATTTTCTTGAGTTGAATGCTTGGATTGGTTGGTATTGTATGTGAGTTTCATGTGCAGGTCTTTGGTGAAATTTTCGGCGAGAAATGAAGCTAGAAATGGCTTCCTTTTGTCCACACGGGCAGACACACGGGCGTGTGTCTAGACCGTGTGTGACACATGGCCTGGTAACATGGGCATGTGGTTAGGCCGTGTTTCCCCTGCACCTTAATTTTGAGAAACAGAATGCTCAGAATTGGGCACATGGGTAGAGACACGGGCGTGTGTCTCGGCCATGTGCGCCACACGGCCTAGAACACAGGCGTGTGTCTTGGCCGTGTGAAACCTGTACCTAAATTCGAATTAAATTAATTAACCACACGGCCTAGCACACGAGCGTGTGGCATGGCCATGTGTGCAAGTCAGAGAGTTACACGGGGTCAAACACGGCCTCTAGCAAGAGCGTATCCCTTGGACCACATGGGCGTGTGAACCCTACACCTTGGAAAAATTTTGTAATTTCGCGAAAAAATTCTTAGAGGTCTCGATTAAGTCCCGACTCGATTCTAATGCTCGTATTAGGCCTCGAGGGCTCAATCAAGGGACGTTATGAATGATCTTGGTAAATGAATAGTAACTTACATGAATTATTTAAAATGTTTTTGAATGTTTCGGTAATGCTCCGTAATCCTGTTCCAGCGACGGATACGGGTTAGGGGTGTTACACTTAACCTTTTGACACATTAGATAGTGAGACACAAAAGTAGTCACTTCCCATTTCAACCAGGCCACCAGTAAAGTTCTCGGAGGTCCCGATACATTTTATTTCCACCAGGATGCATAGCATAAGGGCTACTATGCGTCTCCGGTAGAATTGAGTGCCTCAACTCTTTGTTGTTAGGGAAACAAATCCAACCCCTGAAACACAAAAAATTGTCACCATTAAACTGAAATCTGAGGTTTCACCTAAATCAACCTATAGCAGACGTTGAACTAGAGACTTAACTTTCAACTATTTAGCTAGAATTTGATCAACCCATGTTGGTTTAACCTGCAGTTTAGCTAGAAAAATCCCATCCTCGAACATACTCAGACGAGCGAACATCACCCTAAGATCGGTCATTGCTTTTTACGGTTAAGAGCATCAGCCACCACATTAGCCTTATTGGGATGGTACTCTATCGTGTAATCATAATCCTTAAGAAACTTGACCCATTTACGCTGCCTAAGATTTAACTCCTTTTGAGTTAATAAGTACCTGATGCTCTTGTGGTCGATGTAAATGATACACCTCTCACTATACAGGTAGTGCCTCTAAATTTTCAGAGCAAACACCACTATAGCTAGCTCAAGATCATGCGTAGGATAGTTACCCTCATGCAACTTAAGCTACTGCAACGTATAAACTACCAATTTACCATCATGCATCAGAACACATCCCAGACTGACGTGCGACACATTAATATAAACCACAAACTCCCCACCTGATTAAGGTTGGACCAAAACAGGAGCTTGTGTCAGAATTGACTTGAGCTTTTTGAAACTCGACTGCTACTTATCATACCACACAAACGGGGTGTTCTTACGCAACTATTTAGTTAGGGGAGATGCAACCAAATAAAATCCCTCAACAAACCTCCAGTAGTAACTTGCTAAGCCTAGGAAACTCCGAAGCTTAGGCACATTCTTCGACTTCTTCCACTCGACTACAACCTCAATTTTCTTAAAATCAACTTGAATCCCTTCAGCAGTCACAACATGCCCCAGAAAGGAAACCTCCTATAACAAAAATTCACAGTTTCTAAACTTAGCATATAGTTATTTTTCTCGGAGTGTCTGTAGGACAGTACGAAGGTGCTCCTCGTACTCAGACTAAGTTTTAGAATAATCAGAATGTCATCAACAAATACTATAATAAATTGATCCAAATAAGGTTGGAACACTCGATTCATTAAATCCATAAATGCAGCCAGAGCATTCGTCAAACCAAAAGGCATAACCAGGAACTCGTAATGCCCATAATGAGTCCTGAAGGCAATCTTGTACACATTAGTCTCATTAACCTTGAGCTGACAGTAACCAGAATGGAGGTCAATCTTAGAGAAATGCTCCGCAGAATTGATCGAATAAATCATCGATCCTTGGTAGCGGATACTTATTCTTTACTGTCAACTTGTTCAGCTGGCGGTAATCTATACACATTCTCATCGATCCGTCTTTTTTCTTAACAAACAGAATCGGTGCTCTCCAGGGAGACATACTTGGTCTAATAAACCCTCGATTGAGAAGTTCCTGAAGTTAAGCTTTTAACTCCGCAAGCTCCTTCGGTGTCAAGTGATTCGGTGTAATGGACACTGGAGTAATACCTGGTAACAAGTCTATGTTGAATTCAACCTCCCTGGCCGAGGGTACACCAGGTAACTCCTCAAGGAAAACATCTGGAAAGTCCCTTACTGTAACACCCCTAACCTGTATCTGTCATCAAATTAGGGTTACAGAGCATTACCGTAAAATCAAAAACATTTAAACAATATTTCATTCACTAACATAAACATATCATATATCAATCATACATGCATATTTCATCCTTAAATCAAGCCCTCGAGGCCTTAGAAATACCTTAGAAACAATTCGGGACTAAATTTAGAAACCAAGGTCACACGGCCGTGTGCCTCACACGGCTGAGACACACGCCCATGTCTCAGGCAGTGTAATCTTTAAACTAGGGACACACGACCATGTCCCAGCCCGTGTCCTTACCCGTGTAACTCTCTGAGTAGGGTCACATGGCCGTGTCATAAACCCGTGTGTCAGGCCATGTAACTCTCTGATTTGCCCCACACGCCCGTGTGCCAGGCTGTGTGCTAGGCCGTGTAACTCACTAACTTGCATACAAAGGAACCTTCAGGAGACACAGGGCCATGACGCCAGGCCGTGAGTCACACACAACTGAGTCACACTCCTGTGTCTCAGGCCGTGTGGACTTAAAGTTCACCTAAAACTAGCCATTCCCAACACCATTTTCATACATATTCATTTGAACCAAAAGTGCACACCTACAAGGCATCAAACCATACCTAAACATGCATATATTTGTCATTCCAAAGATCCTAATTCACCTGACCAATATTCCATTCAATGTAATAGCCCGATTTTGGGGCTAGTCAGAACAGTGGTTTCGAAACCACTAATCCGAGGCCAGAGAAATTATTTTTAATATTATTTTATGTATTATGGCATGATTATATGAGTGCATGAAAATTTTGGTGAAATAATTTTAGCGATTCTATGCTTAATTTTAAAAAGGGACTAAATCGTATAAAAGGCAAAATTTGTGTTCTACTAATTAGAAGTGTCATACAGCTAGAGAACCTTAAATTATAGGTCCTTAATGTGCAAATAGGCCTTTAAGAGAGTGATGTCCGGCCATAGAGACAAGGAAATGAAATTGGTCAAAGGTTAGGTAGATTTTTAGTGACTTAATTGATAAAATAATCATAAAATAAAAAGAGAGCTTCATCCTCTTCATTCTTTCTCTTCACCACTGAAAATAACAACAAAAATAAGGATTTTGGAAGCTTGAAATTTCAGCAACTCTTCACCCTTGCAAGTAAGTGATTTTGATGGTCATTCTTGATGATTTTTATATTTTTGTGACCCTTGTAGCTTAAGCTAACTAATGAAGGGACTATTTTGCAAAATGGTTGAGAGTCTAGGGTTTTATCATGTGAGTATTCATGTTGTTTGCTGAAATTTTATGGTTGAAAATGAATCTTGGTTGTTAAATAAACAACTTTTGTAAAAGGGGTTTTCATGAAAACACCTAAAATGGACTTTTTTTGTAAAAGTTATAAAATGGGTAGTAAATCTGTGAAATAATTTGATTTGTGGGTTGCTATAAGTGTAATAAAGGTTTGAGTAGGCTTGTTAAAGGAGGAAATTTGATTAAAATCATTTTACGAGCCTAGGGGTAAAATTGTAATTATGTGAAAGTTTAAGGGCAAAATGGTAATTTTGCCAAAGTAGGAATTTTGGAATGTCTTGATTAATATGATGATTAAATAAGTAAATTTTGTCATTATAGATCAAAGAAAACGAGGTTCGGACCTAGAACGGGGGAAAAATGAGTAATTGACGGTTAGGTCCCTTTTTGCCATTTTGGGTATTGAGGTAAGTTGTACGTAAATAGTACAACTTTATTGTTATTATTATGTATTGAACAATTAATATGGCATAAAGTGTTTGATTATTGTTTTGAATATGCATCATGAGAATTGATGTAGTAAAAACTCCCAGTTGAACCTTAGGAATAGATTGGATATCCATGCCATGACATTTGGGTGATATGTGTGCTAGTGTAAGACCATGTCTGGGATATGGCATCGGCGTTGATATGTGTGCGAGCTCAAGACCATGTCTGGGACATGGCATCGGCCACATTATGAGAGCCAGTGTAAGACCATGTCTGGGACATGGCATCGGCATTGAGACGAGAGATAGTGTAAGACCATGTCTGGGACATGGCATCGGCCTCGACATGTGAGCCAGTGTAAGACCATGTATGGGACATGGCATCGGCATTTTACCCTCTTATGTGATGCTTATCGGATATCCTTTAGTATTCCAAATGGTTCCACGGGTTATTTAAAGCTTATGATAAATATATGAAAGGATATAATCATGTTGTGAGTGGTACAGGTTCTTACTCGAAACTAATGAGATATGAGCTTAGTTATGATACCTTAATGGTAAGGATGAAATTGAGTAAGTTATATGTATGAGAATGATTTCGGGACAATCTTGTAATCTTTGGCTTATACTTGTGAAATATTGATAACCTTGTGATCAGTGATCTACATTCATGATGAATGGATACATGATAAGATTTGATAATGATCATTTGATGGGTTTATGAACCAAATTGAATTGTAATATAGTACGGTTTATTTATTTAAATTTGTGTTTCATTGGACATGAGGGAAAGGAAAGACAGGCATAATTACCGAATAAAGTCACTATGAGAATATAATATGATACGAGCTTTGACAAATGAAAGGTGGATAAAATATATGTTGAAATTTATGATTACTCATAAATGATGTGCATGTGATTAAGAGGATGGAAATAACTTGTTAAATAATGTGATAAGTTATAATGGATAGACTATGGTGGTTAGGCTAATGCCAATGCACGTAAATGGTATTTATAAGATAAAAGAGTAAGCATTATGAATGATTAAGTGGGAATTTTGAGATTAAATACAAATTGTATTATAATATCTTTATGATTGGGTAAAAATAAATAGATGTCAATAGTTGTTTATTATTTGCATATGAACTTACTAAGCTCTATTGCTTACTCCCCTCCCTTTCCTATCTCTTATAGGTTAATTTTGCTAGCTCGGGTTGGAGATCACCGGAGATGCTATCACACTATCAAGCTATCACTTTGGGTTTAAGTATTCAAGCCTTCTTGAGATATGACATGTATAGGGACTTTGTCTTTTGATTAATTAAGTCATTGTTGATATAGCCAAATTTGTGGTTCAATTTGAATATAGCCATGAATGATGGCTTATGTTGATTATTTGTTTATGCATGTGTTAATGCCCTCTTGTGAATGTGAAGCTAGTATGGTTATCATGAGCTAAATGTGATGATTAAGTATGACAAATGATGATATAAGAATGACATGTGATGTTGTGTGAATGTGTGCAAGTGAGGGTGGCAGAATGGCTTGGAAAATAGCCTTGTATTTGTCCACACGGGCTGAGACACGGCTGTGTGTCTTGGCCGTGTGAGTGACACGGCCTTGGGACATGGGCATGTGCCCTGGCCGTGTGAAGTTTGCACCTGAATTATGAAAAAGCATGAAAATAAAATCGACCACACGGGCGTGTGACTTGGCCGTGTGGCTACCATTTGTTACTGACATCATAAATAGAATGCAACCTAAAACCGACACGGCCTAAGCCCACGGGCATGTGACATGCCACACGGGCGTGTCCATTGACCCACACGGGCGTGTGCCCCTAAAACCTCAAAATTTTTCTGAGTTTCATAAAATCTTCCTAAGGTCTCGGTTTAGTCTCGAATCGCCCTCAATGTATGTTTAGGACCTCGTGGGTCCATATAAGGGACGATGTGCACATGAGTGAAAAGTTTTAATTTGGATGGAAATTTAAGTCTCAGTTTTGTATGAATGCGTGTATTTATGTCCGGTAACGCCTCGTACCCTATTTTAGAGTCGAATACGGGTAAGGGGTGTTACATTTAGTGGTATCAGAGCTATGATTTAGTCGATTCTCGGACTAACCTAGCATATGTGAGTCTAGCTATACATGCCATATTACTACTCATGATAGTGTGATATCTCCCGGCTCTACCGAAATTGTTTTGTTAAGACAGAGATGACTTCCAACTGAGCTATTTTTGATAATGTTGAAATTGATATTGAGATGATTGAAATGTGCTTATGATGTGTCGAAATTCAGAAAGGTATGAATAGAAGTTCATGATATGTATGTGATAAGGTACGAAATGAGATAATCATAAGTTGAGAAATGTGAAAACGTGGAACGAAATGAAAGTTATATGGTGATAAGCCCATCCATGTTTGTTTGGCATGCATATGATGTTATGTGCCCAACATATTTGATTAAGTGAATATACTAAGTACACTTACCCAATGGACGGAATATGTGTGTATGTACACTTGTTTGAATAATGTATAATCAGTATGTCCATATAGTTGAATCTCATGTTTAATTGTTAAATTAGAGAATATATAATGTTTTGTTTTATGACTCTATTATGAAACCACAAATATTATAATAGTATGGGAGTTGAACTGGAAGATCAAATTAAGTAGAATGCAGGAGATGAGTACGATCGTTCAATGATGAATTGACGGATAAGACCATGGTTGGACCATGGCAGTACATGTGATCCCATGTAAGACCATGTCTGGGACATGGCATTGGCATCGATATGAGACTTCATGTAAGACCATAGCTGGGCTATGACATTGTGGTATAAGTAAGACCATAGTTGGACTATGGCATCAAGTAAACGACGTACTCAAAACCGTAAGACGTTCTCTAATTTGACAAGTGATGGTAAGTGAAATTGGAGTTAGATGTTAGGTATTTAATTAGATATTAATATTGAGCTTGAGTAAGTAAATTCACTATTTGAAATTATAGATGACAGAAAACATTTGTAACATGAATAAGTGTGAAAATTTGCTTGGAGTGAGTTATGTGATTATGATGATATTACATTAATGATGAATGCTAAGTCATATGTGTGTATTCATGAGAGTCAAGTTAGAGGCTTTACGACCTCACCCCCTTACTAGTGTTGCTTTATGACGACGAGAATCGAGTTGAATAAGTTCATAAGTGTGAAACTAAAGAGTTCATAGATGAAATAATTAGTAACGTATGCAGAGATGAGAATAGTCTGGTAAGTGAAAACAACTTTAGAATAAAAATTGGAATGTTTTAAAGATTACATAGATTATGCAATGCCACAAATAAAGAAGAAGCTAGTCTCGGCTATTCGACTCAATTGAGTATGAAGTCTAAAGTATGTATTTACCGAAATTCTCCTGAATTAATGTTCATTAGTGAATGGAAAAATACGGGGTTTATGATGATAGAATTAGTCAGAGAAATGATATTTGAGCTGTAAAGATGTCTGCGGGTGACAGTTATAATTGAATGAACTATTATGACCTCTTCTAGGTATTCTATGTAATTGTTATCCTCAGAGATATATGTGATTGTTTGTTTACTGATGAAATTCCTACCGATTGAAAATGTTAGCTAACTTTAATGTTAGATGAAAGTACTAATGGTCTGTTCGATTTATGATTGGCATTGCCTCATCTCTACGGGATTCTATCCTAATATGTTGGAATGAAGTCGGTGGTAAAAATTATGTGAGACTATTCATCTATTTCTACTAGATGTTATCTTGTCTTGTATATAAATATTTGGAAAGTGTATTAACTCTGTTACGATGGAATTCCAGAGGTGGTAAGTATTGTTTTTTTTTCTTCTGGTTTTCTTTGAGAAATTATTTAGATCTTCAGTATTATTTTCTTACGAGTTATGTTCTCAAATTTTCGGTATGGTATCGTAATTGGGTTTTCTTATCACCCTTATTGTGTAAATTATCGGACATGACTCATCTTTAAAGTATGTTCTTTGTTCTGTGATGGCTATGTTTAGTATGATTGTATTTCTGGATCCGATGATAGGAATGTGATGATTCTGGTATCAGGGTTTCTCAAATTTTCGTGGTAGAAATTAATATCGGCAGGGGTATAAATGGTAAGAACACAAGCTTAAAATTATATAGCAGTTTTGTTTCCTCAGGTAAGTTTGATTAAAGTTAATGAGTTCAATCAGGATATCTATTTCCTCGACCTAATACGGTTTAAAAGATCTTTGATTTGCATGCTAAAAGAATTTTGAAATATTTTGTGATTGAGTTGTATCCTCAGCATGAAGAAAAGAGTATATTGATATGTTATCATTCGATAGTTGAAATCAACTCAGTTGTTTTTATTTGAGAGAACTGATTTGTTGAGATATGATTCGATTTATATATATTTAAGCATGCCTCAACTAAAAGAATAAATTATGCGTATTCACGAGTATGAAGACGGAGAGTCTGAATGAAGAAATTATATTCTAGAAAGCATAATACAAATATATGCCTATTGGATTATTCTAACCGGATGATGTTGTTACAAGTTAAAGTTGTTCTGATTGGAAAAGTTATCACATTTGTGAAAGTTTGAATGGTTTGTTGCATATTAGCAAAGTTGAAAAAAAAATTGAAGGTATTATTAACTGAAAGTTCTAGTTCTGAGTTCAATTTGAATTGAGTAAGAAATTTATGATTTTCAGCAATGCGCTATGGAACGAATTGGAATGTGTCTTAATACAAGAATATAAAGAGGTAGTTTGTACTTGTAGACGGTTAAAGTTACATCAAAAAGAACTGTTCGATTGGTGATTTAGAGACGATCACTTTTATGCCTGTGTTGTGTTGTGAATTCGATGATATAGTGTGTTCAACGGAAAATGTCATATGCTACCTGAATCCTGATGGGTTAAAGTATCTAATGTTGCAGAAAAATCTGAATTTAAGACAGTGTTAATGGCTTGAGTTATTGCAAGAGCATGTGTAGTTATCGATTTACCTTTCGGAAAGCAGATATAGTGCAGATGTCTGAATGGAAAAATCCTCGTTTAATTGATGCGAGTTGGTTACTCGATTGATCTTATTTGATGATGGTCTAATTATAGCTAAATAGAAAGCTTAAGTGATGTTTTCTTTGCAAGTTTGAGAAACTCAGAAATGTGTTAGTGAGTGGTAAGTTAAATAAGTACAGTGAGGATCGCTTTTGATTTTAAATTTCAGGTTGAACCTGATTCATGTTATTATTATTATTCCAAGAAGGAATTTGTGTACCGAAGAATCTGGGGCTTATGCAGAAATTTTATACGAGGTTCACAATAGTGGCTTGTCTGTTAACCTAGAGGGTAATGAAGTGTGCAGTTATATGAGTGGATGTTCCGGTGATTAAGTATGTATCACTATATTTTTGAGTTTATGTTCAGATGTCTATTTGGTAGCAAGTAAGCCGACATCAAGTATATGCAGGACTAATACAATTAGTGATGGTACGGAAGTGTTGATGAGATAGACTTACCATAAGTTTCATATCGGGATTGTCATAATCTCCGAAAAGGAAGATGCTATTTGGATTGTGGTTGATTGCTTGGCAAAGATCCGTATGATCATTTCAATATGTACAGAGTTCTTATTTGATATATCAACTAAACTATGTGTTCCTGAGAGAGCAAGATGTTTCTAAGATTATACGATTGAGCAGGGTGCCAGTCCCATTATGTCAGATAGAGATCCGGAGGTTATATCGCAATTATGGGATAAGCTACAGAAACTCTAAGAATGCAGTTACATTTGGGCACAGAAAATTATTTTTATATCAATGATAAGTTTAAGAGAGTAGTTCGGATTTTGACAGTGTACTCTGGCACTGTGTACTAAAGTTCAAAGGTTATTGGAAAGAGATATATGAGACTAAAATCGATTTGTGATTCTGAGAAATTAGTGAAAATGATTCAAGAGAGTTGGAAGCAACTTTTTCTGATATTATTTTTGAGGACGAAAATCCCCAAAGGGGGAGAGTTGTAACAACATGATTTTGGGACTAGTCAGAACAGTGGTTTCGAAACCACTAATTTGAGGCCAGAGAAATTATTTTTAATATTATTTTATGTATTATGGCATGATTATATGAGTTTATGAAAATTTTGGTGAAATAATTTTAGCGATTCTATGCTTAATTTTAAAAAGGGACTAAATCGCATAAAAGGCGAAATTTGTGTTCTACTAATTAGAAGTGTCATACAGCTAGAGAACCTTAAATTAGAGGTCCTTAATTTGGAAATAGGCCTTTAAGAGAGTGATGGTCGGCCATAGAGACAAGGAAATGAAATTGGTCAAAGGTTAGGAAGATTTTTGGTGACTTAATTCATAAAATAATCATAAAATAAAAAGAAAGCTTCATCCACTTCATTCTTTCTCTTCACCACCAAAAATAACAGCAAAAATAAAGGTTTTGGAAGTTTAAAATTTCAGCAACTCTTCACCCTTGCAAGTAAGTGATTTTAATGGTCATTCTTGATGATTTTTGTATTTTTGTGACCCTTGTAGCTTAAGCTAACTAATGGTGGGACTATTTTGCAAAATGGTTGAGAGTCTACGGTTTTACCATGTGAGTATTCATGTTGTTTGCTGAAATTTTATGGAAGAAAATGAATCTTGGTTGTTAAATAAACAACTTTTGTAAAAGGAGTTTTCATGAAAACACCTAAAATGGACATTTTTGTAAAAGTTATAAAATGGGTAGTAAATGTGTGAAATAATTGGATTTGTGGGTTTCTATAAGAGTAATAAAGGTTCGACTAGGCTTGTTAAAGGAGGAAATTTGATTAAAATTATTTTACGAGCCTAGGGGCAAAATTGTAATTATGTAAAAGTCTAAGGGCAAAATGGTAATTTTTCCAAAGTAGGAATTTTGGAATGTCTTAATTAATGTGGTGATTAAATAAGTAATTTTTTTCATTATAGATCAAAGAAAACGAGGTTCGGACCTAGAACGGGGGAAAAATGAGTAATTGACGGTTAGGTCCCTTTTTGCCATTTTGGGTATCGAGGTAAGTTGTACGTAAATAATAAAACTTTATTGTTATTATTATGTATTGAACAATTAATATGGCATAAAGTGTTTGATTATTGTTGTGAATATGCATGATTAGAATTGATGTAGTAAAAACTCTCAGTTGAACCTTAGGAATAGATTGGATATCCATGCCATGACATTTAGGTGATATGTGTGCTAGTGTAAGACCATGTCTGGGACATTGCATCGGCCACATTATGAGAGCCAGTGTAAGACCATGTCTGGGACATGGCATCGGTGTTGATATTGTGCTAGTTTAAGACCATGTCTGGGACATGGCATCGGCCACATTATGAGAGCCAGTGTAAGACCATGTCTGGGACATGGCATTGGCATTGAGACGAGAGCTAGTGTAAGACCATGTCTGGGACATGCCATCGGCCTCGACATGTGACCAGTGTAAGACCATGTATGGGACATGGCATCGGCATTTTACCCTCTTGTGTGATGCTTATCGGATATCCTTTAGTATTCCAAATGGTTCCACGGGTTATTTAAAGCTTATGATAAATATATGAAAGAATATAATCATGTTGTGAGTGGTACAGGTTCTTACTCGAAACTCATGAGATATGGGCTTAGTTATGATACCTTAATGATAAGGATGAAATTGAGTAAGTTATATGTATGAGAGTGATTTCGGGACGATCTTGTAATCTTTGGCTTATACTTGTGAAATATTGATAACCTTGTGATCAGTGATCTACATTCATGATGAATGGATGCATGATAAGATTTCATAATGATCATGTGATGGGTTTATGAACCAAATTGAATTGTGATATAGTACGGTTCATTTATTTAAATTTGTGTTTCATTGGACATGAGAGAAAGGAAAGATAGGCATAATTGTCGAATAAAGTCACTATGAGAATATAGTATGATACGAGCTTTGACAAATGAAAGGTGGATAAACCATATGTTAAAATTTATGATTACTCATAAATGATGTGCATGTGATTAAGAGGATGGAAATAACTTGTTAAATAATGTGATAAGTTATAATGGAGAGACTATGGTGGTTAGGCTAATGCCAATGCACGTAAATGGTATTTATAAGATAAAAGGGTAAGCATTATGAATGATTAAGTGGGAATTATGAGATTAAATGCAACTTGTATTATAATATCTTTATGATTAGGTAAAATAAATGAATGTCAATAGTTGTTTATTATTTGCATATAAACTTACTAAGCTCTATTGCTTACTCCCCTCCCTTTCCTATCTCTTATAGGTTAATTTAGCTAGCTCAGGTTGGAGATCGCCGGAGATGCTATCACACTATCAAGCTGTCACTTTGGGTATAAGTATTCAAGCCTTTTTGAGATATGGCATGTATAGGGACTTTGTCTTTTGATTAATTAAGTCATTGTTGATATACCCAAATGTTTTGGCCTAAAATGGTTTATGGTTCAATTTGAATATAGCCATGAATGATGGCTTATGTTGATTATATGTTTATGCATGTGTTAATGCCCTCTTGTGAATGTGAAGCTAGTATGGTTATTATGAGCTAAATGTGATGATTAAGTATGACAATTGATGATATGAGAATGACATGTGATGTTGTGTGAATGTGTGCAAGTGGGGGTGGCAAAATGGCTTGGAAAATAGCCTTGTATTTGTCCACACGGGTAGACACACGGGCGTGTGTCTAGGCCGTGTGTGACACACGGCCTGCCCCCATGGGCGTGTGATCCAGCCGTGTGTCCTCTGCTCCTTAATATAGCAAAACAGAATGTCCAAAATTGGCCACACGGGCTGAGACATGGCCGTGTGTCTCGGCCGTGAGAGTGAAACGGCCTTGGGGCATGGGCGTGTGCCCTGGCCATTTGAAGTCTGCACCTGAATTATGAAAAAGCATGAAAATAAAATCGACCACACGGCCTAGCACACGGGCGTGTGACTTGGCCGTGTGGCTACCATTTTTTGCTGACGTCATAAACAGAATGCAACCTAAAATTGACACGGCCTAAGCCCACGGGCGTGTCCATTGACCCACACGGGCGTTTGCCCCTAAAACCTCAAAATTTTCTTAAGTTTCATAAAATCTTCCTAAGGTCTCGGTTTAGTCCCAAACCGCCCTCAATGTATGTTTAGGACCTCGTGGGTCCATATAAGGTTCGATGTGCACATGAATGAAAAGTTTTAATTTGGATGGAAATTTTTGTCTCGGTTTTGTATGAATGCGTGTATTTATGTCCGGTAACGCCTCGTACCCTGTTCCGGAGTCGAATACAGGTAAGGGGTGTTACATTCAAAGGCACCTCAAAAGTAATCATCAAAACTTAACTAAACATGTCATCTTTACCAAATTTCAAACATCAAGATCTAGTTCATTACCTTCCAAAACATGCCACAACTTGACCATGATCTTTCCAATTCAATACATACCATTTGAGCCATACAAAACATGCATCATAAGATAGCACAATGACACAAACTATCAAAGCATCAAAGGTACCAAACTAAGATAAGATTCATCACAATAACATTACATTTCAACCTATACATGCCATTATAACCTTGGCCAAAACATTCAAAAAGTACCGATATTAATGCTAGATAGTGTGATAGATCTCTGACGAACTTTCAAACCGGTCGAGCTTCCGATAATCTATAACACATAGGAAAGAAACTACGTAAGCAAATAATTCTTAGTAAGTTCATAGAAAATAAAACATAACTTACCATTTCATTTACATAACCATAGGTATAAGCATAATGTAACTCAAACCACAAGCTTGTCACAAGCCTAAGCATCATCATCAATGCACAAGTTAGTGCATTTATACATAACTCGTTTGCATTAAACATATGATAAGTCATTTTCATATGAAAATACATTTTTGGTTCAGACATTCTTTTCATGATCACATGCAAAATTCCACTTGAAAACTTACCATTTCAATCCTTTTTCTTGCCCATTAAACCATCTAGAATATCATCGGATACTCGGGAAAGCTCACACGAAGTGTGCTTAAACATATAATCGTAACCTTTCCTTTATATCATTGCTCACACGAGCTGTGAAATGAGCTGCTCACATGAGCTGTGGGTCAGAACGTAAGCTACACAATTCTACTCACACGAGTTGTGGAGTAATGCAAGACCTCAGCCATCAGTAGGACATTCAAGACCAGCACCCAAAACATGAAATCCCTAATGACATGTCATTTGTATCCTACGAATTCCTAAGGTTCAACCGGGACTCGACAATTGTCATTACATTGATTTATTTATACATCGATCAATTCAAATGATAAATAACATATTAACATACTATTTGAAATAGCATTAAAACGATAACTATTCACACGAACTTACCTCGACAACTAGGGTGCAAAAGTTAAATTGAGTTATTTTGAAATGTAATAGCCCGATTTAGGGCCTAATCGAAATAGTGGTTGCGAGACTACAAATCCGAAGTAAGAATATGTGTTTTGTGATTTTTATGAGGCTTATGATGTGGTTGCATGATTGTGTAAAAATTTGATAAGGAAATTTTATTAATTAGTGATCAATTTTTCCATTAGGACTAAATTGCAAAGATTAGAAAATATGAGATTCTAGAAGATTCAAGTATGAAATAGAATTATAAAAATTATTAGAGGTCCTTACTTAGCAATTAAACCATTATAATTGATGATGGACAAAAATGGGCATGGGAAGGAAAAATCTTAAGAAATGGCCTTAAAGGCATTTTTGTCATTTGGTTAATAAAAGAATTAAAAGGGAAAAAGAAGTCAAAATTCATGTCTATCTTATTCTCCATAGCCGAAAATCACAAGGACTCCATAGCTAGGGTTTCTTCAACTTTCAAGCTTGATAGTAAGTGCATCCTAGCCCCGTTTTTAATGTTCTTCGTATTTTTTAGATCCCCGTAGCTCGATTTAGCTATTTCTAGCTATATTTTGAGCTAGGGTTTATGTTCAAAAATTTACCCATGTATGACATGCATGTATTTTGATGATTTATGGAAGAATATGAAAGTTTGATGTATGATAAACATCTTTTCCTAAGTGATTTTCATGAGAAATTCATAAAAAGGACTAAATTGTAAAAGTTATGAAAATGGTCATACATGAGTGAAATAGTGGAGATTGAAGGTTGTTGTAGTTGAGAAAAAGATTCGTCTAGGCTTAAAATACAAGAAAGTTGAATAAAAATCATTTTACGAGCCTAGGGGCAAAAGTGTAATTATTATGTAAAAGTTTAGGGGCAAAATCATAATTTTTCCAAAGTATGATTCATGACTCAATTTAGTCAATGTGAGTACTAAATTCATGAGTCAATTTAGTCAATGTGAGTACTAAAAAGTGAAATTGTTATTATAGATCAAGAAACACGAAGCCAAGACTGAAACCGAGGCAAGAACAAAGTGTTGGACTAAATTGAACATCTACGTACATTTTGGGTACCGAGGTAAGTTTGTGTGAAACTATAGCTACATAATGTTTTTATGTTTTTAATTGTTTGATATTATGAGAAATGAATATTATTTCTATGAAATTAACTAATGATGTCTTGATGAGGATTTGATGAAAATGTGTTAAGATGAAGTCCCGGTTGAATATTCAGAATACGAGGATACCTATGTCACGACATGAGATAAGGATGGTCCCGTATAAGACCATGTCTGGGACATGGCATCGGCACCGAATAAGGAAGGTCCCGTATAAGACCATGTCTGGGATATGGCATCGGCACCGAATAAGGAAGGTGCCGTATAAGACCATGTCTGGGACATGGCATCGGCACCGAATAAGGAAGGTCCCGTATAAGACCATGTCTGGGACATGGCATCGGCACCGAATAAGGAAGGTCCCGTATAAGACCATGTCTGGGACATGGCATCAGCACCGAGCTAAGAGATCCCGTGTAAGACCATATCTGGGATATGGCATCGGCATCAACAGGTGATCCCATGTAAGACCATATCTGGGATATGACATTGGCATCGTGATACATGTATGATGAGATTGAGTATCCTCTGATTTTCCGAGTAGTTCAACGGGCAAAAGAGTTAAGTATGCAAAGATGACAAAGAGCTAAGCTATACAAAGCTATGCAAAGATGACAAAGAGTTACAATTAAGTTAAGGACAATAATGATTTAAGTTTATGTTCAAGATGGCATAAGTGCTAAATTATGTGATGAAGTGATACAGGTACCCACGAGTAATGTAACATCCTGAAATTGGGCCTAGTAGAATTGGGCCCAATGGGCCTTGAGCGTAGAAGCGTTTTAAAATTTTGAGAACAAGAGAACGGCATTATTTCAAGTTGGACTTATTAAGAAGGTAATTTTGGAAAGTTACGAGGTTTCTATGAAGTTCCGGTGTCAAGTTGGGCCTTAGTAAAATTTTGTGTTTAAGCCTATTAAGGAGAGATAGTAAGTGGCATCAAGGCTTATGGAAATAAAAGAGTAAATTGCTAGCATAAGTGAGCATATGGTAAAGAGGTTATGGCGCCACATGTAGTACCTTGAGGGAAGAGGTTTGAATCCCTTTGTGTGCAATTTTGACTTTTATTTTTACATTCCTTCCTTAGTGTCGGCCAAGGTATATATATGGAAAGGTTTACTTCTTTATTTTTGGTATGGTGGCTAAAGGAATTAAGGAAAGGTTGAGGTTGGGGAAAGGAATCAAAAGGAAAAGGCAAGTAAGGGGAACAAGTGGCTTATTTCATGGAGAATGTTATGGAAAGTATGGTTGGCAAAATTTTGACCCTTATGGCTATGCATGTGGACGGTTTTGGGGGTAGATAGGTAGCTGAAATTTTACTTTGGCTTTTGGTAAGGTTTTGGTATTGTTTTGGCCAAAAATCCCATTTGCAACTTTGGGTCATTTTCTCCCAAATTGCTACTCTCTTTGCCGAAATCTTCTAGCACAATAGTGCATTTTTTCTTCTCTTTGGATTGGTCACATATTCATCTTTTGTCCATGTAATATCCTAAAATAGGGGTTAGTTGTGATTGAATTTTTTTGCATGAATTGGACTATTGTGTTATTATTTGTAGTGTTTTAAGACCTAGTTATAAGTTTAGAGTGGGCCCGAGTTGCAGGAATTTTTTTTTTTGTTTTTAGGTTGTAAGTAAGGGGAGCTGAAGGAGCTAGGGCTTAAGTGTAATTCGTGGGGTATTGTAGCACAAGAATTGGCTTGGCAGAGTGGCAAGGAGGCGCCACTTAGGGCCCTGAGAATGACGCCACAAGCAGGTGGGAGAACTCTGTTCGAGCAAACAGAAATCCCATTTTTTCTTTTGCATTTGACGCCCAAGGGGAGAAGGAGTTGTGCTCAGCACAAACTCTGTCAGATAAGTTTGGCTAGGTCAAAATATTTAAATGGGTGGCAAGGAGAAAATTTAGGAACTTGTGGAATTCAAATTCATTTGAACTCCTGCTTAGGAGGAGTGTTCGGTTTTGGAAAGCTGAGGAGAGGAGGGTGCCGAATTTCCTTAGGCACCTAGTTGTGCATTTTTGGCTAGCTTTTGTTTTGTGTCAAAGCCGAAAGCAAACCTTTTTTGAGTGTGCCAATTTCCCCTAGTGCACCATATTGAGGAAAAGCCGAAAGACCATAGGTGGTTGTCGATTTCTCCCTTTGGCATTTGGCCGAATCTCCACTTGAACTTCCTTCTCATCTTTTATTTTCTTTGTAGCCAAGAAGAACCTTTTTTTTTCTCTTCATCTTTTTCTTTCTTCCATTGTTGCTCAAAGCCGAAAGTATCCCTCTCCCATTCTATTTTTTTCTCTTCTTTTCTTCTTTCCATTCTCTTCTTTCTTCTTCTCCTGCCGAATCTTCCCTCTTCTATTCTTATTTTTCTTTTCCTTTCTCTTTTTCCCACTCTAGCTGAATCTTCCTTCTTTCTTTTTGTTTATTTTAGCTGAATCTCAATCAAGCCTTGATCTCCTTTTGGTTGTTTCTTCAATCGGTTTTACAAAGGTAAGTGTCCATGGCTGAAACTCCCTTCTTACTTTCTCTTCTTCTCTGTCGACACACATAGATAAAAGCCTAATCCGGCATTTGTTGATAGTATTGTTAATTATTAATGGGAATCGATTTCTTATAGGATATTCGGGACTTTGGAAGCAGTAGATCTGAGCCATCTTTTCTCTGGCAAGCGATTCATTAAAGTCTGTGGTAAGGATACATCACGGTTTAATCATCCTTTAAGTTATTTGGAAAAGCCAAAGGCTATTGAGACTAAGTTGTGTTAGTGGCCGATTGTAGGGGGAAGACCAGTCTCGCATACTTTGTGTTGTGGTTAGCATTCGTAAGGCAGAAAGGTAAGGATGGTGTTAGTTATGCGTTACCTCATCTTTCAGGATTTATTGGTGTGGCCGAATGGCCTTGTTAATGGTTTTGAGTGTTGGCCGAATGTAGGACAAGGAGATCTAGTGTAGTAGATCTGGGTCTTGGATTTAGTGCTTGCGTTAGTATGTGTGTGTAACTTACACACTTTATAACTTGGTAATATATTAATAACCTAATCTTGATTAAAAGCCAAAACCGTGTGAGATCTTGATATGATGCCTTATGGGTGTGAGCAAGGATTCGTAAGTCCGCTTCGATATGATTTTTGCTGTATGGTGCATAATAATATGATTTATGATATATTTGCTTTATGTTGCACGTTAAAGCATGATGGCAGGATTTGCACTTGTAATGCATTGGTATGGGTGATATAAGAGGAGGGGGAAGATGATATCCGTGACTTTGGGTCACCAGAGGTTTGGCACCTCCAGTGGTTTGGTACCACAGATTATTTCGTGACTTTGGGTCACCAGAGGTTTGGCACCTCCAATGGTTTGGTACTACAGATTATTTCGTGACTTTGGGTCACCAGAGGTTTGGCACCTCATAGCGTCTCGTCCCAGTGGCTTAGCACCACAGTGGGTTGTCGCCACAGTTGATATATCGGGATTAACGCCAGTGATTTGGTATCACACGTGGGTTGGCCCCACAGATGGATTATTCGTGACTTTGGGTCACCAGTGGTTTGGCACCACATTATTGGATATCGTGACTTTGGGTCACAAGTGGTTTAGCACCACCAGTGGTTTGGTACCACACGGGGTAGGAACGGAGTTATGGATGGCTAGGTCTGGGTGCATTATATATATTGCTTGGTTATGATTTGTGTAAGTATGTTGCATTAACCGGGAGGGGGATTATGCACTGAGTCTTGGTGACTCACCTTCTCCCTTATCTTTTCAGGTGATTCATAGATCGCGGATGAGGAGTCGGGCGGACTCGAGGTGGCCATGCATTAAATAAACTCAGTCTTTACGTGGACTTTGGTTTGGGTGCTTTATTTTATTTCAATTCGGTTTCACTTTTATTATGAGTTTGTAATAAGGCCTTTTGATTATGTTTGGATTATTTTTATGCTTTGGATTTGTTTTTAACTGGGCTAAATAAATTACATGGTTAACTAAATAATTTTGAGCCCAAGATTTTCTAAACTAAAGAACGCAATGGTTTCCAAATGTTTACCATCGGGTAAAACAAATCAATTGACAACAACAACAACTCAAATGGGTTTCAAACTTAAGTTTTCCACATTCAACTTAACTGATTTCTAAATAGTTAAGGAAGGAACATCGGGTTTTAAAATGACATAAACATTTTTTTCATGCCTATGAATCATCAACTAAGTTTTAAAGATTTATTCCAGGATTTCCAAATATCGGTTTTTAACTAATCATGCACCTGTTTTCTACAAACATAAAACAACAAAGAATTTTCACTAGAAAAATTAACCGGTAACCTGTTTTCTTCAAAACAATTCCCTCTGTGACATGCCAGATTCGGTCGTGGTGTGTTGACCGGGTTTGGGGTGTTACAATTTTGGTATCAGAGCCAAGTTCAAAGGCTCGACTGTGGGCCCGAGGCCCAAAATGTTTTAAAGTATGGTATTGTTGGAAAATACATGGGTTGAAACGCATGGTACCGAGTCTCCGGCACCAGTCCGCCCCAGGTAAGTACCCCTAACTGATGGTTCCATTTGATTATGATGATATGCTATGAATGACTAGTGATGGTGGAATACGCTAGAGACTGAAACTTATAGGATTCTATGAACTCGCAAAAAAAAAACAAAAAAACAAAACTCTCTAATAAGAACTATTCATAAGACTGTGCTTTAATAACAGTGGAATAAAGACTGACGCATAAAACCTACAAATCAGATAGGTCGAGACATTAGACATGAGCACTCGAGGTCGTGGTCGTATACACGTGGGCTTGGTCGGGTAGGATGATCGTGGTTCGAACCAAGCAAGTGCAGTCGTGGGTCGAAAATGAGATGCCACCACCACCAACTGGCGGTGTCGAGTTTCGAGATCGCATAGGATGATGCAAGATCACAGCGATGCCGCGAGTTCTTGAGAGGGTGGTGGGAGCGGTGGAGGCACGGAGCTCGTAAGTTCAGATTTGAGCGACTCCGAGCCAATGGAGCCGAGGTTTTTCGAGGTGTTTCGGTGTGGCTCCCAAGATCTGGTGAGTATTGGTTAGAGGCGACGGAGCGAATCATGGACGATTTGGATCCGATCACGAGGAGAAATCGAAGGGATAGTGTCGCTTCTCCAGGATGAGTCATACCGGTGGTGGCTCACGGTTCGAGATAGTCTTTGCAATGGATGATTTCACTTGGGAATATTTTAAGGCGGTGTATCAAAAGAAATATATTGGATCTAGCTACATTGATGCACAAATAAAGGCGTTTAGAGATCGGTTCAGGGAGTAAGTCCGTATCGGAGTACGAGGCGGAATTCTTAAGGTTGAGCCGGTATGCTAGGGGTATCGTGGCTACAGAACATGAGTGGTGTGTCAGGTTTGAGGACGGTTTGAGAGATGAGCCGAGGTTCTTGATTGCTCCACCAGAGCGTGAGTTTTGTTGCTCGTGGAAAAGGCTAAGGTAGCCGAAGGGGTTAAGGAGTCGGTGAGGCAGAATATGGATAGGAATAGACATAAGAGAGGTTTTGGATCATCTGGGTCGGCCGGTAATTCCCAAAAAAGGGCTAGACATGGTGGGCCGAATCAGCTGGGAGGTCCTTTGGCGCCAATCCAGGACCCGCGCAGTGTAACCGATGTGGGAAATCTCATTAGGGAGGATGTTGGACCGGTGGAAAAGGATGCTTTGAGTGTGGCTCGTTGGACCATCGTGTGAGGGACTGTCCACGTAAGCAAGCCAGGATTCAGTCTGAGGGTCAGGGTCGTGCTCAGTTTAGAAATGAGGGACCGCCACCGCAGAGGGGTCGTGGTAACGGTAGAGGAGGTAATGGTTCTGGTCGGGGCCGCGGAGCACCGGGCAGAGGTGCAGGCAACACTAAGGCAAGACAGCCTGGGTTGGTATATACAGCGAGGCGTCGAGAGGAGGGCGACGCACCAGACGTCATAACCGGTACGTTCTTGATCTTTGTATTACCATATACTGCTTTGATTGATGTGGGTTCGACGCATTCGTATGTTGCTAGTAGCATAGTAGAGACCATGAACCTAGACTTTGAGACTACTTCTAGGAGATGACGATGAATTAGCCCTCTAGGTCACTCAGAGAAGTAAATAAGTCAGATAGGGATGTACCCCTAGAATTCCAAGGGGTAGTGTTTGTAGTCGATCCGATGGGACCGCCGTTTGGGGAGTTCGACCGATTCTTGGGATAGACTGGCGGTGAAGTACCGTGCAAGTTTGGATTGCGTGGCTAAGCGCATGGTTTTGAAGACTACGGTGAGGGTGAAGACGTGGTTATGATAGGTAATAGAATAGATTATCTATCCAACGTGGTATCCGCTTGAAAAGTGAGAAGATGGTCGAAGGGGTGTGAAGCATTTATGGTTCATGTGTGTGCCTTGGAGGCTAAGGAGTCTCTTTGTGGAGAATGTCCGAACAAGAAAGGAATTTGTCGACGATTTCCAGAGGAACTTCCGGATCGCCTCCGGATCGTGAGGTTGAATTTGGCATAGACTTGCTACCCGGAACTGTGCTAGTGTCTATTGCCCCGTATAGGATGGCGCCAAAGGAATTGGTGGAACTAAAGGCTCACATTCAGGAGTTGTTGGACTGGGGTTTCATCCGGCCAAGTGTTTCACCTTGGGGAGCACCGGTACTCTTTGTCAAGAAAAAGGACGGTACGATGCGGATGTGTATAGACTACCGCCAATTGAATAAGCTGACGATCAAGAACAAGTATCCGTTGCCCAGGATAGATGACTTGTTTGATCAACTTAAGGGTGCATCGGTGTTCTCGAAGATCGATCTAAGGTCAGGATACCATCAGCTAAAGGTGAAGGAGGCTGATATTCACAAGACGGCGTTTCGCACTCGGTATGGGCACTACGAATTCCTGGTGATGCCGTTTGGGTTGACTAACGCGCCGGCAGCATTCATGGACATGATGAATCGGGTGTTTCAACAGAATTTGGACCAGTTTGTCGTGGTGTTTATAGACGACATATTGGTGTATTCGAAATCGGAGGATGATCATGATGCGCATTTGCGAGTAGTGTTGCAGACTCTAAGGGAAAAGCAGTTATTTGCTAAATTTAGTAAGTGCGAGTTCTGGCTTAGAGAGGTGACTTTCTTGGGTCACGTAGTATCAGCCAAGGGGATTAGAGTGGATCCTCGAAAGATTGAGGCAGTGTTGGATTGGAAGCCGCCTAAGTCAGTTGCAGAGATTCAAAGTTTTCTGGTTCTAGCAGGTATTATCGGAGGTTTGTAGAGGATTTTCTTTGATCGCAAAGACCGATGACCAAGTTGTTGAGAAAAGGGGTTCCATTTGTGTGGTCCGAGCTTGAGAGGAAAGTTTTGACAAGTTGAAAAGAATTTTGATCAAGCTCCGGCTTTGATTCAGCCGGAGAGGCGGGGAAGGAATTCATCAGATATTGCGATGCATCACATACTCGCTTGGGATCTCGTGGCGATGCGGGGACGGGAAGGTAGTGGCTTATGCATCTCGGCACCTAAGATCGCATGAGGTTAATTATCCGACGACGACTTGGAGCTAGCGGCGGCGGTGGTTTTGCCTTGAAGATTTGGAGGCATTACTTATATGGAGGAAGGTCGATAGTCTACACAGATCATAAGAGTCTAAAGTATCTTTTGACTCGGAAGGATTTGAACTTGAGGCAGCGCAGATGGATTGAGTTGTTGAAGGACTACGACTGCTCAATCGAGTATCATCCGTGCAAGGCTAACGTGGTGGCGCACGCGTTGAGCCGTAAGGTTGTACCCGCACTTAAGAGCGATGTTTGCTCGCCTTAGCTTGTATGACGATGGGAGTCTTTTGGCGTAAGTGCGTGTTAAGTCGACTCAGGTGGAGCAAATCAAGGAGAAACAATTCGTGGATGAGGGTTTGAATGCGCGGAGGTTTCAAGTTCGAGAATGGTGGTTCAGAGGATTACAGCTTTGTCCGGTGATGAAGTCATCGTGGTTTTCAAGGAAAAGCTTGTATGCCGAAGGATGTCGAGTTAAGGCAGAGGATTTTTCAGACGCACATAGCAGCCCATACGCTATGCATCCCGGAGGTAGTAAGATGTCACAGGATTTAAGAGAGCGATTTTGGTGGCAGTGTCCAAACGGGAAGTAACGGAGTTTGTGGGAAAGTGTTTGACGTGTTAGCGTGTCAAGGTGAACATCGATTGCCATCGAGCTTGCTTCACCGGTGAAGATTCCACGATGGAAGTGGGAGAGGATCACTATGGATTTTGTCAGTGGATTACCCCTTACGCCTAGTAAGAAGGACTCATCCGGGTAATTGTGGATAGTCGACTAAGTCGGCTCACTTCATACCGGTAAGGGTTGATTACTCGCCTGATTAGTTAGCTGTCGTATGTGTCGAGATAGTGAGGTTGCATGGTGTGCCATGATCGATCATCTCGGATAGGGATCCCAGATTTACGTCGAGGTTTAGAAAGCGTTGCATCAGGCTTTGGGTACGCGGTTGGATTTCAGTACGGCATTTCATCCTGATCGACGGACGATCAAAAAGGGTTATACTGAGATCTTAGAGGATATGCTAAGGGGTTGTGTTTTGGACTTTAGAGGTAGTGGGAAGAGTTTCTACCATTAATGAGTTTGCGTGACAACAATAGTTATCGTGCAAGCATTAAGATGGCATCATATGCAGCGTTGTATGGTAGGAAGTGTCGCACACCTACATGCCGGACTGAGAGTGGGTGAGCGCCGATGTTGGGACCAGAGTTGGTTGCAGAAACTAAGGATAAAGTTAAGTTGATTCAGGCCCGGTTAAAGGAAGCTTCGGATAGGTAGAAGTCGTACGCCGATCTCAAGCGGAGGGATATAGAGTTTGCCGTGGGCGACAAGGTCTTTCTGAAGGTCTCACCGTGGAAGAAGGTATTGAGGTTCGGAAGGAAAGGCAAATTAAGTCCAAGGTTTATTGGGCCGTATGAGGTACTGAGACGAGTGGGACCAGTAGCCTATCAGCTCGAGTTGCCAGCAGAGTTGAGTCAGATTCACGATGTGTTCCATGTCTCCATGCTTAGGCATTATCATTCAGATCCATCGCATGTTGTAGCAGTGGAAGAAATAGAGGTGAGTCCAGATATGACCTTGGAAGAGGAACCAGTGCAGATTCTAGATCGAGATGTGAAAGTCTTGCGTAAGAAGTCCGTTCCACTGGTGAAAGTAGTATGGCAAAACCATGGCGTGGAAGAAGCTACGTGGGAACCAGAGGATGTGATGAGACAGCAATACCCTCAACTCTTTTGACCAGGTAATTTCGAGGCCGAAATTATTTTAAGGGGGTAGAACTGTAATATCCTACAATATGGGGTTAGTTGTGATTGAATTGTTTTGCATGAGTTGGACTGTTGTGTTATTATTTGTAGTGTTTTAAGACCTAGTTATAACTTTAGAGTGGGCCCGAGTTGCAAGAATTTTTTTTTTGTTTTTAAGTTGTAAGTAAGGGGAGCTGAAGGAGCTAGGGCTTAAGTGTAATTTGTGGGGTATTGTAGCACAAGAATTGGCTTGGCAGAGTGGCAAGGAGGCGCCACTTAGGGCCCTGAGAATGACGCCACAAGCAGGTGGGAGAACTCAGGTTCGAGCAGTAAAAATCCCATTTTCTGCTTTGCATTTTGACGCCAAGGGGAGAAGGAGTTGTGCTCAGCACAAACTCTGTCAGATAAGTTTGGCTAGGTCAAAATATTTAAATGGGTGGCAAGGAGAAAATTTAGGAACTTGTGGAATTCAAATTCATTTGAATTAGTGGCCAGGAGGAATTTGAGGAAGTGGTCGAATTTTGAACTCCCGCTTAGGAGGAGTGTTCGGTTTTGGAAAGGCGAGGAGAGGAGGGTGCCGAATTTCCTTAGGCACCTAGTTGTGCATTTTCGGCTAGCTTTTGTTTTGTGTCAAAGCCGAAAGCAAACCTTTTTGAGTGTGCCGATTTCCCCTAGTGCACCATATTGAGGAAAAGCCGAAAGACCATAGGTGGTTGTCGATTTCTCCTTGGGCATTTGGCCGAATCTCCACTTGAACTTCCTTCTCATCTTTTATTTTCTTTGTAGCCAAGAAGAACCTTTTTTTCTCTTCATCTTTTCTTTCTTCCATTGTTGCTCAAAAGCCAGAAAGTATCCCTCTCCCATTCTATTTTTTTCTCTTCTTTTCTTCTTCTTTCCATTCTCTTCTTTCTTCTTCTCTGCCGAATCTTTCCTCTTCTATTCTTATTTTTCTTTTCCTTTCTCTTTTTCCCACTCTAGCCGAATCTTCCTTCTTTCTTTTTGTTTATTTTAGCCGAATCTCAATCAAGCCTTGATCTCCTTTTGGTTGTTTCTTCAATCGATTTTACGAAGGTAAGTGTCCATGGCCGAAACTCCCTTCTTACTTTCTCTTCTTCTCTGTCGACACACATAGATAAAAGCCTAATCCGGCATTTGTTGATAGTATTGTTAATTATTAATGGGAATCGGTTTCTTATAGGATATTCGGGACTTTGGAAGCGTGAGATCGAGCCATCTTTTCTCCGCAAGCGATTCATTAAAGTCTGTGGTAAGGATACATCACGGTTTAATCATTCTTTAAGTTATTTGGAAAAGCCGAAGGCTATTGAGACTAAGTTGTGTTAGTGGCCGATTGTAGAGGGAAGATCAGTCTCGCATACTTTGTGTTGTGGTTAGCATTCGTAAGGCAGAAAGGTAAGGATGGTGTTAGTTATGCATTACCTCATCTTTCAGGATTTATTGGTGTGGCCGAATGGCCTTGTTAATGGTTTTGAGTGTTGGCCGAATGTAGGACAAGGAGATCTAGTGCAGTAGATCGGGTCTTCGGGATTTAGTGCTTGCGTTAGTAACAGGTGTGTAACTTACACACTTTATAACTTGGTAATATATTAATAACCTAATCTTGATTAAAAGCCAAAAACTGTGAGATCTTGATATGATGCCTTATGGGTGTGAGCAAGGATTCGGGTAAGTCCGTTTCGATATGATTTTTCTTTGTATGGTGCATAATAATATGATTTATGATATATTTTCTTTATGTTGCACGTTAAAGCATGATGGCGTGATTTGCACTTGTAATGCATTGGTATGGGGGATGAGAGAGGAGGGGGAAGATGATATCCGTGACTTTGGGTCACCAGAGGTTTGGCACCTCCAGTGGTTTGGTACCACAGATTATTTCGTGACTTTGGGTCACCAGAGGTTTGGCACCTCCAGTGGTTTGGTACCACAGATTATTTCGTGACTTTGGGTCACCAGAGGTTTGGCACCTCATAGCGTCTCGTCCCCGCTGGCTTAGCACCACAAGTGGGGTTGGCCCCATTGATATATCGGGATTGACGCGCGGTGATTTGGTATCACACGTGGGTTGGCCCCACAGATGGATTATTCGTGACTTTGGGTCACCAGTGGTTTGGCACCACATTATTGGATATCGTGACTTTGGGTCACCAGTGGTTTGGCACCACCAGTGGTTTGGTACCACACGGGGTAGGAACGGAGTTATGGATGGCTAGGTCTGGGTGCATTATATATATTGCTTGGTTATGATTTGTGTAAGTATGTTGCATTAATCGGGGGGGATTATTCATCGAGTCTTGGTGACTCACCTTCTCCCTTATCTTTTCAGGTGATTCATAGATCGCGGATGAGGAGCCGGGCGGACTCGAGGTGGCCATGCATTAAATAAACTCGGTCTTTACGTGGACTTTGGTTTGGGTACTTTGTTTTATTTCAATTCGGTTTCACTTTTATTATGGGTTTGTAATAAGGCCTTTTGATTATGTTTGGATTATTTTTATGCTTTGGATTTGTTTTTAACTGGGCTAAATAAATTACATGGTTAACTAAATAATTTTGAGCCCAAGATTTTCTAAACTAAAGAACGCAATGGTTTCCAAATGTTTACCATCGGGTAAAACAAATCAATTGACAACAACAACAACTCAAATGGATTTCAAACTTAAGTTTTCCACATTCAACTTAACTGATTTCTAAATAGTTAAGGAAGGAACATCGGGTTTTAAAATGACATAAACATTTTTTTCAAGCCTATGAATCATCAACTAAGTTTTAAAGATTTATTCCAGGATTTCCAAATATCGGTTTTTAACTAATCATGCACCTATTTTCTACAAACATAAAACAACAAAGAATTTTCACTAGAAAAATTAACCGGTAACCTGTTTTCTTCAAAACAATTCCCTTTGTGACATGCCAGATTCGGTCGTGGTGTGTTGATCGGGTTTGGGGTGTTACAGTCCATCTTCCTTGATAGCCGAAAATTCAAGTTGATATTAAACAAATTCTTCTTCTTTCTTCTTGATTGCCGAAACTCTAAAGCCATTAGTGAGTACTTTTCTTTCTTTGTTTTGCCGAAACCACCTAGCCTAATTGATCATCTTCTCCATCTTCCAAGTTGGGTTTTTCTTTCTTGATTAAACCGGGTAAGTGTTTTTATTCAAATCTTTTCATTCTTTTTCTCTTTAGCCGAATGAGAGTCCCTCATTATTTGGTTGTTTCATCTTGATTCTAAAACCGAAATGGTGTTCTCCTTTACTCCCTCACATCTTGATAATCTTTTATTTGTAGTATTCTAGTGGATTGGTCGAATACCACATCATTGCCTAATCATCTCAAGTCATAAGTCAATTGGTGGGAATTGGGATTATCATCGATTAAGGTAAGGAGTCTTTTCATAGTCCATTCGATATCACTACTCGGTTATTGTGTTAATCAGATCGAAGTTTCGACTAATCGATTATGTTTTAGCGACGAAATCACTCGATATGTTCTACCTTCGGACATAGTGGTAAGTGATTCAAGTGTAAGTGATACGAAATCTTTTGGAAATCCGAGGCTAACTTTTGGTTGGTATTGTTCTAGGTCATCGACGAGTGGTTCGTTAGGAAATCAAAATCAGGTGTGTAATCCCGTACCTTCCGAATACATGTTTGATATGGTGTGTAATCTCCCATCTCTCTGAAATTTTGTATGAAATATTCTTTGAATCGGTTGGAATACCGAAGAAAACCGAAAACTGGCATCCGTGATCACTCGGGCGTGCGCATGATCGTAGTGGTAATCGTATGTTGTAATAAAACAGTTTCAGTCAGAAACAGTGACGTGTATTTGAAAAATCACGAAAAATAGGAGAAAAGTAATTACAAAGTGAATAAGATATCAGATTAAATCTTACTGTGTCTATTTTGATATGGAAGAAACGAAGAAGGAAAAGGAATTTTATATTTTGAGATATCTTAATTTTAGTGAGACTGGTTCTGAATGACTTCGTGGTTCCCTGATCTGTCTTGTAAAAATCTTATAAAATTGTACAAAGTGAATTATGAGTTATAGTTTATATGTACAGATTCCTTAGTGAGTCTATTTTCAATAGAAACAAGCGGGAGCAACATATGAAAACTGTACAGTGAGATATTTGAATTTTGGGTAAGAGAGGTCAGAATCGTTAGTCAGTGAAACAAGGGAATCTTTAAGGAATAAACTGTACTAAATGGCTAAGTCAAAATTTCTGGAAAAATTATAGTAAGAATATATATGAGTCTAGTCTCAAGAAAAATTTACGGAGTTAGATTTCGAGATTCCTAACTCAAGTTATAGTCAATTTAGTTAGTACGACGCAGATGGACAGTTTCGATTTTTATGCTCCACATTAGTAGTTAAGTCTAGGTTGCAAAATTTCCAAAATACCCTTAGGTTGCGAGATTACCGAATTACCCTTAGTGGGTAAATTATCGAAATTACGAAAATGTCCCTATGGGTCGAAATTATGAAAATGCCCCTAAAGGGCCGAATTACGAAATTATTATATGGGCCAATCTGATATTTTGATAAATAGGCCAATTTGATATTTTGATAAATGGGCCAATCTGATATTTTGATAAATGGGCCGATCAGATATTTTGCTATATGGGCCAATCTGATATTTTGATAAATGGGCCAATCTGATATTTTGATAAATGGGCCAATCTGATATTTTGATAAATGGGCCGATCTGATATTTTACTATATGGGCCAATATGATATTTTGCTAAATGGGCCAAATCTGATATTTTGATTAATGGGCCTTTTGATTAATTGTTGTAATGGGCCATAATTTTGTAATAAATATCTGAATAAATTGTTGTGAATGGCTATGCATTATATACATGATTTGCATGGGATGGGATAATGATGAAGAGAAGTTCGGTAGCTCTGCTACTACATACTCAGTGGCTCGCCACAAATATGAAAAATGGCGATGCCATGTAAATTCTGTTAATCTGGTGGCTTGTCCACAAATTTGATATAATCGGCTTAATGCCTACGTTTGGTGTGTTGGCGGGGTGGGTGACTAAAGCTCCCCACATGTGTGTTGGTTGGTACGGGTGTGGTGTAGCGGATGGAAAACTAGGTTTGGTTTGGGAATTGCATATCATATGCATATTATATTTGATACATTATTGTTGTTGTAAATGGGCTTAGGCCCAAAATATTGCTAATTGGGTTCCGGCCCAATGAATAACTGTAAGTGGGGTTACTCGAGTTCTTGTAACTCACCCCCCTTTCTCTTAACCCTTGTAGGTAATGCTTGATGATATGGACTTGGGCTATGGATGACTCGAGGGAGGCCATACTTCGGAAATGGTTTATTTAGACTTTAGACTTCTTTCTCGTTTATTTTATTACTTTACTATTTTGGGTTAAATGTTGTAATAAGGCCTCTGGACTATTTTTATTTTTGTTTTTGGTTGGGATGTTTTTATTATTTTTCTTAAAATGTTTAAAAAGGGGAATTTTCTAAAAACTTAAACAATGGTTTCCAAAATCGATTAACAAATGGATTTCAAAATAAACTTTTACAAATATTTTTAACACGGATATTTTCTCTCGAACTATTAACGATATTTTCAAAAGACTTGGATTCTCTTTCGAATTTTCAATGTCGTTTGCAAAAGTCACGGTTTTGTAAGATCATTAGTTCAAATTTATCGATTTATCAATCAAATCTTTGAGGTTAGTAGTATTGTATCAAATCAAACTTGTTTTCTTGATTTTTAACAAAGAAATAGTTTAGTACGAACAAAAAGGGTTTAACATGTTTTGCTCGTGTGACATACCAAATCCGCTCATAACGCATGGGCTGGGTTTGGGGTGTTACAAGTAACTTACAAGAAATGCATGCAATATGTGCTATGTACTTTGGTAAGAGTATGTATGAGTAAGTTATGTTGATGTGTTTGAGAAGTTGTGTATCTTTTGATGAGATGAGTGAATGATATTATAAGTTTTAATGATGTTACGTATTTCATGCAAACTTACTAAGCTATATGCTTACCCCTCTCTTTTCCCCTTTTTCTTGTAGTTTCGCCAAGCTAGCTCAGGGATCGTAGAACGTCGGAGCTCGAATCACACTATCAACTATTCTTTTGGTATAGTAAAGTTGATTCATTTTGAGTATGGCATGTATAGGAACTTGGTCATTTTGTGTTATGTCATAATTGAAAGCCAAAGTGTTGGCTATTAATGTTATACACTCATTTTGTAAATGTCCATTAGAAATTGGCCAATATTTTTCAACTTTTATATCTTAATGATGATGAGTTCTATGAAGAGTATGAATGATGATTTATGAGTCTTCATAGTGTATTATTGTCATGTTATGTGTTGCTTGTGTTGGCATATGTGTGTTTATGTTTCAGGGTGACAATAGGCTTGGAAAATAGCCTTCTAATTGTCCATACGGATAGACACACGGGCATGTGTCTAGGCCGTGTGTCGATGGGTGTGTTGATAGGCCGTGTGTCCCCTGTATCAAATTTGTGAGAATTCGATTCGCCACACGGGCCAGCACACTGGCGTGTTCCTAGGCCGTGTGCCATTAAGAGTTTGCTGATGTCATAAACAGAATACCCAGGTTTTCACACACGGGTGAGAACACGGACGTGTCTAGGCCGTGTGAGGGACATGGGCCACAGACACGGGCGTGTGTCCGGGCGTGTGAAAACCCCTGTAGGTTCGAAATGAAAAATAAATTCCACACGGACTAGGAACATGGGCGTGTGTGACCACACGGCCTGCCCACACGGGCATGTTCCATTCCACACGGGCGTGTGGCTCTGTTTTAGGTAAAAAATTTCTAAGTACGCAAAAGTTTCCGGTTTAATCCCGAAACCTCCAGAATGTATGTTTAGGGCCTCGTAGGCCCATAATGAGGTTATTATGAATATGAATGAAGAATTTTGAAGTTGAAATAAAATTTTATAGCCCGATGTTGTATGTTAAAGTATGTTAAGTCCGGTAATGCCTCGTACCTTGACCCGGCGTTGGACACGAGTAAGGGGTGTTACATGAAGCTTTAGCTTTGCCTCGATCTAAGTCCGTATGTGGTCTATCTTGATCTAAATAGACAAATTCAATCTATTTAATACTTTTAGTATTCAATTTTGTCCACATTTCATATTTATGTAAAATTATTATTTTGCCCCTAACATTTTAACTTTTTACAATTCAGTCCTTAAGCTTATAAATTGAAATCTAAGCATTTTAATCCCCCATTCAAGCTAACTGAATTCATTAGGGACTTATATCTACCCATACAAACCACTATTTCATAAATTTACCATGAACTTTTACTATTTTTACAAATCAATCCCGAATGCAAATTTCATCAAAAATCACTTTACAAAACTTGTTTATTCATCAACAAGGATTCATAATATACCATTTAACATCAATAATCATACAAGAACATTCATGTCATAACCCTCAACCTTTAAAAATTTTACAAATTAACCCCGGACTAGCTAAACTAAGCTAAAACGACCCAAAAATATAGAAATAATTAAAAACGAGGCTTGAAAACACTCACATGCACCAAAAGAAGCTTGGCTGAACCTAGCCCTATCTTCAATGGTGAATTTTTTTTGTGAGATATGAAAATGAAGAAGATGAATGCATTTCCCTTAGTTTATTTTAACTTTAATTACCTATTTACCATTTTAACCTTTAAAAACTTTCAAAATTTCAATAAAACATTGCAGTGAATATCCACAAAATATTCAAATGGTCTAGTTACCATCTAAGCCCATTCACTTTAAAGTTTCATAACCATTTGACCCTATTAACTAGTAGAACTTTATTTTTACACTTTTTTTACAATTTAGTCCTTTTCACTTAATTAATCATGCAAACATTAAAATTTCTTAACGAAATTTTAATACGACCTTACTAATATCTCATAGACATTAAAATAATAATAAAATAAAACTTTAATCATCCAATTTGTGGTCCCAAAACCACTGTTCTGATTTCACTGAAAATGAACTATTACACTTATCGTTCGTATATCCTTTACAAACAGCTTTGCAGGAACGGAATTTGACACAAAAGCAAGATATGCCTTGCAACCTTTCCAGACTAGCTTTTCAGCTATAAGGTCAGAGATTACATTCGAAAGGTAATCTCAACGCTCATCAATCATAAAAATCTCTTTATTTTCATCAGTTCTCAAAGTAACCCTCTTAGAGGCACAATCTACACTGACCCAATGTTCTATGAGCCAATCCATACCTAGAATCAAATCAAACTTACCAAAAGGAAACTCCATTAAGTCAACTAAAAATACCACACCCTGAGTCTCTAACGAAACCCTCTATATAACTTATCAACTTAGACCGACTGACCTAGAGGATTAATCACAGAAAACTCTCTAGTAGTATTCTCAATATATATACCCAGATTTATAGAAACAGTACTAGCTATGTATGACTGAATAGATCTAATATCAATCAGTGCAAAATATGGAATAGAATGAATAAAAAATGTACCCACTATAACGTCAGCGTCACCACTGTCCTCTCGAATTCTCGCCGCATAGGCTAGTGCAGGCTGTCGTACCTCAGTCTGACTCGCACCTCTGCCCGGTGCTCTCTGAACTCTACTAGAACCATTACCACCCTTAACCATACCACAGCCCCTAGGTGGTTGCGGAGCTACTCTCGGAGGCTGAACAAGACCCGAAGCTAGAATCTGTGCAGCAGCGAACAAATGATCTGGTCGATGAGGGTAATCTCGAACACGATGCTCCATCAACCCACAACAGAGACAAGCTCCTAACTTCGTCCAGCACTCACTCGGATGGCACCTCCCACAGTCACTACAGTGCTAAATCTTAGTCGCTAAAGCTGGTGCCTCAGTCCTCGGAGGCCTGTCAAACCTCACCCATTTCTTAGGGAGTTGTCTAGAACTAGAGGGACCCGAATCCCTCTTAACCTTACACTGACCTCTCTCTCAGTCTCATCTCTTGCGCTCATTGTACTTCACTTCCTCCGCTATCTTAGCCTTGTCAACCAAGGTTGCAAAAACCTGCTCCCTTTAGTGAGCTATCAGAACTCGCAGATCATAACGCAAACTTCTTCGAACGTTACACTCTTATTGTAGTCAGATGCTACCAAGGCCCGAGCATCCCTACTCAATTTTAGAAACTCGGCCTCATATTCAGCCACAGATCTCTCACCCTACACCAAATTCATAAACTCGCATCGGTGAGCCTCCACGTAACTCACCCCCACATACTTACTCTAGAAGGCATTTTTAAAGTAATCCCAATTAATCTATTCAGGTTGAGCACCTTGCTCAACCATCAGCCACCACTAATAGGCTTCCTCCCGGAGTAGAGATACAGCAACCCTCAATTTTTGAACTAGAGTGCAGTCAATATCGGTCATAATACGCTCAGTAGCCTCTAGCCAATATTCAACTACAAAAGGGGCGAATCCAATGACACCCCTGAACAACTCAGCACCATTCGGCCGAAGTCGCTCAGTAACTGACCCTCAGCCTCTAGATCTAAAATGGGCCCTAGTGACCCTCTTTAATGTTTGAATCATAGCCTGGGACAATGCATCGTCCCCAGTTTTTAGGGTATGAGACCCATCTCAATAGTAGGAGTACCAACAGTCTCGATGGTCTCTAGATTAGGCATATTGCCCGCAGAGGATGACTCTACTCGAGCTCCTCCAGTAACAGCCCGATTTTGACCCTAATCGGAATAGTGGTTTCGGGACCACAAATCTGAGTCAATAAAATATTTTAATATTATATTCGGTATCTATGATATATGTTTGAGCATGTGTTAACATTTCGTGAGTTAATTTGTTCGTTTGTGTGTTTAATTTAAGAAAAAGGACTAAACCGCATAAGTGGTAAAAGTAGCCTTTTACTTGATTGAGTGATTAAATTGATGTGTCTTTACAAGAGGAGGCCTTATGTTGTAAATTTCCCTTTTTGCAATAGTAGTGGACGGTAACATGCATGCATATTAAATAATTATATGTTTATTTTATATGTTAAGTTTATAATAAGAATAAAAATGATTTTATTAGTAAAATTATTATAAAACATAAAAGAAAAAGAAGAACATGCAAGTGTTCGTCTTTTTGACCGAAACTAAAAGAAAATAGAAAGAAAAAAACTTAGCTTCATTCGGCCTTGGTAAAGCTTGATTAAGGTATGTGTTTAGCTCAGTTTTTGATAATTTTTACGTTTTTGAGATTGTTGCTTCGAATACTATCCGACCCATGCTAGAATTTTTAATTTTGATGCATATTTGGAGTTCGGCCGTTGATGAATATATGTGTCTTGTGTTGTTTGATGATAAAATATTAAAGATATGTTTTAGATTAACATGTTTTGTATTGGAGTTTTTGATGATTTTGAGTAATTAGGATTAAATTGCAAAAATAATAAATTGAGTAGCCAAAATGTAAAATAAATGAAATGTATGGACTTATATGATTATAAGAAAGATTCGGCCTAGCTATGTTGTTGTGAGATTTTGCATATTTTGTGTTTTGTATAATAGGGACTAAATTGTGAAAATGTGAAATATTAGGGGTAAAAATGTAATTTGCTCATTAATTTTTTTGGACTAAATTGAATGAAAATATGTTTGAATGAGCTTAATTTGAAATTATTTAGATCAAGAACAAAAAGGATCGGGATTGGATCGGGGAAAGGAGAAGTTAATCGAATAGTCGGAAAACATAGTCCGTCGATACTCGAGGTAAGTTTATTAAGCAATTGGATTGAATTGAATTTTTATCTATATTGATGTATATGTATTGATAGAAGTAAGTAGGTATAATATCATAATGCCGAATGTTAGGTTGATTGAAAGGTGTAATTGACTGAATGTGAGGTATATATATGTTAATGAGATAGCTATGTGAGACATTGATTTAAGAGATGAATTGGATTGAAACTGATGAATTTTTGTTTATTAATAGTGTTTGGCCGAATGTGAATTTATATAGAAATGAAATAAGTTAATTTGTATATGTATAAATGTATATGTGATTGGGGTTCAAGTTTTTATTACATATATGTGCTTATTTAGACAAGTATCAAGTTCAAGTAATGTGCTAAGTGAGTGAATTCAAATACCGAGCACTGTGTGTGTGAAATTGGTTATGTGGCACTAAGTGTGCGAATTTAACATCCGAGTACTAAGTGTACGAAATCAGATAATAAGCACTAAGTGTGCGAATTTAATATCCGAGCACTAAGTGTACAAAATCGGATAATAAGCACTAAGTGTGCGAATTTAACTTCCGAGCACTAAGTGTGCGAAATTGGATAAAGAACCTTAAGTGCTTGAATTGAACTTCAGAACACATTTGGTACAAAATTCGGTTGATAAGCATTGAAGGTATGAATATAAATACAATTTTAATGGTTGAAGTTGGTAAGTTTTTGATACTATGAGAGCTTATCATTTGAATGGTAAGTATAAATTTCATAAGTAGTATATGTATAGAAACCGATTGTTAAATGTATGTATATTTGGATTTTGGAACTATGAAAGGTGATAGATTAGTATGCATTTATATTAAGGTGAAGAATGGATTTGAGATCTATGAGAAGTCTATTTTAAATGTTGGGATATTCGATTTAACGGTTATTAAAGGTGTAAATTTTCTATTATAATGCTTTAAGGCTTTGTTATGTAATTTCTTATAACTTACTAAGCTATGAAAGCTTACTTTAAGGAGTTGTTGTGTTGTTTTATTAGATTTTGGAGTCGAGATTCGAGCTCGGGGATCATCGTCAAGTCTATCACACTATCAACTATTTTGGTATCTTGTAAGCTGAATTTCTTTTGAAACTATGGCATGTATAGGCTATATTACTCTTTTGAGATCACTATGAATGAGATGTATATGTAATGCCATGCGAAAATGGCTATATTTCTATGCTTTGGTTTGGTTTGGTTATATTTAATCATGGTGCTAATGTTTGTGTATGTCCGGCCATGTTATAAGCTTATCTTGGAAGTACATTTCATGGTATATATATATATATTTGATAATTGAGTACATGAATTTTGGCTTTGAGTAAGGTTATGAGTGTTCTATAATCAACCTTGTAAATAACTCATTTTGGATGTAAGATATATAGTACATTTTAGATGACGGATGTTCTTTTGCTTTAATATATATGTATCTATAAGTTAAGTTATGAGATGACTTTGTTATGCCTTATGAATGTGACTATTTGATGTGGTTTATAAATGATTAAATTATGGTATTACAGTTTATATAGATTAGGCCATAGTATGAACTTATTTTGGAGTAGAAATCTTAATGTGTTTATGTTGGTATTGGTAATGAGATTTGAACGAATTAAGTTAAATCATAGTTGAGCATATTCGGCTAATAATTTAAAATGATCAATTGAATAGTGACCTTTACTAAGTTATGTAAAATTTATACTTTTATGTGTGTGTTTGGTTGAATAGAATTAAGCTAAGTGCATAAATGTTTAAGCATTACTTGAAAGTATTTTTTTTATTAACTAAGTATTCGGTTATGATTATTTATCTAGTAATTATTTTTGTTATGGTCTGTGCTAAGCATAGTAATGTCCTGTAACCCTAATTCGACGACGGATACGGGTTAAGGGTGTTACAATTTGATTGGTATCAGAGCTACGATTTAGTCGGTTCTCAGACTAACGTAGCGCGTATGAGTCTAGCTATACATGCCATAATTTTTACTGTGATAGTGTGATGACTTCTGACCGCGAATTGTGTTTTTCTTCTTTCATATAGTAAATGGATCCTGATCCCGAGCAAGTCGTAGCCGATGATGTTGAGAGTGTGGCGCCTGCTCCCGTGCAAGGGACTGCACCGGTTGAATCTCGACCAGCTACGAGTAACCAAGATAAGGGGGCTAAACAAGCCTTCTTTAGTATAATGAATGATTGGTTTAATCAGTATATCCGGACAAATACGGCTGTTCAACAACCCCCGAATCTGAATAATCCACCTGTAGTACTGTGGTACCTTCGATCATTAATCCCAGAGAGATTAAACAAGCCTCTCTGTTGATAAAATTAGAAAGTACGAGTCAAGAGTTTAGGGCCACGAGCATCGATGATCTTTGAGCGGCCGAATTTTGGCTCGATAATACTATTCGTGTCTTTGATGAACTATCTTGTACACCCGAAGAGTGCTTGAAGTGTGCTATATCTTTATTACGGGATTCTGCCTACTATTGGTGGAACACTTTGGTTTCAGTTGTTCCGAAGGAAAGGGTTATGATCGTTATGTCAGAGTCTTAAAATTTATATAATGAATGATATAGCCTAAAAACTAACTGTGACAACGATTGAGGCAAGTGCACCTATCGAACAGTAGTATAGTTTAGTGGCAAGACCGGATTGTCAAACCCAAAGGAACCAAAAGTATTAATACTGACTTTCTTTTTATTATTTAGCCTAAAAAATTGAAGTGAATTATTGTTTAATCTAAAATTAACTAACTACTAAGCTAAAGACGCTAAGACAAAGAGAATGAATTGGGGACATACTTGTGGAAAAAACCAATTGATTAAGACAATACCCAAGGAAGAATCCACCTAGACTTCACTTTTTCTCTAACTCTGAACCAGACGATTTATTCACTTGACTTGATCCGTAGGATTCCCTAATTTATTTTAATACCTCTCTCGAGGCTACAAACGTCTAACCCTAGGTTGATTAATTGAAATCTCTTTCTAATTAAAACCCCTAGAATTGCATTAACTCGATCTATGGACTCCCATATTAGGTTTGACCCTAATCCGGCAGATTTTCGTCACCCTATCTCTAGGCGCGCGAGCAACTCTGCTTAATTATGCTAGATCTACTCTTAGGCAGGGTCTGTTCCTCCTCTACCTAAGCACATCAATACTTGAATCAATATCTGAAATATCAAAACAAGAATTAAGAACACATAATTAAGAACAAATCAAGTATTTATCATATAGCTCAGAAAATAATAACAAGATCCGTCTTAGGTTTCATCCCCTCAGGTATCTGAGGGTTTAGTTCATAATAATAAAAGAATACATCTCAGAAGAAAAGATAAAACAAAACATAAGAAAAACCCTAAAACCCCCTGAAAGAATTGAAGAGAAGATATTCCGTCCTGAGTATGACTCCGGCTTCTTGATATGAATCAACTGGCTTTCTTCGAGTAAATCCCACGATTCTGACCTCTCCGGCTTGGCTCCTTAGCCTAGCTGGACGCCCCCTAAAGGTTGGCCTTTAGGGTGTTTATATAGGCTTTTGGAATTTGTTTCTTTGCCTCTAAGTAGCCTAATCTGAATAAAATTCTTCTTTTCCACGGCAGGGACACGCCCATGGCACACACCCGTGTAAGTCGAGTTGTAGGTCGTGTTCGAGCCTGCTAAGAAGGCACGGCCGTGTGGTGAAACCCCAGGCCGTTTCAATTTCTCACTTTGGCCCATTTGACCCGTTTTAAGCCCATTTCTCGTTCTTTTCATCCTCCTATGCTCTCCTGAGTATAAAACTTGAAATTAAAGGATTAAGAGCACCAAATTCCATAATTCAAGGGATAAATCATCCAAAAGCATGCTAAATGTGGGATTAAAATATGTTACTATTACGATTTATCAGGTTACTTGGGATTTCTTCCAGACGGAGTTTCGCAAAAAGTATATCAGTCAGCGATTCATTGATCAGAAGCGCAAAGAATTTCTTGAGTTAAAACAGGGTCGTATGACCGTATCTGATTATGAGCGTGAGTTTGTGAGACTCAGCTGATATGCCCGAGAGTGTGTCGCAACCGAGGATGCTATGTGTAAAAGATTCGAGGAGGGACTGAACGAAGACATAAAATTACTTGTCGGCATACTTGAAATAAAAGAGTTCGTAGTACTTGTCGAGCGAGCTTGCAAGGCCGAAGAGCTCGAAAAAGAGAAAAGAAAAGTTAAATTCGAAGTTAGAGATTTTCGCAAGAGATCAGCAAGTAAAACTTCTCAGATGGCATCAAAGAAGTTTCGAAATTATAGTAGCCGATCTAAGACTAATTCTGGGATTTCTATACGAGAGCGATCACCAGTGAGTTCACGAGCTACCTCGATTGCTAGTGTTGGCAATACTCGACCAAATAAACCCGAGTGTCAACAGTGTGATAGGCGACATTTTGGTGAATGTTGGGGCAAGTCCAACAACCGGGCTTGCTACAAGTGTGGTTCGCAGGATCACTTCATTCGGGATTGCCCGGAGTTAGCTGAGAAGGATAATGCTCAGAGTACAAGACCGAGCGGTACTGTAGCTAGAGGTAGACCACCCCAAAATGTGGGAGGTAGGAGTGGCACTCGGAGAGGGACTTCGGATACAGCTATTCGATCAAAGGCTCGTGTGCCAGCTAGAGCCTATGCCATTCGTGCCTAAGAGGAGGCTTCATCTCCAGATGTTATCACCAGTATATTTACTCTCTTTAATACTAGTGTAGTTGCTCTGATTGACCCCGGTTCAACTCATTCCTATGTGTGTGAAACATTAGTATTCAGTAAGACTTTACCTGTCGAGTCTACTGAATTTGTGATTTGGGTTTCGAACCCCCTAGGCCGGTGTGTGCTAGTTGATAAGATGTGCAAGAATTGCCCTTTGATGATTCGAGATTCATGTTTTCCGGCTGATTTGATGTTACTACCATTTGATGACTTCGATATAATCCTCGGTATGGATTGGTTAACTATGTATGACACCGTAGTGAATTGCAGACGAAAGACTATTGATCTGCGGTGTCAGAATAATGAGATAATTCGGATTGAATCTGCAGATTTAAATGGGCTACCAGCAGTGATATCTTCGATGTTGGCTCGAAAGTATAAGAGAAAGGGTTGCGAAGCTTACTTTGCTTATGTAATTGATAGTAAAGTAATCGAAAAGAAGATTGAATCTGTACCGGTTGTATGTGAATATCCAGATGTGTTTTCGGAAGAATTACCGGGTTTGCCACCTGTTCGGGAGGTAGAGTTTGGAATCGAGTTAGTGCCAGGGACGACTCCGATCTTGATAGCTCCGTATAGAATGGCACCGACTGAATTAAAAGAGTTGAAAGCTCAGTTGCAAGAATTGACAGATAGAGGTTTCGCTCGACCGAGTTTCTCTCCCTGGGGTGCGCCAGTGTTATTCGTGAAGAAGAAAGATAGAACTTTGAGAATGTGCATTGATTACCGACAGCTCAATAAAGTGACCATAAAGAATAAATACCCATTGCCGTGCATTGATGATCTATTCGATCGGTTAAAGGGAGCTTCAGTATTCTCGAAGATTGATTTAAGATCGGGTTATTATCAGTTGCGAGTTAGAGACTCTGATGTGCCTAAGACTGCTTTCCGAACGAGATACGGCCATTACGAGTTTTTGGTGATGCCGTTTGGACACACTAACGCCCCTGCTGTTTTCATGGATTTGATGAATTGGGTATTCAAACAGTATCTGGATCGGTTTGTAGTTGTGTTTATAGATGACATTCTGATTTATTCGCGCGACGAAACCGAGCATACCGAACACTTGAGACTTGTGTTACAGATTTTGCATGATAAGCAGTTATACGCTAAGTTTAGTAAACGCGAGATCTAGTTACGTGAAGTTAGCTTCTTGGGACATGTTATTTCAGCATCAGGTATTCAGGTTGATCCGAGTAAGATTTCGGCTATACTTGATTGGAAACCTCCGCGTAATGTTTCTAAAGTTCGGAGTTTTCTGGGACTTACCGGTTATTATAGACGCTTTGTGAAAGGTTTCTCCATGATTGCAACTCCGATGATAAAGCTACTTCAAAAAGATGTTAGATTCGAGTGGGCGGAGAGGTGCCAGAAGAGTTTCGATTAGTTGAAAACCTTGTTGACTGAAGCTCCAGTGTTCGTTCAGCCAGAGTCGGTAAAGAGTTTGTTATCTTTAGTGATGCATCCTTGTATGGTTTGGGCTGTGCTTTGATGCAAGAGGGTAAAGTTGTAGCGTATGCTTCGAGACAGTTAAAGCCGCACGAAAAGAACTATCCGACGCACGATCTCGAATTGGCCGCTATAGTCTTTGCTTTGAAGATATGGCGCCACTATCTGTTCGGTGAAAAATGCCATGTCTATTCCGATCATAAAAGCCTAAAGTATTTAATGACTTAGAAGGATCTGAATCTGAGACAACGGCGATGGTTGGAATTGTTAAAAGACTACGAGCTTGTGATTGATTATCACCCAGAAAAAGCTAATGTACTTGCTGATGCTCTAAGTCGAAAATCACTGTTTGCTTTACGTGCAATGAACGCAGATATAGTTATGACTAACAATGGTGTGATTATTGCAGAATTGGAAGCGAGATCATTGTTTGTCCAACAGATTTGCGAAGCTCAAAGGGTTAATGATAGCTTGATAGCAAAAAGGAATTAATGTGGTTCGAATGCTGACTCAGAATATTAGATTGATGCTGAGGGATGTTTGCGGTTCAGAAACTAAATATGTGTACCAAAGGATCCTGAGTTGATTCGGATGATTTGTAATGAAGCTCATAATAGTATATTGTCTGTTCACTCGGGTAGCAGGAAGATGTATAATGATTTGAAACAGCATTACTGGTGGCATGGTATGAAACGAGATATTTTAGATTTTGTGTCGAAATGTTTGATATGTCAGCAAGTAAAAGCCGAGCATCAGGTGCCATCGGGATTACTTCAGCCGAATATGATACCCGAGTGGAAATGGGATCGAGTCACGATGGATTTCGTATCTGGGTTACAGTTAACACTAAGCAACAAAGATGCAATCTGGGTTATTGTTGATAGATTGACTAAGTCGGCTCACTTTATTCCGGTCAGTATAGATTACTCGCTCGATAAGCTAGCTGAATTGTATATTTCTCAAATCGTACGATTACATGGAGTACCTATTTCTATTGTTTCAGATAGAGACCCGAGGTTTACATCACGGTTTTGGAAGAAACTGCAAGATGCATTAGGTACTAAAAATCATTTCAGCACAGCTTTTCACCCCCAGACGGATGGTCAATCCGAGAGAATTATTCAAATACTCGAGGATATGTTGAGATGTTGTGTTCTCGAGTTCGAGGGTACGTAGGAACGATATTTGCCTTTGATTGAATTTGCGTACAATAATAGCTTTCAATCGAGTATCAAAATGGCACCTTACGAGGCTTTGTACGGTCGTAAATGTCGTACACCTTTGTATTGGACCGAGCTAAGTGAAAGTAAAATACACGGGGTTGATCTAATCAAAGAGACTGAACAGAAAGTAAAAGTGATCCACGAAAGTTTGAAAGCAGCGTCAGATCGTCAGAAATCTTATGCGAATTTGAAACGTAAAGATATAGAGTTCCAGATTGGTGACAGGGTATTTTTGAAAGTCTCTCCATGGAAGAAAATAATTAGATTTGGTCGTAAGGGCAAACTGAGTCCGAGATTTATTGGGCCGTACGAGATTATTAAGCGTATCGTGTAACACCCCAAACCCGGCCTAAACGTTACGACCGAATCTGGCATGTCACATGAAAGGAATGTCTAAAAACTGTGCATTCGTTAAAAAGCTCATATTCTTTATAGTTGTGGTGAGAAATCGAGTTTAAGTAATTTTGAATAAGAAATGGTTTATTATCATTTTAGGAAAATCCCATATTGATCATTTAATAACATGTAATAAACAAATTGAAAGCTGAAACCAAATAAAATACCCAAGGCCTTATTACATAACAAAAACTCAAATAAAAATAAGTCCAAATAAAAGAAACGAATTTTCTGAGTAAACATATGTATGGCCTCCACGAGTCCACCTCGGCTCCCAAATCAGTGATCTAATGATTACCTGCAAAATTTAACTAAGGGGTGAGTCATCGAGACTCAGTGTGTAAATCCCCATCCAACAGGCCCTTAAACAATTTCATATGAAAATATGCATATCATGCACCCAAACCTAGCCATCCAATGCTCCTTTCTCTACCCCGTGTGGTACCAAACCCTTTGGTGGTGCCTAAACCACCGTGACCCAAAGTCACGATATCCATAATTGTGGTGCCAAACCCTTTGGTGACCCAAAGTCACGAATAATCCAATGATGGGACCAACCCATCGTGTGATACCAAATCTTTGGCGTCAATCCCGATATAATCGGTGTGGGGCCAACCCTTGCGTGGTGCTAAGCCACCTGGGACGAGACGCTATGAGGTGCCAAACCTCGGTGTCCCAAAGACACGAATGTGATACCAAATCACTTTGGTGACCAAAGTCACGAATCCAATGATGGGGCCAACCCATCGTGTGATACCAAATCAGCGGCGTCAATCCCGTATAATCAATCGTGGGGCCAACCCACTGTGGTGCTAAGCCACTGGGACGAGACGCTGAGGTGCCAAACCTCTGGTGACCCAAAGTCACAATAATCAATCTGTGGTACCAAACCACTGGTGGTGCCAAACCACTGGTGTCCCAAAGACACGGATATCATTTCCCCCTCCACTAATATAACCCATGCAATATGACATAATAATTCGTGTATGCAGTATGTCATGTATGCTAGACATATATCAAATATAAGTATAACATGAATTACCATCATAATCAGATAGACATAAAACAACATAATCACCCTAATCAACCTCTAAGGGTATAACCGTAATTTTACCTACCAAGGGCATTTTCGTAATTTACCCACCAAGGGTATATCGGTAATTTACCCACCAAGGGCATTTTCGTAATTTACCCACCAAGGGTATATCGGTAATTTACCCACCAAGGGCATATCGGTAATTTACCCTTCAGGGATATTTTGGTAATTTACCCACTAAGGGTATTTCAGTAATTTCGTACCTGGAATGGCCTTTCCAAAGGCCCGATGTCGCCTGCGAGCGACCCAACTACCATTTCGGTCGAAATGGACTATTGGGCCTAAAGCCCAATTTCGGCCCATTCGAGCCCACACGCTCGTGTGGCCCACCTAACACAAATCTAGCCACGTTTATGAGATTCACCTAGTCTAGTTCACTATATACTACACCATCATACATTTTACTATATTGGGCCCACGACCCATTGGGCCCTTCGCCCATCGCGCCCTAAGCCCCAACCCACAAGAATACTCACGATGGCCTCAACTATCGCGCCGAAGCCCCACACGTGCGCTCGCGCGCTCGTGTGGCTACTATTGCCGTGATCGGGCACGGCGCATTGCCGCTCTGACTAGAGTAGAGAGAGTTACACACCGATAGGACTCGGTGTTAATCCGCGCGCTCCGACCACTCCTGTGCCCAAACGCCTTCCAAGGTGTGTCAACCCTCCTCTGGAATGCTCTTTATATAGCTAGCTCTTCACCTTCCTTCTTTGTATCTTTCCGATGTGGGATCCCTTCGTCATGAGAGTTTAAATTCAACTGAAACTCTTCCCGTCCTGCATCGCAAAATAAATACTCCCTTGCTTCTCATGAGATTCGAACCTGTGCTCCCTTGCAACATAATCCACGCTGCTAGCCACTTGGCCACAAGCTCCTCTTGTGTCTTAAACCATGCGCAACTAAATATAAATCTATAGCCAAATTCTGAGGTCCAAGTAAAAGAAAACCAAAATGCAAAAGCCAAGACTTGAACCTTGGACCTCCTTCCTTCCTTGTGGCGTCACCCCTTGTCTCTTATGTGGCGTCACTTTGCCACTCCACCACACACTCCACTTGTGTCATTTTTCCCCACATTTTATTCTTAAGGCCTACCCGCCAACTTCCAGGTTTTTTTCACCTAAAACCAAAATTTCCCCAAAGCTAATATTTGATCCAGGACTTCATAGAAGCCCTCTAACCTTCCAAAATAACTTACCTAATAAGTCTAACTTGTATTAATGCCGTTCTCAAAAATTTAAAAATCAAGGCCCATTGGGCCCAATCCTACTAGGCCCAATTTCCGGATGTTACAAATCTACCCTCCTTAAAGAAATTTTGTCCTCGAAATTTCCAACTACAGAACATTCGTACCACCTAACCTACAACGTTGTGCTCACGCCTGCGCACTCGATTCCAATAACCCTAATATACTTTTAACTAGAATTTAGAAATCCTACACAAAAAAAAAAAAAAACTAACCATTAAAGCGGATAAATATTTAAAGACGTTAATCAACTCTATATCCGAACATCACATCCAACCCAAACACACAGAATAGATATTCAAAATACAAGCATATAACAAAGAAAAGTATCGTGAAACTTACAAAGTGCGGATTGGTGCAGGAGACTCGGGTGCCATATTTCAACAAAAGAACAGATATATATTTTTCTAAACCATTTTCCAAACCATTTTTGCAAACATTTTTTTGAACCCAAACCCACAGCCGAGTTTTTGAACCTAGGCTCGATACCATAATTGTAACACCCCAAACCGGCCTAAACGTTACTTAACCGAATCGGCATGTCACATGAAAGGAATGTCTAAAAAGCTGTGCATTCGTTAAAAGCTCATATTCTTTATAGTTGTGGTGAGAAATCGAGTTTAAGTAATTTTGAATAAGAAATGGTTTATTATCATTTTAGAAAAATCCCATATTGATCATTTAATAACATGCAATAAACAAATTGAAAGTGAAACCAAATAAAATACCCAAGGCCTTATTACATAACAAAAACTCAAATAAAAATAAGTCCAAATAAAAGAAACAAATTTACGAGTAAACATATGTATGGCCTCCACGAGTCCACCTCAGCTCCCAAATCCGCGATCTAATGATTACCTGCAAAATTTAACTAAGGGGTGAGTCATCGAGACTCAGTGTGTAAATCCCCATCCAACAGTGCCCTTACACAATTTCATATGAAAATATGCATATCATGCACCCAAACCTAGCCATCCAATGCTCCTTTCTCTACCCCGTGTGGTACCAAACCACTGGTGGTGCCAAACCACTGGTGACCCAAAGTCACGATATCCATAATTGTGGTGCCAAACCACTGGTGACCCAAAGTAACGAATAATCCAATGATGGGGCCAACCCATCGTGTGATACCAAATCTTTGGCGTCAATCCCGTATAATCGGTGTGGGGCCAACCCATCGTGGTGCTAAGCCACTAGGACGAGAGACGCTATGAGGTGCCAAACCTCGGTGTCCCAAAGACACGAATGTGATACCAAATCATTGGTGACCGAAGTCACGAATCCAATGATGGGGCCAACCCATCGTGTGATACCAAATCCTTTGGCGTCAATCCCGTATAATCAATCGTGGGGCCAACCCACCGTGGTGCTAAGCCACCGACGCGAGGCGAGGTGCCAAACCTCTGGTGACCCAAAGTCACAATAATAATCATCTGTGGTACCAAACCACTGGTGGTGCCAAACCACTGGTGTCCCAAAGACACGGATATCATTTCCCCCTCCACTCATATAACCCATGCAATATGACATAATAATTCGTGTATGCAGTATGTCATGTATGCTAGACATATATCAAATATAAGTATAACATGAATTACCATCATAATCAGATAGACATAAAACAACATAATCACCCTAATCAACCTCTAAGGGTATAACCGTAATTTTACCTACCAAGGGTATTTTCGTAATTTACCCACCAAGGGTATATCGGTAATTTACCCACCAAGGGCATTTTCGTAATTTACCCACCAAGGGTATATCGGTAATTTACCCACCAAGGGCATATCGGTAATTTACCCTTCAGGATATTTTGGTAATTTACCCACTAAGGGTATTTGGTAATTTCAGACTGGAATGGCCTTTCCAAAGGCCCAGATGTCGCCCCGGCGACCCAACTACCATTTCGGTCGAAATGGACTATTGGGCCTAAAGCCCAATTTTTGCCCATTCGGGCCCACACGCTCGTGTGGCCCACCTAACACAAATCTAGCCACGTTTATGAGATTCACCTAGTCTAGTTCACTATATACTACACCATCATACATTTTACTATATTGGGCCCACGACCCATTGGGCCCCTTCGCCCATCGCGCCCAAGCGACCCAACCCACAAGAATACTACGATGGCCTCAACTATCGCTGAAGCCCCACACGTGCGCGCGCCGCACGCTCGTGTGGCTACTACTATTGCCGTGATCGGCACCCGGCATTGCCGCCTCTGCTGACTAGTAGAGAGAGTTACACACCGATAGGACTCGGTGTTAATCCGCGCTCCGACCACTCCGTGCCCAAACGCCTTCCAAGGTGTGTCAACCCTCCTCTGGAATGCTCTTTATATAGCTAGCTCTTCACCTTCCTTCTTTGTATCTTTCCGATGTAGGATCCTTCGTCGAAGAGAGTTTAAATTCAACTGAAACTCTTCCCGTCCAGATCGTAAAATAAATACTCCCTTGCTTCTCATGAGATTCGAACCTGTGCTCCCTTGCAACATAATCCACGCTGCTAGCCACTTGGCCACAAGCTCCTCTTGTGTCTTAAACCATGCGCAACTAAATATAAATCTATAGCCAAATTCCCGAGGTCCAAGTAAAAGAAAACCAAAATGCAAAAGCCAAGACTTGAACCTTGGACCTCCTTCCTTCCTTGTGGCGTCACCCCTTGTCTCTTATGTGGCGTCACTTTGCCACTCCACCACACACTCCACTTGTGTCATTTTTCCCACATTTTATTCTTAAGGCCTACACCGCCAACTTCTAGGTTTTTTTCACCTAAAACCAAAATTTCCCCAAAGCTAATATTTGATCCCGGGACTTCATAGAAGCCCTCTAACCTTCCAAAATAACTTACCTAATAAGTCTAACTTGTATTAATGCCGTTCTCAAAAATTTTAAAAATCAAGGCCCATTGGGCCCAATCCTACTAGGCCCAATTTCGGGATGTTACATATCGGGCCGTTTGCGTATAGATTAATGTTGCCACCTGAGTTAGAAAAGATCCACAATGTTTTTCATGTTTTGATGCTTCGACGATATAGATCCGATCCTTCTCATGTGATTAATCCGTCAGAAATTGAGATTCAGTCTGATCTGACCTATGAGGAAGAACCGATTCGTATTTTGACACGCGAAGTGAAAGAGTTGCGTAATAAGAAAATCTCGTTGGTGAAAGTACTGTGGCATAAGCACGGGGTCGAGGAAGCAACTTGGGAGCTTGAGGATTCAATGAAAGAACGTTATCCTAACCTATTCACCGGTAAGATTTTCGGGGACGAAAATCCCTAAGGGGGGAAGAGTTGTAACAGCCCGATTTTGACCCTAATCGAAATAGTGGTTTCGGGACCACAAATCCGAGTCAATAAAATATTTTAATATTATATTCGGTATCTATGATATATTTTTGAGCATGTGTTAAAATTTTGTGAGTTAATTTGTTCGTTTGTGTGTTTAATTTAAGAAAAAGGACTAAATCGCATAAGTGGTAAAAGTAGCCTTTTACTTGATTGAGTGATTAAATTGATGTGTCTTTACAAGAGAAGGCCCTATGTTGTAAATTTCCCTTTTTGCAATAGTAGTGGATGGCAACATGCATGCATATTAAATAATTATATGTTTATTTTATATGTTAAGTTTATAATAAGAATAAAAATGATTTTATTAGTAAAATTATTATAAAACATAAAAGAAAAAGAAGAACATGCAAGTGTTCGTCTTTTTGAACGAAACCAAAAGAAAAGAGAAAGAAAAAAACTTAGCTTCATTCGGCCTTGGTAAAGCTATATTAAGGTATGTGTTTAGCTCGGTTTTTGATAATTTTTACGTTTTTGAGATCGTTCCTTCGAATACTATCCGACCCATACTAGAATTTTTGATTTTGATGCATATTTGGAGTTCGGTCGTTGATGAATATATGTGTCTTGTGTTGTTTGATGATAAAATATTAAAGATATGTTTTAGATTAACATGTTTTGTATTGGAGTTTTTGATGATTTTGAGTAATTATGATTAAATTGCAAAAATAATAAATTGAGTGGCCAAAATGCAAAATAAATGAATGTATGGACTTATATGATTATAAGGAAGACTCGGCCTAGCTATGTTATTGTGAGATTTTGCATATTTTTTGTTTTGTATAATAGGGACTAAATTGTAAAAATGTGAAATATTAAGGGTAAAAATGTAATTTGCTCATTAATTTGTTTTTGGACTAAATTGAATGAAAATATGTTTGAATGAGCTTAATTTGAAATTATTTAGATCAAGACCAAAAAGGATCGGGATTGGATCGGGGAAAGGAGAAGTTAATCGAATAGTCGGAAAACGTAGTCCGTCGATACTCGAGGTAAGTTTATTAAGCAATTGGATTGAATTGAATTTTTATCTATATTGATGTATATGTATTGATAGAAGTAAGTAGGTATAATATCATAATGTCGAATGTATGGTTGATTGAAAGGTGTAATTCACCGAATGTGAGGTATATATATATGTTAATGAGATAGCTATGTGAGACATTGATTTAAGAGATGAATTGGATTGAAAGTGATGAATTTTTGTTTATTAATAGTGTTTGGCCGAATGTGAATTTATATAGAAATGAAATAAGTTAATTTGTATATGTATAAATGTATATGTGATTGGGGTTCAAGTTTTTATTACATATATGTGCTTATTTAGACAAGTATCAAGTTCAAGTAATGTGCTAAGTGAGTGAATTCAAATACCGAGTACTGTGTGTGTGAAATCGGTTATGTGGCACTAAGTGTGTGAATTTAACATCCGAGTACTAAGTGTACGAAATCAAATAATAAGCACTAAGTGTGCAAATTTAATATCCGAGTACTAAGTGTACGAAATCGGATAATAAGCACTAAGTGTACGAATTTAACTTCTGAGCACTAAGTGTGCGAAATCGGATAAAGAACCTTAAGTGCTTGAATTGAACTTCAGAACACATTTGGTACAAAATTCGGTTGATGAGCATTGAAGGTATGAATATAAATACAATTTTAATGGTTGAAGTTGGTAAGTTTTTGATACTATGAGAGCTTATCATTTGAATGGTAAGTATAAATTTCATAAGTAGTATATGTATAGAAACCGATTGTTAAATGTATGTATATTCGGATTTTGGAACTATGAAAGGTGATAGATTAGTATGCATTTGTATTAAGGTGAAGAATGGATTTGAGATCTATGAGAAGTCTATTTTAAATGTTGGGATATTCAATTTAACGGTTATTAAAGGTGTAAATTTTCTATTATAATGTTTTAAGGCTTTGTTATGTAATTGCTTATAACTTACTAAGCTATGAAAGCTTACTTAAGTAGTTGTTGTGTTGTTTTATTAGATTTTGGAGTCGAGATTCGAGCTCGGGGATCATCGTCAAGTCTATCACACTATCAACTATTTTGGTATCTTGTAAGCTGAATTTATTTTGAAACTATGGCATGTATAGGCTATATTACTCTTTTGAGATCACTATGAATGAGATGTATATGTAATGCCATGTGAAAATGGCTATATTTCTATGCTTTGGTTTGGTTTGGTTATATTTAATCATGGTGCTAATGTTTGTGTATGTCCGGCCATGTTATAAGCTTATCTTGGAAGTACATTTCATGGTATATATATATATATTTGATAATTGAGTACATGAATTTTGGCTTTGAGTAAGGTTATGAGTGTTCTACAATCAACCTTGTAAATAACTCATTTTGGATGTAAGATATATAGTACATTTTAGATGATGGATGTTCTTTTGCTTTAATATATATGTATCTATAAGTTAAGTTATGAGATGACTTTGTTATGCCTTATGAATGTGACTATTTGATGTGGTTTATAAATGATTAAATTATGGTATTACAGTTTATATAGATTCGGCCATAGTATGAACTTATTTTGGAGTAGAAATCTTAATGTGTTTATGTTGGTATTGGTAATGAGATTTGAACGAATTAAGTTAAATCATAGTTGAGCATATTCGGCTAATAATTTAAAATGACCAAATGAATAGTGACCTTTACTAAGTGATGTAAAATGTATACTTTATGTGTGTGTTTGGTTGAATAGAATTAAGCTAAGTGCATAAATGTTTAAGCATTACTTGAAAGTATTTTTTTTATTAACTAAGTATTCGGTTATGATTATTTATATAGTAACTATTTTTGTCATGGTCTGTGCTAAGCATAGTAATGTCCTGTAATCCTAATCCGGCGACGGATACGGGTTAAGGGTGTTACACCTCCTCAATACCCGCGACGTCCATGAGTACCCCATCCACGATTATCATGCGAATTCATTTTTCACTTTATCTACAATGTTAGAAGTGTACAGATTAGTTCAGAATCCTCATTACAGTTCTCATGTCAGTTCATATCAAAATACTTAACTAGAAAACAGTTTCAATTACTATATTATCTCAACTAACCACAATAACTGAGCAGAATTACTTACAGGTTCAGCGTCAAGGACTTGGTTTTTTATAAAATCAATTTTTAGAATTACACAGATAGCACCTTTTTAGAACAAAATAGGAGCCCAGAACACAGTCCGAGTGTTATAAACCTGGCTCTGATACCACTAAATATAACACCCTATACTCGGCCTAGACGTCAAGGCCAAGTCTGGAGAGCCACATTGAACATTTCTCAACATAACATTCGAAACTTAATTTTTAAAATCTTCCAAAGTCATAAAGGATTTAAAAGAAAACATAACATACAATTCGAAGTTTAACATCTTACAAAGTTAAAAATACAGAAATTAACTAATAATACTAAAAGTGATAAAACAGCATGACCGAGCTCCCGATCCACCGAACTGCTCAAGCCTAAGGATTATTTGTAATTCATTCAATAAATAAAATGAATTAATACTCTAATAAAGGGTCTAATTATGCATTTGGATAGAGTTATGAGTAACCCTGTAGGTTTCCAAATTCAAATGTTGAGTCAAATTCAGAGATAATTCGTTCAATTTAACAGATCAAGTTAGATCAAACAGCTGATGAATCGAATCATTGTTAGATACAGAACAGATGTAATTTTTCTACCCTCGTTTGCTACACACCATCTCCGATCAACCCAACACACCAAATTGAGTATTTATTACTCATCTAGCCCTACACACCACGTAGTTCTCGTATGACACTTTTTTAATAATTGCAGACTAACTGCCAGATCAGAATACAGATACCAATGGTTTAGCCACTGTTTCAGAATAGAATACTTCTTCCTATAATCAATTCCCACCCAATGCAGATACAAATACAAATAACAGTTAATAGAGAGGCATATACAACCATTCATATAAAGTTCATACTTGTACAGAATAAATCAATATCATTATCAATTTCCATACGCAATACACACATAGATTTTTAGTACTCAGTCTCAGATCACAGTTAGACAGTTTATGGAGCTTCATTTAGTTCATACAGATCTCACAGAAGGCCTGCATTTGTTTCAAATGACGCTTGTGGTTCGAGGGGAAAAAATTCCAAACATTGGTCCACACACCCATGTGGTTTCACACAGTCTGTATAGTTGGTTCGTCTGGTTCCACACGGCCTAGCACATGCCCGTGCGTCTTCCATGTGTCTCACACGGCCTGACACACACCCGTGTCCTTGGCCTATGTGAAACCTGCACTAAACATTCCAACACACGGTCTTGACACACACCCGTGTCCCTCGCCCGTGTGTCTCTAATTTGTGAACAGTGAGTTACATGGCCGTGTGGTGTCGACAGTCCCATTTTTCGATGACTAAAACTCAAATAACAATAGGTTTTCGGTACCCACGTGATGTAGCATCGGTGCAAGGGCAATCACGAGACTCCCAAATCCTAAAAACAAGATTCAATCACCCAATTAACTCAACAAATGCTCGATTAGAGCACAAAACCTGTAACATCCCAAAATTCAAGGGTTACTAGAATCGAGTTTGTGAATCGAGAGAGAGTGGTCATGCCTTAATTTTTGAAATTATCTATGCATTTTTAAAAAATAAATGAGGTATTGGTTTGTTGGTTAAGTGTTAGTGAAATGTTCCTTGAAACTCAAGTTCAAATCCCTTCTCTCTCACTATTTTTATTATTTTGCAAATTTTGCCTTAAACCCTAGATTATGACATGTCTTATTTTTTAAAATAAATATTTCAAATTATATCTAGAATGATTTATTGGTTTTATGGTTAAACATTAGTGAATTTATCCTTGAGGTCCACACTTCAATTCCATTCCCATGCAAATAATTTAAATTTTTAACAAAAACCCCTTGTTTTAATGTGTGGACCATCCAAGCCTAGTTAACCTAGGTATAAATATTAATTTTCCACTAATAATCAACCTTTAAACCTCCTCCTCATTTCCCTAGTTGTTCCTCTCCTTCTCTTTAATCTTAATTTTTTTCTCTTTCCTCCATTATTGTCGTCGCCTACGCCTAGTTTTACCATCTCTTTTTTTTTTTCTTTTTTCCACAAGATTTGATAACATATTCTCCACCATATTGCTTTCATTTTTCATCATTAAAATCAGCCCCAAATATAAAATCTTTAACTCCAAGATCGATCTCGAACATTTCCAAGAAAGTGTTATTGTCGTTTCTATCGACTAGCTTGGGTAAGGTCTCTTTTCTCTTCAATTTCTTGATTAATTTTGTCAATTAAAAACCAAAATTTCCAGATCTGGAATTTTGGGGATTTTAAATGATTTCAAAGGTATTTTTCCAAATTTTAATGACATCTCAAACCGTTTTAAAATTCAGCCCCAATTTTGGCCACCATGAGCGGTGGTGCGTGTGTGGGCCTATGTGCAAGAAAGGGGGCTGTTTTGTTTCTTGGTTCTTGCATATATTTTTCCAGACTTAATTTGAGTTCTTGAACCCTCCTAATCATTTTTTAAACCCATTTCAATTAGGGAAAAACATTCTTGATCAATTAGCCATTCGAAACCCACAAATCGTGAAACGTAAGTGCAATTAAGGGTAACTAGTTTGTTATTTCGACATAATTGTTGGGTAAAGGTTATGGATTGATTAAATGAAGGAATTTAATCATTAATTAGATACTATTTTCCAATATATTATTGAATTAGGTGCTGAACCAAATGCCCCAAATCATCTGTAAAGGAGAAGAACGATTGTACGTACGGTTCGCATCGATACAGTGTAAGGAATCTAACTAGTTCTGATTCATAAAATAGTTATAATTTCAAGGATTGGTTTGAAATAATAAGTGGGTGTTTTGGGGATGGTTTAATGGTAAATTTATTGAATTTATATTGAATTTTAGTTTTGGTTCGTTTAAGTAATTATTAAAGAAAACTGGAAGATTCGCTAGTGTGCTACGATGAAGCAAAAAATAAGGTGTGGGTCCTAAACTCATAAAATTGTTTGAAAATATTAAATATCATGTTATATTTGATAAATTAGCTTGTCGATTGGATTGACTTAATAGCCAAATTATTGATTTTGTGAGTGGCCGAACCAGGTATGTTTCGAGCCTTAAAAGATTAACATGTTGGCAAAATTGCTCGTTTGATAGTATGAATGTTTGATATAGTTTGTAATTGCATATTTGAGTTATGAGATATGAGAATGTTTGACTGAATGATATGATGTGTTGAGATATTGAGCTTATGTAAGATTTAAACGCATGAGATATTTGTTATATTGTGTATTGAAAAGGGTGTTATTTATGCACAATGAAAATCCGTGAAGTATGTGAAATTGAACGATATTGATTGATACCAACACAATGGTAATTTGAAAGATTGGAACACTGTTTCCATTTACTAAAAGTATGTGATTATTGAGGACATGATAAGCATGTCAAATGAATGTGAAAAGTATTGATATATGATTATGTATGAGATTGTGTGACATATTACATATGCATTGGGTTGGGATTTTGTGGTTGACGGAGGAGTTTTGTGGAGTACCGATGGCATATTAAGTCTACATTATTCGTAGTCAGTGCACTGCACCTGGAGTACTGAGGGGAATGGCGATTTATCGCATTTTTACTGGTAGCTTGTCTGCACTTTTACTGGCAGAATTTTTTGCATATTGTTATCGGTGGTTTTAACCACAACGGGCTTAAGCCCATAATGTTTTGGAGTTCAGATGATGGGTTCTAGGGAACTCGTGGTGTGTAGCAGATGGTTTGGATTGGAACCTTTTTGCATTGCATCATGTGCATGACATATTCGAATGTTATTGATTTATGCTACGTATTGTATTTTGTTGTATTGAATGGTATCGAAATTAATGATTGTCACTCGAATGAATGATGACCTATGCTCATACACCGTTTTACATCGATTTGATAATGATTATGTAACGATATCATATTCCTATTATGGTTTTGTTTTCTTCTGTTAAAGCTAATCTGTTTCACTGTATTTGATATTTATGTTTGTTTAAATAATTGTTCGACTCACACTAAGCTTTTCATAAGCTCACCCCCAATAGTGTTTAACTTTTCATAATCTAAACTTTTCGGTACACATACTCTGCCTCTGAATAACAAACAACCATCGATCCCGATCTGAAATTCTGAGTCAGGAGTCGATTCATTTTGTATTCGTTTTACCTGCAACTTACTATCATTTTTCTAAGCTTAAGAGATCTGTTGCAAAAACGTCGGTCTAACTTTTAACTCAGCTATGATTGAACCATCATCAGATAAAGACAACTGGGTGTTCAATGCTCGTAAGGCAAATAAGGATTTTCGGCTCAAGGCATCTGCCACTACATTAGCTTTCCCTGGATGGTAATTAATAACGAGATCATAATCTTTCAATAATTCCAACCACCTACGTTGTCTCAAATTCAGTTCTTTCTGTGTCATTAAATACTTCAGAATTTTGTGATCCCTAAAGATGTGACATTTTTCACCAAAAAGATAATGCCGCCATATTTTCAATGCAAAAACAATATCTTCTAATTCAAGATCATGTACTGGGTAATTTCTTTTATGCGGTTTTAGCTGCCTAGATGCATAAGCCACTACTTTACCATCTTGCATCAATACACATCCCAAACCATTCAATGAGGCATCGCTGTAAACTATAAATTCCTTACCCGATTCAGGTTGGACTAATACGGACGCTTCCATCAATAAAGCTTTCAATCTATCAAAACTATGCTGGCACTTATCAGTCCACTCGAATTTCACTTCTTTTTGCAACAATCGAGTCATCGGAGAAGCTATTATTGAAAACCCTTTAACAAATCTCCAATAATATCCTGCTAGTCCCAGAAAACTTCTGACTTCTGAAATATTCCTCGGTGGCTTCCATGTAACACCCCAAACTCGGCCCAAACATTACGACCGAATTTGGTTTGCTACAGAGAAAACATTTTGAAAACCATTTTTAAGACTGATTTTAAAATTTGTCGAAATGCCTTTCAAATTAAATTTCTTTGTTAAAAACCATACTTAATAAATATTTGTTGAGTCGAGTTGTTTACAAATTTCAAATGTACCCGATGGTACCTTAAAACATTTTGCGTTTAATTTGAGAAAACATGTGCATCCGTTTTAACATCATCGAATAGTTTAAACAAAACATTCAAAACATGCAGCAATAATAAAATAATCCTAGGAGGCCTTATTACAATTAAACAACATAAATCCAAAAGAAAGATAATTAAACCCAAAATTCATTTATTAAAAACTCCACTGCATGGCCACCTCAAGTCCATCCGGCTCTATTTCCGCGATCTACTCATCTGCAAAATATTAAGGGAAAGGGGTGAGTCACCAAGACTCAGTGTGTAATCCCCCACCCGGTAAAGTAACTCATACACAAGTCATTAATAAATATGCACATGCAACCCAACTAGCCATCCATACTCCTTTTCTACCCCGTGTGGTCAAAACCACTGGTGGTCAAAACCACTGATGACTTAGAGTCACAAATCAGATGATGGGGCCAACCCATCGTGTGGTCAAAACCACTGATGACCATAGGTCACAATAATCAAGTGTGGTCAAAACCACTGGTGGTACCAAACCACCGGGACTTAGTCGCAAATTAATCAATCGTTGTGGTCAAAACCACCGATGGCCATAGGTCACAAATAATCGATGGGGCCAACCCATCTTGTGGTCAAAACCAGCGACGATACCCATAATTCATCCCCTCCTCTCATCAATCCCACCATCACATGCTTATATATCAATTATCATGTTTCATGTCATAGCATTTAACATCATGTAATGGCATACAAATCATATATCAAAAATTACAAATTAGGGGACTTACCTGAATTCCATGCTTAGCCATAAGCAAATCACAACCAAAAGATCTAAGGCAAATAATAATAGCACATAAATTAATAAAGTGTGTATAGAGATCTTACACACCTATTTTCTAGCAATTCTCGAATATACTAGCGAAATCCCGAGACGTTGTTTCCTCCAATTCACCGAATTCCCGAATTTGTCACTTGTCCTATCGAGATTCTTACCAAAACACTTGATAATAATTAGCTTGCACATCTATTCATAACCAAAGCCTATAGCCGAATGTTACTTACCACCTTTCCTTAGGAGAATAAATCCCAAAAGCTTCCCTTAATGGCTATGGCTTCCTCTTACTAATGCTTGAAAAAGAATCCCAAAAAGGATCTTGTGCTCCCTTGATATTCGACCAAAGTAACTCTAATGGAGAAGGAAAGATTTGGCTATATAGTAATGAAAGGAGAAAATATGTGAATAAAAGTGAGGGAATATAAGTAGAAAAGAGAATAACAATGAGTGAATGGGGATTCGGTTTAATCAACAATGGAAGAAAGAAAAGAAAAGAGGATTTGAGGAAGAAAGAGGTTCGGCCAAATGAAAGAAAAGGGATTTGTGTTTGAGCACAAATCAAAGGAAGAAAAGAGAGAGATGGGAGAAATGAGATTCGCCAACACCTTGTTTACTAAAAAGAAAAGTGCATAAAATGCCAAAATGAAGTTTTAGTTTCAAGTGGAAAGATGAGAGAAAGAAAATAGTATTTTTGGTTCAATGAAATGAAGGCTAAAACAAAAGCAAAATTTGCACAAAATGTACAATAAACATTCGGCCAAAGAAGAGTTTTTGGAGAGGAAAAGCAAAATGCAAAAGATGCACAAAAGAGGAATTGGCCAAAAATTCCCCTAAACCACCTAACAAAATTCGGCCACCCACCTAGACACCCATGCCGTCCACATACATGCACTAAAGCCTAGGATTACTTTCCAAAACATCCTCCCTATTCCATGCCTTTGTCCCTCATCATGCCATAAGTTCAAGATTCTTATCCCCTAAATTAAGCTTTCCTTAATCATAAATTCAACTTACCAAAAGTTATTAGTCCACCTATCATAAATAAGTTTGACCGGCCATCAATGCTAATACAAAAATAAACCTTCAAAATGCTAAACATACCACTCGAACCTCTAACCTCAAGCTACCTTTCAAGCTCCTTAACCATCTTGCCACTTACTCCTCTTGTGCTTTAAATGAACACTTAATTAACTTAAGTGTCAAGCTCACTTAATCCTACTTCATTAAATATCCCAAACTAAAAATTATTCTAACTTCCTAAATAAAACAAGCCTTCACAAAACTATTCTAACACACAAAATTCCTACCCGAGCCAACACAAAAATAATACTCAAATTTTCCTAAAGCCCAATTCCCAATCGGCTCAATCCTACTAGGCCCAATTTTGGGATGTTACATTCCAACTTACAATAGCTAAAATTTTGTTCGGATCCACCCGAATACCCTCTGCAGATGCAACATGCCCAAGGAAACTAACTTCCCGTAGCTAGAATTCACATTTACTGAATTTAGCATATAGCTATTTCTCACGCAGAGTTTGCAAAACAATTCTCAGATGCTCAGCATGCTCATTCACATCCTGAGAGTAAACCAAAATATCATCAACAAAAATAACCACGAACCTGTCCAGGTATGGTCTGAAAATTCTGTTCATTAAATCCATAAATACCGCCGGGGCATTAGTTAATTCGAATGGCATCACTAAAAACTCATAATGCCCATATCTGGTTCTGAAAGCTGTCTTCGGCACATCTGAATATTTTACTCATAGCTGATAGTAACCAGATCGTAGATCAATTTTTGAAAATACAGTGGCACCTTTTAATTGATCAAGCAAGTCATCTATACGAGGCAACGGATACTTATTCTTTACTGTAACTTTATTAAGCTATCTCTAATCGATGCATAATCTCAATGATCCATCTTTCTTCTTTACAAACAATACGGTGCACCCCATGATGAAAAGTTGGGTTGGGCAAATCCTCTAACAATCAACTCTTACAACTGTACCTTCAGCTCTTTCAATTCAGTATGAGCCATTCTATATGGTGCTATAGATATCGGCGTCGTCCCTGGAACAAGGTCTATGGAAAATTCCACCTCTCTAGCTGAAGGTAAACCAGGTAGTTCTTCTGGAAATACCTCAGGAAACTCACAAACAACTGGCACCGACTGGATTTTTAACTCTGATACTTTGGTATCCAGTACAATAGCAAGATAAGCCTCATACCCCTCTTTAATATATCTCTATGCTGATATTGCTGAAATCACATTAGACAACCCATCCAGTTTCTCATATTCGACCCGGAGTAACTTACCATTCTGACACTTCAATACAATGTATTTATGCTTACAATTTACCACTGCATCATGTTGGGTTAACCAATCCATTCCCAATATTATATTAAATTCATCAAAGGGTAACAACATCAAATTAGCCAGAAAACAGTAACCCTCTATCATCAATGGGTAGTTTTTAAAAAATTTATCCACCATAGCATGCTGACCCAAGGGGTTTGAAACTTTAACCACAAATTCGATGAATTCAACGATCATATTTTTTACAGACACAAATTTTGTGCATATATATGAATGCGTGGAACCAGGATCAATCAAAGCAATAATATCAGTATCAAGTAGAGATAATGTACCAGTGATAACATCTGGTGCCGAGGCATCTTCTCTTGCACGTATTGCATATGTTCTTGCCGGAGCCTGAGCCTCGGATTTAGCTGTTGAATTTTTTGTAGCACTATGACTACCACTGACATTTATGAAATACCGTGGTGGTCTACCCCTCGAGACAAGATACTCTCGCCGGGTCCTGCGTTTCAATGTCTTTCTCAACCCTTTCCGGCAATCTTTAAGAAAATGGTCGAGAGAACCACACTTAAAGCAAGCTCCACTTCTCATCTGGCACTCTCCAAAATGCAATTTATTACAGACATTGCATCGTGGTTTGGGGTTTCTAACACTCCCAACACTAGTTGTTAAGGGAGACGAAGACCTCGGGTTGGTGCGTTTAGAACTTCGTTCCTTTCCCGAATACTCCCTTGATGTAGCAAAGCGCTCATGATAATTCTTTGATTTCTTTGAAGTAGATGATTGTATCTTGTTCATAAATCTTTTGCTTGTAACCCGAGCTTCCATTTCCGCTTGCCTATTTTCTTATCTTAATTCCTCAACTTTGTGTGCTCGTTCAGCCAACACTACGAATTCTTTTAATTCCAGAATTTCAATCAATAGCTTGATATCATCGTTTAGCCCTTCTTCAAATCGTCTGCACATTTCGGCTTCAGTCTGAACCCATTCACTAGCATACTTTCTCAATCTAACAAATTCTCATTCATACTCAGACACTATCATATTTCCCTGTTTGAGCTCTAGAAATTCCTTCTTTCTTTGGTCCAGGAATCTCTGACTAATATACTTCTTTTTGAACTCTGTTTGGAAAAATTCCCATGTAATGTTTTCCCTTGGTACCACAGAAGATATGGTTTTCCACCAATGGTAGGTTGTGTTTTTCAACAAAGATACCGCACATTTCAGACATTCGGTTGGTGTACATGATAACTCATCTAGAACCCGAATAGTATTTTCCATCCAAAACTCGACCCTCTCTGGATCGTCATCGATCGTAGCCCTAAATTCTTTAGCCCCATGTTTTCTGATTTTATCTACTGGAGCCTTACCAATTCTAACAGGTCTAGCATCCTGTGGCGTTTCATCATGTTGTGGAGCAGGTGGGGGAGGTCGTTGAACAGCAGGGTTTGTTCTCATATATTCACTAAACCATTCATCCATCAATTCAAAGAAGGCTGCTTTTGCCGCCTCACTTCGGCCCTCAGATACGGGCCTTCTACTACCACTAGATGCAGCTCATTGAACAGAAGCTTGAGCAGTGCTCTCAGCTTCCTCAGTCTCGGCTGTAGCTTGGTTGGAAGACATAACTATATGAAAATACATTTAAAAGTGGTCAAGAGATATCACACTATCATAATTTATATAATGGCATGTATAGCTAGACTCGTACTTGCTACGTTAGTCCGAGAATCGACTAAACCGTAGCTTTGATACCACTAAATGTAACACCCCTGACCCGTATCCGTCGTCAGGACAGGGTTTCAGAGTATTACCGAAACATTCAGAACATTTTACAAATAATTTACATAGATTACTATTCATTTACCAAGATCATTCAAAACGTCCCTTAATTGGACCCTCGAGGTCCAATACGAGCATTAGAATCAAGTCAGGACTTAATCGAAAACTCATAATTTTTTTTGCAACATTTCAAAAGTTTTCCAAGGTTGCAGGGCTCACACGCCTGTGTGGTCTAGGGACACGCCCATGTGGTCGAGCCGTGTGACTACACACGCCCGTGTCCCTAACCTGTGTAACTCTCTGACTTATAAGGCATGAAGAAATTGAAGTCACACGGCCAAGTCACACGCCCGTGTTCTAGGCCGTGTGGTGAATTTTATTTTCGAAATTTAGGTGCAGTTTTTACACGGCCGTGTAACACGCCCGTGTTCAAGGCTATGTCAACCACACGGCTGAGACACATGCCCGTGTCTCTTCCCGTGTGCCCCGTTCTGAGCATTCTGTTTCTCATTTTTAAGATGCAGAGGACACACGGCCAGACCACATGCCCATGGGACAAGCCGTGTGTCACACACGGCCAATACACACGCCCGTGCGTCTACCCGTGTGGACAAAATAAAGCCATTTTCTACCCTCATTTGTCACCCAAAACTTACCATTTTCCTGCACCAAAACTCACAAGTATATATCCACCAATCCAACATCATATTCACATACAATTAGCCATCACTCATGTGGTATTATCTCACGCATCAAAGGATATAAACTTACTCTTATCATAAACTTATATGCTAACATAATTCCAACAAACTAACACATAATAAGCACTTATGTGATTACCAAAATATTACTTCAAAAATAGCCAAATTAGATTATCACTAGCCATTCCAATGGCTAGATTACAAAGCAACAATTACAAGCCATTATTGGCAAAATAAGCTTACACATGCCATTATACCAAAACGAGATTTCTATTTGTACCAAAATGATATAGTGGATAGTGTGATGACTGCTCCAACCGACTTCCAACCTTCGCGAGCTTTGAGCACTATAAAACAGGGAAATTAAACGGAGTAAGCATTTTATGCTTAGTAAGTTCGTATAATGGAAAATAAACTTACCATTCATATTTATCAATACAAGCATACATAGTCATACTTTCCATAAATTTTGGATGAGTTTACCTAAACACAAACACTTAATCAAACAAGTTAATCACATAACCTCATAAAAGAATCAAGTAAACATAGATGAGCTCATCACATTACAAGCTTCCATTAAATTTCACCTTTCCACATTATAAGAGTCTTTTCCGTCGAACTATTGAAATTTCGATGGATATTCGGGTAATATACTCATGTGCAAAAGTACCCATTAGGGTACATAATAAAAAGGCACACTCTTGAGCCATACGTTTTACAGCAGGATTACCAGTCCAGGCTAAATGCTATCCGTAGCATTTGCTCTAAAGAGCTTAATTTGGATTATCCGTCCGGGCTAAATCTAATCTATAACGTAAGCTCAAGAGAGCTTACATTAGAATTACCTGTCCGGGCTAAATTCTATCTGCAACATATGCAGTATTATTCTTATTCAAGTAATCACCTTAATCCATCGAAATTTAACATTCAACCGGAACATGACAATTTGTCTGTATTTCACAACTTATGACTATTTCATTATGTATATCATCTCATTCATATCAACACAATCATACAATTCAATTCAAGCATATTAACATACATATTTAAGTTACACGAACTTATCTTGAAAATGGTTCGTATTTGAATTTCAACTAATCTGAAACCTTTTGCTTTCCTCGATCTAGTTCTGTGGTTGGTCTTTTCGGATCTATATGGGTAAATTTAACAATTAATCTATCACATTTCATATACATTTTCATCCTATTACATCCTAGGCAAAATTACCATTTTACCCCTATCTTTTTCAAAAATTCTGATTTCGTCCCTAGGCTCGGAAAATGAAATTCATGAAATTTAACCCTCTAATTTCCAAGCCTAGCTGAAATTTATATATTACATTTACAGCACATACATTTCACAAATTTTAGAATTTTCTATGGGTTTTACCACTTTTTTCATTTTAGTCCCTAAATCAAGTTTTCATCAAAAATTACTTTGTAAAAGTTGTTTATCTATGAACAACTTTTCATTTTCTACCATAAATTTCTAATTTTCAGCATATTCATCCATGACCCAAATTTCATACCTTGACAACTTTTCAAATAAATTCCCTAAATAGAAAGATTAGGCTATCCTGATTCCAAAAATACAGAAATTACTAAAAACGGGACTTGATTTCATACATTTTTAAGCTTGAAAAGTTTTCTTCCTCTCTCATAGGGTTTCCATAGAAAATTTTGGGAAGATGATATGAAAATAGATGATTTTTTTCTTTTTAATTAATTATCATCTATTAATTTTATTGATTTCCAATTTAGTCCCTACCCTTTTCTAATTTTTCCATGGATGAGCCATTAAAATATCTACTAACTACTCTTCAATGGTCTAATTACCATATAAGGACCTTAAGTTTTGAATTTCATAGCTATTTGATAACTATAGCTACTAGAACCCAACTTTTGCATTTTATGCAATTTAGTCCTTTCCCTAATTAAACACACAATCGGTAAAATTTTCATATCAAAATTTTCATGTGACCTTCCTATTATGATACCAACCATAAAATAAAATAAAATAATTTTTTTTTATTTTTGGCTCGGATTTGTGGTCCCGAAACCACTGTTTTGATCTCACCGAAAATGGGCTGTTACAACAATAGAGTAAAAGAAAGATAAGAAAAAAAAGAAAGGAAAGGAAAGAGGAAGAAGAAGAGAAACGAATGTGAAACTAATTTTAAAATTAAATCAAAACTAACAAACTTCACCAAGCAGCAAAATTTTTCCTTAACGCATACACAGAGACTCAAACATAGGACCAGCAAGTATACAAAAGCTTAACCATTGAACCACTAGGCTCATCATTGATATAGGATTGCACAAAATTAAACTTAATAGTTCAAGAGTAGGGTTAGTTTAGAATAAAATAGCAAAACTTTCTAAAGGCACAACATGAACCCCTAACCTCAAACAAATATACAAAGCACATAGCCACAGATACAGAGGGTTAACTACAATAGAAAGCAACAGCCAAATATTTAAATTTTGTGTCGTTACATATTTGAACTTGGTATTTTTGTGTTGGTAGGATGAAACAAGTAAAAGAGCTAATTTAGTGCCTAGTTGAAAATGGTATGCTTGATTGTCATGATTAAGAAATGAGAATTGTTCTTGATTGATTATATTTATACTTAAAGTTTATAAGTCACAGATGTGCATAATGTGCCTAGGTGCATACAATTGAAGTAAAATGGTATAAATCATTGTGATATGGTATAAGGGTTAGTAATTGAATGGTTAAATGTTATATCATAGTTTAGTTGATGAATTAGAGTTAAATGCTTGTTAAGGTGTTGGATTGTGCATTTGAGCTAGTGTAGCATGGTTTGCTAAGCTTTAAATCAAGTAGAAATGGTGATTGGTTGAACATGATGAATGGTTGTTGTTGGAAACTAAAAAATAAGTATTAAATGGTTTATTTTTATCAAAAATAGAGTTCACGTCTTAACGAGCATCCATCATCGTCACAATGTCGGCTGACAGTATGTGACGTCACGATGTCGAGTGGATGAAGGTGGTGACGTGAAAAACTATTTGGCAACGTCACATACTAAAATGAATGTGGTTGACATTGAATTGTATGTATGAATAATTATTTTACTGTGAATTTGACTGTTTGTTGCTCCGGCAATGAATGTAGCATAATGTAGTTCGGACCAGATGATCGGATCGGATAAAGGGTATTATATTTACTACTTCATCATCCCTGCATGAATTTAGGTAATTCTTTTGTTGATTTTAATTGTTTTTTATTTTATTTTTTATCAATGGAGGAGGGGATAGGACTTCAACTTTGTAGACGATGTCAACGTCACTTTTTATCCACTACACTACTAAAGTTGTCAGATATTTAAATTGTATTTTTATTTTTATTTTATTTTTTTACTTTGTTTTTAGGAATTAAATATCATATTAAGTTGTTGATTAAATTTTTGATTTGATATGTTTCAAAATAAGAAAGTCAAAAATAATTAGGAATAGGTGTTTGGATTAAAAACAAAATTGTCACCAGTATAATAGTATTAAAATTAATATTACACACAAATTAAAAATGTATACATATAACTAATAATTATAAATTATAAATTATAAAATTATATTAATATTTATATTAAATATAAAATATAATAAGTATATTAAAATTTTAAATATTACTAATAATATATTAAAATATAATATAGTAATTTATACCTCTACTTATTACGATAATGAGTTCAACTAATTTTGGGAAAAATAAAATTAAAGATTAAAACAAGTTATTTGTAAGATTATATTGCTAATTTGATTTAAGAGAAAGGAAAAGCAATTTTTCTTATTTTCTTTCCATTTGAAAATCCAATTATTTTTATTAAAAAAATCGAAACAATATTTTTAATCCATAGTGAGCATTTTTATAAGTTCGATTTTTTAAATAATATTATTTTAATTAACGTCCCTAAGAAACATAATGATAAATTATTTTATTATTTTAATTAATTTTTGTATTATAATAATGTTCGTTTATTGACAAATATTGCACTAAGTTGATGAATCAGAAATATGAGTTAAATAACTGAACATTGTCCTTAAATATGCTTCACCGTATAATGTATTCCCAAGAATTCAATAAGTCCTACCGTAATGGGAAAATGCTCAGCAATCTCAAAAATATGGGAAGGACGAGTGAGGGAAGACTAATAGGGGTTTTCAAGTGTATTTAGAGTGAAAGTGAGTTACAGTATAAATACAACTTTTATTGACTAAAAATAACAAAGGTAACTAAAAATAGTTAAATGAATCTGGATTTGACTAAATATAGATGGTATTAGTTAAGTAATTTATTTTTCTTGAACTCTCAAAAACTCAATAATAATAAAAGTTTAAATGTAAAAGGGTTTAAACACTGAAATATATCACGCACATACATTACATTAATCTGAGTCTTCCCTCTTCACTTAATTCTTACTAGCTTAACGAAATATAATGACCGCAAAAATTTTCTTAAGGAATATTGCATTTGATCATATTTAAATCTTTTTAACAAGGATATCGTTATAAGTAATGTTTGAAATCTTAATATAAATATTATAAATTTAATTATATTTTATAATTTAATATGAATATTAATATAAATTTAATGTACATATTTTTAAATTATGTTTAATGTTAGTTTTATTATTACTGAAGTCACTTAAAATTGCTTTTTAATGTAAACAAATACCCTTCATTCAGTTTTACTTTCAATTTTAAGTAATCACAAAAATAAAATGTTTGTGAGGAGCATCGAACTCGAAACATTCTTTTAAATTAAATTAGATTTTTTTCATTCCAACGATGTAAAAGATATGATATTAAAGTTATATTATAAAAAATTAAAATTGATTTATAGGTGAAATAGTAAAGGGTTTATGGTTAAATATTTTTTAGTCTTTTGTTCAATCCTTAGACATTGAATTTTTAGTTGTTTTATTTAAATATTTGTATAAAAATAGTATATTAATAATAAATCCTTAATTAAAACAAGGTTTTGAAGTAAACAAGGTTTTATATAAATACTAAAAATTCTATCATACGCGTTTGCATGTCAAAATCACGTATTTTAAATATAGGTATATCCAAAAATAATATACAATAAATAATGAAATGTAAATTTTAAAACTAATAATAATAACACATATGCAATATTTACAAAATTAAAATATAGTTTAAATTGTAAGTAAGAGCTAAAAGGAAAAAAATAATTGAACATTAATCTCATTATAGGTTCTTATTATATTTGCTCTTTTGGATAAAATCCTAGAACTACTCATAGTCCCTCTCAACCCTTAAATAGTAGGATAATGTGCTTAAGCACACTCAAATCCACGTCCTCCTACACTAACAACAATGTCGATGCCAATCAAGTTAAGACTCAATCGGAAAGCTAAAAGGAAATTTAAATAGGAAAATACATCAGATTAAGAATATTAAATGCACTCTAATTGTTTACCATTTTTTTTTAAGTTGGTATCGAATTGACTTGTGACATCAACTTATTTAATGACATTATCAATACTAGTAATCTATCACACATGTATATGTATGAAAATCACATTTATTAAACACACATGCATGTGAAATTTACAATAAGTTAATAATAAAAGATATGATTTAGAACTAATAATAATACTACATATATATAATTAAAATAAAACAAATATGTTTAAATATTATAAGTGGAAAGAAACTATATAAGTAAATACATCTAATAATAAATATTTAAAATAAATATAAACATAACCAATTGAGATAAAACCATAACCAATTCAACCAAAGATAATGCAATATTTAATTATTACAAATATACAAATAAAAGAAAATGTAAATCACAAAAAAGAGCTCGACATGGGGATCGAACACAAAACTTTCATTTAAATTAAATTAATATAGTTATCAATGCTTTGTATTCGGTTAAATATTTATTTATGTTAAATTATAGAGTAAAAATTTGAATGTTAAAATATGCTCTAAGTCTATATATATTTTCTACATTTGAAATTTAGTTTCCTCACTTTTACTTTCAAAAATTTAGCCTCTCTGTATATTGCGTTGAAAATGCTTATGCTAACTTTTTTTATTTTTTAAAGTCTATTTGAACTCGTCATGATGAAATAAATATTTTGTTTGAAATAGTGTTCTTTAATAAATGACTTAGAAGGGACTAAATTATGTCAAAATTAAAGTATATGTATTTAATTCAAGTTTTAACATAGTATAGAGGCCAAAGTTGAAATTTGACCATTGTCTTATAATGTCAAAAAAAGCAATGCAATCCTAAAAGATGTGTTTGCCTCTACGACCTTTAGAGCATTCAAATTCTATATAATCACGTAAAATTTTAATCGAAGTTAACAATATTAATTATTTGGACTACCTAATAACATTATAAAAATATAAGGACCACATTATGTTAGAAATTTTAGTATAGAGTGTAACACCCTTATACCCGACCTAACCGTTGGGTTTGAATTATAAGGTGCCACATTTGAAAAATCTAGAACCAAATTACATTCATTTACAAATTATTAAACATTCAATTGTAACTAAAATAAGAGAATAAAACCATAAATAATCATTTATGGGTCTTATATGAGCTTATGAAAGCTTTTTTGTTAACCCGAGGTCAAAATAGGACCAAATTGTAATAATTTTAAAATTTTGGGTTGACGTCGCGACATTGGGGGCTCCTCATTGCGATGTATGTAACACCCCGAATTTGGGCCTAGTAGGATTGGGCCCAAAGGGCCTTGAGCGTTGTAACACTCCAAACCCGGCCCATGAGCCATGACCGGATCTGGTATGTCACGGAGTAAAAACGTTTTGAAAGATTTTGATTAACAGGTGGAAATCTGAAAATTTTGTTTATAAAACGGTGTCTATAAAAAAAACATTTGGTGGGGTTGATTTTATAAACATGGTTGAGTTGAAACCCTTTTTCCTTTGAAAACATTTGATCATTTTAATTTTAGAAAACATCGGAGTTATAGTTAACTTGGTAAATTTTGTTACCCGACGGTAACATCTTTGAAAACTCGTAAAGGTACTTATTTTGAAAACGTTCTTTTAACCGATTTATTTAACAATTTATAAATTCATTAGTAATATGGTAGAAGTAAAGTAAAAACAACTACTTAAACATCAAAATAACAACTAGCGCCTTATTACAATCCAAACCAAAATTTAGTAAATAATAAACTTTAATCGTGCTAAATATAAATTCAAATCCAAGGAACAAGCATGGCCGCCTCGAGTCCTCTCCGGCTCCATCTCCGCGATCTACTCATCTCAGAAATGATATGGGAAGGGTGAGTCACCAAGACTCAGTGTATAAATCCCCAACCGGTTAGTGCAAACTCATACACAAAATATTAGCAAGACATGCAAAACATGCAACCCAAACTAGCCATCCATACTCCTTTAACTACCCCGTGTGGTCAAAACCACTGGTGGTCAAAACCACTGGTGACCGGAGTCACAAATCAAGTGATGGGGCCAACCCGTCGTGTGGTCAAAACCACTGATGACCGTAGGTCACAATTATCAATATGTGGTCAAAACCACTGGTGGTACCAAACCACTTTGGGACTTAGTCACGATTTATATCAACAAAGTGTGGTCAAAACCATCGGTGACCGAAGTCACAATCAAGCTGATGGGGCTAACCCATCTTGTGGTCAAAACCACCGTGACAGTCCATAGAGAATATTCCCCCTCCTCTCTTCAATCCCATTACCAAACATGCTCATATCATGCTCAACATATCATCATAAATCATGCATACAAATCATGGCATAGCATATTACCCATCATGTCATTCTTATTACATATTTAAAGTCACAAGAGACTTACCCGAAATCCATGCTCATGCCCACAGGGCAAATCACTATCACAACAGTTATTTGTAACATAATAAGCAATGCTAACTAATAAAGTGTGTAAGAGTTTTACACACCTGTTTAACCGAAGATCTAAGGAGAAATCCCGAATCTATACGATATCACAAAATCCCGAAACTTGCCCTTATGCCTGTCGATTAGCTCATTGATGCTTTCGAATCCCGAAGAACTCCTTACTGCTCCTTAATATCGGCCTTACACGCTTACCACGAAACCAAAAGCAAGAGATCGATGGTACTACCCTTGTAGATTCGGCCTCAAAGATTGTGAAATAGAAAAGAGAATAAGAGGTTGAAAGATTCGGCAATAGTGACTAATATTAGAGAGGTTTCGGCTTCAAAGACTCGCAACAACGAAGAGAAAATAAAGTACCTTGAGATTCGGCTACAAGAGAATAAGTAAGGAATTTGGGTTGGAAGAAAAATAAAGAAGAGGAGGAGAGGGTAGAACAATTTCGGCAAGAAGAATTTAGAATGGGAAGAAGAAATATCAAAAGGTGAGCACCCCTATTTATACTACACACTTTCTCCTATTTTATCTCTTTAACACATATTCAAAGTGAATAAAAATAAATCCATACTTAATCTCTTCTTTATCACCTTAATAAAATAAAATAAAATCCATCTCATTATCTCCTAATCACCTATTCAAAATTCTAAAATAAATCAATTATCCTCCACTTAATCTCCTATTCTATCTACTAATCTACCTATTTGAATAATAAAAAAACAACAATTATCCTACCTTACTGCAGCCGAATTTTAAAAGGATTAAACAAGCATTATCCTTATCAAATTGAAGATCCCAAGTGCCGTCCACTGCTCCTTCTCCCTAACGCCAGAATGCAAAATAAAACCTCAAAATTTTGCTTCCCTTACGTCTTGAACCCATGACCTGCACCAAGCCCCTTTAGGCTTTAACGCCCCCAAGCCACTCTGCCAAAGCGTTTTTTTTTTGTGACATAAACTCGCCCCAATTTCTTTTAAAGCCTCCTTCCCTAGCTCCCCCTTGTCTTAACGCCAAAAGCTAAAAATAAAAACACCCAACTGCTGCTCCCGCTCTTCGAACTCAAGACTGCGCGCCAAGCGCCACCTGTGCCCTTAAATGGCACCCTTAAGCCACTTTACCAAGGCCATCTTTGTGTCCAAAAGCGCATATAACCTCTCTTAAGACCTCCCTAGCCCAATTCCCTTCCTGACGCAAAATACAAAAATAAAACACTCCCATGCTGCCCTCACGACTCGACCTTCGTCCCTCCTGAAGCCCCCTTGCATCTTAGCGCCCCAAGCCACTTTGCCAAATACTTTCTTGCGTCCTAACCTTCTCAAAATTTCTTTTAAGGCCTCCCTGCCTAGTTTCCCCTTTTTACCTAAAAATCCAATATTTTCCAAAGTTTTTCCCCTTCACCCAAAGTTCTCAAAAACTCCTAAAATATATCCCAACACACTTAAAGCCTACTAATACTTGAGTTATGCTCCAAACGTATAACCCCTAATCTAGGATGTTACAGTTCTACCCTCCTTAAAAATAATTTCGTCCTCGAAATTACGAATAATCGTACATCTTAACTCACCGCACTACGCTTATGCTGCGCACTCTGATCTTAATAAAACCATCATACTTCCTAGGCACAATCTATAAATTCACATCCAGGGTTTCAGGCACTTCAATGCAAGAAAACTCTACAATAATCAAAGCAATTAAGGGTATTCCAGAAATAAGGAACGTCTGGGTTGTCACACATCCGCACATCTTCCTCCTCGCGACGGCCAACTGCATAGACCAACCTTGGTTGCCTCGCCTCTGCACCTTCAGCACCTCGGCCACGCCCGTTACCATTACCATTACCCCTAGCTGCACCTCGTCCCCTCTGAGGTTGCTGGCCATCCCTCCTGAATTGACCACATCCTTGACCCTCAGCTTGAGTCCTATCCAGCTTCCTCGGACAATCCCTTACCCGGTACTCCATTGATCCACACTCAAAGCACCCGCGATTACCATTCCAACACTCCCCGAGTGGGATTTCCCGCATCTACCACACTGCGGTGGCCACTGAGCAGGCTTTGCGGCTTTTTCTAATTCCCCAAATCTAGCCCTCTTCTGTGAACCTTCAACGGACCCTGAAGACCCAAAATTCCTTTTATCCTTACTCCTGTCCTGATTCCGCCTATGCATCATTTGTCTTACCACTTCAAAGCAACCTTAGTCTTCTCCACTAGAACCGCGAACTCCCATTCCTGGTGTGGAGCTATCATCATCCTCAACTCATCTCTCAGCCCATCCTTGAATCTGACACAGCGTTCATGCTCAGTACCCACAATACCACGAGCATACCTACTCAACCGGAGAAATTCGGCCTCATACTCCGCCACCGTCTTATTTCCCTGAACCAGGTTCAAGAAAGCCTTCCGCTGCGCATCCACATAGCTAGCTCCTATGTATTTCTTTTGGTAGGCCGCCTTAAAGAATTCCCATGTGAGGTCCTCTGCCATCGCTCCATCCCTTACGGTGAGCCACCACTGGTATGACTCATCCCGTAGAAGAGAGATTATACCCTTCAGCTTTTCCTCAGCTGACAAATCCAGGTCATCCATGATCCTCTCGGTTGATTCTAACCAATACTTCGCCGTACTGGGTGCCACACCTGATACACCCCGAAACACCTCAGCTCCATTGGCTCGGAGTCGCTCGGGTACCGACTTTCGAGCTCCCGAATTTCCTCCTGCACCACCACCAACTCCAAAACTCGCAAAGACGACTGCGACACAAAGATCACCCCGCGTCGATCTTGCTGCTCAACACCAAAAGCTGGGGGTGGTGGTGGCGGTGGCGGTGGCATCTCATTATCAGACCCTTGTCCCGCCCTAACGGGTTCTGACACGGTCATCCTTCCTCTACCTCGTCCACGACGACCACGTCCTCTAGAGCTCATTTCTAACGTCAAAATCTGATTAAGAAGTTTTATGCATTACTAATACTGTTCACTGTTTACCCACGAGCAATTTTATGAGAAATAGTTTTTGAAGTGATTCTTTCGGAGTCGAATCTATCTATAGTTCCAGTTTCAGGCTTATCTCCTAGTTCTAAGTACATCCATCACACAAACAACATTCGCAGACCATATCCAACGTGTAGGGGCATTTTCGTCATTTCACTACCCGGGGGTATTTTCGTAATTTTAACCTACAGGGGTATTTTTATTTTATTTTTATTTTTTTGTAATTTTGCAGTTCGGAAATTTTTCGAAAAAATTTTGTAACAATAGTTCTCACATATTAAAAAGTAATTTTAAGAGTTTTAAAACTAGGGTTTTTACAAAATTACGGCTAGTTCTCTTTCGGGTTTTAGTTATTGGGTTTAGCCTATGAATAAGTCCTCATGGTTAGGGTGAACCGAAGCTACGCACGCACTGTAGGATTCTGCGAAGAGGAGGTGGGTCACTAGGACCGCTTAAGTACTGTGCTCTTGGGATCCAATCCTAGACATGCATTGTGGGTTACCACACCCTAACTCGGCGACTTAGTCATAGGTTTGTTTAATTAGGCATTTAATGTCTTATGTGATTGTTGGGGTAAACTAGTCCTAGGGTTCAGATACTTATCATACTATCTACGTTCCATTTCTACCCTCTACTGGATAATAATTCACACAGAGTTCAAGTACTTACTCGGGCGGATTGGTGCCTGAGACTCAATGCCATGTTGTTTCAAAACAAAAACCATTTTCATAATATTTCACAGAGGCCTACCAAAAACATTTTGGGCCCTGGGCCCCCACAGCCGAGTTTTGAACCGGGCTCTGATACCAATTTGTAACACTCCAAACTCGGCCCATGAGCCATGACCGGATCTGGTATGTCACGAGTAAAAACGCGTTTTGAAAGATTTTGATTAACAGTGGAAATCTGAAAATTTTGTTTATAAAACGGTGTCTATAAAAAAAACATTTGGTGGGGTTGATTTTATAAACATGGTTGAGTTGAAACCCTTTTTCCTTTGAAAACATTTGATCATTTTAATTTTAGAAAACATCGGAGTTATAGTTAACTTGGTAAATTTTGTTACCCGACGGTAACATCTTTGAAAACTCGTAAAGGTACTTATTTTGAAAACGTTCTTTTAACCGATTTATTTAACAATTTATAAATTCATTAGTAATATGGTAGAAGTAAAGTAAAAACAACTACTTAAACATCAAAATAACAACTAGCGGCCTTATTACAATCCAAACCAAAATTTAGTAAATAATAAACTTTAACTGTGCTAAATATAAATTCAAATCCAAGGAACAAGCATGGCCGCCTCGAGTCCTCTCCGGCTCCATCTCCGCGATCTACTCATCTGTAAAATGATATGGGAAGGGGTGAGTCACCAAGACTCAGTGTATAAATCCCCAACCCGGGAGTGCAAACTCATACACAAAATATTAGCAAGACATGCAAAACATGCAACCCAAACTAGCCATCCATACTCCTTTAACTACCCCGTGTGGTCAAAACCACTGGTGACCGGAGTCACAAATCAAGTGATGGGGCCAACCCATCGTGTGGTCAAAACCACTGATGACCGTAGGTCACAATTATCAATATGTGGTCAAAACCACTGGTGGTACCAAACCACTGGGACTTAGTCACGATTTATATCAACAATGTGGTCAAAACCACTGGTGACCGAAGTCACAATCAAGCTGATGGGGCCAACCCATCTTGTGGTCAAAACCACTGGTGACAGTCCATAGAGAATATTCCCCGTCCTCTCTTCAATCCCATTACCAAACATGCTCATATCATGCTCAACATATTATCATAAATCATGCATACAAATCATGGCATAGCATATTACCCATCATGTCATTCTTATTACATATTTAAAGTCACAAGAGACTTACCCGAAATCCATGCTCATGCCCACAAGGCAAATCACTATCACAACAGTTATTTGTAACATAATAGGCAATGCTAACTAATAAAGTGTGTAAGAGTTTTACACACCTGTTTAACCGAAGATCTAAGGAGAAATCCCGAATCTATACGATATCACAAAATCCCGAAACTTGCCCTTATGCCTGTCGATTAGCTCATTGATGCTTTCGAATCCCGAAGAACTCCTTACTGCTCCTTAACATCGGCCTTACACGCTTACCACGAAACCAAAAGCAAGAGATCGATGGTACTACCCTTGTAGATTCGGCCTCAAAGATTGTGAAATAGAAAAGAGAATAAGAGGTTGAAAGATTCGGCAATAGTGACTAATATTAGAGAGGTTTCGGCTTCAAAGACTCGCAACAACGAAGAGAAAATAAAGTACCTTGAGATTCGGCTACAAGAGAATAAGTAAGGAATTTGGGTTGGAAGAAAAATAAAGAAGAGGAGGAGAGGGTAGAACAATTTCGACAAGAAGAATTTAGAATGGGAAGAAGAAATATCAAAAGGTGAGCACCCTTATTTATACTACACACTTTCTCCTATTTTATCTCTTTAACACATATTCAAAGTGAATAAAAATAAATCCATACTTAATCTCTTCTTTATCACCTTAATAAAATAAAATAAAATCCATCTCATTATCTCCTAATCACCTATTCAAAATTCTAAAATAAATCAATTATCCTCCACTTAATCTCCTATTCTATCTACTAATCTACCTATTTGAATAATAAAAAAAACAACAATTATCCTACCTCATCATGAAATTAATTTTAAAAGGATTAAACAAACATTATCCTTATCAAATTGAAGATCCCAAGTGCCGCCCACTGCTCCTTCTCCCTAATGCCAGAATGCAAAATAAAACCTCAAAATTTTGCTTCCCTTGCGTCTTGAACCCATGACCTGCACCAAGCCCCTTTAGGCTTTAACGCCCCCAAGCCACTCTGCCAAAGCGTTTTTTTTTTGTGATATAAACTCGCCCCAATTTCTTTTAAAGCCTCCTTCCCTAGCTCCCCCTTGTCTTAACGCCAAAAGCTAAAAATAAAAACACCCAACTGCTACTCCCGCTCTTCGAACTCAAGACCTGCGCCAGGCGTCACCTCCAGGCCCTTAAATGGCGCCCTTAAGCCACTTTACCAAGGCCATCTTTGTGTCCAAAAGCGCATATAACCTCTCTTAAGACCTCCCTGGCCCAATTCCCTTCCTAACGCAAAATACAAAAATAAAACACTCCCATGCTGCCCTCACGACTCGACCCTCGTCCCTCCTGAAGCCCCCTTGCATCTTAGCACCCCAAGCCACTTTGCCAAATACTTTCTTGCGTCCTAACCTTCTCAAAATTTCTTTTAAGGCCTCCCTGCCTAGTTTCCCCTTTTTACCAAAAAATCCAATATTTTCCAAAGTTTTTCCCCTTCACCCAAAGTTCTCAAAAACTCCTAAAATATATCCCAACACACTTAAAGCCTACTAATACTTGAGTTATGCTCCAAACGCATAACCCCTAATCTAGGATGTTACAAGCGTAGTAGCGTTTAAAATTTTTGAGATTAGGAGATCGGCATTAATGCAAGTTGGATCTAATAGGTGAGTGATTTGGGAAGGTTAGGGGGATTCTATGAAGTCCCGGGATCAAACTTTGGCTTTAGGGAAATTTTAGTTTTAGGTGAGAAAAACCCTGGGAGTTAGTACGTAGGCTTTAAGAATAAAATGTGGAGGAAAATGACACAAGTGGAGTGTGTTGTGTAGAGGCAAAGTGACGCCACTTAGGGAGTAAGGGAGTGACGCCACAAGGAAGGAAGGAGGTCCAAGGTTCAAGGCGTGGAACTTGCATTTCTTTTAGATTATTTTATTAAATGGATTTAGACCTTGGCCATAGACTTATTTTTAGTTGGGCATGTTTTAAGACACAAGAGGAGCTTGTGGCCTAGTGGCAAGGTGGCGTTACAGCTGGCAAGAGGTCTGAGATTCAAGTCTCATTGAAAGCAATGGAGTATTTATTTTGCTAAGTTGGGGCGACAAGAGTTTGAGTTGGATTTAAACTCTGCTAACGGAGGGATCCCACATCGAAAAGATACAAAGAAGGAAGGTGAAAAGGTAGCTATATATAGAGCAGTCTATGAGGAGGGTTAAGATACCTTGGTGGGCGTTTGGGCACAGGAGTGGTCGGAGTGCGGATTAGCACCAGATTCCTATCAGGTGTGTATTCTCTCTACTCTAGTTGTAGAGCGGAAAATGCCGAATACCGGTCACACGGTGATAGTAGCCACACGAGCGTGCGAGCGCACGTGTGAGGTCTTCGACGCGATAGTTGAGGCCATCGTTAGTGTTCTTGTGGGTTGATGTTGTTTGGGCCACGATAGGCCGATAGGGGCCAAGTGGGCCCAATAGGCCCGTGGGCCCATATGAGTAGATTGTATGATTGTGTAGTATATATTAGACTGGACTAGGTGAATCTCATATCTGTGGCTAAATTTGTGCTAGTTGGGCCACACGAGCGTGTGGGCCTGAATGGGCCGAAATCGGATTTCAGGCCCAATAGTCCGGTAACGACCGAAAATGGTAGCCGAGTCGCTTGGGGCGACATTAGGCCTTCGAAAAGATCATTACAGGTGTAAAATTACTGAAATACCCTCGATAGGTAAATTACGAGAATACCCTTGGTAGGTAGTGTTGAGCGTTATCGGTGTGTAATTCTCACACCTTTGCTCGTTGTTATTGTTAATATGTATCTCAGATTACTAAATGCCGAAACTCGGTGATTGGCTATCATGGAGGGTAAAAACAGGACATCAAAGTTAGTGACTTTCGATTATGCTATATAAGCGATTATGTTGACATGATTATGTATGTACTTTGAACATCTTATATATATAGATATCTGCTGCATCCATACATCATGATTTTATGTTGCATGGGGATGGGCATATGCTATTAATGAAAGGGGAAGTGTATCTGGTGGCTTGTGCCATTTCAGCCTGGTGACTATGTCACAATTCTGATAATCTGGTGGCTTGTGTCATTTCAGCCTGGTGACTCTGTCACAACTCTGATAATCTGGTGGCTTGTGCCATTTCAGCCTGGTGACTTCGTCACAATTTCTGACGGTGAGCAGCATGACTGCCATCGATGGTGTATAGCGGTGAAGGTTGATTGTAGAAATCCCCATTTGTGTGATTGGTAGGTAAGGGTGGTGTGTAGCGGATGGAAACTAGGTTGGGTTGGGATTTGCATCATATTGCACTTATATCTGATTATCTGCTATACTCTGCTAAAAGGACTAAGGCCCAGTCTGTTTCTGTGCGGGCTTCGCCCAAAATGATTTGTAAGGGGTAAGGCCCAGTTGGCAAAAGAATGGGCTCGGGCCTAGTAATGGTGTATGTAAAGTAATTGCACACTGAGTCTTGGTGACTCACCCCCTCTGCTTTAACTTTTGCAGGTAATCCCTAGCTTGAGGATTTGGAGCCGAGGTGGACTCTGTGGTGGCCATACGTCGTCACTTTAGTAAATTAAGTGTTATTTTCTTTTAAATTTCATTTAAATTCGGGATTATGTTCTTTAATTAGGCCACTGGGATTTTAATTTGGTTTTTGTTTTAATGCGGTTATTATCTATGATGAAATGATCAATACGGAGTTTTCCTAAAAACACAAGTAACTGTTTTCCAAAATATTAATGAACGGTTCACAAACTACTGATAATCAAAACTCGAAATTTTTAAACGGTCGCGAAATTTTTTTAACTAGCTTTCCTTGTGACATACCAGATCCGGTCGTAACGTGTAGGCCGGGTTTGGGGTGTTACAATTATGGTATCAGAGCCAGGTTGCAAAACTCGGCTTGTGGAATGGGTTCGACAACGTTTTCCAAAAATTGGTTTGAAATATTGTTTAAGAAATATATGTTTTATTTGTGAGGTATGGCACCAGAGTCTCCGGCACCAAATTCGTAAGTTCTCTTTTTCACTATATTCTATTATATGTTGAAATGATCGTATTTCTGGTATTTATTCTGTATGGTTGGTTGAATGGATGCTTGAATTGTGTGCATGTGTTGTAAAAATCTATTTGCTTCTGGGTTAGATATTTGGTTGTGTGAAGAGCTTCCAAGATTAAGATAGAAAACGAATTATTGTTATTAAGATCAGAGTGCGCAGCGTGAGCGTAGTGTTGTAGGTTAGGATGTACGACTATTGGTTAGTTGGAAATTTCGAGGACGAAATTTCTTTAAGGGGGTAGATTTGTAACACCCCGAATTTGGGCTTAGTAGGATTGGGCCCAAAGGGCCTTGAGCGTAGTAGCGTTTAAAATTTTTAAGATCAGGAGATCGACATTAATGCAAGTTGAATCTATTAGGTGAGTGATTTTGGAAGGTTAGGGGGCTTCTATGAAGTCCCGGGATCAAACTTTGGCTTTAGGGAAATTTTGGTTTTAGGTGAGAAAAACCCTGGGAGTTAGTAGGTAGGCTTTAAGAATAAAATATGGAGGAAAATGACACAAGTGGAGTGTGTGGTGTAGTGGCAAAGTGACGCCACTTAGGGAGCAAGGGAGTGACGCCACAAGGAAGGAATGAGGTCCAAGGTTCAAGGCGTGGAACTTGCATTTCTTTTAGATTATTTTATTAAATGGATTTAGACCTTGGCCATAGACTTATTTTTAGTTGGGCATGTTTTAAGACACAAGAGGAGCTTGTGGCCTAGTGGCAAGGTGGCGTTACAGCTGGCAAGAGGTCTGAGGTTCAAGTCTCATGGAAAGCAATGGAGTATTTATTTTGCTAAGTTGGGGCGGCAAGAGTTTTAGTTGGATTTAAGCTCTGCTAACGGAGGGATCCCACATCGAAAAGATACAAAGAAGGAAGGTGAAAAGCTAGCTATATATAGAGTAGTCTATGAGGAGGGTTAAGATACCTTGGTGGGCGTTTGGGCACAGGAGTGGTCGGAGTGCGGATTAGCACCAGATTCCTATCAGGTGTGTATTCTCTCTACTCTAGTTGTAGAGCGGCAAATGCCGAATGCCAGTCACACGGCGATAGTAGCCACACAAGCGTGCGAGCGCACATGTGGGGGCTTCGACGCGATAGTTGAGGCCATCGTTAGTGTTCTTGTGGGTTGATTTTGTTTGGGCCACGATGGGCCGATAGGGGCCAAGTGGGCCCAATAGGCCCGTGGGCCCATATGAGTAGATTGTATGATTGTGTAGTATATATTAGACTGGACTAGGTGAATCTCATATCTGTGGCTAAATTTGTGCTAGTTGGGCCACACGAGCGTGTGGGCCCAAATGGGCTAAAATCGAGTTTCAGGCCCAATAGTCCGGTAACAACCGAAAATGGTAGCCGAGTCGCTTGGGGCAACATTAGGCCTTCGGAAAGATCATTACAGGTGCAAAATTACTGAAATACCCTCGATAGGTAAATTACGAGAATACACTTGGTAGGTAGTGTTGAGCGTTATCAGGTGTGTAATTCTCACACTTTTGCCTGTTGTTATTGTTAATATGTATATGTATTACTAAATGTCGAAACTTCGGTATTGGCTATCATGGAGGGTAAAAATAAGACATCAGGTTAGTGACTTCTGATTATGCTATATAAGCGATTATGTTGACATGATTATGTATGTACTTTGAACATCTTATATATATAGATATATGCTGCATCCATACATCATGATTTTATGTTGCATGAGGATGGGCATATGCTATTAATGAAAGGGGAAGTGTATCTGGTGGCTTGTGCCATTTCAGCCTGGTGACTATGTCACAATTCTGATAATCTGGTGGCTTGTGCCATTTCAGCCTGGTGACTCTGTCACAACTCTGATAATCTGGTGGCTTGTGCCATTTCAGCCTGGTGACTTCGTCACAATTTCTGATGATGAGCAGCATGACTGCCATCGATGGTGTGTAGCGATGAGGGTTGATTGTAGAAATCCCCATTGGTGTGATTGGCAGGTAAGGGTGGTGTGTAGCGGATGGAAACTAGGTTGGGTTGGGATTTGCATCATATTGCACTTATATCTAATTATCTGCTATACTCTGCTAAAAGGGCTAAGGTCCAGTCTGTTTTTGTGTGGGCTTCGCCCAAAATGACTTGTAAGGGCTAAGGCCCAGTTGGAAAAAGAATGGGCTCGGGCCCAGTAATGGTGTATGTAAAGTAATTGCACACTGAGTCCCGGTGACTCACCCCCTCTGCTTTAACTTTTGCAGGTAATCCCTAGCTTGAGGATTTGGAGCCGAGGTGGACTCTTTGGTGTCCATACGTCGTCACTTTAGTAAATTAAGTGTTATTTTCTTTTAAATTTCATTTAAATTCGGGATTATGTTCTTTAATTAGGCCACTGGGATTTTAATTTGGTTTTTGTTTTAATGCGGTTATTATCTATGATGAAATGATCAATATGGAGTTTTCCTAAAAACACAAGTAACTGTTTTCCAAAATATTAATGAACGGTTCACAAACTACTGATAATCAAAACTCGAAATTTTTAAACGGTCGCGAATTTTCTTTTAACTACCTTTCCTTGTGACATACCAGATCGGGTCGTAACGTGTAGGCCGGGTTTGGGGTGTTACAATGTAACTCTCTGTTTGGAGATCGTCGTAACGTTGAACCAACAACGTTGCCATATAGACTTTGTTTTGTTTCTCGTCTCGATGTTAATGGTTCCTCATCGCGACGTAACTCACTGTTTCCAAAAAGGACCAGTTTGTAACAAATTTAAAGACCTGTATTAATATGTATATTCTCAATCACAACAAAACAACACATTTTCAACGGCATATGATACAAAACATGCCAAAACGATACTTCGAAATGACATTAAGCAACTAGGTTCCAAGTTTGATCATTTTTTTATACGAAACTGACTTAAACCCTAGGTACATGCCATTTACAATCGAAAGGATACTTTACAATCTTTGTTGAGTCGAAAATGGTTGTCTGGATGCTAGCTTTAATTCCCAAGGCTTCGAGAGATACCTAAACCTACGCACGGAGAAAACAAATTGTACACTGAGCAATAGGCTCAGTGGTACATTTATAATTCGAGACATATAAACATTAACATTAACAATTCATTTCAAGCCTATACAAGTATATCTATATGCATGTAACATTCAACTAACTTATACTTTTAGTTGTCAAAATTTCATCATCAATTTAAATGCATGAATATGCTTACAACAAATACCAATTCATCCCAATCCACTTATAACATGTTTAGACATTAACTTTACTTATAATTAACAACATTTAAAACATATCGATATCAAACATTCAATTGTAAGACCATTACATATATTAATTATAATGTCATATTTTTCACTCGTTTCTGGAGTCTACCAACTCATTCACATTCATTTCGACCCCTTAGGGCTCGTTTTCAACTAAATTCACAATATAATCATATATATTATTTATTTCAATTCACATAGTTACAAGTTTAACTCGATAGTATTAAATATTACCTTATCTGAATAATTTACTAACTTGTGATTTGTAACCCTTATTAAATCAACTCGGACTTGGACAGATGCTTGGATTGTCCAACCAACACACCGAATTGGAATCGAAGTGCATTATCGGATAAATTGAAATAGGTAAACTGGCACGTAAGTGCATATTAGCACATGGAGCACATCCTGGCGCACAAGGTGCATATCTGGCACACAAAGTGCATCTGGCACATGAGGTGCATCCTGGCGTATAAATGTGTAATCTTGTACACAAATCAATCCTATGGCATACCAACTATATCCAACTCAGCCCAACTAGTTAATAGGGTATCAATATTCAATTCAATTTACAATTTAATACCCATATCATTTTTCAACCATACACAGTATCACAATTTAATTCATTAACATAACATATGTATTTCATATCATTCAATACATATTCTCGCTCAATTTCATAAGATATATCATATTTCAAACAATTCATGTTATTTTCTATTTTATTCAATTTAGTCCTCTATTTCAAAATTTCATATTCAAACCCAATTCAATAATTCAACATATCTCTAAATACTCACCTTGACACTCCCTTATGAAATTAACATGCAAATGTAATCAATTTAAATGACCTTAAACCATAATTGTACAAACCAAGATTTTCGCGCGTCACTCGTCGACGATTTTCGTTTTCGTTTTCCCTCTCGACGATTTGACATTATCGTTAGCTATGAATGATCATAAAACATATCACATAATCAAATTCCAGCCAAATCAGAATCAAATGTCAATTTTTACATTTTTTACAATTTATTCAATTCAGTCCCTAAAACCGAAACAAGCATAACTTTTAATTTAAAGCCTTGGATTAGAATCTGATTTCACCAAAACTCAATTAGAGACCCTGTATTTTGTATCCCTACTAATAATTCATTATATTTTTTGCATTTTAGTCAATTTGGTCCCTAATGTACGAAACTAACAATTAAGCTTCACAATTTAGTCATTTTCATATACTAAGCTTAATTTCTAACAATTTAACACCAAAATCATTCAATTCTCAACTATGGAAACTTTCTAAAACTGTAAAAATATTCACAAATTAATACATGGGTTAGCTAAATCAAGATCCCATGATTCAATTTCTATAAAAATCAAATAAAAATGGTTAGGGATTTATTTGAAATTAAGGCCAAAAGCTTGAAAACCCTAGCTATAGCGTCAAGCATTTCTTTCTCTCTTATAATCGGTTGGAGAATATTAATTTTTTTTTCTTTCCACAGAATTTTCATATATATACTAGGATTAAATTATTAAGTAACTTAATAAACCTTATTTTGATTAAACAAACCTTATTTTAATTAATCTAATTATCATATAACCATACCGTCAACTATTACGTAATTTAACATGGTACAATTGTTGTTTTGAACCTTTGGTAAATTTTAATTTAAGTCCCCAAGCTATTTACTAATTAAAAATCTATAGCAATTGGACTTTACAATTTAGTCCCTGGGCCGTAATTAACCACAATTTCGAATAAATTGGCTATCCAATTTCTAGTTCATTCATACTTTAACTCCATAAATATTCTTATTAAATATTTACGGACTCGATTTACGAAAACGGGATCCCAAAATTGTCTTTTTCGACACCACTAGAAATCGGGACGATGCATAAAGACTAAATCTTAAGTTCATGCATAATAGAGAGACTAAAACTAAATTTAACATTTTCTTGAAAGAGAATTGCACATATGTCAACAAAAGGAAGAATCAAATTAAATAAAATTAATATATAAGAGGTAAATCCCACATATGGTTATAGTAAAGGGATTTGAATTAATTTAACCATTTATCTTTGAAGGACAGGACTACATTAAATGAAATTAATTTAAAGATTAAAACCCAAATATGATTATAGTAAAAATATTAAAACTAAAATTTAACCTTTTATCTTTGAAAACAAAAAGAAAAGAAAACAGAAGTGGGTGGCACGTATCATAAATGGAAAGAAAAATTGCTCCATTGACAATCCGAATCATGTTGTAAAGACACTCAACCATTTGAACAAAAAACATCAACAACTATAATTTATACACGCTTTTACGTAAATCCTTTTAAATAAAATAAAATTGTGAGGACATGGCATGCCTCATCATCAAAACTAGATTATTTTGCATGTTATTTTTTTTTTAAATGGGATATCCCAAAAAAACTGTGATTATAATTTTTTCTTCCGATAAAATATGTAATTTTACTCTCTTTTAATAGCAAATTGCAAATACAACAAATGCTTAATGATATATATTATCTCTTTAATAACAAGTAAAATTAATGAGTGAAAAGAAATTATTAAAATACAATGCAAGATCTCAAAGTATATAATATATCTCAAAATCTCAAATACTTTTTTATTTTTATTCATCTGATTTTGATTTATTTGAGAGTCCTAAAAAGATTTTCACTCAATTTTCTTTTAGTTTTTGCATGTGTTTTAAATTCTAAAAATCTTAATGATGTTTTTTGATTCTACAAAATTTAAATTAGATAACTTATTATTTTTAAATTATTATAGCTTAATTAATTTAAATTTATAATCATTTATTATGTTTTATTTTGAAAATATTGGTCTCATAATTATTAATTTTATAATAAATTTAAATCTAAAAAATTAATTAGATTTGAGATATGATAAATCAACTTTACTTAATGTTTTGTTGTAACAATAGTTAGAGCGAAAACAAGCAGTGTAAAAAATAAGAGCAGAAAATAATCGACACAACTGATCATTGTTAACGCAGTTCAAACACAAAAGTGTTACGTCTGTGGAGCCTTGACCAGTGAATGATTTTAGTCAACAATCGTCCAGATCACCTATCGATTTAAGTCCAATCTACCTTTACACAAAGAAGTAATTGCAACCCCAATTGTCACAAATCACTCACCCAACTACCTCATAATACAATCAATAAACTCTCCAAAGAATACCTAAAAGAGTGTCACAAAATAACCACAAGAAAACACAACATAGCTGTCGACAAAGACACTCCAAAGCTGATCTTGATGTGTAATAGCCCGATTTTGGGGCTAGTCGAAATAGTGGTTTCGAGACCACTAATCCGAGGTTGAGGAAAATTATTTTGGTATTATTTTATGCATTATAGCATGATTATATAGTTGCATGGAAATTTTGATGCCTTAATTTTAGCAATTGTGTGCCTAATTGTGAAAAAGGACTAAATCGCATAAAGTGCGAAAGTTCTATTATATAAGATAGTAGTGTTTGATAGTTATGGAATATTAATGGGGGGTCCTTAAAGTGCAATTAGACCTCCCTAAAGATGATGGCCGGCCAAGGGAACTAGGAGAGAGACAAGAGCATTAAATGAGTCAAAATTTGGTAGTGTTAGGTGATAAAAATGAATAAAATAAGATAAGTAAAAAGAAAGCTATCATCTTTTTCATTTCTCCTCCTCTCCTACCGAAATTTTCAGCAAGAAATAGGGGTTTTGAAGCTCAAACTATCACCCAACATATTCTCTAGCAAGTAAGTGATTTTAGAGGTCTTTCTTGATGATTTTTGTATTTTTGGAACCCCCAAAGCTTAAGCTAGCTAATGAGGGGACTAAATTACAATATGGTTGATAGTCTAGGGAATTTCCATGAAAGAATTTATGTTATTATCTGAGTTCTTATGGAAGAAAAATGAATGTTAGTGAGATGAGAAACAACTTTTGTGAAGGGTGTTGCCATTGAAACACCTAAATAGGACTTGTTTGCAAAGATTGAAATTGTGTAATAAATGCATGAAATAAATGGTTTTGTAAGTTTTTGTAAGAGAAATAAATGTTCAGCTAGGCTTGTTTAATGAGAAAATGTGGTGAAAAATGATTTACGAGCCTAGGGGCAAAATCATAATTTTGCCATAGTATAAGGGCAAAATGGTCATTTTTGCCCAAGTACAGGTTATGATGTATTATGAATATAAAATGATTGAATGAGTGAAATTTTGTTTTTATAGATCAAGAAGAGCGCGGGATTAACCTTGACCGAGGAAATGGCAAGGTTACGGATTAAACCGCAAATTAACACATTTTGTACCGAGGTAAGTTTATGTGTAAACTATTCATTTCGAATATACATGTTAATAAATGGTGTATTGTGTGAATAGAATTATTCATGATTGAGATGAATTGAATTCAATAGATATTGAGTAATTCTCGTGTGAGTTTAAATTATAGATTAATGGTGGGCTAAGTGCGATACCACCGTAAATACTCTTCATGGTGGGCTAAGTGCGATACCACCTTACTATTCATTCACGATGGGCTGTGTGCGATACCATCATTTATATTATCATTTGGTGGGCTAAGTGCGATACCACCGTAATTATTCTTATTGGTGGGTTATGTGCGATACCGCCCTAATTAAAGATAAATGGTGGGCTAAGTGCGAAACCACCGAGTGTTTGGTATTACCATGAATGGTTTATTTTGAAATTTGTGATGTGTTGTTTTATGTGATCATGTGGTGATAAGTGCAGGGATGTATGTTAAATAACATGAGCATTTGGCTTGTGATATGGTTGGAATGTGGTAAGAGATGAATTGAGTAAGCATGATCTTGGAATGTGGATTGTTCTTACTTATTATGAAATGCTATTTATTGATTAGCTCATATTATGATGTTTATTGTTTACATGTAAACTTACTAAGCTTAAGGCTTACTCCCTTTCCTTTCCCCTTGTTCTATAGTGTCAAGGAGCCGGGTCGGGATACGAAGATAATTGGAAGATCACCCACATTATCAGCTCATCTCGGTATATCTAAAACTAACATTTTGAGTATGGCATGTATAGGGGCTAGACTTAGTGAATTGATTTTTTATTTTGGCCAAGTATGTATTGATTTCTTTAAGGATGAATTCTTTTATATATTGCCATAGTTGATGGCTCATTATGTTTAAGTTATGAAATATGAGGTTATTCAAGGAAGTGTTGTTGCATAAATTGAGTTGCTTGATGATGTGTTGAATGGAAATATGTTGTGTGAACTAGGGTGGCAAAAAGAGCTTGGCAAATAGCCTTGTTTATGTCCACACGGGTAGGCACACGGGCGTGTGGCTAGGCCGTGTGTGACACACAGTCAGTCCCATGGGTGTGTGATTAGGCCGTGTGTCCCCTGCATGTTAGTGTTTCAAGTTAGTGTCGACCACGAGCTAGCCATACAGGCGTGTGCTTAGGCCGTGTGTCCCTTACGAGGTTGCTGACATCACAAACAGAATGCCCAGGTTTTTACACACGGACTAGGACACGGGCGTGTCTAGGCCGTGTGGAGCACACGGGCCAAGAACACGAGCGTGTGTCCGGCCATGTGAAAACCCCTGTAGGTTTGAAATGAAAATAAATCCTACACGGGTTAGGGACATGGGCGTGTGCGACCACACGGCCTGCCCACACGGGCGTGTCCCATTTCACACGGGCGTGTGGCCCCTATTTAGACAAAAAATTTCAAGTACACAAAAGTTCTCGGTTGGGTTCCGAGACCCTCCGTATGTTTGGTTAAGGCCTCGTAGGCCCTTAATGAGAATGTTTTGACTGTGAAAGAGATGTTTCAAGTTAGAATGAAATTCTAAAGACTAAAGTTACATGACCAAGTGAGTTAAGTCTGGTAATGCCTTATGCCCAGTTCTGGCGTAGAACACGGGTAAGGGTGTTACATGATGTGTGGCTCAAACAACTTATTTATAAGACTCTTCAAGTGGTCAATCAACAATGTTTTGATAGGCTTTAAACTCCTATTTAAAAGATAAAATTTTATCCTTAACTATCCTGAGTATTTATCTCATAAAAGTCTTCGTAAGTCAATTTTCTAACTGCTCTTAAACTCTCTTGAATAAATATGATATTGATCTCCAAAAATAGCATTTTAATCACAAAGTGATAATAAGACTTTCATGCTTATCTAATCACTTCAAGCAATTTAGTTGGGAGTCTTAGCACCCAAATCTGCCTATGTTGTGGTCTCCTTGTTCTATTTGTTGATTAAACATGTTTAGCAACCGAGCTAAACTTCTTCCAATCTTGCATCATCATAAAACAGTGGGGTCTGATGTGTCCTTCTTTCCCACAATAATGGCATGTAAACTTTCCTTTCTCCTTGTTACATATATGTTGTTGTGCAGGTGTTATTTCATTAAATGCTGCAACATTAGATTAAGTGTTACTTATACTTCTCATTATTTGTGTTAGATTTGGTTCCCTAAGCGTAGTATATTCGTTTGTATATTTGTAATTTTTTCGAACAAATTGATTAATAAAATTATTCATGAATTACTTTAATATCCTTTGTATAATGTCCTCATGTCGTTTTTGCATGTAAAGCAAAATAGAAGCAATTATTAGCTTATTGGTTGTCTAATGTTTAACTAATACTAAGCGGTATTACGTGGTCGGATCATAATACAAAAAAAACAACTTATATTAGTAGACAAACCTAAACATGTCCTTAGTCTAATCAAAAATGAGTAAACTGATTAAAATACTAATATGTCGTATATCAAGTCCAATTGGGGAGATGTCTTGTCTTAGGCATTGAAGCGGATGACTCCCAAAAGATAGAGACATAGATGTGACTGATTGGACTGACAGTACATTGGACAGGACCCAAACAGAATAGATCCTGAATCTTTTTATGGATTTATTCACTTGTGACATTCATAGTGTGGCATACCTAAATCCTGAGTGAATGATAGACTATGTATGTGTGACTCGTACACTTTCATGTAAGTAAAAGCATGAGTTCGAATTGATAAGGAACTAAAAGCTGGTACATTGGGTGTACGATTTCTACAGTATGTAGCATCATTCACAACAGTGGAATTTATAGCCTAAGATGCGAGTAAATGATATCCTCTCATTGGCATTACATGGTTGATGAAAAGTAAACATGGTCACTAGTCATTCGTCTTTGTGATGAATGACTTAATTACTATTTGATAGTAATTGACTTTTCATTAAGGAAGATGTAATGGTTACCATGAAATAAAATATGATCGTATTGGGAGAGCGGATATTATCCCAAAGAGATTAAGGATATCCTATGAGGGTAACACACTTATGACAAGGTCATTAGATAAGCACTAAGTAGTTGCTTTCATAATGGTATGTCTTTAAGGAAAGCTCAGTCACGATACTATAGTGGAAGGACTTTGTGACTAAATGAATTTATAATTAATAGGTGAAAAGCTGAAACTTAATCATAAATCATTTGAGTCCTAATTATATATGTCCAATCAGTCCCTTCGCTAGCTCGTTGAAACCAAAAATAAATTACATGTTTGAATCAAAATGAACAAAATGAATAGAAATAGAAAAATGGAAAACATTCAAAAATAGTTATGGTTTTCTCCGAAATGGAGAAATGATATCATATGGAAATGAATGTGATTTTCTCAAAATGGAAATGGAAATAAAAATGAAAATGAGAAATGATACATTTGCAAATGTAAATGGATTACTTGAAATGATCGAAAGAATAAGTTTAAGTTTTTTAGCTGTTTTAAAGCTCGAAAATGAAAATAAATCATTCGGTCATAGTGAACATGTTGAATGGTGAAATATTAAACATATTTTCTCGAAATTTTAGTAAGGGTAAAATGGTCAAAGTTTTACTTGGGGAAAATTTGTCAATTTTTTTCCAATGGTAAAATTGGGATGAGAAAATTATTTGATATAAATATATTGAAGTTTATTTTGGGAAATAGAAAAACATAATCGGATTGGGTCAAATTACAAAGTACTGGGTCGAAAAGTCCAAGATGTAATGCCCCGGTTTTTCGTTAATTTCGACTTTTTGTAAATTGTGACACAATGTCTATCTGCTTCAGTGGTTATGTGTTCTGGGTGTGTGTGAGAGGTCCCAAGTTCAAGCCCTAGCTTTGGCTAAAATTTTGGTATTTTTATGAATAAAGCCCTATCTCTAGTTAGTAGGCTTATAAGTAAAAGTGTGTACGTAATTAACAGAATGGGCTTGGTGGTCTGGTGGTTAAGTGGAGTGTAGAGGTTGTGGAGGCCTGAAGTTTGAACCCTTGCATGCACAAAAAGGGGTCCAATTTTTGCTATTATGGACGGCTAGTGTTTGTGTTCTACCGGGATTCTGAGTAGTGGGATTGTGGTGAGAGTTTTGAGGAATTTGTGGGAGAGAAGTTAGGAAACTATCAGATTTTCTGAGTAGTTCTTTTCCAAAAAAATTCTCTCTGCCAAAAAATACTGTTGCTCTCCTCCTCCCAAAGCCGAATTCTTCTTTTTTTTCTTCCCCACGCTGCCAATTTTTTTTATTTTGATTCCTCTTCAATCGTTTCTCTCTTCTGTGCACCATTGGTTTACGCTTTGATTCGGTAAGATGAGTAGCATAGCTTTATTTTTGTTGTTAGTGTTTTTATTGACGTACGTCGTTAATGCTGGTTAGGGGAAAGATTCAGGAGCGCGTAATCGCTGTGGGAGACTTAGGTTCGTGGAATTTCAGTGACTCGATCGAAGGTAAGTTTGGTCGCTCGTTGGATGAGCATCCCGTTTCAGGTTTAGTTGATTCGATTGTTTAAAGGATTTACTGAGTAAAATGTTGTTCAATTATAGGTGCTGGTGATCTCGAGATTGCGTAAAGAGCAAAAACGAACCAGGTGTGTACCCGAAAACACAGAAAATGAGGTTTCAGCAAAAGCCAAAAACCTTACTGTCGACGCCACACGGGCGTGTGGTCGCCCGTGTGGTAGGCCGTGTGCAAGACTGTAAGTCACCACACGACCGTGTGATTGACGAGCCAGGCCGTGCGTGAGTGACACGGCCGTGTGATGGCCGAGTGAGGCCGTGTGCGACACACGGGCTCTACCAATTAGGCCGTGTAGGCCACACGGGCGTGTGGGCCCAACGAGTGAACCACACAGGCATGTGGGATTCTGGGCCAGGCCGTGTGATCTACACGGCCAAGGGTAATTTGGGCCGTGTGGGCCACACGGGCGTGTGGGCCCACACGGGCAGGCCACATGGGCGTGTGAGCCCATATTTCTGAAATGTTCTGTAAGGTTGCATGGGTCGCCCAAGTCGACTGTGGACCTACCGTAGGGTCGGTAAGCAATACTTAGACCCCTATATAGATGATCTGTCTGTCTGATTTCTGTACCAAGCATGAACTATTGTATCTGAATATATGTATTTTTAATTGCATAATAGTATGACATTCTTTGTATGTTGCATTGCATCGGGGTGGGTTGATATTTGGAGGAAGTATCTGAAAGACTCTTAAGCCTGTTATCTGGCAGCTTAGCTACAACTATCTGATTATGTGCCGCATTTCGGTACAGCATGGTGTGTAGGGATGGGTGGGTTGATTTTATCCCCACATGTTGTGTAGGGTTGGACGAAGTTGGTGTGTAGAGGATGGTGGGTAGGACTCTGCTTTTCTGCTCTGATCTGCATATTATGTCTGAAATGGTCTATGGCCATAGAATATATCTGATTCTATATCTGAGTGGGCTAAGGTCCACACCGTTTGTGTAATGGACTCAGACCCGAACTGTAAATGCATGATTGTGCTCTGATAGTATGGTGTGTGCGTGTTTTCTGTGGGGATTACACACTGAGTTATGAAAACTCACCCATTTACGTTTAATCTGTTCAGGTAATCCCCAGCAGTAGACGGATCGGTACGACGGAGGACTCGGCGGTGACCACGATTCTGAACCTTTATGGTTTTATTTTATTTATGGTTTTAATTATATCGGGGTATACCTTATGTAATATGGCCATTACAGATTTTTGTTTAAATTGGGACTTGCAACGTCTATGGTTTTACCGTTAGCAGTAGGAAAGCTCGAGTTTTCAAAATAAACGAATGTTTTATCAAAACACCACGAATACGCAAACGGATTTAAATGCTTCCGCGAAATATAAATATTTTGGAAAATGGACAACGTATAATGTTTTGAAAATGGATAATGAATGAACGAACGACACGCTTTTGACGGTAGCCTAAGATATCAGAAAATGGTTTTATCGTAATCACGTCTTCTAAAGTACTATCATGTGACATTGCCAGATTTGGCTATAACGCTTAGGCCGGGTTTCGAGTGTTACATTTAGTGGTATCAGAGCCAGGTTTTTAAAACTCGGCTGTGGATTTGGGGTTTTTAAAATTAGTTTTTAAGAAATGATTTTAAGTGATTTAAAGTAATTTTGGTATGAGTATGTGGTACACCGAGTCTCCAGGGCCGATCCTGTAAGTGTTCTGAACTCTGTTTAAATTGTCTGAAAATACTACTTGCATGCTTGAAACAGCCAATAGGTAGTATACTGTACTGTAAACACTCTAGGTAGTGTAAACTAGAAACTGTAGCGAAATTGAAAATCATAGTGAGACTACGATTCGAGATAACGAACTCTGAACTTATGATACTGTTCTGCATAAAATATCTGTTAATAAACATCAGAACTATAACTAATGCATAAAACTGTTAATACAGATAAACTCCGAATTTACGATGAGCGCCCGAGGTATCCGCGGACTAGGTACTAGAGGCCGTGGTAGAGGCCGCAGAGGGCTCGAGCTGGGTCATCAGCATCTGAAAATCTACCTAATCTGGATACGAGTGAGACGCCAATCTCACCTGCTACAGAGACTGGGTCTCATGATCGTGAGGTTGGGGATGACGTACTATCCCGAGCCATACTACAGATTTTAGAGAGGGTCGTTGGGCTCAACACCGAATCTAGTGGCCGAGAGTCGGCTACGGAATGACTCTGGTCCAATGGGGCTAAACTATTCAGGGGTGTCAGTGGAGTCACCTCTAACGTGGCCGAATATTGGATGGAGGCCACGGAAAGAATTATGGATGACTTGGATTTTACCGTGGAGTAGAAGCTTAAGGGGGTTGTTTCTCTACTTCGCGATGAAGCGTACCAGTGGTGGCTGACGGTTAAGGAGGGCACTCAACCCGACTATTTGACTTGGGACTATTTTAAGACGGCGTTCCAAAGTAAATATGTGGGAGCCAGCTACATTGATGCTAGGAGGCGTGAGTTCCTTAATCTTACCCAGAGAGACCGTTCGATGGCCGAGTATGAGGCTGAGTTCCTAAGATTGAGCCGGTATGCCCGGGGCATAGTGGCGATCGAGTATAAGCGATGCATCCGTTTTGAGGATGGACTCAGGGACAGCTTACGGGTCCTGATAGCTCTGCAGAGGGAGCGTGACTTTCCTACTTTAGTGGAGAAGGCGAAGATCGCCGAGAAGGTTAAGCGCGCTGAGCGCCAAAACCGCGAGAAAGGAAAGAATAAGAGGGAGTCAGAGCCCTCGAATTTTGTGATGAAGCCTAAGAAAAAGGTCAGATCTGATGGGCCAGTGAGAGTTGGGCCTCCTGTTGCACCTACTGGGGTGGCGCTTTGTGGGCACTGTGGTAGGCGCCACCCAGGCGAATGTTGGAGGACGACTGGGGCTTGTTTAAGATGTGGGTCGACTGAGCATCATGTCAGGGATTGTCCGCTGAGAACTGATCAGATGCAAGCTGCGGGTACTGGTACTGCACAGCCACCGAGAGTAGTTCAGTAGCCACCTAGGGGCCGAGGTCAAGCTAGGGGTGGTAATGGTATGGGTCGAGGACAGAGAGCACCGGGCAGAGGTGCTGGACCGACTGAGGTGAGGCAGCCCGCATTGGTTTTTACTGTCCATCACCGTAAGGACCGAGATGCTCCGGACATCATCACGAGTACGTTTTTCATTTATAATGTACCTTATTTGGCATTGATAGACATAGGCTTTACACACTCTTACGTAGCTAGTTCTGTGTCTGAAACCTTGGGGATTCCGATTGAGAATACTTTAAGCGAGCTAACTGTGATGAGTTCATTGGGGCAATCTATCCGAGTTAGTAAATTATATAAAGACGTTCCGTTAGAGGTTCAAGGGACGGTATTTTTGGCTGATCTGATGGAACTTCCATTTGGGGAGTTCTATTTGATTCTGGGAATAGACTGGCTGGTCAAGCACCGAGTAAGTCTGGACTGTGCGAAAAAAAGTGTTATTTTGAGAACCGAGGAGGACAACGAGGTAGTGGTTATTGGGGAACGTCGGGACTATCTGACTAATGTGATTTCTGTGTTGGTGGCAAAAAAGTTGGTACGGAAGGGATGTGAGGCATTCTTGGCCTACATCAGTGTTTCTAATTCTAGAGACTCTACGATTAAGGACATTAGGACGTTAAGAGACTTCCCGGATGTTTATCCTGAGGAATTACTGGGTCTGCCTCTGAGCCGAGAAGTAGAATTTGGGATTGAGCTCATTACGGGTACAGCTCCGGTGTCTATAGCGCCCTACCAAATGGCACCGATGGAGCTTACAGAGCTTAAGGCTCAAATTCAAGAATTGTTAGATCATGGATTCATTCGTCCCAGTGTGTCTCCATGGGGAGCACTGGTGTTGTTTGTGAAGAAGAAAGATGGGACAATGAGAATGTGTATCGACTACCGGTAGCTGAACAAGCTAACGATCAAGAACAAGTACCCACTATCGAGAATAGATGATCTATTCGACCAGTTCAGAGGGGTTTCTGTGTTCTCCAAGATCAATTTACGATCTGGATACCATCAACTGAAGGTTAAGGAGGCCGATGTGCAAAATACGGCATTTTGGACTCGGTATGGACATTACGAGTTCCTGGTTATGCCTTTTGGGTTAAGTAATGCACCAGCGACGTTTATGAATTTGATGAACCGGGTATTCCAGCCTTATCTGGACCGGTTCGTGGTGGTATTCATCGATGACATCCTGGTGTATTCTAAGAATGAGGACGAGCACGACGAGCTTCTCCGAGTGGTACTACAGACTCTTCGTGAGAAATAGTTGTACGCAAAGTTCAATAAGTGTGAATTCTGGCTCCGAGAAGTAACCTTTCTAGGGCATGTGGTTTCTGCGGAGGGGATTCAGGTGGATCCTCGTAAGATTAAGGCTGTGTTAGAGTGGAAACAGCCGAAGAATGTGTCCAAAATCCGCAGCTTTCTAGGGCTGGCGGGTTATTATCGACGCTTCATAGAAAGGTTCTCCTTGATCGCAGCACCGTTGACCAAGCTTCTGCGTAAGGGAGTTTCCTTTGTCTAGACTGATAAGCAACAATAGAGCTTCGAGAAGCTCAAATTTGTTCTGACTCAAGCTCTTATTCTGATACAGCCGGAGCCTGGTAGAGACTTCGTGGTATAAAGTGATGTGTCGCATGTGGGTCTGGATAGCGTACTGATGCAGGATGGTCAGGTGGTAGCTTATGCGTCACGGCAGCTTAAGACGCATGAGGCTAACTATCCAACGCACGATTTGGAGTTGGCAGCGGTAGTCTTCGCTCTGAAAATCTGGAGGCACTATCTGTATGGTGAGAAGTGTACTATCTACACTGATCACAAAAGCCTCAAATATCTTCTCACTCAGAAGGAGTTAAATATTAGGCAGCGTAGATGGGTTGAACTGCTTAAGGATTATGATTGCACCATCGAGTACCACCCTGGTAAGGCTAATGTGGTGGTAGATGCTTTGAGCCGTAGGGCTATGACCGATTTGAGAGCGATGTTCGCTCGACTCAGCTTATTCGATGATGGGAGTCTGCTAGCAAAACTTTAGGTTAAGCCCACATGGATTGATCAGATTAGAGGTAAACAGATGGAGGATAAGTCGCTTGAGGTGCGATTCCGTCAGATTGAGAATGGGGGTACTACTGATTTTGGGATTAACAGTGACAGGTACTTTGTTTTCGCGGTCGGATCTGTGTACCGAATGATGAGGATTTGAGACAGTCGATTTTGAGGGAAGAGCATAGTAGCCCTTACGCTATGCATCCCAGCGGGAATAAAATATACCGAGACCTCCGAAAGTTGTACTGGTGGCCAGGGTTGAAGCGGGAGGTCAGGACTTCGTTGCTCGCTGTCTGACTTGTCAATAGGTTAAGGCTGAGCATCAGTTGCCTTCGGGGTTGCTGCAGCCGGTGAAGATACCGATGTGGAAACGAGAACGAGTAACAATGGACTTCGTTAGTGGGTTGCCTTTAACACCCACTAAGAAGGATTCTGTTTGGGTCATCGTGGATCGATTGACCAAGTCTGTTCATTTCATTCATATCAGGACGGACTTCTCTCTCCAGAATTGGCCAAGCTATATATAGCGGAAATAGTGAGACTGCATGGGGTTCCTGTCTCGATCATCTCCGATAGGGATCCTCGTTTCACGTCTCGGTTCTGAAAGAAATTACACGAGGCTCTGGGTTCAAGATTAAACTTCAGTACTACTTTCCATCCTTAGACAGATGGTCAGTCGGAGAGGGTGATTCAAGTACTGGAGGATATGTTGAGGAGCTGTATTATAGATTTTCGAGGCAGTTGGGAGGAGTATTTGCCGTTGGTAGATTGCCTACAATAACAGCTACCAGTCTAGCATCCAGATGGCACCGTACGAGGCCCTGTATGGTCGTAAATATCGCACTCCCTTGTGCTGGACTGAGTTGGGTGAGCGACGTGCTCTGGGTCCGAAATTGGTTTCTGAATCTGAAGATAATGACCAATTGATTCGGGATCGACTGAAGGCGGCATCGAATAGGCAAAAGTCCTATGTGGATCTGAAGAGAAAGGATATCGAGTATTCCGTGGAGGACTTAGTTTTTCTCAATGTCTCGCCATGGAAGAAGGTCTTGAAGTTCGGTCGCAAGGGTAAGCTGAGCCATCGATTTATTGGGCCGTACCGCATTCTGAAGCGAGTGGGGCCAGTCGCATATCAGTTGGAACTCCCTCCGGAGTTGGATCGCATTCATGATGTGTTCCACGTCTTAATGTTGAGACGCTACCGCTCTGATCCCATGCACATTGTATCTATTGAGGACATTGAGGTTAGACCAGACCTGACATTTGAGGAGGAGCCGGTCCAGATTCTGGATCGCGACGTTAAAGTTCTGCGAAAGAAGTCTATCCCCTTAGTAAAAGTGTTGTGGCAGAATCATAGCACTAAGGAGGCCACGTGGGAGCCGGAGGATTTGATACGTCAGCAGTATCCTCACATTTTCTGATCAAGTAAAATTTCGAGGATGAAATTTTCTTTTAGGAGGTAGAGTTGTAATGCCCCAATTTTTCGTTAATTTTGAGTTTTTGTAAATTGTGACACAATGCCTATCTGCTTCAGTGGTTATGTGTTCTGGGTGTGTGTGAGAGGTCCCAAGTTCAAGCCCTAGCTTTGGCTAAAATTTTGGTATTTTTATGAATAAAGCCCTATCTCTAATTAGTAGGCTTATAAGTAAAAGTGTGTACGTAATTCACAGAATGGGCCTGCTGGTCTGGTGGTTAAGTGCAGTGTAGAGGTTATGGAGGTCTGAAGTTTAAACCCTTGCATGCACAAAAAGGGGTCCAATTTTTGCTATTATGGACGGCTAGTGTTTGTGTTCTACCGAGATTCTGAGTAGTGGGATTGTGGTGAGAGTTTTGCGGAATTTGTGGGAGAGAAGTTAGGAAACTATCAGATTTTCTGAGTAGTTCTTTTCCAAAAAAATTCTCTCTGCCGAAAAATACTGTTGCTCTCCTCCTCCCATAGTCGAATTCTTCTTCTTTTTCTTCCCCACGCTGCCATTTTTTTATTTTGATTCTCTCTTCAGTCGTTCCTCTCTTTTGTGCACCATTGGTTTACGCTTTGATTCGATAAGATGAGTAGCGTAGCTTTATTTTTGTTGTTAGTGTTTTTATTGACGTGCATCGTTAATGCTGGTTAGAGGAAAGATTCAGGAACGCGTAATCACTGTGAGAGACTTAGGTTCGTGGAATTTCAGTGACTCAATCGAAGGTAAGTTTGGTCGCTCGTTGGATGAGCATCCCGTTTCGAGTTTAGTTGATTCGGTCGTTTAAAGAATTTACTGAGTAAAATGTTGTTCAATTATAGGTGCTGGTGATCTCAAGATTGCGTAAAGAGCGAAAACGAACCAGGTGTGTACTCAAAAATGTAGAAAACGAGGTTTCCACGAAAGCTAAAAACCTTACTGTCGACGCCACACGGGCATGTGGTTGCCCGTGTGGTAGGCCGTGTGCAAGACTATAAGTCACCACACGGCCGTGTGATTGATGAGCCAGGCTGTGTATGAGTGACACGGCCGTGTGATGGCCGAGCGAGGCCGTGTGCTACACACGGGCTTGACCAATTGGGCCGTGTGGGCCACATGGATGTGTGGGATTTTGGGCCAGGCCGTATGATCCACACGGCCAAGGCCAATTTGGGTCGTGTGGGCCCACACGGGCAGGCCACATAGGCGTGTGAGCCCATATTTCTGAAATGTTCTATAAGGTTGCACGGGTCGCCCAAGTCGACTGTGGACCTACCGTAGGGTCGGTAAGCAATACTTAGACCCCTATATGGATGATCTGTCTGTCTGATTTCTGTACCAAGCATGAATTATGATATCTGAATATATGTATTTTTAATTGCATAATAGCATGACATTCTTTGTATGTTGCATTGCATCGGGGTGGGTTGATGATATTTGGAGGAAGTATCTAAAAGGCTCTTAAGCCTGTTATCTGGTAGCTCAGTTGCAACTATCTGATTATGTGCCGCATTTCGGTACAGCATGGTGTGTAGGGATGGGTGGGTTGATTTTATCCCCACATGTTGTGTAGGGTTGGACGAAGTTGGTGTGTAGAGGATGGTGGGTAGGACTCTGCTTTTCTGCTCTGATCTGCATATTATGTCTGAAATGGGCTATGGCCCTAGAATATATCTGATTTTGTATCTGAGTGGGCTAAGGTCCACACCGTTTCTGTAATGGGCTCAGACCCGAACTGTAAATGCATGATTGTATTTTGATAGTATGCTGTGTGCGTGTTTTCTGTGGGGATTACACTCTGAGTTGCGAAAACTCACCCATTTCTGTTTAATCTGTTCAGGTAATCCCCAGCAGTAGACGGATCGGTACGGCAGAAGACTCGGCGGTGACCTCAGTTCTGAACCTTTATGGTTTTATTTTATTTATTTTATTTATGGTTTTAATTATATCGAGGTATACCTTATGTAATATGGCCATTACGGATTTTTGTTTAAATTGGGACTTGCAACATTTATGGTTTTACCGTTAGCAGTAGGAAAGCTCAAGTTTTCAAAATAAACGAATGTTTTATCAAAACACCACGAATACGCAAACGGATTTAAATGCTTCCGTAAAATATAAATATTTTGGAAAATGGACAACGTATAATGTTTTGAAAATGGATAATGAATGAACGAACGACACGCTTTTGATGGTAGCCTAAGATATCGGAAAATGGTTTTATCGTTATTACGTCTTCTAAAGTACTATCATGTGACATCGCCAGATTCGGCCATAACGTCTAGGCCGGGTTTAGATTGTTGCACAAGAAGTACTCGTAATTGGACCCGATATGAAAAAGGCCCAAAACCCCTCATGTAACATGAAGGGGGCGGCAACTCTAATAGGAATACTAGGGTGTGTCATCCACCCCATTCCTATTCTAAGTAGGAAGTTGTTTTTCTTATTTGAAATAACCCACTACAACTCAACAAGGATTCTACCTTCTCTTCCTATAAATAGATGACACGGGTAGAGCTATTAACAAAAATTTGAGAGATTGTTACTCTGCCCAAAAATAGAGTTAATTTACTTTGCCAAAATAACAATTCTACCGGTTTCTATTAAAAGAAGAGAGAATATTCGTTTTCACCCCAAAAGCAAAGAAAACTTTTCTAGTTCTGTGTTTTGATTCGATTGGTTCGAGCCCACACTCGATGCAATTCGTTGTACAAGAATAGAAGAGAAGATCGTTTAGTTGAAAGTCAAAAAGCATCAAGGATCCTCTTATTCGAAAACACAGGTACGATTTTAGTCTAAGGTTTATTGCAATATATAACACAAACCGAGTCGATTTTCAAAATTTTAAATTTTCACTGTGCAAGAAAATCGTTTTCAAACCGAATTTTTTCCAATAGCTACGTGGGAACTCGAAGAAACTATGAAATTGCAATACCCTAACCTATTTACGGGTAAAAATTTTGAGAATGAATTTTTCTAAAGAGGGAGAGTTATAACAGCCCGTTTGTTAGTGGTGCCAAAAACGGTGATTTTGGAACCCCATTTTTCGATGACCCAATCCGTGAGTTTTATTAATTAATAATTATGGTTTAATTATCATATTTTATTGAAATTTGGTTTGACGAATTTGTTTAGTGGGATAGTTAGTTAATGTACAAGTGTTTCACCCTAAAGTTAGTGGTATCACAAGTCGTAGTTTTGAAACCCTATTTTCGATGAGCAAGCCTATAAATATTATTATTTAATATTTGAAAGGTTGCTATAAGGTTTAATTATTTGGTTCTTTAATTTTGTCAATCGGATAGTTAATTAAGATATAAGGACTAAATCGTAAAAGTTGTAAAAGTTAATTGCTATTGATTTTTATTTGCTGAAAAAGCTAAATAGTATTAATCCAAGGATCAAAGTGGAAATAAGGCCATTATTAATGGTGGTGGACAGTAAGTGATGAATTATTTTAATTAAAAATAAATTATATTATAATTATATTATATTATTATGTATATTACATAAAATTAAAGAAACAATAGCTAAAAAAATTTGGTTCTTCTTCATTCATCATCTTCTTTCACACGAAAACAAAAGGGGAGATAAGGTTTCGCTTCAAAAACTTTCGATCCTTGATTGGTAAGCTTAATTTAGTCATTTTTTTGTAATTTTTATGTTTTTGATAGCCCAGGAGCTTGATTTAACTAGCTCGGGGACTATTTGTAAAATTGTTAAAATTTATAGAAGTTTAATTGTTGAATATTGAAGCTTTTGGTACTAAATTGATAGATTTTGAGCTTAGATGTGAAAAAGGACTAGTTTGTAAAGTGAAAATTGTTAATTTTGAACATAGAGACTAAAGTGTGAATAATTCAAAACTAGCATGAAATTACTGTAATTATAGTTATTAAAAGGCTGTAGAAGGATGATATTGAGATCGATTTCAAAATCGAATCTCAAATTTGAAAGTTATGGCAAATTTGATTTTAGGGACTAAATTGAATAAAATGCAAAAATTGAGGGAATATTTGATAAATGAAATTATACTGGTATATAGTTACAATATGCTATTAAATGGTGTTTTGAATTGATAATTGAATTAAATTATGATTTAGATCGGGATTTAAACTAGTTGGAGGATATTCGCAAAAAAAGAAAGATTACAGATTAGTCCCTAACATCTTGTTGGTTTTTTGTTTTTACCAAATAAGTTTATATGAAACTTATTATGTTAATTTCAATTATTAAAGTGTTAATATCTTGTTTGTTAGTTGAGTTGTTGTGGAAATATTAAGTTTTAATATTGAATGGATTAAATTGTAAAGTATGTAATATAAAATGGTTCTGAATAGATGCATGTCAATTGTTGTTTATGAAATGTTTATATGATAAAACGATATGTATAAATGATGATATTAGAGAGATTAAAATGTATGTATACAGAACAATGCCAAGAGAATTTAGTAAATGTTACGATACGAAAAGCAAATCGTTACCATTTTAAAAGAATTGGGTGCTGGTCAAGGACTACTTTATCGATGGGTGAGATCCAACATATGTTCCAAATTCTCTACAACTTGTGTGAGAAGCATCAAATAGAGTTAGCAAAACAATCCCGGCCTACAGCTTGTGTGAGTAGACTCAAACAATACAGACCAGGGTGTTGGTCAGGGACTTAATTATCGATGGCTGAGATCCAGCATATGTTACATATTCTCTATAGATTGTGCGAGCAACATCAAATAACACTTATATGAACAATCCCAACCTACAGTTTGTATGAGCAGACCCGAGTTATACAGCTTGTGTAAGCAAATTATATGCTACAGCTTGTGTGAGCGATTCAGTCTTGAATATATGAAATTAAATTACCATAGTTATTCGGCAAAGATATGGACAAGTTGATAAAGGACTGATTGGAAAATCTAATAAGAAACTCGGTTGACATGGTTAAAATATTGTATAAGTTGAAATGGTATAGTAATATATGGTATATATGTGTGTGTGAACTGAACACTTTGTGATTATATTACTAATATGTTAATTTTATGATGGTTTTGTGAAATTGTACAAATAGGTTTAAGGATGTTACAGTATGTTTGGTTCAAGGGAATTGCTACGCAGTTACGTCTAAATTCTGAGGGATCACCATTCCATTGTTTGGTTTAATTCATCTCACAAAATACCAAATCTTCATTCCCTCACTATTCGTTGAAAACGTTGAATAGCCATTCGGCAGTAAACCATTGTAATGGTTATTCAACAATTCAAGGAACCACTTAAAACTTTTTTTTCTTCCCAGCGTACCCATCAAAAACCACAAATTTACAAGTTTATTTGGAAAAAACCTGAGACGACTTTCTTTCATCGTTTTCTTCCAAACTTTCACTTTTCATCTTTCTATCAAATTGAGGGAAAGGAAAGCTCAGAACATTGAATTTGTCTCTAGGTAAACATCAATTTTCATAAGTAAAATTCAAGAACTTGAAAATTGAAAAATATGAGTCTTTGGTGCTTGGGTTTGATTTGGATTTATGAAAAAAAAATTCAATGGGTTTGATTTGGATTTCTAAAATTTCTTTCTCAATTGAAATTTTAACTTTATTTTACTATTAACTTAAACAAAAGGGTATTTTGTTTCTTGTTTATTTATTTATTTTCTATGTTTTGATTTTACTTTTCTGGTGATTTCAGTAATTCATGTATGTTGCAAATCCATGTTCTTTTCAATAATGCTCTAATGTTGATCATGGAGGATAAATTCTTTGTTTAAATATATAAATCTTGTCATTGAATCCTTTCTTATTTCCAGTAAATGGAGGTTTCTAACTTGAATGGATTGCAAAATAATGAGGAGAAGGCATTAAAAAATTTACTCGATTCTTTCGAATCCATTTTTTCTCTTAATGACATCGCTTATGCTTACTGTGAGGTTGACCGGAATCCATATTTGGATGGTTTAATTCTATGTGAAATGCAGGGGATCCCTCCTTTAGTTTCCACTGATCAATCTAACAACAAGGTGGAAAACGATGAAACTTCGGGATCAAGTTTTGTTAAAAGTTCAAAAAAGTATTCACAAGCATGTGATGTTTTTACTGATGGATCAACCGGGCCAGCCACTCATTGATGAATGTAATGGCAATGGGAAAAAGTATGAACCTATGGAATCATCTTGTTGTAATAGTTTTCAAAGTTCTTGTTAAGCAAATGGGGATTTAAGATCTCCGAAGCAAAAGGCGAGACTGGTTTTAGGAGGCACTATTTCGAGCATGCTAGGAAAGGGGCTTATGAAATCTGTCATTTGACTAATGGTTCGTATTCGGGAACCAAACCTATGAAAGTGGACTCAAAGGAGATGCTAATGTCTTTGTTTTAGGGTGAAGAATCTGAATCCAATAGTCGAAACAAGGACTGTATGTACAAGGATATGGAAGATTTTCTTTTCAAGATGCTAGGAAAGGAATTTCGATTGGAAAGGGATGCGATTCAAGAAGTTCTTAGTTAACATTCATACGAAATCATATATCATTGTTAATTGAATTTTGAGTCAATATTACATTTGTTTAACTGCTAACCAAGTTTTATTTTTTAATATGCAGATAGATATGGATACAACATGCAAAAGGTATGGAACTATGAACAATGTCCTCGTTTTAGAGGATCTTAAGTTCGTATTAAACAGATATGCAATTACTAAGCTTTGTTAGTGCAATTTATTGTGCATTATTTGGGAAAATTAAGTTTCTATTGTTATTTTATTATTGTTCATTAGCCTTTTAATGGTAGTTTACATTGCGAAATATGATAATCCTGAAGGTTTTCTTAACAGTTGTGAATGACATTTCTCTATTTACTATGGTATGTTTGAACTTGTTAGAACTGATGGATAATCCTTTCCTCTCTCTTGACTTATAAGAGCATGGAGAAGCTTTTTAACCGGTCGATATTTACTTTATATGTGAATTTTAGTTTACCTTGTTTCGATGTTCACTTGCATATGAAGATGAAGAAGAAGAATAAGATAGTTTCTAGTTTCTTCGAAGAGCCGTGAAGGAATATAGGGCTACAATGAAGGAATATTATAAAGCTATAAGTCTTGAGTTTTCAAAATGCCAGTCCTTTGTATTTGCACAATGCCACTTTTCTCAAATGTTCGATGTTGTTTATACAATATCAATCCCTTTTATCTTCTTAACTTCTATATGTTCTTTGTTAGGTTGTTGATGCTTTTTTTAAGGGGGTCAAGATCAAGCAAACAAAATTCTCGAACAGGTAACATATATGCGTGTTTCGTAGATACTCTTTGCTTCCAAAAGGATCGAGATACAAGTTAAATTAACCTATTTTTCCTAGGAACTTACGGATAAAGTAGATAAAGAGTAGTAAACTGAGTGAAAGGAAGTTTTTCCAATGCTAAGCTTTGGTGTCAGGTGTTCAACTTTGTTAGCAATGCGTATCTGGCTGTAGGAGCTTTGTTTTTTTAATTTAAACTTAAAAATACGAGTTCCGATAGGCATTCGGTGTTAGGTAATTGGGTGTTAATATACAAGTTAAATGACTCTAATGAAGGATTTTGGTGTGGCATGGACAATTTTTTCAAGAAAAGGCTCACAAAGCAGATGAAGAATCCAATCAAAAGAGTTTTGAAGCTCGGTTAGCTTCTTGTTCTTCGACCATGTTTGCAGAAGAACCTTGTTGGTTCTTTCATTCGCTCTCACTCTCTATTATCGTTTTCTCGATTGTATTTTTCAGGAACACCGAGATAGAAGAAGAAATGATGCTCGAGTTGCACGATCATGGCATAAGGGAGGCAATCCAGCTTTTGAAGTATCACTTATCTTCACTAGCCGGTATCCTATGTAACTTTTTGATGCTGTAAAATTTAACATATAGATTATGACGTATAAGTTAATGACATCATGTAACTTTTTGTTAATGTATGAAATTATGTTTGGATATAAAATATAATTCTCAAGTTATTTATTACTTCTAATCCGTTGCTTTTTAGTTTAGAGGATAATTAAATTATTTGTTTCGCTAATAATATTCTAGCACGTTAGATATGCATTGCAGTTTAAAAATAATAAAGTAGGTTGTATATTATTTTTCTAATACTATATATTATATATTATTATTAATTCATATTATTATTAATTCATATTTTAATAATAATTATATTAAAATATAATTAAATTATTTATCATTTATTATACAATTTAATAATAATCCTATTAAAATCTAATAACAATAATTATATTAAAATATAATTAAATTTTGTTAAGGGTACTTTGGTCATTTAAGCCTTTTTCCTTATACTATTACAATATCTATTCCATTCAACCAAACACAAGAATTCTATTACAGCTCTATTCTATTCCATTCAACCAAACAATTGAATTACTGATTAGAGCTCTATTCCATTACAGCTCTATTCAATTACAACCTTATTCCATTACAGTGAACCAAACGTACCATCATAGTATTATCATGTTGTGCATCTTGATTTCCTATTGATTAAATGATGTAATACTTAGGTAAATTAAGTTAAATTTCATATGGACTTACTAAGTATTTGATATACTTACCGTTGATTTTACTTATTTGTAGATTTTGATTGAGGAGCGTGACGGTTGGATCACTTTGGAGCTCACACTATCAATCTCTTATTTTTGGTAGCCTTTTGATCATTTTAAACTCGGTTATATATGGCATGTCCTTAGGAGTGTCAAGTTTTTGAAAATGTTAAATATTTTTTGTGGCATAGTTGATTTTGAACACCTATAGTAACTTATGGAAATATTGAAATATTGAATTGCTTATGTCCATAGCTTTGGTATATTGTTTTGCTTAAATGGATGGACAATTATAATGAGTTATGTGCATATGAACCAGCATGTGGTATGGATTGAATAAGTGTTTTGGATTGTTATAAATAGGTGGAATGGTTTGTATAGATTCATGTTTCATTGTTGTGATTTGGTGCCAAATGTGGCATATTGGTTTTGTGAATTGTTTAGATGAATATATGTTATGTTTTGGCATGGAATTGGTATGTTTTGAACAGATTTAAATGAAGTCAAAAGAATTCTTTAGCCTATTTGATTGGTTGGTATAAATAAGTGTCAAATGGCCTTAATGTACAAAAAATTGGATTCACATTGCGACGTCATATAATGGTCGTCCCGACAAGAAAAAGCTTGTAATGTCACATTGAGACGATGAATCTCGTCGTCTCAACAAGGCCGAAATAGTGAGTGACATTGTGACGTCGAACGGACTAACGTTGTGACGCGACAAACTATTTTTGTGACGTCATGACAAGGAACTCCCTCACGCCACGACGTCATTTTGAACTTTTGAAATCTTTGTAGTTTGGTCCTTATTTGATCTCGAGTCAACTTTTGAGCTTACGAAAGCTCGTATAAAGCTTGGGGAAAATTTTAATTTGTACTTAATGACTTATATGATGGTAGTTAATGATTTTTGGTTATTCATTAAATGTTTATAATTGTTCTATTTTGCATTGTAGCATTCTGTAGCTTAGTCCCGGCAATAAGGACGGGCAAGGGGTGTTACAACAATTGTCCTACGTTTGCGAAGCCTTACCTAATGAATTATATTCAACAATCATCTGGATCACCTATTGGCATCTACCCTTACACAAAGAAGTAATTGCAGCCCCAATATCGACCCCAATTGTCACAGATCACTCAACCAAATACCTAACAACACAATCAATAAACTCTTCAAATAATATCTAAAAGAGTGTCACGAAATAACCACAAGAAAACACAACAAAGTTGCCGACAAAGACACTCCAAAATTGCTCTTGATGTTTGACACAAAACAATCTATTTATAAGCCTCTTCAAGTGGTCAACCAACGGTGTTTTGATAGGCTTTAAACCCAAACTTAGATTGCTTAAAATATTGGTTGGAAAATTTGGTCTCATTTTCTTATACCATCTCCCTTAGCTTCACTTGCAATCACCTGCAAAGGAGTTTCAAATTTACTAAATTGAATTACAAACCTTTGCCCTTGTTTTCTCAAGGTTAAGTTATAACCCCTGTAGCTTTTAAAAGTAAACTAGAAACCTCTTATTTTAAAAAAAAAAAAAATTTGTTTTAAAGTGTAATAAAAAAAGGCCTCTCTAAAATAAAGGTATGGTGTTTACAAAGTTTAAGCATAAGATAACCTTAAAACTTGTAAAAGATTTTCAACGTACAAGAAAAGATAAAAGAAATGAAGCTCTCTTGTAATTACTTGTTAATTTACTTCATATGATGCTTGGATATGCATCTCTTTTCCTTGAAGTATTGTTGATACATATTTATATTAAAGAAGTAAATTTTAATCGTTTAGAATTGTTGGAGGTGAAAAACTTTTATTTGGAAAGTGTAGAAAAAATTTTGTTAGAAAAAAGGGACACAACCTCTAGAGTGGAGATCAATCAGGAGTTCAATCCTCTATAGGGGTAGATATTTGGTTAAAATCCATGAAATAAAAAAGGGCTTTTGACCCACTCAAAAACGTTAGAAACTTATTGTACTATTTTATGCAAGTGCTTTTAAGATTTTGAAAGCTTGAAAATATTTTTTGAGATTTTCAATTAATTTTCATAGAATTATTTGGAATTTTATTCTTAAATGTTGTTATATCAAAATATTACAAAATCAAAGTTAACAATTTAGAATCGGAAATAAAAGAATTCTTAAATGTTATATCAAAATGGTACAAAATCAAAGTTAATGATTTGGAATTGAAAATAAAAGAAAAACAAGGTGAAAAAAGAGAAGGAAAAAAAGAGAGAGAGAGAGAGAGAGAGAGGCATCAAGGCAAAAGATAGGCAATGAAAGTGGGTGGTGAGCAGCGATCAGCTCGAAAGCAAGCTTTACTACCACAACTATTGGAATTAGATTGAATTAGTCGATCGGATCGATTGAACCGATTGGTAGAACTAATTGAATCGGCAGTCAAATAGTTTTTTCTCTATTTTTATTTTTTAAAATAATTTATTTAATTGAATTGGACAAACCGTTCGACTCGAGAATTGATGATCTAACCGATTTAATCATCAATCTAATTCTGAAAATCTTAATCATAGCCAAATTTTGTTAATGTTTCAGGTTTAATTTTAGAGAAAAATATAGAAGATTCTTTTAACAATTATAATCATTAAAAAATTTTACAGAGATAAAACTAGTTTTAGAGATAAAATTATAAAATTGAGTAAAAATTTAAATGTATAAATGAACATTTCAATCGTAAAATAAATTTAAATATTCAAATTATTTCAACCAAAATAAAAATAAATTTTTATATCGAATTTCCAGAAAAGAAAATCTAAAATTAATAAAAATAACACCAAAATACATTGAAATCCAATCAAGTTTCTTACATTCATTCTAGTATCTTTTGTCATCTCAAATTTTGTCCACTAAATTAAAGGATATTTCCGTAATTTGAGAAAAAGGATAAAGGCTTCTCTTACGTGTCATCTATGAACAAAAGACATGTCATCAGTTAACTTATACCACAAAACCCAATCATCATCCCAAACTCACCACAGCCCTCAACCCTCTCCATCCCTCTATCCAAATGGGTCAAAATCACATGTTCTACGGAACAGACACTGCTATCCTGTTCCTCATCATTCTCAACCACATACAATGATTTTATCAAAATTTTCAATTTTAATATTCGATAATCATAAGGTCAAAACTTTACTAAAAAGCACATCGAACTTCTTACAACTAGAGTCTTTGGTAGCGATATTACAGACCACTGTAAAGCAGTGTTCTTTACCACACCAAAGCATTGCTATAAAAAGCAAGAAACAGAGTAACTGAAATTTAAAAAGCTCAGTTTTCTGCTCTGTTTCTCAGTGACAAGTTTCAATGGCAAAACCAGTTTCAATTGAAGTGTGGAACCCAAATGGGAAATACAGAGTTATTAGCACCAAACCTATGCCTGGAACTCGATGGATCAACCTCTTAATCGAGCAAGATTGCCGTGTCGAAGTAAATTATATGTTTTTTTCACTTCTCTAAATCCTCTGTTTTCGTTCTCCTCTTCTTCTGTTAAATCCCAGTTTTTAAAGAAGGTTTTTTTTTTTCATCATCCTGTTCAGATATGTACTGAGAAGAAAACAATTTTGTCCGTTGAGGATATCATTTCTTTGATTGGCAATAAGTGCGACGGGGTGATTGGACAGGTGATTTTCTTCTTGGGATTATTTGTTTCAGTTAGAAAATAAAAATATGAGTTCTTTTTTGTTTCCTTTTTTTTTTTTTTTTGAGTTTTTTATGTTATGAATTTGTGTTACAGTTGACTGAAGACTGGGGGGAGACTTTATTTGCAGCTTTAAGCAGAGCAGGAGGCAAAGCATTTAGTAACATGGCTGTTGGTTACAACAATGTTGATGTTAATGCTGCCAACAAGTATGGTGTTGCTGTTGGTAACACTCCTGTAAGTTTCACTTTCCCACTTAGCTGCAAATAGTTTTACCCTCTCACCTTTGAAGCTTTTTAATAGGATAGTTTAATCATATTTGGGTATGTTTCCATAACATGGATAAGTGCCAAGCTCCATGTGTTCGATTATATGTCTTCTACAATGGATGGTAATGATAAAACAATAAATAAACTTGCAAAGATTTGAGTAGTGATAAAATGGTTACGATGTTGGTTCAGTAATTTTGGGGTAGAAACAGTTGAGCTAATGTTGGTGATAATTTGGTGTAGGGTGTACTCACAGAAACAACGGCAGAGCTAGCGGCTTCTCTTTCTTTGGCAGCTGCTAGAAGAATTGTTGAAGCAGATGAGTTCATGAGGGCTGGCTTATATGATGGATGGCTCCCTCATCTGTATGTCCACGAAATATTACTTATATTTCATTTTTGTTTATGTCGATGATAAACTCCAAAACTCACTTACATCATGCTTGTACAATTCCACTTGTTTCTCTTACAGGTTTGTGGGAAACTTGCTTAAAGGACAAACAGTTGGTGTAATTGGAGCTGGTCGTATTGGATCTGCATACGCCAGAATGATGGTAATCTCTTACTAGCTAAATTACACACCAGATCTCTATGCATAGGTTAGATAATTTATTCGACATTGTTTGAGGACACTTGATCATAGTAACCTTGAATATAAATAGAAATTGTCTGGGTTAGTGAGGTTTTTGAAGTAGATTTTAAAGTTGTGCAAAATCCTGGCTCCTGAGATATGAAACATACCATATAATATTGCTGCAAAGAGCATATTTTCCAAGGCTTATTCTACTTTTGGTCCTACTTTGCTGCATTAATGGGAGTCATTTCGTTTTCCTATCTTATAACAGGTTGAAGGATTCAAAATGAACTTAATTTACTATGATCTTTACCAATCAACACGGCTAGAGAAGTTTGTCACAGGTATGTCTTGAGACATTTTCTGCAAGTTACGAGTTTTCAATTCTTATTTTATGATGCTTTTATGTTTCCTCATCCCAGCTTATGGTGAGTTCTTGAAAAGCAATGGAGAGCAACCTGTTCACTGGAAAAGAGCATCAAGTATGGATGAGGTGCTTCGGGAGGCAGATGTGGTAGGATTTTATTTGCTCAGAACTTTTAGTGTAATTTCTAGATCCAAGTTTTGAATTATAATACCGATTGAGAGGGATTGCTACCTGTTCTTTTTGTAGATAAGTCTTCACCCGGTCTTGGATAAAACCACCTATCATCTGATCAACAAAGAAAGCCTTGCAACAATGAAGAAGGTGATTGAGAACTTCTCTTTGTCCTTAACATTTGGAAAGTATGTCTTGCTCAAGGAAATATGAAGTGGATTTTATTTTTGCAGGAAGCAATACTTGTAAACTGTAGCAGGGGCCCGGTGATTGATGAAGTAGCTCTTGTTGAGCATCTGAAGCAAAATCCTATGTTCCGAGTTGGTCTTGATGTCTTTGAGGTGACTTTACGAACTTTCAAATCTCGAGTCAACCACATGAAAACCATCCTCAATTTAGTACATAATTGTTGATTAATGGTGTTGCTTTAGGATGAACCTTTCATGAAACCTGGGCTTGCTGAGATGAAGAATGCTGTCATCGTACCACACATTGCTTCTGCTTCCAAGGTAATGTTTACTAGGATTCACATATCATGTTGGAGTGACTTACCGGATTGTAATTTTTTTCCTCGTGCTTATGCAGTGGACTCGTGAGGGAATGGCAACGTTAGCTGCTCTAAACGTCTTGGTAATAGTTTTGCTTCTCGCTTTCTTTAAGTTCAGATATGTTTGGCATTAATTCGGGAAAAGGATCGAAAATATATCTTGTTTTTCGTCTGTGATAGCCACTGTTCTAAGCATTGCTACACTTTCTCAATCCGCATTACAGGGCAAGATCAAAGGATATCCAATTTGGGGTGATCCAAATCGCGTCGAACCATTCTTGAATGAGAGAGTTCCACCTCCTGCTGCATGTCCAAGCATCGTTAATGCGAAAGCGTTAGGTAATATTCATGTATCGAAACATTATTCACTCTCTTTCTCAAAATTGCAGGAGCCATGATGTATGTGTCTATAACTTCACATTCATCAATCAATCATGTTTTCTGCCTCAGGTTTACCTGTTTCAAAGCTATAAGCACCAACGGTCGGTCCGGGTTGCGGTCCGAGTAGTTTCTCCTATGAATGTGAAGTTTGGGGTTGTACTGAGTTTAGTTTATGATAGACTGACAATGGCAATTACCATGTATATGTTGCATGGGGAAAGTACTCCTTTTATGTACTTACATTTTGCTGTCTTGTATGTAATAGAGAACAGCTTTATAATTTCATCAAACAAATGAATTTGCACTCATGGATTCATCGATCACTGTTCATCATACTAACATAAATCAGCAGTTGCATTGACCATCCTACAGTTATTTCTATAGACCGGTGAAATAGTTGACTTTTTACTTCTATTGAAATAATTTTGCTATATTATTTTTTCCAAACCTCCTTAAATTGTAATTTTTTTTTAGCACTTTGTATGTCCGTTTTACGGTATGTCCAAGGTTCATAACTGCCCCTCTTAATAATGTTGTCTCCAAGATTCGAACCTCTTGAGAGTACAATATTTCTTATCAGTATACTGTACACCCAAGCACCTGATGTTTCCTTAAATTGTAATTTGATAGAAGTTGTTATAGTAAAATATTTTGTTTATGATTGAAATTAAAATTTTTACCTCAATCATATCAAATTAAGTTGATTATTTATCAAATTAAATTTTAATTAAATTATTAAAGAAAATTATCGATTATTTAATTTAATTCAATTCAAATCATTGTAGAAATTCTAGATTAAAAGTGTAATTCTCAGTACTTGATTTCATCGATTAGAGAAAATTACTGACAATTTTATGATTATTTCTCGTTTAGGAATCAATTTATCTATACTATATATTAAACAAATTGGTATGATGAATCAACGAAGCACTAATTGAATTGAGTAATGATTAAAATACTCTTTATAAAATAAATCATATTATTTGAGAGTACTTTTATCATTTTATATATTTTATATTAAAATAAAAAAAATACTAATATAATAATATCTAAACCCAAGCTTTTATTGTTTCCAAACTTAATACTTGAATCAAAGCTTCATTTGTTACTTATATAATTTTATATTTTTATAAATATATTTGTTATATAATTTTGAATTTCACCCATATAGTGGTTGGGTGCAACTAGAATATCAAGCAATGGTTTGAGTAAGGGTGTAATCGAGTCTAATTATTGTTAAGTTTGAGCATGACTCAAAATTCGGAACTCAATATTAGACTTGAACTTGATCGAAAATCTATTTTCAAGCTCGAGCTCGATTATACTCGTCTACCAATTTTGCACTCAAGCTCGAACTTAAGCTCGAGTTTGGCTCGATAATTAAGTTTAGAGTTAATAACATATATTAAGGGCAATAACATAATTTAATAATATAAAAATATAAAAAAAAATTCGATAAGGCTCGCGAGTCATTCGAGTTGAGTATTATTAAGGTTGAGATCAACTCAATCAATAACTCGAATTGCTTGAACTCGAACTTGACTTAATAATTACTAGATCAGATTTAAATCTTCTCAAATCAAAGTTAAGTAAGTTATAAGTATCGTCATGTTTAAATGATGTTTTATTTTGAGATTGACTATTGCTTAAGTGAGTACAATAGACACCCAAAAGTACGGTCATCATAACTATCTTGTCTACAATTATGGAATCAGCGTAAGCAATTTGCTCTACTGCCTCATTGACCATTCCCTTTCATTTGACCTCATCCAAATGAAAGCCAACATGTTTGGCATGAACTAAAGTAACAACGGTTAGAACAGTAAAACGAATATCTTTCGTATAAAACTTAATAAATTAATACCTAATTAATACATATTGAATTAGATTATCAAGAATAAAAATACAGAAAGGTACTTAAATTTATTAATATCTTTGATATTTCAAATTAATATGGGTTCTCTCTTTTTTATATATAAGTGTTAGAAAAATTACGTATGTATAATTTGAGAACCATGACCCTACTATATACACTTTTACACATTAACTTGAATTTCTATTCAACCTATCGTCATTTAGAAATTAATTATTATAGTATCTATACATATTTGGACCATATTTTATTTAATAATTAAAGTCCAGTAAACCATAATCAAACCCGATCACGTTTAATTTGGGTTAACCTTTATGATAGTAAATAATAGGGTAAATTACATAAATGTTCAAACGACTATTATGAACTTTCTTGTTAGGTCACTCGATTTTAGAATGTTACAAAATGGTCACTTGACTTATTATTTTTGTTTTTTTTTTGTCCATTTTCGTTAAATGACCGACGTCCCCCTAATTTGGTTGTTAATGAAAAAGATTTTAGAATTTTTTCCACATAATTTTCCATGTCATTATTTGATAAAAACTAAACAAAAATAAAAAAAAACAATTTCATCTCTAATAATCCTCTCAATCACGTTCGTTGGAACAATTTTTTTTGCCGTCAGACTCATCGGTGGCCTCGTTGGATTCTTCTTCTTCATAACAATTCTTACTTCTTTTTGTGTGGTTGCTCACTCGTCACCTTCCTCTCTGTTGTAATCCATTTTGGCCATGGATGGAGAAGCTAAGGAGGAAAACGACATTGCGACAATGGGAACAAAACTATTGCAGAAATGGAGCTAGAATAAAGGGTAGAATTGTGCGACCATGGATGGAACCGTTGCAATGTGCAAGTCCAACCCTAGTGGCTGCTAGGGGTGTTCCAACGGTCAGTTCGGTTAATACTCGACTCGAATTACTATTAACCGAATTACCTGAAATGTAAAAATATTTAACCGTTAATTGAATCGAAGTTTTTTTCAAATACATTAACCAAACCAAAATATTTCAATTAATTCGATTAGTTAACTGAATTAATCGAAATTTATATATTTTTTGTCTTTTGGCTAAAATAAGTATAAAACATATAAAAAAATACATTGCTAATGTTTATTTTCTTTTATTTAATAGTTCAAAAAACTTTAAATGGAGGTGAAAATAAAAAATAAGACATTAAAAACACTGCATAAGTCTTAAAAGTTAACAACCAAACACTACATAAGTCTTGAAAACAACAAATATTTCGGTTAATTGGTTAATTCGGTTAATTGCTCGATTTCGAACCGAGTTAACCGATAACTGAAATTCCAAAAATTCATTAACCGACCTCTAACCGACCTAAATTCGACCATCGATTGATTAATCAAATTAGATCAATTCGGTCAATTAATTCGGTTTTAACCAAACTATGGACACCCCTAGTGGTTGTCTGAAACTTTGTTTGCAAAAGCCAATGCCCTCTATTTCCAGCTCCATTTCTGCAACAATTTCGCTCCCACCACCGCACTGTTCTTTTCCACCTTAGCTTTTTCGTCCATGGTCGCAATGGACTACGCAGGAAAGGAAGGTGACGAATAAGCTACCTACCCAGAAAGAAGCAAGGATTATGAGAAAGAAGAAGAATTCGGCAAGGCCACTAACAAGTCCAACAACGAAGAAAGTTATTCCAACGAAGGTGATTGAGAGGATTATTAAAGATGCAATTGGTTTTTATTTTGTTTATTTTTTATCAAATAAATTACATGAAAAATTATGTGGCAAAAAAATTCTAAAATTCTTGTCTTTAAGTTAACGACCACATCAACAGAGCATCAGTCATTCAACAGAAAAAGACTAAAAAACAAAAATGATAAGTCAGATTGCCATTTTATAACTTTTGAAAATCGAGTGATCAAATAAGAAACTTTGAAATAGTTGAGTATGTTAAGACTTAGTGCCATAAGTGTAGTATATTCGTTAATTTATTGTAACATCCTAAACTTGACCCGGTTCACCGGATCTGGATCATGGGTGTTATCACACAGAACACTTAGTCAAATTCACCAAATTGCATCAGATAACCTTTTATTTAAAACATATTCTTTGTAATTACATTTAAAGACTACAACTCAATATACAAATATGGTACTTAAACATAAAATATTACAAAGTACAATAAATCTTTCTTAAAACAACCATCTAATAGTTACAAATTCAATTAAAGTAGAATTCTACAATACGCCACCTAATCGGCTACGCGCGTGCGCGTTAAAACAACGAATTATATAACAAATTTTAAAGTCCAGTTTTACTGCAAACGTACAGTGTCAGTTATAATATTTATAGTTTCGATGGAACACGAAGTATTCCAAGGGGTTGAACCCAAAGGAAAAGACGATTAAGCAATAACTAGCATACACAATAGAGTCTAAGCGGCTACTAATACAATTTTATAGTACAACAATTCATAACAAGATATTTGCAAGAAAATTAAATATTCTATTCTAGGGACAAAATTGCAAAAAGTGTAAAACTAAAGGGCTACCCAGCAAATAACTAATGGGGGTTGGTTGACTTCAATGTGGTTCACCGAACCTCGGACAATGGACATAAATCGCGTAAATTACCAAGTGGCTCCATTTTATCTTTCGATCTCAATTTTACTGACTTAGACGAATTAAATCCGATTAATCTTTTGATCTCACCGGTTAATCCGGGACTAATGAACAGGTGCGCGACAAGATTACCTTTCGGTCTCACTTTATCTTGATATTTCCCTTAGGGGTTTCACTATCTAAGTTCTTAGTTCAATTTGATTTAGTCCAATTTATTACTATTTAGTCATTTGTCCAAAAGTTTTAGTTTACCCATATCTCCATCAACCAACTTCCTTAAAGGTTTAGTTACACATGCTCAAGGTAAAAGAAATAAACATGAAAATGTAAAATAAGGTAGCCATGAAAGTAAAACTTAAGAAATATGTAAAAGTTGAGCTTTTTGTGCAAGAAAACTTAAATAGCATGAAACCAAAAGCATTTAACAGGAAAATCTAAAGCAAGAAACATAAAGTGAACAAGCTTTAACAAATTGAAAGTAAAATAAACTAAAATACATTAAAGTAAAGCTTAAAAGGTCTTGAAGTCAAGGTACAAGGACTACAAATGCAAATAAACCTTAGCTACGGTACTAACTAACTTAACTAACACTAAGAATAACAAGAACAAAAAGTAAATTCAGAAAAATAAACTTTAATCTAAGGTAGAAGAAGAGAAAAATAAGAACCCTGGAAAAGTGCAGAGAAAAACTAAAGAAAACCTAAAGACTAAACCTAAAACTAAGCTAATGTGTGTCTCTCTCCTCCTCAGCAATTTTTAGCTATTTTAAAGTGTATTCTAATGATTTTTCGTTGCCAAAAATGCCCCTACACGGGCCTTGTGTGATTGGTGAACCGGGTAGACAAAGACTGCTCTTTTTGTCCCCCTGACGAAGGTGGATATCGCGATACCACTGAAGAGAGTCTTCACTCTCCTATACTATTGGAGGTATCGCGATTCCAAGGTGTGGATATCACGATACCCTTTGTGTTACTATCGTTCTCACTCATTTGCGACCTCCAACACATCCCTACATCATTCAAACACACGTTAGGCCTCTCAATAGCACTATCGGCCAATTTGGGTCACAAAATGGACAAAAATGAGACATTTTCACTTATCAACCAAAAATAGGAAAATAACGAAAAACTGAGCTAAAAACGCTATTTTGCTCGAAAAAAGCTCCTTAAGTGCATTGGAAAAGCCTAATTTTCCATATCGATTTGTGGCAGATCACCACCTCATCAACTCTGTATGCATAATAACTCGATACGCCTCTTCTTTGGCGTAGTCCAGGCTTTGTCCCTCCAAGCACAGTCTATTAACATTGAAACCTGAAACATATATGCAACAAAAATTAATACAAGAGTACTTAATAAGCTTCATTACTAAAATGTCTTGAAGGATACTTTATATTCTTGAAAGAACGTTTTTGCATCAACCATCTTTCTAAACCACTTATATTTTGCGGATACCACTATAGTTGTAATACATACATATATGCCAATTATATACTCTTCAAGTACACATTCTTTCTTTTTTAATTAAATGAAGATTTTTTTCAGGCGTTTCAACATACCTTCAAAATCTAACTAATACAACCTATTTTCTAATACTTGCTCTTGACTTAGAACAGTTGTTCATTATCATTATTCAAAGGCAAACACATACACATATGGCAAATACTTACGTAAATCTGAGTACCATCAAACCATTAAGTAAATCATACCCTGATTCAATACCATACAACCCATATTGACAATGTACTTCATAGATCAATCTATTGACATTCACAAAATTATTCCAAACGCCCAAAATAATTGATATTCAGTTTTCATAATATTTCAGGCGAAGTCATTATGCAACTCAGATATGACAGATTCCAAATAACTTTGATTCAATTATATCACCATGGAGAATACCTTATTAACATCCAGATACACGGTTCTTTTCAAAAGCACCCTTTAAACTTATTTATTTATTTCACAGATCGTACCCAGCTCTTAACCCTAAGCATATCAATACCCCAAACTTATTACAGAGCTAACATAATTTATCCATATCTTACCATAAAGACAAATACACAACTTACAAGGCATACATGACAGACCACGCCACAAGGGCCAAACAGAATGTGCCATAAAGGCATCATACAACTTACCATCTTCTCAAGCACTTACAACCCCCATGCAAAGCCTCTACTTAAAGTTTTACTGTTCATAGAACTCTTACATTCTTACCCTTTCAGAACTTAACAAGCAAAGCTAAAACACTTACCCGAAGATGGAATAACCAGTGAATAAACCCAGAATTGAAGCTTCTAGCTTAATGAGAAAGAGATGCATATATATATTTAAAGAAAGAATCAGAGAGTAATATTTTTAAGGAGGAAGAAGAACTTCCTTGAGAACCTTTATCTCATATATATAATCCATTCCCCCTTACAAACATTCAACAAGTGTTATTTAAATTCAAAGCTTGTCTCTCTTATTGGCCTACAGGCTTCAAAAGAAACATAAATAAAAATATTGCATAATAAATATTAAGACAGACATTTCAATTGGTTCCTAACCAAGCACTTTACAACCCAAATGAGAACAATACTAAGGGTGGGTTTGGATGGGCGGTGCGTTTACCTGCGGTTAGTGTAAAAATAGCGGTGGCGGTGAGATTAGATACTGTAGCGATACTGTAGCATGAGACAAAAAGTAAGCTAAACGCACCGCACCGCACTCAATCGCCCATCCAAACCCACCCTAAGACAAACTGGACGTATTATACATTTGGCGATAAATCATATTGTAATTTACCTTTTTGTCCAGCTAAAACCTTTACTCTTTGGCTAATTAGAACAATATAAAATAAAATTTCACCCACAAGTATATGCCAAAAGAAACAAATGGGTGAATTACAACCTGCCAAACACATATTCTTTCACTACTATACGCCTTATCATTGAACCAGCTCGAACTGGGATGTGACACTAAGTACAAAAGATGATTTAGAAATTAATTTATTTTTTCAAATTATTATTTAATTTATTGTAATTAAATAATTGAGTTTCGAAGTGAAAATTAAATTAATTAGTCATCATAGATTTGTTGAATAAGGCAATTAAATTAATTTCCTCATACATTCTAATACAGTAAAGTTGTCATGACTTTAACAGGATTAGAATTGAGTTTAGAAAATAATTAATTGAGAAATTACTTTAGTTGAGTTAGTTAATTAATTAATATTTATTTTTGGTAATAGAAAATAATTTTCTTAGTTTAGTTAATTAATTAAGTAATTAAGTGTATTACTAAGTTAATGTAATGGGTCAATCAAACACCAATTCAATTGTGAATTCACTAAAATAACGTATCGTATATAAATTAATTTATATTTTATGAAAGAATAAAAATTTAACTATTATAATATTTGAACTTCAAACATCATACATAATAAACATTTAACTTTACAATCATCATTTAGATTTGATATGGATTTTTAATAAATGCATTTCTTACATAATTTTTTATCACAATATTTATACAATAAATCTAATTATTTATGATTGTTTTAATATTTATAGCTAAAAAGTAAAGGCAAATGACTAGAATATACCAAAATTTAAAAAAATTTACGGAAAAGGGCCGAAAAATTAATTATTTACCGGAAATGGTCATTTCCCCCGAAAACGCGTCCACGTCAGCGCGTTTTCAGTGGATGAATCAGAAAAGCGCGTCCACGAGGGAGCGCTTTGTGCCACATCAGCAAAAAACGCGTCCTTGAGGGCACGCTTTGCTGATGTGGCAAAAGCGCTCCCTCGTGGACGGGCTTTACCCGCTTCAACGATCATTTTTTTTTGACCGTTGGGTCTCCAACGATCAAAAAAAAAACCTATAAATACCCCCAACTCTTTTATTTTTTTCACACATTAGTCCTTAATCATTTTTCTCTCAACTTTCTCTCAAATTTCTCTCAGATTCCTTTAAACTTCCTCTCAAATTTCACAATAGTCCTTTAATATTTACAAAAAAAACCTTTTTTAAATTTTTTTAAATATATTTTTTTTGATAAATTTAAAAATATTCGATCGTATTAGCAATGGCCGGAGAATTAATTCGTCTCAACGATAAACACATCTCCGTCGATCAAATGCAAATGGTAAGTTTTAATTTTAATTTTTCAATACTATTTAAAATTTTTAAGGTTTATACAATTTTAATTAAATTTTAATTTATAATTTTTTAAACAGTCTGTAGATCGGGTGTTGCAATGCTATATTCGCAATATGCCCGGTCCGCCATCGCCGTTTATCGAGAACTACCTGCAGGAAGCGGGTTTTTGGCATGTGGCCACGATAGGCCGGGGGTGCAAGTTGGACCCGAAGTTAATCAGTGCGTTGATAGAGAGGTGGAGACCCGAGACGCACACTTTTCATCTTCCATGCGGAGAGTGTACCATCACTCTAGAAGACGTGCAATTGCAATTAGGATTGCCGGTAGATGTGTACGTAGTCACCGGGTCCGCAACTTCTGGCGATTGGGCCGCCGTATGCTACGAGCTTTTGGGTGCTATTCTGGATAACATTTACGGTGGTCGGATCGAGATGGGCTGGTTACGAGACACATTCCCCGAGCCGAATAATGATTCGACGGAAATAGAAAGAATACGGTATGCTCGGGCATACATTCTTGAGATGATTAGAGGGTATCTGATGCCGGATCTGTCACGAAACCTCGTACACCTGAGATGGCTACTAAAACTCGTTGATTTTAGAGCAGCCGGTGAATTGAGTTGGGGGTCTGTCGTGCTAGCAAAATTGTATCGGGAGATGTGCGGCGCGCGCCGAATAAAGCGAAAATCGGAGGTTGCCTATCACTACCGCAATCATGGAGTGCGGTTTGATTTCCATTTTTACGTCCTCGAGTCGACCACCCATATACATTCCCACTCATAACAAGGTAAATTTAATATTAGATTTTACAATTATTACGTAGATTTAAAATATAATTGTATGCTAAAAATTTATTTAATTAGGTGGAACCATTCGGCGAGTTATGTTGGAATACCTACATCGCTTGAAGATATACGGCTTCTACTAGAGCAACGGTCGGAAGCACAAGTAAGTATTAAATTTTAATTAAATTTCGTAATAAAATTATCGTTTCGTATTTCGTGTTTAGTATTTCGTATTTAGTATTTAGTATATAACTAATATTTTTATCATGTTAATATAGTTTGAATGGACACCATACGAGGACCCGTCAATTCGGGTAGTAATTCCGGAGGAGTTCTTTCAAAATCCGAACATTTGGCATGTGAAGGTCCCATTGATCAACTATGCCAGATCGGGTTCTGCGTCAATTTGGATTCCGACAACCGATTCCCGTGGCACCTGAGGTGCTCGATGATGAGCACAAAGTCGACTTACGGCAGTTGCATACGGATTGGCCAAGATTTTGGTCAGCGTATATCGAAATGTGGGAGAACCGGTATGATTATATACCTACTCGGGAACCGATCATCGTTCCTGAGTTAGCGTGCATGCCGGAATACATGCCATGGTTCCGGATCCATGGCAAGCCGTATTTATTGTCGGAAGAGGAGAGGCGACGGCAACTTCGTGAACAAAGGGAACGACGGGGCCCTTTAAATCCAAAGAGAAGGGGTGATGAGACGGGACCATCAACGGCGCCGACACACGATCACCGAGCCATCTCTACAGCGCCCACACGATCACGGGCCCAACACTTTAGCCGGCGACACCGACATCACGGCCTTTTCAGATTATGCGGTCGTGCACCTAGCCCTTATATGTATCATAACCCTTATATGTTTCCTTTCCCCACCCCACGGCAGTTGGAATGCATGGCTCTGGTTCGAGTCCGTTCCCGACTACTCGATCGCCACCGATCTTGAGGCCACCGTCAGATGAGGATCGCACGAGGCGCCATCGGGAGCTCTTCTTTTACCAGTCTCCTTCGCCTTATGGGATTGGACACCTCCGCCATGGTTTATGCAAACACCTCCCAAGTCGTTATGTTATCAAGGTGGGTCATCCTCCTAACACCTACAACCAGACCCCCTGCCAGAGGAACCAGAATCCCCGCCTAAAGTTCCACAACCCCCGCCGGAAGCTAGAAGAAGGAGGAATCCGGTACAGAATCAGTCGACCACCCATGTGCACATCGATTCGACCGGCACCAACATTGATTCCGACCGCCATTTTTTTTATTTTTTTTGTAATTTAATTTTTATATCTTTAATAAAATAAAAGTTGTTTTTTTTATTTTTTTATTTTAATTTAATTTTTATATCTTTGCTAAAATAAAAGTTGTTTATTTTTTTTATTGTAATTTAATTTTTATATCTTTAATAAAATAAAAGTTGTTTATTTTTTTATTGTAATTTAATTTTTATATCTTTGCTAAAGTTGTTTATTTTATTTTTTGTAATTTAATTTTTATATCTTTAATAAAATAAAAGTTGTTTATTTTTTTATTGTAATTGATTTTTTTTATCTTTAATAAAATAAAAGTTGTATTTTTTTTTGTATTTTATATTTTTTATTTTTAATAAAATAAAAGTTGTTTTTTTTGTAATTAATTTTTTTTATCTTTAATAAAATAAAAGTTGTTTATTTTTTTATTGTAATTTAATTTTTATATCTTTGCTAAAGTTGTTTATTTTATTTTTTGTAACTTAATTTTTATATCTTTAATAAAATAAAAGTTGTTTATTTTTTTATTGTAATTGATTTTTTTTATCTTTAATAAAATAAAAGTTGTTTTTTTTGTAATTTATTTTTTTTATTTTTAATAAAATAAAAGTTTTTTTTTGTAATTGATTTTTTTTATCTTTAATAAAATAAAACTTGTTTTTTTTTTGTAATTGATTTTTTTATCTTTAATAAAATAAAAGTTGTTTATTTTTTTTATTGTAATTTAATTTTTATATCTTTGCTAAAATAAAATAAAAGTTGTTTATTTTTTTTTGTAATTTAATTTTTATATCTTTAATAAAATAAAAGTTGTTTATTTTTTTATTGTAATTGATTTTTTTTATCTTTAATAAAATAAAAGTTGTTTTTTTTTTTGTAATTGATTTTTTTATCTTTAATAAAATAAAAGTTGTTTTTTTTAATTGATTTTTTTTATCTTTAATAAAATAAAAATTGTTTTTTTAATTTATTTTTTTTATTTTTAATAAAATGAAAGTTGTTTTTTAATATCCTAATCGTAATTTAATTTTTATATATTTAATGAAATAAAAAACACATACTTTACTTTTATCATGTCTTTAATTACATCTAAACAAAAATGATACAGACGAAAATGAGATATAACTTTTCATTCTTCCAAGAGACAAAAATGATAAGGAGACTATCAACTATTCCGATTTGGACACGAGCGAGATGTATGGCCTGGGTTCCTACACCATCCGCATAACTTCCGTTGGTTGGCCGTTTCTCGGATATCCATATTGTTGCGTATTCTAGTCGAGCAAGGTCGACCTTTTGGTTTGCGCCGTAGTTCTCTATCCGGTAACAGCTTATACGGAGCAAGCGATACAGACGGCCACTTACGTTCATCTGGGACTGGTGGGAATACGTGTCTCCACACGTTGTACATGTTTTCTATTTTATACACTTCGTCGACATAGCTCATGGGATCCAGACGGAGATTCTGACAAGCCGCAAGTACATGAGCGCATGGGTAACGAAGTGCATCAAATATCCCACAGTCGCAGGTCCTATTTCTCAAGTGTACATGATATTGCCCGCCAACAATACCTTGGTTCGGTCTGTCAAACTCCGTCACATGAAACCATAGGTTGTCGCGATCGTGACACACTGTGTGCATGGTGTTGGCCCGTGCCTTCCCATTGTTAATTTCTCGCAATACCTTCGCGCACCATACATGGCCTCCTTGCATTTGGCCTTTAAAACTCGCTCATCGCTTCGGAAATAGTGCCGCTAAACGAAAATATGTCTCTCGCACAACCGATGTTATCGGCAAATGATGCATTCCTTTTAGAACAGAATTTATGCATTCGGCCAGGTTTGAGGTCATATGACCATATTGTAGGCCGCCGTCGTATGCTTGTGTCCACTGTTCGAAAGGAATATTGCACAGGTAGTTTGCGCCTTCTTCGTTAACTGAGCGCAAACTCGCCAACATCTCGTGAAAAAGGTCCTTATTGATCTCATAACCTGCCAATATAAGTTGATAGCGAATATTACATACCACTCTTCAATTAAGAATAAATTGAATATTACAAACGAAATTATATTAATAGATATTACATACCCATATTGGTCACTTGCCATCGTTGACTTGTAGATCGATGTTGCCCGTGGTAGTTGGACGCAACATGCCTTAGGCAATATCGATGGTGTGTGCGATGCCATAGGCTTCCTCGTCGCTCTATTGCGGCTAGTATTCCAGGGGCCCGATCCGATATAACACATATATCGGGTCAGAGGCGGACATGCCTCCTTAACCTAGATAGAAAGAAATCCCAGTCATCAGCTGACTCCCCCAGTGTTATTGCAAACGCAATTGGAAGGATTCTCCCACTGCCGGTTTGTGCCACAGCTAGCAATAGTCGATGCGTATATCTACCATACATAAAGGTACCGTCAATTTGTACCAATGGCTTGCAGTATATAAATGCGTCTCGGCATTGCTTAAATGTCCAGAACAGACGCTTGAACACTTGGCATCCACGGATCAATCGATCGTTGTAGTACGCCGGTTCCGTTTCAAGGTCTGTTATGCTGCCTGGGACATATCTCTCCAGCACCTGACACCACTGCCACACTTCATTATATGAAGCGTCCCACCGACCGTGCAACTTTTCCAACGCCTTCTGCTTGGCTATCCAAGTCTTCCGGTAAGAGGGCGTGTACCCCAATTGGCTACAAATATTGCCAATTAAGGCCGGCACTGTAGTATTGGGATCCGCCTTCACCGTCGGTATTATTAAGTCAACCAACATCTCTGAATCCATCTTCGGATAATCTTGTGAAACACATGTCAACGAAGTACGTTAAATAATGCAACATTACGTAATATTAGTATTATTCAAAAACCTTGAACACCTAGTGATACTGTACCGGCAAGACATGTATGTGGACCGTTGTACTTTTTGATCTCTCACAAGCCTGTTCTTTTCCTCAACGAGGCCATGATTTTCCATGAACATGTACCGTCTTGCACTGCACACTTGGCCTCGTACTTATCGAGTTTGGATTTAACCACGTTGTAGTTAACCCTGTTCTTGATGCTATATTGTTTCAATGCACCAAGAAAACTATCCTTGTTGGAAAACTCTTTACCAACTTCTAATTCGCCCGAATCCAACGACGAACTTGTACGGTCACGCCTTCTGTGTGGTAGTTTAGGAAACTCTAATGCATCGTCTTGAGATAGATCGACATTATGCATGTGGGCTGGAGGTGAGTACGCCTTGAATTGCGGATCTTCTTCTTCTTCATCTGAACCGCCTTCAACATCGGTTAGAATAGGCTCCGATTCAGAAAATAATGCAACTTCTGCACCATCGGGGCCGGGCTCTCGAGATGGATCCACATCGGACCCATCATCCGACCCACCATCATATACAACGAACGAGGGCCCCTCGCTGGTGGATATCGTGGGGAGTACATTATCCCTTCTTAAACAACTTTCGTAACGTTCTCAATCATATATGGATTGCCAACCACTAGAAGTTGATGACGTTCCCCAATACATATTTCTAGCATCGAACGTCGAAGGAAGGATATGCATGTCCCATCCACCAACCGAGTGTCGTGTAGGGGTTGTGTTTTCCATACTACCACCAAACACGGGCGCTTCCGTATTCTGCCTCCCACTAACAGAGTGTCGACTTGGGGTCGTGTATTCCCCTCGACAGCGTGTAGATGTTGAAGTCGAAGGAAGATCACTTGGCGATGAAAATTGAACATATACCTCAAGATAGGGTGATCCATCGGCAAGATGAGTCTCCACCATTGTCTCCAAGCTCCGATGACCTTTGATGTCGAATGAGTCATATCTCACGAGATCAATCAAGCGCAAAATCTATACTTAATAGATGAACTTTCATTGGCGTTGTTAGAAGATTTTACGCCTAATTCTTTTTGCTAAGTTCTCACAAATCTATGTTCGAGTTAAAACCCAATCGCTATTGTGTTCTCCGATAAAAACAACACCATTTTGATTGTAACAAACCTCACCATCGTATTAAATAACAAAGATTAATACGTTCACTCATCTTCGGTTTCTATTTTACTTTTGCCTCAATTTCGTTATGCAACCCGAGAATGAAATTTTGTTTGATTTATAGTCTAAGGATTGTCGGATCATCAGAGCAAAAGAGCGTCTACACCGGGAGCTTTTTTTGATACTCTTGCCGGCGGTGCATCCCGATTGAAGCGTTTTGGGCACTATTTGTTCGAAACATCTTCTCAAAATTATTTTGCCGAGAGATCATCAGTAGTAAAAGAAAGCGCCCACGTGGGAGCTTTTTGAAGATTTTATCGACAAAGTGCATCCCGCTTGAAGCGTTTTGGTCACTATTTGTTCGTAAACGTCTTCTCAAAATTATTTTGCTAGAGACTACTCGAGCAAAAAGAGCGCCCACGTGGGAACTTTTTTCGAGACTTGCGACGGCGGTGCATCCTCGCTTGAAAGCGTTTTGGTCACTATTTGTTCAGAAACGTCTTCTCAAAATTATATTGCCAGATACTACTGTAAAAAAATTCAAATAATTTTTATTTGAAATTATTCGAATTAATTAACCCTAAACTTAAAATTATTCTAATTAATTAACCCTAAAATCTAGTCTATTAATTTTCCCCTAGAAACCTTAAACCCTAAGACCATAAAAAAACCCTGAATCGTAACCCTAAAACCCTAAAAACTCATACTCTAGCACTAAAAATAGGATGCAAAACCCATCGGGGGTGAAGGGCAAAAGCGCGTCCACGAGGGAGCGCTTTTGCCACATCGCAAAGCGCGCCTCAAGGACGCGTTTTTTCTTCGATGTGGCACAAAGCGCTCTCGTGGACGCTGCGTTCGATTCATCATCCTCCAAAACGCTACGATGTGGACGTATTTTCGGGAGAAATGACCATTTCCGATAAATAATTATTTTTACGACTTTTTTCGGTAATTTTTTTAAAAATAGTATATTTAGGTCATTTGCCTAAAAAGTAAAATGTGTACTTGTAATTTCATAAAAGAAAAAAGAAAAAAGTAAGAAAGGGGTGGCGACCGTAAAAAGGTAAACGAACAGAAACATCGAGAACCATTTCCAGTAGATATAATAAACGACAGCGTATAGCTCCAAACATGAATTTTTCTATAAATACCTACAGTTTCAATCAGAGTTAAATTATTATTATATTTAGTTTTTTCTCGGTTGGCTCTTTCTTTCTTTTTTCTGTTTCCTCTCTTTTTATTGAAAAATTAGGGTTTCCGTCAGCAGTGGTGAGAATCAATGGCGTCGACTTCGAGGAAGATAATGTTGAGGAGCTCCGACGGAGAGACTTTTGAGGTGGAGGAAGCGGTGGCGGTTGAGTCGCAGACGATCAAGCACATGATCGAGGACGATTGCGCCGACAACGAGATCCCTCTCCCAAACGTCACCAGCAAGATCTTGTCCAAGGTCCTTGAGTACTGCAAGAAGCATGTCGATGCTGCTGCCGACAAGGAAAAGACTCCCGATGACGAACTCAAGGTTTGGGATGCTGATTTTGTCAAGGTTGACCAAAATACCCTCTTTGACCTCATCCTGGTAATGCTGTTACTTTTAGAGCTGTTTGGGTTAATTGAAATCGTCTGCTCATCTGTTTATTGCTCTACTGTTACCGGACATCGCTTTTTTCCCTAGCGTTTTTTGAATCAGTTCGCACGACCCAATCAGGAGGCGTATGGTGAATAAATTCCCATTGATTCATTAAGGCACATAATTTACAAGCTTCAAAATTTTTCATTTCCTGGAAATACCGGTGTATTGGTCTTGATAATGGGAATTGAAGTATTAAATGTATAGATTGTTGCTTATTTTGTTCGGGCTTATTTTCTATTCGTATGGTAAACCTTTTGATATTGGGATTTGCAGGCAGCGAACTATCTGAATATCAAGAGCTTGCTGGACTTGACCTGCCAAACTGTGGCTGATATGATAAAGGGAAAGACACCCGAGGAGATTCGCAAGACCTTCAACATCAAGAACGATTTCACCCCCGAGGAAGAAGAGGAGGTTAGGAGGGAGAATCAATGGGCATTCGAGTGATAGGAAAGCCTTTAAATTTAATGTTGATATTATTATAGTTTCTATGCTTTTCTGGTTAGGTTTTCAAGTTGGGGAAAAAAATTAAGAACATTGGCTTTCTTTTGGCTTATTTTGTTATATGCATTAGTGTCTTCTATTCTAGAGGATATTTAATATGAACCTCTCCCCTCCTCTATTATCATAATATAATTAGAATTTCTTAATTTGCATTGCTATTCTTTAGTAATTTTGTTGAATCTGATCTTCTCACTTTTATTTAACTTCTACTTGGGAGAAGTGATGTGCAATGCATACATACATATTTACGATATATAATTGAACCAAATGCATATATTTACATACATTATACAATCCGAGTTCTATGAATCTTGTGTGGTCAAGTTTTTTTAATTTTTGGACAAATCCTTTACCACCTTTAATGGAAACATAGAAATCCAATTTTAGGGAGATTCAGTTTAAGGGTATATTTAGCCTGACAATCCAAAAGCCTTTTGACAGCAAAAGCAGCTTTTGAATGTGCTTTTCAACCAAGAAAATGACTGATCGGTGTTTTCCAAAAGGACTTTGCAATGCTAAACTAGCTCCAGATTGAAAGATAAGAATTTTTGTGGTTAGCTCATTGGATTTTAAATGTACTTCTCATGGGACCTACTGGCCCTAATCTGTAACTTCAAATGGTTTAACCGTGTTTCATTTGTTGGATTTACAATATTGTACTTGCATGTATAAAAAGTTATGAAATCTAATCCTCCCCATGTTTTCAAGTATCTTGGTTTTAATGTAAACTTGATGAACAAGTCTTGCAAGCATGCTTGATAGAGATTTCATTTGATGATATGATTTTGCAGTTCTGAGTAATCCTCTCTTGAGTAAAGCTTTGAAGAGTGCTTAAGATTATCCTCTCTCAAGTAACATTAAAACTTGCATGTTTTTCTTCAACAGGAATAAACATTGATATATCAATATACCCCATAAATTTAAAAAGCATCAGAACTAGTATTATTAGTTAATATGCCCTCTTAAGACATCATCTATCAATATAACATTAATAACCAAGTAATTAAAGGGTTTTTTGTTTGTTTTATGTCCATCGCATCTCTTCATACTTTATCTTGAGCAACTTTCTCTCTTCTTCCCACTTGTCTCTATCTTCATTATATTTATCTTTCAAAGTGCTTTTAACTCTATCAAAATTCTCCTCCTTTTGCAGCAACTTTTTCTTGTACTTATCCTTGTATTTCCCTTTGGCTTTCAGTGCTTCTTCCTCTTTGAACATCCTGCAAGTCTCACATGCAACTTGCACCTGCATGCTTCCCTCTTCACCTTCTTTTTCATTCTTCTTCACTGTTGTCCTTATTTCTACTTCCTCCTTTTCTCTCATGCTGTTGTCATTTCCTCCCTCAATGGTACCCTGAAACAATACATTCATGAATATCAGGTCATGCATGCAAATTCAATCCACCATAATGATAATAATAATAATAATAATAAGGCACTTACGCTTTTGTTTAAAGATCTTAACTTCAAGTTGTGTAACAGAGTGGAGAAAAGAGCATAAATATCCTGAAGAAGAAGCTTGACCATGTAAACTACGAAATCATGCAATATCAATGCGACGAGCGTTGCAATAAAGTGCTGTTTATTACCATCGACAGCAAAGTAAAGCAAACACATTAACAAGGTTCGGTCGAGCCAAAACCAAGTCTTCTTTTCTGCATCCATCATTGAGATATCACTCTCCAAAGAACCCTCTATTCAAAGAATAAACACAGAATGGAATATCACAGCGTTTCGAATTGGACAGTGCGTTTGTTATTACATATATATATATATATATATATGTGTGTGTGTGTGTGTGTGTGTGTGTGTGTGTGAATAAAGTTAAAAGGGAATAAAAAGTTAACACTAAACCTAGCTTGGAACTTACGATATTCCTTAAAAGGTGACCTTAATTGAAGAGAAGCCAGAGGCTAACACCTAATGGTGGATTGGACCTTCGTGAAATAATGGGTTTTCTAATTACACAAAAATGTTGTCATACATACTTATGTCCAACTTCATTACTTTTCTTTCCTCTTTTAGGCCCAAATGTTCTCTCACTCCATTTCTTTAACAAAAAGGTTTAGACAGGCACCATCAACAAATTTAAAGGTTACAATAAAATTAGGGATTTAGTATTTACAATAAAATAAAATTTAAGTGAAATAACTAATACCATTAGTGTTGCTTAACATGCTAATTAAGCATAGAAAAATTTTGATAAAAAATACTAGTAAAATTTTTAAACAAAAAATTAAAAATAAGTAGACAAAATCCAAGTAGATAAATTAGTAGCAAAATTTGGCCATATTTAAATCTTATCTTTTAAAGCTTTCAATGGCCATTTGAAAAGACTTGTGTTCTAGTGTAACACCAAAATTGAGTTCAAACCCAAGATAACCTCTACTTCCTGCCGTTGTAAAAAAAACAATTGAAGCAAATGTGAGTTCATAATATTTATGAAAAACAATGAAATATATAATTAAAGCTATCACTATAATAGAGTTTAAAAACTTCAAAAGTGATAATTGAAAATCTAACATGCGATAGACATATGATCATTTTTTTTAATTACGTTTGTGAAGCTATGCACAGCATGGTTAAAACAAAATCTATACATTTCAATCACCCAAACGAATGCCAAATTATTCTTATTGTTCAAGATTTGTCAAATCCCTAAAACTAAATTTTTTAAAAAAAAATCATAAATTCAATTTAAAAATCAACCGAATGTGGAAGATAATAAACTAACAACTCATAATTTTATTATATACCAAAAAACAAAAAAAAAAGGTGAATGAAGAAGACAAAACACATGAAAACACAGAGCTTTTGGCTTATATCACCTTTTATTTTTTTTATTCTTCTTTCTTTTTTCATCAATAAAACAAAAATGGCAGCTTCCATCAGAAAAAATTATACAATAAAACAAGATATCAGAATTCAGTAGTCATGTTCTGAAAACAATAGATTAGAACTCATTGCCAAAACAGAGTATTTGGGTCAGATTTTCACAAGCCTTTTTGAAGTTATTATTAGTTTTATGATTATGATTATATATGTTATATGTTGTATACATACAATTATCAGAGAATTGCTTTTGTAATTTAATATGTAGAGTATGGTATTTGGTTTGCCATTTGCCAAGACAACTGTTGCCATCATTTTTGTTATTTTTTTTTTTTAGTCTTTAATGAATGATTTAAGGGACCACTAACTTCATTTCCACCATCTTTTTTTTTAAGGGAAAGGGAACATTCCTGGTTTATATATATATATATATATATATATATATATTATTTAATTTCATTAAGCTTTTTAAATTTATCAGTTATTTTTTTATTTTTGGTATGTAAACTTTTCTAACTAAGTACTCAAAATTAATGCTATATCAATGAAGTTCGTTTGTCAGTTCAATAAGTCAATTAGATGTAAAACACAATTCAAATATGTATTTGTTGTATGAACAATTTGGATACGATGTGATAACGAAAACAAATCATATCAATAAGTTTTATGAAAGCTATATATATATATACATATATATTAACATGATATATTCGAACTCTTTATGTAATAGATACACATGTTTATAATATGATTTAACATTTAAATATGATACATGTTATATTTAAGTTGATATTTAGTGTCTAAACTAAACAGAATGAGCTAAGTGGTATAATTCTTATACTTTTAGAATTCAAATGGAGGATAGAGAATATTTTCTGAATTAACCCTATGTATATATTTTAGACTCACTTCAGCTACACAAGTTTAAAAAGAAATTTGAATACGAAATTATATTGATCATTTGAGAGATAAAATTAATTTTATTAAGTGAAAATGAAAGACAACTTTTTTGGAGTCAAAATGAAAAAAAAAATCGAGTTTGAAGAGGAAAAGGTTTGTTATGATATTTAGTATTACTCACCTACAACTCGAATGGATTCAGGTCGGACTCTACGCGGTTCGCATATTGAGCTCGAGAATGGCAAAGATGATGATTGCAACTTTTTACATTAAGGTTAAATTTCCTACAAGAACAGGGATAGGCTTTATGTAGTCTGATCAACGAACAGTGAGACAGTGTCACATGTTATCAATCAAACATACACGCAAACAGGTATAGCAAGGACAGTGCTCGCTGCAGACAGGAATGGATGGTCAAGTTTTGGATTTAGACATAAGGGATGAAGACAGAATTAAAAAGACAAAAGCGACAGAAGTCACGAAAACCTTGCAGTTGTTCTATGATGATGTGGATAAGTGGTAAAAATTTCGTCGGCATTGGCAGAGGAGGAAAGAAAGGATTTGCTCCACTGTTTAAGGGTGAATTTTGATGTTTTTACGTGGTCGGCTGCAGACATGCCTGGGGTGGATCATTAAGTAATTTTTCACAGGTTAAATGCGTTCCATAAAGTTAAATCAAATAAGCAAAAGAAAAGAAAGCTTGCTCCGCAGGTCGTAGAGGCAATAAGGCAAGAAGTAGGGAAACTATTGTCAGCAGGATTTATCAAGGAGGTGGAGTACCCTGATTGGGTTTCGAATGTTGTGATGGTGAAGAAGGCTAGTGGAAAGTGGAGAATGTGTATTGATTTCACCAACCTTAATAAAGCATGCCCTAAAGATAGCTTTCCTTTGTCCTCGATTAATAGATTGGTGGACGCGTGCTCGGGGCATAGATTCATGAGTTTTATGGATGCATTTTCTAGTTACAACCAGGTACCAATGGCCCCAAAAGATCAGGATAATAAAACCTTTATTAAAAATGAGGGTTTATTCTGCTATCAAGTTATGCCCTTTGGTTTAAAGAAAGAGGGTGCAACTTACCAGAGGATGGTTAACAAAATTCTTAAAATGCAAATCGAGCATAGTGTCGAAGTTTATGTTGATGATATGTTGGTGAAAAGTTCTACTCTAAGGGGGTATGTTCAAATTTTTTGAAGGCTTTTGCCATTCTGTGAGCTCACAATATGAAGTTGAATTCGGAGAAGTGTGTTTTTGGTGTAAAAGCAGGCAAATTTCTAGGCTTCCTAGTTTCAGATAGGGGAATAAAGGCAAACGCAGAGAAGATTTAGGTTATTTTATATATGCCTCCCTCAAGGACTATCAAGGATATCTAACGTCTAACGGGGAGGGTGGTTGCACTTAACAGGTTCGTTTCTAGAATGGCAAACAAATGTTTACCCTTCTTTGAAGCCTTGAGAACTTCTTTTACTTGGATTGAAGAATGTCAGGTTGCTTTCGAGAAGCTTAAGTTGTATATTATGTCTCCACCACTTTTGATGTCGCCTCGCATGGGGAAAATTATGTATCTTTATTTAGCAACCTCAGATGAGATAGTAGTAGCAGTTTTAATCAGGGTAGAAGGAGTTCGCCAGTTCTCGGTGTATTATGTCAGCAAGGTTTTGCAGAATGGTGAGTAAAGGTATTCAAAAATAGAAAAACTCACTTTTTTCTTTAATTGTAGCAGCTCGCAAGTTGCGTCCTTATTTTCAGGCTCATCCTGTAAGGGTCATGACGAATCAAGCTATCAAGGATATTCTGTCTAGAGTAGATACTTTAGAAAGAATGACAAAATGAGGAATTGAATTAGCTATGTTCAGTATAGAATATGCTCCAATGACGACAATAAAAGGGTTAGATCCTAGCCAATTTTATAGTAGAGTGATCTTTTGATAAGTCATCAAATCTTGCAGATGTAGTGGTTAACTCGTCATAGGGGGAAACAAGTTCAATTGCGAAGTCAAAGTGTTGGGCAGTCTATGTCGATGGCTCCACAGCAAAGACAGGGTCAAGAGCAGGAGTTCTTCTAGTTGATCTCGATAAAAATAAATAGCATTATAGACTATCTTTTGGCTTTCAAACGTCTAACAATGCTACGGAGTACAACGTATTAATATCGGGATTACAATTAGCTCAGTAACTAGGAACAAAAGAACTAACCATACATACAGATTCTCAGTTTGTAGCAAAATAGATGAGTGGGGAATATGAAGTGAAAGAACCAATCCTGAAGAAATACCATTCCATGTCAACTTAGTTACTCACAAAGTTTGATAAAGCGCAAGTCAAAAGCTCTTAAGAAGGGACAACACTAAGGCAAATATTTTATCAAAGATGGCATCATCTGTTATCATTGAGCAAAGAGAAAAAAATCTTAGAAGAATATAGAGACGTCCCAATATATGACATTCAACAAATATTTAATCTGAGCCAAGAAGAAACATAGATGACCCCTATTATCTAAGCCTTGCAAGGAGACGAGCACCATCTCAATAAAAGGGAGCTCGCCAAGTTGCAATATAAAGCTGCAAGGTATGACATCGTTTTTTATATTTCAATACCAATTCATTTACAAATTATTCATTTTTTGGTCAATTAAAACCATTTATTTTATTATACAACTGTTAGGTATACCTTTCTAGAGGGTGTACTTTATAAAAAGGGGTATTTTCAGCCACTATTGCAATGTCTTGCACCCTTGGAAGCTGTGAGGGAATTTGCGGCGATCACTTGGGTGAAAAGTTACTAGCACAAAAAGTTCTTAGACAAAGGTACTATTGGCCAATTGTGCAGAAGGACATATACCATATGATTCACACTTGCGATGCTTAACAAAGATATGCTCAAATGCAGCGATCACCAGTAGAGCCTTTACAAATAATGTCAAGCCCTTGGTCATTTACAACTTGGGGAACAGATATTTTGGATCCATTTTTGATAGCTACAACACATAAGAAGTTTATAATGGTTATTGCAGATTACTTCAATAAATAGATGGAAGCTGAAGCTTTAGCCACAAATACGGAGAAGCAAATAGAATCATTTCTTTGGAAGTCCATTGTTTGTAGGTTTGGCGTCCTACGCTTAATTATAATAAATAATGGAATCCAATTTCAAGGAAAATTTAATTTAATTTTTTTTTTTGCAAAGATCTACAATGGTCAAGCAGTGAACAAAAAGATTTTAACAGCTCTAAAGAAAAATGTTGATAAGCCTAAATGTGTGTGGTTAGAGGAATTACCAAGAATTATTTAGGCCCTGCGAACCTCACTTCACACAGCAACCGGAGAAATTGCATTATCACTTATGTATGGAATAAAGGTAGTGATCCCTGCTAAAATAGGTATGTGATCCCATAGAACAATCCATTTTGATAAGGATGCTAATCAAGAAGCCATACGACTCAACCTCGATCTCATTAATGAAATTAGAGAGGAAACAAAAGTCAGGAACGTAGCATGAGCTCAACAAGTTGCCCAATATTATAATTCCAAAGTTAGGAACAAGCAATTTCAGGTATGTGATCTTGCTTTAAGGAATACCGAGGCTAGTTTTACGGCATCAGTAAGGAAAAGTGGCTTCAAACTGGGAATGACCTTACAAAGTAATAGAAAAGATAGGCTATAGAGCCTACAGAATAGCAAAGATGGAAGGTCTTATTCTGTCGCTAACATGGAATGCACACCACTTAAAGAAGTATTGTGAATGAATGATTTATTTTTCTTTCAATAAAGAAGTATTATTTACAAATGATATTTATTTTATTTTATGAATAATTTTATTTGAGTTAGCTGATCTTAGATCGCAACTGATATTGTTAATGTAACAGTCCGGTTTAGACCCTAGTCGGAACAGTGATTTTGAGACCACAAATCCGAGTCAGTAAATTATTTTAATATTATTTTCTGTGCCTTTGATATGTGATTAAGCATGTGTTAAAGTTCCGTAAGTTAATTTGTCCGTCTGTGTGCTTAATTTGGTAAAATGATCTAATTGTGAGAAATGTTAAATTAGCATGCTCTTTGATAAAGTATCTTTTTGATGTGGCTTTTAAATGAGGAAGCCTTATGAGGCAATTAAGCCATTTTTATGATAGTGGATGATTAAATAACAAAATAACCTTGTTGTTAATTTGTCTTTTATGTAGAGGTGTACATGGGCCGGGCTGGGCCCAACTAAAAATCTAGGCCAGTTTTGTAGGCCCGGGCCCGGCCCGACCCAAAATATGGGCCTGAAAAATTGTCCAAGCCCGGCCCGACATGGAATTGGTAAACCCGAGCCCGGCCCGTATTATTTTTTTTATTAAATTAAAAATAATGAATCAAATACATTTAAAGAAAATATATGTTTATTTTCTACTTTGAATATTATAATGATACTATTCTACCATTTAATTTTCTACTTTGCGAAAATAGGTATTGGACATCGGTTCTTCAAGAATATAGACATTTAGTAAGAAATCTACTAACTATAGAAAGATGGCAAGTATTTGCCTTGAAGATTTGCACTCTGAAGATTCGCCCCAGCTAGTAAAGCCCCACGAAGATTTGCCCCGGTAAATTCACACCTTCCCTAGGAAAAAATAAAACCCGTTGCAAACAAAGTTCACAAGAAAATACACTCTCCAAAAAGGATAAATAATTCTGAGGATCTTACTCGCGTAAAGTTGCATTGTGAAAATTCGAACCCACAGTTAATCACATAATTCACTTAAGAACCAGACATACCTGAAATTTTGCACACTGAAGATTTGCACGTGAGAAAAATAGGGTTTTGAGACAGGCAAAGCTGAAATCCACAAATGAAAGATCCTGCACAAATAAAGAGGGAAAAAGGAGATGATGAATCCAAAGTGCAATAACAAGCGGCATTACATTACTTCTGCTTCTTCATACTTCAGACACGATCACAAATGAACAAAGCCATTAAGAAAAGCCCCACATAGCCTAAACAACACAATCACAAACAACCGTAAACCAAGAACCACATTCGAGTTAAAAACAAATGACTTGGAGCGAATGATAAAGCCTAGGATACACCTTGCAGAAACAACTCCCAAGGCCGACAAAGAGAAAGAAGGCATTAATTCAAGGAAAAATTAAAGAACAAAGTTCCGACAAAATAAAAATGTCTTATAAAAAAAAAGAATCTGAAAACAACTGAAGTTGAACCATAAGGAATCGAATGATAATAAAGAGAGACATCAAACATTTGGATTAAAACTAAAACACACACACACACATTCAACAATCCAAAAGAAAATGCCACAAATAACCACCATCATCATGGATCAGCGAAAATGAGAAAACTAGTATTAGATCCAAGAGGCATGCACAAAAGCTACAAACAGAAGATCAATGAGACCGAGTCTCGCTTCCTGCGAACAAAGATTCCTGCGAACAAAGTGTTTCACACAAGATTTTGTCAAAAATTTGGGATCAGAAATTATTTACCAATTTAGAGAGATCAAGGCCAGAAAGGTTAACTCGTCGAAATTTAACTCTTTCAGACTGTACGCGTCAATGTTTGGGAGGAAGAGGGAGGAAGATGAAGAGGAAGTTAGGTTAAGGATTTTGATTTCAGAAATGGAAAAAAGGGAAGGAACCGAGGAAGCCTGGAAGAGATTAAGAGAAAGGCACGTGAAAAAATAAAATAAAAATAATACTAAAGTTAAAATTTTATTAATAAAAAAATAAAAATAATACTAAAATATTTTGGGCCGGACTGGGCCCGGGCCAAAAAAATCATACCCGAGGCCCGGCCCATTTTTTAAACGGGCCTCATTTTTTGCCCAAGCCCATTTTTTGGGCCTATATTTTTACCCAATCCCTCCTATTTTCGGGCGGGCCTTCGGGCCGGGCCGGGTAGCCCGGCCCATGTACACCTCTACTTTTATGATAATAAAAAGGTTAATAAAGTAAATATTATAATAACATGTTTATAATAAAAATAAAGTATAAAAATAGACATGGTTCATCCATTTTCTCCACCGAATGTAGAAAAGAAAAGAAAGGGTTAAGCTTTGTTTCATTCGGCCAAGGTTCAAGCTTAAATCAGGTATGTGTTTTTGATCGATTTTCGATAATTTCTACGTTTCTGTAATCGTTGCTTCGTCTACTTCAAAACCCATGTCTTAATTTTGAGAATTGATGATGTTTTTGAGATGAGCTTTTGATGAACTCATGTGTTTTATGATGTTTGATGGTGAAAAATGAAAGATATGTGTTTGATTATCATAGTTTGTATTTGAAGTTTTGTTAAATTTGAGTATTTTAGACTCAATTGAGAAAATAGTATTTTGAGGGACTAATTTGTGAAATAAATGAAATATATGGACTTGTATGAGATACATGAATATTCGGCTAAGCATGGGTATATGGTAATTTTGTGTAATTTGTGATTTTGTGAATTAGGGGCTAAATTGTCCAAATGTGAAATGTGAGGGCTAATTTGCAAATTGCCCTAAATATGTGTTCTTTGATTGAAATGAATAAGTTAGTGAATAAAAGGGTGAAATTTGAATATGTATAGATCAAGAACCGAAGAAAACAGATTTAGATCGTGGGAAAGCGAAAGTAGTCGAATAACCGAGTTCTCACGAAAATCTGAATCTGAGGTAAGTCGATATACAAATAAATGTATTTGTATTGAATTATTTGAGTTTATATGATATGTGAATTACTATGATTATCCATTGAGATGGAACGTATATGAAATCTGAGTTGGCTAATAAGTCGATAAGCTGATAAAGTCCGAGAAGTCCCGTGTGAACCTAGGAATATATAGGAATTACGTATGTCATGACATAGGTGTCTGTTATGTGATATCATGTAAGACCACGTATGGGACGTTGGCGTTGATTTGATGTAAGACCATGTCTGGGACGTTGGCATCAATAAGAGATTTCGTGTAAGACCACATCTGGGACGTTGGCATCGATATGAGATTTACGTGTAAGACCATTTCTGGGACATTGACATCGTATTTGATTCGTGTAAGACCCTGTCTGGGACAGTGGCATCGATATCTGATTACATGTAAGACCACGTCTGGGACGTTGGCATTGTACGACTATTCCGAGCACTCTGAGTATCCTATTAGATTCCGAACGGTTCAACGAGAAAATCTGAGATACGAATGACTATGTGAATTGTATATCAGTTTCAGGTACGTTGATATGTACACTAAGTGTGTATGAAAGATAAGTATCTATATGAACTTTCTAAGATGATTATGTATATGGAAATGATGAGATTATATGTGAAGATATGCTTGAATTGTCCATGTGTATATATATGATATTAGAGTTGCAGAATATGGTAAGATATGGCTAAGCAAATAAGCCAAAGAATATAGGTGATGAATTTGTTATGAGAATCAATGATGTTATTGTATCAAATTGGTTATATGCATTTTATTCTGAGTTTATTTGTATATGGCTTACTAAGCTTTTGAAAGCTTACTCTGTGTGTGATTGCTCTGTTTTATAGATCGTCAAAGCTACTGAAGGCTTGGGGACCGTCGAGGATTGTCATCTCACTACTCAAACTCATTTTGGTACCTTTTGGAAATGTATATACTAAATATGGCATGTATAGGCTAGTGATTTGGCATATGTTTGAGATGTAATTAGCCATGTGATTTGGCTAGCTAAATGTTAGTAATGTGCATGAGTGACTATGGTATATGATGCATGTTTTAATATGGCAAGTTAGCTATTGAAATGGTCAAGGCTATGGTAAGCTTATGAATGCATTATGAGTATGTATGTTTGATCAATGAAATGGTTACATAGAAGATAAATGTGGTTGAATCATGCTTGGATGTATATGTGTTTTGGTTGTACAAATGGGTATATAAGTTAGCATGATTGGAGTTGTGATTGGATGAAATTACATGTTGATCTTTTGACATAATTTTTGAATGTCAAATGTGTTTGAAAAGAATTGGTATGTTGCTTGTAGGGTAAACCCAAGTGGGGGTGGCATATTGGCCTTGCAAAGAGCCTATTATGCATACACGGTTATGGCACACGGGCGTGCCTAGTGACCATGGGATTAAGTCAGTATCTAGCCTAAGAGTACAAGGCTATGGTACACGGGCGTGCCTGGTGGCCGTGGGGATAAGTCAATATACTTGCTCTGCTTTTGCACGCCGGGACACATGGGTGTGTCTAATAACCGGGAGGCACGGCCGCGACCGATCGCACTGAGCGTGTGACCTCTGCAGATGTTCAAAAGTTTTAAATTTCTGAGAATTTCTGTATGTGTTCGGTTTAGTCCCGACCCTTCTCTAAAGCATGCTTAAGGTCTCGGTGACCTAACTAAGGGACACTGTGATTGCAATTGATGACTTGTTTTATTAAATGTCTGTAAAAGTTTTTGATCTGTCTGGTAACGCCTTTAACCCTAATCTGACGACGAATACGGGTTAGGGGTGTTAGAGTTAAGGTTCGCTGATTTAAGATCGCAACCTAAGTTCATTCGATTTAGAATCATGAACAAATTTTATTTGAGTTAGCTGATCTCAGATCGCAACTTTGAACAACTCGTTGATTTAAGATCGCAGTTGATATTGTTAAAGTTCATTGATTTAAGATTGTAACCTAAGTTCATTCGATTTAAGATCGTGAACATATTTTATTTGAGTTAGCTGATCAAATATCACAACTCCAAATAGCTCGCTGATTTAAGATCGCAAATGATATTGTTAATGTTCGCTGATTTAATATAGCAACCTAAGTTCATTCAATTTAAAATTGTGAACAAATTTTATTTAAGTTAGCTGATCTCGGATAGCAACTTCGAACAGCTCGTTGATTTAAGATCGCAAATGATATTATTAATGTTCACTAATTTAATATAGCAACCTAAGTTCATTCAATTTAAAATTGTGAACAAATTTTATTTGAGTTAGCTGATCTCGGATAGCAACTTCGAACAGCTCACTAATTTAAGATCGCAATTAATATTATTAAGGCTCGTTGATTTAAGATCGCAACCTAATTTCATTCTATTTAATATCATGAACAAATTTTATTTGAGTTAGTTGATCTCAGATCGCAACTATGAACAACTTGTTGGAACGCCGGCACCCCTTGGCGCAGTAAAATAAAATTAATTCCGGCGATCCAAACCATGAATCCATGTGTGAGGAACGAATCGGGGTGAAATAAAGGTTTCAAAATTATCGAAACTTCAATATGAGTAGACAGCGACGCCTCGGCAACAAGAATTTTGATCTACTGTCGAACCAAACCGCAACCTTTTCCGATGTCGGCCTCTACGTAATCCACCCGGTTTGACTATGAACGGAAGAAATCTCCAAAACTGTTTAGGAGGTTTATTTGCTTGACGGCTGCTAGACCTCACAAGCAATCTCTTAGGGTTTTTTATTAAGCTCTGTATCTTTTATTACCTTTTATAATCGGTATATCTTTAATGACTCATAAAATTAAATAAATACAATAAAGTTTTTAACCGAAAATTATAATTACATTAATTATATCCGAAAATTATAATTACATTAATTATAACAAGGATTTCGGTAAACTATATTTATTTAAATTTATATACGAACCAAATTCATATATTAATAGAACTATGTTGTCATTATGTGTACAACATCCTTGTACATATAATATGTTCAATATTTGATTGCCCAATTAAATTAATTCTTTAATTAATTTAATTCATGTGACAACCAAACACAATACCAACTATTTTTTATTCCGTTCATTTCAACCATAGGGTGTGACCCTGTAGGTTCTTGTAACGTTAGCAGTAATACTAGAACGATTCTAATGTCACAAACAATGAGTGGCATCTAGCAATGCATCATTGCTACCTAAGTTACAAGAAGTCATGATTCGACATAACCTTTTGTGATTAACCTTTCATGCATTAATCCTTAAGTCCTTTATCTCTGGAACGAACACAAGTCATGGAATAGTCACACTTGCATAGTCCATCCCATGTTTCTTGATATCTTGAGTAGACTATGATATACAAATTAGTATGACATCTCATATCAACTTATTTGAGCATGGCCATACATTTCTAGTCTCACTCAATCAAGTGGCCTAAGATATTACTCCTATTATGTAGGAGGGACTTATCCTATATTGATCAACCATATCCTCTACATAGATTGTGGTATATCCAACATCGCCTTTATAGAACAACTGTTACGGTGTACATTTGATTGTATCAAAATATACAACTCACGATGTTGGGATAATGATGATCTCAAGTCGAGGATCATATACATATTAATCACTATGAGTAATGTTGTGACAATTACATAACAATCCAAGAAATATACTAATAGCGGTCACCCAATATGTTGTTCTCTAACACACATATTCATGCATTGATTTTGACACTCCATATCAATGACAACTCTTTATCATCAATCAACTACATGTTAGTCTTAATGCATTATTGTTGTCCTAGTAAACAATAATACTTGACTAAGGATCTTTTAAGAATAATCATATTATTCTCGGGACATTATTATAAAAGCAGTTTATTTGTACACACGTAAAGAAAAGCGAAATAATAATGACAACGCTTTATATTAATAAACATGGTAAATCAAGTATGTTATTACAACCATCTCATGATTGATCTTTGGGCATACTCTTACAATCTCCCACTAGCACTAAGACCAATCACTTATATATCTAATACCAAGTGACTTAGTGTGACGGTCATGCTTCTGCTGTGTCAGAGGCTTGGTCAGGGGATCAGCAATGTTATCATCTGTAGGTACTCTGCATATCTCTACATCCCATCGATCGATAATCTCTCGAATAAGATGGTAGCACCTAAGTATATGTTTGGATCGCTGGTGAGATCTGGGTTCTTTAGCTTGTGCAATAGCTCCATTGTTATCACATCGGAGTTCTATAGCATCTGATATGCTAGGCACAACCCCTAGTCCAGTAATGAACTTCTTGATCCAAACCGCTTCTTTTGCTGCCTCACTGGCTGCAATATACTCGACCTCTGTTGTAGAATCAGCTACTGTACTTTATTTTGAACTCTTCCAGCTCACAGCACCACCATTAAGGCAAAACACAAAACCTGATTGTGATCAAGAATCGTCCTTGTCGGTTTGGAAGCTGGCATCAATGTAACCTTTTACACTTAACTCTTCCTCACCTCCATATATTAGGAACATATCCTTAGTTCTTCTTAAGTACTTAAGAATATTATTGACTGTGGTCCAGTGACCTTCACCGGGATCTACTTGGTACCTACTCGTCATACTTAAGTCATACGAGACATCTGGACGGGCACATAACATGGCATACATGATAGATCCAATAGCGGAGGCATATGGAATTTTACTCATGCGTTCTCTCTCTTGTGGAGTTGAAGGACACATTTCCTTCGAGAGTGAAATACCATGTCTCATAGATAGGAATCCTCTTTTAGATTCCTCCATACTGAACCTTTTCAGTACTTTATCTATGTATGTACTTAGGCTTAGACCTAGTAGTCGTCTTGATTTATCTCTATAGATCTTGACTCCTAAGATGTAAGTGGCTTCGCCCAAGTCCTTCATAGAAAAACAACTTCCTAACCAAATCTTAATAGACTGCAAGGTAGGTATGTCATTTCCCATGATAAGTATGTCATCCACATACAGTACCAAGAATGTGATAGTGCTCCCACTAATTTTCTTGTAAACACATGGTTCATCTTCATTTTTGATAAAACTAAACTCTTTGATTGCATCGTTAAAACGAAGATTCCAACTTCGAGAAGCTTGCTTTAATCCATAAATGGATCTTTGTAGCTTACATGTCTTTCTAGCATCCTTTAGATTGACAAAACCTTCAGGTTGTGTCATGTACACATCCTCTTCAAGTTTCCCGTTAAGGAAAGCTGTTTTGACGTCCATTTGCCAGATTTCATAATCATGAAATGCAGCTATGGCGAGCAAGATCCTGATGGATTTAAACATAGCTACAGGAGAAAAGGTTTCATCATAGTCAACACCATGAATTTGGCAAAAACCTTTAGCGACTAATCGCCCTTTATATGTTTGTACATTACCATCCATGTCGGTTTTCTTTTTGAAAACCCACTTGCACCCTATAGGTTTAACCCCTTCGGGTGGGTCAATCAAAGTCCATACTTGGTTTTCATACATGGAATCCATCTCGAGATCTCATGGCCTCAAGCCATTTCTCGTAGTTTGGGCTCACACCGCTTCTTGATAAGTCCTAGGCTCATCTTGATCTATAAGAAGAACGTCACCATGCGTTGTAATGAGAAATCCATATCTCTCGTGTGCATGGCGTTCTCTTAAAGATCTGCTGCGGTGGTTGTGTTTCTACAACGAGTTGCTTGTTCCTCAATTTCTTGTGGAATTTACTGTTGTTCTATCTCTGGTTCAGTGGTATCTTGTGATTCTCGAATTTCTTCAAGTTCAATCTTTCTCCCACTTCCTTTTCTAGAAGTAAATTCTCTCTCTAGAAAGACACTAGTCCGAGCAACAAACATTTTGTTCTCAGTGGGATTAAAGAAATACTATCCTTTGGTTTCTTTCGGATACCCCACAAAAATACACCTTTCAGATTTGGGTTCAAGCTTAGTAGACGTCTGACGTTTAACATAAGCTTCACAACCCCAAATTTTCATAAAAGACATACTGGGACGTTTCCCAGTCCACATCTCATATGACGTCTTTTGAACCGATTTAAATGGAACACGATTTAGTGTGAAAGCAGCTGTCTCAAGTGCATGTCCCCAAAAGGAAGCCGGTAGATCAACATGACTCATCATGGATCGAACCATGTCTAACAGAGTTCGATTTCTTCTCTCAGATACTCCATTCCATTGAGGAGTACCAGGAGGAGTAAGTTGTGAGACAATCCCACATTCTTTCAAAAGATCATAAAACTCTAGGCTCAAATACTCTCCACCTCGATCAGATCGAAGTGACTTGATAGTTTTGCCTAGTTGATTTTGTACTTCATTTTTGAATTCCTTGAACTTTTCAAGGGACTCAGACTTATGGCGCATGAGATAAACATACCCATATCTACTGAAATCATCAGTGAAAGTAATGAAGTAGTGAAATCCACCTCTGGCCTGTGTATTTATTGGTTCACATACATCAGAATGTATTAGGCCCAATAAATCACTAGCTCGTTCACTTTCACCAGTAAAAGGAGATTTAGTCATTTTTCCCAATAAGCAAGATTCACAAACTTCAAATTGTTCAAAAACAAATGAATTCAATAGACCATTTTTATGGAGTTTGGATATGCGTTTCTCACTTATGTGGCCCAAACGACAATGCCAAAGATAAGTTTGATTTGAGTCATTTATTTTAGATCTTTTAGTATTTATGTTGTAAATGGGATTCATTTGATCTAAAATATAGAGGCCATTAATCAATTGTGTCGAACCATAGAAAACATTATTGAGATAAAAGGAACAACAATTATTCTTAATAATTATCTCAAAACCAATTTTGTCTAAACAAGAAATTGAAATAATGTTTTTAGTCAAACTGGGCACAAAATAACAATCCTCTAAACATAAATCAAGTCCACTAGGCAAAGATAAAGTATATGTTCCCACAGCTAATGCAGCAACTTTTGCTCTATTTCCAACTCGCAGGTCCACATCTCCTCTAGCCAAAGTCCTACTCCTTTGAAGTCCCTGTACAGAAGTACAAATATGAGAACCACAACCAGTATCTAATACCCAAGAAGTAGTAGTTGATAAATTAATATCAATAACATAAATACACAAGCGGATGTTCCGCTTGTTTTGGCCTTCTTGACTTCCTCAAGATAGATAGGCGATTCCGCTTCCAATGTCCAGTCCACACCACAATGAAAGCAGTTTCCTTCCTTAGACACCCCACCTTTAGGTTTCAAAGTCATGTGACCTTTCCTTTTCCAAGCTTGGGCTTACCTTTTCCTTGAGCTTTGTCCGAACTTTGGCCTTTCCCTTGCCCTTGTTATTACGGACCATCAAGTATGGGCTTGGGTCCAACCTTTTTCATGTTGCCTTTAGCGATTCAGAAATATCTTGAGCAAGCGTGGCAGTGAGTCTTGTCAATTTCATTCATATTGAAATTGAGGACAAACTGGCTGTAGCTATCCGGCAACGATTGCAGAATAACATCAGTGGCCAACTCTTGGCTCAATGGAAACCCAAGCTTAGACATGCTTTCAATATAGCCAATCATCTTAAGGACATGAGGTCCTACTGGGCTTCCTTCAGCCAACTTACATTGGAATAGGGCCTTAGAGATATCGAACCTCTCTTGCCGTGCTTACCCCTGATAAAGTTCTTTCAGGTGCTCGATCATTAAGCAACCATGTCCTCATGTTGCTTCTGAAGCTCAGAATTCATAGTGGCAAGCATAAGACATCCAACATCTACCATGTCATCGAGATACTTCTTGTAAGCATCTCTATCAGTCCTCGAGGCATTAGCGGGTGGTTCATTAGGAAGTGGTTGTTCAATGACATATAATTTCCGTTCTTGTTTGAGGACAATCCTCAAGTTACGGAACCAGTCAAGAAAATTCAAATCATTCAATTTGTCCTTCTCAAGGACCGATCGCAATGAGAGTGTGCTAGTGTTTGCAGCCATAATATATCTACAAAAATTAAATATGCGTGTGAGTAAATTTACCAAGTTTATATCAATCATTAAAAAGACTTTATTAAATGATGTCCCCACTATTTTATTTCAAAATTAATAACCCTCATATATTAATTTCGGAAAGACTTTCTCAAAAGTATTTCTAGTGGGTTAAGGATCCATATTTCACCTCCTCTTAAGTCAGCTTTGGCTTTACTCTCAAGACTATGGTTATTTAGGTAAGCAACATTTGCTTATTACATCATATGTAACTCCTAATATTTGGTGAACAACTCTTGTTCTAATCATCTTATGATTTATCCAATTTACTTGCCTCTAGGTTTCTAATCCTATTAGAGTAACCTAGTTAAGTCATTAACCAATTTTTAACCAGCGAATATCACTTGTTTATTCTTCGCGTTTAACCAAGATAAATACTAGTACTTCGCTTTGGCAGAACCTACATAGTATTGATCGAGGCCTTAACGAGGCAAAATTGGAAGGCCATGTTGACTTAATATTTTAATAGAGGATTTTATTAAGGTTGTTGCATCTCACCAATTATGGTCTACTTTAGTCCATTTAGTCTTTTAATTGATCTCATCAATTAATGGGGTTTGTTATTATCAAATTTTAATATATTTAAAATTGGCATACTTTAGACATCCATAGCATCTCATACATGAATAAATAAAGCAATAAATAAATGCAATAGTTATAGCCCATAAATTAAGGTGGTTCAACCCAAGCCAATGGGAGAACCAAAAGGAAACCTAAAGGTGTAAGCCGTTTCATAAGCTATCGGTCCACACTAGTTGTCCTATCTTCCTTCTCGTCTAGCCCATAGCAACTCTTGCAAATTACAATATGCAGAAACTCGTTTTACATACGAGGGAGTAAGATGAGAAGAGAAATACAAGAGAATAGTAGTAAGGCACGACACGTAGGCCGTATTTATATAAAAAAAATACAACCTTTTATCAAATGGGTCATTGGGCTATAACTATGCATTTCAAACACCGTGCATGTCAAAAATAGCATACATAATTCAACGTTTTTGCTAAAGTGAATTATAAAATATCCTTTCAACCTTTTGTGGCCTACTGAGTTTTATTAACAAAATATATTATAAGAAGATGGGGTCTGAGGCGGTCGGAGGAAGCGTGCCGAAGGCCCGCGACCGGAGCCATCCTCAGATCCCCATCCCCAAAATAGGAGAGGGAATTGTCACGGCAGAAGCCGAGGTGTGCGGCTCGCCCGCGCAGTATGGACTGGTGGGTGCGGGCAGAGCCCCATGCATCTACGAACCGCATACCCCAGTCAAATGAAACCTTACGATTTGATAACTTTTATCAACAATTTCGTGTTTTCAGGATTTTAATCCTTGAGGTTTCATATCGGAACAACCCTTGTTCCACTAGCCAGTTAACTCTTACTGGAAACTGTAAATACCACCGTCGCATCATTACAGATTTGTTAATAGTTAACAGTAATAACTTAAACCGAATAGGCCACAAAACCATGATTAACATTTAATCGATTATTGAAAGGAACAGTTATCAGGTTATGCTTAAACGATTTAAACAGTCGAAAACGTAATAAAATTAAAGCATGCATCTCATACAATTGCATCACCCAAGTATTTAAACTCGAGTCCGTATCACACAAGTGGCTCTAATACCACTGTTGGAACGCCGTCACCCCTTGGCGCAGCAAAATAAACTTAATTCCGACGATCCAAACCATAAATCCATGTGTGAGGAACGAATCGGGGTGAAATAAAGGTTTCAAAATTACCGAAACTTCAATCTTAGTAGACAGCGACGCCTCGGCAACAAGAATTTTGATCTACTGTCGAATCAAGCCGCAACTTTTTCTGATGTCGGCCTCTACGTAATCCACCCGGTTTGACTATGAACGGAAGAAATCTCTAAAACTGTTTTGGAGGTTTATTTGCTTGACGGCTGCTAGACCTCACAAGCAATCTCTTAGGGTTTTTTATTAAGCTCTATATCTTTTATTACCTTTTATAATCGGTATATCTTTAATGACTCATAAAATTAAATAAATACAATAAAGTTTTTAACCGAAAATTATAATTACATTAATTATATCCAAAAATTATAATTACATTAATTATAACAAGGATTTCAGTAAACTATATTTATTTAAATTTATATACGAACCAAATTCATATATTAATAGAACTATGTTGTCATTATGTGTACAACATCCTTGTACATATAATATGTTCAATATTTGATTGCCCAATTAAATTAATTTTTTAATTAATTTAATTAATGTGACAACCAAACACAATACCAACTATTTTTTATTCCGTTCATTTCAACCACAGGGTGTGACCCTGTAGGTTCTTGTAACGTTAGCAGTAATACTAGAACGATTCTAATGTCACAAACAATGAGTGGCATCTAGCAATGCATCATTGCTACCTAAGTTACAAGAAGTCATGATTCGACATAACCTTTTGTGATTAACCTTTCATGCATTAATCCTTAAGTCCTTTATCTCTGGAACGAACACAAGTCATGGAATAGTCACACTTGCATAGTCCATCCCATGTTTCTTGATATCTTGAGTAGACTATGATATACAAATTAGTATGACATCTCATATCAACTTATTTGAGCATGGCCATGCATTTCTATTCTCACTCAATCAAGTGGCCTAAGATATTACTCCTATTATGTAGGAGGGACTTATCCTATATTGATCAACCATATCCCTCTACATAGATTATGGTATATCCAACATCGCCTTTATAGAACAACTCGTTATTACGGTGTACATTTGATTGTATCAAAATATACAACTCACGATGTTGGGATAATGATGATCTCAAGTCTGAGGATCATATACATAATAATCACTATGAATAATGTTGTGACAATTACATAACAATCCAAGAAACATACTCATAGCGGGTCAGCCCAATATGTTGTTCTCTAACACACATATTCATGCATTGATTTTGACACTCCATATCAATGACAACTCTTTATCATCAATCAACTACATGTTAGTCTTAATGTATTATTGTTGTCCTAGTAAACAATAATACTTGACTAAGGATCTTTTAAGAATAATCATATTATTCTCAGGACATTATTATAAAACAGTTTATTTGTACACACAGAAAGAAAAACTGAAATAATAATGACAACGCTTTATATTAATAAACATGGTAAATCAAGTATGTTATTACAACCATCTCATGATTGATCTTTGGGCATACTCTTACACAACTCATTGGTTTAAAATTGTAGCTGATATTGTTAAAGTTAGCTAATTTAAGGTTGCAACCTGATCACTGTGAAGTCAGAGTTTTAAAATTTATAAAGAGAATGATCGAAGCTGAAAACTAACTATGACAATGATTGAGGCAAGTGCACCTATCGAACAGTAGTATAGCTTAGGCAAGATCGGATTGTCGAACCCAAAGGAACTAAAAGTACTAATACTAACTTTCTTTCTATTATTTAGCCTAAAATAAGTGAAGTTGTTTATCTAGTCTGAATTAATTAACTATTAAACTAAAAATTCTAAGACAAAGAAGAATGAAATTGGGAGAATAACTTGGGAAAAACTCAGTTGATTAAGACGACACCCAAAGAAGAATCCACCTAGACTTCACTTGTTATCTAACTCTGAACCAGACGATGTATTCACTTGACTTAATCCGTAAGACTCCCTAACGTATATTAAACCCTCTCTCGAGGCGAATAACGTCTAACCCTAGGTTAATTAATTGAAATCTCTTTCCCATTAATAACCCCCTAGAATAGCAGTAAATCGATCTATAGACATCCCATATTAGGTTTCACCCTAATCCGGTAAAATTTCGTCACCCTATCTCTAGGCGTGCTATCAACTCCGCTTAATTATGCTAGATCTACTCTTAAGCAGGGACTTTTGCTCTACCACCTAAGCACATTCGACTTGAATTAATATCCGCGAAATATCAACACAACAATTAAGCACACATAATTAAGAACAAATCAAGTATTTATCATATAGTTCAGAAAAAAATAACAAGATTCATCTAGGTTTCATCTCCCTTCACATATCTGAAGGGTTTAGTTCATAACAATAAAGAAAAACATCTCAGAAGAAAAGATAACACAAAATATAAGAAATCCCTAAAACCCCCTGAAGGAATTGAAGAGGAGATCCTCCGTCTTGAGTAGAATTCCGGCTTCTTGAGATGGATCAACTGGCTATCCTTGAGTGAATCCCCACACATCTGCCTTCTCTGGCCTAGCAAGACGCCCCTAAATGATGGCTTTGGGCCTCGGTTTCTGCTGAACTCCCCGATTAAGTTGCCCCCTAGGGTGTTTATATAGGCTTTGAGATGTGTTACTTGGCCTCCAAGTATCCTAATTTGAGTGCAATTCCTAATTGGGGGTTTAATTAGACTTTGGAGTGTGTTTCTTTGCCTCAAAGCATCCAAATCAGAGTAAAACTCCTCTTGGCATGGCGAGCAGGCACGGCCCGCACACGCCGTGTGAATCGTGGCCAGACCGTGCGGACTTCGTTGATGAGACACGGCCGTGTAAATCGTAGTCCAAGCTGTGTTAGAGATCTTTAAGGAGGCACGGCTGTGTGATCTTTGGTTCAGGCAGTGTCAATTTCATGCTTTGGCCCATTTGTCCCGTTTTGTGTTCTTTTCATTCCCTGGTGCTTTCCTGAGTATAAAACATGAAAAGAAAGGATTAAGAGCACCTTTTTTCATAAAATAAGGGATAATTCATCCAAAAGTATGCTAAATATGGGATTAAAATATGTTACTAGTTCGGTTTAACAAATACCCCCACACTTAAGCTTTTGCTTGTCCTCAAACAAAATTCTCAACTTTACAATTAAAACGAACTTTCTATAATTCATAATTCCTATCAACAATGTCTTATCATAATTCATAGATAATTTATACATGGATAATTAAATTCAAAGAGTCCTAAGGATTCAAACAATCTAAGTCATAGATTTGTAGCTCGAAAATATAGGCGTCTCTCCTTATCTAAATAATTACCTTTAATTCAAAACTGCCAAGGATTGACATCATCACTAGAGATTCACTCAAATCATTCAAAGTGTTTAAGGTTTAGGAAAAATCGCTCAAAAGTCGAACATGAAAAGTTAATCCCATAGGCTTGCCTGAAAATCAAATCTCCACCACTATAATATGAGATGATGCACAAATCAAAAGGTCTTTAATTAGGGTTGTGCTTGAGGCTAGGGTTAAGGTGTGGATAGAGGCTGAATTAGAAGGTTAGAATCGAGATTGAATTGATAAAATACCTAACTAGAAATAATAAACTGAATAATTACATAATGGATTGAAACTTTAAACTAATAATACGAGCTTCTTCTTCAATATTTGGAATTCAAACGTATAAGCTCACTTAATCACAAAACTAATAATGAATAATGAATATACTTTGATTGATTTTTTTTTAAGAACAAATCAAGTAATAATAAAGAACTTTAACAACTGAAATATAGAACATAGTTAGGCAACTGCTCAAAATCAAATCTCGACAAAAAGGGAGTCAAGGAATGGTGATAACAAATATACAAAGGGTTTGGGGTTAATATTAGCGGTTATGTCAATAAATGAGTTGTTAGGATTAAACGGGGTTCACTAGGGGTTAATTATGAAGGTGGGTTTTTAATGGAGTTAGTGGGTTAAAACCTAGGTGCCTTTATCATCTCTGTATATCAAATCAAAGATGTGGTCTCAACATGTATAATCGAGGCAAGTTCTAGAATAACAGTTCAATGTTGACACACTCATAATCAAAAAGTGAGCATGAAAAAGATTTTATGCTCTATAAGGCTCAAAATCTCACAAAAATTATGGGTGTTTTGATGTCAACCTCGTAAATTTCAAACTTCAAAGTAATATTTAAATTCAGGTAGACATCTTAAAAAAAATTTAATTCTTGAAAAATAGACTTATCATGCCTGATTCTCTAGTATTCTTAGAATTTAATTATCAATGCACAATTATCAATGACTTAATCTAAAACATATCAATAAAAATCATAAATCAAAGGAAATTTCATTCTAATCATAATATGAGAAACTTACTTTAAGACAAGGCATAATTTAGGGATTTTCATATAATACTATGGTTAACCCCCTCACACTTAAGATGAACATTGCCCTCAATGTACAAAGATAAATAATGATCATATAGTAAGAAAATCAAAAGGGAGGGAGAGAAGTGAAACTTCCTGAATTTTGGATGGAGTTAATGAAGAGAAACGTAGGGAGTGCCTCGAGCCGTTTGAACTTGAATCCTCAAAGTAGTCGGTCTAGTTTTATTGTATTTTAAACTAAATCTAAATGGCGTGAATAATAAGAAGAAAATAATAAAGAAAATAAAAATAAAAATAAAAATAAGAATAAAAAAATGAAAATGAAAATGAAAATGAAAATGAAAATAAAAATAAAAATAAAAATAAAAAATAAAAATAAAAGTGAATAATTAAATAGTGATACAGTCCACGCCTATGTGCCGACCCGTAGTGTTCACACGGCCACGGCCACGGCCCTGTGCAAGGTCGTGTGGGTATGGAAACCTGCGCCTAAAAAAAGAAATAAAACTAAACTAATTAGTAGGGTTAGTGCTCGGGTTGCCTCCCGAGAAGTGCTCGTTTATAGTCTTAAGCTAGACTTTACCTCTCATTCATATGGTCATGGTGGTTTGAGGAGGTGAAAATCCTTTCGCATGCGATCAATTCGGTTATGGATATATAGTTTAATTCGAGTAGTGTTTACCTCAAAAGTGTTGAATTTAGGATTGCTTACCTCGACTGTGCCATATAGGAAGACATTAAGTACCTCAAAAGTGATTTCTTCGTTTGTCTTGAGGTCTGAATTAGTGATTCGAGGGTCTTCCTTATTCAACAATACATGATCCCCTATTTTGAAGTGATTTGTTGTTCCTATCAGCTCGTCTGGGGTTTCCTTCGGTTTCACTTCGTGTATTCCTAGTTTCTCTTTAAAGTGTGTTTTCCACTCGTCTAGTTTATCGACCTGAAGCCTTAGTTCTTCATGAATTATTTCTTTATGGGTACGAGGTCTAAGATCTAGCTCAGCTAGGTGATTTCGTGATGCTTCCTGTAAAGAAGGTTGAACCAAATGGTTATTAATAGAATTAACGTTCGTACCTTTATTACTCGATGTCCTAATTTGAGTCAAGAGCTTGAAGAGTGATTGTTTCGTGCGTCTACACGAAGTGTGAGTTCACCGAATTCTTCCTCTGTGTGGTCTTTCTTTATTGCATCGGGATATGGCACACGAGGTTGGTACTCTGTAATTGTCGATTTTGGTATATCATGGCACACTTCAACCTTACCTTCACTTACCACAGGTTCTTCCCTTGGGTTTGGTTCGTCTAACCCTTCACTATCGTAAATGGCTTGATTTTGCTCTCTCGGGTTAGTTTTAGTATTGCTTGGCAAGCTTCCTTGTGGTAGTTACGAGATCGACTTAGCAAGTTGTATAACCGACTTAGTAAGTTCCCCAACCGACTCGATAAGTTCCCCAACTTGGTTCTTGATCCCTTTGATCGATGCTTGTTGGTCATTAAGTGTTGTCTCGATTGTCTTGGAGACGGGTATCTCGTGGTCGCCATGAATTTTGTCAAGATCTCTTCAATGTTCGACTCCTCTTCCTGTTGGTGAGGTGGTTGTTGAAAATCTGGAGGAAATTTTGGTTTTTGGCTATTTTGATCACCCCACGAGAAATTGGGATGGTACCTCCAACCTGCATTGTAAGTGTTATTATAAAAATTATTTTGTGGTTTAGAGTGAGCTTGCTCGTTTTCCATGCCATATCCGTAGAGTGGGTACTCAGGATTCGCCACGCCTCCTAAATTTGAATCATATTGTATTTCTAGGTGTACATGCGAGAGACTATTCAAACCATCAAATTTTTTATTCATCATCTCTAACTGATTAGATAACCTGGTGACCACGTCGAGGTTGAAGACACTGGCTGCTTTAGTAGGAGTTGTCCTCATCACTTGCCACTGATAATTATTCAGTGCCATCTTCTCTATAAACTAAAATTATCTGCCAAAAGCAAAACAGAGGAAAAATTAGCAAAGTAAAAATAATAAAAATAAAAATAAAATAAAAAATAAATTGCAAAAAATAAAAAAATGGTTAAAGTAATAAAAATAGAGCTTTCTTAATATTTTAGTTCCCCGGCAACAGCGCCAAAAACTTGATCGCTGTGAAGTCAGAGTTTTAAAATTTATAAAGAGAATGATCGAACCTGGAAACTAACTATGACAACGATTGAGGGAAGTGCACCTATCGAACAGTAGTATAGCTTAGGCAAGACCGGATTGTCGAACCCAAAGGAACTAAAAGTACTAATACTAACTTTCTTTCTATTATTTAGCCTAAAATAAGTGAAGTTGTTTATCTAGTCTAAATTAATTAACTATTAAACTAAAAATTCTAAGACAAAGAAGAATGAAATTGGGAGAATAACTTGGGAAAAACTCAGTTGATTAAGACGACACCCAAGGAAGAATCCACCTAGACTTCACTTGTTATCTAACTCGAACGCACGATGTATTCACTTGACTTGATCCGTAAGACTCCCTAACATATATTAAACCCTCACTCGAGGCGAATAACGTCTAACCCTAGGTTAATTAATTGAAATCTCTTTCCCATTAATAACCCCCTAGAATAGCAGTAAATCGATCTATGGACATCCCATATTAGGTTTCACCCTAATCCGGCAAAATCTCGTCACCCTATCTCTAGGCGTGCGATCAACTTCGCTTAATTATGCTAGATCTACTCTTAAGCAGGGACTTTTGCTCCACCACCTAAGCACATTCGACTTGAATTAATATCCGCGAAATATCAACACAAGAATTAAGCACACATAATTAAGAACAAATCAAGTATTTATCATATGGTTCAGAAAACAATAACAAGATTCATCTAGGTTTCATCCCCCTTCAGGTATCTGAAGGGTTTAGTTCATAACAATAAAGAAAAACATCTCAGAAGAAAAGATAACACAAAACATAAGAAATCCCTAAAACCCCCTGAAGGAATTGAAGAAGAGATCCTCCGTCTTGAGTAGAATTCCGGCTTCTTGAGATGGATCAACTGGCTATCCCTGAGTGAATCCCCACACATCTGCCTTCTCTGGCCTAGCAAGATGCCCCTAAATGATGGCTTTGGGCCTCGGCTTCTGCCGAACTCCCCGATTAAGTTACCCCCTAGGGTGTTTATATAGGCTTTGAGATGTGTTACTTGGCCTCCAAGTATCCTAATTTGAGTGCAATTCCTAATTGGGGGTTTTATTAGACTTTGGAGTGTGTTTCTTTGCCTCAAAGCATCCAAATCCGAGTAAAACTCCTCTTGGCGTGGCGAGGCACGCGCCCAGCACACGCCTTCGTATGAATCGTGGCTGGACCGTGTGGACTTTCGTTGATGAGGCACGGCCGTGTAAATCGTGGTCCAAGCTGTGTTCGAGATCTTTAAGGAGGCACGGCCGTGTGATCTTTGGTCCAGGCCGTGTCGATTTCATGCTTTGGCCCATTTGTCCCGTTTTAAGCCCGTTTTGCGTTCTTTTCATCCCCTGGTGCTTTCCTGAGTATAAAACATGAAAAGAAAGGATTAAGAGCACCTTTTTACATAAAATAAGGGATAATTCATCCAAAAGTATGCTAAATGTGGGATTAAAATATGTTACTATTTTGGTTTATCACAACCTAACTCCAATTAATTGAAAATTAAGGATAATTTTTTTGGAGTTAATGGATTTCACAAACTTTGCTCCTTAGTTCATTTAGGTTAATAACTTAAATGCACTGTTCACCATTTAAAACAACTATGAATTTTTTAATTTCAATTTCAAAATACCAAGTACAACAAAAGTAGATAAACTATGAATTAACATTACTTTCTTGAGGATTGGTGGGTGCTTCATCTTCTTCTTTATCCTCTCATTCGTTCTTATTACCCTCACACCCAGTTGTGGGAGCTACGCTAGTCTCAACAGGAGCTTCAACGAAGTACAGATTGCTTTTCCACTTCTCCACAAATGCTTCCTAAGTTGTTTCAGAAGGAGTTTTGACGTCAAAATCCAACTGAGCACCAATGAGCTCGTTTATAACATCAAAGTTGACTCCGCAAGCATCAAAAGGTTCATCAGCCACTTGAGTATGTAACAGGAAGTTAGATTTCAAATCGGGCAAGTAATCTTAAAAGCTTTGCATAGTATCCCTTTTATACTTCTCCAAAGCTTCCTCATGGCTTTTAACTAAGTTAGCCATAGCAGATTTGTGCTGTTCATCCATGCTTTTTAAGGCAACCTCCAACACACTCTTATCAGCTCGTTCACCTGCAATCTTCCTATGTAATCTTTTAACGTCTTTTTTGGCAGGGAAAGGTGCTTTTATAACCTCTTGTGCTGCTCTAGTAATTTCCTATCATCTTCAACCATGTTCGCATGAAACTCACGAGCTCTCTCTAAAGCTTCTAGGGTAGATTGGTGAACATTTTCAGTTTCTCTCTTTTTAATCTCTAATCTATTAATGCCTTCAGCGAGCATCACGCTGACCATACCATCCTCAGCTAAGAGCACTCGCAAAGAGAATGCTAACTCTTACAGCGAAGGTTTACTTGTACCGCTGGATGACTCAGATGGGCAGATGCGTTTCTTGACTTCTTAAGACATACAGCTGTTCGATTATTTTATCACCTCATTGGGACTAAATGGAAACTTCTGCATACTGAGATGCTCTCGCCATGGAAATAAAGTCCCCTTTTCACTATTAGAAACAGTGAACTTCATAAAACCACTAGGGGTCCATGATCACCAACAACTTCAAAGACGTCAGTTGCCGACCTTGGTGCTAGTGAAGAGTTAACAGGAAAGATTGGAGGAGATGGACTTGTAGCAGGAACTGTAGTGATAAGAGCTACGTTACCAGATATTTCAATGCGATCATTTCCTTTCTTTCAACGAAGATCCTTCACTGGGCTACCTTCATTTTTACTGCTTAGTACAATGTCAGCTTCTCCTACAATAGTCTTTTGCTTCTTTTTTACTTCTTGCACTACCTTCCTCCACAATAGTACCAGAAGGACCTCCTCACACACTCTACATATAAGATGGCACATCCATGTATTCGTTGATTTCTCTGGATAAACTGGTGGATTCTTTAGGATTTTCTTGAACACCACGAGTTGTGCTTACACCACCAACAAGTGTAATATCAGCACCAACAGTTAACATAAGAGGGTTCGCACCACTCTCTATATTCATTGAAGATTTCGAAGACCATTGACGAAGAATTAATTTACAAAAACTGTAAAAAAAATTCTAGACTCATCTCTGTTTCCCAACAGTATGAGCCCTAATTCATCTATAGCTCCATATGGCCATGCAAACTGTGCTGGTAGTTCCATCATCAACATCAACCTGCCTCCATCCATTTCAGTTTAGATTTAATAAGCAAATACTAAAAAGCATTTCTACATTTAGAATTTCCTCCAAGTCTAGCACGCGACCCTGGCGAAGTCTATAATATTGTCTCCAGCCTATTTTGTCATAATATCTCATTTTATTGAACACATATCTTTTCTAGGTATTGACCACTTGGTTGGAAAGTCAAAACCACAGTTGAGCTTGTATTTAACTCGTATATACTTGCAGCGGTTTAGATGAAGGTTAGAACACCGGTTCGTAATAATAGATTCCACGCTTTCGCGGGAAGTGAAGTAAAATAAATGTAACAGCCTATTTTTGAGTCAAAACGGAACAGTGATTTCGGGACCACAAATCCAAGGTCAAAATATTTAATTTATTATTTTATCAAAGTTTACAGCATGATAGAATTATTGTGTGAAAGTTTCGTAAAGAAATTTTACTGTTTGAATGCTTAATTCGGTAAAAAAGACTAAATCGCGTAAAATGTAAAATGCATGTTCTATTAGTTAAAAGTATTAAATAGCTATGGATCATTAAAATAGAAGTCCTTATGTTGTAATTAAACCATAATTAAATTGAATGGACATTAATGGGCATAACATCATGAAATTTGGTGGTTTTTAATTAAGGGTATAATGGTAAATTGGTTATTAACATAAGATAAATAAAAACTAAATAATAAAAAGATGGTGTTCGTCTTTAATTACCACCTAAATTGAAGGAAGAAGAAGCTAATATAGGGTTTCTCATTCGGCAATAAAAAATTCTTCAATTAGGTATGCATTTTGACTCGGTTTTTAATGATTTTTACGTTTTTGAGATCGTTGCTTCGTATTCTAGCTAGCCTGTACCTTAGATTTTGAAATTGCTAAAGATTTATCATGTTGTCATGGTTGAATGCTTGAGTAGTTTGATGGTTAATGATAGATTATGAAGGTTTATTGATAGTTAAACTAGTTTTGTAAAGTGATTTTTGACGAAAATGCAAAATAGGGATTAAATTGTGAAAATGTAAAATATGGTGGTTAAAAGTGTGAAATAATGAAAGACATGGGCTGCTAGGAGTCCCTATGAAATTCGGCTAAGCATGGGTGGTATTAAATTGCAAGAATTTGCAATTTTATGTGAAAAGGACTAAATTGTAAATAATGTGAAAGTATAGGGGCAAATGTGTAAATTTCTCAAAATATGAATTATGGGCTAAATTGAATAGATTTAATACTGAATGTATTGAATTTGATAATATATAGATCAAGATAAGCCGAGATCGAGTTTAGATCGAGGAAAAGGAAAAGTTAATGATTAGTCGATAATTTCTATTCGAGCAACTCGAGGTAAGTTCATATAATTAGAATCAAACTTTTAAACACTTGAAATAGTTATAATGAATGTGTATAATTGAGTAGTTGATATATTTGGAATGTGAATGCCTTATCGATATAATCTATTTGTTACCGAGCCCCGTTTTAACTGTAAGAATTTGTAGGATACAAGTGACACGTCACTACGGTTACCGTTTTGGTTGAGATCCTGCATGTGTTGCGGACTCATCGCAGCTCGTAAGAGCTTACTGTTCTCAGCTCGTATGAGCTTACTATTCAGCTCGTCAGAGCTTACCGTTTCAGCTTAATAGAGCTTATTGTCCATCAGCTCAGGAGGAGCTTACTGTTCATAGCTCGAAAGAGCGAAAAATGATAATGAATTGACGGATTATTGATGTATATATGATGTATATCACCCGAGTATCCATCGAGATTCTAATAGGTTCAACGGGCATAAATTCTGTGAAATGGTAAAGTACTTTATACGATTGAAAGTAAAATGTTACAAATGATGTACATGATGCATGTGAATTTGTTATGATACAATGTATTGAATATTTACATTGAAATAATGGATGATTTCATGTATTTAAGTGACTAACTTGTGATGAATGTTTGTGTTTAGGCATTTGGTAATTGAATTGAATACACCTTAATTATGTGTAAATGGTAAGTTTAATTCTGAATTATACGGGCTTACTAAGTTATAAAGCTTACTCTGTTTCTTTTTCCATGTTTTATAGAGGTTCGATAGCTCGCTCATTTCAGACAAGTCGGAGTTACACATCACACTATCTAATTGCCGATTGGTACTTTTGAACTTGTGGATATATGTAAATATGGCATGTATAGGCTAGTTTTAATGGTGATAATTATGGTTACTTGAGATTATGGTTTTGGTACATTTTGTGGATAAGTTGAGTCATGGGATTTGGCTAAACTTGATGCTATATTTTGGTATGTTTTGGAAAATAGTCGTTGGAATGAAGATATGCAAATGTGTTTTGATATATGGTAGACTTATGAATGAAAAATGTATGATGTTAACTAAGTATTTGAAAGGTAGGAAGAAATGGAATCATATGTGTATGAATTGTTATGGAATGGCTGCCAATTGGGTTATGAAATGTTGTCATTTATGCTTGTGTATGATGTGAAAATAGGGTGGCAAAATGGCTTTTCAAATAGCCTATTTTTGTCCACACGGGTAGGGACATGGGCATATGTCTCAGCCGTGTATGACACACGATTATGTTACACGGCCGTGTGTCCCCTGGTGTTGATATTAAAATGAAGTCAGTATACTCCACACGGCCTCATACACGGGCGTGTGACCGACCGTGTGGTACAAGTCAGTATACCCCCTAAATGGCACATGGCCTAGCACACGGACGTGTAACTTGGTCGTATTGCGTAAGTCAATATACCCTACAGTTTTGGAACGGCTTGGTACACAGTCGTGTGTGGCCATTTCGAAGGGAACACGGGCGTGAGGTTGGCCGTGTGACTCAAGTCAGTATACTCTCCAGTTTTCACACGGCCTAGCACATGGGCGTGTCCTCGGCCGTGTGATGCAAGTCAGTATGTATGCCCTGTTTCCACACGGCCTAAGACACGGGCGTGTCTACTAGCCGTGTGAGGCACACGGTCTGTTCACATGGGCGTGTGACCCTTGAAATGTTGAATTTTTTTCTAAGTTTCCAAAATTTTCATATCTTATCAGTTTAGTCCCGAACCACTTCTAAAGCATGTTTAAGGCCTCGTATGGCCCTTATAAGGGACAATATGATTGTATTGAATGGTATTTGTATATGAATGCATAAATGTATGATTTATGTATGTTAAATGATGTGTATTGATCGGTAATACCTCGTAACCCTACTCCGGCGACGGATACAGGTTATGGGTGTTACAATAAACCTACCGAACCCCTTCGGTTGTAGGCCTTTAGTTGATACAAGTTTTGAAAAATGGCAATCAACGACACTTCATCACGTTGACTATATTCAATAAAGTACGCCATCGCGATCCACTAAGAAAAATCAGACAATTTTCCGGAAGCTATTCCATATTCATCGAGAAGATGACAGAAAAAAGGGGTGAAGTGGTAAATGAAACCTTACTTCTATCACGTGCAAAGGGAGTAAAAAGTTACCATCGCTGGTGTCGCTCAAACGATGTGGTCCCTCGAGGATTGAAAAATCTTAAGCGAAGTTTAGTACTTGAATTCTTCGTATAACCAAGGCTCAATTCATTTCTTCCACCTTCGTAGAACAAACGTAAGCCTTAACTTCTATTGGACTTCTCACTTCATGGTGTCGCAAAAGATTATTTAGAACCATACGACTACTTCCTCTGGTTCTGGCCATGGATCGCTAACAAAACTAGAAAGAAAAATGGAAAATACTATGGGAATTTTATGGAGATTACCTATAAAATTGCTCTTCTTGATAATGGTTTTTTTTCTTCAAAGTCTCATATTCGAATAGTGAGATTTTCTAAGGCTTCGGTAACCTCCTTTTTAAAAAGGTTTTTTTCACAATTTAACGATTCATATAACCAAGAATGAGGACACAATCAACTACACAGAACTATATTCTTTCTTCACACGTGGCGAAGTATATATTGCAAATTAAGAATGTAAAACATACTCAACAAGTTTTTCAACAAATTTTTGTTTATATTGTTTTTTGACTTATAGAACCAAGTTTCAAGAAGAGTCACTTTATAACTCTTCTTCGAACTAGGTGGGGGATAAATTGTTATGATATTTACTATACTGACCGACAACCCGATCCGGGTCAGACTTTATGCGGTTCACATATCAAGCTTGCATGATATTGAGTGTTCGCAGGAAGGGAACTTACACCCTCCTGCGAGATCACATGTGAGATCGCACATGGGACCGCATAAATACATGTTAAGTCTAGAGTAAGATACGTGTTGGCATGCATGAAGCCTACCTAAATATCACATTAATGAACAATAATTATATCATATAAATACACAACTCCACCTAACTAAAGGATACATAGAAATAATCAACAAGACTGAATGGAATCAAAGTAGAAACTATGAAAAAGGTACATTAATCCATCCTATGAGAACCTTCAATATCCTAATAATTAAATATAAAAGAATAGGTTAAAAGGAACGCCAATTTTAGAGGTACCCTTTGAGTTTCAAAGTTAAATTGTAAGAATTGAAATATCTTTTAAATAAAATTTTAATTTATAGAGAATATAGTATTAGAAAATGTTTGTCTCCTATTTAAATGTTGGATCCAATTTAACATCAAATTTAATTAATAAGAACCTTACAATCTCTTAAAAAGAATAAAAATACATTTATATACCCACAGATAATTATATTTGTTTTATAGTTAGCCACTTGCATTGAGGAAAAAATTGCCCCAAACACACACTTGAGGTTGGTCCCTCTAATGCTTTATTTACTAATATATGGTTGGAGTTAGATAAGATCATGCAATCTCCTAAACCATTATATTCTTGCATTAATAAAAAGAAAAGCACTTAAATTCCTATGTTTTTGTAAAATTGTTCATATACTGTAAACGACAAATCCCAAAAAGTAAAAAATAAATGCATTTAGGAAAAGGCTTTCATCTCTCTTTTTTACCTACTAAAGTACAATCCACTTAGTTTCTTTAATCATATTTGGTCTGTTATTTATTTTCAGTTAATCCCAGTTTTTTCAATGTATGTAAAAACAAACCCTCTGAGTCTCTGTCAATTTTTCAGACATCTTCATTTTTTTATTATTTTCTTTTTCTGGCAGATGATTCCCAGACTATGATTTCAACTAACAAAGATCCCCTATTCCCTTGCCCTCTGATTCTCGGTTGAATTTAAACAGATTCCACATTCCACTCAAATTATTTCACATTGCTTTATTTTTTAAATGTATCAATAATAGAAAATATTAGGTCTAATTTAGAAGTTAGTCCCTCATCTTACTTTGTCAGAAATTGATCATTATAAAAAAAAAAAAACAGAAAAGTTAACCTAGTTATTGACGAATAGGTGAAACTAATTTGTTACATGTAAATTGTTGATATTTTTCTAATTCAAGTCAGTGGTTTAACAAAGAGGTTGAATCAATTAGAGCAACTAAATGGATTAAATTCTTATAAATTAATATTGATGGACCAATTTGTAATTTTTACAAAGTAAAAGGATGAAATTCAATATTAAACCAGAAGTTTAAATTCTTTTGAGGCTGAACTAAAGACTTAAAGTTCAACGTCTAGATAATCAAATTAAATTCGAATTTACGGCGGTGATTAGCGTTACTGTTTTCTCCATTAACGCAAAAGTTTTTAAGTAACTTTAACCCTATTCCGTAACTTGGTGGGTTGGTGATAGAAAAGTTTGGCTTTGGCCAATGACGGCTGTGATGACAGACGGTGGCAAAAATCAGGAAGTGTGTCGTCAACTCAAGTTCGTAAAATGGAAATGGCCGAGTGTTTGGCATTATCTACTAGATATACGCTACATTTTTTTTTTCTCAAGAACCAAACAGAAAATTACAAATATTAAAAAAAAAAAAAAACAGCCTTACTGCTTGAGAGTTTGCGGCAAATGGGAGTGAGCTAGGGTCATTTCCGTGACCTGCGAAAGAAAGGAAAGGATATTTAAAAATCGATGTAAACTAAATAATTAGTATTAAAAATCGTCACATCTCAATGAAAGCAACCACAAAAATGAAATAAATAAAAAAAATCAGAAATTTTGAAAAAGCAGGGGAATTGAAATCTCTTTGGGAAAATAAAAGTAGGAAGGAGGAAGTTTTCAAAAGCAAAATGGAGCCCACGCTTTAAGGTGCTTTAGGCCTTAGGGGATTTCAAATTTCAGGGTTCAAAGCGTTAATCATAACCAGGAAATAAAGAAAAAGAATATTGAAAACTAAAAATCAATGTGACCGTTGGATGGGGGAAAGGGTGGCGGGTGGTCCACCTCTTCCTTACCGTTCGTTCAACGGCTTGCTGTAGAAAAATCTGGAAACATCTAGCCATTTTCATGACGTTGCACACGTGGCATCTCTCTTTAATTTTTCCGGCGACAAAGCTATCTTATTGAATGTTCTGGTTTTTTATTTCATTCCTATTAAGGGGTATAAAGTTGTGTTTAAATTGAATTAATTTACTTGAGCAATTGGTACCATCAGAAGCAAATATTGAGATGTCTTTTTAGAGGGAGAAATAAGCTGGGTGAGAGAAAATTCGAGAATAAAACATGAGCTACAAAATATGGTTTTTAAGTACTAATAAAATAATATCACGTCATTAAATTTTAACGATAATAAAATATTATTATACATTTATTTATATTTTATATCTTCTCTAATTTAATTTAATTTTAATTAAATTACTTTAAATAATTAATTTTTAAATTATAAACAAATATATTTTCTTCTTTTACAAATTTTAATCATTTTTTTATGTAAATTAATTTTTTTTATTGTTGTGCAACCAATTTTAAAAAATACTAATTTTTGTGTACCTTTTTTCATGTTATTGACACATAATTTTGATTATTTTTTTTACCTTGAACATTGAACATTGAACCTTAAACCTCAAGATTTAGGGTTTGGGTTTGAGATTAAGGTTTAGTGTTCGAGTTTGGATTTTGTATTCGAGGTTACAAATCCAGAATTCAAGTTTAAAGTTTGGGGTTTAAGGTTTAAAAATTTAGATTCAGGATTCAAGGTTTTGGGGTTGAGGTTCAAGATAATAAAAAAATTATCAAAATTATGTGTCGATGATATGAAAAATTATTGGAATATTATGAAATAATTGGAAAGGGACCATGAATAATATGATGAGAAGAATTCATAAAATAGTTTCGCTATGGATGAGTATATAATAATTATTTCATGTCTTTAAAATTTGATGATATAATAAAATTTTATTAGTGTCTAAAAACTTTAATTTTTAAAATAATCATAATGTAAGTTATTCCCATAAAACAAACCCTAAATATTCTAAGTCGAATATTAAATTTATCGAGGAATTTATCAATCTTTAAAGGATAATATTTAGCAATTTCTTTCTAAACGATCAAAATTCCACTCCTCAACAATTTTTAAAGTGTATTTATTTTTTAAAAAATATTTTTATATACTATTGTTGAAGAAAAAAAACTGACATGTATTAGAAATCATAAAAATACATGTTAAAATCATGTTTTTTTTGGTACTTTTTAATCTATATAAAATCATGTTTTTTTGTACTTTTTAATCTATATTAGTCGCTTATTTTGAATTTCTTTTAGTACGTTGATAGTAATAATACAAAATGGAGACTTTATTTAAAAAAAACGTTGTTTTAACGAATAAATAGTTCACATACTGATTTTTTAAATATGAAAAATAGGTAAATTGTTTAGAAAACTAAATTAATTATAAAAACCTATTAATATGTTATTTTATTTATTTTTTAATTGAATTGATATTTAATTAATAAAAAAACTACTTATCTATTAGAACATTAAACTTTCATGGATTATTTTTTGTATATGTGAAAGATAAAATATAACTCTTTTTTTTTGGCAAAAAAAGAAAGAAAGAGAAATAGGTGGAAAATGAAATAAAGAGAGAAAGGGAAGGGAAACATGGAATTCTAGTGGGTGGGACCCGTGACGTGGATAGGTTTGAGATTTAAAAAAGAAAAAGAAAGTGAAAGATAAGCATGGTGGTGGTGGGACCGTTGCCGAATGTGCCGCAGAATCATCCGTGATACTGTTAGCCAGCTGTTACCACGTGATGCTTGATTAATCCCCTATTAGTAGTAGCATTACTCCATTTTATAATCCAACTTCTATTACCAAAATACTGGAATCATTGAGAATTAATTACGTTATTTTTGGGAAGGAATCCATTCAACATTTCACCATTTTTTAAAAATGGATTTTATTATTAACGGCTGTTTTTAGAGTTACTTATTTTATTTATAATTATCGGAGTTTAAAATGTTCCTAATCTGGATGTCCTCGTATTGTATTTCTATTGTAACACACATGTTATGGTGAGGGGAAAAAATAATAACGTCAAGAGGCATTAGAATGGTGGTTTTGAAAGTGTTGAGGTTAAGAGTATATACAATGTGAGTTGCTTGTGTCTTTTTCTTTACCCTGCTGTCAAGAAGCTTTATTAATTTACAGTGTTAAGAATCGTTTCCATATATTAATTATAGTTGTAGTAGGAGAGTGATGGATGTTAACTAACCGCGTTGTTATAGTTGATCTGAAAGGATTAAATAAGACACTCGTAACAAATTGATAGATGTTGTCAAAATTGTTCCCTATGTATCTTTTGAGGCACGTGTGAGTTTGCTAGATGTGATAAAATGTTTGTGCAAAGCATGTTGTTATTTTGACGAGGCCATAAGAATGAGCTTTGTCATGTTCTCGTAGATGTTAGGTATATTGATGAGGTTTAGAGTGATAAAAGAAGTACCAATTTTCTTTTACACGAAAGATAAATTACAAAGTGACCAGACTTGTTAGCGAGGCTCAATGGGGGAGTGGCTTTACTTCCCATTACATTTGTTAGAATCTCCCCGACCATCATTGGGTTGTAAGGGCCATGTTGCCCTTAGACAATTTATCAAGGATTTCTTGATATTTATCAGTGTTGTAGCTTTTAGGCTGGAAGAAGGGTTGAGAACAGCTTAGGTATCGATTTACTCTCACTTTTAGGGGTCCTCCAGGCATGGGTAAAGTTTAACTAAGGGACAATGATGTCTATTAGGTGTATAGATTCCCCCAAACACATCTTAATACAAAAAAATATTTAAATTTTCCAAAAACCAATTAATTGTCTTCCTTAAATTCTATCATTTAGAAACATATATAATATACGAAGATGCTTCTGGAAATTTGTAACAAATAAGTATCCATTATAATGCTGCTGCTGTGAGTTGGTAATTTTGGATATGCTGAATCCAAAAGATTATCATACATTACACCTTAAAGAATTGTGGAAACAGAAAGGTTTCTTTTTATTTTCCTTTTCTGCAATGGATAATCATTCGACAATATCTTTTTCCTTTTCTTTTTCTAAAAGAAAAGTTGTTTTGGGTGAAACATCATCGCAAGACTTCATGAAGCGATTTTAAGCCATAATCTCAAGATTTTGCTTTCATTAGCAATAACAAATATTAAATACCATTACGATTTCACACAACTAACATCTTTTAATAATATATTATAAATTAATAATCTTGTTATGGTGCTCGTCATCATTCATCCTAATCCAACCCGCTATCCAATTAAAACTAATCCGACCCCTTTTGCTTTAATGATTATAGCTTGCTGCTTAATAACTCGCTTACTATATTATAGGTTTCGTTAACATTCTAGCGAACTCATGCCAGGACGGTACATGTTGATCCTAAGAGAATGTACGTATTAACATGCATGTGATCTATTTGAATTTAGTACGTCACATCAAATCATGAAAAATAATCCTAAGGATGTAGTTATTTTGGAATTAAATGGGAAGGATGTAGTTAATAAAGTAGAAAGGAAAAAGAAATGGAGAAAGGTGCAGTTATAGTTTATTACTTTATTTATATGATTAGTAAACGCTATTGTTTAATAATTAAGAAAAGAAAAACTAGAAATAGTGGTTTTGTGTAATTTTGAGGTTGCTTCAAGTAACGTCTTCGATTTTCTATCTAACACTCAATTTCTCTATTCCAAATAAAGGAAGAAAAAGGGCTAAAATGGAAGATAGTTAAAGTTTTATAGTGTTGTATTTTCTTCACACACCTTTAATAATTAATTATAATATTTACAATGGTGATAATATTTTATCAATTTATTGATTTTATATACAAATATTTTAAAGAGATAAAAATACCTCATATTATTATTATTATTATTATAAAAATAATAACATTTTAATTATTTTTCAATTAAATTGATGTATGATTGATTCTTTACATTAATCGAAAAATAATAATATAGTTATGTACTTACTTTAATTAATAAAAATAAGACTTATACCTTTTCAATTTTTTCAATATGGCATCTAAATATTTTGTAGCCTCATTTTGGTATCTAAGCTATCATTCCATTATACTTTTTGGTAAAAACAATTAGCAGTGTAAAAAATAAAATAGTATACCCAATCAATGAGAATACCTCACATGACTTTCTTTTACACATTACAATTGGTAAGGCAGCTTCCATTAACAATATTCGAAATTAAAATATATAGCTTGTGGGTCAAATCGTGATATAAGCCTAAAATAGCATATTGGACTAAGTATAAGTATTTTATTTTTGGGTTAATTGTACCTAAATTTCGTAAATTATGACTTAGATTCTAAATTGATTTTTAAACCCGAAACATTAGTATCACCTCAATCAAATCGTTTAGTTAGTTTTGACATTAAACGCTAGCTTAAATTTAATGCAAAGTATATTTAAAATAAATGAATTATGGGCAATATATCATGGTCTACAAGTAGCTTGACATAGAGGTTATTCTGGAGAGTGATAGCAAGGTAGCGGTTGATATGCTAAACACAAATTCTGAGGATGTTATGATGGCTTCATTCATCCAGGTTATTAAAGTAGAAAACAGACAGTTCTCGATGGTCAAAATTCAACATGTATTTAAAAAAGTTAATATGATAGCTAATTGTACAGCAAAAACATGGCTTGAGAGTGCTTTAGAGTTAGTCATTTTTTAGTTACCTTTGATTAATGTTAGGAAGATGCTATTAGATGATAAAGCTAGGAATTTTTAAGTAGGGACAAATAGGTCCTAAGATCACTCATGCTCTTCTTCTTCTATAAAAGAAAATAAGTGAATTAAAATATGAACACGCGTGTGTACCTACTAAATGAACAAATTGAATCATTCGTGTTAAAAAAAATCACCACCTTAAATTTATTAACAATATATTTTTAGAAAATCATATTTAAAATGTTTAAGCGGTAAGTTAGCTGCAGATTAAAATACTTAAAAAGAAATAAATGAATATTTTAGAAATTAATTTGGGGAGTTAACCATTTAAAAATATTTAAAAGTTTAGGGTCTGTTTGTTTAGTAAAAAATGTTTTTCGAAAAATATTTTCCGGATTTTCTGGCGTTTGGTTCATGGAAAATAAATTCCTCAAGTAAAACATTTTACAAACACGGGGAAAATCTCCTCTTTAATTCTGTAAAACGTCTTACCAATTTCCTTTCCGTAAGATATTTTCCAGAGCTTTCCCCTTCATCCAGGTACGTTCTCCTTCTTCCCTTCTTCATTTCTTCTCCTTCCTTCTTTCTTTCTCGACCAACAAATCACCGATGATACTCTCTGTTTATTCTCTCAATTTCATTTGTTTATTCTCTGTTTATTTTTCTCTCAATGTTTTCGATGAATTTTTCTGTTTCATTTTTCTAGTGTAGTGTTATTTTGACTATGGTTGCCCATTTTTCTTAATTCCGCCTGCAAACAGAATAGATTTACCGGCATAAACAAAATAGGTGCTTTATCCTTGAAATTTTTCGATTTTCTACAAACCCAAACTTTTCTTTCTTTTTTACTTTTGAAAACTTCCAAATAATTTGTTGTTAATCTATTTATTGGATGATTTCGGGGAGCATATTTGTTAATTGGTGCTACTTTGGGTCATTTCGTAAGCAACTCACAATATGTTCGATAAAAGTCCTCTTTGGGTTATTGCATCTTCTTTTATTATTCTTTTCTTAGGGATTCAAGCATATCTTGTGTGTTGAGATCGCTTGCTATTGAGAAACCTATCACATTGAAACTCGTGAGGAATGGAGAGGGAGGCAAGAACTTTGTGCTGTTCCTTCTAGTTATTGTGGAGGGTCGCTTGATGCTCTGAAAGTCCTCCAGGTGTCTTTGAAAAGATGCATTATTGAGATCACTATTGTGTATGGGTATTTTTATATTCTAATAATGTTCGTTTAAACATCGGTGATAAACTTCTTATGGTGAATATCTAATGGTTTTCATTACCATTATGTTTCTGTCATTTTGGAGATGGCTTAACATGTTTCATTCTCGACCATAACATCTCTCCTCTTAGCGATCATAGTTTTTGGTTTTGCATGCGATTGCTTGCAGTTTGTTTCTTTTAGTTCTTTTTGCATATAGTCGTGATGGGTTACGACAATTATGTTGGGTTTTTGGTCAATGTCTTGCAACGATGCGACAAGTAACTACTAATAGATTGTACATGCGTAATTGTCATGAAAACATGTGGATGGATCCTGGATTTTGATGGTTGGAGGATGGATTGGTGAATAACTAAGCTAGGACATTGTTGAATAATGTTTGCTTCCAATGGTGATCTGTTTCTCAACCAAAGTAGAAATGGATGGTAATATCCGAGAGAGTTTCAAAGTGAACCCAACAAAAGCTTATAATAGAATTTGCCGATATATGTTGTGAAATTGCGTATTTTCATTGGAGTCTCCACCGCCCCATGTTGTTCCTTATGACTATTGTATAATTTGTATTTACTTCATAAACTACTTTGATTCTTATTGAAATCTTTGCTGAAGTTGAAGACTATTATTCCAAATTTTTTCTGGATGAGCTTTTAATGTCTTACTCTTGTGAACGATTTTGATGACTTGGACAAGATATTATTATATGAATATGATACGAGAAAATAAATAAAAACATGATGCAAAAAAATGAATTGTTTGTTTTGCTCTCGTGTTTCGAACAATATTCTATTACTCAGTATTTGGTGGAGGAAACCGGATTGTGTTGTTAAATGGTTGTTAAATGGTCTTTGGTTGATAATGTATTGCGATTGTTTAATATCACAACTACCTGAAAGGACTAGCCAGAATCTCTTTTCTTTGAATTTCCCATTTCAGCTCATCCATCATTAGTATTAATTGTGGTTTGGAAGTTTATTTATAATTATTCAATCATTATTTTTTATTTTTTTAACACAATTACAAAATTTGACTTTGGTTATTTTCATTTTATGACGGTTAATAATGTAGCTTAATAATTGAGTATTATTATATATTTAATTTGATTTATTTATTTATAAATAAATCATTGTAATATATGTAAAAACAATTTAAAATATAAAAATTTATTAATATGTATATAAAATTTATTAATATATATAAAAACAATTTTTTTGGAAAATATTTTTAGAAAATCTGTCAAACAATAGAAAATATTTTACACAGATTCATCCAAACATCAAAAAATATTTTCAATAAATTATTTTTCAAAAAAATAAATTATTTTTCAGAAATTATTTTTCAAAAAATATTTTATTGACAAATAAACGGAGAGATTAATTCATAAACCAAAAAATTGGAAAGGTAGTAAATAACCGGAAAGAACGGGAATGGTATGAGATGATGTGGCAAAACAAAGGGAAGGGGACATGAAAGGGATATTGTAGGAAATTCAAGTAAAATTATGGAGAAATAAAAAAAGAGAGAAAAAAAAAGACAAGATATAACCGTTGTTGTAAGCGTGGCTTAGGTTGGATGCCAGGCTGACCCCTTTGAAACCCTACTTTTGAGATGATGATTACTTTTAGCCCTCACAGTCACATGGTCTCGCTGTACACCCTTTGGTCCCACCCTGACTGTCCCCTACCCCTTCTCAAATGATTTCCCATAACCCAAATTATATTCCAACACTACCCTTGGCTTATCCATAAATGCACCATTTGTGTTGCCCCTTGACACCAGTTTTAAAGGGAGTGATTTGAAGCTGCTTTTAGTTCCACAAAGAAACAACATAGATATAAGCACCTCACCATAAGCAAACCACAAAGGAAGCTTGGAGAGAGACCCAAAAACAATGTCTAAGGAAGTGAGTGAAGAAGGACAGGGTCGTAAGGACTATGTGGACCCTCCACCGGCACCTCTGATTGACATGGCTGAACTCAAGTCATGGTCTTTTTACAGAGCCCTCATAGCTGAGTTCATAGCCACTCTCCTCTTCCTCTATGTCACTGTTGCTACCGTAATTGGTCACAAGAAACAACAAGATGCATGTGCTGGTGTTGGTCTCTTGGGTATTGCATGGGCTTTCGGTGGCATGATCTTTATCCTTGTTTACTGCACTGCCGGTATCTCAGGTAACACCAACACCACACCAAAACAAAACCCCATACCCTAAAAACTAAATTACCCTTTTGTTTGCTGTAAGTGTTTTGGTTGTTTTGGTTACAGGTGGACACATTAACCCTGCGGTGACTTTTGGGTTGTTTTTGGCCCGTAAAGTGTCTCTCATTAGGGCTGTGGCTTACATGGTGTCACAGTGCTTGGGTGCTATATGTGGAGTTGGGTTGGTTAAAGCTTTCATGAAGCATCCATACAACTCCCTTGGTGGTGGTGCAAACACCGTGGCTTCTGGCTACAACAAGGGAACTGCTTTGGGAGCTGAGATTATTGGAACTTTCGTACTTGTCTACACTGTTTTCTCGGCCACCGACCCCAAGAGAAGTGCCCGTGACTCCCACGTCCCTGTATGTCACTTCTATATGTGGATTGACTCCATGTTTATAAGCTGTTACCGTGTCTGATGGGATTTAAACTGTTGTTTTGGGTGTAGGTATTGGCTCCCCTTCCAATAGGGTTCGCAGTGTTCATGGTTCACTTGGCTACCATCCCCATCACCGGTACTGGTATTAACCCTGCAAGGAGTTTCGGTGCTGCTGTAATCTACAACAACGACAAAGCCTGGGATGACCACGTAAGTGTTCATATACTATAACATTTTACTGTCCTTTTTTGATCTTTGAAACTAAGACATGGTTTATATTTGTGATGGACAGTGGATTTTCTGGGTTGGTCCATTTGTTGGAGCACTTGCAGCAGCTATATATCATCAGTACATCCTTAGAGCAGCAGCCATCAAAGCTTTGGGATCCTTCCGCAGCAACCCCACCAACTAAAAAAAAAAAAAAAAATCAACCCAAATAGCTTTGTCTCCACTTCACTCTTTTTCTATTTTCTCCATTTGTTCGTTTGTGTGTATGAGAAGATTATTATTATGAATGATTAATGATGATGATGACCCTTTCCTTTTTATCATTTTTCTCTATTTATAAATATTTAATCCTTTGTTGTTAGCTTTTGCTTCTCCCATGTATCACTGTTTTTTCACTTTGTGTGCAGTGTAAATCTCTTTTAAGAATTTAGATAATTGATTCCTTAGTGTCGTTTCTTAAAGGTAATATGTCTCATTCAAGACCTAACTTACTGTAAAAAACCTAAAATGACAAAATGGGTAAACAAAATTTTCCCCATAATGGCCATTTGGAGCGAGTGGGATCATTCATTTCCCATAACTTAAGGGCCTTGTTTTGGAATCATGTGAGGTACACATGAGTTAACTTTTTGTAACAACATATGATACATAGACACGTATAAAGGAGAAGGGTAACAATAAAGAACCAAGGAAGATAAAAAAGGGGTTAAAAAGTTAAAATTCTGACCCTCTTTCTCCTTTTTTCACCTTTCTGGAAAGGTCAGTTGGTGGCCAAAAGCAGAAAACGAGAGGGCAGGGAATCCGAGGACCTTACAAACGAAGCCACGCGTCATGGCGCAGCACATGGGCTACCTCTCAGTCTTATCCTATCAGAAATGGGCTAAAACCACAAAGGCAAAGAAAGATAAAGCCAAGTAGGCTGGTAGCAGTGCAGTACAAAAGAGAAGGGAAATAATATTAATATACTTTCCCCAAACTAAACAGCTTGTATAATAAATTTATAAGTAATAATGTTTTTATGGGGTGGTGTAAAAGAGAATCATAGTCCCGTCTTTTTACGAAAGGTACGTGGCCTGATATGATGATGAAAACTTCAAGAGCATTTAACCAATGGCCTACGGCATGCATGCAACCATAGTGGTGAGTGTCCAGCGCTTCATTTCCATTTTCTTTACTTAATTGCAAGGGTTACTGTTGGATATAAAATAATTTAAAATTTAAGCCACTTAGAATAAATTTATTCGAATTAAATTAATATTTTAGAAATTTTAAATTTTTTATAGAATCTTTTTTGATATTTAGAGAACAATTTACTCATTTTCTGACCAAAAAACACAAGATATTTATATCGATTTATTATTCGAATTCAGTTCTCATTTCAAAAATCAAATTTTCCAATTAATGAACTCAATTAATCGACTGCTCAGCCCATGGTCCCTAAGTCTTGGATTCCTGTAAAGTAAATATTCTGGTTTAAGGTCTTTAACTTCCCTGATTATCCCCCCATTGTTTCGTAGCCACCAAACAACGGAAAGTTAGCCTTCAATTATGGGGGACCAAACCCACAAGTTTTCTACATGAATAGGGAATTGGGATGATGACAAACTTAATTATCATTTCAGCCTGCCTCAAGTCTAATCAGATAGCCCCTATAGCACCACAAAATGACGATATCTCTCATCTAGCACAACCATAACTATCATACACTATTTACTTGAACAACCTTTAATAAATGAAGTCAAGCACAATAACTTTTTATCTCAATCCTTCAAATATCATGATATATAATCATATGCATTTAAGAAGCTGCAACCAACATGTAAAGCACAACAGAAAGTATAAATTTCAATGAAGGCTATTTTACCAATCTAACTTAAAAAAAATTAATATTTATAAAAATAACTCTAGTTTAAAAATATTCATCAAAATAATCTAAAATGAACAGTAAAATTGAGTTATGAGAAATAGATGGCCGACACCACCTTTTTTTATTTAAAAAAATAATTTTTTGGGTTTTGAACACTAGATGGCCGGCACCATGTATTTTTTTTTCAAAAAAAATTTTTTTTGAGGTGTTGGCACACTGATGGCCGGCACCCCCTGTATCAGATTAAAAAAATATTTTTTTTGGAAAAGGTTGTGCCGGCCATTAATCACCCAAAATCACCCAACCAAAAAAAATAGAAATATTGCAACATAACCCCTCCTTGTTTTCCCATCTTTTTTTCCCAAGTTTAATTACATATTTTATATTCTAAAACAATATTGAACTACTTATCATATTTTTTAATTATTATTACATCACTCACATTATTATTAAATTTTAAAAATAATTTAAAATATATTGAACTACATATTTTATAAAATTATAATTTTCATGATTGAATTTTCCCATCATATTTGAATTTTCATGATTTTTTTTTAAATTTTTGTTTTTATTTTGTTAAATGTAACTTGATTTTTGTTAAACTCAAGTATAAATAATAAATTAAGCACAAAAATTTATATTTATTTTAAATGTAATGATAATTTTTTGTTTGAAGTTCTTAAATAATATATTAAAATAAAACCACCTCCAAAAAATTATCATTACATTTAAAATAAATATAAATTTTTAGGTTTAATTTATTATTTATACCTGAGTTTAACAAAAATCAAGTTAATAAAAACCACCTCCAAAAAATTATCATTACATTTAAAATAAATATAAATTTTTAGGTTTAATTTATTATTTATACCTGAGTTTAACAAAAATCAAGTTAATAAAAACCACCTCCAAAAAATTATCATTACATTTAAAATAAATATAAATTTTTGTGCTTAATTTATTATTTATACTTGAGTTTAACAAAAATCAAGTTACATTTAACAAAATAAAAACAAAAATTTTTAAAAAAAATCATGAAAATTCAAATATGATGGGAAAATTCAATCATGAAAATTATAATTTTACAAAATATGTAGTTCAATATATTTTAAATTATTTTTAATATTTAATAATAATGTGAGTGATGCAATAATAATTAAAAAATATGATAAGTAGTTCAATATTGTTTTAGAATATAAAATATGTAATTAAACTTGGAAAAAAAAAGATGGAAAAACAAGGAGGGGTTATGTTGCAATATTTCCATTTTTTTTTTGTTGGGTGATTTTGGGTGATTAATGGCCAGCACCACCTTTCCCAAAAAAAATATTTTTTTAATCAGATAAAGGGGGTGTCGGCCATCAGTGTGCCAGCACCCTAAAAATTTTTTTTTGAAAAAAAATACATGGTGCCGGCCATCTAGTGTCAAAAACCCAAAAAATTATTTTTTTAATAGAAAAAAAAAGTGGTACCGGCCATCTATTTCCCATAACCTAATTTTACTATTCATTTCAGGTCATTTTGGTGAATATTTTTGAACTAGGGTTATTTTTATAAATATTAAATTTTTTTGGGTTAGATTAGTAAAATAGCCTTCAACGAATGATACAAAGTAATTGACTTGTTTTTATTTATATATATCATCACATTAAATGGTGTTAGGTTTAGGTACATAGGTACCAAATCCGGAAAATTGCAAAATAAACTCTTACAAGCAACCTTGTAAAAGCTTTAATTTAACGAAAATGACACCAAGTCACCAAGGCATTTTCGCTCCCTAGTCCTAGCAATCCAGTCAGCAGCTAAATTAGCCTCTCTATAACTGTCCTCGAAACGAATCTCCCTACAACTTGGTAACATTTGCAGGATTTCATTATTGCAACGTGGTTATAACTAGTTAAGACAGTCGTACATTTTTTTAGTAACCTAGTGAATCATAAGAAAATACTGAGATAGAGACAGTGGGAAAAGTGTGAAGCTCAGTGCCCCACAATCTGTTCTGGACTAGTCTAAGTGGTGCTCAAGTGAAAAATAAAACAAGGTTTAATGACAGGTTACTCAAAAAGATCAGCAGCAAAGACATTCCCAGGAATACTAGTAGCAGCATCAGATTCACTTCAATCCAATCTAAGTCAAACCATAAGGCCGAGTTGAAGATCTCAGACATACTGCTCTTACAAATAGATTCATGGGAGGCAAGCAATCCAATAAAAGATAAAGGTTAATTAGTACTCAAAAGATGAAGATCAGATACACTTGCAGGGAGGTATACGTATAACAGCATTGGATTCACTATAGTCCAGTCAAACCATTAGGTTAGGTTGAATATCTCTGAAAATACATTCCATACATATTCATTGATTTATGAAGGCAAGCAAGCCTGGCTTGACGCTTGCTGAACTGGACAAAAAGCATAGCAATGAACAATATACCTTAATCAGGCAATGCAGTTCCACGTTCAAGATTATTTTTTATTTCCAGAGTGTATTTTCCAAATGCCCTTTCAATCTTCTTGTTGAAATGCTCATTACGATCATTGATTGAATCAATATCCTTCTCTTCATGAAACTTCCTCCTCCGGCTAAATGACTTGCGCTTTTCTTCGCGGTCTTTAAGTTCCTTCACCATCTTCTCAATCTTATCTTCTGAGGTTTTAGGTGCCTGTTCACCAAAAGGAACACATAGTGAATACTTAAACACATGGGCAGGATAATAAGAAAGAAACTAGCAACCCTTTCCCCCTACTTTTTCCGATCATACCTTCCCATATTGGAGGCTTGAAGCTTCACGATAGAACTCTGGATCTGCTTCTTTCATTCTGTTATATTCTTCTAGGTCAATATCAATGTTCTTTGTCCGCTTCTTGTATGCATTGTACAATGTCTTCTGATTGAAGACTGTTAAGTCCCTCCAAGAAAAAACACACAGATTGAGCTCATTGACATGGTAAAATTTTCTATCCTACAGAATGGATAAGAGCTCTTCTTTTTTCATCCACACACACACACAAAAGATGAGAATGCATTGGACAAGTTTCACGGGCCTATAATATTTACGACTTAGAAATATGCATGCATAAGCAGCTGGTACAACATAAAAATTAGAACAAGGAGTATCATTAAAAACCAGGAAACATAACAATCATGTAACCAGGATAATGGAAGAGAAAAGTAAATATAATAAGTAGTAGATAGAAGCATACCATCCCAACCAAATGGAGCAGGATCCTTTTCCCATTTCTTATATTTTGCCTCAGCTGCTTCTTGGGTATCTAGCATATACGCATTTTGCAAATCCAAACCATTAGCATCTAGTAATTTTCCTATCTTTTTCTTCCTTTCCTCCAGCCATTTTTGCTTAGAAATTCCTCTAGATTCTGGCAGAGCTTCCATTCTTTTCTTTTCAGCCACCATTGCTGTTTGATTGGCTTTTCTCGCTTCATTCTGGAACAGATAATCATTCTTAATAATCAGTACAGATATAAAGATGACAAAACAGATCATCTTGTTTTTGAAAGATCAATCAAACTAACCATCTTTAGTCTCAACTCGAATAGTTTTTTCTCTCTTCCTGTAAGATTTGTAATGTCTACTTCAATGTTCTCCTCAACAGGGCGGTCACTATCATCATCAGGGCTTTCTTCTGGTTCCGGAATGCCAGGTTGCACATCTTGTTCTTGATAAGCAGCAGGCGTAACAGGCTGGCCATGCTCAGGTTGCGGAGTTTCTATAACAACATAAATTGCAATTAAGCCGATAAAGTTAAACTGTCTAATGAGTTCTCAAGGAAAAGGCAGGGTAAACAAAAACATTAATTTAAGAATTACAAGTATAACAGTTAAACCTATCACTGATTTATCCTTTCTAGCTTTGGCCTCAGCAATCTTCCGGAAGCAATATTCAACGCATTCATGATACGGATTTGATGCATTTATACAATCCGGGTGCACTCTTCGCTCTTCTTCCATTTTTTTTCTGCTAGGTTTTATCTGAAAAATTAACTTAGGAAATTAAGCAAACCCAAGACTCTTTTTTAATGGATTATAAAATAAATAAAACAAAATCCTAAACTATCACCAATATTCATTCTTTCAGCAAGAATATACACAGAACTTCCATTGATGTGTAGCTTTCAACCGTTGATTACGAAATTAAGGAGCAATTGAAATAGATAAAAAAAATTATTGTTCAAAAGAATCAAACTTGATCGTTGATTCTATTATAAAATTAAACTAAATCGAATAACATGGAGCCGAATTTTCGTCCAGCGTGATTTCTCAGAAGCCGTAAAAGACTTAAGTAAAACCTCAAAAACCCTAAAATATGTGGAGCAGGGAAAATTTGAAAACATAAAGAAAGATTTAAACGAGCGTGTAACGAACCTGATTGATGAAATTCCTGAGATCGCTTCTATATGTTTTTTTCCCCTTTGGCTAGGGTTTTATTTGGATAATTTTTATTTATCTAATGGGTAAACTACATAGATATCGCCCAGCTATAAAAACTTTTTCATTTTAGACACTCAAAATAAAAAAATTTGCAATTTAAGCATCAATTACATAGTTTGGTCACTATTGGTTAAAACACAAAAGCTGACGTGGTAGTTAAAAAATTTGATATAATAACAAATTTAGTCCTCATCTTTTACATATTATATTAATTTAGTCATGATTTTTAAATAATAACCCTCAAAATTTACAAATAATCTTAATTTGATCCTAAAATTCAAAAAAAAAATTTAAAAATTTAATCTTAATTCTAAAAAATTCAAAGAAATATAAAAATATAAAAATATTTTATAAAAAATTATAATTTATTATTATGCTTAATTTTTAATTGCCACATCAGTATTTATATTTTTAACAAAAAATGATCAAAATAACTGAACTATATAATGAAAGTGTTTAAATCATATACTTTTTATTTTGAATGCCTACAATGAAAATATTTTATGTGTTTAACCTGAGCAAAGTAGAAACTCAACCCAACTTCCCAAGCCTCATAGTGATCTTTATTATTTAAAACTTGGGTAAATTATACAAATAATCACCTAATTATAAGAATATTTTTATTTTCATCACTCAAATAAAAAAAATTCAATTTAATTACTAAATTTTTTGAAATTTGTTTTTTCCACATCACTATTAACCGTTCATAATGAAAGTATGACAACTCTTTTTTTTATTGGTATAATAACAAATTTAGTTATAAAATATTTACATATATAAATATATATATTATTTTGGTCTTAATTTTAAAAATTTAATAAATTTAGTTCTCAATATTTTCAAATTTTATCAATTTAGTCTTAATTTTAAATGATTAAAAAAATAAAAAGTAAAATTAAAAAATATTAAAAATAATTTTCTCGATAAAAAAAAAAAAAATCATATGTAGCACCTACTAATAGACTTATTAAAAAAAGAATTTAAGTTTATTTTTATTATTTTTAATCAATTAAGTATTTCAAAATAAATTTTAATGTTTTAAGCTGATATGTGGATTAATTACGGGATTTGAGTGTTATTATAGGGCACATGGGCAATTGGGCTTTCGCAAACATAGATGAACTCTCCAGTTCCGTGAAATTTTTTATTATAGTAGTGGACTCTCGAGTCTCATAATTTTTACTCTTTATTTTTTTCATGTAAAACATGTCTTATTTTATTTTCTATGCTTTTGGCGTTGTAGTTGATTTGTGTTGAATGTTGATACATATCGTGTTAATGGGTTTGCCATAATAATCAAATCATATTTAACGATACTTCCACAATGTTGGATGAGTTCAGTTTCATCCCAACAAAGAGAAGGTTTAGATCATAAAAGATCGAATATTTTAGAAGGAAACGGTGTCCGTCGGCTGTGGTGGCGATACACGGGGGCAGTCTGTCTCAAATTCTTGATGTGGACAATGCGAACCACTTGTTGGTAGTTTAACTGAGTGAGAGAACACAACAGAGGCATTGAATATAATTATTACAATCATTAGCAGCTCCACAATCACCATTCCAGTTCCCAAAGCAACATTTGGGATGACCTTCTTCAAGCTCAGCATGACAAAAAAGGGACTTCGGACCTTGTATGATTGTATCCCTTTATAAACATAACATGTATGCTTATTCATCAGGACATTTCTTTACATTAATATGCCTGCCTGCTGTTAGAATTTCAGTAAGACACTGGTTTAAAAATTACTAAATCGGTGAAAGTAGGTGCATAAAATTCCCAACAATTCAGGGTCAGACCCTGGCACATAAAATGGTTAAAAGAACACAAAAATGGGTCCCTAAACAGCAATTACTACTAATCAACAAAACAAACGGAGAAGAAATTGAAATGCAAAAATGCAGAGACCCAAACTCCATGTATCAAAGGCATTGCCAGAGTTGGCTGATGGAGTTGGGTCCAAATTAGTACTGCTAGTATTCCCTGCTTTAACATCAACACCAAACCTCATTCCCCCAAGGCAATGCCCATTGACATTGCAGATGAACCAATACTTCTTTGATTCAGTGAGCTCAACTTTATCATCTCCGCTCTCATACTTGGCTAATACTCCACTGCTCGCATCACATGTTCTATATGTAGACTCTGTCACTTCAAACACATTGTGTTGCCCCTTGTTATATGTAAACTCTACAAAAATATAGTGTCTGCTCAGTAATTTATATTTGAAAACCTCCATAAATAGCATGGTTATGAGGAAGAATCATGAATATATGTTCACAATCAGGACCCAAAACAGGCTTTTTCCTAGTGCTAAAGATGAAGGCAAAATAGTTTTCTAATGAAAATAAAGATTAGGTTGATTCTCCATTTGGTGACAAGGTTATTTACAATTTGGCTTGTTTTTTTAAACATGGTGATGTTGTCATATATCTGTCATTTTTAGGTTAAAATATGCCTATAGTCCTTGTACTTTTCAAAAATTGGGAATTTAGTCCCTAGATTTGTATTTTTAGGAATTTAATTTTTCTACTTTTTAGATTTTAAAATTTAGGTCCCACTGTTAGCATTGTTAATTTTTTTTTTTGTTAAATTGATTGCTGTGACATTTTAAAATAAAAAAAAAAGCTACTCATTTGGTAGTCTGTAATTAAAAAAATGTTATAATTAGCCTGAATTTAACAAAAAATAATTAATAATATTGATAGTTGGATCTAAATTTTAAAATTTGAAAAATAGAAAAACTAAACTCCTAAAAATACAAGTATAGAAAGTAAATTCATAAATTTTGAAATGAATAAGGACTATACCCATATTTTAACTTTTTTTTATAATTGGATGAATATTATACTTTTTTTTTTTTTGAATATGTAGAATAGTCTATCTATACAAAAATAACACAATGTAAATGTCTTATAATAATATGTTTAAAAAGAAGGGTCAAATTCTATGGATGGTTATTGTGATATGGGTTTTTGACGAAATTAATCCCTTTATTATAATTAGATCATTTATTTTTCAAAATGTGTAATTTCCAATTTGAAGATTAAAGGTTTTTTTTTTTTTTGTTGCTAATTCTATTAAATCATTTGATATGATTTTAAATTTTTTTTTTCGATGAAATTAATGAAAAATTTACTAATTAAAAAAATAAAAAAGATGAAATTATAGGAAGCAACTAAGTCCGCTATACATAACCAAACTTTATGAAACCAAATGGGAAGGAAGCAGTAAAGACGTACCTAGAACATCGCCGACGGTGAAATTGTATTTCTCCGACCAGGAACCATAGTCAACCTCGGAGCTCCATCCGTTTTCATCACCAACACTGTAAACTTGAGATACGGCTCCTTTCAGTATTGAACAACACATGATAAGAATGATTAGCCTGCCAATCTTGTCTTCCATGGCTTTTCAAAGCAACCAAAAAGGATGAAATTTTGTTGCCCATCTTAGCTTTTATCGTCAACTGGTTGGGGATGTCATCATCATTTGCTATTAATTAATAAAATACAACTGGCACCGAATCATTTAATTTGAATGGGTATTCTTGGTTCTTAGGTACTGTTTTATATTAAAGTGAGGGATAACTCAAAGCTCCAAGTAAAATGGCAGCCGGCCAGTTAAATGAATATACGCTGTCTATAATGATGGATGCTAGAAGATGCTTCAAATAAAAGATACATATGTAAAGTCTTGATGCCTTTACGTAACAATAGCATTAACTATAAATAAGGAGGAGGGTTATTAGATGGAAAGTGCAAAGTGCAAACAAATTATGGGGCAATTGACCCATAAATACCAAAAAATAAAAAAATTTACGGAAAAGGGCCGGAATTGGAAAAATTACGGAAAAGGGCGAATCCCCAAAAACGCGCCACGTAAAGCGCGTTTTTGGGGAAAGAGACAAAAGCGCCTCTTTGGAAGCGTTTTTGTCCACGTCATCCAAAAACGCTCCCAAGTGGGCGCGCTTGCCTTGGCGTGGACAAAAGCGCTTCCGGCAGGCGCGTTTTTGGTCCCAACGATCAAATTTTTTGACCGTTGGCTCCCAACGGTCGAAAAAAAAACTATAAAACCCCCACCCTTTATTCTTCACATTTCAATCCTTTCTCAATATTCTCTCAATTTTCTCTCAATTTTCTCTCAATTTTCTCTCAAGGTCCTTGAAATTAACGCTCAAATTTCAAAATAGTCCTTTTCTATTTACGAAAAAGCCCTTAATTTTTTTAAGATATTTTTATCGGAAAATTTTAAAGCCGATTACAATGGTCGGGAATTACTTCGCCTAGGCGAGAAGCACATTGTAGTCGAGCAAATAAAAATGGTAAGTTTTAATTTTAATTTTGAAATATTATTTAATTTTTATCCAATTATGTAATTTTAATTAATTTTGAATTTTATGATTTTTAAACGATCTGTAGATCGGGTGTTGGAATGTTATATTCGCAACATGCATGATCCCCATCGCCGTTGATCGAGAATTACTGCGTGAAGCGGGTTTTTGGCATGTGGCCACGATAGGCCGAGGGTTCAAGTTGGAGCCGCCTTTGATCGGTAGCGTTGATTGAGAGGTGGAGACCAGGAGACGCACACTTTCCATTTGCCATGCGGAGAGTGTACCATCACCTTAGAAGATGTGCGATTCTGATTGGGATTACGGTGGGCCGGGCGGTAGTCACCGGGTCCGTAACATCTCTCGATTGGATGGCCGTATGCTACGAGCTTCGGGTGCCATTCCGGATAGAATTCGAGGAGCTCGGATCGATATGGCGTGGTTACGAGACACATTCCCATGGCCGAACGAGGATTCGGATGAAGTAGAAAGAATACGGTATGCTCGAGCATACATTTTCAAATAATTGGAGGCTATCGATCTTGGGACCTCTCTAGAAACCTCGTCCACGAGATGGCTCTCGAAACTTGTTGACTTGAGCAGTAGGTGAATTGAGTTGAAGTCCGCCGTGCTATCGAGGTTATACCGAGAGATGTGCGAAGCGACGACTGCGAGTAAACAAAAAATCGGAGGTTGCCTATCACTACTGCGATCATGGGCATGGTTTCGATTTCCATTTTTACGTCCTCGACTCGACCACCATATTCATTCCCACCGATAACGAGGTAAATTTAATATTATATTTTACAATTATGTCGTATATTTATAGTATAATTGTATGCTAAAAGTTTATTTAATTAGGTGGAACCATCCGGCGAATCATGTTGGAATACCGAAATCGCTTGAGGATATACGGCTCCTGTTTTAATATATTTAATAAAATAAAAGTTATTGTACAAAAGTTAACCGTTTTCCTCGAAAAAATAGATATTACATAGCTTCCATGAGACAAAACACCTAAGAACACGGTCAACTATTCCGACTTGGACACGGCGAGATGTATGCCCGGGTTCCTACACCATCCGCACAACCGACTTTGGTTGCTTGTTTCTCGGATATCCATATTGTTGCGTATTCTAGAGGCAGCGAGGTCGACCTTTTGGTTTGCGCCTCAATTGTCTATCCGGTAATAGCTTATACGGTGCAAGCGATACCAAGGGCCACTTACGTTCATCCGGGATGGTGGGAATACGTGTCTCCACACGTTGTACATGTTTTGTAATTTATACGCCGTCGACATATCTCATTGGATCAAGGCGGAGATTACGACAAGCCGCAAGTACATGGGCGCATGGGTAACGAAGTGCATCAAATTTCCCACGATCGCGAGTCCTATTTGTCAAGTGTACACGATAATGGCCGCCAACAATACCTTGGTTCGATCTGTCAAACTCGTGACACGAAACCATAGGTTGTCGCGATCGTGACACACTTTGTGTGCATGGTGTTCGCCGTGCCTTCCACGGTTGATTTCTTGCAAGACCTTCGGGCTCCATACATGGCCTCCTTCCATCCGCCTCTATAAATCGCCGCTCTCTTCGGAAATAGTGCCGCTAACCGAAAATATGTCTCTCGCCACGGCCCGATGTAATGGGCGGATGACGGGTTCCTTCGAAGCGAGTTTATGCATTCGGCAAGGTTTGTGGTCATATGCCCATATCGTAGGCGCCGTCATATGCTTGTGTCCACTGTTCCAAAGGAATGTTTGCGGTATCTTGCGCCGTCGGCGTTATCGAGCGCAAAGCGCCAAGCATCTCCACGAAAGCGGTCTTTATTGATCTCATACCACCGCCAATATCGTTGATAGCTAATATTACATACCACTCTTCAATTGCAAATAAATTAAATTTTCAAAAGAAATTGTATTAATAGATATTTCATACCCATATCGATCACTTGTTGTCTCTGTCTTTTAGATCGATGTTGCCCGTAGTAGTTGGATGCGACATGCCTCAGGCAATATCGATGGTGTGTGCGATGCCATACGCTTCCCTGGCGTTCTATTGCCGCAAGTATTCCAGGGCCCCGATCTGATATAACGCATATGTCAGGTTCGGGGCAAACATGCCTCCTTAACCTACTTAGGAAGAAGTCCCAATCATCAGCTGACTCTCCCGGTGTTATTGCGAATGCAATCGGAAGGATTCTCCCACATCCGTCTTGTGCCACAGCTAGCAATAGCCGATGGGTATATCTACCATACATAAAGGTACCGTCAATTTGTACCAATGGCTTACAGTATTTAAAGGCATCTCGGCATTGCTTAAATGTCCAGAACAGACGCTTGAACACTGCGCATCCACGGAGCAGACGATCGTTGTAGTCACGCGAGTTCCGTTTCAAGGTCCGTCATCTTTGCGCGGGACATATCTATCCAAAGACACGACACCACCGCCACACTTCATTATATGAAGTGTCCCACCCACCGTGTAACTTTTCTAACGCTTCGCTTGGCTATCAAGCCTTTACGTAAGAGGCGTGTACCCCAATTGGCTCGAATCACGCCAATTAAGGTCGGCACCGTAGTAGTTGGATCGGCCTTCAACATCGGGATTATCATGTCAGCCAACATCTCTGAATCCATCCTCGGATGATCTTGTGTTACACCTGTCAACGAAGTACGTTAAACAATGCAATATTACATATTATTACTGTTATTCGAAATCACTGAACACATAGTGATCTTTGTCTGAAGCAAGACATGTATGTCGACCTTTGTACTTTTAATCTCCCACAACCACATCTTTTTCTTCAACGACGCCATGATTTTCCATTGACATGTGCCATCTTGCACTGCACACTTCGCCTCGAACTTATCGAGCTTCGATTTAACCACCGTGTAGTTAACCCCGTTCTTAATGCTGTACTGTTTCAATGCAACAAGAAAATTATTCTTGTTCGCAAACTGGTTACCAACTTCTAATTCGTCGGAATCAAGCGATGTATACATGCGGTCACGCGTCCGGTGTGTTAGTTCAGAAACTCCAATGCATCATCATGAGATAGATCGACATTATGCATGTGAAATTTGGAGGCGAGTGCATACGAATAGCGGATCTTCTTCTTCTTCGTGCGAACCGCCCTCAGCGTCTTGGTACAATTGGGCGGGCTCCGGTCGAGAAAATAATCCAACACGCACCGTCGGGCCCGCCTCTCGAGGTGGATCCACATCAGATTCATCGTCAGACCCTCCATAACCCGCAACAAGCGAGGGCCTCGCCGGTGGATGTCGTCGGGAGTTCATCATCCTCCTTAAACATCTTTCGCATCTGATTCCAATCGTATGTGGATTGCCAACCACTAGAACTTGCCGGCGTCCCCGATGACGTATTTCTATCATCGGACGTCGATCGACGGATATGCATGTCCCATCCACCAACCGAGTGTCGTGCGGGGTTATGTTTCCATCCATACTACGACCGCACCACGGGCATACGTGTTTGGCCTCCCACTTACACAGTGTCGGCTTGGGGTCGTGTATTCCCCTCGAGCAGCGGTACATGTCGAGGTCGCAGCAAGATCACTTAGAGATGAAAATTCTACATATACCTCCATATAGGGTGATCCGCGGCAATATGAGTCTCCACCATTGCCTCAAAGCCCCGAGCACCTTTGATGTCGAGCGACTCATATCTCACCGGATCAACCAAGCGCAAAACCTATACTTAATACACTCGAACTTTCATTGGCGTTGTTCCAAATATTTTACGCCTAATTCTTTTGCTGAAGTTCAACCAAATCGATGTTCGATTAAAACTCGATGTATTTGTGTTCTCCGATAAGAAAACAACGCCATTTTCGATTGTCACGAACTTCACCGTCGTAGTAAATAACAAAGCATTAATACGTTCACTCATTTTCAATTTTTCCCTTTGCCTCAATTTCTCTTTACGCCAACCGAGAATGAATTTTCACCGATTTATAGCCTAATTTTGCGAGGCTCTTGTAGCAAAGGCGGCGTCCACGTGGGGCGTTTTTCATTACGCATCTTTGACGAAGGCGCCTGCTGAAGCATTTTTGGCCACTTGTTTATTGTAAACGTCCCCTCAAAATTATTTCTCCGTAGACTCTGTAGCAAAAAGCGCGTCCACGCTAAGCGTTTTCGTAACGCATCTTTGTTTTTGGCGGTGTTTGTTGTAAACGCCCCTCAAAATTATTTCTCCGTAGACTACCAGTAGCAAAACGCGCCCACGCGGCGGCGTTTTCCGAACGCATCTTTGTTTTTTGGCGGTGTTTGTTGAAACGTCTCCTCAAAATTATTTTGCCGGAGACTATTGGGCCAAAAACTTCAACACGGGTAGTAAGGACCAAAAAACTTCGCCTGCTGGAGGCGTTTTTGTCCACGTCGGCAAAGCGGCGTCCACGTGGGAGCGTTTTTGGATGGCGTGGACAAAAACGCGCTTCGGCAGGGGCGTTTTTGGTCCCCTCCCCCAAAAGCGCTTACGTGGCGCGTTTTGGGGATTCGGCCCTTTTCCGTAATTTTTCCCAATTCCGGCCCTTTTCCGTAAATTTTTTTATTTTTTGGTATTTATGGGTCAATTGCCCCAAATTATGTAAGCACAAGGCGTTAGCCACAAGCTCAATGTCCATAGGCTTCTGTGTTGGATTGAGCCGATAGCAAAAGGGCTAAAGAAACCGTCCAACAAAGATCATCAAAAGGGTCAAACAAGTTCTAAAGGGCCTAAAAACCACCCCTGAACTGCTCCAAAAGATGAGAACACAAGGCTTGGGCGTAAGACAAAAAAAAAAAAAAAAAAAAACTAGCAATGCCAACGGGGCAAGGCCCGAAGGGCTTCACAACAAGTGCAAATGTTGAGAATTTTTTTGTGGATGATTGTGAAAGCATGCATGGTTTTTGAAATATATGTTTTCACCGAGAACTAAAGGCTCTCACTTTGTTCAACCTGTCGCTTTTTCAAGTATTTGAGCTATCACCAAATACAATACTAACTTGTTGACAAGTCTATCGATTCTCAACTATTAACACTTTAGACTTATGTCAGCCTCCCTTTAACCCAACAAAAGTGAATAGAGTAACATGCAAACAATTTGCTTTGAGGTCCATTAGATGTAATAGATCCATTAAGGAAAGGAGCAAACCTAGCAAGTAGGATAAACTCTATCAAATATGTTTAGTATATTTTTTTTTTCAAATACGTTTTGGAATGTATTCCTGTTATGAGTTAAATAATATATTGTGATAAAAAATTATCGATTAGGAACATTATCTTTGTTTGTTTCATTGTTTACATTTTCTAGAAAATGTTTTACACATTTTTATGTGTTTGGTTGAGTAAAATGACTTGAGTCAACCTAAGTCATTTTATAAGTCAACGAAATAAAGGAAGGTTCTTCTGGAAAGTGTCTTATGCCTTTTTTTTCTTTTCTGTAATATATTTTACACAAAACTTACCTTTTTTTTTTTGGCTCCATTGTAGAAAATCAGCCTCCCCTCCTCTCTTTCTTTCTCCAACGATGGTAGCATCAGCGACACCATCGCCTTTCTCTCAAAGATTACTGGTAAGATTTTTTTATTTGTTCTTCATCTTTCCTTTCTATCTATTCTTTTTGACCAAAATTTCTTCCTTCATCTTAAACTGGTAATGCTCTTTGGCTCATTTTGAATTCTTCTTTCGAGCTTTACTTTCTCACAAAGAAGGATTTTTTTTTTGGTTCTTAATTTCATGTGTTTTTGTCACACCCCGAAACGTCAAATTTAAGTTGGAATCATGATTTTGGGTATTAATTTGAAAATTTTACAAATTGAGCGGGATCTAGTGGAAATAAGAAGAAATGGCAGGCTGGTTGTGGAAAGGTTGGATTTCAACCTTGGTTTCGTTACAAAGTCTCTTAGTGGGAGACATGATGGTTATGAATATGCACATTTGGCTGTTGAGTTTGAGATCGGTGAAAGAAATGCGTGAGTAGCATATAAGGGAGAGTTTATTCTCTGATGTGGTTTCTTCATTTTTTTTGTTTGTTCTTTCTTCATATTCTTCATCGGTCTAGTTGAATGAAGAAAGATAATAGCGGTCTCCATGGAGGAAAGAATCTAAAGGTTGTGCATAAGTAATTGATAATTTATTAAGCTTGTAAGCTTCTTAACCTTTCTGTGTTACGAATTTAAGTAAATGAAAAAAAGTTAAGGATTTCAGTTATCCATCGAATCTGTTCTTTTTCGTTGAAGTTGTGGATAATCATTTAAATAGCCTCTGCATGCAAGTAAAGTATGATTCTTATGATGATGAATTATCTTCATTGAAAATTCTGAAATAGTTGTTATGTTTGTTGACTGAGGAGGCTCGTGTAGTAAGAAAAAAATGAAGTAGATGGACATAGCGTCAACCTCTAGGTGAGTTCCAGAACTCAGAACTTAAATGGTTGTTTGTTTACCCTCAATATCATGTGTTAAGTAGGTTTGACGAAATGTTATGAAAAGGATGAGTTGTTCTATGGCTGAATGATGCATGTTGAGTAGATATGAAAATACATGATTGGTCATAAGTTTAATCACATTGAATTGGTGAAATGTTTGGCATATTGTGTGTCATGCATGAATAGTAGCATTAGTTGAATGCATGTGTATGAATTATGCAGAGTTGTGGAGGCTTGTCAAAGTGTGATTAAGATGGAAGACAGATAAGAGAATATGATATGTGATTTGCCTCCGGTAGGACATGTAAATACAAATCGGGATTGGCGAATGACCTCGGCCTTGCGGAGGAACACTTTTGTGTTTGAATTAACAAGGAGGATTTGCGGAGGTTCGGGCGAACTATATCAAAAATGAATATTAATGAAATATGGCTTTGCAGAGGTTCGGACGAACTGTATAGAGAAAGATGTGCACCAGTATATGAGAGCCTTTTATGGGACGTATGAGAGATATTTATGGGACGTGAAGGACTTTACGAAGTCGGAGGCTTTAAGCCGTATGAACGAATACAAGATCATGGCCATGGCAAGAGCCAAGGAGGTCCGTGAGACATTTTGTGTTTATGAATCTACTAGACGTGCCTAGATGGCATAATCCAATGAAGGTTCACTAGATAAAATCATGTATATGAATATGTATCTATGTGATTGCATCTATGTCTTCGCAAATATGGGATTCGCGTGATAAGTCCGCCAAGAAAGAGTTCGTTCTCTTCTAATCTATTATTATGAGCGAAACCAAAGAAACCGGCTATCTGTTTATGCGAGTCTGTATATGAAAGATATAACAGTCTATCATGACTATCTCATATGTATGATTCTGTAAATAGGGGGTTCACTCTTAAGAATCCGTCTACATGTTATCTATTTCTAAGAGTGGACCACTGTGAATGTGATTTTTGTTATTGTAAGACAAAGGTAGGATAAGATGATCCACCAGATTTATCTAATAGATTTATGGGAATAGATCTTTTTTATTAATCCGTAATGGGGGTTTTCCTTATGAATCTGCTGATATGTTTCGCTAAGTGTCAATCCGCAGATTTCGGGTCTGAAACGTGAATCCACAAGGATCGTACTACGAATTCGAGTCCGTAAGGATAAGTTATTAATAGAAGTTCGCAACAGGGACTATTCGCCAAGCTTTGTCTTACTTGGTTATCTCTATTTATTGATGCGAGACATGCTATGGGAATTATATATGGGTTATCTTTCACAAGTTCGCAAGTAAGAATCCGCAAGGATTTCCTTTTAAGGAAATAGATGCATAAGGGTCCACAAAGGCAACTAGTGAAGATAAAATCAGTAGGATAATTCGCCAAGAAATCAATCGTTATTAAATTTGTATTTTGGTATTACATCTATGAAATCTCATCAGTGGAAGCTTTATGTGTTTAAGGCTTTGTATAGCCAAATATGAAATTTTCTGTTTTCAAGTCAACATGAATGATGAGTTGTGAAACACAAGTTTAGTAGTGTCGTACTGAGACAAGGTATGAAAACACACTAAGTTCAATTGAACTTATGTATGTGTTATTAATTATTGCAGGTAGAAATATAAAATTTGAGAGTTCGGGGAGGGACTAGGCCAGAATCCATTGTGTTAAGGAAAATTTGTTTCTTAGTCGTATTATGCATATAGCGGGGTGGCCTAGAGGTGGGACCTCAGGGTTATAGTCATAGATGTAATTAGTTATGCTCAAAATGTTATTTTCAAACCTAAGCACATAATCAGCATGCTAAAGACTACTTTGTAAAATATTTTGCATATTAGACTGAAGTATATAATTGGAAGTAAATTCATGTATATTGCAAGGTTAAATAGAGGATTGTGTTTTTATAATACTTGTACTATGTGAATATGAATTTCGGATTGCAATAAGAATTAGTTAGTTAATTTTTGGATATTGGGTGTAGCACTCTGTAATCCGGACTTGACGACCAGGTCGGGTATAAAGTGTTTCAATTTCACTTTTCTTAGCTAAGTATTGAAGGAATGTTATTGCTTTGATTAAGTTCTAAAGTGATCCAAATACTTCCTAATTTAAATTGTAATCTGCAGCAACCAAAAGTGAAAGGGGAAAAAAAAGAAAGAAAAAAATAAGAGTGCTATTTGTCTTTGGCTTTTTAGGATAGCATAAAAATTGTTCATTTTTCACTTGAAGAATTTATTGAAATAACATAACCCCACATCTAAAAATACAAGGTTGTGGAGTGTTTGTACTACTATAAATAGAGGTAGTTTCACCATCTTTAAATCATCTCAAAATTTGCCATTTTCTTGATAAGTCAATTTTTATCTCTTCCTATTTGTAATTTTTCACTGTTTTTTTTTTGCAGTGTTATATATTTGGTAGTGTTCAAGCATGTAGGTGTAATTTGCTGAATCTCATTAAATTTTTGGTGTTTTTTATTGTTTCATTTATCTTTCAATATTTTGTACGGTATAATTGTAATGATATATTATCTTATTAAATTACATTGTAGGGAAATTTTGTCTAGAATATTAGGTTTTAAGCAAGATCATTTGTGATCCTTCAAATCTTTCTTAGGAATTAAACCTAGTGTAGTTTTCTAGTACAATAATTTACTCTCTTTTACCCTATTCGCACAATAAGTGGTATTAGAACCAAAGGTAATTCGAAGTATACTTTGTGGTTGCGGTTTAAACTAATCTTCTACATAAGAAAATATTTCTTATGACATATTGAAAGATTATGGTTGTAACACCCCTTAACCCTTATTCGTCGCCGGAACAAGGTTACGGAGTATTACCGAACTTTTAAGAACAAATACGAACAATTATATAATAATATAACATACACATCATAATTTAATCATAATGTCCTTTAATGAGTCATCGAGGCCCAAATTACGTTTTAGAAACAAATCGAGACTTAATCGGAAGTTCAGAAAATTTTTCGTGAAATTTCAAAATTTTTACTAAGTACAGGGCTCACACGCCCGTGTGGTCTAGGGACACGCCCGTGTGACCCTAAACACGCCCATGCTTCAGGCCGTGTCCAACCCCATGTAACTCTCTGACTTACTGACACGGCCAAGTCACACACCCGTGTGTTAGGCCGTGTGACACGCCCGTGCTCTGCCCGTGTGGAGATTCCTGGGCATTCTGTTTTGAAATTTTTAAGTTGCAGGGGACACACGGCCTATCCACACGCCCATGTGTAAGCCGTGTGTCTCACACGATCTGGTCACACGCCCGTGTGCCAAGCCGTGTGGACTCAAAGTGAGCCTTATACATCAAGTTTACCAACCCTGCAAATCTTGAACAACAAGTAACTCTAAATTCAATTGTTCAACCAATCCAAAACACATTCAAATACCTTTAATACATGCCAAATTCATCAATCTAAGGACCTAATCAAAATACCCTCATTGATACTCTATTCATATTATCAAAACAATTCTACAAGTTAACAATTAAACCAATTACTAATTCATACCAATTTAACTTAACTTTTGACCTATTACATACTTATATATATACATTAACTTAAACATATCATTTTATACTTCAATTTGTCATACATATATTCATGTATACAAAGTACCTAGTATCATTTTATAACATATTTATAATCATTTCCCAAAATGTCAAACATATGACACCCTAAGTACATGCCACTACCAAAAGAAAAATATACTTCACCACTTTGAGTTCGGGATCAGCTTTGGATGCTGATTCAACGATTTGACTTTAACCTAACCTGCGCACGGAAACAAACTGTACGCTGAGTATAAACTCAATGGTATTTCTATAATCTGAATACTTTAAAACAAAATAATTAAACAATGCACATTTAATTCCTGCAATTTCCAAATTCATTCAATTAATCAATTCAAAAGAAAATCATTATCACACATTCAATTCTCATAAAAAAACTATCTCAATAACTTTTCTCAACTTTGATTCTCACATTCATTTTTCAATGTCAATTTCCATTTCATGAATTCCATGATTCATGCTTCTCATTTGTACTATTCAATTCATTGTCCATTTCACTTCACATACAATGTCATTCATTATCAAACTTATTGTCAATTCATTCATTTATCCCTATTAACACAACTCGGACTTTGGCAGATACACGGATCCAACCAAAACACACCAGTATGGCACCCAGTGCCTCATCGGATAATTTGAAGTAATAAGTTGACACCCAGTGTCTCATCGGCCATGCCGAAGTAAGTTGGTACCCAGTACCTCATCGAATTTATCAGAAGTAATAATATGACACCCATTGTCTCATCGACTCGTGGTCGAAGTATCCCTGAACACTTCCAATCCTATGGCATGCCAACTATATCCTACTCATCCCGATACAGTTAATAGGGTTTTCAATCACATTTTCCATTTCAATCAATATTCATTCTAATTCAAATAATCACATATGCTCATAATTCAATTCAATTCAATTCAATATCATAATATCAATTACTTACCTCAACTTACTTACCATATGCATTAAGTAATAAATTCAATAGTTAATTATTAAGCTCGGATTATAGAAATACAAACCGTAATTCTCGAGTTACTCCTCGTTAATCTTGTCTTTTTATTTCTTAGCTGAGGTCTCTGGCTCAACGTTAGCTACGGAATTAAAACAATTAAAAATCATCAATACAACACAATTTAACATTGAATACTTCAATTTATACACAACTTTTGCCTAAATTCCAATTTAATCCTTAATCAAATCTAACCTTATTTTCTTCACAATTTTATTCTTTATTTTCATTTAACTACCACTTAAAACTAATTTCAACTCTCTAATTTCACCATAAAACCATAATTTCAAATTTCTTTCAATTTAATCCCTATTTCTTAAAACTTATGATTTATTTTACAATTCAATCTTTTTCTCAATTCTAATTTGAAATTCTATCAATTTTACCCCTAATACTTCAATTTATTCAACATGAACAACATCTAAAAATCCACTAACTCTCAAAATTTCAACTTAAATCAAGTAGTATTTTGTTCTAGGATTCCAAAAACATCAAAATTATAAGAAAATGGGGTTAAATTGACTTACCAATTAACTTTTGAACTTGAAACCCTAAATTTCTCTTTTCTTTCTTTTCTCCTTTCTTTCTTTCCTATTTCGTTTCACTCTCTGTTTCCTTTTTATTTCTTTTGTTTCTTTATTTGTTTTATTCTTTTATTATAATATAATATATTAATTTAATATAATATAATAATATAATATAACATTTACTTAAATAATAAGTAAACAGATATTTATTATTTAATTATATGTATTTTATTTTACATGTATTTCACTATTACCACACACTTGGCAGTTATGGCTTAATTGCTAATTTAGTCCCTTCACTTTTCTTTAATCTATAATTCAACTTTTACCCTATTTGCAATATAATCCTTACATCTAATTACTCTTAATTCAAGCTAATTCACCTAACTAAAACCTAATTAACCATACAACCAACTTCGTAAATATATACGAATTCGTTCTATGAAAACGAAGACCCGAAAATGCACTTTTCCGATACCCATAAATTTTTGGTCGTTACATTTCTCCCCCTTAATAAATTTCGTCCTCGAAATTTACCTGAAAAGAGGTGGGGGTACTGAGATCTCATAGTTTCTTCCTGTTCCCAAGTTGCTTCTTCAATACTATGACTACGCCATAACACTTTCACTAATGGAACTCGTTTATTACGTAACTCTTTCACCTCTCGAGCTAAAATCTCAACTTCTTCATATGTCAAATCAGGTCAAATTTCAATATTCTCTGTCGGAATAACATGAGAAGGGTCTGATCTGTATCTTCTGAGTATTGAAACATGAAAAACATCGTGAATCTTCTGTAATTTCGGAGGCAAGACTAACCGGTAGGCAGCTGGCCCAACTCTCTCTACGATCTCATATGGCCCAATAAAACGAGGACTTAATTTTCCCTCTCGACCAAATCTCAAAATTTTCTTCCAAGGTGAAACTTTGAGAAATACCTTATCACCAACAGAATACTCAATGTCTCGATGTTTTAAATCTGCATATGATTCCTGTCTGTTGAAAGCTGCCTTTAATCTATCTCGAATCTTCTTAACAGTGTCCTCCGTTTCTTGAATTAATTCTGGCCCAATCATCTTTTTTTCATTCTGTAACACCCCAAACCCGGCCTAGACGTTATGGCCGAATCTGGCGGCGTCACATGATAGTGCTTTAGAAAACTTAACTACGTTGAAACCATTTGTAAATATCTTAGGCTTTCGTCAAAACGTGTCATTTAATTATTATCCATTTTCAAAACATTATAAGTTGCGGAAGCTTTTAAAATAATTTGCAAGTTCGTGTGTATTTGATAAAACATTTATTTATTTTGAAACTCGCGTCTTATCCTACTGCTAGCAGTTCATTAATATAGAAATCCCAAATTTTAAGCAAATATCCGTAAAGGCCTTATTACATGAAATTTACCCAAATATAACCAAATCATAATTAAAATAAACCATAAAAGCAAATATCTAAAACCGTGGTCACCGCCGAGTCCTTCGCTGCACTGATCCGTCTACTGCTGGGGATTACCTGAACAGATTAAACAGAAAAGGGTGAGTTTTCGCAAAGTCAGTGTGTAATCTCCACAGAAAACATACACACAGAAATATAAGATAGCAGACATGGTTTTCACAGTTCGGGTCTGAGCCCATTACAGAAACGGTGTGGACCTTAGTCCACTCAGATACAGAATCAGACATATTACAAGGCCTTGGCCCATTTCAGACAGAATATGCAGATAACAGAGTCCTACCCACTAGCCTCTACACACTAACTCCGTCCAACCTTACACACCATGTGGGGATAAAATCAACCCACCCATCCCTACACACCATATTGTACCGAAAACGGCACATAATCAGAAATTTGCAGCTGAGCTGCCAGATAACAGGCTTAAGAGCCTTTCAGATACTTCCTCCAATCATAATCAACCCACCCCGATGCAATGCAACATACAAGAATGACATGCTATTAACTTAGATATTCAGATTAGTATACATGCTTAGTAAAGAAATCAGACAGACAGATCATTCATTTAGGGGTCTAAGTATTGCTTACGACCCTACGGTAGGTCCACAGTCGACTTGGGCGACCCGTGTAACCTTACAGAGTTTTCGAGAAAAATGGGCTCATATGCCCATGTGGCCTGCCGGTGTGGGCCCACACGCTCGTGTGGCCCACACGGCCCAAATTGGCCTTGGTCGTGTGGATCACACGGCCTGACCAAGAATTCCACACGCCCGTCTGGTTCACCCGTGTAGGCCCTCACACGCCCGTGTGGCCCACACGGCCTAATTGGTCGAGCCTGTATGTCGCACACGGCCTTGCCCAGCCATCACACGGCCGTGTCGCTCGCGCACGGCCTGGCTCGTCGATCACATGGCCTTGTGGTGACTAACAGTCTTGCACACGGCCTACCACATGGGCGACCACACGCCCGTGTGGCGTCGAAAGAATGATTTTTGGCTTTCGCTGAAACCTCATTTTCTGCATTTTCTGGTACACACCTGGTTTCGATTGAAGCTAAAACGACTCCCAAGCACTCCAGAACCTATATTCGACAAATAAAAGCCCCAATTTCAGTAACATAACTGAGATTTAAATGGATTTGTAACGAGGCGTCCATCCCTAATTAATGAACCCTTACCTTTAATCGAAACGAGAATTCCACGCGCTCAACTCGTCGATTGAGGACGATATTCAGTCGCTTGATTGACTTCTAACAATCAAAATAACCACTTTTCTTAAGTCACTTATCCACGATCATATTCAAGATAAAACTTAAGCAAAACTTACCGAACAAGCGAAATGACGGCTACACACAACGAGACGATTTGTAAAAGAAAACGGAAAGAGTGGGGAAAAGAGAGTAAAATTTTGGCAGCAAAGAGTCAAAGGAAGGGGAAAAAAATGGCAGCAAGGCGGGGAGGAGAAGAAGAATGGCGTCAGGAAATTTTGGGAACGGGTGATAGCCTAGAATTTCGAAAAAGGAAATCTGCTAACCCCCTAATCTCTCCCCTTAATTCTCTCCCTACTATCAGATGTTCAGTCCAACACAAACACTCTGGACGTGACAGGCAAAAGAAATGCTCACGCAGGGATTCGAACTCAAGACCACCAACATCTTCAACACTCCACTTAACCACCAGACCAGCAGGCCTATTCTGTTAATTACTTACACACTTTAACTTATAAGCCTATTAGCTAGAGTTTGGGTTTTATTCATAAAAATACCAAAATTTACCCAAGTTGAGACTTGAACTTGGGACCTTTCAGACACACCCAAATCACTCAACCACTAAAGCAGATAGGTATTTGTGTCTTGAAACTACAAAAGCCAAAAATAATGTAAAACCGGGGCGTTATAACTCTACCCCCTAAAAGAAAATTTCGTCCTTGAAATTTTACCTGATTAGAAGAGGTGAGGATACTGATGACGCATCGAATCCTCTGGCTCCCAAGTGGCCTCCTCAGTGCTATGATTCCGCCACAGCACCTTCACTAAGGGGATAGACTTCCTTCGAAGCACTTTAATGTCGCGATCCAGAATCTGAACCGACTCCTCCTGAAATGTCTGATCTGGTCTAGCCTCAATGTCCTCAATAGGAACAACATGCATGGGATCAGAGCGGTAGCATCTCAACATTGAGACGTGGAATACATCATGAATGCAATCCAACTCTAGAGGAAGGTCCAACTGATATGTGACTGGCCCCACTCGTTTTAGAATACGGTACGACCCAATAAACCGAGGGCTCAGCTTACCCTTGCGGCCGAACCTCAAGACCTTCTTCCATGGTGAGACCTTGAGAAAGACTAAGTCCCTTACAGAATACTCAATATCCTTTTTCTTCAGATCAGCGTAGGATTTCTGCCTATCAGATGCCGCTTTCAGATGATCCCGTATCAACCGAACCTTATTTTCTGTTTCAGAAACCAATTCCGGACCCAGAACACGTCGCTCACCCAACTCAGTCCAACATAAAGGAGTACGACACCTACGACCATACAGGGCCCCATACGGTGCCATCTGAATGCTAGATTGATAGCTGTTGTTATAGGTGAACTCTATCAACTGCAAGTACTCCTCCCAACTGCCTCGGAAATCTATAACACAGCTACTCAACATATCCTCCAGTACTTGAATCACCCTCTCCGACTGACCATCTGTCTGAGGATGGAAAGCAGTACTGAAGTCTAACCTCGAACTCAGAGCTTCATGCAATTTCTTCCAGAACCGAGATGTGAAGCGAGGATCCCTATCGGAAATGATCGAGATAGGAACCCCATGAAGTCTCACTATTTCGGACACATACAGCTTAGCCAATTTCTGGAGCGAAAAGTCCGTCCTGACCAAAATGAAGTGAGCAGACTTGGTCAATTGATCCACGATGGCCCAGACAGAATCCTTCTTAGTGGGTGTTAAAGGCAACCCACTAACGAAGTCCATAGTTACTCGCTCCCATTTCCACATTGGTATCTTTACCGGCTGTAGCAACCCCGAAGGCAACTGATGCTCAGCCTTAACCTGCTAACAAGTCAAACAGCGAGCAACAAAATCCGTGACCTCACGCTTCAACCCTGGCCACCAATATAACTCTCGTAAATCTCGATACATTTTATTCCTGCCGGGATGCATAATATAAGGGCTACTATGCACCTCCCTCAGAATCGACTGTCTCAAATCCTCATCATTCGGCACACAGATCCGACCGCGAAAACAAAGTATCCCATCACTGTTAATCCAAAAATCAGTAGTATCCCCATTCTCAACCTGACGGAACCACAACTCAAGCGACTTATCCTCCATCTGTTTACATTTGATCTGATCAATCTATGTGGGCTTAACCTGAAGTTCCGCTAACAGACTCCCATCGTCGAATAAACTGAGTCGAGCGAACATCGTTCTCAGATCGGCTATAGCCCTACGACTCAAAGCATCTGCCACCACATTAGCCTTACCAGGGTGGTACTTGATGGTGCAGTCATAGTCCTTAAACAGTTCAACCCATCTACGCTGCCTAAGGTTTAACTCCTTCTGGGTGAGGAGATACTTGAGGCTTTTGTGATCAATGTAGATAGTACACTTCTCACTATACAGATAGTGTCTCCAGATTTTTAGAGCGAAGAAAACAGCAGCCAGTTCCAAATCATGCGTCGGATAGTTAGCCTCATGCGTCTTGAGCTGACGAGACACATAAGCTACCACTTTACCATCCTGCATCATAACGTAACCCAAACCCACATGCGATGCATCACTGTATTCCATGAAATCCTTCCCAGATTCAGGCTGTATCAGAACTAGAGCCTGCGTCAGAACAGATTTAAGCTTCTCGAAGCTCTCTTAGTGCTTATCGATCCAGACAAAGGGAACTCTCTTGTACAGAAGCTTGGTCAATGGTGCTGCGATCAAAGAGAACCCTTCTACGAAGCGTCGATAGTAACCCGCTAGCCCTAAAAAGTTACGAATTTTAGACACATTCTTCGGCTGTTTTCACTCTAACACAGCCTCGATCTTACGATGATCAACATGAATCCCCTCCGCAGAGCCCACATGCCCCAGAAAGGTTACCTCTCGGAGCCAGAACTCGCACTTACTGAACTTCACATACAATTGTTTCTCGCGAAGCGTCTGTAATACCACTCGGAGATGCTCATCATGCTCGTCCTCAGTCTTCGAATACACCAGAATGTCATCAATGAAGACTACCACGAACTGATCTAGATAGGGTTGGAACACTCGGTTCATCGTACCCATAAAAGCTGCTGGTGCATTCGTCAGTCCAAATGGCATCACTAGGAACTCGTAATATCTATACCGAGTCCTGAACGCCGTCTTATGCACATCTGTCTCTTTAACCTTCAGCTGGTGGTATCCAAACCGCAAATCGATCTTGGAGAAAACAGAAGCCCCTTTAAACTGGTCAAATAAATCATCTATTCTCGGTAGTGGGTACTTGTTCTTAATGGTCAGCTTATTTAATTGGCAGTAGTCGATATACATACGCATGGATCCATCATTCTTTTTCACAAACAGAACAGGTGCTCACCATGGAGACACACTAGGGCGGATGAATCCACGATCCAGTAACTCTTGAATCTGAGCCTTAAGCTCCACAAACTCCTTCGGTGCCATTCTATAAGGGGCGATGGACACCGGAGCTGTACCAGGAAAGAGCTCAATTCCAAACTCTACCTCTCGGCTCGGAGGTAGACCCGGTAGTTCCTCAGGAAAAACATCTGAAAAGTCCCTTACGGTTCTGATGTCTTTAATCGAAGAGTCCCCAAAAATCGAAACACTGATGTAGGCCAAGAATGCCTTACATCCTTTCCATTCTAACTTTTCCGCCACCAACGTAGAAATCACATTCGCCAGATAATTCCGACGTTCCCCAATCACCGCTACCTCATTATCCTCTTCGGTTCTTAAAACCACCCTCTTTGTTGCACAGTCCAGACTTACTTGGTGCTTGACCAGCCAGTCTATTCCCAGAATCAAATCGAACTCCCCAAATAGAAGCTCCATCAGATCAGCCAGAAATACTGTCCCTTGAACCTCTAGCGAAACGACTCTAAATAATTTACTAACCCGGATAGATTGCCCCAACGGACTCACAACAGTTATCTCGCTTGAAGTACTCTCAACCGAAATCCCCAAAGTTTCAGACACAGAGCTTGCTACGTGAGAGTGTGTTGAGCCTATGTCTATCAATGCAGTGTATGGTACATCAAAAATTAAGAACGTACCCGTAATGACGTCCGGAGCATCACCATCCTCTCGCGGCGACGCAAGATAAACCAATGCAGGCTACTCACCTCGGTCGGTCCAAAGACATCCGCGGTGCTCTGTCCTCGGCCCATGCCATTACCACCTCTGGCTCGCCCTGGCCCCTAGGTGGTCGCGAACCGCCTCTACGATCGTGGCAAAGACCGAAGACTCGTAGCTTGCACCTGATCAGTTCTCAACGGACAATCTCGGACACGGTCCTCAGTCGACCCACATCTCAAACATGCCCTAGTCGTCCTCCAACACTCGCCCGGATGGCGTCTACCACAGTGCCCACAAAGCGCCACCCCAGAAGGTGCAACAAGAGGCCCAACTCTCACTAGCCCATCCGGTCTGGCCTTTTTCTTAGGCCTCATCACAGAATTTGAAAGCTCTGATTCGCTCTTATTCTTTCTTTTCTCGCGGTTTTGGCACTCAGCATGCTTAACCTCCTCGACGATCTTCGCATTATCCACCAGAGCAAAAAAATCACGCTCCTTCAGCGGAGCTACCAGAACCCGTATCTTTCCCTGAGTCCATCCTCGAAACAGACGCATTGCTCATATTCAGTCGCCACCATGCCCTGGGCATAACGGCTCAGTCTCAGAAACTCAGCCTCATACTCGGCCACTGAACGGTCCCCCTGGGTGAGATTAAGAAACTCACGCTTCCTAGCATCGATGTAGCTGGCTCCCACATACTTATTTTGGAAAGCCGTCTTAAAATAATCCCAAGTCAGACGGTCGGGCTGAGTGCCTGCCTTTACAGTCAGCCACCACTGATACGCTTCATCGTGAAGCAGAGAGATAGCCCCCTTAAGCTTCTGCTCAGCAGTAAAGTCCAAATCATCCATAGGGGTGAGTAAAATTCGATTCGATTCGAAAAGCTCGATAAAAATTTCAAATTTTAAATTAAATAGTTTGAGTTATTTGAGTTAATCAAGTTATTCGGATCAACTCAAATAAAAAATTAAGTTTTTCAGTTTAACTCGAATATGAATTACACAATTCGAGTTATCCGAAAATTTGAATAAGAAAAGACAAAACTACGTCGTTTTGATAAATGCTTACTTTTTTAAAAGTTAAAATTCAAAATAATTAAGTTAAAAGGTAAAACTACGTCGTTTTGATAAATGTTTACCCATTAAGTTAAAAGGCAGAATCATTATATTGTTCATGTAGTTAAATAATCTTGTACTTCGTCTAGTAGTTAAATAATCGGTCCATCTAATCGCAGCATTAAGTATAAATAATAGGATTCGTTAACTCGACTCGATTTGACTCAAAAGTTTTTGACTCGATTCGATTCGAATCGAAAAAAATCAAATTGAGTTCGGTTGCTAAAATAGGATTTGTTAACTCGACTAACTCGAAAATTTTTGACTCGATTCGACTCGAATCGATCGAATACTCACCCTTAATCATCCATGATTCTCTCTGTGGCTTCCATCTAATACTCGACCACGCTAGGGGCGACTCCACTGACGCCCCTGAATAACTCAGCCCCATTGGAGTGGAGTCGTTCTGTAACCGACCCACGGCCTCCAAATCCAGTGCTAGGCCCAGCGACCCTCTCTAAAATCCGTAACATGGCTCGGGATAGTGCGTCATCCCCAGCCTCACGATCATGAGATCCAGTCTCTGTAGCAGGTGAGATCAGCATCTCGCTCGTATACAAATTAGGCAGATTCTCAGATGACGAGGACCCAGCTCGAGCCCCTCTACGGCCTCTACCACGGCCTCTTGTACCCCGTCCACGGATACCTCATGCACTCATCGTAAATTTAGAGTTTATCTGTATTAATAGTTTTATGCATTAGTTATAGTTCCAATATTTATTAACAAATATTTTATGCAGAATGGTATTAGAAGTTCAGAGTTTGTTATCGCGAATTGCAGTTTTAGTACGATTTTCAGTTTCGCTATAGTTTTCAGTCTACACTACCTAAAGTGTTTCAGTACAATATACTACCTAAGGCTGTTTCAAGCATGCAAGTAGTATTTAAGAAAAATCTTAGACAGAGTTTAGAATACTTACAAGATCGGTGCTGGAGACTCGGTGTACCACATACTTATTTTAAAAAAAATATTTTGAATCACTAAAAGTCGTTCCAGAAAAACCATTTTAAAAACCAAAACCACAACTGAGTTTTACAACGTAGCTCTGATACCACTAAATGTAGCACCCAAACCCGGCCTAGACGTTATGGCCGAATCTGGCGGCGTCACATGATAGTGCTTTAGAAAACTTAACTACGTTGAAACCATTTGTAAATATCTTAGGCTTTCGTCAAAACGTTTCATTTAATTATTATCCATTTTCAAAACATTATAAGTTACGGAAGCTTTTAAAATAATTTGCAAGTTCGTGTGTATTTGATAAAACATTTGTTTATTTTGAAACTCGCGTCTTATTCTACTGCTAGCAGTTCATTAATATAGAAATCCCAAATTTAGAGAAAAAATCCGTAAAGGCCTTATTACAGGAAATTTACCCAAATATAACCAAATCATAATTAAAATAAACCATAAAAGCAAATATCCAAAACCGTGGTCACCGTCGAGTCCTCCGCTGTACTAATCCGTCTACTGTTGAGGATTACCTGAACAGATTAAACAGAAAAGGGTGAGTTTTCGCAAACTCAGTGTGTATTCCCAACAGAAAACATACACACAGAAATATTAGATAGCAGACATGGTTTTCACAGTTCGGGTCTGAGCCCATTACAGAAACGGTGTGGACCTTAGTCCACTTAGATTCAGAATCAGACATATTACAGGGCCTTGGCCCATTTCAGACAGAATATGCAGATAACAGAATCCTACCCACCAGCCTCTACACACCAACTCCGTCCAACCCTACACACCATGTGGGGATAAAATCAACCCACCCAGCCCTACACACCATATTGTACCGAAAGCGGCACATAATAAAAAATTTGCAGCTGAGCTGCCAGATAACAGGCTTAAGAGCCTTTCAGATACTTCCTCCAATCATAATCAACCCACCCCAATGCAATGCAACATACAAGAATGACATGCTATTAACTTAGATATTCATATCAGTTTACATGCTTAGTACAGAAATCAGACAGACAGATCATTCATTTAGGGGTCTAAGTATTGCTTACCAACCCTACGGTAGGTCCACAGTCGACTTGGGTGACCCGTGTAACCTTTCAGAGTTTTCGAGAAAAATAGGCTCACACGCCTATGTGGCCTGCCCGTGTGGACCCACACGGCCCAAATTGGCCTTGGCCGTGTGGATCACACGGCCTGGCCCAAAATCCCACACGCTCGTGTGGCCTACACGGCCCAATTGGTCGAGCCCGTGTGTCGCACACGGCCTTGCCCAGCCATCACACGGCCGTGTCGCTTGCGTACGGCTTGGCTCGTCGATCACCCGGCCGTGTGGTGACTAACAGTCTTGCACACGGCCTACCACACGGGCGACCACACGCCCGTGTGGCATCGACAGAATGGTTTTCGACTTTCACCGAAACCTCATTTTCTGTATTTTTGGGTACATACCTAGTTTCGATTGAAGCTAAAACGACTCCCAAGCACTCAAGAACCTATATTCAACAAATCAAAGCCCCAATTTTAGTAACATAACCGAGATTTAAACGGATTTGTAAAGAGGCGTCCATCCCTAATTAACGAACCCTTACCTTCGATCAAAACGAGAATTCCACGCGCTCAAATCGTCGATTGAGGACGATATTCAGTCGCTTGATTGAATCCTAACAATCAAAATAACCACTTTTCTTAAGTCACTTATCCACGATCATATTCAAGATAAAACTTAAGCAAAACTTACCGAACAAGCGGAATGACGGCTGCACACAACGGGACAATTTGTAAAAGAAAACGGAGAGTGTGGGGAAGGGAGAGAAAAATTTCAGCAGTAAATTGTCAAAGGAAGGGGAAAAATCGGCAGCAAGGCAGAGAGGAGAAGAAGAATGGCGTCAAGAAATTTTGGGAACGGGTGATAGCCTAGAATTTTGAAAAAGGAAATCTGCTAACGCCCTAATCTCTCCCCTTAATTCTCTCCCTACTATCAGATTTTCAGTCCAACATAAACACTCTGGACGTGACAGGCAAAAAAACTGCTCACGCAGGGATTCAAACTCAAGACCACCAACATCTCCAACACTCCACTTAACCACCTGACCAGCAGGCCCATTCTATTAATTACTTACACACTTTAACTTATAAGCCTATTAGCCAGAGTTTGGGTTTTATTCATAAAAATACCAAAATTTACCCAAGTTGAGACTTGAACTTGGGACCTCTCAGACACACCCAAACACACCCAAATCACTCAACCACTAAAGCAGATAGGTATTTGTGTCTTGAAACTACAAAAGCCGAAAATAATAGAAAATCGGGTTGTTACACATTCAATTTTGTCCAACATACAGGTGATCAACATCTACGACCATATAAAGCTTTATACGGAGCCATTTGAATACTTGATTGGAAACTATTATTGTATACAAATTCAGCTAACGGTAAATAATGTTCCCAACCTGATTCAAAATCAATGACACAAGCTCGAAGCATATCTTCTAAAATCTGAATAACTCGCTCAAATTGTCCATCGGTCTGTGGATGAAAGACCATACTAAAATTGAGTCGAGTACCAAGTAATTCATGCAACTGCCTCCAAAATCTCGATGTGAACCACGGATCTCGATCAGAAATTATTGATACAGGAATACCATGCAATCTCACAATTTTTCGAATATAAACTTCAGCAAGTTTTTGAAGTGACCAATCAGTTCTGACCGCTATAAAATAAGCCGATTTTGTAAGCTGATCAACAATCACCCAAATAGCATTTTTCTTACTCACTGATAATGGCAATCCCGTTATAAAATCCATCGTAATACAATCCTATTTCCATCCAGGAATATTAGTAGGCTGAAGTAGTCCAGTAGGAACCTGATGCTCTGCATTTACTCGTTGACAAGTCAAGCATTTTGCCACGTACTCAATTACATCTCTTTTCATACCTGGCCACCAATAAGACTCCCGTAAATTATGATACATTTTCGTTCCCCCGGGATGTAAAGCAAAAGAACTATCATGAGCTTCTCGAAGTATCAACTCTTTTAATTCAAAAACATTCAGAACACAAATCTGATTGTGAAATCTCAAACAACCGTGCTCGTCAATGTTGAAATTCTCTAACATGCCATTCTGAACCATTTCTTTCTTCTTCACTAACCTGTCATCTTCTAACTGTGCTGACCTGATCTAATCAAACATTACTGGTTTAATTCTCAATTTAGCCAACAGACTTCCATCATCGTTGATACTGAGTTGTGCAAACATTGCTCGTAATTCAATCGCTGCCTTTCTACTCAATGCATCAGCCACAATATTTACCTCTCCCAGGTGATAATCAATAACACAATCATAATCTTTTAAAAGCTCTACCCACCGACGTTGCCTCAGATTTAACTCCTTTTGAGATAGGAGATACTTGAGACTTTTATGATCAGTATAAATATAGCATATCTCACCATACAAGTAATGTCTCCAGATCTTTAGTGCAAAAATCACGGCAGCTAATTTCAGATCATGCGTTGGGTAATTTCGTTCATGCGGTTTGAATTGTCGAGATGCATAAGCTATCACCTTTCCATCTTGCATCAAAACACACCCGAGACCACTCAAATAAGCATCACTATATATGAAAAAATCCTTTCTTGACTCTGGCAAAGTCAAAACCGGTGCTTCAGTCAACATTTGCTTCAATTTCTCAAAACTTTCTTGGCACTGATAATCCCAAACAAATGGAACATTCTTTTGCAACAAATTTGTCATCTGCAAGGCTATCTTTCAAATCCATTTACAAATCTCTGATAATAACCAGCCAATCCCAGAAACCTATGTACCTTTGAAACATTTCTCGGTGCTTTTGTAACAGCCCAATTTTGGTGAGATCGGAACAGTGGTTTCGGGACCATAAATCCGAGCCAAAAACAAAATTTATTTTAATATTATTTTGTGATTTTCATTATTATAGGAAGGTCATATGAAAATTTTGATACGAAAATTTTACCGATTGCATGTTTAATTAGGGAAAGGACTAAATTGCATAAAATGCAAAAGTTGTCTTCTAGTAGTTATAAGTATCAAATAGCTATAGAATTCAAAAATTAAGGTCCTTATATGGTAATTAGACCATTGAATAAAAGTTAGTAGGTAATTTAGTGACTCATCCATGGAAAAATTAGAAATGGGCAATGACTAAATTGGAAATCACTAAAATTAAAAGATGACAAATAATTAAAAAGGAATTGTCATCTTTTTATTCATATTCTTCCCCAAAATTTCTATGGAAGCCCTTGGAGAGAGGAAGACAACTTTTCAAGCTTAAAAAGGTATGAAATCAAGTCCCGTTTTTAGTAATTTTTATATTTTTGGAATCGAGATAATCTAATCTTTCTAATTAGGGGATTTATTTGAAAAGTTATCAAGGTATGAAATTTGGGTCATGGATGAATATGCTGAAAATTAGAAATTTATGGTAGAAAATGAAAGGTTGTTGGTAGATAAACAACTTTTACAAAGCAATTTTTAATGAAAACTCGGTTTAGGGACTAAAATGAAAAATGGGTAAAACCCATGGAAAATGCTAAAATTTGAGAAATATGGGTGCTGTAAAAGTTGTACATAAATTTCGGCTAGGCTTGAAAAGAGGGTTAAATTCCATGAATTTCATTTTTCAAGTCTAGGGACGAAAATGGAATTTATGAAATGTATAGAGGTAAAATGGTAATTTTGCTTAGGTTGTAATTGAATGCAAATATATATGAAATGTGATAAAGTGATAGTTAAATTTGTTTATATAGACATGGAAAGACCAACTACCGAACTAGATCGAGGGAAACAAAAGGTTTCGGATTAGTTGAAATTCAAATACGAACAATTGTCAAGGCAAGTTCGTGTAACCTAAATATGTATGTTAATGTGCTTGAATTGAATTGTATATTTGTGATGAAATGACCACAAATTGGAAAATAATGGTAAAATGCTATGTCCCGGTTGAATGTTGAAATTCAATAGAATAAGGTGGTTTCTCGAAAAGAGTATAATACTGCATATGTTGTAGATAGGATTTAGCCCAGACGGGTAATCTTGAAATAAGCCCTCTCAAGCATATGTTATAGATTGAATTTAGCCCGGATGGGTAATCCAAATCAAGATTTTTAGAGCATATGCTATAGAAAGGATTTAGCCTAGGCTGGTAATCCTGTTATAAAATATGTGGCTTGAGAGTGTGCTTTATGATCATGTGCCAAATGGATACTTTTGAATATGAATTGACGGATAGTTGATATGTATACTTTATGTATACTACCCGAATGTCCATCGAAATTTCAATAGTTCAACGGGAAATATTCTTGAAATACGGAAAGGTGAAACTAAATAGAAGTTTATAATGTGATGAGCTCATCTATGTTTACTTGATATTCATATGATGTTATGTGACTAACTTGTTTGATTAAGTGTATATGTTTAGGTAAATTTACCCAAAAATTTTGGATGGTATGGTTATGTATGCTTGTATGAATAAATATAACCGGTATGTTTAATTCCCGTTATACGAACTTACTAAGCATGAAAATGCTTACCTCGTTTAATTTTCTTTGTTTTATAGTGCTCGCAAGCTCGCGAAGGTTGGAGGTCGGTCAAAGCATCAATCACACTATCCACTATCTCATTTTGTTATAAATAGAAATCTCATTTTGGTATAATGGCATTATAGGCTCATTTGGCCAAATGATGGCTTGTAAGTGATGTTTTGTAATCTAGCCATTGGAATGGCTAGTGATATTTTACTTAGCATGTTTATAAAGTTATCCTATGATTAAATTCCTATGTGCTAAGTTGGTTGATTGGATTATGCTTAAGGTGTATGTTCAATAAAAATATACCATGCTAAGTACTAGAATTGGCTTGGTTTTAATGTTTGGATTGGTGGATATATGTTAGTGTGTTTTGGTGCAGGAAAGGGGTAAGTTTTGGGTGACAAATGAGGCTAGGAAATGTCTTTATTTTGTACACACGGGTAGACACACGGGAGTGTGTCTTGGCTGTGTGTGACACACGGCTTGTCCCATGGGCAAGTGGTCCGGCTGTGTGTCCCTTGTATCTTAAAAATGAGAAGCAGAATGCTCAAAATTGGGCACACAGGCAGAGACACGGGGGTGTGTCTCAGCCGTGTGGATGACACGGCCTTGAACACGGGCGTGTTACATGGACGTGTGAAAACTGCACCTAAATTTCGAAAATAAAAATTCGCCACACGGCCTAGCACATGGGCGTGTGACTTGGCCGTGTGACTTTAATTACCTCATGCTTTACAAGTCAGAGAGTTACATGGGTTAGGGACACGGGCGTATCCCTAGACCACACGGGCATGTGGGCACTGTTTATAAGAATTTTTTTTGAAATTTTGAGAAAAATTTTATGAGATCCCGATCTAGTCCCGATTCGTTTCTAATGTTTATAATGGGTCTCGAGGGTCCATTTAAGGGACGATATGATTGTTTTCAGATATAAATAGTATTTTTACTTGATTTATCTGTGATGGTCCTGTAAACTTTGGTAATACTTTGTAACCCTGTTCCGACAACGGATACGGGTTAGGGGTGTTAAAGCTTTCCACTGAACAATCGCTTCAACCTTCTTCGGATCAACTTTAATTCCATCTGCTAAAACCACATGTCCCAAAAAGACAACTTCTGATAACCAGAATTCACATTTGCTTAGCTTTCCGTATAACTATTTCTCTCGCAATATTTGCAAAACAATTCTGAGATGCTGCTCATGTTCAGATTCAGACTTTGAATACCAGAATATCATCAATAAAAACCACTACAAATTGATCCAAGTACGGTTGAAAAATATGGTTCATAAGATCCATAAAAGCTGCTGAAGCATTTGTCAATCTGAAAGGCGTTACTAAGAATTCATAATGACCATACCTTGTACGAAATGCTGTCTTCAGTACATCACTTTCTTTCACCTTCAACTGATAGTAACCTAATCTCAAATCAATCTTTGAAAACACAGAAGCTCTTTTCAACTGGTCAAATAGATCATCAATACGAGGTAACGGGTATCAATTCTTGATTGTCACATTATTCAATTGCCGATAATCAATACATAACCGTATTGATCCGTCTTTCTTTTTAACAAACAGTACTGGAGCTCTCCAAGGTAAAATACTAGGACGTATAAATCCTCGATCCAATAAATCTTGCAACTGCACTTTCAATTCTTTTAACTCTGTAGGTGACATACGGTATGGGGGTATTGATATTGGAGCTATACCAGGATAAACTTCAATTGCAAATTCAACCTCTCGATCAGGTGGTAATCCCAGTAATTCCTCAGGAAAAACATTAGGAAATTCACAGAGTTCAAATTTTACTGCATTGGCTTTCAACAGAATCTGAATTAATAACATAAGCCAGAAAAGCTGCACAACCCTGATGAAGAAGTTTATTAGCCTGAATTGCTGAAATAATACGAGTCAACCCACTGGTTCGAATACCATTTACCTCAATTTTGTTGCCACTTTCACTCTGAACAGTAAACTTCTTTTTATAGCAATCTAAGATCACCCCATGCTCAGATAACCAATCCATTCCCAGAATTATATCAAAATCGCCAAATGGCATTATCAACAGATCAACAGGAAAGATTATGTTTTGTATCATTAATGGACATCTTTGACATACTTGATCCACTAGCACAGTTTTCCCTAATGGACTAGACACTGCTATTGATACTCTAGACTCAACCAATTTTGTATTAACATATGAATGTGAAGATCCCGGATCTATTAAAGCATAAACAAGCTCTAAATGTAATAAAAATATACCTGTCACCACATCATGTGCATCACCCTCTTCACGGGTCCTTACAACATATGCTCGAGCTATTACTTTGGCCTCTAATTGTTGAGTAGCAACATCACTTCCTCTTCTAGCACCACCTCTGGAAAATGAACCACTGCTACCTGATCCTCGACCTCTAGAAGTAGGCACTGGTCTCTGTGATGTAACTGGTGTAGCATTCTCATTTTTCAGACAATCTCTAATTAAATGCTCTGTAGATCCACAACGGAAACAACCTCAGGTTAATTTCCAGCATTCACCTCTATGCTTTTTCTCACAGTGTTCACAATCCAGAATTTTAGTATCCCGAGACGGACCTCGTACACTACCAGTGGAAACTGTCATCTGTCTTCCACGGCTTCTATCACCCCTGTCTGATCTAAAACTCGATCTCCAACTACTACACGATTCTTTTGATCTTTTAGGTTGCGAATTTGAACTAGTAGCTCCAGAACGTTTCCCAAATGAACGAGTATTTTCAGGCTTTTTATCTAAACCCAGTACTTGTTCAATCATTTTTGCCCTCTCAACTAAGTCTTCAAATTCTGAAATTCTGAGAGATACCAGTTGTATTCGTAATTCATCACGTAAACCTCGTAAAATCCGCTTGTAACTATCAGCTTCAGTTGGCACATACACAACAGCATACCTACTGAGTCGTGAGAATTCCTGTTCATAGTCAACTACTGATATTTCATCTTGTTTTAACATAAAAAACTCCTGTTTTCTATCTTCAATGTATAATTCACCCACATGCTTTTTCTAAAATTCTCTTTGAAAGAAATCCCAATTTACCTGTTCTACCGGTACATGTCGTGTTACAGATTCCCACCATACATAAGCCTTCCCTTGTAATAAAGATACAACACACAATAAACTTTCTTGAGGAGTGCATTCAAGCTGATGCAAAATTCTTTTTGTTGATTCCATCCAACTTTCAGCTGTAGATGGATCAACCCCCTTTTAACCCAAAAATTCAGTGGCACCATACTTACGTAATTCTTTTATCGGGGCTCGTCGGGTAGTAGGAGTAGATGTTGTAGCAGATGCAGTTCCTGCTACTCGTTGAAAGGTATCAGCTATAACTCTAAGTATCTGTGAATCATCTCCCTCTCTAACATTACCTCTTTCAACTTAGGTGGTTGATTTCTTACTGGATTTACACTCGGTGTTACTGGCTCAGTTTCATCTCTTTCATATGATTCATCATCTCCAGTATACATTTCTTGATCAGTATCAGCAATATATTCATTCGACATCTTTAACTATAAAACAGAAACAAACAAATATATCAGCATCCAATCCCGACTCAATTCGACTCAATTATGGCATGTACCTCTAGACTCAATTTCGAGCTTAATTTAGTTCGAGGATTAACTAAACCTGAATAGCTCTGATACCACTAAATGTAACACCCCTTAGCCCTTATTCGTTGCCGAAACAGGGTTACAGAGTATTACCAAACTTTTCAGAACAAATACGAACAATTATATAATAATATAACATACACATCATAATTTAATCATAATATCCCTTTAATGAGCCATCGAGGCCCAAATTACGTGTTAGAAACAAATCGAGACTTAATCAAAAGTTCAGAAAATTTTTCGTGAAATTTCAAAATTTTTACTAAGTACAGGGCTCACACGCCCGTGTGACCTTAAACCCGCTCGTGCTTCAGGCCGTGTCCAACCCCGTGTAACTCTTTGACTTACTCACACGGCCAAGTCACACGTCCGTGTGCTAGGCCGTGTTCCTCACACGGCTGAGACACAAGCCCGTGTCTCTGCCCGTGTGGAGATTCCTAGGCATTCTGTTTTGAAAATTTTAAGTTGCAGAGGACACACGGCCTATCCACACGCCTATGTGCAAGCCGTGTGTCTCACACGATCTGGTCACATGCCCGTGTGCCAGGCCGTGTGGACTCAAAGTGAGCCTTATACATCAAGTTTACCAACCCTGCAAATCTTGAACAATAAGTAACTCTAAATTCAATTGTTCAACCAATCCAAAACACATTCAAATACCTTTAATACATGCCAAATTCATCAATCTAAGGACCTAATCAAAATACCCTCATTGATACTCTATTCATATTATCAAAACAATTCAACAAGTTAACAATTAAACCAATTACTAATTCATACCAATTTAACTTAAATTTTGACCTATTGCATACTTATATATATACATTAACTTAAACATATCATTTTATACTTCAATTTGTCATACATATATTCATGTATACAAAGTACCTAGTACCATTTTATAGCATATTTACAATCATTTCCCAAAATGTCAAACATATGACACCCTAAGTACATGTCATTACCAAAAGAAAAATATACTTCACCACTTTGAGTTCGAGATCTACTTTGGATGCTGATTCAATGATCTGACTTTAACCTAACCTACGCACGGAAACAAACCATACACTGAGTATTAACTCAGTGGTATTTCTATAATCCGAATACTTTAAAACAAAATAATTAAACAATGCACATTTGATTCATGCAATTTCCAAATTCATCCAATTAATCAATTCATATGTAAATCATTATCACACATTCAATTCTTAGAAAAAACTATCTCAATAACTTTTCTCAACTTTGATTCTCACATTCATTTTTCAATGTCAATTTCCATTTCATGAATTCCATGACTCATGCTTCTCATTTGTACTATTCAATTCATTGTCCATTTCACTTCACATACAATGTCATTCATTATCAAACTTATTGTCAATTCATTCATTTACCCCTATTAAGACAACTCAGACTTTGGTGGATACACGGATCCAACCAAAACACACCAGTATGACACCCAGTGCCTCATCGGATAATTTGAAGTAATAAGTTGACACCCAGTGTCTCATCGGCCATGCCGAAGTAAGTTGGTACCCAGTACCTCATCGAATTTATACGAAGTAATAATATGACACCCAGTGTCTCATCGACTCGTGGTCGAAGTATCCCTGAACACTTCCAATCCTATGGCATGCCAACTATATCCGACTCAGCCCGATACAGCTAATAGGGTTTTCAATCACATTTTCCATTTCAATCAATATTCATTCTAATTCAAATAATCACATATGCTCATAATTCAATTCTATTCAATTCAATATCGCAATATCAATTACTTACCTCAACTTACTTACCATATACATTAAGTAATAAATTCAACAATAAATTATTAAGATCGAATTATAGAAATACAAATCGTAATGCTCGAGTTACTCCTCGTTAATCTTGTCTTTTCCTTTCTTAGCCGAGGTCTCCGTCTCAACGTTAGCTACTGAATTAAAACAATTAAAAATCATCAATACAACACAATTTAACATTGAATACTTCAACTTATACACAACTTTTACCTAAATTTGAATTTAATCCTTAATCAAATCTAACCTTATTTTCTTCACAATTTTATTCTTTATTTTCATTCAACTACCACTTAAAACTAATTTCAACTCTCTAATTGCACCATAAAACCCTAATTTCAAATTTCTTTCAATTTAATCCCTATTTCTTAAAACTTATGATTTATTTTACAATTCAATCCTTTTCTCAATTCTAATTTGAAATTCTATCAATTTAACCCCTAATACTTCAATTTATTTAACAATAACAACATCTAAAAATCCACTAACCTTCAAAATTTCAACTTAAATCATGTAGTATTTTGTTCTAGGATTCCAAAAACATCAAAATTATAAGAAAAATGGGCTAAATTGACTTACCAATTAACTTTTGAACTTGAAACCCTAAATTTCCCTTTTTTTTCTTTTCTCCTTTCTTTCTTTCCTATTTCGTTTCACTCTCTGTTTCCTTTTTATTTCTTTTGTTTCTTTATTTGTTTTATTCTTTTGTTATAATATAATATAATAATATAATATAACATTTACTTAAATAATAAGTAAATAGATAATTATTATTTAAATATATGTATTTTATTTTACCACATGTATTTCACTATTACCACACACTTGGCACTTATGGCTTAATTTCTAATTTAGTCCCTTCACTTTTCTTTAATCTATAATTCAACTTTTACCCTATTTGCAATCTAATCCTTACATCTAATTACTCTTAATTCAAGCTAATTCACCTAACCAAAACCTAATTAACCACACAACTAACTTCGTAAATATTTTTTAATAAATATTTACGAATTCGTTTTACGAAAACGAAGACCCAAAAATGCACTTTTTCGATACCCATAAATTTTGGGTCGTTACAATGGTTGAAATGATAGACAATCCAAAAGCTCCAACATCGTCCACATAGACGAGATCGATAGTGGCAAATACGAGATTAGCAATGGAGATCTTCAATGGCCCGAGTCATTTTGGTATATGGCAAAGTGATGTTCTAGATGTTCTCTTTCAACAAGGTCTAGACATTACCATTGATGAAAAGAAACCAGATGAGGTGGAGAAATATTGGAAGACTATCAATCATTGGACATGTCGTACAATTTGGTCGTGCCTTCTTGAGAGTAGAGGTTGTTGGAAAAAAATCGGTTCGAAAACAATTTTCTTGTACAGTAGAAAATTAAAAATTTGAAAATCGACCGAATTTGTGATATTTATAGTAATAAATCCTAAATCGAATTCATATTTATGTTTTCAGATAGTCAGATCCTTGTCGTTCTCGACTTTCAACCAAACGATCTTTTCCGCTATTTTCGTACCACGACTGTTTCGAGTGTGGGTTTGAACAAATCGAATCAAACATAGAACCAAAAATATTTTCTTTACTTTTAGTGGGAAATAAATCTCTCTTAAATAGAAAGCGGTAAAATTTCAATTCTTAAAAAATAAAATTTATTCTTAAAATAAATTTCCACTACTTTCTGTCAGAATAGAAATATTGAAAACTTCAGAGAAACTTATGTTTTTCTTTTTCTATTGGTGTGATTTGATGTCTACCAGTGGCATTTATTTATAAAGAGAGTTGGTAGAATCCTGGTTGAAGTGGTAGAATACAAATAATATTAATTTGATAGAAAAATCTCCAACTTCATATTATTTAAGGAGAGGGGCGACAACCCTAGACAGGAATACTAGGGTTTGTCGTCCCATGTATTCCATATTTGGGGAGTTAGGCCTCTCCTATATTGAGTCCAATTATATGTGTTTCATGGACTTTAACTGTAACACCCTATACCCAGTCCAGTCGTTGGACCAAATCTATAGGATGCTACAATAATAAATCAGAACATTCACAAGAAATTTATTCAATAATACTTAATACTCAATAAATACAAACTAATTCCATGTTAAACATGCATTACAATCAAAACCAAGTCTTAATCGGGCTTACGAAAGCCTTTGAGCAAATTCGAAACTAAATCAGGACCAATTTGAAACATTTACAAATTAACAGGCATAAATGCAAAACAGGGGTCACACGGACGTATGACATCTTGAGGCCGTGTGATGCATAAAGCTTGTTGAGTCATCAGTGGGCTACCACCTATGAGAGAGGTGGGTTGTGCATCAGACTTTGGGGATAAAGTAGTGATGCAAGCTAGGCAGTTAAAATGAGTAATTGCGACAAGTAAGGTCCATCTCAAACACATATCTAATGTTTTACATTATGAATTATCATTGGCTTGGCAAAGACACAAGGGCCCTTTTAGAGTTTTGAAGAGGGTAAGCCCAAGGGATTACAAACCAGAGTTAGTGGCAATACTCAAGGTTAACTCGGTGTTCAATGTAAGTATGTCAAAGCCTATTTGCGAGGATCAAGAGGATCTTGATTGAGGTAAGTCAGAATGGAGGCAAGTAAGAGCAGTGACCTCTTACAATTGAATGTACAAGAAAGAAGTACAATTCGAGTTAGACGACGGCAGAGACATAAGTTGAGGCAAGTGTTATGAGGGGCGGAATTACCCGAGATACAAGTTGGGAATCAAACGAGGCATCGAGACCATTCCAAGACCAATCAAACCAATGTTATTTCGAGGACACGACGAGGGCATTGTAAGAATGGGTGAGAGAGAATGTCATGGGCCGCAGATCAAAGATCGTGACCATTGCACACAGAACATCTCATGGAGGTCAACTGATGAAATGGGGCTCATTTGACCAATTTGAACTGGCTCGATTTGTGGAATATATGGATAAGCCCATCTACTTGAAGCCTTGGTGACCTAGTGAAACATTCCAGTAAAACTAGAGTTATCAGGGTAATTATTGTAAATCCTAAGAGATAAAGATGTATATAGTTTAAATCCCTTAGAACTCTCATGTTGTAAATACGCACTAATTTTAGCCATCGATGTAATTTGATCTGTATCGTTGGATTTGAAGGAGCTCAACTATACATAAAGGCATTCCTTCTCATTTTTGATCACTCAATTGTAATCCTTCAAAGTAATAGAGATACTTAGAGAGAATTTACCCAAACACCTTGTGTGCATTACTTTCTTATGACATTTTTTGTTCTTTTGTTGCTCTTTCGTTTTTGAGTTGCTTTCACTTTGATTCAGTGCTTTAAAGAATTTCTACGAAAATTCTCACTTTGCAAGAGTAAGGCTGACTTAGGCAGATTTGAACCTAAGAAATTGCTTAAGGCCGCATGGACTGCGAGACTAAAGTTCTAACCTCGTGACACTTGGCCATAACTTTTGATAAATAAATATATTATAACACTTTAATAAATGTAAATTATTTGTTATAATATTTTTTTGACAATAACTTTAGAATTTTTTTAGGATTTAAATAATACAATTTTTTGCTACAACTTTATAAAATATACAAATTATTTTTATAATACTCTTTAGGATTTATAATATAAGAATTTTTTTCATAACCATCTCAAACACACATTCGTGTTCATGCTTATAATATAATTTTTATAACTTGTATAAAAATATTTTTTTAAAATTGAATTTGGGTGTAATTACCTACGTAATTACTCCAATTCTCACCCTCTCCATTAAGAATTGAAAAGTGCAATTGTGGTGCTCCAAATTATACCTAATTCAGTAGGACCATCAATTACAATGGTTTACCCAAACATGCCTCCCTTATATAATTACAAGCAATTACACCCAAATCCAATCACTAGGTGGCTTTCCAAACACTACTTTATTATGTTTGTTTTACTAAAAATAACTTTTGAAAAATGATTTCAAAGAAATTTGTTAAACTAAAATTTTTTTATGTAGAATTATTCAAACACCAGAAATATAATCTTTTTCAGAAAATCACTCCATTTTCCAGAAATCATTTTCTGAAATTAGTTTTTAATGAAACAAATGAAGTCTAAGAATGAATTTGTTTGAAAATTTATACCGAATCTGTAAATTGTCTATTAAAATCTTTCCTGGAAATAATAATCAAATTAAAATCAAGATATTCACTTATATGAACAAGATTTAAACTCTCAACCAAAAGGAACGAAGTAGGCATCCATCATGTCACAATTATAAGTTAATAATTCAACCACCTGGCTGCTAGAAAATATAATAATATAAAGGGAAAAATATAAGATTAGTACCTGAACTTCTCCCAGATTGGTACCTATGGTTTTTTTGTCCCAAATTGATACCTGTAATTTTTTTTTTCCGTCCATTGGTTTGATACCTGAGCCTAATGCCGTTTAAATTTTGTTGACGTGGCAACGCTGTCCAATCGCGCACCGCCACATGCCGCAATTTGGGAACCCCATTTGACCCATTTCTTTTTCATCCGCTGACCCGACCCCTTTGGTTTTTTTTTATTTTAATTTTTTTTCCTTTAAAGTTATATTTCATTAATTTTTATCATTTTTCACCATCTTCTTCAACATTTCTTTTTCTTTTGTTTTCTCTCTGCATCATCTGCTCTGCCATTTTTTTTCAACAGTTTTCAACATCTTGCATTTCTCTCTTTTTTTTTTCCAGCTTTGGTTTTCTCTTAAAATTTCCCCTTTCTTTTCTTTTTTTTTTTTTCTTTCCTCTTCTTCGTTTTCCATCTCCTTCATGTCTCCACCATGTCTTCTTCCACGAACAGAAAATCAAGTGCGTAGAGAAGTGTTGTGTACTGCCATTGCGATTTAAGGGCACCTGTTTGCAATACGAATGCTCCATAGAACAAAAGGAGAAAATTCTTTTGGTGTTCGAAGTTCAAAGAGGTAAATTAGGCTTTAGGGTTTTGATCTGCCATTGCAATTTGCAGAGAATTGTTGTGTATTACCATTTTTTAATATTCTGTTTTTTTTTTATTATTTGTGTAAAATGAAGACCGGGGGATGTGATTTTGTTCGGTGAGAATGAAACATATTTTTTTTGTTGTCCATAAATTGAACCATCCATCAAAATACAAACATCAATAAAGTGTCTATCAAAATACAACCATCAATTAAATTGTCCATCATTGAAATACATCAAAAAAAAATTGTCATTGTATGTTAACACAATATGACCATCAAATTAAACATTGATTAACATCAACTATCTCCATAGTTTACGGTTGTGCTTGAGTGGGTTTTTAGACTTAACCTTTTTTTGTGTTCCTACTTTCCCGAGTCCCACCAGTAGTTTCCTTGTCCTTTCTTTTATTGGTTCACTTGGTTGGGGCAATCACCATGGTTTCCCCTCTCATACCATGCTGTAATGCATAAAATACATAACTAAAAAACATGTCATCAAAATACAATAAACAGTTTAGATGGTGGTTATTTACATTCAAAATTTGCATCCCTGTCCTCTCATCGGGGTATAACCCAATCCCTTGCTTAGCTTGTTTTCCCCTACTACGAAGTCTTGTAAGTATTTACTGTGTTGAATATGTTGGCATGGTGGGAGGAGTTGGTTGTGTTGAAGGAGCTGGTGGTGATGATGCAGATGTTTCAAATGCAATAGTTTGAGAAAGAGCTGGTGGAGCATGATCAAAAGGAGCAGGAACTGTTGGAAGTACTCTAGCTGGTGGAGGTGTACTCTGCAAGTTAAACATGATAGTAGTTCTCAAATTAAACATGTTTTCGTTAAAATTCTTATAAGTTAATAACACTTACAGTAGTTGAATTCTGACAGCTTCTGAAGTTGTGTCCAACCATGGAACACTTGTGGCACTTTATCTTCCTCCCTCTTCTAGACACTTTACTCCCACTTATCTCTCCCTCTTCTCTGACTATGTCTTTTTTGTTTCCTGGGCATTTTCCTTGGAATAGGAGGGTCAATTGTTCCAATATAGGTTTTCAACCAGAATTTCTCACTTGGGTAGGCAATACAAAGCCATACAATTTTTCATAAGCATATTTTTGAACTCCTTATAAACAAAATTAGAAATATAAGCTTTTTTCCACAAAATTACTACAACAGCATGTGGACATGGGATGCTTGTAACAGCCCGATTTAGGGGCTAGTCGGAACAGTGGTCTTGGGATCACTAATCCGAGATCGGAGAAAATTATTTTTATATTATTATATGAGTTATAGTATGATTATATAGGTGCATGAAAATTTTGGTACTTTGATTTTAGCGATTTCATGCTTAATCGCGAAAAAGGACTAAATCGCATAAAGTGTGAAAGTTCTATTTTACAAGCTAGAGGTACCAAATAGTTGTAGAATTTTTAATTGGAGGCCCTTAATGTGAAATTAGGTCTTTCTTAAAGCCATAGCCGACCATAGGGGGGACAAGAGGATTAATTTAGTCAAAGTTTTGGTGGTGTTAGGTGATTAATGAATAAAATAAGAGAAAAATAAAGAAAGAAAAGATATCATCTTTTCTCCTCTCCTACACCACCAAAAATTTACAGCATACTAAGGGGTTTGAGAGCTCAAAATTTCAGCAAGCTTCTCTCCTTGCAAGTAAGTGTTCTAGTGATCTTTTCTTGATAAAAAATTACACTTTTGGAACCCCTAAGGCTTAAGCTTTCTAAAGAGGGGACTATTTTGTAAGATGGTGAAGAGTTTAGAGTTTTTCCATGAGAGCTTTTAAGTAGTTTGCTGCATTTTTATGGAAGAAGATGAGTCTTAGTTGTTAGATAAACAACTTTTGTGAAAGGTGTTATCATGAAAACACCTAAAAGGACCTTTTTGTAAATGTTATAAAATATGTAGTAAATGTGTGAAATGTTGAGTTTTGATGGTAGCCATAAGAGAAATAAATGTTCACCTAGGCTCGATAAACGTAGAAATTTGATTAGAATTGATTTCCGAGCCTAGGGGTAAAATGGTCATTTTGCAAAAGTCTAAGGGCAAAATAGTAATTTTGCCAAAGCATGGTTATTGAAATGCATTTATTAATGTGATTTTTAAATGAGCTAATTTGCTATTATAGACCAAGAGGAACCAAGAATTAACCTCGACCGGGGAAATAACAAAGTATCGGACTAGATCGACAATCTAGCCTATTACGAAATCGAGGTAAGTTTGTATGTGATAAATTCAACATTTATGCTAGTATGTTTGAGAATGTTTGATATTATAATGATACATGATATTCTATGAAATTGAGTATTGGTGTTGAATGAGAAAGATGATAAAGGTTGAAATGTTGAAATCTCGGTTGGACTATAATAAATGTGAAAATACTACCATCGAGACATGAGATGGATAAGGTCCCGTGTAAGACCATGTCGGGGACATGGCCTCGGCACCGGATTGAGATTCCTTATAAGATCATATCTGGGATATGGCTTCGGTATTGAATTTAAGAATCGTATAAGACCATATCCGGGATATGGCATCGGCACTCAGAGGTGACCCCATATAAGACCACATCTGGGATGTGGCATTGGCTTCGTGTTTATGTTAATGACGATGAATATGCGTCTTTGAGTATCCCTAGCGATTTAGTGGGATAAATAGATAAGCTTGGAAATAGGAATGAGATTAGTACTAAAGTCATGTGATTAAGTGAATATAGGTAACTGTGAATAACTCTCGAGGAATGTTATGATATGTGGCATGGTATATGCTAGATAAGAACGAGTACGAGTAAGTTGTGGCAAAGTGCTTATGACTTTGTGTGGATATCTAATGCCATGAATTGATATCATTATGAACTTATTGTTCTTATTTATTTCCATGCAAACTTACTAAGCTTTATGCTTACCCCTCTCTTTTCCCTTTTTCCTTGTAGTATTGCCAAGATAATTTGATAATCGGGGGACATCGGAGTTCGGAAATCACACTATCGACATCTCTTTGGTATAACAAGTTAGACTTATTTTGAGTATGGCATGTAAAGGACTTGGGTATTTTGTTATGTCATTTTGACAGCCAAAGTGTTGGCTATTTACGTTATCAAAGTCATTTTGTAAATGGTCATTGGTATTGGACCAATACATGTCAAGTTATTAATATGAAATGGTGATGAAATTATGAAGTTTATGCTTGTGTAGATGCTTTGAATTGAGTTTTTGGAAGTACCATATAGTCATAAAATGTGTTGAATTGATTTGGCATAAGTGTGGTTGCTTAGTAGGGTGACAAATGGCTTGGTAGATAGCCATATAATTGTCCACACGGGTAGACACACGGGCGTGTGTCTAGGCCGTGTGTGACACACCTGGTCACCCCGGGGGCGTGTGGAGAGGCCGTGTGTCCCTTTGCATGCTAAGTTTTCAAGTCGGTATGCTCGTGAGTAAACACACGGCGAGAGACACGATCAGTGTGTCTCGGTAAAGTGTGGGAGGCACGGCCATGGACATGGGCGTGTGCCCAGGCCGTGTGAAGTCTGCACCTAAAATTAGGAATTTAATTCGACACACGGTCTAAGGACACGGGATTGTGCCTTGGCCGTGTGACTTTAGTGATATGATGACGTCATAAACAGAATGCCAAGGTTTTGGTACACGGGCTAAGACACGGGCGTGTCGAGGCCGTGTGAGGCACATGGGCCAGGGACATGGGCGTGTGTCTGGCCGTGTGAAATAAGTCAGTGTCGACCACGGGTGAAGAACACGGGCATGTCCCAGAAGCACACGGGCTTGTGGCCCCTATTTAGGCAAAATTTTCTAAGTGCGTAAAAGTTTCCGGGTTAATTCCGAAACCTTTCGTAAGTATGTTTAAGGCCTTGTAGGCCTAAGATAAGGATGATATGAGTTTTAATGAAAATTTTTAAGTTGGAGCAAACTTTTATGGACTGATGTTGTATCTTTAAGCGAGTTGAGTTAGGTAACGCCTTGTATCCGGTTACGGCTTTGAATACGGGTAAGGGGTGTTACAATGCTAGTGAGATCCCATCTCCTACAACTACATGACCACTGAAATAAGTCAACAACTACAACATCACCAAAGTTGGCTACTTCAAACCCTTATGCTCCATTCCATTTAACATGACAGTATGAACTCATCTGGATACTCTTATGTAACTTCTCACATATCTTAGGACAAAATTGATCATTCCAGTTTTTAGTTTTGGCCAAATTATTTACAATCCTACCCATAGCATGCTGTCTAATTTCTTCTAACATGGAAATTATAGACATTGACCTAGCTCCTAAAATTGCTGCATTAAATGACTCGAAAAAATTGTTGTCAGTTGCATAACATAAGGACCTACCAGAAAAAATGGCCTTTAACCATTGCTCAGGGTCAGTCCTAAGTAGACTTACATTGGCATTATGTTTGATACGGTCAATCTTTTCGATGAGCTTTTCAAAGTCAATAGTTATGTATGATTTGCAAGCTCTCCAAAATGCTTGTTGCAGGTCTCCTCCAAGATTTTCTTTCTTCTAGTTGGCATATAGATGCCTTGCACAGACTCTGTGCTTAACCCTTGGCAACAACTCAAAAATCTCTTCCATCAATCCCTAAATGTAAACAAAAAAGTGATATTAGATTGTTGGTTTAATAAAGTAAGCATAATATCATAGAATTATTTAAGTAAACATACCTTCTGTTTGTTAGTCATAAAAGTGAATCCAGAACCATCACCAATTACTAAATCTGAAATAAGATTATTAAGAAACCATCTCCATATTTCTCTACTTTCATTCTCCACAACTGTCCATGAGATAGGGTATATTTGGTCATTACCATCTCTCCCCATAGCACACAAAAGTTCCCCATTGAATCTCCTTTTCAAAAAGCATCCATCCAAATAAATAAAGGGTCTACAACACTCTAAAAACCCTTTTTTCAAAGCATTAAACCCTACATAAAATATCCTAAACTTGGGAACTTCAGTAAGTGTTGGTCTTTCTACCATCACCTTTATATTGTCATCCGGATCTGCCTTTCTAAGTGCATTTGCATAGTCCCATAGCCTGTTAAACTCATAGCAAACCTTTCCATTTATTTCCTCCAGTGCCCATTTCCTAGCTCTGCTGCATGTACCCCTGCTCAGCGCAACTTTCAACTCTTCATTGGCTAGTTTCTGCATCTCAATTAACTTTAGCTTTAGAATCAGTCTAATCTTACTTAAGAAATGTTCCCCAACAAACTTGTAATATGCCTTTTTGTTCTTAAAAGTAATAGAACACTCGTGGGTTTCTATGAAAGTTTTTATCTTGTAACACCTATCACTATTATCTACACAAGCATATATTCTAAATGGACATCCATCTACCCTAAATTTAGCCCTAGTTCTACCCTTCTCATTCTTGAGATGCACAATATCAAACCTTTTTTTTATTGCATACTTTGCTAATGCAGTCTTAAATTTCTCTGGTCCCCTAAACACCATAGCAAGCTCCAAATATGGTATTGGGTTATTAGGATTGAAACATTCATATTTATTTCTCCTAAAAACTACCTTACCATCTGAATCACTTCCATAAGACCCTAGATCTGATGAATCAACATATTTAGTTCCCCTATCTGATGAAACCTCACCATTTTTCTCTCCCCTTTCACTACTTTCCCTTACCTTTGCTCATTCTTTCTATTTTTTTCCCTTTATTTTTTCTACACCAAGCCTTTATATTTCTCACCTCTTCATCCTCATCCTCAGATTCTGCCCTTAAAACCCCTTCACTGCCCAATGAGCTGTTTGTATCACTGGCCACAATGCTTTCAGTACTTTCCCCACCCTTAGCACATGGATCACTAGTCCCACTGAAGTCTAGTCCCACATTAGATTCCCCACCTAACCCTGTAAATGTTTCCCTAACCTCACCATTAACTTTCTCATTACAATTTAATTCTTCATTACAATTTTGTTCCCCATCCCCAACACCACTATTTACATCCTTTTCCCTACTGTTAGGCAACAACATGGTATCATCAACAACATTAGGTGTGTCTACCTCGTGTTTAACATATACATGTATGGACTCTCTTTGTCTAATATGGTTAATCATTGCTATGAATGATGAATTATCATAGTAAACACACAGTCCCTTACTAAAATCTACTCCACCCTCACAATATATAAAATTTCTCACAGCTTTATACCCAGCTTACACTACCATCTCACACAATGTGTAACAACACAAAAAATCAGGGTCAAAATCTCATTGCAACACTTCCCCTCCAACATAGGATGCACATGGGTTTGTAACAAAAGTTCCACCAAAATGCATATGCACCACACATTTATCCCAATACATTATAGCAAACTGCAAATACATAATATAAACTATAATATACATACATGATATACATACAAATTTTTAATAGTGCTAAACATAACATACATACATACATACATACATACATACATACATACATACATACATACATAAACATTAATAAACAATCATACACATAACAGTAATATACCACATAATATACATACATAAACATTAATAAACAATCATACACATAACAGTAATGTACCACATAATATACATACATTAAACATGACATACATAATATACAAACACAACAGTAATATAACACATAACAGACATACAAATATACATAACATACATGCATAACACTACATAACATACATACATAAAAATATATAACATACATAATATACATAACAGTTTAAAAACATAACATACGTACATAAACAGTAAAGAAACATACATAACAAACATACCTTTCACCCTCAATCTCTTAAATGCTTGAAGAAAATCCCCGTCACGAATGTCAACAAAAACAAAAAATAAAAGTCATATATAATACGAATTAAAAATTGGAAGTCAGATATAATACGTACAAAAACAATCAATTTGTGAGAATGAGTCCAAAAAAAAGGGTTTAATTTTTTAAAAAACATAAAAACAAAACCCCATCAAAAATGAAAAAAAAATTGTATGCTAAAAATATGGCAATCTTAATTCGATGAGGAAAAATAACCCACAAAAATAGAGTGAAATATCTATAATCGATGGTCGAAATATAATAATCTTGATTCGAATACTATTGAAAGGGATGACTAGTCGATGATGAAACAAGAATTTTTTCCAAACAGATGGGTGGGTAATCAAAAGGGTATTTGAGATTGTAGAAGGTTTCAAACAAATTGAGGGTTTTCTTTCAAACAAATTGAATCGGAACGATTTCTCAGATGAAGAATCAATGTTAAATATGAGATTGTTAATAACTATTATCTAGCTTTTGATCTTTAAAAAAAAAAAAAAAAAAAAAACCTAATAGCTTTTGATCTTCGACAGCTTTTTCCCCAAATGATTCAAAGCCCAAAACTAAGCTTTTAATTCTTTCTTATTTTTTCAAATTTTAATTAATGTTATCTTTAATTTTTTTTTTCAAAGGGGTCGTGTTAGCATATGAAAAAGAAAAGGTCAGATGAGGTTCTCAGATTGCGACACGTAACGGCACGCGATTTACCAGCGCTACCACATCAGCAAAATTTAAATAGTGTTAGGCTCAAGTACCAAATCAATAGACGGAAAAAAAATTCGAGTACCAATCTGGGACAAAAAATACCATAAGTACTATTCTAAGAGAAATGGACAAGTTCAAGTACTAATCTTATATAAAAAAAACATGAAAAATTGTTTAGCAAAAGAAAGGAATTATTTTCCCATATACCCATATCAAATGATGATGGATCAGCTTCAGCCCCTCTCTAACGATGTCGGGCAATTTAGAGAAGTTTTACCCCTAAAGGTTTCAATGGCTGCCTGGCATGCATACAAATGAGATTGCATTGTTCAAGGAATAAAACTTGAAATCAAGGGAGGAAAATAAAATTACAAATAAAGTGCAACTCCATGGTGTAGGACTGTAAAGCAATGTTATCAATGGAAATAGTAGCTATTGCGAAAATAAAACCAAAAGCGTTTCTAGTACTACTAGGGCACTTTTAAAAAGGAAAATGCACAACTTGATCAAACCATCATATGGTGGATAAAGCAACTTTTCGAATGTCAATCTCTAAAACTCGTCGTCATCTTCCTCTGCGATGTGCTTTGCAAGCTCTTGCTCCTGTTGTTGTCTTTCTCTCCTCTTCTCAGCACTTTCTTTCTCCTTGTGGGAGTTTGGCGGGAAACGAAGTGCACGCACAGCCTCGTTATGCATATTGAGGCAGAAAGCAATCCTAGAGTTGAATGCCGTTTGAGGCTCAGTTGTAGAGTAGATGTCGCCCGTCTCCTTGGACAGCATACATCCATTTGAATGATCCAATGTTGCATCGATAGCTCCATCTCTGATTGCCTTGGCTACTATGCTCTCAGCATCGGCAACAGAGTCCAATCTAAGCTTCTTGGCAACATCAGCCAGTGCAATGCGAGAATATGAGATACTTATGTTGCGTAGCCCAGTCCGAATGACATTATGCCGCAGCCTAACAATCAAGTTATGGGTTCGGTCTGAACTGAAAGTAGTTGAGAACTTCTCAGCAACAGATCTGAAAAGCTCCAAATCACCAATGCGGACAGCCTGAAAAATACACGTGTTCTCAGAACCATTAGTAAAATCTAGGAACCACTGAAACCAAAGAAAGTCCAAAATGATTATAACGTGAGCATATATGCACATGATTCTCTCCATTTCGTTTCTAGGAAAGACATGCTTGGAATATCAAACTTGGTTCTCTATACAGTAAGACGACTACACAAACTCAAACTCACATTTGTCAGTTCAAAGTATGGCCTCAATGCTTTCTCCATGCCTTTCTGCATAAAAACAGTCCTCTCGGGGATTTCTCCCAGCAGTAATCGAACAATGATTGCCCATTTGTTGCATTGAACCCGAAAACCAAGGGCTGCAACAGGAGCTTTCCTAGCAGCTTGGAGGAGACATTCTTTGGCATCTGTGTACTCCAATTGAATTGTCCTAATCTTCCCCAAGTAAAAGAGGTAGCGGCAAAACTGCAGAGGATAACCTTTGTCTTATGAATGGAATCAAACTATAATGTTTTTACAGTTATAACAATAACCAAAAGCCATGCCAAACTCCAGGTAACCATTTAATAACCATAAAAATGCAGCTCGGTTACTTTAACATTTACTGTTCAAAGACAAAAAGGTAACAAAAAACCGTGACTTACCTGTTGGTTTGAGTGAGCTTCAAATCTAGGTGCCTTTGATCTCAGTTTCTCAGCTTGGTCATACAAATTGTAATGGAGGTAATTGCGAAGTAGCAGGTTAAGAAGAGTCTCCTGCATGAGAACAATATATTTAAAAATATGATCCTATCAGAGACATAATTGCTCAAATGTTTGAAAATTTACCTGACCCAGCTCGTCATGGCGCAATGTTGCAATCCGGTGCAGGGCTAGAAGGTTACTGTCAAATTAAAGATCATCCTAATTAGACCTAGAATGTCATAATTACTTCTGATCATGAATAAAAGAACCATAACATGCTGAGGTTTATTTAAAAGGAAATGCACATCAGAAAAGATGCTAAAGACAACATATGATAAAAGTTAGGAATGAATCAAGTATAGCTCACCTCCTAATTTCAGAAAGAGTACCAGTGAGTTCATAGCAAAGAGAGTAATAAAAGTACAGCCTAGCAGCTAGAACATCGAGAGTCCTCCTGTTCAAATTCTTCAGCCGAGAAATGCTTGCAGAGGAACATGCCTTTGCCTGAAACAAGATAACATCATGTTCAAGAAACAGGAAACATCCTGATGAAATTATTTGCTAATGTACCTCATCATATTTCTTTTGATCAATCAGAAATATCAGGACAAGCAAATAGCAGTAGATTTCTAGCTCTGGCAAGGAATGCTTAGCAGGAGGTTGAGCTGCGGAGGTTGCAGTGTCGACTTCCATCTCATTCTCATCTTCCTGAAACAAATTCAAACCATGAGTTCTTAAAAGAACAATTAATTCAAGACTTATTAACTTACAATCATTGTACTCATAAACAAAATATTTCTGTAAGGTGAGAAACTAGACTGGCGACTAAGGCATTTCCTTGAACTTGGAACCAGAAAGCCTACTACACTGGTGAAGGTGACAACAGGGAAAATAACATCATATCTCACAACAGAGTGCAAATAAAGGGCCAATCACCAAAAATTAACTTCAAAGATGCAACCAATTATTTTCTATCTTTAGCATTTGTTGCACTTCAATGCTTTCAATTAACTAAGACATCATGTCTAATCTAAGAGGATGGAATGGCAATCACTTCACCACAAGGGGGAAAAACACTTCCACATGAATAACTGAATATTACGATGTCCCCTTCAAAAGATTACCTTAGGAAGATAAGAAGAAAGACGAGTGAAGGCCTCGGATCCAGGGGTAAGAGCGAAACTGAGGAAAGAGGAAAGCACGGATGCCTTCAACTTCCGTCTTAAAGCCATTGTAAGTCGTATAGCCCTCAAAATACGGCGAGCTTCACGGTCATAAGCACCGGTCTCAATCAGAGACGCAATTTCCTTCAAATCTAACAGAAACCCAGAAAATGTTATTCAAATCCGTGAAAACCCACAAGTTACCAGTCCAGAAAACGCTAAAAGAAAATCAGATTTCTATCACCAAACGTCAAAAAAATATGCGCTAGAGACATTTGGATGTTATAGATGCATAGATAGATTGTACTTACGGTGCAAAGTGGATGGAGAAGAGGAAGGAACGGAATTGGACGGAGCTGGTTGCTCTTTCATCTCCACATCTTGAGTCATCTTTGAGAATCTGAAAAATGCAAATTGAAACGAAATTTGACGTGAAAATCAAGGGGAAAAAAGGTGAGATATTGATAGGGAGATGCTTAAAACTTAAAAAGCACAAAGGGAAACGAGAAAAAAATTACCTTTGATTCACGAAAGGAAGAGCTGGATTTTGAGGGAATCGAGAGCCGAGCCTGCAGTGGACTAAGGTTTTAGTTTCTTCAGCAGTAGGTCTTGTGAGAGGAGTTGAAGAAAGCGAAAAAGTCCGGATTGAACGACGTCGTTTATATGGAAATCAGAAGTCATTATAGAAAAGGTCTAGAGAGCCCAAATAAACTCTATATTGGGCCAAGGCCCATTTTCCTGTCTTGTGGGTTCATCTATATAACTATAACTTTATAAAATTAAGGCTTTATTCATTAATTCAACAATACTCCAAGATTATTCTTAAAAGGGCTTTTTTAAATAAGTGTTGTCTAAATTATTAATTTTGTCTTAATTTAAAAAAAAAAACCAACAAATAAAATGTGATACATGTCATGTTTTTTTATATTGAATATCATACACTTTTTGGGTAAATGAGACAATTAATAGTTGAAGTATCATTTCTAACTAAAAGTGTTCATGTTGGGTTGGGCTAGACTTGGGTCCAACTACCATACATAGTTGTTAAAGCGCAACCCGACTTGAAATATGGGTCTCATATTTTGCTTAAGCCCACCTTTATTTGTAAATGACTACTCCAAGTCCATTGCCAATGTAGTATGAAAGCTTACAAGAATAGTACATCGAAAAGGCAAGAGAGCCGGTGCTGTGTTGATGGGTCCAGGTTTGACTAAGAGGTTAGTATGCTCAGAAATGACCTTCATGATGTGTTTGTCGATGACTTAACGATACACATTGTTCCCCTACTATCAGATACTCATTCGACGGATAGAATCGCTTGTGGCCCACCTGACTGAACCATTGCATATATACCTCAGAGGCACAAAAATTACTATCCTAATGATAACTCTTGAAAAGAGTTATATTTCATGCCTTTAGACCTAGCCAATTGCTTGTACTTAGGTACATTTAGTTGCATTTTAGGACATTTCATTAGTATTTTTATCATTGCATTAGAAGCTTGGACAGTGTTTAAATATTAGGTAATTTTAATTGTTTGTGGTAGGGCTGTGTTTGGTGGTTTGGCAGGTGCAGGTTGAGGAACGAAAAATAAAGGAGTGAAGGTTTGCCAAGGCAAAAGGTTGGACATTTTGTCAGCACGAATGCTGTGGCGATTCCAGGAAGACCGAGTCAACACTCAACGCATACTAGTTTCAGCCAAACTGTACTTGTACTAGAAAAGTCTACCTAAAAAAGAGGATAAGATAATCTTGGGTTATTGAAAAAAGAATTTAAAAAGAGGAGAAGATAAACATGGGTTGTTGGATTTACCCTAAGGAAAAAGCTGTAAAAAGCCAAAGGAGGAAACCTTAAAGGACGAACAAGGGTGGAGATCCATAGGGGAAACTAGAGGGTAGCGGTTGAGTAGAGACAGAAAGAGGAAGACGAATGTAGTCCTTCTCAGCCACCACAGGACACTGTGCCGCTAGAGTGTGAACTGGACACGCGAAAATTATCTTCCCGACGTTCTTCATTTCTCCGTGAATTAATTTGATGAAAACGATGTTGAATGATATTTTGGTTTTGAGTTCTATTTGCCAACCCATGAGCTAAATCTCATAGGGTTGGGATTACTTGATGAAACCTTTATTTTCTTTAATGGTTAAAACATAGATCTGAATTAATTTACTGTTTCATTTAATTGTTTTTATTTCAAAATTATATACATGCAATCCCTAGACATAGACGACTGTGCAACATGCCTATAAACTAATTTAATTCTGAAAAAGTTGGATTAGTTGAACCAAAATTGAGTGATATGAGCAAGTACTCGATAGATACTTGTAGTAGACTCTAGACATAGAGCAGCGTTCATACAGAAGGAAATAGTGCAAGGTACCGTATTAAAGGCCTATAGACACGGATAATGTAACTTGAGGTTTTTGCTTTCGAAAGAAGTAGACCACTTTAGAAATCTTCTAAGCAATAGGTTGATTACGATTTTGCCAAGGCATTTCTGACAGTAAGGGTAGATTCTTAGTAATTCCAACCTTCTATATCAACATCGTATATCCCTTATCCCTTGCCGTAGTATCTTTGCCAATGCATCCTTAGTTGTTTACTTGTTCAGGTACATATTATTCATTTAATCATTTTCGTAATTGCCACTGCATTTTTACTCTTGCATTGCCATAGCATTTTAAATTATTCATCAGTTACACATTTTGTTCACACTAATATTCCTTTTGTTTACCACTATATTCTTATCATTATTTTGCTATAACATTAATCTAACTTTATTATAGTAACTTGACCACTTGTACACCTAATCCGGTCCCTGTGGAGACGATCTCACTTATCACTTTATTACTTAATTCGACGTGTATACCTGCACAATTCACATATCATATTCACATGTGACACCTAGATAATTTCCCCATATATGATCTACTTAGCTCATTTGTCTCAAACCTCAATCCGTGGTGCATGCTTCATCGACAAATGACTCTTCTGCCTCTTTATATCTACCTTCTGGAGTCGCTCGATGTTCTAGGGCTTCACCGCAATTTCTTGGGTGAACCCGAATTAGCGTTTCACTCGATTAAGGTGCTTCCACTCTACGATGTAGAAACAAATTATGGGCATTTACACCCCGAATAACACATACTACTTAAAAGCAATCTTTGGTATAATGGTAAGCATTATGTTGTCTAGCTAAGGTATCCACCGAAATTGCAAAATATTCACTATCAAGATACTGAATTTCATTGAATGTGAAAACAAAATCAACATACCTTTTATAAGCTCGTTAATCGATTTCTTGTCTCATCCATGTCAAGTTTTTCTTATAGCACGTATGGTCCAAACTACCTTTAAATCTATTCTAACAAATGCAATAGGAGATTTGAAGTACTGATAGTCTGGCATTATAACTTATTTAAAAATAATCTACAATATGATATTTTTACTTTCTTATAAGAGGGAACTCCCACGATTAGGAAAGGATGGCAACTAACCATGCTTTCGTATCCAAACCCATGTTTGTAAAGTAGCTTGCACTATTTATTTTGTTGATCAGTTCATGAGTCGTGTTGCAAAGCGCCTTATATAGATTCTCTAGAGTTTCAACACCTTAGTTCAATCTACTAGCCGCTTTAAAATCCTCTAGTAGAGGAAGATACATGTAATGGATCTTGTTGCCAAACTTGTTTAGCAATAACATCTTGCCCACCATCCAAAGCATCCAATCTCCAATGTATCGATCCATCTCCTCCACAGTAGCATGCAGTGGAGGGGCATGTGTGACAAGCCTCTCCAACCATGTGCACTTTATGTGACACCTATCCAATTCTTTCATTGGTTTCTCTTTAGACGGGACGACACCCAACAATTGATGGCACTTGTATTCCTTATCGATGTTACTGGGATTGATTATTGCGTGCTCGTTGATTGGAAGATCGATTATTAAAAGAAATTTTTAGTGTAAATCATTGCTTCCCTGCATTGAAAATAATTGTATGCATTTCCAGCCTCCATCTTTTCAACAATGCAACAAGCAACTCGGGAAAACAATTGAACTTTGTCATCTAAATTCCACATATAAACTAACATCCTTTAAGCTTTATAACGATATATCCATCGGACTTCAGGAATTTTAAATTGCATCTGACTCAAATAACTTGATCACATAGGTACTAAAAAATCACAATAAAATATTAAATTTCAAAAAATCTTAAAAATATTTTTGCAAAAATACAATATTAAAAAAAATTGAGTTGAAAATTTCACCATATTGATGGTGTAGCTGGTAATGTGCTCTTTTTGAAACCTTGATTTCATCATTTTTCTATAGAAAATAAGTAAAAAAAAATAAAGATCTTTTGGAGAGTTGAAAAGGTTTAGAGAATTTTGGGTGGGAAAAAAGAAAAGTGAGTAGGGTATTTATAGAGTGGAAGTTGCCTGCCATGGTTGTGGGCTTCTATTGTATTTAATAGGTCGGTAGAATAAACAATCAAAAAAATTTTCCAGTCAAACTACTAAACCTTGAATTCAATTTTCATGGATGTCGACTATCGAGTTACTCCTGATTGCATTTTACAGTACATCCCTCTTAACATGCTTGTCATTTGGTGATTTGATATCTCCCGAACTTGATACGCATAAATTTCGAGATACTCTTAAAACTAAATATTCTAAAAATAACTTTAGGTTAATTAGCAAAAAAATGCCATTTTTAAAAGTTAATTAACAAATTAGGTTGGTTTTTCCCAAAATTAGGGAAATAAATCGATTTTGGAGAGAGAAATAGAAAATGCCTTCTATAAGAAACGTTTTCGTCCAACAGTCATTTTATCCAATGATCAAAAAATATAAAATGATCAATTTGTTTTCAACGGTTAAAATTTCAAAAGGCTAATTACATTTCCCCCCTAATGGTTATTTATTTTCTATATAAACCTTACTTATTTTCTTTTTTCTTCATTCAATCCTATTCTCTCAATTCTCTTTACTATTTTATTCTCAATTTTTTCATTCAATTTCTCTCAAATTCTTCTTGTCTTAATTTTATATTTCGTAATTTCTTTAATTTCATTTAATTTTTATAATTTTAAAAATGTCAATGCCTCTTATTCGTTTGGATGACAAACACATTTCCGGCGTTCAATTACAAATGGTAAGAAAATATTATTAATCTTTTATTTTAATTAATATAATTATTAAGTTGTTAACATTATTAATTTTGAAAATTTTTTATGTTTATAAAATTAGACCGAAGATCGGATTATCGAGACGTATATACACAATTTAAGTGTGAGGGCACCGCGTGTTATTGAACAACACTTGTAAGAGGCAAGGTTCTTTCACATGTCTCGTATGCTCGAGGGGACTAAATTGGAGCCCACACTTATCAACGCTTTGGTGGAAAAATAGAGACCTGAGACACATATATTCCATCTTCCTTGCGATTGATCTACCACAATTCATTGTGGCAAATTAGAGTCTTTTCGGCACTTAACGAGCTTGTTTTCCAGCCATTTTATATTTATTTATTGCATTTTCAACTTTATTAGTTTATATTTATTTTATTTCAAAATAAGTGTTTTTACTCACTTTTTAGTGTTTTGATGACTTGTGAGGCCAACTCGGATCTCGAGAATGACTAATAGGCTACTTGAGTCTATAGGGTGCCAATTTAGGCCAAAGAATGCAAAGAACAATGGTCGTGTTGTGACACAAGTATCTAATGTCGCGACACGGAACTGCGAAGCATCCAGGGCTAAAATAGTGCCGATGTCGTAACGTGGAGAAACCCGACGTCGTGACATCATCCTAACATAGTTCTGATGTAGCAGCTGTATGTTGGCATTTTTTATCTATTTTATTTAATATTATCAGGGGTATTTTAGGCATATATCAGCCCAAATTTAGCCTATATAAGGAGGTCATTGTAACCCCTAAGAGGAATAAACTAATTAAGGAATAGATTTAGCTAAATAATTTTCTTAGTTTTTATTTTATTTTATTTTTATTTTTATGTTCGCATAGTTAGAACTTTTCTATTCCAATGTGAAGACGATTGCGAGCGGAGATTATTTTGGAACTACCTTCAATTATTTATCAATGAACATTCTCTTTTCCTTTACTCTTTTATTTCGTTATTTATATTTTTCTAGCTTGATTAACTAATGTTTTTATGAATATCGGGATATATTATTGTGCGTATTTTATATTTTGCATGTTTCAGTTAGGGATTTGATTTATTGATTAAGTAATTATTTACTTAAAATTGAGTGTTTATTCAAAAGTGCTTAGTATATTAGGGAGTGAAATCCCTAGTAGAATATCAAGATAGGTGAGATTGAGAGGGTATCCTGTCGAGTATAACTTGTGTGAAACGGTGAAACCGAGAGGTTTTCCGTATGCCTAGAAAGAGACCGAGATAGTGACTTAGGTGGTAATCCTTAGTGAAGATGTGATCGAGAGGGTATTCTTAGCTAAGGGTGGTAAACAACTTAGTTGAGGGTAATTAATGACTTCGTTGATAATTAGGGATTTAATCGATCATAGGCCGAGAGCTTGCATTGTTGACACTAGGAATAGAAAATTCCATTAGCTTAGTTTAGGTTAATTTATATTTATTAATTTGATTAATTTAATAAATACTTTAATTTTGCATCAAAAATACTAATTCGAGACTTAATTAGATTAGTAATTATTTACTGTGTAACACTCCTAACCCGTCTTCGTCGTCGGATTAGGGTTACGGAGCATTACAGTACAGATTAAGACGTTTATCATCAAATAGAAACAAAAATATAAAATAAATGATAACAATCAATAGCTTATAAAAGTAAGGATAAAATACACTTACATGCCTTAAATCGAGCTTACGAGACCCTAAAAATAGTTTGGGAACAATTCAAGACTACTTTGAATCAAAACAAAAAAATATGCAAAAAAATTGAAAATTCTAGAAACAGGGGTCACATGGCCGTGTGGTCAGACTGTGTGAAAAATCCTACACCTAAAAATTAATAAGACACATGGCCGTGTGGTCAGACTGTGTGAAAAATCCTACACCTAAAAATTAATAAGACACATGGCCGTGTGGCCAGACCATGTGTATCACATGGCCGTGTGTGTCACAAGGCCGTGTGGCATAGCCCAAGCAATGTGCACCTTAAAAAGCTTCCAAAACAAGACAAAACTTTCATCCAACACTTAGGTTCCAAGCCAAACCAAAATCAACTATTTCCATACTTCAAAAACACATTTAAACAAGCCAAAAACATGCCAAAACAATCAACCTAAGTGTCTAACCAATGTGTTCTCATTGACACCATAATTCAATTATCAACCTCAATTCACTTGACACATCAACTAATTTGCATTCAAATTCATAAGTTCATATATAAAACTCATACCAAACTTATCATTTCTTCTGAATAATTCATATTCATTCATACCATGATTCAAACACTTAATAAGGTTTATATCACATGACCAAAACAACTTTATATGAACATATTCACACCAAGATTAAAGGCACATACACAAGTAAGCTTATACCAAACTTAAAACATAACATTTGTAATAAGTATCTAAACATATACAAAAACACCTAGTACATGCCATATAACCCAAAATAAGTGCATCAAAATCTACCAAAATGAATCTGGATAGTATGATCTTCAAGTTGATTCGATCGCCCTACTCCACAAAATGTTATCTACAAGGAACAGAAAAGAACACGAGTAAGCTTCACCAGAGCTTAGTAAGTTCAACGGTTAAAACGATAAAGCTCACTGAATTAAATATAACAATTTTAATAAAAAGATTAAAAGTTAGAGTCTCCTGTCAACTACCATTCCACAACAGGTGAGTTTATACATAAACAAGTACGAGATCATTCACTAATCATTCACTATCAAGCCACAATGCTATCAGGAGACTCATGAATAATCGTTCAACAATTCAATAACAAGACATTTAACACAAGAAACATTGTCCGATGAACGATATATGGATATGAGTACACAGCTATCCATCTGAAACACGCCAAACACTCCAACGAGCCAATCCCATCGATAACACGCCTCAACATCAAATGCCTAGCCCGTAGGCTAACTGTAACACCCCAAACCCGGCCCAAACGCTACAACCGGATCTAGTATGTCACTTAAGAGATTTTACATAACATGTCGTATTTTGGAAAACAATTACTAGGTTTACACCTTTATTTCGAAAGCTTAATAATTCATTAAAGTATAAAATATTAAGTAACCAATTATCTTGGTAGATTTTAAATAAAAACCAAAATTTCATGCAGGTCTTAACTTAATTGAAAACGTAAAACTTAAAACCTAGCAATAAAAGCCTAACAAAATCCCAAGACATAAATGGTAGTCTAGTGGCCCATGGCCTTATTACAAGGAAATTTGAACCCATTAATTAAATGAAAATAAAAAAATTAGACTAAGTCTTTTTGCTGAATTCTCAAAGCTCTATCGCATGGCCACCTTGCTCTCCTCTCCAGACCGGTTCGATGCCCTAAGTGTCACATGAGATGGTTAAAATTAAAGGGTGAGTCGCGAGACTCAGTGTGCAACCCTCATGCACCATTAGATTTGGGCTTTAGCCCCATAAAACAGAATAATCAAAATATAAGTAACAAAAATAATATGCAAAGCCCAACCCATATCTTAGGTGCCCATCGCTACACACTGCGCCGTGTACGACCATTCACACCATTGGGGATTTCTACAATCAACCCACACCGCTACACGCCTTGATGGCGATCGCGTGCTCATCATCATCGATCATGGTCGTAGCCACTACAATGAGATCACGGAAGCGCTACAACGAGATCACGGTGTAAGGAACCGCTATAAATGGATCACGGTAAAAACCTCTACAACATATAACTTCCTCCTTTCATCAAACCCAACCCATGCAATCACATAAAATCGGTATACTTATAACATTTAATCGGATCATTTACTAACTTTGGTGAGTTGCTTTACCCTCTTTGGGTTCCGTCAATATCTTCTGGGGTTTGGCATTTAACAAAACATGTAATACATATTTTCATATATTAATCAAACAGATCTAGATAGTGTGGAGAATTACACACCTGATATCGTGAAATCCAATATTCTTAGTCGATGTCCTTTCTATCCGAATCTATTATCCTCAATCTATAGCTTTGCTTAAAAGCCAGAAAATACACAAAGATTTAGCCCCTTCAACAATCAGCCAAGGTTAAATAAGTCCCAAATCACACGTTTAAAACTAATAGATATCTTACCTTGAAATCCCGAAAGTAACACGATTCTATAACTTAGAGATCTATGCGATTGGCCTCCTTCTTCAAATCCCGGAATGCCGAAAAGAAGAGTGAAATAAGAGATTAGTTTCTAATAGCCATTCGACTAAGGACTTTTGAAAAGTCGAAAGAACATTGAAATCTCGAAATCAATACTTACCTATTGTTTCCTTCAAGATTCGACACAAGCAAACTCCTTTGAAGAGAATTCGGTAACTTCAGGAAGTGAGATCTAAGAATTTCAACTTTTAGAAGATGTACAAATTGAAGAGATGGTTAAGAGAGATTCAGCCAATGAATATTAAGGAGAAGAATAGAATAATAGAGATGTGATTTCGGCTTTTAGGGATTAAAAGAAGAATAACAATAGAGGTTAAAAGATTCGGCCAACCAAGAAATTTTAGAGAGGAAGAAAGGGTGAAGAAGATGGTGATTTTCGGCTTTTGAGAGGAAGAAGATGAGAAAAGAAAATAAAAGAGAGGCTTCAAAATTTCGGCACACCCCCCCTTTATATAGAAAATCGATTCCTCGCTTTAGCAGAGATTGATTTTCGGCCAACACTGCCACACATGATAGCTCCTATCCCTTTTTCCTTATCTTAATCTGTTATCTCCTCAAAAATAACCTTTATCTGCTTATTATCCTTAAAGACTAAATCCTAAATAATAGCCTTTATCCGCTTATTATCCACATGAAATAAATATAATAAGATCCCCCAAAAAAATAGCCTTGTGCCGTCCCCCTTACTCAATTAAGTGCAGAAATCTAGCCCTATAACTTGGGCTTCAAGCAACCAAAAATTTGGGCCTTCCTCATGCACTAGTGACGCCGCTTATAGCTCACCTTCTTTGTGCCCCCTTTCTTTGGGCCACGAGCCCAATATGTCAATTAAACTACTACAACTTCAATTTAAGCCCTTAGAGTGTCTAAACAAAATATTTAAAACAAGGCTCTGCCCAATTTGAGCCCCAATTGTACCTCAAATTCTCAAATTAATATTTTAAGCATCCAAACACATAAAATGCACTGGACCCAATTATTCAGGATGTTACAATTCTACCCCTTAAAGAAATTTCGTCCTCGAAATTTCCAACTAACTAGTAATCGTACTACCTAAGTCGCACCACTATGCTTTATTGCGCACTCTAATTTCTAAAGCCAAAAAAAAAAACACTTAGTATACTATGGTAGGGTACGCACCATTGTTCGCATCTGGGGCGTCTTCTTCCCCTTGGCGATGTGTTTGCATAGACCAACGCCGGGCTGCCTCGCCCAAAGATAACGTATCTCTACGGTGCTCCACGACCACGTTCACTACCATTATCGCCCCGGCTTGTCTGCGCGCCTCTTGGTGATTGTTGATCACCTCTCCCACACTGATCGAACCTCGCCCCATGGGTGTGCACGATCCATCCGAGGACGATCCTTAATCGGATGTCGTGGATCTACACCTAAAGCATCCACCAATTTTCATTCTCGCACTCCCCATAATCGTCCTCCCACATGTAGGACATGCTCGATTCTCGACCCGTCGAGCACGAGCCGCCCATCGATCCTAGGCCTTTTCCGATAATTCCCGGATGCTCGATCGCTCGAAACTTTTCTTACTCTTACTCCTATCCTTATCCCTTTCTTGTCTCTCGACCCGTTTCACTTCCTCGGCTATTTTAACCTTATCTACCAAAACAACAAAAACTCTCCCGATTCACGATTGCTATCGTAACCCTTAACTCATTCCGTAGCCCATCCTCGAACCGTACACAACGTTCATACTCCGTTGCTACCATTCCCGCGTAGCGTAGCTCTCAAGCAGAAACTCGCCCGTGACTCGACCACGGACTTACTTCCCCGCACTGCATTCGGGAATGCCTTCCTCTGTGCATCCACGTAGCCGCCCCAACATACTTCCCTTGAAATGATTCCTTAAAGAAATCCCGATCAATACGATCTGCGGTAGTACCCTCTTTCACCGTGAGCCACCAGCGATAGGCCTCGTCTCGAAGAAGAGACACGACCCTTTCAAATTTTCCTCTACCGTGAAGTCTAAGTCATCCATTATGCGCTCGATCGCTTCCATCCAATACTCGGTGTGTTAGGGCTACACGAAACTCCCTAAACACTTACGCCCCATTGGCCTTAAGCGCTCGTCTGATTCCAGGGCTCCCGTGCCCATGCCTACTCCGGCAACCCTCTCTAAAACCCTCAACATCGCCTCGAGATATCTGACATCATCTTGGACGCCTCATCCCGAAATTCTCCTTCTGTTGGCGGTTTGGCATCTCGTTTCGACCACGTGGCGGACCTCACCGGCTCGACGCGATCATTCTACCCCTACCGCGTCCACGCGGCGGACGTCTTCGACCCCTTGAACTCATTCCTCCGATTGGCGTTTATCTGATTAAGAATTTTATGGATTATTAGTTTTCTTTCACTAGTTAACCACTAACAGTCTTATGAATAATAGTTTTAAGAGTGGTTCTTTCGAATTCGCATTCACAATACAGTCTCAAGTTTGTAACCTCTAACTACAATAAAACACATACATCATACAAAAATCATCCAAGCACTTACATTCTTCACGTAAAGGTGTTTTCGTTGATTCACTACCCAGGGGTATTTTCGTAATTTCATCCTACAAGGGTATTTTCGTAATTTTTCATAATAAAGTTCCTTGTTGATTTCGTGAAGTGAGGGTATTCAGTAATTTTACAATGCGGGGTATTTTGGTAATTTTGAAATCCGGTATTTCGGTAATTTTGAAATCAGGGGTATTTCGATAATTTTGAAATCTGGGGGTATTTCGGTAATTTTGCAATCAGGGGCAATTTAGTAATTTTGCAAATCGAGGGTAATTTGGTAATTGTACAAACTAGGGGTATTTTGGTCATTTGACAAAACGAGGTAGGTTGGTAATTTTTTCTAACCAGGATATTTCTATGTTGTTGTTGTTATTTTTCTTTTCAAGCAGGGTACTTTTGGGAAAAATCTAGTTTCATGGTCAGGGTTACTCTTATAAACATGAGATTTTGGGTAAATTTTCAAAACATAGGTATTTTACAAATTCATGGTGGTTGGTAGTTTTCACAAATCAAACGTATTTTGAAAATTTTGCAAAACTTGAGAAATTTTCTTTTTTTTCAAACTAGGGTGGTGGTCCTTTCAAGTTTTAATTATAAGGTTTAGCCCATCAACAAGTCCTCGTAACTAGGGTGAATAGTCACCACGCACTGCGGTAGGATTCTAGTGAAGAGGAGGTGAGTCGCTAGGGCTCGCAAGTACCAAGCTCTCCCTGAATCCACTCCCTAGACATGCGTATGCCCATTGCCACACCCTAATTTGGCTAAGGTGAGCAGTCACTACGCACGGTAGGATTCCAGTGGAGAGAAGGTGAGTCACTAGGACCGCTTAAATACCGTGCTCTTAGGATCCAATCCTAGACATGCGTATGCTGTTACCACACCCTAGTCTTCATGGCTCGTTCACGGGTTTGTTTAGTGAAGTTAAGTCTTATGAGATTTTAAGAGTTGTTTCACTAGGCCTAAAGTCCATCAAGTTCTAATCTAACTAATCTACGTCCCATAAAGCCCATAAAGCCCACATATATTATATCACACAATGGTTCGAGAATACTTACAGCGGACTTGGTAGGAGACGCAGTGCCATGCCGAGCTAATAAACTGTATAAATATGCATGTTTCAAAACCCAACTTTAGAAAACGTTTTGAGCCTAAAAACCCCCAGAGTTTTGAGTTTTGAACCGGCTCGATACCAATTTGTAACACCCCAAACCCGGCCCAAATGCTACAACCGGATCGGTATGTCACTTAAGAGATTTTACATAACATGTCGCATTTTGGAAAACAATTACTAGGTTTACACCTTTATTTCAAAGCTTAATAATTCATTAAAGTATAAAATATTAAGTAACCAATTATCTTGGTAGATTTTAAATAAAACCAGAAATTTCATGCGAGTCTTAACTTAATTGAAAATGTAAAACTTAAAACCCAGTAATAATAAAAGCCCAACAAAATCCAAGACATAAATGGTAGTCTAGTGGCCCATGGCCTTATTACAAGGAAATTTGAACCCATTAATTAAATGAAAATAAAAAAATTAGACTAAGTCTTTTTTGCCGAATTCTCAAAGCTCGTCGCATGGCCACCTTGCTCTCCTCTCCGGCCGGTCCGATGCCGTAAGTGTCACCTAAGATGGTTAAAATTAAAGGGTGAGTCGCGAGACTCAGCAGCAACCCTCATGCACCATTAGATTTGGGCTTTAGCCCCATAAAACAGAATAATCAAAATATAAGTAACAAAAATAATATGCAAAGCCCAACCCATATCCTAGGTGTCCATCCGCTACACGCCCCGTATCGACCATTCACACCATTGGGGATTTCTACAATCAACCCACACCGCTACTGCGCCTTGATGGTAGTCGTCTTTGCTCATCATCGATCATGGCCGTAGCTACTACAATGAGATCACGGCAGGCGCTACAGCGAATCACGGTGAAGGAACCGCTACAACAGATCACGGTAAAAACCGCTACAACATATTACTTCCTCCTTTCATCAAACCCAACCCATGCAATCACATAAAATCGGTATACTTATAACATTTAATCGGATCATTTACTAACCCGGTGATTTGCTTTACCCTCTTTGGGTCCCGTCAATATCTTTGAGGTTTGGCATTTAACAAAACATGTAATACATATTTTCATATATTAATCAAACAGATCTAGATGGTGTGGAGAATTACACACCTGATATCGCGAAATCCAATATTCTTAGTCGATGTCCTTTCTATCCGAATCTATTATCCTCAATCTATAGCTTTGCTTAAAAGCCGGAAAATACACAAAGATATAGCCCCTTCAACAATCAGCCAAGGTTAAATAAGTCTTAAATCACACGTTTAAAACTAATAGATCTCTTACCTTGAAATCCCGAAAGTAACACGATTCTATAACTTAGAGATCTATGCGATTGGCCTCCTTCTTCAAATCCCGGAATGCCGAAAAGAAGAGTGAAATAAGAGATTAGTTTCTAATAGCCATTCGACTAAGGACTTTTGAAAAGCCGAAAGAACATTGAAATCCCGAAATCAATACTTACCTATTGTTTTCTTCAAGATTCGGCACAAGCAAACTCCTTTGAAGAGAATTCGGTAACTTCAGAAGTGAGATCTAAGAATTTGACTTTTAGAAGATGTACGAATTAAAGAGATGGCTAAGAGAGATTCGGCCAATGAATATTAAGGAGAAGAATAGAATAATAGAGATGTGATTTGGTTTTTAGGGATTAAAAGAAGAATAACAATAGAGGTTAAAAGATTCGACCAACCAGAAATTTTAGAGAGGAAGAAAGGGTGAAGAAGATGGTGATTTTTCGGCTTTTGAGAGAAAGAAGATGAGAAAAGAAAATAAAAGAGAGGCTTCAAAATTTTCAGACACCCCTCTTTATATAGAAAATCGATTCCTCCTTTAGCAGAGATTGATTTTCTGGCCAACACCGCCACACATGATAGCTCCTATCCCTTTTCCCTTATCTTAATCTGTTATCTCCTCAAAAATAGCCTTTATCCGCTTATTATCCTTAAAGACTAAATCCCTAAATAATAGCCTTTATCTGCTTATTATCCATATGAAATAAATATAATAAGATTCCCCAAAAAAATAGCCTTGTGCCGTCCCCCATTACTCAATTAAGTGCCGAAATCTAGGCCTATAACTTGGGCTTCAAGCAACCAAAAATTTGGGCCTTCCTCATGCACTAGTGACGCCACTTATAGCTCACGTTACTGTGCCCTTAGCTGCTGGGCCACGAGCCCAATATGTCAATTAAACTACTACAACTTCAATTTAAGCCCTTAGAGTGTCTAAACAAAATATTTAAAACAAGGCCTCAGCCCAATTTGAGCCCCAATTGTACCTCAAATTCTCAAATTAATATTTTAAGCATCCAAACACAAAATGCACAGACCCAATTATTCAGGATGTTACACTAACATCCCTCCGAAAACACGCCTAGGCACTAAGTGCCAAGCCTGAAGGCTTTACATCCGCCTTCAGTAACACGCCAGAATCACTGTAATATATCGCGATAGTCTGCAACAAATGATGGACTTCAGTATATTAAGTGTAAAATCACAAGACAGGAATCATCATCTCATCTCAAATCAATCCTCGTACCACGTGCACTATAACCTATTGGCATGCCAATTGTACTCCATCCTACGTTCATCGGCTCAGGAGATATTACTAATAGACCAAAGTCCAATAATTTATTATTTCCGTTCACATTGATTCAACATCGAAATATTTAATTTAACAATCAAAAACTGAATTCCGACTCATTCAATTCATATTGTAAAATATATATATCAAAAGAAACCGAATGAACTTACCAGGGCTAAACTACAGTAACGACAAAAGTTTAGGGACTATTCAACTACTTTCCCTTTTCCTTGGTTATCTACTTGTTCTTGATCTATAATATAATTTATTTCAATTATTAGCCTCAATTTCATATAATATTCGATTTAATACATATAACTTCCTATTTAAAATTTTGCACATTAGACCCCAAACATTTACATTTTAATCAATTTGGTCCTTAAGACCAAAACAAGCTTATTTCTCATAATTAAACTTTAAACCCATTTAAGCTAAGTTTTAACCATTCTAAAATAGCCCTAAAATTCTAGATTTATCAAGAAAAACCATGTCTATTTTAGTTTATTTTCGATTTAGTCACTAAACATGAAAATTACTAAAAATCACTTTACAAATTAGATCAAAGTTATTATCAAGCTTCATGCCCAAGAACAAACATAAAAAATATTTCAAGAACATTAATGGTAATTTTTCTAAACTTTCGTAATTTCACAAATTAGTCTCTAAACTAGTTAAATATAAATATAATGATCTCAAAAACGTAAAATTAATGAAAAACGGACCGAGAAAACACTTACATGCAAGCATGAACTCAAACCAAAGCTCCCCCATTCTTCCCATGGAGGTTCAACCAACATAAAAGAAGAAATGAAAAAGATGACACCATTCTACATTTTCTTTTGTTTAATTTCAACTTAATTGCAAAAATGCCATTACTTCATATTTTTAATCCATTTTCATTTACATACCATCCACTATCATTAAATAAGGTTTAATTACCTTGTAAGACCCTCACTACATATTTAAATGTCCATAACACATATACTCTATTAATGACTTACTTTTGCAACTTCTATAATTTAGTCCTTTTTTACTTAATTAACTATCTAAATGTTAAAATTTTCTAAAATAAAATAAAATAATACACCTATATAATCACTCCATAAATATTTAATAAAAATATTTACGGGCTCATTTTATAGAAACGAGGTCACGATACATCATTTTCTAAAATCACTTGACTTTAGAAATAACCCAATTGAACTTAACTAATCATTCAATTAACTAAAATTATCAATTCAAAATTTATTATACAATATTTGCCTCGTAAATATTAAATAATAATATTTACGAACTCTTTCGTCGAATTTGTGGTCCCTAAACCATTGGTTCTAACACCACTGGAAAATGGGTTGTTTCATTTTGTAATTAATTTAATAATAAATTTCTCCAATACACAATCCGTTGGATACAATCCTCGGAATACTTACAGGTGTTCCGTTGTAACACTAAACTATATTACAATTTGACTTGTTCATTTACAGATACTGCACTTAATTTATTTATATTTATTTGCACGTTTTTAACTCTAAACGTTAGCATATTTGGAGGTGGTCAGCTATAAATACAATTACACTTGAGGATGTAGCATTATAACTCGATTTTCCGATTGATGGGGCAATCATTATGGGGGTAGTGGGCATTGGCGATTGGAGCGCAATTTGCAACCAATTATTAGGCAAGGTGCTGGACAAGTTTAGTAGTAGTCGGATAGCGATGAAATGGTTAGAAGAAAATATCTCATATATCGTCAACTCCGCTAGTGTTACTGAAAGATAACACTACGCGTGAACATTCATAATGAGGTTAATCGGGGGTCTTCTAATGCTAGATAAATCTCAAAATCTGGTACATTTAAGGTGGCTCCTACAACTAGTTAACTTAAAAGAATCGAGGCGAATCGGTTAGGGATCATATGTGTTGACGACATTGTATTGAGAGATGTGTCGGGCAATGGAAGCACAAAAAATTAAAATCAGTGGTTGCATACTCCTTCTTCAGTCATGGGCATGGTACCGCATATCATTTTTACGTCCTCGAGTAAACTTTATTATAAGGTAAAATTCATTTAATAATATAATTATCATAATATTTTTTTATTATTATATTTTTGAAATAACATATTACCTGAATAGGTAGAACAATGACACGAGTCATGTGGGTATACCGGATAAGCTTAAAGATATCCAGCTATTGTTAGATTAACAATCAGAAGCCAATGTTAGTTTTTGAAATTTTCAATTATATAATATTTACGTGAGGATTTGAAATTTAATATCAGGTACGTAATAAAATTTATAATTTCATGCTGTAGTTTGAATGGATGTCATACTTTGATACGAGAATTCAAGAATGCATCCCAACCAAATTTTTGGTAAATTGCAATATTTGATCAAGTTGAGATGCATGAATCGCAATGGTTGAGATGCACAAATCTGATCAAGTGATGCACGAATTTGATCGAGTGATGCGTCAGTTCGGGTTTATACAAAGTATTTCACCGTCACCCCAATAGCTCAATGAACTTCACAAGATCGACTTGCAGGGGAGAACCGATGAAAATTAACCTAAATTCCATGCCAAATACATCCATATCTGGGAACATAGGTACGATTTCATACCTATGCGCGAACCAATTGTCTGACCGAATTCAACGACTTCTTCAAAGTACATGACATGGCTTAGAATTCACGGTAAGACATATTTATTACTGGAGGAGGAAAGTAGTAGGCAGTGTGTCGTATAAGGCCAAGATGACCCCATATGAGGCTGGGATTGGAAGTACATGTGTTGAGTTCATCATCCTTAGCTCCAACCCCAAATACTATACCGATGGGTGCACCAGTTCCTGGTCAGTATGGTTCTTTTTTTCTGGTGCTTTCACTAACCCCATTTTTTTTACACAAGCACCACATTATGCATCATCATACCATGCATCAACACTTTCTCCAGGAATATTTTTTGTACCAACTTCATCCCTAGGATTATATTGCACACAACTGCCAATAACAACACCAATCTATCCACCATCTCATACAATTCCAGCATTCTATCCACAATCGAATTATTCGACACCATATACTTCTCCGTCGATAGTGTCACAAACACCCCCAACATCTTTTTTCTTTAGAGGTGGGTCATCTTCGCAACCACCTATTAATATCAGAGATGGTATACAATAGAAACCTAGGGCACAAATGCAATCTAGAATGGAGGAACAAGATGAACATCAAGATCAAAATAGAGGTGGAGGTGAATATGGAGATGAAGAAGATGAGGAGTCAGAACCCCAACTACGATGAAATTCTTCTCATAATCGACACCCACTGGGTTGTGGCACACATTCGGGTCGACGATGCTGATGAATTTTTTGTCTTAAATTTTTCTCATGTAAGTCATCATTTAGTTTGTTAACTTTTAATTTGTATTGTATTAAAATTTTTCATCCATAATGTATTTATTCCAATTTTATCAAAAATGTTTTTCTATTGTATTTTACATCAATAATATACTTATTTACAATCTACGAAAAATTTAAAATTTTTTTATTGTATTATATTGTATTTTATATCAATAATATATACTTATTTACAATCTACGAAAAAACGAAAATTTTTTTACATTGTTTTCTACTGTATTTTACATCAATAATATATACTTATTTACAATTTACCAAAAAATGAGAAGCAATGAAAAAAATGAAAAATGAACAAATTATTTGTTTGTTTTTTGTATGTTTATAAAATAAATAAATAAATGTTTTAATTAGGTTTTCTCCTCAATGTTGCTCCTAGGTGTAGACATGTTGGCTTACTATGCCTTGGGTTCCTACAATAATTGCATAACACTGGTTGGTCTATCTTCTCCCGAATATCCATATTGTCGCGTATCCGAGTAGAATTCAGTCAACTTTTTGGCTTGCGACGCAACGTAATATCCGATATAAACTCAAATGGAGCGCTCGAGACAAGGGGCCACATACTTTCATTTGGGACCCATGGGAATTTAGATTTCTATTCTTTATATATGCGTTTTAGTTTGTAAATTTCATCAACATAGCTCATGCAATCCAGACGTGCCAAGGCACATGCAACAATTTCATGTGCACATGGAAAATGAAGTGCTTGAAACCTCCCACAGCCGCAGGTCTTTCATCTCAGGTATACATTATATGATCCCCCGGTAATACTTTCGTTGGGTCTATGGAACTCCGTAACCTGAAATATTTTATTTGGATGCGAGTGACACACTACAGACATAGAGTTCGCTCTTTCTGCATTTTCTCTAATATCTTTCATCACCTCCTCGCACCAAATGTGATCGCCTTTTTGTAAATTCTAAATTATATAAATTTTTTTATAGATGTTTATATCACCTTTTAACTTAGAATTTCTGTTAATCTCGAGTATTTGATATCTAATTGTGTGATTTTCACTCATATTAAGACATTAGACATAAATTAAGTGAAGTTTGCAATTTTATACAAATAAGAATTAATTTTGCGTAATTTTATTATTTTATGTTGGATGTTAATTTTTACTCAAAATATGGCAGATAGACCGTTGAATTAATAAAGCATGGGAGCTGAACAATATCACACATGAGCACAAGTTAAATTATACATCATGTGGATGACAAACTCATTAAATTGGACCTAATAATTTCATGCAACCCAACTTGGAAGATGGTTGTTCAAAAGGATTGAGTCTGCTATGAATTGGGTGTCAAAAACCGTCTAACAAGGGGGAGAATGACCCAAATTCGAAAAAGGCATATGAGCAGCCCAAAATAAGCTTTTGGAAGATTTATTTTGGAGGTCCTTGCACTTGTGAAAGAATAAAAAATCAGCTATCAACCAATGCCCACGAAACCGTCCAACCCCTAGCACAAATCAAGCTAGAATCAAGCAAGAAAATTAAGGAAAAAATCAGCCATTATCCACAATTCATGGCCAACTAAGAAAGGGAGCATTTCAAGGGATCCCTCAAGCTATTTTTAGCAAACTCTCATGTCACCCTTTTACTATAAATACCACCTCTTATTCCCATATCCCTCATCAATCATTCATTCATTCTTCACTTGTTCATTCCCTTTCTCTCTTCCATGCATAAGCATCCCCTCTTTCCATTATCTTTAGCTAGCATTTTCCTTGAGGAAATCGAATCTTGGTCAGCCACCTTGAGGAGCACTTTACAAAGGAGCAAACACAAAGATCAGAGGAAGCCACGGTGACCGATTTCCAGAGGACTGCCGAAATCATTTAGAGTTTCTTCTTCCTTATCTTTATTTTGTTCTTAGTTATTCAACATGTTAGCAAATTGTTTTAATGTTTTTCCATTAACAATGATAGCTTAACTTTGTTTAAGCTGGAATGATTACATTAATTTGACAAAGTTTGTTTGATTCATGTTTATGATGTTTTGTGTCTCAATTGTTCATTCGTCCAATTAAAATCATTTATGTATTTCATGCATTGAAATATGTTTGAATGCATTAGAATTAGTCAATTGATCCTAACCAGATGGCAATTAATGGACACAATAATTGGAAGGTGCATGCTTGATTTAGATCCTAACCAGATTAAATTAAAGGTTCGTAATAACTTGAAAGAGCTTTAATTCCTTGCATAGATTTTAGGTTTATGTGATTAAATTTTTTCAAACCTAACCCGTCCCTATTACTTCACATAAATTATAAGGAAACCTTAGTTAAATATGGACATAGAAATATACATGTTTTTCGAAGTATAAAATTTCAAAAGAACTTATATTAGATTCCAAGCTAATGAAAGATCGAGTTGCCATAGGAATATTTTCCGGAACTTTATTAAGCATGATGAAAATGAATTGAGTCAAATGTGTAATTATTCTATCTTATTGATGTTATTATTGTTTAACTTTTGAAATTGCTGCTAAACCATCTCATCTCATTCATTGCATTTAGATTAATTCATTTGCATTTAGTTAATATTAATTTTATCCACCACATCAAAATTATTGTGTTTTCTTACCAACTTGTAATCTTTAATTTTGCAATTATTTGATTAAAATATACAGTCCCTGTGGAGACTATAACTCTTTTTCTTACTTATTACTTAATAATGACTGTGTATACTTGCACAAACCTACGCGTTATACCTTTATTTATCGAACATATTTTTCCGCTCACTTTGGAAATAAGGTTGCTAAGCGAAAATATGTTTCTTTGACCATCGACATTATTGACAAATGATGTGTCCCCTTGAATTTATGCATTATGCTAGGTTCGTTGTCATGTGCTCGTATCGTAGACCTCTATTATATGATTGAGTCCACTACTCCTTGGGTATCACATTGAGGTATTCTGCACAGGCTTTGTTTATAGCCGGCAAGTTTTCCAACATTTCATAGAACCAATGTTGTAACACCCGTAACCGTCGCTGGTCTAGGATTAAGAAGCATTACCGATCAATCCAGAATATTTACTAACATTTTACAACACAAAGTTTATCATCATCCAAACATAACAAAATATATACATATAGTCCCTTAATGAGGTCTATGAGACCTTAAACACGTGTTAGAAAGGGGACGGGACTAAACCGAACACATACAAAATTTTCTGAAAATCAAACATTTTTCCAAGCTATAGAGGTCACACGCCCGTGTGGGTAGGCCGTGTGCCTCACACGGCCTCGGACACGCCCATATGTCCAAGCCGTGGCAAAACAGGGCATACATACTGACTTGTCCATACGGCCTGAGATACGCCCGTGTGCCTCACCCGTGGTCGACACTGACTTGCACCACACGGCCAGTCACACGCCCGTGTGTCTAGCCCGTGTGCGAGCCTGACTTGTTTCAATTTGCAAACTCGAAAGGCACGGTCGAGCCACACGCCCGTGTGCTCAACTGTGTGGACAATTATAGGCCATTTGCAAGGCCAAATTGCCACCCTCACTTAGGGTCTCACCTACAAGCACAAACCAATTCAATTTCATACCTCAAATAGCATTCAAATATACCAAAACATGCTCAATTTAATCTCTTAACATCATCATTCATTATCCCAAACAAATCCATCTATACCTATCAATCCAAAGTATCAATTACATAACAAAAACTTGTAATTCATGCACCATTTAATCTCAATCAAATCATAGCATGAACAAACTATCTCCATATTACCAAAACATATCATAAGGTCATTCACTAGAAAAAAAACATTTCCATATTGACCAATCTTTGCTCAAGCCCAAAACATATACCAAAATCATTAGCTACCAAGCCAAATCACATGGCTAAGTTTATACACTTCAAAACATGCTATATCTACTAGCCTATACATGCCATATACCATATATACATCTTCCAAAAGTACCAAAATAGATAGCCGATAATGTGATTTAGTCACTAACGATCTCCAGATCCGAGCTAGCTTTAAAGACACTGTAAAACAGAGAAACACTTCACACAGTAAGCTTTTAAGCTTTGTAAGTTCGAAACATAGTACATTTAACTCAACAATTCAAAATCAATAAACAAAATAAATCATCACATAGATTATTTTACAAAATTTCACAATCTCATCCATATCCAATACTCACATAACCATCCATTCATCTATTTCCAAATCATCAACCACACAGGTTTCGTACATACCTTTGCCAACACATAGTTAACGAACGCTTTTGCTACTCAATGCTCAATACCACCATTTCGATCAATCTTCAATAATCATTCATTTTACTCGCACACTTAGTGCCAATTTCTTAGCCGAAGCTTAAATGTCATCGCACACTTAGTGCCTTTACATTAAATCGAATTTATCTCGGTATCGTACACACAGTGCCAATCAATAAAGCCGAGGCTTTCATTACTTCGCACACACAGTGCTATTCACTTCTATTTCGATTCTAATTACGCACACTTAGTGCCACATTTTTCAATTTCACATATAGCATTTCTAATTCCATAATCACATATTCATTCATTTCATAGTGCTTAAACATATATTTAACAACTTGTATTATATCCGAACTTAACTCGGACGTCGAAGTAACAAAACGAGTCGATTAATCGAGCACTTTATCTTTGCCTCGATATCGATCTAAATCCTTCTTTTCTTGATCTATACATATTCAAATTTAGCTCATTCAATCACCAAATCATTCAATTTAGTCCAAACACACATATTTAGGGCATTTTACAAAATAGCCCTCACATTTTCACATTTCGACACTTAAGTCCCTATTTCATAAAATTATGAAATTCACATAATTTTATCTCACATATGCCTAGCCAGATTTTTCTTGTTTCCATACAAGCCCACATATTTCATTCATTTCATATTTTAGTCCTCCAATTTCTCATTTTCACATTTTAGCCCAAAATAGCCAATTTCATCAAAAATTCAAGAACAAAATATATTAACCCAACATTAAACATTCATATTTCACCATCAACTATCAAAATGCTCAAACATTCATCAATGGCATCTTTCAAAATCACCAGCAAATTCAAAAATTAAGACATGGGCTAGCTAGAACACGAAGCAACGATCACAAAAACGTAGAAATTATCAAAAACCGAGTTAAAAACACATACCAAATGAAGCTCACAAGTGCCGAACCCTAAATTGCCATGAAAGATTTTTTTTGTTCTTCAAATTTGGCTAAGAAAGATGATAATGGCCTTTAATTTTTTTTATTTTAATACATATTATTTCATTAATTACTAAAATATCCTTTAATAAAACATTACTATTTCATTCATTTAATGGCCATTTATGTCAAATTCCACTATCAATGATCTAATATTGATAAACCGAAATAGTAACACATTTTAGGCCCACATTTAGTACGCTTTTGGATGAATTATCCCTTATTTTATGTAATTTGGTGCTCTTAATCCTTTCTTTTCATGATATATACTCAGGAAAGCACCAGGGGATGAAAAGAACGCAAAATGGGCTTAAAACGGGACAAATGGGCCAAAGCATGAAATCGACACGGCCTAGACCAAAGATCACACGGCCGTTCCTCCTTACAGATCTCGAACACGGCCTGGACCACGATTCACACTGGCGTGTGCCATGTCCGTTTCCCTGTCGCTGGAAAGAGCAATTTCACTCGGATTTGGATGCTTGGAGGCAAAGAAACACACTCCAAAGTCTAATTAAACCCCCAATTAGGAATTGCACTCAAATTAGGATACTTGGAGGCCAAGTAACAAATCTCAAAGCCTATATAAACACCCTAGGGGGCAACTTAATCGGGGGGTTCGACAGAAACCCTCTGTCGAGGGGGAGTCCAAAAGCCATCGTCTAGAGGCGTCGTGCTAGGCCAGAGAAGGCAGATTTGTGGGGATTCACTCAGAGATAGCCAGTTGATCCATCTCAGAAGCCAGAATTATACTCATGACGGAGGATCTCCTCTTTAATTCCTTCAGGGGGTTTTAAGGATTTCTTATGTTTTGTTTTATCTTTTCTCTTGAGATGTTTTCCTTTATTGTTATGAACTAAACCCTTCGGATACCCGAAGGGGATGAAACCTATGATGAATCTTGTTATTTGATTATTTGAATTATATGATAAATACTTAGTTTATTCTTAATTATGTGAACTTAATCCAAATCTAATGTGCTTAGGTGGAGGAGGAATAGACCCTGCCTAAGAGTAGATCCAACATAATTAAGCGGAGTTGATCGCATGCCTAGAGATAGGGTGACGAGATTTTGCCGGATTAGGGTGAAACCTAATATGGGAATCCACAGATCGATTTACTGCTATTCTAGGGGGTTATTATAAGAGAACGAGAGTTCTACTAATTAACCTAGGGTTAAACGTTATTCGCCTCGAGAGAGGGTTTAATATACATTAGGGAGTCTTACGGATCAAACTAAGTAAATAAATCATATGGTTCAGTGTTAGATAACAAGTGAAGTCTAGGTGGATTCTTCCTAGGGTATCGTCCAAATCAACTGAGTTTTTCCCAAGTTATTTTCCAAATTCATTCTTCTTTGTCTTAGAGTATTTAGTTTAGTAGTTAATTTAGATTAATAAACAACTTCACTTATTTTAGGCTAAATAATAAAAAGAAAGTTAGTATTAGTACTTTTAGTTCCTTTGGGTTCGATAATCCGGTCTTGCCTAAACTATACTACTGTTCGATAGGTGCACTTGCCTCAATCGTTGTCAGAGTTAGTTTCTAGGTTCGATCATTCTTTTATAAATTTTAAAACTCTGATTTACAGCGATCAAATATCAACATAAGGACTTCTTATTTATAAAGCCATGCCAAATAAGCACTTTAACAAATAGCACACGGCTTTTACATTTTATGCGATTAAGTCCTTTTTGCAAATTAATCACACAATTGATAAAATTTTCACATAGAAATTTCACACATGTTCAATCATATATTGTAAACACCAAAAATAATATTAAAATATTTTTTCGACCTCGAATTTGTGGTCCCAAAACCACTGTTCTGACTAGGGTTTAAATCGGGCTGTTACAGACGTTGGACGAGCTTGTACCCCGTCGAAGAAAATAAATAGTATATCCATGAATGCAAACAATGTATATGTTAAAGAATGATATAGAAAATAATATTTACTACATACCCATGTTAATAACATGTTGTCGCTTAGCATCTAATCTAACGTAATTTGAAATGTCAAATTAGGCTTCCCCGTTATACTTAAGGAGCTTGTTTTCGGGCAAATTAGCATATTTTTTGTAGTTTAGTGTAGATTTTAGATTTCCAAATTAATAAGTGCAAATACCTCTTTTTAATCATTTTGATACCCAAATTGGCCAATTGTACCATTGGAGGCCCTAACGTATGATTGAGTGTTGTAGGTACTTATAGGTAGGGGTGCTTAAATGGTCGGTTCGGTTATTAACTGAATCGAACTAGCATTAATCAAATTAATCGAACCGTGTAATCCTTTAACCGTTAATCGAACAAATTTTTTTCAAAAAAATTACCGAACCAAAATATTTATGTTAATTTGGTCGATTAACCGAATTAACTGAAATTTATATGTTTTTGTCTTTGGTTAAAACAAGTATAAAACATATCAAAAAAAATAAATTGATAAATTTCATTTGTCTTGAAAGTTAACCGAAATTTTAAGTCTTGAAACACTACATAATTAAAAACACTACATAAGCTCGATTAATTCGGCTAATTACTCGATTTCGAACCAAATTAACCAAGAATCAAAATTCCAAAAAACCATTAACCGTTCTTCGACCGAACTAAGTTCGACCACTGACCGATTAATCGAATTAGTTGGTTAATTCGATTTTAACTGAAGCTTGAACACCCCTACTCGCAGGTGGCCAAAAATTGTGCGGAAACATCAACGAAGCAAGGGGTATCACGACATCGAAGCATGCAAATCGTGATACCCCCAACAGGCCTAAGATTAAGGCAACCTATAGTGGCATCACAATATCCTCTTTGGTTTTCGCGATACCCACTTGCCAAGGAGCACCTCATTTCGAGATTGACGACGATATCGCAATATCCAACCTTAGGTATCGCAATATCATTATCGTGAGGGGAAAAAATGACGGTAGGGCTAATGTTTGTCTAGCCAAAGCACCAATCAGAGGAGGCCCATTCAAGGGCATTTTGGTCACAAAATAGGGGTAAAAAATCACTGCTAAATCAGGCAATTTTGGCTGAGGAGAGAGGGATACACACTTTAGCTTTAGTTTAACTTAGTTTTCTCTTTAGTTCTCTTAGGTTTTCTTCTCCATTTTTTAAGGTTTCTTAGTTCTCATCTTCCTTAGATGTATAGTCATTTTTCTACAATTCTTCTTCTTCTTGTTCTTTATGTTAGTTAAGTTAGTTATTACTATTTAGTTATTACTATACCCTTTTATTCCATTTCCTTTGCTTTTAATGACATTTCAACTTTTATTTTAATATATTTTGGTTTCTTTTAGTTTAGTTTCTTATACTTCATTTTACTGTTGAATGTTCATCTACACTTTTCCTTTGAATTTTGTAGATTAAAAGTCCAACCTTTCATCTTTTTCTTAAGCTATATGTTAATGGTTGTCATTTCCTTTTCTTGTATGTTTGTTAGCTTAGTTTTTAGCATGGATAACTAAACTCTAAGGATGTTGGTCGATGGAGATGTGGGTAAGCTGATTTTTGGATGAGGGACTAAGTTGCAAATAAATTGAACTAAATTGAATAAACCTAAAAACTTAGGATTGTCACCTCTAAGAGAATATTTAAGCAAGTGGACCAAAAGGTAATCTTATTGAGCACTAATTCGTTAGTATCGAGTTAGCCAGTGAGATCGAGAGATAAACCAAACTAATTTGTCTAATTTAGTAAAGTTGAGACTGAAAGGTAAAATGACACCATTTTAGGAGTTTAAGAAATTTGGACCCCTAATTCAAACATTAGTGAACCACATTTCCATAAATCAACCACCGTTTGTTATTCATTGGTTAATTTAGTAACTTTGCATAGTTTACAATTTAGTCATTGTGTTAATTAGTTAATAAATTAGTGTAATTATTCTTGATTTCATGGCTTTCCATACTATAGTGTTTAGTAATTAGTTAGTTAGACTATTTGTTTTGCATGTTTGTTGCTATAATTTTCTCAATCGTCGACTCTCTTAGGTTCGATCCTCAGAGTACTCTGTACCCCATTGTATAAATATATTACAACTGAACTGTCACATTTGCAGACACTGTATGATAGTATAGTTTTCGATCCTTTGCTGTCTTTAATTGTTAATTTCTCTCCCATCATTCACGAGGGCAGCGAGGGGACGATCAACATCCTTATGAAATCGGTGTTGGGAAATGTGCCCATATTATAGTAAACATATAACTATTTTCTATTTATTTGAACAATAAATAAATAAATAAATAAAGCTAATTTCACATTTCACTATTATTTCTTTTGTATTTCTGTATTTTATATTTTGCATGCATAGCAAAATTGTGACAAGCAAATATTAGCTCATTGATTGTCTAAGTTCAAACTGAAGATAAGTGGCATTGTAAGAACGTTTACATTGCAAGAAAGACAACTTACTTCAGTAGATAATCTAAATAAGTCCGTAATCCTGTAAAAGAATCAAAGTGAGCATTTGATTCAAATACTGAGAAGGATTATTATGTCGTCTATAATTCTAATTGGGGAGATGGCTAGTCTTGGCTATCGGAGTAGTTGACTCCACGGGTAGAGACATAGATGTATTCATTGGTAAAATGATACATTGGACTAGACCCGGGATGAATTAATTATGAATCCATTTGTAAATTAATTCACTTGTAACGTTCATGGTGTGGTTTACCTAAATCCTGAGTTAGTCACTGACCATGTGTCTGCAACTCATGTGCTTTGATATAAGTGAAGGCTTATGCTCTAAAGATGATCGAGCCCATAGTCGGTATGTTGGGTACATGACTTGTGTATGGCATGGATTTACTAGCAACAGTGGAATTCATTGCTCAATTAAAGAGTTAATGGTATCCTCTTATTGGCATTGTGTGGATTGATAAATATGGAATGTGGCCACGGGTTACTTGTTCTTGAACGAGCAATTTATCACAGTCATTTGTTGACAGTGATCATATTAATCATTAAAAAGACACAATGGTGATAATGAGATAAAATAGGATTGTATTGAGTGAACGAATTTAACTCAAAGGAATCAAGGATATCCTATAAGGGTAACACATACATGACGAGGTCATTGGACAAAACAATTGGATGAATTGTTTTCGTAAAGAGTATACAGTAAGGAGTTTTCAATCATGGTACTTCTTTTAAACTGACTCCATGATTAAGTAATTACGAATTATCGGAACGATGCTTCTGGACATAATTGCAATTACTAGAGCCTAATTGTATATGTCCGATTAGTCCCTCCGCTAGCTCAACAAAAGCTCAATCGGACTGCATTTGAATCAGAAGAAAATTTCACTACTTTGGAAATAATTTAAGTGAGTCGATTTATTAGATGTGGAATTAAATTAGGTGGTCGTGAGAAATGTTCAACTAGAGAATTTGATTAAAGAATTTTCTTGAAAAATTAATTTGGAAAATCTAAGTGATTTTTGGAAAAATTAATTTTGATCAAGTAAAATTAAATTAATTAAAATTAATATGATATTTTTGAAAATTAATTTTTAAGTCAGAAAATTAGCCCAGTGGGTAATTGAACTTAAAAATTGGACCAAATATCGTAAATTAGATATGGGAGCCCAAAACCGAGACTAAGACCCAAAAATTGGTCGAACCGGGCCGATAGTCTAACCAGTGGCTAGACCGGACCGGTCAGGTGGTCACTGACTCGAACCGAATCGGTAGTAGCCGAACTGGCTCAGGGCGTCGTAAGGGTGCTGCACTTACATCCCCGGACACTACGATACCGGTTGCTGCGATGATGGTTGGTCTTCGGTGGTTGAGCAGTGGAAGAGTAACACTCCTACTGAGACTCTACCGGAGAATTTGATTTCAGATTAACTATTCCAAAAATAATATTATCTTAATAGTTTAATATTTAATTTAATTTAATACTTATCTTAATGGTATTTTATTAATTTAATATTAAAGTGATTATGTTAATATTACATTTAATTTAATGTTTATCTTGTAGATAATCATTCTATTATTTTAATAAAATTTAATCATAGTTTAACTCTCTAAACCATCCCTATATAAAGAGTCTTGGGTCATTATTTTACGCATACTTGAATTCAAGAGAAAGTGGTAGAGAGAAAATTCACTGAAGAGATTATTTCAGAAAATTTCTAGAGATATTTTTCTGATTTACATCTTGACACAAAAGTTTAGAGAAATTGCAAAATTACCCCACTTGTAATTTTTGTGAAAAATTTTCTGATTCGAAGTGAGCCCACACTCGGCAGACGTGAGCTTGAGGATAGCGAAGAAGACTACTCGGTCGAAGCGCTCATCCTAGACGAATTGAAAAGGTACAATTCTGATTAAATGTTTATTACTTTATATATCACAATCAAGATCTTGTTTTGGAAAATTTTTTAAAACTCTGTTTTCCCTAAATTTATTTTCCGCTACGTTTTTCAAATCCGTTTTTTCCAACAATTGTTATCATAAGCCAGGTTGTATTCTATCTATAACTATAAACAGATAATGAAAATAAATTTATTTTCTTCTTCTTGAATGATTTGATTACATAGAAAGTGACATTCTTTAGATCTTATACATGTTTTGAGTTATATATGAGAATGGATGCAATATTATATATTTGTTATATAATTGTTTTCTATTGTCAATGTTGTGGTTCTTAGGAAATAGACTGTAGACTATCATCTCCATGTAGGGCTATTTTTTTTAAATTTATAGAATTCTTATGAGCCAGAAACAGAAATAGGACTTAAATGTAATTTTTTCAAAAGTAGTCCATGACGAGGAAAAGATGCGGTGACTGTAACACCCCTAACCCGTATCCGTCGCTGGAATAGGGTTAAGAGGCATTACCGATCAAGTCATAACATTTAACCTTCATTATTCACACACCATTAAAACATAATCAATCAATGCCATTAAGTCCCTTAATAAGGTCTACGAGACCTTAAACTTGCACTAAGAAGGAATCAGAACTAAACCGAGCTCATACAATATTTTTTCGAAACTTATCATTTTTCAAAGCTACAGAGGTCACACACCCGTGTGGGTAGGCCGTGTGCCTCACACGGCCTTAGACACACCCGTGTGTCCAAGCTGTGGCAAAACAGGGCATACCTACTGACTTGACCACACGGTCAAAGACACGCCCGTGTGCCTAACCCGTGGTCGACACTGACTTATTTCACATGGCCAGTCACATGCCCGTGTGTCTAGCCCGTGTGTGAGTCTGACTTGTTTTTGAATTACAATCTTAAGGGACACGGTCGAGCCACACACCCATGTGCTCAACCGTGTGGGCAAATATAGGCCATTTACAAAGCCAATTTGCCATCCACACTTTGGGTCACATCTACAAGCATCAAACCATATAAATTCATACCTCAAATGGCATCCAAAACATACCAATTTATGCACCAATTAACCTTCAACTATATCATATATTTCCATACTCAATTCCAATTCAAACATACCTATCCAAAATATCAATTCCACATCCAAACCACATAATCTATACATAATTTAATCCTTACCATATTTAAGCATAAAACATATTATTTCCCTTTCACTAATTCATACCATAGTGATCATCCACATAAAGCACACATACACTTAATAACCATTCATTTCACTTATCCAAAGCATAAATCAAAACCATGAACTATCAAGCCATATCACATGGCAAGATCCATACTTCTCAAAACATACCATAATCACTAGCCTATACATGCCATATACCAAATATAAAACTTCCAAAAGTACCAAAAATAGATGGCCGATAGTGTGATTGAGTCGCTGACGATCCCCAGATCTGAGCTAGCTTCAATGACACTGTAAAACAGAAAAATACTTCACACAGTAAGCTTAAAAGCTTAGTAAGTTCGTCATATAATACAATTAACTTAACCATTTGAATTCAATATACAAAATAAACTATCACATGGATCAATTCACAATGATATACAATCTCATTCATAGTCATTACTCACATAATCATCCATTTATCTATATGCAATATCATCAACCACATAGGTTTCGTACATACCTGCGCCAACACTTAGTTAACGATCACTTTTGCTAATCAATGCACAATACCACATTTCGTCCAATCTTCATTAACCATTTGATTTACTCGCACACTTGGTGCCAATTCTTTAGCTGAAGCTTTAATATCATCGCACACTTAGTGCCTTTACATTAAACTGAATTTAACTCGGTATCGCACACACAGTGCCAATCAATATAGTCGATACTTTCTTTATTTAGCACACACAGTGTCATACATACTGTATCAATTCTATTTTGCACACTTAGTGCCACATCTCTCAAATCCACATATAGCATTACTAATTCATCAACCACATATTCATTCATTTCATAACACATGAATATGATTTAAACAATTCGTATTATACACGAACTTACCTCGGACGCAGAAATAACGAAACAAGTCGATCAATCGAGCACTTTGTCTTTGCCTCGATCTCGATCCAAATCTCTCTTTTCTTGATCTAAATAATATTAAACTCAACTCATTTAATTATCAATTCATTCAATTTAATCCATACACTATTTAGGGCATTTTACAAAATAGCCCTCACATTTTCACATTTTGACATTTAAGTCCCTATTTCATAAAATCATCAAATACACATAATTTCCATTTACCCATGCTTAGCCAAATTTTCCCCTAGCTCAAATAAGCCCACATATTTCATTTATTTCACATTTTAGTCCTTCAATTTCTCATTTTCACAATTTAGCCCAAATTACTCAAATTCATCAAAAATTTAAAGACAAAATATGTTAATCTATCACATATCTTTCATATTTCATCATCAACTATCACAAAACTCAAGCATTCATCAATGGCACATCTCAAAATCATCATCAAATTCTAAAATTAAGACATGGGCTTGATAGAATGCTAAGAAACGATCATAAAAACGTAAGAATAACTAAAAACCGAGCTCAAAACATTCCTTGATTGAGCTATGCAAGTGCCGAAACCCTTAAACTCTTTTTCTTTCTTTTTCCTTAGAAATTTCGGCAAGATGAACATGAAATGCCACTAATTTTATGCTTTGTTTTATTTAATATTAACTTAATACATGTTTTACCATTTTAGACTTATTATTAAACATATTTATTCATCCATTATAAGGTCATTTATGACCACTTACTCAACTAAGGGTCCATTTCCATAATAAGGACCTCACATTTAAAGAGACACATCAATTCGACACTTAGTCAAATAGAAATCCACTTTTGCATTTTTTACAATTTAATCCTTTTATCAAATTAAACACTCAAATGATAATATTAATTCACGAAACTTTCACACATACTTAATCACATACCGTAAACACGGAAAATAATATTAAAATATTTTTTTCTGACCTCAGATTTGTGGTCTCGAAATCACTGTTCCGACTAGGGTCTAAACCGGGCTGTTACAGTGACGGTTCAAGACCCAAGGAATGGCTTGTGGTGAAAAATTATTTAATTTTATTTTCTAGAAATAGAACCATGAAAACCTTGGCTGATAATTTTATTTTATTTACTTATCTCATTATATATCTATTTTATAATTGTTTATAATATTTATATTATGTAATGTTATAATTATATATATATGAGATAATCCACAGTTGATCGTTTAAAAAATAAGAAGTGTGGTAATGAGAAAATACTTGTGTTGTATTGTTCTATTCATTCTTTAGGTTATTCGATAACCGTGAGAAGTGTGGTAATGAGAAGGTACATGTCTAGGATTGGCTCTGGCTAGGAAAGGTTTGGTTTTGAAGCGGTCAAATTTGACTCACCTCCTTTTCCTGGGACCCTACCTGGTGCACGGTTCACATTCATTTCTTTGGTTTTTCCTTAAAAGAAAAATTATGGAGAATTAAATTATTTGTTTTTATGATTGATATATTCTTGTGAATGAATGTGAATATTATAAATTAATGAATGTGAATATTATAAAATTGCAATAGCATGTCATACATATATTGGAAGCATGTCATTTAGATTATGTAAGAATGTCACTAGGTCTATTGTATGATCATTCTTGAAATTTGGGATAAAAAACCTTGCATATAAGAAGGTCCTTGAACAAGACCTATGGCCTCCATTGATGGTCCCTAAGTGATAGCATGATAAAGTTTCGAACCAGTTCCTACCTTGGCCGTACCCCAAGGTAAACTTTGTCATGTGGGTTCACTAGATTAGATTTCCTTTTAAGGACAACTAGTCATGCATGACTTTTAGAGAGATTGTCCCATGATGACTCACAAATGAGAGTATGTTCATGATGGGTGCTAAGTCAATAGTTACACACTCAAGATCATCTCTTATTAAATAGTTTCCCAAGAAACGATATTAAAGCTAGAGATGACGGCCAAACGTTAAACGGTCATTAGTTCGTGTAGAGTCTTGAGAATTAAGATTCACAAACTAATTGGATGTAATCAATGTTATTGCTAGTTAATCATGGGACCCCAAGGCAACATGGTTGATGGGTGTAAGAATGATCGTAGCAATAAAAAAATATTTTTTCAAGGTTTTAATACAAGACACATGCATCATACTGCATTCTTGATATGTTGCTAAAATGAAAAATACTTGATTAATACAAAGATAGTTGTAATAGGCCAATTTTGGCCTAGCCCATTAAAACTACCAAAACAAAAAAAAAAAAAAAACTAATAACAGTCCATTTTACAGTTTTCTTTACAAACCAAAAGAATTACAGTAACCCAAATATTAACCCAAATCAGACCTGGCCCAAACTAGCCCAAACCTAGCCCAAACAATCACTACCCAAATCCTAGCCCACTAAGCCCAAAGCAAAAACAACCAGGAAACCCTAGGGCTTCCCCCTTTGGCGCCGCAAGCTTCCAGCGTCCCACCTCCGTACACCCCACGCACGCGTCGCCACGTTAGCAGCCCTTCCCACGCACGCCGTACCTCCGTACCTGCAGCAAAGGATCGACAAATAGCAGCAGAGAAAATAAAAGAAAAACATTTTGTACTTTTTCATTTTCATTTCTTTTTTATTTCAATTTTCGGCCTTTAAAAGGATCGAAACAAACCATTGTAAGTTCTTCTGGAGGATTTATGGATATACAATATCAAAAAAAAAATCAAGAAAACAGAAAGATTTTTGAAGGTATTTTGTCATTGTTTTTTATGCTTATTCGTTTTGAATATCAAAAAAATAAAAGAGAGAGAGAGAGAATGGGGGTTACCTGAATCGTCTCCTAGTCCCATCGTCGGAGGTCCCTTCTTCATCGTCGGAATCGTAGCGAAAAGGAGGAGTTTTCGGTCCGTATAAATCATTTTTTAAAAAAGGGGTTTTTATAAGAGCGAAGAGGAGTAAAACAGGTTTTAAAAAAAGCTAGTTTTATATAGCTCCGGCCGCCGCCTACGGTGGGGCCACGACGCAGCCTCGGCAGAGCCATGGCGAAGGCTGGCTGGACCCGATCGGAGCTTGGGCTGGAAAACAGAGAGAAAAACAAAGTTTTTTTTTAAAAGGGGTTTCAAATGTTTTCTTTTTTTTTTTTTTGCATCTGGTGGCTTAAATAGCACCTCAATACGGCGCCGTTTCAGGATCTGCCTTTAGAGTATAAAACGGCGTCGTTTTGGCCAAGATCCGCGCATTGACCGGACCCGGGACAGGATCCGCGCGTTTTTCCTTTGATGGGCTAATTACCCATTTAGTCCTTCCGTATTTTATTTCTTTTTAATCAAGTTTTATTTTATTTTAATTTATGCCTTTAATCTTTGTTCTGTTTCTATTTTAGTCCCCTTTTAAGCGTAGCGTTTTCGCGACTGGGAATATTGCATTTTTAATCCTTGATCGTTTGTGCGCATTTTAACTTGGTCCTTGGCTTGGTTAAATAATTTTATTTATTTATAAATTAGCCTTTTAATTTTACTTTTATTTCGATTAAGTACTTTTTAGCTTTTTGTTTATAATTTTTGCAAACTTCTTTATAGTATTAAATTTATTCATTATTATTATTATTATTTAGAAATTGTTTTAATAAACTGTTTTGAATTTTTTTATTGATTTTACAATGTTTTAATTTGTTTTAAACTTTCATTTGTATATATTTTTATTTATTATATATGTTTGATTTCAAAATATTTATTGTATAAATATTTAATTTCAAACCACATATTATGTATTTCTTTGATGACTTATATAATATTTAATTTAGAAACAATTATATGTTATTATTTTGTACATACATGTTATATAATAATAAGATTTTTGTACAAATTATTCCATTTTAAATAATTTCATGAATTGTTGATTTCAAAATCTACTTTATTTATTTATTTTAAACACATTTGTTAGCATTCAAATTTTGTTTTATATTAGTTTGCCATCATAAATCTTGTAGAATTATTATTGATTGTTAATATGTTTTAACCATGTGGTTATCGTTATTGTATATTTATGCGTTAAATTATATATATAATTACGTTCGTTCTTATAATGTTGATTTTGTATATTACTTCATGCTTAATGCTATGTTTGTGTTACTCGTTATTGTTTTATGTCTCAAAATTCTAATGTATTCGAGCCTTTACTAAATGTTTCATTTTTATTACGTGTATACCAAATAAAATGCATTTTGAGCCAATTTTAAAATTGTGTATTTGAAAATTCTTCAAAATAAGGCAATATTTGTGTATTTGGAAATTCGAAGAATTGCGCCCTAACGTGCTGGGTGTCAATTTTCCGTTTGACCCAAATAACCAAATATCCTTTTAATTGCATGTTTTGAAAATCAAAGATGATCTCGGTATCGAGGTATAAATGTGTCATATCCTAACGTGTTGGATGTGATGTTTTTATTCCTTTGGAACGAATGAATCTTGAGATTCAATTCAAAATTAATTAACATTCTTTAAAAAGAATCATACCTTAAATATTTTCAAGTTTTCAATGCAAGGACACTAGTTTATCGATTTGGTACACGTTCTGGGGTGTACGAGGGTGCTAACGCGCGTAACCGACTCCCGAACCCGCTTTTCTTGGAATTCGTAGACCCAAATTAATTTCTTTTAAAATAAAATAAAATTATTTTTTACAAGGTGATCCAATCACATCTAAACAAAAAAATATTGGTTGCGACTCCGTTTTCATTTTTAAAGTCGATCCCCGTTTTCCAAACTTAGTAAAAAATGGTTTCGACAGCTTGGCGACTCCGCTGGGGACTGGTTGAGAGTCAGGCCATAAATTGATTAATTTTTGTCCTTTTGATTGAAAATTTGGAAAATTGTTTTGAAAAATCATGTTTCTTTTGATGCATTTGTTTGTGCTATGATTGCAATAATGTCGAGTCTCATAAACTACTTTGGCATTGCATTGCATGACCGTTGTGGTCACACCTTTAAGAGGGAGTGAGAAACTATGCCTTCGTGAGGTTTTCACCTCTGCATGGGCTAGTGGACTACTTACGGGATACATCGGTACCTATGCGCTTCGTGAGATTTTCATCTCTGCATGGCCATAGGGAAATGTGTCCCCCTGAATCGAACTCGGTCTGTATGAGCCTATAATGGGTGAGGATCGAGGAATCTGCTGGTTCAGGTACCTCAACTTTAGAACCAAACCACATCTAGTGAACCCTAGGAGCCTACCTTAGGTAGAACCATGCCAAACCCCAGTAGTCACCCAGATAGGTGTTCTATGTTGTTTATTTCTCCTGTGCTAACTTATTTTGTTTCGTTTTGGTTGCATTGCATTCTTATCATAGAAAGGAGATGTTGATTCATATTCGATTGCTAAATAGAAGAGTTTGTCATAAGGAAATGGATTGCTTGATAAAGTGGATTATAATACAGTCATTCGAATATAGTCCAAATAAACAACGAGAAAAGGCTGATGGTCCGCAGAAGAATACAAGACTTTGCCCGAGGATTCAAGTCGACAAAGACTATTCAAGAGCCGTCACGTCTCGACTTTCTTAAAGAAGTTTATGAGCATCACGGGGGACAGGTGAGTGAAGAGTCGTGGCCTGGATCAAACAACAAGGAGCTAGAAGAGGCATCTATTGAGAAAGTTCACGGGACACGACCATAACATCCAGATACGAAGAAAAGGATTGGTGTCTTCACCTGAACTATGAGGACAAAGCCGCATATGTAATCCATTTTATGTAAAGAAATTTATTTTCTAGAAAAGTTCTTCTAATGGAATTGAATTCAGAATCAACGCCTCTCTTTCTTTTAGCATTCATTCAATGCATTTGCATTGCATTTCATGCATTTGCATTACATCACATCATATACATTAAAATTTGTAAAAAGACTCTAATTAATTAAAAAATATTTCAGCATTAACCTGGACACCAGCAAAATCAAACATCCCTATGGTACCCGAACCAAGACGAAAGATATAGATCAGAGATTAGAAAAACTTGAACAACTCCAAAGGGAGATGCAATATAAACTTCAGCTGCACATGCAGGAGCAGCTTGCTAAGATCCACCAGGACATGATGGATCAAATGATGGAGTCTCAAAGAAGCATGATGGCTCAATTGTCCCAGCTACTAGTAGGAAGGATAGACAAAGGGAAAGGCCCCATGGATAATATCGCGGAAAGTAATGAAGACCCCCAATATCCTCCTGGTTTTACTCCGACGCATGTACAGGCACAACCCTAGATAAATCCACAAAGATCATCTGTTACTATCAGGCCACAATAGTTTCAGGTCGGAGCCTCGATACCAATGAACTTTCAGGTTGGCTCAGGCTCTAACCCTAGTAATAGTTTAAATAATCCAATTATTCCTGATTTGGATGAAGTGGTAGGAGAGGAAAGAGCAATAACAGAATCCCAAAGGCAATTAGAAGAGAGATGTAAGTGGCTGGAAGAGAAGTTTAAAGCAATGGAAGCTACTGATTCCCGTTGCGGGATGGATGCGAAGGATTTAAGCTTGGTCCCAGATCTGGTGCTCCCACTGAAGTTTAAAATGCCAGAGTTCGAAATGTACAGTGGGACTAGCTGTCCTGAAGCTCACATAACGATGTTCTATAGGAGAATGACAGGATATGTTAATAACGACCAGTTGTTAATCCACTATTTTCAAGAAAGTCTGACTGGGTCTGCGGCCAAGTGGTACAATCATTTAACCCGTTCCCAAATTAGCTCATGGAAAGACTTGGCTCAAGCTTTCATGAAATAGTACAACCACGTGACAGACATAGCGCCCGATAGTATTACACTCCAGAACATGGAGAAGAAGACAAACGAGAGCTTCAGGAAGTATGCCCAGCGATGGAGGGAAGTGGCGATGCAAGTCCAACCACCACTCTTAGAGAAAGAGACGACCATGCTCTTCATCAGTACTTTGAAGGCTCTCTTCATCAACCACATGTTGGGAAGCACTACTAAAAGCTTTTCTGATATCGTAATGTCTAGGGAGATGATAGAAAATGCGATAAGATGTGGGAAGATTGAAGCAGGGGAAGGCACCAAGAGATCAGCCTCGAGAAGAAAGGAGGATGATGTGAATGATACGAGTACGTATAACAAGGGTCATTCGAGAGCGATCACGGTGAGCCAGCCAAAAGCAACAACCACTGGTCATCAGGGCTCATCAAAACAAGAATCCATTGCAAAGCAACTCCAGTTTACACCTATACCCGTGACGTATAGAGAGCTATACCAAAGCCTATTTGATGCACATATGGTGGCTCCTCATTACATGGAACCAATACGACCCTCGTACCCCAAATGGTATGATTCGAATGCTCAATGCGAGTATCACGCGAGAATAATGGGTCATTCAATCGATAACTGCATTGCATTTAAGAAATTGGTCAAAAGGCTTATTAAAATAGGGGTTGTGAAGTTCGATGAGCCAAACAAAGCAGTAAATTGTGATAATTGAAGGAGGGGGCAAGAGATTTGCGATTCCTTGAAGAAGTCATCAGAAGCCTAGAAATCAGGAAATCAGAACACCAATGGCGTATCCAAAGAGGGAACCGAGGAATAAAAGTTTTCCAAGCATCGGCCTTCATATACTTGAGAGTGTTTTGAACAATAGGACTCTAGAAGAGACATGTATTTTTAAGGCTAATCTAGAGTAATATTCAAAACACGCTTATTGCTTTCAGCCTAGAAGTAATAAGAGTCATTTTGTGAAATAGGCTTGTGTTCAGAATCTTTATTTCAATAAAATGCATCTTTTTGAGCAAATCTTTTTCCATTTTTTCTATTTATAGATTCTTTTGTACTTTGGATTACTATTCAAATATTCTTTCATTCTTTATTCATGATCATACCATACAAATAATCATCCTTAGAATCATTTATTCTTTGGATTTTCTGCCTTCATACCTAGGTACACAGATATCAACGACATGAGCAACGTTGTTACTGACTCCCTTTTTGAATGAGATATGGGCCTAAAGGATCTAAGGATTTTGAAGATGACAAAGATTGTAGCCTATCTTTTGATTTGTTAAAGATGGTAGGACAAGATGATATTAGACTCTACTTTGCAAAGGGTCAGTAGACGTCGCAAGCTTAGGAAAGGGGCAAAAAATCGAAACCTAACTCAACACAAAAATAAGACGAGTCACCATTGAGCCATTTTCATGAATTCAAAGACGTTTTCGCACGATCATTATCAAGGCACGCCAGGCTACTAAAACAGGGGTATGCTGTTAAGGTTGGTGTTTAAAGAACCCAAGTAAATGGTTCTACAATGGTCAGGCTAATCAAGAGATTTGGGCTACTGGATTACCAAAAAAGAGAAATTGCATCAGTTACGCCGTAAATGCCAAATTAAGGAAGACAAGACTTATGTGGCTCCTCCATTTTTTTCTATATGTGGGGCATAGATGTTAAGAGGCCGATTTCATCAAAAGCTCCTAAGCCAACACCGATTCATCTTTGTGGTCGCTGGCTACTTCATTTAAAGAGTGAAAGTCGCTTCTTATGCCAATCTTAAAAAGTCGACAGTTATCAACTCTCACTCTAAAAAAAATCAGATGCCAACAAAGAGTGTCAGAAGGGATCATGTTTAACAATGCATAACCGTGCAATGTCAAAAGTTTATAGTCTGTTCAAAGATCAGACACCATATCAGTATAGCAAAGGCAGTCAAAAATAAAAACAAAAGATCATAAAAAAAGACCGAGACTTGTAAAGATTGGAATACAGAAGTTACTATTTACCCTCTATGCTTATCAAACGTTGGCCAGGACTGTCACTGGGGCAAAACATTTCTCATTGGTTTCGCCCATTGAAGTCGAAATTCCTTTTTTCTGAGTTCTATCAGAACTGAAGGTGGATGAGGCAGAATGGATCCAATCCTGATGTGATCAATCAAATTTGTGGAGAAAAGTTAATAGCTATCCGTTACAGTCAGATGATGCGGGTTTGCGACAAAGAGGTTCATCCTAGAAAATTCTCCAAGGAGGACCTGATATTGAAGAAGATCCTTCATATACAAAAGGAATTCAAAGAAAACAGAGAGATTTTTGAAGATTAAAAATAAAAGGAAAAATAAAAATTTTCATCAAAAAATAATAAAGAAAAAGGAGAAGCCAAGGCGAAAACCCGTAAAGGGCGCTTTGAGACCAAAGAGGATTTGAGTTGAAAACCCGAAAAGGGCAGCTCAAATTTTGATCGAAAGTGGTGCATACAGTAGTCTTACTATACTTGAATTAACAGTGAAGAAGTATTTTATGACTTGGGCATCAATAAAGTACTCTGGATCCCCTAAACGCATATCGAGCTTAAAATGGTCCTCAAGAAGTTTGAACAGAGAATGCTCAGGCTGCGATATCTGGGGCACCTAGTTTCCATTTTACCCATTTTAAATTTGTTATTTGTGATTATATTATTCTTTTCAAAATATGTTCACAATAAATTTCCTTCTTGATTGCGATTGCTATCCTTGCTTAACTTATTTGTTTCGAGCTATGCTCCTAATTAATTTCCTTCTTGTCCATTGTTATGACCTTTGTCAAGCATTTTGCATTGGAATAATGATTAGTGGACTAATAATACTTTCATAAAAGGAGTTTCGCATATTACTCTGGAAGCTTCTGAATAATACAAGAACTTGAAACAGGACTATTGTTTCAAACTCACCAAGGTTAAGGAAGAGTCTAGACTGAGACTATCTCTTCAGATTTTTGTCAAAAATGGTGACAAGATATTGCGTCGGTGATACAATCTCGACGAAAAATGACAATGTTAATGTAATATCCTGAATTTTGGGCCTGTGCATTTTATGTGATGTGTGCTTAAAATATTAATTTAAAAGGGTTAGGGGTCCTGATTGGGCTCAAGAATGGGCTGAGGTTTTTGTTTAAATATTCTGTTTAGACACTCAAGGATTTAAAATAAAGTTTTAGTAGTTTAAGTGACATATTGGGCTTGTGGCCCGAAGAACGAGGAGGCACAGAGAAAGGGAGCTATAAGTGGCGTCACAAGTGCATGAGGAGGGCCCAATTTTTTGACACTTGAAGCCCAAGTTTTAGGGCTAAAATTCGGCACTTAGAAGAGTAAGGGGGACGGCACAAGGCTAAATTTTAGGAGATTTTATTATGTTTAATTTTAAGGATAATAGGCAGATAATGAAGAGAGGAATTAGAGCTATTTTTGTGGAGATAATAGATCAAGATAAGGGAAAAGATGAGAGCTCATCCAAGAGGCTAGAGTTGGCCGAAAATTTGACTCTGTAAAGGGAAAGAATCGGCCTGTATAAGCGATAAGGTGTGCCGAATTCTTCATTATGTTCTCTGAAAATTCCTCAAAAATTTCTCTTTTATTTTTAAACAAACTTGAACTCTCTCTCTTCTTTTCTTTTTCCGACAGAAATCAAAACTCTTTAGATCTCAATTACCAAAACCCTACCATCCTTTTTCTCTTCTCTTTTGGCCGAATCTCACTAACCACTCCTTGTTTATATTTTTCCAATTCTTTGTTTCTCTAAAAGCTGAAATCACTAAGATCACACCTCCTAAAGTTGCCGAATTCTCTTCAGGGGAGTCTGCTTGTGCCGAATTTTGAAGGAAGCAATAGGTAAGTATTGATTTCAGGATTTCAATGTTTTTCGACTTTTCAAAATCCCTAGTCGAATGGCTATTTAGAACTAATCTATTATTTCTCTCTTATTTTCGGCATTCCGGGATCTGAAGTGGGGCCAATCGCATAGATCTCTAAGTTATAGTTCGGTAACACTCGAATTGTATTACTTTCGGGATTTCAAGGTAAGAGGAATCTATTAGTTTCAAAGTGCAAATTCGGGTATCTATTAACCCTTGGCCGATTGTAGGAGAGGCCCTATTTTCACATCTTTCCGGCTTTTTGAGCAAAGTTATAGATCGGTTTAGCAAGGGTATCGACATTAATCAGGTGTGTAACCTTTCCCACTATTAGATTGGGTGCTAATATATATATATATGCATAAATCTGATATACTCTGTTAAATGCCGAAAACCCGGCATTATGATTGAAAACCCGAGGAGGGTAAAGGCTAATTATCAGGTTAGTGATTTCCGTCCTTCTTCAGAAATATGCTTTGTATGCCGATTTCTCTGTATGCTTGGGGTTGGGTGAATGATGAAAAGGGAAGTGATACATTCGGTGGCTTATGCCATTTCAACTGGTGACTTTGTCACAACTCATTTCGGTGGCTTATGCCATTTCGGCTGGTGACTCTGTCACAACTTTGACGATGAGTGACTAAGCTAATCGCAGCATGTCCGCCATCGATGGTGTGTAGCGGTGTGGGTTGATTATAGAAATCCCCAATGATGTGCTTGGCGGTAAGAGTGGTGTGTAGCGGATGGAAACCTAGGATTGGGTTGGGTTATGTATGTCATTTGCTAAATTATGTTTTATTTGTTGATTTGTGGGCTAAGGCCCAATCGATGGTGCATGAGGGTTGCACATCGAGTTTCGTGACTCACCCAATTATTTTAACCATTTTAGGTGACACTTAGTGCATCGGACCAGGTGGAGGAGGGGAGCAAGGTGGCCATGCGACAGAGCATTGAGGATTGACAAAAAGACTTCACTTTATTTATTTATTTTTAAGAAATTTATCTTAAGTGGGTTTTAAGTTTCGTTGTAATAAGGCCATGGGCCACTAGACTATTATACTTTGCTTTGGGTTTTATTTTGGGCTTTCATTATTGACATTTAAACTTTAACTAAACTAAGGCATGTATTAAGATTTTGGTTTTATTCATAAAACAACAAGTGAAATTTATATATTATTTAAACTTATCAAGTTATTAAGTTTTCCGAATAAAAGATTAAATACAAGAAAAATATTTCCCGAAGATTGCGACATCTTTTACAAAACTCTTTTGAGTGGCATGCCGAATCCATTTGTAGTGTTTGGGGCGAGTTTGGGGTGTTACAAGTTGGTATCGAGCCGGTTAAAAACTCGGCTTTGGGGTTTTGGGCTCAAAACGTTTTCTAAAGATGGGTTTTGAAACATGCATAATGAGTTTGTTAGCTCGGCATGGCACTGCGTCTCGGCCCAAGTCCGCTGGTAAGTATTCGAACTCATTGAGTGTTATATGTATGTGGGCTTGATGGGCTCTATGGGACGTAGATTAGTTAGATTCGAACTTGATGGACTCTAGGCCTAGTGAAACAACTCCTAAAATCTCATAAGACTTAACTTCACTAAACAAACCCGTGAACGAGCCGCAAGACTAAGGTGTGGTATGAGCATACGCAAGTCTAGGCTTGGATCCGGAAGAGCACAGTACTTAGCGATCCTAGTGACTCACCTCCTCTTATTTGGAATCCTACAGTGCGTAGTATTTGTTCACCTTAGCCGAGTTTGGGTGTGGCAGCGGGCATACGCATGTCTAGGAGTGGATTCGGGGAGAGCTTGGTATTTAAGCGATCCTAGGGACTCACCTCCTCTTATTTGGAATCCTACAGTGCGTAGTATTTGTTCACCCTAATCATGAGGACTTGTTGTGAAGCTAAACCTTATAATTAAAACCCGGAAGGACCAACCACCTTATTTTTACAAATTACTAAAACACCCTTACTTGAAAACAAATACCAAGATACACATGATTTGCAAATACACCCTGATTTACAAAGTCAACGAAATTTTCCCTAGCAAAGAAAAACTCACACAACACACGACAACAAACCCACAAACACCTGAACACTATTATTATTCCTCCGAAATCAAATTCTCCAAGACACCCCTGTTTAAAAAAAAAAGAACTTCTTAGTTTTGTAAAATTTTCCTTTGAAAATACCTTTGATTTGTAAAATTACCAAACCACCCCTGATGTGCGAAATGACCAAAATACCCTCGGATTTCAAAATGACCGAAAAACCCCTAGATCCCAGAATTATCGAAATACCCCGTATGTCAAAATTACCGAAATACCCCAGGTTGCAAAATTACCAAAATACCTTTATTTCACAAAATCACCAAGGAACCCTATTTTGGAAAATTACGAAAATACCCCTGTAGGATAAAATTACGAAAATACCCCTAGGTAGTGAAACAATGAAAACCACCTTTATTTGATGAATGTATGTTCATGGATGATTCCTTGTATGTTAATTGAGTGTATGTGTTTCCTAGAACTAGAGGGTACGAACATGAGACTAAATTATGAATGCGAATTCGAAAGAACTACCCTTAAAACTGCTATTCATAAGATTGTTCGTGGTTAACCAGTGGAAAGAATTAATGATTCATAAAATTCTTAATCAGATAAACGTCGATCGAAAGAATGAGTACAAGGGGTAGAGGACGTCCACCGCGTGGACGCGGTAGGGGTAGGAGGACCGTGTCAAAGCCCGTAGGGTCTGGCCATGGGTCAGGAAACGAGATGCCGGATCTGCCGGCTGTAGAAGGAGAATTTTGGGATGAGGCGCCCGAAGATGATGCTGTATCTCAGGCGATGTTGAGGGTTTTAGAGAGGGTTGCTGGAGTAGGCATGGGTACCGAAGCGGCTTAGGGCCAATGGGGCAGAAGTGTTTAGGGGAGTTTCTGGCGTAGCCTCTAACACAGCTGAGTATTAGATGGAAGAAACTGAGCGCATAATGGAATTGCCATTTGGAGAGTTTGATCTTATTTTAAGAATGGATTGGTTGATTAAGCATCGTGCTAAGTTGGATTGTGGGACTAAACGCATGGTGTTGAGTACCCCAAAAGGCGGGGAGGTAGTTGTGTTAGGAGGGAGAAGGAACTATCTGTCCAACGTAGTAACGGCATTAAAGGCTGTTAAGATGATTCAGAAGGGATGTAATGTCTTTCTAGCTTTTATTAGTGCTTTGGACGCTAAGGAGGGGACGATCGACAAGGGTAGAACAGTAAAGGATTTTGTGGACGTATTTCCTGAGGAGTTGCCAGGATTACCAATAGAACTACTTCTGGGTACGGCTCCGGTATCCATTGCTCATTATCGAATGGCACCGAAGGAGTTGGTGGAGCTCAAAGCTCAAATCCAGGAGCTTTTGGATCGAGGATTTATCCGACCGAGTGTGTCTCCATGGGGAGCACCGGTCCTATTCATGAAAAAGAAGGACGGATCCATGTGTATGTGCATGGACTATCGTCAACTGAATAAGTTGACGATTAAGAACAAGTACCTATTACCAAGAATCAACGACCGGTTCGATCAGCTTAAAGGAGCCTCATTTTTTCAAAGATTGACCTAAGGTCGGGTTATCATCAGTTAAAGGTAAAGGAAGGGGACATTCATAAGATGGCATTTCGAACACGCTACGGACATTATGAGTTCTTGGTAATGCCGTTCGGTTTGACGAACGCGCCAGCAGTATTTATGGATATGATGAACCGGGTGTTTCAACCATACCTTGATCGGTTCGTGGTGGTGTTCATCGACGATATCCTGGTTTACTCCAAGTTTGAGGAGGAACATGACGAACATCTTCGTGTAGTGTTGCGAATTTTGAGGGAGAAGCAGTTGTATGCGAAGTTCAGCAAGTGTGAGTTCTGGCTGAAAGAAGTGACTTTCTTAGGGCATGTGGTTTCCGTAGACAGAATTAGGGTAGACCCTCGGAAGATAGAAACTGTATTGGATTGGAAACCGCCGAAGTCTGTGGCGGAGATTCGAAGTTTCTTGGGTTTGGCAGGGTATTATAGGAGGTTTGTTGAGGGGTTCTCTTCAATTGCGGCACCTCTAACTATGTTGTTGAGGAAGAGAGCACCATTTGTTTGGACTGACAAACAACAGGAGAGCTTTGAGAAGCTGAAGAAGATTTTGACGGAAGCACCGGTGTTAATTCAGCCAGAGGCGGGAAAGGAATTTACAATTTACTGTGATGCGTCACACACAGGGTTAGGGTGTGTGTTGATGCAAGATGGAAGAGTTGTTGCATATGCATATCGACAGTTGAGACCGCATGAATTGAACTACCCTACGCACGATTTGGAATTAGCGGCAGTAGTGTTTGCTCTGAAGATTTGGAGGCACTACTTGTATGGGGAGAAGTCGGTAATTTACACCGACCATAAAATTCTGAAGTATCTCCTTACCCAGAAGGAGTTAAATTTAAGACAACGTAGGTGGATCGAGCTCTTAAAGGACTATGATTGCTCGATCGAATACCATCCGGGTAAGGCGAATGTGGTGGCGGATGCGTTAAGCCGTAAGGTAGTATCGGAACTAAGAGCGATGTTCGCCCATCTGAGTTTATTTGACGACGGGAGTTTGCTAGGTGAGTTGCAAGTGAAGCCGACATGGGTGAGTCAAAGTTAAGGACAAGCGGTTAGTGGATGACGCCCTAAGTGCTCGACTTTTGCAAGCGCGGGATGGTAGAATGGAGGACTATAGTCTGAACAATGATGGAGTTTTGTGTTTCCGTGGGAAGATTTGTATGCCAAAAGATGTGGAGTTAAGACAGATGATTCTTCGGGAATCGCATAGTAGCCCTTATGCTATGCATCTTGAAGGAGTTAAGATGTATCGGGATTTGCGCGAGCAGTTCTAGTGGCCAGGTTTGAAGCGAGAAGTTACGGAATATGTAGGGAAGTGTTTGACATGTCAGCAAGTCAAAGCTGAACACCAGTTGCCTTCAGGGTTGTTGCAACCGGTGAAGATTCCCCAATGGAAATGGGAAAGAATCACGATGGATTTCATTAGTGGGTTACTCCTTACACCCACTAAGAAGGACTCGATTTGGGTAATAGTGGATCGGTTGACGAAGTCTGCTCACTTCATACCGGTTCGAGTGGACTTTTCTCTGCAAAAGTTGGCTAAATTGTACGTGGCTGAGGTTGTAAGACTACATGGTGTACCGGTGTCGATCATATCGGATAGGGACCCTAGGTTCACGTCACGATTTTGGAAGGCTCTTCATCAAGCAATGGGAACAAGGTTGGACTTTAAATGACTTTTCACCTGGTGATCGATGGTCACCCGAGAGGGTAATTCGGATATTGGAGGATATGCTAAGGGGTTGCATCATCGACTTTAGGGGTAGTTGGGAGGAATATTTGCCCTTGGCGAGAATTCGCGTACAATAATAGTTATCAAGCTAGTATTCGGATGGCGCCGCATTTGAGCGTTATATGGAAGGAAATGTCGTACTCCTACTTGTTGGACGGAGTTGGGTGAACGTCGGGTGTTGGGTCCGAGCTAGTTTGAAGCGGAGGAGAAAGTTAAGTTAATACGGGCTCGATTGAAGGAAGCGTCTGATCGGCAGAAGTCTTATGTGGATCTAAAGCGAAAGGAGGTGGAATTTTCAGTAGGAGACCAAGTCTTTTTGAAGGTATCTCCATGGAAGAAGGTAATAAGGTTTGGACGGAAGGGTAAGTTAAGTCCGCAGTTTATTGGGCCATATCGGGTACTAGAACGTGTGGGGCCAGTGGCTTACCGTTTGGATTTGCCTTCAGAGTTGGAGCTGATACATGACGTGTTTCATGTCTCGATGCTAAGACGTTATCGTTCTGATCCATCGCATGTGGTGCCGGTGGAAGAGATTGAAGTAAGGCCAGATTATATTTTGAGGAAGAACCAGTGCAAATCTTGGATCGAGGCGTAAAAGTATTGAGAAAGAAGTCTGTCCCTTTGGTTAAAGTTCGTGGCGAAATCACGGCGCAGAAGAGGCGACGTGGGAGCAGGAGGATGTTATACGACAAAGCAGTACCCCATCTCTTTTGATCGGTAAATTTCGAGGCCGAAATTTATTTTAAAGGAAGAAGCTGTAATATCTCGAATTTTGGGCTCTGTGCATTTTATGTGATGTGTGCTTAAAATATTAATTTAAAAGGGTTAGGGGTCTGATTGGGCTCAAGAATGGGCTGAGGTTTTTGTTTAAATATTCTGTTTAGACACTCAAGGATTTAAAATAATTTTTAGTAGTTTAAGTGACATATTGGGCTTGTGGCCCAAAGAACGAGGGGCACAAAGAAAGGGGAGCTATAAGTGGCGTCACAAGTGCATGAGGAGGCCCCAAATTTTGTGACTTGAAGCCCAAGTTTTAGGGCTAAAATTCGGCACTTAGAAGAGTAAGGGGGACGGCACAAGGCTAAATTTTAGGAGATTTTATTATGTTTAATTTTAAGGATAATAGGCAGATAATGAAGAGAGGAATTAGGGCTATTTTTGTGGAGATAATAGATCAAGATAAGGGAAAAGATGAGAGCTCATCCAAGAGGCTAGAGTTGGCCGAAAATTTGACTCTGTAAAGGGGAAAGAATCGTACTGTATAGGCGATGAAGGTGTGCCGAATTCTTCATTATGTTCTCTAAAAATTCTCTAAAAAATTTCTCTTTTATTTTTCGGCAAACTTGAACTCTCTCTTCTCTTTTCTTTTTCTGTCAGAAACCAAAACTCTTTAAATCTCAATTGTTGAAACCCTACCACCATTTTTCTCTTCTCTTTTGGCCGAATCTCACTAACCACTCATTGTTTATATTTTTCCAATTCTTTGTTTCTCTAAAAGCCGAAATCACTAAGATCACACTCTTTGAAGTTGTCGAATTTCTCTTGGAGTCTGCTTGTGCCGAATTTTGAAGGAAGCAATAGGTAAGTATTGATTTCAGGATTTCAATGTTTTTCGGCTTTTCAAAATCCCTAGCCGAATGGCTATTTAGAACTAATCTCTTATTTCTCTCTTATTTTCGGTATTCCGGGATCTGAAGTGGGGCCAATCGCATAGATATCTAAGTTATAGTTCGGTAACACTCGAATTGTGTTACTTTCGGGATTTCAAGGTAAGAGGAATCTATTAGTTTCAAAGTGTAAATTCGGGTATCTATTAACCCTTGGCCGATTGTAGGAGAGGCCCTATTTTCACATCTTTCCGGCTTTTTGAGCAAAGTTATAGATCGGTTTAGCAAGGGTATTGACATTAATCAGGTGTGTAACCTTTCCCACTATTAGATTGGGTGCTAATATATATATATATATGCATAAATCTGCTATACTCTGTTAAATGCCGAAAACACGGCATTATGATTGAAAACCCGAGAAGGGTAAAGGCTAATCATCAGGTTAGTAATTTCTGTCTTTCTTCAGAAATATGCTTTGTATGCCGATTTCTCTGTATGCTTGGGGTTGGGTGAATGATGAAAGGGAAGTGATCATTGCGGTGGCTTATGCCATTTCGACTGGTGACTTTGTCACAACTCGCATTTCAGTGGCTTATGCCATTTCACTGGTGACTCTGTCACAACTTTGACGATGAGCGACTAAGCTGCAGCATGTGCGCCATCGATGGTGTGTAGCGGTGTGGGTTGATTATAGAAATCCCCAATGGTGTGCTTGGCGGTAAGGGTGGTGTGTAGCGGATGGAAACCTAGGATTGGGTTGGGTTATGTATGTCATTTGCTAAATTATGTTTTATTTCTTTGATTTGTGGGCTAAGGCCCAATCGATGGTGCATGAGGGTTGCACACCGAGTTTCGTGACTCACCCAATTATTTTAACCATTTCAGGTGACACTTAGTGCATCGGACCGGGGGTGGAGGAGGGAGCAAGGTGGCCATGCGACAGAGCATTGAGGATTGACAAAAAGACTTCACTTTATTTATTTATTTTTAAGAAATTTATCTTAAGTGGGTTTTAAGTTTCGTTGTAATAAGGCCATGGGCCACTAGACTATTATACTTTGCTTTGGGTTTTATTTTGGGCTTTCATTATTGACATTTAAACTTTAACTAAACTAAGGCATGTATTAAGATTTTGGTTTTTATTCATAAAACAACAAGTGAAATTTATATATTATTTAAACTTATCAAGTTATTAAGTTTTCCCGAATAAAAGATTAAATACAAGAAAAATATTTCCCGAAGATTGCGACATCTTTTACAAAACTCTTTTGAGTGGCATGCCAGATCCGGCTGTAGTGTTTGGGCCGGGTTTGGGGTGTTACAGTTAACCCAAGTGTAAAAGGGGAATCGTTCACGCGAAAAATGATATTCTGCACCCATGCAAATATCATACATGCACATTTGGTTAGGTCTCCTGGGAAGCGATCAGTTGATTGAACAGGTTACAGTCCTCTACCCCTGAGTTGCGGTGGTATGGAAAGAAAATGATACAAGCCCTGGATCCTTGAATAGCAATGGGATGGATTGAAGAAGAAACAAATCCTACATTTAGGAGTCGCAGTGGGATGGATTGGACAAGATTCAGATCCTATACCCCTAAGTCACAATGAGATGAACCCTGAAGTTACAATGGGGAAAATATTTTGAGCAAGATATAATTGTTTTCTTGGGTTTTCTGTTGAGAATACCGGCTGAACGAGATGACAGCACAATACGTCAGTGATAAAGCCCTGATAAACAATGAGTGATGACACCTGAAACATTTAAAAAGGGATCATTCTCATGACATTCTGTATTCATGCAAGCTGATCATTGCATCCTGACCCTTGTACATTTAACAAAAGACCATTCTCATGACATTCTGTATTCATGCAAATGTCGTCCATAATACATTTAGTTAGGAGCATTAGATTCATTCTGATCATTGCATCCTAACCATTTTGCATAAGCATAAACACATAAAATCAATTTTACAGGATAGGTCCCCTAGAGGATGGTGTCGCAACATCGGTGAATTCACAGATCTTGTCTTCCTGAGTTTACAGCGAAGCAGATCGAAAATACCAGTCTGGCATCCTTGAGTTTGCAGTGGAGCAAATTGAAGATAGCAAATCTTATCTTCCTGAGTTTGCAGCGAAGTAGATCGAAAACACTAGTCTGGCATCCCTGAGTTTGCAGTGGAGCAGACTGAAGAGTACAGATCTTGTCTCCCTAAGTAGTAGTGGAGCAGATCAAAGATGTCGAATCTTATCTCCATGAAGCAGCGGAGTAGATTTAAGCCATCAGTCCTATCTTCCTGACCAGCAGTGGAATAGGTTGAAGATTGTAGATCTTGTCACCCTAAGCAGTAGTGGAACAAGATCGAACGACAAATCTTGTCTCCCTAAGCAGTAGTGGAACAGGTTTAAGCCACCAGCCCTATCTCCCTAACCAGCAGTGGAATAGGTCGAAGATTGTAGATCTTGTCACCCTAAGCAGTAGTGGAACAAGATCGAATGGCAAATCTTGTCTCCTTAAGCAGTAGTGGAACAGATTTAAGCCACCAGCCCTATCTCCCTGACCAACAGTGGAATAGGTCAAAGATTGTAGATCTTTTCACCCTAAGCAGTAGTGGACCGAGATCGAACGGCAAATCCTGTCTCCCTAAGCAGTAGTGGAACAGATTTAAGCCACCAGTCTGGCATCCCTAAGTTTGCAGTGGAGCAGACTGAAGATAGCAAATCTCATCTCCCCGAAGTTGCGGTGGAAGCAGATTGAGGCTACAAGTCTAAATTCCTTGAATTGGTCGAAGCGCTAGTTCTCATACCCCTGAAGATGTAGTGGGATGGAACGAAGCTACTCGAAGATGAAAAGCAACAAAAAAAGTTAGGATTCGGCAAGACCAGGCAAAATGGGCCCTTTTAAGGTCTTTGCTCTATTCCCGTGTCAGGATTCGGCAAGACCAGGCAAAATTAGCCCTTTTAAGGTCTTTGCTCCATTCCCGTTACACGACAACAAGCAAAGATGGGCAGCTGTAATAGGCCAATTTTTGCTTAGCCCATTAAAACTACCAAAACAAAAAAAAAACTAATAACAGTCCATTTTACAGTTTTCTTTACAAACCAAAAGAATTACAATAACCCAAATATTAACCCAAATCAGACCTGGCACAAACTAGCCCGAACCTAGCCCAAACAATCACTACCCAAATCCTAGCCCACTAAGCCCAAAGCAAAAACAACCAGGAAACCCTAGGGCTTCCCCCTTTGGCGCCGCAAGCCTCTAGCGCCGCAAGCTTCCAGCATCCCACCTCCGTACACCCCACGCGCGCGTCGCCACATTAGTAGCCCTTCCCACGCACGCCGTACCTTCGTACCTGCAGCAAAGGATCGACAAATAGCAGCAGAGAAAACAAAAGAAAAACATTTTGTATTTTTTCATTTTCATTTCATTTTTATTTCGATTTTCAGCCTTTAAAAGGATCGAAACAAACCATTGTAAGTTCTTCTGGAGGATTTATGGATATACAATATCAAAAAAAAAATCAAGAAAACAGAGAGATTTTTGAAGGTATTTTGTCATTGTTTTTTATGCTTATTCGTTTCGAATATCAAACAAATAAAAGAGAGAGAGAGAAAGGGGGTTACCTGAATCGTCTCCTAGTCCCGTCATCGGAGGCCCTTCTCCGTCGTCGAAATCGTAGCGAAAAGGGGGGTTTTCGGTCCGTATAAATCGTTTTATAAAAAAGGGGTTTTTATAAGAGCGAAGAGGAGTAAAACATGTTTTAAAAAAAGCTAGTTTTATATAGCTCCGGTTGTCGCCTACGGCAGGGCCGCGACGGAGCCTCGGCGGAGCCATGGCGAAGGCTGGCCGGACCCGATCGGAGCTTGGGCTGGAAAATAGAGGGAAAAACAAAGTTTTTATTAAAAAAAAAGGGGTTTCAAATGTTTTTTTTTGGCATCTGGTGGCTTAAATAGCACCTCAATACGGTGCCGTTTCAGGATCTGCCTTTAGAGTATAAAACGGCGTCGTTTTGGCCAAGATCCACGCATTGACCTGACCCGGGGCAGGATCCGCGCGTTTTTCCTTTGATGGGCTAATTACCCATTTAGTCCTTCCGTATTTTATTTCTTTTTAATCAAGTTTTATTTTATTTTAATTTATGCCTTTAATCTTTGTTCTGTTTCTATTTTAGTCCCCTTTTAAACGTAGCGTTTTCGCGACTGGGAATATTGCATTTTTAATCCTTGATCGTTTGTGCACATTTTAACTTGGTCCTTGGCTTGGTTAAATAATTTTATTTATTTATAAATTAGCCTTTTAATTTTACTTTTATTTCGATTAAGTACTTTTTAGCTTTTTGTTTATAATTTTTGCAAACTTCTTTATAGTATTAAATTTATTCATTATTATTATTATTATTATTTTTTAGAAATTGTTTTAATAAACTGTTTTGAAATTTTTTTATTGATTTTACAATGTTTTAACTTTTTTTAAACTTTAATTTGTATATATTTTTATTTATTATATATGTTTGATTTCAAAATATTTATTGTATAAATATTTAATTTCAAACCACATATTATGTATTTCTTTGATGACTTATATAATATTTAATTTAGAAACAATTATATGTTATTATTTTGTACATACATGTTATATACTAATAAGATTTTTGTACAAATTATTCCATTTTAAATGATTTCATAAATTGTTGATTTCAAATTCCACTGTCTTTATTTATTTTAAACACATTTGTTAGCATTCAAATTTTGTTTTATATTAGTTTTCCATCATAAATCTTGTAGAATTTGTAACATCCTAAAAATTTAGTATCGATATGTTGCATGATTTTGGTGCTTAGCTTGTGAATGAGTCAATTTGTGTGTTTAATATAGTCTTGAGAAGGCTCGGGATTTATTCGGAATTAGAATAAATTTTTGTAATGAGTACTTTATTGAAATGGAACAAGTAACCTTGATGCTTAAGGTAATTAAGTGGTAAAAAGATAGCAATAAATGAGCCATTGGTTAAGAGGTTATGCGCAACATGTATGGTCTTGAGGAGAGAGGTTCGAATCCCTCAGTATGCATTTTGTGAATATTATTTTTTGCTCTTTCCTAGCAAGTGTCGGCCAAGCTTTATTCTTGGTAAGTTAGACTTTTATTTTTATGGTATGATGGCTAAAAGATATGGTAAGAGTGAACTTAAGGAAAGAAATCATGAGCTTATGGCAAGTAAGGGGGGACACAAGGCACTTCTTAAGGGATGTGTTTTGGAAAGTTTGGAATGGCCAAGCTTTTTCCATGAACTTGGACGGTTTTGGGGGCTAGGGGGGTGGCCGAAATTTTTTGGTAGGCATTGGTAAGGATGTGTAGCTAGTGGTTACTCTCATTTTGGTCATTTTTGTTTTTCCCAAAACACTTTTCTTTTCATTTTTCTCTCATAGCCGAATGCACTTTAGGCTTTGGGTAAACATCTTGGTTTTTCTTCTTTTGGTCATTTCTTTTTGACCATTTGGTCATATTTTGCCAAACCTCTCAAATTCTTTTCTCCTAGTGCCAAAAATATCAAAACACAAAGGCCATTTCTTTTCTCTTCTCCTCCATGGCCGAATGTTACTAGTATTATTTTCTTTTTTTCTTTCTTCTTGACCGAACCTTCCTCTTCACCTATATTTTCTTATCAATCGTTTTCTTTGCTTTCATTGTGATTATTCGGTAAGAACCCTCTTCGATTCTTTATTTTTCTTCTTTTCTTTGTCGAATTTACTCTTGATTTGGGAGGGTCTTTTGACCGAAAATATCCTCTATCTCTCTCTTAGACAATCTTTTTCGTCTTTATAGTGACATAGAAAAAGGCCGAAACTCGGAGTGTTCGTAATCATCGTGAATCGCTAGGATTCGGTTCAAAGTGTTAAGGTAAGGGTTTCTATCAAGGACATCCATATTACTTGTTATTTTGTCAAAGATGGGTGACAAATCGATTCTTATCTTAGGGACGTTATCGCTCGATTTTCATCCCGTGAACGTAAGATTTCATGGTAAGCCGATTTTGCCCTTAAAACCTATAGACTTAATTTCCTAAATATTAATTGGACTAATATTCTATTGTCAATGGAGGCAATCAAGATAGGGTCGAAAAGGGTAGTGAATAGTGTTTGGAAGAGGGGCGGATTCGCTATTCCTCTAGATTCAAGCGAAGAAATTTGTTTCGGCATTCGAGACTTTCCACCGGGTTGTGGACCTTCATCCGGGAGAATCAATTATTCGAAGTTGTTCGTAGTTGAGCCTTTTTAGCTGTTCGGGGTTTTCCAGGGTTGTGAACCGTCAACCGGGAGAATCGACAAATAGTTGTTGTTCGAGATTCCAGGAGGGTAAAAATCTAGACCGCTTACTTTAGCATAGATTTATGTTAAGTATTAGTGTTCTAATCAAGCGTGACATGTATTTAGGTATTGTGAGCGGGAAAGTATAGTTCTCACCGTAATCGGTGTGTAACCTCACACTTATCTCATGGGTTAGATGAATATACCGTAATTAAGCATTAGACTAAAAATTGCAAGGTTGGTGAAATTGGAAAAATATGGTATATTAATACTTTAGTGTAAGTGCATGAAATCGGTATTAAAATTGTGAAATGGGCCAAATTGTGAAATGGGCCAAACTGTGAAATGAGCCAAATTGTGAAATGGGCCAAACTGTGACATGGACCAAATTGTAATATGGGCCAGTTTGTAATAAATCTTTTACGGACTTTATGGTGGAATTATCATATGAATAATTGTTATGCATTTTATATACATGATTGCATGGGATGGGATATTGATGAAGAGAAGTTTTGGTAGCTCTGCTACATTATTCTGGTGGCTCTGCCACAAAAATTGTAAATGGCCACTGGCCTGCGAATTATTGAATTAAATGGCATAATACCTGCGATTGGTTGTAAATGGCCACTGGCCTGCAAATTATTGAATTAAACGGCATCATGCCTACGATTGGTGTGTTGGCGGGGTGGGTGACTAAAGCTCCCCACAGGTGTGCTGGTTGGTACGGGTGGTGTGTAGCGGATGGAAATTTAGGTATGGTTGGGAATTTCATATCACATGCATTTTACACATGTTAAATTGATATATTTGTAAATGGGATTAGGCCCAATTAATGCTTAAATGGTTTTGTGATGAACTTGGTAAGTGGGTTACACTCGAGTTCTAAGTAACTCACCCGTTTCCTTTACCCTTCGAGTAACGATCAGTAATGGAGGCTTGGGCGGGGATGACTTCGTGGAGGCCATACTTCAAATAATGGTTTATATGAGCTTTGAACTACTCCTAAGTATTTTTAATTAATTACTATTTCAGCTATGATGTAATAAGGCCTCTGGTATTATTTTTATGGATTTTTACTTGTGGATGGATTTTAATTATGTTTAAATACTAAAATGGGACTATTCTATTTTTTATAAATGTTTTCTTAAATTCTCGTGCAAAAAAGGGTTTTTCTTAAATATTTTATTCTTGTAAATTTTTCTGTAAAATTCTTTAAGAATCTTGTTTTCAAATTTCCTTTTGAACTCTTTTAAACTTATCGTAAAATTTTTACCAATTAATTTCTAAGTTTTAATTTATAAACTCTTATGTCTTAAATCATAGATTTTAAATTAACCTCGGTTTTAATAAACTTCAATTCCAAAATAGTTGAGGATCTATTTTATTTAAATCAATAAATGACTAGATGTATGTTCGTTTTGTGTGACATACCAAATCTGGTCTTAACGCATAGACCAAGGTTTGGGGTGTTACAGAATTATTATTGATTGTTAATATGTTTTAACCATGTCGTTATCATTATTGTATATTTGTGCGTTAAATTATATCTATAATTATGTTCATTCTTATAATGTTAATTTTGTATATTACTTCATGCTTAATGCTATGTTTGTGCTACTCGTTATTGTTTTATGTCTCAAAATTCTAATGTATTCGAGCATTTACTAAATGTTTCATTTTTATTACGTGTATACCAAATAAAATGCATTTTGAGCCAATTTTAAAATTGTGTATTTGAAAATTCTTCAAAATAAGGCAATATTTGTGTATTTGGAAATTCGAAGAATTGTGCCCTAACGTGCTGGGTGTCAATTTTCCGTTTGACCCAAATAATCAAATATCCTTTTAATTGCATGTTTTGAAAATCAAAGATGATCTCGGTATCGAGGTATAAATGTGTCATATCCTAACGTGTTGGATGTGATGTTTTTATTCCTTTGGAACTAATGAATCTTGAGATTCAATTCAAAATTAATTAACATTCTTTAAAAAGAATCATACCTTAAATATTTTCAAGTTTTCAATGCAAGGACACTAGTTAATCGATTTGGTACCCGTTCTGGGGCGTACGAGGGTGCTAACCCTTCCTTGTACGTAACCGGCTCTCGAACCCGCTTTTCTTGGAATTCGTAGACCAAAATTAATTTTTTTTAAAATAAAATAAATTTATTTTTTACAATGTGATCCAATCACATCTAAACAAAAAAATATTAGTGGCGACTCCGTTTTCATTTTTAAAGTCGATCCTCGTTTTCCAAACTTAATAAAAAATGGTTTCGACAATAGTAATTAGTGAATCTTGATTTTTTTTAGTTCATATATGTCTCCTACTCCTCTTATTAGAATTCTTATTGAGAATAAATTAAATGGGGAATGAAACTTGCTAATAGTTCTCAGCTATGAGAAACACAAATTCGTTCTTGATGAAACGTGCCCTCCAGAAGCTTAGCCCAAAATGAGAAATTGCTGGAGAGATTCTGACTCGATTGCTCGATGTTATATGTAGCGAGCATGAGTAGTGTATTGCAAAAGCAACATGAGAATTTTCATACTGCCAAAGTGATCATGACAAATTTGGAGGATTTTCTCAGAGGCCAAGTCGCATTGGCTCGACAGTCCGCTATTACATATTTGATGAATTCTCAATAAAAACCCGAAACTCCGATCAAAGAACATATGCTTAAGCTTATGGGATTCTTTGAGAAAGTGGAAGACAATGGGGTTCAACTAGACGTGAACACTCAGATTGAAATAGTGTTCAAATCCTTAACTAAGGAATTTGTTGGTTTTAAGGCCACTTACAACTTAGGGAATAAGGCGTATACCTTGACTTAGCCCATGAATGAATTATAATCCTATGAGTTGATGCTGAATGGTGGTAAGCCAATTTAGGATAAACCTAAGGCAAACTTAGCTGTGGGCCCCTCATCCTCTAAGGGGAAGCAGAAAGCTAAGGGGAATAAGAAACCGACTAAGTTTTAAGGTCCACCCTCGTGTGGATAGGAAGAAGGCTAAGAATTCAAAAAATCCTAAAAAGATCAAATGTTTCTTCTGTAATAGGAAAAGGGCATTTCAAATCAAACTGTAAGGAGTATTTGGATTACCTAGCCAAAAAGGGCTAAGGTATGGAACTCTTTGTGGTTAAAGCTTGCATAGTGGAAGAATCAATTGACAATTAGGTTTTTGATTTTAGAGCCACTAACTATGTGTGTGTTTCTTTATAGGGGTTCAGTAAAATGAGAAGTCTGTGTGATATGAATCTCTCGTTGCGGACCAGAGATGGGAGCTATGTTTTAGTTGAAGCAGTGGGAGAAGTTATTTTACACATTGATAATTTTAGGAAGATTGTTTTAAAGAACGTATTTTATGTACCTCATTTTAAGAGGAATTTAATTTCTGTAGCATGTTAATTTTATGATGGTTATACCATGGCATTCAATAAAGGGATTGCTATTCACATAAATCATTCTTTAATATGTAATGGATGTATGGAAAACAATCTCTACTTTATCAAGCCAAATAACTACTCGAATCTTTAAACTGAAATAGTGAATAAAAAGCTTAAAACTTCTCACTCTAATGAGGGGTACCTATGGCACTTAAGTGACATTGTAAGAACGTTTACATTGCGAGAAAGACAACTTTCTTCAGTAGATAATCTAAATAATTCTGTAATCCCGTAAAAGAATCAAAGTGAGTATTTGATTCAAATACTGAGAAGGATTATTATGTCGTCTACAATTCCAATTGGGGAGATGCCTAGTCTTGGCTATCGGAGCAGATGACTCCATGGGTAGAGACATAGATGTATTCATTGGTAGAATGATACATTGGACTGGATCGAAGATGAATTAATTCTGAATCCGTTTTTGAATTAATTCACTTGTGATGTTCATGGTGTGATTTACCTAAATCCTGAGTTAGTCACTGGCCATGCGTATGCAACTCATGTGCTTTGTTATAAGTGGAGGCTTATGCTCTAAAGATGATCGAGCCCATAGTCGATATTTTAGGTACATGACTTATGTATGGCATGGCTTTACTAGCAGCAGTGGAATTCATAGATCAATTAAAGAGTTAATGATATCCTCTAATTGGCATTGTGTGGATTGATAAATATGGAACGTAGCCACGGGTTGCTCGTTCTTGAACAATCAATTTATCACAGTAATTTGTTGACAGTGATCATATTAATCATTAAGAAGAAACAATGGTGACAATGAGATAAAATAGGATTGTATTGAGTGAACGGATTTAACTTAAAGGAATCAATGATATCATATGAGGGTAACACACACATGACGAGGTCATTGGACAAAACAGTTGGATGAATTGTTTTCGTAAAGAGTATACAATAAGGAGTTTTCAATCATGGTACTTCTTTTGGACTGACTCCATGATTAAGTAATTGCGAATTATCGGAACGATGCTCCTGGACATAATTGTAATTACTAGAGCCTAATTGTATATGTCTAATTGGTCCCTCTGCTAGCTCAACAAAAGCTCGATCATACCACATTTGAATCAGAAGAAAATTCTACAACTTAAGAAATAATTTAATTGAGTCGATTTATTCAATGTGGAATTAAATTAGGTTATCGTGAGAATTGTTCAACTAGAGAATTTGATTACAGAATTTTCTTGAAAAATTAATTTGAAAAATCTAAGTGATTTTTGGAAAAATTAATTTTGATCAAGTAAAATTAAATTAATCAAATTAATTAAATTAATATTATATTTTTGGAAATTATTTTTTAAGTTAGACAATTGGCCCAATGAGTAATTGAACTTGATAATTGGACCTGAGATTGTAACTTGGGTTTGGGAGCCCAAAACCGAGACCAAGACCCAAAAACTAGACAAACTGGGCCCAGTATGTGAAACCGGGCCGACGGTCCAACCGGTGGCTAGACCGGACCGATCGGGATGTCACTGGCTCAGACCGAACCGGCAGTAGTCGAACTGGATCGGGGTGCCGTAAGGGTATCACACCTGCATCACTGGACACGGCATCCCAGTGGCCGGTGGCGATTGGTCTTTGATGGTTGAGCAGTGGAAGAGTTACACTCCTACTGAGACTCTACCAAAGAATTTGATTTTAGATTAACTATTCCAAAAATAATATTATTTTAATTGTTTAATATTAAGTTAAATTTAATACTTATTTTAATAGTATTTTAATAATTTATTTTTAAAGTGGTTATCTTAATATTAAATTTAATTTAATGTTTATCTTGTAGATAAATATTCTATTATTTTAGTAAGAGTTAATATTAAATTTAATCTAATATTTATCTTCATAAATAATAGATTAAATTTAATATTAAAGTGATTAAATTTAATCATAGTTGAACTCTCTAAACTCTCCCTATATAAAGAGAGCCTTGGGTCATTATTTTACACATACTTGAATTCAAAAGAAAGTTGCAGAGAGAAATTCTCCAAAAAGATTATTTTAGAAAATTTCTATAGATATTTCTCTGATTTACAACTTGACCCAAAAATTCAGAGAAATTGCAAAATTACCCTACTAGTAATTTTTGTGAAAATTTTTCTGATTTGAAGCGAGCCCACACTCGGAAAATGTGAGCTTGAGGATAGCGGAGAAGACTATTCGGTTGAAGCGCTCATCCTAGACTAATCGAAAAGACACAATTTCGATTAAGTGTTTATTACTTTAGATATCATAACCAAGATCTTGTTTGGGAAAAAAATTAAATTATGTTTTCCCTAAATTTATTTTTCGGTACGTTTTCCAAATCTATTTTTTCCAACAACCGGCTCATATACTTTGACCCTATATGACATATACAAAACCTATGGTGTGCACGACTCGGACGCTTGCACGTCGATTAATTGCAGCCTGTATTTCGAGTCCCCTATCAGAAATAATGCATATATAGGGTTGCAGGACAACATGCTTTCTTAATTTAGTCAAGAAGAAATCTCAAGCATTAGTGGCTTCTCCTTCAATAGTTGCAAAAGCTATTGAGAGGATTTTTTATTACTATTCTGTGCAACAACTAACAACAAGCGATTCTCATATCTCCCATACATGAATATGTTCCCAATTTGGACTAAAGGCTTACAGTACCAGAATGCTTCGATGCATGGCTTGAATGTCCAAAAAAGATTATGGAAAACTTTTTTCCATTAGACCATTTGATTTTCATAATACACAGGTTCCGTTTGCAGATCGATAATAATACTTGAGACGTACTGATTTAGTACCTTAAACCATTGCCACAAATTATTATATGATTTATCCCACTCGTTATGCATATTTTTCATAGCCTTCTGTTTTGCAGCCCATGCCTTGTAGTACGACACAGTGTAATTGTGCTGGCTACGGTTATTGATAATCAAAACCGATACAAGAATCATATGACTCGCTTTCGCCATAGGCAAGATAATGTCAGAGATCATGTCAGAATCCAACTTTAGACGATCTTGTGACATACTTGCAACAACACAAGTATGTGGAGCGTTATATTTCTTAATTATCTAGAACCCCATCCTCTTTCTCACATATGCTATGATTTTCCATGGACATCTGCTTTCAAGCATTACACAATTAGCCTCATTGATCGCTGTGAATCAGAGCTTTAAAATTTATAAAAAGAATGATCGAAGCTGGAAACTAACTCTGACAATGATTGAGGCAAGTGCACCTATCGAACAGTAGTATAGCTTAGGCAAGACCAGATTATCGAACCCAAAGGAACTAAAAGTACTAATACTAACTTTCTTTTTATTATCTAGCCTAAAAATAAAGAGAGATTGTTTATCTAATCTAAATTAATTAACTACTAAACTAAAGACTCTAAGACAAAGAAGAATGAATTTGGAAAATAACTTGGGAAAAACTCAGTTGATTTAGATGATACCTAGGAAGAATCCACCTAGACTTCACTTGTTATCTAACACCTGAACCATACGATTTATTCACTTAGTTTGATCCGTAAGACTCCCTAACGTATATTAAACCCTTTCTCGAGGAGAATAACGCCTCTTAGTAGGTTAATTAGTGGAACTCTCATTCTCTTATAATAACCCCTAGAATAGCGAAGAAATCGATCTATGGATTCCCATATTATGTTTCACCCTAATGGCAAAATCTTGTCACCCTATCTCTAGGCGTGCGATCAACTCCGCTTAATTATGTTGGATCTACTCTTGGCGTGGTCTATTCCTCCTCCACCTAAGCACATTAAATTTGGATTAATCTCACATAATTAAGAACAAACTAAGTATTTATCATATAATTCGAGAGAAAACAATAACAAGATTCATCATAGGTTTCATCCCCCTTGAATTGTATCAGAAGGGGTTAGTTCATAACAATAAAGGAAAACATCTCAAGAGAAAAGATAAAACAAAACATAAGAAATCTCTAAAACCCCCTGAAGGAATTGAAGGAGAGATCCTCCGTCTTGAGTATAATTCTGGCTTCTCGAGATGGATCAACTGGCTATCCTATGAATCCCCACAAATCTGCCTTCTCTGGCCTTGCACGACGCCCCTAGACAATGGCTTTGGGCTCCCTCTCTTAGGTCATACTTAGGGTGTATTTATAGGCTTTTGAAATACGTTTCTTTCTCCCTAAGTATCCTTTCTCGAATGAAATTGCTCTTCTCCATGGCAGATGCACAGCCATGGCACACGCCCGTGTGAATCGTGATCAAACCGTGTTCGGATTTCTTTAATGAGACACGGCCGTGTGAGTCGGGGTTAGACTGTATTCTAGATGATTGACTTGGCACGGCCGTGTGGGTCTAAGTCTAGGCCGTGTCGATTTCCTCTTTGGCCCGTTTTGGTCCGTTTTGAGCTCGTTTCTCGTTCTTTTTGTCCTTGGGTGCTTTCCTGAGTATAAGACATGAAAAGAAAGGATTAAGAGCACCTTTTTACATAAATCAAGGAATAATTCATCCAAAAGCATACTAAATGTGGGATTAAAATATGTTACTATTTCGGTTTATCAAATACCCCCACACTTAAGCTTTTGCTTGTCCTCAAGCAAAATTCTCAACTTACAATTAACAAGAACTTCCTATAATTCATAATAGTCATTGATAGTGTCTCATCATAATTCAGGGATAATTTATACATGGATAATTCAACTCAAAGTGTCCTAAAAATTCAAACACTATAAGCCTTATATTTTGTAGCGCAAAACATAGGTGTTTCCCTTCATCTAAATAATTACCTCTGATTCGAAATTTTCAAGGATTGACATCCTCACTAAAGATTCACTCAAATCACTCAAAGTGTTTAAGGTTCAAAATTTAAGCACTCAAAAGTCAAACATGAAGAGTTAATCCCATAGGCTTGCATGAAAATCAAATCTCCACCACTGAAATATGAGATGAAACACAAATCAAAAGGTCTTTGTTAGGGTTGTAACGGGGCTAGGGTTAAGGTGTGGAATAAGGCTGAATTAGAGGGTTAGAATCGAGATTGAATTTACAGATTACCTAACTAAGAAAAAATGAACTGATAAATTACATGAATTGAAACTTTGAAACTAATAATACTAATAATACGAGCTTCTTCTTCGATATTTGGAATTTAAATAAATGTATAAGCTCGTTTAATCACATAACTAATAATGAATATACTTCGTCATTTTTTTTACATAATAAAGGATTACTAAAATTCATAATTAGGCAAATAATCAGATCAAATCTCGATATAGGGGTAGTTAGAAAAAATGGTGATAACAATTACAAAGGGTTTTGGGTAAATATTAGTGGGTGAGTCAATAAATAGGGTTGTTAGGATTAAAAGGGGTTCACTAGGGGTTAATTTGTGAAGGTAGGCTTTTTATGGAGTAAGTGGGTTAAAACCTAAGTGCCTTTATCATCTCTGTATATCAAATCAAAAAGTGTGGTCTCGACATGTATAATCGATGCAAGTTCTAGAATAACAAATCAGTGTTGACATACTCATAATCAATAAAGTGAGCAAGAAAAAGAATTTATGCTCTATAAGGCTCAAAAACTCACAAAAATTATGGGTATTTTTGACATCAACCTTGTAAATATCAAATTTCAAGGTAATATTTAAATTCAGGTAGACGACCTAGAAAATTTTTAATTCAGAAAAATAGACTTATTATGCTTGATTCTCTAGTATTTTTAGACTTTAATTATCAATGCACAATTATCAATGACTTAATCTAAAACATATCAATAAAAATCATAAATCATCAGAAATTTCATCCTAATTAGTAATATGAGGAAATTACTTTCAAACAAGACTAAATTCAGGATTTTGAGAACAATGTCTAAGATTCACCCCCCACACTTAAGATGTACATTGCCCTCAATGTACAAAGATAGATAATATAAATGTAATGTTCAGATCAGAAGATATGGGGATAAGTAAAACTCCTTGAATCATGGATGAAATCCTTGAGCTGGATGAACGATATGTTGGAGGGGTCGTTCTGGATGACGATCCTGTGCTAGATGAAGAAATTGGGGAACTCGTGAAGAATTAGCCAAGAAATCTAAAGAAACCTTAATAATATACTAATAATATAATTAAAGACAAGAAAGATAAAGAGAAGGAGACTAAGAAGGAAAATAAACTAAGTTTAAAAGATAAAGAGGCTTGAGAATCCTTATTGGTAGATGGTTCAAGAGGTGGGTGTGATTTCTACGGCTGTGGTGGTGCTGGTGGTGGTTGAGGTGGTATGATTCCCAAGAAGCCTTTAGAACCTAAAAACAAGAAACTAAAACAAAATGAACTAGATAAAGCATAAGATAGTCAAAGGGAAGGAGAATGAAAGGAAAGAGAAAAGAAAAATAGAAATTAAATGGTCTCAAAGACCCTTGGCTTGTTGTTTGAATGAAGCTGCCGGCATGAACTCATGTGAATCGGTCTCCCTTGAGAAGATTGGCCTTTTACGCTTCTTTTCCATGGATATGATTTTGTTGTAGCTCAAGAGTCTAAGGGATTATTAGGAAAAAGGGAAAAAGAAAAATAGGAAAAAGAAATAAAGAGAGAAGAAGGAGAGTAGGTAAGAAGAGAAAGGAGAGGGGCATGGTGTTTAAATAGAATTTCAAGTCTGGCAGTTTCCCACGCTCGTGGGTTCACATGGCCGCATCGTACGGCCGTGTTCCTAGGCGTGTTGGTTACCTCATGCTCGTGTCTAGCCTGTGTTCGACAAGTCAGTATCTTGGCACGGTTTAAAGGCACGGGCTTGTTCTGCCCGTGGTTGGAAAGTCAGTAGCTTCACGCGGTCATGGGGCACGACCGTGCCCCTTTGTTGGTGCCCGTGGTGTAGTGGTTGGATCCGTGACGTCGAAAAGTGGTTGGAACTGATTTGCACGGCCTCTGCTATGTCAGTACGGGGCTTCCTATGGTCCACACGACCACGGCCACGGCCGTGTGCAAGGCCGTGTGACTTGGAAATCTGCACTTCTGGTTAGTTTATAATTAGGTGCTAAAAAGGAAAAATAAAATTAAAAAAATGTAAAAATTAGTGGGGTTAGTGCTCGGGTTGCCTCCCGAGAAACGCTCGTTTATAGTCTTAAGCTAGACTTTACCTTTCATTTGTATGATCATGGTGGTTTGAGGAGGTGAAAATCCTTTCTCATGTGATCAATTCGGTTTTTGATAAATAGTTTAAGTCGAGTAATGTTTACCTCAAAAGTGTTGAATTTAGGATTGCTTACCTCGATCATGTAGTATAGGAAGACATTAAGTACCTCAAAAGTGATTTCTTCGTTTGTCTTAAGGTCTGAATTGGTGATTCGAGGGTCTTCCTTATTCAACAATACCTGATCCCCTATTTTGAAGTGATTTGTTGTTCTTATCAGCTCGTCTGGGGTTTCCTTCAGTTTCACTCCGTGTATTCCTAGTTTCTCTTTAAAGTGTGTCTTCCACTCGTCTTGTTCATCACTCCGAAGCCTTCGATCCTCATGAATTTCTTCTTTATTGATGCGAGGTCTAGGCTCTAGCATCTGCGAAAGAGCTTAAAGAAACGGCAAGTTAATATGAAATTTCTTTGGAAGTTTAAGAGACTTACCGAATTCTTCCTCTGTGTGGTCTTTCTTTGTTGCATTGGGGTATGGCGCACGAGCTTGGTACTCTGTAATTACCGGGTTTGGTAAATCCTGGCTTACCTCAACCTTACCTCTACTCACCACAGGCTCTTGCCTTGGGTCAGATTCCACCAACCTTTCACTGTCATGAGCTATTATGGTTTGAATTTGTTCTTTTGGGTTAGTTTCAATATTGCTTGGCAAGCTTCCTTGTGGTAGTTACGAGATCAACTTAGCAAGTTGTATAAGCGACTTAGTAAGTTCCCCAAGCCCGACTCGATAAGTTCCCCAACTTGGTTCTTGATCCCCTTGATCGATGCTTGTTGGTCATTAAGTGTTGTCTCGCTTTTTTGGAGACGGTTATCTGTAGTGTCATGAATTTTGTCGACATCTCTTCAAGGTTCGACTCCTCTTCTGTTGGTGAGGTGGTTGTTGAAAATCTAGAGGAAGTTAGGTCTTTGGCTATTTTGATCATCCCACGAGAAATTGGGATGGTACCTCCAACTTGCATTATAAGTATCATTATAAAAATTATTTTGTGGTCTAGAATAGTTACCCGTATAGTGAGCTTGCTTGTTTTCCATGCCATATCCAGTAGAGTGGGTACTCGGGATTCGCTCACGCCTCTAAATTCGAATCATATTGTATTTACGGGTGTACCACGTCGAGGTTGAAGACCTTTGTTTGCTTTAGTAGGAATTGTCCTCATCGCTTGCCAGCGATAATTATTCGGTGCCATCGTCTCTATAGTCAAATTATCTGCCAAAAGCAAAATAGAATAAAAATTAGCAAAGTAAAAGAAATAAAAATAAAAATAAAAATAAAAATAAATTACAGAAAATAAAAAATAATGGCTAGAGTAATAAAAATAGAGTTTTCATAATATTTTAGTTCCCCGACAACGGCGCCAAAAACTTGATCGCTGTGAATCAGAGCTTTAAAATTTATAAAAAGAATGATCAAACCTGGAAACTAACTCTGACAACGATTGAGGCAAGTGCACCTATCGAACAGTAGTATAGCTTAGGCAAGACCGGATTATCGAACCCAAAGGAAATAAAAGTACTAATACTAACTTTCTTTTTATTATCTAGCCTAAAAATAAAGAGAAATTGTTTATCTAATCTAAATTAATTAACTACTAAACTAAAGACTCTAAGACAAAGAAGAATGAATTTGGAAAATAACTTGGGAAAAACTCAGTTGATTTAGATGATACCCTAGGAAGAATCCACCTAGACTTCACTTGTTATCTAACATTGAACCATACGATTTATTCACTTAGTTTGATCCGTAAGACTCCCTAATGTATATTAAACCCTCTCTCGAGGTGAATAACGTCTAACCCTAGGTTAATTAGTGGAACTCTCGTTCTCTTATAATAACCCCCTAGAATAGTAGTAAATCGATCTATGGATTCCCATATTAGGTTTCACCTAATCCAGGCAAAATCTCGTCACCCTATCTCTAGGCGTGCGATCAACTCCGCTTAATTATGTTGGATCTACTCTTAGGCAGGGTCTATTCCTCCTCCACCTAAGCACATTAAATTTGGATTAAGCTCACATAATTAAGAACAAACTAAGTATTTATCATATAATTCAGAAAACAATAACAAGATTCATCATAGGTTTCATCCCCTTCGGGTATCCGAAGGGTTTAGTTCATAACAATAAAGGAAAACATCTCAAGAGAAAAGATAAAACAAAACATAAGAAATCCCTAAAACCCCCTGAAGGAATTGAAGGAGAGATCCTCCATCTTGAGTATAATTAGAAGCTTCTCGAGATGGATCAACTGGCTATCCACGAGTGAATCCCCACAAATCGCCTTCTGCGGCTAACACGGCGCCCTAGGCGATGGCTTTGGGCTCCCTCTCTTAGGTCATACTTAGGGTGTATTTATAGGCTTTTGAAATACGTTTCTTTCTCCCTAAGTATCCTTTCCCGAATGAAATTGCTCTTCTCCACGGCAGATGCACGGCCATGGCACACGCCCGTGTGAATCGTGGTCAAACCGTGTCCGGATTTCTTTAATGAGACACGGCCGTGTGAGTCGGGGTTAGACCGTGTTCTAGATGATTGACTTGGCACGGCCGTGTGGGTCCAAGTCCAGGTCGTGTCGATTTCCTCTTTGGCCCGTTTTGGTCCGTTTTGAGCTTGTTTCTCGTTCTTTTTGTCCTTGGGTGCTTTCCTGAGTATAAGACATGAAAAGGAAGGATTAAGAGCACCTTTTTACATAAATCAAGGGATAATTCATCCAAAAGCATACTAAATGTGGGATTAAAATATGTTACTATATCGGTTTATCACTCATATTTTTCTAATTGGAGTTTTGTAACATGGAAGTTGACCTCATACTTTATGTTATACCGCTTCACTACAGTAACAAAAGCATCTTTAGAGGAAAACTCCATTCCAACTTGTAAATCGCCGACATTAAACAAAAAAATTGCATGGCCCGATCTTTTATGGGGAAGTTCTTGAAATTCTAACCCACCTTCAGCATCAAGTTCAACATTAAGCATTTGGAGTGGAGTTGCATATGTCGTGAAATCTGAAATAGGTTTCTCTAGCATTGTGGAAACACGAAATTATACACACTTTTTCATGCCCTTTTTAACTCAAATTCATACAAATTCGTAGTAATTCTTGTTGAAAAATATATAATAATTATAAAATAATTAAATTGTACTTAAATTATTAACATTTTTAATTTTAATTAATTTTTTTAATAAATTTTCATTAATTTTGATTTATTTTTGACAGATTCGCACAAAGGGCAAAATTTGGCTCGGCAGACACAATTAGAAGCGCAAAACTAAGAAGCGATTTTTGAAGCATCGAGGCAAATTAATTTTTCTGCATAAGACGGTCCAATTTATTAATATTAATTTATAATATAATTAATTTAAATTTTAATCCAATTTATTTTGGGTTAAATAATTATTATTAATTAATTATGAAAAGAGGCCCAATTATGCTAAACCGAGAGACCGGTCCAATTAAACAACTGGGCTGCTCAAAACCGTCCCACATGCTGACCCAATCAGCTTATTTATCTGATTATTTGGCTTGCAAAACAACCCTTGAAGCTTCCTTGAAATTGCATTCAAACCCCTCCACTATTCAAGCCTTTCTAGATTTGCCCCTAGCTAAATTTAGCAAATTTGAAACCTTCAAACTTGCCACATGTGTGGCCGGCCATGGGGGGAGTCTATGGCTGCTGATTTTTGGTATTTTTAGCAGCCTCTCCAACCTATAAATACCCCTTTGGCTGCTCATTTCAAACACACCTCTCATCCTTTCACTTTCTCTCTTAAAAACCCCTTCCTTTGTTCTTCTTTTTCCCTTCCATTTTCTTGCCGATTTCCCCTCTTGGAAAAGAGCCTTTCAGCCACCATTGGAAGCAGCATTCAAGTGCTCGTAGAAGCCTCGGTTCAACAAGAACAAGCGGAGAAGGAGGAGCGAAGCAAACTAGTCAAGCTTCAGAGAAACACCAGATTTGATTCTAGTTCCCCATCCTTTAATTTTTATTGATGTTGTTATGAACATGTCTATGAATACTTGTGATGTTGATATGTTTAATTTAATTAATATGGCTTAAATTTAATTCATTTTAGGTTGATTTCATTTCGTCCACTTAAGTTATTAAAATTGTGTTTGTGTTGTTATTGGCCTTGGTAAGTTGTTTGATTAAGTAAAATCATGATTAAGTTATTCTTGCATTAAAATTGTAAGGTAACTAATGAATTAATTATTTAATCGTGTTGAAATTGTAATTAATTGACACAATATTTAATCAGTGCATGTTTAATCTTCTAAGGTAGCTGAGGGTTAAATTAGCGACGGTATTAGACGGTACATTAGCCTTGAATAACTAGCAAGATTATTGTGATTAAACTGTTTCAAGGTAGGAATACATTGTTACCTCACTTAATCTTTTATATGCTTATGAAGATTGATTAATTGTTTGAATTGGAACTGGAAAATGTTCAAGAGTTTAGTTAATTTAATAAGTATGTATGAGCAGTAGTTAGCAAATTACCGAGTTGCTATGAATTTATTGGTAACAACATGAACATGAGTTTAGTACTTCTAAGTTAAGAAATGTAATTAATCTAACACAATTATGTCATCTTGATTAAAATCATCTTTTGAAATCATGCATTGGAACTTTTATTTTTATTTTTATTTTATTTTACTTAGTTAAACTTTAGTTTTTAATCATTTCCTCAAAATCAAAATATGTTTCTTCCCCAAAGTGTTTTTAATTACATTCATAAATAATTCTTTTCACAGTCCCTGTGGGTACGATAACTCGACATTTACTTGTCACTTTATTACTTGTTGCGATTGTGTACACTTGAACATTTCCATCGTTCCACATTGTCCGAACCTTCACCATAAAAGTCACTCTCTTCTAGTTCAATAGGAACGGTCTTTAGTTTAGAAAATAATGCAATTTGCAGACCATCTGACCCTAACTCCCGGATTGGATCATTATCGATTTCAAATCCCTCTTCGTTATCAACCCAGTTGCAAGTTCAAGGTGTGATGTCCCTTTGTTGGTGTAGATTGTAGGGAGTACATCATCTATTCTTGTAAACCCTACGTTAAAAACAAAATCATTTGCAGATTGCCCACCAGTGTAACTTGATGGCATACCCATATAAGTGTTTCAGCATAAAACATCAGTGTTTGGAAGTTGAAATCAAAAGTTGTAACACCCAATACCCGACCCAATCGTCAGGTCTGGGTACTAAATGTCACAATTAAACCCTATTACTAAACACAAATCTGATTTGACCTATCTACAACTTAAACAATGCCAGATTTGGTCCCTATTTATCGTATAACTTTATTCTAATCTTTTAGATAACAACATGTTTCAAAAATTAAACTTCAACTGAACTTTCTATTATACAAGTACTAAGGTTCTTAGATTAAAGTTCTTACAATCAATTTTGCTTTACTGGACATGTATATATATTTATTTACTATGACTTGGACCTTAAATTTTGATATAATTACACTTATTCGAACCCTGGTGTAACACCCTATACCCGACCCAATCGTCTGGTCCGGATACCAAATGTCATAATTAAATTGTATTACTTAACAACCTTTCTAACTTGATTTACTTACAACTTAAACAATGCCAAATTTCTATCCATATTTACCATACAAATTTATTCTGATTTCTTAGGTAACAACAAGTTTCAAAATTTAAACTTCAAATAAAATTTCTAATATACAAGTGCTAAGGTTCATACAAACATTTTGCCTTACTGGGCATGTATATGTAATTACAGTGACCTGGAACTTAAAATTCGAGTAAAACTTTGCTTATTTGGACCCCGAGGTGTAGCCTCTAAGGGTGCCCCTCTATATACATGATATAACTACAACGTTATTCGCGTGGACTTAGAGGGGTCTAGCTTGGTCCCTCTCACAAAACCTCGAGTCATTCATTGACCCTGCATTCAAGGTAAAAATTACTCGTAAGCTCGAAAGATCTTAGTGAGATCTTATACAGTAGTATTTATAGAAGACTTTTAAATTTTTCTGGTAAATAAGAATTAGTGCACAAAATTAAAAATCCCTGAGTATCTTAGGAGATTCCGCAGTTTGAATTGCATAGTCGATGCCCATGCGTTCTCTGAACGAATCTTTGGCAGACATATCGACTAATTTAATCATAAATGTACTATTTCTGACAACCCTTTTCTGAAACTTGAACTTGTCTAGCTTCATCTTAGACTTCTATATTACTGATCTGTCGTAATTTGATATGGCAAATTAGGCTTTCCTGGTGTACTTAAGGAGCTTATTCTCAAGCAAAGTAGTGTATTTTCTGTAGTTTTTCGTAATTTTTAGATTTTAAGTTCATAAGTGTAAATGTCTTACTTTTATTCATTTTGAAACCCATATTGGCCAATAGTGCCATTGGGGACCTTGATGTATGGTTGAGTGGAAGAGGGACGTGTTGGAGGTTGAAATCGAGTGAAAAGACACCAAAAGATAGGGTATTGTGATATCCAAACATTAGAATCATGATACCTCCAACAGACTCAAGATTGGAGATCACCCTTTAGTGGTATCCGATATCCACTTTGGGTATCGCGATATCCACCCTCCAAGAAGACCCTTAAGTTTGAAACTGTCTGAGATATCGCGATATCCTCTTCCTTGGTATAGCATTACCGATATCATGAGGGGACAAAATTAGAAAAAAGGATAGTCTTTGTCCACCCGAAGCACCAATCATTGAAGGCTCATTCAATGGTATTTTGGGTACACAAATTGGGCCAGAATAGCTGTTATATCAGCCAAAATTTGGTTGAAAGAGAAAGAGAGGCCACATTACCTTAGTTTAGGCTTAGTTTTCCTTAGGTTTTCTCTTAGCTTCTCTTCCTCTTTTTCTAGGGTTTCTTATTTTCATTTCCTTAGTTGTAGATTTTACATTTCCCAACAACTTTTCTTCTTGTTTTAGTTGTTCTTAGTGTTAGTTAAGTTAGTTATCACTGTAGCTTGGGTTTATTTGCAACTTTAGTCTTTGTACCTTGGTTGTAAGACATTTTCAGATTTAGTTTAATGAATTTCAGTTTCTTTTACTTTGCATTTGTTAAAATTTATTCCCTTTATGTTTATTACTTTAGATTTTTTTGTTGAATGTTTCTCTTTACATGTCTTTTAAGTTTTCTTGTATAAAAATCTTAACTTTTATATTTTTCTCAAGTTTTGCTTTAATGGCTTCCTTGCTTTTCATTTTCATGGTTGTTAGTTTTATTTCCAGCATGAGTAGCTATGCCTTTAAGGTGGTTGATTGATGGAGATGTGGTGAGTTGATTTTTAGATAAAGGACTAAATCGTAATAAATTAGACTAATTTGAATGAACTTAAAACTTAGGTTTGACGACCCCAAGGGAACATTTAGTCAAGTGAGATCGAGAGATCTTGTTGGGCACCAATTCATTAGTCCTGGGTTAATCGGTGAGATCGAGAGATAATCCAGAGTAATTTGTCTAACTTAGTAAAATGGAGACTGAGAGGTAAAATGGAGCCATTTTGTGAGTTTAAGCAATTTGGACCCCTAATTCAAGGATTAGAGAACCACATCAATGTCAACCAACCACCATTTGTTATTTAATTGTTAATTTCGTAACTTTTCATGTTTTACAATTTAGTGTTTGCTAGCTAAATAGTAAATTAGATTAATTTATCTTGACTTCATGATTTGCTGTAATATAATTGTTTTTACGATTAATTTATCTTTACACGCTTGTTATTTAGAAATTGTTCAATCCACGATTCTCTTGGGTTCGGTATTTGGAATACTCCAGTGTTTTATTGTAAACACTATATATTACAACTGACCTGTCACACTTGAAGTAAAGCCACGATTTTCATATTGTATTCTAATTCCCTAATGTTGATTTTCTATCTCTCTCCTTAGGCGATTAAGGGAGAGAGAGAAGCGATCATTTTACCTTCCTGGTTTGACTCATCAAAAGGTAACCATATATGCAAATATGCAAATTGGTAACGACTATTGGCATACTTGTAGGTATCTCGCCACAACGACAGATTCTTACCATGATCCCTTCATTCCATACTGAAATCAATATAGACTTGCTATGTTATCCCGACACTTACCTTTTTATGACTTAGCTTGTGCATATACCCTTCTAGTGGAAAAACCCAATTCCTTTCATCCTCGTAAGTGACTTTCGAGATATATGTTTTGGTGGATAGTCAAACATTACGATTTTCTTGCGAAATTGTACTTATAAGATAGTTCGAACAGATATCTCCTCAATCAGGTAGTCCTAATGGACTTCCCAGCCACTGATAGTTACTACTGAACTCTTTCCTCGCTAGATTATGTAAGCCAAACTTCCCATTTATAAGATAGTCCCTAGCGGACTCATGTTTTCATTCATTGGCCCTTGCGAACATCTTTGTTTTCAAGATAGTCCTTGGCGGACATTCCATGTAAGATAGTCCATGGTGGACTTTCCGCGTAGGATAGTCTTTGGCAGACTTCCCTTTTCTGGTGATCTTATTGTCAATACATATTTAAAAATAAGATCTGGAGAGTTGTCTCACTTCCTTATAACCTCTGTTGACTTATCTGTCTCATCTGGCGGACTCTTATTGGCAAATACTTATTCACAATTACTCTGAAGAAAATATCCCTCTTTCCACACATATCTACGCACAAGGCACTTTTACATATTCCTTCTACCTTCACATCTTGGTTGTACCTCATGTTAGTATGCTTGCCAGCATTCATATACGCCATAACTATTGTAACTGACTTCGTCACACGAGTCATAATAGGGTTTCCACATATATACCTCGACTGGCTTCTGTATTTATTGTTCTGACGGGCTTCATTTGCCTTAAAGTGTAACTATCCTCCACTAGATCATGCAATGACTTGCCATGGACTTTTGACTCCAAAGAGTTAGTAAACATCTTTTGAGGTGTTGCTCCGTAGATTCTATAGACCTTTTTCATGGTGTCACTCCATAAATCTTGTAAACTGTTTACACAGTGTCACTCCGTAGAGCCTGTAGATCATTTATCCTAGCAAACCTCCTCAAGTTCCTTTTAAACCCATACATTCCTCCATTCCACCAATTTTCCTATCTTCAACTAACTCACAAAAGTAACTCCCTCCTTACTTCGCATTTATAAACATACATTTCAAGCACATCACATTCATTATCATAACATGGATCAATACACATAACAATTCATCAATACATAGTTTTACCATACAGATCATACTTCTAAACATTCATGTATTTACCTAGCTTTATGCATGCATAACTTTATCATTCACCGCAATCACATACGACTATAGTTCTCAAATTGGACTCAGAGCAAACATACAAGTAGGACATGTAAGCAACACAACAACCATCAAACACCTAAAAGTGGAGTACAGAAACTCACCTGAAATCCTTCAACCTCGTCGGTTTAGCTTTTCCGGATGCGAGTATTCTTCGTCTTTGGCTAAATCACGACAACTCAAATACCAATTAAAGCGATAGCATTCAAACTTTAAAACCCATAATCCAGTCTCATACAAAAGCCTTTTAAATTTTTCAAAAATCCTTACTTTTCTTTCTCAAATTCACGAATACAAAAAGATTAAGAAGCTTACTAGCTCATCGGATTCTCTACTTTCCAAACTAAATCCTCACAATCACTGCCCCATGCAGAGCTTTCCTAAATTCTTCCTTCTTCAGAACAACCAATAAAGATAATGTAGAAGAGAAAAGAATGAAACAAAGATGAGAAATATTTTTTTCTGCAGAATAACTCTTCACATATATATATGACCCTCTTTTTACACACGGTCAACAAGGTCCCTATTGAGCCATCCATCACTAACCATTTTTTTCCAACTAAGAAACCAGTCGGTTCCCACTTAACTAAACCAGAATTGAGATCCAACTATTTACCATTCAGCTACAAAGTTTTCCAAGTTTTTCAGTAGATTCCACCGATCTTGCTTTCTCTTTCATTTAACTCCCAACTCTTCCACTACAGGAAAACAGACTTTTAGCGGCATTTTTTTTTGCCTTTAGCGGTGTTTATAAGCGCCACTAAAAGTAAAAGCGCCGCAAAAAAGCCGCAAAATTTAGCGGCGTTTATGAGAAAAAAATGCCGCTAAAAGTCATGACCTTTAGCGGCGCTTCTCCAACAAATGCCGCTAAAGGTCATGACATTTAGCGGCACTTTTCTAAAAAACACCGCTAAAAGTCATGACCTTTAGCGGCGCTTGTGAAAAAAATGCCGCTAATTTGTACAGATTTGTAGTGTACAATTTGTTTTATATCATACCCCTCATGCACTAAAAACCAACCAATAACAGTAAATATAGCATATAATTCCAACCCAAAACAGCAAATGTAGAATATAAATCACACCAAATGCATTGATTGTAAATGAAACTTGAAATTCAATAAACTAAATGCATTATAACTGAAAATATTCTTACAATAATGTTAAATGTAATAATGTTTTAAAATAATCAAACAACGAGAAAGTACATGTCTAAGATGGCGGCCTCTGCATTTCTTTGAAACATCTGCATCATTCTTTTCAAGTTGTAGCTGGAGCTCATCGTGCTTTCGATTCGCTGCTCGCTAGCATCGATCTTTGCCTCCGCTCTCTCGCATTTGCATTTGCCTCTCGCTACTACCGCTTCGCATCCGCTTCTAATTCTTTGGAGTTCTTCATATTTTTGTTGAACATCAATAATTTGTTGCCTCTGCTCAGCCATGCTCTCTTGCATCCGAGTTATCCGGTCTTTGAGCCCTCGAACTTCAAAGACGAGATTGACTCCGGAAGGCATGTATTCTTTGGGAGCGGATCAAAATATTGGGTGGGTAACACAGATCCTTGTAATCGCACCCGACCATACCTTTCAAAACCAAAAACATCGGTGACAATTCTATTATAAATATACTCAAGATTAACAGAACTATCGATCCGAAGCGATCGTACATTACTTTCGGGACCCAAAACTTGGTAATAATTGCATTATCAATCTCTCAAGATTAACAGAACTATCGATTGGCCGGCAGTACCGCTTCATACTCGCCTTCTTCTCCTTTAGTTTATCCTAATAAATCAATGAAAGAGTTAGAAACGAAATATATAATAAGAAGGAATGCAACATAACTTGTAATTGAAGAATTTTATTAAGTAAATATACCATAATTTCTGTGACTTGGATGTCATCGGAGATCCATCCTTCTTCCTATGCGTAATGTCAAAAAGTGAAGGCATCCAACTTTTGACTGACGAGGCTTCCTACATTTTAGTAGAAAGAATATAAATTAATAGTATAAATTCATTAATATTTGACATAATTAATAAATTATGATACCTCGGCCTCACTACACAAGCAAAACTTACGGACCTACGGTGTGCGTGAATTTTTGTTCTTTGTCACGCTTGTTCCAACTCGCTCACGGTCCTACATAATGAAATTTGAACTATGTATATAGTAAATACCGTAAACCGAAAAATTTATAAGACTTTAGAAGTACGTAATACCTCTCCTTTCTTCGAATTCCAGAATCGAACTTGATCTTCCCATTGGTACCTCAACATTCCTGGCGGGACATTTCTTAATTTTTTCGTCGAGGTGATGTCTATCTTAAAATATTGTTTTTTCAACGTGCTTTTATGGTCTCTCTATTTTTACCCAACGTCTTCTTAATATAATCATCGGAGACCTCTAAAGCAAATCTCTCCTGAAAAAACACAAGTTTAAAAAGTAAATATAAATGAAAGTTAAACAAAAGTATTATAAATTAGATTCACGTTTTTACCTTAATATTATCGAGAGCACGATTTTTGTTGGCGCAGCATATGATGCCATGATTAAGTAGTTAATGGGTAACATATTGGCATTACGTGATAGAATGCCCAAATAGCACGCTAATGATCGAGCTTGAGATCCAACGGGTGGCCATGACTATTTCTCCTTACTTTAACACGCTCGGCAGGATCTAGCTCGTACAAATCTTTAAGGACTGTACGTCCCCGACCTCTTCGCGTCCTACCACCTTCAGCTGAAAAATGATATATTATTAGTATCTTAAAATTTCAAAATGAATCAATAATAAAATTCAACATGCATGTAAAATAAATTAACATTACTCTGAACTTCTACAGGCTCATCATCTATGTTCGGCACACTAGAAGATCCAACAAATGTTTGTTGTTCACTATTTGCTTCTTCTGAATTTGGAGTATTGTGGACAATACTTAAATCTCGTAATCGTCTTCTAGGCATTTTTCCTGCAATACACATAAAATAGTGCAAAATTTTAGTAACAAACAAAATAATAGTACATTTAAAATAGTTAAATTATATAACATGACCAATATTAAAATTATAATATTACATATAAATAAAAAATCGTAAAATCTTACTACATCATATTTCATAAATATCTTCGTCCACATCGTGACGAACCCATTGAAATTGTTGACTAGTACTAGGGATATTTTCATTCAAGTTTTGTTATGGAAAAGGCAAAGTTTCAGATCTTTTGACTATGTCATCTCTACTTCCATTGCCCATGTCGAACAAGTCTCTAGGGGTGTTCCAGAGTACAACGTACCAACCCTCATCAATTGGACCTTTTGAGTAAAAAACTTGTTTCACTTGAGAAGAAAATACATACGGCTCGTCCATCAATTGTTCTCCAGTGTGAATCAATCGAGAAAAATTCACCATTGTAAAACCATATTGATTGTTTTTAATTCTGCGAGCCGTATTCACATCAGCCCAATCTCCTCGAAATAAGACAACTTTCCATCTGCCATAATAATCCAACTCAATTATGTCGGTAAGAAGTCCGTAATACTCCACATTCCCTTCGACAGGATTATTGTCCCTAGCCCTAGCATAACTCGTAATTGAAGAATTAACAACAATTCCACAATTTTGTGTTCTCCTCAATCTCTCGCGATACTTTGTATGAAATCTGAATCCATTGATGAGGAAGGCACTAAATCTTTTCACTATCCTATTTGGACCTTGTGAAAGCCATTTAACCGTCATTTACTTCATTCGGCTCCAAACCTATTGAACCAGAAAGTAAATTGAGTAACTATAAATGTTACGAGAAAACATTATGACTTGTCAATGAAAACTTTAATTGCATACCGTTTGGCTTAACCATTCATGAAATGATTCCGTGAACAACTTATTAATTTCTTGTCGATGTAATCTTGGGACCGTGAACGAGCTCTTAATATTTGTTTGTACTCACTATGTTAAAAAAGGGCTACTTTGTTAGAAGACAAACAAATTATAATTGATGAGTATTTATCAAATTCTACAACTTACTTGCGTAATGGTTCCATTGAATCGTGATTAAAAAGAACATATCGATGTGCTTGGACCCACGATCTATCATCTAATTTCGCAATTTTGACTTTCTTTGATTGGTTCTCTGAAACTTTGAAATAAATAAGTTACGGCCAAGTTATGATCTGCATGAGCCCAACATTTCTAGTTGGTCCGTTCATTGTTGTTTCAACATCTTCCAAATACACAGAGCAGAAAGTCATACATTCCCTCGCTAAGTAGCCTTGGCAATTGATCCTTCGGATAACGCTTATTGCGGCAGTAAGACTTTAATTTGGATAGGAACCTAAACACGATATACAACATTATCAAAAGTTGCAACTAAAGGCATTGAGGTGAATGAAGGAATAATTTGCAAATAAAGTAAGACCTTTCAATGGGATACATCCATCGATAGAAAACGGGTCCACCAAGTATTTCTTCACGCGGGAGATAAATTAACAAGTGCACCATAATAGTGAAGAAGGAAGGCGAGAAGATCTTCTCCAGATTGCATAAAGTCAATGCGGCGCGATCTTGTAGTGTCTCAAGTTATTGAACATTCAAAACTTTACCACAAATGCCTTTCATTATATTTGACAGTTCAATTACACAAGACGTCACCTTTTTCGACATACAACACCGCATAGCAACTGGCAGTAAGTCTTGCATCAAGATGTGATAGTCATGCGATTTTAAGCCATATAGTCTTCGATCCTTAAGACTCACACATTGAGATATATTTGATACATACGCATCCGAGACCTTTATATCCTTCAACACCATACAGAACACTTCTTTCTCCGTCTTCGACATTGAAAAAATAGCAGGCGGCAACCGATATTTCATATTTGGAAGTGCTTGGGGATGAAGCTCACGCCGAATTCCCATGTGGACTAAATCAAGTCGACTCTAAAGATTATCTTTCGATTTTCCATCGACATTCAAAATAGTCCCAATGATGTTCTCGCAGACATTTTTCTCAATGTGCATGACATCAAGATTATGGCGTAAAATCTTATGCTCCCAATAAGGCAACTCAAAAAAAGTACTTCTTTTTTTCCACAAGTCCGCCTCATTAGGATCATCCTCTTCATCAGATTCATCATCAGATTCATCCTTAGATCTTCTATTTCTTTGTGGGTTGGCCGGTTGATTCATCTTCCCATAAATAAAATTCATATCTTTCAACATTAACAATATTTTGGATCCATCGGATCATGCGAAGGAGCTTCTCGAACTCTTCAAGATCTTGTCAACCGAGCACTCAAATCTAAATCTACGATTTTCCAGTAACCACCGACGATGCCCCATGTAAGAGAACTTCTTTCCGTTATATAACCATTGCGAACATGTCGCGGCAAAGACAAACACGGACAAGCATAACGCCCCCGGTACTCCAACCGGATAAATTAGCATAAGCCGGGAAGTCATTAATAGTCCACATCAAAGCCGCACGTAAATTAAAGTTCTCTTTTCTCATTGCATCGTATGTCTCAACACCAGCCCATAGTTGTTTTAACTCTTCAACAAGTGGCTACAAATAGACGTCAATATCATTCCCGGGCCCTTTCTCTCCAGGTATAATTATAGACAAGATAAAGGATGACTGTTTCATGCAAACCCATGGAGGGAAATTATAGGGAACAAGCACCACAGGCCAAGTACTATACGTTGTGCTCATGAGTTTGTAATGGTTAAATCCATCGGATGCTAGCCCAAGCCTCACACTCCGAGGATCGCCTGCAAAGCTTGGAAATTTGGAGTCAAAAGATTTCCAAGCTAAAGAATCTGCAGGATGCCTTAACAGTCCATCATTGGTTCGTCCATCACGGTGCCACGTCATTGACTCGGTTGTCTTCGACGACATGAAAAGCCGTTGAAGCCTTAGTATTAGTGGAAAATACCGCAAAACCTTAACTGGCTGCTTCCTTGACTGTGTATCGTGATCTTCCTCGTTACCATCCTCTGTGTTTCTATTAATCCAACGGGATTGACCGCATACATGACAGCACTGTTGGTTTATCCGGTCGCCCCAATACAACATGCAGTCATTTGGGCAACTATGAATTTTGTTGTAGCCAAAGCCCAAATCCTTTATCAGTTTCTTCATGTCTTTGGAAGATTGAGGGATTTTCGCAAACGGGAACATTTCTTGTAGAAACTCTAACAGCATTGTCAACGAGTTTCTGGTCCATCCTCCCAAACATTTCAAGTGAAAAAGACGAATACAGAAAGACAGTTTGGAAATTTTTGATCCCTCATACAGTTCTTCATTCATTTCACCAAGTAACGTGTAGAACCTCACCGCTTCTTGATTTGGCTGTTCATCAGGTACACTTCTTCCCCCTTCGGTGAAAGTATTTCCACCAAAATTATAATCATCGGTTGCACCCAAGTCAGGTGGAAATGACCCGAAACCATCATTGCGCATATTAAAAGCATCCCGCAACATGCCTTCCATGTTATCATCTCTAACATTCTGATTGTAAGCACTATGAGGATAACCTGATTCATCGATGAAGATGCTCCACTAGACGCATACACACTCCATGAAAAATCCATTTTTGTACCCCGGACAAAGCCATCAACAACTAGATGTTCGTAGACAACTTCACGATAATGCCAATTAATATTGCAACACTTATTACACGGGCAAAGAATCATATTCTCGGCTTGCATTTTGAAATGCGAAATTCGAAAAGTTTCTACTCCATTTCGATAGCCGTTGCTTACCCTTGACAATTTCATCCAAGTCCTATCCATTTCGTAGTTCTTGAAGTCTAAAGTTGACAATAAATTACACGGCTAAATTGTTAATTTATAATTTATGTGAAATCTTGATATGATCACATATATAAGCGAGTACTATGTAAGTTATGTAGATTATGTAAGTTATGAAGTTTGATCTTAAAACTATGTAAGTTATGAAATTTGATCTTAAACTTATGTAAGTTATGAAATTTGATCTTAAAATTAAGTAAGTTATGTATTCTTTAAGATTCATCATACGTGGCATTGTTACACCTAGGGAGGATCCATATCTTACCTAACAGTGAGATATAAGGCAACCCGTCAGGTTTTCAGCCTATATACTTTGAATCTTTTCTTTTATCTATACAAGTATTATGTAAGTTATGTATTATGTAAGTTATGTAAGTTATGTAATATGTAAGTTAGATAATTTTATGTAAGTTATGTATTATGTATTATGTAAGTTAAATAATTTGATGAAAGCTATGTAAGTTATGTAAGTTATGTATTATGTAAGTTAAATAATTTTATGTAAGTTACGTATTATGTATTATATAAGTTAAATTAAAATTTCAAATCGAGAATCAGTTGATGTGTGAACATATATGGCATGCATTACATTGTAGCTTTTTTTAAAATATTAATTGGTTTTAGTTTTTCGTTTGAGGTAGGCTGGAAAATGTAATTATATGTTTTTTTATAATTGAAATTTGGTGTGATGTTGTTAAATTTAAATAGTTTTTAAATTACTTATTTTAAAAAAAGAATTTATTTTCTATATTAAAACATATTTAAATAATGATCAATATTAATATTATATTTATAACAAAATATTTATAAGTTTTTAAATTTAAAAAGTTTTTAAATTACTTCTTTTAAAAAATAATTTATTTTTATAATAAAACGTATTTAAAAAATAATCAATATTATTATTATATTGATAACAAAATATTATTAATATTTTGGAAAACATTGAAAATATTAAATATTAAAATCAAACACTAATATAAAAAATTAGTAATTAGTAATTAGTAATAACTTTTATATTTTGTTTATGTTATTTTTTATATCGTATCATACCTTAAATTTTAAAAAATAATACACGGGAGCTTGTCAAAAATCTAAGCGGCATGATTAGACAACAATTTGGAGGTTCTTCAAACATTATTAATAAGAAACACCAATAATAAACAGCAATTTAGACAGAAAAACTTTGAATCTTTTTATTTTTTGGACAGCAATAGAACAAACAGCATATATACCAACCAAGCAGTATAATAAACAGCTATTTGGACAGTAATTTGGACAAATCCGTCATGATATAACTGTTACTGATCTGAAATTTGAACTAAAACGTACCTTAATGATTTCAACAATATAGTCTACTCCACTCTCAACAAGAAACAGGGGCTGCAGTCAGAAACATAAAAGATTAATAATCTTGACTAACAGTTGGATATCTAATGTTTTTTCTATGAAATGAATATAAATCAACAAAATGAATATAAATAAGAATAATAATGATTTCATACCTATTAAGTTATTACCACCAAATCCAATCCAACGATTGCGCGAGGAGCGATGGGAAGCGATGAATCGAGATACAAACAACATATGAATTAACAAATGCTATTGATTAATTACAAAATGCTATTTACTAAAAACTAATACTCACATTCTTTGACCGAAAGAAAAATAGTCAATTCAGTAGTCGATCTAAGTCCTCTTCAATTCTACTCACTTTCAAAGTACGGATACCTTTCTCAATACAAATCTGTAACAAATACATATGAAATTTATTAAAATAAAAAGTCTATTCACATACATTTTTATACACTAGTATGAAATTTTATACAAATATATGTATATGTATTACACATATATTCAAATTAGTATTCTTATTTTATATTGACCTAACTAGAAAAAATGAGCGTGAACAACTTCTTTTATTGTTAGTAATAATAATTAATCCCTTTCTAAAGAGCTTTTAAATATATTTCGTTTTCATAGATAGAAATTAAATTCCAATCTTTTTTAAGATAAATAATCATCATACTATACCTCATGTTTTGGATTTCCAGTACAAACATTATTTATTTATACATTTATTTGATGGATGTCGAAAGTGTAAAGCAAATTGGGCAGAAATTGTTTGTCTTGAAGTTTTTATTGAATCCAGCAATGAATAACATAAATTTCTAACTCTCACACTTAAATCCGAATAACATAAATAAGTCAAACTCAATTATCCCATAGAGATAATAGAGATTATCCATATTCAACGTAACAACTTTCTTACGAGACAATATGGATTGGATAAGAAAAGCTGGATACGGACACTTGAGAGATTTGAAGGCAGAAAACTGGATAACAAATATGTAAAATAAAGTAAGCATAACTTAAAAATTTAAAAAAAAAAAACATTTCAACTATAAAAAAGCAATCAAATTACTTCATCTCGTATAAAAAAGCAGAGTACATTCACAAGTAAATACAAATATATGTCAAAGCAAGTATAATTAATTAAGTCATTGAACATACAGTACATTATAATTAATTAAGTTAAATAATTTAATTTAATGAATATATTTTTTGAAAGTTCTTTAACAAAACAAATTTATATGCACCAATACTAATTAATATCGACCAACAATGATACTAGTCGGTAAAAACCAAAAAAAAATACGATTACTGTGTATCATTTAGGTTTACCTCAATTAGTACATACTGAAGTGAACGAACGGCAGCTTATGGTACCAAACACCCGAGTTTACAGGATAAAACCTTATGTGCGACATCAAAAACAAACATGCCATTGAAGTAGTAACTCAAAAACAAGTGCCCAAAAGTAAATTACTTAACAAGCTGGATAAAAAGCGACTCACCACCTTTGTAACACCAATTTACGAAACAATCATAAAGGACCACTAATATGAACAAAGCAGACTTGGAAATGGGTATGTGAAATGGATAAAAGCAGCCAACAAATAATTTAAAGGCATTAATCAATAAATAGAAAAAGGATAACAAATCAATAGATTAAATAGGGCCTTTGGACTATCTGAGAAAATGGAACTGAATCGGGTTGAGTGATGTAGGCTCTCCTCCATAGTACTCGTTCCTATCTATATCTGAGAACCTAAATAAATGATGAAACAGCACCAAATGAAATGAACAAACAAAAAAAGTAATATAATAAATATCTAGCAGAATTTGTAATTTTCCAAAAGAATGAAACAAAAGACACTTTACGCTTTGAAATCAACGTTATAGGATAAACAAGTTGCATTTCCTTTCTCAAGTAAAGCATTTAGGAAAACCAAGCTTATCTAGAAGACTCACTTTACCTTAGCACAAACGTTTTCAAGAGTTACATAGTGCAAGCAATTGGGGATAGTTAGACGATAAAGAGATTTTACTCAAAAAAAGAATAGTCAAAATTCGAGTTTCTATGAGCAACTATACAAGCAGGATCATGAGAAATTTTCACATTTGACAGGGAGATGTCAGTAGTTGGCATCCCTTGATTAGATTAAACTGATTTATTTCAGTATAATTGCATCGTTGCAGCTATTGTTTACAAGAGGATTGAAAATTGGAGCATAAAAGACATAAAGCAAACCAAGACTAAACCACTATACTTCTACTTGATACCACAAGTATATCAAACATAAAGGAAATAAAACCAACCAGAATTGTTTTGTTGAAAACAATACACTTCTCTTCTCCTAATTCTTGTAGAAGGGCAACCAAATACAGTGGCCTCAAGTTCGATTCACAAATCTGTAGAATACATAGAAATTTAATAAAACCAGGAAAAAACATAGGCACCTAAATTTCAAAAAAATTCATAAATCAAAGAAGTAAAAAGGATAGCACATGACTTGCTAAAACTTGTAACACATTTGGTTATCGTCTTGACATTTCACAACAAACTGATGAAGAACTTTAAGTGAGCTTTGGCCAAAGGAAAACAATTAAGATTCAACTTTCCTTGCAATTAAGTTTAAACCCCAAAATTTAATCAAGCTCGAAATAAAATAACTTGACAATGTTTGAGATCAAGAGGTTGTTTAGTCTCAAAACTAACAGTATAAAAGACTTACCAGTCGGTCGATGGAGACGGCGACTCGCGATGAGGCAGATGGAGGCGAACGCGATGGCAGAATGGACAATCGAGGGCGAAGCAGGAGATGGTCAGATTCGATTAGAGATTCTAATTTTTTGGGGAATTAGGGATTGGGAAAATAGGTGAAGACTTAGGCATTTCGTGAATAAAACTGACTAAAACCAAACACAAACAAACGGCGCCGTTTTGCTAAAAAATTCTTAAACTTTGCGGCGTTTTTTACAAAGCGCCACTATTGCTTACTTATAGCGGCGCTTTTACCCTAGCGCCACTAAAACTTTAACCTAAAATTAGTTTTTTCAGATTTTAATTATAATATTTTCTTACAATACATTACTTTTTTTACAGATTTTTTAAATGTTATTATACATAAAGTTTACCTACTGATAATTTAATATATAAATAATTTAAAACATACTGATAATTTTAATATATTAAAATTAAAATTATATCTTTTACCATTATATAATAAATTATTTAATATATAATTTAAAAAATAATAAGTCATATATCCAAAAAAACTTTAAAAGTATTTTAAATAATAGTATTTTAATTTTTTCATTTTTAACATATATTTTTTTAATGTTAGTAGTTCTAAATTTTTTCTACGTGTCATTAATTTTTTTTAAATTTTTTTAAAAATTAAATTACAAATAAATTTTATTTTAATTAATATAAAGAAATTACCTAATTAATAGATCAAATAGTTTAAATTCAAACCCTAAGTCGGCCCCAAAACCCCTAAGACCATAAATCTATAAACTCGAAATCAATAAACCCTAAATCCTAAACCCTAACACCTAAACCCGTAACCCTGAACATAGCTCCCTGAAATCTGAGCTGTAACCAATCATAAACCTGATACCCTAAACTGTAAAACCCTACAATCCGATACCCTACACACTGAACACTAAACCCTAATCCGTAAAGCCCATAAACCCTACAACCTATCTTACCCCCTACACTCTAAACCCCTAAAACCTAAAACCCTAAACACATAACACCGAACTTTAAACACTACACCACCATAAACACTGAAACCTTAAACCATAAACCACTATAAACCTATAAACATGAAACCTTAAATTAACCATAAACTACAAACCATTAATACCCTAAACTATAAACATTAAACCGTAAACCCTCCGACCTACATCTTACACCCTAGATCGTAAACGCTAAACCCTTAACACTAGGTCAAAAAATCTTAAACACTAAACGTAAATTAAAATTGAATTATTATACAGAGATCAAAACATTACTTTTTTTGTTTAGAAATAAGGTTTTAATAAGAGTAACCTTTAGTGGCGTTTTCAAAAAAAACGCCGGTAATGCTTACATTTAGCGGCGTTTTTCTACAAAAACACCACAATTGTTCCATTTCCAGCGGCGTTTTTACCAACAACGCCACTAAGTTTCTTAAAAATTTTTATGCTGTAATTAAAATGAGGACGTTTTGTGTTGAAATAAAAAATTTACTTTTGCGGCGTTTTTATAAAAAACGCCACTAACATTTAACATTTTTTAGCTGTTATTAAAACGAAGACGTTTTATTTTGAAATTAAAAATATATATTTGTGGAGTTTTTAAGCCAAACGCCACTAAAAGTGCATCTTTTGCGGCGTTTTTCGAAAAAACGCCACTAATTTTTTACATTTTTTATGCTGTTATTATAACGAAGACGTTTTCTTCTGAAATAAAAAAATATGTTTGCGGCGTTTTCACTAGAAGTGCATATTTTGCGGCGTTTTTAAAAAAAACACCACTAATCTTTTACATTTTTTATAGTGCAATAAGAAAGAGGACGTCCTGTGTTGAAATAAAAAAATATTTTTGCGGCATTTTTCAGTAAAACGCCACTAAAAGTGCATCTTTGGCGGTGTTTTTAATAAAAATGCCACTAACTTTTACATTTTTTATGCTGTTATTAAAACGAAGGCGTTTTGTTCTGAAATAAAAAAATATATTTACGGCGTTTTTATTAAAAAACGCCACTAATTTTTTCATTTTTATAGTGCAATTAAAACGACGACGTTCTGTGTTGAAATTAAAAATTATTTTTGCGGCGTTTTAGTGAAAAACGCCACTAAAAGTGCATCTTAGGCGGCGTTTTTAATAAAAACGCCACTAAGCTTTTACATTTTTTATGCTGTTATTAAAACGAAGACGTTTTGTTCTGAAATAAAAAAATATTTTTGCGGCATTTGTATTAGGAAACGCTACTAATTTTTTACATTTTTATAGTGCAATTAAAACGACGACGTTTTGTGTTGAAATTAAAAATTATTTTTGCGGCGTTTTTCACTAAAACGCCGCTAAAAGTACATCTTTTGCGGCATTTGTTACAAAAATGCCACTAAGCTTTTTACATTTTTTATGCTGTTATTAAAACGAAGTCGTTTTGTATTAGAAATTAAAATTTTTTGCAGCGTTTATGGCCCAAGCGCCGCTGTTTCATAACTTTATCGGCGTTTTTTTCAAAAAACGCCGCTGTAGATCATTCTTTTGCGGCGTTTTCTTCTTAGCACTGCTGAAGTCTATGTTTTGCGGCATTTTTGTTTAAAACGCCACTAAAAACGCCGCTAATAATCTATTTTGCTGTAGTGTTCCTTAATTTTTAGACCTTAATGAAAACCGGGTCTGACACCCGAGGCATAGCCTCTAAGGGTAACCCTCTATGTGCATGATACTGCTATTATGCCATTCGTGTATACTAGTGATGTTTGACTTGGTCCCTCAAAACCAACCCCACGTCATCCCTTGACCTTGCAATTAAGGTAAAACATTTATAAGTTCAAATGAACTTAGTGGGAATCTGCACAACAATTGACTAAATTATGATATATCAGTGGCGGATTTTAGACTCTTAAAGACTAGGGTAACATAAAAGATCCCGCAAATTGACTGGTGTATATGTCTCCTATACGTTCTTCTTGAACAATCATTTGGTGATATATCGGTGGCGATTTTAGAGCGTACATGACGCTTTCACGACACCCCTTTTGAGACTGAATTGCATCAAGCTTTGTTTTAGCATCTTATTCTCCCTTGTTGGTTTATCTCAGTAAAGATAACCACGTAAGTAGATTCATAGATCTTCATCTAACTTTGGCGGACTTGTAGTCGTTTTTCCAAAATGGCGGATTCTTAACTTGATTCCTTCATTCCGCGTCAAATACAAAATCTACTTATTGTATTATCCAGTCATTTTCTTCGTTATAACTTAGCTTGTGCATATACCATTGTTAAAGCAAAACCCATTTGCTTCCATCCTTTAATGTGGCCTTTAAATATAAAACTAGGCAGGTATTCAAGCACTACTCTTTTCTTGCGGAATTGTACTTGTAAGATAGTCCCACTAGACTTTCCTTCTTGTCTGAATAGATTTTCCCTAAATCAGATAGTCCTAATGGACTTCCCAACAATAGGTAGTCCCCAACGAACTATCCCCTCGTTAGATCGTATAAGGCAGATTTCTCATTTATAAGATAGTCCTTAGCGGACTTCTCAACGTTAGATAGTCCTAACAGACATCCTCTTCATTCGTTATTCCTTGGCTGACTTTACAGAACAGTTAGTCTTTGACAGACATTTCACGTAAGATAGTCCTAAGTGGACTTTCCTTTTTTGGCGACCTCTTTGCCAAGAAACACTTAGAATTAAAATCTGGAGAACCGTTTCGCTTCTCATAACCAATGTTGGTTTGTTTGCTACCTCTGGCAGTCTCTTAATGGCGGATACCTATTTGCATATATGCTGAAAGAAAACCTCTTTCCACATATATCTGCATACAAGACGCTTTTACATATTCTCCTTACCTACGCATCTTAACGGAGCCTCTAATCCGTAGCTTACCAGCGCTCCCATATGCGCCATAATCTTTTATGACAGACTTTTCATCATACGAGTCATATAGTGGTTTTCACATACTTGCCCTAACGAGCTTTTCTATTTACTGTCCTGTCGAACTTCATTTTTCCATATGGCTGAACTTGTCCTTCACTGGATCATGTCATGGCTACCCATGGACTTTCGAATCCGATGAGTCAGTAAAACATTTACATGGTGTTGCTTCGTAGAGCCAGTAAACTATTTAACCAACCAAACCTCCTCAAATCCCCCTTTCAATCCATCCATTCCTCCACTATGCCAATTTTCTTATCTTCAACTAACTCGTCAATACTTATCTTGATACTTTGTATTTTATAAACATGCATATCACTACAATTAACACAATCTATTCACACCATATCATGGAGCAATCCACATTTCAATCAATACACAATTATACTCGGTTAACAGTAACATTCTTGCAATTTTCATATTTGCATAGACCTATGTATGCATATATTCACCATACAATCCAAGACAACAACACTCAAACATAACCATAGACTCAGACCAAACTCAATACAGAATACACAAGTAACACAACAACCAGTAAACACCCAAATGTGGAGTACAAAAACTCACTCGCTGTCTTTCATCCTTTCCAGCTTAGCTTTTCCCATACCAAAGCCTCTTTCGTCCTAGAAGCTAAGCACGAGAGCTAAAATTCCAATTAAATCGAAGGTATTCAAGCTTTAAAACCCTAAATTCAGTAACATGTAGAAGCTTTTTAGAGATTTCAGAAATCTTTGCTTCTCTTTTTCTCAAATCCACGAATACAAAAAGATTAAAAAGCTTAACAACTCACCAGATTTTCTACTTTCTATACTCAAACCACGAATACAAAGTTTTTGTCAACTTTTTCTTCTTTAGAATAACTAAAAAAGATGATGCAGAAGAGAAGAAAATAAAACAGAAATGAGAAGAATTCTGTCAACAAAATAACCCTTCACACACACACACACACACACACACACACACACACATATATATATATATCCTTTCATGCAAATTCACCAAAGTCCAAAATAAACCATACATCGATAATCATTTTGTTTCCCACTAAGGAACTAGTTGGTTCCAGCTTAATTGAACCAGAACTGAGACCCAATTGTTTACCATTTAGCCACTAAAATTAACTCCCAAATCTTCCTTAATTTTTGGACCTCAATAAAAACTGGGTGCGACAAAAACACTCACAAAATGTTGTGTCAGGGTTTCCAAGTTCGGGTTACCAACTAACCCTGACTGTTGGTCTGACTGTACCCCAAAGTTGAAATCAAAGGCTGAAACTTATAAATGCCTTCCTATTGATCATTCCAACATTTCTTGATAGGATTTTTATAACAATATTATGAAACTATCGCACAACCGTGTGGTTGGGCTTTCTACTTCTTGTTCTCGATACAAATTTACTAGAATTGTTGTCGAACTCGGAGCACCTTCCTTGACATTAACAAAATGGGCATATAACTCTAGTATAGCAGTTCCACTAGAACAATGCGAATTGAGCATCGCCTCGACCTTCATGTCACCTTTGAGCTCAAATATATCATATCTAACATGGTTCAGTGACATTAGATATATATATATATATTTCAAGCTCAAAATTCTTCTTCGGCTTGAAGTCGATATTTTCTTCTAATTCTTGACCGAAGCTTATGTAATTTTATGCTCTGGTTGAAAGCCAATTCTGTAGACTAGATTGATGAAAAAACGACCCCAATTCCGGTGTCACAAATTTTATCGTTGTAATAAATAGCGACTTTAATTCATCTCCTCATCTTCAACCAAATAATTCATTTCACATGTTTAAAACCAAAACATTATATAAAAAATGAGTATCCATTATTCAAATTCAAACAACGACACTTACTTGAACTAATGTATTTTGTTGGGTCGATTTTTGAAATTTAGATTTTTAACATCAATAATCTTCTCATTATGCAAATCTCCTTATGAAAATAGTCTGTTCAAAATTTTAGTATGGAACCTCTACAAAGAATGCCTTCATTTTATAGGAAATACTACCCCCGGATATCAAACATAACTTCAAAATGTTGGAAAATAGTGGACATGACAAGTCTAAAAAATGCTTCTAATAAGAAGCGTTTTCTTGAAAAGTCTTTAAAAAACACTTCTTATTGGAAGTTTTTTTTCTAAAAAATTTGGATGTGATGTTTGAATTTTATTCCAGATTCTTAGGCCCAAGAATCTTAAGTTTAGGATTAAAGACCTTAACCCTAATAAGGAATCCCATTATAAAATTTAAGAACTCGAGAATCCCAGGATAAATTTCAAACATCCCATCCTGGGAATCCTGGACGGTCATGGGTTCCTATATAATTCTTTTTAAGTTTTTCCCCTGGTTGCCTATATAAAAAGGGGTTTTGCTCCCCCTACTCCATCAGCTCCCTCACCCACTGTCTCTTAGAAAATATATATATATATATATATATATTTGTTGAGTGTTGAAATTTTGGGAGGGAAAGTTTGTTTGTGTTAGAGTTTTAGGGAGAACTTGTGATAGTTTTAAGGTATATTTGAGTTTGTGGTGGTGCTCGGAGACCCACACATTTCATTTGTCATGTGGGGAGTGCACCATCATCTTAGAAGATGTCGCATTACAACTTAGGCTCACAGTTCATGATGGTTATACGGTCACAGGTTCAAGTATAACTAGGGCTCCTAGTTGATGGTGGTTATGCGGTCACTGGTTCAAGTATAACTCGAGCCCCCAATTGACGGTGGTTATGCAGTCACAGGTTCAAGTTTCATGCCACCAGAAAAAGATGCTTTATAAACCCCATACATAAGTTTGAGATCATAATCATAGGAAAAAAAAAGGCTCACTAGTATAATCAACTTATTCTTTTTCTCCATCAAAGTAGTATCCTTAACCTCATTGTTCAAAATCTATTTCAGAAGTGGGGGCAAGAAAACTTTTAAGGGCAGTGACAAAGATGGTGGAGAAAAGCTAAAACGTTACTCGGGGTGGCAGAGGTTGTTGTGATTAAAGAACTCATTAATAACTATAATCGCTATCACCTCGAATCACGTTTCAGCTTTTCTCCATCGTCTTTGTCACTCCCCTCCCTGAAAGTCTTCTTGCCCCCACATTTGACACAAATATTGGACAATAAGGTTAAGGATACTACTTTGATAGAGAAAAATAATAAGTTTATTATACTAGTGAGCCCTTTTTTTTTCCTATGATTATGATCTCAAACTTATGTATGGGGTTTATAAATCATCTTTTTTTGGTGGCATGAAACTTGAACATGTGACTGCATAACCACCGTCAATTGAGGGCTTGAGTTATACTTGAACTCGTGACCGCATAACCACTATCAACTGGGATCCCCAGTTATACTTGAATCCGTTATCATATAACCATCATGAACTGGGAGCCCGAGTTGCAATGCGACATTTTATAAGGAAATTGTGCACTCCCTACACGGGAAATGAAATGTCTGGGTCTTCGAACGCCACCGCATCACCGTAAACTCAAACATACCTTAAAATTATAAAAATTTCTCTATAAAATATAAACACAAATAAATCTTTCTCCCCAAATTCTCAACACCTAGCATAAAAAAAATGTCGAAGGACGAAAACACTTCCTGCTGGAAGCATTTTCAGCTAAGGTGGTAGCCAAAGGGCTAAAAGTGCATCCTGCAGGAGGCATTTTCTATTTCTCTCTCCAAATTCTACCTATTTCCTTAAATTTGGGAAAAACTGACCTAAAATATTAATTAACTTTTAAAAATGGCATTTTTTACTAATTAACCCAATAACTTTTACCACATAGATTAATAAGTACAGTTTAAAACAATATTATAAAAGTGAAACCAATATTAGTGATAATGTACAGTCTAATCAAAATCACATTAACAAAATAATCTTCTTTCTACAACTAATTTCTATGTATTTTTTGTAATATAAAATATTACTATGTTAAATAAAATTAGTGTTATAAAATAAAGAGAGATGAAGAGAATAAAGAACAAAGAAAATATGAAAGCAATAGAGAATGTACTTTATTGATCAAAAGTGATGATTACAATGCTTCATCAGAGTCTCTATTTATAGGCATAATAAGTATAAAAGAAGTAGAAATCTAATTCAAAATGACTATTAGAATTTAAAGAACACCAAAACTTTATCTTGATCATAATGGACATCCACTTAATAAGATATTCATAACACTCCCCCTTGGAGGTCCATCAATAAATAATGTGCCTCGTTAAAACCTTATTAGGAAAAACCCTGTGGGATAAAAACTTAATGAAGGAAAAAGAGTACACAATCTATAATACGCATAATATACTGCCTCATTAAAAACCTTACCAGAAAAACCCAATAGGACAAAATCTCGGTTAAGGGAAAACGAGTACAACGTGTATTTACTCCCCTCATGAAAACATCACATACTTTCTTATATTCTACGTATTCAATCTTGAATACTAGTTTTTCAAATGACTTTTTGAATGTATTGCTAAGCATTTATATCGCCATTCTTTTGAAAATCATGAGTGAGGGAAAATTTTGAGGAAATATATTTTAATCTCTTCAGGAGTTTCAACAATAATCATAGAAAAATTTAATCATGATCCTTCTATAAAAATACAAATAGGTATTTTGGATCATTTTATAATCCTCTTTCAACTACTATTGACTAAGTCAAATTTACAACATATGTTCAATTATTTCAATTCATATAAATGAATAATTTCTCGAGAATTTCAATATGTTTCTAGCATTCTAAATCCTTCAAGGATTTTAATATAAACTTTACTATATAGTGATTTATAAAGGTTTTAACAACAACTATTAGACGCAAGTTAAATCTTTTATGAATTGTCAAAATAATATGTCTAAAGGTTATTCCATCCACCACAAAAGAATATTATATGTTTTCATAATCAATACCAATACTTTACGAAAAACTTCATATTTTTATTCCGCTTTTGCAAAACTACTTCATTTGCACCCTCACTAGCTTTATACCTTTAGATATTTTGACTACTGGTCCAAAAATTCCACGAATTTAATTGTACTTGAGTTCTATTTTGATCAATTTATTCCATATCTATATTTCTCAATAGATTTATTCAAGATACTCATTTTATTTCATTATTTCAATATAATATTGCATGCAAAATCATTGTCGACCATTTTTATTATTCGGTTCCACATTTTCTCGAATTGACATAACTTATCGATATCTCTTATTTTCATTATTTTAAAATTCAGTTTCAGGTACCTGAATCTCTTCTAGAATTTTACTTATTAGTTATGTTTTGGGTCTCTTCTAAAGCACTTATCTTCACTATATGACCATCTAGAAGAATTTTAATATTTGGAACTGATCAAACTATTATTTATTCTACCTGATTGTCCTGCTGGGCCTTTTGGTTCAAATGAAAATATTAACTTGGTTATTCTCATTAATTTTGTAAATACATCTTATAGTTAACTTGTAATGAGTTATCATTGTTGAACTTCTGGTTCAAATTACTCTCCCCCTAACTAATTACAATTTATTATTTCACTCCCCCTAATGTCGGGAAAACTATCAAATCAAAATTATAATCACAAATAATGTCATAGTTGAATCTCCAATGCATTCAAAACATCTAATAATATAAAGAAACTTGTAATTAATACATATTCCCAACTTTCTTTGAGGATTCACTCATCTTTGTGCGTTGTGGTGAAGCAATTGGAACATATACGCACATACAAAATTCAAAGATGAGGAATATTTAGCTATTGATCAAAAACCAATTGTAATGGGGAGTATTTATAATTTATTGGCTTGATGCATACAATACGTAAATCAACATAATCTCATGTTGAAATAGGAAGTTTAGTTCTCATAAGTAATGGTTTAGACATTAATCAGAGGTGTTTAATCAATAATTTCTCTAAACCATTATGCGCAAACTTTTACAAAAGTTTTTAAAATTCAATCAATAAATGATTGAGATATAAACTCATCAGTATTAGCAAGATGAATTGTCTTAATTTCATGATCTAAAATTAATTATTTAAACAAGCAATCTTGCAAACGACAGGTTGCAACACATATGTGATTATTTTGTAGATGCATCTACCAAAATCATATAATATCAAAACATCCACATGGTCGATAAATGGGCCCATATTTGTTTCAGAAATGCAAGACATTAAATCTCAACTTTAGCTAGTAAGTTTCTAATAATAAATTTTCATTGACAACAAGCAACATATGGAAATTCTTTTAAATTAAAGAATCTTCTGGTTCTGTAATGAATGTCTATATCAATTCTTAATTAATTTTCGCATCATATATGATCCAGGATGGTCTAACTGGTCACGTCAAGTAGTAAATACATTGGTATCAGTAAACTTCTAGTTTACTTTAACATGTGTTTCAATTGTACTAGATTGTAACAAATTAATAATTTTACTATCATTCCTTTTACTTTGTATCCACATATAAGTGCTATTGTGAAATTTACTACTGGAAATGTCTAAATCAATGTGAATATTATAATGTCACTAAGTCAACAAAATAAATATAATTTCCAAACAATTATATGCAATATTCGCTTCAGGGAATATGCCAAAATCTTCAAATATCTAAAAAAAATTGCAACTTCAAGTGCATCAAACCATAACGAGCTTTAGATAGAATTATCATATTTTATTGCTCATAAATAGATCTTTCACAATCAAATATTTTGCTTTCAACCCCTTAATGGGGATGATGACAAAAGAATATCACAAAGATTATAAAATAAATATAAATTAATAACCCAATCCTCTTTTTTCATCCTTTCAAAATAGATATTTATAGCAATAGTGATTCACATGAAATATAATATTTTTCCTCATTCACAATCTCAATATAAGATCCATTATAATTATCTTTTAAAACCAATGGATTAACTATCACAAGATATTAATATATTAGCTCTTCTAGAGCTTTCAACTAATTTTGTATTATCAAATATTAGAATAATATTTGTTTGTTTTAGCACCAAATAAGATAAACACTTTCTATCTATAATGATAGAATTTATCACTACATTCTCATATCCTTCCTCAAAAAATATTAACAAAAACAAAATATTTAGGCATATGTCATATATGTGGCTAATAATCTTTCATATCACATTGATAACATAAGTTATTTTTACCCTTTGAAGAGTTATCTTGAGAAGTCTCATTGTTCTATTATTTATTACTATGTTCCCACTTTTAGTGGTCCATGATTATATTTTTTATTTTCTTTATTTTTGCATTCACTTCAGGGAATGCAATAAATCCAATGGGATAGACTTTTAAACGCCTCCATTAATTCTTTATTTCATAATCACCATCGTAAAACATGCGTAGATTTCAAATCAAAATCTATCTATTCATGTTATCATGATTAGTCTCCAATCACATCCTCAATTACAACAACAATCATGATCTCTATATTTTCATTTTTCATAATTGTTATGTACTGCTACATCCACTTCAGGGAATGAAACAAAACTGAGAAGAATTTTATAGTTTTTTATTAGTAACTTATTATTTTGCTTAGTCACTAGAAGGTATGAGATCATTCGAAAATACTGTTAAAGTCATTTTCACAATATTACTACTATAGGAGCACATTAGATATTTCAATCATATAGTGTAATGTATTCCTTCGGGGAATATATATAATACAAATACATGAGTATCTCATGTTATTTCTATATATGGTTTTAATGTAAAAAACATGAAGATTTTATTCAACATATATCTTCTTGATCTGAAAAGTAATATTATATTTTATAAAATTTTGCATCACAATGAGGTAAAATATTAGCTCTTAAAGAGTTTTTTACAGTTTGATGCAATATTAGCTCTTCAGGAGCATATAATCATTTTATTATATAACATTAATGAATGATTAATTTATTTTAAATAATATGCAATTTTGCAATTCTTCTTAACATGAATGATAAAAAAAATTGATCTTCTAAAATTTTATTTATTCATATAAAAATAAAATAAATAGGTACAAATAAAACATATATTAAACGTAACAAATAATAAATTTATGTCACTAATAAATCATTGTGGTTAGATAATATATATATTTTATATATCATACCACAACCAAATACAAAATATTATAATGTCAAATTAAAATAACTTTACAGTTATAAAAGTTTAAACATAAACATTTTTTAACCTCCACCTCTTATGACATAATTTTATCTCAAATTTTACAATGATATGAAATTATCACAGACAGGGTGAATATCCAAAAGTTCATGACAAGTAAGTATTTTTGCTCACATTCCGCAATAATCATATATCTTAATCAAAATCAAAATTAAACCAATCAATTCTATTAAAAATGAAAAAATATTTATCTCCACATAAAAATCACAATAATTAAATGCATGAAAGGTTTTATAAATTCATAGAGATACTGATAGTGAATTATATAAATTGAACTTTTTGATAGAAATCAAATCAAATTTCAAAAGAAGTTGATTAGATTAACTTACGTTACCATGGATGAGAAGTAGTGATTATAAACATACTTTATAATGAAGAAAAAGAGATCATCCCCAAGCAAATATCAAAAAGCAAACTTTGAGAGTGAATCTTACTTCTCGATTTCATATAGATAACGGTATCAAATCTTTCACCATCCTTAAGAACAAAAAGTAAAATAAGTTAATCAAAATAATGATGACATATAATGAAAGAAGAATGAAAAATAATAATTAAATATGAAACATTAAATAAAAGAATTTTCCTGTAAAAATTTGCATTTTTTCATCAAAGATATTGGAAATCATGGAGGATAAATTTGATGGTTGATAAAATGAACTATCACTTTGAGGAAGACTGTAGTGATAACGTGTTATAAAATAAAAAGAGATGAAGAGAATAAAGAATAAAAAAAAATATGAAAACAATAGAGAATGTACTTTATTGATCAAAAGGGATAATTTATCTTAATCATGATGGACATCCACTCAATAAAATATTCATATCACTTAGAAGATAATACACAAAATTATTCATTCAACAAATGCTAATCAAATTTTCATACAAATAAATAAATAAAGAGGAAAGAAATGCTAATCAATATTTGAGCGTGCCGCAATCAAAACTAGCCTTTCTTAACAGCATCCCAGGTAAGAATCTGGAAAGGAATTTATCTCTGAGGAAGTTAATAATCTTGCCGCTGTTTTGTTGTATATAACCCACCATAAAAGCTGTGCTAACTAGATCAATACTTCTCCATCTTCTCTCTTGAGCATAGTTTTTCAACCCCATTTCAGTCCTTTTGTATTCCTCTTCTTCATCAACTATTTTTCCTTTGTTTTCTTCCCCACCTGGTTTCAATAACGCTTCAGCAATACACCTTGCTAGAACAACCCCATCTTCCAAAGCTGCACATCCACCTTGCCCAAGGTCTGGTGTCATGGGATGAAGGGCATCACCGGCTACACAAACGTTGCCTTTGCTTATATTGCCCCATAGAAGCTCCCAAGGTCTTCTGTATCTTAACGGGGATGATGCAATGGCATCTAGCTCAGTTTTTCCTACAACAGATTTCATCTCATTGGGTATATCTTCAAGCTTGCTCATTACGAATTGCTTCAGTTTAACTGGGTCGTCTTCTAATTCTTCATCTAATAAAAGTATAACAGTAGAATTTTAGGGAAGATGGTACTCGATTTAAGCACAACCAGGAAAAAAAGGGTGGGGGTTAGGTACCTTTGGTGGATGGAGTCCAAGTCAAAAACCAATAAACATTCTCATCATTACAAGGGAGGAAGCCTGATCGAAGACCCTTGCCAATGAACTGCCTGAATTTTAGTCCAAAGCCATGGCCACCTTTGAAATTTGCGGAACCCCTAATTGCTGATCGACCTGTGAATACAGGCTTGTCGAAACCAAGCCATTTTGCCACCACTGAGTTCACTCCATCACATCCAATCAATACCTGTTATCATTTACAATCAAGAATTGAACTCTTGAACAATAAATTTTGGTTTTCTTGAAAATTATACACAATTAACCCGATTTTACCTTAGTTTTGAGGATGGTTCCATCAGACAGATGCAGTCGTTTGAAGAAGCCAGATTCCTCAATGGAAACCACTTTAGAAGAGAACCTGATGGTATCGCTGGGGAGTTCCTTTGCTAAAGTTTCCAACAACAATCTCCTTTGAAGACACCGAATTTCATGACCCTTATATGATATCTCTGATGCTGGCTGGTCTAAAAATGTAGAGGCAACGAGTATGCTGCATTCATATTCAACCACCATCGACGTCAGTTTATAGCAAATGAAGCTTGGGATCGGACTTCAAAAACAAGGTTCAATGTAGTTAAATACAGTACCTTGGCGTAAGGTAATGTTGACGCCGAAGAGATTCACCGATGCCAACAGCATCCAAGGCTTTCCAGGCATTGCTCCATGTCGTGAACGCAAAGCCGGTGATCCTTAACTCGTCTGATGATTCCAATACTAAACTACGAATTCCAAGCCTGTAATAGTTTAGATTTAGAACCAGTTACTACTATGTATTTACATTTAGAGATTCTGAATTTTAAGCTAATATGATCGTATGAAAGAACTGTTGGTGCGGCTTGATGTACCTGTGAAGTCCCAAGGATGTGGTCAGACCAGCAATTCCAGCTCCCACAATCACAACGTCTTCAACTATTTCCATCACCACGCTTTTGATTTACAGAGGCTAAAACTATAGTTGCAAAATGCTCTTTATTCTTGACAAGTCTGGTAAACAAATGATGGTGTGTGGTCTGGTCAGAAAATGACCGTCAGCAGATTAAACTTTGTCGGCAAGTTTGACTTGTATCCTGTGGTTCTTCTTCGGAAAGCTCTGCCATTCCCACGTTTCCTTTCTTTTTCAATGATATTTTAAGAATAGACTCCTTTATTCAAATACAAAGATTCCTTCAATAATTATATGTAAAATTTTATAATCTTGGAGCCAAAAAAAATTCAGTACATGGGAATTTAACGTTCGTAATTATAATATCATCATTTGACTGAAAATTAGGTCAAATGTATTTTTGCGAAAGCTTGTGTCAAAATCATTGTGTGGGCTCAAATAGTTTGTGTTCATCAGCTTCAACTTGTAGGGAAGCAATTGGGATAAGATTTTCTTTGTTATATACTATAAGTATTTAATAAGTTTTTTTTATTTTATTCTGACATCTATCCAAGAATTTAGATGTCATTCAGAGGCTTTCAGGTTAAAATACATTATCTTAAAGCAAATAAAGAATAATAACAAGACACCTTGTAAGGTGGAAAAAACATTGAAGTCATGATGGGTAACATGCGGAAACCTAAAAAGAAGACAAGTATTCTAAGTTGCAACCATGTTACCCCTCTCCCTCCTCTATCTCACTTCTTTTAATTCTTTCTTTAACTGAAACTAGTTTCTTTATAATTCAATTGATTTAAATATAAAACAATTAATCATGATACTAGTTTCAGTTAAAAGAGAGGTATTACAAGTTGAGTCCTTTATTTTAGTGAAAAACACAAAGGTTTATTTGAAAAATAGGAGAGTTTGAATAAAATAGATTTAAGTAAAATTAAAGGTCCGTTTTCTATATGGACCGGACCTTGAGCAAGATTTTTACCCAAGTTTAAATATATTACATTATAAAAAATATTATATTAAATTATATTTATTTATATTAAATCACTAACCTAATAACAATTAAACCCGTCACTCAAAATCTCAAAAAAAAATTTATTCAACTAAATAGCTCAACCCAAAATATAAATTTTAAAAATTATATTTAATATAATAAAATATTTATTATATTTATTTATGCTTTTTAATATAAATACATTTTAATTTATTTTTAATGTGTTAAAAAAATTTTATTTTAGCGTCATTTAAGTATATTTAGTGTATTATTTTCTTAAAAAATATTTTTAAATAAAATGTTATCTAAAAAGATCAAATATAAGTGGACGGATCGTGTCCAAATTCACCTTTCTTAAATTTTAATTGAAATTAAAAAAAAAAAAAAACAAACTCACTTTTTAGTCGGGCCGAAACTAAATTTAAAAATAAAATTAAAAAAAAAAAAAGGGTAAAATCAACTCAATCGAAACTGGGTCCGAATTGTGAGCAAAAGTAGTCAAGTAAGGCCTGCCGATGAGGCAAATAAAGTGTTTGCTACCCAATCATGTAGCAGCAGGTATCACGTGGCGGCCAAGAAATGATTAAACTGTAACATTAAAAAAGTTTGAATGAGATATTGTTTTGGGGACTAATTTTAAAAGGTGGAGGTTTGAATATGTATGGTCATAGGCAGGAAATTTCGAGGGGTGTCCCAAGGTCCAAATTAATTTCAGTGTTGACTATTGTAAAAATAAAATAAAATGTCAATAATGATAATATATCGCAAAGAAAAGAGAAATAAAATAAAGAACACACAGATTTTACATGAAAACTTTTTTAGGAAAAAATCATAGATAGAGGAGAAGAAAATTCACTATATCGAATTCGAATGAATACAAGAGGAATAGACTATATCTATTTATATACTTGTAAAGTCATATTCTAATAGGAGTATAGTAAGATTGAAACACCTTATTCTAATCAATATAAAATAGATGGAATTTAATAAGGTTTAAAAAATCTTATTCTAAAATAAAATAAAAGAAGTATAGTTCTATATAGATTTAACTTTTATTTTATTTTACCACTGTATTTTATTTAAATAAGAATCCGGGTCACTTAATTCTAATAACTATATTGTATAGTTTATGTAATAAAGAAATTCAACGACGCCAAATGATTCAACATTGAGTTTCACACCACGGAAAATTTGAGCATTATTGAGATTCTTTTGCCAAAAATTTATTTATTTACATTCATTAAAAAAATTCATTATCTACAATTAAAGTCTATACATATGACTGAATTGATTACTAATGACTTATTTTTAATCTGTTCATGCTTGGTTTGGCATACACTATGAACAACATTTTATGACACGAAGCTTGGCCGAATTACAAAACTAATATTTCAAAATATGTGAATTTCGCACCAGATTTAAAGAGTTTTTATATGGTTCGCCAAAAATTTAATTATTTTAAATCAATTTTTTTAAATGGCACTTTTACATATTCCTTCTACCTTCACATCTTGGTTGTACCTCATGTTAGTACGCTTGCCAGCATTCATATACGCCATAACTATTGCAACTGACTTCGTCACACGAGTCATAATAGGGTTTCCACATATATACCTCGACTGGCTTCCGTATTTACTGTTCTAACGGGCTTCATTTGCCTTAAAGTGTAACTATCCTCCACTAGATCATGCCATGACTTGCCATGGACTTTTGACTCCAAAGAGTTAGTAAACATCTTTTGAGGTGTTGCTCCGTAGATTCTATAGACCTTTTTCATGGTGTCACTCCATAGATCTTGTAAACTGTTTACACAGTGTCACTCCGTAGAGCCTGTAGATCATTTATCCCAGCAAACCTCCTCAAGTTCCTTTTAAACCCATACATTCCTCCATTCCACCAATTTTCCTATCTTCAACTAACTCACCAAAGTAACTCCCTCATTACTTCGCATTTATAAACATACATTTCAAGCACATCACATTCACTATCATAACATGGATCAATCCACATAACAATTCATCAATACATAGTTTTACCATACAGATCATACTTCCAAACATTCATGTATTTACCTAGCTTTATGCATGCATAACTTTATCATTTACCGTAATCACATACGACTATAGTACTCAAATTGGACTCAGAGCAAACATACAAGTAGGACATGTAAGCAACACAACAACCATCAAACACCTAAAAGTAGAGTACAGAAACCCACTTGAAATCCTTCAACCTCGTCAGTTTAGCTTTTCCAGATGCCAGAGTATTCTTCGTCTTGGCAGCTAAGTACGACAACCCAAATACCAATTAAACTGATAGCATTCAAACTTTAAAACCCATAATCCAGTCTCATACAAAAGCCTTTTAAATTTTTCAAAAATCCTTACTTATCTTTCTCAAATTCACGAATACAAAAAGATTAAGAAGCTTACTAGCTCATCGGGTTCTCTACTTTCCAAACTAAATCCTCACAATCATTGCCCCATGCAGAGCTTTCCTAAATTCTTCCTTCTTCGGAACAACCAATGAAGATAATGTAGAAGAGAAAAGAATGAAACAAAGATGAGAAGTATTTTTCCTGTAGAATAACTCTTCACATATATATATGACCCTCTTTTTACGCACAGTCACCAAGGTCCCTATTGAGCCATCCATCACTAACCATTTTGTTTCCAACTAAGAAACCAGTCGGTTCCCACTTAACTAAACCAGAATTGAGATCCAACTATTTACCATTCAGCTACAAAGTTTTCCAAGTTTTTCAGTAGATTCCACCAATCTTGCTTTCTCTTTCATTTAACTCCCAACTCTTCCTTAATTTTTAGACCTTAATGAAAATCGGGTGTGACACCCGAGGCATAGCCTCTAAGGGTAACCCTCTATGTACATGATACTACTATTATGCCATTTGCGTAGACTAGTGATGTTTGACTTGGTCCCTCAAAACCAACCCCATGTTATCCCTTGACCTTGCAATTAAGGTAAAACATTTATAAGTTCAAATGAACTTAGTGAGAATCTGCACAACAATTGACTAAATTATGATATATCAGTGGCGGATTTTAGACTCTTAAAGACTAGGGTAACATAGAAGATCCCGCAAATTGACTGGTGTATATGTCTCATATACGTTCTTCTTGAACAATCGCTGGTGATATATCGGTGGCAGATTTTAGAGTAGTCGTACGCTTCCTGACAACCCCTTTTGAGACTGAATTGCGTCAAGCTTTGTTTTAGCATCTTATTCTCCCTTGTTGGTTTATCTCAATAAAGATAACCATGTAAGTAGATTCATAGATCTTCATCTAACTTTGGTAGACTTGTAGTCGTTTTTCCAAAATGGCGGATTCTTAATGTAACACCCCATACCCGTTTCTGAGGCTAAACCCAGATACGAGACATTACTATGCTTGAACTTCCTTAAACATATACTTACGGGCTATAAAATTTTGTTCCAAATTAAAAACTTCTCTTTCTTAGTCAAGTCATTCGTATTGTGGGCCTACGAGGCCTTAAACTTGCGTTCAGAAATTTTTTACAAGTTAAAGAAAACTTTTCTTTAAAACAGGGGCCACACGCCCGTGTATAATGAGACACACCCGTGTGTAGACACACACGGCCATGTTCAACAACTGTGCTTAAAAACCCAAGCATTCTGCCAAATGCCCCACGGTTAAGGCACACGCCTATGCGGTTTGGGAACACGCCCGTGTGCCCTTAAGACATGCCCGTGCTTTCCACTAGTGGTCGACAGTGACTAAATCCACACGGCCTTGACACGCCCGTGGACTTAGACCGTGTCCTATACCTTGACATACTGACTTATTTCGCACGACCGAGCACACGCCCATGTTCCAACCGTGTAACATGCACGGCCTTAACACACGGCCATGGGATTAGCCCGTGGCCTATCCTGACTTATAAAAATAAGGTGCAGGTTACGCATGGCCTAGACACACGCCCGTGTATCTATCCGTGTGGGCACTTAGAGGCTATCTACCAAGCCTTTTTCCACCCACATTTGCATACATTCATACCTCATCACATAACTACACATAGTATCAACATTACTCTAAGTTCAATTCCATTGACATCTCATCAAGAGACATTTCATACATTCATATAGTAATATACATTCCATACAACATTGGAATACTAAATGAGCTCATACGTAATTTCAACATTCGCATATGAACTTACCTCGATGTCGAAAGAGCCGAAAAGGACCTTTTTGCCCACATTTCTCTTTTCATCCGTTCTAGGTTCGAAACTCGTTTTCTTTGATCTAGAACAATGAAACTTACTCATTTAATCACTTAATGATCGTATTACCACATAATCTCTACTTAGGCAAAAATGACCATTTTGCCTCTATACTTTGGCAAAATTACGATTTTACCCCTAGGCTCGTAAATAAATTTTCATCACATTTCCTTGTTAAACAAGCCTACCTGAACATTTAATCCTCTTACAACTATTCTCAATTCCATCAATTTCATGCCTTAATGAACAAATTACAACTTTTGCATTTTAGTCCCATTTAGGTGTTTCATGACAACTCATTTCACAAAAGTTGTTTCTTATCATCCTATCATTCATTTTATTTCATAAAAACTCATCAAACAACATAAAATCTCTCATGGAAAGTCCTTAGACTTTCAACCATATTGCAAACTAGTCCCCTCTTTAGAAAGCTTAAGCTTTGGGGACTCCAAAAGTACAATTTTTATCAAGAAAGATCATCAAAATCACTTACTTGTGAGGAGGAATGTTTGCTAAAATTTTTGAGCTCCATAGCCCTTATTTCTCTTCAATTTTCGGTAGAATAAGGTGAAGGAATAGTGAAAAGGTGATAACATCTTTATTCACCTTATTTTATTCATTTAAACACCTAACATCACCAAATTTTTTACCATCATTTAATGTCTTTGTCCCCTTTGGCTGGCCATCATATCCTAGATGGTCTAATTGCCCTTTAAAGACCTTCAATTAATAAATCATGGCTATTTGATACCTTTAGCCTATAGAATGGAACTTTCGCACTCTATGCGATTTAGTCCTTTTTCACAATTTAGCTAGAAATCGCTAAAATTAAGGCACCAAAATTTTCATGCATCCTCATAAACATTTCATAACACTTAACATAACATGAAAATAATTTTATCTAACCTCGAATTAATGATTCCGAGATCACTGTTCCGACTAGCCCCTAAATCGGGCTGTTACAATTCTCCCCCCTTAGGGATTTTCGTCCCCGAAAATCTTATCAGGCGGAGTTGCTATTATCATTCTCAAAATGTTTCCATAAACTCTTCAAAATAGTGGATCCACTTATCCTCATGTTTCTCTTACCATTTACTCTTAGCTGTGATACATAAGATCGAAATGTAACTGGAGACCTAGGTTATTCTTTCTCTGGGGCATATACTATATCCAGAAATCCACTAATTTGGATCTCTGTACATGTTCAAATGATCGTTCGGATCTACACTGGTTGATTCACTACAATTCGAATGACATCCCCCTCTTCGGGAATCTTGTCAAACCAAATTTTGAAATCTATAAGGTTTCATCTCACTTTTTCATTAAAGCATTCACTGACTGTAATAGTCTTGACTTATACGCTTTGAAAACTCAGCTTTTAGTGGTCGACTATTTCTGACCATAATCTCAATCATATCGTGAAATGTACTCTATTGTCAAAACATTTATGCACATAACTGCATTTCCTTATTCTTGATTAGAAGATATGCCACTACTGAATTCCATACCAAAACTTCTGTATAAGTTTTGGACTCATCATCACTCAAATTCTATCTCGAGGAAACATTGACAACGGAAATCTTATCCAACTCGGATTTTATCATCTCAATAAACTCATTCAGAGCTTATTTAAAATACCATTTGTTGACTCATACGAACCCTTTTGTTACGAAAAGGAAGACTCGCTCTAGTCATTAACCTTCTGAAATTAGGATATTACCAACTAAGATCAACCGAGTAACTAACTCGAATTGTCTAACATGGATCATTCATTCGGACATCCGTACTATGTCTACTATCCAAAAGTATTACAATAACTATAATTGTCATTGTATTAGCTCTAGCCGTTTCACTATTTCACTTTCAAAATCTCTCGTAGCATATGATGCTCTTTCATCATTAAAAATTCAAAAATACACATCGATGATCCCATGGATCAATACATAATATCTAACTCACAACACGGATACAAAAGTGATCGTCTCGGATCACCGACCTGTCAACTCTTTCTCTCGATTCGATGATCTCGATGACTAGAACTTTCAAATAAACAGTTCTTTCAATAGCTTTCAACTCAACCATCACGGTTTGAACATTTCGATGAGCATATCTTTATATCATGCTCCATGTTCACGTACATACAGAATTTACCCTCTTTATTGATTCATGCATGAATATACATAGAGTTCGAATCATATCTTAATACATTAATCTACTCTTTTCTCCATACCGAGAACATATTTCAAAAACACTCTCATCTGAATTTCACTTGCTATGCAAACCTAAACTTTTACTATCGTCATTTCTCACGATAGCAGGGACATCTTGTTCGAATTCATTAACTCTATTCGGCTTGTCTGGAACCCATCACACAACGTGAAACTTGTGATTCCACTTCTTATACTAGAATCATCACCAACTTCCTCCTCAAGTTACCCAATTAAGGTCATGAGGAGATAGAGGAATGTCGATTTCAATTAACTAAATCGATAACCGTTCAGTCTACTTTTCCCGTCAGTTAGCGTTCTCACACAATCATAATTTCATGAAAAGAACGACCACATTATCCTTGAAGGGAAACATGTATTAGTACATAATACTAAAGGAGATCATTATAATCCCATCTATGGCATTAACTAACCCTGCACAAACCATAGGCTTCTAGCCAACTTACTCATACTTGCCCTTATATAACACGTTCCGTGCCATATATCGTAATCGTCTCTTCGTGATTCATTCACGAGTACTTGTTTTTACTCTTTCACATGACTTTAGTACCAGTCTCATTTCTATTTCTAACTCATCTACCTGTCCCTTCGATCACTAGGGATAATCAAAGATGTATATTCATCGTCATACATATAGGTACGACACCAATGTCACATCTCTAAGGTGGTCTTATATGGAGTCACCTCTAAATGCCAATGCCATTTCCCGGATAAGGTCTTATATGGGCTTCCACATCAAGTATCGATGCCACATTCTGAATATGGTCTTATACGGAATCATAACTTGGTGCCGAGGCCATGCCTCAAACATGGTCTTATACGGGACCTTATCTATTTCATATCTCAATGATAGCCTTTTCATTATAGTCTCCCAGGATTTCAACCTCATGTTCAACAACAATTATTCTATCTAGTAGAGTATCATGCATCAATGTGATACAAAGCATTCTTAAAATGCTAACATAAATACTGTATTAATCACATACAAACTTACTCAATTTGTCTCTCATAACATTTCATCATAATTCAACAGTGGTAAGGAGGGTGAGGTCACAGATCCTCTTAACTTGACCCTCATGACTACATACATATGATTTAATATTCATCATCAATGAAATATCATCATAGTCACATAACTCATCTCAAGTGAGTTTTCACGTTTATCACGTTACAATTATCTCTATCACTCATACTTTCGAGCTGTGACTTTAATAACTCAAGTTTCACATTAATATCTACTCGAGTACTTAACATTAAACTCTAATTTCACTTATCATTTCTCATCAAGTTAGAGAATGTCTTACGGGTTTGAGTACATCATTTACTTGATTGCCATAGTCCAACTATGGTCTTACTCATATCGCAACATCATAGCCCAGCTATTACTTTACATGTCATCACGATGCCATAGCCTCGCTATGGTCTTACACGAAATCTCATATCAATACCAATGCCATATCCTAGATACGGTCTTACATGGAGACTCATATCGATGTCGATGCAATATCCCAGATGTGGTTTTACACGAAATCTTATATCGATATCGACGCCATATCCCAGATATGGTCTTACACAATCTCATACCGAAGCCAGGTCCCAGACGTGGTCTCACACGGGATTACTATTTGATGCCGATACCATATCCCAGATATGGTCTTATCCGATTAACTTATTCAATACCGAAGCCATATCCCTGATATGGTCTTATACGGGATCTTGTAACTCGATGTCGATGCCATATCCCAGATATGGTCTTATACGAGATTATACTTAGATGTCGATGCCATGTCCCGGACATGGTCTTATATGGGATCACATATACCGCCATGGTCCAACCATGGTCTTATTCATTATTTTATCATTGAACGACCGTACTCATCTTCTGCATTCTACTTAGTCAAACTTTTCAGTTTTACTCTCACACTATAATATGTGTGACTTTGTAACAGGGTCATAAGACGAAACATTATATCTTCTCTACTTTAACAGTCACACGTGATTTTTAACCATGTGGACATGTTTATCATAAACAATAGCATCACAAATCTCAAATGCTTACTTACTCTTACTACTTCTCACATACATCATGGTACTTACTAGTCTCATGTTTGTAAGGTAAACAAGGTACCTGTAACACTTGATCACATAGATCAGTATACTTTACTATAATAAGCATAATCTCAACATCATCATTCATAACATGAATTATACTTGTTAGTCAGCCTTCACTAGCATGACGCAATATCAATTTTACCACTAACTTTATTACTATCTCATTTAAGCTTTACTTGTTTGCCCGATGAATTTCTATGAATAACCGAGGATACTAAATCTCATCTCACATAACTCGATGCCAAAGCCATATCCTAGATACGGTCTTACATGGAATCTCTCTTCTTGGTTTCGAGGCCATGTCTTGACATGAACTTATATGAAGTCTTTCTCGTGAGTTCCCTTGGGAACTTACCATTGCCATGTCTTGACATGGTCTTACTTGGTATCTTTACTCATGAACTGGTCAATGCCGAGCCTTGGCTTGGACTTACATGAAATCTCTTTCTCTTGATAGCTTTTCAATGCCAAGCTTGCCTTGGACTTACATGATAACTTGTCAATGCCAAGGTTGCCTTGGACTTACATGATAACTTGTCAATGCCAAGCTTACCTTGGACTTACATGATAACTTGTCAATGCCAAGCTTGCCTTGGACTTACATGATAACTTGCTTGTTTCCCGATGCCATGTCTTGACATGGTCTTATACGGACTTTCTTGTCTCATGTGGCAGATTGAGTATCCTAAGTAATTCATTTTCAATCGGGACTTTCATATACATGCTCTTAATAACTTCTTTGTTTAATAAATCATTAAACACTTTCATGGAAATAATATGCATTTAGCAACATAGCAAGAAATTCAATGAAAATATCCATGAAGCTTGGAAATCATACAACTTACTGAAATTAGCTCGGTTGGGAAACATCACTTTCTTAACAAAACAATTTTGTTAGAGCCGGGAGACATCACACTATCACTGTCCACATATGGCATGTATAGCTAGACTCTTACTCACGCTAGGTTAGTTCTAGAATCGACTAAACCATAGCTCTGATACCACTAAATGTAACACCCCATACCCGTTTCTGAGGAAAAACCCGGATACGAGACATTACTATCCTTGAACTTCCTTAAACATATACTTACGGGCTATAAAATTTTGTTCCAAATTAAAAACTTCTCTTTCTTAGTCAAGTCATTCGTATTGTGGGCCTACGAGGCCTTAAACTTGCGTTCAGAAATTTTTTACAAGTTAAAGAAAACTTTTCTTTAAAACAGGGGTCACACGCCCGTGTGTAGACACACACGGCCATGTTCAACAACCGTGCTTAAAAACCCAAGCATTCTGCCAAATGCCCCACGGTTAAGGCACACGCCCATGCGGTTTGGGAACACGCCTGTGTGCCCTTAAGACATGCCCGTGCTTTCCACCCATGGTCGACACTGACTAAATCCACACGGCCTTGACACGCCCATGGACTTAGAACGTGTACTATACCTTGACATACTGACTTATTTCGCACGACCGAGCACACGCCCATGTTCCAACCATGTAGCATGCACGGCCTTAACACACGGCCATGGGATTAGCCCGTGGCCTATCCTGACTTATAAAACTAATGTACAGGTTAAGCACGGCCTAGACACATGCCCGTGTTTCTATCCGTGTGGGCACTTAAAGGCTATCTACCAAGCCTTTTTCCACCCACATTTGCATACATTCATACCTCATCACATAACTACACATTGTATCAACATTACTCTAAGTTCAATTCCATTGACATCTCATCAAGAGACATTTCATACATTCATATAGTAATATACATTCCATACAACATTGGAATACTAAATGAGCTCATACATAATTTCAACATTCACATATGAACTTACCTCGATGTCGAAAGAGCCGAAAAGGACCTTTTTGCCCACATTTTTCTTTTCATCCGTTCTAGGCTCGAAACTCGTTTTCTTTGATCTAGAACAATGAAATTTACTCATTTAATCACTTAATGATCGTACTACCACATAATCTCTACTTAGGCAAAAATGACCATTTTGCCCCTATACTTTGGCAAAATTACGATTTTGCCCCTAGGCTCGTAAATAAATTTTCATCACATTTCCTTGTTAAACAAGCCTAGCTGAACATTTAATCCTCTTAAAACTATTCTCAATTCCATCAATTTCATGCCTTAATGAACAAATTACAACTTTTGCATTTTAGTCCCATTTAGGTGTTTCATGACAACTCCTTTCACAAAAGTTGTTTCTCATCATCCTATCATTCATTTTCTTTCATAAAAACTCATCAAACAATATAAAATCTCTCATGTAAAGTCCTTACACTTTCAACCATATTGCAAACTAGTCCCCTCTTTAGAAAGCTTAAACTTTGGGACTCAAAAAGTACAATTTTTATCAAGAAAGATCATCAAAATCAGTTACTTGTGAGGAGGAATGTTTGCTGAATTTTTTGAGCTCCATAGCCCTTATTTATCTTCAATTTTCGGTAGAAGAAGGTGAAGGAATAGTGAAAATATGATAACATCTTTATTCACCTTATTTTATTCATTTAAACACCTAACATCACCAAATTTTTTACCATCATTTAATGTCTTTGTCCCCCTTGGCCGGCCATCATATCCTAGATGGTCTAATTACCATTTAAAGACCTTCAATTAATAAATCATGGCTATTTGATACCTTTAGCCTATAGAATGGAACTTTCGCACTCTATGCGATTTAGTCCTTTTTCACAATTTAGCTAGAAATCGCTAAAATTAAGGCACCAAAATTTTCATGCATCCTCATAAACATGTTATAACACTTAAAATAACATGAAAATAATTTTCTCTAACCTCGAATTAATGATTCCGAGATCACTGTTCCGACTAGCCCCTAAATCGGGCTGTTACACTTAACTTGATTCCTTCATTCCACGTCAAATACAAAATCTACTTATTGTATTATCCAGTCATTTTCTTCGCTATAACTTAGCTTGTGCATATACCATTGTTAAAGCAAAACCCATTTGCTTCCATCCTTTAATGTGGCCTTTAAATATAAAACTAGGCAGATATTCAAGCACTACTCTTTTCTTGCGGAATTGTACTTGTAAGATAGTCCCACTAGACTTTCCTTCTTATCTGAATAGATTTTCCCTAAATCAGATAGTCCTAATGGACTTCCCAACAATAGGTAGCCCCAACGAACTATCCCCTTGTTAGATCGTATAAGGCAGATTTCTCATTTATAAGATAGTCCTTAGCGGACTTCTCAACGTTAGATAGTCCTAACAGACATCCTCTTCATTCGTTATTCCTTGGCTGACTTTACAGAACAGTTAGTCTTTGACAGACATTCCACGTAAGATAGTCCTAAGTGGACTTTCCTTTTTTGGTGACCTCTTTGCCAAGAAACACTTAAAATTAAAATCTGGAGAACCTTTTCGCTTCTCATAACCAATGTTGGTTTGTTTGCTACCTCTGGCAGACTCTTAATGGCGGATACCTATTTGCATATATGCTGAAAGAAAACCTCTTTCCACATATATCTGCATACAAGGCCCTTTTACATATTCTCCTTGCCTACGCATATTAGAAAAACCTCTAATCCGTAGCTTACCAGCGCTCCCATATGCACCATAATCTTTTATGACAGACTTTTCATCATACGAGTCATATAGTGGTTTTCACATACTTGCCCTAACGAGCTTTTCTATTTACTGTCCTGTCGAACTTCATTTTTCCATATGGCTGAACTTGTCCTTCACTGGATCATGTCATGGCTACCCATGGACTTTCGAATCCGATGAGTCAGTAAAACATTTACATGGTGTTGCTTCGTAGATCCAGTAAACCATTTAACCAACCAAACCTCCTCAAATCCCCCTTTCAATCCGTCCATTCCTCCACTATGCCAATTTTCTTATCTTCAACTAACTCGTCAATACTTCTCTCGATACTTCGTATTTTATAAACATGCATATCACTACAATCAACACAATCTATTTACACCATATCATGGAGCAAGCCACATTTCAATCAATACACAATTATACTCGGTTAATAGTAACATTCTTGCAATTTTCATATTTGCATAGACCTATGCATGCATATATTCACCATACAATCCAAGACAACAGCACTCAAACATAACCATAGACTCAGACCAAATTCAGTACAGAACACACAAGTAACACAACAACCAGTAAGCACCCAAATGTGGAGTACAAAAACTCACCCGCTGTCTTTCATCCTTTCCAGCTTAGCTTTTCCCATACCAAAGCCTCTTTCGTCCTGGAAGCTAAGCACGAGAGCTAAAATTCCAATTAAATCGAAGGTATTCAAGCTTTAAAACCCTAAATTCAGTAACATGCAGAAGCTTTTTAGAGATTTCAGAAATCTTTGCTTCTCTTTTTCTCAAATCCACGAATACAAAAAGATTAAAAAGCTTAACAACTCACCAGATTTTCTACTTTCTATACTCAAACCACAAATACAAAGTTTTTGTCAACTTTTTCTTCTTTAGAATAACTAAAGAAGATAATGCAGAAGAGAAGAAAATAAAACAAAAATGAAAAGAATTCTGTCAACAAAATAACCATTCACACACACACACACACACACACACACACACACACACACACACACACACACATATATATATATATCCTTTCATGCAAATTTACCAAAGTCCCAAATAAACCATACATAGATAATCATTTTGTTTCCCACTAAGGAACTAGTTGGTTCCAGCTTAACTGAACCAGAACTGGGACCCAATTGTTTACCATTTAGCCACTAAAATTAACTCCCAAATCTTCCTTAATTTTCGGACCTCAATAAAAACTGGGTGCGACAAAAACACTCACAAAATGTTGTGTCAGGGTTTCCAAGTTCGGGTTACCAACTAACCCTGACTGTTGGTCTGACTGTACCCCAAAGTTGAAATCAAAGGCTGAAACCTATAAATGCCTTCCTATTGATCATTTCAACATTTTCTGATAGGATTTTTATAACAATATTATGAAACTATCGCACAACCGTGTGGTTGGGCTTTCTACTTCTTGTTCCCGATACAAATTTACTAGAATTGTTGTCAAACTCGGAGCACCTTCCTTGACATTAACAAAATGGGCATATAACTCTAGTATAGCAGTTCCACTAGAACAATGCGAATTGAGCATCGCCTCGACCTTTATGTCACCTTTGAGCTCAAATATATCATATCTAACATGGTTCAGTGACATTAGATATATATATTTCAAGCTCAAAATTCTTCTTCGGCTTGAAGTCGATCTTTTCTTCTAATTCTTGACCGAAGCTTATGCAATTTTATGCTCTGGTTGAAAGCCAATTCTGTAGACTAGATTGATACAAAAACGACCCCAATTTCGGTGTCACAAATTTGATCGTTGTAATAAATAGTGACTTTAATTCATCTCCTCATCTTCAACCAAATAATTCATTTCACATGTTTAAAACCAAAACATTATATAAAAAATGAGTATCCATTATTCAAATTCAAACAACGACACTTACTTGAACTAATGTATTTTGTTGGGTCGATTTTTGAAATTTAGATTTTTAACATCAATAATCTTCTCATTATGCAAATCTCCTTATGAAAATAGTCTGTTCAAAATTTTAGTATGGAACCTCTACAAAGAATGCCTTCATTTTATAGGAAATACTACCCCCGGATATCAAACATAACTTCAAAATGTTGGAAAATAGTGGACATGACAAATCTAAAAAATGATTCTAATAAGAAGCATTTTCTTGAAAAGTCTTTAAAAAACACTTGTTATTGGAAGTTTTTTTTCTAAAAAATTTGGATGTGATGTTTGAATTTTATTCCAGATTCTTAGGCCCAAGAATCTTAAGTTTAGGATTAAAGACCTTAACCCTAATAAGGAATCCCGTTATAAAATTTAAGAACTCGAGAATCCCAGGATAAATTTCAAACATCCCATCCTGGGAATCCTGGACGGTCATGGGTTCCTATATAATTCTTTTTAAGTTTTTCCCCTGGTTGCCTATATAAAAGAGGGTTTTACTCCCCCTACTCCATCAGCTCCCTCACCCACTGTCTCTTAGAAAAAAAAATATATATATATTTTTTGGTTGAGTGTTGAAATTTTGGGAGGGAAAGTTTGTTTGTGTTAGAGTTTTAGGGAGAACTTGTGATAGTTTTAAGGTATATTTGAGTTTGTGGTTGTGCTCGGAGACCCACACATTTCATTTGTCATGTGGGGAGTGCACCATCATCTTAGTAGATGTCGCATTTGTAACACCCCTTACCTGAGACCGTTGCCGGAGTCGAGCACGAGGCATTACTAAACTTAACTACTAATTCGGCATAAAATTTAAAACTGTCCATCTGCGTCATAGTCACTAAAATATTTATATCTGGAGCTACGGAACTCCAAATTAAGATCCGTAATTTTTTCCTGAAACTAGATTCATATATCTTTTTACTGTAATTTTTCCAGAATTTTTCATGTGGCCAATTGGTACAGTTTATTCATTAAAATTTACCCTGTTTCACCATTCAACTACTCTGACCTCTTTTCACTATAAATCAATTTTCTCTTTGTACAGAATTTATATGGCCTTCTTGTTTAGCTCATTTGAAACTAGACTCATTCAGAATTTCATACATATAAATTTTAATCCACAATTATTTTTGTGCAATTTCTAATGATTTTTCAAAGGCAGAACAGGGGATCACGAATTCATTCAGAACCAGTTTCACTAAAATTTAAATATCTCATTATTTCCATTTCTTTTGCTTACTCTATTTATTTTATATGAAAATAGACTAAAAGAGATTTCAATTCATATCTCCTTCACTTTCTAATTCCATTTCTTCTATTTTTGGTGATTTTTCAAAATCACGTTACTGCTGTAAATCAAAAACTGTTTCATTACAAAATATTATTAACTAGTTTATAACATCTTTTCTCCATCTCATTTAAACTCTATACATGCCATATAAATCTTTAAACATAAAACAAAAGCTACCGGAATTGATCTCGGATAGTGAGCTTTCTTTGTGATGATCCGATCTTCCAGTTCTCTTTAATTCAATCTACATAAATATCAAACACACACAAGTAAGCTTAATGAAGCTTAGTAAGTTCATAGGTTTAAAAGTAGCTTACCACACATAATATTTCCAAAACAATAACAAAACATTTACTAAAGTTCCCCGCCATTCACAACCATTGTTAAAATCCTTCACATAGTTGAGCTCAACATTAACAACTACTCAATTTCTTCCATTTGATTCACTCATTTTATATTACTTCTTATCAAATTAGGAAACGTCTTACGAATTTGAGTAACGTCGTTGCTCAAAGTGCCACGTTTTCACAACTCGGTATGGATAATTCCATACCTACATTTCACAACTCAAGATGGTTTATACCATACCTACATTTCACAACTCAAGTATGGTTTATACCATACCTACATTTCACAACTCGGTATGGATGATACCATACCTACATTTCACATTTGCCATGGATTAACCATGATCTTATCCGTCAATTCATCACATGTCACGACACTAACGCACTCAATCTGCGTTTTCCTAATTTGAATTACCACCATTTATTCTTTCATTTATCATATTTTTCACAATCCCACAGCAAATTCATATTTAACAGCACATTATATCATTCAATCATTCACAAATAAACATATAAATTCAACCATATGAACTTACTTACGGTGATTTGTAGAAGATTTTGAAATTTAGGGACTACTCGCAACTTTTTCTTTTCCTCTTTCTTCTTTGGTTTCTTGATCTATAATGTAAAATATTTTCACTCATCAGCATATATTTCATTTCTATTTCACTTCATAATTTATGCTCTTCAATTTTCGAAATTGCACTTTTACCCCAAAATTTATAGTTTTTACAATTTAGTCCCTGCTCAATTCAGCCATCAATTGAACTAATTTTTCTCAATCAACACTTTATTCTATCATTACAAACTATTTCACAACCTTTTATATTCTGAATTTCAACACCAACCTCTAATTCACAACTTTTTCACAATTAGGTCCTAAATATCATTTCCTATCAAAATCACTTAATAAAACCACCTTAGTATGAAATTAAAATTTAAATTTCATAATAATTCATCATAAACTTCCATTTCTCAGCAAGGTTAACTTTTAATTTTACTCACCAAATCAAAAACTAATGAATTCTATAAGTGGATCTAGTTGTAAAAGTCATAAAAACATAAAAATTATCAAGAAAAAGCAAGAAATAAACTCACATGATGTGAAAATATGAAAAACCAGCTTTCTCCAGACCTCCAATGGCGTTTTGGCTGAGAAAATATGAAGATATCTCTAGATCTTTCAATTTTATCTTTATTATACATGTTAAAATTATTAAATTTCCAATTATGCCCTTATTTCCCTTATCTTCTGATGATTTTCTTCCCCTTACCGTCCAACTTTTTCACCTTTAGGTTTAATTTTCCTTTAAACCCTCCTTCTTTTAACACTTGAGCTATTTAATTCTTGTAGCAATTTTGCATTTGTTACAATTTAGTCCTTTTTATTTAATTGACTACCCAAACATTTAAATTTCTCAACCAAACTTTAATACTAACTTAATAACACTCCATAAATATTTCTAAAAATATTTATGGCTCGATTTTCAAATTTGAGGTCTCGATACCTCGTTTTTGACCTATTTGACCTAATAAATTCTTTTAATTCACTAAATTCACCAATCCACAAATTCTTCTAAATTCTCACTTGACTCATAAATATTAAATTACTATCTTATTCAATCTTACCTGTCAGATTTAGTGATCTCATATCACTATTTCCGACACCACTAAAAATTAGGTTACATAAAGCATTACAACTTAGGCTCACAGTTCATGATGGTTATACGGTCACAGGTTCAAGTATAACTAGGGCTCCTAGTTGATGGTGGTTATGCGGTCACTGGTTCAAGTATAACTCGAGCCCCCAATTGACGGTGGTTATGCAGTCACAGGTTCAAGTTTCATGCCACCAGAAAAAGATGCTTTATAAACCCCATACATATGTTTGAGATCATAATCATAGGAAAATAAAAAGGCTCACTAGTATAATCAACTTATTCTTTTTCTCCATCAAAGTAGTATCCTTAACCTTATTGTTCAAAATCTATTTCAGAAGTGGGGGCAAGAAAACTTTTAAGGGCAGTGACAAAGATGGTGGAGAAAAGCTAAAACGTGACTCGGGGCGGCATAGGTTGTTGTGATTAAAGAAATCATTAATAACTATAATCGCTGTCACGTCGAATCGCGTTTCAGCTTTTCTCCACCTTCTTTGTCACTCCCCTTCCTGAAAGTCTTCTTGACCCCACATTTGGCACAAATATTGGACAATAAGGTTAAGGATACTACTTTGATAGAGAAAAAGAATAAGTTTATTATACTAGTGAGCCCTTTTTTTTCCTATGATTATGATCTCAAACTTATGTATGAGGTTTATAAATCATCTTTTTTTGGTGGCATGAAACTTGAACATGTGACTGCATAACCACCGTCAATTGAGGGCTTGAGTTATACTTGAACCCGTGACCGCATAACCACCATCAACTGGGATCCCCAGTTATACTTGAATCCGTTATCATATAACCATCGTGAACTGGGAGCCCGAGTTGCAATGCGACATCTTATAAGGAAATTGTGCACTCCCTACACGGGAAATGAAATGTGTGGGTCTTCGAACGCCACCGCATCACCGTAAACTCAAACATACCTTAAAATTATAAAAATTTCTCTATAAAATATAAACACAAATAAATCTTTCTCCCCAAATTCTCAACACCTAGCACACAAAAAATGTCGAAGGACGAAAACACTTCCTGCTGGAAGCATTTTCAGCTAAGGTGGTAGCCAAAGGGCTAAAAGTGCGTCCTGCAGGAGGCATTTTCTATTTCTCTCTCCAAATTCTACCTATTTCCTTAAATTTGGGAAAAACTGACCTAAATTATTAATCAAGTTTTAAAAATGGCATTTTTTTACTAATTAACCCAATAACTTTTACCACATAGATTAATAAGTACAGTTTAAAACAATAATATAAAAGTGAAACCAATATTAGTGATAATGTACAGTCTAATCAAAATCACATTAACAAAATAATATTCTTTCTACAACTAATTTCTATGTATTTTTTTCTAATATAAAATATTACTATGTAAAATAAAATTAGTGTTATAAAATAAAAAGAGATGAAGAGAATAAAGAAGAAAGAAAATATGAAAGCAATAGAGAATGTACTTTATTGATCAAAAGTGATGATTACAATGCTTTATTAAAAAAAGTCCATTATCTACAATTAAAAGTCTATACATATGACTGAATTGATTTGGATCCGCATGAATTACTAATGACCTATTTTTAATCTGTTCAAGCTTGGTTTGGCACACACTATGAACAACATTTTATGACACGAAGCTTGGCCGAATTACAAAACTAATATTTCCAAAATATGTGAATTTCGCACCAGATTTAAAGAGTTTTTATATGGTTCGCCAAAAATTTAATTATTTTAAATCAATTTTTTAAATATTTCATATAGTAAAAGATGTTTTTCATTTTTAATTGATTTATTATATATAGAGATATAATTAGGCTTAATTGAATAATAAATCTTCAAATTATATTTTTTTTATAACACCTCTATACCCGACTCGAGTATCAAGTCAAATATAGGAATGTCACATTTGAGTGCCAGAGAATTCTTGGCTAAATCATTTAATTTGATTCCTTGTTTGATCATATTTTAAACTTATTAATGGGCTATCTCCATAATACAACAATATTGGACTACACTGGATGGAATTTTTCCGTAAAAATTTGTTTCAGAATCACATTTTATACCAAACAGGGCCTAGGTATCAATACCACCAGTAAGATATTGATACTATAGTTTAGGTATCAATACCCTATAATGTATCAATACCGTTTTGAGCTTCGAAATTGAAAAATTCAAAATAAATACCCAATGTATCGATACATAACACAAGGTATCGATACTTACCTTAAAGTATCAATACTTTTGGCTTGGTATCAATACCAAATTGACATTCTTTGTTTCATTTTCAGCTTGGGTTAATTTACCACTTTAATCCTTCATATTTTACCATTTTTTTCAGCCTTAAAACATACTAAATTTATTGTCCAAAATCATTACCTGACCAGTTATTCTTAAACATATGATGTTCTATAATTGAACCTTATGATCATGCCATTAATTCCAAATTTGTGAAATTAACACAATTATCATCATTTTACAATTAAGTCCTTTAGAGGGCTTGCTTTAAATTAGTTTATCCTCTCTACCTATCATTATTATTAGTAATATTTGACAATCAATTTGTCAATTAGGGCCTCCTTAATTCATTTTATACCAATCACTTAGTGTTTCAATAAAACATTTGCACTTCATTTACGCATTAACAAAACTATCCTTTGTAACAATTTCTTAGTATTATAATTCTCCAAATATTTTCCTCCTCCTCCACTCCAATCCACATCCTTTATATATATATATATATATATATATATATGAATCTTTGACTCTTAACATATCATGTCTAGGTCTTACATTAATTAAGGTTTCTTTAATCACACACATACTCTTATGAAAGTTGTCCCTTGAGTGGCAGTCACTAAAATATTTATATCTCGACCTACAGGATTCAAAATTAAGTTCAGCCTTTTGTTCTTGAAACTAGACTTGATGATAGCATAAAATTTTTGGAATTTTTATTTAAGTCAATTGATACAATTTATTCTTTAAAGCATCCTTTGTTTTGCTGCTAGGCAGCACTAACCCTTCTTCACTAGAAACCTATTATCTTTCAATACAAGTATTGTATTAAGATAATGTTTGCTTCTCTTGAAAATAAACTAATTATGCTTTTATCCATATAAACTTCATCTCTTAAACATTTTTTTACAATTTATAATGATTTTTCAAAATTAGAACAAGGAAACTCGAAGTCATTCTTACCTTGTCTCACATAAATTATTATATCTCACAATCTAATATCCCGTTGCTTATACCGTTTTTTCTATGTGAAACTAGACTTAATAATCTTTAATTTCATATTTTATTTAACCTCTAATTCGAACTCTACAATTTTTGGTGAATTTTCAAAGTGAAACTATTGTTGCTGTCCAAAACTGTTTGGTGCTAATATTTAAATTTTCAAGATTCTTTGCATTAATTTCCATTTAGTCACACATAACCATTATACTTTTAATTATCATCCAATTTAATCTTTATATAGCTTTAAAATAACTTCTCTAATTTCAATTATAAATTTCACAACTTTTAAAATTTAATTTCATACATATTATTTGCACATTCACAATTAATTAGATGAATTTAGTATACTCTAAACTTAGTTTAAATTAAATAAAGTAGAAATATTGAAGTACTTACCTCAATTGCTTGTATTCTTTACCATCCATTATTTTCTCTCTCCTCTAAGACAACCATGGATGTTTATTTTATGGAATTGATATAGCTACTACTCTTTTCTATTAATTCCATCTACTATTTATGAAGAAATTTTGAAGGTTGGAGCTCAATTGGTTGGTTAAAAAATAGTAAAAGAGAGAGAGACTAAATTGAAAGAAAAACAAAACTTAAGTTAATAGTCATATAGGATGACGTGAGAACCATAGGGGTGATGGCTGATTTCTCTAGACTTTTCTATCATTAAAATATCTTTTTATGTTTTTTTTTTCCATTTTGCTCCTCTAGTTTCATTTAATTACAAGTGAGACATTGCTTTTCCAAAAATATCGGTAAATTTTCACCTCTAATTCCTCCTCCTTTCTTCTCTAATTCAATTTAATCACTTTAACTCTTAATTTTCTCACATTAGCCCCAACACTTTTCACTTTCCTGCAAATTTAGTCGATACCCCGAATTAGTTTCTCTCAATATACATATTTTCCTGTTGCCTTCAAATCATATTTTTTGGATTTGTCAAATTCTGACTAATTTATTATTTATTTGTCACTATTCCGAACTTCAAAAATTTTAGAAATGTTACATTTTGTTTAAATACAGTATCTAACCTTTTTTATTATTATCAATATCAAACTAAGTATTAAACTATAATTCTGTAACTATTATGAGCCTCAACCATGATTTCCGTGTAGAACTCTCGTGTATCACTATCTCACCATCCTCAACTCCACCATCACCCTTACAAATTGCTTTTTCCTTGCTATCAAAGCAATAGTCATCACCTTTAAAAAAAAAAAAATGAACACCTTAAAATATTTGAATAATTTGATAAAATTTTAAATTATATTTTCACTAAATGATTTAGGGAATATAATACATATAAAATTTATCTTAAATATTGTTATATAAAAAAACTTGAGACATCAAAATTAATATTTAATACAATTACTGATACAGCATCATTTTATATTTATATATTGCAAACACAAATAACTATATCGCCCTTTTAACATACGTTATTTGAGACATTCTATTTAATCTAAACATATTTAAACAAAAAAACAGATAAAAATACACAATAGCATTATTATTTATACAAAAGTTACATAACTTTAATAAAACAATTTCTTTATTGGAACACTCTAGTTATAAGAGAAAGGATTGTATGAAATAGTGACGCCACGTCATCTGTATCCCTTTTCAATAGTTTTATGCCACATCAGTATTCTTATCCTGAATTTCAGGATTTTAATTTGGATTTGATTTTTTTCAGGATGAAAATACTGAAATTCAGGACGAAAATGCTGATGTGGCATAAAATTATTGGAAAGGGATACAGATGACGTGGCATCACTGTTTCATACAATCCTTTCCCCTAGTTATAATGTCCACTCTGTAACATATTTCTATGTTATATAAACTTGGAAATTATACATAAAATTGTCCATTCAACAAATGCTAATTAATATTTAAGCTTGCCACAATCAAAATCACCCTTTCTTAATAGCATCCCAGGTAAGAATCTGGAAAGGAAATTATCTCTTAAGAAGTTAATAATTGTCCCATTGTTTTGCTGTACATAACCCACCATATAAGCTGTGCTAATGAGATCAATACTTCTCCATCTTCTCTTTTGAGCAAATATTTTCAACCCTATTTCAATCCTCCTGTATTCCTCTTCTTCATCAACTATTTTACCATTGGTTTCTTCCCCACCTGGTTTCAATAATGCTTCAGCAATACACCTTGCTAGAACAACCCCATCTTCCAAGGCTGCACATCCACCTTGGCCAAGTTCTGGTGTCATGGGATGAAGGGCATCACCAGCTACACAAACGTTGCCTTTACTGATATTTCCCCATAGAAGCTCCAAAGGTCTTCTGTATTTTAATGGAGATGATAAAATGGCATCTAGTTGAGTTTTCTCTACAACAGATTTCATTTCATTGGGTATATCTTCAAGCTTGCTCATTACAAATTGCTTCAGCTTAACTGGGTCGTCTTCTAATTCTTCATCTACAAAGTGTAACAGTAGAATTTTAGGCATCATGGTATTCAATTTAAGCACAAATTTGCAATAGAAAAAAAAGAGGGGGGGGGGGGGGGGTTAAGTACCTTTGGTGGATGGAGTCCAAGTCAAAAACCAATGAAAATCCTCATCATTACAAGGGAGGAAACCAAATCGAAGACCTTTGCCAACGAACTGCCTAAATTTTGGTCCCAAACCATGGCCATCTTTGAATTTTGTGTAACCCCTAATTGCTAATCGACCTGTGAAAACAGGCTTCTTGAAACCAAGCCATTTTGCCACCACTGAGTTCACTCCATCACAACCAATCAGTACCTGTTGTCAGGTACAATCAACATTGACAGTTCAACTCAATGTTACATAGGTATGATACATTTAATGTTGTAACGTGAGTAATACATGTCTAATTGATCATATTTATTTGTATATTTTTTTAACTTTGAAATAGGCAGCAAATCCAACATTAGTTTGTAAAAAAATTTAAATAAATTTGTGGATTGAGTTTTAGTTCGATTGGTATAGGCATTATTGTCAATGCAAGAAGATGAGGGTTCGAGTATGAGTTGGGGAGGCGCTATGGATGATTCTAGGCATTGTTTTAAAAAAGAACAAATATGATCAAAATTTATAATAAAATTGTTTAAAAAAAAATTAAATAAACTTGCACAAAGTTCTTTATAATCTCGATCTCATTTTACACTTTAATTACTTTGTTATACTTTAGTTCACAGTTATGTGAAAACAATTATTACTTTTTCAAAATTCTAAGAAAAATAAAGTTTGGTTTTCATGTGACAACCATAAAAAATTTCATAAATTAACTCGATTTTACCTTGGTTTTGAGGATAGTTCCATCAGATAGGTGCACTCGTTTGAAGAAGCCAGATTCTTCAATGGAAACCACTTTAGACGAAAACCTGATGGTATCGCTGGGGAGTTCATTTGCTAGAGTTTCCAACAGCAATCTCCTTTGAAGACAACGAACTTCATGGCCCTTATACGATATCTCTGACACTGGCTGGTCTAAATTTGTAGAGGCAAAAAGTATGCTGCACTCATATTCAACCATTCACGTTAGTTTATAGCAAAATGAAGCTTGGGACTTCAAAAAGACGGTTCAACGTACTTAAATACAGTACCTTGGCGTAAGGTGATGTTGATGCCGGAGAGATTCACCGATGCCAATAGCATCCAAGGCTTTCCAGGCATTGTTCCATGTCGACAATGCAAAGCCAGTGATCCTTAATCTGTCCGATGATTCCAATACTAAACTACGAATTCCAAGCCTGCAATAGTTTAGAACCAGTTACTACTATGTATATTACATTTACAGATTCTCAATTTCAGCTAATATGATCGTATTGAAGGACTGTTGGTGCGGGTTGATGTACCTGTGAAGTCCCAAGGATGTGGTTAGACCAGCAATTCCAGCCCCCACGATCACAATGTCTTCAACTATTTCCATCGGCACGCTTTTGGTTAATAGAGGCTAAACTATAGTTGCAAAATGCTCTTAATTCTTTACAAGTCTGGTAAACATGAAAGAGGATATTTATAGTGCAAGAAAGACAAGGACAAATGGTGTCCGGAATCCAAATCCAGGTGCAATTTTGTATATGGTCAATTTGTCTGGCCGTCAGCAGATTAAACTTCGTCCACAATATTGAATTGTATTATGTTGTCTTTTCTAGTAAAACCAACCATTCATACGATGTAAATAGTATTGCATATTTGAGATAAAAAGAGGGGTTATCACAAGTTATGTAGCTTGTTTTAGTATCAAACAAGAGGTGTTGGTGCAGGAATTGAAGAGTAGCAGTCAAGTAAGGCCTGCCGATGAGTGTTTATTACCCAATCATGTAGCAGCAGGTATCATATGGCGGCCAAGAAAGAACTAAACTGTAACATTAGAGAAGTTTAAACGAGACTTAATCTTTTCTTCTGACTAATTTTCAAAGGTCAGGACGTTTCCTTGCCTCCAAGAATGAAGATTCTAGATTACTTAATTCTCATGCAGATGCAGGGTCTGGAAGGATGTTCCCAAGTGATATTATATGCTTTTTATATATATATATATATATTTTCTAAATTAACTCCTAACATTTGAATGTCATTTTACCCTTATTTTTTAAAGAATTTAAGTCCTTAAATCTTTCAATTTCTTTTTAAATAAATAATTTTTGAATGAAAAAAAGCTGACATGATCATTAGTTAACTAACGGTCAACCTTAATAATTGTCATAGTGTTTCATGTGTACTTAATTACTCATATTTCGTATATGTAAAAATATTAAAATTATTAGAATTTAAAAGAATGAAAATTTGAAAATATATATATATAATTTTTGTTGGTTCCGTCTACAGAAAAAGGGTTTTATAAAAAATCTAGTAAATGGACCTAACCAGAAACCCAATAACTTTACAAAATGGTTCTTAAAACAATTAGTTGGAAGTGATTCGATCTGATTGCTTTGAAAGGAAAATTTTATAAAGGGGAAAATAAGAGCCCTAAATCGAATGTTACGGGAAGATTATTCAACGGGCTGCTATATTCTTTTTGGGTTAAACGCTACGTTTTGATGTTTTAGTTTTAAGTAACTAAAACAGTGCGTTTTTGTCGAGTTGTTTAGTGGCCAAAACCACACGTTTTAAGTCCGTATCCATTAAATGAAACGATGCGTTTCATAAGCTTACTTAACTCATTTTCGAAACCGTTAATTCTTTCTATCTTAAGCAGTTGTGGTGGGAGGGGAAAATGGTTATGGAATTTCAAAACTGAATTCTGCTTCTCTTTCCCCAATTTCTTTCTGTTTATTCCTCACTTATTGCTACTGTTATTCTGCTTCAGTTGCGTCCATATCATCGAAATCCAAACTAAAATTTATAAGAGCCCTAAATTGAAATTGGAACATTTAACCTATGCAAAAAAAAAGGGGGGAAAATAAGAGCCTAATTCGAATTCAGAAATAAAAAATTATTATTTTAGTCCCTAATCTTTTAATAAAAATGAGATTTAACCCTAAAATTGAGGACATTTACATTGCTGAACCCCTTTTCTCTGGTGTAAGAAATCAGAAAGTAGCATGGAACTGCTAATCTGAAAGCTTCCAGATTGATGAGGGAAATTGCTCAAGATTTCAAGACAGATTTGAGATGAAAGGATATAATTATAATACATATATATATATATTAAATTTATTTAGACATGCAAAGTCTAAATTGCCGTAAAGATCAAATAGTAAAAATATAAAATATTATTGCAACCTTCATAAATTTAGTAATTAATAATAAAGAAAAAAAACATAACCGGTAAGTAACATTTAATCTAATTAAATGCAATTGAAATTCCTCTTATAACCAAAAACAAATTAAAAGCATTTAAAACTAATTATTTCTTGGAAAAAAAAAAGTAAAAGAAGGGAAAGATAAAAGGTAAAAAGTAAATAAATAAATAAAGGAAAGGTCTATTTTTATCCCATTTACTTCTATAGACCCTTAGGAGTTGAAAAATATAATATATAGATCAGTATTTTATGTCAAAATTTACTATATTAAATAATTTAAATTCATGATTACATCAATATTTTGACAAAATTTATGAAAAATATTGATGGTTAAACAAAAAAAAAATAAATTGGAAAATAACAACATTTAATTTTTAAATATAAAAAATTAAATTTCAAACTTCATTAGAAAAACAAATTCCTCACGAATTGTTTTTATTGCAAAATATGTGTGGATATTGATGGAAAGACCCATAACAAACTCATTCCATTACATCACAGTTCCTATTTATGATGAAATTCATCATAATTTTGAAGGATATTTTTCAACTAAATCCTATCATCTTTAGTGATCTAAAAGTAATTTTCTCATTGCAACTGTAAAAAAAGTATACTTCGAACGCGGCATGATTGTTGTTAGACGTCATGTAACACCAGAAAAATGTGTTCTCGATAATCTTCAGTTTGAATTTCTACGTGAAATCATCATCAACGGTGAGATTATGAATGTCCAAATCGTTGTCCCCAAACTTACAATGAAAGAATAGTAGCTTGTTGTTGCTCATTCCATTGATTACATGAACATGCCATGTCCTATAAATCTCGGCACTATTGATATCATGATTTTCATTAGGTTTGTAATTTGATGAAGCTATTAACGAGGTTAAGGCTATTGAATCAACAAGTATGAATAACAAAACATACTTCCAAAAACAACATATGTTTAGTTTTGTTATGTAATATGTTGTCTTTTTTATGTTTGAGTACCATTGTTATATATAGTAAAAATATATGTGAAAGTGGAAAGAGATCAAAAGTTTATAAGGAAACAAATTAATTAGAACTATATTAATGGAAAAAATTATGTAATTTTATAGAAAAAATTATACAAAAATTAAATACAACTTTCATTGAAATGAAAAAGTTAGCTGGTAAATATCATAATGTTTAGGGTGAAAAATATATATGTAATGAATTTATAAAAAAAATTTATATAAAATTTAAGTATGGTTTCGGTTGAAACGGTAAATTTGAGAACTTGAAATTTATGATGTATTAGGTTCAAATCTTATGATTTTCATTATGTGTTTATATTTTTTTTTCTAAATTTATCGAAATATAAAAAGATATAAAATATCCTCAAATTTGTATTTGTTGCTTCGCTTCGTAAACTAATTAGACTTATGGTAATTTCACAATTGGATTGGGACCCCGTTAGATTTATCAAAATATAAAAAAGACATAAATACTTTTAAATTAATATTTTTTATTTATAAAATGAATTAGAATTAAAAATTGATTGATGGTAACACTAACTCAATTAAACTCTTAATTATTATTATTATTAAATATATAGATTTTTGAATTAATATTTGATAATTTTATGTACAATTAGTAAATCTTAAAAAAGAAAATCTACTTACCTTCCTTTCGAGTGATGTGTTATTATTCACTGATAACTTGGAGGCGGTTAAAGCTATTCAAGATAGGCAATTGACAGTTTCAAATTCTGCCTTGATAGGGAGAATCCTTCAAGTTTTAGAGCATATTGGACATTGGAGGTTAAGGTATGTTCCTAGAGAAGAAAATAAAGCTGCAAATTTCTTAACTAAGATGGGTTCAAACAGGAAGGAAGATGTTCAAGTTTTCAACGAAGTCCTTAGAGAGCTTATAGTTAGCTTTCAAAGTTTGATATAGCCATGTAATGATATCGTCAGCTTAATTTTTCGATGTAAGCGTTTGTTTATTTTACTCACCAAAGAAAAAAAGAAAATCTATTTACTAAGTGATGTGTTATTATTCTATTGAATACATCAAATATTTTTTTTGTTTTTGGTAATTTGTTGGTGATGAGGAATGTAAATTAAAATTTAAGTTAATACCAAAAAAGGAAAACAAAAGGGATACGATTGCTTAAAGGATTGATTGTTTTACATTTGAGTCATAGATGGTAAAAGACTCACATCATTTGGTGGTTATTTAGTAGTATCTTTGAATTTTTTTTTTTTTAAAAATCAAATCGAATATGAATCGAATTTTACCGGTTCAAATTGATTTCATTCCTTGATTTTTAATTTTTTTAAAATTTATTTCTATATACTTTTAAAAGTTATTTTAAATAATTTATATATAAATTATTTAAATAATTTTCTATCCCTATTTAATTTAGTATACTTATTTTATCCCTGTTTATTTAGGTGGGAGCTGAAAATATATTATATATTTATGTCCTAATGTTTTGAATTAAATTATTTTAATATTGACCATAAATATATAATGTAAAATTTTCAAATGTTGATATGAGGTTCATATGTTTTTGTATTTAAACTTAACTCTTATAATTTTAATTTTAGAGGTAAAAATTTGACAATAACACATAATGAAATAAGTTACAAAAATGATAACTGCTATATAATAAAAAGACAGAGAGTAAAGAACAAAGAGAATGAGGGAGTAAAGAGAGAACGTATTTTATTAATCAATCCGAATATTTGCAAAGTTTCTCCAAAGTCTCTATTTATAGGCATAAGGAGTATAAATGAAGTAGAGATCTACTTCTAATGACTATTAGAATTTAAAGTACATCAAAATTTATCTTGATCTTGATGGACATTGTAACAACCCGTTTTTGAGTCAAATCGGAATAGTGGTTTCGGGACCACAAATCCGAAGTCAAAATATTTATTTTATTATTTTATTAAAGTTTACAGCATGATAAAATTTTTGTGTGAAAGTTTCGTAAAGAAATTTTACTGTTTGAATGCTTAATTCGGTAAAAAGGACTAAATCGCGTAAAGTGTAAAATTTGAGTTCTAATAGTTAAAAGTATTAAATAGCTATGAAATTAAATTTTGGGAGTCCTTATGTTGAAATTAGACCATGATTAAGGTTAGTGGACATTTATGTCCATAGCTTATATTAAGGTTTTATTAAAGGTTATTATGGTTGATTATATAATAAATTAAGTTAAATAAAATAAAAACAAATTAAGGCTTCATACTCATCTTCTTTAGCCGAAAATTCAAGGGAGAAGAAACCATAGAAATTGTTCTAGGGTTCGGTCATTTGAAAGCAAAATTTGTAAGTCATTTTGACTCGATTTTTAATGATTTTTACGTTTTTGAGATCATTGCTTCGTATACTAGCTAGCTCGTACCTTAGATTTCAAAATGGTTAAAGATTTAACATGTTACCATTGTTGAATTTTTGAGTAATTTGATGGTGGATGATGGATTTTGAATATTTGTTGATAGTTAAACTAGTTTTGTAAAGTGATTTTTTGACAAAAATGTCAAAAAGGGGGTTAAATTGAGAAAATGTATAATTAGGTGGGTAAAAGTGTGAATAAATTGAAAATATGGGCTACTAGTAACATGTGGTAAATTCGACTAAGCATGTAATTGTAATAAATTGCATGAATTTGAAATTTTATGTGAAAAGGACTAAATTATAAAAATGTGAAAGTTTAGGGGTAAATGTGTAAAATAGCCCTAATGTGTGTTTTGGACTAAATTGCATAACTAGTTGATTAAATAAGTTGATTTTGATAATATATAGATTAAGATAAACCGAGATCGGGTTTAGATCGGGGAAAAGGAAAAGTGGACGAACAGTCGATAGTTTCCATCCGAGCAACTCGAGGTAAGTTCGTATAACTAGAATCGAACTTTTAAATACTTGTGATTATTTGAAATGATTTTATGTGATTGAGTAAATTATTTAATTGAGATTTAAATGCCTTATTGATATAGTCTGATGGTTACCGAGCCCCGTTTGAACCGTATGAATTCGTAGGATACGAGTGACATGTCACTAGGGTTACCGTTTTGGTTGAGATCCTGCATATGTTGCGAACTCACCGCAGCTCGTATGAGCTTATCGATATATCAGCTCGTAAGAGCTTATTGTTCTCAGCTCGTATGAGCTTCATTGTTTCGACTTGTTAGAGCTATCGCTTTACTCAATAGAGCTTCTTGTCCATCACCTCGAGAGAGCTTACTGTTCATAGCTCGAAAGAGCGGAAAATGATAAGGAATTGATAGATTACTGATTTATATGTACTGTATATCACCCGAGTATCCCTCGAGATTCTAATAGGTTCAACGGGCATAAATTATGTAATATGGTAAAGTACTGTTTATACGAACGAATTACTGTTATACGATTGAAAGTAAAATGTTACAAATGATGTACATGATGTATGTGAAGTTGATATGATACAATGTATTGAGTATCTATATTGAGTTAATGGATGATTTCATGTATTTAGGTGACTAACTTGTGATGAATATTTGTGTTTAGGCATTTGGTAATTGAATTGGATACATCTTAATTATTGCCTTGATTATGTATAAATGGTAAGTTTAATTCTGAATTATACGGGCTTATTAAGCTATAAAGCTTACTCTGCTTCTTTTCCATGTTTTATAGAGGTTCGATAGCTCGCTCGTTTCGGTCAAGTCGGAGTTACACATCACACTATCCAATTGCCGATTGGTACTTTTGAACTTGTGGATATATGTAAATATGGCATGTGTAGGCTAGTTAAAAATATGTTAGTTATGGCTATTTGAGATTGTGATTTTGGTACATTTTGTGCTATAAGTCTAAGCCATGTGATTTGGCTAAACTTGATATTATGTTTTGGTATGGTAGGCTTATGAATGGAAAATGTATGATATTAGTTAAGTATTTGAATACTATGTGGAATTGGTATCATATGTGTATGAAATGTTATGGAATGGCTGCCTTTTTGGGTTGTAAAAATGTTGCAATTTATGCTTGTGCATACATGTGAAAATAGGGTGGCATAATGGCTTTGCAAATAGCCTATTTTTGTCCACACGGGCAAAGACACGGGCGTGTGTCTCAACCGTGTGTGACATACGGTCATGTTACACGGCCGTGTGTCCCCTGGGGTTGATTTTAAATGAAGTCAGTATGCTCCACACCGTCTCACACACGGGCGTGTGATCGGCCGTGTGGTACAAGTCAGTATACCCCTAATTTGGAACACGGCTTAGCACACGGGCGTGTGACTTGGCCGTGTGGTACAAGTCAGTATACCCTACAGGTTTGGCACGGCTTAATACACGACCTGGCACATGGGCGTGTGTGGCCACTTTAAAGGGCACACGGGCATGTGGTTGGCCGTGTGACCCAAGTCAGTATACTCTCTAGTTTTCACAAGGCCTGGCACACGGGCATGTCTTCGGCCGTGTGATGCAAGTCAGTATGTATGCCCTGTTTCCACACGGGCGTGTCTACTAGCCGTGTGAGGCACACGGCCTGTTCACACGGGCGTGTGATCCCTATATGTTTAAAATTTTTCTAAGTTTCCAAAATTTTCATATGTTATCGGTTTAGTCCCGAACCATTTCTAAAGCATGTTTAAGGCCTCGTAAGCCCTTATAAGGGACAATATGATTGTGTTGAATGGTATTTGAATATGAATGCATAAATGTATGAGTTATGTATGTTAAATGATGTGTATTGATCGGTAATACCTCGTAACCCTACTCCGGCGACGGATACGGGTTAGGGGTGTTACAGACATCCACTTAATAAGATATTCATAACACTCCCTTTAGATGTCCATTGGTAGAATGTGCCTCATTAAAACCTTACTAAGATAAAAACCCTATAGGAAAAAAGAATTCTTATTAAAGGAAAAAGAGTACACATATCTATAATACGCATAATATGCTGCCTCATTAAAAACCTTACCAGGAAAATCCAATGAGACAAAACCTCAGTTAAGGGAAAAAGAGTACAACGCATATTTACTCCCCCTCATGAAAATATCACATACTTTCTCATATTCTACTTATTCAATCTTGAATACTAGTATTTCAAATGACTATTTGAATGTATTTGCTAAACATTTATATCACCATTCTTTTGAAAGTTATAAGTGAGGGAAAATTTGGGAGAAATATATTTTGATCTCTTCAGGAGTTTCAACAACAATAATTATAACAACCTGATTACGACCTTAATCGGAACAGTGGTTTCGGGACCACAAATCCGAGTCGATAGAATATTTATATATTATATTTGATGTCTATGATTTATGAGTGTGCATGTGCAAAAATTTTCGTGAATTAAATTGATCGTTTGCGTGATTAATTTAAAGAAAAGGACTAAATCGCATAAGTGGTAAAAGTAGCCTTTTATTAATTGAGTGGTTTAAATTGATTTGGCTTCTTTTATATAAGGACTTAGGTTGGAAATTGGCCATTGAGTATGATAGTGGGCTGCATATGGTTTAATTTTCATGATAACATGTTTTTCTTTTATATATTATAATTATAAGTTAAAAATGTTATAATATAATATATGTTAATAATATTAAAATAATGAAAACATGTTTTATTCATTTCATTTCTTTGTTCAACACCGAAAAACAAAAGAAAGGAGAAGAGCTCGAGCTCTCCACCGTTCGGCCTCTTGCATGTTTAATTAAGGTATGAATTTGAGTTCGGTTTTTGATAATTTTTACGTTTTTGAGATCGTTGCTTCGAATATTATCCGACCCATGTTAAAAATTTGATTTTAATGTATGAGTGATGTTCGGCTATGGATAAAAAATTTGTGTTTGTGATGGTTGATGACTTTGAATAAAATATATGTGTTAGATTATTAAATTTTGTATTAGAAATTTTGATTAAATTGAGTATTTAGGACTTAATTTTTAAAATAGTAAATTGAGGGGTTAGATTGTGAAATTTATGAATTATGGAGGCTTGTATAGGCCTAGTGAATATTCGGCCATAGCTAAATATTTGCAAATTTAGCTTATTTTATGTTTTGTGAAAAATTGGATTAATGTGTAAAGGTGCAAAATATTAGGGATAAAATTGGTAAATTGTTTAATTATGTGTTTTGGGCTAAAATGAATGAAATTTTATTTGAATGAGCTCATTTTTGAAATGATTAGATCAAGAACGAAAAGAAACGAGAGTTGATCGGGGAAAAGCTAAGTTGAACGAATAGCCGGAAAACCTAAATTCATCGACTTCCGAGGTAAGTTTATAAGCGATCGAGTTTATTTGAATTTTTTATATAATCACATGTATGAAATTAGATGAATTAATGGATTGAGTATTCAATTGCCGAATGTGAAATTGGGTGTTTATATATTTTGGCCGAATGTGATGTTGAATGGGAGGAAGACTATTGATAAATTAGCCAAATATGATATTGGTGAATGAATAAGTATGTTATATTCTAGTTGTGCCGAATGAAAAATGATGGAATAAGAAGGTTTAAATATTATAGGAAAATCATATTCTTGTGTATATAGATATATATGTGTATGAGATTGGAATTATAAGCTTTGCTTAACCAAAGAAAGGTTCGGATAATGGCACTTTGTGTGCGAGATTAACACCGAGCAATTGCGTGTGTGCGATATCGGTGGAAGGGCACTTTGTGTGCGGAATTAAACACCGAGCCTTTGTGTGTGCGATATCGGTGGGACGGCACTATGTGTGCGGAATTAAACACCGCACTTGTGTGTGCGATATCGGTGGGACGGCACTATGTGTGCTAGAAATATGTAACGGCACTAAGTGTGCGATACATTACGGGGAATTGCACTGTGTGTGCGGATTATCGAACCTCTCAAAGACGTAAAACAAGGAACAAAGGCGATTATATGAACTATGTAAGTAAATATTTGCATGGAAAACTAAATAACGTGGTGCTAAGGAGGTAAGTATCTTTTGTACTTAAGATTGTTGATATGTAAAGTGTTTATTAATTGCTAAACTTGAAACTTAAAAGGTAGGGAATATTGGAACTTATTCGGCTTGGTGAAATCATTACATATGATATTGCAATGTGGTAGTATATTATAAAAAATGTTATTATGAACTATTGAATAATGATTTAATTGATTTCTTCTTTGTTTATAAATCATTAATTCTATGTTTTTATTTGCTTATAACTTACTAAGCTAAGTTAGCTTATTGTGAGGTGTTTATATGATTATGGTATAGATTTTGGAGGCTAGCTCGTGCTCGGAATCTTCGTCAAAGTCATCCGCACTATCATATAACCTTGGTATTCTATAAATTGAATCTTTTTAGAAATCTATGGCATGTATAGGCAAACTTTCTTTTGGATTTTGTATGAATGTTATGTAATTATATGTATATATGCCTATGCCATACGAAAATGGCTTTTCTTCTATATTTGGGTTAGTTTGGTTTTAAATTATTGAGCTTGATAATGATGATGTTGTGTATGTTCGGTTGTGGTAAGTTTATTTTGGAAATTTATACTATATTATTATTACATATATGTCATCTATGAATGCATGAACATAGTTTGGGTAAATCGTATTGTAAATTTTGAATGGTGGATGATCTTATGTGTTTATAAATAGACATGCATATACTTATAAATTATGTAAGGTCATGGGATAATTGTATTATACTCTAAATATGTGGCTTTTGGATGTGTTATAATAACGATCAAATTGTGGTATATTTAATTTATAGTTTTGAACGTAGTTTCTATGAAATGTTTGAATTTGATTTATAAAGGTTTTGGATTAAAATAGCATCGAAGCATTCGGTTGTGCTATTTACATGTGTTTGAGTAAGTGCCATTTGTATATAGGGATAAATGATATTACGGGTCATATATTTTTGAGATGAAAATATTTATACATAATGAGTATATGATCTTGAGTGAGATTGGACATTATATGGATAATTCGGTTTGGCATAAAGTTTTGGTGTGGGTTTATTAGTTTAAAGTGTTTGTTACTTTGTTGGTGAAATGAGTATAAGTGATGCGCATATTTGGTCATGACTTAATAATTACTAAATGAATAGTAAATTATGCCTTTTAAATAGTACTAATTTTATGTGTATTTGGTAATATAGAGTCGAGATATATATATGTGTAAGTGTTTTGATATTCAATGATAATATAATATTATTATTAATAGTGAAATCGACTATGATTAAATTGATAGTTAATTATATTACTATGCGTATTTGATTTATATGTATATATCTGAATTTGATAATAATAAAAAATTCAGTAATGTCTCGTAACCCTAATTCGACGATGGATACGGGTTAGGAGTGTTACATTTGATTGGTATCAGAGCTACGGTTTAGTCGGGTCTCGGACTAACGTAGCGCATGTGAGTCTAGCTATACATGCCGTAGTTATTAATATAATAGTGTGATGACTTCTGACAATGTTATGTGTTTACTTCTTCTATATAGTAAATGGATCCCGATCCCAGAGAGCTTTAATCGATGATGTTGAGAGCGCAGCGCCTGTTCCGTGCAGGAGACCGCGCCAGAAGAATCTCGACCGGTTACGAGTAATCCTGATGAAGGGGCTAGACAAGCCTTTTATAGCATTATGAACGATTGGTTCAGTCAATATGTTCGAGCCAATCCGGCTGTTCAACCACCCCTGAATCCGAGCATTTCCCCTGTAGTACCGGTGGTACCCCCGATTGTGAATCCTGAAAGAGTAAGCAAGCCTCCGGTTGATCGCATTAGAAAGCACGGAGCTCAGAAATTTAGAGCTGAGGATGACGACGATGCAGAGCGAGCTGAATTTTGGCTCGATAATACTGTTCGTGTTTTCGACGAACTGTCCTGCACACCCGATGAGTGTCTAAAGTGTGTCATATCATTATTACGGGATTCTGCCTACTATTGGTGGAATACGCCGTGTCGATTGTCCCAAAGAGAGGTTACTTGGGACTTCTTTCGCACGGAATTCTGTAAGAAGTATATAAGCCAGCGCTTTATAGATTCTAAGCGTAAAGAATTTCTGGTGCTTAAACAAGGTCGTATGGCTGTATCCGAATATGAACGCAAGTTTGTGCAACTTAGTCGCTATGCTCGCGAGTGTGTTTCGTCGGAGGCTGCTATGTGCCAGAGATTTAAGGATGGTTTAAATGAAGATATAAAGCTCCTGGTTGGCATTCTTGAAATTAACGAGTTCGTGGTACTAGTTGAACGAGCTTGTAAAGCAGAAGAGTTGGGAAAAGAAAAATAGAAAGTTGAGCTTGAATCTAAAGATGTTCGAAAGAGATCTGCGAGTAAATTTTTGCAGATGGCAATGAAGAAGTTCAAGAATTATAGTAGTCGATCCAAACCTAACACCGGGATTTCTATATTAGAACGACCACCAGTGAGTTCTCGAGCTACGTCAGTTGCTAGTGTTGGCAATGTAAAATCGAGCAAACCAGAGTGTCAGTAGTGTGGCAGACGGTATTTTGGAGAGTGCTGGGGTAAATCCATTTCTCGAACTTGTTATAAATGTGGCTCGCAGGACCACTTCATTCGGGATTGCCCGGAGAATATTGAAAAGGGTACTACTCAGAGTGTGAGACCGAGCGGCACTGCAACTAGAGGTAGATCATCTCGTTTTGGGAGAGGTAGGAGTGGTGCACAGAGGGGGACTACAGATGCGGTTGTTCGATCAGATACTCGTGTACCGGCTAGAGCTTACGTCATTCGTGTTAGAGAGGAGGCCTTATCCCCAGATGTCATTACCGGTATTTTCAACCTCTTTAATACTAATGTTACTACTTTGATTGATCCCGGCTCAACTCATTCGTATGTATGTAAAACATTAGTATCCAGTAAGACTCTACCAGTTGAGTCTACTGAGTTTGTGATTCGGGTTTCAAACCCCCTGGGTCGATGTGTATTAGTTGATAAAGTGTGTAAGAACTGCCCTTTAATGATTCGAGACATGTGTTTTTTGGCTGATCTGATGCTATTACCTTTCGATGAGTTCGACATTATTCTCGGTATGGATTGGTTGACAGTTTATGATACGGTAGTGAATTGCAGACGAAAGACTATTGAATTAAGATGCCAGAATAACGAGATAATCTGAATTGAGTCTGCGGATTTAAATGGACTACCTACTGTGATATCTTCAATGTTGGCTAGGTAGTATTTGAGAAAAGGTTGTGAAGCCTATTTTGCGTACGTGATCGACATCAAGGTAACAGAAAAGAAGATCGAATCAGTACCGGTTGTTAGTGAATATCCGAATGTGTTCCCGGAGGAATTACCGGGGTTGCCACCTCTTCGTGAAGTAGAATTTGGGATTGAACTAGTGCCAGGGACCACTCCGATATCAATAGCCCCGTATAGAATGGCACCGACTGAATTAAAAGAATTGAAGGCTCAGTTGCAAGAATTGACAGATAAGGGTTTTGCTCGACCGAGTTTCTCTCCTTGGGGTGCGCCCGTTCTATTTGTGAAAAAGAAGGACGAAACTTTGAGAATGTGCATTGATTATTGGCAGCTAAATAAGGTAACAGTAAAGAACAAATACCCGTTGCCACGTATCAAAGATTTATTTGATCAACTTAAAGGAGCCTCGGTGTTTTTGAAAATTGATCTGAGGTCAGGGTATTATCAGTTGCGGGTTAGAGAATCGGATGTGCCGAAGACTGCTTTTCGGACGAGATACGGTCATTACGAGTTCTTGGTGATGCCGTTTGGGCTCACTAATGCCCCCGCAGTTTTTATGGATTTGATGAATCGGGTATTCAGACAGTATCTAGATCGGTTTGTGGTTGTTTTCATAGATGACATACTGATCTATTTACGAGATAAGACCGAGCATGCTGAGCATTTGAGGTTGGTGTTACAGACTTTGCGTGATAAGCAATTGTACGCGAAATTCAGCAAATGTGAGTTTTGGTTGAGTGAAGTTAGCTTTCTGGGGCACGTTGTTTCAGCATCGGGTATTCGGGTTGACCCGAGTAAAGTTTTAGCTACACTTGATTGGAAACCTCGGCGGAATGTTTCTGAGGTTCGTAGCTTTTTGGGACTCGCCGGATATTATAGACGCTTTGTGAAAGGGTTTTCTATGATAGCATCACCGATGACAAAGCTATTACAGAAAGACGTTAAATTTGAATGGTTAGAAAGGTGTCAGAAGAGTTTTGATCAATTGAAGACCTTGCTATCTAAGCTCTCGAAGCTAGTTCACCCAGTCGGGTAAAGAGTTTGTTATTTTTAGTGATGCATCTTTAAATGGACTCGGTTGTGTATTGATGTAGGAGGGTAAAATCGTAGCCTATGCCTCGAGACAGTTGAAACCGCACGAGAGAAATTATCCGATGCACGACCTTGAGTTGGCCGCTATAGTCTTTGCTTTGAAGATATGGCGTCACTATCTATTCGGTGAGAAATGCCACATCTATTCGGATCATAAGAGTCTAAAGTATTTAATGACTCAGAAGGATCTGAATTTGAGACAGCGACGATGGTTAGAACTGTTGAAAGACTACGAGCTCGTGATTGATTATCACCCATGAAAAGCTAATGTGGTTGCCGATGCACTTAGTCGAAAGTCATTATTTGCTCTTCGTGCAATGAATGCGGATTTAGCCATGACCGATGATGGTATAATCATTGCAGAGCTGAAAGCGAGACCATTGTTTGTACAACAGATCCGAGAAGCTCAAGAGGTTGACGATGATTTAAAAGCAAAAAGGAGTCATTGTGGCTCGAGTGTGGATTCGTGTTTTGGATAGATAGTGAAGGATGTCTACGGTTCAAGAATCGGATATGTGTACCGAAGAACCCTGACTTGATTCGAATGATTTGTGATGAAGCTCATAATAGCAGATTGTCAGTTCATCCAGCTAGCACAAAAATGTTTAACGACCTGAAACAACATTACTGGTGGCATGGTATGAAACGAGACATTTTAGACTATGTGTCGAAATGCTTAGTATGCCAACAAGTGAAAGCTGAGCATCAAGTGCCATCGGGACTACTTCAGCCGATTATGATACCTGAGTGGAAGTGGGATCGAGTCACTGTGAACTTCGTATCGGGTTTGCCTTTGACGCCAAGTAAGAAAGATTCGATCTGGGTTATCGTTGATAGATTGACGAAATCGGCTCATTTTATTCCGGTACGTACGGATTTCTCACTTGATAAATTAGCTGAGTTGTACCTATCGTAGACAGTACGGCTACACGGAGTACCTATTTCTATTGTTTCAGATAGAGACCCAAGGTTCACATCTCGGTTTTGGAAGAAACTGCAGGAAGCTTTAAGTACTAGGTTGCACTTCAGTACAGCTTCTCACCCTCAGTCGGATGGTCAATCCGAGCGTGTTATTCAAATACTCGAGGATATGTTGAGATGTTGCGTTCTTGAGTTTGAGGGTACGTGGGAACGATATTTGCCTTTAATTGAATTTGCTTATAATAATAGCTTTCAATCAAGTATTAAAATGACACCTTTCGAAGCATTGTACGGTCGAAAATGTTGTACACCGCTATATTGGACCGAGCTAAGTGAAGGCAAGATACACAGGGTTGATTTGATCAGAGAGACGGAACAGAAAGTTAAAGTAATTCGAGAAAGTCTGAAAGCCGCTTCAGATCGTCAGAAGTCGTACGCGGATTTGAAACGAAAGGACATAAAGTTTCAGGGGGCGGTTGAGTGTTTTTGAAAGTATCGCCGTGGAAAAAGATACTTAGATTTGGTCGTAAAGGAAAACTAAGTCCGAGATTTATTGGACCGTATGAGGTTATCGAGCGTATTGGGCCGGTTGCGTACAGATTGAGGTTGCCGTCAGAGTTAGACAAAATTCATAATGTTTTCCACGTGTCGATGCTTCGACGATATAAATCTGACCCTTCTCATGTGATCAATCCATCAGAGGTGGAAATTCAGCCCGATTTGACTTACGAAGAAGAACCGATTCGCATCTTAGCTCGTGAAGTGAAAGAGTTGCGAAATAAGAAGATATCTTTAGTTAAAGTAATGTGGCATAAGCACGGGGTTGAGGAAGCAACCTGGGAAACCGAAGAATCAATGAAAGAGCGTTATCCACACTTATTCGCGGGTATGATTTTTCGGGGACGAAAATTCTTTTTAGAGGGGGAGAGTTGTAACAGCCCGATTATGACCTTAATCGGAACAGTGGTTTCGGGACCACAAATCCGAGTCGATAGAATATTTATATATTATATTTGATGTCTATGATTTATGAGTGTGCATGTGCAAAAATTTTCGTGAATTAAATTGATCGTTTGTGTGATTAATTTAAAGAAAAGGACTAAATCGCATAAGTGGTAAAAGTAGCCTTTTATTAATTGAGTGGTTTAAATTGATTTGGCTTCTTTTATATAAGGACTTAGGTTGAAATTGGCCATTGAGTATGATAGTGGGCGGCATATGGTTTTATTTTCATGATAACATGTTTTTTTCTTTTATATATTATAATTATAAGTTAAAAATGTTATAATATAATATATGTTAATAATATTAAAATAATGAAAACACGTTTTATTCATTTCATTTCTTTGTTCAACACCGAAAAACAAAAGAAAGGAGAAGAGCTTGAGCTCTCCACCGTTCGGCCTCTTGCATGTTTAATTAAGGTATGAATTTTGAGTTCGGTTTTTTATAATTTTTACGTTTTTGAGATCGTTGTTTCGAATATTATCCGACCCATGTTAAAAATTTGATTTTAATGTATGAGTGATGTTCGGCTATGGATAAAAAATTTGTGTTTGTGATGGTTGATGACTTTGAATAAAATATATGTGTTAGATTATTAAATTTTGTATTAGAAATTTTGATTAAATTGAGTATTTAGGACTTAATTTTTAAAATAGTAAATTGAGGGGTTAGATTGTGAAATTTATGAATTATGGAGGCTTGTATAGGCCTAGTGAATATTCGGCCATAGCTAAATATTTGCAAATTTAGCTTATTTTATGTTTTGTGAAAAATTGGATTAATGTGTAAAGGTGCAAAATATTAGGGATAAAATTGGTAAATTGTTTAATTATGTGTTTTGGGCTAAAATGAATGAAATTTTATTTGAATGAGCTCATTTTTGAAATGATTAGATAAAGAACTAAAAGAAACGGGAGTTGATCGGGAAAAGCTAAGTTGAACGAATAAGTAGGAAAACCTAAATTCATCGACTTCGAGGTAAGTTTATAAGCGATCGAGTTTATTTGAATTTTTATATAATCACATGTATGAAATTAGATGAATTAATGGATTGAGTATTCAATTGCCGAATGTGAAATTGGGTGTTTATATATTTTGGCCGAATGTGATGTTGAATGGGAGGAAGACTATTGATAAATTAGCCAAATATGATATTGGTGAATGAATAAGTATGTTATATTCTAGTTGTGCCGAATGAAAAATGATGGAATAAGAAGGTTTAAATATTATAGGAAAATCATATTCTTGTGTATATAGATATATATGTGTATGAGATTGGAATTATAAGCTTTGCTTAACCAAAGAAAGGTTCGGATAATGGCACTTTGTGTGCGAGATTAACACCGAGCACTGTGTGTGCGATATCGGTGGAAGGGCACTTTGTGTGCGGAATTAAACACTGAGCACTGTGTGTGCGATATCGGTGGGACGGCACTATGTGTGCGGAATTAAACACCGAGCACTGTGTGTGCGATATCGGTGGGACGGCACTATGTGTGCTAGAAATATGTAACGGCACTAAGTGTGCGATACATTACGGGGAATTGCACTGTGTGTGCGGATTATCGAACCTCTCAAAGACGTAAAACAAGGAACAAAGGCGATTATATGAACTATGTAAGTAAATATTTGCATGGAAAACTAAATAACGTGGTGCTAAGGAGGTAAGTATCTTTTGTACTTAAGATTGTTGATATGTAAAGTGTTTATTAATTGCTAAACTTGAAACTTAAAAGGTAGGGAATATTGGAACTTATTCGGCTTGGTGAAATCATTACATATGATATTGCAATGTGGTAGTATATTATAAGAAATGTTATTATGAACTATTGAATAATGATTTAATTGATTTCTTCTTTGTTTATAAATCATTAATTCTATGTTTTTATTTGCTTATAACTTACTAAGCTAAGTTAGCTTATTGTGAGGGTGTTTATATGATTATGGTATAGATTTTGGAGGCTAGCTCGTGCTCTGAATCTTCGTCAAAGTCATCCGCACTATCATATAACCTTGGTATTCTATAAATTGAATCTTTTTAGAAATCTATGGCATGTATAGGCAAACTTTCTTTTGGATTTTGTATGAATGTTATGTAATTATATGTATATATGCCTATGCCATACGAAAATGGCTTTTCTTCTATATTTGGGTTAGTTTGGTTTTAAATTATTGAGCTTGATAATGATGATGTTGTGTATGTTCGGTTGTGGTAAGTTTATTTTGGAAATTTATACTATATTATTATTACATATATGTCATCTATGAATGCATGAACATAGTTTGGGTAAATCGTATTGTAAATTTTGAATGGTGGATGATCTTATGTGTTTATAAATAGACATGCATATACTTATAAATTATGTAAGGTCATGGGATAATTGTATTATACTCTAAATATGTGGCTTTTGGATGTGTTATAATAACGATCAAATTGTGGTATATTTAATTTATAGTTTTGAACGTAGTTTCTATGAAATGTTTGAATTTGATTTATAAAGGTTTTGGATTAAAATAGCATCGAAGCATTCGGTTGTGCTATTTACATGTGTTTGAGTAAGTGCCATTTGTATATAGGGATAAATGATATTACGGGTCATATATTTTTGAGATGAAAATATTTATACATAATGAGTATATGATCTTGAGTGAGATTGGACATTATATGGATAATTCGGTTTGGCATAAAGTTTTGGTGTGGGTTTATTAGTTTAAAGTGTTTGTTACTTTGTTGGTGAAATGAGTATAAGTGATGCGCATATTTGGTCATGACTTAATAATTACTAAATGAATAGTAAATTATGCCTTTTAAATAGTACTAATTTTATGTGTATTTGGTAATATAGAGTCGAGATATATATATGTGTAAGTGTTTTGATATTCAATGATAATATAATATTATTATTAATAGTGAAATCGACTATGATTAAATTGATAGTTAATTATATTACTATGCGTATTTGATTTATATGTATATGCTGAATTTGATAATAATAAAAAAATTCTGGTAATGTCTCGTAACCCTAATTCGACGATGGATACGGGTTAGGAGTGTTACATTTGATTGGTATCAGAGCTACGGTTTAGTCGGTTCTCGGACTAACGTAGCGCATGTGAGTCTAGCTATACATGCCGTAGTTATTAATATAATAGTGTGATGACTTCTGACAATGTTATGTGTTTACTTCTTCTATATAGTAAATGGATCCTGATCCCGAGAGAGCTTTAACTGATGATGTTGAGAGCGCAGCGCTGTTCCCGTGCAGGAGACCGCGCCAGAAGAATCTCGACCGGTTACGAGTAATCCTGATGAAGGGGCTAGACAAGCCTTTTATAGCATTATGAACGATTGGTTCAGTCAATATGTTCGAGCCAATCCGGCTGTTCAACCACCCCTGAATCCGAGCATTTCCCCTGTAGTACCGGTGGTACCCCCGATTGTGAATCCTGAAAGAGTAAGCAAGCCTCCGGTTGATCGCATTAGAAAGCACGGAGCTCAGGAATTTAGAGCTGAGGATGACGACGATGCAGAGCGAGTGAATTTTGGCTCGATAATCATCGTTCGTGTTTTCGATTTAATCGTCCCGCACACCCGATGAGTGTCTAAAGTGTGTCATATCATTATTACGGGATTCTGCCTACTATTGGTGGAATACGCTCGTGTCAGTTGTCCTGAAAGAGAGGGTTACTTGGGACTTCTTTCAGACGGAATTCGTAAGAAGTATATAAGCCAGCGCTTTATAGATTCTAAGCGTAAAGAATTTCTGGTGCTTAAACAAGGTCGTATGGCCGTATCCGAATATGAACGCAAGTTTGTGCAACTTAGTTGCTATGCTCGCGAAAGTGTGTTTCGTCGGAGGTCATGCTATGTGCCGAGAGATTTAAGGATGGTTTAAATGAAGATATAAAGCTCCTGGTTGGCATTCTTGAAATTAACGAGTTCGTGGTACTAGTTGAACGAGCTTGTAAAGCAGAAGAGTTGGGAAAAGAAAAATAGAAAGTTGAGCTTGAATCTAAAGATGTTCGGAAGAGATCTGCGAGTAAATTTTTGCAGATGGCAATGAAGAAGTTCAAGAATTATAGTAGTCGATCCAAACCTAACACCGGGATTTCTATATTAGAACGACCACCGGTGAGTTCTCGAGCCACGTCGGTTGCTAGTGTTGGCAATGTAAAATCGAGCAAACCCAGTGTGTCGAGTGTGGCAGACGGTATTTTGGAGAGTGCTGGGGTAAATCCATTTCTCGCACTTGTTATAAATGTGGCTCGCAGGACCACTTCATTCGGGATTGCCCGGAGAATATTGAAAAGGGTACTACTCAGAGTGTGAGACCGAGCGGCACTGCAACTAGAGGTAGATCATCTCGTTTTGGGAGAGGTAGGAGTGGTGCACTGAGGGGGACTACAGATGCGGTTGTTCGATCAGATACTCGTGTACCGGCTAGAGCTTACGTCATTCGTGTTAGAGAGGAGGCCTTATCCCCAGATGTCATTACCGGTATTTTCAACCTCTTTAATACTAATGTTACTACTTTGATTGATCCCGGCTCAACTCATTCGTATGTATGTGAAACATTAGTATCCAGTAAGACTCTACCAGTTGAGTCTACTGAGTTTGTGATTCGGGTTTCAAACCCCCGGTCGATGTGTATTAGTTGATAAAGTGTGTAAGAACTGCCCTTTAATGATTCGAGACATGTGTTTTTTGGCTGATCTGATGCTATTACCTTTCGATGAGTTCGACATTATTCTCGGTATGGATTGGTTGACAGTTTATGATACGGTAGTGAATTGCGCATTTAAAGACTATTGAATTAAGATGCGTAATAACGAGATAATCCGAATTGAGTCTCATGGATTTAAATGGACTACCCATCGTGATATCTTCAATGTTGGCTAGGTAGTATTTTAGAAAAGGTTGTGAAGCCTATTTTTGCACGTGATCGACATCAAGGTAACGAGTAAAAGAAGATCGAATCGAGCGGTTGTTAGTGAATATCCGGATGTGTTCCGGAGGAATTACCGGGTTGCCACCTCTTCGTGAAGTAGAATTTGGGATTGAACTAGTGCGGGGACCACTCCGATATCAATAGCCCCGTATAGAATGGCAATCGATCGAATTAAAAGAATTGAAGGCTCAGTTGCAAGAATTGACAGATAAGGGTTTTGCTCGACCGAGTTTCTCTCCTTGGGTGTGCCTGCTCTATTTGTGAAAAGAAGGACGAAACTTTGAGAATGTGCATTGATTATTGGCGGCTAAATAAGGTAATGAAGAAAGAACAAATACCCGTTGCCACGTATCAAAGATTTATTTGATCAACTTAAAGGAGCCTCGGTGTTTTTGAAAATTGATCCGAGGTCGTGGTATTATCGATTATGGTTAGAGAATCGGATGTGCCAAGAGCGCGCCGGACGAGATACGGTCATTACGAGTTCTTGGTGATGCCGTTTGGGCTCACTAATGCCCCCGCAGTTTTTATGGATTTGATGAATCGGGTATTCGCACGAAGTATCTAGATCGGTTTGTGGTTGTTTTCATAGATGACATACTGATCTATTCACGAGATAAGACCGAGCATTCTGAGCATTTGAGGTTGGTGTTACAGACTTTGCGTGATAAGCAATTGTACGCGAAATTCAGCAAATGTGAGTTTTGGTTGAGTGAAGTTAGCTTTCTGGGGCACGTTGTTTCAGCATCGGGTATTCGGGTTGACCCGAGTAAAGTTTTAGCTACACTTGATTGGAAACCTCGGCGAAATGTTTCTGAGGTTCGTAGCTTTTTGGGACTCGCCGGATATTATAGACGCTTTGTGAAAGGGTTTTCTATGATAGCATCACCGATGACAAAGCTATTACAGAAAGACGTTAAATTTGAATGGTTAGAAAGGTGTCAGAAGAGTTTTGATCAATTGAAGACCTTACTAACGGAAGCTCCAGTGCTAGTTCAGCCAGAGTCGGGTAAAGAGTTTGTTATTTCTAGTGATGCATCTTTAAATGGACTCGGTTGTGTATTGATGTAGGAGGGTAAAATCGTAGCCTATGCCTCGAGACAGTTGAAATCGCACGAGAGAAATTATTCGATGCACGACCTTGAGTTGGCCGCTATAGTCTTTGCTTTGAAGATATGGCGTCACTATCTATTCGGTGAGAAATGCCACATCTATTCGGATCATAAGAGTCTAAAGTATTTAATGACTCAGAAGGATCTGAATTTGAGACAGCGACGATGGTTAGAACTGTTGAAAGACTACGAGCTCGTGATTGATTATCACCCATGAAAAGCTAATGTGGTTGCCGATGCACTTAGTCGAAAGTCATTATTTGCTCTTCGTGCAATGAATGCGGATTTAGCCATGACCGATGATGGTATAATCATTGCAGAGCTGAAAGCGAGACCATTGTTTGTACAACAGATCCGAGAAGCTCAAGAGGTTGACGATGATTTAAAAGTAAAAAGGAGTCATTGTGGCTCGAGTGTGGATTCAGGTTTTCAGATAGATAGTGAAGGATGTCTACGGTTCAAGAATCGGATATGTGTACCGAAGAACCCTGACTTGATTCGAATGATTTGTGATGAAGCTCATAATAGCAGATTGTCAGTTCATCCAGGTAGCACAAAAATGTTTAACGACCTGAAACAACATTACTGGTGGCATGGTATGAAACGAGACATTTTAGACTATGTGTCGAAATGCTTAGTATGCCAACAAGTGAAAGCTGAGCATCAAGTGCCATCGGGACTACTTCAGCCGATTATGATACCTGAGTGGAAGTGGGATCGAGTCACTGTGAACTTCGTATCGGGTTTGCCTTTGACGCCAAGTAAGAAAGATTCGATCTGGGTTATCGTTGATAGATTGACGAAATCGGCTCATTTTATTCCGGTACGTACGGATTTCTCACTTGATAAATTAGCTGAGTTGTACCTATCGTAGACAGTACGGCTACACGGAGTACCTATTTCTATTGTTTCAGATAGAGACCCAAGGTTCACATCTCGGTTTTGGAAGAAACTGCAGGAAGCTTTAAGTACTAGGTTGCACTTCAGTACAGCTTCTCACCCTCAGTCGGATGGTCAATCCGAGCGTGTTATTCAAATACTCGAGGATATGTTGAGATGTTGCGTTCTTGAGTTTGAGGGTACGTGGGAACGATATTTGCCTTTAATTGAATTTGCTTATAATAATAGCTTTCAATCAAGTATTAAAATGACACCTTTCGAAGCATTGTACGGTCGAAAATGTTGTACACCGCTATATTGGACCGAGCTAAGTGAAGGCAAGATACACAGGGTTGATTTGATCAGAGAGACGGAACAGAAAGTTAAAGTAATTCGAGAAAGTCTGAAAGCCGCTTCAGATCGTCAGAAGTCGTACGCGGATTTGAAACGAAAGGACATAAAGTTTCAGGGGCGGTTGAGTGTTTTTGAAAGTATCGCCGTGGAAAAGATACTTAGATTTGGTCGTAAAGGAAAACTAAGTCCGAGATTTATTGGACCGTATGAGGTTATCGAGCGTATTGGGCCGGTTGCGTACAGATTGAGGTTGCCGTCAGAGTTAGACAAAATTCATAATGTTTTCCACGTGTCGATGCTTCGACGATATAAATCTGACCCTTCTCATGTGATCAATCCATCAGAGGTGGAAATTCAGCCCGATTTGACTTACGAAGAAGAACCGATTCGCATCTTAGCTCGTGAAGTGAAAGAGTTGCGAAATAAGAAGATATCTTTAGTTAAAGTAATGTGGCATAAGCACGGGGTTGAGGAAGCAACCTGGGAAACCGAAGAATCAATGAAAGAGCGTTATCCACACTTATTCGCGGGTATGATTTTTCGGGGACGAAAATTCTTTTTAGAGGGGGAGAGTTGTAACAGCCCGATTATGACCTTAATCGGAACAGTGGTTTCGGGACCACAAATCCGAGTCGATAGAATATTTATATATTATATTTGATGTCTATGATTTATGAGTGTGCATGTGCAAAAATTTTTCGTGAATTAAATTGATCGTTTGTGTGATTAATTTAAAGAAAAGGACTAAATCGCATAAGTGGTAAAAGTAGCCTTTTATTAATTGAGTGGTTTAAATTGATTTGGCTTCTTTTATATAAGGACTTAGGTTGGAAATTGGCCATTGAGTATGATAGTGGGCGGCATATGGTTTTATTTTCATGATAACATGTTTTTCTTTTATATATTATAATTATAAGTTAAAAATGTTATAATATAATATATGTTAATAATATTAAAATAATGAAAACATGTTTTATTCATTTCATTTCTTTGTTCAACACCGAAAAACAAAAGAAAGGAGAAGAGCTTGAGCTCTCCACCGTTCGGCCTCTTGCATGTTTAATTAAGGTATGAATTTGAGTTCGGTTTTTTATAATTTTTACGTTTTTGAGATCGTTGTTTCGAATATTATCCGACCCATGTTAAAAATTTGATTTTAATGTATGAGTGATGTTCGGCTATGGATAAAAAATTTGTGTTTGTGATGGTTGATGACTTTGAATAAAATATATGTGTTAGATTATTAAATTTTGTATTAGAAATTTTGATTAAATTGAGTATTTAGGACTTAATTTTTAAAATAGTAAATTGAGGGGTTAGATTGTGAAATTTATGAATTATGGAGGCTTGTATAGGCCTAGTGAATATTCGGCCATAGCTAAATATTTGCAAATTTAGCTTATTTTATGTTTTGTGAAAAATTGGATTAATGTGTAAAGGTGCAAAATATTAGGGATAAAATTGGTAAATTGTTTAATTATGTGTTGAAACACCCCAAACCCGGCCCACGAGCTTTGACCAGATTTGGTATGTTCCTCAAGTAAACCGGTTCAAAATTCTTTTGTTCTTAGGAAAACTTGTGTGATTTTAAGAAAAATATTGTTTTGGGTTGGGCTTGTGTTGAAAACAGGTTCGTTTTATATTGAAATCCCTTTTATCTTAAGTGACAAAATATTTAGGGTTTAGTTTAAAAGAAATTTTAATTAAATTTTAATAGATAAAATTCATAATCATAATAAATAGAAATAAGTGTAAAGTAATTCAACTATGGCCTTATGGCCTTATTACATCAAATAATTCCCAAAATAATTCAAAGTACTAAAATAAATTCAAGAGTCCTCAAAACTATAAACTTCATGTTGAGCATGGCCACCACAAGTTCTCGCTGCGTCTCGGTCCATCTTTGTTCATCACTGAAAAATGTTCCCAACGGGGTGAGTCAAACAGACTCAATGTGTACACGACACTAAATCATAATAGAATCAGGCATATCACATATTACACATTCAAAACATAGAATACAAAGTTATGATGCATTCCCAAACTCAAACCTAGTTGTCCATCCGCTACACACCCCGCACTGCGGCCACCACACCGTGGGACTACTAAGTCAACCCTCCATCCGCTACACACCATCGAAGGCGTCGCTGCAATCGACGTGCTCATCGCCTATATATAAAATTTGTGGCATAGCCACGAGATAATTGTGTCATGAGACACCACATTGAGATAATGTAAACCGGTTACCACATTCAGATAATGTGACCGAAGTCACCACATTCAGATAGTGAGACCGTAGTCATCACCTTCACTTCCCCTTTTTCATATATCCCGAATGACCCATATTATTCATATCATGCATATCATACTTAAATTCACATTCTTATAAATTTTCACATGTTATAAATAACATATTTCATAATCCTAGTGGAAGTAGGAAACGTACCAGAGTACTTTGTACCATATTATGGTACCTTAGCCACATTCTTATAAACATGCATATTTTACATATTACCATCAATCTTATTAAAAGTTAGTGTGGGGTACACACCTGATTCGCTTAAAATTTCCTTGAGATCCCGAAAAGCTTGATCTAATGCTTAGATCCTTAATTCCTACATTGATTTATCACTTATTACCTTAATAAAAAGCCATTCGGCCAAAACTCCAAATCCTAGTAGGATTAGTATTCTTACCTTGTTGCTGATTGGAACACCAACAAATCCCGAAACTGTTCCTTGTTTCACTAGGAATGTCAAAATCCCTAAAACCTTACGTTAGACTTAATCTTAATCATCAAACATAAATCAAGGCCTTTGGCCGAATATTCACATGTCTTACCTTAATCTTAGAAATCCCGAATACTTCTCCTTTTAGTCGACTACTCTGATAATCCCGAAAGGTCCTTCCATATTCGGCAACCATAATATGTATGGGGTTAGATTATCTCTCGGCTAATCTAAAAGAAAAGAAAGGGAATCAAACTTGTTCTTACCTTTGAAGAAATCGACAGCACCTATGCTTGAAGCCCTTCCAAGATTCGGCTTTTGATGGATTGGAAAGAAAAGAAAAGGAAGAATAAAGATGGAGGATTCGGCTAGATCACAAGGTATTTCGGCTTGACAAAAATAAAAGAAGAAGAAGATTTGGTGAAGAGAATTTGGCAGAGGCTTTCAAAGAACAGATAATAATGCAGAATGGTCTCTCTTTTCCTTTTATAGCCGAAATTATCATCTAAGGAGTCCCTCACTTGGCCATCACTCTTCTATTTTAATAGCTTTATCTCTTTAATTATCACTTAAAATAAAAGATAATTCAGCAACTATCCTTACTTAGCCGAAATTACTAAACTCAAAGTCCCTTACTTGGCCATCACTTCTCCCTTATTTTCCTCTTTATCTCTTTATTCAAATTAAAAGAATTTAATCCAACAATTATCTCTTGAAAATAATGATAAATAAATCCCTTATTTATCCACTATTTATAAAATAATAAAAGCTCCTAATTTATAGCCATGTGTCGTCCACCTCTCTGCTCCTTGTAGCAAAATAAAATTTCTTTTATTTGCTTCCCATGTGACTCGAACTTAGGCCCATTCCTCTTGCATATGGCGCCATTTCCATAGGCCCTAAGTGGCATCTTCAGACCACTTTTCCAAGCCTGTTTGTGTGTCAAATTTCACAAACTTTTTCTTTTAAGGCCACCTTGCCTTAATTTCCCCTTTTAAACCTTAAAACTCGTCATTTCTAGGTCATTTCTAAGTTTCCAAAAATTTTCGATCGGCTCTGTAAACTTGACATTTCCTTACATTTCCATGGCATTTCCTTACAAGACATTTCCTTACATTTCCAAGGTTCTAAAAATGTTCACCTTCCATTTTTAAACTTAACATTTCCATACATTTTTAGGTTTCCAAAAATGTTCATTTCTAACTTATTTTCACTCATTTTCGAGTTTCCAAAAATATTTAAAATTTATTCATAATACTTAAAACATGTCACTTCATACAATTAAACCGAAAATGCATAGGCCCTATTTTAGGATGTTACATGTGTTTTGGGCTAAAATGAATGAAATTTTATTTGAATGAGCTCATTTTTGAAATGATTAGATCAAGAACAAAAAGAAACGGGAGTTGATCGGGGAAAAGCTAAGTTGAACGAATAGTCGGAAAACCTAAATTCATCGACTTCCGAGGTAAGTTTATAAGCGATCGAGTTTATTTGAATTTCTTATATAATCACATGTATGAAATTAGATGAATTAATGGATTGAGTATTCAATTGCCGAATGTGAAATTGGGTGTTTATATATTTTGGCCGAATGTGATGTTGAATGGGAGAAAGACTATTGATAAATTAGCCAAATATGATATTGGTGAATGAATAAGTATGTTATATTCTAGTTGTGCCGAATGAAAAATGATGGAATAAGAAGGTTTAAATATTATAGGAAAATCATATTCTTGTGTATATAGATATATATGTGTATGAGATTGGAATTATAAGCTTTGCTTAACCAAAGAAAGGTTCGGATAATGGCACTTTGTGTGCGAGATTAACACCGAGCACTGTGTATGCATATCGGTGGAAGGGCACTTTGTGTGCGGAATTAAACACTGAGCACTGTGTGTGCGATATCGGTGGGACGGCACTATGTGTGCGGAATTAAACACCGAGCATTGTGTGTGCGATATCGGTGGGACGGCACTATGTGTGCGGAATTAAACACCGAGCACTGTGTGTGCGATATCGGTGGGACGGCACTATGTGTGCTAGAAATATGTAACGGCACTAAGTGTGCGATACGTTACGGCTATTTGCAAATTTAGCTTATTTTATGTTTTGTGAAAAATTGGATTAATGTGTAAAGGTGCAAAATATTAGGGATAAAATTGGTAAATTATTTAATTATGTGTTTTGGGCTAAAGTGAATGAAATTTTATTTGAATGAGCTCATTTTTGAAATGATTAGATCAAGAACGAAAAGAAACGGGAGTTGATCGGGGAAAAGCTAAGTTGAACGAATAGCCGGAAAACCTAAATTCATCGACTTCCGAGGTAAGTTTATAAGCGATCGAGTTTATTTGAATTTTTTATATAATCACATGTATGAAATTAGATGAATTAATGGATTGAGTATTCAATTGCCGAATGTGAAATTGGGTGTTTATATATTTTGGCCTAATGTGATGTTGAATGGGAGAAAGACTATTGATAAATTAGCCAAATATGATATTGGTGAATGAATAAGTATGTTATATTCTAGTTGTGCCGAATGAAAAATGATGGAATAAGAAGGTTTAAATATTATAGGAAAATCATATTCTTGTGTATATAGATATATATGTGTATGAGATTGGAATTATAAGCTTTGCTTAACCAAAGAAAGGTTCGGATAATGGCACTTTGTGAGCGAGATTAACACCGAGCAACCGTGTGTGTGCGATATCGGTGGAAGGGCACTTTGTGTGCGGAATTAAACACTGAGCACTGTGTGTGCGATATCGGTGGGACGGCACTATGTGTGCGGAATTAAACACCGAGCACTGTGTGTGCGATATCGGTGGGACGGCACTATGTGTGCGGAATTAAACACCAAGCACTGCGTGTGCGATATCGGTGGGACGGCACTATGTGTGCTAGAAATATGTAACGGCACTAAGTGTGTGATACGTTACAGGGAATTGCACTGTGTGTGCGGATTATCGAACCTCTCAAAGACGTAAAACAAGGAACGAAGGCGATTATATGAACTATGTAAGTAAATATTTGCATGGAAAATTTAATAACCTGGTGGTAAGGAGGTAAGTATCTTTTGTACTTAAGATTGTTGATATGTAAAGTGTTTATTAATTGCTAAACTTGAAACTTAAAAGGTAGGGAATATTGGAACTTATTCGGCTTGGTGAAATCATTACATATGATATTGCAATGTGGTAGTATATTATAAGAAATGTTATTATGAACTATTGAATAATGATTTAATTGATTTCTTCTTTGTTTATAAATCATTAATTCTATGTTTTTATTTGCTTATAACTTACTAAGCTAAGTTAGCTTATTGTGAGGGTGTTTATATGATTATGGTATAGATTTTGGAGGCTAGCTCGTGCTCAGGAATCTTCACAAAGTCATCCGCACTATCATATAACCTTGGTATTCTATAAATTGAATCTTTTTAGAAATCTATGGCATGTATAGGCAAACTTTCTTTTGGATTTTGTATGAATGTTATGTAATTATATGTATATATGTTTATGCCATACGAAAATGGCTTTTCTTCTATATTTGGGTTAGTTTGGTTTTAAATTATTGAGCTTGATAATGATGATGTTGTGTATGTTCGGTTGTGGTAAGTTTATTTTGGAAATTTATACTATATTATTATTACATATATGTCATCTATGAATGCATGAACATAGTTTGGGTAAATCGTATAGTAAATTTTGAATGGTGGATGATCTTATGTGTTTATAAATAGACATGCATATACTTATAAATTATGTAAGGTCATGGGATAATTGTATTATACTCTAAATATGTGGCTTTTGGATGTGTTATAATAACGATCAAATTGTGGTATATTTAATTTATAGTTTTGAACGTAGTTTCTATGAAATGTTTGAATTTGATTTATAAAGGTTTTGGATTAAAATAGCATCGAAGCATTTGGTTGTGCTATTTACATGTGTTTGAGTAAGTGCCATTTGTATATAGGGATAAATGATATTACGGGTCATATATTTTTGAGATGAAAATATTTATACATAATGAGTATATGATCTTGAGTGAGATTGGACATTATATGGATAATTCGGTTTGGCATAAAGTTTTGGTGTGGGTTTATTAGTTTAAAGTGTTTGTTACTTTGTTGGTGAAATGAGTATAAGTGATGCGCATATTTGGTCATGACTTAATAATTACTAAATGAATAGTAAATTATGCCTTTTAAATAGTACTACTTTTATGTGTATTTGGTAATATAGAGTCTGAGATATATATATATGTAAGTGTTTTGATATTCAATGATAATATAATATTACTATTAATAGTAAAACTGACTATGATTAAATTGATAGTTAATTATATTACTATGCGTGTAACATCCCCAAACCCGGCCCACAAGCCCTGACCGGATCTGGTATGTCACTACGGAAAAACGGTTGAAAATTTGTTAACTTTTGAATACTATGTCCATTTAAAAAAAAAATTTAAATAATATAAGCTTGATATAAAATATCCGAATTAAAACTTTATTATAAGTTATTATAATATAAATCATTTGTAAAAATACTTCTAAGTAAACGTAAACTTCAACAACCATAAATAGAGTACTTTAAATCAAAAGTGGCCCTTATTACATCAAATAAATTCCCAAAATACGGATAATATAAAAATCATTATTAATTAACTAAACAAGTAAAACATCTACTTCTGCATGAAAATCTGCTTCTGCATGAAAATTTGCTTCTGCATGGCCACCTTTGTATCTACTCCAACCCGGTCCATTAATCACGACTCACCTGCGATGTTTAAAAAGTTGGGTGAGTCACACAGACTCAGTGTGTAATTAAACCACTGATATCCACCCACATGTTAGCCACAAATCAACCCAATTATAAAATGCGGCATGTAAATATAATTATTTAAACATTACCACAACTGGGCTTGGCCCACAATCAAATCATATTCAAGCTTTGGGCTAGGCCCTTTTCTCATCAATCCATCGATCATTTGGGCTTGGCCCATTTCCACGTATGTTCTCAAAACATACCTTTCCATATGTCATATTGGGCATGGCCCATTTCCATATTATTTCACAACGGAACAATGCAACATGAAACCCAACCCAATCCTAAGGTCCATCCGCTACACACCCCTTATCCAAACCTACCACACACGGGGACTATCGAGTCACCCTCTCCTTTTCCCTCCAAAAAGGCAACCAATGCCATCCACGATGTAGCGTATAGCTAACATCAAACCACGATGGAGCACACAGCAATCCATCAAGCCACGATATGGCATAGAGCCGATATCAATCAAGGTAACCACGCGAACTAAATCGCAAAGATCCACAACGCGACCTCAGTCAGCGCCAATCCACGATGTAGCACAAAGCTGACATCAACCACGTACTCGAAGTACACCCGGTCCTTCTTTCATAACCCACCCATGCACATGTAACATGATATAACGACAATATGATGCATGTGCATGTCATTCACAAATATAGGCATACACTCATATTTAAATAAATGACAACAATATTTACAATGTGCTACTTACCTGATCATCGTCATACCCCTTTTAGGGTATCTATCACACTTTTACCACCTGCACTTATTAGTAAGCATATAACATAAGCAGATATCACACAAAACCCGAAACAATGGCTAACTACACACCTTATTACTTGGAGTTCTAGACTCTCGATCCTCGACGCTTATCGCTAAGCGAGACTACGGCTATCCGCCTATAGCTTTCTGTTGTCGCCCACACCACAGTGGCTAATCCCGAACCACGAGACAGACTCTTTTCTTAAACTTTGGGATAGGGACTTTCCCTTGTCCTCCTTGACTGGTATTGGCCTCCATCAAAATGCTTAATCAGATAAACTGGTTAAACCCCGAGTTATAAGTCTAAACACCGATCTAATTTAAATATTTCTTACCAAAATATCTTGAATCCCGGTTACTCCTCCAACCCCGTCGAAATCCTTTTCCAACGATTGAAAGAGACACCCCAAGGAGATCAGCACCACTCTACTATTCGGCCAAGATGAAAACAAATAGAAAAGGGAGATTTCGGCAATAAAAGGGAGAGATTCGGCTTGCAAAGCGATGAAAGAAATCAAAAGAAATGAGAGGGAGAATGTTGGTATTCGGTCAACAATTAAAATGGAGAACAAAGTGAATAGGGAATGTTTAGGAGGGTAAGGTTTGGCTTAACACAATAAAAAGAAAAGAGATATGGAAGGGTGAATAATTCGGCTAAGAACAAAAGAAATAGAAGTAGACAAAATGAGGTTTAGGGGTTCAAGTGAACATTCGGCTACTAGCGAGAATTTAGGAGACACAAATACTAATTTTCAGCAAGAGACTAAAAGAATAATTTCGGCACTCTACCCCCCCTATTTATAGAATTTGGCCACTCCTCCCACCTGAAGAAACCAAGATTCGGCCATCACTTATGGCCACTAATTCAAACCAATTTGAATTAGCCAACTCCCCTACTTTACTCCTCCCAATCCATTCAAATAAATAAATAAATAAGCCTTATTTATCCCCTTATCCTACATTCAAAATAAATAAAACAAACCCCCAAGAGTCCTACAATTTGCCACCATCTAATCCCTATTAAAAATTCTTATTTTATCCCATACTTATCACAATCAAAATAAACCAATCACAACTCCTATTTACTAATAAAACTAAATAAAATAATCCTACAATTATCCTACCACTATCCGAAATAATTAAAATAACCCAACCCTTATCACTTACCTTCCGGTTGAATTCTAAAAGAACTAAACAACAACAATGACTTAATCTTTATCCATTTGAAGCTCCCATGTGCCGCCCATCGCCTCTCCAAATCGCTGCAAAATAAAACCAAAATAAAACACCTGCATCTTTGCCCATAGGTCTCGAACATGGGACCTGCTAGAACCCATCTTTGCAGTGGCGCCTGTGCCATTCGGCCAAAGCGCTTTTTGTGATATAAATTCGCCCCATTTTGTTTTAAGCCCTCTCCATCTCCAACGCCGACTTGCAAAATAAATATCCAAAATTTTGTTTCTTGCGCCTTTAACTCACGACCGCCCCAAGCCCTCCTTACAACGCCTGACCACTTTTTACTACAGCCCATCTTTCTTGTCCACCAACGCCCACAATATTCTTTTTAAGCCCCGCTTCTTTAGTCCCTTCCTTTAACGCGCTAAAAAAAAAAATAAAAGCCCAACCGCTTCCCATGTTATTCAACCCCTTCCCCTTGGTACTCCCTTTGCACTTAGCGCCCAAGCCACTTTGCCAATTCCTTTCTTGTGTCCTAAACTCCACAAAATTGTTTTAAGGCCTTTCTTGCCCTATTTCCCTTTTACACTAAAAATCTAAAATTTTCCAAGGTACTCCCGTTCATCCAATCATTCTTAAAACCTCTAAATACACCAAAGCACACCCAAAAATCTTCCAACACAGGTTAAACTCAAATTGCATAGCCCCTAAACCAGGGTGTTACAATTCTACCCTCCTTAAAAATAATTTCGTCCTCGAAATTACTTGGCTAATGAACACTGTACAACCTATCTTACCACCTTACGCTTATGTTGCACTCTGATCTTACTAAGGCTATCATACTTCCCAAACATAGCCTCTAAGTTCCCACTCAAAATTCAAAACACCTCTTAGCAACACGAGAAAAGGGCTAACTCACAAGCAAGCAAAGCAATTAAAGCATGTACCAAAGCAAAGGAGCTTTACCCGATATCACATCCTTGGTCGACTCGACTAGAACCATTCCTTCCATGGCTTGAACCACGACTCTCGTTGCTTGAGGACAATTCTTAACTTTGATGTGCCTTAGATCCGCACCGAAAGCATTCTTTACTATTTCCCCAACACTCTCCTATGTGAGGTCTTCCACACCGAGCACGAGATACGATTCTCGATTCTCAAGCGGCATAGGTGGACGTCTGTATTCTCAACTCTCGGTCTTTTCGAGCATCTCCAAACGATGCTGACGGTCCAACCCTTTTCTTATTCTCGTTCCTATTCTTTTCTCGGTTTTCCCTTACCGTCCTCTTAACTTCTTCAGCTATACGAGCTTTCTCCACTAGCACCGCAAAGTCTCTTTCCCTCTGCGGAGCAATCAATACTCGTAGCTCATCTCGCAATCCGTCTTCAAACCGGACGCACCTCTCATAATCAGTGGCCACAATTCCCTTAGCATACTGGCTCAGCCGCACAAATTCCGCTTCGTACTCTGCTATCGACTTACTTTCTTGTACTAGGTTTAGAAATGCTTTCCTTTGCGAGTCCAAATAACTGGCTCCTACGTACTTTCCCTCAAACTTAGCCTTAAAGTAATCCCAATCCAATCGATCCGCGGTACACCTTGTTTGATGATGAGCCACCAACGATAAGCTTTGTCGCGAAGTAATGAAACAACACCTTTCGGCTTTTCTTCGTTGGTACAGTCCAAATCGTCCATGATTCTTTCGACTGCTTCTAGCCAATACTCCGCTACGTTCGGAGCTACTCCTGACACTCCTCTAAAGATCTCAGCTCCGTTCGATCTAAGCCTTTCGACATCGACTTCCGAGTTCCATTTCCCTACTAACTCCGTTACTCGTTCTAGCACTCGTAACATGGCCCGCGAGCATCGCGTCATCTTCACCTATCGATCTTGTTCCTCCGCGCCACCGCTTTGGTGGTGGCACTTCACTTTCTCGACCCATGGCGGACCCTACCGTTCCGATGTCGCCATTCTACCTCTACCGCGGCCCCTAGAACTCATCTCTATCGTTGCGATTTATCTGATTAAGGAGTTTTATGCATTAGTATTCGTTCCACTGTTTAACCGCGAACAATTTTATGAAGAGAATTTCTAGAGGTAGTTCTTTCGATCACACAAATTTTCAGTTCAAGTTCCTTATTCTATTTCAGAATATCACATTCATCCATAAGGACACATCCATTCATCAACAAGAACACATTCATCACTAGCGACACCTTCATTTCCCAATGAAGCCACATTCCTTCCTCGGTAGAGGCACATTTGGTGGTATCTACCACCCACATTCACTATCCGACATTTCTCGCCTGTTTTACCCTGTGGGTATTTTCGTCATTTTCCCTCTGTGGGTATTTTTGGTAATTTTGTAAATCGAGAAAACATCTTTCAAAATCAGATTTAGAGTTTACAAACCAAAGGGGTAAATTTTGGAAATTTTAAAACTAAGGGTTTTAAAACTAGGAATTTTATAAAGCAGCACGGCTTAGTCCCTTTCGGGTTTTAATAATTGGTTTAGCCTATGAACAAGTCCTCTTGGTTAAGGTGAACCGTAGCTACGCACCAGGTAGGATTCAAGTAAGAGGAGGTGAGTCACGAGGATCGCTTAAGTACTGTGCTCTTAGGATCCACTCCTAGACATGCTCACAATGGTTGCCACACCTTAACTTCGGCGACTTAATCACAGGTTTGTTTAATGGTCCTTAAGTCTTATGTGTTCAATGTTTGAGTAAACTAATCCTAGGGTTCAATAGCCCTAATATTCTAATCTACGAGCCCAAATAAGCCCATAACAATTCACATATAACAAATCACTTCAAAAGTCTGAAGTACTTACCTGGTGGACTTCGGGTTGGAGGTACAGGTGCCATGCCAGAATAACCTGAAAATATTTCCTAAAAATCCATATTTTTGAAAAGCCCATTTGAAAATGTTTTTGGGCCCAAAACCCTCAAAGCCGAGTTTTGAATCAGGCTCTGATACCAAACTGTAACATCCCCAAACCCGGCCCACAAGCCCTGACCGGATCTGGTATGTCACTACGGAAAAACGGTTGAAAATTTGTTAACTTTTGAATACTATGTCCATTTAAAAAAAAAATTTAAATAATATAAGCTTGATATAAAATATCCGAATCAAAACTTTATTATAAGTTATTATAATATAAATCATTTGTAAAAATACTTCTAAGTAAACGTAAACTTCAACAACCATAAATAGAGTACTTTAAATCAAAAGTGGCCCTTATTACATCAAATAAATTCCCAAAATACGGATAATATAAAAATCATTATTAATTAACTAAACAAGTAAAACATCTACTTCTACATGAAAATCTGCTTCTGCATGAAAATCTGCTTCTGCATGGCCACCTTTGTATCTACTCCAACCCGGTCCATTAATCACGACTCACCTGCGATGTTTAAAAAGTTGGGTGAGTCACACTGCATCAAGTGTGTAATTAAACCACCGATATCCACCCACATGTTAGCCACAAATCAACCCAATTATAAAATGCAGCATGTAAATATAATCATTTAAACATTACCACAATCTGGGCTTGGCCCACAATCAAATCATATTCAAGCACTGGGCTAGGCCCTTTTCTCATCAATCCAGCGATCATCTGGCTTGGCCCATTTCCACGTATGTTCTCAAAACATACCTTTCCATATGTCATATTGGGCATGGCCCATTTCCATATTATTTCACAACGGAACAATGCAACATGAAACCCAACCCAATCCTAAGGTCCATCCGCTACACACCCCTTATCCGCCTTACCTACCACACACCGGGGACTATCGAGTCACCCTCTCCTTTTCCTCCAAAAAGGCAACCAATGCCATCCACGATGTAGCGTATAGCTAACATCAAACCACGATGGAGCACACGGCAATCCATCAAGCCACGATATGGCATAGAGCCGATATCAATCAAGGTAACCACGCGAACTAAATCGCAAAGATCCACAACGCGACCTCGATCGGCGCCAATCCACGATGTAGCACAAAGTCGACATCAACCACGCACTCAAGTACACCGGTCCTTCTTTCATAACCCACCATGCACATGTAACATGATATAACGACAATATGATGCATGTGCATGTCATTCACAAATATAGGCATACACTCATATTTAAATAAATGACAACAATATTTACAATGTGCTACTTACCTGATCATCGTCATACCCCTTTTAGGGTATCTATCACACTTTTACCACTGCACTTATTAGTAAGCATATAACATAAGCAGATATCACACAAAACCCGGAAACAATGGCTAACTACACACCTTATTACTTGGAGTTCTAGACTCTCGATCCTCGACGCTATCGCTAAGCGAGACTACGGCTATCTGCCTATAGCTTTTACATTCTTTGGCCCACACCCGGTGGCCAATCCCGAACCGTGAGACATGACTCTTTTCTTAAACTTTGGGATAGGGACTTTCCCTTGTCCTCCTTGACTGGTATTGGCCTCCATCAAAACGCTTAATCAGATAAACTGGTTAAACCCCGAGTTATAAGTCTAAACACCGAACTAATTTAAATATTTCTTACCAAAATATCTTGAATCCCGGTTACTCCTCCAACCCTGTCGAAATCCTTTTCCAACGATTGAAAGAGACACCCCCAAGGAGATCAGCACCACTCTACTATTCGGCCAAGATGAAAACAAATAGAAAAGGGAGATTTCGGCAATAAAAGGGAGAGATTCGGCTTGCAAAGCGATGAAAGAAATCAAAAGAAATGAGAGGGAGAATGTTGGTATTCGGTCAACAATTAAAATGGAGAACAAAGTGAATAGGGAATGTTTAGGAGGGTAAGGTTTCGGCTTAACACAATAAAAAAGAAAAGAGATATGGAAGGGTGAATAATTCGGCTAAGAACAAAAGAAATAGAAGTAGACAAAATGAGGTTTAGGGGGGTTCAAGTGAACATTCGGCTACTAGCAGAATTTAGGAGACACAAATACTAATTTTCGGCAAGAGACTAAAAGAATAATTTCGGCACTCTACCCCCCCTATTTATAGAATTCGGTCACTCCTCCCACCTGAAGAAACCAAGATTCGGCCATCACTTATGGCCACTAATTCAAACCAATTTGAATTAGCCAACTCCCTTACTTTACTCCTCCCAATCCATTCAAATAAATAAATAAATAAGCCTTATTTATCCCTTATCCTACATTCAAAATAAATAAAACAAACCCCCCAAGAGTCCTACAATTTGCCACCATCTAATCCCTATTAAAAATTCTTATTTTATCCCATACTTATCACAATCAAAATAAACCAATCACAACTCCTATTTACTAATAAAACTAAATAAAATAATCCTACAATTATCCTACCACTATCTGAAATAATTAAAATAACCCAACCCTTATCACTTACCTTCCAAATTAATTCTAAAAGAACTAAACAATGACTTAATCTTTATCCATTTGAAGCTCCCATGTGCCGTCCCTTGCGCTCTCCAAAAGCTGCTGCAAAATAAAACCAAAATAAAACACCTGCATTGCGCCCATAGGTCTCGAACATGGGACTGCTAGAACCCATCTTTGCGAGTGGCGCCAGTGCCATTCGGCCAAAGCGCTTTTTGTGATATAAATTCGCCCCATTTTGTTTTAAGCCCTCTCCATCTCCAACGCCAGCTTGCAAAATAAATATCCAAAATTCTGTTTCCCTTGCGCCTTTAACTCACGACCTGCCCCAAGCCCTCCTTACAACGCCCCAGCCACTTTACCAGCCCATCTTTCTTGTCCACCAACGCCCACAATATTCTTTTAAGCCCTACTTCCTTAGTCCCTTCCTTTAACGCTAAAAAAAAAATAAAAGCCCAACTGCTTCCCATGTTATTCGAACCCCTTCCCCCTTGGCACTCCCTTTGCACTTAGCGCCCAAGCCACTTTGCCAATTCCTTTCTTGTGTCCTAAACTCCACAAAATTGTTTTAAGGCCTTCTTGCCCTATTTCCCCTTTTTACACTAAAAATCTAAAATTTTCCAAGGTGCTCCCCGTTCATCCAATCATTCTTAAAACCTCTAAATACACCAAAGCACACCCAAAAATCTTCCAACACCTGGGTTAAACTCAAATTGCATAGCCCCTAAACCAGGGTGTTACAATGCGTATTTGATTTATATGTATATGCTTAATTTGATAATAATAATAAAAAATTCTAGTAATGCCTCGTAACCCTAATCCGGCAATGGATACGGGTTAGGGGTGTTACAATAATAACAAACTCTAATCATGATCCCTCTATAAAAATAAAAATAGGTATTTTGAATCATTTTATAATCCTCTTTCAACTACTATTGACTAAGTCAAATTTACCACATATGTTCAATTATTTCAATTCATATAAATGAACAATTTCCCAATAATTTCAATATGCTTCTAGCATTCTAAATCCTTCAAGGATTTTAATATAAACTTTACTATATAGTGATTCATAAAAGCTTGAACGCAAGTTAAATCTTTTATGAATTACCAGCTTAATAATATATCTAAAGGTTATTACATCCACCACAAAAGAATATTATATCTTTTCATAATCAATGTCAAGGCTTAGCGAAAAACTTCATATTTTTATTCTGCTTTTGCAAAACTAATTCATTTGTACCTTCACTGGCTTTATACCTTTAGATATTTGGACTATTGGTCCAAAAACTCCACGAATTTGAATTGCGTCTTTCTATTTTGACCAATCTATTCCATATCTATATTTCTCAGTATTTTTATTCAAGATTCTCCTTTCATTTCAACAATAATATTGCATACAAAACCATTGTCGACCACTTTTATTATTTGATTCCACAGTTTCTCAAATTGTCATAATTGAATCTCCAATACATTTAAAATATATAATAATACAAAGAGACTTGTAATTAAAATATATTTCCAACCTTCTTTGAGGATTCACTCATCTTTGTGCATTATGGTGGAGCAATTGGAATATATACGCACATACAAAAGTTCAAAGATGGGAAATATTTAGCTCTTGATCAAAAATCAATTGCAATGGAGAGTATTTATAACTTATTAGCTTGATGCGTACAACAGTAAATCAACATAAACTCATGTTGAAATAGGAAGTTTAGTTCTCATAAATAATGGTTTAGATATTAATCAGAGGTGTTCAATCAATAATTTCTCTAAATCGTTATGCGCATAAAAAACAAGCTTTTACAAAAGTTTTTCAAACTCAATCAATAAAAAAACTGAGATATAAACTCATCAACTTTAGTAAGATGAATTGTCTTAATTGCATAATATGAAATTAATTATTTAAACAAGCAATCTTGCAAACGGCAGGTTACAAGTTGATAAAACATACGTGATTATTTTGTAAATGCATCTACCAAAATCATATAATATCAAAACTATCCACACGATGGATGAATGAGTCCATATTCATTTTAGAAGTGCAAGACATTAAGCCTCAACTTTAGTTAGTGAGTTTCTAATAATCAATTTTCATTGAGAACAAGCAACAAATGAGAATTCTTTAAATTAAAGAATCTTCTGGTTATTTAATGAATGTCCATATGATTTTTCAATTAATTTTAGCATCATATATGATCTAGGATGGTCTAACTGGTCATGCCAAGTAGTAAAGGCATTTGTATCAGTAAACTTCAGGTTTACTTTAACACACATTTCAATTTTACTAATAATATCAATATAAATTATGACAAATTGATAATTTTATTGTCATTCATTTTACTTTGTATTCACATATAAATACTATTATGACATTTACTACTGAAAATGTCTAAATTAAAGTGAAGTTTATAATGCCACTAAGTCAACAAAATAAATATAATTTCCAAATAATTATATGCAATATTCGCAAAATCTTCAAATTTCCAAAAAAAAATGATTATAAAATTTGATTACTATTAATAGCAAACTTTAAGAGTGGATCTTATTTTCTAGATGTATAACAGGTACATAACCAATGACTTTTCATACATAAGTTTTCTCTCTTGCAAGTTCTCATCAGTAATATTTTTCCATGTAATTTTAATTGAGAACTTATTCTGAATACTATAGAGTTATACTCACTGTTTAAAAAAAAAACTTGCAACTTCAGGTGCATCCAACCAGAACGAGCTTTAGATAGAATTACCATATTCTATTGCTCATAAGTAAATATTTTACAGTCAAATATTTTGCTTTCAACCCCCCAACGACTATTTTATTTTTCCTATTTAAACCATTAATTCCTTTCTTTTTCAATTCACTCTTACATCTCTCTAATTCATTCTCAATCCTCTCTCAATTTTCTCTTAATTTTCTCTCATAATTCTCACTCAATTTTCAATCCTCTTTCAACTCTCATTTTTTTTATTAAAATTGTATTAACAGTTTTTCGTATTTATTGAAATTATTAATGGAAAATTCTCTAATTCATTTGGATGGGAAGCACATTTCAGCCGTTCAATTGCAAATGGTAAGAATTTTTAATTATATTTAATCTAATTTAATTTAATTATTTTTTTGTTATATTGAAATTTAATATTTTTTATATATATAGTCGGAAGATAGGATTTTTGTAACGCCCTGAATTATTTAATTTTTTTTATGGATTTTGGCATAGATTTGTATCGCTTTTAGTGGTTAAGTGTTTTGGATGTGTGTTTGAGGTCTTGGGTTCAAATCCCATTTTTGGAAAATATGTTAATTTTTGGTCCTACCCTTATCCCTTTTAGGTTGGCTTATGTTATATTTTTGGTAAATTCATATCAAAATGAGCTTGCTAGTCCAAGTGGTAAGGTGTTAGCTTACCTTAAGGTCTCGTGTTTGATTCCTTGTGTGAGCATGGATGATATTTTTGCTTCGGTTGTCTGATAGAGGTTCGGTGGAACTGAAACTCTGAGGTAGTTGGATGTGGTTAGTGGGTAGGATTTTGGGGGATAAGGTTGTTAGTGGTTGGAGTGGGGATTTAGTTAATTTTTAATTTATTTTTTAAATTTTAATTTTAAATTTTTCTCTGTGTTCCCAAATTCTTTCTGACGTCAGTTTCTGTTTTTCTCCTCTCTCTGACAATTTCTCCTTTCCTCTTCTCTACACATTTGTTTCTTTTCGTTTTCATTTTCCATTTTAATTCTGTTCACACCCTTTTGTTCTTCTCATTGCGTTCTAGAATTTCGGTATTCTTCATGCGATTGGGTAAGTGGGGTTTCACTTGTCTGTAGGTTTCAGTTTCTGTAAGCTGTTCGAATTTATTCTTTTTGTAGTAGCGTAATGGTGTAGTTAGGGAATTTGATTTCTGCGAACATGTTATGTAGGAAAAGGTTGTGAAGCAGTGGGTTTTGCTCCAACAGCCTGAACTGTGTTAGCAGTGGTTTTCGTCGGCGGTAAGTTGGGTTCATTGTTGGATTATTGTTGATGAATGATAAGCCATAAAAGTAACATGTTTTTAATCCCATTCTTGATGCGTTTTTTGGATGATTTATTATGTGAATTAGTGAATTTGATGCTCCTAATCCTTTAAATTCATGTTTCTATACTTAGGTGAGCATAGGGGAGCGAAAGGAGCGAAAAACGAGCCTAGAAATAGGATATTAATTATGTGTTCTTATTTCATGTTTTAATGTTTTCAGGATATTAATTCATAATTGATGTGCTTATTCAGTGGAGCAAAAGTCCCTATTTAAGAGTAGATCTGGCATAATTGAGTGGAGTTGCATGCAATCCTAGAAATAGGACGACATAAATCTACCGGATTAGAGTCAAATCTAATAGGGGAATCCATAGATCGAGCTAATGCGACAATAGGGGTTTTAATTAGAAAGAGATTTCAATTAAACAACCTAGAGTCAGTTGGTTTTATTCTCGAAAGAGATATTAACATAAGTTAGGGATTTCTACGGATCAAGACAAGTGAATAAATCGTTTAATTCAGATTTAGAATAATAAGTGAAGTCTAGGCGGATTCTTTCCTGGGTATTGTCTCTCTCATCGGTTTTCTTCAAATATTTTCCTACCTTATTCTCTGTTTCGTCTTAGTAATTAGGTTAGTTAAGATTAGGTTAAAATAAATCCCTTCAATTTATTTGGCTAGATATTCAGTGGAGCAAAAGTCCCTATTTAAGAGTAGATCTGGCATAATTGAGTGGAGTTGCATGCAATCCTAGAAATAGGACGACATAAATCTACCGAATTAGAGTCAAGTCTAATAGGGGAATCCATAGATCGAGTTAATGTGACAATAGGGGTTTTAATTAGAAAGAGATTTCAATTAATCAACCTAGAGTCAGTTGGTTTTATTCTCAAAAGAGATATTAACATAAGTTAGGGATTTCTACTGATCAAGACAAGTGAATAAATCGTTTAATTTAGATTTAGAATAATAAGTGAAGTCTAGGCGGATTCTTTCCTGAGTATTGTCTCTCTCATCGGTTTTTTTCAAATATTTTCCTACTTTATTCTCTGTTTCGTCTTAGTAATTAGGTTAGTTAAGATTAGGTTAAAATAAATCCCTTCAATTTATTTGGCTAGATATTCAGTGGAGCAAAAGTCCCTATTTAAGAGTAGATCTGGCATAATTGAGTGGAGTTGCATGCAATCCTAGAAATAGGACGACATAAATCTACCGGATTAGAGTCAAATCTAATAGGGGAATCCATAGATCGAGTTAATGCGACAATAGGGGTTTTAATTAGAAAGAGATTTCAATTAATCAACCTAGAGTCAGTTGGTTTTATTCTCGAAAGAGATATTAACATAAGTTAGGGATTTCTACGGATCAAGACAAGTGAATAAATCGTTTAATTCAGATTTAGAATAATAAGTGAAGTCTAGGCGGATTCTTTCCTGGGTATTGTCTCTCTCATCAGTTTTCTTCAAATATTTTCCTACTTTATTCTCTGTTTCGTCTTAGTAATTAGGTTAGTTAAGATTAGGTTAAAATAAATCCCTTCAATTTATTTGGCTAGATAATAAAAAGATAGTAACTACTAGTACTTTTAGTCCTCGTGGATACGATATTCCCGACTCACCATAGCTATCCTACCATTCGATAGGTGCGCTTGCCTTTGTCGTATTTTAGTTAGTTCGTGACGTCATCAACGAATTTGTAAATTAACTGCTAAAATGGTGTTTGGTATTCTATTTTTAGGTTTCAGAGGTATCGGGATTGTTTTCACATCAAAACGAAACAGGTGTGTAATGAAAACACAAGAAAACGAGGTTCGGCGAAAGCCGAAAAAGTGGCCTGTCGATGCCACACGGCCGTGTGACGGGTGATTGTGTGGCCTTGTGACTTCCAAATTGGACATGTGGGCCACACGGGCAAGGCAAATTTGGGCGTGTGGGCCACACATGGGCAAGCCACAGGGGCATGTGGGCCCAAAATTCTGAAATTTTCCCTAGGGTCACACACGTCGTTTCGATCGACTGTGGGTCTTCCGTAGGGCTGGTAAGGGCAAACCAAACCCTAATGCATGATATCTGCTATACTGATAGACTAATTTGAGTACTAAGGAAACCGATATGTATGATTTGACCATGTTGTATAAATATGTATGATATCTGTATATGTGCATGCGAGACATGTTAATTCTGTGATATCTGCTTATATGTTATTTGTATCTGTATATGGGGTGGGATTTGTATTTGTGGAGGAAGTGTTCTGTAAGGTGACATTTCGCCGATATACTGGCAACTTGGCTGTAAACTATTCTAATAAGTGTTGTATAGACACTATGTGGTGTCTAGGGATAGGTGGGTGTTTTATACCCTACATGGTCTGTTGGGATGGTCGGAGATAGTGTGTAGAGGATGGAGGATAGGAAATTACATATCTGTATGATTCTGTTAAGGACTTATGTTTGTATTCGATCTGCTACATGGGAAATGTAACAGCACGTTTTCAGTGAAATCGGAACAATGGTTTCGGAACCACAAATCTGAGTCTGAAAGAAAAATTATTTTAATATTATTGCATGGTCCGCATTATGATAGAAATATTGTATGAAAATTTCGTTAAGAAAATTTTACCGATTACAAGTCTAATTAGATGGAAAGGACTAAATTGCATAAAACGCAAAAGTTGAGTTCTAGTTGCTATAGGTATCAAATAGCTATGAAATTCAAAATTGGAGGTCCTTGTATGGTAAATAGACCATTAAGAGGAGTTAGTAGATAAGTATGATGATTCATCCATGGAAAATTAAATAAAGAAAAGGACTAAATTGGAAAGATGAAATAATAAAAGATGATATTTTAATTAAATAAGAAATATCATCATTTTATATCATCTTTCCCAAATAAAATATATGGAAACCCTAGCTAAGAGAAGAGAACTCAAGCAAGTTTATTTGGCTTAATTGGGTAAGTATCTTTGTCCCGTTTTTAGTAATTATTATGTTTCCGATATCGTAATAGCTTAATTTAGCTATCTCGGGGATTAATTTGCAAAGTTATCAAAGTACTAGGGTTTTTCCATGGATGAATATAGTTGAATTATGAAGTTTAATGGTAGAAAATAGAAGGTTGTTGATAGATAAACAACTTTTGTAAAGGGAATTTTGATGAAATTATGATTTAGGGACTAAATTGAAAAGTTGTGAAATTGATGGAAAAATTCTGAATTTTATGAAATACATGGGCTGCTATTGTTATATGTAAAAATCGGCTAGGCTTGGAATAAGGATTAAATTGCATGAATTTCATTTTTCGAGCCTAGGGATGAAATTGGAATTTATTAAAAGTATAGGGGCAAAATGGTAATTTTGCCTAAGATGTGAAATGGACTGAATTGAATATGAATTGTATTGAATTGATGTTAAATTCATTCGTATAGATTCGGATAGATCAAAAATGGAGTTAGATCGTGGAAAAGAAAAAGTGTCGGATTAGTAGATTTTGCGTACACGAACAATTGTCGAGGTAAGTTTGTGTAACTAAATTTTGTATATTTATATGTTTGAATTGAATGTTGTATATGTGAATGGTGTAAATGTCATATATGAAATTGATGACATATCCTATAATGTCTGACAAATATAAAGTTTCGTTTGAATAAATGAAATTCGATGGATACTGGGTTCCCGAATTGGTTGTGGTCCTGCATATGTTGCGGACACACCACAGCTCGAAAGAGCGTTCCGTTATTAGCTCTCATGAGCATCCTGTTATTAGCCCTCTCGAGCTTCCTATTATATGGTTCTTGCGAGCTTCCCATTAATAGCTCTTCAGAGCATCCTATTTGGTTGTGATCCTGCATGTGTTGTGGGCACACCGCAGCTCTTATGAGCATCATGTTATATGGCTCTTCAGAGCTTCTCGATTAAAGGCTCTTTGTGAGCTTCCTGATTAATGGCTCTCCAGAGCTTCCCGATATGGCTCGCTTGAACTTCCCGATATATGGCTATCTGGAGCTTCCTAATTAATGGCTCTTCAGAGCTACCCGTTATTGGCTCGCATGAGCTTCCTGATTATGGCTCTTATGAGCTTCCCATTATACAGCCCGGATAAGCTTCCCGTTATACAGCTCACATAAACTTCCTATTATATGGCTCGAGAGAGAGCTTCTCGATTATGTGCTCTAATGAGCACCTCCGAATATGAATTGACGGATTTTAGATTCATACACTCATGTGTACTATCCTTGTATCCATCGATATTTTAAATGATTCAACGGGTAAAGTTCCGATATGAGATGAAATGAATTCAAGATGAATTACTATGAGAAATATTTGAAGTATAAAAATATGATAAGTACATGTTCATGGACACTTGAAGTGATAAATACATGTATGTGGAAATTGAATATTGATGAGCTCATTCATGTTTCTTGATATTTATGTGAATTACATTACTAACATGCTTGATGAGGATATGTATTTAGGCAATTGGCCAAATTGGTTTGAACATGTTTAGTTAGCTTACCTTAAATGTGAAATAAATGGTAAGTTAATTTCCTGTTATACGGACTTACTAAGCATTAAATGCTTACTTTGTTTTATTTCCTCTATTTTATAGTAACCCGGAAGCTCGTTAAGGTTGGAAGTTCATTGGAGCCACATCACACTATCAATCGCCCTTTTTCGGTATATTTATTAAATTAAATTTGGTATAATGACATGTATAGGTTAATTTGGCCATTGATGGCATGTAAATGTTTTGTTGTGATTAGCCATTTGAATGGCTTATGTTTGATACATTTTGATATATATAAGTATATGGCCTTATCATGGTTGATATGTGTTTTGGTATAATTGATTAATGGTTAACTAATAGGCAAATTGTAACATGGCTTGAGTTGGTATAGTTGGTATATATATATGAATATATATATATGTAAGTGATCAATTTGTTAATTATGGATACTTGATTTGATTATATAAGATGATATGATATGCATAAGACTTGGTTATGGCTTGATTCAAATGTTTTATATTGGATTGGGAATGTGTTTAAGTGTTAATGTAGGTGGAAGACAAGTTTGGGTGAGAAATAAGGCTTGGAAATGACCTTATTTTGTCCACATGGGTAGAGACACGGGTGTGTGTCTTAGCCGTGTGTGACACACGGCCTAGCTCATGGGCGTGTGTTTTGGCCGTGTGTCCCCTGTATCTTTAAAATTTCAAAACAAAATGCTCAGAATTGATCACGCGGCCTAGCACACGGGCGTGTGGCTTGGCCGTGTGACCCCTGCACCTACATACAGCCTAGCACATGGGCGTGTGACTTGGCTGTGTGACCCAAGTCAGAGAGTTACACGGGTACAAACACGAGCTGGGACACGGCCGTGTGCCGCATTTTGAATTTCCACACGGCCTGACCACACGGGCGTGTGTACCTTGTACCTACGAAAAATTTTGAAATTTCACGAAAAATTCTCTGAGTACCTGGTTTAGTCCTGACTTTCTAATGTAGATTTTGGGCCTCAAGAGCTCATAAAAGGGACTTTATGAATAATATCTGACATGAATGTTAAATAATATAAAATGTCTGTATTTGATTTGTACATTCTGGTAATGCTCTATAACCCTATTCTGGCGACAGATATGGGTTAGAGGTGTTACAAGAAATCTAAGTTTATGTGTATGTATGTCTCTATTAAGTTACACACTGAGTTTTGAAAACTCACATCCGTTTTTCTGATCTGTTTAGCTAATCCTCAGGCATAGACGGGTCGGTGCAACGAAGGCTCAGGGGTGACCAGTAGTATGGAAACCGTTTTTAGTTAATAATTTAATTAATTATTTGGATTTTTCTTTGATAGTTTTGTAATGTTGAGACTCTCTGGACTATTTGTTTTAATTTTGGGTTTGGATGTGTTTTCAATTTTTATATTGTGATGTTTGACAAAACCACAGTTGTACGCAAATAAATGTTTTAGAAAATACAAGCTCGGTTTTTAAATATTACGACTTTCAAACTTTCGCTGCAAAATTACATTTTACTTAAAAAGACAAACAAATGACGATGTTGTAACACCCCTAACCTGTATCCGTCGCCGGAACAGGGTTTCGGAGCGTTACTGAAACATTCAGAACATTTATCGATTAATTCAAACAAGTTACTATTCATTCACCAAGGTCATTCATAATGTCCCTTAAATGGACCCTCGAGGCCCAATACGAGCATTAGAATCAAGTCAGGACTAAATCGGAAACTCAGGGAATTTTTTGCGAAATTCTAAAATTTTCCAAGGTGCAGGGCTCACACGCCCGTGTGGTCCAAGGGACACTCCCGTGTGACCCTGGGACACGCCCGTGCTGTAGGCCGTGTTCAAAACTAGGTAGCTCTCTGACTTGTGCCACACAGCCATGCCACACGCCCTTGTGCTAAGCCGTGTGGTTAATTAATTCAATTCGAATTAGGTGCAGGTTTCACACGGCCAAGACACACGACCGTGTTCAAGGACGTGTCACCCACACGGCTGAGACACACGCCCGTGTCTCTGCCCGTGTGCTCAATTTTGAGCATTATGTTTCTCAAAATTAAGGTGCAGGGGACACACGGCCTGGCTACACGCCCATGGGGTAGGCCGTGTGTCACACACGGTCTAGACACACGCCCGAGTGTTTGCCTGTGATGAAAAAATAGAGCCATTCCTAGCTTCATTTCTCACCCCCAATCTTTGCCATAATCCTACACCACATCTTGCATTAATAACCCAACAAATCCAAGCATTTTATTCAAGTTAATTTTATCATTTAACTTGATATATCATCACATACAATTACAAACCATTTTAAGCATTCTAATCAAGCATATTCCATCCATCATCATGGCATATCATTTCATGCATACATGTTTACAATCTTACCTTGGTTATGTCCTAATGTTAGACATAATTCGATCCACTACTTAACATATATGTGGCTAACATAATATGACATTACCAGTATATCAAAACAATCATTACTAGTTATTCCAATGGCTAGATTACAAGTATCGTTTATGTTTACATGCCAATATGGCCAACATATCCTATACATGCTATTACAACCGCAATTGAATTACCATATTATACCGACATGGGCCGATGGATAGTGTAAGTGATCTCCGCTGAGCTTCCAATCCAAAGAGCTTCCGATTTACTCTAAAACAGGGGAAAATAAAATAGAGTAAGCATTACATGCTTAGTAAGTTCGTATAACATGGTACTTAACTTACCATTCATTCTATCTTGAGGTAACTATGTAAGGCACATTCATTCAATTTGACCTCAAGCCCTACACACATCCTCATTGCCCTTGTTAGTCATATATTCCATAGTACTAACAAGACATGTATGGGCTCAACAATAATCAAGTTTCCAAGCACATATGCTTTCCACATCACATATTCATTCAGCATACATAATTCATCTCATTATTTCGAGTATAATTTCATAATAGTTCATTTCGAGTTCAGATCATTTTGCATCAGAACTTTACACATATTACTTGGAATATCAAAGTCACGATTAGTACACTCTAGGTGTACAAGTCTATAATAAAGAATGAACATTCTCATCAAATAGTTTCCATGTACAAATATCATCATCTCATATTTCATATACCACTTGTCATGTATCATTATTTTCTTGCATTTCATGTAATATTCTTTCATGTCATATTTCCATATCATATACACCATTCCATATCAATTTGTCTTAAATTCATCTTTGCTCTTGTCAGAACTTTACCTGTTGAATTTATTCGAATGGATACACAGGCAGTACACTTGAGGTGTACAAATCAGGATCCGTCAATTCATATTCAATGGTACCCATAAGGTACTATCTCATAGAGTACACTCTATAGCCAGACATGTAAACAACAGGATTACCAGTCCAGGCTAAATCCTTTTTATGACATATGCTCTAAGGAGCTTGATCTGGATTACCCGTCTGGGCTAAATCCTATCAGAATTGAGGTTGAAGGATTACTCATCCGAGCTAAATCCTATCCGCAACAAATGCAGGACCTCTTTCGTTTCGGAAAATCACATATCCATCGATTTTCCATTTATTCAACTGGGATTTAAACACTTTTCAAGCATTATCGGGCATTTGATTATTTCATACCTCTGTAACATTTATGTAATTCGAGTAAAACACATTCCACATTCATGTCAAGCATATAAGTAACATTTTATTCATTTACCATTTTATCGGGCATTTTCATTTATCGGGCTATATCGAGTAGGTGATCATTTCACATATTTATTACATTAATAAAATTCACAAACACAACATTTAAATCATGCATAAAAACATATACAATTTAGTTACACGAACTTACCTCGACAAATGTTCGTGTACATAAATCTACTAATCCGACATTTTCCTTGTTCTAACTCTGAATTTGGTCTACCCGGATCTATACGAGTAAATTTAATGTCAATTTATCACATTTTACACTTATTTGGACTCAATTTTTATCCTAGGAAAAATTACCATTTTGCCCCTAGCTTTTCCATAAATTACTATTTTGTCCCTAGGCTCGGAAAATGAAATTCATGAAATACGACCCTCTACCCAAGCCTAGCCAAAATATACATACAACTTTTACAGCACATACATTTCACAAATTTCAGCATTTTCCATGGATTTTCACCAATTTTCATTTTAGTCCCTAAATCAAGTTTTCATGAAAAATCACTTTGTAAAAGTTGTTTATCTATCATCAATCTTTCATTTTTTACCATCAATTTCAAATTTCCAGCATATACATCCTTGACCCAATTTTTATACTTTGATAACTTTTCAAATTGATCCCCCAAATAAATAGTTTAAGATATCCCGATTCCAAAAATATCAAAATTACTAAAAATGAGCCAAGGAAACTTACCCAATTTGGCCATGAAAGTTTCTTCTCTCTCTCCTAGGGTTTCCATGTTTATTTTGGGGAAGAAGATGAGAAAATATGATTTTTATTTTCTTTTCATCTTTTTAATTAATTAATATTTTCACTTTCCAATTTAGTCCCTAGCCTTTTTCTCAATTTCCATGGATGAATCATCCAAAAAGATCTACATACTTTTTATTAATGGTCTAATTACCATATAAGGACCTCTAGTTTTGAATTCCATAGCTATTTGATCCTTATAGCTACTAGAATTCAACTTTCGTATTTTATGCGATTTAGTCCTTCTCGTAATTAAGCACTAAATCGATAAAATTTTTATATCAAAATTTTCACATGAATTTTCTAACATAATACGGTTTATATAATAAAATAAAAATAAATTATATTTTTGGCTCAGATTTGTGGTCCTAAAACCACTGTTCCGATTTCACCGAAATTTGGGTTGTTACAGACGTTATAAAAGAGTATAATAATATGTTTTTCTAAACTCTTTTAGTAACAATTAACATGAGAAATTCTAACAAAATAAGATTGATTTCAAAACCCTTCTTCGTAACATTTCCAAATTCGGCCATAACGTCTAGGTCGGGTTTGGGGTGTTACAATTTTGGAGACGTATATTCGCAATCTATCCACTATTCCATCGTCTTTAATCGAACTATACTTGAGAGATGCGAGATTTTTTCATGTGGCTCGTATGGGTAGGGGGTGTAAATTGGACCCCACACTTGTAAGCGCGTTGGTGGAAAGATGGAGACCTGAGACACACACATTTCATCTTCTATTTGGCGAGTGTACTATCACACTCGAGGACCTACAGTTACAGCTCGAGTTACCTTTGGATCGGCCGGTAGTGATTGGGTCAGTTGTCGCTACCGATTGGAGTGATGTATGCGAACAACTTTTAGGGAGGGATCTGGACACGATTTATGGAGCCCAAATAAATATGAATTGGTTGAAAAGAAATTTTGTTGGTCTCGATACGGAATCAAGTGAAGTTGAAAAAGAACAACACATTCGGGCGTATATCCTTAGGATCATTCGGGGTCTCCTAATGCCCAATAAATCACGAAATCTTGTCCATTTAAGGTGGCTGCTAAAACTCGTGGATTGTAGAGAAGTGAGCCAACTTAGTTGGGGTTATCCATGTTGGCGACATTGTACCGGGAGATGTTTCAGGCGATGCAACCACACAAAATTAAAAGCAGTGGTTGCATGCTCCTACTGCAATCATAGGCATGGTCCCGACTGCCATTTTTACGTCCTCGAGTGGACTACCCTTATACATTCTCACTCACAACAAGGTAAAATTCATTAGATAATATATTTACCATAATAAAATTATTTAAAATTTAAATTATTGAATTAACATATTATTTCAATAGGTGGAACCATAAGCCGAGTTATGTAGGACTATCGAAAGAGCTTTAAGATATACGACTCCTGTTAGATCAACGATTAAAAGCGGATGTATGTATTTTTAAAATTTTAATTATATAATATTAATGTAATTGATTTTAAAGTTAATAGTAAAAATATAATTAAAATTATTATTGTACTATAGTTTGAATGGACGTCATTCTTTGATCCAAGAATTCAAGCATGCATCCTATCTAAATTCTTGGCGAATCCTAACATCTGGCACGTGAAGGTGCCATTGGTAGTGTATGCTACAGCGGAGATGCACGAATCTGATAGAGTTATGCGATAGTTCAGATTTAGGCAAACAATTCCACCAACACCCCATATCATCGAAGATCTGCACAATATCGACTTGCGAGGGAGAACCAATGAAAATTGGGTTACATTTCATGCGCAATATATCAATATTTTAAACCATAAGTACGACTTTATACCTAATCATGAACCTATTATCGCTCGAGAATTAGCATAAGATCCGGAGTACTTGTCATGGTTTAGGCGCCATGACAAGTCATATCTACTATCGGAGAAGGTAAGAGGTAGGCAATGTCATACGAGGAGGCCACGACAAGCGCCTAGGAATCCAAGGTCTGGAGCAACTACCGAGGCAGGTCCATTATCTACACCAACGCAAGAAGCGGCACCGATGGTCACACCACCCCCTGGTCAGTATGGCTCGACTTATTCTGGTGTTTTCACTAACCCCTTCATATGTACACAAGCACCACATATTGCACCACATTTTCATGTTTCTACATTGTTTCCATGTATTATTTTTTGATCACCACATCTATCCCCACCATATTACACGATGATGTCATCGACGTATCAGACGACGACGATGTATATGTTGACTATGTTTACGGCACCGAAGAGAAGTCCATATTTTATGCCATCGGTGTGTGGGACACAATATACCTATATGCCTACACCGATAGTGTCACAAACACCCACGATATCATTGTTCCACTAAGGTGGACCATTTTCGCAACCAGCTCTGCAACCATCTTCGCAACCACTTGTTCGTAGAACGGACGAGACATGATGGCAACCAAGGAGCACACTGTAATCAACCACGAATGAAAGCGAAGAAGATGAGGGGTCAGAACCACAGCATATACTCGAGGCTGGAGGTGACGATGAAGACGAAGAATAGGAGCAGCCAGAACCACAACTTGAACGAAGAAGGAATCCATCTCGTAACCGACGACCACCTTGTTGTGGTACACATTTTGCTCGACAACACAAATGATTTATTTTTTTGTGCTTGTCATGCAAATCTTAATTGTTTAGCTAAGTTATAGTCGATAAGATCGTACATATATTGGATATGAAATGTTTCTAAGTAAATATTGTTATTGGATATGAAATTGGTTGTCATTGTCATTTTATATTGTTAAGCCAAGTTTTATTTGGCCATTTTATACGGGTATTACAAATTTGTACAGGAATCCAGTTTCCACGAGAAAAAATGGAACAAATTTGTATATTGTATTGTTTTCTATAGTATAATAAACTGATATTTACAAATTACAAAAAAAAAATTGAGAATAAATGAAAAAAATCAACAAATAGTGGTTAAAAAAATTAATAAATCGATTAACGAGGTTTTGTCCTGACAGTATCCTCCAAGTGTAAACATGACGATTTTGTATGCCCTGGGTTTCTACAATAACTGCATAACCTTGGTTGGCTTGTCTGCTCCTGAATATCCATGTTGTTCAGTATTTGAGTAGAGCTCGATCGACCTTTTGGTTTGCGACGCAATGAACTATTCGGTAACAACTTGAATGGAGCGCTCGATACCGATGGTCAGATACTTTCATCTGGGGTCGTGGGAATTCATATTTCCACACGTTATACATGTGTTGTAATTTTTTGAATATTTTTTTAACATGTCACTCTACCAAATTTAACCCCTGCCACCTTCCCACTCACTTGTCAGATGCCCCGAAAATCTCAGGAAAATATTTTCTAAACATTTCGTGTCAGCCTTCACCTACTGTAAACTACAGGTGATCAAAACAAGATTCGATTCGAAAAAATATAAAAAATACGAACTTGTGCATGTTGGTCAGATTGAGTAATTCGAGTTTCAATTTCAAATTGAAATTAAATTTTACAATTCGAATAATTTGAATAACAGATTCATGTAAGTACGATGGGTCTAAATACCTTTTTGGTACATGTCAAATTTGAAAATTATACCAAATTAGTCTCAAAATAATGGCAAAAAATATTCAAAATTAAAAAAATATTAATTTTAAAACTCTAAATATTAATAACAATTCTAAAATTTATATTTTCCACCAAATATAAATATTATAAAAAATTTCTAAAGAATAAATAAATATATTAAAAATAAAAAAACCTAAACTCTGAAAAACCTTACAAACCCTAAATAAAACACTTTACAAAAACTCTAAACCTTAACCTTAAAAAATAAAAAAAAAGAACCCTAAAGGAATCGTGAAAAGAGAAAGAAAATGCTTTTAGTTGGGTGGTCTTTGCTGACCGAGCAGGAAAATGTGTCCAATTGGAAGTGATTTCCTGTAAAATTCGTTGAAAACACGTTTAACTGGTCGAGTTTTTTTTGTTAGATTTGTAAAATAAATCTAAAATAAAACTTAATAAACCAGGATCTATCATGTCAAATCATCAAGAATAAATGAAGAATAAAACTAGATGCGGAAGCGTACCTGAATCCATGAATTCCTTGTAGTTTTACCGAATTTGGGGATTTGATCTTCCAAATTAGCACACAAGAAATTTAGAGAATATTTGCTCTCTCTCTTTCCTAATGATGGGATATTAGAAAAGATATCATGTGTATAATTTGGGGACCATAACCCTAATATTTATAACCTTGGCATATTAGTTCTAATCAAATTCTAATTAGCCCATCATTAATTAGAATTTGATTAGAAGAGTATCTACACATATTTGACCCATACTTTATTTAATAATTAAAAGCCCAATAAAATTCTAACCAAATTAGATCACTTTTAATTTGGGCTAACCTATCATGATAGTAAATAATAACATGTAATTATCCTCATTATATATGTGATGTCCAAATTTTCCAACAATCTCCCACTTGGACCACATATATATACTAATTACTTTATAATTACATGTCATTATATAACCTTATGAGCTCAAAATTTTACTATCATATCCAAAAGGTATTAGAACAATCTCGTCCATTAATTATGTTAACATAGAACCAAGGTGACTTTCGTTACATATATCGTAACTAAATCCATCCATGATCACGTATATTAACACAACCAAATGACATAGATCAAGTATGGATGTGTAGCATGGAAATTACATGTAATATGATCTAAACATGTCTATTTCCAACTGGTCCTCCTTAGTGAGATCAAACCTTACCACAATCGAGTGTGAATAGACCAAATAAACTTTATTTCTGCAGAAAATAAACTTAATATCTTTAAACTAAAATAAGCTGAAAATGTGTCTAACATAAAAGCATTTAAAAATACAAACTCCCACTAAAACCAAATATCCTTTAAATGACATTACACCCATATGAGCAAAGTGTGCTCTTATAAAACCTTAGGTGTAATTCCTTAGTGTTTAATCCGCAATCATGGAGTTTGTCCTAATATGCTTTATAAGCACCTAACCACTCTGAACTTTTAATTTAACAACCGGGAACTTAAAGTCTGTGTTTTTACTTTGATGTGCTCTGTTGTTATTGGAATAAAAGACGCAATTTGTTTTCACAATTTGCACTTTAGTGAAAAAAATCTTATATCCATATTCCATCAAAATCGGAGTCTATATACCGATGATCTCTAACCGATTAGACCTCCGATATGTGAGCATGTAATCTTTTGTTCTCTGAAAATACCTTATAACCCTCTTGGATGCTATCCAATGGTCCAAACTAGGGTTGCTTAAATATCTGCCTAACATCCCAACAATGTACGCAATGTCCGGACGCGTACAAACTTGAACATACATTAAACTCCCAACAGCTGATGCATAGGGAATCTTTTGTATTTCCTGAATTTCAAGGTTACTTTTAGGGCATTGAGTAAGACTAAATTTGTCCCCTTTAGCGACAGGGGTATCACCTGGTCTACAACTCTGCATGCCAAACCTTTTGAGTACTTTATCGATATAGCTCTTTTGTGATAATCCAAGAATACCTCGAGATTGATCTCAATGTATCTGAATTCCTAAAACAAAATAGGCGTCCCCATGGTCTTTCATCTCAAAATGCTTAGATAAAAACCTCTTGGTTTCGTGCAATAAGCCTATATCATTAGCGGCAAGCAAAATGTCATCAACATATAGAACCAGAAATATGTACTTACTCCCATTGATTTTGCGATACACACAATCATCAACAATGTTTATCTCAAAACCAAACGAGACAATTATTTGATAAAACTTATGGTACCATTGACGAGAAGCTTGTTTGAGTCCATAGATGGATTTTGTCAATTTGCAAACCATATTCTTTGAGTCTTTTGACTCAAAATTTTTTGGTTGCACCATATAAATTGTTTCTTCAATGTCGCCATTAAGAAACGCAGTTTTAACATCCATCTGATGTAACTCAAGATCAAAATGAGCAACAAGCGCCATGATTATCCTAAACGAGTCTTTCGATGAAACTGGAGAGAAAGTCTCTGTAAAATCAATACCTTCTTTTTGAGTATATCCTTTAGCTACAAGACGCGCTTTATACCTCTCCACATTACCATTTGCATCCCTCTTGGTTTTAAATATCCATTTACAACCAATTGGTTTTGCACCTTCAGGTAATGGGACAAGTTCCCAAACTTTATTGTCTTGCATAGATTTATACTCATCTTTCATGGCATCAATCCACTTTTGAGAATTAGAACTTTTCATGGCCTGACGAAAGTTGATTAGATCATCTTCCATTATTCCATTATCATCCTCATATTCTTGGAGAAATACAACATAATCATCTGGAATAGCATTTCTCATTTCTCTTGTGGACCTCATTAATGGCACTTGTTCTTGAGGTTGTTGAGTTTGTTCTTCTGGAACAATTATCTCATTTTGAATGGGAAGATGTTCAACATTGTCTTGTAGAGGTTCTGGATTCACTTCTTGATCAATGATAGGTATAAGAACCTGAACATTATCAAAAGTGATAGTAGGAACTGGGTTAGAATCTAATTCCTCCTCAAAAGCAATGTCTCTAACCTTATTTCTCCCCCCAAACTCAACATCCTCAAAAAAATGTTACAATTCCCGTCTCAAAAATATTCCTTATTATGGGATCATAAAACTCATAGCCCTTAGATCGCTCAGAATTTCCTTAACCCTTAACCTTATAGACATCAAAGAAGTCAGAAGTGATGTCATTTCAACCTTATCGTTTTTAGCAAAACGTTTCTTAATTTCGTCAAGGAAACCTTGGCCTGAGTAATCTTTTCAGATTCTATGCCTTAAAGGCTTCTGAAATGTTGTGCCTCATGATCATTAGACTCTTGCAATTTGAACGATCCCACCTCTCAAAATCCCTTTTAATATAGGGGGTGCTTTCCGCAGTGAGAGGTGCGAGTAGTTCTTCCCTTAGTGCAAAGTCTATGTTCATACAGCCAAGCACTATAAATAAGTGTCTTTTCCATTCATTTAGTCCCATTAAGCATGGGTATAGAATTTATATTAGCAGATATTGTGACAAAGAGAATATGAATTAGTGAATATAGAACAAAAAATAAATAAAAATAAGCTCACATCAATATTCATAAGTAAACAATAAATTCAGGATAATGGCTAATCCCATCTCAAGATACCAAACACAACATTAATATCAAGTCTTTGGACAGTAATATTAACAGTAAGCGGTACTCTTGTTGTAGCAATCAAACATTGACAATAAATTATGTCAAACAATTAATTAATCTTTGGACTAACTTATTGCTCACATAAAATACCTTATAATTGTCACACATTTATCACCACAGATGTCGTTGAAATTCTGCCAAATATTAACTTATATTTGGGTCAATTAATAAACGCATGAATCACAAAAACATATAATCATCTTAATATTTCAAATAAACTAATCTACACAAAAGAGGTCACTTTGGCGGCATTTTGTTTCAACTAATTTATTTAAAATATTAGACATCCTTAATTAAAAGCCAAAATCTGAATTTATTTGTTTCAAAATATCTCTTTTAATTTCATCTTTCAATCAAATTAAAAGATAATAGTATATATATGTATATATATTTATCCCAAAACAACATGCAATGATGTTGGCAAAAATAATAGTTGAATAAATCATAAACCATAAATAACCTCACATAAGACTTCAAATTTAAACCAAAATAATTTGAATAAAGGTAAACCTCATCTTAAGATATCGGACACTCCATTAATATTTCATCTTTGGATAAAATATTAACTTGTAAGTGATATCTTGGTGTAGTAATCAAACATTGACAATAAGAACATGTAGAACAATAAATCTTCCTTTGGGCCGATTTATTACTCACATGTAAAACCGAATAATCGTCACATGTTTATAACCATAGTTGCACATGCAATATTATTAACCTTCATTTGGGCCGATCAATATCAACATAACTTAAGTTACATGCACACAACCTTTTATATTTTAAAACAAAATAATTAATAAAAAAAATCACTTTGGTGACTTATTGCTTCAATTAAGTTGTTTTAAAATATATATAAACATACCAATATTCAAATTTAAAAATTACCCAATAGTCAAATGTGAAAACTATTTTTTTCTATTACTTTATAGACTCCAAAATAACCTAAAATAAGGTTGTCTTAATAATGTAATAAAAAAATGAAAACCTTAATTTTTGACTTTTTTTTTTTTGTTCCAAAGCCATATATATCAAAACACAAACATAAATAATATAGTGGTTCAAAGCTAACTAATTAACAAGCACATGTATCCATAATCAAATAGAAAAACTTACCTTAAATTTACCATGTAAATCCAAAGTTGTATTTATGATTAAACAAATATTCACATGAATACTTGAAAAATATTTTCAAGCCAATAAATCTCAAAAACAGAATCATAATAGTTGGCATATCCCACAATTCATACAATAAACCATATCATCATAATTTAACCAAATATTTGGAACCATAAGATGCCAAAACTCAAGATTATAGAACCAAACTTAAAACCAAATTATTTAAACACGTATTATGATTAACATCAATTTGCATCAAAATCTAATTTCATCATAATTAAACCATAAAAATATAACCCTGATCGACTTGCCTTACATATCCCAAGTAAATCCAAATTCAAAATATATGCTTAAACTGAATAGTATGAGAATAATAAGCATATAAACTCAATAATAAATAATATATTCTATCAACTATATATTGAATTCAAGAATCAATCCAAAAATAATAAAGAATCAATTCATTCTCAATGATTCAACATGACAAAGCTCTGATACCACTTGTTAGATTTGTAAAATAAATCTAAAATAAACCGGGATCTATCATGTCAAATCATCAAGAATAAATGAAGAATAAAACTAGATGCGGAAGCGTACCTGAATCCATGAATTCCTTGTAGTTTTACCGGATTTGGGGATTTGATCTTCCAAATTAGCACACAAGAAATTTAGAGAATATTTGCTCTCTCTCTTTCCTAATGATGGGATATTAGAAAAGATATCATGTGTATAATTTGGGGACCATAACCCTAATATTTATAACATTGGCATATTAGTTCTAATCAAATTCTAATTAGCCCATCAGTAATTAGAATTTGATTAGAAGAGTATCGACACATATTTGACCCATACTTTATTTAATAATTAAAAGCCCAATAAAATTCTAACCAAATTAGATCACTTTTAATTTGGACTAACCTATCATGATAGTAAATAATAACATGTAATTATCCTTATTATATATGTGATGTCTAAATTTTCCAACATTTTTCTCTCTCCAAAATCGGCTTAATCCGATAATTTTTCTAAATATTTTCATAAATTACACTTAATTACATTAATTGCAAGTACGAAAACGCAACTAACGAATACAATACTTCTCTTAGAATTTGCGGGATACATGTTGATTTCAAACATTCAATTTATCCAAATTTAAAACATACAAAACCATCTATGGCCGGTTGCTAGCTGGGCCAGGTTTTGTTATGATCTAGTTTTTATTTTGGACTCTGGTACCTTTTCATGCCCATTTATAATACCATAAAATAAAATAAAAACCATCTATTTATACATTTTGCTTCCCTTTTTATTTATTTATTTAATAAAATAAAATAAAATAACCCTATCTTTGTAATTTACATTCAAGTATCTGCTTTGGATGTTACTCATTTATTAAATTTTAACAATTTTTTAAAATACATAATTATAGTAAGAAAATTTATAAAAGATAAAAATATTCTAATATATTTTAATTAAATCCAACAGTTTCCAACAAAATAATGTTTTGCATCTTGATTCTAGAATGTTTGAAATTGGAAAACGAGGGTGAAATTGGAAGAAACGCCCCCAAGCAAATTTAATATTAAGAAAATAAGATGTGATCATTAGTACACGATTTTTGTGAAAGGTCAGCTAGGAAAAAGGTGTTACTTTGTGGATAAACTTAAGATAATAAAGCCAAGGGTAATACTTTAATGGTGAAAAAGAAAAATCAATTTTATAATTTCACCCTTGTGCCCATATCAAACATTCCCCTGAACTCAATCAGTTCTGACATCAAAATTTATCATATATCCCATCTTCTCATTGCCTATTTCCAGTCTCTTCCTATCAACTACATGGGAGATTTTTCACATGTTCTAGGGTAGTAAAGGTAGGGGTGTCTTCCGTTCAAATTTTAGATAAAAATTGAATCTAACTGTTTTATTCGATTTTCCATGTTCTAGGCCACTTTTTCTTTTTGGTAAGTACACTTTTTCACATTTCACCCTGACATCTTATTGTATTCAAAACCTTCCCACAAAAAGGCCCTTCTAGCCTTATCACCATTTCAAATAACACTCTTCAACATCTCAAAAATGGACATGTAATACACTGGAAAGGCTGAAAGCACAAAGTTAATTAACACTACACGACCAACAGAGGAAAGTGATCGCGCCCCAATGTGCGAGCGTTGAGGCTATGAATCAACACAAATACAAACAATAATCTAGCGGTGTACTCCAAGTTTGACAGTTCAGTTGTAATATTTATAGTGTTATAATGGAACACCTCGAGTATTCCAGGGATAGAACCTAAGAGAGTTCAAGGACAACGTGATCAATGTGAAACAAGCATACAAATAGGAAGGCTAGCTAACTACTCGCTAAGTATCATATTACAACAAATCATATCAAATAAGTAATTACACTAATTGCACAATTAACAATTTAATTAATATAAGCGGATGGTTGACTTTCATGTTGCTAATTAGCTTTTGGATTAGGGATATAAAAGGGTTAAACTTCTAATTGGTTAAATTTTACCTCTCGGTCACCATTTTACCAAATTAGACGATTTAGTACGGTTTATCTCTCGACCTTACCGAACTAACTCGAGACAATGAAAGTGGTTATTGATAGGTTCTCCTCTCGATCTCACCTACTTAAATATTCACATAGAGTCGTCAATTCTATGTTTTGAAGTTTATTCAATTTAGTCTAATTTTTACAATTTAATCCCTATACGAAAAATTAACCAAACAACATTTCCATCAACCAACCACCATAGATTTAGCTACCCAACATCATTCTTATGTAAATAACAACCCAACACATACTCAAATAGCTCATTAAAATAAACACAAAAGTAAGGTTAGAAAAAGCTTAGGGATTTCTTGGATGGTTGCTTGGAGAAGATGACGTCAACAACAATGAAGAAGAAAATACAAATGAAGTTTAGATTTTTATGCTTTGTAAAGTAAATAATCTGAAATATTTTGAAGGCTTTTAAAGAAAATCAAATACAAAGTAAGTTCAGGACTAGATTGCAAAGAAAATAAAACAAAGCTATATTAAAAACAAACTAAACTAACAACCAAACTAACTAAGCTAAAAATAGTAATGACCTAAAACTAACAATGATGAAGAAGACAACTACTTAAGCTAAAAATATGAAAAATAAAGTTGGCTCCTTTAGTTTTCAGCCAAAAGTGGCTTTTATCAATTGAGTTCAATTCTAAAGTCTTGACAAAAATACACCTAAAAGTTATGTTTTAGCTTAGGTTGGTGTTGGACAAAAGACTACCCTGCAGCATTTTTCACTCTGTCAGGCATCGATGTCATAATACCCTCGATAGTGGTGCACTAGTGGTTTTAGGGGTTCTCAGTGTTGCGTAGGGGTTTTTGATGTCGCGACATCCACTAGTCGGTGTTATGACATCACTGGTGGTGACCATAATTTCTTCACTTCAACAGCTTCAGGGATATCATGACCTTGGAGGCTCAGTGTCACAATATCATACCCTCAGTGTCGCAACTCTCTCGACAGTAGGCTCCAGGTTAATTTCTCGTTGAAGTTTTGCATCCTCGAGGCAAAGAGGCTCGGTGTCACGGCTTCCATAGCATTAGTGTCATGATACCCACGTTGAATGTTGTTTTCCTCAAATTTGGACCATTTTTGTCTCCCCGCACCAGCTCAAACACATTGTTAGGTCCTCCATGGCACCATTTTGTCAATTTGGGTCTTAAAAGGAACAAAACTAAACAAAAACATTTATTAATAGTGAAAACTAAAAATCAGCAAAACTTTAGAAAAGACACTTAAATTGCTTGAGAATAAGCTCCTTGAGTGTTTTGGAAAACCTAATTTAACGTATCAAATTATGAAAAATAAAAAAGGGATCTATTTACCACATTACGATCTTTTTCAGATCTTTTCCCCTACGAGATCCCAATTACTAATTCATCTTGAATCTGCTCCCAACGACACACCTAAATATATAAACAACAACTTACTTTCTTTTTCTTTTTTTTAATTTGTATAAAGTTTATGTTCTTAAATGGAACCCCTCTTCAATCCCAATGGCAACCTTATTCGATTTTTGAAAATTAACACTCAACCTAGGATAAAATTTAAAACATCCCAGAATACCTTTCATGTTTAACACCATCTCTGTTGGGATCTAATGCCCTTAGTGTAGTGATTATGTCTATCTATTTGTAATTTTTTAAACAAATTGGTTTAATAAAACCCCATCACCATCATTAATATCTTTTGTATATTATCCCCAAACAGTTTTTTTGCACGCAAAGCAAAATGTAAGAAAACATTAACTCATTTATTGTCTATTATATAGATCAATTTTTTTATAATTGGGGAAAAGAAAAAACTGCAGAATAGTCCCTACATTTCAGTTCGTTAGTTGATTGTGTTAGGTAAGTTTATACAATTTAAAATTATTATAAATTTTGATTAATTGTGTTATAAATACTTATATATATACACTGAATGAATCTTGGATGAAATAGCATTGGTATAAAAGTTGAGTTGGACTCAACTGAAAGGTAAATAGACATGTATGTGATAAATATATTCTGTGTAAAGTAACACACGATATTAAGATGATGTTGATATATGCCTTGGTACTTTGGAATATTATAGTAACATGAAAATTCAAAATCAAGTATAAGTGCCCGTTTGAACCTAGTAAACATTTACGATACGACTGGCATGCCAATAGGTTAGATGTGCACTTATCTTGTTAGCACTAGGGTGCTCTTGATAGTACTTTCGTACTTATGTTAGCACTACGGTGCTCCTGATAGCACATTTGTGCTCTTTTTACACTACGGTGCCCCTGATTGCACATTTGTGCCTTGTTATGCAATTCGGTGCCCTATTTGCACTTCAGTGCTTTTGTATGTACATTTGTGCCTTGTTTAGCACCTTGGTGCTCCCTGATACTGTAACCCATGTATCCGAATCCTTTTACTATTATTCACCGGGATGTCTTGATTAAAAAAGAGAAGTGATTGACTTGTTGATTGGAATAAACATTGACTATTTGGATTGAATTGATTGAAATGTTTTAATGATTTTCCTGTTACATGAATATATGAAAGACTTACCTGTTTCTTGTGAAATGAAATGTCAAGATTCATTATGCCATGAATACTTAGTTATATAACTTTATTTTTGGTTTACAAGGTAAGTTAGTCCATATGTTTTATATGAACTTACTAAGCTTTCATAAAGCTTACTTGGTTTTGTTTCTTATTTCTTGTAGTTGACATTTTGCGGAACACGACTATCGAATCTCTTCAAAGCTCATACTATCCAGCATCAACTCGGTAGCTCTTTTGAAATGCTTTTTATTGGTTATGTGGCCTATATATAAGTTAAATGTTTAAGTGTTATTTTGGAAAGAAATGATGTGAGACATGTGAACATTTTTTTTATTTCTATGGTTCGTAAATGTTTATATATGTGTGTGCTTTATGTGGGTATACACAAGTTTGGATGAAGAACTATTATTGACCATTTGTGTTAAATGTGATTTTGGAAGTCGGTAAATTTCATCAAGGTTGAGATGAATGTTTTGGAATGTATGCATATTGGTGATGAAATGTTCAAATGAAGTATGTTATATGTATAACATCTTGTTGTGAAAAGGTGCCTATGAGTCATATTGGTTAGAAGACTATGAAATGTTTATGTATGATATGTTTTGAGATGTATTGAAAATGATATCATGGATGAGTAAGACTTGTTGTTTAAATGTTGATTGCTTAGGTCATTAAGCTTGTTAAAAAGAAAGATCTATGTCATATGAATGAATGGCCTTAAGAATGGTTAGTTACATGTTTGATATGATGGTTGATTAGTTTTTGTACAAGTTGTGTTGCCATTTATGCATTACATGAATCATAGGCTTGCTTGATATATGATGAACACTTAAAATGACACATATTTATCCCACATGGCCTAGCATACGGGTGTGTGCCTCACACGGGCTGACCACACGCCCATGAGGATACTGTAGGTTTAATCATATTCGGATCACACAGTCACAGTTAGTTACACGGCCTTAACAAATGGCCACGTAACATATGCACATACGGGCACAACCTTTCACACAGCCTGGCCACATGATAGTATGACTCATGTTTTCATGTTTGCCCTATTTTGTTGCAAAATTTTTAATTTGGTCCTTATTTAATCCCGAACTTGTTTTAGAGCTTTCAAAAGTTTGATTGGAACCCGAATTAGTTTGCCAATAATGTTTTACATGGATTATGAAATAAAAAAATGATTTTTAAGCCAGAATTGTATGTGATTATCTTTGTTTACTGTAGTGACATCTCGTGGCTCGGGTCTGATGACCGGACCAGGTACGGGGTGTTACAACTAGGGATGAAAAACCCTAGTTTTTTTAATTAGGGTTGTCGCCCCACCTAATCCTAGTTAGACTAGGAGTTTGTTTTTCTATTGAAATAGACTTCTACAATTCAACAAGAGTTTCACCTCTTCTCCCTATAAATAGATGACATCGGTAGGGATAAATACACAACTTTAAGATATTTTTATTTTACTCGAAAATAGTGATAATTTATTTTCTAAGTATAAATTCTATTTTCCAGAATAACAATTCCGTCGGTTTCTATTGAGAGAGATTTTGCTTTCACACTGAAAGTAAAATAAACAATTTCTGGTTCTGTGTTTGATTCGAATCATTCCAGCCCACACTCGAAGCAATTCATGGTACGATAATAGCGGAGAAGGTCGTTCGGTTGAAAACCAGGAATGATAAGGATCCGTCTGGCTGAAAACAAATGTGTAATTTTGGTAAAGAGTTTATTACTATAAATATCACAAACCGACTTAGTTTTCAAAATTTTTATTTACCGCTATGCAAAAAAAACTATTTTCGAATTGGATTTTTTCCAACAAGCTCCACTTCTACTATGATTTCTAACTTATCTCCACTATTGCTCGCTCTTCCCATTAACTATTTTTCTTTTCCTTCCAAATTGACCTTTGGCCCACCCTTACTCAAGTTTAAGACTTCTTTATTTCCATCACCTTCATTCCGCCTCCCATTCAGCATATTTCTATCAATTTTCCTCCAATAAGTCGTTCTTCCATTGAAACAACCTTTCAAAACACTTATTTTGAAGCCAAATCTTCAAAACCAATTTTGCTAATAACATGTCTAGCATCCACCTTTTGTGCAAACATTACAAATCTGAACCTAACACCCTTTTTATTATGTTTTGCTGGATTGAAAGAACCCACCACTTTCCCATGGAGTTCAAAGACTTTCCACAATCCTTTCTAATGGAATTTAAGAGGGATACTAAAAACATAAAACATTGTCGCCATGCTTTTTTTTTCAAGTTTTTTGCCAATTTCATGATGGAGTGTCTGCCTTATTTTGATTGGCAATTTTTTTACTAAATCTATTTGGACCTTAATTTGATGAATGTTGGTGCTTGTTAGCAACCCATTATTGAAGACTAAATATGTTAGAATCAAGCCAAGTAAGGATCGAATTGAAGACTTTCAATACAATCAAAGTTCCCTTAAATAAAAGATTTGATCTTCAAAGGAGTTTGGCTACTAGAAAACCTCTTCCATTATTGAATATTGAAAACCTTTTAAAGTGGTTATTTATAAGAATATGTTATTGTAATTCAACAAGCCTATTTACTTGTATATATATTGATCGACTTGTTTAGGTTAAAAGCATGAATTGAGAAAGGATTATACCTGTTCAATTAGAAAGTGTTTTATTGTGTGCAAATTTTGTAAGTAAACTGAATTAAGGCAATCACCTTACATCTAAGCTTTAAGGATGAAAGTCTTAAAGGGAGAATATCTAGCTTGAAGTATAGGAGTGAAATTGTCCTTAGAGGGAGAATTATCTAAATTTCTACTTGGTGAGTGGGTTGAACTTCAATCATACTTACTTGTTGAATATAATGAATTAACACTTTGGATAAAACTTATTAGTTGTAAAAAAAGTTCGAACTATATAAACCATTTTTTGGTATTCATCTATATTTTTTTACAGTTAGAACTTAACAAATATCTTTTTTTTTTTAAAGATAACAGAATCAACTATATAAAAATTTCTTGCCTTTTAACGTCAATTATTTACCAAATCTATTTTGCTAATAGTTTAATATACTCATATAAACCAAACATTTGGATTTGTCCTTTTAGATTCATGGCATCTTTGAATGCTATTTCTGAACATGAGATTCGAAATGTGTCATGTAATACGTTTAAATAAATTTGACTCTAGTTGTTTAATGTTCATATTCATAGAAATAGGAACTTGGAGCCCTATTTTAGGCTTCTGGATATTAGAACGTCATTTCCAAATCTGGGGTTCGAAATATGTCATGCAATACGTTCAACTGAAATGACTATTAATCATATATACATATAAATTAAGGTAATGATGGTCTGATCATATCCAATAAATATATAGTTTTTAATATTCGAGTATATATATATATATATATATATATATTCGTGCATTGATCATAGCATACCTCACCAACAGCATTGACGACAGGTTGCTAATCATTCACATGGAAAGGTCCCAAAAACATTGCTTTCACCAACAATGTTCATATTCATGGAGATGTACCCTTTTGGGGCCATAAAAAAATGGGTTCATATGTCAGTTGTCAAGCAAAAAATCAGAAATAAAAAGGCACCCAATACTTTAACTGGTCACGTTGAATTAATTACATGTAAAATATTTCACAAATCCATAACCATTCAATAAATATAAATAAATATTTAATCTCATATTTAATTTTTGAATAACTTAAAGTCATTAAATTATGGGTAAATTTTCATTTTGATCTTTCCTGCTAGTATTAATCGAAAGTTCTCTGTTCCCTCCTCTTCTACAATTCAGTTTTTTTTCATGAATCTACGAACAAAATTCAAACATTTTTTTCTTCGATCTTCGACACTGACTGTCAAATCGGCTTGAGTCTAAGGTATGTTATTCTACTCATCGATGGGTACTAATCCACCGTATCGATCATCGAATCATCACTTGAAACTCGCTGGCGGAACTTTTTTAAAAAAATAAACTTTAACAACTTAAATAAAAACTTTTGAATAGTTTAGTAGCTTAAATGAATACTTTCGAATAGTTTAATTATCAAATTGCAATTTCTTTTTATTAAATGATCAAAACAAAAATTTACCCATAATTTAATACCTAATAATATAATTTATCCTTATTTTTAAAACACAATCGGAAATCAAATTCAGAAACCGTTTCGACATTGACTAATGGTAAAAAATTTCAACTACGTAAAGAGACCGCAAGCAATCAAAAACTAACTTTAGAATAAATAGCTTTCAGCATGCATATATATATATTATCATATCTTTGCAGTTAGGCAATGGTCAACCTAGCAATTTGATTTTACAAAAAATAGAAAAATTCAAAGGTGGAAGCTCTTCTGAGGAAGGCTTTCACTATATTTGAAAGTTGAAACCCTAAAGGGATAAAAAATGAATAATTTAATTAGTTTCCGACATATTGGTGTATAAGAGTTTTTATTTCCAGGTTTGCTTGTCAAAGAAGGGATGGTCCACTGCATTAAATGTTACAGAACCTAGACTAAGTACATTGTTTTCAACTGTAAGAGTTGAAAGACATGACTTTTTAACGTAGATTTGATGGAGTTTGAACAACATTATCCGAACTGTCCATCTCTTTGATAAATTTCTAGTGGTTGAGATAAGGGTTTAGTGAACATGATTGCATGATCTGCTTTCCTTTCTATCATTTTTTTCCCTTTGATAAACATGGACCCGTCACCCGTGGGATCTATCTCTTATCTTGAGATTGTGACATTTGGTTTCTGGTTTATTAGACTTTGGATACCATGTACAGTGAATGTCACCTTGAACACTATGTTTAAAGCTTTAAAATGGTGATTAGAATCGCATGCAACAAATAAATGCAACCCTAAGGAGCTTATAATCCAAAACCAACTTAAATTTTGAAAAAAATTCTTCTTTGTAGTCTCATTATTTGATACTATATCCCTCAAAGTTACATCATGGTTCCAACTTGCTAGATTAATAATGGAAGGAACAGCAGGAAGCTTATGTAGGACCCCATAAATAGAACTGAACTTCTATTTCATTCCAAGCTGTTGGGCTTTCTTTTCCATTGATTTGTATTTTTCTTTCATCTTTTTCATAATTTGTACAATGATCTGTTTATTTGGATCTGTCTAATCTTTCTTACTTCTGAGTCAAATGAAGGGTGCAAAATCGCGTAGATTTCATCTGTATGTATGTCCTGCAATGTGTTTTCATATTCTTTTAAATATATTATCAATCTTTTTTTTGACTTGGTATCCAAAAGTCATAAAAATCCCGATTAAATATAGAGTTAAACCGGATCGAACTCTATATACTGATAACTCCTTCCTAACCCATAAATATAAGGGCAATGCGCTTTAAAACATTTAAACTCACGTCTTTTTGCATCGACAACAATACACATTCCAATCGATCTAAAACTCTATCAACACTAAAAGAAATATTTATAATATTATAAGTTACCAAACATATCTTCTATACCAAAAGTAAGTTATTTTGATTAAAAATATCAGTTTCATCAACCCTCTTTGTAGGTCTAGAAGTAACTAGAAATATCTATGGATGGAACTGAGCTTTTTTCCAAATCTAGGCTCGAGCTCAATCTAATTTAACCTGTCTAAATTACCTATTTTATAATTTAAAAATTAATATTAAATTTTGAGATTGAAAAATCTAAACTCGAGCTTTTAACTCAAAACGGACAGGTCTTCCAACCATGAATTCCTCTAAAAGATTTTTATTTTTATTTTTTGAGAAATTTTTATATTTTATATAAAAAAAAAAAAAAGTGTATGGCTACGGGGCCAGATGGGGATTCCTGAAATTAAAATGAGAAACATATAAAATCAAAGACAATGGACCGTCCTTTCTGACGCATTTAATATTAATGTTAGGTAGAGGGACATATCTGCTTTCTTTTTATCCACCTTTCTCCATCATTTATATATAAAAAAGACTTTCTCCATTTTATTTCCAGAGAAAGTTCTCCATAATTGTATTTGTATGACATTCAACATAAAAAATTGTATTTATCTATTAAAAATAATTTACATTTAACACAATCGGGGAAGCTCATTTCCAGAAGCATTAAATCATCATCCATCAAACACGTTTAACTGTAATTAATTATTATATTAGTTAAAGCAAAGATAACCATACATTATTATATCTATATTATTAATAATTTACATATTCTTATAAAAAGCAAATTATTTACATGTACAACCTACAATATCAAATTTAAGATCAACACCCATATTCAATGGACCATATCTTGAATTTCTTATTTTATTTTAATTTAATTTTGCAATTCCTTTTTTTAAAATCAAAATCAAAATCAAAATCATATTTATTTATCTTTATTATATTTAAATAATTGATTGAGTTGATAGATTTTAACTTATTTAATCAATTATTGATAATATTATGAAACTAATTTTTCATTTTAAATTATGTAAAAATCTAAAAAAATATACTCGATTAGCTATTTCACCTAAAGCCTCATTTGTTGTTAGCATTTTTTATTAATTTATTTGTTACATATTTTTTTTCCAAAGTTACATAATGTTTTTATCACCCGAATTGTGGTGTGTGTCATAATCTAGTACTATATTTAAGCTTTTGACTGAGCTGATGTCATCTATCAATTAGATCCCAATTTGGTCAAATTAAAAAGTTACCAAAAGTCTTATTTTTACAAAGCAATATATATTATTTTGAGGATACTTACATATGATGGGATTTGGACCAAAAATATTATAATTTTAATCTCTCCATTTTACCATTTTAACCAAAGCCTTATTTAGTTGTTATATCAATTATTTTTTTTTTTAGATTTGTTACATAATTTTTTTACCAATATTATGAGTGTGTCATAATGTAGTAAAGAATTAATTGTTTTTGCCTATGAGGTATTGTCATTGTTTGCAAAAGCTAAGGTCCCAAATTTGAATATCATCACGCGCAATTGTTATATATGAGTATTATGCGTTGTTATTATATTTCAGTTTTAGTTTGAATTATTCTGATTTTTAGTCTATTTATTGATTTAATTTTATTTTGTAATTATTTAGACATATATTTATAATTTTACTATAATTACATTATATTTTTAAAAAAAAATTGTTTGTTAATTTCACCCGTGGTTTGTTAATTTTATTTTTGACCTAGATAATTATCCTTGGATTAAAATAATATTTTACTAGGGAACTAAACTAAAGTGAACAATGGAATGGATGATTGAAAACCCAATTCTTTGAGCATATTAAGTAAGCAAGGGTTTTTAGCCTAAGCCAAGGCGAACTAATTAGTTCCACTATAAAGAGAGTAAAAAGTAGAGTGACCTGTGAAAATGGACGACCCAACAGTGGTTTCCACCATTGGAAACCAAACATTGCACGTTGGGTCGATAATATATATAATATGAGTCTTATCAAAAATATAATCCAACATTTCATGAGCGCTTTTTTCCAGTTTTACGACTACAAGTATAAATAACATATAATTATAAAAACATATATTTGAATAATTATAAAGTATGGCTAAATTAATATAAAACATAAATGAAGAATTAAAATAATTTATACTACATAATAAAATTATTTAATGCTCTTGACTTTTAGCATTTTTCAAGCACTTGTTTTTGAAAAGCGATTAATAGGGTTTCGTTGTATGAGAGATACACATAGGATTTCAAAATTATACAAGTGAAGGAAAGACCTCAATTGATATGTAGAATAAAAGAAGTTTTTTTCCACCAAAAATATACTTTTGATGAATATTTCATCGAAGAAAAAAAATTTTTGGCTCGCAGGAAATTATTTTCTCAAAATTTATGAGAAATGTGAAATGTGAAATGTGAGGGGTTTGAAATTGAAATAATGGTGCATATTCAAGGAAAATAAAGTATATATCCACTATGGATGGATGGAGTGCCATTTATTCACCTTAAGATTCCTTAAGAGTCAAAATACTATTTATGTAATTGTCTAAGTTGTGGCCTATTAAACGATGTTCAATTTTTTTAAGGATATTTTGAATTCGAATCATAGTTGTAAAAAAATATTCTTTAAAATATTATTTTGATTTATGTATGTTTAAAATGACTAAAAGTATTGGTGTACATTAAAAAAATATCATGTCAAGTGAAAAAAAAATTAAATGTCACGGTATTAATTCAAAATATGAAGGGATATTTTTAAGTGACATGGTATGTTTTTTGAGGGGTCAATTTTTTTTAGGAAAGTCTTTGAAGTGTCGTTCGTTGGGTAATTAGTTGAACCCCCAACAATCAAAGATATTGTCCCTATATCAGGGTTTTGTCCTCAACCCCCTCTAAAAGCCATGTACAATTCACAGAGGGGGCACCCTTAGTGGTGATACAATGATACAACTTGCAAGACTCAATGGAGGTTAAATAAACTGTGCATGCATATGTTTGCAAGTATATTTGTTAAGTGTTATATGATTTCGAATTTGTCGAATAGATGTATGATGAAGCGTATGTGATAGTCACTAGCTCGATGAATTGCATGAAATATATTATTAGAGTGCATGTGGAGTACGAAGGTATTTACCTTGACGGGGTAAATGAAGTTAGGAATATTGGTGGAATAGAGGATTGGGAGGATTGATAAGGGAATACAGGGGAGTCTGGTTGTGTCGTGGAATGATATCGTAAGGCTCGCTAGAATGAAACCGTGACGACGATTATCGACTGGTCCTTCAGGGCGACACTATGATGATGATTCATAGGTTCCATTGAGCAACACCGTGACAATGGTCTGGAGGCTCTATGGGGCGACACTGTGACAACGGTATATAGGTCCTACGGGGCGACACCTCAAAGAGGTTTTAGGTGTAAGGCCATAGCTTGGCTATGGCAACCAATAGAGTCCGTCGGGACAATAAACACGAGGATTTCAAGGTGTAAGACCATAGTTTGGCTATGACAACCAATAGAGTCCACGGGACAGTAAACACGAAGATTTTAAGGTGTAATTCCATAGCTCAGCTATGGAAACCAATAGAGTTCATCGAGACAATAAACACGGGGATTTCAATGTGTAAGACCATAGTTCAGCTATGACAACCAATAGAGTCTGTCAGGACATTAAACATGGGTTCATACTGAGTAAGACCATAGCTCGGCTATGGTGTCAGGTAAAGTCTGCCAAGATGTTGAACGATTATGGCGTATCTGAGAACGCACGTAAATGGAGTAGCTCAAAGATCCTCCAAAATGTAATGATAAGAAAAAGCATGTAGAAATTTCTGAAGTTGTAGGTAAGCCTCGTAACGATAATTAACTATGTTGAGTTATGGAAAATCCGCGAGTATGAGTTTGCAGGTTTTAGGCGAGTAAACCTAAATTGGGGATTATAATAGATGATCAAGCGGCACCTAATTCAAAGAGTCTGTAGGTAAAAGGCAGCCAGAGACGGGTAAGTCCACTGAGATCCACTCAGAGGTAATGATTACTCGAACGGTCTAACAAGTAGACTCAATCAGAAATCTGTAGAGAAGAAGAGTGTTGACCAGAATTAGGTAACACCGATTAGACCACATGGGGCTAGCAGAAGAAGGAGTTTACCAAGGGCTACGTTGGACAAATATTCTATTGAAAAGTGGTAGGTTACAGCTCGATATAAATTAGATGTTAATTTCATTTACCCAGAAGTTTGGAACAAGATAAACCAAAAGTACTGTAAGCGTAATGATCCGAAATTAAGGAGAATATTGGTGGAAGACAGCCAGTGGTAGGCAATGAACTTTTATCCAAGAGGTAAGCTGGTTAAGGTGCAAAGGAATTTGGTGTGAGGCAGAATTAGGCCAAGACCATAGAGATTTTGTATCAAGAAAATGAGGCATATACGTCTAAGATAGAGAATAAGTTCGTCAACGACGAACTATGAGAAAGGGTAGGGTGACGATTACACCGGTGAGAACTGTAGAAGGCCAAGGATAGACAAGGAGTTGGAAACTTCTAATTTTAAATTTTTTATTTCCTAAAGTTTACGAAAGATAGTTGTGCACTATTTTCACAGAATCTCACTAAGTTCAATTGAACTTATGAAATTACTGCTTATTTGCAGGATAAATGTTTGACTCAAGAATCGACGAGAGAGACCAAACTAGATGCCGACAGTTGGATGGGTGGACATAGATGTCATTCATGTGTATAGAGGGAAAATTCCTAGAGGCTACGCCTCGAGGACTAAATCAGATGTATTAGTGTTATAGACTTAAACCAGAATTGTAAATACTGTCAGATCTACTAGTGTAATAAAATTGTAAAAATTGTAGCATCAGAACAATGAGGATTTTTAGATGAAGCTAAATCTTATAATTTAATAGAGTCAAAATATTTATAATAAGTCAAACTAGAAGTCATGTCAAGCTTTCAAGTTGATTGTGACATTCGGTACCCGAACCTGGCGATCGGGTCAGGTATAGGGTGTTACAATCGCTCCCTGGTGTGCCTGCATCAGGATTGAGAATCAACACAAAAACAATCAATAATAGGGTGGCATACTGCAAGTGTAACAGGTTGAGTTGTAATATTTTTAGTGTTACAATGGAACATTCATGTATTCTAAGGATCGAACCCAAGAGAGTTCGGGGACAAAGTGATTCCTAAGCAACAAGCATGCAAATAGGAAGTCTAGTTAACTACTCGCTAAGTATCATATTACGATAACTCATAGTCAAGAGTAAATTACACTAATCAACTATCTAACACCAAATAGGACCAAATTGTAAAATAAGAAAAATTACACAAGTAATGATTCGAGAAACACAAGTGGCCGGTTGACTTTCATGTTGTTGATTAGTTAGTGGATTAGGGATCTAAAAGGCTTAAACTTCTAATTGGCTCAATTTTACCTCTCGGTCACCATTTTACCAAATTAGACGATTTAGTCCAGTTTATCTCTCGACCTCACCAAACTAACTCAGGCTAAACGAGTTAATGTTCAATAGGATCTCCTCTCAGTCTCACCTATCTATACGTCCCTTAAAGGCATCAATTCTAAATTTTGAAGTTTATTCAATTTAGTCCATTTTTTACAATTTAATCCTTGTACCAAAAACTAACCAAACAACATTTCCATCAACCAACCACCATAAATTTAGCTACTCATCATCATTTCCATACAAGCACACTCCCACATACAATCAAGACATACATTAAAAGTAAGCACAAAAAGAAGGTTAAAGAAATCTTAGAGTTTTCTTGATAGATGCTTGAAGAAAATGAAGATGGCAACAATAGTGGTGGAAAATAACCACTAAAGTTCAAATTTTTATCTAAGAAAATGAAATAGAGCTGAGCTATACTAATGACTAAGGATTAAACTGAAAATACAAATAGAGTTGGAGAACTAAAAGGCAAATAAAACCAAGCTACGATAAAAACTAACTAACTAACACCAAAAAAAAAAAAGTTTAAACTAAACCATAGAAATGAAGAACTAAGACAACTAAAAGACTAAAAAGATGAAAGGAAAGTAAAAAGTGAACAACCTCTTTAGTTCTCAGCCAAAAGTGGCTTTTAACTTATGATTACAACCCAAAATTTTGAATCAAAATGCCCTTGGATGTTGTATTTTGAATGGTGTTGGTGTTGGGCAAAAACTACCCTACAGTCAATTTTCTCCTCATCAGGCAACGATATCATTATACCCAGGCTTTGGTGTCGCGATACCCTAGGCAATATTGAAATTGGGAGTCTTGGGGGTCTTGGTGTTGTGATACCCATCCTTGGTATCGCGATATCACCGGAGTTCGCCTTCATTTTCTTCACTTCAGTACTATTAGGGGTATCACAACTTCCATGGCTTAGTGTCGTGATACCCTTCATTCGAAAGATGATTTCAAGTTTGGGCCATTATCGACTTCCTACACCAACTCAATCATATCATTAAGTCCCCATGGCACCATTTGGTCAATTTGTATCTCAAAAGGGTATAAAACTAAAAAAAAATCATTTATTAACAAAAAAAGCTAAAAATCGACAAAAGTAAAGAAAAGACACCTAAATTGCTTGAGAATAAGCTCCTCGAGTGTAATGGAGAGCCTAATTTGACGTACCAAATTACGAAAAATCAATAAATTGTCTCCAATGTTGCAGAAAACCTATAACTTCTTAAACACACATTAGAAATCCCAACTTAGCTTGCCGTAAGCTTTAAACATATAAACTTTAAGTGCCACAAGAATTCCCTTCCCTTACCTCTTTGATCGGATGATATGAATGATTTCACCACCCAATATTACATTATCCATGACACTTTTCTCTTTAACAATGACATCTTGAAAATGTGAAACCAAATCTTTCATCAAATTTTTTTAATAGTTAACAAGTGATAAGTGCTCATAATTCATGTATTTTAGGCTCTTATTGCTTTACTTTTTATTGATCTTCAAGTAAAATATCATGTCTTAGCTTCATTTGCGTAGTTAGTGTTACTTTTGCATACATTAGCTTCTTCTTTTTCTTTATTTCTACTTTAATTTTATATTAGTTAGTATTAAATAATTATTTTAATATTTTCGTGACTTTAATTAGGTGCATATGAGCTTGGGATACAATATTGAGGATTACCATGAGCAAAACTGAATGATAACGAGGAGGGACGAAAAACGATAAGTGGACCACGACCCAAAATACTTGTGCCCCAACGCAAAATTGCACAACTTAATGCCCAAACTTAGCGCCTCAACCCAAACGCAATGCCCTAGCACGATGCCTTCGCGTGCCTCAACGCAAAGACCTTGTAAAGACCCAAAAAAAAATTTACGGCTATTGGAAAAGTGCATTTTCGGGTCACTGTTTTTGTGGAACGGATTCGTAAATATTTATTAAAAATATTTACAAAATTAGGTGTGTGGTTAATTAGGTTTTAATTAGGAGAATTAGCTTGAATTAAGGTTAATTAGGTATAAGGATTAAATCGAATTAAGTATGAAAGCTTAATTATAGATTAAAGAAAAGTTAAAGGACTAAATAAATAAATAAACCAAATTATGACAATTGTATGGTAATAATAATGTACATGTGTAATAAATACATATATACATTTGTAATACATATATGTATTTACTTATTATTTAAGAAATAATAATTATTATGTTAATATAATATTATATTAATATAATAAACATAAAGTAAATAATAAATAAAACAAAGAAAAAGAAGAACAGAAGTTGGAACGAAACATGGGAAAGAAAAGAGAAAGAAAAGAAAAAGGGAAATTAGGGTTTTTAAAGTTCCAAGTTCAATTGGTAAGTCAATTTAGCCTCTTTTCTTATAATTTTTGAGTTTTTAAAATCCTAGAACAAAATACTATTTGATTTATGTTGAAATTTTAAAAATTAGTGAATTTTTAGATGTTCATGTTGAATAAATTGAAGAATTAGGGGTTAAATTGATAGAATTTCAAGTTAGAATTGAGAAAATGATTGAATTGTAAAATAAATCATAAGTTTTAAGTAATATGGACTAAATTGAGAGAATTTCAAAATTAAGGTTTTATGGTGAAATTAGGGAGTTGAAATTAGATTAAAGTGGAAATTGGAATTAGTTTTGTAAGAAAAAAAGAGTTAGTTTGATTTAAGGACTAAATTGGAATTTAGGCAAAAGTTGTATATAAATTGAAATATTCAATGTTAAATTGTGTTGTATTGATGATTTTCAATTATTTTAATTCCGTAGCAAACATTGAGCCAGAGACCTCGGCTAGGAAAGGAAAAGACAAAGTCAACGAAGATTAGCTCGAAAATTACGGTTTGTATTTCTATAATCCGAATTTAATAATTAATTGTTGAGTTTATTACTTAATGTGTATGGTAAGTAGATTGAGGTAAGTAATTGATATTGTGATATTGAATTGAATGAAATTGAATTTTATGAGCATATGTGAGTAGTTGAATTGAAATTATGAGAATTTGTGATTAGTATGGATTTTGATTGAAATTGAATTGAGAAATTAAAATTGAAACTCTATTAACTATATCAGGCTGAGTCAGATATAATTGACATGCCATAGGACTGGAAGAGTTCAGGGATACTTCGACCACGAGTCGGTGAGACACTGGATGTCATAATATTATTACTTCGGATAAATTCGATGAGGTATTGGGTACCAACTTACTTTGGAATGGCCGATGAGACACTGGGTGTCACTCTATTACTTCGAATTATCCGATGAGGCACTGGGTGCCATATTGATGTGTTTTGGTTGGATCCGTGTATCCGCCAAAGTCCGAGTTGTGTTAATAGGGGTAAATAAATGAATTGGCAATAAAATTGATATTGGATGTGAAATTGAAAGTTGTTATTGAATTGAATTGTGCAAATGAAATGCATGAACCAAATGTTCATGAAAAGAGAATTGCTATTGCTAAATGTTATGTGAATCAAAGTGAGAAAATATATTTGAATTAGCTATTGATGAAATGAATGTTAAATGGATGATTTGAATTATTGATTGATCAATGTTCACATATGGTTAAATGTATATGCTATATAATATTATTTTCTCTAAAATATTCAGATTATAGAAATACCACTGAGTGTATACTCAGCGTACGGTTTGTTTCTGTGCGCAGGTTAGGTTAAAGTCAAATCGTTGAATCAGCATCCAAGGCCGATCCCGAACTTACTGTGGTGAATTACATTTCTTTTTGGTAAATGGCATGTACCTAGGATGTTGTATTTGTCATTTTGGGAAATATTTGTAAATGATGTTATAAAATGAAATGAGTTTAATCATATATGTGAACATATGTTTCATGTTTTAAGTAATTTAGTGAAGTATTTTGGTTGAAATTGATATATATTTAGGAATGGTTTAAATGGTGTTTAATTGAATTATTTAGACATTATATGTGAAATACTTAAAAAAGTATTTTGTTTAGGTTCTTAGATTGATGAATTTGGCATGTATTAGAGGTATTTGAATGTGTTTTGGATTGGTTGAACAATTGGATTTTGAGTTGCTTGTTGATCAAAATTTGCAGGGTTGGTAAACTTGATGTATAAGGTTCACTTTGAGTCCACACGGCCTAGCACACGGGCGTGTGACCAGACCGTGTGAGACACACGGCTTACAAATGGCGTGTGGTTAGGCCGTGTGTCCCCTGCAATTTAAAATTTTCAAAACAGAATGCTCAGGTTTTGCCACACGGGCAGAGACACGGGTGTGTGTCTTAGCCGTGTGAGGAACACGGCCTAGTACACGGGCGTGTGGCTTGGCCGTGTGAGGTAAGTCAGGGAGTTACACGGGGTAAGACGCGGCATGAAGCAGGGGCATGTCATAAGGTCACACGGGCGTGTCCCTGGGCCACATGGGCGTGTGAGCCTTGCATTTAGGAAAAAAATTGAAATTTCACGAAAAATTTTCTGAGTTTCCGATTAAGTCCCGATTTGTTTCTAACACGTGATTTGGGCCTCAAGGGCTCAATAAAGGGACATTGTGATTAAATTATGATATATATATATATATATATATATATTATGTTATTATATGATTGTTCGTATTTGATCTGTAATGTTCGGTAATGCTCCGTAACCCTGTTCCGGCGACGGATAAGAGTTAGGGGGTGTTACAGACCTTGTGAACCCCAATATTGTGATGCCAAGCCACTGTGTCAATACTTGCATACCATGGAATTTCTCGCCATTTTGATTTCAGACTCAAGGTTATTTTTGTCCTTTTTAAAATATTAGAGTCTAAGCATATATTGTAGCCTAATTTAGGTCAAATAGACTTTATAAATAGGATATTTTTAGAGGGTTAGACAACTTTTCTTCCATTAACTTTTAGCTTATTGCAAACTTATTGTTTTTGCGTTTTTCTTATTCTATGGATTGTTAAACCCTATTTTCTAGTCAAAGAAATTTCAAAGTTATGATTCTAAAAAGCTTGTGACATTTAAGTGTTCTTAATCTTTTCTTTGTTATTTGGTATTTGCATGTCTTTTGATTTAATTACAAACATTCAAGTTTGTTGAATATAAGGCTCGTATTCAATTGCTTAGAATATTTATCTTGTCCGAATTATTAAATCTATAATTATTCAATTTATTCTAATACTTGTGATGAGTGACATAGGTGGGTATGACGAAGATATGCATTCTATGTTGTGTAGGCATGTGATGTAACTTAAATAAACTTTATTTGTGTGTTTGTTGGTTAGAATTGAATCTCTTTCATTCTTAATGCTATCGATAGATTAAATCCTAAGCATTCATTATAGGGTTATTTGTCGATAAGAGAAATAATTAATGTCGTTCATCTTGACTATCGAGAATGTAAAAAGAGATCGATGGTTACTAGACATTCGTTGGTAACTATAACTAATTAATTAAAGAACACTAAAAATTATATTTACATTAATGATTAAATTCATGAATCAAATGAAAAATTTACCTTTGGTTGTAGTTTCATCTTATTGACTTTCCCTCAACTTTTGATTATCGTTTTCTTTTTTTTCTGTTAAGTTTTAATTTTAGTTTTCTTTAAAAAGAAACCTTCGTCTTATTTATTAGAATTATCATTGGTCTATGTGGATATGACACTACTCACTGCTATTTGTAAGTTTATTTTTTAGTATGAATTATTTTTAGTGGTCTTGCTAATCGTACAATTTTTTGCGATGTTGCTGGTGTAGGACTGCGTTGCGGTTCGATTTCTTGAGTGCCTCGACGCGCACAACGCACACCCCATCACCCTGAAGTCCTTTCTCTCAAGGAGTAATGACGATCGTGCCACAACGCAAACTTGACACCTCAAAATTCAAAGCCTGCACACCTCGACACAAGATCTGGTGCCCCATCACCACTGATATCCTTGGCCTCGATGTTTGGCAACGCCATTATTCGCGCCTCGACACCTTCGACTCCGCACCCTCGTATCATGCTCCTCGCACGATGTAGATGAAAGAAAAAACTTTATTATTAAGAAAACATTAAATAAAGATTTTTAAACAATTGAATCATAGGTAGAATGTAACTCTTAAATGAATCTAATTCGTATTAGATCGGATCAAATTAGATAAAATCAATTTGAGTTTTAAGATATTTCAGTTGAGGCGTTAATTTTTTAGTAGTTTCAAATATTTTAGATTTTAAATTATTTTAAACTTAAATTATTTCAAATTTCGTGTTTAACTTCTTAATAATCAAAACCGATTTAATTAAATTTAGATTCCAACATATGAAATCAACATTGATAGGTCTATTTATACAGTGGAACATTAATATATTGAAGAAAATGAACAGATCTCCCATGAACTTGATTGACTCCCTTGCTCTCAACTTATATGAAGCTTCTCTCTTTTGAGTTTGGAGTTAATTTCTTTTTTTTCTATTTTCCGTCTCTCTTACCGTAGAGGTGTGGAGCCCAAAAATGGCCCTCTGCTTTGCTGGCTTCAAGCTCGCCATTGTTGGTTTTTTATGGGTTTTGTCTGCTGAGAATTAGAGGGATAAAAAAAAAAAAAAAAAAAGAAAGAAAGAAGAGAGGAGAAAAAGGAAAGAAAGAGAGTTTATATTTTATAAGTTGTTGGGGCCAAACCCCAAATCTTTCATATAAAAAGACTTCTCCTTTTGAAGAATGACGAAAAAAGAAAAAGAAAAACTCGCCCCTTTCGTTTTTCTGTTATGTTCTTTTCTTCTTCTACTTCAATTATCTCATCACTAGTTGAAACAATCCAATCCAAACCACAAAAGCCAAAACCCAAATCCGAACTTCTTTTTTCCTTCTCTTTTGACGTGATTGATCCATAGATCTGTTGATTCTGGTTTCAAGCATAAACCACAGTGGTCAAAGAAAAAAAAGGGTAAGCTTCTTTTTCATATTAATTTTTTAATATTTAGTGTGGGAATTATGAGTGGAATTGTGATTATTAATGGGTCTTTTAAGGGATATGTGAAACACGGTTGTTTTAAAGTTCTCAATGTGAAACATTAGACCTTCTGGATATTCTAATGCCTGACCAAACTACTTTGAATAAAGAAAGAAAAAAAAAAAGTGAGCTTTGACCGATTCTGTTGTTTTTAAAAACCCTTCATGTGTTTGTTGATTTTTCCAGCAAAGTTACGGTCATGGCTTTCCTCTTTTAAACTAAAACAATTTAAGAAGGTAGCTTCTTGTACATCATTTATTGGTCTACTACTGCTAGCTGTTGATTATATTGTTATCAAGTTTATTGTATTATCTGATTGATGCTCTTTACTATTCCTTGAGGCTTCAGCAGTAGGAGAAAATACTAACTTCTACTTGAGGTTTCCTTGATTTAGCTGCTTTTGAGTCGTAATTTCACATTGCAGTATTATTAACTTTTTGGCGTGCTTTCTTGTTTATGTTTTTGTAGTGTTCCATTATTGTGTCAAGAAGCAAAGGAGCGTAAGGCTCACGGTTCAGGTTTCTAGGTCCTAGTTGTATTCAGTGCTTATTTAGATGTGGAGAATTTGGAGGGTTTTTTGGAGGAGATGAGGGATGTTATCTGGGTTTATGAACTTCTTGAGGGCCTGTTTTCGGCCGAGGTCGGATCGATATGTTCACTCAAGTTTGGATGCTGGAGGTCGCCAGGATGGGCTTTTGTGGTACAAGGACACAGGGCAACACTTCAATGGTGAGTTCTCGATGGCAGTGGTTCAGGCCAATAATTTACTTGAGGATCAGAGCCAGCTTGAGTCTGGTTGTTTGAGTTCACATGAGTGTGGTCCCTATGGTACTTTTGTTGGTGTATATGATGGGCATGGGGGCCCTGAGACTTCACGTTACATCAATGATCATCTCTTTCAACATCTCAAGCGTAAGTACAATGTCTTTGCTAGGGTTAAATTCTTTTTAAGCTCTATTTTACCGATTAAGTAGATGAAAGAAATATTAAATAAGCAATTGTTTTGGATAGAGTTAAAGGATTGAAGGAATTACGTGAACTTGTTGGTGTTTTTGTTCCAAGTCCAAACAGTTATAGGTTCTTAAGTGTCATTTTGTTATGTTGTGCTTCACTGCTGAACTTTAGCTGTGGAGCCTGGTGTTTATCATTTATTTATTTATTGCTCTTTTGTTTGGTGATATTTGTTATTCATGTGACACTTATATGCTCAGGGTTCACCTCAGAGCAACAGACAATGTCAGTTGACGTAATACGAAAAGCTTATCAAGCAACAGAAGAGGGTTTTTTGTCTCTCGTTACCAGACAATGGCCTATGAACCCACAAATTGCTGCTGTTGGATCCTGCTGCCTGGCCGGTGTTATCTGTGGTGGAACCCTTTATGTTGCCAACCTCGGTGATTCCCGTGCTGTTCTGGGGAGAGCTGTGAAAGCAACAGGAGAGGTTCTAGCCATTCAGCTCTCGGCTGAGCATAATGCGTGTATAGAATCTGTGAGACAGGAGCTGCAATCATTGCACCCTGATGACTCGCAAATTGTAGTTTTGAAGCACAATGTGTGGCGTGTAAAAGGTCTCATACAGGTATTTCACTATGCTAACAATTTTTATTTTGAGTAGTTACTTAACTGCTACTATTGTCAAATAATAACATCAATTTCTAAACTGCAACACTTGTCCATAGGTGTGATAAGTGGTTGGGGAAAAAATAGAATTGAGACTTGCTTCTAATTGTGGCTTATGTATCATTTGTCTACAAAGAGCTTTCTTTGTGCCACTTTCATTCATCTGTGCTGCAGATGCTTAGAGATTTTTGAACCAGTTGTCCAAATTGAGCACTATAGAGCATACTAGTAATGAACATTTGAAAAGTTTGTCTGAGCTAGCATGATTATTCTTGATTCTTAGGCAAGAAGCATGAACCTGGGAAAGTGATCATCTGCTTACGCTTACTTTTTAAAATAAGAACTGAAAACAGGTCTTTTAGTGTTCCTGGATCAAGAATCTATTTTATGGTTGCAATTTGAAGGCAACATTCATGGGAAAGAAGGGGTTTGATCTTTTAGAAAGAAAGAGTCATATCACCTGCATGATATCTTCTCCTCCTATCAGGTAAATATTGGGTGGATTCATGGAGAGGAAGGATGTCCAATATAATTATTGATTCCAATCAGATGCATGGATTTATCTGCAAAGCTAAAAGAGAGAAGGGAAATGGGAAACTTTGGTAATTGGCAAAGATTATAGGAAGGGATAAGTAGTGTTACTGGCTGTTGCCAAAAAGTTTTGCAATAAAATTTTTTTTGGACTGTGTGTATCCATATATTCCAAGTCAAGCACTAAAATAGTGCATGCTATCTGTCTAGGAATTCAGAATTGTAATTTTGTTTATATGGTTTTCCATGGTCTGTTATGCCTCTGATTCCCCCTCCCCGTTCTTTTTGTTGAGAGTTTTAATGATAGAATTCTAAACCTTTCAGATATCCAAATCTATTGGTGATGTATATTTAAAAAAGGCTGAGTTCAACAGGGAGCCTTTGTACCCTAAATTCCGCCTCCGTGAACCTTTCAAAAAGCCGATATTGAGCGCAGACCCATCAATAACAGTGCACCATCTGCAGCCACATGATCAATTTGTGATATTTGCATCTGATGGGCTGTGGGAGCACCTAAGCAATCAAGAAGCTGTTGATATAGTTCAGAATCATTCACGAAGTGTAAGTTTATGCCTCAATCTTTTATGTCATCTATCTTGTTATGAACACTACTCTTTTCTCTCATCCCTCTGAAAATGTCATTTGCTTAGAGTATGAAAGTCTTTTCTATTTGGTTGCTGATTATAGATTATAGAATATAGAAAGTTAATGAAGCTTTGATTGTTTATCTTGAGAATACTTCCTTCGTCGCCTGAGCTGTGGCATTTTGCAGCTGCTGCTCATTCAATATTTTTCCTTTCTGTTATTGCCACTTGACAATTACAATTTTAATCCATAAGCAAAATCAGGGGCGAAGCGGGGTTGGCATGGGCCCGGCCCCTAAAATGTAAAATTGCTATTTAGGCCCTTAATTTTTTTTAAAATTTTAAATTAGTAAAGGTAAAATTACACTTTGCCCCCCCCCCCCTAAAATTATAAAAATTTGATTTAATCCTTTACAAATTATAAAGATATAAACTATAAAAAATTAAAATTTCATCCGCCCCCCCTAAAAAATTGTTCTGGCTTCGCCCCTGAGTAAAATACTTCAATTGTGACAAATCATCCAGTGGAACACAACCACCCTATTCCACATTCTATTCAATCTTAGACTAACTGACCAACTATGAATGTTGATATGCTCCATAAGGAACATGTTTCTTTACTTCTTGGGTAGTTATTAGTGCATGTTGGACAAGTGACTTGCACGCATGCATACACAAATGGATGCTCATGCAGGGAGGAGACATGATTTTACTTTTTCCTCTCAGTTGTTTGTTTATTTTGGTTTATTTCTCTTTCAGATTTTCAGGTATAATTTCATTGATAAATGTTGCATATGCATCATATCGGCGACATCAAGTTTATCTTAAGGGTAACAAAAGAACAGAATTTGTTTTTGTAACTTTCGTTGGCTTTGGACTTCATGCAGGGAATTGCAAGGAGGCTGGTGAAAAGTGCTCTACAAGAAGCAGCAAAGAAAAGAGAAATGAGGTATTCTGACTTGAAGAAAATTGACCGTGGTGTCCGTCGCCATTTCCATGACGACATCACCGTAATTGTGGTGTTTCTTAACTCAAACCTCGTGAGCAAGGCCTCCTCTGTTAAGGGTCCTAATCTATCTGTTCGAGGGGGAGGAGTTACGTTGCCTCCTCGTACTCTGGCTCCTTGTGCCATGCCAGCCTAATCTGGCAGTACCTGATCATATGCCGCATTGCATGTTTTTCATGTTGTATAATTTTCTTATGTGAATACCAGGTAGCTTCCGAAAGCGATGCAAGCCTTCGATTCTTTAATGTACACTGTAACACTTGACTGGAAACTCATACTTGCATTTTGCATCTTCGTGGAAACACTTAAAAAGAGAACTAGAAAGGAGTACAAGATGACAATGATTGTAGTTAATTACTTGGGGTAGTTCCCTTGAGTCTTTATATAATAGTCTCCTTTTGATCTTCATCTGGTGCATTCCACTCTTTGCTGGACCTTTAATAAGACAAATGGCCGACACCTAGTTTCTTACTGGATCTTAATGGCAGCTAAAAACAGAAAAAACCATAAGGAAGGAATGGATGATAATAAAATACACTATTAAACAACTTGAATGTTGATCTGTAATAGACCTGGCATGTTGTACTTACCTGCTGCTAACAGTGTTGATTTGTGCAAAGGTTGTGAGATTGGGTGAGGCAGGTCAAGGTTATTACATCACTTCACCTGGCTGGAGTGGAACTAGTCAGTGAGGAACAACTCCATGTTCTCAGGGTTCCTAATCCGAATTTTAGCTGTTCAGGCTTACCTGGTTGTCGGCTGGTTACCCAGTTTGTCACCTAATACTATTTCATTAATCCAGTAATGGTTGTTCTATTCTTCCTGGTCGATAAACTTCAGCTGCGTATTAACAAAAGAAAACCGAAGTTTATTTCTATTAATTCATATAATCACTTTTGGAAAAAAAATAACTTAAGTCGCTTAATTTTTGTACCTTAAATTTATAAAGAAATTATAAAATAATGGTTGTTGGGACATGAACTGAAACCAGGTTGAGGTTGTCCAAGGTTTTTTAACTCTCTTACTCTGCTCCATTGGAAACCCAAAATAAAAAGCCCTTCAACTCTCTTTGACTGGTGTCGTTATGTTTTTTATTTCTTGACATTCAATCTAATCCAACTCTAGATTCTTGTTCTATTCAAAGGGAGAATACAATATTTTTGGGGCAAACCAAACTTGGGGTATTGAAAATGGAGGAAGTAGGCAATTCCCGAGGTGAGGAATAGTGGCTTTTTTCCCTCAACATTTGTCAGATTGTGTCAAGCCATTTTCTCGCTAAACCCACACCAAATAGCCCCTTCACATTATTTATTAGTTCTTCCAACCCTACACTATGGCTCCATTCTCAAAGCCATTGAGCCTTCATCTTCAGCATCAAACAATAAACAAAGCCAAAACCCACCAAAACACCACTAACACAAACCCCTTTGCATTTGCAACTGCTCCTCAACTAAGGTTTCATGTAAACTAAACACCTGTAATTTGGCAATTGCAGTGGGTGACAAACACAGACTAAAAGTGAGTTATATATAGAGTTTGTGTGTTAGGATTGCGCAAACTACTATATACTTTGACTTGAAATGGAATATTGAGATTTGATTCTTTTATCTCTAGAGGACTTTTGAGGCCTTTCCCCATGATCCTTGGGGTGCATTTTCTCAGCTGAATTTTCAGCATTGTCCACTGTACTGAAACCCAAGATTCTTATGAATAATATTTTGTTAACTACATTTATTCTCAAACTTAAACTTGGATATTTGCAAACATATGAGGTTTTGTTTTCCTTTCACAAAAAAGGAAAAACAGTAGAGTGAAGCTGATGCCACCTTGTAAAACACAGGCTAATTATAACCTGCAACTTCATGTGGAATTGTCAGTAGTCTCTGGCATATCATATAATTCATTTATGGACCAAACAAGAACCTTCTTTTTCTAAACATCACCACTCAGAACTCCAAATCCTTGCAAAAATATAATGTTATTCACCTATTGCCAAATATAATCTCAGTTAAAGAAAGAGAAAGGCAGTCTAAAAATCTTCGAAGATAACAGATTTATCCATATTAGTAAAGACAATGACATTCAAGCTTAAACCTTTCTGCTTTTGTAATTTCCCCCACTTAACAACTCATTAAAGACTTTAAACAAGTAATACAATTAACCTAATGATATTAGAGAGATTGTATAATCTGAATACACTACAAAAGTAATTTAAGCTCAACATAAGCATAATATAATACAAAATATATTACATACTTCCAAGCAAAAGACAACTCTCTTTCCTTTCTCTGGGGTGTTAGCAGTGGTGTGGTCACCATCCTTTAACTAGAGTACATTTGACTCTTCTTTTTACTCACCAGACTGCCCAATGGGGTGGACACTGTCTGCTTATAAGAAAACCTGTGCTAAATTTTCTCAGAAAAATAATATACATTTTTTTAGTGTTTTTATTGCACTAAAACTGATTGCCGTTGTTTTACACCAATTTTATAGTGTCCAAATAACTAAACAAAAAATGATTTCTCTCTCCTTCTCGAGCCCCTACCTTCTTTACTTTACCTTAATATCTCTAATCTCTTTCTTGCCCTTTAACTCTGTCATTTACTGTGTCACTTGCCATTTCTCTTATCAGTTAATCTCACTCTTTCATCATAGTTATCTATTATCCAAAACTAAATATGTTTTAAGTGTGTCCGAATAAGTAACTAACCTTAGCAAGGGCATTATATTTAAAATCTTATGCTTTGCAGGGGCTAGCAGGCTAGAAGATTTCAAGAAGAAAACTTTCTTTCTTTCTTTTTAAATCAAAAGATGAAATGGTTCTAAAACTTCTCATAAAGCTACATTTTCCTTCTTTTGCCTTGTCCCAAACCCTTGTAAAATTTAGCTCATTCTTTCTTCCATTTGTTGCAACCCCAACCTCTTCCTTCTTTTAAGAAAAGAATACTTAGATTCCTCCAAAAGATCATCTTACTTTACCCTATCCCCATATATTCAAAAGTTAGTAGCTTCTACGCCTATTGTAACCAGAAAAACAAAAAGGAAAGGAAAAAAACACTCTCCAGGCTTTAGCAAAGAGAAATGGGTTGTGTTGCCTCTAAACTAGAGGAAGAAGAAGAAGTTGTGTCAATTTGTAGAGAAAGGAAACGACTTATAAAGTTAGCAGTAGATAGAAGATATGCACTTGCAGAAGCACATTTTAGGTACTGTCAAGCTCTTTATGCAGTGTCAGCTGCCATTAAGCTCTTTGTAGCTCGTCATTCATCACCTCCTTCACCTTTTCTCATCACTTTTCCTCCACCCTGTCCACCTACACCACCAGCCACTGATCAAAATGTGATAACCAACCCAATGTTGCTTCAACAAAGACCTTCTGAGTCCACCCATGAAGCTATTGCTTGTGAGTCTTGTGGTTCTTCAACAAGCTCAGATATTTCAGATGAAGAGACTGAACCAGAGGTGGTAAGAGAAGAGCAGCAGCGGCAGAAACAACAACAACAACACCAACACCAACACCAACATCAACCACCACTACCTTGTGGGTACTTTTATATGCAAATGCCACCACCAATGCCATCACCGCAAAGAGATTTTGGCTGGGACTTCTTTAATCCATTTGATGTTGTTAGACCAGAGATTATAAGTGGATACAACAGGTGTTCTGATGATGATTTAAGAGCGGTGAGGGAACAGGAAGGGATACCAGAGCTAGAAGAGGAAGGAGATACCAAAGAGGAAGAGAAAAAAGTTGTCCTTGTTGAAGAAAAAGATACTAAGAGGGAACAAGAGGAGAGTGAAAGTGGCTTGTTGAAAGTAAAGGAAGAGACTGATGTAAGCCAAGGAGAACAGAAAGGGCTAACAGTGATTGATAGCCCAGAAAAAGGAAGGGAACTTTTAGAAGCCTTGAAAGATATTGAGGATTATTTCATTAGGGCTTATGATTCTGGCAAAGATGTTTCAAGAATGTTAGAGGCTAATATGGTTCATTTACAGTCTGGTCTGGAGGGTATTAAAGGTGGGTTTTTTTTTTTTTTCCCTTCACTCAACTTTTACTCTGTTGAGGTAGCCTTTTCTCTTATTCCAGAAAAACTGTTAAGTTTCCATTTGAAGTTATCCTCTGCTTGAAACTTGTGGGCTGACCTCCATTTTATAAGTATTTTTCCAGAAATGAGGAAAAAAAAAGGGAGAGGGGTATGTATCTCAGGTTAGCTTTGCATGAGTCTTAGTTTCGTTGGGTGTTTGCTATCTCACCATTTATGTTTCTTTTTCATTCTCTCCGGCATGATGTTAAATAAAAAGCCTTGCAATGATTTGTTTTTGTTTATAAAATCTGGAAATCTTTGAGCCGTTAAACCCTGCATTTGCTCATGTGGCTCTAACATTCAGTTATTACCTTGCCTAGCACATATTCGGATAAATACGTGGAAAGACTTAGAAAAGTTAAAACATACTCGTAAGTCGTATCCCATGCTTGCCACCAAGTATAAAGCTAAATTTGGATCGTCTTAATGTCCATATCAATATCTACTAATCATTAGACTCTGCTAATTTTATTGCAGAGAACTCAACCAAACTCATCCAAGCTATCACATTGCATCGATCCACTTTGTCGAAGCCTCAATCATGTAAGAGTCTTGTGGCTTCAAGTTCTAAAAGTTCTTCAGCATGGACTGAATATAAGAACGATCTTTTCGATCAGTATGGGGGAATGGATTCAGGAAGTCATTCCTTAACACTAGAAAGACTTTATGCATGGGAAAAGAAGCTCTATGAAGAGGTTAAGGTAAACAAAAATACTACCAATTAATCTTTATTTTTCTGCAAAGTTAATGATTTATTCCTACAAAGATTTCAGGGTTTGTATAGTGTGTGAAGTAGTAATAACTTTGGCGGCTTCTTTTCGAGTTCATAATAGTGGACTGTATGTAGCTCGTATTCGACACTTATGTTTGACACGTATCAGAACATAGTTACGAGAGTTCTGCATTTGCATGTATAGCATGAATTCTGCTTCGGATAAAACTCTGATTTGTTAACTTACTTTACAGGCTGGTGATAGTACAAGGAAAATATATGAGAGAAAATGCTCTCGACTGAGAAACCAGGATGTGAAGGGATATGATGAGCTTACAATGGATAAAACCAGAGCTGCAGTAAAGGATTTGTATGCCAGAATCTTGATTGCGATTCGAAGTGCCGAATCAATCTCAAAGAGAATTCAGAATTTAAGAGATGAAGAACTATTGCCTCAAATTATTGAACTGTTAAAAGGGTAGGTAAAAGAATCTTCAAAAAAGAACCAGACAAGACTGTTTCTTCATTTTTCATCCAAACTTGGGGTTTCTGATTCTACTTTTCCTTTGTTGCAGCCTAACACGAACCTGGAAAGTTATGCTTGAATCTCATGAATCCCAAAACAAAATCCTTTCTGAAGTGAAAACTTTTGCTTGTCCTTCGTATGGAAAATTCTGCAACGATTCTCACCGGCTTGCTACACTTCAACTCGAAGCCGAGCTTCAAAACTGGCGTGCTTGCTTTACAGAGTATGTTGCAGCTCAAAGAGCATACATTCAGGCTCTTCATAGTTGGCTAACTAAGTTCTTGGTTCCTGAAGTTGAATTTTATTCAAGAGGAAGGAGCTCTGGTGCACCATATGGAGCTAATGGGCCTCCACTTCTTGTTATATGTTATAACTGGTTAACTTCCATGGATGAGTTACCAGATAAGGCTGTCACCTTTTCACTGAAAAGCTTTTCTAAAGATGTAAAGGCACTGTGGGCTCAGCAAGGGGAAGAACAGCAACAAAAGAGGAAAGTTGATGGTATGGCTAAAGAACTTGATAGAAGGACTATGGCCTTCCAGAAGGCAGAAACCAGGTTCTTGGAGTCCAAGCTAATGGAATATAAATCCGAGATGGAGACAGAACAGCAGAATGAATATCTAACGGAGAAGAAAGATCAGTTGGAGATGATGAGGAAGAGATTAGATGTGGAAAGAGAGAAACACCACAATCACATGCAAGAAACACAAAGAATCACATTAAATGGATTGCAGACTGGATTTTCAACTGTTTTCGAGTCCTTAATTGAATTCTCCAAGGCTTCTATGAAAATCTACAATGACATTGTGACACTAAGTGAAAAAATGGGGAATGTGTCGTATATAGAAGGCAGCTCCCAGGTTGAGGAAAATAGTAGCAGATGACATAAAAAAGGTTAAAGAGATTTGAGAATCTTAGGTTGATGGTTTTGACGTAGTTCCACTTGTATATTATTACATCATGTTGATGCAGCTTGCCTAGGCAAATTTAGTTATGTTTTCCATGTTTTCATTCTGATGAATAGCTGATTGTTTATTATCACTACATGTCTAATGGCTGTTGATGAAAATATCTTTGCAAGAACTTCAAATTTATCAGTATCATCCTTCTGTTTCTTGTGTAGATTGTGACCTCAACTGTTGCATTTTAATAACCATAAGAAACTTTAGCATCTTTGAATACACTTAAAGACAGTTTCAGCAGGTTTTGCATCTTAAACACGATAACATTTTGGTTTGGGACAACTCTGTTCATAAATTCTATTGGTTTCTTGTAATCAAAATACGTTGTTCCAGAAATGGTAGAAAGGAATAATATATAAAATGATTCAGAATTATAACGATGATATTTTATTTAGCTAGCTTGTTTGACAAATACGATGTGCAAAAGCTACAAAAATATAATATAAATTTTGAGTGTGATAAAAAAATCCATGAAAAATATCATAATGCATAAAAATAAATTATTCCAAATTCAGATAATAAGAAATAAGAAAACGTTAGATATTAAATTAGTTCTAACTTCATTTTTTTTCCTTTCATTTTTCTTTCGATTTTTTCAACTTTTTTACCAAACACGCCAAAAGAAAAAGAAAAATATATATTTTTCTTTTAATTTTTTTTTTTTTTTACAATTTTAGTTTTTTACATTTCCAATCTTCTTTCCACTCTACCAAGTAAAGACCAAGTGCCTAGGCATATGATTCAACAAATCAAATTTAAATATTAACCCTTCTAGAAATGGTAGATTACTGCTCTATGAATAGTCATTGCAGCAGTATTATTTGAAATTACCAAGGACAGAAAAGCACCCAAGACACAAACAGAATAGGTTTCCCTTGAGGCAGACCAGGCCAGACACACAAGTAGAAGAGTTGTCTTCATCATTTCACTATCCACCTTTTCAGTAAAAGTTGTCTTTTGGGTTTTATTCCACAATGCTTGGATGCAAAAAGAAAGTGAGGGCTCACAGGTACCATGCATTAGCACTAACAGCTACTTATAGAAAACCGATCTCTTCAGTAGGAATGCATGAAAGTAATGGAGCCAACCCATCAAACAAAAGATAATTACTCGTTCAAACATAATATCGGGTTTTCAGAAGGATTGGAGTTTCATTATCTTCTAACTGTAATTTTGTACAACATGTAATGATACACATCCTAGCAGGCTTGATTATGATCATGAAAATGAATAGTTACAGGTTTTACAATTTAAATAACAAAAACATCCAACTTATTCCTACCGTAGATAGAGAGAGACCAAGAATTGAGAGAAAAGTATAATTTCACCAACTACAGTAGCTGGAGAGTGTATTCCAAGAAATGGGACTATGTCTACCTGCAACCAGTTTTCAACGGCTGATCCCACCACTGCACCAGCAACAAGCCCCCCTATAGTTATTAATGTAGCCTTACCTGCATAAGGGAAAAATGATATATTTTTTTCCAAACTGAAGTTTAAACAAATTCGGAACTCACACAAGTATGCAGTGGCAATCTAATATATTGGAAGAAAGGGTCATAAAATCCCAAAGGTGCCAACTTCCTTTTGCTTTAAAGGACTTCAATAGCAAAGATTCATCTCTACTTGCGGAAAAATGTCAACGTTCTCATAGAGAGAAATTAATCAAAATTTCTAAAAATTCAGTACGATCCTATAACCATGAGAAATCTTCTTCCATGATTGATAAGGGGAATTCAGGGAATTTCTAGAAATAAAATTTCACAAGCAATACCATATGACAGCTGAATACAAATAAATGCTATTAAAGTAATAACTAATGTGGCTTGAACTATAGTAAATTGCCAGCATGATATATACATTTTGCCATCATATACAATGTTTTGGCTCTTCTCTCTTGCTCCCTCGTCTTTCCTTCTCCATTTAAGATGAAAAACAATCTGAATAGCAACTGAACTTTCATATTTGAGAAAATAACATATAACTAAAGTTCTATTATATATGCAAGAAGCCACATTACCTAACTTCAAGTTCCTTCTGGTCATGAAATACAAGGAGGCTCCGAAGCTACTTGCTAAGATAAGCCCAGCAACATCAGGTCCGGCATAAGGAATTGCAGAGGATGTAGAAGTTTCATTCACATAAGTCAGGACCATAAGAGCTCCATATACTCCAGCTTGTAAGCCCAAATCACCTGTAGATGGGGTTTCAACTGAAACAGGTAAATTCTTCGTAGTCGTTTGCACCCACTGAGGCATTGATCTCACTCCAAGAGGATTAACAGGTTTAACATCTGCAAATCTAATGCTTCTGTCTACAACTTTTCCAGCTCGTCGTTGTGTTAAGCTCCTCATAAGCAACATCTCATATGCAGCCTCAACCTAAAACACAAATCAAAGTATTAAGAAAGCAAAACTATAGAGAACCATACAGGAGTCAATATCCTCACCGGACAAAAGAATAGATGTAATAAAATAGAAAATATACAGTTCACATTCATCCAAAAAAAAAAAAAAAAAAAACAAGCTTATCAGTTAAGTGAGAAAAACATGCATAGATGAACCACCATAAGCATCATAGGACCACTTTGTTGCAACGATATAATATTTGTTTAATCTAAAAAATGGGAAATGTTCCACCAGGCACCATCCTAAATATATATATAACAAATGGGAAATCACATGCTATACAGAAAACTCCCTCTCTTTCTCTCTCTCTCTCTCTCTGGTTGGAAAAGTGCTCTATAAAGAACAATTCAAAATCCAAGCAATACACACAAAGTAAAAAACTGAAATTCCTATTGAAAACATAAATACATGTCAGAATTTTGTTGATTTACAAAGCTCATATAACAGATGACAAAAGATAACAAGTTATTAAGGAAACATTCAATAAGCCCCTGCAATACCAAAGAGACAAATCTAAAAAAAATTCTATAAATAGATTCATTAATATCTAAAAACTCACCATCCAAAACATCAAACTTTACGTGAATGACAAAAGAAAGAAAAATAATACATATGAATAAGTTCAATACTCAGAAGCAAAATTATCAATATTTTGACCAAAATTTAAACACTTATGACCCAAATCTTAAAAATTTTCAATGTGAAAAAAGAAAGGCAATGAATCAACCTGGGCGATAGCTTCTTGGTTATCCTTAATAGAGGCAACAATCGAATTCTTGGCGCGAAGAATATCATCAAAAGAAGCACTTTCGGAGACTCCAAGCAGATTGAGCGCGTTCTCAACAGACATCTCGAACGGAGCGGAGTCATCAGCTCGTGAACCGGCACGAGCGGCTAATGGTCGTCGCGTATGGAGGATTGCGGCGGCTCTCCAGGGCTCGGTTTTAGCGGGTTTTAAAGAAGGGTGGGTTTGGTTAGGGAGGCGCACCGGCGGTCTGGGAATAGGGGAGCCGGGAGTTAGACGGTCAGGCCGGACGGAGAGTGTGTGTGCAGCCATTTCGGAAGAAGAAAAAAAGCAAGGATTTGATATTTTTTGGAGAACAAAATATAAGGCCAATGTAATAGTAATTGGGAGTATGTTGTATATATTATAGGTATTATATATGCAAATATAAATTTTAAATTAGTAATTAAGTTGAATAAATTAGTTAAATTTAATTATAAAAAAACAATTAAGATAAAAATATTAAAATTTTATATCCATTGATGGTAGTCTGTACAAGTCAATATTAGTTGAAATAGACCAAAACACAAAAGAAAATTTGATAAAAACAAAATGATACATATAGGCTACTACTGATTATTATAGTTTGGACCAGAGATGTTGATAGTTTGTGTCAGGTCAGGTTTGGACCGAGTTTAAATATGGAATTAACGTATTTTTATGCTGATTCAAGCTTGACCTAACTCGAAATATGGGTTTAAAATTTTACTTAAATCCATCTATATTTACAAATAGTTAACCCAAGCCCATTTTAGATTTGCTCATATTATTTTTAAAATTTTTTAAAATATTTATATTATTTTTAATTTAAGAATTTAATATTTTTTTTCATTTATTAAATTTTTATACATAGACCACTTAATATTTTTTTAATATTTACATTATAGTATTATATATTACTATAGATTTAATATATATTTTTTGGTTATAAATTACATAACATAGTATATTACAAAATTAAAAAACAGAATGAATCGAACTCAAATCTTGAATATTCAAGCTTGAGATGAGCCTATTTTTAAACATATTTATATTTTGTTCAAACTTATTTTTTGAGCTTAATATTTTTGAACAAAATTGTTAAAACTTGTAGATTTTGAGGTTTAGAGTAAACCAATCTAATTTCGACAGAATGTTTAATTATTAAGAAAACTTTAAATTTATAGCTAACAAAGTATAATTATATTTATAAACTAGAAAAACAAAAAAGAGTTTGAAAGTGGTAATTGAGATGCTCTAGCTATTCTAATTCAATGATATCCATTTATTATAATTATATTTTGAGATGCTCTACTTACAATTTCTTTTTCATTTTATTGTAATTTTAATAATTATTCGAACTATATTTTTGTTGGATGTGGTATTTTCTAAATAAAATAAAATATCACTTAAGACAAAAAAAAAGTTAAAATCAATTTAAAATTAGAATATGGTTTTGGAGTCAGTTTACTAATCAAACCAAACTAAAATAGTCAACAAAGAAAAGAAGAGTGCACTGTGTACACGTCAGCAAGTTACTTGTTATGGTATAAAGGAATAACATGGACAGGAAACATGTTTGCCTGTGAGTTGATATGATTTTAATGTGGATCAATTTAAATCCAGTTTGAGTTTAGATCATTTTTAATTTTAAATTAATTTGGACCCCAGTTAATTTCTTCATAATGCAATATGGCCACTAATAAGCATGGTTTTTCCATTGTACTTCCTGTCGAGGAAGATGAGCCTCACATTCAAGCACTTAGGAACTTAAATACAAGGCTTAAAACAGATTATCAGCCAACTGATTATTTTACTTGGTAAATCTAATATAAATATTGTATATATGAAATTATGAATGCACCTATGGGTTTGGAGAATATGCAAGGCTGAAACAATAACAGCTAACTTCAAGACAAATCATATTCAGGATACAACTTTCTTTGTTTTCCATCTACTATATACAGTAGTTTACAAGAGCATCCATGTTAAGCAGGGATGGATCCATAAAAGAACTCATTCGATAATTGTTTCAAATTCGAAAGATGATTAAGAATAACTAGCTAATGAGAAACATCAGCCTGCTTTTGATGTTCTTACCACTGGTGGGAGGATAACGGAATCAAGATTCTTTGGATAGGGAGTCCACAAGCCAAATCCGCCTCGACTCTCTTTCATGCTACTACCATTTCCCTTAAATTCGCTCAAACTTTTAATCCACTCTACTTTAGAAGAATGCTCTCGAGTATGCAGGTGCAAGACAAATAGTGAATTGTACTCGCAATTCTGAAACATAAAGAACTTAAACAAGCCCCTTAACCTGTAAACAATGTAGCCAAAGCTAAGCTGGTCTCTTGGTGTGAAGAGATTGACCTCATTGAACCACAAGCAATTGAACAAATTATTCAGAGCAGTATGTTCCCTTATAATTATGGCTCCCTCAGGCACGTCTGCATTTGGTTATGACGAAATATTTAGTTTGCATTGACAGAACTAATAACAAGAATACAGATTTCGTGTAAGAATAATATGTATCCCTTCGTACCACTAATAGTATTTTTCTTCAAACTCCATGGCTCCATTCCCTCATAGTAATATATATTCATCTGCAGATCAATAAGAGGTCTGGCATATCGCTTTCTCCGTTTGTTTGCATCAGCCTCCTCATATATACTCCTATGATGTTTGTGCTGAGCAATCGCATAAGTATGTTTATCATGCCATAAGTATCTGCCAATAAGAAATAATTCAATCTAACAGCTTCTGCATCAAGATAATAATTCAAACTTTATATAGCTTGGGAGAAAATAAATCAGTAAGTCCTAACCAGAAAGGTTATTGGTTGAATGCTTCCTTTCAAACAGGTAAAATTTATGTTATATCAAAAGATCAAAATGCTTGCTTCTTGCAAATTAAGATTCTTTAAGAAAAATCTTAACTCAATCTATCAGCAATCATCGATCACATGGTCACCTATTGCATTTAAGACACAATTATTACTACAAACAGAATATTAACTAACTTCAAAGAGTGCCATAGTAAGGCCAATCTTTAGCAAAACCCATGAACCTAAACTAATTGTATCATTTCCTCTAATTCATTCACAGGGAAAATTATGTAAGCTGCAAAGTTCTTAACAATTCATTAAACATGAGAATTTACCTAATTTATAAGTAGTTATATCCATGGTGCGTGCTTTAATAAATTAAAAGAGATTGTCTTTCCGCTAATTCATCAACAGGGAGACAATATGGAAATGGCAAAGTTCTTAACAATTAAACAACACGTAAATATACCTTTCGAGAATAAGCAATGGATCAACTATCAGCTCCATTTTACCATCAATCCATATGCTGTACTGTGCTTCAGGGAATAACCTGTGGGTTAAAATTTTGGGAACCTTCCCATTCCTTCTAGGCTCATCATAAGGTAGATGCTTCAATGGGATAAGCCGCCATATGCCTACCCACATCCCCTTATCTCTATCTTTCCTGACGGTCACATTCTTTTTAATAAACTTGAGAGATACTTCATCAACAACCATCAGAAAACAGAAGAGCTTCTTAGAACGAATACTTATATTTGATGGTTGATGAGGTACATCATATCCATCAAAAGTCCCAGATGCAACGACAAACCTACATTTCTTGACATATTCAATATCTACAGGATTCATGTTAGCGCCACCATTTCGCAGAAATCCACAGTGTACCTAAAGGTAAAATTTTAATACAAAAGAGAATCACTTAATTTTATTTTCAGCCATCTAAAAGAGGTAAACAAAGGCAAGGGTAGAGGCAAGAGTGAGACATTTTCGTCCTCAATATATATGATACGAAACCTAATGAATTAGGGGAAAAGAATTGTTTCTATCCCCGGGATCTAGGCCATTATTTTCTTTAGTTATGAATAAGAGCAGGGGATTAAAAGCAAATAAAATAAGTTCTACCTTCATATTAGGCTTTAATTTGAAACTCTTTTCTCTTTGCAGCCAGCTTTGGTTACCTCCAAATAATGGGAAGGTATGAGATCCATTGTTAACCAAATCCTCTTCCTCAATATAGGTTAAACCTTTAACAATTACATCTGGTGTTTTTCCATCCGGAATAACTATTTTCTCAGGGTCACTGGCTACTGGAATTGGACAACCTATTTGATCAATTTACAATCAATTTTAATAGTATCAAAGCAGAGAGATCAGAGTTTAGAAAAAGAAGAGTCTGCATGACCTTACGATGTTCTGCTTTTGGAGTCAATCCATGCAAGCCCTTCGAGATGAATACCTTGCTCTCTTTGTTACAAATAGCTGCATAAAAGAGGAACAATATATCATCTCAAACCAATTATGAACATGGTTACAATTTGCAGACCATAATTGTAGATTGCACAGGACATTTTCACCAAGAATGGAAGTAATCTATGACTACATCGAGAATTAGTGAAGCACATGGAAAGGAAACAAAGCAACTTCTGAATTGCTTTGTAGGAAATTCCCTAATATAGGAAAGGACCACACCAATCTTTTTCCAAGTATAACCAGATTAATTAATTAACAAATGCAAAGGACATCACTTCATCAAACCATGTCTTAACATAGATGTTGAAGTAATAGCATTCATTATATGTATGTGCACTATAGGCTAATGCTGGAACATAATTCCGGTGATCTTTACAATGACCACTTGCTGGAAGAAAATTAGCTCAGGGAAGGAGCTTAACATCTTTCAGGTTTTAGGAACTAACACAAGACCACCAACCTGAGCCTAGTTCACTCACTGGACTCATTGGCAACTCGATCAGAATCCATTAAAATATTTGATCAAAGTACCAGAAAAGTATTAACTCCGTTCATTCTCCTAACTTGTGTGTATCCAAAAGGTAACAGGAAGCCGATTACTTAAATCCAAATGAAGATAAAAGTACAAATATACCAAAGTGAACATAGGCCAAAAAGAAGAATGGAACCAGACCTGAAAAGAAAGAAAACGAAGATTGGCAAGAAAAAACATGAAATAGTAATCCAACAAGAATAACCAACATCCATAGAATGCCTGCGACAAAAACCAATCGAATAAAGCCTTGCTTCCACATGATCTTGACGGGATTATCTTGGGGCAACCTCCTAGAAGAAAGCAAACCACCTCCATCATCTGCATCAAGACAATCAGAATCTGCATATCTACATCTCATCAAGTGATTCCAATGATCATAATCCATAAACCAAAACATGTAACAATTACAAAAATTACCCTCCGTTTTAAAGAATACAAAGATATACTAAGTACAACATAAACCAATGCCATAATCATAACCCAAATTTTTATTCCATCAACATATGTGAAGAAAAGATACTATGGATTTTGTTCACCTGTAGCATACGGGTGTTGATTATTACGTTCTCCTCTACGGCTTAAGCGAAAAGAGAGAGGCCGTTGAAGCTCGGTAACCATTATTACCCTACCTTCACTTCATCATTAATCAATAACTTCAAAAAAATGTAGATTAAGATCAGACCAGGAAAGTATTAGATCCACCTAAAAAATTGAAACTTCAACAGAAAGTATCAGAAATTAGGATTCTTGGCAGAACATAAAGAAATAACAAGAAGAACGACTTTTGAGTGCAAAAAATCAAGTAACGAAAATATTAATACCTACCCATGTCAGAGAAATTCATAAACATAAACATAAACATAAACATAGAAGACCTAAGAGCTTGCCGACTCTAGAGAAAACAAAGGACTCTAATAGGGGTATTGTACTATTGGGAGCAAGCTCATCGTCTACATGCAAGTGAGGTACTATAGCAGGCAAAATTGAACTGGAGTACAGGAAAGGGAGCTAATACAAAAAATCTAGGCAATCGAAGTTGGAGAATGGTGAAACAGAAACAAGTCATGCAAAGGAAAAGGGTCGTGAAGATGCATATATTCCCTCCACAAAAAGAGGGGAATAGTGAAACTAAAGAAGTTGAACTTAAACATTTGTTCCTTCAGGGATCGAGTAAGGGAAGAACAGATGCTTACTAAAAGCTCATAATTGACAGAACAGAATACGGGTACTGTGATAGCTGCTGTTAAGCCCTTGCTTTCTGTGGAGCCTCTGATGGCGTTATACTTAATTTTTATTGAAGGTAGACCGACGTTGAAATGCAGTTTCCATGGTTTAAGATTTAATGGATAATTGTGATGTGTTAATGACGAAAATGGGTATGTTCTGTTTTAATTTTTAGGTTAAATTATAAGTACGGTCCCTCTAGTTGTAGATTTGTGCAAATTAAGAGCCAGTTTGGTATTGTTATTGCGAAGTTGAAATGTTTTTGAAAGGTTGCAGGAAAAATGCTTTTGAAAAGAACCTACTGTAAAAAAAAAGAGGGTGATTTAATGTTACTATTTTAAAAATATAATTTCCAATCTATAAATATATTTCAGATATATGAATAATGTTACTATTTTAATGTTACTTTTTATTATTATTTTAAATATTACTATTTTGTTTTTGGTCAAATATAATTCTCAGTCTATAAATATATTTCAAATATATGAATAATTCGATTAGAAGTTGTAAACTTGTAATGCAACAAGTAAACATGAATATATATATATATATATACATATACTTATTCAATAACACAATTTGATAGAGTTACTTTCGTTATGTTTGATCGAAGAGAATGGAATAGTCATTTTCCTTTTATTCATTACGCTTTTATAACACAATTGTTTAATTAAGTGAAATTCTATTCCGTTCTTAGTGAAATTGTCAAATAAGTATTTAGCCATCAACTATAAAGATGGTTATTTGACTCTCATAAAAAATAGCAAAAGTAAATATCTTTCCAAAATATCCTTTCACAAATTGCTAAATTACAAGGTATTATTTTCACAAATTCAATAAACACAACCATCAAAAATTAGTATGAATAAATCTTTTGGATGAAAAATTCAATGATCATCAGTTAAAGATAGCGCCACCATCATTAAGATATACAAATGTACATCGGATTTTAAATTTTCTCTTGAATCTGGTTGAATGTTTAGATATTAGAGAAAGAGACAAAGAAACATGCTTAAATTCTAAAAAAGGGAGATCATGAGTCGCAAATATGATTACTTTTGGGTTTTCATGTTTGTTAGGTAAGAGAAAAGAGTAAGAAAGGAGGAATAGACGAAGTGAGGAAGAAACAAAAAGCTGAATAAAAAAAATTACTAGAAAATGAGAAGAGAGAGAATTAAGAAAAAAAAATTGAAAAAGAGAGAAAAACTAAAAGGAAATGCCAAAAAAAAGGGAGAGGTTCATATGAGAAAAAAATTAGATATTTTTAGAAAATATAATATATTTTTATATTAAAAGAATATTGTTTTATGTGTAATTATAAATAAATTTTTGGTATAATTATTAAAATAAAATATATTATATTTATTAAGATATTTTTATCAACTAAACAATGTAATATTATTATTTATCCATTTCATTCAATCAATTAAACTATATATTACTTATTACCCTCTATTCTATTATTATTTAATAATCATCATAATCACACTCTATTCCATTGAAGCAAACTAAACGACTATGTACCAAAATGGATCAATACCCAATATATATATATATATATATATTGTATTGATAAAAAGGAGAGGATAAAAAGGATTATGCTTTTATATATCACACATTACAACAATCAACAAGTTAAAGTAACAAAGAGTTAAAAGGTAATTGTTTGGCGAAATTAGGGGTGTTCAAACGATCGATTTGGTTATTAACTGAACCGAACCGAACTATCACTAACTGAATTAACCGAATTGCATAATACTTTAACTGTTAATTGAACCGAATTTTTTTTAAAAAAATTAACTGAACCAAAATATTTTGGTTAACCGAATTAACCGTGTTGGGGATCGACTTGATTAAGCAACGAACAAGTAAAAATAGCATAAGAAATTGAGAAATTAAACACACAAATTTAACGTGGAAAAACCCCTCCAAAAAGGATAAAAAACAACATGCAAAGATAATTTTACTATAATAGTAAAAGAACGAATAGTACAAAAGATGGAGATAAAAAACTAAACCCCGAAACCCGAAAACAAAGAACCCTCAAAATGTAAACACAAAATTCTCCAAAAGTGTTATGAGTTCTAATTTTTAATGGGTGTATTTTCTAATGTTATAAAATAGCCTATTTATAAGTTAAATTCGTAGGTCAAATAATAATAAAATAATCTAGACTAATCAGAGTTCGACTTAAACAAATAAATAGAGTTTAACTGGGAGATTATCTCTCAAATTTGACTAAAATATGAGGCATACTCAACAAATCTCCACCTTAACTCGTATTTCCACAACGCCATCTTTACCAAATCCCGCATCGGGCCTATCTTAAACTATTCAGGGAATTAATTGAATCGAATCTGTACTTAGAAGTTGGAAGACTTCTAACCTTGGACTTATGCACTGCCAAATCAAAACTAACACGGGTTTGATTTTCACGAACATAGTGCCCTAACTTTTCAAAAACCTGCATCCAAAAAAGAATCTCTCTTCAACGAAATGGTCATACCTTTTTCCCTCCTATGACCAAGTTGCCTCCACTCCAAACGAGTTGACTTCAACTTCGTAATGGACGAGGGACGTTCGGTTTCACCGGTCACTATAGAACCTTCCAGAATATAAAGACTGTCAGTTCTTTTACCTTTTAACAAAACGTGAGCCCCACGAGACACCTTAATGTCGCTCGACTCGATGTTGATTCTATAACCTTTTGAGTCTAAAATACTCAAGGAGATGAGATTCTTTCGTAAATTAAGTAAATGCCTAGCATCTAAGAGTGTCCTAATCATCCCATCGTGCATCCTAATTTTAGCAGTACCAATACCGATTACCTTAATGGATGAATCGTTTCCCATGCACACAACTCCACCTTCAATTGAATTGTATGTAGAGAAACATTCTATGTCGGGACACATGTGGAAAGAACATCCCGAATCTAGGACCCACTTGGAAGTAAATTCGGAGCTATCGCTCATTGACACTAACGAGAAATCATCACCGCTTTCGTTGGCCAAATTAGCACCAGCTACATCTTTCTCGTTACTCTCAGCAGTCCTTTTGTTTCGCAGTTTATAACAATTTGTTTTGACATGACCTAACTTTTTACAATAGCGACACCTTTTGTCTCACTTCTTTGATACTGCCAAAACGGAAACTTGCCTATCTTCCTTACTATCCGAACCAAACTCATTGTCGAGTTTGTCTTTACTCAACAAATGACCCTTCATATCTTCGAACGAGAGTTTGTCTCTGCCATAAATCATGGTCTCCCTGAAAGACTTGTATGAAGAGGGCAAAGAGCACAATAATAGCATAGCCTGATCTTCATCATCAATCTTAACCTCAGCTTTCTTTAAATCATTCAAAAGAGTAATAAATTGACTAATGTGATCTCTAAGAAGCTATCCTTTGTTCATGCGAAATGTAAATAGGCATTGTTTCAATACTAAACTGTAACACCCCAAACCCGGCCTAGACGTTATGTCCAAATCCAGAGATATCACAAAGAATGGGTTTTGAAAACGGTTACGTTAAATCATTTCAGTTCAGACAACTCATATTCGTTTATATCCATTTTTGAAAGCATTGATTAATTGCTTTATTTTCCAAAACGAAATTTTGCAGCGGATGTTATAGTAAATGTTATTTTCTTAAAATCCCATTCGTAAGTTTAGAAAACCTTTGTTTTAGTAGAAACTGTATTTTTAGCTAGTCATCCCAATAAATTATTAAAAGAAAAATCCAATTCCCAAAATTTATGTCAACAGTCCGGAGAGTCTAATTAATACAAAACTCCCAGAAATAACCCTTGAATAATAAAACCTTTAATTAAAATCAGTTCATAGACTAGTGGTTACCGCAAGACTCCGCTGTACTGATCCGCCTAAGTTTGTGGATTACCTGTACAGAACAAACAAACAGAAGTGAGTTTACGAAAACTCAGTGTGTAACCCAATAGATATAGACATGCAAAACATACAGTAAACTCATATACAGTTAGATGCAGATTCAGACTTATGTCCATTTCAGATATAGATAACAGAAACAGATATGCGAATATACAGAACAGATACAGTGAGTCCTACCTCCATCCTTTACACACCATCTCCGTCCATCCCATCACACCATGTGGGGTTAAAAACACCCACCCATCCCTATACACCACATAGTGTCGATGCGACACATATCAGATAATGTGCAACCAATCTGCCAGATGATAGGCGATAATCGCTATACAGAACACTTCCTCCTCATATGCAAATCCTACCCCAAAACAGATACAGAAATGACAGATTTGACATGCTCAACATGCTTATAAACAGATAACAGGCATACAAATAGTATCCTACTCAGATCAGTCTATCAGAATATCATAACATACGAAATAGGGTTTGGTTAGCCCTTACCGGCCCTACGGTAAGCCCACAGTCAATCGAAACGACCTGTGCGACCATAGGGAAAGTTTTAGAATTTTGGGCCCACACGTTCTTGTAACACCCCAAACCCGGCCCAAACGCTACGACCAGATCTGGTATGCTACGAGGTTTATTGTAAAAACTTTGCTTTAACGGTTTTTGAGACCATAGCCGAATGGCTAGATGGTGGTTAGGGCCATCCTTAGTTTGACGTTTTCCCTGATCTCGTGTTTTTTTTCTTTGGCGGCATTCCGGGATTTGAAGGAGATCTAGTCGCCTAGGTTTCTAAGCCAAAAATCGGTAGCATTCGAACCATATTATTTTCGGGATTTCAAGGTAAGGATTTTGATTCTTCTTAAGTTGATCAATCGGGTTCTTTTTCGTTATTCGTGCCTTAACCTAATGTTTCGTTAAGCAATCATCATAGTACCTTCTGACCAAGGTCATTCATGGACTCGAATGTCAGCAAATCAAAGGAAGAGGTTGAATCTGTGGTTCCAGCCCCAAAGTTCAAGAAACGAGCAGTATCGGCGGTTCGGGATTGGCCGACGGGTTATAGACCCGGCCGGAGCGAGAATAGTAGGCAGATAGCGATCGATCGGCTAATGATAGTGTCGACATAGAAAGTGTCGTCTTAACTGTAATCAGTGTGTAGATCTCTATCACACTACTTAACTGTATATATACATATGTTATGGGCTAAAAGCCGGAAAAATAGGTTGTATAAGCGATCGTGTTACCCAAAAAGGGTAGGCAATGGATGCCAGTGCGTGATCATAGAAACTTCTCCATGTGTATCGATGAATGTGCTAGATTGTAAATCCTTAAGTGGTATATTGTTTGATTTTGCATGAATGTACGCATGGGATGGGATTAATATGACTAAGGGGAAGAGCATGATAATAGGTCACTTGGTGATCGGTGGTTAAACCACGAATTGAAATGTTAGGTCACAATAGTGATCGGTGGTGGCTAAGCCACGTTAAATTCATTCCCGATTATTAGGAATAGGCGGCATGTGCATCGATGTGGTGTGTAGCGGTTGGTGGGTTGATTGTAGAAATCCCCAAGGTGTGATGGTTGAGTACGGGCTAGTGTATAGAGGATGGATTTCTAGGTGGGATGGGCCATGTAGCATACATATGTTTTGTTGCCATTGTGTATGGGCCAAGGCCCATAATGTGTTTGTGGGCCTCAAGCCTTTTATGTGTTTTGGGATTTGCACACCGAGTCTTGGTGACTCACCCTTTTATTTTCCCGACTTTTCGGATGAGAGTAGATCGTGGGCGGGGAGCCGAGGCGCACTCGAGGGCCATCAAGTTTTATTTTATTTATTTTCATGAATTATTTTCGGTTTTCTTTAAGTTTTAATTTTGGAACTATTTATGTAATAAGGCCCTATGGTTTAGGTTATCGCTTTATATTTGTGATGTTTATAGTTTATAAATTTATGTTCAAGGACTTAAAACATAAAAAGTAATAAAATAGGTTTTAGAACACGTTCAAAGAAAAAGCAAAGGTTTTCATCGAGATATCCTATTTTTAACAAATGCCTAAGTAAAGAAACCGATATTTTCAAAAATCGTTAAAGCAAAGTTTTTACAATAAATCCCGTAGCATACCGGAGACTGCTCGTAGCATTTGGGCGGGTTTGGGGTGTTACATTTTGGTATCGAGCCCGGTTGCAAAACTCGGGCCGTGAAATGGGTCGATAGTAGTTTATGAAGTTGGTGAAAATGCTTTGGTTGAGATATGGCCTTGAGTCTCACAGGCACCCGATCCACGCAGTAAGTATTCTAACTCTTGATGTGATATGCATCTTTGGGTTGATGGGCTTTATGGACGTAGACTAGTATGATAGGAATTTATGGACTTTAGGCCTAGTTCAAACAATTCTTTAAATTCATAAAACTTAATCTAACTAAACATGTCCAGTAAACCAGTCGCTAGGTTAGGTGTGCAAAGCAGGTATGCGCATGTCTAGGATTGGATTCGGGGAGAGCTTGGTATTTAAGCGAGCCCTAGTGACTCACCTCCTCTTCACTGGAATCCTACCAGTGCGTAGTAGGACTGCTCACTTTAGCCACGAGGACTTGTTGTGGGCCAAAATTTATAATTAAAACCGGAAGGGACCAACCACCCTATTTTCGCAAATTACTAAAAATATCCCTAGGTTTGTAAAATTTCGAAATACCATTAATTTGTGAAAATTTCCCGGAATACCCCAGATTTGTAAAACTATCAAAATTTGTGAAATCACCGAAACACCTCCGGTTGGAAAAATTACCAAAATACCCATATTTTGTAAATTTACCCGAAAACCCCTAGATCTACAACAGGTACTCGATTTGCCAAAATTAAATCTCCCGAAATACCCCTACTTTATGGAAAAAACCAAAATATCTCAATTTCAAAAAAATGACCAAGATACCCTATTTTGTATAATTACAAAAAATACCCTGTAGGAAAGAACTACGAAAATACCCCTGGGTAGTGAAATGACAAAAATACCCTTATGTGATGAATGTGGGTTCATGGATGCTACTTGTATGTTGATGTATGCTGGTTGAATGTATGTGGAACTAGAAGATATAAACTTGTGACTGGAACCCGTAGATATAATTTGAAATCGAAAGAACTACTCTTAAAACTATCATCCATAAGATTGTTCGTGGTTAATCGATGGAAGAAATTAATAATTCATAAAATTTCTAATCGGATAAACGCGCGAATCGGTAGAATGAGTACAAGGGGTCGTGGACGTCCTGTGCATGACTGAGGTAGGGGTAGGATGGCTGTGTCTGAACCAGTAGGATCTGGTTATGGGTCTGGAAACGAGATGCCAGTACCACCAGCTGCGGAGGTGGAATTTTAGGACCAGACGGTCGGAGATGATGCGGTATCCCGAGCGATGTTAAGGGTTTTAGAGAGGGTTCTTTGGGCGAGCATGGGCACGAGAGCGAAAATCGTGTCGAGCGACTTAGAGCTAATGGGGGGCGAAGTGTTTAAGGGAATTTCTAGAATAGCCCCGAGTACGCTGAGTACTGGTTGGAGGCGATTGAGCGTATAATGGATGATCCGGATTTCACGGAAGAGGAAAAAGCGAAAGGGGTTGTATCTCTCTGCGCGGGACGAAGCTTATCAATGGTGGCTTACGGTTAAGGATGGTACGGTGGTCGATCAGTATCACTTGGGATCTCTTCAAAATGGCGTTTGAGTAAATACATTGGGACAAGTTATGTGGATGCGCAGCGTAGAGCATTTCTGAATTTGGTGCAAGGAAGTAGGTCGGTGGCTGCATACGAAGCGGGATTCTTACGCCTTAGCCGTTATGCTCGAGGAATGGTGGCCACGGACTATGAACGTTGTGTTCGATTTGAAGATGGTCCGAGGATGATTTTGCGTGTCTCGATAGCTCCACAATGGAGAGGGAATTTCTTTGTGCTTGTGGAAAAAGCTAAGATAGCCGAGGAGGTGAAAGCGGACAGAGAAAATAAATCGGGATAGAGATAGGGGTGGAAGTAAGAGGAATTTTGGATCGTCAGGGGCAGCTGGGCGTACTCAGAAAAGGTCTAGGTCAGACGGGCTGAGGCGGGAGGAGAGACCTGCTGCTGCTAGTCAGACACAAAAGTGTGCTCGATGTGGTAAATTCCATGTAGGTGAGTGTTGGGCGGGCAGTGGGAAGTGCTTTAGGTGTGGATCTACGAACCACCAAGTTAGAAAGCTGTCGCAAAGAACGGGCGGTGAAGGTCCCACGGGCCAAGGGAATGCACAGCCGGGAAGAGGTGGTCAGCAGCCATAGAGAGGTCGTGGTCCAGCCAGAGGTGGTAACGGTTTCGGTCGGGGCCGTGGAGCACCGAGCCAAGGGCGGAAACACCGAGGCGAGGCAGTAGGGGTTAGTCTATCTTTGCAGACGTCGAGAGGGCGATGCACCGGATGTCATAATCGATGACGTTTCTAATTTATGGTTTGCCTTATCTTCGCCTTGATTGATATTGGTTCGACGCACTCTTATGTTGCTAGTGCTATAGCGGGGACTTTGGACTTAGATTATGAGACTTCGTCTAGGGAGATGACTGTAGTGAGCCCTTTAGGACAAACTGTAGTGGTGAACAAACTGGATAAGGATGTACCCCTGGAAGTTCAAGGGGTAGCTTTTTGGGCTGATTTGATGGAACTGCCGTTTGGGGAGTTCGATTTGATCTTAGGAATGTATTGGTTAGTGAAGTATCAAGTGAATTTAGACTGTGCAGCCAAGCATATGGTGTTAAAAACTCCCAAGGGTGGTGAAGTGTTGGTGATAGGTGAAAGGAGGAACTATTTGTCGAATGTGGTGTCTGCCTTAAGGGCAGAAAGGATGGTGAGGAAAGGATGCGAGGCAATTCTAATGTTTGTTCGGGCTCTAGAAGCCAGGGAACTAACTGTCGGAGATGTTAGGACGGTGAAGGAATTTCCTGATGTTTTCCCAAAAGAGCTCCCGGGATTACCCCCGGATCGTGAAGTGGAGTTTGGTATTGATCTTCTTCCGAGAAACGGCGCGGTATCTATTGCTCGTATAGGATGGCACCAAAGGAGTTGGTGGAATTGAAAGCCTTGATTCGGGAGTTCTTTGGATAGAGGGTTTATCCGACCGAGTGTGTCGTCTTGGAGAGCGCTGGTGTTATTCGTTAAGAAGAAGGATGGGTCAATGCGTATGTGCATTGACTATCGTCAGTTGAATAAATTGACAATCAAGAACAAGTACCCGTTGCCAAGGATCGATGACTTGTTCGATCGGTTGAAAGGAGTCTCGGTCTTTTCAAAGATAGATGCGAGGTCGTGGTACCATCGACTTAAGGTCAAAGATGCGGATATTCATAAGGCGGCTTTTAGGACTCGCTATGGACACTACGAATTCATGGTGATGCCATTTGGGTTGACTAACGCACCAGCAGCGTTTATGGATATGATGAACCGAGTATTTCAACCCTACTTGGATCGGTTTGTCGTGGTGTTTATAGATGATATTCTTATTTATTCAAAATCGGAAGAGGAACATGATTCACATCTTCGGGTGGTTCTGCAGATTCTGAGGGAGAAGCAGTTGTATGCCAAATTCAGTAAGTGCGAATTTTGGCTAAGGGAAGTTACTTTTCTAGGTCACGTTGTGTCGGCAGAGGGGATTAGGGTTGACCCTCGGAAGATTGAAGCGATGTTGGATTGGAAGCTGTCTAAGTCGGTAGCAGAAATTCGGAGTTTTCTTGGTTTGGCCGGGTATTACAGAAGGTTTGTTGAGGGATTTTCTTTAATTGTGGCACCATTGACTAAGTTGTTACGGAAAGAGGTTTCGTTTGTTTGGTCTAATAAGCAGCAAGAGAGTTTTGAGAAGTTAAAAAGGATTTTAACGGAGGCTCCGGTGTTGATTCAGCCGGAGGCTAGAAAGGAGTTCGTGATTTACTGTGATGCTTCACACACGGGACTAGGATGCGTGTTGATGCAAGGTGGAAAGGTTATGGCGTACGCATCTCGGCAGTTGAGACCGCACAAAGCAAGATATCCCACACATGATTTGGAATTGGCGGCAGTGGTTTTTGCCCTGAAGATCTGGAGACATTATCTATACGGGGAGAAATCTGTCATTTATACCGATCACAAGAGCCTAAAATACCTTTTGACCCAGAAGGAGTTGAATCTAAGGCAAAAGAGGTGGATCGAGTTGCTAAAGGACTATGACTGCTCGATCGAGTACCATCCGGGTAAAGCTAACGTGGTGGCGAATGCCTTGAGTTGTAAAGTAACCTCTAACTTGAGAGCAATGGTTGCTCACCTTAGTCTATATGATGATGGGAGTTTATTAGCTGAACTCCAAGTGAAACCCTCTTGGGTCAGTCAGGTTAATGAGAAACAGCAGACTGATGAGTTGCTAAAGGAGAAGTTTCCGGTAGGATCAAGTGAAGGATCAACATAATTTGGTATGAACGAGGAAGGGCTATTATGTTTTCAAGGGAGAGTGTGTATGCCGAAAGATCCTGAGTTGAGGCATAAGATTTTGCAAGAAGCGCATGGTAGTCCATACGCTATGCACCCTGGAGGAAGTAAGATGTATCGAGATCTGCGACTTCAGCTCTGGTGGCCGGGTTTGAAGCGAGAGGTGACCGAATTTGTGGGGAAGTGTTTGACCTGTCAGCAGGTAAAGGTGGAACATCAGTTACCATCAGGGTTGTTGCAGCCGGTGAAGATTCCACAGTGGAAGTGGGAAAGGATCACAATGGACTTTGTTAGTGGGCTACCCTCACGCCTACTAAGAAAGATTCGATGCAGGTGATTGTGGACCGCTTGACGAAGTCTGCTCATTTCATACCGATGCGTGTCGATTACTCTGCGAGAATTGGCTAAGCTATACATAGCGGAGGTAGTGAGGTTGCATGGGGTACCAGTATCAATCATATCGGACAGGGACCCTAGGTTCACCTCACAATTTTGGAAGGCATTGCATCAAGCGTTGGGTACGAAGTTGGATTTCAGTACGGCGTTTCATCCTCAGACCGATGGATAGTCTGAGCGGGTAATCCAGATCTTAGAGGACATGTTGAGAGGATGTGTCATTGACTTCAGGGGTAGTTGGGAAGAGTTCTTACCGTTGGCGGAGTTTGCATACAACAATAGCTACCAGTCAAGTATTCAGATGGCGCCCTATGAAGCATTGTACGGGCGGAGGTGTCGTACACCTACCTGTTGGATAGAATTAGGAGAACGTTGGATTTTGGGTCCAGAGTTGGTTACCGAGACAGAGGAGAAGGTTGATGTGATTCGGGCTCGACTGAAGAAAGCGTCAGACAGACATAAGTCCTATGCTGACCTGAAGCGTAAGGACATAGAATTTGCAGTGGGTGACAAGGTGTTCTTGAAGGTGTCGCCATAGAAGAAAGTACTGAGGTTCGGACGGAAAGGTAAATTAAGTCCCAAATTTATCGGACCTTATCGGGTGTTGAAACGAGTGGGAAGAGTAGCTTATGAGCTAGAACTACCTTCTGAGCTAAGTCAGATTCACAATGTTTTCCACGTCTCTATGTTAAGACGTTACCGTTCGGATCCATCTCATGTGGTGCCAGTGGAAGAAACCGAAGTAAGACCCGATTTATCCTTTGAAGAGGAGCCAGTGGAAATCCTAGATCGTGATGTCAAAGTATTGCGGAGAAAGACGGTTCCGTTGGTTAAGGTTCTGTGGCGGAATCACAGTGCTGAGGAGGCTACTTGGGAACCGGAAGAAGCGATGCAGCAGCAATACCCTCATCTTTTCTAACCAGGTAATTTCGAGGTCGAAATTTCTTTAAGGGGGGTAGAACTGTAACATCCTGAAATATTGGGCCTTTGCATTTAGTATGTGGTTATGTTAGTATGAGTGTTAGGGGTCCAGTATGGGCTCGGGATCGGAAGTGAGGTCTTGGTTAAATTTTCTATTTGGACACTATAGGGTTTAAAAGATGGTATCACGTGGGTTAAATTACAAAGTGGGCTTGTGGTCCGAGAGTGGAAGTATTTGCAAAGGAGCTATAAGGTGGCGTCATTAGCGGTGAAGAGGCTCAAGTTTTTGGCCGCTTGGGGCCCATGTATTTGGGCCATTTTCGGCACTTAAAAGAGGAGCGCAGTTGGATGGAAATAGGGCTTAAAAATAGGAAATTTAATGAATGGGATAATGTAGATAATATGGCGGATAAGGAGGTTGATGAAGGAAGGAGTGTGAGAGGTGGTTTTACTGGGATTCTGCATGAGTGAGTGTGGATTAAGTCGGAAGATAGGATGATGAAGATAAGAGAAAAACGTGGGTTAAGGATTTGAGAGTAGGTGGTAAGAAAGTTGGACTCTAGGGACCGGGGAGAAATTGGTTTTGATAAGGCTAAGGGGTGCCGAATTTTCATTATTTCCTAGGGCATAGTTTTATTTTTATTTTCCTTCTCTGCTTTTCTCCTTCTAATTATGGCAACTAAGGTTCTTCTTCTTCTTCTTCTCTTTTTTTCGCCAAAAGCCGAAAATTCCCTTAAGCATTCTTTCTTTTCACACGTGTGCGCCATAGCCGAATCGCCTAGCCTTGGCGAAATCCTTCTTATCTTGTTCCTATCACTTCTTTACGTTTGATATTGTTCTTCCCCTCGATTAGTTCTTTCTAAAAGGCTGAAATCATAAACCCCATTTGATCTCTTCATAAAGCCAGAACCCCTATGTTAGGAGAAGCCGAATCTGTTGGTGTTAAAGGTGAGTGCCGATTTCTTCTGCTTTCTTTCTTTTTCGATTTTGAGACCATAGCCGAATGGCTAGATGGTGGTTAGGGCCATCCTTAGTTTGACGTTTTCCCTGATCTCGTGTTTTTTTTCTTTGGCGGTATTCCGGGATTTGAAGGAGATCTAGTCGCCTAGGTTTCTAAGCCAGAAATCGGTAGCATTCGAACCATATTATTTTCGGGATTTCAAGGTAAGGATTTCGATTCTCTTTAAGTTGATCAATCGGGTTCTTTTTCGTTATTCGTGCCTTAACCTAATGTTTCGTTAAGCAATCATCATAGTACCTTCTCGACCAAGGTCATTCATGGACTCGAATGTCGCAAATCAAAGGAAGGGGTTGGATGCGTGGTTTTCACCTAAAGTTCAAAAACGAGCGGTGTCGGCGGTTCGGGATTGGCCAGCCGGGTTGTGGACTGCCGGAGCGAGAATAGTAGGCAGATAGCGATCGTATCGGTTAATGATAGTGTCGACATAAAGTGTCATCTTAACTGTAATCAGTGTGTAGATCTCTATCACACTACTTAACTGTATATATACATATGTTATGGGCTAAAAGCCGAAAAAATAGGTGTATGAATCGTGTTACCCAAAAAGGGTAGGCAATGGATGCAGTGCGTGATCATAGAAACTTCTCCATGTGTATCGATGAATGTGCTAGATTGTAAATCCTTAAGTGGTATATTGTTTGATTTTGCATGAATGTACGCATGGGATGGGATTAATATGACTAAGGGGAAGAGCATGATAATAGGTCACTTGGTGATCGGTGGTTAAACCACGAATTGAAATGTTAGGTCACAATAGTGATCGGTGGCTAAGCCACGTTAAATTCATTCCCGATTATTAGGAATAGGCAGCATGTTTGTCGATGTGGTGTGTAGCGGTTGGTGGGTTGATTGTAGAAATCCCCAAGGTGTGATGGTTGGTACGGGTGGTGTGTAGAGGATGGATTTCTAGGTGGGATGGGCCATGTAGCATACATATGTTTTGTTGCCATTGTGTATAGGCCAAGGCCCATAATGTGTTTGTGGGCCTCAAGCCTTTTATGTGTTTTGGGATTTGCACACCGAGTCTTGGTGACTCACCTTTTTATTTTCACGACTTTTCGGATGAGCAAGTGGGTCGTGGGATGCGGGGCCGAGGCGGACTCGAGGGGCCATCAAGTTTTATTTTATTTATTTTCATGAATTATTTTCGGTTTTCTTTAAGTTTTAAATTTGGAACTATTTATGTAATAAGGCCCTATGGTCTAGGTTATCGCTTTATATTTGTGATGTTTATGATTTATAAATTTATGTTCAAGGACTTAAAACATAAAAAGTAATAAAATAGGTTTTCGAACACGTTCAAAGAAAAAGCAAAGGTTTTCATCAGATATCCTATTTTTAACAAATGCCTAAGTAAAGAAACTGAGATTTTCAAAAACCGTTAAAGCAAAGTTTTTACAATAAACCCCGTAGCATACCAGATCTGGTCGTAGCGTTTGGGCTGGGTTTGGGGTGTTACAGCTCTTGTGGCTCACACGCCCATATTGGCCTCACCCGTGTGGCCCACACGGCTTGGCCCAATACCCACACGCTCGTGTGGCACGTCCATGTGGCCCACACGGCCTTGTCTTGCGCACGACCATGCCTTCGTCGACCACACGGTCGTGTCTCGCACACGGCCACTCACACGGCCGACCACACGCCCGTGTGGCGTCGACAGTAAGAAGTTTCGGTTTCATCAAAACTTTGTTTTTCACGATTTGGGAACACACCTGTTACGATTTTGATGCAAAATCACTCCCGAGTCACACAGCACCTAAAAGTTGACCAATAAACCACCGAATTAGTCGCTTAAATTGACACTAAACTGAACTACATCCAAAACAACAACCTTTTAATCCACCAAAGTTCTTACCTTCGAACTAGTAACAGAGTTTTCACACAATTAAAGCGTTGATTGAAAACCCTGAGCCTATTGATCTTCTCCTAAACACCAAACGAACCCCATTAACCAAAGATTCGCTAACCAAAACAGTAATTTTACCTACCAAACTTACTAGAAATACACACTAAGCACCAAAAAAGCGAGATACGAAAATTCAGTAACAGATAGAAAAATAACACAAAAACACCGACAAGAAAATGGAGGAGAAAACGACAAAAAGTAAAAAGAAAAGAAATTAACGTCAGATTGTTTTTACGGATTTTGGAATAGAGAGGAATTTTTTTTGAAAAAAAAAGGAAAATAAAATAAAAGATATCATGAATTCCTCAAATTCCTCCCCACTATCCCACTAACAACAACTTCCTCAGAATCCCAACTCCACCGAAATTCCATCAGTCGACAGAGCAAAAATTAACATCCATGCTAACGTAGGGATTCGAACACAAGACCTCCAACACACCAACTCCCTTACCACTTGAACCAGCAGGCTCATTCTGATATGGGTTTACAGACAATTTAATATAAGCCCACTCCACAAGGGTAAGGCTTGGATAAAAAATAACAAAATTGTCAAAGATGGAACTTGAACCCAAGACCTCAAACACACACCCAGAACACTAAACCACTGAAGCAGATACACAGTTGTGTCAGATATTTACAGAAATAGAAATAAATTATTCAGGGTGTTACATAAGTTAGCTAGAGATTTAGTCGCATAAAGAGTTGCTAACCTTTTCCACAAGGCGGGTGAGGTTTTCTCCATGAATACCTCCTACAATACCATAGTCACGAGACATAATTGGATTGCAGATAGGGCCTTTTCATCAAGCTCTTCGCATTCTATCTAATTTAGATTCTTAGGCTTTTTCCTGATAACGACCTTTTTCAAGCCAGTCTGAATTAGAATTACCATCATCCGAACTTGCCATAGATTGAAATTTGTGACACTATCGAATTTCTCAATATCAAATCTTGTTGTTGTCATCTCCGAATGGGCTGACATACAAAAATTGAACTAGCTCTGATACCACTTATTGGGGATCGACCCGGTTAAGCAACGAACAAGTAAAAATAGCAGAAGAAAATGAGAAATTGAATACACAAATTTAACGTGGAAAAACCCCTCCAAAGAGGATAAAAAATCACGAGCAAAGATAATTTTACTATAATGAAAAAAGAACAAAGAGTACAAATGATGGAGATAAAAATCTAAACCCTGAAATCCGAAAACAAAGAACCCTCAAAACGTAAACACAAAATTCTCCAAAAGTGTTATGAGTTCTAATCTTTAATGAGTGTATTTTCTAAGTTTGTAAAAGAGCTTATTTATAAGCTAAATTCATAGGTCAAATAATAATAAAATAACCTAGACTAATTAGAGTTCGACTGAAACAAATAAACAGAGTTTAACTGGAAGATTATCTCTCAAATTTGATTGAAATATGATGTATACTCAACAAACCAAGTTTATATATTTTTGTCTTTTGGTTAAAACAAGTTTAAAACATCAAAATACATTGAAATTAACCGAAATATATGTTTTTATCTTGAAAGTTAACCGAAATTTTATATCTTGAAACACTACGTAATTAAAAACACTATATAAGTCTTGAAATTAACACATAATATTAATTATTAAGTTTGATTAATTCGGGCAATTCGATTAATTACCCGATTTCGAATTGAATTAACCCGATAACAGAAATTCCAAAAAATCATTAACTGACTTTTGACCAAACTAAGTTCAGCCATCGACCGATTAACTGACTAGATCGATTCAATCAATTAATTCGATTTTAACCGAAATTTGAACACCCCTAAGCGAAATACTGCTCTGCAATTTCTTGGAGAAACATAGGAGAGAAATGGATGTTGCAAATAACTCTAGCAATCGTGCTTGAATGAAGATAATAAAGGTTAAATGGTATTATACATCCCAAACCTCAAAAGCTATTGCACCTTTTTTCGTTTAGTTCTAAAAGTTCCAAAGTGCTTCTATAACCCAAACACCCCATGTTTGGGATTTGCTTTTGCAGTACAAAAGTGCTTTTAAGACTCAAGAAGCAACCTCGAATGCAACCTGTCTATTTATTTTTAGGGTAATTGTATAGTTAGTTATCTAATTTTAAAAAAAAAAATTGGGTATCGAAAATTAAAAAAAATACATTTTAGGCATTATTGTTAGCAATTGTTTTCATTTTGGTCACCCATTGTTAATTTGAGGTTAGGTAATGTTATTTTACACTCATTTTAGTCAAGGTAAGTTTTCATTTTGGCCGCTCATTTTTATTTTTATAATTAATTTTATTTATTTTCAAAAAAGGACCCTTAATTTTTACAAGGAATTGAGTTATTTAGTTGCAGAGATTGAAACCCAAATTTTTCCTATAAAAAAAATGATGTTTTTTTTTCTTTTTTAATAGAAAAACTAAAATTAATTCTAAAAAAGAAAAAAAAGTAAATTAAAAAATGGGTTTTACCTTTAAAAACCCAAGTAATTATATGTAAAACATCAAGTTTTTCTCTGTAAAATTTCATGTAAAAAATTAAGAACAAGTGTAAAATTCCTTGTAAAAAAATCAAGAATAAGTGCCAATGAGGCCTTGCCGTAGTTAGTAAAGTCGGAAGTCTTAGGTCTTCAATACCTTAATTCGAAGCCATTATGTGCAAATAATATTGTTGGCATGTCTAGATTTTAGTTCAATTTAGCCAATATTAGTATGGATTATTCTAATATTTAATTTGTTCATACTATAATAATTGCTTTTATTTGTGGTTGTTAGGATATTAGTAATTTAATTGTAACCTTTCAAAGTAACGATAAAAGTACTAGGGAAGCTCTTGTACTTAGGGGCAAATTGCATTTCGACCTTTTTACTAAAAAATTGGCAAATTAGCCTTTATACATTTCAGAATGTGCAAATTAGTCCCTCTATTAAATTTTATATGTTAAATGATGACATAGACATGCTAAAAATTATTTTTTATGGGTAACCTATAAAAATGGTCACCCAACTATGCGTTTCATTCTATTTTGGTCACCCAACGATTAATTTTTCTGATTTAGTCACTAAACTTTTAGAAGTTAAATATTTTAGTCATTTTGAGCTGGCGTGGACTTTTTTTTATTGTTCTAGTAACAAAGTTAGTCCAACAGTGTTTACAGATTCTATTAATTTAATCCTAAATATAAAAAATTCAACAAATTTAGCCCTAAATGCTTACAGAATTTGTCATTTTCATTATAATTCTAAAAAAATCAATAAATTTAGCCCTCACCATTTACAAAATCTATCGATTTAGTCCTAACTCTAAAAATTAAAAAATATATATATTTTAAAAAATCATTTTTAGCCTTGTACAACCCATCAGTTAATCCATGTGAGATATTAAAATGAGAAAAAGAGTACCCTTTTCAAGTCACTTGCAACAATTTCTTTTAAAAGAGTACCCAGTGTGAAGCCTAAATTATAGTAAATGTTGAGGGCCAAATTTATTGAATTTTTTAGAATAAAAACTAATGATGTGAGTCTCAACGCCCAATTTCAGGCCCATGGATGTGATGGGCTTACACTATCTCAACGCCCAATAACAAGGTCAAAAGTCAAGCAAATCAAACCAAGATTCGATCAAAGACAATATGTGAGGATGAATCTTTTCAAGGAAAGGGGGAATGATACATGCACAAAATGGATGAAATTTATTAAAAGTCAATTCAACCACGTTGCTAATTTTCAAGCTAAAAAGATTAGTCAACTTGCGACGAATTTTTCGATGGGATACAGGCATTTATGGGCTTAGATGTCTGCAAAGCATTTGAAGAGTTATCTCTTATCTTCGAAAAACATTTTAAATCACTCGATTTCGAGTTCAGGAGCTCAAGTTATGACCATTTTAATGAAGACTGCACGAGCAGAATTTTTGGACAGGATTATTACGAAAATTACAAGTTTCAGGCTTTTTATTCGAGTTTAAATTATATTAGGTTCGAGTTTCAGGCTTAATTTTTATTATACACGAGTCCAATATTGTATTTATTAAGTTTTATTATTTTATTATTTATCTATTTTTAGGAGGTTTATGTCAACAGGAAAGTTTAGTTTAAAATTACTTCTTGTTTAGATTAATTAGAGTTTCAGTATACTTAAGAGTTTTGTTTGGATTTAAATAGTTGGCCTATAACGACCCGAAAGTCAGTGGTGTCAGAAATTACGGTTCTAAAATACCATTTCCATAAACCATGTTTTTAAATATTAATATTTAATATTTACGGGGCTAGTATAAAAATATATTAAAATTTGGTCTAGTAATTTTGTTTAATATATAGTTAATTAAGGTACAAGTGTAATAATCCTAAAGTCAATGGTATTGGAAATTTTGATTTCGGGACCCCATTTTCGTAAATCGAACCCGTAAATATTTTTATTAAATATTTACGGAGTTATTGAGTAGGTGAATTGAATTTCGGATAGGTAATTTTATCAAAATGATGATTAATTAAGGTACACAAACTAAATTGTAAAAGAGGTAAAATCTCAATTACTATAAGTTTTTAATAAAAACTGTTAAACCAAGCTTTTTTTGGAAATTTATTTTGATATAACAAATTAAAATGTTTTTGAATAAAAATCATGTATAAGGAAAGAACTTCAAACATTTTGAAACACTAGAAATTGTTTTTAAAAGAGCAAGTTATGCTAAGATACTCAAACAAACACTTTAGAATTTTCAAAAAAGTTGGAATTGCTCTAGTCCAAAAAGTATCGGTACTTTTTGGTAAGATCGATAGTTTTCAATTTTATCGATACCTCTCTAAAAATCTATACTAAATTGGCATTTTGACTTTCAAACAATCTAGCCAAGTATCGATCCAGTATCAATACCTTTTATTTGGTATCATTAAATTTTCTTTGGTATCGATGTCTCTAGCTCCAACGATCACTGAATTTTGCATTAAATGCTAAAAATATGGATACTTTATTAGCAACTACCGATACTCTTGGTTGCAAGTGAATTAAATGCACTGTTTATTTCATCCCCAATGGCTTTATTCATTTCTCTAACAACCACAATGGTTGGAAATTAATTAGGAGGTATAAATACCATCTTTAAAATGCCCTACAAGCTTAAAGATCAATCAAAACAACTTTGTGCTTTCAGTTCTTAATATTTTTCTTTATACACACTTTTGAGCTTTCATTGTATTCATTCAGTTGAAGTGTTTCTCCTTGTATTTGTACTTAATTTTCAAACACTCTGATATTGTAAAGGTTACTTTTTAGTTTGCTATTTGTATTCACTCTTTAAGAAAGTTTTATCTTAAGGTTTGGGTAGAAACCTTAATGGAGTTTGTAAGGTTAAACATTATCCTCAGAGGTTAATCAAATTAGAGAATTTGGGAAAATCCTTAATAGTGGAAAGCTAAGGTAGTGGAGTAGACAATTGGGGTCGAACCACTATAAATCCTTATGTTCATTCTTTCAATTTTCTCTGTGTAACTTCCATAAATTTTTAAAAGTCAATTCAGCCCCCTCTTGGTAATTTTGAGTTGATTAATTGAGCTAACAATTGGTGTCAAAGCTAGTCTCTCTTAGACGATTTAACAATCAAAGAGGAGATCCTTGAGGAAGCTCATCAATCAATAACTCTATCCATAAACAATGATGTCTACTTTGGGACAATTTTCCTTAGAGAACCTCAATCTATCTCCAAGCCTCCTTATTTCAATGGCCTCCTTATTTCAATGGTGCAAATTATTCTTATTGGAAGACAATGATGATGTAACGCCCCAAAATTCTTATTTTCGTATCTGTTAATTTGTGACACAACTGTGTATCAGATTCAGTGGTTAAGTGTTTTGGGTGTATGTGTGAGGTCCCAAGTTCAAGCCTTAGCTTTGGCAAATTTTGATTATTTTTGGAATTAAGCCTATCTCTGTTCAATGGGCTTATATTTAGTTATTTGTAAAACCATATTAGAATAGGTCTGCTGGTCTAGTAGTTAAGTTGAGTGTCAGATTGCTGAAGGTCTTGTGTTCGAATCCCTGCGCGAGCATGGGAGTCTATTTTTGCTCGTTTGACCGAGAGAATTTCAGTCAAACAGGAATTCTGAGTAGTGGGTTAGTGGAGATAATTAAGGGATTTGGAGGGGGAGTTATCACATTTTATTTTATTTTTTATTTTTAGCCTTTTTCGAAATTTCGGCTTCCCTTCCCCAAAATTCTGACGTTAAGCAAAATTCCCTTTTCTTCTCTGCCGTTTTCCCCTTGTCTCACTCTCACTTTTTGTTCGCTTTGGTCGGCTATTGCACCTTCATTCTTGCTATATCAGTTTCCTATGTGCGTTTGGCAGCATATCAGGAAGATCGTGTTCCTTCTCTTGCGGAATCATAGTCAGTTGCTTGGAGAGTTTGGGTTCGGGAGTGTTGGTGGTTGTGGTAGCATCGAATCGATACCAGGTGTGTACCCGAAAACGTAAAAAATGAGGTTTTGGCGAAAGCCGAAAACCCCCCTGTCGACGCCACACGGGCGTGTGGTCACCCGTGTGGTAGGCCGTGTGCCCTAACACGGGCGTGTGATCGACGAGGCCAGGCCGTGCGCGCGAGACACGACCGTGTGATGGCCAAGTAGGCCGTGTGCGACACACGGGCTAGACTGATTTGGGCCATGTAGACCACAAGGGCGTGTGGGTCCACACGGGTAGTCCACACGGACGTGTGGGAATTTAGGCCAGGCCGTGTGATCCATACGGGCCAAGGCCAATCTGGGCGTGTGAGCCATACGGGCGTGTGGGCCCACACGGGCAAGCCACATGGGCGTGTGAGCCCATTTAACTTAAATGTGCTCTAAGGTTGCACGGGTCACCCAAGTTGACTGTGAACCTACTGTAGGGTCGATAATCACTACTTGGACCACTATATGCGTAAATTGAATGCATGATGTATGTACTGAGCATGGTGCTTATATGCATGTATACTGAACTGTATGTGAACTGTTAATCATGTAATAGCATGTCATTTATTGTATGTTTGCGTTGCATTGGGTTGGGATGATGATATATGGAGGAAGTGTACTGAAAGGCTCTTAAGCCTAATATCTGGTAGCTCGGCTGCAAATCTACTGATAATGTGCCGCATTCGGTACTACTTGGAGAGTAGGGATGGGTGGGTGTTTTAAACCCCACATGGAGTGTAGGGATGGACAGAGATGGTGTGTAGAGGCTGGTTGGGTAGGATTCTGTTTCTGATAAATGCATATCTGATACTGTTACTATGACGGGCTTAGGCCCTAATGCATATCTGTTACTGAAACTGAAATGGGCTAAGGCCCGAACTGCTATTGAAACTGAAATGGGCTTAGGCCCAGACTGCATTTGACTGATTGATGTGACTGAATGTATGCATGTGATTTATGGGGATTACACACTGAGTTTACATAAACTCACCCCTTTCTGTTTCATCTATACAGGTAATCCCCAGACTTAGACGGATCGGTGCGGCGGAGGACTCTACGGTGACCACAAGGCTACTGAGCGGTTTTAAATTCATTTATGGTTTATTATCAATTCTCGGGGTATTTTATTATGTAATTTGGACTTTTGGACTTTTACCTTTATTTTGGATTTTAACTGTGTTCATGGATTTTAAACTGCAAAACACAACGCGAACGATTTTTCTTCAAATATCACGGTTTTTAAAAGCTTATGCTACACAAAGTGTTTATTTTGAAATGAAACCAATTTAATGAGAAAACGATTTTGAATTTGTCAAGAGATAAATAAAAGCCAATAAACAAAAAGGATTTAACTTGATAAATGCGATTTCAAATTCCATTCCATGTGACATCGCCAGATTCGGCCATAACGTCTAGGCCGGGTTTAGGGTGTTACAGATGATGTTATTCATTCAAGCTAATGAACTTGCGATTTGAGATATTATCATGGATATTCCTACAATTCCATTCAAACAAGAATGAAAGCTTTTAGTTCCAAAGAGCAAGAAAGAATGGAGCGAAGAAGATAGAAGGAGTATTCAACTTAATGCCAAGGCCAATCATACTCTCTTTTGTGCACTTGGTCCCGATGAGTATAGTATAGTGTCATCATGTTCTAATGCCAATGAAATTTGGGACAAATTAGAAGTCACTCATGAGGGAACTAGTCAAGTTAAGAAATCAAATGTTGGAATCCTCACACTCAATTATGAGACATTCAAGATGAAACTTGTAATAGTCCTTTTTTAGTGGTGTCGGAAACAGTGGTTTTGGAGCCACCAAATATGAAGAGTAAGTTTGTAAATATTTACAAGTCAAATGTGATTTTTAAAAAAAGGTTTTTGATTTGATAATTTATATTATTTAAGCGATTAATTAAGTTCAAGTGGTAAGACCCTGAGGTAAAGTGGTTTTAGAAAATGAGGTATCGGGATCTCGTTTCTATAAAACAAGCCATAAATATTTATAAAAATATTTACGGAATGTCATTAAGGTGGAATTAAAGTTTCGTTGAAATTTTTTAACTTTTCGATAGTTAATTAAGCGAAAAGGACTAAATCGTAAAACTTGAAAAAGTCAATCACTATTAGTTTAAAGGTGTTAATTGATTAAAGAATTATAATTGGATGGCCTTATTGAGTAAATTAGCCATCCTAAAGATAGTGGGACGGTTGGATTCTTTAATTTCTTTAATTATAATGCTTTATATGTTATTTTATTAATAAAATAAAATAAAAGGTTAATATAATAATGAAAACATAATAAAAATAAAACATAAGTGAATATTCATCATCTTTCTTCTATTTTGGAATCGAATACCATGGAGTTAAGGATGAAGCTTTAGGCCATGGTGATTTTCTCTTCCATGGTAAGGGATTTTTACCCGGTTTTTAGTAATTTTGATGTTTTTGAGATCGTTGCAACTAGGTCCAGCTAGCCCGTACCTTTGATTTTGAAACTGTTAAAGATTTTGAATGTTTCCATTGTTGAATCTAGTGATTTTTTATGTTAAATGATGAATTTTAAATATTAGTTTTTATTTAAAAGTATTTTGTTAAGTGATTTTTGATGAATTTATCGATTAGGGATTAAGTTGCTAAAATAATAAAAGTACAAGGATTTGATGTGAAATTATTATAAAAATGGGCTGAAAGGAAGGCTATGAATATTCGGCTAGTGTAAAATTTCAATAAAAATGGTTAATTTGCATGTTTTAGGCTTAGGGACTAAATTGAATAAAAGTAAAATTCTAGGGGTAATTTTGTAAAAATGTAAAAAAATGACTAAATATAATTAAATGCATTGTTTTACTGTCTAAATTAATAGTTTGAATAAAATTATTAATTTAGACCAAGATCGAGTGGAAAGTTGAGGAGAATGGAAAATTACCAAAATGCTATTGAACTTTGTCATTTTTGCAATTTAGCTAGGTAAGTTCGTAACTTGGTTAGTACAATTAATTATTGTTTCGATAAATTATTATCTATTTGTGTATATATGTGAATCAAATTTGTCAACTTGAAGGAAATGAATAAAACCAGGGTTGAAAGACATTATGGCAACACAACATAAAAATGTACAAGACCATGGTTGGACCATGACAATGTTTACGTAAGACCATAGCGAGGCTATGACAGTTTTTTAGACGTAAGACCATGGTTGGGCCATGTATATATATATATATATATATATAAGACCATAGCAGGGCTATGGCATTCTAATGATAAGACCATAACCGGGTTATGACACTATGAGCGTAAGACCATGGCAAGGTCGTGGCAGTGCACATGTAATGTAACACCCCTAACCCGTATCCGTCGCCGGATTAGGGTTACGAGGTATTACCGAACAAGATACAACTTCCGAACAATTACATATGCACACATGTCATATTCGTATAATTAATACATATGTCTGATTAAACATTAAACATATATTATAAATCATAATACAAATACAATCCATACCTCAAAATTCAACCAGATCCATATCGTGCATATAATCGTAATTACACTATTCGAATCTTATATACACTTCATTCAAGCATTTAAATTATCAAAGTAATAAGATAACCCAATTACATTATAAATACCATGCGCATACATATTGACATTCAAGCATATGTCTTATCATTCTATACGTCAAATATACTGCTTCATACCTCTTCACAGGTGCATATTAACTAAAAAAACCATATAACATGACTTATAGTCAATTAACATATGCAGTGTTATCATTTTCACAAAATGGTAAATAATATATTTTAGCCATTATTCCATTATACGCATATCACCATAGTCAAATGAACCATTTGTTTTAATGCATTAAATACAAATTATAGTATACTCATTTTGCATATTCAATAACCAATTCAACCTACCAAATTCGTAGGCTATATAACAAGTTTCATATGCTCATTCATACAACTATCAAAATGGTATATGATTTGCTCATTCTTTCTTAATAAACTTTATAATCTAACTTACCTAATTCACATATAATCATCGTGTTAAAACTTAGTATAATTCACTATTCAAATGGTCATAATCTAAATGCATTAACCGAATTTAAACATACCAAATTCTTATGTTATATATATATATATAATGTCAAATTTCATATGCTCTATCATATTAAAAAAAAATCTCTATATTCGGTCATCTAATCTACTTCCGTACCAAATACATCAAATCCATTCTATCAATTCAACCAAGAGTACTCAGCATTACATACACACCATATATCATATTGCGTACTTATCAATACAAATACAATGCCATAGCCGAATATGTTCATACACAACTGTTCACCATTTCTAAACCAAATACCCATGTAAGCTTACCATTTCAAACCGACACAATTAACCATTTTACAACCAATATATGTATCCATTCATTTACTTCATTACTAGGCCGAATCATAAGATCACTCACATATGCAAATCAAACATAATCGAACTCAAGCATAGAATTCAAACACATCAAGCATTTAACCAAGAACATATATAACCAAGCTTAAACATAATGATTAAGCCATTTTCGCATGGCTTTATATATATACAACTTCAAAACTAACCAAAAACATAAGCTAGCCTATACATGCCATAGGTTCAAAGTTCAAATTTAACAAAATACCGAAATAGAGATCGATAGTGTGATAGATTTCTCTGACGATCCCCGAGCTAGTAACTAGCTTCCAAAATCTATAAAACAATGAACAAAAACATACACAGTAAGCTTGAATAGCTTAGTAAGTCATAAGCAATTAATTTATTAAACGAACATTAGTATTAAAATCAACTAAGTCGAATCAAGAAATCATTAATCAAATACACATTTCATGCTTGAAACTTATATACCATCACATGAACCTTATCAAAATATATTAACTTTACCGAATACACAATTATTCATAAGCTTATAATTCTCACTTTCATTATGCATATTTCATATATTCATCTCAAATATATACTTACCTTACTTTTCCAATCATTTAACTTAGCACATACCTGATCTTTAGCTTGATTTCACATTTGATCTTATCTCGATATTGCCCGTTGAACCATTCAAAATTAATAAGGATACTCGGATAGTCGGAAAGCTCGTACAATGCCAACATCCCAGACGTGGTCTTACATGTAATCACATATCGATGCCACTGTCCTAGACAGGGTCTTACACGAATCAAATACGATGCCAATGTCCCAGACATGGTCTTACACGTAAATCACAAGTCGATGCCAACGTCCCAGACGTGGTCTTACATGAAAAACACACATCGGAATCCTATGTCATGACATATGTATCCTAACTATTCCTAAGGTTCGTACGGGGCTTTCGGGCGTCATAACTCGATCGATTCAAGCTCATAAACAATGCTCCCATGCTTAATTCAATTCGAAAAGTATATTTATACAAGTAATAATTCAATTTGACATTATTAAAATATATACAATCGAATTTAACGACATTTATTTACTTATGAACTTACCTCGGTAAAAATGAATGAACCGAGACAACTATTCGACAACTTTAGATTTCCCCCGATCCAATTCTGATTTCCTCTTTTCTTGATCTAAATTAGTATAAATTAAACTTATTAAATCATATATTCATTCAAATTTATCCAAAAACACATAAATGGGCAAATTACACTTTTGCCCCTAACATTTCACATTTTTCACAATTTAGTCCCTATTTCATAAAACACAAAATATTCAAAATTTCACCACACCCATGCTTGGTAGAATTTCACTAAGGTCCCTAGCAATCCATTTCTTTCATTTATTTCACATTTTAATCCCTTAATTTATTATTTTCACAATTTAGCCCAAATTACTCAAATTCATCAAAAATTCAAATACAAAACATATTAATCTTACAACATATATTTATTTTCTATCATCAAACACAAGATTCATCAAGCTTTCAACAATGACAAAACACAAAATCATCATCAAATTCAGAAATTGAAACATGGGCTTGATAGATTACATAGCAACGATCTCAAAAACGTAAAAATCATCAAAAACCGAGCTAAATACATACCTTAATTGGACTTGGATAAGGCCGAACCTAAGAACTCTCTTTTCATTTCTTTTTCTTTTAACATTCTACTAAGATGAAACAAAAATGCATGGCTTTTTATTATATGTTTTATTATAATTAACATTAATACATTAATTACCATTTTAGCCTTTTTATTTTCATTTAAAATCCACTAACCATTGGTTTTTATGTCCATCCAATATTTCAATGATATAATAACAACATAAGGACCCCACATTAAAAAGAACATAGCAATTCAGCACTTACACATTAATAGCCAACTTTTGCATTTTACGCGATTAAGTCCTTTTAATAAATCGGACACTCAAATGATAAAATTAAATCATGAAAATTTCACAGATATCAATTCACACATTATAAACACAGAAAATAATATTTAAATATTTTTTCTGACTCGAATTTGTGGTCTCAAAACCATTGTTCTAAATAGGGTCTAAACCGGACTGTTACATGTAAGACCATAGTTGGACTATGGCACAATATGAAATGTGTATTGGGGTTTCAATTGTCTTTACAATGTTCAACGAATATGAAAAGGGATGGTTTCAACCATCGATTAAAGAAAAGAGATGGTTTCGACCATCATTTAGCACACTTGTATGAGCTCCGGTAAGGGTTCTAATTGACTTCACTACGACAAATAGGGAAAGGTATGATGTACTAATGATCAAAGTATGAATATTCATGATTATGAAAGGTATTATTTAAGTGATGTTATGTTTATGTACCATATCTTACCATGTGATGATATTGCTAAGTTATGTGTTTAATCACTAGCTTGTGACTATGGTAAATGTTATGTTTATGCCTTTTGTGTTATGCAAATGAATGGTAAGTGTTCAATATGAACCAAGACATGTGTGTATGAAACTTATTGAAGTGGTGATACATGGAAAACATAATATGTTATGAAGGATGATAAATCCAATTAGATCATGCTCAAGTATAATGGTTATCTATGTTAAGTTCACATGAATTATATTCAATTATGCTAACATGTGTTGTTGTTGGTGCTTAGGCTTGTGCCAAGTTTATGATTGAATTATATCATGTTTAATCTTAATGAAATACATTGAAACGGTAAGTGCTCAATTGGTAACGTATTTATGTCCATGAAAAGGTGGAATAAATCAAAGTATGTAATTTCTTATGCAATGGTTGATTATGTAGTTGATTCCAGAAAAGCTATATTAAAATGAACTAGCTTGTAGTCATGGTTGATGTTATGCTTACAACTTGTGTGTTATGCATATGAAACGGGTGAGGAAAGGTAATGAAATGGTAAATTCATAGTTGAAATGAAATTTGATGAAAAGGGAGTAATGAGTTTGAATGATGTACTATATGTGAGAAATTTACGTATGTTATGGATGAGTATACCTATATCATGGATAAATACACTAAGTTAGAAATTTATAATGTTGTTTAGGCTTATGATAAGCTTTGGGAACGGAATGAAAAGAGAGTAAATTGAGAAGTGTATAATCTTATAGAAAGGTTGTTGATTATCTATTAAGTCCCATAAAATCCTATCATGTTATGAATGATAAATATATGTGACATTAATGAACTTACTCATTTTTAAGTTGTTGATCATATCGATTTATGAATCTTATGGCATTGGCATAGATTTATGTTTATTATATAAATTTTATTATTGAAATGCAATATTATGCTTAAAGTTTATACGAACTTACTAAGCATACATTGCTTACGTAGTTATTTTTCCTTTACTTTACAGATTACCGGAAGCTCGATCGAGTTGGAAGCTAGTTAGAGATCCATTACACTATCCATCGAATTTATCAATAGATTTTGAGGTTTTAGTCATGGTTATAATGGCATGTATATGTGGACTATGTCTAATGTTTAATTGATGAGTTTGGCATGTATATGTTATTTTGTGTAACGCCCCGAATTTTAGGCCTAGAGGTATGGGGTCTTGGGCATAGGGGCAGTGAGGAGTCGCACATATGTAGTGAGTTGTGCAATTTAGTGACTAGGATGGGCCTGCTGGTCCATTGGATAAGTGGAGTGTTATTGTGCTTGAGGTTCTGTGTTCGAATCCCTGCGTGAGCTAGGGAGATATTTTGTGCACTTTTTTTTTTCATTTAGATATTATTTTATTATAATAATAATTTGATATTTTTGTTATGTTAAAAATTATTATTATTATTATTATTTTAATTTTCTATTTTGACATTTTTTCTCCCTTCTCCTCTCTGTTTTTCTTCATTTTGTTTGTTTTTTTCTTATTGCTCAAATAATTTTAACTGCGGTTTCGGGATTGTCGCTCCTCCGCCGTTCTCTTCATCATCAAATCAGGTGTGGGATTCGAATCTGGTTACTACTTTCTGTTTTTAAATCGATTGCTATCTTGTTTTAAGAATCCCTTTCCTTCGGCCTCTTGTAGTTATGCATTACCCCTTCTTTTTTGAGTTTTTAGACGATAGAAGTAAAGGGAAATCGTTGTTTTCTAATATATGTTGATAGGGTAAAGTTTAGGGACTGTTACGGTGGCCAAAATAGTGTTCTCGGGGCTAAATTTGGGTAGTTTTGTAGCCTCCTCGACGGCCACACAGGCGTGTGCCGAGGCACACGGTTGTGTGGATTTGTAAATTAGGGTTTCCGGCCGATTTTGGGTGCCACACGGCCTGGCCACACGAGCGTGTGGCCAATTTAGGGATTTTTTTCAGAATCCACATGGCCATGTCCTCTAAGCACACGGGCGTGTGAGTTTGGGGAATTAGGGATTTAGAGTCACACGGCCTGGCCACACGGCCGTGTGATAGATTTGGGAAAATTAGGGTTCCCACACGGGCGTGTGCTTCGAGACACACGGCCATGTGACTGATTTGGGGCCTAGAAATTCTACACAGGCGTGTGTTATGGGATGCACGGCCGTGTCTGATGGCCACAGGGGCGTGTGACACCTTCACACGGTCGTGTCTGCCCTGCACCTAATATTAGGGAAATTGGACAGTGAGTTACATGGCCTGTTCACACGGCCGTGCCCCTGCACCACACGGGCGTGTGCCTCTGTCACATGGCCGTGTGCCACCCCTCACACGGGCGTTTGGATCCCCACACAGCCTGGATTGCTCCACACGGCCGGAGCACACGGGCGTGTGGCCTTAGCTCGCCAAATTCTGATTTTAGGGCAAATCGAATGCCATTGTGAGTTTATGTGTTCCAACCCTCGACTAAGCTTTGCGAGGGTGAATACGATTCATTTCGACTTGAATTATGTAACGCTTGTAAGTGAATGTGTGCTATCTTTGAGTCATCGAATCGAGTGCATAAGTGTGCACGTTTCAGAATCGATTGATTGATTGTAAGTGGTCGCTTCAATGATCGCTGGAATTGTATTCTGAATTGGTGCATCTGCATTCATACCTCTGCATACATATATTTACATACATACATCTGCATATTAAGTATTTTGGGTTGGGATTTTGAAGAGAAGGAAGATTTACGATTTGGCAGTTTAACTGCATACTGAAGCCCCTAATACCCAGAGGGTCGAGGGTAGTCCCAATACCTTGAAGGTTGTGGACGATTTGACTGTACTGCGGATTTTTGCACTACGCTGTACAGCACATACGTCAGCATCGCTGCGTATCATTGACTGATCTGGCAATTTTACTGCAACTCATCGGTATAGCGGATTACCACATTGCACTGTACCGCATGTACGTTAGCTACGCTACGTACCACTATCTGATCTGGTAGTTCATACTGCATGTCTATACTGGGGTTTACCGTATTGCACAGTACAGCTTATACGCTAGCTTTGCTGCGTAATATATGAGACTGGCAGTTTATCTGCACACTATTAGCCCAATTCCCAGAGGGTCGAGGGCGGTCCCAATTCCCTGAGGTCGAGGACAATGCTGATGATCATCGTTGCCGAGCAACCCAGGATGACATCTTATGGAGTATAAGGTTGGATGGGCTTTTCGAGGTCCTACTCGAAGTGTAGGGATGGGTGGGTTGATTAAATCCCCACAGTAAGTGTAGGGTTGGATGGAGATGGTGTGTTGGCTGGATGGGTGGGTTATTTTATAACTCATTTGCACTCATATGCATCTGAATGAATCTATGTGACTGAATGTGACTGTACTACTCGTTTGAAATGTCTGATTGATCAGTTTGGCTGAATGTGATACTATGACTGAATGTGATAATATGATTGAATGTGTTACTGATCGACTGAAAGGCACGTGTGCCTATGCGATTTCTGTAGACTTTCTCTATAAATGTCTGACTGAACTGTTATTGTGATAGTGTGACTGACTTGTGAACTGTTGCTATTGTATTTGAATAGCACGTAAGGTTAGGTGTGTCTGTTTGTTCCATATGACTGTAAGGTACATATGGTGTGTGTTTGATGTTGGGCGAACTCGCATAACTGTTATATGTCTGTAAGTGTGCTCTTCTTCTGAACTGCTTCTAGTTCCCTATTTTCGTTTCTATAGTTAATTGATTTTGATCTCACACTAAGCTCGAGTAGCTCACCCCCTCTTCTGTTTCCCCTTTTCAGGTACAGTTTTGGATTCTGGATGCTGGACTCAATACGCGGAGGACTCGGACAGTCTTGGTGGAAATGAGTTATAAGCTTTTATTTTCAGGTTTAATTGTTATTCGTTTAAGTTGAACTGTAAAGTTTCATAATACTATGGTACAACTTTTGTTTTAAGTTTTAATTCGTAAGTGTTATACTGTTAAACTTACTGGGGAATTTAAATGATTAAACATTTTTGAATTGATTCGAGATAAACGTTTTTGGAATTAAATTTTTAAACGACTTGATTTGTAAAATTTTCTCACGATCACTTTGGTGATCAATGTAGCGTTTCGAATTCGGTCTAGACTTTTATGCCGGGTTTGGGGTGTTACATTTTGGTTGATGATTATGGCATGAAATGTTGCCTTGGATTTGAGTTAGTTAAGGTACTAATGATGTCTTGTTGGTTGTGGATAATATGATCAAATTGATGCATGGTTTTATGGCCAAAGTGGTATGGGTTGGCTTGTATATATGTGTGGTTTTGTGAGTGATGACATTTTGACATTTTGGTTCTTAAATGGTTAATGTTGAAATGGTCAAGTAGATGTATGTTTTTAAAGACCAATTTGGTATATTTTGTTGAGGTTTGACATATGGTCAATTATGCTGTCTTGGCATGATGATTTGTGGTTTTGTATATTGATTTATGCCAAAACAGGTATGTGTTTAGGTTGATTTTAAGATTTATGTTTGAGGAAACTTTTAGGCATATTGGTTGTATGCAAAAATGCCATATTGATCTTGTTTTATTATGCATGTTTTAGGTACATTTTTGAATGTTTGAAATAAGTGCAAATGGCTTGTATGTATGAACATGATTTGGGTGAGAGAAATGGCTTGAAAATGGCCTATTTCTTGTCCACACGGCTTGAGACACGGGCATGTGTTCCCTGTAGGTTTTTAAAGGTTGCATTTCGAGAGTTACACGGCCGGGCACACGGGTATGTGGCTTGGCTGTATATACCAAGTCAGAGAGTTACATGGTCACAGACACGGGCTGGGACATGGCCGTGTGTCCTTACTTCGAATGTCCATACAGCCTGAGGCACGAGCGTGTGTCTCAGTCGTGTGAGTCACACGGCCTGGCCATACTGCCGTGTGACCCTTGTAGTATGAATTTTTCTATCTTTTGCCATAAAATTCTAAAGATTTTTTATTTAGTCCCGAATCATTTCTAAAGTGTTTCAAAGGCCTCGAGGGCTCAAAAAAGGAACGTTATGCATGTGTTTGATTGGATTTTGCAATGATTATGAAATGTTGGAAATGAAAGATTTGAATTGCATTATTATCACTGGGCTCAAATCATTTGGGAAGACTTATCCCAATGAAGAAGTTGTGATAAAAAATGCTAAGAAGTTTGCCAAAGTCATGGGAAGCTAAAGTGACAGCCATTGAAGAACCAAAGAACTTCGAAACACTTTCATTAGATAAGCTTATTAGTTCCTTGCTAACTCATGATATGAGGATTAAAGAAGGGGTTGAAGAAGAAAAACTTTAAAAGAAGAAGGTCAGTGTAGCCCTCAAATCCACAACAATTGAAGAAAGTGATTCAAGTGATATGTGGATGAGGATAAAGAGATGACCATGTTTTCTCGGAGATTCAAGAGATTCATTAGGGCCAATAAGGAAAGGAGATTTCAAAAGAATAATGGATTGAAGCTTGAATCTACAAAAGAAATGGATCCTATCATATGCTATGAGTGCATAAAGCTGGGACACATCAAATTTGATTGTCCCCATGTAACGCCCCAAAAATTTGGGGTCATTGTTTTTGCAAGCTTGGATGTATATATCATGGTTGCTTGTGGGTCAGGTAATTTGGGCATTTTTTGGGGATTTTAGGAAGCCTGGGTGCAAGTATGGCCTTTGGCAAAATTTTGATTTTTGCTCTTTTGGAAACCTAGATGGTAACTTAAAGGGCATATATATTAAGTGTGCTTGTTTTGTGACACAAGAGATCTTGTGTTGTGGTGGCAAGTGGCGTGTTGGGGCATGTGAGAGGGAGTGGGTTCGAATCTCATGGCATGCAAAAATGGGGGGTTTATTTTATATCTCTGTGACGTGAGAGGTAGAGTTTGATTCAAACTCTGCAGAGGTGGTTGGAGACTTGGTCATCAAATTTGAATGGATTTGAATGGGGGGGTTTGGAGTGAATCAAGGAGAAATCGGTGGAGATTTTCAAGGGATTTGGAGGAGAGGAGTGTTGTAGCCGAATTGTGCAACTTCTATGTGCAAATTCGGCTAGGGGAGACCATTTGGTGCATTTTCGGCAAGGTGAGAGTGTAGAAGCCGAGTTCCTTCTTTGCTGTTTTGGGATTTTCTTCTTTTTCATTTCGGGTTTTTCTCTCTTTGTGGCATCTCGTGCAACACTTTTGACCATTCGGGTATTTCCCTTTTCAGTTCATTTTTGCCGAAACTCAAGTGAGCAAATGCCAAATTCTCTTAAAAGCCTTCTTTTCTTCTTCCCTTAATTTCTGCTTTTGTAGAATCTATTTCAACTTCTTTGCTTTACAGAATCCTTTCTCCTCTTTCCTCGTATTATTCTGTCAATTCATTTTCAATAGCCAAATTTTCCCTCATTCACCTCCTTCTCCATTTGGTTTTCTCATTTGGCCGAACATAATTCCCTTGTCTCTCTTGAATCCCTAAGCCGATTATTTTTTATTCACCAAATAGCTTAACCGTGTAGTGAAGGGTGGTTTGGTCGAATTCTGCTATTGGTGATTGTCTTCTTCTCCTTTCCTTGTGACGCCAACCTCTGTCAACTGGCTGAATACTCAAGCTTTCGACTTTACTCTTTTCTTTTCCACTATTCGATTTTGGCTTTCGAAGGGGGAGGCTTCTCTGGTATCACAGGGCACCTATAGTAATTACGTGGGGGTAAGTGTTTTGGCCGAATGTTTCTTTGGTATTGGTAGGGATTCTAAACCTTAGGTTTTAACCAATCATAATTACGGGATTCTGTGGTAGTGCAGATTCACGACTCTGACAAGTGATCAGTTCAGATCGGTGACTTTAGAGGATTAGTGATCCACTTGTGTTGCAGAGGCTTTGGGTGTGAGCAGTTACTCGGTTTCGCAAGTAAGGTGTGTAATCACACTATCGTCTCTGTGAGTTGGCAAAAGCCGAAAAGTCGAAAAGTCAAAACTTCGGCATTTGAGGCCTCACGAGCGTGCAATCACTCGTGTGGTAAAATCGAGCCCACAATCGGGGGCGATAGACTGAAGAGGCCATAGCGAGTGTTCTCGTGCGATTGGGCCGTGTTGGGCTTCGTTGGGCCAAAATGGGCCGTGTGGGCTCAATGGGCTCGTGGACCCCACACGGGTAAAATTTACGAAAAGTAGTAGAAACTGTTTTGGGGATACGTAGATCACATAACTGTGATATGATTTGGGACAAACGGGCCACACGAGCGTGTGGGCCCATCTGGGTCGAATATTGGGCTTTGAGCCCGTTTACACTTTTTTGACAAAATGAAATATCTGTGTCGTTCGAGGCGACTGTAGGCCTTAGGAAAGGTCGTAAAATTACTAAAATACCCTTAATGAGTAAAATGACTGAAATACCCTTAGTGAGAAAAATGACCGAAATACCATTGTAGGGTAGAATTATCGAAATACCCCTGAGGGGTGAAATGATTATTTTACCCCTAACCGACGAAATGACCATTATACCCCTTGTGGTAGTTTTATTGATGTATATATGATACCTATATGACTGGTTGTGAATATGACATACTGCATACAAGTAATATTTATGACACGACATTCTGCATTGGGGTTGGGATTTTGATTTGGAGGAAGTACTGTACTAGTGGCTCTTCCACGTTTTATCGTTTCTAGTGGCTTGGCCGCCACGTATCACGATCTTAGTGGTGGGCCACGTTTCGTTGTTAGCGACTTTTGCTGCGCATTTGATAGCGCCGATCTTTGCGATATTGGTGTGTTAGGTGGGTGGGTCGACTTAGTCTCCACATGGTGTGTTGGTTGAGTGCGGGTGGTGTGTTGGTTGGATTGGGTTGGGTTGCATCTGCATTGCATCTTGTTATTATTTTAGGCTTAGACCCACTTTGCACATTTGTATAGGGCTAAAGCCAGGCATCGATGCTGCTCTTTGTATAGGGCTTAGGCCCGATCTGTTTCTACTTGCACCGATTAATGTTTGACTGATAGGGGATTACACACTGAGTTTTCACAAACTCACCCTTTCTTTTAACTGTATAGGTAATCTCCAGCCTTAATCAATTTGGAGCCGCGAGGGACCCAGAGGTGGCCACGTGAACACTGTTTTTCCGCTTGAGTTTTAAATATTTTTAATTTATGTTTGGGTTTGATTATGTAATAAGGTCATTTGAGGTTTAACTTTTATTTGGTTTTAACTTCTTATTTCTACTTGCTAGATTAGGAAAAACGGGTTTTTCAAAATAATAACTGTTTCCAAAGAAAATCACGCATTTCAAACTTTAAGGTTTACAAATTTAAAAACTTCTGCGGTTTTTAATTCAAATTAATAAACTTGTAATAAATGATATGACCAATAAGTGGTTAACAAGTTTTGATTTTACAACCCCAACGTTTTCAATAGCAATTAGTTTTAAAAGGATTTAAACCTTTAGTCACGAATTTTCATCGACAAGACCAATTTTTTTCAAATCAACACTTCGATGTGACACGTCAGATCCAGTCATAACGTCTAGGCCGGGTTTGGGGTGTTACACCCCAATGGAAGAAAAAGGGATCAAGAAAACAAAAGCTCAAGGCTAAAGTTGATACTTGAAGTGACAAAGATTCCTTCGATGATGAAGAACATAAAGTAGCAAATCTTTGTCTTATGGCCATAAAACAACCAAATGAAACTTCTACCTTATCTAGCTTAATTTATTATTCTTTTGATGAGTTACAAGATGCCTATGATGAACTAGGATTAGAATTTGAATTTATGGTTTCAGAATATAAGAAAAATACTTCAAAATTGAAAGAATATGATTTACTCTTTAAAGCCAAGCATGAACTTGAAAGTAAAATTAATAACATGCAAACCATTGTAAATGATTTTGAGAAAAAGTGTAACAGCCCGTTTTCAGTGAAATCGAAACAGTGGTTTCGGGACCCCAAATCTGAGTCCAAAAAGAAAAATTATTTTAATATTATTTCATGGTCTGCATTATGATAGAAATATCGTATGAAAATTTCTTTAAGAAAATTTTACCGATTACATGTTTAATTGATAAAAGAACCAAATTGCATGAAATGCAAAAGTTGAGTTCTAGTAGCTATGAGTATCAAATAGCTATGGAATTCAAAATCAGAGGTCCTTATATGGTAAATAAACCATTAAGAGGAGTTAGTAGATAAGTATGATGATTCATCCATGGAAAATTAAGAAAAGAAAAGGATAAAATTAGAAAGATGAAAAATAAAGATGATAAATAATAAAATAAAACAAAATATCATCATTTATCATCTTTCCTAAAATCAAAATACATGGAAACCCTAGCTAAGAGAAGAGAACTAAAGCAAGCTTACTTGGCTTAATTGGGTAAGTAATCTTGTCCCGTTTTTAGTAATTTTTATGTTTCCGAGATCATAATAGCTTAATTTAGCTATCTCGGGGATTAATTTGCAAAGTTATCAAAGTATTAAAGTTTTTCCATGGATGAATATGTATGAATTATAAAATTTATGATAGAAAATGAAAGGTTGTTGATAGATAAACAACTTTTGTAAAGTGAATTTTGATGAAATTGTGATTTAGGGACTAAATTGAAAAGTTGTAAAATTCATGGAAAAATTTTGAATTTTGTGAAATACATGGGCTGTTATTGTTACATGTAAAAATTGGCTAGGCTTGGAATAAGGATTAAATGGCATGAATTTCATTTTCCGAGCCTAGGGACGAAATCATAATTAAATAAAAGTATAGGGCAAAATGATAATTTTGCCTAAGATGTGAATTGGATTGAATTGAATATGAATTTTATTAAATTGAGTTAAATTTACTTGTATAGATCCGGTTAGACCAAATACAGAATTGGATCGATGAAAGGAAAAAGTATCGGATTAGTAGATTACAATTCACGAACACTTGTCAAGGTAAGTTCGTGTAACTAAATTGTGTATATTTATATGCTTGAATTTAATGTTGTCTATATGATTGTATCATTTCTATAAATATGAAATTAATATTATATCCGACAATGCCTGACAAACATCAAGTCCCGATTGAATAAATAAATTTCGATGGATACAAGATTTCCCGTATTGGTTGTGGCCCTGCATATGTTGCGGACACACCACAGCTCGAAAGAGCGTCCTATTATTAGCCTTCTCGAGCTTCCCGTTATATGGTTCTTGCGACCTTCCCGATAATAGCTTTTCAGAGCATCCCGATTAGTTGTGATTCTGCATGTGTTGTAGACACACCACAACTCTCATGAGCGTCCCGTTATATGGCTCTTCATTAGCTTCCTGATTAAAGGCTCTTTGTGAGCTTCCTGATTAATGCTTCTCTGGAGCTTCCCGATATGGCTCGCTTGAACTTCCCGATATATGGCTATCCGGAGATTCCTAATTAATGGCTCTTCGGAGCTACCCATTATTTGCTCGCATGAGCTTCCCGATTATGACTCTTATGAGCTTCCCATCATATAGCCAAGTTAAGCTTCTCGTTATATAGCTCACATGAGCTTCCTATTATATGGCTCGAGAGAAGGCTTCCCGATTATGTACTTTAATGAACATTCCCGAATATGATTTGACAGATTATTGATTCATACACTTTGTGTGTATTACCGTGTATCCATCGATATTTCAAATGGTTCAATGGTCAAAGTTCTGATTTAAGTTAAGGTGAAATCTAAATGAGATACTACCTGTATACACCTGAAAACACATGGAAATTTGATATTTGATGAGCTCATCCCTGACCCTTAATATTCACATGAAATACATGACTAACATGTTGACGAAGCTGTGTGTTTAGGCTATTAGCCAAATTGCTTGGATGCATTTTGAATACTTACCTTAAATGTAAATGAATGGTAAGTTTATTTCCAGTTATATGAACTTACTAAGCATTAAATGCTTACTTTATTTTATTTCCTCTGTTTTATAGTAGCTCGGAAGCTCATTAAGGTTGGAAGCTGGTCGGAGACACATCATACTATCCATTGGCTCATTTCGGTATAATTAGTAAATTAATTTTGGTTATAATGGCATGTATAGGTTTAAATAGCCAATATTGGCATATAAATGTTTTGGTTGTAATTAGCCATTGGAATGGCTTATGATGAATGTGTTTTGATGTAAATATATGAGATATTGTCATGTTTGATATGAGTGTTTAGTATGATTAATTGATAGTAAACTTCATAAGTATGTCTATATGCATTTTTGGTCATATAGGTAAGTTTGGATATATAGATTTATGAAGTGATATGTCATGCATAAGACTTGATTTTGGCTTGGTATAAATGTCTTAGTTTGGCTTGAGAATATGTTTACATGTAGGTGGAAGGCAAGTTTTGGGTGAGAAATAAGGCTTGGAAATGACCTTATTTTGTCCACACGGGCGTGTGTCTCAGCCGTGCACATGGGCGTGTGATCTGGCTGTATGTCCCCTGCATCATTAAAATTCAAAACAGAATGCTCAATATTTTTCACACGGCCTGACACATGGGCGTGTGGCTTGGCCGTGTGACCTCTGCACTTACACACGGCCTAGCACACAGGCGTGTGACTTGGCCGTGTTACCCAATTCAGAGAGTTACAAGGGTACGGACACGGGCTGGGACACGGCCGTGTGTCCCCTGCTCCTTGGGAAGTTTTAAAATTTCACGCTCGGAGTACCCAATTTAGTCCCGACTTGTTTCTAATGAATGTTTTAAGCCTTGAGGGTTCATATAAGGGACTTTATGAATAATATCTAACATGAATGTTAAATAATATGAAATGTCTGTATTTGATTTGTTTATTCCGGTAATGCTCTGTAACCCTGTTCCGATGACGGATACGGGTTAGGGGTGTTACAAAAAGAATTTGAATTTGCATAATTTACTTTCTAAAGTTCATGATGATCATGAAAAGTAACTTGAGTTGCTCAAGAAAGAGAAAGTTTTTCAAACAAAGTTTCTCCAAAAAGATTTGAAAAAAGAAAATAAAAATCAAACAAACTTTAATTTCTATAAATATATAGGTCCCTCGAGATTTTATAAGGAAAAATTATTAATAGTACATGGGTCCCTAAAGGATTTAGTGCTACTCAAGACAAGAAAATTCTTTCAAAATGGATTCTCAAAGGGATAAAAATTTTAGGAACTAATATTTATGGACCCAAAAGAATTTGGGCACAAAAACCCAAAAATTAATTCTATGTTTGTAAGAGAAGGAGTATTTATTCAAGGTGGAAAAATCAAGTACAAACTCATGGTACCTTGATAGTGGATGCTCAAGACACATGATCAGTGACAAGAATAATTTTATCGAGCTAAATCTAAAAAGTGGAGGAGAAGTTACATTTGGTGACAACTCCAATGGACTCATTGAAGGAATTGACTCAATTGGTAAAAACTCTTCAATCTTCATTGAAAATGTGTTATATGTCAACAATCTTAAGCATAAACTTTTGAGTATTAGTCAATTATGTGATAAAAGCCTCAATGTCTTTTTTAATCTAATGGTTGTAAAGTTATTGACATTGTGTCTAATAAGATTATGCTTGTAGGTCATAGAATAAGAAACATTTACATGGTGCATCTAGATGAATTGCATGATTCAAATGTTTGTTTGATTGCCAAAAATGAAAATTCTTCTTGGTTATGGCATAGAAAACTAGAACATGCTAGTATGAGCATATTGCAAAAATTAGTTAAAAATGACTTAGGTAGAGAACTTCAAAAAATTGACTTTGATTTAGAAAAAGTTTGTGATGCATATACTAAGGGCAAACATAGAAGAGTTTCCTTTAAACCTATTAATGATGTACCTACTAGTAAGTTCATCTAAAACCTATTAATGATGTACCTACTAGTAAGTTCATCTAATTCACATAGATTTTTTTAGACCTATTAGAACAACTAGCTTGGGTGGAAAAAAATTTGCATTTGTGCTTGTTGATGATTATTCTAGATTCACTTTGGTTCTTTTTTTAAGTACTAAAGATGAGAATTTAGAGAAATTCATCACATTTTCAAAAATGAATCAAAATGAAAAAATGTTACTCTATCACTAGTATTAAAAGTGACCATGGAACCGATTTCAAAATCCTGGTTATAATTATTTTTGCAACTCTAATGATATTAATCATAATTTCTCAGCACTTAGAACCCCACAACTAAATGGAGTTGTTGAGAGGAAAAATATAACTTTGGAAGAAATGGCTAGAACTATGCTTTGAGAAAATTATTTGGCAAAATATTTTTTAGCAGAAGCCACAAACACAGCATGTTACATTGTAAATCGAGTAATGATTAGGTCTATTTTGAATAAAAAATCCATATGAATTTTTCAAAAACAAAAAGTCTAACATTAGCTATTTTCATCCTTTTGGAAGTAAGTGTTTTGTTTTAAATAATGGAAAATATAATCTTGGAAAATTTGATGCAAAAAGTGATGAAGGAATTTTTCCTGGTTATTCACTAAAATTTAAAGCTTATCAAGTCTTTAACAAAAGAACTTTAGTAGTAGAAAAGTCTATACATGTTGTTTTATTATTCTAACCTTCCTTCTAGAAAGGATTCTTATATTGATGATGATGATGTAGAAATTTTTAATAATGATGAGAAAGTGGATCAATCATCAAGTGAAAAGATATAAGAACAAACTCAAGATGCTCTAAAGGAGCTTATATTAGAGGAGAGAGAAGTCACCCATCCAAGGGAGTATAACTATGTGAAAGATGGTAAGATTTTGGAGATTCACCTAAAGGGATATGATAAACCGTAAAAGTAACATATTTTAATCCCACATTTAGCATACTTTTGGATGATTTATCCCTTTATTTATGTAAAAATGTGCTCTTAATCCTTTCTTTTCATGTTTTATACTCAGGAAAGCACCGGAGGATGGAAAGAACGAGAAACGGGCTCAAAACGGACCAAATTGGGCCAAAGTGAAAATCGACACGGCCTGGACTTGAGCCAACACGGCCGTGTCTCCTTGATAGACTAGAACACGGCCTGATCACGATTTACACGGGCGTGTCACCTCATTAAAAGTCCGAACACGGCCTAAAGACGATTCACACGGGCATGTGCCATGACCGTGTCCCTGTCGTGGAGAAGAGCAATTTCACTCGGAAAAGGATACTTAGAGGGCAAAGAAACCTATTTCAAAAGCCTATATAAACACCCTAAGTATAACCTAGAAGAGGACGGTGAGCTAGGCCAAGGAGCCGAGCCGAAAAGGTCAGATTTGTGGGAAACACTCGAAGATAGCCAGTTGATCCATCTCAAGAAGCTGAAATTCTACTCAAGACGGCGGATCTCTCCTTCAATTCCTTCAGGGGGTTTTAGGGATTTCTTATGTTTTGTTTTATCTTTTCTTCTGAGATGTTTTCTTTTATTATTATGAACTAAACCCTTCAGATACCTAAAGGGGATGAAACTTAGATGAATCTTGTTATCGTTTGCTGAACTATGTGATAAATACTTGATTTGTTCTTAATTATGTGTTCTTAATTCTTCTGTTAATATTTCTGGGATGTTGATTCAAGTTTGATGTGCTTAGGTGGAGGAGCAAAAGTCCCTGCTTAAGAGTAGATCTAGCATAGTTAAGCGGAGTTGATCACGTGTAACATCCCGGTTTAGACCCTAGTCGGAACAGTGGTTCGAGACAACAAATCCGAGGTCGTAAAAAAATATTTTAATGATATTTTCTGTGTAAATGATATGCGACATAGTCTGTGTGAAAATTCTGTGTGATAACTTACTCGTTTGTGTGACGAATTAAGAGAAAGGACTAAATCGCGTAAAGAGTAAAAGCTATGTGCTGAATTATAAGTACTTAAATGTTGTTGGCTTATTAAGGTGGAAGCGTTATGTTGTTATTAATCCATTTTAAGTTAGTGGATGGTGGAATGTCATGATAACCATAATATATATTTGTCTTATATGATTATTAAAAGGGTAAATGGGTAAATGTATAATTATGTTAATAGTTAATGAAAGAAATAAGCATGATAGTGGATTTTATTCATCCATCTATCACCGAAAATTTAAGGAAGAAGAAAGGGTTTTATCCTTTTTAATTTTTGGCACATTCAAGCTTAATTCAAGGTTAGATTTTTATCCGTTTTTGATAATTTCTACGTTTTTGTAATCGTTGCTTTGTGCTCTAGCTAACCCATGTTGAAATTTTGTGAATTAATGATGTTTGAGTGAGATGCCATTGATGCTATGTTGAGCTTTGTAATGTTTTATGGTAGTAAATGAAAGATATGAGTTAGATGGATATACTTTGTTCATGAATTTTTGATAAATTTAGCTAAATAGGGCTAAATTGAAGAAATAACAAATTGAAGGGTTAAAATGTGAAATAAATGAAATGTGTGGGTTTGTTTGGATATTAGTAAAATTCGGCTAAGATTGTACAAGGTGGAATATGGTAAATTTGATGATTTTGTGAACTAAGGACTAAAGTGTTGAAATGTGAAAATATGAGGGCTATTATGCAAAATGCCCTAAATGTGTGTATGTGGGCTAAATTGAATGAAATGATGATTGAATGGATTGACTTTAAATGTGTATAGACCAAGAGAGAAGAGGTTCAGATCGAGATCGAGGCAAAGATAAAGTGCTCGATTAATCGACTGTATCGATAGTTCAACGTTCGAGGTAAGTTCGGACATAATACCCGTATTTAACCATGTTTAATGCTATGAAATAAGTGGTGTGATATTATTACAAAATGGATGCTATGTGATAGATTGAGTTAAATAGCACTAAGTGTGCGTATTCGAAAACATGATCGGGATAAACAAAGACCTTTGTGTGTGCGAGTAGTATAAGCTTGACTTTGTGGTTGGTGCTTGTGTGTGCGATGCCGATTTAAGATCGGTTTGAGATGGATGTACTAAGTGTACGATGCTAATTAAGCTTCGGCTAACTATTTAGGCACTAAGTGTGCGAATGAATCGAGGAAGGAACGAATGTGGATCAAAATGAATCGTGATTATTGATAGCAAAAGTATTTGACAACTAAGTGTTGGCTAAGGTACGCTCTGAATCTATGTGGTTGGTGAAGCTATGAATGTGGTTGTGAATGAGTTAATTGAACATATTTGTTGTGGATGGTATTATTTGTGATAGTAAAATTAATCTATGTGATGACATGTTGATATTATGTATTATGTTATGAACTTACTAAGCTTTATAAAGCTTACTGTGTGATTTGTTTCTCACTTTGCGAGTGTCGAGTAAAGCTTGCTCGGATCGGGGATCGTCAGCATCTCAGTCACATTATCGGCAAATCTATTTTGGGGTATTTTGGAACAATGTATATAGTTAAATATGGCATGTATAGGCTGGTCATTTGAATCATGTTTGATGTTTGTAAGTAGCCATGAGATATGGCTAGATATGTGCTAGTCTTAACATGAATGAATTTGATATATGTGATGCATCTTTTGGCATGGTTTGTGGGTTGAGAAATTGACTATTGAATGGCAAATTTTGTGTTGGTAAGATGTTAGTAGGGATTAGTGAAATTGAGAAGGAATGATGTTTGATATTGAATGTATTATACTTGTGACAAGATAGATTTTTGATATTGAATTTGTTATGTTGAAATGGGAATTGAATGCATAGATTTGATAGTCATATTGGTAAGTTTTTGGTTGCCTTATGTGCATGATATGTTTTGGTATGTGTTGCTTGTAGGTTTGACCCAAGTGGGTGGCATGTTGGCCTTGCAAAATGGCCTATAATGTCACACGGTTGAGGCACACGGGCGTGCCTAAGACCGTGGGTGAATTGGCAGTATGTAGCTTAGTTATACACGGCCATGGCACACGGGCGTATAGACAGTATATAGACACGAATGGGCACACGGGTGTGCCTAGTGACCGTGTTAAAATAGACAGTATATAGACACGGATGGACACACGGGGGTGTCTAGTAGCCGTGGAGGGCACACGGCCTCCTCCCACGGGCGTGTCTCCCCTGTATCTTAGAAAATTTTTAAATTTCGAAGAAATTCTGTATGTGTTTCAAATTAGTCCCTACCCCTCTATAGCATGTGAATTAGGTTTCGTAGACCTCGATAAGGGACACCATGATTGTAATTGAATGAGATTGAAGATGATGGACTTTGTGTCGTAAATTCTAGATGTTAAATGTTTTGATTGATAGGTAATACCTCTTAACCCTGTTCCGGTGACAGTTTTGAGTTAGGGGTGTTACACTTTATTGGTATTAGAGCTACGGTTTAGTCGATTCTCGGACTAACGTAGTGCGTGCGAGTCTAGCTATACATGCCATATATGAAATTGTGATAGTGTGATGAATGCTGACAGTTGAAAATGTGTTTTCTTATAGTAATGGATCCCGATCGAGCAGTTGCTGACGACGTAGAGAGTAATGCGCCTTCTCCCGCTCAAGGGATAGCGCCGGTCACATCTAGGCCGAATAAAGGTAGTGAGGGAGGAGAGGCTAAGCAAGCCTTCTTCCGTATGATGAGTGAACGGTTTACGGAGTTCGTTCGAATGAATCTGACTACTCCACAACCTCCACCCTCGCAAGTACCTGTTGAGCCTCAAGTTGTAGATCCGAACAGATTGAATAAACCACTGTAGATAAGATTCAAAAATACAGTTGAGGAGTTTAGGGCCACATCCGATGATGATCTTTGGCGAGCCGAGTTTTGGCTTGAGAATACAATCGAGTATTCGATGAGATGTCGTTGAATCTCGATGAGTGCATTAAGTGTGCGTTTCTTTGTTGAGAGACACGACTTACAACCGGTGGAAAGCGTTGATATACGTGGTTCCAGGAGAGAATCACTTGGGATTTCTTTCAAGTGAGTTCGAAAGAAGTATATCAGTCAACGTTTCATTGATCAGAAACATAAAGAGTTTCTAGAATTGAAACAAGGCCGGTTGTCTGTTATTGAGTACGAGCGAGAATTTGTAAGATTGAGTCAATATGCGAGAGAATGTGTCTCGACCGAAGCTATTATGTGCAAACGTTTCATAGAGGGATTGAATGAAGACATCAAGCTATTGGTTGGGATACTCGATATAAATGAATTTGTTGTGTTAGTTGAAAGAGCGTGTAAAGCTGAAGAGCTTAGTAAGGAAAAGAAGAAAGCCGATTCAGAAGCTCGTGATGAAAGAAAGAGATCGATGAATAAATTTTCTCAACCTTCTACTAAGAGATACAGAGATGCAAGTAAGCGTTCAAATGCTTCATTTGGACATCCAAGTAGAGATCGTTTGAAACAAAGTACTGTTCCACGAATTCAAGCTCCAAATGAATCAAGTGTTGGCAGTGTTAAGAGTAACAAGCCTGAGTGCAGACAGTGTAGAAGGTGACATATGGGAGAGTGTTGGTGCAAGTACAACAATAGAGTTTGTTACAAATGTGGATCCCGAGATCATTTTATTTGGGATTGCCCAAAGATGGTCGAAGAAGAAAATGTTCAGAATGAAAGACCGAGTAATGTGACAGCTAGGGGTAGACCATCCAGAAGCACCAAAAATGTGAGTGAAAGTCAGAGATGGACAAATGACACAGCTGTGAGATTAGAAGCGAGAGCACCTGCCCGAGCCTGTGCTATACGTACATGAGAGGAAGCATCATCTCCAGACGTCATCACCGGTACTTTCACTTTATTTGATATTGATGTCATTGCATTGATAGATCCTGGATCAACCCATTCCTATGTGTGTATGAACTTAGTATTGAATAAGACTCTACTGTTGAGTCTCATCGAATTTGTGATTAGAGTATCGAACCCCCTTAGGCAAGTGTGTTTTGGTGGATAAGGTGTGCAAGAATTGCCCATTGATGTTTCGTGATATATGTTTTCTAGTTAATTTGATGTTGCTTCCCTTTGATGAATTCGACATAATTCTGGGTATGGATTGGCTTACTCTGCATAATGCCATTGTGAATTGTAAAAGAAAGAGTATTGAATTGAGAAGTCAGAACGGTGAGCTAGTTCAAATCGAATCCAGTGATATGAAGGGATTACCAGCTGTTGTATCTGCGATGAAAGCTATGAACTATGTGAGAAAAGGTCGTGAAGCTTATTTGGCGTACGTGATTGATACAAAGGTGTCGGAAAAGAAAGTGGAATCCGTGTCTACGATTTGTGAGTTTCCAGATGTATTTCCTGAAGAGTTACCAGGATTACCTCCAATTCGAGAGGTGGAATTTGGTATTGAGTTAGTGCCGGGAACTGCTCCTATTTCGATAGCTCCATACAGAATGGCCCCAACCGAATTGAAAGAGTTGAAATCTCGATTTGCGAGGAATTGGTGATAGAGGTTTTGCACGACCGAAGTTTCTCACCTTGGGAGCTCTGTGTTGTTTGTGAAAAAGAAAGATGGGACTATGAGAATGTGTATCGATTATCGACAGTTGAACAAAGTGACGATAAAGAACAAATATCCATTGCCTCGTATCGATGATTTGTTTGATCATTTGAAAGAGCTACTGATATTTTCTAAGATAGATTTGAGATCAAAGTTACTATCGGTTGAGAGTTAAAGAATCGATGTGCTAAAAGCGCTTTGAGAACTTGGTATGGACATTACGAATTCTTTGTGATGCCTTTTGGACTAACCAATGCTCTGCAGTGTTTATGGATCGATGAATCGGATATTCGGACCGTATTTGGATCGCTTTGTTGTGTTATTTATTGATGATATTTTGATTTATTCGCGAGATGAGACGCAACATGCCGAGCATTTGAGAATTGTACTACAAACTCTGCGTGAGAAGCTTGATTGTATGCAAAGTTTAGCAAATGTGAATTTTGGTTGCATGAGGTCGATTTTAGGACATATTGTACCAAGCTTCTTTGGGATCTGAGTTGACCGAGTAAAATCTCTCGCTATTTTAGAATGGAAGCCTCGAGGAATGTGTGCGAAGTCCGTAGTTTTCTAGGATTAGCGGGATATTATAGACGATTTGTGAAAGGCTTCTCGATGATTGCGACTCCATTGACAAAGTTGTTCTGAGAAAGATGTTAGATTCGAGTGGTGAGAAAAGTGCAAAGCAAAGTTTTGAAGCGATTGAAAGTGTTGTTAATGAAGCACCAGTTTTGATTCAACCCGAATCAGGCAAAGAATTCATAGTTTCTGAGTGATGCATCGTTGAATGGATTGGGTTGTGTCTTTGATGCAAGAAGGGAAAGTCATTGCTTACGCTTCAAGGCAGTTAAAACCGCATGAAAGGAACTACCCAACGCATGATCTTGAATTGGTTGCGATTGTGTTCGCATTGAAGATTTGGCGTCACTATCTATTCGGGAAAATGTCACTTCTATATCGATCATAAGAGCTTAAAGTACTTGATGACTCGAAAGACTTGAACTTGCGGCAGAGAAGATGGTTAGAGTTATTGAAAGAATATGAACTTGTGATAGATTACCACTCGGGTAAGGCTAATGTTGTAGCTGATGCCTTAAGCCGAAAATTGTTATACGCTTTGAGAGCTATGAGTAATCAGATAGATCTGTGTGATGATAGTGCGGTGGTAGCTGAATTGAAAGTAAAGCCGATGTTTATACAACAGATATGTGATACTCAGAAGAATGATAATGAGTTATTGGCAAAAAGAGTTCAGTGTGATTCAGATGCTGTATCGGGATTTTGAGTTGATAGTGATGATTGTTTGAGATTCAGAGATCGGATTTGTATTCCAAGAAATTCAGAGTTGATTCAAATGATTTTGAATGCTCACAATAGTCATTTAACTGTACATCCGGGGAGTACGAAAATGTATAATGATCTGAAACAACTCTATTGGTGGCATGGTATGAAAAGAGGCATTTCTGACTTTGTGTCGAAGTGTTTAGTTTGTCGACAAGTCAAAGCCGAACATCAAGTTTAAATGCGGTTTGTTACAACCGATTATGATTCCCGAGTGGAAATGGGAAAGAATTACGATGGACTTTGTGTGGGGTTGCCCTTATCTCCGAATAAGAAAGATGCAACTGGGTGATAGTTGATAGATTGATGAAATCGACTCACTTTATTCCGGTGAGAATAGATTATTCACTTGATAGATTGGCTGAAATATATATGGATGAGATCGTGAGATTGCATGGGGTACCTCTATCTATTGTGTATGAGCAGAGATCAGAGATTTACCTCGCGATTCTGGAAGAAATTGCAGGATGCTTTAGACACGAAATTGCATTTCAGTACTGCTTTTCATCCACAAACGGATGGCCAATCCGAGTGAATCATTCAGATTCTTGAAGACATGCTGAGATGTTGCAGACTTGAATTTGAAAGTACGTGGGAAAAGCATTTATCATTGATTGAGTTTGCATATAACAATAATTTTCAATCTAGCATTAAAATGGCACCATACGAGGCTCTTTATGGTCGGAAGTGTCGAACTCCATTGTATTGGACCGAGCTGAGTGAGAATAAGATTCACGGGGTTGATCTTATAAAAGAGACTGAGCAGAAAGTGAAAGTAATTCGCAATAGTTTGAAAGCAGCCTCAGATCGTCAGAAGTCTTATGCAGATCTGAAACGAAAAGATATCGAATTTGAGGTTGGTGATAAAGTGTTTTTGAAAGTATCTCCGTGGAAGAAAATACTTCGATTTGGCCGAAAGGGCTGAGTCCGAGGTTCATCGGACCGTATGAGATTACTGAACGAGTCGGGCCGGTTGCTTATAGATTGAGATTGCCATCTGAGTTAGAAAAGATTCATAACGTGTTTCATGTGTCAATGCTTCGACGGTACAGATCAGACCCGTCTCATGTAATTGCTCCTACTGAGGTTGAGATTCAATCAGACTTGTCGTATATTGAAGAACGGTCCGAATTTTGGCACGAGAGACTAAAGAGTTGCGAAACAAAAGAATTTCCTCAGTGAAAGTATTATGGCACAAACACGGAATTGAAGAGGCTACGTGGGAGCACGAGAACGTTATGAGAGAGCAACATCCACAACTATTCATTGGTAATTTTTTGGGGACGAAAATCCTAAAGGGGAGAGTTGTAACATCCCGGTTTAGACCCTAGTCGTAAGCAGTGGTTCGAGACCACAAATTCGAAGTCGTAAAAAATATTTTAATGATATTTTCTATGTGAATGATATGCGACATAGTGCGTGTGAAAATTACGTGTGATAACTTACTCGTTTGTGTGACGTGAATTAAGAGAAAGGACTAAATCGCGTAAAGAGCAAAAGCTATGTCTTTGAATTATAAGTACTTAAATGTTGTTGGCTTATTAAGGTGGAAGCGTTATGTTGTTATTAATCCATTTTAAGTTAGTGGATGGTGGAATGTCATGATAACCATAATATATATTTGTCTTATATGATTATTAAAAGGGTAAATGGGTAAATGTATAATTATGTTAATAGTTAATGAAAGAAATAAGCATGATAGTGGATTTTATTCATCCATCTATCACCGAAAATTTAAGGAAGAAGAAAGGGTTTTATCCTTTTTAATTTTCGGCACATTCAAGCTTAATTCAAGGTTAGATTTTTATCCGTTTTTGATAATTTCTACGTTTTTGTAATCGTTGCTTTGTGCTCTAGCTAACCCATGTTGAAATTTTGTGAATTAATGATGTTTGAGTGAGATGCCATTGATTCTATGTTGAGCTTTGTAATGTTTTATGGTAGTAAATGAAAGATATGAGTTAGATGGATATACTTTGTTCATGAATTTTTGATGAATTTAGCTAAATAGGGCTAAATTGAAGAAATAGCAAATTGAAGGGTTAAAATGTGAAATAAATGAAATGTGTGGGTTTGTTTGGATATTAGTAAAATTCGGCTAAGATTTTACTAGGTGGAATTTGGTGAATTTGATGATTTTGTGAGCTAGGGACTAAAGTGTCAAAATGTGAAAATATGAGGGCTATTATGCAAAATGCCCTAAATATGTGTATGTGGGCTAAATTGAATGAAATGATGATTGAATGGATTGATTTTAAATGTGTATAGACCAAGAGAGAAGATGTTCGGATCGAGATCGAGGCAAAGATAAAGTGCTCGATTAATGTTGTATCGATAGTTCAACGTCGAGGTAAGTTCGGACATAATACCCGTATTTAACTATGTTTAATGCTATGAAATAAGTGGTGTGATATTATTACAAAATGGATGCTATGTGATAGATTGAGTTAAATAGCACTAAGTGTGCGTATTCGAAAACATGATCAGGATAAACAACACTGTGTGTGCGGAGTAGTATAAGCTTCAGCTTTGTGGTTGTGGTTGGCACTGTGTGTGCGATGCCGATTTAAGATCGGTTTGAGATGGATGTACTAAGTGTACGATGCTAATTAAGCTTCGGCTAACTATTTAGGCACTAAGTGTGCGAATGAATCGAGGAAGGAACGAATGTGGATCGAAATGAATCGTGATTATTGATAGCAAAAGTATTTGACAACTAAGTGTTGGCTAAGGTACGCTCGGAATCTATGTGGTTGGTGAAGCTATGAATGTGGTTGTGAATGAGTTAATTGAACATATTAGTTGTGGATGGTATTATTTGTGATAGTAAAATTAATCTATGTGATGACATGTTGATATTATGTATTATGTTATGAACTTACTAAGCTTTATAAAGCTTACTGTGTGATTTGTTTCTCTGCTTTGCAGTGTCAGTAAAGCTTGCTCGGATCAGGGGATCGTCAGCATCACAGTCACACTATCGGCAAATCTATTTTGGGGTATTTTGGAACAATGTATATAGTTAAATATGGCATGTATAGGCTGGTCATTTGAATCATGTTTGATGTTTGTAAGTAGCCATGAGATATGGCTAGATATGTGCTAGTCTTAACATGAATGAATTTGATATATGTGATGCATCTTTTGGCATGGTTTGTGGGTTGAGAAATTGACTATTGAATGGCAAATTTTGTGTTGGTAAGATGTTAGTAGGGATTAGTGAAATTGAGAAGGAATGATGTTTGATATTGAATGTATTATACTTGTGACAAGATAGATTTTTGGTATTGAATTTGTTATGTTGAAATGGGAATTGAATGCATAGATTTGATAGTCATATTGGTAAGTTTTTGGTTGCCTTATGTGCATGATATGTTTTGGTATGTGTTGCTTGTAGGTTTGACCCAAGTGGGTGGCATGTTGGCCTTGCAAAATGGCCTATAATGTCACACGGTTGAGGCACACGGGCGTGCCTAAGACCGTGGGTGAATTGGCAGTATGTAGCTTAGTTATACACGGCCATGGCACACGGGCGTGCCTAGTGACCGTGTTGAAATAGACAGTATATAGACACGAATGGGCACACGGGCGTGCCTAGTGACCGTGTTGAAATAGACAGTATATAGACACGGATAGACACATGGGGGTGTCTAGTAGCCGGGGAGGGCACACGGCCTCCTCCCACGGGCGTGTCTCCCCTGTATCTTAGAAAAGTTTTAAATTTCGGAGAAATTCTGTATGTGTTTCAAATTAGTCCCTACCCCTCTATAGCATGTGAATTAGGTTTCGTAGGCCTCGATAAGGGACACCATGATTGTAATTGAATGAGATTGAAGATGATTGACTTTGTGTCGTAAATTCTAGATGTTAAATGTTTTGATTGATCGCTAATACCTCTTAACCCTGTTCCGGTGACGGTTTCGGGTTAGGGGTGTTACATCGCGCGCCTAGAGATAGGGTGACGAGATTTTGCCAGATTAGGGTGAAACCTAATATGGGATTCCATAGATCGAGTTAATGCAATTCTAGGGGTTTTAATTAGAAAGTGATTTCAATTAATCAACCTAGGGTTAGACGTTATTCGCTTCGAGAGAGGGTTTAATATACATTAGGAGTCTTACGGATCAAGTCAAGTGAATAAATCGTGCAGTTCGAGTTAGATAACAAGTGAAGTCTAGGTGGATTCTTCCTAAGGGTATCGTCTTAATCAACCTGAGTTTTTTCAACAAGTATTTCCCCAATTCATTCTTTTTGTCTTTGCGTCTTTAGCTTAGTAGTTAGTTAAATTTAGATTAAATAACAACTTCACTTATTTTAGGCTAGATAATAAAAAGAAAGTTAGTATTAGTACTTTTGGTTCATTTGGGTTCGACAATCCGGTCTTGCCTAAGCTATACTCTTTTGTTCGATAGGTGCACTTGCCTTAATCGTTGTTATAGTTAGTTCGAGTTCGATCATTATAAATTTAAAACTCTGAAATCAACGATCAAGTTTTTGCGCCGCTGTTCTTGGGGAACTAAAATATTAAGAAAGCTCTATTTTTATTACTTTAGCCATTATTTTCCATAATTTACTTTTATTTTTGTTTTGTTTTTAACTTTGCTAAATTTTCTTTCTTTCTTTTCCTAGCAGTACCTCTAGTTTATGACTAGAAGGAACCCGAGAGGTCCACTAGTATCTGACAGTGATATTGAAGCTACCGCTCGCAGAATCGCAGAGAAATTAGGCGAGCCCTAAATTACACGAGAAAAGAGCGAGAAGCGAGATCCAATCCCTTTGAAGGGATGGACGAGAATAATCCACCACCACAAGATGTGGCGAGAAAATAATGCTCGCGTACTATGTATGATTATGCTAAACCTCATTTAACAGAGCGAGAATCAAGTATTGTTAGGCTCGCTATAGTCGCTAATAATTTTGAATTAAAGCCTAACACTATACAAATGATTCAACAATTTGTTCAATTTGATGGTTTCTGGGACGAAGACCCAAATACTCATATAGCTAATTTTTAGAGTTCGTGATACCTTCAAAATAAATGGCGTTTTCGATGATGCCATCCATCTTTGGTTATTTCCATTTTCATTAAGGAATAAAGCCAAAGCAGTGGTTAAACTTCGTTACCACAAGGGTCAATCACTACATGGGATCAAATGACAGAAAACTTTTTATTAAAATATTTCCCACCCGCCAAAAGCAGCTAAATTACGGAATGATATCTCTTCTTTTGTGCGAGATGGATTTAGAGACATTATACGACGCATGGGAGAGATACAAGGATCTCTTGAGAAGGTGTCCGCACCATGGTTTACCCTTGTGGCTCCAAGTCCAAACTTTCTATAACGGTGTAAACCCCTCAACGAGGCAACTAATTGATTCATGCCGCCGGTGGAACCTGAACAACGAGAACTCCCGGCGACCTACGAGTTTATTGAAGAGATGTCTTTGAATAACTATCGTGGCGAGGTTACAAGGACAAAACCAACAAAATCAGCCGGAGTTTTCAACCTCGACACAGTAACCATGCTATCAACACATGTAGAGATGATGAATAAAAAGCTTGATAGTTTGTGTTCTTCACGGTACATCCGATGTAATGCGATGCGACGCAAGTGGAGGCGTGGCGTAATTCGAGTACCCACCCTACCAACCAAGACGCGAGAAAGCAAGCAGATGAACTATATAGGTAATATTTTCAGATCTAATAATAACTCTTATAGTAATACTTATAATCCGAGTTGGAGGAACCACCCAAATTTTTCATGGGGAGGTCAAGGAAATCAAGGAATTCAAAGACAACAACCTTCGCAAAATTTCCAAAATCAGCCCTATCCACAGGAAAAGAGGTCGAACCTTGAAGAGATGATGACAAAATTCATGGCAGCCACAGATAACCGTCTCCAAGACACTGAAACCACCCTTAAGAATCAACAGGCATCAATTAAGGGGATTGAAAGTCAAGTTGGGGAACTTACTAAGACAATTGGACAACTTGCAAAGATAATTTACGAGCGGCCGTAGTGGGGCGTCTACCAAGCAACACCGAGATTAACCCAAAGGAGCAAATCCAAGCTATCACGACTCATGATAGTATAGGGTTAGATGAACCCAATCCAATACAAGAAAATGAGGTAGAGAAAGGTAAAGTTGAGGTAACACAAGAAAAGCCAAAATCGGTAATCAAAAAGTACCAACCTCGCATTCCTTATCCCGAAGCGATGAAGAGAGACGATACAGAGGAACAGTCTGATAAGTTTCTTAAACTTTTAAAGAAATTACATATTAACTTACCGCTACTTGAAGCCCTTTCACAGATGCTAGATTCTAGAAAAATTTTAAAAGAGCTTTTGACGAACAAGTGAAGGATAGACGAGGCATCACACGTGGAACTAAACGCAATGTGCTCGGCAATCTTGCAAAATAAACTACCACAGAAATTAAAAGATCCAGGGAGTTTTACGATTCCATGTTTAATTGGTAGTTTACATATTGATAATGCGTTAGCTGATTTAGGGGCAAGCATAAATGTCATGCCTTATAAATTGTTTAAACAACTAGGTCTAGGGAAACCCAAACAAACTAGGATGAGCATTCAACTAGCTGATAAAAGCTGTTAGAGTTCCTAGGGTATTATCGAAGATGTTCTTGTAAAAATTGATAAATTCGTTTTTCCCAGTAGATTTTGTTGTCTTAGACATGGATGAGGACAATAGTATCCCCTAATCTTAGGAAGACCATTTTTAGCAAGCTTGCCAGGACTAAAATTGACATTGATGCGGGAGAACTAATACGTCGTGTAGGTAATGAGACAGTCACTCTCCAAGCTCTCGATTCGGCTAGAACATCGAGTAATCCAGGTGAAAAAATAAATTCTATTGATAACCATTCGGTTAACCCTTCTTTTCAGGAAACACCAGGAAAGAAAACAACTGAACCCGATCCTATACCCTGTGCCAACAAAGAAATAACTCATGAGGAATGAAGGATTCAGATCGATGATATAGACGAGTGGAAGACGCATTTTAAGGAAAAATTAGGGATACACAAAGTAGAACCAAAGCCACTCCACGCGACAAACAAGTTCAAAATCGAAGATCAAGTATTGATTGATAAAGCAGACCCTCGAGTATCTCCTCCTGACCCTAACACTAACAAAGAAATACCTTTTAGGGTAATCAGTGTTTTCCCATACGGAACAGTCGAGGTAAGTAATCCTATTTTTGGTACTGTCAATATAAACGCTTCTCGACTTAAACTTTATCAAGGAAATAGAACTGATAGCATGAGAGAAGATATTCAAATTTTTAAACCACCCTGATTTTTGCGAATACGAGGAAAGTCTAGCTTAAGACTTTAAACAGCGCTTCTCGGGGAGGCAACCCGAGAGCACTAACCTAATTACTTTCGTATTTGTTTTCATTTTATTTTCTTCTCTTCTCTTAGTCTTAAACACATAGTTTTAAACTAACCAAAAGTGTAGATTTTCAGACCCACACACAGTAGTGGCGCGTGGCCGTATGGAGAGTGCAGAATCTCCGTACTAACAATGGCGAAGAGGTACAAGTAAAAAGAATCAAATCTTCAAGTCACGGACTCAACCACCACCCCACGAGCACCGAGCAAAATGCCACGGCCGTGCGGCGCGGCGCGTGGGCGTGCTCGACTTATCACCAACGGGCATGGCAATCAGTAAAATGGGCGTGGGAGACATGAACGACGCTCAACACGGCCGTGCGATGCGACCGTGGTCGACACTGGTAGTTTACACACGGGCGTGGTAACCAGAACATGGGCGTGGGAGAAATGATACGATGCATAACACGGCCATGCGAGGCAACCGTGTGAATCAACACGCCCATGGTACACGGGCGTGGGAATGTACCTGACTTGAGAATTCTATTTAAACCACCCACCCCTCCCTCTTCTCACCCATTCAACCCATTTAGTTTTTCTTTTCTTCACCCTCTCCCTACTTTTCTTCTCCAATACATTCCCAAAACCCTTGAGCTATACCAAATGACGAAGAAGCGGAAGGAATCAAGCATAGTCTCCCAGAGGGAGATCGATCTATATAAGTTCATGCCAGCCGCTTCAATCATTCGACGAGCCAAGGATATTTGAGGCCATTTAGTTTTTATTTCGTTTTTCTCTTTTGCTTCAATTTCCTTATCTTTACTTCTCTTACGCTTAATTTAACTTATTTTATTTTAGTTTCTTGGTTTTAGGTTCTTGGTGCTTGGGAATCACACCACGACCACCACCATATCCTGACCTTAGAAATCACACCCAACAATAAGGACTCTACGGTCCATTTATCTTTTCTTTTAATTTTAGTTCACTTTTTATTTTTCTTCACTTTAGCTTGCTTTTCTTTAATTATTTAATTAGTATAGTTTTAATTATTATTATTATATCCTGGTTAATCCTCCATGAGCTACCCAATTTCTTCATCTAGCGCAGGATCGTCATCAAGAACGACCCCTCCAACTTATCTGTAACGCCCCAAACTCGAGCCATGCGTTATGACCGGATCTGACATGTCACATGAGAAAACGTGTAAAATCCTTTTGATTCGTACTAAAATAGGTATTATTTTGTTATAATCAAGAAAATAAGTTTGATTTGAAATATTTGATAAAATACTACTAACCTCGAAGGTTGATTGATAAATTGATAATTTGAACTAGTAATCTTATAAAACCGTGACTTTTGGAAATATCGTTGATAATTCGTAAGAAAATTTCCGAGTTAAAATATTTGTAAAAGTTTGTTATGAAAACCATTTTTTAATCTATTTTGGAAAAACCTTTATTTAAATTTTTAGAAAAATCTCCATTTAAAACAATTCAAGCAATATAATAAGTACGTCAAAACATAAAGCAAAAATAAAAATATTCCAGAGGCCTTATTACAACATAAAAACCCAAAATAGTAAAAGTAATAAAATAAACGGAAATAGAAATCTAAAGTTCAAAAACACCATTTCTGAAGTATGGCCTCCACCGAGTCATCCATGGCCCAAAACCACATCACTGAGCATTACCTGCAAGGGTTAAGGAAAAAGGGGTGAGTTACTAGAACTCAGTGTATAATCCCCCTTACCGTTGTCCACTGGGCCTGAACCGTTGAAGCGTCATCTTGGGCCTAAGCCCATTTACATAACAGAATATATATATATACAATGTATGCAACCCAACCCATCCATCCATCACACCCCTGACCAACCAATCACACCTGTGGGGATCAAGTCAACCCACCCCGCCGTTCACACCAATTTGCAGGCAAGTTGCCATTTATAATATTTTATTTGTGGCCATGCCACCGAAATCATAATGAAACATAATAAACATTTTTGTGGCAATGCCACCAGGCTACACTTCTCTTCATCATTTTTCCCAACCCATGCAATATGTAACATGCATCATACATAATTAAACATAATATCCACATATATGTACAACAATCATTAATCCAACAATTTATTACGGTAAATCGGCCAACTATAGATCTCTGTAATTTGATCCACTAAAGCATTCTAACAATTCGGCCCATAGGGGCATTTTTGTAAATCGACCCACAGGGGCATTTTCGTAATTCTAACAATGTTAATACCGATTTTGACAAATCTATAGAAATAATGTAATTTAAGCAAATTTCCCGGTTTATGCCATATTACAATTTTAACCATATAAATAATAATGATCTTATTTCCAACGTAATTTCGAATCATAAATCTACGGAATTTCGGTGTGAGATTACACACTTGATTACGGTAAGGACTAAACCTTCTTGATCGTCGGCACCTAAATCACCATTACACTCGATTAATCCAACAAACGAGATTTTATTATTCTAACTCTAAATCAAATGATTTAATGAATTGCTTACTCTTAGTATCGTGAACGACCACTATTTGTCTATTCTCACCGGATGATGGTCCACAACCCGGTGGGAAATCTCAAACCGCCGAAACCGCTCTACGCTTGAACTTAGGAGTAGGAATAGCAAATCCACTCCTTTTGTGTTCTCCAATTGCTTTTCCTTTCAAATCGGTTCCACTTGTCTCTATAGGAAAAATCTTGGTTAGAACACTACTATGAGAGAAAGTAGTTGTTTTAGTGATAGGAGTAGGCTTACCACTATTTCCGAAGAATTAGCTAAAAGAGAATATCAAGTGATTTCGTCCCTAAAAACATAATCGATTAGTCGAAACTTCGATCCGATTGTAACATAGTCGAGTAGAGATATAATGAGAAATCCAAGAAGGAACCCCTTACCTTAATGATTATATAACCGATTCCCACCAATTGTACTTTATGGCTACGGATGAGTCAAAGGTAATAGATTCGGCTTTCCAACTATTACACTACAAAAATAACGATTAAGATATGAGGGAGTATGGAAAACTCCATTTCGATTTAGAATCAATTTGAAATAACCAAATGATGAGGAACACTCATTCGGCTAGAGAGAGAAGAGAATGAAAAGATTAGAATAAAGTCATTTACCCGATCTAATCAAGAAAGAAATGTCCAACTTGCAAGATGAAGAAGAGAAGATGATCAAGATTCGGCTAGTGGAGAGAAAGGGACCAAGGAGTTTCGGCCACAAAGAAATGTCAATATAAGAGATAAGGAGAAAGATTGAAGAAAGGGTAAAAAGAAAAGAGATGATGAACAAAGGGTATTAGGGTGTTTCCGGCTAAAACGAAGGAAAATGGTGCACAATATTGGCCTTAGAGTTTCGGCAAGACAAAGGAAAAAGATGCTCACTTTTGGTTTTGAAGTTTCGGCAAAGAGGGAAAAATTGGAAAAAGAAAAAAAAAAACACCAAAATGCTAAGAAGAAAACAACCTCTCAAGCACCAAAATTTGCCAAAATGCCTAAAGAAATTCGGCTTCCCCCCTTTACCCCACAAAAACGTGTATCACTTTTGCTAAGAGGATGAATGTTGACCAAAATAATCTTTCCAAAACATCCTCCACAATATAGGCCAACATGTTCCCTTCTCTTGCCTTTTCCTTTTGATTCTTTCCTTCATTATCCCTTCTTTTCCTCCATACCATATTTCCTTATTCTTCTTTCCATAAATAAAAAGTCTTTCTTACCTTAATTAGGACCATGGCCGACACTTGGAAGAGAAGTACAAAAATTAATCAAATTTTTTTTTGCACTAGGTGGGATTCGAACTCCTCCCCAATAGCCCTTCATGTGACGCCACAACCTCCTTACCATATGCTCACTTATGCTTGCAAAATACACATTTATTTCCTTAAGCATTGATGTAACTTACCTATCTCTCCTTAAAGTGCTTAAACATAAAAATTTTGCTAAGGCCCAGTTCAATCCCGAGCCTTTTTAGGACCCCTAAACATACACCATTAACATTTTAAACTAGCCTATCGCATGATATAATGCAAAACATAAATTCCCGAATTTCAGGATGTTACAATTCTACCCACCTTAAAGATATTTCGGCCTTGAAATTTACCTGGTTAAAAGAGATGAGGATATTGTTGCCGAATTGCGTCCTCTGGCTCCCATGTAGCTTCCTCTGTCCCGTGATTACGCCATAATACTTTAACTAACGGAAACGACTTCCTTCTTAGCACCTTAACATCCCGATCTAAAATTTGTACTGGCTCCTCTTCAAAAGTCAAGTCAGGTTTTAACTCAACTTCCTCCACTGGTACAACGTGAGACGGATTCGAACGATAACGCCTTAAAATAGAGACATGGAATACACTATGTATCTGATTCAACTCCGGAGGTAACTCCGGTGATAAGCCAGCGCCCAACACGCTTGCAATTACACGGTATGGTCCGATGAATCTAGGGCTTAACTTGCCCTTTCGTCCAAATCTAAAGATCTTTTTCCAAGGTGAAACCTTGAAAGAGACTGATCACCCATGCGAATTCTATATCCTTACGCTTCAGGTCCGCGTACGATTTCTATCTGTCCAAGCTTCTTTTAACCATGCCCGAATTACCTTAACTTTCTCCTCCGTCTCCGAGATCAACTCGGGACCCAACAAGCTGTCGCTCCCCAGCTCGGTCCAACAAGTAGAAGTACGACCCTACGACCATACAACGCCTCGTAGGGTGCCATCCGGATCTTTGGATTGGTAGTGTTGTTGTTGTAAACAAACTCGCCATGAGAGAAAATCTTCCCAACTACCCTCAAGTCAATTACACGGCCCCTTAACATGTCTTCCGAATCTGGATTACTCTCTCCGTGACCATCGACCGAGGATGAAAATGCCGTCTTTGAAATTTAACCTTGTACCCAAAGCTTCATGTAGAGCCTTCCAAAACCGTGATGTAAACCTAGGATCCACATGCGATATGATAGAACCTTTGGTACCCCATGCAACCTCACGATCTACTGCTACATACAACTTGGCCAACACGCAATGAATAATCAAGATGCGAGCAGTAGGAAATGAGCGATCTTTGTTAACCGATCCACTATCACCCATACGGAATCTTTCTTAGTAGGCGTTAAAGGTAACCCACTAACAAAGTCCATCGTTATCCTTTCCCATTTCCATAATGGGATTTTCACCGGTTGTAGTAACCCTGACGGCAGTTGATGTTCCGCCTTCACCTGCTGACATGTTAAGCACTTACTCACGAAATCAGTAACCTCCTGTTTCAACCCTGGCCACCAATACTGCTCACGAAGGTCTCGATACATTTTGTTTCCCCCGAGGTGCATAGCATATGGGCTACTATGCGCCTCACGCAGAATCATTTGTCTCAATTCCGAATCCTTGGGCATACAAACTCTTCCGCGGAAACACAATACTCCATCACCATTCAATCCAAAATCACCTATCTCACCACCTTCCACTTATAGAAGTCGAGAACCCAACGCTTCATCTAACAACTGCTTTTCCTTAATCTGATTTACCCATACAGGCTTCACCTGAAGTTCGGCTAATAAGCTACCATCTTCATAAAGGCTGAGATGAGCGAACATCGCTCTCAAATCCGATACCACCTTACGACTTAACGCATCTTCCACCATGTTAGCCTTTCCTGGATGATACTCGATTGAGAAGTCATAATCTTTCAACAGTTCTATCCACCTCCGTTGTCTTAAGTTCAACTCCTTACAGGTAAGGAGGTACTTGGACTCTTGTGATCCGTATAGATAATCGACTTCTCCCGTCATGAGATAGTGTCTCCAAATCTTGAGGCAAACACCACTGCAGGCTAACTCCAAATCATGAGTGGGATAGTTCACCTCATGCGGCCTTAATTGACGAGATGCATAAGCCACCACTTTTCCCCTTGCATCAACACACATCCCAAGCCCGTGTGTGACGCATCACAATAAACAATAAACTCCTTACCAGCCTCAAAGTTGAATCAATACCGCGCTTCGCCGAGAATCTTCTTCAATTTCTCAAAACTCTCTTGCTTTGCTTATCGACCACACAAACGGTACTCCTTACGCAACATCTTAGTTAGGGTGCAGCAATCAACGAAAACCCTCAACAAAACGCGCGCACTGTAATACCCGGCCAAACCTAGAAAACTGCGAATTTTTACGCGACGACTTGGTGGCTTCCAATCAACACACGGCCCGACCTTCCGAGGATTAACTCGATTCCTTGGCGGACACAACATGCCCCAAAAGGTCACTTCCTTCACCAAAATTCACACTTATCGAATTTGGCATACGATTCTTCTCCCTTAGTATCTGCAACACAACTCGTAGATGCGAATCATGCTCTTCTTCAGTGTTTGAGTACACCAAGATGTCATCTATGAACACCACCACAAACTAGTCTAGATAGGGTTGGAAGACCCGGTTCATCATGTCCATAAATGCAGCTAGTGCATTAGTCAACTCGAACGGCATCACCAAGAACACGTAATGCCCATAACGAGTTTGAAACGCAGTCTTATGAATATCTGCCTCCTTGACCTTAAGTTGGTGATATCCCGATCTCAAGTCTATCTTTGAGAAAATCGAAGCTCCTCGCAACTGATCGAACAGATCATCGATCCTCGGTAACGAATACTTGTTCTTGATCATTAACTTATTCAATTTTCTATAATCGATGCACATACGCATCGACCCATCCTTCTTCTTAACAAACAAAACCGGCGCTCCCCACGGTGACACACTTGGTCGAATGAATCCGCGATCTAACAATTCCTAAATTTGAGCTTTAAGCTCTGCTAGCTCCTTCGGCGCCATTCTATAAGGAGCAATGGACACCGGAGCCGTTCTTGGCAACAGCTCAATGCCAAACTCTACCTCCCGATCCGGAGGCAATCCTGGAAGCTCCTCGAGAAAGACGTCCGAAAACTCTTTCACCGTTCTAACACTTTCTACCGACAACTCTTTGGCATCCAAAGCACTGATAAAGGCTAAGAACGCTCCACACCCCTTTCGCACTAACTTTTCTGCCTTTAAAGCAGATACCACATTAGACAGATAGTTTCTTCTTTCACCTATCATCATCACTTCCTTACCCTCCGAAGTTCTTAGAACCATCTGCTTGCAGCACAACCCAAGTTCGCACGGTGTTTCACCAACCAGTCTATGCCCAAAATAAGGTCGAACTCGCCGAATGGTAGTTCCATCAAATCCGCCAGAAATATTTCCCCCTGAACTTCTAAGGGCCCATCCCTAAATAACTTATTTACTGCCATCAACTGTCCTAATGGGCTAATCACAGTTGTTTCTCTAGCAGTAATCTCAGATCTAATGTTCAAGGTTCCAGACACATCACAAGCAACATACGAATGGGTGGATCCAATATCTATCAAAGCAGTAACAGGTACATCAGCTATGAAAAACGTACCGATTATGACATCAGGTGCATCGCCATCCTCTCAACGTCTGACCGCATAAACCAACCCTGGTTGTCTCGCCTCCGCGTTACCCCTATTATCGGTACCTCTACCCAGTGCACCCTGACCTCGTCCTACGCCATTACCGCATCGACCTGGCCCACGGCCTCTCGGCAGCTGTTGAGCGCCTCTAGCTGGCTGCGCAAAATTGTTATGAACCCCTGAGTATGAGCAGGCTGTCGAGGACAATCCTTAAACCGATGATCTTTGGAACCACATCTGAAACAACCACCGATTCTCTTTCAGCATTCACCCGAGTGAAGTTTTCCACAATCCACACATGGCTGTAACTGATTAGTAGCAGCTTGTACTCTCGCTCGAGTTGGCTCCTCATTCCTGGGCTTTTTCTGAAAACCTCTAGCAGAACCCGAGTACCTAGAGTCTCTCTTGTTCCTGCCCCTATCATTGTCTCAGTTTTGCCACTCCGAGTGTTTAACCTCCTCAGCTATCTTAGCTTTTTCCACAAGAGTAGCAAAATTCCTCTCCTTCTGTGGGGCTATCAGTACCCGTAATTCATCATGCAACTCGTCCTCAAAACGTACACAGCGTTCATAATCAGTCGGCACTATTCCCCGGGCATACCGACTAAGACGTAGAAATTCCGCCTCGTATGCTGCCACAGATCTCCCTCCTTGGACCAGATTTAGGAATTCCTTCCTTCGGGCATCTACATAACTAGCCCCGACGTATTTCCCTTGAAATGCAGTCTTAAAGAATTCTGTGTAATGTCGATCGGCACGAGTACCATCCCGAACGAGTGAGCCACCAGCGATACGCCTCGTCTCTCAAAGAATGACACGGCTCCTTTCGCCGCTCATCCGTGCAATCCAAGTCGTCCATAATCCGCTCCACTGCCTCAAGCCAGTATTCTGCTACACTTGGGGCTACACCCGAAATACCCCTAAAGACTTCAGCTCCATTCGATCTAAGTTGCTCCGATATCGATCCACGAGCTGCCGACCCAGTTCTTTCACCAGCAACCCTTTCCAGAACTCGCAACATTGCTTGGGACAGAGCGTCGTTCTCTCTCATACGATCATGTGACCCAGCTTCAGTCACTGGTGACGCAGGGGCATCCATTTCCGGCATATGTCCCGATGCCTCAGACACAACTCTAGCACCTCGGCCTCTACCACGGCCACGTCTACCACGTCCACGTCCTCTAGCGCTCATATTTGCTAATTCGATTTAATCTGATTAAGAGTCTTATGAATCAGTATGCTATTTTAGTGTTTATTAAACAATATTTTATGAAGTATAGGAAGTAAAGTTGTTCTCGCAAAACGCATCCTATAGTCTCAATCTCTATAGTTTCAGCTCCTAAAACTAAAAGTTCTAGAGTATTTCTACAGTCATACCACAATATTCATAAAATGAAAACATAAACTTACTTGACTTGGTGCCGGATGCCCGTGTTGCCATACTTCCCTTAAAACATGCATTTATAATTTAAAATTTTAAACAGCTTTGGAAAACACTTTTGAACCCAAACCACAGCCGAGTTTTGCAACCGGGCTCTGATACCATAAAATGTAATGCCCCAAACCCGGCCCATGCGTTATGACCGGATCTGACATGTCACATGAGAAAACATGTAAAATCCTTTTGATTCGTACTAAAATAGGTATTATTTTGTTATAATCAAGAAAACAAGTTTGATTTGAAATATTTGATAAAATACTACTAACCTCGAAGGTTGATTGATAATTTGATAATTTGAACTAGTAATCTTATAAAACCGTGACTTTTGGAAATATCGTTGATAATTCGTAAGAAAATTTTCGAGTTAAAATATTTGTAAAAGTTTGTTATGAAAACCATTTATTAATCTATTTTGGAAAAACCTTTATTTAAATTTTTAGAAAAATCCCCATTTAAAACAATTCAAGCAATATAATAAGTACGTCAAAACATAAAGCAAAAATAAAAATATTCCAGAGGCCTTATTACAACATAAAAACCCAAAATAGTAAAAGTAATAAAATAAACGGAAATAGAAATCTAAAGTTCAAAAACACCATTTCTGAAGTATGGCCTCCACCGAGTCATGCATGGCCCAAAACCACATCACTGAGCATTACCTGCAAGGGTTAAGGAAAAAGGGGTGAGTTACTAGAACTCAGTGTATAATCCCCCTTACCGTTGTCCACTGGGCCTGAACCCGTTTGGCATCAACTTGGGCCTAAGCCCATTTACATAACAGAATATATATATATACAATGTATGCAACCCAACCCATCCATCCATCACACCCCCGACCAACCAATCACACCTGTGGGGATCAAGTCAACCCACCCCACCGTTCACACCAATTCGAAGGCAAGTTGCCATTTATAATATTTTATTTGTGGCCATGCCACCGAAATCATAATGAAACATAATAAACATTTTTGTGGCAATGCCACCAGGCTACACTTCTCTTCGTCATTTTTCCCAACCCATGCAATATGTAACATGCATCATACATAATTAAACATAATATCCACATATATGTACAACAATCATTAATCCAACAATTTATTACGGTAAATCGGCCAACTATAGATCTTTGTAATTCGATCCACTAAAGCATTCTAGCAATTCGGCCCATAGGGGCATTTTCATAATTTGGCCCATAAGGGTATTTTCGTAAATCGGCCCATAGGGGTGATAAACCGAAATAGTAACATATTTTAATCCCACATTTAGTATGCTTTTGGATGAATTATCCCTTGATTTATGTAAAAAGGTGCTCTTAATCCTTTCTTTTCATGTCTTATACTCAGGAAAGCACCCAAGGATAAAAAGAACGAGAAACGGGCTCAAAACGGACCAAAGAAGAAATCGACATGACCTGGACTTAGACCCACACGGCCGTGCCAAGTCAATCATCTAGAACACGGTCTAACCCCGACTCACACGGCCGTGTCTCATTAAAGAAATCCGAACATGGCCTGGCCACGATACACATGGGCGTGCGCCATGGCCGTGCCTCTGTCGTGGAGAAGAGCAATTTCATTCGGGAAAGGATACTTAGGGAGAAAGAAATGTATTTCAAAAGCCTATAAATACACCCTAAGTATGACCTAAGAAGGGGAGCCCAAAGCCATCGTCTAGGGGCGTCGTACTAGGCCAGAGAAGGCAGATTTGTGGGGATTCGCTCAGGGATAGCCAGTTGATCCATCTCAAGAAGCCAGAATTATACTCAAGACGGAGGATCTCTCCTTCAATTCCTTCAGGGAGTTTTAGGGATTTCTTATGTTTTGTTTTATCTTTTCTCTTGAGATGTTTTCCTTTATTGTTATGAACTAAACCTTTCGGATACCCAGAAGAGATGAAACCTATGATAAATCTTGTTAATGTTTTTGAATTATATGATAAATACTTAGTTTGTTCTTAATTATATGCGCTTAATCCAAATTTAATGTGCTTAGGTGGAGGAGGAATAGACCCCGCCTAAGAGTAGATCCAACATAATTAAGCGGAGTTGATCGCACGCCTAGAGATAGGGTGACGAGATTTTTTGCCGGATTAGGGTGAAACCTAATATGGGAGTCCATAGATCGATTTCATTGCTATTCTAGGGGTTATTATAAGAGAATGAGAGTTCCACTAATTAACCTAGGGTTAGGCGTTATTCGCCTCGAGAGAGGGTTTAATATACGTTAGGGAGTCTTACGGATCAAACTAAGTGAATAAATCGTATGGTTCAGTGTTAGATAACAAGTGAAGTCTAGGTGGATTCTTCCTAGGGTATCATCTAAATCAACCGAGTTTTTCCCAAGTTATTTTCTAAATTCATTCTTCTTTGTCTTAGAGTCTTTAGTTTAGTAGTTAATTAATTTAGATTAGATAAACAATCTCTCTTTATTTTTAGGCTAGATAATAAGAAGAAAGTTAGTATTAGTACTTTTAGTTCCTTTGGGTTCGATAATCCGGTCTTGCCTAAGCTATACTACTGTTCGATAGGTGCACTTGCCTCAATCGTTGTCAGAGTTAGTTTCCAGGTTCGATCCTTCTTTTTATAAATTTTAAAGCTCTGATTCACAGCGATCATGTTTTTGGCGCCGTTGCCGGGGAACTAAAATATTAAGAAAGCTCTATTTTCATCACTTTAGCCATTATTTTTATTTTTCGCAATTTATTTTTATTTTTAGTTTTAAATTTTCTAAATTTTCTTTCTTTATTTTCCTAGCAGGTACCTTTAGTTTATGACTAGAAGGAACCCGAGAGGACCTTTAGTATACGACAGTGATATTAACGCTACCGTTTGCAGGAATCGCAGAGAAATTAGGCGAGCCCTAAATTACATGGAAGAAGAGCAAGAAGACAGATCCAATCCTACTGAAGGGATGGACGAAAATAACCCACCACCACAAGATGTGGGAGAAAATAATGCTCCGCGTACTATGTATGATTATGCTAAACCTCATTCACAGGAGCCAAATCAAGTATTGTTAGGCCTGCTACAGCTGCTAATAATTTTGAATTAAAGCCTAACACTATACAAATGATTCAACAGTTTGTTCAATTTGATGGTTTGCAGGACGAAGATCCAAACACTTATATAGCTAATTTTTAGAGTTCTGTGATACCTTCAAAATAAATGGCGTTTCTGATAATGCCATACGTCTTCGGTTATTTCCCTTTTCATTAAGGAATAAAGCCAAACAGTGGTTAAACTCGTTACCACGAGGGTCAATCACTACATGGGATCAAATGATCGAAAAAATTTTATTAAAATATTTCCCACCGGCCAAAACGGCCAAATTACGTAATTATATCTCTTCTTTTGTACAGATGGATTAGAGACATTACACGATGCATGGGAGAGATATAAGGATCTCTTGAGAAGGTGTCCACACCATGGTTTACCTTTGTGGCTCCAAGTCTAGACTTTCTATAACAGTGTAAACCCCTCAACGAGACAACTAATTGATTCAGCCACCGGTGGAACCTTGAATAATAGAACACCTGAGGCAGCCTACGAGTTTATTGAAGAGATGTCACTAAATAACTATCAGTGGAAGGTTACAAGGACCAAACCAACAAAATCGGCCGGAGATTTCAACATAGATGCTGTAACCATGCTATCAACACGGTAGAGATGATGAATAAAAAGCTTGATAGTTTGTGTTCTTCGCAGCACATCCGAAGAATGCAAAGGCGACATAAGTGGAACTGTGGCGAATCTCGAGTACCCACCCTACCAACCGGCACAGAGAGAGCGAACAGATGAACTATATAGGTAACAATTTCAGATCTAATAATAACCCATATAGTAATAATTATAATCGAGTTGGAGGAACCACCCAAATTTTTCGTGGGAGGACAAGGAAATCAAGGAAATCAAAGACAACAACCTCCTCAAAATTTCCAAAATCAGCCCTATCCATAAGAAAGGAAGCCGAATATTGAAGAGACGTTAAACAAATTCATAGCATCCACGAAGCCCATCTCCAAAAAAGCGAGGTAACACTCGACACCCAACAAACATCGATCAAAAGCGATCGAGAACCAAGTTGGAGGACTTACAAAGGCAATCGGAAATTACCCGGTCGATCGGACAAATTGCGAAGCTATTATCCGAACGACCGCAAAGGGCGTCTCACCGAGTAATTGAAATTAATCCAAAGGAGCAAATCCAAGCCATAACAATACTCAAGAAAGCGAAGAAGTAGACGAACCCGGTCAACACAAGGAAACAAGGTAGAAAAATGTAAAGTTGAGGTAACACAAGACAAGCCAAAACCGGTAATCAAGGAGTACCAACCTCGCATACCATATCCGAAAGCGTTAACAAGAGGCGATACAGAGGAACATTCGGTAAGTTTCTTAAACTTTTAAAAAATTACATATTAACTTACCGCTACTTGAAGCTCTTTCACGGATGCGATTCGAGGAAATTTTTAAAACATCTCTTGACGAATAAGCGCAAGTTAGGCGAGGATCCACATGTGGAATTAAACGCAGTGTGCTCAAGCAATGTTACTGAGAATAGACTACCACAAAAGCTAAAAGATCCGAGGAGTTTTACAATTCCATGTTTAATTGGTAGACTAACTGTTGATAATGCGTTAGGTGATTTAGGGGCAAGCAATAATGTCATGCCTTATAAATTATTTAAACAACTAGGTCTAGGGAAACCCAAGAAAACTAGGATGAGCATTCAATTAGTGATAAAAGCTCATTAGAATTCCTAGGGTATTATCGAAGATGTTCTTGTAAAAATTGATGATTCGTTTTCCTAGTAGATTTTGTTGTCTTAGACATGGATGAGGATAATTCGATTCCCTAATTTTAGGAAGACCCTTTTTAGCATGCACAGACTAAAATTGATGTTGATGCGGGAAAACTCATACTTTGTGTAGGGAATGAGACAGTCACCATCAAAGCTCTCGACTCGGCTAGAACATCGAATAATCAAGGTGAGAACGTAAATTCTCACGATAATAATTCGGTTAACCCCTATTTTCAGGAAGCACCACCAAAGAATACAACCGAACCCGATCCTAAACTTCAAGCCAACAAGGAAGTAGTTCATGAAGATCGAGGATTGATTCGATGATCTAGGCAGTGGAAGACTCACTTCAACGAAATTAGGGATACACGATGAAGAAACGGAACCACACAAGGTAAAATCGAAAGAGCCCCTGATGAGCTCATAGGAACAACAAACCACGTCAAAATAGGAGATCAAGTATTGATAGAAAAAACTGACCCTCGAATATCTCCTCCGGACCCTAGCACAAACAAAGAAATATCTTTTAGGGTAACCAGTGTTTTCCCATACGTAACAGTTGAGGTGACTAATCCTATTTTTGGTACTTTTACTATAAACACATCTCGACTTAAATTTTTTCACGAAGACACAAATGATAGCATGAGGAAGGACTTCCAACTCCTCAAACCACCCTGACAATGCAAATGAGAGGAGAGTCTAGCTTAAGACTATAAACTAGCGCTTCTCGGGAGGCAACCCGAGCACTAACACAATTTATTTTTACATTTTGCTTTAAATTTATTTTTCTTCTTCTTATTTTCTTAACACCTAGTTATAAACTAACCAGAAGTGCAGATTTCTAAGTCACACGGCCTTGCACACGGCCGTGGCCGTGGCCGTGTGGATCATAAGAATCCTTGTACTGACATAGCAGAGGCCGTGCGAATCAGTTCCAACCACTTTTTGATGTCACGGATCCAACCACTACACCACGGGCACCGACAAAGGGGCACGGTCGTGCCCCATAACCGTGTGAAGCTACTGACTTGCCAACCATAGGCTGAACACGCCCGTGCCTGAAAATTGTGCCAACATACTGACTTGTCGAACACAGGCTAGACACGAGCGTGGGGAACCAACACACCCTAGAACACGGCCGTGTGAGGCGACCGTGTGAATCGACACACCCTCAACCCACGGGCGTGGGAAACTGCCAGACCTGAAATTTTATTTAAACACCATACCCCTCTCCTTTCTCTTCTTAACCCACTTTCTTTCTTTCTTCTCTCCTCTTTCTTTCTTTCTTTCTTTCTATTCTCCCTCTTTCTTTTTCCTTTTCCTGATAAATCCTTAGACTCTTGAGCTACAACAACATCATATCCATGGCAAAGAAGCGTAAAAGGCCAATCACGGTCTCCTCAAAGGAGACCGATTCACATGAGTTCATGCTTAAGTGACTTCATCCAAACGACAAGCCAAGGATATTTGAGGCTATCTAGTTTTTATTTCATTTTTCTCTTTTGCTTCAATTTCCTTCCCTTTAACAATCTTATGCTTCATTTAGTTTATTTTACCTTAGTTTCTTAATTTTAGGTTCTAAAGGCTGCTAGGGAATCACGCCACGACCACCACCATATCCTCAGCCTTAGAAATCACATCCAACAATAAGGACTCTACGGTCCATCCATCTTTTCTTTTAATTTTAGTTTCATCTTTATTTTTCTCCACTTTAGCTTGCTTTTCCTTAAATATTTAATTAGTATAGTTTTAATTATTATTAGTATATCCTGGTTAATCCTGCATGAGCTTCCCAATTTCTTCATCTAGCGCAGGATCGTCACCCAGACCGGCCCCTCCAATGTATTTTCCACATCCTCCAAGGATTCCATCCATAGTTCGGGAGTTTTACTTATCCCCATATCTTCTGATCTGAACATTACATTTATATTATCTAACTTTGTACATTGAGGGCAATGTACATCTTAAGTGTGGGGGGTGAACAACCTAAAAAGTAGCCTAACTTTTTTCATTATTCTCAAATTTCTGAAATTAGGTTCCAAACTTTTTGCATTGTTCTCAAAATCCTGAATTTAGTCTTGTTTTTAAATAATTTCCTCATATTACTAATTAAGATGAAATTTCTGATGATTTATGATTTTTATTGATATGTTTTAGATTAAGTCATTGATAATTGTGCATTGATAATTAAATTCTAAGAATACTAGAGAATCAAGCATAATAAGTCTATTTTTCTGAATTAAAAATTTTATAGGTCGTCTACCTGAATTTAAATATTACCTTGAAATTTGATATTTACAAGGTTGATGTCAAAAATACCCATAATTTTTGTGAGTTTTTGAGCCTTATAGAGCATAAATTATTTTTCTTGCTCACTTTATTGATTATGAGTATGTCAACACTGATTTGTTATTCTAGAACTTGCATCGATTATACATGTCGAGACCACACTTTTGATTTGATATACAGAGATGATAAAGGCACCTAGGTTTTAACCCACTAACTCCATTAAAAGCCTACCTTCACAAATTAACCCCTAGTGAACCCCTTTTAATCCTAACAACCCTATTTATTGACTCACCCACTAATATTAACCCAAAACCCTTTGTAATTGTTATCACCATTCTTTCTAACTACCCCTATATCGAGGTTTGATCTGATTAGTTGCCTAATTATGAATTTTAGTAATTTATCCTTTATTATGTATTTAGTTTGTTCTTAAAAAAAACGATGAAGTATATTCATTATTAGTTATGTGATTAAACGAGCTTATACATTTATTTAAATTCCAAATATCGAAGAAGAAGCTCGTATTATTAGTATTATTAGTTTTCAATTGATGTAATTATTATTATTAGTTCATTAGTTCTTAGTTAGGTAATTTATCAATTCAATCTCGATTCTAACCCTTTAATTCAGCCTTTATCCACACCTTAACCCTAGCCCCGTTACAACCCTAACAAAGACCTTTTGATTTGTGTTTCATCTCATATTTTAGTGGTGGAGATTTGATTTTCATGCAAGCCTATGGGATTAACTTTTCATGTTTGACTTTTGAGTGCCTAAATTTTGAACCTTAAACACTTTGAGTGATTTGAGTGCATCTTTAGTGAGGATGTCAATCCTTGACAATTTCGAATCAGAGGTAATTATTTAGATGAAGGGAAACACCTATGTTTTGTGCTACAAAATATAAGGATTATAGTGTTTGAATTTTTAGGACACTTTGAGTTGAATTATCCATGTATAAATTATCCCTGAATTATGATGAGACACTATCAATGACTATGATGAATTATAGGAAGTTTGTTTTAATTGTAAATTGAGAATTTTGCTTGAGGACAAGCAAAAGCTTAAGTGTGGGGGTATTTGATAAACCGAAATAGTAACATATTTTAATCCCACATTTAGTATGCTTTTGGATGAATTATCCCTTGATTTATGTAAAAAGGTGCTCTTAATCCTTTCTTTTCATGTCTTATACTCAGGAAAGCACCCAAGGATAAAAAGAATGAGAAACAGGCTCAAAACGAACCAAAACGGGCCAAAGAAGAAATCGACACGGCCTGGACTTGGACCCACACGGCCGTGCCAAGTCAATCATCTAGAACACGGTCTAACCCCGACTCACACGGCCATGTCTCATTAAAGAAATCCGAACACGGCCTGGCCACGATTCACACGGGCGTGCGCCATGGCCGTGCCTCTACCGTGGAGAAGAGCAATTTCATTCGGGAAAGGATACTTAGGGAGAAAGAAACGTATTTCAAAAGCCTATAAATACACCCTAAGTATGACCTAAGAAGGGAGCCCAAAGCCATCGTCTAGGGCGTCGTGCTAGGCCGAGAGAAGGCGATTTGTGGGGATTCGCTCGAGGATAGCCAGTTGATCCATCTCAAGAAGCCAGAATTATACTCAAGACGGAGGATCTCTCCTTCAATTCCTTCAGGGAGTTTTAGAGATTTCTTATGTTTTGTTTTATCTTTTCTCTTGAGATGTTTTCCTTTATTGTTATGAACTAAACCCTTCGGATACCCGAAGGGGATGAAACCTATGATAAATCTTGTTTTTGTTTTCTGAATTATATGATAAATACTTAGTTTGTTCTTAATTATGTGAGCTTAATCCAAATTTAATGTGCTTAGGTGGAGGAGGAATAGACCCTGCCTAAGAGTAGATCCAACATAATTAAGCGGAGTTGATCGCACGCCTAGAGATAGGGTGACGAGATTTTCTTGAATTAGGTGAAACCTAATATGGGAGTCCATAGATCGATTTACTGCTATTCTAGGGGGTTATTATAAGAGAACGAGAGTTCCACTAATTAACCTAGGGTTAGACGTTATTCGCCTCGAGAGAGGGTTTAATATACGTTAGGGAGTCTTACGGATCAAACTAAGTGAATAAATCGTATGGTTCAGTGTTAGATAACAAGTGAAGTCTAGGTGGATTCTTCCTAGGGTATCATCTAAATCAACTGAGTTTTTCCCAAGTTATTTTCCAAATTCATTCTTCTTTGTCTTAGAGTCTTTAGTTTAGTAGTTAATTAATTTAGATTAGATAAACAATCTCTCTTTATTTTTAGGCTAGATAATAAGAAGAAAGTTAGTATTAGTACTTTTAGTTCCTTTGGGTTCGATAATCCGGTCTTGCCTAAGCTATACTACTGTTCGATAGGTGCACTTGCCTCAATCGTTGTCAGAGTTAGTTTCCAGGTTCGATAATTCTTTTTATAAATTTTAAAGCTCTGATTCACCGCGATCAAAGGGCATTTTCGTAAATCGGCCCATAGGGGCATTTTCGTAATTCTAACAATGTTAATACTGATTTTGACAAATCTATAGAAATAATGTAATTTAAGCAAATTTCCTTGTTTATGCCATATTACAATTTTAACCATATAAATAATAATGATCTTATTTCCAACGTAATTTCGAATCATAAATCTACGGAATTTTGGTGTGAGATTACACACCTAATTACAGTAAGGACTAAACCTTCTTGATCGTCGGCACCTAAATCACCATTACACTCGATTAATCCAACAAACGAGGTTTTATTATTCTAACTCTAAATCAAATGATCTAATGAATTGCTTACTCTTAGTATCGTGAACGACCACGATTTGTCTATTCTCACCGGATGATGGTCCACAACCCGGTGGGAAATCTCGAACCGCCGAAATCGCTCTACGCTTGAACTTAGGAGTAGGAATAGCAAATCCACTCCTTTTGTGTTCTCTAATTGCTTTTCCTTTCAAATCGGTTCCACTTGTCTCTATAGGAAAAATCTTGGTTAGAACACTACTATGAGAGAAAGTAGTTGTTTTAGTGATAGGAGTAGGCTTACCACTATTTTCGAAGAATTAGCTAAAAGAGAATATCAAGTGATTTCATCCCTAAAAACATAATCGATTAGTCGAAACTTCGATCCGATTATAACATAGTCGAGTAGAGATATAATGAGAAATCCAAGAAGGAACCCCTTACCTTAATGATTATATAACCGATTCCCACCAATTGTACTTTATGGCTACGGATGATTCAAAGGTAATAGATTCGGCTTTCCAACTATTACACTACAAAAATAACGATTAAGATATGAGGGAGTATGGAAAACTCCATTTCGATTTAGAATCAATTTGAAATAACCAAATAATGAGGAACACTCATTCGGCTAGAGAGAGAAGAGAATGAAAAGATTAGAATAAAGTCATTTACCCGATCTAATCAAGGAAGAAATGTCCAACTTGCAAGATGAAGAAGAGAAGATGATCAAGATTCGGCTAGTGGAGAGAAAGGGACCAAGGAGTTTCGGCCACAAAGAAATGTCGGTATAAGAGATAAGGAGAAAGATTGAAGAAAGGGTAAAAAGAAAAGAGATGATGGACAAAGGGTATTAGGGTGTTTCCGGCTAAAACGAAGGAAAATGGTGCACAATATTGGCCTTAGAGTTTCAGCAAGACAAAGGAAAAAGATGCTCACTTTTGGTTTTGAAGTTTTGGCAAAAAGGGAAAAATTGGAAAAAGAAAAAAAAACACCAAAATGCTAAGAAGAAAACAACCTCTCAAGCACCAAAATTTGCTAAAATGCCTAAAAAAATTCGGCTTCCCCCCTTTACCCCACAAAACCGTGTATCACTTTTGCTAAGAGGATGAATGTTGACCAAAATAATCTTTCCAAAACATCCTCCACAATATAGGCCAACATGTTCCATTCTCTTGCCTTTTCCTTTTGATTCTTTCCTTCATTATCCCTTCTTTTCCTCCATACCATATTTCCTTATTCTTCTTTCCATAAATAAAAAGTCTTCCTTACCTTAATTAGGACCATGGCCAACACTTGGAAAAGAAGTACAAAAATTAATCAAATTTTTTTTTGCACTAGGTGGGATTCGAACTCCTCCCCAAAAGCCCTTCATGTGACGCCACAACCTCCTTACCATATGCTCACTTATGCTAGCAAAATACACATTTATTTCCTTAAGCATTGATGTCACTTACCTATCTCTCCTTAAAGTCCTTAAACATAAAAATTTTACTAAGGCCAAGTTCAACCCCGAGCCTTCTTAGGACCCCTAAACATACACCATTAACATTTTAAACTAGCCTATCGCATGATATAATTCAAAACATAAATTCCCGAATTTCAGGATGTTACATTATCTTTCACCTCCAACGCAAGGATTTTAGCCATAATTCAGGGAGTTTCACTTCTCTCCATATCTTTTGAATTTATACTTAATTTTCTATATATATATCCTTGTACATTGAGGGCAATGTACATCTTAAGTGTGGGGGGTGAACAACCTAAAAAGGTGCCTAATTTTTTTCATTATTCTCAAATTCCTGAAATTAGGTGCCAAACTTTTTGCATTATTCTCAAATCCCTGAATTATGCCTTGTCTTAAAATAAATTTCTCATATTATCATTAGAATGAAATTTCCATGATTTATGATTTTTATTGATATGTTTTAGATTAAGTCATTGATAATGGTGCATTGATAATTAAATTCTAAGATACTAGAGAATCAAGCATGATAAGTCTATTTTTCGGTATTAAAAATTTTTCTAGGTTGTCTACCTGAATTTGAATATTACTTTGAAATTTGAAATTTACGAGGTTGATATCAAAATACCCATAATTTTTGTGAGATTTTGAGCCTTATAGAGCGTATATTCTTTTTCTTGCTCACTTTTTGATTATGAGTGTGTCAACATTGATTAGTTATTCTAGAACTTGCATCGATTATACATATTGAGACCACATCTTTGATTTGATATACAGAAATGATAAAGGCACCTAGGATTTAACCCACTTACTCATAAAAAGCCTACCTTCATAATTAACCCCTAGTGAACCCCTTTGATCCTAACAACCCTTTTTATTGACTCACCCACTAATATTAACCCAAAACCCTTTGTATTTGTTATCACTATCCTTTTTTACTACCCTTTTTGTCGAGATTTGATTTTGAGCAGTCGCTTAACTATGTTCTATATTTCAATTGTTAAAGTACTTTCTTATTATTGTAAATATTTGTGACTTGTTCTTAAAAAAAATCGAAGTATATTCATTATTAGTTTTGAGATTAGGTGAGCTTACACGTTAAATTCCAATTATTGAAGAAGAAGCTCGTATTATTAGTTTTCAATTAATGTAATTACTTTTATTCAGTTCATTGTTTCTAGTTAGGTAATTTATCAATTCAATCTCGATTCTAACCCTCTAATTCAGCCTTTATCCACACCTTAACCCCAGCCCCGTTACAACCCTTTCAAAGACCTTTTGATTTGTGCATCATCTCATATTACAGTGGTGGAGATTTGATTTTCATGCAAGCCTATGGGATTAACTTTTCAGGTTTGACGTTGGAGTACTTAATTCTGAACCTTAAACACTTCGAGTGATTTGAGTGAATCTTTTGTGAGGATGTCAATCCTTGTAAGTTTTGGATCAGAGGTAATTATTTAGATGAGGGGAAGCACCTATGTTTTGTGCTACAAATGTATGACTTATATTGTTTGAATCTTGAGGACTCTTTGAGTTAAATTATCCATGTATAAATTATCTATGAATTATGATGAGACATTGTTGATAGGAATATTGAATCATGGAAAGTTCGTTTTAATTGTAAATTGAGAATTTTGCTTGAGGACAAGCAAAAGCTTAAGTGTGGGGGTATGTGATAAACCGTAAAAGTAACATATTTTAATCCCATATTTAGCATACTTTTGGATGATTTATCCCTTGATTTATGTAAAAAGGTGCTCTTAATCCTTTCTTTTCATGTTTTATACCCAGGAAAGCACCGGAGGATGGAAAGAATGAGAAACGGGCTCAAAACGGACCAAATTGGGCCAAAATGAAAATCGACACGGGTTGGACTTGAGCCAACACGGCCGTGTCTCCTTGATAGACTAGAACACGGCCTGATCACGATTTACACGGACGTGGCACCTCATTAAAAGTCCGAACACGGCCTAAAGACGATTCACACGGGCGTGTGCCATGGCCGTGTCCCTATCGTGGAGAAGAGCAATTTCACTCGGAAAAGGATACTTATGGGCAAAGAAACCTATTTTAAAAGCCTATATAAACACCCTAAGTATAACCTAGAAGAGGGCGGTGAGCTAGGCCAAGGAGCCGAGCCGAAAAGGTCAGATTTGTGGGAAACACTCGAAGATAGCCAGTTGATCCATCTCAAGAAGCCGGAATTCTACTCAAGGCGGCGGATCTCTCCTTCAATTCCTTCAGGGTGTTTTAGGGATTTCTTATGTTTTGTTTTATCTTTTCTTCTGAGATGTTTTCTTTTATTATTATGAACTAAACCCTTCAGATACCTGAAGGGGATGAAACTTAGATGAATCTTGTTATCGTTTGTTGAACTATATGATAAATACTTGATTTGTTCTTAATTATGTGTTCCTAATTCTTATGTTAATATTTTCGGGATATTGATTCAAGTTTGATGTGCTTAGGTGGAGGAGCAAAAGTCCTTGCTTAAGAGTAGATCTAGCATAGTTAAGCGGAGTTGATCGCGTGCCTAGAGATAGGGTGACGAGATTTTACCGGATTAGGGTGAAACCTAATATGGGATTCCATAGATCGAGTTAATGCAATTCTAAGGGTTTTAATTAGAAAGAGATTTCAATTAATCAACCTAGGGTTAGACGTTATTCGCTTCGAGAGAGGGTTTAATATACATTAGGGAGTCTTACGGATCAAGTCAAGTGAATAAATAAATGCAGTTCAGAGTTAGATAACAAGTGAAGTCTAGGTGGATTCTTCCTAAGGGTATCGTCTTAATCAACTGAGTTTTTTCAACAGTATTTCCCCAATTCATTCTTTTTGTCTTTGCGTCTTTAGCTTAGTAGTTAGTTAAATTTAGATTAAATAACAACTTCACTTATTTTAGGCTAGATAATAAAAAGAAAGTTAGTATTAGTACTTTTGGTTCCTTTGGGTTCGACAATCCGGTCTTGCCTAAGCTATACTACTGTTCGATAGGTGCACTTTCCTCAATCGTTGTTATAGTTAGTTCCAGGTTCGATCATTATAAATTTAAAACTCTGAAATCAACGATCAGGATACTACTAGATCTTCTCTTAAAATAACATGTAATTATGTTGGATTTATATCATGCATAGAGCCTAAAAATATTAAAGAAGCATTAAAAGATGAATATTGGATATTGACTATGCAAGATATGTTTAATCAATTTGAGAGAAGTAATGTATGGACCCTAGTTGAAAGACCTAGTGAAAAATCTACTATAGATACTAAGTGGGTTTTTAGGAATAAACTATATGAGAGTGGAAACATAGTGAGGAACAAGGCTAGGTTTGTTGCTCAAGGTTACACTCAAGAGGAATGAATAGATTATGATAAAACCTATGCTCCTGTAGCTAGAATGGAAGCCATTAGGATGTTTTTATCTTTTGCATGCTATAATGATTTCAAATTATTTCAAATGGATGTAAAAAGTACTTTTCTAAATGGTTTTATAAATAAAAAAAGTGTACGTTGAACAACCACCCGATTTTGAGGATTCAAAATTTTCTAACATGTTTTTAATTTTTCAAAAGCTTTATATGGTTTGAAACAAGATCCTAGAGCTTGGTATGAAAGGCTTTTAAATTTTCTTTTTGAAAAAAGTTTTCTTAAAGGGAAGGTTGACACAACACTTTTTATTAAGAGAAAAGGAAAAGATTTATTAGTAGTGCAAATTTACGTTGATGATATTATTTTTGGTGCTACTAATGAAATTCTTTGTGAATATATTTCGAAGCTAATGTAATGTGAATTTGAGATGATCATGATGAGAGAATTCTCATTTTTTTTAGGGCTCCAAATCAAGCAAATGAAGAATGACATCTTCATCAATCAAGCCATGTATATAAAGGAAATGCTTAAGATGTTTGGGATGGACATCCTAAAACCTCAAGCCACTCCTATCAGCCCTTCCCCAAAGCTTGACAAAGATGATGAAGGTAAATGTGTAGATATTAAATTGTATAAGTCTATAATTGGTTCTTTGCTTTATCTTACCGCAAGTAGATCAGATATTATGTTAGTGTTTGCTTGTGTGTTAGATATCAATCATGCCCTAAGGAATCACATTTACAAGCCGTTAAGAGAATTTTTAAGTACCTTAGAGACACTCCTAATTTAAGACTTTGGTATCTTAGAGATTCATCCTTTAGCTTGCATGCTTTCTCGTATGCGGATTTTGAAGGTTGCAAATTAGATAGGAAGAGCACCTCCAATACTTGTCAATTCTTAGGCAACATGTTAATTTTATGGTTTTCAAAGAAACAAAATAGTGTTGCGTTGTCCACCATTGAAGCGGAATACATTTCCCTCGGTAGTTGTTGTGCTCAATTTTTATGGATGAAACAACAGCTTAAGGACTATGGAATTGATGTAGATACCATTCCTATCAAGTGAGACAATACTATTGCTATTTGTTTCACTAAAAATCCCATCCAACATTTTAGAACTAAGCACATTGAAATAAGACACCATTTCATTAGAGATCATGTCTAAAGAGGTGATATTGTTCTAGAGTATGTAGACACTTTGCATCAATTAACTGATATTTAAAAAAAAAACTATTAGACAATGAAATATTTTAGACACTTAGGAGAGAACTAGGTTTTGACCACCTTGCCTTGACTTTGTGTTGAATCTTTTCTGTGCACTTTGAATGATTTTTAAAATTTTATATGATTTAAAATGTATTTAAAAACCATATTTGCATGATTTCCATGGCTCTTATATACCAAAAGATAGGGGGAGTTTAAAATGTTTGATTAATCTATTTTGACTATATTTGTCTAGCATAATTTATTTTTGATGCCCTTGAACTTGCTTGATTGAACTTTAGTTGATTAACTTAGTCAATTTTTTTATGAATTTGTAATACTCTATGAATCATATGAATCTCGCTTAATTCCTTCATTTTCATGCACATGAAAACATTAGAATTTATCTAAGAGTCATTTTAGGACCTTTAGAGCATATTAGGACTTAGAAATTGTGTTGGGAAAAATTTTCTGCACTTGGAAAATAGAATGGACATTTGGTATTGATACCTTTTAAAAATTATCGATACCTGATAAAAAGTATCGATACCCATTTAAAAATATCGATACCTGCCGGGTTTTAAAAATTCCAACACTGAAGGTGTCAAAACACTTTCAAAAACCCCAAAACCATTTTTCCTTATCCATCCGAAAACCTTATCTACTCTCACTTAATTTCTTCAATAATCCTCCCACTTTTTCAATAAATCTTTTCTCCAAAACACTTTCTCATTGTATCAAGATTTTCTCAACATTGCTTCAAGTTTTTCAACATTGCTTCAATAAAATATAAAATTACGGGGTGGTATCCGCAAGTATACGGGTCTAGTTGTAATATAGTTTTACAACGGAGTGGGTAAGTACTCCGAGGATTGTACCCAAGGGAGACGAAGACTGGATCAATTTTAACCTACAAATTAAAAGATATAATTAATACTTTAATTATGTTAAATTACGTAAATGTAAATAAGAGATTTGTGGGAATTTTTATAGTATTGATAACAAAACAAAATAACATAAAAGAAAACTAAATTTCAAGAGATAGAAAAAGTAGAAGGAATCAAATCTAATGATGGGAAGTAGAAGGAATCAAATCTGATGATGGGTGATTAGCTTGCTTCGGCAATCCCAATCAACTTTTGTTTCAGGTTCCTCGTCAACCAACTAGTTGCTACCTTAGCAGGATCTTCCGATCTTCCACTAACATAACGAGTCAGCAAGGACTACTTATCTTCTAAACTCACAGTCTAGACTGGTTTGGGGTGAAGGTGTTCACGGATGGACAATACCAATTTTGGGTTAATTCCCAACTTGATGACTTCTCGGGGTTGTCAGTCCTAGGGTTTGTTTCGCACTCTTCCTTTCCAAAGCAGCTGATACATTAAGTAACCCTACAAAACTGTTAAGAGATCATGCCTCCACTTGCTAATCCCCTATAGAAGGATTAGTTCCTCATGGCTTTTATACATAATATGAAATAGATGGAAGAATAAAACATGGTAAATGAATCAAAGTGGAGAGTTCAAGAAAAGTATGATTTATATAAATAATAACACGAATCCACAGAAGTTGATCGTCTTCACAAGTCAGATCTCTTGAAAGAAAACAACAAACTGATAAACTGAAATAGTAACATATTTTAAACCCATATTTAGCATACTTCTGGGTGATTTAAGCCTTAAATTGTGTAATTTGGTGCTCTTAATCCTTTGTGTTCATGTTTTATACTCAGGAAAGCACCGGAGGATGAAAAGAACAAGAAACGGGCTTACAACGGGCCAAATAGGCCAAATCACAAAATTAACACGGCTTGGGCCCAAGCAACACGGCCGTGCCTCCCTAATCAGACCTGAACACGGGCTGGCCACGATTCACACGGGCGTGTGCCAAGGGCGTGTCCCTGCCGTGGAGGAGAGGAATTTCACTCGGATTTGGATACTTAGGGGTAAAGAAACACATTCCAAAAGCCTATATAAACACCCTAGAGGCCAACTTTCAGGGCGTCGGCTAGGCCAAGGAGCCGAGCAGGAAAGATTAGAATTGTGGAAATTACTTGAAGAAAGCCGGTTGATTCATCTCAAGAAGCGAGTTATACTCAAGACGGAGGATCTCTCTTCAATTCCTTGGGGGTTTTAGAGTTTTTCTTATGTTTTGTCTTATCTTTTCTTTTGAGATGTATTCTATTATCATTATGAACTAAACCCTCAAATACACGAGGGGATGAAACCTAAGATGAATCTTGTTATCATTTCTTTGAACTATATGATAAATATTTGATTTGTTCTTAATTATGTGTTCTTAATTCTTGTGTTGATATTTTCGGGATATTAATTCAAGTTTGATGTGCTTAGGTGGAGGAGCAAAAGTCCCTGCCTAAGAGTAGATCTAGCATAATTAAGCGGAGTTGATCGCACGCCTAGAGATAGGGTGACGAGATTTTGCCGAATTAGGGTGAAACCTAATATGGGAGTCCATAGATCGAGTTAATGCGATTCTAGGGGTTTTAATTAGAAAGAGATTTCAATTAATCAACCTAGGGTTAGACGTTAGTCGCCTCGAGAGAGGGGTTAATATACATTAGGGAATCTTACGGATCAACTCAAATGAATAAATCGTCTGGTTCAGAGTTAGATAACAAGTGAAGTCTAGGTGGATTCTTCCTTGGGTATTGTTTTAATCAATTGCTTTTTCACACAAGTATTTCCCGAATTTCATTCTTTTTGTCTCATTGTCTTTAGCTTAGTAGTTAGTTAATTTTCTAGATTAAACCGATTCACTTCAATTTTAAGGCTAAATAATAAAAAGAAAGTTAGTATTAGTACTTTCGGTTCCTTTGGGTTCGAAAATTCGGTCTTGCCACTAAGCTATACTACTGTTCGATAGGTACACTTGCCTCAATCGTTGTCATAGTTAGTTTTTAGGCTCGATCATTCTCATTATAAATTTTAAGACTATGACACACCGATCACGAACAAATAAACTAAACTCTAGAAAACCTAATAAAGAAAGAAAATGAAACTAAATCTAAAGAAAGAAACTAGGTTAATGGAAAGGTGTCCATAACATGTGCCAAAGGAGCCAATTTATAGCCTTTAAGTAGCCGTCATCCTTAACCCTAGGTCAACTGACGTTCCCGAGCTTTAAGTTTGATTTTTTGGACCAAAATGCCTCTGCTTCATGTTTACTTTTCATCCCAAAGTCGATGTCGTGATACAACAGGACATGTGTCGCGACATAGAAGTCAGTATGCTCCTTTTTGGGATATCTTCAGGGTATGTCGCGACATCCTCAGTCAGTGTTGCGACATCGTAGGCAGTTTCGTCCTTTCTCCATTCTGTTCTCTATGTTGCAACATCGGACCTCCCGTATTGCGACATAGCATCCAGTGTTGGCCTAAAATGTCTTCTAATGGTATCCTGCATACTCACGAAATACGTTAGCTCTTTCTTAGGCCCTATTCGACCCTTAATGTAAATAAAAGACTCATTTCGTACATTTTATTAAATATAAGTAAAACTAAAGAAACTTAACTAAAATATAACAGAAATGCTTGTATTCAGGCTCCTTAAGTGCGAAAACTAGTTTAATCTGGTACACCGAATTACGACAGATCACTTATCATCACTTAGATCCTTCGACCTATCAAAAAGCATGTCATTTTTCACTTCACCGGCTATTGGTGGATCGACTGTGTCCAATCCGATAGTCATCCTAACCTCACTCTTATAATGTTTAATAACATAACTAAGGGCATTAGAAGGGAAATTTCTAAAAACAACACCCTTTCTCATGGCACTTATTTGTCATACATCTTTAAGCAGTGAAAGGATTAACACTAGTGGAGACACTCCTACCATTTCCAATCAACCTCTTAGTGATCGTTGTGTTTATGCGATGTCAAAGTCTTAAAATTTATAATGAGAATAATCGAACCTGGAAACTAACTATGACAACGATTTGAGGCAAGCGCACCTATCGGACAGTAGTATAGTTAAGGAAAGACCGGAATGTCGAACCCAAATGAACTAAAAGTACTAATACTAACTTTCTTTTTATTATCTAGCCTAAAATAAAGGGAATTTGTTGTTTAATCTAAATTAACTAATTATTAAACTAAAGACTCTAAGACAAAGAAGAATGAATTTGGGGAAAATACTTGTGGGAAAAGCCAATTGATAAAGACAATACCCAAGGAAGAATCCATCTAGACTTCACTTGTTATCTAACTCTGAACCAGACGATTTATTCATTTGACTTGATCCGTAAGATTCCCTAATGTATATTAAACCCTCTCTCAAAGCGAATAACGTCTAACCCTAGGTTGATTAATTGAAATCTCTTTCTAATTAAAACCCCTAGAATTGCATTAACTCGATCTATGGAATCCCATATTAGGTTTCACCCTAATCCGGCAAAATCTCGTCACCCTATCTCTAGGCGCGCGATCAACTCCGCTTAACTATGCTATATCTACTCTTAGGGAGGGACTTTTGCTCCACCACCTAACCACATCAAACTTGAATTAATATCCCGGAAATATCAACACAAGAATTAAGAACACATAATTAAGAACAAATCAAGTATTTATCATATAGTTCAGCAAACGATAACAAGATTCATCTTAGGTTTCATCCCCCTCAGGTATCTGAGGGTTTAGTTCATAATAATAAAAAAGAACATCTCAGAAGAAAAGATAAAACAAAACATAAGAAATTCCTAAAACCCCATGAAGGAATTGAAAGAGAGATTCTCCGTCTTGAGTATGATTCTGGCTTCTTGAGATGGATCAACTGGCTATCTTCAAGTAAACCTCCACAAATCTGCCTCATTTGGCCTAGCAAGACGCCCCTTGACAACAGCCTTGGGCTCCCCCTTTTAGGTCATACTTAGGGTGTTTATATAGGCTTTGGAATGTGTTTCTTTGCCCCTAAGTATCCTAATCCGAGTGAAATTTCTCTTTGTCACGGCAGGGGCATGGCCATGGCACACGCCCGTGTAAATCGTGGGCAGGCCGTGTGGAGTTCGTTGATGAGGAACGGCCATGTGGTCTTGGGCCCAAGCCGTGTCGATTTCGTGATGTGGCCCATTTGGCCCGTTTTAAGCCCGTTTCTTGTTCTTTTCATCCTCCGGTGCTTCCCTGAGTATAAAACATGAAAAAAAAAGGATTAAGAGCACCAAATGACATAAAATAAGGGATAATTCATCTAAAAGCATGCTAAATGTGGGCTTAAAATATGTTACTTTTACGGTTTATCAAATACCCCCACACTTAAGCTTTTGCTTGTCCTCAAGCAAGATTCTCAACTCATAATTAAAACGAACTTCCTCAATTCATAATATTCATCAATAATGTTTCATCATAATTCAAAGATAATTCATACATGGATAATTCAACTCAAAGAGTCCTAAAGATTCAAATAATCTAAGTCATACATTTTTGTAGCACAAAACATAGGTGTTTCCCCTTATCTAAATAATTACCTCTAATTCAAAATCGACAAGAATTGACATCCTCACTAAAGATTCACTCAAATCACTCGGAGTGTTTAAGGTTCAGAATCAAGCACTCAAAAGTCAAACATGAAGAGTTAATCCCATAGGCTTGCATGAAAATCAAATCTCCACCACTATTGTAACAGCCCAATTACGACCCTAATTGGAACGGTGGTTTCGAGGCCACGAATCTGAGTTAAAAAATAATAATAATAATTTTATATTTATTTAATATTTGTGATATATATTTAAGCATGTGTTAGAATATGGTGAGATAATTTGATTATTTATATGTTTAATTCAAGAAAAAGGATTAAATTGTTTAAGAGTTAAAAGTAGCCTTTATTTAAATTGGAAGGGTCTAATTGACTTGTTTTCTTGCATGAATGGACTTGCATGGTAAATTACCCAAAAATTTAGTGAGTGGACGGCATGATGATTGTTTCATATTTTTTTATTAATTGTTTTAGTGAGTGATGTTATATTAATATTTTATATATGATTAAAATAAGGAAAAACATAAAAGAATTATAGGATATTCATCTTCCATCTTTGTTCTTCATTGCCGAAACTTAACAAAGAAAAGGGGGAAACTTAAGCTCTCAATATTCGGCCATTGCATGTCACATTAAGGTTAGTAATTGAGTTTAGTTTTTGTAGATTTTTACATTTTTGAGTTAGTTATCTTGAATACTATCACACCCACGTGGAAATTTTAGAGTTGAAAGCATGTTCTAGATCCGGCCATGGATGAATGCTTTTGTTTTGTTATGTTTGATGGAAGAATGTTAAGCATATGTTTGAAATCAACATGTTTTGAGTAGGAAATTTAGATGAAATGGAGTATGATGGCTTAAATTATGAAAATAATTAGTTGAGGGTATAAAATGCAAAATAAATGGTTTGTATAGACTTGTATAAGGATGAAGAAAATTCGGCCTTTAAGAAGTTAATCCAAATTACATGTATTTTGTGTTTTATGCTTTGGGGACTAAATTGCAAAAGTTGTAAATTATAGGGGTAAAATGGTAAATTATAAAATTATGAGTTTTGGATTAAATTGAATAAAAATGAATGTGAATAAGCTTTGTTTGGCATTCTTTAGATCAAGAACAAAAGAAAAAGGAGTTGGATCGGGGAAAAGCTAAATTAAACGAATAGCCGGGAAACTCAAATTCATCGACTTCCGAGGCAAGTTTATAAGCAATTGGTTTTAAACGAATGATTATTAAATTGAAATGTACATTTTCAAATGAATTTTATTATTTAAAGTCTCAATTTCCGAATGTGATATGGTGACTTTAAATGTGTTTGCCGAATGTGATAGTATCATGAACATGTATTTATTTATATAAATCCCTTGGTTGGTTGAAATATGTATAAAGGTGAATAAATTTTATGAATGTGATAGGGTATAAGATTAAATATTTATACTAGCCGAATGTGTGATTGATCTATGTATGAAATTTGATATATAATTGGGTTGGATGAATATTTATGGGTCGAGTAGTAGTTAAATGTGGACCTTGAAATAGGTGATGGTGGTGATTGAATAAATAACTATGTGTTTAATTGAGTGCGGCCGAATGTGATGGTAAATTATAGGAAGAAAGATTTGGTTTGAATATGCATATTTAGGTATGTTCATATGTACAAAATTTGAATATATATATGTTATGTTCAAGAGGAGAAGATCATTTATTGGGCACTATGTGTGCGAATTTATACACCGAGCACTGTGTGTGCGGATAAAATGGTAATGGCACTATGTGTGCGATACATTACTAAATAATGGCACTGTGTGTGTGGATAAATAGTAATGGCACTATGTGTGCGATACATTACTAATAAATGGCACTGTGTGTGTGGATAAATAGTAATGGCACTAAGTGTACGATACATTACTAATAAATGGCACTGTGTGTGCGGATAAATAGTAATGGCACTAAGTGTGCGATACATTACTAATGAACGACACTGTGTGTGCTCTTTTACAAGTATCGGCACTAAGTGTGCGATATGTTACGGGTGTTGCACTGTGTGTGCGAATCACCAGTTTTCCTCAAGGATCAAAATATTTAGTGGAGGTAAACGAAAGTGTTAGATATGTACATATTGTATGATAATTTATTATCTTGGTGTAAATTAGGTAAGTAATTTTGATATGGATATGAAGCATGTGAATATTCGGTTCCTTGAGACCTAATGAGTATGATATAGGTGAATGGGAACCTATTATGTGTATTGATGTTAAAATCTAATTAATGATTAAGTTGAATTAAATAGAAACTATTATAATGCTTGGTTATACATATTATCTTTTGCTTATAACTTACTAAGCTATAATAGCTTACCGTTTGTGTGTTTGTTTGGTTATGGTATAGATCTTTGAAGTTGAAGCGCGCATTCGGGAATTCTTGTCGAAGTCAAACACATTATCAACTACTTTCGGTATTTTTATTAGCTATGAACCTTAGAAATTATGGCATGTATAAGCTTGTATACTTTTTGATTTCTTTTTGGTTGGGATGTGTATAAAAGCCATGCGAAGATGGCTAAAACTTGATTTTTAGAACTTACATGAATTCGGTCATGGTTAAAGCTTATTATGGAATTATATGTCATTATATGTGATGTTCAATGTTTATTTATATGATATGATATAAATGATAAAATAGCTAATAAATGATAAGTTCTGTAACACCCCAAACCAGGTCTATGTGTTAAGACGAGATTTGGTTTATTGCACAGATCGAACATCCATTTAATTCTCTAATGATTTAAGTAAAACAGTTTTACAAAACCTTTTGAAAGTGAAGTTTAGTAAAAATTAAGAGCAATGATTTAAAAATCGATGAATTAAGAAATTCTAGTTTGAAATCTTATCATTTAGTATTTAAATGTCAAAAACTTTAAAGTAGTTTTTAAAGGGTTCAAAAGAATTTGAAAAGCAAAATAATTAAAGTATCTAAAATGTTATAAAACACAATTTTTAAGAAAACCTTATAGAATTAACATAAGCCCATATTAAGTGTCTTAAAACCAAAATTTAAATCCATCCACACATAAAAATCCATAAAAATATTAATAAAGGCCTTATTACATCATACCCAAAATAGTAATTAAAATAAATAACTTAATAAAAGTTCATAGTTTATAAAACCCATATTCGTAGTATGGCCTCCATGAAGTCATCTTTGGCCCAAGCCTCCGTCAATTGCCATTACCTGAGATGGATAAATAAACAGAGTGAGTTACTTAGAACTCAGTGTGTAACCCACTTACCACGTTCATTGAGCCAGATCATCAAGACATTGTTTTGGGCTTGAGCCCATTTACGAATATAATATAATAAATAAAATGCATGTAAAAGGAAATTTCCCAACCAAACCTAATTTCCATCCACTACACACCCCCGTACCAACCAACACACCTGTGGGGATCAAGTCAACCCACCCCGCCAACACACCAATCGTAGGCATAAAGCCATTTTAAATATATTGTGGTGCACCACCGAACTAGATTGTGACAAAGTCACCGAACTAGAGGCATTAAGCCATTAAAATTTTGTGGCAGAGCCACCGAACTAAATTTTTGGCAACAGGCCTTTCTTCTCTTCATCAATTATCCCAACCCATGCAATCATGTATGCATAACAATTTATAACCATATAATAATTTAACAAAAAGCCCACAATACATGTGATTCTATATTTTAAATTTCATTTAGGCCCATAAGATAAAATAGCATTTAGCCCATTTAACGATCTAGCAATTTTTGGCCCATTTAACGATCTAGCGCTTTTGGCCCATCTAACGATCTAGCGCTTTTTCGCCCATTTAACGATCTAGCGCTTTTTGGCCCTTTTAACGATCTAGCGCTTTTTGGCCCTTTTAACGATCTAGCGCTTTTTGGCCCTTTTAACGATCTAGCAGTTTTTCGCCCATTTAACGATCTAGCAATTTTTCGTAAATTCCACGACTTTAACTATTTTCATACATTTACACAAAAGTGTTAATTACTACATATTTTACGATTTTGCCATCTTTACGATTTTATCCCAATACTTACGGTATAATATCTAACCCGAGATAAGTGTGAAATTACACACTGGTTATTGTGAGAACTAGACTTTCCCGCTCAAATCGATACCTAAATGCATCACGATAAATTAGGACACTATAATTTATTTACAAATCGAATCTTAGAAATAACGATCTAGACTTTACCCTCAAAATTTGAACCACTTCTATATGCGGTTTCTCCCGATTGATGGTTCGTTACCCGATGAAAATCCACAAACAAACAAAGGTTCGGGAGTATGAACGACTTCAAACAACCTGATTCTCCTCGGATGAGCGTCCACAACCGGTGGGAAATCCGGATTCTTTCAAACGATCCTTCGCTTAAACTTAGGGGAATAGCGAGAACCACCCTCTTCTCGAACACTATTCACCGCCCTTTTCGTCCCTATTTTGATTATCTCTAACGACAAAAGATCATTAGTTCGACTAATAATATATCGAAATTATGACTAACGATTTTGAGATTGCCTTACCACAAAATATCCTTGTTCCACAATATGAGAATCGAGCAAAACGTTCCCTTAACACCTTAAATTGATTCCAACGTTCTACGATACTCACGAACACTTGAGTTCCGGTCCTCCACTATCACACTAAAATATAACGAAAGAAAACGTTTAATAGAATGAACGATGATTTTGATCAAAGAGATCCTTCTTACCACCATCAAGATTCGGCCAAAGCAACTAATAACCAACATAAACTAAAAGAACTCTTACCTATTGTCCACGGTTGAAAAAGAAATGATTGAGAAGAATGCTTATGTATGATGGAAGATTCGGCTATGAATAACCAAAGAAAAGAGAAAATGATTCGGCAATGGAGTACACTAACATTCGGCCATGAGATAAAATAATGAAGAAGGAATGGTTGAAAAGAAATAAAAGATGAGAGAAAGAGATGATGATGATGATTCGGCTTTCAAGAGGGAAAAAGGAAAAGAAAAGAGATGTGTTTAGGAGCAAAGGTACGTTCGGCAATGGGGAAAGAAAAAGAAAAGAATGGCCTTTTTGTGTTGGTAGTTTCGGCACTAAGAGGAAGACACTAAAATGATTAGCAAAGAAATGACCAATTGGTCAAAAAGATGGCCAAACGAAATAAAGCAATAGTTGCTTTCTTCTACCAATACATTCGGCCAAAGGAAGGAAAAGATGAGTGGAGAATAATGTCTTCAAACAAAATGACCAAAAAGAATTCTAACAAGCTATCATCCTACCCCAAGCTAAACACCAAATTTCGGCTTCCCTCCCTTTGTCCATAATGCCGTCCATGTTCATGGTCAAAATGGCCATGAAATAGTTTCCAAAACATCCACCTTGATACATGCCTTGTAATCCTCGACTTTTCCAAAGTTTAAGAAATCCTATCCCTAAAATCAAGCAATTCGATCCATTAATTCATGCTTACCATAACCTTAAGTCTCCTTACCATAAAAATTTAGTCCATCTTATCCACAATTGATGGTTGGTCGACACATGCTAGGAAAAACCAAAAATAAAAGCTCTCAAATTGCATGCTAGGAGATTCGAACCTCTCCCTTCAAGTCCAACTTATGGCGCCATCACCACTTTGCCAATTACTTATCTTATGCCATCTTTTATCACTTAATTAACTCAAACTTCAAGGTCACCTGATTTCTCTACACTAAAGTATTCTTTACTAAAATTTATTCTAATTCCAAGTAAACCCGAGCCTTCTTAAGACTATATTTAGCACATAAAAAAAATTCTTACCCGAGCTAACACCAAAGACAAACAACATATTGATACTCAAATTTTTAGGATGTTACAATTCTACCCTCCTTAAAAAATTTCGTCCTCGAAATTTACCTGATTAAAAGAGGTGAGGATATTGTTGCCGAATTGCATCCTCAGGCTCCCACGTAGCTTCTTTCGCTCCGTGATTACGCCATAAAACCTTGACCAACGGCACGGTCTTCTTTCTTAGCACCTTAACATCTCGGTCCAAGATTTCCACTGGTTCCTCCTTGAATGACAAGTCTGAACTCAACTCCACTTCCTCTACCGGTATTATGTGTGACGGATCCGATCTATAGTGCCTCAGCATGGAAACATGGAAAACATTATGAATTTGACTCAACTCCGGAGGTAATTCAATCTGATAAGCCACTGAACCAACACGCTTCATCACACGATATGGTCCAATGAACCTAGGACTCAACTTGCCCTTCCTTCCAAATCTGAAAATTTTCCTCCAAGGTGAGACCTTCAGAAAGACCTGGTCCCCCACAGCAAACTCGATATCCCTACGCTTTAGATCTGCATACAACTTCTTCTATCCGAAGCTTCATTTAAACGCGTGCTCGAATAACTTTTACCTTTCCTTGGTTTGGATATCAACTCGGGACCTAACATCCATCGTTCGCCCAATTTAGTCCAACAAGTAGGAGAGCGACACCTACGACCATACAATGCCTCGTAGGGTGCCATCTGAATGCTAGACTGATAGCTGTTGTTATACGCAAATTCTGCCAACGGTAGAAAATCCTCCCAACTACCTTTGAAATCAATCATACATCCCCTTAACATGTCTTCCAATAACTGAATTACTCTTTCCGACTGACCATCTAACTGAGGATGAAAAGCCGTACTGAAGTTTAACTTTGTTCCCAAAGCTTCATGTAGAGCTTTCCAAAATCGTGATGTAAACCTAGGATCCCTATCTGATATAATAGACACTGGTATCCCATGCAACCTCACGATTTCAGATACATACGACTTAGCCAACTTTTGTAATGAGTAATCCGCATGCGAACAGTAGAAAATGAGCGGTCTTCGTCAATCGATCAATAATTACCCAAACGGAATTTTTCTTAGTAGGTGTTAAAGGTAACCCACTAACAAAATTCATTGTTATCCGCTCCCATTTCCAAGGAGGATTCTTTACCGGTTGTAATAAACCTGACGGTAATTGATGCTCGCCTTCACTTGTTGACAAGTCAAACATTTCCCCACAAACTCGTAAATCTCACGCTTCAATCTCGGCCACCAATCTGTTTCACGGAGATCCCGATACATCTTATTTCCTCAGGGTGCATAGCATAAGGGCTACTATGCGCCTCCATGAGAATCATTTTTTCAAATCCGAGTCCTTAGGCATACAAACTCTACCACGAAACACACAAACACACCATCCGTGTTTATACCAAAATCCTCTATTTCACCACTTCCAACTTCTTTGAATTAAGGGTCCCAACTTTTTATCCGATATCTGCTTTTCCTTGATTTGTTCTAACCACGGAGGCTTCACCTGAAGTTCCGCTAATGGACTACCATCCTCATACAAACTCAAATGAGCAAACATTGCTCTCAAGTCGATACCACCTTACGACTTAACGTCGGCTACCACATTAGCCTTTCCGAATGATACTCGATTGAGAAATCATAGTCCTTTAATAGTTCCACCCATCTTCTTTGTCTCAAGTTTAACTCCTTACGAGTAAGAAGATACTTAAGACTCTTGTGATCCGTATAGATGATAGACTTCTCACCGTAGAGATAGTGCCTCCAAATCTTTAGAGCAAACACTACCACGACTAACTCTAAGTCATGAGTAGGGTAGTTTACTTCTGCAAGTGCGGTCTCGGTCACTGACGAGAAGTATAAGCCACCACTTTTCCATTTTGCATCAAGACATAACCTAAACCCGTATGTGACGATCGCGATAAACTATAAACTCTTTTCCACCTCAAAGTTGAATCGATCTTGGCGCTTAGTCAAAATCTTCTTGAGTTTTCTCGAAACTTTCTTGCATTTATCGGTCCATACATACGGTACTCCCTTTCGCAATGACTTAGTTAGAGTGCAGAATCAACGAAAACCCCTCAACAAAGCGTCTATAATAACCAAACCAAACCCAAGAAACTCCAAATCTCACTCATCGACTTTGGTGGTTTCCAATCCAGTACAGCCTCAATCTTCCGAGGATCCACCCTTATTCCTTGATGATACCACATGACCCAAGAAAGTCACTTCCCTTAACCAGAATTCACATTTATTGAATTTGGCATAAAGTTGATTATCTCTGAAGTAAACTGCAATACTATATGCAAATGCGAGTCATGCTCCTCTTTATTCCTTGAATATACCAAAATGTCATCTATGAATACCACCACAAACCGGTCTAAATACGGTTGAAAGACCCGGTTCATCATGTCCATAAATGCAGCTGGTGCATTGGTCAACCCAAACGGCATTACCAAAAACTCAAAATGTCCATAACGAGTTCGGAATGCCGTCTTATGAATATCCGCTTCTTTCACCTTAAGCTGGTGATAACCCGATCTCAAATCAATTTTGGAGAAAACTGAAGCTCCTTTCAATTGATCAAACAAGTCATCAATTCTTGGCAAAGGAAACCTATTCTTGATCGTCAATTTATTCAACTGCCTGTAATCAATGCACATATGCATCGACCTATCCTTCTTCTTAACGAACAAAACCGGTGCTCCCCACGGAGACACACTCGGTCGAATAAAACCCCGATCCAGCAATTCTTGAATTTGAGCTTTAAGCTCTGCCAACTCCTTCGGTGCCATTCTATAAGGAGCAATGGACACTGGAGCCGTTCCGGGCAAAAGCTCAATACCAAATTCCACTTCCCAATCTGAAGGTATACTAGGAAGTTCTTCGGGAAATACATCTGGAAATTCCTTCACCGTTCTCACATCTTCCACTGATAACTCGTTGGCATCCAAAGCACTAATAAAAGCTAGAAATGCTCCATACCCTTTCCGCACCAACTTTTCTGCCTTTAACGCAGATACCACATTTGCCAAGTAATTCCTTCGTTCGCCTATCATTACTATTTCTTTATCCTCCAAAGTCCTTATTGACATCCGCTTTTCAGCATAATCCAAATGCGCTCGGTGCTTAACCAACCAATCCATGCCCAAAATGAGATCGAACTCACCGAAAGGCAATTCCATCAAATTCGCCAAAAATATTTCTCCTTGAATTTCTAAGGGCACATCTCTAAACAGTTTATTTACAATTATCGACTGTCCTAAAGGACTAAGTACCATCATCTCACTATCAGAAATTTCAGATTCTAAATTCAAGTTTCCAGATATGGCGCTAGCAACATACGAGTGGGTAGAACCAATATCTATGAAATCAGTAACAGGTACATCAAAGATGAGGAACGTACCAGTTATCACATCAGGTGCATTGCCATCCTCGCGGCGTCTAACTGCATATACCAATCCTGGTTGTCTTGCATCCGTGTTACCTCTAGAACCATTGCCTCGACCCGCTGCACCTTGACCACGTCCAGCCCCATTACCACCACGACCTGGTCCACGACCTCTCGGTGGCTGCTGAGTTCCTCTTGCCGGCTGTGCATCAATATTATGAACTTCCTGAGTTGTATCCATTCGTCGAGGGCAATTCCTATATTGATGATCCATTGAACCACATTTATAACAAGCACCCGCTTTCTTCCAAAGACTCTCCGAATGCCGTTTCCCACATTCAAAGATGATCTCGACGACGATTAATGACTACTGGTGTTCTACCTTGAGTGGCTCATCATTCCGAGGCCTCTTGTAAACCTTTTGAAGAACCCGAATACTTTATATCTCTCTTGCCTCTAACTCTTTCCCGATTCGACGTTCGAGCTCTTAGCCTCTTCGACTATCTTAGCTTTCTCCACAAGCGTGGCAAAAGTTCTAACTTGTTGTGGGGCTATCGAACACGCAACTCATCATTCAACCCATCCTCAAAGCGCACACAATGCTCATGATCCGTTGGCACTATTGTTCGAGCATAGCGACTCAAACGTAAAAACTCGACTTCATAAGTCGCCACCGTCTTATTTCCTTGAATCGATTCAAAAATTCCTTTCTTCGGGCATCCACATAACTTGTTCCTACATATTTCCCGAAGGCGACTTTGAAGAATTCCCAAGTAATTAATGCGACTTCGATTGCCTTCGAACAAGTAAGCCACCATTGATATGCTTCGCCCCTTAACAAGGACACCGCTCCTCTTAGTTTTCGTTCTACGATTGCACTCAAGGTCGTCCATAATTCGCTCCACCGCCTCAAGCCAATATTCAGCAACATTTGGAGCTACACCGAGACACCTCTTGAAAACCTCGGCACCACTTGATTTCAATCGTTCCGATATCGACCCACGAGTTGTTGGCCCAGCTCTAGCTCCAGCGACCCTTTCAAGGACTCGCAACATTGCTCGTGTCAAAGCATTATCTTCTTCCATATGATCATGTGATCCCGTCTCACTCTCGAGTGACGCAAGTGCATCCATTTCCGGCATATGACCCGGCACTTGGTTGCACCCTAACACCTCGTCCTCTACCACGGCCCGCGTCATCGCTGCGCCCACGACCACGTCCTCTAGTGCTCATAATGACTAATTTGATTTAATCGATTACAAGTTTTATGAATCGAATCTTTATTTGATGTTTATTAACAATATTTTATAAGATATAAGAGATAGAGTTATTTTTGCATTCCATCCTATAGTCTCGATCTCTATTGTTTTCAACACCTAAAACTAGAAGTTCTAGAGTGTTCCTATGATTATATCACAATAATAAACAATCAATATACAAATACTTACTTGACTTGGTGCGGATGCTCGTGGTGTCATACTACCTTTAGAACATAAAGTTTAAAAATTTAAACTGTTTCTCAACAAAAATTATTGTTGAACCCAACCACAGTAGAGTTTTGGCGGCTCGATACCATTAAATGTAACACCCCAAACTGTGTCTATGCGTTAAGGCGAGATTTGGTTTGTCGCATGAATCGAACATCCATTTAATTCTCTAATGATTTAAGTAAAACAGTTTTACAAAACCTTTTAAAAGTGAAGCTAAGTAAAAATTAAGAGCAATGATTTAAAAATCGATGAATTAAGAAATTCTAGTTTGAAATCTTATCATTTAGTATTTAATTGTCAAAAACTTTAAAGTAGTTTTTAAAGAGTTCAAAAGAATTTGAAAAGAAAAATAATTAAAGTATCTAAAATGTTATAAAACACAATTTTTAAGAAAACCTTATAGAATTAACATAAGCCCATCTTAAGTGTCTTAAAACCAAAATTTAAATCCATCCACACATAAAAATCCATAAAAATATTAATAAAGGCCTTATTACATCATACCCAAAATAGTAATTAAAATAAATAACTTAATAAAAGTTCATAGTTTATAAAACCCATATTCGTAGTATGGCCTCCATGAAGTCATCTTTGGCCCAAGCCTCCGTCAATTGCCATTACCGAGATGGATAAATAAGCAGAGTGAGTTACTTAGAACTCGGTGTGTAACCCACTTACCACGTTCATTGAGCCAGATCATCAAGACATTGTTTTGGGCTTGAGCCCATTTACGAATATAATATAATAAATAAAATGCATGTAAAATGAAATTTCCCAACCAAACCTAATTTCCATCCGCTACACACCCCGTACCAACCAACACACTGTGGGGATCAAGTCAACCCACCCCGCCAACACACCAATCGTAGGCATAAAGCCATTTTAAATATATTTTGGTGCACCATCGAACTAGATTGTGACAAAGTCACCGAACTAGAGGCATTAAGCCATTAAAATTTTGTGGCGAGCCACCGAACTAGATTTTTGGCATGAGCCTTTCTTCTCTTCATCAATTATCCTAACCCATGCAATCATGTATGCATAAAAATTTATAACCATATAATAATTTAACAAAAATCCCACAATACATGTGATTCTATATTTTAAATTTCATTTAGGCCCATAAGATAAAATAGCATTTAGCCCATTTAACGATCTAGCAATTTTTCGGCCCATTTAACGATCTAGCAGTTTTTCGGCCCATTTAACGATCTAGCAATTTTTCAGCCCATTTAACGATCTAGCAGTCTTTCGGACCTTTTAACGATCTAGCAGTTTTTCGGCCCTTTTAACGATCTAGCAGTTTTTCGGCCCTTTTAACGATCTAGCGTTTTTTGGCCCATTTAACGATCTAGCAATTTTTCGTAAATTCCACGACTTTAACTATTTTCATACATTTACACAAAAGTGTTAATTACTACATATTTTTACGATTTTGCCATCTTTACGATTTTATCCCAATACTTACGGTATAATATCTAACCCGAGATAAGTGTGAAATTACACACTGGTTATTGTGAGAACTAGACTTTCCGCTCGTCGATACCTAAATGCATCACGATAAATTAGGACACTATAATTTATTTACAAATCGAATCTTAGAAATAACGATCTAGACTTTACCCTCAAAATTTCGAACCACTTCTATATGCGGTTTCTCCCCGATTGATGGTTCGTACATCCGATGAAAATCCACGAACAAACAAAGGTCTGGAGTACGAACGACTTCAAACAATTGATTCTCCTCGGATGAGCGTCCACAACCCGGTGGGAAATCTCGGATCATTTGAAAATGATCCTTCGCTTAAACTTAGGGGAATAGCGAGAACCACCCCTCTTACGAACACTATTCACCGCCCTTTTCGTCCCTATTTTGATTATCTCTAACGACAAAAGATCATTAGTCCGACTAATAATATAACGAAATTATGACTAACGGTTTTGAGATTGCCTTACCACAAAATATCCTTGTTCCACAATATGAGAATCGAGCAAAACGTTCCCTTAACACCTTAAATTGATTCCAACATTCTACGATACTCACGAACACTTGAGTTCCGGTCCTCCACTATCACACTAAAATATAACGAAAGAAAACATTTAATAGAATGAACGATGATTTCGATCAAAGAGATCCTTCTTACCACCATCAAGATTCGGCCAAAGCAACTAATAACCAACATAAACTAAAAGAACTCTTACCTATTGTCCACGGTTGAAAAAGAAATGATTGAGAAGAATGCTTATGCATGATGGAAGATTCGGCTATGAATAACCAAAGAAAAGAGAAAATGATTCGGCAATGGAGTACACTAACATTCGGCCATGAGATAAAATAATGAAGAAGGTATGGTTGAAAAGAAATAAAAGGTGAGAGAAAGAGATGATGATGATGATTTGGCTTTCAAGAGGGAAAAAGGAAAAGAAAAGAGATGTGTTTAGGAGCAAAGGTATGTTCGGCAATGGGGAAAGAAAAGGAAAAGAATGGCCTTTTTGTGTTGGTAGTTTCGGCACTAAGAGGGAGACACTAAAATGATTAGCAAAGAAATGACCAATTGGTCAAAAAGATGGCCAAACGAAATAAAGCAATAGTTGCTTTCTTCTACCAATACATTCGGCCAAAGGAAGGAAAAGATGAGTGGAGAATAATGTCTTCAAACAAAATGACTAAAAAGAATTCTAACAAGCTATCATCCTACCCCAAGCTAAACACCAAATTTCGGCTCCCCTCCCTTTGTCCATAATGCCGTCCATGTTCATGGTCAAAATGGCCATGAAATAGTTTCCAAAACATCCACCTTGATACATGCCTTGTAATCCTCCACTTTCCCAAATTTTAAGAAATCCTATCCCTAAAATCAAGCAATTCGATCCCTTAATTCATGCTTACCATAACCTTAAGTCTCCTTACCATAAAAATTTAGTCCATCTTATCCATAATTGATGGTTGGCCGACACATGCTAGGAAAAACCAAAAATAAAAGCTCCCAAATTGCATGCTAGGAGATTCGAACCTCTCCCTTCAAGTCCAACTTATGGCGCCATCACCACTTTGCCAATTACTCATCTTATGCCATCTTTTATCACTTAATTAACTCAAACTTCAAGGTCACCTGATTTCTCTACACTAAAGTATTCTTTACTAAAATTTATTCTAATTCCAAGTAAACCTTAAGAGCCTTCTCAAGACTATATTTAGCACATAAAAAAATCATACCCGAGCTAACACCAAAGACAAACAACATATTGATACTCAAATTTTTAGGATGTTACAAGTTCTAGTTTGAAAGATAATAATTAATAAATGATGGTTAGTTATGAAATTTTAGCAGAGGACTGAATATGGTCTAAATATCTATATGATATTCGAATAGTGATATCTATATATATATATATATATATATATTCGGCATGATGATATAAGTGTAGCTAAGTGACTAGGAATAATTAGTATGAATTGTGTTTGTGTATGTGTATGTTAATGACGATATATGCTCGACTTTGTAGCATTAAGGGTTAAATAAATAACGAAATGATTTGATAAAGTGAGTTCATGGAATGTTCAAATATCCATGTGTATAAGGTACAATGCCGAATATGGTATGAAAATGATGCTAATGAACTAGTTGTTTTGATTTTTATAATGGTCAGTAAATGGAATGAGGAAGGTCGTAGGCAAATGTGAAGTATATGTACTAAATGAAATAACATAAAAAAAAATTTAATTGGTTGTTATTTGACCTATTCATGTGTACATTTGATATTATAAATTGGTATGAATATTTGTTCATAATAATTGGAAATGAAATGTTTAGTTTTGGTAATTGGTTTAGTGATGCCTATAACCCTAGTCCGGCGACGGGAATGGGTTAGGGGTGTCACAACTATAATATGAGATGATACACAAATCAAAAGGTCTTTAACAGGGTTGTAACGGGGCTTGGGTTAAAGGTGTGGATAAAGGCTGAATTGGAGGGTTAGAATCGAGAATGAATTGACAAATTACCTAACTAGAAACAATGAACTGAATATAAATAATTATATCAATTGAAAACTTGTACTAATAATACTCTAATACGAGCTTCTTCTTCAGTAATTTGAATTTAAATGTATAAGCTCACTTAATCACAAAACTAATAATGAATATACTTTGATTTGATTTTTTTTTGAGCAATTCACAAATACATAATAAATGATGAATTTACTATCGAAATAATTAGGTAATCGATCAAATCAAATCTCGATATAAGGGTAGTCAAAAGGAATGGTGATAACGAAAACGAAGGGTTTTGGGTTAATATTAGCGGTTGAGTCAATAAAAAGGGTTGTTAGGATTAAACGGGGTTCACTAGGGGTTAATTGTGAAGGTAGGCTTTTAGTGGAGTAAGTGGGTTAAATCCTAGGTGCCTTCATCATCTCTGTATATCAAATCAAAGGTGTGGTCTTGGCATGTATAATCGATGCAAGTTCTAGAATAACAAATCAATGTTGACACACTCATAATTCATAAGGTGAGCAAGAAAAAGAATATATGCTCTATAAGGCTCAAAATCTCACAAAAATTATGGGTATTTTGATGTCATTATTGTAAATTTCAAACTCCAAAGTAATATTCAAATTCAGGTAGACAACCTAGAAAAATTTTTTATTTTGAAAAATAGACTTATCATGCTTGATTCTCTAGTATCCTTCAAATTTAATTATCAGTGCACAATTATCAATGACTTAATCCAAAACACATCAATAAAAATCATAAATTAGGGAAGTTTCATTCTAATCATAATATGAGAAACTTACTTTAGGACAAGGCATAATTCAGGATTTGAGAATAATGCAAAAAGTTTGGCACTTTTAAGATTCACCCCCCCACACTTAAGATGTACATTGCCCTCAATGTACAAAGATAGATAGAAATTCATAAAAGATAGGAAGAGATGAAACTTCCTGAATTTGGATGGATTCCTTGAGTTGGAGGTGTGAAAACTTGATTCGGAGGTGAAAGATAAGTTGGAGGAGGCGTCTCTCGTAGTGGTATGGGGGCTGCCCACTATTACTGCGCTAGATGAAGAAATTGGGTATCCCGTGAAGAAATAGCCAAGAAATACTAAGAAAAATTCAAAATAAACTAATTATTTATTTAGGGACAATGAAGATAAAGAGAAGGAAAATAAATACGACGAAAAAAGAAAATTAAAAACGAAATGGTCTCAAATATCCTTGGCTTGTCGAGTGGATGAAGCGGCCGGCATGAACTTATGTAGATCGGTCTCCCACAGGGGAAGACTGTGCTAAGATCCTTTCGCTTCTTCGACATGGATATGGTGTACATCGAGAGTTTGGAAAAGGGCCAAGGAAGGAGAATATGGAAGGGGGGTCTGAGAATGTATGGAAGAAGGGGAATGGGGAGTAGTTGCGAAGAGGGGGGTGGTTTAAATAGAGTTTTGAGGTCTGGTACATCCCCACGCCCATGTACCACGGGTCTGTTGGGTCACACGACCGTATCGCGTGGCCGTGTTGTGCTATGTTCGTTTCTCCCACGGCCATGTTCAGGTCGCCACGCCCGTGTGTGATCTAACAGTGTCGACCACGGCCGTATTGTACGGCCATGGTGTTTGGTCGGAGCCCGTGTGACTTCCCTTAGTGTCGGCCACGGCCATATCACATGGCTGTGGCAATTTATAGTCGTCCGTGATCTGGGAATCTTTCGTCATTGGCTCGTACTACTACCGCTATGTCAAGACGCGAGTCCGTAGTATCCACACCCGCCACGCCACGGCCGTGTGTAAAGCCGCGTGTGGTCGGAAATCTGCACTTTGGTTAGTTTAAAATTAAATGCTGAAAACGAAAAATAAAAGTAAAAATGTAAAAATTAATGGAGTTAGTACTCGGGTTGCCTCCCGAGAAGCGCTCGTTTAAAGTCTTAAGCTAGACTTACCTCTCATTCGCCCAATCATGGTGGTTTGAAAAGTTGAACATCCTTCCTCATGCTATCTGTCTTATTATCAGTGTATAATTCAAGTCGAGTAGCGTTTATTCTAAAAGTGTCAAATATAGGATTACTTAACTCGACGGTTTCGTATGGGAAAACACGGATTACCTTAAAATGGATTTCTTTGTTTGTGTTAGGATCAGGAGGAGATATTCGAGGGTCTGCTTTATCTATCAATACCTGATCTCCAATTTTGAACTTGTTTGCTTCGTAGAGTAGCTTTTGTTCTGCTTCGTATATCCCTAATTTTTCCTTGAAATGCGTCTTCCACTCGTCTAGATCATCGATCTGAATCCTTCGTTCCTCATGAGTTATTTTTTTGTTGGCACGGGGTATAGGATTGGGTGGATTGTGTTCTTTTGTGGTGCTTCTGAAAGAAGGGTTAACCAGAATGGTTATCCATAGAATTTATTTTCTCACCTTGATTACTCGATGTTCTAGCCGAATCGAGAGCTTGGAGTGTGACTGTCTCATTACCTACACGAAGTATGAGTTCTCCTGCATCAATATCAATTTTAGCTCTGGCAGTTGCTAAAAATGGTCTTCCTAAGATTAAGGGGATACTATTGTCCTCATCCATGTCTAATACGACAAAGTCTACTGGGAATACGAATTTTTCAAGTTTTACGAGTACATATTCAATTATACCCCTAGGAATTCTAACAGTTTTATCAGCTAGTTGAATGCTCATCCTAGTTTGTTTGGGTTTCCCTAGACCTAGTTGTTTAAACATTTTATAAGGCATGACATTTATGCTTGCCCCTAAATCAGCTAACGCATTGTCAATAGATAAACTACCAATTAAGCATGGAATTGTAAAACTCCCTGGATCTTTTAATTTTCGTGGTAGTCTATTTTGGAATACTGCCGAGCACATTGCGTTTAGTTCCACATGTGATGCCTTGTCTATCCTTCGCATTTTCGTCAACAGCTCTTTTAAAAATTTTCTAGAATCTGGCATCTGCGAAAGAGCTTCAAGTAACAGTAAGTTAATATGTAATTTCTTTAAAAGTTTAAGAAACTTACCGAACTGTTCCTCTATGTCGTCTCTCCTTAATGCTTGGGGATATGGTATGCGAGGTTGGTACTCTTTAATTACCGGTTTTGGCTTATTATTACTTACCTCAACCTTACCTTCTCCGACCACATTCTCTTGCCTTGAATTGGGCTCGTCTAACCCTTCACTTTCTTGAGCTGTTATGGCTTGGATTTGCTCCTTTGGGTTAGTCTCGGTGTTGCTCGGTAGTCTTCCCTGTGGTCTCTCAGAGATCTACTTAGCAAGTTGCCCGATTTGATCCTTGAGCTTCTGTGTCGATTTTTCAAGTTGATGTTTAAAGGATGTCTCCGTATTCTGAAAATGTGTTTCTGTGGCTGCTATGAATTTTGTCAGCATCTCCTCAAGGTTCGGCTTCTTTTCCTGTGGGTAGGGCTGTTGTTGGAAGTCTGGAGGAAGTTGCGGTCTTTGACTACCTTGATCATCCCACGAGAAATTGGGATGGTACCTCCAACCTGCATTATAAGTGTTACTATAAAAATTATTTTGAGGTCTAGAATAGTTACCCATATAGTTAACTTGCTCGCTCTCCATGCTCTGTCCATAGAGTGGGTACTCAGGATTCGCCACGCCTCCACTTGTTTCGTACTGCATAACTGGATGTACCTGCGAAGAACCGTATACACCATCAAATTTTTTATGTAACATCTCTACCTGATTTGATAGCATGGTTACTGCGTCAAGGTTGTAAACTCCGGCTGCTTTTGTTGGCCTTGTCCTCATACTTTGCCACTGATAATTATTCAGTGCTATCTCCTCTATAAACTAAAATTACCTGTCAAAAGCAAATAAAAGAAAAATTAGCAAAATAAAAATAAAATTTAATTGCAAAAATAAAATATGGCTAGAGTAATAAAAATTGAGCTTTCTTAATATTTTAGTTCCTCGGCAACGGCGCCAAAAACTTGATCGTTGTGTTTATGCGATGTCAAAGTCTTAAAATTTATAATAAAAATGATCGAACCTGGAAACTAACTATGACAACGATTTGAGGCAAGCGCACCTATCGAACAATAGTATAGTTAAGGCAAGACCGGAATGTCGAACCCAAAGGAACTAAAAGTACTAATACTAACTTTCTTTTTACTATCTAGCCTAAAATAAAGGGAATTTGTTGTTTAATCTAAATTAACTAATTATTAAACTAAAGACTCTAAGACAAAGAAGAATGAATTTGGGGAAAATACTTGTGGGAAAAGCCAATTGATAAAGACAATACCCAAGGAAGAATCCACCTAGACTTCACTTGTTATCTAACTCTGAACCAGACGATTTATTCATTTGACTTGATCCGTAAGATTCCCTAATGTATATTAAACCCTCTCTCGAAGCGAATAACGTCTAACCCTAGGTTGATTAATTGAAATCTCTTTCTAATTAAAACCCCTAGAATTTCATTAACTCGATCTATGGAATCCCATATTAGGTTTCACCCTAATTCGAAAAAATCTCGTCACCCTATCTCTAGGCGCGCGATCAACTCCGCATAACTATGCTAGATCTACTCTTAGGCAGGGACTTTTGCTCCACCACCTAAGCACATCAAACTTGAATTAATATCCCGAAAATATCAACACAAGAATTAAGAACACATAATTAAGAACAAATCAAGTATTTATCATATAGTTCAGCAAACGATAACAAGATTCATCTTAGGTTTCATCCCCCTCAGGTATCTGAGGGTTTAGTTCATAATAATAATAGAGAACATCTCAGAAGAAAAGATAAAACAAATCATAAGAAATCCCTAAAACCCCCTGAAGGAATTGAAGGAGAGATCCTCCATCTTGAGTATGATTCCGGCTTCTTGAGATGGATCAACTGGCTATCTTCAAGTAAACCTCCACAAATCGCCTCCTTTGGCCTAGCAAGATGCCCTTGACATGACCTTGGGCTCCCCCTTTTAGGTCATACTTATGGTGTTTATATAGGCTTTGGAATGTCTTTCTTTGCCCCTAAGTATCCTAATCCGAGTGAAATTTCTCTTTGTCACGGCAGGGGCACGGCCATGGCACACGCCCATGTAAATCGTGGGCAGGCCGTGTGGAGTCCGTTGATGAGGCACAGCCGTGTGGTCTTGGGCCTAGGCCGTGTCGATTTTGTGATGTGGCCCATTTGGCCCGTTTTAAGCCTGTTTCTTGTTCTTTTTATCCTCCGGTGCTTCCCTGAGTATAAAACATGAAAACAAAGGATTAAGAGCACCAAATGACATAAAATAAGGGATAATTCATCCAAAAGCATGCTAAATGTGGGCTTAAAATATGTTACTTTTACGGTATATCACTTAGTTATGAGGCCCTTCGTCATGCTGGTTACCGTTTCGATCCTAACACCGAAGAATGGGTAAAGAGTGGATTTCCAGCAGCTCATGAAGTAGACGATGCTGAAGGCGCTTATGAGGATATTCCTACACCGGAGCTTGTACCTCCAGCGGATGCTCAACCTCATGCTATTACATCATCTTCCGAAATCAACATTGCCATTCACTCTTTGAGTAATGATCTTCGAGGATTTCGAGACGACGTTAACTCTAGGCTTTCTTTGCTAGAGATGCAAATGGCTTTGCTTCTAGCTCATCATCCTTTGACCCTTCCGTTTTCTCCTACTAATGATGATTAGGATAATCATTGCAGTTTCATGCCATATTCATGACATTTACACTCTTATTTTGTTTGTTTCCTATAACTATGGTGTGTTGCACTTAATGTTTATTTATCGTATATTTATGCCAAATCTTATAGAATTTCTTGTTTATTCAAATGGCTAAGTTTTCTACATAGCTTTTCATCTAGTGCTTATATGTTATATATCTTACGCCAAAAGTTATATGAATTCTTGTTAGTTATTATTTCTAAATTCTTGAACTAACCATCTTTTTCTCCTAAGCTTTATTTATCATTTTTTATATAACAAAAAAGGGGAGAAAGCAAAGGTAAATTGTTGATAGCAAAGGTAAATTATCAACAAAAATAATTTGATTAATGATTGATACCGTGCTTAATTGGCATTATGCAAATTATATAAATTTAGAGACCATTCTTTTTCAAAGTAAAAATGAAGGCCAAACTTTTTCTTAATATCCACAAAGCCTTGAATTGAAAATTATTTTTAGAAAGGGGGAACAACTTATTCAAAATAAAATTACCAAATGTTTTGTTATATCAAAAGGGGGGAGATTGTTAAACCAAACTATATCTAGAAATTTATTTTGATATAACAAATTAAAATATTTTTGAATAAAAATAATGTTAAAGGAAAGAAATTCAAAACAAACATTTTGAAACACTTAGAAATTGTTTTTACAATAGTAAGTTATGCCAATATACTCAAACAAACACTCTAAAATTTTCAAACAAGTTGGAATTGCTCCAGGCCAAAAAGTATCAATACTTTTTGGTAAGTATCAATAGATTTCAATTTTATTGATGCCTCTCTAAAAATTGTTACTAAATTGGCATTCTGACTTTCAAACAATCTAGCCAAGTATTAATCCAGTATCAATACCTTTTATTTGGTATCGATAAATTTTCTTTGGTATCAATATCTCTGGCTCCAATAGTCACTAAATTTTGCATTAGATGCTAAAAATATCGATACTTTGTTACCAAGTATCGGTAGTCGCGGTTCCAAGTGAATTAAATGCACTGGTTATTTCATCCCTAATGGCTTTATTCATTTCTCTAACAACCACAATGGTTGGAAATCATTTAGGGGGTATAAATACCATGTTTCTAAGGCCCTACAACAACAAAAGAGATTATTAAGCTTAATGATCAATCAAAACAACATTGTGCTTTTATTTTTAACATTTTTATTTATACACACTTCTGAGCATTCATTATATTCATTCAGCTCAAGTGTTTCTCTTTGTATTTGTGCTTAATTTGCAAACACTCTGATCTTGTAAGGGTTACTTCTTAGTTTGCTATTTGTATTCACTCTTTGAGAGGGTTTTGTCTTAAGGTTTGGGTAGAAACCTTAAGGGAGTTCGTAAGGTTAAACATTGTCCTCAAAGATTAAGCAAATTAATGAATTTGAAAAAATCCTTAGTAGTCGAAAGCTAACGTAGTGGAGTAGGCAATTGAGTCCGAACCACTACAAATCATTGTGCTTATTCTTTCAATTTTCTTTGTATAGCTTCCACAAGTTTTTAAAAGTAAATTCACCCCCTCTTGGCGATTTTGAGCTAACAAAAAGATATGGATTAAGGCCTAAATTGGCAATTAAACCACTAATTAACTAAATGGGCGGTGGCTTTTAATATGTATAGGTAATGTATTATAAAATTTATAATTAAAAAGTATAAAATATATGTTATAATAACAATAAAAAAAATTTGACAAAAGGAATTAGTGGGATGAAAGAGAGCACATTTTTCTCTTTTCGTCCTCAAATGGCCGAATGTTAGGATTAGAAGAAAGGACGCACGACCTAGGGTTTTAAATTTTCAAGCTTTAATTGGTTAGTGCAATTTAGTCATTTTCTTGTAATTTTTATGTTTTTGAAATCCCGAGAGCTTAATCTAGCTGACCCCTGTATTATTTTTTAGAACTATTAAAGTTTTATAATGATATCATTGATGAATCTTTTAAGTTTTAGGTATTAAATTGATAGATTTTAAGCTTAAGAGTGAAAAAATACTAAATTGTGAAGTTAATTTATAGTTTTGTCCAATATGGACTAAAATGCATAAACTTCAAAATTAGTGTTAGAATTGAAAAATAGGAAGTCCTAAATAAACTATAGTGAAAACATATTAAAAATATGACTTCTATATTGAAAGTTATGTTAGTCCTGGTTTTAGGAACTAAATTGAATAAAATATAAAATTTGTAAAAATTGACGATTGATTCTGAAATTGGTTGTATTTTGATAGTGTTATGTGTTTATGTTAATTCATAACTAACGTAAACTTGGATTCCTCGAAAAGGAAGGCAAAGGGTAAAGTCGTCGACGAATTACTCGGAGTTTACGATTTGTATTTCTATAATCTGAACATTTTCTATTGTTGCATTTATGGACAGTGTTTCATGGTAAGATCATAAGGTAAGTTGGAAATGATAAAACGAGCTGATTTGAATTGATTTGGATTGATTGTTAGCAATAAGAACTAAATTGAATAGTTTTGAAAATATTGTATATTGTTGTAAATGTGCAATTGAATATGTTTTGTGTTGAAAAAAGCCGCTACATATGTGGAATTGAGAAATTGATTATAAATGAAATTGAAAGAAGGGTGGATAGTGGATATCGAATTATAAGTCCGGAAATGTGAATTTGATATTGCATGATTTAATCAATTCGATTGATATATGGAAAAATGTATATGCTGCAACTGTGATAGCTCGATTTAAGATAAGCAAAATGAATTATATAATCAAGTGATGTATTAGAACTTGTAGATTGGCATGTTAACTTGCATTTGAATTTTTGGTTTGTTGGTTCATTGTATTATATAATATATATTATGTTCTAATGTTCGAATATAGAAATATCAGAGAGTTATACTCAGCGTACGGTTTTGTTTTCTGTGTACTTATTAGGTTTTGAACATGTACGCCTGTCGATATCAACATTCAGTCATAATCCCAAATTCAGCAAGTTGGTGATGTTCCTTGTAGTTTAATGGCATGTACCTAAGAGAGTCATTTTTTTATATCCTACTAAGCTTTGAGAATGAATTGGTGTTTGATGCATTTTTTAAATATGTTTAGTGTAATCTTGATAATGGTATAAATCAAATGTATGCATAATAAAGTTCTTGAAGTGTGAATTAGGTAAGTACGCATAATGGCTTGAATGGTTGATGGTTGATGGTTGAAAAATTAATGGTATCTTGTGCAAATTTGGATATATGTGAATTGTTAGATGGTATGCTATGAATAGGTAAGTTTGTATGAATATATGTGATAATAGTTAATATGTTACACCCCCTAACCCTTATCCATTGCCGGAACAGAGTTACGGAGCATTTCCAGATATTTCAGAACAAATACAAACATTTCACAATTCAATAAGCATACATTACATAAATTAATCATATAGTCCCTTTTTGGGGTTCTCGAGGCCCAAAATACATGTTAGAATCAAATCGGGACTCAATCAGAAACTCAGAGAATTTTTCACGACATTTCAAAAAATTTCTTAGGTGTAGGGCTCACACGCCCATGTGGTCAAGGGACACGCCCGTGTGACCCTATGACATGTCCGTGCTTCAGGTTGTGTTCTACCTCGTGTAACTCCCTGACTTACCTCACACGGCCAAGCCACATGCCCGTGTGCTAGGCCGTGTCCCTCACACGACTGAGACATACGCCCGTGTCTCTGCCCGTGTAGCAAAACCTAGGCATTCTGTTTTGAAAATTTTAAATTGCATGGGACACACGGCCTATCATCACACCCATGTGTAAGCCGTGTGTCTCACACGGTCTGGTCACACGCCCATGTGCCAGGCCGTGTGGACTCAAAATGAGTCTTATTTATTAAATTTTACCAACCCTGCAATCTTAAACCATAAGCAATTCAACAACCAATTGTTCAACCAATCCAAAACATAATCAAATACATCCAAAACATGACAAATAATTAATTTAATAAACTAACCAATGTATATTCATAAATACTTCATATGTTTTATCCAAATCAATCTAAATTTGCATATAACAAATTCATTCATACTTTAACCAAAATATGCCATTTTGTCACCTTAACAAACACGTAACTTATATTTATGTATATAAAACCAACCATTATCACAATATAACATCATTTATAATCATTTTCCAAAATAACAAACATAACATCCTAGGTACATGCCATTTACCAAAAAGAAATGTACTTCACCACAATGAGTTCGGGATCGGCCTTGGATGCTGATTCAACGTTTGAACTTTAACCTAACCTGCGCACGAAAAACAAACCGTACGCTGAGTATAAACTCAGTGGTATTTCTATAACCCGAATACTTTAAATAAATAACATTGTATAAAATATACACTTTAACCATACATAAACATTAACTAATCAATAAATCAATTCATCTATTATTGCTTTCTTTTCTCATCAATAGCTTTCTCACTTTGATTCACATATCAATTGGCAATAACAATGTAACACCCCAAACCCAGCCTAGAAGTTAGGCCCGAATCTGGTGTGTCACATGGAAGTAAAAACCATCTTTGCGATTATTAAAAACTTGCTTGAGAAATACAGCCTCTTTGTTAAAACCAAAAACACTTAAGCAATTGTTAACTACGTAATAATCTTTAAAAACCTTTTTGTTTGCGGAAACATTTTTGAAATAAACAATTTATGAAAATGTGACGTTTATAAATAGAGTTGCAGAAGCATTTTGAAAACGTTGCGGAAACGTAGATAAAATACAAGTATTTTGAGAGGTTGTTTGATAAATCGATAATCGAACTAGTAATCTTTTAAAACCGTGACTTTTGAAAATGTCATTGATAAATTTATAGAAAATCTGAGTTAAGATTATTTGTAAAATTTTGTTATGAAATCCTTTTGTTAAACAATTTTGGAAAATCTTTATTTAAGTTTTTAGAAAAATTCCCATTTAAAAACAATTCAAGCAAAATTTAAAGTACATCAACATAAAGCAAAAATAAATACTCCAGAGGCCTTATTACATCATAAGAACCAAAAAAGTAAAGTAATAAAATAAACGAGAAAGAAGTCTAAAGTCCAAATAAACCATTTCCGAAGTATGGCCTCCACCCGAGTCATCCATAGCCCAAGTCCATATCATCAAGCATTACCTACAAGGGTTAAGAGAAAAGGGGGGTGAGTTACAAGAACTCAGTGTGAAATCCCCTTACCGTTATTCATTGGGCCGGAACCCAATTAGCAATATTTTGGGCCTAAGCCCATTTACAACAACAATAATGTATCAAATATAATATGCATATGATATGCAATTCCCAAACCAAACCTAGTTTTCCATCCGCTACACACCACCCGTACCAACCTGAAGACACACTGTGGGAGCTTTAGTCACCCACCCCACCAACACACCAAACGTAGGCATTAAGCCATTTATATCAAATTTGTGGACAAGCCACCAGATTAACAGAATTTACATGGCATCGCCATTTTTCATATTTGTGGCAAAGCCACCAGAATTATGTAGCAGAGCTACCAGAACTTCTTTTCATCATTATCCCATCCCATGCAAATCATGTATATAATGCATAGCCATTCACAACAATTTATTTAGATATTTATTACAAAATTATGGCCCATACAACAATTAATCAAAAGGCCCATTAAGCAAAATATCATATTTGGCCCATTTAGCAAAATATCAGATTGGCCCATATAGCAAAATATCAGATCGGCCCATTTATCAAAATATCAGATTGGCCCATATAGCAAAATATCAGATCGGCCCATTTATCAAAATATCAGATTGGTCCATATAGCAAAATATCAGATTGGCCCATTTATCAAAATATCAGATTGGCCCATATAGCAAAATATTAGATCGGCCCATTTATCAAAATATCAGATTGGCCCATTTATCAAAATATCAGATTGGCCCATTTATCAAAATATCATATTGGCCCATATAACAATTTCATAATTCGGCCCTTTAGGGGCATTTTCGTAATTTCGACCCATAGGGGCATTTTCGTTATTTCGATAATTTACCCACTAAGGGTAATTCGGTAATTTTGCAATCCAGACTTAACTACTAATTTGGGCATAACAATTTAAAACTGTCCATCCGCATCGTACTGACTAAATTGATTATAACTTGAGTTAGAAATCTCGAAATCTAAATCCGTAAATTTTCTTTAAGACTAGACTCATATATCTTCTTACTACAATTTTTCCAGAATTTTTGGCTTAACCATTTAGTACAGTTTATTCCTTTAAGTTTCCCTTGTTTCACTGACCAATGATTCTGACCTCTCTTACCCAAAATTCAAATATCTCACTGTACAGTCTTCATATGTTGCTCCCAATTGTTTCTATTGAAAATAGACTTACTAAGTAATCTGCACATATAAACTATAACTTATAATTCACTTTGTACAATTTTATACGATTTTTCCAAGACAGATCAGGGAACCACGAAGTCAATCAGAACCAGTCTCACTCAAATTAACATATCTCAGAATATAAAAATCCTTTTCCTTCTCCATTTCTTCCATATTAAAATAGACACAGTAAGCTTTAATCTGATATCTTATTCACTTTGTAATTCCTTTTCTCCTATTTTTCGTGATTTTTCAAATACACGTCACTATTTCTGACCGAAACTGTTTTATTACGAAATACGATTACCACTACGATCATACGCATGCCCGAGTGATCACGGATGCCGGTTTTCGGTTTTCTTCGGTATTACGATCGATTCACAGAATATTTCATACAAACTTTCAGAGAAGTGTGAGATTACACACCAGTTCAGATATGTATACGGAAGATACGGGATTACACACCTGATTTTGATTTCCTAACGAACCACTCGTCGATGACCTAGAACAATACCAACCAAAAGTTAGCCTCGGATTTCCAAAAGATTTCGTATCACTTACACTTGAATCACTTACCACTATATCCGAAGGTAGAAATATATCGAGTGATTTGTCCCTAAAACATATAGTCGATTAGTCGAAACTTCAATCTGATTTGCAACATAGCCAAATAGAGATATAACGAAAAATCTAAAAATGAACCCCCTTACCTTATCGATATTGGATCCAATTTCCACCGTTTGACTTCGGATAGAAAAATACACGGTCTCCCACTTAAAGCACTACGAAAAGAGAGTGATTAAGACATGAAGAAGTGGAGGATAACACCATTTTCGGTTACGATCACGATTTACAACTGAATAGTGATAAATACTTATTCGGCTAAAGAGAAAAGAATATGATCATAGAAAAGAATTCACTTACCGATTTAATCGAAGAAAGAATGTCAACCCACTTGAGAAAATGATAAAGAAGAGATGATTGAACAAATTTTGGTCTCAATTGTTTGGGTACATTCGGCAACAAGAAGAAAGAAAAGAAGAGAATATGTTCACTAATGGCTTGTAATTTCGGCACAAGGCAAAAGAAGAGATTTGGAGAAAACACAAAATTGTGCAAGAGTAGATTTTGGCCTAACAAACACCAAAATTCTATCAAAAGGCAAAGGAGAAATCGGCTATCAAGGAAGTTGGAAAGAAAATGAGTATGTGACCAAACAAAAGAGAGAAACAATGCACTATTGTGCTAATATGTTTCGGCAAGGATGGTTGCAAATTGGGAGAAATGACACAAAGTTGCCAAAGGGAATTTTTTCCAAAACACTCCTAAGTCTTTACCAAAAGCCAACTAAAAATTCAGCCACCCAAGCATCCCCCCTAGGATAAGAGTTTGGCCACCCAAGCTTTCCAAAACATCACCCACGAAATAAGCCTCATGTCCCCCTTTCTTTCCTATTTCCCTTGATTCCTTTCCCCAACTTCAACCTTGCCTTATTCATATAGCCACCTTACCAAAATAATGAAGTCAACCTTGCCATGAATGCCTCTTGGCCGACACTTAAGGAAAGGGTGCAAAAATATAAGTCAAAATTTACACACAAAGTGATTCGAACCTCTTCCCTCAAGGTACTACATGTGGCGCCATAACCTCTTTGCCATATGCTCATTTATGCAAGCAAATTACTCTCTTATTTCCATAAGCCTTGATGCCACTTACTATTTCTCCTAAATAGGCTTAAACACCAAATTTTTACTAGGGCCCAATTCAACCCCGAGCCTTCATAGAACCCCGTAACTTTCCAAAATCACCTTCCTAATAAGTCCAACTTGAAATAATACCGTTCTCTTATTCTCAAAAATTTTTAAAACGCTTCTACGCTCAAGGCCCAATGGGCCCAATCCTACTAGGCCCAATTTCGGGATGTTACAAACAATACTCTTTTCATGAACTCTTAGTCCATGTATAACTATTGTACAATCCAAATCAATATCCAATTTCAAATTCACATTCATTGTCATTGAATATCAATTTTATTGCCAATTTATTTATTTACCCCTATTAACAAGACTCGGACTTTGGCGGATACACGGATCCAACCAAAACACACCAGTATAAGTATGGCACCCGTGCCTCATCGGATAATTCGAAGTAAAAGTTGACACCCAGTGTCTCATCGGCCTTGCCGAAGTAAGTTGGTATCCAGTACCTCATCGAATTTATCCGAAGTAATAATATGACACTCAATGTCTCATCGACTCGAAGTCGAAGTATCCCTGAACACTTCCAATCCTATGGCATGCCAACTATATCCGACTCAGCCCGATACAGTTAATAGGGTTTCCAAATCACTTTTCAATTTTCCAATCAATACACATTTGAATTCAAATAATCACATATACTCATAATTCAACTCAATTAAATTTTCATATTTCAATATAATCAATATCCAATATCCACATTCATATTAATAACAAATCCAATTATATGCAATTCAATATCAACAATACTAATACTCACCTTAGTTTCACTTACCATGCATATTAAATAATAAATTCAACAAATAATTATTAGATTCGGATTATAGAAATACAAACTGAAATTTTCGAGCTAATCCTCGTTGACTTTGTCTTTTCCTTTCCTAGCCGAGGTCTCTGGCTCAACGTTTGCTACGGAATTAAAATAATTAAAAATCATCAATACAACACAATTTAACATTGAATATTTCAATTTATACACAACTTTTGTCTAAATTCAAATTTAATCCTTAAATTAAACTAATTTTTTTCTTACAAAACTAATTTCATATCTCAATCCAATTTCCACTTTAATCTAATTTCAACTCCCTAATTTCATCACAAAACCCTAATTTCAAAATTCTCTCAATTTAGCCTCTATTACTCAAAAATTATAATATAATTTACAATTCAATCCATATTTCTATTCTAACTTGAAATTCTATCAATTTAATCCCTAATTCTTCAATTTATTCAACATGAACAACTTCTAAACATTTACTAACTTTCAAAATTTCAACATAAATCAAGTAATATTTTGTTCTAGGATTCCAAAAACTCAAAAATTACAAGAAAATGGGCTAAATTGACTTACCACTTAAGCTTCAAACCTTGAAACCCTAATTTTTCCCTTTCTTTTTCTTTCTTTTTTCTTTCTCCCCTGTTCTTCTCTGTTTATAATTACTAATATATGTTTATTATTATTCCACATGTATTTCACTATTACCACACACTTGGCACTTATGGTTTAATTGCTAATTTAGTCCCTTCATTTTTCTCTATTCTATAATTCAACTTTTACCCTTTATTCAATCTAGTCCTTATACCTAAATACTCTTAATTCAAGCTAATTCACCTAGCCGAAACCTAATTAACCACACAACTAACTTTGTAAATATTTTTAATAAATATTTACGAGTCCGTTTTATGAAAACGGTGACCCAAAAATGCACTTTTCGATATCCATAAATTTCGGGTCATTACATAATACCTTGATAATGCAAGTATGATTTGAGTGATGGTTGGAAAGTTTGTTAAGTGTGTGCAAGCTAGCATTGAGGTATGCATGTATTGTTTATGTTTATTTTAAAATGGTATGGTTGAATATGGTGTGTCATGCCATAGAAGGTTTGAATGGTATTTGAATTGATAAATGTTGGAGAATGAATGTGAATCATCTATGCATGTTTGAGTTGTGTTTTGAAGTGTCTGATGTAGGTAATTCATGTTTAAATTAGGCATGAAATAAGAAATTGAATGTTGGGATAGCATTGAGTGCATTTTAGTACATTTTTATCCAAATCAGTAGGCGACGTCGTGACATCATTCAAATGTCGTCATGATGAGGCAACCACATTGCGATGCCGATCTTGGGCCATCGGGATGAAACTAGATTGTGAGTCACGTCGTGACAAGGAACTCCCTCACGTCACGACGTCGGCCCTGCATTTTGAATATTTTCATTTTAGTCCTTTATCGAATTTGAATTAGCTTTAAAGCTTTTGTAAGCTCGTACTAAGCCGAAAAATGATTGTATTTCATGTTGATTGTATAATTTCTTGATTTTTTATCAATAAATTGCATATTTTAAACATGATTTGATTTTGGTTGCTCTAACAACGAACGCAACGTCATGGTGGTTGGACCCGGCGACCGGTTCGGATAACAGTGTGTTACATAGCCTATATAAATGCCTCTTCATTGTACACACTTATTTATTATTCACTTTGAGTTAATAAAATTCTCTTTGATTTTTCTTTTTAAAAATTTCTCTTGACTTTTATTTTAGAAGAGTGTAAGAGGTCCATTTTCCCCGGGCCCATTCCAAAATAAATAAATAAACCAATGTTTTTTTAAAAAAAAAAACAGTCCAGTTACAAAACTAAACCCAATAGCCCAATTACAGACTCCAAAACCAGACCCAATACCCCATTACACCCGAGCCCAAAAAGATTACAAATCACTAACCCAACAGACTACCCAAACCCGTAGCCCACTTACACCAAACAAACCCAGACCCAAAACAAACCTAAACTAACCCAGACCCAACAGACCCAAAACTAAGATGGCCCAAGTGGCCCAAAGAGCTTGCATGGACGCGAGGAACCCTAGGTTTCCCGCTGCGCGCAAGCGCTCAAAGATAGCGACCCCTTCTTCTTCGTGACCGAAGCCACTAATCATGCCGTAAGTCGCGCCTAGTCATCGCCGCGCTCCTCGTCGCCGATCTACAAACAAAGAAAGAACACCACAGCAAAGGAAAGAAAGAAATAACAGAAACATAAAGAAATACTTGTATTTATTTCTAATTTATTTTCAGGGTTATAAATAACCCTAATGAATCTGTAAAATAGATACACAGACAGAAACGAAAATAAACAGAAATAGAATACAGAGATTTTTAGCAGAAGGTGATTTTCACGTTATTTTATTTCGTTTATTTTTAGATCTATGCTTTTTTTTCCGTACGAATACTAAATAAGAAAAAGGTCGAGAAAGCTACATGTGTTTTGGCTTCAAAACAGAGGGGTTTGGCTCTCTGGCCGTCGACCACGACGGCGCGTGCAATGAAGGCCCGAGGTCAGAGGACCGATGAAGGCAGAGTTTTTTTTTTTTTTGAAAAGCTTTTGTTTTTCTTTAAAACTAGTTTTAAAATGATTTTTAGCCCCATTTTTTTACTTATATAGTAATGAGGAAAGCAACTTCGTTTTTGTTTAATCTAATAAGCACAAAACGACGTCGTTCAGAAATTTGGGGATCCGCGCGTTGACCCGAAAACCGGGAAGATCCGCGTGTTTTTGTTAAAAGGTCTAATTGCCATTTTAGTCCTTCCTCAAATTTTTATTTTTAATTTCGTCTAATTTTAATTTTTTCTCTTTTAATTTTTTTAATTCGGCCCTAAATTTTTGCTTATATTTCAATTTAATCCCTTGGTCCATTAAAGGGATGGTAATAGAACGGCGCCGTTTAGGAGATGGGGTATAATTGCCCAATAGGTCCCTGCATTTTGGCGCGCGTTCTAATATCATCCTTTTCGCATTTTAACCTTAATTTTTATCATTTTAATTTAATCCTTACTCATTTTTTTTTGTTTTTTTTATTTTCATTTAATTTTTATTTTTAATTATTGTATATATTAAATTATTATTATTTATCACTATTTTTCAATATTATTCATATATTGTATATTATTTTAAAATTTTATATATTAGTTATTATATAATATTTTTATTTTATATTTTATACATTATTATATTATATTTTATATATAACTTTTAAATTATTTTATCCTTAATGTTGCATGTAATTTTGTATAATATATTGTTTATTTTTAAATATGTAGTTTTATATGTATTAGATTACTATAAATACGTTTTATTTAAAATCATTTATTTATTTTCAAAACGTATTTTATTTATTTTCTCAATCTATATATATTGTTTTTTTTGTTTTTTTTGTAATATTTATTTATTATTTGGTATATGTCATTGCATGAAAGTTTAATATTGTATGAGAAATTTTCATATTTATTTAGTTTTTTTATATATATTAATTTGTCATTTATTGCTTTAAATATTCTATTTGTTCATACTCTTTCATTTTTTTATCATTGCCTTAATGTAGTTATTTTTATTAAGTTGTTATGCTATATTTTTATTTCTTTTATTGTCTATATTAATATGAAATGTTAGTATTTCACGATTGCTTTTGATATTTATGTTTGATGATGTATTAATATGATATTTTCCTAGATCATCGTTTTAAAACAAAATACATTTTGCAAAATTACTATATTTTATCTAAAGGTTTTTTAAATAAGGCAATGTTTTGTATTTAGAAATTCGGGAAATAGTGCCCTAACGTGCTGGGTTTCGATTTTCCATTTGACTAAATAACTAAATATCATTTTAATAAAATTTTGTGAATCATGAGATGATTTTAGTTACGAGGGTTTAAAAATATCATGTCCTAACGTGCTGGATGTGGTGTTTATATTCTTTCGGAATAAAGAAATCTCAAATTTTAACTCAAATTGTTCAGGTTTTTTTTTAAGAAATCAAATTTAATTTTTTTTAAATTTTCAACATTAGGACATGATTTTATCGTTTAGGTACCAATTTTTGGGTGTTATGAGGGTGTTAACCCTCCCTCATACGTAACCAACTCCCGAACCCGTTTTCTTGTATTTCGTGGACCAAAATCAAATGTTTTGAAATAAAACGTTTTACAAGGTGATCCAATCACACCTAAGTAAAAAGGGATTGGTAGCGACTCAATTTCCGTTTTTTTTAAAGTCGATCCCCGTTTTTTCAAAATTAAAAATGGTTTCGACAGCTTGGCGACTCCACTGGGGACTAATAAGAGAGTCAAGCCGTAAAATCAATAATTTCATGTCCTTTTGTCCGAATTTAAAAATCTGATTTGAAAAACCATGATCCTTTTATTGCATGTGGTTCTAATTTTAATATATCTCTCTGCATTGCACTGCATGACCGTTATGGTCCCACCGTTAAGTGGGAGCAAAAAATTATGCCTTCGTGAGGTTTTCACCTCCGCATGGGCTAGTAAATTGCTTCTGGGATACATCCGTACCTATGTCTTCGTGAAGTTTTCACTTCCGCATGGCCATAGGGAAATGTATTCCCCTGAACCGAACTCGATCCGTATGAGCCTATAATGGGTGAGGATCGAGGAATCTGCTGGTTCGGGTACCTCAACTTTAGAGCTAAACCACATGTAGAAAACATAAGGACTCACCTTAAGTAGAATTATGCCAAACCTAGTGTTTACCCAAATAAGTGTTTGTTATTTTATTTGATTTATATTTTATTTCATAATACTAACTTGTTGTGCTTTATTTTTCTGATGCATGTCATTTCATATTTTAGAGAGGTATCGATTCACGGTCAGTTTCTAAGTTAGAAAATGGTTATGAAGAACGAGTTCCTTGATAAAGTGGGAGACAATGCATTTGTTCGCACATAGTCGAGCAAAGCGCAATTGAGAGAAGGGAGCGACTTAGGCGGACGGCACGTATTCGAACTATGGGATTTTACTCGTATTAGTATTACGCAAAATGAGTTCCAAGAGTTTAAAGAGATATGGACTCAGTGGGATGATGAGGCTAAGCAACTGTTTTATCGCAATTATGGAGATTTACCCTATTTACTCGACATCAAGGTAGATAAGCATCTTTTCTGGGCCATGACTCAGTTTTGGAACTCTGCCTATAGTTGTTTCACTTTCGGGAAAGTAGATTTGGTGCCCACGGTGGAGGAATATACAATATTGCTTCGCTGTTCGAGGGTCCAAGTCGACAAAGCTTATTTTAGGGCTGCCAATGTCCCAACTTTTGTGAAGAAGCTAATGAGTATCACGGGGATGAGTGAACAATGGGTTGCAGCTAGAATCCAAGAGAAAGGTGAGGGTAAATGCATACATTGGGTGAGTTTGAAGGGCCTGATCCTAGCACATCCAGATGTAAAGAAGAAGATCGACGTCTTTGACTTATGTATTTATGGTTTGGTAATTTTCCCTAAAGCTCTAAGACATATAGATGAAGCAGTTACTGATTTATTCGACCGACTTAACAAAGGGGTCACACCTGTACCTGCGATTTTAGCCGAGATGTTCAGATATTTGAATGCATGTCGGAGGGCTGGTGAAGGTAGATTCATTGGATGCGCACAGTTATTATTGGTTTAGTTTCACAGTCATTTTTAGAAGGTTGACAGGATTACTTACCGAGTGTTCTCTGAAAGTTATTCCCCTTTAAAGGAGGCCACAGCTACGACAAGGAGGGACGATATATCAGAGGAAAGATGGATGGAAATTCTTCAAAACCTCCGAGAGGAAGATGTTGAGTGGAAAGCCCCTTGGATGGTTCCTGACAAAGTCCTTTATCGGTGCGGAAATTCTGATTGGGTACCTCTGCCTGGAATCTGGGGAGCTGTTGGATATGCACTGTTGCTCGTACTAAGGCAATACAAAGCAAGACAGCTCATATCGGTGACATATAGGTTAGCTCAAAGTGAATTCTCATATAAGGGAGATAATTATAAGAAGAAGATTCGAGAGATTTCTGAGGCTTGGAAGCAGGCTCGCTGTATGAAGATATTGACTCGAGGACCGATGACAATCCTGGAATACAAGGAATTGTCGAGCAAAAGGATCAATGATAACATCCCTGGGCCAAGCTTGGAGGGTGCTCAATCGATGATGGAGTATTTACAAGTGGTCTCATCGGAGTTAGAGATTATAAAGCAAGACTTCGAGAGGCAAAGTTTAGAGCTCAGAAAGAGGATAGAGAAGCTAGAAGAAGAGAAGATGTACTTGAGGCTAGATGTGGATGTCCAGAAATCAGAGGCCGAGAAATTAAGAAAAGAAAAGAGGAAGATCGAGATAGTTTGAAGACAGATTATAAGAAGCTTCGTCTATCGATGAAAAATGCCGGATTGGGAAGACTTCAAACAAAGCAGCGGTGAGGAGATTCAAGAGGAAAAGGCCAAAGCTGATTATTGGGAGAGAAAGTTCCAAGAGATGCATATGCGAAATGAGGCCCTAGAAAAGAGTTTAGCAGAAAGCCAAAAAGAGAAATGTGGATTGAAAGCTAGAGTGGTTGAACTGGGACAGTCTCTTCACCACCATCGAAGCCGTAATTCTGCAAGCGAGCTGAAATCGAGTCTGAACAAGATCGAGGAAATGAAGGGCAAGATTGAAAGATTAGAATCGGCATTGTAGAATTGTGAACTCCGAATCGAGCATCTTGAAGCAAGAGAAGGGCGTTGGAAGGAAGAGCTCCACCATTCCCATGACCAAATTAGAAGTCGGGATTACCTCATAGGTGAAGCAATAGTTCAGATTCGAGAGGTAGCTGATCATCTACAGACTTTGGCAGCACAAGCTGATATATTGAGCATGAAGTATGAGCTACAGTTGGATCGTGGTCAAGAGCTAACCTCTTTGTTTGGAAAGATCAAAACTTTGGGCCTTAGAGTGAAAGCATATTTGTAATCTGTTTTATGTAAAGGATTTTGTTTTCTAATAAAGTTTTCTAAAATGAAGTTGAATCTGAATCGATGCCTTTTTGCATTCATGCATTTGCATTACATTGCATCATTTGCATTAGACTTTTACAAAAGGACTCTAATTAGGTAAAAATATTTCAGTTAACTTGGAAAACATGGAACAAAGGTTGGAGAGAATAGAGCAAATACAAATACAGATGTAGGGGCAATTGACCAAGATTCAACAAGAAATGCGGGAACAAATGCTAGAATTCCAAAGGAATATGATAGGCCAGCTAACCCAGTTACTAGCCGGAGGACTTGAAAAAAGGAGTGGCCTAGTGGTCAACAGTGTGGATGATGATGAAGACATCGTTTATTCTCCAATAGGTGTCCCGACTCAACCAGACACGCATTCGCATGGGGTACCCGTCACTATTGGACCCAAATGTCAGACTGATACTGCGACCCCATTGAACTTCCCGATGGGTTCAGGTTTTGATCAAGCCAAACCAGTTGTACTGGCAGAAACAAAAGAAAAATGAGAGTGTACTTTAAAGACCCCGAAGAAAAAGGAAAATAAAGTGAATAGTACGAGAAGGTATAACAATGGCCATTTAGAGCCGATTACAGTAAGCTGGCTAAGGACAGTAAATACCAGCCATCAGGTCTCCCCAAAGCAAGAACCCAATTCAAGACCGAACTCAGAGAAACCTCAGTTCGCACTCATTCCAATCACGTATAGAGAGTTGTACCGAATTTTGTTTGATGCACATGTCATATCCCCTTTTTATATAGAACCAATACGGCCCTCATACCCCAAATGGTACGACGTAAATGGCCAATGTGAATACCATGGAGGAACCACAGGGTATTCGATCGAGAATTGCGTCGCTTTTAAAAATATAATCGAAAGACTCATAAAATTGGGTGTCGTAAAATTTGATGATCCCTCCAGTGCAGAAAATTCGTTACCCAACCTTTCTATTAAAGGGGTAAACATTGTGAATTCTATAATAGATAGGGGCAGGAGATCCAAGAATGCATCAAGCTCAGGGCCCTAGTGCAAGGCTTGATGGATAAATGGAGGAGATCAAAGGACCCGATGAGAATATTGGGGAATCTAAGCATTAACGACATATTCGAAGAGAGAACCGGGGAATAAAAGTTTCCAAGCCCTTACATACTTGGGAAGATTTTAAACAATGGAACTGTGGAAGGAATTCCTGTATTTTTAAGACTAATCTAGAGTAATATTCAAAATGTGTTTGTTGCCTTAAGCCTAGAGACAATAAGAATCCTTTTGTGAAATAGGCTTATGTCCAGAATTTTTATTTCAATAAAATGCATCTTTTTTTAAGCAAATATTTTTTTCATTCTTTACATTTTCACACTGTACATTCTTTTTTTTAGAATATTCTTTCATTCATGACCATACCATACAAATAATCATCCTTAGAATCATTTATTCTTTGGATTTTTTGCCTTCGTACCTAGGTACCCAGATATCAACGACATGAGCGAAGTTGTTACTGATTCCCTTTTTGAATGAAATATGGGTCTAGGGGATCTAAGGACTTTGAAAATGACAGAGATAGTGGCCTGTCTTTTGATTTATTAAGGATGGTAGAACAAGTGAAAATAGACTCTACTTTGCAAAGGGTCAGTGAACGTTACGAGCTTAGGAAAGGGGTAAAGATCGAAGCTTAAATCATCACATAATTAAGGCGATACGTCATTGAGCTATTTTCAAGAATTCCAAGATGTTTTCACACAATCTTATCGAGGAACGCAGGGCTTGAAATGTGGGTATGTTGTTCTACGATGGTCAGGCTAATCATAAGGTTCGGGTACCATTGGTTCACCATAAAAGGGAGATTTCTTTAGTTATGTCGTAAATGCCAAATTGAGGAAGACAAGACTTATGTGCCTTATCTATTTTTTCACAAATTTTCTATATGTGGGGAATGGATATTATGGGGCCAATCTCGTCAAAAGCTTCTAATCGATATCGATTCATCATCATGGTCATCGTTTACTTTACTAAGAGGGTGGAAGTAGCTCCATACGCCAATGTTACAAAGTCGATAGTCATCAAATTCTCAAAAAAAAAGAGGGCGCCGACAAAGAATGCCAAAAAGGACAATGTCAAAAGTTTGTAGTCTGTTCAAAGATCAGACGCCAAATTATAAAGCAACAAAGGCAGCCAAAAAAATCATGAAAAATGACTGAGATTTGTAAAGGTTGGCATAAAGAAGTCACCATTTACCCTCTTTGTTTCTTGAACAATGGCCGGGACCCTCACCGGGGCAACATCTTTCCCATTGGTTTATGAAAGGGAAGCAATTGTAGGAGGTAAAGATTCCTTTTCTCCAAGCTTTGATTGAATTGGATGAAGCAGAATGCCTCCAGTAAGTTTGATTGAAAGTATTCATGGTCGAATGTACCAAAAATGGATGGTAAAAGCTTATGATAAAAGGTTTGCCCAAGAAAATTTCATGATGGGGACTTGGCATTAAGAAGGATTCTTCTCATACAAAAGAACTTCAGAGGAAAGCATATGTCAAACTAGGAAAGACCTTATGTAGTAAAAAAGGGGCTTATTCTAGAGGAGCATTGATATTGACCGAGACGAAGGGTGAAGACTTGCCCAATTCGATGAATTCAGGTTCAGTTAAGAAGCATTTTACCTGAAAGGGGAAAGGCCAAGGTGAAAACCCGCAAAGGGCGCCTTGAGTTTAAAAAAAAAAAAGGAGAGGCCAAGGCGAAAACCCGCAAAGGGCGCTTTGAGACCAAAGGGGTTTTGAGCAGAAAACTCGAAAAGGGCGGCTCAAATTTTGATCAAAGATAGGGCATGTGGTAGTCTTGTTATGCTTGAACTAACAATGAGGAAGTATGCTACGTTTTGGGGGCATTGACAAAGTATTCTGGATCCTCTAAACACGTATTGAGCTCAAAATGGTCCTCAAGAAGTTTGTGCTGAGAAGCTCAGTGCGATATCTCTGGGGCACCTAACTTCTATCTTACCCATTTTGAATTGTTTTGTCTTTGATTATTTTATTATTTTCGAGATACACCCCAATCAATTTTCTTTTAGGGCCTTGGTTATCTTTGATTAACTTATTTGTTTCGAGCTATGCTCCTGATTATTTTCTTTCTCGTCCATTGTTGTGATCTTTTTCAAGCATTTTATATTGAAATAACGATTAATGGACTAATAATACTTTCATAAAAAGAGTTTCGCATATTACTCTGGAAACTTCTAAATAATATGAGAATCTGAAACAGGACTATTGTTTAGAATTCACTAAGCCTAAGGTTTGGAAATATTGGAAGATGATTATTTTCTTCGGATTTTATTGGATAAGACATTTCGTCAATGATACCCTCTCGACAAATGACGAACAATGTCAACCCAAGGGTAAAAGGGGATCATTCTCGAGAAAATAAAATTGATACCTTGCATTCATGCAAATTTCAGACACATACATCTGGTTATTACACCCAGGGAATGGTGTAGCAGATCAAATTGATAACAGAATGGATGAAAGAAACCGAATGTTATTTCCCTGAAGTTGTAGTGGGAAGTACAAACTTTATGTCCCAGAAGGTACAGTGGAAGGGACTCTGAAACTACAATGGGGTAAGCTTGTTGAGCAGAACATGATTGATGTTTCGAGAGGAACAAGAATGAAGAACAAATGAGTGATGACACCTAGAGTAGGAATCATACTCATAACATTTTTTTCATCATAGCGAATCTCATTAGGGGCATTTGATTCATTCCGATCATTGCATTCTAATCTTTAAGCGTTTAAAAAGGAATCATTTTCATGACATGTTGCATTCATGTCACTCATAACACATGTAGCTAGAAGCATTTGATTCATTCTGATCATAGCATCTTGGTTATTTGACATAAAACTGAGCCTACAGGACATGTCCCTCAGAGGACGGTGTAGCAATATCGGTGAATTTCTGAGATCTTATCTCCCTAAGCGATGAGTGGAGCAGATCAAATTTGGCGAATCTTATCTTCCCGAGGTAGCAGGGGAGCAGATTCAAGTCACCAACTTTATCTCCCTGAGGTAGCAAGGGAGCATGTTGAAGCTTGCAGTCTTATCTTTCTGAGGTAGCAAGGAAGCAAACTGAAGATTGTAGATCTTATCTCCCTAAGCGGTAGCAGAGCAAATCAAATTTGGCGAATCTTATCTTCCCGAGGTAGCAGGGGAGCAGATTCAAGTCACTAACTTTATCTCCCTGAGGTAGCAAGGGAGCAGGTTGAAGCTTGTAGTCTTATCTTCCTGAGGCAGCAAGGAAGCAGACTGAAGATTGTAGATCTTATCTCCTTAAGTAGTAGTTGAGAAGATCGAATTTGGCGAATCTTATCTTCCTGATGTAGCAAGGGAGCAGATTTTAGCCACTAGCCTTATCTTCCTGATGTAGCAAGGGAAAAGGCTGAAATTTGTAGTCTTATCTTCCTAAGGTAGCAAGGAAGCAAACTAAAGATTGTAGATTTTGTCTCCCTAAGCAGTAGTGGAGCAGATCAAATTTGGCGAATCTTATCTTCCCGAGGTAACAGGTGAGCAGATTTTAGCCACTAGCCTTATCTCCCTGAGGTAGCAAGGGAGCAGGCTAAATATTGTAGTCTTATCTTCCTGAGGTAGCAAGGAAGCAGACTAAAAATTGTAGATTTTGTTTCCCTGAAATTGCAGTGGAGCAAATCGAAGACGGTGAATCTTATCTTCCCGAGGTAGCAGGGAAGCAGATTTTAGCCACCAGCCTTATTTCCCTGAGGTAGCAAGGAAACGGGCTGAATATTATAGTCTTATCTCCCTGAAGTTGCAGCAGAGTAGACTGAAGACAGCAGATCTCATCTTCCTGAAGTTGCAGGAAGTAGATCAAAAACATCAGATCTTATCTCCCTGAGTTTGCAGTGGAGCAGATCGAAAAATAGTAGATCTAGCATTCCTGAAGTTGCAGGAAGCAGATTGAAGCCATCAGACTTATTGAAAGGAAGTTCCAATACCTTTGAAATTGCAGTGGAGTTGGAGCCATTTGAAGAAGACGAGGATCAAGAAGTCAAGGCTCGGCAAAGACCGGGCAAAATTGGACCTTCTATTGTCTTTGCTCTATTCTCGTTTCATGACAATGAGCAAAGAGGGGCAGCTGTAAGAGGCCCATTTTGCCCGGGCCCATTCCAAAATAAATAAAAAAACCAATGTTTTTTTTAAAAAAAAAAACTGTCCAGTTACAAAACTAAACCCAGTAGCCCAATTACAGACTCCAAAACCAGACCCAATACCCCATTACACCCGAGCCCAAACATATTACAAATCACTAACCCAACAGACTACCCAAACCCGTAGCCCACTTACACCCAACAAACCAAGACCCAAAACAAACCTAAACTAACCCAGACCCAACAGACCCAAAACTAAGATGGCCCAAGTGGCCCAAAGAGCTTGCGGACGCAGGAAACCCTAGGTTTCCACTGCGTCGCAAGTGCCTCAGCAAGCAGCCCTTCTTCGCGTTGAAGCCACTAATCGCGCCGCAAGTCGCGCCTAGTCATTGCCGCGCTCCTCGTCACCGATCTACAAACAAAGAAAGAACACCACAGCAAAGGAAAGAAAGAAATAACAGGAACAGAAAGAAATATTTGTATTTATTTCTAATTTATTTTCAGGGTTATAAATAACCCTAATGAATCTGTAAAACAGATACACAGACAGAAACGAAAATAAACAGAAATAGAATATAGAGATTTTTAGCAGAAGGTGATTTTCACGTTATTTTATTTCGTTTATTTTTAGATCTATGCTATTTTTTTCGTATGAATACTAAATAAGAAAAAGGCCGAGAAAGCTACCTGTGTTTTGGCTTTAAAACAGAGGGGTTTGGCTCTCTGGCCTTCGACCACGACGGCGCGTGCAATGAAGGCCCGAGGTCGGAGGACCGATGAAGGCAGAACAGTTTTTTTTTTTTTTGAAAAGCTTCTGTTTTTCTTTAAAACTAGTTTTAAAATGATTTTTAGCCCCATTTTTTTACTTATATAGTAATGAGGAAACGACGTCGTTTTTGTTTAATCTAATAAGCACAAAACGACGTCGTTCAGGGCTGGGGATCCACGCGTTGACCCGAAAACCCGGGGAAGATCCGCGTGTTTTTGTTAAAAGGTCTAATTGCCATTTTAGTCCTTCCTCAAATTTTTTATTTTTAATTTCGTCTAATTTTAATTTTTTTCTCTTTTTAATTTTTTTTAATTCGGCCCTAAATGTTTGCTTATATTTCAATTTAATCCCTCGGGCCATTAAAAGGCTGGTAATAGAACGGCGCCGTTTAGGAGATGGGGTATAATTGCCCAATAGGTCCCTGCATTTTGGCGCACGTTCTAATATCATCCTTTTCGCATTTTAACCTTATTTTTTTATCATTTTAATTTAATCCTTACTCATTTTTTTATTTTTTTTATTTTCATTTAATTTTTATTTTTAATTATTATATATATTAAATTATTATTATTTATCACTATTTTTCAATATTATTCATATATTGTATATTATTTTAAAATTTTATATATTAGTTATTATATTATATTTTTATTTTATATATTATACATTATTATATTATATTTTATATATAACTTTTAAATTATTTTATCCTTAATGTTGCATGTAATTTTGTATAATATATTGTTTATTTTTAAATATGTAGTTTTATATGTATTAGATTACTATAAATACGTTTTATTTAAAATCATTTATTTATTTTCAAAACGTATTTTATTTATTTTCTCAATATATATATATATTGTTTTTTTTATTTTTTTGCAATATTTATTTATTATTTGGTATATGTCATTGCATGAAAGTTTAATATTGTATGAGAAATTTTCATATTTATTTAGTTTTTTTAAATATATTAATTTGTCATTTATTTCTTTAAATATTCTATTTGTTCATACTCTTTCATTTATTTATCATTGCCTTAATGCAGTTATTTTTATTAAGTTGTTATGTTATATTTTTATTTCTTTTATTGTCTATATTAATATGAAATGTTAGTATTTCACGATTGCTTTTGATATTTATGTTTGATGATGTATTAATATGATATTTTCATAGACCATCGTTTTAAAACAAAATACATTTTGCAAAATTACTATATTTTATCTAAAGGTTTTTTAAATAAGGCAATGTTTTGTATTTAGAAATTCGGGAAATAGTGCCCTAACGTGCTGGGTTTCGATTTTCCGTTTGACTAAATAACTAAATATCCTTTTAATAAAATTTTGTAAATCATGAGATGATTTTAGTTACGAGGGTTTAAAAATATCATGTCCTAACGTGCAGAATGTGGTGTTTATATTCTTTCGGAACAAAGAAATCTCAAATTTTAACTCAAATTGTTCACGTTTTTTTAAAGAAATCAAATTTAATTTTTTTAAATTTTCAACATTAGGACATGATTTTATCGTTTAGGTACCAATTTTTGGGCGTTATGAGGGTGTTAATATAACGCCCCGAATTTGGGCCTAGAAGTATTGGGCCTATTGGGCTTTGGGCTTTAGATCTCAGAAAATTTTTAAGTGAGCAAGAAAAAGACAATTGGCATGTGGGCTTTGAGGGTAATGAATTTGGAGTGTCTAGGGGTGTTGGAGATGTCCTGGGATCAAGTAAAGGCATAGGAAAAATTTTGGTTTTAGCCCAGGGGAACTGTGACTTCAGTTAGTATGCCACTTAAGCAGATTAAGAGAAAATGGGACACAAAGGGGCTTGTGGCCCAGTGGCAAGTGGCGTCACTTGGGAGCTATGAGGTGGCGTGTTGTCAGCTGAGGAGGTCCAAGGTTCGAGTAGTGGTAAGGTGTTTTTGGAGTGTTTATTTTACAGTATGGACGGCCAGAGTTGTATTGGTTTTGAACTCTTGCCGTGGAGAGTTTGAAGTAAGTAGGTATGTGGATGTGGAGGAAATTTCGAATAAGTTTAAGGTGTTATCAGGGAGAAAAGTCAGGAGATGAAGAGAGGGAGGAGTTGGTGCCGAATGGGACTGTAGGGAAAGGAGTGTTCAGCTGGTGGCTATATAAATGGGGTGTCGAATTCATTGAAATGTTCCTTGGGTTCTATTATTTCTTCCTTTTCTCCCCCTCATCCGAATTCTTTCATTTGCCGAAAATAAAACCCATCATTCTTTTTGTTGAAATTCCTATTAGAGTTGTGTTCTTCTTCTTTCTCTGAAAGCCGAAATCTCCTAAAGCCGAATTTCTTTTTGCCAATTTTTTTGCTAAGCCAATTCCCTTCATTGCCGAAATTACTATCATCCTTCCTAGCTGAATCTCTACTCTTGCCGAACCCTTGTTGCTTGCTCCCTCACCTCAATCGACTGTTATCTACTTTTAGTCACGATTGGAAGCCGAATCTTATTCAGTAGATATTTAAGCCGCAGGATCAAAGGAGAATTTCGGTAAGTGCTTAGTTGAACTTTTTAGTGTGTTTTATTAGAAGCCGAAGGGCTATCTAACCCCTCCTTGTCGTTAACATGCATTAACAAGGGTAAGGCTCAACAATCGCAAGCGTGGTAGGTAAGGATTGCTAACAAGGTGGTAAGTGTTCTCGACTCAGTCATGGTTTAGTAAATGGCCGAATCTAAGGTGACTCATAGGGGTGATTTATGATCAATATGGGTCACTTGGTTTTGACGATATAGGTGTTTGGATGCAGATCTAGAGGATAATCGCCAATAGTAGCAAAGGAAGGGCTACTAGAACGTGAGGCACACGATAAGGGTACGGTGAGGTTTCGGTTTTTGATAAGTATGTGTTAAAGCTTTGGTTAATCGCTAGTAATGTCGATTGTAGGTTCATGACTAAGGGGTTTGCAGCACGCGAGGTTACCATATGTGTACCAACACTACAGACACGATATCGGCAATGCCGAAAAGCTAAAAAGCTGAAAGTGGCTAAACGGGCCCGGTGGGCCCTGAGGCTAAGTTTGATGAATTTGGTTGGTTTGGTCATACGTATTAAGTTAGTCACGCATGTTACATGATTTGGAATTGTTTTGGGCCTAATGGGCCGTAAGGATGTAATATGGGCTTTATGGGGGACGTAGACAAGTATGCTAGGGTTTAATGGACTTTAGGCCTAGTTCTGAACAACTCTTAAATCACATAAGACTTAATCTAATAATCAAACATGTCTTTGGACAAGTTGATTAGTTAGAGTGTGGTAACCGACATATGCATGTCTAGGATTGGATCTAGTGAGAGCTTAGTACTCAAGCGATCCGAGTGACCCACCTCCTCTTTTCTGAGATCCTACCTGGTGCATAGTGTTTGTTCACTTTAACCGCGAGGACTTGTTTATGGGCCAAAGTTTATAACTAAAACCCGAGAGGGACCAAATACCCTTATATTTGTAAAATTACTAAAATACCCTTATATTTGTAAAATTACTAAAATACCCTTATATGTGTAAAATTACTAAAATACCCCTAGATTTATAAATTACCAAAATATCCATGTTTTGTAAAAGTACCAAAATACCTCTGTCTTGCAAAATTACCAAGATACCACTATCTTGCCAAATTACCAAAATACCCCTGTAGGGTAAAATTACGAAAATACCCCCGATAGTGAAATGACTAAAATACCCCTAGGTGCCGAATGTGTGAAAATGTGTGTTGCATTCATACGATATTCTACTTAGGATGCATATGGGTGGGAATTATGGTACGGAGGAAGATTTGAGGATCGCATAGTCGTATGGCCATGGATTTACCGGAGGCTTTAAGCCCATTATATGATTAGCGACTTTCTTTGTAATGTTAGGTAATCATCGCAACGGGCTACCTTTGGTGTGTAGAGGATGGGTGGGTTGATTTAGAAATCCCCACAGGTGGGTAATGGTTGGAAGGGAAATGGTGTGTGTAGCAGATGGATTATTGGGATGGGTTTTACATTAACTTGTTTGTATATGATACAATATGATGTGATATGAGGTCATGGTGGGCTACGGCCCAAGACCGCCGATTTTGATAGGGCTTAGGCCCAATGTGAATATTTGTATGTGATTTGATTGCCAAGGGTTGTACACACTGAGTTTCGAAACTCACACCCTTTTTTTTTATGTTTCAGGTGATCCTGAATAGACGGCTCGGCGTGGGAGAGGACTCGGAGATGGCCACACTACAAGCTGATAAATTTTTTTTAATTTGTTCAAATGAATTTATTTTAAATACTTTGTTTTTCATTGAATTGTAATAAGGCCATGTATCTCCTAATTGACTTAGATTTTGGGGTTTATTTTTATTGTTTCAACTTTCCAGTTAATAAACTTAAATAAAATTTCTCAAGTTATCATGATTTTCGAAATAACTTAACATTTGAACATTTTCCTAAAATGTGGGATTTTCCTCTTAGCTTAACAAGATACGAGGGTTTTGGGCTTTTGGGCCTTAAATTGTTAAATTATAAAATCATTTTGGAGTATGCCTTTAATGTGACATTCCGGACTCGGGCCTAACTTCTAGGCCGGGTTTGGGGTGTTACATTTAGTGGTATTAGAGCTCAGTTGCAAAGCTCGGGCTGTGAAATGGGCCTTAGATTTTGGCAGGATTCTTGAAGTGTGGTTCACTGAGCCCTCAACGTCGAGCCAAGTAAGTTTTCTGTACTACATTTGTTTAAATTACTGAACTATATCTAGATATGGGCTACTTTAAAATAGGCTTTTAGAGACTAAAGCCCGTAGGAAACTGAAGCCTGTAGTGGATATACGACCGCGAAATGACTTTAAAAAAATTTTATTTACATAAGCCATGTGCCCTAAACAAGTGGAACTATGTACTAATTTCATAAAATTTTCATTTCAGAAATACGCAACGATGAGCGGTAGAAGAGGCGCAAGAGGCCGCGGCCGAGGCCGTGGAAGTGTTAGGGTTTTGTAAACATTTGAATCGGAATTTGGTACTTATTCTGCGTATGTTTGAGAATGTTTGCGATAGGTAGATGTTTTGGTTATGTATTAAAATTATTAGAGTCGAGTCTTGTGTGTAGCGTGGTGGGGTAGTTGATACACGACCATCCTGTTAGTTGAAAATTTCGAGGACGAAATTTCTTTAAGGGGGAAGAATTGTAACACCCCGAATTTGGGCCTAGAAGTATTGGGCCTATTGGGCTTTGGGCTTTAGATCTCGGAAAATTTTTAAGTGAGCAAGAAAAAGACAATTGGCATGTGGGCTTTGAGGGTAATGAATTTGGAGTGTCTAGGGGTGTTGGAGATGTCCTGGGATCAAGTAAAGGCATAGGAAAAATTTTGGTTTTAGCCTGTGGGGCTGTGACTTCAGTTAGTAGGCCTCTTAAGCAGATTAAGAGAAAATGGGACACAAAGGGGCTTGTGGCCCAGTGGCAAGTGGCGTCACTTGGGAGCTATGAGGTGGTGTGTTGTCAGCTGAAAAGGTCCAAGGTTCGAGTAGTGGTAAGGTGTTTTTGGAGTGTTTATTTTACAGTATGGACGGCCAGAGTTGTATTGGTTTTAAAATCTTACCGTGGAGAGTTTGAAGTAAGTAGGTATGTGGATGTGGAGGAAATTTCAGATAAGATTAAGGTGTTATCAGGGAGAAAATTCAGGAGATGAGGAGAGGGAGGAGTTGGTGCCGAATGAGACTGTGGGGAAAGGAGTGTTCAGCTGGTGGCTATATAAAGGAGGTGCCGAATTTATTGAAAGGTTCCTTGGGTTCTATTATTTCTTCCTTTTCTCCCCCTCAGCCGAATTCTTTCATTTGCCGAAAACAAAACCCATCATTCTTTTTTTTCGAAATTCCTATTAGAGTTGTGTTCTTCTTCTTTCTCTGAAAGCCGAAATCTCTTAAAGTCGAATTTCTTTTTACCGATTTTTTTGCTAAGACAATTCCCTTCATTGTCAAAATTACTATCATCCTTCCTAGCTGAATCTCTACTCTTGCCGAACCCTTATTGCTTGCTCCCTCACCTCAATCGACTGTTATCTACTTTTAGTCACGATTGGAAGCCGAATCTTATTCAGTAGATATTTAAGCCGCAGGATCAAAGGAGAATTTCGGTAAGTGCTTAATTGAACTTTTTAGTGTGTTTTATTAGAAGTCGAAGGGCTATCTAACCCCTCCTTGTCGTTAACATGCATTAACAAGGGTAAGGCTCAACAATCACAGGCGTGGTAGGTAAGGATTGCTAACAATGTGGTAAGTGTTCTCGACTCAGTCATGGTTTAGTAAATGGTCGAATCTAAGGTGACTCATAGGGGTGATTTATGATCAATATGGGTCACTTGGTTTTGACGATATAGGTGTTTGGGTGCAGATCTAGAGGATAATCGCCAATAGTAGCAAAGGAAGGGCTACTAGAACGTGAGGCACACGGTAAGGGTACGATAAGGTTTCGGTTTTTGATAAGTATGTGTTAAAGCTTTGGTTAATCGCTAGTAATGTCGATTGTAGGTTCGTGACTAAGGGGTTTGTAGCACGCGAGGTTACCATGTGTGTACCAACACTACACACGGGGTATCGGCAATGCCAAAAAGCCAAAAAGCCGAAAGTGGCTAAACTGGCCCGGTGGGCCCTGAGGCTAAGTTTGATGAATATGGTTGGTTTGGTCATACGTATTAAGTTAGTCACGCATGTTACATGATTTGGAATTGTTTTGGGCCTAGTAGGCCATATGAATGAGATTTGGGCCTAATGGGCCGTAAGGATGTAATATGGGCTTTATGGGGGACATAGACAAGTATGCTAGGGTTTAATGGACTTTAGGCCTAGTTCTGAACAACTCTTAAATCACATAAGACTTAATATAATAATCAAACATGTCTTTGGACAAGTCGATTAGTTAGAGTGTGGTAACCGACATATGCATGTCTAGGATTGGATCTAGTGAGAGCTTGGTACTTAAGCGGTCCGAGTGACCCACCTCCTCTTTCTCGAGATCCTACACAGTGCATAGTGTTTGTTCACTTTAACCGCAAGGACTTGTTTATGGGCCAAAGTTTATAACTAAAACCCGAGAGGGACCAAATACCCTTATATTTGTAAAATTACTAAAATACCCTTATATTTGTAAAATTACTAAAATACCCTTATATTTGTAAAATTACTAAAATACCCTTATATGTGTAAAATTACTAAAATACCCCTAGATTTGTAAATTACCAAAATATCCCTTTTTTTGTAAAAGTACCAAAATACCCCTGTCTTGCAAAATTACCAAGATACCCCTATCTTGCCAAATTACCAAAATACCCCTGTAGGGTAGAATTATGAAAATACCCCTGGTAGTGAAATGACTAAAATACCCCTAGGTGCCGAATGTGTGAAAATTTGTGTTGCATTCATACGATATTCTGCTTAGGATGCATATGGGTGGGAATTATGGTACGGAGAAAGATTTGAGGATCGCATAGTCGTATGGCCATAGATCCACCGGAGGCTTTAAGCCCATTATATGATTAGCAGCTTTGCTGCAACGTTAGGTAGTACCGCAACCGGGCTACCTTTGGTGTGTAGAGGATGGGTGGGTTGATTTTGAAATCCCCACAGGTGTGTAATGGTTGGAAAGGAAATGGTGTGTGTAGCGGATGGATTATTGGGATGGGTTTTGCATTAACTTGTTTGTATATGATACAATATGATGTGATATGAGGTCATGGTGGGCTAAGGCCCAAGACCACCGATTTTGATAAGGCTTAGGCCCAATGTGAATATTTGTATGTGATTCGATTGCCAAGGGTTGTACACACTGAGTTTCAAAACTCACACCCTTTTTTTTTATGTTTCAGGTGATCCTGAATAGACGGCTCGGCGTGGGAGAGGACTCGGAGATGGCCACACTACAAGCTGATAAAATGTTTTTAATTTGTTCAAATGAATTTATTTTAAATACTTTGTTTTCATTGAATTGTAATAAGGCCGTGTATCTCCTAATTGACTTAGATTTTGGGGTTTATTTTTATTGTTTCAACTTTCCAGTTAATAAACTTAAATAAAATTTCTCAAGTTATCATGATTTTCGAAATAACTTAACATTTGAACGTTTTCCTAAAATGTGGGCTTTTCCTCTTAGCTTAACAAGATATGAGGCTTTTGGGCTTTTGGGCCTTAAATTGTTAAATTATAAAATCGTTTTGGAGTATGCCTTTAATATGACATTCCGGGCTCGGGCCTAACTTCTAGGCCGGGTTTGGGGTGTTACAGTTAACCCTTCCTCATACGTAACCGACTCCCGAACCCGTTTTCTTGTATTTCGTGGACCAAAATCAAATGTTTTGAAATAAAACAATTTTACAAGGTGATCCAATCACACCTAAGTAAAAAGGGATTGGTGGCGACTCCATTTCCGTTTTTTTAAAGTCGATCCCCGTTTTTTCAAAATTAAAAATGGTTTCGACAAAGAGTTTTAACAATATTTCCATATTATGGGGATCATCTTCAAGCTTTTTCTTGTCAAGTTTTCTTTCTTGGAGGGAAAAATAGAGCCGTTTGAAGGGAGTTGTGGATTCATTGAGTTTCCAAGGCTCCTTAGGACTTTTACACACCATCTTCATATTCTTCCATCTATCTTCTTTATTTTTCTTTATTTTATTTTGTTCATGTTTAATTATTCAAATCTTTGATTTATTTAATTGTTCTCTTTCTATCTTAATTATCTATTTTAATTGCTTCTTTTATTTTTTTTAGATCTGACTTGGATTTGTTTGCGTTTTAGGTTGTGTCAAAAACCAAGTTTCTTTCCAGTCATCTAGAGCCTTAAGTCAAATTTGTGACTTGGACAAACTTACGATCTTGTTCCGTGCGATTCTCTATCAACTAAAATGACAAATTTTGTGAACATTGAGGGTTAAACTTATTGAATTTTTTATATTTAGGATCAAATTGATAGAATCTGTAAACATTAGAGTGCTAATTTTGTTACTAGACCAATAAAAAATGCCCAGATCAGCTCAGAGTGACCAAAATATTTAATTTTGAAAAGTTCAGTGACTAAATCAAAAAAATTAATAGTTGGGTGATCAAAATAGAACGACGCGTGTAGTTGGGTAACCATTTTTATAGTTTGCCCATTAAAAAAAATATTTTCAACATGTCCACGTTATCATTTAATATATAAAAATTAACGAAGAGTGTAATTTGTACGTTTCAAAATGTATAAAAACTAATTTACTTATTTTTCATTAGATGAGCTAAAATACAATAAACCCCTAAATACATGAGCTTCCCTTATACTTTTAGCTGAGTAACATGTATAATAAAAAATGAATTATTAATTTTTTTATCAATTTAGATTATTTTTTTTAAATTAATCCTCAATTTTTTTCCTTAAATTGGTTAAATATCTTTACAATTTAGGGTGTTAAAAATTATTTATAATTTTATACCAAAAATATTATTTATAAACACATTAAATATTTTTATTATTAACTTATACATAAAATAATAAATAACAAAAATTTTAAATGTGTTTACAAGTGAAAATTACATGTAGATTAAAATATTTTTATACAATATTAAAAGTAGAGGATAGGAATCACACTATTTGAATTTATGTTAAATTAGTGTTTGACAAGAACTTTAACCATTTCTTCATACAAATCAAAATAATTTTAACCGAAACTAAAATAATACATATATTTAAACTCAAAATAAATTGATAAAAGAACCCATACATTAAATTTAAATATAAAATCACAAACTAATATAATAATTATTTAGTTAAGGATTATTATTTGATACAGTTTGAAATTTGGGTAAATTATCAAAAAATACCCTTTTTTTCAAAATTTACGGAAAAGGACATGTTTTCCAATTATTTATCGGAATGGGCCATTTTCCCCGAAAACCCATCCACGTCAGCGCGAAGTCAGGGGATGCAGCAGGAAAACGCGTCCCTAAGGGAGCGTTTTCTGCCACATCAGCAAAAATCGCGTCCTTGAGGGCGCGCTTTGCTGATGTGGCAAAAACGCTCCCTCAGGGACGCGTTTTGCCTGCTTCCAACGGTCACATTTTTTTGACCGTTGGGCCTCCAACGGTAAAAAAAAAAAACTATAAAACCCCCCACCCTTTCATTTTTTTCACACAAAGGTCCTTACTCAATTTTCTCTCAAATTTCTCTCAAATTCCTCTCAAATTTCTCTCAAATTCCTTTAAAGTTCCTCTCAAATTTCACAAAAGTCCTTTAATTTTTACAAAAAAGCCCTGTTTAAAAGTTTTTTGAAATAGTTTTTTTTTTACATTTAAAAATATTCTATCGTATTAGCAATGGCCGGAGAATTAATTCGTCTCGACAATAAACACATCTCCGTCGATCAAATGACAATGGTAAGTTATAATTTTAATTTTTCAATACTATTTAATATTTTTTAGGTTTATGCAATTTTAATTAATTTTTATTTTATAATTTTTTAAACAGTCTGTAGATCGGGTGTTGCAATGCTATATTCGCAATATGCCTGGTCCGCCATCGCCGTTGATCGAGAATTACCTGCGGGAAGCGGGTTTTTGGCACGTGGCCACGATAGGCCGGGGGTGCAAGTTGGACCCAAAGCTAATCAGTGCGTTGATAGAGAGGTGGAGACCCGAGACGCACACTTTCCATCTTCCATGCGGAGAGTGTACTATCACTCTGGAAGACATGCATTTGCAATTGGGATTGTCGGTGGATGGGTACGCAGTCACCGGGTCCGTAACTTCTGGTGATTTGGGAGTCATATGCTACGAGCTTTTGGGTGCTATTCTGGATAACATTAACGGAGGTCGGATCGAGATGGGCTGGTTACGAGACACATTCCCGGAGCCGGATAATGATTAGACCGAATTAGAAAGAATACGGTATGCTCGGGCATACATTCTTGAGATGATTGGAGGCTATCTCGATGCTTGGGACTTGTCACGAAACCTCGTACATCCGAGATGGTCTTTGAAACTCGTTGATTTTAGAGCAATCGATGAATTGAGTTGAAGTCCGCCGTGCTAGCAAAATTGTATCGGAAGATGATGCGACGCGACCGAATAAAGCGAAAATCGGAGGTTGCCTATCACTACACGCAATCATGGCGCGGTTGCCGCTTTCCATTTTTACGCCCTTGAGTGGACCACCCATATATATTCCCACTCATAACGAGGTAAATTTAATATTAGATTTTACAATTATTACGTAGATTTAAAATATAATTGTATGCTAAAAATTTATTTAATTAGGTGGAACCATTCGACGAGTTATGTTGGAATACCTACCTCGCTTGAAGATATACGGCTTCTATTAGAGCAACGGTCGGAAGCACAAGTAAGTATTAAATAAAATATATTTTCGTAATAAAATAGTCGTTTCGTATTTCGTATTTCGTATTTCGTATTTAGTATTTAGTAGTTAGTAATTAGTATTTAGTATTTAGTATTTAGTATATAACTAATATTTTTATCATGTTAATATAGTTTGAATGGACACCATACAAGGATCCGTCAATTCGGGCAGTAATTTCGGATGAGTTCTTTCAAAATCTGAACATTTGGCATGTGAAGGTTCCATTGGTCAACTATTCCACCGTAGAGATGCACCAGTCAGATCGGGTTCTGCGTCAATTTGGATTCCGACAACCGATTCCCGTGGCACCTGAGGTGCTCGATGATGAGCACAAAGTTGACTTACGACAGTTGCATACGGATTGGCCAAGATTTTGGTCAGCATATTTTGAATTGTGGGAAAACCAGTATGATTATATACCTACTCGGGAACCGATCATCATTCCTGAGTTAGCATGCGTGCCGAAATACATGCCATGGTTTAGGATCCATGGCAAGCCATATTTATTGTCAGAAGAGGAGAGGCGACGGCAACTTCGTGTATAAAGGGAACAACGGGGCCCTTTAAATCCAAGGAGAATGGATGATGGGACGGGCCCATCAACAGCGCCGACACAATCACCGGACCCATCAACAGCGCCCACATAGTCACCGGGCCCAACACTTCAGCCGACGACACCCACATCACAACCTTTTCCGGTTATGCCAGGTGCGTATCCTAGCCCTTATATGTATCCTAACCCTTATATGTTTCCTTTTCCCAGTCCTATGGCAGGTTGGAATGCATGGCCCGATTCGAGTCCGTCCCGACTACTCCGAGTGGACCGCCGATCTAGGTCTGCCGTCGCATGAGGGATCGCACGAGGCACCATCAGGAGCTCTTCTTTTACCAATCTCCGATGCCTTATGGGATTCAAACACCTCCGCCATGGGTGATGCAAACACCTCTGCATTCATTATTTTATCAAGGTGGGTCATCCTCCCAACACCCACCACTGGACCCCGGTAGGAGGAACCAGAATCCCCGCCGGAGCAACCACAACCCTCGCTGGAAGCTGGAACAAGGAGGAATCCAGCACGTAACCGTCGACCACCCCCATGTGGCACTGATTCCGACCGTCACCCATATTGATTTTTTTAATATATTTGTATAAACTTTTTTATATTGTTTCATTTATTAAAATAAAAGTTGTTTTTTTTATTGTAATTTATTATTTATATCTTTAATAAAATAAAAGTTGTTTTTTATTTTTTTATTGTAATTTATTTTTTATATCTTTAATAAAATAAAAGTTGTTTTTTTTATTTTTTGATTGTAATTTATTTTTTATATCTTTAATAAAATAAAAGTTGTTTTTTTATTTTTTTATTGTAATTTATTTTTTATATCTTTAATAAAATAAAAGTTTTTTTTATTTTTTATTGTAATTTATTTTTTATATTTTTAATAAAATAAAAGTTGTTTTTTATTTTTTATTGTAATTTATTTTTAATATTTTTAATAAAATAAAAGTTGTTTTTAAGGGTGGAAGGATCTAGAAACTAAGAAGAAATGGATGAATTAGGACTAAATTGAATAAGTGAAAAAGTATGAGGGGTTAATTTGTAATTTTATCAAGATGGGTGTTGATCCAATGTAGGAATTTTGAAGGATCGTAAGGGGCAAAATAATCATTTAGCAAGAAAGATAATTTTGAAGAATACTGATGATGGTGATATTTTAGATTAATTGAATAACTTTTTTTTCGTTTTGCAACTTAGTCCTTCTACAAAAGTTCACCATTTTCATCAAGAAATTAAAAGAATTTTCATAGCCATCAAGAGACAAAAATGATAAGGAGACTATCAACTATTCCGATTTGGACATGAGCGAGATGTATGGCACAGGTTCCTACACCATCCGCATAACCACATTGGTTGGTTGTTTCTCGGATATCCATATTGTTGCGTATTCTAGTCGAGCAAGGTCGACCCTTTGGTTTGCGACGCAGATTCTCTATCCCAGTAACGGCTTAAGCGGAGCAAGCGACTGACGGCCACTTACGTTCATCCGTGCTGGTGGGAATACGTGTCTCCACACATTGTACATGTATTCTATTTTGTACACTTCATCGACATAGCTCATGGGATCAAGAGGGAGATTCTGACAAGCTGCAATTACATGAGCGCATGGATAACGAAGTGCGTCAAATATCCCACAGTCCCAGGTCCTATTTCTCAAGTGTACACGATATTGCCTGCCAACAATACCTTGGTTCAGTCTGTCAAACTCCGTCACACGAAACCATAGGTTGTCGCGATCGTGACATACTGTGTGCATGGTGTTGGCCCGTGCCTTCGCATTGTTAATTTCTCGCAATACCTTCGCGCACCATACATGGCCTCCCTGCATTTGGCCTTTATAACTCGCTGCTCGCTTCGGAAATAGTGCCGCTAAACGAAAATATGTCTCTTGCACAACCGATATTATCGGCAAATGACACGTTCCTTTTAGAACAGAATTTATGCATTCAGCCAGGTTTGAGGTCATATGACCATATCGTAGGCCACCGTCGTATGCTTGTGTCCACTGTTCAAAAGGTATGTTGCATAGGTAGTTTGCGCCTTCTTCGTTAACTGAGCGCAAAATCGCCAACATCTTGTGAAAACGGTCCTTATTGATCTCGTACCCTGCCAATATAAGTTGATAGCGAATATTACATACCACTATTCATTTAAGAATAAATTGAATATTACAAATGAAATTATATTAATAGATATTACATACCCATGTTGGTCACTTGTCGTCGTTCACTTGTAGATCGATGTTGCCCGTGGTAGTTGGACGAAACATGCCTTAGGCAATATCGATGGTGTGTGCGATGCCATGGGCTTCCCTGTCACTCTATTGCGGCTAGTATTCTAGGGCCCCGATCCGATATAACGCATATATTAGGTTGGGGGCAGACATGCCTACTTAACCTAGATAGAAAGAAATCTCAGTCATCAGCTGACTCCCCCGGTGTTATTGCAAACGCAATTGGAAGGATTCTCCCACTGCCATCCTATGCCACAGCTAGCAATAGCCGATGCGTATATCTACCATACATAAAGGTACCGTCAATCTGTACCAATGGCTTGCAGTATAGAAATGCGTCTCGGCATTGCTTAAATGTCCAGAACAGACGCTTGAACACTTGGCATCCACAGAGCAATCTATCGTTGTAGTACGCAGGTACCGTTTCAAGGTCTGTTATGCTGCCTGGGACATATCTCTCCAGCACCTGACACCACTACCACACTTCATTAAATGAAGTGTCCCACCGACCATGCAACTTTTCCAACGCCTTCTGCTTAGCTATCCAAGTCTTGCGGTAAAAGGGCGTGTACCCCAATTGGCTACGAATATTGACAATTAAGACCGGCACTGAAGTCTTGGGATCCGCCTTCATCGTCGGTATTATTAAGCTAGCCAACATATCTGAATCCATCTTGGGATGATCTTGTAAAACACTTGTCAACGAAGTACGTTAAATAATGCAACATTACGTTATATTAGTATTATTCAAAAACCCTAAACACCTAGTGATACTGTACCGGCAAGACATGTATGTGGACCTTTGTACTTTTTAATCTCTCACAATCTGTCCTTTTCCTCAACGAGGCCATGATTTTTCATGAATATGTACCGTCTTGCACTGCACACTTGGCCTCGTACTTATCGAGTTTGGATTTAACCACATTGTAGTTAACCCCGTTCTCGATGCTATATTGTTTCAATGCACCAAGAAAACTATCCTTGTTGGAAAACTCTTTACCAACTTCTAATTCCCCCGAATCCAACGATGAACTTGTACGGTTACGCCTTCTGTGTGGTAGTTCAGGAAACTCCAACGCATCGTCTTGAGATAGATCGACATTATGCATGTGGGCTGGAGGTGAGTACGCCCTGAATAGCGGATCTTCTTCTTCTTCATATGAACCCCCTTCAACATCTTCAGGTATGGTTGAACAGCTCGGTTCAAAAAATAATGCAACCACGCACCATCGGGCCGGGCTCGAGGTGGATCCACATCGGACTCATCATCCGACCCACCATCATCCGCAGCGAACGAGGTCCCCTCACCGGTGGATGTCGTGGGGAGTACATTATCCCTTCTTAAACAACTTTCGTAACGCCCCCAATCATATGTGGATTGCCAATCACTAGAAGTTGATGACGTTCCCCAACACGTATTTCTAGTATCGAACGTCGAAGGAAAGATATGCATGTCCCATCCACCAACCGAGTGTCGTGCAGGGGTTGTGTTTTCTATACTACCACCAAACACGGGCACTTTTGTATTCGCCTCCCACTAAGCAGTGTCGGCTTGGGGTCGTGTATTCCCCTCGAACAAAGTAGATGTTGAAGTCGAAGGAAGATCACTTGGCGATGAAAATTGTACATATACCTCAAGATAGGGTGATCCATCGGCAAGATGAGTCTCCACCATTGCCTCCAAGCTCAGAGGACCTTTGATGTCGAATGAGTCATATCTCACGGGATCAGCCAAGCACAAAATCTATACTTAATAGATTGAACTTTCATTGGCATTGTTCAAGATTTTACGCCTAATTCTTTTGCAAAGTTCTGTCAAATCTATGTTCAGTTAAAAACCGATTCTTATTTGTGTTCTCCGATAAAAAAAAAAACTTTGTTTTTGGTGTCACAAACCTCACCATCATAGTAAATAACAAAGCACTAATACGTTCACTCATCTTGATTTCTATTTTACTTTTGCCTCAATTTCTATTATGCAACCCGAGAATGAAATTTAGCTCATTTATAGTCTAAGGACAAATAGGAACTCAGAGTAGCAAAAGAGCGTCCACGTGGGAGCTTTTTGATACTCTTCTTTGACGGTGCATCCCGCTTGAAGCGTTTTGGTCACTATTTGTTGAAACGTCTTCTCAAAATTATTTTACCAGAGACTCATCGTAGCAAAAGAGCGCCCACGTGTCACTATTTGTTGTAAACGTCTTCTCAAAATTATTTTACGAGAGACTCATCAGTAGCAAAAGCGCGCCCACGTGGGAGCTTTTTTGAAGACTTTGGCGACGGTGCATCTGCTTGGAGCGTTTTGGTCACTATTTGTTGAAACGTCTTCTCAAAATTATTTTACCAGAGACTATCGTAGCAAAAAGCGCCCACGTGGGAGCTTTTTGATTACTCTTTGCGGCGATGCATCCTCGCTTGAAGCGTTTTGGTTATTATTTGTTGTAAACGTCTTCTCAAAATTATTTTACGGATACTATCGTAAAAAAACAAATAATTTTTATATTCTTTGATATATTTTTTCAAAAACCCTAACCCTAAAATTATTTTAATTAATTAACCTTAAACTTTAATTCATTAACTTTTCCCTAAAACCCTAAACCCTGAAAACTATAAAAACACAAAACCCTAGCCCTAAAACCCCCAAAATCCTAACCCTAACCCTAATAACAGCTGAAAACCCTAACGGGGGTGGAGGGCAAAAACGCGTTCCTGAGGGAGCGTTTTTGCCACATCAGCAAAGCGCGCCCTCAAAGACGCGATTTTTGGCGATGTGCGTAAAACTCTCCTTAAGGGCGCTTTTTCTCTTGCATCTCCCGACTTCGCATGGCCGGCGTGGATGCGTTTTCAGGGAAAATGGCCCATTCCGATAAATAATTAGAAAATATGTCCTTTTCCATAAATTTTGAAAAAAAGGGCATTTATTGGTAATTTGCCCTTGAAATTTTATCACTTTTTTTTTTTGAGAAAATCTTGTTTTATCCAAAATCAAATTCTATATACTAAAATGTTTTTCTTAAATTTCCTTTTAAAAATTCCCAACCCGCTCTCATCTGTCTTCCCCAAGTAAGCCTCTCACCGCCGCTCTGCCCCAGCCTCGGCTTTCTCTCCTTCCTCTCCCTCTCCTCCAGTCGCTGAACCAACTCCGTTCAACTTATCGGCACCCCTGGGAATTGAATAAGGTATTTTTTTAAACCCTAAACCTGAATTTTTTTTCCTTCTTGAGTCATGAGATTTTGAGTTACGGTTCGGTTTGTGTTATCTGCACTCTGCTATATTTGATTTTATGTTTTTGATCCTACTTCTTACCCCTTCTCTCCTCCTCCAGTGCCTGTCGCAAGTTGTCTCCTGCCTTCCAAGTTTTCGACAGGTTAGGGATTAATTAAGGTAATCTTTGAAACCCTAAACCTAACTTGATGATTTCCTTCTACTTGAGTCATGTGATATTATCCTATTGCTAACCCCTCCTCACTTCTTCCAGTGCCTGGCGCAAGTTGTCTCCTGCCTTCTAGTTTTCGACGGAGCAGGGAATTAAATAAGGTAATTTTTGAAACCCTAAACCTAACTTGAACATTCTACTTCAATCATGAAATTTGTCTCTGCCTCTGCATCATTCGTTATATTCAATTTTCTGTTTTAGATCCTACTGCTTGTTACTCTGTCTCATCTCGTGCACTATTTGTTGAGAGGGAGAATTTTTTTTAAAGCTATCTGATTAGCTGGAATGGTAAACCGTAATTGCTTCTATTTTCCCTTACCCTGCTATTTGCGGCATCAATCCGCTGCTATTGATGTGAAATTTGTTCACATTGCTATTGAGGTCTTTAGTGGTTACGGTTTGTGCTGCTACTGCAGATTAGCAGCCTTTAACCTTGAATGGTGATTTGATTTCTATTTTTTAAATTAGATTCGGCTGCTCTTTGAAACTTTGATTACTGTATTGGTTTGTGTTTCTTTTTGATTAATTAGATTGAGCTGCTATTCAAAACCCTGAATCCTGAGTTTATTTGTATTTCTTCCTAAATGCTGATTTGATTTGTATTTGTTTCAGCTGCTATTTGGAATCCTGAATCCTGATTTGTATTTTGTTTTAATTAGATTCAGCTATGGACGTTGACCATTACAACGTCCTGGGTTTGCCTTCCGGCGAGGAAGGAGCTAATTTGACTCAAAAAGAAATTACCAAGGCTTACAGAGAAAAAGCCCGTGATCTTCATCCTGATAAAAGAAAAGATGACCCAAATGCACATGAGAACTTCATAAAGCTCAAATCCTCGTACGAAATTCTGGTTGATGAAAAAGCCCGAAAGCTCTTTGATGATCTCCTCCGGGTGAAACGTGAACAGCAACGTCGTTTTGCACAGAAAGACTCAAAGCGACGAAAAATGATGTCAGATTTGGAAGATAGGGAACGTGCTTCATTTGCTCCAGATCCTGCCATGAAGGCTAAAGAGGAAGAGGAGAGAATTGCTAGGAAATTGAAAGAGGAGATTGCAAGGATACGTGCAATGCAAGCGAATAAAGGTGCAAGTATGGGGACGGGCTCAGGTCAAGAAAAGGTGGGGAGAGAAGGGAACAGTGGGGTTGGGGGCCATGTGGGAGTGGATAAAGAGAGAGTTTTAAAGGTTTCTTGGGAAAAAATTGGCGAAGGTTATACAGCGGAGAAGTTAAGGGAACTGTTTTCTAAGTTTGGCGAAGTTGAAGATATTGTAGTGAACAGTTCAAAGAAAAAGGGATCTGCGCTTGTCGTCATGGCTACAAAACATGCAGTTGTAAGTCAAGTTTTTTTGTGTGATTTTATGCATTTTTTTTTGTTTATTTGCTCTAACTTATTTGTTTTTTTTTTCTTTGCAGGATGCTGCTACAGGCAGTGTTAGTGGGAATCTAGATAATCCATTGTTAGTTGTGCCTCTTAAACCCTCTGTTGCGGAGTTTCCAGCCCCCAAGAAGGAAGAGCAAAGTGATCGATTGAGTAATTTGGTTGGAGCTGGTTACCAAGCTTTTGAAGATGCTGTTTTAAATAAACTGACAAAGGTATGACCTTGCTGCCATATATCGTACAGCCGATTCTGTGAGCTAAATTTTGTCTAGTAATTAGATTTAGAATATTTAACTTGATGTGCCATTTCTTCCTGGTCCAGAATCTCAGACTTTGGCCTTTTTTCCCCATTGTTGAGTAGGTCGGGAGTCATGAATGAAGTTTGAGATACACATTTGCCGTTAAATCTGGTTGATTTTTGCTACTGTAAAGTAATTATAGAATGGAAAGAAAGCTATGCATTATTTTCTGTTAGACTTTGATCTAGCTGTTCCACATTTTTAAGATGTTATTAGAATTGCATCTGCGAAGCGTTAGTGTTCTTAGAACTCTGTTATATCTTGTTAAATGCATCTTTTCCTACTTTTGTAATTTGAATTTGCACCATTTTATATTTGATCACTTTTCCTCGACATTTATTATTGACCAGGCTGCCGAAAAACAACAAAAATGATGACAAAAAGGTCTTAGGAGCAGATTGCAAATGCATCAGTGGCATTTTATCCACAGATGTTTTGCCAACATGTCCTATATTTACTAGTTCGGGATTGAATTTCAGCTTTCTGAAGTTTACCTTTTAAGAAGAGAGATGTACCATTCGGGTTAAAGACACAAGTTCTTATGTATGTAAATTCTATCTTCGTTTTTTAATGCTCAATACTTCAAACTATTTGATCTGTAATTTGCATAAGTAGAAAATTTTTCTTACAATCCCATGCCATAACATTTTGGTCATCCTTTTTTTCATAGTTTATGTGCTTCATATTAATTTGTAATACATGTTATTTGAATGCTACATTTTCTCTGTTTGTATCTGACATATATTAGACATGAATGGAAACATATGAAAATAAAATTAAACAAATTCATTTTTGCATCATTTTGTTTGGTTTGGGTTTGCAACTGAGTAGGATGAAACCAAGGGTCATGTGAAGCAACCATGGGATATGGAGCTGTTTTTGAGCGTTTCCTTGTTGCCCCATGCTTGGTCAAATGAAGGAAAAGTGGGCATCTCGATGATGGGAGGCTCAGGCTGTTCTTTTTGGGGTTGGGTGGTTGGTTAAGATGCAGCCATGCTGGTCAATTTTGGTGAGGTGGAGAGTGACCCAAAGCTTCTTGCAGGCAGTGATTCAACAATATCATCGATTTCCTTGTGTTCATAGAGATTTCTTTTACTCGTACTATAAACTGGAAACAAAGCTGCCCTTATTTAGCAGGCTTTGCCGTAGGGTACCAAGAGTTCACCAAATTGTATTAGTTAATGGCTTTGTAATGATTTAACAAAATGGTGCACTTCTTTTTTTCATTTTTCCGGAGACTAAATTTGTAACGAGGTATTTTTTTTTTAAATAAAAAATATCATACATGGTATCACATTATGGCCATCTTGTAATATAGGGTGTAATTGTAATTTAATTACAGCTCATTTCTTAGGTAATTTTAGATTATGGGCATAATTTTAAATTTTAAATTAATTTGTTTTTGTTTTTATTATTTTAATTTCTTTTAAATAAAGATTAAGACTAATTAAATTTTTTTTAATAGTGAACTAGTAGATATCATGCATTACAATTATAATCATTATATCTTATTCAATAATTTTTTATTTATATATTAATTATGGTTATAATCATAATTATAATTAGTGGTGTAATCATTTTTCATAAATTATTATAATTATGATTTATAAATTTATTTTAACAGAATATATTTACTTATTAAATATAGGTTGTAATAAAAAATAAGAATTATCATAATTTATCATAATTTTTTAGAATATCAAAGGAACTAAACTTACTAAAAAAATAAATTTTATAACAAGAACAATTGAGTAAAATGTACTTCTAATTAATTTTATATTTCATCAACCAAACATATTAATTTTATATTCCAACCAAATGAATCACATTTCACCCGCAAAGCATAGTACAAGATTTGGCAAACCAACAGAAAAAAATATTTGAAAAAACACACTAGGAAATTAAAGGCATTGATAACGATTTCACTATATTGTCCTAGGCAAATTAATCTGTCACTCTTTGGCACAAGAGGTTGGCTGTATCAATTGGTAATTTCCCGGCTCTTTCCCTCTGTTGTGCAGACGTAAACAAACAAATTAAGAGTCTCTCCACCCACATGAAAGACATAAATTGTATTACTATGATGTCAAATATATACAGGTAGAAGTACCAGTAGGCTTAGATAAAATTAATCTTATATTATTAAAAAGAATCAAATAATGATAAACTTTAACAGAGTTAATATTTAGTAACGGAATTAATATTTTGAAAGCATTTATGATTTTACATATGAAATCTTTTATTTGAAATTGAAGTATAAATAAAAAAATTTCATATCATTTTTTAAACAATAAATAATAACTCTGTTAAAACTTGATTTTATTTGACAGGGATAAATTTCCAAAAAAAAAAAAATAGTACAGGGGCTAAACCGTTCTTTTCAAAAATAGGACTAATTTGATCCCGTTACTATAATATAGGGACTTGAGAGGTACATTGACGGATGTATATATGTAAAGTCAGAATGCTTAAATTGATAGTAGTTATTAATTAATTTACTATGAAGTCAGTAACCACATCATCACCTCATTGCTGGTATTCATATTTAATCCATTAATTAATCACCAATATATCTATGTGTACTTGTGTAGGAAATCTCTTCAATCCTGAATTATCCCAGAAGAAAAGAAGACTATGAGAACAAGCAACTGGTGCAAATCTATATAATTTGTCAATGGATACAACAGAACCCTTACTTCCTCAGGACCAAAGACAAGAACCGCCGCCTTCATTTCTTCTCAACTATCTATATATAGCTCACTTCCTTGCAAGATGGGGCGCCAGGTTCCTTCATTTCCCTTCCTCTTTGTTGCATTCATTGATTTGATATTTTCTTTCATGATATAGATTCAAATCTGTTAAATAACGGATTCTTCCATAATTCTTTTCCTTTTTTTGGTTTTTGGTCTTATCAATTTTTCTGTTTTAATCATCTTTTATTAATTTTGGCAACTTATGATTGATTCATTTATGCAAGCTAAGAATTGTTGGATGCGGTTGCGTTGAAGAGTGTTCGGTGCCTATCATATTTACCTGCATAAACTCTATATCCTAAAAATTATGTGTTCGAGTCTTATGGTGTGCAAATTTTGGCCATGGTTTCACTCTTCAGCACAACAGAAGCCAAAAAGAACAATTCTTAGCTTGTGTGTCAGCGCACTAAATATACATTGTGACAACTATGACACAAACTCTTCAATTCTGAATTTCTTCAGCAGTATTCAAAAAAAATAAGTTCAATGGCAGGTTATTCATATGGAACTTTCTAGTGTTTATATTAATTATCACAACCATTGCATAATAATTATAGATTCTTTTAATTTGTCTCATTAGTGCAATAACAATGATCTAAAGTGCATGGAGTATTTCTCAGGATCTCTTGTTTAATGCATTAACTTGAGTTCCTTCTGGTTCTTTTACACTTTGCAGAATGTGGGAATTCTCAGTGGGTTTATATATGATCAGTGTTTGGCCTGATTCCTTACTCCTTGTTGCAATTTATGGTGTTGTGGAATCATCCTCTACTGCATTATTTGGTCCAATCATTGGACGATGGGTGGATAGGCTGACATATGTAAAGGTTTGCTTCAGATCTTTAATGAAAACCTGTAGGATTTTTCTCTTAAAAAACAAGAAGCAAAAGTTGATGATTGTTGGTTTCTGTGAACTCATTTCACTAAGCATGTCAAACCATCTGTTAATTTCTAAATCTGAACAACTTACAAACAAAGAGAGTGATAACACATGTAGATTTCTGTTTGCAGGTTCTTCAACTATGGTTGGTAACCCAGAATCTCTCCTTCATAATTGCTGGAGGTGCAGTAGTGGCCTTACTGGTATTTCCAAGCCTGAAGTTCACAAATATAGTTGCATTCATCGCCCTGGTGATATTGACAAACATCTCTGGAGCTGTTGGTGTGCTTTCAACATTAGCCGGTACCATCCTGATTGAAAGAGAATGGTAATTTATTGCCTATAGTCCTTTGAAAGAAAACATGAAGTTGAAGAGTAATACCTGAAGTTCTTTTTTGTTTTTCGTTTTCAAGAACAGGTTGGTGGTAATATCTGAAGGCCATCCTCCCAATTTACTAACTGATATAAATTCGGTTATTAGACGAATTGATTTAACCTGCAAGTTAGTTGCACCAGTTATAAGTGGCTTCATTATCAGCTTTGTATCCCTGAAGGCATCGGCTTTGATGTTAGCATTGTGGACAACTATATCCGTATGGGTTGAATATTGGCTTTTTATGTCAGTGTACAACGGGATCCCGGCTTTAGGCATAAACAGCAGCCGAAGGAGGATTTTGCAAGTTTCACCAAGTAATCATGTGGAAGACACCGTTTCGACTTCTCAGGAAAGAAATAGATTAGTATCCAATGATGGAGAGAATTCAGCAACTGCAGGCAAAAGCTTTGCATTTAAAATCATTGAGTGGATCTCTAAGGTTCCCTACATTGAAGCATGGAAAGTATACTTGCAGCAAGATGTCGTTTTACCAGGAGTTGCTTTAGCTTTGTTGTTTTTCACTGTCCTAAGGTAATTCAAACGTTGGGATTCTTTCCATTTCTTGTATTGGTCTGAACTCCGAACCGATGAATCTGTTTTTCAGTTTCGGGACATTGATGACAGCAGCCTTGGAATGGCAAGGGATACCTGCATTTGTAATCGGCATAGCACGTGGAATTAGTGCCTCAATTGGAATAGCTGCGACTATAGTGTACCCTATGCTTCAATCTCATATTTCTACGCTCAGAACCGGACTATGGTCAGTCTGGTCTCAGGTATAAAATAACACTAGCCATTACAGACTTCCTTTTAACTTGTTTTAGATTCATAGTCCATACAGAAAGTATACTAAGAGATCTTATTTTTGTGTTTTGAGTTTTGATTTAGTGGATATGTCTGCTGGTAAGTGTGGCTTCCATATGGGTCAAAAATAGCCATTTATCAGCATATATGCTGATGGCTGGAGTTGCTACATCTCGGCTCGGTTTGTGGATGTTCGACCTATCCATCATCCAACAAATGCAGGTATCATATATGATTAAATCCTCTGTTGTTGATGGGAAGCTCTTGTTTTGGTGTTACTGCATTTTGTTTATGTCAAAACAGGATGCTGTTCCTGAATCGGATCGTTGCATTGTGGGAGGAGTTCAAAACTCACTTCAAGCTACCTTTGATTTGATGGCTTATGTCATGGGAATAGTAATCTCTAATCCACAGGTAACTTCAAATTATAAAGCATTGTATTTGTTCCATGCTTGCTTACTTTATTACTTCATGCATGTATGTACAAATTAAGAAATCATTGGGTTCTCAAATTGATCAGCATTTCTGGAAGTTGAACTTGGTATCCGTTTGGGCGGTGACAATGGCTGCATTTCTCTACACATGCCATCTATACCGGATTCGGAAGCACCTTTTTCACTTTGAGAAGCTGTCGTCCTTGCTTATTAGTTCTGCTCAGCGCTTGTAAGATGATATGAAATAAAATGATATCCCAAGCATTGCCTTGCATGCAAATTAACATATGTATGATGTTTGTAATCTGAACACAGAAATCTGTCCATTATGATTATGGACTGGACAAAACTTTTTTAATACAATTTAAAATTTTGTAATTTTTATTTTGAAACAACTACATAGTTTAAAATACTAGATATGTTTTTAGTAATTCATATATTTTTATTTTTATTTATAAAATATCAAGCTTTTTATATTATTATTTTGAAATTAAAATATATAAAATCTAAAAAAAGCTTTAAATAGATATAAATTTATAAATAAAAATTATTTTATGTCCAAAATTATCTTAGACAAGTGGATGTCCCTATTCAAATGAATTTGGACATCTATTTGATTATATTTTTAATTTCAAAACAATGGTATAAAAACTGGGCAAAATATCCAAATATACCAAAAAAAAAATTATTTACGGAAAAGGGCCGGTATTTTTAAATTTTACGGAAAAGGGCCATTTCCCCACAAAAAAGCGCGCCCACGTCGAGGCGTTTTGTGGGGATCGCAGCGAAGCGCGCCCACAGAGAGCGCTTTTGCCACATCGGCACAAAGCCGGCGAGGCGCGCGCTTTGCGATGTGGCAAAAGCGCTCCCCAGGCGCGCTTTTGTCCTCCTTCCCGTCTGCCTTTTCGGCTATTTTTAGTGTTAGGGTATGAAATTTTAAGGTTTTAGGCTAGGGTTTATGATTTTTAGGTCGTTAGATTTAGGGGTTTTAGGGAAATTTAATGGAGTAGATTAGGGTTAATTAGGGTTTAGTAAAAATATATTTAGGGTTTTGGGCAAAATATATTAGAAAAAATTTATTTGAATTTTTTTGTGAGTTGTATCTGGCAAAATAATTTTGAGAAGACGTTCTAAACAAGCAATGGCCAAAAGCGCTCAAGCAGGATGATGGGATCTTGTCGAGAGTATTGAAAAGAGCTCCCACGTGGGCGCTCTTTTGCTCGATAGTCTCGAGTAAAATAATTTTGAGAAGACGTTTACGAACAAATAGTGCCCAAAACGCTTCAAGCGAGGATGCTTTGTCGGCAAAATCATCAAACGAGCTCCCACATGGGACGCTTTTGCTCTGATAGTCTCCGGTAAAATAATTTTGAGAAGACGTTTCTGAACAAACAGTGCCCAAAACGCTTCAAGCAGGATGCACTGTCAGCAGGAGTACTGAAAAGAGCTCCCACGTGGATGCTCTTTTGCTATAGTAGTCTGTGACAATCCTTAGACTATAAATCAGCCAAATTTCATTCTCAGGTTGCATAACAGAAATTGAGGCAAAAGAAAAATAGAAACTGAAAATGAGTGAACGTATTAATGCTGTTATTTACTACGATGGTGAGGTTTGTGACACCGAAAATGGTGTTGTTTTTTTATCGAAGAACACAGTGCGACTGGGTTTTAATTGAAACATAGATTTGTTAGAACTTCGCAAAAGAATTAGGCGTAAAATCTTCGGAACAACGCCAATGAAAGTTCAGTCTATTAAGTATAGATTTTGCGCTTTGGTTTATTCGGTGAGATATGAATCATTCGACATCAAAGGTCCTCGGAGCTTTGAGGCAATGGTGGAGACTCATCTTTCCAGTGGATCACCCTATCTTGAGGTATATGTACAATTTTCATCGCCAAGTGATCTTCCTTCGACCTCAACATCTACTTCTGTTCGAGGGGAATACACGACCCCAAGCCAACACTCTGTTAGTGGGAGGCAGAATACGGAAGTGCCCGTGTTTGGTGGTAGTATGGAAAACATAACCCATGCACGACACTCGGTTGGTGGATGGAACATGCATATCCTTCCTTCGACGTCCGATGATAGAAATATGTATTGGGGAACGTCATCAACTTCTAGTGGTTGGAAATCCACATATGATTGGGAAGCGTTACGAAAGATGTTTAATGAGGATAACGTGTACTCCCCACGACATCCACCGGTGAGGGCCCTCGTTCGTTGCGATTATGGTGGATCGAATGATGAGTCGGATGTGGATCCACCTCGAGAGCCGCGCCCGATGGTGCGAAGTTGGATTATTTTACGACCGGAGCCTATTCCAACCGTACTCGAAGATGTTGAGGCGGTTGGACGAAGAAGAAGAAGATCCGTATTCGGGCGTACTCGCCTCCGGCCCACATGCATAATGTCGATCTATCTCAAGGCGATGCATTGGAGTTTCTGAACTACCACGGACGCGTGGACCGTACAACTTCATCGTTGGATTGGGCGAATTAGAAGTTGGTAACGAGTTTTCCAACAAGAATGCTTTTCTTCTTTGCATTAAAACAATACGACATCAAGCACGGGGTTAACTACAACGTGGTTAAATCCAAGCTCGATAAGTACGAGGCGAAGTGTGCAGTGCAAGACGGTACATGTTCATGGAAAATCATGGTCTCGTTGAGGAAAAGGACAGGCTTGTGGGAGATCAAAAAGTACAAAGGTCCACATACATGTCTTGCCGGTACAGTATCACTATGTGTTCAATGTTTTTGAATAATACTAATATTACGTAATATTGCATTATTTAACGTACTTCGTTGACAGGTGTTACACAAGATCATTCGAAGATGGATTCAGAGATGTTGGCTGACTTAATAATACCGACGGTGAAGGCCGATCCCAAGACTACAGTGTCGGCCTTAATTGGCAATATTCGTAGCCAATTGGGGTACACGCCCTCTTACAGGAAGGCTTGGATAGCCAAGCAGAAGGCGTTGGAAAAGTTGCATGGTCGGTGGGACGCTTCCTATAATGAAGTGTGGCAGTGGTGTCAGGTGCTGGAGAGATATGTCCCAGGCAGCATAACAGACCTTGAAACATAACCGGCGTACTACAACGATCGTTTGCTCCGTGGATGCACAGTGTTCAAACGTCTTTTCTGGACATTTAAGCAATGCCGAGATGCATTTATATACTGCAAGCCATTGGTACAAATTGACGGTACCTTTATGTATGGTAGATATACGCATCGGCTATTGCTGCATTTGTGGCACAAGGCAGGGATGGGAGAATCCTTACGATTGCGTTTGCAATAACACCGGGAGAGTCGGTGATGGTCGGGATTTCTTCCTATCTAGGTTAAGGAGGCATGTACGCGCTCAACACGATATATGCGTTATATCGGATCGGGGGCCTGGAATACTAGCCGCAATAGGCGTCGGGAAGCTGTGGCATCGCACACACCATCGATATTGCCTAAGGCATGTTGCATCCAACTACTACGGGCAACATTGATCTAGAAGTCGACGACGACAAGTGACCAATATAGGTATGTAATATCTATTAATATAATTTCGTTTGTAATATTCAATTTATTCTTAATTGAAGAGTGGTATGTAATATTCGCTATCAACGTATATTGGTAGGGTACGAGATCAATAAGGATCGTTTTCAGGAGATGTTGGCGAGTTTGCGATCGGATAACGAAGAAGGCGCAAACTACTGTGCAATATTCCTTTGAGCAGTGGACACAAGCATACGACGGCCTACGATATGGTCATATGACCTCAAACTGCGAGAATGCATAAATTCTCGTTCTAAAAGGAGCGCGTCATCTGCCGATAACATCGGTTGTGCGAGAGACATATTTTCATTTAGCGGCACTATTTCCGAAGCGAGCAGCGAGTTATAAAGGCCAAATGCAAGGAGGCCATGTATGGAGCGCGAAGGTCTTGCGAGAAATTAACAGGGGGAAGGCACAGGCCAACACCATGCACACAGTGTGTCACGATCGCGACAACCTATAGTTTCGTGTGACGGAGTCCGGCGAGACCGAACCAATGTATTGTTGACGGGCAGTATCGTGTACACTTGAGAAATAGGACTGCGATCGTAGGATATTTGATGCACCGTTACCCATGCGCTCATGTACTTGCGGCTTGTCGAATCTCCGTCTTGATCCCATGAGCTATGTCGGCGAAGTGTATAAATTAGAAAACATGTACAGCGTGTGGAGACACGTATTCCCACCCGATCCCGGATGAGCGTAAGTGGTCGTCGGTATCGCTTGCACCGTATAAGTGTTGCTAGGATAGACAATCGAGGCGCAAACCAAAAGGTCGACCTTGCTCGAGTAGAATACGCAACAATATGGATATCAGAAGCGAGCAACCAACGTAGGTTGTGCGGATGGTGTAGGAACCCAGGCCATACATCTCGCTCGTGTCCAAATCAGAATAGTTGACAGTCTTCTTAACTTTTTTTGTCTCTTGGTGTAAATTCTATTTATTTGTTGATGAAAACGATGAACTTTTGTAGAAGGACTAATTTGGAGAAAAAAAAACCTTTAAGTTACAATAAAATTACAAATATTGGACTTTTATTTTTAAAATTAAATTTCAATAAAAAAATTAAACAAATTCTATTTTATTAAAGATGTTAAAATTAAATTACAAAAAAATATAAACAACTATTATTTTATTAAATATATTAAAACTAAATTACAAAAATTAAAAAATTAAAAACAACTATTATTTTATTAAAGATATTAAAACTAAATTACAAAAATAAAAATAAAAAACAACTTTTTATTTTATTACATATATTAAAATTAAATTACAATAAAAAATTAAAAATTTATATTTTATTAAAGATATTAAAATTAAATTACAATAAAAAAATAAACAACTTCTATTTTATTAAAGATATTAAATATAATTACAATAAAAAATAAACAACTTCTATTTTATTAAATATATTAAAACTAAATTACAAAAATAAAAAATGAAAAACAATTTTTTTATTTTATTACATATATTAAAATTAAATTACAATAAAAAAATTAAACAATTTCTATTTTATTAAAGATATTAAAATTAAATTACAAAAAAATATAAACAACTATTATTTTATTAAATATATTAAAACTAAATTACAAAAAATTAAAAAATAAAAAACAACTATTATTTTATTAAAGATATTAAAACTAAATTACAAAAAATAAAAAATAAAAAACAACTTTTTATTTTATTAAATATATTAAAACTAATTTACAAAAAATAAAAAATAAAAAACAACTTTTTTATTTTATTACATATATTAAAATTAAATTACAATAAAAAAATTAAACAATTTCTATTTTATTAAAGATATTAAAATTAAATTACAATAAAAAAATAAACAACTTCTATTTTATTAAAGATATTAAAATTAAATTACAATAAAAAAATAAACAACTTCTATTTTATTAAATATATTAAAACTAAATTACAAAAAATGAAAAAATGAAAAACAACTTTTTTATTTTATTACATATATTAAAATTAAATTACAATAAAAAAATTAAACAATTTCTATTTTATTAAAGATATTAAAATTAAATTACAATAAAAAAATAAACAACTTCTATTTTATTAAAGATATTAAAATTAAATTACAATAAAAAAATAAACAACTTCCATTTTATTAAATATATTAAAACTAAATTACAAAAAATAAAAAATGAAAAACAACTTTTTTATTTTATTACATATATTAAAATTAAATTACAATAAAAAAATTAAACAATTTCTATTTTATTAAAGATATTAAAATTAAATTACAATAAAAAAATAAACAACTTTTATTTTATTAAAGATATTAAAATTAAATTACAATAAAAAATAAACAACTTCTATTTTATTAAATATATTAAAACTAATTTACAAAAAATAAAAAATAAAAAACAACTTTTATTTTATTAAAAGAAATTAAAATTAAATTACATATAAAAAATAAAAACTTCTATTTTATTGAAGATATTAAAATTAAATTACAAACACAAATAAAAAAATAACTTTTATTTTATTAAAAAAATTTATTACAATTAAAAAAAAAAAAGCCCGTCCGAATCAATGTTGATGCTTGGTCGGGATCGGGCACACACGGGGTGGTGGGTGATACGCATACTGGATTCCTCCTTCTTCTAGCTTCCAGCGGGGGTCGTGGAACCTCGGGCGGGGATTCTGGTTCCTCCGGCAGTGGGTCTGGTTGTGGGTGTTGGGAGGATGACCCACCTTGATAAAATAACGACTGCGGAGGTGTTTGCATAAACCACGGCGGGGGTGTCTGAATCCCGTATGGCGAAGGAGACTGGTAAAAAAAAGTGCTCCCCGACGGTGCCTCCTGTGATCCCTCACGCGACGGCGGCCTCAAGATCGGCTGGCCAGTCGGAGTAGTTGGGAACGGACTCGAACCGGGCCATGCATTCCAACCTGGGGTGGGACTGGGAAAAGGAAACATATATGGGTTAGGATACATATAAGGGCTAGAGTGCGCACTTTTTGGCATAAAGGCCAAAGGTCGTGATGTCGGTGTCGTCGGTGAAGTGATGGGCCCGGTGGATGTGTGGTATTGTTGATGGGCCCGGTGACTGTGTCGGCGCTGTTGATGGTCCCGTCTCATCACCCCTTCTCCTTGGATTTAAAGGGCCCCGTCGTTCCCTTTGTTCACGAAGTTACCGTCGCCTCTCTTCTTCCGACAACAAATACGGCTTACCATGGATCCTAAACCATGGCATGTATTCTGGCACGCACGCTAACTTTCGAGAACGAGCGATCGGTTCCGGATAGGTAAATAGTCATACGGTTCTCCCACATCTTGATATATCTTTGACCAAAATCTTGGCCAATCCGTGTGCAAGCGCCATAAGTCGACTTTGTGCTCATCAAGAACCTCGGTGGTACGGGAATCGGTTGTCGGAATCTAAATTGTCGCGAGAACCCGATCGGTCGGTGCATCTCCACGGTCGCATAGTTGATCAATGGGACCTTCACGTGTCAAATGTTTGGATTTTGCAAGAACTCCTCGGAATTCTTGCCGAATTATTAGGATCCTCAAATGCGGTGTCCATTGAAACTATATTAACATGACCAAAATATTAGTTATATACATAATATTAAACACTAAGTACGAAATACTAAATTATAAATACGAAATTTGAAACTTACTTGTGATTCTGACCGTTGGTCTAATAGAAGCCGTATATCTTCAAGCGAGGTAGGTATTCCAGCATAACTCGCCGAATGGTTCCACCTAATTAAATAATTTTTTAGCATACAATTATACTATAAATCTACGTAATAATTGTAAAATATAACATTAAATTTACCTCGTTATCAGTGGGAATGAATATGGGTGGTCGAGCCGAGGACGTAAAAATGGAAATCGAAACCGTGCCCATGACTGCAGTAGTGATAGGCAACCACCGATTTTCGCTTTACTCGGCCGCGTCGCCCCGCACATCTCCCAATACAACTTTGATAGCACGGCAGACCCCCAACTCAATTCACCATTTGCTCTAAAATCAACAAGTTTTGACCATCTCAAGTGTACGAGGTTTCTAGGCAGTCGGCATCGAGATAGCCTCCAATTATCTCAAGAATGTATGCCCGAGCATACGGTATTCTTTCTATTTCGGTCGAACCATCATTCGGCTCCGGGAATTTGTCTCGTAACCAGGCCATCTCGATCCGACCTCCATGAATGTTATCCGGAATGGCACCCAGAAGCTCGTAGCATACGGCCATCCAATCGGTAGAAGTTGCGGACCCGGTGACTACCGACCCGTCCACCGGAAATCCCAATTGCAACTGCACATCTTCCAGAGTGATGGTACACTCTCCGCATGGAAGATGGAAAGTGTGCGTCTCGAGTCTCCACCTCTCTATCAACGCACTGATCAAGTTCGGCTCCAACTTGAACCCCCGGCCTATCGTGGCCACGTGCCAAAAACCCGCTTCCCGCAGGTAATTCTCGATCAACGGCGATGGGGGACCATGCATATTGCGAATATAACATTGCAACACCCGATCTACAGACTGTTTAAAAAATTATAAAATAAAAATTAATTAAAATTGCATAAACCTAAAAAATATTAAATAATATTGAAAAGTTAAAATTAAAACTTACCATTTGCATTTGATCGACGGAGATGTGCTTATCGTCTAGACGAATTAATTCCCCGGCCATTGGTAATACGATCGAAAATTTTAAAAATTTCCAAAAAAATATATTAAAAAAAATTAAAAAGGGCTTTTTTGTAAATATTAAAGGACTATTTTGAAATTTGAGAGGAAGTTTCAAGGACTTTAAGAGAAATTTGAGAGGAATTTGAGAGAGTTGAGAGAATGTTGAGTAAGGACTAAAGTGTGAAAAAAATAAAAGGGTTGGGGGGTTTTTATAGGGAAATTTTTGGACCGTTGGAGGTCCAACGGTCAAAAGATGCAGGGCTAAAGTGCGCCCCTGGGGGAGTACTTTTGCCACATCAGCAAAGCGCGTCCTCATCAACTTGTTGATAAAATCATCAAGACTTCGTTAAACAATTAAAGGTACATCAACTTAATTAGATCTCTATCTTTACACTTTTTTTCTCAATAATAGTATTTTTAGATATTAAATTAATTTGATATATGGTTTAAATATTTGATATGATTTTATTTTAAGTTTTGGTTCCATAGGTTACTTATGGTTTCAAACATCTTATTTGTTCATGAAAATGAATATCGATTGACTTCTTTATGTTGCTATAGTAGGTTTTATAATTAAATTATGTATTTGGCTAAAAACATATTAGTATGTAAATTTGTGTTGATAAACCTACGAAATTTATGATTGTTCAGATCTGATTTAGTTCAAATATAAATTACATTCCTTTAATGTCTCTTATTATTTTGGTTATACAATTTGAAATTTTTTAATGCTCATACATGCGTAGTTCTAAAGACAAATTTTTGAGGAATGTCGAAATTGATTTTTGGGTTGGTTCTAATATTGAATTTCAAGTTTAATTGTTGTCATTTTTAATTCTTGAATTATTTTGGTTGAAAACATTTTCATAAACTTTAAAATGATAATTACTATATTAATATGACCGTTTGCATTTTTATCAATCTCGTTTGTATTAACCAATTGTTATTTGATAAGAAGCATTAAAACAATTCGTGTGGTTTGATTTTACAAATGCCTTATATTTTCTTACTATACAACCCTGGGAAACTTGTTAATTTCGTAAAGTTGTTAAAGGTAGTTCATACACTTTCATACACTTTATATTTGTTAATTATTTAGAGAAATTATATGAGCAATTATAAATGGAAAAGTTTTAGTGAACATGAGATGTATGATTTTGAAGTACATTGCATACATGTCTGCAATGGTTTATGATTTTTTTGTTGGCACTAGTATTATATCAAGTTTGATATTTTAAATGTCAGTTTTATCCGTACATTTGATTTGCAATAAACTCCATGCATGACTTGATTATTTCTTTCTAGTTAATTGATGATGAAAAACTCTTGTGAAAAAAGGCTTTAAAAGTACTTTGGATTGATCTAATGTGTTTTTAATACCAAACAAAATAATTGATTATTTGTTCCACTGATTTTGCTCCATTCCTCAAAGTGAATGTAGCAATACATAAAAATTATAAAATGGAACCTCTTGTCATTGACAAATAGATGAAAAGAAGATGGATGATTCGAAATGTTGCTAATTGTTCATTCTTAAAACAAAATGACCAATAATTCATACTAATTAATCATTCATTGAAGCGAATGATATCTATATAATCTTATTGGTGGAATATGATATATGCTTACACTATTGTCCGAATTTTTTTTTTTTTTGCACATTCCCTGAAGTGAATGTTTGCAATAAATATAACAATTGTATAATCACTTTTGATTATTAATGTCAATTTGAACTTTTGAAGATTTTGACATATTCCCTGAAGTGAATATTGCAAATAATTGTTTACAAATTATATTCATTTTATTGAGTTAATAACATTATGGAGTTCACATTGATGTAGACATTTTCAGAAGTAAATGTCACAATATTGCTTATATGTGGATACAAAAATAAAAAGAATGACCATAAAATTATCAATTGTCAAAATTTATATTGACATTATTATTACAATTGAAAAACATGTTAAAGTAAACCAGAAGTTTACTGATACAAATACATTTACTATTTGGCGTGACCAGTTTGACTATCTTGGATTATATATGATGCAAAAATTAATTGAGAATTCATATAGACATTTATTAAAGAATAAGAAGATTCTTTCATTTAAAGAATTCTCAGGTGTTGCTTGTTTTCAATGATAATTGATTATTACAAACTCACTGGCTAAAGTTGAGCTTTAATCTCTTGTATTTCTGAAATGAATATGGGCTCATTCATCCACCATGTGGATGATTTTGATATTATATGATTTTGGCAGATGCATCTACAAAATAATCACATGCGTTATCAACTCGCAACCTGTCATTTGCGAGATTGCTTGTTTAAATGATTAATTTCAGATTATACAATTGCTAATATTGATGAGTTTATATCCCAAGCTTTCAATAATTATTGTATGTTAATCGGGATAAAAGTTGAACATCCTATAATTCATGTTCACACATAAAATGATTTAGTTGAATCGTTTATCAAATGCCTCCAACTAATAGCTAAACCATTACTTATGAGAACAAAACTTTCTATTTTAGCATAAGATTGTATTGATTTACATGTTGTATGCATCAAGCCAATAAATTATAAATACTCCCCATTACAATTGATTTTTGGTTAAGAGCCAAATATTTCCCATCTTACAATTTTTGGATGTGCGGTATAAGTTCCAACTACTCTACCACAACGCACAAAGATGGGTCATCATAAGAGATTGGGAATGTATATTTATATGAGTCTCCTTATATTATTAAATATTTTTTAGCTATTAATTCGAGATTTAGTTATAATATAAGTTGTCAGTTTTCCCAACATTATGGGGAGAGAATAAAAAGCTGGATTAATAAAGTACTTGAAATAAACTATCAATGTCTAAGATCCTTGTACAAGGCAATGTGAACCAAAAGTTTAACAGATAATTCATTTTACAAATCAACTGCCAGATCCATTAAATCTCACATACCAGTTGAAAATGCTCCAATACGAATTGATATCCTAATAAGGCAAACTGTTAGTGCAAAAGAAAGTAATCCAAGCCTGAAGCATGGAAGACCAGTCGGTTTCAAAGATAAAAATCCTCGTAAAAGAAAATGAGCAAACATTCAAGATGGTCATATAGTGGAGGCGGAGGTTCCTAAAGAGACCCATGACATAACTAATTATAAAACTCAAGAAGAGATTCAGGTACCTAAAAGTGAAAATGAAAATGATGAAAATAAAGAGATCTCGATAAGTTATGTCAAATGAAACCGGAAAAAAATGTAGTTGTCAACAACAGTTTTACTTATAATGTTGCCATTGAAATAACAGAAGAAAATGAAGATCCTAAGCCTAAATCTATTGAGGAATTTAAAAATAGAAAAAAATTGGCCAAAATGAAAAGATGCAATTCAAGCAGAATTGAATTCACTTTATAAACGTGAAGTTTTTGGGCCTATAGTCCAAACACCTAAAGGTGTAAAGCCGGTAGGATATAAATGGATATTTGTGCAAAAATGAAATGAAAAAAATGAAGTCGTAAAATATAAAGCACGACTTGTAGCACAAGGATTTTCGCAAAGGCCCAGCATTGATTATGGAGAGACATTCTTCTGTGGTGGATGCAATCATGTTTAGATATCTTATTAGTCTGACAGTACGTGAAAAACTTGGCATGCATCTAATGGCTATTGTTACAGCCTATTTGTATGGTACACTTGATAGTGAAATTTTTATGAAAATCCCTGAAGGATTTAAAATCCCAGAAGGATATAGAGTTTCTCGGGAAAATTGCTCGATCAAATTAAAGAAAAGTTTATATGGATTAAAACAATTTGGACGTATGTGGTAAAATTTTCTTAGTGAATACTTGTTAAAAGAATGTTACAAAAATGATCCAATTTGTCCATGTGTCTTTATAAAAAGGTTTGGATCAGATTTTGTGATAATTGTTGTTTATGTTGATGATCGAAAATACGGCAAATTATTTAAATAAAGAATTTGAGATGAAAGATATTGGAGAAACAAAGTTTTGTCTTGGCTTATAGATCGAGCATTTAAAAGATGGAATTCATGTTCATCAATCAACTTATACGGAAAAGATATTAAAGAAATTTTACATGGATAAAGCACATCCATTGAATACTCCGATGGTTGTACGATCGTTAGATGTGAATAAAGATCGATTTCGTCCTTGCGAGAATGAAGAGTTTCTTGGTCCTGAAGTACTATATCTAAGTGCCATAGGGGCATTGATGTATCTTGAAAACAACACAAGACCTGATATAGCTTTTGCTGTAAACTTGTTAGTAAGATTTAGTTCTTCTCCAACACGTAGACATTGGAATGCAATTAAACATGTATTTAGATATCTCAGAGGGACAATTGATATGGGGTTATTTTATTCAAATGATTCAAAATCCCAATTAGTCAGCTATGCTGATGCTAGATACTTATCAGATCCATATAAAGGTCTATCTCAAACAGGTTATTTATTTACATGTGGGGGTACTACTATATCATGTCATTCAACAAAGCAAACATTAGCTACCGCTTCTTCAAATCATACAGAAATAATTGCAATGCATGAGGCAAATCGAGAGTGTGTTTGGCTAAGGTTATTGACCCAACATATCCAAAATATATGTAATTTGCCTTTACAGGAAAAGATTCCAACTATCTTATACGAAGATAGTACAACATGTATAGCTCAATTGAAGGGTGGTTACATCAAAGGTGACAGAACGAAATATATTTCACCAAAATTATTTTTCACCCATTATCTTGAGAAAAGAGGTGATATAAATGTTCAACAAATTCTTTCCAGTGATAATTTAGCAAATCTTTTTACTAAGGCATTGCCAACTTCAATATTTGAAAAACTACTACACAAGATTGGAATGCATCTGTAACACCTAAACCCGGCCTGGACGTCTAGCCCAAATTTCGGAAGTTACCTCATCAGTTATCAATTGTCAAACAACAACACAATAAAGTTAAAACATGCGTCATAACACATTCATCATATCATGAATTAAGTATATAATCTTCCAGATTCACCCTAGTATAGCTACCGAAATCCTAATCTACTACTTAAAGAAAGGTAAACGCTTGACCAAGCATCTGCTGCGCTGACCCGTTCAAGATTGGGGATTACCTGAAATCCAATCAAAACAAAATGAGTTGTGAACTCAATGAATAAAAGAAATTTAAGTTTATTCAATCAGTATTCATTTATAAAGTAGTTCCAAGTTCAGAGATTCGGTTCGGTACATAATTATTTACAGTTCAGATTCAGAACAGATCAGTTGTATACAGATATTTATACATATGCAAATTCATATATATATATATATATATATATTTCAGATCAGATTCAGATGCAGATATTCCAAAACCCCATCTGCTACACACCATCTTGACCATCCCAACACACCGTTAAGGACATTCAATGCCCATCCATCCCTACACACCACAAAGTGTCTATTTGACACGTTTACAGTAACATAGCTTAGCTCCTGGATCATAATGCGTCGAGCGCCAGAATCAAAACTATTTACATAGTGGATTAGCCACTGATTCAGAGCAGATTACTTCCTTCTTCATAACATCCCAACCCATGTAAATGCAGAGTGCAGTTATCCATAATACACTCACAATTGTAATAATCATATGTCTGTTACAGAGTATCAGAGAGTTCTCATTCAATCAAATTCAGATCATTCATACAATGGGGAAATAATTATCAGTCATAAACCACATTTACTGCATCAAAAATGGGTTTCGGGCCTCAAATAATTACAGCCTCAAACAATTATCAGTCATAAACCACATTATTCAGATCTTTTACAGTGTCACACAGCTTGGACACACGCCTATGTCCTTGCCCGTGTGGCTCACACAGCATGGACACATGCCCATGTCCTCTGCCCGTGTGGTTCTAAAATGTAAACAGAGAGTTTCACGGCTTGGACACATGGTCGTGTCCTTGCCCATGTGACTCACACGTCCTGGGCACACGCCTGTGTGCTTACCCGTGTGGTCCTAAGTCACTAATAGTAAGTTACACGGCCTAGACACATGCTCGTGTTCCATGCCCGTGTGAACCCTACACTAACATGGCCACACACGGCCTAGACACACGCCCGTGTGCCTTGCCCGTGTGGCTCTAAATTGATGAACAGTGAGTTACATGGCCACCCATATTGCCTAGCACACGGCCATGTGGGTCACACGGCCTGGACACACGCCCGTGTGCCTTGCCGTGTGGCATCGACAGCCACCATTTCCAGTGACAGAAACTTGCAAAAATCAAGGGTTTTGATACGCACCTGACTTCGCTTTAACGGGAAACAACACGGAGACTACCCGGAACCTAATTAACCATTCAATAATCAATTACACCATCGTTTTCAATATTTTTCTAAAATTGTCTACCGTCAAGATTATGTCGAAAGCTTCGACGCAACCCCAACTTAAATTGCTTACTTACCTTACGTGGAACAGAAAGACTCAAACTAACGCGGCAGAATAACGTCTCTTGCAATCTCCTTACCAAAAAATAGCCAATCGAGTGTTTAACAGAACATCAAGAAAACGAGCAAAATCTCGATTCGAGAGAAAAGTGTTAACAGAACGAAAATCACAACGAAAAGAAAACACAACTGAACTTACATAATATCAACCTCTCTAGCAATGACAACTTCCCAATTCATACAAGAATCATTTGCAACAAAAGGAAAAATAAAAGAAAAAGAAGAATGGAAAACAAAGAACTAGAAAGTTAGAAAAAATAAAAGGACGATAGAATTTTCTTAGAATGTTTTTAAGTTAACCACCATCCCCCCTTCTGGCATTTGCAAAAAAAAACCTACTTTTTAACACATGCGACGGGATTCGAACTCAGAGTCAGACAGAATACAGACAGATACTTAACCGGTGAACCAACATACTCATTCTTGACATTGATTTACCTAGAATTGAACTTAACCACGAAACACATGGATGAAGGTTGTTTTAAAGACAATCAAAAAACTTTTTAACAATGCAACTCGAACTCCCGACCTTAAACAAAACAGTAGAGCACAGTACCACGGATACAGAGATTAATTACTGCAGATTCTCACAATTAAATTCCTAAAATTTTGGGGCGTTACAACGTCAAATCAAAGATGTAATGTAATGTTTCCATTAAAGGGAGTCTAAAAACAAGTTGTACTATTTTCCTTTAACCAAGGTTCTGTCCCATTGGATTTTCATGGTAAAGGTTTTTAACGAGGTAGCTTGTTATAGAAGATTGTGTACTCTTTTTCCTTTATTAGATTTTTTATCCCATAGGATTTTTCCTAATAAGGTTTTAATGAGGCATATTATCTACCAATGGACATCTAAGGGGGAGTGTTATAAATATCTTATTAAGAGTACGTTTGGTTCACTGTAATGGAATAAGGTTGTAATTGAATAGAGTTGTAATGGAATAGAGCTATAATCAGTAATTCAATTGTTTGGTTGAATGGAATGGAATAGAGCTGTAATAGAATTCTTGTGTTTGGTTGAATGGAATAGATGTTGTAATAGTATAAGGAAAAAGACTTAAATGACCAAAGAACCCTTAGCAGAATTTTTTTAGGTATATGATTATTGTTATTGTTGTTAAATTTTAATAAAAATATTGTTAAATATATTTTATTAAAAAATAATAAATAATTTAACCATATTTTAACATAATTATTATTAAATATAATTTAATAAAATAAAATATAATTTAATAACATTCTTAATATAATTATTATTATATGAATTAAAAAATCATAATATATAATACTATAAAAATAATATATAATCTACTTTATTATTTTTAAACTACAATACATATTTAATGTGCTAAAATATCATTAGTGAAACAAATATCTAGTTGGTTGTGGTTGTGTAGCTAAAAGATCCATGTCATCCAAAGAAACATCAGCTTCGCATCCATGGAAATCGTTTATTTCTTAATAAGTATTTGTAGTAGCTACATCCTCAACATCTATTTCTTCAATAATATCAGCGGCTGTTTGAGCATCTTTCCCAGTGGCTCGATCTTTTGCATAGATGGTAGTAAGTTGGTCATAATAAGGGAAACTACGATGTTTGAATTGACCGGCTTCTTTATGACCATATAAAAATGAGGAATTCATATTAGATATAAGTTTGGTCAAAATAAGATAATAAAGACTTGAAATAATTCTTACATTTATATATGAGTTCTACATCGCATCTTCAGCAACAACAAGCTGCCTTTGCTCATCCCAACCAAAGCTGCTATTGTTTTTTCCACTAAGCATGTCATAAACGATTGACCAATCCCTTTTCAATGTCTTAATCCTCGATTCAAGATTAGGTTTAGCCTTGAACATGGCATGGGGTAAAACTTTTTCTAACATTTTTTCCAACTCATTTAAATAACCGGCTTTGAATCCCGTATCTGCATTAAAGGTTCCAACATTGTGCAAGTCGACCATACAAGCAACTAACGCAGCATCTTCTTCTGGAACCCATTTCCTTTTAGTTCCTCGAGAATTTTGGGAAGAAACACTTGATTGTGAAAAACCTGACATAACTATCTTAAGAAAAAGCGCAAATTAAAATTAAGCAATATTATGAATCAAAAGGTAAACACTTTATAAAATTATAACACATGATGAATCAAAAGAAAATAAATTATAATTCAACAAGTCTAGTACAATACAAAAAACAATTCAAACAACACCAAAGTTTCATAAACTAGATACATGAAATAACATAAACAAATTAACGTTTACTATTTTTACCCTAAACCTAACTAATTTCTAGATGTTTGCCATTCATCGAACATTTGGTTGGCTAGTTCCATCCTCTAAGTAGCCCATGCATCCGATGGATGAATATTTACGATGTTCGGTTCGTCGTCATCTATCACATTACTAGGTAATCCTTATCCCAACTCCGCTTCAATAGGATCAAGACTCATATAGGTTCGAATAAAATTATGGAGCAAACAACATGCAATAATGATTCTATTGTGCACCCTCACAGGATAGAATAATGGACTCCTAGGTATTCCCCATCTAAGTTTTAATAACCCAAAACATCTTTCAATAACATTACGCGCTGAAGCATGTTTCATATTGAAAAATTCTTCTGGAGTACTTGGCTGGTAACCCTGATGCCACTCATTCAAATGATATCTTTTTCCTCTAAAAGGCGCAAGAATTCCCTCACAATTTGTGTATCCAGCATCAACTAGATAATAACAACCTATAAAGAAACTATTTATCATGGTTAATTTCCCAAAAAAGTGATCTTAAAAATTAATTCAAATTCCTCTAATTTTGCGCTTTACCATGAGGAACTTTAAGTCTATGTCTCCTACTAATGGAATCTCGAAGAACCCATCCATCAGCAATAGAACCTTCCCAACTAGGAAGAACATAAACAAAATGCATATCAGGTGTACAAACACCTAACATATTTGTTGCTATGTCACATTTTTGCGTTCGATATCTAGGTTTATCAACTATTGAAACCCTAATCTTGATGTGGGTTCCATCTAAAACACATAAGCAATTCCACATCACATGTATAAAACTTCGGGTTAGGATACTATGTTTAAATCTATAACAGCCCGATTTTAGGGCTAGTCGGAACAGTGGTTTCGGGACCACTAATCCGAGGTGAAGAAAATTATTTTTGTATTATTTTATGTGTTATGACATTAATATATGGCTATATGAAAATTTTGGTGCTTTAATTTTAGCAATTGTATGTTTAATTGTGAAAAAGGACTAAATCGCATAAAGTGCGAAAGTTCCATTATACAAGGTAGAGGTGTCTAATAGCCATAAAATATTAAATTGGAGGTCCTTAAAGTGCAAATAGGCCAATTGGGTTGTGTTGGCCGGCCATAGAGACTAGGGAGACAATGATATTAAATTTTGGTCAAGTTTGGTGGAATTAGGTGGTAAAATAATGAATAAAATAAGATAAAAAGATGAGATATCATCTTTTACTATTCCTTATTCTTCTACCACTGAAATTTTAGAGGAAATAAGGGTTCTTGGAGTTCAAAATTTTCTGTAACACAAATCTCTTGCAAGTAAGTGATTTTAGTGGTTTTATTTGATACTTTTTGTACTTTTGGAACCCCCAAAGCTTAAGTTAGCTAATGAGGGGACTAATTTGCAATATGGTTGAAAGTATAGGGACTTTCCATGAGAGATTTATGTTTTTTACTGAGTTTTTATGGAAGAAAATGAATGTTTGGGAGGTGAGAAACAACTTTTGTGAAAGATGTTGTCATGAAAACACCTAAATGGGACTAAGTTGTAAAAGTTGAAATTGTGTAATAAATGCATGAAATAGTTGGAATTTTGAGTAGTTGTAAGAGTAATAAATGTTCAGCTAGGCTTTTTTAATGAGAAAATGTGACGAAAAATTATTTACGAGCCTAGGGGCAAAATCATAATTTTGCCATAGTACAAGGGCAAAATGGTCATTTTTGCCTAAGTAGATATTATGATGTATTATGATTTATAAAGTGATTAAATGAGTGAATTTCACTATTATAGATCAAGAAGAGCGTGGAATCAACCTTGACCGAGGAAAAGGCAAGGTTACGGAATAGACCGTTGATTAACACATTTTTCACCGAGGTAAGTTTATGTGTAAATGATGCATCTTAAATACACATGTTGTTACTTATTGGTGCATTGTATGATTGAGAATATTTACGATTCTAAATGGATTGAATTTGGTCGATAATGAATTAGATTTGAAAATGTGGAATATTATCCGTAATAATTAATGGTGGGCTGTGTGCGACACCACCTTAATTATTCTTATTGGTGGGCTATGTACGATACCACCTTATTACTTATTCACGATGGGTTGTGTGTGATACCATCGTTTGTATGAATAATTGGTGGGCGATGTGCGATACCACCATACTTATTCTTGTTGGTGGGCTATGTGCGATACCACCCTATTAAAGATTAATGGTGGGCTAAGTGCGAAACCACCAAGTGCTTAGTATTACTAAGAATAGTTTATTGTGAAATTGTGATGTGTTGTTCATGTGATCATGTGGTAATAAGTGCAGGGATGTATGTTAAATAATACGAACATTTGGCTTATGATATGGTTGGAATGTGGTAAGAGATAAAACGAGTAAGCATGATCTTGGAATGTTGAATGTTCTTATTTATTATGAAATGTTATTTATTGATTGGTACATATTATGATGTTTATCATTTACATGTAAACTTACTAAGCTTAAAGCTTACTCCCTTTCTTTTCCCTTGCCTTATAGTGTCAAAGAGACGGGTTGGGATACGAAGATAATTGGAAGATCATCTACACTTTCAGCTCAATCTCAGTATATCTAGACTTAGTATATGAGTATGGCATATATAGGGGCTAGACTAGGTGAATTATTTTGTTGTTTTGGCCGAGTATGTATTGGCTCCTTTAAAGATGAACTATTTTGTATATTGCCATAGTTGATGGCTCATTATTACTAATTTATGAAAAGAAGAAGTTATTCATAGAAGTGTATGTTGTAAATTTGGGTTATCTAGTTATTTTTTGAATGGGACTGTGCTGTGTGAGCTAGGGTGATAAAAAGAGCTTGGCAAATAGCCTTGTTCTTGTCCACACGGGTAGGCACACGGGCATGTGTCTAGGCCGTGCGTGACACACGGTCAATTGCATGGGTGTGTGATCAGGCCGTGTGTCCCCTTGCATGTTAGAATTGCAAGTTAGTAAGCTCAGTAGTAAACACACGGGCAGAGACATGGCCGTGTGTCTCAGCCGTGTGGGAGGCACGGCCACGGACATGGGCGTGTGCCCAGGCAGTGTGAAATATGCACCTTGAAATTGGAATTTAATTCGACACACGGTCTAAGGACACGGGCGTGTGCCTTGGCCGTGTGACCATAGTGAGATGATGACGTCATAAACAGAATGCCAAGGTTTTGGCTTTGCGGCTAAGACACAGCGCGTGTCGAGGCCGTGTGAGGACACGGAGCTAAGGACAAGGGCGTGTGTCTGGCCGTGTGAAATAAGTCAGTGTCGACCACGGGTGGAGAACACGGGCATTGTAACACCCCAAACCCGGCCTGGACGTTATGACTGAATCTGGCATGTCACATAGAAGGGTTGTTTAAAAACTGCGTGTTCGTTAAACTCCGTATTCTTTTTAAAAACTTCGAGCTTGGTTGTTTGTGAAATTGGTTTGGCGTTTACGGTTTTCTTGTTAAAAAGCGTTATTATTAATGTTTTCGAAAACTTTGATTGTATGTAAATCGATTGAGAGAACCTGAATTGTGATATTTTAAAAAAACCGTGATTATCATTTTGGGAAAACTCAGTGTTCAAACGTCTAACAGTTTAGAGTAACTGAACGAAAAGTTAAAAGAAAAATAAAATCCCAGAGGCCTTATTACAAAATATTAAACCCAAATTAAAATAATTTAAATAAAGTAAAACTGAAATTTAATAAAATTCATGAGAAGTGTTCCGACGTATGGCTACCCCAGAGTCCTCCGCTGCGCCAAATCCTCTAATGCTGGGGATCACCTGCAAGGTTAAAGCAGAGGGGTGAGTTACGAGAACTCAGTGTGTAATCCCCTAAACGGTCATTAACTGGGCCTGAGCCCATACAGAAGTAAACTGGGCCGAAGCCCTATTAACATGATAATGCAACAGAACATGCATCCCAACCTATTAATCCATCTGCTACACACCACCCGTACCAGCCCAACACACCTGTGGGGATTTCTAAATCGACCCACCCATCCGCTACATACCAATATGGCAGACAAGCTGCTTATCACAGAATTTGTGGCAAAGCCACCAGAATAAAAGAATATGCGTGGCATAGCCACTGACGATGAACGTGGCGAGCCACGAGAATCGTAATGTGGCGAGCCACCGTAATACACTTCTCTGATCATCAATATCCCAACCCCATGCAGAATGTTATGTATGCAAAGCATGTATAAAAAATGATGTATGAAACAAATTACCGCCATAACCAGATAAACAGAATGCACACAATCATGCTAATTAACCCGTAAGGGTATAACAGTAATTTTACCCACCGAGGGTATTTCAGTAATTTGCTCTTCAGGGGTATTTTGGTAATTTACCCTCCAGGGGTATTTTTGTAATTTTATCATCTAACGGCCTTTCTGAAGGCCTACTGTCGCCTCAAGCGACACAGGACCCTTTTTGGGTCTCTACAGAACTATTGGGCCTAAAATCTATTTTAGGCCCTAACGGGCCCACACGCTCGTGTGGCCCAAAACGCTTGGTTTCGGTTTCAGATTTGCAGATTTCACATTCAGATTTATCATTAGATAGTTTTTTAACAGTTTTGCCTAAGTGGGCCGGATAGCCCATTAGGCCCATTTGGCCCGTTTCGGCTCGATCAGGCCCGTTACAACCTCAGTTTCGCAAGAGTGCTCATGACACTCTCAGCGACTTAATGTCATCATTCGTATCTCGATTTACCACTACGAGCATTCGCATGCTCGTGTGGTTACAGATGCCGGTTCTCCGGCTTTTCGACTTTTGGCCGAATCACAGGACATTACAAACATGCATTCGGAGAGGTGTGAGATTACACACCTGATTTGAAATACGTAACACGATACTCCCCAAAGCACCTAAGGATACAATCGGTTAACAGTTAGTCCTCTTGTTCGATAATCCCAAGAATGTGAAAACTTAGGACTAAAGGCTTAACTTACCAACAAAGAAAACCTCCTTCGATGCACCAAACTACTCAGCCCTACCCCTTGACTAACACTCACGGATTCCTATCACCATAATGTGCCAAAACATAAAGGGTTATCAACCACCCATATTCAGTAATAAAGAGAAACTCACAATACCCAACAAAGACTACTTACCCTCAGATTCGGCAGAAGCGATTCTTGAGCAATCGGGGAGTTGAACACTCACAACCTCGTAAAGCGATGATCAAGCTGGAAGGAAGAAGAAAAGATTAGTTCGGCTTTGACTAAATAGGGAACGAGAGATGAAATATTAAGGAATAGTGGATTTGGCCTAACCACAAAAGACAAAAGAGAGCTTCGGCTTTAAGGAAAAATGAAGAGAAAGAAAAGATGGAAAGAAATAAGATATTACCTTGTGAACACAGACGAACCGAATAGGCAGAATAGGTTCAATGATTAAGAGGACTCCAAGCTTCAGACTAGATAATGTTCGGCTATTGGCAAAAGAACAGAGAAACTGATTCAAACGGGATAAAAGAGGAGGTTCAGCTTATGGAGAAATTCTAGAGAAAAAGATGAGAGGAGAATGGGAAGAACAGTTAAAGAACAGTTAAAGAATGAATCAAAATTCGGCTAAAAGAATCAAAGCAGGAGTAGGATGGTTATTGACTTATGAAAAGAGAAGAAGTGGATGCAACAAAAAGAATAGGTGAGTAGAAGAGAAAATGTGCATTCGGCTATAAAGAAAAACCAAGGGAAGGAGATGATAGGGGAAGAAAGAAAAGGTTCGACCAACAAATGAGAAAAAGAGAATAATAGAGATTGGGATTTCGGCTAAGGAAAGTAAACACTTAGAAGTAAAGTTGAAAGGAAAAGGTCTCGAAAGGTCAAGAAAAACTTTCGAAACCAAAAATCACCAGGAAGAAAATGACCCTAAAAGCTACTATACAAATTCGGAAGCTACTAAACAAATTCGGCATCACCACCAGAGAATCCCCCAAGTGCCGAATCCACACCACAAAGAACCCAAGATTCGGCCAACTCCCCTCACACCATAATCCCACGATTTCCACCATAATTCTCTCCACAATTCACTCTTCATCACCCATTCGAAATCATTTGACCAAGTCTTCAACCACCAAGGCAGAGTTTGATCTCAACTCTGCTTCCTCATTTCCTGAGCACAAAAATAATAGCCTCCAAAATGCCTCTTGTGAGATTCGAACCTCCAACCTCCTTGCACTCCCCTTGACGCCACACCACCTTGCCACATGCCCAACTTGTGCTAGCAAAACACCAACAATTTTCCTTAAGTCCGACACGCTAGCCCTCTCCCTTAAAGAGCCAAAAACCAAAACTTTTCCTATGGCCTAACTTGAACCCGGGTCTTCATAGAAACCCCGTAATCTTCCAAAATCACCTTCCTAACAGGTCCAACTTGAAATAATGTCGTTATCATTCTCCCAAAAATTCTAAAATGTTTCTACGCTCGGTGCCCAATAGGCCCAATTCCACTAGGCCCAATTTCGGGGTGTTACATGCATGTCTTAGGGGTACACAGGCGTGTCCCTTGAGCAGTACGGGCGTGTGACCCCTGTTCAGGCAAAATTTTTCTAAGTGAGTAAAAGTTCTCGGATTGATTTAGAAACCTTCCGAAAGTATGTTTAAGGCCTCGTAGGCCTATTATAAGGATGTTAGATAAGTGAATGGAAAAGTTTTAATTTGGAATGAAATTTGATAACCTAAAGTTGTTTGACCATGTGAGATAAGTACGGTAACGCCTCGTACCCGGTTCCGGCGTAGAATACGGGTAAGGGGTGTTACAAAATCTAAATCAACTAAATTATGTACGAGCTATATATAGAACTCACTTCAATACCTTGAACCATTTCCACATTGGGTCTGTAGAATTAGCTGTAATTGGCTCTGCCTTTTTAAATAACACATCTTGTAAGCGTATGATAGCATTTAAAACATTATAAAATGATTTGCTAATGGTTTACCCGGACCTATTAAAGTGATGCTTGATAACTTGATTTTTAAGGTGATGAGAAATGATATGTAAAAACATTGTCACTTGCTCATCAATAAGCATGTTCCTTGACGACTTCAATCCCTTTAAAGTTTGTAACATCTCATATAGTTTAAAAAAGGTAATTCTATTCATCCTAACTTGTTCAATACAAGTCTCGTCACTAGCATATACAATTCTTTTCACATAATCTCGTTTTGCATATATAAAAATCTAAAATATAGGATCTAATCATTGGTCTATAAGTATGTAGGCTATGGATGGCACCCAATGTAACTAAGAACCAACTCGCAACTATACACATTTGCAACCATATTGTCAATGCAAGACCAATTTTTTTACGCCTCTCACTTTGTACTAGTAAAGGCAGACGAGCCATTACTGCAAGATATTAAAGTGTTACATATATTCAAATCGTAGTAAAAGGGTCACATTTCTCCAATACTAATTTCAATAACAGTAAAACAAAATCAAAGAATTTAATTGCCAAAGAACTTACAGTGATTCAGTGAATACAAGATGCTCAACTGTGGGTGGATGAAGCAATCAAACAAGCCAAAGAAGAAGATGAATCGATAACAAACTGTCAAAGAAAAATGAACAATACATATTAAGAATCTTTACAAAGCACAAAATAGAAATTACAACTATCTTTGCAAGTAAAAAACTTGAAATTCACTTCTTTATCAATCATCCAAAAAAGAAAAAAAAAGAAAGAAAAGAAAAGAATGTGTTTTTGTGGATTTGATTAATTGATGACTGATGTTTAATATATTATTTTTAAAAATACCCTTTTAATACATCCACATTCAAATTACATAGTTTCCAGTTCTACAGAAATATAAATATATTATATGAATTTTTTAAAAATTCATCCCATTTAATACGTTAAGCTTAAAACAGGGCAGAGACTTGACAGTAAGAAAAGAACCACAGATAGATAAAGGAAAAATAAGAGAGAGTGTAACATGAGGTAAAAGCAGCTGTTAGATTAGCCAAGGTGACTCAAAAACAGCTTCTTGAATAAAGATGTAGGATGAAAAGGAAAATTAGGAAGATAAATCTAACTTAAGAAATGGAATTGGAAAACAAATAATTTGTCACAATAAATATTTATTTTTAAAAAGGTTAAATTGATGGGAAAAGCTTGTTAAGTCTAAAGGGTAGTGCATAGAATTCATCATTCCTAACATTTGATTTGTAAAAGCAAAACTTTTCCCACCAGTTCAATCCAATGTCCTATCTGCTTTCATCATTTTCTCGACAAAGTGTTAAATCAAAGAATAAAACAACCAAAGCAGCAACTGTTGTATAAGACATGAAGATCACAACCACTTTGTCACTGAATTCCATTTCATTAGGAAAGAAAAGAGAGTGATTAATTTATTACAAATTGTTCAATTTGGAGCATCATATCTCTATATATACCTAGGTTGGCATGTGTTTGAAAATGTCAGACATGGATATTTCAAGGAAGCCTAATATTTGAAACTATTCAAGTTACAGAACTGGAGAAAGCTAAGACCAGCAGAAGAGACAAAGCTGAAGAGAACACAATATACAGCTACCACAATTGGTAAGAGCCTGTTGCCAAACATACCACCTCAAACACTAGAATAAATGCATCAAATGCATTCACATAAAACCAAACAAGCCACAAACAGGTGTGATGAAAAAAAATTAACCTTATCTTTTTTCTCTTAGAAGTCCAAATACAGAAGATTTAGCACTAAAGTAAGCTACAACAATCTTTGGAAAAAGAGTACATTGGAAGCTTGGAGACTCTTGCAAAGTCTATGATCCTCTTTTGCTAGACTAATCAACCAAAACTTTTTTTATATGGAAACACAACAAGCAGAACATAAGGACAAGTGAAATTAAAAAAGTTCATCCTAAGACAGACATAAAATTAAGATTTTGCATAGTCAAAACATTTATATTAATTTCCCTTAAAGCAAAAAATATTTTAAAAATTATATACAAATTCCCCATGTAAAGAAGCATGACACAAAAGTGTAAACCAAGTGCGAGACCAACTTTTTAAATGTTTTTCTATCCAATTACATGCTATTTTACTGTTGTGGTTTCTTTTTGTGTTTGCACCCGTGAAAGTGCTTGCAATTGCAAACGCCTTTTTATTATATATACATATGTGTTGTTCAAAAGGGATCTATTTTTGGATATTTAAGGTTAAATCTAAACAGGTAAGAGTGCCAAGAATAGAGCATAAATACAAAGACCAACTTGCCAACATTTGCTCAAGAAATGTATGAAAAAGTTAAACACTCTGTCTTGTTGTGTCATTTGGTTATTCCATAATCAATCAAATTAATGGGTCAGAAATAGCGACTACCCAAGCAATGCTTGCTTGCAACTATCTCTCAACGTGCCTTTTGCTTTGCATGTTGGTATACGCATGAATAAGCTTTTTAATCATAGCCACACAAAGCATAAAATTTTCACCAGCTATATATGTTGAAAGAAAGGGGGATTTATGTAACGCCCCAAAAATCACTTATATATTTATTTTCGTATGTTATGACACAATTGTATGTCTGCTTCAGTGGTTAAGTGTTCTGGAAAGTGTCTGAGAGGTCCCAAGTTCAAGCATTAGCTTGGGCAAATTTTTTGTTTTAAATGAATAAACCCTTATCTCTAATCAGTAGGCTTATAAACATATGTTGGTAAAATATGTTAGAATGGGCCCTCTTGGTGCAGTGGTTAAGGGGAGTGTCGATGTCTTTGGGGGTCTTGAGTTCGAATCCACATGCGAGCAAGGGGATGTTTTTGTACTTGTCTTTGTGAAGGAGTTTGAAATGTGGTAAAATACTGAGTGTTTGAGATGTGTGGGAGGTTGTGGACGATTTGGGGTGTTTGGATTGAGTGGGGAGTCATGTGGAGAGATTTGAGGAGTAAAAATAGGAGAAATTAAGGGATTGTGATAGGATTAGATTCTTTTTTTTTTCAAAATTCGGTTTTTCCTTCCCCAGTTTAGCGGAAGCTGAATTTCTTTGTTCTTTCTCTCCTGCTGAAAGTCTCCTTTAGTTTTTCCCTCTCCATCTTTCTCTTTTATTTTATTCTCTTGGTTCAGTCGATTCCCTCTTTTCATGTTTGCTGCGGATTTCTTTCATTTCATAACCTTCTTCTTGTGGTCGTGACTTGTTTCTTCAATATCTTTGAGCAGTGACGGTAAGTTTTGCTATTATAGCTTCCATCCTATTGTTGTTCTTTGTCTAATGGGAGTTCTATTTCTGGTTAGGAGACCTTTAGACGACTGTAGAAATTCTGGGCGGTGCCGTTTAATTGCAAATCCACTGTTGTTCATCGAAGGTAAGGTTGTCTATAGTTTCTGGAAATTGTTTGTTCTTAATGCTTCGATTAAAAGTGACTGATTGGAGGGGTACTTCTATTTCCTGCTTGGTTGCAGCCGAATTATTGTTCATTTGGCCTCTGTCTTTGCCTCTTTCAATAATCGTTTTCCCAATCCATGTTTTCGCGTATTTGGACCCGATCAAAGAGTAGTGGGCTGTTGATTGACACTTTGGCAGTAGGGAATCGCCATTCTGTTTTCATCTGAGGTAAGTGGTAGTGATTGGAAGCAGTTAGGCTGATCGTAGCTTCGTTTAGTTTTGTTGATATCACTGAATTTTGAGCTTGGAGTTAGGGGTGAGCATTCGATCGAATCGAATCGAATAAAAAATTTTCGAGTTAATCGAGTTTTCGAATCGTATTTTATCATCCTAACTTAATTTGAAATTTTCTCGAATCGAGTCGAGTGAGATGAAATTCGAATCAAATATATTTGTTCAAGTTAAATATAAAAAAAATGACTTTAGTGTTGTTTATTTTTATGTAATTTTTCAAAAAAATAATTTTCTTTAAAGTTTTTAAACATGATCATACAACAAAAAATTGAAGTAAATAAGTGAATAAATAAAAGCAACACAACATCAACCTAAATAAACAATATGAGTCCAAAGTAATAAAGTTTAAAAAGTTTAAAAGCTTTAACATCACAACTTTAGTTAAAACTATTGCACAGTTATATGACAAGATGAAGCACATAAGATTGTGACAGACAGCATCAATAGATTACTGATTCTCTCTGTGCATGCTCTTTACTAATATTAATTTAAAAATAAACAAGTTAATCTTAAAAACATTTTTCTTGCCAACCTAGTTAATGACACTACCTTCATTTGATGATAAGAATTCCAATATAAGAAAAAAGTAATCGAGAGAATATTGCCTAAAAACAAACCGGTAATACACATCATTTCTCAAGTAAAAGGAATCGACCTTGTTAACACTAGTAACGAGTTCTGCAATGCTCGGATTCTTTCGGCAATCTCTCTCCTGCTGGCTGTACCAAAGGAGAAAGTTGAAAAGTTCAATATGTTTAGTCATAGATGCAAACATTTGTTGAGCAGGTTCACTTTTGCAGTTTCACAACATGAGTGGCAATAAAGCGCAACTTCACCAACCGCTAGCATAAACCCTGATTTATATATGGGATTTTATATATCTTCCTTATTTCTCTATAGTCTATAGGACTTTTCTCCGATAGAAGTTATCGGTAATTTTTTTCTTTCCTGCTGAAAAATACATACTCAAAGAAAAATGCTCTTAAAATATAATTCTTTTGGTGAGATTACTTCTACATTGCATATCAACCAAACAACGAAATGGTATTTAAAAATAGAAATTCATTTAAACACCTTATCGACCAAATAACTCACTATTTAAAACACACAATATAGCAATTGTTGCTTTTGAATATTTTCTCAGATAAGGAACTAACTTAGTCATGTCTTTTGTTTCAAGGACAGAAACATTCAGTTGAATTGCCGCCCTTTAATCTACTATGTCACTCCCATGTTTCTGTGATTATTTATAAACACTCAAGCTTACCCGCTCGGCAATGCTATGTGGATCGTGGCTGTCCTCGTCTAGCCCTCACCCTCGGACGCATTCTTTGGTGGATGTGGTCCAGCGACAACGATGAGCGGCAGCGGTTGTCCATGGAAAACCTGGAAAGTTATACAAGTCGTATCACCAACTATATAATTTTCCTCCAAAATCATTAGCTTCTCCAATAAGCTGAATATTCATTCCAGGAGTCAGGAAGCATGCAAATGACTGCCCAACATTACAAGTAATAAATCTATGGACAACAATAAAACTATTTTAGCTTGCATGAATCAGGATTACTTATAGCACTCACAAGTCATATCGGCTATTGATTTGGATCTAACGTTAAATTAAGCTACACCGAAAGTAAAGCAGGAATAAGAGAAACTCAAGAAAAATGGAATTGAATAGTAAAAAAAGAGATTAGACAACTTACCAAAGAAAGGCGAAGCTGAGAGCTTGAGAGTCAGAACAGAAAAGAAGAAAATTAATTTGGGGTTTGGAGTTGGAGTGATGGAGATGATGGAATTTGTTACCTGCTGCTGCTGCTAGGGCTTGGGGGTTTGATTTGGGGGAGGAATTGGGTTGGGTTTGGGAAAATAAATCTTTGGGCTTGGGCTTGAGGAAATTGGGTTAAAGTAAATTAAGTAAAAGCTTAAAATTTAAAAAAAATAAAAAATATATATATTCGATTTATTCGAATTATTCGAGTTATTCAAATTCAAAAATTCAACTCGATTCAAACTCGAAATTCGAAACTCAAAATTCGAGTTGATTTGATTAACTCGATTAACTCGATTCGAATAATTTGAAATTCGAATTTTTTTTCGATTTTTTCGAATCGAATCGAGTTTTGCTCACCCCTACTTGGAGTTGTCGACTCTAGGTCTTGGAGTGCTCGTGGTTGGGTTAGCATCGGAAATATACCAGGTGTGTAACCACAACACTGGAAACTGAAATCGGCAAAAAGCCAAAAAGTAAGACTGTCGACACCACACGATCGTGTGGCCGCTCGTGTAGTAGGCCGTGTGATCGAACACGGGCGTGTAATCGACGAGGCTGGCCGTGTGCAGTACACGGGCTGGACCGAATTGGGCCGTGTGGGCCCACACGAGTGAACCATACGGGCGTGTGGGATTTTTGGGCCAGGCCGTGTGATCTACACGGCCAAGGCCATTTTGGGCCGTGTGAGCCCACACGGGCAGACAACATGGGCTTGCGGGCCCATTTTTACTGTTTAACTGCTAAGGTTGCACGGGTTACCCGGGTCGACTGTGGACCTACTGTAGGGTCGGTAAGCTTACTTAGATCCCTAATTGACTAAAATGACTGTATGACTGATACAATCATGCATGTTATTAAGTATGATAATGTCCCACTGATTTGATACTGTATGCCCTGATTTTATGCATGATATTATGTTTTAGCATGTCATATATGTATACTGCATTGCATTGGGGTGGGGGTTATATTGTTCGGAGGAAGTGTACTGAAAGGCCTCGAGCCTAGTTTACTGGTAGCACACCTGCAAACCTTTGTCTAGTGCCGCATTCGGTACTTATTGGAGTGTAGGGATGGTTGGGTTGATTATATCCCCACATGGAGTGTAAGGATGGACGGAGTTGGAGTGTAGAAATTGGTGGGTAGGATTTATCTTTGTATATACATTCTCAGACGATTATTGATATTGCAATGGGCCAAGGCCCAAATGCATGGCTATACATATTGCAATGGGCTAAAGCCCTAATTGAGACCAAATCATTCATTGAAATGGGCTTAGGCCGGACTATGATTGCATTCAGTATGCTTGATTATATGGGGATTACACACTTTGAGTTTTCGTAAACTCACCCTTACATTTTATCTATACGAGTAATCCTCGGCCTTAGGCGGATCGGGCGGCGGAGGACTCAGCGGTGGCCACACGACCCCCTTTTTTTACACTGTTTCGTAATTACTTAGGTTTTTAAAATTTTATTTGGGGTATTTTAATGTAATAATGGCCTCTTTGGATTTTTACTTTTAATTTGGGGTTTCTATTGTTTTGATTTACAACTGCTAGTGGTAGGGATAATCGAGTTTTCGAAACGAATCAAACGTTTTAACAAAATACGCACAAATATGCAAACTGTTTTACAAAGCTTCCGCTATAAGTGACGTTTTGAAAATTAATAACGTTTTGAAAGAGAATAACTTTGTGATAATGAATTATGTTTTGAAAATGAACGACACGTCCTAGAATTAACATAAGATAATGTAAAGAGGTTATATAAAAGAGGTTTTTGACGGCAACTCACTTTTCGAAAAACACTACCATATGACATTGCCAGATTCGGCCATAACGTCTAGGCCGGGTTTGGGGTGTTACATTTAGTGGTATCAGAGCCAGGTTACAAAACTCGGCTGTGGATTTGGGTTCTTAGGACATGATTTCTGAGAACTATTTTCTAACGATTCGAAATGTTTTTACTGAACGTGTGGTACATCGAGTCTCCGGCGTCGATCCTGTAAGTCCTCTGAACTGATATCTTTTTAAAAAACTGAAAATGCTATAGATAGTATATACTAAGATTACTTTAGATATACTATACTGAAAACACTCAGGTTAGTGTATACTGATACTGTAGTAAAACTGATAAACACTGCGTTGTACGAAAATAAATGTTACACTTCTGATACTGTTGTCATAAAATATCCGTTAATAAACACTGGAACTATAAACTGATGCATAAAACTGTTAATACAGATAAAACGCAATTAGACAATGAGCACCAGAGGTGCTCGCGGATGGGGTACAAGAGGTCGTGGCAGAGGCCGTAGAGGTGCTCAAGCTCGAGCTGAGTCTTCATCTTCTGGCAACTTGCCAAATTTGGATACAAGTGAGACGCCGGCTTTACCTGTAACTAAGACTGGGTCTCATGATCGAGTGGCTAGGGACGTCGCACTGTCCCAAGCCATGTTGAGAATCTTAGAGAGGGTCGCTGGGCCCAATACTGGAGCTGGAGGCCGAGGATCGGTTACGAAACGACTCCAGTCTAACGGAGCTGAGATTTTCAAGGGTATTGCCGGATTGCCCCTAACGTGGCTGAGTACTGGATCGAGGCCACAGAAAGGATTATGGACGATTTGGATTGCACTCCTGAGCAGAAACTAAAGGGTGCAGTGTCACTGTTGAGAGATGAGGCATATCAGTGGTGGCTCACTGTTAAGGAGGGCACTGAGCCCGACCGACTAACTTGGGAGTTCTTTAAGACCGCCTTCCAGGGAAGTATATGGGTGCCAGTTACGTGGATGCCCGTAGGAGAGAGTTCTTAAATTTGACCCAGGGTGATAGATCAGTTGCCGACTATGAGGCTGAATTTCTGCGACTAAGCCGCTATGCACGTGGTATGGTGGCGACTGAGTATGAGAGATGCGTTCACTTCGAGGATGGTCTCAGGGATAATTTGAGGGTACTGGTAGCTCCACGGAGGGAGCGAGACTTTGCTGCACTGGTCGATAAGGCGAAGATCGCCGAGGAAGTGAAGCGCACTGAGCGCCAGAATCGAGAGAGATGTAGGAGCAAGAGGGATTCGGAGCCCTCGAGTTCCATTCAAAGGCCTAAGAAAAAGGCCAGATTTGATCAGCCGATTAGAGTTGGGGCTTCTATTGCTACTATCGGACAGCCGCCGTGTACTGACTGTGGTAGACGCTGTAACAGCCCGATTTTGGGCCTAGTCAGAACAGTGGTTTTGGGGCCACAAATCCGATGAGGAAAAATCTTATTTTTATTATATTTTTATGGTCTACGATTTCAAGGAAAGATTCCGTGAAAATTTTGTTCGAAAATTTTGACGTTTGGGCACTCAATTTAGTTAAAAGGACTAAATTGTAAAAAGTGCAAAAGTTGAGTTCCACATGTTAGAAGTGTCTAATTTCTATGAAATTTTAAATTGGAGGTCCTTAAATGGCAATTAGACAATTGGTTAAATTGTTAGACAAAAATGGACATTAGATAAGTGAAATAAGATATTTTTAAGTTAGGGACATTTTGGTAATTTGGTAATTAAATGGACTAAAAGACAAAATAAAAGCCAAAAACCTTTGTCCATCTTCTTCCTGGGCCGAATTTAGCATGGGGGAAGCCATGGCTAGCGTTTTCAAGCTTTCAAGCTCAATAATCAATAAATACGAAGCCCGGACCAAAACTGAAGCAAGAACAATGTTGTGGACTAAATCGAATATCTACGCATATTTTGGGTACCGAGGTAAGTTTGTGTGAAATTAAAGCTACGCAATGTTATTATGTTTTTAATTACTTTATTTTATGAGAAATGTATATAAATTCCATGAAGTTGATTTATGATGCCTCGATGAGATTGAAATGAGATCATGTTAAGTTGAAGTCCCGGTTGAACGTTCGGAATAGCAAGGATACCGGTGTCACGACATGAGATGAGGAAGGTCCCGTATAAGACCATGTTTGGGACATGGCATCGGCACCGAATGTAGGTCCCGTATAAGACCATGTCTGGGACATGGCATCGGCACCGAATAAGAAAGGTCACGTATAAGACCATGTCTGGGACATGGCCTCGGCACCAAAGGAAGATCTCGTGTAAGACCATGTCTGGGACATGGCATCAACATCTATATACGATCTCGTATAAGACCATATCTGGGATATGGCATCGACATCGAGACAAGAGATCCCGTGTAAGACCATATCTGGGATATGGCATCAGCATCAAGAGGTGATCCCATGTAAGACCATATCTGGGATATGGCATTGGCATCGTGATACATGTATGATGAGATTGAGTATCCTCCGATATTCTGAGTAGTTCAACGGGCAAAGAGCTAAGTTTATGTACAGATGACAAAGAGCTAAGTTTATGTCAAGAGAATAAAAGTGCTAAAGTTATGTGATGAAGTGATATAGGCACATATGAGAAACTCACGAGAAATGAGTCCGATATGTGATATGGGACGATTAAGTGCAAGTATATGTATGTATACACTCATGAGCAATATGCTCGGGATGTGATCAAATTTTGGTAAGAAGGTAAACGAGTAAGTTATACCTATGAGAATGACCTTGTGATTATAAGACCATGCTTATGATGTATAAATAAGTGGGAAATGTGATTGATGATCATGAGTGAGACTTTTAAGCCAAATTAAATTGAGAAATATGTATAGGTTAAATTGGCCAATGAATGGCTTGTAAATATTTGATGATGACTATCATGTTGGCATGGCTAACTATGAATATATTTTAGTGTGATATGTGTGTAAATGAGAATTAACACAAAGAAAACATGATAGAGTAAAATTAACAATAAAACAGTTTGGACAGCAGCAGTTGTATCACTTTGAAAATGCACCAAAAAATGGTTGAAATTGAATTATAAGTTGAATAAGATATGAAATTAAAGCTTATTGAGTCTATTTTTTTATAAAAGAAACATAATAAGCAAAATAATTTCATATGATAGATATTTGGATTTTAGTGAGACAAGGTCAGAATGATTTCGAAATTCCCTGTTCTGAATTAGGAAATTCATAAAAAAAATTACAAAAATAATCAAGGGATAAAATTTATATACTTGAATTTATTAATGAGTATATTTTTAAGAGAAACAAACGGGAACATTATTCAAGTTCTGTACCACGAGAAAATAATTTTTTAGTGAAGAGGGGTTAGAACTGTCGAACAGCGAAATAGGTGAGACTTTAAAGAATAAACTGTACTGATTGGCTAAACAAAAAATTCTGGAAATTTTATGGTAAGAAGATATATGAGTCTAGTTTCAAGGAAAATTAGCGGATCTTAATTTGGAGTTCCGTAGCTCCGGATATAAATAATTTAGTGACTGTAACTCAAGTAGACAGCTCAAGATGAACATAAATGAATTGTGAAATTTTGTGCAATTATGATTGTATTACCCAGAGAACATATTGTGAGAATTGGTGCAAAACATGTTAATAAGTTGCTTATTCCCCTTTCTTTCTCATATCTTATAGGGTTTTATGCTAGCTCGAGTTGGAGATCGCCGGAGATGCTATCACACTATCAAGCTTTCATCGTGGGGTAAAAGTGAATACAGATCTCTTAAGTTTATGACATGTATAGGGACACAGTCAATTGTGTATGTGTCATTTGATTTGGCCAAATGTGTTGGTTCAAAATGGTAATATAATTCATTTTGTATATGTCCATGAGATGTGGTTCATATTGGTTAATGAGTTGTAATGCCTATCTATATGTGTGTGCTTATACTAAAGGTTTCATGTGATGTGGTTATGTGTGTCTGGGATGGATGGATTTAGGATGTGTTGATGATAATTATGCCATGAAAGATGTCATTGAGGTTGTGTTTAAGTAGGTGTAAATGAGGGTGCCAAATGGTTTGGTAAATAGCCATTTTCTTGGCCACACGGGCAGAGACACAGCCGTGTGGAGGACACGGCCCCGGGACATGGGCGTGTTCCCAGGGTGTGTGAAGTCTGCATCTTTTTTTCGAAATTTAATTCGCCACACGGCCTAAGCACACGGGCGTGTGACTTGGCCGTGTGACCCTATTTTTTTGATGACGTCATAAACAGAGAGTTACAAGGGCTGAGGACATGGGCGTGTGTGACCACACGACCTACCCACACAGGCGTGTCCCAAGCCACACGGGCGTGTGACCCCTGTTTTGATGAAAAATTTTCTAAGTCTTCTTAAAGTTTCCTAAGTTCTCGGTTTAGTCCCGAACAGTTCCCAATGATTGTTTTGGGCATCGTGGGCCCATATAAGGGACGATTTGCATTGAATGTGTGATTTTAAATTGAATGAAATTTTATAGCCTGATTTGGTATAAATGTTTATGTTTAAGTCCGGTAATGCCTCGTATCCTGTCCCGACGTCGGACACGGGTAAGGGGTGTTACAGACGCTATCAGGGCGAGTGTTGGAAAAGAACTGGGGCTTGTTTGAGGTACGGTTCATTAGAGCACTGTATTAGAGATTGCCCGCGGAGGGCCGATCAGATGCAAACTTCTGGCATGGGTACTGCACCACCAAGAGTAGTTCAGCAGCCACCGAGAGGCCGTGGTCAGGCCAGGGGTGGTAACGGTCTGGGCCGTGGTCAGAGAGCACCGGGCAGAGGTGTTAGTCACACTAAGGCGAGGTAGCCGACTCTAGTTTATGCTGCTCGTCGCTGAGAGGATGGAGATGCTTCGGACGTCATCACAGGTACGTTCTTTATTTATAATGTACCTTATACTGCACTGATAGATATAGGATCCACTCACTCCTATATAGCTTGTACTGTGACTAAAAACTTGGGCATCTTGGTTGAGAGCACTACGAGTGAGGTGACTGTACTGAGTCCGCTGGGGCAATCGGTAAGGGTGAATAAGTTGTTTAGAGACGTCCCTTTAGAGGTTCAAGGGGATATTTTTCTGGCTGATCTGATGGAACTACTTTTTGGAGAATTTGATCTGATGCTGGGAATGGACTGGTTGGTCAAGCACCGAATGAGCTTAGATTGTGCCGTTTAATTACAAATCCACTGTTTTTCGTCGAAGGTAAGGTTGTCTATAATTTCTGGAAATTGTTTGTTCTTAATGCTTCGATTAAAAGTGAGTGATTGGAGGGGTACTTCTATTTCCTACTTGGTTGCAGACGAATTATTGTTCCTTTGGCCTCTGTCTTTGCCTCTTTCAATAGTCGTTTTCCCATTCCAGGCTTTCGCGCATTCGGACTCGATCAAAGAGCAGTGGGCTGTTGATTGACACTTTGGCAGTGGGGAATCGTCATTCTGTTTTTGTCTGAGGTAAGTGGTAGTGATTGGAAGCAGTTGGGCTGATCGTAGCTTCGTTTAGTTTTGTTGATATCACTAATTTTTGAGCTTGGAGTTGTCGACTCTAGGTCTTGGAGTGCTCGTGGTTGGGTTAGCAGCGGAAATAGACCAGGTGTGTAACCACAACACTAGAAACTGAAATCGACAAAAAGCCGAAAAGTAAGACTGTCGACACCACACGGGCGTGTGGCCACCCGTGTGGTAGGCCGTGTGACCGAACACAGGCGTGTGATCGACGAGGCTGGCCGTGTGCGGTACACGAGCTGGACCGAATTGGGCCTTGTGGGCCACACGGGTGAACCACACGGGCTTGTGGGATTTTTGGGTCAGGCCGTGTGATCCACATGGCCAAGGCCATTTTGGGCCGTGTGGGCCACACGGGCGTGTGGGCCCACACGAGCAGACAATATGGGCTTGCAGGCCCATTTTCACTGTTTAACTGCTAAGGTTGCACGGGTCGCCTGAGTCGACTGTGGACCTACTGTAGGGTTGGTAAGCTTACTTAGACCCCTAATTGACTGAAATGACTGTATGAATGATACGATTATGCATGTTATTAAGCATGATAATGTCCCACTTATTTGATACTGTATGCCCTGATTTTATGCATGATATTATGTTTTAGCATGTCATATATGTATACTGCATTGCATTGGGGTGGGGGTTATATTGTTCGGAGGAAGTGTACTGAAAGGCCTCGAGCCTAGTTTACTGGCAGCACAACTGCAAACCACTGTCTAGTGACGCATTTGGTACTTATTGGAGTGTAGGGATGGGTGGGTTGATTATATCCCCACATGGAGTGTAAGGATGGACGGAGTTAGAGTGTAGAGGCTGGCTGGGTAGGATTTATTACTGTATATCTGTTATTGTACTAATTATTGATACTGTAATGGGCCAAGGCCCAAATGCATGACTGCTTCTATATTGCAATGGGCTAAAGCCCTACCTGAGACTGAAACTGTTACTGAAATGGGCTTAGGCCCAGACTATGATTGTATTCTGTATGTTTGATTATATGGGGATTACACACTGAGTTTTTGTAAACTCACCCTTCTGTTTTATCTGTACAGGTAATCCTCAGCCTTAGGCGGATCGGAGCGGCGGAGGACTCAGTGGTGGCCACACGACCCCCTTTTTTTTACACTGTTTCGTAATTACTTAGGTTTTAAAAGTTTTATTTGGGGTATTTTACTGTAATAATGGCCTCTTTGGATTTTTACTTTTAATTTGGGGTTTCTGTTGTTTTGATTTACAACTGCTAGTAGTAGGGATAATCGAGTTTTCAAAACGAATCAAACGTTTTAACAAAATACGCACAAATATGCAAACTGTTTTACAAAGCTTCCGCTATAAGTGACGTTTTGAAAATTAATAACGTTTTGAAAGAGAATAACTTTGTGATAATGAATTACGTTTTGAAAATGAACGGCACGTCCTAGAATTAACATAAGATAATGTAAAGAGGTTATATAAAAGAGGTTTTTGACGACAACTCACTTTTCGAAAAACACTACCATGTGACATTACCAGATTCAGCCATAATGTCTAGGCCGGGTTTGGGGTGTTACAATTTAAAAGAAAATAAAAACGATATGAAACCACCATGTTAAAGGAAGAAGGGAAAACTTGAGCTAATAAATAGTGAATGGGAGAAAAAGGATGAAATCATTTGGATTTGTATGGTAATTATGGCATTCAAAGATTCTTCAATTCATGCATCCAACATAGGATTGACTTAATCATTCCAGGCCTAATTGAAACACAAAATATTTCATTTAGGCACAATTTGCTTTACTAGTTTATATCCAAATACGAAAGGGGAAAAGAAAAGTTGAAAGAAGTGAAAGAACTTTAACTAAAAAAATCAGAGAAAAAAAGGAATCAAAGGCATTTACTGTAAATAAGGAGGTTCAACTAGAAGGAAGATGAAGATGAAGATGGCGAATGGATGCTTGATTTGTCGTCGATTAAGGAGGTAATCTCTAGGGTTCACTTTGGGGATAAATGTCGAGGAAGAAATCTGAAATGAAAGTGAAAACGATGAAGAAGAGAGGCAGGCTATTTTGGTCCAAAAAAGGAAAAATGTTATTACGGGTGGTTTTGAATAGTCATTCAGACCCCCAACCCCTGAATTGCTATTACAAGTTGTCTAGTAATAGAGGCTGATTCCATTCGGCCTGTAATAGGCTATTACCTTAAACCAAACAACAGTTTATAATGGGCCCACTGAATAGAATTGGAATGCATAGGCTATTCCATCCAACCAAACATGCTCTAAGTGGATGTCCATCAAGATAAAGATAAGTTTTGATGTACTTTAAATTCTAATAGTCATTAGAATTAGATATCTACTTCATTTAAACTTCTTATGCCTATAAATAAAAACTTTGAAGAAGCATTGTACTCATCCCATTGATCAATAAAATACATTCTCTATTGCTTCTCATATTTTCTTTGTTTTTTACTCTCTCTATATCTCTTTATTTTATAATAGTTTAAACTTTTTTCACTTTTCTACATATTTTTCAATTTCAAAGAAGATTATTTCATCTTTAATAAAATCCACTTTGCATCATTTTTACTCGGATCTTTTCCCCTTATCCCTCACTCTTTTTTTTATACATTAAATATATCATTCATTTGTAAGTTTAATTCCCTTATTTATATGGTTTCTTCTTTCTTTTTTTTTCTTCAACAATTATTGTAGGGTTCACTTAGAAAATTTATGATTTAAACATGTTTTAATTTTTCTATTTTTTAATGATTTTAGTTGAAATTTGTTTTTTTTTATTTTAATAAGTTATCACAAGTTTTGGAAGAAATATTTAAAAAATAACTCTTTTTAATTTTTTTTTCAATTATTTGTAAAACATTGATTTGTTAGTATTTGATTTTATATATTTCAATATTTGTAAAATAAATTTTTTTTATAAAAAAATAAAAAAATATATAATTACTAAAAAAAACACGTCTAAACTTATCTGAATCTAATTATTCAAGCTCATTCTAGATATGAAATAATTTTTATAGTTGTTTTATAAATTTATTTATTTTTAAAGATTCTTTAGCTTTTATATAATTTATATTTTGTTAATTTTAAAATAATGATAATAATATAAAAACTTGATATTTTATTAAAAAAATAAAGTTATATAAAATTATTAAAAACACATTTGAAATGAATCTGGACATCTAAATTTGAAAAGTACCTCTAAATTTGGACGTCATTTTTCAAATTCATTCTGGATGCCTAATAATTTTTATAAATTTATATATTCTTAAATATTATTTTAGATTTTTTGATAAAAATATTCTTTTACATTTTTAGTTTTTATTAATGCATGTCACCGACCATAATACGCGGCTGTCATAAGTCATTATCTTATTGGTTGCAAGTACTACATTATCACATTCTAACGGTGTTATAAAAAAAATATCAAAGTATATGATAGAATCTAAGTTTAAATATTGATTAGATTTAAAAAAAGATTTAGGTACCAACTAAGTACAAGTGACCAAGTTCAAGGGATAAAAATATACTCTTTTTTAATATTAATAAATAAGAGTGTATTTATATTATCAAATATTAATGCATGAAAGTGTCATGTAACATATATTTTTAAATGATTACTATATTTTATTATTTAGTATTATATATTTCATAATAATTCAAATTATATTTATATGTCTTTAATAATAAAGATTGATCATGCCAAATTACATTTTTTTTTGTAAGCAAAAATTTTTTATGGTTAAAATGTATATAAAAAAAAATCCTTTTATTTGTTAAAAGTTTATTATTTCATACTAAATAATAATATAAGATAATGCATTATTTAAGAATTACTTAGATATATATAATCACATTAAATGTAAAATAAATTCAAACTCAAACTAAACTTGAGATCGAGACCGAACTCGATAAACTTCGAACCCAGAAAAATTTGAACCTAAAAAAGCTCCCCAAAAATACGTAGATATTATCATATGTGTAACACTATAGTAGCTTATTATTTCCACATATTACTTATTGAGTTAAAATTTTGAAGTGGTCTACTAAGTGCCAGTCAGAAGTGGCCACTTCTATTCGCTCTCTAACAATCCAACAGACTTGTCTTAATTGGAGTTAGCAATTTATTGAAACAAAATCTTTGAGCTATGAATTATGTTGATATTGTAGATATATGGAAGCCCGACATTGAAGACCAATCTGTTGAATCCTACTATCTTTGAAGATTGGATTGGATCGGACCAATCAATTACACCCTTTGGATTATTGAGAACCAATTGGGATTATATTGAAGACTTCTTTAAAGAATGAATCTCCATTAGTTTACTTTATATTCGACTTTATTAGTATATTGTTTTTCCTATTTTGTAGTTGCTATTTTTAAGGGGTTGGATTGTAATTAATTACTAGTATGTTAGCAAGCATCGAACCTCTATATGTTGAGAGACTTGTATAGGTTTTGTACCAGAGCATAAAGAGCACTTATTTGTTCATTGAGGAACGTTTTTGTAAGCGTGCATTGAAAGTGTAAAACAAAGTTTGTTGCTTGTATTTACAACGTAAGTTTTCAACAGAAGAACTTAGAGGTGAGTGTTCTAATATTTATGTACAAAAGTGAGGTCTCTATACTTGGAGAGGTGATAGGACGTGATCCACTTGTTGTATTGTAGATTAAAGATAATAGAGTTGCTCACTGAGTTAAGTTTTACAGACGTAAGGAAACCAAATTGCGTAAACAATTCTGTGTGTTCATTGTTTACTTTGATTGCTCGTTTTGCGCAATGACAACCAAAGTGACCACTGTAGTCAGACACTTCCATTCAATAAAATCTGTTTAAGGCAATTAGGATCCAACATTACTTGCTAAAAGTCCAGTTAATGGATTAACGATTATGATCTGTGTCAAGATTAAAATTTTAAAATTCTAAAAGAATAGGGAACATAAAATGATACAATTGGAGAATATAAACCAAATCTACTACTGTATGCATAATACAAATTTAGTAATTAAATTTAACCAAATGAATTTAATTATTATAAATGTTTGGGTCAGAACTAAAATCTCAAAATTTTAGAAGCAAAAGAATAAAATTTGATCAATGCAAAAACTACAATTGCTAAAATTGATTAAATTAAAATATATAGAATAAACCCATAACTTTTACAAATGGATTAATAACAAAAGTTTTGTATGTTTCGCCGCTATTCCAAAAAGAGCTAGATTACAAGTAAAATCAACTGGAGTTGCACTCAATTTGACATCTGGGTTAAGGAAGGTGAAGCTACCCAGGGGACATAGATAGTGTGATAGGCACTCTTAAATTCAGGCAGACGATTATTTTGGGACAATAATTGAATGGCCCCACCCCCACTCCAAACGCCAATTTTCTTTCGCTTATTCTTATCGTTTACCAATTTCAAACTATCTTAAACAAATATAGAATACAAATTTCTTATACTTGTGTTTAGAAACAATATATAATCAATAATGAATATGATTTAAAATTAATTGATGTTAAAGAAAAAAAATTAAAATTATTTATCATCAATTAAATATATTAATATATATACACAATTAATAGAGATAATAAATTAAGTATGTATAATAAAAATTGAAATGTATTAAAATATTTTAATAAAGTTTTAACTAAGTGGTAAATTAAAGGTTTAACTATGTCAATTAGTTTAGGTTCAAATCTCATTATATCCAGTTTTTTATCAGTTTTTTGAAAAGGATTAAATTATCCTTAAATAATATAACTTATTTTAATTATGGAAGGGATGCTTCTTCTTTCTCTCTATTTTCCTTCTTCTTACCCATGGCTGCCATTTTTCACTATAGATGTTGTCATCATCCGACATCTTCTCCACATCAAATTATCCAAAGCTTCCTCTTCAAATTTATAAGATTAGATTTCTCAAAAAAAAAAAAAACACTTTCAAACATTGTGAGGCCACTCGCAAAGCTTTAAAATTTTAATGTTCCAATATTCTAATCTCATCGTTGATATGACCTAATTTCGAGATGTTTTTCTACTTTTATTGCTCATTAGCGGTGATTTGGTGGAAGCATCAATAACATATTTAAGGGAGGCGAGGGCGACTACTAGATGGGGTTAGAAGGGAGAAGGAAAAAAATGAGAGGAAATGGAAAAAAAAAATAAGGAAAAAAGGAAAAAAAAAATAGAAAAGGAACTTAGGGTGAGTTTAGATGAGTGATGGGGTGCAATACTTTTAACTTACTTTTTGTCTCACGTTATAGTTCGTTACAGTATCTAATCTCACCGCCACCGCTGTTTTTACACTAACCGCAAGTAAACGCACTGCCCATCCAAACCTACCCTTAGTGGTAAAAGAGATGGATTTAACAATTGAGTGATCAGCTTGATTAAATTCTTTAACGACGATTGCCAAATTAACAAAAAAAAAAATTGGAGTGATAAAAATAAAACCCACTTAATTTTGAAGTAACTAATGGAATCATTTACTTTGTAATCATTTTAGAGAATTGAAAAATCGATTTTTTTTCTTCAGAAAATTGTTTTAGAGGGTATTCAAAATAATGAGGTGTTTTTGGATTATTCTTTGAAAACCAAGTTGAGAGGTTTCAAATTTGATTTTAAGCTTTGAGAGGTTTTCTTTAATATGGATTGAAAATGATTTTTAGTTTGATTAAGATAGGTGCCAAACTCACAAATTTTAAATTTCTATACTTAGGGTCCGTTTGTTTACATGTAAAAGGTTTTACGGAAAATGTTTTCTGCATTTTCCTGTGTTTGTTTCACAGAAAATAGTTTGGTCAACGGAAAATGGCTTACAAGTCAAAGTAAAATAAGCCATTTTTCCTGTAAAAATGACTTACCATTTTGAAAAGCGTTAGTCATTTTCCGGAAAAGAGTTCATCTATAGATAATTTTATTTTTATATAAAAATTAACTTAAATCAAGCTTAATATTATTATATTGATAATAAATTTTATTTTTATTTTTAAAAATATTTAAAATATTATATTTTTCAATATTATTAAACATACATATTTAATTATTTATATTTAGTCATATAATAAATTATTAATATAATAAATATAAATTATTATTTTAATAATAAATTTTAAAAATAATAATTTTAAATAAAATTATTCACATATTATTGAAAATATTCAATATTAATATTTTAATAATAAATATTTATTACAATTATAAATATATTAATAATAAATGTTTTGTAGTATAAATGTTAAAATATGTCATAAGTCTATGTACATTTCACAGATTTGTAATTTAGTCTTTATATTTTTATTTTCAAGAAATTAGTCCATTTACTTTTCAAATTTAAAAATCAAGTCCAATTGTTGACATCGTTAATTCTTTTTGTCAATTTTGTTGATATCACATTTTTAAATAAAAAATACTCACTTAGTAGTCATGTAATTAAAAATGACGTTGTAATGAATCTAAATTTAACATAATATTTTTAATATATGCAAAAACAATGTAAAATATAAAATTATAGATAAAAATAAATTCAATTAAACAATGAAAAAAATAAGAAAATCTCAAATGTATATTTGTTTAATTGAAAACAACTTTTATGAAATATTTTTAAGAAATCTACCAAACAACAGAAAATATTTTACACAGATTCCTCCAAACACCAGAAAATATTAACTTTCCAGAAGTCATTTCAGTAAAACAAACGGAGCCTTAAAAGCATAACAAATCCCACAGATAGAGAAGTACGGTCCAATCATTGAATAAACTATAATTAAAATATTTGAGGATCAAAATAGTCATAACTAAAGTTGTGGCACAACTTAAGCAATCTTGTGAGAAAAAAATAAAAATGGAATTTTAATTATTTCAAAAATAATAAAATAAATACAAATAAAAAGAAAAGATAGGATGTAAATAATAATAATTCGAAAAAATTAAAAATAAACCAGTATTAGAATATTTTCAACATCAAGTGTGATGTTAGCTTTGGTATCACAATTGATCATGGATTGTAGATATTTTCTTAAACAATAATAAGCTAGTTAAAGTGGTCAAAGAATAACTTCAAACTACCAATCTTTGCTTAGTTTATAAATTAAATGTGAGAATGTGACGGTTAACCCGTCAAACTTAAGACGTTCTTAAGATTTAAATCATCATAACTCTTATGGATTAAAAAAAAACTTGACTCTAATTAACAACTGAAATGTACAGTTCATTTAGATTAGATCACTCATTCTCATAGCCAGGCTCAGCCGTAGGGGTTGTTTGAGAGTGCAACTGCCCACGGCCCAAGATTGAATGGGACCCAAAATTTTTTTCTTTCAATTTTTAAGGTGGAAAAGAAATTCAGACTAAAATAAATTAATAAAATAGTTAGGGCTTACAAATTTTCACCATAAATGCTTTATCTCCTAAGCCTAAATTTTTTTTAACTTTTATTATATTACATTTTATAATTTTTTTAAAAAGGGCTCAATTTATTATTTCGCCAGGGTCTAAAAGTATTAAGAACGGGCCTGTAGTACAACTCATCTGCTCTCTCAATCGAATTATGCTAACTTGTTATAAAGAGAAAATTACAGATCTAATTACTAATATTATTCTAAATAATGAATAAATCCTACATACTAAAAACAATAATAAACCTATCTCATAAAACAAACAAGAAGCAAATATAAAGGAGTAAAAAGGGAATGAAGAAGACTTCCAAATATCACCTTCTACTTTTGCCAATGCCGAAAATGTTGTATTCTAATCGATCCATCTGAAGAGATAATAGAGAATAAAAATACTAAAAAACAACAGTTATATTAAATTACCTAATTAAATGATTAAATATCCTTAAAATAGAAAAAAAGTATAAATGTAGAAGTCTTTGTTTTTGCCTGCCTTGCGCACTCCATGTCAAATACAGCTCTTCCATGCATTTTTCACATATTTGGCTCGCATTCTAACATTGTCATACCACAATTTGTACCTATTAAAAAGAGATAATTTTTATCAAGATGAACCAACTCTTTTATTATAAGTTGAAAGTTGATTGGAAACTTTAAGCTAAGAGATTTCAATTAAAGATTTTGATGAGAGCAAATGTGGGAGAGGAGCAAAATAAGAAAACCAAAGTTTTGAAACTTTAGAATAAAAATATTCATTATATTAAATTTTAAAAAATTAAAATAAAATAAATAAATAAAAATAAGTATTTAAAATACAAAAAAAAATAAAAAAATCAGTGACAAATAAACATTTAAAAATAAAAAAAATTCATGACATTTGTCACTTGTTAGCCTTACATTGGCTACTTTTACCACCTCATAAAAAGGTAAATCTAATTTGTGTAACCATTCACAATTTTAAATGACAAAAAAAAAGAAAAAGAAACCAAATGTTATATTAATCCATTTATATAATAAATTAGTAAAAAGAATAGTTGAAGTGAATGTGTTTATCAATAATTGGACTAGACCTTTAGGTGTGGACTAAATCATGATAAATTAAAATTAAAGGATTATGCCTTTAGTTTTTGTAAGTAGAGAGATGAAATTTAGAATTAGACGCAAGAAAATAATACCTTAACCTAACAATTATTTTAATTACTTTCTTTTTCTTATTATGTTTAGATTTTATTTTTTTACTATTTCATGAAATTATTTATTACTAATTATATTAAAAAAAAAAAAAACTCCCTAACAAAAACCTCTCTGCTTTTCTTCCTTGCGGTGCTGCTGTGCCTGTTTCGTCGACCAGAGGGCAAAATCTCCCAGCTTGTCTAAAACTCTTCGAAAACCCCTCAATCGAAACAAACCACCAAAAACCCATTTACATTTTTTCTCTTTGAAAGTTAATCTGTTCGTTAAAGTCGAAACCAGATATTGTTTGAATCAGAATCTGATTACAGAATGGCGGCGGCTGGAAGTGCTTCGTGGCAGCCACAAGAGGAGGGGTTGAAGGAGATCTGTGGACTGCTGGAGCAGCAGATTTCGCCATCTTCTTCGGCCGATAAATCTCAGATTTGGCAACAGCTTCAGCACTATTCTCAGTTCCCTGATTTCAATAACTATCTCGCTTTTATCCTTGCACGAGCCGAGGTTTGCATCGTTTTCTATCTCCCCTTAATGACTAGCTTACTATAACTTTCTTTTCCGGTTAGTTTTTCGCCTTATTTGAGGAACTAGATTATCGGTATTGATCGGATTATATGTTTATGGAGGAAATACTATTTTAGTTTTCCTTTTTTTTTTTGTGTGTGTGTGTGTGTGTGGAGTTTCTCTTTATTGGATTATGTTTCTCTATACAATATTAGAATTGGGTTTTTGTAGGGTTAGTTACATTTTTCTTTGATGAACTACATTCCTGGTATTCGATTGGGTTACATGTTTATGGGGGAGATGATATTTTAAATGGAATTTCTCTCAGTTGGAGAGGCAATATTCTGGATTTTTCGGAAAGTGGTTTTGGGTTAAACAAGACTATTAGTGGGCAATCTGTCATTGGGTTTGGTTGGGATGTTTCTTGCTCAAAACTTACCAGTATGATGTAGTTTTGTGTCCTTATATTGGTGTCTGATGCAAGATATCAGTGTCCTTGCTTTTGGATAAATTGTGAACAGCTGTTCGCTTTCATGTGGTAATCAAGCTTTGTTTTATTTTTGTTGATTTATACAGAGTAAATCAGTGGCCTTCGGATATACCATGAAAACCTATTTTCTTTCATGTGCTAATGGAACTTCTTTTCATTTTTGTAAATTTGTGCAGGGTAAATCAGTAGAGATTCGACAAGCTGCTGGTTTGCTGCTGAAAAATAATCTAAGAACTGCATATAAGATGATGTCTCTGGCACACCAACAATATATAAAGTCAGAACTATTACCCTGTTTAGGAGCAGCAGATAAACACATTAGGTCAACAGTTGGGACAATTATATCTGTGGTTGTCCAACTAGGGGGGATTTTGGGGTGGCCTGAGTTGTTGCAAGCTTTTATAAATTGTTTGGATAGCAATGACCTAAATCACATGGAAGGTGCAATGGATGCATTGTCAAAGGTATGCAATGACTAATTTTCTAATCTCTGCTATCATTGGATGGAAGTTGTCATGTTATTGCTGAGAATATTCCTTTTAGTTTATTCGATATGTAACCATTGTTTTGTAATGCTTTTACACGGTTCAAGACTTTAAGCCATTAAATTTTGGAGGAATCAATCAATTCAATAGAAGCCTGTGGGTTTATTCAATATAAAACCATGGCTTTCTCGTGATTTTTACATTGTTTATGCCAAAATTTTGAAGCAGTCAATTAAATCAGTGGCATCATGCAACTGTAGTGCAAAAGCTATTTGAAAACATTCAGCATTAGTTATATGAAGTTAGTATGCAAACGGTCTTTAGGGTAAGATGTATTATTCATTCCCCAGTTTGTCTAGTGTACAAATGAGATGAATTTTTTGCCCATCTAGAATGGGTTTCTCTGTGTGTTAACAAGCATTGTTTATGGAACAAGGTTCTAAGCCTCAATGACGAGTTGCCTTCAAATTGTACCAGGTAGAGGGAGCCCACAAGTTCTACTTCCCCCTTGTTCTGTCTTTTCTTCTTAATATGCTTATAGTTCATATGTGAAATTTCCCTGATGCAGAATCTTTGATATTGTACAATATTTAAAACATGTTTCAATTATTCTAAGTGTTTTCTCCACTTATCAATAGCATTGTATCCATGTGATTGTCAGTGGGCCAACTTATACTTGCTAATCTATATGATATTATTATTATGTTGGTGGTCTTACTGCAATCTGAGGGTCAAACTTAAATGTAGCTGGCAAACGCTGCCTTGGCAAAGACATGTTTAGATGCCGTCTTTTGAATTACCTTTAACGCATTGGCCATTCTTTGTAATATAGATTTGTGAGGATATACCACAAGTGTTGGATTCGGATGTGCCTGGGTTAGCGGAAAGGCCTATTAACATATTCCTTCCTCGGTTATTTCAGGTGAAATGTGTTTCTGTATTTTAAAATTTCATCAGCATTTGTAAATTTTCTAATCATGTCTCTTTTCTTATGAGCAGTTTTTTCAGTCTCCACATGCTTCTCTGAGAAAGCTTTCATTGGGTTCTGTAAACCAATATATTATGTTGATGCCTTCTGTAAGTTAACTTGAAGTTTGGAAGTTTCTATTCTTCATTGTGAAGGATGCCATTCTGTTACTTTTAGGGTAATACTTGTTATTATACATTAATTTCTTTCAGGCTTTATATGCATCTGTGGATAAATACCTTCATGGTTTGTTTGGCCTTGCTAATGACCCTGCAGCAGAAGTTCGGAAATTGGTGAATAGTTTCTCCTTTTCTCTTGTATTCTTATTGTATTTATAATCCAACTTTTGCGTGGAATGATCTACTGTAAATATTTCCTAATTTTCCTTGTAATTTACTATTGAAGCCTATAAAAACTTGACATGAATTACTTGTCATTTCTGATTTTCTGATTTGAGTATTTATATTGAATACAGCCTTAGAATCAGACATGCTTTGTCATCTAGTCTTTGGTGTTAATGGTTCTTGTCTTTTTCTTCTATAATGAAACTGCTGACATGTTGGACCGTGCAAATATATATATCATGTAACTGAATACTATGAAAAGGCTGTTTTCGACTCTTTTCATGATTTCATCTGTATAACATTTCCAAATTTTTAATAATGTGAGCTAGTGATGAATTGTAGAAAGCTCTCTCTTTTCTTCCAAGTTTGTGCATTGTCAGATCAATGTTTCCTTTTCTTTTTCTTGCCACATGATCAGGTTTGTGCAGCATTTGTTCAGCTAATTGAAGTCCGTCCATCTGTTCTGGAGGTAGGTATTGCAATTTAGGTATTGCAGTATATTATTACATCTTTAGTTCCATGTCATTCTCTTTTGTCTTTTTAAGCCTGTTTACAAATCCGCATTTTGTTTTTTCTGATGTCACTTTCCATTATTTAACAGCCACATATGAAGAATGTAATTGAATATATGTTGCAAGTAAATAAGGACACTGATGATGAGGTGGCACTTGAAGCATGTGAATTTTGGTAACTTTCTTTGTTCATGCCATTTTTAGTTTCTTATTGGATTAAGATATTTTTAAAACTATAATTTTGATAGCTTATGCAGTTTGACAAGCTTCAAACTAATAGTCTTTGGTGGAATGCAATGTCTCCTGAAATTAGACACTTCTTTTTTATTTTTATTTTCAGTTTTTTGCCTCTGCTTGTGTCACAATATATGGGTTGTTAAATATGTTGGAAGCATTTATGGTTTGGTTGCCCATCCTCTAGCTTTATGTGCTAGTATATTTTAAATTGGACTGTAGGTATCAAGGAATTGAATAATTTTGCCATAATTTTCTAAGTAGTTTCTGTTAGAAATCTAGATTCTTTTTCTTTCTTGCACACGTGGAGAGGTTGAAGGCCATGCGCTTTAACTTTACTAGCATTTTATCTCTTCTTGCCCCTGGCTAATGTTTATGATTCAATGTTGACCTTGGTTTGCAGGTCTGCTTATTGTGATGCGCAGTTACCACCTGAGATTTTGAGAGAATATTTACCACGTCTAATTCCAGTATGCTAATAGTTTGCTGACTTTTATATTTTTGTTCTTTTTTCTTTTCCCTGCAGAGCCATTTATATGATCTTTAGTTTTTACGTATCTGTTCCTGTTCTTTGTAGATTTTGTTGTCAAATATGGCTTATGCAGATGACGATGAATCACTTGCTGAGGCTGAGGTTATTTTTTTTGTTAACTTCTGTATTCAGATTATGTGAATTGGCAAATATAATGGTTAATTTACCTGGAATTAATTCGTTCTTGTAGGAAGATGAGTCTCTTCCAGACAGAGATCAGGTTGATATAATTTGTTTTTAATCATTCTGCTCTTAGTTTTCCATAATGTATTCACCATCAGCATTTTGCTGAATGTGGTTCTCTCTAATATTTTCCCTTCAGGACCTAAAACCACGATTTCATACGTCACGGTTTCATGGTTCTGAGGATGCAGAAGATGATGTAAGTATTTTTTTCCTCCTTTTGTGCCAGTCAATCAGATATCATAGATAAGTTCTATATCCCTTTTTGTTTTAGAAAGATCTATTTTCCCGTGGAACTTTTTCTTAAGTGATCATTTTGGTACAGGATGATGACTCATTCAATGTATGGAACTTAAGGAAATGCAGTGCAGCAGCTCTTGATGTTCTATCAAATGTGTTCGGGGATGAAATTCTTCCAACTTTGATGCCTATTATTCAGGTAACTTACCTGTTGGAGATGTTAAAGTTAGAGCACGGAATTTGTATCTATATCTAATCTATTTATGTTGATTTTTTTCAGGCCAAGTTAGCTGCTACTGGTGATGAAGCCTGGAAAGATAGGGAAGCTGCTGTTTTGGCTCTTGGCGCAGTTGGTGAAGGTTGCATTAATGGTCTTTATCCTCATTTGTCTGAGGTAATTCTTCTTGTTCTGTATTGATGAACAAAGTTCTGAGGCAGATTATGAGGTGAATAATAAATTGTGAATATATAATATGCATTTGTTTTACTTAAATCAAGTTATGCTCCATAGTTTATCGTTGTTTCTTTTGGCATTGCTTTTTCTTTATTTTCTTTTCCATGCTGTTGAACTAATAGAAAAACGTATTTATGTCTGCAGATTGTGGCATTTTTAATTCCCCTTTTAGATGATAAGTTTCCTCTCATAAGGAGTATTTCTTGTTGGACACTTTCTCGATTCAGCAAATACATTGTTCAGGTATGGTTGGACGATGCTGCTTTTGTTGTTTCTTTTTAAGACCACAGCTTCCACTTTGATGTTTTATGGCTGTAAATCTTGCTTAAACTTTGTATCCGACGAATAATTTATCTTTTTGCCTCTTATGGAAATCTTTTGTTCTTAGCACATCCTGTTCTTGTTTTATCCATGGCCTTGGATTTTATTTATGATTTAAGACACTCATGTTTCATTTATTTCAGGATAGTGGTCATCAAAAAGGCTATGAGCAATTTGATGCAGCTCTTATGGGTCTTCTGCGAAGAATATTAGATACTAACAAGCGGGTGCAAGAGGCTGCTTGTTCAGCTTTTGCAACACTTGAAGAGGTTGTTATAATGTGCTGCACAACTTGTTGCGTATGGGGATCTAAGTTCTTAAACATTTCAACATTTTTTGAAAAATTTTGTTTGCAGGAGGCTGCCGAAGAGTTGGCACCAAGGTTGGAAGTAATTTTACAGCATCTTATGTGTGCTTTTGGCAAGTATCAGGTGGTTTGCTGGATAATAGGCTCTTTTTACTGTTGTGATTATGGCTTATGAGAGATGCTGCTTCATTTTCACTATTGAATAAAATTTTGCTCATGTATAAATTACAGAGGCGGAACCTCAGAATTGTTTATGATGCTATTGGAACTCTAGCAGATGCTGTTGGAGGGGAATTGAATCAGGTATATCAGTAAGCTAAAGATAATAATGTTCTTACTTTGGTGGGTTTGCCTTTTTCTTATAGGGATATTTCTCTCTACTGGTTTTGTCTATTGCAGCCCGTCTATCTTGAAATTCTGATGCCTCCACTTATTGCGAAGTGGCATCAGGTTCCAAATTCTGACAAAGATCTCTTTCCACTGCTTGAGTGCTTCACTTCCATAGCGCAGGTCTGTTGGCTTTTCTTGTTTGACCTTTGTATTTATTAGTTTTTTTTTTTTCTGAGGAGGGCAGATGAGTTGTTCTCTTTTAATTTGCATGTATTGGTTTGTATTTAATTTCATGTTTATTTTTTTACTCTGAGGTCAGCAAGTAATTGAATAGGGAATACATCTAGCAGTATTTTGGAAAGAGACTTCAAGCTGCTATAGAGTTGGCTGTAACTAAATTGGACCTAAACTTTTTTATCCTCTGACAGGAGTTTTAATGCGTACTGCAAATAAAAGAGAACAACTCTATAAGTGAAAAGAATCAAAAGATATTTCAACGTGATAAGTTTAATAAAATTGCAAAAAAGCTTTCCTCCGGGTAGGCTTTTTGTTGTGTGGTCTGGAGGTGTGAATCTGAAAAAGAAATGTCTGTTCTGTTCTACGTACACCTGTTGCTGGTTTTACTTTTATTTACCCACTGAGATCTGAAGTCTCTTCAGAGTGTTGTTTTTGGCTTAATGATTTTTGCCTTTTTCTTCTTCTGTGCAATGTAACTTGGAAAATGGGAGTGTGTACAAACTACTAGTTGTTATTAGTTTTGGAGCCAGTCCAATCTGCATGATTATTTAATCTGCAGTCAGCTATGCACCACAGTATTCTTCAATAGACTTTTGGACAAGATGACTGTACATGATTTTAGTAAACATTAGGACTAATGTATTTTACTTTTTCAGGCATTAGGTGCCGGGTTCACTCAATTTGCTCAGCCTGTATTTCAGAGGTGCATAAATATCATCCAGACTCAACAATTGGCCAAGGTGTTTATCAATTTGACTTTTATTTCTCTTCTAATCAGCAATTTAGGTTAATTTGTTCATTTTTGCTTTCCTCTTTATGGTTGCCTGATGCTTTTATAGATTTTTTATTCACTGTAATTGATCTCAATCAAGCAGCATATTGGTTAGTGCCTTCATTATTAGTTTGACTTCTGCTCTGTTCTGTCATGTTATTATGTGCTTGGTTTTGGGGGTTGAGGTGCTGGGCCAAGACCTATCTGAAATTTCATTGTGTGATATATGTCTAGTACTTTCTTTTCAACTTGTGCTGCTGCTACCTTATTTGCACTTAACAATGTATGTGCAAATGTATTTTATTTGAACAGTCTAAAGTTAATATAGGTTTTGAGAGAAATCAGTTGCATTTCTCTTGTGTTCCATATATATATATTTACATATTATATTATCCAATAGTGAAAAGTTTTTGCATGTTGCTTGTCAAAATCACTAGTTCCGTTGAATTTTGAGACCGCATGATTTTTCAACCTGCTTTTCAATTTGCAAGCAATGTTACACCAGCCATTGTCCCAACCTCAAAGCAACTGAGCCCTTTTCTTCACTGCTTGATAATTCATGCAATCTGCTTTTCTGTTTGCATAATGTTACCCCATATATGATTATTTTTCTGATATATTAACTTATTTTAGTTATAGGTTTTTGAAGAAATTGATGAGAATTTCTATTGCAGGTTGATCCTGTTTCAGCTGGGGTTCAGTATGATAAGGAGTTCATTGTATGCTCGCTAGATTTGCTTTCTGGACTAACAGAGGGCCTTGGTAGTGGAATAGAAAGTTTGGTACTTGCCTTCTCCTTACATCCTTTTTTCTCATCTTGAACTGAAGTGGGCGTTGCTTTTAGCCTCTTTCGAAGTGCCTATTTAATGAGAAATTCATGTGAAGCAAAACATTATTCTATGTGTAGCCACTGGGTTAATTGCAAATACCACATGGACAAGTGTTGCCGACCAGCTAATGAGCTGGTGGACTATTATTCATAGGAACTTTCTTGCAGTAGATTTTCCTTTAAAATTTTTGTATTTCCTGCCTCGATGTTTAATAGATTAATTGTCATCATACCTAGGTTTTGATGACTTGTCCATTTGCTCCTGATACTGGTGTGCAGACTGGATATTTCCCTTAACTAGGAAACTTATGATTAATTAAAACATGCTATATTACAAAGTGAACTGAGATGTTTGTTTTCCTCACATGGACCTATTATATGTAGGTCTCGCAGAGCAATTTGAGGGACCTGCTTCTGCAGTGTTGCATGGATGATGCTTCTGATGTTCGACAAAGTGCCTTTGCACTTCTTGGGGACCTTGCTAGGGTACGTAAAAAGTGAATCAACCAATTATACTAGTTTAGAGCTATAGACTAAATAAAGTATCACCTTTCCTCTAGGGACATGCAGCTTGTAAATCTCTTGATTTAGAAGCCTCAAATATGGTCCTAGCTGATCAACTTTCAACTTGAAACTTCTTATTATGTTCTTATAGGTGGTGTATGTTAACTTTATTCAAATGTTGGCTTTTTTAGGTTTGCCCTGTTCATTTGCATCCTCGTTTGTCTGAATTTCTTGATATAGCAGCAAAGCAATTGGTACGGACTCATTTTGGGTTCCAAATCTCAGTTTGCCATCTTTATGTTTTTACACAATATATGTCCAATGCAGAATACTCCCAAGTTAAAGGAAACCATTTCAGTAGCGAACAATGCATGCTGGGCTATTGGCGAGCTAGCAATTAAGGTATATGCTGTCTGCATTCTGCATCTTGATAAAATTAGATTATTTACTGTTTGGTTGCTTTAATTTGAAACCTCGTTTTAATTTGTCCCTTTGGCTGCTTTAATGAATTGATATACCTTTGGTTGCTTTAATTCAAAACCATGTTTTATGTTATTTTCTTTTCATAATTGACAATTTGCCTTATGAATTTCAGGTACGGCAAGAAATTTCTCCAATTGTCATGACAGTGATTTCATGTTTGGTTCCAATCCTTCAGCATGCTGAGGTAATATTCCCATTCTGTTACTGAAGTTTGTTTGCATGTTAGGGCTTGTGTTAATTATTTTGATGTCATAATCTCATCTCTGTATGATTAGCAGGGGCTGAACAAGTCACTTGTTGAAAATAGTGCTATTACACTAGGGAGGCTTGCATGGGTCTGTCCAGATCTTGTATCGCCACATATGGAGCATTTCATGCAATCTTGGTGTATTGCTTTGTCTATGTAAGTGTTGGTTTATCTTCCTCACTTGTAAATTGTTGATCTGATGTATAGCGAAGTTACGGTTAGGATCAGGTACATTAAATTGCACATATTAGAGCAGAATTCAATTTATTTGCAAGATGTATGTCAACTTATTTGACAAACAACTTTGGCAGGATACGTGATGATATTGAGAAAGAAGATGCGTTCCGGGGCCTATGTGCAATGGTATGCACCTGCTTTGTTAATAATGTTAATTAATAGTGAATAGATAAACTGAGTTGTTTTTGGATGATGCTGCACTTTTTCAGGTCAGGGCAAATCCATCAGGGGCTCTGAGTTCACTTGTTTTCATGTGCAAAGCTATTGCAAGTTGGCATGTAAGGATGCTGTTATTTTGTTGTTTTTGAGGGTTGTATAAGTTTGAGCTTTTGACCGTCTTCTATGTCTGCAGGAAATAAGGAGTGAAGAACTACATAATGAAGTTTGTCAGGTCTTGCACGGTTATAAACAGGTAGGCTGTTGTCATTGTCTGCTTTGCTTTTCTTGATTATTTTTATACCACCTTGCAGGATTTTTGTGGTTTGCTGATTATTTTAACTTGGTATATTTTAAAATGATTAAAATCCTTAAATCTTGTTATTATATGCTGTACACTTTTTCTGTCTATATGTTTCTGTATTTTTTTTTTTTGGTTTGTCTGCAATCATATAGGTTCTCCTATTGCTGTGAGTCTCTTGTTTAGTGCATTTTTCTTGATTGAATTTTTTTTTTTTTTCTTCATTTCTTTCTCATTTATCCAATAAACAAGGGGAACTTGAGTACTTAATTGGTCATTTCTGTTTTTACTATGGTTACATAGATCCAAAATTATAACATGCATTAGAGTGAGGTTCATTTACTGAGTCAGGCAATGAATGCTGTTGCAGATGCTTAGGAATGGGGCGTGGGACCAATGTATGTCTGCTTTGGAGCCACCTGTGAAGGATAAACTTTCAAAGTATCAAGTATAAGATGTTCTTGGTTATCCATGCTTGTCATTATTCTACATTATATTTGTGGTTCTTCAGAGATCTTTATCAGCATCGATACTGTTGGTATATTTTGTGCATTATCTGACTGTATTGGAGCTGCGATTCATATAAGCATCCTATAAGCAAATGTTGGTTAGGGGGTGGGGGTACTGAAGCGGTTGAGTATTTGTGTATGGATTTTTAGCATGCAGGAATATGCAGGCTCCATAAGGGGTGAAGAGGTGGTTTTTACTGGGTGTTCGTAATTGGGACATGGGGTAAGGTATCTGATTCAAGCATTTGCATTCGTTATTTTTGACAAATTTCTCTTATTTTCATTGTTTTGTGAGTTAGGGATAGGGTTTTGGTCTGTGGATTCCCACAGTTTTTCTGTACAAGGGCTTCAATTGTTTTTTCTTATTAGAATTTTGGGTGTTATTTGTGTATTATATAAGGTCTCGAACATACTATTGGAGTTGGAGGTGGGGTTTTTTTTTTTTTTTGACAATAAATTTAGTTGGTATTTCATGAATTTTAAATCATGTTTGGCTCATCTGAATGTGAATCTTATTACATGGAATGATCTATTCCTGCTTTATTGTATGCACCGTAGTAGTCATTCTTTGAGTGGCTTATTCTACCTTATGACATGCAAGGTTGTAATAGCTATTTTTTCAAGACTTGATAATGGCTATTACTGGTGTTTGCTGAGTAGCTATATAGATAGATACAATTTTGCAGAAAAGAATGGAGGGAAGGAGGAAAGAAGAGGGGGTTGGCTATGGTAGTCGGTACCGTACCGTACCTTAACCTAAGCTCTCACCCCCTTTAAAAACCCACAATTAAACCTAGCATTAAACATAATTATCATAAACTCTAAAAGGGTGCCTAAACAAAGGAAGCGCTTACTCAACACCACCTTGAGATTCAACATCATTTCCATAAATATCAAGATGGTTCAACCATAAAAAGGGGCTCTCACCATCTGGCGTCGCAACAGCTAGCTAGGACTCCCGAATAATTAACTCTCCAATCTTAAATTTACGTGTCAGTTGGTTTCAGAGTTTAGGTTTCATTGTTTATCACATGTTTGGTTATATATATTTTTGTCTGAGAATGAAGCCTTGTTGCAAACACAAACCGAGAAAGAGGCCATCAAGAATAAAAATACAAAAACACTATTTTATTTATCTATTTGAGTTTCGAGTTAAAAAATTTTCAAATATTATGTTCATATATTTATTGGCTTTCTCTTAAAATTTCATAATTTTTGGACATCTAAAACACCGAAACTAATCACTAGAAGTTGGATAGTAGTTTTATAAGTTTTTACTGTAATTGCCTATTTTTTATTCTTAAGAGTTAGGGTTTATTGCTTATTTGCATTTATTGACTCTTATACATTAACTAACACATTCTCCTTCTTGTGTTAGTAGGATTTAAAGAAGTTGTGTTTTCCTTCTTTCGTACAACTTGGTTCCTTACTTCGAGCCTTTCTTTGGCATTCTAGAGCCGAAGAAATCTTTGTTAGTGGGACTACTCTTTAATTAATTTTGAATAATTGAAGCTTCATTATGTATTATAACAGCATAACAAGTTATCAAGTCTTACTCTTTTGTTGAGTGCCTAGGTAGGTCAAATTTTACTTTCTAGAGTTAACAATGAAGATTTAATTTACTGTTTTGATCCGCGATGAATAGTATGTAAGTATTTAGTTTAAGAAATAATTATTCAATTAAAGTCTCGAAACAATGATCACTAATTACTTGATAACTACAAGTGCACAATATCTTTGGCAAGCAATAATTACAATGAAATATCTTCATTAGAAAAGATTTTAAGGGTCGAATCCACAGGAAAAGTGTGTAATTGCTTTGAATTAATTAGACTCACCTGCTAACTAATTTACAAATATAAATTAAAAAAAAAGTAAATATAAAGAATGCATAAATAAATGCAATTAAAGTAAATAAAATAATAAAATACTATTTTGATTATTCAACCTTAAATCACAAATATAGTGATCAAGGATTGCCCAGTTAATGACATTTAATAATTTATGTCGAATTAATCCTAATATAAAATTTATGACACATATGTACTTTTAAACTTAGGCCAAGTGCTAAAAAGCACAAATGCCACTGTCGCATTTTTTCCTCAACTCCTCTTAGTGTTATACTACAGTTGCCTACCTCACACTAAGCTGTCATGGTCATTAGTTGACAGTTTTTACCTAAAACCAACCTTGGGTAACCTCTGATTAGATCACTAGTGTCGAATGGGTGGTCGATGTTCAACCTACTTTCCCCTATAAATTTCGTTAACTATATGTCACCTAGAATTAACTGTAATGATTTGATTTCTAATGATATCGGAAAATGCGGTTTTTAGAATTTCATTTTCATAAACCGAATTCGTAAATATTAAATAGAGATATTTGCGAAGTTAGTATATTGATGAATTCAAATTTGGTTAGGCAATTTAGCCAAAATTATGGTTAATTAAGACTCAGGGACTAAGTTGTAAAAATTCAATCACTATAGATTTTTAATTAGAAAAAGGCTTAGGGGCCTAGATAGCAACTATCCCAATGACTAAAATGGTAATTAAACTATTGTTTTCATATAGCTAGTGGAAGGTATCGATGATTTTTCATTAAGCTTTGTTAATAATGAAATTGTTATAATAAAATCTAATTAACCTAATTAACTAAGATTAATTAAATGATAATGATAGTGTAAATAACCTTTGAGTGAAAAGAAAGACGAGATTATCATCTACTTCCATCGTCCAAGAGAGAAAAAGAATAGAAAAACTCCATTTTTTGGAGCTTGAAGCATTCAGCCAAAATATTATCAAGCTAAGACGACATCGAGCTATCGAGTGGGAAAGGAAGGGCGAGAATCAATGACGAGTGTAACAGTTCATTTTCTAGTGGTATCAGAAACGACGATTTTGAAACTCTGTTTTTTGATAATTGAGTCAATAAAAGTTATTATTTAATATTTACGAGATTATTTATTGTTATATTGAATTTCAGTCCAAAAATGTTATTGAACGAATAGTTAATTAGGGTACAAGGACTAAATCATAAAAAATGTAAAAATTAATCACTATTAAATTTTATTAATTAAAAGGCTTAAATAAAAAAAATTCAAGGTTCAAAGTGGCAATTAAGCCATTTTTATATAGTGATGGACGGTTGGTATTCTATTTTAAGTAAATATATGTTAAAATTTATAATAAAAATTAGGTTATATGTTAACATAAAATAAACCAAAGGTTATCATCCATTTATTTTCTTTCTTCTTCAACCCTGAGCACCAAAGAAAACTTGAGAAACCATTGTTTTTCTTAAGCTTATTCAGTCTTCCTACATGGTAAGTCAAATTAAGCTCGTTTTTCGTAAATTTTATGTTTTTGAGATCCCGGGAGCTTGATTTATCTAGCCCGAGTACTAAATTGTAAAATTGTTAAAGCTTTGAAATGTTTCCATTGGTGATTCTTGAAGCTTTTGATGTTAAATGGTTTTATTGTAAGCTTAGATTTGATTAAGGACTAATTTTTAAAGTGAAAATTGTTAGTTTTGAGTATAATGACTCAAATGTAAATATTTTAAAATTGACATGAAATTTTTGCAATTATCGAATTTAGAGGATTATAGAAGGATGAAATTGAAATCAAATTTTAAAGCGAAGCTTAAATGTGAAAGTTATGATTGTTTCGGTTTTAGGGACTAAATTGAATAAGATGTAAAACTTTAGGGAAATTATGAAAAATGAAATTAAAATGTCATATGCATAAATTGAACTGTTATAGGGTATTTGGAACTATAAATTGAAACAATTAACCGTATAGATCAAGATTTGAATCAACTAGTAGATAATCGAAGAAAAAAGGAAAATTGATGAATAGTCCCTAGAATTCAACTTGTTAGCAGTTTTTGTAGATAAGTTCATATGGTATAGTTATGTATGTCAATGCAATGTATGTGTTTGAATTATGAATCTATATTGTGGGATTGTACTTTGAATTGTATGCAAATCGAAACAAAAATGTGAGAAATGGACTAAATTATAAAGAATTGAACTAATATGTTAAATGTGCTCGAATGATCATAAGAAAAGATAGGATACAATTGACATTCCAATAGGGTTATTTTTTTCTTTGTACGGGATATGTTATGAGATAATACTAATGTACGGAGAATTTACTGTTTAAACCGGAATCCAACATTTGTTGCGGATTACTGAGTTTTGTCTCTATGGAGACTACTGTTACTAATTGTCTCTACGGAGACCCTGATGTATTTTGGAGGGATGTAATTTCTGGGTTTAGGATTTAGGGTTTAAGGTTTATGAAAAGCATATATATATATCTGGAAATCTGATTGTTGTTGAGCCCATATATGTTTCTTGATGTTATTGTGGAATGTATGACTAACAAGGGCAATGAGGATATGTGTAGCGCTTGAGATCAAATTGATTGAATGTGCCTCACATGTTTATCTTGAAATAGAATGAATGGTAAGTTAATTACCATGTTATACGAACTTACTAAGCATTTCATGCTTACTCTGTTTTATTTTCCTCTGTTTCATAGTAATTTCGGAAGCTCGTTGGTTTGGAAGCATTGGCGGAAATCACTCACACTATCCATCGGCCCATCTTGGTATATATGGTAAATTAATTATGGTTATAATGGCATGTATAGGTTAATTAGCCAATGTTGGCATGTAAATATCTGGGTTATAACTAGCCACCGGAATGGCTAGTGATGGACATGTATGGTATATGCTTGAAATGGTGGATTGATAAAAATCATATTGGCATATTGATGATCGAATTAAGTTAGCATATTTGATAAAATATGTATATAAGTGAACATGGTAATTTAAGTAAATATGTATACTTGGTTATATGAGGTATAATATCATGTATATGACTTGGATTTTAAGTTAGTTTAAATGACCTATATTGACTTGTGAATATGTTAAAGTGTTGGTATAGGTGGATGACAAATTGGGTGAGAAATGTGGCTTGGAAAATAGCCTATTTTTGTCTACATGGGCAAAGATACGAACGTGTATCTCAGCCGTGTGTGACACACGGCCTAGCACATGGGTGTGTGATCTGGCCGTGTGTCCCCTGTAACTTTAAAATGTCAAAGCAGAATGCTTAGAATTGATCACACGGCCGGGCACACGGGCGTGTGACTTGGCCGTGTGACCCCTGCACCTACACACGGCTTAGCACACAGGCGTGTGACTTGGCCGTATGACCAAAGTCAGAGATTTACATGGCCTAAGACACGGGCATGTCTTCACACGGCCTGACCATACGGGCATGTAACCCTTGCACCTAGGAAAATTTTAAAATTTCACGAAAAAAATTTTGAGTACCCGGTTTGGTCCCGACTCGTTTCTAATGCATGATTTGGACCTCGAGGGGTCATGTAAGGGACTATATGATTAAATTTGATTGAAATTTGATTTGAATGTTAAATGCTTGTGAAATGTCTGTTACTTGACCTGTAAACTCCGGTAATGCTCCGTAACCTTATTCTGGCGACAGATTTAGGTTAGGGGTGTTACATTTATTAGTATCAGAGCTACGGTTTATTCGGTTCTCAGGCTGGACGTAGCATATGAGGAGTCTAGAAATACATACCATTATATAACCCGTGATAGTGTGATATCTCCCGACTCTGATGAAAATCATTTTACTAATAGACAGAGATGCTTTCCAACCAAGCTAATTCCGATAACGTTGAAATCGATACTCAGGTATTTGAGTAAGAATGTTACTTATGATGAGTATGAACATGTCGATGATAAATGTTTTATTATACATATATATATTAAAGTTAAATTTTGAGGCTTTACGATCTCCACCCCCTCACCAGTACAGTTTTATACAATGAAATTCATAAGATTTATATTGATTAAGTTCACAAGTGCGAAACTGAAGAGTTCAGTGGCTGAATGATTAATAATACAGTCAGAGTTGATAATGGGTTAGTAAGTAAAGACGGTTTTAAAAGAGATATTAGATCTTTTTGAAGATTATTTTGAATATGCCATGTCACTGTTAAGGAAGAAATTATTCATGAGTAATCGACTTATTCAGGTGTGGTATTTACAGAACGGATTAACCAAAAATTTCTTCTGAATTGGCTCTTTTAGTGAACTGAATAATGTGAGATTACTGATGACTTTATTAGTCAGTGGAATAGTGATAAAATTGTAAAGATATTTGAATGCAGCTGTTATAATCGGGTATATTACAACAATCTCTCCCGGGTATTCTACATGTTCTGTTATTCTCAGATGCATATGAAATTGTTCATGTTCAGATGCGATATTTATCATATAGAAAGGTTGGCTAATCATGATATTAGACAGAATTATTGTAAGTCTGGTTGATTCATGAGCGGTATTGCTCTATCTTTCTTGGGATTTTCTAATTCATCATGATTAATAGAAGATTTGATGACAAGATTCATATGATACCATTTTCTACTTCTACTGGTTAAAGCCCTGAATTGTGAATATGCAATTTATATTGTCTTTGTCACAACTGTTTCTACTGTGCATGCGTGATATTACTTTTCTGGATTTTCTCTGAGATATCATCAATTTCTTTATTATTTTAAACATGGTTTATCTGTGAAAGATATTCATCGACCGGAGGAAATTACATTTATTATTGTTATAAATATTGACTCGATCATGAAGTTTGGTGATAGGGATCACAGATTATAGAAACTGTATTACTGCACTGGTTATTATTGGTGCCACTTTCGGTTTTCCTCTTATAATTTGAGGTGCACTATTGATGTTGAGGTATTGTTTTATCTATACGGCTGAAATGTCAATCATATTATAGCACTATGGTTTTAATTTATCTGATAGGTGTGGTTTCGAAGTTTTGAGGATAATAATTGAAATAGCTACATTGATGACACGGTTATTACAGAAAAGATATAATATTTGAATGGACCAATAAATGTCAGTAAAGTTTTGAGCAGTTGGAAGCCCTGTTGACTGAAGCATCAGTTCTGGTTCAGCCTGAATCAGGTAAGGAATTTGCGATTTACAGCGATGTATCGTTGGATGAGTTAAATTTTGTTTTGATGCAGTAAGGCAAAGTAATAGCTTGTACTTCCAGACAGTTAAAATTACATGAAAAGAATTATCCGATACATGATTTAGAATTTGACAGCTATTGCATTTACACTAAAAATCTGGCGATATTATTGGTTTGGTGAAAAATGTTATATATATATATTTACTGATCATAAAAGTTTAAAATTATCTGATGTTGCAAAAAGATTTGAACCTGAAACAGCATGGATGACTTGAACTGTTGAAAGATTATGATTTGATAATTGATTTTTATTTGGGAAAAGCAAGTGTAATTGCTGATGCTCTGAGTAGGAAACCCCTGTTTGTCTTACAAGCAATAAATACTCAGTTGTTATTGTCTGATAATGGCTCAATTTTAGCTGAGTATAAAGCTAAACCGATGTTTCTACAACAGAATTGTAAAGCTTAGAAAAGTAATAGCGAGTTGCAAGTTAAACGGATACAAAGTGAGTTAACTTTTGATTTAGAATTTCAGAATGGATCTGATAATTGTCTGTTATTCAGAGGCAGAGCCTGTATACCAAAGGATTCAGAGCTTGTACAGAAAATTTTGCACGAAGCTTATAATAGTAATATGTTTGTCATCCGGAGAATAATAAAATGTACAATGATTCGAAAAAGATATGTTGGCAGCCTGGAATGAAATGTGATGTTTCTGAATTTGTATTTAAATGCTAGACATGTCAGCAAGCTAAAGCTGAACATCAGGTATTGATACCTTCAGGACTGTTACAACTAGTGACGATACTAGAACAGAAATGGGATAAAGTTACTATGAATTTTATATCGGGATTACCCCTGTCTCTGAAAAAGAAAGATACTACTTGGGTAATTGTTGATCATTTGACGAAGCTTGCACATTTTATTCTGGCATGAATAGATTTCTCATTTAATAGATTTTCTGAAATATCTATTTCTGAGATTTGTCAGAGTACATGGCATGCCAATTTCCATTATTTCTGATTGAGATCCATGGTTCACATCCCGATTCTAGAATAAGTTACAAGAAGCTCTGGGTGTGCACTTATATTTTAGAACTACAATTTATTTTTAGAAGCTCTGGAATAATTAGCCAATGTTGGCATGTAAATATTTGGGTTATAACTAGCCATTGGAATGGCTAGTGATGGACATGTATGGTATATGCTTGAAATGGTGGATTGATAATAATTATATTGGTATATTGATGATCGAATTAAGTTAGCATATTTGATAAAATATGTATATAAGTGAACATGGTAATTTAAGTAAATCTGTATACTTGGTTATATGAGGTATAAATCATGTATATGACTTGGATTTTAAGTTGGTTTAAATGAACTATATTGACTTGTGAATATGTTAAAGTGTTGGTATAGGTGGATGACAAATTGGGTGAGAAATGTGGCTTGGAAAATAGCCTATTTTTTTCTACATGGGCAGAGATACGGGCCTGTGTCTCAGCCGTGTGGGCGTGTGATCTGGCCGTGTGTCCCCTGTAACTTTAAAATGTCAAAATAGAATGCTTAGAATTGATCACACGGCCTGGCACGCGAGCGTGTGGCTTGGCCGTGTGACCCCTGCACCTACACACGGCTTAGCACACAAGTGTGTGACTTTGGCCGTGTGACCCAAGTCAGAGAGTTACACGGCCTAAGGCACGGGCGTGTAACCCCTGCACTTAGGAAAAATTTTAAAATTTCACGAAAAATTTTCTAAGTACTTGGTTTGGTCCTGAATCGTTTCTAATGCATGATTTGGGCCTCAAGGGCTCATGTTAGGGACTATATGATTAAATTTGATTGAAATTTGATTTGAATGTTAAATGCTTGTGCAATGTCTGTTACTTGACCTGTAAACTCTGGTAATGCTCCGTAACCCTTTTCTGGCGACAGATTCGGGTTAGGGGTGTTACATATGTAGGGCATCCCGTTTTTGACATACCAAGTTACGTACTCGCACGAAGGAATGAACCCTGTCTCCGAGACAAACAAAGGGTGCCGCCTCTTATACCAGGCATTCCATAGAATAATGTATGGAGCATGTTGGTTCACCCAATTTATGTGGTCCCTATCCTTTTTGTCAATCCCGTGTATTTCTTTGAATTCCCTTGGAGGGTCTGGGATAGGTTGCATGCAACTGAATTGTCTGAAGACTCGATCCGTGGCATGCCACTCGACCATATGAAAATTATTCAATGACACGTTTTTCACGAACAGAACTTGCTGCTCGTGAACCCATAATGGTATGAGTGGCATAAATTCCTGGTCCGAATACAGCATCCATAAAAACTGCACAGTATTGTATTTGGAGAAAAAAAGGTATATTCAATTATTTGACCTTATCCCCAGAGAGAGTTTCTATCATCTAGCGGTATACAGACACGATGTATGATTGTCCAATTCCCAGTAATGTCATCCATCTGAATACATTTTCATATTTATTATTATTATTTTTGGGTGAGAAATGTGGCTTGGAAAATAGCCTATTTTTTTCTACATGGGCAGAGATGCGGACCTGTGTCTCAGTCGTGTATGACACACGGCCTAGCACATGGGCGTGTGATCTGGCCGTGTGTCCCCTGTAACTTTAAAATGTCAAAATAGAATGCTTAGAATTGATCACATGGCCTGGCACACGAGCGTGTGGCTTGGCCGTGTGACCCTTGCACCTACACACGGCTTAGCACACAGGTGTGTGACTTGGCCGTATGACCCAAGTCAGAGAGTTACACGGACTAAGGCATAGGCGTGTAACCCCTACACTTAGGAAAAATTTTAAAATTTCACAAAAATTTTTCTAAGTACCTGGTTTGGTCCTGACTCGTTTCTAGTGCATGATTTGGGCCTCAAGGGCTCATGTTAGGGACTATATGATTAAATTTGATTGAAATTTGATTTGAATGTTAAATGCTTGTGAAATGTCTGTTACTTGACCTGTAAACTCCGGTAATGCTCCGTAACCCTGTTCTGGCGACAGATTCGGGTTAGGGGTGTTACATATGTAGGGCATCCCATTTTCGACATACCAAGTTACGTACTCGCACGAAGGAATGAACCCTATCTCCGAGACAAACAAAGGGTGCCACCTCTCATACCAGGCATTCCACAGAATAATGTATGGAGCATGTTGGTTCACCCAATTTATGTGGTCCCTATCCTTTTTGTCAATCCCGTGTATTTCTTTGAATTCTTGTGGAGGGTTCGGGATAGGTTACATGCAACTGAACTGTCTGAAGACTTGATCCGTGGCATGCCACTTGACCATATGAAAATTATTTAATGACACGTTTTTCACGAACAGAACTTGCTGCTCGTGAACCCATAATGGTATGAGTGGCATAAATTCCTGGTCCGAATACAGCATCCATAAAAACTGCACAGTATTGTATTTGGAGAAAAAATGTATATTTAATTATTTGACCTTATCCCCAGAGTGAGTTTCTATCATCTGGCGGTATACCGACACGGTGTATGATTGTCCAATTCCCAGTAATGTCATCCATCTGAAATACATTTTCATATTTATTATTATTATTTTTGGGTGAGAAATGTGGCTTGGAAAATAGCCTATTTTTGTCTACATGGGCAGAGATGCGGTCCTGTGTCTCAGCCGTGTGTGACACACAACCTAGCACATGGGCGTGTGATCTGGCCGTGTGTCCCCTGTAACTTTAAAATGTCAAAATAGAATGCTTAGAATTGATCACATGGCCCGCACACACGGCGTGTGGCTTGGCGTGTGACCACTGCACCTACACACGGCTTAGCACGGGTGTGTGACTTGGCCGTATGACCCAAGTCGAGAGAGTTACACGGACTAAGGCATAGGCGTGTAAACCCTACACTTAGGAAAAATTTTAAAATTTCACAAAAATTTTCTAAGTACTGGTTTGGTCCTCGACTCGTTTCTAGTGCATGATTTGGGCCTCAAGGGCTCATGTTAGGGACTATATGATTAAATTTGATTGAAATTTGATTTGAATGTTAAATGCTTGTGAAATGTCCATTACTTGACACAGTAAACTCGGTAATGCTCCGTAACCTGTTCGCGATGATTCGGGTTAGGGGTGTTACATATGTAGGCATCCCATTTTCGACATACCAAGTTACGTACTCGCACGAAGGAATGAACCCTATCTAAAGAGACAAACAAAGGGTGCCGCCTCTCATACGGGCATTCCACAGAATAATGTATGGAGCATGTTGGTTCACCCAATTTATGTGGTCCCTATCCTTTTGTCAATCCCGTGTATTTCTTTGAATTCTTGTGGAGGTTGGGATAGGTTACATGCAACTGAAGCTGTCTGAAGAGACTTGATCCGTGGCATGCCACTTGACCATATGAAAATTATTTAATGACACGTTTTTCACGAACGTAACTTGTCGCTCGTGAACCCATAATGGTATGAGTGGCATAAATTCCTGGTCCGAATACAGCATCCATAAAAACTGCACAGTATTGTATTTGGAGAAAAAATGTATATTTAATTATTTGACCTTATCCCCAGAGTGAGTTTCTATCATCTGGCGGTATACCGACACGGTGTATGATTGTCCAATTCCCAGTAATGTCATCCATCTGAAATACATTTTTATATTTATTATTATTATTTTTGGGTGAGAAATGTGGCTTGGAAAATAGCCTATTTTTGTCTACATGGGCAGAGATGCGGTCCTGTGTCTCAGCCGTGTGTGACACACAACCTAGCACATGGGCGTGTGATCTGGCCGTGTGTCCCCTGTAACTTTAAAATGTCAAAATAGAATGCTTAGAATTGATCACACGGCCTGGAATACGAGCGTGTGGCTTGGCCGTGTGACCCCTGCACTTACACACGGCTTAGCCCACAGGTGTGTGACTTGGCCGTGTGACCCAAGTCAGAGAGTTACACGGCCTAAGGCACGGGTGTGTAACCCCTGCACTTAGGAAAAATTTTAAAATTTCACGAAAAATTTTCTAAGTACTTGTTTTGGTCCTGACTCGTTTCTAATGCATGATTTGGGCCTCAAGGGCTCATGTTAGGGACTATATGATTAAATTTGATTGAAATTTGATTTGAATGTTAAATGCTTGTGAAATGTCTGTTACTTTACCTGTAAACTCCGGTAATGCTCCGTAACCCTGTTCTGGTGACAGATTCGAGTTAGGGGTGTTCCATATGTAGGACATCCCATTTTCGACATACCAAGTTACGTACTCGCACGAAGGAATGAACCCTGTCTCCGAGACAAACAAAGGGTGCCGCATCTCATACCAGACATTTCACAGAATAATGTATGGAGCATGTTGTTTCACCCAATTTATATGGTCCCTATCCCTTTTGTCAATCCTGTGTATTTCTTTGAATTCCTGTGGAGGGTCCGGGGTAGGTTGCATGCAACTGAACTTTCTGAAGACTCGATCCATGGCATGCCACTCGACCATATGAAAATTATTCAATGACACGTTTTTTACGAACATAACTTGCTGCTCGTGAACCCATAATGGTATGAGTGGCATAAATTCCTGGTCCGAATACAGCATCCATAAAAACTGCACAGTATTGTATTTGGAGAAAAAAGGTATATTCAATTATTTGACCTTATCCCCAGAGTGAGTTTCTATCATCTGGCGGTATACCGACACGGTGTATGATTGTCCAATTCCCAGTAATGTCATCCATCTGAAATACAATTCCATATTTATTATTATTATTTTTGGGTGAGAAATTTGGCTTGGAAAATAGCCTATTTTTGTCTGCATGGGCAGAGATGCGGGCCTGTGTCTCAGCCGTGTGTGACACACGGCCTAGCACATGGGCGTGTGATCTGGCCGTGTGTCCCCTGTAACTTTAAAATGTCAAAATAGAATGCTTAGAATTGATCACACGGCCTGGCACACGAGCGTGTGGCTTGGCCGTGTGACCCCTGCACCTACACATGGCTTAGCACACAGGTGTGTGACTTGGTCGAGTGACCCAAGTCAGATAGTTACACGGCCTAAGGCACGGGCGTGTAACCCCTGTACTTAGGAAAAAAATTAAAATTTCACGAAAAATTTTCTAAGTACCTGGTTTGGTCATGACTCGTTTCTAATGCATGATTTGGGCCTCAAGGGCTCATGTTAGGGACTATATGATTAAATTTGATTGAAATTTGATTTGAATGTTAAATGCTTGTGAAATGTCTGTTACTTGACCTGTAAACTCTGGTAGTGCTCCGTAAACCTGTTCTGGCGACAGATTCGGGTTAGGGGTGTTACATATGTAGGGCATCCTGTTTTCGACATACCAAGTTACGTACTCGCACGAAGGAATGAACCCTATCTCCGAGATAAACAAAGGGTGCCGCCTCTCATACCAGGCATTCCACAGAATAATGTATGGAGCATGTTGGTTCACCCAATTTATGTGGTCCCTATCCTTTTTGTCAATCCCGTGTATTTCTTGGAATTCCTATGGAGGGTCCGGGATAGGTTGCATGCAACTGAACTGTCTGAAGACTTGATCCGTGGCATGCCACTCGACCATATGAAAATTATTCAATGACACGTTTTTCATGAATAGAACTTGTTGCTCGTGAACCCAGAATTGTATGAGTGGCATAAATTCCTGGTCCGAATACAGCATCCATAAAAACTGCACAGTATTGTATTTGGAGAAAAAATGTATATTCAATTATTTGACCTTATCCCCAGAGTGAGTTTCTATCATCTGGCGGTATACCGACACGGTGTATGATTGTCCAATTCTCAGTAATGTCATCCATCTGAAATATATTTTCATATTTATTATTATTATTTTCGTCATGAAAAAAGTACTATACTATATAATTAAGAAACAAAAGATATAGCGAATGATAAATCACCTATTTACGAGTGGCTGGGACAACGATTTGTGGTTCACTGATGCCAAAAATGACATCCGATATAAAGTCCACGACTGCAGTAGAAGGCAGGAATCGTCCATGGTCTTCGTGGATGGCTTTATCACTCGACAAAGCTCGAGGTATAAGTACGCCAATACTGCGGAGCCCCAACTATAGTTACGGGCTTGGGCTAGGTCTTCTAGTAAAGGGAGGTACATAATGTGGACTTTATTCTGATTTACATCCATCATTAATACCCCACCTATGAGTTGTAGAATAAATACTCTAGTAGCGTAGATATTATACATCTGCGTTGGACTGCTCGGTAGATGCTTGAAGTTATCTTTTAACCACGTGAATTTCACCTCGGTTAATTTTCCTTCTTCATCTTCAATGGTCACTCTTCCTAATAATAGTTGGTAAGTTCCCCACGGATCGAGCACTTTTTCCGGCCCGATCACGACTTCTCCATTAATAAACAGCCTCAGCTGGACTGCTACGTCTTGCAGTGTGATTGTTGCCTCCCCACACGGGAGGTGGAACGTGTGTGTCTCCGGGCGCCATCGTTCAACTAGGGTTGATATTAAATCGGCCTATAGGTCAGCAATCTGAATGTACGCGGCTTCCCCAAACCCCACGACTTCTAAATACAACAGAACCCTCTGATTCGGAAAATATCCCGAATCATGGAGTCGAGGTCTCACAACCCAGTATCGTTCTTGCAGATAGAGTGAAAATAATATGTTTTATTTATCGTTAAAAAAACAAATTATTATAAGTTTTGTTTAAAGGTCAATTAGTGAATATTTTACCGTATCATGAACAAACTTAGCAATATGGTTGTCATGCTTTAGAAGAGAATTATAATCATTCTGATATCTGCGTAAAAATCGAAAAAATTATCACGAACGCTATAAAAAATTAAGAAATTACTGGAAAACCTTTAATTTTGAAATAATGTTTTAGTTACTTACATATTTTAAATACTGGAAAAAATTTCGGTGACCGGCGGCGGTCAGTGGTGGTCGGCGGTGGTCGACGGTGGAACTTGCTGTGGTCGATTGTGGAGCTTGCGGTGGTGGAACAGTTGGGGTTCAAATGGGGGATTTATAGTGGGATGATAATTGAGGGTGAGGGAAAAATTTAGGAAGAAAATAGAAAAGAAAAAAAGAAATATTTTTTCCTGAAAACATCGTGACTCGTGCCAGTCGGGTCACATCAGTGTAGGCCTGAAGTCGACCATCACATGGCCAAGGCTTGACACGCTAGCCCTGCACACTGAACCCGACCATTTAATGGCCTGTGGCCTGCTGACCTGACCTGACCTGGGCCTTACACCATAGTAGTCTGAAATCGACCATTTAGTGGCCTGGCTCGTCCCATCACCTTTTTCTTTTTTCTTTTTTAATTCCTATCTATACAATGCTTTTTTTTTATACTTAAATTAAAATTTTTATTCCTTTTTAATTAAAATCTATCTATTCAATTATTTTTTATTTATACTTTAAATAATTTTTTTAATTAATATCGATCTATTCGATTCTTTTTTAATTTATAATTTAATTAAAATTTTTATTCTTTTTTAATAAAAATATATCTATTCGATTATTTTTTATTTATACTTAAATTAAATTTTTTATTCTTTTTTAATAAAAATATATCTATTCGTTTATTTTTTAATTTATACTTTAATTGATTTTTTTATTCTTTTTTAATTAAAATCTATCTATTTGACTATTTTTAATTTATACTTTAATTAAATTTTTTCTTTTTAATTAAAATATATTCAATTATTTTTATTTATACTTTAATTAATTTTTATTCCTTTTAATTAAAATCTATCTATTCAATTATTTTTAATATATACTTTAATTAATTTTTTATTCTTTTTTAATTAAAATCTATCTATTCCATTATTTTTTTAATTTATACTTTAAATAATTTTTTTTCTTTTTAATTAAAATATATTCAATTATTTTTTATTTATGCTTTAATTAATTTTTTTTCTTTTTTAATTAAATCTATCTATTCAATTGTTTTTTTTTATCTAAATTCATTGCTTTAAATATTTGTTTAATTTGATTGTTTAGATTAAGAGTTGTGGGAAAAAAAATTAGAAAAATATCATGGAAACATAATTTATATGATTTATATAATTTGAAAACTTTTTTAATGACACTTTTTTACAAGAATCATGGAAAAATAAGAAATCACTTGTCATCTTTCAATTCAGCATTGCGAGAAGATTGACCGGGAACATAGACATGATGTGGGCAAGTTGATCAGTTATGGCCCGATGTTCGGCATACCATGCACTGTTTAGGTTTGCCCATCTCCTTGACATCCATGTCATTTCGAATCCTCATTGAATGCCGTCGACCTTTAGGATGTCTACGGAGACTGCGGTCCGAAAACATCTCGAAAGCAAGCGGTGGAACTTCCCAGTTGGAGACATCCAGTATACAGGAAATTCATTGCCCCAAATACGCAATGTGTCTTGTAGTGTGTAAACCTCGTCTTTGAATTGTTCGACGTCTAGATTTGCATACGCACACATTGCATGAACATGCACACACGGATATAGAAGAGTCTAGAACCTCTCGCTGTCGCGTGTGAATGTGTAATGCGAATGTGCAAGTATACACGTCGAATCAAGTAATAAAGTGATAAGTGAGTATCGTCTCCATAGGGATCGAAATTGACTAAAATAATTAGTTATGCTATTACTATGAAACTGACTAATTAAATTGAACAAAAAGGACAGGTGAATAATTGATAAAGAAATCTAATAAAGGATTAAGAAAATACTAAAAATATGCTATGAAAATTAAAATGTTGTGGCAATTCTCAAAGATTAAGTGGGAAAGAGTTTGTACTGTTGAATGATAAATGTTGGAATTACTTGGGTTTATTTCTATAACATAATAATGCCATGGAAAAATCTTAACCATTCTACTGCTCAGAGAACCATTATTGTAGCCTGCTTCTTTCGAAAGACAGACTTTGATATATCATTCTAAGTTTTTGTATGTCTACAAACTAAATAATGATATCCAGATTTTTCTCCCTTTCCCTGTACAGATTGCAACTCCTATGTCTCGAGTGCTACAATTATTCTTTCGAATACTTGCCTGTATCAACCGATTATAATCCAATACAATTAATCTTTTCAGAATTAAATCAAATCTAATAACATGCTACACAGTCATCTATGTCTAGAGTTTTCATGCATGTATTAAAAATAATCACAAATCGAATGAAACAGTATTCAACTCAAAATCAAACCATGGGCATTAAAAGTTAATAAAAAATTCACCCAGAATAATTCCAACTCAAAGAAAATTAGTTCATGGGTTGAACATTAAAATTCATAACAGAACCATTCAACGTCATTGTTTAAATTCACGAATCACAAATTCAAATCAGAAAATAAAGGTAGAACCGCAGGAAGCTTTCGTTACTCCATATTTCACTTTGATAATGAGATTTGATGTAAAACCCAAGGTATATTTCTCTTCCCCTTCCTTGCGTCTGTAATTCTTCTGCTCTGTAAGCTGCTACCCTTTTCACTTTTCCTTTAAGAATGCATAAAAATCTGATGTAGAGAGATGGAAATCGTTATTCTCTCTTTTTCTCTCTCCCTCTAATCCTCATTTTTCTCTTTTCTCCTTTCTTATTTATAGGGTAGGTCCCTCCCTCTCAGCATACACCTTTTGCTTCTTTTTTTTCAGGGTGATTTATCTGGTACAAGTATAGCTGGCTGAGAGTGATGTGGACTGCGTGCTGCGTCATCTTTCTGAAATTGCCATGGCATTCGTGCTGGCAATCTAACCAACATTTTGTAATGGAAATATTTCACTTCTTTCATTTTCCTATACTTTTTCTCTTCTCTTCTTCATCCTGCACCCGCTGCCAACCACAAACAACACCTTTCTTCCCCAATAATAGAAGTAACAAATAATAACATGTATATCACAATCCAAGCTTTATTATGTAATGTTCTAAAAATATCAAAAAATGCAAACATATTTACTTAATTACAAACAATTAGTTCAATTTAGAGGCTTGAAATATAATTTTTTTTAAGAGTTATCACCCGTACTCGCAACGCCTATTTCGCAAATCAACTGCGTACGACTTGGGCAGAAGACTCGAGCGATGACCGATGTACTCTTGAACCTTGAAAGTCTCCAAGTTGCGCGAATACAGTTCTGCGTTCATCCGCAGCGCCCTCTCCGTGTTTACTGTCATGGCTTTTCGAATAGCCTCAACGTATACGTGCCCGACCTCTATTTGCTTTACTTGCCTCAGCCCTATCCTTGGCATCAACGTGGCCAGCTTATAGAATGTTGCCAAGAAAACAACAAAAATTGGTAGATGTCGTGTACGCCTCAAGACTGAGTTAACCGCCTCTACGAGGTTGGTCATCATTTGACCATATTGAAACCCATCATCGTAACTTTGACTCCACTGTCAGTTTTTCATTCTACCCAACCATTGCCGGAGACGACGATTTTCAAGTAACGAGTTCATCTGAGCTTCAAGTCTCGCAAACTTTAGCCTGAATCTTCACGGTTCTAACTCATATCATGCGTATGTAATCTCGAAACAATATAAATTTAGAAAAATAAATTTAAAAATACAAACTAATAAATCTTGAAAAAAATAAAAATAGATCATAAAAATAAAATATGAACAAATCAATTTTGGAACAGTATTTTTTACTTATGTTCACGATTTCTCTACGCCATTATTTATTCTTATAATCTCTGTGAAAGTTTGACGCGATGTGTTGGATACAATAAACGAATCTCCACGAAACCTCGAACGCCTTGTCGCAGCAAGTAGTCCCTTTGATCTGTCCGATATGAGACAAATGTTGTCTTGTTTGATAACGTGCCTCTGCAGATTTGACAAGAAAAATTCGTAAGACTCGAAGTTCTCACTCTCCACGATGGCAAAAGCGATGGGAAGTACATTCTGGTTGTCGTCTTGTACAGCTGCAATCAAGAGTATTTGCATGTATTTGTCATAAAGCCAAGTTTCATCCACCTGCACCAACGGCTTGCAATGAGGGAACACCCTAACAAATGGCTCGAACGTTTAAAACAATCGGTGGGAAACTCGTTTCCTCATATCTATCTCGTCGTCCAGGCCTCTGTGCAGCAGTGTTTGCAAATCAATCACCGTTCTCGACACATACTCCCGCATCACGGATATCCACCCTTGAAGTTCGTTGTATGACGTATCCCAGTAACCATACAACTGCTTCATCATCACTTGTTTCGACCACCATGCCTTCCTGTAGGAAACCCTGTATTTGAACCAAGCTTACATGTCTGCAATAAGAGTCAATACAAGGATGGTGGGACTGTCTTTCACCAACGAGATGATGCAGTTGCATATGGTTTTTGCATTCAATTTTCGATAGTCTTGCAACATACGAGCAACCGTGCATGTATGAGGACCTTCTATTTTCTTAATTGCCCACATCTGAGTCCGTTGCATTAATGCAGCTCAAACACGCCACTTACAACCACTTGAGGCTTTCCAACATTCTCCAACATATAATGACTGCATTGACTTTGTGTCTTTGTAGTCGACAAAAAGCTTCAAGTTGTACTGCTTTATTCCATGTAAGCAGTCTTTCTTATTATCAAATTGTTGTCCTACGAGAAATTCTTCAGCTTCAGATTCTTCATCCAGTAGGTGAGCCGGTAGTATATTTGGATATTTGGAGAACTCGCGCGCAAGCACAGCATCAGGATCTACATCAGCCATGAAGGCATCTGGATTATTGCGGATTACTACATCGGATCCCGTGTTCCCAGCCGAATGGGGGTGTACATCTTCACCCTCCATCTGGCCTTCATTGTCTGTGTCTTCAGGGATGTCATCCAAATCGAGGTCACTCAAATCTTCACTATCATGGTGGGACTGCTCTTCATTATTGGACCCTTCATCACCATATTCCATGGTGACCAACACCTCTGGATGAATCTCTAGACGAGGACACGGGATTAGGATGTTATACGAACATCCACCGTAGTTTGGATTTTCAGGAGTTTGCAGTGACCCTCCACAACCCGATTGATTTTCCCAGTAGACATTAAAATCAAAATCAATTCCAGAACGCTGACTTTTTGGAATTACAACTTAAACAGGTTTCGGTTCAGCTATCTCCGCGAACAACTCAACTAGGCTGAGATTATCCATTTCAGGGAAACAATAAATTGCTATCATTGTCCCTAGATCATCATCATCTTCAAGCTCCATTTCTGTGAATTTGAGTGGATTTGTTGAAATCGAAAATTTGTAAAATAGTCTCAACATTTGCTTCCCGCAACGAGTAGCTATCTTTGTACTGATCTTCTGTTTCAAATCCGCCAGCAAAACACGCTTGTTGAATCTCATTTCGATTTTTTGCCGACTTTGAAAAACACAACCTTCTTCATCTGTATTTATCATTTATCCATCGAAATGAACATAAACAAACAAAATTTGAGAACTCATTTTCAACAAATTTCTGCTTCCTACTCAACAAACAGAACACTGATATTTTTAATATCGTTTTTCAACTAATAAATCAAATAGAAAGTTCAAATGGAAGACAAAGCAACTCTATATATTGGGGTGCCGATCATCAGTGTTCCAACACCTAATTTTTTTTTTTAAATCTGGTATTGGGGTGCCGATCATCAGTGTTCCAATACCCCAATTTTTTTTAAAATCTGGTACTGGATTGTCGGCCATCAATGTCCCAGCACCCGAAAAAGTTGATGCTGGACATCTACTTCCCCCAACCCAATATTTTTTTCTGATAAAGTGGATGTCGGCCATCAGTGTGCTGGCACCCAAAAAAATTATTTTTGTATGCAAAAAAGTGGTGCCGACCAGTCCCCCAACCCAAATTTTTTTTCAAATACTGGTATTAAGATATATCAGTATGCTATGGTTTGAAAAAAAATACATAGGTGTCGGTCATCTAGTGTCCAGCACTTCAAAAAATAATTTTTTAACTCCAATGATTGTTCCAGAATCTTTGGTGGTGCAAGCTATTTATTTTAGGTCATTTGGGTGATTGTTTTTGAACTGAGACATTTTTATAATTATATTTTTTTTTTTGGTGATTTGATAAAATAGCCTCCACTACTAGACGAATGTTTTCAATCCACTGCTTTGGTGAAACACACGCTCCAACCTTGAACGTAAAATATACCACTTCATTTTCATTACAATAAACTCTCCCGCTTCGAAATTACAAACCATAAAAAAATGAACTCTCTTGCCATTTCCTGAAATTTCTACAACATTTATCATCCATAAATAGAAAAAAAAATCCTTTTTATGTCATTATTTGATTCATCATGGGTAGTTCCATGATTAAAGATCAAAACAAAAATGCAGAAGCCAAGGTGAATCTTGATCACCCTTCAATAAACTCTCATTCACCAACTTTTCTCTTACACGACAACGGTTTCAATTCATCTGATCAGGTTTCAGACATAGAGTTGATATCAATACAGTCGGTTTCTTACACAAGTTTAAAAGACTTGTTCTCTTCTCCATCACTGCAGCCAGGGATCAGTTCAGCAAGTAATAATAATTCGAGTTGTAATGAAATTTCCATAAAGAATCCGCTTGTGAAGCATGCTGCGTTGGCCTATTTGAAGCCCATGTTGAGTCCGACGGAGATGGTGGAAAGGGGTTCGTTTGGAAAGATCAAGGAGATGTGTAGCGGTGGAAGTGGGTGCCTTTTTTGGCCATACGATGTCCTTTGGAGACATGTCAAGGATGCCTTTTGGGAGAGCAAAGAAGAGGTTGATGATGATGATTACTATGAAGATGAAGAATACAAAGTTGACTGAAACTCGAATGGCAGCTCGGTTTTTTTTCAGGGAAGGTTGCTGTTTGACCGGTAGACAATGGTTGCATTTGTAAATATATATTTTTATTTTTGGGTTTTCCCAATTTTTTCTAGAGAATTATTTTTCGGCTCTTTGCACGATGATCGGGACTTGGAATCTAATGGTTAGAATAAATATTAATTTAGTTTACATTAAATTTGAATCGTCGTCGATGGTTTTTATTTAAATTTGTACAAATTTAAAGAAAATGAATGACTTATATTAAAATTATCTTAAAAAATATAATTTTTAGCCATCAATAAAATAATGTTACATCATCAAATTTTAAAAATGACAAATATCTATATCTACTATCTTCTTCAACTTAATTTAACTTTAATTAATTTATTTAAACTAATTAATTTTTTAAATTATAAACAAACATCTTTTCTTCTTTTATAATTTTTAATATTTTTTTCAAAAATTAATATTTTTTATTTTTGTGCAATCAATTTTTTTTTTAAAAAAAAAATTAGTTTCTAGGTAGTGGATTTTTTTTTTCATTTTAAATTGTTTTCTATTTCATATTATACATTTTTTAAAAATAAAAATTATAATCTTCAGTAACAAAAATTGTGTAAATTTTAGAGCTTCTATATTATTTGATTTTTTTATTTTAATTACTTATTAAAAAAAAAAAGAGTCGGAGAATATAGTAGATATAGTTAAGTGTATAATAATACTTTGTTATCTTTAAAATTTGATAATGTGATACTATTTAATTGGTGCCTAAAAATTATGTTTTTTAGGATGATCCTAATATAAGTTATTTACTTTCTTTAAATGTGTACAAATTTAAATCAAAACCAAAGTTTCATGTAAACATATGAACCGCAATTTAAATCTCATGTGTATAATTGCACCAAATCAAAATTCCTGTATTAAATTGCACATTAGACCAAAGTTCACGTATAAATTTGATATTTATCTTTTTTTTTATTTCGCGAAAAAAGTAATTAATTATTAAAATAGATGTGTTAAAAGTTATTTTCTAGAATATGTTTTTAAGGGTACCTCGACATCCATGAGTGTCGAGATCCATTGTTAGTGTTGAATAATTTATGCAGAACTATTGTCTAATCATTCATTAATGATGAAATAGCATTACTGTGGCCTCGTCAAGTTCCTTTTGACCACTTTTTAAAATCCCTCTTAAGAATTTTATACTTTACTGTTATGGATACGAATTTAGCTTGATGGAACAAGACTTTAATAAACTTTTATGGACGTAGAATTCAAATTATTTTATGACACTTTAAACTCAACATTTATTACTATCGAGATCATGCTATCTTAATTTGCCCAATCCCCTTCTTTCCTATCAGTGTTGCATTCTAAAAAAATCACTCCAAAAATAACTCTTTCAAACATCTATAAACCTTGAACCATACTCCTTGGACTTTTTCTTAGTTACATGTATAAATAAGTAACCCTTTCATTAATTTATTTTTTCGTTCGGAATTTAAATGTAAAAAATTACTTATTTTAAGCTGTAATTATTAATGAAATATATGTATATATATATATATATATGTGTGTGCAAATTGTTGAAGAATGAAGTGTGAAGCAAGTCAAGTGGAAAAAGAACCGAGTGGTTCCCTCACTACTTCAAATTGAGGAGGTTGGGTTGTTGTTTTTGTATCAGCAGTTTGCTAAACATTGAGAGGAGGCTTAATTGTCTAAATCATCAATTAATGTTTTTCTTTTGAGACCATGCTGAGTTTTAGGATGACATAAGGATGTTAGAGAGGATTGGTTCAATTTGATGAGTCTATCTTACAAGTTACAACATTATGAATCTCAATTTGTATAATATTGTGTGCTCTAAAGGAAAATTTACATATAGCCAGCTAACAATGTTTTCTTTTACAGATATTTTTTTTCTATAAATCCTTAAATTTATATATATTTTAGAAAAAATATATAATTTTTTATACTGTTTGAGTTTTTATTTATTTATTTTTTGAACTTGTTTGATGGCATAACACTATTTCTCAACAATTAGTCACACTTGGAATGTGATTATAATAGTGGCCGAATTAGTTATAATTAATAGTCATGTCAATATATTGTAATGGTAAAAGATTGTTTATATTAGTTAAATGGTTTAATTAATACAAATTTTAAATTTGAGGTGTTATGTAAAAAAACTTGACTGAAATTTTTGAAAAAATTCATTTTTTTTAACCCTTAATCCTATTTTGGTATTTCTCTCGAAAAAAAACCCCTTAATCTTATTACTTAATGGTTTAGTTTGGAGAATTTAAAAGAAAAAAAAAAGCAGAAATTTAATTTGATTAAATGCTATACAAATTACATTCAAGTCGATGCCATTAATATTCATTAATGGCTAATGATTATGTCATTTTTTTTTTGGTGAAGAAGAAATAACAAATCAAAAATAAGAAATTAAACTAATCCATGGGATAATAACTATGTCATTTTTATAACCACAAAAATGACAGATTTGTCATGGCAAAAGGAACACAATTCTACACGCCTGTTTGGGTCACAGTAAAAAAGTTCTTGCTTTTAATTTGGTGCTTTTATTAGCATTTAATTATCTGTTCTTTTTTTTTTTTTTTTTTAGATTTTTCAAAATATCCATTGAAACGTGATTAATCCTTTGCATTTTTATAACTCCTTTTTTTTTTAACTCAAAATGTTGGCCCTAAAATTTAAAAAATAATAATCATTTAAGCCGTTTCATAATCTATAAAATTTTAAATTAATAATAGTAAAATTACACATTAACCCTTAAAAATGATAAAAATTTAATTTAATCTTTTAAAAATTATAAAAAATTTAAAATAGTGAAATTATAGTTTTATTTTCGTAAAAATATACAATTTAATTTCGATCACGAACATTTTCTAGTTTTACCCTAACGTCATAGAAGGAAAAGTAAAGCTGATCAAAACTTGGTGGAGCTTAGGTGTGTACGTGAACTAAATTCTTCTCTTTAATGCATCTTTATCTGCTCCTTTCAAATGTGAGTGACAGTAGGTGGAATATGCATCTTTCCCTGCGTAATGAAACACTATTCATTTGAAAGGTTAAAAAATTATCAAATACCAACATTTTATTTATTAATAATTGTTTCTGTTTGGAATTTGTAAGTGTAAAACCTAATCAACACGAGACATAGACAAGAGAAAATTATCGAACATGGTCTCGCCCCGGTTGTCTACAGAGAAAAATACACTATAAACATAGAGATACACAGAGTTCAAAAACACCCATAAATACAAACACTAAATTTGAGCCCCGAAACAAACCTCGTTTCATGGAATACCTTTTTATCCCATTAACCTGGTGTTTTACCAAACCACTCCTCACATCTCTTCATATCCTACAGAAAAACCATATCTCCATTCTCCAATAGTTTTCATGGCTATTTGGCGTAGAACAGCAGCTATCACCAATAATCTCCACAAAAGCAATTTCCATCTTGAAAGTGATGAAACACCTTGGAGTCACCTACTATAATCTCTCTTTTAGTAATCTTTGAGATCTTCTTTGCAACATTGTGGCAATCCTCGCAAATTCTAATGTTTTTTCTAACAAGAACAGGAGATCCCAACTCTGTTGAGATCAATCCGAAAGAGATGGCCCATCTCACACTATGATTCTCTGGTAAATTAGGTCGTTTTCTTGTCAAATCTGTTCTTTTCAACTTGGTAATACGATGAGCACAAGCATCTTCCTTGTCTGCTGTCATTTTTGATATGATATCCATCACATCATTGACCATGTTCATCTGAGCATTTGACCTGTCTTGATCAACAAACCTGTGAATTTTATAGTCTGTCTCAACTGTACTACATCCCATTGTTTTCGCTAGGCCTTCTTGAATCATAAGAGTTTTGATCTTCTCTACATCTTCCCACCTCCCAGCTTCAGCATACATGTTAGAGAGCAAGATGTAACAGCCTGTGTTATCATGTTCCAATGATAAAGCATGCTTGGCTGCAACTTCTGCTAATTCTATGTCATTGGCCTTTCTACTTGCAGCTAGTAGAGAACCCCAAATCCGAGCAGTTGGTACTAGTGGCATTTCTTCAATAAAACGCTTAGCTAGATCAAGATTCCCAGTTCGACCAATAAGATCCAGCATACAACCGAAGTGTTCTATTCCGGGGTCAATACCATAATCTCTTTTCATTGAATTAAAGTATTCCCACCCTTCATTAACCATACCAGAAATGCTGCAAGATGATAATAGAGAAACGAAAGTGCTCTTGTTTGGCTTGATACCATGTTCTATCATTTCATGGAACAACTGGATGGAAATTCTCCCAAACCCATGAATGGCATAAGCCATAATGATTGTGTTCCATGACACAACATCTTTACGAAACATCCCATCGAAGCATCTCCTTGCAGTCTGGAGATCTCCACACTTGGCATACAAGTAAATAATCGTATTTGAGATGATGGTATTAGAAGAAGTAAGCCCCAATTTTGTAATAACAGCAAGTATTTGCCTACCCTCACTCAAGGAGGTTAATTCAGCATATGCTGGTAAAATACTTGCAAATGTTATTGCATCAGGTTTAACAGATTTGTACCAAATGTCTTGAAACATATCCAAGGCTTCTGCGTACTGTCCATTCTGTACATAAGCAGCAATCATTGCATTCCACGACGCCAAGTTCTTTTCATTGATTCGCGTAAAGACATGTTTAGCCAGTTTCAACTTCCCACACCTTCCATAAAAGTCAACCAGAGCAGTCTCCAACACTATATGAGGGAGAAACCCTTTTCTGATTGCACTAGCATGAATAGACTTGCCCATCAAGAGGGCTCCCATTTGTGCGCAAGCTGGAAGTAAGTTTATCATTGTAATACCATCTGGCCTCAACTTACCAACCTCTTGCATCTTTTTAACACAAGAGAATGACTCAGAGAAACAAGCAGTAGAAACATACCCAGCAGCCATAGCATTCCAAGCAACAATATTTTTGTTAACGATCATGTCAAACACCTTCTCTGCATAAACCGCATTACCGCACTTCCCGTACATATCTATAAGCGACGTTTCGACCATAAAATCCATTTCAAATCCATTTTTAATAACCTGACAATGAATCTCTTTCCCATTTCTTTGACAACCCTCAATAGAACAGGCCCCAAGGCCACTAATAAAACTGAACTTATCTGGCCTTATTCCTATTAAAACCATTTCCCTTAAGCAAACCAACGAACTCAAACCATCACCAACAAATTGGTAGCCAGAAATAATAGAATTCCAAGAAACCAAATCTCTCACAGGCATCTCCTTAAACACATTCTCTCCCAATTCAACGCACCCAACTTTCATATACATAGAAATGAGAGAGTTGCAAACATAAACATCCAAGTCTAATCCAACTTTAATCAATTTGGCATGAAGCTTTTCCCCTTCTTTCAAAGACAATAACCCAGCACAGGCTTTGAGCACAAAGGGGTAAGTAAATTTATCCGGTCTAGCTCCTTCAAATTCCATCCTACGGAAATAACTAACTGCCTCCTTGAACAACCCTTTATGGATTAAACCCTTAATGATGATATTCCAGGTGAAGGTGTCCGAGTGGTTCATTTCTTCAAACAAGTAGAGTGCATTTTCTATGGACCCGGAATCAATAAAGGAACAAAGAGCATCTATGAGTGTGAAATGGGTGAGTTCGGCTAAGATGTTTGAAGCTTTGGAATGGGTTGTTTGGAGTTGATTTGGTTTTGAGAATCTTGGTCGGGTTACAGCGAAAGGGTTTGTCTTGGGGGGTTCGAAGTGGTTGAGCGAAACAATTCTAGGTGCGTTGAAATTGTGAAGAAGTAGAGTTGCAGCCATTTTGAGGTTGGTTTCAAGATTCAGGAATTGAAGATATTGCCATTAGAAATCAAATGTTTTTCTCTTTAGATTTCTCTGGATTGTAAATTGTACTAGTGTAAACCGTTAATTCTGTTTCAGTAGCGGATTCTTTTCAAACCAGATATTATTTTATTTTATTTTAGTAAATATTAATTAAGACGGCCGCCAAAATAAAATTCGACAATATATATATATATTTTTTCAACATGTAACTTCTAGTTATGAAAAAAAATATATAGGTAGCTACACAAAAAAAGCTTAGAAAAATATAAGTTTAATGACAAATTTGCATGTTTTGTCAAAATGATTTTAATTGTATTTTTAATTTTTTTTTGCCATCGATTTTCGTTCTTTTTTCAATCTGCTTTTTCTAATAGATATAATGAATAAATTCAAGGTTTCAAATTTTATTTTCTTTTAAAAGGTTTTTATTTTTCATATGTTTATTTATTAAAAAGTTTTTCTACTGAGTTAATTTTTTTATATAATTACATCTATTTTCTTTAAATTAAGAGTTTTTTTAATTTAATGTATTATTTATTTTATTATTTTTTATATGTAATTATCTTAATGGGTTATCTAAGTAATAAGTTACATCTCATTAAAAATATTCCACATATGAAATTCCACATCATCCCTATTAGTTTGTTTAATGGTACTTTCATTAAATTTGTTAGAAAAAAACAGATTGAAAAAAAAAAAGGTTTATAACAAAAAAAGCTCAAAATTACAATTAGGGCCATTTTGACAAAATATACAAATATTAGTGGCCAAATTTGTTATTAAGCCAAAAATTATAATACAAAATCCCACGAGCTTACAGCGGCCAGAGTCTAACCTCAACAAGGACGAATAAAAAAACTTTAGCAACTAACCATCATAGTTACCACCATCGGAAGAGGTCACTTGGGTAGAAATTCGAAGCCAAAGGCGGATGCACCTTTCGATGGTATGTAACTCATTTTTATTTTATTTAGTTTTGTTTTTGGCATCACAAGTTTTTCTAACACTTCTCTGGGATAGAGCCGAAGACGGCACGGAAAGAATCGAAGTGGTGGCTGAGATTGAAACCTCCCTGGAATCGATATTCTATTCTCATTATTATTTATTATTTATTGAGTTTTTTTTTTTCATTTTTGATTTATAATTTTTTACTTCAATTGATTGTCTCAATATTTAATTAAAATGAATATTTTTGAACTTTCCTGCAAATATTTTTTATTTATGTTACACTATTTTTATTTAAATTGATTATGTTTATATTTGATTTAAATGAGTGTTTCTGGTTTGATCCTTGATAATGAAAAATTGGAGAAAAATGAGCTTAAAATTTATTTTTAGCAAGTTTTTACTGTTTAGATTTTCAACATAATGTAGTTTTAGTATTTTGACAATAATTTGAGCTACAATATTTACTTTGGGCTCCTAATATACCATTTTGAATGGAATTGAAAGATCTAGTTAAAGTTATTTAATGATTAAAGCCCAAAAAATTTAGAAGACACCCAACAAGGCATGAAAGTTTGATGCGAAAATTATCGAAAAATTTAGAAAAATTTTGCTTTATGTATTCAAGGGCACTTTTGTATTTTTTTTTTCATTGTATTATTTTTTTCCTTATAAATAGACATTATTAGGTCTAGGGAGAGACATAACCGTTCTTAGTTTTATTTTAATTTTGTGTTTTATTTTCTTTATGGGTTTCTAAATTGCTTTTCTATTTGAAGTAATATTCGGAGTTTGATTCTATAAGTTTATGAGATCAAATTGCTCGTAATTTTTCTTTACTCTTTAGTATTTGCATGTCTTCTAGTTTGATTACAATTGTTCTAGTTTGTTAAATATTCGACTGGTATTTGATAGCTTAGAATGATTAATTTATCAATTTAATAATTAGCCAATTGATTGATTTCTAATATTTTTGACGACTGCATGATTATCTGCATAGTGTGGATATGAGATCTAACTTAAATAAACCCTCATTGTGCTTTTGTTGGTTAAAATTGAGTCTTTTTTTGTTTTTAAGGCTACTGATAAATTAAATTCCTACGCAATCGTCATAAGGTTGTCTGTTAATAAGGGGGCTAATTGTTCCTTTGGTCCTTTGGTTATTAAAAAATTCATAGCGATTAATTTTTACCATTTTTACAATTTAGTTCTTGTACCTTAATTAGTCACTAATTCGGCGAAATTACCTATCCAAAATTTAATTCACCTATACAATAACTCCGTAAATATTTAATAAAATATTTTACGGGTTCGGTTTACGGAAACGAGGTCCCGTTATCTCATTTTCCAACACCACTGTCTTTAGGATCAAAACACTTATACATTAACTAACTATTCAATTAACAAATTCGTTAAACTAAAATTTAATATAATACTATAATTGACTCGTAAATATTAATTAATAATATTTACAGACTTGATCATCAGAGAATGGGGTTCCGAAACCACCGTTTTTGGCACCACTGAAAATCAGATTGCTACATAATCAAACCTAAACAGTCTTTGAATTTACTCATATCTACATCAGCGGAGTATACTAGGAAGCACCGAACCTTTTGACGTGAAGGTAAATGATAGCCAAGCACTTACTCCCGATTACTCAGTCGCGTCACTAATTTTTTTTGAAGCTTAGATAGCGGAGTAATCAGTTCTCATGCTTACCATCAAGATTATCCAATTAAGCACATTCATCAATGTTCAATCCAATACTCAAGCTTGAACATATCAAAAGTTCACCTAGATCATTCTTTGTAAGCATGCTTCAAACAAAATTATTCTCTCGAAAATTCTAAAATCGATTATAGAAAGCATATCAATAGAAAAGAACCGTGAATTTAGATAATATGAAGTATCTATTGTTCTAGCAAACATCCTAACATAAATCAATGTTACAAATTCTATACAATTCTCCATTTAGGTTTTGAAAATATTCAGTACCGCAAATTTATTAATCTCAAACACATATAAAAATATTTCAAAATCTTTTTGAGTTAATATTTCATGCAAACTACATGCATTATGCAAAAATCGAAGACATAAAATATGCAAAAATAAAAAAAATAAAAAAATAGCTAAAAATTCATGCAAACTAAATTGACTCGACTCGATTCCCTCATACTTAAATCTAACATTATCCTCAATGTTCTAAAAATAAGCGAAGAATTAGGAAACTTCCCTGTTAAAGTACTCAAAAAATATATTTAAGTAGACCCATCCTTTGTTCTTTTTAAAGCATCAATGGCTCGTTTTGTTAAAGTGTGCACTACAACAAACAGGTATATAGCAACGCAAGTTGCGGCTAAAAAAATTAACTGTGTAGTACAAGAATTAATGTCGCAGTTGCATCTATCTTTCTTGTTCTTGTGTTCAACAAATAAGTCCAACAACAACTAGAATTTAATGAGAAAAAAAAATCAAATAACAAATAGAAACGGTCTTACCAAATTTATGAAGTCGCTCTCTTGATCTATTGTACAAACGTGTCTTTTATTACGCCTGATTTCGAAGAAAAATAGAAAAATGACCAAAGCAAGTAAAATGACTTTTAGGAGGTCAAATATAGGGTATAATATCAAATATAAAATTTTAAAATACCAATATACCCTTAAAACACGAGTTCGGGTTGTCCACTCTACCAAAACCATTGAAAAATTCGAGTTGGGAGGGTCTCTGTCAATACGGAAGCGCAGAAGGGCTTCGGGGAGCGAGTAAATGTAACACCCCTAACCCGAATCCGTCGTCGAAATAGGGTTACGGAGCATTACCAAAATTTACAGATCAAATAACAGATATTTCATATCAACTAGCATTCATGTAAGAAACAAATCAAAATCAACCATACTGTCCCTTATGTGAGCCCTCGAGGCCCAAAATACATATTAGAATTAAGTCGGGACTAAACCTGTAATGACCCAAAATTTGTGGTTATCGGAAAATGTATTTTTGGGTCTCCGTTCTCGTCAAACGGATTCGTAAATATTTATTAAAAATATTTACGAAGTTAGTTGTGTAGTTAATTAGGTTTTGGTTAGGTGAATTTGTCTAAATTAAGAGTAATTAAGTAGAAGGACTAAATTGAATAAAGAGTGAAAGTTAATTATAGATTAAAGAAAAAGTGAAGGGACTAAATTAGCAATTAAGCCATAAGTGACAAGTATATGGTAATAGTGAAATACATGTGCAATAAATACATACATACATTTGTAATATACATATATACTTACTTATTATTTAAGAAAATATTATTATATTATATTATATTATATTATAATTAAAAAATAAATAAAAGAAACAAAAAGAATAAAAACAACATAATAAAAAACGAAACAGAGAAGGAGAAAGGAGAAAGAAAAGAAAAAGAAAAAATTAGAGTTTTAAGGTTCAAAGCTTGATTGGTAAGTCAATTTAATCCATTTTCTTAAAATTTTTGAGTTTTTAGAATCCTAGAACAAAATACTACTTGATTTATGTTGAAATTTTAGAAGTTAGTGGATTTTTAGATGTTGTTTATGTTGAATAAATTGAAGTATTAGGGGTTAAATTGATAGAATTTCAAGTTAGAATTGAGAAAAGGATTAAATTGTAAAATAAATTATAAGTTTTGAAGTAATAGGGACTAAATTGAGAGAATTTTGAAATTTAGGGTTTTATGGTGAAATTAGAGAGTTAAGTTTAGTTTTAAGTGGAAATTGAATGAAAATAAAGAATAAATTGTGAAGAAAATGGAATTAAATTTGATTAAGGACTAAGTTGAAATTTAGACAATAGTTGAATGGAAATTTAAAATATTCAATGTGAAATGGTGTTGTATTGATGATTTTTAATTGTTTCGATTTCCGTAGTTAACATTGAGCCGGAGTTCTCGGCTAAGAAAGGAAAAGACAAGGTTAACGAGGAGTGACTCGGGAAATTACTGTTTGTATTTCTATAATCCGAAACTAAATATTATTTTTTGTATTTTTGACTTAATGATTATGGTAAGTAAATGAGGTGAGTGTTAGCATTATGACAATGAATTGAATTGATATGTATACGTGATTATTGTGGAAATTGAATAATGTGTATGTGTAATTATTTGAATTGAAATGTATATTGATTGGAAATTGAAAAGTGAATTGAAAACCCTATTAACTGTATCGGGCTGAGTCGAATATAGTTGGCATGCTATAGGATTGGAAGTGTTCAGGGATACTTCGACCACGAGTCGATGAGACACTAGGTGTCAAACTATTACTTCGGATAAATTCGATGAGGTACTAGGTACGAACTTACTTCGACATGGCCGATGAGACACTGGGTGTCAATTTGTTACTTCGATTTATCCGATGAGGCACTGGGTGCCATACTGGTGTATTTTGGTTGGATCCGTGTATCCGCCAAAGTCCGAGTCGTGTTAATAGGGGTATATAATGAATTGGCAAATTGATCGGTATTGAATTATATTGTTTGTGAATTGGAATTGGAATTGAATGGTGAAATGATTTATGCAAATGATATATATATGAACCATGGGTTCATGAATGGAAATTTTTATAATTGAATGATGTGTGACCACAAGGAGAAAAGCCATTTGAGATAGATATTGATGAGAAATAAAGTATGAATTGATTTATTGTATGATTAATATTTATGTTAAGTTAATTATGCATGTTATGTTATAATATATTCTTTAAAGTGTTCGGATTATAGAAATACCACTGAGTTTATACTCAGCGTATGGTTTATTTTCCGTGCGCAGGTTAGGTTAAAGTCAAATCATTGAATCAGCATCCAAAGTCGATTCCGAATTCAAAGTGGTGAAGTATATTTCTTTCTGGTAATGGCATGTACCCAGGATGTTTTATGTTTATCATTTTGAAAAATGATTGTAAATAATAACATAAGTTGAAATTAGTTGGTTATATATATGTATATGAACATATGGATTATGTTATGGCAATTAAATGATATGTTTTGGTTGAAATTAGGATGATCTTAATATTGGCTTAAATGGTATTTTAATTAAAATGTTTAGATGACTTATGTGATGTACTTATGAGAGTACCCTAGTTAGGTCATTAGGCTGATTGTTTTGATATGTTTAGATGTATAATAAATGGTTTTTGAATTGCTTGGTGTTCAAGATTTGCAGAGTTGATAAACTTGATATGTAAGGCTCATTTTGAGTCCACACGGCCTGGCACACGGGCGTGTGACCAGACCGTGTGAGACACACGGCTAACACATGGGCGTGTGGTTTGGCCGTGTGTCCCCTGCATCTTAAAAATTTAAAACAGAACGCTCAGGTATTACCACACGGGCAGAGACACTGGCGTGTGTCTCAGCCATGTGAGGAACACGGCCTAGCACATGGGCGTGTGACTTGGCCGTGTGAGGTAAGTCAGGGAGTTACACGGGGTAGGACACGGTCTGAAACACGGGCATGTCTAAGTATCACACGGGCGTGTGACCCCTGCACCTAGGAAAATTTTTGAAATTTCACGAAAAATTTTTGAAGCACGCGATTAAGTCTCGATTTGTTTTTAACATGTGTTTTGGGCCATGAAGGTTCATAAAGGGACTATATGAATTAATTATGATATTTATGTGTGAATAATTATGAATTGTTCGTATTTGATCTATAATGTCCGGTAATGCTCTGTAACTCTGTTCCAGCGACAGATAAGGGCTAGGGGGTGTTACAAAACCGGGTACTCAGAGAATTTTTCAGAAAACATTAAAAATTTTCAAAGGTGCAGGGGACACACGCCCGTGTGGCCAGGCCGTGTGTCTCACACGGTCAAGAGACACGCCCATGTCTCAGGCCATGTGGACATTCGAAATAGGGACACACGGCCGTGTCCTAGCTCGTGTCCAAACTTATGAGCTCTCTAACTTGGGTCACACATCCAAGACACACGCCCGTATGCTAGGCCGTGAACATTCTGTTTTGCACTAATTAAAAGATACAGGGGACACACGACTGTGTCACCTGGCCGTGTGTCACACACGGCTGAGACACACGCCCGTGTGGACGAAATAGGCCATTTCTCTAGCCACATTTCTCACCCAATTAATCTTCAACCTACATCAACATTTTTGCACATCATCAAGCCATATAAAACTACTTAAAACAAGCCAAACTCAAGTCTTAAACATAACATGTCATCACATATATCCAAGAATCCATACTTACCAAATTAACCAAATACACATATAAGCATATTTATACCTAATATACCAATCCAATCCAACCATCAATATGCATATGAATTATCCATCATTCAACCATACCAATCACATATTAAACATGATAATGCCGCATATATATACATAAAATTCAAGCCTTTCAAATGGCTAATCACAACAAAACAATTGTATGCCATCATTGGCCAAATGAACCTATACATGCCATTATAACCAAAATTAATTTACTATATGTACCGAAAAGGGCTATTAGATAATGTGAATCTGCTCCGACCAGCTTCCAACCATATTGAGCTTCTGAGTTACTATAAAACAGGGAAAATAAAACAAAGTAAGCATTTAAGCTTAGTAAGTTCGTATAACATTGAATTTTACTTACCATTCAATTACATTTAAGGTAAGCATACAAAACATATTCCAATCAACTTGGCCAAAAGCCTAAACACATATCTTCAACACGTTAACCATGTAAGCACATATAATAGCCCATCATTATGGATGAACAAAGTCATCAAGCAAGTTCTACATACATGTAACAATCATTTCATGCTTTAGTATATCAAGTAATATCATTTCCATGTACTTCATGTATATACGGGTAATAGTTCATTTTGAACTTATATTATCTCATATCAGAACTTAGCCCATTGAACCATTTAAAATATCGTTGGATACACGGGAAGTACACACAAAGTGTACAAAACTGTAACCCGTCAATTCATATTCAGGAATACTCATACGAGCATGTAAACGGGAAGCTCTTTCGAGCCATATAACGGGAAGCTCATGTGAGCAGTATATCGAGAAGCTCATGAGAGCCATTAATTGGGAAGCTTGTGAGAGCCAAATATCGAGATGTTCATAAGAGTTGTGGTGTAACAGCCCAATTTCGGTGAAAATTGGAATAGTGGTTTCGGGACCACAAATCCGAGCCCAAAAATAAAAATTTTGTTTTATTTTATTTTATGGTTGGTATTATGATAGGAAGAAAATTTTGATACGAAAATTTTATCGATTGTGTGGTTAATTAGGTAAAGGACTAAATTGCATAAAATGAAAAAGTTGAATTCTAGAAGCTATAAGGATTAAATAGCCATGGAATTCAAAATTTGAGGTCCTTACATGGTAATTAGACCATTAAGAAAAGCATGTATATTTTTCTTGGTGACTCATCCATGGAAAAATTAGAAATGGGCAAGGACTAAATTGGGAATCACTAAAATTAAAAAATGAAAAATAATTAAAAAGGAAATTATCATCTTTTTATTCATCTTCTTCCCCAAAATTTCTATGGAAACCCTAGGAGAGAGGATGGAAACTTTTCAAGCTCAATAAGGCATGAAATCAAGTCCCGTTTTTAATGATTTTTATATTTTTAGAATCGGGATAGCCTAATCTTTCTATTTATGGGATTTATTTGAAAAGATAACAAAGTGTAGAAACTTTTCCGTGGATGTAAATGCTGGAAATTTGAAATTTATGGTACAAAATGAAAGATAGTTGATAAATAAACAACTTTTACAAAGCAATTTTTGATGAAAACTTGATTTAGGGACTAAAATGAAAAAGTAGTAAAACCCATGGAAAATTCTAAAATTTGTGAAATGTGTGTGCTGTAAAAATTGTTATTAAATTTTAGTTAGGCTTGGAATGAGGACTAGATTGCATGAATTTCATTTTCTGAGCCTAGGGACGAAATTGGAATTTTTGGAAAGAGTAAGGGCAAAATAGTAATTTTGCCTAGAATGTAGTAGAATGCAAATGTATGTAAAATGTGATGAGTTAATAATTAAATTTGCTTATACCCGGAAAGACCAACTATGGAATTAGATCGAGGGAAACTAAAAGTTTCGGATTAGTTGGAATTCAAACACAAAAAATTGTCAAGGTAAGTTCGTGTAACTTAAATATGTATGTTAAATTGCTTGAATTGAATTATATGATTTTAATGATATGTATGTGATGATGAATATAATGAAATAACTATAATTTGGAAAATATGGATAAAATGTCATGTTTCGGTTGAACATTGAAATTCGATGGATTATGGTGATTTCTTGAAACGAGTAAGATATGACAAATGTTACAAATAGGATTTAGCTCGGACGGGTAACCCTAATTAAGCTCTTTAGAGCATTGGTCACTAATAGGGTTTAGCCTGGACTGGCAATTCTAAATGACTCTTGTGAATGTCGGTTGTAAAACCGTGATTTAGCCTGGACTAGTAATCCTGTTGTAAAATATGTGGCTCGAGAGTGTACTCTTTATGAATATGAATTGACGGATAATTTATATGTATACCTTATGTACATCACCCGAATGTCCATCGAAATTTCATTAGTTCAACGGAAAAGACTCTAAAAATATGGAAAGGTGGAATTAATAGAAGTTTGTATGTAATGAGCTCATTTATGTTTACTTGATATTGATATGAAGTTATATGACTAACTTGCTTGATCAAGTGTATATGTTTAGGTGAACTACCTATAATGGACGAAATGTATGTTTATGTATGCTTGTTTGAATAGATATGACCGGTAAGTTTATTTTCCGTTATACAAACTTACTAAGCATGAAAATGCTTACCCCATTTACTTTTCCCTTGTTTTATAGTGCTCGTAAGCTCGCAAAGGTTGGAGGATCGGTCGGAGCATAATCACTATCCACTATCTCCTTTTTGGTATACTTAGAAATCGCATTTTGGTATAATGGCATGTATAGGCTTATTTGGCCGAATAATGACTTGTAAGCGATGTTTTGTAATCTAGCCATTAGAATGGCTAGTAATGATTTATTTGGTATGTTTATAAGTTATCTCATGTTCAATGCTTATGTGTTAAGTGTGGATAGATAGAGTATCGTTTATCTTGTATATATACCAAAAGTATGATTATAAACATGAGTTGCATGTGATATTACGCCATGATAGATGTTAGTTTAGGCTTGGTATTAATGCTTGATTTGGTTGGTATATACATGCAAGTATTGATGTAGGTTGTTGGTAAAATTGGGTGAGAAAATGAAGCTAAGAAATAGCTTCATTTTGTCCATACGGGTAGACACACGGGCGTGTGTCCCCTGCACCTTAAATTTGAGAAAACAGAATGCTCTGAATTGAGCACACGGGCAGAGACACGGGCGTGTGTCTCAGCCGTGTGGTTGACACGGTCTTGAACACGGGCGTGTTACACGGCCGTGTGAAAACTGCACTTAAATTCGAAAATAAAAATTCGCCACACGACCTAGCACACGGGCGTGTGACTTGGCCGTGTGACTTAAATTTCTTCATGCCTTAAAAGTCAGAGAGTTAAACGAGTTAGGGACACGGGCATGTGAGACCACACAGCCCGACCACACGAGCGTGTCCCTAGACCACACGGGCGTGTGAGCCCTGTACTTGGGGAAAATTTTGGAATTTCACGAAAAATCCCCTGAGATCCCCTCTTAGTCCCGATTCGTTCCTAATGCTCGTATTAGGCCTCGAGGGCCCATTTAAGGGACGTTATGTATAATCTCGGTAAATGAATAGTGATTAATATGAAATATTTGTCAATGTTCCGAAAATCTCTGGTAACTCTCCATAACCCTATTCTGGCGATGGATACGGGTTAGGGTTGTTACATGTGGTGTGTCCGTAACACATGCAGGACCACAACCAATCCGGGAACCCTTAATGACTTATCATTTTGTATCCATCTAATTTCTAAGGTTCAAACGAGACTTGGTACTTGTCGAATATGTGATCAATAATATACATGGCATTTTATAAAAATCACATACAACAATATTCAATTAAAATCATACAAATATGCAATTTAGTTACACGAACTTACCTCGACAAGTATACGTAGATTTGTAAGCTACTAATCTAACACTTTTTATTTTCCTCGATCCAATTCTGTACTAGGTCTATCCGAATCTATACGAATGAATTTAGCTCAATTTAATACGATTCACATTCAATTCAATCCAATACACATCTTTGGAAAAATTACTATTTTGCCCCTATACTTTTAATTAATTACGATTTTTTCCCTAGGCTCGAAAAATGAAATTCATACAATTTAATCATTATTCCAAGTCTAATCTATTTTCATATATAACAATAGGAGCCCATGTATTTCATAAAATTTAGAATTTTTCCATGAATTTTTTATCTTTCCAATTTAGCCCCTAAATCATAATTTCATCAAAATTCTCTTTACAAAAGCTGTTTATCTATCAAAAACCTTTCATTTCCTACCATAAAACTTCATAATTCTACTATACTCATCAATGGAGAAACACTAACACTTTAATAGTTTTGCAAATTAATCCCCGAGATAGCTAGATTAAGCTATTACGATATCGGAAACATAAAAATCATTAAAAACGAGACAATAATACTCACCTAATTAAGAAAAATAAGCTTTTCTTTCTTCAAGCTTCCATGGCTAGGGTTTCCATGTTTTATTTTAGGAAAGATGATGAAAATGATGATATTTTGTTTTATTTTATCTATTTATCATCATTTTATCATTTACTTTCCAAAATTAACCTTAATAATTTACTAAATTCCAATGATGAATAATCATCCTTATCTACTAACTCCTCTAAATGTTCTATTTTCCATATAAGGACATCAAATTTTAAATTCCATAGCTATTTGTGTAACAGCCCGGTTTAGACCCTAGTCGGAACAATGGTTTCGGGATCACAAATCCGAGTCAAAAAAATATTTTAATATTATTTTTGGTGTTTACAGTATGTGAATTAAGATATGTGAAAGTTTCACGTGAAAATTTTATCGTTTGTGTGCTCGATTTTATAAAAGGACTTAATCGCGTAAAATGCAAAAGTGGCAATCTAATTGTTAAAGCACTAATTTGCTATGATTTATTAAATGTGAGGTCCTTATGTGGCAAATAGTCCATTCATGAGTTAATGGATGATAGTGGAGTGGCATTTGGTGTAATTATTAATGTTATTAAAGGTTAAATAAGTAAAAAGGCAATTATATGTTAAATAAGTAAAAACAAATTGTGTCATCTTCTTCCACTATCCATATTCACCGAAAATTAAACTTAAAATCAGCCATGGGAGAGCTTGATATTCGGCCAAACTTTGAAGACAAATTGGTGAGTGGTTTTTGCTCGGTTATTAATAATTTCTACGTTTTTGAGATCGTTGCTTCGTAATCTAGCTAACCTGTACCTCCGTTTCTAAAACTGTTAAAGAATTTTTGAATCGCCATTGTTGAATACTTGAGCTCTTTGATAGTTTTTGATGAAATATGAATATTTGATGTTAGATTTTCATCTTTTATAAAGTGATTTTTGATAAAAATGTCAATTTTGGACTAAATTGTGAAATATGAAAATATTGTGGTAGAAATGTGAAATAAATGAAAAATATGGGCTGTTATAGCAATAAAGAGAATTCGGCTAGCATGGGTATTTAAGTAATTTTTTGAATTTTGTGTTTTTGTGTAATAAGGACTAAAGTGCAAAAATGTGAAATGTTAGGGGCTAAAATGCAAATTGCTCATTTATATGTTCTTGGATGAAAATTGAATGAAATGTTGAATAAGTAAATTAATTTTGATATTAATTAGACTGGAAAAAGAGGAATTCGGATCTAGATCGAGGGAAAATCAAAGTATCAGATTAGTCGACTTAATTTGTCGTTACTGCGAATGAGGTAAGTTCGTATTTTAATAAACATTACAAAATTATGTTATAAATGCATATTATTTGTATGATTGAATTTAATACCGAATGGTAATGCAAATGTATGTATTTTAAATAAGTTATATATTTGTTATTATGATATTGAATTATTCGAGAAGCAGGTTATATGAACACGAGAAAGTTTCGATAATGTGACGATGTCCGAAAAGCCCCGTTCGAACCCTAGGAATAGTAGAGGATACATGTGTCATGACATAGGATTCCGAGATATGATTTCGTGTAAGACCACGTCTGGGACGTTGGCAACGATTTGAGATATCGTGTAAGACCGTGTGCAGGACACCGCATCGATCGAGATTACGTGTAAGACCATGTGCGGGACATCGACATCGTATATGATTTCGTGTAAGACCCTGTCTGGGACAGTGGCATCGATATTTAATTACATGTAAGACCACGTCTGGGACGTTGGCATTGTATGAGCTTTCCGAGCTATCCGAGTATCCTTATTTATTCTGAACGGTTCAATGGGCATTCTGAGAAATAAATGGTTAAGTGAATGACATTCCGATTCAGGTACGTTGAAAATATATAATATGTTTGAAAATGAAAGGTAAGTATATGTGCAAAGAATGTTATGTGATGTATACGGAAAAGAAATGTGAATATGTGCATTTGAAACATGAACAAATGAATAAGATGTGATTTATTAAGTTGCATATGTGAAATTGTTGGATGCTATATGAATGAAAGGTGAATTTGAGTATAAATAATGATATGAGATTCATATGAAAAAGATATATGATTAAATATGTTGTTTCCCAAAATGTACTCATTTGGCTATATGAAAGTGGGAATTGAATGTTATATGAGAATCGAATTGAATAAGCTTGTGAAAGCTAAAGTTAGTAAGTAAGTAAATATATTATCGAATAGTGATGATTTGATATGAAATCATACTATAAACTTGAGATAAGTTGTGTTTTAGCATGTGAGATAGCATATTATGCTTATGACATTGAATTGAAATTATTTTGTTATGTTAAGTTTATTAAGATACGAGCTTACTAAGCTTTCAAAGCTTACTCTGTGTGTTTTTCCTATGTTTATAAATTTTCGGAGATATGCTTGGGTTGGAAGTCGCAGGAGGCCTTATCACACTATCCGGTTATCGTTTCGGTAAATAAAAGCTTTGAGTTTTGGTTATGTGGCATGTATAGGCTAGTTTTAATATGGTTTATTCTGATTTGTGTATGTATAGCCATGCGAAAATGGCTTGATTGTAATGTTAATGTTGGTATATATTCGGTTTTGCTATAAGTCTATTTTGGAAGTATGTCTTTATAGTATTTAAACATGTGGTGTTTGGTTATATAAATTCGACATTGAGTAGTGATATGTATGGCTTATAATTGGCCCATTTTGGTAAGATTGATACATGCTACATTTTGCATTTGTGAATTGGTATTATTCGGCTTAGATAATAAAGTAAATGATGGATGCATGTTTAAGTTATGGTATATGATAATTTGATTAAGTAATATTCAGGTCATGTGTGTGTATTTGTTTTGATCATTTTGTGAGATAAGAATTAGGCTATACAATGCATGATTATATTTGACTAAACTTAGTTAAAATACGTATATGTTTATGAGATAATCATTTGTGGGTTGGCTTTTTAAATTCGGTTTGTGATGGCAAGTATGTATATATATAGTATGTTTAAATTGTTGGTATTTAGGTCGGTTTTATATGACTTATTTGATTATAGTATGCAAAATAGACATGATATGTTATAGTATGGATGTTCGAAAAGAAGTGGTTTAAATTGTTATGTCATATGCGCATAAATTCGTAATGTGAGTAGAGATATATTTGGTCTTAAAATGATGTTAGTTATTATCTTTTATGTTATTTAAAATTAAACCATGTGATATGACCGAATATGTATATGTTTGAATGACCAAATTTTATTTTGTTGTAATGGGCATAAATTTTATAAGTTAATGTGCTAGCCGAATATTTATTGAAATGAATGGCTAGGTATATGTAGTCCGTTTGATTATAATATGCGTAGGTGCAGAAATTATGAATTGATATGTTGCTATTCAGCTAATGAAATAGATGTTTTGACATATGCTCGGTATATGTTATCTAATGATATATGCTTGGTTATAAGTTGAGCATTTGAATGCCATGAAGGTGAATGTCTTTTGATTCGAACATAGATTCGATGAAGCATGTGCTATATGACTTGATATACGTTAGTTAGTTTGAATATGGAATTTATGTTACGTAAGACATGATTTTCAGGTATGCTAGTTTGGTTTGGAATGTGAATTGATAAATGATACTGATAAGGTAAATTAATAAATATGTTCTGTATATGTGAAAGAGTTAAATAAGCATGATTTGATTTTGTTGGTCATGTGTTTCATATGATCGAATGTGATTTATATGATTGAGTAGATGGTTACTATTCGAGTTTAAAATTGATTGTAAAGGAGTTAATATCACTTTGTGCATAATTGAATCGAATGATTTTATGGTAAAGAAGTTGATATTTCTCTGTACATGTAATGTAGGAAATATAGCATGTATGATCTTATTTGGCTATGCATTTTAAATGTGCAAATTTGGCTGATATGATAGAGTAGATAATTGCTATTTGATTATAAAGTAAATTATAGAAGTTGATATGGCCTTGTGCATGAATTGCAATATATGACCATGCTGAATTGTGTATTGTCCGGTAATGCCTCGTAACCCTAGTCCGACGACAGATACGAGTTAGGGGTGTTACAACTTTAGTTACTATCTTTTCATAATCTTCTAGTAGAGACCGCCAGCTTACGGTCTTTTTCAATTTAACCCCCAATATTCCTGATTTTTGGGTGATCGGTGTGTCACAGTCTTAAAATTTATAATGAGAATGATCGAGCCTAAAAACTAACTATGACAACGATTGAGGCAAGTGTACCTATCGAACAATAGTATAGCTTAGTGGCAAGACCGGATTGTCGAACCCAAAGGAACCGAAAGTACTAATACTAACTTTTTTTTTATTATTTAGCCTTAAAATTGAAGTGAATTGGTTTAATCTAGAAATTTAACTAACTACTAAGCTAAAGACGATGAGACAAAAAGAATGAAATTGGGGAAATACTTGTGGGAAAAACCAATTGATTAAAACAATACCTAAGGAAGAATCCACCTAGACTTCACTTGTTATCTAACTCAAACGAGAAGATTTATTCATTTGACTTGATCCGTAAGATTCCCTAATGTATATTAACCCTCTCTCGAGGCGACTAACGTCTAACCCTAGGTTGATTAATTGAAATCTCTTTCTAATTAAAACCCTAGAATCGCATTAACTCGATCTATGGACTCCCATATTAGGTTTCACCCTAATCCGGTAAAATCTCGTCACCCTATCTCTAGGCGTGCGATCAACTCCGCTTAATTATGCTAGATCTACTCTTAGGCAAGGACTTTTGCTCCTCCACCTAAGCACATCAAACTTGAATTAATATTAGGAAATATCAACACAAGAATTAAGAACACATAATTAAGAACAAATCAAATATTTATCATATAGTTAAAGAAACGATAACAAGATTCATCTTAGGTTTCATCCCCCTCAGGTATTTGAGGGTTTAGTTCATAATGATAATAGAATACATCTCAAAAGAAAAGATGAAGCAAAACATAAGAAAAACTCTAAAACCCCCTGAAGGAATTGAAGAGAGATCCTTCGTCTTGAGTATAACTCCCGCTTCTTGAGATGAATCAACTGGCTTTCTTCAAGTAATTTCCACAATCTCGATCTTTCTGCTCGGCTCCTTGGCCTATTTGGACGCCTTGAAAAGTTGGCCTCTAGGGTGTTTATATAGGCTTTTGGAATGTGTTTCTTTACCCCTAAGTATCCAAATCCGAGTGAAATTCCTCTTCTCCACGGCAGGGACACGCCCTTGGCACACACCCGTGTGAATCGTGGCCAGGCCGTGTTCAGGTCTAATTAGGGAGGCACGGCCGTGTTGCTTGGGCCCAGGCCGTGTCAAATTCGTGATTTGGCCCATTTGGTCCGTTTTAAGCCCGTTTCTTGTTCTTTTCATCCTCCGGTGCTTTCCTGAGTATAAAACATGAAAACAAAGGATTAAGAGCACCAAATTACACAATTCAAGGCTTAAATCACCCAAAAGCATGCTAAATGTGGGTTTAAAATATGTTACTATTTCGGTTTATCAAATACCCCCACACTTAAGCTTTTGCTTGTCCTCAAGCAAAATTCTCAACTCATGATTAAAACGAACTTCCTTGATTCATAAAATTCATCAATAATGTTTCATCATAATTCAAAGATAATTCATACATGGGTAATTCAACTCTAAGAGTCCTAAAGATTCAAACAATCCAAGTCATACATTTTGTAGCATGAAAACATAGGTGTTTCCCCTCATCTAATTAATTACCTTTGATTTAAAATTGACAAGGATTGACATCCTCATTAAAGATTCACTCAAATCACTCGAGGTGTTTAAGGTTAAAAAATTAAGCACTCATAAGTCAAACATGAAAAGCTAATCCCATAAGCTTGCATGAGAATCAAATCTCCACCACTATAATATGAGATAATACACAAATCAAAAGGTCTTTACTTGAGGTTGTACTTGGGGCTTGGGTTAAGGTGTGGATATAGGCTGAATTAGAAGGTTAGAATTGAGATTGACCTGACAAATTACCTAACCAGAAACAATGAACTGATAATAAACAATTACATCAATTGAGAACTTGTAATAATAATACTATTACTAATACAAGCTTCTTTTTCAACCATTGGGATTTAAACGTATAAGCTCACTTAATCACAAAACTAATAATGAATATACTTCGATTTTTTTAAGAACAAATCAAATATATATAATATTTGATGAATTTACTATCGAAATCAATAGGCAATTGATCAAATCAAATCTCGATATAAGGGTAGTCAAAAGGAATGGTGATAACAAAAACAAAGGGTTTTGGGATAATATTAGTGGGTGAGTCAATAAAAAGGGTTGTTAGGATCAACGGGGTTCACTAGGGGTTAATAAAATGGGTAGGCTTTTTAGTGGAGTGAGTGGGTTAAAACCTAGGTTCTTTTATCATCTTAGTATATCAAATCAAAGGTGTGGTATCGACATGTATAATCGATGCAAGTTCTAGAATAACAAATCAATGTTGACACACTCATAATCAATAAAGTGAGCAAGAAAAAGATTATATGCTCTATAAGTCTCAATATCTCACAAAAATTATGGCTTTTTGATGTCAACCTAGCAAATTTCAAACTTCAAAGTAATATTCAAATTCAGGTAGACAACCTAAAAAAAAAATTAATTTTGAAAAATAGACTTATCCTGCTTGATTCTCTAGTATCTTAAAGTTTAAATTATCAATGCACAATTATCAATGACTTAATCTAAAATATATCAATAAAAATCATAAATCACAGGAAATTTTATTCTAATCATAATATGAGAAACTTACTTAAGAAACAAGACATAATTCAGGATTTGAGAATAATGCAAAAAGTTTGGCACCTAATTTCAGGAATTTGAGAATAATGAAAAAAGTTAGGCACCTTTTTAATTTCACCCCCACACTTAAGATGTACATTACCCTCAATGTACAAAGATATATATATATATAAACAATTAAGTAGAAAATCAAAAGATATGGAGAGAAGTGAAACTCCCTGAATTTTTTTTTTTTTGGGTGGATTCCTTGACTTGGAGGTGTGGAAACTTGATTTGGAGGTGAAAGATAAGTTGGAGGAGGCGTTTCTGGCGGTGGTATGGTAGCCGCCTACAATTTCTGCGCTAGATGAAGAAATTGGGAAGCTCGTGAAGAATTAGCCAGGAGATAATAAGAATAATTTGACTTATACTAATTATATGTTTAAAGAAAAGTAAGCTAAAGTGAAGGAAAATAAAAAATGAAATAAAATTAAAAGAAAATATTAATTGACCGAAGGGTCCTTATTGTTGGATGGTTCGCAAGGGGGGTGTGATTTCTAAGGCCGCGGTGGTGTTGGCAGTGGTCATGGTGGGGTGATTCCCTAGCAGCTTTTAGAACCTAAAACCAAGAAACTAAGATAAAATAAATTAAATTAAACATAAGAGAAATAAAGAAAAGGAAAATAAAGGAGAAGAGAAAGGAAAAAGAAAAATAAAATGGTCTCAAAGACCCTTGGCTTGTTGAATAATTGAAGCGGCCGGCATGAACTTATATAGATCGATCTCCCACAGGGAGACTGTGCTTGGATCCTTCTGTTTCTTCGACATGGATGTGGTGTAGCTCAAGGGCTTTGTAGATGGAGGAATAGAGGAAAGAATGGAGGGGTTGGGAGGGGAGGGTGAATGTGAGTAGGGAAAAAGGGATGGGAAGTGGGTGAGAAAAGGGGGCAAGGGGTGTTTTTAAATAGAATTTTCAAAACTGGTACATCCCCATGCCCGTGTACCAGGGGCGTGTTGGGTCACACGGTCGTATCACACGGCTGTGTTGTGTTTCGTTTGTTTCTCCCACGCCCGTTTCGTGGTCACCACGCCCATGTAGGATCAAACAGTATCGACCACGGCCGCATCGTACGGCCGTGGCTAGTTAGTTGGAGTGCGTGTGTCTTCCCTCAGTGTCGGTCACGGCCATATCACACGGCCGTGGAAATTTATAGTCGTCCGTGATCTGGGAATCTTTCGTTATTGGCTCGTACTACCTCTGCTATGTCAGTATGGAAGTCCGTAGTATCCACACGGCCACGGCCACGACCGTGTGCAAGGCCGTGTGGTCTGAAAATCTGCACTTTGGTTAGTTTAAAATTAAATGCTGAAAAGGAACAATAAAAGTAAAAATAAAAAATGTAAAAATTAATGGAGTTAGTGCTGGGTTGCCTCCCGAAGAAGCTCGTTTAAAGTCTTAAGCTAGACTTTCCTCTCATTCGCATAATCAGGGTGGTTTGAAAAGTTGAACATATTTCCTCATGCTATCTGTCCTATTATCCGTGTATAATTCAAGTCGAGTAGCGTTTATTTTGAAAGTGCCAAATATAGGATTACTTATCTCGACTGTTCCGTATGGGAAAACCTTGATTACCTTAAAAGGAATTTCTTTATTTGTATTAGGGTCAGGAGGAGATATTCGAGGGTCTGTTTTATCTAACAATACTCGGTCTCATATTTTAAAGTGATTTGTCGTTCCTACGAGCTCGTCTGGTGGTTCCCTCGGTTTCTCTTCGTGTATCCCTAGTGTTTCCTTGAAATGTGTCTTCCACTCGTCTAGTTCATCAACTTGATCCCTTCGATCCTCATGAGTTGTTTCTTTGTTGGCATTGGGTCTAGGATCGGGTTTAGTTGTGTTCTTTTGTGGTGCTTCCTGCAAAGAAGGGTTAACTGAATGGTTATCAATAGAATTTACTTTCTCAACTTGTTTGCTCGATGTTCTAACCGAATCGAGAGCCTGAAGAGTGACTGTCTTGTTACCTACACAGAGTATGAGTTCACCTGTGTCAACATCAATTTTAGTCCTGGCAGTTGTTAAAAAGGGCCTTCCTTGAATTAATGGGATACTATTGTCCTCATCCATGTCTAAAACAACAAAGTCTACTGTGAATACGAATTTATCAATCTTTACTAGCACATCTTCAATTATACCCCTAGGAATTCTAACAGTTTTATCAGCTAATTGAATGCTCATCCTAGTTTGTTTGGGTTTCCCTAGACCAAGTTGTTTAAACATTTTATAAGGCATGACATTTATGCTTGCCCCTAAATCAGCTAACGCATTATCAATAGATAAACTACCAATTAAGCATGGAATTGTAAAACTCCCTGGATCTTTTAATTTTTGTGGTAATTTATTTTGGAGAATTGCTGAGCACTTTGCGTTGAGTTCCACATGCGATTCCTCGTCTAGCTTTCGCTTGTTTGTCAAAAGTTTTTTTAAGAATTTCCTTGAATCTGGCATCTGCGAAAGAGCTTCAAGTAATGGTAAGTTAATATGTAATTTCTTTAAAAGTTTAAGAAACTTATCGAACTGTTCCTCTGTGTCGTCTTTCTTTATCGCCTCGGGGTATCTTATACGAGGTTGGTACTCTTTAATTACCGATTTTAGCTTTTTACTTCCTTCCTCAACCTTACCTTCTTCTACCACATTCTCTTGCCTTAAATGAGGCTCATCTAACCATGCATTATCATGATTTGATATGGCTTGAATCTGCTCCCTTGGGTTAGTTTCAGTGTTGCTTGGCAATCTACCTTATGGTCGTTCCGTCAAGATCTTGGTGATTTGCCCAATTTGATCTTTGAGCTCTTGTGTCGATGCTTCTTGTTTTTCAAGTTTTGTTTCTATACTTTGGAAACGTGTTTCTGTTGCTACTATATATTTTGTCAAGATCTCCTCAAGGTTCGGCTTCTTTTCCTGTAGAGTGCTATTCTTTGTTGGAAATTTGGAGGGTGTTGTTGTCTTTGATTTCCTTGACCACCCCATGAAAAATTGGGGTGGTTCTTCTAACCTGGATTGTAAGTATTGCTATAAGGGTTATTTTGATATCTGAAATTATTACTTACATAGTTCATTTGTTCGCCTTCTATGCCATGTCCGTAGGGTGGGTACTCAGGATTCGCCACACCTCCACTTGTTTCGCACTGCATAACAGGTTGTACCTGCAAGGAATTACACAAACCATCAAATTTTTTAGTTAACACATCTACCTGATTCGATAGCATGGTTACTGCGTCGAGGTTGAAAACGCTGGCAGCTTTCGTGGGCTTTGTCCTCGTGACTTGCCACTGATAGTTATTTAGGGACATCTCCTCTATAAATTCGTAAGCTGCTTCAGGTGTTTTATTATTCAGAGTTCCACCGGCTGCTGAATCGATCAACTGCCTAGTTGAGGGGTTCACACCGTTGTAAAAAGTTTGGACATGTAGCCACAAGGGTAATCCACGGTGTGGGCACCTTCTCAATAGATCTTTGTATCTCTCCCATACATCGTAAAGTGTTTCTAAATCCATCTACACAAAAGAAGAGATATCATTCCTTAATTTGGCCGTTTTGGCCGGTGGAAAATATTTTAATAAAAAATTTTCGGTCATTTGTTCCCATGTAGTAATTGATCCTCGGGGAAGAGAATGCAACCACTGTTTAGCTTTATTCCTCAAAGAAAAGGGAAATAATCAAGTCGGATGGCATCATCGTAAACGCCATTAATTTTAAAAGTGTCGCAGAATTCCGGAAAATTCGCTAAGTGTGTGTTAGGATCCTCATCCCGCAAACCATCAAACCGAACGAAACTGTTGTATCATCTCAGTATAGTGTTAGGTTTCAATTCGAAATTATTTGCAGCAATAGTAGGTCTAACAATACTAGATTCAGTACCAACTAAACTAGGCTTAGCATAATCATACATAGTTCGAGGAGCCTGATTTTCGACCATCTCTGGAGGTAGCGGATTATTTTCAGCCATCTCTTCGGTGGTATTGATGATGTTTTCTTGCTCTTCTTCTGTGTATTGTAGACTTCGCCTAATTTCTCTCCGGTTTCTACGAACGGTTGCTTCGATCTCTCTATCGTAAATTAAAGGTCCTGTCGGGTTCCTTCTAGTCATAAAATAGAGGTACCTACAAGGAGCAAAGACTAAAATTTAGAAAGATAAAAATAGAAAACAAAATAAGAGTAAAAATGCAGAAAATAAAAATGGCTAAAGTAATAAAAATTGAGTGTTCTTAATATTTCAGTTCCCCGGTAACGACGCCAAAAACTTGATCGGTGTGTCACAGTCTTAAAATTTATAATGAGAATGATCGAGCCTAAAAACTACCTATGACAACGATTGAGGCAAGTGTACCTATCGAACAGTAGTATAGCTTAGTGGCAAGACCAGATTGTCGAACCCAAAGGAACCGAAAGTACTAATACTAACTTTCTTTTTATTATTTAGCCTTAAAATTGAAGTGAATTGGTTTAATCTAGAAATTTAACTAACTACTCAGCTAAAGACGATGAGACAAAAAGAATGAAATTAGGGAAATACTTGTGGGAAAAACCAATTGATTAAAACAATACCTAAGGGAGAATCCATCTAGACTTCACTTGTTATCTAACTCTGAACCAGATGATTTATTCATTTGACTTGATCCGTAAGATTCCCTAATGTATATTAACCCCTCTCTCGAGGCGAATAACGTCTAACCCTAGGTTGATTAATTGAAATCTCTTTCTAATTAAAACCCCTAGAATCACATTAACTCGATCTATGGACTCTCATATTAGGTTTCACCCTAATCCGGCAAAATCTCGTCACCCTATCTCTAGGCGTGCGATCAACTCCGCTTAATTATGCTAGATCTACTCTTAGGCAGGGACTTTTGCTCCTCCACCTAAGCACATCAAACTTGAATTAATATTCCGGAAATATCAACACAAGAATTAAGAACACATAATTAAGAACAAATCAAATATTTATCATATAGTTCAGCAAATGATAACAAGATTCATCTTAGGTTTCATCCCCTTCAGGTATTTGAGGGTTTAGTTCATAATGATAATAGAATACATCTCAAAAGAAAATATAAAACAAAACATAAGAAAAACTCTAAAACCCCCTGAAGGAATTAAAGAGAGATCCTCCGTCTTGAGTATAACTCCAGCTTCTTGAGATGTATCAACTGGCTTTCTTCAAGTAATTTCCACAATTCTGATCTTTCTGGCTCGGCTCCTTGGCCTATTTGGGCCCCGAAAGTTGGCCTCTAGGGTGTTTATATAGGCTTTTGGAATGTGTTTCTTTACCCCTAAGTATCCAAATCTGAGTGAAATTCCTCTTCTCCACGGCAGGGACACGCCCTTGGCACATGCCCGTGTGAATCGTGGCAAGGCCGTGTTCAGGTCTGATTAGGGAGGCACGGCCGTGTTGCTTGGGCCCAGGCCGTGTCGATTTAGTGATTTGGCCCATTTGGCCCGTTTTAAGCTCGTTTCTTGTTCTTTTCATCCTCCGGTGCTTTCCTGAGTATAAAACATGAAAACAAAGGATTAAGAGCACCAAATTACACAATTCAAGGCTTAAATCACCCAAAAGCATGCTAAATGTGGGTTTAAAATATGTTACTATTTCGGTTTATCATTGGGTTTCAAGGGAAATCGGGTTTGACATACCTTTTCAAGATCACTCTGAATCAGAATTGGCGTCATCCAAATTTGCCACAGATTGAAATTTGTGATGCCATCGAACTTATCAATATCAAACCTTGTTGTTGTCATCTCTGAATGGGTTGCATGTGGGAATCGAACTACCTCTAATGTCAATTTGTTGGGGATAAACCCGATTAAGCAACGAACAAGTAAAATAACTTCGAAATCGAAAAGATCGACACAAATATTTCATGTGGAAAAACCCCTCCGAAGTGAATAAAAAACTACGGGAAAAGATAATTTAACTATAACGGAAAAAACGAAGAGTACAAAGATGGAGATAAAACTAAACCTCAAAACTCAAAATAAGAACCCTCAAAATGTAAACACAAAATTCTCTGAAAGCTTGTAAAAGCTAATACCTAAATATGTAATGGGTTAAATATTTTAGGGTAGAAAAATGTCTATTTATAGGCTAAATTCGTAGGTCAAATAATATTAAAATAATCTACCCTAATCAGAGTTCGACTGGGACAAATAATTAGAGTTTGAATGGGACAAATAATCAGAGTTTAACTGGAAGAAGAAAACATAGAAAATTGCATGTCACGTTGCCACGTAGTGATGTGGAGTTCGCATTGTCGAGGCGAGGTGGCGAGCGTCATCGGGATGACGGTCTTCTTCTCGTTGTGATGTCGACAACTTGTTAGGACAAAGAGTTCTTCCTCATTGCAACATCACTCTCTATTTGTGTCCTAATTTGACCGAAATGTTAGGCATTCTCCACAATTCGTTCGTTTGTTTGGGCATTAGCATTTGTTTATCAACGAATCTTGATATGAAATTTATTAAATTAAGTTGAATGAGAAGTAGTTAGAATTAAAATAAATATTCAATTACATTTAAATATATTAATATTCAATTACATTTAAATATATTAAAGTAGGTTTTTATAAAATTGTTTGTGACTTTGAGAGTCCAGAAGCAAATTATGGCATTATTTTTAAGTAGAAAATAGTTTATTTATAGGGTATTTTTTTTTCTATTTTATAAGTAGTTCAACTCTTTAACTTTGTTTATGAATAGAAGTGAGCAAAATCCGACTCAATTTGAAAAAATCGAAAAAAAATTCGAATTTTAAGTTAATCGAATCAAGTTATTCGAGTCAACTCGAATAAATAATTTGAGTTACGAGTTCGAATCGAGTTGAATTTTACAATTCTAATAACTCGAATAATTTGAATAACAATTTGGTGTAAATACCCCTTTGGTCCCTATCAATTTTGAAAATGAGCAAATTGGTGTCTTACTCAACAAAAATTACAAAAAAAAAAAATTAATAATTTTAAAAATTCTAAATATTTATAAAATTCTAAAATTTATATTTTAAAAAAATTCTAAAGAATATATAAAGAAAGTTAAAATTTAAAAAAAAAATTAAAATAATAATTTTGGGACTTAATTAATGATTCAAGTTTATCATATTAAAATATTTATTTTTTTCTTTGAAAAAGTTTTCTAATATATATGGTTTCAAATTTATGTGCTCCAACATAGAATTAGTTATATTGTAACAAGATTTTAATTTGACATGTTTAATTTTTTAATTTAACTCAAACAATTTTACTCGATTCAATTCAACTCGAATTTTCATTTTACTCGACTTGATTCAAAAAATTTCAAATCGAATTAGGATGATAAAATAGGATTCATAAACTTGATTAACTCGAATTTTTTTCATTCGAGTTAACGCTTATCCTTATTTATAAAATCTAAAAAACCACGGAAGTTAGAAAGCAGGTATAGCCATAATAATAAGTATACATTCTTTGCTCTTAGCTATCAACCATTAATCTAAAAAAGAATGAGAAGAGAACCAGAAATTTCATTACAAAAAATAATTTTGTTTAGGCTATAGATAATTAATTCGACTGTTCAATACTAGCATCTAAAGTAGAATTATGATTAATTATTTCAATTATTTAATCAACACAGATCATACATTTCCATTCAGAACTAAATTATTTAATTCGAATCAGTTGTTTACAAAGACGCAAAAACTCGAACATTTAATTTAAAATTTTATTTATTTTCTTTTTTTACGGATTAATTAGTTATATTAAGTAGAATTTTTTCACCCAAATCTATAAACTCCATTATTAATTAATTAACTTTTTTCATCTTAATTTTTATCTTCAAAAATTTTGGTACGTTGTTCCTTACCTTTTTTACTCAATTTGCTCGTCTAATTGGGGTTCTTTCTTCTTCTTTTTTCAGGATCTCTTGCTTATCACAAGAACAATGCACCTATGCTTTCACGACTTGAGGTAATATCTTGACTATAATCTTACTACCTTGCTTCTGCTTTAATGTAATAATAAAAATTCTTATAATTTAATTGATTTTTTTATCATGTTAATAAAAATAATTTGTTTCTTCTCTTTTGGTTTGCCTAACAATAGTGTCACTCTTTGATTTTTTTCTCGTCCCATTAATTCTCTCTTTTTTTTCCTCTTTCACTCCATGTCTATTTTTTGGATATTTTTGTTGCATTTATAAGTTGTGATGAACAGATGACAGTATTTGTTGTCACTGGAGCTCCATCGGCCATCGACAGCTTCTCATGGAAAGTGGGTAGCTCTTCGTCTCTTTCTTTTTTTAAGAGTATTTCAAAATAATAAATGATTTCACGAGTCAATTTGGAGCCATGTTGTTTTAAGATTTTTTTTTTGTTTGTTTTCTATTATTTAATAAGTCTTCATTCTTAAAAGTTTTTGTCAACTATTGTAGTACGTTTCTTAGTCTTATTTATACATGTAGTCTTGTTTTTGCAAGTGATTTTAAAGATGGCTTTTCTCCGCTCGTTCCAGTTCAGCGGATGCTTGGTTCTTTTGACAATTCTGCCCGCCGCTTTGTGCCATCCATGACCGATTTCCTTATCGTATTAAGTACTTGCAATCACTCTAAATATGTCGTGCTTGAGTTGTGACAGAGCCAATTGTTAACGTATCATAATATTCTATTGATGCTGAGGTTGAAGCTTTTATTGTATTGATCGAGCTTGCCCTTCACTACTTATTACGAGTGTTAATTTTTTTCTCCCAAATCGTATAATAATAAATTTCTTTAAAAAATTGATTTCATTATAATTCATCATTTAGTTGATAAAAAGTAATGATATTTAATAACTTCATTAAGTTATGTGTTATTTTGAAGTATTTTTCTCTTTCAATCTTATTGTGCAACTTCATAAAAACAGCTTGAGACCTTTCATTTCTCAAATACACAAATAGGTGAAAATTCAATTTCTAAATTACATGAACTTGGGTAAAATTCATAAGATATACCCTTAGTTTTGTCTTTATTCCTTCAAAATGCCATTATATAACCATCAATAGAAATTTAAAATTTTATCTACACCAAATGTATATAATTAATTTCTCTAAAAATAATTTTAAAAAAGTAATATATTCTTTTCATTTACTTATTTCGCATTTTCTTTTATGGTACGTATATGATTTTTACTCTCAACAATACTACAACAGTGGTTATATAGATGAATCTTTTATGCGAATTCAACTAACGACAAATATTTTTCCCAAATGCCTTCAAATTCTAAAACACAACACCAAAACATATCTTCAAGAATATGAATCACACGTTCAGATTGACCATCAATCTAAGGATGAAATGCGGTACTAAAATGTAATTGCGTACCCAAAGCTTCTTGTAACTTGTTCCAGAATCGGGATGTGAAACGCGGATCTCTATCTGAAATAATGGAGATTGGTACTCCATGCAACCTGACAATCTCAGAAGCATATAATTCTGCTAATCTGTCCAGGGAGAAACCTATACGTACCGGAATGAAATGTGCAGACTTCGTCAAACGATCGACAATAACCCATATGGCATCTTTTTTTTTTTGGAGATAGAGATAATCCCGATACAAAATCCATAGTAACTCTATCCCATTTCCATTCTGGTATCGTCACTGGCTATAACAATCCTGAAAGTACCTGATGTTCAGCTTTAACTTGCTGACATATCAAACATCTAGATACAAATCTAGAAATATCACGTTTCATTCCCGACCACCAGTACATCTGTTTCAAATCATTGTACATTTTATTACTCCCCGGATGAACAGACATAGTACCGTTATAAGTTTCGTGCAAAATTTTCTATACAAGCTCTGAATTTTTGGTACACAAACTCTACCTCTGAATAACAGGCAATCATCAGGTCCTATCTGAAATTCTGAATCAGAAATCGACTCATAGTGTACCCGTTTAATTTGCAACTCATTATCATATTTCTGAGCTTCGCAGATCTGCTGTAGAAACATCGGTTTAGCTTTTAACTCAACTAAGATTAAGCCATCATATGTAATGACCCGATAGTCATGGGTATCAGAAAGTGTATTTTCGGGTCTCTATTTTCGTAGAACGGATTCGTAAATATTTATTAAAAATATTTACGAAGCTAGTTGTGTGGTTAATTAGGTTTTGGTCAGGTGAATTAGCTTGAATTAAGGGTAATTAGGTGTAAGGATTAAATTGAATAAAGGGAGAAAGTTTAATTATTGATTAAAAGAAAAAGTGAAGGATTAAATAAGCAATTAATCCCTATATAACAAGTGTGTGGTAAAAATAATTCCATGTGTGTAAATAGTATACATATATTTATAATAATTATATATTTACTTATTATTTAAGTAAATATTATTATATTATTATATTATATTATATTATTATATTAAAACATAAAACAAAATAAATAAAGAAATGAAATAGAAGGAAAGTTGAAACGAACATAGAAGAAAAGAGAGAAAGAAAAAGAAGGAGAAAATTAGGGTTTCAAGGGTTCAAGCTCAAATTGGTTAGTCAATTTAGTCCATTTTCTTGTAATTTTTATGTTTTTAGAATCCTAGTATTAAATACTACTTAATATATGTTGAAATTTTAGGAAATATTGAATTTTTAGATGATGTTCATGTTGGATAATTTAAGTATTTTGGACTAAATTGATAGAATTTTAAGTTAGAAATGAAAAAGGGATTGAATTGTAAAATAAATTATAAGTTTTGAATAATAAGGACTAAATTGAGAAAATTTTTAAATTTAGGGATTTAAGTAAATTAGAGAGTTGAATTTAGTCTAAAGTGGAAATTGAATGAAAATATGAAATTAGTTTTGAAGAAATAAAATTAGTCTCGGTTTAAGGACTAAATTGGAATTTAGGCAAAAGTTGAATACAAATTGAAATATTCAATGTGAAATTGTGTTGTATTGATGATTTTTAATTGTTTAATTTCCGTAGCTAACGTTGTGCCAGAAACCTCGGCTAAGAAGGGAAAAGAAAAAGTCAACGAGGAGTAGCTCGGAAATTACGGTTTGTATTTCTATAATCTGAATCTAATTATTAATTGTTGTAATTTGTTTTAGTGTTTATGGTAAGTAGTTGAGGTGAGTATATGATATTTTGATATTGAATTGAATTGAATTCATTGTACATGTGATTATAAGGAAAATTGATATTTGATATTGATTATTATTGAATTGTGAAATTGAAAACCCTATTAACTATATCGGGATGAGTCAGATATAGTTAGCATGCCATAGGATTGAAAGAGTTCAAGGATACTTCGACCTTGATTCGATGAGACACTGGGTGTCAATTTATTACTTCGGATAAATTCGATGAGGTACTGGGTACCAACTTACTTCGGCATGGCCGATGAGACACTAGGTGTCAATCTATTACTTCGATTTATCCGATGAGGCACTGGGTGCCAAACTGGTGTGTTTTGGTTGGATCCGTGCATCCGTCCAAGTCCAAGTAGTGTTAATAGGGGTAATTGAATTAAATATTGACATGATTGATATTGAATGATGAATTGAGATATGGATAGAAACACAAGAATTGTGAATTTATGAATTGGTTACAATTGAACAACATTGTTGTTCAAATGAATTAAGTTTACATTGTGAAAGCTATCTGGGATAGCAAATGATAAGGATTGAATGTGTCATAAATTCATCTCTATGAATTGATTAATTGTAACTATGGTTATTGTATGATTTAATGTATATGTTATATAAATTTTATTTTTAAGCATTCGAATTATAGAAATACCACTGAGTTCATACTCAGCGTACGACTTGTTTTCCGTGCGCAGGTTAGGTGTTAAAGTTGATCGTCGATTCGGTATCCACAACAATCCCGATCTCAAAACGTGGTGATATATACTTCTTTTTGGTAATGGCATGCACCTAGGATGTAGGATGTCTTATGTTTGTCATTTTGAGAAATGGTTGTAAATGATGTTGTAATTTGAAATTGGTTGGTATATATACATGAAATATGTGTTATATTGAGGCTATAAATGGTATGTTTTGGTTGATGTATGAATGAACATAACATAGACAAAATTGGATTGAAATTGGTACAAATTTAGAATTAGCTTGAATGGTATTTATTTGGATTGTTTTGGATATTATATGTGAAGTACTTATTAGGATAGATTGGTTAAGTCATTAGGTTGATTGTTTGACATGTTTTAGATTTATTTGAATGTGTTTTGTATTGATTGAATAATTGGTTTTTGAGTTGCTTGGTGTTTAAGTTTGCAGGGAAGTGTAAACTTGATGTTTAAGGTTTATTTTGAGTCCACACGGCCAGACACACGGGCATGTGACTGGACCGTGTGAGACACACGGCTAAAAGATGGGTGTGTGATTTGGCCGTGTGTCCCCTGCAACTTTTAAATTTCAAAACAGAATGCCCAGGAAATTTCACACGGGTAGAGACACGGGCTTGTGTCTCAGCCGTGTGAGGCAAACGGCCTAGCACATAGGCTAGCATACGGGCGTGTGGCTGGCTATGTGACCTAAGTCAGAGAGTTACACGGGGTCGGACACGGCTTGAGGTACGAGCATGTCTAATGACCACACGGGTGTGTCTCTTGACCACACGGGCGTGTGACCCCTTCACCTAGTAAAAATTTTGAAATTTCACGAAAAATTTCCTAAGTAACTGATTAAGTCCCGATTTGTTTCTAACACTTGTTTTGGGCCTCGAGGGCTCATAAAAGGGATGATATGATTAAGTTATGATGTTTTTGTATGGATAATTATGTAATATTCTTATTTGATCTGAAAAGTTCGGTAATGCTCTGTAACCCTGCTCCGACGACGGATAAGGGTTAGGGGATGTTACATCATCAGACAATGACAATCAGGTATTCATTGCTCGCAACACAAATAGAGACTTTCTACTCAGAGCATCTGCAACTACATTTGCATTTCCCGGATGATAATCAATAACTAAGTCATAATATTTCAACAATTCAAGCTATCTGCGTTGTATCAGATTCAAATCTTTCTGTGACATCAGATACTTTAAACTTTTATGATCGGTAAACATATGACATTTTTCACCGAACAAATAGTGTCACCAAATTTTCAGTGCAAAGACAATAGCTGCCAATTCTAAGTCATGTATCGGGTAATTCTTTTCATGTGGTTTTAACTGTCTGGAAGCATAGGCTATTACTTTACCTTCTTGCATCAAAACACAACCTAAACCATTCAATGACACATCACTGTCAATCATAAATTCTTTACTCGATTCAAATTTGAACGGGCCCGGTCGGTGATCACCAACGGGGCTTTCAACTAATTAAAACTTTGCTGACATTTATTAGACCATTCAAATTTCACATCTTTCTGTAATAACCGTGTCATTGGTGTAACTATCATCGAAAACCCTTTTACAAATCTCTGATAATAACTAGCTAATCCCAGAAAACTTCTGACTTCAAATACATTTTTCGGTGGTTTCCAGTTAACAATTGCTGAAATTTTATTCGGATCAACTTTGATACCTTCAGCCGACACTATGTATCCCAAAAAACCAACTTCTCGAAGCCAAAATTCACATTTGCTAAATTTAGCATACAATTGTTTATCACGCAGAATTTGCAGAACAATTCTCAAATACTCAGCATGTTCAGTCTCATCTCGGGAATATACCATAATATCATCAATAAAAACCACAACAAATCTATCCAAATACGATTTAAAAATTCTTTTCATCAAATCCATAAATACCCCAGGTGCATTTGTTAAACCAAACGACATCACAAGAAATTCATAATGCCCGTACCTAGTTCTGAATGCTGTTTTCGGCACATTAAATTCTTACACTCGTAACTGATAATAGCCATAACAAAAATCAATCTTCGAGAACACTGTGGCACCTTTCAATTGATCAAACAAATCATCAATACGAGGCAATGGATACTTATTCTTGATTGTAACTTTTTTGAGCTGTCGGTAATCAATACATAATCTCAAGGATCCATCCTTTTTCTTAACAAATAGAACCGGTGCACCCTAAGGTGAAAAACTAGGTCGAGCAAAACCCTATCAGTTAGTTCTTGCAACTGTGCTTTGAACTCTTTTAGTTCTGTAAGAGCCATTCTGTATGGTGCTATCAATATTAGTGTTGTTCTCGGAACAAGATCTATAGCAAATTCAAATTCTCTGATCGACGGTAATCCAGGTAATTCCTCTAGAAACACATTAGGATACTCACAAACCACTGACACTTCAGACACTTTAGTATCCAACACATAAGCAAGGTAAGCATCATAACATTTTCTCACATATTTCTGTGTTGACATAGCTGATATCACATTAGACAACTCGTCCAATTTCTCTGATTCAATACAGAGCATTTCACCATTCTAACATTTCAATGCTTTTGTTTACAGTTTACCACAGCATCATGAAAAGTTAGCCAATCCATGCCAAAAATCACATCAAATTCATCAAACGGTAATAACATCAAGTCAGCTGAGAAACAGTAATCCCGTATCATTAACGGACAATTCTTACAAATTTTATCAACTAAGACATACTGGCTAGAGGGTTTGATACTTTAACCATAAATTCAGTGGATTCAACAAGTAAGTTTTTATTAGACACTAAATTCGTGCAAATATATGAATGAGTTGAACCGGGATCAATTAAAGCAGTTACATCAGTATCAATAAAAGAGAAAGTACCAGTAATAACATCTGATGTAGAGGCATCTTCCCGTGCAAGAATGGTATAGGTCTTAACTGGTGCTCGTGCTTTGGATCTTACAGTGGAATCTTTTGTCACACCACGACTACCACTCGTATTTCCAGAATTACGAGGTGGTCTACCTCTCGCAGCTGTATTGCTTAGTCTCAAAGTTTGAATAGTATCTTTTTCAGTTTTCTCCAGGCAATCTCTAAGATAGTGGTCAAAGGAACCACATCTGAAAAAAGCTCCACTCTTCATTCGACATTCACCAAAATGTAGCTTGTTACAGTGCTTACACCTGGTTTTGGTGTTTCTAACATTACCTGCACTTGCTACAGATGTAGTCTGAGATTTGGGACTTGAGCGTCAGGTACCTCTATATCTATTGGAGTATCCCACAGAGGTTGTAGAGTGGTCATGATATTTCTTTGATTTCTTTGATGCTGAATGGTATGACTTTCCCGTTAATCTTTTACTTGGAGCTCTGGCTTCCATCTCAGCTTGTTTTTTTTCTTTACTGAACTCTTCAACTTTATATGCTCGGTCAACCAGTGCAACAAATTCTTTTGATTTAATAATCCCGACTAACAATTTTATATCTTCATTTAAACCCTCTTCAAACCGTTTACACATTGCGGTTTCAGTCGGTATACATTCTCTAGCATATTTACTCAGTCGAACAAATTCCCGTTCATATTTAGATACTGTCATATGACCCTGTTTAAGCTTCAAGAATTCTTTACGTTTCTGATCAAGAAACCTCTAACTAATATATTTCTTTCGAAATTCAGTTTGGAAAAATTCCCAAGTAACCCTTTCTTTCGGCACAACAAAAATTAGTGTATTCCACCATTGGTAAGCTGAATCTTTTAACAGAGATATCGCACATTTAAGACATTCAGCCGGTGTACAAGATAGTTCATCGAGAACTCTCATAGTGTTTTCTAACCAGAACTTCACTCTTTCGGGATCATCTTCAGTTGTAGCTCCAAATTCTTCTGCACCGTACTTATGGATTTTATCAACAGGAGGCTTACCAGCTCTAATAATTTCTGTACTTTGAGGCATTTCGGGAACCGATTGAGGAACCAAGAGGTTTGGAGGTTGTTGCACAGCTGGATTTGTTCTTACATATTCAGTAAACCATTCATTCATCATTTGGAAGAAGGCTTCTTTAGCCTCTCCTCCCCGGCCTCTCCTCCAGAAGACTTCTACTACTTGAGGCTGCTCTTTGCACTGAGGCTTGAGCATTACTTTCAGCTTCTTTGAAATCAGCTCGGTTGGATGAAATTGTTATATAAAAAACATGTTTTAAAATGGTTAGGAGATATCACACTATCACATGTTATATAATGGCATGTATAGCTAGACTCGTATATGCTACGTTAGTCTAAGAATCGACTAAACCGTAGCTCTGATACCAATAAATGTAAGACCCCTAATCAAAATCCGTCGATGAAACAGGGTTACGGAGCATTACCAGAATTTACAAATCAAATAACAGACATTTCATATCAACTAGCATTCATGTCAGAAAAAATCAAAATCAATCATATTGTCCCTTATGTGAGCCCTCGAGGCCCAAAATACATATTAGAATTAAGTCGGGACTAAACCGGGTACTCAGAGAATTTTTTAGAAAACATTAAAATTTTTCAAAGGTGTAGGGGACACACGCCCGTGTGGCCAGGCCGTGTGTCTCACACGGTCAAGAAACACGCCCGTGTCTCAGGCCTTGTGGACATTCGAAATAGGGACACACGGCCGTATCCTAGCCCGTGTCCAAACTTATGAGCTCTCTGACTTGGGTCACACGACCAAGCCACACGCCCGTGTGCTAGACCGTGTGAGCATTCTATTTTGCACTAATTAAAAGATACAGGGGACACACGACCGTGTCACTTGGCTGTGTGTCACACACGGCTGAGACCCACGCCCGTGTCTTTGCCCGTCTGGACGAAATAGGCCATTTTTCTAGCCACATTTCTCTCCCAATTAGTCTTCAACTTACATCAACATTTTTGCACATCATCAAGCCATATAAAACTACTTAAAACAAGCCAAACTCAAGTCTTAAACATAACATGACATATATCCAAGAATCCATACTTACCAAATTAACCAAATACACATATAAGCATATTTATGCCTAATATACCAATCCAATCCAACCATCAATATGCTTATGAATTATCCATTATTCAACAATACCAAGCACACATTAAACATGATAATGCCACATATATATACATTAAATTCAAGCTATTCAAATGGCTAATCACAACAAAACAATTGTATGTCATCATTGGCCAAATGAACCTATACATGCCATTATAACCAAAATTAATTTACTATATGTACCGAAAAGGGCTATTGGATAGTGTGAATCTGCTTCGACCAGCTTCTAACCAAATCGAGCTTTCGAGTTACTATAAAACAGGGAAAATAAAACAGAGTAAGCATTTAAGCTTAGTAAGTTCGTATAACATGGAATTTTACTTACCATTCAATTACATTTAAGGTAAGCATACAAAACATATTCCAATCAACTTGGCCAAAAGCCTAAACACATATCTTCAACACGTTAGCCATGTAAGCACATATAATAGCCCATCATCATGGATGAACAAAGTCATCAAGCAAGTTCCACATACATGTAACAATCATTTCATGCTTTAGTATATCAAGTAATATCATTTCCATGTACTTCATGTATATACGGGTAATAGTTCGTTTCGAACTTATATTATCTCATATCAGAACTTAGCCCGTTGAACCATTTAAAATATAGTTGGATACACAGAAAGTACACACAAAGTGTACAAAACTGTAATCCGTCAATTCATATTTAGGAATACTCATACGAGTATGTAAACGGGAAGCTCTTTCGAGCCATATAACGGGAAACTCATGTGAGCTGTATATCGAGAAGCTCATGCGAGCCAATTATCGGGAAGTTCATGAAAACCATTAATCGGGAAGCTCGTGAGAGCCAAATATCGGGATGCTCATAAGAGCTTTGGTGTGTCCGCAACACATGCAGGACCACAAGAAAATCCGGGAGCCCTTAATGACTTGCCATTTGTATCCATCGAATTTCTAAGGTTCAAACAGGACTTGGTACTTGTCGAATATGTGATCAATAATATACATGGCATTTTATACAAATCACACACAACAATATTCAATTTAAATCATACAAATATATAATTTAGTTGCACGAACTTACCTTGACAAGTATACATAGATTTGTAAGCTACTAATCCAATACTTTTTTCTTTTCCTCGATCCAATTCCGTACTAGGTCTATCCGGATCTATACGAATGAATTTAGCTCAATTTAATACAATTCACATTCAATTCAATCTAATACACATCTTTGGAAAATTACTATTTTACCCCTATACTTTTAATTAATTACGATTTTGTCCCTAGGCTCGGAAAATGAAATTCATACAATTTAATCCTTATTCCAAGCCTAACCAATTTTCATATATAACAATAGGAGCCCATGTATTTCATAAAATTTAGAATTTTTCAATGAATTTTCCATCTTTTCAATTTAGTACCTAAATCATAATTTCATCAAAATTCTCTGTACAAAAGTGGTTTATCTATAAACAACCTTTCATTTTCTACCATAAAACTTCATAATTCAACTATACTCATCCATGGAAAAACCCTAACACTTTACTAGTTTTGCAAATTAATCCCCGGGATAGCAAGATTAAGATATTACGATCTCGGAAACATAAAAATAATTAAAAATGGGACAATAATACTCACCTAATTAAGCAAAATAAGCTTTTGTTTCTTCAAGCTTCCATGGCTAGGGTTTTCATGTTTTATTTTAGGAAAGATGATGAAAAATGATGATATTTTGTTTTATTTTATCTATTTATCATCATTTTATCATTTACTTTCCAAAATTAACCTTAATAATTTACTAAATTCCAATGATGAATAATCATCCTTATCTACTAGCTCCTCTAAATGGTCTATTTTACATATAAGGACCTCCAATTTTGAATTCCATAACTATTTGATACCTTTAGCTACTAGAATTCAACTTTTACACTTTATGCAATTTAGTCTTTTTCATCAAATTAGACATGTAATCGGTAAAAATTTCGTTATATTTCTATCATACTGTAGACTATAAAATAATATTAAAATAAATTTTCTTCCGGCCTCGAATTTGTGGTCTCGAAACCACTGTTTTGATTTCACTGAAAACGAGTTGTTATAGTAAACATTGAATGGGGTTGGTATCAAGGTACTAGGGTGTCGTATCTTACGTCGGGGCGTTGGGGATCACAAGTGACCGTGCCTCGGCTCTAAATCTGGGGTTGTGGCTCCATAGTTTTGAGCCGCGACCCACTTGTTTTTCTTTTAATTCTTCATGTTTTGCTCGTTTTTTATTATTCATTTCACCTCCATTGGTCCTCAACTTGCATCCCAAGTTCATATGCACCTAATTGGAATCATGAAACACCAAATAAATTAATAATACTAATAATATAAAATTAGAATAAAAATGCTAATATATACAAATGTGACACTAAGCATGCAAATGAAGCTAAAACATGATATTTTACTTGAAGAGAAATAAAAAGTAAAACAATAAGGGTCCAAAATATATGAATTATGAGTACTTATCAATCCTTCTAATGATTTTGTTATTTACATTGTCTTTTATGGATTGGATTTTATTACAATGAAATTAAAATTAATTATGAGAATCTATCTCCATAAAATAGACAACTTTGTGTAAGTACTTTTAAGGGCTACACAAATTAATATATATTTATATATATATATATATGAATATGATAATTATTTGATACACTGAAAGTGAAAATTTTTTATTCCACAAGCGGGGTTGAGATTTTGTCATTATTCTTAAGTTGTATTTAAAACTTAAAAAAAAAACATGTGGCAAAATCTCAACTTGCTTGTGGAATAAAACTTTCCTTTGCATGTGTACCAAATAATTATCTAAATAAATATTAACTTTTTTGAAACAAAGACTATAATTAAATAAATAAATTAGAAAGATAACCAAAGAGGCAACAGGAACAAGAGTGAACTAAACTCGAAGCCAACATGTTTACTTCGTACATTCGTTCCTAATTTCTCAATGTAAGAATATAAGTTTAAACATTATAGACTAACATTATTCGAAATTACATCAAAAAATTCTAAACATAAACTGCAAAATGAATATAAAAAATAAAAAAATTAATAATTTCTAAAAGATTATATAAATCAAACATAAACACAATAAATTTTAAGAAAAAACACACACGAAAATGAGTGCATCTTAAACTAGAACACACCCACAATGACCTAAACTCATAAATACATTTTTTCTTAAATAAAATAAAAAACTGACAAATAATGTCACGTAAACAAAAATATGCCTCGTCATTTGTGCATTCCAAAAGAAATGATGATGAGGCACGCTTTTCGTTGACGTGGGGTATCTCTTCATCAAAACTTGGCTATTTTACCAAAAAAAAAAAAAAAAAAAACAATACCATTTCACTAATTTTTTTATTAGAGTTGCGATAATTTAGTGAAACATAATAGAACGAACAATTATTTAAAGGTCAAATTCTCTTATTACTAATTGTACTGTGCATATATTATATATTTAGTTTTTATATTTAATTTGGTAAATTTTAATTTGCATACTTTTTAAATTGATTAATTTTAGTTCATGTACTTTTTAAATTTTGAAAAATTAATCTTAATTTAAATGGTAACAGTTAAAATCTATTTAATTAAATTCTACTATTAGTCCTGTGCTACACGAAAAGTTATAGATTTAATCTATATTCTTCAATTAGATCGTTATTAGTATATATACTTTTCATAATTTCAATAGTGACACAAACAACAGTAGTTAAATCTATTAATTGACATTTTTCAAATAATATTTTGAAATAATTAATTGATATGACATTGCATTTGTGATAATATGTTTGTTATATTAAATTTTGAAAATAAGATGACTTAACGCAATGGATTTAACAACTATCATTTGGTAAAAACTAAAATTTTAAAATTTAAAAGATAAAAAACTAAAAATTATTAAATTTAAATATAAAAACTAAATTTACAACTTACAAATAGAGTATTAACAAAATTTATGAGTAAGGCTCATAAACTCGCGTCTACGAGCATCCACATAACTCGCCTCCACATATTTACTTTGGAAGGTGCTCTTAAAATGATCTCAAGTAATCTAATCCGGTTAAGTTTCCTTCTCAATTGTCAACCACCACTAATACGGCTTATCGCAAAACAGAGACACTGCACCCTTCAGTTTACGCTCGGGGGTGCAGTCAATGTTATTCATCAATCATCTTATTTAAATATTAGATGAGCCGAATTTTTCTATTTGAAATGTTGACTCTCAATGCTTGAAGGACTTATTTTTTATTTTCGAATATATTTATAGGATTAGAGTTTAAAAATACTTGGTAATTGAAAGATAAGCTTGGGCTTTGTTCTTTAAGGATAAAATACTCTATATGGCTGAAGTATATCTATATTGAAGTCTACCTTTCTCAAATTGCAGAAAAACGAACACCCAATGCAGTGTTATTGCTAAATTCCAAAGAAATAAAAGTATTAGAATGTCATGTACATAAAAAAGCTGAGAATATTACAGTCGGAGTGACACATATTGTTTAAATGGATCCAGTGTCACTCTTCCCCTTCCCCAAATGATGAAGAAAATGTACATGAAAAAGTTACACAATGATTAGATATAACTTACAAAATGTTAAAAACTTTTTAGTACACGTTAAACAAGTTTTATGTACCATACCAAACTTGTTCATTCTTCAGGAATGCTTTGAAGTCGAGGACTCCAACAATGGAAGCTCTTTTTAACTGCATTACCGGCTTTCATAGCATGCTTTTTTCGAAGAAGGTTTAACCGTTGTTCAACGGATAGAGATGGTGATAGTGATGATGGACAATTCGTATTAATCTCACCGTCACCGCCATTAATCCTTCCCAGCATTTGCTTCAAATCTTGCTTCCGTACAACAATCTTCACCCTCAATACACCATCCTCGTTGATGTGATGAGTCACAACAGTAGTGCCACTTCCATTGTTAGCCTTTGCAATGGCTTCTAACAAATTGCTTCGCAGTGCTTTCTGGTTTCGGTTTTTGGACTGTTTGAATTCTCTCTTTGGTGATGCCTTTCCCTCCATTTTTATGCTTTTCTTTTTCTATGGGTTAATATTGATTATCGTCCTGTACCTCAAGGCCTTTATATAACACTGAAACTTCACATCAATGCAAGGTTGGCTAATTAAATATTAAAAAATGGGTTTGAGTTACAACTGAAATAACTGGCTACTAGTCGTTGATCTTGTTGGTAGAGTACCTAAAATGTTTGTTAACCTAGCCCAGTATATAACCCTAAAAAGTTTGATGTCTAAATTTAAATTTTATAAATAAAAAAATTAATATTAAAAAGATTTAAGAGTTGGATCGAATTCAACTTCGACTTTAATCGAAACTTAATATAATTATCGAAAATTCTCCCACCAAAAAAGAATCACATGTGACATGTCCTATAAAAGTCAAAAGGGCCAATAATGGATCAGCAAGACTCGTTTTCTTGTAAATTGAAACAATCCCTATAAGTAATTTTTAATTTTTTGCACCAATATTTATTTATTTATTTATTCAAGTTTCTTATCCCAAAAGATAGATTAAAGCCAACTTCTCATGCAAAAAAGAAGGAAAAAAAAAAACAAAACCTTGTTGTTGAGCTGAATTTAGCAACTGGTTTACGTGAAGGGAGGGTCCTCAGAATTCTGTAGAATAAATATATCAGCAAGTGTATGATTATTATGTGTATATATATAATAATATATTAAGGACATGGCATTGTTAGGGTGAGCACATATGAAAGCAATTCAGAAACATTGGTCTAAATGAAAATTGTCAAATAGTTGAGCTGTGAAATAGCTGTGTTTTGTGATCAATCATTCTAATAATCTCAGCTAACTTAAATTCTGATCATATCCTACCTGAGTGTTTAATTAACATATTTTTTATACTAATACGATGCACCAACCTCTATTTATGCCTTTAAAAATTATGCCTTCTTTCTTTCTTTTTTTAAATATATAATGATTAAGAACAATTATCATTTTCCCCTCGAGTCCCCAAATACCATGAAACTTTATGCCTTCTCCTGATTTTATATAAGGGCTTGAAGAAAAATAAAATAAAATAGTGTAATATTGGCAAGTCTTCTATCTATCAGGTAGATTAATAATGGGAGTCTGAGCTGTCGTTGTTTCTCATAACCATTAATCATTGGAGAAATGATTGGAATAGATTGTTCAAGTTCTTTGCGGTTGAATTGAGAATTTTTGTATTTTTATATTTTAAAAAAAAATTATTCGATTTTTTTTAAATATTTACATTTGCCATTTGTAATACATATCTCCACAAGAGGAAGAGATATTATCTTTCAAAAATATATTAATAATATTTATAATTTACTCACTTTGAAATTCGGAGTATTAAGTAATAATTGTTTTGCATTAAGTTTCTCGTTGTATTTTTCTTTTGAGTTTCTTACTGTGTTAAAAAAAAAAACTAATAGGGAATATTATTGAGCCTTCATTTATCATTGAGCATCTCTAAACTTATTTAATTTCTTTATTTTTATTACACAAATTATGATGAATCTTGATATTATTGCTATTGAGTGTTTAAATTCCATGGATAGCTAAGTTTTTTATCTGGCTAATGGTAGGGGCGAATCTAGAAATTTTTTTAGTCGAGGCTAAAATTGAATTATAAAATTTTAAAAGGTCAAAATATAATTTTATCATTTATTAATTTTTGATTTCATTATTTTTAAAGGGACTAAACAAAAAAATTATATTTTGAAAGTCAAAGTGAAATTTTACCATATATTAACTTAAATTTTTATTATTCATAAAGGGAATAAATTGCATTATTTAAATTTTTGGGAGGTTAAGGTCACTGTCTACCTCCTTAAATTCGCCCCTTACATTCAGAATCCGTTACGGCTGTGTGTCTTATTGATTTCTAGGTCCAGGTTTTTCCACACGGCATCAATCTGTTACACACAACCTGCAGACACGGTCATGCGACCCTATTACGAGTCACACACGATCTGCGACACAGCCGTGTGACCCTGATTTCGAGTTGTACACGATTTGGCCACACGGCTTGGGCTCTATCACAAGGCCTGACCATACGACTATGTGACCCCTATTTTCAGTTTTCCCACATTTTTTTGTTTTGTTTCAGATTAGTCCCTGACTGTTTCCAAACTATTTTTAAGGTTCCATAGGCTTGATTTAAGGTCATTTTTGTATGAATACTATGATTAATGATTGACTATTGACTTATGATGATTAAATTGAGCTCTGAATTGTTGTGATTTATAATTGAACTGAAAATTTGAGAATGTTGCAAATTAGTCCTAGTTAAATTCTGGATGGTATTGGAGCATGCATAAACCAATATGATCTGAGAAATGGCGTAATTGTTAATCATAAATTGAATTGACTATGTTTGGATGATTTTTGTTAAATTTGAGTAATAATTATGCATTTATGAAGTATTCTATGTTTATTTAAGATAATTAAGGTGAGTTGAATGTATTCTATTCTGGCTATGACTGTAGCATTTTTTAGCTCGGGTCCGTCGATCAGATCGGGTTATGGGTGTTACATTTAGTGGTATCAGAGCTACGGTTTAGTTGATTCTAAGACTAAACATAACATGTATTAAGTCTATAAATACATGTCACTTTATAACATGTGATAGTGTGATGACTGTAACACCCCTAACCCATATTCGTCGCTGGAACAGGGTTAAGGAGCATTACCGGAGTTTACAGAACAAATACAATTATTTCAAGTCATTTACTATTCATATCAGAAACCAATCATATTTAATCATATTGTCCCTTAAATGGACCCTCGAGGCCCAATTTAAACATTTAAAACAAGTCGAGACTAAATCGGGAACTCAGAGAATTTTTCGCGAAATTTTAAAATTTTTCTTAAATATAGGGGTCATACGCCCGTGTGGGTAGGTCGTGTGGCTCACACAGCCAAATGACACGCCAGTGTCCTAGGTCGTGTGGGCATTCGATGTAAGGCACACGGTCGTGTTCATACCCGTGTAACTCTCTGGCTTTGGTCACACGGCCAGCCACACGCCTGTGTGTTAAGCCGTGTAGACGATTTAATTTTCGAAAATTAGGTGCAGGATTCACACGACCAAGACACACGCCCGTGCGTTGAGCCGTGTGTTTCACACGGCTAAGACACACGCCCGTGTCTCTGCCCGTCTGACCAATTCTGAGCATTCTGTTTCTCAATTTTTAAGATGCAGGGGACACACGGCCAAACCACACGCCAGTGCGTATACACATGGCTGAGAAACACGCCCGTGTCTCTGCCCGTGTAGACAAAATAAGGTCATTTCCAAGCCTTATTTCTCACCCAATCTGAAATCAACATATCCAACCAATTTTTGTACCATTACAAGTCACAATAGAATATTCAATTCAAGTCAATTTCAAGTTCAATACATGTCATAACATCCCATTTAACCAAATATTTGATCTTACCTAATTGACCATATAAACATATGAGTATATTTTACCCATTCATGCAACCATTAATATATTTATGTATCTTCCATCATTCAACCATTTCAATACACACATCAAGCATGATAAGGCCTTATATAACTACATCAAAATATGATTGACACTAGCCATTCTAATGGCTAGTTACAACCAAAACATTTTATCATTATGCCTACTTAGCTTATACATGCCATTATACCAATACCAAAATTTTCTTGTTTTATATACCAAGAAGTCCAAGGGATAGTGTGATGTGTCTCCGACTAAGTTCCAACTTCACGAGCTTCCGAGCATTATAAAACAGATGAAGTAAAACAGAGTAAGCATATTATGCTTAGTAAGTTCGTATAACAAAAATTTAACTTACCAATCATATTCACTTAAAGTAAGCATACAAACATGTATCCAAAACATTATGGCCAATTGCTTAGACACATGCTATCATCAAACAAATTAGTCATGAAATTTACATGAATATCAAGAAAACAAAGATGAGCTCATCATACAACCATTTCCAGGTATTTCAGGGATATTCAAGACATAATTTATTTAATTCTCATATTTTCTCACATCAGGAGTTTTTTCCGTTGAATCATTGAAATATCGATGGATACTCGGGTAGTATACACAAGGTGTACTTATCAATGATCCGTCAATTCATATACGGGGGTGTTCATTAGAGCACATAACCAGGAAGTCCTCTCTCGAGCCATATAACAAGAAGCTTACAAAGAGCCATATCGGGAAGCTTATCCGGGCTATATAACGGAAAGCTCATAAGAGCCATAATCAGGAAGTTCACAAAGAACCATATCGGGAAGCTCACAAAGAGCCATATAACGGGAGCTCTAGATAGTCATACATCGGGAAGTTCAAGCGAGCACTATCAGAAAACTCACAAAGAGCCAATTTAACAGGAAGCCCATGAAGAGCCTATAATCGGGATGCTCATAAGAGCTAAGGTGTGTCCACAACAAATGTAGGATCACAACCTATCGAGACGCTTCGAAAAGCTATAACGGGAAGCTCGCAAGAACCATATAGCGGGAAGCTCGAGAGGGCTAATAACAGGATGCTCTTTCGAGCAATGGTGTGTCCGCAACATATGCAAGACTATAACCAATTCGGGAAACTTGCATCCATCGAATTTCATTTGTCCAAACAGAACTTAATATTTGTTGGGCATTATCGGATATTCAATCAATTTCGTATACATGACAATGATATAATTCATATATACAACATCTAATTTAAACATATAATTGTACATAATTTAGTTACACAAACTTACCTCGATACTTGTTCGTATATGAGAATCTACTAATCTGAAACTTTTTCTTTTCCTCGATCTAACTCCTTATTTGGTATTTTTGGATCTATATAAATGAATTTAATCATCAATTTATTACATTTCACATTCAAATCAATCCAATTCACATCTTAGGTAAAAGTACTATTTTGCCCCTATACTTTTCATTAATTCTAATTTCGTCCCTAGGCTCGGAAAATAAAATTCATGCAATTTAATCCTTATTCCAAGCCTAGTAAAATTTTTCATATAACATTAACAGTCCATGTAACTCAAAAAAATCAGAAATTTTCCATGAATTTTACATCTTTACAATTTAGTCTATAAATCACAATTTCATAAAAATTCACTTTACAAAAGTTGTTTATCTATCAACAACCTTTCAATTTCTACCATAAATTTCAAAATTTCAGCATATACATCCATGGAAAAATTTCAATACATTGATAACTTTGCAAATTCATCCCCAAAATAGATAGATTAGGTTGTTACGATCTCGGAAATATAACAATGACTAAAAACGGGACATGATTACTTACCCAATTAGGCTTGATTTAATCTCTCTCTCTTTGCTAGGGTTTCCATAGAAAAATTCGGGGAAGATGATATAAAATGATGATATTTTCTATTTAATTAAAATATCATCTTTTATTATTTCATCTTTCCAATTTAGTCCCTTTTTTTTCTAATTTTCCATGGATGATTCATCATAAATATCTACGAACTTTATTTAATGGTCTAATTGCCATATAAATACCTCAAGTTTTGAATTCCATAGCTAAATGATCCTTCTAACTACTAAAATTCACTTTTACATTTCATGCAATTTGGTCCTTCCTATAATTAAACATGAAATCGGTAAAATTTTCTTATCAAAATTTTTATTTGTCTTTCATATCATAATGTAGACCATGCAATAATATTAAAATAAATTTTCTTTCTGACTCGAATTTGTGGTCTCGAAATCACTGTTCTGATTTCACTAAAAACGGGCTGTTACAATGACTCCCAATCAGTTTGACTTATTTTATAGATTAGAGATGTCAGCTGAATCCAATCAAGCAGATTCTGACAGAGTACAGAGTTATGTTCCAGCCACCGATTAAGGGGCTGCCCATAATGTGCCCGAGTTTTAAGGGCCTAGAGAAGAGGTTCATAGTATCTTTTTTAGTATGATGAATGACATGTTTAATGTGTATTTGGGAGTCAATCCCGTGGCTCAACAATCTCCACCTCCTCGTTCTTAAAGCCCTGTATGACATAATATTCATCAGACTTTTATTGATAAAATTCGAAAATGCAGGGCCAAAGAGTTTTGAGGTAGAGTGAGTGATGATTCAACCAGAGCTGAGTACTGGTTAGCAAACATAGAGAGTTCTAGCTGAAATGTTAAGTCTTTCCGAAGACTTTCTAAGATGTGTTGTGTCACTGTTAAAAGATGAGGCTTTTCACTAGTAGTCGACTTTAACTACTATGGTATCGAAAGAACATATTAACTGGTATTTCTTCTGAATTAAATTCTGAAAGAAATATGTCAGCAAACGATATTTATACAAGAAGAAAAATGAATTCCTTGAGTTGAAGCAAGGAAACGGACCAGTTGCAAAATATGTGCAAGATTTTGTTCAGTTCAATAAATATGCTCATAAAATTGTACCGACTGAAGAGTAATTATGTATTCGTTTCAAGGATGGATTGAATAATGTGATTAAAATGCTTGTGAATTCAATGGAATTTCGTGAGTTCGTAATTTTATTTGATCGGGTTCAGAAAATGGAAGAAATTTTTTATCACGAAAGATAAAGCGAGACAAGAGTTTGAGACTTCAATAAATGAAATGTATCCAGAACGTTTTCTACTTTTTCACCAAAGATAAATGAAAGAACCGAATAGTCGTTTTCAGTGCCATCAGGGTTTTATAGCAGAGATAGAATGAAATAGAGTCATGTGAGACCACCAATAACTTTAGCAACTAGTACAAGTAGCGTCAGAAATGTTTATAGACCATAATGCAGTCATTGTGGCCGAAATTACTTTGGATTGTATAGATTGAAAGATGGATCCTGCTTTAATGGTGGATCTCATTATCACTTCAAGAAAAATTATCGAATCGAATTGAGTTAAATAGGGATCAAAATGCAAAACTTGTTTTTACTTCTACGAGAGGCAGACGAATAAAAATTTGAGGCACAACTAGAGTTAATAGAAGTGAAATAAAATACATAGTGGTTCAATCTAAAGCTTGAGCTCTCGCTAGAGTTTGTGATCCGAGCGTGCGTAGAGGTTTCAACTCTTGATGTTATTGCTAGTACCTTTCCTACATTTGATGTTACAGTATATGCATTAATTGACTTTAGATTGAGACACATTTATATATGCACTAAGTTAGTAACATAAAAGAGTTTACCAGTTGTGTCACCTGAATATGTTGTTAAAGTAACGAACTCTTTAGGCTAAAGTATTATAGTTGATTTGGTTTGCAAACAGTGTTCATTGAGAATTCAGGGTTACAACTTTCCTATTGATTTGATGTTACTGTTTTTTTTAATGAATTTGACGTTATATTAGGAATGGATTAGTTGATTGTTTATGCAGTAATAGTGCATTGTTGTTAGAAACGGATTGATTTGAGATGTCAGAACAAAGAATTGGTTTCTTTTGAATCGGCTAAAACTGATTATGCTTCGAAAATGATTTCAATGATATCCGCATAGAAATTGATTTAAAAAGGCTATAATGCATTTTAGCTCATATTTTTGGATTTTAGAGTATCTGAAATGAAAGTTGAGTAGTTATCGACAGTTTACAAGTTTACAAATGTTTTTCTTGAGAAATTGTCGAGTTGCTATAGCATTAGTATTTGGTATTGCTTCGATTTTTATTGCTTTGTACAGAATGGTTTCAATCGAATTAAAACCTCAATTGCAAGAATTAATTGACAGAGGTTTTACTCGACCGAGTATATCACCTTGAGGTGCACCTGCTCTGTTGTGAAAAAGAAAGATGGGTCAAAGAGATTGTATATAGATTGTTAGTAGTTGAATAAGTCACGGTAAAGAGTAAATATCCGTTGCCTTGTATTGAAGATTTATTCGATCAGCTGAAACGTATTACAGTGTTCTTAAAGATAAAACTCCGACCTGATTACTAACAATTATGAGTTAAAGTCGTAAATGTACAGAATACAACATTTAGAATCCATTACGGATGTTACGAACATTCAGAATCCATTACGGCCGTGTGTCTTATTGATTTTTAGGTGCAGGTTTTTCCACACGACATCAGTCTATTACACGGCTTGGAGACACAATCGTGCGACCCTATTATGAGTCGCACACGGTCTGCGACATGGCCGTGTGACCCTAATTTTGAGTTGTACACGGTTTGGCCACATAACCATGTTACTGAGCCACATGGCCTGGGCTTTGTCACACGGCCTGGCCATACAGCTGTGTGACCCATGTTTTCAATTTTCCTACATTTTTCTGTTTTGTTTCAGATTAGTTTCTAACTGTTTCTAAATTATTTTTAAGGTCCCATAGGCTCGATTTAAGGTTGTTTTTGTATGAATGCTATGATTAATGATTGACTATTGATTTATGATGATTAAATTGAGCTCTGAATTGTTGTGATTTATAATTGAACTAAAATTTTGAGAATGTTGCAAATTAGTCCTAGTTAAATTCTGGATGGTATTGGAGCATACATAAACCAATATATGATATGAGAAATGACGTAATTGTTAATTATAAATTGAATTGACTATGTTTGGGTGATTTTTTGTTAAATTTGAGTAATAATTATGGATTTATGAAGTATTTCAAGGTGAATTGAATGTGTTTTATTCCAGCTATGACTGTAGCATTCCGTAACTCGGATCTCACGACTGGATCAGGTTATGGGTGTTACATATCCAATTGGCCACTCCACTAGTTCACTACAACTCTACATGAACTGCATGTAAAACTTTAACTAATAAATAGATCAATTGGAGAAATAGATTACGTGAATTTCTAATTATAGTAATGCATTTTCTCATGGTAGCAAGAGATGACCTAGTGTTACTTTAATTTCTCTAGATTATTACTTAATTGTATGAATAAATTAAATAATTAAGTCAAAAGTAAGAATTAAATTAAATTAAATCATCATCATAATTAATTTTATTTAGAATTGAAAATTTTATAATTAAATAAGTTTGCACATAAATTTTAATACGGTAAGATTGATATGATTTTAACGGAATTAAAATTAACTTATGAAAAATATTTAATTATATAAATAAACTTTAATTTAATAATTAAAATTATATGAACATTTTATTTAATTCATTACTTAAACAAATATTTGGCTAAGTTAATTATTGGGCTGTTTGTTTTATCCAATTTAAGATAAGGTAGCCCAATACAATGGGCATTTTACTTGCCACCCAAGGCCTAGGGATTTCTTAACCCTAAGAAAGCTGCTGGCAATGGGGGTGTCCTTATTACTCCAAATTAAAATTAAATTATTGTAAAAATTTTCTCTATAAATCAAAAGCATGGCCAGTTGACTTGAGAACTTGAATACCTTGGAATACCCTGCTAAAGTTTAGAAAAAAACATTATTTGAATAAAATTTTTCACTCAAATAAATTTTATCTTTTTGAGTTTTTATTTTAGATTTGAGATAGATTATAATTATACATAAGAGATTTAATTGCACTTATTGAAATTGAAAAAAAAATCTCAATTAATTGAGTGATCAAATTTAGAAAAGTGATAGTGGGATGACCAAAAAAAAAAAAAGGAAAATAGTTGGGTGATCAAATGAAAAAAATTAATAGCCGAGTGACCAAAAACGAAAAGGGGCAATAGTTGGGTGAGCTATGGTGTAGTTTACCCTAAAAATTAAAATTCAAAAACTACTAAATAATTCATTTAAAACAATCTTCAACTACCTTATATTTATACCAACAAGTGTTGAGTGCATTGGTAAGACATGTTACACTTTCAATGAAAGAACATGATTTGAACCTTAAAGACGATGCTGTTAAGAGAGACAACTACAAGCCCCGAACATGAACCTAAAATAAATGCGAAAAATACTCAAAAAAATTATCTTATATTTATATCTATACTCTTAATGAACTATCGTTGAAGTAGTAAAAGATTTGTGTTTAATCTTCTATCAACATTGATTTCAAGTTCAATTTCCAGACAACTCTTACCTCTACTTTTTAATTAGAAAAATCAACATTTCTCGAACATAAGAATGTGCTCCCTTTAGGTAAAGAAGATAAACATTTTCATGCAAAAAAATAAAATATTCATTTGAGACAACATTATATTTTTTCTATTTATTTTTATATAATATTTTTAACTATAAATCAAAGGCATTATTTATAAGTGCGAAAAAAAATAGAAAATAACTTACAGGTGGGAGAGACGGGCAAACAAAAAAGAAGACTAGAAGAGAAGAGAAAGTTAAACGTTTATTCTTTAAACCCTAGTTAATATTATATGATGCATAACCCTAGACCAAACAATACATTTTGAGTAAATTCAGTTTGACTTAATTGAAGAAATTTAAAAAAAAAATGGTTAATGAATAACTAAGTAAAATAAAGTGTATAAAAAATGGAATTAAATTGTTGATGAAAGATGGAACTTAATGATGGATTTATTCTTGTCGGGAGTAAAAATATCAACTATTCATAAGATGATTCATGATTTATCAGAGAAACTTGTAAACTAAATCAAGACTGATCTTGTGCTTCAAAGCTCAAGAAAGCATGTTGTGCATCCATTGGCGAAGCTCCCAAGACCCCCAATGGAAAGTATTAACACTTTGCTCTCAACTCAAAGTCTACAAACTCTCTTCACTGCTCACTTTCGAGAAATCTAAGAATCCGAGATTTTAATAATCAAATTTCACAACCACATTTTATGTCTCTCTTATACTTTTGTCGAAACTCTTTTTGAAATCGACTTTTTTATTTTAAAAGAACTAAAATGGAGTCACCACTAATCACTTTCATGAGGTATGATCGGATCACCTCGTAATTTGATCGTTTTAATAAGAGGTTTGATTTACTAAAACGATGGTCTACAAAATCCAAAAAATAGGTTCGGGAGTCGGTTACGCACGAGGAATGATTAGCACCCTTGTTACGTCCAAAATTGGTACCTAATTGATTACTTGATGTCTTAATGTTGAAAATTGAAAATTTGAAGAGAATTTAAAATGTAATCCCTTTGTATTAAGATATTTTAATAGAAAAAACTTTATTCTGAATTAATCGAGAAGAAGGATCATGCCCCGTGAGTTAGGACACGACTCCTTTAGTTTTCGAAAACTAGAATAATTGTCGTTTTAATCGTTACTTTAATCTCGTTTTTTATATTTTTGAAATGGATATTCGATTATTTCGGCTTTAGAAAGAAGCCATATCCCGTAAGTTAGGAATACGAATCTTCTAATTCTAAAAATAATGAACATTGCCTCGGTTTAAAAATTTTACTTTTTTATGCATCGTGCGAAAAAACGAACGTAACACTTAAGGTGATGTACATTTAACTTATTCGGGCATGATATACGAATGGATAAATGTTTAAACCTAATGTATGATATAGTGATAATGAAATAATTTAAAATGGCTATGTGGGTAGAATGATAAATAATAAGTATATAAAGGAATACTATAATAATAACATAATTATAATAATAATGTTAATATTAATAATCACATTATGGTAATGATAAATGAATGAAGTAATTTAAGATAATAAAAAAATGGAAGATGCATGAGTAAAAAGATAGATAAACATGACATGAAAATATCAAAAATAATAAAAGAAATAATAAAATAACAAGAACAACAAAATAAAAATAAAATAATAACGACCATAAAAAAAATGCGCAAATAAAAGAGTATGAACAATTTAAGTTTTAAGTTTTAAAAAAATAAAGAAGTAATAAATAAATAAATACATAAATAAATAATAATAAAATAATTTTTAGAAAGGTTGAAATTAAATAAATAGAGGATTTAATTGAAATTTAAATGAAATTAGGGGTATAAATTGTAAATAATAAAAAATAGACTAATAAGGATTAAAATGTAACGCGTTAAAAAGGACAGAGACCGAATAGGAAAATATCCCCTATCCTTATGCGCACCATTTCTCAGAAAGACTAAAATATAACGTGCGTAAAAGGGCGGGGACCAATTGGGAAATTATTCACAGACCCACTAAATGCACGTTCCATGGGGGACCAAAATAAAACAAAACTAAAATTATATGGCAAAAATTTTAAATATATATAAAAAAGGACTGAATTGAAAAATAAATAAAAAGCGGAAGGATTAGGACCGCAATTAACCCCTTTGTCGCGAAAACACGCGGATCCTACCTACTTTTGGGTCGGGTCTCGAGTTTGAGTCTAAAACGACGCCGTTTTGGCTTTTGAAAATGAAGCCCAAAACGACACCGTTTTATGGGGCTATATAAGTGAAAATATTAAGAAAAAAAATTCATTTTGCTTCGGTTTTAGAAAAAAAGTTTTGAACTCTTTTCTTTTCTCTCGGGTCCATCCCCTATCTGGCCAAGGACTGCCGCCCATCCGCCGCGGCCACCGGTTGTTGGGGGCGCCGACTGCCTCCTCCGGTGGCCGAAAAACCCCCAACAAACCTTTTAGACCCCCTCTTTGAATAGACCACATATCTGGGGCTTAAATCCCCAGAAACCTAAATGACACTCGGCCGAAGAAAAAGAAACCGAAAAGTTTCGCCCTTTTCCGACGAGGCCTTCGACGGAACCCTAAAGGGTTCCTAAGTTTCTCAAGTCAGAGGAAAATGGCCTATGACGATGGCGATAACGGCGATTTTCAAGTAATTATTTTCCTTTTTTTTAGGGTTTCAAAAATAAAAATAAAATGCTACCTTTTTGAAACTTGATTTTTTTTTTGTATTTCTCCGTGTAAAAAATATTACATTTTGAATCCGGCCTTTATAACCGATTTACATATTATTTTTCTTTTTCTTTTTTGTTTCGCTACTGTTTATCTACTGTTCATGTGTTGTTCTTGCATTGCTGCTCCTGTCTTTTCCCATTCTTTTTTTGCAGATATCGACGCGGTAAACGGAGGGCGATGGGTCGTGCACCTTTGCCATTTTGATGCAAAGGCAGTAAGGGCGTCAGGCCTCGAGTGGTGAGCACACTGACGCGGCATGAGGAGAGGCACCAAGGAGGGGCTAGGTTTTCTGTTTTGCTGAAAAAATGTTTAGGCCATTAGACTACTGGGCTATTACGGTTTTTTATTTTGACCTATTTGGGCCTAATGTAAATGGACTATTATATTTTGAACTTTTTATTTATTTTTGACTCTATTTATTTTTATTTTATTATTTATAATTTAGGCCCGAGTAAAATTAGAGTATTACAGCCTGCATCCCTCAAATACTAGGAGAATTGACATTTCTCTCATCAAGGAGTACGCAAATAAATAAATAAAAATGGATACATTAAAATTATAAAATCTAAAAACAGAGAAATTTTGTATTAATTTACGCCATATCTGCACTTTGATTAAATACATAAGAGAAGTATGAAGTTAGCCTTCTGCTAAATTGTTGAGAAACAAAATTAACAAAACAAAAAAAGGAATGCTTATGTCACAAATTTAATTACCTTAAAAAATATATTAGATATATAGAAATAAATATAGGAGTAACGTGGTCCATATATTTTACGGTAGTTGTATGATTGCTGGTCCCTCTATCTTAGTGGCTAAACTAATTAAGAGATAAGTGTTTAACACAACAGTTGCTTCCTAAGGAGTTGGAGAGAAAGAGAAAAAGAGAGAGATGGAGAAGAAGCTGACAGCGTTGAGCCATCTTTTCGTCACGGTATTCCTGTCAGGGTTTTCAACTATAATAGTGGCTCCGGCCATCATCGATGTTACTATGTTCGCCCTTTGCCCCGGCACTGATGAATGCTCCCTCGCCATTTACCTCTCTGGTTTCCAACAAGCTGTAGTTTCTTCTTCTTCTTTTTCTTCATCTGTCGCTTTGCTATGTCTTATCATTTCTCTTCTTTTCTACAGTTTAATTTATTTCATAAAATATCTTTCTTCTGAGATCGATTTGGATTTAATATGTTTTTTCTTCAAGCTGTAGTTTTTTTTTTTTTCTTAAACCAAAGTTTTACCTCAGTTGCTTAAGTAAATTTTTTATGGGTAACTTATACTAATAATCACTCAATTTTAATGTCTGCTTTCAATTCAGTCACCCTACTTTTAATTATGAGTGACTGTTGATGTAATTTACCCATTAATTAATGATACGGGTAATAAATGTGGAAAAGTATACACCAAGTAAAGGCTAGTTTGGTAATACTTTTGAAAAGTGCTGTAGAAAAGTGCTTTTGAGAAGTGCTCTTGAAAAGTTTACTTTAAAATTTGAGTGTTTAGCATTGCTGTCAAAAAGTACTTTTGAAAAATAAAATGTCTATTTTAAACATATTATTATCAAGTAATAAATATACATTTAAATAAAATTTAAATTAATTAATATTATTATATTTTAGTAAGAATATAAAAAGTTTACTATAATTTGTTAATATTTTAATATATAAAATATAAATTTTAAATATTTTTAAGTAATAAATATTAATTACTTATAAAATTTAATTAGAATATATAAATTATATTTTAAATATTTAAATATAACTATTAAATATTTGTAATTAATATTTTAAAAAATATTTTTTTATTTTTAATTAATGATTTTAATATATTTGTAATTAAACACCACGAAAAAAAAGGAAAGTATTAGGTTATTAGAGGGGTAAAAATGTAATTAAGCACTAAAAGTGCTTTTGGGAGAGAAAAGCTAAAAATTTTAGCTTCTCCTTTTTAGGAGTGCTTTTCAAAAGCATTTCTGAAAAGCCAAAAATTCTAATCAAAATCAACTTGTTCTGCAGAACTTTTCCTCCAAAAGTGCTTTTGGAGTCAGAAGTGCTTTTGAAAAGCAATGAAGAACTGGCCCTTCTTTAGTTAAGTTGTCATTTCTTACCTATTTTTCATATTGGCCGAGTTTCAGTTTTGAATAGTTTTCATGGAGTTGATAATTAAGATCCTTCCAATGTCATTTTGGACATTTGAAGCCTTTTCTTTTTCTTTTTGATGATATACATATGTGGTTCATATTGCAGACAAGATATCATTAATCCAAGACATTAGCTTTTATGGTCCCCCCTTCGTTGCGTAAACTGTAATAGAAATAAGGCGACGTCCTAATTTAGACAAAAGGGTGGTCATTCAATCTTAACATGTCGCCTTCTTGTACCAATTCAACTTTTTTTTTTTTTTTGATAAAATTCCACTACTTACTCCCATTTTTCTTAGGATTTGACTTGGACAGTGTACAATAATTTGTGTCTAAAAATGCGTTTGAAAATTTCAAAATTTGTTTCAATTAAGTCACGGGTATAGTAGCAAAAGACTTACTAATTTTGATATCTGATTTTTGAGTTCAAATATTTTCCTTTATCAAAAGAAAGCTTTCTAAAATCATGAACCAATTTGATTCCGAGTATTTTGATGTTGGTAATTGAGTTGAGATTGATGCAGATCATAGGACTAGGGACGGCCTTGATGATGCCAATTATTGGGAATCTATCGGATCAGTATGGAAGAAAAGCTCTACTCACATTGCCTATGACATTATCCATTATTCCCCTTGGTATGTATGTACATATAATATATATGATATGAACATAGATTTCACAGCTTTCATTGTCTCAACACTGCTCTCATGGGGTCACCATCTATGTGCCAAAGTTCCTAACGGATGCGTGTGTTGTGTGGCTTTGATGGGTCACCTTTTCATGTCTTTGTTTACATCTTTGAATTGGCTTATAGGGTGTCATTGTCCGACTTTGGGTCCTGCTAGGTTTTATTATTCAAAGCTTGCTTTTAACTTGACATTCAAAAATTTAATTTGGTTGTATCTGTTGGATCGAGTGGTAGTCTGAGTTGGATCTTATAGATAAAAATAACAATGTTGGGAAAGCTTTGTACTTATGAAAGGGTCTGAATCAACTTGACTCCACATCAAACAAAAAAAATTGAGTTTGGGTCCTTTACACTTCTCATGTACGTATAAACCAACTCAATACCAATAAGTGGTTCATATCATGATGCTAGTGTTGTGAGTTCTGCTTTTCTTTTGATTTTTTCATTAATAACATTTCAAAGGTTAATGTGTTTTTCAACTTATATGACTATCTTCTTATACAGCTATATTGGCATGCAACAGAACGACCAATTATTTTTACGCCTACTTTGCCTTCAAGACCCTTACTGACATGGTCTGTCAAGGCAGCATTAACTGCCTTGCACTTGCTTATTTGGTAATAACCCTTAAATCAATCCATTCTTAAGCATAAACAAGATGATGAGATTTTAGGATGAATTTGCTATATGCATATTTGCAGGCAGACAATATTTCATATAGGCAACGATCATCTGCTTTTGGAATTCTAGCAGGAGTAACCTCAGCTGCATATGTCTGTGGAACCTTAGCAGCTCGTTTTCTCTCCACTGGCTTAGCATTTCAGGTTTCCCTATACCCTTCTTTAGAACCTTTAGCCTGTACCTTGCTCATTGTTGTGTCTCAAACATTTTTTTTTTCTTTTAAATCCTTTCAGGTTGCTACATTTGTATCCTTGTTTGCTGTAGTGTACATGAGAATATTTCTTGAAGAAAGCATACCTGCAGATCAGGGTGAAGGGATCACCCAACCAATCTTGAAAGAAGGGGAAGAAGATAATATCATCCAAAATGATGATAATGCACCTACAAAGGTGCCTCCATTCAAGAAAATTCCATCCCTGGGGGATGTTATTTACTTGATGAAGAACAGGTAACAAAGGGTTGCTAAAAACCTTTTTCACTGAAAATTTAAACTATAATTGAGGTACTTGTATGTTATTTCAGTCCATCATTTGCTCAAGCAGCAATTGTTGCTTTCTTCAATAATCTTGGAGAAGGTGGGATGGAATCTTCATCAATGGTATGACTTCTTCTCTAACAGTGAAATTATGACCTTATCCATATGATCCAATCATACATAGTATGATATGGGAAGTCTTTGTTTAATAAATGTGATCAAATATCTGTTCAATTGTATGTATGCATCTGCATTTCTTATCCATCAAGCATAAAACTGTCATCAAGCATCTTAAAGTCTCTTACAAACTTTCTACCATGCATGTCGTAACGTGCCGGACAAAACCGGGTGTCAACAATGCAGTACTATTTAAAGGCTCGTTTCCACTTTAACAAGAATCAGTTTGCTGATTTGATGCTAATTGGTGGAATTGTAGCAACCATTTCACAGGTCTAAATATTGTTGCTGGTTCATTTATCATACTATTCGATTCTTTCGTTGTCTTGTATTTTGAATATCCAATGATCTATCTTGAATTTACATGCTATTCTTGTATGCATCTTAATTCTGCAGTTGTTTATCATGCCCGTACTAGTATCTCCCATAGGAGATGGAAGGTTGCTTTCAATAGGACTCTTTGCCTCCTGTGTATATGTAAGAATCGGATTCTCACCTTGCTCAGCTTTTTCTATTAATTAATCTGTCCTGTAATATGTCGTCGGAAGCTGATGACATTGTATCAATGTGAAGACAAGCCATTGATGAATATGCACCTGGTATTATGCAGGCCATTCTTTACAGTATAGCCTGGTCAGCTTGGGTAAGTAATGACACAGATAACCTTCAAATGATTTGATATTTGATTCTAAGTAAGCCCTTATTTGTTTATGTAACATTGGGTGGAAAGACATTCTCATGCAGGTCCCATATGCAGCCGCTGCAGTGTCTACTGTGATGGTCTTTGCACCACCATCAGTAAGTTCTTTACTTCCATTTTGTTATGAGTTTTGCTATGTTATCGGAAAAAACTTACATCGAAATCTTTCGAATTATACAGTTACGCGGTATTGCATCAAAACAAGCTGGCCCCAGAGAACAGGTAAATCCTAAAGGATTGGTTCTTCAATGTTTTGTTCATGGTTTTAACTAGTATAAACACATTATATCAGGGGAAGGCTCAAGGATGCATCTCCGGAATAATTTCTTTGGCCAATGTCATGGCTCCACTAATTTTTAGTCCTTTAACATGTGAGTAAAGATATTGGCGTTTTGTTCCCTTTTTCCTCAAAATTTAGATTTTATTGTCAGAACCAATGACCATTATTTCTCCTTTGTGTTAATGCAGCATTGTTTCTGTCTGAGGGGCACCATTTCATTTCCCTGGCTTTAGTATCATTTGCATTGCAATCACTTTGGTATGAACATGTATCTGATAGAGTGCTATTTGTCAATATACTTGTAATAATATTTCAACTTCAAGCAGTGAATGGTTATTAATGATAGTTTCTTTCACATTCTTTTTTTATCCTGGTGTTTTGTTTTTTTGTTTTTTTTTTGTCATTTGCAGCTTCGTTCCTCATGACTAAGACGATTTCTTTTTGTTTTTGTTTGACAGATGATTGCCTTCATTCAGAGTTTGATGATAGGGAGAGCTCCTTCAACTAGCAATGCCGAAAATAGTACGGAGGTTTAGTTATGAGGGATCCAAGGAATGAAATATATATATACACAGACAAATCATTGGTGGTCAGAAAGCCTCTGCACTTAGTTAACAATGGAGAATGTCATCAAAGTGTCATTTATGCAAACATAGAACACAACTATTTAAAGAGATTGTTGGAATTAACTATAATTCATATGAAGGCCGAAAGGTCAGGGTATACTGTTAGGACAAAGGACCTAGTACTCTTAATAGGGATACCCGTCTTATAGAGTAAGACTTATATTGGCTTAGCTCAATAGTATTGCTATTAGAGGCTAGGTGACAAGAAGGCAATTGGTTGTAACTATAATCTGAACCCCTGTTTGAACGCCCTAAAAGCTGATAGGGGAGGGTAGATCTACGTACCTGGTTATAGTTGCATGTCCCCCTCAAAAAGGGGCACAGTAAATACATAGCAATATAGATGCTTTTCAGTTCAAACTAGTTTAATAATGAATTTCATCTCTCTTTTTTAATAAGTTCAATTATGGATTTCATCCCTCTAAACCATTTAAAAGTAAATAATTCTACTATAATTTGTTTGATTTTAATCCTCATATTTTACTAAAACTAAGAAATTGGTCCAACCGTCATGTGAACTTAAACCACCAACTTTTACTAATTTAACGACAAAATTTAAAACTATTATACAATTGGATTAACAACAGTACAAAAACCAAATTCTAACAAATTATAGAACCAACCTCTCAACTTTCGTAACTTTGCAATCAAATTCATTTTCATTCATATTTAGAGTTTAATAATAACAAGCCAAAAGAGTTGCAAAGCAACGCTTATGTGCAATTTGGTCAATCAGAATGTTAAATAAAGCAGACTACTGAAGATCATGTTCTACTGTTCTCCTCCCTCAAAGAAATGAAATAAACAGAATAAAAAAAGCCACATAAATAAATAAGTTCTATATATTATAAAAGAAGCAGTGAACATTAAAACTTGTAAAACAACACTCACTTAAAGCCCTATGTTATGTACAATCTCTAAACATAGTTGCCACGGCATATCAACATTCAACAAAACGGGTCCTCTGGACCATTCCCTCCATCATCTGAAGAAGCGCCACTGTTGGCATTGAATGTCAATATAAATTCTAAAAGTTCTCGGCCTACTGCCGATGCATTTTCTTCATTCTGTTCTGGACTAGTCCCTCACCTTTGCAATGAAAATAACTGCAGCATCAGGTCCTGCGGTGTCGTTACTCTGTACATCCAGCCCCTAGGTTTTGGTTTAAACTGGACACAGAAAGTGCAAAATTACAATCATTAATTGTCAGTCATCGTCATAATTGCCAATAAAATTTTTAGCATTCATTGCTACCATCATCGTTATCACCATCATCATTACAATCATCATCATCACCACTCTCAACATCTTCACTGTCATAATCACCATCATCATTGTCACTGTCATCGTTATCATCACCATCACCATCATCAATGTCATCATAAACATCAAGATATTCATCATCAGAGTCATCTTCCTCATCATCAGTATCCTCAACACCACCACCAAGAAAAAAATTATAATCATCATCATCTTCATTGAAGGCAGCAAAGGACAACAAACGAAAGAGGCCGCGTTTTGGGACCTTTTGAAAAGAAGTAATGGCAGAGAGATCAGCTCCTTCTTCTCATACATCTTTAGAATGGATATTGTCATTTCCATCCAATCCATGTGAATTTACACAATCAAGAATAGCAAGCCAATGTTGGCATGAAACAAGGAGTATATGAAGATCTAACAAAGAGTGAATGGAAGGAATGAAAGAGATTACACAGCAATTTATCTCAAAGAAAAACTACACAAAGACAGCCATTGGACCTTAGCTAAGGTCTCAAGTCCAAATCCGAAACCTTCTTCCATTCTCTTATGATAGATTATGTTAAATAGCTATAGTACCAAAACAACATTCTAACAGGTACTTTTATCTTTCTATGTCTTGAACCAAATCATATATGCTTGTCCCTAGTAAAGAAGATATAAACAATAAGAAACAAGGATGTGGGATGTTTCCACTGTTTTATCCCCGTGTCAAGAAGCATGTTGACGAAGCAGAATGCAGTTCATGTCTTAACCTACCTTATTAATAACACAAAAAGTATAATATTTTTTTACCACAAGAGATTAGGATAAGACATACCTGTTCAATGTTAGTTGGAAGAGTAGCTTTATCAATAGCCTTTGGAGTCCATATCTTGATGTCCCTCTCAATTCCACTGCTAGCCAGAACCGTGGTATGAGGATGAGACTCAATACAGTTGACCACATGTTTATCTGCTTCCATAACACGAACAAGCTGTCCACCTTTCTTCTTCCAAATAAATATTCGGCCACAGTCGGATCCACTAACCACATACTCAGACTTGGGCCCAAAGAAGGTCACACCCTTCACCGTCTCACAATTTCTATGTCCCTTATAAACTTGTGGAATTGCTTTTTCATCGGCTTCCATAGCTGATGCTGTCATAGCTGAGTGGTCCAGTCCCATTTCACTTGCTTCATTACATGCAGACAATGGAGAAGATGGAACTGGATTTGGCCCCAGTCCCATATCCTGTGTAAAGAGATAAATGAACTCATCATTGTAGGAGACAAGAAGCTCACTCTGATCTGAAAAGGCTAAGCCTGTTATTCCAACTTGATCATCACCAATCAAATGAGAAGGGCAAAAATAATCTGTAGGTTGACCAATATCAGTTGAGCCATCCCACTTATATTTGCGAACATCATAAAGGCGAGTATACTCATCCGATCCTGCGACTGCAAAGAGATTTGGGTTCCTTGGATCGATTGCAATAGCATTGAGAGCAATAACCGGCATGTAAGCCCTGCTTTCATCAATTGAATAGCATGTAAAAAGTTCTGTAGCTGCTGCAGTTCTAAGATCAATCTGAAAAGCAAGTGACATACAAAAGGGCTCTATAAGTCAGCAATGCTAAAGTACAGACAAAAATCAAGTTATCATGGGAAGGTCATCATAGAACAAAAACACAAGAGCTAACATAACTCACATGCTGCACTAGTCCATCTTCACCACAAGTGTAAAATATATGAGGGCTTCCTGGTTCAACAGCCAATTTATGAGCTCGCCCCTGATGTTTGGCCACCAGCCTAGTTTCAACATCACCCTCCAAGATTTGAGCATGTCGAACCTACGATTAGGAAACGGTTTTTAGTTAGAATAATAATTCATCCATTCACCATATCAAGGTATGCTTAAGCAATGCTACATATTAGGTTCTTAGCACACTTCATTTTTTGGGTTATCTAACCTCATTTTCCTTCAAAAATTAAGCAACAGAAAGTCATGGATGCTATAATGCTTGCCCTTGAGGCAAATAAAAGTTTTGCAGTTCAACAGAAAATTTAGGACTGCTACTAATCACCACATGCAATACAAAGTTCATTGGAAGAATTATAACTATTGAGATTAACAATTACAGTCCGTTTTCATAAAGAGAAAAGATGGAAAATGAATTATGAACTTAACTTTTTAACTTTACATTACATTCAAAGAAAGAGAAAAGCTTTCGCCTTATTGTGAGCCACTCATTCAAATTCGAGGACCTTGTAAACCAACTCAAAAGTTTCCATAATTTAGTATATAAATAAATACAAATCCTAGAATTTTTATGCTTACAAAGTAATATGACAGTTTTATCATACTTCGTAATGAGGTCTTGAAATGGAATTACTTTTACTTCCTGGCTCCAGAAAACTTGTTTACTCAGTTACCAACTGATGAACCTTTATGATATGTTAAACCATTAACACTTGAAGTTGAAGGACAATTCACCTATAAAAATGTTGATCACTAGACCAGAAGAACCCCCAATTGGTCCTACCATTTAAAAGATTGCTGCATGCCTAAATAAGATATTCACCTGCCCATCAGCAGCACAGGTAATCAAGCTGCGATCATCTGTGTAAGGCATTATTTTTGCTTGGAACACATTGCTGACATGACCTGATTGGAAAGTAAGCTTGGCAACCCCAGTTTCCCAGTCCCAGAGTATAATCCGCTTGTCATCAGAGCCAGAGACTAAAATGTTACCATCAGCATTGAAACTCACAGTGTTCACACAACCTCGATGCTTATCAAGTTTCCTGAGAATTTCAAGTCGGAGAACAAGATCCTGGATCACAAAACAATTTAATCAATCAAAACCTAATGTAACATGGGACCTTGTAAAGGGTATAGTAAATTTGTGAATTCCACCTTTTACAAATTTGTTCACAGTTCTCTTCCACTTGTGTTATATGCTCACATTTACAAGCTCAATCAATTCGAATTTCTCAGTGACAGTATATAAGATTAACAACAATTACAGTTATTATAAAAAAAAAATGCTGGCATTTGAATTTCTCAGTTGAATATTAGTTCCCAAAATATATATTTATTCATTCAGTTTCAAGAAAACACGGAAACCAAGCAAAATATCAGAAGGTGTTGATACAATCCTTGTAAAAAAAGGCATATTTATCGTTACTACTTCTTACGATTTGTCACCCATCACTTTGTTTTTGGAATCCCAGAGCAATGGCAGTTACAAATTAACAAATCAACTAGAAGCCACATTCCATTGATCAAAGATTAATTAAATCACAACAATATACGTCGTTACCCAGTTTCAATTTCATAATCAAATAAATTCTAATCATTCACCCATTGAAAAAATCGGAAGTCACCATGAAAATACATATATATATATATATATATATATAAAGATCAATTTTAAGGAATAAGATTGATTATACAAGATAAAATGAAGAATTAGACCTCGGAAGCAGCAAGCCGGTGGACGAAATTCCTGGTTGAGAGTTCCCCGACTTCCCGTTGCCAAACATCAACCACAGCCTTGTCCACACTCGCCCTTGCCCTTTTATTCCTCATCGTCGATTATTAAAAGAAAAGGAGAACTGTTTATCTAAAGAAAAAACAAAAAATTAAATCCAATCAACGGCAAAACAAGTTAACAAAGGGGAGGTTTCTATGTTGTTCATGACTCACTGAGTCGATAGATAAATCAGAATCGAGGTGTTGGCTTTACAATTTCTTTTCCCAATGTATGTCGATGAAAATAAAGAATGAAACCTGCAGAAGCTTCTCTCCTTCTCTGCGGTTTTTGTGTTCTTGCGTAGATTTATGGGCTATAATCACAGTGTTCGTGTTTCTTCTTTCATCCATTTTCTATATTCTTCTCAATCGCATGGCTTTAGGCAATTTGACTTTCGAGAAGATTAGAAAAAAAATAAAATAATACACAAATTTGTTTGAGTAAATGCTATAATTCGGATTCGGCGCCGCTCACAATTTTATTCTAACAGAATCTATGACAAATATATTTAATTTTTTTATATTCAAAGGATTCACAATGAATATTTAATTTAATTTTATTTTTAAATTTCAATTAATTAATTAATAATTCAAAAAATTATAAATTAATTCTCAGATTATTTTCATATTTAGTGAGAAAATCACGTCCATTTTCGAATATCTCACATTTTTATAAATTTATCATTTCTATCCATTTCTGTTCATTTGATTCAACATACAACTTATTTCTGGTTTAACGAGCTACCAAAGGGACCAATTGAGCATATGTGATTGGGGCTCAAATGATTTATAATTAAATTTAAGCTTTTCGCCTATTAATTATAAACTCATTTAGTCACAAAGTCATTTCATTATAGTATCGTGACTGAGCTCTTCTTAACGACATACCATTACGAAAGCAACTACTCAGTGCTCGTTCAATGACCTTTTCATAAGTGTGTTACCCTCATAGGATATCCTTAATTTCTTTGGGATAATATCCATTCTCCCAATATGATCATATTTTATCTAATGGTAACCATTACATCTTCCTTCATGAAAGTCAATTACTATCAAATAGTAATCAAGTCATTAATCACAAAGACGAACGACCCATTGTCACGTTTACTTTTTATCAACCATGTAATGCCAATGAGAGGATATCATTTACCCATGTCTCGGGCTATGAATTCCATTGTTGTGAATGACGTTACATACTGCAGAAGTCGTACACCAAACGCACCAGCTTTCAGTTCCTTATCTATTCGAACTCAGACTTTTACTTACATCAAAGTGTATGATTCACGCATACATAGTCCGCCATTCAATCAGGAATTAGGTATGCCAGACTATGAACGTCACAAGTGAATAAATCTATAAATGAATTAGAGTCTATCCTTCTTAGGTCCAGCCCGATGTATTGTCAGTCTAGTCAGTCACATCTATATCTCTATCTTCTATGAGTCATTCGCTTCGATGCCCATGACAAAGCATCTCCCCAATTGGACTTGATAGATGACATATTAGTCTTTCAATTGATTTGCTCATTTCTGATTAGACTAAGGACATGTTTAGGTCTGTCTACTAATATAAGATGTCTTTCCTTATTTCAATCCGACCACGTAATACCGATTAGTATCAATTTAAACATTAAACAACCAGTGAGCTAATATTTACTTCTATTTTGCTTTGCATGTAAAAATCACAAGAGGAAATTATACAAAGAATATTAATGTAATTCATGATTCACTTTATTAACTGATCTGTTCGAAAAATTACAAGTTTACAAACGAATATACTACACTTAGGACACCAAATCCAATGATTTCCCACTTGCCCTAGTGAAGTAGATGAGTCATATTCTGCGTTCTCATGCCCTCCACGTATTTTTCAAAACTCATAGCTAGTAGAGACTTGGAAAAAGGGCCCGCAATGTTATCCTCTGATGCGACTTTGACTACATCCATGATTTCGTTTGTAACTACCTCCCCTATGATATGATACTTTCTATTAATATGTTTCGTCCTCTTGTGGTTTCTGGTTTCCTTGGTGTTAGCTATTGTCGCACTGTTGTCACAATATAGTGTGATAGCTTTTTTCATACCAGGAACGACTTCAAGATCCACAATGAACTTTCAAAGCCATATTGCTGCTTTTGTAACCACAGAAGCAACTACATATTCAGCCTCCATAGTGCAGTCAGCAGTACACTCTGCTTGATACTTTTCCATATAATAGACTCGTCACCTAGGACAAAAAAACACAGTCCGATGTCGATTTCCTCAAATCCCAACACGTTTGGAAGTCAGAATTAGTATATTCGGTAGGAGTAAGATCTCCTCCAAAGTACACAAGCATATAATCCCTCGTTCTCTGTAAATACTTAAGTATATGCTTAATTGTTTGCTAGTATCTTGGTCTTGGAGTTGGCTGATATCAACTCACCAACCTTGCTGCGAAATATATATCTGGATGTATGTATAACATAGCATACATGACACTTTCTATTGTAGAAGCATAATGTGTTGGATTTGGTGTCCTAAGTGTATTATTTTAGTCTATGTACACTTGTAATTTTTTTGAATTGGTTAGTTAATAAAATTATTCATGAATCACATTAATACTCTGTATATTTTCCTTACGTGGTTTTTGCATGTAAAGCAAAATAGAAGCAAATATTAGCTCACTGGTTGTTTAATGTTTAACTAATACTAAGTGGTATTACGTGGTTTAATTGTAAAATGAAAAGACAAATTATATTAGTAAATGAACCTAAACACGTCCTAAATATAATCAGAAATGAGCAAACCGATTGAAAGACTAATATGTCGTCTATCAAATTCAATTGGGGAGATGCCTTGTCTTGGGCATCGGAACGGATTACTCCCAGAAGATAGAGACATAGATGTGACTGACTGGACTGACATTCAGACTGGACACAAGAAGAATAGATCCTGAATCCGTTTATGGATTTATTTATTTGTGACATTTATAGTATGACATACCTAAATCCAATGTGGATGACAAACTATATATGCGTGACTCGTATACTTTGATGTAAGTAAAAGCCTGAGTTCAAATAGATAAGGAACCAAAGCTGGTGCGTCAGGTATACAACTTCTGTAGTATGCAGTATCATTCACAACAATGGAATTCATAGCCTGAGATATGGGTAAATGATATCCTCTCATTGGCATTACATGGTTGATGAAAAGTAAACGTAGTCACTGGTCGTTCACCTTTGTGATGAATGACTTGATTACTATTTGATATTAATTAACATTTCATGAAAGAAGATGTAATGGTTACCATGAGATGGAATAGGATCATATTAGGAGAACGAATTTATCCCAAAGAGATTAAGGATAACCTATGAGGGTAACACATTTATGATAAGGTCATTGGACGAGCACTGATCGAGTTGTTTTCGTAATGGTATGTTGTTGGAGAGAGTTCAATCACGATACTATAGTGAAATGACTTCGTGATTAAATGAGTTTATAATTAATAGGTGAAAAGTTGGAACTTAATTATAAATCATTTAAGCCCTAATCAAATATGTCCAATCGGTCCATCTGCCAGCTTGTTGAAACCAAAAATGAATTGCATGTTGAATCAAATGAAAAGAAATGAAAAGAAATGGTGAAAATGGAGAAATGAGAAACATTTGGAAATGATTATGATTTTATTCCAAAATGAAAATGAAAATAGATAAATAGAATCATTTGGAAATGAATGTGGTTTTCTCCAAAATGAAAATAAAAATAACTTGGAAATGAATTTATGTTTTTCGAATAAAATGAAGTTCGAAAATGGAAATAAATCATTTGGTCATAGTGAATTGTTGATTGTATAAATATTAAAGATATTTTCTCTGTAACATCCCGTAATAGAGCCTAGAAGTTTGAGCCTAGTGAATTGGGGTCGTTAGATGGCCTGGCGAGCTGGGGTCGACAATGGGCTTGGCGAGCTGTAATCATTGTTTTGGGTCAATAGTCAAAAGTAGGAGTAGCCAAAGGGAAATTATACAAAAATTAGGAAGTCAACTTATTTTCCTTTTCACAACACAATTCATGCATGTAACTCTTTCCTACTTTTATTACGACTAGGGTATCCTAAGAACACTAAAACACTTAATGCCTATAAATTAAGCTCTTTTCATTGAAAATTTCATATTCTTTTGAATGTCGAAGCTCTCTCAAATTTCTTTATCGATTATCTAGTTGTCAAGTTTCTACGAAACAAGAACCCAAAACTTAGCTCTTAGGATTTAAGGTAATATTTTGTTTCTCTATTGTGTTGATGTTAAGAAGTAATTAAGAAAAGTTCACAAAAAAGGAAACTAGGTTTGCCAAAAGACTAGCATGTGCGAACTTAGGTTCGCTTGTGTTTATGTATGAGTTTTAATTAGGAGCTTATTTAGGTTTACCAAAAGACTAGCAAAGACAAGGGAAAACAAAGCTTATTTAAAGCTTTTAGCAAATTAGTGAGTATTCAGGGCTCGCCACATATATATGCAAACTGTAGTGTTAATCATGAGCTTAGGGTTTTATCCTAAGTTTCGATAGCAAGTCTTTTCTAAACTTTGTTTTTGTGAATGTGTTATATATGTTTTTTTATGAACAGTGATATGCGAGCTATATATTGTGAGCTAATTATGAACAGTGTTTTACGAGCTCTTCATGACCTGTGAGCTCTATGTTTAAGTAAATGTTTTGACACCATAATATTTTGAAATTGTTGGATATAATGGAATGCCATAGGATTGTACGTACTCACCTTTTTGTTTTGGTTTTGGGTGAGAGGCCCTGGGATAGGTTAGGAGGAATAAGGGAATGTCGAGCTAAGCTTCATTCAATAGGATATGATGCTATGTTTGGAGAGTGCTTAACTTTATGCTACACTTATGGGACATTTAAAACTCTTTGAGTCAAAGTGGGGAGTTATAAGGAGATCCGCTTATCCAACAGAAAAGAACATGTGAATAAGATTGTGTTTTCTGAAATATTATGTTTTACATTTTTAAAGCTAACCGACAATAAGTATCTACGAACCAGGCTTTGCGTAAGTATGGCAAACCAGTTTGCAGTTTATTGACCTTATGCGAAGTGATAAGGTTTTCAAATTATGCAAAGTGCAAAACCTAACAATTGGCAAACTGGTACCTGGGAATAGAAGAAATTAAAAATATTTTAGAGTTTTGTATTTTTCCCTACATGTGCCATCTATTTATAGGGAGAAAAAGTAAAACCCTTATTGAATTGTAGAAGTTTATTTCAACTAGAAAAACGAACTCCTATTTTAACTACAAGTATAGGGGCTACAACCCTAGTTAATAATAGTAGTATTTTCCATCCCTCCCTTTAACATGAGGGGCTTTTGGGTCTCTCTCATATCGGGTCTAATTACAAGTACTTCCTAGACTTTTAATCCACTACTTAGACGAGGTCTCTACTTGCTGATGACTTTACTCTGGACACGTTGAACACGATACACTTTTTGTAGAGGTCAATAGGAAATGTAATAATGGGACATTTTAATCACCACCCACCTAGAACCCTGAATCAATGGGGTGTTTTTTTTTAATTAACTGAGGCTTTGATACTATCGTGAGCAATGTACACCAAATGCCTTGAGGCTAAAGCAACAATTGCAAAAAAAAGGCTGCAACAAAACTTTAAGAAGATTCAACAACAAAAAGGGCAGAATGGAAGGTTTGAAGAAAGAGCTAACCACTAAGAAGAGAGGTAATGATAGAGCTAACGTCTAAACTAGCGAATTTTGAGGAGGTAGTTGATGCTTTCCGTAAAAGGAATGAAACAGCTAAGCGAGATGTAACTATGCTGAAAGAACAAATTGACACATCTTTTTAAGAGATTGAGGTGTTGAAAAAGGATTGGAGAATAAGGTAGATGGCCTATGTGTTAAGTTAAACAATATGAAGAAGGCGAAGAAGGAAGAGACATCAAGCTAAAAGAAGACCATTGGAGGAGCATAGACACCATTTGAGAGGAAGCCAAAGAAGAATTTACAAGAAACATTACCCAAACCCATAGCCTATTAACATCAAGAACCTTACTAGTAAGGTGTGAGAGAATTGGAGGAAAGAGGCTTTGGACTTTTGGGTACTTAACCAAGATCCTCTTGCTATGTCAATTGTTGAAGACCCTTCTCAAGGTGGCAACACCGAAGCTAATGATGCAACAAATCCTTCTATTGTTGATGTTCCCAACCTCCCAATTACTACTCCTGCAATGGATCCTTCAGCTACTTAGTTTCTCAGTTTTTCCTTTGTATTTTCAATCATTGTAGGATGTATCCAACGTAGCTTAATAAAAGTTATTATTTTTGCAAATTGTCTTCCTTGTTCCCTAATCATTTCAACTTCATGCCTCTTATTCATATGACATTTTTTTTCTCATTTATGCAAATGAATTTATTTTAACATTGCATTTTATTCAAAATTGTTTCTTTTCTATCTTTTTTTTTTGTAGAATTGTTTGTTGAGTTTTTGAAGGGTATATCTTGTGAAATATATAATCGTCTTTAGCGAGTTGGGGCTTTAGAAGGGCTCGTTTGATAGGGCACTAAAGCCTTAAAAAGCTTTGCTGAAAATGACATCGAGGCTCTCGAAAGGCCTACCCCAAAAGTGGCATTCAGGCCTTAAGAGGCTTCTTCATACATAACATTATGGCCCTCATAAAGCCATTTTTGATGGAAAACTACTTTGTTTGTAGTCATTTTTTAGTGAGCTAGGACCTTAAAAAGCTTTGTTAGAAAGGTGTTGGGGCCTTAAAAAGGCCTACACCAGAAACGACATGAGGGCTTTAAGAGGCCTTGCACGATAGGGAATTGAAACCTTAAAAGGCTTCACCGAAACCAACATTAGGGCCCTTTGAAGGCCCATGCCAAAAACGGTACGCGAGTTTCTACTAGATTCGCCCAATAGAGAACTAAAGCCTTAAGAGGCTTCATCATACATGAAATTGGGGCCCTCGGAAGGGCATTGTTGCTACAGATGTAGTGACTTTTTTAGCAAGAGAGGAATTTAAAAATTGTCAACCAATAGGACATTGAAGCCTTCAGAGGCTTTGTCGAAAACAACATTAGCGACCTCAAAAGACCATTTTTGTTGAAGAATCATCATGCCAATGAATGGTTGACTTCATTGGTCATTTACTTTACCAAATTATTAGAACCATTTTAACTACTTATCTTATTGGAGTATACCCAAAGACCGATCATGAGATGATTGTAATAGCATACTCATTTAGTTTGTCTATTAATAAAGTCAATGTCATTATTATTTTCAATCTTAATTTCTTTGTATTAAATAAATTAATTAATGTAAAGTCTCGAGAATAATATAATTATTCTAAAACTATCCTTAGTCGAGTAATATTATGGGCTAAGACAACAATAATACGTTACGATTAATGTGTGGTTGATTGATGACACAATCTTGTCATGGATATGGGATATCAAGTTAATGAGTGGGTACATATTAGCAAAATAGTGTACTAGACCAACTCGTTGATCTACCACAATTCATTGTGGAAAATTAGTCTTTTCAGCACTTAATGAGCGTGATTTCAAGTCGTTTTATGTCATTTTGTTACATTTTCCATTTTAGTAGCTTAGACATAATTATTAGCAAAAAAAGTATTTTATGCAATTTTTTAATATTTCGGCGACTCGTTAAGCAACTCAGGCCTTGGAAATGGCTAACGAGCTACTTGAGTGTGTAAGGTGTCACTTCAGGTCAAATAACATAAAAGACGATGCCAGTGTCATGACACCAACATGCAGCGTCGTGACACCAAACATCAAAGCATCCAGAGCCAAAACAGGGTCAACGTCATGACGTGGAGACCTTAATGTTGCGACATCACGACAAAAACCTAGATGCACACAGTCGCGTTTTGGAAACCGTCTATGTAACATCCCAAACCCAGCCTAGAAGTTAGGCCCGAATCTGGCGTGCCACATTGAAGTGTTTTTCGAAAACCGTGTATTCATTGAAAACCCTTCTTGATATTTAAAAGCTTAAGTAAAATCCCAGTTACGTTAGTTTATTTTTAATCGCCGTTTATTAAAAAGTTATTATTTTCAAAACCTTATTATTGCGGAAGCTTAATTTAAAACAAAGATTTACGAAGATGTGTTATCTAAAAATTGAGTTGTGGAAACGTAGTTTTTTGAAAACAGTTATCGTTTTGGGAAAATCGCGTTCTACTTCTAGCAGATATAAATCGTAATAAACTGAAAATCCCAAATTAAAAATTTAGAAATTAAAAGAGGCCTTATTACAAACCAAACCAAAATAAAGTACTTATGAATAACTTAATAGAAAAACAGAAGCAGTTGTGTGGCCATCTCCGAGTCCCTCACAGCTCCGATCCGTCTAAGGCTGGGGATTACCTGCACAGTTAAAAACGGGGTGAGTTTACGAAAACTCAGTGTGTAATCCCCTAATATAAAAATAGTCAGTCAGATAGATAGAATTCAGAAGCAGTTTGGGCCTGAGCCCTATTCAGTCACAGTACAGTTTCAGTGGGCCTAAGCCCATTTCCATATCGTTTGGGTCTCGGCCCATAATAGAATCGTTTGGGCCTAGCCCATATCCGTATCGGATCTCATAAATAGAAATGCAATAGTGTAAGAATGCACCCCACCCCAATCCAGCCAGCACACCACCCGTACCAACCAACACACCATGTGGGGATAAAATCGACCCACCCAGCCAGCACACTAATGTTAGCATCGGTTGCGGCACTAACCGATATCACAGTAGAGCTGCCAGAATATAAGCGGCTTAAAGCTTTCGGTAGGTCCATATCGTCTCGGGCGACCCGTGCGACCCTAACAATCAAATTGGTGGGTCCACAGTCGTTCTTAGGCGACCCGTGCAACCCTAACAATCAAATCGGTGGGTCCACAGTTGTCTCGAGCGACCCGTGCAACCCTAACAATCAATCACTTCCTCAAATTCCAAAATCCCAATCCCATGCAATATGTCATGTATGCAAAGCACATATAAATAAATCACATGGCATACTCTAGAAAGACAGACAAATCATAGCTCAGGTCAGTCAAAACATAGCATAAAATAATCATTTACCCACGGGGGCAAAACAGTCATTTTACCCTATAAGGGTATTTCGGTAATCCTACCCTTCAGGGCTATTTCGGTAATTCTACCCTACATGGGTATTTTGGTAATTCTACCCTACAGGCGTATTTAGGTAATTTCACAAATTGAGGGTATTTCGGTAATTTTAATAGTTAGGGGTATTTCGATAATTTTGCAAACCAGGGTATTTCGGTAATTTCACAAATTGAGGGTATTTCAGTAATTTCATAAGTTGGGGGTATTTCAATAATTTTCGCAAATTGGGGGTATTTTGGTAATTTTGCAAACTAGGGGTATTTCAGCGACCCAACAGAAGGTCCACCGTCGCCTCGAGCGACTTAAGTAACCTAAACAGTCACAGTGGTGTAAATGGGCCTAAGGCCCAATACTCAGCCCAAGTGGGCCCACACTCCCGTGTGGCCCATTCGGCCCATTTCCAATCACGACTATGTGAACGTTATAGCCTAGTTCAATTTCTGTCACTTTTTGTAAATTAGTCTGCGTGGGGCCCACGAGCCCATTAGGCCCACACGACCCAACGAGGCCCATAACGACCTAAGCCCATGAGAGCGCTCATGGTGGCCTCAACCGTCTTTCGCCCATATTCGTGGGCTCGGTCCACCAAACGTGCGATCACACGCTCGTGTGGCACCATTCGCCGGCACTTCGGCTTTTCGGCATTTGCCAATCTACTGTCCAACCAGTGTGGAATACATACTTTCGGCTTTTCAGCCGATCATCAACAGAGCACAAAGTCACGCACCTAATCACGTAGAGTACTAAGAATTCACGATCGCTAAAACCTATATTCAAACATAACATTCAGTTAATCACTTATCAAATAGTGTTAGAAAAACCCTTATCAACCACTTAACCGAGAGGTTGACTACCACTTGCCTTGACTAGATCGGTCGACTGTGATTAGCTGACTCGAACTAGAGTTTGGTGCAGCCACCCTTCCACATCCTGGAGGAAAGTCCCGAACAGCCGACACCGCACGCCTTTTAAAATTAGGAGTAGAGGCTACGAGTCTATTTCCAGTAGGCACTTTTCCTGATCCCCCCTCAGACTGGCTGTCACTTGCCTCCATGATAATCTCTTGATTGCCTTGATCGAAACCTTAGAGTAGGAAGTCAGCTACTATTAACCACTTGCCCTTTAATCGCCCCTCGAGGAACCTTAAACAAACCAATCATCAGTCAAGATAAGAAAGGGAGGTTCGGCAGATAAAGAGGAATACCATCGATACCGAAAACAGTTAAAAACATTAACCACCATTTACTATCTCATTCGGCCCAGAGGAGAAATCCCTAACTCGAGCTCATTGGCTAAACCGTCGAAGATTTGAAACTAAGAGGATTAGAGATGGATGACGAAACAAAGAAGATAGAAAAAGGAAAGTGTAGAATTCGACTAACGATTCTCAATAGGCAAAGTGAAAGTATTCGGCTTTAGCAATACAAGGAGGGACACTCGAAAAGGGTCGAAGGAAAGAGAGAAAAGGAAAAAGGGGTATTCGGCTATCACTGGGAGACAAAGGAAACAGAGGAACCTTACTTCGATTTAGCAAAAGAGGAGAAGAATAATGTCAATTCGGTACAGGAAGCACCTGATGCAAATAAAATAACAAAAAATATGGGTATTGCTCGGTTTTGAAAAAGGCACAAATAAGAAATAAAACAAATGAGTCAAAATTCGAAATGGCTAAAAGAAAAACGGCATCCCTTCATACACTAGTCGAATTTCCAAGAGCAAGGACCCTAATATTCGGCCAACACCTACCCATTTCAAATTCCCCGACTTTCTCCTTGAATTCAGCCACCAACCGAGTTTGAATTACAATCAAACTCCTTCATCCAATCTTCATCCCTTGAAACACTCCCCTAAAACACTCACTTGACCAATTCAAACTCTCCAACACAGAGTTCAAATCCAACACAAACTCTTGCCCACACAAGAGTAAAATAAATAACCCCCTTTTGCATGTAGTGAGACTTGAACCTCTGCCCTCCTTGCCATACCTTGTGACGCCACAACTAGGTGTGAGTATTCGATCGAGTCGAGTCGAATCGAGTCAAAAATTTTTGAGTTAGTCGAGTTAACAAATCCTATTTTAGCAACCGAACTCAATTTGAATTTTTTTTTATTCGAATCGAATCGAGTCAAAAAATTTCGAGTCAAATCGAGTCGAGTTAACAAATCCTATTATTTATACTTAATGTTGCGATTAGATGGATCGATTATTTAACTAGTAGACGAAGTACAAGATTATTTAACTACATGAACAATATAATGATTCTGCCTCTTAACTAAATGGGTAAACATTTATCAAAACGACGTAGTTTTGCCTTTTAACTTAATTATTTTTGAATTTTAACTTTTAAAAAAGTAAACATTTATCAAAACGACGTAGTTTTTTCTTTTCTCATTCGGATTTTCGAATAACTCGAATTGTGTAATTCATATTCGAGTTAAACTGAAAAACTTAATTTTTTATTCGAGTTGATCCGAATAACTTGATTAACTCAAATAACTCGAACTATTTAATTCAAAATTTGAAATTTTTATCGAGTTTTTCGAATCGAATCGGATTTTGCTCACCCCTAGCCACAACCACTGTAACATCCCGAAATTGGGCCTAGTAGGATTGGCCTTGAGCTTTAGGAAAATTTGAGTATTATTTGTGTTGGCTCGGGTATGAATTTTGTGTGTTAGCATAGTCTTATGAAGGCTTGATTTTATTTAGGAAGTTAGAATAAATTTTTTTTTTAGTAAGGTTTATTTAATGAAGTGGATTAAGTGAGCTTAGCACTTAAGTTAAGTTAAGTGTTAATTAAAGCACATGAGGAGTTAGTGGCAAGGTGGTTATGATGCTTGGTTAGTTGCTTGAGGTTAGAGGTTCGAGTAGCATGATTAACATTTTGAAGACTTTATTTTTATCCTAGCATTGATGGACGGTCAAACCTTATTTATGATAGGTTGGACTCTCAAATTTTGGTAAGTTGAATATTGGTTTAAGGAAAACATGAAATTGGGGATAAGAATCTTAAGGTTATGGTATGATAAGGGGACAAAAGGCATGGAATATGGAGGATGTTTTGGAAACTTTATTCAAGGCTTTAGTGCATGTATGTGGACGGCATGTATGGCTAGGGGGGATGACCGAATGTAATAGGTAGTTTGGGGGGGAGATATTGGCCAATTTTTGTCATTTGAACATCTTTTTGCATTTTTGTTTTTCCCTCTCCAAAAACTCTTTCTTTGGCCGAATGTCATTGTGCATTTTGTGCAAATGTAGCTTTTGTTTTAGCTCTTATTTTGTTGAACCAAAAATGCTATTTCCTTTCTTTCATCTTTGCTTTTGAAACCAAAACTTCATTTTGGTATTTTTGCACTTTTCTTTTAGGCAAAATAGGTGTTGGCCGAATCTTATCTCTCCCACATCTCTCTTTTCTTTTCTTTTTGACATTTGTTCATAATCACATTTTCTTTTACACTCTCATGGCCGAATATTTCTCCATCTCAAATACCATTTCTTTTTCATTTGTTCAAAGATAAAACATCTACTTCCATTCTATTTTTCTTTTCTTCACCATAGCCGAATCTTCTACTTCCTTTTAGTATTATTTTTGGCCGAATATTCAAGGGTAGACTCTCCTTGGTTTTCTTCTATCGATTTTGGATAAAAAGGGGTAAGTGTTCATGGACGTTTTTCTTTCTTTTCTTTCTCGTTTCTATGATGTTTTCTTGTGGACAAAGGCCGAACCTTTGGGCATTGTTTTGCAAGGTTCTAACCATTTTTTTAGGATTCGATTATTCTCTTAGGCTCATTGGGATTTCGGAAGCAATCGATTTAAGCCATTCCTTTAGCAAATCGAAGTTGGTAAGTCAAGTGGTAAGGATTCTATACTCTTAAAGTTGGTTGAGGAAGCCTAAGGTTATTTGGATTAAGATATGTTGTTGGCCGAATGGTTTTCATTAAAATATTGTGATATGGCCGATTGTAGGACAAAGTGATCTAGTGCGATAGATCGGATCATCGGATTTTAGTATTGCTTTGGTGAAAGGTGTGTATCTTACACACTTTATAACTTGGTTTATATATGTATATATATGAGTGATAAATGACTATTCATGTTGTTAAAGCCGAAACAATGAGATATTGATATGATACCTTGATGGGTATGAGCAAGGATACGGGTAAGTCCGTTTCGATATGATATTACTATATGTTGTATTGGTTATATGTTCATATCAAAATATATTGACATGATTTGTTTATCTATTGCATTGGTATGGGCAATATGAGAGGTGGGGAAGATTGATATTTGTGTCTTGGACACGGAGGTTTGGTACCTCCGGTGATTTGGTATCACATTCGTGTCTTGGACACCGGAGGTTTGGTACCTCATAGCGACTCGTCCCTCGTGGTTAATACCATCGTGGGTTGGCCCCACTTTTGAGATATGGGATCGTCGCGGTGATTTGGTATCACACGTGGGTTGGCCCCACAACTTGATGATTCGTGTCTTGGACACCGATGGTTTGGCACCACCGGTGATTTGGTATCACATTCGTGTCTTCTGACACCGGAGGTTTGGCACCTCATAGCGACTCGTCCTCGTGGATTAACTCCACCGTGGGTTGGCCCCACTTTTGAGATATGGGATCGTCTCGCGGTGATTTGGTATCACACGTGGGTTGGCCCCACAGATGGATTATTTGTGACTTTGGTCACCGAGTGATTTGGTATCACATTTATATCGTGACTTTTGGTCACGGTGGTTTGGCACCACCGGTGGTTTGGTACCACACGGGGTAGAAAAGGAGTTATGGATGGCTAGGTTGGGTGCATTATACATATATGTTGCTTTGTTATAATTTGTGTAAGTATGTGGTATTTACGGGAGAGGGAATATGCATTGAGTCTTGGTGACTCACCTTCTCCTTATATTTTCGGGTGATTCGTGAGATCGCGGATATGGAGCCGGATGAACTCGAGGAGGCCATGCAATAAAGTTTGGTTTTACATGAACTTCCATTTGGGTACTTTATTTTAATTTGGTTTTCATATTTTATGGATTTGTAATAAGGGCTGTTTAGTTATGTTTTGGATTATTTATATGCTTTGGGATTTATTCTAAACATGTTTAAGTATGTCACTTGATTAATTTAATAATTGAGCTCAAAGTTTTCTAAACTAAAAACGCAATGGTTTTAAAAATCTTACCATCGGGTAATATGAATAGTTCGATAGAAAAATTACAAGTTAAGTGTTTTCAACAAATTAAGTGATTTCCAAAATTCAAGTTTCTATACTCAATTGCAAACGGATTTTCAAAGTGATATTTCAAATTTTCTTAAAAAGATATAAATGTTTTCTATCCTATGATTTATCAACTAAGTTTTAAAGTTTTATGTAATTCAAAGTAAATCTCAGTTTTAACTTATTTTCGACAAATAAAGAATTTCAAAGAGTTTTTCACAAAATTTAATTGTTAATTCGATTCTTTCAAAAATATTTTCCTTAGTGACATACCAGATTCGGTCGTGGCGTATTGACCGGGTTTGGGGTGTTACAACCACTCCACCACAGGCTCTCTTGTGTTTCCTTTTTAACCACAATTACTAATAAGGCTTAATACCAGGAGTCAGGGTCCCCTAATGCTAAAAAAATAAAATTTTTCCAAATGACATGGCTTGAAACCAGGACTTCATAGAAGCCCCCTAACCTTCCAAAATCATTCACCTAATAGATCCAACTTGTATTAGTGCCGTTCTCTTGTTCTCAAAAGTTTTAAACGCTCCCATGCCCAAGGCCCAATCCTATTAGGCCCAAATTCGGGGCGTTACAGTCTACGGCATACTTGTCCTGTTAAAACCCTAATTAATTCGAGGACATTTTAGGCACTTAAACCTCTCAATTTTAGCCTATATAAACCTCATTATAATATTAATGGAGTCAACCTATGGAATCTCCCTAGGGATTCGTCAAACAATCTTTCATATTTTTAGATGTCAATTTTTTAGTTCTTATTTATTTTTTATTTTATTTTTTATTGTGTTTGCTTAATCGGAATCTTTCTGTTCTGATGTGAAGACGATTGCGAACAGAGATTGTTCTGGAATTGTGCTTTAATTTAATTATTAATGAGCATTCTATTTTCTTTTATTCTTTTATTCTGTAATCTATATTCTATTAACTTGATCAACTAATGGTTGTATAAATAATGGGATAAATTCTTGTATGTATTTTATATCTTGCATGATTCGGTTATGGAACTGATTTGTTGATTAAGTAATTATTTATCTAAAATTGGAGGCTATTTTACCTATCTGACCCAAAAAAATAAATAATTACATAAATGACCCTGGATAAAAAACCATCGCCTAAATGACCTGAAATGAACAATAGAATTGGGTTATGGACACTAGATGGCCGACACCCATTTTATATCCGACGCAACCATTGCCTCATCATTCTGTCAGGGAGGAAAAAAATATTTTTTTGGGTTTTGGACATCAGATGACTGGCACCCCATGTAATTTTCAAACTGTATCATAATGGTATACATGTTATAAAAGTATTTTAAAAAATTCTGGGGTGTCATGAAACTGATGGCTGGCACCTTTTTTTCTAAATAATTTTTTTAGGTTGTTGGGACACTAGTGGTCGAAACCCCATTTCAAGAATAAAAATAAATTTGGGTGTTGGGCCAGTGATGGTCGACACCTTTTTTCCAAAATTAAAAAAAAATTTGGGTGCTGGGACACTGATGGTCGACACCCCTTTTATAGTACTAAAAAATTTTTGGGTGCTGTGTATGAGATGGTCAACACCCCAGGTGTATTTTGAAAAAAAGAATTTTTGGTGCCGGACTTCCATTACCCGGCACTGAAGCTAGGTATATATAGATTTTTTTTTTTTGTCTTCCATTTGAGTTTTTTGTTTTCTTTATTAGTTGAAAACCAAAATTAAGTATATCAGTGTTTTGTTTATTGAGGAGGAAGCATATATTGTTGAAGATGAGTTCTGAAATTTTGTTAGTGTATGTTCGTTTCAATGGAGAAATGATAAATACAATTGAATAAGATTGCATCTTTCAAAGTCGCCAAAAAATTAGAATAAGATTCAACAAGAGTGTTTTGCTGGCGGATAAACAAAAGATCAATACAAAGATAGCTACCCATTGTCGGAAGCAAATGTTAAGATTGTTTTACAAATTTTTTATTTCAATAGATTCACTCAAGTTCTTGGAAATGGAGCTTTAAGATGATGATGATTTAGGGACAATGATAAAAATTTATTGCCCCTTAAGATAGAGAATCCCAGCCTGGCTGAGTTGTTCGCAGAGATAGCTGATCCGGAACCCGTTGAAGTTGTAATTCCAATAAGTCAGTGTTCTAGATTTGATTTTGATCTTAATGTATATTGGGAAGATTAGTTGGGTTGTAGAGGGTCACTGCAAACTCCTGAAAATCCAAACTACGGTGGATGTTCGTATAACATCTCAATCCCATGTCCTCGTCTAAAGATTCATCCAGAGGTGTTGGGCACCATAGAAGATGGTGATGAATGGACCGATAATGAAGATCAGTCCCACCATGATAATAAATATTTTAGTGACCCCAATTTAGATGACATCTGTAACAACCGATTTTCTGTGAAATCGAAACAGTGGTTTCAGGACCACAAATCTGAGCCAGAAAGAAAATTTATTTTAATTTTATTGCATGGTTTGCATTAGGATAGGAATGATATATGAAAATTCTGATAAATTTTTTTTACCGATTATGTGTTTAATTATAGAAGGGACCAAATTGCATAAAATGCAAAAGTTGAGTTCTAATAGCTAAAAGGATCAATTAGCTATGGAATTCAAAAATTGAAGTCCTTATATGATAATTAGACCATTAGAGAAAAGTTAGCAGATATTTTTGGTGAATCATCCATGGAAAATTAGAAAAAGAAAAGGACAAAATTGGAAAGTGAAAAAAATTAAAAGATGATAAATTAAATAAAGGTTTAATATCATCATTTTATATCATCTTCATCCCCAAATACATGGAAACCCTAGGAGAGAGAAAGGAAACTAATCAAGCTTAATTAGGTATGAATTCTTGTCTCGTTTTTAGTAATTTATATATTTTTGAAATCGAAATAGCTTAATCTATCTATTTTGGGGATTAATTTGCAAAGCTATCAAAGTATGAAAATTTTACCATGGATGAATATGCTGAAATTTTGAAATTTATAGTAGAAAATGAAAGGTTGTTGATAGATAAACAACTTTTACAAAGAGAATTTTGATGAAATTATGATTTAGGGACTAAATGGTAAAGATGTAAAAATTATGGAAAAATTATGAATTTTGTGAAATATATGTGCTGTAAATGTTATATGAAAATTTCAGTTAGGCTTGGAATAAGGATTAAATTGCATGAATTTCATTTTTCGAGCCTAGGGACAAAATCGTCATTTGTGAAAAGTATAGGGGTAAAATAATAATTTTGCCTAGGATATGAATTGAATTCAATTGAGTATGAAATAGATTAAATTGATGTTAAATTCATTTATTTAGATCCGGAAAACTCAAATACGAAGTTAGATCGAGGAAAAGAAAAAGTGCCGGATCAGTATTTCTGTATACGAACAAGTATCGAGGTAAGTTCATGTAACTTAATTCTGTAATTATATGTTCAATTGATTTGAATGATTTGTATATGAATTGTGTAATGGCCATGTATATGAAATTTGATCACATGTCTGGAAAATACCCGATAAATGTTAAATCTTGTATGAATGAATAAAATTCAATTGGATACAAGGTTATGTTTTCCGAAATGGTAGTGGTCTTGCATATGTTGCGAACATACCGTAGCTCGAAAGAGCGTTCCGTTATAAGCCCTTTCAAGCTTCCCGTATATGGTTCTTGCGAGCTTCCCGTTAAATGCTCATAGGAGCATCCCGATTGGTTGTGACCCTACATGTGTTGTGGGCACACCGTAGCTCTTTATGAGCGTCCCTTTATATGGCTCTTCGAGTGTAGCACCCATGACCCGTGTTCGAAGCCAGAATCGGATACGAGGCATTACCTAACTCAACTTGCTTAAACATGACGTTTCGGGCTATAAAATTTCATTTCGCCTTAAAAACTTTCTATTCAAACTCATAACATACTCATCCTAGGCTTACGAGGCCTTAAACATACTTCCGGAAGGTTTCGGGAATTAATCGGAAATCTTTTTACGCACTTAGAAAAATTTTACCTAAACAGGGGCCACACGCCCGTGTTGCTTAAGGGACACGCCCGTGTGCCCCTGAGACATGCCCATGCTCCTCACCCGTGGTCGACACTGACTTAATACACACGGCCGGACACACGCCCATGCCCCTGGCCCGTGTCCCTCACACGGCCTTGACACGCCCGTGTCCTAGCCTGTGTGCCAAAACCTTGGCATTCTGTTTATGATGTCATCATCTCACTATGGTCACACGGCCAAGGCACACGCCCGTGTCCTTAGAGCGTGTGTCGAATTAAATTCCTAACTTTAGGTGCAGACTTTAAACGGCCTAGGCACACGCCCATGTGGCTGATCATGTGTCACACACGGCCTAGACACACGCCCGTGTGTCTTCCCGTGTGGACAATTATATGGCTATCTACTAAGCCATTTGCCACCCTAGCAAGAAATCACACTCATACCAAAACATTTCAATATATAAGATGACCATATGGTACATCTAATAACTCAAAAAGAATCAAAAGATCCTCAAAAGCATACACTTCATGAAATTCATCTTCATTAAATATATGGACATATCAAGTATAGACCAACCTCCCATGACCTTTTACAAAATAAATTGAACAACTAGAATAGCCAACACATTTGGCTTACAAATATGACATAACCAAAACATTCAAGTCCTATACATGCCATATTCAAAATAAATCTAGTTTGGCTATACCAAAAAGTGGGCGATAGTGTGATCTCCAACTCCGACGTCCGTGAATTCTTGAGCTAACTTGGCAATACTACAAGGAAAAGGGCAATGAAAGGGGTAAGCATAAAGCTTAGTAAGTTTTCATGGAAATAAATAGCAACAATAAGCTCATGACAATATCCATCCATGTCATTAAATAACCACACACAAAGTCATAGGCTCCTTGCCATACTTACTCATACCTGCCCTTATCTAGCACATACCATGGCACATATCGTAAATGTTCTTCGTGAATTATTCACGGGTACCTGTGTTAACTCAATCAAATAGCTTTAATACAATTCTCATTTCTATGTCTAAGCCGATCTATTTATCCCAATAAATCACTAGGGATACTAAAAGATGCATGTTCATTATCATTAGCATAAACACGAAGCCAATGCCACATCCCGGATGTGGTCTCACATGGATCGTCTTTGCATACCGATGCCATATCCCGGGTATGGTCTTATATGGAACCTTACATCAATATCGATGCCATATCCCAGATATGGTCTTATACGATTTTTTTTATATTCTATGCCGAAGCCATATCCCAGATATGGTCTTACACGGGATCTCAATTCGGTGCCGAGGCCATGTCCCCGACATGGTCTTATACGGGACCTCATCTATCTCACATCTCAATGATAGTGTTTCACACTCATTATAGTCCAACTAGGACCTCAACATCTCAACTTACTCATTCAACATCAAAATATTCAATTTGGTAGAATATCATGCAACGACATAATATAAAATGTTCTCAAACATGTTAACATAAGGGTTGAATCTATCTCATACAAACTTACCTCGATTCCAAAATAGGTTAGATTGTCGGTCTAATCCGATATTTTGTTCTTTCCCCGATCGAGGTTGATTTTTGGTTCTTCTTGCTCTATAATAGAAAATTAGTTCATTTTAATCATCACATTAATAAAAGCATTTCAATAATCATGCTTTGGCAAAATTACTATTTTGCCCTTAGACTTTGGCAAAATGACTATTTTACCCCTAGGCTTGGAAATCAATTCTAATCATATTTCTACCTTCAACAAGCCTAGGTGAACATTTATTTCTCTTATGGCTATCATCAAAACCCAACATTTCACACATTTACTATAACTTTATAACCTTTACAAAAAGGTCCATTTAGGTGTTTTCATAGTAACACCCTTCACAAAAGTTGTTTATCTAACAACTAAGACTCATTATCTTCCATAAAAATGCAGCAAATCACATACAAGCTCTCATGGAAAAACCCTAAACTTTTCACCATATTGCAAATTAGTCCCCTCTTTAGGAAGCTTAAGCTCTAGGGGTTCTAAAAGTACAACTATCATCAAGAAAAACCTTTAAAATCACTTACTTGAATGGAGATGAGTTTGCTGAAATTTTGATCTTTCAAAACCCCTATTTTGCTTGCTATTTTCGGTGGAGGAAGATGGAGAGAAAACATGATATCTTTTCTTTTTTTATTTTATTAATACAAGTCAATTTAGTCACCAACTTTTACCAACTTTGACCAATTTTGTCAATTCTTGTCTCCTATGGCCGGCCAACCATTAGAAAAGGGGCTAATTGACCTTTAAAGACCTCAAATTAAAATTATAAGACTATTAGGCACCTTTAGCTTATAAAATGGAACTTTTGAACTTAATGCGGTTTAGTCCTTTTTCGCGATTAAGCATGAAATTGCTAAAATTAAGGCACCAAAATTTTCATACACTTATATAATCATACTCTGACTCATAAAATATCATAAAAATAATTTTCTCCAACCTCAGATTAGTGGTTCTGAACCACTGTTCCGACTAGCCCCTAAATCGGGCTGTTACAATTCTCCCCCTTAAGGATTTTCGTCCCCAAAAATCTTACCGGTGAAAAGGTTGGGATATTGGTTTCTCATAGTATCTTTGGTCTCCCATGTAGCCTCCTCTATTCCATGTCTCTGCCATAGCACTTTGATAAGAGCTATACTTTTGTTTATTAACTGTTTGACCTCTCGTGCAAAGATTTTAACCGGCTCTTCACCATAAGTCAAGTCCGGTTGAATTTCCACTTCTGTTGGTACTATCACATGCGAAGGGTCTGAATGGTATCAACGTAACATGGATACGTGAAAGACATCATGAATCTTTTCCAACTCGAGTGGTAAGGCCAAACGATAAGCTACCGGTCCTACCCTCTCGGTAACTTCATAAGGCCCGATGAAACGCGGACTCAATTTGCCTTTCTGGCCAAATCTGAGGACTTTCCTCCATGGTGATACTTTCAGAAATACTTTATCACCCACTTGAAACTCAATCTCTTTCCTTTTTAAATCTGAATAGGACTTTTGTCTATCTGAGGCCGCTTTCGGACATTCGCGTATCACCTTTACTTTCTCTTCAGTTTCCCTAACCAAATCAACCCCGTGAATCTGGTTCTCCCTGAGTTCTGACCAATACAAAGGCGTTCGGCACTAAAGCTCGTACAATGCCTCTTAAGGCGCCATCTTCAAGCTTGATTGAAAACTACTGTTGTAGGCGAATTCCACCAGCGGTAAGTATTTTTCCCAATTACCTTGGAATTCCAAAAAGCAACATCGGAGCATGTCCTCGAGTATCTAAATTACTCTTTTATTTTGCTGTCGGTTTTGCGAATGGAAAGTCAGATCAAGCTCAATTTTGTGCCTAAGGCCTCTTGCAACTTTTTCCAAAATCGTGACGTAAATCTTGGATCTCTATCTGAAATAATCGATAATGGTACTCCATGAAGTCTTACTATCTTTTACACGTACAATTCAGCCAACTTATCAAGCGAGTAATCGACTCGTACTGGTATAAAATGGGCTGACTTCGTGAGTCTATCCACTGTGACCCACACGGCATCTTTCTTTTTCGGTGTCGATGATAAACCTATCACAAAATCCATTGTAATACGGTCCCACTTCCACTTGGGAACCATAATGGGCTGAAGTGGACCCGGAGGTACTTGGTGTTCAGCCTTCACTTGCTGACAAATTAGGCATCTCGAAACGAACTCAGAATTGTCTTTCTTCATACAGGGCCACCAATACCACTTCCTCAAATCATTGTTCATCTTTGTGCTGCCTGGGTGCACAGTTAAGCATCTGCTATGTGCTTCATGCAAAATCTTACAAACAAGTTCATTATTTCTGGGTACACAGACTCTATCTTGATACGTCAAACATCCATCAGGGTTTACCTGAAAGTCTGACTCAACATTTGACTCACATAGAACTCTTTTGGCTTGTAAGCTGCTGTCCTCTTTTTGAGCTTCACAAATCTCTTGAAGAAATAATGGTCTAGCCCTCAGCTCGGCTAGAATAGAACCATCATCCCACAAAGCCATCTAAGTATTCATGGCTCTCAATGCAAACAATGATTTTCTCGTCAAAGCATTGACAACTACGTTCGCCTTTCCCGGATGGTAGTCAATCACTAACTCATAATCCTTAATCAGCTCCAACCACCTTCGTTGCCTCAAATTCAATTCCTTTTGAGTCATCAGATATTTTAGGCTTTTATGGTCGGTAAATATCTGACACCTTTCACCATACAAATGGTGTCTCCATATCTTCAATGCAAACACAATGGCTGCCAACTCTAGATCATGGGTCGGGTAATTCTTCTCGTGCGGCTTTAATTGTCTAGAGGCATATGCAATCACCTTACCCTCTTGCATAAGAACAACCCAATCCATTCAGGGATGACATCAAACTCATCAAACGCCAATAACATAAGGTCAACCAGAAAGCAATGACCTCTAATCATCAAAAGGGCAACCTTTGCATACTCTATCAACCAACACATACTTTGTAACACCCCTAACCCATATCTATCGCTGAATTAGGGTCACGGGCATTATCTTAACAATAGGCTTAACTCAATCAATCAATGCGCATAATGAACCAAATAACACATATTAGACAAAATCTTCATGCATGATATGCAAACACTTGTTTACACGCATACTTCATTTCATAACGAATACATCTATTACAACCATGCTTTATAGGGCTTAGCAAAGATTACCGAATCATTGAAATAAATAAATAATCAATTTTTCCTATTTCTAAAAACATTGATCGAATCATAACTTACCCAAATTTAACAGTATTAAACGATGTTGAATAAAGTAAGTCCATTATCACACCTATCACCCAAGTTAAATTTTAAGACAATTCATAATTTCAAAACACATAAAATATACATCATCCATATATATCTAAGTATGGCACACTCTATTCGAATGTTCATATGATTTATTATCCATCAATCTTAAAAGTTAAAATATTAAGTCATAACAAAACCACACTTATCAAATGTAATGAAATTCAACGTTATTATACAAGCTAAGCATTTTATTCCATACATTACTATCGATTTATAATCATCAACTAAAGCTCATTAATCAACCTAACCAAAACCATTTGAATAGATTTATATCCACTCCATTCACAATTCATACCAAATTTCAAGACTATTTCATCGTGCATATACTAAATGCATCACTCATACATATATAAATGCCATGAAATGAATTTCCATATTAAGTTTATATCAAGGCTGAACATACATAAATACTAACAACATGATCAAGCACAACCAATTAAAACCCAAGCATAGAAATATAGCCATTTTTCGCATGGCATTTGTATTTACATTCACAAAATAACATGTGAGTCTATTCTAGAAAAGTTAGCTTATACATGCCATAGTATAAAGCTCATTTACAAAAAGAGTACCAAAATAGTTGATAGTGTGCTTGACTTTGACGAGAATCCCCGAGCTTGAACTTCGATTTTAAAGTTCTATAAAACAAAGTAACAACAACACCATGTAAGCTTAAGTGGCTTAGTAAGTTATAAACAATAAGATAGAGCATACACCCAAGCATTCTATAAATTTTCGTAAAATCATACTCAGTCAAACTATTGAATAAATCATATTATCGAAACACATGTTAGGTTAACATTCTTCAATAATTTACCTATTCAATCACGAGCATATAAACCAAGTATTTATAGGCTCCATACCCATAGCGAAACATTTTACTTAATCTTTAATTCACCGGATAATGAACTATTATCCAATAGATTCTTACCTAACACTTTCATTTACCTGTATTAGTATTTCTGTCCTTGAAGAAATAAAAATGATAATTCGCACACACAGTGCAATATTCGTAACGTACCGCACACTTAGTGCCATTACTTAAATAATTCTGCACACACAGTGCCTTTCAACCGATCTCGCACACACAGTGGTCGGTGAATGAATCCGCACACATAGTGCCCTTCTACCGATCTCGCACACACAGTGCTCGGTGAATGAATCCGCACACATAGTGCCCTTCTATCGATCTCGCACACACAGTGCTCGGTGAATGAATCCGCACACACAGTGCCCTTTGCCAATCTTTTCTTCAACCACATAAACATATATATATTGTAACACCCCAAACCCGGTCAAAACGCTACGACCGAATCTGGCATGTCACAGGGAAGAAAACATTTTTGGAAAACAAGTTGTCGTCTCAATGTTGAAAAGAAAACCTTTGATTTTATAAAACCCGAATTGTGTTAAGCCATTTGTTAAAATTCTTTCGAAGCTTAGTTTTAAAGAAGACAGTGTTGCCTTGTTATTATTGCATGTTTGATAAATACCCGACGGTAAAAATTTTGGAAATTTTGAAAATTCGTTAAAGTTTTAAAAACGTCCATTTTACGAGTTTATTAGGCATGCCTTTAGTGTTTAAACGACGGTTTAAAGAAATTTAACAAAATGAATAATCCCAAAATAAATTCTGAATGGCCTTATTACATAGCGGAAATCCAAACTTAAAGTAAAATAAACCCGAATTAACCTTTTAAACTAAAAATCAAAATTTCTGTGCATGGCCACCTCGAGTCCAATCCCGGCTCCATATCAGCGAACTAAGAATTACCTGCAAAAAGTAATGGAAGGGGTGAGTCACCGAGACTCAGTGTATAAATCCCCATCCGAAAGATTCTAAGCTCTTACACAGTTCCATAAGAAAATATGTATGTCATGCAATCCATCCAACCTATCCATCCGAACTCCCAATTCTACCCCTTGTGGCACCTAGCCACTAGTGGTACCTAACCACTGGTGGTTCCAAACCACTGGTGACCGAAGTCACAAATAATCATGTGTGGGGCCAACCCACTTGTGGTACCTAACCACTGGTGACGATCTCGTATATCAATATGTGGGGCCAACCCACTGTGGTGCCAAACCACTGGGACGAGTCACAGAATAAGCATATGTGGTACCTAACCACTGGTGGTTCCAAACCACTGAGACTTAGTCACAAAATATTAATATATGGGGCCAACCCACGTGTGGTACCTAACCACTGGTGACAGTCTGATAATCATACCTTCCCCCTCCTCTCATCATACCCATTTTCATGAACATGCTTTTTAATACAATATAATCATGCTTAACATTTAGGAGTAATCTAATATGGCATATACAGATTTAACAGAGGCAATTAACGTTAGCCACCAAGATGGACTTACCCGGAGTCATTGCTTTTACCCACAAGGGTAACTTATCGATTTCAACGATTATTTCGCTTTTGACAAATCACAAATAACAAAGACATTAAACATATGAAGTGTGTAAGAGTTACACACACGATTACTCGTAACACGATACTTTCTACGTCGACACTCTCGTTAATCAACACTATCGCTATCGCGCTACTACTTTGCTCGGATCTTCGCCCACGTACGGTGGCCAATCCCGAACCGCTAACACTGCCCTTTTCTTAAACTTAGGGGCTAGGTTTACAGATCCAACCCCTCCTACCGCTTGGTGGCATTAGAGTCCATGAACACACCTTGATCACTAAAGCGGATTAAAGCGTTGAAACGAATAGTAAGGAACTAAGACCCAAAGCTAAACCCTTACCTAAATCGGCAAATCCCGAAGCTCTAGGCTTGATTCACAACCAACGAATCCCGAAAGATCCAAAGTATGCGTCCCAACTTCCACCTATAATCGGCCAATCATCAACATTAAACCAAGTAGCCATTCGGCTTTGGCATGAAAGCCCAAAAGAGATTTTATGAAATAAAAGAAATTGCCCCTTACCTTAACTCGAAAGATTCGATCAACACTTAGCGACAATCGACACCACACCACCCTAGAGAAGATTCGGCTTCCAGAAGAAGAAAAAGAAACAACTCAGCAGAGTTTTCAGGAAAGATTCGGCCAAGAGAGAAAAGATCAAGAAAAGAAAGAAAGAAGAAAACAATACGATCTTACCAGAGTATGGGTTGAGATTCGACTATGATGAATTCTTCGGGAAAAAGGAACACACAGAATGATTTTGAGATCTAAGAGGTTTCGGCTAGGAGCAAAAGAAAGTGTGATCTTCAGCTTTTAGTGAACGAAAAAGGAATAGATCAAGGTAATGAGAATCAAGGGGGTTTCGGCTAGCAAGGTGTTTCGAAAAGAATAATCAAGATGGAAGGGAGGAAGAAGTGATGATTCGGCTTTGGGAAAAAGATGGAGAGAAAGGGTAGAAGGGATTTCGGCTATCACCAAAGAGAAGAAGAGAAAAAAAAGCCAATATGGGTTTCAGCTTTTGAGAGTGAAAGAGAAGGAGAATGAAGAATTATGGAGAGTGTGAGCCAAGAGGATTTCGGAAATAGGGAGAGTCATGTGCCTCAAAGAGAAGAAAATAAAAATAAAAAGAAAACTAAACTCAAACCGGGAAAAAGAACCCTCCTGAACCCCTTAGACACTTTCGGCACAAAGCAAAACAGCCCATATTCGGCACCCACCTCACAAAAGCCGAAATTTGCACCTAAGGAATGACACTACAAGGTCCTATGGCCAATGTAAGTTTCGGTACACCTAGCCACACTAAGAACCGATCCCCTTCCTCCTATACAGAGTTCAAAATTCGACCAACACTGAGCTCCCATGCCCATCCCTCTATTCTCTCCACAAATTTCTCCTGATCACCCCTTCAAACCTGTTTGAATATTTTAAACTCCTAAATTTTCTCTCCTCCACTCATTTGAATATGTTGACTCCTTCAATACCATCCACCGAGTCCCAGTGAGTGCAACTCTCCCTTGTCTGGCGTCAAAAGAAATGCACAAATGGGATTCCCGCAGCTCGAACCAAGTCCCCTTCAGCTCCCTGAGGCGTCACTCCCCTGTGCCTTAAGTGGCGCCTCCTTGCCACTTTACCAAGGCATTCTTTGTATCAAAACATACCCCCAATTACCCTTAACTCCTGTCCCATTCAGCTCCCCCTTCAAAGTGCCCAAAAGAAAATTTTCACTAAGGCTCTAGCCTACCCCTAGCTCATGCCTGGTCCCCAAAATACCCTAAACTAGCATGACAACTATACTATCTACATGCAATCAGATAAAATGCAAAGGCCCCGATTTAGGATGTTACAGTTCTACCCCCTTAAAAAAATAATTTTGGCCTCGAAATTACCTGGTCAAAAGAGTTGAGGGTATTGCTGCCGCATTACATCCTCTGGCTCCCACGTGGCCTCCTCTGTTCCATGATTCCGCCACAACACCTTCACCAAAGGAACGGATTTCCTACGCAACATTTTGGTATCCCGATCCAAAATTCGCACTGGTTCTTCCTCAAAAGACAAGTCTGGGCTTACTTCGATTTCTTCTATCGGCACAACATGAGACGGATCTGAACGATAGCGTCTAAGCATCGAAACATAAAATATGTCATGGATCTAACTCAATTCTGATGGTAACTCGAGCTGGTAAGCTACTGGTCCCACACGCTTCAACACTCGATAAGGCCTGATAAACCTAGGGCTCAGTTTGCCCTTCTGACCAAATCTCAGCACCTTCTTCCATGGCGACACCTTTAAGAAAACCTTGTCACCCACTGCAAATTCTACATCTTTCCGCTTAAGATCGGCATAGGACTTCTGCCTTTCCAAAGCTTCCTTCAGACGAGCTCGAATCAGCTTAACCTTATCTTCCGTTTCAGCAACCAACTATGGACCCAACAATTGCCGTTCACCCAACTCCGTCCAACATGTAGGGGTACGACCCTTCCGCCCATATAACGCTTCATACGGTGCCATCTAAATACTTGCCTGGTAACTGTTGTTATACGTGAACTTTGCCAATGGTAGAAATTCCTCCCAAGTACCTCTGAAATCCAAGACACAACCCCTTAACATATCTTCCAGAATCTGGATCACCCTCTCCGACTGCCCATCAGACTGTGGATGAAACGCCGTACTGAAATCCAACCTTGTACCAAATGCCTGATGCAGTGCCTTCCAGAATCTTGACGTAAATCTAGGGTCTCTGTCCGAAATAATCAACACTGGCACCCCATGCAACCTTACAATCTCTGCTATATATAATCTATCTAATTTCTGAAGAGAGTAATCCACACGCACGTGTATGAAGTGAGCAGACTTTGTCGACGATCAACAATCACCCAAACCGAATCCTTCTTGCTAGGCGTAAGTGGGTAGCCCATCGACAAAATCCATCGTAATCCTTTCCCATTTCCAACTGCGGAATCTTCACCGATTGCAACAATCCCGAAGGTAAGCGATGTTCTGCGCCTTCACTGGTGACACGTCAAACACTTGCCCACAAATTCGCCATTACCCCGTTTTAGACCCGGCCACCAAAAAGCGCTCCCGCAAATCCCGGTACATCTTACTACCTCCGGTGGTGCATAGCGTATGGATCGCTATGTGCCTCTGAAGAATCCTCCGCCTCAACTCCACATCTTTTGGCATGCAAACTTTTCCTGAAAACATAACACTCCATCGTTGCTCAAGCTATACCCCTCCAATCCACCATTCTGCACTTGCAAACATCGAGCACTTAAGATTTCATCTACTAACTGTTTCTCCTTAACCTGGTTTATCCATGTCGGCTTCACTTGCAGTTCCACTAACAGACTTCCGTCATCATACAGACTAAGGTGGGCAGACATTACTCTTAAGTCTGCTACCACTTTGCGGCTCAACGCATCTGCTACCACGTTAGCCTTACCCGGATGGTACTCAATTGAGCAGTCGTAATCCTTCAACAACTCGATTCACCTCCGCTGCCTTAAATTCAATTCCTTCTGAGTGAGAAGGTATTTCAAACTCTTATGATCTGTATACATGATAGAATTCTCCCCATACAGGTAATGTCTCCAAATTTTCAGGGCGAAAACCACTGCAGCCAACTCCAGATCATGCGTCGGGTAATTCACTTCGTGAGGTCTCAACTGTCGAGAAGCATACGCCACTACCTTCCCCTCTTGCATCGGCACACATCCTGCATCAAGATGCGACGCATCACGATGAAACCGTAAACTCTTTCCCGCTTCAGGCTGAATCAATACCGGGGCTTCTGTTAAAATCCTTTTTAACTTCTCGAAACTTTCTTGTTGTTTGCCTGACCATACAAACGAAACCCCTTTCCTCAACAACTTGGTTAACGACGCTGCAATCAAGGAAAACCCTTCCACAAACCTTCTGTAGTACCCCGCTAAACCCAGAAAACTCCGAACCTCTGCCACAGACTTAGGTGGTTTCCAATCCAGTACAGCTTCAATCTTCTGAGGGTCTACTCTAATCCCCTCAGCTGACACCACATGACCCAAGAAAATAACTTTCCTTAGCCAGAACTCGCATTTACCAAACTTTGCGAATAGCTACTTTTCCGTCAGAATTTGTAAAACTACACGAAGATGTGCATCATGCTCCTCCTCGGACTTCGAGTACGCCAGAATATCATCTATAAACACCACAACGAACCGATCCAAATACAATTGGAAAACCTGATTCATCATATCCATAAACGCTGCTGGTGCGTTGGTCAATCCAAACGGTATCACTAAAAATTCATAGTGATCGTAACGAGTACGAAATGCCGTCTTATGAATATCTGCCTCCTTAACCTTAAGTTGATGATACCCCGATCTCAGATCTATCTTCGAGAAAACTGATGCTCCCTTAAGTTGATCGAACAGGTCGTCTATCCTCGGCAACGGATACTTATTCTTAATTTTCAGCTTATTCAGCTGACGGTAGTCTATACACATTCGCATCGATCCGTCCTTCTTCTTAACAAAAAGCACGGGTGCTCCCCAAGGAGATATACTTGGTTGGATAAAACCCCGATCTAACAACTCCTGAATCTGCACTTTCAGCTCCACTAACTCCTTCGGCGCCATTCTATATGGGGCAATAGACACTGGCGCGGTTCCAGGTAGAAGGTTGATACTAAACTCAACCTCGCGATCTGGAGGCAAACCCGGAAGCTCTTCTGGGAAAACATCAGAAAACTCTCTCACCGTTCGGACATCCCCCACCATTGATTCCTTAGCCTCCAAGGCACACACATAAGCCACAAACGCCCTACATCCTTTCCTCACCATTTTCTCGGCTTTCAAAGCGGACACCACATTAGATAGGTAGTTCCTTCTCTCACCTATCATCACCACCTCTTCACCCTCGACAGTTCTCAGCACCATGCGCTTGGTCGCACTGATCCAAACTTGCTTGATACTCCACTAACCAATCCATCCCTAAGATCAAATCGAACTCCCCAAATGGCGGTTCCATCAGTTTTGTTGGAAACACTACCCGCTGAAGTTCTAGGGTACATCCTTATCTGATTTATTCACTACCACGGAATGACCTAGAGGGCTAATTACAGTCATCTCCTAGAAGAAATCTCATAGGCTAAGTTCGTGAGTTCCCGCTATATACTACGGCAACATAAGAGTGCGTAGAACCAACATCAATCAAAGCGTATATAGGGCAATCCGTAAATTAAAAACGTCATCGGTTATGACGTCCGATGCGTCGCCCTCCTCTCGGCGCCTCACCGTATAGACCAACCCCGGCTGTCTTGCGTCGGTATTCCTAGCACCTCCGCGGTGCCCCACGACCTCGTCGTTATCGTTACCACCCCGGGTGATCCTCGACCCCCTCTGCGGTTGCGCGACCATCTCTTACGAATTGTGTACGTCCTTGACCCTCGATCGAGTCCTAAGCGGCCTCCGCGACAATCCCTTATCCGGTGATCCATTGACCCACACTCGAAGCACCTCATTACTGTCCAACACTCCCGAATGAGACTTCCCACATCAGCGCACCGTGGCGGCCATCGAGTAGTGAGAGAGTGAGCTTTGCGGCTTGACTCGATTCGCCAAATCTAACCCTTTATGAGAATTCCCGGCGGACCCTGATGGCCCAAAACTCCTCTTATCCCTATTCCTGTTCTGATTCTGCCTCTTGGTCCGTTTCACCTCCTCGGCTATCTTGGCCTTCTCCACAAGGATAGCAAATTCTCTCTCCCACTGTGGAGCAATCAACACTCGCAGCTCATCTCTCAGCCCGTCCTCAAATCGACCACGGTAGTTCGTGTTGAGTAGCCACGATACCCGGGCATAATGGCCCAACCTTAAGAATTTTGCCTCATGTTCAGATACTGACTTACTCCCTGGACCAGATTCAAGAACGCCCTGCGCTGCGCATCTATATAACTAGACCCAACGTACTTCCTCTGGTAAGCCGCCTTAAAGAAATCCCAAGTGATATCATCGACCATCGCACTATCCACGATCGTGAGCCACCACCGATAAGACTCATCCCGGAGAAGAAACACTATCCCTTCGGCTTCTCCTCGGTAGTAAAGTCCAAATCGTCCATTATGCGCTCGATCGCCTCTAGCCGATGACTCAAGCGTGTTGGGAGCTACGGAAATACCCTAAATACTTCACTCCATTAGCCTGAGTCGTTCGGACCGCATTTTCGAGCCCCCGCTCCAACGCCTGCACCCGTAACTCTCTCCAGAACCTGCAGTATCGCCTGCGACAACGCGTCATCACCACCCATTTGGTCCTGAAATTCTGCACCCACAGCTGGCGGCGGCGGCACCTCATTTTCTGACCCATGACCAGACCTTACCGGTTCTGACACGGTAATCCTACCCCTACCACGACCACACACATTACGCCCGCGTCCTCGAGTGCCCATGAATAGCGTTCACGTCTTAATCTGATTTAAAAATTTTATGAGTTAGCTTTCTTCCACTATTTATTACGGTACAGTCTTAGGAGCAATTTGTTAAAGTAGTTGTTCTCGCAAGTTCATACAGTCCTACGGGCTTCAGTCTCTAAGGTAAAGGTCCTACTACTAGCATTCATAGTGCAAGCATTTAAACCATATAAACAGTAGTTAGGAGACTTACCGTCGCGAATTGGTGCCGGAGACTCGGTGCCATGCTTCCCAAAACATGTTTCTCATTCAGACCATTTTGCATACTTCTTCTTTAAAAAACAATTTGGGCCTTATGCCCACAGCCAAACTTTTGAACCAGGCTCTGATACCACAATTGTAACACCCCAAACCTGGTCAAAACGCTACGACCGAATCTGGCATGTCACAGGGAAAAAAACATTTTTGGAAAACAAGTTGTCGTCTCAATGTTGAAAAGAAAACCTTTGATTTTATAAAACCCGAATTGTGTTAAGCCATTTGTTAAAATTCTTTCGAAGCTTAGTTTTAAAGAAGGCAGTGTTGCCTTGTTATTATTGCGTGTTTGATAAATACCCGACGGTAAAAATTTTGGAAATTCTAAAATTTCGTTAAAGTTTTAAAAACGTCCATTTTACGAGTTTATTAGGCATGCCTTTAGTGTTTAAACGATGGTTTAAAGAAATTTAACAAAATGAATAATCCCAAAATAAAATCTGAATGGCCTTATTACATAGCGAAAATCCAAACTTAAAGTAAAATAAACCCGAATTAACCTTTTAAACTAAAAACTGAAATTTTTGTGCATGGCCACCTCGAGTCCAATCCCGGCTCCATATCCGCGAACTAGGAATTACCTGCAAATAGGAATGGAAGGGGTGAGTCACCGAGACTCAGTGTACAAGTCCCCATCCGAAAGATTCTAAGCTCTTACACAGTTCCATATGCAAATATGTATGTCATGCAATCCATCCAACCTATCCATCCGAACTCCCAGTTCTACCCCTTGTGGCACCTAGCCACTAGTGGTACCTAACCATTGGTGGTTCCAAACCACTGGTGACCGAAGTCACAAATAATCATGTGTGGGGCCAACCCACTTGTGGTACCTAACTACTGGTGACGATCCCGTATATCAATATGTGGGGCTAACCCACTGTGGTGCCAAACCACTGGGACGAGTCACAGAATAAGCATATGTGGTACCTAACCACTGGTGGTTCCAAACCACTGAGACTTAGTCAAAAAATATTAATATGTGGGGGCAACCCACGTGTGGTACCTAACCACTGGTGACAGTCTGATAATCATACCTTCCCCCTCCTCTCATCATACCCATTTTCATGAACATGCTTTTTAATACAATATAATCATGCTTAACATTTAGGAGTAATCTAATATGGCATATGCAGATTTAACAGAGGCAATTAACGTTAGCCACCAAGATAGACTTACCCGGAGTCCTCGCTTTTACCCACAAGGGTAACTTATCGATTTCAACAGTTATTTCGGCTTTTGACAAATCACAAATAACAGCACATTAAACATATGAAGTGTGTAAGAGTTACACACCTGATTACTCGTAACACGATACTTTCTACGTCGACACTCTCGTTAATCTGCACTACTGCTATCTGCTTACTACTTTGCTCAGATGTCGGCCCACAGCCCGGTGGCCAATCCCAAATTGCTGACACTGCCCTTTTCTTAAACTTAGGGGCTAGGTTTACAGATCCAACCCCTCCTACCGCTTGGCTGGCATTAGAGTCCATGAACACACCTTGATCACTAAACGGATTAAAGCAGTGAAACGAATAGTAAGGAACTAAGACCCAAAGCTAAACCCTTACCTAAATCGGTAAATCCCGAAGCTCTAGGCTTGATTCACAACCAACGAATCCCGAAAGATCCAAAGTATGCGTCCAACTTCCACCTATAATCAGCCAAGCACCAACATTAAACCAAGTAGCCATTCGGCTTTGGCATGAAAGCCCGAAAGAGATTTTATGAAATAAAGGAAATCGCCCCCTTACCTTAACTCGAAAGATTCGATCAACACTTAGTGACAATCGGCACCACACCACCCTAGAGAAGATTCGGCTTCCAGAAGAAGAAAAAAAAACAACTCAGCAGAGTTTTCAGGAAAGATTCAGCCAAGAGAGAAAAGATCAAGAAAAGAAAGAAAGAAGAAAACAATACGATCTTACCAGAGTATGGGTTGAGATTCGACTATGATGAATTCTTCAGAAAAAGGAACACATGAATGATTTTGAGATCTAAGAGGTTTTGGCTAGGAGCAAAAGAAAGTGTGATCTTCGGCTTTTAGTGAACGAAAAAGGAATAGATCAAGGTAATGAGAATCAAGGGGGTTTCGGCTAGCAAGGTGTTTCGAAAAGAATAATCAAGATGGAAGGGAGGAAGAAGTGATGATTCGGCTTTGGGAAAAGATGGAGAGAAAGGGTAGAAGGGATTTCGGCTATCACCAAAGAGAAGAAGAGAAAAGAAAAGCCAATAGGGGTTTCGGCTTTTGAGAGTGAAAGAGAAGGAGAATGAAGAATTATGGAGAGTGTGAGCCAAGAGGATTTTGGCAATAGGGAGAGTCTTGTGCCTCAAAGAGAAGAAAATAAAAAGAAAAAGAAAACTAAACTCAAACCGAGAAAAAGAACCCTCCCCGAACCCCTTAGACACTTTCGGCACAAAGCAAAATGTACCCACATTCGGCACCCACCTCACAAAAGCCAAAATTTGCACCTAAGGAATGACACTACAAGGTCCTATGGCCAATGTAAGTTTCGGTACACCTAGCCACACTAAGAACCGATCCCTTCCTCCTATCTGAGTTCAAAATTCGCCAACACCGAGCTCCCATGCCCATCCCTCTCTTCTCTCCACAAATTTCTCCCGATCACCCTTCAAACTGTTTGAATATTTTAAACTCCTAAATTTTCTCTCCTCCACTCATTTGAATCTGTTGACTCCTTCAACAAAGTCATCCACTGAGTCCCAGTGAGTGCAACTCTCCCTTTTCTGGCGTCAAAAGAAATGCACAAAGGGATTCCCTTGCACTCGAACCAAGTCCCCTTGACCCACGAGGCGTCACTCCCCTGTGCCTTAAGTGGCGCCTCATTTCCACTTTACCAAGGCATTCCTTGTGTCAAAACATACCCCCAATTACTCTTAACTCCTGTCCCATTCAGCTCCCCCTTCAAAGTGCCTAAAAGAAAATTTTCGCTAAGGCTCTAGCCTACCCCTAGCTCATGCCTGGTCCCCAAATACCCTAAACTAGCATGACAACCATACTATCTACATGCAATCAGATAAAATGCAAAGGCCCCGATTTAGGATGTTACATATATAATCACTTTCAATATTCTCTATGCCCCATTAAAACATCTATTAATCGTAATTCATGATCCCACCTTAACCCATCATGTTCGGCAACCATCAATACATATACAATTATATATATAAAATAACTATTATTCATTATTGATTCCCAATACATTCGGCCAAAGTATAATATAATAGCCTAGTCACCCATTTCAAATACAACCATGATTCTTCTCTGTTTATTACCACATATACTATCACCCAATATAAATATATATATATATATATTTACTCATACTTTTGTCCATCTCAAAATAAATTAAACTTACATATTCGTATATATATGTATCATTAGCTCATTCGGCCAACTAATTTTTAACAAACATTTCCTCTCATTCGACTTATAATTAATAACATAAATCAAAATTTAATTTATCCAATTGCTTATAACTTACCTCGAAAGTCGATGAATTTGAGTGTCCCGGCTATTCATTTAATTTAGCCTTTCCTTTGTCCAACCCCTTTTCCTTTGAACCTTGATCTAAACAAGTTCAATTAAACTCATTTAAAATCATTTCCATTCAATTTGATCCATAAACACACAATTTAGCATATTTAAAAATTTACCCCTAACTTTTGCAATATAAACAATTTAGTCCCTAATGCCAAAACTAATCAAATATCTAAAATTTAGTTATCTTCCCTTAAGGCCGAATGTTCTTCTTGCCCATCTAAATCTTTACAAATCGTTTATTAGCAATTAAATCCTTAATTTTTTTTTAAATTTCGAATTTAAGCTATCACACTCCATTTCATGTAAATTTTCATACTTTAAACATGTAGATTTCAAGCATATATATATCTATTCTTCCATCACCTTATTAAATTATTATTACATTTTATTATTATTATAACTTATAAACTAATATTTTCCTATCATGATTACCATCCACTATCATTTTTTTAGGCCAATTTGACATGCAAGCCCATGCATGCAAGAAACATTTCAATTAAGCCCTTCCAATCTAAATAAAGGCTATTTTTAACTCTTAACCAATTTAATCCTCTTTCTTAAGAAAAACATATGAACAATCAAATTATCTCACCATATTCTAGCACATGCTTAAACATATATCACAAATATTAAATAAAATAAAATATAAAAATTTTATTTTCTAACTCGGATTCGTGGTCCCGAAACCACCGTTCCGATTAGGGTCGTAATTGGGCTGTTACAACTCTCCCCCCCTTAAGGAATTTTTGTCCTCGAAAATCTTACCGATGAATAAGTGTGGATAACGCTCCTTCATTGATTCTTTGGTTTCCCAGGTTGCTTCCTCAAACCCATGCTTATGCCACATTACTTTAACCAATGATATTTTCTTATTTCGCAACTCTTTCACTTCACGAGCTAAGATGCAAATCGGTTCTTCCCCATAAGTCAAGTCAGGCTGAATTTCCACCTCTAATGGATTGATTACATGAGAAGGATCAGATCTATATCGTCGGAGCATTGACACATGGAAAACATTATGAATCTTGTCTAATTCGTATGGCAATCTCAATCTGTACGCAACCGGCCCGATACGCTCAATAACTTCGTATGGCCCAATAAACCTCAGACTCAGTTTTCCTTTACGACCAAATCTGAGTATCTTTTTCCACGGCGATACTTTCAAGAACACTTGATCACCCACTTGAAACTCTATATCTTTTCGTTTCAGATCCGCATACGACTTCTGGCGATCTGATGCGGCTTTCAAGTTTTCTCGAATTACTTTAACTTTCTACTCCGTCTCCCTGATTAAATCAACCCCGTGTATCTTGCCTTCACTTAACTCGGTCCAATATAGAGGTGTACGACACTTACGGCCGTATAAAGCTTCATAGGGTGCCATTTTGATACTTGATTGAAAGCTGTTATTGTATGCGAATTCAATCAAAGGTAGGTATCGTTCCCACGTACCCTCAAACTCAAGAATGCAACATCTCAATATATCCTCGAGTATCTGAATAACACGTTCGGATTGTCCATCCGACTGAGGGTGAAAAGCAGTGCTGAAATGTAATTTAGTACCTAGAGCATCTTGCAGTTTCTTCTAAAACCGTGATGTAAATCTCGGATCCCTATTCGAAATAATAGAAACAGGTACCCCGTGCAATCGTACGATCTGCGATATGTATAACTCAGCTAATTTATCAAGTGAGAAATCCGTACGTACGGGCAAAAAATGGGCTGATTTCGTCAATCTATCAACAATAACCTAGATTGAATCTTTCTTATTTAGCGTTAAAGGCAAACCCGATATGAAGTCCATCGTAACCCGATCCCATTTCCACTCTGGTATCATAATCGGTTGAGGTAGCCCTGATGGCACTTGATGCTCAACTTTTACTTGTTGGCATATTAAGCATTTCGACACATAGTCTGAGATGTCTCGTTTCATACCATGCTACCAATAAAATTGCTTCAGATCACTATACATTTTCGTACTACCTGGATGAATCGACAATCTACTACTATGAGCTTCGTCACAAATCATTCGAATCAATTCAGGGTTCTTCGGTACACAGATCCGATTCTTGAACCGTAAACATCCTTCAGCATCCATTTGAAAGTCTGAATCCGTACACGAGCTACAAAGACTTTTCTTTACTTTTAATTCATCATCAACCTCTTGGGCTTCTCGAATCTGTTGCTCAAACAATGGTTTCAATTTCAACTCAGCAATGATCGCGCCATCCTCAGTCATAGCTACATTCGCATTCATTGCGCGAAGAGTAAATAGTGACTTTCGGCTAAATGCATCAGTAACCACATTAGCCTTTTTCGAGTGATAATCAATCACGAGCTCGTAATCTTTCAATAGTTCCAACCATCATCGCTGTCTCAAATTCAGGTCCTTTTGAGTCATTAGGTACTTTAGACTCTTATGATCCGAATAGACGTGGCATCTCTCGCCGAAAAGATAGTGACGCCATATCTTCAAAGCAAAGACTATAGCAGCCAACTCAAGGTCGTGAGTCGGATAATTCCTCTCGTGCGATTTCAATTGCCTCGAAGCATAGGCCACAACTTTACCCTCCTGCATCAATACACAACCCAGTCCATTCAAGGATGCATCACTGAAAATAACAAATTCTTTACCCGACTCTGGCTGAACAAGTACCGGAGCTTCCGTCAACAAAGTTTTCAGCTGATCGAAACTCTTCTGACACCTTTCTGACCACTCGAATTTAACGTCTTTTTGCAACAGTTTTGTCATCGGAGCTGCTATCATAGAAAACCCTTTCACGAAACGTCTGCAATATCCGGCAAGTCTCAGAAAGCTACGGATCTCAGAAATATTCCGCGGGGGTTTCCAATCAAGTATGGCCGAAACTTTACTCGGGTCAACCCGAATGCCCGATGCTGAAATGACATGACCCAGGAAATTAACTTCATTCAACCAAAAATCACATTTACTAAATTTTGCGTATAATTATTTTTCACGCAAAATCTGTAGCACTAATCTCAAATGCTCAGCATGCTCAGTTTCGTCTCGGGAATAGATCAGTATATCATCAATAAATACAACTACAAATCGATCTAGATACGGTCTAAATACTCGATTCATCAGATCCATAAAAACCGCAGGGGCATTAGTGAGCCCAAATGGCATCACCAAAAACTCATAATGACCGTATCTTGTCCGAAAGGCGGTCTTCGGTACATCTGATTCTCTAACTCGCAACTGATAATATCCGGATCTCAGATCAATTTTCAAAAACACCGAAGCTCCTTTCAGCTGATCGAATAAATCATCAATACGTGGCAACGAATATTTGTTCTTAACTGTCACCTTATTGAGTTACCGATAATCGATGCACATTCTTAATGTTCCGTCTTTCTTCTTCACAAATAGAACGGGCGCACCCCAGGGAGAAAAACTCGGTTGGGCAAAACCTCTATCCGTCAATTCTTGCAACTGAGCCTTCAATTCTTTTAATTCTGTAGGTGCCATTTTATACGGAGCTATCGAAATCGGGGTGGTCCCTGGCACTAACTCAATACCAAACTCTATCTCACGAATAGGTGGCAATCCCGACAATTCCTCCGAAAACACATCCGGGTACTCACAAACAACTGGCACAGATTCAATCTTCCTTTCTGTTACTTTGTTGTCAATCACATACGCAAGATAAGCTTCACAACCCTTTCTCAAATACTGTCGAGCCAATATCGATGATATCACAGTCGGTAACCCATTCAAATCTGCAGATTCAATCCGAAGTATTTCTTTATTCTGACACCTTAAATCAATAGTCTTTCGTCTGCAATTCACTACTACATCATGTACGGTTAACCAATCCATGCCAAGGATGATGTCGAATTCATCGAAAGGTAATAACATCAGATCAACCGGAAAACACATATCTTGAATCATCAAAGGGCAGTTCTTGCACACTTTATCCACCAATACACATTGACCCAGGGGGTTTGAAACCCTAATCACAATTTCAGTAGACTCAACAGGTAGAGTCTTACTAGATACTAATGTTTCACACACATACGAATGAGTTGAGCCAGGATCGATCAAAGCAGTTACAGTAGTATCAAAGAGAGTGAAAATACCGCTTATAACGTCCAGGAGATGAGGCCTCCTCTCTAGTACGGATGGCATAAGCTCTAGCGGTGCGGGTATCGTATCCGATCGGATAACCGCATCCGAAGTTCCTCTCGTGCACCACTCCTACCTCCCCACTACGAGCTGGTCTACCTCTAGTTGTAGTGCCGCTTGGTCTTGCGCTCTGAGTAGTACCCTTCTCAACAGTCTCCGGACAATCCCGAACGAAGTGATTTTGCGAACCACACTGATAACAAGTGCGATTAAAAGATTTACCCCAGCACTCTCCGAAATGCCGTCTACCGCACTGCTGACACTCAGGTTTGCTCGATCGAGCATTGCCGACACTAGCCACTGATGTAGCTTGAGAACTCACTGGTGGCCGATCTCGAATAGAAATCCCAGTATTGGGTTTTGATCGACTACCATCATTCTTAGACTTCTTTGTTGCCATCTGTGAAAATCTACCCGTAGATCTCTTCCGGAAATCTTTAGATTCAACTTTAGCTTTTCGTTTTTCTTTCCCCAGTTCTTCAGCTTTACAAGCTTTTTCCACTAGCACAACGAACTTGTTAATCTCAAGAATGCCAACCAGAAGCTTTATGTCTTCATTCAGACCATCCTCGAATCTCTGGCACATAGTAGCCTTAGAAGATACACATTCACGAGCGTAGCGACTAAGTCGTACAAACTTGCGCTCGTATTCAGACACAGTCATACGGCCCTGTTTGAGCTCGAGAAATTCTTTACGCTTGGAATCTATGAAGCGCTGACTTATGTACTTTTGACGAAATTCCGTCTGAAAGAAGTCCCAGGTAACTCTCTCATTCGGGACAACTGACACAAGAGTATTCCACCAGTAGTAGGCAGAATCCCATAATAATGATATGGCACACTTCAAACACTCATCGGGTGTGCAAGACAGCTCATCGAAGACACAGACAGTATTATCGAGCCAAAATTCAGCTCGCTCCGCATCATCATCGTCCTCAGCTCTAAATTCTTGAGCCCGGTGCTTTCGTATACGATCAACAGGAGGTTTAGTTACTCTTTCAGGATTGGCAACTGGAGGTATAATTGGTATTACAGGGGGAACATTCGGATTCAGGGGTGGTTGAACAACCGGATTGGTTCGTATGTAATGACTGAACCAATCGTTCATCATGCTATAGAAGGCATGTCTAGCCCCCTCATCAGGATTACTCATAGCCGGTCGAGATTTTTCTGGCGCGATCCCCTGCGCGGGAACGGGTGCCACACTCTCAACATCATCAGCTACAGCTCGCTCCGGATCGAGATCCATTACTATATAAAAAAATAAACACGTTTCACTGTCAGAAGTCATCACACTATCACATTATGAAATATAATATGTATAGCTAGACTCACACGCGCTACGTTAGTCCGCGAACCGACTAAACCGTAGCTCTGATACCAATAAAAATGTAACACCCCTAACCCATATCTATCGCTGAATTAGGGTCACGGGCATTATCTTAACAATAGGCTTAACTCAATCAATCAATGCGCATAATGAACCAAATAACACATATTAGACAAAATCTTCATGCATGATATGCAAACACTTGTTTACACGCATACTTCATTTCATAACGAATACATCTATTACAACCATGCTTTATAGGGCTTAGCAAAGATTATCGAATCATTGAAATAAATAAATAATCAATTTTTCCTATTTCTAAAAACATTGGCCGAATCATAACCTACCCAAATTTAATAGTATTAAACGATGTTGAATAAACTAAGTCCATTATCACACCTATCACCCAAGTTAAATTTTAAGACAATTCATAATTTCAAAACACATCAAATATACATCATCCATATATATCTAAGTATGGCACACTCTATTCGAATGTTCATATGATTTATTATCCATCAATCTTAAAAGTTAAAATATTAAGTCATAACAAAATCGCACTTATCAAATGTAATGAAATTCAACGTTATTATACAAGCTAAGCATTTTATTCCATACATTACTATCGATTTATAATCATCAACTAAAGCTCATTCATCAACCTAACCAAAACCATTTGAATCGATTTATATCCACTCCATCCACAATTCATACCAAATTTTAAGACTATTTCATCCTGCATATACTAAATGCATCACTCATACATATATAAATGCCATGAAATGAATTTCCATATTAAGTTTATATCAAGGCCGAACATACATAAATACTAACAACATGATCAAGCACAACCAATTCAAACCCAAGCATAGAAATATAGCCATTTTTCGCATGGCATTTGTATTTACATTCACAAAATAACATGTGAGTCTATTCTAGAAAAGTTAGCTTATACATGCCATAGTATAAAGTTCATTTACAAAAAGAGTACCAAAATAGTTGATAGTGTGCTTGACTTTGACGAGAATCCCCGAGCTTGAACTTCGATTTTAAAGTTCTATAAAACAAAGTAACAACAACACCATGTAAGCTTAAGTGGCTTAGTAAGTTATAAACAATAAGATAGAGCATACACCCAAGCATTCTATAAATTTTCGTAAAATCATACTCAGTCAAACTATTGAATAAATCATATTATCAAAACACATGTTAGGTTAACATTCTTCAATAATTTACCTATTCAATCACGAGCATATAAACCAAGTATTTATAGGCTCCATACCCATATCGAAACATTTTACTTAATCTTTAATTCACCGAATAATGAACTATTATCCAATAGATTCTTACCTAACACTTTCATTTACCTGTATTAGTATTTCGGTCCTTGAAGAAATAAAAAAGATAATTCGCACACACAGTGCAATATTCGTAACGTACCGCACACTTAGTGCCGTTACTTAAATAATTCCGCACACACAGTGCCTTTCAACCGATCTCGCACACACAGTGCCCTTCTGCCGATCTCGCACACACAGTGCTCGGTGAATGAATCCGCACACACAGTGCCCTTCTACCGATCTCGCGCACACACGATTGCTTTCGGTGAATGAATCCGCACACACAAAGTGCCCTTTGCCAATCTTTTTCTTCAACCACATAAACATATATATATATATATATATATATATATATATATATAATCACTTTCAATATTCTCTATGCCCCATTAAAACATCTATTAATCGTAATTCATGATCCCACCTTAACCCATCATGTTCGGCAACCATCAATACATATACAATTATATATATAAAATAACTATTATTCATTATTGATTCCCAACACATTCGGCCAAAGTATAATATAATAGCCTAGTCACCCATTTCAAATACAACCATGATTCTTCTCTGTTTATTACCACATATACTATCACCCAATATAAATATATATATATATTTACTCATACTTTTGTCCATCTCAAAATAAATTAAACTTACATATTCGTATATATATGTATCATTAGCTCATTCGGCCAACTAATTTTTAACAAACATTTCCTCTCATTCGAATTATAATTAATAACATAAATCAAAATTTAATTTATCCAATTGCTTATAACTTACCTCAAAAGTCGATGAATTTGAGTGTCCCGGCTATTCGTTTAATTTAGCCTTTCCTTTGTCCAACCCCTTTTCCTTTGAACCTTGATCTAAACAAGTTCAATTAAACTCATTTAAAATCATTTCCATTCAATTTGATCCATAAACACACAATTTAGCATATTTACAAATTTACCCCTAACTTTTGCAATATAAACAATTTAGTCCCTAATGCCAAAACTCATCAAATATCTAAAATTTAGTTATCTTCCCTTAAGGCCGAATGTTCTTCTTGCCCATCTAAATCTTTACAAATCATTTATTAGCAATTAAATCCTTAATTTTTTTAAAATTTCGAATTTAAGCTATCACACTCCATTTCATGTAAATTTTCATACTTTAAACATGTAGATTTCAAGCACATATATATCTATTCTTCCATCAAGCACCACAAAACAAGAGTACTCAACCATGGCCGAACCTAGATCATGCTTCAAACTCTAAATTTTTACATGGGTTTGATAGCATTTACGATAACTAACTCAAAGATGTATAAATTATAAAAAATCAAACTCAAAAACCAACCTCAAATGAACATGAAATGGCCGAATATTGAGCTTAAGTTTTCCCCTTTCTTTTCTTCAAGTTTCGGTGGTGAGAAAGGAAGATGATGATACTATTTTTTTCTTGTTTTCTTTATTTCATTATGGAATTATCACCTTATTAAATTATTATTACATTTTATTATTATTATAACTTATAAACTAATATTTTCCTATAATGATTACCATCCACTGTCATTCTTTTAGGCCAATTTGACATGCAAGCCCATGCATGCAAGAAACATTTCAATTAAGCCCTTCCAATCTAAATAAAGGTTATTTTTAACTCTTAACCAATTTAATCCTCTTTCTTAAGAAAAACATATGAACAATCAAATTATCTCACCATATTCTAGCACATGCTTAAACATATATCACAAATATTAAATAAAATAAAATATAAAAATTTTATTTTCTAACTCGGATTCGTGGTCCCGAAACCATCGTTCCGATTAGGGTCGTAATTGGGCTATTACATACTTGCCTAGGGGATTAGACACTCTTATTACAAATTCAGTAGACTCTATAGGCATGCTCATGCTAGAGACTAATTTCATGCATATGTATGAGTGGGTAGATCCCGGATCAATTAAAGCTATAACACGAGTATCCTAAAGAGAAAATGTACCCGTGATTACATCAGGGGAAGATGCCTCTTCACGAGCACGAATGGCATATGTTCTCGTCGGTGCTCTACCCTCGACTCCTGCAGTCTGCTCTCTAGATGGATTCTTGCTACTCATCTCATTTCCTGGGTTTCTCTGTGGTCTTCCTCTAGCAGCGCTTCCTAGTCTTGCATTCAGAGACTTTTCTTTCTAGCCCATCTCAGGGCTATCTCTGATAAAATGGTCTAAAGACCCATATCTGAAACAAGCCTTCTCATTTGCTCGGCACTCACCAGAATGACGCCTACCACACTGCGTGTAACATCCCGATTTAGGGCCTAGTCAGAATAGTGGTGCGAGACCACAAATCTGAGGTATATGAATGATTTTTTGAGGTTTATGCTATGTATGCATGCTATTTTGAAAGTTTCATGAAGCAATTTTGTGAAATTGAGGTTGAATTGTCCAAAAGGACTAAATTGCAAAAGTTGCAAAAATGTGAGATTCTAGAAGCTATTTGTGTGAAATAGATTTAGAATATTAATTAGAGGTCCTTAAATAGCAATTTTTCCAATTTCTAATATTTGGACAAAATTGGGCATGGATGAGTTAAAATAGAAAGTTTATCAAAAAGGGCATTTTGGTCATTTATCAATTAAGTGATTAAAATAGGAGAAAAGATGACAAAATTCATTCATCTTCTTCTCCAAGGCTGCCGAAATTTTCAAGAGCCATTGTTAGGGTTCTTCAAAATTTTCAAGCTTGCTAGTAAGTGCATCTAGCCTCGTTTTTGATATTATTTGTATTTTTGAAGTCCTTGTAGCATGAGTAAGCTATTTTTAGCTATTTGATGACCTATGATGGATGTTCAAAAATGTGGCCATGTATGACATGCATGTATTTTGATGTTTTATGGAAGATTATGAAAGCTTGATGTAGTAGAAACATCTTTTGCTAAATGAGTTTCCATAGAAAATACATGTAGGGACTAGTTCGTGAAAGTCTTAAGTTTGGTCATACATGTGTGATGTAGTGAGAATTGATGATTGCTTTAGTTGAGTAAGTGATTCGAGTAAGCATGAAAGGCTAGGAAGTTGAATAAAAATCACTTTACGAGCCTTGGGCCAATAGTGTAATTATGAGAAAGATTTGGGGCAAAAGAGTAATTTTGCCAAAGTATGAGATGTGGGTCAATTTGGTCAATGTGTGTATTGAATAAACTAATTTATTCATTATAGATCAAGAAAGACAAAGCCTGGATCGAAACCGAGGCAAAAGTAAAGTGGTGGACTAAATTGCACGTTTATATACTTTTGAGTATCGAGGTAAGTCTATGCATAAACAATGCATTCATACTTAAAATTTGTTAATGCTAGATAGTGTATAGCATGGTTGAGATTTAGAACCTATGTGGTTCAAGTGAAATGAATGGATGAATTATTAAGTAAGTAGATTTGTGAATGTGTTGTGATAATGCTAAATGGTGGGCTAAGTGCGATACCATCCTAATGCATATTGATGATGAGCTGGCTATGTGCGATGCTATCGTTAGGTATATTATCTAGTGGGCTATGTGCAAAACCACTATGATTACCTTCATGGTAGGCTAAGTGCGATACTACCTTATTAATTGATTGTGGTGGGCTAAGTGCGAAACCAACGAGACATTAGTTGTGTGGATTAGCTGTGTGAATTAGCTGTGTGGATGTATTATCGAGAAATAATGATGTGTTGTATATTGTGTAAATGTGATATTGAATGCAGGGGTGCATGTCAATGGTTATGAGTAAGTGACTCATGATGTGTTGGAATAAATGTGGTAAGGGATAGAAAGAGTAAGCATAGTTGTACATTATATGTTAGTATAATGCTAATTGTTGTTTAGCTTATACTATGTTGCTTAATTGTTTATGTGTAAACTTACTAAGCTTAAAACTTACTCCCTTTCTTTTCCCTTGTCTTATAGAGTAAAGTGTTGAATCGAGATACGAGGATCAATTAGAAGATCGCCCACACTATCAGCACACTCTGGTACATTAGACTCAATGTTTTGTATATGGCATATATAGGGGCTAAACAAGTTAGTGAATTTTGTTGTATATGGCTATGATGAGTTGGCCTTTAAATGGATAATCTATTTTGTATAATGCCATAGTTGTTGGCCACTTTATTATATGAAAAGACGTAGTTATCCAAGTGAGATTGTAAGTTTGTGAGTTGATTATGGATGTGTTGAATGAGTGCATAATTGTGTATGCTAGAAGGGTGAAAAGAACTTGGCAAATAGCTTCGTTCTTGTCCATGTGGATAGACACACTGGCGCGTGTGTCTAGGTCATGTGACACATGGCCGCCCACCAGGCGTGTGACTCAGAAGATGTGTCCCCTGCATGTTAGTATTTTAAATCAGAATAGACCACGGACTAGCCACACGGGCGTGTGTCTAGGGCGTGTAGGATTAATCAGTGTTGGCCACGGGCTAGCCACACGGGCGTGTGTCTAGACTCTAGGCCGTGTTAAGGTAGTCAGTGTGCACCACGGGTGGAAGGCACGGGCGTGTGCCCTAACCGTGGGGCATTGGCAGAATGCTTGAGTTTTCATGCACGAGTAGTGACCATGGGCGTGTGTGACATCCACAGGCGTGCCAAATCTTACACCGGCGTGTGAGCCCTGTATAGATGGAACAATTTTAAGATCGTAAGAGTTTTCGATATGTTCTCGAGAGCCCTTGTGTGTTTGAGAGAGGCCTCGTAGGTCGGGATTGAGGTTGTTGTGATGGCCAAAGAGAGTTGTCATGTTGTGCCTAAGTGGCGATCTTGAGGTCTTTAAGTCGGTAACGCCTCGTGCCCGGTTCCAGCGTTGAATACGGGTAAGGGGTGTTACACTTCGGGCACTTCGGTCTACTCGGTCGAACATTGCCCACACTAGCAACTGATGTGGTCTGCACATTAGACCCCGAAAACTGTTTGCCCTTACTTCGGTTTGAAAACTCGACTGAAGTGACTGGTCGAGTAGCGAAATCCCTTGATTTCTTAGATGAAGATTGGAGTGACTTATTCAGCTGTATTTCCTCGAGTCACGAGACTCAATCTTAGCTCTTTTTTTCTATTTAGCCAACTCTTCAGCCTTACAGGCTCTATCTACCAACACTACAAATTCTTTTAGTTCGAGAACTCCGACGTATAAATGGATATCCTCATTTAGCCTGTCCTCGAATCTCTTGCACATGATAGCCTCGGTAGACACACACTCTCGGGCATACTTGCTAAGTCTTACGAACTCCCGTTCGTAATCGGTCACCGTCATTCGACCTTGCTTTAATTCCAAGAACTCTTTTTTCTTATGGTCGATGAACCTCTGGCTGATATACTTCTTCCGAAATTCCACTTGGAAGAATTCCCAGCTAACTCTCTCCCTTGGTACTACCGACACAAGGGTGTTCCACCACCGATAAGCCGAATCTCTCAAGAGAGATACTGCACACTTTAGGCACTCCTCAGGCGTGCTTGACAATTCATCGAATACCCTGATGGTATTCTCAAGCCAGAATTCCGCTCTTTCCGGATCATCATCCTTACTAGCTCGGAATTCCTCGGCTCCTTGTTTCCAGATATTATCGACCGGAGGCCTTTCTCTTCTCAATACCCCAACCACTTGAGGAGCTACTGGAGCGGGTTGAGGAATAGGTGGGGGTGGAGGGGGTTGAGCTTTAGGATTTGCTCGAACGTACTCAGTGTACCAGTTGCTCATCATATGGAGAAAGGCTTCTCGGGCCTCTTCTCCCTAACCCAAGGTCTCAGGTCTACAATCTACAGGCGCGGTCCTTTGCGTGGGACCTGGCGCATTACTTGCAGCAACACTGGCTGCAGTTCGGTCGGGATCGGGACCAATTTACTATATGAGGACACAATTTAAAACATCAGGAGCTGTCAGACTATCATTACACAAGTTCTCTTACGCATGGCATGTATATCTAGACTCATACTTACGCTATGTTAGTCCTAGAATCGACTAAATCGTAGCTCTGATACCACTAAATGTAACACCCCTGACCCGTGTTCAAAGTCGGCACCGGATACAAGGCATTACCTAACTCAACTTACTTAAACATGACATTTCGGGCTATAAAATTTTGTTTCGCCTTAAAAACTTTCTATTCAAACTCATAACATACTCATCCTAGGCCTATGAGGCTTTAAACATACTTCCAGAAGGTTTCAGAAATTAACCGAAGATCTTTTTACGCACTTAGAAAAATTTTGCCTAAACAGGGGCCACACGCCCGTGCTGCTCAAGGGACACGCCCGTTTGCCCCTAAGACATGCCCGTGCTCCTCACCCGTGTCGACACTAACTTAATACACATGGCCGGACACACGCCCGTGTCCCTCACATAGCCTCGACACGCCCGTGTCCTAGCCCGTGTGCCAAAACCGTGGCATTCTATTTATGACGTCATCATCTCACTATGGTCACACGGCCAAGGCACACGCCCGTGTCCTTAGACCGTGTGTCGAATTAAATTCCTAACTTCAGGTGCAGACTTCACACGGCCTAGGCACACGCCCATGTGGATGACCGTGTGTCACACACGGCCTAGACACACGCCCGTGTGTCTTCCCGTGTGGACAATTATATGGCTATCTGCCAAGCCATTTGCCACCCTAGCAAGAAATCACACTCATACCAAAACATTTCAATATATAAGATGACCATATGGTACCTCTAATAACTCAAAAAGAATCAAAAGATCCTCAAAAGCATACACTTCATGAAATTCATCTTCATTAAATAAATGAACATATCAAGTATAGACCAACCTCCCATGACCTTTTACAAAATAATTTGAACAACTAGAATAGCCAACACATTTGGCTTCCAAATATGACATAACCAAAACATTCAAGTCCTATACATGCCATACTAAAAATAAATCTAGTTTGGCTATACCAAAAAGTGGGCGATAGTGTGATCTCCAACTCCGACGTCTGCGAATTCTTGAGCTAACTTGGCAATACTACAAGGAAAAGGGCAATGAAAGGGGTAAGCATAAAGCTTAGTAAGTTTGCATGGAAATAAATAGCAACAATAAGCTCATGAAAATATCCATCCATGGCATTAAATAACCACACACAAAGTCATAGGCTCCTTGCCATACTTACTCATACCTGCCCTTATCTAGCACATACCATGCCACATATCGTAAATGTTCTTCGTGAATTATTCACGGGTACTTGTGTTAACTCAATCAAATAACTTTAATACAATTCTCGTTTCTATGTCTAAGTCAATCTATTTATCCCAATAAATCACTAGGGATACTCAAAGATGCATGTTCATTATCATTAGCATAAACACGGAGCCAATGCCACATCCCGGATGTGGTCTCACATGGATCGTCTTTGCATACCGATGCCATATCCTGGATATGGTCTTATACGATTTTTTTTATATTCTATGCCGAAGCCATATCCCAGATATGGTCTTACACTGGATCTCAATTCGGTGCCGAGGCCATGTCCCCGACATGGCCTTATACGGGACCTCATCTATCTCACATCTCAATGATAGTGTTTCACACTCATTATAGTCCAACTAGGACCTCAACATCTCAACTTACTCATTCAACATCAAAATATTGAATTTGGTAGAATATCATGCAACGACATAATATCAAATGTTCTCAAACATGTTAACGTAAGGGTTGAATCTATCTCATACAAACTTACCTCGATTCCAAAATAGGTTAGATTGTCGGTCTAATCCGATATTTTATTCTTTCCCCGATCGAGGTTGATTCTTGGTTCTTCTTGCTCTATAATAGCAAATTAGCTCATTTTAATCATCACATTAATAAAAGCATTTCAATAATCATGCTTTGGAAAAATTACTATTTTGCCCTTAGACTTTGGCAAAATGACTATTTTACCCCTAGGCTCGAAAATCAATTCTAATCATATTTCTACCATCAACAAGCCTAGGTGAACATTTATTTCTCTTATGGCTATTATCAAAACCCAACATTTCACACATTTACTACAACTTTATAACATTTACAAAAAGGTCCGTTTAGGTGTTTTCATAGTAACACCCTTCACAAAAGTTGTTTATCTAACAACTAAGACTCATTTTCTTCCATAAAAATGAAGCAAATCACATACAAGCTCTCATGGAAAAACCCTAAACTTTTCATTGTATTGCAAATTAGTCCCCTCTTTAGAAAGCTTAAGCTCTAGGGGTTCTAAAAGTACAACTATCATCAAGAAAAACCTTTAAAATCACTTACTTGAATGGAGATGAGTTTGCTGAAATTTTGAGCTTTCAAAACCCCTATTTTGCTTGCTATTTTCGGTGGAGGAAGATGGAGAGAAAAGATGATATCTTTTCTTTCTTTATTTTATTAATACAAGTTAATTTAGTTACCAACTTTTACCAACTTTGACCAATTTTGTCAATCTTGTCTCCTATGGCCGGCCAACCATTAGCAAAGGGGCTAATTGCCCTTTAAAGACCTCAAATTAAAATTCTAAGACTATTAGGCACCTTTAGCTTATAAAATGGAACTTTCAAACTTTATGCGATTTAGTCTTTTTTCGCGATTAAGCATGAAATCGCTAAAATTAAGGCACCAAAATTTTCACACACTTATATAATCATACTCTGACTCATAAAATATCATAAAAATAATTTTCTCCAACCTCAGATTAGTGGTTCTGAACAACTGTTCCGACTAGCCCCTAAATCGGGCTGTTACATCGTGAGCTTCCCGATTAAAAGCTCTTTGTGAGCTACCCGTTAGTGCTCGCTTGAACTTCCAGTTAAATTTCTATCTGGTGCGACCTGATTAAGTACTCTTTGGAGCTATCCGTTAATTGCTCTTTGGAGCTACCTGTTATAGGCTCTTTATGAGCTTCCCGTTAATAAGCCTGGATAAGCTTCCCGTTAATGAGCTTCCCATTACAGTGCTTGAGAGAGAGCTTTCTATTTAAGTGCTCATAAAAGCACTCCCGGATATGAATTGACGGATTTATAGTATTATACACTTTAAGTGTATTACCCAAGTATCCATCGAGATTTCAAATGATTCAACGGGTGAAATTCATACACGAGATGTAACACCCCAAACCCGGCCTTGATGTTATGGCTGTATCTGGCAATGTCACACGATAGTGTTTTTGAAACCTCGTTGTTACGATGAAAACATTCCATGTTATCATCTTTAGTAAACCTTTGTTAGAACTTAGGAAGTCGTCTTTATTTATTTAAAACATTTGTTTTGAAACATCCCTCATTGCGGAAGCTTTAATAAAAACAGTCTAGGTGATTATGCGTTTAGAAATTACTTTAACTTTTTGAAAACCGAATTTCCTACGACCAGCAGGTATAAATCCATAAAGTAAATTAAATAAATAAAAACCCAAATTTAAAACCAAAGTCCCAGAGGGTCCTTAAATTACAACCCAAATAATCAATAATGATCAAATCATAAATCGTAAATTGAAAACCATAAAGTCCAAAAATTCTGTGGTCACTTGCATTGAGTCCTCCGTCATGACCGATCCGTCTAAGTCTGGGGATTACTTGTACACATTAAACAAAAAGGGTGAGTTTACGTAAACTCAGTGTGTAATCCCGCAGAAACTAGGGGTGAGTATTCGATCGAGTCGAGTCGAATCGAGTCAAAAATTTTTGAGTTAGTCGAGTTAACAAATCTTATTTTAGCAACCGAACTCAATTTGAATTTTTTCGATTCGAATCGAATCGAGTCAAAAATTTTGAGTCAAATCGAGTCGAGTTAACGAATCCAATTATTTATACTTAATCTTTGCGATTAGATGGATCGATTATTTAACTAGTAGACGAAGTACAAGATTATTTAACTACATGAACAATATATTGATTACGCCTCTTAACCTAATGGGTAAACATTTATCGAAACAGCGTAGTTTTGCCTTTTAACTTAATTATTTTGAATTTTAACTTTTAAAAAAGTAAACATTTATCAAAACGACGTAGTTTTGTCTTTTCTTATTCGAATTTTCGGATAACTCGAATTGTGTAATTCATATTCGAGTTAAACCGAAAAACTTAATTTTTATTCGAGTTGATCCGAATAACTTGATTAACTCAAATAACTCGAACTATTTAATTCAAAATTTGAAATTTTTATCGAGTTTTTCAAATCGAATCGGATTTTGCTCACCCCTAGCAGAAACAAACAAACAATCAGTATTCACAGTGCACAGTTGAACAGTCTTGGGCCTAAGCCCTTTTCGATGATCGATGTGAGTTTGGGCCTTAGCCCATCTCAATCTGATGTTAAAAATGCAAGTAGGGCCTTAGCCCCTTCTGATATCGATGAGCGATATGATTATGCAGTAGTAAAATCCTACCCAACTAGCCTCTACACACCATCTCCGTCCAACCCTACACTCCATGTGGGGATATAATCAACCCACCCATCCCTACACTCCAAGTAGTACCGAATGCGGCACTGTCTGATAGGTTTGCGGTTGAGTCACAATAAATTAGGCTTAAAGCCTTTCGGTACACTTACTCGAATAACAACCCCAACCCAATGCAATGCAACACACAATGGATGACATGCTATTATGCAATTTTAGTACATATATTCAGTTCAGATATTAACATGTCCAGTACATATATCATTCAGTCAATTTCACACATTTAGGGGTTTGAGTAGCGCTTACCGACCCTATAGTAGGTTCACAGTCGACTTGGGTGACCCGTGCAACCTTAAAAACATTTCGGTAAAAATAGGCCCACACGCCCATGTGATCTGCCCGTGTGGGCCCACACGCCCGTGTGGTCCACTCAGCCCAAATTGGCCTTGGCCGTGTGATCCATTTTTAAAGTAACCCATGCTAGCTCAATACTCATATATGTTTTCACTATTTACTTATATGTTCATTTAAAGCTGTCTACTTGAGTCATTATCACAAAATTATTTATATCCTGAGCTACAGAATTCCAAATTAAGATCCGCTTGATGTTTTTGAAACTAGACTCAAATAAATTTCCACCATAAAATTTTCAGAATTTATAGTTTGTCAAATAGGTACAGTAAAATCTTTAAAGTTATCCCTATTCTGCTGTTTGACAGCTTCATCCTTTCTTTAATAAAAATTATTTATCTCTTAGTACGGAATTTAGATGATGTTTTTATTTGTTTTTCTTGAAAATAGACTAATTAAGGATTTAAAAATATAAATTTAAGCCCCTAATTATTTTTTAAAAAAAATTTAATGATTTTCCTAAGTCAGAACAGGGGAACCCAAAATCATTCTGACATTGTCTCACAAAATTTATTATATCTCAAGATTTAAAATTTAATTGCTTACACTATTTCTTCCATGAAAAACTAGACTCAATAAAATTTAATTTCATATTTTATTCAACCTCTAACTCAATTCCCACTATTTTTTATGATTTTTCAAAGTTAGACTACTGCTGCTGTCGAAAACTATTTTAGTGCAAAATGTTGATTTCCAAGTTTATAACACCCTTATTTCCTTTCTCTACAATTTTTCGCATCATTTTCTCTTATTTATCTTATTTCTCGAGAGAAAGCAATTTTGGCTTTTCGCCGAATCCAGTTTTCTGCGTTTCGGGTACACACCTGGTATCGTTTCTGATGCGTAAGCACTCTGAAGCCTCCAGAACCTAAAAATCAACCAACATATCTCCAGATTAATCACTTAATTCGTCAATCAAACCAAATATCCCCAACATAAAACTCGAGAAACTAAACCAACGACGATTTGAAAACTTACCGCGATGAATCCGACAACCAGTCATCTCCATACACTGGAATATCCGCTTAAAACCTTTGAACAACACTGAAATAGATGAAGTCAAAAGTTGCACCCAAAGAGATGACTCATAAAAAATACAGAAACGAAAAGAGTTGGGAAAATAGAAGAGAATTTTGACTATAGAGCAAGAGATGAACCAATCAAGAAAACAAAAAGATAGGGGAAAGAGAAGAAACAAGATTCGGCAAAGGAGAACAAAAACCAAAAGTGAACAAGAAGGGAGAAGAAACGACAGAGAAACAAAAGTCTAATGTTAGAAAATTTGTTGGGAAAAAAGAAAATAGAAAACTAATAAGAAGAAAATCTTATTTTGATAACTTCTCCCCAATTATCTCCTAAAAACACTCCCTATTAACCCACTAAAACACAACTACTCAGCAGTCCAGTTTAATTTGAACTCCACCACGCCACATGCCTCAAACAAAAATTAATTCCCCTGCTTGCAGGACTCGAACACTGAGGACCTCCTACACACTAACACTCCACTTAACCACGGCACCAGTGAGGCCCATTACGATATATTTTTAGCAACAATCAAATAAAAGCCTACTGAACAAGAGTAAGGCCTAATTCATTCAAAATACCAAAATTTTCCCAAGCGAAGACTTGAACTTGGGACCTCCCAAACACTCCCAGAACACATAACCACTAAAGCTGACAGATATTTGTATCATATTTTCACAATAATAAAATTAGAAATTTTGGGGCGTTACAATTCTACCCCTCTAAAAGAAAATTCCGTCCTCGAAATTTACTAGATCAGAATTGGTGAGGATACTGCTGACGCATTGCATCCTTAGGCTCCTACGTGGCCTCCTCGGTGCTATGATTACACCATAGAACCTTTACCAGAGGAATAGACTTCCTACTTAGAACCTTAACGTCACGATTAAGAATCTGAACCGACTCCTCCTCAAAGGTCAAGTCTGGCCTAACCTCAATCTCCTCAACAGGAACAATGTGAGTAGGATCAAATCGGTAGCGCCTCAACATCGAGACGTGGAAAACTTCATGAATACGATCTAACTCTGGAGGTAGCTCCAACTGATAAGCGACCGGTCCCACTCGCTTCAAAATATGGTAAGGTCCAATAAACCTAGGGCTCAACTTGCCCTTACGACCAAACCTCAGTACCTTCTTCCATGGCGAGACCTTAAGGAATACAAAGTCCCCTACCGAATACTCAATCTCACGTCGCTTCAGGTCCGCATAGGAATTCTGTCTGTCAGAAGTCGCTTTCAGTCGATCCCGAATCAGTCTAACCTTATCCTCTGTCTCAGAAACCAACTTAGGACCCAGAACACGTCACTCGCCCAACTCAGTCCAACATAAAAGAGTGCGACACTTACGACCATACAGTGCCTCGTTAGGCGCCATCTAGATGCTAGATTGGAAACTGTTAAGGCGAACTCTACTAGTGGTAGATAATCCTCCCAACTGCCTCGAAAATCAATAGCACAGCTCCTGAATCTGAGCCTTAAGCTCCACAAGCTCCTTCGGTGCCATTCGATAGGGAGCGATGGACACCGGAGCTGTACCTAAAAGTAGTTCAATCTCAAATCCCAACTCGCGATTCGGAGGTAACCTCGGTAGCTCCTCAGGAAAGACGTCCAAAAAATCCTTTACCGTTCTGATATCCTTAACTGTAGAATCCCCAGAATTCGAAACACTTACGTAGGCCAAGAATGCATGTAACAGCCCAATTACGACCCTAATCGGAATGGTGGTTTCGGGACCACGAATTCGAGTCAGAAAAAAAAGTATTTTAATATTAATTTTCGTGTTAAATATTTATGATTGAGTATGTGCTAAAAATTTTGTGAATTTATTTGCTCTTTGGTGTGCTTAATTTAAAAAAAAAAAGACTAAATTGTATAAGTGGTGAAATTAGTAAATTGTTTGATTGAAAGGTTTAATTATTGTGTCTTTATTTTAAGGGGATTTCATGTTGCAATTAACCCTCTTATAATAATAGTGGACGGTAAGTGCTTATAAATGTCTTATTATATTTATTTTATGTGTTGAAATATTATTAATGATAAGAAATACATTAAATAATAAAACATGAAAAGAGATAGTGGGGGGGTTCATCTTCATTTCTTTCTTGTTATTGCCGAAAAAACAAAAGAAAGGAGAAGAGCTTGAGCTCTCAACCATTCGGCTTTGCCTGCTCAAATTAGGTAAGTAATTGAACTTGGTTCTTGATAATTTTAACATTTTTGAGGTTGTTGCTATGTAATTTAGTTAGCCCATGTTCAATTTTTTAATTTGGTTGTGATGTTCGTAAGATGCCATGGATAGAATTTGGTGTTAACGTTGTTTTGTGATGATATGTAAATAGTACGTGATAGATTAATAAATGAGATTCTTGAATCTATGATGAAGTTAAGTGAGTTGGATAAATTTGTAAAAAAAAAAAAGAAAAAGAAAAATTTTAGAGGATGAAATGTTAAAGAAAATGAGTTGTATAGGCTTGTAGTGAGAGGGTGAAAATTCGGCCCTAAAGGATAGAGGTTAAATTTCGAGTAATTTGTGAGTTGTGTATTAGGGACTAATTTGTAAAAATTATAAATATTAGGGGTAAAATTATAAATTGTTAAATTATATGTTTTTGGATTTAACTGAATGAGTTTAATTTGAAATTATTTAGATCAAGAACCTAAAGAAAAGAGTTTAGATCGGGGAAAGGCGAAATTGAACGAGTAATCGGGAAATCTTAGTTCGACAATTTTCGAGGTAAGTTTTAAACAATTGGATTTATTTGAATTTTTATCTTGTATGATGTGTGTACATGTTAAAAAGATTTAAAGCAAATTAAATTGCTTATTGCCGAAAATGAGGATGAATTTATCTTGAAAAAATCTGAATGTGGTACTTGATTTAATTGAATTGTTGATTAGGCTTATATTGCAATATCAAATAGATGTATGCCAAAAATGTTATGAAAGATGACCATATGAAGATGATGAGTATGTGTTGAATGTATAGAAAGGGTGAGCCGATTGAAATTAAATTATATGGAAGTGCAATTGTTAAGTAAAGGTAAGTATATTAATTTGTAATTTGCCGAATGTAGCATGGTAAAAATACATGTGATAGTCGAATGTGAGCTTAGTATATTTTTTTATTTAAGTTTTGAATAAATTGAGTTAAATGATAAAGCATGATTGAGCTATGGTTAATAGTAGATTGGTAATGTATGTTTATGGAAATGAGTTGATGAGTGTATATGTTTACCTTCTATGGCCGAATATTGTAGCACTTCATAGGAGGAATAGATGGATTCGAATATGTATATCCATGAGTATTTTATATCTTCTTAAAATGTGATAGTTATGTCTATGAAAATGAGGTGAAAATTTAGATTGAAGTTGGCACTATGTGTGTGAGAAACGGGTAATGGCACTATGTGTGCGATACATTACCGGAAGATGGCACTATGTGTGCGAGAAACGGGTAATGGCACTATGTGTGCGATACATTACCGGAAGATGGCACTACGTGTGAGAGAAATGGGTAATGGCACTATGTGTGCGATACATTACCGAAAGATGGCACTATGTGTGCGATACATTACCGGAAGATGGCACTATGTGTGCGTATAGGTGTGCGATTCATTAATTCACCGAGCACTAAGTGTGCAAAATCGGTTGATATGCATTAAGAAAATACAAATATGAGATCCGGGCACTAAGTGTGCGATACCGGCTATGGGGCACTAAGTGTGCGACCAAATTTAAATATCAAAAGGTTGAGTACGGTAGGTTGGTTCTATGAGATTTTATTATTCTAATTTTCAATGCATATGTATATGTGTATATGTGAAGTATGAATTGAAAGGAATGTATATTTTCATTTTAAATATAAATTTGAATGTATGAGTGGGAATGAATTAAACTTATTTAAGAAAGGAAATATTGATTAGCTTATTTGTATAATTCGGTTCTATGAAATAGCATATCATGACCATGTGTTAAGGTTTAGATTTTAAATAGATTGTTTAGAACTTACTAAGCTATAATGGCTTACTTGGGTGTTGTTATTGTTTTGTTCCATAGATTTTTAAAAGTGGAAGTTTGAGCTCGGGGATCATCTTGAAGTCAATCACATTATCATCAAAATTTTGGTATCTTTTGGATTTTGAAATTAAGTTCTATGGCATGTATAGGCTTAACTACACTTTTGATATATTGTATATATTTTAATTAAAGGCCATGCGAATATGGTTCTCTTTTTACTAGTTCGGGATAGTTGACTATACTTGAAGTACTACTTTTATGTATGTGTGTATTCGACCATGTCATAAGTTCATTTTGAGACATGCATACACGTAAAACATGTATGGAATGTGTTCGTAAAAAGCAAGTGAATAATTGTGAATGTCTTATAGGATTGAATTAGAAATTTTCTCATATTAATCTATATGTGGAATCGGTTCTTTGGTAATCTAAGGTATACGTTTGACTATTACAATTGTTCAGTTGGGAGCTTGAAATAATCTTTGGTTGTGCACATGAATGTTCGGTTATGGGGTAATAATTTGTTAATTCATGGTTGCATTATTTAGTTGAGAAAATCTTAATCATATGTTTATTCATATGAGATGATCATTGCCGAATATATTTATATATTATTAGTTAATGACTTGCTTTGAAATTAGATGATTTTTTTTGTAAATGTGCACTTGTGATAATATGAAATGGTAAGAAAATGTGAATGTGATCGTTTGAATGAAGTGTATTGACTTGGCATTCAGTTTAGTGATGTCTGTAACCCTATTCTGGCGACGGATACGGGTTAGGGGTGTCACATTTTATTGGTATCAGAGCTATGGTTTAGTCGATTCTTGGACTAACGTAGCGCGTGTGAGTCTAGCTATACATGCCATAATTTTATAACGTGATAGTGTGATGACTTCTGACAGTGAAATGTGTTTATTTCTTTCATATAATAAATGGGTCCTGATCCCGAGCGAGCTCTAGCCGATGATGTCGAGAGTGTGGCGCCTGCTCCCGTGTCAGGGACCGCGCCGGAGGAATCTCGACTAGATGTGAGTAATCCTGAAGATGGGGCTAAATAAGCCTTTTATAGTATGATGAATGACTGGTTCAGTCAGTATATACGAACCAATCTGGCTGTTCAACAACCCCTGAATCTGAATACTTCCCCCGTAGTACCTGTGGTACCCCCGATTAAAAATCCTGAAAGAGCAAGCAAGCCTCCGGTTGACCGCATTAAAAAACATGGGGCTCAAGAGTTTAGAGCTGAAGATGATGATGATGCTGGGCGAGCTAAATTTTGGCTCGATAATACTATTCGTGTCTTTGATGAGCTATCGTGCACACCTGATGAGTACCTGAAGTGTGCCATATCATTATTGCGGGATTCTACCTACTATTGGTGGAATACTCTTGTATCAGTTGTTCCGAAGGAGAGAGTTACTTGGGGCTTCTTTCAGACGGAATTCCGTAAGAAATACATAAGTCAACGCTTCATAGACTCTAAGCGTAAAGAATTTCTCGAGCTTAAGCAGGGTCGTATGACCGTATCCGAATATGAGCGCAAGTTTGTGAGACTGAGTCACTACGCTCGTGAATGTGTTTCATCTGAGGCTGCTATTTATCGGAGATTTGAAGAGGGTTTAAATGAAGATATAAAGCTTTTGGTTGGCATCCTTGAAATAAATGAGTTCGTAGTGCTAGTTGAACGAGCTTGTAAAGCTGAAGAGCTGGGAAAAGAAAAGCGGAAAGCTGAGTTTGAAGCTAAAGATTTCCGAAAGAGATCTGTGAGTAAGTTTTCTCAGATGGCAACGAAGAAGTTCAAGAACGATGGTAGCCGATCCAAACCTAACACCGGGATTTCTATACAAGAATGACCACCAGTGAGTTCTCGGGCTACATCAGTTGCAAGTGTTGGTAATACTCGACTGAGTAAGCCAGAGTGTCAACAGTACGGTAGACGGCATTTCGGTGAATGCTGGGGTAAATCTACTAATCGCGCTTGTTACAAGTGTGGTTCACAGGACCATTTTGTTCGGGATTGCCCGGAGACAGCTGAAAAGCGTGTTGTTCAGAGTGCAAAACCGAGCAGCACTACAGCTAGAGGCAGACCATCTCGTAATATAGGAGGTAGGAGTGGCGTTCAGAGGGGGACGTCAGATGTAGCTATTTGATCTGAGGTTCGTGCACCGGCTAGAGCTTATGCTATCCGTACCAGAGAGGAGGCTTCATATCCAGATGTCATCACCGGTATTTTTACTCTCTTTGATACTAGTGTTATTGCCTTGATTGATCCTGGTTCAACTCATTCGTATGTGTGTGAGACATTAGTATCCAGTAAAACTCTACCTATTGATTCTACTGAGTTTGTGATTCGGGTTTCAAACCCCCTAGGTCGGTGTGTGCTCATTAATAGGGTGTGTAAGAATTGTCCTTTAATGATTCGAGACTCGTGTTTTCCGGCTGATCTGATGTTGCTACCATTTGATGAGTTCGATATTATCCTCGGTATGGATTGGTTGACCGTACACGATGCAGTAGTGAATTGCAGACGAAAGACTATTGATTTGAGGTGTCAGAACAACAAGATACTTCGGATTGAATCTGCGGATTTGAATGGGTTACCAGCTATGATATCATCGATATTGGCTCGACAGTATTTGAGAAAGGGTTGCGAAGCTTATCTTGCGTATGTGATTGACAAACAAAAATGTAAAAGAAGATTGAATCATCTTAGGTTGTTTGTGAGTATTCGGATGTGTTTTCGGAGGAATTACCGGGATTGCCACCTGTTCGGGAGGTAGAGTTTGGTATTGAGTTAGTGCCAGGGACAACTCCAATTTCAATAGCTCCATATAGAATGGCACCGATCGAACTAAAAGAGTTGAAAGCTCAGTTGCAAGAATTGACAGATAAAGGTTTCACTCGACCTAGTTTCTCACCCTGGGGTGCGCCAGTCCTATTTGTGAAAAAGAAGGGCGAAACTTTGAGAATGTGCATCAATTATCGATAGCTCAATAAGGTGACCGTAAAGAATAAATATCCGTTGCCACGTATTGACGATTTATTCGATCAGCTTAAGGGAGCTTCGGTGTTCTCAAAAATTGATCTGAGATCAGGTTATTATCAGTTGCGAGTTAGGGACTCAGATATACCAAAGATTACTTTTCAGACGAGATACAGTCATTACAAGTTCTTGGTGATGCCGTTTGGGCTCACTAATGCCGCTGCTATTTTCATGGACCTGATAAATCGTGTATTTAGACCGTATCTAGATCGGTTTGTGGTTGTATTCATAGATGACATACTGATCTATTCACGAGATGAGACCGAGCATGCTGAGCATTTAAGGCTGGTGTTACAGACTTTGCGTGATAAGCAATTGTACGCGAAATTCAGCAAATGTGAGTTTTGGTTGAGTGAAGTTAGCTTTCTGGGGCATGTTGTTTCAGCATCGGGCATTCGGGTTGACCCGAGTAAAGTTTCGGCTATACTTGATTAGAAACTTCCACGGAATGTTTCTGAGGTTCGTAGCTTTCTAGGACTCGCCGGATATTATAGACGCTTTGTGAAAGGGTTTTCTATGATAGCATCACCGATGACAAAGCTATTACAGAAAGACGTTAAATTTGAATGGTCAGAAAGGTGTCAGAAGAGTTTTGATCAACTAAAGACCTTACTAACGGAAGCTCCAGTGCTGGTTCAGCCAGAGTCGGGTAAGGAGTTTGTTATTTACAGCGATGCATCCTTAAATGGGATGGGTTGTGTTTTAATGCAGGAAGGTAAAGTTGTAGCCTATGCTTTGAGACAGTTGAAACCGCACGAGAGGAATTATCCGACGCACGACCTTGAGTTGGCCGCTATAGTTTTTACTTTAAAAATATGGCGTCACTATCTATTCGGTGAAAAATGCACGTCTATTCGGATCATAAGAGTCTTAAGTATTTAATGAATCAGAAGGATCTGAATTTGAGACAGCGATGATGGTTAGAACTACTGAAAGACTACGAGCTCGTGATTGATTATCACCCGGGAAAGGCTAACGTAGTTGCCGATGCACTTAGCCGAAAGTCACTATTTGCTTTACGCGCAATGAATGCGGATATATCTATGACCGAGGATGGTGTAATCATTGCTGAGTTGAAAGCGAGACCATTGTTTGTATAGCAGATTCGAGAAGCTCAAGAGTTTGATGATGATTTAAAAGCAAAAAAGGAGTCATTGTGGCTCGTGTGCGGATTCAGATTTTCAGATAGATGCTGAGGGATGCCTACGATTCAAGAATCGGGTATGTGTGCCTAAGAAACCTAAAATAATTCAAATGATTTGTGATGAAGCTCATAGTAGTAGATTGTCGATTCATCCGGGTAGCACGAAAATATATAACGACCTGAAACAGCATTATTGGTGGCACAGTATGAAACGAGACATCTCAGACTATGTGTCGAAGTGTTTAGTATGCCAACAAGTGAAAGCTGAGCATCAAGTACCATCGGGACTACTTCAACCGATTATGATACCAGAGTGGAAGTAGGATCGTGTCACGATGGACTTCGTATCGGGTTTGCCTTTGACGCCAAGTAAGAAAGATTTAATCTGGGTTATTGTTGATAGATTGACGAAATCGGCTCATTTTATTCTGGTACGTACGGATTTCTTACTTGATAAGTTAGCTGAGTTGTACATATCGCAGATCGTAAGGTTATACGGAGTACATGTTTCTATTGTTTCGGATAGAGATCCGAGGTTCACATCGCGGTTTTGGAAGAAACTACAAGATGCTCTAGGTACCAAATTGTCTTTCAGCACTGCTTTTCACCTTCAGTCGGATGGTCAGTCCGAACGTGTTATTCAGATACTCGAGGATATGTTGAGATGTTGCATCCTTGAGTTTGAGGGTACGTGGGAACGATACTTGCCTTTGGTTGAATTTACGTATAATAACAGCTTTCAATAAAGTATTAAAATGACACCCTACGAAGCATTGTACGGTCGAAAATGTCGTACACTATTATATTGGGCCGAACTGAGTGAAGGCAAGATACACGGGGTTGATTTGATCAGAGAGACAGAGCAGAAAATTAAAGTAATTCGAGAAAGTTTGAAAGCCGCGTCAGATCGTTAGAAGTCGTACGCAGATTTGAAACGAAAAGATATAGAGTTTCAAGTGGGTGATCGAGTGTTATTGAAAGTATCATCATGGAAAAAGATACTTAGATTTGGTCGTAAGGGAAAACTGAGTCCGAGGTTTATTGGGCCATATGAGGTTATCGAGTGTATCGGGCCGGTTGCGTACAGATTGAGGTTGCCGTGTGAATTAGACAAGATTCATAATGTTTTCCACGTGTCGATGCTTCGACGATACAGATCCAATCCTTCTCATGTGATCAGTCTAACAGAGATTGAAATTCAGCCCAATTTGACTTATGAGGAAGAACCGATTCGCATCTTAGCTCGTGAAGTAAAAGAGTTGCGAAATAAGAAGATATCGCTGGTTAAAGTAACGTGGCATAAGCATGGGGTTGAGGATGAAATATTATTAATGATAAGAAATACATTAAAATCATATTATAATAAAACATGAAAAGAGATAGTGGGGGGGGTTCATCTTCATTTCTTTCTTGTTATTGCCGAAAAAACAAAAGAAAGGAGAAGAGCTTGAGCTCTCAACCATTCGGCTTTGCATGCTCAAATTAGGTAAGTAATTGAACTTGGTTCTTGATAATTTTAACATTTTTGAGGTTGTTGCTATGTAATTTAGTTAGCCCATGTTCAAATTTTTAATTTGGTTGTGATGTTCGTAAGATGCCATGGATAGAATTTGATGTTAACGTTGTTTTGTGATGATATGTAAATAGTATGTGATAGATTAATAAATGAGATTCTTGAATCTATGATGAAGTTAAGTGAGTTGGATAAATTTGTAAAAAAAAAAAAGAAAAAGAAAAATTTTAGAGGATGAAATGTTAAAGAAAATGAGTTGTATAGGCTTGTAGTGAGAGGGTGAAAATTCGGCCCTAAAGGATAGAGGTTAAATTTTGAGTAATTTGTGAGTTGTGTATTAGGGACTAATTTGTAAAAAAATTACAAATATTAAGGGTAAAATTATAAATTTTTAAATTATATGTTTTTGGATTTAATTGAATGAGTTTAATTTGAATTTATTTAGATCAAGAACCTAAAGAAAAGAGTTTAGATCGGGGAAAGGCAAAATTGAACGAGTAATCGGGAAATCTTAGTTCAACAATTTCCGAGGTAAGTTTTAAACAATTGGATTTATTTGAATTTTTATCTTGTATGATGTGTGTACATGTTAAAAAGATTTAAAGCAAATTAAATTGCTTATTGCCGAAAATGAGGATGAATTTATCTTGAAAAAAGCCGAATGTGGTACTTGATTTAATTGAATTGTTGATTAGGCTTATATTGCAATATCAAATAGATGTATGCCAAAAATGTTATGAAAGATGATCATATGAAGATGATGAGTATGTGTTGAATGTATAGAAAGGGTGAGCCGATTGAAATTAAATTATATGGAAGTGCAATTGTTAAGTAAAGGTAAGTATATTAATTTGTAATTTGCCGAATGTAGCATGGTAAAAATACATGTGATAGTCGAATGTGAGCTTAGTATATTTTTTTTATAAGTTTTGAATAAATTGAGTTAAATGATAAAGCATGATTGAGCTATGGTTAATAGTAGATTGGTAATGTATGTTTATGGAAATGAGTTTATGAGTGTATATGTTTACCTTCTATGGCCGAATATGGTAGCACTTCATAGGAGGAATAGATGGATTCGAATATGTATATCCATGAGTATTTTATATCTTCTTAAAATGTGATAGTTATGTCTATGAAAATGAGGTGAAAATTTAGATTGAAGTTGGCACTATGTGTGCGAGAAACGGGTAATGGCACTATGTGTGCGATACATTACCGGAAGATGGCACTATGTGTGCGAGAAATGGGTAATGGCACTATGTGTGCGATACATTACCGGAAGATGGCACTACGTGTGCGAGAAATGGGTAATGGCACTATGTGTGCGATACATTACCGAAAGATGGCACTATGTGTGTGATACATTACCGGAAGATGGCACTATGTGTGCGTATAGGTGTGCGATTCATTAATTCACCGAGCACTAAGTGTGCGAAATCGGTTGATATGCATTAAGAAAATACAAATATGAGATCCGGGCACTAAGTGTACGATACCGGCTATGGGGCACTAAGTGTGCGACCAAATTTAAATATCAAAAGGTTGAGTACGGTAGGTTGGTTCTATGAGATTTTATTATTCTAATTTTCAATGCATATGTATATGTGTATATGTGAAGTATGAATTGAAAGGAATGTATATTTTCATTTTAAATATAAATTTGAATGTATGAGTGGGAATGAATTAAACTTATTTAAGAAAGGAAATATTGATTAGCTTATTTGTATAATTCGGTTCTATGAAATAGCATATCATGACCATGTGTTAAGGTTTAGATTTTAAATAGAGTGTTTAAAACTTACTAAGCTATAATGGCTTACTTGGGTGTTGTTATTGTTTTGTTCCATAGATTTTTAAAAGTGGAAGTTCGAGCTCGGGGATCATCTTGAAGTCAATCACATTATCATCAAAATTTTGGTATCTTTTGGATTTTGAAATTAAGTTCTATGGCATGTATAGGCTTAACTACACTTTTGATATATTGTATATATTTTAATTAAAGGCCATGCGAATATGGTTCTCTTTTTACTAGTTCGGGATAGTTGACTATACTTGAAGTACTACTTTTATGTATGTGTGTATTCGACCATGTCATAAGTTCATTTTGAGACATGCATACACGTAAAACATGTATGGAATGTGTTCGTAAAATGCAAGTGAATAATTGTGAATGTCTTATAGGATTGAATTAGAAATTTTCTCATGTTAATCTATATGTGGAATCGGTTCTTTGATAATCTAAGGTATACGTTTGACTATTACAATTGATCAGTTGGGAGCTTAAAATAATCTTTGGTTGTGCACATGAATGTTCGGTTATGGGGTAATAATTAGTTAATTCATGGTTGCATTATTTAGTTGAGAAAAGCTTAATCATATGTTTATGCATATGAGATGGTAATTGCCGAATATATTTATATATTATTAGTTAATGACTTGCTTTGAAATTAGATGATTTTTATGTAAATGTGCACTTGTGATAATATGAAATGGTAAGAAAATGTGAATGTGATCATTTGAATGAAGTGTATTGACTTGGCATTCGGTTTAGTGATGTCTGTAACCCTTGTCCGGCGACGGATACGGGTTAGGGGTGTCACAATGCCTCACATCCCTTACGAACCATCTTCTCTGCCACCAGTGCAGAGATCACATTAGATAAGTAATTACGGCGTTCTCCAATCATGACTACCTCCTTATCCTCCTCAGTCCTTAGTACGACCCTCTTAGTCGCACAGTCCAAGCTAACATGATGCTTGACCAACCAGTCCATCCCCAGAATTAGGTCGAACTCCCCAAATGAAAGCTCCATCAAATCAGCCAGGAAGATTGCCCCTTGTACCTCTAAAGGAACGTCCCTATACAGTTTGCTAACTCTAACAGATTGCCCTAACGGGCTCAGCACCGTAACCTCACTCGTATTGCTCTCAACTGAAATCCCCAAGTTTCCAGATATGTTGCTAGCTATGTATGAGTGAGTAGACCCTATGTCTATCAAGTCAATATACGGTACATCAAGAATAAAGAAGGTACCCGTGATGAAGTCCGGAGTATCTCCATCCTCTCGATGACGAGCAGCATAAACTAGGGCCAGCTGTCTCGCCTCAGCTTGTCTAGCACCTCTGCCTGGTGCTCTCTGCCCACGACCCATACCATTACCACCTCTGGCCTATCCACGGCCCCTCGGTGGCTACTGAACTACCCTCGGTGGCTGTACAATACCAGTACCAATACCTAGAGCTTTCCTCTGATCAGCCCTCAGTAGACACTCTCTAATGCGATGTTCCAGAGACCCACATCTCAAGCCCGCCCAGCCCTCTTCCAACACTCATACGATGGCGTCTACCACAATCGATTACATGGTCTGCAGCCCAAAGATATGATAATAGAGGGCCCAGCTCTAATCGGCCCATCAGCTCAGGCCTTTTTCTTAGGCCTCTGTGCAGAACTCGAGGGCTTTGAATCCCTCTTGTTCTTACCACTCTCGCGGTCACGGTTCTAGCGCTCAGCGCGCTTCACCTCATCGACGATCTTTGCCTTCTCCACCAGGGCAGAAAAATCACGCTCCTTCTGCGAAGCTATGAGGACTCTCAAATTATCTCTGAGCCCATCCTCAAAACGAATACATCGCTCATACTCAGAGGCCACCATACGTCGCGCATAACGGCTCAGTCGTAGGAACTCGGCCTCATACTCGGCCACTGATCGATCTCCTTTAGTCAGATTCAGAAATTCCCTCCTACGGGCATCCACGTAGCTCGCCCCCACATATTTCCCCTGGAAGGCGGTCTTAAAGAACTCCCAGGTCAGATGTTCGGGCTGAAGGCCCTCCTTAATAGTGAGTCACCACTGGTAAGCCTCATCCCTCAACAGTGAGACTGCACCCTTTAATTTCTGCTCTGGGGTGCAGTCTAAGTCATCCATGATCCTCTCCGTGGCCTCAATACAGTACTCGGCTACATTAGGGGCAACTCCAGTGACACCTCTGAAGAGCTCAGCTCCATTGGACTGGAGTCGTTCCGTAACCGACCCTCGGCCCCCAGATCCAGTATTGGGCCTAACGACCCTCTCTAAAATCCTTAGCATAGCCTGAGACAATGCGTCGTCCCCAGCCATGCGATCTTGAGACCCAGTCTCAGTAGCAGGCGACACTGGCGTCTCACTCGTATCCAAATTCGGTATGCTACCCAATGAAGAGGACTCAACTCGAGCTCCTCTGCAGCCTCTACCTCGGCCTCTAGTACTCCGTCCGCGGATACCTCGTGCGCTCATTGTCTAATCACGTTTATCTGTATTAACAGTTTCATGAATCAATTACAGTTTCAGTGTTTATTAACAAATGTTTTATGTAAAACAGTATCGGTTATTCAAAGTTCGTTTTCGTAAATCGCAGTCTCACTACAATTTTCAGTTTCTCTACAATTTTCAGTATACACTAACTAGAGTATTTTTAGTACAGTTTACTACCTATAGTAGTTTCAGAATATACTATCCATAACAGTTTAGTTTAAAACAAATCGCAGTTCAGAATACTTACAGGATCGGCGCCGGAGACTCGGTGTACCACTTGCTCAGTAAAAACATTTCAAATCATTTGAAAATCAATTAATTTTTCGAAAGCCCATTTTTTTATAAAAACCATAATCCACAGCCGAGTTTTGTAACCTGGCTCTGATACCACTAAATGTAACACCCCAAACCCGGCCTAGACGTTATGGCCGTATCTGGCAATGTCATACGATAGTATTTTTGAAACCTCGTTGTTACGATGAAAACATTCCATGTTATTATCTTTAGTAAACCTTTGTTAGAACTTAGGAATTCGTCTTTATTTATTTAAAACATTTGTTTTGAAACATCCCTCGTTGCGGAAGCTTTAATAAAACAGTCTAGGTGATTATGTGTTTAGAAATTAATTTAACTTTTTAAAAACCGAATTTCCTACGACCAGCAGGTATAAATCCATAAAGTAAATTAAATAAATAAAAACCAAATTTAAAACCAAAGTCCCAGAGGGTCCTTAAATTACAACCCAAATTATCAATAATAATCAAATCATAAATCGTAAATTGAAAACCATAAAGTCCAAAAATTACTGTGGTCACCGCTGAGTCCTCCGTCACACCGATCCGTCTAAGTCTGGGGATTACCTGTGCACATTAAACAAAAAGGGTGAGTTTACATAAACTCAGTGTGTAATCCCGCAGAAACAAACAAACAATCAGTATACACAGTGCATAGTTGAACAGTCTTGGACCTAAGCCCTTTTCAGTATCAGTGACAGTTTGGGCCTTAGCCCATCTCAGTACAATGTCAAAAATGCAGTAGGGTCTTAGCCCATCACGAAGATCGAGAGCGAGAATGATTATGCAAGAGCAAAATCCTACCCAACCAGCCTCTACACACCATCTCCGTCCAACCCTACACTCCATGTGGGGATATAATCAACCCACCCATCCCTACACTCCAAGTAGTACCGAATATGGCACAATACAGTAGTTTGCAGCTAAGCTGCCAATAAATTAGGCTTAAAGCCTTTCAGTACACTTCCTCCGAATAACAACCCCCAACCCAATGCAATGCAACACACAATGGATGACATGCTATTATGCAATTTTAGTACATATATTCAGTTCAGATATTAACATGCCCAGTACAGATATCATTCAGTCAATTTCACACATTTAGGGGTCTGAGTATCGCTTACCGACCCTACAGTAGGTTCACAATCGACTTGGGTGACCCGTGCAACCTTAAAAACATTTCTGTAAAAATGGGCCCACATGCCCATGTGATCTGCCCGTGTAGGCCCACATGCCCGTGTGGTCCACTCGACCCAAATTGGCGTTGGCCGTGTGATCCATTTTTAAAGTAACCCATACTAGCTCAATACTCATATATGTTTTTACTATTTACTTATATGTTCATTCAAGGCTGTCTACTTGAGTCATTATCACTAAATTATTTATATCTTGAGCTACAGAATTCCAAATTAAGATATGCTTGATGTTTTTGAAACTAGACTCAAATGCCTTCCTACCATAAAATTTTCAGAATTTATAGTTTGTCAAATAAGTACAGTAAAATCTTTAAAGTTATACCTATTCTGCTGTTTGACAGCTTCATTATTTCCTTACTAAAAATTATTTATCTCTTAGTACGAAATTTAGATGATGTTTCCGTTTGTTTCTCTTGAAAATAGACTCATTAAGGATTTAAAAATATAAATTAACCCCCTAATTATTTTTTTACAATTTTTGATGATTTTCCTAAGTCAGAATAGGGGAACCCGAAATCATTCTGACCTTGTCTCACAAAATTTATTATATCTCATTATTTACAATTCCATTGCTTATACTGTTTCTTCCATGAAAAACTAGACTCAATAAAATTTAATTTCATGTTTTATTCAACCTCTAACTCAATTCCCACTATTTTTGATGGTTTTTTAAAGTTAGAATACTGCTGCTGTTGAAAACTATTTTAGTGCAAAATGTTGATTTCCAAGTTTATAACAACCTTATTTCCTTTCTCTACAATTTTTCACATCATTTTCTCTTATTTCTCGACAGCAAACAATTTTGGCTTTTCGCTGAATCCCATTTTCTGCGTTTCGGGTACACACCTGGCATTTCTGATGCGTAAGCACTCCTAAGCCTCCAGAACCTAAAAATTGACCAACATATCTCCAGATTAATCACTTAATTCGTCAATCAAACCAAATATCCCAAACATAAAACTTGAGAAACTAAACCAACGATGGTTTGAAAACTTATCGCGACGAATCCGATAACCAGTCGTCTCCACACATTGGAATATCCGCTTAAAACCTTTGAACAGCACCAAAACAGATGAAGTCGAAAGTTGCACCCAAAGGGATGACTCGCAAAAAATACAGAAATGAAAAAAGTAGGGAAAAGAGAAGAGAATTTCAGCTATGGAGCAAGAGATGAACCGATCAAGAAAATGAAAAGAGAGGGGAAAGAGAAGAAATAAGATTCGGCCAAAGGGGAACAAAAACCAAAAGTGAATAAGAAGGGAGAAGAAACGGCAGAGAAACAAAAGTCTAACGTCAAAAAATTTGTTGGGAAAAAAGAAAAAAGAAAACTGATAAGAAGAAAATCTTATTTTGATAACTTCTCCCAAATTATCTCCTAAAAACACTCCCTATTAACCCACTAAAACACAACTACTCAAAGATCCAGTTTAATTTGAACTCCACCACGCCCACGCCTCAAACAAAAATTAATTCCCACCTGCTTGTGAGGACTCGAACACAGGACCTCCTACACACTAACACTCCACTTAACCACCAGACCAGTAGGCCTATTCTGATATATTTTTACCAACAATTAAATAAAAGCCTACTGAACAAGAGTAAGGCCTAATTCATTCAAAATACCAAAATTTGCCCAAGCGAAGGCTTGAACTTGGGACCTCCCAAACACTCCCAGAACACATAACCACTAAAGCTGACAGATATTTGTATAATATTTTCACAATAATAAAACTAGAAATTTTAGGGCGTTACACGAGAATATATAAAATCAAGATGAATCAATAATCGTATATACATGAATTACATGGGACTAGATATTTATATTTGATGAGCTCATTATTATTGTTGATATTTACATGAAATGAGTGACTAACATGATTGGTGAAGTTATGTGTTAGGCAAATGGCCATATAGTTTTGGATGCATGTTTGTATGCTTACTTTAAATGAATGTGATTGGTAAGTAAATTTCCTGTTATACGAACTTACTAAGCATTCAAAATGCATACTCGGTTTTCTTTTCTTTGTTTTATAGTGCTTGGAAGCTCGTAAATGTTGGAGTCGGTCGGAGCATCATCACATTATCCTTCAGCCCGTTTTGGTATAAATAGAAAACTTGTTTTGGTATAATGGCATGTATAGGTTAACTTGGCCAAATGTTGGCTTGTAAATGATAGTTTGTAATCTAGCCATTGGGATGGCTAGTGATGGTTTGATTTGGTATATTTATAAGGTTATATCATGGTAATTACATATGTGTTTAGTATGGTTTGATTGAGTTATGTTAAACATGAATGACTATAAAAGGTAAGATTATAAACATGAATACATGAGATGATATATCAAGTTAGATGTTAGATTTGGCTTGGTTATATTGCTTGAATTGGTTGGTATATGTTTGCAAGTATTGGTGTAGGTTGTTGGCAAATTTGGGTGAGAAATAAAGCTAAGAAATGGCTTTATTTTGTCCACACGGGTAGACACATGGGCGTGTGTCTTGACCGTGTGTGACACACGGCCTGGCACATGGGCATGTGGTTTGGCCATGTGTCCCCTACATCTTAAAATTTAGAAACAGAATGCTCAAAATTAGGCACACGGGCAGAGAAATGGGCGTGTGTCTCAGCCGTGTGTGACACATGGCCTAGAACACGGGTGCGTGTCTTGGCCGTGTGAATCATGCACCTAATTTTTGAAAATTAAAATTAACCACACGGTCTAGCATATGGACGTGTGGCTAGCCGTGTGACCTAAGTCAGAGAGTTACACAGGCAAGGACACGGGCTGGGACACGGTCGTGTGCCTCACATCGAATGCCCACACAGCCTAAGACATGGGCATGTCACTTGGCCGTGTGAGCCACACGGCCTACTCACACGGGCGTGTGACCCCTGTACAAAAGAAAAATTTTCAAATTTCGTGAAAATCTTTCTTAGTCCTCGATTTAGTCCCAACTTATTTCTAATGCTTAAATTGGGCCTCGAGGGTCCATACAAGGGATGATATGATTAGTTTCAGATATGAACAGTAAATGACATGTAATATTTGTTATTGTTCTGTAAACTCTGGTAATATTCTATAACCCTGTTCCGGCGACAGATACAGGTTAGGGGTGTTACAACATCCTTGAAGACATAGACGGTGAAGGCGTGGAGGAGGATGAAGATGTGCACCTCTATCCAGTCGGGAACACGGGATCTGGTATAGTTTTCCGTAATAATCCAAGTGCCTTCATGTCTGACATAGATCCTGATGCGAAACATGCACGCGAGTTCCCCGAATATCTAGATATAGTGCCTGCTCACCTACTAGATAGAGAATCAGACACTGAAGAGTTGTTTGTAGGACAACAATTTAATACAAGAAATACTGTGTAAATACAATAAGGAAATACAGCTTGAAGTTGTCTGTCAACTACAAAGTCACATAGTCTATACAATCTTTATATGTTGGAGAATGTTGGAAAGCCTCAAGTGGGTGTAATTGGCGTGTTCAGGCTGCATTAATGCAGCGGACTCAGATGTGGACAATCAGGAAAATAGGTCCTCACACATGCACGGTCGCTCATATGTCACAAGAACACCGAAAATTGGATGCAAAAACCATATGCAACTGCATCATACCGTTGGTGGAAGAGATGTCCACTATATCTGTATTAGTCCTTATTGCGGACATGTAAGCTCGATTCAAGTACAGGGTTTCCTACAGAAAAGCATGGTGGGTGAAACAAATGGTGATGGGGTAGTTGTATGATGACTAGGATGCATCATACAACGAACTTCAAGAGTGGATAGACGCAATACGGGAGTCTGTACCGGGTATGGTGGCTGATTTGCAAATAGTACTGCATAAAGGCCCAGACGGCGAGATACAACCAGGAGACAAGTTTTTAGTTGGTTGTTTTGGACGTTCAAGCCATGTGTTAGGGCCTTCCCCCACTACAAGCCCTTGGTGCAAGTGGATGGTACTTGGCTCTACGGTAAATACACGCAAATACTCCTGATTGTGGTTGCACAAGACAACAACTAGAATGTACTTCCTATCACTTTCACCATCGTGAAGGATTAGAACTTCGAGTCTTAATTGTAATGGCCCAAATTTCAGCGATGTAGGAAATAGTGGTTCGAGACCACCAAATCTGACAAATGAACTCGTAAATTATATTATTTAATATTTACGAGCCAAATGTAGCTTTTAAAAGATTTTTGAAATAGTAAATTGTGTTTTATAAAGATTTATTTGGTTAAGAAATTGAGAAAAAGAGGTATTGAGATCTCGGTATTATAAACCGAGTCATTAATATTTTTATGAATATTTACGGAGTGTCAATAAGGTAGTATTAAAATTTCGTCAGAAAATTTTAACGTTTCGGTAGTCAATTAGATAAAAAGGACTAAATTGAAAAGGTGCAAAACTTGCTAAAGTGATTAAATAGCTTAACCATTAAATAAGGAAGGACTAAAAGGGCAAATGGACCATTTTAAAATGGCTGAGGCGGCATAGCGTGAAAAAAATCAAAGATTTTTATGTGAAAAGGACAAAATTGGAATTTTAACAAAGGTTACATGGCCAAAGTTGATTTTAATGATTTCTAGGTCATTTCTTCTTCAACTTTCTGTCAAAAATAGCCATGGAAGAGGGTTTTGAGCTGGTTTTTCATATTTTAGCTTCAAGTAAGTTCAATTCTTGTTTTTTCCTTGAATTTTTTATATTTTTGGACTTCTACAATTAGGTCCAACTTAGTATTCTATTAGTTTTTGATTTTGTTGAAAATTTTGGAAGTTACCATTGATAAGTTCATATGACTTTTGTTATTTTATGATGAAATTGAGATGTTAATGGATGTTTAAAGGTGTTTTTTTAAAGAATTTTGGATGAAAATATGTTTTAGGGGTTAAATTGAAAAGTGTTGAATTTATGGAAACTTCTGAAATTTCATGGAATTCATGGGCTATTATTGGTATGTATGAGAATAATTAGGCTTGGAATAAGGATTAAATTGCAAGAATTTCATTTTCCGAGCCTAGGGACGAAATTGTCATGTATTAAAAGTTTAGGGGAAAAATGGTAATCAACATTTTGCACTAAAACAGTTTTGGACAGCAGCATTAATCTAACTTTGAAAAATCACCAAAAATTGTGGAAATCAAACTAAAGAATGAACAAATTATGAAATTAAAGCTTATTGAGTCTAGTTTCTCATAGAAGAAACGGTGTAAGCAATATAATTGTAAATCATGAGATATAATAAATTTTGTGAGACAATGTCAGAATGATTTCGGGTTCCCCTGTTCTGACTTTGGAAAATCATAAAAAAATGGAGAAAAATTATTAGGGGCTTAAATTTATATTTTTAAATTCTTAATGAGTCTATTTTCAAGAGAAACAAACGGGAATATCATCCAAATTCTGTGTTAAGAGATAATTAATTTTTAGTAAGCAAAGGCCAAAGCTGTCAAACAGCAGAACAGGGATAAATTTGAAGATTTTACTGTACTAATTGGCTAAATTATAAATTTTTAAATTTTTATGGTAGAAGTATATATGAATATAGTTTCAAAAACATCAAGCCAATCTTAATTTGGAGTTCTGTAGCTCAAGATAAAAATAATTTTGTGACTATGACACGGATGGACAGCTTTGAATATACATATAAGTAAATAGTGAAGTTATAGATAATGTTACTTATAAGCGTGATATATACATTAAGGATGTGGAATGGAGAGGAGGAGGAGGAAAATATAAGAATGACTTGTGTATAAATTGATCACATGCCTGGTTATAATCGATAAACGTTGAATTAGAAATGATATAATGTTTTATTTCAAATATTTATTATGAAATTAAGATTATCGTTATGGTATAAAAATCGAATTGTAAGTTTGTATAACTTGTATTGTATTCTTAAATGTTTGAAATGTATGTTTATGTGATGAAAATGTGATTTGAATGCTCAATGTATGATTATTGATGAATGTTGATAATATTCAATAAAAAGGGAAATAAATCCCGGTTGAATGGAATGGAATTCGATGGATCACTGAAAAGGATTTGACGGTAAAAAGGATCTAGCCCGGACGGGTGATCCTGATATAAGCCCTCCCGAAGAATATGTGTGAAAATGATCTAGCCCGGACAGGTGATCCTGATCTAAGCCCTCCCGAAGAATATGTGTGAAATGGATTTAGCCTGGACTGGTAATCCTGACAATACTCTTTGAGCATATGTTACAGGGGATTTAGCCTGGACTGGTAATCCCACTGTAAGAAATAAGGTTCGCGGGAGTGTGCTCTCTTACAGTGGATTTAGCCTGGACTGGTAATCCTGCTGTAAGAAATGAGGTTCGCGAGAGTGTGCTCTCTGAATAGGACTTATGTATATATGTGTACGAATTGACGGTTAATGAGATTGTACACCATGAGTGTACTATAGGAAATCTGTCGAAATTCTGAGGAATTCAACGAGATAAATATGGAAAACGGTAAATACATGGAATTATGAAATTGGTGAGCGTATTCACAAGAATTTGTCATTTGAAATTGTGATTGACAGGAAGAAATAACGAATTGCATACTTAAGTATGGTTACAAGTATTTATCTAAAATACAAGAAAATGATGGTTATTGATATATGGAGACATGAGACTATGATATATGAACATGGAATATGTTTGATAAATATGTTCATTCATAATTATGGAATTATGTACCTCATGTGTACTATTTGCATAAAGATGATATTTCAAATACTTTGATGAGTAAAGCTCAAATATAAAATAGTATGAAATCAAGACAAGTTGTTATGAAAATGTATTTAAAATACAGATATATGGTTGCTATATGTTATATGATTACATAATGTGAAATTGTATATATATATGAGAAATTTAAAGAGAATTGAGCCCATACATGTTTCTTGGTATTTATATGAAATGTACGACTAACAAGGGTGATGAGGTTATGTGTAAGGGCTCGTGATCAAGATGATTGAATATGCCTTGTATGTTTATATTAAATTTAAATGAGTGAGTTTTTGGAAGCTCATTGGTTAGGAAGCTCGACGGAGATCACTCACACTATCCATCGGCCTATTTTGGTATGTATGGTAAATGAATTATGGTTATAATGGCATGTATAGGTTAATTAGTTAATGTTGGCTTATAAATGATCTAACTGTAACTAGCCATTGGTATGGCTTGTATTTAGTAAGTTTTGAGTTACATATAATTATGATTTTATCATGTTTGATATGGGTTTAAAATGAACAAATAATGAGATGGTATAAGTATAGGGATGAAGATGATGGTTAAGAATGCTATAAAAATGTATGAATATGTCTATATATATATATGAATAGTTGATTGATAAATTTAGATATTTAACCATATAAATTGAATCTTGAACATATTTAAATGTTGATGTAAGTAAAAGACCAATTGGGTGAGAAATGAGGCTTGGATATAGCCTTGTTTTTATCCACACGAGTAGACACACGGGCGTGTGTCTAGGCCGTGTGTGACACACGGTCTAGTACATGAGCGTGTGTCAAGGCCGTGCTGTCCCCTGTATCCAAAAATTGTAAAACAGAATGCCCAGGATCGAGCACACGGGCTCCCACATGGGCGTGTGCCTTGCCCGTGTGAGGTACATGGCCTGGATACACGGGCGTGTGATACGGCCGTGTGAATCCTGCACCTAATTTGAAAATAAAAATTAACCACATGGCCTAGCAACACGGGCGTGTGCCTTGGCTGTGTGAGATCAATTTGTTCATGAGTTGCAAGTTAGAGAGTTACACGGCCTAGGGACACGAGCGTGTGAAGCCACACGGCCTGGAGCGAGGTAAGTCACATGGGCGTGTTGGTCACACGACCTGAACCACACGGGAGTGTCCCTATAGCACATGAGCGTGTGACCCCTATAATAGAGAAAAAAAATTTGGGATTATGCGAAAAATTCCCTATGATCCCGATTTAGTCCCGAATCATTTCTAATATATGTTTTGGGCTTCGAGAGCCCAATAGAGGGACATTATAATTACATTCGGAATATGAATAGTAAATTGACTCGGTTTAATGAAAAATGGTTCTGTAAACTCCGGTAATGCCTCGTACCTTATTCCGGCGACGGATACGGGTAGGGGGTGTTACATTAAGAATTTTTTCTAACAAATCTACAGAGGCATATTGTCAGGCAAGATAAGATTTGCCTTATCTTGGATAGATCTAAGGGACTATTGGCTGCGATAAGGCATTCGGGGGTTCCGTGGAGGTCCGTTTATTACATCTTACCCATCGCGGCAAGCTTCTACAAAGATTATAAGAATAAAGAATGGCGCAAAGAAATCGTGAACATGGGTAAAAAATATTGTTCCGAAATTGATATGTTCATATTTTATTTTTAATATATTTGGAAATTTTATCAATGCATTTTTTTTAATATTTGTTTTCAAAAATCACAGGTTCGTATTTCATTATTAATCTTTTTTTCAAAATTTAGTAGTTTGTAATTTTTTTAAAATCGTTTTTTAGAATTTATCACTTTTTAATTTTTTAAATATTGATTCAAAATTTTTTAGTTGGCACTTAAATTTTTTTTCTAAATTTACCACTCTGTAATTTTTTAAAATATTGATTCGAAATTTTTCAGTTTATATTATTTTGAAAAAGAAATTTCAAAATTTTCCATTTATTTTTTTAAATATTTTTACAAAATTTATCAGGTTTTTTTGCGTATTTTAAAAAAATATTTTTCCGTACTTGATATTTAATATTTTTTTCCAAAATTGCATACGTAGGGTACGAGCTAAAACCATGACGATTCAGGCAAAGGTTCACGAGGTTGGAAGCTCAAATGATGGGGTTACCAACAAATCTCCTGTAGTGGTTGGGTAGAAGGGAGCATTGACAGTGGACTCAAAGTTACGATGATGAGTTTCGTTATGGTCAGATGACGACCATCCTCATAAAGGGGTTAACTCCGTCTTGAGGCATATATATGTCATTAGGCAATTTTTGCAGTTTTCTCGGCAACATTCTATAGGTTGCCACATTGATGCCAAGGATGGGGCTGAGGCAAGTAATGCAGATAGAGGTCGGGTATGTCCACGTTGAGGCCGTCCAAAAGGCCATGCAGTCAACGCTCGGAGGGCGCAGACGATGAATGCAGAACTGTATTCCCGCGACTTGGAGTCTTTTCAGGTACAAGAGTACATCGGCCATCTCTCAGGTCTTCCGCCCAAGTCGTACGTAGTTGATCTACAAAACAGACGTTGTGAGTGTGGGAAGTTCGAGAGTCTTCGATATCCGTGTGCGCATGTTCACGCAGCGTGCGCGATAGCTAACCTAAATGCCAAAAAATTCATAGACGATGCCTATACGCTGCAACACACATTGCATATATGGGGAAACGAGTTTCCCAGAATGTCGGATGTCTCGAACTAGGAAGTACCACAATCTGCTTTCAAGAAGCTCTACCAAACCCCAGTCTCCGTAGACATCCAAAAAGTCGACCACATATGACGAGGATTCATGGTGACATGGATGTTAGGGAGACGGGCAAACCCAAACATTGCGGAGTGTGTCGAACATCCGGCCACAACCAATCTACTTGTCCACATCGTGTCTATTGTGTCGGTCAATCTTTTCATAATGCCAAATTGGAATATGATGAGTGATTTTTTTTTATTTTTTAATGATTCTTATAATTTGTTGTTATTCATAAATAATTTTTTTGGTCTCTGTAAATCAATTTTGATCCGTATAATTTGTTGTTCACTTTTTTTCCGCATTTCAGTAAAAAATAAAAGATTTTTAAAGTTTGAATAAAAAATTAATATCAAAAATTTTAAATTCCTTTAAGTTCGAAAAAAAAATAATATCAAAATTTAAAAGTTAGAAGAAAAAAAAGTTTTTAAAGTTCGAATAAAAAATTAATATCAAAATTTATTAGTAAGAAGAAAACCAAAGTTTTTAAAAGTTTGAATTAAAAAATTAATATAAAAATTTGTAAGTTAGAAGAAAAACATTTTTTAAAAAATTTTCGAATAAAAAATTTGTAAGTTAGAAGAAAAACAAAGTTTTTAAAAGTTCAAATAAAAAATTAATATCAAAATTTGAAAGTTAGAAGAAAAATAATGTTTTTTATAAAATTTGAATAAAAAATTAATATCAAAATTTGTAAGTCAAAAGAAAAACAAAGTTTTTTAAAGTTCGAATAAAAAAATAATATCAAAATTTATAACTGAATTCATTACTATGTTTAAAAACAAACATTTTAGTAGTAATTTGATATTAAAAAAATTTAATATCAAAGTTATTTAAAGAAAATTAAAAAGAAAGCGTTATTTAAAGAAAATTAAAAAGAAAGCCTGATAGATGAACAGTGACCCGTGACTTGTGACCGTGGGGTCACATCGAGTCAGGTGTCAGGCAAGTCACGACCACCTGATGGCTGGCACCGCCTACCACCTGACTCAATGTGAACCGACGGTCATGAGTCATTGTTCACCCATAATGTGTTTCTTTTTTTTTTCTTTCTTTCTTCTTTCTCTCTCCTTAAACCACCAATGGTCCCCCACCCATCTAGCACAAAGCCACCATCGCCGCCCAGGCACTGTCCACCATTGTCGACCACCATCGCCCACCGCCGACTGGTCAACCACCGTTCACCGGAGAAATTTCTTTTTTATTTTTTTGCCCCTAGATAAAAGGTGTAAGTTATTTTACTATATTTTTAATATAAATGTTTTTTTTTCAATTGCTTATTGATATTTTATATCGTGCATGATAAATCATTTGATTTTTATGTAGATATCAGAATGAATCCTCTTTTCGATATTGAAGACCATATAGTCGAGTGTGTTAACACTACAGTAAATGTGATCCGATTAAAATTTATTCGATATTAAATACCATACAATTAATTTAATAAATTTAATTCTATAGTTAATCTATTTGACTTCTTAAAAAGATAATTTGTTATGCATTAAAATTTATTTTCGAGAAATAAACGATATAGGTTTTATTATGTCTACAGGATGGGTACCGAAAGTTGAGGCCTCGACTCCATGATCTGGGATATTTTCTCGATCATTGGATTGTGTTGTACTTGAATGCCATCGGGTTTGGCACAGTGGCATTCATTCAGATTTCTGACCTAATGGGGGATTTGTGACCGCCTCCAAACGTACCAACATCCAGAGTAAGAATCTTGCACAAAATATATCAAATAGGTTGTGTCCGCTAGTATACGGGTCAGGTTGTAATATAGTTGCAACGAAGCAGATGAGTACTCCAAGGATCGTACCCAAGGGAGGCGAGCACTGAATTAACACTAACCTAAGCACAAATAGAGCTAATTAGTACTTTAAATAAATTATATTATGAATAAACATAAAGAAAGATTTTCAGTATTTTTGTAAATAAAGAATAAAATAATATAAAGAAAAATACTTTGGGAAATTTAATATAAAAAATGAATCATATTTGAGAATGTGTGATTAGCTCACTTCGGTAACCATAACTAATTGTTGCTTTGGGTTCCCTGTTCAATCAACTAGTCGTTACCCTAACAAAATCTCTCGATCTTCCACTAGACTAACGAGTCGACAAGAACTACTTATCTTTTGACCTCACAGTCCAGATCGGTTTGCGGCTAAGGTGTTCACGGATAGACCATATCAATTATAGGTTAATTCCCACCTAGATTAATTCCTAGGGTTGTCAAGTCTAGGGTTTAAGTTTTTCCTCTCTCGAACAGCTGATCTGCTAAGAAAACCTTGCACAACAATCAATTAATCATAATTTGAGACCATAACCCTACACACTAAAGTAGCTCGTTAGTCATTCTCGAGGCCTGAATTGGCCTAATGGGTCGTCGAAGCACTAAAAAATGCATAAAAATGCTTATTTTGCTAACAATTACTTCTAAGCTACTAAATCGGAAAACAAACAAAAATGACATAAAATGACTTGAAATCAAGCTCATTAAGTGCCCAAAAGACTATAATTTGCCACAACGAATTATGGCAGATCAAACTCCCTCACACATAACTCGTTGCTTGTCCTCAAGCAAATAAGACAAATAAAAAAACAAAGAAAAGAAAAACATGCAATACGAATAAAGTACTTGAGCATGCTTCACACACGAGATTGGGTTAAAATGCTAAAAAATATGGAGATTTACTCAACCAGTAATTCTAAATAGATGTTTAAGCGATTTACAATCTTCACACTCAAACATGCTAGTTCAATATGTTACAAAGAAAACAAGTCAAATAAAGTTAAACATATGACTCCATCAAAATGTATACACGAGTATAGCATTTACGGTTGGAGAATACAAGTAGTTCGAATTCTAATTACTCAGTTTCTTTTATTCATGCTTTGAACTCTAATATAATATTTACAAGTATAAGGAATTCACAAGTATTTGTGCCAATATGAGTGAGATTTTCTCAATTACTTATATTTTTAGATTTATTTCACTATGTTCACTTTTCACTCACTTGGCTTTTAACCGTTCTATACTTTTATCACACTCGCTTTGCTTTTAACCCTCACAATGCTTTTGGTTGCTCAACAATTTTTATTTTTAGGCACATACTTGTAAGGATTTTATACTTATTATACTATATCATTCCAATAACCATGGATTCAATAGCTGAGTATTTGAATTTAAACAACCTAGAATTCAAAAAACATATATGCCTACTCGTATATACCTTTATCATTTGGTGCATTTAACTATTTTTCCTATTCACGGTTTAACAAATTGAACTAACTAGTCTAAATGTAAACAACCTAAATTCGTTTATTCTCAAGCTAAATTTACAGTTTAAACAAAAAAACCTATTTACATACTCCTAACCAATCACTTGTATTTCTACAAGCTCAAGCACAAACAAAACACACAATCAAAGAAATTTTTTATTATTTTTATTATATATTTTTTTAGTATTAAGAAAACTAAGCAAAAGTAATAACAAAATTTTAAAAATTTCCTATGTACCCCTACATTTAATTTGGCACATTGTCCCTAATGTGCTCCAAAATAAATAAAGAGAAGAGACTACTCGATTTTTCATGAATGTGCTGCGAGGTTAGTCGATCGTTGTTCTCCCTTTTTAGGTTTAGCTTGAAATTGTAGTGCTGTGTAAGGTGAGGTTCCGATACAGAAAGCAACACACATCTTTTTAAAGAAAGTGGATAATTAAAATAAACAATTAAAACAAGAAATTAAAATAATTTTTTTTTACTCCCTCAAAGGTCGGTGAAGTTGTCATCATTGAACTTCTTGGTACGGTTGTCTTCATTTGACAAGACCATCTTCTCCTTTTCTCTCGCAGTGGATGGTACATTTTGTGCAGACCGGGTTGTTTCAGATGGGTCATGGAAAGGAATCTCTGTTTCCTTTGATCTTGAACGTGCACCACCACCTTGTGGTGGGATCAAGGGATCATCATCCACGGGAGCGGTTTGGAATAGGGGTGGTTGTGGGCGGTCCATAGTGGTAGCTGTAGGCCATGCCTCTCAGCATAATGAGTTACGGTCAGCTTAAATAATTCCATGCCTTGTGTAATATACTCAAGATGGGCTCGCATGATTAGGTCGTCACCCATCGGAACTGCTGAGGTTGCTTTCTTTCGGTGTACCCTCGGTGGTACAGGTTGTGGCTCCTCCATTGGTTCTGAGAGCCCGCGGTCTCGAGTGTATTCCCTATGTGCCACCACCTGTTCATTTCTCTCATCCACCTGACTTGTGCGTTGATTGTAAAACCGTTAAAAAATAACATCGTTTAAGATTTTCTTCGGTGGTAAAGTTGGTTCCTCTTGGTCTATCTCAAGCCGATCCTCTTACACATCTTCGTAATCAAATGCGGGTTTAAAAGCCTTCGTGTGTGCCCTGTGACACATTGCCTAATGTTGTAAAGAATTTGGTCCTCCACATTGATCTTCTAACATTGCAAAATAACATACAAGAGAAGAGCATGATCAAGTGTAACTACCGTGACGTGCTGTGCATGAAAAAAATTGGCATAGATAAAACACATCCACATTTTGGCCTCTGGAGTCATTATTGATTGTTGAAATTGTAGGGGTTCTCTATTTACAAATTTTCGAACCCAACTACCTCGACCACTAATTAAAAAATTAATAATTTCATCATAAGCCACTTCCCCCTCAAGTAAAATTTCATAAAAATCGTTGGTCGCTTTCATCTCCTCGGGTAATTGGGAACATCATGTTCCACGATCCTCTAGAATGTCATTTGCTTTCGAGACAACATGCTAACCAAATTCACGATATGATTTCAACAACCAATAAACACAATATAATCGATTCAAAAATCCTGGTTCACTAATATAATTATCAAAACCTAGCACAAATATTCAAAGATTAGAAAAAGATTGAATATCATCGGGCTTTTGTATTGTCGAAACATCTGCGTCATGGTGCTTCTTGTTGGCCACCGTCAATTCTTATCAGAGATTGTTTGTTGTACTTGGGAGAGGATTTTTTAGTGTAAAAAAATGGATTCATAGTAAGAAACTAATAAAACTTGAAGGATGAATGTCTATAAACAAGAAAAATTAAAGAGCTATATGTGTTTGAGGCGTTGAAGGAAGGAGAACGGCAGAGAAGAGAAGAGAAAACAATTTTGGGGCGTCTTGGCTAAGGCTTATCGTGACGAGGTCTTTTTTATGGATTCAGGTACGCTTCCGCATCTAATTTGGGCTAATTAGAATTTGATTAGAACTAATATGCTAAGGTTATAAATATTAGGGTTATGGTCCCAAATTATAAACAATATATCTTTTCTAATATCCCATCATTATAAAAGAGAGAGCAGATATTCTCTGAATTTCTTGTGTGCTAATTTGGAAGATCAAATCCTCAAGATCCGGTAAAATTTCAAGGAATTCATGGATTCAGGTACGCTTCCGTATCTAATTTTATTCTTGATTTATTCTTGATGATTTGACATGATAGATTCTGGTTTATTAAGATTTATTTCAGATTTATTTTACAAATCTAACAAGTGATATCAGAGCCTCGCCATATCGAATCATTGAAAATTGATTAAGGTTCTTCTTTTAAATAATTGATTCATGAAATTTCATGGGTTTATATATTGATCTTTGAAGGTTTATATTAAAGTATTTTTTTTTTAAGATCTTGATTTTAAAATTTTAGGGTTTTATAAATATAATCTAGTTTAATATTTGCATATGATAATCGAAAGATGAAGGTTTATTTATTTATTTGATAAAAATTGATTTGTGAGATTTCTTTATCTTCTTTTCACACAATTAATTTATAAATTTTGGTTAAAGTCATTATTAAATTAAAGTTACAAACTTACAACTTTTTGCAATTGAAGAATTCCAATTGGGTTGTATAATTAGTTTTGAAAGTTAATTCACTTGATAATCAAATAAATGAATGTTGGTAAGATGTTTTTTTTTCCGCACTATTTGTTTTAAATTTTCTGTTTGTGGTTGAATATATATGGAATCATCATCTTTTATCTTTATTCATGATGAATTATATTCACCATTGAATTCAATTCATATATACGAATTATTACTTTTAGTTTCTATTATAATTGTTTTATATAAGTTTTAGTCCTTATGGAACTTGACTAAAATTAAAATATTTGGGATTTTTTTTAATATGGTGGCTATAAATTTTCATAAGTAGTTGCGCATATAAAGACTTTATATAATTTGGGATTCTTTTTTATATTTAGTGGTTATGGATTTTTTTTAAGTATTTGTGCGTATAAAAGAAATTTTATGATAATGTCTTTAGTCATGAATATAAATTTGAGTTTACATGAAGTATGTAAGGCAAGCAAGTATTATTTTTATATTATTATAATTGTGTGTATATATTATGTGTGTATATATATTATATGCATATCAATGATGTTGAGGATTAATGCATGATTATAGTTTGTGTGAATAGGTGTTTATAACCATTATTCAATAAGATATCTTTTATAGTTTAATTGGTGAAATTAAGTTTTGATGGATATCGTTAAAGTTGTTAAATTTTTTTTTATTATGGTTATATATTCAAATTTATGGGTTTTTTGGTGCAAATTCATGTCAACTATATACATATTTAGATATTTTGGTTTTAAGTTTGGTTCTATAATCTTAGGTTTTGACAACTTATGGTTCTAAATATTTGGTTAAATTATGATGATATGGTTTATTGTATGAATTGTGGGATATGTCAAGTATTATGATTTTGTTTTTTTGAGATTTATTGGCTTGAAAATATTTTTCAAGTATTCATGTGAATATCTATTTAATCATAAATACAACTTTGGATTTACATGATAAATTCAGTGTAAATTTTTCTATTTGGTTATGAATACATGTATATGCGTGAATTGCTTTGGTGTTTTTATCCATGCTAAAATTATGAATACATGTGCTTGTTAATTATTTGGCTTTGAGCCACTACATTATTTCTATTTGGTTTTGATATATATGGTTTTGAAACAAAAAAAAAATAGTCAAAATTTAAGGTTTTCGGTTTTTTATTGCATTATTAAGACAACCTTATTTTGGGTTATTTCGGAGTCCATAAAGCAATAAAAAAATAGTTTTGACATTTGACTATTGGAGAAATTTTAAATTTGAATATTGGTATGTTTATATATATTTTAAAATAACTTAATTGAAGCAAAAAGTCACTAAAGTTTTTTTTTTTTTGTATAAATTATTTTGTTTTAAAATATAAAAGGTTCTGTGCATGTAACTTAAGTTATGTTAATATTGATTGGCCCAAATGAAAGTTAATCATGTGCAACTATGGAAATAAACATGTGACAATTATTCGGTTTTATATGTGAGTAATAAATTGGCCCAAAAGAAGATTTATTGTTCAACATGTTCTTATTGTCAATGTTTGATTACTATACCAAGATATCATTTACAAGTTAATATTTTGTCCAAAAAAATAAAATATAAATGGAGTGTCCGATATCTTGAGATGAGGTTTACCTTTATTCAAATTATTTTGGTTTAAATTTGAAGTCTTATGTGAGGTTGTTTATGGTTTATAATTTATTCAACTATTATTATATTTGTCAACATCATTGTATGTTGTTTTGGGATAAATATATATACATATATATACTATTATCTTTTAATTTGATTGAAAGATGAAATTAAGAAAAATATTTAGAAACAAATAAATTCAGATTTTGGCTTTGGGTTTTAATTAAGGATGTCTAATATTTTAAATAGATTAGTTGAAACAAAATGCCGCCAAAGTGACATCTTTTGTGTAGATTAGTTTATTTAAAATATTAAGATGATTACATGTTTTTGTGATTCATGCGTTTATTAATTGACCCAAAGGTAAGTTAATATTTGGCAGAATTTCAACGACAACTGTGGTGATAAATGTGCGACAATTATAAGGTACTTTATGTGAGCAATATGTTAGTCCAAAGATTAATTCATTTTTTGACATAGTTTATTGTCAATGTTTGATTGCTACAACAAGAGTACCACTTACTGTTAATATTACTGTCTAAAGACTTGATATTAATGTTGTGTTTGGCATCTTGAGATGGGATTAGCCATTATCTTGAATTTATTGTTTACTTATGAATATTGATTTGAGCTTATTTTTTGTTCTATATTCAGCTAATTCATCTTCTATTGCCACAATATCCGCTAATATAAACTCTATACCCATGCTTAATGGGACTAATTTCAATGAATGGAAAAGGCACTTACTTATAGTGTTTGGTTGTATTAACATAGACATTGCACTAAGGGAAGAACAACCCGCACCTCTCACTGCGGAAAACACCCCTTATGTTAAAAGGGATTTTGAGAGGTGGAATCGTTCAAATTGCATGAGTCTAATGATCATGAAGTACAACATTTCAGAAGCCTTTAGGGGCAAAGAATCTAAAAAGATTACTCAGGCCAAAGTTTCCTTAACGAAATTCAGAAACGTTTTGCTAAAAACGATAATGTTGAAATGACATCACTTCTGACTTCTTTGATGTCTATAAAGTATAAGGATCAAGGAAATTCTGAGCGATCTAAGGGCTATGAGTTTTATGATCCCATAATTAGGAATATTTTTTAGATGAAAAATTGCAACATTCTTTTAGGGTGTTGAGTTTGGGGGGAGAAATAAGGTTAGAGACATTGCTTTTGAGGAGGAATTGGATTCTAACTCAGTTCCTACTATCACTTTTGAGGATGTTTAGGTTCTCATACCTATCATTGATTAAAAAGTGAATATAGAACCTCAATAAGACAATGTTGAACAACTCCTTATTCAAGATGAGGTAATTGTTCCAGAAGAACAAACTCAACAACCTCAAGAATGAATGTCATTAAAAAGGTCCACTAGAGAAATGATTATAATGGCTTTAGTGGAATATTTTGACATTAAGCTACATCAGATGAATATTAAGTTAATGATTTCTCAATGGTAACATTGATCATACATTTATATGGTGCAATTAGAAAGCTTTGTGTCTAATGATGCAAAGTTAAAGATTTGCAAAGAACTTCATCTATGGGCCTAAGAAAACTTCTCATCAATAATATTACAAATTTTACCAAATGATTATCTCATTCAGTTTAGAGATGAATTTTATTGATAATCGTATATACCATAAGTTTAGTGAGAGTAAGGTTCTATATTTGGTTTTATATGTTAATGACATATTGCTTGTCAATAATAAGTATAGCCTCAATCAATGTCCTAAGAATAATTTTGATATTACAAAAAATGTATTAGATTTTTTACATTTTAGCAGTAGAAAGTCTAATGTATGTTCAGGTTTGTATACATTGAAATATTGTGTACACTATTGGGATGTTAGGCAGGTATTTTAAGCAACCCTGGTTTGGACCATTGGATAGCATCCAAGAGGGTTATAAGGTATTTTTAGAGAACAAAAGATTACATGCTCACATATTGGAGGTCTAATCAATTAGAGATCATCAGGTATATAGACTCCGATTTTGATGGAATATGGATACAAGATTTTGTCACTGGTGCAAATTGTGAAAACAAATTGCAGTCTTTTATTCCAATAGCAACAGGAGCACATCAAAGTAAAAACACATAGACTTTAGGTTCCTGTTTGTTAAAGTAAAAGTTCAGAGTGGTTAGATGCTTATAAAGCATATTAAAACAAACTCCATGATTGCGAATCCGCTTACTAAGGAACTACACCTAAGGTTTTATAAGAGCACACTGCTCATATGGGTGTAATGTCATTTAAAGGATATTTGGTTTTAGTGGGAGTTTGTATTTTTAAATGCTTTTATATTATAGACATATTTTTAGTTATTTCAATTTAAAGATATTAAGTATATTTTTTGCAGAAATAAATTTTACTTGGTTTATTCACACTTTGATTAAGGTAAGGTTTCATCTCACTAAGGAGGACCAATTGGAAATAGACATGTTTTGTAACGCCCCAAAAATATCTCATATTTAATTCTGTGTGTTTATGACACAAATGTGTATCTACTTCAGTGGTTAAGTGTTCTGGATATGTGTGAGAGGTCCCAAGTTCAAGCATTAGCTCGGGCAATTTTTGTTTTTAAATGAATATAGCCCTATCTCTAATCAGTAGGCTTAAGTTTATATGTTGGTAAGATATATCAGAATGGGCCTACTAGTCTAGTGGTTAAGTGGAGTGTTAGTGTGTTGGAGGTCTTGTGTTTGATTCCCTGGGACGGCAAGGGATAGTATTTTTGCTACAAAATTCGGCTACAGTTTGAGTTTTACAGAAAATCTGAGTAGTAGGGAGTTGGTGGAGAGAATTAAGGGAATTTGAGTTAGGGTTTACCAGAAAATCTAATTTTGATTACTCTGCTTTCATTTTTCAAAATCCGGCTGTTCTCCTTCCTTTTCCTCTCCACCTTGCTACCGAATTTCCCCTCTTTTTACTGTTTATAACCGTTTCTTTTTGTCGCTTGGTCTCTGCAATCCACCGCTTAGGTTCTCTTTTCACATTTTAGGTAAGTATAGTGGTGAATTATTGTTTTGGAATTATGAATCATTGTTTACTGGGTTTCATTTGGTGCTTAAGAGATAATCAAGGGGCTAGTAGATCCCAATTGACGCTGCGATTGTGGAAAAAATCGGGGTTGCTCAAGCGAGGTAAGGTTGTCGATAGTTTTGGGAATTAACTGTTGTAAGTAATTCAGATTAAGTGACTGAGATTGAGTTTCCAATTGTTGAATATAGGTTCGGGAGTGCTCAGGAGTGATTAAGCATCGAAAACGAACCAGGTGTGTACCCAAAACACTGAAAACGCGTCTCGACGAAAAGTCGAAAAAGCTCTCTGTCGACGCCATACGGGCTTGTGGTAGCCCATGTGGTAAGCCGTGTGACGATACACGGGCGTGTGATCGACGAGCCAAGCCGTGCGCGCACGACACGAGCGCATGACACGGCCGTGTGATGGCCTGGATAGACCGTGTGAAAGACACGGGCTCGACCAACTGGGCCTTGTGGGTCATAAAGACGTGTGGGCCCACACGGGTGATCCACACGGGCGTGTGGAATTCTGGGCTCACACGGCCAAGGATAATTTGGGCCGTATGGGCCACATGTACGTGTGGGCCCACACGGGTAGACCAACACAGGCGTGTGAGCCCAATTTCACTGATTTATTTGCCAAGGTTGCACGAGTCGTCCAAGTCAACTGTGAACCTACTGTAGGGTCGGTAAGTTTACTTAGACCCCTAATTGACTAAAATGACTAAAAGACTGTTATATGCCTATATGAGATAGATATGTATGTCTGTATGTTGAGCATGCTATTCACACTGTACTGATTATACATGATACCATGACATGTCTGTATGATGCATTGCATTGGGTTGGGGATTGATATTGATTGGAGGAAGTGTACTGGAAGGCTTCAAGCCTAACTTACTGGCAGCTCAGCTACAACTACTGTCTAGTGCCGCATTTAGTACTATTTGGAGTGTAGGGATGGGTGGGTTGATTATATCCCCACATGGAGTGTAGGGTTGGACGGAGATGGAGTGTAGAGGCTGGCTTGGTAGGATTTTATAATCGCATAAGCATCCATCATTTATCAGATCTTGTGATGGGCTAAGGCCCTAATGCTTACTGTTACTGAAATGAGCTAAGGCCCAAACTGATACTGATACTGATATTGAAAAGGGCTTAGGCCTAAACTGAGATTATCTGTTAGTGTCTTTTTGTTTGCATGGGGATTACACATTGAGTTTACATAAACTCACCCCTTTTGTTTAATCTGTACAGGTAATCCCCAAACATAGGCGGATCGATGCGGTGGAGGACTCAGCGGTGGCCACACAACTCCTTTTTGCTATTTTATACTTATTTACGATTTTAAGTTTTATTTTTGGGTATTTTTCTGTAATAATGGCCTCTATGGATTTTTATCTAAAATTTTGATTTTTACTGTTTTCTGTTTGTATCTGCTAGAAGTAGGTAAAACTCAGGTTTTCAAAAGAGATGAATGTTTTATCAAAATACCACGCACATGCAAACTATTTTAAAAGCTTCCGCAAAGTAAAGCGTTTTGGAAATGAATCACGATTTGAGAATTAACGAAAGATAATGATAGGTTCTAAACGGAAAACGGTTTTAGCAATGATACGGTTTTCGCACTTCCATGTGACATCGCCAGATTCGGCCATAACGTCCAGGCCGGGTTTGGGGTGTTACATTTAGTGGCATCAGAGCCAGGTTTCAAAACTCGGCTGTGGATTTGGGTTTTAAGACTTGTATTTCTAAAGAATTGCTTTCAAATTATTTGAAATGTTTTGAAATGCTTTACTAAATGTGTGGTACACCGAGTCTCCGACGCCGATCCTGTAAGTTTAATGAAACTGTTATGTGTTGTAAACTGAAACTGCTATAGATAGCACATGCTAAAGACTACTGTAGAAAGATTGAAAACACTCAAGTTAGTGTATACTGATACTGTAGTAAAACCGATAGACACTGATAGACATTGCGTTGTACGAAAAAAACTTTAGAGTTTTGATACTGTTTCACATAAGATATCTGTTAATAATTATTGAAAATGTAAACTGATACATAAAACTATTAATACAGATAAACGCAATTAGACAATGAGCACTAGAGGTACTCAGTGGACGAGTTACAAGAGGCCGTGGTAGAGGCCGTAGAGGTACTCGAGCTGGGTCCTCGTAATCTGGCAACATACGGAATCTAGACACTAGCGAGACGCCGGTGTCGCCTATTACTAAAACTAGATCTGGGTCTCATGATCGTGCGGCTGGGGACGACGCACTGTCCCAAGCCATATTACGAATCTTAGAGAGGGTTGCTGGGCCTAATACTGGAGCTGGAGGCCGAGGGTCGGTTACTGAACGACTCCGGTCTAATAGAGCCGAGATTTTCAGGGGTATTGCTAGAGTTGCCCCTAACGTGGCTGAGTACTGGATTAAGGCTACAGAAAGTATTATGGACGATTTGGACTGCACCCCCGAGCAGAAACTAAAATGTGCAGTGTCACTGCTGAGAGATGAGGCTTACCAGTGGTGGCTTACGGTTAAAGAGGGCACTCAGCCTGACCGACTGACCTGGAGTTCTTTAAGACCGCCTTCTAGGGGAAGTATGTGGGGGCCAATTATGTGGATGCCCGTAGGAGAGAGTTCCTGAATTTGACTCAGGGAGATAGATCGGTGGCCGAGTATGAGGCCAAATTTCTGCGACTGAGCCGCTATGCACGAGGTATGGTGGCGACTGAGTACGAGCGATGTGTTTGCTTCGAGGATGGCCTCAGGGATAATCTGATGGTACTGATAGCTCCACAGAGGGAGCAAGACTTTGTTGCATTGGTCGATAAGGCGAAGATCGCCGAGGAAGTGAAGCGCACTGAGCGCCAGAACAGAGAGAGAGGTAGGAATAAGAGGGATTCAGAGCCCTCGAGTTCCGTACAGAGGCTTAAGAAAAATGCTAGAGTTGATGGGCCGACCAGAGTTGGGGCTCCTATTACTACTACTGGACAGCCACCGTGTACTGGGGTTGGTAGACGCCATCAAGGCGAGTGTTGGAAAAGAACTGGGGCTTGTTTAAGGTGCGGTTCATTAGAGCACCGTATTAGAGACTGCCCACGAGGGTTCGATCAGATGCAAGCTTCTGGCATGGATACTACACCACCAAGAGTAGTTCAGCAGCCACCGAGAGGCCGTGGTCAGGCCAAGGGTGGTAACAGTCTGGGCCGTGGTCAGAGAGCACCGGGCAGAGGTGCTAGTCACACTGAGGTGAGGCAGTCGGCTCTAGTTTATACTGCTCGTCGCCGAGAGGATGGAGATGCTCTAGACGTTATTATGGGTACGTTCTTTATTTATAATGTACCCTATACTGCACTAATAGATATAGGATCTACTCACTCGTATATAGCCTGTACTGTATCTGGGAACCTGGGTATCTTGGTTGAGAGCACTATGAGTGAGGTCACTGTACTGAGTCCGCTGGGGCAATCAGTAAGGGTAAATAAATTGTTTAGAGATATTCCTCTAGAGGTCCAAGGGGCTATCTTTTTGGCTGATCTGATGGAACTGCCTTTTGGAAAGTTTGATCTGATACTGGGAATGGACTGGTTAGTCAAACACCGAGTGAGCTTAGATTGTGCCACAAAAAGGGTTGTACTGAGAACTGAGGAAGACAGCGAGGTAGTCGTAATTGGGGAGCATCGGAACTATTTATCGAATGTGATTTCTGTATTGAGGGCCGAGAAGTTGGTCCATAAGGGATGTGAGGTGTATTTGGCCTACATCAGTGTTTCAGATTCTAGGGATTCTTCTGTTAAAGATATCAGGACGGTTAAATACTTTTCAAACGTTTTTCCTGAATAGCTACTTGGGTTACCTCTGAATCGCAAAGTAGAGTTCGGGATTGAGCTCCTTCTTGGTGCAGCTCCGGTGTCCATCGCCCCTTATAGTATGGCACCGAAGGAGCTTGTGGAGCTTAAGGCCCAGATTCAAGAGCTATTGGATCGTGGGTTCATCCGTTCTAGTGTGTCTTCGTGGGGGGCACCAGTACTGTTTGTGAAAAGAAGGATGGATCCATGTGTATGTGTATTGACTACCGATAAATTAAACAAGTTGACCATCAAGAATAAGTACCCCCTACAGAGGATAGACGATCTGTTTGACCAGTTTTGAGGGGCTTCGATTTTCTCTAAGATTGACCTCCAATCAGGATATCATCAGTTGAGGGTTAAGGAGACTGATGTACACAAGATAGTATTTAGGACTCGATACGGTCATTACGATTTCCTAGTGATACCATTTGGACTGACGAATGCACCAGCAGCTTTTATGGATCTGATGAACTGAGTGTTCCAGCTCTATCTGGATCGGTTCGTAGTGGTATTTATTGATGATATACTGGTGTATTCGAAAACTGAGGATGAACACGATGAACACCTCAGAGTGGTTCTACAGATTCTGTAAGAGAAACAACTGTATGCCAAGTTCAATAAATGTAAGTTCTGGTTACGTGAAGTAACATTTTTGGGACATGTGGTTTCTGCTGAGGGGATTAGAGTCGATCCTTGAAAGATTGAGGTTGTCTTAGATTAGAAGCAGCCTAAGACTGTATCTGAGATCCGCAGTTTTCTGGGACTAGCAGGTTATTATCGACGTTTTGTAGAGGGGTTTTCACTGATCGCCGTACCCTTGACTAAGCTACTACGTAAGGGTGTGCCGTTTAACTGGACTGATACGCCAAGTTCAGTAAATGTGAGTTCTGGTTACGTGAAGTAACGCTTTTGGGACATGTGGTTTCTGCTGAGGGGATTAGAGTAGATCCTCGAAAGATTGAGGCTGTCTTAGATTGGAAGCAGCCTAAGACTGTATCTGAGATTCGCAGTTTTCTGGGACTGGCAAGTTATTATCGACGTTTTGTAGAGGGGTTTTCACTGATCGCCGCACCCTTGACTAAGCTGCTACGTAAGGGTGTGCCGTTTAACTTGACTGATTCGCAGTAAGAGAGCTTTGAGAAGCTCAAGATCAGATCGACCGAGGCCCCTGCTCGATACAACCGTGAGTCCGGAAAGGAGTTTATCATTTACAAGTGATGCATCACATGTCAATTTAAAAGGTGTCTTGATGCAAGAGGGTAAGGTGATAGCGTACGCGTCTCATCAGCTTAAGACTCATGAGGCGAATTATCCGACGCATGACTTGGAGTTGGCCGCAGTGGTATTCACACTGAAAATCTGGAGGCATTATCTATATGGTGAGAAGTGTATCATTTACACCGACCACAAGAGCCTCAAGTACCTCCTCACTTAGAAGGAGCTGAATCTTAAGCAGCGTAGATGGATTAAGCTGCTTATGGGTTACGAATGTACTACCGAATACCATCCTGGTAAGGCCAATGTGGTGGCCGATGCACTGAACCGTAGGGCTATGTCTGATCTGAGGGCAATGTTTGCTCGCCTCAGTTTATTTGATGATGGTAGTTTGTTGGCCGAACTTCAAGTTAAACTGACGTGGATAGAGCAAATTAAGAGTAAACAGATGGAGGACGAGTCTTTGGGTCTTCACTTTCGACAAATGGAGAGTGGGAATTCTGTGGATTTTTGACTGAATAGTGAAGGGGTACTCTATTTTCGTGGGAGAATCTGTGTACCAAATGATACCGAGTTGAGGCAGTCTATACTGCGAGAGGCGCATAGTAGCCCTTATGCTATGAATCCTGGCAGAAACAAGATGTACCGAGACCTTCGTGAGTTATACTGGTGGCTAGGTCTTAAGCGTGAGGTTATCGATTTTGTGAGTAAATGTCTGACATGCCAGCAGGTTAAGGCTGAGCATCAATTACCTTCGGGTTTATTGCAGCCAGTTAAGATTCTGCTTTGGAAGTGGGAGAGAATGACTATGGACTTCGTTAGTGGGTTACCCCTCACACCCGCTAAGAAGGATTCTGTTTGGGTCATCATGGATCGATTGACCAAGTCTGCCCACTTCATACCGGTTTGTACCGACTTTTTTCTACAGAAGCTGGCTAAACTGTATATTTCTGATATAGTAAGACTGCATGGGGTACCGGCTTCGATCATCTCTGATAGGGATCCTCGCTTTACGTCTCGGTTCTTGAAAAAGCTACATGAAGCTCTGGGTACAAAGTTAGACTTTAGTATTGCATTCCATCCTCAGACCGATGGTCAATATGAGAGGGTGATTCAGATACTAGAGGACATGTTAAGGAGTTGTGTAATTGACTTTCGAGGCAGTTGGGAGGATTACTTGTTGCTAGCAAAGTTTGCTTATAACAACAGCTATCAGTCTAGCATTCAGATGGTACCTTACGAGGCACTATATGGTCGTAGGTGTCGCACACCTTCATGTTGGACTGAGTTGGGCGAGCGACGGGTTTTGGGCACTGAACTAGTTTCTAATACCGAGGAAAAAGTTAGATTGATTCGAGATCGACTGAAAGCGGCATCTGATAGGCAGAAGTCTTATGCAGATCTGAAGCATTGAGAGATTGAGTATTCTTTGGGAGACTTCGTTTTTCTCAAGGTTTCACCATGGAAGAAAGTACTGAGGTTTGGTCGCAAGGGCAAACTGAGCCCTAGATTCATTGGGCCTTACCGTATACTGAAACGTGTGGGACCGGTTGTGTATCAGTTGGAGTTACCTCCAAAGTTAGATCGGATTTAAGACGTGTTTCACGTCTCTATTTTAAGGCGCTACCGCTCTGATCCCATGCATATTGTTCTTGTTGAGGAGATCGAGGTTAGGCCAGATCTGACCTTTGAGGAGGAGCCAGTCCAGATATTGGATCGTAATGTAAAGATTCTAAGAAGAAAGTCCATCCCACTGGTTAAGGTTATTTGGCGTACTCATAACTCTGAGGAGGCCACGTGGGAGGCTGAGGATGCAATGCGACAGCAGTATCCTCACCTGTTCAGATTAGGTAAAATTTTGAGGCCGAAATTTTCTTTTAGGGGGTAGAGTTGTAACGCCCCAAAAATATCTTATATTTATTTCTGTGTATTTGTGACACAAATGTGTATCTGCTTCAGTAGTTAGGTGTTCTGGGTATGTGTGAGAGGTCCTAAGTTCAAGCATTAGCTTGGGCAAATTTTTGTTTTCAAATGAATATAGCCCTATCTCTAATCAGTGGGCTTAAGTTTATATGTTGGTAAGATATATCAGAATGGGCCTACTGGTCTAGTGGTTAAGTGGAGTGTTGGTGTGTTGGATGTCTTGTGTTCGATTCCCTGGGACGGCAAGGGATAGTATTTTTGCTACAAAATTCGGCTAGAGTTTGAGTTTTACTGAAAATCTGAGTAGTGGGGAGTTGGTGGAGAGAATTAAGGGAATTTGAGTTAGAGTTTACCAGAAAATCTAATTTTGATTACTCTGCTTTCTTTTTTCAAAACTCGGCTGTTCTCCTTCATTTTCCTCTCCACCTTGCTGCCGAATTTCCTCTCTCTTTACTGTTTACAATCGTTTCTTTTTGTCACTTGGTCTCTGCAATCCACCACTTAGGTTCTCTTTTTGCGTTTTCTGTAAATATAGTGGTGAATTATTATTTTGGAATTATGAATTATTGTTTACTGGGTTTCATTTGGTGCTTAAGAGATAATCAAGGGGCTGGTAGATCCCAATTGACGCTGTGATTGTGGAAAAAATCGGGGTTGCTCAAGCGAGGTAAGGTTGTCGATAGTTTTAGAAATTGACTGTTGTAAGTAATTCAGATTAAGTGACTGAGATTGAGTTTCCAATTGTCGAATATAGGTTCGGGAGTGCTCGGGAGTGATTAAGCGTCTAAAACGAACCAGGTGTGTACCCGAAACACTGAAAATGCGTCTCGGTGAAAAGCTAAAAAAAGCTCTCTGTCGACGCCACACGGGCGTATGGCAGCCCGTGTGGTAAGCCGTGTGATGATACACAGGCGTGTGATGGACGAGCCAGGCCGTGCGCGCATGACACGACCGTGCGATGGCCTGGATAGACCGTGTGCGAGACACGGGCTCGACCAACTGGGCCTTGTGGGCCACACAGACGTGTAGGCCCACACGGGCGTGTGGGCCCACACGAGTGATCCACACGGGCGTGTGAGATTCTGGGCCAGGCCGTGTAATCCACACGGCCAAGGCCAATTTGGGCCGTGTGGGCCACATGTACGTATGGGCCCACACGGGCAGACTAACACGGGCGTGTGAGCCTAATTTCACTGATTTGTTTGCCAAGGTTGCACGGGTCACCCAAGTCGACTGTGAACCTACTGTAGGGTCGGTAAGTTTACCTAGACCCCTAATTGACTAAAATGACTGAATGACTGTTATAAGCCTATATGAGATAGATATGTATGTCTGTATGTTGAACATGCTATTCATACTGTACTGATTATACATGATACCATGACATGTTTTTATGATGCATTGCATTGGGTTGGGGATTGATATTTATTGGAGGAAGTGTACTAAAAGGCTTCAAGCCTAACTTACTGGCAGCTCAGCTGCAACTACTGTCTAGTGCCGCATTCAGAACTATTTTGCGTGTAGGAATGGGTGGGTTGATTATATCCCCACATTGAGTGTAGGGTTGGACGGAGATGGAGTGTAGAGGCTGGCTGGGTAGGATTTTATAACTACATAACTATCACTGTTACTGTACTGTGATGGGCTAAGGCCCTAATGCTTACTGTTACTGAAATGGGCTAAGGCCCAAACTGATACTGATATTGAAAAGGGCTTAGGCCCAAACTGAGATTATCTGTTAGTGTCTGTTTGTTTGCATGGGGATTACACACTGAGTTTACGTAAACTCACCCCTTTTGTTTAATCTGTACAGGTAATCCCCAAACATATGCGGATCGATGCGGTGGAGGACTCAGCGGTGGCCACACAGCTCCTTTTTGCTATTTTATGCTTATTTACGATTTTAAGTTTTATTTTGGAGTATTTTTATGTAATAATGGCCTCTATGATTTTTACCTAAAATTTGGATTTTTACTATTTTCTGTTTATATCTGCTAGAAGTAGGTAAAACTCGGGTTTTCAAAAGAGATGAATATTTTATCAAAATACCACGCACACGCAAACTATTTTAAAAGCTTCCGCAAAGTATAGCATTTTGGAAATGAATCACGATTTGAGAATTAACGAAAGATAATGATAGGTTCTAAACGGAAAACGGTTTTAGCAATGATACGGTTTTCAAACGCACTTCCATGTGACATCGCCAGATTCGGCCATAACGTCCAGGCCGGGTTTGGGGTGTTACATGTTTAGATCATATTGTATATAATTTCCATGCTACACATCCATACTTGATCTATGTCATTTGGTTGTGTTAATATACGTGATCATGGATGGATTTAGTTACAATATATGTAACGAAAGTCGCCTTGGTTCTATGTTAACATAATTAATGAACGAGATTGTTCGGAATACCTTTTGGATATGATAGTAAAATTTTGAGCTCATAAGGTTATATAATGACATGTAATTGTAGAGTAATTAGTATATATATGTGGTCCAAGTGGGAGATTGTTGGAAAATATGGACATCACATATATAATAAGGGTAATTACATGTTATTACATGTTATTATTTACTATCATGATAGGTTAGCCCAAATTAAAAGTGATCTAATTTGGTTAGAATTTTATTGGGTTTTAATTATTAAATAAAGTATGGGTCAAATATGTGTAGATACTCTAGTAATTGAGTTCTAATCAAATTCTAATTAATGATTGGCTAATTAGAATTTGATTAGAACTAATATGCCAAGGTTATAAATATTAGGGTTATGGTCCCCAAATTATAAACAAGATATCTTTTCTAATATCCCATCATTAGGAAAGAGAGAAAATATATTCTCTGAATTTCTTGTGTACTAATTTGGAAGATCAAATCCCCAAGATCCGATAAAACTTCAAGGAATTCATGGATTTAGGTACGCTTCCGCGTCTAATTTTATTCTTGATTTATTCTTGATGATTTGACATGATAGATCCTGGCTTATTAAGTTTTATTTCAGATTTATTTTACAAATCTAACATATGGAACTAATTTATTGATTAAGTAATTATTTATCTAAAATTGGGTGTTTATTCAGGAGTACATAATATACTAGGAAGTGACGACCCTGGTATAATATCTAGACAGGTGAGACCGAGAAGGTATCCTGTCGAGTATAACTTGAGTCAAGCGGTGAGACCGAGAAGGTATCCGTATGCCTAGGTGAGGCCGAAAGGGTATCTTAAGTGGCAATCTTTAGTGAAGATGAGATCGAAAGGGTATTCTTAACTAAGGGTAGAAAATAACTCAATTGAGGGTAATTAGCGATTTAATTAATAATTAGGGATTTAATTAATCATAGGCCAGAAGCTCGCATCGTCGATACTAGGAATAGGAAATTTCATTATATTATTTTAGGTTAATTAATTTAATTAGTTTAATTAATATTTTAATTTTGCATCAACACTACTAATTCGTGAATCAACTAGATTAGTAATTATTTTTTGTAATTAATTTAATAATAAAATTCTCCAATTTGCAATCTGTCGAAACCATTTTAAAATGTTTTAGAAAACGGGGTCGACTTTTAAAAACAAAAATGGGAGTCGCCACCAATCCCTTTTTACTTAGGTGTGATTGGATCACATTGTAAAACGTTTTATTTTAAAACATTTGATTTTGGTCTACGAAAAACGAAAACGGATTCGGGAGTCGACACGTGATGAGGAAGGGTTAGCACCTCATAACGCCCAAAAATTGGTACCTAATCGATAGAATCATGTCCAAATGTTTGAAATTTAAAAGTATTTAAAAATATGATTTCTTAAAAACTTCGAGCAATTTGAGTTAAAATTTGAGATTTCTTTGTTCCGAAGGAATATAAACATCACATCCAGCACGATAGGACATGATATTTTAAAACCTTCGCAATCAAAATCATCTCATGATTTACAAAACTTGTTAAAAGGATATTTAGTTATTTAGCCAAATGGAAAATCGCAACCCAGCACGATTGGGCACTATTTCCCGAATTTCTAAATACAAAACATTGCCTTATTTTAAAAAACCTTTAGATAAAATATAATAATTTTGCAAAAAAAATGTATTTCTATTTTAAACAATAATCCATGTGACAATATGGTATTTATATACTATCGAACATAAATATTAAAAGCAATTATAATACACTAACATTTTATATTAATATAATAAAAGAAATAATAATATAAAGTACAACTAAAAATAACTACACTAAAGTAATCATAAAATAATAAATAAATAAAAGGGCATGCATGGACGAATAAAATATATAAAGCAATAAGTAATACTAAATTAATATGAACCTTTCATGCAATGACATATACCCAATAATGAACATTGTAGAAAATGTAAAATGATATAGCAAACAAAAAAAATAGCATATATATATATATATATATATATATTTAAGAAAATAAATAAAATAAGTTTTGAAATAAATAATTGATTCATAACTTAAAATAAAAACATGTTCATAATAATCTAATATATAAAAAAAAACTATATATTTAAGAATAAATAATATATTATACAATATAAAAAAATAATATATGATAAAATATAATACTATTTAACATACCAAATTTTAAAATATATAATATAATAACTAATATATAAATTCTAAAATAATATGTAAATAAAAATAATTGAACCAAATAAAATAATAAATAATAATAGTTTAGAATATGTGAGGATAATACAATAATAATAATAAATGTACAAGTTTTATATTATTAATTAATATACATGCAATAAGAATATTTTAATATTTTAATAAAATAATAAAATAATTTTTAAAAAAAAATAAAGTAAGGAGGATTAAGCATCAAAAAATAAAAAAAAAATATATAAATGGATTAAATCAAAAATGCGCGTCATACTGTAGGGGCTAAAATGGAAATTATACCAAATTTTGAAACGGCGTCGTTCTGATTTAAGCCTTTTTAAGGAACCCGAGGATTTAATTGAAATAAAAACCAACTATCAGGGTTAATTTAATAAGAAATAAAAATTTAAATTGGATTAAATTAAAACCAATAAAATTACAGAGGACCAAACGCAGTAAATTCCCTTTTAATAAAACACGAGAATCCTAGTCAGGTTGTCGGGTCAACACGCGGATCTGGCCCTTTAAACGACGTCGTTTTGGTGTTTATTACTTAAGCAGAAACGACGCCGTTTCATAGCCCTATATAAGTCGATTTTAATCTCAAAAAATTCATTCTGTCTTCTTTTTAAAAAAAAAAACTTTAAAAACTCTCTGAAAATCCCTCTGGGCTTCCGAACGCTGTAACTCCGCCATCGTCTCCACGCGCCGCGCGCGCGCCGTCGCTCTCACGGCTCTGTAAAAAAAAAAAAAAAGTCTTTCCCCCTTTTTTTAAAAAAATATTGTTTAACATATGAAACATGCATAGATTAAAAAAATAAAAAAATGAGTAAACGAAATCAGAAATCACCTTTGCAAAACCGATTCTGTATTTTTATTTCTCTGATTTTTTGGGAATATTTCGGTATCTTTTTTGTGTCTCCGTGTCCCTTTACAGGTTTTTACAAGGGGTTTTTTATAACCCAAAAAAAATGAAATAAAAAGGAAACAAAGATTTCGTTTTATTTTTTCCATATTTTGCTGTCGTCCTTTTCTTGTTTGTGCAGGTGGAAAACGAAGATCTTGGTGGCAGAGTGATTCGGGCGTGAATCAAGGTGCGACCGAAGGCTTGGCGTTGGTGCGAGGAGTCGACTGCGGTGCGACTGTTGGCTTGGGCGCGAGGCTTGCGGCGCGACTGTTGGGTTCCTGCCATTGCGGCGCCTAGGGTTTCAGAAACCCTAGGCCACTGCTGCTTCTGTTTAACACTTGGGCCTTTTGGGCCACGATTGTTTTGGGTTTGGGTAGTTAGGGTATTGGGTCAGGTTTGGGGTCACGAGTTTAAATGTGGGTTGCTAAGTATTGGGCCACTGTAAAGGGTATCGGGTAGTTTAGTAGTTTGGGCTGCTGCCAATTGGTTTTGGATTTTTGTAAAAGGACTGTTTAAAAAACATTGGTTTATTTATTTTTAATATTTATTTTCTGTTTTTGGACTCTATATGGGCCCAGGCAAAATGGGTTACTACACAATCCCTTAGGTACGATCCTCGAAATAATTCCCGAAGTGTTTTTTTGTAACAATTTACTATATTACAATTTGACTCGTATACTTGCGGAAACTACTGCTTTATTATTTATCTTTTTGCTATAGTATTTCCAGACCAGACATTCGCACGTATCACCCGCCATATGAATACTTCTTAGATTATTATGTAATAGTTATAGCAATTCTCATTGTGATAATGGTGTGCATAATCATTAGACTTGAGGTCACTATAGTTCCCGACATCGCCTAATCTATTTCCATCCCATTATCGCCTATTTAGAAGGCTATTGTGCTCTTTAAGTGACTAACCATGATGAAACATTTACCATACACATGTCAAAGCCCAGCCCTGAGAGACAACCACTGTCACCTATAAATGCTCATCCTTAGCCTTAAGGAGGGGCACAATGCTTGTCCTACTAGTCTTTCTCTTTCATTGAATTGTATAACCTAAGAAACCTTAACTTTGCCTCCCGCATTTTTCTACGCTCTCCGTTATGTGAACTACAACCTCTTCCTCCTACCTCTTTTGTCCCTCAACAATACTCAATCAAACTCGAACTTGTCACTATTTAAATTCAATTTGAATCGATTATAACTTTACTCGAGCCTCTAGTTCAATAAAAAATGGTGTTTGAATTAAACTTTATAAAATAGTTATTAATATACGGTGAAAGTATTTATCAGGTTCTCTGTTATAGAGACATGTTCCAAGTAGTTTATTTATTATTAAATGGATTAATTATGTAAATTATTTTTTCTTTACAATTTAATTCTAAATAAAAAATTATTTATTAAATTATAAAAACTTTAAAAAAATGAACTATAATATGCTTTAAAACAAAAAAAAATTAACTTTATTAAAATTCCACCTTATTTAATTTTTTTTAATAATACTTAAACTAAATTATTTCGAAAGAATAGTTTAAGTAGAGCCTACAATAGAGGAAATTGGTGAGTACTTTCACTGTTAATAAACTTTCATTGAAGACAATTTTTAATCCATTTTCTATTCATACTTTATTGTCAAAGTGCATTCAAATCCAAACAAATATTTAACTATTCATTTCAATTTCTTCCTTACAATATTCAACCTCTGCATTAACTAAACTCACCGTGGTTGCTATAATAATCTCACTGAATCTTATGTCACCGTAGCTTTCTACTCGGTCGAAGTTTCTGCGGTATTCCATGTGGAAGGAAAACGAGTGGAGTGGACGGCAGGCAAGGTGCAGACATTGATGTCAATGGGCAGCAAACGGTATTGCAGGTCAAGTTCTTTGAAGATGTTCACTATCTCTTCAGCCAATCGAGACCTCCTTTCCCACCTCTCTCCAATGTCTTGGTAGTTCATTTTATGAGTTACCCAAACCGCCATTTTTATTTGGTTAAATTGTTCAAATTCTTTTAACACAATCATCGGATCAGAACACCAGTGTTCCTTCCGGTTCACGATGTAACTGCAACAAAACAAAACCGATGAATATCGATGAAGAAAACTTTCAAGATGGAAATGGTGGTTTTCATCCATGTATACCTTACTATTCGTTGCTTCATGAGAGCAATCTTCTCGACTGGTGTACCGATATGGATTAAGAAATCAATTGCATCACCCATATCTGGACTACGATAAAAGTTGCCAATCGGCATCGTTGAAAGAACACTGTTGGGAAACACCAGCTTCAAGTTGTCGAATCTCAAGAAAACTGTAGTAAGAATGTTCATCTCTTCCACCACTAACTAAACCAAAATCATGTTTTTCATTTTATTAGTTGACATGCAATGTTTTAAGTACACAAGGATGATTGAATGATGGGATATAGTACCTGCACTCCATTGATCTCGCAGCGGTCTCCGACATCGAAAGGGTGAATGATGAACAAGAAGACAATAGATTCGAAGATGGTTTTACAGGTGTTGCCGAAGATGAAGGCGGCAACGACCAGCTGGGAGCTGAAGAGTACGATAATCCTTGAGGAAGCAATCTCCAGAATGACAAGCCAGATGACAACTATGATGATTATGGTAATCACGTTTACCATGTGGTGAAGCTGTTTTACTGCCGTCTTTGTGTCGTTTAGGGTCAAGGCCAGAGCTTTTCTTTCTCTATACGCGTTCAGCTGTAACAAAATAGCTATTGTATGAATGGATAGAGTTCCCCCAATGACGCTATAGTTAACCAATGATGAACTATTAATATTGTAGATTCATTTTTAGCTCAGCTTTCTTTTAGTTTTTAGGACTCAAAAGTCATTATACTCATGTACAAATATATCGAATATAAGTACTTTAATAAAAATAAAGAGTGGGGAAATATAAATACTTACCATCCAATTCTTCAAGGATGATTTGCTAATCCTCCTCATCTCATAAGCACCTTCAAAGGTAGCCATTGTTCTAAAAGCCTCATCTTCTCGCATAAACCGCATTAAATCCTCCACGTAGATAAATCTATCAACCAAAAACACCAAGTAACAACAAGAGTGGATATCATGTTTCATATACAAGTTTTGATCTTTTAATTTTAAAACAAATTCATTTGTAAACGGAGTGGTTAAGGACTTGTTTTCAAAATACTCACTTGGAACCACGGCGAGCCACATTTTGGAAAATCTTCTTAGCAGCAAGGGTTGCTTCGTTTTCACTTCTGATCTGTTTCACAGAATCATCCTGCATTATCTGCTCATCCAATGTAGTCAATGTCCCATGTCGGACCATCTTCATCAATCTCTTCATGTTCCAAGCCGAAATGTTCCTATTGTTGAGCTTATGTAAGTGTTCTAACGCAATCCCATGACCCCCTTTCTTCGGCGAAGGTGCCGAAGAAAACGTTTTTAGCCTGGTGAATGTTTTTCTCAACTTCTCACTAGTCTTTTGTGTGGGAAAGGCATCTTCGTGAAGATCCGAAGGCACTTTTGCACCGGCTGTCTGCAACCGACTGATCTCGGCCGCAATCCTTTCCTGTTCTTCTTCCATCCTTTGGTTTTCAATTATTGGAGGACCAGAGAGTAATTCGATCACATATTGGCTGAATAATGTGTGTAGTATCCTATCGAAATAAGTACTCACATGAAATAATGAAGCCATTACTTTGACTAGTAATGTCTTGAGTAACCATAGACACGTACTCACCAAGAAACAAACTAGGATTTTGGTCACGTAAATTAGAAAATCGTTTTCCCTCTCAACTTTCTTGTCAAACAAGAAATGCCATGTCAATAGCACTAAAGCTAACCATAGGCAATTCTGGACTGGTTTTCTTACACCATAAACGAAATACAACATCCTTTTCCTTAAAAAGAAGTTCATTTCAATGAAGAACACAATCAATCTGATACCCCATCCAGACACCAATCTCCCACATATCAAAACCAGCAAGAACACTAGCCATTTCCATAGCCTAAGCTCCCATAGGTCCATGGTTTTCAAAGAAGGAATCCATAAACTACAAACCAAAGCAGCTACAATCAAGACGAGGCTCAACCATTGAAGCAAAGTGAGTGCATTGAGATTAGCTCTCCTAAACTCATCAGGCACATCTTCATCTGCAAATGGGTCATCTTCTTCTTCACCTTCCGAACCTTTGCCTAACAATCCGGACATAATCGGACCCGATTTGGATAACAAATCCGACATCATTTGTACCTCTTCTGGTGGCCTATCTATAAGCCTTGACTTGGTGCAACTCACTTTCGATAGCAAACCCGACAGAGCCGATGCGTTCGACATTCCTCTCGAGAGTTCGTAGGCTCGATCATTTATTCCTTCTTGTTGCTGCGATTGGTACTGAAAACTCGGGACCGCTGCTTCGAAAGAAACCCTTCTAGAGTCTCGAGACATAACCGAGGGATCCCGTTTAATATCATCAATATCTAACCCCATCTCTAAAGCAATCTCGTTAGTGTTGCTTGTTTTTTTCAAGAGATGATCATTCATTATCTTCCAAGACGATGATTCTTCGCCCGGTTGCCATCGTTGCTTGTAATCGAAATTATCTTCACCACCATCTTTGATCTCTTCTCTATCGCTCCAAAACTCATAGTTGGAGTGCCTAAAACTGTCGGTTTCAAGGTTCGAGTCTTTGCCTGTCCTGGATTCTGCAGTTTCGACGGGATTTACAGGGGATTTCCTAGGATCACCATCCATGGCGCTTATTATCAGCTCTTCTTCGTGACAATCGAAATCGTATAGAATCGGGAGCTCTTCGTTGTCGTCGTTAGGGTTGTTATTGTTAGCCGATGCGAAGATTTTCAGTTTCCATTTCGACATTGATTTTTCATCTCAACCATGGCCATGAACGCTTCGCCGTATATTGCAGCCAAAATTTAGATTATTGAATCTTTGGCTGCTGAGATATTAATGTTCTGGCTGATTTTTTTTTTCAATTGGATTTTTGTTGTTTCTGTTTTGAAAATTGGGAGAAATTTGTTAGTTGTAACATACTAACAATGGAAAGTGGCGGAGAAGAGAGAGAATCAATATGAAGAAGAGTAAAAGGTGGCGTTGAAGACGAAAGAGACCAACAAAATGCATGGTTACGCCCTTGCTGCTAATTATGAAAATAGAGTATTAGGTTAATCTAATTTTACCTCCAATCCCTCTACTCTTTACATTTTTCAAATTTAGTCTCTCTTCTCTTAATTCCAATAATTTAATAATTCAATTCAATTCCCTTTTTTTTTTAAAAATTATAAAAAATGCATTTAATTTATGAGGACTCGCAACCTACCTCGAGGTTCCAAATCCAATTTCTCTCTTGCATCAATAACATCTATTTTCTCTTTTGCTTTCCATATATTCCAATTTTAATTAAGTTATTCGTAAATATTATTGTGATTTTGCTTCTATTTATCTCAAAAAATAATAATTTTAAAATAAACAACACTAAGTTTATAAATTTGAAATAAAATAATTTGATTTCATCTTCTTTGCTATTTTATTATTTATATTTAGTTTTAATTTTGAAATAAATCATTAAAATATACTTTAACCATCTTTGATTTATTTCGTGAAGACTTGATAAATAATAAGTCAACACAACTGTTTCACTACATAAAATTGATTTTCCAGTGGGTTTTTAACTTATTTTTGTTTTAATCAACTCTAACTTATTTTTGTTTTAATTTCATCCCCACACAATAAAGAGATTTGAATAAAAACAGGGGCGAAGTAAAAAAAAAAAATTTAAGGGAATTAAATTGTATATTTTTACAATAGTAAAATTATAATTTTATTATTTTAATAATTTATACATTTATAATTTTTAAAGGATTAGATCAATTTTTTTATCATTTTTTAGAGGGGACAAACTGTAATTTTTCTATTACTAATTTAAAATTTTATAAATTATCAAAATCTTAAATAAAAAACTTTTCATTTAAAGCATGGCTGCGTTGGCGTCGCGCAGAAAACCTAAAATTTATCTCATTCTCAAAGTCAATGATGTAATAATCTTTATATTTTATCCATCAGTTTAAAAGTTAAATAATATTTAATACAATATTCCTTTTTTTTTTTACATTAAACATACAAAACATAACCTTAAAACATATTTTATCAAAGTAAATAAGTAAAATATAATAGTTACAAAAATAAATCATCTCAACCTCTTCTCACGTCGATGACAACTTATTATAGGTACGAAAAGCTAAACAAACAATGAAAAGTTGAAATTTTCACATGTGAAAACTGAAAATCGTGAACATTGTTGCCCAATAAAGTTTTCACGTGGTTGATGAGGCGGTCAAACCCAACTATGTGATACATGTCAACAATTTGTACTTAAATGATGTTTGAAATTTATCTCCAGTAGTTACAAACATTTATTTTTGTACTTTTAGATAAAAAATTTAATATATTAGACAATTTTATCCATAATGTAGTCTTATAAAACATATTATTATTAATTTAATAAGCATACTTCATAATTAAGGATGATAAAAAATTTAAACGTGACAGGTTCCGACTCAACTTGACTCTATAGGAGTGGATTTTTTTTAAAAAAATTAGATTTCAGGTTAAATTTTTTAATTTAGATTTTCTAGGTGAGCTTTAGATTGAGTTTAGGTGAAATCTACCCCTCTTCAGTATATTTACTAAAATACTCTTATATTAATTTTATAATTATTTTTATATTTTCAATTATACTTTCTTATTTTATATTTGATTTAATTTTGTAAATTTTAATGTATTTAAAATATTATTTAAAAATTTTGAGGTGGGGCGAGGTGGGATCAAATGAATTATTTTTGTAACACCTCTTAGCCGACCAATCATCGGGTCCAAGCTATAGGATACTACATTTTGTGCCAGAGCAACTACGATCAATTAGCTTCAATTTATACCATTAAATGCTTATTTACGAGTAATGCATACATATAATGCAATATACAATCATTTCTAGGTCTTATACGAGCTTACGAAAGCTCTATTGCTAACCCAAAGTCGAATTAGGACGAAACAGTAAAGATTTCAAAATCTTGGGTTGACGTTGTGACTTTGGGAGTTCCTTATCCTGACACTACTCACTGACTAAGTCTCGTCGCGACATTGAGAACACATCATCGAGACATAACTCTCTCGATGATCTTGTTGCGACGTTAAAAGTAGTCGTCGCAACGTGACTGACTATTTCTAAATGAACCAAATTGATATCAACCTACAAATGCATAAACAACCAATTCACATTTTCATACCACATTTCTAACCAAATAAACATCCCTAACAAGTTCAATTCTAAACAAAACTACTTTGTTCATAATTGAATAAAAACCATACAACTAATAGGATCATTACCATTCAATATATAGAGGCTCATTTCATAACACAACCATTCACCACATTTAGCATGATTACATACTCAAATAAACCTTAAGTTAGCAACATTTTTAATCAATTCAAACCTTATAATATACGCAATTCCAAAATACCAATTCACAAGTTTCAACTATGGACATAATCACACATTTTACAAAAACCAACTCAACATAGGTACATGCCCTATATTTAACAAAACGGGACTATACAAACTTTGCCAAGTTGAGGATCTCTGGCTAGATCCTGGATCACAATTTAGAGATTCGAAATTTACCTAAACCTGCGCACGGAGAAAACAAACTGTACGCTAAGCGATAAAGCTCAGTGGTATTTTCATGATTCAAGTCAATATAAAACAAGCTTAAACAATTGCATACATTCAATTCAAGTTAAATTCATAACCTATTCTCATTCCATTTCATGCCAAAATGCTTTCATTTCAAATAAACATATATATGACCATCTTTACACACCAATTCACTAGGTATGCACCCAAGCTTACCATTTCTCAATAATCCACATACCATTTGATCAATTCCAACTATCATATTAAGTTACATACATTATTTAATTATCATCATTACATTAACTCATTAATACCAAATTGGCCTCCAACGCTCATTTTCAAATCGTTTTGCATAACTTTTCACATATTGACGTTTAATACATATCAACTGCATTTCATTTCATATACCATGTAACCAAATCATGTTTTACAACCCTATTAACCAGACATGGACTTAGAACGGATACACGGATCTGTCACCTTGGGTTGCCCGACAATGGTGACACTAAACATGTACATACTACCACCTCGGGTTACCCAACAATGATAGTTGTCACAATCAAAATATCCTATCACCCTGGTTGCCCGGTAACGGTGACTCTATATGTACAATCTACCACCACGGGTTGCCCGAAAATGATGGTTTTTGTAACAACCCTTGCCCGACCCAATCACCAGGTTCGAGTTACAGACTGCAACATTTGTTATGGTTTTTGTAACAACCCTTGCCCGACCCAATCACCAGGTTCGAGTTACAGACTGCAACATTTGTTACCAGAACAAAAATAGACAATTAGGTAGCATTTAATCATTCACACAATCAATTAAGCATCAATCACATTCAATTTATGTTAAACAATCATTATCGGGTTTTATACAAGCTTACAAAAACTCTTTTGTTAACCCGAGCATGACATAAGACCAAATTGTAAAGTTTTAAAAATTTAGGACCGATGTCGCGCCTTTATCATTTCCATGTCATGATGTTACCTACACAGTAAGTCGCATCACAACTTCATGCAATTTGACATCACGACGTCACTAACTGTCGGTCAACATTGCAACGAGAGATGTCGGCCATCGAGACGTAGCCCCTGTTTTAGGCAAAATACACATTTTGGTACCTATTCCATAGCTTCCAACCAAAATCTATCAACATGTTCACCCAATTACCACATCCACTTGATTCAAACATATCCAAAACATACCAAACAAGTTCAAACATTCACATTCAACCGTTTATCAAGACATTCAATACCTATTCATCAATCAAACTTAGACAATTCAAATGTCATTAAAACACAACAACTAAGCCATTCAAGTTTACCACCAATTTACCTATATTCTTTTATACCTTATGAAACCAAATGACCTTATTATGAAACAACACAAAGCATACATTAAACATACATCTAAACTTCACTTTCAATTTTTCCAACACCAAACATGATCTCAGTCTAATCAAAACCAACTCATTACATCTCATACATTCAAATACCAAGCTACCATTTCTACCTCAATCTATGTCATTCGACATACCAAACATATGATTTGATTATAGACCATCACATCTTCTAGCATAAAATATTTATATCCAACACGATCTATGGATCAAAACACGAAATCAACACATTATATGAAATGGTTATAACAAACTTGCCAAGTAGTAAACACTTTCACATACTAAGGTACACATCAAGACAGTTATATACATGTCACAACCCTAGACTCAAAATGATCGCATAACTACCAATTCAGTGGCAGTGTGAGCTTCGAGATAATTCGGCTTGACGAGTTTCGTAAGGTGACAATCTACAAGGAAGACATATAAGGTAAACATAAAGGATGCTTAGTAAGTTCATATGTATAGTACAAGACTTACCTTATTTTTACCTAAACATAATAAGCTACCTTAGCTTGACATAACTTTTAGCTAGACATGGCAAAATCAAAACACCAATAAGGTGAGCATTAACTTACAATCAAGATCATTTAATCTTATAATCATTTAACTTTCCAATTCATATCACTTCTGTATAACTTGTCTCATAAACATATTCAATCAAGGAAAAATACAATTACATACATATCAAAGGCATTACTTCAATCAATTTCTCATAATCAATTCATTCAATGATTTTTAATTTGGATATCAAGTTTATTTCATCCCATTTCAATTTCTCAATTTCATATAAATTGTTTTGCCTGATAAACCCTAATAAACGGACTTGGATACACATGTAACTATACCACACCAATTGCTCGTCCAAGCTAAGTACATTTATACATATGGTTACCTGTCCGGGCTAAACCATTAACATGACACATCAGGTTACTCGTCCAAGCTAAACTTGGGTCACATAAATATCAAAAATCCATAACAAATGTTGGATCTCATTAACATCTAAAATAAATCTCATACAAGCGTGCACCACACCCTATTGACATGCCAATCGTATCCTAACCATTTACTAAGTTCACACGAGCATCTTTTACACATATAACATCACTTTTCAATTCAGTCCAATTCTAACCTTACATATCAGTCCACAACTAATAAATTTATATTCAAAAAAATATATATCAAATCAAACACATAACATCCTAAAATAATATATACCATATAAACATGTATCATCCCATTTTTCAGAAGGATCGAGAATAGTGGTTTCAGGACCACAAATATTGAATAGTAAGTAAATGTTTGATTTTTATTTAATATTTATAGAGTTTCTATAAAGTTGTATTAAATTTTGGTTAGGAAATTTTAACGTTTAGATAGTTAATTAAATAAAAAGAACTAATTCATAAAAGCTACAAAGGTTAGTTTCTATTAACTAAAGGTGTTAAATGGTTAAAGTAATTTGAATTTATGGCCTTAAATGGTAATTATACCATGAGGATAGATAATGGACGGTTATGGGCTTGAAATTTTTAAAGTTTGATGTTAATTAATAAGGGTAAATAAGTAAATAAATAATAAAACATTAACAAATGAAGAAAAAAACAAGTGATCATCATCTTTGTTGGTTCTTTGTCACAATTAAGAGAAAGAAATAGCCATGGAGAAAGCTTGAATTTTCGATCAACTTGAGTGCTTGCGTGTAAGCCAATTTTATCCCCTTGTTTTAGTAAATTTGATATTTTTGTAATCGTTTTAGCTTAATCTAGCTAACTCTGGTGTTAATTCATTAAATTATTAAATGTTTTGAATTGTACCATTGTTGAAATTGTGAGATTCTTGAATTTTTATGATAGTTTTGTAAGTTTGATAGTTAAATAGGATTATTTTGTAAAGTGATTTTTAGTGATTTTGATGTTTAAGGACTTATTTGTTAAAGTTGTAAAATATCATGAAAATATTGTGAAATAGAAAAGATAAGGGTTGTTCATGGAAGATACCAAAATCGGCTAGCTTAATTTAAGCTTTGTGCTCAATTTGATATTTTCGGGTTTAGAGATTAAAATGTTCAAAGGGTAAAGTTTAGGGGTAAATTTGTAAATATGACTACAAAGACTCAAATGTATATATTGATTACTTATTTGATTTGAATTGGTTTAATTAAACTAAATTGTGCTTGCATATCAAGAAACTCAAAGAGTAGAGGACGTACAAGGAAAAAGAGAAAATCGCCAATTAGTCCCTATTAGTCGAATCACTTGACAGGTAAGTTCATAAGGTTATTTTGGTTATAATTCATTATTAAATGTTGTTATGATAATCATATATTTTTGAAACTGTTGAAACGAAATTGGTCTATGTGAAACATACTGAATTTCTAAAATGATTTTGATGGATCGAGTAAAAGTTTTCATACGTGAGATTTCTGACTGAATTTTTATTCTGGATTGAGCTCCTGCATGTGTTGCAGACTCGAATATACATGTGACTCAGATTTAGCCTGGACTGGTAATCCGTTTTTGTTTTAAAGGTTTAGCCTTGACTGGTAACCTTACTTGTATATATATAGCCCTAGCCAAGCTAATTTTTTTGTATTGCCATTGGTTTAACCCGGACGGGTAACCTGACACATTTATTCTGTATCTGATTAGCTCTCACGAGCATTATATGTTTTTGGCCTTAATGATATGGCCACGACCCGAGACCCTCCTAGAGTTGGCACGGAACCTGGGGAAATGTCATTGGGGTTTATCAAAAGTTCATGGAAAAGCAAGCCAAGCAACCCTCACAACCTGATTCGATGTCATCTAGCTCGTACCTAGCTCATTGAGCTCATTTCAAGAAGTTTTAGTTTATGCATAGCTTGCTGGAAATAAACCTTTAATTTAGTTTTAGTTAAAATTAGTTTATTCAGCTCAAATAATTAAAGTTGTGTTTTTAATGTGTCATAATCTGGACATTTTAATTAAAGTTTAATGTGTCTTAGTTTAATACATATTTAATAGTTGTTTAATATTTATTTTTAATGTGTCTAAGTGTGAGACAAATTAAATTCATGTTTTAATTATTTTTGTCCAGCCGAATTTAATTTGTCTTGGCCAAATTAACTAGCTAAATTTATTTGTTTCAGGTACATGCATGGACAGCATAAAGATGGTGTGCTGATGGTTGCCCTCCCCCAAGCAGCTGTTCGGTCATTGCAAAAGCCAAATGTGATTTCTCTTCCCCAAGCTGTCCAGCTATTTGCTTAAGTGTTTTCTCATTACTGGAGGTTCCTTTCACATTCATGACTATTCGGTTTTGAGCTTTCACACCCAAGGGCTACTCAAATTCGTTTGTTCACACTCCAAGGCTGTTGAAGTGCCCCAAGCTGCCATTTAAAGTCCAAGACCCTCCAAATATTCAAGGCAGCTCCTTAAAAGCCTTTCACACCCCTTGGCCGAACCTAGCCTAGTCCATCCAACTCCATTCAGCTCCATTCAGCTTCTACTTAATTTTATTTAATTTAAGCTTATTAGAAACATCAAGGGACTTGTCCATTGGCGTCACCAACACTAGAGAAAGTTCAAGGAAGTTTCCAGCTCCATTAAGCTGAACACATGCTGCCCATTCGGTTTCCTTATTGTCTATTCGGCTAGCCTTGTAATTGAGCTATAAATATGAAGCTCTTTAGTTGTATTTCAAACTTTTTGATACTTTGATGAATTTTAATATCTTTGTGAGTTTACTCAACTCTCAATTTTTGTTTAAGACTCAAGTTGACTTATCTAGCTCGCTAGTGGTGTCATCCTTGTTTCTTTGAACTTATCACTCTTAAACCGAGTGTGGCGTTCATCCCATTATACCTCTGGTTCCTATCTCGACATAGATAGTGGGTCAAGGTCATTTTCATCAACCTTCTATCACTTAAGTGTCGTATAAGTCTCGGGTCAATACTCCTTCATAGTATTGGTTCATTCTTGACCTTAAGTCTACTTATCCATTTTAATTATCATCCTTACCTTGTTTTGTTTCTTTCCCTTAGCCAAACTAATACCCATTTTATTCCTAAGCCTTTTGAACCCATTGCTTGCACCTAGACTTAGCCAAATTGTATAAACTCTAACTAAAACGACACTTCTCTATTTTAACGATCGGGCACAACTACGACTCGAATACTTTCGCAAACTCGAGAACGCATCACTTATGTATTGAATACTTTTACAAAAATTCATCGGAAGAATAAAGATTAATTGACACGGAACTGTTTCAATGAAATAAATGAATTTTGAATTCTGAATATCTATACGTTTAAATCTTACTGACATAAAATTGCTGGATTATGTTGTAATAAGGTTGAGTTATGATTTACTAAGTACAAATAGCTAGTAAACGAGTTGGTAAGTTAATGTATTAATTTGTGGAAGCTTACTAAGTAATTCACATACTTACTTTTGTTATTATTTCTCTGTATATTTTGAACTTTTGGATCGTGTTGATCGGATCATCGGAGCTCACACATATCATCGACTATCATCAGTAGATTTTGAAGTCTTTATTGGTGGTTATATGTGGCATGTAAATAGGATGTTTATTTTGTGAATGTTTGGACATGTTTTGTACTTAGGTTACAAATGCTTGTTTATGTAAAGTTGTTACATGTATTGTAAGTTTGGTTGTTTTGGAAATGTGTGATAAAGGTCAAATTGAATTCGTACTTAGGTTAATATATGGTATCAAATTGTGATGATAATGTGTTGGTTCTTGATGTTTGAATGGATGAAGTGTATGAATTTGTTGTGATTGAATGCAAATTACTTGATAATTGAATTGTGGTGTCAACGAAGGCACATTGGTTAGGTACTTAGGTTGTATGTTTTTGACATGTTTTATACTTGTTTGAAGGAGTTTTGATAGTATTTAAGGGTTGGTTTTAAGATTGGCTTGGTACCCAAGTGATTTGTGAAATTTGCCTTGATTTAGAAGCAATTTTTGGTGCATATGGCCTGGGACACGGGCTGTCACACGGTCGTGTACCACATACAGCCTCCTCATACGATCGTATGCCATTTTAATTTTTATTGTAGGATTTTTCACATGGTCATAGAGAGTTACACGGCCGTGTGACCCTATTTCGATTACCCACACGGATAGAAATATGGGATGGGACACGGTCGTGTGTCCCATATTTCGAATTGTACACGGTTGGCCACACGGCCATGTCTTCGAGCCACACAGCCGTGTGACCCCTGTTTCCAAAATTTTCCAATTTTTCTAAATTTTTTATTTTGTTTCAAATTAGTCCCTGAATGTTCCCAAACCATTTTTAGGGCCCCGTAGGCTCGATTTAAGGCCCATAAGTGCATTTATGCTATAAATGAGATGTGTATTTAAATATTAGTACTTAATTTAAATAATTGTTTCTGTTTAAACTTAAATGTTTGTAATTGTATTGTAATACTCCGTAACCCTAATCTGGCAATAGAGACTGGTTAGGGGTGTTACAGAACGACTCACCCTTGTATTTCTAGTAGGTTTGCTGCCCCTTTATGTTATATGATTAGTTTTAGGCCTCTCTCCAATTACGAGTACTTCCTAGGCCTTTTTGACCTAGTACTCTGTAATGTGATCCACCCCGATTTAGTTTTCTATTTCCCAAAATTAACTTTAATATTTACATATTAAAGAATTTTCTTATTACAATTTCACTCCAGTAAAATTTTGACGATTTTACCCCTCAGTAAAATTTTAACGATTTTTCCCCTGGTAAAATTTCGAGAAAATTCATTCAATATGTCACAACTCAACATGTCCACTATGACTGAATGGTTTATTTTCATTTTCGGGCTTTAAAATAGTCCAAAATCATAAACTCATTCTTCCATCATATTTTAAGTAATCCTATATAGGACTGCAAATTTCCATTTTCAATTTCATTTCCATTTCCATTTTTGGAAACCTACATTCATTTCCAAATGATTCCATTTCTCCATTTCGAAAAAAAAAAACCATAATCATTCCCGAATGTTTCCCATTTCTCTTTTTCTATTCATTCCAATCATTTCTATTCAAATACGCAATTCATTTCTGGTTTCAACGCGCTAGCTGAGGGACCAATTGGACATATTTAGTTGAGGCTCAAATGATTTATAATTAAGTTCTGGATTTTCGCTTATTAATTATAACCTCATTTAGTCACGAAGTCATTCCACTATAGTATTGTGACTGAGCTCTCCTTAACGACATACCATTATGAAAGCAACTACTCAGTGCTCATCCAATGACCTTGTCATAAATGTGTTACCCTCATAGGATATCCTTGATATCTTTATGATAATATTTGTTCTCCTAATATTATCCTATTTTATCTCATGGTAACCATTACATCTTCCTTCATGAAAAGTTAATCACTATCAAATATTGATCAAGTCATCCATCACAAAGACGGACAACTCGTGACCACATTTACTTTTCATCAACCATGTAATTCAAATGAAAGGATATCATTTACCCATGTTTTGGGCTATGAATTCCACCACTGTGAATGACGCTACATATTACAGGAGTCATACACCCAACGCACCAGCTTTCGGTTCCTTATCTATTTGAACTCAGGCTTTTACTTACATAAAACTGTATGAGTCACGCATACATAGTCCGCCATCCACTCAGGATTTAGGTATGTCACACTATGAACGTCACAAGTAAATAAATCCATAAACGGATTTAGGATCTATTTTGCTTGGGTCCTGTTTGATGTACTATCAGTCTAGTCAATCACATCTATGTCTCTATTTTCTAGGAGTCATCTGCTCCGATGCCCAAAACAAGGCACATTCCCAATTGGACTTGATAGATGACATATTAGTCTTTCAATCAGTTTGCTCATTTCCAATTAGACTAAGGACATGTTTAGGTTCATCTGCCAATACAAGTTGTCTTTTTGTACTACAATCCAACCATGTAATACCGCTTAGTATTAGTTAAACAATTAAACAACCAATGAGCAACATTTGCTTCTATTTTGCTTTGCGTGCAAAAACCATTTAAAGACAATAATACAAAGTATATTAATCGTAATAAATGAATTTGTTTTATTAACCAACCTGTTCGAAAAATCACAAGTGTATATTGATGAAAATACAACACTCAGAGCACCAGATCCAACAAAATGAACCTATATAATCTCATTTTTATACCCCTAAAATTTTATATTTTATCAATTTAGTCCCTAAATTCGAAATAACCATGACTTCAAAATTTTAACCTTGGTTTAAAATCCAACTTCACATACATTCATTAGGGACCCTCTACTTTCTATTTCTACTGATATTTTCACAATAGTTTTACATTTTATTCACTTTAGTCCCTATGTACAAAACTAACAATTAATTGTTACAATCTAGTCCTTTTTACCATCTAAGCTTAAAATCTATCAATTTCAAGCTTAATTCTTCAAGAAATCAACAATGGTAACTTTTAAAAGCTTTAAGAGTTTTATAAATTGGTACATTGGCTGGCTAAATCAAGCTTCCATGACCTTAAATCCACAAAAAATTCAAAGAAATGACTTGAATTTTTACCTTTTATTGATGGTCGAATACTTAAAACCTTTGGATGATTTTTCCCTTTTCTTAACTATGGAGAATCAGTTTTGGAAGGAAGGAGAAGATGAACACATTCTCTTTCTTTCCACTCATTTTTTATTTATAATGGATTAAGGGCTAAATTAATTTAATAATTTCATTATTAATTAACATAATAAAATCTTAACATTACTTAATGGAGATAGCCATCATCTCCCACTAACATTTACCTCATAATGGTTTAATTACCATTTTGGACCTTTTTCTAATTGCAATTTAAGTCCCCAAGTCTTTGACCAATTAAAAACTTATAGCGATTGGACTTTTACAATTTAGTTGTTGCACCTAAATTAAGTATTTGATTGACAAAATGATGGACCAAACATTAATATGTTTCTATATAAACCCCATAAATATTGATATTAATATTTACGAACTCGATTTTTAGATATGGGGTTTCGAAACTACATTTTTTGGTACCACTAAAAATTGGGTTGTTACAATTTTCAATCAATATCCTTATCCTATGGCATGCCAACTATATCCAACCCTGTCTGAACAGCTAATAGGGTAACCAAATTTTTAATTTCATTATATCATTCAATTTATACTTTATCATACTTAATTCGTCATTTCATCATATAATATAACATGTTTCAACACAATTTAATACCAAATATCATATATCAATCAAATCATACTACTTTCTATTCTATTCAATTTAGTCATTGTCTCGATATTCAATCTCAACCATAGAAATTCAATTTACATAACCATTAACAACTCACCTCAACATTATATAATGCAAAATGTCATGAATATGTGGTAATTAAATTGATCCAAATCAAAGAAATACAAATCGAAAGCTCATGTCACTCATCGTTGGCTCTCGCTTTTCATTTCCCTCTTGATGGCTCGGCGTCGTCTTTAGATATGAATAATAATTCAATAATAACACAATATCAAATTCCATCCAAATCACATTTAATTATAAAGCCAAACATGTCACACCCAGTTTTTTGTTAAGTCTAAAATTTAGAAATAATTAAGGGTTAAATTGGAAGAAACTGAAAGTTAGTGGGTTCTACTGAAAAATTAGGAAAAAAAATTTAGTGGTTGTTTTAGACATAGTTAAGTTCCAATTCCGGTTCGGTCGGATGAGAATCAATTGATTCGTTAGTGGGAGACAAAATGATTACCAATGATTGGTTTTTATAAGGTTGAAGATCGTGCCTGAAGTGCTATAAATAGCTGAGAAGTGAATTCCCATGGTGAATTTTTCTCAACTCTGTTTAATTTTCTTCTCTTCTTCATCTTCTTCATGGTTGCTCTGAAGCAGAGATAGTTACGAGAAGCTCTGTATATGTAATATTCAGGATTTAGGGCTTGTGCATTGTTGCATGTGCTAGTATGCCTATGTGTGTTTTGAATGTGTTTTTATGAATTTTGAGAACTTTAGAGTGTAGGTGAATGTCTTAGAAATTATTAGGTTTTAAGTCTTAAAAGGGGAACTAGGTAAATGAGGCCTTAAGAAAATTTATGGGGGATACTGGACATAAAAATGGGCTTGTTAAAGTGGCAAGGAGGTGCCACTTAAAGCCCTAAGCAGTGACGCCACAAGCAGTGTGCAGGGCCTAGGTTCGAGCAGCAAGGGGAGCACTTTTGGGAGTTGTTTTTTTGTCAGGAAGGAAGGGAGTTGGACGGCATGGGGAGACTGGATGGATGAGCTTTAGATGTGGTCAATTTCTTTTTAAAATTTCGGCTAAGGGCAATGATAATGCTTGACTCATTCAAAATATTTTAAATGAGTAGAGAAGAGGAAAAATAGGAGAAAAGCAAGGAGAAGCTAGTGTTTGAGTGTTAGCCGAATTCAAGGGAGGGGAGTGAGTTGAGGTATTTGGTCATACAAGGGAGGCTATGTGCCGAAAGTTTAAGGCTATCAAAGTGATATTTTTGGCTATTTTCTTTTGCCGAAATTTGTTCTATTCTCTCGTGAACTTTCAACCCTTTTTCTTTTATAATCAAACCTCACCAAAAATTCACTCTTTTTCTCTCATTTAGTCCTTGGCCGAATCATCCCAAGAACATTAGGGTCAATTGTTTTTTTTCTCATTTGTTTAAGGTAAGCCGAATCTACCATCTCCCCTTCTCACATTTTCTTTCTATTCTACTTAGGCCGAACTTCTCCCTCCCAAAAGTTCATCATTGCCGAAATTCTTAGATCAACACACCACCATTGCCGAACCTTGGTAACCCTCATCTCTTTTCTTTCCCATTTGATAAGGCCGAATATCTCTGAGGGTTCAAGCAAAGGTGCGATCGGTTTCAGCAGTAGAAGAGAGAATTCGGGATTTGGTTGTTGTCAACTTCAAGGAGATCTTTCGGGATTTTAAGATCTAAGGTAAGCGAATGTAATCATTAGGCCGAAGGCCATTTATGGTGTTTATTAAGTGTTAGAATTGGATCTAACATATGCTTATAGGAATTTCGACAGATACCTCAAACAAGTGACAATTTCGGGATTTAGATCCGCAAGGTAAGTAAATATGAATATTCGACCAAGGTCATATCAAGTGTTAGTGTCTAGCCGATTCTAACTATGATCTTTAGGGAGGAGTATAAGCTGTTTTGGCAAACTTTCGGGATTCAGTGAACACGTTAGTAACCAGGTGTGTAGCCCTGCACCAACTCTTAATAGATTAATGATATGAATATTATGTATGTACTAATGGAAATATGAAAAGTGTGGCTAAAGGTACCATTCAATGGTACAGTGGGTTCAGGTACGTTACCCATTAATGCTCTGTTAATAATATCATGAATATTGAACAGGACACATATGAGAAATTGTTACGAGTGTGAAATAAGGTAAATATTGTTATTTCTGCATGTTGTATGACGCATGGGGCATACGGGTGATATTGAAAGGGGAAGTGATCTGGTGGTTTTACCATAATATCTGGTGACTCATGTCACGTAATCTGAATGTGGTGACTTATGTCACATATTGTTATCTGGTGACTACGGTCACATATTAATATCTGGTGACTTTGTCACATTATCTGGTGGCTGTGCCACAATTTATAAGGGCGATATGCATGTCATCTGTAGCGACTGCCTTCGATGATGTGTAGCGGATGGAGGGTCGATTTAGTAATCCCCACGGTGCGATTGGTTGGTACGGGTGATGTGTAGAGGATGGTTATTTAGGTTTGGGTTCGGGATTGCATCATTACTTATATCTGTTATATGTGATTGATATGCCTAAATCGTTTGGGAGTTCGTGGTAGTTGTTACACATTGAGTCTGTTGACTTACTCAGTGATTTGGACCGGGTCAGCGAGGACTAGGTGGTGGCCATGCTCAGCTCAGTGTTTTCTTCCAATTTGGATTTTCCTATTAAGTTTTGGATTTATTTTGGTTTTGCTATTGATGTAATAAGGCCACTATTATTACCTTAATGTTTTATGCTTGCTCTCTAAATTTTTATTACGATGCGATTCTTATTAACTCGAAGGTTAAATAACTCATCTTTAAAATAAATGTTCAATGTTTTGACACCTAAATACCAACGATTTTCAACTTAATGTTAAACCCTAAAATTCGGCAGTTTCTTCTAACTTATAGTTTTCAAATACGAAAATATTGTTCTAATATGGACTTCAAAAAAAAAAAAGACACCATTTTCAACTTGAACCCAACACCTAACAATTCCTCTTCAAAATGACCACATTTTCCAAATTGACAAACAAGATTTGAAATGTTTTACTCGAGGAACATACCAGATCCGGTCGGGGCTCGTGGGCCGGGTTTGGGGTGTTTCAGTATAGAGCAGTGATTGTGAGGTTTGAGTCGAAAAAATAGAGAATCCAGTGAGCTGGTAAGGTTTTAAGTCATTCGGTGTTCGTATATTTAAGAAAATAAAGTGAAAAATTTTCAGAATCTTTCAGGGGTTCTACATGTTTCTAGAAACTGAGTTTTTGAGCTGGAATGCTAAGTTTAATTCATGACCTTGGTTATCATGCTCAGTTGCCAGGAGAATGGAAGCTCTGACATTCGAAAAAGTTAAGCTGAAGAGGCAAAGAAGCATCAGATGAGTTTCTATACTCCATACATGATTGTGTTTTAACTGCTATGTATGCATAGGGATGAGTAGGTATATGAGTATTCACAAGTGTGTCTGTATGCATGAAATGGTTGTGGTACCATATATAAATTCAACGTACTCCACGTTATTATGTTATGTGATTATATGTTTGTTTTTGTGTGTTTATGAACTATGGAGTATGGAGGGAAGTTATCGACGGGATAGTTGGATAGAAAAAGAAAATTTTCTATTAGATTTTGCAATCTAGTGTTATTGGGTGTAAACCATGATATGCGAAGCTCCGAGCCTTACGGAGGGGACACTGCGATGTTTGAGCATCAAGGTTAAAATTGGTGAAATGGAGGGTGGATGGATAGAGAAATGGAGTTTTTGTTAAGATTTTGCAATCTGGTGTTGTTGGGTGTAAACCGTGATATGCGAAGCTCTGGGCCTTGCGGATGGGACATTGAGGTGTTCAAGCATCAAGGTTAGATATGAGATGAGATGTTATCGACTGGCTCGCTAAAGCGAAACCATGACAACTATCTATCGACTTTATGGAGTGATACTATGATGACGGTAAGGTCCTTTAAGGCGACACCTCAATGAGGTTTAAGGTGTAATACCATAGCTCGGCTATGGTAACCAATGGAGTCTGCCGGGATATTAAAAACGGGGAAGCCCGTTAGGAAATTAAACATTAGGATTATAGGTGTAATACCATAGCTCGGCTATGGCAATCAATAGAGTCTGTCAGGATATTAAACATGAGAATATTATGTAAGACCATAGCTCGACTATGACAACATAGAGAGTTCGTCAAGACAGTAAACATGGGATAGTCCGCTAGGAAAATAAACACGGAGAAGACCACTAGGACAATAAACATGGGGCATGAAGAGTAAGACCATAGCTCGACTATGGTAACATATAGAGTCCATCGGGATTATTAACGTAAGTAGTTCGCCAAAACGGTAGTCATGGAAAATCACACAAAGGAGGAAAAATGCAAGTGATGATAGGTGATAACTAGCTAATGGATTTGAGGAATCCGCCAAAAGGTGCATAAGTAATAGAAATGAAAAAAGTCCGCCAAAGCGGTAAATAAGGAAATTGGTAGGGCGTAGGGTGGTAACCTAGCTAGAATCAGTTATGGGAATGACATGCCAATAAGGTATTGTATTAAGGCAAACGATAGAGGATTTATCTGTGGGTCGCAGGAGAGCAACTGCCATTAAGAATTGCCAAAAAGTGCTCAAAGAAACTCTGTATGTTAGAGGAAGGTTTTGGAAAGAGTAACGAGAAGATAACTTCCAGTATAATGTTTCGTTGAAATCGAAGTTTATACGGGGAGCCCCAATTGTTTAAATTTCGGATAGTCTACTCTGAAAAGAGGGGATTCTTGGAACTTAATGATAGAATGAGGTACTAATAGAGACTATTCAAGTGACAGTTATGTCTGTCAAGACTATTCCTCTTTAAGAGGAAACTATTTTGGGTACACCTGCCATGGAGTTAGTTCCGTAGAGAACCATCATATAAGAAAAATAGTAAACTCGAATGGTCGTTCAAGTAACAGTTTGTTGGAAACTATAGGCCAAAAAAATCCACCACACATGGACATGGTACATCTTATAAGAAATGTATCGCAAATAGGGTAGATTATGAGGAAATAATCCAAACAACTTTTCAACCCGAGTGTAGGGTGAAATGAGATTTAATCCTCTAGAGTGACGTGGGTCCTTATTAGATAACCTGGCTGATGGGATATCAGCAAGTCACTCCAGACTATAGTAAGAAAAAATGGAATCCGCTGGGACTAGTCAGATTTGGAATGTACGCCAATGAAGACATAACCAATGGGGTTTTTAGGATGGAAGATTAGGAGGACAACCTTATAAGTATATAGAGAAAAAGAGAATGTAAGCGAAGAAAGGAAGAGTCCGCAGTTATTGCGAGACATTTGAAAAAAATGACCAAATCCAATTAGATGGCTATAGGATCTACCTGGAGAAGATCACTTATCGATCTATCTGCCAATAGACGAGCTCGGGAAATGAATCAGAGTCTACCATCCTAGATTGAGAGAAACCGTCCCAAATGATCAGGGAGTTAAACGTGTTTGGTTTCTTTTCATTTTACTACCCCTGCATGATGGGGTCTAATTTTGAGCAATGTAGTGGAGAAATTCACTAAGTTCTTTTGAACTTACAGAATTTTGGCCTATGTTGCAGGACTCGATGGGAGATTAAGGATCTTGAGGAGGGACCAAGCCAGACCATGATAGATCGAGGATTATCGTTAGTATAGTGTCATGCACATAAGAAGGGGTAATTTCAGAGGCTTCACCTCGGGGTTAGATATTATGTAATTAAGTAGTTTTTCTTAGAATTTAGAATTCCAGGGTAGCCAAATTATATTTGGCGTTAGGTTCCTATTGTAAAAACCATTCAATGTAAAGTAATAGTCGTTTGGCGAATTTTCTAGTTAAAGTATTAGATCAAACTAGTTCAATTGTAAAACTCCATATCCGGACTTGGCGATTAGGTCAGGTAAGGGCATTACAAAATATATTTTGTAATTTATTCAATTTAGCCCCTAAACCCGAGACAAGCATAACTTTCTGTCTAAAGCTTCGGATTAAAATTTAATTTCACATATATTCATTAGGGACCCCCTACTTTCTATTCCTACCAAAATTTCATAATAGTTTTGCATTTATTCAATTTGGTTCCTAATGTACGAAACTAACAATTAAACTTTACAATTTAGTTCTTTTTTTTATAATTTGAGCTTAATTCCTATCAATTTTACACCAAATTCATCTATATCCCAACAATGGAAACTTTCAAAAACTTTAAAAATTTTACAATTTGGTACATAGGCTAGCTAAATCAAGCTTCAATGATTCAATTTCCCTTAAAATCAAAGAAAAGTGGCTAGGGACTACTTGAAATTAAGGGTCGAATGTTAAAATAAGGTTGAAGCTTTCTTCTGTTCTTCTAGGCTATGGTGGACAGTTAATGTAGAGAAGATAAAAGCCTCTCTCCACTTAATTTGGTTCATATACTATGGTTTAATTGTAATTAAAGTAGTTTAATTATCTTAATCTTAATTAATTAAACTTTAATAACTAATGATCTTAATTTAATAGACATCTTCCATCATTATCCACTAACAATTTTTCTAATTTGGTTTATTAACCATTTTATTCATTTGGATAATTGCTATTTAAGCCTCCAACATTTATCCTAATTAAAAATATATAGCGATCAAAATTTTACAATTTAGTTTCTAGACTTTAATTAACCATATTTTCAACCAAATTGTCTAACCAAATTTCGATTCATCAATATACAAACTCCGTAAATATCTCTAATTAATGTTTACAAACTCGATTTACAAAAACGAGGTTCTGAAATTGCATTTTTCGACATTACTGAAAATCAAGTCGTTATAATTTTAGAATTGAGGTGGGACGAAAGTATTATATAAATTTGAAACTCAAAAGTTCAAATATACAAAAATAAAAGTTGAGTAGCGGTTAGGGTGAGAAAAAAACACTAACCTAATTTGCCCTGTTGTCATATCAATTCATAGTACACAAATATTGAAAGAAAATATTAAAATCTAACCAATAAAATTAATTTTTAAATGTAAAATACAATATTTCATTTTTTAGTTTTTAGTTTTTTTTTTTTTTTTTTGAAAAATACCTGGATTATTATTAACTTAGGCCCAAACAAAAGTCCAATGAAACACAAAGAAAAACATCAAAATCACAATCCAAAAACGAATAAAGAAATGAGCAACAAGAAAACAATAAAATCGGCCCAAGCATTGAAACCCAGTAGCAAAACGACGGGGTGCTTATGGGAATGCTTCCCGGTGGTGACCATTCACATCCACCGCCTTGAAAACCGCTTCATTGATGGGAATAAAACAGGTAGCATTAACTCAGCCATCATTTCCAATCCCTCAATCGTTCTCTCTTCCCTTCCCCCATGGACAACCCAACTTGCAGATCGGTAACCAGTTCTCCCTTTCATCTCCATTCTGGTGACATGCCTTCCATCGCCCCATTTTCCATCCCAGCCCGATCAATCGCCATTGCCTGCACAGCAATCGGAGGAACTCCGTGAAGCAGATAAGCGTTCTCACCCTTCTTAAGTCCTTCAGTAGCTATTAAGTGTGCAACCATATTAGCTTCTCTTTTTATGAAGAGAAAATTACAAGATCGGAACAGTGAACTCCTTCGTTTAACATCTTCAATATACGCAAAGATTTCAGATCTGTCTTCTGCCTTCTCTTGTATTTTACGTATCACTGTTCTTGAGTCACCTTCAATTTCAACTTCCCGTAGGTCAAGCTGGATCCCCAGATCGATTGCTTGGTAACGAGCCAACGCTTCAGCAGCAAACGCAGATGGTATGTTTCTATTCACAATAGTTTTGGAACAAATGACCTCTGCTCTCCCATTTCTAACCACTAACCCAGAACATGCTTCTCTATTTTGGTAGTTGAAGGCCGCATCAAAGTTTATCCTCATACATGTACCGCCTGGTGCCTTCCATCTAGTCGCTTGAGTGCCTCTGACTGGTAAGAGCTGTTTCGATCCATCAATTTCTTTCAAATAATTAGTAATGAAGTCTGCAATTTGGCCCCCTATTTGGTGTTCTCCCTCATGTAAAAATTTGTTGCGCGATGTCCAGAGTCCCCATAATGCACAAATAAATGTTCGACATGCTAACAGAGAATTATTTTCAAAAATAGCTTTAACCCATGCAGTGAACTCCATGCTTTCTTCTGAAACAGACCACCCCATTCCTAATTTCTCCCATGTTTCCTTTGCTACAGAACAGTTTCTAAACAAATGCTCCCTCATCTCTGGTTCGACTTGATATCGTCTGCAATTACTAGGCCCCATGATCCTCCTAAAGTGTAGATTGCTGAAATTAGGCAGATAGTCACACATACCACGCCATGTTGTAATCTTCAATTTTGAGGGTAGTTCTAGGTTCCATAAAAATTTGTAAAATTTCTTTAAGCTTTCCTGTATTTGTGAATGTCTCCCTTGTGTAAGAACTCTGTGTCCACTCCGCACTGAATACTCCCCAGTGGCCTCTTCACTCCAGATTATAAAATCCTCATGGGAACTCATCGATAAGGGGATGCTTAAAATTCTTTCAGCATCTCGCTCAGCAAAGGTACTTAAAATTAACTCACCATTCCAGCTTCTAGTATTATTATCAATCAATTCTGCAACTTTGACAAGCCTTGGATTCTGAAAATTAAGAATTTCAACTCCAGGGACCCAACAATCTTCCCATATCGATACCTTTTGGCCATATCCAATTCTCCATCCTAGCCCTTTCAGTAGGAGACCTTTTGCTGCCCACAGGCTCTTCCAGGTAAAGGAAGGTAAATTTCCTAACCTGGAATTTAAGAAATCAGATCTCTTATAATATTTCACCTTCAATGTACGCGCTAGTAGCGAATTAGGGTAACATAATAATCGCCAACCCTGTTTGGCTAATAATGCGACATTAAAAGAACTCAAATCACGGAAGCCCAATCCCCCTTCCTCCTTCCTTGCACTTAAAGCCTTCCAGTCGCACCAATGCATGCCTCTCTTCCCATTGGTTTTATTCCACCAAAATGAATTCATTATATTTTCCAATTCCAAACATAATGATTTTGGCAAAAGAAAACACGTCATCGAATACGTAGGAATTGCTTACAAAACTGCTTTGATAAAAACTTCTCTACCACCTTGTGAAATGTGTCGAATACTCCATCCATTGATTCTCTGCTTCAATCGGTCTTTTAAAACTTGAAAAGCTAACTTCCTTTTTCGTCCCACCATGCTTGGCAAACCCAAATATTTGTTTTGATCATTTGAACATTGCACATTAAGAGCTTGACATACCACATTCCTCTCTTGGTCAGTAACATTCGAGCTAAAAAACACCGTTGATTTTTCAAAATTAACACACTGTCCTGAACAAGCTTCATATTCCCGAAGGACCTCCTTAAGCACATTTATTCCTCTATTCGAAACATCCCCAAAAAGAATACAGTCATCTGCGAACATGAGGTGGGTGATCGACGGAGCTTCGTGGCTCACCTTAGCGCCATTAATCCTCTTCTCCTGGTTAGCCAATCTCATTAACGCTGACAAACCTTCTCCACAAAAAAGGAATAAATACGGACTCAATGAGTCTCCTTGTCGTAACCCCCTTGTAGCTCTGAAACTCAAACCTTCTTTACCATTACTCAGAATAGAGTATTAAACCGAGCTAATACATCAAAAAATGAGATCAATGAAGCCCTCTGCAAAACCCATCTTAGCCATTACTCCTTTGATAAAAGACCATTCCACTCTGTCGTAAGCCTTGCTCATATCAAGTTTTAAAGCCATATATCCTTTTCGCCCTGTTCTTTTGTTCTTTAGAGTATGCAATACCTCATAGGCCAACAACATGTTATCTGTAATAAGCTTGCCAGGAACAAAAGCACTTTGAGAAACATCAATACAAGCATCAAGTACCTTTTGAAGTCGATTAGCAACAGCCTTTGCGATAATCTTGTAAAGCACTGTACATAGGCTGATAGGACAGAAATTATTCAAATTTGTAGGAGCCACAGTTTTTGGAATCAATACTATCAAGGTTCTATTGATATCTTCCACCGAGTGTCTATGATTCAGCACATTCAGACAAAAATCCGTAGTATCCTTTCCAACAATATACCAAAACTTCTGATAAAAAATTGTCGAAAAACCATCGTACCCCGAGGCTTTTGTAGGCCCCATTCCATTCACCGGCTCAATAATATCTTCCTCTGTGTAAGAATTCTGCATCAATTGATTCATACTATCTGAAATACATACGTTAATCCCTGAAAGTATATGTTCCATATCTCCTACTCCTTTTGACTCGAATAAAGTAAAGAAATATACCATAGAAATCTCTTCAATCTATTCTCATTAGTTGCAATCGACCCATCAGATCTCTGTAAACCTTGAATACGGTTAATGCGTCTTCTTTGCGATGCATATTTGTGAAAAAACGAAGTGTTCTTATCACCCATTCAAAGTCAGTTAACTCTTGCTCGTTGTTCCCAATATCTCTCCTCTTTATCCATCTCCATATTCAAATGAAGTTTTACTTCCATCAGCTCCACCAAGGTCTCCTCTATTCGCTCTTCATCATTCAGCTCTTCAATTCTTCTGTTCAAACGTTGTATCGTACCTTTATGACTGAGCTTCATTCCACTTGCCCAAGCTTTCAACCCTTCTGCAAAACTTTTCATACGATTAAGATACGGCCCAGAACTGCCCTCCCAAAGCTTCTTTATTTCTTTCTCACACGAATCCTCAAGAACCCACCATGATTCAAAACGAAAACGAGTCGTATTACTCCTCCTTCTTCCATCCTCCGTTTCAACCAGTAAAGGGTAATGGTCTGAAAAAGAATGTGGGAGATGCCTCAGAGAATAGTTAGGAAAAATTTGAGACCAACAATCTGTAGCAACACCTCTGTCTAATCTTTCCCTTATGTTTCGATTAAGAATTCGTCCCCGTTCCCAAGTAAACCACGGACCTGAAAAACCAATATCTTCCAAAAGGCACTCCTCCAGTGTTCGTCTAAAATCCTCCATTCGAGACTCTTCCCTTGGTAAACCTCTCTTTTTTCTCATTTGCATATAAAATCTCATTAAAATCGCCCAACCATCCAAGGTAAAGAGTTATTCTCACCCGATCTTTAGATAATGCCCATGTTTCCCTTTATATTTCGACGCCCTGGGGCCCCATAAAATCCGTAAATCTCCATCGAGGTTTTCCTTCATCTTCTTGAACTTCCACATCAATGTGTGATTTTTGAAAAACTTTTAACCGAACTAGATGACCCTGTTCCATCCTAGACTCAATCCTCCTCGAGAACCTTCACCAAACCTCAATACCATTGAGAAAACCACATCTTCTTCTAACTCGTTCCATTCTACTCGCATTCAACTTAGTCTCCATGAAAAAAACTATTTGGGGATGATAAATTTTCAGCATGTGCTGAAGTCGTCAAACAGCTCGCAGATTCCCCAATCCGCGAACATTCCAGCATAGAATTTTCATTCTTTCGGTCGGCTTGCCCTCTGGCAGCCGCCGATATCTGTTGGTTATGAGCACTCGACCCACCATATACCTCCATCGAATCCTGAGAATTGGAAACCATAGAGATACCAGAATCATACCGTTGTTGTGAAGATGCAAATCTTTGTCTTTTTTTCCCTTCCTCATTGTTTAATGGATCATCTTCCTTTTCGAGGTCCATGTTTGACGTCTCTACTCCATGCAACAGCTTCTTGCCTCCCATGAATTGTCGTAACTCCTTTTCATTTAAATTGTGTTCCCCCATTCCATATCCCACGTTCTCTCCTTTATTTTGATTTCCACCATTTCCATTCAGCTCCACATTCATCTCGTCAACATATTTAGATCCCTCCAGTTTTATCCCCAATATATTATTAAAATTCTTCCACAACTCACTCTCAGGCATCTGTCTTGCAACATGCCTATCCTTTTCAAAACGACTGCTATCTCCCCCTTCCCTTAGCCAGATGCTAGTAGTCGTTGATGCCTTCCTCACTTGAGCCCTTAGTGATAAATCCTAGCCAAACTCTACTTCTTGTGCACCTATACTTAATCTCATTGGACAGAAACATTCACCATGGCCCAAACAGCCGCATAAAAAGCAAAACAATGTTATTTTTTCATACTTAAAATTCACATACGAGAATCTCGCCTCAGAGATCATTACTTTCTTCTTTCGCTTCAGAGGCTTGCGTACGTCTAACTGCACCCGGATACGCATGAAATTCTTATAACCATTAAGAATCTGCTTTGTATCATACTCTAAAAAACTGCCGATGAAATTTCCAAATTGTATTGCCATGGCTTCTCTAAAGAAACCCGGAGGCAGGTTGTGAATTTGAACCCACCAATCTGCATAAACTAGTGGAATAGCCATTGGGTCCTCATTCTCCTTGATGCGATGAAAAATAAGCATATGGTTATTAAAAGTCCAAGGAGCCCTCGTAATAACCCTAGAAATATCAATTTCATTGAAAAATTTGAAAAGGAATCTTTTTTCACCCAGATCTGATATTTGCACCCCTTCCAATGGATGCCAAATATTTGCCAAAGTATTCCTCATAGCAGGAAAATGTACCACACTGGCTGTAAGAAAACACCCCACGAGACAAAAATTATATTCGGATTTCAATTCTGCCCCATCTTCCTGTAAAGAAAAAGCCTCCTCCTCCCCATCTTCTAAAGTCAGTTCTGCTAAGCCTCTTTCCATCGTTTCCCACAGAGTTATCCCCTCCACTACACAAAGACCAAGATTAAAGAATCCCAATTGACGGCGCAAGAAAAACAAGTTTTCAAAAGAAACATAACACATGCCAAGCGGCAGAGAGAAAACGTGCCATACACGGCAGACAATTAGTTTACAAAACCGAAGTATTTTTTTAGTTTTTTAGTTTTTAAATACATTGAATTTTTTGTGAAAATTTCAACGGTACATAAAAGTCGTGGAGTATCGAGCTGCTTTCCGAACAACAAAATATAAATAAACGTTTATTTATCAAATTTTTATTTTTAATATATTAATGACATAATAGAATTTAATTTAGGCCTTTGAAATGTTAAATCAAATAAATTTAATATTTTAGTGAATTAATTTTTAACCACATTTGGGTAATCTATAATTAAAGAAAATTAATGAAAGATATTTTCTATAAAAAAAAATTGTAAGAAATGATAAGTTTATAAAGATCTATATATAACTTAATATAGATTTTTTAATTATTATCTTTTATATTTATTAAACAATATTAATATATAAAACACATTTTATAATTTAAATTCAACACTTAATTATTCAATTTTATAAAACACTCTTAATGTAATATAGCATGAAATAGTGTTGTTATATTTTCCATATTTAAAGAAAATCCCACCATTAGTTATGTTTATTACTTTTTTCATGCAATACTTTATGCTCTTAAATATACCAAATTCATGTTCTCTAAATTATTACAATAACAATAACGTCAACCCAACAACAAAGCTTAAATACATATACAAAATATTCCCCAAAACATATATTTAACAAAATAAATAAAAGCAATTGTATGGGGAAAAAAAAGAGAGGAAAAACACCCATGGAGTGGAGCAAATTGCAAATCGAGTCTTACGTTTTACAATGATCTAATGCCGGTTTAGCAGCTCCAGAACAAGGTCAATTTTTCAATAAAGAGAATCACATTGAACCCAAAATTTATCCTAATTAGATCATGCAATTACTTTCAAAACAGGATTCAACGAATTCAAATCTACAAAATGCAATTCTTTCTTTTTATCTTCGAATAGGAATGGCGGCAGGCAGAAGAATGGACATTGTTTTAGACGACCATAAATCATGGGGGAAACAAGGAAAAAAAAAAAGAATTACTGTACAGTGTTGATGAAAATGGTGGGAATGGCCCGGCCGACATATCACTGTATAAACATATCTTGGTCTTTTACTTTAATGGTGGCCTCTTCTAAGGGCAGACAAAAATCCTCCTGAAGATTTCTCCTTACGTCGATCTTCACCGTCATCTCCTACCTGTTTTGCAAATTTACCCACTGTAAAAATCTGATATAGATGTTCATATTAAAGGCTTTTAAAACAATATAAGCACAAAATGGCAAAAACTGAGCAAACAACCATGTGTATGTCGTCGAGCCATTGGACGCAGGTGAATAATTTGTGAAAATAAAATAAGTCGAATGGAGAGAATGAAAACAAACCTCCTTGGCAATTTGCTGTAAAATCTCTATAATTTCAGAAAAATCAGGTCTTAGTGCAGGATCTTGTTGCCAGCATCTCTCAAGCAGTTCAGCCAGCTTGGGGTTAGTGTGCTTTGGAATTGTAGGACGTAGATTCTAGAATCAATATGAATAAATAGAGTGATTACTATTTGTCTAAGCACTGTCAAAATAATCATCCAATGACTTTCCTTGTCGATGATAGAGACAGTAGGCATACCTTTTGAACCACTCCAACAGCAGCTTGTAATGGGGTTAAGTACTCGTATGGAAGCTGCAAATGCAAACAAAAACAAACCATCAGACATCTTCATGTATATGTAACCTGAACAAATTAAACAAAAGATAGTGACTGAGAAATACCTTTCCGGTTAACAACTCCCATAATACGATTCCAAAACTAAAAACATCAGCCTTGTGATCATATGGCTTGTGTTCAATAACCTTCAAAGCAAAAGAACTGTGGTAAGAAAATGAGGAGATGAACAATCAATTAGAGGATGAATGATAATCTCAACTCAAACGGATTAATGCAATTACCAATTTATTTTTAAAGAGGAAAATAAAGCAACAATGAGTAAAGAGAGCAAACTGATCAAGATTAAACCCTTTTTCCTTTCTAATCATGATAAAGAAACACAAGTGAAGACAATAAAGAGGCAAATAAAACAGTCAATACACTTTAACTTACTGGAATAAAAAAAGAGGCTAAACTCTTTGCTTAGATTTAAACTTGGGTTAAAAAAAGCAAATAAAGAATACAACTTAAATCATGGTTCATCAAGTACTTAAGTTCTCTAATTTTAATTTTAATGGAAATTAACTGAGTGAATCAGCAAGCTTCCTTAAACCAAACTACATTTCTAGAAAGTTATACACTGCTTAATGCTTATAATGCTATATCTTCCTTTCTTTTTTTATATTTCACGAGACACTCGAAGGAAAGTTTAGGGACATTCATGGAACAGTTTCTAACAGCTTTTGTGATAGGAGCTCACCTCAGGAGCCATCCATCTGTATGTTCCAGTTTCAGCTGTCATAACTCCAGATTGAGATTTCACTCTAGCAACCCCAAAATCAGCAACCTTAACCACCTGTAAGGCAAACCTGTATTAGAATTTTTATCAAGCTAGCATTTAATTTCACCACAATAAATTATAGAAAGGGCATGTTTATAGGAGAGATTGTTCTCAAGCAAGATTTCAGGAAAGGAATAATTAGAGACAAGCTTAAGTCAACTCAATGTATAAACTTTAGCAACTATAAGAATCTTACTTCATTTTCATCCATTAGAAGATTAGCAGCCTTCAAATCCCTATGGATTATATTATTTTGGTGCAAGTAGTTCATTCCTTTAGAAACATCTATTGCAACTTTAAGCAACGATGGAAGCCTGAAAACACCCTTCTGTTTGTGAAGGTAGTCGTATACACTTCCGCCAGACATAAATTCTGTAAAGAGAAAAGAAAGGAAAAGACAGAAAGAAAACTGGCATTAGCATTTTCTTTCAATTACAAAAGAAAAACAAAGAGAGAGAGAGAGAGATAGAAATATTCATAAATCTCACTTTCATCAAGTTAATAAAAGACAATAGAGAATCAGTAGGACACCTGTAATAATACACAAGTTTGGAGGCTGGGTACATGCACCAAGAAATTGTACAACATTCTTATGCCGAACTTTCCTGCAAATTTGAAGTAAAATTGTTGATTAACAGAATAGATCATTCCTGGAACAAAGTAGAACTCTATTTGATAAAATATAAATTATGTGGATTTCATGATGGAAGAATTAAAAGTGAGAAAACCGATCAAAGACATTAAAACCCAAAGTGGCTACTTGCTACTGTAAATTAGTATGAGTTTCACTGGTTTTCTTTCTATAAGAATACATGAAGTATTAAAAATAAATAAGAAACACGCAACAACTGGAGAAGCCTAACATTATCAGTTGATCACAGATCTGAGTCAATATGGCATTCAAACAACAAACAAAGATACCTCTTGACTTCAGATTATAATATTCAACAAATTGAGGATAACTTGGGGAAAACTACCACTTCAGACTTTTCTTTTCTTTTTTGTTGAGGAGGTGGGAGGGTAGGGAGCACAATTTAGAATTCATCAAGACATTTCGGCACAAACCTCATGATAAAAACTTCCTGGGCAAACTCTTTCTGCAAATCAGTATTCAAACGCTCTGGCTTGAGGACCTTAATAGCCACTTCCTGACTACAATAAGTACCTTTATACCTGAAACAGAAAAAAAAAGGCGATTATATTGAAGCTTCAAAAAGAAACCTGCATCAGAAAGTAATTATTTCACTTACAGATCCCCGTATGACCCAGATGCAACTTTGTTTTCAAACTTCAAGTGTCTAGGATCAATTTCCCAAACATCGGTCCCATCATTAGGAATTGCCACATAATTCTGATAAGCATTGGTCCCCATTTTCTCATAGTCCCTCTTAGGAGAAAAGGAATGTTGCTTCAGCCAAGATTGCTTCTGCAGAAAACCCATTGAAAGAAAGTCTGTTTGAGTTGCTCATAATATACGCCAACCTTTTAGCAGATAAATTATAACTTTCACATTAAAAATGTTCATTTCTCTATACACATTAAGCATTTCAGCATTTACACTGTACCAATCACTTGTCAGTGGAAAGCATGGAACACATCCAAAATGCTTATTCAGATTAGAAGACAAATATTTACCAATTAGGATTTGAAGCCCACTAACGTAAACAAAGGAAGAGGGCACAGGGGACAGAGCTCAATAGGGGATTAGTTTCAAAATATTAAGACTGTAGTATTATTTTCAACCACCAAGGATGCCATTATTAACCTACATAGAATTAGTTGAGCATTCAACAGGCATAAATCTCAGGTGAAGAGCAACAGAAGGTTGTTATGATCCATGAAAATAAAAATTTTATAATTTTTATCATTTTATCATAAAATTAGAAACATTTCAAGTAATAGAAAGGCCTAGGCCTATTTACAGCTGAGTAATTTTTGCAAGTATTATCCTGCAGTGCTCCACTTTAAAAGCTAGAGAAAGCAATCAAAGCCAAATAGCTCAGACAATTTATTATGTTAACATAATAGGGTAGCATAAAAATGATAAGCACACTCATGCAAGCGAATATAAACTTTCCTGATAGGACTAACACCACAACATTTCATATTAATCACTAGTGTTGTGGGAATGAAAACAACTCGACAAAGAAAAAATGAAAGGAGAGATATTTTCAAGAAAATATTAGATAACATTCAAAACATCCTAAGTCATTACCTCAACTTTTAAGACTTCCTTTTCCAAAACAACTTTAAGCTGCTCTGTTTCCTGGCAATTTCATATCACAAGTCTGTTAAGCAAGTTCTACAAATAATTTTATTTAGATCAACAGTTAAAGCATTTAAGCACAGCAATAAGAACTAATGCCGTTCACTAAATGGAAGTTCAATATGAGTTTCAAGAAAAAAATAATGACTACCCTCTAAATTAACAGATGAAAGAATTCATAAATTGAGGAAACAGCAGCTTATATAATATTTTTGAGAAATAATAAGAGTAGATATATTGACAGATAAACATAAAATAATGCAATACCAATCATGAGAGCTGTTATTTTCTTTTTTTGTCGAACATAAAAATGATGTCCATAATTAAGATATTATAATGAAAAGTACCTCATAAGGCCAACCATCAACTACAAAAACATCTAAGGAGTAACCATCAACAGTGGAAAATGCATGTGCTTCCTGGATGTTCAGCCCAATCTCAGCAAGCAATGCAGTCAACTGCAAGTATTGCACGAGTGTGACCCAATGGAATGAGAAACAATATCGAATCATAAATATTTAAAGGATGTGTGCCTCACATATAAGGTCAAGAACTCACATTGAAGTAAATTGAAAGTAAAACAATAACAGTCATTTTTACAAGAAAAATGACTACCATGAGAATAATATAAAATGTCAGTTGATTGAACCAAGAGCTTAAATGGAACCTAGAATGCATTCTTTATCTATAATTTTATTAGAAAATAATTTGAGTGTGACCATCAGCGTTCTTAAAGCAAACAACTTCAAGATAACAAAGATTGTAACAAAAATGTACACTTCTAGTTTGACAAACAAAACTATATATACCTGACTGAGAAGTTTCGGTTTGTCTTCTGTTGAAAACGTAATTTCATGCATGGGCCTTCACCGGCAAGTGCAACAGTTAGAAAACAATGTAAATTTCACTATCCAAATGGACAGAAAGTATTTAAAAATGAAAGAAGTATCAATCAATTAACAGTAACAAAGATGAACAAAATCTTAATATGACTATAGATATCATCATCACAAAAAGGTGCAAAAGCACGCCTAAAACTTAAGTCAACAAAAGATAGCAGGTTAGGAAGCATGAATCTGAGGCAAGAAAGTTGAACTTTTGCAAGAGTGTACCAATGAACTACTAAATATTTTAAAAAAAAACATAATAACTTTTTTTTAAAAACATAGTATAACACAAACTTGACCAAAGTCTTGGTAGGAATAGTCGGTTCTTAACAAAGAATTTTAAGACTAATAAATACCGGGAAAAATGTGATTTGGCATGTACAGAGCTATCTCCATCTTGATCTTCAGATTTATCTGCTTCAAGAGCAAGTGCTTCAAGATTAGGGGATGAGCCAAAGGCAGGAGGCGGATGTATGCTGACAATAAAAAAGTAAGCTAAAATTGTCAGCATCGATAACAACAGTCAAGATGAAAAATGAACAACAAATATTGTAAAGGAAAAAATCAAAAGGTATATTTAAGTCCTGTAAACAAATTCTGCCCTTTTCATGAAATTAATGCATACACATTATAGATGGCAAAAGTTCTTCAAAATCAAACCTCCGTCTTATAACGTGCTTTGGATCACTTTGAGCAGAATCCCCACACGAGGGATTTGAAAGAGCAGGATCAACTAAACTCCCATCAGAAATAGATTGGACCTACAAAGCAGGAAGCATCATGGGTTGTTTGATTATAAACAAAAGTTTACAACCAAGTACCAGAACATTTAAAAACAAATAAAGAGCCAGGACCCATAGGTTATGACATTTAAAAGACACATTCAAACCTTTTATGCTTAACCTCAAGATGCACGCATGCATTTGCAAATAATGCCAAACTGCATACGAAACTACACATGATTCAAGTTTACAGTCACAAAAAGGAATGATAATATGTGTGCAGAATCATTTAAATTGAACTGCTACTGTCAAATAGAATCGCTTTACAATTAGTTAGCCTCATAACCTCATTGATAGTTAATGGCCCAAATAAGGAAACATTTACAATAGGATGATAGCAGTAGCAACTGCAATCCTCAACTAATATAATGTGTTATTGACAGCAACAAGTTAATGCTATGCACTAAATTTTAGAACTTTCTAGAAGGGAAAATGTACAATAGGGATAGATGTCGAAATGAGTCTTAGCAGTGTCAATATGCTATTGAAAATTATTATGTTGAAGAACATTTTAAGTTTTACAAGAATCTCTCTTTCTTTCTACTATGACCACTACTACCATGAAAAGAAGATACAACACAATATTTGAGCTCCATGATGTGAAAATGCGGCACAGAGAGAAAGAACAAGTCAGATTCAGCCAACTAAGTTTGAGACAGAGATCATCCTGACTAGGGTGACCAGTACAGGCCAAGGCACTATAGCTATAGCTACGGGTCAAATTTAAAGTAAAAAACCATAAACTTACTTATTAATGAAAAATTAAGCATGCACTTTATAAACATCATAGGAAAGGTAACCTAACCAACTGAATACAGTAGCTTGATTACACTATGCAAAGGACAACTTTTATACTGCAACATAGATACCATGCTACTGGAACCCCAAAGAGAGAAATATTATTTGAACTTCCAAATTTTCTCAAAGATATACGTACATTTGTATGCTTATTATTGTAGAATACAATAATATTGTTTTAATAATCTAAAAGAGCTAGGTACTTAGAAGTGGGACCTGATGACTTTCAATTACCAAAGTCCGACGAGGCAAGGTGAACCGCATCACATGATTCATGACATTAACCATATACCAATCATTCTAAATTGACAAAAAAAAAAGATATAACAAATTTTCGCTTTTACTGAAAAAGTAGAGCAAATCACAGTGCCTTGTTATGAAATTGAAACCTAACAAGAAAGAGAAAGTTACCTGCACGAGACGAACTTCCATTGCCGGTCTGTTGGCAGGATCATGAGCCAAATGCAGTAATCTCTGGTGCATAAGAACATCTTCTGCCCTTTCCACATTCACATCTAACGCATAGCTGCAATGAGTAAACTCGCGCTTAATTAAAACAACTTTTGATTAATTCAAAACAAAAATGAAAAGTGGATCAAACAGATCTGCTTCACTCTACTTGTTTCCGATCTTATAGGCAACAAGCCAAGCATCAAAACGAACCATAAAGAATTAAAATGACAAAAAAGAAAATCTTAAGCAAGAAAATTTCATATTAAGGCTTACTAACTTAGATAAAATATTAAGGCAAACAGTTCCTTAACTCCAAAAATTAAATGCGAAAAACAAAATTCAAACAGAAAAATTGATAAAAGAAACTCTTATCTAAGATTGAGCATCTCGATTAAAAAATTTGTTATAACAGATACAGATATAAGGGGGAATGTAGAAATTTTAGTAGTATTTGTTTTTGTATTTTATGCATGCAGTAAATTTTGGAGAAGGAAAAAAACGTAATAAAGGATATACCGACTAGGTAGACGATTGAAGTGAGCCCAGAGTTCGTCATCAAAGCCAGGCCGATTAGCCTCTTCTATGTCGGAATCACGTAGCCGCCGGAGCACCTCATTGGAGACCTCGAGCTTTTGCCGCTGTTGCCGGCTCTGCAACGGCGAAAAATCGTTCGCTTTGCTCACGCAGCTCTCGTTATCGTCCATCACCATTGAAAGAAGAAAAAAGAAAATACAAACGCAATGAAAGGGTAAATTAAAGATATAAGGCAAAAACCAAAAAGGTTAAGGCAAGGAAAGGAAAGGCGTGAATGTGATGATTCTTTTGCTTTTCGTTTACGTTGAGTTTATATCGAAAACGCAGATTTAAGAAAAAAAAATGTTTTATTTCCCAAACACCTAAACAACATATTATTTCTCTCTCACTAAACTAACGTATATATATTTGACCCAAAAAAAAAAACTAGAGCATATATAAATATTGGACTCTATCTAGATTTGTAAACCACTTGAAAGAAAATGTAGCTTTTTTATTTACGGTTTTGTGAAATTCTTATTTTTATAATTTAATTAAGGAGTTGTTTTTATATATTCTGGAAACTAATTGATAACATTTTTTATATAGAAATTTTAGCAAAAATTTTAATTATTTATTATCTTAAAATAAACGTGATAATCAAGAAAATGATAAAGCAGCGCAAACCGTTCATATTGTGGATCTGTAGCTGAAGGAGTGGACTTCTTTAAGGGATTTGGGTTCGGTCAAAGCAAGTGAGGTGTAAAGGGTGAGGCCACATCAGACATGATAAGGCAGCGCAACTCAGTATCATAAAACTATTAATTTCTTTTTGGTGTATTTCAAATAATTAATCCCTAAAATAAACCCACCTATAAATGATGTACAATGCCAAGAAGCCCCCACTTACTCCTCTTGCCGAATAAAATTTGGCCAAAAGGCATATGCCGAGTGCCACCAGTCCCCACTGATGTGGATAAGATCTTGATTCCCAAAAGGCAATTCCACCCCTTTTTAACTTTTTTGTCTTTCTTAATAAATAAATAAATATTTTACACTTAATCAAAATTACCTTTGGGTATATTGCCAGGGTTTTACTCTCAGATTTTGCTTTTTGGTTCAATTTATTATTAATCTATGTAAATTATAATTTAGTTACATTCTTTTAATGACAAAAAAACCTATTCAACCCTTCTAAAGAAACCCAAAATTAATTTTATCCTTAACAATGTTAAATTTCTAATAGTCCATGTAATGTAAATTTCACAACTAATATACACCTAATAAAAATATCCCCCACCTGTAATCATATTGAGAAGGTGGGTTCTTTTTAATATTTAGAGAATTTTTGTTATGTTAAAAGAGACAAATAATGAGATGATTGTGACTGAGGGAGACCAAGAAGGAAAGGAAGCTATGGCCATGGTGCCAGAAATTGGAGCCTTAATCAACTCCTCACATTTCCATCAGTTTCCTACTTTAATTTTCCTTCTTGCTCATCAAGTAAAATCATAATTTTTATATAATTTATACAATTTAATTTATTTTTAAAAAATCTATGGGGCTAATCCAATTGATAATTTTGTAAAGTATTTAATTGAAAAAAAAAAAAGCACAACTGTTGTAAATAGAAATGAAGCTCTGCATGATAGGTTTTTAATGGTCGTTGAGAAGAGATAAGGTTTAAGCTTAAGCTATCTGGGGGAGGTTAGCAAATTTTATTGAATTTTTATTTTTTGAATGTTTTCCTTATGTATTGTTAGTTTTTTTTTTTTTTTCCTTTAATGGACCGATAAGAATTTAATATTGTGTTCCTTATTATTAATAGATTTTTCTCTTGCCATATAACATAAATTGACACTATTGATGTTGTTTACTTTCAAAATTAGGAATAAAATTATTTTTTAGAAAGATTAATTTATTTAATATTGAAATTGAAAAGGATTGGAGAGATTTTTTACTATTTCTTTTAATTTTGAAATTATAGTTTGGACCCAAATTTTAGTTTGAAATTTTATTTTAGTTTCATATTATATATATTTAATAATTGTTTTTAATTTAAAATTTCAATCTTGATTAAAACAGTAGCCTTCAATTTTTCTTTAAATTTAATTTAACAAATTTAAATACTATAATTTGGGTGGTGATTAAAATTTTAAAATTTAACAAATATAAAAACTAAAAATATGAAACTAAAGTAAAAAAATAAATGATGTTTTTAATATTGTGATAGTGAAAAATGTTGGGTTTTAATAAAACTGAATCACATGGGATTGTGTTTCCACTAAAACTCCAAATGAACCAAAAATGGTCCCGATTCACAGAAGATGGATATGGAATCTTTTTTATTATCATAAATAGAAAGGAAAAACGACAATGTGAGCCTCCTCCTCATTCCTCACTGCTTGGAAGCCAGCGTTAATTTGTAGGGTCACCTTTGGTTTTTGCTACCATAACAAGTATTATCTTTATTACAACAAAACCAAACACAAATTGTTATTATCATTCTTTGTACAATAACAATCCAAATAATGACAGGTTAAATATTACTAACTTAATTACAATCGATCAGCGTATAGTAAATTTTCTTATTTAAATTCAGTAAATCATATGTTTTGGCAAATATATCAAATCCAATAAAAACTTTGTTCAATTTCTTGAATCATAGTACACCCACCGGGAAGTTGAGATAATGTGCGAGATACTAATGATTCACGTGGAGTGTGAACAATTTGAATTTCAGCATAGAAGAGACACTGAGGAAAAGGTTTGTTCCTACTAGGTACTTGGTACACCTGTTTTGCTTATTATTCCAATTTAAAAAATGAATAAATTAGTTTATATATATATTATATCAAAGAGTAAATTAATCTTTGTGTTAAAAGTTTTATTCTTTTTTACTGTTAAAAATTTATCATTATACATCAACATTAAGTACACCTAGTATGTTAAGTGTCACTATCTAATTATTTTATTAGTCATATTAATTTTTAACAATATAAAAAAATAAAATTTTAATAAATTAAATTAATTTATTCTTTAATTTAACATATAAGAATTAATATATAATTTTTTAAGTAGATAAAATAAAAATGCTTTCACCTTTTATTTGATTTTTTTTTTTATGTTAAACAAAAGATTTTATTTATTTTACTATGGGGACTCATCACAATTAATGGGTTGGGGGTGGGTAACGTGTGGGGTTGAGAAAGAACGTGATGATAGGGACATTAAGTGATAGGTTGGGTTAAAAACGTAGATGGTGACGTGTCTGCAATAAGAGTGGATAGCATCAAATGTAATCCAAACCTTCTCCGTTGAGGATCAGAGTCGCCGTCATTGGTTTCGGTTCTTTACTAATCAACCTGACACCTGTTTGAACCTACTTCGTCTGATTCATTTGCTTCCACTTTTTCAATTTCGAATCAAATATGGACCACTACGACGTAATAAAAGTTTGCGTCTTTCGATCTTTTAATCTTAAAAAGGAAATAGTAATGTGGCTAATTTAAGTTTCTAATATTATACTTCGATCTTGTATAATCGATATGAAGTTTCTAAACATGCAAATCGTGGATCGTATTAATGACAAAAATAATAATAAACACCGTAATACAAATTATTTTGAATAATCCTTTAAAAAGTATATTTTGAATAATATTTCAAACATTCCGATCTTTATATGATGTAAGGTAGTTTAATAAATATTACTTAAAATTTTATTATACGTATGCGTGTTGAAATTATATATTTAAAATATAGATGTATGTTTAAAAATAATATATAATAAATAATAAAATGTATGGTTTGAAATTAATTAATAATAATACATGTAATATGTAAAATATTAAAACAAAAAATTAGTTAAGATTGTAAGTAAAACAAAATTTAAATACGTAAATACATCAAATTAATAATATTAAATACACTACAATTATTTATCATGGTGTTGTAATTGATCTTGAGTTGATGTCGAATTAACTTATGGCACCAACTCAATCAATAACATTAGCAAGATATACAATTGATAAAGGTAATAAAGTGTGATATTTAGTTGCTTTAAATTAGTCATTGCAGGGTTTGTGTCTTATTATATATGTTATTTCAGAATGACGAATTCTCTCTGTGATAATACCGATCTTGGAAATTCCACCGTAGAGGAGATGATTCCCAAGAAGGTTAGATTCAGAGACAAAGTGGAAGAGACGAGCAATGACATGGTGATCGAGCTGTCCTCTGATCAGCCTACTTCTTGGAAAGACATGCTTATCGGTCATTCCTCAAAGGATGGCTTTAATGGCTCGGAAGAAAAGAAAGCTATTGATATTTTGGAAGGGGACATTCAAAGATCTGTTGTGAATGGGATGCCATCCATTACGTTCTCAGACCGGATTCATCAAATCCTCCTTCAGGGTATGGACAATACTATAATCTTAAAACTCTTAGGTCGTAACATTGGTTTTGATTGTTTGAGAACAAAATTCTGATGATGTGGAGACCCACAAATTTCTATTCATATGATGGACATTGAGAATGGCTATTTTTTAGTCAAATTCCAAAATAAACTGGATTGCGAAAAGGCACTCTCTAAAGGACCGTAGACTATCTTTGGCCAATATTTGACTGTTCAGCCTTGGATGATGGCTTTCAATTCTTCACAAGCGTACCCAAGTGTAGTGATGGCATGGATTAGGTTCCCTACATTACCCAGTTATTTTTACAATCGCAAAATCATTACAGAAATTGGAAAACTTGTGGGTAAAGTGGTCAAGTTGGACATGAACACCGATAGTAGGGCAATGGGTCGTTTTGCTAGGATGGCGGTGTATGTCAACTTAGAAAAACCATTGGTATCCCAAATATTGATTAATGGTCGGAAACAACAGGTAGAATACGAATCCCTCTCCACAATATGCTTTCAATGTGGAAGGTATGGGCATGTGGACAACATTTGTAAATTCAAAACTTCTGATTCTACGGTTGAGGCAAACAGAGACTCGCCTGTGATGAAACCGGAGATTCAAAAGATAAACATTGAAGGATCGAAAAAAAAGATGGTAACTACGGACCCTGGATGATTATCGAAATGAAATTAAGGCGCAAATTTAAGGACAATCTGCTGAAATCAACCAAAAATCAAGAAAGAGATAAGGGTGGCCCCCGGTTTGGTAGCTTGAAGAATAGGGATTTATTCATAGAAACACAAAACAGGGATATGGCTGATTTGCGAAAGTCTAAAGGAAAAGGTATCTTAATTGAGGATCAGCGAAGGAAAGAATTGGGGTTTCAAAATAATGGTCAAGCTGGTTCTAATAAGGAAAATAGCAACGGTAAAATTAAAGAGTTGGGCCTCAAAAATGTTCCAGGCCCGATTATCAAAAGGAATAAAGTTTTATCTTTAAGTTCCAATTCGGCCCACACTAATTTTAAGGAGACCATGCAGGTTTCAGATGTCCTTACCAATGGGTTAGGACTTGAGGTCTTATTGCCTATACAGGCCTGGACTCTAGTGGACCAAAAGGCCCAGGCAAAAGGAATTCAGCAGGGAGTTGTTGGGTCTGGTAGCAGCGGTCGTGCCCTTGCTGCGGTAAAATCTGGTTCTAAGCAGGTCACTGACGGAGAGAATTCACAAGCCGCAATGCAGCCTGAAATGCACCGATCTATTTCGCCTTCAAAGGAGTCGGAATGAGGCGAGTTGGTGGTTGACGTAAGTAGCCTGGATTCTGGCAGGCATTCAGCGGTAGTCTTTTTTGAAACAAATAGCCTTTACCCACAAGCAGTTCCTCGATTCCGATAAGAAATTATGATTCGGGCCAAGGGATGAGAATTATAGGGAAAAATAGCAAGCAAAACAAAAGTCTTCAAGGCAGCAACGTGCGTTTTAAAAATTATGGTTCTCATCGTGTTTCTCTAAGAAAGTCCATGGAGTATGTAACACCCCAAACCCGGCCCAAACGCTACAACCGGATCTGGTATGCCACTTAAGAGATTTTACATAACATGTCGCATTTTGGAAAACAATTACTAGGTTTACACCTTTATTTCGAAAGCTTAATAATTCATTAAAGTATAAAATATTAAGTAACCAATTATCTTGGTAGATTTTAAATAAAAACTAAAATTTCATGCAGGTCTTAACTTAATTGAAAACGTAAAACTTAAAACCCAGTAATAAAAGCCCAACAAAATCCCAAGACATAAATGGTAGTCTAGTGGCCCATGGCCTTATTACAAGGAAATTTGAACCCATTAATTAAATGAAAATAAAAAAATTAGACTAAGTCTTTTTTTTGAATTCTCAAAGCTCTCATCGCATGGCCACCTTGCTCTCCTCTCTCCACCCGGTCCGATGCCTAAGTGTCACCCGAGATGGTTAAAATTAAAGGGTGAGTCGCGAGACTCGGATGTGCAACCCTCATGCACCATTAGATTTGGGCTTTAGCCCCATAAAACAAAATAATCAAAATATAAGTAACAAAAATAATATACAAAGCCCAACCCATATCCTAGGTGTCCATCCGCTACACGCCCCATACCACCATTCACACCATTGGGGATTTCTACAATCAACCCACACCGCTACACGCCTTGATGGGCGTCGTGTTGCTCATCATCGATCATGGTCAGAGCCACTACAACAATGAATCACAGCAGGCCGCTACAACAGAATCACGGTAAAAACCGCTACAACAGATCACGGTAAAAAAAGCGCTACAACATATAACTTCCTCCTTTCATCAAACCCAACCCATGCAATCACATAAAATCGGTATACTTATAACATTTAATCGGATCATTTACTAACCTGGTGATTTGCTTTACCCCTTTTGGGTTCCCGTCAATATGCCGGGGTTTCGGCATTTAACAAAACATGTAATACTTATTTTCATATATTAATCAAACAGATCTAGATGGTGCGGAGAATTACACACCTGATATTGCGAAATCCAATATTCTTAGTCGATGTCCTTGCTATCTGGATCTATTATCCTCAATCTATAGCCTTGCTTAAAAGCCGGAACAATTGCGAAAATAGGCCTCTCCTTGAAATCCCGAAATTGGAGACTTATGATTTCCGGCTTTTAGATCTAGTCGACTAAGCTTCCTTCAAATCCCGAATTGCCGCCCATCATAAAACCATTAAACTATTAGCTTTTGGCTTTTGCCTTTCAAAAATCGGGAATAGATCATGAGAACTAATCAAAAATCAACACTTACCTTAGCATAGGAGATTCGGCTAGCACTATAGAGAGGATTCGGAAATGCCCATGGAAGATTTAAATGCCGGAAGTACAGAACTAATTCTCAAATAGGATGAACAGAAGAAAAGACTATGGATGCTTCGGCTTTTTCTAGAGAAATCGGCACAAGAAGGAAAAAGTGGAGAAGAGTTTCGGCTTTTAAAGAAATTGGAGAGGGAGAGGTTAGGGAATTTCGGCACAATGGGAGAGAAATTTAGGGTTTTCAGTGTCAGAATCAAGGAGCTAGCCCCCCTATTTATAGATATTTTGGCACCTACTGCTAAAAACCGAAAACGCCCTTAAAATTCAAGCTAAAAGAGAGGAGAAATTCGGCACCCTCCTTGCCATGCAGTAGCCGAATTTTACACTCCTCTAGGTGGTAGATTTTCGGCCAACACTTCCCTTGAAGATAAGCTCCTAACTTTTCTCCTTTTTATCTATGATATTATCACTTAAAAATCCACATAAAATCTCCTATTTTATAGCCTTGTAACCGTCCACCTCTACTAATCCCTAATGCCAAATTTAACTCACTTAAATTAAAATATTTGGGCCTCATTAAACTTAATACTTGGGCCCCTAATTCCTTGTGTGTGGCGTCACCCTCTCTTCATTTAAAGTGCCGAATTTGGCCTAAAACATGGGCTCATTCATGACCCAAAACTTGTTCATTTTTAATCATTAATGATGCCACTCTAATCTGGGCCTTTTGCCTAATTCTAAGCCCAAATTTAGACCCCTATCAATTAAATTAACATAGTAAACCTATCCCTACACCAAATGTATAGGCCCGTAAATTTAGGATGTTACAGAGTAATTGGTTGAGAACATTTCGGCTATCACCAAGGAGAATGTTGATTCTGGAATGCTAACCAGAAATGTTGAGCAGATGGAGGAGTTAAATACCCCTAGACAGTAAGGCTATCAAATTTTTGTTAGTTTTTTTTATCATTTTGAGTTTTATTTTTGTGGGCTTTGCAATTTTAGTAGATTTGTCTTTTATTTTATTTATATTTTTTTATATTTTATTTTGATGGATCCTAACCTTAAAATTTTCTCGTGGAACTGTCAAGGGTGTGCTAGTAAAAAATTCATCTGAGCTTTACGAAAATATAATTCGAAACATAGCCCGTATATTATCTACTTGGTGGAACCAAGAGTAAGCGATAAAAAAGCCAATTTTATTATTGAGCAATTGGGCTTTAACTTTTATCATCGGGTTGAAGCTGTTAGATTTTCAGGTGGCATCTGGTTGGGATGGAAGGATTCTATCTGAATTCATATTATTCAGAGCCATCCTCAATTTATTTTTCTTCGTGTTGATATGTTTAGTTCCAATAAGTCTATTCTTATTTCTTTTGTTTATGGAAGCCCTGACAGGATGAAACGAAAGCTCCTTGGGAAGGCTTACAAGATGTTTCCCCAGCCCAGACTATTCCTTAGCTTATCATGGGAGATTTCAACGCTATTTTATCTTCCTCAGAAAGAGAAATCCCTTTAATATAGGGAAACATTGTGAATTCTTTAGTAACTTCGTTGACTCTTGTGCTTTGCAGGATCTAGGGTTTTGTGGACCCTCTTTCACTTGGCAACGAGGTGGTACTTTTGTGAGATTAGATCGAGCACTTGTAAATGACGAATGGATGATATCTTTTTCGCAGTGTTTAGTTTAACACCTTACTCGTATTAAGTTGGATCATCGGCCTCTCTTACTTTCCACTAACCCGAACTTTGGTATTTCTAAAGGACGACCTTTTAGGTTCTTAGCAGGATGGATGCACCATAACACTTTTCCCACCTTTGTAAAAGAAAAATAGAGTTTTGCAGGTAATATGGTTGATACTCTTAATAATTTTACTTCTTCTGTTAAAATCTGGAACATGAATGTGTATGGTTTTTTGGGTGCTCGTAAGCGAATTCTTATGCATTTGCTAAACAATATTCAAAAGGCCATCGATCACTTTCCATCTAGTTAGTTAACTCAGAAAGAGTTGGAAGTTCGAGATGAGTTGGAAAATGTCCTTGACCATGAAGACTTATTCTGGAAACAGAAGGCTCGTTATGACTGGCTTTATCTAGGTGATAGAAATACAAAGTTTTATCATAGCCGCACGATCAGGAGAAGGAAATTCAATCGTATTTCTACTTTACGTATAGATGGTGGGGATTGGTGTTCTGATTAAGATGTCTTGCAGGCTAAGGCGGTGGAATTTTTCAAAAGACTTTATGGTGAGACTCCCTCTACTTTAAGAGGTATGCCTAATTTTGGTTTTCCTAGACTTTCCATTTTGGAATCTGATGTCACTAATGAGGAGATCAAAAGGGCAATATATGATATGACGCCCCTTAAAGCACCTGACAGTGATGGGTACCATGCTCTATTCTTTCAAAGTCAGTGGGATACTCTTAGTGGTGATGTGTGTCAATGGGTCAAAGAGGTTTTTGCTGGAAGACAGATTGAGCAGGAGCTGAATAATATGCTGATCGTTCTTATTCCTAAAAAGGAGAATCCCGAAGATTTTAACCAATTCCGGCCTATTAGCTTATGCTCGGTGCTGTACAAGTTGGTTATGAAAGTGATCGCGAATAGGTTTAAAGTGATTTTTCCAAAATTGATCTCACAGGAACAAGCTGGATTCATAGCTGGCCGGAATATATCGGATAACATCATTCTAGCACAATAAGTCATTCATTCAATGCGATGTAAGCGAAAAGGAAAAAATTGGATGGCCATAAAGTTAGACTTAGAGAAAGCTTACGACAGAGTTAGTTGGGAGTTTATTGCTACCTCGTTGAGTGCGACCGGGATCCCTATCTTTCTACAGAAAATAATCATGTCAGCCATATCCTCGTCTTCAATACAGATTCTCTGGAATGGAATGCTTACTCTCAAGTTTAAACCAGTTAGAGGAATCCGTCAAGGTTGTCCTCTATCACCGTATCTGTTTGTTCTCTGCATGGATTGGTTGGGGCATATTATTCGAATAGAGATGGAGGTCAGTAATTGGGATCCTATTTGGCTATCTCGGAATGGCCCTCCGGTCTCACATTTATTTTTTGCTGATGACCTGGTTATCTTTGGCAAAGTGCATCTTGATCAAGCAAGGTTGTTAGATTCCATCCTTAATCAGTTCTGTGAAATCTCGGGCCACAGAATTAGTGTTAGGAAGAGTAATATCTTCTTTTCCAAGATCACTCCAAGAGATGTTCGCAAGTAAATTATTCAAACTTTCGAATTTCAAGAAGTTCAGAATTTAGGTAGTATTTAGTTGTTACTCTCTTTCATGAGAGGTTTACCAAATATACGCTAAGCTTTGTTGTTGATAAGGTCAGGCAAAAACTGCAGAGTTGGGATGCTAGGATGTTATCTATGGCTGGGGGAATCACTTTGGCGCAGTCAGTTCTTCTCTCTATTCCCAACTTTTTTATGCAGTTGCTGATGATCTCGAGAGGCGTGTGCTTAGAGATTGAGAAGCTGGTCAGACAGTTTATCTGGGGTCGTACTGGTGGCCTTTCCAAAATGTCACTTGTAGGTTGGGACTCTATTTGTCAACCTAGAGCTCGAGGTGGCCTTGGTTTCAGATACTTAGATGATCAAAATAAGTCTTTTCTCATGAAAATTAGGTTTAGCCTTGTTTCCAAGAGCCATGCACTTTGGGTTAGGTTCCTTCGTTCCAAGTATAGTTGGAAAGAGCAGTTCCCGAATTTGATTAGCAGGAATCAATGCTCACATTTATGGAAATCTCTTTCTAAGATTTGGTCGTTATTCCATGATAACCTTATTTGGTCTCTTGGTGATGACGCTACTATCCGATGTTGGAAAGACTCTTGGATTCCAGGTATGGGTTCTTTAATCACTAAAATTCCATCTTATACTAACCTTGATCTAGACTGCCGTGTTAGGAAGTTTGTCAATTTGGATGGAAGCTGGAATTTGGAGATGTTTCGTGTTTGGCTACCTGAAGATGTGATTTGTAGGATCATTAATATTCCTCCCCCACATCCTGATTCTGGTTCAGATAGGGAAATTTGGGCTCGGTCAACCTCAGGAGCTTTTTCAATTCGTAGCGCTTATTGGGCCTTAAAAGAACCTACTTGGAATCCTTCAGACAAACAATGGAAGGCTATTTGGAAATATTCGAGACCACAAAGAGTTAGAGTCTTTCTCTGGTTGGTTTATCAGCAAAGAATACTTACTAACTCGGAGAGTGTAAGAAGGAGGATTGGCCATTGTACTTCGTGTGCTTTATGTGGACATGTGACTAAAGATTTGGCTCATGCTCTCCGAGACTGCTCCTTTGCGAAGGAATTGTGGATGCTTGTACTTCCAGATCGACTTAAACAAAGGTTCTTTTCTTCTCCCTTTCCTTATTGGGTTTCACTTAATCTTTGTTTTCATGAAAGATTGCAGGATAGTGGACTCTCTTGGCCTTGTTTATTTGGATTAATTGTGTGGCGTATCTGGAAAAATAGAAACCTTTTTATTTTCCAGAATCTTTCATGGTCAGTAACTGAGGTGGTTAAGAACTCTAGTTGCTGGGCTCGACAATACGAAGCACGCATGGGGAATAATAAAAGGAATAATCTCAGATCGAGTTCGGCAAATATCTCGGATAATTCCTGGGTTTTTCTATCCACGGATGGAGCTGTGGCCAGAGATTCTGGATATGCTGCTTCAGGAGGCGTGGCTAGAGACCATAAGGAAATTGGATAGTGGGATTCTCTCGCTTTCTAGGAGTTTGCTCTCCGTTTGAAGCTGAAGTCTGGGGTATCCTTGATGGAATACTCATTTTGCTCAATAAAGGATTTAGGCAAATCTCGATATTGACTGATAATCTTGAAGTTGCTCAAGTCTTGTCTGAATTGGATTTGGAGGAATCCGGGATTACTATTCTCAGAAGGACTCAGCGCATCATAAGGGCAGAAGGAAAGTGGAAGATTAAACATATTCCAAGAAATCGAAATTTGGTGCCAGATCGTCTTGCTAAACTTGGCCTGAGTTGGAAATCAAGCTTACAAGTTTTTGATGAAGCTCCCAAGGAAGTTATTGATTTGTTACATGAAGATAAAGATAATGGTTGTCTTATGTAGTTGATTTTATTCAATTTCTTTTCATCAAAAAAAAAAAAAAAGTGTGATATTTAAATGTGATACAAAATATTTTTAAATTTTGGTTGAGTGGTAAAGTTAAAGTTTTATTGTTCAAGTCCACCATATGCAAATTATTTATTTTTAAACAAAAAGACTAAAATATCCTAAAATAATATAACTTAATTTAAACACAAATAGACATTTTCATAATTTCCTTAACCGTGTTGGTGTCCCGATGACTCATTACATCAACTTAGTTAGAAGTTTAAATAATAGTAAGTATAGATATATAATTGATAAATGTAATAAAACGTGCATAATAAAAATAAAATCAACTATATATATCAAGGTAAAACTTTGATTTAGTGGTAAAGTTAAAGTTTTATTGAATTTAAATGTAAATTATTTATTTATTTTTTAAAAATAAAAAAAATTAAAATACTCTAAAATAACATAATTTATTTTAAATACGAATAAATATTTTTATAATATCAAAGTAATATGATTGACTTATATTATTAAGTGAATCAATATTTAAATAATAGCAAGAAATTTTTAATAAGATTTTTTATCATTAATGCAAATCGTGGATCATGTTTGAACTAATTTATTTTTAATAATAAAATACAAATAAGTCAGTTAACATATTCTTGGACAAGTTGATCAACATAATTCGACAAGTTGGGCCTAACAAACGTCTAAAATCCATGTTGTTGTCTAGGTTTCTGACAAATGTTCTTAACGAGTGTCTATAAAATATTTTTAAATTTAATTAATATTAGTCCTATGACACATTTATTATGTGATAAATAAAATAAAATAAAATTCTTTTAAAATAAATAAATATTAATAAAATTAATAATAATTATTTAAAAACTTGTTGAATGTCATTAAAGAAAAAAAAATCTATTAAGTTGTTAGTTGTGTGAAAGTGAGTGTTTTCTTTTTCACTTTTGTGAATTTTACTTTAAGATGTGGGGTAATTAAAATTGTAAAAGTGGGTGTCTTGTGAATTTTGTTTTATTAAAAAAATTATTAAATTATCTTTTCATCCTATCACCAATTGTTTTTCATAATATTTTAATTCATTAGTTTTGTCAGTTAAAATTTTAAGTAATAGTAAATATAAATTTAATTTAATTAAAATATTATTTAATAGGAATGTATTATAATTATAATTAATATTAGATTATAACACAATATGGTTGATGAAAACATATTTATAAAAAAAAATATATTAAAACGAAGTGGGTAAAAGTACCATGAAAATCCTTGTACTATGAGTTAGATTGCATTTTGCACCATTCACTTAAAAGAATGGATAAATTAGTTTATGTACAATAGATCAAAGAGTAAATTAGTCATTTCTATTAAAATTCATTAATTTCATTTGTTAAAATTTGACGTGGTTGATTAAATAACCAGATAAGTACATGTGGTATGCTATTTTGACCCTATGCTAACGTACAACGACCAATTTTATAAAGTACAAGTAAAATTGTTCTCTAAATCAAATGTTGACCAATAAAAAAAGCTTTATGATATTAGTCCCTATACTTATCCAAAATTTGAGATTTAATCTATGTATTTTAAATTTTAAAAAATTTAATCTTCTTACGTTTTCAATTTTAAAAATTTAGTTTAATCATCATTGTTGTTTTTAATTTTTTTTTTTTTAAGATTTTGTCAACGTAATATGTTTATTTTTTATCAATCATATACAATATCATATGAAGGCAATTTAACATGGTAAATTAACATGTTTTAATAGAAAACACTAATCATGTTAAAAATCAGACAAAAATTCTTAAATAAAAAATTAATTTTTAATTTTTTTACGTAGATGAACTAAATTTCAAATTTTATATAAGTATAAAACCCATAAATAATTTATATTAAGAGGAGGAGATAAGTTGATTAATAAGATTAATCAGCAGTTAGCAAATAGATGATGAAGTGGTATGGGAAGAGTACTTTACCTGTAATTAATTTCATTATAGTTGTGTAATTATTCATTTATAACACAAGATTATTGTTTCTTCATTTAAAGCATGAATCTCGTTTTGGTTGGTTTAAATAGGGTGAGATGGGTAGTTGTTAGTTTTAATGCCACGACTTACCAAGCAAAATGGTTGACGTGGCAAAAGTGGCTTCTGGGCTTCACCAAAGGTCAGGTGGAGTCAAGATCCTTCATGTAACTCCAACACGTGGGACCCAACCAAATGATGATCTGGCCGATTAATGGAAGGCTATTTGTTTTCATGTTTCCAGTTAAAATAAACACTTCACCTAATATAGCTGTGATTTGTTATTCCCAATTAATTAAACATCAGTTTAATTTAAAAATCATTTAAAATTATTTATTTTTGTAGTTTATCTAAAATATTTAAAAGAAAATTAGAAAAAATAAAATCTTTTTCCTTTCACACATATTATGGGGTCATATAATCTAATTTAAATTAGAAATTGTGACACTCACTTTGTAAGCAAAACCTAATTAAAAATTTTAAAATTATAAAAAGATAAATAATGAAATTTTATTAAAGATATAAGAAAGTGAAAATTACAAAAAATAATATTATGTCTGAGAAATTGAAAATGAAAAAACAATAAAAGTTCTACTCACAATGTGTGAGAAGTGAAAATGAAAAAAATGCTAAATGTGAAGTGGGCAGATATTTTCTAATATAGTAGTTTTATTAGAACAAATGGTTTTTCTTTTTCATTTCGAAGACGATATATAAAATAATTACTTTTATAATAACATTTATTATTTTTAAAAAATATTTTTTAATTTATCTATTTTATCCAAAATATTTAAGCACATTAAGAGTTCACCAACTCAGTCATGAAAACACAAAAATATTTCTTCATTTAAATTATAATTAATAATATTATGATAGAACTTTTATGTTATCTTTAAATAAAATATTTTTAACATATAATATTTTTTAATAAAATTGATGTGGTAATAATTTTGTTAGAAGTTAATTTATTAGTACTAGAAATCTTATTACACATATATGTGCATGGAAACTATAAATATAGAATAATATATACAAAAGATGAAAATAATAAAGTGTATAAAATAAATTTTAAATGTATAAAAATATCAAAATAAAATTTTAGCTAAACTCAAATCTTACCATATATAAATTTTTATTGATTTTTTAAATTAAAAAACTAAAATACACTTAAATAATATAATTAATTTTAATTACAAAAAAACATATCTATAATTTTTTAACTGGGTTGAGAACTCAATTGAGTTTAATAAAAAAATTTAAATAATAGTATAGATAATAGAAATAATGAATGAAAAAGGTGACCTAACTCTTACGTGTAAGATAAGCATAGGTAGGGGGGATTAAGGAAAAGGAACCCAAGTTGATGGGTTTGACAGCCTGACATAACATCATAAGATGAACTCCCCACTTCTACCACTTCCTCAAAGAGAAAAATGCCGTGGGTAAAAATGTGGTTTTAACTATTTGAATTTAGCTCAATTCTACCTTTTCAGTAAAGGATCTAAACTAGTGGATTTACAAAGTATTAACTGATTAAAAATATTATAAATTACTCCAAAATTTAAAATTAAAAACACATACAGTTTACATGGGCTGTGTTGTTTTGAACGACAAACAAGAAGCAGCACATTGAGTTTGCCATCTTATCTATGTCTGCTTTCTCTTTTGCCTGCTTTGATTTTTTTATATAAAAACTTATCGGCCGATCAGATGCATTTTTGATTCATTGAACCAGGACAAGTCATCTAATCACAAATTGAATAAAAAAGTTTACAATCATCACGTTATCCTAATGCGTATTTAAATTATTTTCTTATTATTTTTTTACGGTAGTTCATAAATATCATGATTTTGAAAAAGAAACAAAACTTGGAAATCTTCTGGATGTATAGCTTGTAATGAATTTATAATTAGTAGGATAACTTAATTACATTATCAATTCTCTTTATTTATATACATTCGATATATATATTTATATAAATTTGACAATCAAGACTAAATTTAAATACTTTATCATGATAATAAATTAGATTATCGCCTTATTATGTGGGTTCAACTCTACAATAATAATAATAATAAAAAGAGAGAAGGCATTAACTCTCTTAAATGAGATCTACACGGGATGCAATTTGAGTTTATTTGAAATTAAAGTAATCAAATAAATTGAGAAGGAAAACATAAAAAAAAAATGTTTGTTTAACTGCACGTGTCGTAAGTGTTTTAAAACTGTTGAATAATTTTGTCTCGTGTCTTATTAATGGGAGTATTCATGTATTTATATATACTATTATAACTTAGGATACGACCTCACTGTCTTGTCTTGATTTCGCCATTCCTAGTACTGGCATTTCGTGCGGACTTCAGGCCTGCTGGACATGTGTTTCATTCTGGGTTGTCTGTGGAGCACGCGGTCCTTTCTGTTCTAGTACTGACATTTTGTGTGGACTTCAGGCCTACTAGACACGTGTTTCACTCTGGGTTGCCTGCGGAGCACACGGTCCCCCTTTTGCGAGCTCCTTAGACGCATTCGAGTTGAGACCGTGGCCTTCCCTTTGTTCATGTGAGCTAGATTCGCGAGCCTGCCTTGCGAGCTGGGTCTACAAACTCCCCTTGTTGTCCTCTTGTGGTTTGCCTCTCACTCAATCATCTGGTGGGACCTATTTGGGTCACGAGTAAGTGACCTGGATCCTATCTAGGACTTGGGTTGGTGGTCACTGATGTATAACAATAGTCCCCCCTTAGTGGGTCTAAGGAGGGTTACAAAGTGGCGTTTCTTAAATCCATCACGTTGAGTTTAAATGCGGCTTGTTGGGCACTTTGCAAGTTGTTAGAACCTGACGTCTACCTCGCCACGTGTATGGGTGGGTTGTGCTCGCATAGACCTGACCGTTGAGACTTTTTGGTTATTCGAATCGTTATGTCGAGTTTAAATTTAACTTGTTGGGTACGCTACGAGCTGTTAGAACTTAACGTCTACCTCGCCACGTGTATGGGTGGATCATGCTTTCATGGATCTGATCGTTAAGACCTTTTGGTCATTCGAATCGTCATATTGCGGGAAGAGTTTTTCTTTAAGAAATGGATCCTCTGAAACCCTAAAATTCATTCTTAACACTTTTAAAATCAGAACCAATCAAAGATTTCTCTTAAGGTAAAAATCTTTCTCTGTTTGTTTCTTTTTTTATTCGTTGAACATGCCAAGAATGAGGGGAGTCGGTAATCAAATAATCCTAAGTCATCCACCGCTAGAATGATCACCGAGGGTTCTGGTGACGAACAACTTCTACACATGCACTATAAAAATGGAGGAAATGCGGCGAGTTTTGGCCGTGCGAGGGACAAATATTCCTTACTTCGCCTACAAGTTTTCCATCCCGGAGGGTTCCTATAGGCTAAGTAAAGTCACCGAGGATAGTTTTCTGCTCCCTCTTCATGCACTCAAGGTTGGGTTTCATAAGCCGTTACACTCTTTCTTCTGTAGCTTGCTCAAGGGATATAAAATTGCCCTTGGTCAACTTTCGAGTTTCTCATGGTGGATCGATATGGCGTACTTCATCAATTGCTGTCAACGTAATGAGGTTCCCTTGCTCACCGTTTTTTAGCACCTGTATCAGTTGAAAAGCCACAACTAGGAGAACTCATCCGGGTTTTACTATTTCTCCCATCGCGAAAAGGTGAAGAGTATTATTGTAAACCAGTGTTCCAATCTTCGCTTGAATCGAGGGAAGTACATTCAAGTTCGAAGTAAACTCAGCGATGACTTTGGATTTCCAATCAAGTGGTTTTCACCGAGCTAAGACATGTGCTCGTTTCAACGAACCCTCCCCATAGTAGAAGCCCTAACTCAATTTTAGAGGCTTCGTATTGGACACTTGCTAGTTCTGGAGGATCTTATAATGGCGATGAATGTGTTTTGATATTGTTTGGAGGGTTTAGCCCTGGGTGGAGGCTTGGTGACAATATGGAGGTCGCCCAGTTTATTGGTGCACAGCCTGAAAGTAATATGTGGCCTCATAATTCTACGGACGAGTTAGGTTTACTATTGAGAGGCTACAAGGAGGAACCGATGAATTTCTTCTATCATTTCTGTGATATTAAACTTCGTCCTTAGGTTTTTACTGCGTCTTTGCGAGATGAATGTGGTAGGTAGAATAATAATTTGCTAATTGCTCCCACTGATCTTAGAATTGTTGCTGATGCAGGCATCGATCGCAGCTTTGGGAATAGTTCAAGCAAGACTGATAGTATTTTTTGTGAAATCAACAAGGCCATGGACATCGATTCTTTGATAAGTGGCGGGTACAAGAAGTACAAGACCGCCGCAGGGGCTATGAATATTACTTCTACTAGTGAGAAAGAGGGGAACAGTAGGCTTCGTAAGATGCGAATGGATCCTACTGTTCCCACAGCTATAGCAATTGGTATCCATGTTTTTATTTCGGCAAGCCCGCCAATAGTGCCCCTTGTCAGCTCACCAATTCTTGTTGATGATGACTCCCCTCTTGTTGTTCCTTACATTTCTCTATCCGTGACTGCGAATGAAGAAATAATAGTTGAAGGCAATGGAGATTTATTTCCGTGGCTTGGTCATCTGAGCGTGTAAGAGTATCTTTATAATCCTACTAATGTGGCCCCAAAATGGAAGGCTTCTCTGCCTGAAGCTGCAAGGAAGGATGCGCATATTGCGAGGTCATCAGGCAACACACGAAAACCCTCAATGTCTAACCTTACTTTATCTCTGCAGTTCCTACTTTTTGAAGCTAATATGGTTGGGTTGGAACTTGATGAGGCCTATCAAAGTGCGTTCGTTGAGACTAAGGCAGAATTGAAAAGGGTTCACGAGCTGTACCTCAAGATGAGAGAGGAGAATGAAGTCATCAACAAGCAGAATAAGGACCTTTTGGAGCGCTTGGGGTTGATGAGGTCAAGGCTGATGAGCTGCCACGCGAGGTGGCTACTAAGAAAGAGGATAAAGAGGCCACACAAGCTGAATTGGATAGGATTATTGCGGAGCACACAGTTCAATTGGATAAGATCATTCGGGAGTGCCACGCTGAAGTAGCAAGGAAAAAAGACAAACAACTTGAGGCCCTAAAGAAATTAAATGAGGAGACCAGTTGGAACGTGTGTAACTCCATTTCTCAGCTGAAGATGAACATATTGTTGCACACCCAGGTCGTAGGTGGGCCTTTTGATGCTCGCAAAGTTGACTTCGACGTTCTCTACGATATGGATATGGGTGTACTGGGGTTCGATGTGTGCTTTCCATCGGGTGCTGCGTGAGACGAATTTTTAGCGAGATGGAGGAGTTCGAAAGACTTCTACCTTGAAGAAGGTCTTGTTGAGACAAGTGCTGTGTGTAACACCCCTAACCCGTATATGCCACCGGATTAGGGTTACGGAGCATTACCGTACAATTAGAACATTTAAACTTAACTACATTCAATAACATAAACACATCGTAAACCAATCATATACATGCATACCGTCCCTAAATTGAGCCATCGAGGCCCTAGAAATACCTTAGAAATGATTCGGGACCAAATTGAAATAATTTGGAAAGTCTAAGAAAAAATCTCAAAAAATTGGTAACAGGGGTCACACGGCCATGTAACCTTTGAACTAGGGACACACGGCCGTGTCCTAGCCCCTGTCCTCACTCGTATAACTCTTTGAGTAGGGTCACACAGTCGTGTCACACGCCCATGTGCTAGGCTGTGTAACTCACTGTCTTACATACAAAGGAACTCTCAGATGACACATGACCGTGTGTCACACACGGCTGAGTCACACGCCTGTGTATCAGGATGTGTGGACTTAATATTCACCTAGAATCAAACCATTTCAATACCATATCATGCTTAATATCTCAAACCATTCATGCACACATTAAAAGGACCTAAAAATTTCCAAAACATACACCAAAATGCCATTTTCAAAGTCCTAACATAACTAACCAATATGCCATTCAAAGGCACCGTAAATGCATAAAACAACACTTACCTAAACATATAAATTTTACCATATTTCAATCATTAAATTCTAGTTCAAAACTTATCAAAACATGTTACAAACATGACCATTATCATTCCATTCCAAACTTACCATAAGCGTCATTCAAAACATGCATCAATAGATAACCAAAATAACACAAACTAACACGGCATCTGATCGTATGTCAGGAAGTCTTAAAATTTATATAATGAATGATCGAGCCTAGAAACTAACTATGACAACGATTGAGGCAAGCGCACCTATCGAACAGTAGTATAGTTTAGTGGCAAGACCGGAATGTCGAACCCAAAGGAACCAAAAGTACTAATACTGACTTTCTTTTTATTATTTAGCCTAAGAATTAAGAGGATTGTTATTTATTCTAAAATTAACTAACTACTAAGCTAAGGATGCTAAGACACAGAGAATGAATTTGGGAAAATACTTTTGGGAAAAACCAATTGATTAAGACAATACCCGAGAAAGAATCCACCTAGACTTCACTTGTTATTTAACTCTAAACCAGACGATTTATCCACTTGACTTGATCCGTAGGATTCCCTAATTTATATTAATACCTCTCTCGAGGCTACTAACGTCTAACCCTAGGTTGATTAATTGAAATCTCTTTCTAATTAAAACCCCTATAATTGCATTAACTCGATCTATGGACTCCCATATTATGTTTGACCCTAATCCGGCAGATTTTCGTCATCCTATCTCTAGGGTTGCGATCAACTTCGCTTAATTATGCTAGATCTACTCTTAAACAGGGACTTTTGCTCCACTGCCTAAGCACATCAATACTTGAATCAATATCCTGAAATATTAAAATAAGAATTAAGAACACATAATTAAGAACAAATCAAGTATTTATCATATAGTTCAGAAAACAATAACAAGATCTATCTTAGGTTTCATCCCCCTTAGGTATTTGAGGGGTTTAGTTCATAATTATAAAAGAATACATCTTAGAAGAAAATATAAAACAAAACATAAGAAAAACCCTAAAACCCCCTGAAGGAATTTGAAGGGAAGATCTTCCGTCTTGAGTATGATTGCGGCTTCTTGAGATGAATCAATTGGCTTTCTTTGAGTAAATCCCACAATTCTGGCCTCTCTGGCTTGGCTCCTCAGCCTACCTGCCCGCCCCTTGAAGGTTGGCCTCTAGGGTGTTTATATAGCTTTTGGAATGGCTTTTTTTGCCTCTAAGTACCCTATTCTAAATAGAATTAAAATAGGTCACGTCAGGGACACGCCCGTGTGGCACGGCTGTGTGAGTGGAGTCCAGGTCGTGTTCAAATCTGTTAAGGAGGCACGGCCATGTGTCTCGGGCCCAAGCCGTGTGCATTTCGTTCTTTGGCCCATTTTCTTTGTTTTTGGCCCGTTTCTCGTTCTTTTCATCCTCCGATGCTCTCATACATATAAAACATGAAATTAAAGGATTAAGAGCACCAAATTCCACAATTCAGGGAATAAATAATCTAAAAGTATGCTAAATGTAGGATTAAAATATGTACATAATATGGTTTATCAAATACCCCTACACTTAAGCATTTGCTTGTCCTCAAGCAAAATTCTCAATTCACAATTAAAATGAACTTCCTCAATTCATAATATTCATCAATAGTGTTTCATCATAATTCATAAATAATTTATACATTGATAAAGTAAATAAAAGGGTCCTAAAGATTCAAACAATCAAAGTCATAGTTTTTGTAACACAAAAATATAGGTGTTTCCCCTTACCTAAATAATCGCCTTTAATTCAAAATCGACAAGAGTTGACATCCTTACTAAAGATTCACTCAAATCACTCAAAGTGTTTAAGGTTCAAAATTAAGCACTCAAAAGTCGAACATGAAAAGTTAATCCCATAGGCTTGCATGAAAATCAAATCTCCACCACTATAAAATGAAATGATACACAGATCAAAAGGTCTTTAAAAAGGGTTGTAACGGGGCTTAGGTTAAAGGTGTGGATAAAGGCTGAATTAGAAGGGCTAGAATTGAGATTAAATTGACAATTTACCTAACTAGAAAAATGAACTAATTCTTGAATAATTACATCAATTAAAACTTCATTACTAATAATACGAGCTTCTACTTCAAGATGTGAAATTTAAACGTATAAGCTCAATAATCATAGAACTAATAATGAATAAACTTCAAATTTTTTTTTAAGAACAAATCAAATATTTACAATAAGAAAGAACTTTAACAACTGAAATATAGAACATAGTTAGGCAATTGCTCATAATCAAATCTCGACAAAAAAAAGGAGTTACGAAAAATGGTGATAACAAATACAAGATGGGTTTTGGTGTAATATTAGCGGGTGAGTCAATAAAAGGGTTGTTAGGATCAAAAGGGTTCACTAAGGGTTAATTGTGAGGGTAGGCTTTTTAGTGGAATAAGTGGGTTAAATCCTAAGTGCCTTTATCATCTCTGTATATCAATTCAATAATGTGGTATTGACATGTATAATCGAAGCAAGTTCTAGAATAACAAATCAATGTTGACACACTTATAATCAATAAAGTGAGCAAGAAAAGAATGTATGCTCTAAAAGGCTCAAAATCTCACAAAAATTATGGGATTTTGATATCAACCTTGTAAATTTCAAACTTCAAGGTAATAATTAGGTTCAGGTAGACAACCTAACAAGTTTTTTTTTTTTTGAAAATAGACTCATTATGCTTGATTCTCTAGTTTCCTAAAGTTTAAATCATCATTGCACAATTATCAATGACTTAATCCAAAACATATCAATAAAAATCATGAATCAAAGGAAATTTCATTTTAATAGTAAAATGAGGAAATTACTTAAGAACAAGACATTATTCAGGGATTTGAGAATAATGCAAAAAGTTAGGAACTTTTTCAAAATAAAATTCACCCCCCACACTTAAGATGTACATTGCCCTCAATGTACAAAGATATATATGAAATCATAAAAGATAGGGAGAAGTGAAACTTCCTGAATTTTGGATAGATTCCTTCAGTTGGGAGTGTAGAGATTTGATTCGGAGGTGAAATATAAGTTGGAGGAGGCATCTCTAGTGGTGGTGTGGTGGTCGCCAACAATCTCTGCGCTAGATGAAGAAATTGGGAAGGTGAAGAATTAGCCAAGAAATAATAAGAATAATTCAAAATATACGAATTATATATTTAAAGAAAAGAAAGAATGTAAAAAGTAAAATAAAATTAAAAGAAAAGATTAATGGACTGAAAAGTCCTTATTGTTAGATGGTTAGCGAGGTGGGTGTGATTTCTAAGGGCGTGGTGGGGTGATTCCCAAGCATCCTTTAGAACCTAAAATCAATATCCTAAAATAAAACATACTAAATTAAGCATAAAAGAAATAAAAAGAAGGAAAATAAAGGAGAAGGGAAAAGAAAAAGAAAAATTAAATGGACTCAAATGCCCTTGGCTTGTCGGGTCAATGAAGCGGCCGGCATGAACTCATGTAAATCGGTCTCACATAGGGAGGCTGTGCTGGGGTCCTTTCGCTTCTTCGACATGGGAATGGTAATGTTGGCCTTGCCTTTGGGCATTGAGTGATAGTGGTAAGGATGGTGAAATAAGAAGAAAAATTATGGTGGCTAGGGTTGAGAGGAAGGGAGTTTGGTGGAGAAAGTGAGAAGAAAAGGGGGTTTATATAGAAGTTGGGGGTCTGGTGCTTTCCCATGCCCGTGTACCTTGGGTGTGTTGGTTCACACGGCCGTATCGCACGGCCGTGTTGTGCTTCGTTCATTTCTTCCACGCCTGTGTGCAGGTCGCCACGCCCGTGTTGATAAAACAGTGTCGACCACGGCTGTATCGCACGACCGTGGTGTTTAGTCGGAGCCCGTGGCTTGAAGATATTTTTCGTCCTGTTTCGTACTATCTCTGCCATGCCAGTACGGAAATCTGTAGTGTCCACACGGCCACGGCTACGGCTGTGTGCAAGGCCGTGTGGTATGGAAATTTGCACTTTGGTTAGTTTATAGTTAGGTGCTAAAAAAGAAAAATAAAAGTAAAAAATGTAAAAATTAATGGGGTCAGTGCTCGGGTTGCCTCCCGAGAAATGCTCGTTTATAGTCTTAAGCTAGACTTACCTCTCATTCGCACATTCATGGTGGTTTGAGGAGTTGGAAATCCTTTCTCATGCTATCAGTTTTATGATCAGTATATAGTTCGAGTCGAGTAGCGTTTACCTTAAAAGTGCCGAATATATGATGGCTTACCTCGACTGTTCCATATGGGAAGACATTGAGTACCCTAAAAGGGATTTCTTCATTTGTATGAAGGTCGGAAGGGAAGATTCGAGGGTTTGTCTTATCTAACAATACCTAATCTCCGATCTTAAATTCGTTTGTCCCACGAAATGGTGTTGGTTCTGCTTCGTGTATTCCTAGTTTCTCCTTGAAATGTGTCTTCTATTCGTCTAGTTCATCGATCTGAAGCCGTCGTTCCTCGTGAGTTATTTCTTTGTTGTCATGAGGTATAAGATCTGGCTCAGTTGTGTTGTTTCGTGGTGCTTCCTGAAAAGAAGGTTTAACCGAATGGTCATTAATAAAATTAATTTTCTCGCATTGATCACTTTATGTCCTAACCGAGTCAAAAGCCTGAAGACTGATTGATTCGTCACCTACACGAAGTATGAGTTCACCTGTACCAATATCAATTTTAGTTCTAGCAGTTGCTAAAAAGGGTCTTCCTAAAATTAAGGGGATACTATTGTCCTCATCCATGTCTAAAACAACAAAGTCTACGAGGAATATGAATTTATCAATTTTCACGAGTACATCTTCAATTATACCCCTAGGAATTCTAATAGTTTTATCATCTAATTGAATGCTCATCCTAGTTTGTTTGGGTTTCCCTAGACCTAGTTGTTTAAACATTTTATAAGGCATAACATTGATGCTTGCCCCTAAATCAGCTAAAGCATTATCAACAGATAAACTATCAATTAAGCATGGAATTGTAAAACTCCCTGGATCTTTTAATTTTTGTGGTAGTTTATTTTGCAACAATGCTGAGCACACTGCGTTTAGTTCCACATGTGATTCTTCGTCTAACTTCCGCTTGTTTGTCAGAAGCTCTTTTAAAAATTTCCTTGAATCTGGCATCTGCGAAAGAGCTTCAAGAAACGGTAAGTTAATATGTAATTTCTTTAAAAGTTTAAGAAATTTACCGAATTGTTCATCTGTGTTGTCTTTCTTCATCGCATCGGGATATGGTATACGAGGTTGGTATTCTTTAATGACTGGTTTTGGCTTGTCTTAGTTTACCTCAACCTTACCTTCTTCTACCACATTCTCTTGCCTTAATTTGGGCTCATCTAACCCTTCACTATCATGAGCGGTTATGGCTTGAAGTTGCTCCTTTGGGTTAGTTTCAGTGTTACTTGGCAGGCTGCCTTGTGGTCGTTCGGATATGATCTTAGCAAGTTGACCTAATTGGTTCTCGATCCCTTGAATCGATGCTTGTTGATTTTTAAGTGTTGTTTCGGTGTTTTGGAAACGAGTTTCTGACACCGCTATGAATTTTGTCAGCATCTCCTCAAGGTTCGGCTTCTTTTCCTGTGGGTAGGGTTGTTGTTGGAAATTTGGAGGGGGCTGTTGTCTCTGATTTCCTTGACCACCCCATGAGAAATTGAGGTGGTTTCTCCAACCTAGATTGTAAGTATTACTATAAGAGTTATTTTGAGGTCTAGAATTATTACCCATATAGTGAACTTGCTCGTTTTCAGCGCTCGGGTTGTAGGGTGGATATTATGTATTGCTCATCCCTCCTCCATTCATATCGCACTGCATAGCTGGATGTACCTGCGAAGAACCACATAAACCATCAATCTTTTTATTTAACATCTCTACCTGATTTGATAGCATGGTTACTGCGTCGAGGTTGAAAACACTAGCGGCTTTCGTTGGCCTTGTCCTCGTGACTTGCCACTGATAGTTATTCAGTGACATCTCTTCAATAAATTCGTAGGCAGCCTCAGGTGTTTTATTATTTAAGGTTCCTTAGGCGGCTAAATCAATCAACTGCCTGGTTGAGGGGTTCACACCATTGTAAAAGGTTTGGACCTGTAGCCACAAGGGTAATCCATGGTGTGGGCACCTTCTCAATAGATCCTTGTATCTCTCCTATGCATCGTAAAGTGTTTCTAAATCCATCTGCACAAAAGAAGAGATATCATTCCTCAACTTGGCCGTTTTAGTCGGCGGAAAGTATTTTAACAAAAATTTTTCTGTCATTTGTTCCCATGTAGTGATTGATCCTCGTGGAAGAGAATTCAACCACTGTTTAGCTTTATTCCTCAAAGAAAAGGGAAATAACCGAAGACGAATGGCATCATCAGAAACGCCATTTATTTTGAAAGTATCACAAAATTCTAGGAAATTCGCCAAGTGATTATTTGGATCTTCATCCTGCAAACCATCAAACTGAACAAATTCTTTGTATCATCTGAATTGTGTTAGGTTTGATTCAAAATTATTTTGCAGCAATAGCAGTCTAACAATACTTGACTCAGTTCTGTTAAATTAGGTTTAGCATAATCATACATAGTTCGAGGAGCATGATTTTCGGCCACCTCTGGAGGTAGCGGATTATTCTCAGCCATCTCTTCGGTGGTATTAATTTCGTTTTCTTGCTCTTCTTGTATGTATTGTAGGCTTCTCCTTATTACTCTTCTCTTTCTACGAACTGTGCTTTCAATTTCACTATCGTAAAGTAGAGGTCCTGACGGGTTTCTTCTAGTCATAAACTAGAATACCTGCCAGAAGCAAAAATTTAGAAAAATAAAATTTAATTGCAAAAATAAATAAAATATGGCTAAAGTAATAAAAATTGAGCGTTCTTAATATTTCAGTTCCCCGGCAACGGCGCCAAAAATTTGATCGTATGTCAGGAAGTCTTAAAATTTATATAATGAATGATCGAGCCTAGAAACTAACTGTCACAACGATTGAGGCAAGCGCACCTATCGAACAGTAGTATAGTTTAGTGGCAAGACCGGAATGTCGAACCCAAAGGAACCAAAAGTACTAATACTGACTTTCTTTTTATTATTTAGCCTAAGAATTAAGAGGATTGTTATTTATTCTAAAATTAACTAACTACTAAGCTAAGGATGCTAAGACACAGAGAATGAATTTGGGAAAATACTTTTGGGAAAAACCAATTGATTAAGACAATACCCGAGGAAGAATCCACCTAGACTTCACTTGTTATTTAACTCTGAACCAGACGATTTATTCACTTGACTTGATCCGTAGGATTCCCTAATTTATATTAATACCTCTCTCGAGGCTACTAACGTCTAACCCTAGGTTGATTAATTGAAATCTCTTTCTAATTAAAACCCCTAGAATTGCATTAACTCGATCTATGGACTCCCATATTAGGTTTGACCCTAATCCGGCAGATTTTCGTCATCCTATCTCTAGGGTTGCGATCAACTCCCTTTAATTATGCTAGATCTACTCTTAAACAGGGACTTTTGCTCCACTGCCTAAGCACACCAATACTTGAATCAATATCCTGAAATATTAAAATAAGAATTAAGAACACATAATTAAGAACAAATCAAGTATTTATCATATAGTTCAGAAAACAATAACAAGATCTGTCTTAGGCTTCATCCCCCTTAGGTATTTGAGGGGTTTAGCTCATAATTATAAAAGAATACATCTTAGAAGAAAATATAAAATAAAACATAAGAAAAACCCTAAAACGCCCTGAAGGAATTTGAAGGGAAGATCTTCCGTCTTGAGTATGATTGCGGCTTCTTGAGATGAATCAACTGGCTTTCTTCGAGTAAATCCCACAATTCTAGCCTCTCTAGCTTGGCTCATCGGCCTACCTGCCCGCCCATTGAAGGTTGGCCTCTAGGGTGTTTATATAGGCTCTTGGAATGACTTTCTTTGCCTCTAAGTACCCTATTCCGAATAGAATTAAAACATGTCACGTCAAGGACACGCCCGTGTGGCACGGCCGTGTGAGTCGAGTCCAGGCCGTGTTCAAATCTGTTAAGGAGGCACGACCGTGTGTCTCGGGCCCAAGCCGTGTGCATTTCGTTCTTTGGCCCATTTTCTCCGTTTTTGGCCCGTTTCTCGTTCTTTTCATCCTCCGATGCTCTTCTAAGTATAAAACTTTAAATTAAAGGATTAAGAGCACCAAATTCCACAATTCAGGGAATAAATCATCCAAAAGTATGCTAAATGTGGGATCAAAATATATACATAATATGGTTTATCAGCATCAAATGGTGCCAACCAAGTTAACTTCCACAACTTATACAAACCAAACACCAACTAAACATCCAGCAAAATGCCTTTAAAATTTAACCTATACATGCCATTATAACCTTGGCCAAAACATCAAAAACTATCGAAATATTTGCTAGATAGTGTGATAGATCTCCGACGAGCTTCCAAACTGCTCGAGCTTCCGATAATATATAAAACATAGGAAAGAAACTACGTAAGCAATTAATGCTTAGTAAGCTCGTATAACTTACACACAACTTACCATTTCATTTGTATAATGTAAATAGCATAAGTGTAATACCAACTAACCATAAGCTTGGCATAATGCCTATACAACATCATCAAATTCACAAGTTAGTACATTTTTACATGGTTCAAATGAGTTCATCCATAAACAAGTAATTTACACATGTATTCACACCATTTAGATCACCATTCCTTTTCATAAGTTCATGATACATTCCATTTGAACACTTACCATTTAATTTCCTTTTCATACCCGTTGAACCATTTAGAATTTCATCGGATACTCAGGATAGCTCATACAAAGTGTGCCTTTACATAACCTAACCTTTCCTTTACATCATTGTTCACACGAGCTGTGAAATGGGTCTGCTCACACGAGCTGTGGGTCAGAATGTAAGCTACACGATACTACTCACACGAGCTGTGGAGAATTCGCAACAAATGCAGGACCTCAGCCATCGGTAGGACATTCAAGACCAGCACACGAAACATGAAATCCCTAATGACATGTTATTTGTATCCTAAGAATTTCTAAGGTTCAACTGGGACTGGATAATCGTCATAGTATTGATTTGTTTATACATTGTTCAATTCACATTATAAATAGCATAATAACATAAAATTTAAATAGCATTAATACGATAATCGTTTATACGAACTTACCTTGACAACTAGGGGCATAGAAGTTTAATCGATCTAATCCGAAGCTTTTGCTTTGCCTCGATCTAGGTCCGTACGTGGTTTATCTTGATCTAAATAGACAATTATATTCAATTAAATACTTCAATTGACCTTAAACATTCAATTCAATCCACATTTCATATTTATACAAAATTACCAATTTACCCCTACAATTTAACTTTTTCACAAATTAGTCCTTAAGCTTGTAACTTAAAATCTAACCTTTATAATCTAAATCATGTTAATCAAACATGCAAGGGACCTTGAAAAAACTCATATTTACCATCATTTCACAATAAAACCCTAGAATTTATACCTTTAACAAATTAGTCCCTAATTCCAAATTTCATCAAAAATCACTTTACAAAACTTGTTTATTTTTTAACAAAGATCCATAATCTATCATTTAACATCAAAGAACATTCAATAAAATCCATGGTATAACCCTCAAACTTTAACAATTTTACAAATTGATCCCTAGGCTAGATAGATTAAGCTAAAACGATCTCAAAAAAAAAATAAAAAATAAAAACGGGACAAAACTACATACCATGCAAGTGAAACAATGCTTGGCCTAAACCTAGCTATTCCTCTATTGAAGAATCAGTTTAGAAGAAACAAATGGGTGGAAGATGATGATTTTAGCCTATTTGTTTTTAACTTTAATTATCATTTTACCATTTTGCCCTTTAAAAACAATCAAAATTTCAACAAAACCTTGTCCATAACTATCCACTAATTCATTAAATGGTCTAATTACCATTTAAGTCATTTAGTTTGAGGTTCCATAGCCATTTAACCCTTTTAACTCATAGAACTCAACTTTTACCCTTTTTACAATTTAGTCCTTTTACTTAATTAACCATGCAAACGTTAAAATTTCTTAATGAAATTTTAATACGACCTTAATAAAATCTGGTAAACATTAAAATAATTATAAAAATAATAATTTACTCGTCAGATTTGTGGTCCCAAAACCACTATTCTGATATCACTAAAAACGAGCTGTTACAACTCTTCCCCTTAAAGGAATTTTCGTCCTCGAAAATCTTACTAGAGAATAGGTTTGAGTATTGCGCTTTCATAGCTTCTTTTGATTCCCAAGTAGCTTCTTCGATTCCGTGTCATTTCCGGAGAACTTTAACTAAAGCTATACTTTTATTTCTCAATTCTTTAATTTCCCGAGTTAGGATTCTGATCGGTTCTTCACTGTACACCATATCTAGCTAAATCTCATCATTTATAGGTAAAATTACATGTGAAGGATCTAGTCGATACTGTCGTAACATCGATACATGAAATACATTATGAATATTTTTGAACTCTGACAGTAAGGCCAATCGATAAGCTACTGGTCCAATTCTCTCAATGAGATCGTACGGCCCGATAAATCGTAGACTAAGCTTTCTTTTTCGACCAAATCGTAGTACTTTCCTCCAAGGTGATACTATTAGAAATACCTTGTCACCGACTTGAAATTCTATATCTTTTCTTTTCAAATCTGCATAAGATTTCTAATGATCAGAAGCTGCTTTCAAACTATTATGTCTTACTTTGACTTCTCTTCAGTTTCTTGAATCAAATCAACTCCGAATAACTTTTTCTTGCTCAGCTCACTCTAGTAAAACAAAGTTTGACATTTTCAACCATACAAAGCCTCATACAGTGCCATTTTAATGCTCGCCTAATAACTGTTATTGTATGCAAATTCTGCCAACGGCAGAAATTTCTCCTAGCTATCTTCGAATTCTAAAACACAACATCGAAACAAATCTTCAACTATCTGAATTACTCGCTCAGACTGACCATCGGTTTGTGGATGAAACAATGTACTACAATGCAATTGAGTACCCAAAGCTTCATGTTAATTACTCTAGAATCTAGAAGTAAATTGTGGATCCCTGTCAGAGATAATAGAAACTGGCACACTGTGTGTAACACCCCTCACTCGTATTCAACGCCAGAATAGGGTTACAGATCATTACTGGACTTATAACACATATAACCGTACTTTTCTCATACATTCGATCAATTCATACAATCATCATTCCAACTCAATCAATTTGTCCCTTATAACAGCCTACAAGGCCTTAAACATGCTTTCGGAACGGTTTGGGACTAAACCGATAACTTATAAAACTTTCACGAAACTTTGAAAAAAATCTCAAAACAGGGGACACATACCCGTGTGGCCAGGCCGTGTGTCTCACACGGCCACTAGACACGTCTGTGCCACAGACCATGTGAAAACAGGGGGTACATACTGACTTGGGTCACACGGCCAACCATACGCCCGTGTGTCTAGCCCGTGTGCCCTTCGAAGTGGCCACACACGCCCGTGTGCCAGGCCGTATGCTAGGTCATGCCAAAACTGTAGGGTATTTTGACTTATGCAACATGGCCAAGTCACACGCTCGTGTGCAAGGCCGTGTGCCAAATAGAGGGTATACTGACTTGTACCACATGACCGATCACACGCCCGTGTGGAGCATACTGACTTCATTTCAATATCAACACCAGGGGTCACACAGCTGTGTAACATGACAGTGTGTCACACACGGCTGAGACACACGCCCGTGTCTCTACCCGTGTGGACAAAAATAGGCTATTTGCAAAGCCATTTTGCCATCCTATTTGTACATGCATGCACAATCATAAATTGCAACATTTTATAACCCAATAGGCAGCCAATCCACAACATTTCATACACATTTTATACCAACTCAACATAGTATTCAAATACCTAATTCATACCATGCATTTTCCATTCATAAGTCTACTACATATCAAGACAACATTTGCATATTTTCACTCCATCTACTACTTGCCAAAACATACCATATTTGAATACTTATACACAACCAAAACATTATACCAAGTTAAGCCAAATCACACGGCTTTAACTTATACCACAACATGTACCAAAATCACTATCTCAAGTAACCATAACTATCATCTTTATAACTAGCCTATACATGCCATATTTACATATATCCATAAGTTCAAAGGTACCAATCGGCAACTGGATAGTGTGATGCATAACTCCGACTTTATCTAGATCGAGCGAGCTATCGAACCTCTATAAAAAATGGAAAAGAAACATAGTAAGCTTTAAAGCTTAGTAAGCCCGTATAATTCAGAATTTAACTTACCGTTTATACATAATCAAACAATTAAACAAAGTATATCAAATTTACTTGCCAAATGCCTATACACAAGCATTCATCAACAAGTTAGTCACATAAGTGCATGTAATCATCCATTATCTCAATTTAATACTCAATACATTGTATCATATCAAATTCATATATCATGTACATCATTTGTAACATTTCACTCTCAATCATATAAACAGTAAATCATTCGATAATAGTAACTCATCTGTTTGAACAGTACTTCATCCATATAACAATAATTCATCCGTATAACACATTCCTTATTCACATAACCAATAACAAAATTTATGTTCGTTGAACCTATTAGAATACCGAGGGATACTCGGGTGATATACATTACGTATAATAATCAGTAATCCGTCAATTCATTATCATTTCTGCTCTTTCGAGCTATGATCAGTAAGCTCCTCCTGAGCTGATGGACAGTAAGCTGTATTGAGCTAAAACGGTAAGATCGACGAGCTGAAAACATTAAGCTTTTATGAGCTGATATATCAGTAAGCTCATACGAGTTGCGGTGAGTCCGCAACACATGCAGGATCTCAACCTAAACGGTAACCCTAGTGACATGTCACTCGTATCCTATAAATTCCTACGGTTCAAACGGGGCTCGGTAACTATCAGAATTTATCAATAAGGCATTCGAATTTCAAATGGATAATTTACTCAATTACATACATTCATTTCAAATAATTACAAATATTTAAAAGTTCGATTCTAATTATACGAACTTACCTCGAGTTGCTTGGATAGAAATATCGGCTAATCGTCAACCTTTCCTTTTCCCTGATCTAACCCCGATCTCAGCTTATCTTGATCTATTAAATTTAGTTCAAAAATCACCTTATGGAAAAATTACACTTTTGCCCTACTATTTGACATTTTTACAATTTAGTCCTTAGCTCGTAAAAATGCAAATTCATGCAATTAGACCCTTCACTATGCTAGCCGAATTTTAATGGAGTCCCTAACAGCCCATATCTTTTATTTATTCACACTTTTAACCACCACATTTCACATTTTCTCAATTTAATCCCTTTTTGACATTTTTGTCAAAAATCACTTTACAAAACTAGTTTAACTATCAACAACTATTCAAAATCCATCATCAACCATCAAATTACTCAAGCATTCAACAATGGCAACATGATAAATCTTTAACAATTTTGAAATTTAAGGTACGGGCTAGCTAGAATACGAAGCAACGATCACAAAAACGTAAAAATCATTAAAAACAGGACAAAACACATACCTAATTGCTTGAATTTTGCTTAGCCGAATGAAGAACCCTAGTTTCTTCTTGTTCTTCTTTAATTTCGGTCAAAAAGATGATAATGAAGCATAAATTTGATTTTGTTTTATTTAACTAATCTTTATTTAACAATTTACATTATTAACCTTTAATAAAACATTATTATTTCACATAAACTATGGACATAAATGTCCACTAACATTTTAAATGGTTTAAGTACCATTTAAGGCCACCATAATTAAAAGCCAAAGCTATTTGACACCTTTAACTAATAGAACATGCATTTTACATTTTACGAGATTTAGTCCTTTTTACTGAGTTAAGCATTCAAGCAGTAAAATTTCTTTACGAAACTTTCACACAACAATTCTATCATGCTGTAAACTTTACTAAAATAATAAAATAAATATTTTGACTTCGGATTTGTGGTCCCAAAACCACTGTTTCGATTTGACAAAAAATGGGCTATTACATTGTGCAGTCTAACAATCTCGGAAACATACAATTCTTCCAATTTTTCAGGTGAAAAATTCATACGCACTGTAACGAAATGCGCGGATTTAACTTGTTGACAGATAGTGATACGTTCCCATTTCCACTTTGGAATCATCACAGGTTGTAACAAGCCAGAAGGTACTTGATGTTCGGCTTTAACTTGCTGACAGATCAAACATTTAGATACGAACCCTGAAATATCCCGTTTCATACCTGGCCACTTGTACATCTGTTTCAAATCACCTTACATTTTATTGCTATCAGGATGTATCGATAACCTACTACTGTGAGCTTCCTGTAAAATCTTCTGAATGAGATCAGAATTTTTGGAACACATGCGATTCCTAAAATACAAACTGTCGCGTGAACCAAAATGAAAATCTGTATAAGATGTTGACTCAATCTGTTTCCGTTTAGCAATCAATTCAACATCACTTTTTTGAGCCTCACAAATCTGTTGCAAAAACATCGGTCTAGCCTTTAATTCAGCTAAAATTGAACCATCATCAGTCAATGTCAACTGTGTGTTCAAATCTCAAAAAATAAATAGAGATTTTCTACTTAGAACATCAGCAATGACATTAGCCTTTCCTGGATGATAGTCGATGATCAAATCATAATCTTTCAACAACTCAAGCCATCTACGCTTTCTCAAGTTTAAATCTTTCTGTGACATCAAATACTTCAGGCTTTTGTGATCTGTGAAGATATGAAATCTTTCTCTATACAAATGGTGTCGCCAAATCTTTAAAGAAAATACAATAGCTACAAGCTCTAATTTGTGAGTCGGATAATTCTTTTCGTACGGTTTCAACTGTCGAGAAGCATACGCTATCACTTTGCCTTCTTGCATCAAAGCACAACCTAAACTTGTAACGCCCCGAATTTGGGCCTAGAAGAATTGGGCCTATTGGGATTTGGGCTTTAGATCTAAGGAAATTTTTAAGTGAGCAAGAAAAAGACAATTGGCATGTGGGCTTTGAGGGTTAATGAATTTGGAGTGTCTAGGGGTGTTGGAGATGTCCTGGGATCAAGTAAAGGCATAGGAAAAATTTTGGTTTTAGCCCAAGGGAACTGTGACTTCAGTTAGTAGGCCTTTTAAATAAATGAAGGGGAAAATAGGACACAAGTTGGCCTGTGGTCCAGTGGTAATGTGGCGTCACTTGGGGAGCTACAAGGTGGCGTGAAGAGGTCCAAGGTTCGAGTAGTGGTAAGGTATTTTGGAGTGTTTATTTTACTGTATGGATGGCCAGAGTTGTGTTGGTTTTGAACTCTTGCCGTGGAGAGTTTGAAGTAAACAGGTGTGTTGGATGTGGAGGAGATTTCGGATAAGATTAAGCTGTTATCAGGGAGAAAAGTCAGGAGATGAGGAGAGGAAGGAGTTGGTGCCGAATGGGACTGTGGGGAAAGGAGTGTTCGACTGGTGGCTATATAAGGAGGGGGCCGAATGCTTGAAAGGTTCTTTGAGCTCTCTTTAGTTTTTCTGTTTCCCCCCTTAATCGGTTTTCCTATAGCCGAATTTCTTTTTGCCGAAATCTCCTAAAGCCGAATTTTTTTTGCCGAATTCTCTCTTAGCCAAACCCTTCTATTGCCGAATTGCCAACATCTTCTCTTGCCGAAATTCCTATTTTTTGCCAAACCCTTGTTGTTTCCTCCATCACAAACCGATTGTGATCTACTATCAGTCAAGGTTAAAAAGCCGAATCTAGGCCGCAGGATCTAAGGTTGGATTCGGTAAGTATTCTGTTAACTCCCCTTTGTACGTTTTGTTAAAAGCGAAGGGCGATCTAATTTTTCATTATCGTTGATCTTGTATTAACAAGGGTAAGGTTCGGAGATCGCAAGCGTGGTAAGGATCGTTAGCAAAGTGTAAGTGTACTCAACTCGATTATGGTTGAAGTGAATGACCGAATGTGTGGATGACTTGTGTGGATTACGAGTTACCCAAATTTTGATGGTGTATGTGTGAGTGCAGATCTAGGGAACACTTGCGATTAGTAGCTAAGGAAGGGCTATTAGAACCCGGTGGCACACGGTAAGGTTATGGTAAGGTTTCGACTTTTGAGTAAATATTTTGATTAAGTATGAGTGGTTGATTGAAGGTTGGTTTGTTGTAGGTTCAAGGCTAAGGATAGAATAGCACGTCGCAGTAACCAGGTGTGTACAAACACTACACACACGATATCGGCAATGCCGAAAAGCTGAAAAGCCGAAAGTGGCTAAATGGGCCCGGTGGGCCCTGAGGCTAAGTTTGATGAAATAGTTTGGTTGGTTATACGAATTGAGTTAGTCATGCATGATACATGATCTGGATTTGTTTTGGGCCTAAATAGGCCATATGATGAGATTTGGGCCTAATGGGCTGTAGGGACGTGAAATGGGTTTGATGGGCTTTATGGGGACGTAGACTAGTATGCTAGGGTTTTGTGGACTTTAGGCTTAGTACTGAACAACTCTTAAACCGCATAAGCCTTACTAATAATTAAACATGTCTGTGGACAAGTCGCTAGGTTAGAGTGTGGTAATGGGCATATGCATGTCTAGGATTGGATCTAGGGAGAGCTTGGTACTTAAGCGGCCCTAGAGGCCCACCTCCTCTTCTCTGGAATCCTACCTGGTGCATAGTGTCTGTTCACTTTAGCCGCAAGGACTTGTTAATGAGCCAAAGTCCATAACTAAAACCCGAGAGGGACCAAATACCCTTGATTTGTAAAATTACTGAAATACCCCTGATTTGTAAAATTACTAAAATACCCTTGATTTGAAAATTACCAAAATACCCTTGGTTTGAAAAATCACTAAAATAGCCCCGAATTGTGAAATTACCAGAATACCCTTAATTTGCAGAATTACCAAAACATCCCTGATTTACAAAATTTCCAAAGTACCTCTGATTTGCAAAATTACCTAAACACCCTTGTAGAGTAGATTTATGGAAATACCCTTGGGTTGTGAAATGATGAAAATATCCCTATGTGATGGGTATAAGTTTATGGATGTTACTTATATGTTTGATGCATTCATATGATATTCTGCTTAGGATACATATGGGTGGGAATTATGGTACGGAGGAAGATTTGAGGATCGCATAGTCGCTTGACGACCGTGGATCCACCGGTGGCTTTAAGCCCATTATATGATTAGCAGCTTTGCTGCAACGTTGAGTAGTGCCGCTGTGAGTGCTACCTTTGGTGTGTAGAGGATGGGTGGGTCGATTTAGAAATCCCCACAGGTGTGTAGGGTTGGAAGGGAAACGGTGTGTAGCGAATGGATTTTTGGGGAGGGTTTTGCATTACCTTGTTTTGATATGATATGATATGATATGATATGATATGATATGAGGTCATTGTAGGCTAAGGCCCAAGACCACCGATTTTGATAGGGCTTAGGCCCAATGTGATAATGGTATGTTGATTTGATTGCCAAGGGTTGTACACACTGAGCTTCGAAACTCACACCCTTTATTTAATGTTTTAGGTGATCCTCAGTAAACGGCTCGACGTAGGAGAGGACTCGGAGATGGCCACACTACAAGATGTTTAAATTTTTATTTATTTGTTTCAAAAGACATGGTTTAATTGCTTTATATTCGTTGGATGTAATAAGGCCTTGTACTCCGATATGATTTAGACTTTGAGCTTTATTGTTTCAACTTTTTACTGAATTATTAAACCTAAGTAAATTTCTTATGTTTAAACTTGGTTTCCAAAATACTTAAAATTATAAAAAGGGCTTTTATCATTGCTTAACAAGACTCCAAGATTTTGGGCTTTTGGGCCTTAAGTTTTTAAATTAGCAAAATCATTTTGAATTATGCCTTTGATGTGACACGCCAGATTCGGGCCTAACTTCTAGGCCGAGTTTGGGGTGTTACAAAACCATTCAATGAAGCATCACTATAAACTATAAATTCTTTACCAAACTCTGGCTGAACCAGGACAGGTGCCTTGGTTAATAACACTTTCAACTGATTAAAACTTTGCTAACAACACTATAAGCAGTTTCGTCAATGGCATAGCAAGCATTAAAAATCCTTTGACAAATCTTCTATGATATCTGGCTAAACCCAAAAAACTTCTGAGTTCAGATACATTTCTCGGAGATTTCCAGTTCACTATAACTGAGATTTTACTCGGATCAACTCTAATACCGTCTGTCAATACCACATGCCCCAAAAATCTATCTTCTCGGAGCCAGAACTCACATTTGTGAAACTTAGCGAACAACTATTTTTCGCGTAAAGTCTGCAAAACAAATCTCAAATGCTGGGCATGCTCTGTCTCATCTCATGAATAGATCAGAATGTCATTAATGAACACAACAAAAAATCTGTCTAAATATGGCCTAAATATTCTATTCATCAAATCCATAAACACAACAGGTGCATTAGTCAAACCAAATGGCATAACAAGGAATTCATAATGTCCGTACCTTTTCTTGAAAGTAGTCTTTGGTACATCAGAGTCTTTAACCCGTAGTTGATAATATCCAGAATGGAGATCCATCTTTGAAAACACTGTCGCACCTTCCAGCTGATCAAATAAATCATCTATACGTGGTAAATGATATTTGTTCTTGATCGTGACTTTATTGAGCTGTCGCTAGTCAATATAAAATCGCTTTGACCCGTCCTTTTACTTGACAAACAACACAGGAGCACCCTCAAGGAGAAAAGTTGGGCCGAGCAAAGCTTTTATCTGTCAATTCCTGTAATTTTGCTTTCAACTCTTTCTGGGATATGTTCCCAACACTAATTCAATAGCAAACTAAACCTCTCAAATCGGCAGTTACCCTGGTAATTCTTCTGGGAATACATCTGTAAACTCACATACAATCAGAACCGATTCTAACTTTAATTCTGAAACCTTCGAATCAAATATATAAGTGAGATACGCTTCACAGCCTTTTTTAACATATTTTTGTGCCGTCATAGTTGAGATAACATTAGATATACCATCCAATCTATCTGATTCAATTCAGATCCTTTCACCATTCTGATATTTTAATACGATATGCTTTTATCTGCAATTCACAACAGCATCATGCAAAGTTAACTAGTCCATACCCAAAATCACATCAAACTCATCAAAGAGTAATAACATCAAATCAGCCGGAAAGTTGCAACCCGAATCATCAAAAGGACAATTTTTTACAGACTTTATCAACTAATACATATTGACCTAGAGGGTTTGTTACTTTAATAAAAAATTTAGTAGACTCAAAAGGTATTTTCTTATCTGACACTAAAGTTGTGTATACATATGAGTGCATTGACCCCGGGTCAATCAAAGCCTTTACATTAGTATCAAAGATAGAAAATGTACCAGTGATCACATTAGGTTCTGAAGCTTCCTCTCGAGCACGAATCGCATAAGCCCTAGCTGGTGCCTGTGCCTCAGATCTAACAGCAGAATCTTTCATTCCACCTCGACTATTAACCACATTTCTAGTGTTCCAGGGTGGTTTCCCTTTCGCAGCTATATTAACCGCATTTTAATATGATCATAGGAACCACATTTGAAACAGGACCCATCTTTCAATCTGCATTCACCAAAGTGTCGTCTATTACATTACTGACATTCAGGCTTGTTGTTCCTGACATTACCCACATTCGCTATAGATGTAGCCTGAGGTTTCGAGCTCGAATGATCCTTTCCTTTATCTCTTCCAGAATAACCCACCGAAGTTGATGAACGACTATGAAATTATTTTGACTTCTTCGATGGAAATGAGAATGATTTTTGTCGTAACCATTTTTTTTGAAAAATGGGTCGACTTTGGTTTTGAAAATGAAAACGAACAACGTGAGTCGCCACCAATCCTTTTTTGATGAGGTGTGATCAGGTCACCTTGTAATTTGGTCATTTTAATAAAATTTGTAATTTACTAAAACGATAAATTTTTTAGTCTACGAAATCCAAAAAACAGGTTCGGGAGTCGGTTACGCACGAGGAAGGGTCAGCACACTTGATACGCCCAAAATTGGTACCTAATTGATTATTTGATGTCTTTATGTCGAAAATTTGAAAAGATTTTAAAATACGATCCTCTTTATTTAAAAGAAAACTTGAATAAATTAAAATGGATGCTAAGACCCTCTTATTTCGAAGAAGTAAAATGTCACGCCCAGTAAGTTAGGGTACGACATTTCGAGCTCCCGAAACTGAGCCTGTCTTTCGACTTTTAAAACTCGTATTTAAGCTTGAGGAGGATATTCGGTTGTTTGGGTCAAATGAAAAACAAGAACCCAGTATGTTAGGGCACGATTTCTCGAAATTCCAAATTCAGAACATTGCTTTTTTTTTTTTTAGAAATCCTTATCCCGAGATAACAAAACGTCACATCCAGTGAGTTAGGACACGACAATTTTAAATTCTCGAGAATAAGTTTTTATTTAACTTTTATGCTTTGATTTTAAAATGAAAATAATAGGTTCTTTGGATTCGATGAGAAAAATCGAAACTAAGTAAGTTAGGGTACGATTTCTTTCAAACCTTAGAACGCAAGGTATTCGCTTATTTTTAAAACAAAAATTTTAATGGATCGGATAAAATGGAATATGATCTTATGGCAAGATATAAAATGAATTTTAGTGCTAATATATGTAACAAAATAATAATGACAATAATAAATATAAATATCGATAATGAATAGTCAAAATTTGAAAGTATGTGCAACAAAATATAAATAAACAAATAAATAATGAAATGACAATAATAAGTGTAAAAATTTAAAATAAAGCAAATCGAAATAAAAAATAATAAGGGTAAAAATAAAAATAAGATAAAAATAAAAACAAATAAAGAGCAAATTAATTATGAAAAAAATGAGTAAGTAAATGTTTTTAAAAAATAATAATGATAATAGTAATAAAAATAAAATACTAATAATAATAGTAGTAATAATAATGGTAAAGAAAATAATAATAGTAACAAAAATAATAATATATAATAATAATGATAGTAATAGGAATTAATAATAATAATAAATTTAAATAAATAATAGTGATAATAATAATAACAATAGTGAAAATAACAACAAATATAAAAGAAATAAAAAATAAAAAAATAATAGTAATAGTAATAATAATAATAAAAATATTGTTAAATAATAATAATAATAATAATAATAATAATAATAATAATAATAATAATAATAATAATAATAATAACAAATCAATTAATTTTAATAATAAAATAGCAAAATAATTAAGAAAGGGACTAAATTGAATTTAAATCAGAAGTTCAGGGCAAATTTGAAAATAAATAAAAGGAAAAGGACCCCATTGAACGCGCGAATAACAAGGAGGGACTAAAAGGGAAAATTTTCCTTCTCCTCCAAAACGCACAGCATCAGGGGGACCGGATCGAAAATCGAAAAAATTATTGGGCAAAATTAAAAAAATAAAATACTTAATCGCAAAGCCATAAAAAGGCGGAAGGGCTGAAAGTGAAATTAGTCCTTCCGCTAAAAAATATGCGGACCTTGGCTAAGCGGGTCGGGTCGGCCCGTTTTACCCCAAAACGACGCCGTTTAGCGTCTGGGGTTTTAATTCAAAACGACGCCGTTTTTTGGGTGCTATTTAAGCCCAAAATTTCTAAAAAAAAAATCATTTTAACTTGCTTAAAAAAACCCCTTCCCCCCTTTATTTTTTCTCTCTGCAGGGCCCCATAGCCGGTGGGATTCTGGCCAGTCACTGCCGCGCCTCCGCCGTTTTGAAAAGAAAAATAAAAAAATGTATGTATATTCAAAGTGCGAAAATGAAGAAAAAAATAAAACAAATGAAATAAAATAAAAGAATCAATCTTACGAATCCGATTTTTGAATCTGTTTGTATTCAAAGTTTTTTTATTTCCAAAAAATCCCCCCGTAACATTAGTCTGTTCTTGGTCTTTATAGCCAAGAAAATATTACAAAATATTAGTATTGCTTTTTTGCTTTTGCTTGTTTCTTGCTTTGTCGTCCTTTTTGCATGTTTGCAGGTGGCTACGAGCGGTGGCAGAGTAGAGGGCAGAGAGTGTCAGACGCACATGGTGCAAGGCCGCGGCGCAAGAGTTAGAGTTTCAGGAACCCTAATTTTCTGAAAAATTTTAATTTGTGCCTGTTGTATTTTGGGCCTTGTAATTGGGCTTGGGTGTTACCTGGGCTTTTGGGTCTGTATTGGGCCCCGGGCAAAATTTGGGCTCTATAGCTGCTCCTCTTTGCTCATTTTCATGTAACGAGAATGGAGCAAAGACTTTGAAACGGACCAATTTTGTCCGGTCTTGCCGAATCTTGACTTCTTGATGCTTCTTTTCTTCAAGTAGCCTCTTTTCATTCCTCCGCATCTTCAGGGGTGTAGGAATTGGTGCTTCGATCCGCTCAAATTTAATTTCAGGAAGAAGGGATTTGTAGCTTCGATCTACTCCGCTAAAACTTCAAAGATATAAGAATTGGTAATTTCAACCTGCTCCACTACAACTTCAGGGAGATAAGGCTGATGGCTTTGGTCTGCTCCGCTGCAACTTCTGGGAGATAAGATCCGCTGTAATTTGTAGCTTCAATCTGTTCCATTGCATCTTCAGGGAAATAAGATTCGCTATGGTAAATTCAATTCGACCTACTGCAACTTCAGATGTATAGGATTTGTCGTTTTAATCCGCTCCGCTACAACTTTAAGGAGATAGGATTAACTATCTTCAGTCTGCTCCACTTCAACTTCAGGGAGATAAGATCTGTGATTTATACCTGCTCCGCTGCTTCATGGAGATAAGATTTGTCATTTTCGATCTACTCCATTACTACTTCATGGAGATAAGATCTACAATCTTCAGTCTGCTCCACTGCCGCTTCAGGGAGATAAGGCTGGTGGCTTAAATCTACTCCGCTGCTTCATGGAGATAAGATTCGTCGTTTTCGATCTACTCCATTACTACTTCATGGAGATAAGATCTACAATCTTCAGTCTGCTCCACTGTCGCTTCAGGGAGATAAGGCTGGTGGCTTAAATTCACTCCAATGTAATTTCAGGGAGAAGAGATTTATAGCTTCGATCTACTCCGCTAGAACTTCAAAGAGATAAGAATTGATAATTTCAACCTGCTCCACTGACACTTTAGGGAGATAAGATTGGTGGCTTGAATCTGCTCCATTGCCGATACATGGAGATAAGATTCGCCAAATTTGATTTGCTCCACTACTACTTAGGGAGATAAGATCTACAATTTTCAGCCTGCTCCACTACTGGTCAAGGAGATAGGACTGGTGGCTTAAATCTGTTCCACTACTGCTTAGAAAGACAAGATTTGTCGTTCGATCTTGGTCCACTACTGCTTTGGGTGACAAGATCTACAATCTTCGACCTATTCCACTGCTGGTCAGGGAGATAGGACTGGTGGCTTAAATCTGTTCCACTACTGCTTAGGGAGACAAGATTTGTCGTTCGATCTTGGTCCACTACTGCTTAGGGTGACAAGATTTACAATCTTTGACCTATTCCACTGCTGGTCAGGAAGATAGGACTAGTGGCCTAAATCTGTTCCACTACTGCTTAGGGAGACAAGATTTGCCGTTCGATCTTGGTCCACTACTGCTTAGGGTGACAAGATCTACAATCTTTGACCTATTTCACCACTGGCCGTCGGAGAGATAGGATCTGGTGGCTTAAATGTTCCACTCACCGCTAGGGAGACAAGATTTGCCGTTCGATCTTGGTCCACTATCGCTTAGGGTGACAAGATCTACAATCTTCGACCTATTCCACTCGCTGGTCGTGGGGAGATAGGATGGTGGCTTAAATCTGTTCCACTCATCGCTTAGGAGACAAGATTTGCCGTTCGATCTTGGTCCACTACTGCTTAGGGTGACAATATCTACAATCTTTGACCTATTCCACTTCTGGTCAGGGAGATAGGACTAGTGGCTTGAATCTTCTCCATTGCCGATACATGGGATAAGATTCGCCAAATTTGATCTGCTCTACTACTGCGTAGGGAGATATGATCTGTGAATTCATCGATGTTGCTACACCGTCCTCTGATGGACATGTCCTGTAGACTTGATTTAATATGCTTATGTTTATGCCAAATGATTAGGATGCTATGATCAGAATGAATCTAATGCTCCTAACTAAATGTATTATGGACGACATTTGCATGAAAGCAAAATGTCATGAGAATGATCCCTTTTTTAAAATGTATAACGATTAGGATGTAATGATTGGAATGAATCAAATGCTCCTAACTAAATGATATTATGGATGACATTTGCATGAATGCAAAATTTCATGAGAATGATCTCTTTTTTTTTTAAATGTACAATGATTAGGATGCAATGATCGGAATGAATCAAATGCTCTTAACTAAATGATATTATGGATGACATTTGCATGAATGCAGAATGTCATGAGAATGATCCCTTTTAAATGCTTAGGGTTGTCATTGCTCGTTGTTCTTCCAGGTTGTATCACTTGACGTAATATCCTGTCTTCTTGCTTGGGTGGTATTTTGACCGAAAACTCGAAGAAATAATCATATTTTGCTCAACCGGTTTGCCTTACTGTAACTTCAGCATCCCTCCCATTGTACCTTAGGGACATAAGATTTGTACCTCCCACTGCAACTTCAGGAGAATAACATTTGGTTTCTTCCATCCATCCTGTTGCAACTCCGAGGTATAGGATTTGTATCATCTTCAATCAATTTGATCTGTTACACCATTCGCTGGGTGTAATGACCAGATGTATATGCCTGATATTTGCATGAATGCAGAGTATCATTTTTCTTTTCCCGAGAATGATCCCCTTGTACACTTGGGTTGACATTGCTCGTTATTTGTCGAGGTTGTATCACCGATGAAATGTCTTGTCTTTTTGTTCAACCAATAAAAAGTCCAAAGAGATAATCATCTTTCTCCAATATTTCCAAACCTTAGGCTTCGTGAGTTCTAAACAACAGTCCTGTTTCAGGTTCTTGTATTATTTAGAAGCTTCCAAAGTAATATGCAAAACTCCTTTTATGAAAGTATTATTAGTCCACTAATCGTTATTTCAATGCAAAATGCTTGAAAAATATCATAACAATGGACAATAAGGAAACTAATTAGGAGCATAGCTCGAAACAAATAAGTTAAGCAAAGATAGCAAATGCAATCAAGAAGGAAGTTTATTGGTGTATCTTGAAAGGAATAAGGTAATCAAAGATAGCAAATTCAAAATTGGTAAGATGGAAATCTAGGTGCCTCAGATATCGCAGCTTGAACTTCTCTGTTCAAACTTCTTCAGGACCATTTTAAGCTCAATATGTGTTTAGGGGATCCGGAGTACTTTGTCGATGCCCCAAGACGTAACATACTTCTTTATTGTTAATTCAAGCATAGCAAAACTACTGTATGCCCCACTTTAGATCCAAAATTTGAGCTGCCCTTTTCGGGTTTTCAACTCAAATCCCTTTGGTCTCAAAGTGCCCTTTGCGGGTTTTCGAATTGGCCTCTCCTTCTTCTTTTCATTTTCTCTTTCTTTTTTTTTACTTCTTTTTTTTTTCTTTTTCCTTTTTTTTTACTGAAATATTTCTTGATTTGAACTCATAGGATTAGGCAAGTCCTTGTTATCCCTCTTAGTCAAAATCAACGCTTTTCCAGAGAAGGTCTTCCTTATCACATAAGGCCCTTCCCAGTTTGGCATCCACTTTTCTTAGAAGTCCTTGTGTATGGGAAGGATCCCTTTTCAAAATTAGGTCTCCTTAATGGAATTCACTGGGGTGAACCTTTTCGTCATAATCTCAGATAGCTTTCAAGCTCTTTTCTTCAATTAGGTTTACTTGATCATAACGAAATTAGATCTATTCTGTTTTATCCAACTCGAACTCTGGCAAAAATCAGAGGGAATAAATCTCGACTTCAATGGGCAAAATCGCCTCTATTCCATAAATCAATGAGAAAAGCGTTGCCCCGATGAGGGTCCTAACAAGTACAAATGCCAATCTTCATGAGTTTCAATCATTTTCCCGGCGATCCTTTTTTTTATCGTTCGTTTTGAGGCGATACGGTGTTTAATATTGAACAGACTGCAAACTTCTGATGTCGCACTGTTGTTCAAATTTAATAGATTTTCAGATATGATCCCTTTTGGGATTCTATACCGACATAGAATTTGCTAACCGTTGACTCTGTGACATCGGCATATGAAGCAGCTTCTGCCCACTTGGTGAAGTAATCGGCGACCACAAAGATGAATCGATACTCGTTAGAAACTTTTGGTATGATTGGCCCACTGACATCCATGCCCCACATATTGAGATGTCCTATAAAGAGATGAAGGAGGCACAGGAATCTTGTCTCCATAAATTTGGCACTTATGCCTTTTTTTTGGTATAACTGATGCAATCTCCTTCCATGGTGGACCAGCAGTACCCGAACTTCATGATTTTCCTAGCCATTGTAAAGCCGTTAGCATGTGTTCCTCTTCTAAGATTTTCTTAGCCTTAACAACATCCATACGTCTTAGTAGCCCAGGCATATCTTGATACGATCAGGCGAAAACATCTTTGAATTCTTAAAATAACTCAATGATGTCTCGCTCTCTATGGTGATACAGGCTCCGATCTTCACCTCTTTCTCTTCTTCTAAGCTCAAAATTTCCATTAATTCTTTGTAGGGTAGGATCTGTTTCATCTTATTCTAACATCTTTAACAAATCAGGAGATAAGTTACAGTCTCTGTTGTCTTCAAAGTCCTGAGATCCCTCTAGACACATATCTTACTCAAAAGTAGATTCTGAGTCAGTAGCAGCGTCGCTCATGTCGTTGATATTTAGGGACCTGTTGTAAGTATGAAGAATGATTCGAAGAATAAAAGAATCTAAGAATATTTACCTGTGTGGTATGATTATGAATGAAATGGAAACAATAAAAGAATATTTTTTTGAAGTGAAACAAAGATGCATTTTATTGAAATAAAGATACTAGACATAAGCCTATTTCATAAAAGGATTCTTATTGCTCCTAGGCTTAAAGCAATAAGCATGTTTTGGACATTACTCCCAATTGGCTTTAAAATACAGTGATCTCTTCCACAGTCCCATTGTTCAAAACACTCCCAAGTATGTAAGGCCAGATACTTAGAAAATTTTATTCCCCGGTTCCCTCTTCAGATACAGTGTTAATGTTCAGATCGCCTGATATTCCTTCTGGGCTTTTGACCTCTTCAATGGATTCTAGCTCTTTTGATTAATTAGGGTTTTTTTTTGTGAAATTTAATGCATGTGATGAAATGCAATGCAAATGCATGGGATGAATGCAAAAAGAAAGAGAGGCGTTGATTCTGGATTCAATTCCATTAGAACAACTTTTCTAGAAAACAAATTTCTTTACATAAAAAAAATTACATATACGACCTTGCCATAATGCTCGAAGCCTTAACCTTTCAAAGAAGCCAGGTTAACTCCTAACCTTGATCCAATTCTGATTCACTTCAAACTTAGCATGTCGGCTTGAACTATGATTTGCCAATCATTGGCCACCTCTTCTATTGAGCAACTAACTCTTCTAATGGAGAGTAGTTATCAGAGAATACTTGATAAGAAGCCCTTTCACTCTCCAAAAGCAGCTATGAAACCACGCCAACAAGAGTTGCGCACATCCAAATGAATCTTCCTTCACCTTCTCTTCGGCATGCATTCAAAGATCTGAATGTTTCGATCAAAATTACAGGGACGGGCGTGACCCTCTTGTCAAGTCTATCGAACAAGTCTGAAACTGCCTTGTCCACATGCTCCAGTGGTTTAGGGAAAACATCCAGCCTGTAAATGCTCAAAGCGAAGACATTGACCCTTTTCTTCATGTCTGGGTGTGCTAAGATCAAATCTTGCAAATTTTCTAATGGATGCCTTTACTAGCTCCTTTTTGATTGATCTGGACTGTGACCCATTGCTCACTCATCCCCGCGATGCTTGTTAGCTCCTTTAATAAAGTCGAGACATGACGACTCTCGAATAATCTTTGCCGGTTTGAATCCTCGAGAAAAATTTTGTATTCTTCCGCGAACTATCAGCCTTTTCTCGTTGTGTTTACTTGGACCATATTCAGACGACCATATTATAATCCACTTTATCGAGAAATCCGTTTTCTTATGACAAGCTCTTCTATTTAGTAATCGAATATGATTCAACACCTCTTTTCTATGATGAAAATGCAATGCAATCAAAACAAAATAAAACATGTTAGCACAGGAGAAATAAAAAAAATAGAGTACCTATTCGGGTGACCACTAGGGGTTCGGAGTGGCTCTACCTAGGGTGGGTTCCTAGGGTTCACTATATTTGGTTTGGTTCTAAAGAGAGGTACCCGAACCAGCAGATTCCTCGATCCTCACCCATTATAGGCTCATACGGACTGAGTTCAGTTCAGGGGAATACATTTCCCTATGGCTGCACGGAGATGAAAATCTCACGAAAACAGGTACGGATGTATCCCGAAAGTGATCCACTATCCTGCACGGAGGTGAAAACCTCCCGAAGGAGTAGCTTCTCACTCCTACTTAAAAGGGTAAGACCAAAATGGTTCTTATGCAATATGGTGAGAGACTCAAACCACAGTAATTATGAAATAACAATACGAACAAATGCAATAATAGGATCGTAATTTTTCAAATCAGATTTTCAATTTTTGACAACAAGACAGAAAATAATCAATTTTTTGGCTTGACTCTCTCATGTCCCCAGCGGAGTCGCCAAGCTGTCGTAACCATTTTTTTTGAAAAATGGGTCGACTTTGGTTTTGAAAATGAAAACGAACAACGGGAGTCGCCACCAATCCTTTTTTGATGAGGTGTGATCAGGTCACCTTGTAATTTGGTCATTTTAATAAAATTTGTAATTTACTAAAACGACGATTTTTTTAGTCTACGAAATCCAGAAAATAGGTTTGGGAGTCGGTTACGCACGAGGAAGGGTTAGCACACTCGATACGCCCAAAATTGGTACATAATTGATTATTTGATGTCTTTTTGTCGAAAATTTGAAAAGATTTTAAAATACGATCCTCTTTATTTAAAAGAAAACTTGAATAAATTAAAATGGATGCTAAGACCCTCTTATTTCGAAGTAAAATGTCACGCCCAGTAAGTTAGGGTACGACATTTCGAGCTCCCGAAACTGAGCCTGTCTTTCGACTTTTAAAACTATTATTTAAGCTTGAGGAGGATATTCGGTTGTTTGGGTCAAATGAAAAACCGGAACCCAGTAAGTTAGGGCACGATTTCTCGAAATTCCAAATACAGAACATTACCTTTGTTTTTTTTTTTAGAAATCCTTATCCCGAGATAACAAAATGTCACATCCAGTGAGTTAGGACACGATAATTTTGAATTCTCGAGAATAAGTTTTTATTTAACTTTTATGCTTTGATTTTAAAAAGAAAATAATGGGTTCTTTGGATTCGATGAGAAAAATCGAAACCAAGTAAGTTAGGGTACGATTTCTTTCGAACCTTAGAACGCAAGGTATTCGCTTATTTTTAAAACAAAAATTTTAATGGATCGGATAAAATGGAATATGATCTTATGGCAAGATATAAAATGAATTTTAGTGCTAATATATGTAACAAAATAATGATAATGACAATAATAAATATAAATATCGATAATGAATAGTCAAAATTTGAAAGTATGTGCAACAAAATATAAATAAACAAATAAATAATGAAATGGCAATAATAAGTGTAAAAATTTAAAATAAAGCAAATCGAAATAAAAAATAATAAGGGTAAAAATAAAAATAAGATAAAAATAAAAACGAATAAAGGGCAAATTAATTATGAAAAAAATGAGTAAGTAAATGTTTTTAAAAAATAATAATGATAATAGTAATAAAAATAAAATACTAATAATAATAGTAATAATAATGGTAAAGAAAATAATAATAGTAACAAAAATAATAATATATAATAATAATGATAGTAATAGGAATTAATAATAATAATAAATTTAAATAAATAATAGTGATAATAATAATAATAGTGAAAATAGCAACAAATATAAAATAAATAAAAAATAAAAAAATAATAGTAATAGTAATAATAATAACAATAATGTTAAATAATAATAATAATAATAATAATAATAATAATAATAATAATAATAATTGCAATAACAAATCAATTAATTTTAATAATAAAATAGCAAAATAATTAAGAAAGGGACTAAATTGAATTTAAATCAGAAGTTCAGGGCAAATTTGAAAATAAATAAAAGGAAAAGGACCCCATTGAACACGCGAATAACAAGGAGGGACTAAAAGGGAAATTTTTCCTTCTCTTCCAAAACGCACAGCATCAGGGGGGACCAGATTGAAAACTGAAAAAATTATTGGGCAAAATTAAAAATATAAAATACTTAATCGCAAAGCCATAAAAAGGCGGAAGGGCTGAAAGTGAAATTAGTCCTTCTGCTAAAAAACACGCGGACCTTGGCTAAGCGGGTCGGGTCGGCCCGTTTTACCCCAAAACGATGCCGATTAGCGTCTGGGGTTTTAATTCAAAACGACGCCATTTTTTGGGTGCTATTTAAGCCCAAAATTTCTAAAAAAAAAATCATTTTAACTTGCTTCAAAAAAAAAAAAAAACAACCCCTTCCCCCCTTTATTTTTTCTCTCTGCAGGGCTCGATAGCTGGTGGGATTTCACATTCATTGCTGGAGCGACTACGATCGATTTTATTCAACTTTAAATCATTGTAAGATTTAATTCAATCAAACGAACCTTAATCACAATAATCAACCATTTACGAGATTTATTCGAACAAGAGCTCTTACAAATCTGAGGTTGAATAGGGACCAAACATCCATCATAGGATACCAAATTCAACAAAAGCATTCACTTAAGAACAAACCAAACTAGACTTAACTAGGTACATGCCAACTTAGAATAAAAATAGAATCTAAAAATATTGATGAGTTCGGGATTGTTAACTGGATGCTGAAGTCGTAGTTCAATTATCTTAAATTATACCTAACCTACACACGAAAAACAAACTGTATGTTGAGCAATGAAACTCAGTAGTATTTCTATGATTAAAATAAAAAAATTTTCAATTTATGAAAATTGTAACATCCAACTAGTATGTTCATACAAGTGGAAAACCAATTCATTTAGCATTGCAATAGAAATGATCAACTCTATTTAGATGCCAACACTTATCGTAAAGCCTTTTTAAAATTCAATACCAATCAGGAATAAAACATTTATATCCTTAACATTATAACAATCAATTTTATGTCCATTCCACAACAATAAACCATTAAAGTATCTTTCCGAAGTCGGCCGACTCATTCATATTCATTTCAGCCTCCCCCATGGCTCATTTCCAATTTATTCACACAGAAGTTCAAGTATTTCCTTTATCATGATACACACACATATATATATATGCACAATTGATGCGATAACGTTATACTATTTCATTTTGATATCTTTTATCAAGTCGCAAACTCATACCAATTTCACATAACTCGTTTCATTACATTATTTTATTGTCAATCTATTTCATTTCATTTTTAAGTTTCCAATTCCAATTATAATATCACACTCGATGTAACCATTCATTTTTCACATATCATATTCTGTAATTATTTTCAATTACATAACATACCCTGAATTCGGTCGTATTTGCATACTCTTATCCTGTACACTATTATTATCGTATGATAATGATTTCATTACAATTAAATCCAATATATATTCCCATTCAATTTCATAACCACAATTCAATAAATCATCAACACACAATATCTCATGATAAATGTGTCTTATGAATCATCTTAAATATGAACAAATAACTAGTTAGGAACATATCATGTTAACATGCCATTTCCCAAGCTGAATAATTGAATTCGTCACAATTTCGTACCAATCTTTCGGACTTATAAATCTGGTTTACAAATTTCTTTTACATTAACAATTTTTTTTGTTATTAGTATAAATTTTTATATATTAAATCCCTATTAACTTGAATCGGACACGAACATACACAAATCCAACAACAACCCAATTTTGGAACCTAGTGCCTCATCTGACAATTTCTGAAGAAAAATAGATTACGCCTAGGGCTCATCGGTATGACCAAAGTAAAAATTGTGCCCAGCACTTATCGACACGTGGTCGAAGTAACCATATGACACCCAATGCCTCATCAGAATGTCCAAAGTAATTAGTTTGCGCCCAGCGCTCATCGATATGACCGAAGTAAGAATTGTGCCCAGCATTCATCGACATGTAGTCGCAGTAGTCACCCAGTGCCTCATTGGAACGTCTGAAGTAATTAGTTTGCGCCCAACACTCATCGGTATAACCGAAGTAAATATTGTGCCTGGCACTCATCGGAACATCTGAAGTAAAATGCACCCATTGCTCATCAACATATAGTAGAAATAACTCCACCCAAACAGTTAATAGGGTATTCATTTATCCAATTCCCTTACAAGTTCAATTCTCATTCTATCGATTTCAATATTATCAATTCATTACTCATGATATAATTTCATACATAACATAACATATCGTCTCAATTCCAAATCAATTTCACCATTTCATTTAGTTTTATTATTCACTTTTATTCAATTTAATCCTCTATCTCAATAATCAATTAAATTCACACCAATATGATTTGATCAATCATAATAAACTATTAATTCATTTTATAATTCTTTTATTACTTTTCCTCCTCCTCCTCTCCATTCCACTTCCTTTATTTACAAGTATTTATACAAGAATATTTAGCCTTAGCATGACATGCTTTTATGCAATATGATTTATCCTTTCACTATTTATACATATACTTTTAACAAAGTTGTCTTCTTGAGTAGTAGTCACTAAATTATTTATATTCAGACCTACAGAATTTGAAATTAAGATTCGATTTTTTTTCTTGAAACTAGACTGAATTAAATTTTTCCCATAAAAATGTCAGAATTTATTTGAAAGTATATTAATATCATTTTTTTAAAACTAGCCTTCTTCTACTGCTAGATAGCTTTGACTCTTCTTCACTAAAAATTAAATATCTTTCAGTACAAGTCTCATATTATGTTGTCGTTTGTTTCCTTTAAAAATATACTTATTAAGATTTTAGGCATATAAATTTCATATCCTAAAATTTGTACAATTTATAATAATTTTTCAAAGTTAGAACAAGGGAACCCAAAATCATTATGATATTGTCTCATAAAAAAGTATTATATCTCATAATTTAAAATTCCATTGCTTTCACTATTGCTTTTATGTAAAACTAAACTTAATAATCTTTAATTTCATATTTTATTCAATCTCTAACTCAATTCCTACAATTTTTGGTGAATTCTCAAAGTCGTACTACCACTATTGTCGATAAAGTGTGTAGTTAAACAATTTTCTCTTCCATGAGTTGAGTAAGTTCTTCTCATTTCATTTTATAACATAATACATTTCGACCAAATTGAATGCCAATACATATAATCAATAAGTTACACAAATTTTCATTTCTGTTCAAATTAGTCCTTTAGTTCGATAATCAATCTCAAACATAACATTTTAAACTCAAATAAATATTTTCAATTTTTCTCAATATCATACCTTGCACAAAAAATAAATATGTACCAAATATATTCAATTTGTAGAAACAAAAACATAACATGGATTAACTTAGTAAGTTCCATATGAACTTACCTGACAAAAATAGCGACACACCAAACACCGATGACTAATCCTCCAATTAGCTCAAATCTTGATCTATATAATGATTTATTTCAATTATCAGTCCCAAGTATTTTAAAACATTCAATATAATTCATATTTCTTCCTATTAACATTTTTCACAATTTCCCTAAAATTTTACATTTTATTCAATTTAGTTCTTAAAATCGAAATAAGCTTAAATTTCATATTTGAGCTCCGATTTTTAAACCCATTTGAATTTCATCCTTCAACAGTCCTCTATTATCAATAATTATAGAAATTTCATATCAATTTTGATATACTCACGATTTAGTCCCTATGATCAAAATTAGCAATTTTCACTTTACGAATTAGTCATTTTTCATATCTAAGTTTAAAAGTTAATCATTTAACACTAGAACTTCAAACATTCAACTAAAGTAATATCCCCAAATTTTAACAATAAAAAAAAATTACAACATGGTTCAGTTAGCTTAAAGTATTACAACATGGTTCAGTTAACTTAAAGTATCGAGATTTTGAAAACTTAAAAATTACAAGAAAAATTCTAAATTGCACTAACCAATTTGAAGTTTGAAAAGTTTAAACCCCGTGCGCCGTTGTCCCTTTTCTTTTTTTCTTTTTTGCTTCAAAAGGCTAGGATGAAAGAGAACAATCTTTCTCTTTCCATCCACTAATATCATCATTTAATTTCTTTTTAAATTTTTTTATTTTAACAATAAATTAACTAAAGTTTATAATATAATATATGTAATAAGTTTTAACCAACCACTCATATATATTCATATATAATGGTTTATTTACTTTATAAGTCCTATATATTAATTTCTAGTTGTAATTCTTTAATAATTGTTACTTTAATTACTTATGTGATTTAGTCTCTGTACTCTAATTAAACACTATTTCGACAAAATTACCTACATGAAATTTAATTCACTCCTAACATAGCTCCGTAAATATTTAATAAAAATATTTATGAATCTTGTTTACGAAAATGGGGTCCCGATACATAAATTTCTAAAACCACTGACTTTAGAACTGATACAGTTGTACTTTTACTAATTGTTCAATTAGAAAATTTATCCGATCAAAATTTAATATAAAATTATAAATAACTCATAAATATTATTTAATGATATTTACTGACTCGGTTTATGGAAACGAGATCTTGGAATCGTAATTTTCAACTCCACTAACTTTAGTATCATTTCACTTGTACCTTTATTTACTATTAATTAAGAAAAAATACTAGACCAACTTTAATATGTTTCTATATTAGTCTCGTAAATATTAGATATTAATATCTACGAACACATTTTACGAAAATGACATTTCAGAACTGTAATTTTTGACACCAATGGAAATCGGGTCGTTACTAGGAGGGCCTTGCCTACTGCGAGGTCCTTCCCTATTCTTGGATTGTCTATCTTCCCTTTGAAATGTGCCACGGGATGCCCTCTTGATTTCCTCTGCCTCCGTGAACTTGTGGGCTCGCTCGTATAAGTTAGCCAAACTTTGCGATCTGTTATCGATAAAAGAGTATTGCACGTGATCATTCTGTACTCCCATTATAAAAGCATCTATAATCCACTGGTCCTCTAAATTCTTTGTGTTGAGGGTCACTGCATGGAACCTCTTTACGTAATCTTGGAGGGACTTAGCCTCTCTCTGCTTTACTGACATTAACCCTATAGGTGTGTTCATAATTGTTCTGTGGGCTTTAAATCTTCCTAAAAACATCTGTCCCAACTGTGAGAAGCTCCTAATCGAGCTCCGGGAAAGGGACAAATACAAGTCCTTGGCGCTTCCCTTAAGCGTCGTTAAAAAGGCCTTGCACTTTGCTACATCCAATGCCCCCAGTACATTCATGTAGTCATTTTATTGCATCAAGTGGGCTCGCGAGTCCCTCCTTCCCTCGAACATATCCTTTGGGACCTTGAAGTCACGTGGCAAGTTCACTGCCGCGATCTCAGAGACCAATGGATTGTTGGAGTAGAACTACCAATCCATTTCTTGAGATGTAGGGTGCAACGCTCTTACGTCCCTCCATAACTCATCCATCTTATTCTATCACTCTTTCATCTGTATTCTAAGGGCATCATCTTGTGTGTTCGCGTCGTCTTGAAAGCCGGAGTTATCAGAATGCACATTTCTTCTTAACTCTTTGTTCTGTTTCAATAGCTTCCGTTCAATAGCCTGTTGCTCGAACTGTGCCTCCTAAGCGACCATCTACTCCCTCATGAACCTTATTTCCTCCTAGAGAGCAAAGAACTGTTGCGAGGGTGCCTCTTTGTTAGGGGGGAGGGCAATCCATGGCCAGCGGAAACATTCAAGTTTAGAGGGCCAAAAACTCCCAGATGAGCTGCATTGTTGAAGTTCTCCACTCTATCGGTGAACCAACCGACAAACAAATCCACGCTATTTTTCTTATCATCAGGGCTTGAGGCTGTAGTTTTCTCTAGTGAAAGGTTGAAGGGAAAATTCTCACTTGGGTGAGCCATTTCTATTCTTCGATTGAAGAAAAGAAAACCAAACTTGTTGAAATCTGATGATCAGAAGTCTATCCACGTTCATCACACCAATTGTTGAGTAATTTTGTCTCGTGTCTTAATAATGAGAGTATTCAGGTATTTATTCATGCTATTACAGCTTACGATATGACCCCACTATTTTTTCTTGACTCCGTCATTTCTATTACTGACATTCCGTATGGACTTCAGGTCTGTTGGACACGTGTTTCATGTTAGGTTGCCTACGGAGTGTGCGATCCTTTCTGTTTCTAGTACGGACATTCTGTGCGAACTTCAGGCCAGCTGGACATGTGTTTCACTTTGGGTTGCCTGCGGAGCACGTGGTCCCCCTTCTGCAAGCCCTTTGGACGCATGCGAGCTGAGACCGTGCCCTTCCCTTGGTTCGTGCGAGCTAGATCCGCGAGCCTGCCTTACGAGCTGGGTCTGGAACTCCCGTTGTTATTCTCTCACGGTTCGCCTCTCACTCAATCATCTAGTGGGACCTTTTCGGGTCACGGGTAGGTGATCCGGATCCTATCTAGGACTCGGGTTGGTGGTCACTTATGTATAACAAAAACTTTTTTTAATTAATGAGAATTAGATTTAAAATATGTTTAACTTGAAGCAGGATTTACCCTTTCTCTCTTAGGCTTTATTTGGGATGTTCTATATGACTTTAATATAGTATCGGGGTAGTTGATAGGTCTCTTATGGTGGTTATTCGTTGAGTTTTTCATTGTACATTGTAAAAAAGGCCTATATCCTTGTTAACGAATGTTACATTATATGTACTTTTTATGGGAGTTGGATAAGGAAAAATCTTTCGGGTTGTTCGAGTTTTGCCATCGGATGTTGGCCTCTCTTATGGAGAATATATTTTTTGACGAGGAGGTTACTATGAATGTTGACCATAGCAAATACATCCTTGTGAAGCTAAAGTTCAAGAGGAAATTTGGATTTCCCATCAAGTGGATGCGCCCTTCTACCAACAGATTCTTTTATTGTCTGTACCTACATGATGTTCTCGAAGGTTCTCGTGAGCATAAAATAATGAATTAGAAGGTTATATTGGTGGTTCATCTTGAAATCACATTGAGATGTGTGTTCAAGTACTGCCTCTGGGAGGAGGGTGTTTCCAAGTTTACATCTAAGGATATAGCGGATGGTTTCTAGTGCAACGAAGAAGTGCCCTTGGTGTCTCATTCTTTCCTTTTCTTCCCCAAATATGGGGTTGCTAAATGTTTGCAGGGGGTAACCGTGAAGCCCATTTGTTATATTACAAAATTTTGTAACTTGCCTAAGTGTAATCGGAAGGTGCCATCAGGAATTAATCAACCTCGATTCCATGGTTGTCATTTAGAGGCCGCAGAACCCCATTCTAATGAAGATATTCCTAGTAATGGCCTTTCTGGTAATTATTTCTTCTTGTTGTCATGTTACATAGCTAAGCTCTTTATTAGTTGTATTGTTCAGGTGACACCATTCCAGCGGGCTCGAAAAGACCTTGAGTGGGTGTTGAATATTCCAAAAGGGAGCAACTTAAGGAACCACCATCCGAGAGATGGGCTTCTTTCAAACGTCATGATACTTCCCCTCATTGTCCAAACTTTTCGAAAGGGCAGGCTCGTATTTTTTCTGGGACTTTGCCAAGTTCGCTTCTGATGGATCTTCAGCACAAACTCTAGTTCAATCGTCAAGAGTTGCTTTTTCTCAATCGAGATGGTCTATGCGTTCCTCCTTAAGTCACACACTTATGAGGGATGTACCAAAATGAGAGAGAGCTATGGTAAAAGGAAAAAGAAGAATTCATCGCGTGAATCCACGAGCGTGACTGGAGGATTCTCCATTTGGAGTTCAATCTTGATACTACTATCGAGAGGTTGGAGAGGAAAAACTAGTCCTTAAAAGAAGAAAGAGCTCGTCGAAAGGAAGAAATGGAAAAATGGATAGGGACCGAGAAGGTTATGGATACGTGGAAGCAGCCATTCCTGTTATCGCTGTGAATGAGGTGCTTGCTGCCATGGAAGTGGTTTTCGATCCATTAAACCTTGTTAGGCTAAAATTTCAACCATTATTTGACATGCTCCAGGAGGGTCATAACCTTGGTTTCGATGTATATTGCCCCTATGGACCTAAATGGAAGAAAATCACCATTATTTTAGGAGGTGAGTATACTACGGGGGTACTCTCACTAGAATTCATTTCTACACCCTAAAAATGATGCAGCTCAAGTAGGACCATCTGTGAGAGCTACTATAGATTGTGCTACCAACAAGGATATTTCCAATTATTTCGATGATGGTGATGACAGTGTTGATCTTGGTACTTCTCACGATAAAGGGAGGGGTCCTGTAGATCTAAACACTCTTTTGACAAGGGAAAAAGTCTCGTTGTAGAATAGTTTTGTACAAAATTTTTCTTTGTATATTTTACTTGTAATTTCTCTTTTTTTGTACATAATTTGTCTTTCTGCTTTTATCTTTTTATTCCATGATGCTTGTTGGTGTCGTGATATCATATTAATTGAAAAATAACATGAAGAAGGTGTCTTCTATTTTCGAATGGTCTTCCATGTTGTGAAATAGTGGGTGTATAGATTTTGCACTTAAGCAATTTAAACCGTTAATAGGGAGGGCGGTTCATGTCCAGATGTTTGGCTATCTTCAGTTTTTCTCTTGGAAGTGTTAGCTTTTGGCATATGGATCGTCATAAAGTTGTAGCGTATTGCACAAGTCTTTTAGAAAGGCATCAAGTACGTTTAAGAACATTTAATTTGGGCCTGACAGTGACATTTAGGGAAGTGGTACCAATAATGGCGCCTTACCTAGAATGCCCAGTTTTGCCACGTGTTACTCCTGTATTAGATGGTGTCAGGAAATCATTAATTTAATTGAAATACACCTTTTGGCTGAGGAGGTCTATAAAAACCCTTTTCTTCTTTATCTATTTATTTCTTGTGTTGTTCTTGAATCTTATTGATTCCACACTGCTTCTTTTCTTGTTTGCTCAAGTTTTATTCTTATGGTAAGATATTTTCTTTTCTTGTCTTTGTTTTTTTTATGTCTTCTTTTAAAACTCAATCCAATTTTTCAGAAGATTTTGGGTCTGCAATGACCAGAAATTGTGAGGGTGAAGTGAGTTCTTCTAGAGGGGCTGATGGCAATAAGATAGTAAATTCTCTTCGAACGACATAAGTGGTTGTTTCAAACAAGAATTTTTGGTACACCACCACATTCAATGAGTCTACGGGGCTGCTGCAGGCCAGGGAGCTCCACCACAAGATAGCTACATGTTGGATTTGGTGCCCTAAGTGTAGTATATTCGTTTGTACACTTGTAATTTTTCAAATAAATTGGTTAATGAAATTATTCATGAATTATGTTAATACCCTTTGTATATTGTCGTCACGTGGGTTTTGCATGTAAAGTAAAACAGAAACAAATATTAGCTCACTGGTTGTTTAATGTTTAACTAATACTAAGTGATACTATGCAGTCAAATAGTAATATGGAAAGATAACTTATTTTAGTAGACGAACCTAAACATGTCATTAGTCTAAACAGAAATGAGCAAACCGATTGAAAGGCTAATATGTCGTCTATCAAGTCTAATTGGGATATGCTTTGTCTTGGGCATTAGAGCGGATGACTCCCAGAAGATAGACACATAGATGTGACTAACTGGATCGATAGTACATCAGACTAAACCCAAGCAGAATATATCCTAAATTCGTTTATGGATTAATTCACTTGTGACGTTGATAGTGTGGCGTAACTTAATCCTAAGTGGATGATGAACTATGTATGCGTGTGTAACACCCTATATCTGACTCGGTCGTCGGGTCTGAGCTACAGTGTGCCATATTTGTTGTCGGAGCAACTATGATCAAATAAATACAATCTCATTCCATTAAACATACAAATACGAATATTATAGACATATAATGTGATCAATAGTCATTTTTGGATCTTATATGAGTTTATGATAGCTCCAATGCTAACCCAACATCGAATTAGGACTAGATTGAAAAGAAATCAAATTACAAAATTTATTTCGTGACATGAGGGAGTTCCTCGTCACAACATGACCTATTGTTCAGTTTCGTGGGGATGATGGGGTTCCTCGTCTCTCTGTGACATTATAGGCTATTTGAATTAAGACGTGGTACTTTTGAAGTCGCGATGTCACAGGCTATTTCTGCAAAATTCTAAATGAAATCAACCTACAAATTTTGCAACCCAAATACCAAACATATGCATTTTACATTCAACCAATATATGTTAATCCTAGGCACTAATTCATGCATTTCACTATCTTATACAAGTATACAATTTTTTTTCATGTGCAAAAAGCTAACTTCTAATGTAATCCAATCCAAACAGAAGCATTCACACCTATATTATTAGGATCATTAACATTTACAGCATTATGCTATTTCAACCCTAATTATTAACCATTTATAAGCTATTACAACATAACTAATCAGTACCTACATTAACATTCTTAAAGCAAAAGTGGATTTAGATATAATATGGTAAAAAACTAGTCACAACCTAGGTACATATCAAACAACATGTGAAAGAGGTACACAAACATCGTTGAATCTGGGATCTTTAACTGGATGTTGAAGTCCATGCTTGGGACCACGAATTGAACCTAACCTACACATGGAAAACAAATCGTGTAACGACTTACACCCGACCCGATTTATCGGACCTGTCACACCCTAAAATTAGGCCTAGAAGTTTCGAGGGTAAAATGAGAATTTTAGCTCTAGTGAGCTCGGGAATTTCGTTAGCATGGTATTCAGAAATTTTTTTGTCTATGGAATTTTGGAAATTAAAATAATTTTTGAAAATAATATTCAAAATAATTACAATAATGAACTAAGGGCTGATTTGTAAAAGGGTTTAAATTATGAGTTTTTAAAAGGCAATTAAACAAAAATTTAATTTCCACCCTATTTTTCCCCTTCACCTTTATAAAGCCTACGTTAGTCTCTTCTCCATATTTTTGTTTTGTCGTCTATAGCATTCCAAAGCTCCTGTCATTCAATTTTGATTCCCAAACTTAATTCCTTAGATTTCTATCATTTTAAAAGCCATAAATCACCATAGAATTTCAAGAAAAACATCTAAGAACACCATAGATTTCTCCATTGTTGAATTATTGGATTTTTCAGGTTTTCAATCAACCGTCCAATTTTTTGACAACTAAGGTAACGATTTTCGTCCTGTGTGCCAGGCCGTGTGCTAGGCCGTGTAAAACCTGTAGGGTATACTGACTTATGCAACACGGCCAAGTTACACGCCCGTGTGCTAGGCCGTGTGCAAATTAAGGGTACACTGACTTGTGCCGCACGGTCGATCAAACGCCCGTGTGTGAGACCGTGTGAACCATACTTACTTCATTTCAATTTCAACACCAGGGGACACATGGCCATGTAACATAACTATAACAGCCCGATATAGGGCCTAGTTGGAATAGTGGTGCGAGACCACAAATTCGAAGTAGAAATATGAGTTTTATGAATTTTATAAGGTAAATGAGGTGATTTCATAATAGTGAGAAAATCTCATGAAGAAATTTTATTAATTAGCGATTTAATTGTCCATTAGGACTAAATTGCAAAAAAATGGAAAATATGAGATTTTAGAAGATTTAAGTATGAAATAGAATTATGAAAATTACTAGAGGTCCTTATTTAGCAATTAGACCATTATATTTGATGATGGACAAAAATGGACATGAGAAGGAAAAATCCCAAGGAAGGACCATTAAGGGCATTTTTGTCCTTTGGTAAATAAAAGAATTAAAAGGGAAAAACAAGCAAAATTTATGTCCATCTTCTTCTCCCTTGGCCGAAAATCACAAGGAGGACATAGCTAGGGTTTCTTCAACTTTCAAGCTTGATAGTAAGTGCTTCCTAGCCCCGTTTTTAATGTTCTTCGTATTTTTGAGATCCTCGTAAGCTCGGTTTAGCTAATTTTAGCTATATTTTAAGCTAGGGTTCATGTTCCAAAATTTACCCATGTGTGATATGCATGTATTTTGATATTTTATGGAAGAATATGAGAGTTTGATGTATGATAAACATCTTTTTCTAAGTGATTTTCATGAAGAATGCATAAAAGAACCAAATTGTAAAAGTTGTAAAAATGGTCATACATGAGAGAAATAGTGGAAATTGAAGGTTTCTATAATAGGAAATATGATTCGGCTAGGCTTGAAATACAAGAAAGTTGAATAAAAATCATTTTACGAGCCTGGGGGAAAAAGTGTAATTAAGTAGAAGTTTAGGGGTAAAATCATAATTTTGCCAAAATATGAATTATGAGTCGATTTAGTCAATATGTGTATTTGAAAAGCAAAATTGTTATTATAGATCAAGAAACGCGAAGCCTGGATTGAAATCGAGGTAAGAAAAAAATCGAGGACTAAATCGAGCATCGAGACAAATTTTGAGAATCGAGGTAAGTTTGTATGAAGTTAAAGTTTAATAATGTTTTGATATTTGAAACTGTATGATATTATGATAATGTATGTCATTTCTATGAAATTCGAGTAAAGAAGCTTCGATGAAGAAATGGTGAGAATAAGCTAAGCTAAAGTCACGGTTAAAGTTCCGGAATAAGAGTGATATCTATGTATTCACATGAGATAAGGAAGGTCCCGTATAAGACCATGTCTGGGACATGGCTTTGGCACCAAAGGAAGATCTCGTATAAGACCATATCTGGGATATGGCATCGACATCTATGTATGATCTCGTATAAGACCATGTCTGGGACATGGCATCGACATCGAGCTTTGAGATCCCGTATAAGACCATATCTGGGATGTGGCATCGGCATCAAGAAGTGATCCCATGTAAGACCATATCCGGGATATGGCATTGGTATCAATATTTATGCAAGGTGAATTTGAATATTTTATGATAATCAAATTAGTTCATGGGTAAATGAGCTAAGTAAGTAAGATGGTATAGAACCAAAACTATTTACGTATGACCTTGAGGTTCATTCATGTTATGAATGATGAAGATTTGAATTTATGCTCGTGTTAGTATATGTGATAAGTTATGTGATAAGTGATACAGGTACCATGAGAAAATACACGTTATGAACCCATAAAGTAACATGAGATGGGTAAGAGTAAGTATGAGTAAGTATGGATGAGAATGTTTAAACATTTGAGACTTGTGTGGATATTGTTTCAATAGATAGATGAATTTTATGAAAGCAATTATGTTGCTTTAGAATTTCATGCAAACTTACTAAGCTATATGCTGACCTCTCTCTTTTCTTTTTTTCCTTGTAGTTTAGTCAAGTTAGCTCGGGGATCGTAGAAAGTCGGAGCTCGAATCACACTATCAACTGTTCTTTTGGTATAGTAAAGTTAATTCATTTTGAGTATGGCATGTATAGGAACTGGATCATTTTGTGTCATGTCATATTGGAAGGCCAAAGGGTCAGCTATTAATGTCTTTATACTCATTTTGTAAATGGTCATGGTGAATTGGTCAATATCGTCAAGTTCATGTTATAAGATTGATGAGTATAATGAAATGAATGTTCATGCAAACTATTGAGTATGAATGTGGATGGAGTGAATGTTAGTTTAAGGATTTTTCATAGTTTAATATGGCTATGTTTTGTGCTATTTGTGAATAAATGAAGTAGTCTATGTTTCAGGGTGGCAAGAGGCTTGGAAAATAGCCTATAGATGTCCACACGGGTAGACACACGGGCGTGTGTCTAGGCCGTGTGTGACGCACGGCCATTCCCATGAGTGTGTTAGTAAGCCGTGTGTCTCATGCACTATTTTACGAGAATTTGATTCGTCACAAGGGCCAGCAAACGGGCGTGTGCCTTGGCCGTGTGTTAATTAAGGTTTGATGACATCATAAACAGAGAGCTCCACGGGTAGAAGACACGGGCGTGTCTAAGCCGTGTGACGGACACGGGTTATAGACACGGGCGTGTACTCAGCCGTGTGAAATAAGTTAGTGTCGACCACGGGTGACGAACATGGGCATGTCTTAGGGGCACACGGGCGTGTCCCTTGGACCACACGGTCGTGTGGCCCTTTTTTAGGCAAAAATTTTCAAATTGTATAAAAGTTTTCGATTAAACTCCGAAACCTTCTGGATGCATGTTTAAGGCCCTACAGGCCCACAATATGTATGTTATGATTGAGAAAGAAAAGTTTTAAATTGGAATGAAATTTTATAGTCTGTAATTACATGTTTAAGCAAGGCTATGCATGGTAATGCCTCGTACCCGGTTCTGGCGTCAGACACGGGTAAGTGGTGTTACATTTGTTGGTATTAGAGTTACGATTTAGTCGATTCTCGGGCTAACGTAGCATAAGTTTAAGTCTAGCTATACATGCCATACATAGGAGTATTTTTATATATTGATAGTGTGACGACTTCTGACAATCTAAATTGTATTTTTATATAGTTAATGGATCCTGATCCTGACCGAGCTGTAGCCGATGATGTTGCAAGTAATGCGCCGGCTCCCGCGTAAGGGACCGTGCCAATAGAGAGTAGACCTGAGACTTTGGGTCAGGGAGAAGAGGCCCGAGAAGCTTTTCTCCGTATGATGAGTAATTAGTACACAGAGTACATTCGAGCAAATCCGAATGCTCTACCTCCTCCACCCCCTCCTATTAATCAACCTACCCATGTAGCTCCTTAATTGGTAGAAGTGGAAAGAAGAGAAAAGCCTTCGGTTGATAGAATCTGAAAACAAGGAGCCGAGGAATTCCGGGATAGTAAAGATGACGATTCAGAAAGGGCAGAGTTTTGGCTTGAAAATACGATCAGGGTATTTGATGAATTATCGTGCACACCTGAAGAGTGCATGAAGTGTGTAGTGTCTCTTCTGAGAGATTCCGCTTATCAGTGGTGGAATACCCTTGTGTCGGTTGTACCAAGGGAAAGAACTACATGGGAGTTTTTCCAAGAAGAATTACGGAAGAAGTATATAAGCCAAAGATTCATTTATCAGAAGAGAAAGGAATTCCTTGAACTGAAACAAGGAAAGATGACGATAACTGAATACGAGCGCGAGTTTGTGAGGCTCAGCAAGCATGCTCAGGAATGTGTATCCTCCGAAGACATCATGTGTAAGAGATTTGAGGACGGACTAAATGAAGATATCAAATTATTTGTTGGTGTCCTCGAGTTGAAGGAATTTGTTGTATTAGTAGGCCGGGCTTGTAAGGCCGAGAAATTAGTGAAAGAGAAAAGAAAAGCTGAGATGGAGTCTCGTAACTCAAGAAAGAGACAATTGAGTAAGTCATTTCAGTCCTCGTCCAAGAAGTCGAGAGATTTTCCTACCTGATCAACTACTTCAGCCGGGTTTTCAAACAAAAGTAAGAGCAAACAGTACTCAGGGTCTAAAGCCTATACCACATCAGTTGCTAGTGTTGGCAACACCCGACCGAGTAGACCAGAGTGTCAGCAGTGTGGCAAACGTCATTTCAGTGAATGTCGAGCAAATGAGAAAGCCTGTTTCAGGTGTGGGTCTCTAGACCATTTTATTAGAAATTACCCTGAAGTGGATGAGAAAGAGAAGCCTTAGGATGCGAGACTGAGAGGCACTGCTAGAGGAAAACCACAGAGAAACCCGGGAAGTGGAACAAGTAGTAAGAATATGCCCAGAGAGCAAGCTTCGAGATCTGAGGGTAGAGCGCCTGCGAGGACCTATGCCATTCGCGCTCGCGAAGAGGTATCATCTTCTAATGTGATTACGGGTACATTTTCTATCTATGATACTAGAGTTATTGCTTTAATAGATCCGGGGTCTACCCATTCATATATTTGCATGAAATTACTATCTAGAATGAGTATGCCCGCAGAGTCTACAGAATTTGTGATAAAGGTGTCTAATCCTTTAGGAAAAAGTGTATTAGTTGATAAGGTATGTAAAGACAGCCCATTGATGATTAGAGGACATTGTTTTAAGGCAAATCTCATGCTATTGCCATTTGATGAATTTGATATAATCCTTGGTATGGACTGGTTAACCACTCATGATGTGACAGTAAATTATGGAAAGAAATATGTTGAATTGAGATGTGAAAATGGGGACATTTTTCGTGTTGAATCAGATGAACAAGACAGATCGCCGGTAGTGATCTCTCATATATCAGCTCAAAGATATGTACGAAAGGGGTATGAAGCATATCTTGCTTTCGTTATGAATGCTAAAGAAACTGAGTTAAAGATTGAATCAGTGCCGATAGTATGCGAGTACCCAGATGTGTTTCCATAAGAGTTGCCAGGGTTACCTCCGGTTAGAGAGGTTGGATTCGGTATTGAATTAGTTCCTGGTACAACACCTATATCAATTGCTCCATACAGAATGGCTCCAACCGAGTTGAAGGAATTGGAGGCACAGTTGCAAGAATTAACCGACAAAGGTTTTGCAAGACCAAGTTATTCTCCATGGGGTGCTCCCGTACTATTTGTGAAAAAAGAAAGATGGTTCCATGAGATTTTGCATAGATTATCGACAGCTTAATAAGGTAACCGTGAAGAACATGTACCCTTTTCCAAGGATTGATGATCTGTTCGATCAATTGAAGGGAGCCACTGTGTTTTCTAAGATAGACTTGAGGTCGGGATATTACCAGTTGAGCGTAAAAGATTCGGATGTGCCAAAGACTGCATTTTGGACGAGGTATGTAACATCCTAGATTAGGGGTTATGCGTTCGTGTGTAATTCATGAGATAGTGGGCTCAGTGGGTGTGTTGGATGTGTTCTGAGGAGTTCTAGGAACCCTAAGGTGCATGGAAATGTATGGAAATGGAAATGAACATTTTTGGAAACTTGAACATTTTGGAAACACGAACATTTTGGAAACACGAACATTTTGGAAACTGAAATGTAAGAAAATGGTCAACAAACAGAGCCGATCGAAAATTTTAGGAAACTTAGAAATGATGCCGAAATGTCAAATTTTAAAGTTCAAAATAGGAAATAAGGGCTAGAGGGCCTTAAAAGAAAAAGTTGGAGAAGTTTGACACACAAACAGGCTTGGAAAAGTGGCCTGGAGATGCCACTTAGGGCCTCTGGAAATGGCGCCACATGCAAGGTGTTGGGCCTGAGTTCGAGTCACATGGGAAGCAAATAAAAGAAATTTTATTTTGCTTCCAGGAAGAAAGTGAGGTGGACGGCACATGGCTATAAATTAGGAGCTTTTATTTTTTTATATTTAAGAGATAAAGGGTGGATAAATAAGGGATAAATAATGGATTTATTTTAGATTATTTTCAAGAGATAAATGTGGATACTATTTCTTTTATTTTGATAGATAAGGAAGAGATAAAGAGGATTATTATTAGTATTATTAAGAGATAAGAGATAATTATTGGATTAAGTTTTATTAAAGTGATAAATCAAGGGATAAAGCTATCAAAATAGAAGAGTGGTGGCCAAGTAAAGGACTCTAGCTAGTAATTTTGGCTATAAAAGGAAGAGTAAGGCTAATCTTCATTCATTCTTTTCTTTTCAAGAAAACCTCTCAGAAATTCTCTAAAGTTTCTCCTCTTCTCTCTCACGAATTTTCTCTGCCATTATTCTCTTTTTCTCTTTTCTTTTCTTCTTTTATTACAAACACAATCAAAAGCCGAAGATACCAATAGCCCTAGTCGATTTCTCACTAAGCCTCAAGTAGAAATTGTTATCCACATCAAAGCCATAGCCAGAATCTGCTAAGGGTTCAAGCAAGAGTTCCATCAAATTCTTGAGAAGGGTAAGATTAGGTTAGATTCTCATTCTATTTCTTTTAAGGTTGTCGAAATTAAGATTCTAATACCCTTAATATCATTCTTTGAAGAGATCTTTCGGGATTTACTAAGTGTCGACTACAAGGAAGGAGAAGTTCTTTTCCGAAGGTACACCATAAGCCGCGTGTTCCCTAGTTATTCGGTGAATTTTGGATTTAAGAATCTAAGGTAAATCATATTTAACACACGGCTAAGGGTTATTTGTTGTGAATAAATGTTAGAAATTGATCTAACATGTAGTTATAGGGATTTAATGAGAGGATACAAGGATTTTGGGATTTGAGAATTTCAAGGTAAGTTTTAAGAATACTAATCCTACTAGGATTTGGATTTATGGTCGAATGGCTTTTTATTAAATTAGTAAGTGATTAATCAAATGTAGGAATTTGAGATCTAAGGCGATAGATCGATTTGGGATTTCAAGGAATTCGTTAAGCAAATCAGTGTGTGTACCCTACCCTAAGTTTTGATAGGTTCATGGCTATGTTTAAATTAAATGTATTATTAAGAATGTGTGTACTCATACTAACCTTCGATATATCATATGGCAATTATTTTAATATATGAATATGCATAAGAATGTGAATGTGGCTAAGTACCACAAATGTGGTAAAAGTACCAGTGCACGTTTCCTACTTCTAATAGGATTATGAATATGATATATTTTGAACATATGAATAGTAACATGAATGAGAATTAAGTATGTTATGCATGATATAAAATTTATGGGGCATTCGGGATCTATGTGAAAGGGGAAGAAGGTGTTGACTTTGGTCTCACCAACGGAATATGGTGACTACGGTCACAAAATTTGAATATGGTAACCGGTTACATTATCTCGAATTTGGTAACTTCGTTACATTATTTGAATATGGTGTCTAATGACACAAATTATATATGGGCGATGAGCACGTCGATCGCAATGATCGCCTTCGATGGTGTGTAGCGGATGGAGGGTTGACTTAGTAGTCCACGGTGTGACTGGCGGTGCGGGTGGTGTGTAGCGGATGGTTAATTAGGTTTGGGTTTGGGAATGCATCATTAATTGTATTCTATGATTTGAATGTGTATCATTTGCATGCCTGATTCTATTATGACTTAGTGTTGTGTACACATTGAGTCTGTTGACTCACCCCGCTTGGGGAATATTTTTTCGTGTGATGAGCAAGAATGGACCGGGTCGGCGGGAGCTTAAAGGTGGCCATGCATAGCAAGAAATTTATGATTTGGACTTTCAATTTATTTTAAGTATTTTAAGTTTTACTTTGGGATCATTGATATAATAAGGCCATTGTGGTTTACTTTATTTTTCTTTTATTTATTATGTTTATGGATTTTTATTAATTAAAGTTTAAGTAAATTCCTTTTTAAAATTAACTCTAAATGTTTTGTCACCTTAAGTAAATGGGTTTTAACATAAGATAAAATTGTTTTCAACTCAAGCCCAACCCAAACAATATTTTTTAAAAATCATACAAGTTTTTCCTAAGTAACAAAAGAATTTTGAACCGGTTTACTTGAGGAACATACCAAATCTGGTCAAAGCTCATGGGCCGGGTTTGGGGTGTTTCAGTTTGGTATCGGAGCCCAGTTTTAAACTCTCGGCCTGTGGGCTAAGGCCCAAAACGTTTTTAATCCGAGCCCAAATGATTTTCTTGAAATAAAGCGGTGTGTTTCGCATGGCACCTAAGTCTCCGACCGCGGTCCACCGGTAAGTACCCTAACTTTATGTGTGATTCTGTGATTGATGAACTGTATAAGGGTAGAAAAGGCATGGAACGTAGAATAGCATGATAGGAACTTGAACCCTAGGACTAGACTACTCAAACACAAGTGCATAAGACTTAAGGACCATTAAACAAACCTATGACTAAGTCGCCGAGTTAGGGTGTGGCAACCATTGTGCGCATGTCTCAGGATGGATCAGGAAGAGCACGGTATTTAAGCGATCCCTAGTGACTCACCTCCTCTTTCGCAGAATCCTACCAGTGCGTAGCTTCGGTTCACCCTAACCAAGAGGACTTATTCATAGGCTAAACCCTAACTAAAACCCGAAAGGAACTAGCCGTATTTTCAAAAAAAAAAAAAAAAACCTAGTTTTAAAACTCTTAAAATTATCCTTTTGAATTGCAAACATGATTCTATAAAATTTTTTCAAGTATTCTTGATTTATAAAAATTACAAAAATACCCTGTAGGGCAAATTACTTAAAATACCCACAGGTAGTGGAAAAACAACAACAATGAAAACTACAACATTTCAATGAATGACGAAAGTTCATAATTGATTGATGGATGTATGAATGTAAAGACTGTGTGCATGTATGGATACGAAAGAACCACTCCTAAAATTTTTCCATAAAAATTCTTCGCGAATAATAAGTGAAACAAGGACTAATTCATAAAACTTTTTACTCGGATTAAATCGCGACGTTAGAAATAAGTTCTAGGGGACGGAACTTAGGGATTGTGCCTAGAAAGTATGATGGTTCTATTAAGATCGAGTGCACAAATGAAAGCATAGTGCGGTGAGAAGGATTGTACAACAGTTAATAAGTAATTTCGAGGACGAAATTATTTTTAAGGAGGGTAGAACTGTAACATCCTAGATTAGGGGTTATGCGTTAGTGTGTAATTCATGAGATAGTGGGCTCGGTGGGTGTGTTGGATGTGTTCGAGGAGTTCTAGGAACCCTAAGGTGCATGGAAATGTATGGAAATGGAAATGAACATTTTGGAAACTTGAACATTTTGGAAACTCGAACATTTTGGAAACTCGAACATTCTCGAAACCTGGAAATGTAAGAAAATGGTCAGCAAACAGAGCCGATCGAAAATTTTAGGAAACTTAGAAATGTAACATCCCCAAACCCGGCCCACAAGTCTCGTCCGGATCTGGTTATGTCACTGCGGAATGATGGTTAAAAATCTTTGTCTTTAGAGTAAAACTTGAAAATTTTGTTAACTTTCGGGAAGTAAGTCCATTAAAATTATTAAATATTATAAGCTTGGTTTGAATTAAAACTTTATTATAATTTATTATAATATAAATCCTTTGTAAAAAATATTACTAAATACGATATAACCTTTATCAACTATAAACAGAGTACTTTGATCAAAAGTGGCCCTTATTACATCAAATAAATTAAACCAAGTACTTCAAATTAAAATGCTTGAAATAAAAAAATTCAAAACGTCTACTTCTGCATGAAAACCTGCTTCTGCATGGCCACCTTTGTATCTACTCCAACCCGGTCCATTACTCACGACTCACCTGCGATGTTTAAAAAGTTGGGTGAGTCATACAGACTCAGTGTGTAATTAAACCACTGATATCCACCCACATGTTAGCTACAAATCAACCCAATTATAAAATGCATAAATATAATCATTTAAACATTACCACAATCTGGGCTTGGCCCACAATCAAATCATATTCAAGCACTGGGCTAGGCCCTTTTCTCATCAATCCACTGATTACTGGGCTTGGCCCATTTCCACGTATGTTCTCAAAACATACCCATTCATATTTCATATTGGGCTTGGCCCATTTCCATATCAATTCATAACGAAACCATGCAATCATGATACCCAACCCAATCCTAAGGTCCATCCGCTACACCCCCTTATCCGACCTACCACACACGGGGGACTATCGAGTCACCCTCCTTTTCCCTCCATAAAGGCAACCAATGCCATCCACGATGTAGCGTATAGCTAACATCAAACCACGATGGGGCACATAGCAACCCATCAAGCCACGATATGGCATAAAGCCGATATCAATGAAGGTAACCACGCGAACTAAATCGCAAAGATCCACAACGCGACCTCAGTCAGCGCCAATCCACGATGTAGCACAAAGCTGACATCAACCACGTACTCGAAGTACACCCGTACCTTCTTTCAAAAACCCACCCATGCACATGTAACATAATATGATGCTGAGATGATGCATGTACATGATATTCACAAATATAGGCATGCTCACATAGTTAAAATCAATTATCACATATTAGCCAATTTGCTACTAACCTGGTCGTCATCATACCCCTTTAGGGTATCCATTACACATATGGCACTGCATTCATTAGTAAACATATAGCACAACAGATATCATACAAATCCCGGAAACAATGGTCTAACCACACACCTTATTACTTGGAGTTCTAGACTCTCGATCCTCGACGCTATCGTTTAGTGAGACTACGGCTATTTGCCTAACGTTTTCTGTTGTTGGCCCACACCCTGGTGGCCAATCTCGTACAGCAGAAACGGATCTCTTCTTGAACTTTGGGATGGGAGCTTTCCCTTGCCCACCTTGACTGGTACTCGCATCCATCGACGATACTTAATCAGAACCACACGATTAATCACAGCAATCAAAATCTACAAATATCGAATCTAGATCACCTATTAACATCCTTACCGAAATACTGAGATCCCGAAGGCTTTCCTTTGCTTCTGTCGATTTGCCCTATAACCAAAGTCAACATCGGTCAACACAAGAACATCTCTAATGGCCTAAGGCCGAATACCCAAATGATCACTTACCCACTTACTCGGATCCTGAAACACCAATAGTCTCAAGGAGTTGCCGAAAATCCCTGTTACAAAACCATTAGAATCGGCCTACAACAACAACCCATGAAAAGGCCCTTTTGGCCGAATACTCACCATCACCTTACCTTAGATGATCGAATCCAAGAGACCTCCTCAATGCTTCCTTCTTTCAGCTACACACAAGAGAACATACTTAATGGCACTATGACATTCGGCCATGTTATAAAAACTAAGACCAATCACTTGGTTTTGACGTACCAATATAAGAACTCAAAACCAATTGTTTAGAGTGACGATTACTTACCACTACACTTGAGATGAAATTAAGAGCAAGAGATCGGCAACACCATCCTAGGAGATTCGGCAATGGCTTTAAAGGTAATGAGATATTCGGCTCTTGAAAACAACAATGGTAAGGAAAGATGCTTGATGAGGCTTACTTAGAAATTCGGCTATCAATAAAACAAATGTGGAGTTGAAGAAAAGAAAAGTGGAAGAACAGTAGGGACTTAGGAGCATTAAACACATAGGAACATAAAGAAATTTGGCAAACAACTAAAAAAACAAAAGAAAGAAGCAGGAAAGGGTGCTTATTCAATGAAGAATTCGACACTACCCCCTTCTATTTATAGAATTCGGCCACCCCCCCTTGAAGACTCCAAGATTCGGCCAACACCCACTAATTCAAATCAATTTGAATTAGTTCAATTCAAAAACAATTTGAATTGCTCCACTATTATCCCACTTATCAAAAAAACAAATAATTAATAATTATCCCACACTTCTAAATAACTAAATAGATAAATAAAAATAAAAAAAAAAACATTATCCTCATCTAAATAAAAGCCTTCTAGCCGTCCAACACCTTCAAAATTGCTGCCAAAAAGGAATAAAAATTTAAACTCCAAAACGCAACTCTCTTGGTTCGAACCTGGGACCAATCTGCTGCACGCCTCCCTCCAAAGCCCCAGGCCATTCGGCCACATTGTATTTCATGCTAGAAACCCCCAACAATTATTTTTAACCCCTTCCTACTTCAGCCCATCACCAAACAACAAAGAAATAAAACTCCAAAATGCCGCTCCAGGCCCTCGAAACCACGACCTCCCTCCCCTCCAGCGCCTAAGTAGCGCCCAAGAGCCACTTTGCCAATTGGACTTCCATGTCCATTAACTTGGACATTTATTTTTAAGGCCTACTTAGCCCAGTCCCTTGACGCAAAAATAAAACAAAAATGCTGCCCCCAGTGACTCAAACCCTGCTCCCTAGGCGTCACCTTCCCAAGCCCCAAGCGGCGCCTCCACGCCACTTTGCCAGATCCTTTCTTGCGTCCTAAACTCCCCCAATTTATTTTAAGGCCTTCCTGCCCTATTTCCCCTTTTTACCCTAAAAATCTAAAATTTTCCAAAGCCTTCCCCTTTCATCCGAGCATTCTTAAAACTCTAAAACACATCCAAAAACACCCAAAAACCTTCCAACACTGGAATTATACCCAAATTGCATAGCCCCTAAATCAGGGTGTTACAAGAAATGATGCCGAAATGTCAAATTTTAAAGTTCAAAATAGGAAATAAGGGCTAGAGGGCCTTAAAAGAAAAAGTTGGAGAAGTTTGACACACAAGCAGCTTGGAAAAGTGGCACTGAGATGCCACTTAGGGCCTCTGGAAATGGCGCCACATGCAAGGTGTTGGGCCTGAGTTCGAGTCACATGGGAAGCAAATAAAAGAAATTTTATTTTGCTTCGGTAAGAAGTGAGGTGGACTGCACATGGCTATAAATTAGGAGCTTTTATTTTTTTATATTTAAGAGATAAAGGGTGGATAAATAAGGGATAAATAATGGATTTATTTTAGATTATTTTCAAGAGATAAATGTGGATATTATTTCTTTTATTTTGATAGATAAGGAAGAGATAAAAGAGGATTATTATTAGTATTATTAAGAGATAAGAGATAATTATTGGATTAAGTTTTATTAAAGTGATAAATCAAGGGATAAAGCTATCAAAATAGAAGAGTGGTGGCCAAGTAAAGGACTCTAGCTAGTAATTTTGGCTATAAAAGGAAGAGTAAGGCTAATCTTCATTCATTCTTTTCTTTTCAAGAAAACCTCTCACTGAAATTCTCTAAAGTTTCTCCTCTCTCTCTGCCGAATTTTTCTCGCCATTATTCTCTTTTTCTCTTTTCTTTTCTTCTTTTATTACAAACACAATCAAAAGCCGAAGATACCAATAGCCCTAGTCGATTTCTCACTAAGCCTCAAGAGCCGAAATTGTTATCCACATCAAAGCCATAGCCGAATCATCGCTAAGGGTTCAAGCAAGAGTTCCATCAAATTCTTGATAAGGGTAAGATTAGGTTAGATTCTCATTCTATTTCTTTTAAGGTTGTCGAAATTAAGATTCTAATACCCTTAATATCTCATGTCGAAGAGATCTTTCGGGATTTACTAAGTGTCGACTACAAGGAAGGAGAAGTTCTTTTCCAGGAAGGTACACCATAAGCCGCGTGTTCCTAGTTATTCGGTGAATTTTGGATTTAAGAATCTAAGGTAAATCATATTTAACATACGGCTAAGGGTTATTTGTTGTGAATAAATGTTAGAAATTGATCTAACATGTAGTTATAGGGATTTACATGAGAGGATACAAGGATTTTGGGATTTGAGAATTTCAAGGTAAGTTTTAAGAATACTAATCCTACTAGGATTTGGATTTATGGCCGAATGGCTTTTTATTAAATTAGTAAGTGATTAATCAAATGTAGGAATTTGAGATCTAAGGCGATAGATCGATTTGGGATTTCAAGGAATTCGTTAAGCAAATCAGTGTGTACCCTACCCTAAGTTTTGATAGGTTCATGGCTATGTTTAAATTAAATGTATTATTAAGAATGTGTGTACTCATACTAACCTTCGATATATCATATGGCAATTATTTTAATATATGAATATGTATAAGAATGTGAATGTGGCTAAGTACCACAAATGTGGTAAAAGTACCTGTGCGTTTCCTACTTACGATAGGATTATGAATATGATATATTTTGAACATATGAATAGTAACATGAATGAGAATTAAGTATGTTATGCATGATATAAAATTTATGGGGCATTCGGGATCTATGTGAAAGGGGAAGAAGGTGTTGACTTGGTCTCACCAAGCGGAATATGGTGACTACGGTCACAAAATTTGAATATGGTAACCGGTTACATTATCTCGAATTTGGTAACCGGTTACATTATTTGAATATGGTGTCTAATGACACAAATTATATGGGCGATGAGCACGTCGATCGCAATGATCGCCTTCGATGGTGTGTAGCGGATGGAGTGTTGACTTAGTAGTCCCACGGTGCAGTGGCGCGGTACGGGTGGTGTGTAGCGGATGGTTAATTAGGTTTGGGTTTGGGAATGCATCATTAATTGTATTCTATGATTTGAATGTGTATCATTTGCATGCCTGATTCTATTATGACTTAGTGTTGTGTACACATTGAGTCTGTTGACTCACCCCGCTTGGGGAATATTTTTCGGTGATGAGTAATGGACCGGGTGGCAGGAGCTTAAAGGTGGCCATGCATAGCAAGAAATTTATGATTTGGACTTTCAATTTATTTTAAGTATTTTAAGTTTTACTTTGGGATCATTGATATAATAAGGCCATTGTGGTTTACTTTATTTTTCTTTTATTTATTATGTTTATGGATTTTTATTAATTAAAGTTTAAGTAAATTCCTTTTTAAAATTAACTCTAAATGTTTTGTCACCTTAAGTAAATGGGTTTTAACATAAGATAAATTTGTTTTCAACTCAAGCCCAACCCAAACAATATTTTTTAAAAATCATACAAGTTTTTCCTAAGTAACAAAAGAATTTTGAACCGGTTTACTTGAGGAACATACCAAATCTGGTCAAAGCTCGTGGGCCGGGTTTGGGGTGTTTCAAGGTATGGGCACTATGAATTTTTAGTCATGCCTTTTGGTTTAACAAATGCCCTTTCTGTGTTTATGGATTTAATGAACCGTATCTTTCGGCCATTTCTGGATAAATTTGTGGTGGTTTTTATTGATGACATACTGATATATTCCCGGGATGAGGATGAGCATGAGCATGCCAAGCATTTAAGGACAGTCTTACAGATTTTGCGAGATAATTAGCTGTATGCCAAGTTTAGTAAAAGTGAGTTTTGGCTCAAGGAAGTTGGATTGTTGGGACACATTGTCTCAGGAGATAGAGTCCGAGTTGACCCAAGCAAGATTTCGGCTATTGTTGATTAGAAACCGCCGAAAAATGTGTCTGAGGTTAGAAGTTTTCTGGGCCTAGCTGGCTATTATCGACGGTTCGTTAAAGGATTCTCCATGATAGCTGCACCGATGATGAGATTATTACAGAAAGATGTAAAGTTTAAGTGGACAGAAAAGTGCTAGCAGAGTTTCGAGAAATTAAAGGCATTATTGACAGAGGCTCCAGTTTTAGTGCAACCTGAGCCGGGAAAAGAAGTTGTGATCTACAGCGATGCATCCTTGAATGGATTGGGATGTGTGCTTATGCAAGAAGGCAAGGTGATAGCCTATGCCTCTAGACAGTTAAAGCCACATGAGAAGAATTACCCGACGCATGATTTAGAGTTGGCTACCATTGTCTTTGCATTGAAAATTTGGAGACACCATTTGTATGGTGAGAGATGTCGGATATTCACTGATCATAAAAGCCTAAAGTACTTGATGACTCAAAAGGAGTTGAACTTAAGGCAGCGGAGATGGTTAGAGCTGATAAAAGATTATGAGCTGGTTATTGATTACCACCCGAGAAAGGCGAACGTGGTCACCGATGCTTTGAGTAGAAAATCCTTATTTGCTTTGAGAGTTATGAATACATGGGTGACCTTGTCAGGCGATGGTTCTATTCTAGCTGAGCTGAGGGTTAGACCGATGTTCCTTCAAGAGATTTATGAGGCTGAGAAAGGTGACAGTGAATTGCAAGCTAAAAGAGTTCAGTGTTAGTTGGGTGTTGAGTCCGAATTTGGATTAATTCTGATGGATGTTTGATGTTCAGAGATAGAATCTGTGTACCAAGAAATGAGGAGCTCATTCGAAAAGTTTTACATGAGGCACATAGTGGATGTCTATCTGTACACCCGGACAGTACAAAGATGTATAATGATTTGAAGAAATGGTATTGGTGGCTGAGTATGAAGAAAGATATTTCTGAGTTTGTTTCAAGATGTTTAATTTGTCAACAAGTAAAAGCCAAACATCAAGTACCCTCGGGTTTGCTTCAACTTATAATGGTACCCGAGTGGAAATGGGACCAAGTTACCATGGATTTTGTAACAGGTTTGCCATTGACACCGAGCAAAAAGGATGCCGCATGGGTTGTAGTCGATAGACTTACGAAGTCAGCCCATTTTATACATGTACGAGTTGATTACTGACTTGACAAGTTAGCAAACCTGTATGTTTCAGAGATAGTAAGGCTTCATGGAGTGCCATTATCAATCATTTCGGATAGAGATCCGAGATTCACGTCCAGATTCTGGAAAAAGTTGCAAGAGGCCTTTGGCACCAAGTTGAACTTTAGTACGGCTTTTCACCCCCAAATCGACGGTCAGTCGGAGAGATTGATACAAGTATTTGAAGATGTTGTGTTCTCGAGTTTCAGGGCAGTTGGGAAAAATACCTACCGTTGGTGGAATTTGCTTACAACAATAGTTTTCAGTCAAGCTTAAAAATGGCGCCTTATGAGGCTTTTTATGGGCATAAGTACAGAATGCCTTTATATTGGACTGAGCTTAAGGAAAACCAGATTTACGGAGTTGAATTGGTTAGAGAAACCAAAGAAAAAGTAAGGGTGATTTGAGATTGTCTAAAAGCTGCTTCTGATAGACAAAAATCCTATTCGGATTTGAAAAGGAAAGAAATTGAGTATCAAGTCGGTGATAGAGTATTCTTGAAAGTGTCACCATGGAGGAAAGTTCTTAGATTTGGTCGGAAAGAAAAACTGAGTCCTCGTTTTATCGGACCATATGAGATCACCGAGAGGATAGGGCTGGTAGCATATTGATTAGCTTTACCGTCTGAGTTAGAGAAGATTCACGATGTGTTTCATGTGTCTATGTTGCGACTCTACCGATCAGATTCTTCGCATGTGATCACACCGACAGAGGTTGAGATTCAACCCGACATGACATATGGTGAAGAATTGGTCAAGATTCTAGCCCGAGAAGTCAAGCAATTAAGAAATAAAAATATAGCTCTCGTGAAAGTCTTATGGCAGAGACATGGGGTAGAAGAGGCTACATGGGAGCTCGATGAGACTATTAGGAACCAGTACCCAAACCTTTTTGGTGGTAAGATTTTCGGGGACGAAAATCCCTCAGAAGGGAGAATTGTAACAGCCCGGTATAGGGCCTAGTCGGAATAGTGGTGCGAGACCACAAATCCGAAGTAGAAATATGAGTTTTATGAATTTTATAAGGTAAATGAGGTGATTTCATAATAGTGAGAAAATCTCATGAAGAAATTTTATTAATTAGTGATTTAATTATCCATTAGGACTAAATTGCAAAGAATGGAAATTATGAGATTTTAGAAGATTTAAGTATGAAATAGAATTATGAAAATTACTAGAGGTCCTTATTTAGCAATTAGACCATTATATTTGATGATGGACAAAAATGGACATGGGAAGGAAAAATCCCAAGGAAGGACCATTAAGGGTATTTTTGTCCTTTGGTAAATAAAAGAATTAAAAGGGAAAAACAAGCAAAATTTATGTCCATCTTCTTCTCCCTTGGCCAAAAATCACAAGGAGGACATAGCTAGGGTTTCTTCAACTTTCAAGCTTGATAGTAAGTGCATCCTAGCCCCGTTTTTAATGTTCTTCGTATTTTTGAGATCCTCGTAGCTCGGTTTAGCTAATTTTAGCTATATTTTGAGCTATGGTTCATGTTAAAAAATTTACCCATGTGTGACATGCATGTATTTTGATGTTTTATGGAATAATATGAGAGTTTGATGTATGATAAACATCTTTTTCTAAGTGATTTTCATGAAGAATGCATAAAAGGACCAAATTGTAAAAGTTGTAAAAATGGTCATACATGAGTGAAATAGTGGAAATTGAAGGTTGATATAGTAGGAAATATGATTCAGCTAGGCTTGAAATGCAAGAAAGTTGAATAAAAATCATTTTACGAGGCTAGGGACGAAAGTGTAATTAAGTAAAAGTTTGAGGGCAAAATCATAATTTTGCCAAAATATGAATTATGAGTCGGTTTAGTCAATGTGTGTATTTGACAAGCGAAATTGTTATTATAGATCAAGAAACGTGAAGCCCGGATTGAAACCGAGGTAAGAACAAAATCGAAGACTAAATCGAGCATCGAGACACATTTTGAGAATTGAGGTAAGTTTGTATGAAGTTAAAGTTTCATAATGTTTCGATATTTGAAACTGTATGATATTATGATAATGTATGTCATTTCTATGAAATTCGAGTAAGGAAGCTTCGATGAAGAAATGGTGAGAATAACCTAAGCTAAAGTCCCGGTTAAAGTTCCGGAATAAGAATGATATCTATGTATTCACATGAGATAAGGAAGGTCCCGTATAAGACCATGTCTGGGACATGGCTTCGGCACCAAAGGAAGATCTCGTAAAAGACCATATCCGGGATATGGCATCGACATCGAGCTTTGAGATCCCGTATAAGACCATATCTGGGATGTGGCATCGGCATCAAGAAGTGATCCCATGTAAGACCATATCCGGGATATGGCATTGGTATCAATATTTATGCAAGGTGAATTTGAATATTTTACGATAATCTAATTAGTTCATGGGTAAATGAGCTAAGTAAGTAAGATGGTATAGAACCAAAACTATTTACGTATGACCTTGAGGTTCATTCATGTTATGAATTATAAATATTTGAATTTATGCTCATGTTAGTATATGTGATAAGTTATGTGATAAGTGATACAGGTACCATGAGAAAATACACGTTATGAACCCATAAGTAACATGAGATGGGTAAGAGTAAGTATGAGTAAGTATGGATGAGAATGTTTAAACATTTGAGACTTGTGTGGATATTGTTTCAATAGATAAATGAATTTTATGAAAGAAATTATGTTGCTTTAGAATTTCATGCAAACTTACTAAGCTATATGCTTACCCCTCTCTTTTCCCTTTTTCCTTGTAGTTTCTTCAAGTTAGCTCAGGGATCGTAGAAAGTCGGAGCTCGAATCACACTATCAATCGTTCTTTCGGTATAGTAAAGTTAATTCATTTTGAGTATGGCATGTATAGGAACTTGATCATTTTGTGTCATGTCATATTGGAAGGCCAAAGGGTTGGCTATTAATGTCTTTATACTCATTTTGTAAATGGTCATGGTGAATTGGTCAATATTGTCAAGTTCATGTTATAATATTGATGAGTATACTGAAATGAATGTTCATGCAAACTATTGAGTATGAATGTGGATGGAGTGAATGTTAGTTTAAGGATTTTTCATAGTTTAATATGGCTATGTTTTGTGCTATTTTTGAATAAATGAACGAGTCTATGTTTCAGGGTGGCAAGAGGCTTGGAAAATAGCCTATAGATGTCCACACGGGTAGACACACGGGCGTGTGTCTAAGCCGTGTATGACGCACGACCATTCCCATGGGTGTCTTAGTAAGCCCTGTGTCCCCTGCACTATTTTACGAGAATTTGATTCGTCACACGGGCCAGCACACGGGCGTGTGCCTTGGCGGTGTGCTAGTTAAGGTTTGTTGACGTCATAAACAGAGAGCTCCACAGGTAGAAGACACGGGCTTGTCTAGGCCATGTGACGGACACAGGTTATAGACACGGGCGTGTGCTCAGCCGTGTGAAATAAGTCAGTCTCGACCACGGGTGACGAACACGGGCATGTCTTAGGGGCACACGGGCGTGTCCCTTGGACCACACGAGCGTGTTGCCCCTGTTTAGGAAAAAAATTTCAAATAGTATAAAAGTTTCCGGTTGTACTCCGAAACCTTCCAGATGCATGTTTAAGGCCCCGTAGGCCCACAATATGTATGTTATGATTGAGAAAGAAAAGTTTTAAATTGGAGTGAAATTTTATAGTCCGTAATTACATGTTTAAGCAAGGCTATGCATGGTAATGCCTCGTACCCGATTCCGGCGTCGGACACGGGTAAGGGGTGTTACAATAACCATGTGTCAAACAAGGCTGAGGCACATGCCCGTGTCTCTGCTCGTGTGGACAAAAATAGGCTATTTGCAAAGCCATTTTGCCACCCTATTTTTACATACCTGCACAAGCATAATTTGCAACATTTTATAACTCAATAGGCGCTAATCCATAACATTTCATACACATATTTGAATACTTATACGCAACCAAAGCATTATACCAAGTTAAGCCAAATCAATTGGCTTTATCTTATACCACAACATGTACCAAAATCACTAGCTCAAGGAACCATAACTATCATTTTTATAACTAGCCTATATATGCCATATTTACATATATCCATGAGTTCAAAGGTACCAATCAGCAACTGGATAGTGTGATGCGTATCTCCAACTTTATCCGAATCGAGCGAGCTATCGAACCTTTATAAAACACGAAAAATAAATAGAGTAAGCTTTATAGCTTAGTAAGCCCGTATAATTCAGAATTAAACTTACCATTTATACATAATCAAGACAATAAATAAGGTGTACTCAATTCAATTACTAAATGCCTAAACACAAGCATTCATCAACAAGTTAGTCACATAAGTACATATAATCATCCATTATCTCAATTTAATACTCAATACATTGTATCATATAAAATTCGTATATCACATACATCATTTGTAACATTTCACTCTCAATCATATAAACAATAATTCATTCGATAACAGTAACTCATCCGTATAAACACATAGCTTTTTTACATAACGAATAACAAAATTTATGCCCGTTGAACCTATTACAATATCAAGGGATACTCGGGTGATATACATTACGTACATAAATCAGTAATCCGTCAATTCATTATCATTTCCGCTCAATCGAGCTATGATCAGTAAGCTCTTCCTGAGCTGATGGGCAGTAAGCTCTATTGAGCTTAAACGATAAGCTCTGACGAGCTGAAAACAGTAAGCTCTTATGATCTGATATATCGGTAAGCTCATACGAGCTGTGGTGAGTTCGCAACATATGCATGATCTCGACCAAAACGGTAACCCTAGTGACATGTCACTCGGTATTCAATAATTCTCATCAATTAGGCATTGGAACTCAGTAATACCATTTACTCAATTATAATTTCATTTCAAATAATTTACAAGTATTTAAAAATTAGATTCTAATTATACGAGCTTGCCTCGAGTTGCTTAGATGGAAATTATCGACTATTCGTCCACTTTTCCTTTTCCCCAATCTAATCCCGATCTCAGCTTATCTTGATCTATATATTATCAAATTTAGCACATTCAGCATTCAGTCTATTCAATTTAGCCTATAATTTACAATTTGGCAAATTTATACATTTTCCCCTAATGTTTCACATTTTCACAATTTAGTCTTTATCACATAAAATTGAAAATTAATGCAATTTAGTACAAACCCATGCTTAGCTGAATTTAAACATGTTACTAGCAGCCCATATTTTTAGTTTATTCACACTTTTAACCACTACATTTCACATTTTCTCAATTTAATCCCTTTTTGACATTTTTGCCAAAAATCACTTTACAAAAGCTATTAATCTAACATTAGACCTTCCAAATCTATCATAAACCATCAAATTACTCAAGCATTCAACAATGGCAACATGATAAATCTTTAACAATTTCGAAATCTAGGGTATGGGCTAGCTAGAATACGAAGCAACGATCACAAAAACATAGAAATCATTAAAAACCGAGCAAAAATCACTTACCAAATCAAACTTCAAAGTGACCGAACCTTCAAGCTAATTTTATGGCTTTTCTACGCCCTAATTTTTGGCTAGGAAGATGAATATAATGCTAATTTGGTTTTTGTTTTATTTATGTTTAGTTTAATTACTAATTTACAATTATAACCTTAATAATAAACCATTTAAAGCACCTAAAATTTGTCCATATATGTCCATTAATATTTCAAATGGTTTAATTACCATTTAAGGCCACCATATTTAAAAACCAAAGCTATTTGACACCTTTAACTAATAGAACAACACTTTTGCATTTTACGCGATTTAGTCCTTTTTATCAAATTAAGCATTCAAACGGTAAAATTTCTTTACAAAACTTTCACCCAATAATTCTATCATGCTGTATACCTTAATAAAATAATAAAATAAATATTTTGACTTCAGAATTGTGGTCCCAAAACCATTGTTCCAATTTGACCAAAAACAAGCTGTTACAACTCTCCCCCCTTAGGGATTTTCGTCCCCGAAATTCTTACCGACAAATAGGTTAGGGTACTTTTTTTGTATAGCTTCCTCGGGTTCCCACGTAGCTTCCTCGATCCCGTGTTTATGCCAAAGAACCTTCACTAGGTCTATGCGTTTATTTCTCAATTCTTTGATTTCACGAGCTAAAATCCTAATCGGTTTTTCGCTATACGTCAAATCAGTCTGTATCTCAACATCTACCGGAGAAATCACATGTGACGGATCAGATCTGTATTGACGTAGCATAGAAACGTGAAAGACATTATGAATCTTTTCATGTTCTGACGGTAAGGCTAGTCGATACGCTACAGGCCCTATTCTTTCGACGATCTCATACGGTCCGATAAATCGTGGACTCAGCTTTCTTTTACGGCCAAATCGAAGAACCTTTTTCCATGATGATACCTTTAGAAACACTCAGTCCCCGAATTGAAACTCAATTTCTTTATGTTTCAAATCCACGTATGATTTCTGTCGATCTAAAGCTGCTTTTAAACTGTCGCGAATCGTTTTCACTTTTTCTTCAGTTTTGCTGATCAATTCAACCCCGTGAATCTTTTTCTCACTTAGTTCAGTCTAGTATAACGGAGTTCGACATTTGTGACCATATAAAGCTTCGTACGGTGCCACCTTTATACTCATCTAAAAACTGTTGTCATACGCAAACTCAATCAACGGTAAGTATTTTTCCCAATTGCCCTCAAACTCTAAAATATAACATCTCAACATGTCTTCGAGAATCTGAATAACTCTCTCTGTCTGATCGTCAGTCTGAGGATGAAAAGCTGTATTGAAATTCAACTGTGTTCCCAGAGCTTCTTGCAGTTTCTTCCAGAATCGCGACGTAAAACTCAGATCTCTATTAGAAATAATAGATAGTTGTAACCCTTGTAATCAAATAATCTCAGAAATGTACAATTCCGCTAGCCTATCAAGTGAGTAATCTGTACGTACCGGTATGAAATGAGCAGATTTCGTTAGTCGATCAACGACAACCCAGATAACATCTTTCTTTTTTGGAGTTAGGGGCAATCCCGACATAAAATCTATTGTAACTCTATCCCATTTCCACTCGGGAATCATCACAGGCTGTAGTAAACCTGATGGTACTTGATGTTCAGGTTTGACTTGCTGACAAATCAAACATTTAGAAACAAACTCTGAGATAGCTCATTTCATGCCTTGCCACCAATAAAACTGTTTCAAATCGTTGTACATTTTGGTACTCCCTGGATGAACAGATAAGCAGCTATTGTGCACTCCGTGCAAAATCTTCTGAATGAGTTCTGAATTTCTCGGTATGCAAATTCTATTTCGGAACCTTAAACAATCATCGGCTCCAATCTGAAACTCTAAATTAGGGATAGTCTCACATTGAATTCGTTTAACTTGCAATTCACGGTCATCTTTCTGAGGTTCACAAATTTGTTGAAGAAATACCGTTTAGCTTTTAATTCAGCTAAAATAGACCCATCATCACAAATCATCAACTGGGTATTCATTGCTCATAATGCAAACAAAGATTTTCGGCTCAGGGCATCAGCAACAAGATTAGCTTTTCCCGGGTGATAATCAAGTACAAATTCATAATCTTTCAATAACTCGAGCTATCTTCATTGTCGTAGATTCAAATCTTTCTGTGACATCAGATATTTTAAGCTTTTGTGATCCTTATAAATGTGGTATTTTTCACCGTATAAATAGTGCTGCTAAATTTTCAATGCGAACACAATTGCAGCCAACTCTAAGTCATGCGCCAGATAGTTCTTTTCATGCAGTTTCAATTATCGAGAAGCATAAGCTATAACTTTTCCTTATTGCATCAGAACACATCCCAGACCGTTTAATGACACGTCATTATAAATCACAAACTCTTTCCCCGATTCATGTTGAACCAGAACTGGTGCTTCAATTAACAGTACTTTAAACTATTCGAAACTCTGCTGACATTTTTCTGACCATTTGAATTTCACATCTTTCTGAAGCAGTCGTGTCATCAGTGTCGTAATCATCGAAAATCTTTTCATGAATCTCCGGTAATAGCCCGCTAAGCCCAAAAAACTACAGACTTCAGACACATTTCTCGGAGGTTTCCAGTCAACAATAGCAGAAATCTTACTCGGGTCAACTCTAATACCTTCAGCTGAAACAATATGCCCCAGAAATCCAACCTCTCGGAGGCAAAACTCACATTTGCTGAAGTTTGAAAATAATTGATTATCACGTAGAGTTTGTAACATAATTCTCAACTGCTCGGTATGTTCAGATTCATCTTACGAATAGATCAGAATGTCGTCAATGAATACAACAACGAATCTATCTAAATACGGTCTGAATATCCGGTTCATCAAGTCCATAAAAATTGCAGGAGCATTAGTTAATCCGAAAGGCATAACAAGGAATTCATAATGTCCGTACCTCGTTCTTAATGTGGTTTTCGGCACATCTGATTCTTTAACTCGCAACTGATAATAACCCGATCTCAAATCAATCTTTAAAAATACTGTAGCCCCTTTTAACTGATCAAATAAATCATCAATCCGCGGTACAGGGTGTTTGTTCTTTATAGTCACTTTATTCAGCTATCTGTAACCTTTACACATTCTCATCATGCCATCTTTCTTCTTTACAAACAATACCGGTGCACCCCATGGTGAATAACTCGGTCGTGCAAAACCTCTATCTATCAATTATTGCAACTGAGCTTTCAACTCTTTTAATTCTATTGGAGCCATTCTGTACAGAGCTATCGATATCGGTGTTGTTCCCAGTACTAATTCAATACTAAATTCAACCTCTCTGATCGGTGGCAAACCCGATAATTCTTCTGGAAATACATCCGAAAACTCACAAACAACAGGTACAGATTCAATCTTTGAATCAGACACCTTTGTATCCAGTACGTATGCAAGATATGCATCATAGCCCTTTTTCATACATTTCTGAGCTAACATAGATGATATCACAGTAGGTAATTCACTCGAATCATCAGACTCAATCCGAAGAATTTCACCGTTCTGACATTTCAATTCGATAATCTTTTGTCTTCAATTCACAACTACATCATGCATAGTAAGCCAGTCCATACCCAGAATCACATCAAACTCATCGAACAGTAGAAGCATTAAGTTAGCTGAAAAACAGTAACCTCGAGTCAGCAAAGGACAATTCTTACAAATTTTATCAACTAAAACTGACTTGCTTAAAGGGTTCGATACTTTAATTACAAACTCTGTAGACTCGACATGTAAACTCTTTTTAAACACTAAATTCATACAGATATATGAATGGGTTGATCCAGGATCTATCAACACAATTATATCAGTATCGAAAAGAGAAAAAGTACCGGTAATAACGTCTGGCGATGATGCCTCCTCTCGTACACGGATAGCATAAATTCGGGTAGGTGCTCGTGCCTCTGATCTCATAGCATAATCTCTCGTAGCACATCGGTTACCATTCGTATTTCCAGTGTTTTGGGGTGGTCTTCCTCTAATAGCTGTATTACTTGCTTTCGTCGGTTGATCTCTTTTAGCTATAGACTTTTTTGGACAGTCCCGGAGATAATGATCAAGAGATCCACATCTAAAACAAGCTCCGCTCATTATTCTACATTCACCGTAATGTCGCTTATTGCAGTGCTTACATTCAGGTCCAACATTTCTAACACTACTCACACTGGTAACAGATGTCGTCTGAGGTTTAGAGCTGAAATGTCTCGCATCTTTATCTTTGATCGAAATCCCCGCAAAAGTAGTAGAACGAGGATGATATTCTCTAGATTTCTTTGATATTGAATGATGTGGTTTGCCCGCAATTCTCTTTCTAAAGTCTCTAGCCTCAGAATCGACTTTTCTTTTCTCTTTGCTAAGCTCTTCGGCTTTGCAAGCTCTGTCAACTAGAACGAAAAACTCTTTCAGTTCAAGAACCCGAACTAATAGTTTGATTTCTTCATTTAATCCATCTTCGAACCTTTTACACATTATAGCCTCGAAAGAAACACATTCACGAGCATATTTGTTGAGTCATACAAACTCTCTTTCGTATTCTGTTACCGACATACGACCCTATTTTAGTTGAATAAATTCCTTTCTTTTCTGATCAATGAACTGTTGGCTGATGTATTTCTTTTTGAATTCAACTTGAAAGAATTCCCAAGTAACTCTTTCTCGCGGAACTACGGATATCAAGGTATTCCAGCACTGATAAGCAGTGTCTCTCAACAGTGATACAACACATTTTAAACATTCTTCAAGTGTGTAAGAAAGTTTATCAAATACCCGAATCGTGTTCTCAAGCCAAAACTCGGCTCTCTCAGGGTCATGCCTAATAGTGGCTCTGAATTCCTCACCCCGTGTTTCTGTATCTTATCAACAGGGGGTTTATTCAATCGCAAAGGATCCATACCTTAAGGAACTATAGGGATCGGTTGGGGAATAGGTGGGGGTGGAGGTTGTTGCGTAGCCGGATTAGCTCGGACGTACTCAGTGAACCATTCACTCATCATTTGGAAAAAGGATTCTTTAGCCTCTCTCCCCTGACTGCCTGTTACGAGTCTAGAATCGTACGGCACTATCCCTTGTGCGGGAACATGCGCATTACTTTCAACCTCATCTGCTATAGCTCGATTGGGATCCATTTTCTATATGAAAACACATTTTAAAATGTCAGGAGTCATCACACTATCACAGTTTATATATGGCATGTATAGCTAGACTCTCACACACGCTACGTTAGTCCTAGAATCGACTAAAATGTAGCTCTGATACCAATAAATGTAACACCCTCACCCGTATTCACCGTTAGAATAGGATTACGGAGCATTACCAGACTTTCAACACCTCTAAACATAAATTTCATATACAGTTTATCAATTCAAATACAATTCAATCATAATCAATCATAGTGTCCCTTAAACGAGCCTACGAGGCCTTAATCATGCATTAGGAGTAATTTAGGACTAAACCGGAAGCTCAAGTAACTTTTACGAAAATTTGAATTTTTTTCTAAAAACAGGGGACACACACCCGTGTGACCAGGCCGTGTGTCTCACACAGTCACCAGACACGCCCGTGTCATAAGCCGTGTGAACATTCGAAATGGAAGAACATGGTCGTGCCCCAGCCCGTGTTCTACTCGAGTCCAAACAAGTGAGGTTACTGACTTGGGTCACACGGTGAACCACACACCCGTGTGTCTAGCCCGTGTGCCCTTCGAAGTGGCCACACACGCCCGTGTGCCAGGCCGCGTGCCAGGCTGTGTCAAACCTGTAGGGTATACTGACTTATGCAACACGACCAAGTCACACACCCGTGTGCTAGGCCAAGTCACATGCCCGTGTGCTAGGCCGTGTGCTAATTAGGGGGTATACTGACTTGTGCCACACGGCCGATCACACGCCCGTGTGTGAGACCGTGTGGACCATATTGACTTCATTTCAATTTTAACACCAGGGGACACACGGCCATGTAACATAACTGTGTGTCACACACGGCTGAGACACACGCCCGTGTGGACAAAAATAGGCTATTTGCAAAGCCATTTTGCCACCCTATTTTTACATACCTACACAAGCATAATTTGCAACATTTTATAACTCAATAGGCAGCTAATCCATAACATTTCATACACATATTTGAATACTTATACGCAACCAAAGCATTATACCAAGTTAAGCCAAATCAAATGGCTTTATCTTATACCACAACATGTACCAAAATCACTAGCTCAAGTAACCATAACTATCATATTTATAACTAGCCTATACATGCCATATTTACATATATCCATGAGTTCAAAGGTACCAATCGACAACTAGATAGTGTGATGTGTATCTTCGACTTTATCCGAATTGAGCAAGCTATCGAACCTCTACAAAACACGAAAAAGAAACAGAGTAAGCTTTATAGCCTAGTAAGCCCGTAAAATTCAGAATTAAACTTACCATTTATACATAATCAAGACAATAAATAAGGTGTACTCAATTCAATTACCAAATGCCTAAACACAAGCATTCATCAACAAGTTAGTCACATAAGTACATATAATCATCCATTATCTAAATTTAATACTCAATACATTGTATCATATCAAATTCATATATCACATACATCATTTGTAACATTTCACTCTCAATCATATAAACAATAATTCATTCGATAACAGTAACTCATCCGTATAAACACATAGCTTTTTCACATAACCAATAGCATAATTTATGCTCGTTGAACCTATTAGGATATTGAGGGATACTCGGGTGATATACATTACGTGCATAAATCAGTAATCCATCAATTCATTATCATTTTCGCTCTTTCGAGCTATGATCAGTAAGCTCCTTCTGAGCTGATGGATAGTAAGCTCTATTGAGCTGAAACGGTAAGCTTTGACGATCTGAAAATAGTAAGCTCTTATGAGCTGATATATTGGTAAACTCATACAAGCTGTGGTGAGTCCGCAACATATGCAGGATCTCGACCAAAACGGTAACCCTAGTGACATGTCACTCGTATCCTACGACTTTTTACGGTTCAAACGGGAATCAGTATTCAATAATTCTCATCAATTAGGCAATCGAAATCAGTAATACTATTTACTTAATTATACTTTCATTTCAAATAATTTATAAGTATGTAAAAATTAGATTCTAATTATACGAGCTTACCTCGAGTTGCTCGGATGAAAATTATCGACTATTCATCCACTTTTCCTTTTCCCCGATCTAATCCCGATCTCAGCTTATCTTGATCTGTATATTATCAAATTTAGCACATTCAGCATTCGGTCTATTCAATTCAGCCTATAATTTACAATTTGGCAAATTTACACATTTTCCCCTAATGTTTCACATTTTCACAATTTAGTCCTTATTGCATAAAATTGCAAATTGATGCAATTTAGTACAAACCCATGCTTAGCCGAATTTAATTCATGTTACTAGCAGCCCATATTTTAAATTTATTCACACTTTTAACCACCACATTTCATATTTTCTCAATTTAATCCCTTTTTGACATTTTTGTCAAAAATCACTTTACAAAAGCTATTAATCTAACATTAAACCTTCCAAATCTATCATAAATCATCAAATTACTCAAGCATTCAACAATGAAAACAAGATAAATCTTTAACAGTTTCGAAATCTAGGGTGCCAGCTAGCTAGAATACGAAGCAACGATCACAAAAATATAGAAATCATTAAAAATCGAGCAAAAATCACTTACCAAATCTAAATTCAAAGTGACCGAACCTTCGAGCTAATTTTATAGCTTTTCTAAGCCCTAATTTTTGGCTAGGAAGATGAATATAAGACTAATTTAGTTTTTGTTTTATTTATTTTTAGTTTATTACTAATTTACAATAATAACCTTAATAATAAACCATTTAAAACACCTAAAATGTGTCCATATATGTCCACTAATCTTTCAAATGGTCTAATTACCATTTAAGTCCACCATATTTAAAAACCAAAGCTATTTGACACCTTTAACTAATAGAACAACACTTTTGCATCTTACGCGATTTAGTCCCTTTTATCTAATTATGCATTCAAACGGTAAAATTTCTTTACAAAACTTTCACCCAATAATTCTATCATGTTGTATACCATAATAAAATAATAAAATAAATATTTTGACTTCAGATTTGTGGTCCCAAAACTACTATTCTGATTTGAAAAAAACGGGCTGTTACACTCGCCCGTTTCCCTAACCTGTGTAACTCTCTGTTTGTAACTGATAAACTATAATTTACACATATTGTAACCCCATGCTTGGCTTATTTTTGGATGAATTCTCATTAGATTTGATGAAATCGATGCTCCTAATCTCTTAATTTCATGTTTTACACTAAGGAGAGCTTAGGAAGTCGAAAAGAAAGAGAAACGGGCCAAACAGTGACAAAATGGGCCTACCTTAGAAACTCACACGGCCTGGGCTATCAAACACGGTCGCGTGTTTCGAGCAAAAATGAAACACAGCTGGATCAATGTACACGAGTAGACCACACGGCCGTGTGTGGCGAGCAGAAGCGAGCACTGTCTAAGGAGTCGAACTCGGGCGTGTGACACGGGCGTGTCCCTGCCGTATCAAGGAGTAATTCTATTCGGAATAGGCTACTTGTGGGCAGAGAAAGGTGTCCCAAAGCCTATATAAACACCCTAGGGGGTGACCTAGAGGGGGACGCTGAATAGAAAGCAGAAAATACTCGTGGACAGCCATTGGAAGCAGTTCGAAAGAAAGATCTTCATCAAGACGGAGGATCTCCCATCAAGTTCTTTAGAAGTTTTTGGGTTTTCTTATGTTTTGTTGTTTTCCTTATTTTAAGATGTTTGCTTTTATCAGTATGAACTAAACTCCTTAAATACTTAGGGAGGATGAAACCTAAGACAGATCTTATTATTATTTGATTTATAAGATAAATACTTGTTCTTATCCTTATTTGTGAGTTCTTATTCTTGTTTTGATAATTCAGGTTATTGATTCAAGTTGAATGTGCTTATTCAGTGGAGCAAAAGTCCCTGTTTAAGAGTAGATCAACACAATTAAGCGGAGTTGATTCAACCCTAGACATACGAAAATCTGCTGGATTAGAGTCAAATCTAATAAGGGAATCCATAGATCGAGTTAATACGACAATATGGGTTTTAATTAGAAAGAGATTTCAATTAATCAACCTAGAGTCAGTTGTTTTTAGTCTCGAGAGAGATATTAACATAAATCATGGATTTCTACGGATTAAGTCAAGTGAATAAATCATATGAATCAAAAGTAATAAGTGAAGTCTAGGTGGATTCTTCCTTAGGTATTGCTTATCACATAAGTTGTCTAAAAGTATTTTCCCAATTCTTTCATTGTCGTGTTTTTAATTAAGTTTTAGTTTAAAAGAAATCACTCCAATTTTTAGGCTAGATAATAAGAAGATAGTAATTACTAGTACTGTTGGTCCTTGTGGATACAATATTACCGGTCTTACCAGAATTATACTATTAAACGATAGGTGCGCTTGCCTTTACTGTGGACATAGTTAGTTTGAGACACATCATGTTTTTGGCGCCGTTGCCAGGGACTAAGATATTAGGAACACTAAATTTTTTTTTACTTTAGCCATTTTTTTATTTTAAGTTGCTAATTTTCTTTGCTTCTAGAAGGTAATTTTAGTTTATGACTAGAAGAAACCCGTCAGGACCCTTGATTTCTGACAGTGAAATAGAACATCCTGCTCGCAGAAACCGAAGAGAAATAAGGCAAAGCCTTCAATACATAGAAGAAGAGCAAGAAGATAAAACCAATACTATCGAGGAGATGGCTGATAATAATCTGCTACCCCCTATGGTTGCCGCAAATCTGGTGAATCAAATCCCGCTCCTCGTACTATGTATGATTATGCTAAACCTAATTTAACAGGAACTGAATCAAGTATTGTTAGACCTGCTATTGCTGCAAATAATTTTGAACTGAAACCTAACTCTATTCAGATGGTTCAGCAATTTGTTTAGTTTGATGGTTTGCAGGATGAGGATCCAAACAATCACTTGGCAAATTTTCTAGAATTATGCGACACTTTCAAGAATAATGGCATTTCTGATGATGCCATTCGTCTTCGGTTGTTTCCCTTCTCGTTGAGGAACAAAGCTAAACAGTGGTTGAACTCGTTACCACGACGATCAATCACTACATGGGACCAAATGACCGAAAATTTTTTACTTAAATATTTTTCACCGGCTAAAGCGGCTAAGTTGAGGAATGATATCTCTTCTGTTGTGCAGATGGATTTAGAGACACTTTACGATGCATGGGAGAGATACAAGGATTTACTAAGAAGGTGCCCTCACCATGGGTTACCTTTTTGGCTTCAGGTTCAAACCTTTTACAACGGTGTGAACCCATCAACTAGGCAGTTGATCGATTCAGCCACAGGTGGAACCATAAACAACAAAAACCCTGAAGCATCTTATGAGTTTATAGAGGAGATGGCACTAAATAACTATCAGTGGCAAGTTATGAGGACAAAGCCAACTAAAGCCGCCAGTGTTTCCAACCTCGACGCAGTGACCATGCTATCAAACCAGGTAGAACTGTTAAATAAAAAGATTGATGGTTTGTGTGGTTCTTCGCAGGTACATCCAGTTATGCAGTGCGATACAAATAGAGGAGGGACGAATAATACAAAATATCCACCCTACAACCCTGGCATAGAGAACGAACAGATGAACTATATGGGTAATAATTCTAGACCTCAAAGTAACCATTATAGTAACACTTATAATCCAGGTTGGAGGAATCACCCAAACTTCTCATGGGGTGGTCAAGGAAATCAAAGACAGCAACCCCCTCCAGGCTTTCAACAACAGCCTTACCCACAAGATAAGAAGCCGAACCTTGATAAGATGCTAACAAAATTCATCGCAGTGTTAGAAACCCATTTTCAAAACACCAAAACAGCAATAAAAAACTAGCAAGCATCAATCCAGGGGCTCGAGAACCAAATAGGTCAACTTGCTAAGCTGATCTCAGAACGACCACAAGGTAGCTTGCCAAGCAACACTAAAACTAACCCAAAGGAGCAACTTCATGCCACTAGTGCTCACGATAATGAAGGGTTAGATGAACCAAACCCGAGGCAAGAGAACATGGTAGATAAAGGTAAGGTTGAGGTAAGCCATGATAAACTAAAATCACCAAGTACAGAGTACAAACCTCATGTGCCATATCCCAATGCGACAAAGAAAGACCGCACAGATGAACAATTCGGTAAATTTCTTAAACTCTTAAAAAAATTACATATTAACTTACTGTTTATTAAAGCTCTTTCGTAGATGCCCAATTTTAAAAAAAATTTAAAAGAGCTCCTAACAAACAAATAGAAGTTAGATGAGGCGTCGCATGTGGAACTAAATGCAGTGTGCTCAGTAATCTTACAAAATAAACTACCACAAAAGTTAAAAGATCTAGGGAGTTTTACGATTCCTTGCTTAATTGGTGGTTTATCTGTTAATAATGCTTTAGCAGATTTAGGGGCAAGCATCAATGTTATGCCTTATAAAATGTTTAAACAGCTAGGTATTGGGAAACCCAAACAAACTAGGATGAGCATTCAATTAGCTGATAAAACCATTAGAATTCCGAGGGGTATTGTAACAACCCAGTTTAGACCCTAGTCAAGACAGTGGTTTCGAGACAACAAATCCGAGGTCAAAATAATTTTTTTATATTAATTTCTGTGTGAATAGTATGTGAATTAACCTGTGTGAAATTTTTGTGTGAAGATTTTATCGACTGTGTGTTTAATTAAGAAAAAGGACTTAATCGCATTAAATGCAAATGCTGTGTGCTGATTGTTAAGTACTTAATTGTTGTTGGCTTTTTAAGGTGGAGGCCTTATGAGGCAATTTAACCTTTTTAAAGATAGTGGATGTTAAATGGACAAATATGCCATTAATGTATATTTGTTATTTAATGTTTATTAAAAGGGATAGTATGGTAAAATGAATATTATTATGATTATTGATCATTGTATTTCAGAGTTTTAAATTTATAATGATCGATCCTGGAACTAACTATAACAACGATTGAGGCAAGTGCACCTATCGAACAGTAGTATAGCTTAGGCAAGACCGGATTGTTGAACCCAAAGGAACTAAAAGTACTAATACTAACTTTCTTTCTATTATTTAGCCTAAAATAAGTAAAGTTGTTTATTAATCTAAATTAACTAATTACTAAGCTAAAGACGCAAAGACAAAAAGAATGAATTGGGGAAATACTTGGGAAAAACTCAGTTGATTAAGACGATACCCTTAGGAAGAATCCACCTAGACTTCACTTGTTATCTAACACCGAACTGCATTTATTTATTCACTTGACTTGATCCGTAGGACTCCCTAATTTATATTAAACCCTCTCTCGAGGCGAATAACGTCTAACCCTAGGTTGATTAATTGAAATCTCTTTCTAATTAAAACCCCTAGAATAGTAGAAAATCGATCTATGGACTCCCATATTAGCTTTCACCCTAATCCGGCAAAATCTCGTCACCCTATCTATAGGCGTGCGATCAACTCCGCTTAATTATGCTTGATCTACTCTTAAGCAGGGACTTTTGCTCCACCACCTAAGCACATTCAACTTGAATTAATATCCGCGAAATATCAACACAAGAATTAAGCACACATAATCAAGAACAAATCAAGTATTTATCATATAGTTCAGAAAACAATAGCAAGATTCATCTAGGTTTCATCCCCCTTCAGGTATCTGAAGGGTTTAGTTCATAATAATAAAGAAAAACATCTCAAAAGAAAAGATAAAAAAAACATAAGAAATCCCTAAAACTCCTTGAAGGAATCGAAGGAGAGATCCTTCGTCTTGAGTAGAATTTTGGCTTCTGGAGATAGATCAACTGGCTATCCCTTGAGAGTTTCCCACAAATCTAACCTTTTCGACTCGGCTCATTGGCCTAGCTAATCGCCCTCTTTTAGGTTATACTTAGGGTCTTTATATAGGCTTTTGAAATAGGTTTCTTTGCCCCTAAGTATCCTTTTCCGAGTGAAATTACTCTCCTCCACGGCAGGGGCACGGCCATGGCACACGCCCGTGTGAATCGTGGCCAGGCCGTGTTGGACTCCGTTAATGAGGTACGACAGTGTAAATCGACATCAGACCGTGTTCTAGTATATTGAGGAGGCACGGCCGTGTGGGATTTAATCCAGTCCGTGTCGATTTCTTCTTTGGCCCATTTTGGTCCGTTTTGAGCCCGTTTCTCGTTCTTTTTATTCTTGGGTGCTTTCCTGAGTATAAAACATGAAAAAAAAAGGATTAAGAGCACCTTTTTACATAAATCAAGGGATAAATCATCCAAAAGTATGCTAAATGTGGGATTAAAATATGTTACTATTTCGATTTATCAAATACCCCCACACTTAAGATTTTGCTTGTCCTCAAGCAAAATTCTCAACTTACAATTAAAACGAACTTTCTATAATTCATAATTCCTATCAACAATGTTTCATCATAATTCATAGATAATTTATACATGGATAATTCAATTCAAAGAGTCCTAAGGATTCAAACAATCTAAGTCATAGATTTGTAGCTTAAAAAACATAGGCGTCTCCCGTTATCTAAATAATTACCTTTAATTCAAAACCGAAAAGGATTGACATCCTCACAAAAGATTCACTCAAATCACTCAAAGTGTTTAAGGTTCAAAATTTAGACACTCAAAAGTCGAACATGAAAAGTTAATCCCATAGGCTTGCCTGAAAATCAAGTCTCCACCACTATAATATGAGATGATGCAAAAATCAAAAGGTCTTTAATTAGGGTTGTAACGGGGCTAGGGTTAAGGTGTGGATAGAGGCTGAATTAGAAGGTTAGAATCGAGATTGAATTGATAAATTACCTAACTAGAAACAATAAATTGAATAATTACATAATGAATTGAAACCTTAATAATACGAGCTTCTTCTTCAATAAATAGACTTTAACTGTACAAGCTCGCCTTTAATCGTACTAATACTGAATATACTTTGATTTATATATATATGATAAATCTATTCATATACTAAGATCAAATAATTAGGTAGCTTAATCAAATCAAATCTTGATATAAGGGAAGTCGAAAAAGAATGGTGATAACAAATACAAATTGTTTTGGGTTAATATTAGTGGTTATGTCAATAAAAAGGGTTGTTAGGATTAAAAGGGGTTCACTAGGGGTTAATTGTGAAGGTAGGCTTTTAATGGAGTTAGTGGGTTAAAACCTAGGTGCCTTAATCATCTCTGTATATCGAATCATGGGTGTGGTCTCGATATGTATAAATGAGACAAGTTCTAGAATAACAAATCAATGTTGACATACTCATAATCAATAAAGTGAGCATGAAAAAGAATATATGCTCTATAAGGCTCAAAAACTCACAAAAATTATGGGTATTTTTGACATCAACCTCGAAATTTCAAACTTCAAAGTAATATTTAAATTCAGTTCAACAACCTAGCAAATTTTAATTGAAAAAAATGGACTTATCATGCTTGATTCTCTAGCATCTTAAACTTTAATTATCAATGCATAATTATCAATGACTTAATCTCAAACATATCAATAAAAATCATAAATCATTAGAAATTTCTTCTTAATTAGTAATATGAGGAAATTACTTAAAAACAAGACATAATTCAGGATTTTGAGAATAATGAAAAAAGTTTGGAATCCTTATGATTTCACCCCCCACACTTAAGATGTACATTGCCCTCAATGTACAAAGATAGATAATATTCAGATCAGAAGATATGGGGATAAGTGAAACTCATTGAATTATGGATGAATTCCTTGAGTTGGATGAACGATATGTTGGAGGGGTCGTTCTGGATGACGATCCTGCGCTAGATGACGAAATTGGGTAGCTCATGCAGGATTAGCCAGGGATTATTAAGACACAATTAAAATAAACTAAATATAAAATTAAAGACAAGAAAGATAAAGAGAAAGTAAACAGAAAGTAAAATAAAGTAAAAAGAAAAGATGAATGGACCGAGGGGTTCTTATTGTTGGATGGTTCGTGAGGTGGGTGTGACCTCTAAGGATATGGTGAGGTGGTGGTGGCGGAAGTGGCGTGATTCCCAAGAAGCATTTAGAACCTGACACTAAGAAACTAAATTAAAATAACCTAAATTAAGCATAAGATAGTCAAAGAGAAGGAAAATAAAGGAGAAGATAAAAGTAAAACAAAAGATATATGGTCTCAAAGACCCTTGGCTTGTCGAGTGAATGAAGCGGCCGTCATGAACTTATATAGATTGGTCTTTTTTGAGGAGACTTTGCTTGGCTTCTTCCGCTTCTTTGGCATTGTTTTGGTGTAGCTCAAGGGTATAGAGAAAAGGAGTAGGAAAAAATGAAAAGTTGAAGGTTGAAAGTTAGTAGGAGAAGAGGGAAGGAAGGGGGGTTAAATAGATTTCCAAACCTAGTACAACCCCACGCCCGTGCGCCTTAGGCGTGTCGATTCACACGGCCGCCTCACACGGCCGTGTGTCCAGGCGTGTTGGTTCACCCACGCCCGTTTTACTAATTGCCACGCCCGTTGGTGAGAAGTCAGTGTTGTCCACGGCCGCATCGCACGGCCGTGGCATTTCATCGGTACCCGTGGTGCGGTGGTTGGAGTCCGTGCCTCGAAGATTTGATTTCTCTCGACTGCACCACCTCCGCCATGTCGATGCGGTGATGCAGGGCATTCACACGCCACGACCATGGCCGTGTGCAAGGCCGTGTGGCCGAGAATTCTGTACTTTTGGTTAGTTTATGGTTAGGTACTATAAAGAAAGAATAAAATAAGACAAAATAAAAATGTAAAAGTTAATAGGGTTAGTGCTCGGGTTGCCTCCCGAGAAGCGCTCGTTTAAAGTCTTAAGCTAGACTCTCCTCTCGTTTGCATTGTCAGGGTGGTTTGAGGAGTTGGAAGTCCTTCCTCATGCTATCAGTTTTATTCTCGTGAAAAAGTTTAAGTCGAGATGCGTTTATAGTAAAAGTACCAAAAATAGGATTACTTGCCTCGACTGTTCCGTATGGGAAAACACTGGTTACCCTAAAAGGTATTTCTTTGTTTGTGTTAGGGTCCAGAGGAGATATTCGAGGATCTGCCTTATCTAACAGTACCTGGTCTCTTATTTTGAAGTGGTTTGTTGTTCCTATGAGCTCTTCTGGGGGCTCCTTCGGTTTTACCTTGTGTGGCTCCGGTTCTACGTCGTGTATCCCTAATTTTTCCTTGAAGTGTGTCTTCCACTCATTTAGATCATCGATCTGAATCCTTCGATCTTCATGAACTACTTCCTTGTTGGCATGGGGTTTAGGATCGGGTTGATTGTATTCTTTGTGGTGCTTCCGAAAATAAGGGTTAACCGAATGGTTATTAGTAGAATTTATGTTCTCACCTTGATTACTCGATGTTCTGGCCGAGTCGAGAGCCTTAAGGGTGACCGTCTCATTACCTTCACGAAGTATGAGTTCTCCTGCATCAACATTAATTTTAGTCATGGCAGTTGCTAAAAAGGGTCTTCCTAAAATTAAGGGAATCGGATTATCCTCATCCATGTCTAAGACAACAAAATCTATCGGGAAAACGAATTTGTCAATTTTTACAAGAACATCTTCGATAATACCCCTAGGAATTCTAACGATTTTATCAACTAATTGAATGCTCATCCTAGTTTGTTTGGGTTTCCTAGACCTAATTGTTTAAACAATTTATAAGGCATGACATTTATGCTTGCCCCTAAATCTAACTAACGATTATCAACAGTTAGCCTACAAATTAAACATGGAATTGTAAAACTCCTGGATCTTTTAGCTTTTGTGGTAGTCTATTCAGTAACATTGCTTTGAGCATACTGCGCTTAATTCCACATGTGGATCCTCGTCTAACTTGCGTTTGTTCGTCAAGAGATGTTTTAAAAATTTCCTCGAATCTGGCATCTGTGAAAGAGCTTCAAGTAGCGGTAAGTTAATATGTAATTTCTTTAAAAGTTTAAGAAACTTATCGAACTGTTCCTCTGTGTCGTCTCTCGTTAACGCTTCGGGATATGGTATGCGAGGTTGGCACTCCTTGACTATCGGTTTTGGCTTGTCTTGTGTTTCCTCAACTTTACCTTTTTCTACCTCGTTTCCTTGTATTGGACTGGGTTAGTCTAATCCTTCACTTTCTTGAGCTGTTATAGCTTGGATTTGCTCATTTGGATTAATCTCAGTGTTGCTTGGTAGACGCCCTTGCGATCGTTCAGACATCAGCTGCGCAAGTTGTCCAACTGACTTAGAAACTTCCCCAACTGACTTAGTGACTTCCCTAACTTGGCTCTCAATCCCTTTGATCGATGCTTGTTGGTTTTTAAGGGTGGTTTCAGTGTCTTGGAGACGGTTTTCTGTGGCTGCCATGAATTTTGTCAGCATCTCTTCAAGATTCGGCTTCTTCTCCTGTGGATAGGGCTGATTTTGGAAATTTTGAGGAGGTTGTTGTCTTTGATTTCCTTGATTTCCTTATCCTCCCCATGAAAAATTTGGGTGGTTCCTCCAACCTGGATTATAATTATTACTATATGGGTTATTAATAGATCTGAAATTGTTACCTATATAGTTCATCTGTTTGCTCGCTATGCCCGGTTGGTAGGGTGGGTACTTAGGATTCGCCACGATTCCACTTACGTCGCACTGCATTACTGAATGTACCTACGAAGAACACAAACTATCAAGCTTTTTATTCATCATCTCTACTTGTGTTGATAGCATGGTTACTGCATCTATGTTGAAAACTCCTGCCACTGATAGTTATTTAGTGACATCTCTTCAATAAACTCGTAGGCTGCTTCAGGAGTTTTATTGTTCAGGGTTCCACCGACGGCTGAATCAATTAGTTGCCTCGTTGAGGGGTTTACACTGTTACAGAAAGTTTGGACTTGGAGCCACAAGGGTAAACCATGGTGCGGACACCTTCTCAAGAGATCCTTATATCTCTCCCATGCGTCATATAATGTCTCTAAATCCATCTGCACAAAATAAGAGATATCATTCCGTAATTTGGCCGTTTTGGCCGGTGGGAAATATTTTAATAAAATTTTTTCGGTCATTTGATCCCATGTAGTGATTGACCCTCGTGGTAACGAGTTTAACCACTGTTTGGCCTTATTCCTTAATGAAAAGGGAAATAACCGAAGACGTATGGCATCATCTGAAACGCCATTTATTTTGAAGGTATCACAGAGCTCTAGAAAATTAGCTATATGAGTATTTGGATCTTCGTCCTGTAAACCATCAAATTGAACAAATTGTTGAATCATATGTATAGTGTTAGGTTTTAATTCAAAATTATTAGCGGCTATAGTGAGCCTAACAATACTTGATTCGGCTCCTCGTTAAATGAGGTTTAGCATAATCATACATAGTACGCGGAGCATTATTCTTTCCCACATCTTGTGGTTGAGGATTATTTTCGTCCATCCCTTCAGTAGGATTGGATCTGTCTTCTCGCTCTTCTTCTGTGTAATTTAGGGCTCGCCTAATTTCTCTGCGATTCCTGCGAATGGTAGCATCAATATCACTGTCGTATACTAGTGGTCCTCTCGGGTTCCTTCTAGTCATAAACTAGAGGTACCTGATAGGAAAAGAAAGAAGAAAATTTAGCAAAGTTAAAATTAAAACTTAAAAATAAGAGTAAATTGCAGGAAATAAAAAAAAATAATGGCTAAAGTAATAAAAATAGAGCTTTCTTAATATTTTAGTTCCCCGGCAACGGTGCCAAAAACTTGATCGTTGTATTTCAGAGTTTTAAATTTATAATGATCGATCATGGAACTAACTATAACAACGATTGAGGCAAGTGCATCTATCAAACAGTAGTATAGCTTAGGCAAGACTGGATTGTCGAACCCAAAGGAACTAAAAGTACTAATACTAACTTTCTTTCTATTATTTAGCCTAAAATAAGTGAAGTTGTTTATTAATCTAAATTAACTAATTACTAAGCTAAAGGCGCAAAGACAAAAATAATGAATTGGGGAAATACTTGGGAAAAACTCAGTTGATTAAGACGATACCCTTAGGAAGGATCCACCTAGTCTTCACTTGTTATCTAACACTGAACCAGACGATTTATTCACTTGACTTGATCCGTAGGACTCCCTAATTTATATTAAACCCTCTCTCAAGGCGAATAACGTCTAACCCTAGGTTGATTAATTGAAATCTCTTTCTAATTAAAACCCCTAGAATAGAAAGAAATCGATCTATGGACTCCCATATTAGCTTTCACCCTAATCAAGCAAAATCTCGTCACCCTATCTCTAGGCGCGCGATCAACTCCGCTTAATTATGCTAGATCTACTCTTAAGCAGGGACTTTTGCTCCACCACCTAAGCACATTCAAATTGAATTAATATCCGCGAAATATCAATACAAGAATTAAGCACACATAATCAAGAACAAATCAAGTATTTATCATATAGTTTAGAAAACAATAACAAGATTCATCTAGGTTTCATCCCCCTTCAGGTATTTGAAGGGTTTAGTTCATAATAATCAAGAAAAACATCTCAGAAGAAAAGATAAAACAAAACATAAGAAATCCCTAAAACTCCCTGAAGGAATTGAAGGAAAGATCCTCCGTCTTGAGTAAAATTCTGGCTTCTGGAGATGGATCAACTGGCTATCCCTTAAGAGTTTCCCACAAATCTAACCTTTTCGGCTCGGCTTCTTGGCCTAGCTAACCACCCTCTTTTAGGTTATACTTAGGGTCTTTATATAGGATTTTGAAATAGGTTTCTTTGCCCTTAACTATCCTTTTCCGAGTGAAATTACTCTCCTCCACGGCAGGGGCACGGCCATGGCACACGCCCGTGTGAATCGTGGCCAGGCCGTGTTGGACTCCGTTAATGAGGCACGGCTGTGTAAATTGACATCAAGCCGTGTTCTAGTATACTGAGGAGGCACAACCGTGTGGGATTTAATCCAGGCCATGTCAATTTCTTCTTTGGCCCATTTTGGTCCGTTTTGAGCCCGTTTCTCGTTCTTTCTATTCTTGGGTGCTTTCCTGAGTATAAGACATGAAAAGAAAGGATTAAGAGCACCTTTTTACATAAATCAAGGGATAAATCATCCAAAAGTATGCTAAATGTGGGATTAAAATATGTTACTATTTCGGTTTATCAATTATAATAAAACAAATGAAAGAAAAGATGAATGTTATCATCTTTGTAAGTGCCGAATGTTGAAGGAAAAGAAAGAAAATATTCAAGATAGGTTTCGGTTATATCTAAGCTCAAATTAAGGTATGATTTGGTTTCGATTTTTGATAATTTCTATATTTTTGTGATCGTTGCTTTGTGCTCATTAAAACCCATGCTTAAATTTTGTGAATTGATGATGTTTATGAAATGTGCCATTGATGAAATGGTGAACTTTGTGATGAGTATTGGTGTTAAATGAAAGATATGTATTTAATGAACATGTTTTGTTCTTGAATTTTTGATGAATTTAGCTAATTAGGGCTAAATTGAGGAAATAGCATTTTGAAGGATTAAAATGTGAAATAAATGAAATGTGTGGGCTTGTATGAATATAGTGAGAATTTGGCTAGGCATGGGTGAGCTAATTATGTGTATTTGATGATTTTATGAATTAAGGACTAAAGTGTCAAAATGTGAAAATGTGAGGGCTATTTTGTAAAATGCCCAAAATATGTGTGTTTGGACTAAAATGAATGATTTGGTGATTGAATGGATTGAATTTGAATGTGTATAGACCAAGAAAGGAGAGGTCCGGATCGAGATCGAGGCAAAGATAAAGTGCTCGATTAATCGACCGCTTCAATAGTTCAACGTCCGAGGTAAGTTCGGAGATAATATGTGTAATTAATTACGTTTGATGCTTAAGATGAATGGTATGTTTTATCGAATTATGAATGTTATGTGAGGATTCGAGTGGTATGGCACTAAGTGTGCGTAATCGAATATGTAACAAAGATAATTAGCACTAAGTGTGCTAAATAGTATAAGCTACGGCTTTGTTGTAGGCACTGTGTGTGCGATACCGGTATAAGATCGGTTTGACATAGATACACTAAGTGTGCGATGTTAACTAAGCTTCGGCTAACTATTTGGGCACTGAGTGTGCGATTGAATCGAAGAAGGGTCGAAAGATGATCGAAATGAATTTGTGAGTATTGAGTAGCATATGTAATCGAAAACTAAGTGTTGGCTAAGGTACGTTCGGAACCTATGTGGTTGATGAAATTATGAATGAGTTTATGGATGGTAAATTGAATATATTAGCTTTGGATGGTATGGTATATGTGACTATGAAATAATCTATGTGATGATTTGTTTTATTATAATGTATTATTTTACGATCTTACTAAGCTTTGAAAGCTTACTGTGTGATTTATTTCTCTGCTTTGCAGTGTCAGTAAAGCTAGCTCGGATTTGGGAATCGTCAGCATCTCAATCACACTATCGACAATCTATTTTGGTGCTTTTGGGAAAGATGTACATAGTTGAAATATGGCATGTATAGGCTTGTAACACCCCTCACCCGTGTCTAACTCTGGGACAGGGTTCGACGCGTTACCGGACTTAAACATTCACAATCGTACAAAATCGGGTTACCAAATTTTGCCCAAAATTTAAAACTTTTCAAACACATGCATTTGACCTTGTCATCTATTTAATCACTTATACCCCATAACAAGACATTAACACATACCATGGACAAATAGGCTTACAAGCCAAAATCATCATAAGCCACATCTCGTGGCTATAATCAACATATCAATATAAGCCAATACATTTGACTAATCACAACAACATCCATCATAGAAAAACTAAGTCCCTATACATGCCACTCACTTGAAAACATTTAACATACACATGTCAATACTCCAAGGATAATGGCTCGATAGTATGATGCTGCCTCCGACGATCTCCAACCCTTAGCTGACCTGACAAAGCTAAAAGAAATGGAAAGGAGGGAGTAAGCTTTACGCTTAGTAAGCTTGCATGAAAATAATAAGCAATGCGATAACATGCTATTTTCATATTCTTTCTATTTATTCAAATTCCAGTTAAGCTGTTTTCTTGAGTTACAGTCATTAAATTATTTATAACTGGAGCTACGAAACTCCAAATTAAGATCCGTTAATTTTCCCTGGAACTAGACTCTTTTATCTTCTTACCATAAAATTTTCAGAATTTTTGGCTTATCCAATTAGTACAGTTTATTCATTAAAGTTTCCCCTGTTTTACTGTTTGACTATTCTGACCTCTCTTCACTACGAATCAATTTTCTCCTCGTACAGAGTTCATATGACCTTCTTGTTTAGTTCATTTGAAAATAGACTCATTCAGGATTTCATGCATATAAATTATATCCCATAATTATTTTTTTTACAATTTTTAATGATTTTTCAAACTCATGTCACTGCTGCTGTCCAAACAGTTTTATTGTAAATTTTTGCTCTCTCTTTCACTTTAGTTGTGTTCATCACTTGCCTATACCAACCTTTCCAATTTCCGATTACATATCGAACATATTGTTCATACATACATTTGCCACATTTCTCAATTGGTCACATTCACACTTGCACTTATTCATAACATGATCGCACCAATCATCATTAGTAAATTATCTCGTTGAACCCCTTCGGAAAACGCCCGATACTCGGTGGTCTCAGCACATAGCTCCACCTACACATAATTCGGCTTTCTTGTACACATGGTGAAGGTCCCTTATCACCCATGTGACCTAGCCATTCCATCTCGTAACTTTCTTGTCTACATGGCGTCCAACACTAGGAGCCACTCATGTGACCTAGCTACTCATAACCCGTAACTTTCTTGTTCACATGGTATACACACAGTATTACACATGTGACCTAGTTACATATGAAATTATTATCCCGTAGCTTTCTTGCACACATGGTGAAAGTCCCTTATCATCCACGTGGCCTAGCTACATATCAAATTTTGCCATCTAGTAGCTTTCTTGTGCACATGGTGAAGGTCCCTTATCACTCGTGTGACCTAGCTACATATTGTCCGTATCTCTCGGTTTTCTGAAGGTTCAATCGAGAATTTCCCATTCCATACATTTTCATATTTTAGTTATCACCCAATGATTTCCATAATATATAGCAAGATAATTATTTTACAAGTAAAATAAATGCATTATTTACATATAAACTTTCTTGTCGAAATCCCGTCAGGTACAACCGTGTACCAACTCATACAACCCATGTAATATCAATTTAACATTCAATTCTTGTAACATTAATTTGCCATTCAATTTCACATGACACAACAAACATCACATTTTCCATATCATACATACCATCCATCAACTTCTCCTAAACATATTAAATCATACAATTTATGCCATATTAATAAAGAATTACAATTCAAGCATGGTGTTGCATTATTATTAACACACGAACTTACCTCGAATGCCGAAACGACCATTTTACCAACTTTCCCGATTTTTGATTTTCCTCCAGTTCTAGGTCCAAATCTCATTTTTTGGGGTCTAAAACATCACATTTCACTTATTTAATTAATGTACTACTCAAAACAGTTCAAACTTTTGAAAAATTACAATTTTGCCCCTAAACTTTTGCATAATTATGATTTTGCCCCTAGGCTCGAAAATTAAACTTTATTCCTTTTTATTATGTTTTATGACATGCTGAACATTTTTCCCTTCTATAGAAACTTCGAATTCTTACTATAACACATAATTATGAACAATAACAACTTTTACCAATTAGCTCGTTTTACTTATTTTCACCGAAAATCACTTAGTAAAAATCGTTCCTCTACTCATAAACATGCATAATCTACCAAAATTAATCAAAATACAAAATTATTCAACATGGGTCAATTTTTAAAATTAAACTCTAGCTCAAAATAATGGTAGAAATAGCTAAACTAAGTTACCGGGATTTCAAAAATACGATGAACATTAAAAACAGGGCTTAGAAACACTTACTATGAAGCTTGAAAAGCTTGAAACCCTTAGCCATGGAGTCTAGAAATTTTCGGCAGGAACTTGAAGAAGATGAGCAGATTTTTTTCTTGTATTTTGTCTTTTTTATTCATTAAAACACTAAATGACTAAAATACCCTTAAGGCTTTTCTTTCAATTTTGTCCTATTCATGCCCATTTTTGTCCATCAGGTTATCCAATGGTCTAATTACCTTTTAAGGACCTCCAATTTAAAACTCATAGCAATTTGACACCTTTAATATATATAGAACTCAACTTTTGCACTTTTTACAATTTAGTCCTTCTGACTAATTGAGTGCCCAAACGTCGAAATTTTTGAACAAAATTTTCACGAAATCTTTTCGTGAAATCGTAGACCATAAAAATATAATAAAAATAAAATTTTCCTCGTCAGATTTGTGATCTCGAAACCACTGTTCCGACTAGGCCCTAATTCGGGATGTTACAAGGCTAGTTTTGCAAGACATGTTTGAGATGTGTAAATAGCCTTGTGATGTGGCTAGATGTGTGTTAGATTTAAAAATGTATGGCTTTGATATATGATGCATATTTTGGTATAGTTTGGGGGTAAAGAAAATGTCTTATAAATTGTAATCTTAGGGATGGTATGATGCTAGTATGATTTAGTGAATTTGGGGATGAATCATGTTTGGTATTGAATGTGTTCAAGTTGTGTAATTTAGTTCCTAAGTTGATATGTTTAGAAATGAGATTATATAAGATGATAGGTTGATCACTTGACATGAGATTGGTTGCCAAATTGTGTGTGGGATTATGCTTAAATGTGCTTGTAAGATTGACCCTTGTGTGGGTGGCAAATTGGCCTTGCAAATGGCCTATTTTGTTATACGGTTGTGGCACACGAGCGTGCCTAGTGACCGTGGGGCTAAGTCAGTAGCTGGTTAAGAGTACACGGCCTTGGCACACGGACGTGCCTTATAGCCGTGTGGTTTCAACAGGATCAACCACGGCCAAAGTACAAGGGCGTGCTTGGTGGCCGTGGAGCCAAGTCAGAATTGACCACGGCCAAGCTACACGGGCGTGCTTGATGGCCGTGGAGTAAAGTCAGTTTCGACCACGGGGAAGACACACGGGGGTGTCTATCAACCATGGGAGGCACACGGTGTGCCCACACGGGCGTGTAACCCCTGAAACTTTGAAAAGTTTTAAATTTTTGAGAATTCCTGTATGTGTTCCGGTTTAGTCCAGACCCCTTTCTAACACGTTTTTAAGGTCTCGAAGACCTCAATAAGGGACTATTTTATTATGTTTTGATGTGCTTTGATGAAGATTGACTTTGTTTCGTAAATTGGATGTGAAATGATTTGTTTGTTTGGTAATGCCTCCTAACCCTATTCCGGCGACGGTTTTGGGTTAGGGGTGTTACAGGTATAATTGAAGATGTACTAGTAAAAATTGATAAATTCAATTTCCCAGTAGACTTTGTTGTTTTAGATATGGATGAGGACAATGATGTTCCTTTAATTTTAGGAAGACCCTTTTTAGCAACTGCTAAAACTAGAATTGATGTTGGTACAGTGAACTCACACTTCAGTATAGGTGACTTAAACGATCACTCTTCGTGCTCTTGACTTGGCTAGGACATCGAGTAATAAAGGTGAGAACATAAATTCTATTAATGACCATTTGGTTCAACCTTCTTTTCGTGAAGCACCACGAAATTACACAACTGAGCCATATTCTAGACCTCGTGCCAACAAAGAAATAACTCACGAGGAGCGAAGGCTTCAGGTCGATGAACTAGATGAGTGGAAGCCACATGTTAAGGAGAAACCAAGAACACACGAAGCAAACTACTTCAAGGTTAGAGACCGAGTTCTAATGGATAATACAAATCCTCATGTTGCCACTTCTAAACCCAATGGAATAACTCCTTTCACGGTACTTAATACTTTCCTATACGGTACAGTCGAGGTAACTCATTCTCAATTTGACACCTTCAAGGTAAATCACACTCGTCTAAAACCTTATTTTAATACAATTGATAGCAAGAATGAGGAGTTTCAACTCCTCAAACCACCATGATTATGCGAATGACAGGTAAGTCTAGCTTAAGACTTTAAACGAGCGCTTCTCGGGAGGCAACTCAAGCACTAACCCCATTAATTTTCGTATTTTTGATTTTAGCATCTAACTAAAAACTAACCAAATTTTTAGGCTCAGGTGTCCCTACCCACACGGCCTTGCACACGGACGTGGCCGTGGCCGTGGCCATGTGGAAACAGGACAAAACTTTTTCCACAACACGGGCTACGATAAAATGCCACGGCCGTGTGATGCGGCCGTGGAAGACACTGAGAAATCTACACGTGCGTGGAAACCTCTACACAGGTGTGGGAGAAACGAATGAGATACCACACGGCCGTGCGATACGGCCGTGTGACTTAACACGCCATGTGCCCCAATCTTTATTTAAACCTCTTTTTCTGTTCACTTTCTTCCCCAAATCCCTTCCTCCCTAACCCTAGCCACCACACCAACCACCATCCCTACCACCGACGGTCACTCTTTTTCCCTTTTATTTTTAAATTCGTATCTCTTTTCCAATATTTATCTTTATTTTCTTTATTATGCTGTTCTTATTCTTCATACCATTTAGATTTAGCTTAAGGTACAATAAGTTCATGCCGGCGGCTTCATCGACTCGACAGGTCAGTTTTAAAAGGTTCAAGGGGCTATTACGTAACGACCACACCACCACCGGAGTATCCACCAACTCGGCCCAAATTTCCTCCGTTTCTTTTCTTTGACTCCATCCAAAATTCAGGAAGTTTCACTTCTCTCCCTATCTTATTATTTTATTATTATATTGTCACTATTTATCTTTGTACATTGAGGACAATGTACATCTTAAGTGTGGGGAGGTGTCAACAATACTGAATTATGTCTTGTTCTTAAATAATTTTCTCATATCACTATTAGAATGAAACTTCTATTGATTTATGATGAAACTTCTATTGATTTATGATTTTCATTGATATGTTTCAGATTAAGTCATAGGTAATTGTGCATTGATGGTTTAAACTTTAAGACATTAGAGAATCAAGCATGATAAGTCTATTTTCAGAATTAAAAATTTTTCTAGGTTGTTTCCCTAAATTTAAATATTACTTTGAAGTTTGAAATTTGCAAGGTTGACATCAAAAACCATAATTTTTGTGAGATTTTAAGCCTCTTAGAGCATACCCCTTTTCTTGCTCATTTTATTGATTATGAGTGTGTCAACAGTGATTTGTTATTCTAGAACTTGCGTCGATTATGCATGTCGAGACTACACTTTTGATTTGATATACAAAGATGATAAAGGCACCTAAGATTTAACCCACTTACTCCATAAAAAGCCTACCCTCATAATTAACCCCTAGTGAACCCCGTTGAACCCTAATAAACCTTTTCTTAATTTACCCTTAATATTAACCCAAAACTCACTCTTTTTGATTCATTGAGAATTTTCCCTCTTGTTTTAACCCTTTTTGTCAAGATTTGATTTGAGCAGTTGCCTAACTATGTTCTCTATGTCAGTTGTTAAAGTTATTATTTGGATGTTCTTATTCCTAAAAAAAAAAGTGGAAATATATATATTACTATTAGTTCTATGTTATCTGAGCCTAAGCGGTGAATTTTATATTTTGAGAAAAAGCTCGTAATTATTGATAAGTTTCAATTGATGTAATTATTCAGTATTAGTTTATTTTTATAGTTAGGTAAATTATCAATTCAATCTCGATTTTAACCCTCTAATTCAGACTGTATCCATACCTTTAACCCAAGCCCCGTTACAACCTTTTTAAAAGACCTTTTGATTTGTGTATCATCTCATATTATAGTGGTGGAGATTTGATTTTCATGCAAGCTTATGGTAATAACTCTTCATGTTTGACTTTTGAGTGCTTTTCTTGAACCTTAAACACTTTGAGTGATTTGAGTGAATCCTTAGTGAGAATGTCAATCCTTGACGGTTTTGAATCAAAGGTAATTATTTAGATAAGGGGAAACACCTATGTTTTCGTGCTATAAAAATTTATGACTTAGATTGTTTGAATCTTTAGGACTCTTTTAGTTAAATTATCAATGTATGAATTATCTATGAATTATGATGAAACATTATTGATGAGAATTATGAATTGAGGAAGTTAATTTTAATTGTGAGTTGAGGATTTTGCTTGAGGACAAGCAAACGCTTAAGTGTGGGGGTATTTGATAAACCATAATTTACACATATTTTTTATCGTTGTTTTATGCGATTTTAAAGTCTTAAAATTTATAATTGAGAATGATCGAACCTGGAAACTAACTATGACAACGATTTGAGGCAAGCGCACCTATCGAACAATAGTATAGTTAAGGCAAGACCGAAATGTCAAACCCAAAGGAACTAAAAGTACTAATACTAACTTTCTTTTTATTATCTAGCCTAAATTAAAGGGAATTTGTTGTTTTAAAACTAAATTAATTAACTACTAAATTAAAGACTCTAAGACAAAGAAGAATGAATTTTGGGAAATACTTTTGGGAAAAACCAGTTGATAAGGACAATACCCGAGGAAGAATCCACCTAGACTTCACTTGTTATCTAACCCTAAACCAGACGATTTATTCATTTGACTTGATCCGTAAGATTCCCTAATGTATATTAAACCCTCTCTCGAAGCGAATAACGTCTAACCCTAGGTTGTTTAATTGAAATCTCTTTCTAATTAAAACCCCTAGAATTGCATTAACTCGATCTATGGAATCCCCTATTAGGTTTCACCCTAATCTGGCAAAATATCGTCACCCTATCTCTAGGCGTGCGATCAACTTCGCTTAATTATGCTAGATCTACTCTTAAGCAGGGACTTTTGCTCCTCCACCTAAGCACATCAAACTTGAATTAATATCCGCAAAATATCAACACAAGAATTAAGAACACATAATTAAGAACAAGTCAAATATTTATCCTAGAGTTCAGCAAACGATAACAAGATTCATCTAAGTTTCATCCCTCTCAGGTATCTGATGGTTTAGTTCATAACGATAAAAGAAAACATCTCAGAAGAAAAGATAAAACAAAACATAATAAATCCCTAAAACCCCCTGAAAGAATTGAAGAGGAGATCCTCCGTCTTGAGTATGATTCTGGCTTCTTGAGATGAATCAACTGGCTATCTTCGAGTGAATCCCCACAAATCTGCCTTCTCTGGCCTAGCAAGACGCCCATTGATAAAAGCCTTGGGCTCCCCCTTTTAGGTCCTACTTAGGGTGTTTATATAGACTTCGGAATGTGTTTCTTCGCCTCTAAGTATCCTAATCTGAGTGAAATTTCTCTTTCTCATGGCAGGGGCACGGCCATGGCACACGCCCTTGTAAATCGTGGCCAGGCCGTGTTGTGTCAATTGATGAGGCACGGCCGTGTGGTCTTGGGCCTAGGCCGTGTCAATTTTCTGATCTGGCCCATTTGGCCCGTTTTAAGCCTGTTTCTTGTTCTTTTCATCCTCCGGTGCTTCCCTGGGTATAAAACATGAAAACAAAGGATTAAGAGCACCAAATGACATAAAATAAGGGAGAAATCATCCAAAAGCATGCTAAATGTGGGCTTTAAAATATGTTACTATTTCGGTTTATCAATTTTAACCCCATGCTTGGCTTATTTTTGGATGAATTCTCATTAGATTTGATGAAATCGATGCTTCTAATCTCTTAATTTCATGTTTTACACTCAGGAGAGCTTAGGGAGTAAAAAAAAAAATGAGAAATGGGCCAAACAGGGACAAAATGGGCCTACCTTAAAAACTCACACGGCCTGGGCTATCAAACATGGCCGTGTGTTTCGAGCAAAAATGAAAAACGGCCTGGATCAACATACACGGGCAGGCTACACGGCCGTGTGTGGCGAGCAGAAGTAAGCACGGTCTAAGGAGACGAACATGGGCGTGTCACACAGGCGTGTCCCTGTCGTATCAAGGAGTAATTCTATTCGGAATAGGCTACTTGTGGGCAGAGAAAGGTGTTCCAAAGCCTATATAAATACCCTAGGGGGTGACCTAGAGGGGGACGCTGAATAGAAAGTAGAAAATACTCGTAGACAGCCGTTGGAAGCAGCTCGGAAGAAGGATCTTCATCAAGACGGAGGATCTCCCATCAAGTTTTTTAGAAGTTTTTGGGTTTTCTTATGTTTTGTTGTTTTCTTTATTTTAAGATGTTTCCTTTTATCAGTATGAACTAAACTCCCTAAATACATAGGGAGGATGAAACCTAAGACAGATCTTATTATTATTTGATTTATAAGATAAATACTTGTTCTTATTCTTAATTGTGAGTTCTTATTCTTGTTTTGATAATTCAGGTTATTGATTCAAGTCGAATGTGCTTATTCAGTGGAGCAAAAATCCCTGTTTAATAGTAGATCAACACAATTAAGCGGAGTTGATTGCAACCCTAGACATAGGGCGACGAAAATCTGCCGGATTAGAGTCAAATCTAATAATGGAATCCATAGATCGAGTTAATGCGACAATAGGGGTTTTAATTAGAAAGAGATTTCAATTAATCAACCTAGAGTCAGTTGTTTTTAGTCTCGAGAGAGATATTAACATAAATCAGGGATTTCTACGGGTTAAGTCAAGTGAATAAATCATATGAATCAAAAGTAATAAGTGAAGTCTAGGTGGATTCTTCCTTAGGTATTGCTTATCACATAAGTTGTTTAAAAGTATTTTCCCAATTCTTTCGTTGTCTTGTTTTTAATTAAGTTTTAGTTTAAAAGAAATCACTCCAATTTTTAGGCTAGATAATAAGAAGATAGTAATTACTAGTACTCTTGGTCCTTGTGGATACGATATTACCGGTCTTACCAGAACTATACTATTAAACGATAGGTGTGCTTGCCTTTATTGTAGACATAGTTAGTTTTAGACACATCAGTAACTAATGAACAAATTGAAGTCACACGGCCAAGTCACATGCCCGTGTGCTAGGCCGTGTGATCAATTTAATTTTCATGATTTTTTTCATAAAATAGGTGTAGACTTCATACGCCGGGGACACACATCCGTGCCTGAGGCCATGTCCCTCACACGGCTGAGAGACAAGCCCGTGTGCTCAATTATGAGCATTCTGTTTCTCAAAATTAAGGTGCAGGGGACACACGGCCAATACGCACTCCTGTGGGGCAAGCCGTGTGTCGCACACGACCTAGACACACGCTCGTGTGTCTACTCGTGTGGACAAAATAGGGCTATTTACCAAGCCTTTTGCCACCCTTCCATGCACATACCTACACAACATCATATAATACCAATTCAAGCATACTTAGGCAACCAAAACATCCACAACCAAAGTATTAACATAACATCCACATGCTAACATCTAACATGTTTTAGCATCATAATTTATCAACACAAATCATGCAAGTTTCCACATTCATGAATGGTATCAACATATAATGATACTCATAACCAGCATTAGCCAACTTTCATGGCCATATACAAAATGAAATAATTACCCATTATAAGCCAATACATTTGGCCACATTACCAATGACACATATAACAAAATGACCAAGTCCCTATACATGCCGTAACTCAAAATTTTGACATTTCAATGGTACCCAAAATAATGATTGATAGTATGAATGGATCTCCGATCCCGAGTTAGCTTGGTGACACTATAAGATAAGAGAAAGAAAGGGGGTAAGCTATATAGCTTAGTAAGTTCATATGCAAATAATAAACAACATTAATTATACATTTATCATATGCATAACATAACATGAATCAACATAAATGTCATTAAAAATTTATGAACATAACATACTCAATCATATTCTTACCAATAGTTCATCATATACCAAATCTATTTTTTTGAGTTTTTCATACATACCTGTACTAACTCGTAACATAATCACATACTTTCTCGTCTTTGACATACCCTTTGAACCACTTGGAATTCTATCAGATACATAGAAAGATTTGCACATAAGTGCCACATATGTAACCAATGCTACCACAAATCTCACCACATATAGGCTGGCTCTCTAGCTATCCACGGGCCTGCTCACACAAGCTGTCAGTCGAGACGTAGCTACGCGGTGCTGCTCACAAAAGCTGTCAGGTATCTGCAACATATGACGGTATACCCAACCACTGGTAGGACGTACGAGACCAGCACCCGGGTCACATAATCATATAATCATATGGGTTCCTAGTGACATGTCACTTGTATCCTAATCTATTCCTAAGGTTCAACCGAGATTTTTTCACTTGTCGAAACTTTGTCAATTACACCCATAGAGTCAATCATACAATTTATGCATCATCAAAACATTATAAATGCAATTATAACGTTGCATTATTAACATACGAACTTACCTTGGTACAAAAATAGTGAAAATGGACCTAATCGTCAAACACTTTATTTTTCCCCCGATCTAGGTCTGAACTTCGTTTTTCTTGATCTATAACAGTAAATTTAACTCATTTAATACTCACATTATTCAATCTAGTCCAAAAATCACATTATGGAAAAATTACATTTTTGCCCCTAAATTTTTAACCTTTTACACTTTAGTCCCTAGGCTCGTAAAATGAAATATTGTCAATTTCTTCAAAACCCAAGTCTAGCCAAACAATTTTCATACTCATAACAGCCCACATTTTTCATTAAATCACACTTCTGCTACATATTTTATAACTTTTACAAATAGGTCCTTTTTGACATTTTCATCAAAAATCACTTAGTAAAAGTTGTTTATCCAAAATCAAATTTGCATAATCTACCATTAAACATCAAAATACACCCATTTCTAACATGGGTCAAACCCTAGACCTTGATCATATCTTAAATTAGTGGTAGAAATAGATAGATCGGGTTACAACGACTTCAAAAACGGGGCAAGAAAGGACTTACAATCGAGCTTGAAAGCTTGGCCAAAACTCTAGCTATGGTTTCTCTTCAATTTTCGGCACAAAAGACTAAATTGAAGAAGTTGGACACTTTTATTTGATTTATTTTGTCTTTGTTTACCAATTGACCAAAATACCCTTAATGCCAAACTTCAAAATTTCACCTAACCATGTCCATTTTTGTCCATACTAGAATATAACGATCTAATTACCATTTAAGGACCTCTAATTTAAAATTTCATAGCAATTAGATACCTCTAGCTTCTAGAACACACATTTTGCACCTTTTGCAATATAGTACTTTTAACTAAATTGAGTGCCCAAACGTCAAAATTTTCAAACGAAATTTTCACAAAATCATTCCATAAAATTGTAGTCCATGAAAGATAGTAAAAATAAATTTTACTGCGTCAGATTTGTGATCCCGAAACCACTATTCCAACTAGACCCAAAATCAGGCTGTTACAGTTTTGACTAGTTTAAAGGTTGAGAATCTGTCGCAGGTGAATAATTAGTTGTACGGAATCAATTTTAGGCAAAAAGATTAAGTATAGACTGAGATAATTGAAACTCAATTTCCATATCGAAAATTTCGATTACAAGAGAATTTATCTTGGGCTTGTGTTTTGATTACTTGAAGTGAGTCTTTGACTGATTGTTGATTGTGTATATTGTGTGGTTATTATGTGTGAAGCATCAAAACTGTTGGAGTCTTCTACGAGCAAGGTGAAAGGCAAGGAAAAGCTAGTTTAAACTTTTGGCAATTAGCTAAAAGTGTGATCGGTGAGTGTTTGGAATCTCTACTTGTAGACACGATTCATTGTGGTAATTGGAAGCTTAGGAATAGCCTAAACCCCAATCCTAATTTCGAGTGTAAGCTTTCTATTTCCCTTGCTTAATTTGGGCAATTATGTGATTATGTGAACAATTGTGGATTGATTATTATGATGCAATATTGTGATTTGAGACATGTGTAATGACTATTGTGAATTATGTTGTGTGTGGGAATGATTTACATGCCAAATGATAGTGATAATGATATGCTAATAATGCAAATATGTATCGAAAGTGAGCGGAATTTTAGTAAGTATATATGTATTGAATTGTGGAATGTGATATTATTATATCAGGTAATATGTGAGAATACTTGTATGTGATATATGATGTACTGATTTTAATTCACACATATGTGGTCGGATATGTTATGGCTCAATGAGCATTATTGTGGCACTTAAAGTGTAATTAAATGTGAATCCAATAAGTATGCACTGTGTACAATTTTTGATGTAAATTGATGAATATGAACAGAGATGATATACATTAAATCAGTAATTAAAAATTTGTAATTGTGGATATTTTGGCCTTGTGATCTCTTGAAACCGTTGGATATAGTTGTTGTGAGTACTCACCTATATGTATTGTTTTTTTGGGCATTGAGGCCCTGGAACAGGTTGGAGAGATAAGGGAATGTGACCTAAGATCCATTCAACAGGACATGTTTGATGTGTTGGAGAGTGTTAGCTTTATGCTTCACTTTTTGGGATATCTTCGACTCTATGAGTCAATTGGTGTGTTGGAGATCCGTGTATCCGATGTGTGGTGGTAGAGCCCACTTTTATATTTCTTAGCCTCAAGTGCCAAATTATCGTTTAAATGCGATCTTATATATTGTGATAATACGATGTGAGATGGAAGCATAAACATGTGAATAATATGCTAAATGAGTTGATTTAAGTTTCATTAAAATGTTAGTATGTTCTCATAGTAAATTGCGTATGTAATTGTGGTTTGGGTCGTTTTCATTTAACTTGTGAATGCATGTGAATATATCAGCTAGACTTGTGAGTCATTAAAGGATGAATATGTTGTTAATCTTGACGAATTATTGTAAAATTAATTATTTGTATAAAAGTTAAGTGTAGTTATACGTAAGAGAATATGCTAGTTTTATGATTTAATGAAGCATGAATATGTTATTTTGACTTAGTTAGAATATGGTTGTGAATATGTTATATCATGCTCTTGTTTAACCTTTGATGTTGTGTTACATTGTGGTTACTCTGACATTCACTGAGCTTGTTTAAGCTCACCCACTCTCTCTAACCATTGCAGATATTTAGTGTTTGCGGTGTGAGCGGTGCGGGGATACCAAAGAAGTGATCCAAGTTAGGCTTTAGTTTTTGTGTAGGTGATATTATTATTCTTTGAACTGTAGGAATAAGGCAATGTGGTAGATTTTTAACTGATTGATGCCATGATGTTTTGGATGTTTACATGACTTTATTGCTCTTAGGATTTATGGATATTAAGCTTGATATGTTGGTTCTTGCTCGGACATATTTTCGATGTTTTGAACTATTATTATAGTCGCTTTGACAATTATTTGATGTGGTAAAAGTTGCATGTTGAATGGATTTAAGTTAGGTTGGACTAATTACTTTAATATGCTATATTTTTGTTGTCTGGAGTAGGGGTATCGATATTCGAATTTTAAAATCGATACCTCTATGATTTTTGAAAGTGCAGGAAATCTATAAAGTAATTTGGTATCGAGACCATATCACGAGTATCGACACTCGGGGTAGAATAATCGATACTTTATGAAAGGTACCGATAAATTTTGAGATTTTGATTTTAAGCGAGAAACAGAATGCTATTCTAGTATCAATTTTCCAAGCAGTATCGATACCATTTGAAAGAAATATCGATACATTTGATTCAGTATCGATACTTACATGATTTATTCAAATAAAAAATTAAGTGGTCTAAAAGCATGTTTAAATCTTGTTGTAAGCTTGTTTGAGTATGTTTAGCATAATTTAATGTTGCTTAGGGTATTCATGGCTTAGAATCTCTATTCATGATCAAATGAAACTTTATGATAATTGTATGTCAATGAGATGTTTTATGCTTCGTTGTTGATGAGACGGTGGTGTAGCGTCCTATTACTCGGGCTCGACGACTGGGCCGGGTATAGGGTGTTACATGACTCATATATAAGATGTCACAATACAAAAGTACTTAATAAAATTTTTTCAACAGTAAAAACCATATGGAACATAATTCTTATTTATTTATATTCTTTCTAAGTCCAAAGATTTTAAACGGGGCATTTATTAAACACAACATATTCACGAAAGTAGTTTAATGTATTAGAAGTTAAAAACTTTGTTAAAACCCACATAATCATGGCGTAGAGTATTGTCGCCATATATCCAAAAATTTCCCTATGTATACATAATATTGCTCTTCGAACTACCACATTGGCGCATTCCTGGCTTGGTCCCTCCTGACACACTAGTTCAATTCTTAGAGTCTGCATAACAAATAAACACTTGTAAGTTCAATGGAACTTAGTGAATCTTAACCATTATTACCTTTAAACGATGTTGTTGAATTCCTCGAATTAGGAATTTTTGACTTCCTTTCAAACTTTGGAGGATAGTTTTTTTTATTCCTAGCAGATAAACTATATGCCAACTTCTAACTTGACCACCTTATACGCATTCCACTCGGTTGGTGGATAATAGACATCCCACCTTATAGCAGATCCTATTTCATAATAGCTTGGATATAGAGGTTGGATACATTTCTCAGAATGATATGCATACGAACACTACTCTTGGCGGATTCTTATACTAGCTTTGACGGCTGTCAGAATGCCAATCACACTGTACCTTGAAGTTGATCCAGACAATGAGCTTGATTCAATAAAGGCGATATTTTAGATTTTCCAATAGAAACTCAAATGAATTCGGTACAAGATGTGAAAACTTCCAAGTTTGGTGGACACCTACACCACCCCTAATTACATATGTGCAAAGCTCTCTAACCTAGCGAGTTACTGATAAATCGTAATAGTAACATATTTTAATCCCACATTTATTATGCTTTTGGATGATTTATCCCTTGAATTGTGGAATTTCGTGCTCTTAATCCTTTAATTTCATGTTTTATACTCAGGAGAGCATAGGAGGATGAAAAGAATGAGAAACGGGCGTAAAACGGACCAAATGGGCCAAAGTATGAAATGCCCATGGCCTGGGGTTTCACCACACGGTCGTGCCTCCCTAGTAGACCCAAACACGGCCTGAAATCGATTCACACGGGTGTGCCACACGGGCGTGTCCCTGCCATGGAAAAGAGGAATTCTATTCGGATTAGGATACTTTTGGGCCAAGTAAGGCATCTCAAAGCCTATATAAACACCCTAGTAGGAATTTCACTCGGAATAGGATACTTGGAGGCAAAGAAACACATTCCAAAGCCTATATAAACACCCTAAGGGGAAACTTAAGCGGGGGGTTCGACAGAAGCCCTCTGTCGAGGCTTTTGTCAAAGCGCCCAGTTAGGGCAAGGAGGCCGAGCCGTAAAGGTCGACTGCAGGATTTACTCGAAGAAAGCCAGTTGATTCATCTCAAGAAGCTGGAGTCATACTCAAGACGGAGGATATTCTCTTTATTTCCTTCAGGGGGTTTTAGGGTTTTTCTTATGTTTTGTTTTATCTTTTCTTCTGAGATGTATTCTTTTATAATTATGAACTAAATCCTCAGATACCCGAGGGAGATGAAACCTAAGATGAATCTTGTTATCGTTTGCTGAACTATATGATAAATACTTGATTTGTTCTTAATTATGTGTTCTTAATTCTTGCTTTGATATTCCAGGATATTGATTCAAGTACTGATGTGCTTAGGTGGTGGAGCAAAAGTCCCTGCCTAAGAATAGATCTAGCATAGTTAAGCGGAGTTGATCGCAACCCTAGACATAGGATGAAAAAAATCTACCGGATTAGGGGTCAAACCTAATATGGGAGTCCATAGATCGAGTTAATGCAATTCTAGGGGTTTTAATTAGAAAGATATTTCAATTAATCAACCTAGGGTTAGACGTTAGTAGCCTCGAGAGAGGTATTAATATAAATTAGGGAATCCTACGGATCAAGTCAAGTGAATAAATCGTCTAGTTTAGAGTTAGATAACAAGTGAAGTCTAGGTGGATTCTTCCTTGGGTATTGTCTTAATCAATTGGTTTTTCCCACAAGTATTTCCCCAATTCATTCTCTTTTTCTTAGCATATTTAGCTTAGTAGTTAGTTAATTTTAAATTAAGCAATAATTCACTTTAAATCTTATGCTAAATAATAGAAAGAAAGTTAGTATTAGTACTTTTGGTTCCTTTGGGTTCGACAATCCGGTCTTGCCACTAAACTATACTATTGTTTGATAGGTGCGCTTGCCTCAATTACTGTCATAGTTAGTTTTTAGGCTCGATCATTCTTTACATAAATTTTTAAGACTCTGACACACGATCAGTTACTATGGCGGGTTCATCAGTTGGGTACACTGCCAAGAACTCTTTCAGAAAATGCCTCAAAGGCATATCCAAATCTCGCCATCAAGACGGACTAAAAACTCACCACTTAGGCGTTACAGAATTTGCCTATTAATTATAAACTCATTTAGTCATGAATTTATTCTACTATTTTATTGTGACTGAGCTCTCCCTAACAACATACCATTATGAAAGCAACTCGATTAGTGCTCGTCCAATGACCTTGTCATAAGTGTGTTAACCTCATAGGATATCCTTAATATCTTTGGGATAATATCCGTTCTCCCAATATAATCCTATTTTATCTCATATTGTAACACCCATAACCCGTATCCGTCACTGAATTGGGGTTTCAGAGTATTACATTAACATTTTAACCTTTAACATTACTAACTCACAAATATTAAACTATAGTTACAAATAATCAAACCTCATTTCATTTATTATAAATATACACTTATGAGCCTTAATCCGAGCTTACGAGGCCCTAAAAATAATTTCAGAATATTCTGGGTTCAATTCAAAACAAAACAAAAAAAAAGGAAAAAGTTGAAAATATTGAAAATAGGGGACAGGAGGCCGTGTGTCACAGCCCAAACCGTGTGGACATTCAAAGTCCAGACACACAACCGTGTCCCAAACCGTGTGTCCGCCTGTGTGGATATTTGAATTAAGGTCACACGATTGTGTCACATGCCGTGTGCCTGTTCGTGTGTGCATTTATGTTGGGTCACACGGCCGTGTCACTGGCCATGTCTCAGACTGTGTAACAAACTATTTTAAGACACATGGTCGTGTTGCAGGCTGTGTGAAACCTGCTCCTAAAGACAATAAGAACACGACCGTGTGAGTGGGCCCTGTGTGTCACATGGCCGTGTGACTGCCCGTGTCCCAGGCCGTGTGCAGCGTATTTAAGCCCTAAATCAAGCCATTACATACACCATTCTTTGTGCAAAAAGACATACCATATCTAGATAATTTCCTAGGTTCAAAATCACATTTAAATCATCAATCACGTGCCAAAATTTCATCCATCCTATACCTAACCAATATGTCATTCAAAGGTAGCTCAAACAAATATTAACCATTCAAATAAACAAGTTTAAAGAATATATGACCTTAACCACATTTTCCTACTCGAACATCCACCAAAATAGCCAAATATAACCATTCTCACCAAGTTGCCATTGAACATAATATTTACCTATTCACATAAAAAATTATATACATCCAAAAGAGTCAAGCTCATCAAAACATACTTATTTCATTCACAAACTATATACAAGCATTTGTTCCAAGAAAAAGTGTAATTGAAAGTTTACATGACATTCAATATAAGTAACCTTCACTCAGTTCAACTATAGAACAAAGGACCTTGACTCAAACATTATCATCCTAGGTACATGCCAAGACACAAAATGAAATACGTCACCAACATTGAGTTTGGGATTATCGTTGGATGCTGAGTTGATAACCAAAATATAGGTACCAAACCTGCACACAAAAGAATGATCGAATACTAAATAATTTCATAACCCAAAAAACTACATTTGTGTTTAATAATCCATTAGTTCAAATATCTAACTTGTAATGGTTATTACCACATAGTGTACCATAGGTTCCTCATGAACATTTCATATACAATTCAATCTGTCTATCATTTACCAACCAAATTTAAGGGATCGGTTAAACATTAGTAATATTGACCAACTTGTTATTGGCACCTAGTGCCTGACGGATAAACCGTAATAAAATTTTGCGCCCAGCGCTAGTCGGATAAATCGACATCAGATGTGCCTTGCACTAGTCGAATAAATTGAAAAAGATTTGCACCCAGCACTAGTTAGATTAACTGATGATATTAATTGTGTGCCTAGCACTAGTCGAATAAATCGACAAAGATTTGCGCCTAGCGTTAGTCAAATTAACTGACGATATTAATTGTGTGCCCAACACTAGTTGAATAAATCGACAAAGACTTGCACCCAGCACTAGTCGGATAAACTGATGATCACATACGTAATTACAAAATCCAAATTTCCTTATTTTATAATTCAATCATTTGCAACAAATAACTATACGATAATCTTTGATCCATTCCATGATCATATATACATACACAATTTAATAATTCTTCATTCAATCCGGAATAACCAAATTACATATAAGAATATAATTAAATAGCTATATAATAGTTAAATTAATTAAAATATATAAATAAATAGAGTTCTAGTTCAAAGACTGCGAACTTACCTCGATTGAAACAGTTACTAAAATAGAGTCGACAACTAGTCCGAAACTTTAGCTTTTTCCCCGATTTAAATCCAATAGTGACATCTCTTGAACTAAATAATATAATTTCATTTAATTAAACATTTCAAATAATTTTAAATAATTAATTCAAGCCTATAACCCATTTTAATGTAAATTTACAAAATTGCCCCAATATTTTTCCTTTTATGCAATTTAGTCCCTAAACTCATAACTTGCAAATTTCCAATTTTAGTTACCAAACATGCTAGTTGATTTTCTTAGGCTTTCTAACCTGCCCATTTTTATCAAGATTTCACATTAAATCCCATGAATTTTACTCTTTAAACAATTTAATCCTTAACTTTCAAAATCATTAAAAATCCTTTAACAAAATATGTTTATTTTACAACCAAGCTTAATATTCTACCAATTAATTTCAAAACACATTCAGAATCATTCATGGCAGTCCCTAAACCTTTAATGGTTTTGCGAACTAATCCTCGGGCTAGCTAGATTAAGCTAATACGAACTCAAAAACATAAAAATTACAAAAAAAAAGGGGTAAAATTACATACCATGCAATGGAAATCAAACTTGGCCGAAAGCTCACCCTAGCTATGGCTTCATTCGGTTTTGCAAACAAAAAAGAATAGGTTGAAGATGATGATATTTCACTTATCAACTTTTATTTTATTTTTAATTTACCTAATTACCAAACTAACCATTAGCAAATTTTATCAAATGCAAAGCCATGATCATCCATTATAGTTAAATTTTGTAAAACTACTACTTAAGGCCCTTACTTCATGCTTTTTCACCCATTTAATACAAATAAGTCTATAGCGATTAACTTTTGTGACTTTTACAATTTAGTCATTTTTCTTTAATTAACTATCTAAACATTAAAATTTCTTAACCAAATTTTAATATGACCCTAATAATACTCTGTAAATATTTAGTAAAATATTTATGAGCCCAGTTTATAGAAACCAGGTCCAGATACCTCCTTTTCTAAAACCACTTGACTTTAAGGATTTACCATTTGAACCTAATTATTTGTTTAAATAACATAAATTATCAAATCAAAATTTATTATAATACTATATTTGATTGTTTCTGACACCATTGAAAAATAAGCTATTACACATGTAACTGTTACAACTTCCTTCATGAAAAGTCAATCACTATGAAATGGTAATCAAGTCATCCGGCACAAAGATGAATGACCCGTGACCACATCTACTATTCATCAACCATGTAAGGCCAATGAGAGGATATCATTTACTCATGTTTCAGGCTATGAATTCCACTGTTGTTAATGAGGCTACATAATGTAGAAGTCGTACACCCAACGCGCCAGCTTTCGGTTCCTTATCTATTCAAACTCAGGCTTTTACTTACATTAAAGTGTACGAGTCACATATACATAGTCTGTCATCCACTCAAGGCTAAGGTATGCCACACTATGAACGTCACAAGTGAATAAATCCATAAACAAATTCAGGATCTATTCTTCTTGGGTCTACTCCAATGTACTGTTAGTCCAATCAGTCACATTTATGTCTCTATCTTCTGGGAGTCATCCACACCATTTCCCAAGACAAAGCATCTCCCAATTGGACTTGATAAATAACATATTAGTATTTCTATTGATTTTATCATTTCTAATTTGACTAATGACATGTTTAGGTTCATATACTAATACAAGTTGTCTTTCTGTATCATGATCTGACCACGTTATACCGCTTAGTATTAGTTTAAACATTAGACAACCAATGAGCAACGTTTACTTCCATTTGTCTTTGCATGTAAAAAAAAACCATTTGAGGACAATCATACAAAGTATATTAATCTAATCAATGAATTTGTTTTATTATCAATCTGTTTGAGAAAATTACAAGTTTACAAACAAATATACTACACTTAGGGCACCAAATCCAACAGAATTATCTTGTAATCATATGATATTTGGTTGACCTTGTTGTAGGTATTATCATGCGATATAACGAGAAATATTTCCTCAAAGAGGACAACTAGTCATAACATGTTACTCGGTGAGATTGTCCTAAAATGACTCATTTTCCGTGCATGATGTGATACGTATTGAATTAATGGTTATGCACTAAAGATCTTCTAGTTAAGTAACTTTCCATGAAGCTCTACTTAGGTTAGAATGATGACCAAATGTTAAACAATTATTAGTACGTGTGGATGCTTATGGAATTAGATTTCTTGTACTAGTTGGATAGAAATCCATGTTCTTACTAGTTGATCGAGATATGATGTGTACACAGTCGTTATCAAGTAATAAGTAAGTAAAAAGAGTATCGTCTCCACAAGAACTGTGCTTAAATCAATAATTGTAAAATTAATATTTACAAGTTGGTTAAGAAAACACAATATCTTAATATGATGGATGTTAAAATTAAATTAATCAACTATATGCAAATGAATTAACCTAAATGCAATGAAATGGTTTAGCAGCAATTTACAAGTTTTAACAATAATAATGTAACACCCCTAACCCGTATCAGACGTCGGAATAGGGTTACAGAGCATTAGCAGAGTTTACATTTCAGAACTATCAGAAAATTTAAAACATTTAATTCATATAATCAATCACAGCAAAACCAATCAATAGCATGCATATTGTCCCTTATACGAGCCCTCGAGGCCCTAAAATCACATTAGAAGCAAATCGGGACTAAATCAGAAACATATAAAAATTTCAGGGAAAAGATGAAAATTTACCAACTGTAGGGGTCACACAGCTGTGTGGCTAGGCCATGTGACTCACACGGCCAAGAGACACACCCGTGTCTTAGGCCGTGTAGGCACTTGAAATAGGGACACACGACCGTGTCCCAGCCCGTGTCCGTACCCGTGTAACTCACTAACTTTGTTCACACAGCCAAACCACACGCCCGTGTGCTAGGCCGTGTAAAACCTGACTTGCAACCCTTTAAAAACTACAGGGGACACACGACCGTGCTACCTGGCCATGTGTCACACACGACTGAGACACACGCCCGTGTCTTTACCGTATGGAGGAAAATAGGCTATTTTACAAGCCATTTTTCTCACCCTTTTGTACATGTACCTATAATTCCTTTTGCACATATACATAAGCCCTCAAAAGGCACCAAAATCATGTATAATCAAGCCAAACGCATATGGTATAATAACATCCAACCAATATGCTCAAAGGCACCTTAAATGACAACATTAAAACATGTATAACCATGTACTCAATTTGGCCAAAATAATAGATTAACTTTTAACTAAGTTTGTAGCATTACACAACATGTAAATCACTTATCAAAACATACCATTTGGTACCAACTGAACCACATAATCATTAGCATCAAATACATATATGCTTACTATGGAAAAACAACAATTCACAACAAGTTATATGTCATATCTAATATGCACATTCAACTACTTTTCTATCTACCATCATTCAACCATAACAAGTCATATATCAACCATTACAAAGCTACTTATATACACCTTATAATATATATCATTATCTTACCGTTTCATTATAAGCCAAATTGTATAATAACATTTATATATATCGATTCATTTTCAATAAAATTTCATATAATATCAGTCAATTTAATAAAAAATATACATAGTATAGTTCATACGAACTTACCTGGCTAAATTACAGAAATATCAAAGTTTGGGGGCATTTTTGTAATTTTCCATTTTCCTCGATTTTACACCCGATCTTGATCTAAATTAATATATTCCTGTGACACGGGTGTGTCACACGGCCTGGCCACACGGGCGTGTGTCTCGTATATTTAAAAATTTTCTAAATTTTCTAAAAGTTACCTAAGTTATCGATTTAGTCCCGAACCACTTTTAATGCATGATTAGGGCCTCGTAGGATCGCATTAGGGACAACGTAATTTATTATGTATGATTTATATTTGGAAATGGAAAATGTATGAGAAATGTATATGTATTTGTGTAATAAGTTCGGTAATGCCCCGTAACCCTATTTCAGTGTTGAATACGGGTGAGGGGTGTTAAAAATAACATGAATAAGCTAGTATAATTACAACACTCGACTCAATTCATTCTTTATCTTGTTTAACAATGTTCCAGAAAAAATTCCATGGGAACTCAATTATTTATTAACTTGGAATCTAATATAAGTTATTTCGAAGTCTTATACTTAGGAAAACATACATATTTCTATGTCAATATTTAACTAAGGATTCCTTAGAATTTATGTGAGGTAATAGGGACTGGGTCGGCTTGAAACAATTTAACCACATAAACTTAACGTTATGCAAGGTAATAGTATTCTTTTGAAACCATTACGAACCTTTAATTTATTCAGGGTCGAATATAAATTAAGCATGCACCTTCCAATTATTGCGTCCATTACTCACCATCTGGGTTGGATTAACCAACTACTTCTAATGCATTCAAATATATTTTAATGCATGAATAACATGAATGATTTTAATTGGAAGCATGAACAACTGAGGCATAAAATAATATAAACATGAATTGAATGAATTTAATCAAAGCATTGCAATTATTCTAGCTGAAACAATTTAAATCATCATCATTAATGGAAAAACCATCAAACAATTTGCAAAAAAAACATTTATAAACTAAGAATAATTAAAAATAAAGGAAGAAGAAACTCTGATATGAATCCGAGAATTTTCCCGAAGACTAGTTGTGGTGGCTTTCTCCAATTTCCACGGTTGCTCCTTTGCAAATTGCTCCTCTAGGTGGTCAGCCAAGAGATATTTTCTCTCAAGGAAATGCTTGCTAAGGGAAAATGGGGAGATCGAGAGGAATGAAGGGCTTTAAGCGTGGAAGAGAGAAGAGGAATGAGTGATGATTGCAGAATGAGGTATGAAGGATGCTTTCAAAGGTGAATAGAATGTGCTATTTATTCTTTAAGGGGAGCTTGCTAAAAATAGCATGCACATCCCTTAGGAATCTCCCATGCACGGACAACCTTGATTTGTGGGATGAGGAGTTGTTGGTTACTTTATTTGTGCTCGATTTTTGCTTGATTCAAGGAGAAGGGTTGGACGGTGAACATGGAAAATTTTTGGGGGCCATTATGTGATTTTTTACACATGAAGGGACCCTTAAATAATTGTTCCAAAAGTCATTTTGGGATGCTCTTAATGTCTTTTTCGAATTTTGGCTCTTCTCCCTCTATTGGACGGTTTGGAAACCCAATTAGAGGCAGACTTAATTCTTTTTAGCAATCATCTTCCAAGCTAGGTTAAAACAATTCTCTAAATTGAATTCATCAACTTGATATCATAATATGAAATAATTAGCTTCCTTGCATGTGTGTCCTTATTATAGCTCCCAACATTGAGCAATTTGATGGCCCAACTACAGCAATTCAAGCAAGAATTTAACATGTAGCATAATAAAGTGAAATTATGTAAAATTAACACCTAATTATGCAAAATTAAAAAATTCACTAAAATTATGCCCAATGTCTCAATATGAACTAAAATTACAGAATTAGCTATCCAAATACTTGGGATTTACATAAATTCTAAGTAAAAAGGTACTGCAAAAACCTATACAATTTAGAGTTATCAATTACCCCAAGGTGACTTGATTCAATAGGTGTAGGAATTATCGTTGCAATGACTTACAAAATATTTTCAAGGTTTAGGCTCCGTTTGTTTCACTAAAAATGACTTCCGGAAAATGATTTCTAGAAAATGATTTATTTTTCTGGAAAAGCTAATATTTTCTGGTGTTTGGAGGAATCTGTGTAACATATTTTCTGTTGTTTGATAGATTTTTTAAAAATATTTCATAAAAGTTGTTTTCAATTAAACAAACATACATTTGAGATTTTCTTATTTTTTTCATTGTTTAATTGAATTTATTTTTATCTATAATTTTATATTTTACATTGTTTTTGCATATATTAAAAATATTATGTTAAATTTAGATTCATTACAAAGTCATTTTTTAATTACATGACTACTAAGTGAGTATTTTTTATTTAAAAATGTGACATCAAAAAAATTGACAAAAAAAATAATTAACGATGCCAACAATTGGACTTGATTTTCAAATTTGAAAAGTAAAGGGACTAAATTCTTGAAAATAAAAGTGCAAAGACTAAATTACAAATCTGTGAAGTGTACATAGACTTATGAAATATTTTAACCTTTATACTACAAAAAATTTATTATTAATATATTTATAATTGTAATAAATATTTATTATTAAAATATTAATATTGAATATTTTCAATAATATGTGAATAATATTATTTAAAATTAGTATTTTTAAAATTTATTATTAAAATAAAATTGAAATATTAAATAATTTATTAAAATAATAAAATATATTTATTATATTATTAATTTATTATATGACTAAATATAAATAATTAAATATGTATGTTTAATAATATTGAAAAATATAATATTTTAAATATTTTAAAAAATAAAAATAAAATTTATTATCAATATAATAATATTAAGCTTGATTTAAGTTAATTTTTATATAAAAATAAAATTATCTATAGATGAGATCTTTTCCGGAAAATGACTTACGCTTTTCAAAAGGGTAAGTCATTTTACAGGAAAAAGGGCTTATTTTACCTTGACCTGTAAGTCATTTTCCGTTGACTAAACTATTTTTTGTGAAACAAACACAGGAAAATATAGAAAACATTTTCCGTAAAACCTTTTAATGTAAACAAACAGACCCTTAATGTAAGACATATGCATCATCTTAATCCCTATCGTAAAGTTGTAAAATGTTTTCAAATATTTTCTTAATACAAAGATATTAATGAATGATATTTTATGTTCAGTTTGAAAATGACACCAACTCCCTTATTAAATGTACTTATTGAGAACAAACTGAATGGAAATAACTATAAGGAATAGAAAAGGAACCTCATGATTATCCTAAGCTGTGAGAAGCTAAAGAAATTAATTGATAATAAATGCCCTTAGAACACTCAAGATGAGGCTAGAAAAATCTAGGAGGAGTCTGATGAGATAGCTCATTGCTGTATGCTAACAAGCGTGACTATAATGCCCCAAAACTTAGGTATTTATTTTTGCATGTTTTTAACATTAATACATGTCTGCTTTAGTGGGCAAGTGATTTGGGTGTGTTTGGGAGTGTCTGAGAAGTCCTGGGTTCGAGCCTGGGCTTGCGTAAAATTTTGGTTTTCGGGGAATAAAACCCTTGCTTTTGGTTAGTAAGCTTTTAAATAAATGTGGGTAAAGCATGACATAAAAAGCCTGCTAGTCTAGGGGGTAAGTGGCGTGTTGCTTAGGCCAGAGAACTGAGGTTCGAATCTTGGTATTGGCAAGGGAATTGTTATTTTGCTACTGTGCTGTGGGAAGTGTTGGAGGTTGACTGAAACACCGAAGTGGTTGAGGTGAATTTGAATTGAATGATTGAGGGGAGTGTGATCAGGTGGAGTGATTTGAGGAGAGATTTGAGGAGAAAATCAAGGGATGATGGAAGAGGTAGTGGAGTGCCGGATTTGGACTCTGGCACTCTAGAATTCAGCTGTAGGGGGATTCTAGGGGGATTCTCAGTTTTGGTTTGCTGGGTAAATGAGGTGATCTCTGCCGAAATCTCCCTTTTCCCATTTCTTTTTCTTTTCAGTTTCTGCTTTGTTTCTATTTTTAGTCGATTGTGGTAAGGGCATCTACACTTTCTTTAGTTGCACTTTTTAAGATATATTTTCTCATTGGCCGAATACCTTTCTTCTCTTTTCTCCCCCATTTTTCCCTTTTTCTCCTGTGTTGGCCGAATAGGCCTTAGTTGTCTCTGCCAATTTCGTTTCTATCTTCTCACCTAAACTGAACCTCCTCTTCTCCCTCAAGTGTTATGCTGCCGAAACCAGACCTCTTCATTGACTCCTTCCTTTTCGGTAAGTAAGTATAGCACTTAAAGTTTCAGCTTTTGAGTTACTAAGTGGGGTTGTGTTTAACTGTGTTTGACAGGAACAAATCGAAGGTGAAAGGCCATGCTAGTGTCGAACCCATCCTCTATTCGATTCTCTAGCTCTCTTTCGTTAAGGAAAGACTCTAGAAACTCCTAATCAATCGTTGAAGTCTAAGATTCGTGGGGAATCACCATGGTTTGATTAAAGGTTGGTGAGTGCCTTAACGACGGTTCATGAGGAATCGAAACCAAGTGTGTAACACTGCCAAATCGTAAATCGGTAAAAGCAAAAAAAGTATGAAAATTGACGCTACACGAGCATGCGCTCGCTCGTGTAGTGAACCGAACGCATAAAATGTGGGCGTTAGACTACCGAGACCACCATGAGCGATTTCGTGGTCTTGGGCCGTTTTGGGCCATGTTGGGACGAAATAGGCCGTGTGGGCCCAACGGGCTCGTGGGCCCTACACGGGTAAACTGCACAAGCGTATGGAGAATTTTGGGCCAAGCTGTATAAATTACATGGCCAGCCATTTTTGGGCTAAGTGGGCCTCACGAGCGTGTGGGCCCACATGGGCCGCATAATGGGCCTTGGGCCCATTTGTACTATTTGACTGTTAAGGTTGCACGGGTCACCTGAGACGACTTTGGACCTACTGATGGGTCCGTAAGTACTCCTAGACCCCAAACTGATAAAATGACTGTAATGCCCATAAGGTAAAATGACTGTTATGCCCCTATGTTATGTATGACCGTATATGAGCATGCAATGATATATATATGTATGTTGCATTCATGTGTGATACGTTGCATGGGATGGGATTATTATGTTGGAGGAAGTGTACTGTACTGGCAGCTCTGCTACAAATACTATTTAATGCCGCAACGGGTGCTAATTTTTGGAGTGTAGGGATGGGTGGGTAATTTTATCCCCACATGGAGTGTTGGGCTGGACGGAGTGGAGTGTAGAGGTTGGATGGGTAGGATTTTTGATTGCATGCTTAAACTGTTACTGATACTGTTATGGGCTAAGGCCCATACTGATACTGTTATGGGCTAAGTCCCAACTGGACTGAACTGTTATTGACTTGGGCTTAGGCCCAGACTGTACTTGCCTAAAGGCATAATTATTTGGTTATTTGCATGGGGTTATACACTGAGTTTTCGTAAACTCAGTTCTCCATTTATCTGTATAGGTAATCCCCAGTCTTAGGCGGATCGGTGCTACGAGGGAGTCGGAGGTGGCCACACAACCGCATTTATTTATTTATTTATTTAAGTTTATTTCCTATGAATTTAATTGGGTTTTTGTTATGTAATAAGGCCTCTTTAATTTTTAACTTTTAATTTGGGGATTTTACTTATTTAAATTTACATTTGATTAGTTGTAGAACGCGGTTTTCCAAAAGATGATTGGTTTCAAAACACCACATTTTCGTAATTTATAATACAAGCTTCCGCATAAAACTTGGTTTTAAAATACAGTGACAAATTAATATGATCAACGTTCTACCAAAATCACTTAAGTTTTGAAAGAACAAGACACCCTAAACTTTTGTTAAGGTACATAAACGAGGTTTTATAATAAGCATGGATTTTTCTAAAAAAACAATGTTATCGAAAAACACTTCATTGTGATATCGCTAGATTCGGCCATACTGTCTGGGCCGAGTTTGGGGTGTTACATTTTGTTGTATCAGAGCCAGGTTCAAAACTCGACTGTGGTTTTTGGGTTTCTTCTAAAACTTGGAATATTAAAAAAGAACTGTTCCAAACGATCTGAAAAGTTTTGAAATGTTTTACTGAATGTGTGGTACACCGAGTCTCCGGCTCCGATCCTGTAAGTCTTCTAAAACTGTTGTTTGTTTCAAACTGAATTGCTATAAATAGAAAATATTTGAGACTCTGTGTAGGTAGAAGGCTATCTTTGAAACACTCTAATTAGTGTGAGCTCAAAACTATAGTAAGATCGTGATCTCAAAACGAACTACGAATTATCGATAATGATTTGCATAAAAATTTGCTAATAAATAACTGAAACTGTAAATTGATTTGCATAAAACTATTAATTCAGATAAAACACAAATCGATAATGAGCACAAGAGGTACTCGCAGACGGGGTACAAGAGGCCGTGGTAGAGGCCGTAGAGGTGCTCGAGCGGGGTCCTCGTCGTCTGACCATATACCTAATTTGGAGACTAGTGAGACACCGTGTAATACCCCTTAACCGAGGCCATCACCAGAGTCGAGCACGAGGTGTTACTTTGCTGAAACTCTTACTAATATACTTTTTAACCTCGTCAAACGTGATCCCAATTTAAAACTTATGAAAACTAATATTGTTGCTCATTCATTTTTTTTTTATTTTTTTTTCTTTTGGGCTTACAAGCCCTAAACCAGATTTGGGATCCATTCCTAGTTAACTCGGGCGTTTAAGAAAATTTTTTCGAACCTTATGATAATGTACGTCCCACGCCCGTGTGACCTTTTCACACGCCCGTATAGACTTCCAACACGACCGTGCCAACAGCCCTTGTTGAATCATGACTACAACTTTAGTTACTGGAATTTTAACATGGCCTGACCACACACCCGTGCACACAGGCTGTGGCCCTCACACGGCCTAGACACGTCCATATCAATATCCCATGGGGCATTTTGTCAAAAATCACACGGCCAAGGCACACGCCCGTGTGATCGGCCAAGTGGACAATAGCGGGCTATTTTTCAAGCCTTTTTGTCACCCTGAAACACAACCACATTCATACCAACATCAATCTCACAAATAAAAGCATTCATATGCCACCACGCATATCATTCTCTTTAACCAATACCCTACTTTAAGATGCAAACTAGCACACTCATGAATTTCATCATCGTTGCATAATTTAACTTAAACAATGCTAGCCCATTTACAAGGCTATTACGACACTATTTGAGTAACATTAATAGCCAACACATTTGGCTACACAAAATGACACTCATCAAAATGACTAAATCTTCTATACATTCCACTCACACATACACACTTAAATATAGCCTTACTCGACTTGATAATTCGATAGTGTGATACTGCCTCCGATGATCTCCAAGTTTGAGCCAACCTGACAACACTAGGAGAAATGGAAAAGAAGGTGTAAGCTTTATAGCTTAGTAAGTTGGCGTATAATAATAAGCAATTTAATACCACAATTTAGGTTTCAAACATACATTACGACATTATTGCATTATTATTTACACACCAACTTACCTCGGACGCGAAAGTGGCTAATTTATTCGACTTGATCCATCATCATGTTCTTTCTGATCTAAGCCCGAATCTCGTTTTCCATGATCTATCATATCACATTTAGCTCAATTATTAGTCACATTAATCAGTGTGACCCAAAAATTATCTTATGGAAAATTTATGTTTTTACCCCTAAACTTTCACATAATTACACTTTTTCCCAAGGCTCGTAAATTGATTTTTATTCAATTTTCTTGTATTTTGGACTTAGCCAAACCATTTTCATAACTATATCCATCCACATTTCTCACTAATTCATACACTTAGGACAAATTTTACAACTTTTGCAACTCGGTCCTTTTGTCATTTTAAGTGAAAATCACTTAGTAAAACTTGTTTCTCTTCTCATGGACATGCATAATCCACCATTAATCATCAAAATACACACTTAATCAACCATGGCAAAATTCACAAACTTCAACAGTTTTGAAAATGAAGGTACGGGATAGATAAATCGAGTTGCCACGACTCCGAAAACGTAGAAATCATTAAAAACGGGTCAAAAACCACTCACCTATCAAGCTCCCAAGCTTGGCCGAACATGGCTTTCTCCATGGCAGCCCATTTCTTTTCTCACAATCGGCTGGAGAAAAAATAGAAAAGAATGGTGCCTTTTTACTATTTTTGTCTTATTATACCCATTTGCCTTTTTTCTTTTCAACTAACTTCAAAAATACCAAACAAATATCTTCCATCAACTTATAAGTGGACTAATTTCTTCACAAGGACCTTCAATTTAAAAACCCATCACAATTACACCTTTTATCATCTGGAACACACACTTCGCACTTATAACAATTTAATCCTACTAACCAAATTAAACACTTTTTTGATAAAATTTCTCAACGAAATTTTCACACAAAAATTCAATCACATTATAGACCTCAAATTGATAATCCAAGCTATTTCATACTTAAAGCTTCTAGGACCTCATATTTTGCAACTTATTTAATTTAGTCCAAAAGTCAAATTGGACACTTTATGCCTAAAATTTCTTCATGAAATTTTTACACATGCATACGAACATATCATAAACCTCATAACAGTTATAAAATAATTATTTCTACTTCAGATTCGTGGTCTCAAACCATTATTCTGACTAGGCCCTAATTCGGGATGTTACACACCGACTTCACCTGGGTCTCACGATCGAGCAGCTGGGGACGACGTATTGTCCCAAGCTATGTTGTGAATATGGAGAGGGTTCTTTGGGCCTATCCATCGCATCTTTGTGTGGTGTGGGTCGGTCACGGAATGACTCCGATCTAATGGGCTGAGATCTTTAGGGGTATCGCAGGAGTATCCACTAGCGTGGCTGAATATTGGATTGAGGCCACGGAGAGGATCATGGATGACCTCGACTGCACCCCTGAACAAAAATTAAAAGGTGAAGTGTCCTTGCTGCGAGATGAAGCCTATCAGTGGTGGCTTACAGTTAAAGAGGGGACTCAGGCTGACCGATTGACATGGGAATTCTTCAAGACTGCTTTCCAATGGAAGTATGTGGGCGCTAGTTATGTGGATGCCCGGAGGAGGGAATTTCTAAATTTGACTCAGGGAGATAAGTCAGTGGCTGAATATGAGGCTTAATTTTTGTGATTAAGCCACTATGCACGTGGGATGGTGGCAACTGATTATGAGCGGTGTGTTTGTTGCGAGGACGGCCTCAGGGATAGTCTGAGAATGTTAATAGCTCTACAGAGGGAGCGAGATTTTGCCACACTGATCGATAAGGCGAAGATCACCGAGGAGGTGAAGCGTACTGAGCGTCTGAATAGAGAGAAGGGTAGGAATAAGAGGGATTTAGAGCCCTCAAGTTCCGTTCAGAGGCCGAATAAAAAGGCCAGAGTAGATGGGCCGGTCAGAGTTAGAGCCCCTATTGCTGCTACTGGACCGCAACCATGTGTTGACTGTGGTAGACGCCATCAGGGCGAAGTCTGGAAAAGGATTGGGGGCATGTTTGAGGTGCGGATCACTAGAGCACCGTATCAGAGATTGTCCACAGAGGCCCAAGCAGATTCAAGCTACTGGCCGGGGTACTGTTTAGCCACAGAAAGGTGTTTAGCAGCCGTTGAGAGGTCGTGGCCAGGCCAGAGATGGAAATGGTATGGACCGTGGTCGTGGAGCACCGAGCAGAGAAGTCTTTGGTCATACAGAGGTGAGGCGACCGGTTCTAGTTTATTTGTCAGACGTCGCCAAGAGGGCGGGATGCCCGGATGTTATTATTAGTGCACGTTTTTATCCATAATGTACCTTATACTGCACTGATTGATGTTGGGTCTACGCATTCGTATATAGCATGCTCGGTGTCTGAGACTTTGGGTATAAGGGTTGAAACCACTACGAGTGAAATTACTGTGTTGAGTCCTTTAGGGCAGTCAGTTAAAGTAAATAAATTGTTCAGAGATGCACCTTTGGAGGTGCAAGGAGCCATCTTTTTGACGGAATTAATGGAACTACCTTTTGGTGAATTCGACTTAATACTGGGAATAGATTGGCTGGTTAAACATAAAGTGAATCTGGATTGTGCTGCTAAGCGGGTGGTACTGAAAACTGCGGAGGGGGATGAAGTGGTGGTAATAGGCGAATGTCGGAATTATTTGTCAAATGTGATATCTACCTTGAGGGCCGAGAAGTTGGTCCGTAAGGGTTGCGATGCGTATTTATCCTTCATCAGTGGCGTCGATTCTGAGGTTCCATCTGTTAAAGATATCAGAATAGTCAGAGATTTTTTGGATGTTTTTCTCGATGAACTACATGGATTGCCCCCAAATCGTGAAGTGGAATTTGGGATTAAGCTCCTACCGGGTATAGCTCTGGTGTCCATCGCCCCCTATAGAATGGCACCGAAGGAGCTAGCGGAGCTTAAGGCTCAGATTCAAGAGTTATTGGATCGAGGGTTCATCTGCCCTAGTGTGCCACCATGGGGAGCACCAGTGTTATTTGTGAAAAAGAAGGATGGATCCATGCGTATGTGCATCGACTACTGGCAACTGAATAAACTGACTATTAAGAACAAGTACCCCCTGCCGAGGATTGATGATCTATTCGACTAGTCTCGAAGAGCTTCGGTCTTCTCTAAGATTAATCTCCGATCGGGGTACCATCAGCTGAGAATCAAAGAGGATGATGTTCACAAGACAGCGTTTAGGACTCGTTATGGTCATTACGAGTTCCTTGTGATGCCGTTTGGATTGACGAATGCACCGACGGCATTTATGGATCTGATAAACCGAGTCTTCCAGCCCTATTTGGATCGGTTCGTAGTGGTGTTTATAGATGACATCTTGGTGTATTCGAGAACTGAGGATGAGCATGACGTACATCTCTGAGTTGTTCTACAAATTTTGAGGGAGAAACAATTATACGCTAAGCTCAGCAAGTGTGAATTCTGGCTACGAGAGGTGACATTTTTGGGCCATGTGGTATCTACTGAAGAGAGTAAAGTGGATCCTCGGAAAATTGAAGCTGTTCTGGATTGGAAGCCGCCTAAGACGGTATCAGAGATTCGAAGTTTTCTGGGTTTGGCAGGGTATTATAGACGTTTTGTTGTGGGGTTTTCGTTAATTGCTGCACCTCTGACCAAATTGTTATGTAAAGGGGTACCGTTTGTCTGGATTGATAAGTAGTAAGAGAGTTCTGAGAAACTTAAGAAGGTTCTGACGGAGGCCCCTATCTTAATACAACCAGAGTCTGGGAAAGAATTCATTTTCTACAGCAATGCATCACATGTCGGTTTGGTATGTGTGTTGATGCAGGAGGGTAAGGTAGTGGCATATGCGTCTCGCCAGCTTAAGTCCCATGTGGCAAATTATTCGACACATGACTTAGAGTTGGCCGCAGTGGTATTAGCACTGAATAATCTGGAGGCATTACCTATACGGTGAGAAGTGTATCATTTACACAGATCACAAGAGCCTCAAATATCTCCTCACTCGGAAGGAGCTAAATCTTAGGCAGCGTAGATAGGTTGAGCTGCTTAAGGATTATGACTGTTCGATTAAATACCATTCTGGTAAGGCCAATATGGTGGCTGACGTGCTGAGCCGTAGGGCTATGACGGATCTGAGAGTGATGTTTGCTCATCTCAGCTTATTTGATGATGGTGGTTTGTTGGCCAAACTGCAAGTTAAATCGTCGTGGGTTGAGCAGATTAAGGGTAAACAGTTAGAAGATGGGTCTTTGGGTCTTCGAATCTGACAGTTTGAGAGTGGGGAAACTTCAGATTTTGGACTGAATAGCAAAGGGGTACTGTTTTTCCGTGGGAGAGTCTGTGTACCAAGAGATACTGATTTGAGGTAGTCTATACTGCGAGAAGCGCATAGTAGTCCCTATGCTATGCATCCCGGCGGGAATAAAATGTACCGAGACCTTCGAGAGTTATATTGGTGGCCAGGTCTTAAGCGTGAGGTTACCGACTTTGTGAGTAAGTGTCTAACTTGCCAACAGGTTAAAGCCGAGCATCAGTTACCTTCAGGGTTGCTTCAGCTAGTAAAAATCCCACTTTGGAAGTGGGAGAGGGTAACTATGAACTTCGTTAGTGGGCTGCCCCTAACGAATACTAAGAAGGATGCAGTATGGGTTATAGTGGATCAGTTGACCAAGTCAGCCCATTTCATACCAGTTCGTACTGATTATTCTTTATAGAAGTTGGCTAAACTGTATGTGGCTGAGATAGTGAGACTGCAATGGGTACCGGTTTCCATCATTTCAGATAGAGATCCTCGTTTTACGTCTCGGTTCTGGAAGAAGTTACACGAGGCTTTGGGTACAAGACTGGACTTCAATACTGTGTTTCACCCCCAGACAGATGGTCAATCAGAAAGGGTGATTCAGATACTGGAAGATATGTTAAAGTGTTGTGTAATAGATTTCCGAGGATGTTGGGAAGATTACTTGCCGTTAGCAGCTACTAGTCTAGCATACAGATGGCACCTTACGAGGCATTATATGGTCGTAGGTGTCGTACTCCGTCATGTTGGACTGAGTTGGGCGAGCGACGTGTTCTGGGCCCTGAACTAGTTTTTGATACCGAAGACAAAGTCAGATTAATTCGGGATCGATTGAAGGCAGCATCAGACCGACAGAAGTCTTATGCAGATTTGAAGCGCAAGGAGATTGAGTATTTTGTGGGGGACTTCATCTTTCTTAAGGTCTCACCATGGAAGAAGGTACTGAGGTTTGGACGAAAGGGCAAGTTAAGCCCTAGGTTCATTGGGCCCTACCGCATACAAAAACGTTTGGGACCGGTTGCCTATCAACTTGAGTTACCTCTAGAGTTGGATCGGATTCATGACGTATTCCACGTCTCTATGCTGAGGCGTTATCGCTCTAATCCCACGCACGTGATTTTGACTGAGGAGATTGAGGTTAGACCGGACCTAACATTTGAGGAGAAACCAGTCCAGATCTTAGCTCGTGATGTGAAAGTCTTGGGGAGGAAGTCTATCCCACTGGTTAAGGTACTTTGGCGCAATCACAGTTCAGAGGAGGCCACATGGGAGCCCGAAGAAGCGATGCGTCAACAATACCCTCATCTGCTTTGACAGGTAAATTTCGAGGCTGAAATTTTCTTTTAGGGGGGTAGAGTTGTAACGCCCCAAAACTTAGGTATTTATTTTTGCATGTTTTTAACATAAATACATGTCTGCTTTAGTGGCCAAGTGATTTGGGTGTGTTTGGGAGTGTCTGAGAAGTCCTGGGTTCGAGCCTGGGCTTGTGTAAATTTTGGTTTTTGGGAATAAAACCCTTGCTTTTGGTTAGTAAGCTTTTAAATAAATGTGGGTAAAGCATGACATTAAAAGCCTGCTGGTCTAGGGGGTAAGTGGCGTGTTGCATAGGCCAGAGAAATAAGGTTTGAATCTTGGTATTGGCAAGGGAATTGTTATTTTGCTGCTATGCTGTGGGAGGTGTTGGAGGTTGACTGAAACATCAAAGTGGTTGAGGTGAACTTGAATTGAATGGTTGAGGGGAGTGTGATCAGGTTGAGTGATTTGAGGAGTAAATCAAGGGATGAGGGAAGAGGTAGTGGAGTGCCGGATTTGGACTCTGGCACTCTAGAATTCGGCTGTAGGGGGATTCTAGGGGGATTCTCAGCTTCGGTTTGCTGGGTAAATGAGGTGCTCTTTGCTGAAATCTCTATTTTCCCATTTCTTTTTCTTTTCGGTTTCTGCTTTGTTTCTCTTTTTAGCCGGTTGTGGTGAGGGCATCTACACTTTCTTTAGTTGCACTTTTTGACAACTATTTTCTCCTTGGCCGAATACCTTTCTTCTTTTTTCTCCCCCCTTTTTCCTTTTTCCTCTATGTTGGCTGAATAGGCCTTAGTTGTCTCTGCCAATTTCGTTTCTCTCTTCTCACCTAAACCGAACCTCCTCTTCCCCCTCAAGTGTTGTGCTACCGAAACCAGTCCCCTTCATTGACTCCTTCCTTTTCGATAAGTAAGTATAGCACTTAAAGTTTTGGCTTTTGAGTTACTAAGTGGGGTTGTGCTTAACTGTGTTTGACAGTAACAAATCGAAGGTGAAAGGCCGTGCTAGTGTCGAACCCATCCTCTATTCGATTCTCTCGCTCTCTTTCGTTAAGGAAAGACTCTGGAAACTCCTAATCAATCGTTGAAGTCTAAGATTCGTGGGGAATCACTGTGGTTTGATTGAAGGTTGGTGAGTGCCTGAACGACGGTTCGTGAAGAATTGAAACCAGGTGTGTAACACTGCCAAATCGTAAACCTGCAAAAGCTGGAAAAAGTATGAAAATTGACGCTACACGAGTGTGCGCTCGGTCGTGTGGTGAACCGAACGCATAAAATGTGGGCGTTAGACTACCGAGACCACCATGAGTGATTTCGTGGTCTTGGGCTATTTTGGGCCATGTTGGGCCGAAATAAGCCGTGTGGGCCCCACACGGGTAAATCACACAAGCGTGTAGAGAATTTTGGGCCAAGCTGTGTAAATTACATGGCCGAGCCATTTTTGGGCTAAGTGGGCCTCACGAGCGTGTGGGCCCATATGGGCCGCATAATGGGCCTTGTGCCCATTTGCACTGTTTAATTGTTAAGGTTGCACGGGTCACCCGAGATGACTGTGGACCTACTGATGGGTCGGTAAGTACACCTAGACCCCAAGCTGATAAAATGATTGTAATGCCCCTATGGTAAAATGACTGTTATGCCCTTATGTTATGTATGACCTTATATGAGCATGCCATGATATATATATGTATGTTGTATTCATGTGTGATACGTTTCATGGGATGGTATTATTTTGTTGGAGAATGTGTACTGTACTGGCAGCTCTGCTGCAAATACTGTTTAGTGCCACAATCGGTGCTAATTTTTGGAGTGTAGGGATGGGTGGGTGATTTTATCCCCACATGGAGTGTTAGGCTGGACGGAGTGGAGTGTAGAGGCTGGATGGGTAGGATTTTTGATTGCATGCTTAAACTATTACTAATATTGTTATGGGCTAAGGCCCACACTGATACTGTTATGGGCTAAGGCCCACAATGATACTGTAATGGGCTAAGGCCCAACTGGACTGAACTGTTATTGACTTGGGCTTAGGCCCAAACTGCACTTGCCTAAAGGCATAATTGGTTGGTTATTTGCATGGGGTTACATACTAAGTTTTTGTAAACTCACTTCTTTGTTTATCTGTACAGGTAATCCCCAGTCTTAGGCGGATCGGTGCTGTGAGGGAGTCGGGGGTGGCCACACAACTGCATTTATTTATTTATTTAAGTTTATTTCCTATGAATTTAATTGGGTTTTTGTTATGTAATAAGGCCTCTTTAATTTTTAACTTTTAATTTGGGGATTTTACTTATTTAAATTTACATTTGATTAGTAGTAGAACGCGGTTTTCCAAAACATGATTGGTTTCAAAACACCACGTTTTCTTAATTTATAATAAAAGCTTTCGCATCAAACTTGTTTTTAAAATATAGTGAAAAATTAATATGATCAACGTTCTACCAAACTCACTTAAGTTTTGAAAGAACAGGACACCCTAATCTTCTATTAAGGTACATAAACGAGGTTTTATAATAAGCATGGATTTTTCTAAAGAAACAATGTTTTCGAAAAACACTTCATTGTGATATCGCCAGATTCGACCATAACGTCTAGGCCGGGTTTGGGGTGTTACATTTAGTGGTATCAGAGCCAGGTTCAAAACTCGGCTGTGGTTTTTGGGTTTCTTCTAAAACTTGGAATATTCAAAAAGAACTGTTCCAAACGATCTGAAAAGTTTTGAAATGTTTTACTGAATGTGTGGTACACCAAGTCTTCGGCGCCGATCCTGTAAGTCTTCTGAAACTGTTGTTTGTTTCAAAATGAATTGCTATAAATAGAAAATACTGAGACTACTGTAGGTAGAAGACTATATTGAAACACACTAGTTAGTGTGAACTGAAAACTATAGTAAGACTACAATCTACGAAAACGAACTCTGAATTTTTGATAATGATTTGCATAAAACTTTGCTAATAAATAACTGAAACTATAAATTGATCTGCATAAAACTGTTAATTCAGATAAAATGCAGTTCGATAAGGAGCACAAGAGGTACTTGCGGACGGGGTATAAGAGGCCGTGGTAGAGGCCGTAGAGGTGCTCGATGATAGAAGGCTGTTTAGTTTTAACAGCCCGTTTTTCAGTGGTGTAAGAAATGGTGGTTAAGGATCCCCGTTTTTCGATGATCAAGTCGGTAAATATTATTATTTAATATTTACGAGTCTATTTTAGTATTAAATTGAATTTTGGTACAATAATTTTATTGAATCAATAGTTAATTGTGGTACAATAACTAAATCGTAAAAGTGGTAAAAGTTAATTGCTATAGATTTTTAGTGACTAAGAAGCTTATTTAATTGTTTTTATGGGTCTAAAATGGCAACTATTTAAGTTAATAGTGGATAGTTGGTGGCTCTTTTTATAGATTAAAATTGTTAAATTTATATTATTAATTAATAAATAATGATAAAACATTAATATAGTTTGCAATTAAAAGAAATAGAAACATTCTTCATCCTTTCTTTTCTTCCCAAAAGTCGATTCCAAAAAAGGGAGAAGACCTAGCTCATGTTCAAGCTTTGTTCTTCAATTGGCAAGCCAATTTTTATCTGTTTCTTGTAATTTTTATGTTTTTAAGATCCCAAGAGCTTAATTTAGCTAACTCGAGGGATATTTTACGAAACTGTTAAAGTTTATAAAAGTTTCCATTGTTGAATCTTGAAGCTTTTAGTACTAAATTTATAGATTTTGAGCTTAGATATGAAAAATGACTAATTTGTAAAGTGAATGTTGTTAGTTTTGAACATAAGGATTAAAATGTAAATATTTAAAAATTGAGGTTAAATTTTTATAATTTTAGATATTAGAGGCTTGTAGAAGGATGAAACTGAGATTGGTTTTGAAATCAAATCTCAAATTTGAAAGTTATGGCAAATTCGATTTTAGGGACTAAATTAAATGAAAAGCAAAACTTGAGGGAATATATGATAAATGAAATAGAATTGATATATATAGTTATAGTATATTGTTAAATGATGTTTGGAATTGATAATTGAATTAAATCATGACTTAGATTGAGATTTAAATCAATTGGAGGATATTCACGAAAAATGAAAAATTATGGATTAGTCTCTAATGCCTTATTTGTTGTTGTTTTTGCTAGGTAAGTTTATATGGTGTAATTATATTTTGGTTTCTCATGTACACTATATTGTGAATGTTATATATAATATAAATTTTAGTGAACTTTTGATTGTTTACAATTTAGTACAAAATGGTGAGAAAGGATTAAATTGAAATGGAATAACATGAACTTACATGATGGAATTAACCCGATGAAACTTCTTAAATGTATCGTACACATGGTTATAGGTTGATTTTCGATGATTCTGAGACCAACCATTGTTGTGGACTTGAAGATACATGTGACATAGGTTTAGCTTGAACGAGTAACTTGATGTCGTTTTATAGGTTTTGATCGTGTCTGTCGAGTCTTAAAATTTATAAAGAGAATGATCGAACCTGGAAACTAACTCTGACAACGATTTAAGGCAAGTGCACCTATCGAACAGTAGTATAGCTTAGGCAAGACCGGATTGTCGAACCCAAAGGAACTAAAAGTACTAATACTAACTTTCTTTTTATTATCTAGCCTAAATTAAAGGGAATTGTTTGTTTAATCTAAATTATCTAACTTCTAAACTAAAGACTCTAAGACAAAGAAGAATTGTAATATCCTGGAAATGGGCTTATGCATTTATGCTTAATTATATGAAATATCATGCTTGAGTATGTTGTGAATGTGTATAATGAAATTTGTGAACTTTAGAAAATAGGAGAAAGCCTTAGAAGATATTAAATTTTAAGTATAAAAGAGGAAGCTAAGAGGATAGGGCCTTAAAAGAAAATGTAAGGAAATAAGACATGGAAGTGAGCTTGGTAAAGTGGCTGGAATGCGCCACTTAAGGCTTGGGCAAATGACGCCATAAGCTGGGAGGAAGGTAGAAGGATCGAGCCGCGTGGGAAGCAAATGGACTTATATTTTTGCGTCAAAAAGGGAATTGGGCTAAGTAGGTCTTAAAAGAAATTCTGGGTGAATTATGTCACAAAAAGCGCCTTGGCAAAGTGGCTTGGGGCGTTACCTGCAGCTTGCGACAAGGGCTCCAGCAGGTCTCATGTTCGAGCCTTGTTGGCAGCATTAAGTGGTTTTATTTTTGCTTTGGCATCAAGGAAGAAAGGTGAGAAGAGGTTGGACGGCAATTGGACTTCTAATTGGATGAGGATTAAGCTTGTTTTATTCGGCTAGGATAATTGTGATTATTGTTTTATTTTATTTTATTTTTTTAGGGGTAAGATAAGAGATTATGCGTTAGGATTAATTTATTTTATTAAGGTGATAAAGAAGGGATAATAGGAGAAGTATGAGGAATGTGATGAGTGATGATAAGGTGGCGGCCAAGGGACTCTTGGTTGAGGCATTCGGTCATGTATAGGAAAGGGAGCTAAGTGTTGAATTTCTTTTAGTAAAAGCATCCAACTCTTCTTTGAAATTCCTCTACTCTTCTCCTCTTTTTCTTATTTTCTTGTAACCTCAAATTCCTTTCTATACCTTTGAAACCGTGTACCCTTTGACACTAAGGGTGATAGCCGAATATTGCATCTACCATTGTTCCTTGTTGTAGAAAATCTCCAAGCATAAAACCCTCTCCATTGTTGCGGTTCTTCTCTCCACCATAAAGTGCCGAACCACCATTGTTGTGCTCCAAGCCGAATCTTTAAAGGAGGTGCTATCGACTACTTACTTTAGACTCTTCAAAGCATCGTGTAAGGGTAAGTGTTTCCTATGCTAGTAATCGATTTGATCTCTTCTTCATAAGTGTGCCGAAATCTTGTGATTAGGCCTTGATTTTAGGCATGGCCGAATGTGCATAGTGCCATAATAAGCGTTTTGTGTGTAGCTAGCGTTAAGGATCATCAAAGGAGTCTTTCGGGATTGAAGTGATCAAGGTAAGTCATATTGGATATTCGGCCAAGGGCCTATTTTAGTGTTTAGACTTGTTTCTTATTATCTTAAAAACCGAAAACTAACCTATGAAGGGATCTAGTGCTTGGCCGAATACAAGAAGGAACATAGCAAAGTTTTCGGGAATTGATTATTAGAGAAATCGGCACCAAGGTAAATTTTGGGTTACAATAATCCTATTGGGATTTGGATTGTGGCCGAATGGGTTTTCATTAAATCTTTAATATTGGCCGAATGTAGGAGTTAAGGATCTAAAGTGTTAGATCGGGTTTTCGGGTTTCAGGAAAGCATTAATACCAGGTGTGTACCCCACACTAAACCTTAATAGTTTTATGGTATTGATTATATGCATGCGTTAATATGAACGTGTAAAATGTGGCTAAGGTACCATGCAATGGTACAAAGTACTCAGGTACGTTTTCCTACTCCTACTATGAGTATGAGTGATCTGTTATGGCATATGTGCATAGTGATAAGAATGTGAAATAAGGCATGATATTGTATGATATGTATGACATGGGCATATGGGTTATATAAAAAGGGGAAGTGAATGTGGTGACTTTGGTCACATTATCTGAATGTGGTGACTTCGGTCACATTATCTGAATGTGGTGACTCATGTCACAATTATGTTATCTGGTGGCTATGCCACAAATAATTATAAGGGCGATGAGCACGTCGACTGCAGCGACTGCCTTCGATGGTGTGTAGCGGAAGGAGGGTTGACTTAGTAGTCCCCACGGTGTGCAGGTTGGTACGGGTGATGTGTAGCAGATGGCATCTAGGTTTGGGTTCGGGTTGCATCATTTTATTTATTTAATTATATGTATATGTATGAACTGATATGCCTAACCTATTGAGATTTAGTGTTGGTTGTACACATTGAGTCTGTTTGACTCACCGTTGGGGAATATTTTCTTACTGGTGATGCTCGAAGAATGGACCGGGTCGGCAGGAGCTCGAGTGGTGGCCATGCTCACGACTTAATTTTATTCTATTTTGGACTTGTTATATTTTAAGTATTTTGGATTTAATTTGGGTTTGATTTTTGATGTAATAAGGCCAAAGTATGAGACTGTTTTATGCTCGCTTTCATTTATTTTTGCCATGATATTGTTAATATTAAATCAAAGGTTATTTAAATTGTTTTCTTAAATAAACGTGAAATGTTTTGACACCTAAACACAAATGATTTCCAATATAAAAACAAGGTTTTTAATAAATCCCTGATTTCAAAAGTAACAAGGTTTTCAATTGAACCCAACACATGCAAATCCATCTTTAAAACCACACGAATTTTTCCTAAGTAACAAACGGATTTTCAAATGTTTTCTCGAGGAACATACCAGATCTGGTCAGGGCTCGTGGGCCGGGTTTGGGGTGTTTCAGTTTGGTATCAGAGCCCAGTTTTAAACTCTCGGCCTGGGGTTTAAGGCCCAAAACGTTTTCAAATCGAGCCCAAGTAAGTTTTATGAAAATATTTTTGGAAATAAGCAGGTTTTTCTGGCATGGCACCTAAGTCTCCGACCCAAGTCCGCCAGGTAAGTACCCTAAACCATTATGTGATATACATGTGGGCTTTATGGGCTTTACGAGACGTAGACTAGTTTAAATAGACTCTGACGGACTATAGGCTTAGTTTAAACCACTTCTTAAACTTTCATAAGACTTAATTTCACTAAACAAACACGTTAACGAGCCACAAGACTAGGGTGTGGTAAGCTGGCGTGACGCATGTCTAGGATTGGATCTGGAAGAGCTTGGTATTTAAGCAGTCCTAGTGACTCACCTCCTCTTCGCGGGAATCCTACCTGGTGCGTAGTGACTGTTCACCTTAGTCGAGTTAGGGTGTGGCAATAGGCAGACGCATGCCTAGGAGTGGATTCAGGGAGAGCTTGGTATTTAAGCAGTCCTAGCGACTCACCTCCTCTTCATTTGGAATCCTACCTAGTGCACTGGTGACTATTCACCCTAGTTATGAGGACTCGTTGATAGGCTAAACCCTATAATTAAAACCCGAAAGGGACCAGCCACCCTAGTTTGAAAAAAAAAATTTCGAAATACCCTTATTTCATAAAATCACCAAGGAACCCTGAATTGGAAAATTCACGAAATTACCCCTGATTTACAAATTTTTAAATTAACCCCGATTTATTACCAAAATACCCTCTGTGGGTGAAATGACGAAAATACACAGGATAGGAATAGGACGAAAATGTTTGAATGATGAATGTGTGTTGAATGAATGTGCTCCTTTAAATTAGGATAGAAGACTTGAAACTTTGATCGATCGAAAGAACTACTTCTAAACTTCTTTCATAAAATTTCTTCGCGGATAAACAATGGAACAAAATACTAATGCATAAAAATTTCTTAACCAGACTAAAGCGCGATCGTAGACATGAGTTCTAGGGGATGTGGTCGTAATGTGCGAGGATGTGGTAGAGGCAGAATGGCTATATCGGAACCCGTTAGGTCTGGTCAAGGGTCTGAGAATGAGGTACCACCACCCCCACCACCAGCTGTTGGTGTTGAGCAGCAAGATCAGACAGGGGAGGATACAGTATCGCAGGCAATGCTGCGAGTTCTTGAGATGGTGGCTGGAGCAGGTGGAGGTATGGGAGCTCAAAAATCTGTACCCGAGTGACTCCGAGCCAATGGGGCTGAGGTATTCCATGGTGTATCTGGCGTGGCACCCAGTACAGCTGAGTATTGGTTGGAGGCAACCGAACAAATTATGGATGAGTTGGATCTGACCCCTGAGGAGAAACTGAAAGGGATGGTGGCATTACTCCGCGACGAAGCCTATCAATGGTGGCTCACAGTTCGTGATGGTGCCACGGCTGAGGATCTGACCTGGGAGTATGTTAAGGTCGCATATCAAAAGAAGTATGTCGGCACAAGGTATACTGATGAGCAGAGAAAGGCTTTTCTGGGGCTGGTTCAAGGGAATAAGTCTGTAACGGAGTACGAGGCTGAATTTTTAAGGCTGAGCTGGTATGCTCGAGGGATAGTGGCTACAGAGCATGAACGATGTGTCTGGTTTGAGGATGGACTGAGAGATGATCTGAGGTTATTGATAGCTCCGCAGTAAGAGCGGGAATTTGCTGTGTTAGTCGAGAAGGCAAAAGTAGCTGAGGGAATTAAGGACTCCGTGAGGCAGAACTCTGATCGGAGCAGACAGAAAAGAAGTTTTAGATCGTCTGGATTGTCTGGAAATGTGCAGAAAAGGCCCAGAGCTGATGGGCCGCGAGGTCAGCAAGTTGGTACAGGAGGGCAATATCGTACTTGTAATCAGTGTGGGAAGAAACACTTAGGGGAGTGTTGGAAAAAGACAGGAGGATGCTTCAAGTGTGGGTCAAAGGACCATATGATTAAGGATTGCCCTATGAGGCCAGATGGAAATCGACCAGTAACTCAGAATGTTAATCAAGCTGGTAGAGGTGGACAGCAGCCTCAGCGAGGCCGTGGTCCGAATGGCCGAGGTAATGGTGCTGGAAGAGGACGTGGAACACCTGGCAGAGGTGTGGGTATCTGAGGAGGACAGTAGGGCTTGGTATATGCAGTTCGCCGTAGGGAAGATGGAGACGCGCCCGACCTTCAAAACCGTACGTTCCTTGTATTTGGAAAGCCTTATTATGCTTTGATTGATGTGGGCTCGACCCATTCTTATGCGTTGCAAGTAGTGTAGTTGAAACACTAGGCATAGACTCTGAACTTTCTAGTAAGGAGATGATCAGAGTGAGCCCACTAGGTCAAAGCGTAGTGGTGAATAAGATATTTTGAGTGTACCTCTAGAGATACAAGGAGTGATTTTCCCTGCCGACTTAATGGAACTACCCTTCGGAGAATTTGACCTCATACTTGGCATGGACTAGCTAGTAGAACACCGAGCTATACTAAATTGTGCAGCTAAGCGAATGGAGTTAAGGACCCCGGAGGATGAAGTGGTAATTATGATAGGAGAAAGAAGAAACTACTTGTCTAATGTAGTTTCAAGACTTTGAAAAGTCGATAGGATGGTTCGAAAAGGGTGCAAGGCCTTCTTGACTTTCGTTAGTGCATTGGATGCAAAAGAGGGGGAGTTAGTAAAGTTAGAACCGTAAAGGAGTTTGTGGATGTTTTTTCGGAGGAGTTACCTGGATTACCCCGGACAGGAGGTGGAGTTTGGAATTGATTTATCTGCGGGAGCAGCTCTCTGTGTCAATCGCTCCGTATAGGATGGCACCAGAAGGAATTGGTTGAGCTCAAGGCTCAAATCCAAGAGTTGCTTGATCGCGGGTTTATCCGCCCAGTGTGTCTCCATGGGGAGCACCGGTCTTGTTTGTGAAGAAGAAGGACGGGACTATGCGTATGTGCATAGATTACCGTCAGTTAAACAACTAGACCATCAAGAATAAGTACCCGTTACCGAGGATAGACGACTTGTTCGATCAGCTTAAGGGGGCAGCGGTATTCTCGAAGATAGATCTAAGGTCTGGATATCATCAGCTTAAGGTGAAGGAAGCAGATATCCATAAGACAGCCTTCCGAACAAGATACGGACATTATGAGTTCGTAGTAATGCCGTTTGGATTAACGAACGCCCCAGCCGCGTTCATGGATATGATGAACCGGGTTTTTCAACCCTACCTGGATCGGTTCATCGTTGTGTTCATCGACGACATCCTGGTATACTCCAAGTCTGAGGAGGAACATGATGAGCATCTCTGAATTTTGTTGCAAGTATTAAGGGAGAAGGAGTTGTATGCCAAATTCAGCAAGTGTGAATTTTGGCTTAAGGAGGTGGCGTTCTTAGGACATGTGGTGTCTGCAGAAGGAATAAGGGTGGATCCTCGTAAGATTGAGGCAGTGCTAGATTGGAAACCACCTAAGTCTGTGGCGGAGATCCGTAGTTTCTTGGGATTGGCAGGCTACTACAGAAGGTTCGTAGAAGGGTTTTCGTCAATAGCCGCACCTTTGACAAAACTGTTGAGAAAGGAAGTACCTTTCGTTTGGACGGATAAGCAACAGGAGAGCTTTGAGAAGCTTAAGAGGGTTTTGACTAAGGCTCCGGTCTTGATTCAGCCGGAGGCAGGGAAGGACTTCGTGGTGTACTGTGATGCTTCTCACACAGGATTAGGGTGTGTTCTGATGCAAGACGGAAAGGTAGTCGCTTATGCGTCTCGGGAATTAAGTCCACACGAGGTTAACTATCTGACGCATGACTTAGAATTGGCGGCAGTGGTCTTTGCTCTTAAAGTATGGAGGCATTATCTTTATGGGGAAAAGTTAGTGATCTACACAGACCACAAGAGTCTCAAGTACTTATTAACTCAGAAGGAGTTGAATCTGAGGCGTGAAGGTGGGTGGAATTACTAAAGGGTTACTGACATTCTATAGAGTATCATCCGGGCAAGGCGAATGTAGTGGCGGATGCCCTGAGTCGGAAGGTTGTGTCAGATCTGAGGGCGTTGTTCGCACACTTGAGTTTGTATGATGATGGCAGCCTGTTGGCAGAATTGCAAGTTAAGCCGACGTGGTTGAATGAAGTCAAAGAGGGATAGTTGGTTGATGATGAGTTAAGTGCTAAGATTCAGCAAGTCTGAGAATGGAGAGTTGATAGATTATGGTATTAACGATGAGGGAGTATTGTGTTTCAAAGGTAAGGTCCAGTATGCCTAAGGACAAGGACCTAAGGCAGAGAGATTCTTCAGAATCGCATAGTGGCCCTTATGCTATGCATCCCTGGAGGCACTAAGTTGTCTGAGAGACCTAAGAGAACAGTTTTGGTGGCCTGGTTTGAAAAAGGAAATTACAGAATTTGTAAGCAAGTGTTTGACGTGTCGACAAGCAAAGGTGAACACCAAGTTACTGTCGGGATTACTTCAACCGATAATGATTCCGCAGTGGAAGTGGGAGAGAATTACCATGGACTTCGTTAGTGGGTTTCCCCTTACGCCTACTAAGAAGGACTCGGTATGGGTGATAGTGGACCGGTTGACTAAGTCCGCGCATTTTATTCCAGTGAGAGTTGACTATTCCCTGCAAAAGTTGGCAAAATTGTATGTGGCAGAGATTGTAAGGTTGCATGGTGTGCGGTGTCAATCATCTCGAGATAGGGACCCAAGGTTTACTTCTCGGTTACGGAAGGTGCTACATCGGGCGTTAGGCACTAAGTTAGATTTCACTACGGCTTTTCATCCACGATCGGACCAGGCGATCGGCGGGTAATCCAAGTGTTAGAGGATATGTTGAGGGGCTGTGTGATGGATTTCAGAGGAAGTTGGGAAGAATATTTGCCTCTAGCGGAATTTGCGTACAACAACAACTATCAAGCTAGTATTCGGATGGCACCGTATGAAGCGTTGTATGGTCGGAGGTGTCGAACTCCTACATGTTGGACTAAATTAGGGGAACGACGAGTTGTGGGTCCAGAGATAGTGGCAGAATCCGAAGAGAAAGTTGAGATAATTCGAGCACGGTTGAAGGAAACATCTGATCGGAAAAAGTCGTACGCGGATCTCAAATGAAAAAAGATAGAATTTGATGTGGGAGATCAAGTATTTCTCAAAGTTTCGCCTTGGAAGAAGGTAATGAGATTTGGTCGAAAAGGGAAGTTAAGTCCGAGATTTATAGGACCTTATAAGGTTTTGAAGCGGGTTAGACCAGTGGCATATCAGTTGGAGTTGCCACCGGAGTTGAAGCAGATGCACGACGTATTCCATGTGTCCATGCTACGTCGTTATCGATCGGATCCATCTCATGTTGTACCGGTTGAAGAGGTGGAGCTAAGGCGATTTGTCCTATGAGGAAGAGCCGATTCGGGATTGTGGAGCGAGGTGTGAAAGTGTTACGAAGGAAGTCAGTTCCTTTGGTCAAAGTATTATGGAGAAATCATGGATCGAGAAGAGGCTTCGTGGGAGCGAGGAAGAAGCAATCGACGATAATACCCTCACTTATTTCAGCCGGGTAATTTCGAGGACGAAATTATTTTTAAGGAGGTAGAATCGTAATATCCTGAAATGGGCTTATGCATTTATGCTTAATTATATGAAATAGCATGTTTGAGTATGTTGTGAATGTGTATAATGAAATTTGTGAACTTTAGAAAATAGGAGAAAGCCTTAGAAGATATTAAATTTTAAGTATAAAAGAGGAAGCTAAGAGGATAGGGCCTTAAGAGAAAATGTAAGGAAATAAGACATGGAAGTGAGCTTGGTAAAGTGGGTGGAATGCGCCATAAGGCTTGGGCAAATGACGCCATAAGTGGGAGGAAGGTAGAAGGATCGAGCGCGTGGGAAGCAAATGGACTTATATTTTTGCGTCAAAAAGGGAATTGGGCTAAGTAGGTCTTAAAAGAAGTTCAGGTGAATTATGTCACAAAAAGCGCCTTGGCAAAGTGGCTTGGGAGTTACTGCACTTGCGACAAGGGCTCCAGTAGGTCTCATGTTCGAGCCTTGTTGGCAGCATTAAGTGGTTTTATTTTTGCTTTGGCATCAAGGAAGAAAGGTGAGAAGAGGTTGGACGGCAATTGGACTTCTAATTGGATGAGGATTAAGCTTGTTTTATTCGGGTAGGATAATTGTGATTATTGTTTTATTTTATTTTATTTTTTTTAGGGGTAAGATAAGAGATTATGCGTTAGGATTAATTTATTTTATTAAGGTGATAAAGAAGGGATAATAGGAGAAGTATGAGGAATGTGATGAGTGATGATAAGGTGGCGGCCAAGGGACTCTTGGTTGAGGCATTCGGTCATGTATAGGAAAGGGAGCTAAGTCTTTGAATTTCTTTTAGTAAAAGCATCCAACTCTTTCTTTGAAATTCCTCTACTCTTCTCCTCTTTTTCTTATTTTCTTGTAACCTCAAATTCCTTTCTATACCTTTGAAATAGTGTACCCTTTGACACTAAGAGTGATAGCCGAATATTGCATCTACCATTGTTCCTTGTTGCCGAAAATCTCCAAGCATAAAACCCTCTCCATTGTTGCGGTTCTTCTCTCCACCATAAAGTGCCGAACCACCATTGTTGTGCTCCAAGCCGAATCTTTAAAGGAGGGTGCTGTCGACTACTTACTTTAGACTCTTCAAAGCAACGTGTAAGGGTAAGTGTTTCCTATGCTAGTAATCGATTTGATCTCTTCTTCATAAGTGTGCCAAAATCTTGTGATTAGGCCTTGATTTTAGGCATGGCCGAATGTGCATAGTGCCATAATAAGCGTTTTGTGTGTAGCTAGCGTTAAGGATCATCAAAGGAGTCTTTCGGGATTGAAGTGATCAAGTTAAGTCATATTGGATATTCGGCCAAGGGCCTATTTTAGTGTTTAGACTTGTTTCTTATTATCTTAAAAACCGAAAACTAACCTATGAAGGGATCTAGTGCTTGGCCGAATACAAGAAGGAACATTGCAAAGTTTTGGGAATTGATTATTAGAGAAATCGGCACCAAGGTAAATTTTGGGTTACAATAATCCTCTGGGATTTGGATTGTGGCGAATGGGTTTTCATTAAATCTTTAATATTGGCCGAATGTAGGAGTTAAGGATCTAAAGTGTTAGATCGGGTTTTGGGTTTCGAGAAAGCATTAATACAGTGTGTACCCCATACTAAACCTTAATAGTTTTATGGTATTGATTATATGCATGCGTTAATATGAGCGTGTAAAATGTGGCTAAGGTACCATGCAATGGTACAAAGTACTCAGTGCGTTTTCCTACTCCTACTATGAGTATGAGTGATTTGTTATGGCATATGTGCACGCAGTGATAAGAATGTGAAATAAGGCATGATATTGCATGATATGTATGACATGGGCATATGGGTTATATAAAAGGGAAGTGAATGTGGTGACTTGGTCACATTATCCGAATGTGGTGACTTGGTCACATTATCTCGAATGTGGTGACTCATGTCACAATTATGTTATCTGGTGGCTATGCCACAAATAATTATAAGGCGATGAGCACGTCATTGCAAATGATCGCCTTTGATGGTGTGTAGCGGAAGGAGGGTTGACTTAGTAGTCCCCACGGTGTGCAGGTTGGTACGGGTGATGTGTAGCGAATGGCATCTAGGTTTGGGTTCGGGTTGCATCATTTTATTTATTTAATTATATGTATATGTATGAACTGATATGCCTAACCTATTGAGATTTAGTGTTGGTTGTACACATTGAGTCTGTTTGACTCACCCCGTTGGGGAATATTTTCTTACAGGTGATGCTCAGTAATGGACCGGGTCGGCAGGAGCTCAGTGGTGGCCATGCTCAGCTTAATTTTATTCTATTTTGGACTTGTTATATTTTAAGTATTTTGGATTTTATTTGGGTTAGATTTTTGATGTAATAAGGCCAAAGTATGAGACTGTTTTATGCTCGCTTTCATTTATTTTTGCCCTGATATTGTTAATATTAAATCAAAGGTTATTTAAATTGTTTTCTTAAATAAACGTGAAATGTTTTGACACCTAAACACAAATGATTTCCAATATAAAAACAAGGTTTTTAATAAATCCCTGATTTCAAAAGTAACAAGGTTTTCAATTGAACCCAACACAAGCAAATCCATCTTCAAAACCACACGAATTTTTCCTAAGTAACAAACGGATTTTCAAATGTTTTCTCGAGGAACATACCAGATCCGGTCAGGGCTCGTGGGCCGGGTTTGGGGTGTTTCAAGAATAAATTGGGAGAATACTTTTGGGGAAAAACCAATTGATTTAGACAATACCCAAGGAAGAATCCGCCTAGACTTCACTTGTTATCTAACTCTGAACCAGACGATTTATTCATTTGACTTGATCCGTAAGATTCCCTAATGTATATTAAACCCTCTCTCGAAGCGAATAACGTCTAACCCTAGGTTGATTAATTGAAATCTCTTTCTAATTAAAACCCATAGAATCGCATTAACTCGATCTATAGAATCCCATATTAGGTTTCACCCTAATCCGGCAAAATCTCGTCACCCTATCTCTAGGCACGCGATCAACTCCGCTTAACTATGCTAGATCTACTCTTAAGCAGGGATTTTTGCTCCTCCACCTAAGCACATCAAACTTGAATTAATATCCACGAAATATCAACACAAGAATTAAGAACACATAGTTAAGAACAAGTCAAATATTTATCATATAGTTCAGCAAACGATAATAAGATTCATCTAAGTTTCATCCCCCTCAGGTATCTGAGGGTTTAGTTCGTAACAATAAAAGAAAACATCTCAGAAGAAAAGATAAAACAAAACATAAGAGATCCCTAAAACCCCCTGAAGGAATTGAAGAGGAGATCCTCCGTCTTGAGTATAATTCCGGCTTCTAGAGATGAATCAACTGGCTATCCTTGAGTAAATCCCCACAAATCTGCCTTCTTTGGCCTAGCAGGATACCCCCTGACAAAAGCCCCGGCAGAAGGCTTCTGCCCAACTCCCTAAATAAGTTGCCCCCTAGGGTGTTTATATAGGCTTTGAGATACCTTACTTGGCCTCCAAGTATCTTAATCTAAGTTAAATTCCTATTTGGGTGTTTAAATAGACTTTTGAATGTGTTTCTTTGCCTCCAAGTATCAAAATCCGAGTAAAACTCCTCTTGGCCGCGGCAGGGGCACGGCCATGGAACATGCCCGTGTAAATCGTGCCTAGGCCGTGTTGGACTCCATTAATGAGGCACGGCCGTGTGGTCTTGGCCCAGGCCGTGCCGATTTCGTGATCTGGCCCATTTGGCTCGTTTCTTGTTCTTTTCTTCCTCCCGTGCTTCCCTGAGTATAAAACATGAAAATAAAGGATCAAGAGCACCAAATTACATAAAATAAGGGATAATTCATCCAAAAGCATGCTAAATATAGGATAAAAATATGTTACTTTTACGGTTTATCATGTTTATCTCGGACGAGTAACCTGACACTAATATATATTCAGCTCGAACGAGCAACTTAAGGTTGTTTAAAGGTTTATCCAGGACGGGTAACCTGAACTGTACATTACAATTTTGGCCAAGCTACTTGATGTGTCAATAAAAGGTTTAGCCCGAATGAGTAACCTGACACAGATGGATATATATGTGTTCAGCTCAGACAAGCATAAGATGTGATTGGTATCAGTGTATTGAGTTCTTTTATGATGTTTCATTGGGTAACTTATATAATACGAAAGGGAAATTATGTGTTATGAATTAAATGATCAAAGATAACAAAGTGAAGGATTTGATAACAAGTTTGAGTATATTTTTGTAATTGAATGTGAATCAAACTCACCTTATTGTGAATGTGTTTTAATATGTTAGGTAATTTGAGGTAAATTAGTTGTTTATAATCATATGAGCTTACTAAGCATTTCATAATGCTTATCCTATCATTTTTCCTTTTTTTTTAGATTTTGAGTTCGTAACGTGTCAATCGGATCCTCGAGGAGCTCACTAGTCATCTCTTTATTCGGTAGATTTTTAGTCCTCTAAACTCGATTATATATGGCATGTACTTAGGAGTGTTAAGTTGTTTATAATGTTTAATATGTCTATGACTTAGTGGACTAGTACACATATGGTAACTTACGGTAATGTGAATTGTTCATGTATATAGTTTTGGTATATTGGAATGCTTATATGAATTTGTAACACTCCTCACTCGTATTCAATGCTGGAAAAGGGTTACGGAGCATTATCGAACTTACAACACTTTAAAACATACATTTCATATACAATTTATCGTGTCAAATACAATTCAATCACAACCAATGATAGTGTCCCTTAATCGAGCCTGCGAGGCCTTAAACATACATTAGAAATGGTTTGGGACTAAACCGATAGCTCGGGAAATTTTTCCATACTTAGAAAAAATTTTCTTCAAACAGAGGACACACGCCCGTGTGGCCAGGCCGTGTGTCTCAAACGGCCACCAGACACGCCCGTGTCATAGGCCGTGTGAAAACAGGGGGTACATACTGACTTGGGTCACACGACTAACCACACGCCGTGTGTCTAGCCCGTGTGCCCTTCGAAGTGGCCACACACACCCGTGTGCCAAATCGTGTATTAGGCCGTGCCAAACCTGTAGGGTATACTGACTCATGCAACATGGCTAAGTCACACGCCCATGTGCTAGGCAGTATGCTAATTAGGGGGTATACTGACTTGTGCCACACGGTCGATCACACGGCCGTGTGTGAGACCGTGTGAAGCATACTGACTTCATTTCAATTTCAACACCAGGGGACACACAGCCATGTAACATAACCGTGTGTCACACACGGCTGAGACACATGCCCGTGTCTCTGTCCGTGTGGACAAAAATAGGCTATTTACCAAGCCATTTTGCCACCCATTTTTCACATACCTATACAAGTACAAATGGTACCAATTCAATGCACTAATATACATCCAAATACCATCAACCAATGTTCAAATCATACCATTTCTTTACCATCAATACAATTTACAAATATGATACAATTTGCCATCTAATTTCATACCTAATTCACATATTCAATTAAACCAACTAAACCATTACATACATACATACATTATCAAGCATTAATTCTCAAGCACACAGCTTCCCAAATTACCTAATATTATTAAGCAATTATAAACCAACTTCAAACATACAATATAAGTCATATACCATAATCAAAACAATACCATTGCCATATCTATATACATTAGCAAATTCATTATCAAAAGCCAACTTAAATGGCCTAAATACATATTCATCAATATACCAAACTGACTCAAGCCTATACATGCCATATACCATATATACACAACTAAAAAGTACCAAAATAGATGTCCGATAGTGCGATGAAGTCCCTGACGATCCCCGAATCCAAGCTAGCTTCGAAATACTATAAAACATAGAAGAAAGTAAACAAAGTAAGCTATAAAGCTTAGTAAGTTCGTATGTAAATATGAATTAAACTCAACATTCATTAACATATCAAAATGGATAGCATGATTACCATTTTAAGCATCAATTTAACATATCAAAATGGATAGCATGATTAGCATTTTAAGCATCAATTAATGAATTAACATAAAATTTAACCACATTGTAACTCATAAGTCATCAACTTCTTCTAACTCGTTACTTGAACAGTTTTTCGTACATACCTGTACCGATACTTATCTATTTCTCATCAATTCGCTTATAGAATCACTTCGAGTTTATAAATGCTTACGATATAAGTACATTGATTTTCCGATGCCATAGTCCAACTATGGTCTTACACATACATTTCCAAGGCCCTGCCGTGGTCTTACATTCACATGCCATAACCCGATTATGGTCATATTATCCGATTGCCATAGCCCATCTATGGTCTTATTCAATATCTCGTCGACTTAAATCGTACATTTACATCAAATTCATCACATTCAGCCATAGAATAAATAAAATCTCAATACCATCCATCAATTGAATAATTACACATTCAAGTTCAATTATACGAACTTACCTCGTGTACGAAAATGACGAAACGGACTGACTATTCAATCACTTTGCTTTTTCCCCGATCTAAGTCCGAATCCCTCTTTTCTTGATCTATAAGTAATCGAAATCAGCTGATTTAATCAACTATTCATTCAATTTAGTCTAAAATACACATTAGGGCTATTTTACACACTTGCTCCTAAACTTTTACATTTTTACAGTTTAGTCCTTATTTCATAAATTCACAATTTAATGAAATTCACAATAGACCCATGCTAAATGAATTACCATAATTCCCCTAGCAGCCCATAATTTCCATTTATTTCACATTTCAACCACATATTTTCAACATTTCTCAATTTAATCCCTATTTTGTATTTTCACTAAAAATCACTTAACAAAACTTGTTCAACTAGTATCAAATATTCATAATCTAGCATTAAACATCAAAATACTCATATATTCATCAATGACAACATTCAAAATCTTTAACAGTTTCAAAAATTAGTCCCTGTGCTAGCTAGTGCTAGTTGCAACGATCACAAAAACATAGAAATCATTAAAAACGGAGTCAAAATCACTTATTAATTGAGCTATGTCGTGACCGAAAGTTTAAAGCCCTTATTTTCTTTTCTTTTCTTCAATTTTTGGTGGACTACTCAACGTTGAAGATGATACAACCTTTTTTTTAATTTTATTTTACTTTAAATTACTAATTTACTAAACTAACCTTATTAATTTAGCTTAAAAACACTTCATTTAATGTCCATTGTTGTCCACTAGCAATATTATTGGTCTAATTACCAATTAAAGTCACTCATTTCCAACTTTCATGAAAAATTAATACCTTTTACTTATAGAACACTAATTTTCCACTTTACGTGATTTAGTCCTTTTTAACGAATTGACCATCCAAATGATAAAATTTCTAAACGAAATTTTCACACTAACATAATATCATACTGCAAACACTTAAAATAATATTTTGACTTCAGATTTGTGGTCCTGAAACTACTGTTTCAATTTGACCAAAAACGGGCTGTTACAACTCTCCCCCTTAGGGATTTTCGTCCCCGAAAATCTTACCAGTGAATAAGTTAGGGTACTGTTTTCTCATGGCTTCCTCAGGTTCCCACATAGCCTCTTTAACTCCTTGACGTTGCCACAATACTTTCACTAAGGCTATACGTTTATTTCTCAATTCTTTGATCTCTCGAGCCAAAATTCTGATCGGTTCTTCGTTGTACGTCATATCAGGTTGAATTTCAATCTCTGACGGAGAAATCACATGCGATAGATCAGATCTATACCGACGTAGCATCAATACATGAATCACGTTGTGGATCTTTTCTAACTCTGATGGTAGAGATAACCGATATACTACTGGCCCTATTATTTTAATGATTTCATACGGTCCGATGAATCTCGGACTCAATTTGCCTTTACGACCAAATCGTAGTATTTTCTTCCACGGAGAAACTTTCAGAAACACTTTATCACCAATTTGAAATTCAATATCTTTCCGTTTTAAATCCACGTACGATTTTTGACAATCTAAAGCTACTTTTAAAGAGTCGCGAATTACTTTCACTTTCTCTTCGGTTTCTTTAATCAAATCAACCCCGTGAATCTGTCTTTCACTAAGTTCAGTCCAGTATAATGGAGTTCAACATTTACTACCATACATACGGTGCCATCTTTATACTCGATTGGAAGCTATTATTGTAACATCCTAAAATTTGAGTTTTGTATGAGTTACATTAAATTGGTGATTAAGCTTGTTAGATTATTAATTTTGTTTGTCAAGGAGGTCCTGAGAAGGCTTGGGATCTAATTGGAATTAGTGAAAATTTTTAGCTTTGGTACTTTAAAGAGAAGGAGTCAGTGGATTTATAACATATGGAAATTTTTGAGTAAGACTCTAAGCATAATTGAGTAATTAGTAAAGAGGATATGCGCCACATGTATTGTCTTGAGGGGAGAGGTTCGAATCCCTTGGTATGTATTTTTGTGACTTAAATTTTTGCACTCTCCTATTAAGTGTTGGCCAAGCTTTATTTTTGGTATGTTGGACTTTTAATTTTTATGGTAAGGGGCTAAATGGATTAAGGAAACATTGAAGTTGAGGAAAGGAATCAATAGGATAAGGCAAGTAAGGGAACAAATGGCTTAATTTGTGGAATGTGTTATGGATAGAAAAGTTGGCAAAGGTTGACTCTCTTGGCCATGAACTTGGTCGGTTTTTGGGGCTAGAGGGGTTGGCCGAATATTGATAGGGATTAGGAGCTAGTTGGTCAAATTTCTTTAGCAATTTTGTGCACTATTTTCTTTTTCTCCAAAACTTCTCTCCCTAGCCGATTTTGTCATAAGCAATAGGTAAAGCTTTTTTTTTCTTTTGGCCATTTCATTTTTTTTGACCATTTTGGTACCATCCTTTTTCTCCTTAAACTCTCTCCTTTTTGTGCCAAAATCGTACAACCTTGAGGGACATATTTTTTCAATACCTTTCTTCCTTGGCCGAATGAACACCAATCTCAAAACTTCTTCTTTGTTCATTCTCCATCCTCGAAAACCGAAACATAAACATCTTATCTTCTTTACTACTTATAAAAAAAATTCTTAAACATCTCTCTCCCTAATTCTTCACCATGGCCGAATGTCAATGATCATCTCCTTAGCCGAATCTTTCTCTTCATATATATATATATTCTTCGCAATCATTCTTTCTACTCACATTTTGATCGGTCGGTAAGAACCCTCTTCAATTCTTTATTTTCTTTTCCTTTTTACCGAATCTACATATTGGCTTGGGAGGGTCTTTTTGACCGAAAATATCATCATCTATCCCTCTCTTAGACAAATCTTTTTCGTCTTTATAGTGAAATAGAGAAAGGCCGAATTACCATTTCCTCGAAGTTATCTCGTAATCGCTAGAATTCAGACCAAAAACCTTTAAGGTGAGAGTTCTTCACGGTTTTCATGATCATCCTTTATTTATTAAGATAATTAACAGTATGAAAAGGAATAACCTATTCTTATATATAGGGATTTATTCATGGATTACTCGGAACTTGTGGTAAGCCTACCTATATCACTTTGTTAAGTCCATACTTTAATAGATTATTGATTTATTAAAGATCTAACAAATGGAGGCTCGTAGTAATGTATTGAAAGGGAAAACCAGTGGTGATCTAAAAAGGAGTGGATTGACGGTCCCAACTCATAGATTCAAGCGTAGGGCTGTTTCGGCAATTCGAGACTTTCCACCAGGTTGTGGACCCTTCTTTGGTGAAAATCAATTATTCGAGGTTGTTCGCAGTTCTGAGCCATTAGCTGTTTGGGGTTTTCCAACGGGTTGTGGACCATCAACCGAGGAGAATCGAAAAATCATAGTTATTCGCAATTCTGAGGGTAAATCTTAGATCGTTTCTTTAGAGTAGCTTTATTAGATCGCGTTTATTTTTCTAATCGAGCGTTAAAAATATTCTAGGTGTTGACGATCAAGAAAGTGTAGTGCTCACCGTAATCAGGTGTGTAATCTCACACCATATCTCGTGGGTTGGATAACTATATCATATTACTCGTTGGATTAAATCACAAGTTAGTGAAATCGGATAAAATAGTATATTTATCACTTTAATGGTAAAAACTATGAAATCGGTATTAAGACCGTGAAAATTACAAAATTTGCCCTTAATGGGTTAAATCGATAAAAGTGACTGAGTGGGCCTTATGTGAATATGTGATAAATGGGCCAAATGTGATATGTGATAAATGGCCAAATGTGATATGCGATAAATGGGCCATATGTGATATTTGAAAAATGGGCCATATGTGATATTTGATAAATGGACCATTTGATAAATGTGCCATATGTGATATTTGATAAATGGGCCAAGTGTGATATGATATTATATAGGCCAAAATGTGTAATGGGCCAGATTGCAATAATTTTTATAATAGGTCTTATATTAGAAAAATTATATGAATGGATTGTTATGCATATTATATACATGATTGCATGGGTTGGGATATTTGACGAAGAGAAGTTCTGGTAGCTTTACTTCAAAATTCTGGTGGCTTGTCCACAAATTGATATATGGCTTAATGCCCAGTTTGATATATGGCTTAATGCCCAGTTTGGTGTGTTGGTGGGGTGGGTGACTAAAGCTCCCCACAGGTGTGTTGGTTGGTACGAGTGGTGTGTAGCGAATGGAAAACTAGGTTTGGTTTGGAAATTGCATAACACATGCATGTTATATATATGATATAATGCTATGATTGTAATGGGCTTTGGCCCAATAAATGCTTAATTGAATTTTGGTGATGAAAGTGGTAAGTGAATTACACACTCGAGTTCTAAGTAACTCACCCCTGCTTTCCTTACTCTCCTCGGTAATGATCGGTGATGGAGACTTGGGCTGGGGACGACTCGATGGAGGCCATACTACGAATAATGGGTTATTTACATTTCGAATTTCTTTTAAGTACTTTTTATTATTTTTACTATTTAAGTTGTTTGTAATAAGGCCTCCAGTTAATTTTTTTATGGATGTTTTACTTGTGGATGGATTTTATAATACGCTTTAAATACTTAAGTGGGGTTTCTTTTCTAAAAATAGAAATAAATGTTTTTCTTAAAATAAACATGCATAAAGGGTTTTCATTCTTAAATATTTTAACTCGCAAAATTGCCTGTTAAATAACTTCCTTCAAAATTTGTTTTCAAGATTATTTTGAACTCTATTAAATTTTCTCGAAATATTATTTTAATTTCTTTTAAGTTTCAATTTATAAATTCTTACGTCTCAAATTGTTTGATTTATCAATCAACCTTAATTTTCATTAAACTTCACGTCAAGATGTTTTGAAAATTCGATTTCTTAAAATCTTTAAAAAGACTAGATGTATATTCCTTTCCGTGTGACATGTCAAATTTGGTCTTAACGTATAGACCGAGTTTGGGGTGTTACATTTTATGGTATCAGAGCCCGGTTCAAAACTCGGCTATGATTTGGGTTCAAAAACATTTATGGTTCAAAACTGTTTTGAATTATAGAACTTATGTTTTAAAGGTAGTATGGCACCACGAGTAACCGGCACCAAGTCATGTAAGTGTATGCAAATTTAATTATTATTATTATTATTATTGTGACATGACTATAGGAACACTCTAGAACTTTTAGTTTTAGGTGTTGCAACTATAGAGATTGAGACTATAGGATGCGTTTACGAAAACAACTCTACTTCTTATATATCATAAAACATCGTTAATAAACATTGAATTAGTATACTGATTCATAAAACTTGTAATCAGATTAAACCGAAATAGTCAAAATGAGCGCTAGAGGATGTGGACGTGGTAGACGTGGCGTGGTAGTAGGCCGAGGTGCTAGGGGTTGCGTCTCAAGCGTCGGGACATATACCGAAATGGGCCTTTGCATCACTCGGACCGAGACCGGATCACATGACTATACGAGAGAGGACATTACCTTGACCCAAGCAATGCTGCGAGTCTTGGAAAGGGTTGCTGGAGCTAGAACTGGGCCAGCAGCTCGTGGATCAATTTCGAAACGACTTAGATCGAGTGGTGCCGAGGTTTTTAGGGGTATCTCGGAGTAGCCCCAAATGTAGCGGAGTATTGGCTCGAGGTCGTGTGGAGCGGATCATGGATGATTTGGAGTGCACCACCGAAAGCGTAAACCGAGAGAAGCTGTGTCCTTGTTGAGGACGAGGCTTATCGCTGGTGGCTTATCGTTCGAGAAGGCACTCAGTGAACATGCTACTTGGGATTTCTTCAAAACTGCATTCCAAGGAAAGTATGTCGGGGCAAGTTATGTGGATGCCCGGAGGAAGGAATTCCTAAATCTGGTCCAAAGAAATAAGACGGTGGCAGCTTACGAGGCAGAATTTCTACGCTTGAGCCATTATGCTCGAACAATAGTGCCAACTGACTATGAGCGCTGTGTACGTTTTGAGGATGGGCTGAATGATGAGTTACAGGTACTGATAGCCCCACAACAAGAAAGGACTTTTGCCAAGCTTGTGGAGAAAGCCAAAATAGCTGAAGAGGCTAAGAACTCCAGCGTCGAACGAGACAGAGGTAGAGGCAAGAGGGACTTTAAGTACTCGGGTCCTGCTAAAAGGTTTCAGAAGAGTTCCGGGAATGATGAGCGGCCCCGGCTAGAGCACTGCTGCTACCAATCGATTCAACCATGTGTTGATGTGTGGAAGACGACACCACTGGTGAATCTTTGGAAGAGAACTGGTGGTTGCTTCAAATGTGGTTCTAAGGACCACCGGTTTAAAGATTGTCCTCGACGGACCGTTCGAATCGTGAAGCTCGTAACCATGATACACACCGGCTAGAGGCGCTCAACACCATCGAGAGGCCGTGGGCGGTCGAGGTGGTAATGGCGGTGGACAAGGTCAAGGAGCACCGGGTAGAGGAAATGGCTTGAGAGGTAACGCGAGAGGTGAGGCGCCGGGGTTAGTGTATGCGGTCGACGCCGAGAGGATGGTGATGCACCGATGTGATAAGCGGTATGTTCTTCATCTCGATGTACTGTTATTGCTTTGATAGATATCGGATCTACCCATTCGTATGTTGCTAGTGATATATCCGGAAATCGAACATTAGATCCGAGATTGCGATAGGAAGATGGCGGTAATTAGTCCTTTAGGACAGTCTGTGATAGTGGATAAATTGTTTAGAGACGTGCCCTTAGAAATTCAAAGAGAAATATTTTTGGCGGATTTGATGGAATTGCCTTTCGGAGAGTTCGACCTTATTTTGGGCATGGACTAGTTGGTGAAGCACCGTGCGCATTTAGATTGTGCTGCAAACTGGATGTCGATAAGGACTTTAGAAGATAAGGAAGTTGTGATGATAGGCGAACGGAAAAATTATTTAGGAAATGTGGTATCTACTTTAAAGGCAGAAAAGTTAGTACGAAAAGGGTGTGGAGCATTCCTAGCCTTCATTAGTGCTTTGGATACCAAGGAATTATCGGTGGAAGGTGTTAGAACGGTGAAAGAATTTCCAGATGTCTTTCCCGAGGAACTTCCGGGTTTACCTCCAGACCGAGAAGTAGAGTTTTGCATTAAGCTTTTTCCCAGAACGGCTCTGGTATCCATTGCTCCTTATAGGATGGTGCCGAAGGAGTTAGCAGAGCTTAAGGCTCAAATTCAGGAGTTGTTGGATCGGGGATTCATTCGACCGAGTGTGTCACCATGGGGAGCACCGGTCTTGTTCGTCAAGAAGAAGGATGGGTCGATGCATATGTGCATCGATTATAGGTAGTTGAATAAGTTGACGATCAAGAATAGGTATCCATTGCCAAGAATCGATGACCTGTTTGATCAGTTGAGAGGAGCTTTAGTTTTCTCCAAGATAGATTTGAGATCGGGTTATAATCAACTTAAGGTTAAGGAGGCGGATATTCATAAGACAGCATTTCGAACTCGTTATGGACATTATGAGTTCTTGGTGATGCCGTTTGGATTGACCAATGCACCAGCTGCATTTATGGACATGATGAACCGAGTCTTTCAACCCTACCTAGACCGATTCATGGTGGTGTTTATAGATGATATCTTAGTATATTCGAGGAATGAAGAAGAGCATGACTCACATCTGCGGATAGTATTGCAATTACTGCGAGAAAAGCAACTTTATGCCAAATTCAGTAAGTGTGAATTTTGGCTAAAGGAAGTGACTTTCTTGGGACATGTTGTGTTGACCGAAGGAATCAGAGTTGATCCTCGGAAGGTAGAGGCTGTGTTGGATTGGAAACCACCGAAGTCAGTGGCTGAGATTTGGAGTTTCCTAAGTTTGGCTGGTTATTATAGACGTTTTGTTGAGGGGTTTTCGTTGATTGCTGCACCCCTAACTAAACTGTTGCACAAGGGAGTACCGTTTGTATGGTCAGATCAGCAGCAAGAGAGTTTTGAGAAATTGAAGAAGATTTTGACGTAAGCGCCCGTATTGATTCAACTCTGAGAGGTGGAAAAGAGTTTATTGTTTATTGCGATGCGTCGTCACACGGGCTTGGGATGTGTGTTGATGCAAGGTGGTAAAGTGGTGGCTTATGCATCTCGTCGATTAAGGCCGCATGAAGTCAATTATCCTACTCATGATTTGGAGTTTCTTTGCGGTGGTTTTTGCCTTGAAGATTTGGAGGCACTACCTGTATGGTGAGAAGTCGATCATTTATACGGATCATAAAAGTCCAAGTACCTCCTTACCCAAAAGGAGTTGAACTTAAGACAGCGAAGATGGATAGATTTGTTGAAGGATTATGACTTCTCAATCGAGTATCATCTGGAAAGGCTAACGTGGTAGCGACGCGCGTTGAGTCGTAAGGTGATATCGGAGTTGAGAGCAATGTTTGCTCATCTTAGTTTGTATGAAGATGGCAGTTTGCTAGCGGAACTTCAGGTGAAGCCTATGTGGTTAAAACAGATCAAGGAGAAGCAGTTATCAGATGAAAAGTTGGGTCCCTTAATTCAACGAGTTGAAAGTGGTGTAATATGGGATTTTGGATTGAATAAAGATGGAGTACTGTGTTTTCGCGGAAGAATTTGTATGCCCAAGGATTCGGATTTGAGACTAATAATTCTGCGAGAGGTGCATAGTAGCCCCTATGCTATGGACCCCGGGGGAAATAAGATGTATCGAGACCTTCGTGATCAGTATTGGTGGCCAGGGTTGGAACGAGAAGTTACGGATTTTGTGAGTAAGTGCTTGACTTGTCAACATGTGAAGGCAGAACATCAATTGCCGTCAGGATTGCTACAACCGGTGAAGATTCCATTATGGAAATGGGAGCGGATAACGATAGACTTTGTTAGTGGGTTACCCTTATCGCCTACTAAGAAAGATTCCGTCTGGGTTATAGTGGATCGATTGACGAAGACTGCCCATTTTCTACCTGTTCGTACGGATTTTTCACTATAGAATTTGGCCAAGTTGTATGTAGCGGAGATCGTGAGGTTACATGGGGTACCAGTGTCTATTATTTCGGACAGGGACCCTAGGTTTACATCGCGGTTTTGGAAAGCTTTACATGAAGCTTTAGGAACAAAGTTAAATTTCAGCACGACTTTTCATCCTCAGTCAGATGGCCAGTCGGAAAGAGTAATTCAGATTTTGGAAGACATGTTAAGGGGTTGTGTGATTGATTTCAAAGGTAGTTGGGAGGATTTTCTACCGTTGGCAGAGTTTGCGTATAACAACAGTTATCAATCCAGTATCCAAATGGCACCTTATGAAGCATTATATGGTCGTAGGTGTCGTACCCTTACTTGTTGGACTGAATTGGGGGAATGGCAGTTATTCGGTCCTGAATTGATATTAGAGACGGAAGAAAAAGTAAAGGTGATTCGAGCACGGTTAAAGGAAGCTTCAGATAGACAAAAGTCGTATGCGGATCTGAAGCGTAAGGATATTGAGTTTAAGGTGGGAGATCAAGTTTTTCTTAAGGTCTCACCGTGGAAGAAGATCTTCAAATTTGGAAAGAAAGGCAAGTTGAGCCCTAGGTTCATTGGGCCGTATCGCGTGTCGAAGTGTGTAGGACCAGTGGCTTATCAGCTTGATTTACCTCCGGAGTTGAGTCAGATTCATAATGTTTTCCATGTCTCTATGTTGAGGCGTTATCGATCGGATCCGTCTCACATAGTACAGATAGAGGAAGTTGAGTTAAGGCCTGACTTGTCGTTCGAGGAAGAGCCAGTGAAAATTTTAGATCGAGATGTAAAGGTGCTAAGAAAGAAGTCAGTACCGTTGGTTAAGATTCTATGGTGTAATCACGGAGCGGAGGAAGCTACATGGGAGCCTGAGGAGACAATTCGGCAGCAATATCCTCACCTCTTTTAACCAGGTAAATTTCGAGGACAAAATTTTCTTTAAGGGGGTAGAATTGTAACATTCTAAAATTTGAGTTTTGTATGAGTTACATTAAATTGGTGATTAAGCTTGTTAGATTATTAATTTTGTTTGTCAATGAGGTCCTGAGAAGGCTTGGGATCTAATTAGAATTAGTGAAAATATTTAGCTTTGGTACTTTAAAGAGAGGGAGTCAGTGGATTTATAACATATGGAAATTTTTGAGTAAGAATCTAAGCATAATTGAGCAATTAGTAAAGAGGATATGCGCCACATGTATTGTCTTGAGGGGAGAGGTTCGAATCCCTTGGTATGTATTTTTGTGACTTAAATTTTTGCACTCTCCTATTAAGTGTCAGCCAAGCTTTATTTTTGGTATGTTGGACTTTTAATTTTTATGGTAAGGGGCTAAATGGATTAAGGAAACATTGAAGTTGAGGAAAGGAATCAATAGGATAAGGCAAGTAAGGGAACAAATGGCTTAATTTGTGGAATGTGTTATGGATAGAAAAGTTAGCAAAGGTTGACTCTCTTGGCCATGAACTTGGTCGATTTTTGGGGCTAGAGGGGTTGGCCGAATATTGATAGGGATTAGGAGCTAGTTGGTCAAATTTCTTTAGCAATTTTGTGCACTATTTTCTTTTTCTCCAAAACTTCTCTCCCTAGCCGATTTTGTCATAAGCAATAGGTAAAGCTTTTGTTTTCTTTTGGCCATTTCATTTTTTTTGACCATTTTGGTACCATCCTTTTTCTCCCTAAACTCTCTCCTTTTTGTGCCAAAATCGTACAACCTTGAGGGACATATTTTTTCAATACCTTTCTTTCTTGGCCGAATGAACACCAATCTCAAAACTTCTTCTTTGTTCATTCTCCATCCTCGAAAACCGAAACATAAACATCTTATCTTCTTTACTACTTATAAAAAAAAATTCTTAAACATCTCTCTCCCAAATTCTTCACCATGGCCGAATGTCAATGATCATCTCCTTAGCCGAATCTTTCTCTTCATATATATATATATATATATATATATTTTCTTCGCAATCATTCTTTCTACTCACATTTTGATCGGTCGGTAAGAACCCTCTTCAATTCTTTATTTTCTTTTCCTTTTTGCCAAATCTACATATTGGCTTGGGAGGGTCTTTTTGACCGAAAATATCATCATCTATCCCTCTCTTAGACAAATCTTTTTCGTCTTTATAGTGAAATAGAGAAAGGCCGAATTACCATTTCCTCGAAGTTATCTCGTAATCGCTAGAATTTGGACCAAAAACCTTCAAGGTGAGAGTTCTTCACGGTTTTCACAATCATCCTTTATTTACTAAGATAATTAACAGTATGAAAAGGAATAACCGATTCTTATATATAGGGATTTATTCGTGGATTACTCGGAACTTATGGTAAGCCTACCTATATCACTTTGTTAAGTCCATACTTTAATAGATTATTGATTTATTAAAGATCTAACGAATGGAGGCTCGTAGTAATGTATTGAAAGGGAAACCTAGTGGTGATCTAAAAAGGAGTGGATTGACGATCCCAACTCCTAGATTCAAGCGTAGGGTTGTTTCGGCAATTCGAGACTTTCCACCGTGTTGTGGACCCTTCTCTGGTGAAAATCAATTATTCGAGGTTGTTCGTAGTTCTGTGCCATTAGCTGTTCGGGGTTTTCCAACGGGTTGTGGACCATCAACCGGGGAAAATCGACAAATCGTAGTTATTCACAATTCCGAGGGTAAATCTTAGATTGTTTCTTTAGAGTAGCTTTATTAGATCGCGTTTATTTTTCTAATCGAGCGTTAAAAATATTCTAGGTGTTGACGACCAAGAAAGTGTAGTGCTCACCGTAATCAGGTGTGTAATCTCACACCATATCTCGTGGGTTGGATAACTATATCATATTAATCGTTGGATTAAATCACAAGTTAGTGAAATCGGATAAAATAGTATATTTATCACTTTAATGGTAAAAACTATGAAATCGGTATTAAGACCGTGAAAATTACGAAATTTGCCCTTAATGGGTTAAATCGATAAAAGTGACTGAGTGGGCCTTATGTGAATATGTGATAAATGGGCCAAATGTGATATGCGATAAATGGGTCATATGTGATATTTGATAAATGGGCCATATGTGATATTTGAAAAATGGGCCATATGTGATATTTGAAAAATGGGCCATATGTGATATTTGATAAATGGACCATAAGTTATATTTGATAAATGTGCCATATGTGATATTTGATAAATGGGCCAAGGGTGATATGATATTATATAGGCCAAAATGTGTAATGGGCCAGATTGCAATAATTTTTATAATAGGCCTTATATTAGAATAATTATATGAATGGATTGTTATGCATATTATATACATGATTGCATGGGTTAGGATATTTGTGAAGAGAAGTTCGGTAGCTTTGCTACAAAATTCAGTGGCTTGTCCACAAATTGATATATGGCTTAATGCCCAGTTTGATATATGGCTTAATGCCCAGTTTGGTGTGTTGGTGGGGTGGGTGACTAAAGCTCCCCACAGGTGTGTTGGTTGGTACGGGTGGTGTGTAGCGGATGGAAAACTAGGTTTGGTTGGGAAATTGCATAACACATGCATGTTATATATATGATATAATGCTATGATTGTAATGGGCTTTGGCCCAATAAATGCTTAATTGAATTTTGGCCCATGAAAGTGGTAAGTGAATTACACACTGAGTTCTAAGTAACTCACCCCTGTTTTCCTTACTCTCCTCAGGTAATGATCAGTGATGGAGACTTGGGCCGGGGACGACTCAGTGGAGGCCATACTACGAATAATGGGTTATTTACATTCCGGATTTCTTTTTAAGTACTTTTTATTATTTTTACTATTTAAGTTAAGCTGTAATAAGGCCTCTGGTTAATTTTTTTATGGATGTTTTACTTGTGGATGGATTTTATAATATGCTTTAAATACTTAAGTGGGGTTTCTTTTCTAAAAATAGAAATAAATGTTTTTCTTAAAATAAACATGCATAAAGGGTTTTCATTCTTAAATATTTTAATTCACAAAATTGCCTGTTAATAACGTTCTTCAAAATTTGTTTTCAAGATTATTTTCGAACTCTATTAAATTTTCTCGAAATATTATTTTAATTTCTTTTAAGTTTCAATTTATAAATTCTTATGTCTCAAATTGTTTGATTTATCAATCAACCTTAATTTTCATTAAACTTCACGTCAAGATGTTTTGAAAATCCGATTTCTTAAAATCTTTAAGAAGACTAGATGTATATTCCTTTCCGTGTGACATGTCAAATTTGGTCTTAACGCATAGACCGGGTTTGGGGTGTTACAATTATTATACGCAAATTCAACCAGTGGCAAGTATTTCTCCCAGTTGCCTTTGAACTCTAAAACACAACATCTGATCATATCTTCAAGGATCTGTATTACTCGTTCCAACTGGCCGTCGGTTTGTGGATGAAAAGTTGTACTGAAATTCAACTTCGTATCCAGAGCTTCTTGTAATTTCTTCTAAAATCGTGACGTAAATCTCGGATCTCTATCCGAAATAATCGAAACTGGCACCCCGTGCAATTTCACAATCTCAGAGATATACAACTCAGCTAGTCGATCAAGCGAAAAGTCTGTATGTACCGGTATGAAATGAGCAGATTTCGTTAGTCTGTCAACAACAACCCAGATCGCATCTTTCTTTTTTGGAGATAAGTGCAAACCTGATACAAAATCCATTGTTACTCTATCCCACTTACACTCAGGAATCATAATAGACTGTAATAAACCTGACGGTACTTGATGCTCAGCTTTGACTTGCTGATTAATCCAAAACTTTGTTCTTTCCTCGATCTAAGCCTGTATTTCACTTTTCTTGATCTATATAATATCAAAATTAACTGATTTAATATTCTCTTTATTTAATTTTGTCCAAATTATACATTAAAGCAATTTTACACATTTTCCCCTAACATTTCACATTTTTACAATTTAGTCTTTATTTCATAAAATTACAAATTCATGCAATTCAACCAAAACCCATGCTAGCTGAATTTTAGTTAGGTCCCTAGCAGCCCATATTTTTCATTTATTTCACAATTTAACCACAAACTTTTAACATTTCTCAATTTAATCCCTAATTGAAAATTTTACTAAAAATCACTTTACAAATGTTGTTTATCGAACAACAAGCATGCATTTTCTATTATCAAACATTAAAATCTGCATATATTAATCAATGGAAACACCCTAAACCTTTAAAAATTTTGCAAATTCGTCCCTGGGCTAGCTAGATTAAGATGTAACGATCTCAAAAACATAGAAATCATTAAAAACGAGACAAAAATCGTACCTAATTGCAAGAATTGAAAATGGTCGAATGATAGCCCTAAAATGTTGTTTTCTCCCTTTAAAAATCAGTTGATTATGAAGATGAAAGAAAAGAATTTGTTTTTGTTTATTAAATTTTAACTTAATAGCTCATTTACCTTTTTAACCTTAATACTAAATCAAAATTTCAATAATACCAAACCATTAACATCCACTATCTTAATAATGGGATATTTATGACATAAGGACCTCTACTTTATGGTTCCATAACTATTAGACACCTTTAGTTAATAAAACATCACTTTTGCACTTTACGCGATTTAGTCCTTTTTATCAAATTAAGCACTCAAACGATAAAATTTCTTAACGAAATTTTCACAAAATCATTTTATCATACTGTAAACCTCAAAATAATAATAAAATAATTATTTCAACTTAGGATTTACAGTCCCAAAACCATTGTTTCGATTTAACTAAAAACGGGCTATTATAACTCTCAACCTAAGAAATTTTCATCCTCGAAAATCTTACCAGAAAAGAGGTTAGGGTACTATTTTCTCATAGCTTCCTCGGGCTCCCACGCAGCCTCTTCAACACCGTGCCATTGCCACAAAAAACTTTACCAAAGCTATACGTTTATTTCTCAATTCTTTAACCTGTCGAGCTAAAATTCTGATCGGTTCTTCGTTATACGACATATCAGGTTGAATTTCGATCTTTGCCAGAGAAATAACATGTGATGGATCTGATCTATATTATCGCAACATCGATACATGAAACACTTTTGAATCTATTCTAATCCTGACGGTAACGCAAGCCGATATGCCACTGGTCCTATTCTTTCGATAATCTCATATGGCCTGATGAATTGCGGACTTAAATTCCCTTTACGACCAAAACGAAGAATTTTCTTCCACAGAGATACTTTCAGAAATACTCTGTCACCGATCTGAGTATTTTCGTTTCAAATCTGCGTACGATTTCTATCGATCTGAAGCTGCTTTCAGACTAACGTGAATTACATTTACTTTCTCTTCAGTTTCTTTGATCAAATCAACCCCGTGAATCATTTTCTCACTAAGCTCGGTCCAACACAATGGAGTTCGGCATTTACGACCATATAATGCTTCATACGGTGCCATTTTTATGCTCAATACAAAGTTGTTGTTATACGCGAATTCAACCAACGGTAAAAAATTCTCCCAATTGCCTTCAAACTCTAAAACACAATAACGAAGCATATCCTCGAGAATTTGTATTACTCTCTTAGATTGACCATCAGTTTGCGGATGAAACGTGGTATTAAAATTCAACCTCGTACCCAGAGCTTCTTACAATTTCTTCCAAAATTACGACGTGAACCTCGGATCTCTATCCGAAATAATAGAAACTGGTACCCCGTGCAATCTAACGATGTTTAAAATGTACAATTTAGCCAATTTATCAAGTGAATAGTCAGTATGTACCGGAATGAAATGTGCAAATTTCGTCAATCGATCAACGACAACCCAAATAGCATCTTTCTTCTTTGGAGACGAGGGTAATCCCAATACAAGATCCATCGTAATTCTATCCCATTTCCACTCTGGTATCATCATAGGCTGTAGCAATCCCAAAGGCACCTAATGCTCAGCTTTAACTTGTTGACAAACCAAACATCTTGACACAAAATCTGAAATGTCTCATTTCATACTTGACCACCAATACAATTGTTTCAAATCATTGTACATTTTAGTACTCCCCGGGTGAACAGACAAACAACTACTGTAATAGCCCGGTTTAGACCTTAGTCAGAACAGTGGTTTTGGGACCACAAATTTGAGGTCAGAGAAATAATTTAATATTATTTTCCGTGTTTACAGTATGTGATAAAGTATGTGTAAAAGTTCTGTGTGAGAATTTTTATCGTTTGAGTGATGATTTGTGAAAAAGGACCTAATCGCATAAAATGCAAAAGCTGTGTGTTAGTTGTTAAAAGTGTTTAATTGCTATGGTTGATTAAATGTGAAGTCCTTATGTTTTGAATAGACCATTGATAGCGGGAATGGACATAAATGGTCTTATGTTTGATGGATTAAATGGTTTAATAACCAAGGGTAAAATGGTAAACTATGTATTAATGAATAATAAATAAAACAAAAGAATTTTCATCCTTATTTTCTCTTCATCTTAACCGAATAACAAAAGAAATAAAGCCATAGGAGAACATAGGGTTTGGCACACTTTTGATCTTGATTGAGGTATGTTTCGAGCTCGGTTTTTGATGATTTGTACATTTTTGTGATCATCGCTTCGTGTTCTAGCTAGCCCATGCCCTAATTTTTTTTATCTTGTTGGTGATTTTGAGTTATGCCATTGTTGAATATGTGAGCTTCGTGTTGATAGTTAGTGAAATATGAAAACTTGATGGATGATAAACATATATTGTATTTGGAATTTTTGATGAAATTGGTTATTAAGGACTAATTTGTGAAAATGAAATTTTGAAGGGTTAAAATTTGAAATAAATGAAAGATATGAGATGCTAGGGACTAGTGTGAAATTCAGCCAAGCTTGGGTGTGAATAAATTATGTGTAATTTTGTGTAATTGTGAAATAGGGACTAAAATGTCAAAATGTGGAATTATGGTGGCTAAAGTGTAAAATGCTTTAACTATGTGTTGTGGATTCTTTTGGATGAAAATGTGATTGAATGAATTGAATTTGATATTATATAGATCAAGAAAAGAGAAATTCAGACCTAGATCGAGGCAAGAACAAACTGCTCAATTGATCGACTAGTGTCGTTGTTTCTACGTCCGATGTAAGTTCGTGTATAATACGAATTGTTTAAACAATGTTCACATGTTATGAAATGAATGGAAATGTGATTGTTGAGCTAGTAATGTGATATGTGAGTTCGAAGATATGTGGCACTAAGTGTGCGTAAATAGAATAGTTACCGCGATGAATTGCAGTAAGTGTGCGAGATAAAGAAATGCATCGGCTATATTAGTTGGCACTGTGTGTGCGATACAGAGACATCTTCAGTTTAATGTGATGGCACTAAGTGTGCGATACAATTGTAGCTTCGGCTAATTAAATGGCACTGAATGTGCGAGTTCATCGAACGTTTAAAAAGGATCGAACGAATTATGGCATTGAGCATTGAGTGGTAAATGTGATAGATAAATACGTGATGGTACAGGAATGTACAGAACCTATGTGGTTGATGACATTGTGTATGAGATAAATGGATGATTATGGGAATGAATGATGAAAAAAGGAGATGGTTTGAGTAGCATTATACATGCTTGTTCATGAACCTATAGATATGGTGTGAAAGTGAGCAATAGTCATGGATGAGTTTGAGTAGTGATGTGAATTGAACTAATTGTTAGTTAATTTTGCATATTGGGTTTGAATTGTTGAGTTAATTGTGTTATATTATGAACTTACTAAGCTTTAAAGCTTACTGTGTGAAGTTTTTCTCTGTCTTACAGTGTCATTAAAGCTAGCTCAGATCCGAGGATCGTCAGCGACTCAATCACACTATCGGACATTTATTTTGGTACCTTTTTGGAAGTTGTTTATATGGTATATGTCAAGTATAGGCTAGTAAAGTTGTGGAATGATTTTGGTACATATTTTTCTATGTGAAAATGGTGTACGTGATATGTATATATGGTCTTGTGTGAATGACCATTATAGTATGTTTTGGTGAAATAGAAATGGTATGCTTCATGCTTGATTTGGTAGTTGAGAATGGTGAATGAATTGTATGTTAATTGATGATGGAATTGAGCATGTAAGGATGAACTAAATTGAGTGGCAATTTGGCCTTGTAAATGACCTATAATTGTCCACACGGGTGAGCACACGGGCGTGTGTCTCGCCTGTGTCCATCACTGTCCTTATTCGATGCAGGTCAGACTTGCACACGGGCCAGACACACGAGTGTGTGACAGGCTGTGTGATTCAAGTCAGGGTTGCACACGGGCCAGACACACGAGCGTGTGACAGGCCATGTGACTATAGTCAGAGTTGTGCACGGGTAAGACATGACCGTGTAAGGCACACGGTCTAGCCACACGGGCGTGTGCTCTATTTAAAAGGAAAAATTTTCTAAATTTTGTAAAGTTCCCGAATGAGATCGGTTTAGTCCTGAACCTTCTTTAAAGCATGTTTAAGGTCTCGTAGACCTACTAAAGGGACTTTGTTTTGTTGATTACTATGATGTGTTGATGTGCGAGCCATGATGGTATAAATGTTATGATTTGACCGGTAATACCTCGTATCCCTAGTCCGGTGATGGATACGGGTTATGGGTGTTACAACTACTGTGTGCTTCGTGCAGAATTTTCTGAATGAGCTCGGAATTCTTTGGTACGCAAATTCTATCTCGGAACATTAAACAATCATCGGATCCTATCTGATAGTCATGATCACTAGTCGACTCACATTGCACTCTTTTAGCTTGCAACTCGTTGTAGCACTTTTGAGCTTTACAAATCTATTGAATAAATACCAGTCTAGAATTTAATTCTGCTAAAATTGAACCATCATCAGACAAAGTTAACCGTGCACTCATTGCTCGCAAAGCATATAAATATTTTCTACTCAGAGCATCCTCGACTACGTTCACTTTCCCCGGATGATAATCAATTTCTAACTCATAATCTTTTAACAAATCTAACCATCTTCGTTGTCGCAAATTCAATTCTTTCTGAGTCATTATACACTTCAAGCTCTTGTGATCGGTAAAGATGTGACACTTTTCATTGTATAAAAAATGTCGCCAAATTTTTAATGCAAAAACAATAGCGGCCAACTCTAAATCATGCGTCGGATAAATCTTTTCAAGCGGTTTCAACTGTCTGGAGGCATAAGCTATCACTTTTCCCTCTTGCATCAAAACACAACCCAAACCGTTCAATGATGCATCGCTAAAAATCACAAACTCTTTACCCGACTCAGGTTGAACCAAAATTGGTGCCTCAGTTAACAATGTTTTCAACTGTTCAAAACTCTGCTGACATTTTTCGGGCCACTCGAATTTCACATCTTTCTGTAGCAATCTCGTCATCGGTGTAGCAATCATCAAAAATCCTTTAACAAAACATCTATAATAACCAGCTAAACCCAGAAAGTTTTTAACTTCAGATACATTTCTCGGTGGTTTCCAATTAACAACTGCAAAAATCTTGTTCGGATCAACTCATATACCTTCCTCTGAAACAATATGTCCCAAAAATTTGACTTCTTGGAGCCAAAACTCAAATTTTCTGAATTTAGCGAACAATTGCTTATTTCTCAAGTCTGTAGCACAATTCTCAAATGTTCAGCATGCTTAGACTCACTTCGTGAATAGATCAGAATGTCGTCAATGAATATAACCATAAATCTATCTAAATACGGTCTGAAAATTCGATTCATCAAGTCCATAAAAATGGCAGGAGCATTAGTTAATCCGAAAGGCATAACAAGAAATTCATAATGCTCGTACCTTGTTCTGAAGGCAGTTTTTAGCACATTCGAATCTTTCACTCGCAACTGGTAATAACCAGATCTCAAATCAATCTTCGAGAACACTGTTGCCCCTTTCAACTGATCAAAAAAATCATCAATCCTCGGCAAAGGAAATTGGTTATATATTGTAGCCTTGTTAAGCTAACGGTAATCAATACAAAGTCTCATTGATCCGTCTTTCTTCTTTACGAATAACACTAGTGCACCCTAGTGCAAAAAACTAGGTTGTGCAAAACCTTTATCCGTTAACTTTTGCAACTGGGCTTTCAACTCTTTCAATTCTATCAGAGCTATTTTGTACAGAGCTATCGATATCGGTGATGTTCCCGGTACTAATTCAATAGAAAACTCGACTTCTCTGATTGGTGGCAACCCCGGTAACTCTTCTAGAAATACATTCAGATACTCACAGACTACTAGCACTGATTCAATTTTCAATTCAGCCACTTTTGTATCTAGTACATAGGCAAGATAAGCTTCACAACCTTTTTTCACATATCTCTGAGCTGACATGGACGAAATCACAACAGGCAATTCACTCGACTCATCTGATTCAATTCAAATGATTTCACTATTCTGACATTTCAATTCAATATCCTTTCGTCTACAATTCACAACAGCATCATGAAAAAATAACCAATCCATACCCAGTATCACATCGAATTTATCAAATGGCAAAAGCATCAAATCAGCCAGAAAACAGTAACCCCGAGTCATCAAAGGACAACTCTTGCAAACTTTATCTACTAGGACATACTTGCCTAAGGGGTTCGATACTTTAATCACAAACTTAATAGACTCAACAGGAAAATTCTTACTAAACAACAAATTAATACAAATATATGAATGAGTCGATCTAGGATCAATCAATGCAACTACGTTAGTCTCATAGAGAGAAAATGTACCGGTGATAACATCGGGTGACGACGCATCTTCGCGAGTGTGAATAGCGTAAGCTCTAGCAAGTGCTCTAGCCTCAGATCTCATAGCGATGTCCTTTGTTGTTCCTCTACTACTAGTCACATTTCCAGCACTTCGAGGTGGTCTACCTCTGGCAACTATATTAATTAGCCTTAAAGTATGAAGATTATATTTCCCAGATAACAGAGGACAATCACGAATAAAGTGTTCTTGCAAACCACATCTGAAACAGGCTTTATCATTATTATTCATCCAAAAATCTCTAAAATGTCATCGACCACATTATTGACACTCGGGCTTATTGTTTCTCACGCTGCCAACACTCGATACTGATGTAGTTTGAGCTTTAGGACTTGAGTATTGCTTTCCACGATCTCTGTTTGGATACCAATTGAAGCATTTGAACGAGTATACAAGCCTCTTGATTTCTTTGACGAAGATTAATATGGTTTTCTCATTGATCTCTTTCTCGAATCTCTAGCCTCGAAATAAGCTTTTCTCTTTTCTTTTCCAAGTTCTTCGACTTTGTAAGCTCGGTCAACTAGTACCACAAATTCTTTTAATTCTAGAGTCTCGACTAACAATCTGATATCTTCATTTAACCCGTCTTCGAATCTTTTGCACATAATTGCCTCAATTGAAACACATTCTCGAGCATACTTACTGAGTCTAACAAACTCTCGCTCATATTCAGTCACAGACATATGACCCTGTTTCAGCTCTAGAAACTCTTTTCGCTTTTGATCAATGAACCATTGACTAATGTATTTCTTTCTGAACTCGGATTGAAAGAATTCCTAGGTAACTCTTTTTCTCTGTACCACAGATATCAAAGTATTCCACCACTGATACGCAGTGTCTCTGAGAAGTGAAACAACACATTTAACACATTCAGCAGGTGTGTAGGATGGTTCATCAAATACTCTGATGGTGTTTTCAAGCCAAAAATTGGCTCTCTCGGGATCGTCGTCAACTGTAGCTTTGAACTCCTCAGCCCTATATTTCTGAATCTTATCAATTGGTGGCTTATTCAGTCATAAAAGTTCCACACCTTGAGGAGCTACAGAAACTGGTTGGGGATTAGGTGGGGGTGGAGGTTGTTGAGCAGCTGGATTTGTTCAAAAAAATTCCGTGAACCACTCGTTTATCATTTGGAAGAAAGCTTCTTTAGCCTCTCCTCCCTGGCTACCCGATACAGGTCTCGACTCAGATTGCGCTACTCCGTAAACGGAGGCAGGTGCATTACTTTCAACATCATCAGCTACAGCTTAATTGGGATCCATTTACTAAATGAAAACATAATTTAAATTGTCAGGAGATATCACACTATCACATGTTATATATGGCATGTATAGCTAGACTCTCACACATGCTACGTTAGTCCGAGAATCGACTAAACCGTAACTCTAATACCAATAAATGTAACACCCCTTACCCGTATTCAACACCCAAATAGGGCTACAGAGCATTACCGGACTTATAAAATAATTAAACATTCATTTCACATACAATTTCCAAAATCCATACAAACAGTATTCACAAACAACCATATTGTCCCTATTATGAGCCTACGAGGCCCAAAACATGCATTCGGGAAGGTTCGAGACTAAACTGATAACTCAGGAAATTTTTACGAAACTAAGAAAATTTTCCAAAATACAGGGGACACACGCCTATGTGGCCTGGTCGTGTATCTCACACGGCCAAAGACACGCCCGTGCCACAGGCCGTGTGGACATTCGAAATGAAAGCACATGGTCATGTCCCAGCCCGTGTCTGACCCAGTGTAACTCTCTGACTTGGGTCACACGGCCAACACACACGCATGTGTGCCCTAAAAATGGCCACACACGGCCGTGTACCAGGCCGGCTAAACTTGTAGAGTATACTGACTTATGCCACACGACCAAGTCACACTCCCGTGTGCTGAGCCATGTGGAGCATACTGACTTAATTTTTAATTCAACACCAGGGACACACGGCCGTGTAACCTGACCGTGTGTCACACACGGCTAAGACACACGCCCATGTCTCTGCCCGTGTGGACAAAAATAAGCTATTTACCAAGCCAATTTTCCACCCAACTTTGCACATACTTAAAACAATCCATTTTGCATCAAAACATGGCATATATTGGCATTCATCTACTCTCAACCAAGCATAAATTATATCATTTCAAAGCCAACCAATACATATCACAACAATACCACAATATGCCATTCAATTTCATACCAAAACTCATAAACTCAAATCATCAATATGAACACTCCAAATTTTTGCATCATCAAGCCTAATCTCACAAGCATACCAAATTCAATTCTCAATCATTTAATACTTATAGTTACCAAATATTAATAAGCATAACATAACCATATTTAAACCCCTAATCCAAGCCATATACACATATATATACACAACCAAAACAACCTAATTAAGCCAAATCTCATGGCTATATAAAAAACCAAAACATTTACAAGCCAGTTCAAATGGCTAAATTCATTATCAATCCATAACCAAAATGACCAGAGTTCCTATACATGCCATATACTTAAGATAATTAAGTTCAAAAGTATCAAAGTGATAGTAGGATAGTGTGATGAAGTCTCTGACAATCCCAAATCCGAGCTAGCTTTAATTTCACTATAAAACACAGAAAATAAATAAAGTAAGCTATAAAGCTTAGTAAGCTCGTATGAACATAATAAGCAAAACTCACCATTTAATTTACCATTCAAAGCATGCATATAACATACCACAAATTAATTAATCACAATGTTAACATGTATTAAATCATCTATATAACCATGAGGTCACTTCTTTCATATGTTCGATATATATACAATTTTCGTACATACCTATTTTGATACGTATCTATTCTCACCATTTCATATCTTCAATATACCCGTTGAACCATTTGGAATAATACAGGATACTCGGGAATCTCACACCCTAAGTGTCAATAAATATAGCCGAAGCTATCGCAATAATGCTCACTCTCGAGCTATCAACGAGTCTGCTCACACAAGCTGACGGTCCTGACGAAACTACACGGTGCTGCTCACACAAGCTGACGAGAATCCACAACACATGTTGGATAACTCAGCCACCGGTAGGACGTACGGGCCAGCACCCAAATAATAATAACCCCTAATGACATGTTTTTCGTATCCTAATCTATTCCTAAGGTTCAACCAGGATTTCACACTTGCCGAATTATCATCGAACATGCCCGTAGATTCGTATTCATAGTTTATGCAATATCAAAACATATAAAATACAATTATAACAAATCTTATTACATACGAACTTACCTCGGATGCAAAAATGGCAAAACGAGTCGATTAATCCAAAACTTTGTTCTTTCCCCGATCTAAGTCCGTATTTCACTTTTCTTGATCTATATAATATCAAAATTAACTTATTTAATAATCTCTTTATTCAATTTAGTCCAAATTATACATTAACACAATTTTACACATTTGCCCGTAACATTTCACATTTTTACAATTTAGTCCTTATTTCATAAATTTACAAATTCATGCAATTAAACCAAAACCCATGCTATTCAAATTTCAATTAGGTCCCTAGCAGCCCATATTTTTCATTTATTTCACAATTTAACCACAGATTTTCAACATTTCTAAATTTAATCCCTTATTGAAAATTTTACTAAAAATCACTTTACAAATGTTGTTTATCTAACAACAAGCATGCATTTTCTATTATCAAACATCAAAATACGCATATATTCATCAATGGCAAAACCCTAAACCTTTAACAATTTTGCAAATTAGTCCCTAGGCTAGCTAGATTAAGATGTAACGATCTCAAAAACATAAAAATCATTAAAAATGGGATAAAAATCATACCTAATTGCAAGAATTGAAAATGGTTGAATAATAGCCCTAAAATGGTGTTTTCTTCCTTTAAAAAATCGGTGGATGATGAAGATGAAAGAAAACAATTTATTTTTGTTTATTAAATTTTAACTTAATAGCTCATTTACCTTTTTAACCTTAATACTAAATCAAAATTTCAATAATACCAAACCATTAACATCCAATATCTTAATAATGGGATATTTATCACATAAGGACCTCTATTTTAAGGTTCCATAACTATTAGACACCTTTAGTTAATAAAACATCACTTTTGCACTTTACGCGATGTAGTCCTTTTTTATCAAATTAAGCACTCAAACGATAAAAATTCTTAACGAAAATTTCAAAAAATCATTTTATCATACTATAAACCTCAAAATAATAATAAGATAATTACTTCAACCTTAGATTCGTGGTCCCAAAATGACTATTCTGATTTGACTAAACGGGCTGTTACATGGGGGTAATGAGATACAAGAATTTGTTGTTCTATCAGATTGTGCTCAAAAGATGGAAGAGGTGTACAATAGAAAGATGCAGAGAGATAGAAGAAATAAAGAATCCTATAAGAGAAGCTCATCTAAATCATTTTCATCATTTCCGGCTAAAAAGCCTAGAGAGGAATTCAATTGAGCTACTTCAATGCCTGAACGATCAAATAAGAATAAGGTGACTCAACAAGATTTTGGGGTGACTATTAGACCTACGGTTAGTGTGGGTAGTGTGCAAAATGTTCGTAAGCCCAAATATAAATATTGTGGGAAACATCACTTCGGTGAATGAAGAGGTAAGGCAGGAGCTTGTTACAAATGCGGGGCCACTGACCATTTTATTCGAGACTGTCCTCAAATACAAAAAGAGGAGGAAGAACAAAAAGAAAAGAAAATAGCCACTTCCAAAGAAGTAAATGTTTAGGTCAAACCAGTGCTACTGGGGCTACTCGTTCGAGTATGAGAAATAAGGTTGCTCAGTCAGAGACTAAAGCGCCGGCACGTACTTATGCTATCCGAGCAAGGGAAGAAGCTACAACTACAGATGTAATTGTTGGTACATTCTATCTGTTTGATGTTACTGTGTATACATTGATTAACCCTGGGTCTACACATTCTTATGTTTGCACTGCATTAGCATCAAAAAAGATATTGTATGTTGAACCTACTAATTATGATGTTCAAGTCACTAATCCATTAGGCCAAAGTGTAATAGTTAATTTAGTGTGTCGTGATTGCCCACTGAAAATAAAAGGCTGTGAATTCCCTGCTGATTTGATGTTGCTACCCTTTCAGGAATTTGATGTTATTCTAGGAAAGGATTGGTTGATGAAGCATGATTCTATAGTCAATTCTAGAGAAAAATGGATTAATCTGAAATGTTAGATAGGGGAAGTAACTTCGGTTGAGTTTGGGAATACAAAAGACATTGCTAGAATTATTTCAGCCTTTTCAGCTCAGAGATTGCTGCGTAAAGGTAATGAGGCATTTTTAGCCTACATTCTAGATACTCGAGTTCTGAATCGAAGTTAGAACAATTACCAGTTGTTAATGAATTTATTGATGTGTTTCCTAAGGAATTGTCGGGTTTACCATCAGATCGTGAAGTTGAATTTTGTAATTGATGTAATTTCAGGAACAGCTCCAATATCAATACCACCATACCGTATGGCACCAACTGAGTTAAAGGAATTAAAAACACAGTTGCAAGAATTACTAGACAAAAGGTTCATCAGACCGAGTATGTCTCCTTAGGGTGTACCTATCTTATTTGTCAAAAAGAAAGATGGTTCTTTGAGATTGTGTATAGACTACTGACAACTGAACAAGGTCACAATTAAGAATAAATATCCTTTCCCTCCTATCGATGACTTGTTTGACCAACTGAAAGGTGCTGCGGTATTTTCGAAGATAGACCTCAGATCTGGGTATTATCAATTGAAGGTTAAAGAGTGTGATGTGCCGAAGACTGCTTTCAGAACTCGATATGGTCATTATGAGTTTTTCGTAATGCCATTCGGTTTGACCAATGCTCCTGCTACTTTCATGGATTTAATGAATCAGATTTTCAACATTATTTAGATAGATTTATGGTTGTGTTTATCGATGATATATTGATTTATTCCAAGACAAAATCCGAGCATGCACAACACTTGAGAATTGTATTACAGACTTTGAGAGAAAAGCTGTTGTATGCAAAGTTTATTAAATGTGAATTTTAGCTACACGAGGTTGGATTTCTGGGTCACATTGTATCAGCCGATGGGATTTGAGTGGATCCGAGCAAAGTATTTGCAGTGGTGAATTGGAAAACTATGAAGAATATAACAGAAGTGCGAAGTTTTCTGGGTTTAGCAGGTTACTACCGCCGTTTTGTTAAAAAACTTTTCGATGATTGCTTCGCTGATGACTCGATTACTATAGAAAAATGTTGAATTGGTTTGGTCTAAAGAGTGTCAGCAGAGTTTTGATCAGTTGAAGAAAATGCTAACAGAAACTCCGATCTTGACTCAGCTAGAATCGGGTGTACCTTATAATATTTACTGTGATGCGTCTTTAAATGGATTAGGTTGTGTACTGATGCAGTTGGGAAAAGTAGTGGCCTATGCTTCTCGGCAGTTAAAATCGCATGAGAAGAATTATCCTACACATAATCTTGAGCTGGCTACAATTGTGTTTGCTTTTAAAATCTGGAGACACTATTTACACGGCGAGAAATATTATGTGTTTACAGAGCACAAAAGTTGAAATACTTGATGACTCAGAAAGAGCTGAATTTAAGACAGAGACGGTGGTTAGAGTTACTAAAAGATTATGACCTGGTTATTGACTACCACCCGAGGAAGGCTAATGTGGTTGCAGATGCACTTAGTCGAAAGTTGTCATTATTTGCACTTCGAGCAATGAACGCTCATTTGTCTTTTAATAAAGACGGTTTTGTATTAGCAGAATTGAGAACGAAACCTATGTTCCTTCAACAGATTCATGAATTACAAGATGAAGATCTGAAATTGGTATTAAAACGACAGATGGCTCGGGTCAAGTTGAGTTCAGAGTATACTATTGATGATAATGATATGTTGCATTATCGCAATAGAATTTGTGTTCTGAATAATTCAGATTTGAAAAATGATATTTTATCTGAAGCTCACAGTAGTATGTATTCCATTCATCTGGATAGTACGAAGATGTATTGTGATTTGAAACGGATTTATTAGTGGCCGGGTATGAAAAGGGAAATTTGTGAGTTCGTAGCAAAATGTCTGATTTGTCAGCAAGTGAAAGCAGAGCATCAGGTACCAACGGGTTTGTTGCAACCTATTATGATTCCTGAGTGGAAATGGGAGCATGTCACGATGGATTTTGTATCTGGATTACCTATGACTCCGAAAAAGAAAGATTTGATTTGAGTGATTGTTGATAGATTGACTAAGTCAGCACATTTTATCCCGGTCAGAATAGACTTTTCACTTTAAAAATTAGCAGAATTATATATTTTGAGATTGTAAGACTACATGGGGTTCCAACATCTATTATTTCGGATTGAGATCCGAGGTTTACATCGAGGTTTTAGAGTAAACTACAAGAAGCCCCGGGTACTAAGCTAAATTTCAAGACAGCATTTCATCCTCAAACTGATGGGCAATCAGAACGAGTGATTTAGATTCTAGAAGACATGTTGAGATGTTGTATACTCGAGTTTGGAGATAGCTGGGAAAGGTATTTACCCTTGGTCAAATTTGCCTATAATAATAGTTATCAGTCCAGCATAAAAATGGCACCATTTGAAGCTCTTTATGGAAGAAAATGTAAGACTCCATTGTATCTGTATGAATTGAGTGAATCCAAGTTGGTGGGAGTCGACTTGATCCGGGAAACTGAAGATAAAGTTTGAATCATCCGAGACAGTTTGAAGCCTGCTTCTGACCGTCAGAAATCATATGCAGACTTGAAAAGAAGAGATATAGAATTTGCGGTTGGTGATCGAGTGTTTTTAAAAGTCTCTCCTTGGAAGAAAGTACTATGATTCGGTAAGAAAGGAAAACTGAGCCCAAGATTTATTGGACCATATGAAATTGTAGAAAGAATTGGCCCTCTGGCTTATAGATTAGCTCTGCCCCCAGAACTTGAAAAGATTCATAATGTGTTTCATGTATCGATGTTGAGGCAGTACAGATCTGATCCTTCACACGTGATTCCTCATAGTGAAATTGAACTACAACCAGACATGACGTACTCGGAAGAATCGGTGAAGATTTTGGCTCGAGAAGTTAAAGAATTATGAAATAAACGAGTACCGCTAGTAAAATTATTGTGACACCGTCTTGGTTCGGAGGAGGCTACTTGGGAAACAGAGGAATCGATGAGATCACAATATCCAAACTTATTTCCAGTTAACAAATTTCGAGGACGAAATTTCCTAAAGGGGGAGAGTTGTAACAGCCTAATTTTTAGTGGTGTCGAAAACAGTGGTTCCAGACCACTAAATCCAACAAGTGAGTTCGAAAATTTTATTATTTAATTACTATTTATGAGTCAAGTATGCTTTTATAAGACTTTTGAATTAGTAATTGGTGATTTAGAAGAATTTATTAGGCAAAATGGTTTCGAAAATGAAGAATCGAGACCTCGATTTCATAAATCGAGCCGTAAATATTTTTATAAATATTTATGGAGTGTCATTGAGTTAGTATTAAAGTTTTCGTTAGAAAATTTTACCGTTTTAATAGTTAATTAATTAAAAGGACTAAATTGAAAAAGGTGCAAAATTTGCTAAAGTGATTAAATAGCTTAAGTGTTTAATAATGGAGGATTAAAATGGCAAGTTAGCCTAAAGTGGAAGGCTTGGGCGGCATAAGCAGAGAAAAATCAAAGAAATAGTGTGAACAAGGGGTAAAATTGGAAATGAAATAAAATTAAATAGTTAAAAATGGGACTAAATTGAATTTCTAGACATTTCTTCACTTTTCTTCAGCCAAAAACACCATAGAAGGTCTCTAAAAGCTGGTTTTTCATATTTTGCTACAAGTGAGTTCAATTCTTGCTCTTTTCTTTAAATTGTTGTGTTTTTAAGATTTTTACAACTAGGTCCAATTGTCTATTTCATTAGTTTTTGATTTTATGGGTAATTTTGAAAATTACCATTGATGAGTGCTGGATGTTTATGATGAATTAAAATGGATTTGAAGCTTTAATTTTGTTATGTGATGATTTTATCAAGTGATTTCAATAGAAATTGATTTTTAGGACTAAATTGTGAATAATAAAAGAATTAGGGTTTGCTATTAAATTTCTATATCAAAGGCTTTAAGATAGCTTAGAATAATGGAATAAATTGTCAATTGAGAAAAATTTACATGTGTTTTACCATTGGTGTAGGCTATCTATTAGCATCATCCATGTTGCTCCTCTTGAGAAGGTATGAAATGCATTTCTTTGATTCAAGTATACTCCATCATATGCATGATCTCTATACCCAAAAAGAAATTTAACTTCTCATGATCACTCAAAATTGCTATATCATTACTTGTTATATGAAGTTCACTCAACAATGATTCAATCCAGAGAATATTAACTTTAAGTTGTTACATTTTGATTACCCATTTGTTAATTCTCATCATCTCTTTAACAAAATGATAACATTGAATGTTAATTCAAAGGGTTAATAATTAATTTGACCTCTGAACAATAGTTCAAATATCATTTTTATACAATTTTTTCTTAACAATAATTTTTTTAAAAATTCTTAAAATATAAAAAAATTCTTTAAAAAACTTATAATTCGTAATTTATTTTTATAAAATTATAAAATAATAAAAAATTGAAATTATAATTATAGGTTTTTTTTTTAAAATAAGAAAATTCTAAAGAGAAGAATTTTTATTATTTTCTTATATAGATGAGAACATAACAACATTTTATTATAGGGTTAATGCATATTTTAGCCCTTTGAACTTGACAATTTGAACTTAGCTGGTATAAACTTTTTCTTAACCTTAATACCACTAGGACATGAACTTGGAAACTGTTAACCGTGTTGGTGCCTTTTTTTAGGTACTTGATTGACCCATTAACTTTTGTATTAACATCCAATAAAATAGTGACATGTGTTTTTAATAATTAAAAATTTTAATATATTTTTTAGAATTTAAAAAATAATAATATAAAAAACCTAATATTTTTTTATGAGTAAACTATATAAATAGTCACCCAACTATGCCCACGTTCTTCTTTTGGTCACCCAACTTTAAAAATTTTCAATTTTGTACTAACATTTGAATTCATTCCTATTTTGATTACTCGTCGTTAAATTGATAACGTAAAGCCTTTTTCTAACCGGTATAATAGCACATTTAGTCATCAATACTTTCTTACTCTATCAATTTGATCTTAATTCTAAATAACTCAATAAATTTAACCTTCAGATTTACAAATTCTATCAATTTGATCTTCTAACTTCCTAACAAAAGCTTTTTAACTTTAAAATAGGGGCATTCCACATCTATTAATTGTTTTATTTATGGTTAAAATTATTCAATTTAGTATATAACCCTTTTTGTTTATATTTTTAAGAAGTTAGTGTTAGAAATTAACTAAACAACATTAAAAATAATAGAAAATACAAAATTTAAAAATATAATATATAAAAATATAATATAAATAATATTTTTGAAGGAAAATAAATAAGTTAGTATTTATAAAAAATAAATTTTCAATCTGACTAGCATAATTTTAGTTTTTAATTAATTTGGTAAATGATTTGACACTAAATCAAATTATTAGTAATATGTATTGCTTATTATAGATTTAAAAATGAAAAACAAATAATTAAAAATAAATAGAACACATAATAATCTTTTAATCAATTTATAAAATTTAAAAAAATTCATTATCAATGTAACAAAAGGAATTTTATTATTTAATTATTATTTATGAGTCAAGTATGATTTTAGAAGACTTTTGAATTAGTAATTTGTGATTTAGAAGAATTTTTTAGGCAAAATGGTTTCGAAACCGAGGAATTGAGACCTCGATTTCATAAACCGAGTCGTAAATATTTTTATAAATATTTACGGAGTGTCATTGAGTTAGTATTAAAGTTTCGTTAGAAATTTTTATCATTTTGATAGTTAATTAATTAAAAGGACTAAATTGAAAAAGGTGCAAATTTTGCTAAAGTGATTAAATAGCTTAGGTGTTGGACTAAAAGGGCAAATTAGCCCAAAGTGGAAGGCTTGGGCGGCATAAGCAGAGAAAAATCAAAGAAATAGTGTGAACAAGGGGTAAAATTGGAAATGAAATAAAATTAAATAGTTAAAAATAGGACTAAATTGAATTTCTAGACATTTCTTCACTTTTCTTTAGCCAAAAACACCATAGAAGGTCTCTAAAGGTTGGTTTTTCATATTTTGCTACAAGTGAGTTCAATTCTTGCTCTCTTTTTTTGAAATTTTTGTGTTTTTAAGATTTTTACAACTAGGTCCAATTGTTTATTTCATTAGTTTTTGATTTTATGGGTAATTTTGAAAAGTAGCATTGATGAGTGTTGGATGTTTATGATGAATTAACATGAATTTGAAGCTTTAATTTTCTTATTTGATGATTTTATCAAGTGATTTCAATAGAAATTAATTTTTAGGACTAAATTGTGAAGAATAAAAGAATTAGGGTTTGCTATTAAATTTCTATAAATAAAAGGCTATAAGATAGCTTAGAATAATGGAATAAACTATCAATTGAGAAAAATTAGCTCAATTGATAGGATATTTGGTGAGGGACTAAATTGTAAAAAAATTGTAAAAATTGGGGTAATTGTGTAATTTCAAAAATTGAGGGGTATAAATTGTTAAGTGAATTAGAATTGAAATATGTGCTGATGAATGAATAATTTTATAGCTTAGATCAAGAGCCCGTAGATCAACGAGAAAAAGGGAAATTAACCGAATAGTCCCTAACTACTACAAATTCCACAATTAGCCCAGGTAAGTTCGTTTGGTTAAATTTTAATGCTTATTTACTAATTGATGAATGTTATTATGTAATTAGTCATATTTTTTTGTTGAAAATAAAAATTATTGTTAAATTGTGAAATCGAATTAAATGATTAAATTTAGTAGAACGCGGGATTGAGTACAATCGTTTTGTGACAAAGGATGAATTGACAGATAAGACCATGGTTGGACTATGGCAGTGTTTATATGTACGACCATAGCTGGGCTATGGCATTAATGTAAAGGATGAATTGACGGATAATACCATAACTGGGTTATGGCACTATAAACGTAAGACCATGGTTGGACCATGACAGTGTTTATATGTAAGACCATAGTTGGGCTATGGCCTTCTGATGATAAGACCATAACTGTAACATCCTAAAATAGGGCCTATGCATTTTCGGTTTAATTGTATGAAGTGACATGTTTTAAGTATTATGAATAAATTTTGAATATTTTTGGAAACCCGGAAATTAGTGAAAATAAGTTAGAAATGAACATTTTTGGAAACCTGAAAATGTATGGAAATGTTAAGTTTAAAAATGGAAGGTGAACATTTTTGGAAACTAGGAAATGTAAGGAAAATGGAAACTGAACATTTTTGGAAACTTGGAAATGTAAGGAAATGTCAAGTTTCTGAGCCGATCGAAAATTTTTGGAAACTTAGAAATGACCTAGAAATGACGAGTTTTAAGGTTTAAAAGGGAAATTAAGGCAAGGTGGCCTTAAAAGAAAAATTTTGTGAAATTTGACACACAAACAGCTTGGAAAAGTGGTCCAAGATGCCACTTAGGGCCTATGGAAATGGCGCCATATGCAAGAGGAATGGGCCTGAGTTCGAGTCACTTGGGAAGCAAATAAATGAGGTTTTATTTTTGCTTCTAGAAGACTGAGGTGGACGGCACATGCTTCTAGAAAGGAGGTGTTTTATTTTCATAAATATTCGATTAAAAAGGGTGATAAATAAAGGATTTTTTAAATTGAATTATTTTGAAGAGATAAATGTTGGATTTAAACTCTTTTATTTATGATAATTAAAGGATAAAGTTATCAGATAGAGGAGTGGTGGCCAAGTAAGGGACTCCTTAGATGATAATTTCGGCTATAAAAGGAAAAGAGAGGCCATTCTGCATTATTTTATGTTCTTTGAAAGCCTCTGCCGAATTCTCTTCACCAAATCTTCTTCTTCTTTTATTTTTGCCAAGCCGAAATACCTTGTGATCTAGCCGAATCCTCCATCTTTATTCTTCCTTCTCTTTTCTTTCTAATCCCTCCAAAAGCCGAAAGTTGTGAGATCATTATCTAGCCATAGCCGAATCTCTGAAGGTTGAAGTGAAGGTGCAATCGATTTCTTCAAGTAAGGGTAAGATCTCATTCGGTTTCATCCTTTTTTCTTAAGATTTGCCAAATCTAGGACTAACCCCATTAATATCTTGTTGCCGAAACTTTGAAGAGATCTTTCGGGATTTACTAAGTGTCGACTACAAGGAAGGAGAAGTTCTTTTCCGAAGGTACACCATAGGCCACGTGTTCCCTAGTTATTCGGTGAGTTTCGGGATTTAAAATCCACAAGGTAAGTGTCTATAGTATTCGGCCAAGGCCATGTTTGGTAAATATATGTGTTCATTAATTATTCAAAAGCGAAAACTAACCAAGTTAATTGATTCAATGCTTGGCCGAATGCAAGAAGAGTATAGCAGAGATTTCAAGACTTGATTCTTAAGTCAAACGGCAACAAGGTAAGTTTAAGTATACTAATCCTACTAGGATTTGGATTTATGGTCGAATGGCTTTTTATTAAAGTAGTAGGTGATTAATCAAATGTAGGGATTAAGGATCTAAGCATTAGATCAAGCTTTTTAGGATTTCAAGACCCTTTCGGTAAGTATGATAAGTTGTGGATATTTGGTTAAGAATTCGTATATTGATGATTAAATCGATTGTTACGATTAAGTGTGTTGATGGAGGCGAATACCATTCAAGAAGGGAAGGGAAGGTCCCTATCCCGAAGTTTAAGAAGAGATCTGTCTCGACAGTTAGGGATTGGCCACCGGGTGTGGACCAGTCGTCAGAACAAGAAAGTAGGCAAATAGTCGTAGTATCGCCTAGTGATAGCATCGATGATCGAAAGCATAGTTCTCCAAGTGATCGGTGTGTGATTAACCCACCGCTTTTGGGTATATGATATGTATGTGAAATGTGTATGTATTATGAATGTGCTAACTAGTGTAGTGGAAATTGTGATAAGGATACCCTCGGGGTATGTCGATAATCCGGTAAGTACCAAACCTGATGATATGTGATTATTAATATGAATATGTGATAATATGCTTGATGAACATGCTCATGCATCATTACATTGTATCATTATTTTATGTGGCATGTGCATGGGTTGGGATATGAAAGAAGGTACGGGTGTACTTCGAGTACGTGGTTTGATGTTAGCCTTGAGCTACATCGTGGATTGACGTTGACTGAGGTCACGTTGTGGATTAATTGCGATTAGGTTCGCGTGGCTTGATGAGTGGCTATGTGCCTCATCGTGGTTGATATCGGCTATGTGCCATATCGTGGTTGATGAGTGACTATGTTTCCCATCGTGGTTTTGGTGTTAGCTACGGCTACATCGTGGATTGGCGCTGACTGAGGTCGCGTTGTGGACTATTGTGCTTAATTGCACGTGGACGGCAGTGATTGCCTTTGGAGTGAAAAGGAGAGGGTGATTTGATAATCCCCTGGTGTGTGGTAGGCTGGATAAGGGGGTGTGTAGCGGATGGACCCTAGGTTTGGGTTGGGCTTCATAATTGCATGATTTCGTATGTGAACATATGTGGAAATGGGCCAAGCCCAATATGATATGTGGATTAATGTGGAAATGGGCAAAGCCCAGTATATGAATGTGGATCAGTGTTGAAATGGGCTAAGCCCAGTATGTGGAAATTATGTGGTTAACTACCCTATTAGATGAATGTGATATGAATATGGGCCAAGCCCAGAATGTGATAACATGTGAATTTGATAATTGATATCCGATATATGAGTTAATATGTGGTTAACATGTGGGTGGAATTCAAAGTGGACTAATTACACACCGAGTCCGTATGACTCACCCAATTTTTATTAAACATCGCAGATGATTCGTGGTGATTGGACCGGGTTGGAGTGGATACGAGGTGGCCCATGTGAAGACATCTTCTTTATTTTATTCATTTATTACTAAGAACTTTTGTTTAATTATTTATTGTAATAAGGCCCGATTAAAGTATTTAAGTATTTCTATTTGAGCATTTTTATTATGTTTAAGCTAGACGACCATTAAATTATTATTTGGAAGTGCTTTTAATTTGGATATTTTTATCAAGCTTATATTATTTAGAATTTTTAATTGGACTGGTTTTCAAATGACAAAATTTTTAATGTTTTTCCCAAAAGTGAAATCAGTCTTCAAATGTTTTTCCGCAGTTGGCATCTCAAATTAAATTAGAAACGAATGGGCCGGTTTGGGGTGTTTCTGGGTTTGGTATCGAGCCCGGTTCAAAACTCGGCTTTGAGGGTTTTGGGTCCAAAACATTTTTTTAAATGGGCTTTTCGAAAATATGGGTTTTATGAATTATTTTTCAAAGTTATTCGCATGGCACTGTATCTCACCCATGATCCACGGGTAAGTACCCTTGACTATGAAGTGAAATGTGTATGTAATCTGTTATAAGTATGAAGGGAACGTAGATTAGTGAACTAGGATCTGTTTGAACCGTAGGACTTGGCTACTCAAACACATGTGCATAAGACTTAAGGACCATTAAACAAACTCGTGTGAACTAAGTCGCCGAGTTAAGGTGTGGCAACCATAGTATGCATGTCTAGGATTGGTATTCGAAGAAGAGCTTGGTACTTAAGCGGTCCTAGCGACTCACCTCCTCTCTACTCGAATCCTACCCAGTGCGTAGCTACGGTTCACCCTAACCAAGAGGACTTATTCACGGGCTAAACCCGATAATTAAAACCCGAAAGGGACTAGCCATGCGATTTTATAAAACCCTAGTTTTAAAATCCCTAAATTACCCTTTTAATTGTAGTAAAAGATTATTGTGAAATTTTTTCCAAAATATCTCCGATTTACAAAATTACAAAAATGCCCTCAGTATTGTAAATTACTAAAATACCCTTAGTTCTTAAGATTTTCAAAAATACCCTCGACGTTTGCTACAATATTTCTACTTTACAAAAATACCAAAAACTTCATTTTACAAATATCAAGATATCCCGACTTGGAGAATTTACTTAAAATGCTCGACTTCCAAAATTACCGAAATAACCTCGATTTTCAAATTTTTGCAACACCTCTCGATTTGGAAAACAAAATGACCTGAGATTTTGTAAATTTGAAATACCTTTAATTTGAAAAATATTTTCGAATTGACCTCGATTTATTACCAAAATACCCCTGTAGGGAAAATGACAAAATTACCCCTGGGTAGGGAAATGGATGGAATGGCCATAAAAGTGTAGTGAATGATATTGTGAATGAATGTGACTTCATGGAGAAATGAATTTGTCTCTGCTTATGAATGTGAGTGTGACTCTCTGAATTAGAGTAGTGAACTTGAACTGAACCTTTGTGTGATCGAAAGAACTACTTCTAAATATCTTTATATCATAAAATTGTTCGCGGTTAATAAGTGGAACAAAATTCTGATGCATAAAACTTTTTAATCAGATAAGTCGCGACGTTAGAAATGAGTTCTAGGGGACGTGGTCGTCGTGGACGCGGTAGAGGTAGAATGGCGATCTCGGAACCGGTGAGGGTCCGCCATGGGTCAGAAACGATGTGTCGCGCCCAATTGTGGGCACGGAGGATCAAGATCCGATAGGAGAAGATGAAGCAGTGTCGCGAGCTATGTTGCGAGTACTAGAACGTGGGGCAGGAGCTAACATGAGAAGTGGAGCTCGGAAGTCGGTTTCGGAAAGGCTTAGGTCCAACGGGTGAAGTTTTTAGAGGAGTATCTCGGAGTAGCTCGAACGTAAGCGGAGTATTGGTTGTAAGCGATCAAAAGAATAATGGACGATTTGGATCGCATCGATGAGGAAAAGTGAAAGGCGCCGCCTCGCTGTTCGAGACGAAGCTTATCGATGGTGGCTCATTGTCAAACAAGGTGTCGCAGATCGATTGAATTGGAATTATTTTAAGGTTAAGTTCGAAGGGAAGTATGATGATTCTATTAAGATCAGAGTGCACAGCATAAGCGTAGTGCGGTGAGTTAAGAGGTACGATTAGTCGTTAATAAGTAATTTCGAGGACGAAATTATTTTTAAGGAGGGTAGAACTGTAACATCCTAAAATAGGGCCTATGCATTTTCGGTTTAATTGTATGAAGTGACATGTTTTAAGTATTATGAATAAATTTTGAATATTTTTGGAAACCCGGAAATGAGTGAAAATAAGTTAGAAATGAACATTTTGGAAACCTGAAAATGTATGGAAATGTTAAGTTTAAAAATGGAAGGTGAACATTTTTGGAAACTAGGAAATGTAAGGAAAATGGAAACCGAACATTTTTGGAAACTTGGAAATGTAAGGAAATGTCAAGTTTACTGAGCCGATCGAAAATTTTTGGAAACTTAGAAATGACCTAGAAATGACGAGTTTTAAGGTTTAAAAGGGGAAATTAAGGCAAGTTGGCCTTAAAAGAAAAAGTTTGTGAAATTTGACACACAAACAGCTTGGAAAAGTGGTCCAAGATGCCACTTAGGGCCTATGGAAATGGCGCCATATGCAAGAGGAATGGGCCTGAGTTCGAGTCACTTGGGAAGCAAATAAAGGAGGTTTTATTTTTGCTTCCGTAAGACTGAGGTGGACGGCACATGCTTCTAGAAAGGAGGTGTTTTATTTTCATAAATATTCGATTAAAAAGGGTGATAAATAAAGGATTTTTAAATTGGATTATTTTGAAGAGATAAATGTTGGATTTAAACTCTTTTATTTATGATAATTAAATGATAAAGTTATCAGATAGAGGAGTGGTGGCCAAGTAAGGGACTCCTTAGATGATAATTTCGGCTATAAAAGGAAAAGAGAGGCCATTCTGCATTATTTTCTGTTCTTTGAAAGCCTCTGCCGAATTCTCTTCACCAAATCTTCTTCTTCTTTTATTTTTGCCAAGCCGAAATACCTTGTGATCTAGCCGGATCCTCCATCTTTATTCTTCCTTCTCTTTTCTTTCTAATCCCTCCAAAAGCCGAAAGTTGTGAGATCATCATCTAGCCATAGCCGAATCTCTGAAGGTTGAAGTGAAGGTGCAATCGATTTCTTCAAGTAAGGGTAAGATCTCATTCGGTTTCATCCTTTTTTCTTAAGATTTGCCGAAATCTAGGACTAACCCTATTAATATCTTGTTGCCGAAACTTTGAAGAGATCTTTCGGGATTTACTAAGTGTCGACTACAAGGAAGGAGAAGTTCTTTTCCCGAAGGTACACCATAGGCCACGTGTTCCCTAGTTATTCGGTGAGTTTGGGATTTAAAATCCACAAGGTAAGTGTCTATAGTATTCGCCAAGGCCATGTTTGGTAAATATATGTGTTCATTAATTATTCAAAAGCCGAAAACTAACCAAGTTAATTGATTCAATGCTTGGCCGAATGCAAGAAGAGTATAGCGTAGATTTCAAGACTTGATTCTTAAGTCAAACGGCAACAAGGTAAGTTTAAGTATACTAATCCTACTAGGATTTGGATTTATGGTCGAATGGCTTTTTATTAAAGTAGTAGGTGATTAATCAAATGTAGGGATTAAGGATCTAAGCATTAGATCAAGCTTTTCAGATTTCAAGACCCTTTCGGTAAGTATGATAAGTTGTGGATATTTGGTTAAGAATTCGTATATTGATGATTAAATCGATTGTTCTGATTAAGTGTGTTGATGGAGGCGAATACCATTCAAGAAGGGAAAGGGAAGGTCCCTATCCCGAAGTTTAAGAAGAGATCTGTCTCGACGGTTAGGGATTGGCCACCGGGTGTGGACCAAATGTCGGAACAAGAAAGTAGGCAAATAGTCGTAGTATCGCCTAGTGATAGCATCAGTATCGAAAGCATAGTTCTCCAAGTGATCAGGTGTGTGATTAACCCACCGTTTTTCGGGTATATGATATGTATGTGAAATGTGTATGTATTATGAATGTCCTAACTAGTGCAGTGGAAATTGTGATAAGGATACCCTCAAGGGGTATGTCGATAATCCGGTAAGTACCAAACCTGATGATATGTGATTATTAATATGAATATGTGATAATATGCTTGATGAACATGCTCATGCATCATTACATTGTATCATTATTTTATGTGGCATGTGCATGGGTTGGGATATGAAAGAAGGTACGGGTGTACTTCGAGTACGTGGTTTGATGTTAGCCTTGAGCTACATCGTGGATTGATGTTGACTGAGGTCACGTTGTGGATTAATTGCGATTAAGTTCGCGTGGCTTGATGAGTGGCTATGTGCCTCATCGTGGTTGATATCGGCTATGTGCCATATCATGGTTGATGAGTAACTATGTGTCCCATCGTGGTTTTGGTGTTAGCTACGGGTACATCGTGGATTGGCGCTGACTGAGGTCGCGTTGTGGACTATTGTGCTTAATTGCACGTGGACGGCAGTGATTGCCTTTGGAGTGAAAAGGAGAGGGTGATTTGATAATCCCCTGGTGTGTGGTAGGTTGGATAAGGGGGTGTGTAGCGGATGGACCCTAGGTTTGGGTTGGGCTTCATAATTGCATGATTTCGTATGTGAACATATGTGGAAATGGGCCAAGCCCAATATGATATGTGGATTAATGTGGAAATGGGCAAAGCCCAAAGATATGAATGTGGATCAGTGTGGAAATGGGCTAAGCCCAGTATGTGGAAATTATGTGGTTAACTACCCTATTAGATGAATGTGATATGAATATGGGCCAAGCCCAGAATGTGATAACATGTGAATTTGATAATTGATATCTGATATATGAGTTAATATGTGGTTAACATGTGGGTGGAATTCAGTGGACTAATTACACACTGAGTCTGTATGACTCACCCAATTTTTATTAAACATCGCAGATGATTCGTGGTGATTGGACCGGGTTGGAGTGGATACGAGGTGGCCCATGCAGAAGACATCTTCTTTATTTTATTCATTTATTACTAAGAACTTTTGTTTAATTATTTATTGTAATAAGGCCCGATTAAAGTATTTAAGTATTTCTATTTGAGCATTTTTATTATGTTTAAGCTAGACGACCATTAAATTATTATTTGGAAGTGCTTTTAATTTGGATATTTTTATCAAGCTTATATTATTTAGAATTTTTAATTGGACCTGGTTTTCAAATGACAAAATTTTTAATGTTTTTCCCAAAAGTGAAATCAGTCTTCAAACGTTTTTCCGCAGTGGCATCTCAAATTCGGTCGTAACGAATGGGCCGGGTTTGGGGTGTTTCAATAACTGGGTTATGGCACTACGAATGTAAGACCATGGTAGGGCCATGGCAACATATATGTAAGACCATAGTTGGACTATGGCACAAAGAAAACGATGTACTCATATTCGTGAGTCGTTCTTCGATTTAGTAAGAATTGGTAAAGGACTTATGTGATTGGAATTTGAAAGATTTATTGATTATTATTGTTATTAATTTGAAGGAAGTGTGTTCATTGATTTATGTTGTGTTTGACAGGAAGAATGTATGATTTATTTGCAGTTTAATTTGTTATATTGAGTTCGGTAAGATCAATGTTTAACCTAAAGAACTTACTAAGCTTCGATAAGCTTACTCGTGTTGTTTAATGTTCTTGTAGATTAATGTGAAATCGAAGGATAGGATCAGCACATCGAACCACACTATCCAGTTTGCTAAGGTAGATTTTGTTATACATAATATGGTTTATATGGCATGTATAGGGATTGGTATGATTTTTAAGTAAAGTTGGTTTATGTAATATTATGATGAATACTTTGTTTAAGTTTCCAACCAACTTATATAAGTATGAATTAGACATGCATGAGGTGTGTTTAAAATGGTTAATTGATGGTTAATTAATAGGTATAATGAGGTATAATTTGACTTAGTAAATTTAGTAAAATATGCATAAATGTGTATATGGTCGATTTGGTAAGATTGGATATTTGAATATATGTAATGATATGTTAGTTATAAGACTTGGTATTGGTTTGAAATGAAGGTCTTATTGTGTTTTGTGAGAGTGGAAATGGTTGTGCCTAGGTTAATACCAAGATTGGGTGAGAAAAGTGGCCTTAAAATACCTATTTTCGTCCACACGGGCGTGTGTCTCAGCTATGTGTGACACACGGCCATGCACACAGGTATGTGCTTTGGCCGTGTGTCCCCTGCACCTTAAAATTTCGAAACAAAATGACCAAGTTTTAGCACACGGCCTAGCACATGAGTGTGTGGTTGGCCATGTCACCCAAGTTAGAGAGTTACACGGGTAAGGACACGGGCTGGGACACGGCTTTGTATCCTACATCGAATGCCCACATGGCCTAAGACACGGGCGTGTCTCCTGGCCGTGTGAGCCACACGGGCGTGTGTCCCCTGTACTTAGGAAAAATTTTGAAATTTCACAAATAATTCTATGAGTTTTCGGTTTAGTCTCGAGTTGTTTTTAATGCCTATTTTGGGCCTCAAGGACCTATATAAGGGACATTATAATTGAATATAATTGTTTTCTGAAATGAATAGTAAATGATATGAATTAACTGTATTTGTTCTGTAAACTCTAGTAATGCTCTGTAACCTTGTTCCGGCAACGGATTTGGGTTAGGGGTGTTACATTTATTAGTATCAAAGCCACGATTTAGCCGATTCTCGGAACGAATGTAGTGTGTAAAATGTTTAGAAATACATGCCATATAAATCTATGATAGTGTGATGTGTATGATCCGATCTAACCCTTGTTTTTCTTATAGATTGTAAAGTTGTCAGATAGATCCGAACATGCTGAACAAGATGAGGCTAATAGTAGAGTACAGACATCTGAGCATGGGACAAGTAGTAACGTCCCAATTCCTCTGACTCAAGAACAAGAGCTTAAAAATATTTTCTTTGGATTTATGAATCAATGGTTTAGTGAGTTTATACAAGAAAGAAATTTGGCTCAGCAACCTCCTCCCCCTACTGCACCGTCTGAAGTGCATTCGGTTGCACCTCCACCTCTTTCAGTAACTGAATCCAGTAAGCGTGCTTCTATAGAAAAACTCAGAAAGTTTGGGGCCAAAGAATTTTGAGGTAGGTCAGATGATGATCCAGTCAAAGCTGAATATTGGCTTCAGAATACAATAAGAGTTTTTGAAGAAATGGCTTGTTCCCCAGATGATTATTTGAGATGTGCTATTTCCTTACTGAAAGAGGAAGCATATAATTGGTGGATGACTATAGTGGCCGTGGTGCCGAAAGACAAAATCACTTGGGAATTCTTTTAGAATGAATTTAAAAAGAAATATGTTAGAAAGAGGTATCTAGACAAAAAAAAAAGGAATTTCATGATCTGTGCCAAGGAAACAGATCGGTAGCTGAGTATGAAAGAAAATTTGTATACCTTAGTAGATATGCCCGGGAAATTGTACCAAGCGAACAAGAAATGTGTATTCGGTTTGAAGAAGGATTGAAAGATGAAATTAGAATGATGATTGGGGGTAATGAGATACGGGAATTTGTTGTTCTATCATATAGTTCTCAAAAGATGGAAGAGGTGTACAATAGAAATATGGAGAGAGATAGACGAAATAAAGAATCCTATAACAGAAGATCCTCTAAATCATTTTCAGCATTTTCGGCTAAAAAGCCTAAAGAGGAATTCAATCGAGCTACTTCAATGCCTGAACGATCAAATAAGAATAAGGTGACTCAACAAGATTTCGGGGTGACTATTAGACCTACGATTAGTGTGGGTAGTATGCAAAATGTTCGTAAGCCCAAATGTAAATATTGTGGGAAACATCACTTCGGTGAATGTAGAGGTAAGGCAGGAGCTTGTTACAAATGCGGGGCCACTGACCATTTTATTCGAGACTGTCCTCAACTGCAAAAAGAGGAGGAAGAACAAAAAGAAAAGCAAATAGCCACTTCCCAAAGAAGTAAACATTCAGGTCAAACCAGTGCTACTGGGGCTACTCGTTTGAATATGAGAGATAAGGCTGCTCGGTAAGAGACTAAAGCGCCGGCACGTACTTATGCTATCCGAGCAAGGGAAGAAGCTACAGCTCCAGACGTAATTGCTGGTACATTCTATCTTTTTGATGTTACTGTATATGCATTGATTGACCCTGGGTCTTCACATTCTTATGTTTGCACTACATTAGCATCAGAAAAGAAATTGTCTATTGAACCTATTGATTATGATGTTCAAGTCACCAATCCATTAGGCCAAAGTGTAATAGTTAATTTAGTGTGTCGTGATTGCCCACTGAAAATAAAAGGCTGTGAATTCCTTGCTGATTTGATGTTGCTACCCTTTCGGGAATTTGATGTTATTCTGGGAATGGATTGGTTGACGAAGCATGATGCTGTGGTAAATTGTAGAGAAAAACGGATTGATCTGAAATGTCAGATAGGGGAAGTAACTTCGGTTGAGTTTGGAAATACAAAAGACATTTCTAGAATTATTTCAGCCTTTTCAGCTCAGAGATTGTTGCGTAAAGGTAATGAGGCATTTTTAGCCTACATTCTAGATACTTGAGTTTTTGAATCAAAGTTAGAACAGTTACCAGTTGATAATGAATTTGTTGATGTGTTTCCTAAGGAATTGCAAGGTTTACCACCTGATCATGAAGTTGAATTTGTAATTAATATAATTCCGAGAATAGCTCCAATATCAATAACACCATACCGTATGGTTCCAGCTGAGTTAAAGGAATTAAAAACATAGTTGCAAGAATTACTAAACCAAGGGTTCATCAGACCGAGTATGTCTCCTTGGGGTGCACCTGTCTTATTTTTGAAAAAGAAAGCTGGTTATTTAAGATTGTGTATAGATTACATACAGCTGAACAAGGTTACAATTAAGAATAAATATCATTTGCCTCGTATCGATGACTTGTTTGACCAACTGAAAGGTGCTGTGGTATTTTCGAAGATAGACCTCAGATCTGGGTATTATCAATTGAAGGTTAAAGAGTGTGATGTGCCGAAGACTGCTTTCAGAACTCGATATGGTCATTATGAGTTTTTGGTAATGCCATTTGATTTGACCAATGCTCCTGCTGCTTTCATGGATTTAATGAATCAAATTTTTCAACCTTATTTTGATAGACTTGTGGTTGTGTTTATCGATGATATATTGATTTATTCCAAGACAGAATCCGAGCATGCACAACACTTGAGAATTATGTTACAGATTTTGAGAAAAAAAGCAGTTGTATACAAAGTTTAGTAAATGTGAATTTTGACTACATGAGGTTAGATTTCTGGGTCACATTGTATCAGCCGATGGGATTCGAGTGGATCTGAGCAAAGTATCTACAGTGGTGAATTGGAAAACTCCGAAGAATATAACAGAAGTGCGAAGTTTTCTGGGTTTAGCAGGTTACTACCACCATTTTGTTAAAAACTTTTCGATGATTGCTTCGCCGATGACTCAATTACTACAGAAAAATGTTGAATTTGTTTGGTCTAAGAAGTGTCAATAGAGTTTTGATCAGTTGAAGAAAATGCTAACAGAAACTCTGGTCTTGACTCAGCCAGAATCAGGTGTACCGTATATTGCTTACAGTGATGCGTCTTTAAATGGATTTGTAACATCCCGATTTAGGGCCTAGTCAGAATAGTGGTGCGAGACCACAAATCCGAAGTAAAAATTATGAATTTTAAGGATTTTGAGATGTTTGCATGTTCATGTGAAAGTTTCATGAAGAAATTTTGCTAATTGTGATTGAATTGTCCAATAGGACTAAATTGTAAAATTTGCAAAAATAAGAGATTCTAGAAGCTTTTTGTAAGAAATAGCTTTGGATTATTAATTGGAGGTCCTTAAATAGCAATTTTCCCAATTTCTAATTTTTGGACAAAAATGGGCATGAGTGGGTAAAATTTGAAAGTTTGGCAAAAAGGGCATTTTGGTCATTTGTCAAATAAATGATTAAAAAGGATGAAATAAGTCAAAATTTTATGTTCATCTTCCTCCTTAGTGCCGAAAATTTGAAGAACCCCATAGCTAGGGTTTGTTCATCTTTCAAGCTTGCTAGTAAGTGCATCCTAGCCCCGTTTTTAATATTCTTCGTATTTTTGAAGTCCTCGTAACTTGAATTAGCTATTTTTAGCTATAAGTTGAGCTAGGATTCATGTTCAAAAATATACCCATGTATGAAATGCATGTATTTTGATGTTTCATGGAATATTATGAGAGTTGGATGTAGAATAAACATATTTTTCTAAGTGAATTCCATGAAAAATGCATGTACGGACTAGTTTGTAAAAGTCTTGAAAATGGTCATACATGAGTGATTTAGTGAGAATTGAAAGTTGCTATAGTTGAGAGCATGAATCAGTTAAGCATGAAGTACTAGAAAGTTTAATGAAAATCACTTTACGAGCCTTGGGGTAAAAGTGTAAATATGAGGAAGTTTAGGGGTAAAATGGTAATTTTGCCAAAGTATGAGTTTTGAGTCAATTTAGTCAATGTGTGTATTAAATGATTTGATTTATCAATATAGATCAAGAAAGATGAAGCCCAGATCGAAATCGAGGCAAGAGCAAAGTAGTGTACTAAATTGCATGTCTTCATACATTTTGAATACCGAGGTAAGTTTATGTGTAAACAATGCATTTATACATATTCATTGTTGATGCTAGTTATTATATAGCATGATTGAGAACCTATACGGTTCAAGTGGATTGAATATAGTAGCTATTGAGTAATTGATGTATGAATTATGAAATAGAGGTGTGAATGTGTAGTGATGATACTTGACGGTGGGCTATGTGCGATACTACCTTAATACTTAACTACGATGGGCTATGTGCGATGCTATCGTTAAGTATATTGTTTAGTGGGCTATGTGCGAAACCACTATAATTATCCTATTTGGTAGGCTATGTGCGATACTACCCTACTATTTGATTATGGTGGGCTAAGTGCGAAACCACCGAGTGATTTAGCTGTGTGGATGAATTATTGAGAAATCATGATGTGTTGTATCATGAGAAATTGTGGTGTTGAGTTCAGGTATGGAATGAATGAATGTAAGCATTAAGCTTGTGATGTGGTGGAAATATGGTAAAGGATGGAATGAGTAAGCATAGTTGTGGATGTGAATTGTTTTGTTTAGTATAATGCTAATTGTTGTTTAGCTCATACTATGATATTAACTGTTTATATGTAAACTTACTAAACTTAAAGCTTACTCCCCTTTCTTTTCTCTTGTCCAATAGAGCTAAAAAGTCGAGACGAGATACGCGGATAATTTGGAAGATTGCCCACACTATCAGCTCACTTGGTATATTTAGATTTAGTGATTTTGTATATGGCATGTATAGAGGCTAGACAAGTTAGTTTATGTTGTTGTATTTGCCAAGGGTGTGTTGGCCCTTTTGATGGATAATCTATTTTGTATAATGCCATGGTTAATGGTTTATCTTGTTATATGAAAAGATGTAGTTATCCATAAGAGTTTATATTTCAAAGTATAAATTGTTTGATGATGTGTTGAATAGATACATGTTATGGAAATTAGAGGGGTGAAAAGAGCTTAGTAAATAGCCTTGTTCCTGTCCACTCAGATAGACACACGGGCGTGTGTCTAGGCCGTGTGTGACACACAGGTTAGCCACATGGGTGTGTGACTTGGCCATGTGTCCCCTGCATGTTAAGGCGGTAAGTTAGTTTCGACCACAGGCTAGCCACATGGGCGTGTGCCTAGGCCGTGTAAGGTAGCCAGTGTTCACCACGGGTAGAGAACACGGGCGTGTTCTTAGGCCGTGTAATACAAGTAGTATACCCAAGTTTTTATACACGGGGTAGGGACATGGGCGTGTGTGACCACACGACCTGATCCCACGGGTGTGTCCCATTTCACATGGGCGTGTGGCCCTTGTCAAAGTGAAAGAAATTTTAAGATCGCAAAGGTTTCCGTAGGGTTCCGAAATCCCTCGTATGTATGTTTAAGGCCTCGTGAGTCTTTAATGAGGTCGTTGTGGTGGCTTTAGAGAGTTTTCAAGTTGGGACTAAAGTGGATTAAGTCCGATAATGCCTCAGGCCCGGTTCCGGCGTAGAATACGGGTAAAGGGTTTTACATTTAGTGGTATCAGAGCTATGATTTAGTCAGTTCTCGGACTACTGTAGCGGGTGTAAGAGTCTAGCTATACATGCCATAAGTGTATAATGATAGTGTGGTAGCTTCTGATGATTATAAACTTCATTTTATATAGTATATGGATCTCGATCAATCGACTGCTGATGATGCAACTAGTAATGCGTCGGCTCCCGCGCAAGGGACCGCGCCTGTTCAGAGTGGACCCGAGATTAGGGGTTAAGGAGAAGAGGCTCGGGAAGCCTTTCTCCAGATGATGAGTAATTGGTACTCGGAGTATGTTCGAGCAAACCCTAATGCTCAACCTCCTCCACCTCCTCCTATACCTCAGCCAGTTCTAATGGCTCCTCAAGGTATAGAAGTAGTGAGAGTAACGAAGCCCCCGGTAGATAAGATTCGGAAGTAAGGGGCTGAGGAGTTTAGAGCTAAAGTAGATGATGACCCTGAGAGGGCGGAGTTCTGGCTAGAGAACTCAATGAGGGTATTTGATGAACTCTCCTATACACCTGAGGAGAGCTTAAAGTTCGCTGTGTCTTTGCTGAGGGACTCGGCATGCCATTGGTGGAAAATGTTAACATCAGTGGTTTCAAAAGAGAGGGTGACGTGGGACTTCTTTCTGGAAGAGTTCCAAAAGAAGTATATAAGTCAGTGATTTTCTAATAAAAAACGGATGGAATTCTTTGAGTTAAAGCAAGGAAGAATGACTGTAGCTCAATATGAGCGCGAATTTGTTAGGCTTAGTAAGTACGCGCAAGAATGTGTGTCGATGGAAGTTATTTTGTGCAAGAGGTTCGAAGATGGGCTAAATGAGAATATTAAACTCCTAGTTGGCATTTTGGAGTTAAAAGAGCTTGTAGTGTTGGTTGATAGGGCAAGTAAGGTCGAAGAACTGAGTAAGGAAAAGAGGAGGGCTGTGAGTGAGGCCCGAGATGCAAGGAAACAGACGATGGGCAAATCGTACCAAACTCAGTCTAAAAGATCCAAGGAAGCGAATCCTCGGAGGACTGCATCAGTTGGATATTCACATCGAGACCAAGGTAACACTCGTTCGGGCTCGAGAGTTTAAGCCACCTCGATGGAAAGTGTGGGCAACCCGAAGACCAAACTGGAGTGTCCAAGTTGTGGTAGATATCTCACTGGAGAGTGTTGGGGAAACAACCAGAATTGTTATAAATGTGGTTCCCCCAACCATTTCATCCGAAATTGCCCCGAGAAGGATGACAAGGAAAGGAAGCAATAGATAAGAACCAGCAACGCATCTGCAAGGGGCAGGCCACCAAAGAACCCGGGAGGTGGGACTAGTGGTAGAGGTGCATCACGAGACTCTGCTGTGAGACCTGAGGGTCGGGCACCTGCGAGGACGTATGCCATTCGCGCGCGCGAAGAGGCATCATCTCCAGATGTAATAACGGGTACTTTTTCTCTTCATGACACCATTGTTATTGCTTTGATTGATCTAGGGTCTACCCATTCTTATATTTGCATGAGACTGGCATCTAGTTTGAGTATGACTGTTGAGTCTACGGAAATTGTGGTTAAGGTGTCAAACCCGTTAGGTAAACATGTGTTAGTTGACAATGTGTGTAAGAATTGTCCTTTGACAATTAGGGGTAATTGTTTTCCGGCAAACCTTATGTTGTTGCCGTTTGATGAATTTGACTTGATCCTTGGAATGGATTGGTTGACTACCCATAGTGTTTTAGTGAACTATGGTAGTAAATTTATTGAATTGAAATGTGAGAATGGAGATGTTATTCGGGTTGAATCAGGTGGATCGGATAGTCTTCCGGTGATGATTTCTTCCTTAGTGGCCGAGAAATACTTGAGAAAAGGATGTGAGTCCTATCTCACTGTTGTATGGAATACTCAAGAGTCTGAGATAAAGATTGAAATAGTGTAGGTGGTATGTGAGTATCCAGATGTATTCCCGAAAGAGTTACCTGGATTGCCTCCAGTTAGAGAGGTCGAGTTTGGAATTGAGCTAGTTCCGAGGACAGCACCAATTTCGATTGCTCCGTATAGAATGGGACCATTAGAGTTGAAAGAATTGAAGGTTCAGTTGCAAGAATTGATGGATAAGGGTTTTGCGAGACCGAGCTACTCACCGTGGGGTGCTCCGGTATTATTCGTGAAAAAGAAAGATAGGTTGATGAGATTGTGTATAGATTACAGACAACTCAACAAGGTGACGGTGAAGAATAAATATCCTTTACCAAGGATAGATGACCTATTTGATCAACTGAAAGGAGCTACAGTGTTCTCCAAGATAGACCTGAGGTCTGGTTATTACCAGTTGAGGGTTAAAGAGCAAGATGTGCTGAAAATGGCATTTCGAACGAGGTATGGCCATTATGAATTTTTGGTTATGTCGTTCGGTTTAACGAACGCTCTTGCGATTTTTATGGATTTGATGAACCGTGTATTTCGACCGTATTTGGACAAGTTTGTGGTTGTCTTTATTGACGACATACTGATTTATTATCGGGATGAGAGTGATCATGTAGAGCACCTGAGAATTGTCTTACAAACCTTAAGAGACAAGCAGTTGTATGCTAAATTTAGCAAGAGTGAGTTTTGGCTCCAAAAGGTCGGATTCTTAGGACACATTGTGTCGGGTGATGGTATTAGAGTTGACCCGAGTAAGTTATCGACTATTGTGGATTGGAAACTGCCGAGAAACGTGTCGTAAGTCAGAAGCTTTTTGGGTTTGGCAGGATACTACAAACGTTTCGTAAAGGGGTTTTCCATGATTGCTATCCCGATGACGAAACTGTTGCATAAGGATGTTAAGTTTTAATGGATTGAGAAATGTCAACAGAGTTTTGAGAGATTGAAAACATTGTTGACTGAGGCGCCAGTTTTGGTTCAACCAGAATCGGGGAAAGAGTTCGTGGTTTTCAGTGACGGGTCGTTAAATGGTCTTGGTTGTATGTTGATGCAAGAGGGTAAGGTAGTCGCTTACGCCTCGAGGCAGTTAAAACTACTTGAGAAAAATTATCCGACTCATGATCTGGAGTTGGCTGCGATTGTTTTTGCATTAAAGATTTGGCGACACTATTTATATGGTGAGAGGTGCCGAATCTTCACGGATCATAAAAGTTTGAAGTACCTGATGGATCAAAAGGATTTGAATTTGTGACAACGGCGGTGGCTTGAGTTATTGAAGGACTATGAGTTAGACATTGATTACCATCCGGGAAAAACGAATGTGGTTGCGGATGCCTTGAGTAGGAAATCCTTGTATGCTTTGAGAGCTATGAGCACGAGTTTAGCATTGTCTGATGATGGTACTATATTGGCCGAGTTGAGAGATAAGCCACTATTTGTTCAACAGATATGTGAGGCTCAAAGGAATGATTGTGAGATACAAGCTAAGAGAGCTAAGTGTGGATCGAAAAGTGATTCTGATTTTCGAGTAGGTTCGGATGATTATTTGTTGTATCATGACAGAATTTATGTACCCAGGGATAATGAGTTGATTCAAAAAAATTTGCATGAGGCACATAGTGGTTATTTGTCAGTACACCCGGAGAGTACGAAAATGTACAACGATCTATGAAAATTTTATTGGTGGCCGGGTATGAAAAGAGACATCTCTGAGTTTGTTACAAAATGTCTAATTTGTCAACAAGTGAAAGCTGAACATCAAGTGCCTTCAGGATTGCTTCAGCAAGTGATCGTTCCCGAGTGGAAGTGGGATCGAATCACCATGGATTTCGTGACGGGGTTGCCCATGACTCCGAAAATGAAAGATGCTGTGTGGGTTGTCGTTGATAGATTAACGAAGTCAGATCACTTTATACCAGTGCGTGTTGATTATTCACTGGATAAATTAGCCGAGTTGTATCTTGTGGAGGTGGTGAGATTGCATGGAGTGCCTGTATCTATTATCTCGGATAGAGATCCGAGGTTCACTTTGAGGTTTTGGAAGAAGTTACAAGAGGCCTTGGGTACAAGGTTAAATTTTAGTACTGCATTCCATCCGCAAACTGATGGCCAATCTGAAAGAGTAATTCAAGTTTTAGAGGATATGCTTCGATGTTGTGTGTTAGAGTTCGAAGGTAGTTGGGAGAGATATCTACCTTTAGTCGAATTTGCTTACAACAACAGTTATCAGTCGAGTATATGGATGGCACCGTATGAAGCCTTGTATGGTCGGAAATGTCAGACTCCTTCATATTGGACCGAGCTCAGTGAGAAGCAAATTCATGGGATCGATCTAGTAAAAGAGGCTGAGGAGAAAGTGAAAGTGATCCATAATAGTCTGAAAGCTACTTCGGATCGACAGAAGTCGTATGCAGATTTGAAAAGCAAAGCAATTGAGTTTAAAGTGGGCGACAAGGTATTCTTGAAAGTGTCCCCGTGGAAGAAAATCTTGAGATTTGGACAAAAGGGGAAATTGAGTCCACAATTCATAGGGTCGTATGAGATTACCGATAGAATTGGGCTAGTAGCATACCGGTTGGCCTTGCCGGTGGAATTGGAAAAGATTCATAATGTGTTCCATGTGTCAATGTTGCGACGATATCGTTCCGATCCTTCGCATGTGATTCCTTCAACAGGAGTTGAGATACGACCGGATTTATCTTATGAAGAGGAGCCGATTAAAATCTTGGCTCGAGAAGTGAAGTAGTTGAGGAATAAGGACATAGCCCTAGTGAAAGTGTTATGGAAAAAACACGGTGTAAAAGAAGCTACGTGGGAGCCGGAAGAAGCCATGAGAGAGCAATATCCAAACTTTTTTACTGGTAAGATTTTCGAGGGCGAAAATCTCTAAAAGGGGGAGAATTGTAACATCCCTATTTAGGGCCTAGTCGGAATAGTGGTGCGAGACCACAAATCTGAAGTAAAAATTATGAATTTTAAGGATTTTGAGATGTTTGCATGTTTATGTGAAAGTTTCATGAAGAAATTTTGCTAATTGTGATTGAATTGTCCAATAGGACTAAATTGCAAAAGTTGCAAAATAAGAGATTCTAGAAGCTTTTTGTATGAAATAGCTTTGGATTATTAATTGGAGGTCCTTAAATATAAATTTTCCCAATTTCTAATTTTTGGACAAAAATGGGCATGAGTGGGTAAAATTTGAAAGTTTGGCAAAAAGGGCATTTTGGTCATTTGTCAAATAAATGTTTAAAAAGGATGAAATAAGTCAAAATTTTATGTTCATCTTCCTCCTTTGTGCCGAAAATTTGAAGAACCACATAGCTAGGGTTTGTTCATCTTTCAAGCTTGCTAGTAAGTGCATCCTAGCCCGTTTTTAATATTCTTCGTATTTTTGAAGTCCTCGTAACTTGAATTAGCTATTTTTAGCTATAAGTTGAGCTAGAATTCATGTTCAAAAATATACCCATGTATGACATGCATGTATTTTGATGTTTCATGGAAGATTATGAGAGTTGGATGTAGAATAAACATCTTTTTCTAAGTGAATTCCATGAAAAATGCATGTAAGGACTAGTTTGTATAAGTCTTGAAAATGGTCATACATGAGTGATTTAGTGAGAAATGAAAGTTGCTATAGTTGAGAGTATGAATCAGTTAAGCATGAAATACTATAAAGTTTAATGAAAATCACTTTACGAGCCTTGGGGCAAAAGTGTAAATATGAGGAAGTTTAGGGGCAAAATGGTAATTTTGCCAAAGTATGAGTTTTGAGTAAATTTAGTCAATGTGTGTATTAAATGAGTTGATTTATCAATATAGATCAAGAAAGATGAAGCCCGGATCGAAACCGAGGCAAGAGCAAAGTAGTGGACTAAATTGCACGTCTTCATACATTTTGAATACCGAGGTAAGTTTATGTGTAAACAATGCATTTATACATATTCATTGTTGATGCTAGTTATTATATAGCATGATTGAGAACCTATACGGTTCAAGTGGATTGAATGTAGTAACTATTGAGTAATTGATGTATGAATTACGAAATAGAGGTGTGAATGTGTAGTGATAATACTTTACGGTGGGCTATGTGCGATACTACCTTAACTACGATGGGCTATGTGCGATGTTATCGTTAAGTATATTGTTTAGTGGGCTATGTGCGAAACCACTATAATTATCCTATTTGGTAGGCTATGTGCGATACTACCATACTATTTGATTGTGGTGGGCTAAGTGCGAAACCACCGAGTGATTTAGCTGTGTGGATGAATTATTGAGAAATCATGATGTGTTGTATCATGAGAAATTGTGGTGTTGAGTACAGGTATGCAATGAATGAATGTAAGTGATAAACTGAAATAGTAACATATTCTAGGCTCACATTTAGTATGCTTTTGGATGAATTATCATTTGATTTATGTAAAAAGGTGCTCTTAATCCTTTCTTTTCATGTCTTATACTCAGGAAAGCACCCAAGGATAAAAAGAACGAGAAACGGGCTCAATACGGACCAAAGAGGAAATCGACACGGCCTGGACTTGGATCCACACGACCGTACCAAGTCAATTATCTAGAACACGGTCTAACCCTGACTCACACAGTCGTGTCTTATTAAAGAAATCCGAACACGGCCTGGCCACGATTTACACAGGCGTGCGCCATGGCCGTGCCTCTGTCGTGGAGAAGAAAAAATTCATTCTGGAAAGGATACTTAGGGAGAAAGAAACGTATTTCAAAAGCCTATAAATACACCCTAAGTATGACCTGAAAAGGGGGAGCCCAAAGCCATCGTCTAGGGGGCGTGCTGTACTAGGCGAGAAGGCAGATTTGTGGGGATTCACTCAGGGATAGCCAGTTGATTCATCTCAAGAAGCCAGAATTATACTCAAAACGGAGGATCTCCTCTTCAATTCCTTCAGGGGGTTTTAGGGATTCCTTATGTTTTGTTTTATCTTTTCTCTTGAGATGTTTTCCTTTATTGTTATGAACTAAACCCTTCGGATACCCGAAGGGGATGAAACCTATGATGAATCTTGTTATTGTTTTCTGAATTATATGATAAATACTTAGTTTGTTCTTAATTATGTGAGCTTAATCCAAATTTAATGTGCTTAGGTGGAGGAGGAATAGACCCTGCCTAAGAGTAGATCCAACATAATTAAGCGGAGTTGATCGCACGCCTAGAGATAGGGTGATGAGATTTTTCCGGATTAGGGTGAAACCTAATATGGGAGTCCACAGATCGATTTACTGCTATTCTAGGGGGTTACTATAAAAGAAAGAGATTTCCACTAGTTAACCTAGGGTTAGACGTTATTCGCTTCGAGAGAGGGTTTAATATACGTTAGGGAGTCTCACGGATCAAACTAAGTGAATAAATTGTATGGTTCAGTGTTAGATAACAAGTGAAATCTAGGTGGATTCTTCCTAGGGTATCTCCGAAATCAACTGAGTTTTTCCCAAGTTATTTTCCAAATTCATTCTTCTTTGTCTTAGAATCTTTAGTTTAGTAGTTAACTAATTTAGATTAATAAACAACTTCACTTATTTTAGGCTAAATAATAAAAAGAAAGTTAGTATTAGTACTTTTAGGTCCTTTGGGTTCGATAATCCGGTCTTGCCTAAGCTATACTACTGTTCGATAGGTGCACTTGCCTCAATCGTTGTCAGAGTTAGTTTCGAGTTCGATCATTCTTTTATAATTTTTAAAGCTCGATTCACAAATGATCAAGTTTTTGGTATCATATGCACTGAGAGAACTAAAATCTTAAGAAAGCTCTATTTTTATTACTTTAGCCATTATTTTTATTTTTTCGCAATTTATTTTTATTTTTAGTTTTAATTTTAATTTTGCTAAATTCTCTTTCTTTCTTTTCCTAGCAGGTACCTCTAGTTTATGACTAGAAGGAACCCGAGAGGACCTTTAGAATACTGACAGTGATATTGAAGTACCGCTCGAAGAAATCGCATAGAAATTAGGCAAGCCCTAAATTACCAAGAAGGAGAGCGAGAAGATAGATCCAATCCTACTGAAAGGATGGACGAAAATAATCTTCCACCACAAGAGGTGGCAGAAAATAATACTCCTCGTACTATGTTTGATTATGCTAAACCGCATTTAACAGGAGCCGAATCAAGTATTGTTAGGCCTGCTATAGCTGCTAATAATTTTGAATTAAAGCCTAACACTATACAAATGATTCAACAGTTTGTTCAATTTGATGGTTTGCAGGACGAAGATCCAAACACTCATATAGCTAATTTTTAGAGTTCGTGATACCTTCAAAATAAATGGCGTTCGATGATGCCATACGACTTGATTATTTCCCTTTTCATTAAAGAATAAAGCAAAATAGTGGTTAAACTCGTTACTACGAGGGTCAATCACTACATGGGAACAAATGACCGAAAATTTTTTATTAAAATATTTCCCACCGGCCAAAACGGCCAAATTACGTAATGATATCTCTTCTTTTGTGCAGATGGATTTAGAGACATTATACGATGCATGGGAGAGATATAAGGATCTCTTGAGAAGGTGTCTGCACCATGGTTTACCTTTGTGGCTCCAAGTCCAGACTTTCTATAACGGTGTAAACCCCTCAACGAGGCAACTAATTGATTCAGCCGCCGGTGGAACCTTGAATAATAGAACTCCGAGGCGACCTACGAGTTTATTGAAGAGATGTCATTTGAATAACTATCGGTGGCAAGTTACAAGAACAAGGCCAACAAAAGCAGTAGGAGTTTACAACCTCGACGCAATAACCATGCTATCAAATCGGTAGAGTTGATGAATAAGAAGCTTGATAGTTGGTGTTCTTCGCGGTACATCCGGTCATGCAAAGGCGACGTAAGTGGGCGTGGCGTAATCCTCGAGTACCCACGCTACCAACCGAGCACGAAAGCGAACAGATGAACTATATAGGTAATAATTTCAGATCTAATAATAACCCGTATAGTAATAATTATAATCCAGGTTGGAGGAACCACCCAAATTTTTCGTGGGGAGGACAAGAAAATCAAAGACAACAACCTCCTCAAAATTTCCAAAATCAGCCCTATCCACAGGAAAAGAAGCCGAATCTTGAAGAGACGTTGAACAAATTCATAGCATCCACAGAAGCCCGTCTCCAAAAAATTGAGGTAACACTTGGCACCCAACAAACATCGATCAAAATGATCGAGAACCAAGTCAGAGGACTTACAAAGGAAATCGGGGAAATCACCCAGTCAGTCGGAGAAATTGCAAAGCTATTATCCGAACGACTGCAAGGGCGTCTACCGAGTAATACTGAAATTAATCCAAAGGAGCAAATCCAAGCCATAACAGCTCAAGAAATCAAAGAAGTAGACGAACTCAGTCCAACACAAGGAAACGAGGTAGAAAAAGGTAAAGTTGAGGTAACATAAGACAAGCCAAAACCGGTAATCAAGGAGTACCAACCTCGCGTACCTTACCTTGAGGCATTAAGAAGAGACGACACAGAAGAATAGTTCGGTAAGTTTCTTAAACTTTTAAAGAAATTACATATTAACTTACCATTACTTGAAGCTCTTTCGCAGATGCAAGATTCTAGGAAATTTTTAAAAGAGCTTCTGATAAACAAATGGAAGTTAGACGAGTCGTCACATGTGGAACTTAACGCAAAGTGCTCAGCAATTCTCCAAAATAGGCTACCACAAAAGCTAAAAGATCCAGGGAGTTTTACAATTCCATGTTTAATTGGTAGACTAAATGTTGATAATGCGTTAGCTGATTTAGGGGCAAGCATAAATGTCATGCCTTATAAATTGTTTAAACAATTAGGTCTAGGGAAACCCAAACAAACTAGGATGAACATTCAATTAGTGATAAAGCTGTTAGAATTCCTAGGGGTATTATTGAAGATGTTCTTATAAAAATCGATGCATTCGTTTTCCCGAAGAGACTTTGTTGTCTTAGACATGGATGAGGATAATTCGATCCCCTAATTTTAGGAAGACCCTTTTTAGCAACTGCCAGGACTAAAATTGATGTTGATGCAGGAGAACTCATACTTTGCATAGGTAATGAGACAGTCACCATCAAAGCTCTCGACTCGGCTAGAATATCGAGTAATCAAGGTGAGAACGTAAATTCTACTAATAACCATTCGGTTAACCCTTATTTTCAGGAAGCACCACCTAAGAATACAACTGAACCCGATCCTAAACCCCATGCCAACAAAGAAATGACTCATGAAGATCGAGGATTCATTCGATGATCTAGACAGTGGAAGACACACTTCAAGGAGAAATTAGGGATACACGACGAAGAACCAGGAACCACACAAGACAAAACCGAAGGAGCCCCAAAAGAGCTAATAGGAACAACAAACCACTTCAAAATAGGGGACCAGTGCATCGTTAGATCGGTAGATCCTCAAATATCTTCTCAGGACCCTAGCACAAACAAAGAAATATCTTTTAGGGTAACCAGTGTTTTCCCACACGGAACAGTCAAGGTAAGTAATCCTACTTTTGGTACTTTTACTATAAACACATCTCGACTTAAAGTTTTTCACGAAGACACAAATGATGGCATGAGGAAGGACTTCCAACTCCTCAAACCACCCTGACAATGCAAACGAGAGGAGAGTCTAGCTTAAGACTATAAACGAGCGCTTCTCGGGAGGCAACCCGAGCACTAACATAATTTATTCTCATATTTTGCTTTAAATTTATTTTTCTTTTCTTCTTTTCTTTCTGAACACTTAGTTATAAACTAACAAGGGGTGCAGAATTCCAGGCCACACGGCCTTGCACACGGCCGTGGCTATGGCCGTGTGGACTGTAAGAATCCCCGTACCGACATAGCAGAGGCCGTACGAATCAGTTCCAACCACTTTTCGACGTCACAGATCCAACCACTACACAACGGGCACAAACAATGGGGCACGGCCGTGCCCCATGACTGTGTGAAGCTACTGACTTTCCCAACACGGGCAGAACACGCCCGTGACCGAAACCGTGCCAACATACTGACTTACCGAACACAGGCTAGACACGAGCATGGGGTAACCGACACGCCTAGGAACACGGCCGTGCGAGGTGGCCATGTGAATCGACACACCCTCCGTCCACGGGCGTGGGAGAGCCTTAGATACAAAATTTATTTAAAACCCACAGCCCTCCCCCTTCACCCCACCTTCTTCCATCTTCTCTTTCTTTCCTTTTGTTCTCCCTCTTTCTTTTTCCTTTTCCTAATAAGTCCTTAGACTCTTGAGCTACAACAACATCATATCCATGGCAAAGAAGCATAAAAGGCCAATCACAGTCTCCTCAAAGGAGACCGATTCACATGAGTTCATGCCGACAGCTTCATCCAAACAACAAGCCAAGGGTCTTTGAGACCAATTATCTGTTCTTTTATTTTTATCTTTGCCTTTATTTTCCTTATATTTACTTCTCTTCTACTTAATTTAGTTTATTTTGTTTTAGTTTCTTGTTTTTAGGTTCTTAAGGCTGCTTGGGAATCACGCCACTTCCACCATCACCAACACCTCCGTCACCTTCAAAGTCACACCCACCTCTCGAACCATCTACTAATAAGGATTCTCAAGCCCCTTTATCTTTTAAACTTAGTTTATTTTCCTTCTTAGTCTCCTTCTCTTTACCTTTCTTGTCTTTAATTATATATTTAGTTTATTTTAAATTTGTCTTAATAAATCTGGCTAATCCCCATGAGTCTCCCAATTTCTTCATCTAGCGCAGAACTCGTGGGCAACCACCACATCCAGATCGCCCCTCCAACTTCTCTTTCACCACGACCACTGCCAACTCAAGGAGCTCATCCATAATTCAGGGAGTTTCACTTCTCCCCATATCTTCTGATCTAAACATTACATTTATGTTATATATCTTTGTACATTGAGGGCAATGTACATCTTAAGTGTGTGGGGGTGAATCTTAGATATTCAAAACTTTTTGCATTATTCTCAAATCTCTGAATTTAGTCTTGTTTGAAAGTAAATTTCTCATATTACTAATTAGGATGAAATTTCTAAAGATTTATGATTTTTATTGATATGTTTTAGATTAAGTCATTGATAATTGTGCATTGATGATTAAATTCTAAGAATACTAGAGAATCAAGCATGATAAGTCTATTTTTCAGAAATTACAAATTTTTTAGGATGTCTACCTGAATTTAAATATTACTTTGAAGTTTGAAATTTATGAGGTTGACATCAAAATACCCATAATTTTTGTGAGATTTTGAGCCTTATAGAGCATATATTCTTTTTCTTGCTCACTATTGATTATGAGTGTGTCAACACTGATTTGTTATTCTAGAACTTGCATCGATTATACATGTCGAGACCACATTTTTTTTTGATTTGATACACAGAGGTGATAAAGGCACCTAGGATCTAACCCACTTACTCCAATAAAAAGCCTACCTTCACAAATTAACCCCTACTGAACCCCTTTTAATCCTAACAACCCTATTTATTGACATAACCGCCAATATTAACCCACAACCCTTTGTTTTTGTTATCACCATTCCTTTTGACGACCTTTATATCGAGATTTGATTTGATTAATAGCCTAACTATGTTTTTTATTTTCAGTTATGTATTTATTAGTTTGTTCTTAAAAAAAACGAAGTATATTCAATATTAGTTATGTGATTAAACGAGCTTATACATTTAAAATCCAAATATCGAAAAAAGAAGCTCGTATTATTAGTATTATTAGTTTTCAATTGATGTAATTATTATTATTAGTTCATTAGTTCTTAGTTAGGTAATTTGTCAATTCAAACTCGATTCTAACCCTCTAATTCAGCCTTACTCCACACCTTAACCCTAGCCCCATTACAACCCTAACAAAGACCTTTTGATTTGTGTTTCATCTCATATTTCAGTGGTGGAGATTTGATTTTCATGCAAGCCTATGGGATTAACTCTTCATGTTTGACTTTTGAGTGCCTAAATTCTGAACCTTAAACACTTTGAGTGATTTGAGTGAATCTTTTGTGAGGATGTCAATCCTTGTCGATTTCAAATTAAAGGTAATTATTTAGATAAGGGGAGACACCTATGTTTTCGAGCTACAAAATCTATGACTTATACTGTTTGAATTATTTAGATAAGGGGAGATGCCTATGTCAATCCATGTATAAATTATCTCTGAATTATGATGAAACACGATCAATGACTATTATGAATTACAGGAAGTTCGTTTTAATTGTAAGTTGAGAATTTTGCTTGAGGACAAGCAAAAGCTTAAGTGTGGGGGTATTTGATAAACCGAAATAGTAACATATTCTAGGCTCACATTTAGTATGCTTTTGGATGAATTGTCCTTTGATTTATGTAAAAAGGTGCTCTTAATCCTTTCTTTTCATGTCTTATACTCAGGAAAGCACCCAAGGATAAAAAGAACGAGAAACGGGCTCAAAACGGACCAAAACGGACCAAAGAGGAAATTGACATGGCCTGGACTTGGATCCACATGATCGTTCCAAGTCAATCATCTAGAACACGATCTAACCCCGACTCACAAGGTCGTGTCTCATTAAAGAAATCCGAACACGGCCTGGCCACGATTTACATGGGCGTGCGCCATGGCCGTACCTCTGTCGTGGAGAAGAGCAATTTCATTCGGGAAAGGATACTTAGGGAGAAAGAAATGTATTTCAAAAGCCTATAAATACACCCTAAGTATGACCTGAAAAGGGGGAGCCCAAAGCCATCGTCTAGAGGCGTCGTGCTAGGCCAGAGAAGGCAGATTTGTGGGGATTCACTCAGGGATAGCCAGTTGATTCATCTCAAGAAGCCAGAATTATACTCAAGACGAAGTATCTCCTCTTCAATTCCTTGGGGTTTTAGGATTTCTTATGTTTTGTTTTATCTTTTCTCTTGAGATGTTTTCCTTTATTGTTATGAACTAAACCCTTCTGGATTCGAAGGGGATGAAACCTATGATGAATCTTGTTATTGTTTTCTGAATTATATGATAAATACTTATTTTGTTCTTAATTATGTGAGCTTAATCCAAATTTAATGTGCTTAGGTGGAGGAGGAATAGACCCTGCCTAAGAGTAGATCCAACATAATTAAGCGGAGTTGATCGCACGCCTAGAGATAGGGTGATGAGATTTTTCCGGATTAGGGTGAAACCTAATATGGGAGTCCACAGATCGATTTACTGCTATTCGAGGGGGTTACTATAAGAGAAAGAGATTTCCACTAGTTAACCTAGGGTTAGACGTTATTCGCTTCGAGAGAGGGTTTAATATATGTTAGGGAGTCTCACGGATCAAACTAAGTGAATAAATCGTATGGTTCAGCGTTAGATAACAAGTGAAGTCTAGGTGGATTCTTCCTAGGGTATCTTCGAAATCAACTGAGTTTTTCCCAAGTTATTTTCCAAATTCATTCTTCTTTGTCTTAGAATCTTTAGTTTAGTAGTTAATTAATTTAGATTAATAAACAACTTCACTTATTTTAGGCTAAATAATAAAAAGAAAGTTAGTATTAGTACTTTTAGTTCCTTTGGGTTCGATAATCCGGTCTTGCCTAAGCTATACTACTGTTCGATAGGTGCACTTGCCTCAATCGTTTTCAGAGTTAGTTTCCAGGTTCGATCATTCTTTTTATAAATTTTAAAGCTTTGATTCACAGCGATCAGTAAGCATTAAGCTTGTGATGTGGTGGAAATATGGTAAAGGATGGAATGAGTAAGCATAGTTGTGGATGTGAATTGTTTTGTTTAGTATAATGCTAATTGTTGTTTAGCTCATACTATGATGTTAATTGTTTATATGTAAACTTACAAAGCTTAAAGCTTACTCCCCTTTCTTTTCTCTTGTCTAATAGAGCTAAAAAGTCGGGACGAGATACGCGGATAATTTGGAAGATTTCCCACACTATCAGCTCACTTGGTATATTTAGATTTAGTGCTTTTGTATATGGCATGTATAGAGGCTAGACAAGTTAGTTTATTTAGTTGTATTTTCCAAGGGTGTGTTGGCCCTTTTGATGGATAATCTATTTTGTATAATGCCATGGTTAATGGTTTATCTTGTCATATGAAAAGATGTAGTTATCCATGAGAATTTATATTTCAAAGTATAAATTGTTTGATGATGTGTTGAATAGATACATGTTGTGGAAATTAGAGGGGTGAAAAGAGCTTGGTAAATAGCCTTGTTCTTGTCCACTCGGATAGACACACGGGCGTTTGTCTAGGCCGTGTGTGACAGACGGGTTAGCAACATGGGTGTGTGACTTGGCTGTGTGTCCCCTGCATGTTAAGATGGTAAGTCAGTGTCGACCACAGGCTAGCCACACAGGCGTGTGCCTAAGCCGTGTAAGGTGGCCAGTGTTCACCACGGGTGGAGAACACGGGCATGTTCTTAGGCCGTGTAATACAAGCAGTATACCCAAGTTTTTATACACGGGGTAGGGACATGGGCGTGTGTGACCACACGACCTGATCCCACGGACGTGTCCCATTTCACATGGGCGTGTGGCCCTTGTCAAAGTGAATGAAATTTTAAGATTGCAAAGGTTTCCGTAGGGTTCCGAAATCCCTCGTATGTATGTTTAAGGCCTCGTGAGTCTTTAATGAGGTTGTTGTGGTGGCTTTAGAGAGTTGTCAAGTTGGGACTAAAGTGGATTAAGTCCGATAATGCCTCGGGCCCAGTTCCGGCGTAGAATACAGGTAAGGGGTGTTACAGGATTGGGTTGTGTACTGATGCAGTTGGGAAAAGTAGTGGCCTATGCTTCTTGACAGTTAAAACCGCATGAGAAGAATTATCCTACACATGTCGTGTGTCCTACATCAAATGCCCACATGGCCTAAGACACGGGCGTGTCTCCTGGTTGTGTGAGCCACACGACCTGGCCACACGGGCGTGTGTCCCCTGCACTTAGGAAAAATTTTGAAATTTCACGAATAATTCTCTGAGTTTCCGGTTTAGTCTCGACTTGTTTCTAATGCCTATTTTGGGCCTCAATGGCCCATATAAGGGACATTATAATTGAATATGATGTTTTCTGAAATGAATAGTAAATGATATGAATTAACTATATTTGTTCTGTAAACTCTGGTAATGCTCCGTAACCCTATTCCGGCGACAGATATGGGTTAGGGGTGTTACAAATTCTTTCACATTTTTGTCTTATGAAAAGTAAATGTTCATAAATTTTTTCTTGTATAATTATTGATTGAATAATTGAATTTTTCAAAGCCATATTTTTTAAATTTGGATTTAATTTCCAATTTCAAGTACTGACTTCGAGGACTATTTCTATATACTTTGAAGAAAATATCATACTGTTAACAACAAGAGTAAATCTACGGTGCTTTTTTAAGGTTTTTCCATTTTCTTTAGCTAAAATTTTATCAATCAAAGGGTTATAAAATATCATATTTAGAAAAAAAACTAATGAAAAAAAAAAGAGAAAAAGGGAATAAAGTTTCAAGATAAACTCATTGGTAATAAGAATTGGCTCGAAAAACGCTTGTTAGTTAGAGAAGGTTTTTTTTTTCTTTTTGGGGTTTTACAAATTTATAGATATGGAAAGCCTCTGTTTTAAAAGTTGAAAGCTTTGATTAGAAAGTTTAAGGGTCAAATTGATAGAATTTTTAAATAATGGTTAAATTTATTAAATTATTTAGAATTAGTATTAAATTGATAGAATATATAAGTATTAAGGAAAAAATTTGTTATTATACCAGTTGGAAAAAGGCTTTCCGTTATAAATTTAATGGTAGGTGACCAAAACAAGAACGGATTCAATCGTTAGTGACTAGATTGAAAATTTTTGAAGTTGGGTTATCATTTGTATAGTTTACCCTTTTTTTTATTTTACATGCATAATGAATTTGGACAAAAGATGTCAATATTTAAATGAACCTGAATGTCGATTTGTTTAAATTCATTCTTGATGTGCATTTTTATAATTTTTTTTATAATCTAAAAATAATAATATAAAAATATGATAGTTTTAGAAAAAACTACTACATATTTTTAAAAAAATTTAGAACTTAGAACTTCGTGCTTTAACCTTCAAGAGTATGACATATTTATTGTTAGATAATAGGTAAATGGATGACAACAATTACGTTATCCTCGATAAGGTCTCACCTTGATTTCTTAAATGAAATCAAGACAAACTAAAGAGGATCAACGATGAGTGTTATGCGAACGTGTGAGCTCATTCGTATAGTGCAACATTGCCAATTCTTCTCTTTACAATTTTGTGATTTAAAAAAATCACATCATTATAATTTCAAAAAAATATATTTTTTAGAATTCTAGAAAATAAATTGTGAATTTTGAGTTTTGAGTTTTTTTAGAATTTTCTATCATTTTCATTTTTTGCATTATTGTTAAGAAAAATTTTAAAAGAATTAAAATGATACTTTAGCTATAGTTTAGAGCTAAATTAGTCAATAACCTTTTAACTTAACATGACATATCATCATCTCGTTAAACGGGTAATGGAAGTTAATAGACTAGCAGCCAAATGCAACAACTTGATAATATTAATGACTATTACGTAACTTTTGAAAATTAGGTGATCAAAACGTAATTAATCAAAGTTTAGTGATTGTTCATATATTCTACCCTTCTTTTTCTATTCTAAGGGGACTTATTTTAATCATGTTCTTTTAGAATGATATACTTAGATGTGAAAGTATTTGTCAAGTCTATCTATTACAGGGATTGGATCAAATTAATCTTTCTATCGTTAAATGCATAGATTTAATCCTTGTACTATTAAAAGGATCAAATAATGGCAGATTGTAACACGATTAACATTTGTAGTTAAAAAATGACATAAAAATTATCTTTTTCATTTGTAGTTCAACTCCAAACAAAAGATTTCATTCTCAGAACCATAAAAAGCTTTCAAAATATTAACTTTGTTTATAGTAAATGACATTTTTAATAATACAGGGTCTAAATTGATTCATTTAATAATAAAAGAACTAATTTAATTTGGTTCCAATAATATTGTTGAGTAATATTTTCTCGTATGTTATTGATAGGACTATTCAGGTATTTATACATATTGTTACAGATGCTATTACAACTCATGATAGGGTCCCACTATTTTGTCTTGACTCCATTTTCGTTGCCTCTAGTACTGACATTCTCTGCGAACTTCAGGTCTACTGGGTACATGTCTATGGAGCACACGATCCTTTCTATTCCTGGGACTGACATTCTAGGCGAGCTCTGTGCTTGCTAGACACGTGTTTGGGTGGCCTGCGGAGCACATGGTCCTTTCTGCGAGCTCCTTGGGTGTATATGAGCTGAGACCGTGGCCATCCCTTGGTTCCTGGGGGCTGAGACCGTGGCCACCCCTGGGTTCCTACAAGTTGGATCTGAGACCTTGCCTTGCGAGCTAGATCACTGGCTTTACCTCGCGAGCTGGGTCCGCGAGTTCGCTTTGCTGTCATCTCGTGGTTCGCCTTGCACTCAATCTTCTGATGGTACCTATCTGGGTCACTGACCGGAGACCCAGATCCTTTCTAGAACTTGGGTCGATGATTACTGATGTATAACAATTTACTCTCCCCTAGTGGGCCTAAGGGGTGTTATAAAGTGGAGCTCCTTAGGTCCATTATGTCAAGTTTAAATGCAGCTTGCTGGGTAGGCTACAAGCTGTGATGCATAACGATCTTTCTGCCACATGCGCAGTGGGTTTTAAATGTGCGTATTTGACCGTTGAAAGTTGAATCATTTCCATTTTCTATCATCTGGATCGTTGATTTTCCTTGGTTATATGAATCATCAAAGAGCGGGAAGAGAAATCCTTCTTTAAAATGAGGAACCTTCAGAGCCCTAAATCTTTCACACTTAGCATTTTTAGCAATTTGAAACGAAGGTAATTTCAAAAACATTTGTGCTTTTTAATTTTTGCTTTCTTCTTTTACCAATACTATGACGAAGATGAGAGGGATCTGTAACCAAATAGTTAAAGCCTCTTTACTGCAAGAACGATCGTCTCGGGCTCTAGTGACAGCTAAACTCTATCTCTATACCACTAAGCGAGAAGAACTACGACGGGTGCTGGCCAGGTGGAGGATAAAGCTCCCCAATTTCGCTTTTGAGTTCTCCATCCTAGAGGGATCAAATTGGCTGTGTAAAACCACCGAGGACAGCTTCCTGCTACCAATTTACGCGCTCGAGGCTAGGTTCCACTTGCCTCTGTACCCCTTCTTCTGTAGTTTTCTCAAGGATTACGTCATTTTCCCCGGTCAACTCTTGGTCTTTTCTTGGTGGATTTTCATGGCGTACTTCATTGATTGTTCTCAGCGTGACGAGGTCCCTTTGCTCGCCATTTTCTAGCACCTATATCAGCTAAAAGGTCACAATCAGGAGAACTTAACGGGGTTTTATACCATCATCATGCATCATTGCTTCTCCTGAATCAGGGGAAGTATGTCCGAGTTTGCAGCGAAATTGGTGATGATTTTGGATTTCCTATAAAGTGGTTCTCATTAATCCGAGACATGTGTTCGTTTCAATGGACCCTCCCTATAGCAAAAGCCAAAACCCAATTTCAAAGGCTTCGCATTAGGCGTTTGTTGGTTTTGGAGGATCTGATCACGACGATGAATGTTTTTAAATATTGTTTGGAGGGTTTCAGCCCCAATAGGTGGAGACCTGGTGAAAATAGGGAGGTCGCTCAATCTGTCGGTGCGCTTCCTAAAAGAAGTACATGGCTTCATGATGCTGTGGATGATTTGGGTTTGATATTGCGGGGCTTCAATAAAGGACCAATAAATTTCTTTTATCATTTCTGCGAGATAAGTCTTCGCCCATTTGCTTTTGATGCATCTTCGCAACTGGAAAGTAGTAGGAGTAAGTTAATTTGCTAACTGCCCCCACTGATAATAGAATTGTTGCTGATACAGGTGTCAATCATAGTTCTAGAAGTGATTCAAGCGAAAATAACAGTGTTTCTCGTAAGATCAATGAGGCCATGGACATTGATTCAGTATTAAGCGGGGCGCGCAAAAAGTGCAAGACTAGTGCGAGGGCTGTGCGCATTGCTTCTACCAACGAGGATGAGGGGAATAGTGCACAATTGGAGTGATGTAGTAAGAAAAGGGCAGACCCCATTGGCCCTAGTGCTACTGTGGGTAGAACTCCAAGTTCTCCAATGACGAGCTTGTCGACTGTTCCCCTTGTTAGCTCGCCAATTGCCATTGATAAGGATACTCCCCCACCTGTCCCTCATGTATCTCCTTCTGTACCTGTTGTTCGAAAAGCTCCATTTAGAAGTAATGAATGTTCATTTTTATGGCGCAAAGATTTGAATGTGCAAGAGTATCCATATAATCTTGTCCATGTGTCCCCAGGCGGTAAGTTCTTGTGCCAGAAGCTGCGAGTTTAAGCAGGGCACGAATACCTTCTGCATCTAGCCTATCCTCATCCCTGCAATTCTTGCTTTCTGAAGCTAACATGGTGGGGTTTAAATATGAAGAGGCCCGTCAAAGTGAGCTTGTAGAGACTAAGACAGATTTGGCCAGAGTTCGCGAGCTGTATCTTAAAATGAGGGAGGAAAATGAGGTTATCAGTAAATAGAATGGGGATCTTATAGAGCCGTGACTATTACTAAGATTAAAATGGATGGGCTAGCTTGCGAGATGTGTAATATCCCGGGTTAGGGGCTGTTTTGTTGATGCATGATATTGCATGAGTTTAGTGTGTTGTGTTGCTGTGTGTGTAGTGTCGGGGCTTAATTGTAGGCTAGGAGTGTGCCTGAGTAGGTAGGAGAATTTTTTGTTTTTAGGCTTTATGGGAGAGGAGCTGAGGAAGCTGGGGTTTTTATTTTATTTTTGGAATTTCATAGCACAAATAAGGAGCTAGCTTAGTGGCAAAGCGTGCGCTACATGGGGAAGCTTGGTGTGGCGTCATCTACTTGTGGTGGAGGTCCAGTGTTCGAGCTGCAGATTCCCCATTTTGGCTCTCATTTTGGACGGCATGGAGGGAGAGGTAGAAGGCAATTCGAATTCTACTTGGACTTGGTCTTCACTTTCAAATGTAAGGTGGAGAGCAAAATGTGGAGGAGGACTTGGTCCACTCATTTGAAATGAGTGGTGGTGAGTGTGTTTGGGGGTTATGGCCGAATTTGAAGGAGTGTGGAGTGGGGGAAGTGGACGGCTTAGTGTGGAGAGGTGCTAGCCGAAATGCATTTTTGCATTTTTGGCATTTTGGGTGCATTTTCGGTCTTTGGAATATCAAGCAAAAAGTCTCTTCTTTGGTCATTTGTTAGCCGATTCTTTCTAAAGAATTTCTCTCATCTTCTTCACTTCTTGAAACCGAAAACATCAAACCCCTTTAGTTGCCGAAAAGTTGCTTTGTTTTCTTGATTTTGAGCTTGTGGCCGAATGTCCCTTCCACATCTTCTTCCTTCTTCATTGGAGTAAGCCGAAATTATAACTCTCTTCTCTCCATACTCTTTTCCTTGTTTTGAAACCTTGATAGCCGAAACCCCATTCTCCAAAATACCTTTCTCCATTGCTTCTTCTTTCAAACCGAAAGCACTTTTCTTTTCTTTGTTCCTTTTTGTTAGTTAGCCGAATATCAACCCCTTGTTTCCCCACTTTTCTCTTGAGTTCTCTTCCTTGGTGTGAAGCCGAAACTTCTTTCCCCTCTTTGTTAAGGTGTTAGCCGAATCTTTTCCTTCTCCTAGTGGTTCTTCTTGGCCGAATAATTAGGTGTTAATCTCGTGTTTCTATTCTCTTCGTTATAGGATCATTGGATTGTGGAAGCAAGCAAGAGGAGCCGTTTTTCTTCACAATTGATTAGTAAGGGTAAGTGATTGGTTGTTGTTAGTTTAATCGTCTGGTTTCGATTAAATCGTGAATGATAAAGGATTAACTGTTATTCTTTTCAAGGTGGTGGCCGATCGTCTTAGAGGGACCATTGTGGTTCGGGGTTGGTTGGAAACCAAGTTAAGAAGTGAAGGTAAGGGTTTGAGATGACTTCTCTTGGTATAAAGCCTTTGGCCGAATGGTTTTGGGTACTAACCCCTATGTTGGCCGATTATAGGAGCCGATTAATCAAGGGACTTAGATCGCTTTTGTCGATTTCTAGACTCAGATTACTGTGTGTGTAAACTAACACACCGATATCTAGTAATGTTATTAATAAACCCGTTTGCTGTTAAAAACTATACCAAGATGACGGATAATTGGATACCCAAACGGGTATGTGTACGTATCCGGTAAGTCTAATTTATTACAAGTTTCGTTATGGATACCTTGGGTATTATGATCTATGTTATGTATGCTATGAGATGTAGTGCTAGACATGTTGGCATGATATGCATGACTTGTATGATATGCATGATTACATGAGTATGGTATGTTGATGGGTGATATGAGTGGAGGGAGCAGTGATATTTTGTGCTACCGAGCACAGGTGTTTTGGTAACACACTTTGTGACTTTGGGTCACCAGTGCTTTGGTAGCACATTTGTGTCTTTGGGACACCAGAGGTTGGGCACCTCATTGCGACTCGTCCCTGTGGTTTGACACCACCGTGGGTTGGCCCCACATGAGATATGGGATCGCCTCGCTAGTGATTGGGTATCACACGATGGGTTGGCCCCATCATTCGATTATTGTGACTACGGTCACCAAAGGGTTTGGTACCACATTTGTGTCTTTGGGACACCGGAGGTTGGGCACCTCATTGCGACTCGTCCCCGTGGTTAACACCACCGTGGGTTGGCCCCACATGAGATATGGGATCGCCTCGCTAGTGATTGGGTATCACACGATGGGTTGGCCCCATCATTCGATTATTGTGACTACGGTCACCAAAGTGGTTTGGTACCACATTTGTGTCTTTGGGACACCAGAGGTTGGGCACCTCATTGCGAGTCGTCCCCGTGGTTAACACCACCGTGGGTTGGCCCCACATGAGATATGGGATCGTCGCTAGTGATTGGGTATCACACGATGGGTTGGCCCCATCATTGGATTTGTGACTTTGGTCACCGGTGCTTTGGTAGCACAAACGTGTCTTTGGGACACCAAAGTGGTTTGGCACCACATTGATGGATATTGTGTCTTTGGGACACCGGTGTTTTGGTAACACATTGTGACTATATGTCACCGGTGGTTTGGCACCACCAAGTGGTTTGGTACCACACGGGTAGAAAAAGGAGATACTGGATGGTTAGGATCGGGTTGCATTAATTATGTTGCTATGTATGATGTGTGTTAGCATGTTGTTTTCATCGGGAGCGGGATTTATGCAATGAGTCATTCGACTCACCCTCTCCTTTGACATTCAGGTGACCCGTAGATGCGGACATGGAGCCAGGGGTGGACTCTGGTGCACATGCCATGCTTTAATAAAAGTTTCGCTCGGACTATTCACTTTGGGTACTTCACTTATTTATTTTTATTTGAGATTTAATTTGGATTTGTAAAAGGCCTTTAAATTATGTTTTATGATGGTTATGTTTTAATTAGATTCGCAACCTGCTTAACAAATAACTTGGTATGAAATTTTACTAAAATTTGGTAAGATAATGTTTTCAAAATTATAACGCAGTGTGTTTTAAACTATACCATCGGGTATTTCGCTATGCTTTGCTATAAAATAAACTCAAATGATTTCCAAAACAAACTCGATTTTCTACTAAGTCTAAAATGTTTCAAAATAGCACTAAGAAACTATTGGAAATGCTAAATGAAATCAACTCGTTTTTAACTATATACTTTGGATAAGTTTTCAAAATCTAATCAAACAAGCCTACCCAAATTTTCCTCAAATTCACTATGTTTTCACCCCGCTTTTAAACGAAAAAACTGATCACTCAAAGACGTTTTCCCGTGAACATACCGATTCGGTCGTGGTGTCTTGTCCGAGTTTGGGGTGTTACAATTGTGGTATCGAGTCAAGTTCAAAGGTTTACTGTGGGCCCGAGGCCCAAAAAGTTTTTAAGAGTTTATTTTAAGTGTTTGTATGGTTTGAAAGGCATGGCACCGAGTCTCCCGCACTTCGCCGCCTGTAAGTACCCTTACTATTGCTTGTGAATTAAATGGATGTGATATGATTTGATGAATAGCAATAGTATACTACTTTAGAGATTGAAACCGATAGGATTCTGTGAACTCGCGAGAACAAATCCTCTTAAAATATTCATAAGACTTGCTTTTAAACAAGTGGAATAAATATCGATGCATAAAATTCTTAATCGACACGTAGAAAGATTAGTCATGAGCACTCGAGGCGGACGTGGTCGTAATACTCGTGGTAGAGGTAGGGTAGAATGACGTTTCGAGCCCGTAGGATCCGGTCGTGGTTCGTAAAATGAGATACCGGTTCCGCCACCGGTGGAGGTGGTGAGTTCCAAGATCGATCGGGACGACGCAGTTGTCACTTGGCGATGCCGCGAAGTGTTGGAAAGAGTAGCTGGTGTAGGTGGTAATGCAGAGTTAAGAAATTGCTCCTCGAGCGACTTGTGCCAATGGGGCCGAATTCTTCCGAGGTGTTTCGTGTTGCTCCCAAAGATCGCTGAATATTGGCTACGGAGGCAACCGAGCGGATCATGGACGATCCGACTTGATCTGAAGAGAAGTCGAAGGGCATCGACGCTTCTTCGGGATGAGTCATATCGCTGGTGGCTCACGGTTCGGACGATTGTGGCGTGCAGAGGATCTCGACATGGGATTATTTCGTGGTCGCATATCAAAAGAAGTACATCTGAGCTAGTTATATAGACTCCAAATGCAAAGGCTTTTCCGAGGCTTGTTCAGGGAGTAAATCATTCTCGAGTACGAGGTCGAGTTCTGAAGCCGAGTAGGTATGCCGGGGGCATTGTGGCCACCGAGCATGAGAGGTGTGTTCGTTTCGAGGATGGTGCGAGACGAGTTGAGGTGCCGATTGCTCCTCGCCAAGAGCGCGAGTTTCTTTGTCTTAGTTGAGAAGGCTAAGGTAGCCGAGGGTGTTAAGGAGTCGATGAGACAGGCATGGATGTAAATAGGCATAAGAGGAGCTTTGGGTCTTCGGATCGCGTCGGGTAATCCGCGAGAAGAGGGCCGCACCGAGTGGGCCGAGTCATCGCTAGGTTTGTTGTTTGCTAGGCGTGGACCGCCGCAGATCTGCAATCGCGTGGGAAATCGCATTGGGGTGGTCGGACCTGGAGGAAAGGGTTGCTTTGAGTGTGGTTCTCTGGAGCATCGTGTGAGGGACCGCCCGCGTAGGTTGGCCGTGATTCACCGAGAGTCGTGGTATAATCGCCTCGAGGTAGTAGACCGCCACCGCAGAGGGGCCGTGGTAATGGCAGAGGTGGTAATGGTTCTAGTTGGGGCCGTGGAGCACCGGGCAGAGGTGCGGTAGTTTCGATGCCGCATACCGGATTAGTGTATGTCGCGAGGCGCCGAGAGGAGGTGACGCACGGACGCCATAATCCCAGACGCTTTTTGATTTTTGGTTCTCCTTATACCGCTTTGATTGATGTGGGTTCAACGCACTCTTATGTTGCCGATGAGTATAGTAGAGACCTTGGATTTAGACTCGAGATATCTTTTAGGCAGATGATCGTGATTAGCCCTCTAGGTCGCTCTGTAGTAGTAGATAAACTGTTTAGAGAGGTACCCTTAGAACTCCAAGGGGTAGTGTTTCTTCGCCGATCCGATGGAACCGCCGCTTGGGGAGTTCGATCCGATTCTTGGAATGGATTGGTTGGTCAAGTACCAGCGAGGTTGGATTGCGCGCCAAGTTTATGGTTCTTAAGACGGTTGAGGGTGAAGAGGTGGCTATGATAGGTAATAGGAGGGATTACTTATCAAATGTGGTATCCGCTCCCAAGGCGCAGAAGATGGTCGAAGGGCCGTGAAGCGTATGTAGTTCATGTGTATGCGTTGGAGGCTAAGGAGTCTCGCTGTGGAGAAGGTTCGCACTGTTAAGGAATTTGCCGATGTGTTTCTCGAGGAGCTTCCGGTTTGCCGCCGATCGAGAGGTGGAGTTCGGGATTGATCTCATTACCCGAATCGCGCAAAGTGTCTATTGCTTCAGTATAGGATGGCACCAAAGGAATTGGTGGAGCTCAAGGCCCGATCCAGGAGTTATTGGATCGAGGTTTTATTAGGCCTAGTGTTTCGCCGGGGTGCTGCCGGTACTTTTGTTAAGAAGAAAGATGGCACGATGCGGATGTGTATAGACTACCGCCGATTGAATAAGTCGACGATTAAAAACAAGTATCCGCTGCCACGGATAGATGACTTGTTTGATCACCAAGGGTGCTGCGGTATTCTCAAGATCGACTTGAGGTCCGGGTATCATCGGTTGTTGAAGGTTAAGGAGGTCGATATCCATAAAACAACGTTTGACTCGGGTATGGGCACTACGAATTTCGTAATGCCGCTCGGGTTGACTAACGCGACCGCAGCGTTTATGGATATGATGAATAGGGTGTTTCAACAAAGATTCGGATCGGTTCGTCGTGGTTTTCATAGACGACATTTTGGTGTACTCAAGCGACAGAGGAAGAGCATGATAAGCATTTGCGAGTGGTGTTGCGATTTTGAGGAAAAGCAACTTCATGCTAAGTTCATGAAATGCGAAGTTCGCTTAGAGAAGTGACTTTCTTGGGTCATGTAGTGTCTACGAGGGGATTCGAGTAGATCCTCGTAAGATTGAGGCGATTTTGGATTGAAGCCGCCTAGGTCGCTGGTCGAGATTCGGAGTTTTTCTGGTTTGGCCGGATACTACCAAGGTTTGTTGAGGGTTTTCGTTGATAGCAGCGCCGATGACCAAGTTGTTGAGGAAAGAAGTTCCGTTTGTATGGATCGAGAAGCAGCAGGAAAGCTTCGACAAGTTAAAGAAGATTTTGACCGAGGCTCCGCTTTAATACAACCCGAGGTGGTAAGGAATTCACGCCTATTGCGATGCATCACATACGGGCTTGGGTTGTGTAATCGATGCAAGAAGGTAAGGTTGTGGCTTACGCTTTCGGATACCGAGGTCACATGAGGTCAATTATCCGACGCATGATTTGGAGCTAGCGGCTGTGGTCTTCGCCTTAAAGATTTGGAGGCACTACTTGTATGGAGAAAGATCGATAGTCTACACAGATCACAAGAGTCTGAAGTATCTACTAACTCAGAAGGATTTGAATTTGAGGCGCATGCAGATGGGTTGAGTTGTCGAAAGATTACGATCGCTCGATTGAGTATCATCCGGGCAAGGCTAACGTGGTGGCTGACGCGTTGAGCCGCAAGGTTGTTTCGGACTTAAGAGCATTGTTTGCCCACTTGAGCTTGTATGACGACGGGAGTATTCTGGCAGAGTTGCAGGTTAAGCCTACTTGGGTTGAGCAGATCAGAGAGAAACAGCTAGAGGATGAGGTTCTGAGTGTGCGGAGGTTACAAGTGCAGAATGGTGGTTTGGAAGGTTACAGCTTGTCTAATGATGAGGTGTTGTGTTTTCAGGGTAAGGCTTGTATGCCTAAAGATGTTGAGCTAAGGCAAAAGATTCTTCAGGATGCACATAGCAGTCCTCATGCTATGCATCCTGGAGGTAGCAAGATGTATAGGGATCTTAGAGAGTAGTTTTGGTGGCCTGGCTTGAAGAAAGAGGTGACAGAGTTTGTTGGAAAGTGTCTGACTTGTCAGCAGGTCAAGGCTGAACATCAGTTGCCGTCGGGGTTGCTTCACTGTGAAGATTCCTCGAGTGGAAGTGGAAAGGATAACCATGGATTTTGTCGGTGGGTTACCGCCACGCCAAGCAAGAAAGATTCAGATTGGGTAGTGGTGGATCGACCGACTAAATCACTCACTTTATTCCGGTGAGGGTTGATTATTCGCCTCGAAGCTAGCTTAAGTCAGTATGTTTCGAGAGATAGTGAGGTTGCACTGGGGTGCCGGTTCGATTATCTCGGATAGGGATCCCTGATTTATGTTAAGGTTCTGGAGAGCATTGCATCAGGCCCTGGGCACTCGTTTGGATTTCAAAGACGGCTTTTCACCCGCAAATCGACGGTCAATCGTAAAGGGTTATTCAGATCTTAGAGGATATGCCGAGAGGTTGTGTCCCGGATTTCAGAGGTAGTTGGGAGGAGTTTTTGCCATTAGCTGAGTTTGCCTACAACAACAGTTATCAAGCGAGCATCAAGATGGCACCGTATGAGGCGTTGTATGGTAGGAGATGTCGCTCACCCACGTGTTGGACGGAGTTAGGTGAACGCCGCTTGTTGGGACCCGAAAGTTGGTTGTTGAGACCGAAGACAAGGTTAAGTTGATTCAGGCCTAGATTGAAGGAAGCTTCGGACCGCAAGTCTTGCGCCGATCTTAAGCTTAAGAGATATAGAGTTTGGCCGTGGGGATCGAGTGTTTCAAGGTCTCGCCTTGGAAGAAGGTGTTGAGGTTCGGAAAGAAAGGCAAGCTAAGTCCGAGGTTTATTAGGCCGTATAAGGTTCGGAGACGAGTTGGACCAAAGCATGATCGCCTTGAGTTGCCAGCAGAGCTTAGTCGATTCACGACGTTTTTCATGTTTCGATGCTTCGAGGTATCGCTCAGATCCGTCGCATGTGGTAGCAAATGGAAGAGATCGAGGTAAATCCAGATTTGACCATGGAGGAGGAACCTGTGCAGATTCTTGATCGAGATGTGAAGGTTCTACGTAAGAAGTCTGTGCCTTTGGTTAAGGTACTTTGGCGGAATCATGGCGTAGAAGAAGCTACGTGGGAACCCGAGGATATGGTGAGACAGCAATACCCGCAACTCTTCTGATCAGGTAATTTCGAGGTCGAAATTATTTTAAGGGGGTAGAACTGTAATATCCCGGGTTAGGGGCTGTTTTGTTGATGCATGATATTGCATGAGTTTAGTGTGTTGTGTTGCTGTGTGTGTAGTGTCGGGGCTTAATTGTAGGCTAGGAGTGTGCTTGAGTAGGTAGGAGAATTTTTTGTTTTTAGGCTTTATGGGAGAGGAGCTGAGGAAGCTGGGGTTTTTTATTTTATTTTTGGAATTTCATAGCACAAATAAGGAGCTAGCTTAGTGGCAAAGCGTGCGCTACATGGGGAAGCTTGGTGTGGCGTCATCTACTTGTGGTGGAGGTCCAGTTGTTCGAGTCACAGATTCCCCATTTTGGCTCTCATTTTGGACGGCATGGAGGGAGAGGTAGAAGGCAATTCGAATTCTACTTGGACTTGGTCTTCACTTTCAAATGTAAGGTGGAGAGCAAAATGTGGAGGAGGACTTGGTCCACTCATTTGAAATGAGTGGTGGTGAGTGTGTTTGGGGGTTATGGCCGAATTTGAAGGAGTGTGGAGTGGGGGAAGTGGACGGCTTAGTGTGGAGAGGTGCTAGCCGAAATGCATTTTTGCATTTTTGGCATTTTGGGTGCATTTTCGGTCTTTGGAATATCAAGCAAAAAGTCTCTTCTTTGGTCATTTGTTAGCCGATTCTTTCTAAAGAATTTCTCTCATCTTCTTCACTTCTTGAAACCGAAAACATCAAACCCCTTTAGTTGCCGAAAAGTTGCTTTGTTTTCTTGATTTTGAGCTTGGCCGAATGTCCCTTCCACATCTTCTTCCTTCTTCATTGGAGTAAGTCAAATTATAACTCTCTTCTCTCCATACTCTTTTCTTTGTTTTGAAACCTTGATAGCCAAAACCCCATTCTCCAAAATACCTTTCTCCATTGCTTCTTCTTTCAAACCGAAAGCACTTTTCTTTTCTTTGTTCCTTTTTGTTAGTTAGCCGAATATCAACCCCTTGTTTCCCCACTTTTCTCTTGAGTTCTCTTCCTTGGTGTGAAGCCAAACTTCTTTCCCCTCTTTGTTAAGGTGTTAGCCGAATCTTTTCCTTCTCCTAGTGGTTCTTCTTGGCCGAATAATTAGGTGTTAATCTCGTGTTTCTATTCTCTTCGTTATAGGATCATTGGATTGTGGAAGCAAGCAAGAGGAGCCGTTTTCTTCACAATTGATTAGTAAGGGTAAGTGATTGGTTGTTGTTAGTTTAATCGTCTGTTTCGATTAAATCGTGAATGATAAAGGATTAACTGTTATTCTTTTCAAGGTGGTGGCCGATCGCCTTAGAGGGACCATTGTGGTTCTGGGGTTGGTTGGAAACCAAGTTAAGAAGTGAAGGTAAGGGTTTGAGATGACTTCTCTTGGTATAAAGCCTTTGGCCGAATGGTTTTTGTGTACTAACCCCTATGTTGGCCGATTATAGGAGCCGATTAATCAAGGGACTTAGATCGCTTTTGTCGATTTCTAGACTCAGTATTACTGTGTGTGTAAACTAACACACCGATATCTAGTAATGTTATTAATAAACTTTGTTTGCCTGTTAAAAACTATACCAAGATGACGGATAATTGGATACCCAAACGGGGTATGTGTACGTATCCGGGTAAGTCTAATTTATTACAAGTTCTGTTATGGATACCTTGGGTATTATGATCTATGTTATGTATGCTATGAGATGTAGTGCTAGACATGTTGGCATGATATGCATGACTTGTATGATATGCATGATTACATGAGTATGGTATGTTGATGGGTGATATGATGAGTGGGAGGAAAGGTGATATTTTGTGCCGACGAGCACCAGTGTTTTGGTAACACACTTTGTGACTTTGGGTCACAAAGTGCTTTGGTAGCACATTTGTGTCTTTGGGACACCAGAGGTTGGGCACCTCATTGCGACTCGTCCCCGTGGTTTGACACCACCGTAGGTTGGCCCCACATGAGATATGGGATCGTCGCTAGTGATTGGGTATCACACGATGGGTTGGCCCCATCATTCGATTATTGTGACTACGGTCACCAAGTGGTTTGGTACCACATTTGTGTCTTTGGGACACCGAGGTTGGGCACCCTATCATTGCGACTCGCCCCCGTGGTTAACACCACCGTGGGTTGGCCCCACATGAGATATGGGATCGTCGCTAGTGATTGGGTATCACACGATGGGTTGGCCCCATCATTCGATTATTGTGACTACGGTCACCAAAGTGGTTTGGTACCACATTTGTGTCTTTGGGACACCGGAGGTTGGGCACCTCATTGCGACTCGTCCCCGTGGTTAACACCACCGTGGGTTGGCCCCACATGAGATATGGGATCGTATGCTAGTGATTGGGTATCACACGATGGGTTGGCCCCATCATTGGATTTGTGACTTTGGTCACCAAAGTGCTTTGGTAGCACAAACGTGTCTTTGGGACACCAAAGTGGTTTGGCACCACATTGATGGATATTGTGTCTTTGGGACACCAGTGTTTTGGTAACACATTGTGACTATATGTCACCGGTGGTTTGGCACCACCAAAGTGGTTTGGTACCACACGGGGTAGAAAAAGGAGATACGGATGGTTAGGATCGGGTTGCATTAATTATGTTGCTATGTATGATGTGTGTTAGCATGTTGTTTCATCGGGAGCGGGATTTATGCATCGAGTCATTCGACTCACCCTCTCCTTTGACATTTCGGGTGACCCGTAGATGCGGACATGGAGCCGGGTGGACTCGGGGTGCACATGCCATGCTTTAATAAAAGTTTCATTTCGGACTATTCACTTTGGGTACTTCAAACTTATTTATTTTTATTTGAGATTTAATTTGGATTTGTAAAAGGCCTTTAAATTATGTTTTATGATGGTTATGTTTTAATTAGATTCGCAACCTGCTTAACAAATAACTTGGTATGAAATTTTACTAAAATTTGGTAAGATAATGTTTTCAAAATTATAACGCAGTGTGTTTTAAACTATACCATCGGGTATTTCGCTATGCTTTGCTATAAAATAAACTCAAATGATTTCCAAAACAAACTCGATTTTCTACTAAGTCTAAAATGTTTCAAAATAGCACTAAGAAACTATTGGAAATGCTAAATGAAATCAACTCGTTTTAACTATATACTTTGGATAAGTTTTCAAAATCTAATCAAACAAGCCTACCCAAATTTTCCTCAAATTCACTATGTTTTCACCCCGCTTTTAAACGAAAAAAATCTGATCACTCAAAGACGTTTTCCCCGTAACATACCAGATTCGGTCGTGGTGTCTTGTCCGAGTTTGGGGTGTTACAAGATGGCCACTGAGAGGCAGAGCAAAGAGGTTGCACAAACTGAGCTAGATAGGGTTGTGACAGAGCATGCCGTTCAAACGGAGAGGATCATCAATGAGTACCATTCTCAAGTAGCGAGGGCAAGGCAAGATCAGTTTGAGGCTCTAGATAAATTTAAGAAAAAGATGGCTAAGAATGTGTGTAAGTCTATCTCCAAGCTGAAAATGAACATATTGTTGCACGCTTAGGTCATTGGTGGCCCTTTCGATGCGCGTAAAGTGGATCTCGATGCTCTCGATGGGTTGATATGAGCGAGCTGGGTTTTGACGTGCTCTATCCTTCAAGTTCTTCATGACACTCATTTGTGTCCACCTAGAAGAATTCTCTAGACTTCTATTTAGAGGAGGACCTAGCTGAGGATGAAGACGTGGCCCCCTTCGCTAAGAACAACGATGTTGTGTAACACCCCTTACCCAGATTCTATGTCGGAACTGGGCACGAGGCATTACCGGGCTTGACTTGCTTGATCATTCCACTTTAGGCTATAAAAATTCTTTCCAACTTAAAACTTTTCATTCACCAGCGTAACGTTCCCTATCATGGGTCAACGAAACCCATTACACCCGCTTGGGGTATTGAGGAACCGAACCGAAACTTTCTAAACGCTTAAAAATTTTCACCTAATAGGAGCCACATGCCCGTGTGAAATGGGACACGCCCGTGTTGGCAAGCCTTGTGGTCACACACGCCCATGTCCCTTCCCCATGTGGGATTTATTTTCATCTCGAACCTACAGGGGTTTTCACACGGCCTAGACACGCCCGTGCGCTTAGCTCGTGTTCTCCACAAGGCCTAGACACGCCCGTGTCCTGCCCGTGCATGAAAACTTGGGTATTCTGTTTGTGTCACACGGCCTAGGCACATGCCCGTATGACTAACCCGTGGTCGACACTGACTTACAACACCAACATACAGGGGACACACGGCCAAGTCACATGCCCATGGGCTGGCCGTGCGTCACACACGATCTAGACACACGCCCGTGTGTCTACCAGTGTGGACCAATTCAAGGCTATTTTCCAAGCCATTTAGTCACCCTCACTTGCATACAATCATACACTATCATATACACTTCACATATCATCAATTATAACTCTCGAATTATTACATTCAAACCATAAAACGAAGTCTTCATCCCATACACGAGGGAGAACTAATTCTGGTATAATTACAAATGACTTAAGCCATCATCTATGGCTACACACGACCAAACCATAAACTCCCTTAGGCCAAAACAATTTGGCTACATAAATTAGGACTTAATCAGCTTTAAAAAGATCCCTATACATGCCATAACTCATAAGGACTTAAAACCTTATACCAAATGTCTGCTCGATAGTGTGAAGCATCTCCAGCGGTCTCCAACCCGAGCTAGCTAAATTAACCTATAAGAGATGAGAAAGAAAGAGAAGTAAGCAATAATGCCTTGTAAGTTCATATGCATATAACAATCAACTATTGATGTTCATTGATTATACTCAAACACAAGGTATTATAATGAGTTTTACTCTTAAACTCATGGTTACCTACTCAATCATTCTTGAAACTTACTCATTCTATCTCTTACCACATTCTAACCATGCCACAAGCCAAATGCTCATGTTAATTAGCATACATCCCTGCACTTTTCACCACATGGTCACATAAAACAACACATCAAACAATTTCAATAAGCCACTCATACTACTAATCTCTCAGTGGTTTCGCACTTAGCCCACCATCAATCTCTAATAGGGTGGTATCACACATAGCCCACCAGTCATCTATAATTACGGTGGTATCGCACTTAGCCCGCCAAATGATAATATAAGCGACGGTATCGGACACAGCCCATCATTTAATAATTTATAAGGTGGTAACGCACATAGCCCACCATTTACAATTTAAGGTGGTATCGTACATAGCCCACCATCATTATACATTCATGGATATTTATCCACATACATTTCTCTATTTCAAATGTTCATCCGGGAACATCCTCACACATTATCATTACAAATTAGCTTTCTACAGTAATCGTTCGCATTCACGGAATGCATTAATAATTATAACTTATGCAACCAAGGTGCATCATTTACACATAACCCACTATGGGTTCATTATATACCGAATTCATCTCAAATCAGTTCTAACACATACCTATACCTCTCGTGGTTCAAGCACATTCATTCTCATTTTCAACATACCTGTTGAATCACTAAATTTTTAAATAACACTCTTGAGTCTCATACACATAATGTCACATTGACATCATACCCCCGATAGGGTCTTACACGAATATCATATCAATGCCATGTCCCTAACATGGCCTTATTCAATATCTCACACCGAGGCCATATTCCAATATGGTCTTACACGGGACCTTAACTATCATCATATCATGCTATTTGCATTTCCCATTATTCTTAGATTCAATTCTCTTGACATCTCGTCAAAACATATTTAAGACCTTCATAGCATAAATATATATTCTATACAGCATTGGAATATTAAATAACCCACACGTAATTGCAGCATTTGCACAAGAACTTACCTCGATACCGAAAAGGGTAAAAAGGAATCTATTTGCCCACATTTCTCTTTTCTCTCGTTCTAGGTCCGAATCTCGTTTTCTTTGATCTAGAACAATAGAATTTACTCATTTAATCACTTATAAATTATAATACATCATAACCTACACTTAGGCAAAAATGACCATTTTGCCCTTATACTTTGGCAAAATTATGATTTTGCCCCTAGGCTCGTAAATCACTTTTCATCACATTTTCTTATTAAAAAAGCCTAGCTGAACCTTTAATCCTCTTACAACTATTCACAATTCCAACTATTTCATGCATTAATGAACAAATTACAATATTTGCATCTTAGTCCTAATTAGGTGTTTTCATGACAACACCTTTCACAAAAGTTGTTTCTCATCTTCCCAACATTCATTTTCTTCCATAAAAATGCAGCAAACAACTTAAAAGCTCATATGGAAAATCACTAAACTTTTTCCATAATGCAAAATAGTCCCCTCTTTAGAAAGCTTAAGCTTTAGAGATCTCAAAAGTACAATTATCTTCAAGAAATACCACCAAAGTCACTTACTTGAATGGAGAAAAGCTTGCTGAAATTTTTAGCTTTCAAACACCCCTTGTTTGCTGAAAATTTTAGCGGAGAGAAGAGAGGAAAGATGACATCTTTTTCCTTTCTTTATTTTATTATAAAACATCAATTTAATCCACCAAACTTACCAACTTTGACCAACTCTGAAAATTTTGTCTCCTATGGCCAGCCACACTATTTCAAGGGCTCTAATTGCCCTTTAAAGACCTCCAATTAGAATTCCATGGCTATTTGGTACCTTTAGCCCATAGAATGGAACTTTCGCACTTTATGCGATTTAGTCCTTTTTCGCGATTAAGCCCTCAATCGCTAAAATTAAAGCACCAAAATATTCATGCAAAATTATAAACATATTATAACACATAAAATAACATGAAAATAATTTTCTCTAATCTCGAATTAGTGATCCCGAGATCACTGTTCCGACTAGCCCCTAAATCAGGCTGTTACATGTTGCACCTCTTGCTCGTGTAGACAATATGGGCCAAGGTGTTGATGGAGAATAGGGGGATAATGCATCATAGTTACCTTGTATTTGTTATTTTTATGAAATGAAATGAAATTTTTCTTTTGAAGAAATTTGCTTTTAATAGTCGTTGGTCATTGTGTCTTTCGCGAGCTTATCACATTTATCGCATAATTATATCATTATTATGAAAGCTTCAGATAGAACCTCTAAAATTTCGATACTTTACAGAAGTTTCCTAGAATCACCAATTTGGATCATTAATCCACGAGCCATTTTAGGCTTAGGAAATTTTCTAAAATAATCGCCTGGAAATATCAATTTGCAAACTGTTTCAGATTTGGAAAATTTTCTAAAATAATCAGTTGGGAGTATTAATTCGTGAGCTATTTTGTACTTGAGAAAATTTTCAAAAATAATTGACTGGGGATGTGAGATCACAAGTTGTTTTAAGGGTTACGATTTTGATCCTGCGAGCCTAAATTTGACAGCTGGGAGTTTGTAACTCTCGCTAACTATGTTGGAGGCTGCAGTTCTAATCCCACAAGCCTTATTATGATAGATGGGAGCTTTGCTCTCGCTAACTGTGTTGGAGGATACGGTTTTAATCCTGCGAGCCTTAGTATGACACCTAAGAGCTTTGCTCTCGCTAACTGTGTTGGAGGCTACAGTTTTAATCCTGCAAGCCTTAGTATGACAGTTGGGAGCTTTGTTCTCACTAACTGTGTTGGAGGTTGTGGTTTTAATCCTGCGAGCCTTAATATGACAGTTGGGAGCTTTGTTCTTCCTGACTATGTTGGAGGCTGTGGTTTTAATCCTGCGAGCCTTAGTATGACATCTGGGAGCTTTGCTCTTGCTAACCGTGTTGGAGGCTATGATTTTTTATCCTACGAGTCTCATTTTGACAGATGGGAGCTTTCCTCTTGCTAACTGTGTTGGAGACTACGGTTTTAATCCTGTAAGCCTTAGTATGATAGCTAGGAGCTTTGATCTCGCTGACTTTGTTGGAGGCTGCGATTTTAATCCTATGAGCCTTAATATGATAGCTGGGAGCTTTGCTCTCGCTAACTGTGTTTGAAGTTGCGGTTTTAATCCTGCGAGCCTTAGTATGACAGTTGGGAACTTTGCTCTTGCTAATTGTGTTGGAGGTTGCGGTTTTTGTCCTACGATCTTTATTATAATTGCTGGGAGCTTTGCTCTCGCTAACTGTGTTGGAAGCTATGGTTTTTAATCATGCGACCCTTTGTATCTGGGAGTTTTTCTCTCACTAATTATGTTGGAGGCTAAGGTTTTTATCCTACGAGCCTTATTATGACAGCTGGTAGCTTTACTCTCGCTAACTGTGTTGGAGGATGCAATTTTTTATCCTGCGAGCCTTATTATGATAGATGGGAGCTTTGCTCTCGCTAACTGTGTTGGTGGCTGTGGTTTTAATCCTGCGAGCCTTAGTATGACACATGTTATTAGGGAAAGATTCTTCATTCACAGGATAAGTATTTAGACATAATACTTTTTGATATGTCAGGCATTCTGATCGTTGTTTTATGCGATGTCAAAGTCTTAAAATTTATAATGAGAATGATCAAACCTGGAAACTAACTATGACAACGATTTGAGGCGAGCGCACCTATCGAACAATAGTATAGTTAAGGCAAGACCAGAATGTCGAACCCAAAGGAACTAAAAGTACTAATACTAACTTTCTTTTTATTATCTAGCCTAAAATAAAGGGAATTTGAGGTTTAAATCTAAATTAATTAACTACTAAATTAAAGACTATAAGACAAAGAAGAATGAAATTGGGAAAATACTTTTGGGAAAAACCAGTTGATAAGGACAATACCCGAGGAAGAATCCACCTAGACTTCACTTGTTATCTAACTCTGAACCAGACGATTTATTCATTTGACTTGATGCGTAAGATTCCCTAATGTATATTAAACCCTCTCTCGAAGCGAATAACGTCTAACCCTAGGTTGATTAATTGAAATCTCTTTCTAATAAAAACCCCTAGAATTGCATTAACTCGATCTATGGAATCCCATATTAGGTTTCACCCTAATCTGAAAAAATCTCGTCACCCTATCTCTAGGCGTGCGATCAATTCCGCTTAACTATGCTAGATCTACTCTTAGGTAGGGACTTTTTCTCCTCCACCTAAGCACATCAAACTTGAATTAATATCCGTGAAATATCAACACAAGAATTAAGAACACATAATTAAGAACAAGTCAAATATTTATCATATAGTTCAGCAAACGATAACAAGATTCATCTAAGTTTCATCCCTCTCAGGTATCTGAAGGTTTAGTTCATAACAATAAAAGAAAACATCTCAGAAGAAAAGATAAAACAAAACATAAGAAATCCTTAAAACCCCCTGGAGGAATTGAAGAGGAGATCCTCCATCTTGAGTATAATTCTGGCTTCTTGAGATGAATCAACTGGCTATCTTCGAGCGAATCCCCACGAATCTGCCTTCTCTGGCCTAGCAAGACGCCCCCTAACAAAAGCCTTGGGCTCTCTCGACAGAGGGTTTCTGTCGAACCCTCCGCTTAAGTTGCCCCATAGGGTGTTTTTATAAGCTTTGAGATGCCTTACTTGGCCCCTAAGCATCCTAATCCGAGTAGAATTCCTACTAGGGTGTTTAAATAGGCTTTTGAATGTGTTTCTTTTCCTCCAAGTATCCTATTTCGAGTGAAATTCATCTTTGTCATGGCATGGACACGCCCGTGTGAATCGTGGCCAGGCCGTGTTGAGTCTATTAATGAGGCACGGCCGTGTGGTCTTGGGCCCAGGCCGTGTCATTTTCGTGATCTGGCCCATTTGGCCCGTTTTAAGCCCGTTTCTTGTTCTTTTCATCCTCCGGTGCTTCCCTGGGTATAAAGCATGAAAACAAAGGATTAAGAGCACCAAATTATAGAAAATAGGGGATAAATCATCCAAAAGCATGCTAAATGTGGGCTTAAAATATGCTACTATTTCGGTTTATCACATTCCAAGTTCGCAGTACAACTATGCCCTCCATTCTTGCTAGCTTATATGCTCTGTAACCTATTTTTTCTATAACTTTGTATGGCCCTTCCCAATTTGGAGCCATTTTTCCCTACTGTAATGCGAGTAGACTAGCTTCGATATTTCTTAAGACAAGATCACCCACTTGAAAGTGCTTGTTTTTTACCTGGGAATTGTAGTAGCAAGCTACTTGTTGGGCGTATGCTGCGTTTCTAATTTCAACTGCCTCTCTGAGTTTGTCAATTAGGTTAAGATTTAGCCTAATGGCCTCCTGATTAGCTTCCTATTTAAAGTATTGTGTTCTGTGCAACCTCAAACTAATCTCTGCAGGGATTACAGCTTTTGCACCATAGATAAGCGAAAAAGTTGTTTCTCCCGTTACGGTATGGGTTGTAGTTCGCAAGGCCCATAAAATTCCAGGCAGTTCTTCTAACTAAGCGCCCTTAGCCCCGCCAACTTTTTCTTGAGGGCTGTTAGAATTTTCTTGCTCATTACTTCTACTTGCCTATTAGTCTATAGTGTTTTCACTTAGCTTTGAGCTAAAGCTATCTAGAGGTTAGTACAAAATTTTTTAAACTTTCCCTCAAATTGTGTACCATTTTCCGTAATAATCATGCGAGGTATCCCAAACCTGCAGACAATCGATTTCCATAGGAAAGACTCCATATGTTTCTCTGTGATAGTTGTAAAAGCTTCAACTTCAATCCATTTGGTGAAGTAGTCCACATCCACTACTATAAACTTCTTTAGTGCCATGGCTATAGGAAGGATATCAACCCCCCATGTAACACCCCTTACCCGTATTCTATATCGGAATCGGGCCCGAGGTATTACCGAGTTATAACCACTTGATCGCCACTTAGGCTCAATGTGACTACTCTCAATAGCTACCACTTCTACCTCATTAAGGACCTACGAGGTCTTAAACATACATATGAGAGCTTCCGAGGCTTTACCGAAACTTTATCGATCTTAAAATTTCTTTCACTTAGACAAGGGTCTCACGCCCATGGGGAATGGGACACACCCGTGTGCCCTCGAGACATGCCCGTGTCTTCCACCCGTGGTCGACACTGACTAAATTGACATGGCCTGGACACGCCCGTGTTCTCCACCCGTGGTGAACACTGACCACTTTACACGGCCTAGGCACACGCCCGTGTGGCCAGTCCATGTTCTATTCTGACATAAAATGCTAACATGCAGGGGACACACGGCCAAGCCACACGCCCATGGGCTGACCGTGTGTCACACATGGTCTAGACACACGCCCGTGTGTCTACCTACATGGACAAGAACAAAGCAATCTGTCCTGCCCTTCTCACCCCTCTAGCATACACAACATGTACTCATTCAACACATCCATAACCAACTCATAATGAACATGATTTTATGTGGATAAATACATCTTTTCATATATTAAAGTATCCAACAACCATGACATTATACAAAATAGTTTATCCATCTAATGGCCAACACATCTTAGCCAATACAACAAAATTCACCAACTTATCTAGCCCCTATACATGCCATGTACAAAACATTAATTCTAATGTACCGGAGTGTGCTGATAGTGTGGGTGATCTTCCGATTAATCCGCGTATCACGATTCAACCCTTATTCTCTATAAGACAAGGGAAAATAAAGGAGTAAGCTTTGAGCTTAGTAAGTTTACACATAAACAATTTAAGCATCCTAGTATAAGCTAAACAACAATTAGCATTATACTAACATATGTAATTCACATCCACAACTATGCTTACTCTTTCTATCCCTTACCACGTTTCCAACACATCATGAGTCACATACTCATAATCATTGACATGCACCCCTGCACTCAATATCACATTTACTCAAAATACAACACATCATTATTTCTTAATAATACATCCACACAGCTAAATTACTCAGTGGTTTCGCACTTAGACCACCACAATCAGATAATGAGGTAGTGTCGCACATAGCCTACCACAAAGGATAATTATAGTGGTTTTGCACATAGCCCACTAAATAATATACTTAATGATAGTATCGCACCCAGCCCATCATTGTTAAGTATTATGGTAGTATCGCAATTAGCCCACCATTAAGCATTATCACTACACATCCACATGTCTACTTTGTAATACAGTCATCCATTCACAACTACTATCTCATTCATTCCACTAGAACTGAATAAGTTCTCAATCATGCTACACTCTAGCTAGCATTAACAAAGTATACGCATAATTGCATCGTTTATACGTAAACTTACCTCGGTACTCAAAAGTATGGAGATGTGCAATTTAGTCCACTACTTTGCTCTTAACTCGGTTTTGATCCGGGCTTCGTCTTTCTTGATCTATAATGATAAGTCAACTCATTCAATACACACATTGACTAAATCGACCCACATCTCATACTTTGGCAAAATTACCATTTTGCCCCTAAACTTTCTCATGTCTACACTTTTGCCCCAAGGCTCGTAAAGTGGTTTTTATTCAACTTTCTATCATTTCATGCTTAGCCGATTCATAACCTTAACTAAAGCAATCATCAATTCTCACTAAATCATTCATGTATAACCAATTTCAAGACATTCACAAACTTGTCCCTACATGCATTTTTCATGAAATTCACTTAGCAAAAGATGTTTCTACTACATCAAGCTTTCATAATCTTCCATAAAACAACAAAATACATGTATGTCACACATGGTTACATTTTTGAACATCAATCCTAGCTCAACATATAGCTAAAAATAGCTTACTCATGTTACTAGGACTTCAAAAATACGAAGAATATTAAAAACGGGGCTTGGATGCACTTACTAGCAAGCTTGAAAAATTGGAGAGCCCTAACAATGGCTTCTTGAAATTTTCGGCAGCTTGGAGAAGAAGATGAATGAAATTTTGTCATCTTTTCCCCTTTTAATCAATTAATTGATAAATGACTAAAACGCTTACTATTTAAGGGCCTCTAATTGATAATCCAAAGCTATTTCATACAATTAGCTTCTAAAATCTCACATTTTGCAACTTTTTCAATTTAGTCCTTTTTGGACAATTTAACCGCAAATTAACAAAATTGCTTCATGAAACTTTCACCTTATCATGCAAACATGGCATAGACCTCAAAAAATCATAGTTATACCTCGAATTTGTGGTCTCGCACCACTATTTCGACTAGACCCTAAATCGGAATGTTACAACTCTCCCTTCTTTAGAGATTTTCGCCCTCGAAAATCTTACCAGTAAAGAGGTTTGGATGTTGCTCTCTCATAGCCTCTTCCGTTTCCCACGTAGCTTCTTCCACACTGTGTTTCTTCGATAACACTTTCACTAGTGCTATGCTCTTATTCCTCAATTGTTTCACTTCTCGAGCCAAGATCTTAATCGGCTCCTCTTTATAAGACATATCCGGTCTTATCTCAATTTTCGTCGGAGGAATCACATGCGAAGGATCAGAGCGATACCGTCGCAACATCGACACATGGTACACATTATGGATCTTGTTCAATTCTACTGGCAAAGCCAACCGGTATGCTACTGGCCCAACTCTATCTGTAATCTCATACGGCCCTATGAATCTCGGACTCAATTTTCCTTTCCGTCCGAATCTCATGATTTTCTTCCACGAGGACACTTTTAAAAACACTTTGTCACCCACCTCAAACTCAATTTCTTTTCTTTTCAAATCCGCGTACGACTTCTGTCGGTCCGAAGTAACTTTCAGACTATTACGGATTATTTCCACCTTCTCCTCAGTCTCTTTTACTAGATCGACCCCATGGATCCGCTTCTCACTAAGCTCAGTCCAATACAGAGGAGTCCGACACTTACGACCATACAAAGCTTCATACGGTGCCATCTGTATACTCGACTAATAACTATTGTTGTAGGCAAACTCAACCAAAGGTAGATACCTCTCCCAACTACCTTTGAATTCTAACACACAGCATCGAAGCATATATTCGAGAACTTGAATCACTCTTTTAGACTGACCATCTGTTTGTGGATGGAACGCAGTACTGAAATTTAACCTCGTACCCATGGCCTCTTGCAACTTCTTCCAAAACCACGAAGTAAACCTCGGATCTCTATTCGATATTATAGACAAAGGCACACCATGTAACCTCACTATCTCTGCAACATACAATTCGGCTAACTTGTCCAGTGAATAATCAACACGTACTGGAATAAAATGAGCCGACTTTGTCAATCTATCCACAACAACCCACACAACATCTTTCTTTTTCGGAGTCATAGGCAACCCCGTCACAAAATCTATGGTAATCTGATCCCATTTCCATTCGGGAACTATCACTGGCTGAAGCAATCCCGAAGGCACTTGATGCTCAGCTTTCACTTGTTGACAAATCGGACACTTTGTCACGAACTCAGAGATATCTCTTTTCATACCCGGCCACCGATAAAATTTCCTCAAGTCATTGTACATTTTCGTACTGCTTGGGTGTACTGACAAATAACCACTATGTGCCTCATGCAAAACCTTTCGGATCAATTCTTCATCTCTAGGTACAGAAATTCTGTCATGGTATAACAAACAACCATCCGAACCCACTCGAAAATCAGAGTCACTTTCTGATCCACACTTAGCTCTCTTAGCTTGCATCTCACTATCATTTCTCTGAGCTTCACTTATCTGTTGAACAAATAGTGGCTTAGCTCTCAATTCTGCCAAAATAGCACCATCATCAGACAATGCTAAACTCGTGCTCATAACTCTTAGAGCATACAAGGATTTCCTACTCAGGGTATCAGCAACCACATTCACTTTTCCCGGATGGTAATCAATGACTAACTCATAGTCTTTCAATAACTCGAGCCATCGCCTCTATCGCAAATTCAAATCCTTCTGATCCATCAAATACTTCAAACTCTTGTGATCCGTAAAGATTCGACACTTCTCACCATATAAATAATGTCGCCAAATATTTAACGCGAAAACAATCGCAGCCAACTCCAAATCATGAGTCAGATAATTCTTCTCATGCGGTTTTAGTTGCCTCGAGGCGTAAGCGACTACCTTACCCTCTTGCATCAACACATAACCAAGACCATTAAACGACACGTCACTGAAAACCACGAACTCTTTCCCCGATTCTGGTTGAACCAAAACTGGTGCCTCAGTCAACAATGTTTTCAGTCTCTCAAAACTCTATTGACATGCCTCCGTCCAATTATACTTGACATCCTTTTGCAACAATTTCGTCATTGGGGTAGCAATCACTGAGAACCCCTTTACGAAACGTCTATAATAACCCGCTAATCCCAAGAAGCTTCTGACTTCTGACACGTTCCTCGGTTGTTTCCAATCCACAATAGCCGAAATCTTACTCGGGTCAACTCTAATACCATCACCCGACATAATGTGTCCTAGGAATTCGAGCTCTCGGAGCCAAAACTCACTCTTGCTAAACTTAGCATACAACTGCTTATCTTTTAAAGTTTGCAAGATAATTCTCAAATGTTCCTCATGATCATTCTCATCTCGAGAATAGATTAATATGTCGTCAATGAAAACAACCACAAACTCATCCACATACGGTTGAAACACACGGTTCATCAAATCCATAAAAATCGCAGGTGCATTTGTTAAACCAAACGGCATGACTAAAAACTCATAATGGCCATACCTTGTTCGAAATGTAGTTTTCAACACATCTTGCTCTTTCACTCTCAACTGGTAATAACCAGACCTCAGGTCAATCTTGGAGAACACTGTAGCTCCTTTCAGTTGATCAAAAAGATCATCAATCCATGGTAAAGGATACTTATTCTTCACCGTCACTTTGTTAAGTTGCCTATAGTCTATACACAACCTCATCGACCCATCTTTGTTTTTCACAAACAGTATAGGAGCACCCCACGGTGAGTAGCTCGGTCTTGCAAAACCCTTATCTGTCAACTCTTGCAACTGAACCTTCAGTTCTTTCAACTCTAAAGGTGCCATTCTATACAGAGCAATTGAAATAGGTGCTGTTCCTGGAACTAACTCAATCCCAAACTCGACCTTTCTCTCTGGAGGTAATCCGGGTAACTCTTCCGGGAATACATCCAGATAGTCATATACCATCGGCACTGTATCAAACTTTAGTCCAACCTCTTGAGTATTCAAAATAAAGGCGAGATAGAACTCACACCCTTTTCTCAAACATTTATCAGCCACTAGGGAAGAAATCATCACTGGTAGACTATCCGATCCACCAGATTCAACCCGAACAACGTCTCCATTCTCACATTTCAATTCGATAAACTTACTACCATAGTTCACTAAGATACTATGGGTAGTCAACCAATCCATGCCAAGGATTAATTCAAACTCATCAAATGGCAACAACATAAGGTTTGCCGGAAAGTAATGACTCATAATTAACAAAGGACAATTTTTACACACCTTGTCCACTAACACGTGCTTACCTAACGGGTTTGACACCTTAACCACAATATCCGTAAACTCAACGGTCATACTCAAACTAGATGCCAATCTCATGCAAATATAAGAATGAGTAGACCCTGGATCTATTAAAGGAATAACAAAGGTGTCAAAAAGAGAAAAAGTACCCGTTATCACATCTGGGGATGATGCCTCTTCGCGGGCGCGAATGGCATACGTCCTCGCAGGTGCCCGACCCTCCGGTCTCACAGCAGAGTCTTTGGACGCACCTCTACCACTTGTCCCACCTCTCGGGTTCCTTGGTGGTCTACCCATTACACACATATCACCAACTTCAGTTGTTTCCCCAACACTCTCCGGTATGATACCTACCACAACTTGGACACTCCGATTTGTTCTTCGGATTGCCCACACTTTCCATCGATGTGGCTTGGACTCTCGAACCCGAACGAGTGTTGTCCAAGTCTCGATGTGAATATCCCACTGGTGTTGTCGTTCGAGGATTTACTTCCTTGGATCTTTTCGAATGGGCTTGATATGATTTGCCCATTGGTCGTTTTCTCGCATCTCGGGCTTCACTCATAGCCCTTTTCTTTTCTTTACTCAACTCTTCGGCCTTACTTGCCCTTTCGACCAACACTACAAACTCTTTCAACTCCAAAATACCAACTAGCAGTTTAATATCCTCGTTCAGTCCATCATCGAACCTTTTACACAAGATGGTCTCTGTCGACACACATTCTTGAGCGTACTTGCTAAGCCTAACAAATTCGCGCTCATATTCTGCTATTGTCATCCTTCCTTGCTTTAACTCAAGGAATTCCTTCCTTTTCCGATCAGTAAATCGTTGGCTTATATACTTCTTCCGGAACTCTTCAAGAAAGAAGTCCCACGTTACCTGCTCTTTCGGGACCACTGACGTCAATGTCTTCCACCAATGGTATGCCGAGTCCCTCAACAAAGATACGGCACACTTTAGGTTCACTTCAGGTGTACAAGAGAGTTCATCGAATACTCTCATTGAGTTCTCTAGCCAGAACTCTGCCCTCTCAGGGTCATCATCTACCTTAGCTCTAAACTCCTTAGCCCCGTGTTTCCTAATCTTATCCACCGGGGCTTTCGATATCCTTACTACATCAATACCTTGAGGAGCCACTGGATTTGGCTGAGGTATAGGAGGAGGTGGAGGAGGTTGAGCATTAGGGTTCGCTCGAACATAATCCGAGTACCAATTACTCATCATCTGGAGAAAGGCTTCCCAAGCCTCTTCTCCTTGACCCCTAACCTCGGGTCCACTCTCAACAGGCGTGATTCCTTACGTAGGAGCCGATGCATTACTAGCTGCTTCATCAGCAATCAATTGATCGGATCCATATACTATATTAAACAAGGTTTAAAATGATTAGAAACCACCACACTATCATTGTATACTTATGGCAAGTATAGCTAGACTCTTACACCCGCTACGATAGTCCTAGAACCGACTAAACCATAGCTCTGATACCACTAAATGTAAAACCCCTTACCCGTATTCTAAACCAGAATCGGGCCCGAGGCATTACCGAGTTAGAACCACTTGATCGCCACTTAGGCTCAACGTGACTACTCTCAATAGCTACCACAACTACCTCATTAAGGACCTACGAGGTCTTAAACATACATACGAGAGCTTCCGAGGCTCTACCAAAACTTTATCGATCTTAAAATTTCTTTCACTTAGACAAGGGTCACACGCCCATGGGGAATGGGACACGCCCGTGTGCCCTCGAGACATGCCCGTGTCTTCCACCCATGGTCGGCACTGACTAAATTGACACAGCCTGGACGCGCCCGTGTTCTCCACCCGTGGTGAACACTGACCACTTTACACGGCCTAGGCACACACTCGCGTGGCCAGTCCGTGGTCTATTCTGAATTAAAATGCTAACATGCAGGGGACACACAGCCAAGTCACACGCCCATGGGCTGACCGTGTGTCACACATGGTCTAGGCACACGCCAGTGTGTCTACCCACATGGACAAGAACAAAGCTATTTGTCCCGCCCTTCTCACCCCTCTAGCATATACAACATGTACTCATTCAACACATCCATAACCAAATCATAATGAACATAATTTTACGTGGATAAATACATCTTTTCATATATCAAAGTAGCCAACAACCATGGCATTATACAAAATAGTTTATCCATCTAATGGCCAACATATCTTAGCCAATACAACAAAATTCACCAACTTATCTAGCCCCTATACTTGCCATATACAAAACATTAAGTCTAATGTACCAGAGTGTGCTGATAGTGTGGGCGATCTTCCGATTAATCCACGTATCACGATTCAACCCTTATTCTCTATAAGATAAGGGAAAAGAAAAGAGTAAGCTTTGAGCTTAGTAAGTTTACACATAAACAATTTAAGCATCCTAGTATAAGCTAAACAACAATTAGCATTATACTAACATATGTAATTCACATCCACAACTATGCTTTCTCTTTCTATCCCTTACCACGTTTCTAACACATCATGAGTCACATACTCATAATCATTGACATGCACCCCTGCACTCAATATCACATTTACTCAAAATACAACACATCATTATTTCTTAATAATACATCCACACAGCTAAATTACTCAGTGGTTTCGCACTTAGCCCACCACAATCAGATAATGAGGTAGTGTCGCACATAGACTACCACAAAGGATAATTATAGTGGATTCGCATATAGCCCACTAAATAATATCCTTAACGATAGTATCGCACCCAACCTATCATTGTTAAGTATTATGGTAGTATCGGACTTAGCCCACCATTAAGCATTATCACTACACATCCACATGTCTACTTTGTAATACATTCATCCATTCAGAACTACTATCTCATTCATTCCACTAGAACCGAATAAGTTCTCAATCATACTACACTCTAGCTAGCATTAACAAAGTATACGCATAATTGCATCATTTATACATAAACTTACCTCGGTCTCAAAAGTATAGAGATGTGCAATTTAGTCCACTACTTTGCTCTTGCCTCGGTTTTGACTCGGGCTTCATCTTTCTTGATCTATAATGATAAGTCAACTCATTCAATACACACATTGACTAAACCGACCCACATCTCATACTTTTGCAAAATTACCATTTTGCCCCTAAACTTTCTCATGTCTACACTTTTGCCCCTAGGCTCGTAAAGTGTTTTTTATTCAACTTTCTATCATTTCATGCTTAGCCGATTCATAACCTTAACTAAAACAATCATCAATTCTCACTAAATCATTCATGTATAACCAATTTCAAGACTTTCACAAACTAGTCCGTACATGCATTTTTCATGAAATTCACTTAGCAAAAGATGTTTCTCCTACATCAAGCTTTCATAATCTTCCATAAAACAACAAAATACATGCATGTCATACATGGTTACATTTTTTAACATCAATCCTAGCTCAACATATAGCTAAAAATAGCTTACTCATGTTACTAGGGCTTCAAAAATACGAAGAATATTAAAAACGGGGCTTGGATGCACTTACTAGCAAGCTTGAAAAATTGGAGAGCCCTAACAATGGCTTCTTGAAATTTTCGGCAGCTTGGAGAAGGAGATGAATGAAATTTTGTCATCTTTTCCCCTTTTTAATCATTTAATTGATAAATGACCAAAATGCCCCTTCTCACTAAACTTTCCAATATCACCCAATCACGTCCATTTTTGTCCAAAAAATAGAATTTGGGAAAATTACTATTTAAGGGCCTCTAATTGATAATCCAAAGCTATTTCATACAATTAGCTTCTAAAATCTCATATTTTGTAACTTTTGCAATTTAGTCCTTTTTGGACAATTTAACCGCAATTTAACAAAATTGCTTCATGAAACTTTCACCTTATCATGCAAACATGGCATAGACCTCATAAAATCATACTAATACCTCAGATTTGTGGTCTCGCACCATTATTTTGACTAGACCTGAAATCGGAATGTTACACCCCAAGCTGCGAAAGGCCAATTACCTGACATGACTTAAAAAGGCTCCGCTGGTTTTCGTTGAATTTTAACATTTCTTTTGCAGGAATCAGACATACGAACCAACTAGTATGCGTTTTTTTGGATTGTAGGCTAGTAATACCCTTGGCTAAAGATTTTTTGTGTAAGTAATCTACTCCCTAAGTGATCGTCGCAAATCCCCTCGTAGATTTCTCGCATAACATATTAAGCCTAAGGTGGTGATTGGCACAACAACAGTGGATGCGAAAATCCCTTTCTATATAGTACACCCCCAAACGGGTGTACCTATCAAATGTAGGATTAAATACGTTGTCTTAATTTATCATGTAATCAGATGAGTTCGCAACATTCAAAAATTCGAATCATATATTGGGAATTTGGAAAATATTTTTAATTTGTAATGATGACATACCTCGCTGCTTTGTATTGTAATTTTACGAACTCCTTCTTGTCTCAGTTGTCTAGTTCGCCTTGGAGGGTGCAAATTACTGGTGTCATCCAGGTCCCCTCCTGATCCATGCATAATACTTGTGGTGCATCATAGCTTAGGGTCTCCCTATGCTCAAGTAGGATTTTCTCTTTTTGTTTGATGATAACAAATGATGCTAATTTAGACAAAGCATCAGCACCCGTGTTGTCACTTCTCGAGAGCTGCTTAATTTAAGCTTTGTCGAACCTTATGAGCATCTGGCTTGCTATTGCTTGATATTTTTTCAGCACTGCATCTTTTACATCGTATTCTCTATTCATTTGTTCTACCACCAACTGTGAATCGGTATGTACAATCAGGTCCTTTGCTTCTAGCTGGCGTGCTAATTGCAGTCCTGATACTAAGACTTCATATTCAACGATGTTATTGGATGTTTGGAACCCAAATGACAATCTGTACTGCCATTCGCTGCCATTAGGGTTGATTATGAGTGCACCTACTCTCGATCCTGTTATAATTGCAGAACAATCGACATAAACTAGCCAACTTTTTGAAGTATTAGTTTCATGTACACTTTTATGGATGTGGGTTGATCGTTGTTTTCACGAGTTTTAAAATTTATAATATGAATGATCAAACCTGGAAAACTAACTCTGACAACGATTGAGGCAAGTGCACCTATCGAACAGTAGTATAGCTTAGGCAAGACCAGATTGTCGAACCCAAAGGAACTAAAAGTACTAATACTAACTTTCTTTCTATTATTTAGCCTAAGAATAAAGCGGATTGTCGTTTTAATCTAAATTAATTAACTACTAAACTAAAGATTCTAAGACAAAGAAAGAATGAATTTGGGGAAATAACTTGAGAAAAACCAATTGATTAAGACGACACCCAAGGAAGAATCCACCTAGACTTCACTTGTTATCTAACTCTGAACCAGACGATTTATTCATTTGACTTGATCCGTAAGATTCCCCAATTTATATTAAACCCTTTTTCGAGGCGAATAACGTTTAAACCTAGGTTGATTAATTGAAATCTCTTTCTAATTAAAACCCCTAGAATCGCATTAACTCGATCTATGGACTCCCATATTAGGTTTCACCCTAATCCGGCAACGCCTCGTCACCCTATCTCTAGGCGCGCGATCAACTCCGCTTAACTATGCTAGATCTACTCTTAGGCAGGGACTTTTGCTCCACCACCTAATCACATCCATCTTGAATCAATATCTGCGAAATATCAACACAAGAATTAAGAACACATAGTTAAGAACAAATCAAATATTTATCATATGATTCAGCAAACGATAACAAGTTTCATCTAAGTTTCATCCCCCTCAGGTATCTGAGGGTTTAGCTCATAACAATAAAAGAAAACATCTCAGAAGAAAAGATAAAACAAAACATAAGAAATCCCTAAAACTCCCTGAAGGAATTGAAGGAGAGATCCTCCGTCTTGAGTAAAATTTCGGCTTCTTGAGATCGATCAACTGGCTATCCCCGAGTGAATCCCTACAAATTTACCTTCTCTGGCCTAGCAAGATGCCCCTAGACGATAGCTTTGGGCCCCCCTTTTAGGTCATACTTAGGGTGTATTTATAGGCTTTTGGAATGTGTTTCTTTGCCCCTAAGTATCCAAATCCGATTGAAATTGCTCTTTGCCACGACAGGGGCACGGCCATGGCACACGCCCGTGTGAATCGTGGCCAGGCCGTGTGGACTCTGTTTAATGAGGCACGGCCGTGTAAATCATCATCAGACCGTGTTCTAGTCTGTTTAAAGGGGCACGGCCGTGTGGGCTTAAGTCTAGGCCGTGTCGATTTCCATTTTGGCCCAATTTGGTCCGTTTTGAGCCCGTTTCTCTTTCTTTCCATCCTCCGGTGCTTCCCTGAGTATATAACATGAAAAGAAAGGATTAAGAGCACCTTTTTACATAAAATAAAGGATAATTCATCCAAAAGCATGCTAAATGTGGGATTAAAATATGTTACATTTACGGTTTATCAAATACCCCCACACTTAAGCTTTTACTTGTCCTCAAGCAAAATTCTCAACTTACAATTAAAACGAACTTTCCTTGAATCATAATAGTTATTAAAAATGTTTCATCATAATTCAAAGATAATTTATACATGGATAATTCAACTCAAAGAGTCCTAAAGATTTAGACAATATAAGTCATACATTTATAGCGCAACGCATAGGTGTTTCCCCTCATCTAAATAATTACCTCTGATTTAAAACTGACAAGAATGACATCCTCACTAAAGATTCACTCAAATCACTCAAGGTGTTTAAGGTTCAGATTTAAGCACTCAAAAGTCAAACATGAAGAGTTAATCCCATAGGCTTGCATGAAAATCAAATCTCCACCACTGTAATATGAGATGATACACAAATCAAAAGGTCTTTGAAAGGGTTGTAATGGGGCTTGGGTTAAGGTGTGGATAAAGGCTAAATTAGAGGGTTAAAATCGAGATTGACTTAACAAATTACCTAGCCAGAAACAATGAATTAAATAAAAGTAATTACATCAATTGTAAACTAATAATACTAATACTACGAGATTTTTCTTCAATAATTGGAATTCAAATGTATAAGCTCATTTAATCACAACACTAATAATGAATATACTTTTGATTGATTTTTTTAAGAACAAATCATAAATACATAATAAAGGAAAAATTACTGAAATAAAAATCATAGTTAGGCTATTAATCAAATCAAATCTCGATATAAGGGTAGTTAAAAAGGATGGTGATAACAAATAAAAAGGGTTTTGGGGTTAATATTAGCGGGTAAGTCAATAAATGGGTTGTTAGGATTAAACGGGGTTCACTAAGGGTAAATTATGAAGGTAGGCTTTTAGTGGAGTGAGTGGGTTAGATCCTAGGTACCTTTGTCATCTCTGTATATCAAATCACAAAATATGTGGTCTCGACATGTATAATCGATGCAAGTTCTAGAATAACAAATCAATGTTGACACACTCATAATCAATAATGTGAGCAAGAAAAGGAATATATGCTCTATAAGGCTCAAAATCTCACTAAAATTATGGGTATTTTGATGTCATCCTCGTAAATTCTAAACTTCAAAGTAATATTTAAATTTAGGTAGACAACCTAGAAAATTTTTAATTCTAAAAAAATAGACTTATCATGCTGGATTCTCTAGTATTCTTAGAATTCAATCATCAATGCACAATTATCAATGAATTAATTTGAAACATATCAATAAAATCATAAATCATCAGAAATTTCATCATAATTAGTAATATGAGAAAATTACTTAAAAACAAAGCATAATTCAGGGATTTGAGAATAATGCAAAAAGTTTAGAATCCTTAAGATTCACCCCCACACTTAAGATGTACATTGCCCTCAATGTACAAAGATAGATAATAAAATAATAATAATAAAATAAGATATGGGGAAAAGTGAAACTCCCTAAATTATGCATGACATCCTTGGGTTGGAGGTGAAATATAAGTCGGAGGGATCGTTCTGGATGACGATCCTGTGCTAGATGAAGAAATTGGGTAGCTCATGGAGGATTAGCCAGGATATAAAAATACTAATTAAAACTATACTAATTAAATAATTAAAGAAGAGCAAGCTAAAGTGAAGAAAAATAAAAAGTGAACTAAAATTAAAAGACAAAATAAATGGACCGTAGCGTCCTTATTGCTGTATGGTTCGCGAGGTGGGTGTGACCTCTAAGGCTGCGGAGGTGCTAGCGGTGGTGGAAGTGGCGGTATTCCCAAGCAGCCTTTAGAACTTCAAAGGTTGCATTGAGGCGGTGGTCGTGGTTTCGGTGTGATTCCCTAGTAGCCTTTTGAACCTGACACTAAGAAACTAGAATAAAATAAACTAAATTAAGCAGAAGAGAAGTAAAGATAAGGAAATTGAAGCAAAAGAGAAAAACGAATTAAAAACTAGATAGCATAAGATAATCAAAGGGAAGGAAAATAAGGGAAAAGAGTAAAGAAGGAGAAAAATAGAATGTTCTCAAAGACCCTTGGCTTGTCGAGTGATTGAAGTGGCCGGCATGAACTTATATAGATTGGTCTCCATGAGGGAGACTGTGCTGGGATCCTTCCGTTTCTTCGACATGGCCAAAAGATTGAGAAGAATGCTATAAGAATGAAGAATGCTAAGAATGTAGGATGTAGAAGGGTGTACTGGAGAAGAATGGTGAGAAAGAGGTGAGTAGAGGGAGGGGTGGGTGGTTTAAATAGAATCTCAATTCAGGTACATTCACACGCCCGTGTACTCTGGGCGTGTCGATTCACACGGTCGCCTCGCACGGCCGTGTGTCTGGATGTGTTGGTTCACCCACGCCTATTTTACAGATTGCCACGCCCGTTGGTGATAAGTCAGTGTCATCCACGGCCGCATCGCACGGTCGTGGCATTTTGTCGGTGCCCATGAGGGTGGTTGGAGTCCGTGACTCGCAGATTTGATTTTCTCTGACTTGTACCCTCTCTGCCGTGTCAGTACGGCGATTCTGTGCATCCACACGGCCACGGCCACAGCCGAGTGCTAGGTCGTGTGGTCTGGAAATCTGTACTTTTGGTTAGTTAATAGTTAGTTGCTAAAGATGAAGATAAAAGTGAAAATAAAATAAACTAAAATATAAAAACTAATGGGGTTAGTGCTCGGGTTGTCTCCCTAGAAGCGCTCGTTTATAGTCTTAAGCTAGACTTACCTCTCATTTGCATCATCAGGGAGGTTTGAGGAGTTGAAAGTCCTTCCTCATGCTATTGGTTTCGTTATCATGATGGAGTTTAAGTCGAGATGCATTTATATTGAAATTACTTAGAATAGGATTGCTTACCTCAACTGTTCCGTATGGGAAAACACTGATTACCCTAAAAGGGATTTCCTTGGTTGTGTTCAGGTCTGATGTGATGATGCGAGGATCTGTTTTATCTAACAGCACCTGGTCCCATATCTTGAAGTGGTTTGTCGTTCCTATGAGCTCTTCTGAGGGCTTTTTTGGTTTTACTTCGTGTGGTTCTGGTTCTTCTTCGTGTATCCCTAATTTTTCCTTGAAATGCATCTTCCACTCATCGAGATCATCGATCTGAATTCCTTGTTCCTTACGAGTTATTTCTTTGTCGGCACAGGGTATATGATCAGATTCAGTTGTATTCTTTTGTGGTGCTTCCTGAAAAGAAGGGTTAATCGAATCGTTGTCATTTGGATTTATTTTCTCACCTTGAGTACTCGATGTTCTAGCCAAATCGAGGGCTTGAAGAGTGACTGTCTCATTACCTATACGAAGTATGAGTTCTCCTGCATCAATATCAATTTTAGTTCTGGCAGTTGCTAAAAATGGTCTTCCTAAGATTAAGGGAATTGAATTATCTTCATCCATGTCTAAGACAACGAAATCGACTGGGAAAACGAATTTATCAATTTTTACAAGAAAATCTTCGATAATACCCCTAGGAATTCTAACAATTTTATCAGCTAATTGAATGCTCATCCTAGTTTGTTTGGGTTTCCCTAGACCTAGTTGTTTGAACAATTTATAAGGCATGACATTTATGCTTGCCCCTAAATCAGCTAACGTATTATCAATAGTTAGTCTACCAATTAAACACAGAATTGTGAAACTCCCTGGATCTTTTAGCTATTATGGTAGACTATTCTGCAACATTGCTGAGCATACTGCGTTTAATTCCACATGTGGATCCTCGTCTAACTTACGCTTGTTTGTCAAGAGATGTTTTAAAAATTTCCTCGAATCTGGCATCTGTGAAAGAGCTTCAAGAAGAGGTAAGTTGATATGTAATTTCTTTAAAAGTTTAAGAAACTTACCGAACTATTTTTCTGTGTCGTCTCTCCTTAATGCGTCGGGATATGGTATGCGAGGTTGGTATTCTCTGATTACCGGTTTTGGCTTATTAGTTCTTACCTCATCCTTACCTTTTTCGACCACATTCTCTTGCCTTGAATTGGGCTCATCTAATCCTTCACTTTCCTGAGCTGATATGGCTTGGATTTGCTCCTTTGGGTTAATCTCAGTGTTGCTTGGTAGACGCCCTTGCGGTTGTTCAGAAATTATCTTTCCAAGTTGTCCAACTGTATTAGTAAGTTGTCCAACTGTCTTAGTGAGTTCCCCAACTTGGCTCTCGATCCCTTTGATTGATGCCTGTTGATTCTTAAGGGTGGTCTCAGTGTCTTGGAAAAGGTTATCTGTGGCTGTCATGAATTTTGTAAGCATCTCTTCAAGGTTCGGCTTCTTCTCCAGTGGATAAGGCTGATTTTGGAAATTTTGAGGAGGTTGTTGTCATTGATTTCCTTGATTTTCTTGTCCTCCCCATGAAAAATTAGGGTGGTTCCTCCAACCTGGATTATAATTATTACTATAAGGGTTATTATTAGATCTGAAATTGTTACCTATATAGTTCATCTGTTCGTTCTCTGTGCCCGGTTGGTAGGGTGGGTACTCAGAATTCGCCATAGTTCCACTTTCATACAGACCGCATAGCTGGATGTACTGCGCAGGAACCATATACACCATCAAATCTTTTAGTTAGCATCTCTACCTGATTTGCTAGCATGGTTACTGCATCGAGGTTATAAACTCCGGCTGATTTTGTTGGTTTTGTCCTTGTAACCTGCCACTGATAGTTATTTAGTGACATCTCTTCAATAAACTCGTATGCTGCTTTGGGAGTTTTGTTGTTCAGGGTTCCACCGGCGGCTAAATCAACTAGTTGCCTTGTTGAGGGGTTTACACCGTTATAGAAAGTTTGGACTTGGAGCCACAAGGGTAAACCATGGTGCGGACACCTTCTCAAGAGATCCTTGTATCTCTCCCATGCATCGTATAATGTCTCTAAATCCATCTGCACAAAAGAAGAGATATCATTCCGTAATTTGGCCGTTTTGGCCGGTGGGAAATATTTTAGTAAAAAGTTTTCGGTCATCTGCTCCCATGTAGTGATCGACCCTCGTGGAAGAGAATGCAACCACTGTTTGGCTTTATTTCTTAAAGAAAAGGGAAATAACCGAAGACAGATGGCATCATCAGTAACGCCATTTATTTTGAAAGTATCGCAAAATTCGAGAAAATTTGCTAAGTGTGTGTTAGGATCCTCATCCTGCAAACCATCAAACTGGACAAATTGTTGTATCATATGTATAGTGTTAGGTTTCAGTTCAAAATTATTTGCAGCAATAGTAGGTCTAACAATACTTGAATCAATTCCTATTAAACTAGGTTTAGCATTTCAGCCATGTCTTGTGGTGGTGGATTGTTCTCTTCCATCCCTTCAGTAGGATTGGTTTCGCCTTCTTGCTCTTCTTCTACGTAGTTTAAGCTTCGCCTTATATCTCAGCAATTTCTGCGAGCTGTTCTTTCAGTATCACTGTCGTATAATAAAGGTCCTGTCGGGTTCCTTCTAGTCATAAACTAGAGGTACCTGAAAGGAGGAAATAATAAAAGAAGAAAAATTAGCACAGTTAAAATAAATAATAAATAAAATTAAATTACGAAAAAATAAATATGGCTAAAGTAATAAAAATAGAGCGTTCTTAATATTTTAGTTCCCCAGCAACGACGCCAAAAACTTGATCATTGTTTTCACGAGTTTTAAAATTTATAATATGAATGATCGAACCTGGAAAACTAACTCTGACAACGATTGAGGCAAGTGCACCTATCGAACAGTAGTATAGCTTAGGCAAGACCGGATTGTCGAACCCAAAGGAACTAAAAGTACTAATACTAACTTTCTTTCTATTATTTAGCCTAAGAATAAAGGGGATTGTTGTTTTAATCTAAATTAATTAACTACTAAACTAAAGATTCTAAGACAAAGAAAGAATGAATTTGGGGAAATAACTTCAGAAAAACCAATCGATTAAGACGACACCCAAGGAAGAATCCACCTAGACTTCACTTGTTATCTAACTCTGAACCAGACGATTTATTCATTTGACTTGATCCGTAAGATTCCCTAATTTATATTAAACCCTCTCTCGAGGTGAATAACGTCTAACCCTAGGTTGATTAATTGAAATCTCTTTCTAATTAAAACCCCTAGAATCGCATTAACTCGATCTATGGACTCCCATATTAAGTTTCACCCTAATCCGGCAACGCCTCGTCACCCTATCTCTAGGCGCGCGATCAACTCCGCTTAACTATGCTAGATCTACTCTTAGGCAGGGACTTTTGCTCCACCACCTAAGCACATCCAACTTGAATCAATATCCGCGAAATATCAACACAAGAATTAAGAACACATAGTTAAGAACAAATCAAATATTTATCATATGATTCAGCAAACGACAACAAGTTTCATCTAAGTTTCATACCCCTCAGGTATCTGAGGGTTTAGTTCATAAAAATAAAAGAAAACATCTCAGAAGAAAAGATAAAACAAAACATAAGAAATCCCTAAAACTCCCTAAAGGAATTGAAAGAGAGATCCTCCGTCTTGAGTAAAATTCCGGCTTCTTGAAATGGATCAACTAGCTATCCCCGAGTGAATCCCTACAAATTTGCCTTCTCTGGCCTAGCAAGACACCCCTAGACGATAGCTTTGGGCCCCCCTTTTAGGTCATACTTAGGGTGTATTTATAGGCTTTTGGAATGTTTTTCTTTGCCTCTAAGTATCCAAATCCGATTGAAATTGCTCTTTGCCACGACAGGGGCACGGCTATGGCACACGCCCGTGTGAATCATGGCCAGGCTGTGTGGACTCCGTTTAATGAGGCACGGCCGTGTAAATCATCATCAGGCCATGTTCTAGTCTGTTTAAAGGGGCACGCCCGTGTGAGCTTAAGTTCAGGCCGTGTCGATTTCCACTTTGGCCCAATTTGGTCCGTTTTGAGCCCGTTTCTCTTTCTTTCCATCCTCTGGTGCTTCCCTGGGTATATAACATGAAAAGAAAGGATTAAGAGCACCTTTTTACATAAAATAAAGGATAATTCATCCAAAAGCATGCTAAATGTGGGATTAAAATATGTTACATTTACGGTTTATCATGGGTTAACTAGTAAATGGCTTACAACAAGCAAAAAAGCAATTTTAGTATAAAAATACAGAATACATGGTGTTTCATCATAAAGTAAAACATATGGAATTGTTAGCATGTTATGTCTCATCATAAAATATAACTAATCAAATTGTTAACTTCCATCAATGTTTATACAACATATAATTTTTATAAGATATTTACTATAACAGCCCGATTTAGGGGCTAGTCAGAATAGTGATCTCAGGATCACTAATTCGAGATTCGAGAAATTTATTTTCATGTTATATTATGAGTTAGAACATGATAACATATGTACATGAAAATTTTGATGCTTTAATTTTAGTGATTTAGTGTTTAATCGTGAAAAATGACTAAATCGCATAAAGTGCAAAAGTTCCATTCTATTAGTTAAGAGTACCAATTAGCCTTAGGAGGTAAATTGGAGGTCTTTAAAAGGCAATTTAGCCCTTTGAGAAGGCTTGGCCGGCCATAGATTAGCATAGGGGACAAGGATTGACCAAGTTGGTCAAAGTTGGCAAAGTTTGGTGACTAAAATTGATAGTTTAGTATTAAAATAAAGAAAAGATGATATCCATCTTTTTGTTCATTCTTCTCCACCAAAAATAGCAAGAAAATAGGGGTTTTTGAAAGCTCAAATTTTTAGCAAGCTTTCCTCCATCCTAGTAAGTGATTTTGGTGATTTTTCTTGAAGAAAATTATACTTTTGAGACCCCTAAAGCTTAAGCTTTCTAAAGAGGGGACTATCTTGCATTATGGTGAAAAGTCTAGGGACTTTCCATGTGAGCTTTTAAGTTTTTTGCTGCATTTTTATGGATGAAATTGAGTCTTAGTTGTTAGATGAACAACTTTTGTGAAGGTTGTTACCATGAAAACACCTAAATGAACCTTTTTTGTAAAGGTTGTGAAATTGGTAGTAAACATGTAGAATGTTGGGTTTTGATGATAGCCATAAGAGAAATAAATGTTCACCTAGGCTTATTTAAGGTAGAAATTTGATTAGAATTGATTTTCGAGCCTAGGGGTAAAATGGTTATTTTTGCCAAAGTATAAGGGCAAAATAGTAATTTTTCCAAAGCATAGTTATTAAAATGCTTGTATTAAAGTGATGATTAAAATGAGCTAATTTGCTATTATAAAACAAGAAGAGATGAGAATCTGCCTCGAACGAGATAAGAATAAAGTCTTGGACTGAACCGAAAAACTAGCTCATTTTGAAAACGAGGTAAGTTGTATATGAATTAAGCAATGTTTATATTAGCATGTTGAGAAATGTTTGGCATTATATTAAAGCATAATGCATCACTAAATTGAGTAGTTGATGTAAATGAGATGTTAGTATCAAAATTGGGGCCAAGTTGATTATAGAAATGTTACCATTGGAATGTGAAATAAATAAGGTCCCATATAAGACCATGTCCGGGACATGGCTTCGAGACCGAGTTGAGATCCCGTATAAGACCCTATCTGGGATATGGCTTCGGAGATGAACATGGAAATCGTATAAGACCATATCCGGGATAAGGCATCGTACATGAAGGGTAATCCCATATAAGACCATATCCGGGATATGGCATTGGCACCTAGAGGTAATCCCATATAAGACCACGTCCGGGACATGGCATTGGTACCTAGAGAAGACTCCATGTAAGACCACCTCGAGGACGTGATATTGGCTTTACATTTATAGTAATGGCTATAAACATATGTCTTTGACTATCCCTTGTGAGTGGTGGGATAAGTAGATGAATTTTAGAAGTAGAGAAGTGAATGATATTTAAGTCATGTGAATGAGTGAATACAGGTACTCGTGAATGAGTCACGAAGAATGGTCGTGATGTGTGGCACGGTATGTGCTAAATAAGGGCAATTGTAAGTAAGTATTACAAGAGGCCTTGATTTTGTGTATGGTTAGATAATACTTTGAATGGATTATTTTTATGAGTATTATGAATTGCTATTTGTTTCCATGCAACTTACTAAGCTTTATGCTTACCCCTTTTTCATTGCCCTTCTTCCTTGTAGTATTGCCAAGGTAACTCGAGGATCGTGACCGCAAGAGCTCGGAATTCACACTATTGACAGCACTTTGGTATAACAATTTTAGACTTGTTTTGAGTATGGCATGTATAGGACTTGAGTATTTTGTCAAGTTGTAATTGTTAGCTAAAGTGTTGGCTATGTAAGTCATTTTGTAAATGGTCTGATGAGTTGGACAAGTTCTTGGTAAACTCCTTTGTTTAATGAAGATGAAATTCATGAATTGTGTGTTCATTTCAATGTTGTGTATATTGGATGAGTTTATTGTTTTGAATAGAGGTATGTTTGTGTGCACCTTTAGATGGCAATGGCTTGGTATATAGCATACTACTTTCCCACTTAGTTAGACACACGGGCGTGGGTGTAAACCGTGTGGGAGGCACGACTAGCCCATGGGCGTGTACCCAGGCCGTGTGGAGTCTGCACCTTGTTCATGAAATTATAAATTCCCCACGGCCATGATACACGGGCGTGTCCAGGCCGTGTGGATTTAGTCAGTGTCAACCACGGGTGGAAGGCACGGGCGTGTCCAAGCCGTGTGATATTAGTCGGTATAGTCCACGGGCTAGTTACACGGGCGTGTTACTAGGCTTTGAGGCCGTGTGTGTGAAGTAAGAATTCACCATGATTTGGGGACATGGGCGTGTGTGTCTATGCACGAGCGTGTCTAATCATGCACGGGCGTGTGAGACCTGTAGTGAAGAGAAAAATTTAAAGATTGGAAAAAGTTACGTATTAGTCTCGAGAGCCCTCGTGTGTATGAGTGAGTTCTCGTGAGTAGAGAATAAGGTTGTATATACGATTTAAAAGAGTATTTACGTTGATCCTAAGTGGCGATCAAGTGGTTTGAGTTCGGTAACGCCTCGGGCTCGGTTCCGGTGTAGAACCCGGGTAAGGGATGTTACATTTAGTGGTATTAGAGCTACGGTTTAGTCGATTCTAGGACTAACGTAGCATTCGTACGAGTCTAGCTATACATGCCATATGTAAGAGTGTTTGAGTAATGATAGTGTGATGGCTCCTGACGTATAAATTTGTGTTTTATGTAGTAGATGGATTCCAATCCAGACCAAACTGCAGCCGATGATGCTGTGAGTAATGCGCCGGCTCCCGCTCAAGGGACCGCGCCAGTTAATAGTAGACCTGAGACCTTGAGTCAAGGGGAAGAGGCTCGAGAAGCCTTTCTCCATATGATGAGCAACTGGTATACTGAGTATACCCGAGCAAATCCTAACGCTCAACCCCCTCCGCCCCCACCAATTCCTCAACCTTCTCCTGTAACCCCTCAAGTAGTGGAGGTGGTGAGAAGAGAAAGGCCTCCGGTGGATAAAATCCGGAAGCAAGGAGCCGAAGAATTTCGGGCAAATAAGGATGATGACCTAGAGAAAGCGAAATTCTGGCTCGAGAATACCATTCGGGTATTCGATGAGTTATCCTGTACGCCTGAGGAGTGCTTAAAGTGTGCAGTGTCTCTCCTGAGAGATTCAGCCTACCGATGGTGGAACACCTTGGTGTCGGTAGTACCAAGGGAGAGAGTTAGCTGGGAATTCTTCTAAGAGGAATATCGGAAGAAGTATATTAGCCAGAGGTTTATCGACCACAAGAGAAAGGAGTTCTTGGAGTTGAAGCAAGGCCGCATGTCAGTGACTGACTACGAACGGGAGTTCGTCAGACTTAGCAAGTATGCACAAGAGTGCGTGTCTACTGAAGCCATAATGTGTAAGAGATTCGAGGACTGATTGAATGAAGATATCCACCTTTACATGGGAGATCTTGAATTAAAGGAGTTTGTAGTGTTGGTGGATAGGGCCTGTAAAGCCAAAGAGTTGGCTAAAGAGAAGAGAAGAGCCGAGTACGAGTCCCGTGACTTGAGGAAGAGACAACTAAACAAGTCTCACCTATCCTCATCCAAGAAATTGAGGGATTTCACTACTCGATCAGTCACTTCAGAGGGGTTTTCAACAGGAAATAAAAGCAAGCGAACCCCGAGATCAAAATGGCACACTACATCAGTTGCTAGTGTGGGCAACGTTCAACCAAATAGACCGGAATGCCCTCAGTGTGGCAGGCACCATTCAGTGTAGAGCTAATGATAAAGCTTGTTTCAGATGTGGGTCCTTAGACCATTTTATCAGAAACTGTCCCGAGGTGGACGAGAAAGAAAGGCCTCAGAATGCGAGATTGGGATATACCATAAAGGGAGGACCATTGAGAAATTCGGGGATTGAGATGGGAAACAAGAATCTGCCTAGAGAGAAAGCTGTCAGAGTTGAGGGTAGAGCACCGGCGAGGACATATGCCATTCGTGCTCGCGAAGAGGCATCTTCCCCCGACGTGATCACGGGTATCTTTTCTCTCTATAATACTCGTGTTGTAGCTTTAATTGACCTGGGATCTACCCACTCATACATATGCATGAAAATAGTCTCTAGCATGAACATGCCTATAGAGCCTACCGAATTTGTTATAAGGGTGTCTAATCCCCTAGGCAAGTGTGTGTTGGTTGATAGAGTTTGCAAAGGGTGCCCTTTAATGATTAAGGGTCATTGCTTCCTGGTCGATCTTATGTTATTACCGTTTGACGAATTTGATGTCATTCTTGGGATGGATTGGTTAGTTACCCATAGTGTAATTGTGAACTGTGGGGAGAAGCATATCGAGTTGAGAGATGAAACTGGTAATTTTATTCGTGTTGAATCAGATATGCCGGATAGGTCACCAATAGTGGTATCGACCCTGTCAGCCCAGAAGTACCTGAGGAAGGGGTATGAGGCTTATCTTGCCTTTGTGTTGAACACTAAAGAGACTAAATTGAAAATTGAACCAGTACCCATAGTATGCGAGTACTTAGACGTTTTCCCAGAAGAGTTGCGTGGGCTACCACCGGATAGAGAGATTGAATTTGGGATTGAATTAGCTCCGGGTACTGCCCCTATTTCTATCGCTCCCTATAGAATGGCCCCAACCGAACTGAAAGAGTTGAAAGCACAATTGCAAGAATTAACGGATAAAGGTTTTGCGAGGCTGAGTTTTTCTCCGTGGGGAGCACCCTTCCTGTTTGTGAAGAAGAAAGATGGTTCTGTGAGACTATGTATAGACTATCGGCAACTCAACAAGGTGACAGTGAAGAATAAATACCCGTTGCCGAGGATCGACGATCTATTTGATAAATTGAAGGGAGCTACAGTATTGTCTAAGATAGATCTGAGGTCAGGGTACTATCAGTTGAAAGTCAAGGACTCTGATGTGCCGAAAACCGCCTTTAGGACTAGATATGGCCATTATGAATTTTTGGTCATACCTTTTGGCCTAACGAATGCCCCCGATATCTTCATGGATTTGATGAATCGCATTTTTCGACCGTACTTGGATAGGATTTTTGTGGTCTTTATCGACGACATACTGATCTATTCTCGAGATGAGAACGATGACGCAGAGCATTTGAGTATGGTTCTACAAGTTTTGCGAGAAAAACAATTGTTTGCCAAATTCAGTAAGAGTGAATTTTGGCTCAAGGACGTGGGATTTTTGGGGCATATTGTGTAATATCCCGGGTTAGGGGCTATTTTTATTATGGCATGTTTTGCATGTGTTGGCTTGCTATGTTGCTATTTTGGTGTCTTAGGGGCTTAATTGTAGGCTAGGGGTATGTCTGAGTAGGTGGGAAACTTTTTGTTTTTAGGCTTAAGTAAGAGGAGTTGATGAAGCTGGGATATATGAATATTATTTGGTGTTCTTGAGCACAAAAGAAAAGCTAGTGGAGTGGCAAAGTATGCGTCACTTGGGGGCTTGAGTGTGGCGTCATCTGCAGGGGGAGAGGTCTTGTGTTCAAGCTGCGGAGTGGCCACTTTTTGCACTCTTTTTGGACGGCAAGGGAGGGAGGAGTTGGATGGAGTTCAAATTCCTCCTTGGACTTGGTCAAGTGGTGACTTGGTTGGTGGAGAGCAAAAAGTGGAGGGTGACTTGTTCAAACTTATTTGAATTTGTGGTTGGGAGTGAATTAGGGGATATGGCCGAATATTGAGGAGTGGTTGAGCTGTTGGCCGAAACTTGGATGCTTCATGGGGGAGTGACGGCTTGGGTTGGTAGTGTGGCATTGGGGTTGTGCCGAAACTCTTTTGGGAATTTTGGGTGCACAATCGGTCTTGGGAGGTAGCAAAAAGGCAAACCGAAATTGCTAGTGAGTTCTCCCTTCTTTCTTTTGCAAACGTAAGTCCAAAGGCATACTTGTCGAATTTTTGCTTTTGTTTTCTACACTTGGTGTTGTTGGCCGAATGCTTTTCTCCCTATTTTCTTCTTCTCTTCATTTTGTATAAGCCGAAACCTATATCACTTTTTCTCACACTTTCTTCTTCTTTCTTTAATTGTGCAAGCCGAAACTTACCTTGTTCCTAAACCAAAATCTCCATACATTCTTTCCATTTCTCCTCTGCTAGACTCTCTTTTATTCTCATACAAAGCCGAAAGTAGGGGTGTTAAACACTCAAGCCGAACCTTTCTCATCTGTTGGCCGATATCTTCTCATCTCTTAAACCATATTTTTCTTTGTTGTACTTCTGAGTTCTAAGCCGAATACCTCCCTTCTCTTAGTGTTTTGTTGGCCGAATTCTTTCCTTCTTTTTGATCAAGGTGTTGGCCGAATCATCCCTTCTTCTAGTGGTTTACTTGGCCGAATATCGATTGGGGTATTTGGGGGCCTTGTTTCAATCGTTTGGAATCGGTAAGTGATCGCCGAATGGTCATTTCCCTTCTTCTTTATGCATTGCCGATGTTGGTTAATTAAGAGCCGAATGTGGCCTTGTTGTGAGTGCTAATCTTTTGGTGATGGAACCGATTGTGTTATAGGGCATCGGGGACTTCAAGGCAGTCAAGCGGAGTCTCCATTGTTGGGTAGTCATTTGGGTAAGAAGGTGTCTCATTAGTCTTTTGTTTAGTTTCTTTTAGTCAAGCTATTAAGAATTAATGGTTCTTCTTATTAGGTGGTGGCCGATTATCAAAAGAACCACTGTTGGTTCGGGATTTGGTAGGAAACCAAATCAGGTGAAGGGTAAGGGCTTTTGATAAACCCTTTTGGATTAAATGGTTATGGCCGAATGGTCTTAGTACCTAACCCCTAAGTTTGGCCGATTCTAGGAGCAAGGAGTTTAAAGATTGTAGATCGTTTCTTTGGGATTAAGGCATTCGTTATACCAGGTGTGTAAACTAACACACTATACTTAGTAATATTGTTATTAAACCTGTTTGCCTATTAAAATCATGATAGTATGATGGATTATTGGATACCCAAACGGGGTATGTGTACGTATCCGGGTAAGTCAGTATTGTTACTAGATTACTGATGATCTATATGGTATCATGACTATGTATGTATGTGATATGGGGTATGAGTCAAACATATTAGCATGATTGGCATGACCTATATGATATGCATGATTACATGAGTTGGCTTGTTGATGGGTGATATGAGTAGAGGGAGCAAAGTGATATTTTTGCCGACGAGCACCAAAGTGTTTTGGTAACACACTTTGTGACTTTGGGTCACCAAAGTGCTTTGGTAGCACATTTGTGTCTTTGGGACACGGAGGTTGGGCACCTCATTGCGACTTGTCCCTGTAGTTAACACCACCGTGGGTTGGCCCCACTTTGAGATATGGGATCGTCGCTAGTGATTGGGTATCACACGATGGGTTGGCCCCATCATTCGATTATTGTGACTACGGTCACCGGTGCTTTGGTAGCACATTTGTGTCTTTGGGACACGGAGGTTGGGCACCTCATTGCGACTTGTCCCCGTGGTTAACACCACCGTGGGTTGGCCCCACATGAGATATGGGATCATCTGCTAGTGATTGGGTATCACACGATGGGTTGGCCCCATCAATTGATTTGTGACTTCGGTCACCAGTGCTTTGGTAGCACATTTGTGTCTTTGGGACACCAGTGTTTTGGTAACACATTGTGACTATATGTCACCAGTGGTTTGGCACCACCAGTGGTTTGGTACCACACGGGGTAGAAAAGGAGATACGGATGGTTAGGATTGGGTTGCATTAATCATGTTGCTATGTATGATGTGTGTTAGCATGTTGTTTCATCGGGAGCGGGATTTATGCACTGAGTCATTCGACTCACCCTCTCCTTTGGCATTTCAGGTGACTCGTAGACGCGGACATGGAGCCGGGATGGACTCGGGGTGCTCATGCCATGCTTAATAAAGTTTTACTCAAACTCTATCATTTGGGTACTTTAATTTAATTACTTTTATTTGGGTTTTAATTTGGATTTGTAAAAGGCCTTTAAATTATGTTTTGTGATGGGTATGTTTTAATTAGATTCTCAACCTGCTTAACAAATAACTTGGCATGAAATTTCGCTAAAACTTGGAAAGACAACGTTTTCAAAATTATATCGCAATATGTTTTAAACTATACCATCGGGTATCTCGCTATGCTTTACTATAAAGTAAACTCAAATGATTTCCAAATCAAACTTGATTTTCTACTAAGTCAGAAAGGTTTCAAAATAGCACTAAGGAACTATTGGAAATGCTAAATGAAATCAACTCGTTTTTTTTTAACTATATACTTTGGATAAGTTTTCAAAATCTAATCAAACAGGCCTACTCAAATTTTCTTCAAGTTCACTATGTTTTCGCCCCGCTTTTAAGAAAAAAAATCGATCACTCAAAGACGTTTTCCCGTAACATACCGCATTCGGACGTGGTGTCTTGTCCGAGTTTGGGGTGTTACAATTGTGGTATCGAGCCGTGTTCAAAGGTTTCTACTGTGGGCCCGAGGCCCAAAATGTTTTCAAAAGGTTGTTTTGTTAGTCTTTATTCTTAAAGTATGGTTTGAAAGGCATGGCACCGAGTCTCCGGCACCAGTTCGCCCATGTAAGTACCCCGTACTATTGCTTGTGAATTGATTGAATGTGATATGAGTTGATGAATAGCAATAGTATACTACTTTAGAGATTGAAACCGATAGGATCTCGTGAACTCGCGAGAACAAATCCTCCTTAATATTCATAAGACTTGCTTTTAAACAAGTGGAATAAATATCGATGCATAAAATTCTTAATCGATCACGTAGAAAGATTAGTCATGAGCGCTAGAGGTGGACGTGGTCGTGGGACGCAGGTCGTGGTAGGATGACAGTTTCGAGCCCGTAGGATCCGGGTCGTGGTTCGAAAATGAGATACCGGGTTCCGCCTTGGTGGAGGTGGTGAGTTCCAAGATCGACCGGGACGACGCAGATGTCACGCGGCGATCCGCGAGTGTTGGAAAGAGTAGCTGGTGTAGGTGGTGGTGCGGGAGTTAGGAAATCTGTTCTCGAGTGACTTGGGCAAATGGGGCCGAATTCTTCCGAGGTGTTTCTCGGTGTTGCTCCCAAAGCCGCTGCGAATCGCTAGAGGCAATCGAGCGGATCATGGACGATCCGGACTTTGACAAACAAGAGAAGCTGAAGGGCATCGACGCTTCTCGGGATGAGTCATATCGGTGGTGGCTCACGGTTCGAGGCAGTGTGGCGGCAGAGAGGATCTAACATGGGATTATTTCGTGGTCGCATATCAAAAGAAGTACATCGGAGCTAGTTATGTCGACTCCCAACAAAGGCTTTTCCGAGGCTTGTTCAGTGGAGTAAATGCATTTCTAAGCACGAGGTGAGTTCCCGAAGCCGAGTAGGTATGCCGAGGGCATTGTGGCCACCGAGCATGAGAGGTGTGTTCGTTTCGAGGATGGTCCGCGAGACGACTTGAGGTCGCTGATTGCTCCTCGCCAGGAGCGCGAGTTCGCTATCTTAGTTGAGAAGGCTAAGGTAGCCGAGGGTGTTAAGGAGTCGGTGAGGCGGGGCATGGATAGAAATAGGCATAAGAGGAGCTTTGGGTCTTACGGATCGTCGGGTAATCCCATGAGAAGAGGGCTAGACCGAGTGGGCCGAACCACCGCTAGGTTTGTTCTTTGCTAGCGTGGACCGCCTTGTGATGTGATCGGTGCAGGGAAATCTCATTGGGGTGGGTTTCTTGGACTGGAGGAAAAGGTTGCTTTGAGTGTGGTTCTCTGAGCACCGTGTGAGGGACCGCCCGCGTAGGTTGGCTAGGATTGGGCCCGAGAGTCGGGGCCGTGTCGAGTTCGAGGTAATGGACCGCCACCGCAGAGGGGCCGTGGTAATGGCGAGAGAGGTGGTAATGGTTCAGTCGGGGCCGTGGAGCACCGGGCGAGGTGCGAGTAGTTACGATGCTAGAGGCACTGGATTAGTGTATCTTTGCGAGGCGCCGAGAGGAGGGCGACGCACCGGACGTCATAACCAGACGCGTTTTTGATTTTTGGTTCTCCTTATCCGCTTTGATTGATGTGGGTTCAACGCACTCTTATGTTGCCGTGAGTATAGTAGAGACCATGGATTTAGACTCGAGATATCTTCTAGGCGGATGACCGTGATTAGCCCTCTAGGTCACTCTGTAGTAGTAGATAAACTGTTTAGAGAGGTACCCTTAGAACTCCAAGGGGTAGTGTTTGTCAGCCGATCCGATGGAACCGCCGTTTGGGGAGTTCGATCGATTCTCGGGATGGATTGGTTGGTCAAGTACCAGGCGAGGTTAGATTGCGCGGCCAAGCGCATGGTTCTTAAGATGGTTGATGGTGATGAGGTGGCTATGATAGGTAATAGGAGGGATTACTTATCAAATGTGGTATCCGCTCTGAAAGCAGAGAAGATGGTCAGGAAAGGCTGTGAAGCGTATGTGGTTCATGTGCATGCGTTGGAGGCTAAGGAGTCTGCTGTGGAGAAGGTTCGTACCGTTAAGGAGTGTGCTGATGTGTTTCCTGAGGAGCTTCCGGGTTTGCCGCCAGATCGCGAGGTAGAGTTCGGAATAGATCTATTACCCGGAACTGCGCCAGTGTCTATTGCTCCGTATAGGATGGCGCCAAAGGAATTGGTGGAGCTTAAGGCTCAGATCCAGGAGCTATTGGATCGAGGTTTTATTAGGCCAAGTGTTTCGCCATGGGGTGCGCCGGTACTCTTTGTTAAGAAGAAAGATGGCACGATGCGGATGTGTATAGACTCGCTTGATTGAATAAGTCGGCGATTAAAAACAAGTATCCGTTGCCACGGATAGACGATTTGTTTGATCGCCTAAAGGGTGTCGCGGTATTCTCGAAGATCGACTTGAGGTCCAGGTATCACCGATTAAGAGTTAAGGAGGTCGACATCCATAAAACAGCGTTTGGACTCGGTATGGGCACTCACGAATTCTCGGTAATGCCATTCGGGTTGACTAACGCACCGTGGCGTTTATGGATATGATGAATAGGGTGTTTCAATAGTATCCGGATCGGTTCGTCGTGGTTTTCATAGAGCGACATCTTGGTGTACTCGGGGGACGGAGGAAGAGCATGATAAGCATTTGCGAGTGGTGTTGCGATTTTGAGGAAAAGCGACTCTATGCTAAGTTCGATGAAGTGCGAGTTACGGCTTAGAGAAGTGACTTTCTTGGGTCATGTAGTGTCGGGTGAGGGGATTCGAGTAGATCCTCGTAAGATTGAGGCGATTTTGGATTGGAAGCCGCCTAGGTCGGCCGGGGTGAGATTCGGAGTTTTCAGGTTTGGCCGGATACTATCGAAGGTTTGTTGAGGGTTTCGTTGATAGCGTGCCACCGATGACCAAGTTCTTGAGGAAAGAAGTTCCGTTTGTATGGACCGAGAAAACAGCAGGAAAGCTTCGATAAGTTAAAGAAGGTTTTGACCGAGGCTCGGTTCTAATTCAACTTTGAGGCTGGTAAGGAATTCACAGATATCTTGTGATGCATCACATACTGGGCTTGGGTGTGTCTTTGATGCAAGAAGGTAAGGTTGTGGCTTACGCTTCTCGGCATGTGGTGAGGCCACATGAGGTCAACTATCCGACGCATGACTTGGAGCTAGCGGCTGTGGTCTTCACCTTAAAGATTTGGAGGCACTACTTATACGGGGAGAGATCGATAGTCTACACAGATCACAAGAGTCTAAAGTATCTCCTGACTCAGAAGGATTTGAATTTGAGGCGTATGAGATGGGTTGAGTTCTTTGAAAGATTACGATTGTTCGATTGAGTATCATCAGGGCAAGGCTAACGTGGTGGTCGACGCGTTGAGCCGCAAGGTTGTTTCGGACTTAAGAGCATTGTTTGCCCACTTGAGCTTGTATGACGATGGGAGTATTCTCGCAGAGTTGTAGGTTAAGCCTACTTGGGTTGAGCAGATCAGAGAGAAACAGTTAGAGGATGTGATTCTAAGTGCGCGAAGGTTGCAAGTGCAGAATGGTGGTGTGGATGGTTACTGACTGTCTAGTGACGAGGTTACGTGTTTTCGTGGTAAGGCTTGTATGCCTAAAGATGTTGAGTGAGGCAGAAGATTCTTCAGACGCACATAGCGATCCTTATGCTATGCATCCCGGAGGTAGTAAGATGTATAGGGATCTTAGAGAGCGATTTTGGTGGCTCGGCTTGAAGAAAGAGGTGACAGAGTTTGTTGGGAAGTGTCGACTTGTCACAGTCAAGGTCGAACATCGATTGCCGTCGGGTTTGCTTCAGCACTGTGAAGATTCCTCGATGGAAGTGGGAAAGGATAACCATGGATTTCGTCAAGGTTACCGCTTACGCCAAGCAAGAAGGATTCGATTTGGGTAGTGGTGGATCGACCGACTAAATCGCTCACTTTATTCCGGTGAGGTTGACTACTCACTTGAAGCTAGCGAAGCTATATGTGTCGAGATAGTGAGGTTGCACGGCGTGCCAGTTTCGATAATCTTGGATAGGGATCCTAGATTCACATCAAGGTTTTGGAAAGCGTTGCATCAGGCTTTGGGTACGCGTTTGGATTTCAAAGACGGCTTTTCACTGTGATCGGCGGTCAATCGAAAGGGTCATTCAGATCTTGGAAGATATCGAGAGGTTGTATCTTGGATTTTGAGGTAGTTGGGAGGAGTTTTGCCATTAGTTGAGTTTGCCTACAACAACAGCGATTTACCAAGCGAGCATCAAGATGGCACCGTATGAGGCGTTGTATGGTAGGAAATGTCGCTCACCTACGTGTTGGACGGAGTTAGGTGAACGTCGGTTGTTGGGACCCGAGTTGGTTCTTTGAGACCGAAGACAAGGTTAAGTTGATTCATCTAGATTGAAGGAAGCTTGGACCCGCAGAAGTCTTATGCCGATCTTAAGCGAAGAGATATAGAGTTATTTGTGGGGATCGAGTTTTCTGAAGGTCTCGCCTTGGAAGAAGGTGTTGAGGTTGGGAAGAAAGGCAAGCTAAGTCCGAGGTTTATTGGGCGTATAAGGTATTGAGACGAGTTGGACCGATGGCGTATCAACTTGAGTTGCCGCAGAGAGTGAGTCGATTCATGACGTTTTTCACGCGTTCGATGCTTCGACGTTATCGTTCGATCCATCGCATGTGGTAGCGAGTGGAAGAGATCGAGGTGAATCCAGATCGACCATGGAGGAGGAACTGTGCGATTCTTGATCGAGATGTGAAGGTTCTGCGTAAGAAGTCGTGCCTTTGGTTAAGGTTCTTTGGCGGAATCATGGCGTAGAAGAAGCTACGTGGGAACCCGAGGATGTGATGAGACAGCAATACCCGCAACTCTTTTGATCGGAGTAATTTCGAGGTGAAATTATTTTAAGGGGGTAGAAGCGTAATATCCGGGTTAGGGGCTATTTTTATTATGGCATGTTTTGCATGTGTTGGCTTGCTATGTTGCTATTTTGGTGTCTTAGGGGCTTAATTGTAGGCTAGGGGTATGTCTGAGTAGGTGGGAAACTTTTTGTTTTTAGGCTTAAGTAAGAGGAGTTGATGAAGCTGGGATATATGAATATTATTTGGTGTTCTTGAGCACAAAAGAAAAGCTAGTGGAGTGGCAAAGTATGCGTCACTTGGGGGCTTGAGTGTGGCGTCATCTGCAGGGGGAGAGGTCTTGTGTTCAAGCTGCGGAGTAGCCACTTTTTGCACTCTTTTTGGACGGCAAGGGAGGGAGGAGTTGGATGGAGTTCAAATTCCTCCTTGGACTTGGTCAAGTGGTGACTTGGTTGGTGGAGAGCAAAAAGTGGAGGGTGACTTGTTCAAACTTATTTGAATTTGTGGTTGGGAGTGAATTAGGGGATATGGCCGAATATTGAGGAGTGGTTGAGCTGTTGGCCGAAACTTGGATGCTTCATGGGGGAGTGACGGCTTGGGTTGGTAGTGTGGCATTGGGGTTGTGCCGAAACTCTTTTGGGAATTTTGGGTGCACAATCGGTCTTGGGAGGTAGCAAAAGGCAAACCGAAATTGCTAGTGAGTTCTCCCTTCTTTCTTTTGCAAACCGTAAGTCCAAAGGCATACTTGTCGAATTTTTGCTTTTGTTTTCTACACTTGGTGTTGTTGGCCGAATGCTTTTCTCCCTATTTTCTTCTTCTCTTCATTTTGTATAAGCCGAAACCTATATCACTTTTTCTCACACTTTCTTCTTCTTTCTTTAATTGTACAAGCCGAAACTTACCTTGTTTCTAAACCAAAATCTCCATACATTCTTTCCATTTCTCCTCTGCTAGACTCTCTTTTATTCTCATACAAAGCCGAAAGTAGGGGTGTTAAACACTCAAGCCGAACCTTTCTCATCTGTTGGCCGATATCTTCTCATCTCTTAAACCATATTTTTCTTTGTTGTACTTCTGAGTTCTAAGCCGAATACCTCCCTTCTCTTAGTGTTTTGTTGGCCGAATTCTTTCCTTCTTTTTGATCAAGGTGTTGGCGAATCTGTCCCTTCTTCTAGTGGTTTACTTGGCCGAATATCGAGTGGGGTATTTGGGGCCTTGTTTCAATCGTTTGGAATCGGTAAGTGATCGGCCGAATGGTCATTTCCCTTCTTCTTTATGCATTACCGATGTTGGTTAATTAAGAGCCGAATGTGGCCTTGTTGTGAGTGCTAATCTTTTGGTGATGGAACCGATTGTGTTATAGGGCATCGGGGACTTCAAGGCAGTCAAGCGGAGTCTCCATTGTTGGGTAGTCATTTGGGTAAGAAGGTGTCTCATTAGTCTTTTGTTTAGTTTCTTTTAGTCAAGCTATTAAGAATTAATGGTTCTTCTTATTAGGTGGTGGCCGATTATCAAAAGAACCACTGTTGGTTCGGGATTTGGTAGGAAACCAAATCAGGTGAAGGGTAAGGGCTTTTGATAAACCCTTTTGGATTAAATGGTTATGGCCGAATGGTCTTAGTACCTAACCCCTAAGTTTGGCCGATTCTAGGAGCAAGGAGTTTAAAGATTGTAGATCGTTTCTTTGGGATTAAGGCCTTCGTTATACCAGGTGTGTAAACTAACACACTATACTTAGTAATATTGTTATTAAACCTGTTTGCCTATTAAAATCATGACAGTATGATGGATTATTGGATACCCAAACGGGGTATGTGTACGTATCCGGGTAAGTCAGTATTGTTACTAGATTACTGATGATCTATATGGTATCATGACTATGTATGTATGTGATATGGGGTATGAGTCAAACATATTAGCATGATTGGCATGACCTGTATGATATGCATGATTACATGAGTTGGCTTGTTGATGGGTGATATGAGTAGAGGAGCGGTGATATTTTTTGTGCCGATTTGAGCACCGGTGTTTTGGTAACACACTTTGTGACTTTGGGTCACCGGTGCTTTGGTAGCACATTTGTGTCTTTGGGACACCGGAGGTTGGGCACCTCATTGCGACTTGTCCACGTGAGTTAACACCACCGTGGGTTGGCCCCACTTTGAGATATGGGATCGTCTCGCTAGTGATTGGGTATCACACGATGGGTTGGCCCCATCATTCGATTATTGTGACTACGGTCACCAGTGCTTTGGTAGCACATTTGTGTCTTTGGGACACGGAGGTTGGGCACCTCATTGCGACTTGTCCCTGTGGTTAACACCACCGTGGGTTGGCCCCACATGAGATATGGGATCGTCTGCTAGTGATTGGGTATCACACGATGGGTTGGCCCCATCAATTGATTTGTAACTTCGGTCACCAGTGCTTTGGTAGCACATTTGTGTCTTTGGGACACCAGTGTTTTGGTAACACATTATGACTATATGTCACCAGTGGTTTGGCACCACCAGTGGTTTGGTACCACACGGGGTAGAAAAGGAGATACGGATGGTTAGGATTGGGTTGCATTAATCATGTTGCTATGTATGATGTGTGTTAGCATGTTGTTTCATCGGGAGCGGGATTTATGCACTGAGTCATTCGACTCACCCTCTCCTTTGGCATTTCAGGTGACTCGTAGACGCGGACATGGAGTCGGGATGGACTCGGGGTGCTCATGCCATGCTTAATAAAGTTTTACTCAAACTCTATCATTTGGGTACTTTAATTTAATTACTTTTATTTGGGTTTTAATTTGGATTTGTAAAAGGCCTTTAAATTATGTTTTGTGATGGGTATGTTTTAATTAGATTCTCAACCTGCTTAACAAATAACTTGGCATGAAATTTCGCTAAAACTTGGAAAGACAACGTTTTCAAAATTATATCGCAATATGTTTTAAACTATACCATCGGGTATCTCGCTATGCTTTACTATAAAGTAAACTCAAATGATTTCCAAATCAAACTTGATTTTCTACTAAGTCAGAAAGGTTTCAAAATAGCACTAAGGAACTATTGGAAATGCTAAATGAAATCAACTCGTTTTTTTTTAACTATATACTTTGGATAAGTTTTCAAAATCTAATCAAACAGGCCTACTCAAATTTTCTTCAAGTTCACTATGTTTTCGCCCCGCTTTTAAGAAAAAAAAATCTGATCACTCAAAGACGTTTTCCCCGTAACATACCAGATTCGGACGTGGTGTCTTGTCCGAGTTTGGGGTGTTACATATTGTCTCTGGAGAAGGGATTAGAGTTAACTCGAGTAAGATTTCGGCAATTGTTGAATGGAAATCGCCGAGGAGCGTAACTGAAGTGAGGAGTTTTCTAGGCCTAGCAGGCTATTATAGGCGTTTTGTCAAGGGGTTTTTCATGATAGCTACCCCGATGACGAGACTTTTGCAGAAAGATGTAAAGCTCGACTGGACGAAAAAGTGTCAGTAGAGTTTTGAGAAACTAAAGACACTGTTGACTGAGGCTCCTATTTTGGTGCAACCAGAACCGAGAAAAGAATTTGTGGTTTATAGTGATGCGTCCTTGAACGGGTTGGGTTGTGTACTTATGCAAGAGGGTAAAGTGATTGCATACGCCTCTAGACAATTGAAGCCGCACGAAAAGAACTACCCGACTCATGATTTAGAATTGTCCGCAATTGTGTTTGTGCTGAAAATTTGGAGACATCATTTATATGGTGAAAGGTGTCGAATTTTCACTGACCACAAAAGCCTAAAATATTTGATGACTCAAAAAGAATTAAATTTGAGGCAACGAAGATGGTTAGAGCTGATTAAAGATTACGATTTGGTAATTGAATACCATCCGGGAAAGGCAAATGTAGTCGCCGACGCTTTGAGCAGAAAATCTTTGTTTGCTCTAAAAGCCATGAATATTCAGATGACCTTGTTAGATGATGGTTCTGTTTTAGTCGAGTTGAGGGCTAAACCATTGTTTCTCCAGGAGATTTGTGAAGCTCAGAAGGATGATAACAGTTTGCAAGCCAAGAGAGTTTTATGCGAGTCGAGCGTTGAGACAGACTTTCGAGTAAATCTCGATGGATGTCTAACATTTCGAGATCGAGTCTGTGTACTCAGGAATGATGAACTTATCCGCAAAATTTTGTGCGAAGCACATAACGGGTGTTTGAATGTACACCCAGGCAGTACAAAGATGTACCATGTTTTGAGAAAATGGTACTGGTGGCCTGGTATGAAGAAAGATATTTCTGAGTATGTATCGAAATGCCTAATTTGTCAACAAGTGAAGGCTGAACATCAAGTACCTTCGGGTTTACTTCAACCCATTATGGTCCCTGAATGGAAATGGGACCGTATTGCTATGGACTTCGTGACGGGTTTACCTTTGACTTCAAAGAAGAAAGATGCAGTATGGGTAGTGGTTGATAGACTCACTAAGTCAGCCCACTTTATACCAGTGCGAGTCGACTATTCGCTTGACAAATTGGCAGATTTGTATATGTCTGAGATAGTATGACTTCATGGTGTACCATTATCTATCATTTCAGATAGACATCCGAGATTCACGTCACGATTTTGGAAAAAGCTACAAGAAGCATTAGGCACGAAATTGAGTTTCAGTACAGCTTTCCATCCCCAAACTGATGGACAATCAGAGAGGGTAATTCAGATACTAGAAGACATGCTTCGGTGTTGTGTCTTAGAATTCCATAGTAATTGGGAGAAATACTTACCATTGGTGGAATTTGCCTACAACAACAGCTTTCAATCAAGTTTGAAGATGGCACCTTATGGGGCATTGTATGGGCGTAAATGTCAAACGCCCTTGTATTGGTCAAAACTCAGAGAGAAGCAGATACACGGAGTTGACTTGGTGAAGGAAACTGAAGATAAAGTAAAAGTGATACGTGACTGTTTGAAAGTAGCATCAGATAGACAGAAGTCCTATTCGAATTTAAAAAGGAAAGAAATAGAATTCAAGGATGGTGATAAAGTGTTCTTGAAAGTATCACCTTGGAGGAAAGTCCTCAGATTTGGTCAGAAAGGCAAATTGAGTCCGCGCTTTATCGGACCTTATGAAGTTACCGAAAGGATAGGACCGGTAGCTTATCGGTTAGCTTTGCCACCTGAGCTAGAAAATATTCACGACGTCTTTCATCTGTCTATGTTGCGCCGATACCGTTCAGACCCTTCACATGTTATAGAGCCGACAGATGTAGAGATACAACCGGATTTGACATATGGTGAAGAACCAGTTAGAATTTTGGCTCGTGAAGTCAAGTAGTTAAGGAATAAAAGCATAGCCCTAGTAAAAGTTTTATGGCAAAGGCACGGTATAGAAGAGGCTACATGGGAGTCCGAGGAATCAATGAGAAACCAATACCCTAATCTTTTCACCGGTAAGATTTTTGAGGATGAAAATCCTTAAGAGGGGAGAATTATAATAGCCCGATTTAGGGGCTAGTCAGAATAGTGATCTCGGGATCACTAATATGAGATTCGAGAAATTTATTTTCATGTTATATTATGAGTTAGAACATGATAGCATATGTACATGAAAATTTTGATGCTTTAATTTTAGTGATTTAGTGTTTAATCGTGAAAAAGGACTAAATCGCATAAAGTGCAAAAGTTCCATTCTATTAGTTAAGAGTACCAATTAGCCTTAGGAGGTAAATTGGAGGTCTTTAAAAGGCAATTTAGCCCTTTGAGAAGGCTTGGCCGGCCATAGATTAGCATAGGGGACAAGGATTGACCAAGTTGGTCAAAGTTGGTAAAGTTTGGTGACTAAAATTGATAGTTTAGTATTAAAATAAAGAAAAGATTATATCCATCTTTTTGTTCATTCTTCTCCACCGAAAATAGCAGGCAAATAGGGGTTTTTGAAAGCTCAAATTTTCATCAAGCTCTCCTCCATCCTAGTAAGTGGTTTTGGTGATTTTTCTTGAAGAAAATTGCACTTTTGAGACCCCTAAAGCTTAAGCTTTCTAAAGAGGGGACTATCTTGCATTATGGTGAAAAGTCTAGGGACTTGCCATGTGAGCTTTTAAGTTGTTTGCTGCATTTTTATGGAAGAAATTGAGTCTTAGTTGTTTGATGAACAACTTTTGTGAAGGTTGTTGCCATGAAAACACCTAAATGAACCTTTTTGTAAAGGTTGTGAAATTGGTAGTAAACATGTGGAATGTTGGGTTTTGATGATAGCCATAAGAGAAATAAATGTTCACCTAGGCTCATTTAAGGTAGAAATTTGGTTAGAATTGATTTCCGAGCCTAGGGGTAAAATGGTCATTTTTGCCAAAGTATAAGGGCAAAATAGTAATTTTGCCAAAGCGTAGTTATTAAAATGCTTGTATTAATGTGATGATTAAAATGAGCTAATTTGCTATTATAGAGCACGAAGAGACGAGAATCCGCCTCGAATGAGGAAAGAATAAAGTCTTGGACTGAACCGAAGAACTAGCTCATTTTGAAAACGAGGTAAGTTGTATGTGAATTAAGCAATGTTTATATTAGCATGTTGAGAAATGTTTGGCATGATATTAAAGCATAATGCATCACTAAATTGAGTAGTTGATGTAAATGAGATGTTGGTATCCAAATTGGGGCCAAGTTGATTATAGAAATGTTATCATTGGAATGTGAAATAAATAAGGTCCCATATAAGACCATGTCCGGGACATGGCTTCGGCATCGAGTTGAGATCCCGTATAAGACCCTATCTGGGATATGGCTTCGGAGATGAACATGGAAATCGTATAAGACCATATCCGGGATATGGCATCGTACATGAAGGGTAATCCCTTATAAGACCATATCCGGGATATGGCATTGGCACCTAGAGGTAATCCCATATAAGACCACGTCCGGGACATGGCATTGGTACCTAGAGAAGACTCCATGTAAGACCACCTCGAGGACGTGGCATTGGCTTTACATTTATAGTAATGGCTATAAACATATGTCTTTGACTATCCCTTGTGAGTGGTGGGATAAGTAGATGAAATTTAGAAGTAGAGAAGAAAATGATATTTAAGTCATGTGAATGATTGAATACAGGTACTCGTGAATGAGTCACGAAGAATGGTCGCGATGTGTGGCACGGTATGTGCTAAATAAGGGCAATTGTAAGTAAGTATTACAAGAGGCCTTAATTTTGTGTATGGTTAGATAATACCGTGAATGGATTATTTTTATGAGTATTATGAATTGCTATTTGTTTCCATGCAACTTACTAAGCTTTATGCTTACCCCTTTTTCATTGCCCTTCTTCCTTGTAGTATTGCCAAGGTAACTCGAGGATCGTGACTGCAGGAGCTCAGAATTCACACTATCGATAGCACTTTGGTATAACAATTTTAGACTTGTTTTGAGTATGGCATGTATAGGACTTGAGTATTTTGTCAAGTTGTAATTGTTAGCTAAAGTGTTGGCTATGTAAGTCATTTTGTAAATGGTCCTATGAGTTGGACAAGTTCTTGGTAAACTCCTTTGTTTAATGAAGATGAAATTCATGAATTGTGTGTTGATAAACCAAAATAATAACATATTTTAATCCCATATTTAGCATACTTTTGGATGATTTATCCCTTGATTTATGTAAAAAGGTGCTCTTAATTCTTTCTTTTCATGTCTTATACTCAGGAAAGCACCAGGGGATGAAAAGAACAAGAAACAGGCTTAAAACAGGACAAATGGGCCAAAGCATGAAATCGACACGGCCTGGACTAAAGCCCACACGGCCGTGCCTCCTCAATACACTAGAACACGGCTTGATATCGATCTACACGGGCGTGTCCTCATTAGAAGTCCGAACACGGCCTGACCACAATTCACACGGGCGTGTGCCATGGCCGTGCCTCTTCCGTGGAGAAGAGCAATTTCATTCGAGAAAGGATACTTAGGGGCAAAGAAACCTATTTCAAAAGCCTATAAATACACCCTAAGTTTGACCTAGAAAGGGGGCAGTGAGCTAGGCCAAGGAGCCGAGCCGAAAAGGTCAGATTTATGGAGATTCACTCAGGGATAGCCAGTTGATCCATCTCAAGAAGCCAGAATTCTACTCAAGACGGAGGATCTCCTCTTCAATTCCTTCAGGGGGTTTTAGGGATTTCTTATGTTTTGTTTTATCTTTTCTTCTGAGATGTTTTTCTTTACTATTATGAACTAAACCTCTCATATACCTGAGGGGGATGAAACCTAGATGAATCTTGTTATTGTTTTCCGAACTATATGATAAATACTTGATTTGTTCTTAATTATGTGTGCTTAATTCTTGTGTTGATATTTCGCGGATATTAATTCAAGTTGAATGTGCTTAGGTGGTGGAGCAAAAGTCCCTGCTTAAGAGTAGATCTAGCATAATTAAGCGGAGTTGATCGAACGCCTAGAGATAGGGTGACGAGATTTTGCCGGATTAGGGTGAAACCTAATATGGGATGTCCATAGATCGATTTACTGCTATTCTAGGGGGCTATTATTCGAGAAAGAGATTTCCGTTAATTAACCTAGGGTTAGACGTTATTCGCCTCGAGAGAGGGTTTAATATACGTTAGGGAGTCCTACGGATCAAGTCAAGTGAATACATCATCTGGTTCAGAGTTAGATAACAAGTGAAGTCTAGGTGGATTCTTCCTTGGGTGTCGTCTTAATCAACTGAGTTTTTTTTCCCAAGTTATTCTCCCAATTTCATTCTTCTTTGTCTTAGAATTTTTAGTTTAATAGTTAATTAATTTAGACTAGATAAAAAACTTTACTTATTTTAGGCTAAATAATAGAAAGAAAGTTAGTATTAGTACTTTTAGTTCCTTTGGGTTCGACAATCCGGTCTTGCCTAAACTATCCATTGTTCGATAGGTGCACTTGCCTCAATCATTGTCATAGTTAGTTTCCAGGTTCGATCATTCTTTTATAAATTTTAAAACTCGACTTCACAGCGATCAAGTTTTTGGCGCTGTTGCCGGGGAACTAAAATATTAAGAAAGCTCTATTTTTATTACTTTAGCCATTATTTTTATTTTCCGCAATTTATTTTTATTTTTAGTTTTAATTTTAACTTTGCTAAATTTTTCTTTCTTTCTTTTCCTAGCAGGTACCTCTAGTTTATGACTAGAAGGAACCCGAGAGGACCACTAGAATACGACAGTGATATTGAAGCTACCGCTCGTAGAAATCGCAGAGAAATTAGACGAGCCCTAAATTACCAAGAAGGAGAGCGAGAAGACAGACCCAATCCTACTGAAGGGATGGACGAAAATAATCTTCCACCACAAGATGTGGCAGAAAATAATGCTCCGCGTACTATGTATGATTATGCTAAACCTCATTTAACAGGAGCAGAATCTAGTATTGTTAGGCCTGCTATAGCTGCTAATAATTTTGAATTAAAGCCTAACACTATACAAATGATTCAACAATTTGTTCAATTTGATGGTTTGCAGGACGAAGACCCAAATACTCATATAGCTAATTTTTTAGAGTTCTGTGATACCTTCAAAATAAATGGCGTTTCTGATGATGCCATAAGGCTTCAGTTATTTCCCTTTTCATTAAGAAAAAAATCCAAACAGTGGTTAAACTCGTTACCATGAGGGTCAATCACTACATGGGATCAAATGACCGAAAATTTTTTATTAAAATATTTCCCACCGGCCAAAACGGCCAAATTACGCAATGATATCTCTTCTTTTGTGCAGATGGATTTAGAGACATTATATGACGCATGGGAGAGATATAAGGATCTCTTGAGAAGGTGTCCGCACCATGGTTTACCCTTGTGGCTCCAAGTCCAAGCTTTCTATAACGGTGTAAACCCCTCAATGAGGCAACTAATCGATTCAGCCACCGGTGGAACCCTGAATAATAAAACTCCTAACGCAGCCTACGAGTTTATTGAAGAGATGTCACTGAATAACTATCAGTGGCAGGTTACAAGGACCAAACCAACAAAATCAGCCAGAGTTTTCAACATCGATGCAGTAACTATGCTATCAACACAGGTCGAGAAGTCACTAAGTCAGTTGAGGAAGTTTCTAAGACAGTGGGACAACTTACTAACACAGTTGGACAGCTTGCAAATATAATTTTCGAACGACAGCAGGGGCATCTACCAAGCAACACTGAGATCAATCCAAAGGAGCAAATCCAAGCCATAACAGCTCAAGAAAGTGAAGGACTAGACGAACCCAGTCCAATACAAAGAAACGAGGTAGAAGAAGGTAAAGTTGAGGTAACGCAAGAGAAACCAAAACCGGTAATCAAGGAGTACCAACCTCGCATACCATATCCCGAAGCATTAACGAGAGACGACACAGAAGAACAGTTCGGCAAGTTTCTTAAACTTTTAAAGAAATTACATATTAACTTACCGTTACTTGAAGCTCTTTCATAGATGCCAGATTCTAGAAAATTTTTAAGAGAACTTTTGACGAACAAGCGAAGGATAGACGAGGCATCACACGTGGAACTAAACGCAATGTGCTCAGCAATGTTACAGAATAGACTACCACAAAAGCTAAAAGATCCAGGGAGTTTTACAATTCCATGTTTAATTGGTAGACTAACTGTTGATAATGCGTTAGCTGATTTAGGGGCAAGCATAAATGCCATGCCTTATAAATTGTTTAAACAACTAGGTCTAAGGAAACCCAAACAAACTAGGATGAGCATTCAATTAGCTGATAAAACTGTTAGAATTCCTAAGGGTATTATCGAAAATGTTCTTGTAAAAATTGACAAATTCATTTTCCCAGTAGATTTTGTTGTCTTAGACATGGATGAGGATAATTCGATTCCCTTAATTTTAGGAAAACCCTTTTTAGTAACTGCCAGGACTAAAATTGATATTGATGCAGGAGAACTCATACTTCGTGTAGGTAACGAGACAGTCACCCTCAAGGCTCTCGACTTAGCCAGAACATCGAGTAATCAAGGTGAGAACGTAAATTCTACTGATAACCATTCGGTTAACCCTTATTTTCAAGAAACACCACAAAAGAATACAACTGAACCCAATCATAGACCCAGTGTTAACAAAGAAATAACTCATAAGGAACAAGGGATTCAATTCGATGATCTAGACGAGTGGAAAACACACTTCAAGGAAAAATTAGGGTTACACGACGAATAACCGGAACCACACAAGGTAAAACTGAAGGAGCCCCCAGATGAGCTCATAGGAACAACAAACCACTTTAAAATAAGAGATCAAGTATTGATAGAAAAGGCAGATCCTCGAATATCTCCTCCAGACCCTAACACAAACAAAGAAATACCTTTTAGGGTAACCAGTGTTTTCCCACACGGAACAGTCGAGGTAAGTAATCCTATTTTTGGTACTTTTACTATAAACGAATCTCAACTTACACTCTTTCACGAGGACACAAATGATAGCATGAGGAAGGACTTCCAACTCCTCAAACTACCCTGAAGATGCAAACGAGAGGAGAGTCTAGCTTAAGACTATAAACGAGCACTTCTCGGGAGGCAACCCGAGCACTAACCCTATTAACTTTTACATTTTTATTCATTCTATTTTTTCTTTATAGTATCTAGCTTTAAACTAACCAAAAGTGCAGATTTTCAGGCCACACAGCCTAGCACACGGCCGTGGCCGTGGCCGTGCGGAAGTACAGAATCTTCGTACTAAAAATAGCAGAGAGGGTACAAGTCAGACAAGATCAAAACTGTGAGTCACGGACTCCAACCACCCCCACGGGCACCGACAGAATGCCACGGCCGTGCGACGTGGCCGTGGACGACACTGACTTATCACCAACGGGCGTAGGTGAACCAACACACCTAGACACACGGCCGTGCGAGGCGGTCGTGTGAATCGACACGCCCATGGTACACAGGCGTATGAATGTACCTGATTTGAAAATCTATTTAAACCACCCACCCCTCCCTCTTCTCACTTATATTCCCACCCTTCTTCCTCCCTTACACCATTCTACACTTTTTATACTTTCTTTTCATTTTCCTTTTCTCTATACCCTTGAGCTAAACCAAAACAATGCCAAAGAAGCGGAAGAAGCCAAGCACAGTCTCTCTCACGGAGACCGATCTACATAAGTTCATGCAGGCCGCTTCAATCACTCGCCAAGCCAAGGGTCTTTGAGACCAATTATCTGTTCTTTTATTTTTATCTTCTCCTTTATTTTCCTTCTCTTTAACAATCTTATGCTCAATTTAGTTTATTTTATCTTAGTTTCTTGATTTTAGGTTCTAAAGGCTGCTAGGGAATCACGCCAATTCCGCCACCACTAGCACCTCCGCAGCCTTAGAGGTCACACCCACCTCGCGAACCATCCAACAATAAGGACCCCTCGGTCCATTCATCTTTTATTTTTAATTTATTTTACTTTCTGTTTACTTTCTCTTTATCTTGCTTGTCCTTAATTATATATTTAGTTTATTTTAATTGCGTCTTAATAATCCCTGGCTAATCCTGCATGAGCTACCCAATTTCTTCATCTAGCGCAGGATCGTCATCCAGACTGCCCCTCCAACTTATCTTTCACCACGACCACTGCCAACTCAAGGATTTCATCCATAATTCAGGGAGTTTTTACTTATCTCCATATCTTCTGATCTGAACATTACATTTATATTATCTATCTTTGTACATTGAGGGCAATGTACATCTTAAGTGTGTGGGGGTGAACAACCTAACCTAAAAATATGCCTAACTTTTTTCATTATTCTCAAATTTCTTAATTTAGGTACCAAACTTTTTGCATTGTTCTCAAAATCCTGAATTTAGTCTTGTTTTTAAGTAAATTTCTCATATTACTAATTAGGATGAAATTTCCATGATTTATGATTTTTATCGATATGTTTTAGATTAAGTCATTAATAATTGCGCATTGATAATTAAATTCTAAGATACTAGAGAATCAAGCATGACAAGTCTATTTTTCAGAAATTAAAAATTTTCTAGGTTGTCGAACTGAGTTTAAATATTACTTTGAAGTATGAAATTTACAAGGTTGACATCAAAATACCCATAATTTTTGTGAGATTTTGAGCCTTATAGAGCATATATTCTTTTTCTTGCTCACTTTATTGATTATGAGTATGTCAACATTGATTTGTTATTCTAGAACTTGCATCGATTATACATGTCGAGACCACACCTATGATTTGATATACAGAGATGATTAAGGCACCTAGGTTTTAACCCACTTACTCCACTAAAAAGCCTACCTTCATAATTAACCCCTAGTGAACCCCTTTTAATCCTGATAACCCTTTTTATTGACATAACCGCTAATATTAACCCAGAAACCCTTTGTTTTTGTTATCACCATTCTTTTTTTGACTTCCCTTATATCGAGATTTGATTTGATTAATAGTCTAACTATGTTTTTATTTCAGTAATTTATCCTTTGTTATGTATTTATGATTTTTGTTCTTAAAAAAAGTATATTCGTTATTCATTACTAGTTTTATGATTAAGTGAGCTTATACGTTTGAATTCTAAATATTGAAGAAAAATCTCGTAGTATTAGAATTATTAATTTTAAATTAATGTAATTACTTTTATTCAGTTTATTGTTTCTAGTTAGGTATTTTATCAATTCAATCTCGGTTCTAACCTTCTAATTCAGCCTATATCCACACCTTAACCCAAGCCCCGTTACAACCCTGTTAAAGACCTTTTGATTTGTGTATCATCTCATTATATAGTGGTGGAGATTTGATTTTCATGCAAGCCTATGGGATTAACTTTTCATGTTCGACTTTTGAGCGCTTTTTCCTGAACCTTAAACACTTTGAGTGATTTGAGTGAATCTCTAGTGAGGATGTCAATCCTTGTCGGTTTTGAATTAAAGGTAATTATTTAGATAAGGGGAGACGCCTATATTTTCGAGCTACAAATCTATGACTTAGACTATTTGAATCCTTAGGACTCTTTGAATTGAATTATCCATGTATAAATTATCTATGAATTATGATGAGACATTGTTGATAGGAATTATGAATTATAGAAAATTCGTTTTAATTGTAAGTTGAGAATTTTGCTTGAGGACAAGCAAAAGCTTAAGTGCGGGGGTATTTGATAAACTGAAATAGTAACATATTTTAATCCCACATTTAGCATACTTTTGGATGATTTATCCCTTGATTTATGTAAAAAGGTGCTCTTAATTCTTTCTTTTCATGTCTTATACTCAGGAAAGCACCAGGGGATGAAAAGAACGAGAAACGGGCTTAAAACGGGACAAATGGGCCAAAGCATGAAAACGACACGGCCTGGACTAAAGCCCACACGGTCGTGCCTCCTCAATAAACTAGAACACGGCTTGATATCGATCTACACGGGCGTGTCCTCATTAGAAGTCCGAACACGGCCTGACCACGATTCACACGGGCGTGTGCCATGGCCGTGCCTCTACCGTGGAGAAGAGCAATTTCATTCGGGAAAGGATACTTAGGGGTAAAGAAACCTATTTCAAAAGCCTATAAATACACCCTAAGTATGACCTAGAAAAGGGGCGGTGAGCTAGGCCAAGGAGCCGAGCCGAAAAGGTCAGATTTGTGGAGATTCACTCAGGGATAGCCAGTTGATCCATCTTAAGAAGTCGGAATTCTACTCAAGATGGAGGATCTCCTCTTCAATTCCTTCAGGGGGTTTTAGGGATTTCTTATGTTTTATTTTATCTTTTCTTCTGAGATGTTTTTCTTTACTATTATGAACTAAACCTCTTAGATACCTGAGGGGGATGAAACCTAGATGAATCTTGTTATTGTTTTCTGAACTGTATGATAAATGCTTGATTTGTTCTTAATTATGTGTGCTTAATTCTTGTGTTGATATTTCGCGGATATTAATTCAAGTTGAATGTGCTGAGGTGGTGGAGGAAAAGTCCCTGCTTAAGAGTAGATCTAGCATAATTAAGCGGAGTTGATCGCACGGCTAGAGATAGGGTGACGAGATTTTGCCAGATTAGGGTGAAACCTAATATGGGATGTCCATAGATCGATTTACTGCTATTCTAGGGGGTTATTATTCGAGAAAGAGATTTCCATTAATTAACCTAGGGTTAGACGTTATTCGCCTCGAGAGAGGGTTTAATATACGTTAGGGAGTCCTGCGGATCAAGTCAAGTGAATACATCATCTGGTTCAGAGTTAGATAACAAGTGAAGTCTAGGTGGATTCTTCCTTGGGTGTCGTCTTAATCAACTGAGTTTTTTTTCCCAAGTTATTCTCCCAATTTCATTCTTCTTTGTCTTAGAATTTTTAGTTTAATAGTTAATTAATTTAGACTAGATAAACAACTTCACTTATTTTAGGCTAAATAATAGAAAGAAAGTTAGTATTAGTACTTTTAGTTCCTTTGGGTTCGACAATCCGATCTTGCCTAAACTATACTACTATTTGATAGGTGCACTTGCCTCAATCGTTGTCATAGTTAGTTTCCAGGTTCGATCATTCTCTTTATAAATTTTAAACCTCTGACTTCACAGCGATCATGTGTTCATTTCAATGTTGTGTATATTGGATGAGTTTATTGTTTTGAATAAAGGTATGCTTGTGTGCACCCTTAGATGGCAATGGCTTGGTATATAGCCTACTACTTGCCCACTTAGTTGGACACACGGGCGTGGGTGTAAACCGTGTGGGAGGCACGGCTAGCCCATGGGCGTGTACCCAGGCCGTGTGAAGTCTGCACCTTGTTCATGGAATTATAAATTCCCCACGGCCATGATACACGGGCGTGTCCAGGCCGTGTGGATTTAGTCAGTGTCGACCACGGGTGGAAGGCACGGGCGTGTCCAGGCCGTGTGATAATAGTCAGTATAGTCCACGGGCTAGTCACATGGGTGTGTTACTAGGCTTTGAGGCCGTGTGTGTGAAGTCAGAATTCACCATGATTTGGGGACATGGGGGTGTGTGTGTATGCACGGGTGTGTCTAATCATGCACGGGCATGTGAGACCTGTAGTGAAGAGAAAAATTTTAAGATTGGAAAAAGTTACGGATTAGTCTCGAGAGCCCTCGTGTGGATGAGTGAGGCCTCCTGAGTCGAGAATGAGGTTGTATATACGATTTAAAAGAGTATTTACGTTGAGCCTAAGTGGCGATCAAGTGGTTTGAGTTCGGTAACGCCTCGGGCCCGGTTCTGGTGTAGAACCCAGGTAAGGGGTGTTACATTTACTATCCAACATTTCAAGTTGTAACCTACATTACCTGTTGTGTAATTAGTTCTTTCAAAGGAATATGAAGTCGGCTAGCACCTATATTTTTATTGTTGTTTGTGAGATGAAGTCTATTCTGAATTCAGCAAGCTCAATACTCCACTTCGTTACCCTTCATGGGTTGATTGGTAACCACAACGATTGGATGGGCTTGGAAGTACGGGCATAACTTGTGAGCTGCAATTATCAAAGCATAGATACACTTTTCTATTTTTGAGTACCTCAATTCATCGTTTTGGAGTACCTTGTTGGTGCAGTATACCAGAAATTGGTGGACACCCTCTGACATAACCAGTACTACTGCAACTGTCTCTTCTGAGGTAACTAAATAAAGGTAGAGGGTTTCTCCCACCCGGGGTGATTTCAAAAGTGGAGTGAAGGTGAGATATACTTTCAATTCCTTGAAGGTTGCCTGACATTCTTCGGTCCACGAGAAAAAGGTCCTCAAAGCTTTGAAGAAGGGGAGGCACTTATCCGCAATCCTAGAAATGAATATGCTGAGTGCCGCCATTTTGCCTGTGAGGCATTATATGTCTTTTATGGCTCGCTGATCGTTGTTTTATGCGATGTCAAAGTCTTAAAATTTATAATGAGAATGATCGAACCTGGAAACTAACTATGACAACGATTTGAGGCAAGCGCACCTATCGAACAATATTATAGTTAAGGCAAGACCGGAATGTCGAACCCAAAGGAACTAAAAATACTAATACTAACTTTCTTTTTATTATCTAGCCTAAATTAAAGGGAATTTGTTGTTTAAATCTAAATTAATTAACTACTAAATTAAAGACTCTAAGACAAAGAAGAATGAAATTGGGGAAATACTTTTGGGAAAAACCAATTGATAAGGACAATACCCGAGGAAGAATCCCCCTAGACTTCACTTGTTATCTAACTCTAAACCAGAAGATTTATTCACTTGACTTGATCCGTAAGATTCCCTAATGTATATTAAACCCTCTCTCGAAGCGAATAACGTCTAACCCTAGGTTGATTAATTGAAATCTCTTTCTAATTAAAACCCCTAGAATTGCATTAACTCGATCTATGGAATCCCATATTAGGTTTCACCCTAATCCGGCAAAATCTCGTCACCCTATCTCTAGGCGTGCGATCAACTCCGCTTAACTATGCTAGATCTAATTTTAGGCAGGGACTTTTTCTCCTCCACCTAAGCACATCAAACTTGAATTAATATCCCGAAAATATCAACACAAGAATTAAGAACACATAATTAAGAACAAATCAAGTATTTATCATATAGTTCAGCAAACGATAACAAGATTCATCTAAGGTTTCATCCCCCTCAGGTATCTAAGGGTTTTGAAACACCCCAAACCCGGCCCACGAGCCTTGACCGGATCTGGTATGTTCTTCAAGTAAAACGGTTCAAAACTTTTTGAGCACTTTAGAAAAATTCGGTTGGTTTTGAAAGAAAATTTTTAATTTGTGTTAGGCTCGAGTTGAAATCAAGTTTATCTAATTGAAATCTAGGTTTTGTAAAACTATATTACTCCATTTCAAAATTTGTCCTAAATTAAAAAAAAAATTCATTTGAGTTCAATTAAATAAAATCGTATCTAAATAAAATAACTTAAAAGACATGCATCAACAGTTTAATATCAGTGGCCTTATTACAAACGAAAACAATACCCAAAATAACTTCAAAAATATAAAATATAAAAGTCCCAAAATTAAATAAAACTTTCAAGTGAGCATGGCCACCACTAAACTCCGCCGACCCGGTCCATCACCGATCGTCACACCGAAAGAAAATGTTCTCAACGGGTGAGTCAAACAGACTCAATGTGTAACCAACACTAGACCTCAATAATTCAGGCATATCATATTAATTCATCAATATATATATGAGATAAAAGTAGTGATGCAAACCCGAACCCAATCCTAGATACCATCCGCTACACATCACCGTACCATCAACTCGCACACCGTGGGGACTACTAAGTCAACCCTCCATCCGCTACACATCATCGAAGGCGTCGCTACAGCACGACATGCTCATCGCCTTATAAATTCGTGGCATAGCCACCAGATAATTATTATGTGACCAAGTCACCACATTCGAGATAATGTGACCGAGGTCACCACATTCACTTCCCTTTCATAATCACCCATATGCCCATGTCATACATATCATGCAAAAATCATGCCTTATTTCACATTCTTATCATGTTCACATATGCCATATCAGTTCATTTCATACTCATAGTAGGAGTAGGAAAACGTACCTGGGTACTTTGTACCATTGCATGGTACTTTAGCCACATTCACATTATTATAAGCATACATATTAATTTAAGCCGTAATCTAATAGAGTTTAGTGTGGGGTACACACCTGATAATGTTGATTACGATACTACCGATACCAACGCTCTCGCTAGCAAAAATTAACAATGAAATGCTTATCCCTATGAAACTGCCCCTAAAAGATCATAATCAAAATCGGTCAACCTTAATAGATAAAATGGCCTTTGGCCGAATATTAAAACCTCCTTACCTTGATTGTCTAGATCCCAAAAATATCACTTGTCCTTGTAGATGTCAAAATCCCTACATGATCTATGTTAGATTCGATTTCTAACATAATGAACCAAAATACATGGCCTTCGGCCTAAGATTACACTTGCTTACCTTGGATATTTATATCTCGAATGATCTCTCCCTAAACGTCGGCTATAAAAGAATCCCAAAAAATCCCCCCTTCAAAGCCCTATCGATTTCACCCTTGCAAGGAAACACAGAGATATTCGACTTCTTGGAGAGTGATGGACTTTGAAGGAAAAATAGATGAAGAAATCGGCTAGATGATGATGTGCTTTGGCTTTGACGAATAGTGAAAAGAAGAAGTGAAGGAAAAGAGAGTTACGGCTATGGTGTTTTGGTTTTAGGGGATTTGCGAAAAGAAAGAAAAGAGAGAATGATGGCTATAAGTTTTGGCCAAGGTTAACCAAAAGAGAAAGAAAGTTGATCACCAAAGAATTTCGGCCTAGACAAGGTAAATGAGAAGAGAAAAGGAGAAAAGAAAGGGATGAAAAATAATGACCTTAGTGCTATGGTGATTTCGGCAATAGGGGAAAAGAAACTTGAGAGAATAGGCAAATTAAACCAAAATGGTCAAAATGGAATGGCCAATAGAAAAGAGAAAAAAATAAAAGATGCTTACCTAATGCTAAAAATGCATTCGGCTAGGAGAGGGAAGGTGAAGAGAAAGAAAATATTTGCTTTAGAGAAAACACAAAATAACCCGATTGTCAAAATGACCAACTAGCTACCGATCTACCAAAACCTTCAACAAAATTCGGTCACCCCCCAGCTCCCAAAATCGTCCAAATACATGGACTCCAAAGTCAAAATTTTTCCACACAAAACTTTCCATAGCAAATCACCTTACATTATGCCTTGTGTTCCCTCATCATTCCTTAATCAAAATGATTCCTTTCCCCAAATTCAAGCTTACCTAAATTATTAATCATCTTGCCATAAAAATTTAAAGTCCAACTTACCAAATATAAAGCTTGACCGACAATTGATGTAAAGATGCAGAAAAAATAAAGTCTCCAAATTGCACTCCATGTTATTCGAACCACTCCCCTCAAGCAACCATTCATGCGCCATTTCCACCATGCCACTAACTCCTCATGTGCTAATTTTAGGCACTTAAATTAACTTAAGCATCATAATCACTTGATCCACTTCACTAAATTCTTCATACTAACAATTATTCTAGCTTCGAATAATTCTAAGCCTTCACAAGATTATATTAGGCACACAATAAAATCATATCCAAGCTATCACAAGCAACAAGATGATACTCAAATTTTAGGATGTTACAACTCTACCCTCCAAAAAAAAAATTTCGTCCTCGAAATTACCTGGCTAGAACAAATGAGGGTATTGTTGTTGCATTGCCTCTTCCGACTCCCACGAAGCCTCTTCCGATCCATGATTATGCCATAACACTTTGACCAGAGGAACTAATTTCCTCTGCAACACTTTCACATCCCGTTCCAGAATCTAAATCGGTTCTTCCTCGTAGGACAAATCTGGTCGTAGTTCCACTTCCTCAACTGATACTACATAAGATGGATCCGACCGGTAACATCGTAGCATCGAAACATGGAACACATCGTGCAATTGCTTCAACTCCGAAGGCAACTCTAACTGATATGCCACTGGTCCAACCCGCTTCAAAACCCGATAAGGTCCTATAAACCTGGGACTTAACTTTCCCTTGCGACCAAATCTCATCACCTTCTTCCAAGGTGAAACCTTTAGGAACACTTGATCCCCACAAAGAAATTCTATATCCTTTCGCTTAAGGTCTGCGTGACGACTTTTGCTGTCGGATGCCTCCTTTAACCGAGCCCGAATTACCTTAACCTTTCTTCGGATTCAGCCACCATCTCGGGACCCAAAACTTGACGTTCCCCCAATTACGTCCAACACGTAGGAGTGCAACACTTCCGTCCATATAGTGCTTAAATGCGGTGCCATCCGAATACTCGCTTGGTAAATCGTTGTTGTAAGCAAATTCCACTAAAGGCAAAAATTCTTCCGACTTCCTCAAGTCTATCACATGACCCCTCAACATATCCTCTAACACTTGGATTACTCGCTCAGATCGCCGTCCGATTGTGGATGAAATGCCGTAGTGAAATCCAATTTAGTGCCTAACGCTGATGTAGCGCTTTCAAAATCGAGAAGTAAACCTTGGGTCCCTATCCGAAATGATAGATACCGGCACTCCATGCAACCTTACAATTTCCGCCACATATAATTTTGCCAACACGCAACGAATAGTCGACTTCTTACCGAATAAAATATGCAGACTTGGTCAAACGGTCCACTATTACCCATACCGAGTCCTTCTTGGTAGGCGTAAGGGGAAGCCCACTAACGAAGTCCATGGTAATTTCTCCCACTTCCCTTTGTGGAATCTTGATTGGTGAAGTAACCCGATGAGAACTCGATGTTCAGCCTTAACTTGTCGACATGTCAAACACTTGCCAACAAATTCTCAGAATTCCCGTTTTAGACCAGGCCACCAAAATCTGTTCCCTTAGGTCTCTGACAACTTAGTCCTCCGAGATGCATAGCATAAAGGCTACTATGCGACTCCCGAAGAATCTTCTCGCCTAAGCTCCTCACTCTTGGCATACTGGACCTTTCCTTGAAACACAATATTCCATCACAGGACATACTGTAATTCTCTAGACCACCATTCGCATTTGCCGCATCTTAGCACTTAAATCCTCATCTGCCAACTGACCCTCTTTTACCTCATTTAACCATGTCGGCTTGACTTGCAACTCTGCTAGCAGACTTCCATCGTCATACAAACTCAGATGTGCAAATATTGCCCTTAGATCTGACACCACTTTTTGACTTAGGGCATCCGCCACTACATTCGCCTTGCCCGGGTGATACTCTATGGAACAATCATAGTTCTTCAGTAACTCCACCCACCTTCGTTGTCTCAAGTTCAACTCCTTCTGAGTCAACAGGTACTTAAGGCTCTTATGGTCAGTGTAGATCACTGACTTTTCTCCATAGAGATAGTGCCTCCATACTTTAAGAGCAAAGACCACTGCCGCCAATTCCAAGTCATGTGTCGGATAGTTAACCTCATGAGGCCTCAATTGACGAGACGCATAAGCAACTACCTTTCCATCTTGCATTAACACGCATCCCAATCTTGTATGAGAAGCGTCACAATACACCACAAAGTCCTTCCCTGCCTCAAGCTGAATCAAAACTGGAGCTTCAGTCAACACTTCCTTAAGCTTCTCAAAGCTCTTTTGTTGCTTATCCGTCCATACGAAAGGTACTTCCTTCCTTAGCAACTTTGTCAAAGGTGCGGCGATCGATGAGAACCCTTCTACAAACCTTCTATAGTAGCCTGCCAATCCCAAGAAGCTACGAATCTCATCCACGCACTTAGGAGGTTTCCAATCTAGCATCGCTTCAATCTTCCTAGGATCCACCCTTATTCCTTCAAAGCAGACACCACATGTCCTAAGAATACAACTTCCTTAAGCCAAAATTCACACTTGCTGAATTTGGCATAGAGCTGTTTCTCCCTCAACACTTGCAACACAACTCGGAGATGCTCATCATGTTCCTCCTCCGTCTTGGAATACACTAGGATGTCGTCGATGAACACAACGACGAACCGATCCAAGTAGGATTGAAAAACCTGGTTCATCATATCCATGAACGTGGCTGGGGCATTCGTCAACCCAAACGGCATTACTAAGAACTCGTAGTGCCCATATCTTGTTCGGAAAGCCGTCTTATGGATATCGCCTCCTTTACCTTAAGTCGATGATATCCCGACCATAGATCTATCTTCGAAAATATCGCTTTGCTTCTTCGGTGATCGAACAAGTCATCTATCCTTGGCAAAGGATACTTGTTCTTAATGGTCACTTTATTCAATCGGCGATAATCTATGCACATACGCATAGTTCCGTCCCTTCTTCTTCACAAACAGGATCGGTGCTCCCACGGAGACACACCGGGTCTAATAAATCCACGATCAAGCAACTCCCGAACCGGAGCCTTGAGCTCAACCAACTCCTTTGGTGCCATTTGGTAAGGGGCAATTGACACAGAGTCGCATTTTCTCGTAGCAAGTCAATTCTCAATTCCACTTCCCTATCCGGGGTATTCTGTAATTCTCGGAAACACATCTTCAAAATCCCCTACACGTTCTAACTCCACTAACACCTTCTTCCTTTGCATCCAACGCACTAATGAAAGTCAAGAAAGCCTTGCACCCTTCTCGAACCATCTTCACATGCCTTAAGTGTGAAACTACGTTAGATAAGTAGTTTCTCCTTTCTCCTATCATGACTATCACTTCGTCCTCTAGGGTCCTTAACTCCATTCGCTTATTTGCGCACATCCAACACACACCCGATGTTCCACTAGCCAATCCATACCAAGTATAAGATCGAATTCCCAAGGGTAGTTCCATTAAGTCGAGAGGAAAGTTCACTCCTGAATCTCGAGAGGTACACTCCGAAAGATTTTATTCACCACTACAGTTTGGCCTAGAGGGCTTACTACAGTCATCTCCCTATCAGAAAGTTCAAAGGCTATGTCTAGAGTTTCAACTACTCTAGATGCAACATAAGAATGGGTCGAGCCCACATCAATCAGAGCAACATAAGGTTTACCAAAAATATAGAACATACCGGTTATAACGTCCGGTACATTTCCATCCTCCCTTCGATGAACTGCGTATACTAGACCCGGCTGTCTTGCCTCAATATTACTCGCACCTCGGCTCGGTGTTCCTCGTCCTCTTCCAGCACTGTTACCTCTATCATTTGGACCACGACTGGCCGAGGTCTGCCCACCTCACCGGCTCGACATATTCGGCCCGTTGGGCGCTCCCGTCTATCTTAATGGGACAGTCCTTAATCATATGGTCCTTAGACCCGCACTTAAAGCATCCGCCCGTCTTCTTGCAACACTCTCCTAAATGCATCTTCCCACACTGATAACATGTATGATATCGCCTCTCCTGCACGGCTTTGTCGACCACGCAGCCCTCGCTCTAGGCCTCTTTTGAACATTTCCGACGATGCCGACGATCCAAAACCTCTTTTTCTCGCTTATTTGGATCCGAAGTTCGCGCTTTACGGTGTTCTTGATTCCTTCGGCCACCTTAGCCTTCTCTACCAACGCGGCAAACTCACGTTCTTGATGTGGGGCTATCAAGAACTCTCAGATCATCCCTTAGTCCATCTTCAAACTGGACACACCGCTCATGCTCAGAGCCACCACTCCTCGAGCATACCGGCTCAACCTCAGGAATTCAGCTTTGTACTCCGCCACGGACTTGTTCCCTTGAACCAGCCCTAGAAAAGCCTTTCTCTGTTCATCAGTATAACATGTGCCGACATACTTTTTCTGATACACCGCCTTCACGCACTCTCTGTGTCGATCCTCGGTGTGGCGCCATCCCGAATCATTAACCACCACCGATATGCCTCATCGTAATATCGCCACCATTCCTTTCAACTTCTCCTCAGGGGTCAAGTCGAGCTCATCCATAATTCGCTCTGTGGCCTCCAACCAATACTCAGCTGTACTGGGTGCCACACCAGATACGCCACGGAATACCTCAGCTCCGTTGGCTCGGAGTCACTCGGGTACAGACTTCCGAGTTCCCATATTTCCACCTGCTCCAGCCACCATTTCCAGAACTCGCAGCACAGCCTGCGATACAGCATCATCCCCCGTCTGATCTTGTTGTTTCGCACCAACAACAGGCGGTGGTGGTGGCGGTGGTACCTCATTTTCAGAACCTTGACCCGACCTAACGGGTTCCGACACAGTCATTCGGCCTCGACCGCGTCCTCGTACGTTACGACCACGTCCCCTAAAGCTCATTTCTACTATCGTGCTTTAATCTGATTAAGAAATTTTATGAATTAGTCCTTGTTTCACTGATTATTCGCGAAGAATTTTTTTTTTTTTTGAATAGAAGTTCAATAGTGGTTCTTTCGATCAATCAAAGTTTCAAGTCTTCTATCCTTATTCAGAGAAACACATTCATTCAATATTCCTACCACACTCATTCATTATTCAAACCTTTTCAGTCTATTCCTATCCCAGGGGTATTTTTCGTCATTTGTCCTACAGGGTATTTTGGTAATAAACCGAGGTCAAATTGAAAATCTTAATAAATCAAGGGTATTTTCTAAAATTTGCAAAACTTGGAGTTCTTTTTGAGAATTTTTTTCCAAATCGGTGTTGTTGCAGGAATTTTGAAAATCGGGGGTCATTTTGGTAATTTTGTAAAATAAGGGTAATTTCGTAAAATTTCCAAATTGAAGTATTTTAATATTTTGCAAAAATAGAGTTTTTGAACATTTTATAAAGTAAGGAAATTTTAATGAAACTGTGAGTAGTATGGACATTTTATAAACTAAGGGCATTTTTGTAATTTTATAGCCAAGGGTATTTTAGTAATTTGTAAATCGGAAATATTTTGGAAAAATTTTCAAGCTAAATTCTGTTACCATTTAAAAGGGTAATTTGGTGATTTAAAACCAAGTTTTTATGAAAATCACGATTAATCCCTTTCGGGTTTTAGTTATTGAGTTTAGCCTATGATGAGTCCTCTTGGTTAGGGTGAACCAAGCTACGCACTAGGTAGGATTCCAGTGAAGAGGAGGTGAGTCACGAGGATCGCTTAAGTACCAAGCTCTTAGGATCCAATCCTAGACATGCGCACAAAGGTTACCACACCCTAACTCGGCGACTTAGTTCTGAGTTTGTTTAATTAGGCACTTAAGTCTTATGTGATTGTTGGGGTAAACTAGCCCTAGGGTTTAAGTACCTATCATGCTATTCTACGTTCCATTTCTAACCTTCTACAGTTCATGCTATAAATCACCCAAATGAAATAGAGGTACTTACCTGGTGGACTTCGGGTCAGAGACTTGGGTGCCATGCCTGAAAACCTGCTCTTTTCAGAAAAGTTTTTCTCAAGACTTGTTTGGGCCTTATTTTAAAAACATTGTGAGCTTTATACCCAAGGCCGAGAGTTTAAACCTTGCTCGATACTCAAATGAAACACCCCAAACCCGCCCACGAGCCTTGACCGGATCTGGTATGTTCCTCAAGTAAAACGGTTCAAAACTTTTTGAGCACTTTAGAAAAATTCGGTTGGTTTTGAAAGAAAATTTTTAATTTGTGTTAGGCTCGAGTTGAAATCAAGTTTATCTATTTGAAATCTAGGTTTTGTAAAACTATATTACTCCATTTCAAAATTTGTCCTAAATTAAAAAAAAAAAATTCATTTGAGTTCAATTAAATTAAATCGTATCAAAATAAAATAACTTAAAAGACATACATCAACAGTTTAATATCAGTGGCCTTATTACAAACGAAAACAATACCCAAAATAACTTCAAAAATATAAAATATAAAAGTCCCAAAATTAAATAAAACTTCAAGCTGAGCATGGCCACCACTAAACTCCCGCCGACTCGCCCATCACCGATCGTCACCGAAGAAAATGTTCCCAAACGGGGTGAGTCAAACAGACTCAATGTGTAACCAACACTAGACCTCAATAATTCAGGCATATCATATTAATTCATAAATATATATAACAGATAAAAGTAGTGATGCAAACCCGAACCCAATCCTAGATACCATCCGCTACACATCACCCGTACCAACCTGCACACCGTGGGGACTACTAAGTCAACCCTCCATCCGCTACACATCATCGAAGGCGCCGTCATTTGCAGACGACATGCTCATCGCCCTTATAAATTCGTGGCATAGCCACCAGATAATTATTATGTGACCAAGTCACCACATTCAGATAATGTGACCGAGGTCACCACATTCACTTCCCCTTTCATAATCACCCATATGCCCATGTCATACATATCATGCAAAAATCATGCCTTATTTCACATTCTTATCATGTTCACATATGCCATATCAGTTCATTTCATACTCATAGTAGGAGTAGGAAAACGTACCTGGGTACTTTGTACCATTGCATGGTACTTTAGCCACATTCACATTATTATAAGCATACATATTAATTTAAGCCGTAATCTAATAGAGTTTAGTGTGGGGTACACACCTGATAATGTTGATTACGATACTACCGATACCAACTATCTCGCTAGCAAAAATTAACAATGAAATGCTTATCCCTATGAAACTGCCCCTAAAAGATCATAATCAAAATCGTTCAACCTTAATAGATAAAATGGCCTTTGGCCGAATATTAAAACCTCCTTACCTTGATTGTCTAGATCCCAAAAATATCACTTATCCTTGTAGATGTCAAAATCCCTACATGATCTATGTTAGATTCGATTTCTAACATAATGAACCAAAATACATGGCCTTCGGCCTAAGATTACACTTGCTTACCTTGGATATTTATATCTCGAATGATCTCTCCCTAAACGTCGGCTATAAAAGAATCCCAAAAAATCCCCCCTTCAAAGCCCTATCGATTTCACCCTTGCAAGGAAACACAGAGATATTCGACTTCTTGGAGAGTGATGGACTTTGAAGGAAAAATAGATGAAGAAATCGGCTAGATGATGATGTGCTTTGGCTTTGACAAATAGTGAAAAGAAGAAGTGAAGGAAAAGAGATTTACGGCTATGGTGTTTTGGTTTTAGGGGATTTGCGAAAAGAAAGAAAAGAGAGAATGATGGCTATAAGTTTCGGCCAAGGTTAACCAAAAGAGAAAGAAAGTTGATCACCAAAGAATTTCGGCCTAGACAAGGTAAATGAGAAGAGAAAAGGAGAAAAGAAAGGGATGAAAAATAATGACCTTAGTGCTATGGTGATTTCGGTAATAGGGGAAAAGAAACTTGAGAGAATAGGCAAATTAAACCAAAATGGTCAAAATGGAATGGCCAATAGAAAAGAGAAAAAAAATAAAAGATGCTTACCTAATGCTAAAAATGCATTCGGCTAGGAGAGGGAAGGTGAAGAGAAAGAAAATATTTGCTTTAGAGAAAACACAAAATAACCCAATTGTCAAAATGACCAACTAGCTACCGATCTACCAAAACCTTCAACAAAATTCCGTCACCCCCCCTAGGCCCCAAAATCGTCCAAATACATGGACTCCAAAGTCAAAATTTTTCCACACAAAACTTTCCATAGCAAATCACCTTACATTAAGCCTTGTGTTCCCTCATCATTCCTTAATCAAAATGATTCATTTCCCCAAATTCAAGCTTACCTAAATTATTAATCATCTTGCCATAAAAATTTAAAGTCCAACTTACCAAATATAAAGCTTGACCGACACTTGATGTAAAGATGCAGAAAAAATAAAGTCTCCAAAATGCACTCCATGTTATTCGAACCACTCCCCTCAAGCAACCATTCATGCGCCATTTCCACCATGCCACTAACTCCTCATGTGCTAATTTTAGGCACTTAAATTAACTTAAGCATCATAATCACTTGATCCACTTCACTAAATTCTTCATACTAACAATTATTCTAGCTTCGAATAATTTTAAGCCTTCACAAGATTATATTAGGCACACAATAAAATCATATCCAAGCTATCACAAGCAACAAGATGATACTCAAATTTTAGGATGTTACAGGTTTAGTTCATAACGATAAAAGAAAACATCTCAGAAGAAAAGATAAAACAAAACATAAGAAATCCCTAAAACCCCCTGAAGGAATTGAAGGAGAGATCCTCCGTCTTGAGTATGATTCCGGCTTCTTGAGATGAATCAACTGGCTATCTTCGAGTAAATTCCCACAAATCTGCCCTTTGTGGCCTAGCAAGACGCCCCCTGATAAAAGCCCTGGGCTCCCCCCTTTTAGCTCATACTTAGGATGTTTATATAGGCTTCGGAATGTGTTTCTTCGCCTCTAAGTATCCTAATCCGAGTGAAAATTCTCTTTCTCACGATAGGGGCACGACCATGGCACACACCTGTGTAAATCGTGGCCAGGCCGTGTTGGGTCAATTGATGAGGCACGGCCGTGTGGTCTTGGGCCCATGCCATGTCGATTTCGTAATTTGGCCCATTTGGCCCGTTTTAAGTCTGTTTCTTGTTCTTTTCATCCTTCAGTGCTTCCCTGAGTATAAAACATTAAAACAAAGGATTAAGAGCACCAAATGACATAAAATAAGGGATAATTCATCCAAAAGCATGCTAAATATGGGCTTAAAATATGTTACTATTACGGTTTATCAAATACCCCCACACTTAAGCTTTTGCTTGTCCTTGATCGCTGTATTTCAGAGTTTTAAATTTATAATGATCGATCCTGGAACTAACTATAACAACGATTGAGGCAAGTGCACCTATCGAACAGTAGTATAGCTTAGGCAAGACCGGATTGTCGAACCCAAAGGAACTAAAAGTACTAATACTAACTTTCTTTCTATTATTTAGCCTAAAATAAGTGAAGTTGTTTATTAATCTAAATTAACTAATTACTAAGATAAAGACGCAAAGACAAAAAGAATGAATTGGGGAAATACTTGGGAAAAACTCGGTTGATTAAGACGATACCCTTAGGAAGAATCCACCTAGACTTTACTTGTTATCTAACACCGAACTGCACGATTTATTCACTTGACTTGATCCGTAGGACTCCTAATTTATATTAAACCCTCTCTCGAGGCGAATAACGTCTAACCCTAGATTGATTAATTGAAATCTCTTTCTAATTAAAACCCCTAGAATAGCAGTAAATCGATCTATGGACTCCCATATTAGGTTTCACCCTAATCCGACAAAATCTCGTCACCCTATCTCTAGGCGCGCGATCAACTCCGCTTAATTATGCTAGATCTACTCTTAAGCAGGGACTTTTGCTCCACCACCTAAGCACATTCAACTTGAATTAATATCCGCGAAATATCAACACAAGAATTAAGCACACATAATCAAGAACAAATCAAGTATTTATCATATAGTTCAGAAAACAATAACAAGATTCATCTAAGTTTCATCCCCATTCAGGTATCTGAAGGGTTTAGTTCGTAATAATAAAGAAAAACATCTCAGAAGAAAAGATAAAACAAAACATAAGAAATCCCTAAAACTCCCTGAAGGAATTGAAGGAGAGATCCTCCGTCTTGAGTAGAATTTCGGCTTCTGGAGATGGATCAACTGGCTATCCCTTGAGAGTTTCCCACAAATCTAACCTTTTCAGCTCGGCTCCTTGGCCTAGCTAACTGTCCTCTTTTAGGTTATACTTAAGGTCTTTATATAGGCTTTTGAAATAGGTTTCTTTGCCCCTAAGTATCCTTTTCCGAGTGAAATTACTCTCCTCCACGGCAGGGGCACGGCCATGGCACACGCCCGTGTGAATCGTGGCCAGGCCGTGTTGGACTCCGTTAATGAGTCATGGCCGTGTAAATCGACATCAGGCCATGTTCTAGTATATTGAGGAGGCACGGCCGTGTGGGATTTAGTCCAGGCCGTGTCGATTTCTTCTTTGGCCCATTTTTGTCTGTTTTGAGCCCGTTTCTCTTTCTTTTTATTCTTGGGTGCTTTCCTGAGTATAAGACATGAAAAGAAAGGATTAAGAGCACCTTTTTACATAAATCAAGGGATAAATCATCCAAAAGTATGCTAAATGTGGGATTAAAATATGTTACTATTTCGGTTTATCAAATACCCCCACACTTAAGCTTTTGCTTGTCCTCAAGCAAAATTCTCAACTTACAATTAAAATGAACTTTCTATAATTCATAATTCCTATCAACAATGTTTCATCATAATTCATAGATAATTTATACATGGATAATTCAATTCAAAGAGTCCTAAGGATTCAAACAATCTAAGTCATAGATTTGTAGCTCGAAAATATAGGCGTCTCCCCTTATCTAAATAATTACCTTTAATTCAAAACTGACAAAGATTGACATCCTCACTAGAGATTCACTCAAATCACTCAAAGTGTTTAAGGTTCAAAATTTAGGCACTCAAAAGTCGAACATGAAAAGTTATTCCCATAGGCTTGCCTGAAAATCAAGTCTCCACCACTATAATATGAGATGATGCACAAATCAAAAGGTCTTTAATTAGGGTTGTAACGGGGCTAGGGTTAAGGTGTGGATAGAGGCTGAATTAGAAGGTTAGAATCGAGATTGAATTGATAAATTACCTAACTAGAAACAACAAACTGAATAATTACATAATGGATTGAATCTTTAAACTAATAAAACGAGCTTCTTCTTCAATAAATAGACTTTAATTGTACAAGCTCACCTTTCATCATACTAATACTGAATATACTTTGATTTTTTTAATATAAATAATACATCTATTCATATACTAAGATGAAATAATTAGGTAGCTTAATCAAATCAAATCTCGATATAAGGGAAGTCAAAAAAGAATGGTGATAACAAATACAAAGGGTTTTGGGTTAATATTAGTGGTTATGTCAATAAAAAGGGTTGTTAGGATTAAAAGGGGTTCACTAGGGGTTAATTGTGAAGGTAGGCTTTTAATGGAGTTAGTGGGTTAAAACCTAGGTGCCTTAATCATCTCTGTATATCAAATCATGGGTGTGGTCTCGATATGTATAAACGAGGTAAGTTCTAGAATAACAAATCAATGTTGACATACTCATAAACAATAAAGTGAGCATGAAAAAGAATATATGCTCTATAAGGCTCAAAAACTCACAAAAATTATGGGTATTTTTTACATCAACCTCGTAAATTTCAAACTTCAAAGTAATATTTAAATTTAGTTCAACAACCTAGCAAATTTTAATTGAAAAAAATGGACTTATCATGCTTGATTCTTTAGTATCTTAAAATTTAATTATCAATGCACAATTATCAATGACTTAATCTAAAACATATCAATAAAAATCATAAATCATTAGAAATTTCTTCTTAATTAGTAATATGAGGAAATTACTTAAAAACAAGACATAATTCAGGATTTTGAGAATAATGAAAAAAGTTTGGAATCCTTATGATTTCACCCCCCCACACTTAAGATGTACATTGCCCTCAATGTACAAAGATAGATAATATTCAGATCAGAAGATATGGGGATAAGTGAAACTCCCTGAATTATGGAGGAATTCCTTGAGTTGGATGAACGCTATGTTGGAGGGGTCGTTCTGGATGACGATCCTGCGCTAGATGAAGAAATTGGGTAGCTCATGCAGGATTAGCCAGGGATTATTAAGACACCATTAAAATAAACTAAATATAAAATTAAAGACAAGAAAGATAAAGAGAAAGTAAACAAAAAGTAAAATAAAGTAAAAAGAAAAGATGAATGGACCGAGGGGTCCTTATTGTTGGATGGTTTGTGAGGTGGGTGTGACCTCTAAGGCTATGGTGAGGTGGTGGTGGCGGAAGTGGCGTGATTCCCAAGCAGCCTTTAGAACCTGACACTAAGAAACTAAATTAAAATAACCTAAATTAAGCATAAGATAGTCAAAGAGAAGGAAAATAAAGGAGAAGATGAAAGTAAAACAAAAGATAAATGGTCTCAAAGACCCTTGGCTTGTCGAGTGAATGAAGCGGCCGGCATGAACTTATGTAGATCGGTCTCCTTTGAGGAGACTTTGCTTGGTTTCTTCCACTTCTTTGGCATTGTTTTGGTGTAGCTCAAGGGTATAGAGAAAAGGAGTAGGAAAAAATGAAAAGTTGAAGGTTGAAAGTTAGTAGGAGAAGAGAGAAGAGAGGGGTTAAATAGATTTTCAAACCTGGTACAACCCCACGCCCGTGCGCCTTAGGCATGTCGATTCACACGGTCGCCTCGTACGGCCGTGTGTCTAGGCGTGTTGGTTCACCCACGCCCGTTTTACTAATTTCCACGCCCGTTGGTGAGAAGTCAGTGTTGTCCACGGCCGCATCGCACGGCCGTGGCATTTCATCGGTGCCCGTGGGGCGGTGGTTGGAGTCCGTGACTCGAAGATTTGATTCTCTCTGACTTGTACCACCTTTGCCATGTCAGTACGGCGATCCAGGGCATCCACACGGCCACGACCACGACCGTGTGCAAGGCCGTGTGGCCGAGAATTCTGTACTTTTGGTTAGTTTATGGTTAGGTACTATAAAGAAAGGATAAAATAAGACAAAATAAAAATGTAAAAGTTAATGGGGTTAGTGCTCGGGTTGCCTCCCGAGAAGCGCTCGTTTAAAGTCTTAAGCTAGACTCTCCTCTCGTTTGCATTGTCAGGGTGGTTTGAGAAGTTGGAAGTCCTTCCTCATGCTATCAGTTTTATCCCCGTGAAAAAGTTTAAGTCGAGATGCGTTTATAGTAAAAGTACCAAAAATAGGATTACTTACCTCGACTGTTCCATATGGGAAAACACTGGTTACCCTAAAAGGTATTTCTTTGTTTGTGTTAAGGTCCGGAGGAGATATTCGAGGATCTTCCTTATCTAACAGTACCTGGTATCCTATTTTGAAGTGGTTTGTTGTTTCTATGAGCTCTTCTGGGGGCTCCTTCGGTTTTACCTTGTATGGTTCCGGTTCTTCGTCGTGTATCCCTAATTTTTCCTTGAAGTGTGTCTTTCACTCATCTAGATCATCGATCTGAATCCTTCGATCTTCATGAACTACTTCCTTGTTGGCATGGTGTTTAAGATCGAATTCAGTTGTATTCTTTTGTGGTGCTTCCTGAAAATAAGGGTTAACCGAATGGTTATTAGTAGAATTTACGTTCTCACCTTGATTACTCAATGTTTCGCCGAGTCGAGAGCCTTGAGGGTGACAAATCTCATTACCTACACGAAGTATGAGTTCTCCCGCATCAACATCAATTTTAGTCCCGTAGATTTGCTAAAAGGGTCTTCCTAAAATTAAGGGAATCGAATTATCCTCATCCATGTCTAAGACAACAAAATCTATTGGGAAAACGAATTTGTCAATTTTTACAAGAACATCTTCGATAATACCCCTAGGAATTCTACCAGTTTTATCAGCTAATTGAATGCTCATCCTAGTTTGTTTGGGTTTCCCTAGACCTAATTGTTTAAACAATTTATAAGGCATGACATTTATGCTTGCCCCTAAATCAGCTAACGCATTATCAACAGTTAGTCTACCATTTAAACATGGAATTGTAAAACTTTCTGGATCTTTTAGCGTTTGTGGTAGTCTATTCTGTAACATTGATGAGCATACTGCGTTTAATTCCACATGTGGATCCTTGTCTAACTTGCGTTTTTTCGTCAAGAGATGTTTTAAAAATTTCCTCGAATCTGGCATCTGTGAAAGAGCTTCAAGTAGCGGTAAGTTAATATGTAATTTCTTTAGAAGTTTAAGAAACTTACCGAACTGTTCCTCTGTGTCGTCTCTCGTTAACACTTCGGGATATGGTATGCGAGGTTGGTACTCCTTGACTACCGATTTTGGCTTGTCTTGTGTTTCCTCAACTTTACCTTTTTCTACCTCGTTTCCTTGTATTGGACTGGGTTCGTCTAATCCTTCACTTTCTTGAGCTGTTATGGCTTGGATTTGCTCCTTTTGATTAATCTCAGTGTTGCTTGGTAGACGCCCTTGCGATCGTTCAGACATCAGCTGCGCAAGTTGTCCAACTGACTTAGAAACTTCCCCAACTGACTTAGTGACTTCCCAAACTTGGCTCCCGATCCCTTTGATCGATGTTTGTTGGTTTTTAAAGGTGGTTTCAGTGTCTTGGAGACGATTTTCTGTGGCTGCCATGAATTTTGTCAGCATCTCTTCAAGATTCAGCTTCTTCTCCTGTGGATAGGGCTGATTTTGGAAATTTTGAAGAGGTTGTTGTCTTTGATTTCCTTGATTTCCTTATCCTCCCCATGAAAAATTTCGGTGGTTCCTCTAACCTGGATTATAGTTATTACTATATGGGTTATTATTAGGTCTGAAATTGTTGCCTATATAGTTCATCTATTCGCTCTCTGTACCCGGTTGGTAGGGTGGGTACTAAGGATTCGCCACGGTTCCACTTACGTCGCACTGCATTACTGGATGTACCTGCGAAGAACACAAACTATCAAGCTTTTTATTCATCATCTCTACTTGTGTTGATAGCATGGTTACTGCATCGATGTTGAAAACTCTGGCCGATTTTGTTGGTTTGGTCCTTGTGACCTGCCACTGATAGTTATTCAGTGACATTTCTACAATAAACTCATTGGCTGCTTCAGGAGTTTTGCTGTTCAGGGTTCCACCGGTGGCTGAATCAATTAGTTGCCTCGTTGAGGGGTTTACACCGTTATAGAAAGTTTGGACTTGGAGCTACAAGGGTAAACCATGGTGCGGACACCTTCTCAAGAGATCCTTATATCTCTCCCATGCATCATATAATGTCTCTAAATCCATCTGCACAAAAGAAAAGATATCATTTCGTAATTTGGCCGTTTTGGCCGGTGGGAAATATTTTAATAAAAATTTTTTGGTCATTTGATCCCCTGTAGTGATTGACCCTCGTGGTAACGAGTTTAACCATTGTTTGGCCTTATTCCTTAATGAAAAGGGAAATAACTGAAAACGTATGGCATCATCAGAAACGCCATTTATTTTGAAGGTATCACAGAGCTCTAAAAAGTTAGCTATATGAGTATTTGGATCTTCGTCCTGTAAACCATCAAATTGAACAAACTGTTGAATCATTTGTATAGTGTTAGGCTTTAATTCAAAATTATTAGCAGCTATAGCAGGCCTAACAATACTTGATTCTACTCCTGTTAAATGAGGTTTAGCATAATCATACATAGTACGCAGAGCATTATTCTCTCCCACATCTTGTGGTTGAGGATTATTTTCGTCCATCCCTTCAGTAGGATTGGATCTGTCTTCTCGCTCTTCTTCTGTGTAATTTAGGGCTCGCCTAATTTCTCTGTGATTCCTACGAACAGTAGCGTCAATATCACTGTTGTATACTAGTGGTCCTCTCGGGTTCCTTCTAGTCATAAACTAGAGGTACCTGATAGGAAAAGAAAGAAAGAAAATTTAGCAAAGTTAAAATTTAAACTTAAAAATAAAAGTAAATTGCAGAAAATAATAAAAAAAATAATGGCTAAAGTAATAAAAATAGAGCTTTCTTAATATTTTAGTTCCCCGGCAACGGCGCCAAAAACTTGATCGTTGTATTTCAGAGTTTTAAATTTATAATGATTGATCCTAGAACTAACTATAACAACGATTGAGGCAAGTGCACCTATCGAATAGTAGTATAGCTTAGGCAAGACCGGATTGTCAAACCCAAAGGAACTAAAAGTACTAATACTAACTTTCTTTCTATTATTTAGCCTAAAATAAGTGAAGTTGTTTATTAATCTAAATTAACTAATTACTAAGCTAAATATGCAAAGACAAAAAGAATGAATTGGGGAAATACTTGGGAAAAACTCAGTTGACTAAGACGATACCCTTAGGAAGAATCCACCTAGACTTTACTTGTTATCTAACACTGAACCAGATGATTTATTCTCTTGACTTGATCCGTAGGACTCCCTAATTTATATTAAACCCTCTCTCGAGGCGAATAACGTCTAACCCTAGGTTGATTAATTGAAATCTCTTTCTAATTAAAACCCCTAGAATAGCAGTAAATCGATCTATGGACTCCCATATTAGGTTTCACCCTAATTCGGCAAAATCTCGTCACCCTATCTCTAGGCGCGCGATCAACTCCGCTTAATTATGCTAGATCTACTCTTAAGCAGGGACTTTTGCTCCACCACCTAAGCACATTCAACTTGAATTAATATCCGCAAAATATCAACACAAGAATTAAGCACACATAATCAAGAACAAATCAAGTATTTATCATATAGTTCGTAAAACAATAACAAGATTCATCTAAGTTTCATCCCCTTCGTATCTCAAGGGTTTAGTTCATAATAATAAAGAAAAACATCTCGTAAGAAAAGATAAAACAAAACATAAGAAATCCCTAAAACTCCTGAAGGAATTGAAGGAGAGATCCTCCGTCTTGAGTAGAATTTCTGGCCACGGAGATGGATCAACTGGCTATCCCTTGAGAGTTTCCCACAAATCTAACCTTTTCGGCTCGGCTCCTTGGCCTAGCTAACCACCCCTCTTTAGGTTATACTTAGGGTCTTTATATAGGCTTTTGAAATAGGTTTCTTTGCCCCTAAGTATCCTTTTTCGAGTGAAATTACTCTCCTCCACGCAGTAGGGCACGCCCATGGCACATGCCGTGTGAATCGTGGCTGTGCCGTGTTGGACTCAGTTAATGAGGCACCCACTGTAAATTGACATCAGCCGTGTTCTAGTATATTGAGGAGGCACGGTGTGTGTGGGATTTAGTCCAGCCGTGTCGATTTCTTCTTTGGCCCATTTTGGTCCGTTTTGAGGCCGTTTCTCGTTCTTTTTATTCTTGGGTGCTTTCCTGAGTATAAGACATGAAAAGAAAGGATTAAGAGCACCTTTTTACATAAATCAAGGGATAAATCATCCAAAAGTATGCTAAATGTGGGATTAAAATATGTTACTATTTTGGTTTATCAGTCCTCAAGCAAAATTCTCAACTCATAATTAAAACGAACTTCCCTCAATTCTTAATATTTATCAATAGTGTTTCATCATAATTCAAAGATAATTCATACATGGATAATTCTACTCAAAGAGTCCTAAAGATTCAAACAGTCTAAGTCATACATTTTTGTAGCACAAAACATAGGTGTTTCCCTTCATCTAAATAATTACCTCTGATTCAAAATCGACAAGAATTGACATCCTCACTAAAGATTCACTCAAATCACTCAAAGTGTTTAAGTTTCAGAATTAAGCACTCAAAAGTCAAACATGAAAAGTTAATCCCATAGGCTTGCATGAAAATCAAATCTACACCACTATGATATGAAATGATGCACAAATCAAAAGGTCTTCGAAATGGTTGTAACGGGGCTTGGGTTAAGGTGTGGATAAAGGCTGAATTAGAGGGTTAGAATCGAGATTGACCTGACAAATTACCTAACCAGAAACAACAAACTGAATATAAGTAATTACATCAATTGAAAACTAATAATACTAATAATACAAGCTTCTTCTTCAATATTTGGAATTTAGACGTATAAGCTCCTTTAATCACAAAACTAATAATGAATATACTTCTATTTTTTTAAGGAACACATAATTAAATATACATAATAAAGGATGAATAAAACTACTGAAATAAAGATCATAGTTAGGCAACTGATCAAATCAAATCTCGATATAAGGATGGTTAAGACGAATGGTGATAACAAATATAAAGGGTTTTGGGTTAAAATTAGTGGGTGAGTCAATAAAAAGGGTTGTTAGGATTCAACGGGGTTCACTAAGGGTTAATTATGAAGGTAGGATTTTAGTGGAGTAAGTTGGTTAAAGCCTAGGTACCTTTATCATCTCTGTATATCAAATCAAAAGTGTGGTCTCGACAAGTATAATCGATGCAAGTTCTAGAATAACAAATCAATGTTGACACACTCATAATCAATAAAGTGAGAAAGAAAAAGAATATATGCTCTATAAGGCTCAAAATCTCACAAAAATTATGGGTATTTTGATGTCAACCTCGTAAATTTCAAAATTCAAAGTAATATTCAAATTCAGGTAGACAGCCTAGAAAACTTTTAATTCTGAAAAATAGACTTATCATGCTTGATTATCTAGTATCCTTCAAATTTAATCATCAATGCACAATTATCAATGACTTAATCCAAGACACATCAACAAAAATCATAAATCAGGGGAATTTCATTCTAATCATAATATGAGAAACTTACTTTAAGACAAGGCATAAGTCAAGGATTTTCAAATAATACTATAGTTATCCCCCCACACTTAAGATGTACATTGCCCTTAATGTACAAAGATAGATAATAGCACAATAATAACAAAATCATAAGATAGGGAGAAAAGTGAAACTTCCTAAATTATGGATGAAATCCTTGGAGGATGTTCCATGACGAATGTGATGACTAGGTAAAAGTGATGTTTTCGTTCCTTGAGTTGTATATTTAATCTATTTAATCTGCGAAGTCATCAATTAAATGTTCAGGGGAAAATATATAATGAGAGTTGTTAGAGATACTCGAGGGTTAGACAGCCAGTTGATAAAAGAAATTAAACTATAAATAAAAGTTTTAAACATGAATTACAAAAAGTCTTAAAAAAATAAAAATAAAAGATGAAAATAGAAAATAAAACTGAAAATAAAGGAAATAGAAGGACTCAAAGGTCCTCGTCGTCGGCTGGATCGCGAGGTTGTGGCGGTGATGAGATATAAAAGTGATGACAGATCTGCTGAAGAGTCGCCTCAATCCCGTCAAATCTTCGAGCAGTGTTATTGAATTGCTGCGTACAGAAATGCTCGAACTGAGTGAGACGTGTAGAAATTTCTGAGAGGGAGGCAGCCGAATGAACTGGACGATGGCCCTGTTGTGGTGCTTCCTGTGGTGGGGGGACATCTTCAGCAATGTCCTCAGGGTCCTCCTCGTCAGTGGTAGGCGCTAGCCGATATTGGGGAGGATCGATCCCACGTCGACATTGAATCATTCTCATATGTAGCATCGTCTAGATGCCCTGTGGGGCCATCTGACCTATCAGTGTCAATGAGGCACTCTGAACGTTGGTGTTAAGGAGCTCGAAATATCTAGCCAAGCGCATGATGTAGGGACCTATAGATATGACCCCTCTCCTGTGCTGCTCCGTCTAATGTCGAATGGTGAGAGCGATGAAATAGGCTAAGTCGACAACGTGTCCGTTCGCCTTGCACCATAGGAAGTAAGCGTCATGAGTGTTGACGACGTTGGTGCTCTCTCGCCGACCTGTCAGTGTATGAGCTAAAAGCGCGTGTACGTACCTCAGGAATGGGGCAAGGGCCGTCGCCTTGGAGCGGCTAGGGTCATAATTGTTGTTGTTGGGTGCTATATTGTACCAACATCTTGTGGGAGTGTTGTGGATATGCCGATGAAGGTCCGAGAGATCATTTTTCTCCATGAACTCGTTGGTATAAAGTCCCAGTGCGACCCCGAATTGTTGTACATTTAGTTCTTGCACAATGCCTCCGAGACGGAATTGAATCGTGCCGGGGTCATCATGGCGCGTCATTACTGTCTGGAGATGAAATGTTGAACAGATCTCCAAAGTGAGCTCTAAATAAGTGGGCTCGATGATGTTGAAGAATTGGCTCCAAGGGTCGGTGGTTAGGAGAGCCCGTATGTCATCGGCAATGTAACATCCTGAATTAGGGGTGTTTGGAAATTTAATTATTTGTTCCCATGTGTGTGAGTGTGTTTGAAGAAGTAAATATTATGATTTATTTGGCATGTTCTAAGGTTTAGATTTAAACCCGAGCTAGGCCTGACTTAGTATTAAATTTTTTTTTTAAGTACCTAAAAGGAGGGAGCTAGGTGAGATAGGGCTTTAAGGAAATTTCGGGCAAGGTTTGAGCATGAAAGTCCAAGTGGTTGGAGTGGCTTGGAGCGCCACTAGGAGTCTGGAGGTGGCGTTGAGCAGGAGCTTGGGTTCGAGCTACCCAAAGATGCCTCGGGAGTTTTATTTTCTTTTGCATTAAAGAGGGATCGGCCTAGGATGGCCTTATAAATAAACGGTGGGAATATTTAACATGAAAGTCTAAAGGGAAGAGTTGGTTTGGGGCGCTTAAAGGTGGCTGCTACTGCTGCTGCTTGGGGTCGCTGGTTCGAGTCCAAGAAGCAGCATTTGGATTTTTATTTTTCCTTTTTCTTTCTTTGGCGTGACAAGGTGAATTGGCCTGCACATGGGTTCTTTGTTTAACATTAATTTGGAAGAGTTTGACAAGCACATGGTCTCTTTTATTTTCATTATTTATTTGATAAGATAAAAAGGGATAATATTAGCATTATTATTAGATTATTATGGGATTATTATTTGATTATTATTTGAGGTATTCAAATTATTTAGAATAATTTGAAATATGTGGCCTAGAGTGAATTAAGGAATTGGGGGAATTTTAAACTCTTCAAAGGAAGAGTGGGACGGCAAGTATAGGGGCATTAGTGCCGAATTTGCTTAGCCAATTACTTGGAAATTTCTACTAAAGAAATTACATTTTTTTTTAAGTCTTTTCTTTTCACTCCCTTTTCAACCTCTATCAAAACCGACGGCACCATTAATCCTTTACCTTTCTTTCTTTGTTTCAAAAACTCTCTCTACTTCTCCTTGCCGAATCCCCATTCTTAATTTCCCTTTTCTTTTATTTCTTTATTGGCCGAATATTCACTCCTTATTGCCGAAACTCTTTTCCTCCCCATCAAACTCTCTTTGGCCGAATACTAAGGGTGGTATAAATCTTTTCGGATTTCTTGTGGCAATCGATTGGTGAAGGTAAGTGTGTTAGCCGAATGGTTATTTCTTTTCTCACCGTATCCTGGCCATTTGGATGGTTGGGAAGCCGATATATTTTGGTGGTTAATCGTTGTTGAAACCGATTTTCTAGGTACTCAAGGATATTTCAATCAATCCTTCATTTGTTAATAGTCGACTTTGGTAAGTGGTGGTAAGGCTTTATTTAAGATCATTGGTTTCATTATATATATGTGTATTCAAAAGCCAAGGCTATTTATGTGGATAAGTGCCGATTGTAGGAAGTGAAGTTGAGTGATTCGCACATAGTGTGTGGTGGTTGATAATCACAAGGCATTTGGGTCAAGGGATTTAGCATCGTAGATCGGCTTTTCGGGATCTAGGAATTACGATAGTAATAGTGTGTAAGATCTCTCTACCTACTTTATTAATTTACATGTTGACACTTGCCTTAGATCTTTTGTTTGTGGTTAGCTTGTGGCATAATCATGGATATCGGGTAAGTCCCCTAACTTGTAATTTTTGATATATGTTTGCATGCCATCACCTGATGTTTAATACTATGACATGATTTATGAAATTTGATGTATAAGCATGTGATGGTGGGATTGATGAGAGGAGGGGGATGAATTATGGACTGTCGTCAGTGGTTTTGACCACGAGATGGGTTGGCCCCATCATTCTATTTGTGACCTATGGTCATCAGTGGTTTTGACCACACCGATTGATAATTTGCGACTAAGTCCCAGTGGTTTGGAACCACCAGTGGTTTTGACCACACTCGATAAATTGTGACCGATGGTCATCAGTGGTTTTGACCACACGATGGGTTGGCCCCATCATTTAAATTGTGACTTTAAGTCATCAGTGGTTTTGACCACACGGGGTAGAAAAGGAGTATGGATGGCTAGTTGGGTTGCATAAGCATGTTTATTAACAAATTGTGTATGAGATGTATTTTCCGGGTGGGGGATTTATACACTGAGTCTTGGTGACTCACCCCCTTCCTTTACCATTTTGCAGATGAGTAGAATGCGGAGATGGGGCCGGAGAGGACTCGAGGCGGCCATGCTTATCAGTGGATCTGAAATTACTTTGTTTAAGTTAATCTTATTTATTTTTTTTTAAGTCTTTTAATTTGGGTTGTAATAAGGCCGCTAATTCTTGGATGTTTATTTTATTGCTTTACTTTACTTATGTTATTTCAAATGGAATCTTATAAAAATTAATTGAACCGGTTAAAAGTAACTTTTCTAACTTAATAACTTTTACGAGTTTTCAAAGAAGTTACCATCGGGTAACAAAATTCACCACGTCAATCATGATTTTGAAAGTTCCTTAAATTTTAAATAATCAGACAATTTCAAAGGGTTCATCAACCCAACCATGTTTATAAAAGCCCAATTGAGTTTTCCAACACCGTTTTAAAACCTTAGCCAAATTTTATCAAATTTTCACCAAACTTTCAAATTGGTCCAAATTATTTTACTCCGTGACATACCAGATCCGGTCAGGACTCATGGGCCGGGTTTGGGGTGTTACAGGCAAGTTGGACCTGCTCCAAAGCGGCCCAATCAATACATCTCCCTGTGCCGAGTGGTCGTGCCTGAAGTACCTTATAAAGGTCCTCTTGGGCTCCTAGAGGAAATCGTAAAAATGGGTGGCGCACTTTGGTGAATGCTGTGGCTGATGATAAACCGGGTCCCTTTCATTTTTTAGAGGTAGGGACTGCGGTTTTCTTTCCTCGGGACGATGACATTATGTTCCTGAAAATATCAGATAATCGATGATTCAAGTAAAATTTCCTATCATGATATATTAAGGGCTTCGATCAATATCCGAAATACTCAGAGACTAAACTTTAAATATGATAGTTCAACCATGTTCAGCATTAGCAAGAATTTGACAAAGAAATATCCCATCTACTTCTAAGCATTATTATATAAAAGAAAATCAAATGACTAAATCAATCTATAATAATACTAACTTAATATTAAACTTAACTAAATAGATAAAATTCTAGGTATAAAACAGTTAAATGGATGTAAATGTAATAATGAGAGGTGACCATAAGTGTTTTTGAGGAGGGACGGTGTGGTTCAGGCGGTGCACGAGCGTGTAGATGTGAGACACGGGCGTGTTCTGCAAATAGTTGAATCGACACGGCGGTGGAACACCTTTGGGGTAGGCGTGTACTCTTTTGGCACGGGTGTGTACCTGTTTTTGATGTGTTTGTGAAGGAGGGAGGGCGATAATGGGTAGGGGAAATCAAGGTGGGGGTTTTTTATGGTGGTCAGAGGGGGGGAAAGGATTTTGATGAAAAATTTTAGGTTTGGGGATTTGGGGGGTTTATGTAGGAAATGGTGGACGATGGCTTTAAATAGGGAAGGGGACACGGGCAGGTGCCACACCCGTGTTGCTTTAATTCAGCCCGTGTTTTTCGTGATTTTCAAATTTGGGCGTGTTTGAGATGTTTCCCACGCCCGTGTTCCTTGGGCGTGTGCTATTATGTTCGCTTCTCCCACACCCGTGCTCATGTTGCCACGCCCATGTCCATGTAGTCAGTGTCTCACACGGTTAGTAGGCACGGGCGTGGCTCATGCCCGTGCTAGTTTACTCAGGATAGACCACGGTTGTATCGCACGGCCGTGGTCCAGTTGTCGCAGCCCGTGTTGGGAAAATTTATCTTCTTCCTCTCGCACAACTACCTGCACGCCCGTTTTTCGTCCTATGGCATCCCCACGGCCACGGGCACGCCTGTGTGGAAGGCCGTGTGGTTGGGAAACCTGCGCTTCACTGAATTTGTTAGTTTGGGGTTAGATGCTAAAAATCACAAATAAAATGTTAGGGAAGTTAGTGCTCGGGTTGCCTCCCGAGAAGCGCTCGTTTAAAGTCTTAAGCTAGACTCACCCTGTTTTCATTTCTAAATAAAGGTTCACGGAGCTGAAGCTCCTCTCTTAATTCCTTGAAATCTTCACCATTATAAAGTTTCAGTCGATGACCATTTACCTTGAATGTTCCCTGAGTTGGATGGGTTACCTCGACTGTGCCGTAAGGAAAAATGGTTTTGGTCACAAATGGGCCTGACCATCTTGATTTCAGCTTTCCAGGAAATAGTTTGTGCCTTGAATTATACAGCAGGACCAAGTCTCCTACTTCGAATTGCTTTGATTTTTTTAAACGAGCGTCATGGCATCGTTTGGTTGCCTCCTTATATAGTTATGAGTTCTCATAGGCCTCTACTCGCCATTCATCCAGCTCGTTTAATTGTATCATCCTCTTCTCACCTGCGGTTTTAAGATCATAATTCAAGAATTTTATAGCCCAGTAAGCTTTGTGCTCTAACTCAAATGGTAGATGACAACTTTTCCCGTAGACAAGTTTGTACGGGGATGTTCCTAAAGGGGTTTTAAATGCTGTTCTATAGGCCCATAAAGCATCATCTACTTTTATTGCCCAATCTTTCCTGTTGGATTCAACTGTTTTCTCTAAGATCTGCTTAAGCTCTCGATTTGCCACTTCCACTTGCCCACTGGTTTGAGGATGATAAGGGGTAGCTGTTTTGTGGTGTACTCCATATTTTCTTAAGACTTTATCAAATTGAGTATTGCAAAAGTGAGTACCCCTATCACTGATAATAGCTCTGGGTGTTCCAAAACGAGAGAAGAGTTTCTTAAGAAACCTTACTACAGCTCTAGCATCGTTAGTAGGTAAAGCTTGGGCTTCCACCCATTTGGACATGTAATCTACTGCTACTAAGATGTATTTGTTTCCGAATGAACTGGGAAATGGACCCATAAAATCAATACCCCATACGTCGAATATTTCACATGATAACATATATGTTTGAGGCATTTCATCGCGTTTAGAGATATTTCCTGTTCTTTGGCATTTATCACATGAAGCGACATACCTGTTGGCGTCTTTAAACAGAGTTGGCCAATAAAATCCTGATTCGAGCGTTTTGTGCGCTGTCTTAATACCGCTGTAATGTCCTCTTGAAGGTCCTGAATGGCAATGTTCTAGGATTTTGCTTGTTTCTGCCTTTGTAACACATCTCCGAATTACTTGATCTACACATATGCGAAAAAGAAAGGGGTCCTCCCAAAAATAGTTCTTCGCATTAGCAAAAAATTGCTTCTTTTGATGATGTGTTAACCTTTTTGGTAGGACGTTAGCAGCTAAATAATTCGCAATATCTGCAAACCATGCTACCTCGAAGCTAGTTATAAAAAAGAGTTGTTCCTCAGGAAATGAGTCATTTATCTCACTCTCGTCGAGTACTTCGATGTGTGGGTTCTCAAGCCTGGAGAGGTGATCTGCTGCAATATTTTCAGCTCCCTTCTTATCCTGAATTTCCAAATCAAATTCCTGTAAGAGTAAGATCCATCGTATGAGTCGAGGTTTTACATCAGGTTTAGTTAAAAGATAACGAAGAGTCGAATGGTCGAGTGTAAATGACAACTTTAGATAATATCGACATCGCCTAAATTTGTCAAATGCAAAAACTACTGACTAGCAATTCTTTCTCTCTGTGGTGGTGTAGTTTTTTTCAAAGCGCCAATGTTACGCTAGCATAATAAATTATTTGAAAATGCTTGTTTCTTATTTGTCCCAAAATCGCACCTATCTGCAAAATCACTTGCATCACACATTAGTTCAAAAGGTAGATTCCAATCGGGTGCAATTATAATCTGAGCATTTATTAGTTTGTCTTTGAGGATATTAAATGCATCTAAACATTCCTGATCAAAATTGAAAGGAACATCTTTTTCTAGTAATCTCGTTAAAGGCTTAGCTATTTTAGAGAAATCTTTAATGAATCTTCTATAAAATCCAGCATGTCCTAGGAAGCTTCTAATAGCCTTAATTGAACTAGGGGGAGGTAAATTTTCTATGGTTTTGATCTTTGCTTTATATACCTCGATCCCTTTACTAGAAATCTTATGTCCTAACACAATCCCCTCTCTAACCATAAAGTGACATTTTTCCAAATTTAAAACAAGGTTCGTTTCCTCACATCTCATTAGAAATCGTTCTAAGTTTTTATGGCAAAGATGGAAAGAATTACCGAATACCGAGAAGTCGTCCATAAATACCTCCATAATGTCTTCCACAAGTTCGTCAAAGATGGCTAGCATGCAGCGCTGAAAAGTAGCAGGAGCATTACATAATCCAAAAGGCATTCTACGATAAGCAAACGTACCGTATGGACATGTAAATGTTGTCTTTTCTTGATCCTCAAGAGCTATTGGGATTTGGAAGTAGCCGGAGAGTCCGTCCAAGAAGCAGTAGTACATATGCCCAGATAATCTTTCTAACATTTGATCAATAAAGGGCAAAGGGAAGTGATCTTTTCTGGTGGCGTCGTTCAGCTTTCTATAGTCAATACAGACTCTCCAACCTGTGACTGTTCTCGTAGGAATCAGTTCATTCTTTTCATTGGCTACAACCATCATGCCTCCTTTCTTTGGAACTACCTGTACAGGACTTACCCAAGTACTATCAGAGATAGGATAAATTATTCCTGCATCTAGGAGTTTAATTACCTCAGCTTTGACAACTTCTTTCATATTGGGGTTCAAACGTCTCTGAGGTTGCACACACGGTTTATACTCATCTTCCATGAAAATTTTGTGAGTGCAGAATGATGGGCTTATTCCTTTAATGTCAGACATTTTCCACGCTATGGCTCTTTTATGTTTCCTTAGTACCTTTAGCAACTCTTCTTTCTCTTTGGGTCTTAGTTCTGAAGAGATGATTAGTGGTAACGTAGAATTATCCCCGAGGAATGCATATTCTAAATGTTTTGGCAACTGTTTTAATTCTAATTTGGGTGTTTCATTAATAGAGGGTTTCTGTTTTAGTTCGTTGTTGAGTTCAATACCATCTATTTCCGTTTGTCTAGAGGAGGATGTATTAGGATTCAACTCATCGATATCGTCGTCTATCCCCTCACCTTGTGTAAGACACAGTTCCATCGTGTCATTGAGCATGATTTCCTGTAAAGACTCTTGAATAATGTGATCAGTGGCATCAACAAAGTAACAAGAATCATCTTGTTCTCTAGAATATCGCATGGCATCGTAAATTTGAAAAATAATTTCCTCATCGCCTACCCTTAGCGCAAGTTTACCATCACCAACATCAATAACAGCCCTAGCAGTAACTAGAAAGGGTCGCCCAAAAATTAAAGGTACCTCTACGTCCTCATTCATGTCAAGCACAACAAAGTCAACAGGAAATATAAATTTATCCACTTTTACCAGAATATCTTCGATAATTCCTCTAGGATATTTAACAGATCTGTCAGCTAACTGAATACTCATCCTAGTGGGTTTTGGTTCCCCGAGACCAAGTTGCTTAAACATTCTATAAGGCATTAAATTAATGCTGGCACTTAGATCAGCAAGTGCTTTCTCTATGTTCAAACTACCAATTAAACAGGGAATAGTGAAACTTCCTGGATCTTTCAATTTGGTTGGCAGCTTGTTTTGGATGATAGCTGAGCATTCTTCATTAAGTTCCACTGTTGAAATTTCTTCAAACTTCCACTTATTTGTTAGAAGCTCCTTTAAAAATTTTGCATATGTTGGCATCTGCGAAATAGCTTCAACAAAAGGTAAATTAATATGTAACTGTTTGAAAAGTTCAAGAAATTTACCATATTGTGCGTCTAAGCGGTCTTTCTTTAACTTTGCTGAATATGGGATTGTTGGTTTAATTTCCTCAGGGGTCGGGATTGCCTTTGCCTTATCGATATCAGGTGGTATCTTTTTCCTCGTTTCGACTAACTCCCTTCCACTTCTTAGTGTCACTGCCTTTACCTGCTCTTTTTCCCTTAGTAAGCTTTCTGATCGTATTTCAGAAACTAACTTAGTAAGTTGCCCAATTTGATCCTTGAGCTCCTGTATCGATGCTTCCTGTTTTTCAAATTTTGTTTCTGTGACTGCTATGAATTTCGTCAGCATCTCCTCAAGGTTCGGCTTCTTTTCCTGTGGGTAGGGATGTTGTTGGAAGTTTTGGGATGGTTGTTGCCTTTGATTTCCTTGACAACCCCATGAGAAATTGGGGTGGTTCTTCCAACCTGGATTATAAGTATTACTATAAGGGTTATTGTTAGATCGAAAATTGTTACCCATATAGTTCATTTGTTCGCTCTCCATGCCCTGTCCGTAGGGTGGGTACTTAGGATTCGCCATGCCTCCACTTGTGTCGCATTGCATAACTGGCTGTACCTGCGAGGAACCGTATAAACCATCAATTTTTTTATGTAGCATCTCTACCTGATTTGATAGCATGGTTACTGCGTTGACGTTGTAAACTCTGGCTGCTTTTGTTGGCCTTGTCCTTGTGACTTGCCACTGATAGTTATCCAGTGACATCTCTTCTATAAATTCGTAAGTTGCTTCAGGAATTTTGTTATTCAGAGTTCCGCCGGCGGCTGAATCGATTAATTGCCTTGTTGCAGGATTCACACTGTTGTAAAAAGTTTGGACCTGTAGCCACAAGGGTAACCCATGGTGTCGACACCTTCTCAACAAATCTTTGTATCTCTCCCATGCGTCGTAAAGTGCCTCTAAATCCATCTACACAAAAGAAGAGATATCATTCCTTAACTTGGCCGTTTTGGCCGGCGGAAACTATTTTAATAAAAATTTTTCGTCCATTTGATCCCATGTAGTGACTGACCCTCGTGGAAGAGAATGCAACCACTGTTTGGCTTTATTCCTCAAAGAAAAGGGAAATAACCGAAGGCGGATGGCATCATCAGTAACGCCATTCATCTTGAAAGTATCGAAAATTTATAGGAAATTTGCCAAGTGATTATTTGGATCTTCATCCTGCAAACCATCAAACTGAACAAATTGCTGTATCATCTGAATTGTGTTAGGTTTCAGTTCAAAATTATTTGCAGCAATTGTAGGTCTAACAATACTTGACTCAGTTCCTGTTAAACAAGGTTTAGCATAATCATACATAGTTTGAGAAGCATGATTTTCGGCCATCTCTAGAGGTAGTGGGTTATTCTCAGCCATCCCTTCAGTAGGATTGGTTTTGCCTTCTTGCCCTTCTTCTATGTAGTTTAAGCTTTGCCTTATTTCTCTGCGATTTCTGCGAATAGTACCTTCAATATCATTGTCGTAAAGTAGGGGTCCTGTCGGGTTCCTTCTAGTCATAAACTAGAGGTACCTGAAAGGAACAAAAGAAAGGAAATTAACAAAGTTAAAGATAAAATAAGAAATAAAAGTATATTGCAAAAATTAAAAATGGCTAAAGTAATAAAAATAAAGCGTTCTTAATATTTTAGTTCCCCGGCAACGGCGCCAAAAAACTTGATCGTTTTTTTATGCGACGTCAAAGACTTAAAATTTATAATGAGAATGATCGAACCTGGAAACTAACTATGACAACGATTTGAGGCAAGCGCACCTATCGAACAATAGTATAGTTAAGGCAAGACCGGAATGTCGAACCCAAAGGAACTAAAAGTACTAATATTAACTTTCTTTTTATTATCTAGCCTAAATTAAAAGGAATTTGTTGTTTAAATCTAAATTAATTAACTACTAAATTAAAGACTCTAAGACAAAGAAGAATGAATTTGGGTAAATACTTTTGGGAAAAACCAATTGATAAGGACAATACCCGAGGAAGAATCCACCTAGACTTCACTTCTTATCTAACTCTGAACCAGACAATTTATTCACATGACTTGATCTATAAGATTCCCTAATGTATATTAAACCCTCTCTCGAAGCGAATAACGTCTAACCCTAGGTTGATTAATTGAAATCTCTTTCTAATTAAAACCCCTAGAATTGCATTAACTCGATCTATGGAATCCCATATTAGGTTTCACCCTAATCCGGCAAAATCTCATCACCCTATCTCTAGGCGTGCGATCAACTCCGCTTAACTATGCTAGATCTACTCTTAGGCAGGGACTTTTGCTCCTCCACCTAAGCACATCAAACTTGAATTAATATCCCGGAAATATCAGCACAAGAATTAAGAACACATAATTAAGAACAAATCAAGTATTTATCATATAGTTCAGCAAATGATAACAAGATCCATCTAAGGTTTCATCCCCCTCAGGTATCTAAGGGTTTAGTTCATAACGATAAAATAAAACATCTCAGAAGAAAAGATAAAACAAAACATAAGAAATCTCTAAAACCCCCTGAAGGAATTGAAGGAGAGATCCTTCGTCTTGAGTATGATTCCGGCTTCTTGAGATGAATCAACTGGCTATCTTCGAGTAAATTCCCACAAATCTGCCATCTGTGGCCTAGCAAGACGCCCCCTGATAAAAGCCCTGGGCTCCCCCCTTTTAGGTCATACTTAGGGTGTTTACATAGGCTTCGGAATGTGTTTCTTCGCCTCTAAGTATCCTAATCCGAGTGAAATTTCTCTTTCTCGCGGCAGGGGCACGGCCATGGCACACGCCCGTGTAAATCGTGGCTAGGCCGTGTTGGGTCAATTGATGAAGCACGGCCGTGTGGTCTTGGGCCCAGGCCGTTTTGATTTTGTGATCTGGCCCATTTGGCCCGTTTTAAGCCCGTTTCTTGTTCTTTTCATCCTCCGGTGCTTCCCTGAGTATAAAACATGAAAACAAAGGATTAAGAGCACCAAATGACATAAAATAAGGGATAATTCATCCAATAGCATGCTAAATGTGGGCTTAAAATATGTTATTATTACGGTTTATCACTCGCAAATAAGGCATTTCCATGATAACTTTGACCATTTTCGGGTTCACCTCTATCTCCCTTTCTGAAATCATAAACCCCAAAAACCTACCAGCTTTCACACTAAAGGCACACTTTTCGAGATTCAATTTCATGTTGTGAGCCCTTAGGACTGCAAATGTCTCTGATAGGCTTCGACATGTTCCCTCATCGACTCGATTTTTACTAACATGTCATCCACGTAGACCTCGAGCCCACGACCTATCTGGTTCTTGAATATCCTGTTTACTAGTCTCTGATAGGTTGCTCCTGCATTCTTGAGGCCGAATAGCATGACCCAATAGTAAAAAGACCCTTTCTCGATGATGAAGGTTGTCTTTTCCTGGCCACCTCGGTCCAACAAATTTTGATTGTATACTAAGAAAGCGTCCATGAAGTTCATGAACATGTGACCTATAGAGGCATCCACTAATTGGTCAATCGAGGGTAAGGGAAATTTGTACTTAGGGCACACTTTGTTAAGGTTGGTAAAGTCAATACACATTTTCCATTTGTCGTTTGCCTTTTTCACCATTACTACATTCGAAACCCAATCCAAATATTCCACTTCTCTGATGGATCCTGCCGATAACATCTTAGCTACCTTTTGTTTCATCACTTCCACCACTTGTGGCGTGAACTTTATTCTCTTTTACTTTACTGGCTTTACCTCCAAGAGTACGTTCAACTTGTGCACAATTACTTGGGGGTCCACACACTCGGCATGTCTGCTGCGGACCAGGCAAAAACATCTGAATTCTTCCTCAAGCATCGGATCAATACACTATTTTCTTCTTCTTCCAACGTTGAAGAAATTTTTACAGTCATTTCTTCGCCATTACAAAATAGTTGTAGAGACTCAGTGTATTAGCGGCCTCAGGATTTTTGCTTCTATGTTCATCTCTCACGTCCAAACTATCTAAATCAAGAATCTGACTTGCCAATTCAGGTCCTTGTGAATTTTGCCCTTCGGCCACAGGCTCTCTCGCTTACCTAACAGACAACATATGACACTACCTTGTAGTCCACTGATCTGATCACAGGAATCCAACCCCAATCTTTGTCAGAAACTTGATTTTCATATAGAATGTTGCGACCACCATCTTTTCCATCCTCATTATTGGCCTTCCAAAGATGGCGTTATATGCCATTAGGTGGTCTACCACGTTAAACCGAATATATTACATGGTTGTGTGCTTGTCATCCCCTAAGGTGACTGGTAAGGTGATTGAGTCTCTCTCCTCAACGCGGTGATTCATGAAACCGTACAACAGATTATCTTTGGACAATGCATGTTCCTTTAGCCCCATCTTTTGATATTTGTCCCAATACAACACTTTCACTGCACTCCCGTTGTCCACTAATATTCTTTTAACCTCAAAACTCGCGACTATTACCGAGACCAACATCTGATCATTACCTTATTTATTGCAGACAGGTTCCTCATCGTCACTACCAAATTCCACACTCCACTTCTCTTGCTACCGTGGCCTCTTGGGAGTGCTAACCGACATTACACTTCGTATGTATGCCCTCATGTTTGTATTGGAACCTACCCAATCCTCGTCTATACCTACGATCACATGGATGGTACCCTTAACTTTTTGCTTACCCTTGGAATCACTGTGCGAGCTCTGACCCTGCTGCAAACCACTCTGAGTTACGAACTTGGCGAGCTTGTCATTTCGAACCGCCTCTTCTATATATCTTTCAGCGTGAAAAAATCCTCAGTCTTGTGCCCCATGTCGTCGTGGAAATTGCACCGGTCCCACAAGTTCATCCTTCTCCCAATGCTCCTCATCGAGGGTGGCTTGGGTAGGATTCCAAGGCTCTTAACTTGAGTGAGAATGTAGGTTCAGGTAGCATTTAATGGGTTGGAAGCTTCATACCTTCCCTGAGGAACATATCTTTTGGTGTGGTGTTGCTAAGGTCTCAGGGGAGCCCTGAGTGTGTCACCTTGGGCCTGACTCTTTTATGGCATATCATTTCTTACTCACAGAGATTGGCTAGGGGGCCCTGTTTGCTGCGAGGTCCCTCCCTATTTCTGAACTGTCTGTCTTCTGGCACACGATGCTCTTTTGATTTCCTCTGGGTCTGTGAACTTGTGGGCTTGCTCGTAAAGGTCAGCTAGACTCTACGATCGGTTATCTATGAAGGAATATTGTACGTGGTCATTCTTTACTCCCATGATAAAGGCATCTATGGCCCACTGGTTCTCCAAGTTTTTGGTGTTTAGGGTCGCCGCATGGAACCCCTTCACATAATCATGAAGGGACTCGCCCCATTTGTTTCATGGACATGAGTTCCATAGGCATATTCATGATCGCTCTGTAGGCTCTGAATCAACCCAAGAACATCTATCTCAATTGCGAGAAGTTTTGAATTGAACCCTATGGAAGGGATAGGTATCAATCTTTGGCACTCCCTTTGTAACACCCCTTACCCGTATTCAACGCTGGAACCGGATACGAGGCATTACCGAACTTAACTTGCTCAAACATATAACATCGGGCCACAGAATTTCGTTCCAACTTAAAACTTTTTCATTCATATTCATAACATCCCTATTATGGGTCTGCAAGACCCTAAACACACATACGGAATGGTTCGAGACTAAACTGGAAACTTTTGCACACTTAGAAAATTTTTACTTAAAACAGGGACACATGCCCGTGTGGAATGGAACATGCACGTGTGGGCAGGCCGTGTGGTCACACACGCCCATGTTCCTAGCCCGTGTGGATTTTATTTTCCATTTCGAACCTACAGGGGTTTTCACACGGCCTAGCACACGCCCGTGCCTATGGCCCGTGTCCTTCACACGGCCAAGACACGCTCGTGTCCTCACCCGTGTGTGAAAACCTTAGCATTCTGTTTATGATGTCAGCAAACACTTAGGGGCACACGGCCTAGTCACACGCCCGTGTGCCAGCCCATGTGACGAATTGAATTTTCACAAATTTGATGCAGGGGACACACGGCCTATCAACAAACCCATGGGGCTGACCGTGTGTCACATACGGCCTAGACACACGCCCGTGTGTCTACCCGTGTGGACAATTAGAAGGCTATTTACCAAGCCAATTGCCACCCTAAAAAAAACAAACACACTTATACCACCACAAGTGACACATAACATAGCAATAATACACTATGAAGAATCACTAATTCATCATGCATACACTTCACATTTTACTCGATCAATTACACGAACTTGCACTTCATGAATATCATCATCATTGGATATATAAATAAAACTTAACAAGTATTGGTCAATTCCCAATGGCCATTTACAAAATGAATGAGTAACAATAATAGCCAACACTTTGGCTAACAAATATAACATAAAAAAATGACCAAGTTCCTATACATGCCATACCCAAAATAAATCAACTTTATTATACCAAAAGAATAGTTGATAGTGTGATCCGAACTCCGGCGTCCTACGATCCCCGAGTTAGCTTGGCGATACTACAAGGAAAAGGGAAAAGAGAAAGGTAAGCATAAAGCTTAGTAATTTTGCAAGAAACAAATAGCAACATAAAGACTTATGAAAACATCCATTCAACTCATTGAATAGTAGCAACCCAAGTTCAAGCACATCAACATAACTTACTCATGCACACTCTTACCAAATCACACATCACATTTTGCACTCATATCTCGTAAGTTACTCATGGGTACCTGTATCACTTTATCACACAACTTTAGCACTTTTATTCTCTTAAACATAGACTTAGCTCTTTGTCATCTATACACAAACTTAGCTCTTTGCCCGTTGAAATACTTGGAATATCGAAGGATACTCAATCTCATCATACATGTATCACGATGCCAATGCCATATCCCAGATTTGGTCTTACATGGGATCACATCTTGATGCCGATGCCATATCCCATATGTGGTCTTACACGGGATCTCATATCTCAATGTCGATGCCATATCCCAGATATGGTCTTATACGAGATCGTATATAGATGTCGATGCCATGTCCCAGACATGGTCTTACACGAGATCTTCTTTTGCTACCGAGGCCATGTCCCAGACATGGTCTTATACGGGACCTCCCTTATTTGGTACCGATGCCATGTCCCAGACATGGTCTTATACGGGACCTTCCTTATCTCATGTTGTGACATAGGTATCCTTGTTATTCTGAATGTTCAATCGGGACTTCAACTTATCATGATCTCATTATAATTTCATCAAGGTGTCATTAATCAACTTCATGGAAATAATATACATTTCTCATAATAATAAGTAATTAAAAACATAATAACATATGTAGCTTTAATTTCACACAAACTTACCTCGGTACTCAAAATATGTATAGTTGTTCGATTTAGTCCACAACGTTGTTCTTACCTCGGTTTCAGTCCGGGCTTCGTGTTTCTTGATCTATAATAAAAATTTCACTTGTTTAATACTCATATTGACTAAATTAACCCATGAATCATACTTTGGCAAAATTATGATTTTGCCCCTAAACTTTTACATAATTACACTTTTGCCCCTAGGCTCGTAAAATGATTTTTATTCAACTTCCTTGTATTTTAAGCCTAGCCAAATCATTTTCTTAACTACAACAGCCCCCAATTTCCACTAATTCACTCATGTATGGCCATTTTTATAACTTTTACAATTTAGTCCTTTTTATGAATTTCCCATGAAAATCACTTAGAAAAAGATGTTTATCATACATCAAACTTTCATATTCTTCCATAAATCATCAAAATACATGCATGTCATACATGGGTAAATTTTTGAACATAAACCCTAGCTCAAAATATAGCTAGAAATAGCTAAATCGAGTACGAGGATCTCAAAAATACGAAGAACATTAAAAACGGGGCTAGGAGGTACTTACAATCAAGCTTGAAAGTTGAAGAAACCTTAACTATGGAGTCCTTGTGATTTTCGGCTAAGCATAGAGAAGATGGACACCATTTTTGACTTATTTTTCCTTTTAATTCATTAATTAACCAAATGACAAAAATGCCTTTAAGGCCCCTTTCTTGAGATTTTTCCTTCCCATGTCTATTTTTTTCCATCTTGACATATATTGGTCTAATTGCTAAATAAGGACTTCTAATAATTTTTATAATGCTATTTCATACTTAAATCTTCTAGAATCTCATATTTTCCAATCTTTGCAATTTAGTCCTAATAGACAAATTGTTCACTAATTTATAAAATTTCTTCATGAAATTTTCACACAATCATGCAAACATGCTATAGACCTCATAACAGTCATAAAACACATATTTCTACCTCGAATTTGTGGTCTCGCAACCACTATTCTAACTAGGCCCTAAATCGAGCTATTACAATTCTCCCCCATTAGGGATTTTCGTCCCCGAAAATCATACCGGTAAAAAGGTTTGGATATTGGTTTCTCATAGCTTCCTCGGGCTCCCATGTAGCCTCTTCTACCCCATGTCTTTGCCACAATACTTTCACAAGAGCTATACTTTTATTCCTTAATTTTGAAACACCCACACCCTACCCACGAGCTGGAATAGGATCTCAGTATGTTCCTTAAGTAAACTGGTTACAAAATTCTTTTATTACCAGAGGAAAACTTGTGCGATTTTTAAAACTATTGTTTTGGGTTGGGCTTGAGTTAAAAACCCATTTATCTTATTTTAAAATCCAATTAGTTAGGATGAAAAAAAAACAATTAGGGTTTATTTTTAAAGAAATAAATTTTACTTAACTTTAATTGGAAATAATTCATAACATAGTAATTAAAAATAAAAGTAAAGAAATGTAACTTATGGCCTTATTACATCAAGAAAAATCCCAAAATAAAATTCTAAAATACTTAAATAAATTTAAATATCCATATTGAATAAAACTTCAAGCTGAGCATGGCCATCCCTAAGCTTCCGCTGAACCCGGTCCATTATTGATCGTCACCTGAAAAATAGTCCCACAACGGGGTGAGTCAACAGACTCAATGTGTACACAACACTAAAATTCAATAGATCAGGCATACATTTTTCATATCCAATACTTATTCATATAACAGATAAAAATGATGATGCAACCCAAACCCAAACCTAGGTGCCATCCGCTACACATCCCCGTACCAACTTGCACACCGTGGGGACTACTAAGTCAACCCTCCATCCGCTACACACCATCGAAGGCAGTCGCTGCAGTCGACATGCTCATCACCCATATAAAATTTGTGGCATAGCCACCAGATAATTGTGTCATGAGACACCACATTCAGATAATGTAACCGAAGTTACCACATTCAGATAATGTGACCGAAGTCACCACATTCAGATAGTGAGACCGTAGTCATCACATTCACTTCCCCTTTTTCATATATCCCGAATGACCCATATTATTCATATCATGCATATCCTACTTAAATTCACATTCTTATAAATTTTCACATGTTATAAATAACATATTTCATAATCCTAGTGGAAGTAGGAGACGTACCTGAGTACTTTGTACCATAACACGGTACCCTATCCATATGCACATTTTACATATTACCATAATCATATTAAAAGTTAGTGTGGGGTACACACCTGATTCGTTTAACGAAGTCCTTGAAATCCCGAAGAACCGATCTCTCGATTTAGATCCTTAACTCCTATATTCGGCCAATCATTTAAACACATTAATAAACCTTTTTGGCTTTAAAACCAAATCCTAGTAGGATTTGTATACTGAAAACCTACCTTGTTGCCGATTGACTTAAGAATCAAGTCCCAAAACTTTGTTGTATTCCTTCTTTGTGATCTCAAATCCCGAAAAGTATCCTTGCTTTCCTAGGGATGTCGAAATTCCTATAATCACATGTTAGGTTTAATCTAACATTAAAACTTAAAACAAGACCTTTGGATCTTATAGTTTCTTACCTTAGATCCCGAAATATTCCTCCTTGTAGTCGACAGATTGTAGAAACCCAGAGATCCCCCTTAATACTTGATGATTGCTTCCTTGCTTAGATTCACAGGGAGATTCGACTATGGCTTCTAATGGAGAGGAAAATATTCGGCTAGGTTCCAACAACTACTTAATTTCGGCTTGACAAAAGAAAAGAAAGAAAAGAAGAGAAGAGAGCACTAAGAATTCGGCAGAGAAAGGAGGAAGCAAAAATTGATGAGTAGCCCTCCTTCCTTTTATAGCTGAAATTATCATCTAAGGAGTCCCTTACTTGGCCACCACTCCTCTATCTGATAACTTTATCCTTTAATTATCATAAATAAAAGAGTTTAAATCCAACATTTATCTCTTCATAATAATCCAATTTTAAAAAATCCTTTATTTATCACCCTTTTTAATCGAATATTTATGAAAATAAAACACCTCCTTTCTAGAAGCATGTGCCATCCACCTCAGTCTTCTGGAAGCAAAAATAAAACCTCCTTTATTTGCTTCCCAAGTGACTCGAACTCAGGCCCATTCCTCTTGCATATGGCGCCATTTCCATAGGCCCTAAGTGGCATCTTTGGACCACTTTTCCAAGCCTGTTTGTGTGTCAAATTTCACAAACTTTTTCTTTTAAGGCCACCTTGCCTTAATTTCCCCTTTTAAACCTTAAAACTCGTCATTTTGGGTCATTTCTAAGTTTCCAAAAATTTTCGTTCGGCTCAGTAAACTTGACATTTTCTTACATTTCCAAGTTTCGAAATGTTCACTTTCCATTTTCCTTACATTTCCTAGTTTCCAAAAATGTTCACCTTCCATTTTTAAACTTAACATTTCCATACATTTTCGTGTTTCCAAAAATGTTCATTTCTAACTTATTTTCACTCATTTCCGGTTTCCAAAAATATTCAAAATTTATTCATAATACTTAAAACATGTCACTTCATACAATTAAACCGAAAATGCATAGGCCCTTTCCAGGATGTTACAGATTCTACCCCCTTTAAAATAATTTCGTCCTCGAAATTTTCTAACTAAAATAATTGAGGGTATTGTTGTCGCATTGCCTCTCTCGGTTTCCCCACGAAGCTTCTTCCGATCCATGATTGCGCCATAACACTTTGACTAGAGGAGGCGACTTCCCACGTAACACTTTCACATCACGTTCCAATATTTGAATTGGCTCTTCCTCATACGATAAGTCTGGCCTTAGCTCCACTTCTTCAACTGGTATCACATGAGACAGATCCGATCGGTAACGACGTAGCATGGATACATGGAATACGTCGTGCATCTGCTACAACTCTGGTGGCAACTCCAATTGGTATGCCACTGGCCCAACTCGCTTCAGTATTCTATAGGGCCCTATAAACCTTGGGCTTAACTTCCCTTTGCGACCAAACCTCATCACCTTCTTCCAAGGCGAGACCTTCAGAAACACTTGGTCTCCCACTTCAAACTCTATTTCCTTCCGCTTAAGGTCTGCGTACGACTTCTGCCTATCAGAGGCTTCCTTTAACCGTGCTCGGATTGTCTTAACCTTCTCTTCAGTTTCCGCCACTAACTCTGGACCCAAAACTCGACGTTCTTCTAACTCAGTCCAAAAAGTAGGAGTTTGACACTTCCGACCATACAATGCTTCATATGGTGCCATCCGAATGCTAGCCTGATAGCTTTTGTTGTAGGCGAACTCAGCTAAAGGCAAGTAGTCTTCCCAACTTCCTCGGAAATCTATCACACAGCCTCTCAACATATCTTCCAACACTTGTATAACTCGTTCAGACTGCCCGTCTAATTGTGGATGAAAAGCCGTAGTGAAGTCCAACTTAGTGCCTAAAGCTTGATGAAGTGCCCTCCAAAACCGAGACGTAAACCTTGGGTCTCTATCAGAGATGATCGATACCGGTACTCCATGTAACCTCACAATTTCCGCCACATATAACTTGGCCAACTTCTGAAGAGAATAGTCTACTCTTACCGGAATGAAATGCACGGACTTGGTCAAACGGTCCACTATTACCCATACCGAGTCCTTCTTAGTAGGCGTAAGGGGAAGCCCACTAACGAAGTCCATGGTAATTCTCTCCCACTTCCATTGGGGAATCTCGATTGGTTGAAGCAATCCCGATGGAACTTGGTGTTCAGACCTTAACTGGCGACACGTCCGGACATTTTCCCACGAATTTAGTAACTTCCCGTTTAAGATCGGACCGCCAAAATTGTTCCCTTAGAACTCAGCGACTTAATGCCTCGGGATGCATAGCATAAGGGCTACTATGCGCCTCCCAAAGAATCCTTTGTCTTAACTCCTTGTCCTTCGGCATCTGGACTTTTCCTTTGTAACACAATACTCCTTCATCATTAACGTCATAATCCTTTAATTCCCGTTCTGCACTTGTTGTAACTTAGCACTTAGATCCTTATCAACCAACTGTCCCTCTTTCACCTCCTTCAGCCATGTGGGCTTGATTTGTAATTCTGCCAACAGGCTTCCATCATCATATAAACTCAAGTGAGCGAACATAGCCCTTAGATCCGACACAACCTTCCGACTTAGGGCATCAGCTACCACATTCGCCTTGCCCGGATGATATTCTATCGAACAGTCGTAGTCCTTCAACAACTCCACCCACCTTCATTGCCTCAAGTTCAACTCCTTCTGAGTCAACAGATACTTAAGGCTCTTGTGGTCTGTGTAGATCACTGACCTTTCTCCATAGAGGTAGTGCCTCCAAACCTTAAGGGCGAAAACCACTGCTGCCAACTCTAAGTCATGAGTTGGGTAGTTAACCTCATGAGGCCTTAGTTGCCGAGACGCATAAGCGACTACTTTTCCTTCTTGCATTAGCACACATCCTAATCCCGTATGCGAAGCGTCACAGTACACCACAAAATCCTTTGACCTCATTTGGGTGACACTGGAGCCTCTGTCAACACCTTCTTAAGGTTGTCAAAGCTCTTCTTGTTGCTTATCGGACCATTCAAAGGGTACTTCCTTCCTTAGTAACTTTGTCAAAGCGCGGCTATTGGCGAGAACCTTCCACGAACCTCTCCGTAATAGCTTTGCCAAACCTAAGAAACTTCGGATCTCAACACGGACCTAGGTGGTTTCCAATCCAACACCGCCTCGATCTTCCTAGGGTCCACTCTTATTCCTTCTGCGGATACCACATGTCCTAGGAATGCCACCTCCTTAAGCCAAAATTCACACTTGTTGAATTTGGCATAGAGCTTCTTCTCCTTAATACTTGCGGCAGCGACAATTCGGAGGTGTTCATCATGCTCTTCTTCGACTTGAGTACACCAAAATATCGTCGATGAACACAACGACGAACCTATCCAAGTATGGTTGGAAAACCCAGTTCATCATATCCATGAACGCGGTGAGCGTTCGTCAATCCAAACGGCATCACCACAAACTCAAAATGGCCGTATCTTGTCCTAAAAGCGGTCTTATGGATATCCGCCTCCTTCACCTTCAAGCGGTGATATCCCGACCTTAAGTCTATCTTTGAGAATCTGCGGCCCCTTTGGTGATCGAACAAGTCATCGATCCTTGGCAAAGGATACTTGTTCTTGATGGTCACTTATTCAATCGACGGTAATCTATGCACATACGCATAGTTCCGTCCTTCTTCTTTACAAGCAGAACTGGTGCTCCCCATGGAGACACCTTTGGGTCGTATGAACCCACGATCCAACAACTCTTGGATTTGAGCCTTGAGCTCAACTAACTCCTTTGGCGCCATTCGGTATGGAGCGATTGACACAGGAGTGTTCTCGGCGGCAAGTCTATTCCAAACTCCACCTCCCTATCTCGGGGGTATTCACAGTAATTCCTCAGGAAATACATCCTCAAAGTCTTTCACCGTTCTAACTCCACTTTGGCACCTTCTTCCTTTCCACCTAACGCACTTACGAAGGCTAAGAACGCCTTGCACCCTTTCTTAACCATTTTCTCGGCCTTCAACGCGAAACTACGTTGGGATGGTAGTTTCTTCTCTCTCCGATCATTACTACTACTTCATCCTCCGGGGTCCTTAGTTCCATTTGTTTAGCCGCACAATCCAACACGGCTCGAGTGCTCTACTAGCCATCCATTCCAAGTATAAATTCAAACTCCCGAAAGGTAGTTCCATTAAGTCACCAGAAAGTTCACTCCCCTGAATCTCTAGGGTACAATCAGAAAGATCTCATCCACCATTACAGTTTGGCCTAATGGGCTTACTCTGATTATCTCCCTATCGAGAAAGTTCGTGAGTCTAGGCCTAGTGTTTCCACTACACTACATGCAACATATGAATGGGTCGAGCCCACATCAATTAAGGCATAATAAGGCTTGCTATAAATAAAAAACGTACCGGTTATAACATCCGATGCGTCTCCGTCCTCCCTACGGCGAACCGTATAAACCAACCCCGGTTGTCTTGCCTCAGCATTAGCAGCACCTCTGCCCTGTGCTCCACGTCCTCTACCAGCACCGTTACCTCGATTACTCGAACCACGACCTCGTTGAGGCTGCTGTCCTCCTCTACCAACCTGACTAACATTCTGAGCGGCTGGTCGACTTTCATCTGGTTTCTTAGGACAATCCTTGAGCATATGGTCCTTGGACCCACACCGAAAACATCCTCCCGTCTTTATCCAGCACTCCACTAAGTGCTTCTTCCCACAATGTTCACAAGGACGATACTGCCATCCTACACCAGCTTGCTGGTTTTGCCCATCAACTCTAGTCCTCTTTTTGAGCCTTCCCGAGACGATCCAAAACCTCTTTTGGGCCTATTTCGATCCACGATGCGCTTTGTAGAATCCTTCATTCCTCACCACCTTGGCCTTTTCTACCAAAGCGAGAAAACTCCCGCTCTCGATGCGGTGCTATCAACGATCTCGAGATCATCCCTTAGCCCGTCCTCAAAATGGACACAGCGCTCATGCTCGATTGCCACTACTCCTCGAGCATATCGGCTCAACCTTAGGAATTGACCTCATACTCCGCCACGGACTTGTTCCCTTGAACCACCCTAGAAATGCCTTCCTTTGCTCATCAGTATACTGGTTTCCACATACTTCTTCTCAAATGCTTCCTTAACATATTCCTGTGTCGGATCCTCAGCCGTGGCACCATCCCGGACAGTCAACCACCACTGATACGCTTCATCGCGTAACGGTGCCACCATCCTTTCAACTTTTCCTCGGGTCGATCAAGCTCATCCATGATGCGCTCGGTTGCTTCCAACCGAGACTCGGTGTACGGGTGCCACACCGATACTCCACGAAACATTTCGGCTCCATTAGCTCGAAGCCGCTCGAGCACGGACTTACGGGTTCCCGAATTTCTCTCTGCACCACCACCAACTCCAAAACTCGCAGCCACGACTGCGACCAAAGCATCTTCTCCCGTCCGAGCTTGTCGCTCAACACCCACGGTGGGGGTGGTGGTGGCGGTGGTATCTCGTTGTCGGACCCTTGACCCGATCTAACGGGTTCGACACCGTCATCCTTCCTCTACCTCGTCCACGACGACCACGTCCTCTAGAGCTCATTTCTAATGCCGTAATCTGATTAAGAAGTTTTATGAATTAGTCTTTCTTTCACTTGTTTACCCGTGAAGAAGTTTTATGAAAAAGAATTTAGGAGTGGTTCTTTCGTATTCATACATGCACACAGTCTTTCCATTCATTTGTACATCCATCAAACAATTATGAACTTTCGTTCATTCAGAGAAACGTTGTAGTTTTCATTGTTATTATTTCTCCACTACCCAGGGGTATTTTTAAGTAATTTTGTCCTACTGGTATTTTGAAATTTTTTCCAAAAGAAAGAGTTTTTTGGTGATTTCGTCACAAATTATTTTGGTATTTTTAAATTCCCAGGGTATTTTGGAAAAATTTTGAAATCCGGGGGTATTTCGAAAATTTTTGACCTCGGGGGTATTTCGGTAATTTTTCACAAATCAGAAAAATTTTCGGAAAATTTTGTAAAGATGGTTTTCACAAATTTAAAAGAAAGTTTTTTTTTTAAGAGTTTTAAAACTAGGGTTTTGTTGTTTTTATGGAAACACGGCTAGTTCCCTTTCGGGTTTTAGTCATTGTGTTTAGCCTATGACCGAGCCCTCTTGGTCAGGGTGAACCAAAGCTACGCACCAGGCAGGATTCGAGTGGAGAGGAGGTGAGTCACGTGGACTGCTTAAATACCAAGCTCCCACCGAAACCATTCCTAGACATGCGCATGAGGTTGCCACACCTCACTGAGCCCTGCGGGTTAGGGTGAACCGAAGCTACGCACCAGGTAGGATTCCTGCGAAGAGGAGGTGAGTCACTAGGACTGCTTAAATACCAGGCTCTTCCGGATCCAATCCTAGACATGCGCACAGGGGTTACCACACCCTAACTCAGTGACTTCGCCATAGGTTTGTTTAATATTCCTTAAGTCTTATGTGTTTGTGTTTGAGTAGACTAGTCCTAGGGTTCAAGTTCCTATCATGCTTTTCGACATTCCATTCCTTTTCTACCCTTCCATATTTCATAACACATAATCACACAAATAGTTGGGGTACTTACGGTGGATCATGGGTCGGAGACTTAGGAGCCATGTCGAGAAAACCTGTTTATTTCATAAAATTCTTTCAAAAAGCTTACTTGGCTCGATTTGAAAACGCGTTTTGGGCCTTAGCCCACAGCCGAGAGTTTAAAGCTGGGCTCGATGCAAATGAAACACCCACACCCGCCCACGAGCTGGACCGGATCTCAGTATGTTCCTTAAGTAAACCGGTTACAAAATTCTTTTATTACAGAGAGAAAACTTGTGCGATTTTTAAAACTATTGTTTTGGGTTGGGCTTGAGTTAAAACCCATTTATCTTATTTTAAAATCCAATTAGTTAGGATGAAAAAAAAAAAAAAACAATTAGGGTTTATTTTTAAAGAAATAAATTTTACTTAACTTTAATTGGAAATAATTCATAACATAGTAATTAAAAATAAAAGTAAAGAAATGTAACTTATGGCCTTATTACATCAAGAAAAATCCCAAAATAAAATTCTAAAATACTTAAATAAATTTAAATATCCATATTGAATAAAACTTCAAGTGAGCATGGCCATCCCTAAGCTTCCACTGAACCCGGTCCATTATTGATCGTCACTGAAAAATAGTCCCACAACGGGTGAGTCAATGACTCAATGTGTACACAACACTAAAATTCAATAGATCAGGCATACATTTTTCATATCCAATACTTATACATATAATGAGATAAAAATGATGATGCAACCCAAACCCAAACCTAGGTGCCATCCGCTACACATCCCCGCACCAACCCGCACACCGTGGGGACTACTAAGTCAACCCTCCTTTCGCTACACACCATCGAAGGCGATCATTTGCGATCGGCGTGCTCATCGCCCATATAAAATTTGTGGCATAGCCACCAGATAATTGTGTCATGAGACACCACATTCAGATAATGTAACGAAGTTACCACATTCAGATAATGTGGTGAAGTCACCACATTCGATAGTGAGACCGTAGTCATCACATTCACTTCCCCTTTTCATATATCCCGAATGACCCATATTATTCATATCATGCATATCCTACTTAAATTCACATTCTTATAAATTTTCACATGTTATAAATAACATATTTCATAATCCTAGTGGAAGTAGGAGACGTACTGAGTACTTTGTACCATAACACGGTACCCTATCCATATGCACATTTTACATATTACCATAATCATATTAAAAGTTAGTGTGGGGTACACACACGATTCGCTTAACGAAGTCCTTGAAATCCCGAAGAACCGATCTCACTGATTTAGATCCTTAACTCCTATATTCGGCCAATCATTTAAACACATTAATAAACCTTTTGGCTTTAAAACCAAATCCTAGTAGGATTTGTATACTGAAAAACCTACCTTGTTGCCGATTGACTTAAGAATCAAGTCCCAAAACTTTGTTGTATTCCTTCTTTGTGATCTCAAATCCCGAAAAGTATCCTTGCTTTCCTAGGGATTTTGAAATTCCTATAATCACATGTTAGGTTTAATCTAACATTAAAACTTAAAACAAGACCTTTGGATCTTATAGTTTCTTACCTTAGATCCCGAAATATTCCTCCTTGTAGTCGATTTAGTTGTAGAAACCCGAGAGAGATCCTTAATACTTCAATGATTGCTTCCTTGCTTAGATTCACGGGGAGATTCGGCTATGGCTTCTAATGGAGAGGAAAATATTGGCTAGGGTTCCAACAACTACTTAATTTCGGCTTGACAAAAGAAAAGAAAGAAAAGAAGAGAAGAGAGCACTAAGAATTCGGCGCAGAGAAAGGAGGAAGCAAAAATTGATGAGTAGCCCTCCTTCCTTTTATAGCCGAAATTATCATCTAAGGAGTCCCTTACTTGGCCACCACTCCTCTATCGATAACTTTATCCTTTAATTATCATAAATAAAAGAGTTTAAATCCAACATTTATCTCTTCATAATAATCAAATTTTAAAAATCCTTTATTTATCACCCTTTTTAATCAAATATTTATGAAAATAAAACACCTCCTTTCTAGAAGCATGTGCCGTCCACCTCGGTCTTGGAAGCAAAAATAAAACCTCCTTTATTTGCTTCCCAAGTGACTCGAACTCAGGCCCATTCCTCTTGCATATGGCGCCATTTCCATAGGCCCTAAGTGGCATCTTCAGACCACTTTTCCAAGCCTGTTTGTGTGTCAAATTTCACAAACTTTTTCTTTTAAGGCCACCTTGCCTTAATTTCCCCTTTTTAAACCTTAAAACTCGTCATTTCTAGGTCATTTTTAAGTTTCCAAAAATTTTCGTTCGGCTCTGTAAACTTGACATTTTCTTACATTTCCAAGTTTCCAGAAATGTTCACTTTCCATTTTCCTTACATTTCCTAGTTTCCAAAAATGTTCACCTTCCATTTTTAAACTTAACATTTCCATACATTTTCAGGTTTCCAAAAATGTTCATTTCTAACTTATTTTCACTCATTTCCAGGTTTCCAAAAATATTCAAAATTTATTCATAATACTTAAAACATGTCACTTCATACAATTAAACCGAAAATGCATAGGCCCTTTCCAGGATGTTACAAATTGCTTGACTTCTCGTGCCAAAATCTTAACCGGTTCTTCGTCATAAGTCATGTCAGGTTGAATTTCAACCTCTGTCGGTGTAATCACATGCGAAAGATCTGATCGATAACGACGTAACATAGACACATGGAATACATCATGTATCTTTTCCAACTCAGATGGCAAAGCCAATCGATAAGCTACAGGTCTTATCCTCTCGGTAATCTCATATTGTCCGATAATACGTGGACTCAATTTGCCTTTCCGACCAAATCTAAGAACTTTCTTCCATGGTGACACTTTCAAGAATACCTTATCACCAACTTGAAATTCGATCTCTTTCCGTTTCAAGTCCAAGTAGGACTTTTGTCTATCCGAAGCTTCTTGCAACTTTTTCCAAAATCGGAATGTGAATCTCGAATCTCTATCCGATATAATCGACAAAGGCATTCCATGTAGTCTTACAATATATGAAACATACAAGTCTGCCAACTTATCAAGTGAATAATCAACGCGTACAGGTATGAAATGGGCCGACTTTGTAAGTCTATCTACCACAACCCATACGGCATCTTTCCTTCTTGGTGTCAACGGTAAACCCGTAACAAAGTCCATAGTAATACGGTCCCATTTCCACTCGGGAACCATAATAGGCTAAAGTAAACCCGAAGGTACTTGGTGTTCAGCCTTCACTTGCTGACAAATCAAGCATTTTGATACAAAATCAGAAATATCTTTCTTCATACTCAGCCACCAATACCATTTCTTCAAATCATTATACATTTTTGTGCTGTCTGGATGTACAGATAAACATCAGCTATGTGCCTCGTTTAAAAATTTTCGAATGATCTCATCATCTCTCGGTACACAAACTCTGTCTCGAAACATCAAACATCCATCAGAATTAATCCAAGAGTTAGACTCAACTCCCGACTCACACTAAACTCTTTTGGCTTGCAAGTCGTTGTCACCTTTCTGAGCTTCACAAATCTCTTGGAGAAACATCAGCGTAGCCCTCAACTCAGCTAGAATAGAACCATCACTTGACAAAGTCACTCGCGTATTCATAGCTCTCAATGCAAACAAGGATTTTCTACTCAAAGCGTCGGCGACTACATTCGCCTTTCCCGGGTGGTAGTCAATCACTAGCTCATAGTCATTTATCAGCTCTAACCATCTTCGTTGCCTTAAATTCAATTCCTTTTGAGTCATCAAGTACTTTAGGCTTTTATGATCGGTGAATATCCGACATTTTCACCATACAAATGGTGTCTCCATTTCTTCAATGCAAACACAATGGCAGCCAACTCTAGATCATGTGTCGGGTAATTCTTCTCGTGTGGCTTTAACTGTCTAGAGGCATATGCTATCACCTTACCCTCTTCCATAAGTACGCAGCCCAATCTATTCAACGATGCATCACTATAAACCACAAATTCTTTTCTCGATTCAGGTTGTACTAGAACTGGAGCCTCAGTCAACAGTGCCTTTAGTTTCTCGAAACTCTGTTAGCACTTTTTTGTCCATTCAAACTTCACATCTTTTTGTAACAACCTCGTCATTGGAGTCGCTATCATGGAAAATCCCTTGACAAACCGTCTATAATAGCCAGCTAGGCCCAGAAAACTTCTAACCTCTGATACATTTCTTGGCAGTTTCCAATCAACAATAGCTGAAATCTTGCTCGGGTCAACTCGGATTCCATCTCCCAAGACAATGTGCCCCAAAAACCCAACTTCTTTAAGCTAAAATTCACTTTTACTAAACTTGGCATATAACTAGTTATCTCGTAAAATTTGTAAAACCGTCCTCAAGTGCTCAGCGTGCTCATTCTCATCACGATAATAAATTAATATATCATCAATAAAAACCACAACAAATTTATCCAAGTATGGCCGAAAGATGCGGTTCATTAAATCCATAAACACAGCAGGGGCATTTGTTAAACCAAAAGGCATGACTAAAAACTCATAGTGACCATACCTTGTCCGAAATGCAGTTTTTGGCACATCTGAGTCTTTGACTCTCAACTGGTAATATTCTGACCTCAAATCTATCTTGGAAAACACTGTGGCTCCCTTCAACTGACCAAACAAATCATCGATCCTTGGCAATGGGTAATTGTTCTTCACGGTTACCTTATTAAGCTGCCGGTAATCTATACATAACCTCATAGAACCATATTTATTTTTCACAAATAATACTGGAGCACCCCACGGAGAATAACTCGGTCTTGAAAGCCTTTGTCCGTCAACTCTTGTAACTGTGCCTTCAATTCTTTCAACTCAGTTGGAGCCATTCTGTATGGAGCAATCGATATAGGTGCAGTGGCAGAGGCTAACTCAATGCCAAATTCAATCTCCCTAACCGGAGGCAACCCTGGCAATTCTTCTGGGAATACATCTGGATACTCACATACTATCGGCACTGATTCAATTCTTAACTCAGTTTCTTTGGCATTCATCACAAAGGCAAGATAAGCTTCATATCCCTTTCTTACATATTTCTGGGCAGACATATGAGAAATCACTACAGGCGATCTATCCTGTTCATCTGATTCAACACGAAGAGTGTCCCCATTTTCACATCTCAATTCAATGTATTTCTTTCCACAATTTACTGTCACATCATGAGCGGTTAACCAATCCATACCAAGAATTATATCGAATTCATCAAATGGCAATAGCATGAGATTCGCCTTAAAATAATGACCTCTAATCATCAATGGGCAATCTTTGCATACCTTATCAACTAATACACATTTACCTAAGGGATTGGACACTTTTATCATGAATTCTGTAGACTCTACAGGCATACTCATACCAGATACTAATTTCATGCAAATATATGAGTGGGTAGATCCCGGATCAATTAAAGCAACAACATTAGTATCATAGAGAGAAAATGTACCCGTAATTACATCAGGGGATGACGCCTCTTCACGAGTGTGAATGGCATAAGTCCTAACAAGCGCTCTACCCTCAGATCTTGCAATATTCTCTCTGGGTGTACTCTTACTACTCATTCCACTTCTAGGGTTTCTCTGCTGTTTCCCTCTAGTAATACTTCTCGATCTTGTACTCTAAATTTTCTCTTTTTTCGACCATCTCGATGCATTCTATAATAAAATGATCTTTGGAACCACACTTAAAATAAGCTCTCTCATGTGCTTGGCACTCACAGGGGTGACGTCTGCCACACTATGGACATTCCGGTCTATTTGGTCGTGTGTTCCCAACACTAGCAACTGAAGTGGTCTGAGCTTTAGACCCCGAGTATTGTTTACCCTTACTTCTATTTGAAAACCCTGCTGAAGTAGCTGGTCGAGTTGTGAAATCTCTTGACTTCTTGGATGAAGATTGAAATGACTTGTTCAGTTGTCTCTTTCTTGAGTCACGAGACTCCATTTCAGCTTTTCTTTTCTCTTTAACTAACTCCTCGGCTTTGCAGGCCCTGTCCACTAGCACAACAAATTCCTTCAATTCTAGGACACCAATAAATAATCAGATATCTTCATTTAATCCGTCCTCAAACCTTTTACACATAATGGCTTCAATGGATACACACTCTCGAGCGTATTTTTTGAGCCTTACGAACTCATGCTCATACTCAGTTACTGTCATTCTACCTTGTTTCATTTCAAGGAATTCCTTTCTTTTCTGATCAATAAACCTTTGGCTAATATACTTCTTCCAGAATTCTTCTTGGAAAAACTCCTAATTAATTCTCTCCCTTAGTACAACCGACACAAGGGTGTTTCACCACTGATAAGAGGAATCTCTCAAGAGAGACACCACACATTTCATACACTCTTCAGGTGTGCAAGATAATTCATCAAATACCCTGATGGTATTTTTAAGCCAAAATTCTGCCCTCTCCGGATCGTCATCTTTACTAGCTTGAAATTCCTTGGCTTCTTGTTTCTGGATTCTATCAATCGAAGGCTTTTCTCTTCTTACCACTTCTACCACTTGGGGAGCTACAAGGGCAGGCTGAACAATAGGTGGGGGTAGAGGGGGTTGAGCATTCGGGTTCGAACAAACGAACTCCGAATACCATGCATTCATCATGTGGAGAAAGGCTTCTCTAACCTCTTCTCCTCCTTCCTGACTTATATTCGTTGGTCTATTCTCATTTTCATTCAGCACTGTCCCTTGGACGGGAGCCGACGCGTTACTTTCTACATCATCTGCCACAGCTCTATCGGGATCCATTTACTATATGAAAACACAATTTAAATCGTCAGGAGTCGTCACACTATCATTGTGTAAATACTCATATGTATGGCATGTATAGCTAGACTCGTGCATACGCTACGTTAGTCTAAGAATCGACTAAACCGTAGCTCTGATACCACTAAATGTAACACCCCTTACCCGTATTCAATGCTAGAGCCGAATACGAGGCGTTACCGAACTTAACTTGTTCAAACATACAACATCGAGCCATAAAATTTCGTTCCAACTTAAAACTTTTTCATTCATATTCATAACGTCCCTATTATAGGTCTATAAAGACCCTAAACACACATACGGAATGGTTCAGGACTAAACCAAAAAAATTTGCACACTTGGAAAATTTTTACTTAAAACAGGGCCACACGCCCGTGTGGGCAGGCCGTGTGGTCACACACGCCCATGTTCCTAGCCCGTGTGGATTTTATTTTTTATTTCGAACCTACACGGGTTTTCACACGGCCTGGCACACGCCTGTGTCTATGGCCCGTGTCCTTCACACGGCTAAGACATATGATCGTGTCTGAGAGTTTTAATATTTATATAATGAATGATCGAGCCTAGAAACTAACTATCACCATGATTGAGGCAAGCGTACCTATCGAATAGTAGTATAGCTTAGTGGCAAGACCGGAATGTCGAACCCAAAGGAACCAAAATTACTAGTACTGACTTTCTTTTTATTATCTAGCCTAAAATAAAGGGGATTGATATTTATCTAACTAATTACTAAGCTAAGGTTGCTAAGACACAGAGAGTGAATTGGGAAAAGTACTTTTGGGAAAAACCAATTGATTAGGACAATACCCAAGGAAGACTCCACCTAGACTTCACTTGTTATTTAACTCTAAACCAGATGATTTATTCAATTGACTTGATCCGTAGGATTCCCTAATTTATATTAATACCTCTTTCGAGGCTACTAACGTCTAACCCTAGGTTGATTAATTGAAATTTCTTTCTAATTAAAACCCTTAGTGTTGTATTAACTCGATCTATGGACTCCCATATTAGGTTTGCCCCTAATCCGGCAGATTTTCGTCATCCTATCTCTAGGGTTACGATCAACTTCGCTTAACTATGCTAGATCTACTCTTAAATAGGGACTTTTGCTCCACTGCCTAAGCACATCAATACTTGAATCAATATCCTGAAATATTAAAACAAGAATTAAGAACAATTCAAGTATTTATCATATAGTTCAGAAAACAATAATAAGATCCGTCTTAGGTTTCATACCCCTCAGGTATTTGAGGGGTTTAGTTCATGTTTAATAAAGAATACATCTCAGAAGAAAGTAAATAACAAAACATAAGAAAAACCCTAAAACCCCCTGAAGGAAATTGAAGGGAAGATCTTCCGTCTTGAATGTGATTCTGACTTCTGAGATGGATCAACTGGGTTTTTTGGAGTAATTCTCTAAGTTCAGCCCTCTCTGGCTTCGCCCCCTGATCAAAGACACTTTTAGGTTATACTTAGAGTGTTTATATAGGCTTTGGAATGTCTTTCTTAGCCCACAAGTATCCTATTCTGAATGAAACTCATCCTGGCTATAGTAGGGACACGCTCGTGTGACACGTCCGTGGTTGACTTCCTTGGCCGTGGTTGATCCTGTTTGCCACACACGGCCATGTAATCTGGCCATGTACAATGTTCTAGATCGTGTCTCCGTTGTTACTCGAAACACACGGCCGTGGGTGATAGTCCAGGCCATGTGAATCTCTAAGATAAGCCCATTTGCTCTGTTTTCAGCCCGTTTCTCGTTCTTTTCATCCTCCGACACTTTTCTAAGTATAAAACATGAAATTAAAGGATTAGGAGCATCAAATTCCACAATTCAAAGGATAATTCATCCAAAAAGTATGCTAAATGTGGGATTAAAATATGTATATATTACGGTTTATCAAATACCCCCACACTTAAGCATTTGCTTGTCCTCAAGCAAAATTCTCAACTCACAATAGAATTTCCTCAATTCATAACCTTCATCAATAATGTTTCATCATAATTCATAGGTAATTCATACATTGATAATTTAACCAGAAGGTTCCTAAAGATTCAAACAATCAAAGTCATAGTTTTTATAGTACGAAAAATAGGTGTTTCCCCTTACCTAAATAATTACTTTTAATTCAAAATCGACAAAAATTGACATCCTCACTAAAGGTTCACTCAAATCACTCAAAGTGTTTAAGGTTCAAAAATAAGCACTCAGAAGTCGGACATGAAAAGTTAATCCCATAGGCTTGCATGAAAATCAAATCTCCACCACTGTAAAAATGATACGATACACAAATCAAAAGGTCTTTTATAGGTTGTAACGGGGCTTGGGTTAAAGGTGTGGATAAAGGCTAGAAGGGTTAGAATCGAGATTGAATTGACAATTTACCTAACTAGAAAAATAAACTAATTCTTGAATAATTACATCAATTAAAACTTCATTACTAATAATACGAGCTTCTACTTCAAGATGTGGAATTTAAACGTATAAGCTCAATATTCATAGAACTAATAATGAATAAACTTCAATTTTTTTAAAGAACAAATCAAATATTTACAATAAGAAAGAACTTTAACAACTGAAATATAGAACATAGTTAGGCAATTGCTCAAAATCAAATCTCGACAAAAAGGAAGTTAAGAAAAAATGGTGATAACAAATACAAGATGGGTTTTGGGGTAATATTAGCAGGTGAGTCAAAAAAAAGGGTTGTTAGGATCAAAAGGGTTCACTAAGGGTTAATTGTGAGGGTAGGCTTTTTAGTGGAATAAGTGGGTTAAATCCTAAGTGTCTTTATCATCTCTGTATATCAATTCAATGATGTGGTCTTGACATGTATAATCGAAGCAAGTTCTAGAATAACAAATCAATGTTGACACACTCATAATCAATAAAGTGAGCAAGAAAAGAATGTATGCTCTAAAAGGCTCAAAATCTCACAAAAATTATGGATTTTTGATATCAACCTTGTAAATTTCAAACTTCAAGGTAATAATTAGGTTCAGGTAGACAACCTAACAAGTTTTTAATCTTTGAAAATAGACTCATCATGCTTGATTTTCTAGTTCCTAAAGTTTAAATCATCATTGCACAATTATCAACGACTTAATCCAAAACATATCAATAAAAATCATGAATCAAAGGAAATTTCATTCTAATAGTAATATGAGGAAATTACTTAAGAACAAGACATAATTAAGGGATTTGAGAATAATGCAAAAAGTTAGGAACTTTTTCAAAATAAAATTCACCCCCCACACTTAAGATGTACATTGCCCTCAATGTACAAAGATAGATATGAAATCATAAAAGATAGGGAGAGGTGAAACTTCCTGAATTTTGGATGTTTCCTTGAGTTAGCAGTGGTCATGGTGCGGTGGCCGCCAATAATCTCTGCGCTAGATGAAGAAATTGGGAAGCTCGTGAAGAATTAGACAGGAAATAATAAGAATAATTCAAAATATACTAATTATATATTTAAAGAAAAGAGAAATAAAAAGAAAGAATGTAAAAAGTAAAATAAAATTAAAAGAAAAGGTTAATGGACTGAAAAGTCCTTACCGTTAGGTGGTTAGCGAAGTGGGTGTGATTTCTAAGGCCGTGGTGTGGTGATTCCCAAGCAGCCTTTAGAACCTAAATCAAAGAAAACAAAATAAAATAGAATAAATTAAGTATAGGAAAAATAAAGAAAAGGAAAATAAAGGAGAAGGGGAAATAAAAAAAAATTTAAATGGACTCAAAGGTCCTTGTCCTATCGAGTTAATGAAGCGGCCGGCATGAACTTATGTAGATCGGTCTCGCAGAGGGAGACTGTGCTAGGATCCTTCCATTTCTTAGATATGGATATGGTTAGATCAAGAAGTTGGATAATAAAGAAAAATAAAAATGAAAAGGGAAGGGGTGTAAAGGGTATGGAAGAGAGGGGAATGGGGAGTAGGTGAGAAGGGAAGAGGGGTGTTTTAAATAGAAATCTCAAATCTAGTACATCCCCACGCCCATGTACCGTGGGCGTGTTGAGTCATACGGCCGTATCGCACGGCCGTGTTGTGCTTCGTCCGTTTCTCCCACGCCTGTGTGCAGGTCGCCACGCCCGTGTTAATAAAACAGTGTCGGCCACGGCTGTATCGTACGGCCGTGGTGTTTAGTCGGAGCCCGTGGCTTGAAGATATTTTTTGTCCTATTTTGTACTATCTCTGCCATTCCAGTACGGAAATCTGTAGTGTCCACACGGCCATGTGCAAGGCCGTGTGGTATGGAAATCTGCACTTTGGTTAGTTTATAGTTAGGTGCTAAAAAAGAAAAAGAAAAGTAAAAAATGTAAAAATTAATGGGGTTAGTGCTCGGGTTGCCTCCCGAGAAGCACTCGTTTATAGTCTTAAGCTAGACTTACCTCTCATTCGCACATTCATGGTGGTTTGAGGAGTTGGAAATCCTTTCTCATGCTATCAGTTCTAGCATCAGTATATAGTTTGAGTCGAGTAACGTTTACCTTAAAAGTGCCGAATATATGATTGCTTACCTCGACTGTTCCATATGGGAAGACATTAAGTACTGATCGTTATTTTATGCGATGTTAAAGTCTTAGAATTTATAATGAGAATTATCGAACCTGGAAACTAACTATGACAATGATTTGTGGCAAGTGCACCTATCGAACAATAGTATAGTTAAGGCAAGACCGGAATGTCGAACCCAAAAGAACTAAAAGTACTAATACTAACTTTCTTTTTATTATCTAGCCTAAATTAAAGGGAATTTATTGTTTAAATCTAAATTAATTAACTACTAAATTAAAGACTCTAAGACAAAGAAGAATGAATTTGGGGAAATACTTGTGAGAAAAACCAATTGATAAGGACAATACCCGAGGAAGAATCCACCTAGACTTCACTTGTTATCTAACTCTGAACCAGGCGATTTATTCACTTGACTTGATCCGTAAGATTCCCTACTGTATATTAGACCCTCTCTCGAAGCGAATAACGTCTAACCCTAGGTTGATTAATTGAAATCTCTTTCTAATTAAAACCCCTAGAATTGCATTAACTCGATCTATGGAATCCCATATTAGGTTTCACCCTAATCCGGCAAAATCTCGTCACCCTATCTCTAGGCGTGCGATCAACTCCGCTTAACTATGCTAGATCTACTCTTAGGTAGTGACTTTTGCTCCTCCACCTAAGCACATCAAACTTGAATTAATATCCCGGAAATATCAACACAAGAATTAAGAACACATAATTAAGAACAAATCAAGTATTTATCATATAGTTCAGCAAACGATAACAAGATTCATCTAAGGTTTCATCCCCCTCAAGTATCTAAGGGTTTAGTTCATAACGATAAAATAAAACATCTCAGAAGAAAAGATAAAAAAAACATAAGAAATCCCTAAAACCCCCTGAAGGAATTGAAGGAGAGATCCTTCGTCTTGAGTATGATTCCGGCTTCATGAGATGAATCAACTGCTATCTTTAAGTAAATTCCCACAAATCTGCCTTCTGTGGCCTAGCAAGACGCCCCCTGACAAAAGCCATGGGCTCCCCCCTTTTAGGTCATACTTAGGGTGTTTATATAGGCTTCGGAATGTGTTTCTTCGCCTCTAAGTATCCTAATCCGAGTGAAATTTCTCTTTCTCACGGCAGGGGCACGGCCATGGTACACGCCCGTGTAAATCGTGGCCAGGCCGTGTTGGGTCAATTGATGAGGCACGGTCGTGTGGTCTTAGGCCCAGGCCGTGTCGATTTCGTGATCTGGCCCATTTGGTCCGTTTTAAGGCTGTTTCTTGTTCTTTTCATCCTCTGGTTTTTTCTGAGTATAAAACATGAAAACAAAGGATTAAGAGCACCAAATGACATAAAATAAGGGATAAATCATCCAAAAGTATGCTAAATGTGGGCTTAAAATATGTTACTATTACGGTTTATCAAATACCCCCACACTTAAGCTTTTGCTTGTCCTCAAGCAAAATTCTCAACTCATAATTAAAACGAACTTCCCTCAATTCATAATATTTATCAATAGTGTTTCATCATAATTCAAAGATAATTCATACATGGATAATTCAACTCAAAGAGTCCTAAAGATTCAAACAGTCTAAGTCATACATTTTTGTAGCACAAAACATAGGTGTTTCCCTTCATCTAAATAATTACCTCTGATTCAAAATTGACAAGAATTGACATCCTCACTAAAGATTCACTCAAATCACTCAAAGTGTTTAAGGTTCAGAATTAAGCACTCAAAAGTCAAACATGAAGAGTTAATCCCATAGGCTTGCATGAAAATTAAATCTCCACCACTATGATATGAAATGATGCACAAATCAAAAGGTCTTCGAAAGGGTTGTAACGGGGCTTAGGTTAAGGTGTGGATAAAGGCTGAATTAGAGGGTTAGAATCGAGATTGACCTGACAAATTACCTAACCAGAAACAACAAACTGAATATAAGTAATTACATCAATTGAAAACTAATAATACGAGCTTCTTCTTCAATATTTGGAATTTAGACGTATAAGCTCCTTTAATCACAAAACTAATAAAGAATATACTTCGATTTTTTAAGGAACACATAATTAAATATACATAATAAAGGATGAATAAAACTACTGAAATAAAGATCATAGTTAGGCAACTGATCAAATCAAATCTCGATATAAGGGTGGTCAAGAAGAATAGTGATAACAAATATAAAGAGTTTTGGGTTAAAATTAGTGGGTGAGTCAATAAAAAAGGTTGTTAGGATTCAACGGGGTTCACTAAGGGTTAATTATGAAGGTAGGATTTTAGTGGAGTAAGTGGGTTAAAGACTAGGTGCCTTTATCATCTCTGTATATCAAATCAAAAGTGTGGTCTCGACAAGTATAATCGATACAAGTTCTAGAATAACAAATCAATGTTGACACACTCATAATCAATAAAATGAGCAAGAAAAAGAATATATGCTCTATAAGGCTCAAAATCTTACAAAAATTATAGGTATTTTGATGTCAACCTCGTAAATTTCAAACTTCAATGTAATATTCAAATTCAGGTAGACAGCTTAGAAAATTTTTAATTCTGAAAAATAGACTTATCATGCTTGATTCTCTAGTATCCTTCCAATTTAATCATCAATGCACAATTATCAATGACTTAATCCAAGACACATCAACAAAAATCATAAATCAGGGGAATTTCATTCTAATCATAATATGAGAAACCTACTTTAAGACAAGGCATAATTCAGGGATTTTCAAATAATACTATAGTTATCCCCCCCCACACTTAAGATGTACATTGCCCTCAATGTACAAAGATAGATAATAGCACAGTAATAATACAATCATAAGATATGGGGAGAAGTGAAACTTCCTGAATTATGGATGAAATCCTTAGAGGATGTGGAAAATACGTTGGATGGGTCGTCCTTGATGGTGGTATGGTGGCTGCCCACTATTGCTGCGCTAGATGAAGAAATTGGGTAGCTCGTGGAGAATTAGCTAGGATATAATAAGAATAATTAAACTATACTAATTAAATAATTAAAGAAAAGCAAGCTAAAGTGAAGTAAAATAAAAAGTGAAATAAAATTAAATGAAAAGATTAATGGACCGTAAAGTCCTTATTGTTGGATGGTTCGCGAGGTGGGCGTGATTTCTAAGGCTGCAGTGGTGCTGGTGGTCGTGCTCGAGGTGTGATTCCCTAGCAGCCTATAGAACCTAAAACCAAGAAATTAAAATAAATTAAATTAAATTAAGCAGAAAAGAAGTAAAGATAAGGAAAATAAAGGAGAAGAGTAAAGAAGAAGAAGAATTAAATATTCTCAAAGACCCTTGGCTTGTTGAGTAAATGAAGCGGCCGGCATGAACTTATGTAGATTGATCTCCCGCGGGGAGATTGTTCTTGGTTCCTTCCACTTCTTCGACATAGATGTGGTAGATCTAGGGCTTTGTTAGAAGAAGAATGGGGAAAGTGAAAGGGGTGGAGGTTGAAAGTGAGTAGGGGAGAAGAAAAAAGAGGGGGTTTAAATAGATTTTTACGCCTGGTACAATCCCACGCCCGTGTACCATGGGCGTGCCTAGTCACACGGCCGTCTCGCACGGCCGTGTTGGGTGTCGTTCGTTTCTCTCACGCCCATGTTCAAATCGCCACGCCCGTGTATGATCTATCAGTGTCGGCCACGGCTGCATCGCACTGCCGTGGTGTGGTAGTTGGGTCCGTGACTCAAAGATATGATTTGTTCTGACTCGTACCATCTCTGCAGTGTCAGTACGAAAGTCCGTAGTATCCACACAGCCATGGCCACGGCCGTGTGCAAGGCCGTGTGGATTTTGAATCTACATTTTCGGTCAGTTTGTATTAAGGTGCTAACAAGGAAGAATAAAAGTAAAGAAAATAAAATAAAAATAAAAATGTAAAAAATAACTGGGGTTAGTGCTCGGGTTGCCTTCCGAGAAGCGCTCATTTATAGTCTTAAGCTAGACTTACCTCTCATTCGCTTATTCATGGTGGTTTGAAAAGTTGAACATCCTCTCTCATGCTATCAGTTTCATTATCATGATAAGGTTCAAGTCGAGTAGCGCTTATATTGAAAGTGCCAAAAATAGGATTACTTACCTCGACTGTTCCGTAGGGAAAAACATTGATTACCTTAAAAGGGATTTCTTTATTTGTGTTAGGCTCAGGATGGGATAGACGTGGGTCTGCTTTATCTATCAATACTTGGTCTCCAATTTTGAAAGTGTTTGCCTCGTAGAGTGGCTTTGGTTCTGATTCGTATCCCTAATTTTTTCTTGAAATGCGTCTTCCACTCATCTAGATCATCGATCTGAATCCTTCGTTCCTCATGAGTTATTTCTTTGTTGGCACAGGGTCTAGGATCAGGTTCAGTTGTATTCTTTTGTGGTTCTTCCTGAAAAGAAGGGTTAATCGCATGGTTATCAATAGAATTTACTTTCTCACCTTGATTACTCGATGTTCTAGCCGAATCGAGAGCTTGAAGAGTGACTGTCTCATTACCTACACGAAGTATGAGTTCTCCTACATCAATATCAATTTTAGTCCTGGCAGTTGCTAAAAATGGTCATCCTAAAATTAGGGGGATCGTGTTGTCCTCATCCATGTCTAAAATGACAAAGTCTACTGGGAATACGAATTTATCAATCTTCACGAGTACATCTTCGATTACACCCCTAGGAATTCTAACAGTTTTATCAGCTAATTGAATGCTCATCCTAGTTTGTTTGGGTTTCCCTAGACCTAGTTGTTTAAACATTTTATAAGGCATGACATTTATGCTTGCCCCTAAATCCGCTAACGCATTATCAATAGATAAACTACCAATTAAGCATGGAATTGTAAAACTCCCTGGATCTTTTAATTTTTGTGGTAGTTTATTTTGTAATACTGCCGAGCACATTGTGTTTAGTTCCACATGTGATGCCTCGTCTATCCTTCGCTTTCTCGTCAACAGCTCTTTTAAAATTTTTCTAGAATCTGGCATCTGCGAAAGAGCTTCAAGTAACGGTAAGTTAATATGTAATTTCTTTAAAAGTTTAAGAAACTTACCGAACTATTCCTCTGTGTCGTCTCTCTTCATTGCTTCGGGATATGGTATGCGAGGTTGGTACTCTTTGATTACCGGTTTTGGCTTATTATTACTTACCTCAACCTTACCTTCTTCGACCACATTCTCTTGCCTTAAATTGGGCTCATCGAACACTTCTCTTTCTTGAGCTGTTATGGGTTGGATTTGCTCCTTTGGGTTAGTCTCAGTGTTGCTTGGTAGGTTTCCTTGTGGTCTTTCAGAGATCTCCTTAGCCAGTTGCCCTAACTGATTCTCGATCCTTTGAATCGATGCTTGTTGATTCTGGAAATGTGTTTCTGTGGCTGCTATAAATTTTGTCAGCATCTCCCCAAGGTTCGACTTCTTTTCCTGTGGGTAGGGCTGTTGTTGGAAGTTTTGGGATGGTTGTTGCCTTTGATTTCCTTGACCACCCCATGAGAAATTGGGGTGGTTCTTCCAACCTGGATTATAAGTATTACTATAAGGGTTATTGTTAGATTGGAAATTGTTACCCATATAGTTAGTTTGTTCGCTCTCCATGCCCTGTCCGTAGGGTGGGTACTCAGGACTCGCCACGCCTCCACTTGTGTCGCATTGCATAACTGGCTATACCTGCGATGAACCGCATAAACCATCAAATTTTTTATGTAGCATCTCTACCTGATTTGATAGCATGGTTACTGCGTCGAGGTTGTAAACCCCGATTACTTTTGTTTGCCTTGTCCTTGTGACTTGCCACTGATAGTTATTCAGTGACATCTCTTCTATAAATTCGTAAGCTGCTTCAGGAGTTTTATTATTCAAAGTACCGCCGGCGGCTGAATCGAATAATTGCCTTGTTGAAGGGTTCACACCGTTGTAAAAAGTTTAGACCTGTAGGCACAAGGGTAATCCATGGTGTGGACACCTTCTCAGTAAATCTTTGTATCTCTCCCATGCGTCGTAAAGTGTCTCTAAATCCATTTGCACAAAAGAAGAGATATCATTCCTTAACTTGGCCGTTTTGGCTGGCGGAAAATATTTTAATAAAAAAATTTTGATCATTTGATCCCATGTAGTGATTGACCCTCGTGGAAGAGAATGCAACCATTGTTTGGCTTTATTCCTCAAAGAAAAGGGAAATAACCAAAGACAGATGGCATCGTCAGTAACGCCATTTATCTTGAAAGTATCGCAAAATTCTAGGAAAGTTGCCAAGTGATTATTTGGATCTTCATCCTGCAAACCATCAAACTGAACAAATTGGTGTATCATTTGAATTGTGTTAGGTTTCAGTTCAAAATTATTTGCAGCAATAGTAGGTCTAACAATATTGACTCAGTTTCTGTTAAACTAGGTTTAGCACAATCATACATAGTTCGAGGAGCATTATTTTCAGCCATCTATGGAGGTAGTGGGTTATTCTCAGCCATCACTTCAGTAGGATTGGTTTCGCCTTCTTGCCCTTCTTCTATGTAGTTTAAGCTTCGCCTTATTTCTCTGCGATTTCTACGAATAGTACTTTCAATATCACTGTCGTAAAGTAGGGGTCCTATCGGGTTCCTTCTAGTCATAAACTAGAGGTACCTGAAAGGAGAAAACAATAAAAGAAGAAAAATTAGCAAAGTTAAAAATAAAATAAGAAATAAAAGTATATTGCAAAAAAATAAAAATGGCTAAAGTAATAAAAATTGAGCTTTCTTAATATTTTAGTTCCCTGGCAACGGCGCCAAAAACTTGATCGTTGTTTTATGCGATGTCAAAGTCTTAGAATTTATAATGAGAATGATCGAACCTGGAAACTAACTATAACAACGATTTGAGGCAAGCGCACCTATCGAACAATAGTATAGTTAAGGAAAGACCGGAATGTCGAACCCAAAGGAACTAAAAGTACTAATACTAACTTTCTTTTTATTATCTAGCCTAAATTAAAGGGAATTTATTGTTTAAATCTAAATTAATTAACTACTAAATTAAAGACTCTAAGACAAAGAAGAATGAATTTGGGGAAATACTTTTGGGAAAAACCAATTGATAAGGACAATACCCGAGGAAGAATCCACCTAGACTTCACTTGTTATCTAACTCTGAACCAGACGATTTATTCACTTGACTTGATCCGTAAGATTCCCTAATGTATATTAAACTCTCTCTCAAAGCGAATAACGTCTAACCCTAGGTTGATTAATAGAAATCTCTTTCTAATTAAAACCCCTAGAATTGCATTAACTCGATCTATGGAATCCCATATTAGGTTTCACTTTAATCTGCCAAAATCTCGTCACCCTATCTCTAGGCGTGCGATCAACTCCGCTTAACTATGCTAGATCTACTCTTAGGCAGTGACTTTTGCTCCTCCACCTAAGCACATCAAACTTGAATTAATATCCCGGAAATATCAACACAAGAATTAAGAACACATAATTAAGAACAAATCAAGTATTTATCATATAGTTCAGCAAACGATAACAAGATTCATCTAAGGTTTCATCCCCCTCAGGTATCTAAGGGTTTAGTTCATAACGATAAAAGAAAACATCTCAAAAGAAAAGATAAAACAAAACATAAGAAATCCCTAAAACCCCTTGAAGGAATTGAAGGAGAGATCCTTGATCGTTGTTTTTACGAGTTTTAAAATTTATAATATGAATGATCGAACCTGGAAAACTAACTCTGACAACGATTGAGGCAAGTGCACCTATCGAACAGTAGTATAGCTTAGGCAAGACCGGATTATCGAACCCAAAGGAACTAAAAGTACTAATACTAACTTTCTTTCTATTATTAAGCCTAAGAATAAAGGGGATTGTTGTTTTAATCTAAATTAATTAACTACTAAACTAAAGATTCTAAGACAAAGAAAGAATGAATTTGGGGAAATAACTTGAGAAAAACCAATTGATTAAGACGACACCCAAGGAAGAATCCACCTAGACTTCACTTATTATCTAACTTTGAACCAGACGATTTATTCATTTTACTTGATCCGTAAGATTCCCTAATTTATATTAAACCCTCTCTCGAGGCGAATAACGTCTAACCCTAGGTTGATTAATTGAAATCTCTTCCTAACTAAAACCCCTAGAATCGCATTAACTCGATCTATGGACTCTCATATTAGGTTCCACCCTAATCCGGCAACGCCTCGTCACCCTATCTCTAGGCGCGCGATCAACTCCGCTTAACTATGCTAGATCTACTCTTAGGCAGGGACTTTTGCTCCACCACCTAAGCACATCCAACTTGAATCAATATCCGCGAAATATCAACACAAGAATTAAGAACACATAGTTAAGAACAAATCAAATATTTATCATATGATTCAGCAAACGATAACAAGATTCATCTAAGTTTCATCCCCCTCAGGTATCTGAGGGTTTAGTTCATAACAGTAAAATAAAACATCTCAGAAGAAAAGAAAAAACAAAACATAAGAAATTCCTAAAACTCCCTGAAGGAATTGAAGGAGAGATCCTCCGTCTTGAGTATAATTCTAGCTTCTTAAGATGGATCAACTGGCTGTCCCTGAGTGAATCCCTACAAATTTGCCTTCTCTGGCCTAGCAAGACGCCCCTAGACGATAGCTTTGGGCTCCCCTCGACAGAGGGTTTCTCTTGAACTCCCCGCTTAAGTTGCCCCGTAGGATGTTTAAATAGGCTTGGAGATGCCTTACTTGACCTCCAAGTATCCTAATCTGAGTGAAGTTTCTATTTGGGTGTTTAATTAGACTTTAGAATGTGTTTCTTTGCCCCTAAGTATCCAAATCCGAGTAAAACTCCTCTTGGCCGCGGCAGGGGCACGGCCATGGCCCACACCCGTGTAAGTCGTGGCTAGGCCGTGTTCGAGTCCATTAGGGAAGCACGGCCGTGTGGTCTTTGGCCCAGGCCGTGTCGATTTCGTGATCTGGCCCCTTTGGCCCGTTTTAAGCCCGTTTCTTGTTCTTTTCATCCTCCGGTGCTTTCCTGAGTATATAACAAGAAAAGAAAGGATTAAGAGCACCAAATGACATAAAATAAGGGATAATTCATCCAAAAGCATACTAAATGTGGGCTTAAAATATGTTACTATTTCGGTTTATCAATCCTCCGTCTTGAGTATGATTCCGGCTTCTTGAGATGAATCAACTGGCTATCTTCGAGTAAATTCCCACAAATCTGCCCTCTGTGGCCTAGCAAGACGCCCCCTGACAAAAGCCCTGGGCTCCCCCTTTTAGGTCATACTTAGGGTGTTTATATAGGCTTCAGAATGTGTTTCTTCGCCTCTAAGTATTCTAATCCGAGTAAAATTTCTCTTTCTCACGGTAGGGGCACGGACATGGCACACGCCCGTGTAAATCGTGGCCAGGCCGTGTTGGGTCAATTGATGAGGCACGGCCGTGTGGTCTTGGGCCCAGGCCGTGTCGATTTCGTGATCTTGCCCATTTGGCCCGCTTTAAGCCCGTTTCTTATTCTTTTCATCCTCTAGTGCTTTTCTGAGTATAAAACATGAAAACAAAGGATTAAGAGCACCAAATGACATAAAATAAGGGATAAATCATCCAAAAGCATGCTAAATGTAGGCTTAAAATACGTTACTATTACGGTTTATCAAGTACCCTAAAAGGGATTTCTTCATTTGTATGAAGGTCAGAAGGGAAGATTCGAGGGTCTGTCTTATCTAACAATACCTGATCTCCGATCTTAAATTCGTTTGTCCCACAAAATGGTGTTGGTTCTGCTTCATGTATTCCTAGTTTCTCCTTGAAATGTGTCTTCCATTCGTCTAGTTCATCGATCTGAAGCCGTCGTTCCTCGTGAGTTATTTCTTTGTTGTCATGAGGTATAAAATCTGGCTCAGTTGTGTTGTTCCGTGGTGCTTTCTAAAAAGAAGGTTTAACCGAATGGTTATTAATAAAATTAATTTTCTTGCCTTGATCACTTGATGTCCTAACCGAGTCAAGAGCCTGAAGACTGATTGATTCGTCACCTACACGAAGTATGAGTTCACCTGTACCAACATCAATTTTAGTTCTAGCAGTTGCTAAAAAGGGTCTTCCTAAAATTAAGGGGATACTATTGTCCTCATCCATGTCTAAAACGACAAAGTCTACGGGGAATATGAATTTATCAATTTTCACGAGTACATTTTCAATTATACCCCTAGGAATTCTAATAGTTTTATCAGCTAATTGAATGCTCATCCTAGTTTGTTTGGGTTTCCCTAGACCTAGTTGTTTAAATATTTTATAAGGCATAACATTGATGCTTACCACTAAATCAGCTTAAGCATTATCAACAGATAAATTACCAATTAAGCATGGAATTATAAAACTCCCTGGATCTTTTAATTTTCGTGGTAGTCTATTTTTCAACATTGCTGAGCACACTGCGTTTAGTTCCACATGCGATTCCTCGTCTAACTTCCGCTTGTTTGTCAGAAGCTCTTTTAAAAATTTCCTTGAATCTGGCATCTGCGAAAGAGCTTCAAGAAACAGTAAGTTAATATGTAATTTCTTTAAAAGTTTAAGAAATTTACCGAATTGTTCATTTGTGTTGTCTTTCTTCATCGCATCAGGATATGGTATACGAGGTTGGTATTCTTTAATTATCAGTTTTGGCTTGTCTTGGTTTACCTCAACCTTACCTTCTTCTACCACATTCTCTTGCCTTAATTTGGGCTCATCTAACCCTTTACTATCATGAACGGTTATGGCTTGAAGTTGCTCCTTTGGGTTAGTTTCAGTGTTACTTGGCAAGCTGCCTTGTGGTCATTCGGATATGATCTTAGCAAGTTGACCTAATTGGTTCTCGATCCCTTGAATCGATGCTTGTTGATTTTTAAGTGTTGTTTCGGTGTTTTGGAAACGTGTTTCTGACACCGCTATGAATTTTGTCAGCATCTCCTCAAGGTTCGGCTTCTTTTCCTGTGGGTAGGGTTGTTGTTGGAAGTTTGGAGGGGGCTGTTGTCTCTGATTTCCTTGACCACCCCATGAGAAATTGGGGTGGTTCCTCCAACCTGGATTGTAAGTATTACTATAAGGGTTATTTTGAGGCCTAGAATTATTACCCATATAGTGAACTTGCTCGTTTTCAGTGCTCGGGTTGTAGGGTGGATATTCTGTATTGCTCATCCCTCCTCCATTCATCTCGTACTGCATAGCTGGATGTACCTGCGAAGAACCACATAAACCATCAATCTTTTTATTTAACATCTCTACCTGATTTGATAGCATGGTTACTACGTCGAGGTTGAAAACACTAGCGGCTTTCGTTGGCCTTGTCCTAGTGACTTGCCACTGATAGTTATTCAGTGACATCTCTTCAATAAATTCGTAGGCAGCCTCAGGTGTTTTATTATTTAAGGTTCTGCCGACGGCTGAATCAATCAACTGCCTACTTGAGGGGTTCACACTGTTGTAAAAGGTTTGGACTTGTAGCCACAAGGGTAATCTGTGGTGTCGGCACCTTCTCAATAGATCCTTGTATCTCTCCCATGCGTCGTAAAGTGCCTCTAAATCCATCTGCACAAAAGAAGAGATATCATTCCTTAACTTGGTCGTTTTGGCCGGCAGAAAATATTTTAATAAAAAATTTTCAGCCATTTGATCCCATGTAGTGATTGATCCTCGTGGAAGAGAATTCAACCACTATTTAGCTTTATTCCTCAACAAAAAAGGAAACAACTGAAGACGAATGGCATCATCAGAAACGCCATTTATTTTGAAAGTATCGCAAAATTCTAGAAAATTCGCCAGGTGATTATTTGGATCTTCATCCTGCAAACCATCAAACTGAACAAATTGTTGTATCATCTGAATTGTGTTAGGTTTCAGTTCAAAATTATTTGCAGCAATAGCAGTTCTAACAATACTTGACTCAGTTCCTGTTAAATTAGGTTTAGCATAACCATACATAGTTCGAGGAGCGTGATTTTCGGCCACCTCTGGAGGTAGCGGATTATTCTCAGCCATTTCTTTGGTAGTATTAATTTTGTTCTCTTGCTCTTCTTGTATGTATTGTAGGCTTCTCCTTATTTCTCTTCGATTTCTGCAAAATGTGCTTTCAATTTCACTATCGTAAAGTAGAGGTCCTGCTGGGTTTCTTCTAGTCATAAACTAGAATACCTGCCAGAAGCAAAGAAGAAAATTTTAGAAAAGTAAAAATAAAATTTAATTGCAAAAATAAAATATGGCTAAAGTAATAAAAATTGAGCGCTCTTAATATTTCAGTTCCCCGGCAACGACGCCAAAAACTTGATCGTGTCTGAGAGTTTTAATATTTATATAATGAATGATTGAGCCTAGAAACTAACTATCACCACGATTGAGGCAAGCGTACCTATCGAACAGTAGTATAGCTTAGTGGCAAGACCGGAATGTGGAACCCAAAGGAACCAAAATTACAAGTACTGACTTTCTTTTTATTATCTAGCCTAAAATAAAGGGGATTGATATTTATCTAACTAATTACTAAGCTAAGGTTGCTAAGACACAGAGAGTGAATTGGGAAAAGTACTTTTGGGAAAAACCAATTGATTAGGACAATACCCAAGGAAGACTCTACCTAGACTTCACTTGTTATTTAACTCTGAACCAGACGATTTATTCACTTGACTTGATCCGTAGGATTCCCTAATTTATATTAATACCTCTTTTGAGGCTACTAACGTCTAACCCTAGGTTGATTAATTGAAATTTCTTTCTAATTAAAACCCCTAGTGTTGCATTAACTCGACCTATGGACTCCCATATTAGGTTTGACCCTAATCCGGCAAATTTTTGTCATCCTATCTCTAGGGTTGCGATCAACTCCGCTTAACTATGCTAGATCTACTCTTAAACAGGGACTTTTGCTCCACAGCCTAAGCACATCAATACTTGAATCAATATACTGAAATATTAAAACAAGAATAAAGAACACATAATTATGAACAATTCAAGTATTTATCATATAGTTCAGAAAACAATAACAAGATCCGTCTTAGGTTTCATCCCCCTCAGGTATTTGAGGGGTTTAGTTCATGTTTAATAAAGAATACATCTTAGAAGAAAGTAAATAACAAAACATAAGAAAAACCCTAAAACCCCCTAAAGGAAATTGAAGGGAAGATCTTCCGTCTTGAATGTGATTCCGGCTCTTGAGATGGATCAACTGGCTTTCTTGGAGTAATTCCCTGAGCTCAGCCCTATCTGGCTTCGCCCCCCGATCAAAGACACTTTTAGGTTATACTTAGGGTGTTTATATAGGCTTTGGAATGTATTTCTTAGCCCAGAAGTATCCTATTCCGAATGAAACTCATCCTGGCTATAGCAGGGACACGTCCGTGGTCGACTTCCTTGGCCGTGGTTGATCCTGTTTGCCACACATGACCGTGTAATCTGGCTGTGTACGATGTTCTAGACCGTGTCTACGTTGTTACTCGAAACACACGGCCTTGGGTGATAGTCCAGGCCGTGTGAATCTCCAAGATAAGCCCATTTGCTCCGTTTTCGGCCCGTTTCTCGTTCTTTTCATCCTCCAACGCTTTCCTAAGTATAAAACATGAAATTAAAGGATTAGGAGCATCAAATTCCACAATTCAAAGGATAATTCATCCAAAAAGTATGCTAAATGTGGGATTAAAATATGTATATATTACGGTTTATCAACACGCCTGTGTTCTCACTTCGTGTGTGAAAACCTTAGCATTTTGTTTATGACGTCAGCGAACACTTAGGGGCACACGGCCGTCACACGCCCGTGTGCCGGCCTGTGTGACGAATTGAATTTTTGCAAATTTGATGCAGGGGACACACGGCCTATCAACACACCCATGGGGATGACCGTGTGTCACATACGGTCTAGACACACGCCCGTGTGTCTACCCGTGTGGACAATTAAAAGGCTATTTACCAAGCCAATTGCCACCCTGAAAAAAAAAACAAACACACTTATACAACCACAAGCAACACATAACATAGTAATAATACACTATGAAGAATCACTAATTCATCATGCATACACTTCACATTTTACTCGATCAATTACAGGAACTTGCACTTCATGAATATCATCATCATTGGATATATATATATAAAACTTAACAAGTATTGGCCATTTCCCAATGGCCATTTACAAAATGAATGAGTAACAATAATAGCCAACATTTTGGCTAACAAATATGACATAACAAAATGACTAAGTTCATATACATGCCATACCCAAAATAAATCAACTTTACTATACCAAAAGAATAGTTGATAGTGTGATCCGAACTCCGACGTCCTACGATTCCCGAGTTAGCTTGGCGATACTACAAGGGAAAGGGAAAAGAGAAAGGTAAGCATAAAGCTTAGTAAGTTTGCATGAAATAAATAGCAACATAAAGAATTATGAAAACATCCATTCAACTCATTGAATAGTAGCAACCCAAGTTCTGAAGCACATCAACATAACTTACTCATGCACACTCTTACCAAATCACACATCACATTTTACACTCATATCTCGTAAGTTACTCATGGGTACCTGTATCACTTCATCACACAACTTTAGCACTTTTATTCTCTTAAACATAGACTTAGCTCTTTGTCATCTGTACACAAACTTAGCTTTTTGCCTGTTGAACTACTAGGAATATCGAAGGATACTCAATGTAACACCCCTTACCCGTATTCAACCCTGGAATCGGGTACGAGGCATTACCGGACTTAACTTGCTTGAATATACAACTTTGGGCTATAAAGTTTCTTTTCAACTTAAAACTTCTCACTCACATTCATATCATCCTTATTATGGGCCTACGAGGCCCTAAACATGCATACGGAGGGTTTCGGAATTTAACCGGAAACTTTTGCGCACCTAGAAAATTTTTGCCAAAACAGGGCCACACGCCCGTGTGAAATGGGACACGCCCGTGTGGGCAGGCTGTGTGGTCACACATGCCCATGTCCCTAGCCCATGTGGAATTTATTTTTCATTTCGAACCTACAGGGGTTTTCACAAAGCCGGGCACACGCCCGTGTTTTTGGCCTGTGTCCCTCACACGGCCTAGACACTCCTGTGTCCTCACCTGTGTGTGAAAACCTGGGTATTATGTTTATGACGTCAGCAACTCTTAAGGGGCACACAGCCTAGGCACACGCCCATGTGCTGTCCCGTGTGACGAATCGAATTCTTGCAAATTTGATGCAGGTAACACACAGCCTATCAACACACCCATGAGGCTAACAGGTGTGTCGCGACACGCCCTGACACTGCGCATGGTGTGTCTACCCGTGTGGACAATTAGAAGGCTATTTTCCAAGCCAATTGCCACCCTGAAATCTAAACGAAACTATACGAACACAAACAACATATATCATGGCAAAAATAAACTATGAAGAATCATTAATCATCATTCATCCACTTCATAAACTCATCATCATTAAATATATGAAACTTGACAAATATTGGCCAACTTCTAATGGCCATTTACAAAATGAGTGTGTAACATTAGTAGCCAACACTTTGGCTTCCAAACATGACATAACACAAAATGACCAAGTTTCTATACATGCCATACTCAAAATAAGTCAACTTTACTATACCAAAAGAATGATTGATAGTGTGATCCGAGCTCCAACGTTCTACGATCCCCGAGCTAGCTTGACGATACTACAAAAAAAAAAGAAAAAGAGAGAGGTAAGCATATAGCTTAGTAAGTTTGCATGAATTAATATAGCAACATAAGTACTCATGGTAAAATCCATTCATCTCATAGAACAATAGAAACACAAGTTCTCAAGTACTTAGGCATACTTACTCATACTCACTCTTACCATCACACATCACATTATGGTTTCATAAGTTGCATTTTTCTCATGGTACTTGTATCACTTAGTCACATAATTTAGCACTTATGCTAACTTGAACATAAACTTAAATCATCATCATCCTTAACATAAAGGGAACTCATTATCATCTTTGTGTAATTTAGCTCTATATCATCTTTGCATACTTAGCTCTTTTGCCCGTTGAACTACTCAAAATATCAGAGGATACTTAATCTCATCATACATGTATCATGATGCCAATGCCATATCCGAGATATGGTCTTATATGGGATCACCTCTTGATGGCGATGCCATATCCCAGATATGGTCTTACACGGGATCTCTTAGCTCGATGTTGATGCCATGTCCCAGACATGGTCTTATACGAGATCATACATAGATGTCGATGCCATGTCCCAGACATGGTCTTACACGAGATCTTCCTTTGGTGCCGAAGCCATGTCCCAGACATGGTCTTATACGGGACCTTCCTTATTTGATGCCGATGTCATGTCCCAGACATGATCTTACACGGGACCTTCCTTATCTCATGTTGTGACATAAGTATCCTCGTTATTCCGAATCTTCAATCAGGACTTCAACTTAGCATATTCTCATTATTTTCTCATCGAGGCTTCATTGGTCGATTTTTATGGGAATAATATTCTTTATCATAATATCAAGTAATTTAAAATATAAAAGCACTATGAAACTTTAATTTCACACATACTTACCTCGATACTCAAAATATGTGTAGGTATTCGATTTAGTCCGAAATCTTGTTCTTGCCTCGGTTTCGGTCCAGGCTTTGTGTTTCTTGATCTATAATAACAATTTCACTTGTTTAATACTCACATTGACTAAATTGACTCATGAATCATACTTTGACAAAATTATGATTTTGCCCCTAAACTTTCTCATAATTACACTTTTGCCCCTAGGCTCGTAAAATGATTTTTATTCAACTTTCTTGTATTTTAAGCCTAGCCGAATTATTTTCTTAACTAAAAAAGCCCTTAATTTCTTCTATTTCACTCAGATATGCCCAATTTCATAACTTTTGGAATTTGGTCCTTTTATGCATTTTTCATGAAAATCACTTAGAAAAAGATGTTTAGCATACATCAAACTTTCATATTCTTTCATAAATCATCAAAATACATGCATTCATACATGAGTAAATTTTTGAACATGAACCCTAGCTCAAAATATGTAAAACCCCATACCCGAGTCTGAGGCTTAGACCGGACACGAGATATTACTATGCTTTAACTTGCTTAATCATGCACTTCGGGCTGTAAAATTTTGTTCCGAATAAAAACTTCTCTTTCTCATTCTAATCATACATTTCATGGGCCTACGAGGCCTTAAACACGTATCTAAAAGCTTTCGGAACTTAATCAGAAACTTTTCTTTAAAGCAGGGGTCACACGCTCATGTGGTTTGGGACACGCCCGTGCACCCCTTTACACGCCCATGTCTTCCGACCGTGGTCGACATTGACTATATTCACACGGCCTTGACACGCCCGTGTCTTCCAATCGTGGTCGACACTGACTATATTCACACGACCTTGACACGCCCGTGTCTTCCAACCGTGGTCGACACTGACTATATTCACACGGCTGTGGGATTTGCCCGTGGCCTAATCTGACTTCATTTGTAAAGGTGCAGGTTACGCACGGCCTAGACACACGCCCGTGTGTCCAACCGTGTGGGCACTTAGAGGCTATTTACCAAGCCAATGGCCACCTGAAATCAAGATCAAACTCATACTCAATTCAACAACTCAATTTTCTACATCTTTCATGAACAATACTACATACTTCATTGATATCTATACACATACATACTTAGTCAACTTTGGCCAATCACATAGCCATATACAAAAGAATAATAACTAGGGCAATACTTTTATTTCTTAGCTGTTTGACTTCCCGAGCTAAAATCTTAACTGGTTCTTCACCATAAGTCATGTCGGGATGAATCTCTATCTCTGACGGGGTAATTACATGTGAAGGATCTGATTGGTAGCGTCGTAACATTGACACGTGAAACACATCATGTATCTTTTCTAACTCTGACGGAAAAGCCAATCGGTAAGCTACCGGCCCAACTTTCTCGGTAATCTCGTAAGGTCCAAAGAAACGTGGACTTAACTTGCCTTTCTGGCAAAATCTGAGAACTTTTCTCCATGGTGACACTTTCAAGAAAACTTTATCCCCGACTTGATACTCTATCTCTTTTCTCTTTAAGTCCGAATAGGATTTCTGTCTGTCTGATGCAGCTTTTAAACATTCTCGTATCACTTTCACTTTTTCTTCAGCTTCTCTAACCAAATCAACTCTGTGAATTTGGTTTTCTTTGAGTTCAGTCCAAAATAGAGGCGTTTTGCACTTACGCCCATATAGAGCCTCATAAGGTGCCATCTTTAAGCTCGACTGAAAACTATTATTGTAGGCAAATTCTATCAATGGGAGAAACTTTTTCCAACTGCCTTGAAATTCTAAAATACAACATCTGAGCATATCCTCGAGTACTTGAATTAACCTCTCTGACTGACCGTCAGCTTGGGGATGAAAAGCTGTGCTAAAACTCAATCTTGTACCCAAGGCTTCTTGTAGCTTCTTCCAAAATCTGGATGTGAATCTCGGATCTCTATCCGATATAATCGATAAAGGAACTCCATGAAGCCTTACTATTTCTAAAACATACAAGTTCGCCAACTTGTCGAGTGAGTAATCCACTCGTACAGGTATAAAATGGGCTGACTTCGTGAGTCTATCAACTACAACCCATATAGCATCCTTCTTGCTTGGTGACAACGGTAAACCCGTTACAAAATCCATGGTGATACGGTCTCATTTCCACTCGAGAACCAAGATGGGCTGAAGTAAACCCGAAGGTACTTGGTGTTTAGCCTTTACTTGCTGACAAATCAAGCATTTGGAAACTAACTCTGAAATATCTTTCTTCATTTTTGGCCACCAATACTGTTGTTTCAAATCATTATACATCTTTGTACTACCCAGATGTACAAATAAACATCTGTTATGTGCTTCGTGTAATAATCTCTAAATAAGCTCCTCTTTTTTCGGTACACAAACTCTATCTCTAAACATCAAGTATCCATCAAAATTAATCCAAAAGTCGGATTCAGCATCTGACTCGCACTGAGCTCTCTTGACTTGCAATTCGCTATCTTCTTTCTAAGCCTCAAAGATCTCTTGAAGAAACATTGGTCTAGCTCTCAATTTATCTAGAATAGAACCATCGTCGGATAATGTTATCCGTGAATTCAATGCTCTTAAAGCAAATAGAGACTTCCTGCTCAAAGCATCCGCGACCACATTCACCTTTTCTGGATGGTAGTCGATGACCAACTCATAATCTTTTATCAACTCTAACCATCTCCGTTGCCTTAAGTTCAACTCTTTCTACGTCATCAAGTACTTCAGACTTTTGTGATCAGTAAAAATCTGACATCTTTCACCATATAAATGGTGTCTCCAAATCTTTAAGGCGAAGACTATGGCAGCTAATTCTAGATCATGCGTCGGATAATTCTTCTCATGAGGTTTCAACTGTCATGAGGCATAAGCAATCACCTTTCCTTCTTGCATGAGTACACAGCCCAATCCATTTAAGGACGCATCACTATAAATTATAAACTCTTTCCTTGACTCAGGTTGTACTAAAACTAGAGCTTCTGTCAACATTGCTTTCAACTTCTCAAAACTTTGTTGGCATCGTTCTGTCCACTCAAACTTCACGTTTTTCTGTAACAATTTAGTCATCGGGGTTGCAATCATGGAAAACCCCTTGACAAATCGTCTGTAATAGCCCGCTAGGCCTAGAAAACTTCTAATCTCAAAGATGTTCTTCGGTGGCTTCCAGTCCATTATGGCTGAAATCTTACTTGGATCTACTCTGACTCCATCTCTCGAGATAATATGTCCTAGAAATCCTACTTCCTTGAGCCAAAATTCACTTTTACTGAACTTGGCATACAACTGATTTTCTCGAAGAGTCTGTAAAACTATCCGTAGGTGCTCAGCATGTTTATTCTCATCTCGGGAATAAATTAGTATGTCGTCAATAAAAACGACTACAAACTTATCGAGGTACGGCCTAAAAATGCGGTTCATTAAATCCATGAAGACCGCAGGAGCATTGGTCAACCCAAAGGGCATGACTAAAAATTCATAATGCCCATACCTTGTTCGAAAAGCGGTCTTGGATACATCTGAATCCTTTACTCTCAACTGGTAGTACCCTAATCTCAAATCTATTTTGGAGAACACAGTGGCTCCTTTCAATTGATCGAATAAATCATCGATCCTAGGCAATGGGTACTTGTTCTTTATTGTCACTTTATTAAGCTGACGGTAATCTATGCATAATCTCATAGTGCCATCTTTCTTTTTCACAAATAAAACCGGAGCACCCCATGGTGAACAACTTGACCTAGCAAAGCCTTTATCTGTCAACTCTTGCAACTGTATCTTCAACTCTTTCAACTCTGTTGGAGCCATTCTGTAAGGAGTAATAGATATCAGTACAGTACCGGGAACTAGTTCAATGCTGAACTCAACCTCTCTAACTGGTGGTAGTCCTGGTAATTCCTCGGGAAAAACATCCACGTACTCACATACTATCGGTACTGGCTCAATCTTTAACTCTGTTTCTTTATCATTCATCACAAAGGCCAAATATGCTTCATACCCCTTTCTGATATATCTCTGTGCCGTCATGTGAGAAATCATTACCAGTAATGTACCTTGCTCATCTGATTCTACATGGAGAGTATCCCCATTTTCACATTTCATCTCTATGTACTTCTTCCCACAATTGACTATTACATCATGGGCAGTCAACCAGTCCATTCCAAGAATGAGGTCAAACTCATCAAATGGTAACAGCATAAGATTTGCTTTAAAGTAATGACCTCTAATCATTAATGGACAATCTCTACATACTTTATCAACTAACACATTCTTGCCTAACGGATTAGACACTTTAATCGTAAATTCTATAGAATCTATAGGCATGCTCAAATCGGATACTAATTTCACAAAAATGTAAGAGTGTGTGGATCCGGGATCTATTAAAGCAATAACTTTGGTATTATAAAGAGAAAAGGTACCCGTAATAACATCAGGAGAAGATGCCTCTTCACGAGCGCGAATGGCATAAGTCCTTGCAGGCGCTCTACCCTCGGGCCTCGCAGCCTGCTCTCTAGGGTTACCTCTTCCTGGATTCTTTTTTGGTCTTCCTCGGACCATACTCCCAGATCTCAGGTTCTGAGTTCTCTCTTCTTTCATCATCTCTGGACAATATTTTATATAGTGGTCTTGCGAACCACATTTAAAACATGCATTTTCATGCGCTCGGCATTCTCCAAGATGACGTCTGCCACACTGTGGGCACTCAGATCTATCAGATCGGATGTTCCCCACACTAGCGACTGAAGTCGTCTGTGCTTTATTTCCCGAATACTGCTTACTCTTGTCCTTCCTTGAAAACCCATTGGAAGTAGCCGATCAGGTGGGGAAATCTCTTGACTTCTTGGATGAGGATTGGAATGACTTATTCCACTATCTCTTTTTAGAGTCACGAGACTCTACTTCAGATTTTCTCTTCTCCTTTACTAGTTCTTCGGCTTTACAAGCCCTCTCTACTAGTACAACGAACTCTTTTAGTTGAAGGATAGCAACAAACAATTTTATGTCCTCATTTAGCCAATCTTCAAATCTCTTACTCATGATGGCCTCGGTGGACACGCATTCTCGAGCGTATTTGCTGAGCCATACAAACTCACGCTCATAATCAGTCACAGACATCTTGCCTTGCTTTAACTCTAGAAATTCCTTTCTTTTCTGGTCCACGAACCTTTGACTGATATACTTTTTCTTAAATTCTTCTTGGAAAAATTCCCATGTGATCTTTTCCCTCGGTACCACTGACACAAGGGTGTTCCACCATTGGTAAGCAGAATCTCTTAAAACAGAGACTACACACTTCATGCATTCTTCAGATGTACATGATAATTCATTAAATACCCTGATGGTATTTTCTAACCAGAACTCAGCCTTTTCCGGATCATTATCTTTTCTAGCCCGGAATTCTTCTGCCCCATGCTTCCTGATCCTATCAATTGGATGTTTGTCTCCTTTTACCACCTCTACTACTTGAGGGGATGCAGGGATAGGTTGTGGAACAGGCGGGGGTGGAGGGGGTTGTGCATTTGGGTTCGTACGAACAAACTCCGTATACCATGTGTTCATCATATGGAGGAAGGCTTCTCTAGCCTCTTCTCCTCCTCTTTAACTCACCGTAGTGGGTCTATTCTCACTCTCGCTTGGTACTGTCCCTTCTGCGGGAGCCGGTGCGTTACTTTCTACATCATCTGCCACAGCTCTTTCGGGATCCATTTACTATATGTATAATCGTAATTTAAGTCGTTAGGAGTCGTCACACTATCATTATAAAAACATTCTTACGTATGGCATGTATAGTTAGGCTCATGCTCGTGCTACGTTAGTCCTAGAACCGACTAAACTGTATCTCTGATACCACTAAATGTAACACCCCATACCCGAGTCCGAGGCTTAGATCGGACACGAGATATTACTATGCTTTAACTTGCTTAATCATGCACTTACGGGCTGTAAAATTTTGTTCCCAAAAAAAAAAACTTCTCTTTCTCAGTCTAATCATACATTTCATGGGCCTACGAGGCCTTAAACACGTATCTAAAAACTTTCGAAACTTAATCAGAAACTTTTCTTTAAAGCAGGGTCACACGCCCATGTGGTTTGGGACACGCCTGTGCACCCCTTTACACGCCCATGTCTTCCGACCGTGGTCGACACTGACTATATTCACACGGCTTTGACACGCCCGTGTCTTCCAACCGTGGTTGACACTAACTATATTCACACGGCCTTGACACGCCCGTGTCTTCCAACCGTGGTCGACACTGACTATATTCACACGGCCATGGGATTTGCCCGTGGCCTAATCTGACTTCATTTGAAAAGGTACAGGTTACGCACGGCCTAGACACACGCCCGTGTGTCCAACCGTGTGGGCACTTAGAGGCTATTTACCAAGCCAATGGCCACCCTGAAATCAAGATCAAACTCATACTCAATTCAACAACTCAATTTTCTACATCTTTCATGAACAATACTACATACTTCATTGATATCTATACACATACATACTTAGTCAACTTTGGCCAATCACATAGCCATATACAAAAGAATAATAACTTGATAGTCTATACAATGGCCCTTCTTAAAACATATTCTCAAAATGAATGCTTCCTATACATGCCATACTTAGTAAAATAACTTGACTATACCCAAAATAGCGATTGATAGTGTGCTACGAGCTCCGACTCCAATGATCAACAAGTTAGCTTGGCGGGACTACATAGAAAGAAAGAATTAAAGACGTAAGCATTTAGCTTAGTAAGTTTGCATGTAAAGCGTATATCAATATACTTGCTTAATATAAACCATTTGACATAACATTGGTATCATAAATTTCAGCTATAGAGCTTACTTACTCATACTGATTCTTACATGTCTCATGATACTTACTATTCTCATACTTGTAAGGTAAACCAGGTACCTGTATCACTTGATCAGCATACTTTAATACGATAATCATGATCTCTAATTCATCATTCATTACATAAATAATACTCAATTTCGACTTGATAATGACTTTGTTTACTTATCTTTCTTGTCATCTCATTTTAACTTTCCTCATTTTCCCCGATGAATTTATACGAATAACCGAGGATACTAAATCTCATTCCACGTAACTTGATGCCAAAGCCATATCCTAGATATGGTCTTACATGGAATTTATCATCTTGGTTTCGAGGCCATGTCTTGACATAGACTTATACGAAGTCTTTACTCGTGAACTGGTCAATGCCGAGCCTTGGCTGGGACTTACATGAAATTTCTTTCTCTTGATAGCTTTTCAATGCCAATACTTGTCTTGGACTTACATGACAACTGTTCAATGCCAAGCTTTCCTTGGACTTACATGATAACTGTTTAATGCCAAGCTTGCCTTGGACTTACATGATAACTCTGTTCAATGCCAAGCTTGCCTTGGACTTACATGATAACTCTGTTCAATGCCAAGCTTGCCTTGGACTTACATGATAACTCTGCTTGATTGCCGATGCCATGCCTTGGCTTGGTCTTATACGGACTTTCTTATCTCATGTGATGGATCGTGTATCCTGGGAAATTCATCTTCAATCGGGACTTGCTCATACTTAATCTCATTGATTTCTTTGTTTAACATAGCATTAAGCATTCCATCGAAATAATGTACATTATACTAAGCAATTCAAAAATAGAAATCATAGAGCTTAGAAATCATACAAACTTACCTCAATATACAAAATGTATGTAGATATGCAATTTAGTCCTCGACTTTGTTCTTGCCTCGGTTCTGACCCGGGCTTCATTTTTCTTGATCTATAATCATAAATAGACCATTTAATACTCACATTGACTAAATTGACTCTTTACTCATATTTTGGCAAAATTACTATTTTGCCCCTAAACTTTCTTATATTTGCACTTTTGCCTCTAGGCTCGTAAAATGATTTTCATTTAACTTTCTTAAACTTCATGCTTAGCTGATTCATTTTCTCTACTATAACAATCATCAATTCTCATTACTTCTAGTATGTATGACCAATTTTCATAACTATTACAAATTGACCCATACTATCATTTTTTATGAAATTCACTAAGGAAAAGATGTTTATCTAACATCAAACTCTCATAATCTTCCATAAAACATCATTTAACATGCATGTCATTCATGGGTAGATTTTTGATCATGCATCTTAGCTCATTTTATAGCTAAAAATAGCTAATTCATAATACGAGAACTTCAAAAATACGAAGAATATTAGAAACGGGGCTAAGATGAACTTACTAGCAAGCTTGAAAAATTGAAGAACCCTAGCTATGGCTTCCTTCAAATTTTCGGCAATAAAGGGAAGAAGATGAATAGATTTTCATCATCTTTTTCCCATTTTAATCATTTAATACCTAAATGACCAAAATGCCCTTCTCTTTAAAAAATTTCAATACACTAACTCTTGTCCAATTTTGTCCAAAAATTATAATTTGGGCAATTTGCTATTTAAGGACCTCTAATTAATATTCTAAAGCTATTTCATACAAAAAGCTTCTAGAAACTCATATTTTGCAACTTTTGCAATTTAGTCCTTTTTGGACCATTCAACATCAATTTAACAAAATTGCTTCATGAAACTTTCACAATAACATGCAAACATGACATAAACTTTAAAAACTCATAAATTCACCTCAGATTCATGGCCTCGCACCACTATTTTGACTAGGCCCTAAATCGGGCTGTTACAAAATATAGCTAGAAATAGCTAAATCGAGCTACGAAGATTTCAAAAATACGAAGAACATTAAAAACGAGGCTAAGAGGTGCTTACAATCAAGCTTGAAAGTTGAAGAAACCCTAGCTATGGAGGGCTTGTATAATTCAGCTATGGTGAAGAAGATGGACACTCATTTTTTACTTCTTTTTCCCTTTTAATTCATTAATTAACCAAATGACTAAAATGCCCTTAAGGCCCTTTCCTTAAGATTTTTCCTTCCCATGTCCATTTTTTTCCATCTTGACTTTTAATGGTCTAATTACTAAATAAGGAATTTTAGTAATTTTTATAATTCTATTTCATACTAAATCTTCTAGAATCTCATATTTTCTAATCTTTGCAATTTAGTCCTAATGGACAATTTGATCACTAATTAATAAAATTTCTTCATGAACTTTTCACACAATCATGCAAACACCTCATAAGCCTCATAAAATTATAAAACACATATTTCTACTTCGGATTTGTGGTCTCGCAACCACTATTCTGACTAGGCCCTAAATCGAGCTGTTACACTCAATCTCATCATACGTGTATCACGATGCCAATGCCATATCCCAGATATGGTCTTACATGGGATCACATCTTGATGTTGATGCCATATCCCAGATATGGTCTTACACGGGATCTCATATCTCGATGTCAATGCCATATCCCAAATATGATCTTATACGAGATCGTATATAGATGTCGATGCCATGTCCCAGACATGGTCTTACACTAGATCTTCCTTTGGTGCTGAGGCCATGTCCCAAACATGGTCTTATACGGGACCTCCCTTATTTGGTGCCGAAGCCATGTGTAACAGCCCGATTTTAGGGCTAGTCAGAATAGTGGTTTCAGAACCACTAATTTGAGGTTGTATAAATTAGTTTTAATATTATTTTATGTGTTATGGCATAATTATATGAGTGCATGAAAATTTTGGTGCATTAATTTTAGCGATTTCATGCTTAATTGTATAAAAGGACTAAATCGCATAAAGTGTAAAAGTTTTATTTTTCAAGCTAGAGGAGTTAAATAGCTATAGAATTTTAATTGGAGGTCCCTAATGTGCAATTAGGCCTTGTTTAGTGTGGTGGCTGGCCATAGGGACAAGAAAAGACATGGTCAATTGGTTAGGTGAGGTTTTGGTGACTTAATTAATAAATTAAAATAAAATAAGAAGATGATAACACATATCATATTCATCATCTTCTACCGAAAATACCAGCAAAAAGGGGGGTCTTGAAAGCTTAGAAATCTCAACAACTTATCCTCTTTCAAGTAAGTGATTTTGGTGGTTTTATTTGATAATTTTTATACTTTTAGAACCCCTAAAGCTTAAGCTAGCTAAAGAGGGGACTATTTTGTAAAATGGTTGAAAGTTTAGGGTGTTGCCATGAGAGTTTTTATATTGTTTTCTGAGTTTTTATGGAAGAAAATGAACCTTAGTGGGTCAAAGAACAACTTTTGTGAAAGGACTTTGCATGAAAACTCCTAATAGGACTAGTTTGTAAAGGTTATAAAATAAATGATAAAGGTGTGAAATAATTAGAATTGTGAGTTGCTATAAGAGAGAAAATGAATCAGCTAGGCTTGGATATGTGAAAAATGAACACATTTTATTTTACAAGCCTAGGGGCAAAATCATAATTTTGCCAAAGTATAAGGGCAAAATAGTCATTTTTGCCAAAGTAGAAATTTTGAAGTGCCTTGATTTATGCAGTGATTAAATGAGTAAATTTTATTATTATAGATCGAGAAGAGCGTGGAATCGACCTTGACCGAGGAAAAGGCAAGGTTACGGACTAAATTGGAAACTGGCATATTTTGTATCGAGGTAAGTTTATGTGTAAACGATGCATCCTTATTACGTATGCTTTACCTATTAATGCATTGTGTGGATGTAAATGCTTATTGATGATACTTATTGAAAATGTTAAAAAAATGAGAAATTCTCGAATGAACCTTCGGAATAGAAATATGGGTGCGGATAAATATCCGTAAATATGTATTTATCGGTGGGCTGTGTACAATACCACCTTGTTATTTATTAACGATGGGCTATGTACGATACCATCGTATCTATTATCATTTTGGTGGGCTATGTGCGATACCACCGTAATTATTATTGATGGTGGGCTATGTGCGATACCACCGTAATTATTATTGTTGGTGGTCTGTGTGAGATACCACCCTAATATTGATTAATGGTGGGTTGTGCGTGAAACCACCGGGTATCTTGTACCATTCCGAAGGTTTCATCGAGAAACTTGACTAAGTGGAATTTCATGTGGCTTTGTGGTGATAAGTGCAGGGTATATGTACAAGTAAATGTGAGCAATGTATATGATATGTGGTTGGGATGTGGTAAGAGTTGAGATGAGTAAGCATGATTATGAGAATATGAATTGTTCTTACATAATATGTGATGTTTTTGATTGATTAGCATATGGTATGATACTTATTGTTTACATATAGACTTACTAAGCTTAAAGCTTACTCCTTTCTCTTTTCCCTTGTTTTATAGTGTCGAAGAGCCAGCTCGGGATACGGAGATAAGCAAAGGATCACCCACACTATCAGTAAATCTTGGTATAGTTAGACTTAGCATTTTGAGTATGGCATGTATAGGGACTAGACTTAGTTGAATGTCATATTGTTTTGGCCTAATTTGTTGGCTCAATCAAAGATGAACACTTTTGTATAAGGCCATAGAGTATGGCTCTTTCTTATTAATCTATGAAAATATGAGGTTATTCATGAATGTGCAAGATGCATGATTGGTTTACTTAGTTTAATTATGCATGAATGGGTTAAAGGTTTAGTGTGATGTATGTTTGTATGAGTTGGGGTGGTAGAAATAGCTTGGCAAATAGCCTTGTTCTTGTCCACACGGGTAGACACACGGGCGTGTGTCTAGGCCGTATGTGACACACGGTCAGCCTCATGGGCGTGTGGTTAGGTCGTGTGTCCCCATGCATGCTAGGTTTGCAAGTCAGTATGCTTAGTAGTAACCACATGGGTAGAGACACGGCCGTGTGTCTCAACCGTGTGGAAGGCACGGCCATGGACATGGGCATGTGCCCAGGCCGTGTGAAATCTACACCTGAAAATTTAGAATTTAATTCACCACACGGCCGATGGACACGGACGTGTGCCTTGGTCGTGTGACATTTATGGGGTGATGACGTCAGAAACAGTATGTCCAGGTTTTTGCACACGAGCTAGGACACGGGCGTGTTGTGGCCGTGTGAGGGACACGGGCTAGGGACACGGGCGTGTGTCCGGCCGTGTGAAAACCCTGTAGGTTTGAATTGAAAAAAGTAAATCCACACGGGTGTGGAACATGGGCATGTGATATGCCACACAGGCGTGTGGACTGTTTAGTGAAAATTTTTCTAAGTCTTTTGGGGATATTTTAAAGAGTTCGATTTGATCCCGAACCATTCCTAAAGTGTGTTTTAGGCCTCATAGGCTTGTTTAAGAGATGTTACGAAAAGTTTTAATTTCTAGTGGAAAGTCACGTCTCGGTATTACATAATCGTTGGTGTACAAGTCTGGTAATGCCTCGTACCCTGTTCAGGCGTCGAATACGGGTAAGGGGTGTTACACCATGTCCCATACATGGTCTTATACGGGACCTCCTTTGTTTGGTTCCGATGCCATGTCCCAGACATGGTCTTATACGGGACCTTCCTTATCTCATGTTGTGGCATAGGTATCCTTGTTATTCCGAATGTTCAACTGGGACTTCAACTTATCATGATCTAATTAGAATTTCATCGAGGTGTCATTAATCAACTTCATGGAAATAATATACATTTCTCATAATAATAAGTAATTAAAAACATAATAACATATGTAGCTTTAATTTCACACAAACTTACCTCGGTACTCAAAATATGTATAGTTGTTCGATTTAGTCCACAACCTTGTTCTGGCCTCGGTTTCGGTCTGGGCTTTGTGTTTCTTGATCTATAATAACAATTTCACTTGTTTAATACTCATATTGACTAAATTAACCCATGAATCATACTTTGGCAAAATTATAATTTTGCCCCTAAACTTTTACATAATTACACTTTTGCTCCTAGGCTCGTAAAATGTTTTTTATTCAACTTCCTTGTATTTTAAGCCTAGCCGAATCATTTTCTTAACTACAACAACCCCCAATTTCCACTAATTCACTCATGTATGACCATTTTTATAACTTTTACAATTTAGTCCTTTTTATGAATTTCCCATGAAAATCACTTAGAAAAAGATGTTTATCATACATCAAACTTTCATATTCTTCCATAAATCATCAAAATACATGCATGTCATACATGAATAAATTTTTTAACATAAATCCTAGCTCAAAATATAGCTAGAAATAGCTAAATCGAGCTACGAGGATCTCAAAAATACGAAGAACATTAAAAACGGGGCTAGGAGGTACTTACAATCAAGCTTGAAATTTGAAGAAACCCTAGCTATGGAGTACTTGTGATTTTCGGCCAAGCATAGAGAAGATGGACACCATTTTTTACTTATTTTCCCTTTTAATTCATTAATTAACCAAATGACAAAAATGCCCTTACAGCCCCTTTTTTGAGAATTTTCCTTCCCATGTCTATTTTTGACCATCTTGACATATATTGGTCTAATTGCTAAATAAGGACTTCTAATAATTTTTATAATGCTATTTCATACTTAAATCTTCTAGAATCTCGTATTTTCCAATATTTGCAATTTAGTCCTAATAGACAAATTGTTCACTAATTTATAAAATTTCTTCATGAATTTTTCACACAATCTTGAAAACATGCCATAGACCTCATAACAGCCATAAAACACATATTTCTACCTTAGATTTGTGGTCGCGCAACCACTATTCCGACTAAGCCCTAAATTGGGCTGTTACACCCATTGAGCATTATGGAAAAGGCTTTGCACTTCATTGCATCTGATGCTCCCAGCACATTCATGTAGTCATTGTACTACATCAGAAGAGCTCACGGGTCCCTTTTTCCCTTGAACAAATCTTTCGAGACCTTGAAGTCACGTGGTAAGTTCATCACTGCGATTTTAGAGGTCAATGGGTTATTGGAACAAAATAGCCAATCCATGTCCTACGATTCAGGGTGTAACGCCTGTATGTCTCTGCGCAACTCATCCATCTCGTTTTGTCATTCTTTGATCTGCGTGCCTAGGGACTCGTCCTACGTGTTTACATTATCCTGAAAATCGGAGTTATCAGAATGCACCTTTTTTCACAGCTCATGTTGAAAAGCTTGTTGTTGCTCGAACCGCGCCTTCTGAGCGGCCATCTATTCCATCATAAATCTCATTTGCTTTTAAAGGGCTAGAAACTGCTACGGGGGTACCTCTTGGTTGAGAGGGAGTGGCAACCCCTGATCGGTAGAGATATTCAAGTCCAAAAGGCTAGAAGCTCCCCAATAGACCGTATTGTCAAGATTTTCTGGTCTATCAGCTAACCACCCGGCAAATAAGTTTGTCTCATTGTACTAGTCACCAGAACTTGACGCTCTGGCCTGTCCTGATGAAGAGTTGAAGGGGAAATTTTCACTTAAAATATATAAAAAATTTATAATAAGTATATATTTTAATAATGTAATACCTATAAATGATAATATATAATAAAAATGATTAATAAATAGTATATAATATAATAATATAAATAATATAAATGAAACATGTTTTACAATATAAATATATTTTATATAAAATAAAATTAAAAAAATAATATATGATATAATATAATACTATACAATGTACAAAATTTTTTAAAATATATAATATAATAATTAATATATAAAAATAATATGTAATTAAAAATAATATTAAACAAAATAAAATAATAAATGATAAAAATATATATATGAATTTTATAATATTAGTAAATTAATATATAAATAATAAAGAAAATATGGAATATTTAATATGATAAAATAATTTAATACCAAGTTAAAGTAATTTAAAATAAAATAAAATAAAATTTAAAAAGAAACAGGGATTAAATAGCAATAAAAATAAATATAAAGGGGCTAAATTAAAATGCGCATCACACTACAGGGATTAATATGGCAATTATGCCAAATTTTCAAAATGACGTCGTTCTGTCTCTTGCCCTGAAAAGGCCCGGAGGACTAAATTGAAACAAATTTTGTAGTTCTGGGCCAATTTAAAAATAAAGAAAATGCAAATTAAATGTAATTGTAAAACTATAATAATGCGGAAGAGTCTACATGGCAATAAGACCATTACATAAAAACACGCGGATCCTGAGGCGAATCGGGTCGGATTCGGGTCAGGTTTATCAAAACGGCGTCGTTTTGGATCTAAAATGCCCAGGACGAAACGATGTCGTTTCATCAACCCTATAAAAGCCCAAATTTTTCTAAAAATCATTCATTCCTTTAGCTTTAAAAAAAAATTCTGCCCCTCAAAGCTTTCTCTCCTGGGCGATATCCGATCCCAACTCCGACGATGGACCACTGCGCCGGCCACCGTCGGCCACCGTGGCCGGACCAACACGGTGGCCGAAATTTTAAAAAATGTAAGTTTTTCCTCCTTTTTTTATATATTAAATGCTTTAAAATAAGAAAAATAAAATAAAATAAATTAAAGAAAGAGGAGCGCATAGATTCGAAAAAGGAAGAAAAAAAAATCAAAAGAAAAACCTTGCTTGATCTATTTGCTTGTATTTCTCTGTGTATATTCGTGTCTTTTTCTCTCTGTGTGTGTTTTGTTTTACAGGTTTGTGTAGGGCTTTTATAGTCCTCGAAATAAAAATAAAAAAAAAACAAAAATTTGGCCTCTGTTTCGCCATATTTGCTGCTCCCTTTTCCTTTTTTGCAGGTGAAAGGCGCGGATCCTGGCGATGATAGGGCGCGCTATCCATGCTAATTGCGACGCGATTGGTGGCCTAGGCGCGATGGGCTGGGGTGCTGCGGCGCCTAGGGTTTCCCCAGAAACCCTAGGTCTGAAACTTGTTTAGTGTTGGGCTCTTTTGGGCCGTTTCTGTTTTGGGTAGTTTATTGGTTTAGGTTCGGGTAGTGAGTAGTTTGGGTATGGGTGTTGATAAACCGAAATAGTAACACATCTTAGGCCCACATTTAGTAGGCTTTTGGATGATTTATCCCTTGATTTATGTAAAAAGGTGCTCTTAATCCTTTCTTTTCATGTCTTAGACTCAGGAAAGCACCAGGGGATGAAAAGAACGCAAAACGGGCTTAAAACGGGACAAATGGGCCAAAGCATGAAATTGACACGGCCTGAACCTTAGCCCACACGGTCGTGCTTCACTTATCATCTAGAACACGGTCTTCCCTCGATTCACACAGGCGTGTCCTCATTAAAGAAGTCCGAACACGGCCTGACCACAATTTACACGGGCGTGTGCCATGGTCGTGCCCCTGCCGCGGCCAAGAGGAGTTTTACTCGGATTTGGATGCTTGGAGGCAAAGAAACACACTCCAAAGTCTAATTAAACCCCCAATTAGGAATTGCACTCAAATTAGGATACTTGGAGTCCAAGTAACACATCTCAAAGCCTATAAAAACACCCTAGGGGGCAACTTAATCGAGGAGTTCGGCAGAAGCCTTCTGCCAGGGCTTTTGTCAGGGGCGGTTAGCTAGGCCAAGGAGCCAAGCCGAAAAGGTCAGATTTGTGGGAATCACTCGAAGATAGCCAGTTGATCCATCTCAAGAAGCCGGGATTCTACTCAAGACGGCAGATATCTCATTCAATTCCTTTAGGGGGTTTTAGGGATTTCTTATGTTTTGTTTTATCTTTTCTCTTGAGATGTTTTCTTATTTAGTTATGAACTAAACCCTTCAGATACCTGAAGGGGATGAAACCTATGATGAATCTTGTTATTATTTACTAAATTATATGATAAATACTTAGTTTGTTCTTAATTATGTGAGCTTTATCCAAATTTAATGTGCTTAGGTGGAGGAGGAATAGACCCTGCCTAAGAGTAGATCTAGCATAATTAAGCAGAGTTGATCGCACGCCTAGAGATAGGGTGACGAGATTTTGCCCGATTAGGGTGAAACCTAATATAGGAGTCCATAGATTGATTTACTGCTATACTAGGGGGTTATTATAAGAGAACGAGAGTTCCACTAATTAACCTAGGGTTAGACGTTATTCGCCTCGAGAGAGGGTTTAATATACGTTAGGGAGTCTTACGGATCAAACTAAGTAAATAAAATCATATGGTTCAGTGATAGATAACAAGTGAAGTCTAGGTGGATTCTTCCTGAGGGTATCGTCTAAATCAACTGAGTTTTTCTGAAAGTTATCTCCCCAATTTTAGTCTTTTTTCGTCTTTGTGTCCTTAGCTTAGTAATTCATTAATTTTAGATTAAAAGCAACTTCACTTATTTTAGGTTAAATAATAAAAAGAAAGTTAGTATTAATACTTTTAGTTCCTTTGGGTTCGATAATCCGGTCTTGCCTAAGCTATACTACTGTTCGATAGGTGCACTTGCCTTTAAATCGTTGTCAGAGTTAGTTTCCAGGTTCGATCGTTCTTTTTATAAATTTTAAAGCTCTGATTCACAGCGATCAAGTTTTTGGCGCCGTTGCCGGGGAACTAAAATATTAAGAAAGCTTAATTTTTATTACTTTAGCCAATTTTTTTTATTGTAATTTTTTTTATTAGTTTCATTTTTTTTACTTTCCTAATTTTTCTTTTATTTGCTTTGACAGGTAATTTTAGTTTATAGAGGAGATGGCACTAAATAACTATCAGTGGCAAGTTATGAGGACAACGCCAACAAAAGCCGCCAGTGTCTTCAACCTCGACGTGGTCACAAAAGTTATCTAACCAGCTAGAGATGATGAATGAAAAGATGGATGGTTTGTATAGTCTCTCGCAGTACACCCAGAAATGCAATACGACTCGAATCTAGGAGGCGTGGTGAATCCTGAGTACCCACCCTACGGATATGGCATGGAAAACGAGCAAGCTCACTATACGGGTAACTATTCTAGACCACAAAATAATTTTTATAATGACACTTATAATGCAGGTTGGAGGTACCATCCCAATTTCTCATGGGATGATCAAAATAGCCAAGGATCGGAACTTCCTCCAGATTTTCAACAACCACCTCACCAACAGGAAGATGAGTCGAACATTGAAGAGATGCTGACAAAATTCATGGCAGCCACAGAAACTCGTCTCCAAAACACCGAAACAGCACTCGAAGATCAAGAGGCATCAATCAAAGGGATTGAGAACCAAGTTGGGGAACTTACTAAGTCAGTTGGACAACTTGCGAAGCTGATCTCAGAACAACTACAAGAAAGCTTGCCAAGCAACACTGAAACTAACCCAAAAGAGCAAATTCAAACCATCACAGCTCATGATAGTAAAGGGTTAGATGAACCCAACTCAATACAAGAACACGAGGTAGAAGAAGGTAAAGTAGAGGTAACACGAGAAAAGCCAAAATCGGTAATCAAAGAGTACCAACCTCGCATACCTTACCCCGAAGCATTAAAGAGAGATGATACTGAGGAACAGTTCGGTAGGTTTCTTAAACTTTTAAAGAAATTACATATTAACTTACCTCTACTCGAAGCTCTTTCGCAGATACCAGACTCTAGAAAATTTTTAAGGGAGCTGTTAACGAAAAAGCGAAGGATAGACCAGGAATCACATGTGGAACTCAACGTAAAGTGCTCGGCAATTCTACAAAATAGACTACCACAGAAATTAAAAGATCCAGGGAGTTTTACAATTCCATGCATAATTGGTAGTTTATCTATAGAAAATGCGTTAGCCGATTTAGGGGCAAGCATAAATGTTATGCCTTATAAATTATTTAAACAACTAGGTCTAGGGAAACCCAAACAAACTAGGATGAGCATCCAATTAACTAATAAAACTATCAGAATTCCTAGGGGTATAATAGAAAATGTTCTAATCAAAATTGATAAATTCGTATTCCTAGTAGACTTTGTCGTTTTAGACATGGATGAGGATAATAATATTCCTTTAATTTTAGGAAGACCCTTTTTAGCAACTGCCAGAGCTAAAATTGATATCTATGCATGTGAACTCATACTTCGTGTAGGCGACGAGATAGTCACTCTTCAAGCTCTTGATTCGGCCAGAACATCAAGTGATAAATGTGAGAAAGTAAATTCAGTTGATAACCAACTTGTTCAACCTTCATTGCAGGAAACACCACAAAGCTACAAACCGGAGCCAGATCATAGACCTTGTGCCAATAAAGAAGAACTATATGAGGAACGAAGCCTTAAGGTCGACGAACTAGACAAGCGAAAAACACACTTTAAAGAGAAACTAGGAATACACGAAGTGAAACCGAAGGAAACCCCAGACGAGCTGATAGGAACAACAAATCACTTCAAAATAGGGGATCAGGTATTGTTGAATAAGGAAGACCCTCGAATCACCAATTCAGACCTCAAGACAAACGAAGAAATCACTTTTGAGGTACTTAATGTCTTCCTATACGGCACAGTCGAGGTAAGCAATCCGAAATTCAACACTTTTGAGGTAAACATTACTCGACTTAAACTTTATATCCCCAACCGAATTGATCGCATGAGAAAGGATTTTCACCTCTTCAAACCACCTTGATCATACGAATGAGAGGTAAAGTCTAGCTTAAGACTATAAACGAGCGCTTCTCGGGAGGCAACCCGAGCACTAACCTCATTAATTTTTACATTTTTTTCTTCTTTTACTTTTATTTTCCTTTTTTAGCACCTAACTATAAACTAACCAAAGTGCAGATTTCCAGACCACACGGCCTTACACACGGCCGTGGCCGTGGCCGTGTGGCCACCACAGGAAGGTACAAGGGCGGGGGCAACCACCAGATCCATAATTCTTATTTACCCCATTCTTCCTTTTTCGTTTCCAGTTGTTTTTCTTTTTTCCATTTTCAATTATTTACTTTTATTTTTATTTTTATTTTTATTTTTATTTTTATTTATTTTAATTTTCTTTTATTTTCTTTATTATTTTCTTCTTATTATTCATTCCATTTAGATTTAGCTTAGGATACAATAAAATTAGGACGGCTGCTTCGAGGACTCAAACGGTTCGAGACGCTTTCCCACGTTCACCTCCAGTCCTATCCGGTTTCTTTTCATTGACTTCATCCAAAATTCAGGAAGTTTCACTTCTCTCCCTATCTTATGATTTTATGATTATTTTGCGATTATCTATCTTTGTACATTGAGGGCAATGTACATCTTAAGTGTGAGAGGGTTAACTATAGTATTATTTGAAAATCCATGAATTATGCCTTGTCTTAAAGTAAGTTTCTCATATTATGATTAGAATGAAATTTCCGATGATTTATGATTTTTATTGATATGTTTTAGATTAAGTCATTGATAATTGTGCATTGATAATTAAATTCTAAGAATACTAGAGAATCAGGCATGATAAGTCTATTTTTCAAGAATTAAAAATTTTTAGGATGTCTACCTGAATTTAAATATTACTTTGAAGTTTGAAATTTTACGAGGTTGATGTCAAAAATACCCATAATTTTTGTGAGATTTTGAGCCTTATAGAGCATATATTCTTTTTCTTGCTCACTTTATTGATTATGAGTGTGTCAACATTGATTTGTTATTCTAGAACTTGCCTCGTTTATGCATATCGATACCACACCTATGATTTGATACACAGAGATGATTAAGGCATTTAGGTTTTAACCCACTAACTCCATTAAAAAGCCTACCTTCACAATTAACCCCTAGTGAACCCCTTTGATCCTAACTTTTTATTGACTCACCCACTAATATTAACCCGAAACCCTTTGTATATTTGTTATCACCATTCCTTGACTCCTTTTTTTTTGTCAAGATTTGATTTTGAGCAGTTGCCTAACTATGTTCTATATTTCAGTTGTTAAAGTTCTTGATTATTACTTAGTTTGTTCTTAAAAAAAACAAAGTATATTCATTATTAGTTTTATTAGTTATGTGATTAAATAAGCTTATACGTTTGAATTCCCAATATTAAAGAAGCTCGTATTATTAGTTTCAAAGTTTCAATTCATGTAATTTATCAGTTCATTTTTTCTAGTTAGGTAATTTGTCAGGTCAATCTCGATTCTAACCTTCTAATTCAGCCTATATCCACACCCTTAACCTAAGCCCCGTTACAACCCTGTTAAAGACCTTTTGATTTGTGTTTCATCTCATATTATAGTGGTGGAGACTTGATTTTCAGGCAAGCCTATGGGATTAACTTTTCGTGTTCGACTTTTGAGTGCCTAAATTTTGAACCTTAAACACTTTGAGTGATTTGAGTGAATCTCTAGTGAGGATTTCAATCCTTGTAGATTTTGAATTATAGGTAATTATTTAGATAAGGGGAGACGCCTATATTTCCGAGCTACAAATCTATGAATTAGATTGCTTGAATTTTTAGAACTCTTTAAGTTGAATTATCCATGTATAAATTATCTATGAATTATGATAAAACATTGTTGATAGGAATTATGAATTGTAGAAAGTTCGTTTTAATTGTAAGTTGAGAATTTTGCTTGAGGACAAGCAAAAGCTTAAGTGTAGGGGTATTTGATAAACCGAAATAGTAACACATCTTAGGCCCACATTTAGTAGGCTTTTGGATGATTTATCCCTTAATTTATGTAAAAAGGTGCTCTTAATCCTTTCTTTTCATGTCTTAGACTCAGAAAAGCACCAGGGGATGAAAAGAACGCAAAACGGGCTTAAAACGAGATAAATGGGCCAAAGCATGAAATCAGCACAGTCTGCTCCTTAGCCCATACGGCCGTGCTTCACTGATCATCTAGAACATGGTCTTCCCTTGATTCACACGGGCGTGTCCTCATTAAAGAAGTCCGAACACGGCCTGACCACGATTTACACGGGCGTGTGCCATGGCCGAGCCCCTGCCGCGGCCAAGAGGAGTTTTACTCGGATTTGGATGCTTGGAGGCAAAGAAACACACTCCAAAGTCTAATTAAACCCCCAATTAGGAATTGCACTCAAATTAGGATACTTGGAGGCCAAGTAACACATCTCAAAGCCTATATAAACACCCTAGGGGCAACTTAATCGGGAGTTCGGCAGGCCTTCTCGCTGGGGCTTTTGTCAGGGGCGGTTAGCTAGGCAAAGGAGCCAAGCCGGAAAGGTCAGATTTGTGGGAATCACTCGAAGATAGCCAGTTGATCCATCTCAAGAAGCCGGGATTCTACTCAAGACGGCAGATATCTCCTTCCATTCCTTCAGGGGGTTTTAGGGATTTCTTATGTTTTGTTTTATCTTTTCTCTTGAGATGTTTTCTTATTTAGTTATGAACTAAACCCTTCAGATACCTGAAGGGGATGAAACCTATGATGAATCTTGTTATTATTTACTAAATTATATGATAAATACTTAGTTTGTTCTTAATTATGTGAGCTTTATCCAAATTTAATGTGCTTAGGTGGAGGAGGAATAGACCCTGCCTAAGAGTAGATCTAGCATTATTAAGCGGAGTTGATCGCACGCCTAGAGATAGGGTGACGAGATTTTGCCCGATTAGGGTGAAACCTAATATGGGAGTCCATAGATCGATTTACTGCTATACTAGGGGGTTATTATAAGAGAACGAGAGTTCCACTAATTAACCTAGGGTTAGACGTTATTCGCCTCGAGAGAGGGTTTAATATACGTTAGGGAGTCTTACGGATCAAACTAAGTAAATAAATTCATATGGTTCAGAGATAGATAACAAGTGAAGTCTAGGTGGATTCTTCCTGAGGGTATCATCTAAATCAACTGAGTTTTTCTGAAAGTTATCTCCCAAATTTTAGTCTTTTTTCGTCTTTGTGTCATTAGCTTAGTAATTCGTTAATTTTAGATTAAAAGCAACTTCACTTATTTTAGGTTAAATAATAAAAAGAAAGTTAGTATTAATACTTTTAGTTCCTTTGGGTTCGATAATCCGGTCTTGCCTAAGCTATACTACTATTCGATAGGTACACTTGCCTTTAAATCGTTGTCAGAGTTAGTTTCCAGGTTCGATCATTCTTTTTATAAATTTTAAAGCTCTGATTCACAGCAATCAGGTGTAATTGGGCTTTGGGTTTAGTTTGTTTGGGTTTAAGGGCTGTAAAAATGGACTGTTTAAAAAACATTAGACATTTATTTTTTGTTGTTTTTGTTACAAGCCTGGGCATAAATGGGCTGTTACAGGTGCCCCTCTTTGCTCATTGTCGTGTAACGAGGATAGAGCAAAGACAATAAAAGGACCCATTTTGCCCGGTCTTTACCAAGCCTTGACTTCTTGATCCTCGTCTTCTTCAAATGGCTTCCAATTCCACTGCAACTTCAATGGTATTGGAACTTCATCTTGATTTCAATAAGTCTGATGGCTTCAATCTGTTCCTTGCAACTTCAAGAATGCCAGATCTGCTATCTTTGATCTGCTTCATTATAACTTCAAGAAGACAAGATCTGCTATCTTCAGTCTGCTCCATTGCTGATACATGGAGATAAGACTTGCTACCTTCGATCTGAGTCTTGCAACTTCAGGAATGCCAAATCTGCTATCTTCGATCTGCTCCTCTGCAAAATCAGGGAGACAAGATTAGTATATTCGATCTGCTTCACTGCAATCTCAGGAATGCTAGATCTACAATCTTCAGTCTACCCCACTACTATCTCGAGAGGACAAAATCTGAACTTTTCAGTCTGCTTTCTTACTATCTCAAGAAGACTTCAATCTTCAGTTTGCTCCACTACCATCTCGAGGGAACAAAATCTGAACTTTCCAATTTGCTTCCTTACTATCTCAGGAAGACTTCAATCTTCAGTTTGCTCCACTACCATCTCGAGGGAACAAAATCTGAACTTTTCAATTTGCTTCCTTACTATCTCAGGAAGACTTCAATCTTCAGTTTGCTCCACTACCATCTTGAGGGAGAAAAATCTGAACTTTCCAATTTGTTTCCTTACTATCTTCAAGAAGACTTCAATCTTCAGCCTGCTCCACTACCATCTCGATGGAACAAAATCTGAACTTTGCAATTTGCTTCTGTAACAGCCCGAATATGACCCTAATCGGAACAGTGGTTTCGGGACCACGAATCCGGGTTAAAAAATATGTGATATGTGTTTGAACCTGTGTTAGAATAATGTGGGTAAATTTCTCAGTATGTGTGTTGAATTTAAGAAAAAGGACTAAATTGTTTAAATGGTAAAAGTATCATTTATTTTAATTGGGTGATTTAATTGACTTGTTTTCTTGCATGAGTGGACTTGCATGGTAAATTACCCTAAAACTAAGTGAGTGGACGGCATGATGATGGTTTTATATATTTAATTAATTGCTTTAGAAAATGATATTATATTAATATTTTGTAATATGATTAAAATAAAGAAACATAAAAGAGTTAGTGGGTGTTCATCTTCCATCTTTGGTTCTTCATTGCCGAAACTTAGAAGGGAGAAGAGAAAACTTAAGCTTTCATTATTCGGCCATTGCATGTTACATTAAGGTTAGTATTTGAGCTTGATTTTTGAAAATTTTTGCATTTTTGAGTTCATTGTCTTGAGTACTATCAAACCCATGTTGAAATTTTTAATTTTGATGCATGTTCAACTTTCGGCCATTGATGTATGTTTTGTTTTATATTGGTTGATGGTTGTAAATAAAATATATGTGATAGGTTACTACATTTTTGTGTTGGAAAATTTTGATTAAATAGAGCATTTAGGACTAAATTTTAAAAATAGTAGATTGAGGGGCTAGATTGTAGAAATTATGAAATATGGGGACTTGAATAAGCCTAAGGAACATTCGGCCTTAGCTCAAAATTTGTAAACTTGGCATATTTTGTATTTAGTGAATTTTGGATTGAATAGTAAAAATACAAAACATGTGGGATAAATTGGAAAATTGCTCAATTATGTGTTTTGAGCTAAAATGAATGAAATTCTATTTGAATGAGCTCATTTTGAAATTATTTAGATCAAGAACGGAAAGAACCAGAATCGGATCGGGAAAAAGCGAAATTAAACGAATAGCCGGGAAACCCTAACTCACCAACCACCGAGGTAAGTTTATAAGCAATCAAAATTATTTGAAGGGTTATTATATTGTAATATATATATGTTCAAATGAATTAAGGAATTTAATTATTCAAATAGCCGAATGAGACATGGATATGTATGGTGTGTTAGCCGAATGTATTTGTGGATGTACATGTGCATATGTATATCAAATGAGTAGTTAAAATGAGTATAACAAAGTCTATTTTTGCCGAATATGAGGTAGAATGAGTCTAAAGTATGTATATATATATCTACTATTCGAAGGAATGATTGATCTTTGCATGAAAGTTTGATATAATAGAGTTGGATGTATAGTTAAGGATCGAATAAAATTAAATGTAGACCTTGAAATAAATTATGGTTGTGATTGAATATTGGATTTTTTTTGTTTACAAAAGTGAAGCTGAATGTGATGGTTAGACATATAAGGAAGAATGCAATTTGAATGGTGATAAGTAGGTATGTTATTTGTGTATAATGTATTCAAGAAGATGAAACAAATTATTAAGCACTGTGTGTGCGGAAGAACTAGTAATGGCACTATGTGTGCGATACATTACTAGAGAATGGCACTGTGTGTGCGGATAAAATGGTAATGGCACTATGTGTGCGATACATTACTAGAGAATGGCACTGTGTGTGCGGATAAAATGGTAATGGCACTATGTGTGCGATACATTACTAGAGAATGGCACTGTGTGTGCGGATAAAATGGTAATGGCACTAAGTGTGCGATACATTACTAATGAGCGGCCTTTGTGAGTGTCCTTTTCGAACAACAACAAAGACTAAGTGTGCGACACGTTGCATGAATTGCACTAAGTGTGCGAAATCTCGGATCTATCAAAACATTATATAATGAAAGGAGATATCGAAAGGTATATTCCTAAGGTAAGAGATGTACGGTAAGTTGGTATCATAGTGTGATGAGGTAAGTCACTTTTACTTTATGAAATTATGCGGATGAGGTATTAAATAACCAATGAGTTTGTTTCAAAAAAAAAAAATAAGTGATAAGTAGTTATATGGTTTGTATGAGATCTATGGAATTATGGAAGCTTTCATGGTATTAGGGTTCTTGCATATATAAATATGATCTCTTTAATGTTTAATTATTTAAATTACACATTTGATTATTGAATCGTTGTTGAGAAAATCGTTGCTTATAACTTATTAAGCTAAATTAGCTTACCGTTGAATTCTTTTGTACATTTATAGGTTTTAAAGTCTAAGCTCGTACTCGGAGATCCTTGTCAAAGTCAAGCACGCTATCAACTACTATTTTGGTATTTTTTATTTGCGATGAACCTTAGAAGTTATGGCATGTATAAGCTTGAGTACTCTTTATGTTCTTTTTGGTTTGGATGTATATAAAAAGCCATGCGAAAATGGCTAAATATCGTTTTATAGAACCTACATGAATTCGGTCATATAAGAAGTTTACTATGGAAATATATGTCATGATGTATGATGCTTGATGTTTGTTTATATGATATGAACAAATGACGAAATAGCTAATAATGTTAGGTTTCTAGTTTTGAAAGCCAATATTCAATAGGTGTACGTTAGATTTGAATTTTAGTAATGGATTGAATATAGTCTAAGTACTTATGTGACATTTGAATGATGATGATTGATTTCAACATGACTTAATAAGTGTAACAAAATGACTAGGTATATAGGTAAAAATTGTATTTTGTACATGCATATACCATTGTTGATATAGTAGTGAGTAAATTGATGAGTTAATATATATTCGGTCATGGTTCATTTGGTAAGGAGCTTAAATTTTCTCTTTTGAATGGATGAAGTATGTTTGGCCTTGTACCCTTAATGGTTAAATAAATTGATAAGATGTATTCATGATATGCATGAATATTTATGTGTATTATAAATAATGTCGAATATGGTATGAAAATGGTGCTAAAGTGCTAGTTGATTTGGTCTTTTTATTTGCGGTTTAATCTATGAGAAGTATTCATGAATAAAAGTGTATCATATGTATAATGAAAGTATATGTTCGAAAGTATGGTTGAAAATAGAAATAAATTAAATGTTTGAATGTTATATATATGTACCTATTCGGCCAATGCTTGGAATTTATCATGTGGAGAGTATTATATTCATGGAAGAATTGAGATTATATGAAACATACATGTGTAATTTCGTTAATACGAAATAGTATGAGTTTAGCAAGTGATAGTACCAATGAAAGCTCTGACTTGGTATTAGGTTTAGCGATGCCCGTAACCCTAATCCGGCGACGGATACGGGTTAGGGGTGTCACAGCTTCCTTACTATCTTCAGGAAGACTTTAATCTTCAGCCTGCTCCACTACCATCTCGATGGAACAAAATCTGAACTTTCCAATTTGCTTCCTTACTATCTTCAGGAAGACTTAAATCTTCAGCCTGCTTGATCGTTGTATTTCAGAGTTTTAAATTTATAATGATCGATCCTGGAACTAACTATAACAACGATTGAGGCAACTGCACCTATCGAACAGTAGTATAGCTTAGGCAAGACCGGATTTTCGAACCCAAAGGAACTAAAAGTACTAATACTAACTTTCTTTCTATTATTTAGCCAAAAATAAGTGAAGTTGTTTATTAATATAAATTAACTAATTACTAAGCTAAAGTCGCAAAGACAAAAAGAATGAATTGGGGAAATACTTGGGAAAAACTCAGTTGATTAAGACGATACCCTTAGGAAGAATCCACCTAGACTTCACTTGTTATCTAACACCGAACTGCACGATTTATTCACTTGACTTGATCAGTAGGACTCCTAATTTATATTAAACCCTCTCTCGAGGGCGAATAACGTCTAACCTAGGTTGATTAATTGAAATCTCTTTCTAATTAAAACCCTTAGAATAGCGAAGAATCGATCTATGGACTCCCATATTAGGTTTCACCCTAATCGGCAAAATCTCTAAATCACCCTATCTCTAGGCGCGCGATCAACTCCGCTTAATTATGCTAGATCTACTCTTAAGGGGACTTTTTCTCCACCACCTAAGCACATTCAACTTGAATTAATATCCATGAAATATCAACACAAGAATTAAGCACACATAATCAAGAACAAATCAAGTATTTATCATATAGTTCAGAAACAATAACAATATTCATCTAGGTTTCATCCCCTTCTTGTGTATCTCAAGGGTTTAGTTCATAATAATAAAGAAAAACATCTTAGAAGAAAAGATAAAACAAAACATAAGAAATCCCTAAAACTCCCTGAAGGAATTGAAGGAGAGATCCTCCGTCTTGAGTAGAATTCCGGCTTCTAGAGATGGATCAACTGGCTATCCCTTGAGAGTTTCCCACAAAAATCGACCTTTTCAATTTCGGCTTGCCTGGCCTAGCTAACCGCCCTCTTCTAGGTTATACTTAGGGTCTTTATATAGGCTTTTGAAATAGGTTTCTTTGCCCCTAAGTATCCTTTTCCAAGTGAAATTACTCTCCTCCACGGCAGGGGCATGGCCATGGCACACGCCCGTGTGAATCGTGGCCAGGCCGTGTTGGACTCCGTTAATGAGGCACAGCCATGTAAATCGACATCAGGCCATGTTCTAGTATATTGAGGAGGCACAACCGTGTGGGATTTAGTCCAGGCCGTGTCGATTTCTTCTTTGGCCCATTTTGGTCCGTTTTGAGCCCGTTTCTCGTTCTTTTTATTCTTGGGTGCTTTCTTGAGTATAAGACATGAAAAGAAAGGATTAAGAGCACCTTTTTACATAAATCAAGGGATAAATCATCCAAAAGTATGCTAAATGTAGGATTAAAATATGTTACTATTTCGGTTTATCAAATACCCCCACACTTAAGCTTTTGCTTGTCCTCAAGCAAAATTCTCAACTTACAATTAAAACGAACTTTCTATAATTCATAATTCCTATCAACAATGTTTCATCATAATTCATAGATAATTTATACATGGATAATTCAATTCAAAGAGTCCTAAGGATTCAAACAATCTAAGTCATAGATTTGTAGCTCGAAAATATAGGCGTCTCCCCTTATCTAAATAATTACCTTTAATTCAAATCCGACAAAGATTGACATCCTCACTAGAGATTCACTCAAATCACTCAAAGTGTTTAAGGTTCAAAATTTAGGCACTCAAAAGTCGAACATGAAAAGTTAATCCCATAGGCTTGCCTGAAAATCAAGTCTCCACCACTGTAATATGAGATGATGCACAAATAAAAAGGTCTTTAATTAGGGTTGTAATGGGGCTAGGGTTAAGGTGTGGATAGAGGCTGAATTAGAAGGTTAGAATTGAGATTGAATTGATAAATTACCTAACTAGAAACAATAAACTGAATAATTACATAATGGATTGAAACTTTAAACTAATAATACGAGCTTCTTCTTCAATAAATAGACTTTAACTATACAAGCTCGCCTTTCATCGTACTAATACTGAATATACTTTGATTTTTTTATATATAATACATCTATTTATATACTAAGATGAAATAATTAAGTAGCTTAATCAAATCAAATCTCGATATAAGGGAAGTTGAAAAAGAATGGTGATAACAAATACAAAGGGTTTTGGGTTAATATTAGTGGTTATGTCAATAAAAAGGGTTGTTAGGATTAAAAGGGGTTCACTAGGGGTTAATTGTGAAGGTAGGCTTTTAATGGAGTTAGTGGGTTAAAACCTAGGTGCCTTAATCATCTCTGTATATCAAATCATGGGTGTGGTCTCGATATGTATAAACGAGGCGAGTTCTAGAATAACAAATCAATGTTGACATACTTATAATCAATAAAGTGAGCATGAAAAAGAATATATGCTCTATAAGGCTCAAAAACTCACAAAAATTATGGGTATTTTGACATCAACCTCGTAAATTTCAAACTTCAAAGTAATATTTAAATTCAGTTCAACAACCTAGCAAATTTTAATTGAAAAAAAATGGACTTATCATGCTTGATTCTTTAGTATCTTAAAATTTAATTATCAATGTACAATTATCAATGACTTAATCTAAAACATATCAATAAAATCATAAATCATTAGAAATTTCTTCTTAATTAGTAATATGAGGAAATTACTTAAAAATAAGACTAAATTCAAGGATTTGAGAATAATGCAAAAAGTTAGGCACGTCTAAGATTCACCCCCCACACTTAAGATGTACATCGCCCTAAATGTACAAAGATATATAATATAAATATAATGTTCAGATCAGAAGATATGGGGATAAGTGAAACTCCCTGAATTATGGTTGAAATCCTTGAGTTGGATGAACGATATGTTGGAGGGGTCGTTCTGGATGACGATCCTGCGCTAGATGAAGAAATTGGGTAGCTCATGCAGGATTAGCCAGGGATTATTAAGACACAATTAAAATAAACTAAATATAAAATTAAAGACAAGAAAGATAAAGAGAAAGTAAACAGAAAGTAAAATAAAGTAAAAAGAAAAGATGAATGGACCGAGGGGTCCTTATTGTTGGATGGTTCGTGAGGTGGGTGTGACCTCTAAGGCTGTGGTGAGGTGGTGGTGGCGGAAGTGGCGTGATTCCCAAGCAGCCTTTAGAACCTAACACTAAGAAACTAAATTAAAATAACCTAAATTAAGCATAAGATAGTCAAAGAGAAGGAAAATAAAGGAGAAGATAAAAGTAAAACAAAAGATAAATGGTCTCAAAGACCCTTGGCTTGTCGAGTGAATGAAGCGGCCGGCATGAACTTATGTAGATCGGTCTCCTTTGAGGAGACTTTGCTTAGCTTCTTCCACTTCTTTGGCATTATTTTGGTGTAGCTCAAGGGTATAGAGAAAAGGATTAGGAAAAAATGAAAAGTTGAAGGTTGAAAGTTAGTAGGAGAAGAGGGAAGGGAGGAGGGGTTAAATAGATTTTCAAACCTGGTACAACCCCACGCCCGTGCGCCTTAGGCGTGTCGATTCACACGGCTGCCTTGCACAGCCGTGTGTCTAGGCGTGTTGGTTCACCCACGCCCGTTGGTGAGAAGTCAGTGTTGTCCACGATCGCATCGCACGGCCGTGGCGTTTCGTCGGTGCCCGTGGGGCGGTGGTTGGAGTCCGTAACTTAAAGATTTGATTCTCTCTGACTCGTACCACCTCTGCCATGTCAGTACAGCGATCCGGGGCATCCACACAGCCACGGCCATGGCCGTGTGCAAGGTCGTGTGGCCGAGAATTCTGTACTTTTGGTTAGTTTATGGTTAGGAACTATAAAGAAAGAATAAAATAAGACAAAATAAAAATGTAAAAGTTAATGGGGTTAGTGCTCGAGTTGCCTCTCGAGAAGCGCTCGTTTAAAGTCTTAAGCTAGACTCTCCTCTCGTTTGCATTGTCATGGTGGTTTGAGAAGTTGGAAGTCCTTCCTCATGCTATCAGTTTTATCCTCGTGAAAAAGTTTAAGTCGAGATGCGTTTATAGTAAAAGTACCAAAAATAGGATTACTTACCTCGACTGTTCCGTATGGGAAAACACTGGTTACCCTAAAAGGTATTTCTTTGTTTGTGTTAGGGTTCGGAGGAGATATTCGAGGATCTGCCTTATCTAACAATACCTGGTCTCCTATTTTGAAGTGGTTTGTTGTTCCTATGAGCTCTTCTGGGGGCTCCTTCAGTTTTACCTTGTGTGGTTCCGGTTCTTCGTCGTGTATCCCTAATTTTTCCTTGAAGTGTGTCTTCCACTCGTCTAGATCATCGATCTGAATCCTTCGATCTTCATGAACTACTTCCTTTTTGGCATGGGGTTTAGGATCGGATTCAATTGTATTCTTTTGTGGTGCTTCTTGAAAATAAGGGTTAACCGAATGGTTATTAGTAGAATTTACATTCTCACCTTGATTACTCGATGTTCTGGCCGAGTCGAGAGCCTTGAGGGTGACCGTCTCATTACCTACACGAAGTATGAGTTCTCCTGCATCAACATTGATTTTAGTCCTGTCAGTTGCTAAAAAGGGTCTTCCTAAAATTAAGGGAATCGAATTATCCTCATCCATGTCTAAGACAACAAAATCTACTGGGAAAACGAATTTGTCAATTTTTACAAGAACATCTTCGATAATACCCTTAGGAATTCTAACAGTTTTATCAAGTAATTGAATGCTCATCCTAGTTTGTTTGGGTTTCCCTAGACCTAATTGTTTAAACAATTTATAAGGCATGACATTTATGCTTGGCCCTAAATCAGCTAACGCATTATCAACAGTTAGTCTACCAATTAAACATGGAATTGTAAAACTCCCTGGATCTTTTAGCTTTTGTGGTAGTCTATTCTGTAACATTGCTGAGCATACTGCGTTTAATTCCACATGTGGATCCTCGTCTAACTTGCGTTTGTTCGTCAAGAGATGTTTTAAAAATTTCCTCGAATCTGGCATCTGTGAAAGAGCTTCAAGTAGCGGTAAGTTAATATGTAATTTCTTTAAAAGTTTAAGAAACTTACCGAACTGTTCCTCTGTGCCGTCTCTCGTTAACACTTCGGGATATGGTATGCGAGGTTGGTACTCCTTGACTACCGATTTTGGCTTGTCTTGTGTTTCCTCAACTTTACCTTTTTCTACCTCGTTTCCTTGTATTGGACTGGGTTCGTCTAATCCTTCACTTTCTTGAGCTGTTATGGCTTGGATTTGCTCCTTTGGATTAATCTCAGTGTTGCTTGGTAGACGCCCTTGCGATCGTTCAGACATCAGCTGCGCAAGTTTTTCAACTGACTTAGAAACTTCCCCAACTGACTTAGTGACTTCCCTAACTTGGCTCTCGATCCCTTTGATCGATGCTTGTTGGTTTTTAAGGGTGGTTTCAGTGTCTTGGAGACGGTTTTCTGTAGCTTCCATGAATTTTGTCAGCATCTCTTCAAGATTCGGCTTCTTCTCCTGTGGATAGGGCTGATTTTGGAAATTTTGAGGAGGTTGTTGTCTTTGATTTCCTTGATTTCCTTGTCCTCCCCATGAAAAATTTGGGTGGTTCCTCCAACGTGGATTATAATTATTACTATATGGGTTATTATTAGATCTGAGATTATTACCTATATAGTTTATTTGTTCGTTTTTTGTGGCCGGTTGGTAGGGTGGGTACTCAGGATTCACCACGGTTCCACTTACGTCGCACTGCATTACTGGATGTACCTGCGAAGAACACAAATTATCAAGATTTTTATTCATCATCTCTACTTGTGTTGATAGCATGGTTACTGCATCTATGTTGAAAACTCCGGCTGATTTTGTTGGTTTGGTCCTTGTAACCTACCACTGATAGTTATTCAGTGACATCTCTTCAATAAACTCGTAGGCTGCTTCAATAGTTTTATTGTTCAGGGTTCCAACGGTGGCTGAATCAATTAGTTGCCTCATTGAGGGGTTTACACCGTTATAGAAAGTTTGGACTTGGAGCCACAAGGGTAAACCATGGTGCAGACACCTTCTCAAGAGATCCTTATATCTCTCCCATGCGTCATATAATGTCTCTAAATTCATCTACACAAAAGAAGAGATATCATTCCGTAATTTGGCCGTTTTGGCCGGTGGGAAATATTTTAATAAAAAAATTTTGGCCATTTAATCCCATGTAGTGATTGACCCTCGTGGTAACGAGTTTAACCACTGTTTGGCCTTATTCCTTAATGAAAAGGGAAATAACCGAAGACGTATGACATCATCAGAAACGCCATTTATTTTGAAGGTATCACAGAGCTTTAGAAAATTAGCTATATGAGTATTTGGATCTTCTTCCTGTAAACCATCAAATTGAACAAATTGTTGAATCATTTGTATAGTGTTAGGTTTTAATTCAAAATTATTAGCGGCTATAGCAGGCCTAACAATACTTGATTCGGCTCCTGTTAAATGAGGTTTAGCATAATCATACATAGTACGCGGAGCATTATTTTCTCCCACATCTTGTGATTGAGGATTATTTTCGTCCATCCCTTCAGTAGGATTGGATCTGTCTTCTCACTCTTCTTCTGTGTAATTTAGGGCTCGCCTAATTTCTCTGCGATTCCTGCGAACGGTAGCGTCAATATCACTATCGTATACTAGTGGTCCTCTCGAGTTCCTTCTAGTCATAAACTAGATGTACCTGATAGGAAAAGAAAGAAAGAAAATTTAGCAAAGTTAAAATTTAAACTTAAAAATAAAAGTAAATTACAAAATAATAAAAAAAATAATGGCTAAAGTAATAAAAATAGAGCTTTCTTAATATTTTAGTTCCTGCAACAATGGCGTCAAAAAACTTGATCATTGTATTTCAGAGTTTTAAATTTATAATGATCGATCCTGGAACTAACTATAACAATGATTGAGGCAAATGCACCTATCGAACAGTAGTATAGCTTAGGCAAGACTGGATTGTCGAACCCAAAGGAACTAAAAGTACTAATACTAACTTTCTTTCTATTATTTAGCCTAAAATAAGTGAAGTTGTTTATTAATATAAATTAACTAATTACTAAGCTAAAGACGCAAAGACAAAAAGAATGAATTGGGAAAATACTTAGGAAAAACTCAGTTGATTAAGACGATACCCTAAGGAAGAATCCACCTAGACTTCACTTGTTATCTAACACTGAACCAGACGATTTATTCACTTGACTTGATCCGTAGGACTCCCTAATTTATATTAAACCCTCTCTCGAGGCGAATAACGTCTAACCCTAGGTTGATTAATTGAAATCTCTTTCTAATTAAAACCCCTAGAATAGCAGTAAATCGATCTATGGACTCCCATATTAGGTTTCACCCTAATCCGGTAAAATCTCGTCACCCTATCTCTAGGCGCACGATCAACTCCGCTTAACTATGCTAGATCTACTCTTAAGCAGGGACTTTTGCTCCACCACCTAAGCACATTCAACTTGAATTAATATCCGCAAAATATCAACACATGAATTAAGTACACATAATCAAGAACAAATCAAGTATTTATCATATAGTTCAGAAAACAATAACAAGATTCATCTAGGTTTCATCCCCCCTCAGTGTATCTCAAGGGTTTAGTTCATAATAATAAAGAAAAACATCTTAGAAGAAAAGATAAAACAAAACATAAGAAATCCCTAAAACTCCTCAAGGAATTGAAGGAGAGATCCTCCGTCTTGAGTAGAATTCCGACTTACGGAGATGGATCAACTGGCTATCCCTTGAGAGTTTCCCACAAATCTGACCTTTTCGGCTCAGCTCCTTGGCCTAGCTAACCGCCCACTTCTAGGTTATACTTAGGGTCTTTATATAGGCTTTTGAAATAGGTTTCTTTGCCCCTAAGTATCCTTTTCCGAGTGAAATTACTCTCCTCCACGGCAGGGGCATGGCCATGGCACACGCCTGTGTGAATCATGGCCAGGCCGTGTTGGACTCCGTTAATGAGGCACGGCCATGTAAATCGACATCAGGCCATGTTCTAGTATATTGAGGAGGCACGGCCGTGTGGGATTTAGTCCAGGCCGTGTCGATTTTTTCTTTGGCCCGTTTTGGCCCGTTTTGAGCCCGTTTCTCATTCTTTTTATTCTTGGGTGCTTTCCTGAGTATAAGACATGAAAAGAAAGGATTAAGAGCACCTTTTTAAATAAATCAAGGGATAAATCATCCAAAAGTATGCTAAATGTGGGATTAAAATATGTTACTATTTCGGTTTATCACTGCTCCACTACCATCTCGATGGAACAAAATCTGAACTTTTCAATTTGCTTCCTTACTATCTCAGGAAGATTTCAATCTTCAGTCTGCTCCACTACCATCTTGAGGGAACAAAATCTGAACTTTTGAATTTGCTTCCTTACCATCTCAGGAAGACTTCAATCTTCAGTTTGCTCCACTACCACCTTGAGGGAACAAAATTTGAACTTTTCAATTTGCTTCCTTACTATCTCAGGAAGACTTCAATCTTTAGTTTGCTCCACTACCATCTCGAGGGAACAAAATCTGAACTTTTCAATTTGCTTCCTTACTATTTCAGGAAGACTTCAATCTTCAGTCTGCTCCACTACCATCTCTAGGGAACAAAATCTGAACTTTTCAATTTGCTTCCTTACTATCTCAGGAAGACTTCAATCTTCAGTTTGCTCTACTACCATCTCGAGGGAACAATATCTGAAATTTCCAATTTGCTTCCTTACTATCTCAAGAAGACTTCAATCTTTAGTCTGCTCCACTAACATCTCTAGGGAACAAAATCTGAACTTTCCAATTTGCTTCCTTACTATCTCAGGAAGACTTCAATCTTCAGTCTGCTCCACTACCATCTCTAGGGAACAAAGTCTGAACTTTCCAATTTGCTTCCTTACTATCTCCGGAAGACTTCAATCTTCGGTCTGCTCCCCTACTATCTCGAGGGAGATAAGACTGATGGCTTAAATCTACTCCGCTGCTTCATGGAGATAAAATTCATCGTTCGATCTTGTTCCACTACTGCTTAGGGTGACAAGATCTACAATCTTCGACCTATTTCCCTGCTGGTCAGGGAGATAGGACTGGTGAATTCACCGATGTTGCTACACCGTCCTCTGGGGAACATGTCCTATAGACTTGAATGTATTATGGATGACATTTGCATGAATGCAGAATGTCATGAGAATGATGATTAGGATGCATGATCGGAATGAATCTAATGCTCCTAACTAAATGATATTAGGGATGACATTTGCATGAATGCAGAATGTCATGAAAATGATTTCCTCTTCTTCTTCTTTTTTGTACAATGATAAGGATACAATGATCGAAATGAATCAAATGCTCCTAATTGGAAATGTTTGAATGATCCCTATGGGTTGCCATTGCTCATAGTTCATCAAGGTTCTATCACTGATGTGCTACCATGCTTTCTCGTTCAGCTAGTATCTTTGACAGAAAACCCAAAGAAATAATCATATTCTGCTCAGCAAGCTTGCCCCGCTGTAATTTCAGAGTCCCCTTCACTATAACTTATGGGACATAAAGTTTGTACTTTCCACTACAACTTCAGGGGAATAACATTTGATTTCTTCCATCCATCCTGTTACCACTTAGAGGTATGGAATTTGCATCATCTTCAATCAATTTGATCTGTTACACCATTCCCTGGGTATAATGACCAGATGTATAAATGCAGGGTATCATTTTTATTTTCCTGAGAATGATCCCCTTTTACACTTGGGTTAACATTGCCCGTCATTTGTCAAAATGGCATCACCGACGAAATGTCCTATCCAATAAAAATCCGAAGAGATAATCATCTTTCAATATTTCCAACTCTTAGGCTTGGTGAGTTCTGAACAATAGTCCTGTTTCAGATTCTCATATTATTTAGAAGCTTCCAGAGTAATATACAAAACTCCTTTTATGAAAGTATTATTAGTCCATTAATCGTTATTTCAATATAAAATGCTTGAAAAATATCACAATAATGGACGAGAAAGGAATTAATCATGAGCATAGCTCGAAACAAATAAGCTAATAAAAAATAACCAAGGCAATAAAAGAAAATTGATTTGGTGTATCTTAAAAAGAATAAAGTAAGCAAAGTTAGCAAATTTAAAATGGGTAAGATAGAAGCTAGGTGCCCCAGATATCGCAGCCTGTGCGTCTCTGTACAAACTCTTTGAGGACCATTTTGAGCTCAATACGTGTTTAGGGGATCCGGAGTACTTTCTCAATGCCTCAAGACGTAGCATACTTCCTCATTGTTAATTCAAGCATAGCAAGACTACCACATGCCCTATCTTTGATCAAAATTTGAGCTGCCCTTTTCGGGTTTTCGGCTCAAAACCCATTTGGTCTCAAAGCGCTCTTTGCGAGTTTTCGCCTTGGCCTCTCCTTTTTCTTTTTCTTTTTTTTTTGAATATTCGATCTCAAGACGCCCTTTGCGGGTTTTCACCTTAGACTTTCCCTTTTCAAGTAAAATACTTCTTGTCTAAACCTGAATTCACCGAATTAGGCAAGTCTTCGTCATCAGTTTTGGTCAATATCAATGCTCCTCCAGAATAGGCCTTCTTTTCAACTTAAGATCTTTTCCAGTTTGGCATCTGCTTTCCTCTGAAATCGTTTTGTAGAAGAAAGATCTGTTTCAACATCAGGTTCCCCTTGTGGAATTCTCTAGGATGAACCTCTTTGTCGTAAGCTCGCATCATCTGACCGTGATGGATAGCCTTTAACTTTTTCTTCAATTAGGTTCAATTGGCAACAATGCTTCTATTCCATAAACCAATGGGTAAGATGCTGCCCCGGAAATAATCCTGGCCAACGTTCGATAACCATAAAAGATAAATAGTAACTTCTTTATGCCAATCTTTACAAGTTTCGGTCATCTTTTCTACAATCCTTGTTTTGTTTTTTTGTTTTCTTTTTTTGGCTGCCTTTGCTGCTCTATAATATGGCGTCTGATCTTTGAACAGACTACAAACTTTTGGCTTTGTCCTTTTTGGCATTCTTTGTCGGCGCTTAATTTTTTTTAAAATTTAATGACTTCGACCTTGTAACATTGGCATATGAAGCTACTTCTACCCTCTTAGAGAAGTAAACAACGACCACGACGATGAATCGATATTGGCTAAAAGCTTTTAACGAGATTGGCCCCATCACATTCATGCCCCACATATAGAAAATTTGTGAAGAACTGGAGAAGGCACATGAATCTCGTCTAATTCAGTATTTGTAGTATAACTGATGCAATCCCCTTCCATGGTAGACCGACAGTGCCAGATCCTCATGTTTAGCCCGCGTCTTATTAGGCCATACATGTCCTGATATGATCATACGAAAATATCTTTGAATTCTTGAGAATAGCTCAATGATGTCTCGCCTTAGTTCTGTGATGAGCTAGGCTACAATCTTTACCTCTTTTCTAGGCTCATAATACCCAATGACCCTTTGTAGAGTAAAGTCTATTTTTCATCTTGTTCTACCATCCTTAACAAATCAGAAGGTAGGTTACAATCTCTAACATCTTCAAAGTCCTGAGATCCCTCTAGACACATGTCTTACTCGAAAGGAGACTCTGAGTCAGTAGCAGTGTTGCTCACATCGTTGATATCTGGAGACCTTATTGTAGGTTCGAAGAAAGATTCCAAAGAATAAATGATTCAAAGAATGATTATTTGTATGGTCATGAATAAAAGAATACTTGAATGAAAGTTCAAAGAACAAACAAAAGAGAAAAAACTAAGAACAATTGTTTGTACAGTATGAAATGGAAAGAATAAAAGAATATTTGCTTAAAAGATGCATTTTATTGAAATAAAATTTAGGACACGAGCCTATTTCACAAAAGGGGTCTTATTGCCTCTAGGCTTAAGGCAACAAGCATGTTTTGAATATTACTCTAGATTAGCTCTAAAAATACAGGGATCTCTTCCACGGTCCCATTATTCAAAACACTCCTGGCACGCAAGAAGGGCTTGAAACTTCGCTCCCGGTTCGCTTTTGATTTCTTCAAGGGGTTGCAACTTTCTTGTCTCCTCCTTCAATTATCGCATTTACTGCCTCGTCAAAGTGATCAGGTTTTGATGAATCGTCGAACTTCACAATTCCCATTTTAATGAACCTTTCAACCAACTTTTTAAACGTAGTACAGTTTTCAATTGAGTGACCCTTTATTCCCGCATGGTACTCACATTGGGCATTCTCGTTATACCATTTTGGGAACGGAGGTTGCAACGGTTTCAAATAAAATAGGGACACCACGTGTGTGTCAAATAAACTTTGATATAGCTCCTTATACGTCATTGGGATTGGCGTAAATTGGAGCTTTTCAGAGTTTTGCCTTGTGCCCGACTCTTGTCTCACCGGCCCTTGTTGCCCAGCAGTGATTACATTTGGCTAGTTAACAGTAATTGCTCCTGAGTACCCTTTGTTGTATGTACTCGTATTATTCACCTCGTCATCCTTTTTTCCTAGGAGTAGACCTTTTAGTGGTTTCCCCTGCTTCAATCTTGCCACCCCTTATGGCATTTTCAATCATCTCTCATGCCATCACTATATCCGCAAAGCTCTTGGTAGTACTTCCTATCATGTGGGTGATGAATACAGCTTTTAGGGTATTGATAAAAAGCATGGTAGTTTCCTTCTCTAGAAGAGGTGGTTGAACTTGCATGGCAACTTCCCTCCATTTTTGCGCGTATTGCATGAAGCTTTCATTTGACTTCTTTTCCATGTTTTGTAAGGTGTCAGGCGTCATGTCCTTGGCATGATTTTATTGCTTCATGAAGGCTTGGGCTAGGTCTTTCCAGGAGCTAATCCTAGCACGGCTGAGTTGATTGTACCACCTGGATGCTGCCCCCACTAAACTATCTTGGAAACAATGAATCAAAAGTTGATCATTGTTCATGTAGCCAGTCATCCGTCTACAGAACATAGTGATGTGGGCTTTAGGGCAGCTAGTCTCATTGTACTTCTCAAATTCTGGCATCTTGAATTTATAAGGAAGCACCAAATCTGGAACCAAACTCAAGTATTTAGCGTCAATACCATGGGGATGATCGACATTTTCCAAAGCCTTGAATTTTTCTTCCAACCATCTACAGCGATCCTCTAACTGCCTTGAGGATTCAATTCTTGTCCCCTCCCTCTCTGCTATATCCAAATCAGGGATAACGGGATTAGCAGGGTTATCTTCTGGGTTGGATCCTTTGCCAACTTGGAAGTTCATGGGCGGTCTATTATCATCTTGCCCCTGTTGAGGCCTAATTGTGACGTGTGGCCTTTAGGGATACTCCTCAGGTTGTACATGTGGTGGGGTGAAACCCCTAGGAAAGTCCTCTTTGTCTTCAGTATTAACTAGGGGACCTTTTCCTTTGTCCATTACCCCACTCAGCATCTGGGCCATTTGAGCCATCATGTTCCTCTGAGCTTCCAACATTTGATCCCTCATTTCTTGTTGGAGCTTTGCCATTTGCTCTTTCATCTGGTCTTGCATATCTCTTTAGAATTGTTCCAATCTTTGATCCATTTTCATTGATTTGGCACGTGTACCGTAAGGATGTTCAGCTTTCAGATTTTCCTTCTCTCTTTCTCTTTTCTCTCTCTGTTATAATTTTAACTAATTAGACTCTCTCTATGGACTTAAATGCAAATGATATGATGTAATGCAAATGCATGGAATGAATGCAAAAAAAAAGAGAGGCGTTGATTCTGAATTCAGTTACATTAGAACAACTTTTCTAGAAAATAAATTCCTTTACATAAAACGGATCACATATACAGCCTTGCCCTCATATTCCAAGCAAAAACATCAATCCCCTTCTTCGCATAGGTTAAATCTTGCAAACTTCTAATAGATGCCTTCTATTAGCTCCTTTTTGCTTGATCTGGGCCGGGACTCACTGCTCATTTATTTCTATAATGCTCGTTAGACTCTTCAAGAAAGCCGAGACGTGGTGATTCTCGAATAGTCTTTGTCAGCTTGAATCCTTGGGTAATAAAGTCTTGTATTCCTTCATCGACTATCAGTCTTCTCTCGTTTACTTGGACCATATTCGGACGACCGTATTATAATCCACTTTATCAAAAAATCCATTTTCTTATGACAAACTATTCTATTTAGCAATCGAATTTAAATCAACGCCTCTTTTCTATGATGTAAATGCAATGCAACCAAAGCAAAACAAAACACGTTAGCACAGGCGAAATAAATAACATAGAACACCTATCTGGGTGACCACTAGGGTTTGACATAGTTCTACCTAGGGTAAGCCCTTAGGTTTTCTACATGTGGTTTAGCTCTAAAGTTGAGGTACCCGAACCAGCAGATTCCTCGATCCTCACCCATTATAGGCTCATACAGACCGAGTTCGATTCAGGGGAATACATTTCCCTATGGCTATGCGGAGGTGAAAACCTCACGAAGACATAGGTATGGATGTATCCCGGAAGCAGTCCACTAGCCCATACGGAGGTGAAATCCTCACGAAGGCATAGTTTCTCACTCCCACTTAAGGGTGTGACCACGATGGTCATGCAATGCAATGTGTGCAAGAAAACAATAATCATATGTTCAAACCAAAATTTTTAAATTTTCAAATCAAATTTTTCAAATTTCCGACAGGAAAGAAAATAATCAATTTTACGGCTTGACTCTCTTAGCTCCCCAGCGGAGTCGCCAAGCTGTCGAAACCATTTTTAAAGTTTGATTTAAAAACGGGGAATCGACTTTTAAAAATAAAAATGGGAGTCGCCACCAATCCCTTTTTACTTAGGTGTGATTGGATCACCTTAAAAACGTTTTATTTTAAAATATTGATATTGGTCCACGAAAAACAAGAAAAATAGGTTCGGGAGTCGGTTACGTATGAGGAAGGGTTAGCACCCTCATAACGCCCAAAATTGGTACCTAATCGATAAAATCATGTCCTAATGTTGAAAATTTGAAAAATTTTAGAAAATGATCCTTTTATTAGAAGAAAGAAAAAACCTAGACTTACCTATCTCAAAGAAATAAAACACTATACCCAGTAAGTTAGGATATAGCATCTCATGACTTCGAAACTAGGCACGCCTTTATTTTAGAAAATTCCTACCTCGAGACACAAAACATCATATCCAGTAAGTTAGGACACAACGTTTTGAATTCCCAAAAATAAGTTTTTGATTTGAAATTTGTAAGTTTCGGTTTTAAAAGAGAAGGGATATCTAATACATTAAGTTCCACGAGAAAAATCGAAACCCAGTAAGTTAGGGCACAATTATTCTCGAAGTCCCCAAATATCACATATCATCATTTTTTAACGTTAAATAAAATACGAAAATTTTGCGAAAATATTTTTATAAAAAAATGATATGAATTTGATTTTGCATTAATATTACAAAATATAAATATCCAAATAGCAACTCACTATAAATATGAATCGTATTAACTAATAATATAAACAATTAACAAAAGAATAATATGACATAGCGAATGATGCATATAATAAATGGATTATACTAAAACAATATTAAGCAATAAAAACATAAGTAAATACAAGTTATAAAATATGCAATAACAATTTGAAATCTATAGGAAAAATATAAATTCAAGAAATAGATATTAAGTTCCACGAATAGAATCAATTATGAGAAATAAATAAATTAAAAATATATTTAAACACTAAATATTATAACAAACAAAAAAATAAAAAAAGTAAAAATGATAATTTTGTAAAATCATTAATATTTATAACAAATAAAAAAAACTTAAAATATATTAAAAAATTATAATAAGTATATATTTTAATAATGTAATACCTATAAATGATAATATATAATAAAAACGATTAATAAATAGTATATAATATAATAATATAAATAATATAAATGAAACATGTTTTACAATATAAATATATTTTATATAAAATAAAATTAAAAATAATAATAATATATTATATAATATAATACTATACAATGTACAAAAATTTTTAAAATATATAATATAATAATTAATATATAAAAATAATATTAAACAAAAAAAATAATAAATGATAAAAATATATATATGAATTTTATAATATTAGTAAATTAATATATATAAATAATAAAGAAAATATGGAATATTTAATATGATAAAATAATTTAATACAATGTTAAAGTAATTTAAAATAAAATAAAATAAAAAAATTTAAAAAGAAACAGGGATTAAATAGCAATAAAAATAAATATAAAGGGGCTAAATTAAAATGCGCGTCACACTACAGGGATTAATATGGAAATTATGCCAAATTTTCAAAACGACGTCGTTCTGTCTCTTGCCCTGAAAAGGCCCGGAGGACTAAATTGAAACAAATTCCGTAGTTCTGGGCCAATTTAAAAATAAAGAAAATGCAAATTAAATGTAATTGTAAAACTATAATAATGCGGAAGAGTCTACATGGCAATAAGACCATTACATAAAAACACACGGATCCTGAGGCGAATCGGGTCGGGTTTATCAAAACGGCGTCGTTTTGGCTCTAAAATGCCCAGGACGAAACGACGTCGTTTCATCAACCCTATAAAAGCCCAAATTTTTCTAAAAATCATTCATTCTTTCAGCTTTTAAAAAAAAAAAATCTGCCCCTCAAAGCTTTCTCTCCTGGGCGATATCCGATCCCAACTCCGGCGCCGGAGTTTTTCCTTCTTTTTTTAATATATTATATGCTTTAAAATAAGAAAAATTAAATTAAAAAATTAAAGAAAGAGGAGCGCACAGATTCAAAAAAAGAAGAAAAAAATCAAAAGAAAAACCTTGCTTGATCTATTTGCTTGTATTTCTCTGTGTATATTCGTGTCTTTTTCTCTCTGTGTGTGTTTTGTTTTACAGGTTTGTGTAGGGCTTTTATAGTCCTCGAAATAAAAATAAAAATAAAAGAAACAAAAATTTGGCCTCTGTTTCGCCATATTTGTTGCTCCATTTTCCTTTTTTGCAGGTGAAAGGCGCGGATCCTGACGACGATAGGGCGCGCTATCCATGCTGATTGCGGCGTGATTGGTGGCCTAGGCGCGAGGTTCTGGGGTGCTGCGACGCCTAGGGTTTCCCCAGAAACCCTAGGTCTGAAACTTGTTTAGTGTTGGGCTCTTTTGGGCCGTTTCTGTTTTGGGTAGTTTATTGGTTTAGGTTCGGGTAGTGAGTAGTTTGGGTATGGGTGTAATTGGGCTTTGGGTTTAGTTTGTTTGGGTTTAAGGGCTGTAAAAATGGACTTTTAAAAAACATTAGACATTTATTTTTTGCTGTTTTTGTTACAAGCCCGGGGATAAATGGGCTGTTACATATACATATTGCTACAGATGCTATTACAGCTCATGATAGGGCCCCACTATTTTTTCTTGACTCTGCTGCCTCTAGTACTGACATTATCTGTCCCTAATACTGTCATTCTCTGTGAACTCCGGGTCTGCTGGGTACGTGTCTACAGAGCACGTGGTCCTTTCTGTTCCTGGGACTAACATTCTAGGCGGGCTCCGTGCTTGCTGGACATGTGTTTGGGTGGCTTGCGGAGCACGTGGTCCTTTTTACGAGCTCCTTGGGTGTATATCAGCTGAGACCGTAGCCATATCTGGGTTCCTGCGAGCTAGATCCGCGGCCTTGCCTTACGAGCTGGATCCTTGGCTTTGCCTCGCAAGCTGGGTCCACGAGCTCACTTTGATGTCCTCTCGTGGTTTGCCTCGCACTCAATCTTTTGGTAGGACCTATCCGAGTCACAAGTCGAGACAGATCCTTTCTAGGACTCGGGTCAGTGATTACTGATGTATAACAAATAAGACATGCTCAGTACATTTACCTATACTTAGAGGTGTTCATGAGCCAAGCTAGACCCATGCATGGTATTAATAATATATATGCTATTAATAGAACCCCTGATTGAGTTAATGTTACGATTTAACTGCATTCCAACTCGATTAGGAAATTATTACTATCCCTTTTATTAAATGATTATTATTATTTTGATGGCCTTTTTGCGTTTTCATACTTTTATATAGTTTTTAAATAAAAGAAGTAAAAATTAACATGTCTAGGGATTTAACCTGTGTTTAATAAAAGTTATAAACAAGTTTTTTACTATTACACCAATAATAAATAAATTTTAATAAAAAAGTTAACTTTTAACATAAAATGTTTTCTCTCACCAAATTTGTGTATTGATACTTATATACTATTTATTAAACCTTTTACTACGTTGGTGTTTCCCATCAATTGGGTCCCAACTCAGTTAGGGAATAACCAAAAAATCGTTGTGTTTGCAAAGTTATATGATAATGTGAGTGTTTTTGTCTTTTTATATTTTTATAAATCAATACAAAATTATCCTTAATAAGATTTGAACTAAGAACACAATGCATATAAAACATTTTTATTTACCATTTGAATTAAAGCAATTTTTAATTTTTATTTGAAACTTTAATAACTTATATCCGTGTTCTAAATTTTCATATATTTGTGTATGTATCTATATACTTACTATTTATTATGTGTTTTATTGAGTTGTTGTTACCCTCAACTGGATCACCAACTCGATTAGGAAATTACAGAAATGCTCTTTTATAATTAAAATAAGTTTATATTATTTGAGGGTAATTTAATCTTTTTAAGCAATCAACCCAAGCCCTTTTTTAAGTTCATCTATATTATTTGTTCTATATATATATTTCCATTAAATTTCTAAACATAAACAATTTAGCAGAGTATAAAATAGAAAATTATTTAATATACCGCCAGTGAAAAAAAAACTTCACAAACAGGTTAAGGGTTTGACAAATGTATTATAAGGTGTAGTAAAAAATAAAAATAAAAAATTAATTATATAAATAAATATGACACTTATTACAGTACATGGAATCTAAAAAACCCCACCAACAATTTATCAAATAATTACCCTTATAAAATATCCTCCAAATAAACACAACACATTACAAAAGGACAAAATAACACATTATAAACATGACTTCAAATCTTAGAGTCTAGAGTCCAATCCCTATCCATCATTTTTTAGACTTAATATTTTCACTTCAAATCTGTCTCATTTTTTAAACTTAGTATTTATTGTTCAAGCTTCCAGCTTGGACGAGCAACCCTACAAAAGAACAAGTTGATACTGAAGGTCAACCCTATGCTTTTGTTTCTTTTTCCTTTTTATAAGAGGTTTTTAAGCTCTGTTATTGGCTTTTCCAGATAATAGCAAGGCTTACAAGCAAATTCATCAGCCCATTTCAGACAAAGGAAGTTGACATGGATATTCTTGTACCTCTGCACATGATGTATTTTAGAAAATTTCAAGAAACACACTGATGTTAACCGGGTCAATAAATAGCAATCGTCAATGTAAATTCATCAACATGAAAAAAAGCACATCATTGACTCAAGTCACTAACATTGAAACCTCTATTAATTGCATAATCTATGAAGCTATAGAGTGGCGCCACACAGTCACCATACTTTTCAAAGCCATCCAATTCGTTCTTAGCCTTGCTTCGAAGCTCTTCTATAATCTCCATCGACTTCTCGATCCCATACAACCTCACATAACCTTTACCTTTCTTTTCCTGCCCCTCGGTTCCTTCTTTTTCTGTCGATTTTGACAGCAAAACATCATTCACCACTTCATACAATACACCCACAGCTCTCCCGTACCTCCTCAACCTTTCTATCTCGTCATCTTTGGCACCGGCCAACAATCCCCCACACACCGCAGAGCATTCACCCATTGCACCGTATTTTTTCTCTTGGATAAAATCAACAGTGTTGCCGCCTTTGAGGTCTAGGAACTGCCCAGCAGCCATGCCAGAAGACCCCACAGTGCGTGCTATCTCAGCAATCACACGCAAGAGCCGGGATTCAGGAACAAGTTCAGGAGGCGTATGCATGACAATATGGTGGAAGCCAAGAGGGAAGAGTGCATCACCAGCAAGGATCGCCATGTCATCACCAAAGACTTTATGGTTCGAAGGTTGGCCTCTGCGTTCTGGAGCATCATCCATGCAAGGAAGGTCATCATGAATTAATGAAGCAGCATGAACCTGTAAAAATGAAAAAAAGTTCAGTTCTAACCTGCACTTATGATCATCTGATACCGATTTAAACTACATACAGACAACATAAAAGACAACGTCAGTTTAAATAGAACAACTTGTAGACATCTCTTTCATTACAGGGCTTTGATTTAGCAACAAAGAATACTACATATTAAAACAAACTTCCATGGCCAGTGAATCTTCAAGAGCGTTCTAACAAAGCAATGAATTGTTTTTCTTGTATTTCTGAATTAAGTTTCGTACTCAGTTTAGGCAAATGATTTTGCGCAAATATAATCCCAGCAATCTTCAGAAAAAAGATAACTCTTCCTACTTCAATGTCAAACAGTGATTCTGGTTATAAATATGATAAAATCCTGATCCATTTGTTTATCAATTATAACCAAGATTGAATTCAGTGGACCACAAATTCAAAAGTATACTGCACCAGGGTTATATTCTCATTCCATTTGAGATTTTATGTTAATTTGAACATTGATATAATCATTCAAAAACCATTCGTGAAAAGGTTACCTTTTCTAATAATCAACACTCATTCTAGTTTTTGATTCTCTAAAAATTAAACTCTATGAAGAAAGTAACCAATACTTGATATTACATGCTGCAGCTACTAGAGCTTCATAAAGGGAAGATTCATAAAAATTTATAGAATTAAAACTAGAATAAAGTAATCCAACCAAAGTTTTATACCATATTCCTTAAAGCAGATACCTAAGCGTGGTTACTAAAGAACAATCAGATCAAATCATGTGAATAGAGAGGAAATTGGATAAATGGGAAAAGAGGAGGCAACCATTTCAAGAGCACAAGCAGTAGGAAAAGCAGCGAGTCGATTATCCCCAAAGATTTCATAGGCAGCCACACACATAACAGGAGGGGCTCGCTTAGCACCCTTTGCAAGAACAGAGTACCTCATAGCTTCATAGATCTGATCTGGGTATTTCACTGGGATTGCTTCTTCAAGCTTTTGAGTGATTTCTGCATAAAGGGTAGCCCAGTAAGCCTTTAAATCGAATTGGGTCAAATTTGATTGACTTGAAATTGATACAGATGGTGACGATAGGCATCGAATTGGGATGTGAATATTCTTGGGTTTCCTGGTAAGGTAGAGATTTGGAACTGATGTTAACACCGTTGAGAAAACCATCCTCTCTCTCTCTCTTTTTCCTTTTCCCAGTACAAATTGATTGTAGAATTTTTACCCTTTATATGAACTAAACTTATTTTGTTAGGTCAGTCAACTATGACATACGAAGCCATTTCCTCCATTAAAGCCATTTACTAGTGCAACTCAAAAGGATAGTGTTTATGATCAAAGAAAAAGAAAAAACTAATAGGCACTCACAATGAGTACAGAAGTTTGAAGCATAGTCACATATTTCGAATATGTCCAATCTTCACATTATAATTTTAAGGGCCTTTTGCCAGAAAATGGATCTTCTCCATGCCAATTTAATCTTTGACCTTAAGGCTAAGGGTTCCATCCAATTAAATTAAAAAATTTCGAGTTAATCGAGTTGATAAATTTTATTTTATTATTTTAATTTAATTTGAATTTTTTTAATCGAAGTCGTGTGAGATAAAATTTGAATTGAATATTTAAATTTGTTACTAACTTTCATATAAAATTCGAATCGAATATTCAAATTTGTTACTAACTTTCATATGCTCATAATTTATTTATTAATTTTTTTATATATGAGTTAGCATCTTTGCTTGCTTAGTTGCTTCAATTATCTTCTGATTGTTGTCATTATGCATTTTGAAATTAAAAATTATATTAAATATAAAAAAAATTATTTTTTAATAAAATATATCTTAAAGATAAAATACGAAATTGATACCAACATACAATTCTAACACGAATATTTTATGGTATCATCAATAATTCAATTTTAACATAAATTTATAAAGATTTAATATGACTAAACAATTCAATAATATAAATAGTATAAAATGTGAAATTTAATTTAATAATATAAATAGTAGATATAAATTTTAGAAAAAATTGACAAAGATAAATAAAAATTATTATTTAAGGATTTTTTTAGATGATTTTTTATTCAAAGATAAAGGGTAAAAAGTAAAAGTTTAGGAATAAAATAAAAAGTAAAGATTGAGAGAGTAAAATTTTGGGGGGAAAGTAAACGGGTGAAAATATTCAAAAAAAATTGGGGAAAAAATGTGTTTGGGGTTGATGAGAGGTGGGATGGGAAAGGAGTAAAAGTTTTGAAGAAAAAGTAAAAAATGTTGAAGGTTTGGGTAAAAATATAAAATATTATAGTTTGATATTTGATTTCTTTGAATTATTTGAATTCAAAAATTAAACTTGATTCGAAATTGAAATTTAAAAGATATTCGAGTTAACTCGAATAACTCGATTCGTTTAACTCGATATTTAAAAAAAATTAATTTTTTCGAGTGAAATCAAGATTTACTCACTCTTATTGACCCACACTATATAGTTTTTTGGGGTTTAATATTAGCATAAATAGGATTCCATTATAATCAATATAATTTTTTATTGGATAAGTTAGCGTCTTTTGTTGATTTAGTAAGTTAAGTGAATTAATGGTTAAATTAGCTATATATGCTAAAAAAATGTTTATTGGTCAAATAGGTTGATTTTTTGAAAATTGAAGGAAATCGATCCTTTTTGGAGAGAGTGTGTGAAGCGCGTTCAGCTGGGTGTGCTTTCTGTACAGCTGGCAGGAAAACGCGCCCAACTAGACACATTTTTTCTTTAAGTATCAATTTTTAACTTCTTTTAATATAATTAGTTTGTTTGGTTAGATAGTTAAATGTTAGTGATTTTATTTTTAAGTCTCAGGCTTAATTCATCTCCCACTCACATTAGTACTTTTTTATTTCATGTTGTTTAAAAAAAATTTAATTTTTAATTAATATTTTTAACTTCCTTAGTTAAATGGTTAAATAATAATTTCATTCTTAAGACCCATATGAATATACCACACCAATTCATTATGTATAGATGGTGAGATTCCATTGATACAGAGTCAATTCCAATAGACTTATTGGAGGGTCCCATTGGCGTGCATCCAGTAAGAATTGAATCTTCGAATTCACCAATTATGAGTTGGGCGCTTTAACCATTTAGCCATGGATGCTTAGCGGGGATCCTCGTACATGATGAATAACCAAATTCCAATTGAAATGAAATATTTAGGATAAATCAATGAATTTAGGAGGAATCAATTAAAGGACATCAATTCAAATCCTGAATTTTCAAATTGAGAGAGATCAAGAATTCTTACTATTTTTTAGATCCATGGACCCAATTCAATTCAGTTGCATCTTTCACTCACATTTTTTCCGCTAAAAACGTTTTATAAAACTCTTGGACTCCCTAATTTGGAGTACCCTACTTTCACAAGGGTAAAATGGTTTTATTGATATTGGGTTTGATGAATATCAATGCAATGAATTGTTTCAAGGCCAATCATAATTGGCTTATCAGAACAGAACGAAATTCATTTATTTGATTAATACATGTACCTTAGCAATTCAACATAGATCTAATCTATTTTATCGAAACATGTAATGAAGGGATTTGTTTTGTCCACTGAACCCAATTTTTAGAAAGAAAAACACACACACACACACACACAAAAAAAAAAAAAATTCGATAACTTCTTGTTGCCTCTTCCAAAAATTCTCGATTGTTCAATTCTCATTTTCTAAACACATTTGTAATTTTTATTTTATGTTGTTTCAAGCTTTTTTTATTTTTAATTAATAAATATATTGTTTTCAATTTTTTTATTTTAATTCATCTTTTTAAATCTTTTTAATTAATAACTCTTTTATTCATAAAATCAAATAATAAATATGTAATTATATAATAAAATATATATTTTACATATATCATTATGTTAAAAATATTTGAAATTAATAACTCCTTTATATATAATATAAACATCAACTAATTTTTTTGATATATTTTTCTTTATATATAATATTTATATGTCAAATACTTATATTCTCCACATGTATTGTGGGTATGGTGATTTCTAATATTATAAAATGAAATAATTATTTCAAATATGATTATTATTTTTATATGTAAAATATTTAAAATATCATTGTTTTTCATCTACATTATGGGTATGATATTTCAAATATTTTTATAAGTGAAATATTTCAATTAATTATTTCAAATATTGTAATAGCCCATTTGTGCCCGGGCCCATATCAATAATAAAAAAAACCCAAAAAAATAAAAGTCCATCAGTTTTTTTTATTTTATTTTACAATAAACGGGCTTAAAACCTAAACCCAAATGCTAACCAAAACCCCATTACACCCAGACCCAACTAAACCTAATACCCAAAACCCAAATGGCCCAATGGCCCAAATTTGGTTTCGAAAATTGGAAACCCCGAACCCTAGGGTTCCTTCCTTGCGCCGCAGCTCCCAGCACAAGCCCCTCGGTCGCGCCGCAATCAACGCGCAGATAGCGCTCCTCACCGCCCCATTTTCGCCGTTCACTTGCAAAAGGAAAGAAAAAATAACAGAAAACAGCAAGTATAGTAGACAGTAGCAACAAAAATAGGATTCCTGTATTTATTTTCTGATTTATTTTTGGGCTATAAATAACCCTAATACAATCTGTAAAACACACGCAAAGATACACAGAGATTAATAGACAAAAAATCAAAGAACAGAAGGTGATTTTTTATTATTCTATTTCGTTTAGTTTTTTTACTTTTCTTTTCGATTCATGCAAATATTTTTATACGAATACTACTAATAATAAAGAGCACGAGTTTATCTTTTGATTCGCACTGAAGAAACGAAGTTTCTGGCCTCCGGCCACCGTATATGGCGGCACTGACGATGGCGCGTGTGGCGCATGTGGCAGTGGCCCGTAGGTCCGATGACCGGAACCTAGACGGGGGAAGGGAGGATTTGAGAGAACTTTTGAATTTTTGTTTAAAAACAAATTCTAATGATTTTTTTTTACAAAAGTGGTTTATATAGGCCATCCATACGACGCCGTTTTGGGGGTCACCTTTAAAGGCCAAAACGACGTCGTTTAAGGGCCAGGATCCGCATGTTGACCCGATACCCGGGGAAGATCCGCGTGTTTTTATAAAAGGGGCAATTTGCCTCTTTGGTCCTTCCGTAATTTTATTATTTTTAATTTCGTTCAATTTAAATTTTCTTTTATTTTTAATCCAACCCTGAAAGTTTACTTTTGTCTTGATTTGGTCCCTAAGGCCATTTTAAGGCAGGAGATGGAACGGTGTCGTTTAGGAGATAAGGCATAATTTCCCAATAGGTCCCTACAGTGTGACGTGCGTTCTAATCTAGTCCTTTTACATTTTACTCTGAATTTTGTTTTTATTTCGATTTAATACCTGTTTCCTTTATTTTTTTTATTTTTCTTCTTATTTTTAATTACTTTAGCATTATATTAAATTATTTCATTTTTTTATATGGGTTATTCTATTAAAATATATATTATTTTTATATTTTAAAACTTGTATATTGTATATTATTGATTTATTATTAATATAAAGTTTTTTATGTATTTTTTATTTTAAATATGTATTATTTTTATATACATTAAATTGTTATATTATATCCCTTATACATATATTTTATATATATATTCAAGTTTTTTTATATACTAATCGTTTAAAATATATATTTATTTTATTACGTATATATATATGTCTATTTTAGATTTTGCCATGTCATTTTTTACATATATGTTTTTTGAATTTGTAGTATCTATTTATTATTTGGCATATGTCTTTCAATTTATATTGTTATTTTATTTTTATACTACTTTATATCTTTATTTGATTATCCATGTTTTTATTTGCTTATTATTTTTATGTTTGCTTTAGTATAATCATTTTATTTTCTGCTTCATTCGCTATTTTACGTTATTCTCCCTTTTAATCATCTATGCTAGTATTAAATGTTAGTATATTACGTAATTTTCGTAAATTGTTTTTGGTATCTATGTTTTATAATGTATTGATGCAATATTGTATTCGAACCATTTCTTTAATAAAAACTCATCTTGCTAAATTGTTGCATTTTATTCAAAAAAATTAAAAATACAGTGATACGTGATATTTGGGGGCTTCGAGAAAAATTGTACCCTAACTCACTGGGTTTCGATTTTTCTCTAGGAACTTAAGGTATCAAGTATCCCTTTTTTGAAATTGAAACTCATAAACTTCAAATCAAAACTTATTCTCGGAAATTCAAAATGTTATATCCTAACTTATTGGATATAATGTTTTGTGTCTCGAGGTAAGGATCTTCTACAAATAAAGGCAAGTTTAGTTTTGAAGTCTTAAAATGTTGTATCCTAACTTATTGGGTGTGGTATTTTATTTCTTTGAGATAAGCGAGTCTTGGCTTTCTTTCGAATAAAAGGATTGTATTTTAAATTTTTCAAATTTTCAACATTAGGACATGAGTTTATCAATTAGGTACCAATTTTTGGGCGTTACGAGGGTGCTAACCCTTCCTCGTACGTAACCGACTCCCAACCCGTTTTCTTGAATTTCGTAGGCCAAAATTAATATTTTAAATAAAACAAAAAATATTTTATAAGGTGATCCGATTACACTTAAGCAAAAAAAGGATCGGTGGCGACTCCCGTTTTTGTTTTTCAAAATCGATCCCTGTTTTTCAAAAAAATTAAAAAATGGTTTCGACAGCCTGGCGACTCCGCTGGGGACATAATAAGAGAGTCAAGCCGTAAAATTGATTATTTCCTGTCCTTTTGTCTAAATTTGAAAATCCGATCTGAAAAATTATGATCCTTTTTATTGCATGTTGTTCTAATCTTGTAAAGTATTTCTGCATTGCATTGCATGACCGTTGTGGTCACACCCTTTTAAGTGGGAGTGAGAAGCTACTCCTTCGTGAGGTTTTCACCTCCATGCAGGATAGTGAATCGCTTTCGGGATACATCCGTACCTATGTCTTTGTGAGATTTTCATCTCCGAACAGCCATAGGGAAATGTATTCCCCTGAACTGAACTCAGTCCGTATGAGCCTATAATGGGTGAGGATCGAGGAATCTGCTGGTTCAGGTACTTCAACTTTAGAGCTAAACCACACGTAGAAAACGTAAGGACTCACCCTAAGAAGAACTATGCCAAACCTTAGTGGTTACCCAGATAGGTGTTTGTTTATTTTATTTGCTTTTTATTTTATTTCATGGTACTAACTTGTTGTGCTTTATTTTGGTGCATGTCATTTCATATTTTAGAAGGTATCGATTCACGGTCAGTTACTAAGTTAGAAAGTTGGTTATGGAGAACGAATTTCTTGATAAAGTGGAAGACAATGTAGCTATCCACATGTGGTCAGAGCGAACGCAATTAGAGAAAGGGGATAGCCTAGCCAAAGGGTACACATCAAAATTATGGGACTACACTCGCATCAGTGTGATGCAAAATAATCTCCAGGAATTAAAAGAAATATGGGACCGGTGGAGTGATGAGACCAAGTAGTTGTTTTACTACAGCTATGGGGATTTGTCGTACTTGTTGGACATTAAGGTAGATGAACATTTGTTTCGAGCCATCACCTAATATTGGAACCCTGCATATAGTTGCTTTACTTTTGGAAGGGTTGATTTGGTACCCACGGTGGAAGAGTATACAGTTCTATTGCATTGTCCCAAGATTCAAGTTGATAAAGCTTACTCAAGGGCTGCTAGTGTTCCGACCTTTTGGAGGAAATTAATGAGTATTACGGGGATGAGTGAACAGTGGGTCAGCCAGAATCAAGCAAAAAGGTGAGTGTAAGTGCATCCCATGGAAAGTTTTGAAAGATTTGATTCTAGTACATCCTGATATGAAAAAGAGGGTCGATGTTTTTTATTTGAGTATATACGGATTAGTGATCTTCCCTAGGGCATTGGGATATGTGGATGAAGCAGTCTCAGATATTTTTAATCGACTTGACAAACAAGTCACACCTATTCCTACAATCTTGGCTGAGACATTTCGATCGTTGAATGCATGTAGGAGAGCTGGGGAAGGCAGATTTATAGGATGTGTGCAGTTGTTGTTGGCTTGGTTCCACAGTCATTTCTGGAAGGTGGATAAGGTTTCTTATCGGGTCTTCTCGAAAAATTACTCCCCATTAAAAGAGATAGTGGCTACCCTAAGGAGAGATGACATATCAGAAGAAAATTGGATAGCGCTTCTACGAAATCTCCAAGAAGAAGACGTTGAGTGGAGAGCTCCCTGGATGGTTCCCGATAAAGTGCTGTACCGGTGTGGGAGTTTTGATTGGGTCCCTCTACTTGGAATTTGGAGAGCCATTGGATATGCACCCTTGCTCGTACTGAGACAATACAGATTAAGGCAGTTCATACCGGCTACACATGGGTTGGCTCAATGTGAGTTTTCGTATAAGGGAGATAGCTACAAAAAAAGGGTTAAGGAGATTTCTAATGCTTGGAATCAGACCCGTCGTATGAAGAGAGTGGACGTATGTTCAATGACGACCCCAGAGTACAATGGATGGTGGAGTAGAAGATTCAATGACAATATCCTTGTGCCAAGTTTAGAAGACGCTCGATCGATCGAAGAGTATTTGCGAGTGGTCCCATTAGAATTAGAGATTGTAAAACAAGATTTTGAAAGGAAGAGTTCAGAGCTCGGAAAGAGGATAGAGAAGTTGGAAGAAGAAAAAATGTACCTGAGATTAGATGTGGATGTTCAGAAATTAGAGGCTGAAAAATTAAGAAAAGGGAAGAAAAGGGTCGAGGAAGATCTGGATAGTTTAAAGGCAGAATATAAGAAGTTACGTCTATCAATGAAAAATACCGGATTGAGGAAGACTTCAGAACAGTGGCAATAGGAGATTCAAGAGGAAAAGGCTAAAGCTGACCATTGGGAGAGGAAGTTCCAAGAAATTCAGGCGCGAAATGAGACCCTAGAAAGGAGTTTGGCAGAAAGCCAGAAGGAGAAATGTGGATTAAAGGCTAGAGTGGCTGAACTTGGACGGTCTCTTCATCAACATCGAATTCATAATTCTGTAATCGAGCTAAAGTCAAGTCTGAACAAGATTGAGGAAATGAAGGGCAAGATCGAAAAATTAGAATCGGCATTAAAAAATTGCGAACTCCGGATCGAGCTTCTTGAAGCAAGAGAAGGGCATTGGAAGGAAGAGCTTTACCATTTTCAGGATCAAGTTAGAAATAGGGATTACCTTATGGGTGAAGCCATAGCTCAGATTCGAGAGGTAGCTGATCATTTACAGACCCTGGCAGTACAGGCGGATACGCTGAGCACGAAATATGAGCTGTAGTCAAATCATGGTCAAGAGTTAGCCTTATTGTTTAGGAAAGTTAATACTTTGGGCATTAGGGCGAAAGCATATTTGTAGTCCATTTTATGTAAAGGATTTTGTTTTCTAATAAAGTTTTCTAAATGAAATTGAATCTGAATCGATGCCTTTTTTGCATTCATACATTTGTATTACATCACATCATATGCATTTAAATCCATAGAAAGACCCTAATTAGTTGAAGTTATTACAGAGAGAGAGAAAGAGAAGGAAAAATCTAGAAACTAAACACCGTTATGGTATACGTGCTAAGACAAAAAATATGGATCAAAAACTTGAATAGTTCCAAAGAGACATGCAAGACCAGATGCAAGAGCAATTGGCAAAGCTCCAGCAAGAGATGAGAGACCAAATGCTGGAAGCCCAAAGAAATATGATGGCTCAAATGGCTCAGCTACTGAACGGGGCGATGGACAAAGGAAAAGGTCCCATGATTAATACTGGAGAAGATAATGAGGACTTTCCTCCGGGCTTTACCCCACCACACGCACAAACACAACCTGAGGAGTATCCCCGAAGGCCATCTGTCACGATTAGGCCTCAACAAGGGCAAGTTGATACTGGACTGCCCATGAACTTTCAAGTGGGCACATGATCTAACCCAGGAGATAACTCTGCTAATCCTGTTATCGCTGATTTAGATATAGCAAAAAGGGAGGGGACAAGAATTGAATCCTCAAGGCAGTTAGAGGATCGTTGTAGATGGCTGGAAGAAGAGTTCAAGGCCTTGGAGAATGCTGATAATAACCATGGAATTGATGCTAAAGATTTGAGCTTGGTTCCAGATTTGGTGCTTCCTTATAAGTGCAAAATGCCAGAATTCGAAAAGTACAATGGGACTAGCTGCCCTGAAGCCCACATTACCATGTTCTGTAGACGGATGACCGATTATGTTAATAATGATCAACTCTTGATTCATTGTTTCCAAGATAGTTTGGTGGGGGCAGCGTCCAGGTGGCACAATCAACTGAGCCGTGCTAGGATTAGCTCCTGGAGGGACCTAGCCCAAGCTTTTATGAAGCAATACAATCATGTCACAGACATGATGCCTGACAGAATCACTTTGCAGAATATGGAGAAGAAGTCAAATGAAAGTTTTAGGCAGTATGCGCAAAGATGGAGGGAGGTTTCCATGCAAGTTCAGCCTCTGCTCCTAGAAAAGGAAACTACAATGCTTTTTATTAATACCTTGAAGGCCCCATTCATTACTCACATGATAGGAAGTACCACCAAGAGCTTTGCGGATATAGTGATGGAGGGAGAAATGATTGAAAATGCCATAAGGGGTGGCAAGATTGAAGTAGGGGAAACCACTAAAAGGTCTGCTCCAAGGAAAAAGGAGAATGAGGTGAATAATACGAGTACATACAACAAAGGGTACTTGAAGGCAATTACTGTTAGCCAACCAAAAGTAATTACTGCTGGGCAACAAGGGTCGATAAGACAAGAATCGGGCACAAGGTAAAACTCTGAAAAGCTCTAATTTACACCAATCCCAATTATGTATAAGGAGCTATATCAAATTTTACTTGATGCACACATGGTGTCCCCATTTTATCTAAAATCGTTACAGCCCCCATATCCCAAATGGTATAATTTAAACGCTCAATATGACTACCATACGGGAATACCGGGGCATTCAATAGAAAACTGCACTGCCTTCAAAAAGGTAGCCGAGAGGCTCATCAAGATGGGGATTGTGAAGTTTGATGATACACCTAGTGCGGAGAACCCATTACCTAACCATGGAGATAAGGGGATAAATGCAATTGGTGAAAATATCGTGAGAAGGGTCAATGAGGATATTATAGAGGTAAAAACCCCGTTGAGAATGGTCTGGAGAGAAATTGTAAGAAGAGGATTGATATTATCCGATTTTGTGGAAAGATGTGAAAGAGTAAGGGACTACTGTGAGTTCCACAAAGTAGAAGTGCACGAGATCCAGGAATGTGTTGAGTTCAGGGTCTTGGTACAAAGCCTTATAGACAATAAGAAATTGGAATTTTATGAAGAAGGCTCAGAGGGAGGAAACATATGCGCGACAGAAGGAGAGTTGACAAACCAAAAAGTCAATTATTCGAGGATCATCATCTCCCGACCAAGAAACACGGAAGGCAGAGCACAAATGGCGCCAAAGGTCGTAATCTAGAAACATGTTTCCTTTCCTTATAAGGATAACAAAATGGTACCTTGGAATTACGACTGTAATGTGACAATACCAAGAGGGGAAATCCTAGCTAGTGATTCCAAGGAGGACTAAAATGAAGGATCGTATACACGTAGTGGAAGGCGTTACGACTCAGTAAACGTCAGAACAGAACAAGTAAAGTCAAAGACCTTGGCAGTTGAACGAGAGAAAGGACTTGAGGCACTTATCAATGAACCAGTAAAGGAAGAAAAAGCTAAAGAATTTCTGAAACTCTTGAAGCACAGTGAATACAGTGTGGTAGAACAACTGCGCAAACAACCGACTCGCATATCGGTGTTAGCATTGCTTTTAAGCTTAGAAGTACATCGCGAGACATTGATGAAAGTGTTGAATGAGACCTATGTTACTAAAGATATATCTGTCAATAAACTTGACCGTCTGGTTAGTAATATAAGTGCCGATAACTTTATTTATTTCAGTGATGATGAAATTCCACCTGGGGGCATGGGATCGACTAAGGCTTTGCACATCACTACTCGTTGCAAGGGATATGCTCTGCCAAGTGTGTTAATCGATAATGGATCGGCTTTGAATGCCTTACCATTGTCTACGCTGAAAAGATTGCCTATAAACAGTTCTCACATGAAGACATGCCAGAACATAGTGAGAGCATTTGATGGCACTGAGAGAAGAGTGATGGAAAGGATTGACATACCGTTGTTGATTGGGCCAAATACATATAAAGTGGATTTTTTGGTGATGGATATCAAGCCCTCCTACAATTGCTTGTTGGGAAGGGCCTGGATTCATTCAGCAGGGGTAGTGCCCTCATCACTGCACCAAAAATTGAAACTAGTAACAGAAGGTTGGCTGGTTACTATAAATGCAGAGGAGGACATCATAGCAACTGTTACCAACGACGCGCCATACTTATAGGCAAATGAGGAGGCCACTGAGTGTTCATTTCGATCTTTAGAGTTTGTTTCGATCTTTAGAGCTCGTGAATGCAACATTCATTTTGGAAGAGAATGAGGTTCCGGTGCCTAGGATATCCAGGACCACGAGAATGGGTTTACAAATGATGGTGGGGAAATGAGCCTTACCGGGAAAAGGACTGGGCAGACATCTCCAATGAGGGATTCAAGTTCCGATGCTGAAAGAGAAAAGAGACTGTTTTGGCTTGGGTTTCAGTCTGGATGCTAGACAAAGGAGGAAGGAAATAGAGAAGAAGCAAGAGAGAAGAAAGGCACGGCTGAATGGGGAAGAAGTCAAGTGGGAATTGATGACATTCCCTCACATATCCCAGACTTTTGTATCAGAAGGGATAATTCACCCTGAGAGAGGATTGTTGGAAAATAAAAATCTTCACATCAATGCCATACGCGAGGAAGAAACTAAGCAAGGAAACCTGTTGGGCATTCGCCCGTATGAACCTGGAAGCGTTTTGAACAATTGGACTGCAGAGGAACTTCCTATAGTTTTTAGAGATTACACAGAGTAATGTTCAGAACACACTTGTTGTTTTAAAAGCCTAGAAACAATAAGATTTCATTTGTAAAATAGGCTCATGTTCAGACATCTTTGTTTCAATAAAATACATATTTGACAATTAATTCGAGCAAATATTCCTTCATTTTTTTTATTCTTTTGATTTTCTAATTTCCATCCAAAAAAAATTCTTTTGTTCTCATTCATACCATGTAAATAGTTGTTCTTGAATTCATTTTTTCTTTATACATTCTTTTGTGCCTACCACAGGTCCCTAGATATCAATGACATGAGCAACGATACTACAAATCTGGAGGTCCTTTTTTAGCAAGACATGTGTTTAGAGGAATCTCAGGATTTTGAGGGTGACAGAGATTGTGACTTGTCTCCAGATTTGTTAAGAATGGTAAAGCAAGAGGAGAAACAGATTTTACCCTATGAAGAGGTGGTAGAAAATATAGTCTTAGAGGAAGGAAAGGTTGTGAAAATTGGAACGAGCATAGCCAAGGAGACGAAGCAAGACCTCGTTGAGTTATTGCGGGAATTCAAAGACGTCTTTGTATGGTCATACCAAGATATGCCTGGGTTAAGTACTAACATTGTAGAGCATCGCCTTCCCATAAGAGAAGAGTGCAAGCCAGTTCAACAAAAGCTACGAAGGATGAGGCCTGATGTGGTGTTAAAAATAAAAGAGGAAGTCAAGAAACAGTTTGATGCTAGTTTTCTATAGGTGGTAAAATACTCAAATTGGGTAGCCAATATTGTCCCTGTCCCTAAAAAGGATGGAAAGGTTCGGATGTGTGTAGACTACAGGGACTTAAATAAAGCCAGCCCAAAGGACAATTTCCCTTTGCCTCATATTGACACGTTGGTGGATAATACGGCGGAATACTCACTGTTTTCTTTCATGGATAGTTTTTCGGGATACAATCAGATCAAGATACACCCTGAGGATATGGAGAAAACTACTTTCATAACATTGTGGGGTACCTTTTGTTATAAAGTGATGCCATTCGGGCTAAAGAATGCAGGAGCAACATATCAAAGGGCCATGGTAACCTTATTCCATGACATTATGCACAAAGAGATTGAAGTATATGTTGATGACATGATCGCCAAATCTCGAACAGAAAAGGAACACACTGAAGTTTTGAAGAAGTTGTTTTTGAGATTGAGAAATTTTCAATTAAAGCTCAACCCGGTAAAGTGTACTTTTGGAGCTCGATCAGGGAAATTACTGGGTTTCATAGTCAGTAGGAGAGGAATTGAGGTTGACTCAGATAAGGTCAAAGCTATACAAGAATTACCTCCACCATGCACTCAAAAAGAAGTTCGAGGTTTTCTTGGAAGGTTAAATTACATTGCTCGATTTATTTCACAATTAACTGAGAAATGTGATCCCATATTTCGTCTTCTTAAGAAACACAAACAAGGCGTATGGGACGATGAGTGCCAGAAAGCTTTTGACAAAGTCAAACAATATCTGTCAAATGCCCAGTACTATCTCCGCCTAATCCAGATAGACCACTAATACTGTATTTGACAGTGTTCAATAACTCCATGGGATGTGTGATTGGTCAACATGATGAGTCAGGAAGAAAAGAAAAGGCGATATATTATCTTAGTAAAAAGTTCACTGAATGTGAAATGAGATATTCGTCAATTGAGAAATTATGTTGTGCCCTGGTTTGGACAACTCAGAGATTGAAGCAATATATGCTATATCATACAACCTAGCTAATCTCAAAACTGGATCCATTAAAGTATATGATGGAGCCAACTGCTTTGAATGGAAGGATGGCAAGGTCGCAGATTTTGCTTTCTGAATTTGATATAGTCTATGTAAACCAAAATGCTATAAAAGGGAGCGCAATAGTAGAATTTCTGGCTAGTAGGGCTTTAGAGGATTATGAACCTTTGAGTTTTGATTTCCCCAATGAAGAGCTAATGTATGTGGCAACTACTGAAGAGTATCCGTGGAAGCTAAATTTTGATGGAGCGTCAAATACTGTGGGAAATAGAATTGGGGCAGTCTTGGTATCCCCTAGTGGTGATCATTATCCATTCACATGCAAATTGGATTTTGATTGCACAAACAACATGGCAGAGTATGAAGCATGCATCATGGGAATTCGAGCAACTGTAGAGCGTAAAATCAGAGTGCTAGAAGTATATGGAGATTCTGCATTAGTAATCTACCAGCTTAAAGGAGAATGGGAGACAAGAGACCCCAAACTAATCGATTACCGAAAAATAGTTCTGGGATTGATTAAAGAGTTTGATGACATCACTTTTAATTATCTCCCACGAGATGAAAACAGATGGCAGATGCTTTGGCAACTTTAGCTTCCATGATTAAAGTAAACAAACAAGAAAATGTAAGACCTATTCAGATGAGTATTTTTGAGGTTCCAGCTCATTGTTACAACATGGAAGAGGAGGAAAAGGATGATTACCCTTGGTATCATGATATACTGCGCTACATAAAAAATCGTGAGTACCCTAATCATGCAACGGAGAATGACAAAAGGACGTTAAGAAGATTAGCCTGTGACTATGTTTTAGATGGGGATATCTTGTATAAAAGGATAAAAGATCAGGTACTATTGAGATGTGTTGACGCTGTTGAAGCTAGGAAAATTTTAGAAGAACACATGCTAATGGATTCACAATGGCTAGACAAATAATGAGATTCGGATACTATTGGTCCATCATGGAAGGAGATTGTATCAACGATGCCAAAAGATGTCATAAATGCCAGATTTATGGAGACAAAATTCACGTACCGCCTTCACCTTTGCATGTTATGACTTCTCCATGGCCTTTTTCCATGTGGGGGCATGGATGTCATTGGGCCGATCTCACCGAAAGTTTCGAATGGGCATTGATTACTTCATGAAGTGGGTAGAGGCTGCTTCATACGCTAGCGTTACTAAGTCAGCAGTTAGCCGTTTCTTGAAGAAGGAAATCATATGTCGATATGGAATGCCCGAGAGGATCATATCAGATAACGCACTGAACTTGAACAACAGCACGATAGCAGAAGTCTGCAGTCAATTCAAGATCAAACACCACAACTCATCTCCGTATCGCCCAAAAATGAATAGGGCAGTGGAAGCGGCCAATAAAAACATTAAGAAGGTAGTAGGGAAAATGACTGAGACTTATAAGGATTGGCATGAGAAATTACCACTTGCACTCTATGCTTATCGAACGTCCGTCAGAACTTCTACTGGGGCAACTCCTTTCTCATTGGTTTACGGGATGGAGGCAGTCCTACCCATTGAAGTAGAGATACCTTCTCTTTGAGTTTTGTCAAAGATAAAGTAGTATGAAGGGGAATGGATCTAGTCTCGATATGATCAGTTGAACTTAATTGAGGAAAAGAGGCTAAGGGTTATTCGTCACGGTCAGATTTACCAAAAACGAATGATGCGAGCCTATGATAAAAAAGTCCGCCCAAGAGAATTTCACGAGGGGGACCTTGTACTGAAAAAGATCCTTCCTATACAAAGGGATTTCAGAGGAAAGTGGATGCTAAATTGGGAAGGACCATATGTGGTGAAGAAGGCTTTCTTTGGAGGTGCACTGATTTTGACCGAAATGGATAGGAAAAGCTTACCCAATCCTGTGAACTCGAATTCAGTTAAAAAATATTTTGCTTAAAAGGAGAAGAGGCCAAGGTGAAAACCCACAAAGGGCGCTTTGAGACTTTAAAAAAAAAGAGAGGCCTAGGCAAAAACCCACAAAGGGCGCCTTAAGACCAAAGGGGTTTTGAGTTGAAAACCTGAAAAGGGCGGTTCAAATTTTGAAGGACATGCAGTGATCTTGCTATACCTGAATCAACAAGAAATGAAGAATGTTACATATCGGAGCATCAACAAAGTTCTTTGGATCTTCTAAACGCATGTTAAGCTCAAAGCAGTCTTCATGGAGTTTGTATATAGAAGCCCAATCTGTGATATCTAGGGCACTTGGTCTTTGTTCTATTCATATCAATTTGCTAGCTTTAGATTCTTTTTCTTCTCAAAGATGTTTTCCTAGTTAATTTCTTTTTATTGATAATTTATTCAGTTCGAACTATCATCAAAATCAATTTATTTGTTGTCTATCATTCACAAGCATGTTGCATTGAAATAATGACTGATAAACTAATAATATTTTCACAAAAGAAGTTCTACATATTACTCTGGAAATTTCTAGATGATACAAGAAACTGAAACAGAATAATTGTTTAGAGTTTCCATGTATGAGGATTGGAAATATTTGAGGAAGAGGAGTCTAGATAGAGACTATTTCTCTGAATTCTCTGTCCAAATGGTAATTGGACAAAATAACGAATTGTTGTGATGAAAGTAAGCCATGTCGTTTTACAGGCATATTCATCAGGTCATAAAAATGGTGACAAACCAAATTGATGGGGAAAAATTCAAAACACTTGAATTGCGGTGGAATGGATTGGAGTTGAAACACATCCGGTACCCCTTAAATTGCAGTAGGGACGGACTGAAAAGTTCTGATTCCTATAAATCATGGTGGGTTGGTTTGAAGGCGGTACAAGCCTTGTGTCCTCAAGGTTCAAGTGGAGCGGACTCTAAAATTACCATGAGACAAATTATTTGAGCAGAATATGATTGATACTTTGAGGGGAAAGAAGATGAAGAACAAATGAGTGATGACACCTTGAGTAGGAACCGTACTCATAACATTTTTGCATTCATATATCATAGCGCATCTAATTAGGAGCATTTAATTCATATCGATCAGGGCATCCTAATCATTCGGCATAAGCATATTGTAACACCCCAAACCCGGCCCAAACACCATTACCGGATCTGGCATGTCACTTAGGGAGATTTTAAAAGATGTCGCAATTTCGAAAAATATTTTTCTTGAGTTTAACACTTTATTCGAGAAAACTAAATGGTTGGATGATTTGTAAAGGATATACATTTTATATTTATGCCTTAGTGGATTAAAAACTGAAATTTAATACATGCCTTAACTTAATTAAAACGTAAAATGTAAATGTCTAATAATAATAAAAGCCCAAGACAACCGAAAATATGAAGCTAGTGGCCCATGGCCTTATTACAATGAAATTTAAACCCACTAATTAAAAATATTAAAAATAAATAAACTAGTAAAGTCTTTTGCTGAATCAAAATAATCCCTCGCATGGCCACCTTGCGCTCTTCTCCAACCCGGTCCGATGCACTAGGTGCTACCTGAAAGATGTTAAATAATGGGGTGAGTCGCGAGACTCAGTGTGCAACCCTAGTGCACCATCAGATTGGGCCTTAGCCCCACAGAACAGATAACAGAGTATAATATATTAGAAAATATGCAAAGCCTACCCCAATCCTATGTTTCCATCCGCTACACACCACCCTTACTTGCCAATCACACCATTGAGGATTTCTACAATCAACCCACACCGCTACACACCATCGATGGCAGTCATGCTGCAGATAGCTGCTCATCGTCAGATCATGGCAATAGCCACTACAACGATTCATGGCATTAGCCACTACAATGAGATCATGGCAAAAGCCACTACAACAGAACACTTCCCTTTCATCAATCACCCAACCCCATGCAATCACGTAAAGCGCATACATGTTCATCATACCAAATCGTGAAACATTCACTTTAGAATGACAGAGATCACTAACACGGTGATTCGCCTTTACCCTCCTCGGGTTTTCAATAGCCATGTCGGTATTTCGGCATTTAGCGTAGAATATATGATTTATAAACATATACTAACAAGCAATCCAAATGGTGTGAGAATGTTACACACACGATTAATACGTAGGACTACCTCTCTATGTCGATACCCTCGCTAATCGGATCTCATCGCCTTTGTCTACAACTTTGCTCAAAAGCCGGAAGAACACGAAGATAAGGCCTCTCCTATATTCGGTCAAGGGTTAGTGTTTTACCCGAATTATACGTTTAAATAAACAAATCTCCTTACCTAAATCAATTAGATTCCGGAAGTAGGGTGATTCAAGTGCTACTGATTTAGGAACCTAAGCGATTAGATCTCTTTCAAATCCTGGGATGCCGCCCATGAAAGAAAACACAAGATCAGTCCACCATGTAGCCATTCGGCTATGATCTCTAAAAGCCAGAGAAGATTGGAAAAAGAATAGCACAATCGAAACTTACCTCTACAGACAGTTTCGGCTACCCCTTGCAGAAAGATTCGGCAATCATAGAAGAAGATCAAAGCGTAGAAGGTTAGAGATCTAGGAAATTTCGGCTTTTAAAAAAATCCCGAAAAGATGAACAAGAGAAGGCTGATGTGTTTTTCTGGCTTTTAGAAGAATTGAGTGAGGAGTTTTTGGTTTCCGCAGTAAAAGAGAAGAAGAAAAGAAAACAAGAAAGAGGCTTGGAGATTTCGGCTAGGAAGAAAAAGAATGGAAACAGATTTCGGCAGCAGAGAAAACTGAGAGAAAGCTTTCAGGAAAACTCTCAAAATTTCTGGCATTTACTCCCCTAACTAGTTTGTCCCCCTTTACACACACAGGTCCAAATTTTGGCCACCTCTAGCCTCCTGGATAGCCTCTCATCTTTTCCCTTATCCTTATCGTAACTCACATCCAAAAGAGTCCTACATCACACCACTCCTTCCCTTTTTTCCCGCTCATTATCCACTTAAATAAAACATTAAAAATCCCTAAATTTTAGCCTTGTTTCTTTGTCCCCTCCCTTGCTCTCCTTGAGTGCGAAATTAGCCCAATTTCTTAGGCTCCAAGCGCCACACCGAGGCCCCCTTCTTTTGCCTATTGGGGCCACTTATAGCTCCCTCCTCATCGCGCTCTTATTCCTGAGCCACAAGCCCATTATGCCTATTTCACTCTCAATACTTTATTTAAACCCCATAGTCCCTAAAAAAAATATTTAGCCAAGACCTCGGCCCATTCCTGAGCTCAATTTGCACCTCTAATGCTTAAATTAACACATTAAACGTATCCACCCATTAAACGCATAGGCCCAAAAATTCAGGATGTTACACATATACCCATTCTATAGGTCATGTCCTCTATAGAACAATGTAGTAGGGTAAATTGACACTTTCAGCCTTGCCTTCCTGAAGTTGCAGTGAAGCAGACTAAAGACAACAAGTCTTACCTTCCTGAAGTTGTAGGAAGAAGATCGAAGACATCAGCCTTGTCTCCCCGAATTTGCAGTGGAGTAAATTAAAGATAGTAGATCTAGCTTTCCTGAAGTTGCAGTGAAGCAGATCGAAGATATCAGTCTGGCATCCCTGAGTTTGCAGTGGAGTAGACTAAAAGATAGCAGATCTGGCCTTTCTAAAGTTGCAGTGAAGCAGATCGAAGATACTAGTCTAGCATCTCTAAGTTTGCAGTGGAGTAGACTAAAAGATAGCAGATCTAGCCTTCTTGAAGTTACAGTGAAGCAAATCAAAGACATCAGCCTGGCATCCCTAAATTTGCAGTGGAGTAGACTAAAAGATAGCAGATCTGGCCTTCCTGAAGTTGCAGTGAAGCAGATCAAAGATACTAATCTGGCATCCCTGAGTTTGCAATGGAGTAGACTAAAAGATAGCAGATCTGGCCTTTTTGAAGTTGCAGTGAAGCAGATCGAAAACATCAGCCTGGCATCCCTGAGTTTGCAGTAGAGCAGACTGAAGATAGCAGATCTTATCTTCTTGAGATTTCAGTGAAGCAGATCGAACATACTAGTCTGGCATCCTTGAGTTTGCAGTAGAGCAGACTGAAGATAGCAGATCTTATTTTCCTGAGATTGCAGTGAAACAGATCAAAGATACTATTCTGGCATCCCTGAGTTTGCAGTGGAGCAGACTAAAGATTGCAGATCTTGTCTTCTTGAAATTGCAGCGAAGCAGATCGAAGACACTAGCCTTGCCTCTCTGAAGTGGCAGTGAAGCAGATTAAAGCTATCAGACTTGTTTCCCTAAAAAGGCAGTAGGACAGATAGTTCAATACTTCTGAAGTTACAGTTAAGTTCCAATACCCTTGAAGCTGCAGTTAGGTTAGAAGCCATTTAGAGAAGACGAGGACCAAGAAGTCAAGACTTGACAGGACCGGGCAAAATTGGTTCTTTTATAGTTTTTGCTCTATTCCCGTTACACGACAATGAGCAAAGAGGGGCAGCTGTAATAGCCCATTTATGCCCTGGCCCATATCAATAATAAAAAACACCCAAAAAAATAAAAGTCCATTAGTTTTTTTTATTTTACAATAAACGGGCTTAAAACCCAAACCCAAATGCTAACCAAAACCCTATTACACCCAGACCCAACTAAACCTAATACTCAAAACCCAAATGGCCCAATGGCCCAAATTTGGTTTCGAAAATTGGAAACCCCGAACCCTAGGGTTCCTTCCTCGCGCCGCAGCTCCAAGCACAAGCCCCTCGGTCGCGCCGCAATCAACGCGTGGATAGCGCTCCTCACCGCCCCATTTTCGCCGTTCACCTACAAAAGGAAAGAAAAAATGACAGAAAACAGCAAGTATAACAGACAGTAGTAGCAAAAATAGGATTCCTGTATTTATTTTCTGATTTATTTTTGGGCTATAAATAACCCTAATACAATCTGTAAAACACACGCAAAGATACACAGAGATTAATAGACAAAAAATCAAACAGAAGGTGATTTTTTATTATTCTATTTCGTTTAGTTTTTTTTTTTATTTTTCTTTTCGGTTCATGCAAATATTTTATACAAATACTACCAATAATAAAGAGCACGAGTTTACCTTTCAATTCGCACTGAAGAAACAAAGTTTCTAGCCTCCGGCCGCCGTATATGGCGGCGCTGACGATGGCGCGTATGGTGCGTGTGGCGGTGACCCGTAGGTCCGATGATCGGAACCCAGACGGGGAAGGGAGGATTTGAGAGAACTTTTGGAATTTTTTTTTAAAAAACAAATTCTAATGATTTTTTTTTTACAAAAGTGGTTTATATAGGCCATCCATACGACGCCGTTTTGGGTGTCACCTTTAAAGGCCAAAACGACCCAAAACGGCGTCGTTTAAAGGCCAGGATCCGCGCGTTGACCTGATACCCGGGGAAGATCCGCGTGTTTTTATAAAAGGGGCAATTTGCCTCTTTGGTCCTTCCGCAATTTTATTATTTTTAATTTCGTTCAATTTAAATTTTCTTTTATTTTTAATCCAACCCTGAAAGTTTACTTTTGTCTCGATTTGGTCCCTAAGGCCATTTTAAGGCAGGAGATGGAACGACGTCGTTTAGGAGATAAGGCATAATTGCCCAATAGGTCCCTACAGTGTGACGTGCGTTCTAATCTAGTCCTTTTACATTTTACTCTGGATTTTGTTTTTATTTCGATTTAATACCTATTTCCTTTAAAAAAAATTTATTTTTCTTCTTATTTTTAATTACTTTAGCATTATATTAAATTATTTCATTTTTTTTTATGGGTTATTCTATTAAAATCTATATTATTTTTATATTTTAGAACTTGTATATTGTATATTATTGATTTATTATTAATATAAAGTTTTTTATGTATTGTTTATTTTAAATATGTATTATTTTTATATACATTAAATTGTTATATTATATCCCTTATACATATATTTTATATATATTCAAGTTTTTTTTTTATATACTAATCGTTTAAAATATATATTTATTTTATTACGTACATATATATGTCTATTTTAGATTTTGCCATGTCATTTTTTATATATGTTTTTTGAATTTGTAGTATCTATTTATTATTTGGCATATGTCTTTCAATTTATATTGTTATTTTATTTTTATACTACTTTATATCTTTATTTGATTATCCTTGTTTTTTATTTGCTTATTATTTTTATGTTTGCTTTAGTATAATCATTTTATTTTCTGCTTCATTCGCTATTTTACGTTATTCTCCCTTTTAATCATCTATGCTAGTATTAAATGTTAGTATATTACGTAATTTTCGTAAATTGTTTTTGGTATCTATGTTTTATCATGTATTGATGCAATATTGTATTCGAAGCATTTCTTTAATAAAAACTCATCTTGCTAAATTGTTGCATTTTATTCAAAAAAAAAAATTAAAAATACAATGATACGTAATATTTGGGGGCTTCGAGAAAAATTGTACCCTAACTCACTGGGTTTCAATTTTTCTCGAGGAACTTAAGGTATCAAGTATCCCTTTTTTGAAATTGAAACCCATAAACTTTAAATCAAAACTTATTCTCGGAAATTCAAAATATTATATCCTAACTTATTGGATATAATGTTTTGTGCCTCGAGGTAAGGATCTTCTACAAATAAAGGCAAGTTTAGTTTCGAAGTCTTAAAATGTTGCATCCTAACTTATTGGGTGTGACATTTTATTTCTTTGAGATAAGCGAGTCTTGACTTTCTTTAGAATAAAAGGATCATATTTTAAATTTTTCAAATTTTCAACATTAGGACATGAGTTTATCAATTAGGTACCAATTTTTGGGCGTTACGAAGGTGCTAACCCTTCCTCGTACGTAACCGACTCCTGAACCCATTTTCTTGAATTTCGTAGGCCAAAATCAATATTTTAAATAAAACAAAAAATGTTTTATAAGGTGATCCAATCACACCTAAGCAAAAAAAGGGTCGGTGGCGACTCCCGTTTTTGTTTTTCAAAATCGATCCCCGTTTTTCAAAAAAATTTAAAAATGGTTTCGACAAATATAATTATATTTATATGTGAAATATTTTAAATACACATACAAAAATATATTATACTAAAATTTACAAGAATAATGCAATATTTATTTTTGAAAAAAATTCATAACATTTTTTTTGTATTGCTTAACTTTGTCTTTACTTAGTCTGCCCGATAAGTGGCACGTTCTTTCGTCTAGCAAAGTCTAGGGTTACGATTGTGTTTTTCCGATTTGTGTTTATCGCTCTTTTCTTTGCTGACAATAAAGTTTACGCTTTTGAGAAAGTTTTTTGTACAAGTGCGATTACACAAAACTACTTCTATAAAGAATCCAAGATTCATCGATTGTAATCCAAGATACATTAATATAGTTTTAGCGGGTTGAGATTGCATTAGTGGACAATGATTTGGCAAACCTAAGTCTTGATGAGGAATAAGATGAAGGGCTACAATTTGCAACAGAGGAAGGACCGCAACAACCACTTTATGATTTATGCTTAGTCGGATGTGTTCTCACAGAAAGCGTGGTTAATTTTCTGGCTATGAAGAACACGATGGCTAATTTATGGCATCTGTTGGGGGAATTTAAATCTCTAAACTTGGAGAAAAACGGTACCTATTCAGATTTTTCTATAAGGTTGATTTAGAGCGGGTGATAAGTAAAACACCTTGGACTTTTAATAATAATCTTCTCATCTTTTATAAACTAAAAAACGGTGAGGGTTCGAGTTTTGTTCCATTAGTTTTTTCTGATTATTGGGTGCAAATTCATGACCTTCCACCAGGTTTTTTTACTGATCATGTGGCGCAATTATTAGGAAACTTTATTGGCAAAATTTTGGAACATGACACAAAATAGCTTAGTCAAGGTTTTAGGAATTTCATGTGTATTAGAGTTCAGACAGACATTAGAAAGCCGCTCAAGAGGAAAAAGAAGATTCTGATTCCCCATTTAGATCATGTATTTGTGAGATTTCGTTATGAAAAATTGTCTTTATTTTGCTTTCTTTGTGGATGTTTGGGGCATGAAGATAAATTTTGTTTGAAAAGGAATAACCTAGGGTTGAAATAAGTGGAATATAGATGGGATGTTTCACTTAGGGCACAACCTAGGAGGGCGAGCATTACTCCAAACGTTTGGTTATGGGAAGATAATATAGGGTGAACTTTTGGGGGAGGGCTGGTAAGAAATATGTTTGAAATAACGAAAGAGGAATTCATAGCTTTGGTTTGTGACAAGATTTGGGGTTTATTAGTCATATTTTGGGACTTAACTTGGAAGGAGATAAGTAGCAAGGAAAAGGAAAAGGAGTAATATGGCAAAGCGATGGGGAGAAGGAGAACATGGTTGAGGATATCAAAGAGATTCCATTAGAGAACGGACAAGGGAAGAAGATATTTAGGTTAGAAATTCATATCTTAGATAGATTTCTGAATAGAGCTGAGGGTGGACAAGGGGAACAGAGAGGAACCTATTATAAAAAGCAAATATCGGCGACTGCCAATAGGTAAGCCGACCGGACACAATGAAAATCTTAAGTTGCAAAATCCATGGATTGGAGAGTCCACAGGGCATTAGAAGACTTCAGCATATGCTGAAAATTTATAATCCTCAAATTGTCTTTTTTATGGAGACAAAGTTAGATAATTCTCGGATGGAAAGAGTTCGACGATGATATGGTTTAATTATGGTATTGATGTTCCAATAATGGGAACAAGAGGGGGTTAAGTCTTGGTTGGAAAAGTGAAGTATCGATCAGTTTAAGAAGTTATTCCAAACATCACATTGACATCAATATAGAGGATAGTGAAGTAAGGGAAAATTGGAGATTGACCGATTTCTATGATGCACCAGAGGCTTGTGGGAGAAGTGAGGCTTGGGATATTCTAAGAAGGTTAGGGAGAGAACATGATTTGCATTGGCTGATTTGTGGGGATTTCAATGAGATCTTATATGCTTTCGGATGGAAGAATTGCGGACAGCTTAATGATTGTCGACTTGAAGATGTGGGTTATGCTAGAAGGTGGTTTACATGGTAACGTAGTAATCTCACAGCGACAAATATAAAAGAACAGCTTGAAAGGGGGTTGCAAACAAAAAATGGTTAGAGTTATTCCCTGAATTCACAATGCGACATCTGTCTTACTCTTTCTCGGACCATTGCCCTCTATTTTACAAACCAAAATTGAAGGGATGCTCAAAAGAAGGGAAGGATTTAGATTTGAAGCATGGTAGACTATGGAAACCTCTTGTGAGACAGAAGTGAGAAGGCTTTAGGCAATGTATAATGGAGGGGTGATAGAGAAATTAGAATTGGTAGGAAAAGGGTTGCAAAGATGGGTTGTGGGAATCAAGAAGTTACGAAGAGGATTCACAAAAAAGTTACTAGCCCGAATTAAAGACCTTGATGAAAGGGAAAGGAAGGATGAAAACCTGGCTGAATTAATTGATGCTAAATCCATTTGGATTTGGAAATTGATAAAGAAGAAAAATATTGGGAGTAACGAGCTAGGTTGAATTGGTTAAAAAAAGGAGATAGGAATACAAAATTTTTCCACAAATTTGCTTCCCAAAGAAGAAGAGCTAACAAGATCGAAGAACTTGAGAATGAACACAGTCAACTAATTTTTGAAAAAAACGCAATGGAAGAGATGGTTAAACGATACTTTAAAAATTTGTTTTCATTAAGAGGTGTCGGTAATCTTGCATACATATTGTCAGGAATTGGTACGCACATCTCAGATTCTATGAATATCATTCTAAGTAAAGATTTTACTAGCGATGAATTTTTCGGCTCTTCAAAGTATAGGACCAACAAAAGCTTCCAGATGTGATGGTTTTCCGACTTTATTTTTCCAAAGGTTTTGGCATATTATTAGACAAGAAGTTGGTGATATCTGTCTTGAGATTTTAAATAAGGGAGGGTCGATGGATGGAGTTAATTTAACAACTATTGCGCTTATACCAAAAGTGGCAAGTCCTACCAACCTCAAGAATTTTCGACCTATTAGCCAATGTATAGTTGTGTACAAGATCATTGCTAAGACGGTGGCAAATAGGCTTCAAAAAGTTCTTGATAGATGTATTAACAAGGCCCAGAGTGCGTTTGTTCTAGGAAGACTCATCACAGATAATATTCTCTTGGCTTATGAATTAATGTATTCATTAAAATAAAGAAGATTGGGCCATAATGGAAGTCTAGCCCTAAAATTGGATATGAGTAAGGCATATGACAAGGTGGAGTGGTTTCTTCTTGGAAAAAGTCATGCAAAAAATTGGATTTGCAGAGTCTTTTGTGTCTTTAATCATGAGATGTGTATGAACAGTTAATTATTCAATTTGTTTGAATGGGGTGATGGGCGAGCGCTTCAGACCAATGAGGGGTTTGCGTCAAAGTGACCCTTTAAGTTCCTATTTATTTTTAATTTGTAGTGAAGGTTTGTCATCCTTGATGAGGCTTGCAACTAGGAAAGGTTCTCTTAAAGGGGTAAAGGTTTTTCGTAAGGGTCCCTCAATCACACATTTATTGTTTGCAGACGACTGCATTCTTTTTGGGGATGCCACAGTTAGGAGAGCAAATAATCTAAAAGCGATATTATGAAAATATGGCATATTTTAGCACAAATGTCTCTGAGCAAATACGGGAACAAGTAGCTCGTATATTGGGAGTTCAAACCTCTAGAAGCCTAAAGAAATATTTGGGGTTACCTAATATGGTTGGGAAGGATAAAAAAAGAACTTTCCAAATACTAAAGGACAGGATGATTAGTAAGGTTAGAAGGTGGAGCACTAGATTCTTGTCAGTAGGGGGAAAGGAAGTTTTCATAAAAGCAGTATTGCAGGCTATTCCTACTTACTCTATGGCATGTTTTTTATTACCAAAATCATTGTGCAAAGAGTTGGAAAATATTATGAGCCGATTTTGGTGGCAAAAAAGTCATGAAAAACATGGAATTCAGTGATGTGAATAGAGTAAGCTTAGTTAGCTAAAAGAGCACAGAGGAATGGAATTTCAATGCCTTTCTAAATTCAATGTGGCAATGCTAGCTAAACAGAGTTGGCGTTTAATTTGTTACCCAAATTCATTGTTAGCCAAATCTTTAAAAGTCAAATATTATCCAAATTCAGATTTTCTACATGCAAGGTTAAGGAACTTATCATCATATACCTGGAGAAGCCTATGGTCGACAAAAGGAATTCTTGACAAGGGGATGGTATGGCGAGTTGGTTCGGGGACACAGATACAAATCTAGAATGACGCATGGGTCCCAGGCTCAGATGACTACAAGGTTCAATTTCCAATATTACCCAAAATCTTATGTTAGTCTCTGGTTTAATTGAACAAGACTCAAATCAATGGAAGAATGAGTTAATTCGGCGTACCTTCCATCAAGATGACGCATCAAAGATTCTTTGTATCCCGCTCCAGCTTGAGAAAGAATTAGACAAAATCATATGGTGAGGTGAGGCTTCGGGAGTTTACACAGTGCGAAGTGGGTACAAAAATTTAATACAGATGGAAAGATCAACAAATTTATGGCAAACCCAAAATTATTACAAACCCATGTACAAAGAATTATGGAAGGTAGCCTTGCCTTCTAAAACAAAAATTCTGGTATAGAAGATTTTAAATAATTTCCTACCTACTTTTTCAAATATATATCAACGCAGAATACGGGATTCAACGATTTGACCAAGATACAGAAACAGTGATGAAACAAGAGAACATGTATTTCAAGATTGTTTTTTTGCAGCAGGTGTATGGACAAGGTTAGGAATTGGATGCCCGCTGGAACAAAATCAGGTACAATATAAGGACTAGATGCATTACTTATTAGAAAAAAATTCAAACAGTCAGATAAAATGCGCTGGAACAAAATCAGGTACAATATAAGGACTAGATGCATTACTTATTAGAAAAAAATTCAAACAGTCAGATAAAATGTATTGTGTGTACTGTATGGGGTTTATGGTCAACCAGAAATAAGCTGCTTCATGAAAATAAGGTACAAACGGAAGAGAGAGTTGTCTAATTTATTCTAGACTACATGTAGGAAATTGAAAGGGAAAATAGAAAGGTACCTGTCAACATAGTAGCTAATGAGAATTGGAGGCCACCAGACGACTTAAATGTCAAAATCAATTTTGACGCTGCATTTGAAAGACAGAATAATAGATCGCGTACAGGGATTGTTATCAGAAATTCCTCAGGTTAAGTCTTAAAAGCAAAAATATACAGGAACAAACCCATACCAACGGTGTTCACAGCAGAAGCTCTCGCATGCGTCCAGGCGATTAGATTTGGTGGCAGAATCTAGATTCTTACGAGTTGAAATCGAGGGTGATACATTAACTATCATTAGAAAATTACAAAGTGAGGAGGAAGATGGATCTGAAATTAAAGCATATATTGTTGATGCTAAAAGATTATGCAGTAACTTTATTAATTGTGATTTTCGACATGCAAGGAGACAAAAAAATAAAGTAGCACGTCTATTAGAAAAAAAAAGGTTTAAAGGAAAATGAAAATATGTATCTCAGTTCCGGTCTCTCCAGTGCAGTTGTAAGGGCCGTTGAAGTCAATAAGCAAGGCGGTGGTTGAGCATATTGAAGGTTCTCTAGTAAAATCTTTCGGAGGACCTAAAAATGGGGAGGCTGGCTCTTATCTTTTGAGAGACTTAGGGATTGGGTTCTGGGTTTTTAAAGAAATATAGAAGAAAAAAATGGAAAGGTATTTCAAACCTGTGTTGATCCATTAAGGGAACAACCATAATAGTGAGTAAAATCGCTTATCATGTAAATACTTTTACCAAGGACAGAGGTGTTGAGAATGATAATGGTCTACTTAGAGGAGTGTTGTAGAGGAAAAATGAGGAAGAAGTGAAGAGACCGTCTGAAATGGTGGCTGGCTGTGAGCTTGGTTTTTTAAGGTTTACTTTGAAATGATGGTCTTCTAGTTTTTTAGGGTTTGTTTTTTGGTTTGGATGGGTTTGGGCTCTTTGGAATGGGTCGTGATTCTGTTTTTTTTTTGGGTTTTTTTTTTTAATTTTAATTGTAGCCCAGTCTTTAGGGCAATTTATTTATGATAAACCGTAAAAGTAACATATTCTAAGCCCACATTTAGTATACTTTTGGATGATTTAAGCCCCAATTTATGTAAAAAGATGTTGTTAATCCTTTCTTTTCATGTCTTATACTCGTGAAAGCACCCGATGACGAAAAGAGCGAGAAAGCGGGCTTAAAGCGGACCAAATTGGGCCAAGCCACAAAATCAGCCACGGCACGGACTTCAAGCCACACGCGGCGTGCCACCATTCCTACTAGAACACGACCTTACCACGACTTACTTGCGGCCGTGCCTCATTCAATGATGTCGAACACGGTGCGGCCACGATTTACGGGCGTGTGCCATGGCCGTGCTCTCTGCCGTGGAGAAGAGCAATTTCATTCGGGAAAGGATACTTAGGGAGAAAGAAGCGTGTTTCAAAAGCCTATAAATACACCCTAGGTACCCGGTGAAAGGGGGGCGGAGAGCTAGGCCAAGCCAGCTGGCCGAAAAGGTCGATTTGTGGGAATCACTCGAAGATAGCCAGTTGATCCATCTCAAGAAGCGAATTCTACTCAAGACGGAGGATCTCCTCTTCAATTCCTTTGGGGTTTTAGGGATTTCTTATGTTTTGTTTTATCTTTTCTCTTGAGATGTTGTCTTTTATTATTATGAACTAAACCTTCGGATACAGAAGAGATGAAACCTATGAGGAATCTTGTTATTTGATTTTTGAATTATATGATAATAACTTAGTTTGTTCTTAATTGTGTAAACTTAATCCAAATCTAATGTGCTTAGGTGGAGGAGGAATTGACCCTGCCTAAGAGTAGATCCAACATAATTAAGCGGAGTTGATCTCACGCCTAGAGATAGGGTGACGAGATTTTGCCGGATTAGGGTGAAACTTAATATGGGAGTCCACAGATCGATTTACTGCTATTCTAGGGGGTTATTATAAGCGAACGAGAGTTCCACTAATTAACCTAGGGTTAGACGTTATTCGCCTTGAGAGAGGGTTTAATATACGTTAGGGAGTCTCACGGATCAAACTAAGTAAATAAATTATATGGTTCAAGGTTATATAACAAGTGAAGTCTAGGTGGATTTTTCCTAAGGGTATCGTTTGAGTCAACTGAGTTTTCCCAAAAGTTATTTCCCAAATTCATTCTTTTTGTCTTTGCGTCTTAGCTTAGTAAGTAGATTAGTTTTAGTTTAAACAATCATCACTTTATATTAAGGCTAAATAATAAAAAGACGGTGAGTATTAGTATTTTTAGTTCCTTTGGGCTCGACAATCCGGTCTTGCCTAAACTATACTACTGTTCGATAGGTGCACTTGCCTTTAATCGTTGTCAGAGTTGGTTTCCAGGTTCGATCATTCTTTTATAAATTTTAAAACTCTAATTTACAGCGATCAAGTTTTTGGCGCCGTTGCCGGGGAACTAAAATATTAAGAAAACTCTATTTTTATTACTTTAGCCATTATTTTTATTTTTCGCAATTTATTTTTATTTTTAGTTTTAATTTTAAAATTTGCTAAATTTTCTTTATTTCTTTTCCTAGTAGGTACCTCTAGTTTATGACTAGAAGGAACCCGAGAGGACCTTTAGAATACAACAGTGATATTGAAGCTACCGTTCAAAGAAATCACAGAGAAATTAGGCGAGCCCTAAATTACCAAGGAGAGCGAGAAGACAGATCCAATCCTACTGAAGGGATGGACGAAAATAATCTTCCAACACAAGATGTGGGAGAAAATAATGCTCCTCGTACTATGTTTGATTATGCTAAACCTCATTTAACAGGAGCCGAATCTAGTATTGTTAGGCTTGCTATAGCTGCTAATAATTTTGAATTAAAGCCTAACACTGTACAAATGATTCAACAGTTTGTTCAATTTGATGGTTTACAGGACGAAGATCCAAACGCTCATATAGCTAATTTTTAGAGTTACGTGATACCTTCAAAATAAATGGTGTTTACGATGATGCCATACGACTTCGGTTATTTCCCTTTTCATTAAAGAATAAAGCTAAACAGTGGTTAAACGCGTTACCAAGAGGGTCAATCACTACATGGGAACAAATGACCAAAATTTTTTTATTAAAATATTTGCCACCGGCCAAAACGGCCAAATTACGTAATGATATCTCTTCTTTTGTGCAGATGGATTTAGAGACATTATACGATGCATGGGAGAGATATAAGGATCTATTGAGAAGGTGTCCACACCATGGTTTACTTTTGTGGCTCCAAGTCCAAACTTTTTATAACGGTGTGAATCCTTCAACGATACAACTAATCGACTCAGCCGCCGGTGGAACCTTGAATAATAGAACTCCTGAGGCAGCCTACGAATTTATAGAAGAGATGTCGCTGGATAACTATCAGTGGAAAGTTACAAGAATAAGGCCAATAAAAACAGACGGAGTTTACAACCTCGACGCAGTAACCATGCTATCAAATCAGGTAGAGTTGATGAATAAGAAGATTGATAGTTTGTGTTCTTCGCAGGTACATCTAGTCATGCAGTGCGACACAAGTGGGCGTGGGAATTCAGTACCCACCCTACCAACCAGCACAGAGAGCGAGCGGATGAACTATATAGGTAACAATTTCAGATCTAATAATAACCCATATAGTAATAACTATAATCAAGGTTGGAGGAACCACCCAAATTTTTCGTGGGGAGGACAAGGAAATCAAGGAAATCAAAGACAACAACCTCCTCAAAATTTCCAAAATCAGCCCTATCCACAAGAAAAGAAGCCGAGTCTTGAAGAGACGTTGAACAAATTCATAGCATCCACAGAAGCCCGTTTCCAAAAAAATGAGGTAACACTCGACTCCCAACAAACATCAATCAAAAAGATCGAGAACCAAGTTGGAGGACTTACAAAGGCAATCGGGAAAATTACCCAGTCAGTCAGAGAAATTGCAAAGTTATTATCCGAACGACCGCAAGGGCGTCTACCGAAGTAATACTAAAATTAATCAAAATGAGAAAATCCAAGCCATAATGACTCAAGAAAAGCGAAGAAGTAGACGAACCAGTCCAACACAAGGAAGCGAGGTAGAAAAAGGTAAAGTTGAGGTAACACAAGACAAGCCAAAACCGGTAATCAAGGAGTACCAACCTCGCGTACCTTACCCCGAGGCATTAAAAGAGAGGCGACACTGGAAGAAACAGTTCGGTAAGTTTCTTAAACTCTTAAAGAAATTACATATTAACTTACCATTACTTGAAGCTCATCGCGGATGCGATTCTAAGAAATTTTTAAAAGAGCTTCGACAAACAAAGCGAAGTTAGGCGAGTCGTCACATGTGGAACTTAACGCAAAGTGCTCAGCAATTCTCCAAAATAGGCTACCACAAAAGCTAAAAGATCCGGGGAGTTTTACAATTCCATGTTTAATTGGTAGACTAAGCGTTGATAATCGTTAGGTGATTTAGGGCAAGCATAAATGTCATGCCTTATAAATTGTTTAAAAATTAGGTCTAGGAAACCCAAACAAACTAGGATGAGCATTCAATTAGGTGATAAAAAAGCTGTTAGAATTCCTAGGGTATTATCGAAGATGTTCTTGTGAAAATCGCATGATTCGTTTTCCAGATGAGACTTTGTTGTCTTAGACATGGATGAGGATAATTCGATCCCCTAATCTTAGGAAGACCATTTTTAGCGCGTATCGGGACTAAAATTGATGTTGATGCAGGAGAACTCATACTTTGTGTAGGTAATGAGGCAGTCACCATCAAGGCTCTCGACTCGGCTAGAACATTGAGTAATCAAGGTGAGCGTAAATTCTACTAATAACCATTCGGTTAACCCTTATTTTCAGGAAGCACCACCAAAGAATACAGCTGAACCCGATCCTAAACCCCATGCCAACAAAGAAATAACTCATGAAGATCGAGGATTGATTCGATGATCTAGGCAGTGGAAGACACACTTTAAGGAGAAATTAGGGATACGACGAAGAAGCAGGAACCCCACGAGATAAAACCGAAAGAGCCCCAAAAGAGCTAATAGGAACAACAAATCACTTGAGAATAGGGGACCAAGTACTATTAGATCAGGTAAATCCTTGAATATCTCATCAGGACCTGGCACAAACAAAGAAATATCTTTTAGGGTAACCAATATTTTCCCACACTACACGATCGAGGTAAGTAATCCTACTTTTGGTACTTTTACTATAAACGCATCTCGACTTAAATTTTTCACGAGGATGAGATAATAACATGAGGAAGGACTTCCAACTCCTCAAACCACCTGAAGATGCAAGCGAGAAGAGAGTCTAGCTTAAGACTATAAGCAGCGCTTCGGGAGGCAACCGAGCACTAATACTAGTATTTTTTTATATATTCAGTTTATCTTAATTTTCCTTTTTATCTTCATTTTTAGCAACTAACAACCAACTAACCAAGTGCGAATTCCAGGCTACGGCCTTACACTGGCCGTGGCGTGGTGTGTAATGTGGTACTCGACGCTTTGAACTAACAGAGAGAGAGAAGGTACATGTCGGGAAAAATAGATTTTCAGAATCACGGACCCAACTACTACCCCACGGGCACCGACAAAGTGGCACGCCCGTGCTTTACGGCCGTGTGAGGCTATTGACTTGCCAACCATGGGCTGAACACGCCCGTGTCGGATAACTGTGCCAATATACTGACTTGTCGAACACAAAGGCTAGACACGGCGTGGGAACCAACACGCCCTAGAAACACGGCCGTGCGAGGCGGCCGTGTGAATCGACACACCCTCAACCCACGGGCGTGGGAAACTGCCAGATCTGAAAGTTTATTTAAACACCATACCCTTCTCATTTCTCTTCTTAACCCACTTTCTTTCTTCTCCTTTTTCTTTCTTTCTTTCTTTCTTTCTTTTCTCCCTCTTTCTTTTTCCTTTTTCTTAATAAATCCTTAGACTCTTGAGCCACAACAATATCATATCCATGGCAAGGAAGCGTAAAAGGCCAATCACAGTCTCCTCAAAGGAGACCGATTCACATGAGTTCATCATGTGACTTCATCCAAACAACAAGCCAAGGGTCTTTGAGACCAATTATCACATTCTTTTATTTTTATCTTCTCCTTTATTTTCCTTATCTTTACTTCTCTTCTACTTAATTTAGCTTATTTTATCTTAATTTCTTAATTTTAGGTTCTTAAGGCTGCTTGGGAATCACGCCACTTCCACCATCACTAATAACTTCGTCACCTTCAAAGTCACACCAACCTCTCGAACCATCTACCATAAGGATTCTCAGGCCCCTTTATCTTTTCTTTTAATTTTAGTTTTCTTCTTAGCCTCCTTCTCTTTATCTTCCTTGTCCTTAATTTTATATTTAGTTTACTTTAATTATGTCTTAATGATCCCTGGCTAATTCTCCACGAGCCTCCCAATTTCTTCATCTAGCGCAAGTTCGTCATCCAGACGGCCCATCACCACCACCAAAGGCACAATCTCCTCTCAAGGAATCATCCGAAAATTCAGGAAGTTTTCACTTATCCCCATATCTGATGATTTTATTACAAGGTTATTATATATTTTTGTACATTAAGGGCAATGTACATCTCAAGTGTGGGGGTGAACAACCTAAAAGATACCTAACTTAAATCCTGAATTTAGTCTTGTTTGAAAGTAAATTACTCATATTACTAATTAGGATGAAATTTCTGATGATTTATGATTTTTATTGATATGTTTTAGATTAAGTCATTGATAATTGTGCATTGATAATTAAATTCGAAGAATACTAGAGAATCAAGCATGATAAGTCTATTTTTCAGAAATTAAAAATTTGCTAGGTTGTCAAACTGAGTTTAAATATTACTTTGAAGTTTGAAATTTACGAGGTTGACATTAAAATACCCATAATTTTTGTGAGAATTTGAGCCTTATAGAGCATATATTCTTTTTCTTGCTCACTTTATTGATTATGAGTGTGTCAACACTGATTTGTTATTCTAGAACTTGCATCGATTATACATGTCGAGACCACATTTTTTTCTGATTTGATACACAGAGATGATAAAGGCACCTAGGATTTAACCCACTAACTCCATTAAAAAGCCTACCTTCACAATTAACCCTTAGTGAACCCCGTTTAATCCTAACAACCCATTTATTGACTCACCCACTAATATTAACCTAGAACCCCTTTGTTTTTGTTATCACCATTCCTTTAAATCACCCTTATATCGAGATTTGATTTGATTAATAGCCTAACTATGTTTTTATTTCAGTAATTTATCTTTTATTATGTATTTAATTTTGTTCTTAAAAAAAATGAAGTTTATTCATTATTAGTTATGTGATTAAATGAGCTTATACATAAATTCCAAATATCGAAGAAGAAGCTCGTATTATTAAGTATTATTAGTTTTCAATTGATGTAATTATTATTAGTTCATTAGTTCTTAGTTAGGTAATGTGTCAATTCAATCTCGATTCTAACCCTCTAATTCAGCCTTACTCTACACCTTAACCCTAGCCCCGTTACAACCCTAACAAAGACCTTTTTATTTGTGTTTCATCTCATATTTCAGTGGTGGAGATTTGATTTTCATGCAAGCCTATGGGATTAACTCTTCATGTTTGACTTCTTGAGTGCCTAAATTTTGAACCTTAAACACTTTGAGTGATTTGAGTGAATCTTTAGAGAGGATGTCAATCCTTGTCGATTTCGAATCAGAGGTAATTATTTAGATGAAGGGAAACACCTATGTTTTGTGCTACAGAATCTATGACTTATAATGTTTGAATTTTTAGGACTCTTTGAGTTGAATTATCCATGTATAAATTATCTCTGAATTATGATGAGACACTATCAATAGGAATTATGAATTGAGGAAAGTTCGTTTTAATTGTAAGTTGAGAATTTTGCTTGAGGACAAGCAAAAGCTTAAGTGTGAGGGTATTTGATAAACCGTAAAAGTAACATATTCTAAGCCCACATTTAGTATGCTTTTGGATGATTTAAGCCCCAATTTATGTAAAAAGGTGCTCTTAATCCTTTCTTTTCATGTCTTATACTCGAGAAAAGCACCCGATGACGAAAAGAACGAAAGCGGGCTTAAAAGCGGACCAAATTGGGCCAAGCCACGAAATCAAGCACGGCACGGACTTCAAGCCACACGGCCGTGCCACCATTCCTACTAGAACACGGCCTTACCATGACTTACACGGTCGTGCCTCATTCAACAGTGTCAAACACGGCCTGACCACGATTTACACGGGCGTGTGCCATGACCGTGCCTCTGCCGTGGAGAAGAGCAATTTCATTTGGGAAAGGATACTTAGGGAGAAAGAAACGTGTTTCAAAAGCCTATAAATACACCCTAGGTACCAGCTGAAAGGGGGGCGGAGAGCTAGGCCAAGAAGCCAAGCCGAAAAGGTCAGATTTGTGGGAATCACTCGAAGATAGCCAATTGATCCATCTCAAGAAGCCGGAATTCTACTCAAGATGAAGGATCTCCTCTTCAATTCCTTCAGGGGGTTTTAGGGATTTCTTATGTTTTGTTTTATCTTTTCTCTTGAGATATTGTCTTTTATTATTATGAACTAAACCTTCGGATACCCGAAGGGGATAAAACCTATGAGGAATCTTGTTATTTGATTTTTTGAATTATATGATAATAACTTAGTTTGTTCTTAATTGTGTGAACTTAATCCAAATCTAATGTGCTTAGGTGGAGGAGGAATAGACCCTACCTAAGAGTAGATCCAACATAATTAAGCGGAGTTGATCGCACGCCTAGAGATAGGGTGACGAGATTTTGCCGGATTAGGGTGAAACCTAATATGGGAGTCCACGGATCGATTTCTTTGCTATTCTAGGGGTTATTATAAGCAAAACGAGAGTTCCACTAATTAACCTAGGGTTAGACGTTATTCGCCTCGAGAGAGGGTTTAATATACGTTAGGGAGTCTCACGGATCAAACTAAGTAAATAAATCATATGGTTCAAGGTTAGATAACAAGTGAAGTCTAGGTGGATTTTTCCTAAGGGTATCGTTTGAGTCAACTGAGTTTTCCCAAAAGTTATTTCCCAAATTCATTCTTTTTGTCTTTGCGTCTTAGCTTAGTAAGTAGATTAGTTTTAGTTTAAACAATCATCACTTTATATTAAGGCTAAATAATAAAAAGACGGTGAGTATTAGTACTTTTAGTTCCTTTGGGTTTGACAATCCGGTCTTGCCTAAACTATACTACTGTTCGATAGGTGCACTTGCCTTTAATCGTTGTCAGAGTTGGTTTCTAGGTTCGATCATTATTTTATAAATTTTAAAACTCTGATTTACAGCGATCAACTTAAATATACCGTTTTTAAAATAAATTTACGGAAAAGGGCCTAAAAATAATTATTTACCGGAAAGGGCCATTTTAGTGTTAGGGCATGACTTTTTAGGGTTTTAGGGCTACAGTTTAGGGATTTTTAGGGTATTAGGGTTTAGAGTTTCTAGGGGAAAATTAATGGACTATATTTTAGGGTTAATTAATTAAAATAATTTTAAGTTTAGGGTTTCGGGAAAAATATATCAGCAAAATAAAAATTATTTGAATTTTTTTTACAGTAGTATCTGGCAATATAATTTTGAGAAGATGTTTCTGAACAAATAGTGACCAAAACGCTTCAAACAGGATGCACCGTTAGCAAGACTCATGAAAAAAGCTCCCACGTGGGACGCTCTTTTGCTCACTGATAGTCTCGGGCGAAATAATTTTGAGAAGACGTTTTGAACAAATAGTGGCCAAAACACTTCAAGCGAGGATGCTTTGTCGGCAAGAAATCTTGAAAAAAGCTCCCACGTGGACGCTCTTTTGCTCTGATGATCCGGCAATCCTTAGACTATAAATCAACCAAATTTCATTCTCGGGTTGCATACTGTAAATTGAGGCAAAAGTAAAATAGAAACTTAAGATGAGTGAACGTATTAATGCTGTTATTTACTACGATGGTGAGGTTTGTGACACCGAAAATGGTGTTACTTTTTTATCGGAGAACACAGCGCGATTGGGTTTTAACCGGAACATAGATTTGACAGAACTTCGCAAAAGAATTATGCGTAAAATCTTCGGAACAATGCCAATGAAAGTTCAGTCTATTAAATATAGATTTTACGCTTCGGTTGATCCCGTGAGATATGACACATTCAACATCAAAGGTCCTCGGAGCTTGGAGGCAATGGTGGAGACTCATCTTGCCAGTGGATCACCCTATCTTGAGGTATACATACATTTTTATAGCCAAGTGATCTTCCTTCAACTTCAACATCTACTGCTGTTTGAGGGGAATACACGACCCCAAGCCGACACTCTGTTAGTGGGAGGTAGAATACAAAAGCGCCCGTGTTTGGTGGTAGTATAGAAAACACAACCCTTGCACGACACTCGGTTGGTGGATGGGACATGCATATCCTTCCTTCGACGTTCGATGCTAGTAATACGTATTGGGGAACGTCATCAACTTCTAGTGGTTGGTAATCCACATATGATTGGGAATATTACGAAAGTTGTTTAAGAAGGGATAATGTACTCCTCACGACATCCACCGGCGAGGGGCCCTCGTTCATTGCAGATAATGGTGGGTCGGATGACGAGTCCGATGTGGATCCACCTCGAGAGCCTGGCCCCCATGGTGCAGAAATTACATTATTTTCTGAACCGGAGCCTGTTCCGACCGATGTTGAAGGCGGTTCAGATGAAGAAGAAGTTCTGCGATTCAGGGCGTACTCGCCTCCAGCCCACATGCATAATGTCGATCTATTTCAAGACGATGCATTGGAGTTTCCTGAACTACCACACAGAAGGCGTGACCGTACAAGTTCTTCGTTGGATTCGGGCAAATTAGAAGTTGGTAAAGAGTTTTCCAACAAGAATACTTTTCTTGGTGCATTGAAATAATATAGCATCAAGAATGGGGTTAACTACAACGTGGTTAAATCCAAACTCGATAAGTACGAGGCCAAGTGTGCAGTGCAAGACGGTACATGTTCATGGAAAATCATGGCCTCGTTGAGGAAAAGGACAGGCTTGTGGGAGATCAAAAAGTACAAAGGTCCACATACATGTCTTCTTAGATGCAGTATCACTAGGTGTTCAAGGTTTTTAATAATACTAATATTACGTAATGTTGCATTATTTAACGTACTTCGTTGTGAGTGTTTCACAAGATCATCAGAAGATGGATTCAGAGATGTTGGTGACTTAATAATGCGCGGTGAAGGCAGATCGAAGACTACGATGCAGACTTCGCCTTAATTGGCAATATCCGTAGCCAATTAGGGTACATGCCCTCTTACCGGAAGAGTTGGATAGCCAAGCAGAAGGCGCTGGAAAAGTTGCATGGTCGATGGGACGCTTCGTATAATGAAGTGTGGCAATGGTGTCAGGTGCTGGAGAGATATGTCCCAGGCAGCATAACAGACCTTAAAACGGAACCAGCGTATTACAACGACCGATTACTCCGTGCATGCCAAGTGTTCAAGCGTCTGTTCTGGACATTTAAGCAATGCCGAGACACATTTATATACTGCAAGCCATTGGTACAAATTGACGGTACCTTTATGTATGGTAGATATACGCATCGGCTATTGCTAGCTGTGGCACAGGATGGCAGTGGGAGAATCCTTCCAATTGCGTTTGCAATAACACCGGGGGAGTCAGCTGATGACTGGGATTTCTTTCTATCTAGGTTAAGGAGGCATGTCTACCCCCAACCTGATATATGCGTTATATCGGATCGGGGCCCTGGAATACTAGCCGCAATAGAGCGACAGGGAAGCATGTGGCATCGCACACACCATCAATATTGCCTAAGGCATGTTGCGTCCAACTACCACGGGCAACATCGATCTACAAGTCAACGACGGCAAGTGACCAACATGGGTATGTAATATCTATTAATATAATTTTGTTTGTAATATTCAATTTATTCTTAATTGAAGAGTGGTATGTAATATTCGCTATCAACTTATATTGGCAGGGTACGAGATCAATAAGGACCGTTTTCACGAGATGTTGGCGAGTTTGCGCTCAGTTAACGAAGAAGGCGCAAACTACCTACACAATATACCTTTTGAACAGTGGACACAAGCATACGACGACGGCCTACGATATGGTAATATGACCTCAAACCTGGCCGAATGCATAAATTCTGTTCTAAAAGGAACACGTCATTTGCCGATAACATCGGTTGTGCGAGAGACATATTTTCGTTTAGCGGCACTATTTCCGAAGCGAGCAATGAGTTATAAAGGCCAAATGCAAGGAGGCCATGTATGGTGCTTGTGAAGATGCGTGAGAAATTAACAAGGGGAAGGCACGGGCCAACACCATGCATACAGTGTGTCACGATCGTGACAACCTATGGTTTCGTGTGACGGAGTTTGACAGACCGAACCAAGGTATTGTTGGCGGGCAATATCGTGTACACTTGAGAAATAGGACCTGCGACTGTGGGATATTTGATGCACTTCGTTATCCATGCGCTCATGTACTTGCGGCTTGTCAGAATCTCCGTCTGGATCCCATGAGCTATGTCGGCGAAGTGTATAAAATAGAAAACATGTACAACGTGTGGAGACACGTATTCCCACCCGATCCTAGATGAGCGTAAGTGGTCGTCTGTATCGCTTGCTCCGTATAAGCTGTTACTGGATAGAGAACTGCGTCGCAAACCAAAAGGTCGACCCTGCTCGACTAGAATACGCAACAATATGGATATCCGAGAAACGGCCAACCAACGGAAGTTATGCGGATGATGTAGGAACCCAGGCCATACATCTCGCTCGTGTCCAAATCGGAATAGTTGATAGTCTCATTATCATTTTTGTCTCTTGGAAGAATGATTATGTCTCATTTTCGTCTGTATCATTTTTGTTTAGATGTATTTAAAGACATGATAGAAGTAAAGTATGTACTTTTCATTTCATTAAATATATCAAAATTACATTACAATTAGGATATTCAAAAACAACTTTCATTTTATGGGTTAATAAAAAAATAAATTACAAAAAAAATAACTTTTATTTTATTAAAGATAAAAAAAATTAAATTACAAATAAAAATAAAAACAATAACTTTTATTTTATTAAAGATATAAAAAATAAATTACAATAAAAAATTAAATTACAAATAAAAATAAAAAACAATAACTTTTATTTTATTAAAGATATAAAAAATAAATTACAATAAAAACAAATTTTATTTTATTAAAGATAAAAAATTAAATTACAAATAAAAATAAAAAACAATAACTTTTATTTTATTAAAGATATAAAAATAAATTACAATAAAAATAAAAAACAACTTTTATTTTATTAAAGATAAAAAATTAAATTACAATAAAAAAATAACTTTTATTTTATTAATGATATAAAAAATAAATTACAATAAAAAATAAAAAAATGGCGGTCGGAATCAATGTTGGTGCTTTGTGCGAATCGGTGCCACATGGGGGTGGTCGACTGATTCTGTATTGGATTCCTCCTTCTTCTAGCTTCTGCGAGATTGTGGAACCTCAGTGGGGATTCAGTTCCTCGGTGAGGGGTGCAGTTGTGGGTGTTGCGAGGATGACTCACCTTGATAAAATAATGACTGGGGAGGTGTTTGCATAAACCATGGCGGAGGTGTCTGAATCCCGTAAGGCGAAGGAGACTGGTAAAAAGAAGAGCTCCCCGACGGCGCCTCGTGCAATCCCTCATGTGACTGCGGCCTCAAGATCGACTGGCCAATCGGAGTAGTCGGGAACGGACTCGAACCGGGCCATGCATTCCAACCTGCCGTGGGACTGGGAAAAGGAAACATATAAGGGTTAGGATACATATAAGGGCTAGGTACACACACGGCATAATCTCGAAAAAGGTGATGATGGGTGTGTCAATTTGAAGTGTTGGGCCGGTGGTGATGTGTAGGCGCTGTTGATGGGCCCTATGATTGTGTCGGCGCTGTTGATGGTCCCGTCTCATCACCCCTTCTCCTTAGATTTAAAGGGCCCCGTCGTTCCCTTTGTTCACGAAGTTACCGTCGCCTCTCCTCTTCTGACAATAAAAACGGCTTGCCATGGATCCGAAACCATGGCATGTATTCCGGCACGCACGCTAACTCAGGAACGATGATCGGTTCCCGAGTAGGTATATAATCATACCGGTTCTCCCACAAGTCGAAATACGCTGACCAAAATCTTGGCCAATCCGTATGCAACTGCTGTAAGTCGACTTTGTGCTCATCATCGAGCACCTCAGGTGCCACGGGAATCAGTTGTCATTATCCAAATTGACGCAGAACTCGATCTGACTGGTGCATCTCCACGGTCGCATAGTTGATCAATGGGACCTTCAAGTGCCAAATGTTCGGATTTTGAAAGAACTCATCTGAAATTACTGCCCGAATGGAGGGATCCTCGTATGGTTTTCATTCAAACTATATTATGATAAAAATATTAGTTATATACTAAATACTAAATACTAAATACTAAATACCAAATACTAAATACTAAATACTAAATACTAAATACGAAACGACTATTTCATTACGAAATTTAATTAAAATTTAATACTTACTTGTGCTTCCGACCGTTGCTCTAGTAGAAGCCGTATATCTTCAAGCGATGTATGTATTCCAACATAACTCGCCAGGTAACACCCCGAACCCGGCCTAGAAGTTAGGCCCGAATCTGGTGTGTCACATGGAAGTAAAAACTTGCTTGAGAAATACAGCCTCTTTGTTAAAAACCCAAAACACTTAAGCAATTCATGTCTTTAAAAACCTTTTCGTTTGCGGAAGCATATTTGAAATAAACAATTTACGAAAATGTGACGTTTAGAAATAGAGTTGCAGAAGCATTTTGAAAACGTTGCGGAAACATAGATAAAATGCAAGTATTTTTGAGAGGTTGTTTGATAAATCGAAAATCGAACTAGTAATCTTTTAAAACCGTGACTTTTGAAAATATGGTTGATAATTTGAGAGAAAATTTCCAATGTTAAAGATATTTGTAAAAGTTTGTTATGAAATCCATATATTAATCAATTTTGGAAAACCTTTATTTAAGTTTTAGAAAATTCTCGTTTTAAACAATTTAAGCAAAATAATAAGTATATCAACCATAAAGCAAATAATAAAACACTCCAGAGGCCTTATTACAACATAAAAACCCAAAATAGTAAAGTGAACGGAATTAAAAATCTAAAAGTTCAAAATAAAACACCGTTTCTGAAGTATGGCCTCCACCGAGTCATCCATGGGCCCAAGTCCTCAAATCCTTTGAGCATTACTTGCAAGGGTTAAGAAAAAGGGGGGTGAGTTACAAGAACTCAGTGTGAAATCCCCTTACCGTCATCCACTGGGCCTGAACCTGCTTAGAAATATCTTGGGCCTAAGCCCATATAAGATAATCTTGGGTCGAAGCCATATTACAAAACAGTATATATATATATATGAATGCAAAGTATGCAACCCAACCCATCCATCCAATCTCTCCCCGTACCGGCCCGGTCTCTCTGTGGGGATCAAGTCAACCCACCCCGCTTGATCTCTCCAATTGCAGTCAAGCGCCATTTATACTATTTGTGGTTGAGCCACCGATTCATATACGGTAAAATGATCGACACAGAGTCGTTAATTCATATGTTAGGCACATAGCCATTATCAGAATTTGTGGCAATGCCACCGGTCTATACTTCTCTTCATTCAAATTTTCCCATCCCATGCAATATGTAAAGATGCATCATACATAATCGTAAAACATCCATATAGAAATAACATCCATTAACCTATTGAATACTTTTTATGAATCAGCCCATTAAAGCAATACGATCATTCGGCCCATAGGGGCATTTCGGTAATTCGGTCCATAAGGACATTTCGGAAAATCGGCCCATTATAACAATCTATCAAATCGGCCCATAGGGGCATTTTGGTAAATCGATAATTTTACCCACTAAGGGTAATTCGGTAATCTCGCAACCCAGGGGTATTTCGGTAATTTACACTCCAAGGGTATTTCGGTAATTTCGCAACCCCGGACTTAACTACTAATTTAGGCATAAACATTTGAAACTGTCCATCTGCGTCATACTGACTAAATTGACTATAACTCGAGTTAGAAAACTCAAAATTTAAATCCGTAAATTTTCCTTGAAACTAGACTCATATATATTCTTACTACAATTTTTCCAGAATTTTTGGCTTATCCGTTTAGTACATTTTATTCCTTAAAGTTTCCCTTGTTTCACTGTCCAACAATTCTGATCTCTCTTACCTTAATTTCAAATATCTCACTGTACGGTTTTCATATACTATTCTCACTTGTTTCTATTGAAAATAGGTTCTCTAAGGAATCCATAAATATAATTATAACTCTTAATTCACTTTGTACAATTTTAAACGATTTTACCAAGACAGATCAGGAAACCACGAAGTCATTCAGAACCAGTCTCACTAAAATTAAGATATCTCAGAATATAAAATTCCTCTTCCTCCTCTGTTTCTTTCATATAAAAATAGACACAGTAAGATTTATTTCGATATCTTTTTCACTTTCAAACTCCCTTTATCCTATTTTTCGTGATTTTTCAAAATCACGTCACTGCTGCTGACCAAACTGTTTCATTGTAAAACTATGGTTACTACTACGAACATACGCACTCCAGAGTGGTCTCGGATGCCGGTTTTTCCGGTTTTCTTCGATATTTTGACCAAATCATAAAACATATCATACAAACATTCAGAGAGGTATGAGATTACACACCATTTCAAACATGTATTTGGAAGGGTACGGGATTACACACCATTTCAAACATATATTCGTAAGGGTACAGGATTACACACCTTGATTACAAGTTGTGCTTTCTACCGTTTCAACACCACGAATGTGATCTCCCTCAGTGCACCAAAAATTGATCCTACCCTTTGGCTACTGAAATCCCATCCTAACAATATTTGGTGAGCAAAAGAGTCGTTAGCAATTATCCCACCTTTGATCAAAACAAATCTTATAACAACGTTCTTACCCCACTTGCTTGACGAGTCGACGATAATGATTTGGTTAATACAAATCACTTGTGCTCCTTTACCTTGTTGAAAGTCCTAAGCCCAACGATGGCCAAATCACAGGAAAGAATGTAACTCAGACCCAACGAGAGAGAAAGAAGAACACTCGATTATTAAGGAAAAACTCGGATGAAAAAAAGTTATCGACAAAGAGAGAACTACTACTTACCGATTGTTAATTTCCTTGTAGCGCCACTCACTTAAATCACTATGAAAAGAGGATGATTTGATCACAAGGTAATGTCGAATTAAGAATAGAGAAAATGTTGATGAAAAGGTCAAAAGAAAAGAATGGATGGAGAGAAGAGTGCTAGATTGTTTCAACTATCTAAGGGGAGATGAACAAAAAGGTGAGTGATTCGGCCAAACAAAGGAGAAAGATGTACACTCAAAGCTTGAAGATTCGGCAGGAAGGAGAAGGAAATTTTGAGAGAAAAGAAAAATGACACAAAAGTTGCAAATAGGAGTTTTTGGCCAAAACAACACCAAAACTTTTACCAATTGCCAAAGAAAATTCGGCTACCTCCCTCTACACCCAAAACCGTCCACATTCATTACCATAATGGTCAAAAATTGGCCAACCACACTTTCCATAACACTTCCCTTGAAAAAGGCCACATGTTCCCCTTACTTTCCCCTTTCTCTTGATTTCTTTCCTCACCTTCATCCTTTCCTATTTTCCTTAGCCATCTTGCCAAAAATAAAAAGTCCAACTTGCCTTATTTACAAGCTTGAAGTACCTTAAGGAAAGAGTACAAAAAAAAAATAGTCAAAATTTTGTACTTGATGGGATTTGAACCTCCTCCCTCAAAGTCTTTCATGTGGCGCCATAACCTCTTTACCATATGCTCAATTATGCTAGCACATTACTCATTTAAATCCATAAACATTGAGGTCACTTACAATCTCTCCTTAAAGTGCTTAAACACAAAATTCTTCCTATAACTTAACTTGAACCCGGAACTTCCTAGAAACCTCGTAACTCTCCAAAATCACCTTCCTAATAAGTCCAACTTGAAATAATGCCGTTCTCAAATTCCCATAAATTTTAAAACGCTTCTACGCTCAAGGTCCAATAGGCCCAATAGGTCTAATTCTACTAGGCCCAATTTTGGGATGTTACAATTCTACCCCTTAAAGAAATTTCGTCCTCGAAATTTCCAACCAACTACTAACCGCACCGTTTAAAACATACCACTATGCTTTCGCTGCGCACTCTGATCTTAATAACACCAATGTACTTTTAACAAAATCTTGAATCCTCTTTCACACAACCAATCATCTAACCACAGAAGCAAGCAGTTATCTACTACTTATACCTCAAATTTTCTATATTCAATCATCACGTCCAACCATAACATACCTGACTTGATGGTGATGAAACAATCCCGAACCTTATGCTCCTTAGACCCGCATCTCAAGCATGCTCCTAACCTCCTCCAAAGATTCTCCGGATGGCGCCTTACGCAATAATCGCAAGCCAAAAGTTTGGGACGTGCCTTAACACGCTTTTTACGGAGCGAGACTGCGACCTAAAAGAACCGCGATCTCTTTTCTTCTTACAGTCCATACACCCAACTCGAAGTGCTTCACCGATTCCTTTAACCTCCTCCAATACCTCTTTAACTATTTGGGTCAGCTCAACAACCCAAGCTCGATCATAAGATCCCGTCTCAACCATTGGCGATGCAGCGCCTCCCCTTTCGAAACATGCCCCGATGCTGAAGATCTAGCCTTAGCACCTCGGCCTCTACCACGCGTCCATCTATCTATCGCTTCACGTCCTTTAACGCTCATGTTCACTAATGTCGACTTAATCTTATTACAAGTCTTATGAATCAGTATAATTATTCAATATTTATTAAACAATGTTTTATGGAGTATAGGAAGTAAAGTTATTTTCGTAGTACGTATCTAAGGTCTCAATTTCTATAGTTTTAGCTCCTAAAGCTAAGAGTTCTAGAGTGTTTCTACAGTCATACCACAATAATCATAAATTGAAAACATAAACTTACTTGACTTGGTGCCGGATACCCGTGGTGCCATACTTCCTTTAGAACATGCATTTATAAATTAAAATTTTATACAGCTCTGGAAAATGCTTTTGAACCCAAACCACAGCCGAGTTTTGCAACCTAGGCTCTGATACCATAAAATGTAACACCCCGAACCCGGCTTAGAAGTTAGGCCCGAATCTGGTGTGTCACATGGAAGTAAAAACTTACTTGAGAAATACAGCCTCTTTGTTAAAAACCCAAAACACTTAAGCAATTCATGTCTAATTGAAAACGTAATTATCTTTAAAAACCTTTTCGTTTGCGGAAGCATATTTGAAATAAACAATTTACGAAAATGTGACGTTTAGAAATAGAGTTGCAGAAGCATTTTGAAAACGTTGCGGAAACGTAGATAAAATACAAGTATTTTAGAGAGGTTGTTTGATAAATCGATAATCGAACTAGTAATCTTTTAAAACCGTGACTTTTGAAAATATCGTTGATAAATTGAGAGAAAAATTTCCAATGTTAAAAATATTTGTAAAAGTTTGTTATGAAATCCATATGTTAATCAATTTTGGAAAACCTTTATTTAAGTTTTAGAAAATTCTCGTTTTAAACAATTTAAGCAAAATAATAAGTATATCAACCATAAAGCAAATAATAAAACACTCAGAGAGGCCTTATTACAACATAAAAACCCAAAATAGTAAAGTGAACGGAATTAAAAATCTAAAGTTCAAAATAAAACACCGTTTCAAGTATGGCCTCCACCGAGTCATCCATGGGCCCAAGTCCTCGCATCACTTTGAGCATTACTTGCAAAGATTAAGAAAAAGGGGGTGAGTTACAAGAACTCGAGTGTGAAATCCCCTTACAGTCATCCCTTTGGCTTTGAACGAACTCGCTTAGAAATATCTTGGGCCTAAGCCCATATAAGATAATCTTGGGCCGAATCCCAATTACAAAACAATATATATATATATATATATATGAATGCAAAGTATGCAACCCAACCCATCCATCCAATCTCTCCCCGTACGGCCGGTCTCTCTGTGGGGATCAAGTCAACCTACCCCCGCCAGATCTCTCCAATTTGCGATCAAAGTCGCCATTTATACTATTTGTGGCTGAGCCACCAGATTCATATACGGTAAAATGATCGACACACAGAGTCGTTAATTCATATGTTAGGCACATAGCCATTATCGAATTTGTGGCAATGCCGGTCTATACTTCTCTTCATTCAAATTTTCCCATCCCATGCAATATGTAAAGATGCATCATACATAATCGTAAAACATCCATATAAAAATAACATCCATTAACCTATTGAATACTTTTTATGAATCAGCCCATTAAAGCAATACGATCATTCGGCCCATAGGGGCATTTCGGTAATTCGGTCCATAAGGACATTTCGGTAAATCGGCCCATTATAACAATCTATCAAATCGGCCCATAGGGGCATTTCGGTAAATCGATAATTTTACCCACTAAGGTTAATTCAGTAATCTCGTAACCCAGGGGTATTTCGGTAATTTACACTCTAAGGGTATTTTGGTAATTTCGCAACCCCGGACTTAACTACTAATTTGGGCATAAAAATTTGAAACTGTCCATCTGCGTCATACTGACTAAATTGACTATAACTCGAGTTAGAAAACTCAAAATTTAAATCCGTAAATTTTTCTTGAAACTAGACTCATATATCTTCTTACTACAATTTTTCCAGAATTTTTGGCTTATCCGTTTAGTACAGTTTATTTCTTAAATTTTCCCTTGTTTCACTGTCCAACGATTCTGACCTCTCTTATCTTAATTTCAAATATCTCATTGTACGGTTTTCATATACTGTTCCCACTTGTTTCTTTTGAAAATAGGTTCTCTAAGGAATCCATACATATAAATTATAACTCTTAATTCACTTTGTACAATTTTAAACGATTTTTCCAAGACAGAACAGGGAACCACGAAGTTCATCAGAACCAGTCTCACTAAAATTAAGATATCTCAGAATATAAAATTCCTCTTCCTCCTCTGTTTCTTTCATATAAAAATAGACACAGTAATCTTTATTTCGATATCTTTTTCCCTTTCTAACTCCCTTTATCCTATTTTTCGTGATATTTCAAAATCACGTCACTGCTGCTGACCAAACTGTTTCATTGCAAAAATATGGTTACTACTACGAACATACGCACTCCCGAGTGGTCTCGGATGCCGGTTTTTCCGGTTTTCTTTGGTATTTCGACCAAATCATAGAACATATCATACAAACATTCAGAGAGGTATGAGATTACACACCATTTCAAATATGTATTCGGAAGGGTACGGGATTACACACCATTTCAAACATATATTCGGAAGGGTACAGGATTACACACCTTGATTTCAAGATGTGCTTTCTACCGTTTCAACACCACGAATGTGATCTCCCTTATTGCACCAAAAATCGATCCTACCCTTTGGCTACTGAAATCCCATCCTAACAATATTTGGTGAGCGAAAGAGTCGTTAGCAATTATCCCACCTTTGATCAAAACAAATCTTATAACAACGTTCTTACCCCACTTGCTTGACGAGTCGACGATAATGATTTGGTTAATACAAATCACTTGTGCTCCTTTACCTTGTTGAAAGTCCTAAGCCCAACGATGGCCAAATCACAGGAAAGAATGTAACTCAGACCCAACGAGAGAGAAAGAAGAACACTCGATTATTAAGGAAAAACTCGGATGAAACAAAGTTATCGACAAAGAGCGAACTACTACTTACTGATTGTTAATTTCCTTGTAGCGCCACTCACTTAAATCAATACGAAAAGAGGATGATTTGATCACAAGGTAATGTCGAATTAAGAATAGAGAAAATGTTGATGAAAAGGTCAAAAGAAAAGAATGGATGGAGAGAAGAGTGCTAGATTGTTTCAGCTATCTAAGGGGAGATGAACAAAAAGGTGAGTGATTCGGCCAAACAAAGGAGAAAGATGTACACTCAAAGCTTGAAGATTCGGCAAGAAGGAGAAGGAAATTTTGAGAGAAAAGAAAAATGACACAAAAGTTGCAAATAGGAGTTTTTGGCCAAAACAACACCAAAACTTTTACCAATTGCCAAAGAAAATTCGGCTACCTCCCTCTACACCCAAAACCGTCCACATTCATGACCATAATGGTCAAAAATTGGCCAACCACACTTTCCATAACACTTCCCTTGAAAAATGCCACATGTTCCCCTTACTTTCCCCTTTCTCTTGATTTCTTTCCTCACCTTCATCCTTTCCTATTTTCCTTAGCCATCTTGCCAAAAATAAAAAGTCCAACTTGCCTTATTTACAAGCTTGAAGTACCTTAAGGAAAGAGTACAAAAAAAATAGTCAAAATTTTGTACTTGATGGGATTTGAACCTCCTCCATCAAAGTCCTTCATGTGGCACCATAACCTCTTTACCATATGCTCAATTATGCTAGCACATTACTCATTTAATTCCATAAACATTGAGGTCACTTACTATCTCTCCTTAAAGTGCTTAAACACAAAATTCTTCCTATAACTTAACTTGAACCCGGAACTTCCTAGAAACCTCGTAACTCTCCAAAATCACCTTCCTAATAAGTCTAACTTGAAATAATGCCGTTCTCAAATTCCCATAAATTTTAAAACGCTTCTACGCTCAAGGTCCAATGGGCCCAATAGGTCCAATTCTACTAGGCCCAATTTTGGGATGTTACACGCCGAATGGTTCCACCTAATTAAATAAATTTTTAGCATACAATTATATTTTAAATCTATGTAATAATTGTAAAATCTAATATTAAATTTACCTCATTATGAGTGGGAATGTATATGGGTGGTCCACTCGAGGACGGAAAAATGGAAATCGAAACCGTGCCCATGATTGCAGTAGTGATAGGCAACTTTCGATTTTCACTTTATTCGGCCGCGTCGCCCCGCACATCTCCCGATACAATTTTGCTAGCACGGCTGACCCCAACTCAATTCACCGACTGCTCTAAAATCAACGAGTTTTAGCAGCCATCTCAGGTGTACGAGGTTTTGTGACAGGTTTGGCATCAGATAGCCTCCAATCATCTCCAGAATGTATGCCCGAGCATACCGTATTCTTTCTATTTCGGTCTAACCATTATTCGGCTCCGGGAATGTGTCTCGTAACCAGCTCATCTCGATCCGACCACCGTAAATGTTATCCGGAATAGCACCCAAAAGCTCGTAGCATACGGCGGCCCAATTGCCAGAAGTTGCGGACTCGGTGACTACGGACCCATCCACCGGCAATCCTAATTGCAAATGCACGTCCTCCAGAGTGATAGTACACTCTCCGCATGGAAGATGGAAAGTGTGCGTCTCGGGTCTCCACCTCTCTATCAACGCACTGATTAACTTCGGGTCCAACTTGCACCCCCGGCCTATCGTGGCCATGTGCCAAAAACCCACTTCCTGCAGGTAATTCTCGATAAATGGCGATGGCGGACCAGACATATTGCGAATATAGCATTGCAACACCCGATCTACAGACTGTTTAAAAAATTATAAAATAAAATTTAATTAAAATTGCATAAACCTTAAAAATTTTAAATAGTATTGAAAAATTAAAATTAAAACTTACCATTTGCATTTGATCGACGGAGATGTGTTTATCGTCGAGACGAATTAATTCTCCGGCCACTGCTAATACGATCGAATATTCTAAAATTTATCAAAAAAAATATATTTCAAAAAATTTAAAAAAGGGCTTTTTTGTAAATATTAAAGGACTATTGTGAAATTTGAGAGGAAGTTTAAAGGATTTTGAGAGAAATTTGAGAGGAATTTGAGAGAAAGTTGAGAGAAAAATGAGTAAGGACTAATGTGTGAAAAAAATAAAAGGGTTGCAGGGGCAAAGCGCATCCACGAGGGCGCACTTTGTGCCACATCAGCAAAGCACGCCCTCTAGGACGTTTTTTTTGCTGATGTGGCACAAAGCGCGCCCTCGTGGACGCGCTTTCCTGCTGCATCCCCCCAAAACGTGCTGACGTGGACGCGTTTTGGGGGGAAATGGCCCTTTCCGGTAAATAATTATTTTTTCGGCCCTTTTCCGTAAATCTTTTTTAAAATCGGTATATTTAGGTAAATTGCCCCAGTCTTTATAATAAAAAAATTACTACACTTATAATATGGATTGAGAAATAAATATCACACATATAAAAATTATATTTACTAAAAATAATCATATTTGTTGTAATTATTTGATTTTATGAATAAAAGAGTTATTAATTAAAATAAAAAATTAAAATAATATATTTATTAATTAAAAATAAAAAAAAGCTTGAAACAACATGAAATAAAAATTACAAATGTGTTTAGAAAAGGGATTAAACCTGAGTCTTAAGGATAAAATTATTATTTAAAAACTTACCTAAGGAAACTAATATATTAAAAATATTAATTAAAAATAAAAAAAGCTTAAAACAACATAAAATAAAAGGTACAAATGTGCGTAGAAGAAGAATCGAACCTAAGACTCAAAGACAAAACCATTAGCATTTAACCATCTAACCAAAGAGACTAATTATATTAAAAAAGTCAAAAATTGCAAGTTAAAGAGAAAGTGCGTCCAACTGGGCCGCGCTTTCCTACTAACTATGTAGAAAGTGCACCCAACTAGACATGCTTTCACACTCTCTCTAAAAACGACATATTTCTCTAAATTTTCAAAAAATCAGGCTATTTAGCCAATAAACTTTTCTTTTTGGCATATATGACCTAAATTAATCATAAGTAGATTCTGTATAAAAATATATCTTTTTGGTTAGTGGGGGAGAGGGGTGTTTTTCTTCTTTCTTGTTGCTGCCGAAAACCATGGAAAGCTTTGGAGAAAGCTTTGCTATTTTGTTACTAACTTTGAATGCATGTAAGTGTTTTTATTCTTCATTTTTGGTAAATTTTGTATTTTTGGAACCATTGATGTTAGGCCCAACTAATAAAAGGATTATATTGTTAAATTATAATAAAATTAGGGACTGATTTTTGAGGTGTTTCGTTGTGCTGGAAAAATGTAGATGAATGATTATTTTATTTTTTTTGAGTAATTTAGCTACTTTATGAAGTAATTGTTGTTTGTATTAATTCCTAGTGAATTAGATATTTTAAATCTAAAATAACATGGTGTTAATCAATAAATTGCCAAGGTTTGGGGGGACTATTTGAGAGTTGTATATGTACGATTAGCTGGGAATTTGGTTAAGGAGGTGGATAAAAATAGTTTTTGTGTAATGATTTTGCTAGCATTTATCTTTAAGGAGTTCGGTGTTACAAAATGAAAATAGCATGGTTAAAACTGTAAATTTTGGTGATTAAGGGACTGCCTGGGTGATGTATAGATTCGGTTAGCTGGTATTTAATTCAAGAAAAAAATTACTAAGAAGGGTTAATTGGGCAAATTACCAAAAAATACCCTTTTTTACAAAATTTACGGAAAAGGACCTACTTTTTAATTATTTACCGAAAAGGGCCATTTTCCCCGAAAGTGCGTCAACGTCAGCGCGTTTTCAGGGGATGCAGCAGGAAAACGCGTCCTTGAGGGAGCGCTTTCTGCTACATCAGCAGAAATCGCGTCCTTGAGGGCGCGTTTTGCTGATGTGGCAAAAACGCTCCCTCAGGGAGGCGTTTTGCCCGCTTCTAACGGTCAAATTTTTTTGAGCGTTGGGCCTCCAACGGTAAAAAAAATAAAACTATAAAACCCCCCACCCTTTCATTTTTTTCACACAAAGGTCCTTCTCTCAATTTTCTTTCAACTTTCTCTCAAATTCCTCTAAAATTTCTCTCAAATTCCTTAAAGTTCCTCTCAAATTTCACAATAGTCCTTTAATTTTTACAAAAAAGCCCTGTTTAAAAGTTTTTTGAAATATTTTTTTGTTAAATTTACCAAAAAGCCCTGTTCAAATTCCTTTAACTTTTTGCAATGGCCGGAGAATTAATTTGTCTCAACAATAAACACATCTCCGTCGATCAAATGACAATGGTAAGTTATAATTTTAATTTTTCAATACTATTTAATATTTTTTAGGTTTATGCAATTTTAATTAATTTTTATTTTATAATTTTTTAAACAGTCTGTAGATCGGGTGTTGTAATGCTATATTCGCAATATGCCTGGTCCGCCATCGCCGTTGATCGAGAATTACCTACGGGAAGCGGGTTTTTGGCACGTGGCCATGATAGGCCGGGGGTGTAAGTTGGACCCGAAGCTAATCAGTGCGTTGATAGAGAGGTGGAGACCCGAGACTCACACTTTCCATCTTCCATTGCAGAGAGTGTACTATCACTCTGGAAGACGTGCATTTGCAATTGGGATTGCCGGTGGATGGGTACGTAGTCACCGGGTCCGTAACTTCTGGTGATTGGTGAGCCGTATGCTACGAGCTTTTGGGTGCTATTCCAGATAACATTTACGGAGGTCAGATCGAGATGGGCTGGTTACAAGACACCTTCCTGGAGCCGGATAATGATTCGACCAAAATAGAAAGAATACAGTATGCTCGGGCATACATTCTTGAGATGATTGGAGGCTATTTGATGCCGGACTTGTCACGAAACCTCGTTCATCTGAGATGGCTGCTAAAACTCGTTGATTTTAGAGCAGCCAATGAATTGAGTTGGGGGTCAGCCGTGCTAGCAAAATTGTATCGGGAGATGTGCGGGGCGGCGCAGCCGAATAAAGCGAAAATCGGAGGCTGCCTATCACTACTGCAATCATGGGCACAGGTTCGCTTTCCATTTTTACGTCCTTGAGTGGACCACCCATATACATTCCCACTCATAACGAGGTAAATTTAATATTAGATTTTACAATTATTACGTAAATTTAAAATATAATTGCATGCTAAAAATTTATTCAATTAGGTGGAACCATTCGGCGAGTTATGTTGGAATACCTACCTCGCTTGAAGATATACGACTTCTATTAGAGTAACGGTCGGAAGCACAAATAAGTATTAAATAAAATATATTTTCGTAATAAAATGGTCGTTTCGTATTTCGTATTTCGTATTTCGTATTTAGTATTTAGTAGTTAGTATTTAGTATTTAGTATTTAGTATATAACTAATATTTTTATCATGTTAATATAGTTTGAATGGACACCATACGAGGACCCGTCAATTGAGGCGATAATTCGGAAGAGTTCTTTCAAAATCCGAACATTTGGCATGTGAAGGTGCCATTGGTCAACAATGCCATCATGGAGATGCACCAGTCAGATCGGGTTCTGCGTCAATTTGGATTTCGACAACCGATTCCTGTGGCACCTGAGGTGCTCGATGATGAGCACAAAGTCGACTTACGGATGTTGCATACGGATTGGCCAAGATTTTGGTCAGCGATATTGAATTGTGGGAAAACCAAGATGATTATATACCTACTCAGAACCGATCATCGTTCCCGAAGAAGTTAGCGTGCGTGTTTAATACATGCCATGGTTTAGGATCCATGGCGTCGTATTTATTGTCGTAAGAGGAGAGGCGACGGCAACTTCGTGCACAAAGGGAACGGGGCCCTTTAAATCCAAGGAGAAGAGATGATGGGGCGGGCCCATCAACGGTAGCCGCCGATACAATCACGGGCCCAACACTTGGTGACGACACACACATCACGGCCTTTTCCGGTTATGCCGGTGCGTATCCTAGCCCTTATATGTATCCTAACCCTTATATGTTTCCTTTTCCCACCCAATGGCAAAGTTGGAATGCATGGCCCGATTCGAGTCCGTGACTACTCGACGGCGCCAGCCGATCTATAGGCCGCCGTCACATGAGGGATCGCACGAGGCGCCGTCGGAGAGCTCTTCTTTTTACCAATCTCCTTCGCCGTATGAGATTCAGACACCTCCGCCATGGATGATGCAAACACCTCCGCAGTCAATATTTTATCAAGGTGGGTCATCCTCCCAACACCCATAACCAGACCCCCTGCTGGAGGAACCAGAATCCCCACCTGAGCAACTACAACTCCGCCGGATGCTAGAACAAGAAGGAATCCAGCGCGTAACCGTCGACCAGCCCCATGTGGCACTGATTCCGGCTGGCACCAACATTGATTTTTTTAATATATTTGTATAAACTTTTTTATATTGTTTCATTTATTTTTTTATTGTAATTTTTATTTTTTATAAAATAAAAGTTGTTTTTAATATCCTAATTGTAATTGTAATTTTTATATTTTTTTAAAAAATAAAAGTTATTAACTAAAAAAGACTTTATTAAATGTCATATTAAAATTTAGTAAAGGAAATTTCTAAGTATTGTTTATTTAAGAAAATTTTTAACAGTTTACTTTATCAAAAGCCTGACAGAAACTGAGGGTTTCCATTTCTCAATAAAAGCACCATTTGCAAGCACAACATTTGGCTCTTTTCTAATATATTTTTCAAGGTGCTTTATTCTTAATAAAATAAAAGTTATTTTTAATATCCTAATTGTATTGGTTCAAGTAAGGACTAAATCGGAAATGTGAGAAAAGTTTTTCGGGATCAATAGTAAATATTCAAAATTTGACGGGTTAAAATGTTATATGAAAAAAACCTTGAAGGGCCAATGGTGTAAATATTTTAAGGGTGGAACGATCTAGAAACTATTAAGAAATGGATGAATTAGGACTAAATTGAATAAGTGAAAAGTATGAGGGGTTAATTTGTAATTTTATCAAGATGGATGTTGATCCAATGTAGGAATTTTGAAGGATCGTAAGGGGCAAAATAATCATTTAGCAAGAAAGATAATTTTGAAGAATAATGATGATGGTGATATTTTAGATTAATTGAATAACTTTTTTTTTTTTGTTTTGCAACTTAGTCCATCTACAAAAGTTCACCATTTTCATCAAGAAATTAAAAGAATTTTCATAGCCACCAAGAGACAAAAATGATAAGGAGACTATCACCTATTCCGATTTGGACACGAGTGAGATGTATGGCCTGGGTTCCTACACCATCCGCATAACTTCTGTTGGTTGGTTGTTTCTCGGATATCCATATTGTTGCGTATTCTAGTCGAGCAAGGTCGACCCTTTGGTTTGCGACGCAGTTCTCTATCTGGTAACAACTTAAACGGAGCAAGCGATACAGATGGCCACTTACGTTCATCTGGGACTGGTGGGAATACGTGTCTCCACACGTTGTACATGTATTCTATTTTATACACTTCGTCGACATAGCTTATGGGATCCAGACGGAGATTCTGACAAGCCGCAATTACATGAGCGCATGGATAACGAAGTGCGTCAAATATCCCACAGTCACAGGTCCTATTTCTCAAGTGTACATGATATTGCCCGCCAACAATACCTTGGTTCGGTCTGTCAAACTCCGTCACACGAAACCATAGGTTGTCGCGATCGTGACACATTATGTGCATGGTGTTGACCCGTGCCTTCCCCTTATTAATTTCTCGCAATACCTTCGCACACCATACATGGCCTCCCTGCATTTGGCCTTTATAACTCGCTGCTCGCTTCGAAAATAGTGCCACTAAACAAAAATATGTCTCTCACACAACCGGTGTTATTGGCAAATGACGCGTTCCTTTTAGAACAGAATTTATGCATTCATCCAGGTTTGAGGTCATATGACCATATCGTAGGCTGCCATCATATGCTTGTGTCCACTGTTCGAAAGGTATGTTGCATAGGTAGTTTGCGCCTACTTCGTTAACTGAGCGCAAACTCGCCAACATCTCATGAAAACAGTCATTATTGATCTCGTACCCTGCCAATATAAGTTGATAGCGAATATTACATACCATTCTTCAATTAAGAATAAATTGAATATTACAAACGAAATTATATTAATAGATATCACATACCCATGTTGGTCACTTGCCGTCGTTCACTAGTAGATCGATGTTGCCCGTGGTAGTTGGAAGCAACATGCCTTAAGCAATATCGATAGTGTGTGCGATGCCATAGGCTTCCCTCTCGCTCTATTGCGGCTAGTATTCTAGGGCCCCGATCCGATATAACGCATATATCAGGTTGGGGGCAGACATGCCTCCTTAACCTAGATAGAAAGAAATCCCAGTCATCAGCTGACTCCCCCAGTGTTATTGCAAACGCAATTGGAAGGATTCTCCCACTACCATCCTGTGCCACAGCTAGCAATAGCCGATGCGTATATCTACCATACATAAAGGTACCGCCAATTTGTACCAATGGCTTGCAGTATAGAAATGCATCTCGGCATTGCTTAAATGTCCAGAACAGACGCTTGAACACTTGGCATCCACAGAGCAATCGATCGTTGTAGTACGCGGGTTCCGTTTCAAGGTCTGTTATGCTGCCTGGGACATATCTCTCCAGCACTTGACACCACTGCCATACTTCATTATATGAAGCATCCCACCGACCATGCAACTTTTCCAACGCCTTCTACTTAGCTATCCAAGTCTTCCGGTAAGAGGGCGTGTACCCCAATTGGCTACGAATATTGACAATTAAGGACGGCACTGAAGTCTTGGGATCCGCCTTCACTGTCGGTATTATTAAGTTACCCAACATATCTAAATCCATCTTGGGATGATCTTGTGAAACACTTGTCAACGAGGTACGTTAAATAATGCAATATTACGTAATATCTGTATTATTCAAAAACCTTCAACACCTAGTGATGCTGTACCGGCAAGACATGTATGTGGACCTTTGTACTTTTTAATCTCCTACAAGCCTGTCCTTTTCCTAAACGAGGCCATGATTTTCCATGAACATGTACCGTCTTAAACTGCACACTTGGCCTCGTACTTATCGAGTTTGGATTTAACCACGTTGTATTTAACCCCATTCTTGATGCTATATTATTTCAATGCACCAAGAAAACTATCCTTGTTGGAAAACTCTTTACCAAATTCTAATTCACCGAACCCAACGCATTTAACATGCGGTCACGCCTTACGTGTGGTAGTTGTTAAACTCCAATGCATCGTCTTGAGATAGATCGACATTATACATGTGGGCTGGAGGCGAGTACGCCTTGAATTGCGGATCTTCTTCTTCTTCATCTGAACCCCCTTCAACATCTTCAGGTATGGTTGGAACAGGCTCTGGTTGTAACATCCTGGAAAGGGCCTATGCATTTTCGGTTTAATTGTACGAAGTAATATGTTTTATGTACTAAGAATAAATTTTGAACAATTTTGGAAACACGAAAATGTATGGAAATGTTAAGTTAAAAAAATGGAAAGTGAACATTTTTGGAAACTTGGAAATGGATGGAAATGATTTGGAAATGATTCAAAATAGGAAAGTGCACATTTCTGAAACTTGGAAATGTAAGAAAATGTCAAGTTTACAGAGCGAACGAAAATTTTTGGAAACTTAGAAATGACTTAGAAATGCCGAGTTTTAAAGTTTAAAAGAGGAAATTAAGGCAAGGTGGCCTTAAAATAAAAAGTTTGTGAAATTTGACACACAAACAAAGCTTGGAAAAGTGGGCTGAAGATGCCACTTAGGGCCTCTGGAAATGGTGCCACATGCAAGGTGTTGGGCACTGGTTCGAGTCACTTGGGAAGCAAATAAAAGAAGTTTTATTTTTGCTTCCGGAAGTTCTCGAGGTGGAAGGCACAAGCCTTCTAGAAAGGAGGAGTTTTATTCTCTTTAATATTCGATTAATAAGGTGATAAATAAGGGATTTAATTTGGATTATTTTTGAAGAGATAATAAAGGATTATTCTCTAATTATTTTAAATTAAGAGATAAAGCTATCAAATAAAGAAGAGTGGTGGCCAAGTAAGGGATTCTGAGGAGTAGTTTCGGCTATAAAAGGAAGGAAATAGGGCTACTCAACAATTTTTCTTCCTCCTCTCTCTCTCGCCGAATTTCGAGTGCTCTCCTCTCTTCTCTTCTCTTTTCTTTTGTCAAGCCGAATCTATAGTCCACCATTGCCAAAATTCTCAAGTTTCTTTTCCTTATTTTCGTGGAAACCAAATACCCCAAGAGAACCTCTAGTCGACTTCTCCATTAAATCCCAAAAGCCGAAACTTTATCATCTAGTCATCAAGGCCGATTCTTAAGGGGCTTTTAACAAGGGTGCTACCGATTTCTTAAAAGGGTAAGATCCAAAGTTTGGTTTCAATTCTTTTATATTTTAAACCTATCTAAAATTTAGGGACTAATCTCTATTATGGATTTTGGCCGAGTTATTGAAGGGTGTTTTCGGGATTTAATAAATTGTCAACTACAAGAAGGTATCTTTCGGAACTTCTAAGATCTAAGGTAAGTTATGAATACCATTCGGCCATAAGCTATATTATTATGATTTAATGTTAGATTGGATCTAACATGGGTACATAGGGATTTCGACAGCAATAAAGAAGCAAGGATCCAATTCGGGAGTTAAGATTTGGAAGGTAAGAACAAAGGTAAATTCGGCCAAGGCCTATTTTAGTAGTAGATCTATTATTATGTGTTTTAAGCCGAAAACTAACCAATTCAAGGGATTTAGTGACTAGCCGATTTCAAAGGGAAAAATACGAGTTTCGGGATTTGATTAAATCATCAAATCGGCACCAAGGTAAGCTTTAAGAATACAAATCCTACTAGGATTTGGTTTTCTAGCCGAATAGGCTTTGTGCTAAATAGTAAGTGATTAATCAATTGTAGGAACTTGAGATCTAAGGCGATAGATCGATTTGGGATTTCAAAAGTGAAGTGGTTAAGCAAATCGTGTGTGTACCCCACACTACTTCTTAATATGTTTCATGGCCTGTTTTATTAAAATATGTGATATTAAGAATATGAAAGTGGCTAGGGTACCATGTTATGGTACTAAGTACTCAGGTACGTTTCCTACTTCTACAAAGAATATGAAAAAGGTCATTAGTGACATGAGAATATGATAAGAATGTGAACTCTGGCATATTTATGCATATCATCATTATATGGGGCATATGGGTTATTGAAAGGGGAAGTGAATGTGGTGACCTAAGACCACGAACACGGTGACCTAAGACCGTGGTATCTGAATGTGGTGACCTAATACCACAGTAATCTGAATGCGGTGAGCTAAGACCGCGATAAGTGAATGTGGTGACCTAAGACCACAAATGCGGTGACCTAAGACCGCGATATGGAGTGTAGCAGAAGGAGGGTCGAATTAGTAGTCCCCACGGTGTACAGGTTGGTACGGGGGAGTGTAGCAGATGGCTTATTAGGTTTGGGTTTGGGAATGCATCATAATTTGTATGCTATGATATGAATGCGTAACATTTGTATGCCTGATTCTATTTTGATTTAGTGTTTGTGTACACATTGAGTCTGTTTGACTCACCCTGCTAGGGACCATGTTTTGTGATGAGCAAGTGATGGGACCGGGACGGCGAGAACTTGTGGTGGCCATGCTCAACATGAAGTTTTTATTTTATGAACTACTATTTCTATTTAAGTACTTGAATTACTTGGAAATTATTTGATGTAATAAGGCCATAAGGCCATAGTTGAATTGTTTTCCATTTATTTCTATTTATTATGATTATGAGTTTTACCTATTAAAGTTTAAGTAAAATTTTTAATATAAAGAATTGAATTCGTTTTCAACACAAGCCCAACCCAAAACATTTTTTTTCAAAATCGCACAAGTTTTCTCTAGGTAACGAAAGAATTTTGAAACCGGTTTACTTGAGGAACATACCAAATCTGGGCAAATCTCGTGGGCCGGGTTTGGGGTGTTTCACCGGTTCAGAAAATAATGCAACTTCTGCACCATCGGGGCTGGGCTCTCGAGGTGGATCCACATCGGACTCATCATCTGACCCACCATCATCTGCAATGAACGAGGTCCCCTCGCTGGTGGATGTCGTGGGGAGTACATTATCCCTTCTTAAACAACTTTCGTAACCTCCCCAATCATATATGGATTGCCAACCACTAGAAGTTGATGACATTCCCCAATACGTATTTCTAGCATCGAACGTCGAAGGAAGGATATGCATATCCCATCCACCAACCGAGTGTCGTGCAGGGGTTGTGTTTTCCATACTACCACCAAACACGGGTGCTTCCGTATTCTGCCTACCACTAACAGAGTGTCGGCTTGGGGTCGTGTATTCCCCTCGAACAACAGTAGATGTTGAAGTCGAAGGAATATCACTTGGCGATGAAAATTGTACATATACCTCAAGATAGTGTGATCCATTGGCAAGATGAGTCTCCACCATTGCCTCCAAGCTCCGAGGACCTTTGATGTCGAATGAGTCATATCTCACGGGATCAGCCGAAGCACAAAATCTATACTTAATACACTGAACTTGTATTACTTGGAAATTATTTGATGTAATAAGGCCATAAGGCCATAGTTGAATTGTTTTCCATTTATTTCTATTTATTATGATTATGAGTTTTACCTATTAAAGTTTAAGTAAAATTTTTAATATAAAGAATTGAATTCGTTTTCAACACAAGCCCAACCCAAAACAATTTTTTTCAAAATCGCAAGTTTTCTCTAGGTAACGAAAGAATTTTGAAACCGTTTATTTGAGGAACATACCAAATCTGGGCAAATCTCATGGGCCGGGTTTGGGGTGTTTCGATTTAATATCGAGCCAGCTTTAAAACTCTCGGCTTTGTGGGCCAAGGCCCAAAGCGTTTTCAAAGCGAACCCAAATGAGTTTTTTTTGAAAATATTTTATGAAACAAGCGAGGTTTTTCGGCATGGCACCTAAAGTCTCCGACCATGATCCACGGGTAAGTACCCTAACTATTTGTGTGATCATGTGTAATGAATATTAGAAGGGTAGAAAAGGAATGGAACGTAGAATAGCATGATAGGAACTTGAACCCTAGGACTAGTCTATTCAAACACAAACACATAAGACTTAAGGAACGTTAAACAAACCCATGGCTAAGTTACTAAGTTAGGGTGTGGTAACCCCCACATGCGCATGTCTAGGATTGGATCCGGAAGAGCACGGTATTTAAGCGAGCCCTAGTGACTCACCTCCTCTCTCGCAGAATCCTACCCAGTGCGTAGCTTCGGTTCACCCTAACACAGAGGGCTCGATAGGTGTGGCAACGTGCATGCGCATGTCTAGGAATGGTTTCGGTGGGAGCTTGGTATTTAAGCGATCCGCGTGACTCACCTCCTCTCCACTTGAATCCCGCACAGTGCGTAGCTTTGGTTCACCCCGACCAAGAGGACTCTGGTCATAGGCTAAACACAATAACTAAAACCCGAAAGGGAATTAGCCGTGTTTTTATAAAAACAACAAAACCCTAGTTTTAGAACTCTTAAAAATTTCTTATAAATTCATGAAAACCATCTTTACAAAATTTTCCGAAAGATTTCCGATTTATACAAAAATGCCCCTAGTGGTAAAATTACCAAAATACCCTTGGTTTATAAAATGACCAACTACCCAACATTTTGCCAAAATTTCATTATTTTATCAATGTTCAAAAACCCTAATTTTCAAATTATCAAAAATACCTTGAATTTTAGAAATTTCAAAATTGCCCCTAACTTATAAAATTACCAAAATGACCCTGATTTCCAAAATTTTCGCAACATCACCGTTTTGAAAAGTACAATTCTCAAAAAGAACCCTCAAAGTTTTGTAACCTTTGAAATATCCCTGATTTATAAGATTTTACAAATTTACTCCCAGGCTTGGAAAAAAATCATCAAAATACCCCGAGGTCCAAAATCACCGAAATACCCCCTGGATTTCAAAATTTTTCAAAATACCCAGAAATTTAAAAATACCAAAATACTTTGTGACAAAATCACCAAGGAACTTTTTCCTTTTGAAAAATTACGAAATTACCCTATAGGACAAATTACGAAAATACCCACAGGTAGTGAAAGAAAAAAACAAAAAAATAACAATGAAAACTACAACCTTTCTCTGAATGAGCGAGAGTTCATGATTGTTTGATGGATGTATGGATGAATGAATGGAAAGAGTGGTGTGCATCGAAAGAACCACTCCTAAAACTCTTTTCATAAAATTTCTTCGTGGGTAATCAAGTGAAACAAAGACTAATTCATAAAACTTCTTAATCAGATCACGACGTTAGAAATGAGCTCTAGAGGACGTGGTCGTCGTGGACGAGGTAGAGGAAGGATGACGGTGTCGAGAACCCGTTAGATCAGGTCAAGGGTCCGACAATGAGATACCATCGCCACCACCACCCCCATGTTGTTGGTGTTGAGCAAGCAAGCTCGAGACGGGGATGATCTTTGTGTCGCAGTTGTCTTTGCGAGTTTTGGAGTTGGTGGGTGGTGCAGGAGGAAATTCGGGAACCCGTAAGTTCGTGCTCGAGCGGCTCCGAGCTAATGGAGCGAAATGTTTCGTGGAGTATCGGGTGTGGCACCCGGTTCGGTGAGTAATCTTGGTTGGAAGCAACGAGTGCATCATGGATGAGCTTGACTTGACCCCGAGGAGAAGTTAAAAGGAATGGTGGCATTGTTACGCGATGAAGCGTATCGGTGGTGGTTGATCTATTCCGGATGGTGCCACGGTGAGGATCGACACAGGAATATGTTAAGGAAGCATTTCGAGAAGAAGTATGTGGGAACCGGTATACTTGATGAGCAAAGGAAGGCATTTCAGAAAGTGGTTCAAGGAACAAGTCGTGGCGGAGTATGAGGTGAATTCTTGAGGTTGAGCCGATATGCTCGAGGAGTAGTGGCAAGCGAGCATGAGTATTTGTGTCCGATTTTGAGGACGGGCTAAGGGATGATCTGAGACCGTTGATAGCACTCGCATCGGGAGGCGGGAGTTTTCTACTTTGGTAGAAAAGGCCAAGGTATTTGAGGAATCAAAGGATTCTACAAAGCGAGGCTATGGATAGGAATAGGCCCAAAAGAGGTTTTGGAACGTCCGGAAAGGTTCATAAGAGGCCTAGAGTTGATGGGCGCGAGGTCGACAAGTTGGTTGGAAGGGCGTATCGACCTTGTGATGTGTGTGTAAAGAAGCACTTAGGAGAGTCTTTGGAAGAAAACAGGAGGATGTTTTAGATGTGGGTCCAAGGACCATGTGATCAAGGATTGTCCTAAGCAATCGGATGAAAGCCGACCAACATTTCAGAATGTTAGTCGACCCAGTAGAGGAGGACCGCAGCCTCAACGAGGTCGTGGTTCGAGTAATGAGATGTAATGGTCTTTGGCAGAGGCCGTGGAACACAAGGTAGAGGTCTTTGCTAATCTTTGAGGCAAGGCAACCGAGTTTGGTTTATGCGATTCACGGAGGGAAGATGGAGACGCCACGGACGTTATAACAGACGTTCTTTATTTTTGACAAGCCCTATTTTTCTCTAATTGATGTGGGCTCGACCCATTCCTATGTTGCATGTAGTGTAGTGGAAACACTAGGCCTAGACTCTGAACCTTCCGATAGGCGGATGACCGTAGTAAGCCCATTAGACCTAAGCTGTAGTGGTGGATAAGATCTTTCGGAATGTACCCCTAGAGATTCGTGGAGTGAACTTTCTGGTGACTTAATGGAACTACCTTTGGGGAGTTTGAACTTATACTTGGAATGGGTGGCTAGTAGAGCACCGAAGCCGTGTTGGATTGTGCGGCTAAACGAATGGAACTAAGGACCCCGGAGGATGAAGTAGTAGTAATGATCGGAGAGAGAAGAAACTACCGTCCAACGTAGTTTCGGCGTTGAAGTGAGAAAATGGTTAAGAAAGGGTGCAAGGCATTCTTAGCCTTCGTAAGTGCGTTAGGTGGAAAGGAAGAAGGTGTCGTGGAGTTAGAACGGTGAAAGACTTTGAAGATGTATTTAGGAGGAATTACAGAATACCCCCGAGATAGGAGGTGGAGTTTGGAATAGACTTACTACACGGAGCAGCTCCTGTGTCAATCGCTCCCACCGAATGGCGCCAAAGGAGTTAGTTGAGCTCAAGGCTCAAATCCAAGAGTTGTTGGATCGTGGGTTCATACGACCCAAAGTGTGTCTCTATGGGGAGCACCGATTACATTTATAAAGAAGAAGGACGGAACTATGCGTATATGCATAGATTACCATCGATTGAATAAGTTGACCATCAAGAACAAGTATCCTTTGCCAAGGATCGATGACTTGTTCAATCGGTGAAGGGGCCGCAGATTCTCAAAGATAGACTTAAGGTCGAGATATCACCGATTGAAGGTGAAGGAGGCAGATATCCATAAGACCGCTTTTAGGACAAGATACGGCCATTTTGAGTTTGTGGTGATGCCGTTTGGATTGACAAACGCTCGCCCGCGTTCATGGATATGATGAACCGAGTTTTTCAACCCTACTTGGATAGGTTCGTCGTTGTGTTCATCGACGATATTTTGGTGTATTCTAAGTCCAAGAGGAGCATGATGAACATCTCCGAGTGGTGCTACAAGTGTTAAGGAGAAGAAGCTCTATGCCAAATTCAGCAAGTGTGGATTTTGGCTTAAGGAGGTGGCATTCTTAGGGCATGTGGTATCGCGAGAAGGAATAAGAGTGGATCCTAGGAAGATCGAGGCGGTGTTGGATTGGAAACCACCTAGGTTCGTGGGTGAGATTCGAAGTTTCTTAGGTTTGGTGAGGCTATTACAGAAGGTTCGTAGAAGGATTCTCGTCAATAGCCGCGCCTTTGACAAAGTTACTAAGGAAGGAAGTACCTTTGAATGGTGCGATAAGCCTTGAAGAGCTTTGACAATCTTAAGAAGGTGTTGACGGAGGCTCGGTGTTAAGTCAGTCAAGGAGGTCAGGAAGGATTTTGTGGTGTAATTGTGACGCTTCGCATACGGGATTAGGATGTGTGCTAATGCAAGAAGGAAAAGTAGTTAAACATGCGTCTCTCGGCAACTAAGGCCTCATGAGGTTAACTACCCAAATCATGACTTGGACCTGGCAAAGCAGATGGTTTTCGCCCTTAAGGTTTGGAGGCACTACCTCTATGGAGAAAGGTCGGTGATCTACACGGACCACAAGAGCCTTAAGTATCTGTTGACTCGGAAGGAGTTGAACTTGAGGCAACGAAGGTGGGTGGAGTTGTTGAAGGACTACGATTTATTCGATAGAATATCATCGGGCAAGGCGAATGTGGTAGATGATGCCCTAAGTCGGAAGGTTGTGTCGGATCTAAGGGCTATGTTCGCTCACTTAAGTTTGTACGATGATGGAAGCTTTGTTGGTAGAGTTGCAAGTCAAGCCCACATGGTGAAGGAGAGGTGAAAGAGGGACGATTGGTTGATAAGGATCTAAGTGCTAAGTTACTGGCAAGTGCGAGCGGAGAGTTAGAGGATTATAGTGTTAATGATGAGGAGTATTGTGCTTCAAAGGAAAGGCATGTATGCCTAAGGACAAGGAGTTAAGACAAAGGATTCTTCGGGAGGCGTATAGTAGCCCTTATGCTATGCATCCCGGAGGCATTAAGTCGCATCACAGAGATCTAAGGGAACAATTTTGGTGGTCCGATCTTAAGCAAGAAGTGACTGAATTTGTGGGGAAATGTTTGACGTGTCGACAAGTTAAGAAATTTGAACACCAAGTTCCATCGAGATTGCTTCAACCAATGGAGATTCCGCAATGGAAGTGGGAGAGAATTACCATGGATTTCGTTAGTGGGCTTCCCCTTACGCCTACTAAGAAGGACTTGGTATGGGTGATAGTGGATCGTTTGACTAAGTCCGCGCATTTCATCCGTGAAGAGTTGACTATTCTCTTGAAGTGGCTAAGTTATATGTGGCGTAAATTGTGAGGTTACATGGTGTACCAGTATCGATCATCTCCGACAGAGACCCAAGGTTTACGTCTCGGTTCTGGAGGGCACTTCATCAAGCTTTAGGCACTAAGTTGGACTTCACTACGGCTTTTCATCCACAATCGACAGGCGATGCAAGCGAGTTATACAAGTGTTGGAGGATATGTTGAGAGGTCGTGTGTGATGGATTTACGAGGAAGTTGGGAAGACTATTTGCCTTTAGCCGAGTTCGCCTACAACAACAAACTATCGGGCTAGCATTCGGATGGCACCATATGAAGCATTGTATGGTCGAAAGTGTAGAACTCCTACTTGTTGGGTGAGCTAGGAGAACGTCGAGTTTTAGGTCCGAGTTAGTGGTCAAATCAAGAGAAGGTTGAGATGATTCGAGCACGGTTAAAGGAAGCCTCTAATAGGCGAAGTCGTCGACGCAGACCTTAAGCGGAAGGAAATAGAGTTTGAAGTGGGAGACCAAGTGTTTACGAAAGTCTCGCCTTGGAAAAAGGTAATGAGGTTGATCGCATGAGGAAGTTAAGCCCAAGGTTTATAGGGCCCTATCGAGTAATTGAGGCGAGTTGGAGCGATGGCATACCAATTGGAGTTGCCACCACGAGTTGCAGCGCAGATGCACGACGTATTCCATGTATCCATGCTACGTCGTTATCGATCGATCCGTCTCATGTGGTACCGTCGAAGAAGTAGAGCTAAGGGCGGACTTATCCTACGAGGAAGAGCCGATTCGGATATTGGAATGTGATGTGAAAGTGCTACGGAGGAAGTCAGTTCCTCTAGTCAAGGTGTTATGGCGCAATCATGGATCGGAAGAAGCTTCGTGGGAACCAGAAGAGGCAATGCGACAATAATACCCTCAATTATTTTAGTTAGAAAAATTTGAGGACGAAATTATTTTAAGGGGGTAAAATTGTAACATCCTGGAAAGGGCCTATGCATTTTCGGTTTAATTGTACTAAGTAACATGTTTTATGTACTAAGAATAAATTTTGAACAATTTTGGAAACTGAAAATGTATGGAAATGTTAAGTTAAAAAAATGGAAAGTGAACATTTTTGGAAACTTGGAAATGGATGGAAATGATTTGGAAATGATTCAAAATAGGAAAGTGCACATTTCTGGAAACTTGGAAATGTAAGAAAATGTCAAGTTTCTGAGAGCGAACGAAAATTTTGGAAACTTAGAAATGACTTAGAAATGTCGAGTTTTAAAGTTTAAAAGAGGAAATTAAGGCAAGGTGGCCTTAAAAGAAAAAGTTTGTGAAATTTGACACACAAAGCAAGCTTGGAAAAGTGGCTCAAGATGCCACTTAGGGCCTCTGGAAATGGCGCCACATGCAAGGTGTTGGGCACTGGTTCGAGTCACTTGGGAAGCAAATAAAAGAAGTTTTATTTTTGCTTCCGAAGCCTCCAGAGTGGGACGGCACAAGCCTTCTAGAAAGGAGGAGTTTTATTCTCTTTAATATTCGATTAATAAGGTGATAAATAAGGGATTTAATTTGGATTATTTTTGAAGAGATAATAAAGGATTATTCTCTAATTATTTTAAATTAAGAGATAAAGCTATCAAATAAAGAAGAGTGGTGGCCAAGTAAGGGATTCTGAGGAGTAGTTTCGGCTATAAAAGGAAGGAAATAGGGCTACTCATCAATTTTTCTTCCTCTTCCTCTCTCTGCCGAATTTCTGAGTGCTCTCCTCTCTTCTCTTCTCTTTTTCTTTTGTCAAGCCGAATCTATAGTCCACCATTGCCAAAATTCTCAAGTTTCTTTTCCTTATTTTCGTGAAAACCAAATACCCCAAGAGAACCTCTAGTCGACTTCTCCATTAAATCCCAAAAGCCGAAACTTTATCATCTAGTCATCAAGGCCGATTCTTTAAGGGGCTTTTAACAAGGGTGCTACCGATTTCTTAAAAAGGGTAAGATCCAAAGTTTGGTTTCAATTCTTTTATATTTTAAACCTATCTAAAATTTAGGGACTAATCTCTATTATGGATTTTGGCCGAGTTATGGAAGGGTGTTTTCGGGATTTAATAAATTGTCAACTACAAGAAGGTATCTTTCGGAACTTCTAAGATCTAAGGTAAGTTATGAATACCATTCGGCCATAAGCTATATTATTATGATATAATGTTAGATTGGATCTAACATGGGTACATAGGGATTTTCGACAAACAATAAAGAAGCAAGGATCCAATTCGGGAGTTAAGATTTGGAAGGTAAGAACAAAGGTAAATTCGGCCAAGGCCTATTTTAGTAGTAGATCTATTATTATGTGTTTTAAGTCGAAAACTAACCAATTCAAGGGATTTAGTGACTAGCCGATTTCAAAGGGGAAAATACGAGTTTAAGGATTTGATTAAATCATCAAATCGACACCAAGGTAAGCTTTAAGAATACAAATCCTACTAGGATTTGGTTTTCTAGCCGAATAGGCTTTGTGCTAAATAGTAAGTGATTAATCAATTGTAGGAACTTGAGATCTAAGGCGATAGATCGGATTTGGGATTTCAGTGAAGTGGTTAAGCAAATCGTGTGTGTTTACACTACTTCTTAATATGTTTCATGGCTGTTTTATTAAAATATGTGATATTAAGAATATAAAAGTGGCTAGGGTACCATGTTATGGTACTAAGTACTCGAGTGCACGCGTTTCCTACTTCTAAAAAGAATATGAAAAGGTCATTAGTGACATGAGAATATGATAAGAATGTGAACTCGGCATATTTATGCATATCATCATTATATGGGGCATATGGGTTATTGAAAGGGGAAGTGAATGTGGTGACCTAAGACCACGAACACGGTGACCTAAGACCGTGGTATCCGAATGTGGTGACCTAATACCACGATGTCCGAATCAACGGTGAGCTAAGACCGCGATAAGTGAATGTGGTGACCTAAGACCACAAATGCGGTGACCTAAGACCGCGATATGGAGTGTAGTGAAGGAGGGTCGAATTAGTAGTCCCCACGGTGTGCAAAGGTTGGTACGGGGAGTGTAGCAGATGGCTTATTAGGTTTGGGTTTGGGAATGCATCATAATTTGTATGCTATGATATGAATGCGTAACATTTGTATGCCTGATTCTATTTTGATTTAGTGTTTGTGTACACATTGAGTCTGTTTGACTCACCCCGTTGTGGGACCATGTTTGAGTGATGAAGCAGTGATGGACCGGGACGCAGTAACTTGTGGTGGCCATGCTCAACATGAAGTTTTTATTTTATGAACTACTATTTCTATTTAAGTACTTGAATTACTTGGAAATTATTTGATGTAATAAGGCCATAAGGCCATAGTTGAATTGTTTTCCATTTATTTCTATTTATTATGATTATGAGTTTTACCTATTAAAGTTTAAGTAAAATTTTTAATATAAAGAATTGAATTCGTTTTCAACACAAGCCCAACCCAAAACATTTTTTTCAAAATCGCACAAGTTTTCTCTAGGTAACGAAAGAATTTTGAAACCGGTTTACTTGAGGAACATACCAAAACCGGGCAAATCTCGTGGGTCGGGTTTGGGGTGTTTCACCGATTCGAGAAAATAATGCAACCACGCACCATCGGGTAGGGCTCTCGAGGTGGATCCACATCGGACTCATCATCGACCCACCATCATACGCAATGAGCGAGGTCCCTCGCATTTGGTGGATGTCGTGGGGAGTACATTATCCCTTCTTAAACAACTTTCGTAACCTCCCCAATCATATGTGGATTGCCAACCACTAGAAGTTGATGACATTCCCCAATACGTATTTCTAGCATCGAACGTCGAAGGAAGGATATGCATATCCCATCCACCAACCGAGTGTCGTGCAGGGGTTGTGTTTTCCATACTACCACCAAACACGGGTGCTTCCGTATTCTGCCTACCACTAACAGAGTGTCGGCTTGGGGTCGTGTATTCCCCTCGAACAACAGTAGATGTTGAAGTCGAAGGAATATCACTTGGCGATGAAAATTGTACATATACCTCAAGATAGGGTGATCCATTGGCAAGATGAGTCTCCACCATTGCCTCCAAGCTCCGAGGACCTTTGATGTCGAATGAGTCATATCTCACGGGATCACCAAGCACAAAATCTATACTTAATACTTCGAACTTTCATTGGCGTTGTTAGAAGATTTTACGCCCAATTCTTTTGCGAAGTTCTCAAAATCTATGTTCTCGTTAAAAAACCGATCATGTGTTGTGTTCTCCAATAAAAAAACAACACCGTTTTCGGTGTCACAAACCTCACCATCATAGTAAATAACAGCACTAATACGTTCACTGATCTTCAGTTTCTATTTTACTTTTGCCTCAATTTCTATTATGCAACCTGAGAATGAAATTTGGCTCATTTATAGTCTAAGGACAATTAGGAACTACTGTAGCAAAAGAGCGTCCACGTGGGAGCTTTTTTCAGTACTCTTACTGACAGTGCATCCTACTTGAAGCATTTTGGTCACTATTTGTTCAGACACGTCTTCTCAAAATTATTTTGCCAGAGACTACTGTAGCAAAAGAGTGTCTACGTGGGAGCTTTTTTCAATACTCTTGCTGACAGTGCATCCTGCTTGAAGCGTTTTTGTCACTATGTGTTCAGAAACGTCTTCTCAAAATTATTTTACCGGATACTACTATAAAAAAAAACAAATAATTTTTATGTTGCTGATATATTTTTTTCCAAAACCCTAAACCTAAAATTATTTTAATTAATTAACCCTAAACTCTAGTCATTAATTTTTCTCTAAAAACCCTAAACCCTAGCCCTAAAACCCTAAAAACCCATACCCTAACCCTAAAAACAGCTGAAACCCCTAGCGGTGGGGGGAAAGGGCAAAAACGCGTCCCTGAGGGAGCGTTTTTGCCACATTAGCAAAGCGCGCCCTCAAAGACGCGATTTCTGCTGATGTGGCTGAAAACGCTCCCTTAGGGACGCGATTTCCTACTGCGTCCCCTGAAAACGCGCTGACGTGGACGCGCTTTCAGGGAAAATGGCCCTTTCTGGTAAATAATTAAAAAGTACGTCCTTTTCCGTAAATTTTGTAAAAAAAGGCTATTTTCTGGTAATTTTCCCGGGTTAATTGCTGGTGTTTAAATATTCTCGGTGGTTGGATTAATTAATTAAACTAAATTATTATTTTAGATCAAGAAAATAGCAGATCGGGTATCAACTGTGGAAAAGAAAAGATCGCCGAGTAGTCATCTCCGAATCTGAGCTCTGTCGTATTTTGGTAAGTTCATAGTCTTTGAACTCGAACTATACTTATTTAATTTAAATACTTATTTATTACTTTGATATCTTAATTATATTTACATATATGCAAATGAATAAATTATGAGATGAGAAATTGTGTATTATATATATATATATGAAATGTGACATTATGAAATGAATCAATAAGTAATTAGAATTTAAATCGATAGTATGGGAATGTTATATATGGAGATGTAATGTCGAATGATGAGATTGAAGTTGAATAATGTTGGTTAATGTATGGAGTTAAATAAAATCTCGTGTTTAGTTGCTAGGTAAGTTCGTAGTCTTGAAACTCGAACGTCATTTACTTAATTTAATTAGTTAATTGTTAATTATTATTTAAGTATGTTTTTATTTGTGTTTGGTTAAGCTCTATTGAATGGATATTGACAAAATCATAAATAGATAGAATGTGACATTATGGAATAAATTAATGAATGATTAATAGATAATTGAAGTGAATATGATATTGAGTTGATTAATAGATAATTGAAGTGAATGTGATATTGAGTTATGAAATGCGATATTGAGATTATGAAATGTGATTTTATGGACTTGCGAATGAGTAATTGATATTGTCGGTTCATCCGACTAGAACTGGGTGCAAATATCGTTGGTTTATCCAACTAGAGCTGGGCTCACTATTTATACCGTCGGTTTATCCGACCAGCGTTGGGTGAAAATATCGTTGGTTTATCCAACTAGAGCTGGGCTCACTATTTATATCGTCAGTTTATCCGACTAGCGCTGGGCGCAAATATCGTTGGTTTATCCAACCAGAGCTGGGCTCACTGATTATTCGTTGGTATATCCGACTAGCGCTGGGTGCAACTTCCGTCAATTTATCTGACTAGTGTTGGGCACATATTTTTTAGTTTATCCGACTAGCGCTGGGTGCAAACTCTTTTGCGGATTATCCGCTAGGCACCGGGTGTCATGTACAAATGGACTATACAACAAGGTGTTATGAATCATCTAAGAAGGATGGTTTTAGGTATTACTAAAGATGATTATATTTACTTATGTATATACATTTATTCATTTGAAGATATGATATATTCTTGAGTTAGATTATTAAAGTTGTGAAATAAATTCAAATGCTTTAGATATACTTGTGTTTGTTCAAATAAGTGAAGTTGCTTAATGTGGATTGGTTTGTACCATAATATAAGTAAATTGTTGATTGATCTATGCAAAGTTATTCATATAGCAAGTGATGTGAATTGAGATATATGTTCAAACCAACTAAAGGTGAATACTTGTGAAAATTGAGTATAGTATGAAATAAAGTGATGAAAGGCATGAAATTGAAATTGTGATATCTTGTAATTGTATGTTTAGATAGTAGTATGATGATATAATTCAATTTGAGCATTCATGTATCATATCATGTCTTAAAATGTTTGGACTATAGAAATATCACTATTTTTTACTCAGCGTGCGATTTTGTTTTCTGTGCTCAGGTTAGGTACTCTCTTTTGATCGCCGACTCAGCATCCAACAACAACAATCCCGATCTCAAGTGTGGTGATGTTTAATTTTGTAATAGCATGTACCTAGGATGTCTTTGGTTGTTAGTTGTTTTGTGAATGTGATGTAAATTGAGTTGTAAGTATATGTTTATGTTTGAGTATATGTTTATGTTTATGTTTGAAGCTAAATATTAGTATGCGTTTTGACCAAAGGCTTGATATGTGTATGAAACTTAAAGCTTGGTGTCTTAAGTAGCTTTATGTTAGGCTAAATTGAGTGATTTTGGCACATTTTAGATCTACAAGGCCAGACACATTGGTGTGTCACTCGGCCGTGTGAGACACACGGCTAGCACACGGGTGTGCGAGGCCATTTCGAAGGGTACACGGCCTGGCACATGGGCGTGTGGCATGGCCGTGTTGTAACACCCCTTACCCGGGTTCTACACCGGAACCGGGCCCGAGGCGTTACCGTAATAAAACCACTTGATCGCCACTTAAGCCCATCGTAACTACTCTCTTAAGTCATCTCAACAACCTCATTCTCGACTTACGAGGCCTCACTTATACACACGAGGGCTCTCGAGACTATATCGGAACTTTTTCCAATATTAAAATTTCTCCTTTTTATACAGGTCTCACACGCCCGTGCAAGATGAGACACGCCCGTGCATAGACACACACGCCTATGTCGCCAAACAATTTCTTCTAATTGTTCCTCGTATCTCGATTCAACACTTTTTCTCTATAAGACAAGGGAAAAGAGAGAGAGTAAGCTTTGAGCTTAGTAAGTTTACACATAAACAATTAAGCAACATAGTATAAGCTAAACAACAATTAGCATTATACTAACATATAATGTACAACTCTGCTTACTCTATCTATCCCTTACCACATTTCCAACACATCATGAGTCACTTACTCATAACCATTGACATGCACCCCTGCATTCAATATCACATTTACACAATATACAACACATCATTATTTCTCAATAATACATCCATACAGCTATGCTACTCACTATCACATCCACACAGCAAATCCCTCGGTAGTTCCGCACTAAGCCCACCACAGTCAATTATTAAGGTAGTATCGCACTTAGCCTACCAACAAGGTATTCATAGCGGTTTCGCACATAGCCCACTAGATAATATACCTAATGATAGCATCGCACATAGCCAGCTCATCGTCAATATGCATTAGGATGGTATCGCACTTAGCCCACCATTTAGCATTATTACAACACATTCACAAATCTACTTACTCAATTATTCATCCATTCACAAATCTATCACATTCATTCCACTTGAACCACATAGGTTCTCAATCATTCTCAACCATGCTATACACTAGCTAGCATTAAAAAATTGTAAGTATGAATGCATTGTTTGTGCATAGACTTACCTCGATACTCAAAAGTATAGAAACGTGCAACTTAGTCCACCACTTTGCTTTTGCCTCAATTTCGATCCGGGCTTTGTCTTTCTTGATCTATAATGAATAAATCAGCTTATTCAATACACACATTGACTAAATTGACTCACATCTCATACTTTGGCAAAATTACTCTTTTGCCCTTAATCTTTCTCATAATTACACTATTGCCCCCAAGGCTCGTAAAGTGATTTTTATTCAACTTTCTAGCCTTTCATGCTTAGCCGAATCACTTACTCAACTAAAGCAACCATCAATTCTCATCACAACACACATGTATGACCAAACTCAAGATTTTTACAAACTAGTCCCTACATGCATTTTCCATGGAAACTCATTTAGCAAAAGATGTTTCTACTACATCAAGCTTTCATAATCTTCCATAAAACATCAAAATACATGCATGTCATACATGGCCACATTTTTTAACATCTATCATAGCTCATCAAATAGCTAAAAATAGCTTACTCATGCAACAAGGACTTCAAAAATACAAAGAATATAAAAAACGAGGCTAGATGCACATACTAGCAAGCTTGAAATTTTTGAAGAACCCTAACAATGGCTCTCTCAAATTTTCGGCAGCCTTGGAGAAGAAGATGAATGAATTTTGTCATCTTTTCTCCTATTTTAATCACTTAATTGTTAAATGACCAAAGTGCCCTTTTTGATAAACTTTCTATTTTAACTTATCCAAGCCCAATTTTGTCCAAAAATTAGAAATTGGAAAAATTGCTATTTAAGGACCTCTAATTAATATTCTAAAGCTATTTCACACCAATAGCTTCTAGAATCACATATTTTGCAACTTTTGCAATTTAGTCCTTTTGGACAATTCAACCGCAATTTCACAAAATTGCTTCATGAAACTTTCACACTAGCATGCATACATAGCATAAACCTCAAAAATTCATTCATAACCCTTGGATTTGTGGTCTCGCACCACTATTCCGACTAGGCCCTAAACCGGGATGTTACAACTCTCCCCCCTTTAGAGATTTTCACCCCCAAAAATCTTAACAGTAAAAAGGTTTGGATGTTGCTCTCTCATAGCTTCTTCCGTTTCCCATGTAGCCTCTTCCACACCATGTTTCTGCCATAACACTTTCACTAGTGCTATGATCTTATTCCTCAACTGTTTCACTTCTCAAGCCAAGATCTTAATCGGCTCCTCATCATAAGACATATCTGGTCTTATCTCAATTTTCGTCGAAGGAATCACATGTGAAGGATTGGAGTGATATCATCGCAACATCGACACATGGAACACATTATGAATCTTTTCCAAATCTACTTGTAAAGCCAACCGGTATGCTACAGGCCCAACTCTGACTGTAATCTCATACGGCCCTATGAATCTTGGACTCAATTTCCCTTTTCGTTCAAATCTCGTAATCTTCTTCCACGGCGATACTTTCAAAAATACTTTATCGCCTACCTCAAACTCAATTTCTTTTCTTTTCAAATCCGCATACGACTTTGATAAACCGAAATAGTAACATATTTTAATCCCACATTTAGTATGCTTTTGGATGAATTATCCCTTATTTTATGTAATTTGGTGCTCTTAATCCTTTCTTTTCATGTTTTATACTCAGGGAAGCACCCAAGAATGAAAAGAACGGAAAACGGGCCCAAAACGGAGTAAATGGACCATATCACGAAATCCACATGGCCTGGGCCCAAGACCACACGGTCGTGCCTCATTCAAAAGACTCGAACACGGCCTGGCCACGACTTACACGCGCGTGTACCATGGGCGTGTCCCTGCCGCGGCCAAGAGGAGTTTTACTTGGATTTGGATACTTGGAGGCAAATAAAGGAATTCCAAAGCCTATTCAAACACCCAAATAGGAATCCTATTTGAATTAGGATACTTAGGGGCCAAGCAAGGCATCTCAAAGCCTATATAAACACCCCAGGGGGCAACTTATTCTGAGTTCGTGAAACCCCTCGTCGGGGCCCAAAGCCATCGTTTAGGGGCATCTTGCTAGGCCGAGAAGGCAAATTTGTGGGGATTCACTCAGGGATAGCCAGTTGATCCATCTCTAGAAGCCGGAATTCTACTCAAGACGGAGGATTTCTTCTTCAATTCCTTGAGGAGTTTTAGGGATTTCTTATGTTTTGTTTTATCTTTTCTTACGAGATGTTTTTCTTTACTATTATGAACTAAACCCCCTCGGATACTGAGGGGATGAAACCTAGATGAATCTTGTTATTGTTTTCGAACTATATGATAAATACTTGATTTGCTCTTAATTATGTGTGCTTAATTCTTGTGTTGATATTTCGCGGATATTAATTCAAGTCAAATGTGCTTAAGTGGTGGAGCAAAAGTCCCTGCTTAAGAGTAGATCTAGCATAATTAAGCGGAGTTGATCGCACGCCTAGAGATAGGGTGACGAGATTTTGCCGGATTAGGGTGAAACCTAATATGGGATGTCCATAGATCGATTTACTGCTATTCTAGGGGGTTATTAATGGGAAAGAGATTTCAATTAATTAACCTAGGGTTAGACGTTATTTGCCTCGAGAGAGGGTTTAATATACGTTAGGGAGTCTTACGGATCAAGTCAAGTGAATAAATCGTCTGGTTCAGAGTTAGATAACAAGTGAAGTCTAGGTGGATTCTTCCTTGGGTGTCCTCTTAATCAACTGAGTTTTTCCCAAGTTATTCTCCCAATTTCATTATTCTTTGTCTTAGACTCTTTAGCTTAGTAATTAGTTAATTTAGATTAATAAACAACTTCACTTATTTTAGGCTAAATAATAGAAAGAAAGTTAGTATTAGTACTTTTAGTTCCTTTGGGTTCGACAATCCGGTCTTGCCTAAGCTATACTACTGTTCGATAGGTGCACTTGCCTCAATCGTTGTCATAGTTAGTTTCCAGGTTCGATCATTATCTTTATAAATTTTAAAACTCTGACTTCACAGCGATCAAGTTTTTGGCGCCATTGCCGGGGAACTAAAATATTAAGAAAGCTCTATTTTTATTACTTTAGCCATTATTTTTTTTATTTTTTGCAATTTATTTTTATTTCTAAGTTTATTTTTTAACTTTGCTAAATTTTTCTTTCTTTCTTTTCCTTCCAGGTACCTCTAGTTTATGACTAGAAGGAACCCGAGAGGACCTTTAGAATACAACAGTGATATTGAAGCTACCGATCGTAGAAATCGCAGAGAAATTAGGCGAGCCCTAAATTACCAAGAAGAAGAGCGAGAAGACAGATCCAATCCTACTGAAGGGATGGACGAGAATAATCCACCACCACAAGATGTGGCAGAAAATAATGCTCCGCGTACTATGTATGATTATGCTAAACCTCATTTAACAGGAGCTGAATCTAGTATTGTTAGGCCTGCTATAGCTGCTAATAATTTTGAATTAAAGCCTAATACTATACAAATGGTACAACAGTTTGTTCAATTTGATGGTTTGTAGGACGAAGACCCAAATACTCATATAGCTAATTTTTTAGAGTTCTGTGATACCTTTAAAATAAATGGCATTTCTGATGATGCCATAAGGCATCGGTTATTTCCCTTTTCACTAAGGAAGAAAGCCAAACAGTGGTTAAACTCGTTACCACGAGGGTCAATCACTACATGGGAACAAAGAACCAAAAATTTTTTATTAAAATATTTCCCACCGGCCAAAACGGCCAAATTACGGAATGATATCTCTTCTTTTGTGCAGATGGATTTAGAGACATTATATGACGCATGGGAGAGATACAAGGATCTCTTGAGAAGGTGTCCGCACCATGGTTTACCCTTGTGGCTCCAAGTCCAAACTTTTTATAACGGTGTAAACCCCTCAACGAGGCAACTAATCGATTCAGCCACCGGTGGAACCCTGAACAATAGAACTCCTGAAGTAGCCTACGAGTTTATGGAAGAGATGTCACTGAATAACTATCAGTGGCAGGTTACAAGGACTAAACCAACAAAATCAGCCGGAGTTTTCGACATGGATGCACTAACCATGCTATCAACACAGGTAGAGATGATGAATAAAAAGCTTGATAGTTTGTGTTCCTCGCAGGTACATCCAGTAATGCAGTACGACGTAAGTGGAACCGTGGCGAATCCTGAGTACCCACCCTACCAACCGAGCATCGAGAGCAAAGAGATGAACTATATAGGTAACAATTTCAGATCTAATAATAACCCATATAGTAATAATTATAACCCAGGTTGGAGGAACCACCCAAATTTTTTGTGGGGAGGTCAAGGAAATCAAGGAAATCAAAGACAACAACATCTTCAAAATTTCCAAAACCAGCCCTATCCACAGGAGAAGAAGCCGAACCTTGAAGAGATGCTTACAAGATTCATGGCATCCACAGAAAATCGTCTCCAAGACACTGAAACCACCCTTAAGACCCAACAAGCATCGATCAAAGGGATCGAGAGCCAGGTTAGGGAAGTCACTAAGTCAGTTGAGGAAGTTTCTAAGTCAGTTGGACAACTCGCAAAGTTGATGTCTGAACGATCGCAAGGGTGTCTACCAAGCAACACTGAGATTAATCCAAAGGAGCAAATCCAAGCCATAACAGCTCAAGAAAAATGAAGGATTAGACGAACCCAGTCCAATACAAGGAAACGAGGTAGAAAAAGGTAAAGTTGAGGTAACATAAGAAAAACCAAAACCGGTAATCAAGGAGTACCAACCTCGCATACCATATCCCGAAGCATTAACAAGAGACGACACAGAGGAACAGTTCGGTAAGTTTCTTAAACTTTTAAAGAAATTACATATTAACTTACCGCTACTTGAAGAACTTTCACAGATGCCAGATTCGAGGAAATTTTTAAAACATCTCTTGACGAACAAACGCAAATTAGGCGAGGATCCACATGTGGAATTAAACGCGGTATGCTCAGCAATGTTACAGAATAGACTACCACAAAAGCTAAAAGATCCAAGGAGTTTTACAATTCCATGTTTAATTGGTAGACTAACTGTTGATAGCGCGTTAGCTGATTTAGGGGCAAGCATAAATGTCATGCCTTATAAATTGTTTAAACAATTAGGTCTAGGGAAACCCAAATAAACTAGGATGAGCATTCAATTGGTGATAAAATCTGTTAGAATTCCTAGGGGTATTATCGAAGATGTTCTTGTAAAAATTGACAAATTCGTTTTCCCGAGAGATTTCGTTGTCTTAGACATGGATGAGGATAATTCGATTCCCTTAATTTTAGGAAGACCCTTTTAGCAACTCGCAGACTAAAATTGATATTGATGTAGGAGAACTCATACTGTGTAGGTAATGAGACAGTCACCCTCAAGGCTCTTGACTCTCGGCGAACATCGAGTAATCAAGGTGAGAACGTAAATTCTACTAATAATCATTCGGTTAACCCTTTTTTTCAGGAAGCACCACAAAAGAGTACAACTGAACCCAATCCTAGACCCAGTGTTAACAAAGAAATAAATCATGAGGAACGAGGGATTCAATTCGATGATCTAGACGAGTGGAAGACGCATTTCAAGGAGAAATTAGGAATACACAAAGCGTAACAGAACCACTCCACTAAGCAAACAAACTCAAAATAGGAGACCAGTCTTTGTTAGATAAGGCGAGATCCTCGAATATCTCCTCAGGACCCTAACACAAACAAAGAAATACCTTTTAGGGTAACGGTGTTTTCCCATACAGACAGTCGAGGTAAGTAATCCTATTTTTGGTACTTTTTACTCAAACGAATCTCGACTTAAACTCTTTCACGAGGATAAAACTGATAGCATGAGGAAGGACTTTCAACTCCTCAAACCACCCTGATGATGCAAACGAGAGGAAAGTCTAGCTTAAGACTATAAATGAGCACTTCTCGGGAGGCAACCCGAGCACTAACCCCATTAACTTTTACATTTTTATTTTTCTTATTTATTCTATTTTACCCTTTCTTTATAGTATCTAGCTTTAAACTAACCAAAAAGTGCAGATTTCTAGTCCACACGACCTAGCACACGGCCGTGGCCGTGGCCGTGTGGATGTCCCGAATCACCGTACTGACATGGCAGAGGTGGTACAAGTTAGAGAGAATCAAATCTTCGAAGTCACCGACTCCAACCACCGCCCCACGGGCATTGACAGAATGCCACAACCGTGCGACGCGGTCGTGGACGACATTGACTTATCACCAACGGGCGTGGCAATCTGTAAAATGAGCGTAGGTGAACCAACACGCCTAGACACACGGCCGTGCGAGGCGGCCGTGTGAATCGACACGCCTAAGGAGCACGGGCGTGGGATGGTACCAGGTTTGAAAATCTATTTAACCCCCCCTCCCTTCCCTCTTCTCCTACTAACTTTCAACCTTCAACTTTTCATTTTCTTTTTCTCTATACCCTTGAGCTACACCAAAACAATGCCAAAGAAGCGGAAGAAGCCAAGCCACGTCTCCTCATGGAGACCGATACATATAAGTTCATTCCGGCCGCTTCAATCACTCGCCAAGCCAAGGGTCTTTGAGACCAATTATCTGTTCTTTTATTTTTATCTTCTCCTTTATTTTCCTTCTCTTTAACACTCTTATGCTTAATTTAGTTTATTTTATCTTAGTCTCTTAATTTTAGGTTCTAAAGGCTACTAGGGAATCACGCCAATTTCGCCACCACCAGCACCTCCGCAGCCTTAGAGGTCACACCCACCTCGCGAACCATCCAACAATAAGGACACTACGGTCAATTAATTTTTCTTTTAATTTTATTTTAATTTTCAATTATTTCACTTTAGCATACTTTTCTTTAATTTTATTAGTATAGTTTTAATTATTGTGTCTTAATAATCCCTGACTAATCCTGCATGAGCTACCCAATTTCTTCATCTAGCGCAGGATCGTCATCCATACCGCCCCTCAAACTTATCTTTCACCACGACCACTGCCAACTCAAGGATTTCATCCATAATTCAGGGAGTTTTTACTTATCCCCATATCTTCTGATCTGAACATTACATTTATATTATCTATCTTTGTACATTGAGGGTAATGTACATCTTAAGTGTGGGGGGTGAAATCTTAAGTATTCCAAACTTTTTGCATTATTCTCAAAATCCTGAATTTAGTCTTGTTTTTAAGTAAATTCCTCATATTACTAATTAGGATGAAATTTCCATGATTTATGATTTTTATCGATATGTTTTAGATTAAGTCATTGATAATTGTGCATTGATAATTAAATTCTAAGAATACTAGAGAATCAAGCATGATAAGTCTATTTTTCAAAATTAAAAATTTTCTAGGTTGTCTACCTGAATTTAAATATTACTTTGAAATTTGAAATTTACGAGGTTGACATCAAAATACCCATAATTTTTGTGAGATTTTGAGCCTTATAGAGCATATATTCTTTTTCTTGCTCACTTTATTGATTATGAGTATGTCAACACTGATTTGTTATTCTAGAACTTGCATCGATTATACATGTCGAGACCACACTTTTTGATTTGATATACAGAGATGATAAAGGCACCTAGGATCTAACCCACTAACTCCATTAAAAGCCTACCTTCACAATTAACCCCTAGTGAACCCCTTTTAATCCTAACAACCCTTTTTATTGACATAACTGCTAATATTAACCCAGAAACCCTTTGTTTTTATTATCACCATTCTTTTTCGACTTCCCTTATATCGAGGTTTGATTTGATTAATAGTCTAACTATGTTTTTATTTCAGTAATTTATCCTTTGTTATGTATATTTAGTTATGTTCTTAAAAAAAAATTCAATCAAAAGTATATTCATTATTCATTATTAGTTTAAATGAGATTATACGTTTGAATTCCAAATATTGAAGAAGAAGCTCGTATTATTAGTATTATTAGCTTTCAGTTGATGTAATTACTTTTATTCAGTTTATTGTTTCTAGTTAGGTATTTTATCAATTCGATCTCGATTCTAACCTTCTAATTCAGCCTTTACCCACACCTTTAACCCAAGCCCCGTTATAACCCTATTAAAGACCTTTTGATTTGTGTATCATCTCATTATATAGTGGTGGAGATTTGATTTTCATGCAAGCCTATGGGATTAACTTTTCATGTTCGACTTTTGAGCGCTTTTTCCTGAACCTTAAACACTTTGAGTGATTTGAGTGAATCTCTAGTGAGGATGTCAATCCTTGTCGATTTTGAATTAAAGGTAATTATTTAGATAAGGGGTGACAACTATATTTTCGAGCTACAGATCTATGACTTAGATTGTTTGGATCCTTAGGACTCTTTGAATTGAATTATCCATGTATAAATTATTTATGAATTATGATAAGATATTGTTGATAGGAATTATGAATTATTGAAAGTTCGTTTTAATTGTAAGTTGAGAATTTTGCTTGAGGACAAGCAAAAGCTTAAGTGTGGGGGTATTTAATAAACCGAAATAGTAACATATTCTAGGCCCACATTTAGTATGCTTTTGGATGAATTATCCCTTATTTTATGTAATTTGGTGCTCTTAATCCTTTCTTTTCATGTTTTATACTCAGGGAAGCACCCAAGAATGAAAAGAACGGAAAGCAGGCCCAAAATGGAGTAAATGGGCCATATCACAAAATCCACACGGCCTGGGCCCAAGACCACACGGCCGTGCCTCATTCAAAAGACTCGAACACGGCCTGGCCACGACTTACACGGGTGTGTGCCATGGGCGTGTCCCTACCGCGGCCAAGAGAAGTTTTACTCGGATTTGGATACTTGGAGGCAAAGAAAGGCATTCCAAAGCCTATTCAAACACCCAAATAGGAATCCTATTTGAATTAGGATACTTAGGGGCCAAGCAAGGCATCTCAAAGCCTATATAAACACCCTAGGGGGCAACTTATTCGCGGGGTTCGACAGAAACCCTCTATTGGGGGGCCTAAAGCCATCGTTTAGGGGCGTCTTGCTAGGCCAGAGAAGGCAGATTTGTGGGGATTCACTCAGGGATAGCAGTTGATCCATCTCTAGAAGCCGGAATTCTACTCAAGACGGAGGATTTCTTCTTCAATTCCTTCAGGAGTTTTAGGATTTCTTATGTTTTGTTTTATCTTTTCTTCGAGATGTTTTTCTTTACTATTATGAACTAAACCCTCGAGATACGAGGGGATGAAACCTAGATGAATCTTGTTATTGTTTTCTCGAACTATATGATAAATACTTGATTTGCTCTTAATTATGTGTGCTTAATTCTTGTGTTGATATTTCGTGGATATTAATTCAAGTCGAATGTGCTTAGGTGGTGGAGCAAAAGTCCCTGATTAAGAGTAGATCTAGCATAATTAAGCGGAGTTGATCGCACGCCTAGAGATAGGGTGACGAGATTTTTTCAGATTAGGGTGAAACCTAATATGGGATGTCCATAGATCGATTTACTGCTATTCTAGGGGGTTATTAATGGGAAAGAGATTTCAATTAATTAACCTAGGGTTAGACGTTATTCGCCTCGAGAGAGGGTTTAATATACGTTAGGGAGTCTTACGGATCAAGTCAAGTGAATAAATCGTCCGGTTCAGAGTTAGATAACAAGTGAAGTCTAGGTGGATTCTTCCTTGGGTGTCGTCTTAATCAACTGAGTTTTTCCCAAGTTATTCTCCCAATTTCATTCTTCTTTGTCTTAGACTCTTTAGCTTAGTAATTAGTTAATTTAGATTAATAAACAACTTCACTTATTTTAGGCTAAATAATAGAAAGAAAGTTAGTATTAGTACTTTTAGTTCCTTTGGGTTCGACAATCCGGTCTTGCCTAAGCTATACTACTGTTCGATAGGTGCACTTGCCTTAATCGTTGTCATAGTTAGTTTCCAGGTTCGATCATTATCTTTATAAATTTTAAAACTCTGACTTCACAGCGATCAGACTTCTATCGATCCAAAGCAGCTCCCAGACTATTACGAATTACTTTCACCTTCTCTTCGGTCTCTTTTACTAGATCAACTCCATGGATCCGCTTCTCACTAAGCTCAGTCCAATACAAAGGAGTCCGACACTTACGACGATACAAAGCCTCATACGGTGCCATCTGTATACTCGACTGATAACTGTTGTTATAGGCAAATTCGACCAAAGTTAGATATCTCTCCCAACTACCTACGAATTCTAACACACAGCATCGAAGCATATCTTCAAGAATTTGAATTACTCTTTCAGACTGACCATCAGTTTGCGGATGGAACGCAGTACTGAAATTCAATCTCGTACCCATGGCCTCTTGCAACTTCTTCCAAAATCTCAAAGTAAACCTCGGATCTCTATCTGATATAATGGACACAGGTACACCATGTAACCTCACTATCTCTGCAACATACAACTTAGCTAACTTATCCAGTGAATAATCAACATGTACTGGAACAAAGTGAGCCGACTTCGTTAGTCTATCCACAACAACCCACACAGCATCTCTCTTTTTTAGAGTCATCGGCAACCCCGTTACAAAATCCATGGTAACCCGATCCCACTTCCATTCGGGAACCAACACTGGCTGAAGCAATCTCGAAGGCACTTGATGTTCAGCTTTCACTTGTTGACAAATAAGACACTTTGTCACAAACTCTGAAATATCTCTTTTCATACCTGGCCACCAATATAACTTCTTCAGGTCATTGTACATTTTCATACTGCCCGGATGTACTGACAAACATCCACTGTGGGCCTCATGCAAAACTTTTTGAATCAACTCCTCATCTTTAGGAACACAAATCCTATCACGGTACATCAAACAACCATTCAAATCCACTCAAAAATCAGAATCACTTTTTGATCCGCACTTAGCTCTCTTAACTTGTATCTCCTTGTCATTCTTCTGAGCCTCACGTATCTGTTGAACAAAAAGTGGCTTAGCTCTCAACTCTGCCAAAATAGCACCATTATCAGCTAATGCTAAAATCGTCCTCATAACTCTTAGAGCATACAAGGATTTCCTACTCAGGACATCCGCAACCACATTCGCTTTTCTCGGGTGGTAGTCAATGACTAACTCATAGTCCTTCAGACACTCAAGCCACCGTCTCTGTCTCAGATTCAGATCCTTCTGATCCATCAAATATTTCAAACTCTTATGATCTGTAAAGATTCAGTACTTCTCACCGTATAAATAATGTCGCCAAATCTTTAACGCAAAAACAATTGCAGCTAACTCCAAATCATGAGTCGAATAATTCTTCTCGTGCGGTTTTAGCTATCTCGAGGCGTAAGCGACTACCTTACCCTCTTGCATCAACACGCAACCGAGACAATTAAACAACACATCGCTGTAAATCACGAACTCTATCCCCGATTTTGGTTGAACCAAAATCGGTGCCTCAGTCAACATTGTTTTCAATCTTTCGAAGCTCTGTTGACATGTCTCAGTCCATTCAAACTTGACATTTTTGTGCAACAATTTTGTCATCGGGGTAGAAATCACAGAGAACCCTTATTACGAAACGTCTGTAATATCCCGCTAATCCCAAGAAACTTCTAATTTCTGACACGTTCCTCGGCGGTTTCCAATCCACAACAGCTGATATCTTACTCGGGTCAACTCTAACACCATCACCCGACACAATGTGTCCTAGGAATCCGACCTCACGGAGCCAAAACTCACTCTTGCTAAACTTAGCGTACAACTGCTTATCTCTTAAAGTTTGCAAGGCAATTCTCAAATGTTCTTCATGATCGTTCTCATCCCGAGAATAGATCAATATGTAAATCAATGAAAACAACTACAAACTTGTCCACATATGGTCCAAAACACGGTTCATCGGATCCATAAAAATCGCCGATGCATTCGTCAAACCAAACGGCATAACTAAAAACTCATAATGGCCATACCTTTGTCGGAAATGCGCAAAGACATCACATCGCTGCTCTTTCACTCTCAATCGATAATAATCGGACCTCGTGTCAATCTTGGAGAACATCGTAGCTCCTTGCTTGATCAAAAGATCATCAATCCTTGGTAAAGGATACTTATTCTTAACCGTCACTTTGTTAAACCGTCTATAGTCTATACACAACCTCATAGACCCATCTTTCTCCTTCACAAACAATACCGGAGCACCCCACGTCGATTAGCTCAGTCTTACAAAACCCTTATCTGTCAACTCTTGCAACTGAACCTTCAGTTCTTTCAACTCTAAAGGTGCCATTCTGTACGGAGCAATCAAAATAGGTGTCGTTCCCGGAACCAACTCAATTCCAAACTCGACCTCTCTCACTGGAGGTAATCCGGGTAACTCTTTCGGGAATACATCTGGATACTCACATACCACCGGCAGTGTTTCAAACTCTATTCCAACCTCTCGAGTATTCAACACAAAAGCAAGGTAGGACTCACATCCTTTTCTTAAACATTTCTCAGCCACTAGGGAAGAAATCATCACTGGTAGACTATCCGATCCACCTGATTCAACCCGAACAACATCTCCACTCTCACATATCAATTCAATAAACTTACTACCATAGTTCACTAAGACACTATGGGTAGTCAACCAATCCATGCCTAGGATTAAGTCAAACTCATCAAACGGCAACAACATAAGGTTTGCTGGAAAATAATGATTCTCAATCAATAAGGGACAATCCTTACACACTTTGTCCACTAACACATACTTTCCTAACGGGTTTGACACCTTAACCACAATATCCGTAGACTAAATGGTCATACTCAAACTAGATGCTAATCACATGCAAATATAAGAGTGAGTAGACCCTGGACCTATTAAAGCAATAACAAAGGTTTCAAAGAGAGAAAAAGTACCCGTTATCACATCAGGGGAGGATGCCTCTTCGCGAGTGCGAATGGCATACGTCCTCACAGGTGCCCGACCCTCCGGTCTCACAGCAGAGTCTTTAGATGCACCTCTACCGCTATTCCCGCCTCTCGGGTTCCTTGGTGGTCTACCCATTACAGATACATCATTGGATCTCATCTCTTGCTTCTCTTCCTTATCATCCCTCTCGGGACAGTTTCGAATAAAGTGGTCAGGGGAACCACACTTATAACATTTTTGACTATTTCCCTATCACTCTCCAGTGTGATATCTACCACAACTTGGACACTCCGGTTTGCTCTTCGTATTGCCCACACTTTCTATCGAGGGGGCTTGGACTCTCGAACCCGAACGAGTATTGCCCAAGTCTCGATGCGAATAACCCACTGGTGCCGTCGTCCGAGGATTCACTTTCTTGAATCTTTTCGACTGAGCTTGGTATGACTTGCCCATTGGCCTCTTTCTAGCATCTCGGGCTTCACTCACAGCCCTTCTCTTTTCTGTATTCAACTCTTCGGCCTTACTTGCCCTTTCAACTAACACCACAAACTCTTTCAACTCTAAAATACCCACTAGGAGTTTGATGTCCTCATTCAGTCCATCTTTGAACCTCTTACACAAGATGGTCTCTGTCGACACACATTCTTGAGCGTATTTGCCAAGCCTAACAAACTCGCAGTCATACTCTGCTACTGACATTCTTCCTTGCTTCAACTCAAGGAATTCCTTCCTTTTCCGATTAGTAAACCTCTGGCTTATATACTTCTTCTGGAACTCTTCTAGAAAGAAGTCCCACGTCACCCGTTCTTTCGGGACCACTGACGTCAACGTCTTCCACCAATGGTATGCCGAGTCCCTCAGCAAGGATACGACACACTTCAAGCTCTCCTCGGGTGTACATGAGAGTTCATCGATCACTCTCATCGAGTTCTCTAACCAGAAATCCGCCCTCTCTGGGTCATCATCTACCTTAGCTCTAAACTCCTCAGCCCCGTGTTTTCTAATCTTATCTACCGGGGGTTTCGATATCCTCACTACATCAATACCTTGAGGAGCCACAGGAATTAGCTGAGGTATAGGAGGAGGAGGTGGAGGAGGTTGAGCATTAGGGTTTGCTCGAACATAATCTGAGTACCAATTGCTCATCATCTGGAGAAAGGCTTCCCGTACCTCTTCCCATTGACCGCTAACCTCGGATCCACTCTCAACGGGCGCGGTTCCTTGCGTAGGAGCCGGCGCATTACTAGCTGCTTCATCAGCAGTCAATGGATCGGAATCCATATTCTATATAAAACAAGATTTAAAATCATCAGAAACCACACACTATCATTGTACACTTATGACATGTATAGCTAGACTCTTACACCCGCTACGGTAGTCCTAGAACCGACTAAACCATAGCTCTGATACCACTAAATGTAACACCCCTTACTCGAGTTCTACGCCGGAACCGGGCCCGAGGCGTTACCGTAATAAAACCACTTGATTGCCACTTAGGCTCATCGTAACTACTCTCTTAAGTCATCTCAACAACCTCATTCTTGACTTACGAGGCCTCACTCATACACACGAGGGCTCTTGAGACTATATCGGAACTTTTTCCAATATTAAAATTTCTCCTTTTTATACAGGTCTCACACGCCCGTGCAAGATGAGACACGCCCGTGCATAGACACACACGCCCATGTCCCTAAATCGTGTATAAAAACCTAAGCATTTTGCCAATGCCCCACAGCTAAGGCACACGCCCGTGCTTCCCAACCGTGGTGAATCTTGACTACATACACACGGCCTCAAAGCCTAGTCACACGCCCGTGTGACTAGTCCGTGGTCTATTCTGACTTAAAATGTTAACATGTAGGGGACACACGGCCAAGTCACACGCCCGTGGGCTGACCGTGTGTCACACATGGTCTAGACACACGCCCGTGTGTCTATCCACATGGACAATAACAAAGCTATATGCCAAGCTCTTTTCACTCCTCTAGCATACACAACATATACTCATTCAACACATCCATGATCAACTCAAATTGAAGTACAATCTCACATAGACAACTACAACATTTTCATATAATAAGGTAGCCAACAACTATGGCATTACACAAAATAAGCTATCCATCTAAAGGCCAACACATCTTAGCCATTTACAACAATTTTCACTAACTTGTCTAACCCCTATACATGCCATATACAAAACATTGAGTCTAATGTACCAGAGTGTGCTGATAGTGTGGGCGATCTTCTAATTGTTCCTCGTATCTCGATTTAACACTTTTGCTCTATAAGACAAGGGAAAAGAGAGAGAGTAAGCTTTGAGCTTAGTAAGTTTACACATAAACAATTAAGCAACATAGTATAAGCTAAACAACAATTAGCATTATACTAACATATAATGTACAACTATGCTTACTCTTTCTATCCCTTACCACATTTCCAACACATCATGAGTCACTTACTCATAACCATTGACATGCACCCCTGCATTCAATATCACATTTACACAATATACAACACATCATTATTTCTCAATAATACATCCACACATCTATGCTACTCACTATCACATCCACACAGCAAATCCCTCGGTAGTTCCGCACTAAGCCCACCACAGTCAATTATTAAGGTAGTATCGCACTTAGCCTACCAACAAGGTATTCATAGCGGTTTCGCACATAGCCCACTAGATAATATACCTAACGATAGCATCGCACATAGCCAGCTCATCGTCAATATGCATTAGGATGGTATCGCACTTAGCCCACCATTTAGCATTATTACAACACATTCATAAATCTACTTACTCAATTATTCATCCATTCACAAATCTATCACATTCATTCCACTTGAACCACATAGGTTCTCAATCATTCTCAACCATGTTATACACTAGCTAGCATTAACAAATTGTAAGTATGAATGCATTGTTTGTGCATAGACTTACCTCGATACTCAAAAGTATAGAAACGTGCAACTTAGTCCACCATTTTGCTTTTGCCTCAATTTCGAGCCGGACTTTGTCTTTCTTGATCTATAATGAATAAATCAGCTTATTCAATACACACATTGACTAAATTGACTCACATCTCATACTTTGGCAAAATTACTCTTTTGCCCTTAATCTTTCTCATAATTACACTATTGCCCCCAAGGCTCGTAAAGTGATTTTTATTCAACTTTCTAGCCTTTCATGCTTAGCCGAATCACTTACTCAACTAAAGCAACCATCAATTCTCATCACAACACACATGTATGACCAAACTCAAGATTTTTACAAACTAGTCCCTACATGTATTTTCTATGGAAACTCATTTAGCAAAAGATGTTTCTACTACATCAAGCTTTCATAATCTTCCATAAAACATCAAAATACATGCATGTCATACATGGCCACATTTTTGAACATCTATCATAGCTCATCAAATAGCCAAAAATAGCTTACTCATGCAACAAGGACTTCAAAAATACAAAGAATATAAAAAACGAGGCTAGATGCACATACTAGCAAGCTTGAAATTTTTGAAGAACCCTAACAATGGCTCTCTTAAATTTTCGACAGCCTTGGAGAAGAAGATGAATGATTTTTTTCATCTTTTCTCCTATTTTAATCACTTAATTGTTAAATTACCAAAATGCCATTTTTGATAAACTTTCTATTTTAACTTATCCAAGCCCAATTTTGTCCAAAAATTAGAAATTGGAAAATTTGATATTTAAGGACCTCTAATTAATATTCTAAAGCTATTTCACACCAATAGCTTCTAGAATCACATATTTTGCAACTTTTGCAATTTAGTCCTTTTGGATAATTCAACCGCAATTTCACAAAATTGCTTCATGAAACTTTCACACTAGCATGCATACATAGCATAAACCTCAAAAATTCATTCATAACCCTCGGATTTGTGGTCTCGCACCACTATTCTGACTAGGCCCTAAACCGGGATGTTACACGTGTGACCCAAGTCAGTGAGTTACACGGGCACAGACACGGGCTTGGACACGACCGTGTGTCCCTACTTCGAATGCCCACATAGCCTTAGACACGGGAGTGTGTCTTGGTCGTGTGATTTACACGGCCTAGCCAGACAGCTGTGTGAACCCTGTAGTCAAAATTTTTTTTTTTGCAAATTCTCTTTAACTTTTCAAATGATTTCTATTAGTCCCAAAGTGTTTTTAAGGGAACTTTAAAGCTCAATTTAGGGATAATTCGCATAATTATGATTGAATTGGAATATGCTTATGATTACTTATGAATTGGTTGTTAAATGCTTTGATTGGTTGGTAATATTCCGTAACCCTACTCCGGCGTCAGATACGGGTTTGAGGTGTTACAAACTGTCAATGGAATGGAAAAATAAGTGTAAGGTATCTTTACAGTCTTACTCGAGAAGACATATTGATGTAATGGTAGAGGATGATGGGGAGGGACAAGCTTGGAGATGGACGGGATTTTATGGGGCTCGCTAAGGGAGACTTCGTGAGGAATCATGGAATCTATTGAGACAATTAAATGATTTGCCTAATGTTCCTTGGATGGTTATTGGGGACTTCAATGAGATTGTTTATTTGACTGAAAAGAATAGGGGCTTACCTCGTAGGGAACAACAGATGAAAAGCTTTCGATCGGCTTTGGAAGATTGCTCTATGTCTGATTTGGGTTATCAAGGATAATGGTTTACATGGGAAATTGGGCATTTTAAAGGAATTAATATCTGGGAGAGGATTGACATGAGTATATCTAATGGTGAATAGAGGGTTCGATTTCTGAATTATAGTTTAGACCATTTGGTTCACTCTTTTTCTGACCATTATCCATTGTTGGTCAACATGGATGTTGGAGGGAATAATCACCGAGTATCGCATTTTAAGTTTGAGGCTGTTTGGATTATGGAAGATCCATACGAAAGTGAAGTGAAACGATAATGGGAATCCTCTAAGGTTTGGTTCTGCAATGGTTAAGGGAGGTAGGTCGTGGAATTGAAAGATGGTTTAACATGTTGAGGAAGACTAAATCTATGACAAGGAATGAACTACGAAAAAGGTTAATAAAGTTGAATGAGTCTTATCCTACAGTTGAGATTTTAGGAGAGACTGTGGATGTGAAACTAGCGTTAAATTTAAAAGCGGACAAATATGAGATTTATTGGTAGCAACGTGCAAGGGCTAATTGGTTGAGTAATAGGGACAGAAATACTATGTACTTCCATAATTATGCTTCGCAATGAAAAAGGAGAAATCGAGTGGTAAATCTAAGAGACGAGAGTAGCATCTTGCATAAAAGTAATTTGGCCTTGTTGAATATCGCCAAAGAATATTTTACCTCTCTTTTTTCTTTGAATGGTACAAACGACGTTAATGAGGTATTGCAAGGGGTTGCCCCCTGCATTTCATCGACATGAATGAGAATTTGCTGCGGGATTTTTCGTTTATAGAGGTCTACGATGCGATTAAATCGATGAGCTCGTTAAAGGCGCCGGGGGGGATGGGATTGGTGCAGTATTCTACCACAGATTTTGGCACATAGTTGGTAAAGATGTGACTGGATATTGTATTAAGACTTTGGCCGGTGAACATGACATGGCCTAGATAAATGGTACTTGTATTGTTTTAATTCCTAAAGTTAGTAACCCGAAAAACATGAATCAATTCAAACCAATAAGCTTATGCAACATTCTTTATAAAATTATTTCAAATATGCTTGTGAACATGTTATAGTCAGTGATTCATTATTGTATTGATAAGGCCCAAAGTGCCTTTGTGCTTGGTCGATTAAAATTGGATAATACTTTAGCGGCATATGAGATCTTACATTTCTTAAAGCAGAAGAAGATGGGCAGAATGGGGTCTTTTGCACTAGAACTAAATATGAGCAAAGCATATGATAGAGTTGAGTGGTCATTCTTAAAGCAGATGCTTGGGCAGATAGGTTTCTCAGATCTGTGGATTCAAAAAGTGATGAGATGTGTGGAATCAATCTCGTACTCAATAGTGCTAAATGGATAGGTGGGGGGAGCAGTTTTACCCATCTTGTGAGCTAAGGCAAGGCGATACCCTTAACCCATACTTATTCCTTGTATGTAGTAAGGAACTTTCAGCATTGTTGCGAATGGCAGTGCTGCAAGGATGGCTACGGGGAGTACGTATTAATAGGTATTCCCGTATTGTCAATCACTTGCTTTTTGCTGATGATAGCATTATTTTTTTTGAGGCATCGTTAGAATAGGCGAATACATTGAAAAGGGTGTTAGAAAACTATGCAAATAGCTCAAGGCAAGTGGTTAATTTTGATAAATCTGGAACGCTTTTTAGTGTGAATGTTTCTCAGGAGAAAACAGTGGAGGTTTGTCAAGCTTTAGAGGTTCACTCTATTAATAACCTTGAGAAGTATCTGGGTTTACCATCAGTTGTTGGTAGGAATAAAAGGGGAGCTTTTCAGAGTTTGAAGTAGAAGTGTATGAGTCGATTGAATAGTTAGAGCTCAAAAGTCTTGTCAATAGTCAGTCGCGAAGTTCTTATCAAGTCGGTGTTACAAGAAATTCTGATGTTTGTCATGTCGTGTTTTCTATTACCTAGTTCATTTTGTAGGGAGCTTGAAGCACTGATGGCTCAATTTTGGTGGCAGAAATCGAGATGAACAAAGGGGATGCACTGGTGTTATTGGAAAAAGCTCTGTTATCTAAAATAGGATGGTGGTATGGGTTTTGAGGATTTAGAAAAGTTTAACATTGCTTTATTAGCAAAGCAAGGATAGAGGTTGCTTGAAAATCCTGGCTCTTTATTGACAAGACTAATTCGGGCGAAATATTATGAAAACACTGGTTTTTTAGAGTCGAATCTAGGCTCAAATCCTTTTATGACTTGGAGAAGCATTTGGAGTGCAAAAGGTTTGCTGAAGTTGGGGCTAAAATAGAGGATTGGGATGGGATTAATGGTGTCTATTTGGGAAGATTATTGGCTACCTAGTAAGGAAATGGTAAAGGTAGTTACGAAACAGGTCTTAGGAGTTGATTGGGTTAGCGATTTATTTGTGCAAGAATCAAACTATTGGAACAGTGGATTAATTAGATCAATTTTTTTTATGATGAGGCGAATGCAATTTTGAGTATACCTTTACCACAAACCAATCAAATGTATAAGCAAATTTGGTACGGGGAACATACCGGGGAATACTCAGTGTGTAGTGGCTATAGAGCATTATTACAGCCTTGCATTGTAAGTATGAATGAACGCATTATCTATAAGCAATTGTGGTGTTTGAAATGTGCGTCAAAGATCAAAATTTTAATCTGGAGATTTGTTCAAAATTATGTACCAACGCTGAGAAATTTATATTGCAAAAGAATAGCAGTTGGGCAATAGTGCCCATAATGTCAATATTGTGATGAATCGACCATACATGCTTATCGAAACTGCCTCTTCGCGAAGCAAGTTTGGCTAAGATTGGGATTCCAGTGGCCTAAAGTGGTGGTCGAGGCTAGTTTAGTGGATTGGTTATGCTTGATTTTTTAGCATTCAAATAATGACAAAAAAGAACTTGCTGCTATTACAATTTGGGCATTACAGTATGCTTGAAATAAATTCATCCATAAAGGAATTTCGCAAAGTATTAATGATGTCGTTACCTTTGTTCAAGGTTATGGTAGAGAATATCAAGTGTTGAGTTCAGTTTTGGGGCACCCTCATCCAATTGCTGTAGCTTATTGGACTCCTCCACCATCACTTTGGGTCAAGGTAAATGTCGATATGGATTATTTGGGACCAACACAAAAGGCAATTTCAGGGATTATTGTTAGAGATGAGTTGGAGAAAATATTGGGCTCGGGTTATCAGTTTCATACATGGGTCAATACAATTTTCATGATAGAGGCAATAAATGTTCTGCATGGGCTCCAATTTGCCTAAGAAATGTGTTTCCAGCGAATCATCTTGGAGAGTGATTTGAGGACTGTAATACTGAAGTTATAGACAAACACAGAAAACTATTCAGTTATCCGACCAATTACCTAGGATGTGAAAGCTCTATCGAGAAGTTTTGAGGCATGTTGTTTTAAATTCGCTCCTAGAAGTTGTAATATGGCTGCACATGCAACGACGACGATTGTTCGACAAGGTGTGAGTGACCGGTTCTGAATAAAGTAAGTTCCTCCAGAGGTTCGTGAGATTGTAGCAGAGGATTGGAGGTGGATAGATCCACCGTGAAGTCATATTGATATGGGTCTATTCAGGATTGAGGTTTTCATGCTATGGGAAAAGGGTTCCCTCAATCTCCTTTCCTATTCCATTGTTCTTTGGTGAGTTTAGCGGGGAGGTTTTTGTCATTTTGGTAGTGAAGAATGGTTATAGTAGACTATTTTTCACTATTTATTTTAGGGTTTCGATTATGTTTTGTTTTTGCTTTCGATTTGGGGATTTTGCTCTATTATGGTTTTTGTCTTTTCATTTATTTTTAGTTTGCTCAGCTAGAGTAGGATTTTTGGGCACGTGTTTGTTTTTCAGCTTCTATCTATGTTTTTAGATTTGTATTCGATTCATTTTCCTTTTAATAAAACCAAATCGATCTGTTTCAAAAAAAATTACTCGAATCAACTGACATTTACTCGATTCGATTAAGTTAATTATATTTAAATCAATTAATCAATTCAATTAGTATCAAAGTTGTTGTTTAAATAAGTTAAAATTTTGAAAATTGACCCAACTAATCGAAAAAACCAAAATGCTTGTAACGCCCCAAAAATTTTAGTTTTTGAATTGTTGGAATGTGTAAAGTGATTAATTTGGTTTAGTGGTTAAATATTGTGTTTTTATGTGTGATGTTCTGGGTTCGAATCATTTCTCTTGAATTTTGTTAATGTAAGGTATCAGTTTACCATTTGGTCTTTTGTTTGAATCCTTGCATGTGCAAGCGGGAATATTTATTAGTTTCCTGCTTGTGCCATCCATGTGGTAGTGTTTGGGTGGAATTTGAATTCTAAGGAAATTTGATAAGGATAGGGTACCAGATTTGTGGGGAAGTAGATAGTTTTAATTTCTTTTTTAAAAATTAATAAAAAAATTTCCCAAAATCTCCCCCACTCCCTCTCACATTTCTCCTTTCATTCCCAAAAACTATCGTTATTTTTCTACTCCCTCAAGCTTCCCCAATTTTTTCTTCTTCCTCTTTCTTTTGCCAATTTTCCTTTCTTTTCTTCCTTTCCATTTGTCATTTCTATTGCCTGATTTAATTCATTGGTGTGTTTTGAACTTTCAGAATTTCAGTAAGTGTCATGTAAGTTTGGTGTTTTGTTTCAATTAATTTTGCTCGCTAAAGGGTTGTTCATGAGTAAGTTGTTCGAGAAATATTTGGTTGGTTTCGATTGCGTTTGTAACACTCTCTTTTGTATGGGAATCGGTTAGGTGAAGTTGGTGAATTGCACGACTTACTTCCGGCGAATTAGGAGTTTTGGAAGACTGTTGTTTCTATTCAGGTAAGTGATTGAACGCCGAAAGGTTAATTTCTGTTTTGTTAAGGTTTAGTGTTAGAGGTTGTGGCCGAATTAGTTACTTTGAATTAGTGTTCTGTTACTAAAATTGGTCGTTTAAATGTTGGTTTTAGGTTTTAGAATTCCCATGATTGGATTTGCATCGAAAAACGACTAGCTGTGTAACGAAAAACACGAAAAATAACGAACGGCGCGATGCAAAAAAGTGGACTGCCGACGCCGCATGGCCATGTGCCTAGCCGCATGCCAGATCATGTAGACCACACGGGTGTGTGTTGGACCGTGTGGACCACATAGGCTGGGCCAATTGGGTCATGTGGGTCACACGAGCGTGTGGGCCCATTTTCTGGAAAATTTTGCTTAGACCCATATTGTTGTGTGATTTGTATCTAGCCACTCTGTAGGGTCCATAATGTATAAATAGGATTTGAAAACATGATTTCTGATAGTATGCTACAGTATGTAATGTGGATATGGTATGTGAAATATATATATAATCTATATTCTGATGATCTTGATAACATGTCTTATGTGAAAAACATGCATGACATATGTGCATTTGTTATTTGTTAGTATCTGCATGAGTATTGGGGGTAGGTGTAACACCCCTTACCCGGGTTCTACGCCGGGAACCGGGCCCGAGGCGTCACCAAACTCAAACCACTTGATCGCCACTTAGGCTCAACGTAATTACTCTCTATAACCTCATTCTTGACTTACGAGGCCTCACTCATACACACGAGGGTTCTCGAGACTAATCCGGGACTTTTTCCAATCTTAATTTTTTTCTCTTTTATACAGGTCTCACATGCCCGTGCAAGATTAGACATGCCCGTGCATAGACATACACGCCCATGTCCCCAGACCGTGCCTAAAAACCCAGTATTCTGCCAATTTGCCCACAGCCAAGGCACGCCCGTGCTTCCCAACCGTGGTGAATCCTGACTTCACACACACGGCCTCAAGGCCTAGTCACACGCCCGTGTGACTTGCCCGTAGACTATACTGACTTAAAATGTTAACATGCAGGGAACGCACGGCCACAGCACACGCCCGTGGGCTGACCGTGTGTCACACATGGCCTAGACACACGCCCGTGTGTCTATCCACATGGTCAAGAACAAAGCTAAGTGCCAAGTTCTTTCCACCCCTCTAGCATACACAACAAATACTCATCCAACACAATCATAATCAACTCAAATTGAATTGCAATCCCACATAGACAACTATAATTTTTCATACAATATGGTAGCCAACAACTATGGCATTATACAAAATAGACTATCCATTTAAAGGCCAACACTTCTTAGCCATTTACAACAAAATTCACTAACTTATCTAGCCCCTATACATGCCATATACAAAACATTAAGTTTCATGTACCAAAGTGTGCTGATATGTGGGCTATCTTCTGATGATCCTCGTATCTCGATTCAACGCTTTTAATCTATAAGACAAGGGAAAAGAAAGGGGGTAAGCTTTGAGCTTAGTAAGTTTACACATAAACAAATAAGCATCATAGTATAAGCTAAACAACAATTAGCATTATACTACCAAAAGTAATGAACAACTATGCTTACTCTTTCTAACCCTTACCACATTTCCAACACATCATGAGTCACATACTCATAACCATCGAAATGCGCCCCTGCATTCTATGTCACATTTACACAATATACAACACATCATTATTTCTCGTAATACATCCACACAATTTATCCACATATCTTATCCACACAGCCTATCCACACAGCTATTACACACAGCTAATTCACGTAATTAATCCACACAGCTAATTCACGTAATTAATCCACACAGCTATTACACACAGCTAATACACACAGTTAATCCACACAACCAATATCACAGTGGTTTCGCACTTAGCACACCACAATTGATTAATAAGGTGGTATCGCACTTAGCCTACCACAAAGGTATTCATAGTAGTTCAGCACATAGCCCACTAGACGATATACCTCACGATAGCATCGCACATAGCTAGCTCATCGTCAATATGCATTAGGATGGTATCGCACTTAGCCCTCCATCTAGCATTATCACAACACATGCACAAGTCTACTTACTTAATCATCCTACTTAAACCACATAGGTTCTCAAACATGCTACACACTAGCCAGCATTAACAAATTGTAAGTATGAATGCATTATTTATGCATAGACTTACCTCGATACTCAAAAGTATAGAAATATGCAATTTAGTCCACCACCTTGCTTTTGCCTCGGTTACAATCCGAGCTTCATCTTTCTTGATCTATAATGAATAAATCAGCTTGACTAAATTGACCCACATTTCATACTTTAGAAAAATTACTATTTTGCCACTAAACTTTCTCATATTTACACTTTAGCCCCAAGGCTCGTAAAGTGATTTTTATTCAACTTTCTATCCTTTCATGCTTAGCCGAACCACTTACTCAACTAAAGCATTCATCAATTCTCACTAAATCACACATGTATGACCAAACTAAAGTTTTTCACAAACTAGTCCCTACATGCATTTTCATGGAAAATCACTTAGCAAAAGATGTTTCTACTACATCAAGCTTTCATATTCTTCCATAAAACATCAAAATACATGCATGTCATACATATGTACATTTTTGAACATCCATAATAGCTCACCAAATAGCTAAAAATAGCTTACTCATGCTACTAGGACTTCAAAAATACGAAGAATATCAAAAATCGGGCTTAGGAGCACTTACTAGCAAGCTTGAAAAATTGAAAGAGCCCTAACAATGGCTATTGGAATTTTCGACAGCTTGGGGAAGAAGATGAGTGAATTTTTGTCATCTTTTCACCTATTTAATCATTTAATAGCTAAATGACCAAAATGCCCTTTTTGATAAACTTCAAATTTTAACTCATCCATGCCCATTTTTGTCGAAAAATTAGAATTTGGGTAAATTGCTATTTAAGGACCTCTAATTAGTATTCTAAAGCTATTTCACACAAATAGCTTCTAGAATCTCACATTTTGCAACTTTTGCAATTTAGTCCTTTTGGACAATTCAATCGCAATTTCACAAAATTTCTTCATGAAACTTTCACACTAGCATGCATACATAATATAAACCTCAAAAACTCATTCATAACCCTCAGATTTGTGGTCTCGCACCACTATTTCGACTAGGCCCTAAACCGGAATGTTACAGTGGGAAAGTGATTTGACGGAGGAAATGTTGGTAGTTTAATAACTTGACTTATCTGGTGGTTTAAACCACATATACTTGTTCTGGTGGCTTGACCACATATATCTATATTTGACAATTTACTATGTATCATTATCTGGCAGCTTGATTGCACTATTTCTGAAAAATGACATACTCTCACTTATTGGAGTGTGGGGTTGGATGGGTATTTGATACCCTAACTGGTGTGTAGGGATGGACGAAGATGATATGTAGCAGATGAAGGTAGGATCTAATTATGTATTTGATATTGCATATGATTTTGTATCTGAGCTTATATTTGAACCTATATCTGAATTGCATCTGAAAACGTATATGTTAATTTATGTGTATCTGATATGTTGCTTGGGATGTGTTACGCACTGAGTCGTAAGCTCACTCTTTATTATTTTCCTCTCAAGTAACCAACAAACTTAGAACGGGTTGGCGTTGCGGGAGCTCGGGTTAGAATTTTTGTTTTACAATTTGGTTAAGTTAAAGTTTTATTTCTAATTGGACTATTTTGGACTCTTTGGGAACTGTTAGTTGTTTTGGATTTTATTTAACATTTTTGAACCATTTTATCTTATTTAAACTATTTTAGTTCAATCTGCAATTCGTAGAATTTCAAATCAAACCATGATTTTCAAAACTTGATTTAAATTAAAGAATTCCACTGCAAAACTAAATGATCTTAGGTGTTTTTCTGCAATTTAAAATGAACTAACTTAAAAATCATTTTTCCCTAAAAACTAGAAAATAACATTAACAAGTGTTGGGGATCGACCCGATTAAGCAACGAACAAGTAGAAATAGCAGAAGAAATTGAGAAATTGAACACACAAATTTAACGTGGAAAACCCCCTCTAAAGAGGATAAAAAATCACGGGCAAAGATAATTTTACTATAATGGCAAAAGAACGAAGAGTACAAAAGATGGAGATAAAAACTAAACCCCGAAAACAAAGAACCCTCAAAACATAAACACAAAATTCTCTAAATGTGTTATGAGTTCTAATCTCTAATGGGTATGTTTTCTAAAGTTGTAAAAGAGCCTAAATCCATAGGTCAAATAATAATAAAATAATCTAGACTAATAAGATTTTGATTGAAACAAATAAATAGAGTATAACTAGAAGATTATTTCTCAAATTTAACTGAAATAGGAGTCATACTTAACAATTCCTCACCTTGACTCATATTTCCACAACGCCATATTTGCAAAAACCTGCCACGGGCCTATCTTGAACTATGCAGGGAATTAACTAAGTCGAATCTGTGCTTAGAAACTAGAAGACTTCTAGCCTTCGACTTGTACACAGCCAAATATAAATTAACCCGAGTCTGATTTTCACGAACACAGTGTCCAAACTTTTCAAAACCTACATCTAAAAGAGAACCTCTCTTCAACGAAACGATCATACCTTTTTCCCTTCTATGACCAAGTTGCCTCTGCTCCAAACGAGTTGACTTCGACTCCGTAACAGACAAGGGATGTCTGATTTCACCAGTCACTGTAGAACCTTCCAGAATATAAAGATTGCAGGTTCTTTTACCTTTAACAAAACGATATCTCCACGAGATACTTTAATCCCGAGATGGACCTCGTACACTACCAATAGAAACTGTCATTTGTCTTCCACGGTTTCTATCACCTCTGTCTGATCTAAAACTCGATCTCCAACTACCATGAGATTTTTTTAATCTTTTGGGTTGCGGGTTTGAACTAATACATCCAGAACGTTTCCCAATCGGACGAGTATTTTCAGGCTTTCTATAAAGAACCAGAACTTGTTCAACCATCTTTGCTCTCTCAACCAAATCCACAAATTTTGTAATTCTATGTGATACCAATTGTACCCTTAATTCATCACGTAAACCCGGTAAAAGCCGCTAGCAACTATCAGCTTCGGTTGACACAAATTCAGCTACATATCTGCTGAGTCGCAAGAATTCCCGTTCATAGTCAACTATTGACATCTCACCTTATTTTAACATCAAGAACTCTTGTTTTCTGTCATCAATGTATAACTCGCCCACATATTTCTTCTGAAATTCTCTTTGAAAGAAATCCCAGTTTACCTATTCTGGCTGTACATGTCGGGTTACCGATTCCCACCAAACATAGGCTTCCCCTTGAAGTAAAGAAATAACACACAATAAACTTTCTCGAGGAGTACATTCAAGTTGCTACAAAATTCTTTTAGTAGATCCCATCCAATTTTCAACTGTAAAAGGATCAACTCCCTTTAAACCCAAAAATTCATTGGCACCATACTTACACAGTTCTTTAATCGGGGCTCGTCAGGTAATAGGGGTAGATGTCGTAGCAGATGCAGTTCCTGTGTGACAGCCCAGTTTTGGGGCTAGTCAGAACAGTGGTTATGAGACCACTAATCCGAGGTTGAGGAAAATTATTTTGATGTTATTTTATGTGTTATGGTATTAATATATGAATGTATGGAAATTTTGGTGATTTAATTTTAGCAATAGCGTGCTTAATTGTGAAAAAGGACTAAATCGCATAAAATGTGAAAGTTCTAGTTTATAAAGTAAGGGTATCTAATAGCTATAGAATATAATTTGGAGGATTTTAAAGTGAAATTAGGCCATTTAATGTGTGTTGGCCGGCCATACAAGCTAGGGAGACAAGTGCATTAAATTTTTACTCAAATTTGGTAGGAATTAGGTGATAAAATGAATAAAATAAGATGAGTAAAAGATGTTATCATCTTTCACTATTCACCCTCCTTATTCCCACCGAAAATTGAAGAGAAATAGAGCTTTGGGGGTTCAAACTTTCAGCCAAGCTATCTCCCTTACAAGTAAGTGATTTAGATGGTTTTATTTGATAATTTTTGTACTTTTGAAATCCCCAAAGCTTAAGCTAACTAATGGGGGGACTAGTTTGTAATATGGTTGAAAGTCTAAGGACTTTCCATGAGAGTAGATGTGTTGTTAGCTGAGTTTTAATGGAAGAAAGTGAATGTTAGGGAGGTGAGAAACAACTTTTGTGAAAGGTGTTAGCATGGAAACACCTAAATAGGACTTGAATCCAAAGATTAAATTTGTGTCATAAATGCATGAAATAGTTGGAATGGTGAGTAGTTGTAAGAGAAATAAATGTTTATCTAAGTTGGTTTATCGAGAAAAATGTGTTGAAGAATAAATTACGAGCCTAGGGGCAAAATCGTAATTTTGCCAATGTGCAAGGGCAAAATGGTTATTTTTTCCCAAGTGTAGAATCTGATGTATTATGATCATAGAATGATCTAAACAAATGAATTTTATTGTTATAGATCAAGAAGAGCGCGGAATCAACCTTGACCGTGGAAAAGGCAAGGTGACGGACTAAATCGTTGGTTATCACGTTTTGCACCGAGGTAAGTTTATGTGTAAGTAATGTATATTTTTGTAAACCTTATGTTGCTAATTAGAGTATGGCATGATTTAGAACATATGTGGTACTAATAGATTGAATGAGGTAGTTATTGAAAAATTATCGTATGATTGATGAATTAATCTTGTGAATGTGTAATGACAACACTTAATGGTGGGCTAAGTGCGATACCACATTGTTGTTCAATTACGATGGGCTATGTGCAATACCATCGTCTATTAATCTTTTGGTGGGCTGTGTGCGATACCACCGTAACTAATCTTTTGGTGGGCTGTGTGCGATACCACCGTAACTAATCTTTTGGTGGGCTGTATGCGATACCACCGTAACTAATCTTTTGGTGGGCTGTGTGCGATACCACCCTAATAAAGACTGATGGTGGGCTAAGTACGAAACCACCGAGTAATCTGGCTATGAAAAATAGATTAGATGTGTTGTATTATGTGAACTTGTAATGTTAAGTGCAGGGGAACCGATAATGAATGTATGCATTATGCTTGTGATGTGGTTGGAGTGTGTGAATGGAGGAAATGAGTAAGTATGATCATGAATGTAGATTGTTTCTTGGTTAGTACATAATGCTATGAAATTGTTTGGTACATGTTAAAGTGCTATATTATTGACATGTAAACTTACTAAGCTTAAAGCTTACTCCCCTTACTTTCCCTTGTTTTATAGAGCTTAAGAGTCGAGCCGGAATACACCGATAACCAGAGGACCGCCCACACTATCAGCTCATCTCGGTATACCTAGACTTAATGATTTTTTAAATGGCATGTATAGGGGCTAGACTAGTTAAGTTATTTTGTTATTTTGGCCAAAGGTGTATTGGCTCTTGTTAAGATATTGAATTTGTAAATTGCCATGCATGATGGCTCATTTTACCTTTTATGAAATTACAAGTTATCTATGGGAGTTCATGTTGAATCTATGAGATGTTTATTAGTATGTTGAGTGGGTTCATGTAGTGTGAGCTATAGGGGTGCAAAGAGCCTGGCAAACAGCCTTCTTCTTGTCCACATGGGTAGGCACAGGCGTGTGTCAGGCGTGTGGGACACATGATCAAGCCATGGGCGTGTGCCCAGGCCGTATTAAGTCTGCACCTTGAAATTGGAATTTGAATGGTCACACGGTTAAAGCACACGGGCGTGCCTAGGCCGTGTTGAATAAGTCAGTATATTAAGGTAGGGCACACGGTTTAGGCCCACGGGCGTGTCAAAACTGTGTGTGATTAGTCAGTGTTAACCACGGGTAGAAGGCACGAACGTGTAATAGTGTACACGGGCATGTTCCCAAACGCATGGGCGTGTGCCTTATCCGTGGGGCATTTGGCAGAATGCTTGGGTTTTTAGGCACGGTCTGGGGACATGGGCGTGCGTGTCTATGCACGGGCGTGTAAGACCTGTTTTGAAAGGAAAAATTTTAGGAATGGAAAAAGTTCTGGGTTAGTCTCGAGAGTCCTCGGGTGCATGAGTGAGGCCTCGTAAGTCGAGAATGAGGTTATAGAGAGTAATTACGTTGAGCCTAAGTGGCGATCAAGTGGTTTGAGTTCGGTAACGCCTCGGGCCCGGTTCCCGGTGTAGAACTCGAGTAAGGGGTGTTACATTTAGTGGTATCAGAGCCATGGTTTAGTTGGTTCTAGGACTACCGTAGCGTGTGTGGGAGTCTAACTATACATGCCATTGGCGTATAATGATAGTGTGGTGGCTTCTGACGATTTTAAACTTGTTTTATGTAGTATATGGATCCCGATCAATCGGCTGCTGATGACGCAGCTAGTAATGTGCCGGCCCCCGCGCAAGGGACTGCGCCTGTGCAGAGTGAACCCGAGTCTAGGGGTCAAGGAGAAGAGGCTCGGGAAGCCTTTCTCCAAATGATGAGTAACTGGTACACCGAGTACATACGAGCAAATCCCAATGCTCAACCTCCTCCACCTCCTCCTATACCTCAGCCAGTTCCTGTGGCTTCCCAAGGTATAGAAGTGGTGAGGACAACTAAGCCTCCGGTAGACAAAATCCGTAAGCACGGGGCTGAGGATTTTCGAGCTAATATAGATGATGACCCTGAGAGAGCAGAGTTCTGGCTGGAGAACTCAATGAGGGTTTTCGATGAACTCTCTTGTACACCTGAGGAGAGCTTGAAATGTGCTGTATCTTTGCTGAGGGACTCGGCATACCATTGGTGGAAGACGTTGACATCAGTGGTCCCTAAAGAGAGGGTAACGTGGGACTTTTTCTTGGAGGAGTTCCGAAAGAAGTATATAAGTCAACAGTTTGTAGACTAGAAACGGAAAGAATTCCTTGAGTTAAAGCAAGGAAAAATGACTGTGGCGGAATATGAGCGCGAATTTGTTAGGCTCAGCAAGTATGCACAAGAATGTGTGTCCACAGAAGCTACCTTATGCAAGAGATTTGAAGATGGGTTAAATGAAGATGTCAGACTTTTAGTCGGGATTTTAGAGCTAAAAGAATTTGTGGTACTAGTGGATAGGGCTAGTAAGGCCGTAGAATTGAGTAAGGAAAAGAGGAAAGCCCTGAGTGAGGCTCGAGATGCAAAGAAGAGGCCGATGAGCCAATCATACCAAACTCAATCGAAGAGGTCTAGGAAAATGAACCCTCGGGCAACTGCATCAGTCGAGTATTCACAGAGAGAGCGAGGTAACACATATTTGAGTTCAAGAGTTCAGGCCACCTCAATGGCAAGTGTGGGTAATCCAAGGTCCAAACCGGAATGCCCAAGTTGTGGCAGACATCACACTGGGGAGTGTTGGGGAAGCAATCGAAATTGTTATAAGTGTGGATCCCCCGACCATCTCATCCGAAATTGTCCTGAAAGGGATGATAAGGAGAGGAAGCAAGAGATAAGATCAAGCAGTGCATCTTTTAAAGGTAGGCCACAAAAGAACCCAGGAGGCGGAACTAGTGGTAGAGGTGTATCACGAGACACCACTGTGAGGTCAGAGGGTCGGGCACCAGCAAGAACTTATGCTATTTGCGCTCGAGAAGAGGCGTCATCACCGGATGTAATAACGGGTACATTTTCTCTCTATGACACCTCTGTTATTGCTTTAATTGACCCAGGATCGACTCATTCTTATATTTGTATGAGATTGGCATCTAGTTTGAGTATGACTGTTGAGTCTACTAAATTTGTGGTAAATGTGTCAAACCCACTAGGTAAACAGGTGTTAGTTGACAAGGTGTGTAGGAATTGTCCTCTGATAATTAAAGGTCATTGTTTCCCGGCAAACCTTATGTTGTTGCCTTTTGATGAATTTGATTTGATTCTTGGTATGGATTGGTTGACTACCCATAGAGTTTTAGTGAATTGTGGAAGTAAATTTATTGAATTAAAATGTGAAAATGGAGATGTTATTCGGGTTGAATCAGGTGAGTCAGATAGCTTACCAGTGATGATTTCTTCTATGATAGCTGAGAAATATCTGAGAAAAGGGTACGAATCTTATCTCGCTTTTGTATTAAACACTCAAGAATCTGAAGTAAGGATTGAAACAGTACCAATTGTATGTGAGTATCCGGATGTATTCTCGAAAGAGTTGCCCGAATTACCCCCAGTCAGAGAGGTCGAGTTTAGAATTAAGTTAATTTCGGGAACAACACCCATTTCGGTTGCTCCGTATAGGATGGCCCCGCTAGAGTTGAAAGAACTGAAAGTTTAGTTGCAAGAATTGACGGATAAGGGTTTTGCAAGGCCGAGCTATTCACCGTGGGGTGCTCCAGTACTCTTTGTAAAGAAGAAAGATGGGTCGATGAGATTGTGCATAGACTACAGACAGCTCAACAAAGTAACTGTGAAGAACAAGTATCCTTTACCAAGGATAGATGATCTATTTGATCAACTGAAGGGAGCTAGGGTGTTCTCCAAGATTGATTTGAGGTCTGGTTATTACCAGTTGAGGGTTAAGGAACAAGACGTGCTGAAAATAGCATTCAAGACGAGGTATGGCCATTTTGAGTTTCTGGTCATGCCGTTCGGTTTAACGAATGCTCCTACAGTTTTTATGGACTTAATGAACCGTGTCTTCCGATCGTATTTGGATAAGTTTGTGGTTGTCTTTATTGACGACATATTAGTTTATTCTCGAGACGAGAGTGATCATGCGGAACACTTGAGAATTGTTTTACAGATTTTGAGAGACAAGCAGTTATATGCTAAATTCAGCAAGAGCGAGTTTTGGCTCCAAGAGGTCGGATTTCTAGGGCACATTGTGTCAGGTAAGGGTATTAAAGTTGATCCGGGGAAGGTCTCGGCTATTGTGGAGTGGAAACCGCCGAGGAACGTGTCAGAAGTCAGAAGCTTTTTGGGTTTAGCAGGGTACTATAGATGGTTTGTGAAGGGATTCTCTATGATTGCTACTCCAATGACGAGACTATTACACAAGGATGTTAAGTTTGAATGGACTGAATGTAACACCCCATACCCGTTTCTAAGGCTAAACCCGAATACGAGACATTACTATGCTTGAACTTCCTTAAACATATACTTACGGGCTATAAAATTTTGTTCCAAATTAAAAACTTCTCTTTCTTAGTCAAGTCATTCGTATTGTGGGCCTACGAGGCCTTAAACTTGCGTTCGGAAAATTTTTACTAGTTAAAGAAAACTTTTCTTTAAAACAGGGGCCACACGCCCGTGTATAATGAGACACGCCCGTGTGTAGACACACACGGCCATGCTCAACAACCGTGCTTAAAAACCCAAGCATTCTACCAAATGCCCCACGGTTAAGGCACACGCCCATGCGGTTTGGGAACATGCCCGTGTGCCCTTAAGACATGCCCATGCTTTCCACCCGTGGTCGACACTGACTAAATCCACACGGCCTTGACACGGCCGTGGACTTAGACCGTGTACTATACCTTGACATACTGACTTATTTTGCACGACCGAGCACACGCCCATGTTCCAACCGTGTAACATGCACGGCCTTAACACACGGCCATGGGATTAGCCCGTGGCCTATCCTGACTTATAAAACTAAGATGCAGGTTATGCAAAGCCTAGACACACGCCTGTGTGTCTATCCGTGCGAGCACTTAGAGGCTATCTACCAAGCCTTTTTCCACCCACATTTGCATACATTCATACCTCATCACATAACTACACATAGTATCAATATTACTCTTGAATTAAAGACGTTTGATTAGAAAAGAATGAGGTCTTTATCCCATACACTAGGGAGAACTAATTCCTATATAATTACAAACAACTTAGGCCATCATCTATGGCTATACACAAACAAACATAAGTTCTCTTAGTCCAACATAATTTGGCCACATCAACAATGACTTATTCAACCTTAGGTACTAGCCCTATACATGCCATAACTTAAAAAGACTTGATACATCATACCAAGTGTCTGCTCGATAGTGTGAAAACATCTCCGGTGGCCTCCAACCCGAGCTAGTTAATATAACCTATAAGAGATGAGAAAAGTAAAGGAGTAAGAAATAATGCTTAGTAAGCTCATCTGCATAATGCGTCAAATATTGATATACATAATTACAAATTATCATGAAGAGTGTCTCTCATAAACTCATGGTTACTTACTCAACTATTTTTAGAACTTACTCATTCAGTCCCTTACCACATTTTTACCATGTCACAAGCCAACTGCTCATTTAATAAGCATACATTCCTGCACTGATCACCACATGATCATATAAAACAACACATCAAATATTTTTACTAAGCCGCTCATGCTACTAATATCTCGGTGGTTTCGCATTTAGCCCATCGGTTACTATTAATATAGTGATATTGCACATAGCTCACCGTTATTTTACATTCATGAATAATAATCCTCAAGTATATCTCCATTTCAAATGTTCCTCTGAGAACATCCTCACATACTTCTATTCTTACTTAACTTTCTACGATGCTCGCTCGCATTCACACGATGCATTAATGAATCTATCTCATACAACTAAGGTGTATTGAATACACATAACCCACTAAGGGTTCATCGTATACCAAATTCATATCAATTCAATTCTAGCACACACACTTGTGCTTTTTCCGTGGTACGACCGCTTACTTTCTTTCTTTCATCATATACGTTGAATCACTCAAGTTATTAAATAACTCTCTCTCGAGTCTCAAACACATAATGTCACATAGCATTCATACCCCAATAGGGTCTTACTTGTATTAACATGTCGTTGCCATGTCCCTGACATGGTCTTAAACGAATTCTTACATCGAGGCCATATTCCAATATGGTCTTACACGAGGCCTTAACTATCATCATATCATTCCACATACATTTCCCATTACTCTAAGTTCAATTCCATTGACATCTCATCAAGAGACATTTCATACATTCATATAGTAATATACATTCCATACAACATTGGAATACTAAATGAGCTCATACGAAATTTCAACATTCGCATATGAACTTACCTCGATGTCGAAAGAGCCGAAAAGGACCTTTTTGCCCACATTTCTCTTTTCATCCATTCTAGGTCCGAAACTCGTTTTCTTTGATCTAGAAAAATGAAATTTACTTATTTAATCACTCAATGATTGTATTACAACATAATCTCTACTTAGGCAAAAATGACCATTTTGCCCCTATACTTTGGCAAAATTACGATTTTACCCCTAGGCTCGTAAATAAATTTTCATCACATTTTCTTGTTAAAAAATCCTAGCTGAACATTTAATCCTCTTACAACTATTCTCAATTCCATCAATTTCATGCCTTAATGAACAAATTACAACTTTTGCATTTTAATCCCATTTAGGTGTTTCATGACAACTCCTTTCACAAAAGTTGTTTCCCATCATCCTATCATTCATTTTCTTTCATAAAAACTCATCAAACAACATAAAATCTCTCATGGAAAGTCCTTAGACTTTCAACCATATTGCAAACTAGTCCCCTCTTTAGAAAGCTTAAGCTTTGGGGACTCCAAAAGTACAATTTTTATCAAGAAAGATCATCAAAATCACTTACTTGTGAGGAGGAATGTTTGCTGAAATTTTTGAGCTCCATAGCCCTTATTTCTCTTCAATTTTTGGTAGAAGAAGGTGAAGGAATAGTGAAAAGTTGATAACATCTTTATTCACCTTATTTTATTCATTTAAACACCTAACATCACCAAATTTTTTACCATCATTTAATGTCTTTATCCCCCTTGACTTTCTATGGCCGGCCAACACATTTAACAAGGCCAAATTGCACATTTGGGACCTCCAATTAATATTCTATGACTATTTGGTACCTCTAGCAATTAAAATAGAACTTTCGCACTTTATGCGATTTAGTCCTTTTTCACAATTTAGCTAGAATTCGCTAAAATTAAGGCACCAAAATTTCCATGCATCCTTATAAACATGTTATATCACATAACATATCATGAAAATAATTTTATCTAATCTCGAATTAGTGATTCCGAGGTCACTGTTCTGACTAGCCCCTAAATCGGGCTGTTACACTAAAAAATGCCAATAGAGTTTCGAGAGATTGAAAATGTTGTTGACAGAGGCACCGGTTTTGGTACAACCTGAGTCGGGAAAGGAGTTTGTAGTCTTCAGTGACGCGTTGTTAATTGGTCTTGGTTGTGTGTTGATGCAAGAGGGTAAGGTAATCGCTTACGCTTCAAGACAACTAAAATCACATGAGAAAAATTATTCGACTCATGACCTGGAGTTGGCCGCAATTGTTTTCGCGTTAAAGATTTGGCGCCATTACCTATATGGTGAGAAGTGCTGAATCTTCACTGATCATAAGAGTTTGAGGTACTTGATGGATCAGAAGGAATTAAATTTACGGCAACGACGGTGGCTCGAACTATTGAAAGATTATGAGCTAGTAATCGATTACCATCCGAGGAAAGTGAATATGGTTGCAGATGCTTTAAGTAGAAAGTCCTTGTATGCTTTGAGGGCTATGAGCACGAGTTTGTCATTGTCTGATGGTGGTACTATACTGGCCGAGTTGAGAGCTAGACCACTATTTGTTCAACAGATATGTGAGGCTCAAAGGAATGATAGTGTGATACTAGCTAAAAGAGCTGAGTGTGAATCAGGAACAAGTTCTGAATTCCGGGTGATTTCGGATGGTTGCTTAATGTTCCATGATAGAATTTGTGTGCCTAAAGATGACCAGTTGATCCGAGAAATTTTACAGGAAGCACATGGTAGTTATTTGTCAGTGCACCCGGGCAGCACGAAAATGTATAATGATTTAAAGAAATTCTATTGGTGGCCGGGAATGAAAAGAGACATCTCAGAGTATGTAACAAGATGTCTAATTTGTCAACAAGTGAAAGCGGAACATCAAGTGCCTTCGGGATTACTTCAGCCAGTGATGGTTCCCGAGTGGAAGTGGGATCGGATTACCATGGATTTTGTTACGGGCTTGCCTATGACTCCAAAGAAGAGAGATAATGTGTGGGTTGTTGTTGATAGATTAACGAAGTCGGCTCACTTTATACCTGTGCGTATTGATTATTCACTAGAGAAGTTGGCCGAGTTGTATGTTGCAGAGGTAGTAAGATTACATGGAGTTCCTGTATCTATTATTTCGGACAGAGTCCCGAGATTTACTTCGAGATTTTGGAAGAAGTTACAAGAGGCCTTGGATACGAGGTTGAACTTTAGTACTGCATTTTATCCTCAAACTGACGGTCAGTCTGAGAGAGTAATCCAAGTTCTGGAGGATATGCTTTGATGCTGTGCGTTAGAGTTCGAAGGTAGTTGGGAAAGATACCTACCCTTGGTTGAATTCGCTTACAATAATAGTTATTAGTCGAGCATACGAATGGCACCGTATGAAGCCTTGTATGGTCGCAAGTGTCGGACTCCTTTGTATTGGACCGAGCTGAGAGAGAAGCAAATCCATGGAATTGATTTAGTTAGAGAGACTGAGGAGAAAGTGAAAGTTATCCGGGATAGTCTGAAGGCTGCTTCAGACAGGCAAAAGTCGTACGCGGATTTGAAAAGAAAAGAAATTGAGTTCCAAGTGGGCGACAAGGTATTTCTGAAAGTGTCGCCACGGAAGAAAATATTGAGATTTGGTCGAAAAGGTAAATTGAGTCTGAGATTTATAGGGCCGTATGAGGTTACCGAAAGGATTGGGCCAGTGGCATATCGGTTGGCTTTACCGGTAGAGTTAGAGAAAACTCATAATGTGTTCCACGTATCAATGCTAAGGCGTTATCGTTCAGATCTTTCGCATGTAATTCCTCCAACAGAAATTGAGATAAGATCGGATATGACATATGAGGAAGAGCCGATTAAAATCCTGGCTCGGGAAATGAAACATTTGAGGAAGAAGGACATAGCCTTAGTAAAAGTGTTGTGGCAAAAACACGGTGTAGAAGAGGCTACATGGGAACCGGAGGAAGCCATGAGAGAGCAATATCCAAACCTCTTTACCGGTAAGATTTTCGAGGGCAAAAATCCCTAAAGGGGGGAGAGTTGTGACAGCCCAGTTTTGGGGCTAGTCGGAACAGTGGTTACGAGACCACTAATTCGAGATTGAGGAAAATTGTTTTGATGTTACTTTATGTGTTATGGTATTAATATATGATTGTATGGAAATTTTGGTGCTTTAATTTTAGCAATAGCGTGCTTAATTGTGAAAAAGGACTAAATCGCATAAAATGCGAAAGTTCTAGTTTATAAAGTAAGGGTACCTAATAGCTATAGAATGTAATTTGGAGGATTTTAAAGTGAAATTAGGCCATTTAATGTGTGTTGGTCGGCCATACAAGCTAGGGAGACAAGTGCATTAAATTTTTACTCAAATTTGGTGGGAATTAGGTGATAAAATGAATAAAATAAGATGAGTAAAAGATGTTATCATGTTTCACTATTCACCCTCCTTCTTCCCACCAAAAATTGAAGAGAAATAGAGCTTTGGGGGTTTAAACTTTCAGCCAAGCTATCTCCTTTACAAGTAAGTGATTTAGATGGTTTTATTTGATAATTTTTGTACTTTAGAAATCCCCAAAGCTTAAGCTAACTAATGGGGGGACTAGTTTGTAATATGGTTGAAAGTCTAAGGACTTGCCATGAGAGTAGATGTGTTGTTAGCTAAGTTTTCATGGAAGAAAGTGAATGTTAGGGAGGTGAGAAACAACTTTTGTGAAAGGTGTTAGCATGGAAACACCTAAATAGGACTTGAATGCAAAGATTAAATTTGTGTCATAAATGCATGAAATAGTTGGAATGGTGAGTAGTTGTAAGAGAAATAAATGTTTATCTAAGCTGGTTTATCAAGAAAAATGTGTTGAAGAATAAATTACGGGCCTAGGGGCAAAATCGTAATTTTGCCAATGTGCAAGGGAAAAATGGTCATTTTTGCCCAAGTGTAGAATCTGATGTATTATGATCATAGAATGATCTAAACGAATGAATTTTATTGTTATAGATCAAGAAGAGCGCAGAATCAACCTTGACCGTGGAAAAGGCAAGGTGACGGACTAAATCGTTGGTTATCACGTTTTGCACCGAGGTAAATTTATGTGTAAGTAATGTATATTTTTGTAAACCTTATGTTGCTAATTAGAGTATGGCATGATTGAGAACATATGTGGTACTAATAGATTGAATGAGGTAGTTATTGAAAAATTATCGTATGATTGATGAATTAATCTTGTGAATGTGTAATGACAACACTTAATGGTGGGCTAAGCGCAATACCACCTTGTTGTTCAATTACGATGGGCTATGTGCAATACCATCGTCTATTAATCTTTTGGTGGGCTGTGTGCGATACCACCGTAACTAATCTTTTGGTGGGCTGTGTGCGATACCACCGTAACTAATCTTTTGGTGGGCTGTGTGCGATACCACCGTAACTAATCTTTTGGTGGGCTAAATACAAAACCACCGAGTAATCTGGCTATGAGAAATAGATTAGATGTTTTGTATTATGTGAACTTGTAATGTTAAGTGCAGGGGAACCGATAATGAATGTATGCATTATGCTTGTGATGTGGTTGGAGTGTGTGAATGGAGGAAATGAGTAAGTATGATCATGAATGTAGATTGTTTCTTGGTTAGTACATATTGCTATGAAATTGTTTGGTACATGTTAAAGTGTTATATTGTTTACATGTAAACTTACTAAGCTTAAAGCTTACTCCCCTTACTTTCCCTTGTTTTATAGAGCTTAAGAGCCTAGCCGGAATACGCTGATAACCAGAGGACTGCCCACACTATCAGCTCATCTCGGTATACCTAGACTTAATGATTTTGTAAATGGCATGTATAGGGGCTAGACTAGTTAAGTTATTTTGTTATTTTGGCCAAAGGTGTATTGGCTCTTGTTAAGATATTGAATTTGTAAATTGCCATGCATGATGGCTCATTTTACCTTTTATGAAATTACAAGTTATCTATGGGAGTTCATGTTGAATCTATGAGATGTTTATTAGTATGTTGAGTGGGTTCATGTAGTGTGAGCTATAGGGGTGCAAAGAGCCTGGCAAACAACCTTCTTCTTGTCCACATGGGTAGGCACACGGGCGTGTGTCTAGGCCGTGTGGGACACATGATCAAGCCATGGGCGTGTGCCCAGGCCGTATTAAGTCTGCACCTTGAAATTGGAATTTGAATGGTCACACGGTTAAAGCACACGGGCGTGCCTAGGCCGTTTTGAATAAGTCAGTATATTAAGGTAGGGCACACGGTTAGGCCCACGGGCGTGTCAAAACCGTGTGTGATTAGTCAGTGTTAACCACGGGTGGAAGGCACGAACGTGTAATAGGGTACACGGGCGTGTTCCCAAACGCATGGGCGTATGCCTTATCCGTGGGGCATTTGGCAGAATGCTTGGGTTTTTAGGCACGGTCTGGGGACATGGGCGTGCGTGTCTATGCACGGGCGTGTCTAATCTTACACGGGTGTGTAAGACCTGTTTTGAAAGGAAAAATTTTAGGAATGGAAAAAGTTCCGGGTTAGTCTCGAGAGTCCTCGGGTGCATGAGTGAGGCCTCGTAAGTCGAGAATGAGGTTATAGAGAGTAATTACGTTGAGTCTAAGTGGCGATCAAGTGGTTTGAGTTCGGTAACGCCTCGAGCCCGGTTCCCGGCGTAGAACCCGAGTAAGGGGTGTTACATCCTGCTACTCGTTGAAGGGCATCAGCAATAACCCTAAGTAACTGTGAATCATCTCTCTCTCTCTAGTATTACCCCTTTCAACATTAGGTGGTTGATTACCTACTGGGTTTACACTCGGTGTTGCAGACTCTGATTCATCTAATTCAGATGAGTCATCATCTCCAGTATACATTTCTTGATCAGTGTCTTCAATATATTCATTCGACATCTTTAACTATAAAACAAAAACAAACAATTTATATATCAGCATCCAAATCCCGACTCAATTGACTCAATTATGGCATATACCTCTAGACTCAATTTTCAAGATCGATTTAGTCCGAGAATCGGCTAAACCTAAATAGCTCTGATACCACTAAATGTAACACCCCTTAACCCTTATTCGCTGCCAAAACAGGGTTACGGAGTATTACCAGAAATTTCAGAACAAATACGAACAGTCATATAAAAATATAACATACACGTCATAATTTAATTATAATGTCCCATTATTGAGCCCTCGAGCCCCAAATCACGTATTAGAAACAAATCAGGACTTAATCGGAAGTTCAGAAAATTTTTCGTGAAATTTTAATTTTTTTCCTAAATACAGGGCTCACACGCCCGTGTGGCCCAGGGACACGCTCGTGTGCCCTTAAACACGCCCGTGCTTCAGGCCGTGTCTGACCCCGTGTAACTCTCTAACTTAGGCCACACCGCCAGCCACACGCCCGTGTGCTAGGCCGTGTACCTCACACGGGTAAGACACACGCCCGTGTCTCTGCCCGTGTGCAACTTCCTGAGCATTCTATTTTAAATTTTTAAGATGCAAGGGACACATGGCCTATCCACACGCCCATGTGTAAGTCGTGTGTCTCACACGGTTTGGTCACAAACTCGTGTGCCAGGCCGTGTGGACTCAAAATGAGCCTTATTAATCAAGTTTACCAACCCTGCAAATCTTGAATAATAAGCAACTCAAAATCCAATCGTTCAACCAATCCAAAACACGATTAAACACCTCTAAAACTTGTCAAAAAATGACACCCTAAGTGCCTAATCAATAAATCATCATATTATCTTACTCATATTATCAAAACAATTCAAACATTCATCAACCAAACCAATTGCTAATTCATACCAATTTAACTTAAATTTTGACCTATTGCATATTCATATATATATTAGCTTAAACATACCATTTTATACTTCAATATGTCATACATATATTCATGTGTATAAAGTATCTAATATCATCTTATAACATATTTACAATCATTTCCCAAAATACCAAACATGTGACACCCTAGGTACATGCCATTACCAAAAAGTAATATACTTCACCATGTTTTTGAGTTCAGGATCAGCTTTGGATACTGGTTCAACGATCTGACTTTAACCTAACCTGCGCACGGAAACAAACTGTACGCTGAGTATAAACTCAGTTGTATTACTATAATCCAAATATTTTAAATATAAAATTTATGTTATTTACACATTCAATCATACAAATAATATAATTATACAATAAATAATTCATAGCTAAATCATTTATAACACATTCACTTCCGATCAGTAGCTATCCTAGATAGCTTTTCACAATGTCAACACATATCACTTAGAACCATAATTTTGGTTATTCACATTCAATTCACAAATTCTCAATTCATGTATTTCTATCCATATTTCATTTCATTATTCAATATCATTCATATTCGATCAAATTTTCCAATTCATTATATACCCCTATTAACACAACTCGGACTTTGGCAGATACACAGATCCAACCAAAACACACCAGTATTGCAACCAATGCCTCATCGGATAATTCGAAGTAATAAATTGACACCTAGTGTCTCCTCGGCCATGCCGAAGTAAGTTGGTACCCAGTACCTCATCGAATTTATCCGAAGTAATAATTTGACACCCAGTGTCTCATCGACTCGAGGTCGAAGTATCCCTGAACACTTCCAATCCTATGGCATGCCAACTATATCTGACTTAGCCCGATATAGTTAATAGGGTTTTCAAATCACTTTTCAATTTTCAATCAATACACATTTCAAATAATCACATATACTCGTAATTCAATTCAATTCAATACAAATACTCACCTCAATTACACTTACCATATATTAAATAATACATACAATAATTAATTATTAGTTTCAGATTATAGAAATACAAACCGTAGTTTCCGAGCTAATTCTCGTTGACTTTATCTTTTCCTTTCCTAGTCAAGGTCTCCGGCTTAATGTTAGCTACGGAAATTGAAACAATTAAAATTTATCAATACACAACAATTTCATATTGAATATTTCAATTTATACTTTACCTTTGCTCACATTTCAATTTAGTCCCTAATCAAAACTAACTTTGTTTTATTTAAAACTAATTTCATATTTTTATTCAAATCCACTTTAAACTAATTTCAACTTACAAATTTCATCATAAACCCTAATTTCAAAATTCTTTCAATTTAGTCCCTATTACTCAAAACTTATGATTTATTTTACAATTCAATCCCTTTTTCACTTCTAACTTGAAATTCTATCAATTTAACCCCTAACACTTCAATTTTTTTTAACATGAACAACTTCTAAAAATCCACTAACTTCTAAAATTTCAACTTAAATCAAGTAGTATTTTGTTCTAGGATTCTAAAAACATCAAAATTACAATAAAAGAGACTAAATTAACTTACCAAATTAAGCTTGAACCTTAAAACCCTAATTTCTCCCTTTCTTTTTCTTACTCCTTTATTTCTCCCCAATTTGTTTTCTTCTATTCTGTTTATTCTTTCTTTTTCATTTCTTTATTTCTTTATTTTATGTTTAATTAATATAATATATTATAATAATATAATAATAGTATTTTATATATACTTAATTATTAAGTATGTATTTAATATAAATAAATATATGTTTATTATACATACACATGGAATTATATTTTCCATACATTTGTCACTTATGATTTATTTACTTATTTAGTCCCTTAACTTTTCTTTTAATCTATAATTAAACTTTCACCCTTTATTCAATTTAGTCCTTTCACCAAATTAACCTTAATTCAAGCTAATTTACCTAACCAAAACCTAATTAATCAAACAAATATTTTCATAAATATTTTTAATAAATATTTACGAATCCGTTTCACAAAAATGGAGATCCAAAAGTACACTTTTCTGATACCCGTAAATTTCGGGTCCTTACATTTCTCCCCCTTAATAAATTTCGTCCTCTAAATTTACCTGAAAAGAGGTGGGGATAATGAGATCTCATAGTTTCTTCCGGTTCCCAAGTTGCTTCTTCGATATTATGACTTCGCCATAACACTTTCACTAATGAAACTCGTTTGTTATGCAACTCTTTTACTTCTCGTGCTAAAATCTCAACCGGCACTTCTTCTTATGACAAATCAGGTCGAATTTCAATATCTTCCGTTGAAATAACATGAGAAGGATATGATAGATATATTCTGATAATCGAAACGTGAAAAAAATCATGAATCTTCTGTAATTCCAGAGGTAAGGCCAAACGGTAGGCAACTGGCCCAACTCTTTCCATAATCTCATATGGCCTAATAAAATGAGGACTCAATTTTCCCTTTCGACCAAATCTCAAAATTCTCTTCCAAGGTGATACTTTAAGAAATACATTATCGCCAACAGAGTATTCAATATCTCGACATTTTAAATCTGCATATGATTTTTGCCTGTCGAAAGCTGCCTCCAGCCTTTCTCGAATCTTCTTAACAGTATCCTCTGTTTCTTGAATTAACTCTGATCCAATCATTGTTCTTTCATTCAATTCCATCCAACACACAGGTAATCGACATCTACGGCCATATAAAGCTTCATATGGAGCCATTTGAATACTCGATTGGAAACTATTATTATATATAAACTCAGCCAAAGGTAAATAACACTCCCAACCAGATTCAAAATCAATAACACAAGCACGAAGCATATCTTCTAAAATCTGAATAACCCGCTCAGAATGTCCGTTAGTCTGTGGATGGAAAGATGTGCTAAAACTAAGTCGAGTACCAAGTAATTCATGCAACTGTCTCCAAAATCTCGATGTGAACCGCGAATCTCGATCAGAGATTATTGACATAGGAATACCATGCAATCTCACAATTTCCTGAATGTAAACTTCAGCAAGTTTTTGAAGTGACCAATCAGTTCTGACAGCTATAAAATGAGCTGATTTTGTAAGTCGATCAACAATCACCCAAATAGCATTTTTCTTACTCGCTGACAACGGTAACCCCATTACAAAATCCATTGTAATACAATCCTATTTCCATTCAGGAATGTTAATAGGCTGAAGTAGTCCAGTAGAAACTTGATGCTCTGCCCTAACTCGTTCACAAGTCAAGCATTTAGGTACATACTCAACTATATTTCTTTTCATACCTGGCCACCAATAAGATTCCCATAGATTATGGTACATTTTTGTTCCTCCCAGATGCAACGTAAAAGGACTGTCATGTGCTTCACGAAGTATCAACTCTTTCAGTTCTAAAACATCTAGTACACAAATCCGATTATGAAATCTCAAACAACCATGATCATCAATGCTGAAATTCTCTGACATGCCATTCTGAACCATTTCTCTTTTCTTCATTAACTTGTTTTCTTCTAACTGTGCTGACTTAATTCGGTCAAACATCACCGGTTTAATTCTTAATTCAGCCAACAAACTTCCATCATCACTGATACTAAGTTGTGCAAACATTGTTCGTAATTCAATTGCTGCTTTTCTACTCAATGCATCAGCTACAACATTTGCCTTTCTCGGGTGATAATCAATAACACAATCATAGTCTTTTAAAAGCTCTATCCACTAACGTTGTCTCAAATTTAACTCTTTTTGAGATAAAAGATACTTGAGACTTTTATGATCGGTATAAATATAGCATTTTTCACCATACAAGTAATGTATCCAGGTCTTTAGTACAAAAATCACGGCAGTTAGTTCCAGATAGTGCGTCGGGTAATTTCATTCATGCGGTTTCAATTAACGAGATGCATAAGCTATTACTTTTTCATCTTGCATCAAAACACACCTAAAACCATTCAAAAAAGCATCACTATACACAACAAAATCTTTTCCCGACTCTGGCAAAATCAAAATTGGTGCCTCAATCAGCATTTGCTTCAACTTCTCAAAACTTTCTTGGCACTGATCATCCCAAACAAATGGAACATTCTTTTGCAACAGTTTTGTCATCGGTAAAGCTATCTTTGAAAATCCATTTACAAATATTCGATAGTAACCAGCTAGTCCAAGGAAACTACATACCTCTGACACATTTCTCGATGCTTTCCACTGGACAATTACTTCAATCTTCTTCGGATCAACTCTAATTCCATCTACCAAAACCACATTTCCCAAGAAAACAACCTCCGATAACCAGAATTCACATCTACAAAGCTTCTCGTATAACTATTTTTCTCGTAATATTTGTAAAACAATTATGAGATGCTGCTCATGTTCAGATTCAGACTTCGAATAAACCAGAATATCATCAATGAAAACCACCACAAACTGATCCAGGTACAGTTGAAAAATACAGTTCATAAGATCCATAAAAGCAAATGGAGCATTTGTCAATCCAAAAGGCATTACTAAAAATTCATAATGAGCATACCTTGTACGAAATGTTGTCTTGGGTACATCACTTTCTTTCACCTTCAACTGGTAGTAACCCAATCTCAAATCAATCTTTGAAAACACAGAAGCTCCTTTCAATTGATCAAATAAATCATCAACACAAGGTAGCGGGTATCTATTTTTAATCGTCACCTTATTCAATTACCGATAATCAATACATAACCGCATTGAACCGTCTTTCTTTTTAACAAACAGCACTAGAGCTCCCCAAGGTGAAATACTAGGACGTATAAATCCTCGGTCCAGTAAATCCTGCAAATGTACTTTCAATTCTTTTAACTCTATAAGTGACATATGGTATGGAGGTATTGATATTGGAGTTGTACCAGGATAAAATTCTATTACAAATTCAACCTCTCGATCAAGTGGTAATCCCGACAATTCTTCAGGAAATTCACAAAAAGTCCTGATTTTACTGCATTGACTTTCAACAGAATCTGAATTAATAACATAAGCCAAAAAAGCTACACATCCCTGATGAAGAAGTTTATTAGCCTGAATTATTGAAATAATACGAGTCGACCCACTGGTTCGAATACCATTCACTTCAATCTTATCCCTGTTTTCACTTTGAACAATAAACTTCTTTTTATAAAAATCTAAAATCACCCCATGTTCGGAAAGCCAATCCATTCCCAGTATTATAACAAAGTCGCCAAATGGCATTATCAATAAGTCAACAGAGAATATTCTATTATGTATCATTAACGTACACCTCTTACACACTTGATCCATTAGTACAGTTTGCCCCAATGGACTAGACACTGTTATTGATACTCTACACATCTCAGATTTAAAATTTCCCGACTCAACCAATTTTGTATTAACATATGAATGTGAAGATCCCGGATCTATTAAAGCAAAAACAGGTTCTGAATGCAATAAGAATATACCTGTCACCACATCATGTGCATCACCCTCTTCACGGGTCCGTACAACATATGCTTAAGCTGGTACTCTAGCTTCTGATCCTTGAGTAGCAACATCACTTCCTTATCTAAAACCACCTCTAAAAAATGAACCACTTCTACATGATCCTCGACCTCTAGAAGTAGGCACAGATCTCTAAGATGTAACAGGTGCAGCATTTTCATTCTTCGGACAGTCTCTAACGAAATGATCTATAGATTCGCAATGGAAACAACCTCTAGTCAATTTCCAACATTAACCTCGGTGTTTTTTTCTTGCAATGTTCATAATCCAAAATTTCAGTATCCCGAGATGGACCTCGTACACTACAAGAAGAAACTATCATCTATCTTCCACAGTTTCTATCACCTCTATTTGATCTAAAGCTCGATCTCTAACTACCATAAGATTCTTTTGATCTTTTGGGTTACGGGTGATAAACCATAAATGTAACATATTTTAATTCCATGCTTGGCATATTTTTGGATGATTTATGATGAGAATTAGTGAATTTGATACTTCTAATCCCTTAAATTCATGTTTCTATACTTAGGAGAGCATTTGGGAGCAAAAAGAGCGAAAACGGGGCCAAAATCAAAGTTTTTAGGATCCAAACGACCTGGGCATTTTCCACACGGGCTGGGCACACGCCCATGTGATCCACACGGGCTGGGCACACACCCATGTGATCCACACGGGTAGGCCATACGCCCATGTGTCAGCTCATGTCGATATCGCTCCCTGTTTCCCAAACACGCGAAAAAAGCTAATTTTTAGGGTTTCTGAGCATTCAAAAGTCTATAAATACATACTAGAAGAAGACCTAAGAGAGCACGCAGAGTAGAACAAAGAAATTACTCGAAGGAAGCCGTCGGAATCAATTCAGAAGTAGGATCTCATTCAAGATTGAATATCTCCATCAAATTTCCTTAGAAGTTTTTTGGTTCTTTATGTCTTGTTGTTTTCCTTATTTTGAGATGTTTTCCTTTTACATTATGAACTAAACTCCCTAAAATACCTAGGGAAGATGAAACCTATGATGAATCTTATTATTTAATTATCTGAATTACATGATAAATACTTGTTCTTGTTCTTAATTATGTGTTCTTACTCCTTGCCTTAATATTTTTAGGATATTAATCCAAGTTTGATGTGCTTAATCAGTGGAGCAAAAGTCCCTGCTTAAGAGTAGATCTAGCATAATTAAGCAGAGTTGATTGCAATCCTAGAAATAGGACGACATAAATCTGCTGGATTAGAGTCAAATCTAATAGGGGAATCCATAGATCGAGTTAATGCAACGATAGGGGTTTTAATTAGAAAGAAATTTCAATTAATCAACCTAAATTCAGTTGTTATTAGTCTTGAAATAGCTATTAACATAATTTAGGGATTTCTACGGATCAAGACAAGTGAATAAATTGTTTAATTTAGAATCAGAATAATAAGTGAAATCTAGATGGATTCTTTCCTGGGTATTGTCTCTCTTATTGGTTTTCTTAAAGTATTTTCCCAATTCACTCTCTGTCATGTTCATAGTTAATTATTTAGTTCAATTTTAGATTAAAACAAAATCCTCTAATTATTAGGCTAAATAATAGAAAGATAGTTATTACTAGTACTTTTAGTCCTCGTGGATACGATATTCCGAACTCACCATAGCTATACTACTGTTCGATAGGTGCGCTTGCCTTTGTCTTATTTTAGTTAGTTCGTGACGTCATCAAGTTTTTGGCGTCGTTGCTGGGGACTAGAATATTAGGAACACTTAATTTTTATTACTTTAGCCATTTTTTATTTTTTGCAATTTATTTTTTTTGTTTTTAATTTATTATTTGTTTCTAATCTTTCTTTTGTTTTGATTCTGGCAGGTATCTTTAGTTTATGACTAGAAAAAACTCGATCGGACCCCTATTATTTGACAGTGAAATTGAAAGAACAGCTCACAGAAATCATAGAGAAATAAGGTGAAGTCTATAGTATATAGAGGAAGAGCAAGAGGACGATACTAATATTACCGAGGAGATGGCTAATAATCAAAATAATCTGTTACCTCCTGTGATTGCCGCTAATCCGGTGAATCAAAATCCTACTCGTCGTACTATGTACGATTATGCCAAGCCCAATCTGACTGGGGCTGAATCGAGTATTGTGAGGCCTGCCATTGCTGCTAATAACTTCGAACTGAAGCCAAACACTATTCAGATGATCCAACAATTTGTTCAGTTCGATGGTTTACAGGATGAGGACCCAAATACTCATTTGGCCAACTTTCTAGAATTCTGTGACACTTTCAAGATTAATGGCGTTTCTGATGATGCCATTCACCTTCGATTATTTCCTTTTTCATTAAGGAATAAAGCTAAACAGTGGTTGAACTCGTTACCACGAGGTTCCATCACTACTTAGGAACAAATGACCGAAAAGTTTCTACTAAAATATCTTCCGCCGGCTAAAACGGAAAAGTTGAGGAATGATATCTCTTCTTTTGTGCAGATGGATTTAGAAACTCTTAACGATGAATGGGAGAGGTATAAGGACTTATTGAGAAGGTGCCCTCACCATGGGTTACCGCTATGGTTACAGGTTCAAACTTTTTACAACAGTTTGAACCCCTCAACTAGGCAACTGATTGATGCAGCCGCCGGTGGGACTATGAATAACAAAACACCTGAAGTGGCTTACAAGTTTATAAAAGAAATGTCACTGAATAATTATCAGTGGCAAGTTATGAGGACAAAACTGATAAAAGCAGCCGATGCTTTTTAACGTTGATGCAGTCATCATGTTATCAAACCAAGTAGAACTCTTGAACAAAAAGATTGATGGTTTATATAGTTCTACACGGGTACATCCGGTGATGCAATTCGACGCAAATAGAGGAGGGAACCATCCAGAAAATCGATCCTACAACCTTAGCACAGAAGACAAACAAGTTAACTATATGGGTAATAATTCTAGACCTCAAAATAATCCCTATAGTAATACTTATAATGCAGGTTGGAGGAACCGCCCCAATTTCTCTCGGGGTGGCCAAGGAAATCAGAGACCGCAACCCCCTCCAGGCTTCCAACAACAACCCTACCAGCAAGAGAAAAAGCCAAACCTTAAAGAGATGCTGACAAAATTTATTTCGGTGTCAAAAACTCGCTTCTAAAACACCAAAACAGCACTCAAAAATCAACAAACGTCGATTCAAGGGCTTGAGAATCAAATCGGTCAATTGGAAAAGATGATTTTAGAACGACCACAAGGTAGCTTGCCAAGCAACAACGAAACTAACCCAAGGGAGCAACTTCATGCCATTACTATTCGAGATGAAGAAGGGTTAGTTGAATTTGAATCTGAACCGAGGCGAGAAACTATGGTAAGCAATGGTAAGGTTGAGGTAAGCCACAATGAACAAGAACCGGTAAGTAAGGAGTATACACCTTGTAACACCCTGGTTTTAGGGGTTAGGCATTTGGTGCTTAGCTCGGGTGTTGGCACACTCTAGTGTGTGGTTGGGTAAGTTTTAGGAGTCCTGAGAACCCTAGGTGGTGGTAGGTTGCCTTAGAAAATTTTTAGTTTTAGGGGTTAAAAGGGGAGCTTGGCGAGGGGTGTCTTAAGAGAATTATTTGGGAGTTTATGTCACAAGAAAGGAGCTGGTGGAGTGGCAGGATAGACGCCACTAAGGCCTTGTGTGTGTGACGCCATTTGCGGGGAAGAGGCTCGGAGTTCGATTCGCAAGAGCAGCAGATGGGCATTGTTTTTGCGTCATCTTGGTGGGGTGGATGGACGGTTTGAAAGGCTTAAAAGGTGGAGAAGACTTGGTCAATTTTTTTGAATTTGGCTAGGTAAAGTTTGACTCATTCAAACTTTTGAATGGGTGGAAGGGAGGTATTTTAGGAGAATTTTGAGGATTATTTTTGGGGTTGGAGCTTGGCCTTTTAGCATAAATAGGGGAAGTGCTCATTATTCATTCACCATCCGCCTTCTCTCTCCTTGCCGAATTTTGTTCCCCATTTCCTTGGTTGCGAAACCTTTTCTCCAAAGCTTGTTGCTCTTCTTCTCTCACATTTTTTTTCCAAGTGGCCGAACCCTTCACTCTCCTATTTCCCTTCCTTTTCACTTCAAAACCAAAAGTACACCCCACACCTTTCTTTCTCCTCTCTTTGGCTGAAACCAATGTTCCCTACCCCTTGATTTAATTAATAGCCGAATCTACATCCATCACCCCCTTTGCGAATTTCTTTCTCTCAACTTGATAGCACTTGGGCCGAATGTTAACTTAGATCTTTTCGGGTTCCGTGGATTTGAGATACTCTGGGGTTTTAGTGGTTGGCCAAGCCTCCGTTTGTGTGATCGGTTTGATCAAGTGGAGGTAAGGTTATTTATTAAGGTTAAATGCTTAAGTGGTGTTTTTGGGGTTAACTTTGTTTACTGATTAAGCTTTTTGATGGAGGCCACAACCCGATCGAGTGGGCAAGGGAAGGTCCCTACTCGAAGTTCAAGAAAAGATCCGTTTACTGGCACATGCGAGATTGGCCACCAGTGGTGGGCGCAGCAAAGAGCGTAAAAGCAAATAGCCGTAGTTTCGCTGAGACGATAGCGTCGAGGATCGAGAGTCTAGAACTCCTAGTAATAAGGTGTGTAACTAACCCACTGCTTTTCGGGTTTTATGTGTTATATGTTTTACTAACAAGTGCAGGTAATGAGTGTGCCATATATACCCCTAAAGGGTATAAGCGATGACCGAGTTAGTATCGGATCTATTGCGGTGTGATTATTTGTTTATGAGTATGTTTATGGACATTAATAAGCATGTGCATGCATTATCATGATTATATTTTATGTGGCATGTGCATGGGTGGGATATGAAAAGAAGGTACGGGTGTACTTGAGTACGTGGTTGATGTCGACTTTGTGCTACATCGTGGATTGGCGCCGACCGAGGTCGCGTTGTGGATCTTTGCGATTTAGTTCGCGTGGTTACCTTGATTGATATCGGCTTATGCCATATCGTGGCTTGATGGATTCTTTGTGTGCTCCATCGTGGTTTGATGTTAGCTATATGCTACATCGTGGATGGCATTGGTTGCCTTTTTGGAGGAAAAAGAGAGGGTGACTCGATAGTCCCAGTGTGTGTGGTAAGGTGGATAAGGGGTGTGTAGCGGATGGACCCTAGGTTTGGGCGGGTTTCATGATTGCATTATTCCGTTTATGAAATAATATGAAAATGGGCCAAGACCAATGAATAGGTATGTTTTGGGGACATACGTGGACATGGGCCAAACCCAGTGATCAGTGGACTAATGTGAAAAGGGCCTAGTCCAGTATTTGTAATAATTTGAAGGTGGGCCAAGCCCAGATTGTGGTAATGTCTAAATAATTATACTTGCATGTTGCATTTGATAATTGGGATGTTATGTGGTTAGCATGTGGGTGGATTTCGATGGTTTAGTTACACACTGAGTCATTGTGACTCACCCAATCTCTTATCCAACATCGCAGGTGAAAGGATGAAGCGGACCAGGTTGGAGTGGATACAAGGTGGCCCATGCAAAGGACGTTTTAATATTTTCTTTATGCACTTTATTACCAAGTACTTGGAATCATTATGTTGTAATAAGAGCCTCTTAAGTTATTTGGTTTTCTTTTGGTAATTTATGTCTAAAGAGATTTGGGAATAATGTTACTTTTATGAACTAAGCTTAAACCACTTGAGTCTGATGTTTTAAACGTTTTCCAACCTAAGGAAATTGACAACTAAGAGTTTTAAAGACGAAACCCCGAGATTTCAAAGTAACCTAACGGTTTGCAAACAAACATGCCCAAGATTTCTGCAAGTAAAACTACTCTAAAGGAGTTTAGACAAAAAGTTAAATGGCAACCTGTTTTCGCCAATAAGTTTTTCCCATAACATAACCAGATTCGGTCGTAGTGAATGGGCCGGGTTTGGGGATGTTACACACCTTGTGTGCCATATCCCAACGCGACAAAGAAAGACCACACAAATGAACAATTCGGTAAATTTCTTAAACTTTTGAAAAAGTTGCATATTAACTTACCGTTTATTGAAGCTCTTTCGCAGATGCCCAACTCAGTTAAATTTTTAAAGGAGCTTTTGGCAAACAAACGGAAGTTAGATGATTTGTCGCACGTGGAGCTAAATGCAGTGTGCTCAGCTATCTTACAAAATAAACTAACCAACAAATTGAAGGATCCAGGGAGTTTTACTATTTTTAAATGTAAATAATGCTTTAGCTGATTTAGGGGCAAGTATTAATGTCATGCCTTACAAAATGTTTAAACAGCTAGGTCTTGGGAAACCCAAACAAACTAGGATGAGCATTCAATTAGCAGATAAAACCATTAGATTTCTTAGGGGTATTGTTGAAGATGTACTCGTAAAAATTGATAAATTCATATTCCTAGTTGACTTTGTTGTCCTAGACATGGATGAGGATATTAATGTTCCTATAATTTTAGGACGCCCCTTTTTAGCAACTGCTAGAACTATTATTGATGTTGGTACAGGTGAACTCACACTTCGTGTAGGTGATGATACGACCACGCTCCAAGCTCGTGATTCGGTTAAGACATCAAGTAATAAAGATGATTCTATAAATCATGTTAATAAGACTAATCATGGAATTCAACCCTCTTTATAGAAAACTCTTTCAAAAAACACAAATGAGCCACGTTCTGGTTCATGCGCCAACAATGGAACCATTGAGAAACCGAAATAGTAACATATTTTAATCCCACATTTAGCATACTTTTGGATGATTTATCCCTTGATTTATGTAAAAAGGTGCTCTTAATCCTTTCCTTTCATGTATTATTGATGAACCATAAAAGTAACATATTTAAAGCCCACATTTAATATGCTTTTGGATGATTTAAGCCTCAATTTATGTAAAAAGGTGCTCTTAATCCTTTCTTTTCATGTTTTATACTCAGGAAAGCACCCGATGACGAAAAGAACGAGAAACAGACTAAATTGGGCCAAGCCACAAAATCAGCACGGCCTGGACTTCAAGCCACACGGTCGTGCCTCCTTAATTATCTAGAACATGGCCTAGCCATGATTTACACGGCCATGCCTCATCAACAGAGTCCAACACGGCCTGGCCACGAGTCACACGGGCGTGTGCCATGGCCGTGTCCCTGCCGCGGGAAAGAAGAATTTTACTCGGATTTGGATGCTTGGAGGCAAAGAAACACATTCCTAAGTCTACTTAAACTCCCAAATAGGAATTGCACTCAAATTAGGATACTTGGAGGCCAAGTAACACATCTCAAAGCCTATATAAACACCCCATGTAGCAACTTAGAAGGGGAGTTGGACAGAAACCCTCTGTCGAGGGGAGCCTAAAGCCATCGTCTAGGTGCGTCTTGCTAGGCCAGAGAAGGCAGATTTGTGGGGATTCACTCAGGGATAGCCAGTTGATCCATCTCAAGAAGCCGAAATTCTACTTAAGACGGAGGATCTCCTCTTCAATTCCTTCAGGGGGTTTTAGGGATTTCTTATGTTTTTTTTTATCTTTTCTCTTAAGATGTTTTCCTTTATTGTTATGAACTAAACCCTTCGGATACCTGAAGGGGATGAAACCTATGATGAATCTTGTTATTTGATTATTTGAATTATATGATAAATACTTAGTTTGTTCTTAATTATGTGAGCTTAATCCAAATTTAATGTGCTTAGGTGGAGGAGGAATAGACCCTGCCTAAGAGTAGATCCAACATAATTAAGCGGAGTTGATCGCACGACTAGAGATAGGGTGACGAGATTTTGTCGGATTAGGGTGAAACCTAATATGGGAATCCACAGATCGATTTCTTTGCTATTCTAGGGGTTATTATAAGAGAACGCGAGAGTTCCACTAATTAACCTAGGGTTAGACGTTATTCGCCTCGAGAGAGGGTTTAATATACGTTAGGGAGTCTTACAGATCAAACTAAGTAAAATCATATGGTTCAGTGATAGATAACAAGTGAAGTCTAGGTGGATTCTTCCTAGGGTATCGTCTTAATCAACTGAGTTTTTCCCAAGTTATTTTCCAAATTCATTCTTCTTTGTCTTAAGAGTCTTTAGTTTAGTAGTTAATTAATTTAGATTAATAAACAAACTTCACTTATTTTAGGCTAAATAATAAAAAGAAAGTTAGTATTAGTACTTTTAGTTCCTTTGGGTTCGATAATCCGGTCTTGCCTAAACTATACTACTGTTCGATAGGTGCACTTACCTTTAATCGTTGTCAGAGTTAGTTTCCAGGTTCGATCATTCTTTTATAAATTTTAAAACTCTGATTTACAGCGATGAAGTTTTTGGCGCCGTTGCCGGGGAACTAAAATATTAAGAAAGCTCTATTTTTATTACTTTAGCCATTCTTTTTATTTTTATTTTTAGTTTAAATTTTTACTTTGCTAATTTTTCTTTTATTTGTTTTTGTCAGATAATTTTAGTTTATAAAGAAGATGGCACTAAATAACTATCAGTGGCGAGTTATGAGGACAACACCAACAAAAGCCGCCAGTGTCTTCAACCTCGACGCAATAACCAGGCTATCAAACCAGTTAGAGTTGATGAATAAAAAGATTGATGGTTTGTGTAGTCTCTCGCAGGTACATCCAGTTATGCAATATGACTCGAATCTAGGAGGCGTGGCGAATCCTGAGTACCCACCCTACAGATATGGCATGAAGAACGAACAAGTCCACTATATGGGTAACTATTCTAGACCTCAAAATAATTTTTATAGTGACACTTATAATACAGATTGGAGGTACCATCCCAATTTCTCATGGGTCGATCAAGGCGGCCAAAGAGAGGAACTTCCTCCAAATTTTCAATAACCACCTCACCAACAGGAAGATGAGTCGAACCTTGAAGAGACGCTGGCAAAATTCATAGCAAACACAGAAGCACGTCTCCAAAATATATAAAAAAAATAAGAAACATCGATTCAAGGGATCGAGGATCATTTAGGTCACCGTAAGTCGATCTTAGAACAACCACAAGAAAGCTTGCCAAGCAACACCGAAACTAACCCAAAAGAGCAAATTCAAGTCAGTAACAACTCATGACAGTGAAGATTAGTGGAATCTGACCCAAGGCAAGATCCTGTGGTAAGTGAAGGTAAGGTGAGGTGAGCCATGAAATACCAAAATCGGCAATTACAGAGTACCATCCTCGTGTACCATATCCCGAAGCAATGAAGAAGGACAACACAGAGGAACGGTTTGGTAAGTTTCTTAAACTTTTAAATAAATTACATATTAACTTACCGTTTCTTGAAGCTCTTTTCAGATATGCCGATTATAGAAAATTTTTAAAAGAGCGGTTGACAAATAAGCGGAAGCTAGACGAGGAATCACATGTGGAGCTAAACGCAATGTGCTCGGCAATTCTACAAAATAAATGACCACGAAATTAAAAGATCCAGGAGTTTTACAATTCCATGTTTAATTGGTAGTTTATCTATTGATAATGCTTTAGCTGATTTAGGGGCAAGCATCAATGTTATGCCTTATAAAATGTTTAAACAACTAGGTCTAGGGAAACCGAGACAAACCAGGATGAGCATTCAATTAACTGATAAAACTATCAGAATTCCTAGGGGTATAATTGAAAATGTTCTAATCAAAATTGATAAATTCGTATTCCCAGTAGACTTTGTCATTTTAGACATGGATGAGGACAATTCGACCCCTTTAATTTTAGGAAGACCCTTTCTAGCAACTGCGAGACTAAAATTGATGTTGGTACAGGAGAACTCATTCTTCGTATAGGTGACGAATCAATCAGTTTACAAGCTCTTGACTCGGCCAGAACATCGGCTGATGAAGGTGAGAAAGTAAAATCGGTTGATAATCAACTGTTCAAATTTCACCGCAGAACAACCACGTAACTATGAACTGAGCCAAACAGAACCTTGTGTCAACAAAGAAGAAGCATATGAGGAACGAAGCCTTGAGATCAACAAACTAAAAGAGGGGAAGACACACTTTAAAGAGGAGCCAAAACCGCACGAAGAAAAACTGAAAGAACCCCCAGACGAGCTGATAGGAACAACAAATCACTCCAAAATAGGGGATCAGGTATTGTTGAATAGGGAAGTCCCTCGAATCACCAATTCAGACCTCAAGACAACCGAAGAAATCACTTTTGAGGTACTTAATGTCTTCCTATACGGGCCAGTCGAGGTAAGCAATCCTAAATTTAGTACTTTTGAGGTAAACACTACTCGGCTTAAATTTTATATCAAAAATCGAGTTGATCGCATGAGGAAGGATTTTCACCTCCTCAAACCACCTTGACCATACGAATGAGAGGTAAAGTCTAGCTTAAGACTATAAACGAGCGCTTCTCGGGAGGCAACCCGAGCACTAACCCTATTAATTTTTACATTTTTTATTTTACTTTTATTTTTCATTTTAGCACCTAACCATAAACTAACCAAGGTGATTTTTGGGCTCACACGGCCTTGCACATGGCCGTGGCCGTGGCCGTGTGGAAGCCAGAAGGACAAACCACGGACGTGCTAGTAACCGTGCATGACAAAGAATGATTTCTTTTCCCAACACGGGCTGCGATAAAAAGCCACGCCCGCGGCCGACTTCCGTGTGAGGTTGCGACTTATTGAGCACAGGCGAGACACGGCTGTGCCCTACAACCCGTCGCGAGGTTATCGACTTGACGAGCACGGGTTAAACACGCCCGTTCTAAAGGACCGTGTGAAGATTACACGGGCGTGCTACAAGACCCACGGCCGTGGTAAAACACCTAAACGCGCCCAAAATTCAAAATCACGAAAAACACAGACTGATTAAACTCGAACAAGGGTGTGGACCGTATCACTATTTAAATATTTACTTTTATTTCTATTTTTATTTTCATTTTTATTTTCATTTTTATTTTTATTTTTATTTTTATTTCCTTTCTTTTATTTTCTTTATTATTTTCTTCTTGTTATTCATTCCATTTAGATTTAGCTTAGGATACAAAAGAAATTAGGATGGTCGCTTCGAGGACTCAACCGGTTCGAGACGCTTTCCCACGCTCACCTCTAATTCTATCAGGTTTCTTTTCATTGGCTTCATCCAAAATTCAGAAGTTTCCTTCTCTCCCCATCTTACGATTTTATGATTATTTTGATATTATCTACCTTTGTACATTGAGGACAATGTACATCTTAAGTGTGGGGGTTAACTATAGTGTTATTTGAAAATCCTCGAATTATGCCTTATCCTAAAGTAAGTTTCTCATATTATGATTAGAATGAAATTTCCTTGAATTATGATTTTTATTGATATGTTTTAGATTAAGTCATTGATAATTGTGCATTGATAATTAAATTTTAAGATACTAAAGAATCAAGCATGATAAGTCTATTTTTGAGAAATTAAAAATTTTCTAGGTTGTCTACCGAATTTGAATATTACTTTGAAGTTTGAAATTTACCGAGGTTGACATCAAAATACCCATAAATTTTGTGAGTTTTTGAGCCTTATAGAGCATATATTCTTTTCTTGCTCACTTTATTGATTATGAGTATGTCAACACTGATTTGTTATTCTAGAATTTGCATCGATTATACATGTCGAGACCACATTTTTTTGATTTGATATACAGAGATGATAAAGGCACCTAGGATTTAACCCACTTACTCCACTAAAAACCCACCTTCATAATTAACCCCTAGTGAACCCCGTTTAATCCTAACAACCCATTTATTGACTCACCCACTAATATTAACCCAGAACCCCTTTGTTTTTGTTATCACCATTCCTTTTGATTACCCTTATATCGAGATTTGATTTGATTAATAGCCTAACTATGTTTTTATTTCAGTAATTTATCTTTTATTATGTATTTATGATTGTTCTTACAAAAAAAAATGAAGTTTATTCATTATTAGTTATGTGATTAAATGAGCTTATACATTTATTCCAAATATCGAAGAAGAAGCTCGTATTATTAAGTACTATTAGTTTTGAATTGATGTAATTATTATTAGTTCATTAGTTCTTAGTTAGGTAATTTGTCGATTCAATCTCGATTCTAACCCCCTAATTCAGCCTTACTCCACACCTTAACCCTAGCCCCGTTACAACCCTAACAAAGACCTTTTGATTTGTGTTTCATCTCATATTTCAGTGGTGGAGATTTGATTTTCATGCAAGCCTATGGGATTAACTCTTCATGTTCGACTTTTGAGTGCCTAATTTTGAACCTTAAACACTTTGAGTGATTTGAGTGAATCTTTAGTGAGGATGTCAACCCTTGTAGGTTTTGGATCAGAGGTAATTATTTAGATGAAAGGAAACACCTATGTTTTGTGCTACAAATGTATGCCTTAGATTGTTTGAATCTTTAGGACTCTTTGAGTTGAATCATCCATGTATGAATTATCCTTGAGTTATGATGAAACATTATCAATGACTATTATGAATTGAGGGAAGTTTGTTTTAATTATGAGTTGAGAATTTTGCTTGAGGACAAGCAAAAGCTTAAGTGTGGGGGAATTTGATGAACCATAAAAGTAACATATTTAAAGCCCACATTTAATATGCTTTTGGATGATTTAAGCCTCAATTTATGTAAAAAGGTGCTCTTAATCCTTTCTTTTCATGTTTTATACTCAGGAAAGCACCCGATGACGAAAAGAACGAGAAACGGACTAAATTGGGCCAAGCCACGAAATCAGCACAGCCTGGACTTCAAGCCACACGGCCGTGCCTCCTTAATTATCTAGAACATGGCCTAGCCACGATTTACACGGTCGTGCCTCATCAACGGAGTCCAACACGGCCTGGCCACGAGTCACACGGGCGTGTGCCATGGCCGTGTCCCTGTCGCGGGAAAGAAGAATTTTACTCGGATTTGGATGCTTGGAAGCAAAGAAACACATTCCTAAGTCTACTTAAACTCCCAAATAGGAATTGCACTCAAATTAGGATACTTGGAGGCCAAGTAACAAATCTCAAAGCCTATATAAACACCCCAGGTAGCAACTTAGAAGGGGAGTTGGACAGAAACCCTCTGTCGAGGGGAGCCCAAAGCCATCGTCTAGGTGCGTCTTGCTAGGCCAGAGAAGGCATATTTGTGGGGATTCACTCAGGGATAGCCAGTTGATCTATCTCAAGAAGTCGGAATTCTACTCAAGACGGAGGATCTCCTCTTCAATTCCTTCAGGGGGTTTTAGGGATTTCTTATGTTTTGTTTTATCTTTTCTCTTGAGATGTTTTCCTTTATTGTTATGAACTAAAACCTTCGAATACCCGAAGAGGATGAAACCTATGATGAATCTTGTTATTTGATTATTTGAATTATATGATAAATACTTAATTTGTTCTTAATTATGTGAGCTTAATCCAAATTTAATGTGCTTAGGTGGAGGAGGAACAGACCCTGCCTAAGAGTAGATCCAACATAATTAAGCGGAGTTGATCGCACGACTAGAGATAGGGTGACGAGATTTTGTCGGATTAGGGTGAAACCTAATATGGGAATCCACAGATCGATTTACTGCTATTCTAGGGGGTTATTATAAGAGAACGAGAGTTCCACTAATTAACCTAGGGTTAGACGTTATTCGCCTCGAGAGAGGGTTTAATATACGTTAGGGAATCTTACAGATCAAACTAAGTAAATAAAATCATATGGTTCAGTGATAGATAACAAGTGAAGTCTAGGTGGATTCTTCCTAGGGTATCGTCTTAATCAACTGAGTTTTTCCCAAGTTATTTTCTAGATTCATTCTTCTTTGTCTTAAGAGTCTTTAGTTTAGTAGTTAATTAATTTAGATTAATAAACAAACTTCACTTATTTTAGGCTAAATAATAAAAAGAAAGTTAGTATTAGTACTTTTAGTTCCTTTGGGTTCGATAATCCAGTCTTGCCTAAACTATACTACTGTTCGATAGGTGCACTTGCCTTTAATCGTTGTCAGATTTAGTTTCTAGGTTCGATCATTCTTTTATAAATTTTAAAACTCTGATTTACAGCGATCACTTATACTCAGGAAAGCACCCAAGAATAAAAAGAATGAGAAACGGGCTCAAAACGGACCAAAATAGAGCAAAGAAGAAATTGACACGGCCTGAACTAAAGCCCACACGGTCGTGCCTCCTCAATATACTAAAACACAGCCTGATGTCAATCTATACGGCCGTGCCTCACTAATGGAGTCCAACACGGCCTGGCCACGATTCACACGGGCGTGTGCCATGGCCGTGCCCCTGTCGTGGAGGAGAGTAATTTCACTCGAAAAAGGATACTTAGGGGCAAAGAAACCTATTTCAAGAGCCTATATAAAGAACCTAAGTATAACCTAAAAGAGGGCGGTCAGCTAGGCCAAGGAGCCGAGCCAAAAAGGTCAGATTTGTGTGAGACTTTCAAGGGATAGCCAGTTGATCCATCTCCAGAAGCTGGAATTCTACTCAAGACGGAGGATCTCTCCTTTAATTCCTTCAGGGAGTTTTAGGGATTTCTTATGTTTTGTTTTATCTTTTCTTCTGAGATGTTTTTCTTTATTATTATGAACTAAACCCTTGAGATACGAAGGGGATGAAACCTAGATGAATCTTGTTATTGTTTTTCTGAACTATATGATAAATACTTGATTTGTTCTTGATTATGTGTGCTTAATTCTTGTGTTGATATTTCCCAGATATTAATTCAAGTTGAATGTGCTTAGGTGGTGGAGCAAAAGTCCCTGCTTAAGAGTAGATCTAGCATAATTAAGCGGAGTTGATCGCGCGCCTAGAGATAGGGTGACGAGATTTTGCCAGATTAGGGTGAAACCTAATATGGGAGTCCATAGATCGATTTACTACTATTCTAGGGGTTTTAATTAGAAAGAGATTTCAATTAATCAACCTAGGGTTAGACGTTATTCGCCTCGAGAGAGGGTTTAATATAAATTAGGAGTCCTACGGATCAAGTCAAGTGAATAAATAAATGCAGTTCGGTGTTAGATAACTAGTGAAGTCTAGGTGGATTCTTCCTAAGGGTATCGTCTTAATCAACTGAGCTTTTCCCAAGTATTTCCCCAATTCATTCTTTTGTCTTTGCGTCTTTAGCTTAGTAATTAGTTAATTTAGATTAATAAACAACTTCACTTATTTTAGGCTAAATAATAGAAAGAAAGTTAGTATTAGTACTTTTAGTTCCTTTGGGTTCGACAGTCCGGTCTTGCCTAAGCTATACTACTATTCAATCGGTGCAATTGCCTCAATCGTTGCTATAGTTAGTTCCAGGATCGATCATTATAAATTTAAAACTCTGAAATACAACGATCAAGTTTTTGGCGCCGTTGCCGGGGAACTAAAATATTAAGAACGCTCTATTTTTATTACTTTAGCCATTTTTTTTTTCTGCAATTTAATTTTATTTTTAGTTTTAATTTTAACTTTGCTAAATTTTCTTTCTTTCTTTTCCTATCAGGTACCTCTAGTTTATGACTAGAAGGAACCCGAGAGGACCACTAGTATACGACAGTGATATTGACGCTACCATTCGCAGGAATCGCAGAAAAATTAGGCGAGCCTTAAATTACACAGAAGAAGGGCGAGAAGACAGATCCAATCATACTGATGGGATGGACGAAAATAACCCTCAACCACAAGATGTGGGAGAAAATAATGCTCCACGTACTATGTATGATTATGCTAAACCTCATTTAACAGGAGCAGAATCAAGTATTGTTAGGCCTGCTATAGCCGCTAATAATTTTGAATTAAAGCCTAGCACTATACAAATGATTCAATAATTTGTTCAATTTGATGGTTTACAGGACGAAGATCCAAATACTCATATAGCTAACTTTTTAGAGCTCTGTGATACCTTCAAAATAAATGGTGTTTCTAATGATGCCATACGTCTTCGGTTATTTCCCTTTTCATTAAGAAATAAGGCCAAACAGTGGTTAAACTCGTTACCACGAGGGTCAATCACTACATGGGATCAAATGACCAAAAAAATTTTATTAAAATATTTCCCACCGGCCAAAACGGCCAAATTTCGAAATGATATCTCTTCTTTTGTGCAGATGGATTTAGAGACATTATATGACGCATGGGAGAGATATAAGGATCTCTTGAGAAGGTGTCCACACCATGGTTTACCCTTGTGGCTCCAAGTCCAAACTTTCTATAACGGTGTGAACCCCTCGACGAGGCAACTAATTGATTCAGCCGCCGGTGGAACCCTGAACAATAAAACTCTTGAAGCAGCTTTCGAGTTTATTGAAGAGATGTCACTGAATAACTATCAGTGGCAGGTTACAAGGACCAAACCAACAAAATCAGCCGGAGTTTTCCACATAGATGCAGTAACCATGCTATCAACACAGGTAGAGATGATGAATAAAAAGCTTGATAGTTTGTGTTCTTCGCAGGTACATCCAGTAATGCAGTGCGACACAAGTGGAACTGTGGCAAATCCTGAGTACCCTCCCTACCAACCAGGCACAGAGAGCGAACAGATGAACTATATAGGTAACAATTTCAGATCTAATAATAATCCTTATAGTAATAATTATAATCCAGGTTGGAGGAACCACCCAAATTTTTTATGGGGAGGATAAGGAAATCAAGGAAATCAAAGACAACAACCTCCTCAAAATTTCCAAAATCAGCCCTACCCACAGGAGAAGAAGCCGAACCTTGAAGAGATGCTGACAAGATTCATGGCATCCACAGAAAACCGTCTCCAAGACACTGAAACCACCCTTAAGACCCAACAAGCATCGATCAAAGGGATCGAGAGCCAAGTTAGGGAAGTCACTAAGTTAGTTGAGGAAGTTTCTAAGTCAGTTGGACAACTCAAGTCGATGTCCGAACGATCGCAGGGAGGCGTCTACCAAGCAACACCGAGATTAATACAAAGGAGCAAATCTAAGCCATAATGACTCAAGAAAGTGAAGGATTAGACGAACCGGTCCAATACAAGGAAACGAGGTAGAAAAAGTAAAGTTGAGGTAAACAAGAAAAACCAAAATCGGTAATCAAGGAGTACCAACCTCGCATACCATATCCCCGGCGTTATCGAGAGATGACACAGAGGAACGATTCGGTAAGTTTCTTAAACTTTTAAAGAAATTACATATTAACTTACCGCTACTTGAAGCTCTTTCACAGATGCGATTCGAGGAAATTTTTAAAACATCTCTTGACGAACAAGCGCAAGTTAGGCGAGGATCCACATGTGGAATTAAACGCAGTATGCTCAGCAATGTTACATAATAGACTACCACAAAAGCTAAAAGATCCGGGGAGTTTTACAATTCCATGTTTAATTGGTAGACTAACTGTTGATAATGCGTTAGCTGATTTAGGGGCAAGCATAAATGTCATGCCTTATAAATTGTTTAAACAATTAGGTCTAGGGAAACCCAAACAAACTAGGATGAGCATTCAATTAGCTGATAAAACTATTAGAATTCCTAGGGGTATTATCGAAGATGTTCTTGTAAAAATTGACAAATTTGTTTTCCCAGTAGATTTTGTTGTCTTAGACATGGATGAGGATAATTCGATTCCCTTAATTTTAGGAAGACCCTTTTTAGCAACTGCCAGGACTAAAATTGATGTTGATGCAGGAGAACTCATACTTTGTGTAGGTAATGAGACGGTCACCCTCAAGGCTCTTGACTCAGCCAGGACAACAATTGATGAAGGTGAGAAAGTAAATTCAGTTGATAACCAAGTTGTTCAACTTTCACCACAGGAAACACCACAAGGTTACAACCCTGAGCCGAGTCATGGACCCCATGCCAACAAAGAAGAATTACATAAGGAACGAAGCCTTAGGGTCGATAAACTAGAAGAGTGGAAAATAGAACTCAAAGAAGAACCGGAACCACACAAGGTAAAACTGAAGGAGCCCCCAGAAGAGCTCATAGGAACGACAAACCACTTCAAAATAGGAGACCAGGTACTGTTAGATAAGGCAGATCCTCAAATATCTCCTCCGGACCCTAACACAAACAAAGAAATACCTTTTAGGGTAACCAGTGTTTTCCCATACGGAACAGTCGAGGTAAGTAATCCTATTTTTGGTACTTTTACTATAAACACATCTCGACTTAAACTTTTTCACGAGGATAAACTAATAGCATGAGGAAGGACTTCCAACTCCTCAAACCACCCTGACAATGCAAACGAGAGGAGAGTCTAGCTTAAGACTTTAAACGAGCGCTTCTCGGGAGGCAACCCGAGCACTAACCCCATTAACTTTTACATTTTTTATTTTGTCTTATTTTATTCTTTCTTTATAATACCTAACCATAAACTAACCAAAAGTACAGAATTCTCAGCCACATGGCCTTGCACACGACCGTGGCCGTGGCTGTGTGGATGTCTCGGATTGTCGTACTGACATGGCAGAGGTGGTACGAGTCAGAGAGAATCAAATCTTCAAGTCACGGACTCCAACCACCGCCCCACGGGCACCGACGAAATGCCACGACCATGCGATGCGGCCGTGGACAACACTGACTTCTCACCAACGGGCGTGGCAATTAGTAAAACGGGCGTGGGTGAACCAACACGCCTAGACACACAGCCGTGCGAGGCAGCCGTGTGAATCGACACGCCTAAGGGGCACGGGCGTGGGGTTGTACCAGGTTTGAAAATCTATTTAACCCCTCTCCCTTTCCTCTTCTCCTACTAAGTTTCAACCTTCAACTTTTCATTTTTTCCTACTCCTTTTCTCTATACCCTTGAGCTACACCAAAACAATGCCAAAGAAGCGGAAGAAGCCAAGCAAAGTCTCCTCAAAGGAGACCGATATACATAAGTTCATGCCGGCCGCTTCAATCACTCGCCAAGCCAAGGGTCTTTGAGACCAATTATCTGTTCTTTTATTTTTATCTTCTCATTTATTTTCCTTCCATTTGACTATCTTATGCTTAATTTATTTTATTTTAATTTAGTTTCTTAATTTTAGGTTTTACAGGCTGTGATAAACCGTAAAGTAACATATTCTAAGCCCACATTTAGTATGCTTTTGGATGATTTAAGCTCCAATTTATGTAAAAAGGTGCTCTTAATCCTTTCTTTTCATGTCTTATACTCGTGAAAGCACCCGATGACGAAAGAACGAGAAACGGGCTTAAACGGACCAAATTGGGCCAAGCCACGAAATCAAGCCATGACTGGACTTCAAGCCACACGGTCGTGCCACCATTCCTACTAGAACACGGCCTTACCACGACTTACATGGCGTGCCTCATTCAATGATGTCGAACATGGCACGCCACGATTTACACCGGCGTGTGCCATGGCCGTGCCTGCTCCGCGTGGAGAAGAGCAATTTCATTCGGGAAAGGATACTTAGGGAGAAAGAAACGTGTTTCAAAAGCCTATAAATACACCCTAGGTAACTTGGTGAAAAGGGTGAGAGCTAGGCCAAGAAGCCAAGCCGAAAGGTCGATTTGTGGGAATCACTCGAAGATAGCCAGTTGATCCATCTCAAGAAGCGGGAATTCTACTCAAGACGGAGGATCTCCTCTTCAATTCCTTTAGGGGTTTTAGGGATTTCTTATGTTTTGTTTTATCTTTTCTCTTGAGATGTTGTCTTTTATTATTATGAACTAAACCTTGAGATACCGAAGGGATGAAACCTATGAGGAATCTTGTTATTTGATTTTTTGAATTATATGATAATAACTTAGTTTGTTCTTAATTGTGTGAACTTAATCCAAATCTAATGTGCTTAGGTGGAGGTGGAATAGACCCCGCCTAAGAGTAGATCCAACATAATTAAGCGGAGTTGATCGCACGCCTAGAGATAGGGTGACGAGATTTTGTCGATTAGGGTGAAACCTAATATGGGAGTCCACAGATCGATTTCATTGCTATTCTAGGGGTTATTATAAGCGACGAGAGTTCCACTAATTAACCTAGGGTTAGGCGTTATTCGCTCAGAGAGAGGGTTTAATATACGTTAGGGAGTCTCATGAGATCAAACTAAGTAAATAAATCATATGGTTCAAGGTTAGATAACAAGTGAAGTCTAGGAGGATTTTTCCTGAGGGTATCGTTTGAGTCAACTGAGTTTTCCCAAAAGTTATTTCCCAAATTCATTCTTTTTGTCTTTGCGTCTTAGATTAGTAAGTAGATTAGTTTTAGTTTAAACAATCATCACTTTATATTAAGGCTAAATAATAAAAAGACGGTGAGTATTAGTACTTTTAGTTCCTTTGGGTTCGACAATCCGGTCTTGCCTAAACTATACTATTGTTCGATAGGTGCACTTGCCTTTAATCGTTGTCAGAGTTGGTTTCCAGGTTCGATCATTCTTTTATAAATTTTAAAACTCTGATTTACAGCGATCAAGTTTTTGGCGCCATTTCTGGGGAACTAAAATATTAAGAAAACTCTATTTTTATTACTTTAGCCATTATTTTTATTTTTCACAATTTAATTTTATTTTTAGTTTTAATTTTAAAATTTGTTAAATTTTCTTTCTTTCTTTTCCAAAGAGTACCTCTAGTTTATGACTAGAAGGAACCCGAGAGGACCTTTAGAATACAACAGTGATATTGAAGCTACCGCTCGAAGAAATCGTGAGAGAAATTAGGCGAGCCCTAAAATACCAAGGAGAGCGAGAAGAGCAGATCCAATCCTCTTTTGAAGGGATGGGCGAAAATAATCTTCCACCACAAGATGTGGGAGAAAATAATGCTCCTCGTACTATGTTTGATTATGCTAAACCTCATTTAACAGAGCCAAATCTAGTATTGTTAGGCTGCTATAGTCGCTAATAATTTTGAATTAAAGCCTAACACTATACAAATGATTCAACAGTTTGTTCAATTTGATGGTTTGGGACTAAGATCCAAACGCTCATATAGCTAATTTTTAGAGTTACGTGATACCTTCAAAATAAATGGTGTTTACGATGATGCCATACGACTTGGTTATTTCCCTTTTCATTAAAGAATAAAGCTAAGCGATTGGTTAAACTCGTTACCACGAGGGTCAATCACTACATGGGAACAAATGACCGAAAAATTTTTATTAAAATATTTCCCATCGGCCAAAAGCAGCCAAATTACGTAATGATATCTCTTCTTTTGTGCGAGATGGATTTAGAGACATTATACAATGCATGGGAGAGATATAAGGATCTCTTGAGAAGGTGTATCGCACCATGGTTTACCTTTGTGGCTCCAAGTCCAAACTTTTATAACGGTGTGAATCCTTCAATGAGACAACTAATCGACTCATTGCATGGGGTGGAACCTTGAATAATAGAACTCACGAGGCGACCTACGAATTTATAGAAGAGATGTCATTTGAATAACTATCGGTGGCAAGTTACAAGAACAAGGCCAACAAAAGCAGTAGGAGTTTACAACCTCGACGTAGTAACCATGTTATCAAATCGGTAGAGTTGATGAATAAGAAGATTGATAGTTTGTGTTCTTCGCAGTACATCCGGTCATGCGATGCGACACAAGTGGGCGTGGCGAGTGCAGTACCCACCCTACCAACCGTGCACGCAGAGAGCGAACAGATAAACTATATAGGTAACAATTTGAGATCTAATAATAACCTATATAGTAATAACTATAATCCAGTTGGAGGAACCACCCAAATTTTCCGTGGGGAGGACAAGGAAATCAAGGAAATCAAAGACAACAACCTCCTCAAAATTTCCAAAATCAGCCCTATCACAAGAGAAAAAAGTGGGTCTTGAAGAGGCGTTGAACAAATTCATAGCATCCACGAAGCCCATCTCCAAAAAAATGAGGTAACACTCGACACCCAACAAAAATCGATCAAAAGATCAAGAACCAAGTTGGAGGACTTACAAAGGCAATCGGGAAATTACCCGATCGATCGGAGAAATTGCAAAGTTATTATCAGAAACGACCGCAAGGGCGTCTACCGAGTAATCTTGAAATTAATCCAAAGGAGCAAATCCAAGCCATATGACTAAAGAAAGCGAAGAAGTAGATGAACCCATTCCAACACAAGGAAACGAGGTAGAAAAGGTAAAGTTGAGGTAACACAAGACAAGCCAAACCGGTAATCAAGGAGTACCAACCTCGCGTACCTTACCCGAGGCATTAAGAAGAGGCGACCACGGAAAGAACAGTTCGGTAAGTTTCTTAAACTCTTAAAGAAATTACATATTAACTTACCATTACTTGAAGCTCTGTCACGGATGCGATTCTAGGAAATTTTTAAAAGAGCTTACGACAAACAAAGCGGAAGTTAGGCGAGTCGTCACATGTGGAACTTAACGCAAAGTGCTCAAGCAATTCTCCAAAATAGGCTACCACAAAAGCTAAAAGATCCAGGAGTTTTACAATTCCATGTTTAATTGGTAGACTAAGCTGTTGATAATGCGTTAGGTGATTTAGAGGCAAGCATAAATGTCATGCCTTATAAATTGTTTAAAAAATTAGGTCTAGGGAAACCCAAACAAACTAGGATGAGCATTCAATTAGCTGATAAAACTATTAGAATTCCTAGGGGTATTATCGAAGATGTTCTTGTGAAAATCGACAGATTCGTTTTCCCAGTAGACTTTGTTGTCTTAGACATGGATGAGGATAATTCGATCCCTAATCTTAGGAAGACCATTTTTAGCGTAGCGATGGGACTAAAATTGATGTTGATGCAGGAGAACTCATACTTTGTGTAGGTAATGAGACAGTCACCATCAAGGCTCTCGACTCGGCTAGAACATCGAGTAATCAAGGTGAGAACGTAAATTCTACTAATAACCATTCGGTTAACCCTTATTTTCAGGAAGCACCACCAAAGAATACAATGAACCCGATCCTAAACCCCATGCCAACAAAGAAATAACTCATGAAGATCGAGGATTCGGTTCGATGATCTAGGCAGTGGAAGACACACTTCAAGGAGAAATTAGGGATACACGACGAAGAACCAGGAACCACACGAGATAAAACCGAAGGAGCCCCCAAAAGAGCTAATAGGAACAACAAATCACTTGAATAGGGGACCAAATCTTTGTTAGATCGTGTAAATCCTCGAATATCTCATCAGGACCTGGCACAAACAAAGAAATATCTTTTAAGGTAACCGATTATTTTCCCACACGGAACAGTCGAGGTAAGTAATCCTACTTTTGGTACTTTTACTATAAATGCATCTCGACTTAAATTTTTTCACGAGGATACTGAGATAATAACATGAGGAAGGACTTCCAACTCCTCAAACCACCACGAAGATGCAAACGAGAAGAGAGTCTAGCTTAAGACTATAAATGAGTGCTTCTCGAGAGGCAACCCGAGCACTAATACTAGTATTTTTTTTATATATTCAGTTTATCTTAATTTTCCTTTTTATCTTCCTTTTTAGCAACTAACAACCAACTAACCAAGTGCGAGAATTCCAGGCCACACGGCCTACACACGTGGCCGTAGCCGTGGGCGTGTGAGTACTCAGGCGCTTTGAACTAACAGAGCAGAGAAGGTACATGTCAGGGCAAAACAGATTTTCAGAATCACGGACCCAACTACTACCCCACGGGCACCGAAAAAGTGGCACGCCCGTGCTTTATGGCCATGTGAGGCTACTGACTTGGCAACCACGGGCTGAACACGCCCGTGCCAGATAATCGTGCCAATATACTGACTTATCGAAAACAGGCTAGACACGAGCGTGGGGAACCAACACGCCCTAGAGCACGGCTGTGCGAGGCGGCCGTGTGAATCGACACACCCTCAACCCAAGGGCGTGGGAAACTGCCAGATCTAAAAGTTTATTTACACACCATACCCTTCTCCTTTCTCTTCTTAACCCACTTTCTTTCTTTCTTCTCCTTTTTCTTTCTTTCTTTCTTTCTTTCTTTCTTTTCTCCCTCTTTCTTTTTCCTTTTTCCTAATAAATCCTTAGACTCTTGAGCCACAACAATATCATATCCATGGAAAGGAAGCGTAAAAGGCCAATCACAGTCTCCTCAAAGGAGACTGATTCACATGAGTTCATGCTTAAGTGACTTCATCTAAACAACAAGCCAAGGGTCTTTGAGACCAATTATCTGTTCTTTTATTTTTATCTTCTCATTTATTTCCTTTATCTTTACTTCTCTTCTACTTAATTTAGTTTATTTTGTTTTAATTTCTTGTTCTTAGGTTCTAAAGGCTGCTTGGGAATCACGCCACCACCACCACCATAACCTCAGCCTTAGAAATCACACCCAACAATAAGGACCTCCCAGTCCATTCATCTTTTCTTTTAATTTTAGTTTTCTTCTTAGCCTCCTTCTATTTATCTTCCTTGTCCTTAATTTTATATTTAGTTTACTTTAATTATGCCTTAATGATCCCTGGCTAATTCTCCACGAGCCTCCCAATTTCTTCATCTAGCACAGGTTCGTCATCCAGACGGCCCATCACCACCACCAAAGGCACAATCTCCTCTCAAGGAATCATCCGAAAATTTAGGAAGTTTTCACTTATCCCCATATCTGATGATTTTATTACAAGGTTATTATATATTTTTGTACATTGAGGGCAATGTACATCTCAAGTGTGGGGGGTGAACAACCTAAAAAGATACCTAACTTAAATCCCTGAATTTAGTCTTGTTTGAAAGTAAATTACTCATATTACTAATTAGGATGAAATTTCTGATGATTTAAGATTTTTATTGATATGTTTTAGATTAATTCATTGATAATTGTGCATTGATAATTAAATTCTAAGAATACTAGAGAATCAAGCATGATAAGTCTATTTTTCAGAAATAAAAAATTTGCTAGGTTGTCAAACTGAGTTTAAATATTATCTTGAAGTTTGAAATTTACGAGGATGACATCAAAATACCCATAAATTTTGTGAGTTTTTGAGCCTTATAGAGCATAAATTCTTTTTCTTGCTCACTTTATTAATTATGAGTATGTCAACATTGATCTGTTATTCTAGAACTTGCATCGATTATACATGTCGAGACCACATTTTTTTGATTTGATACACAGAGATGATAAAGGCACCTAGGATTTAACCCACTTACTCCATTAAAAAGCCTACCTTCATAATTAACCCTTAGTGAACCCCGTTTAATCCTAACAACCCTATTTATTGACATAACCGCTAATATTAACCCAGAACCCCTTTGCTTTTGTTATCACCATTCCTTTTGACTACCCTTATATCGAGATTTGATTTGATTAGTTGCCTAATTATGAATTTTAGTAGTTTATCCTTTATTATGTATTTAGTTGTTCTTAAAAAAATGAAGTATATCCATTATTCATTATTAGTTATGTGATTAAATGAGCTTATACATAAATTCCAAATATCGAAGAAGAAGCTCGTATTATTAAGTACTATTAGTTTTCAATTGATGTAATTATTATTAGTTCATTAGTTCTTAGTTAGGTAATTTGTCAATTCAATCTCGATTCTAACCCTCTAATTCAGCCTTACACCACACCTTAACCCTAGCCCCGTTACAACCCTAACAAAGACCTTTTGATTTGTGTTTTCATCTCATATTTCAGTGGTGGAGATTTGATTTTCATGCAAGCCTATGGGATTAACTCTTCATGTTTGACTTCTTGAGTGCCTAAATTTTGAACCTTAAACACTTTGAGTGATTTGAGTGAATCTTTAGTGAGGATGTCAATCCTTGTCGATTTCGAATCAGAGGTAATTATTTAGATGAAGGGAAACACCTATGTTTTGTGCTACAGAATCTATGACTTATAATGTTTGAATTTTTAGGACTCTTTGAGTTGAATTATCCATGTATAAATTATCTTTGAATTATGATTACACACTATCAATAGGAATTATGAATAGAGGAAAGTTCGATTTAATTGTAAGTTGAGAATTTTGCTTGAGGACAATCAAAAGCTTAAGTGTGGGGGTATTTGATAAACCGTAAAAGTAACATATTCTAAGCCCACATTTAGTATGCTTTTGGATGATTTAAGCTCCAATTTATGTAAAAAGGTGCTCTTAATCCTTTCTTTGCATGTCTTATACTCAGGAAAGCACCCGATGACGAAAAAGAATGAGAAAGCGGGCTTAAAAAGCAGACCAAATTGGGCCAAGCCACGAAATCAAGACGGCACGGACTTCAAGCCCTGCGGCCGTGCCACCATTCCTACTAGAACACGGCCTTACCACGACTTTACGACCTTGCCTCATTCAACGATGTCGAACACGGCTGGCCACGATTTACACGGGCGTGTGCCATGGCGTGTTCTCCTGCGTGGAGAAGAGCAATTTCATTCGAGAAAGGTTACTTAGGAGAAAGAAAGCGTGTTTCAAAAGCCTATAAATACACCCTAGGTACCCGGTGAAGGGGGCGGAGAGCTAGGCCAAGAAGCCAAGTCGAAAGGTCGATTTGTGGGAATCACTCGAAGATAGCTAGTTGATCCATCTCAAGAAGCGAATTCTACTCAAGACGGAGGATCTCCTCTTCAATTCCTTCAGGGGTTTTAGGGATTTCTTATGTTTTGTTTTATCTTTTCTCTTGAGATGTTGTCTTTTATTATTATGAACTAAACCTTGGATGCAGAAGAGATGAAACCTATGAGGAATCTTGTTATTTGATTTTTTGAATTATATGATAATAACTTAGTTTGTTCTTAATTGTGTGAACTTAATCCAAATCTAATGTGCTTAGGTGGAGGAGGAATAGACCCCGCCCAAGAGTAGATCCAACATAATTAAGCGGAGTTGATCGCACGCCTAGAGATAGGGGTGACGAGATTTTCTTTGGATTAGGGTGAAACCTAATATGGGAGTCCACGGATCGATTTCATTGCTATTCTAGGGGTTATTATAAGTGAGCGAGAGTTCCACTAATTAACCTAGGGTTAGGCGTTATTCGCCTCGAGAGAGGGTTTAATATACGTTAGGGAGTCTCACGGATCAAACTAAGTAAATAAATCATATGGTTCAAGGTTAGATAACAAGTGAAGTCTAGGTGGATTTTTCCTGAGGGTATCGTTTGAGTCAACTGAGTTTTCCCAAAAGTTATTTCCCAAATTCATTCTTTTTGTCTTTGCGTCTTAGCTTAGTAAGTAGATTAGTTTTAGTTTAAACAATCACCACTTTATATTAAGGCTAAATAATAAAAAGACGGTGAGTATTAGTACTTTTAGTTCCTTTGGGTTCGACAATCCGGTCTTGCCTAAACTATACTACTGTTCGATAGGTGCGCTTGCCTTTAATCGTTGTTAGAGTTGGTTTCCAGGTTCGATCATTCTTTTATAAATTTTAAAACTCTGATTTACAGCGATCAGGCTGCTTGGGAATCACACCATGACCACCACGATAACCTCAGCCTTAGAAATCACACCCAACAATAAGGACCCCTCGGTCCATTCACCTTTTCTTTTAAGTTTATTTTACTTTCTATTTTCTTTCTCTTTCTCTTTCTTATCTTTAATTATATATTTAGTTTATTTTAATTGTGTCTTAATATATCCTGGCTAATTCTCCATGAGCTATCCAATTTCTTCATCTAGCGGGACCAGTCATCCGTAAGCGACGACCCTCCAACATATCGTTCATCCAACTCAAGGATTTCATCCATAATTCGGGAGTTTCACTTATCCTCATATCTTACGATCTGAACATTATATTTATATTATCTATCTTTGTACATTGAGGGCAATGTACATCTTAAGTGTGGGGGGTGAATCTTAGGCGTGCCTAACTTTTTCATTATTCTCAAAATCTGAATTATGTCTTGTTTTTAAGTAAATTCCTCATATTACTAATTAGGATGAAATTTACGATGATTTATGATTTTTATTGATATGTTTTAGATTAAGTCATTGATAATTGTGCATTGATAATTAAATTTTAAGATACTAAAGAATCAAGCATGATAAGTCCATTTTTTTCAATTAAAATTTGCTAGGTTGTTGAACTGAATTTAAATATTACTTTGAAGTTTGAAATTTATGAGGTTGATGTCAAAAATACCCATAATTTTTGTGAGTTTTTGAGCCTTATAGAGCATTTATTCTTTTTCATGCTCACTTTATTGATTATGAGTATGTCAACATTGATTTGTTATTCTAGAACTTGCCTCGTTTATACATATCGAGACCACACCTATGATTTGATATACAGAGATGATTAAGGAACCTAGGTTTTAACCCACTAACTCCATTAAAAGCTTACCTTCACAATTAACCCCTAGTGAACCCCTTTTAATCCTAACAACCCTTTTTATTGACATAACCACTAATATTAACCCAAAACCCTTTGTGTTTGTTATCACCATTCTTTTTCGACTTCCCTTATATCGAGATTTGATTTGATTAAGCTGCCTAGTTATTTCATCTTAGTATATGAATAGATGTATTATATATAAAAAAAATCAAAGTATATTCAGTATTAGTACGATGAAAGGCGAGCTTGTACAGTTAAAGTCTATTTATTGAAGAAGAAGCTCGTATTATTAGTTAAAGTTTCAAATTCATTATGTAATTATTCAATTTAATGTTTCTAGTTAGGTAATTTATCAATTCAATCTCGATTCTAACCTTCTAATTCAGCCTTTATCCACACCTTAACCCTAGCCCCGTTACAACCCTGACAAAGACCTTTTGATTTGTGCATCATCTCATATTATAGTGGTGGAGATTTGATTTCCAGGAAAGCCTATGGGATTAACTTTTCATGTTCGACTTTTGAGCATTTTTTCCTAAACCTTAAACACTTTGAGTGATTTGAGTGAATCTCTAGTGAGGATGTCAATCTTTGTCGGTTTTAAATTAAAGGTAATTATTTAGATAAGGGGAGACGCCTATATTTTCGAGCTACAAATCTATGACTTAGATTGTTTGAATTTTTAGAACTCTTTGAGTTGAATTATCCATGTATAAATTATCTATGAATTATGATGAAACATTGTTGATAGGAATTATGAATTATATAAAGTTCGTTTTAATTTTAAGTTGAGGATTTTGCTTGAGGACAAGTAAAAGCTTAAGTGTGGGGGTATTTGATAAACCGAAATAGTAACATATTTTAATCCCACATTTAGCATACTTTTGGATGATTTATCCCTTGATTTATGTAAAAAGGTGCTCTTAATCCTTTCTTTTCATGTCTTATACTCAGGAAAGCACCCAAGAATAAAAAGAACGAGAAACGGGCTCAAAACTGACTAAAATAGGCCAAAGAAGAAATCGACACGGCCTGGACTAAAGCCCACACGGCCGTGCCTCCTCAATATACTAGAACACAGCCTGATGTCGATCTACACGGCCGTGCCTCACAAATGGAGTCCAACACGGCCTGGCCACGATTCACACGGGCATGTACCATGGCCGTGCCCCTGCCGTGGAGGAGAGTAATTTCACTCGGAAAAGGATACTTAGGGGCAAAGAAACCTATTTTAAGAGCCTATATAAAGACCCTAAGTATAACCTAAAAGAGGGCGGTCAGCTAGGCCAAGGAGCCGAGTCGAAAAGGTCAGATTTGTGGGAAACTCTCAAGGGATAGCCAGTTGATCCATCTCCAGAAGCCGAAATTCTACTCAAGACGGAGGATCTCTCCTTCAATTCCTTCAGGGAGTTTTAGGGATTTCTTATGTTTTGTTTTATCTTTTCTTCTGAGATGTTTTTCTTTATTATTATGAACTAAACCGTCAGGATACGAAGGGGATGAAACCTAGATGAATCTTGTTATTGTTTTCTGAACTATATGATAAATACTTGATTTGTTCTTGATTATGTGTGCTTAATTCTTGTGTTGATATTCCGCGGATATTAATTCAAGTTGAATGTGCTTAGGTGGTGGAGAAAAAGTCACTGCTTAAGAGTAGATCTAGCATAATTAAGAGGAGTTGATCGCGCGCCTAGAGATAGGGTGACGAGATTTTGCCGGATTAGGGTGAAACCTAATATGGGAGTCCATAGATCGATTTACTGCTATTCTAGGGGTTTTAATTAGAAAGAGATTTCAATTAATCAACCTAGGGTTAGACGTTATTCGCCTCGAGAGAGGGTTTAATATAAATTAGGGAGTCTTACGGATCAAGTCAAGTGAATAAATAAATGCAGTTCGATGTTAGATACAAGTGAAGTCTAGGTGGATTCTTCCTAAGGGTATCGTCTTAATCAACTGAGCTTTTCCCAAGTATTTCCCCAATTCATTCTTTTGTCTTTACGTCTTTAGCTTAGTAATTAGTTAATTTAGATTAATAAACAAATTCACTTATTTTAGGCTAAATAATAGAAAGAAAGTTAGTATTAGTACTTTTAGTTCCTTTGGGTTCGACAATCCGGTCTTGCCTAAGCTATACTACTGTTCGATAGGTGCACTTGCCTCAATCGTTGTTATAGTTAGTTCCAGGATTGATCATTATAAATTTAAAACTCTGAAATACAACGATCAACCATCTATCAAAGACGAATGCTACAGATAGATGAACTAGACGAATGGCGAACTTATGTCAAAGAGGAATAGAAGCAACACAATGTCGAGCTTAAGGATAGAACCAATCAATTTAAGGTTGGGGACCAGGTACTGTTAGATAAAATGGATGCTCGAGTTGTCACTTCAAAGCCTAATGCCAACGGAGAAACTCCCTTTATAATACTAAATGTCTTCCCATATGGTACAGTCGAGGTAACTCATTCTCAATTTGGTACTTTTAAGATAAACAGTACTCGACTTAAACCTTATTTTGATGTTAGAACTGATAGTAGAAGAGAGGAGTTTCAACTCCTCAAACCACCATGACCATGCGAATGAGAGGTAAGTCGAGCTTAGACTCTAAATAAGCGCTTCTCGGGAGGCAACCCGAGCACTAACCCTACTAATTAGTTTATTTTTACTTCTTTTCATGTTTAAATGCAGGTTTTTGACCCACACGGCCTGGACACACGGGCGTGTCCTTGGCCGTATGGAAACATGGCTAAAATTTTCCCAAAAATTGATAGAGACACGGCCTTAAATTAAACCACATGGGCGTGCGACACGGCCGTGTGAAACCTGGAGCAATTTTTTTTTACAAGTCAGAAGTTACACGAGCAAGGCACACGGCCGTGTGCGAGACACAGCCTAGCCACACGGGCATGTGGGAGGTCACACGAGCGTGGGAGAAGCGAAGGACGATATACATGGCCGTGCGACTTGGCCGTGTGAACCACACTGCCTGGACACACGGGTGTGTCTGAGGCCGTGTGAAGACTGGGCTATTTTTTCCCTCGATGAACACGGGTTGAAAACAAGCCACACGGGTGTGTGACACGGCCGTGTGGCCCAACAGGGACCCTCACCGTGTCACCCAATAAAAACCCTAACCCCTTTTCTCTTTTCTTATTTTGTCTTCTTGTTTTATCTTATTTCTATTTTTATTTTTATTTTTATTTTTATTTTTATTTTATTTGTCTTTTATGTTTCTTATTATCTTTTAAAGACTTGTCTATTATATTTTGAACTATATTTTAGTTATTATGGTTGTTCTTAATCGAGTAATCCTTTAATCTTCTTCACCAGTTGTATTTATTTTCTTAATAGCTTGCTCAGAATCATGCACTACATTTAGCCTTCACTACAATTCCGCTAGTCACTAATTTCAGGACTTCATCCAAAATTCAAGGCAGTTTCACTTCTCTCCCTCTCTTATGATATTTTACTTATACTGTCATTATATATATTCATACATTGAGGATAATTTATATCTTATGTGTGGGGAGGTTATTTATATGATTATTAGAAAATCCCTGAATTATGTCTTGTTCTTAAGTAATTTTCTCATATTACTATTAGAATGATTTTTTTATTGATTTATGATTTTTATTGATATGTTTTGGATTAAGTCATAGTTAATTGTGCATTGATTGTTTAAACTTTAAGACATTAGAGAATCAAGCATGATAAGTTGATTTTTCAGAATTAAAAATTTCTAGGTTGTTTCCCTAAATTGAGGTATTACCTTGAAGTTTGAAATTTATAGGATTGACATCAAAAGCCATAAATTTTTGTGAGAATTTGAGCCTTTAGAGCATATATTTTTCTTGCTCACTTTTATTATTGGTTATGAGTGTGTCAATATTGATTTGTTATTCTAGAACTTACTTCGATTATACATGTCGATACTACACCTTTGATTTGATTTACTGAGATGATAAAGGCACTTAGGATTTAACTCACTTGTCCTATTAAAATCTTATCTTCATAATTAACCCTTAGTGAACCCCTTTCGAGCCTAAAACACCATTCTTAATTTACCCTTAATATTAACCCATAACTCATTCTTTTTGACTCATTGAGAATTTTTCCTATTTTATTTACTCCCTTTTTATCGAGATTTGATTTCAATTGATGCATGACGATATTTTTTTGTTCAATTAGTAAATTATTTCTTAGTATTCAAAAAAAAAGGAAAAAAATGCATATTATTGCTTATTATCTCTATTGTTCGAAAAAATATACACATTGTTTACTACTTAGTTCTATGAGGCTTGAGCTTGAACAGTTTAATTTTTGAGGAGAAGCTCATTTTTATTCGTGATTAGTTATCCATTGATGTAATTATTCAGCATTAGTCTATTTTTTCAATTCAATCTCGATTCTAACCTTCTTTTTCAGCCTTTACCCACACCCCTAACCGAAGCCCCATTACAACCCTTTAAAGACATTTTGATTTGTGTATCATCTCAAATTATAGTTGTGGAGATTTGATTTTCATGCAAGCCTATGTTAATGACTTTTCATAATTGACTATTGAGTGCTTATTTCTGAACCTTAAACATTTTGAGTGATTTGAGTGAATCTTTAGTGAGGATTTCAACTCTTGTTGGTTTTGAATTAAAGGTAATTACTTAGATAAGGGGAAATACATATGTTTTCATGTTAAAATACTCGACTTGGATTGTTTGAGACTTTAATGTTCTTTTAGTTTAAATCTCAATGCATGATTATTTGTGAATTATTTCGAAACACTATTGATGAGGATTATAAGTTGAGAAGAATTAGTTTTAATTGTGAGTTGAGGATTTTGCTTGAGGACAAGAAAATGCTTAAGTGTGGGGATATTTGATAAACCATAAATGTAACATATTTTAATTCCATGCTTGGCATATTTTTGGATGATTTATGATGAGAATTAGTGAATTTGATACTCCTAATCCCTTAAATTCATGTTTCTATACTTAGGAGAGCATTTGGGAGCAAAAGGAGCGAAAAATGGGCCAAAATCGGAGTTTTCAGGATCCACACGGCCTGGGCATTTTCCACACGGGCTGGGCACACGCCCATGTAATCCACACAAGCAGGCCACACGCTCATGTGCCAGCCCGTGTCGATATCGCTCCCTATTTCCCAATCACACGGAAAAAGCCAATTTTTAAGGTTTCTGAGCATTCAAAAGTCTATAAATACATACTAGAAGAAGACCTAAGAGAGGACGCAGAGTAGAACGAAGAAATTACTCGAATGAAGCCGTCGGAATCAATTCAGAAGCAGGATCTCATTCAAGATTGAAGATCTCCATCAAATTTCCTTAGAAGTTTTTGGGTTCTTTATGTCTTGTTGTTTTCCTTATTTTGAGATGTTTTCCTTTTACATTATGAACTAAACTCCCTAAAATACCTAGGGAGGATGAAACCTATGATGAATCTTATTATTTAATTATCTGAATTACATGATATATACTTGCTCTTGTTCTTAATTATGTGTTCTTACTCCTTGCCTTAATATTTTCAGGATATTAATCCAAGTTTGATGTGCTTAATCAGTGGAGCAAAAGTCCCTGCTTAAGAGTAGATCTAGCATAATTAAGCGGAGTTGATTGCAATCCTAGAAATAGGACGACATAAATCTACTGGATTAGAGTCAAATCTAATAGGGGAATCCATAGATCGAGTTAATGCGACGATAGGGGTTTTAATTAGAAAGAAATTTCAATTAATCAACCTAGATTCAGTTGTTATTAGTCTCGAAAGAGATATTAACATAATTTAGGGATTTCTACGGATCAAGACAAGTGAATAAATCATTTAATTCAGAATCGGAATAATAAGTGAAATCTAGGTGGATTCTTTCCTGGGTATTGTCTCTCTCATTGATTTTCTTAAAGTATTTTCCCAATTCACTCTCTGTCACATTCATAGTTAATTATTTAGTTTAATTTTAGATTAAAACAAAATCCTTTAATTATTAGGCTAAATAATAGAAAGATAGTTATTACTAGTACTTTTAGTCCTCGTGGATACGATATTCCGAATTCACCATAGCTATACTACTGTTCAATAGGTGCGCTTGCCTTTATCGTATTTTACTTAGTTCGTGACGTCATCAGCGGGTTTGAACTAATAGTTCCAGAATGTTTCCCGATCGGACGAGTATTTTCAGGCTTTCTATCAAGACCCAGAACTTGTTCAACCATATTTGCTCTCTCAACCAAATCCACAAATTCTATAATTCTATGTGATACCAATTGTACCCTTAATTCATCACGTAAACCCCGTAAAAACGGCTTGCAACTATCAGCTTCGGTTGGTACAAATTCAGCTGCATATCTACTGAGTCACGAGAATTCCCATTCATAGTCAACTACTGACATCTCTCCTTGTTTTAACATCAAGAACTCTTGTTTTCTGTCATCAATGTATAACTAACCCACATATTTTTTCTGAAATTCTCTTTGAAGGAAATCCCAGTTTACCTATTCTTCTGGTACATGTCGGGTTACCAATTCCCACCAAACATAGGCTTCCCCTTGAAGTAAAGAAACAGCACACAATAAACTTTCTCGAGGAGTACATTCAAGTTGCTGCAAAATTCTTTTTGTAGATTTCAATTTTTAGCTATAGAAGGATAAACTCCCTTTAAACCCATAAATTCAGTGGCACCATACTTATGCAGTTCCTTAATCGGGGCTCGTTGGGCAATAAGGGTAGATGTCGTAGCAGATGCAGTTCCTGCTACTCGTTGAAGGGCATTAGCAACAACCCTAAGTAATTGTGAATCATCTCTCTCTATAGTATTACCCCTTTCAACATTAGGTGGCTGATTACCTATTGGGTTTACACTCAGTGTTACAGACTCTGATTCATCTAATTCATATGACTCATCGTCTCCAGTATACATTTCTTTATCAGTGTCATCAATATATTCATCCGACATCTTTAACTATAAAACAAAAACAAACAATATATATATCAGCATCCAAATCCCGACTCAATTGACTCAATTATGGCACGTACCTCTAGACTTAATTTTCGATCTCGATTTAGTCCGAGAATCGGCTAAACCTGAATAGCTCTGATACCACTAAATGTAACACCTCTTAACCCTTATCCGCTACCAGAATAGGGTTACAGAGTATTACTGGACATTTTAGAACAAATACGAACAATCATATAATAATATAACATACACATCATAATTTAATTATAGTGTCCCTTTATTGAGCCCTCGAGGCCCAAATCACATATTAGAAACAAATCGGGACTTAATCGAAAGTTCAAAAAAAATTTCATGAAATTTCAAAATTTTTCCTAAGTATAGGGCTCACACGCCCGTGTGGCCCAGGGACACACCCGTGCTTCAGGCCGTGTCTGACCCCGTGTAACTCTCTGACTTAGGCCACACGGCCAGCCACACGCCTGTGTGCTAGGCCGTGTGCCTCACACGGCTGAGACACACGCCCGTGTCTCTGCCCGTGTGTAATTTCTTGAGCATTCTGTTTTAAATTTTTAATATGCAGGGGACACACGGCCTATCCACACGCCCATGTGTAAGTCGTGTGTCTCACACGGTCTGGTCACACGCCCATGTGTCAGGCCGTATGGACTCAAAATGAGCCTTATTAATCAAGTTTACCAACCCTGCAAATCTTGAATAACAAGCAACTCAAAATCCAATCGTTTAACCAATCCAAAACACGATTAAACACCTTTAAAACTTGTCAAAAATTGACACCTTAAGTGCCTAATCAATAAATCATCATATTATCTTACTCATATTATCAAAACAATTCAAACATTCATCAACCAAACCAATTGCTAATTCATACCAATTTAACTTAAATTTTGACCTATTGCATATTCATATATATATTAACTTAAACATACCATTTTATACTTCAATATGTCATACATATATTCATGTGTATAAAGAATCTAATATCATCTTATAACATATTTACAATCATTTCCCAAAATATCAAACATGTGACACCCTAGGTACATGCCATTACCAAAAAGTAATATACTTCACGACGTTTTTGAGTTCGGGATCAGCTTTGGATGATGGTTCAATGATCTGACTTTAACCTAACCTGCGCACGAAAACAAACCGTACGCTGAGTATAAACTCAGTGGTATTTCTATAATCCGAATATTTTAAATATAAAATTTATGTTATTTACACATTCAATCATACAAATAATATAATTATACAATAAATAATTCATAGCTAAATCATTTATAACACATTCACTTCCGATCAGTTGCTATCCTAGATAGCTTTTCACAATGTCAACACATATCACTTTGAACCATAATTTTGGTTATTCACATTCAATTCACAAATTCTCAATTCATGTATTTCTATCCATATTTCATTTCATTATTTAATATCATTCATATCGATCAAATTTTCCAATTCATTATATACCCCTATTAACACGACTCAGACTTTGGCGGATACACGGATCCAACCAAAACACACCAGTATGGCAACCAGTGCCTCATCAGATAATTTGAAGTAATAAATTGACACCCAGTGTCTCATCAGCCATGCCGAAGTAAGTTGGTACCCAGTACCTCATCGAATTTATCCGAAGTAATAATTTGACACCCAGTGTCTCATCGACTCGAGGTCGAAGTATCCCTGAACACTTCCAATCCTATCACATGCCAACTATATCCAACTTAGCCCGATACAGTTAATAGGGTTTTCAAATTACTTTTCAATTTCCAATCAGTACACATTTCAAATAATAACATATACTCATAATTCAATTCAATTCAATACCAATACTCACCTCAATTCCACTTACCATATATTAAATAAGACATACAACAATTAATAATTAGTTTCGGATTATAGAAATACAAACCGTAGTTTTCGAGCTAATTCTCGTTGACTTTGTCTTTTCCTTTCCTAGTCGAGGTCTCCGGCTCAATGTTAACTACGGAAATCGAAACAATTAAAATTTATCAATACACTACAATTTCATATTGAATATTTCAATTTATACTTGACCTTTGCTCACATTTCAATTTAGTCCCTAATCAAAACTAACTTTGTTTTATTTAAAACTAATTTCATATTTTTATTCAAATCCACTTTAAACTAATTTCAACTTTCATATTTCATCATAAACCCTAATTTCAAAATTCTTTCAATTTAGTCCCTATTACTCAAAACTTATGATTTATTTTACAATTCAATCCCTTTTTCACTTCTAACTTGAAATTCTATCAATTTAACCCCTAACACTTCAATTTTTTTTAACATGAACAACTTCTAAAAATCCACTAACTTCTAAAATTTCAACTTAAATCAAGTAGTATTTTGTTCTAGGATTCTAAAAACATCAAAATTACAATAAAAAGAACTAAATTGACTTACCATATTAAGCTTGAACCTTAAAACCCTAATTTCTCCCTTTCTTTTTCTTTCTCCTTTCTTTCTCCTTTCTTTCTCCCCTATTCGTTTTCTTCTATTCTGTTTATTCTTTCTTTTTCATTTCTTTATTTGTTTATTTTATGTTTAATTAATATAATATATTATAATAATATAATAATAGTATTTTATATATACTTAATTATTAAGTATGTATTTAATATAAATAAATATATGTATATTATACATACACATGGAATTATATTTTCCATACATTTGTCACTTATGATTTATTTACTTATTTAGTCCCTTAACTTTTCTTTTAATCTATAATTAAACTTTCACCATTTATTCAATTTAGTCCTTTCACCAAATTAACCTTAATTCAAGCTAATTTACCTAACCAAAACCTAATTAATCACACAACTATTTTCATAAATATTTTTAATAAATATTTACGAATCCGTTTCACGAAAATGGAGATCCGAAAATGCACTTTTCCGATACCCGTAAATTTCGGGTCGTTACAGAACTTTTCAATTTCAAACCTTGTTGCTGCCATCTCTGAACAGGCTGATCTACAAAAATTGAACTAGCTCTGATACCACTTGTTGGGGATCGACCCGATTAAGCAACAAACAAATAAAAATAGCGGAAGAAATTGAGAAATTGAACACACAAATTTAACGTGGAAAAACCCCTCCAAAGAGGATAAAAAATCACGGGTAAAGATAATTTTACTATAATGGTAAAAGAACGAAGAGTATAAAAGATGGAGATAAAAACTTAACCCCGAAAACTCGAAAACAAAGAACCCTCAAAACGTAAACACAAAATTCTCTAAATGTGTTATGAGTTTTAATCTCTAATGGGTGTGTTTTCTAATGTTGTAAAAGAGCCTAATTTCATAGGTTAAATAATAATAAAATAATCTAGACTAATCAGATTTTGATTGAAACAAATAAACAGAGTTTAACTAGAGGATTATTTCTCAAATTGGACTGAAATAAGAGTCATACTTAACATCAAGTTTTGTTCCATGTTACATTTTTTATTTTAATTTCTAGTTTTAAAACGAACATATGTAATCTCTCAAGATTCAGCCATAAGGTTCAGGCGAGTTTGGAGTGTTACAATGCTCATCCTTAATCCCTGCTTACCAAATAAATTTATTATTTGAATATTTGTTTTTTGAGTTTTAAATAAATTAAAACAATTCTTTTCTTCAACATTTTCAAAACCAAACCGATAATTAAACCAATCAAACTATCAATTTTCAATATGATCAATCCAATCCATTTGTCCAATTCAATTAAATAAATTATGAAAAAACTCATAAAAATTTTAAAAAATTAAAATAAAAAAGTCTATTTAATCAATTTATACCAATTCACAAATTAATTGATCCAACTCCTTATTTTGGATCCTCTCAATCAATTATATCTTTATGAAAACAGTGGAATTTCTTTTTTTACGAAAACAAAAACAACTCTTAGTTTCAAAGAGAACTGATTTTAAGTGATTTTTCCGACAAAAGAAAAAGACCAATAAATTATTACTTTTAATAGTAATGAATTTCCTTTGTCAAATTATCAATCCAAAAATGAACTATACTCGTATACACACTTCTTATGTGACTGAAATAGATATTTCGTTTTTTCTTAAAGAAGGTTTATGTTTTAACTGTGTTTTGTTCCAATATACAAATTGTGTAGGTCACAAGACAAACTATTGTTTCAGACAAGAAGACTTAAGTTTGTCAACAAGTGTGAGAAGAGAGGGATTTCCCTCGCAAGCTTCCTCCAGTCTTTCCAACCTTCCCTCTACATTGCTACTCTCCATTGTCAAACCTTCCTCTTTTTCGGCCTTTGTAACACTCGATGGCTTCGTATATTCGATGAACTGCAGCATCATTCCCTGTAATCATATTCCAAAAGATTGAACACATGAATAATTAAACTCAGTATACACTATATATTCGACAATGAAACGATGCGGATATCCTTCTAGGTCATTAAAATAATACTCCATGCTACAATACACTGACTAAACAATGGAGGTTTCCTTACAAAAACCTCTGTATACAGAATGTACTATTTTTACTATGGTTTTGGATCCTGTTTAGTGAGTTATAGCATAAATGCCACTACAATATGCTTGTCATGTTTTTTCATATTCCAAATGACTCTTGTTTAGGCAGTGCAAAGGTTTTTAGAACTTTACAAGAAAAGCTGCATACCTCGTGCTGCTTCTTCCTGGCATAGTCTCGCAGTAGAGACTTCACAAGCTTATTCCGTAGCAATGGCTTGTCACTTTTATGAGAGATGAAAACAAAAGATGAAAGGTGATGCAGAACTAATGTGAATGCAACTGATCCTCGAGTTACAGCTTTGTCAAGGGCACCAGACACCCATGACTTCACATAAGCTTCCAAAATCGCTTCATTCTCCTGTAAAAAAAAAAATCAGACATTCTCATAATAGGTGATTTGCAAGTAATCCCCAGATGCTAAATCAGATAGAAACAGGAATATACAACTATATTCAAGAAGTTGCAGAGAATATCTCTCTCTATAGGGAATAAATCAACAGTCCTCTAGGAATAGAAACCAGAAGTCTTGTTTTCTGTCAAATTTTAACATCAGAAACAAAAAAATGTTGTTCACTTCCAAGTTAACCACGGGTGTTTGAGTCAAAGATTTTACTTTATGCCAGTTCATTATTTCTATCTCTCCACCTTATTTATGATTTTGAAATAAGCTAAGAAATTTAGCGTTCTCTTCTGAGTTCTGAAACATTGAAGCCGAATTGGGGGCTTCGTTAAGACAATATCAGAAATCAAATGTCAAGCACATTCAATTACATTACCATACATAGCAAGCTGCCATGCATTTGAATAGAACACAAAAGCAGCAGATAGCAGTCAGTACCTCAACAGGTTCAAGGTATCCTTCAGCCTCACCCAGGCATTTCTGCAATGGTGGAAGAAGTTCAAGGACATGAGAATTAGATAACGCATTCCAGGCAGCAAGTCGAACAGGAGCTTCAACACAATGGTGTAAATATATTGCAACTTGTCGGCCATAGGTCAAATCACCAAAAGATACAGCAGCATACTGCTCAACAAGAGTATCAATAAATGTTGAGTAACTTTCATGAATCTCTGATTGAAACCTTAGAAATTCCACATTAATTTTATTTTCTGTCTCTGGTGTTAAACTGGTAGACATATTTGAAATAGTTTGACTTCTTCCCTTAGACCTTATCTCGTCAAGAAGCTGTCCATATAGCTCTTGTAAAGACTCATAAACATCCCTAGTCTTCTCATCTTCAAGCACAGCCATTCCAATGAGTAATATGATGGATAATGAATGTAGTTTCCAGATTACTGGAACACTCCGAATGGGTGAAACAACATCTGCAGATAAGAAAGTGGACAAGGCTTCCAAACCTAAAAGGAAAAACATTCCAGCTTTAGAAACTTCAACTATATCACCAGGGTCCTGCACAATATTTTGTATATAAGAGACCCTTCCCAACCCAGCACGTTTGCTATCGCATAAGGTTGATATTGGACTAAGAAACCAATGCATGGGAAAAGGCAGTCTCTGGTGGGCCCATTCCATCATCAATGAAGTGCAGTTATGATCTCGACTCATCATTGATGTGTCCAGGTCTTCTGGTATGGTTTCTAGAGAAGCGTTACTCCTTGATGTTCTATCGACACTTGAGGCTTTCAATTTTTTCTTATTAGACAACCATCTATTTCTAAAGTGAGAAGCTAATATCTCACTCAAGAGCATATAGTCATCTTCTTTATATTCCCACCCATATAATTTTATCCTCCCATTACCCTGGATAAAATGCTGAATGCAAAGATCAAGGTACTTTAGCACAGGTACTTGAAGCATAACATCCAACGCTTTCTCCACAATAACCTTGTCTCTTGGTCCAGAAATTAAACATAATCCTAAAGCTGAAAGGATTATTTCTCTGGTAAAGGTCCTCTCATCATCTAAGGATAATACTTCTATAGAGACAGTCTGAAAGGTGTCAAGCAATTGACTGAGCAACCATGCATCTGTTTGTGCCAATAAAACAGATTTTGACCAAAATCCTCCACCAGAGGCTCCCCATCCAAGCCCCACACCAGGAGCAGGGCCTCCTCTACCAAAAATCTCAACTGACTGCACAAGCTGCCACTCTGAAGCAACTAACTTTGAGAAAATATCAAACACACATCTCAATTCAAACAAAGATTCCAACAGTATCCCCTTTGCAAGTATGTTCTCTTCTTGTGATAAACTGCATACTTGAGAAGGATTACAGACCACAGTCTTAGCCAACTGGATCAAATTGTTAATGTATATAAAAACCTGGAAGAAGCCATGAAGGCAACATAGAGAAGCAAATGATGTTTCGAATACACTTTGCTTCCTTAAAGAACAGAGTTGCTCGATAAAAGAACTACCTGCAGCCACATTAGTTCCATATTCTGCAGTATTCACACGTGTAAAGCTCAAAAAACCATTTCTAATAATTTCAAGTCCAACCTTAGGAACAAAATCTGGCAACCATGGCACATGACCATCATCTTGCAGGCCCATGGCATCCTCAGGGATAACTTTTTCAAGCACTCTGGAAAGCATGTGCATAACAGCTGAGTACACCCACAATAGAGGAGAGGAAGATTTATCATGGAAAATAGAGATTCCAATTATTTCATCCTGAGAATCAATTAATCTAGACTTAAATGAAATCCACTTCAGAGCTAAATCAACCATTGGTCCGGCATGGCTCCAAGACCAGGTCTCCACATTGTCATCAGCTCCTTCAGCTATTCCATCACTTAGAATTTTGTGTGAATAAAAATTTGGAAGTGTTCTGGCCAAGGATTCTAGAATAAGGTATGCCTCCATAGAGATGGAAGCAAATTCACCTAAGACATTGTTCTCAACCAGTTTTCTAATTGTAGGCGGATTCAACCACAAGTACAAGGCAGGAAGAATGTTCGAGAAGTATGACACACAATACCCATACTGAATGCAGACCTTCCAAAAACGTAGTTGTTCAACCATTAACGCAGATGAAAGTTTACAATTTTCTCTTCCCAATTTCAACCATTGTTCCAAAGAGTAAGCATTTTTATATAATTGCCATGTCATAGCCTGGAAAATCCCATTCTCTACGAACTCTGCACAGTTCTTCCTGTCAGATTGTGCTAGCACCTTTATAACCAAAAAAAAAAAGCAATATAAATTCTTTAGGCTAAATGGTAAGAAAATAGACCATTTAATAAATAACTAGAAACATGATACATTTTTTCATTCTTTTTACTAACATAGAAGTGAGTCAGGAAGCCTCACAGCCCTCACTATTCCAAAAACAAATGAATAAAAGCTTACCTTCAAAAGGCAAACAGATTTGATCTTAGATGGATAAACATCCATATTGCTATTTGCAGTAAATCGGTGAACAACAGTTTGAACTAATCTTTGGCACTTCATTATAGCATTCACACCCATTGGGGAATGTCTTGCTATTGCAACTAGTACTGAAATCAAGCATTCTTCCAAAGGTGCAGTTGGTTCTATCTGAAAACATGAGTAATGTTACTAACGTATATATCAGAAATATTCCACAAAGTAAGCATTGAACTTCCAGGAGAGACACTATGACTGCTCTCCTCTTAGGAGTCGGAACAACTAAAATATAGACCCACCAAATTAGCATAGATATTATTGTGCTACATATTAGTTTCCAGGGTCATGCAAGTACAAAGAAAGGAAAAAGGTAAACACGAAAATCTGCAGTAGAAAAAAGAAGATGCTAGCACAAATTCTAAATCAGTACTAATTTCTCTTCACACGACCCACAAAAAAGTCAATTGTTTAAACTAGATAACAAGTTTATTAAATTTGAATAAAACATAAGCGGAAACCTTATGGCAGGTATATCAAGAACTTAAGTAAACATAATGGATTTATTCTGCTCACCTCCAAAAGATATCGAATCCTCGGAAGGATTCCCATCCTAACCAAACCAGCAGCAAAATCTTGTCCAGCAACAACAATGTCATCCTGAATTGTATGCTTCCCTTGAGTTTCATCTTCCACAATATTATCTCCATAAAGAAGAACATTTGAAGGTTTAGCACTGTATTTCCAAAATCCACCATGAAGGAAACCAACATCAATCTCTGGTTTAGACCGAAATATAGGAGCAGTATAAGTACCCCTCATGTCAATTGCTGTTTTCTGCAATATAGAACATCGGTTAAACTAAACATTACATATGGACATACAAGGCATATAAAAGATAGAAATCTACCTCCAAAAGATCAAAGAAACTCTGATTTATATCACAGCTCAATACGCACTGAATAACTTTGGCGGTTGCTAAAACTACAGAATTGTGGTTATCATCAAGCGAAATCCTACAGATTTCAAAATATTCAAATTCAAGGGTAAAGAATACAGAATCAAAATCATTTTATGAATCAACATCTAAATTTTAACAGGAAAAAGAACAGTTTGACTTAACATTATTCGGTTTTTTGGGATAAAAATTCATTTAACCTTAATGATAAGATTAGCTCAGGTTCTGGGCCCAGTGCAAAAGCCCAAACAGCTTCCCAGTCAACAGTGCTGTCAACATTGTCCTTATCAGCCGGAGTAGAGCCAATTGGATTGAGATAAATATTACGTAATGCCTTATCAAGCACAGATGCAAGGAGATGCAATGCAAGGGCCCGTTGACCTGGAATCTAAAGTCAACAATATCAGTAAAAACAGGAGATCAGTATAGTCATATCAAGATAAACTGAAACAATATTTAAGATTGACATGCACAATCTAGCTATATCATGACAACATGCAGCTGCATTTGCATTAAAGATCTACATGTCATCCAATAAAATAATAAATAAAGTATAAACTGACCGTGCTTCTTGTGAGTGCAACAGCTTCTTTAATTGTATAACCTGAAGCGCCAGGATCTCCCTCTGTTCGTAAGAAGTCACGTTCAGCAACATTATCACCTCCTGCAATACAGTAATAGAAGGAAAAGGCAAAACAATATTTATTCAGTCATCTGTCGTTCCTTGTATAGCTAGAGTTTATTTACAAACTGTTCTCTAGACAGTCAAAGTATTCAGAATTTTGACAAACAAATAAATGCCACCAAATATAGTTTTAGTGAGTTTATCAAGAAAGTGACAACAAGATCTAATGTCTACCATTTACCTATTGATACATAATATTTAGCGAAAAATGCGAGCAGGTATGTATAAAAGCAACTAAGTAAAAATGTACCAAAAAAAAAAAAAAAAAAGAAGAAGGATGGTTATGATTTTGCCTTACGTATCTCTGGTATCTGAACAAAATCATTTTCAACAACAGTCCCATCCAAGGAAAATCTTAATTCCCTAACAGCCTCAACTCTCTGGCTCCAAGCATCCCACAAACTGCCACTTGCGGAATCTACATTCTGCTTTACGCCATTGTCAAGGCCACTCTTTGTAATGTTTGAGCTTGTTGTGACCGTGGGATTATTGCTATCTATATTTGGAGCTTTCATAGCATTGTTTGACTGATTTTCACATCTAATTCCAAGTTGACTCTCAGCAGCCTGATTTGAGTGTGTGTCAATTTGCTTCTTTAATTTCTCTTGGCCTCGTTTTTTCAGTAAGTTTAGCAAAGCAGGATCCATCTTCAGCAAAATCTCAGCCTGTGCTTCTTTTATTTCTTCAGGTGACATGTTCCCTAATCGGGCACGATTCTCAGCATCAATTTCACTCTCAAGAGACATGGACCCACGTTCATTTCCTAAGTTGGGGAATTGCTCTGGAACCATGATATCTATCTTCTCCATTCTCCTGAATTCCACATTGGCACTATCATTATGACACATTCTTTTCGCCATGACCTGACCATCAACAGCCATCGTTCCTGATTCTTTACTGAAAATTTCAGAATCATGATCTTTAACATGCTCTTCTTTTTGTAACTGAAGTGAGTCATCTAGGTCCATTCCAGTGACTGAACTAGCACTCAATTCACTCCTCATGGCTTCTTCAGCTTTAGCTAAAGGCCTATGGGCATTTAGATGTGATTCTACATCCATGGAGGCTACATCTGCATGTGCACCAAAGGAGTTACTCAACATGCTTTTATTGCCTAGATCTTTCATGGCTTTTCCATCCATCATTTGTCTTTCAGTTTTCCCTACGTCTGACTGGTTTGTTTCCCTTCCCTTTCTCTGGGAAAGATCATCACCCTGCATTGCCTCTTTCCAATGGCTAAGATCCAAATTCTTTTTCTCTTTCCTCCGTATAGGTTCAGCGAAAACCGATATAGGATCAAAGTTAGCAAATCCAGTTTCATCTTCATCATCTTCTTCAACAATATTTCTGTTATCACTTCTTGGAGTCCAATGCTGTGAAAACAAATCCAAGAATAAGTTCAAGCAACTTCTGCTTTGAACAAATCAAACTCAACCAAAAATAAACCCAGTTAATTAAATAATAACAGATAGGGAGATAAAACCAAAAAGGAACACCATTACTGCTAGTATTAGTTGATTGCCCCCATTCCAAAATCCAAACCCATGATTGTTAGGTATTAAACTTATGGTTTTGCCTTACTCTTCCAAGCAACAACCGTCCCCAAATTTGTAGTAATCAATAACAATGAATTACCTCCCCTTTACAGTCATAGGCATGGTAATTTATGTATCCCAAAAGAAACAATACAGAAAGGAAAACATAAAAAGTGTTCATATATCCTATAAATGTTCAAAATTTGTTGAATTAAGTAACATAAATGAATAGCAAACCAATAAAGAAAATAAGATAGAGAACAAAATCATTGCAGAAGAAGAAAAAAGAAGAGTATAATTTGTGGTGGCTTACAGGACCATGAGAGCGGTGGCGTGCAACAGGGAAAGGAAGCACTGAGAGGCGAGGGGGTTGAATGGGTTTACTAATATCATTGTTCGAAACAATTCCCTTTTCGATTATGCTCCCAACTAAGCTGGAAGCATCGTCTCCATTGATTTTACTGCTACCAAATACCTTCAAAGAAGCAACTTTTCCTTCATTCCTTTTGGTTTTATGGCCGCTTCGTTGGTCCTGCTTCTTCTCCATAGGTTCCAGGGTTCAAGGGAGGGTCTCTTCCGGCTCTTCGATGTTTCAATTTTGAACGAAAATAACATTGTCTTGTTTTCAACCCAGAGGAAATAACTTTCTAACTGGACTTGGCCCAACCTAAAAGGTCATTTGAGAGGCTTCCTCGTATATGCCACCACACCCAACCCAAAGGAAATAACATTGTTGCAGCTGCTGCGCATAGAGGTTTGAGTGCAAAAGCAGAACTTGTGATACCAAATGGCAGATTGGTCTATTTCTAATGGGCAAATATCTCAATAATACCCAAAAAAATAAAAAATTATCGGGTAGTACAGGGTTCAAGAAAATTGACCGAAAAGTGCAATTTTCCCCAAAAACGCGTCCACGTCAGAGCATTTTTGGGGGAAAACGGCCTAAAGCGCGTCCCCGGGGAGCGCTTTTGTACGTCATCAGCAGCGCACTCGTGGAGGCGTGCCACGACGTGTAAAAGCGCCTCCGGGACGCGTTTGGGGAAAACTGCACTTGAAAATTGAAATATAAAAAAGATATTAAAACTATAGTAAAAAAAATTAAATTACAAAATAAAGAACATTAAACTCAATTTTATTAAATATAAAAAAAATTTATATTGCAAAAAACTAAATTATCAATGAAAACTTCTTATTTATTAAATATACTACAACTAAATTAGAAACAAATAAAAATAAAGAAAACTTCTTATTTATTAAATATATTAAAACTAAATTACAATAAAATAAAAAATAAAAACAATTTCTTATTCTATTACATATATTAAAATTAAATTACAATAAAAACTTAAACAATTTCGATTTTATTAAAGATATTAAAATTAAATTACAATAAAAAAATTAAACAACTATTATTTTATTGAATATATTAAAACTAAATTAAAAAAATATAAAATAAAAATAAATTTTTATTTTATTAAAAAAATCAAATTAAATTACATACAAAAAAATACACAACTTCTATTTTAGTGAAGATATTAAAATTAAATTACAAACACAAATAAAAACAACTTTTTTATTCAAAAATAAAAAATTTATTACAATTTAAAAAAAAAGCCCACCCTAATCAATGTTGATGGGTGGGAACCGGTCTACTGAGGAGGCGGTCGGCGATTCTGTGGCTGGATTCCTCTCCTTCGTCTAGCTTCCGACGGGGTCGTGGAACCTCTGGCGGGAATCGGGTTCCTCCGCGGTGGGTGCAGTTACTGGCCATTGCGATGATGACCCACCTTGATAAAATAATGACCCGGAGGTGTTTGCATAGACCACGCGGGGTGGCGCATCCGTCACGGTGAAGGAGCATGGTAGAAAGAAGCGCTCTCGACGGCGCCTCCTCTAATCCCGACGCGGCGTCGGCCTCACGATCGGTGGCTAGCTTAACGGAGTTATCGAACGGACTCGAACCCGCCATGCATTCCAAACTGAGGTGTAGGACTAGGAAAAGGAAACATATATGGGTTAGGAGGATACATATAAGGGGCGTGGCACGCCTTTGGCATAAAATGTGGACCATTTGTGATGTCGGTGTTGTCGGTTTGGAACCGATGGGCCGGTGATTGTGTAGGGCGTTGTTGATGGGCTCGGTCGGATGTAGGCGCTCGTTATTCTTTGGGCAAATCTCATCACCCGTTCTCCTTGAATGTAAGGGGCGACGTTCCGCCGCTTCGCTCGCGAATTTGCGTTGCCTCTCTTCATCCAGACAACGGATACGACTTGCCATGGATTCTAAACCATGGCATGTACTCCGCACGCACGCTAACTTTCGGGAACTATGATCGGTTCCGATTAGGTAAAAAGTCACACCGGTTCTCCCACGTCTCGATATGTTCGACCAAAATCTTGGCCAATCCAGGTGTCTTTCGCTGCCGTAAGTCCACTTTGTGCTCATCATCGAGCACCTCAAGAGGCACACGGAATCGGTTGCGGCATCCAAATTGCCCGCCGCAGAACCCGATCGACCGGTGCATCTCCACGGTTGAGTAGGTGATTAGCGGGACCTTAACGTGCCAAGCTGTTCGGATTTTGGAGGAACTCCTCCGAATTCTTGCCGAATTTCGGGATCCTCATACGGTGTCCATTTAAACTATATTAACATTACCAAAATATTAGTTATATACATAATACTAGACACTACATACGAAATACTAAATTATAATAACGAAATTCGACACTTACTTGTGATTTAACCGTTGTTCCAATAGGAGCCGTAGTATATCCTCAAGCGAGTTAGGTATTCCAACATGACTTCTCGGATGGTTCCACCTAATTAAATAAACTTTTAGCATGCAATTATACTATAAATCTACGACATAATTGTAAAATATAATATTAAATTTACCTCGTTATCGGTGGGAATGAATATGGTGGTCGAGTCGAGGGCGTAAAAATGGAAATCGAAACCATGCCCATGATTGCAGTAGTGATAGGCAACCTCCGATTTTTGCTTTACTCGGCAAGCGTCGCCCGCACATCTCCCGGTATAACCTCGATAGCACGGCGGACCCCAACTCAATTCACCGTTGCTCTGAAATCAACAAGTTTGAGAGCCATCTCGGTGGACGAGGTTTCTAGAGAGGTCCGGCATCGAGATAGCCTCCAATTATCTCGAAGTATGTATGCCCGCGCATACCGTATTCTTTCTTCTTGATTGAACCTTCATTCGGCTCGGGAATGCGTCTCGTAACCAACCCATATCGATCCGAGCTCCTTGAATTTTATCCGGAATGGCACCCGAAGCTCGTAGCATACGGCCATCCAATCGAGAGATGTTACGGCCCCGGTGACTATCGACCCGATCCACCGTAATCCCAAGCGTAATTGCACATCTTCTAAGGTGATTGTACACTCTCGCATGGCGGATGGAAAGTGTGCGTCTCGGTCTCCACCTCTCTATCAATGCGCGATCAAAGGCGGGTCCAACTTGAACCCCGGCCTATCGTGGGCCACGTGCCAAAAACCCGCTTCCGCAGTAATTCTCGATCAATGGCGATGGGGACCGGGCATGTTGCGAATATAACATTGCAACACCCGATCTACAGATCATTTAAAAATTATAAAATTCAAAATTAATTAAAATTACATAATTAAAAAAATTTAATAATATTGAAAAATTAACATTCAAACTTACCATTTTCATTTGCTCGTGGCAATGTGCTTGTTGTCTAAGCGACATAATTCCGACCATTGTACTACGATAAAGTATTTTCAAAATTTCCAAAAATTGATATATAAAAAAATTATAAAGGGCTTTTTCAGTAAATAGTAAAGGACTATTTTGAAATTTGATGTAAATTTCAAGGACTTTGAGAGAAATTTGAGAGAAAATTGAGAGTAAATTGATAGAATAATGAGAAAGGATTGAAGTGTGAAAAAATGAAGGGTTGGGGGTATTTATAGGTTTTTTTTTAGTCGTTGGGCCTAAAGCGCTCCCAGGGGACGCCGCGCTTTAGGCGTTTCCCAAAAACGCGCTACGACGTGGATGCGTTTTTGGGGAAAATTGCACTTTCAGGTCAATTTTCCTGAACCCTGTACTATCCGGTAATTTTTTTATTTTTTTTGGTATTATTGAGATATTTACCCATTTCTAATAGCCGAACGCCTTGAAGCCCGATTTGATGTTTTCAGATTTCGATCCATCTACTCTTGATGGTGTTACTCTGCTCCACCACAATTTTACCCTTTACCCACGTAACGTAACTTAATTGAGGATGGACAACGAACAAGTAAAAATAAAGAAAGAAATTAAAAAATTGAACACATAAATTTAACATGTAAAAATATTTCAAAGAGTATAAAAAATCAGAAGCAAAGATAACTAAATCAAAAGAAGGTAAATACAAAATTCTCTCAAAGTATTATGAGTTCTAATCTCTAATGGGTGTATTAGAATTGTAAAAGAGTGTATTTATAAGCTAAATTTATAAGTCAAATAATAATAAAATAATCTAGACTAATCAGAGTTGACTGAAACAAATAAACAGAATTTAACTAGAAGATTCTTTCTCAAATTTGACTGAAATAGATGTCCTACTCAACAAGTTTTCACCTTAACTCATATTTTCACAACATCATTTTTGCCAAAGCCTGCCATGGGCCTATCTTAAACTATATAGGGAATTAACTGAGTCGAATTTGTGCTTAGAAACTGAAAGACTTCTAGCCTTAGACTTATACACTGTCAAATCAAAACTAACTCGGGTCTGATTTTCATGAGCATACTACCCTAACTTTTCAAAACCTACATCCAAAAGAGAACATTTCTTCAACAAAACGGTCATATATTTTTCCCTCTTATGACCAAGTTGCCTCTGCTTTAAACGAGTTGACTTCGACTCGGTAACGGGCAAGGGACGTCCGATTTCACCAGTCACTGTAGAACCTTCCAGAATATAAAGACTGGCGGTTCTTTTTCCTTTTAACAAAACGAGAGCTCCACGAGGTACTTTAATGTTGCTCGACTCGATGTTGATTCTGCATCCTTTCAAGTCTAAAATACTCAAAGAGATGAGATTCTTTCGTAAATCGGGTACATACCTAACATCTGAGAGTATCCTAATCGTTTCATCGTGTATCCTAATTTTAACAGTACCAATACCAATTACCTTACTGGATGAATCGTTTCCCATGCGCACAATTCCACCTTCAACCGAACTGTACGTGGAGAACCATTCTTTATTGGGACACATATGGAAAGAACATCCAAAATCTAGGATCCACTCGAATGTAAGCTCAGAGCTTTCGCTCGTTGACACTAACAAGAAATCATCACCTCTTTCATCGGCCAAATTAACACCAGCTATATCTTCCTCGTTACTCTTAGCAGTTCTTTTATTTCGCAATTTATAACAATCTACTTTGACGTGACCTAACTTTTTTACAATAGCGACACATTTTGTCTCGCTTCTTTGATGCTACCAAAACGAAAGTTTGCCTATCTGCCTTGCTATCCGAACCTGTAACACCCCCTAAGCCTTATCCGTTACCAGAACAGGGTTACGGAGCATTACTGAACTTTTCAGATCAATTACAAACATTACGCATTCATTCAGCATTCATATCACAATATAATCATGTTGTCCCTTTCATGGGTTCTCGAGGCCCAAAATACGTGTTAAAAACAAATCAGGACTAATTTGAACACTCAAGGAAATTTTTCGTGAAATTTTCAAAAAAAAAATATTTTTCCTAGAAACAGGGCACACACGCCCGTGTGAATCTAGGACACGCTCGTGTGGTCTTAGGACACACCCGTGTCTCAAACCGCGTCCTACCCCGTGTAACTCTCTGACTTGGGTCACACGGCCGGGCACACGCCCGTGTGTTAGGTCGTGTGCCTCACACGGTTGAGACACACGCCCGTGTCTCCGCCCGTGTGTAAATTCCTATGCATTCTGTTTTGAAAATTTTAAGTAGCAAGGGACACACGGCCAATTCACACGCCCATGTGTTAGCCGTATGTCTCACACGGTCCAGTCTGGCCGTGTGGACTCAATATGAGGCTTAAACATTAAGGTTACCATTCCCTGCAATCTTACACATCAAGCAACTCAAAACCATTTGTTCAACCACTTTAAAACTCAGACACTCTAAACATGTCAAAATAAACATTCTAAGTACCTAACCAATGTACCTTCATAGGCACTCTACCTAACATATTCAAACACGTATGTGCAATTTTTTACTAAATAATCTTCTTGAAACCAATTATTATTATACCTATATGTTCACACATAACCAATATGATTTTATGCACTTTTTAAATTTATTCGACTACTACTTTACCTCTCATCATTCAATCATATCAACATTTTAAGGCAATCATGCAAACACCACAATACCAAACACAAGCCAAATACATGACTAATTTTAACAAAACACCTTTAAACTAACCTTTAGTTAAAATAACATATACATGTCATTATAACCAGAATCAAGTCATCAATAATTACCAATAAAACCAATAGATAGTGTGATATAGCTCCGATAAGCTTCCAACCCGTTCAAGCTTCCGATAATCTGTAAGGTAAATAAATAAAACAAATACGTAAGCAATGATTGCTTAGTAAGCTCGTATAGTCTTTAATCATACTGATTTATTTCAATTATAAAACTTTGCATATAAAAATAATCCAATAATGTTACCGTAATACTCATAAACTATTCTCACTAATTTACAAGGTGAACTAATCCATAGTATCACACATAGACTTATACCCTCAAGCTTAGTAAAATTTTATATAACTTTAATTCTTCCACACTTATTTCATATGCATATCATACAAGTCATATGCATATCATTCAGCCACGGTTACAAATTAATGCATTTAACCAAGCCTTATTCTAATTGGACACGTAATAATTCGTTTCATAAGAAATTGCATAATCTAAACCTTACCATTCCTTCATGAACACTAACTTATTTTTGTTTAAATACTTACCATTTCAATGCATCAAATAAATAAATAAATTACTCTTTAGCTAATAGCTTGGCACTTGCCTAAACATCAAGCAACAACAATAGTTAGCGTACTTGCACATCTTACATATAAATTTAATATTGATAAACTTATTTTCTCGACATATTACCATATACATGCTTTCCCTGTATCAACATAATCAAAGATAATCACATATTTACATGTCACTTTTTAATATATTAAGTAAATACCATTTCCATGTCACGTTTCAATATGTCATGTAAATATCATTTCCAAGACACGTCTCAATATATCAATTAAATATCTTTTCCAAGTATTTCAAGTATATACCGGCAATAATCATAAGTCGTTCAATATTAATTCATAAATATTTACAGATCACTCATAGTACATTCAATTCTCATTAATTTGTTATCTTAAATGGCTTTTCACATTTCATTATACAATTACAATATCCATTCCATAGTCATTTCATGAGTATATAACTCACATATTCCATATATTTGCAACATATTTCACATTCTATTTTCAATTCACTATTTCATTTCCATTTCTCATACCACAGATCCAACCAAAACACACTAGTTTGGCACCCAGTGCCTCATCGAATAATTCGAAGTAATAGTTTGACACCCAGTGTCTTATCAGCTATGCCGAAGTAATTTGGTACGCAGTACCTCATCGAATTTATCCAAAGTAACAATTTGACACCCAGTGTCTCATCAACTCGAAGTCGAAGTAATCCCTGAACACTTCCAATCCTAAGGTATGCCAACTATATCCGACTCAGCCCGATACAGTTAATAGGGTTTAAAATCACTTTTCAACTTCAACTAATATTCATTTCAATTCAATAATCACAAATCCTCAAGAATTCAACTCAATATCATAATATCAAATACTCACCTCATTCCACTTATCATACACATTAAATAATAATTACAACAATTAATATTCATGTACCATCATTTTTATGAATTTCGTGTATATTTATTTCAGTAATAATTCATAATCATGAATATACATAAATTTTTCATGTCACTAACCAAGTCATTCCAAATCGGAGAACGACTTACGGATATAAGTACATCGTTTTCTTTGTGCCATAACTCAGTTATGGTCTTTTCATTAAAATGCCATAGCCCGGCTATGGTCTTACATTTAAACATTGCCATGGTCCAACCATGGTCTTATCCGTCAATCCATCCTTTGCACTGAACGACTGTACTCAATCCGACGTTTCATTCTTTTCAATCAATTCAATTCAATTTCATAGTTTCAACAATAATTTATTTTTAACAATAAATATAAATAAATATATATATTACCATTCATCAATTTAACACATTAACATTAAGGTTTAACCATACGAACTTACCTGGGGTAAATTGTGGAAGTTGTAGTAATTCAGGGATTATTCGGCTAATTTCTATTTTTCACGTTTGTCGTCGAATTCTTGATATGGTGTAAAAAATATGAAAAACTAGCTTAGAGGACTCTCCTATTGCGTTTTTAGCTGAAAAATGATGAAGAAATATCTAGATTTACAATTTAATCTTTGTTTTATTTGTTTTATTTACAAAATTTCCAATTTTACCCATTGTTCACACTAATTTTTGTTATTTCTTGGACACACATGCCATCCAACCTTATACTAAGTGTATAATTATCTATTTGGTCCTCCCTTAATTACCTCTTAAGCTATTTAATCATTTTAACAAGTTTTGAACATTTTTTCAATTCAGTCCTTTTCAATTAATTAAGTACCAAAACGTTAAAAATTTCTAACGAAATTTTAATACTAACTCAATAACACTCCTTAAATATTTATAAAAATATTTACGGCTTGATTTATGAAATCGAGGTCTTGGTACCTCGTTTTCAAAACTAATTAACCCAATAATTCTTTTAAAACACAAAATTCACTAATTCAAAAATATTTCTAAAATCACACTTAACTCATAAATAATGATTAATAAAATTTTTTCGAACTCACTCGTTGGATTTAGTGATCTTGAATAACTGTTTCCAATATCACTGAAAATTGGGCTGTTACAGAACCAAATTCATTGTCGAGTTTGTCTCTACTCAACAAATGTCCCTTTATATCTTCGAACGAGAGTTTTTCTCTGCCATAAATTAAGGTCTCCCTGAAAGACTTATATGGAGTGGGTAAAGAGCACAATAATAGCATAGTCTGATCTTCATCGCCAATCTGAACCTTAACGTTCTTTAAATCATTTAAAAGAGTAATGAATTGACTGATGTGATCTCTAAGAAGTTCACTTTTGTTCATGCGAAACGTAAATAGATATTGTTTTAACACTAAACGATTAACCAGAGACTCAGTCGCATAAAGATTTTCTAACCTTTTCCACAAGGTGGATAAGGTTTTCTCCATCAATACCTCCTACAATACCATATTTGCAAGGCACAACTGGATTGCAGACAACGTCTTTTCATCAAGCTCTTCTCATTCTATTTGATTTAGATTCTCAAGCTTTTTCCCGGTAACAACTTTTTTTCAGGTCGGTTTGAACTAGAATTGCCATCATCCGAACTTGCCACGGGTTGAAATTTGCGATACCATAAAACTTCTTAATTTCAAACTTTATTATTACCATCTCTAAATGAGCTGATCTACGAAAATTAAATTAGCTCTGATACTATTTGTTGGGAATTGACCCGATTAAATAACGAACAAGTAAAAATAACGGAAAAAATTGAGAAATTAAACACACAAATTTAAAGTGGAAAAACCCCTCTAAAGAAGATAAAAAATCACAGGCAAAGATAATTATACTATAATGGCAAAATAACGAAGAATACAAAAGATGAAGATAAAAACTAAACCTCAAACACAAATAACCCTCAAAACGTAAACACAAAATTCTTTAAAAGTGTTATGAGTTCTAATATTTAGTGGATATATTTTTTAAGGTTGTAAAATAGCCTATTTATAGGCTAAATTCATAGGTCAAATAATAATAAAATAATATAGAGTAATCAAAATTTGATTGAAACAAATAAACAGAATTTAACTGGGAGATTATTTCTCAAATTCATACCTCCTTAAAAAAAACATGGTAGATTTTAGGAGTCAATGAGCCATATTACCATAAACACCTTTTACCTTTTAAAATCATCTCGCGACAACCAAACAGAAGCCTCTACTTCATGGTTGCTCAAAATCAGATAAGGAAGTTGCCTTGTCAAAATACAACGGTTGAATCCTTTTTTCAGATTCTGAGCTGGAACCTCTTCCAAGAAACTTTCCAAAGGTATTAGATTTATCCAACTTTCAAGTCATTGAATTGGGTCAAGAATATATTGTTTGGTATAATGTGTATATTGGGACCGATTTACCCAAAAAGGCCCATTTCCAAACAAAATTACGGAAATGGGACAATTAAAACATTATTTACGGAAAAAGGCCAACTTTGGCAAAACGCGCCTACGTGGTCGCGTTTTGCTGACGTGGCACAAAGCGCTCCCCCAGGGGCGTGCTTTGCTTCGTGTTTTTATATTTAGGGATATTTGCATGTTTAGTCTCTAAGATTTTTTAGGGATTTTAGGGTTAGGGTTTTGCTAAACTAAGTTAAGGTTTAGTGGGTTTTTTTGAAACATGTTAGGGTTTAAAGTTTTAGTAGATTTTAAAAATAAATCAGGATTTAGTGTTATTTTGTAAAAATTATTTAAATTAGGTTTATGGCTTTTAAATAAATTAAGTGGTTCTAGGGTTTTAAATAAATAAAATTAGGGTTTTAAATAAATTAAACTAGGATTTATGGTGTTTAAATAAATTAATTAAATTAGGGTTTAAGGTTTTAAATAAATTAAATTAGGGTTTAGGGTTTAGGATTAAAATTAATTAAATTAGGGTTTATTTTTTTTAAAATAACATTGTGTTTTTTTTAACAAAAATGACTATTTTGACCCTGAAAAAATAATTTTGAGAAGACGTTTCTGAACAAATAGTGTCAAAAACACTTCAAGAAGGATGTACTGTCAGCAAAATTACAGAAAAAAGCTCCATGTGGACGCTCTTTTTCTACAGTAGTTCCTGAAAAAATAATTTTGAGAAGATGTTTCTAAACAAATAGTGTCAAAAACGCTTCAAGCAGGATGCATTGTCAGCAAAATTTCTGAAAAAAGCTCCCACGTGGACGCTTTTTTTCTACAGTAGTTCCTAAAAAAATAATTTTGAGAAGACGTTTCTGAACAAATAGTGTCAAAAACGCTTCAACCAGGATGCAATGTCAGCAAAATTTTAGAAAAAAGCTCCCACGTGGACGCTCTTTTTTTACAGTAGTTCATGCTTGGCCTTAGGCTATAAACGAGGCAAATATTATTCTTAGGTTGCATAAGTTACAACAAGAAAAATTAGAGAGGCTAAGCAGAATAGAAATTGAAGATGAGTGAACGTATTAGTGTTGTTATTTACTATGATGGTGAGGTCCATGACACCGAGAACGGTGTTGTTTTTTTATCGGAGAACACAGCGCGAATGGTTTTTAACCAGAGTATAGATTTTACAGAATTTCGTAAAAGAAGTAGGTGCAAAATCTTCGGAATGATGCCAAGTAGAGTTTTTTTATTAAGTATTGATTTTGTGCTTCGATTGATCCCGTGACATATGATGAATTTGATATCAAAGGTGTTCGTAGCTTTAAGGCAATGGTGCAAACTCATCTCGCTAGTGGATCACCCTATCTTGGGTTATATGTTCAATTTTCATCGCCAAATGAAACATTTGCGACTTCAACATCAACTACTGTTCGAGAGGAATACCCGACCCCTAGCCGACACTCCGTTAGTAGGAGGCAGAACACGGAAGCACCTGTGTTTGGTGGCAGTATAGAAAACACAACTCCTGCACGACACTCGGTTAGTGGATGGGACCTGCACATCGGTGGGTCGATGTTTGATGCTGGAAATACGTATTGGGGAATGACATTAACTTCTAGTGGTTGGTAATCCACATCTGATTGGGGACGTTAAAAAACGTCCACAAGAAGGGATGATGTACTCCCTACGATGTCTACCGGCGAGGGGACCTCGTATGTTGCAGATCATGGTGGGTTGGATGATGAGTTCGATATTGATGGTGCAGAAGTTGTACTCCCTGATGGTGCAGAAGTTGTATTATTTTCTAAACCGGAGCCTGTTCTATCCGAACCTGAAGACATTGAAGGGGGTTCAGATGAAGAAGAAGAAGATCCGAGATTCAGAGCGTACTCGGCTCTAACCCACATGCATAATGTCGACATATCAGTAGATGATGCATTAGAGTTTCCAGAGCTACCATACAAAACCCGTGACCGTACAAGTTCATCATTCGATTCGGGTGATTTGGAAGATGGTAAGGAGTTTTCCAGAAAGGATAGTTTTCTTGGTGCTTTGAAATAATATAACATCAATCACGGGGTTAACTACAACGTGGTTAAATCCAAATCCAAGAAGTTCGAGGCCAAGTGTGCAGTGCAAGATGGTACATGTTCATTGAAAATCACGGCTTCTCTCAGAAAAAAGACAGGCTTGTGGGAGATAAAAAAATACAAAGGTTCACATACCTGTGTTGCAGGTACAGTATCACTGGGTGTTTAGGGTTTTGAATAATAATTTTATTACTTAATGTTGCATTATTTAACGTACTTCGTTGACATGTGTTTCACAAGATCATCCCAAGATGGATTTAGGCATGATAGCTACCTTAATACTATCGATGTTGAAGATGGATCCCAGGAATTCTGTGTCATGCATAATTGCCAGTATTCGTAGCCAATTGAGGTACACGCCCTCTTACCGCAAGGTTTGGATAGCTAAGCAAAAGGCGTTGGAAAAGATGCATAGTGGGTGGGACGCTTCAAATAATGAGATTTGGCAGTGGTGTCAGGTGCTGGAGAGGTGCGTCCTAGGTTACATAACAGACCTTGAAACGATCACTGCGTACTACAACAACTGATTGCTCCGTGGATGCTAAGTGTTCAAACGTTTGTTCTAGAGCTTTAAGCAATATCAGGATGCATGTGTGTACTGCAAGCCATTGGTACAAATTGACGGTACATTTATGTATGGTAAATATAACCATCAGCTATTGCTAGCTGTGGCACAAGATGGCGGTAGGAGAATCCTTCCAATTGCGTTTGCAATAACACCGGGGGAGTCAGCTGATGACTGGGATTTTTTTTCTTTTTAGGTTAAGGAGGCATGTATGCCCCCAACCTGATATCTGTGTTATATCGGATTGAGGAACTGGAATACTAGCCGTAATTGAGCGATATGGAAGCCTATGGGATCGCACACACCATCGGTATTATCTAAGGCACGTTGCGTCCAACTACTACGGGCAATATTGATCTACGACTGAACGAAAGCAAGTGACCAACATGGGTATTTAATCTCTATTAATATACTTTCAGTTGTAATATTCAATTTAATCTGAATGAAATATTGGTATGTAATTTTCTCTATCAACTTATATTGGTAGGGTAAGAGATCAATAAAGACCGTTTTCATGAGATGTTAGGGATTTTGCATTCAGTTAACGATCAAGGCGCAGACTACCTCTGTAACATACCTTTTAAACAGTGGACACAAGCATACGACGACGGCCTACGATATGGTCATATGACCACAAACCTGGCTAAATGCATAAATTCTATTCTAAAAGGAACATGTCATTTGCCGATAACCTCAGTTATGCGAGAGACATATTTTTGTTCGGCAGAACTATTTCCAAAGCGAGCAGCGAGTTATACAGGCCAAATGCAGGGAGGCCATGTATGGTCCCGAAAGGTATTGCAAGAAATTAATAAGGTGAAGGCACGGGCCAACACCATGCACACAGTGTGTCACGATCGTGACAACCTATGGTTTCGTGTGACGGAGTTTGACAGACCGAGCCAATGTATTACCGGCAGGTAATATCGTTTACACCTGATAAATAGGACTTGGGACTGTGGGACATTTGACGCACTTCGTTATCCATGCGCTCATGCAATTACAGCTTGTCAGAATTTCCGTTTAAATCCCATGAGATATGTCGACGAAGTGTACAAAATAGAAAACATGTACAATGTGTGGAGACACGTATTCCCACTGGTCCCAGATAAATGTAAGTGGTCGTTTATATCGCTTACTCTGTTTAAGCTGTTATCGGATAGAGAATTGTGTCGCAAACCGAAAGGTCGACCTTGCTCGAGTAGAATACGTAATAATATGGATATCCGAGAAAGAACGAACCAACGAAATTTGTGTGGATGGTATGGGAACCCAGGTTATACAATTCGATCATGTCCAAACTGAAATAGTTGATAATTGCTGTAATGAAACGATGTTGCATTATTTCTATTCCACCTTATTCAAAAGAACTTATATTTTATTAAAAATATAAAATTAATTTACAATTAAAATATTAGAAACAAATTCTTTTTTATTAAATGAAACAATATAGAAACAACGTCTACAAATATATTAAAAAAATTAATGTATATGCAGGTCGGAACCAGTGCCACATGGGGTGGACAATGGTTACGCGCTGGACTCCTCCTTAGTTGCTCCGGCGGGGTTTGTGGTTGCTCTGGTTGTAGGTGTTGAGAGGATGACCCACCTTGGTAGAATAAAGAATGTGGAGGTGTTTGCATCACCCACGGCGGAGGTGTTTGAATCCTATAAGACGATGGGGAATGGTAATGAGATGAGCTCGCCGATGGTGCCTGTGTGATCCCTCCAACGACGATGGCCTATATATCATCGGTTGATTCGTTGGGTCATCGGGAAAGGAGATGCACCGGGCCATGCATTCCAACCTACCATAGGATTGGGAAAAGGAAACATATAAGGGTTAGGATACATATAAGGGCTAGGATATGCACCTGGCATAATCTGAAAGGGCTGTGATGTGGGTGTCATCGATTGAGGCATTGGACCCGGTGATTGTGTGGGTACTGTTGATGGGCCCAGTGATTGATTGGGAGTTATTGATGGGCCCGATAATTGTGTGGGCGCTGTTGATGGGCCCGTCCCATCATCCATTCTCATTAGATTTAAAGGGCCCCGTCGTTCCCTTTCCACATGGGTTTGTCGACGTCTCTGCTCTTCCGACAGCAAATATGGCTTGCCATGGATCCTAAACCATGACATGTAATCTGGGGTGCACGCTAACTCTGGGATAATGATCGATTCGCGATCAGGTATATAATCGTACCAGTTTTCCCAAATTTCGATATATTCCGACCAGAATAACGGCCAATTCGTATTCGTGAGCCGTAAGTCGATTTTGTACTGCTCATCGAGCACCTCAAGTTCCTCAATAATCGGTTGTGGGAATCCAAATTTTCGTAACACTCTATCCGTCTGGTGCATCTCAACAATAGAATATTTTACCAATGGGACCTTAACATGCCAAATATTCGGATTTTGAAAGATTTCTTCCGGAATTACTGCCCGTATTGACGGATCCTCGTATGGTGTCCATTGAAACTATATGAACGGGATAAAATTATTAGCTATATACATAATACTAAATACTAAATACTAAGTACTAAATATGAAACGACTATTTTATGTATATATTTTATTTAATACTTACTTGTGCTTCCGACCGTTGGTCTAATAGAAGTCGTATATCTTCAAGAGCAGTAGGTATTCCAATATAACTCGTCGGATGGTTCCACCTAATTAAATAAATTTTCAGCATACAATTTTATTTTAAATCTATGGAATAATTGTAAAATCAAATAAAAATTTTACCTCGTTATGAGTGGGAATGTATATGGGTGGTTCACTCGAGGACGTAAAAATGGAAAGCGAAACCGAGCTCATGATTGTAGTAGTGATATGCAACCTCCGATTTTGGCTTTATTTGGACGCGTCGCCCCGCACATCTCCCGGTACAATGTTGCCAACACGGCAGACCCCCAACTAAGTTCACTAGCTGCTCTAATATCAATGAGTTTCAGTAGCCACCTCAGATTTATGAGGTTTCATGACAAGTCCGGCATTAGATAACCTCCAATCATCTTAAGGATGTATGCCCGAGCATATCGTATTCTATCAAATTCAGTCGAATCATTCCCCGGCTCCGGGAATGTGTCTCGTAACCAGCCCATCTCAATCCGACCTCCGTAAATATTATCCGGAATCGCATCTAAAAGATCGTAACATATGGCTCCCAGTCAGCAGATTGAATGGACCCGGTGAGTGCGTACCGATCCACCAGCAATCCTAATTGTAACTGGACGTCCTCCAAAGTGATAGTGCACTCTCCGCATGAAAGATGGAATGTGTGCGTCTCAGGCCTCCACCTCTCTATAACGCGTTGATGAGTTTCGGGTCCAACTTGCACCCCCAGCCTATAGTGGCCGCGTGCCAAAAACCCACTTCCCTCAGGTAATTTTCTATCAACGGTGATGGCGGACCAGACATATTACGAATATAATATTGTAACACCCGATCTACAGACTGTTATAAAAAATTCTAAAATACAAATTAATTAAAATTACAAAAATGAAAAAAAATATTCAAAAATTAAAATTAATTAAAATTACATAAATGAAAAAAATATTAAATAATATTCAAAATTTAAAATAAACCGTTACTGTCGAAACCATTTTTTAATTTGGAAAACGGGGATCGACTTTAAAAACGAAAATGGAGTCGCCACCAATCTTTTTTCGAGGTGTGATCGGGTCACCTTGAAATTGATCATTTTAATAAAAAAATATTTTGATTTATTAAAACAATGATTTTGGTTTACTGAAATTCGAGAAAACGGGTTCGGGAGTCGGTTACGCATACGAGGAAGGATTAGCACCGTAACGCCCCAAAATTGGTACCTAATTGATTAATTAATGTCTTAATGTCGAAAATTTGAAAAGATTTTAAAATATGACCCTTTTGATTTTTCAAAACTTATAACCTTTAAAAAGACATTCAATTATTTGGATAAAAGAAAAGTCGAATCTCAGTAAGTTAGAGCACGACCTTTCGAATTTCCCAAACACCAAATATCATTTGTTTTGTTTTTTTTTTTTTTTTGAAATCCCTATCTCAAAATATCAAAATGTCACATCCAATAAGTTAGGATGCAACATCTTAAATTCACAAAAAATAGGTTTTTTATTTGAAAATCATATATTTTAATTTCAAAAAGGGTATTTGATCATTTAGACTTAATGAGAAAAATCGAAGCTCAGCAAGTTAGGGCACGATTCCCTCAAAACTCCAAATGTCAAATATTGCCTTATTTTAAGAAATAAAGTTTTGGATAAAAAGTGGCAATTAAATGAGATATATTTTAAAACAATGATTTGAGTAAAATGTATCATTAATACATTGCAAAACACAAATATCAAAGCAATATACTACAATTACATGATATAATAACATTTAATACTAATATTGGCAATTAAGAGAAAGAATAACATAAAATAGCAAATGATACAAGTAATAAAAAAAATTGAAAAAATGATATGGCAAAATCTAAAATAGTTAATATATACATAATAAAATAAATAAATATTTTTTAAATAAATAATATAAAAACTTTGAATAAAAATGTATAAGGGATAACTTATAATAAGTATATAATATACCATTTAAAAATAGATAATATACATATTTTAAATAAAAAATATATGAAAAATTTTGCCTTAATAATAAAACAATTTAGATGATGTACAACATACAAATTTTTAAATAATACATAATATGATTAAAGTTAAATAATATATAATATATATAATATATAACAAATAAAAATAAAAATATATATGATAAAACAATTTAACGTAAATAGGGAAAAGTAAAAAAAGAAAAACAAGTTTAAAATAATTAAAATAAATGAATAAATAATGATTAAGCAATTAAATGGATAAATAAATAAAAAAGTTTAAAAAAAACGCATAAGTCAACCTAACTCCCGCAATATGAGGATTCAAAGAAATTCCTCCACCAAAATTTAACTCGAATGGAAGCAACTCAAAAAGAAACGAAGATGAGCGAAGAACAAAATAAGGACAAGCCACAGAAAATAAGAACGCAAAAGAGAGAAATTTGAGTGAATGCTCTCAGGAATTTTTATTACTCCAAACTCATGTGTGCTTTACAATGAAGGGAGAGGCCTCTATTTATAGTTGAGCCTCCCCAAATCCAACGGTACAGATCAATTACATCAACGGCTAAGATTAAAAGGTTTCTACAAATTAAATCTCTAAGATTACAAAATCATATCTTCTAAGATTGCATACCATATCTTCTAAGATTGCATATCATATCTAAGATTTGCATATCATGTCTAAGATTACATATCATATCTTCTAAGATTACATACCATATCTTTTAGGATTGCATATCATATCTAAGATTTGCATATCATATCTAAGATTGCATATCCTTGAAGATTGTGTTCCCATATACGTCAAGCTTGTAGATGGACCTTCAATCTTTTCAAGTAATGGGTCATTCCGATCGGGCCAAATGATATATTTTAGACTGGACTTGGACTTTGTTTTATTGTTTTGGGTTTATTATTTTTTGTATGGGCCCGGGCTAAATTGGCCTATTACAGCTGCCCCTCTTTGCTCATTGTCGTGTAACGAGAATGGAGCAAAGACTATAAAAAGACCAATTTTGCTCGGTCATGCCGAGCCTTAACCTCTTGATCCTCATCTTCTTCAAGTAGTCTCTAACCCAACTGCAACTTCAAGAAGATTGAATCTGTAGCTTTAATCTTATTTTACTGCAACTTCAGGGAGATAAGACCTGCTCTTGTAGATTTAATCCATCCTATTGTAACTTCAGGAAAGTGAGACTAGTATCTTTGATCCTTCTTCACTGCAATATTCAGGAAGACAAGATCTGCTATTTTCAGTTTGCTCCGCTGCAAACTCAGGGAGGAAAGCTAATGTCTTCGATCTGCTTCCTGCAACTTCAGGAAGATAAGATTTGCTGTCTTTAGTCTGCTCCGCTGTAACTTCAGGGAGGCAGGCTAATATCTTCGATCTGCTTCCTACAACTTTAGGAAGATAGGATTTGCTGTTTTCAGTCTGCTCCGCTGCAACTCAGGGAGACAAGATCTGATGTCTTCGATAGGCTTCTTGCAACTTCAAGAATGCCAGATATGCTATCTTCTATCTGCTCCATTGCAACTTCAAGGAGACAAAATCTACAATTTTTAGTTTGCTCCCTTGCTACATCAGGAAGATAAGACTACTATCTTCAGCCTGCTCCCTTGCTACATAAGGAAGATAAGGCTAGTGGCTAAAATCTGCTCCCTTGCTACATCAGGAAGATAAGATTCGCCATCTTCGATCTGCCCCACTGCTATCTCGAGGAGACAAGATCTACCATTTTTAGTCTGCTCCCTTGCTACATCAGGAAGATAAAACTATAATCTTCAGCCTGCCCCACTACTATCTCGAGGGGACAAGATCTAAACTTTTCAGTTTGCTTCCTTATTAACTCAGGAAGACTCCAATCTTCAGTCTGCTCCACTACCATCTCAAGGGAACAAAATCTGAACTTTTCAGTTTGCTTTCTTACTGTATCAGGAAGACTTCAATCTTCAGTCTGCTTCACTACCATCTCTACGGAACAAAATCTAAACTTTCCAATTTGCTTCCTACTATCTCAGGAAGACTTCAATCTTCAGTCTGCTCTACTATCATCTCTAGGGAACAAAATCTGAACTTTCCAATTTGCTTCCTTACTATCGCAGGAAGACTTCAATCTTCAGTCTGCTCCACTACCATCTCGAGGGAACAGAATCTGAACTTTTCAGTTTGCTTCTTTACTGTTTCAAGAAGACTTCAATCTTCAGTCTGCTCCACAACCATCTCGAGGGAACAAAACCTAAACTTTCCAAATTTGCTTCCTTACTATCTCAGGAAGACTTCAATCTTCAGTCTGCACCACTACCATCTCGAGGGAACAACATCTAAAATTTCCAAATTTGCTTCCTTACTATCTCAGGAAGACTTCAATCTTCAGTCTGCTCCACTACCATCTCGAGGGAACAAAATCTAAACTTTCCAATTTGCTTCCTTACTATCTCAGAAAGACTTCAATTTTCAGTCTGTTCCACTACCATCTCGAGGGAAAAAAATCTTAACTTTTTAGTCTGCTCCCTTGCTACATCAAAGAGATTAGACCAATGGCTAAAATTTGCTCCATTGCCGATACATGGAGATAGGATCCGCCAAATTTGATATGCTCCACTACTGCTTAGGGAGATAAGATCTGTGAATTCACCGATGTTGCTATACCGTCCTCTGAGGGACATGTCCTGTAGACTCGGTTCCATATGCATATATTTATACCGAATGATCAGGATGCTATGATCAAAATGAATCAAATGCTCCTAGCCACATATGTTATGAACGCAACATGTCATGAAAATGATTCTTGATTGGGATGCAATGATTCTTGATTGAATCTAATGCTCCTAACTAAATGGTATTAGGGATGACATTTGCATGAATGCAGAATGTCATGAGAATGATCTTCTTCTTCTTCTTCTTCTTTTTTATGTACAACGATTAGGATACAATGATCATAATGAATCAAATGCTCCTAATTAGAAGTGTATGCATGAGAATGATCCCTTTTTAATGCTTGGGTTGTCATTTCTCATAGTTCATCAAGGTTCTATCACTGATGCGTTACCCTGCTTTCTCGTTCAGCTGGTATCTTTGATAGAAAACCCAAAGAAATGATCATATTCTGCACAGCAAGCTTACCCCGCTGTAATTTCAGAGTCCCTTCCATTGTACCCTGGGGACATAAAATTTATACCATATTTAAATCATCCTACTGCGACTTATGGCTATAGGATCTGTATCAAATTCACCCCGTCCCACTGCAACTCAATGGTAACTTGTTCAATCAACTGATCACTCCCAAGGTGACCTAACCAAATGTGTATGCATGATATCTGCATGGATGCAGAATATCATTTTTAGAGAATGATTCCCATTTTACACTTGAGTTAACATTGCCCATTTTTCGTCAATATTGCAATATCTTGTCATTTTGTTCAATCCCTTTTTTTTTTGACAAAAATCCTGAGAGATAGTCTCAGTTTAGACTCTTCCTCCACCAATATTTTCATCCTTTAAACTTGGTGAGTTTTAAACAATAGTCCTGTTTCAAGCTGTTGTATTATTTAGAAGTTTTCTGAGTAATATGCGAAACCCCTTTTATAAAGTATTATTAGTCCACTAATCGTTATTTCAATGCAAAATGCTTGAAAAAGATCATAACAATGGACAAGAAGGAAATTAGGAGCATAGCTCGGAACAAATAAGTTAAGCAAAGATAACAAATGCAATCTAGAAGGAAATTTATTGGTAGTATATTTTGAAACGAATAATTAAAGATAACAAATTCAGAATGGGTAAGATGAGAAACTAGGTGCCACAGATATCACAGCCTAAGCTTCTCTGTTCAAACTTCTTGAGGACCATTTTAAACTCAATATGTGTTTAGGGGATCCGGAGTACTTCGTCGATGCCCTAAGACGTAACATACTTCCTCATTATTAATTCAAACATAGAAAGACTACTGTATGCCCCACTTTTGATCAAAATTTGAGCCGCCCTTTTCGGGTTTTCGGCTCAAAAACCCCTTTGGTCTCAAAGCGCCCTTTGCGGGTTTTCGCCTTGGCCTCTCCTCTTTTTTTTTTTTTTAAAAGGTCTCAAGAAGCCCTTTGCGGGTTTTCACCTTGGCCTCTCCTTTTAGATGAAATCTGAATTCACCAGCCTGAGCATGTCCTTACCATACATCTTAGTCAAGGTTAATGATCTTCCAAAACAAGCCTTCTTCACCACATAAGGTTTTTCCAAATTTTGGCATTTATTTTCCTCTAAAGTCCTTTTGTATGAAAAGAATCCTTCTTAATGCCAGGTTCCCATCATGAAATTCTCTTGGGCAAACATTTTGCATAAGCTTGTACCATTCGACCGTGATGGATAACTTTTAACCTTTTCTTCGATTAGGTTCAATTGGCAAAATTGTTTCTATTCCAATGAGAAATGTGTTGCCACAGCGAAAGTTCTAGCCAACGTTCGATAAGACAGATGGTAAATGGTAACTTCTTTATGTCAATATTCACAAGTCTCAGTCATCTTTCCCATGATCCTTGTTTTGTTGTTTTTGTTTTTGTTTTTCCTTTTTTTTGCTGTCTTTACTACATTGTGATATGGCGTCTGATCTTTGAACAAACTTCCAAACTTTTGACATTGTCCTTTTTAGCACTCTTTGTCAGCACCTGATTTTTTTTTTTTTGAGAATTTGATGACTATCGACTTTGTAACATTGGCATATGAAGCTACTTCTACCCTCTTAGTGAAGTAGACGACGACCACGACAATGAGTCGATATCGATTAGAAGCTTTTGACGAGATCGACTCCACAATATCCATTCCCCACATATAAAAAATCTGTGAAGAAATAGCTGAGGCACATGAGTCTTGTCTTTCTCCATTTGGCATTTACGATATAACTGAAGCAATCTCCCTTTTATGGTAGACCAATAGTACCCGAACCTTATGATTAGCCTGACTATTGTAGAACCATTATCATGTTCTTTAAACACCCTTATGGACTTCTTTTAAGATTTTCTCAGGCGTGTCTTGATATGATCGTACAAAATCATCTTTGAATTCTTGAAAATAACTCAATGATGTCTCGCCTTATTTCTGTGGTGAGTTGGGCTTTGATCTTCACCCCTTTCTTAGGCTCGCAATGTCCACTGACCCTATGTAAGGTAGGATCTGTTTTTCATCATGTTCTACTATTCTTAATAAATCAGAAGATATGTTACAATCTCTGTCATCTTCAAAGTCCTGAGATCCCCTAGACCCATATTTCATTCAAAAAGGGAATCAGTAACAACGTCGCTTATGTCGTTGATATCTGGGTACCTAGGTACGAAGGCAAAAAATCCAAAAGATAAATGATTCTAAGGATGATTATTTGTATGGTATGGTCATGAATAAATAATGAAAGAATATTCTAAAAAACAAAAGAATGTACAGTATGAAATGTAAAGAATGAAAAAAATATTTGCTTAAAAAGATGCATTTTATTGAAATTCTGGACATAAGCCTATTTCACAAAAGGATTCTTATTGTCTCTAGGCTTAAGGCAACAAGCATGTTTTGAATATTACTCTAGATTAGTTTTAAAAATATAAGGATTCCTTCCACAGTTCCATTGTTTAAAATCTTCTTAAGTATGCAAGGGCTTGGAAGCTTCGTTCCTCGGTTCCTTTCCGCTATATCTAAATCAGGGATAACAAGATTAGCAGGGTTATCTCCTGGGCTAAAATCTGAGCCAACTTGGAAATTCATGGGTACCCCAGTATCAGCTTGACCTTGTTGAGGCCTAATTACAACAGATGGCTTTTGAGAATACACCTCAGGTTGTATCTGTACATGTGGTGGGGTAAAACCCGGAGGATAGTCTTCATTATCCTCTCCAGCATTAGTCATGGGGCCTTTTCCCTTGTCCATTGCCCCATTCAGTAGCTGAGTCATTTGAGCCACCATATTTCTTTGGGCTTCTATCATTTGTTCCCTCATATCTTGCTAGATCTTTACCAACTGCTCTTGCAGCTAGTCTTGCATGTCTCTTTGGAACTGTTCGAGTCCTTGATCCATGTTTTTTTTTGTCTTAGCATGTGTACCGTAACGGTGTTTTAGTTTCTAGATTAATCTTCTCTCTTTCTCTTTCTGTTATAATTTCAACTAATTAGGCTCTCTCTAGGGACTTAAATGCACATGATGTGATGTAATGCAAATGCATGGAATGAATGCAAAAGAAAGAGAGGCGTTGATTCTGAATTCAATTCCATTAGAAAATTTTTTCTAGAAAGCAAATTTCTTTACATAAAACGGATTACATATGCGGCCTTGCCCTCATATTCCAAGCAAAAACATCAATCCCCTTCTTCGCAAAGGTCAAATCTTGCAAACTTCTAATAGATGCCTCCACTAGCTCCTTTTTGCTTGATCTGGGCCGCGACTCACTGCTCACTTATTTCCATAATACTCATTAGCCTCTTCAAAAAAAGTCGAGACGTGGTGATTCTCGAATAGTCTTTGTCAACTTGAATCCTTGGGCAATAAAGTCTTGTATTCCTTCACGGACTATCAGTCTTTTCTTATTGTGTTTACTTGGACCATATTCGGACGACCGTATTATAATCCACTTTATCAAGAAATCCATTTCCTTATGACAAACTCTTCTATTTAGCAATCAAATTTGAATCAACACTTCTTTTTCTATGATGTGAATGCAATGCAATCAAAACAAAAGAAAACACGTTAGCACAAGAGAAATAAATAACAAAATAGGGCACCTATCTGGGTGACCACTATGGTTTGGCATAGATCTACCTAGGGTAAGCCCTTAGGTTTTCTACATGTGGTTTAGCTCTAAAGTTGAGGTACCTGAACCAGCAGATTCCTCGATCCTCACCCATTATAGGCTCATACGGACTGAGTTCGGTTCAGGGGAATACATTTCCCTATGGCTATGCGGAAGTGAAAACTTCACGAAGACATAGGTACAGATCCCAGAAGCAATCCACTAGCCCATGCGGAGGTGAAAACCTCACAAAGGCATAGCTTCTCGCTCCCACTTAAAGGTGCGACCACAACGGTCATGCAATGCAATGCAGAAATATAAAAATAGAACCACATGCAATAAAAAGGATCATGGTTTTTCAAATAAGATTTTTAAATTTGGACAAAAGGACAAGAAATAATCAATTTTACGGCTTGACTCTCTTATTGGTCCCCAGTGGAGTCGCCAAGCTGTCGAAACCATTTTTTAATTTGGAAAACGGGGATCGACTTTAAAAATGAAAATGGAGTCGCCACCAATCTTTTTTCGAGGTGTGATCGGGTCACCTTGAAATTGATCATTTTAATAAAAAAATATTTTGATTTATTAAAACAATGATTTTGGTCTACGAAATTCGAGAAAACGGGTTCAGGAGTCGGTTACGCACGAGGAAGGATTAGCACCCTCGTAACGCCCAAAGTTGGTACCTAATTGATTAATTAATGTCTTAATGTCGAAAATTTGAAAAGATTTTAAAATATGACCCTTTTGATTTTTCAAAACTTATAACCTTTAAAAAGACATTCAATTATTTGGATAAAAGAAAAGTCGAATCTCAGTAAGTTAGAGCACGACCTTTCAAATTTCCCAAACACCAAATATCATTTGTTTTGTTTTCTTTTTTTTTTTTTGAAATCCCTATCTCAAAATATCAAAATGTCACATCCAATAAGTTAGGACGCAACATCTTAAATTCACAAAAATAGGTTTTTTATTTGAAAATCATATATTTTAATTTCAAAAAGGGAATTTGATCATTTAGACTTAATGATAAAAATCAAAGCCCAGTAAGTTAGGCACGATTCCCTCAAAACTCCAAATGTCAAATATTGCATTATTTTAAGAAATAAAGTTTTGGATAAAAAATGGCAATTAAATGAGATATATTTTAAAACAATGATTTGAGTAAAATGTATCATTAATACGTTACAAAACACAAATATCAAAGCAATATACTACAATTACATGATATAATAATATTTAATACTAATATTGCCAATTAAGAGAAAGAATAACATAAAATAGCAAATGATACAAGTAATAAAAAAAATTGAAAAAATGATATGGCAAAATCTAAAATAGTTAATATATAATAATAAAATAAATAAATATATTTTAAATAAATAATATAAAAACTTTGAATAAAAATGTATAAGGGATAACTTATAATAAGTATATAATATACCATTTAAAAATAGATTAATATACATATTTTAAATAAACAATATATGGAAAATTTTGCCTTAATAATAAAACAATTTAGATGATGTACAACATACAAATTTTCAAGTAATACATAATATGATTAAAGTTAAATAATATATAATATATATATATAATATATAACAAATAAAAATAATAATATATATGATAAAACAATTTAACGTAAATAGGGAAAAGCAAAAAAAGAAAAACAAGTTTAAAATAATTAAAATAAATGAATAAATAATGATTAAGCAATTAAATGGATAAAAAAAAGTTTAAAAAAAAACGCATAAGTCAACCTAACTCCCGCAATATGAGGATTCAACGAAATTCCTCCACCAAAATTTAACTCGAATGGAAGCAACTCAAAAAGAAACGAAGATGAGCGAAGAACAAAATAAGGACAAGCCACAGAAAATAAGAACGCAAAAGAGAGAAATTTGAGTGAATGCTCTGAATTTTATTACTCCAAACTCATGTGTGCTTTATAATGAAGGAGAGGCCTCTATTTATAGTTGAGCCTCCCAAATCTAGCAGCATGAGATCAATTACATCAACGGCTAAGATTAAAAGGTATCTACAAATTAAATCTCTAAGATTACAAAATCATATCTTCTAAGATTGCATATCATATCTAAGATTTGCATATCATATCTAAGATTGCATATCATATCTTCTAAGATTACATACCATATCTTCTAGGATTGCATATCATATCTAAGATTTGCACATCATATCTAAGATTGCATATCCTTGAAGATTGTGTTCCCATATACGTCAAGCTTGTAGATGGACCTTCAATCTTTTCAAGTAATGGGCTATTCCGATCGGGCCAAATGATATATTTTGGACTGGACTTGGACTTTATTTTATTGTTTTGGATTTATTATTTTTTGTATGGGCCCGGGCTAAATTGGCCTATTACAGTTACCATTTTCATTTGTTCGACGGAGATATGTTTATGATCGAGACGAATTAATTCCCCGGCCATTGTTAACATGATCAAATATTTTTGAAATTATAAAAAAAATAATATTAATTTAGAAAAAAAATAAAGTAAATAACTAATTATAAAGAGCTTTGAAAAATTTAATGAAAATTTTGAGAGCTTTACGGAGAAATTGTAGAGATTTTTTGCTAAATTTTGAAGAAATTAAGTGTGAAATACAAGAAGGGGTTTTTATACTTTTTTTTGACCATTGGACCCCCTTAACGGTAAAAAAAGGGGTAAAAAAAAAAGTTGTCGTTGGTGCCAACAAAGCGCGCCCCCGGGGGAACGTTTTGTGCCACGTCAGCAAAACACGTCCACGTAAGCGCGATTTGCTGACGTGAAACAAAGCGCTCCCCTAGGGGCGCGATTTGCTGAAAATCTCCCCCTTAAACGCGCCCATGTAGGCGCGTTTTGTCAAAGTTGGCCATTTTCCGTAAATAATATTTTAATTGGCCCATTTCCATAATTTTGTTTGGAAATGAGCCTTTTTGGATAAATAGTTCGTATATTGGTCATCCTTTAGAGCCCCAATGCTACGACTACAGAAAGAAAGTAGTTTTGTTGCGGTCAAGTACCAATAGTGATGATTTTATAATGCTTGCGTGTTTCGAATACCCGGCTTTTCTGAGGTCGGGAGAAAAGGAATGGACTGTGCTTGAAAATGTGCATGGCCTTCGGGATATTATTTCATTTAATGGGAAATTCTATGCCATTGACCTAAAAGGAAGATTTATAGTCATTGATCAATCTTTAAACGTTAGTTTCCTATCATGTGGGCTCTTCCTATTGTGGAAAGTTGGTTAAGGCCCCTGATAATTTGTTGGTTGTTGAAATGCTTTGGAATCCTTTGAAGGGTGTTGGTTTTAGAGTTTTTAGACTGAGTGAAGAAGAGCAAAGGTGGGATGAAATGGAAAGCTTGGGGGATCGAATCTTGTTTCTGGGTTCTGATCAAGCCATATCCGCACCAGCTTCTGAATTTTGTTGTGGTAAAGGAAACCTCATCTTCTATCCTGAAAATCCCTCCAGCTCCCCAAGATATAGCCATATCTTTGTGTTTGATTTAGAAACCGTTGCTGCAAGCCCTTTAGAGAATTGCCCTGCCTACTGTAACTTGTTATGCCACCTCTTTTAATGGGTAACTTCTTCAACTGAAGTTATAAGCAACTCAACTCATTTCATAACTTCTGCAAGTCTCCTGAATCCAATTTAGCTCTCTACAGCAGCAAATCCCCTCAAAAAGAGTAACTTCTTCCGCAGGAAAAGGTTGGCAGCGATCGTCCCTCTCCAAGCTCAGAGTGCGGCTTCAACTTTTGCTGTTTGTAATTCCTACTCTCAAGACTACCCATTTAATATTTACTGAAAATGTGTACTGGTATGTACAAACTGTTATGATTTTTCTTTGCTTATCTCTATATGGACAAAATCATTTCCAACAATAGTCCCATCCACGGAAATCTCAATTCCTTAACAGCCTCAACTCTCTGGCAATTGTCAAGGCCACTCTTTGTAATGTTTGAGCTTGTTGTGACTGGATTATTGCTCTCTATATTTGTAGTGCTTATAGCATTATTTGACAGATCATTCTGTGCTTGTTTAGTTCCTTCTTCAGGTGACATGTTTGCTAATAGGGCACGATTCTCAGCATGAATTTCACTCTCAGGAGACATGGACTGGAACCATGTTTATTTCCTAAGTTGTTGAATTGTATCTATCTTCTTCATTCTCCTAAATTTCGCATTGACATTATCGTTAGGGAACATTCTTTTTGGCATGAACTGACCATCAATGGTCATCGGTCCTCATTCTCTAGTGAAGTTTTCAGAGCCAGCATCTTCAATATGCTCTTGCTGGTGTGCTTGAACTATTGAAGTGAGTGATCTGTGTCCATTTCAGTGACCCAACTAGCACTCAATTCACTCCTCGTGGAGGCTAGCTACATCTGCATGTGCACCTAAAGAGATACTCAACATGCTTCTCTTGCCTATATCTTTCGTTGCTTCTCCATCCATTATTTGTCTCAGTTTTCCCAAGGTTTGACTCGTTCTGATTCCCTTTTCTCTTGGAAAACCATCACTCTGCATTGCCTCCTTCCAATGGTTTAGCGAAAACTGATATGGGATCAAAGTCGGCAAATCCACTTTCATCTTCATCATCTACTAGAACATATCTGTTATCGTTTCTTGGAGTCCAATGTTGTTAAAAAGAATCCAAATTTCGGTTCAACCAACTTCTGCTTTGAACAAATAAACCCATTTAATTACTTGAGCCAACAACTATGAGAGGAAGGAAGATAAAAACCAAAAGGGAGTGCTACTATGAATTGATAACCACGTTCCAAACTCATTTTCTAGGCTTCAATCTCATGGTTTTTGAGATGGTTGTTTGAACTGGACCAACCGATTGGATCGGAACCAGTCAAGGTATCAATTCAAAGAAAGGTATTAAACTGATTATTTCAGGAATCGATGTGAATTGATTGAACCAGATGAATTATGAAAGGACTTTTAGCCTAAACAAAAATGTTGTTCACTTCCAAGTTAAGGAAAGGAGTTGGAATCAGAGATTCTACCATACGACAGTTCATTATTTCTATATATTTGCGGCCTTACCATTTGGAAATAAGCTAAGCATTGAATCCAATTTACCATTGGGGTTGATTTGAAAAATTATTTAACTTAATTTTATTAACTCAATGGCATTCAATCAGATTACCATAAACAGCAAACTGCTATGTACTAATAGAACACAAAAATAACAGATAGCAGTCAGTACCTCAACAGGTTATGCGTATCCTTCAGTCTTTCCCAGGCATTTCTGCAATGGTAGATTCGAGAATTAAATCATGCATTCCATGCGGCAAGATTTGTCAACCAATAGGACAAACCATCAAAAGATACAGCAGCATACTGCTCGATAAGAGTATCATTAAATGTCGAGTAACTTTCAAAAGATACAGATAGCATACTGCTCTTGAAAAACCTCATAAACATCCCAAGTCTTCTCATCTTCAAGCACAACCATTCAGTATTCAAATAATAATAATAAAACACAGCCATTCCAGTGAGTCATATGATGGATAATGAATGCAGTTTCCAGATTAGGGGAACAACCCCGAACAGGTGAGCCTACATCTGCAGACAAGAAAGTGGACCTGACTTTCAAACCTAAAAGGAACAGCATTCCATTCCAACCTCTACAAACTTCAGAGCTATATCACCAGGGTCCTGCATAATATGTTGTAAATCAGATACCCTTTGCAGTTTTTCCTTTTTCAAGCTTCAAAGCTGAAGCCTTGATGTAAAACTTAATGGAGTACGGATTTATTGCCATTTTCTTTCAGGGGAACTTTTAATTGTACATATTTTGTGCCAGTTGTTTTTTTTTTTTTTTTTTGGTTCAACGTCAGTGGTGATTTATTTCTCAAGAATTTGAAGAATTGATCTCTTCTTAGTTGATAATTGTAAGCGTCCCTCAATGTGAAAATGAATAACATTTGACAAAAGTCAAGACAATTCTTCACTCTGTAATTTGTAGGTACATTGTAGATGTTCCCATTATTTTCTAGAAAACTGAGTCCAAAGGTTTTTTTTTTTTTATTATTTTGAAACTACTTTAGAGTAGGATAAAGTGATCAAGTTCCTCAAAAGCAGAATAGAAAACGAAAAAACAATTATTTTTATTTTTATTTTATCGATTTACTTGAATTTTTTTTTTCAATTCCATTCTGAATATGTTTACTAAGAAAAGTTGGCAGGCAGGCAGCTACTGTTGCCCATAGCAGATCTGAATGCAAAGCAAAACTTGTGATCTCAAATGGCAGATTGGTCTCAACTCCCACAAGAGCTTCTAGTTCTAATAGCCGAACGCCTTGAAGCCCGATTTGATGTTGTCAGATTCCGATCTGTCTGCTGTTCATGGCGTTCCTATGTTCCACCAAAACTTTACCCTTTTCGACCCACATATCTCCGAACCCTATGTGGATTTAGTTTGTCTCTGAGCACTAGATATACCTTTTACCTTTTAAGATCGTCTCGCGGCGACGAAACAGAAGCCCCTGCTTGCTGGTTGGTCAAAATTGGAGAAGGAAGCCACGGTGACAAAATGCAACTGTTGAATCCTTTTTCAGATTCTAAGCTGGAATCTCTTCCAAGAAACTTCCCAAAGGTATTGGATTTAACCAACTTTCAAGTCATTGAATTGGGTCATCAATATATTGGTCTGTATACTTGGTTTTATGAGCATCCTTTAGATCTCATACGCTACGACGACAGAAAAAAGTTAGTTCTGCAGCAGTCAAGTACCAATTGTGATGATTTTATAATATTTGCGTCTTTCCGATGCCTGGCTTTTCTGAGGTCGGGAGAAAAGGAATGGACTGTGCTTGAACATGTGAATGACATTCAGGATATTATTTCATTTAATGAGAAATTCTATGCCATTGACCTAAATGGCAAAACTAGAGTCATTGACCAATCTTTAAACGTTAGTTTCCTACCACATGTAGGCTCTCCCCGTAGCAGAAAGTTCTTGGTTAAGTCCCATGACAATTTGTTGGCTGTTGAAATGCTTTCGAATCCAGGTAAGGGTGTTGGTTTTAGAGTGTTTAGGATGAGTGAAGAAGATCACAAGTGGGATGAGATGGAAAGTTTAAGGGATCGGATTTTATTTCTGGGTTTTCATGGAGCAGTTTCGGCGCCAGCTTCTGAATTCTATTGGGGTAAAGGAAACCTCATCTTCTATCCCGGAGGTCTCGTCGACTCTCCACGTGATCCCAACCCTGAATTTAGACTTTTCTTTGTGTTTGATTTAGAAACTGGTACTGCCTGCCCTCTAGAGAATTGCCCTGCCTACTGTAACTTGTTCTGGCCACCTCCACAATGGGTAACTTCTTCAGAATCAGTGATTTCTTTGACTGAAGTTATAAGCAACTCGACTCATTCGATAAGTTCTGCTACACCAGAAAATGAATGCATGTATCCTGAATCCGGTTTCGTTCTCTCTCCAACAGCAATTACCCCAAAAAGAGTAACTTATCCGGCAGGAAAAGAAGTCGGCAGCAAGCAACCCTCTCCAAGCTCAAAGTGCAGCTTCAAATTCTGCTGTTTCTAACTCCTCTCAAGACTCCCATTTACCCATAGATGTATAATATTTATTGAAAACGTGTGCAGGCATGTATAAACTAATATGATTTTTCCTTGCTTATCTCTATATGGACATCATCATTTCCAACAATATCTGCATAATCTCAGCCTGTGCTTTTTTTATTTCTTCAATTGACATGTTTCATAGTCAGTGACAATTCTCAGCATCAATTTCACTCTCAAAGAGACATGGAGTCATGATAGTTTCCTGAGTTGTGGAATTGTTTTGGCACCATGGTATCTACCTTCTCCATTGTCCCAAATTGTGCTTTGGCACTATCTTATGGAACATCCTTCTTGCCATCAATGACCATCCATCCTGACTCTGAACTGAAGTTTCCAGAGGCAGGGCTTTTTTTATTAAAATAACCCAAAAAAATTAATTAATTATCAAAATGACCCAATTTTTTAATTAAATACGAAAATAACTCAAAATCTACCGTAAAAATTGGTGGAGCCAAATTATATGGCGCCACCAACTTGCCACGTCAGTAAGGGGCATTAAAAAATAATTTTTTGGTGGAGCCATGTTGAATGGTGCCACCTGTATAAAATACAAGGGAAATACTGCAAAATTTGGAAAATTAGGGGTTTTTAAAATAATTTCTCATTTTTGGTGGAGCCATTTTAAATGGCGCCACCACCTGACACTTTCTGCCCGTATCAGTTTTTTTTTAACTTTTTTTTAAAATTGTCTTTTTTTTTTACTTTTTTGAAGATTAATTTTTTTTCTTATTCTATTTTGTTTATTTACTTTATTTATTTTTTATTATTAATTTTTAAAAATTTGAAATGTATATTTGAAATGTTTATAATATATATTTTTTAAAATTTTAAATATTATTTTTAAATTATTTTTTTAAATTTTAGATATATATTTTTGAAATTATTTTTTATAAATTTTAAAAATATATTTTTCAAATTAATTTTTTTAAATTTTAAATATTATTTTTTAAATATTAACCATATTTTTAATAATATAAAACATTTAAACATGTAAAATTTTTAAATACAATTTTTTAAATATATTTAAAAAATCATAATTTAAAAATTTATGAAAAGATGGGGGCTTTTAAAATAATTTCCCATTTCTGGTGGAGCCATTTTAAATGGCGCCACCAGACTGACACCATGCATGTTTAATTTTTTTTAACTTTTTTTAAATTTCTGAAAAAATTTGGGGGCCTTTAAAAATAATTTCCCATTTTCTGGTGGAGCCATTTCAAATGGCGCCACCAGTGCTGACACATGTAAATTACCTTTTTTTTAAAGCTTTTTTCTTAAATTTTGTCTTTTTCTTAAATTTTTTTTTGAAGTTTTATATTATTTTCTTATTTTATTTTGTTTATTTAATTTATAATATTAATTTTAAAAAATTTGTAATGTATATTTAAAATGTTTTATAATATATTTTTTTAAAATTTTAAATATTATTTTTAAATTATTTTTTTAACTTTAGATATATATATTTGAAATTATTTTTTATAAATTTTAAATGTATATTTTTCAAATTATTTTTGAAATTATTAGTTTTATAATATTTGAAATGTATGTTTAATATTTTATTAATTTTACATTAAGATTTTTAAATTAAGATTTTTAATTTTTTTCTTATTTTATTTGAAGTTTTATATTTTTCTTATTTTTTTGTTTATTTAATTTATTTATTTTTATTATTAATTTTAAAAAATTGTAATGTATATTTGAAATGTTCTATAATATATATTTTTTTAAAATTTTAAATATCATTTTTAGATTATTTATTTTTAAAATTTTAGATATATATTTTTGAAATTATTTTTATAAATTTTAAATGTATATTTTTCAAATTAATTTTTAAAATTTTAAATATTATTTTTAAATATTAACCATATTTTTAATAATATAAAATATTTAAATATTTTAAAGATATGATCTTTCAAATTTATTACTTGTTTTTATTTTTAATAATATAAAACATTTAAACATTTAAAATTTTTTAAAAAAATTATAAAAAATTATAAAAAAGGTTAAATATTTTTAAAAATTAATAAAAATATTATAAAATTAATAATAAATTTGAAAGCTCATATCTTTAAAATATTTAAATGTTTTATAATATTAAAAAATATATTTAATATTTAAAAAATAATATTTAAAATTTAAAAAAATAATTTAAAAATATATATTTTTAATATTTATAAAAAAATATATTATAAAACATTTTTAAAAAATACATTTCAAGTTTTTTAAAATAAATAAAATAAATTAGGACTTAAAAAAGTAATAAAAAAAAAAGTCAAAACTTTTTTTAAAAAAAGGCTAAAACAAACAACTTGGCTGTCAGACTCGAAAACTGGTGGCGCCAAATTATTTGGCTCCACCAGGAAATGGTAAAATTGTTATAGAGCCCCCTATACTCTCAAAAATCACAGTATTTTGGTGGAGTCATTCTTTATGGCTCCACCTCTTGGTTCTCTTCTATATATAGAGTGATGTAATTGTTGTGTTCAGTAGGAAACTTCAAAAAATCTGTTAAAAATGAATAATGAGGTGTTTTTGGTGTATGTTGTTTTTTATGGTGAAATTGTAGAAGGTGATATTGGTTGTGTATTACAAGGTCGGCAAATAGTAGGTTTGCGATTCAAAACAAATGTGAAGCTAGCAGAAATGAAAAGGAAGATCAGTGCGAAAATAGCTATCCGTTGTGGAAGGGCGATGTCCAAATTATTTTACAAGTTTCCAATCTCTCTGAGATCCGTTCAAATTTTGTACGATGCGTTTGTTAGATGATGATGACTTGGGCACTATGATGGAAATATGGTGGTCGTGGGAGTGAGAACCCTCAAACCGGTTGAATTATTTTCTGAGTTAGCAGACTTAGAGCCTGTTGAGAATGTTAGTCCAATAAGTCAACATCACGAATTTGACTTTGATCTTAATGTTGGATGGATAGACCAATTAGAATGCGGTGGAACATCGCAGATACCCGAAATTCCTAATTATGGTGGGAGTTCATACAACAACCCTACCCTCGGTCCCCGTCTACAAATACATCCGGAGGTGATAATAAGCACAGAGGCAAATGTCAGAGAAATGACCAATAATGGTGAAGATTCTGATCAAGACGTTGAAGATTTTAGTGACCCCGATATTGATGAGGTTCCGGACGATATCGATGATGAAGGCCCGGAGGAGGTTGAAGATGTTCACGGCCCTTCATTTAGTAACCCGAGTCGTGGCATTATTTTACGAAATGAACCTGGGGGCGACATGTTGAACGTAGATCCAGATGCAGCGCATGCATCTGAGTTCCCTGAGTACGCCGATATAGTACCTGCTCATAGATTGGTGTCAAATTCACAGTTGGAGGAGTTGTTCGTTGGGCAACAGTTCGAGAACAAGGCGGACTGTGTGTTTGCCATCAAACAATACCGTATGAAGTTGTCGATTGATTACAAGGTTGTCAAATCTACACCGACATTATATGTTGGGGAATGTTGGAGAGCCGGTGATGGGTGTGGTTGGCGAGTTCGAGCTGCATTTATATAGAGGACTCAACAGTGGCAAATACGAAAATTAGAAGGGCGTCATACATGTACTGTCGCACGTATGTCTCAAGACCACCGAAAATTGGATGCCAAAAGTATTTGCAACTGCATCATGCCACTAGTGAAAGATAGCCCAATCATTCCTGTGTCGACATTGATTGCAGACATGCAAGCTCGATTTCAGTACAGAGTGTCATACAAGAAAGCGTGGTGGGCGAAACAAATGGCTATGCAACAATTGTACGGCGACTGGGATGAGTCATACAATGAACTTCAAGGTTGGTTTTCAGCGATGGTGGAGTACATCCCAGGAACTATCGTGGACTTGCAAACGTTGCCTTATAGAAACCCTAATGGACAATTGGAACTGAAGAGAAGAGTTTTTCGTCGACTGTTCTGGACTTTCGATCCATGTGTTAGAGCCTTCCCCCACTGTAAACTACTAGTGTAAGTTGAAGGAACATGGCTTTATGAAAAATACACGCAAATACTTCTGATTGCAGTTGCACAAGACGGTAACAGAAATGTACTACCGATCGCTTTTGCCATCGTGAAGTCTGAGAACTCCGAATCGTGGGCATATTTCATTCAGAACTTACGGAGACATGTTGTCAGGAAAGACAACATTTGCATTATCTCTGACAGATCGAAGGGTCTTGTTGCTACGATTCGACAATTTGAGGTTCCATGGAGGTCCGTCTATTGTATTCGTCACATCGCTGTCAACTTCCACAATCAGTACAAGAACAAAGACTGGCGCAAACGAATTGTGAACATGGGTAAAAATATCGTATTTAAATTCGTATTTGTAATTATTTCGAGTCCATTTCCTAATTCGAATAGTAACATAACTTAAAATTGGAATACATACGTAGGATACAAGCTGGAAGCACACCGTTTTAGACATAAGTTGGCGAGGTTAGAGACTGATATGGCAGGGTCCAATCCTTCTCTCAGACAGTGGTTAGGTAGCATGGAGCCGTGGCAATGGGCTCAATGTTTTGACGAGGGGTACCGGTATGGTCAAATGACAACTAACCTCGTTGAGGCCATTAACTCCGTCTTGAGGCGTACGCGTCACTTGCCAATTTTAGCGGTTTTTTCAGCCACATTTTATAGGCTAGCAACCTTAATGCCAAAAATGGGGTTGAAACAAGTAAAACAGTTAGAGGCAGGACACGTGTACGTCGAAAAAATTAGGGATGCCATGAAAGAGAACGCTCAAAGGGCTAGGTCGATGAATGTAGAACTATATTCCTGAAATTTGGAAACTTTTCGAGTGGCAGAGTATATCGGTCGTCGGTCGGGGATCCCGCCACGGTCCTACGGAGTTGATCTCTGAAACAGGCAATGTGAGTGCGGGATGTTCCAAACACTACGTTATCCGTGTGCGCATGTGGTTGCAGCGTGTGCTACCTACAGTTTGAATGCCAAACAATATATCGACGATGTGTACACACTTGAACGTACGTTGCGTATTTGGGGTAACGAGTTCCCCGTATTAAGGGATGTATCAACATGAAAAGTGCAACCGCCTGTGTTCGAGATGTTGTCGGATCGGTCACTACGTAGGAGAATCAAAGGTAGACTGACAACAATGAGGATTCGAAACGACATGGATATAAGAGAACAAGTTGATCCAAAACGTTGCACCATATGTAGAACAGTTGGCTACAATCGGAGCAAATGTCCCCATGGAAACGTCTACACTAGTCAATCTTCACGGTCTGAAAGAAATTAAATGTTGTACCTGATGTTTGCATTTTATGATCTCTTAGAAATAAAGTTTGTATTATTTAGTGTTAAGTTTTTACTTAAAATTAACAGTTGCAACTTTAAATACTTTAAAAGATATTATAAATTATATATAAAAAAGACTAATATATAAGTTGTGGAACCCTAAACTAATACAAGAAATATTACATAACACTTGAAATTTACATAACTTAAAATTAGAAAGAACCGGGATTGGTATCGTCGTTCGGGGTATAGCGATTCACAGGCCTTCATTGACGAGGTGGACGTTGAGGTGTACTGTACACATCAGGAAGATCGGCAGCTGGATCGAATGTGGCCTGAGGCGGGGTGGAGTACATGTTATTACCAAACATATCAAATGATATCGGTGGTTGCTCTGGGTGAAATGAACTCGAACCGCTTATGTCTGGGTGATATGAACTTGAACCGGCAATGTCCGAGTGATATGAACTGCTCTGCGACTCATCACAAAAAGCGTCAACCCATTGGTCCGATGTGTTTAAAGGCTGGTCCTCCGAGTTGGGCTCCGCCATATGTTGATCCTCTAGCTCCCCCATAGGTTGATTTCCACGTTTGTAGCCGTGACCCGGTACTATCATAAGTTGTCCACCATATAAATAAACACGCCATCGAGTCATGTACCACTGCATGTATTCAGTCGAGGGACTAAAGTCAAACATGCACGAGTGCATCTCAGGCCGCCTGTCGTACCGGGCATTCCATAGTGCTACAAAAGATTGATGTTCCACGCTCCAATCTGTTGTATGTTTCCCCCTCATGGTCTTACCGTGGACTTCATCAAATTGTTCTGGCTCGACAGGCACAAATTGTCTACACCCAAATTGTCGCATAACTCGATCACCGTTGTACCACTCAACGGTTGAGAAGTTGAGCACCGGCGTGTTAATGCACCACATATGGGCTTCAGCGTGAACCTTCTGAGGAATAAGGGTTACAATGTTCAGTGCAGAATACGACATCCACAAGAACTGCACAATATAACATAATGAGTCAATTCACATCACATACTATAAGTGGATAAGTTAAATAAACGTTACTTAAACTATATTAATATATATTTAAATAAACGTTACTTAAACTATATTAATATATATTACTTTCTCTCCAGCGTACGCCTCTATCATTTGACGGTAAATGATTAATGTTTGGCTCGCACCAATTCTCGGAGACGTCGTCCATCTGAAATCGAAACAAACACGTTGGCAGTTAAACTTTGAAAAATATTATCCACACTTATGAGTCGTTAAATGTTAAGTATAATTTTATTTTTACCTATTTATAAGTGGCCACGAATATGGTTGGTGCCTAACAGCCGCTAGAAACGACATCCTGTATAAAGCCCAAGACTGCAGTAGACCCAGACAACCAGCCATATTACTAACCCCATGTTTTGTTGCTCGACAAAGCTCATAGTATAATGCGGCCAACACTGCTGATCCCCAGCTGTAACTACTGGCACGAGAAAAATCCTCCAATAGAGGCAAGTACTTTAAGTGGACTCTATTAGACGTGTTGTTCGACATAAGTACCCCTCAATCAGCTGCATAATATAGGCTCGAGCAGCACACAGCACCTCCTGCTTAGTGGCAGTGCTCGATAACCGCTTAAAATTTGCTCTCAACCATGCCAATGTCAAGCATGTGAAATTCTGTTCCCCATCACTAGGGGACCGTCCAAGCAGTCTGTGGCATGCTACTGAAGGTTCCAACACTTTGCTTCGACCCGTGACCACAGCATCGTCAATTCGTAACCCAAGTTGCATAGCGACGTCTTCTAATGTGATAGTGCACTCCCCGCAAGGCATAATGAAGGTGTGGGTCTCCGCACACCACCGCTCAACCAAGGCGGATATTAAGTTCGGCCTCAGGTCAAAGCTCCGGATCAATGCGACGTCCCCAAATCCCGCCAACCGTAAGTATGGCATGACCCACTCGTCCGGATCTACTTGGGAAAATGACACCGCAACCTCAAAACCCGATAGCCATCCTGTATGGTAATTTTTTTTATAAAAATATGATAAATCAATTATCTATATAATTTAAACATAAAAAAATATATTGAAGAGTAAAATTGAAAGGTTGAGAAAACAAAAACATCACACTTATACTATACCAACGTAGCCATTCTAAGTATTTTTTTATTTAAGTTAAATTAAATAAGTAATAATAAATTAATAATAGAATGAGAATTTGTCATAAAATATTAATAATAACACGTAGAAATCAAATGTGATTATTATGTCCTAATCATAGTTAAGCATTAAAACTAAAGACAACTATATAACTACATTCTCTACCTTCTTATATTAATTTTTAATAAGATATTATAATAACTACATTCTCTGCCTTCTTATATTTATTTTTAATTGGATATTATTAGTAATTATAACATGTCGAAATGAAGTTTAGTTCTAAAGGTTTAAGTTGTGGAATTTAACAACATTTTTTATCGCATATTTATGCTCTTTGTACTTGGATTGTTATTTGGATTATTATAAATTTAAGTGTATTGAAGTTTTTTTTTTCTATTTAAGGTTAAAATTTAAGAGGAATTATAAATAGTTTTAGATATTGAATATACTAACATTGTAACCCTACTACATCGAGATTTTTAAAATTTTTATTTGATTATGTTAAAATTTTAATTTTAAAATAAATTTTATTAAATTATAATATTCTTTTACTATAAATAATTAAACATATTATAATTATTTCGGAGTTGTGAAGTTGCCCACTCATTTTTCCTTTTAAAATTTTAAATATATTAAAAAATATTTTTTAAAGCAGTTAAAAATGAATAATAACAACTAAATAGAGATTAATATCATGTAAGAAAATAGTTAAAAAGGAATAATAACAACTAAATAGAGATAAGTATTTTAAAGCAGTCAAAACACGTTCAACAGAGTAGCGATTAGCAAGAAAAAACTAGAAACTAAAGCGATTTTTTATTTCATTTATAATTAATTTTACTGTTTCGTCGATCATCGATGAAGTGTGATCCGTATTTGCTCCAGAAGACATTTTGATATCTGTATAATATAAAAAAACATAAATACAATACAATTATTTATTATATTATATTAACTATAAAATATAAAAATACAAAATAAAATTTTATAAAACTTACATTTTTCTCTCCCTCAAAATAACGTTTTTACTTCATTCATCCATCCAATTGGGGACCAAGCCCCACCCATATATATAACACAATTTTCTTTTTTTATATTTATATTTAAATTTATTAATAGTCACATCACTGACATGATGTGACTAGTTATAATATATATATATTTTTATTTTTAATTCAAACTTTTATTTTTAATGTATATTTTTAAATAAAATTTTTATATAAAATTTAAAAAAAGTTTAAATATATTTAAAAAAAATTAAAAAATCTTAATGTAAAATTAATAAAATATTAAACATACATTTCAAATATTATAAAACTAATAATTTCAAAAATAATTTGAAAAATATACATTTAAAATTTATAAAAATAATTTCAAAAATATATATCTAAAGTTAAAAAAATAATTTAAAAATAATATTTAAAATTTTAAAAAATATATTATAAAACATTTTAAATATATATTACAAATTTTAAAATTAATAATATAAAATAAATAAATTAAATAAACAAAATAAAATAAGAAAATAATATAAAACTTCAAAAAAGAAAAAAAATTAAAGAAAAAGACAAAATTAAAAAAAAATTAAAAAAAAAAAGAAAAGGGCAGAGGGTGGCGTGGTGGCGCCATTTAAAATGACTCCACCAGAAATGGGAAATTGTTTTAAAAGCCCCCTATTTTTTCATAATTTTTTAAATTATGATTTTTTAAATGTATTCAAAAAATTGTATTTAAAAATTTTAAATGTTTAAATGTTTTATATTATTAAAATATGGTTAATATTTAAAAAATAATATTTAAAATTTAAAAAAATTAATTTAAAAAATATATTTTTAAAATTTATAAAAAATAATTTCAAAAATATATATCTAAAATTTTAAAAAAATAATTTAAAAATAATATTTAAAATTTTAAAAAATATATATTATAAACATTTTAAAAATACATTTCAAATTTTTAAAAATTAATAATAAAAAATAAATAAATAAAATAAACAAAATAAAATAAGAAAAAAATATAAAACTTCAAAAAAGTAAAAAGAAAAAAAAAGAAAAAGACAATTTAAAAAAAAGTTAAAAAAAAACTGAAACGGGGAGAGGGTGTCAGGTGGTGGCGCCATTTAAAATAGTTCCACCAAAAATGGGAAATTATTTTAAAAGCCCCCCAATTTTCCAAATTTTGCAGTATTTCCCTTGTATTTTATACAGATGGCGCCATTCAACATGGCTCTCACAAAAAATTATTTTTTTATGCCCCTTGCTGACGTGACAAGTTGGTGGCACCATATAATTTGGCTCCACAAACTTTTACTGTAGATTTTAGATTATTTTCGTATTTAATTAAAAAGGTGAATCATTTTATTAATTAATTAATTTTTTTAGGTTATTTTAATAAAAAAGCCCAGAGGCAGCATCATTAACGTGCTCTTGCTGGTGTGAACTGAAGTGAGTCATCAAGTACTCATTTCAGTGACTGAAGTAGCACTCAATTCACTCCTCATGGCCTCTTCGACTTAAGCCAAAGGCCTATGGGCATTTAAACCTGATTTTCTTGCACTATATCTGCATGTGCACTGACCAAAGGCGTTCCTCAACGTGCTTTTCTTGCATACAATTTTCATTGCTTTTGTCTTTCAGTTTCCCTAAGGTCTGACACTTGTAGTTTGCTTCCCGTTCCCCTTCTCTCTGAAAAATTATCACCCTGCATTGCCTCTTTCGTATAAGCTACGTACCTCCCCCTTCCAGTTACATGTATGGTACCTACGTATCCTAAAAGAAACAATACAAAAATGCATGAAATAGAAGAGTTCATATATCTTATAAATATTCAAAATTTGTTGAATATGAGTAACTTAAAAGAATAGAAAATCAATAAATAAAACAAAACAGAACAAAGTCATTGGTGAAGAAGAAGAAAACAGAGTGAATTTGGAGGTGGATTATAGGACCTGATTGAACCATGGATCAATAATGGAAACATGTAAGAAGACTGCTGATAACAACTTTTTGTAAGTGATTATACATGCCCACAGTATATAACCTAAACAGAGATTGATGAGTTTAAGGCCCTGTATATGAAAATATATAGCAATTGACAAAACGATTGTTCAGTCTGTTTGTACATTGTTGATGTTCAAACATTATTTTCTGGAAAACTGAGTTTTAGGGTTTTCATTTTTTTTTTTTTTTTGTTTTTGTAATTACTTAACAGTAAGGTAAAGTGATGAAGTTCATCCTCAAAAGACAGAATAAAAAACGAACATAGCAAAATTTTAAATTTATTTTTACCTTATTCTATCCTGAATATATTTATATAAAAACAGATGGCAGGCAGCTGTAAGTAACCCTAGCAGATTTGAGTGGAGCAAAAACTTGTAAACCCCAAATGGCAGATTGGTCTCAACTCCCGCCGGAACTTGTAGTTCTAATAGCCAAATGCCTTGAAGCCCGATTTGATATTCTCAGATTCCGATCTGTCTGCTCTTCATGGCGTTCCTCTGTTCCACTCCCACCAAAACTTAACCCTTTATTACCCACAAATCTCCCTTTACCAAGGCGTGGTAGAGGTGAATGGTCTCTGAGCTATATTTCCGCAAACACCCTTTACCTTATTAGATCGTCTCGCGCTAACCAAACAGAAGCCCCAGCTTGCTGGTTGGCCAAAATCAGAGATGAAACCCACCATCACCCTGTCGAAATACAACTGTTGAATCCTCCTTGGCTGGAACGTCCTCCGAGAAACTTTCCGAAGGTATTGGATTTAACCAACTTCCAGGTCCTTGAATTGGGTCATGAGCACGTTGGTCATTATGATGTTAGTATTGATCATCCTATAGAGGCCCATTACGCAACCTACCGACAGAAAGTTGTCTTCTTGCGGTCAAGTACTATCGATAGTGATGATTTTATAATGTTTTCCATGTTCGGGATCTCGGCCCTTCTGAGATCAGGAGAAAAGGAATGGATTGTGCTTGAAAATGTGAGTTGCCTTGAGGATATTATTTCATTCAATGGGAAATTCTATGCCATCGACGAAAACGGAAGAACTATAGCCATTGACCAATCTTTAAACGTTAGTTTCCTACCACATGTAGAGTGTTTCCGCGCATCCAGATGCAGAAAGTTCTTGGTTAAGTCCGTTGATAATTTGTTGTTCCTAGAAATGTTTTGGGAAGCGGGGAAGGTGGTTCGTGTTAGAGTTTTGAGGATGAATGAAGAAGAGCACAAGTGGGATGAGATGGATAGTTTGAGTTTGAGGGATCGGATCTTGTTTATGGGTTTTCATGAAGCAATATCTGCGCCAGCTTCTGAATTTGGTTGGGGTAGAGGAAACCTCATCTTCTATCCGGAAAATCTATCCGACTATCCAGGATATGGTAATCATGAGTATGGAATTGGATATACATATATGCTTGTGTTTGATTTAGAAACAGGTACAGCCAGTCGCTTAGAGAATTGCCCTGCCTACCGTAACTTGTTTTGGCCACCTCCAGAATGGGTAACTTCTTCCACTGAAGTTATAAGCAACTCCACTCATTCCATAACTTCTGCTACATCAGAAAGTGAGTGCACGTATCTTGAACCCGATTTAGCCATCTCTCCAACAGAAAATACCTTGAAAACAGTAACTTCTTCTGCAAGTAAAGAAGTCGGCACAGAGCATCCATCTCCAAGGTCAAAGTGCAGCTTCGAATTTTGTTTTTTCTAACTCAAGTATCTCTAGTAGACATGATAATTTATGTATTCATGTTATTTTTCTGTATGTACTCTCAAGTTTCCTCAACTTCTTTTGAATGCTACACTCTTTTAATGTATTCAAAATTGCACATAAGAAATAAAAAAAACTACTCTCAATTAACAGTTATCAATTATATCTTTTCTTAATCTCTTTCATGTTTATTGACATGAGTGTAGAAAATATGGACATCACATATATAATAAGAGTAATTATATGTTATTATTGAGTATCATAAAAGATTAGCTCAAATTAAAAGTGATCTAATTTGGTTAAGTTTTATTGGACAGTATGGGTCAAATATATATAGATACTCTAGTAATTAATTGCTAACTGATGATGTGTTGAGTAGAAATTAAGGTTAATGTGCAAAAGTTATACATTAAGATTATGGTCTCAACTTACACATAAGGTAACTTTTTTCTAATATCTCATCTCTAGAGAAGAAAGAGGCACATTCTCTATATTACTTATGTGCTAATTTAAAAGATGAAAACCGCAAATTTTGTAGATTTTAAGAAATCGATGAATTCAGGTACGCTTCCGCATCTAGTTTTGTTCTTGATAATTTAACATGACAGATCACGGTTTATTAAGCTTTATTTCATATTTATTTTACGATTCTAACAAGTGGCATTTGAGACTCGTCATGTCGAATAATTGAGAATGAGTTATTTTTTATTATATATGGATTGATTCATTCTTAAAATTTTATGGGTTTAAAATATTAATTTGGAGTTCCTGTTAATAAAGATTGTGTTTCTTGATATTTGATAAATATTTGCGCGGTTAAGTTGTAATGCTTATTTATTGTTTTTGGGAAATCACAAAAATTAACTTGGTATTTATTATTATATTTTTAAATAATCAAAAAGTTGCGAATTCTATTTTGAAAGAGTATGAGTTTGATTTATGCTTTGGTTTCAAACGTGTTGTTTTTATCAATTATTTTATGATATGAATGTTTGGTTTTTAGGAAAAAGGAATAAGGTGAATATAAAACTTGGGCATCCTTGTGTGAGTGTTGATTCCTTCAATTAAATATTAAATCATATGTTTTTAGTAATGTATGGTTAGTGGATTTATGTGAATGTTGGTATATATATTGGGGGATTAATCATGCTTCATTATTATATTTTCATAATTTCAGTGTTTTAAGTATAGATTCAATTCAAAGAGGATTAAAGTTTAAGATTGATGTAAATTGTGTTTCAAAATTCGTCTGTAAAATCGCATGCATTTTTTTAAAGATTTTTTTTTTTTTTTTATAATCGCAAATGGAGATTTGAGAATGTTGATTGCATGGAGGTTCATATATATATTTTTTAATCTATTATTAGAGTAATTATGTAAGAATGACATATTTTGTTTAATGGCTATATATTATCGTATTGTCAAATATGATTGAATAAATTTAGTTTAATTATATGATGAGATTTAGGTTATTTTGCTGTGAGTATTTTGGTTTAGCATATTATGAATTTGAATATTTGATTAAGTTATGATGATATGGTCTATCATATGAATTGTGTGACATGTCAATTATTATGAGGTTGATTTTGAGATATTTAACTTAATAGTTTTAAATTTTGATGCAAACTCATGATAATTATGAGTATAAATTTCAGGTTTATAAGATTTGATTTTGCATTTTATTATAAAATTTTAATGGCTGCTTGTAATTCATTAGAAATTAAGGTATTCAGTTTCTCATTCAGCAATGAGACAACCTTATTTTGGGTTATTGTTATGAATATTGAAATAATAAGTTGCCAAAATGATCTCTATTATTAAAATTATTTTGTTTTAAAATATAAAAGATTGTGTGCATGTAATTTAAGCTACATTAATATTGATTGGCCCAAAGGAAGGTTAATACTTAACAAAATTACATGTTCAACTGTGATAATAAACATGTGACAATTATTCAATTTTACATGTGAGCAATAAATCGTCCCAAAGGAAGATTATTGTTTGACATGTTCGTATAGTCAGTGTTTGATTACTACACCAAGATATCACTTACAAGTTAACATTTTGTCCAAAGATTAAATATTAATGGAGTGTCTGATATCTTGAGATGGGGTTTACTTTTATTCAAATTATTTTGGTTTAAATATGAAATATTTTGAAACAAATAAATTCAGGTTTTGGTTTTGGGATTTAATTAAGGATGTCTAATATTTTAAATAGATTAGTTGAAACAAAATGCCACTAAAGTGATCTCTTTTGCTTAGATTAGTTTATTTAAAATATCAAGATGATTATATGTTTTTGTGATTCATGTGTTTATTAATCGCCCAAAGGTAATTTAATATTTGGTAGAATTTCAACGACATTTGTGGTGATAAATGTTTGACAATTATAAGGTACTTTATGTGAGCAATATGTTAGTCCAAAGATTAATTCATTGTTTGACATAATTTATTGACAATGTTTGATTGCTACAACAAGAGTATCGCTTACTATTTATATAACTGTCCAAAAACTTCATATTAATGTTGTGTTTGGTATCTTGAGATGGGATTAGTCATTATCTTGAATTTATTTTTTACTTATAATGACGTCACGAACTAACTAAAATACGACAAAGGCAAGCGCACCTATCGAATGGTAGTATAGCTATGGTGAGTCGGGAATATCGTATCCACGAGGACTAAAAGTACTAGTAGTTAATATCTTTTTATTATCTAGCCGAATAAATTGAAGGGATTTATTTTAACATAATCTTAACTAACCTAATTACTAAGACGAAACAGAGAATAAAGTAGGAAAATATTTGAAGAAAACCGATGAGAAAGACAATACCCAGGAAAGGATCCGCCTAGACTTCACTTATTATTCTAAATCTGAATTAAACGATTTATTCACTTGTCTTGATCCGTAGAAATCCCTAACTTATGTTAATATCTCTTTCGAGAATAAAAACAACTGACTTTAGGTTGATTAATTGAAATCTCTTTCTAATTAAAACCCCTATTATCGCATTAACTCGATCTATGGATTCCCCTATTAGATTTGACTCTAATCCGGTTGATTTATGTCGTCCTATTTCTAAGATTGCATGCAACTCCACTCAATTATGCCAGATCTACTCTTAAACAGGGACTTTTGCTCCACTGAATAAGCACATCAATCATGAATTAATATCCTGAAAACATTAAAACATGAAATAAGAACACATAATTAAGATCAAGAACAAATATTTATCATGTAATTCAGAAACATCAAATAATAAGATCTATCTTAGGTTTCATCTTCCCTAGGTATCTAGGGAATTTAGTTCATACTTTGGGAGGAAAACATCTCAAAATTAGGAAAACAACAAAACATAAAGAAACCCAAAAACTTCAAGAGAAATTGAATGGAGATCTTCAGTCTTGAAAGAGATCCTGCTTCTGAGTTGAATCCGTTGGCGTTCTTCGAGTCTTTTCTTCGTTTAGCTCTGTATCTCCCCTTAGGTCTTCTTCTAATATGTATTTATAAACTTTAGAATGCTCAGAAACCCTAAAAATTGGGTTTTTCCACGTAACAGGGAAGAGGGTGCAAAATCGACACGGGCTGGCACATGGGCGTGTGGCCAGCCCGTGTGGAAATGCCTACGCCGTGTGGATCCTGAAAACAGCTCTTTTTGCCCGATTTTAGCTCGATTTTCGCTCCTTTTGCTCCCCTATGCTCACCTAAGTATAGAAACATGAATTTAAAGGATTAGGAGCATCAAATTCACTAATTCACATGATAAATCATCCAAAAAACGCATCAAGAATAGGATTAAAAACATGTTACTTTTATGGCTTATCAACTTATGAATATTGATGTGAGCTTGTTTTTATTTATTTTTGTTCTATATTCAGTTAATTCATCTTCTACTGCCACAATATCTGCTAATATAAATTCTATACCCATGCTTAATGGGACTAATTTTAAAGAATGGAAAATGCACTTACTTATAGTTCTTGGTTGTATAGATATAAACCTTGCACTAAGGGAAGAACAACCTACACCCTTCATTGTGGAAAGCACCACTGATGTTAAAAGGGATTTTGAGAGGTGCGATTGTTCAAATCGCATGAGTCTAATGATCATGAAGCACAACATTCCAGAAGCCTTTAGGGGCATAGAATATGAAGAGATTACTCAGGCCAAGGGTTTCCTCGACGAAATTGAGAAAACGTTTTGCTAAAAATGATAAGGTTGAGATGACATTGCTTCTGACTTCTTTGGTGTCTATGAAGTATAAGGTTCAAAGAAATGTGAAGGAGTACATTATAGAGATGTTCCATGTTGCTTCAAGACTTAATGTGCTTAAGATCGAATTTTCTAAGGAATTGCTTGTTCTTATGGTTTTGGTATACTTCCTGCATATTTTAACCAATTTAAAATTAGTTACAATTGTAAAAAAGGAGAAATGAACTGTGCAAGAGGAAAAAAGATTGAAACACGATAAGTTTGAAAGTGCTCATTTGGTTAGTTCCTCTAAAGACATCGGCTTACATTCTAAATAGAATACCCATTAAAGCTGCTGCAAAAACACCTTATGAATTTTGGACAGGTCGAAATCCTAGTCTAAAGCACTTTCATATTTGGGGATGTCCAGTTGAAGCAAGGCCTTATAGGCCACATGAAATGAAATTGAACTTAAAAACAGTGAGCAACTACTTTTTGGTTATTCTAAGCGATCTAAGGGCTATAAATTTTATGATCCCACAATTTTGAATATTTTTTAGATAGGAACTACAACATTCTTTGAGGATGTTGAGTTTGGAGGGAGAAATAAGGTTAGAGACATTTCTTTAAGGAGGAACTGGATTCTTACTCAGTTCTTACTATCACTTTTGATGATGTTCGAGTTCTTATACCTATCATTGATCAAGAAGTGAATTCAGAACCTCAACAAGACAATGTTGAACAACTCCCTATTCAAGATGAGATAATTGTTCTAGAAGAACAAACTCAACAATCTTAAGAACGAATATCATTAAGAAGGTCCACTAGAGAAAGGGTTATAATGGATTTAGTGGAATATTTTGACCTTAAGCTACATCAGATGAATGTTAAGTTAATGATTTCTTAATGGTAACATTGATCATACATTTTTATGGTGCAACTAGAAAAATTTGTGTCTGATGATGCAAAATTAATGATTTGCAAATTAAAGAACTCCATCTATGGGCTTAAGCAGACTTCTAGTCAATAGTATTACAAATTTTACCAAATGATTATCTCATTCGGTTTAGAGATGAATTTGGTCAATAATTGTATATACCATAAGTTCAGTGGGAGTAAGGTTCTATATTTGGTTTTATATGTTAATGACATACTGCTTGTCAATAATAAGTTAAGTCTCAACCAATACGCCAAGAATGATTTTGAGATTAAGGAAATGTATAAGATTCCCTACGTCTCAAGAGCGAGGAGTCTAATGTATGCTGAAGTATGTACGCGTTCAGACATTGCGTACATTTTTGGGGTGTTAGGTAGATATTTAAACAACCCTAGTATGGACCATTGAATAGTAGCGGGTTATAAGGTATCTTCAGTGAACAAAAGATTACATACTCACATATCATAGGTCTGATAAGTTAGAGATTATCATGTATACAAACTTCGATTTTGATGGAATATTGATGCCAGATTTTGTCACATGGTGTAAATTGTGATAATAATTGGTAATCCTTTATTCTAATAACAATAGAAGCACATCAAAGTCAAAACACATAGACTTTAAGTTCCTAATTGTTAAAGTAAAAAATTAGAGTGATTAGGTGCTTATAAAATATATTAGGACAAACTTCATGCTTGCAAACCTACTTACTAAGGGACTATACCCAAGGTTTTTCATGAGCACATTGATCATATAAGTGTAATGTCATTTGAGGATATTGGTTTTAGTGGGAGTTTGTACTTTTAAATGCTTTTATGTTATGAAAACTTTTTCAGTTATTTTAGTTTACGGATATTAAGTTTATTTTCTACAGAAATATAGTTTATTTAGTTTATTCACACTCTAATTTTAGTAAAATTTGATCTCACTAAGGCTAAGGAAGACCAGTTGGAAATAGACATGTTTAGATCATATTGCATGTAATTTCCATGCTACACATCCATATTTGATCTATGTCATTTGGTTGTGTTAATATACGTGATTAGGAATGAATTTAGTTACGATATATGTAACGAAAGTTTTCTTGGTTTTATGTTAACATAATTAATGGATGAGACCGTTCAGAATACCTTTTGGATATGATAGTAAAGTTTTGAGCTCATAAGATTATATAATGACATGTAATTATAAAGTAATTAGTATATATATGTGGTCCAAGTGAGAGATTGTTGGAAAATATGGACATCACATATATAATAAGAGTAATTACATGTTATTATTTACTTTCATAAAAGGTTGGCCCAAATTAAAAGTGATATAATTTGGTTAAGTTTTATTAGGCTTTAGTTATTAATAAAGTATAAGTAAAATATGTGTAGATACTTTAGTAACTAATTTCTAATTGATGATGGACTGATTAGAAGTTAAGGTTAATGTGCAAAAGTTATATATCAGGATTATGGTCCCCAAATTACACATAAGGTAACTTTTTTAATATCTCATCTTTAAAAAAGAGAGAGACACATTCTCTAGATTACTTGTGTGCTAATTTGGAAGATCAAAATCGCAAGATTCGTAGATTTCAAGAAATCAATAAATTTAAGTACGCTTCTGCATCTAGTTTTGTTCTTGATTTATTCCTGATGATTTAACATGACAAATCTTAGTTTATTAAGCTTTATTTCAGATTTATTTTACGATTCTGTTTATGTAGACTTGAAATATTCAAAAAAAAAAAAATGGCTTGTTAGACAAAGGGTGCGGGTGGCTTTGGGCTTATGCTTAGTATTCCCAACTCTAAGATTATAGAGCATTAACTGTCTAAAAGAAGTGTCATGGTGATAATCAAAAATTTCACCACCTGACATTCATATATACACATACATATTTTTTAACCGTGTTTTTTTTCTTATACACAAATGTTGTAGGTCAAAACTCCCAAGACAAACTTTTTTTTTTCAAATAGATTGAAGTTCTCAACTTATGCCAAAAAAAAGGGATTCCTTTGCAAGGTTTTTCCAACCTCTCCCCTTGCATTAGAATAATCAATGGCTTCGTATATACAATGAATTGTAGTATTATACCTTGTAATTGTATTTCAGCTTTTTTACGTATATAATATAAAATAAATAATAAATATCTAAAATGATATACCACCTGAATTAATTACGAGAATGGTATGGTAAGTGTACAACCCTAATTTTGCCCGGGCTTACAAGCCAACTTTAACCCAAGCCTAATACAACCTACCCAGACCCAAAATTAAAACCCAACAGGCCCAATTACCCTAGCCCACTAAATAAAAGAAAAAAACAAAACCCTAAATGCCACTTGCCCCTCTGCACCGCCGAACCTGCCCCTGACATGTCTGACGCCGCCAGAAGTCCCGTCCACCGCCACAGCGCACACTTAGCACCGCCCAAGCTCCTGCAGGCATTAAACAAGACATGGCAGAAAGCCAACAAGTTGTAAAGAATTTCAGGCTATAAAAAGCCAATCAAAATCTATTGTAAAGGATCCTTTTTTTCAAAAAAACAGAGAGAGATTAAAATAATAGAGCAACAAGTCAGAGAACCGCAACACAGATTGAACAAGAAGGCATAAAAACACTAAAAAAAAAACACTAAAAATCAAAGAATACGAAAGCCGAAAGGAGGTAATATCTTCTTGTCATTTTTCGAGAAATTTTGATTGTTTTACTCCTCTGTTAACATACATGTATATAGATCTTTTTAAACAAAAAAATATATACCCTTTTACCTTTTCCGCCACTGCACGTACGGTGGCGGTGAGCGACGGCCAGCGACAGACGGAGGCAACCGAGCGACACTGAACCCTCTCCTTCGGACTGCAGAGAAAAGAGGAGAGGGGATCAGCTTTTTTTACAAGCAAACTCAAAATGATTTTTTCCGACCTTAGGACCTTATATAGCCCCTCGAAACGACGTCGTTTTGGGGGTGGCGCTTTAAGCACAAAACGACGTCGTTTCACCCCTAACCGACCCGATCCGACCCGACCGCGCCCGGGGATCCGCGTGTTTTTGTTGAGGGGGCTAATTGCGCGTTGATCCTTCCGCATTTTCGATCTTTTAAATCAAGTTTTTATTATTGCGATTTTGGCCTGTAATTTTGGTACGATTGCAATCAGGCCCTCTTTAAAACGCTGCGTTTTTCTGTCTTGGAAAAATTCCCCTCTGGTCCTCCACTGTTTTGCGTGCGCAAATAAGTCCCCGAATCTTACTCTTATTTTAAATTCGTCCGAAAATCTTATTGCTTATTTAGTTTAGTCCTTTATTTGTGTATTACTATTTTTTATATACATATATATTATTATTATTACTATATTGTTATTATTATTATATTACCATTATTACTATGTTATTATCATTATTATTTCCACATATATATATATATATTATTACTATATTATATTTACATTATTACTGCTAATATATTACTACCTTATTCTTATTATTTAACACCATTATCATTACTATTATCATATCATAATTTTTTGTTATATATATACATATATATATTTCTTTGCTTTGTTTGGTCTTTTATATACATATTATTATTTATTTCTTAATTAGTATTACTATCATTTTATTCTTTCTTTTCAATGGTTTTTATTATTTCTCATTTTCATTACTATTCATGTATTATATATTATAAATGTTAGTTTTATTATCACCCTTATTTTATTTTTATTTCTACTAGTATTATTCCTATTACTACTACTACTATTATTATTATTATTATTATTATTATTATTATTTTCCATCATTATTTTATTTATTTTCTATTATTGCTGTTACTACATTATGTTTATAGGTATTATATTGTTTTTATTAAATATGTATTAACTATTTATAATTACTGTTATCATCATTATTCCTCAATATGCATATATTTTACCTATTTTATATTATCACCACTATTATTGTCATTTTTCTCTATCATCGTCAATACATATACACCATTATCATGGTACTTTCCTGTCACCACTACTTATATTCTCATCGTCATCTCACTATTTTTCGACATCTCAATCTTTATAACGACCAATATATCCGTATTAGCGATTCGGGAGAAATCGAGCCCCTAACTTATTGGGTTCTCGATTTTTCTCGCTCAGAGCTAAACGACGGAAGATCCTTTCCAAAATCATAAATTTCAGTTTTAAATCGACATTCCGTATTAGCAATTCGAGTGAATCGAGCCCTAACTTCATCGGGTTCGGTTTCTTCTCGTTTAAAGTTAAACGACGGGATATCCCTTTGAAATCGAAATTTAAATTTTAAACAAAACACTTAATCTCGGATATTCGAAATGTCGCGCCTACTAACTATCGGACTCGACATCTAGACACTTCGAGATAAGTTTCTTTTCTTTCTTCTAAAATGGAGGCAATATTCCTAATTTGGACCTTCGAGAAAACGAGCCCTAACTTATCGGGTTTACGATTTCTCGCTTGACAAATGACGGAGATCCTCTCCAAAAATAAAACCAAGTTTTAAAAGGCGAGCTTAGTTTCAAGAGTCTAAAGTGTCGCGACCTAACTTTATCTGGACATGATACTTTATCTCTTCGAAAATAAGAGAGCCTTAACGTCTCTTCCAATTCCTCCAAGTTTTGGAAATAAAAGTATCTATTTTCAAACCATTTCAAAGTTTTCAACATTAGGACATCAATCAATCGGGTTTGGTACCAATTTTGGCGTGACGAGGGTGCTAATCCTTCCTCGCACGTAACCAGGCTCGAGCCCATTTTCTCAAAATTCGCAGACCAAAAACATTGTTTTAGTAAATTGAAATATTTATTAAAAAAAAGGTGATCCGATCTCACCCAAATAAAGATCGGTGGCGACTCCCTTCCTTTTCATTTTTTTAAAACCACGAGTCGACCGCGTCGTTTACTGTTTTAAAAAAAAAATGGTTATGACAGTAAGGATGGTGGAGGGTGTCAAAGAAGCGACACCACCCCTATTTTCTGTAACGACCCGATAGTCAGGGGTGTCGAAAAGTGCATTTCGGGACTTCGTTCTCGTAAATCAGACTTATAAATATTTATTATAAATATTTACGAAGCTAGTTGTGTAGGTAATTAGGTTTCGGTTAAGCGAATTTACTTGAATTAAAAGTAATTAGGTATAAGGACTAAATCGCGTTTAAGGTAGAAGTTAATTTATGATTTAAAAATAATTAAAGGGACTAAAAAAGTAATTACACCTTTATTTCTTTAAGTGGGATGGCATTAGTGAGTTATATATATAACTTACATGTAAATTTATTTGTTATATATTATAATAGTTAAAAGTTAAAGTATTTTTAAGCCCTTCAAGGCTTAAATAAGGGACTTTATGCTTGTTAATGATTAATTATATTATGATTTTTGAAATGTTTGAGAATGAATGATTTATATTACGGTTACTCGGTAATGCTCTGAAACCTTATTTCAGCGACGAATACGGGTTAGGAGTGTTACATTTAGTGGTATCAGAGCTTGCAAGTTTAGTCGATTCTCGGAATAAATCGAGCTCAGAATTGAGTCTAGAGGTACATGCCATAGTTGAGTCAAATTGAGTCGGGATTTGGATGCTGATATATTTGTTTTATTTTATAGTTGAAAATTTCGGATGATTTTAATAACGATGTTGATCAAGAGATGTATACCAGAGATGATGTCTCCAATGAGTTAGATGGAATTGAATCAGTAACACCGAGTGTTAATCCAGTTAGCACTCAACAACCTAACGTTGAGCGAGGTAATACTGAAGGAGGAGGTGACTCACAATTACTTCGAGCTATTATTGATGCTCTTCAGCGTATTGCTGGAACTACATCCACTATGGCATATGCACCTCCTGTTCGTTGAGCTCTGATTAAAGAGTTGCGTAGATACGGTGCGACTGAATTCTTAGGATTGAAAGGAGTTGATCCTTCTGCAGCTGAAGTTTGGATTGAGTCCACTAAGTGCATCTTGCAACAACTTGAATGTGACTTGCGTAAAAGCGTAACATGTGTTGTTTCTCTACTGCAAAGAGAAGCTTATACCTAGTGGCAGTCAGTGGCACACCACGTATCCGCAGATCAGGCTAATTGGGAATTCTTTCAAAAGGAATTCCAAAATAAATATGTGGGCGAATTGTATATCAAAGATAGAAAACAAGAGTTTTTTTTATGCTAAAACAAGGTGAAATATCTGTGGTTGATTATGTACGAGAGTTTTCGCGACTTAGTAGGTACGCCGTTGAGTTTGTGCCAACTGAAATTTATAGTTGCAAGTAATTTCTGCGTGGTTTACGCGATGAGTTACGAGTACAACAAGTATCACACAGAATTATTAAATTTATGGATTTAGTTGAACATGCGAGAATGGTAGAATAAGTTCTGGGTTTTAATAAAAAGATTGAGACTAATCATACTGTTGGAAAGCATCCTGGAGCTGCGAGTTCAAATCCACAACAAAAGAGATCAAAAGAATTTCGTGGTAGCTAGAGGTCAAATTTTAAGTCAGATAGAGCTGATAGAAATCGTGATCGAAAACTGACTGTGTCTACAGGTAGTATGCGAGGTCTAATAAGAGATACAGATTCCAGTTTGTGTGCATTGTGAGAAAAAACATCATGGTGAATGCTGGAAGTTAACTTGAGGTTGTTTTCGCTGTGGATCCACAAAACATTTTGCTAGAGAGTATCCGAATAATGAGAATGCTACACCTGTTACTTCTCAGAGATTTGTGCCTACTCCTAGGGGTCGCAAGTTGAGTCGAGGTGGTTCATTTTCGAGAGGTGGTACTAGAAAGGGGAATGATGCGATTACTCATCAGTCAGAGGCTAAAGCGCCAGCCCGAGCTTGTGTTGTACGGACACGTGAGGATGGCGATGCTAATAACGTTGTGACAGGTATCTTTTTATTACATTCAGAACCTGTTTATGCTTTGATAGATCCAGGATCTTCGTATTCGTATGTTAATACTGAATTGGTTAAGTCGGGAAGTTTAAAATCTGAGACGTCTAGTGAATCAATAGTGGTGTCTAGTCCATTGGGACAATCTGTGTTAATGGATCAAGTGTGTAGGAGATGCCCATTAGTGATACAGAATATAACCTTCCCTATTGATTTGTTGATAATGCCGTTTGGCGATTTTGATATGATTTTGGGCATGGATTGGCTTATGAAGCACGGCGTGATTTTGGATTGCCGTAAAAAGAAATTTGTTTTTCAGAGTGAAGGCGGTGGGTTAATTGAGGTAAATTGTGTTAGAACAAGCGGTTCAACTCGTATAATTTCAGCAATTCGAGCTGATAAACTTCTCAATCAAGGCTGTGAAGCTTTTCTAGCCTATGTTATCAATTCAAATTTTGATGATAGTCAGTGCAGTGAAATTCGAATTATTAGTGAATTTCCTAATGTGTTTCCTGAGGAATTACCGAGATTACCACCAGATCTGAAGTTTGAGTTCACAATTAAAGTGTTTTTTGGTACGGCTCCGGTGTCAATGTCCCTCTATCGTATGGCACCCACAGAGTTGAAGGAATTAAAAATACCATTGCAATATTTGCTAGATCGCGGCTTTATACGCCCTAGTATATCACATTGGGGAGCTACAGTGCTTTTCGAAAAAAAAAGATGGCTCGATGCGGCTTTGTATTGACTATCTGCAATTGAATAAGTTGACGATTAAGAATCGATACCCTCTGCCTCATATTGATGACTTATTCGATCAACTATAAGGAGCATCTGTCTTTTCAAAAATTGATTTGAGATCGAGCTACTATCGGTTGAAAGTGAAAGATAGTGATGTATCGAAGACAATATTTCGTACGCGTTATGGCCATTATAAATTCTTAGTGATGCCTTTTGGGTTGACGAACGCCCTAGCAGCATTCATGGATCTCATGAACCGTATTTTCCAACAGTATTTGGATCAATTTGTAGTAGTTTTTATTGAAGACATTTTGATCTATTCGAAATATCATAGCATGAGCAACACCTCAGAATTGTTTTACAAGTGTTACAAGAGAAACAGTTATATGGAAAGCTTAGTAAATGTGAATTTTGGTTATCACAGGTTTTATTTTTGGGTCATGTTATCTCGGCAAATGGAATTAGAGTTGATTCAAAAAATATCGAGGCAATTGTTCAGTGGAAAGCACCGAGGAATGTGTCAAATGTTCATAGTTTTCTTGGACTAGCTGGTTATTATCGATGATTTGTAAATGGATTTTCGAAGATAGCTTTGCCGATGACAAAGTTGTTGCATAAGAATGTTCAATTCATTTGGGACGATCAATGTCAAGAAAGTTTTGAGAAATTGAAGCAGATGCTAACTGAAGCGCCGGTTTTGACTCTACCAGAATCGGGAAAGGATTTTGTAGTTTATAGTGATGTTTCTTTGAGCAGTCTTGGTTGTGTTTTGATGCAAAACGAGAAAGTGATCGCTTATGCTTCTCGTCAGCTTAAGATGCATGAACATAATTATCCAACGCGCGATTTAGAGCTAGCTGCTGTGGTTTTTGCTCTAAAGATCTGGAGACACTACCTGTACGATAAAGAGTGTCATATCTATACCGATCATAAGAGTCTCAAATACCTCCTATCACAAAAGGAGTTGAATCTGAGACAACGTCTTTAGGTCAAGCTTCTAAAAGATTTTGATTGCATTATAGATTACCATCTTGGTAAAGCTAATGCTGTAGCTGATGCATTGAGTAGAAAAATAACGATTGATTTGCGAGCAATGTTTGCTCAGCTCAGTATCAATGACAATGGAAGTTAGTTAGCTGAATTAAAGATCAAATCGGTGATGTTTGATCAGATCAAGTCAGCGCAGTTAGATGATGACAAGTTGGCAAAGAAAAGAGAAATGGTTCAAAATGGCATATTAAAAAATTTCAGCATTGGTGATTGTGGTTGTTTGAGGTTTCATAACCGAATCTACGTTTCAGATGTTTCAGAATTAAAAAAGTTGATACTTCATGAAGCTCATAATAGTCCTTTTGCTTTGCATCCTGGAGGAACGAAAATGTATCACAATTTGCGAGAATCTTATTAGTGGCCAAGAATGAAAAGAGACGTGGCTGAGTACGTGGCTAAATGTTTAACTTGTCAGCGAGTTAAGGCAGAACATCAGGTTCCCACAGGATTACTTCAGCCTATTTCTATTCCTGAATGGAAATGAGACCGTATCACGATGGATTTTGTAATGGGGTTACCTCTATCGGTAAGTAAGAAAAATGTTGTGTGGGTGATTGTTGATCGACTTGTGAAATCGGCTCATTTCATTGCGGTCAGGACTGATTGGTCTTTTCAAACGCTTGTTAAAGTTTATATTCAAAAAATTGTGAGGTTACACGATGTCCCTATGTCGATAACCTCTGATCGAGATTCGCGGTCCACTTCGAGATTTTGGAAACAGTTGCATGAATATCTTGGTACGCAACTTAATTTTAGCACAACTTTTCACTTGCAAACTGATGGACAATCTGAGTGTGTTATTCAGATTTTGGAAGACATGCTTCGTACTTGTGTTATTGATTTTGAATCGGGATGGGAGCGTTACTTAACTTTGGCTGAATTTGTATACAATAATAACTTTCAATCGAGTATTCAGATGGCTCCGTATGAAGCTTTATATGGTCGAAGGTGTCGAACACCTGTTTGCTGGATGGAATTGGGTGAAAGAAGAATGGTCGAGTCAGAATTAATTCAAGAAATGGAGGACATTGTTAAGAAAATTCGAGATAGATTGAAGATAGCTTCCGATGTATAGAAATCATATGCAGATTTGAAACGTCGAGATATTGAATATTCTGTTGGCAATAAAGTATTTCTTAAAGTTTCACATTGGAAGAAAATTTTGAGATTTAGTCGAAAAGGGAAGCTAAGTCCTCGTTTTATCGGACCGTATGAGATCACAGAAAGAGTGGGACCAGTTACGTATTGTTTATCTTTGCCTGCGGAATTACAGAAATTGCATGACATTTTTCATGTTTCAATGCTTAGAAGATATCAATCGGATCTGTCTCACGTTATTTCGATGAAATACATTGAGATTCAACCAGATTTGTCGTACGAAGAAGAACCGGTTGAGATTTTGGCGCGTGAGGTGAAAGAGTTGCATAATAAGTGAGTTCCGCTAGTGAAAGTACTATGGCATAGTCATAGTGTCGAGGAAGCGACTTGGGAACCAGAAGAGACGATGAGATCTCAGTACCCTCACCTCTTTTCAGGTAAATTTTGGGGGCAAAATTTTTTTAGGGGGAGATTTGTAACAACTCGATAGTCAGGGGTGTTAGAAAGTGCATTATGGGACTTCGTTCTGGTAAATCAGACTCATAAATATTTATAGCTAGTTGTGTAGTTAATTAGATTCTGGTTAAGCAAATTTACTTGAATTAAAAGTAATTAGGTATAAGGACTAAATCGCGTTTAAGGTAGAAGTTAATTTATGATTTAAAAATAATTAAAGGGACTAAAGAAGCAATTACAACTTTGTTTCTTTAAGTGGGACGACATTAGTGAGTTATATATATGACTTATATGTAAATTTATTTTATATATATTATAATAGTTAAAAGTTAAAGTATTTTTAAGCCCTCCAAGGCTTTAATAAAGGACTCTATGCTTATTAATGATTAATTATATTCTGATTTTTGAAATGTTTGAGAATGAATTATTTAGATTACGGTTACTCGGTAATGTTTTGAAACCCTATTCCGACGACGGATACGGGTTATGGGTGTTACATTTTATGACATATGTCAATCACCGTTAAACAAAAAAATTATATTAGGTGAGGGCTTGTTGATTGGTGGCACCAAAATGGGTCTTTTATATGAGTTAAATACGAGTGTAGGTCATATACGGTTTGGTGGTGCCCATGTCATAAGCGGCACCAGTAGTGCCTATGTCAGATGTGGCACCAGTAGCATGAAACCCTTCTTAGATACGACACCAGTCAAGCCATACCAATATTTAACCAGTGTTTTGTGAAAAAAAAAATTGAAGATTCAAAAATAGCAAAAAAAAAAAAATTATGTAGAAGAAGAGTAAACAGACAGAGAAGAATTCACAAGGTTAGTAGATATGAAATTCACTTTTTTTTTATAGTAATTTTTTTGCTTGAAATTGTATTGAGAACTTTTATTTCTTTTTTAATAGATTTAGTATTGAAAATGAATATTTTTTTTTGTATACGTTTATTTTGATGAAGTAATTTTGACAACAATAGTTAGATGTATATTTGAATGTCATCAACAAATAGCAATGAGATTTAATAGAAATGTCTCGATTGATGATATGAAGGAAAAGATTAGTGCAAAAAGTTGTTAGACGTTGTGGGAGAAGGATCTCAAAAATTTTCTACAAATTTCCAATTTCAACAGATCCCATCAAATTCACCGAGATAGAACTTGTAGACGATGAAGACGTGGAGACAATGGTCACTCTTTATTGTGCGAATTGGAGCCACCAAAATGCACCAATTTAGTTATTTGCTGAGTTAGCTGATGTGGAGCCAGTTGAATATCCCACTTCATTAGGTGAAGAACATGGAGTTCAAGATTCGTGTATGGTGGTTCTGATTGTGTATGTTGATAGTCAATCAACTGTACGCAGGATCGACATTGATCTTAATGCTACACATGTGTCTGAGAACTAGAACCCGGGCCGCCCTTTACAAATACATCTAGTGGTTTTTTAGACTAAAGCGGATGGTGATGATGGATATAATAATAGTGATCCTTTTGATCATGAGGTTGCAAATCATAGTAGCCCCGATTTGGACAAGGTCCTGGATGATACCGGCGAGAAAGACACGAATGACGATGGAAATGTTAATGCGTCTTCAGTCTGGAACCCAATTCGACACATTGTGATACACAATGATCTTGGGGCACACATTTCGTTCATAAACCCCGATGCGGCGCATGCAGCAGAGTTCTTGGAGTACCCTGATATATTACCTACTCACCAACTGACCATAGATTCTGAATTTGAGGAGTTGTTTGTGGGTCAAAATTTTGAAATCAAGGAAGAGTGCGTATTTTCCATTAAGCGGTATAGCATGAATGTGTTGGTGGAATACAAAGTCATCGTGCTTAAACCGACATTGTATATTGGGAAATGTTGAAGATCGACAAAAGGCTACAATTGGCAGGTACGAGCCGCATTTATCTAGAAGTCACAAATGTGGAAGATCTAAAAATTTATTGGACCTCACACATGTATTTCAACACGTATGACACAAGATCACCGGAAACTTGATTCCAAAACTATCCACACCTGCATCATGCCAATGGTGAAGGACATGTCGACAATTTCTGCTTCGGTACTGATTGTCGAAATGCAAACACAATTCCAGTATCGAGTATCATACTAGAAAGTATGAGTAGCTAAACAGATGGCAATAAAGCAGTTGTATGAAGATTGAGATGCATTTTACAATGATCTACAAGGGTGGATAACCGTTATATGGGAGTATGTACTGGTGATTGTCATTGAGTTAGAGATACGACCTTATTATGGCCTGGATGACCAATTACAACCGGGAAGAAGAATTTTTCACTAGATGTTATGGACGTTTGATCCATGCGCGTGGGCATTTCCCTACTACAAGCTGCTTGTGCAAGTAGATGGGGCCTGGCTATACGAAAAATATATATAGATCCTACTTATTATGGTTGCTAAATATAGGAACAAGAACGTGCTCTCATAGCGTTTTCCATTGTGGACAAGGAGAACATAGAATCATGGGAATTCTTTCTCACGAACCTGCGGATGTATGTTTTTAGAGATGATAATATTTGCATCATATCTGATAGAAGGAAGAGAATAATTACTGTCATTAGGCGTTCCGATGTTACATGGAGATCCATTTACTACATTCGGCACATCGTTGCTAACTTCCACTGAGAGTACAAGAATGCAAGCTGGCCGAGACAAGTTGTGAAAATGGGTAAAATATAGTTTCAATATATGTTTTAATGTTATTAATACTAGGACAAATTAATTCGAGACCGTAACTTATCTTTTCTTAATACATACACAGTGTATGAGTTAGAGCCACACCTTTTCTGAAAAAGGATGACCAGACTTTAGGGTGACATGAAAGGTGAAATGAACACTCCTTTCCGATAGTGGTTGAGTACCATGGAGCCGTGACAATGAGCTCAAAGTTTCGATGGCGAGTTCCGATATAATCATATGACCGCCAACCTGGAAAAGGCGAACTCCGCGTTGAGGAAAACACGACATCTTCCGATTTCATCTATATTCTCAGCTACATTCTACAGGTTGCCTACCTTGATGCCAATAATGGGGATAAAACAAGTCAACCAGATAAAGATGATACATGTGTTTGTCAAAGATGTCAGGAATGTAATGGATGTGATCCGTCGGAAGGCGAGGTCGATAAATGTAAAAATATATTCACGATAGTTTGAAACGTTTCGAGTTACAGAGTCCATCGGTCGTCAACATGGTATCCCACCTAGGTCCTACGGAGTTGATCTTCGAAAAAGACGATACGAATGCGGGAGATTCCAAACACTTCGTTATCCCTGTGCGCATGTCGTGGAAGCATGTGCTCGTGCCTCAATGAATACTGAATAGTTTATTGATGAGGTGTACACTCTCGAGCGCACGTTGCGTGTCTGCAAAAACGAGTTCCCTATCCTGCGTGATCTATCTACATAGGAGGTGCCTCTGACGACTTTCGCGCTTATCCCGGACAAAGGGTTGCATAGGAATCTGAAAGGTCGTCCGCAAGTAACCAGAATCCATAGTAAAATAAACATAATAGAAAAATCGTATGCCCCAAATATTTTCCTGGGAAGAGTGGAGTACTGTGATGGTAATGGGCTAAAGATATCAAACATCATCGATGATCTCGAATTCGAATGATCAGAACTAGGTCCGGGAAAATCCAAATGATATCTTTAGTCTGATTAACCAGTGAAATAGTTATCAACCCCCAAGTTTAGATGATAAGAACTACCCCTAAAATCGGGCGTCGGCTCGGGTTTGAACGAGGGCTCCGACTCGTGTTTAGGTGCAGGAGGTGAATATAGAAGGGAATGAGAGGGTTGCCCAAGCTGTGGCATGTGCGGGGTAACTACCATCGATTTCCTACCAAATAAATACAGTTTCTCCATTTTGAAGTACCACTGTATATACTCTAATGAGGGATCCAAATCGGAAAAAAGATCCATATGAGGTCACCGCCCCATCTAGTAGTTCCACACTGCAATATATTGTTGATGCGCTACCGCCCAGTTCAATCCTTATTTCCCCCTCTTGTTAATTCTGTGAATCTTCCCTAATTATACTAGCAGTGCCAAGATGTATTGTATGCACCCAAACTGTCGCATTACTCGATCCCCGTGATACCACTCCACTGTCTGAAAATTGATAATGGTTGCTTTAATGCACCACGAGTGTGAGTGGATGTGAGCAAACGCCGGAATAACAGTCGCAATTTTTGGGAAGGAATAGGGCATCTAAATGAACTACACAATTAATAACATGGTTATCTTAACACGTGTCAAATTAGATAAATAAAATAATTGTATGTTACGAATAACTTACCCCCTCCCTGACGTGTGTCTCAATCATCTGATGGTATATCAGAATCGTGTATGACCTCCCGATACCCGGATTGGTACTCCATTTACAAAAGAAGAAAACTTGTTAGAATAAATTTACACAAAAAAATGTCAAATAATTGTTATAATACTTAAATTTTATCACATATTTACGAGTAGAAATACATATGCATGGTGACTAACTGATGTCAAGAAAGACATCCAGTAAAGCGCCCAAGACTACAGCAATATGAGGCAGTCGCCTATGTCCACAGTACAAGGCTTTGTCGTCCGGCAAAGCTCATGATACAACATAGCTATTATGCAAATCAGTTAACAAGGGCAAATACATCAAGTGGACCTTGTTGTTGTTCGTATCCAGCATAAGTACACCCCTTATAATGTGCATAGTGTACACTCGAGCAGCACACATCACCTTCCGCTCAGTGGCAGTACTCGGTAAATGCTCGAAATTGCCCTTCAACCATGAAAATCTCAAACCCGTAAGTTTTGACTCAGCACCATCGTGCGAGACTCCCAATAAGTTATAACAAAGGGCGGTCGACTTAAAGATCATACTTACGCCCGTAATCGCACTCCCGTCGATTGGGAGCTCGAGTTGCAGTGCAACATCCTCTAGTGTGATGGTGCACTCCCCACCCGGCAAATGAAATGTGTGGGTCTCTGGGCGCCACCGCTTGACCAAAGTGGATATTAAGTCGTACAATAAATCAAATGTCCAGATCAATGCTGCTGATCCAAATCCGACTGATTCCAAGTATGGCATGAGACGTTCATCCAACAGATAGCTTACATCGTTCACATGACCCCTCAATGCATGGTACGGGCCCTGAAAATATTAAATTACCGAAATAGTTAATATAACCTAATTTAATTTCGTAAATGACATGGAACTTTTTATAAGGTACCCATGAGTAACAAATAACTATTGTATTACCATCACATTAACCCTTTTTTATATGTGATTATCATCGTTAATCAAAGAACCAATTTAGATATCTGTAATTTTAAAAAAATTAAGTTCAATTGGCTTGTTGCAAAAAAACACATTTTGGTAGGCAAATAATTTTTATTTGGGTTTTTTTATCCTAATAATAGGAGAAGCAATATTAAAATACAGAAATGGGACACCCTAATAATTTTTTAAAAATAATACATTTCAATAATTAATTTCTACGGGGTTCATTTTCAATAATTATCAAAACACATTAATATTATACAATAAATATAGTACACTAATAATATATTAACAAAAATACTAAATAGTTTGGTACATATCACATTTTTTGCCATACTAGTTTAGTATATAATAAACTTATTTATACTACTTAAGTAAATAAATACAAAAAAAAAAATTATGTTAAAACAACAAAACTATCTCAACATAATAAACCTAATGGGACTAATGTTGTTATTTGAATCTAATAAAAACCATAAAAAAAACATACGAATCAAAAAATAAAACAGAAACATACCTGCACATTTTCTTTCAAACAACCTTCCTTTCTTACAAAAATAACATGAATTTAAAAAAAAAAAACTAAAAATAACATTTATAACCTATAAACAAATAAAAAACACTAAACAAAATACCTCTTTTAATCTTTTCTGTTTAAACCCTAAATGAAACCCTCTTTTAATTTTTTTAAACCCTTTTTTTCGTTATAATCCTAAATAAAACCCCTTAACCCTTCTTTTTTTCAAACCCTAAATAGAACCTACAAATCTCTTCTTTTTTTTGTTCAAACCCCAAACTAAACCCTAAACTAAACAGACCCCAATATTTTTTTCCCTTTTCTCCTTCCTTTCTCTTCTATCTTCTCTACTATTCTCTTTTTTTTTTTCCTTCTCCTCTTTTCTATTTTGCTAGTCTCTTTTTTTTTTCTTTTTTACCTTCTCGTTCTCTTCTCTACCTCTTCCTCTATTTTTTTTTTCTTTTTCCACATTGGGAGACTATTGTTATAAGGTCCCCAACAACCCAATTTCATGAGACCCTTAAGGGTCACGTCCCATCACCCAGCAGTAGTAGCAGCCTTCCAAGGGTTACATCGGTGTCGCTTGTTAGGTAGGCTTAACCAGTGGTAGTGCCGCCTGTCAAGAAGGCTTCACCAGCTTTCTTGGGTTCCGTTTCTGTATTCAGGTTTCGGGTTGTATTCGGGTCAGTGGATTGTGTTTGATACTGCCTACCAGCTAACCTCCTTCAATAAAAAAATCAATTTTTCTTTTTTTTAACGAACTACTGACATGTGTCGGAAAAGGGTGGTGGTGTCGCCTCTCCACCACCTTCAGCATACCACTTCGGTAATTAATGGTGGTGGAATACTATTTTAGATATTTATTATATTTTTTAAAATTATATAGATTAAAAAAAACCTTATATTTCAAAAGATAAACAAAAATAATTAATTCAATCACTATAAAGTTGATAATGAAATGATGCCAAGAAAAAATACAAAGACTGGTGGTAAGATGTAGTATGTGGTGTGGTACATGAGTGAGCTATGATTTAGCACACATAAAGATAAAACAAGAGAACAAATACAAAAATAGTGTTAATGTAGTTTAAATTGAATCTATATTTGCCGGAACTTACCTAAATACATTTAATATAAACTCACCCTCGATTCATTTCAAACATATATGCACACTCCTTTAATAAATCATAATCCCACCAACTAGCTATGAATAGGATAACAAGCTTGGTTAATATATCAAGATTGTGCTAAAGAGATAAGTGGGATATAATCTTTTTATCGCCTAAGTGGCTGATCTTTTATATTTTATCGTCGAAACCATTTTTAAAATCGTTTTTAAAAAAATGATTGGGATCGATTTTTGAAAACGAAAATTGGAGTCGCCACCAATCCCTTTTTACTTAGGTGTGATTGGATCACCTTGTAAAACGTTTTATTTAAAACATTTAATTTTGGTCTCTGAAAAAACCGTAAAAGCGAGGTTCGGGAGTCGGTTACGTATGAGGAAGGGTTAGCACCCTCATAACGCCCAAAAATTGGTACCTAATCAATAAAATCATGTCCAAATGTTTGAAACTTAAAAGTATTTAAAAATATGATTTCTCAAAAACTTCGAACAATTTGACTTAAAATTTGAGAATTCTTCGATCCGAAAGAATATAAACATCACATCCAGCACGATTGGACACGATATTTTAAAACTCTCGTAACTAAGATCATCTCAAAATTTATATAACTTCGAGCAATTTTGATTTAAAATTTGAGTGTTCTTCGATCCGAAAGAATATAAACATCACATCCAGCACGATTGGACACGATATTTTTAAACCCTCGTAACTAAGATCATCTCAAAATTTATAAAACTTGTTAAAAGGATATTTATTTATTTAGCCAAACGGAAAATCGACACCCAGCACGATTGGGCATTATTTCCAAAATTTCTAAATACCAAAATATTGTCTTATTTTAAAAACTTTTAAATAAAATATTAATTTTGTAAAAATGTATTTTTATTTTAAACAATAATCCATGTGACAACATTACATTTATACATAAATATTAAAAGCAATTAATACATTAACATTTAATATAGACAATATAAGATACAACTAAAATAACTACACTAAGGTAATCATAAAATGTTAAATAAATAAAAGGGCATTGCATGAACAAATATATAAAGCAATATATATACAACAATTAAAAATACTAAATAAATATGAACTTTTCATGAAATAACATATATCAAATAATGAATATTATAAATAAAAATATAAAATGATATAGCACACAAAAAAAATAACACATATATATATATGAGAATAAAATATGTTTTGAAATAAATAATAGATTTGTAATTTTAAAATAAAAACATGTTTATAATAACATAATACATAAAAAAAACTATATATTTAAGAATAAATAATATATTATACAATAAAAATTCACATATGATAAAATATAATACTACTTAATATACCAAATTTTTTTTAAAAAGAATAATATAATACATAAATCCTAAAATAATATGTAAATAAAAATAATTAATCAATAGTTTAGAATATGTAAGGATAATAAAAAATATATATACAAATAATGGTAATAAAAATATAATGATAATAATAAAGTTAATTATAATTAAAATCTAAAAATAATGATAGTAAAATTAAAATAATAACTTTAATAGTAAAATAATAATAGTAATAATTATTATTCAGACTCAGATTTTTGGTCCCGAAACCACTGTTCCGACTAGAGTATAAACCGGACTGTTACAATTCTCCCCCCTTAGGGATTTTCGTCCCCGAAAATCTTACCGTTAAACAGATTCGGATATTGCTGTTTCATTGAATCTTTCGGTTCCCACGTTGCCTCTTCAATTCCGTGCCGATTCCATAATACTTTCACTAACGGAATTTTCTTGTTTCTCAACTCTTTTACTTCACGAGCTAAGATACGGATCGATTCCTCTTCATATGACATGTCAGATCGGATTTCAATTTCAGATGGAGCAATTACATGTGACGGATCAGATCGATATCTACGGAGCATCGAGACATGAAACACATTGTGGATCTTTTCTAATTCAGAGGGCAATCTTAATCTGTATGCAACAGGCCCAACACGTTCAACGATCTCATACGGTCCGATGAACCTCGGACTTAATTTGCCTTTACGTTCGAATCGAAGCACTTTCTTCCACGGAGACACTTTCAGAAATACTTTGTCGCCAATCTCAAATTCTATATCTTTACGTTTCAAGTCCGCATACGACTTCTGACGATCAGATGCTGCTTTCAAACAATCTCGGATCAGTTTCACTTTCTGTTCTGAATTAACCTTTTATACGAATTGAAAACGACGTCGTTTTTGAGCCGTGCGTTTGGGCACAAAACGACGTCGTTTTGCCTGGCCCGACCCGAACCGACCCGCACAGGGGAAGGATCCGCGCGTTTTCTCAAATAATGGGTCATTTATGCGTTTGATCCCTCCGCTTTTCACTGTTTTACGATTAAATATTTTTTTATTTTTAAATTCACCCCAAAGTTTCATTTTAAGTTTAATTCGGTCCCTTCTTTATTTTCTTTATTATTTTTACTATTTTTCCATTTTTTTACATTATTTTTATTTATTATTTCTATGTAAATATTATTATTGTTTTATTATTAATATTATTTTTATTTATACTATTACTTTTATTATTTTCTATTTACTATTAATATTATTATTTTAATATTATATTCTGAGCCGTTGATATGTGACTAAGTATGTGTTAAATTTTCGTAAATTAATTTGTCCGTCTGTGTGTTTAATTTGACAAAAGGATTGAATTGCATTAAATGTGAAAGTTGCTTGCTATTTGTTGAAGTATCAAAGTGTTGTGGCTTTGTAAAGGTGAAGGCCTTATATGGCAAATAAGCCATCATTGAGATAGTGGATGATAGAATGTCTTAATAACCTTAGTATTAATTTGTCTTATATGTTTAATGGATGGGCAATTTAGTAATTGAATTATTAACCTTAGATTAATAAAACAAAAAAAAAGATGAGTGTTCATCTTTTATTTTCTCTTCTTTGGCCGAAAGTTAAAAGAAAAAGAAAGGGTTAAGTTTGTTTCATTCGGCCATGGTTCAAGCATAAATCGGGTATGTATTTTTGATTGGTTTTTGATAATTTCTACGTTTTTGCAATCGTTGCTTTGAGAACTACAAAACCCATGTATTAATTTTGTGAATTGATGATGTTTGTGTGATATGCCATTGATGACATGTCAAGCTTTTTGATGATTTATGGTGTTAAATGAAAGATATGAGCTAGATGAACATACTTTGTTCTTGAATTTTTGATGAATTTAGCTAAATAGGGCTAAATTGAGAAAATGGTAAATTAAGGGACTAAATTGGATATTTGATGAAAAATGTGGCCTTGTATGTGATGTATATGTATTCGGCCAAGCATGTATATGTGTGGATTTTGTGAATTTGATGTTTTGTGAAAAATGGACTAGATTAATAAAATGTACAAATGTGAGGGCTAGATTGCAAATAGTCCAAAATGTGTGTCTTTGGATTGAATTGAATGAGCTATTGAATAAAAGGGTTAATTCTGAATATGTTTAGATCAAGAGCCGAGGAAAATAGATTTAGATCGCGGGAAAGCGAAAGTAACCGAGTAACCATTTTCATTCCGATAAACCGAATCCGAGGTAAGTCACTATGCAAATAAATGTATATGTATGTAATTATAATTGTTCATATGATTAATGTTGATAATGAATGCCTATGAGAAGTTCTGCATATAAATTCCGAGGAAAGTTCGATATAGTGACTAAGTCCGAGAAGTCCCATGTGAACCTAGGAGTAGATAGGATTAGCCATGTCATGACATAGGTATTTGTTTTGTTTTATCATGTAAGACCACGTATGGGACGTTGGTGTTGATTTGAGACTTCGTGTAAGACCTCGTCTGGGACGTTGGCATCGATATAAGTTTTATGTATAAGACCACGTCTGGGACGTTGGCATCGAGATAAGCTTTACGTGTAAGACCATGTCAGGGACATCGGCATCGTATTGATACGTGTAAGCCCCCGCATGCAGGATAGCGGCATCAATGTCCGAGTGCATGTAAGACCCAAATGCAGGGACGTTGGCATTGTACGACCATTCCGAGCTTTCTGAGTATCCTACTAGATTCCTTACGGTTCAACGGGCAAGTTTGTGGTACGAAATAGCCATGTAAATAGTGAATCCTATTCAGGTACGTTGATTCATACACTAAGTGTGTATATAAGGTAAGTTCCTATGTAACCTTGCTATGATAGTTATGGACCTTTGAAATAGTTTTGTGCATAAGAGATTTTTGGAATTGATGAATGTGGCAAATGTGGCCAATAGTATGAACCAAAGTATATATGTGAAAAGATGTTATGTATATGAAATGTGCCTATATTTCTATATGCTTATATACTTGTCTATTAAGTTTATTTGTATATGACTTACTAAGCTTTTGGAAAGCTTACTCTGTGTGTGTTTTCTCTGTTTTATAGGTCGTTAAAGCTACTGAAGGCTCGAAACCGTTAAGGATCGTCATCACACTACTAAAATCATTTTGGTACACTTTGAAAATGTATAAAGTTAGATATGGCATGTATAGGCTAGCATTTTAGTACAAGTTGTTATGTGATCTTAACCATGTGATTTGGCTATTTTTGAATTAAGACTTTGCTTAAATGAATGTGATATATGATGCATATCTTGGTATGGTGAAAGTATGTGAAATGGCCAAGGTTTAAGTGAGCAAATGAATGAATTATGCTTGTAATGATATGAGTTTTATTCTTCGAAATTGTCATGGTTGGAAATGGTATTTAATGCATGGTTTGAATGATTATTTTGGTATGTTTTTTATGGTTATATGTGCATGAGATATGTTGGTAAATATGGCTTGTAGGTTGACCCTTATGGTTGGCATTTTGGCCTTGTAAATGGCCTATAATGCCACACGGTTGTGGCACACGGGCGTGCCTAAGACCGTGGTTGAATTGGCAGAATGTAGCTTAAATAGCACACGGCCTCGACATGGGCGTGTCAGTTGGCCGTGGTGTACAAGTCAGTAGCTAGCTAAGAGCACACGGCTATGGCACACGGGCATGCTTGGTGGCCGTGTTGAAAAAGTCAGTATATGGTCTGGTAGCACACGGTCATGGCATACGGACGTGCCTAGTGACCGTGTTGATATAGTCAGTATGTAAACATGGATGGACACACGGGGGTGTCTAGAAGCCGTGGAGGGCACACGGTCTCCTCCCACGGGCGTGTCTCCCCTGAAAGTTAGAAAAGCTTTAATTTTTTATGAAATTTCATATGTGTTTCAGTTTAGTCCCAACTCGGTTTATACGCATGCTTTGGGTCTTGATGACTCATCTAAGGGACACTATGATCGTTAATGATGAATGTAATGTATGAAATGTTGTGTAAGTTTTCGATCTGTTCGCTAATGCCTTTAACCCTAATCCGGCATCGGATACGGGTTAGGGGTGTTACATTTGGTTGGTATCAGAGCTACGGTTTAGTCGATTCTTGGACTAACGTAGCGTGTCAGAGTCTTACTATACATGCCATATTTCTGAATTGCGATAGTGTGATGAATCCTGACGTATAAATGTGATTTCTGTATAGTAATGGATCCCGAAAGAGCCATAGCTGACAACGTAGAAAGCAATGCGCCTGATCCCGTGTAAGGGACAGCGCCCTCTGATCCGAGACCGGCTACTAGTGGTCAAGGGGAAGAAGCTAAACAAGCTTTCTTCCAAATGATGAGTGAGTGGTTCACTCAGTTTGTAAAGAATAACCCGACTGTTTCGCAACCCCCGCCCCCTGTTAATCCCTCTCAGACTACAGTTGTGCCACCAGATATGCATCTGAATCTGTTGAATAAGCCTCCTGTTGACAAGATTCGTAAGTATGGGGCCGAAGAATTCTGGGCTACTAAAGATGATGATGCAGAAAAGGCCGAGTTCTGGATTGAAAATACTATCCGGGTATTCGATGAAATGTCTCTGACTCCGGATAAATGCATAAAGTGTGTTGTATCGTTACTCTAAGATGCAGCTTATCAATGGTGGAAAACTCTGATTTCTGTTGTTCCGAGAGAACGAGTTACATGGGACTTCTTTCAGATTGAGTTCCGAAAGAAATATATCAGTGAGAGATTCGTTGATCAGAAACGGAAGGAATTTCTGAAACTTAAACAGGGAAGAATGATTGTTTCTGAGTATGAACGAGAATTCGTGAGACTGAGTCAGTATGCTCGGGAATGTGTATCATCCGAAGCTATAATGTGCAAAAGATTTGAAGACGGACTTAATGAAGACATCCGTTTGCTAGTTGGTATTTTAGAAATAAAAGAGTTCGTTGTACTTGTTGACCGAGCTTGTAAAGTAGAGGCACTCGGGAAAGATAAAAGAAAATTTAAGTCTGATACTCGAGATATGAAAAAGAGATTTCAGAGTAAATCATTTTAATCTGCTCCGAAAAGATTCAGGGATAATGTGAGATATTCGAACAGAAATCAATCTAGACCGCAAATGAGTTCCAAAACTCCAGCAACTTCAGTAGCCAGTGTTGGTAATGTCCGGACTGAGAGACCTGAATGTAAACATTGTGGAAAAAGACATCCGGGAAGCTGTAGTTTGAATGACAGAGCTTGCTTCAGATGTGGATCGCTTGATCATTTTATCCGTGATTGCCACGAGCTGTTGAGCAGAGCGGTTCAAAATCGAGATCGATATTGCACTGTGAGAGGTAGACCATCGAAGAATGTAAAGAATGTCGGTGGTAGTCGAGAACTACAAGAGACAATGTTGTCGATCTGAAGCTAGGCGCTGCGGAGCGTATCCGCATCTGAGCTCGAGAGAAGCCTTTCGTCGCCTAACGTTATAACGGGTACTTTTACTCTTTATGATATACGTGATTGCTTTGATAGACCACGGTTCTACGCATTCATATATATGCATGAATTTAGTGTTCAAAGCAAGACTTTGCTCAGAGTCTCATCGAGTTTACTATAAAAGTATCGAACCCCTTAGGTAAAAGTGTCCTGGTTGACAAAGTATGCAAGAACTGTCCATTAATGTTTTGAGATATCTGTTTTCCTGCCGATCCGATGCTTCCGCCATTCGGCCGAATTCGATATTATTTTGGGTATGGATTGGTTTGTTTATGCATGATCTTTGTTATGAATCGTAAAAGAAAGACTATTGATTTGAGATGTTCGAATGATGAGATTGTATGAATTGAATCTAATTATTTGAATGGATTACTCTTTGTGATATCGCAGATTGAAAGCTCGAGTTATGTGAAGAAGGGATATGAGGCATATTTTGCTTATGTGATTGATTCAAAGGTATCCAGAAAAGAAAGTTGAGTCGATGCACGTTGTCCGTGAATATTCGATGTGTTTAGGAAGAATTGTCGGGTTTACTCCGATACGTGAAGTTGAATTTGGTATTGAGTTATTAGGGTACTACACCTATTTCAATAGCTCAGTATAGAATGGCACCAATGAGTTGAAGGAGTTAAAGTCGCGATTACAAAAAATTGACTGATAGAGGGTTTGCTAGACCGAGTTTCTCGCCTTGGGGTGCTCTCTGCTCGCTTTTGTGAAAAAGAAAGATGGCACGATGAGGATGTGTATTGATTACCGTCGGTTGAACAAGGTGACTATAAAGAAAAATATCCGTTGCCCGAATTGATGATTTATTTGATCGGTTAAAAGGAGCTCTTGTATTTTTCAAGATTGATCTAAGATCGGGATACTACCGGATTGAGAGTCAAGGATTGAGATATTCAAAAGCGCTTTAACGCAGGTATGGGCATTATGAGTTTTTAGGTATGCCATTTGGACTAACCAATGCTCCTATTTGTTTTTATGGATTTGATGAATGAATTTTTGGGCATCGCCTAGATCGATTTGTTGTCGTATTCATTGATGACATTTTGATTTATTCGCGTGATGAGACCGAAGACGCTGAGCATCGAGGATTGTGTTGCAAACTCGAGAGAGAAGCAATTATACGCAAAATTTAGCAAATGTGAATTGGTTACACAAGATTAGTTTTCAGGGCATATTGTGTGAAACACTGAATTCGAGTTGATCCGAGCAAGATTTACGCTATTCGGATTGGAAACCTTCGAGGAACGCGTGTTCAAGTCCGTAGCTTTTTGGGCCTATTTGGTTATTATCGTTGATTTGTGAAAGGATTTTCGGTGATAGCTACTCCGTTGACGAAATTACTTCGTAAAGATGTTAGATTTGAATGGTCTGATAGATGTCAGAAAAGTTTTGATCAGTTGAAAACTCTGTTAACGGAAGCTCCAGTGTTAGTATAGCCAGAATCGGGCAAAGAATTTGTGATTTACAGTGATGCTTTATTAAATGGGCTGGGATGTGTTTTGATGCACGAAGGCAAAGTCTTAGCTTATGCTTCGAGACAATTAAAGCTGCATGAAAAGAATTATCCAACGCACGACCTCGAGTTAGCTGCGATTGTGTTTGCACTTAAGATTTGGCGCCATTATTTGTATGGTGAGAAATGTCACATATTTTCAGATCATAAAAGTCTGAAGTATCTAATGACTCAGAAAGATTTGAACCTGCGTCAGAGAAGATGGCTTAAGTTGTTAAAAGATTATGAGCTTGTGATAGATTATCATCCGGGTAAAGCAAATGTTGTTGCAGATGCACTGAGTCAAAAATCATTTTTTTTGCACTACGCGCTTTGAATGCTCAAATAGATTTATCTGATGATAGTTCTGTGTTAGCTAAGTTAAAAGCGAAACCGTTGTTTGTACAACAAATATGTGATGCTCAGAAGGTAGATAATGAATTGCTAGCGAAACGAGCTCAGTGTGAAGTGAATTCTAAATCTGAATTTCGAGTTGTTGATGACTATTTAAGATTTCGAGATCGTATCTATGTTCCGAGAAATCCAGAGTTGATTCAGCTGATTTTGAGCGAAGCACATAACAGTCGTCTATCTGTTCATCCGGGAAGTACAAAAATGTATCAGGATTTGAAATGACACTACTGGTGGTCTGGTATGAAACGAGACATTTCTGACTTTGTTTCGAAATGTTTAGTCTGTCAACAAGTAAAAGCCGAACATCAAGTTCTGTCTGGATTGCTTCAGCCGATTCTGATTCCTGAATGGAAATGGGATAGAGTAACATTGGACTTTGTTTCTGGTTTACCTCAGACTTCGAGAAAGAAAGATGCAATTTGGGTCATAGTTGACCGACTGACGAAATCTGCTCATTTCGTTCCGGTAAGATCTGATTATTCACTTGATAGATTAGCCGAGCTATATATTTCTGAGATTGTTAGATTGCACGGAGTGCCACTATCCATTGTGTCAGATAGAGATCCGAGGTTTACATCAAGATTCTGGAAGAAACTACAAGAAGCTTTAGGCACAAAACTGCATTTCAGTACAGCTTTTCATCCGCAAACAGATGGTCGATTTGAGCGGATTATTCAGATTCTCGAAGATATGTTAAGATGTTGTATACTTGAGTATAATGGTTCGTGGGAATAGTATCTGCCTCTGATTGAATTTGCATACAATAACAGTTTTCAGTCGAGTATCAGAATGGCACCATATGAAGCTCTGTACGGACGTAAATGTCGTACCCCTCTGTATTGGACTGAACTCAGTGAAAATAAGCTACACGGTGTTGATTTGATAAAAGATTCAGAACAGAAAGTGAAACTGATCCGAGATTGTTTGAAAGCAGCATCTAATCATCAGAAGTCGTATGCGGACTTGAAACGTAAAGATATAGAATTTGAGATTGGCGACAAAGTATTTCTGAAAGTGTCTCCGTGGAAGAAAGTGCTTCGATTCGGACGTAAAGGCAAATTAAGTTCGAGGTTCATCGGACCGTATGAGATCGTTGAACGTGTTGGGCCTGTTGCATACAGATTAAGATCGCCCTCTGAATTAGAAAATATACACAATGTGTTTCATGTCTCGATGCTCCGTAGATATCGATCGATCCGTCACATGTAATTACTCCATCTGAAATTGAAATCCGATTTGACATGTCATGTGAAGAGGAACCGATCCGTATCTTAGCTCGTGAAGTAAAAGAGTTGAGAAACAAGAAAATTCCATTAGTGAAAGTATTATGGAATCGGCACAGAATTAAAGAGGCAACGTGGGAACCAGAAGATTCAATGAAATAGCAATATCCGAATCTGTTTAACGGTAAGATTTTTGGGGACGAAAATCCCTAAGGGGGGGAGAATTGTAACAGTCCGGTTTAAACCCTAGTCGGAACAGTGGTTTCAGGACCACAAATTCGAGTCTGAATAATATTTTAGTATTATATTCTGAGCCGTTGATATGTGACTAAGTATTTGTTAAATTTTCGTAAGTTAATTTGTCCATCTGTGTGTTTAATTTGACAAAAGAATTGAATTGCATTAAATGTGAAAGTTGCTTGCTATTTGTTGAAGTATCAAAGTGTTGTGGCTTTGTAAAGGTGAAGGCCTTATATGGAAAATAAGCCATCATTGAGATAGTGGATGATAGAATGTCTTAATAACCTTAGTATTAATTTGTCTTATATGTTTAATGGATGGGCAATTTAGTAATTGAATTATTAACCTTAGATTAATAAAACAAAAAAAGATGAGTGTTCATCTTTTATTTTCTCTTCTTTGGCAGAAAGTTAAAAGAAAAAGAAAGGGTTAAGTTTGTTTCATTCGGCCATGGTTCAAGCATAAATCGGGTATGTATTTTTGATCAATTTTTTATAATTTCTACGTTTTTGCAATCGTTGCTTTGAGAACTACAAAACCCATGTATTAATTTTGTGAATTGATGATGTTTGTGTGATATTCCATTGATGATATGTCAAGCTTTTTGATGATTTATGGTGTTAAATGAAATATATAAGCTAGATGAACATACTTTGTTCTTGAATTTTTGATGAATTTAGCTAAATAGGGCTAAATTGAGAAAATGGTAAATTAAGGGACTAAATTGCAAATTTGATGAAAAATGTGGCCTTGTATGTGATGTATATGTATTCGTCCAAGCATGTATATGTGTGGATTTTGTGAATTTGATGTTTTGTGAAAAATAGACTAGATTAATAAAATGTACAAATGTGAGGGCTAGATTGCAAATAGTCCAAAATGTGTGTCTTTGGATTGAATTGAATGAGCTATTGAATAAAAGGGTTAATTCTGAATATGTTTAGATCAAGAGCCGAGGAAAATGGATTTAGATCATGGAAAGCGAAAGTAACCGAGTAAACCTAGTTTTCATTCCGATAAACCAAATCCGAGGTAAGTCACTATGCAAATAAATGTATATGTATGTAATTATAATTGTTCATATGATTAATGTTGATAATGAATGCCTATGAGAAGTTCTGCATATAAATTCCGAGGAAAGTTCGATATAGTGACTAAGTCCGAGAAGTCCGTGTGAACCTAGGAGTAGATAGGATTAGCCATGTCATGACATAGGTATACTCGCATTTTATCATATAAGACCACGTATGGGACGTTGGCGTTGATTTGAGACCGTGTAAGACCTCGCAAATGCGGGGCGTTGGCATCGATATAAGTTTTATGTATAAGACCACGTCTGGGACGTTGGCATCGAGATAAGCTTTACGTGTAAGACCATGTCAGGGACATCGGCATCGTATTGATATGTGTAAGACACATGCGGGACGGCGACATCAATGTCCGAGTGCATGTAAGACCTCGTCTGGGGCGTTGGCATTGTACGACCATTCCGAGCTTTCTGAGTATCCTACTAGATTCCTTACGGTTCAACGGGCAAGTTTGTGATACGAAATAGCCATGTAAATAGTGAATCCGATTCAGGTACGTTGATTCATACACTAAGTGTGTATATAAGGTAAGTTCCTATGTAACCTTGCTATGATGGTTATGGACCTTTGAAATAGTTTTGTGCATAAGAGATTTTTGGAATTGATGAATGTGGCAAATGTGACCAATAGTATGAACCAAAGTATATATGTGAGAAGATGTTATGTATATGAAATGTGCCTATATTTCTATATGCTTATATACTTGTCTATTAAGTTTATTTGTATATGACTTACTAAGCTTTTGGAAAGCTTACTCTGTGTGTGTTTTCTCTGTTTTTAGGTCGTCAAAGCTTCAAGGCTCGGGACCAGTCAAGGATCGAAATCATCACACTACTAAAATCATTTTGGTACACTTTGAAAATGTATAAAGTTAGATATGGCATGTATAGGCTAGTATTTTAGTACAAGTTGTTATGTGATCTTAGCCATGTGATTTGGCTATTTTTGAATTAAGACTTTGCTTAAATGAATGTGATATATGATGCATATCTTGGTATGGTGAAAGCATGTGAAATGGCCAAGGTTTGAGTGAGCAAATGAATGAATTATGCTTGTAATGATATGAGTTTTATTCTTCAAAATTGTCATGGTTGGAAATGGTATTGAATGCATGGTTTGAATGATTATTTTGGTATGTTTTTGATGGTTATATGTGCATGAGATATGTTGGTAAATATGGCTTGTAGGTTGACCCTTATGGGTGGCATTTTGGCCTTGTAAATGGCCTATAATGCCACACGGTTGTGGCACACGGGCGTGCCTAAGACCGTGGTTGAATTGGCAGAATGTAGCTTAAATAGCACACGGCCTCGACATGGGCGTGTCAGCTGGCCGTGGTGTACAAGTCAGTAGCTAGCTAAGAGCACACGGCCATGGCACACGGGCATGCTTGGTGGCCGTGTTGAAAAAGTCAGTATATGGTCTGGTAGCACACGGTCATGGCACACGGGCGTGCCTAGTGACCGTGTTGATATAGTCAGTATGTAAACACGGATGGACACACGGGGGTGTCTAGAAGCCGTGGAGGGCACACGGTCTCCTCCCACGGGCGTGTCTCCCCTGAAAGTTAGAAAAGCTTTAATTTTTATGAAATTTCATATGTGTTTCAGTTTAGTCCCAACTCGGTTTATACGCATGCTTTGGGTATTGATGACTCATCTAAGGGACACTATGATCGTTAATGATGAATGTAATGTATGAAATGTTGTGTAAGTTTTCGATCTGTCCGGTTATGCCTTTAACCCTAATCCGGCGTCGGATACGGGTTAGGGGTGTTACAGAAGGGGCTTATGGATAAAGGAAAGAGCCCCGTGGTTAATGTTGAGGGGAATACTGAGTATCATCAATATCCCCCTGATTTTACTCCACCACACGTGCAAACACTACCTGAAGTGACTGTACAAAGGCCATCTGTCACGATCGAGCCTCAACAATTCCAAGCTGGTGTTTCAATGAACCTCCAAACTGGCTCAGGTTCAGGAGATAATCCAATCATTACTGATGTCCCTGATTTAGATGAAATAGATGAAGGAGAGAGAACAAAAGCAGAATTGCTAAAATAGCTAGAAGACAGATATAAACAGTTGGAGGAGAAGTTTAAGGCTTTAGAAAGTGCTGATAGCTGTTATCGAATCGATGCCAAAGATTTAAGCTTGGTCCTAGACTTGGTGCTCCCATACAAGTTCAAAATGTCTGAATTTGATAAGTATAATGGGACAAGTTTCCCCGAGGCTCATATGACCATGTTTTGTAGAAGAATGACGGGATACATTAACAATAACCAACTGCTGATTCATTACTTCTAGGATAGCCTGGTGGGAGCCGCGGCTAAATGGTATAACTAGTTGAGTCGTGCCAGAGTTGGCTCATGGAGAGATTTGGCTCAAGCGTTTATGAAGCAGTATAGTCATGTGACAGACATGACTCCCAATAGGATTACTCTTCAAAACATGGAGAAAAGGGCGAATGAAAGTTTTTAGGCAGTATGCGTGTGGTGGAGAGGTTGCCATCCAAGTCCGGCCACCACTTCTGGAGAAAGAGACCATAATGCTCTTTATTAATACACTGAAGGCCCCGTTTATCACTCATATGCTAGGGAGCGCTACAAAGAGCTTCTCAGACGTCGTAATCACTGGATAAATGATTGAGAATGCCATAAAAACTGGAAGGATAAAGGCAGGAGAAGGTGTCAAAAGATCAGCCCCAAGAAATAGGGAAAATGAAGTGAACAGCTTGAGCAAGCGTTCCAAATCAGTCACTGCAGATCAACCGCGTGCTGTGACCACTGGTCATCAGGGCTCATCAAAACAAGAATCTAGTGCAAAGTAACTCCAGTTTACACCAATTCCAATGACATATAGGGAGTTGTATCAAAGCCTATTTGATGCACATATGGTGGCTCCTCATTACATGGAACCAATACAACCCCCATACCCCAAATGGTATGATTCGAATGCTCAATACGAGTATCACACGGGAATAACGGGTCACTCAATCGATAACTGCATTGCATTTAAGAAATTGGTGGAAAGGCTTACTAAAATAGGGGTTTTGAAGTTCGATGAGTCGACCGGAGCAGTAGGTTGCGATAATTGAAGGAGGGGGCAAAAGAGTTGCAATTCCTTAAAGAAGTCATCAGAAGCCTAGAAATCGGGAAGTCAGAACACCAATGGCATATCCAAAGAGTGAGCCAAGGAATAAAAGTTTTCCAAGCATCGGCCTTTATATACTTGAGAGTGTTTTGAACAATAGGACTCTAGAAGAGACGTGTATTTTTAAGACTAATCTAGAGTAATATTCAAAACACGCTTATTGCTTTCAGCCTAGAAGTAATAGGAGTCATTTTGTGAAATAGGCTTGTGTTCAGAATCTTTATTTCAATAAAATGCATCTTTTTGAGCAAATATTTTTCCATTCTTTCTATTTATAGATTCTTTTGTACTTTGGATTACTATTCAAATATTCTTTCATTCTTTATTCATGATCATACCATACAAATAATCATTCTCGGAATTTACCTTCGTACCCACAATGGTCCCCAGATATCAATGACATGGGCGACGCTGTTACGGACTCCCTTTTTGAATGAAATATGGGTCTAAGGGATCTAAGGACTTTGAGGATGACAGAGATTGTAACACATCTTTTGATTTGTTAATACTGGATGAAAAACAGATCCTACGTTGCGAGCCAAGGAAGGAGATGAAGATCAAAGCCTAGCTAAACGCAGAAATAAGATTTCCTATATGTGGGGCATAGATGTTATCAAGCCAGTCTCATCAAAAGCTTCTAGCCAACATCGATTCATTTTTGTAGATGTCGGTTACTTCACTAAGATGGTAAAAGTCGCTTCCTATGCCAATATTACAAAGTCGATAGTCATCAGAACAAAAAAAGAGAGAAAAAGAAAGAAAAAACACCAACACAAAAAATGTCAAAAAGTCACATTTAACGGCAAAATGTCAAAAGTTTGCGGTCTGTTCAAAGATTAGGCGCCACATCAGTGCAGCAAGGGCAGCAAAAAAAAAAGAAAAGAAAAACAAGATATCGTAAAAAAGACCGAGACTTGTAAAGATTGGCATACAGAAGTTACTATTTACCCTATATGCTTATCAAACATTGGCCAGGGCTGTCACCGGGGTAACACATTCCTCATTGGTTTCGCCCATTGAAGTTAAAATTCCTTTTTTCGAGTTTTATCAAGAACTGAAGTTGGATGAGGCAGAAAGGATCCAATCCCGATGTGATCAATCAAATTTGTGAGGAAAAGTTATTAGCTATCCGATCGGGTTTGTGACAAAGAGGTTCATCCTAGAAAATTCCCAAAGGGAGACTTGATATTGAAGAAGATCCTTCATATACAAAAGGATTTCAGAGAAAAATGGAGGCCAAACTAGAAAAGACTTTATGTAAGGAAAAAGTCTATTCTGTAAAAAATTTACCAAAATGGATGGTAGGGATATGCCCAATCCGGTGAATTTAGTCAAGAAGTATTTCACTTTTAAAAAAAAAATTCAATCAAAAGAAAGAACAAGGAGAGGCCAAGGCGAAAACCCGCAAAGGGCGCTTTGAGACCAAAGGGGATTTGAGTTGAAAACCCGAAAAGGGCGGCTCAAATTTTGATCAAAGGGGGGCATACGGCAGTCTTGCCATGCCTGAATTAACAATGAAGAAGTATGCTGCGTCTTGAGGCATCGACAAAGTACTCCGAATCCCCTAAACACATATTGAGCTTAAAATGGTCCTCAAGAAGTTTGAACAGAGAAGCTCAGGCTGCGATATCTGGGGCACCTAGTTTCCATTTTACCTATTTTAAATTTGTTATTTGTGATTATATTGTTCTTTTCAAAATATGTTCACAATAAATTTCCTTCTTAATTACGATTGCTATCTTTGCTTAGCTTATTTGTTTCGAGCTATGCTCCTAATTAATTTCCTTCTTGTCCATGGTTATGATCTTTTTCAGGCATTTTGCATTGAAATAACGGTTAGTGGACTAACAATATTTTTATAAAAGGAGTTTCGCATATTACTCTGGAAGCTTCTGAATAATAAAAGAACTTGAAATAGGACTATTGTTTAAAACTCACCAAGTTTAAGGAAAAGTCTAAACTGAGACTATCTCTTCGGATTTTTGCCAAAAAAAAAATGTGGTTGAACAGATGACAAGATATTGCATCAGTAATACAATCCTGACGAAAAATGGGCATTGTTAACCCAAGTATAAAATGAGAATCATTCTCGAAAAAAAATGATATTCTGCATTCATGCGAGCATCATGCATACACATCTGGTTGGGTCACCCGAAGAGTGATCAGTTGATGGAACAAGCTACAGACCCTATACCCTCGAGTTATAGTGGGATAGATGGAAGTTGATACGAGTCCTGTACCCTTGAATAGCAACGGGATGGATTGAAGAAGAAACAAATCCTACATTTTGGAGTCGCAGTGGGATGGATGGGAAAAGATTCAGATCCTATACCCCTAAGTCATAATGAGATGAACCCTGAAGTTACAGTGGGGCAAATCTGTTGGGCAAGATATAATCATTTTTTCGGGTTTTCTGTTGAAAATACCAGCCGAACAAGATGGCAGCATAATGCATCAGTGATGAAGCCTTAATAAACAATAAGCGATGACACCTTAAACTTTTAAAAAGGGATCATTCTCATGAAATTCTGCATTCATGCAAAACACATTTAGTTAGGAGCATTTGATTCATTCCGATCATTGTATCCTAATCATTGTAAGAAATCATTCTCATGACATTCTACATTCATACAAATGTCATCCATAAGACACATCTATTTAGGGGCAGTTGATTCATTCCGATCATTGCATCCTAATCTTTCTAAAAAGACCATTCTCATGACATTCTGCATTCATGCAAACGTCGTCCATGATACATTTAGTTAGGAGCATGAGATTCATTCTGATCATTGCATCCTAACCATTTTGTATAAGCATAAATAACAAAACTTATTTTACAGGACAGGTCCCCTAGAAGACGTTGTCGCAACATCGGTGAATTCGAAGATCTTGCCTTCCTGAGCGAAGCGGATCGAAGATAGCAGATCTGGCAATCCTCAAGTTGCAGGAGCAGATCAGAGACATCAGCCCTATCTCCCTGACCAGCAGTGGAATAGGTCGAAGATTGTAGATCTTCTCACCCTAAGCAGTAGTGGACCAAGATCGAACGGCAAATCTTGTCACCCTAAGCGAGTAGTGGGACGATTTAAGCCACCAACCCTATCTCCACGACTAGCGATGGAATAGGTCGAAGATTGTAGATCTTGTCGCCCTAGCGATGAGTGGACCAAGATCGAAGCGGCAAATCTTGTCTCCCTAGCGATGAGTGGAGCGATTTAAGCCACCGATCCTATCTCTCGACGACCGGCGATGGAATAGGTCGAAGATTGTAGATCTTGTCGCCCTAGCGATAGTGGACCAAGATCGAACGACAAATCTTGTCTCCCTAAGCGATGAGTGGGACGATTTAAGCCACGACCCTATCTCACGACCGGCGGTGGAATAGGTCGAAGATTGTAGATCTTGTCGCCCTAAGCGATAGTGGACCAAGATCGAGCGGTAAATCTTGTCTCCTAGCGATGAGTGGAGCAGATTTAAGCCACGATCCTATCTCCCGACCGCGGTGGAATAGGTCGAAGATTGTAGATCTTGTCGCCTAGCGATGAGTGGACCAAGATCGAGCGACAAATCTTGTCTCCTAAGCGATGAGTGGAGCAGATTTAAGCCACCGATCCTATCTCTCACGACCGGCGGTGGAATAGGTCGAAGATTGTAGATCTTGTCGCCCTAAGCAGTAGTGGACCAAGATCGAGTGGCAAATCTTGCCTCCCTAAGTAGTAGTGGAACAGATTTAAGCCACCAACCCTATCTCCCTGACCAACATTGGAATAGGTCGAAGATTGTGGATCTTGTCCCCCTAAGCAGTAGTGGAACAGATTTAAGCTACCAGTTTGGCATCCCTGAGTTTGCAGTGGAGCAGATTGAGGATAACAGATCTTACCTTCCTGAACGAAGCGGATCGAAGATACAAATCTTATCACCTCGAAGTCCCAGTGGAGTAGATGGAGGCTACAAATCCCTTCTCCCTGAGGTTATTGAGGATCAAACTATATTTCCGAGAAGTTTCAGTAAGAAGATCGAAGTTACAAATCTCTTCTCTCTGAATTCCTATCACCCCGAAGTCCCAGTGAAGTAGATGGAGGCTACAAATCCCTTCTCCCTGAGGTTATTGAGGATCAAACTATATTTTCGAGAAGTTTCAGTAAGAAGACCGAAGTTATAAATCTCTTTTCACTGAATTCTTATCACCTCGAAGTTCTAGCGGAGCAGGCTGAAATTACAAATCCCGTCTCCCTGAGTTTTCAATGAGGATCCAACTTTATTTCCAAGAAGTTTCAGTAAGAAGATTGAAGTTACGAATCTCTTCTCCCTGAAATAACATTGGAGCGAATCGAAGCGCTAGTTCCTATGCCTTTAAAGATGCAGCGGGAAGGAGTGAAGCTACTGAAAGAGGCCAAAGTTCAGCAAGACCGGGCAAGATTGACCCTTCTTATGAGTCTTTGCTCCATTCTCGTTACACGATAACGAGCAAAGAGGGGCAGCTGTAGCAGGCCCAATCTGCCCGGGGCCCAATTAACCAAAATTAAAACCAAACAAAAATATTAAAAAACCAATTATCAAAAATCCAATAAACAGTCCTTTTATTACATGCCCAAAACCTATTTACAATAAACTCCGATCCTAGCCCAATAGAGGCCCAAATAAATAACCCTAACCCATTCGAAGTTGGCCCAAATGGCCCAATATGATTAACGTTCGAAACCTAAAGGTTTCGGAATCAGCCAGCCTTGACGCAGCCTCCCCACGCGTGCCCCTACGCTCCACCACTTCGTGTCTCTGTACGCCCCACGCGCCTCCGTACGCCACGTCCGCGCCATCCGTACCTACAAAACAGGGGCTCCAATAGCAGAGAAACAGCAAAATGTACAGCAAAAAAGAATATATTTTTCTTCCCTTTTTGTTTCGGCTATAAAACAAAAGGCCATTCAATGTATATTTTTTACGCACACATAATACAGCAATAAAAAAAAAGTAAAAAAACAGACATTCAAAAAAAAAGGTTACTTTTTTATCTTCTCGATCGTTTCTTTTTTTTTTCTTGGAATCCATTTCTGTATTTTTGTTTTTTCTTTTTCTTTTGTTATACGTGAGAATAAAAAGGGGGAAACATACCTACGAAAGTCGAATCGGCGGACTTTTTTCTCGTCGAAATCGGAATAAACGGGTCTGTCGAGGCTAGGATCGGGCCTGGTTTGAAGGAGAACCGTTCGGTGGTTTCGAATCGGCCACTGATCGCCGATTATCATGGCATGAAATGGCCGGATCTTCCTTCTCTCCTCTACGGCTAGAAGCGAAAGCGAAATGGGGATTTAGGGTTTCGGTTTCAAAAAGGGGCAGATAGGACTTAAACCGTTTTAATCGATTTTTTAAACCTGTTTGTAAAACGGTGTCGTTTAGGCTTATAGCGGTAGCCTTTAAACGACACTGTACTGGTCTACACCCAGCGACCCGACCCGAATGCGGCCAAGACCCCCGCGTTTTCATATGAATGGAATATTTTCGTCTTTGGCCCCTCTATTTTGCGCTTTCATTCGATTAAACCTTATTTCTATATTTTTAATTTTTTTCCCGAGAACTTGTACATTGTTTCAATTTGGTACCTCTTAAACACGGCGTTTTGGTTCATGGAAATATTTGCCGATTTAGTCCCTGATAGTTTACGCGAATTTCTTTTTGATCCCCGCATATGTTAAAATGATTTTATTTATTGTAAAATAACCTTTTTAATTTTGTTTTGTTTCAATTAAGTACCTTTTTGTTTTCATACATAATCTTTGCATTTTTATCAAATTTAATTCATTTATTAATTTAGTTTTAAACCCTTTTTATATAAGATATAAGAACATTCATATACTATCGGTTTTAAATCATTATTTATATATATTATTTATTTAAACCTGTTTTAATCTATTTGTTTATTCGCTTCACAAAAAAGTTTCATTATTGTGTTTTATTTCAAATTCATATTAAATCATTTTATTTTAAAGTTTTAATATATACTAAATTCATATAGTATTCATGTTAAATATTTTCTTCATATTATTTACTTTGAATATTTATATATATACATATACATATGCTAGTTAATTTAAATTATTTTATACTTTTATTTATCATCTTAAAAATTGTTTTATGACTCCTTATTTTAAGACATTATGCATTAATTATTTTGATTATTCCATGCATATCTTATCTTTAAATAATTTCATATAATATTGGTTTTTTAATTACTCTTCACTTTACATTCGTTTTTGTATATTATTTTACTCCATTTTCTTCGATAGCTAAGGTTGATATTGTGTTATATGATGTTTGTATAGATTTTATTTCTTAATTTGTAACCATTAATTATCTGTGATTCATCATTGTAATGTTTTTGTGTATATATTGCTATTTTGCTTTGTATATTATCATTTCATTACGATTTATTTGTTAAAGAAAATCGAGTTCAATGTCATTCAAATTTCAAAATCCTTCAAAGTTTTTTAATAAGGCAATGCTCGTGTTTAGAGGTTTCGAGAAAATCGTGCCCTAACTTACTGGGTTCCGATTTTCCTCGTTAAAACCTAGCAACCGAGTACCCTTTTTTATCTGAAATCCAAATGCACAATATTTCAAATAAAAAACTTATTCTCGGGAATTTGAGACATTGCGCCCTAACTCACTGGGTGTGATATTTTATCATCTCGAGATAAAAATTTCAAAAGAACAAAGGCAATATTCCGTATTCGAGAATTTTGAGAAATAGTACCCTAACTTACTGGGCTTCGATTTTTCATTTGACCCAAATAATTGAATATCCTTCTTAATTTTAAATGCACGAGTATTGAATGTCGAAGGATAAGCATATTTTCGAGGATTCGAAATATTGTATCCTAACTCACTAGGTACGATACTTTGTTCCTTCGAAATAAACGGGTCTCGGCATCAGGCTTAATTTCTTCAAGTTTTCCCTTAAAAAAAAAAGGATTGTATTTTAAAATCTTTTCAAATTTTTGACGTCAGGATATTAATTAATCAATTTAGTACCAATTTTGGGCGCTGCGAGGGTGCTAATCCTTCCTCGTGCGTAACCGACTCCCGAACTCATTCTCTCAATTTTCGTAGACCGAAATTTGCTTTAATAAAACAAAGTTTTATTAAAACAATCAAGGTGACCCGATCACACCTCAAAAAAGATTGATGGCGACTTCATTTTCGTTTTTCAAGTCGACCCCGTTTTTCCAAAATCTAAAAATTGGTTTCGACAGGTACTTTGTAGAGGGTTTGACTTTTATGATGTTCGGAGAAAACAAAAAGATCGTGCTTGAAAATGTGGGTGACCTGAGGATATTATCTCATCTAATGGGAAGCTCCTATGCCATTGACCCAGAAGGAAGAACTATAGTGATTGACCCATGTTTAAACGTTAGTTTCCTAACACATGTAGAATGTTTCCGCACTTTGTTAATCCATAAAACTGGCTATGTGGAGATGAAAGTGCGACCCAAAATGGACCACCAAAAAAATTAACAATTCGATTTAAGCATTATCTTTTTTTTCCTTGACTAACACGATTTGAAGTTAAAATAGACAAAAAGGAAATCAAAACTTTGAGACTCATATTCCTAATGGTAAGAAATGTACATGATTACATCCAGCAAATCCTCTTTAACCTGTCAGCAACCAATGAAACTATGCAATTTTTTCTACTATTCATAGGACTTACCTCACTCAGGGTCATGAATCTTCGGCTTCAATCTCTCTCATGAACATTTTCAGAAACTCTTCTCGCACTGAGGCTCCGTGTATATGAACACACCCTCTCAAATTCAACTGCACATGGTTTTCCGAATGTCCAATCGGATTCCTCCTTAAGAATGTTTCTCTTCAAAGAGGAAGGTGCCCTTCCAGGGCTTCCAGTGAGCGGGGTTGAAGAACAGAAGGTTGGCGTTGCAAAAGGAGAGGCATAAGGAGTGTGCTGAATTGAGAAGGGGCTTGGGGACATTCGTTTTTGGATTGGAAGACCACCCAATCCTCTCCTGTTGAAAAGGGAAACTGTTTCTGCCTCAGCACAGCGCTTGATAACATCGTTAACATAAAGGACATCATCTATTCTTGCCATAATGTTGAAGGCCAAACTCTCCATCACCCTTGAGTAGCTTTCAAGAATTGATTGCCCAACATCCTGCAATTAAAACACAATAATGGGGGTGGGGGTTGCTTAGTATAACAAGAAGAAGGATGCAAGCCATGAATGTATAAACAATGTGAGACCCACTGCTACATCATATGCCAACTACTAGATGACTTTAAGGCTAATTGTAAATTCACTCATTATAAGCTCCATCACCCCTTTAAAAAGTTGTGGTCCAAGATGAATGATGGTAGTTACACAAAATTGTATTTCTATCCTCACTAATTAACCAATGAGCTTCCAAAATCACATTTATAAGGGGACATGGTTTGACAAACGCATGATAGAATGATTCTTTATACTTTCTTTCCCCATAAAGAATCATGCGGAATACCTTATTATATTGAATTTTGCTCATATCCAATGATGTCTGTGGAAGACCAGGAAAACGACGCCTCAAGCAATTTAAGAGGGTCTCAGCTCTTTGGGCCAGAAAATTATTCTTTTCACTAATGGAAACAAGACCTTTAACCTTTCCACCCCATGAGGAGCGCTTAACTTTGATGTCATTAATGCGTTTCCTTTGATCTTTGAGCTTGCAAACATGCACTGCTGCCTCAATCCTGTTAGTTACTTCCAGAGTGTGATGTTCGGTTGATAGGTCAAGGCAATCAAGTAGACATTCTGGCGAGAATTGATCAGCTGTTATGTAGCGGTAGATGATATCTCCTAGACAAGCCTTTCCATTCTGATGGCAAAGAAAATTTGTTAACATTCAAATCAAGTGTAAGAAAAGTTATGCTAAAAAACAGTTATGTCACAATAGCTGTCCCAAAGAGCCGTCCATGCACCAGTTATTTTGACATTCAATGGGAGAAATGTAAGCACGCATGTTTGTTCCCTTCCAAAGCTATTTTTTAACTTTCCAATCCTAATTTGAGCACCTTCCTTTACTAGCAGGTCTCTTGATAGAGATGCTCCATAGGAAACTATCAATCTGAAAGCTGATAGATCAATGCTGAGTACCAGCCATTAATATTCAAGAATTATTACCCAATGTAGAGAACCAATGCATGATAGCTAATGCGGTTTATTCAGAAATAAACACAGTCGAATACCTTTGGTAAGTTCTCCAAGTAAGCAGTAGGTATCTCCATCTCTGCAAGCACATTGCTATTAATGGCCATGGCTGCCTTAAGTACTTGGTTCGTGCAATCCCTGCATTGTTGCAACTTCTTCCTTGCATCCTCTGACAAGCCGTTTGGTGGCACTTTTGGACAAGGCAACCACCACTTCTCTTCACAAGCTTCACAATCACCACCATCATCCACGACTATCCCCCGATCAACATACCAAAACTCTGTCTCACAAAACCCATCAAGTATGGTAATCAACATTGCATCAAGCTTCTTAAGGGCGGGAAGGTTCACATACAAATCTAAGCGTGGCCTTGTCACCATGACTTCGTATGTGCGTCCACCAGGGAATTGTTGTATAGATGGCACAAGGTCAACAATCGAATCACTCACACACAAGAGCCAGTCCATTTCTCTCCTCCACATTGCCTTCTTCTGCGGTGCTAATGGCTCTAACCTCCACAGCTGACCAAAGACGGTCGCTGCCATAACAAACAAGAATACCACTTAGCTTAAAAGAAAATTTAATTTAAACAATTCCTAAATAAAAGTAAACGAAACTATAAGCAAAATCACACCAACCAGAGAGATTGGTGATGGCATTCGAAATGGCAAGTGCACTACACACTCCTTGCCCACCTCCAGACATGTCTTCTCCTAAAAGAAGCTTAGCAAATCTCTCCTTCATCATCTCAATTTCTGCGTAACATTAAAAAATTATCAATAATCGAGTTGAAATGAAAAGGAAAGAAAAACGATAAATAATTATAAATCAAGCAGATTAATCTTCCTCTGTTGAAAGCTAAATTTTCCAAAAAATTCCGAAACCGAGATCGATTTTACACTAACAGAAGAACAGGATATAATTAAAAATTACTAAAAAAAGGCTACAAATAGAAGCAAGCAATATCATTTCGCTCATAAGCTGACCGAGCATAAATCTATATCTCGCGTAAGACTATAATTAACCAAAATGTTGAAGAAACTTTCCAAAATAAACAAAAGAAAAATGAAATACCAGACAAATTGGTGTCCCGTTTCTCAGGCTTCTCATCATCCCATATCACCACATCCTTCCCTCCAATCACAGGCAACATCAACGGCACCTGAAAACCGAACCTTCCAACAGCCGGTAACCTTGGAGACGATGAGTTCATGGAACTGGAGCAACCTTCTCCATCGAACCGCCGATATGAGAAGCTACTACAACTCTCCGATTCACTCACATCAGCACTCAAACTATAACTCCCGCACCGCTCGCTCTGCTCATCAAAGCCATCATCTGAAGATACACTTCCCATGATCTTTTTAATCACAAAATTCAATGGTTAAGAGAAACAAATCCCTAAGCACGCATTTGATAATAATGGGAATAAATTCTGCTCCTCTGGCTAAAATTGTGTTACTGTGCGTCTACATGCTTAGTACTGTTATGGGTTTTGTGGTACTGATGATGTCTTTGCGTGGCGAAAGCAAAAGAGACGGCGTTTGACGGTACTTGTCTTTTCCGTTATGTTCTGGTCTTACCACCCGACACGGACCTTTTCCTTTGGGCCATCTCTGTTTCGATGTTTCCTCTTTAATCTTTATGATATGGTAACGTTAAATTTTTTAAATCTAATTATTTTGACTGATTAATTTTATGATTTAGGTGATTGGAAGTATAGATATTTAAATTATTATTAAGAGTATGTGATGATTCGAGTAGTTGAAGTGTATTATTATTTATTTAAAGGTTGGGAGGGATTATAAGTAACTTTACGCATTCTATTAAAAAAATAGAATATTAATTTGGATAAATTATCTAGTTGGTCACTTAACTTTTAGGGAATTTTCATTTTGGTCACCTAAAATGAATTTTTTACAATTTCATCACTCAACTTTTAAGGAGTTTCTACTTTAGTCACCCAACCGTTCAATCTCTAGCAGCGGTTAACTGTACACGCCAGTCATGTTCTCACTTTCATTTTAGTTACTCAATTTTTAGGTCGTTTTTATTAGTATTGATTGGGATAAAAAAAATCAAGTATTAAAGTGAAACAATGGTAGGAACTAAAATAATTTAATAAAAATTGCCAAATTATATTTCTTTATCACATTGTCGAAAATTCTATTTTTTTCAATATTAAAATTTTAATTTAAAAACATAAAATAAAATAAATAAATTGTTGAAAAAAATTATCCCTTGATAATGTTAATTAATTTATTACTGTAATATTGAAATTAATTAAATTAATCTCCTTTTAAATTTTAAAATTTTATTTTATGTTTCCGTATTATTCTGAATGAAATCAACTTGATAACTCATATTTAATAATTATCTGTAAAAATTAAATTTCTTTTGATTATATAATTTTGAATCTTCAAACTAAGTTAAAAGCAAAGAAAAATAATTACAATTAATTAAATTAATTACTTGTTCTTCGTTCGGAAAAAGAAAGATGAAAAAATTTGGGTTTTGTTTGGCATAGAATATAAAATTAATTAATTTAATTAATTATAATAATTTTTCTTTGCTTTTAACTTAGTATGAAAGACTCGAGATTATATAATAAAAATGGGTTTCATGTATAATTACTAAAGATGATTTATTTGAGTTGGTTTTTATTTGAAAATATAAAATAAAATTTTAAGGTTTAAAAGGAGACTAATTTAATTAATTTTAATACTATAGTAACAAATCGATTGGCACTATCAAGGGGGTAAACAAATACAATTTAACAATTTTTAAAACATTATTTTAGTTTCTATCAGTTAACTACCTTAGAGATTTAATAATTAGGTGACTAAAATGAAAGCGTCTTAAAAGTTGAGTGATGAAATTGCAAGGATTTCATTTTAATCACCAAAACAAAAAGTGCTTTAAAAATTGAGTGATCAGCTAAATAGTTAACCCTATTCAAATATTTATTATTGAAATTTAATTTATTTTGAAATTTGAATTCAAATAATTAGATTTATTTTATTTTAGATTTAAATATCTACTTTACTTTATAAAGATTTTATCTATTTATTATATTTAGTATATTCAAATAATTTGATTGATTCATATTTTGATAGTTAGAATTAATGTAGATAATAAATGAAATTAAATTTGTGAATTTAGAGTCAAAAGTTGTAGGTTTTATTCTTAAATTTGAAATATATATGAATTTAATAATAATCTATGATGAGCTTGCCATGTTGGAATTTGCAGATGACGTGGCTAAATTTCTTGTTTTGCATGGCGCGAAACTTGCTTGCGTGGAGGGGGAGGGTGTGAGTCCGAAATGTTGATTAAGGAAGAAATGGCGATTAAGTAAAATTGCCGGGGGGTGGTAAGAAAGCGGATGTTTACAGATAAAATAACGTGATTTCGCATCTCTAAGCCATTAGATTAGGAAATTAAACAAGTTTAAAAAGTGTAATTAATGCGGTTTTGACTTTTTAAAGAAATTTAAAACTTTGGTTAACTCGAGGTTTGACCTCAAATTCACACTTCCACTATCATCCTTGATTAAACCTTGTTTTGAATATAACATGAAATATATAGATCAAATTTGTAATGGTATGTGTACATTTTATATAGATAATTTGGATTAATCATGTTAAAAAATATCTTATATTTTGTTGACACATTACTCTTTTTAATTACACATATCCAAAGTAAAAACATATCAATAATTGATTAATGTTTTAAATATACACAATAATATTTGAAACCATATTTAATGTCTAAATTAATAGTTAAACTAATAAAAAATTTTAATATTTTGAAAATTATATAGTTTAATTTCAAAATTAAGTTGAAAATCGATCAAGATAACAATTGATTGGACTGATTGACGATTGAATCGATTTTTTTATTTTATAATTTTTAACAATTTATTCAATTAAAAAATTATTTAATTGAACCGGTCTAGTAAAAAACTAATAATTTAATTGATTTTATCTTCGATGATATTCTAAAAACCCAAAACTTCAATATTTACGCAAAGAAAGGGATAAAATAAATAGGACGAGAAAAAAAGTTGAATTAGAGGTATAGGATGATTTTAAGTTTTAAACGGCCTTTTAGGCCTTTTTTTTTTTAAAATTAAGGGAAATAAACTGATTTTGGAAAGAGAGTGTGAAAGCGCACCCAGCTGGTTGGGCATACTTTCCTGTCAATTGTATCAAAAACGCGCCCAACTGGACGAGCTTTCACATACACTCTCATTAGCCCTTTTTTAATTTCTTTTAGATTTAGGGTTAGGATTTTTTATTAGGAATTAGGGTTTAGTGTTTAGTGTTTTAAGAGTGAAACCGTAAAAGTTTATAAGTAGATTTGAGGGGTTGGAGATGCGATAACGTGTCTCAGAATACATACATTTCATATGCAGGGGCAAAGCCAGGATAATTTTTTGGGGGGGCCGGATGAAATTTTAATTTTTTATAGTTTATATCTTTATAATTTGTAAAGGATTAAATCGAATTTTTATAATTTTAGGGGGGGCCAAAGTGCAATTTTACCTTTACTAATTTAACATTTTTAAAAAATTTAAGGGCCTAAATAGAAATATTACATTTTAGGGGGGTCGGGGCCCATGCCAGCCCCCCTGGCTTCGCCTCTGTTCATATGTCATGTCGGGATAGGACCATTACCTCATAAACTCATCCTATAGAAGTCAGGTTTCAGGTTGACAATGCTTGATGCGATCACGGGTTCAAGTATAATCGAGGGCCAGTAGACGGTCGTTATGTGGTCACGAGTTTAAGCTTTTTGGATACCCACAAATGAAGCCTTATATATACCATATATAAGATTGAAGCCATGATCATAAGGAAAAATGAAGGGCTTTTTGGTGTAATCAACGTAATTTTTTTCTCTATTTCCAGGCAGTTGGTAACACCCCTAACCCGTATCCGTCGCCAGAATAGGGTTACGAGGCATTACAGATCAATTCATAACTATAGCATACATTTATCAAACATAAAGCATTCATTCTCATATGCTCATTCAACACAATCACATTGCCCCTTACAAGGGCCTACGAGGCCTTAAACATGCTTTAGAAGTGGTTCGGGACTAAACCGATAACATACGAAAATTTTGGAAAACTTAGAATTTTTCATCCATACAGGGGTCACACGCCCGTGTGAACAGGCCGTGTGCCTCACATGGTTCCAGACATGCCCGTGTCTCAGGCCGTGTGAAAACAGGGCATACATACTGACTTGGGTCACACGGCCAACCACACGTCCGTGTGTCTAGCCTGTGTGCCAAGCCGTGTGCTAGGCCGTGCCAAAACTGTAGGGTATACTGACTTATGTAACACGGCCAAGTCACACGCCCGTGTGCTAGGCCGTGTGCCAATTAAGAGGTATACTGACTTGTACAACACGGCCAGTCACACGCCCGTGTGTGAGACCGTGTGGAGCATACTGACTTCATTTAATTTCAACACCAGGGGACACATGGCTGTGCAACATGACTGTGTGTCGTACACGGCTGAGACACACGCCCGTGTCTCTGCCCGTGTGGACAAAAATAGGCCATTTGCAAGGCCAATTTGCCACCCTTTTTGCACATACCATATCCATTTCAATACACAATCATACCATATCCATTTCAACCAAATTCAATACTCAATTCAATGCCATTTACCTAATCAAATACTTATCAACTCAACTTCTAAAATCATACTTCATCAAAGCATTTTTCAAGCATTTATACCCACAAATCAATCAACCATATGAACAACTATAAAACCATAATCACATCATACTAAAACATACCAAAACATATACATTTATAAGCCATTTCAAATGGCCAAACACACATTAATATTAATAGCATTTACAAGCCAACTCTCATGGCTACAACCACAACCAAATATCACATCTAGCCTATACATGCCATATACCATATATGCATAACTCAAAAGTACCAACTTAAATGTCCGATAGTGCGATGATGTTCCCGATGACTCCCGGATCCGAGCTAGCCTTGATTCACTATAAAACATAGAAAAATAACACGAAGTAAGCTTCATAGCTTAGTAAGTTCGTATTACATAATGAGCAACTTCACCATTCATTCACAAATCAAACAATATAAATGCAAGATAACACAATTACATTAAATCTCAAACCATTTGATCATTCATCCACTAGCTTACCAAGAATTCATCCATTTCATGGATTCAATGTTTATAAACTTACGTACAGACCTGTACCAACTCGTACCAATCTCATTCTGATCCACATCTTTCATTTTCCCGTTGAACCATTCGGAATAGAAGTCGGATATTCAAGGATCTCAATCGATAAGTACCTATACCATGGCCCGTAGCCAAATCAAGGTAACTTATCTCGGAGTACCTATACCATGGCCCGTAGCCAAATCAAGGTAACTCCTTTCCAAAATACCTATACCATGGCCTGTAGCCAAATCAAGGTATAACTCGCACCCGAAGTGCCGATATCATGGCCCAAAGCTAACACAATAACCTAATGACATGTCACTAGCATCCTAGACTATTCCTAAGGTTCAACCGGGATTTTCTAATACCAAATCGTAGTCGAATCATTTCAAATTACTGTCAAATCATTGTCGAATCATGGTCGAACAAGTCCGTAGTCTAGTATTTACAATTTATGCATAATAAAAGCATTTAAATACAATTATAATAAAGCTCGTTACATACGAACTTACCTCGTATTCGAAATTGACGAATTGGGTCGACTACTCAATAACCTTGCTTTTCTCCGGATCTAAATTCGAATTCTTTTTTTCTTGATCTATATGAATTAAAAATTAACTTATTTATTCATCTACTCATTCAATTAATCCAAAAATACACATTTGGGCATTTTTACACATTAGCCCCCTAAACTTTCACATTTTCACAATTTAGTCAATATCACATAAAATTGCAAATTCATGCAATTTAGTACAAGCCCATGCTTAGCCGAATTTCATATATACTACTAGAAGCCCATATTTTTAATTTATTCTCACTTTTAACCCTATAATTTCACATTTTTCTCAATTTAATCCCTTTTTGACATTTTTGTCAAAAATCACTTTACAAAAACTATTAATCTAACATTAAACCTTCCAAATCTATCATCAATCATCAAATTACTCAAACATTCAACAATGGCAACATGTTAAATCTTTAACAGTTTCAAAATCTAAGGTACGGGCTAGCTAGATTGAGCTGCAACGATTACAAAAACATAGAAATCATCAAAAACCGAACAAAAACGGACTTACATTCTCAAAGTACCATGGCCGAACCTTCAAAACACAAAAATGGTGTCTTTTTCTTCTTCAAATTTGGCTAGATGAAGATGGAAGCCTTAAAATTATGTTTTTGTTTTACTATTATACTTAAAATAACCAAATTACCATATTAACCTTTAATATAAACCATTAAAATTCATTTATGCATGTCCATCTTTGTCCACTCACCCTTATAATGGTCTATTTACAACATAAGGACCTTAACTTTAAGGTTCTATAGCTATTAGACACTTTTAGCTAATAGAACACAAGTTTTGCACCTTACACGATTTAGTCCTTTTTCTCTAATTAACCATCCAAACAATAAAATTAGCTCACGAAATTTTCACACATATCAAATAACATGCTGTAAATACTGAAAATAATATTAAAATAATTCTGACATCAGATTTGTGGTTCCGAAACCACTATTTTGATTTAGCTAAAATCGAGCTGTTACAGTTGGTATCTTTAACCTTTCATTCTTATACGAAGGTTGACACCGAGGTGGACACAAGAGGGCTCTCAGGCGGAGAGTGGATGTTCTGACACAGTAGATGTCAAACTTGAGTCGGTACAGAAGCAGTCGTGGTTATTAATTGGTTGTTTAATAATGACAACTATTGTCAACAACAGCTGCTCACTCGGAGTCCTCCTACGTCCACAACAGTGCCAACATTCGGATAAAAAAAGAAGATTAAAGATATCGACTGCGTGGAAACGGAGAAAAAATTACACCAATTATAGCAAGAAGCCTAATAGTTTTTCCCTATGATTATGCCCTCAAACTTCTGTATTTATTTATAAGGTAACATCTCCGGGCATCCGAAAAGTTTGAGCTTGTGCCCGTATAACGATCATCAATTGGCTTCCCCGTTATACTTCGATCCATGACCTCATAATAGTTATTGATTGAAACCTCCATGTAGACTTTCACTTGTGATCGTATAAAGCAAAATCACCCCAGAACCCAACTACCACAAGATAGGTTTCCAAGGTAATGGTCCCATCTCGGCAGAATATGTAACACCCCTAACCCGTATCTGACACTAGAATAGGGTTACGAGGCGTTACCGGACTTACAACACAAACAATCATACAATTCAAATCATAAATCCTCAACCAATTAAAATCCATTCAAATACACTCACATTGTCCCTATTACAAACCTACGAGGCCCAAGCCATGCTTTAAAAGTGGTTCGAGACTGAACTGATAACTCAAGAAAGTTTTGGAAAAACTTAGAAAATTTTCAAGGTACAGGGGTTACACGCCCGTGTGCCCCGGCCGTGTGAGGTAGACACTCCCGTGTCTCAAGTCGTGTGGACATTCGAAATGGAATCACATGGCCGTGTCCCAGCCCATGTCCTACCCCGTGTAACTCTCTGACTTGGCTCACACGGCCAGACCACACACCCGTGTGCTGGGTCGAGTAAAGCATACTGACTTGATTTTTAATTGAACACCAGGGGACACATGGTCGTGCCAACAACTATGTGTCACACACGGCTGAGACACACGCCCGTGTCTCTACCCATGTGGACAAAAATTAGGCTATTTACCAAGCCATCTTGCCACCCAAATTTGCATATATCAACACCAACCCAATTGGCACACAAACATGGAATAAATAGGCATTTAACATCAACTCCAACCAAGCATAATTCACCATTTCAATACCAATAATTAACATGCTCATATTACCATGTTTTGCCAATTCAAATCGTACCAATTTCACATTCACAAAGCATCTATATTCACTATTTCAACCAAGCATTTTACCTTGCCTAAAACCATAAGCATACAATATCAATTTCAAACCATTAGCTACCTTAAATGCTAAACTTTCTCAAGCCATTCACAAGCAATTATGAACCACATCACCAAGGAGCATTAACATATGTATATACATCACCATATTTGCCAAAATAAGCCAACTCTCATGGCTGTATACAAAACCAAACTTTAGACATTTACAAGCCAACTTAAATGGCTAAATTCATAAGCGACACATATACCAAAATGACCCAAAGTCCCTATACATGCCATAAACTCAAAATAATTAAATTCAAGAGTACCAAAGTGATAGATGGATAGTGTGATGAAGTCTCCGACGATCCTCGAATCCCGCTAGCTTTGATATCACTATAAAACACAAAAATTAAACAATGTAAGCTATAAAGCTTAGTAAGCTCGTATGGCTAATAAGTAAATTTACCATTCCATTAAGTCTCAAGACTATCAATTATTCATTCGTAAGCTTACCAAGAAAATCATCCATTATATGGATTTCAATGTTTGTATGATTTATATACATACCTGTACCAACTCGTATCAATCTCATACTCATCCATATCTTTGATATACCCGTTGAACCATTTGGAATAAAAGTCGGATACTCGGGAATCTTGCACCCTAAGTGCCAATATCATGGCCCGAAGCCAAATCAATGTAACTCGCACCCGAAGTGCTAATATCATAGCCCGAAGCCAACTCAGTGTAACTCGCACCCGAAGTGCTAATATCATGGCCCGAAGCCAAATCAATGTAACTCGCACCCGAAGTGCTAATATCATGGCCCGAAGCCAAATCAATATAACCCCTGATGACATGTCATTCGTATCCTAATCTATTCCTAAGGTTCAACCGGGATTTCCAATACCGAATCTTCGTCGAATGTGTCCGCAAAGTCATAATTCACAATTTATGCAATATCAAAGCATTTAAAACACAAATATAATAATGCTTATTACATACGAACTTACCTTGAATGTAAAAACGACGAAATAAGTCGATTAGTCCGAAATCTTATTTTTCCCTCGATCTAAATCTGTATTTCACTTTTCTTAATCTATATAATATCAAATTAAACTTTTTAAATTATCAATTTATTCAGTTTAGCCCAAATGGCATATTGTGGCAAAATTACACTTTTGCCCCTAATATTTCAACATTTTTACAATTTAGTCCCTAGGCTCGTAAAACGAAATTCATTCAATTTCATCACAACCCAAGCCTAGTTGAATATTTAACACACTTATAGAAACCCATATAATTCACATATTCACACTTTTTCCACACAATTTATCACATTTTTCAAATAAATCCCTATTTGACATTTTTCTCAAAAATCACTTTACAAATGTTGTTTATCTAACAACAACCATTTATTTTTCTATCATAAAACTTTAAAATACACACACATTTATCAATGGAAAAACCCTAGAATTTTAACATTTTCTCAAATTAGTCCTTGGGCTAGCTAGATTAAGTTACAACGACTCCGAAAATATAGAAATCATTAAAAACTAACCTCAAAATTGGACACATGCATGAACCAAGCTAGCTGAAACTTCAAGCATTAACAATGGTGTTTTTCCCTAGCTTATTTTGGTGGAAGATGAACATAAAAGGCATGTCTTTTGTTTGTTCTTTAGTTTATTTAACATAATTTGCTAAATTACACATTTAACCTTGGTATATAACATTAAAAATTTACCTAACCATGTACATAAATGTCCACTCAAATTCCAAATGGTCTAATTACCATTTAAGGCCACCATATTTAAAAACCATGGCAATTTGATATCTTTTTCTTATAGAACTCAAATTTTGCATAGTATGCAATTCAATCCTAATTTTCAAATTGAGCACTCAAACAATAAAATTTCTTAACGAAATTTTCACACAACTATACTATCATGTTGTAGACCTTAAAATAATAATAAAATAAATATTTTGACCTCAAATTTGTGGTCCTAAAACCACTATTCTGATTTGACTAAAAACGGGCTGTTACAGAATATATGAAATGTGTGTATCTTAGAACAATATTGCATCACTAACACCTAAGAATACCTCAAATTAAAATTTTTATTAGCTACAAAAAATTTTAACATTGAAGCAGGGAAGAAAACCAAAAGAGAGAAATATTTTAAAACGGAGGAATAAAGATGGGAGAGATGATGGGTTTAGTGATGATGGAATATGGAGGGGGAGCCCCACTTTTATAGGCACGGGGAGGGGTAAGATTGCAAAGGAAAAATTCCTCGTGTTCAAAAATGTGTCGTAAGAGAGGTGTTTTCATCAAATATCTGAAAAATGCTTCAAATCTTACCCAGGATTCCCAAGATCAGGTCACTTTTTGGCAGACCTTTAGTGGAAATGGTAAGAAAGCTCGTTCAGTTGGGGGTTTGATCCAGGGAAGAATTTTAAGCTTGCAATGTAGATATCTAGCATCGATTGACCCTTTTAAGTATGAACTGTTTGATGTGAAAGGCAAACTCAAGCTGGAGGCGGCCATATCATCGCATCGCTCAATCAAAAATGCTATAATGGAGTTATATGTCGAGTTTGTCGAGGCTGACGAAGCTAGTCCATCTTCGACCATTGTTGCGACTAATACGAGAACCAAAGCAGAAGTAGAAAGTCTTACTACACGATTGTGCGATGGGTTCACTGGTTTGTTACAAAGCTCTTATTGTGATGTCCCTGAAGTATCAATAGGTTGATATTTTTCAGTTTCAGGCATCGATTTCAACTTTGGCGGCTACTATCAATTAAGGTATAAGCGTAACCCGAACCTCGACACTCGGGCACGACATTTAGTTAGTGCGTCTAATTTAACTTCGGTGGTTCTATGTCTTGTGGTGGGACCACTTATACTGGGGGCATCAACTTACACCGATTGGTAATTCGGTGCAGATTTTACCGAGCACATGGGGTATAGAAGAACTGATGACTTACTTCTTATGACTGGGTCTGACGATGGTACATTAAATGTTATGGTTGAATATGAAAATGAAGATGCAGCCGAGGAAAAAGGAATAATAGATGTTGTTGACAGATCAAAGTCAAACCTCGATCCAATTCAACAGTCCGGTCCTGATGGTTTGGAAGTAGTACTTTTTTCTGAACTAAAGCAGGTTCCAACTAAGCCAGAACCTTGAGGTTCTAATGATGACAGTTCGAAAATTGCTACAAGATGACAGTTCAAAAATTGCTACAAATCTAATTCTGCGATTTAGGGCGTATGAACATTTGCCCCATATGACCAACATTGACCTCTCCACCGAGGGTAATTTAGAGTTTCGACAGCTCCCTCACAGAACACTTGGCCATTCAAGCTCATCATCAAATGTCTAGGTATTGAAAGTGGGCATAGAGTACCCCATTAAAGATGCTTTTCTTGCTATATTGAAGCGGTACAGCTTCAAATAATGGCGTATGTAACACCCCTAACTCGTCTCCATCATCAGATTAGGGTTACGAAGTGTTACCATTCGTAAACCATTCATATACATGCATACTATCCCTAAATCGAGACCTCGAAGCCCTAAAAATAGCTTATAAGCAATTCGGGACCAAATTGTAACAATTTAGAATGTTTAGGAAAAAGATGCAAATTTGAAAAATAGAGGTCACATGACCGTGTGGCACCGTGTAACTTTCGAACTAGGGACACACGGCCATGTCCCAGTCCATGTCCTCACCTGTGTAACACTCTGAATAGGGTCACATGGTCATGTCAAACACACATGTGCCAGGTCGTGTAACTCTCTGAGTTGCCCCATACGACCGTGTGCCAGGCCATGTGTTAAGTCATGTAACTCATTGACTTGCACCCTAAGAAATCCCCAAATGACATACGGTAGTATCGCCAGGCCGTGTGCTTCACTCGGCTGAGACACATGCCCGTGTCTCAAGCCATGTAAACTCAAAATTTACCTAAATCAAGCCATTTCAAAATCATTTCATGCATAACCTTTCAACCCATTTAAGCACACTTTAAGGGGACCAAAACATCACCCAAACACACATGAAAATTCCATTTCAAGGTCCTAATTCAACTAACCAGTATGCCATTCAAAGGCACCACAATTATAAAAACACAATATTTACCAAAACATGTAGACATTACCTCATTCCATGCATAAAGACTTTATTATATTATGTGCCTAAAACACATCATAATTGACCATTTCCATGCCATTCCAAACATACCATAAGAGATAAATATGCATAGTAAGGTAACCAAAATGACACAATTTGACAAAGGCATCAAATGATACCAAACCAAGATAACTTTCAAAACTAATACATGCCAAAATACCATTAACACATTCATCAAAATACCATTACAAAACACCCTATACATGCCATTATAAACCTTGGCCAAAATGCACAAAAACTACCGAACTGACTTCTGGATAGTGTGATAGATCTCCAACAAACTTCCAAACTGATTGAGCTTCCGATAATCTATAAAACAAAGGAAAGAAACTACGTAAGCAACGAGTGCTTAGTAAGCTCGTATAAATCAAAACATAACTTACCATTGCATTTGCATAATATAAAGCATAAGTATAATATCAACCAAAACCATAAGCTTGGCATAAGCCTATATATCATCATCAAATTCACAAGTTAGCACACTTATATTTAATCCAAATGAATTAACCATAGGATAATTAAATTTCCATATGAAATACATCATTTAGTTCATAAATTCTTTTCATGAGATTATGCTTAATTCCATTTGAATACTTGCCATTTCATTCTCTTTTCTTGCCCGTTGAACCATTTAGAATTACATCGGATACTTGGGAAAGCTCACACGAAGTGTGCCTTTACATATAACTGTAACATTTCCTTTACATCATTGCTCACACGAGTTGTGAAATGAGCCTGCTCACACAAGCTATAGGTCGGAATGTAAGCTATACGATGCTGATCATACGAGCTGTGGAGAATCTACAAAAAATGCAGGATCTCAGCCGCCGGTAGGACATTCAAGACCAGCACTCAAAACATGAAATCCGTAATGACATGTCATTTGTATCCTAAGAATTCCTAAGGTTCAACCGAGACTCGATATCCGTCAATTCATCATAGCATTGATTCGTTTATATATCGATCCATTTACATTATAAATAATATAATAAACATTCAATTAAATAACATTTACACGATAACTGTTCATACGAACTTACCTCGATAACTAGGGCGTAGCTGTAACAGCCCATTTTCAATGAATCGGAATAGTGGTTTCGAGACAACAAATCCGAGTCCGTAAGAAAAATTATTTTAAAATTATTTTATGGTCTAGCGTATGATAGGAATATCGTATAAAAATTTTGTTAAGAAAATTTTACCGATTACATGTTTAGTTCATAAAAGGACCAAATTGTATGAAATGCAAAAGTTGAGTTCTAATAGCTATAAGTATCAAATAGCTATGGAATTAAAAATTGGAGGTCCTTATATGGAAAATAGACCATTAAGAAGAGTAAGTAGATAAGTATGATTAGCCATCAATGGAAAATTAGAAAAAGAAAAGGACTAAATTGGAAAGTGGAAATAATAAAAGATGATAAATAATTAAATAACAAAATATCATCTTTTTCATCATCTTTCCCAAATTATTTTACATGGAAACCCTAGCTAAGAGAAAAGAATTCAAGCAAGCTTATTGGCTTAATTGGGTAAGTAATCTTATCCCGTTTTTACTAAATTTTATATTTCCGAGATCGTAAAAGCTTAATTTAGCTATCTTGGGGATTAATTTGTAATGTTATCAAAGTATTAAAGTTTTTCCATGGATGAATATGCATGAATTATGAAATTTGTGGTAGAAAATGAAAGGCTGTTGATAGATAAATAACTTTTGTAAAGTGAATTTTGATGAAATTGTGATTTAGGGACTAAATTGTAAAGATATAAAATTTATGAAAAAATTTTGAATTTTATGAATTACATGGGCTGCAAATGTTACATGTAAAAATCGGTTAGGCTTGGAATAAGGTTTAAATTGCATGAATTTCATTTTTCCGAGCCTAGGGACGAAATCGCCATTAATTAAAATTATAGGGGCAAAATGGTAATTTTTCCTAGGATGTGAATTGAATTGAATTGAATATGAATTGTATTAAATTGAGCTAAGTTTACTCGTATAGATCTTGATAGACCAAATACGGAGCTAGATCGAGGTAAAGAAAAAGTAACGGATTAAGAGCATACAAGTTCACGAACATTGTCGAGGCAAGTTTGTGTAACTAAATTGTGTATATTTATATGTTTAAATTGAATGTTATGTATGTGTATTGTATAATTGACATGTATGAACGGTCACATATCCGATAATACCTGATAAATAATAAGTCCCGTTTGGATAAATGAGATTCGATAGATATAGAGTTCCCAAGTTGGTTGTGGTCCTGTATATGTTGCGGACACACCATAGCTCGAAAGAGTGTCCCGTTATGAGCTCTCATGATCATCCCGATATTTGACCCTATCGAGCTTCCCGTTATATGGTTCTTGCGAGCTTTCCGTTAATAAGACTTTGGAGCATCCCGATCGGTTGTGATCTTGCATGTGTTGTGAACACACCACAGCTCTTATGAGCGTCTCGATATATGGTTCTTTGGAACTTCCCGATTAAAGGCTCTTTGTGAGCTTCCCGTTAATGGCTTTCCGGAGCTTCCCGATATGGCTCGCTTGAACTTCCCGATATATGGCTATCTAGAGCTTCCCGATTAATAGCTCTTTGGAGCTACCCGTTATTGGCTCTTATAAGCTTCTCGTTATACAGCCCAGATAAGCTTCCCGTTACATGGCTTACATGAGCTTCCCGTTATTAGGCTCGAGAGAGGGCTTCCCGATTATGTGCTTTAACTAGCACTCCCGAATATGAATTGACGAATTACAGATTTGTACACTTCATGTGTATTACCGTGTATCCATCGATATTTCAAATGGTTCAACGGACAAAGTTCTAATATAAGTTAAGATGAATTCTGAGTGAGATACTACCTGTATAAATCTGAAAACACATGGAAATTTATTACATGATGAGCTCATCCTTGTTTCTTGATATTCACATGAAGTACATTACTAACATGTTTCTTGAGGTTATATGTGTTTAGGCAAATTGCCAAATTGCTTTGGATGTATTTGTATGCTTACCTTAAATGTAAATGAATGGTAAGTTAATTTCCCGTTATACGAACTTACTAAGCATAATATGCTTACCATGTATTATTTTTCCTGTTTTATAGTAATTCGAAAGCTCGTTGGGTTGGAAGCTTGGCGGAGATCACTCACACTATCCATCGGCTTATTTCGGTATAAATAGTAAATTAATTTTGGTTATAATGGCATGTATAGATTTAAATAGCCAATGTTGGCATATAAATGTGTCGTAACCATTTTTTTGAAAAACGGAGGTCGACTTTAGTTTTGAAAACGAAAATAAAATGGGAGTCGCCACCAATCCTTTTTGACGAGGTGTGATCGGGTCACCTCTTTATTCAATCATTTTAATAAAATTTAAATTTACGAAAACGACGATTTTTGGTCTACGAAGTTTTGAGAAATCGGGTTCGGGAGTCGATTACATGCGAGGAAGGGTTAGCACCCTCGTCACGCCCAAACTTGGTACCTAATTGATTATTAATGTCCTAATGTCGAAAATTGGAAAAGATTTTAAAATACGAATCCTTTAGAAAATGTTTGGGTAATTCGAATTGGATACCGAAATTCCCTTGTTTCGAAAAGATGAAATACCACATCCAGCACGTTAGGATATGATGTTTCAACCCTCGATACCAAGATCATTTCATGATTTCCAAAATTTATACATTGTAATTTCGAAAGGGTATTCCACTATTCGGACAAACCAAAAACCGAAACCCAGTACGATTGGACACGATTCCTCGAATTTCCAAACATGAAATATTGCCTTACGGTCAAAATCTTAAAAGTTTATTTAGTCATTTGGACGAACGAAAATCGAAACCCAGCACGATTGGGCACGATTCCTCGAACCTCCAAACATGAAACATTGCCCTGTTTAAAAATCCTTTAGATGAAATATAGTAATTTTACAAAATATATTTTTATTTAATAATATAGTATTAAACTAAGACAATAAATTTAGATGTAAATATAGTAAATATAATAAAACTAATACTAATAATAATAATAATAATAATATCAAATAATAGTAATAATAACAATAGTATGGTTACAAAGTAATAATAGAAACGACAGTAATAATAAAAAATATATGGATATATATAAAAATAATGATATAATAATAGTAATAACAATAATAATGAAAATAAAATAATAGTAGTGATAATAATTAAATAAAATAATGGTAATAATAATAAAATAATAATAATAAAATAATAAAAATAATAACAATAATGAAAATAATAATGAAAATAAAGTAATGACAATAATAATAATAATAATAATAATAATAATAATAATAATAATAATAACTAAAAGGGATTGGGGGCTAAATCGAATTTTAAACGAAAGTTTGGGGCAAAATATGAAATAAAAAATAAAAGGAAAGGACTTATTTGTATGCGCGAAAGAAGCGGAGGGACCAAAGAGGTAATAAACCCCTCCGGCCAAAGCCTTGCAAAGACAGAAAGGGGACCAAATTGCGAACCGGAGTAAATTATGGGGTCAAATTTGCAAAATAAAAAACTTAATTAAAAAGGTAAAAAAATGCGGAAGGACCTAATGGGCAATTAGCCCCATAAGCAAAAATACGCGGATCCTCCGGGCGGGTCGGGTCGACACGCGGATCTTGGGGGCCAAAACGACGTCGTTTTGGCGCTTGAAAGGCTTGCCCAAAACGACGTCGTTTTGGGAGGCTATTTAAGGCCTAAAATTCTGAAAAATTTTCATTTGTCACCTGTTTTTAAAAAAACTTTAACCTGTCTTTCTTTTTTCACTGCAGGTCTAGAACTCTGGCACCGCTCCAGCCATCGGACCGCCACGCGTCGCTGCCATACGCGGCGGCCGGAAGTCGAACCGACGCCCTTTTTTTATGTTTTAAACGGTAAATTCTTTTTTTGTTACCCCTTTTTACTCTTTACACATATGTTTAAACAAACATTCGAAATAGGACAAGAATAATAAAACGAAAATGTGAAAGTCACCTCTTTCGGCTTCGTTTTTTTGTTTTTTTGATATGCTGTTTACTCTTCCTTGTTTAATCTCTGTTTTTGGTGTAGATTTTTTGTGTTTTTTTTTGAATGTTTGAATCTCTCTGCTATATTGCTAAAAAAGGGATCATTTACAAAGAAGTTTTAATTGGCTTTTATAGCCTGAACTTTTACAATCTTATTTACTTTCTGTCTTGTCTCTTTTAATGCCTTGCAGGTGCTAGTGGCGGTGGATGGTGCAGATGGGACGGTGGCCGGTGGCGTCAGAATGTCAGGGGTCAGAAGCCAGACCTAGGTGCGGCGCACCTAAGGTTTCTTTGCTGTCCTTTTTTTATTTGTTTTGGCTAATTGATTTTTTTGGGGTATTGGTCTTCTAAATTGGGTTTGTTTAATTATTGGGTTGTAATTGGCTGTAATGGGCATTGGTGTATGATGTTGGGCTGGTTTTAGGGTTAATGGGTTGGTTTAACGGGTTTTAGGTGTTATTGGGGGCTGTAAAATGGGTCCCGGGCAGATTGGGCCTTCTACAGCTGCCCCTCTTTGCTCATTGTCGTACAACGGGAATAGAGCAAAGACATAAAGAATGACCAAATTTTCCCGGTCTTGTTGAGTCTTGGTGCTCCTATTCTTCAGGTAGCCTTATTTCAGTCCACCACATCTTGTTGCTTTGACTCGCACCACCGCCACTTCAAAGAGATGGGACCTGTAGTTTCGATCTGCTACACTGCAACCTCAAGATTGTTTTGATTTGCTTTATTGCCACTTCAGAGAGATACGATCAATTCTTTTATAGCTTTAATCTGTTCCTCTGCAAACTCAGGGAGACAAGATTTGATGTCTCCGATCTGCTTCCTGCAACTTCAGGAATGCCAGATCTGCTATCTTCAATCTCCTCCACTGCAAACTCAGGGAGATAAGATCTGATGTCTTCGATCTGCTTCCTGCAACTTCAAGAACGCCAGATCTTCTATCTTCAATCTGCTCCACTGCAAACTCAGGGAGACAAGATCTGATGTCTTCGATCTGCTTCCTGCAACTTCAGGAACGCCAGATCTGCTATCTTCAATCTGCTCCACTGCAAACTCAGGGAGACGAGATTTGATACCTTCGATCTGCTTCCTGCAACTTCAGGAACGCCAAATCTACTTTCTTCAATCTGCTCCATTGCAAACTCAGGGAGACAAGATTTGATGTTTTCGATCTGCTTCCTGCAACTTCAGGAATGCCAAATCTGCCTTCTTCAATCTGCTCCACTGCAAACTCGGAGAGACAAGATTTGATGTTTTCGATCTGCTTCCTGCAACTTCAAGAATGCCAAATCTGCTTTCTTCAATATGCTCAACTGCAAACTCAGGGAGACAAGATCTAAAAAGTAATCATTTACCCTACAACATCGTCCTATGACCTGTAGAATGGGTATATGCTTATGCTGAATGATTAGGATACTGTGACCGAAATGAATCAAATACTCCTATTCAACCGTGTTATGATATGTGAATGCAAAATGATATGAGTATGATTCCTATTCAAGGTGTTATCACTCATTTATCCGTCAAGGTTTCATCTTCGTTCCCAATGAAGTATCATTTTCTTGCTCAAACAATTTGCCCTCATGGAAATGTTAGGGCTCATTCCTCTTGAACCTCGGGACACGGGTCGTATATTGACTTCAAACCATCCCCCAAGGAATCACAACTTTTCTGTCTGTCCTTATTGCAACTTAAGGGATACAGGACTTGTTTCAACTTTCGATTCATTCTACCACAATTTAGGGTTTTTTTGAATCTTTTCTGTCAAAAATTGGTCTGTCATACCATTCTCCGAATGACCCGATGACATTGTTTATCTCCATCACAACCACTTAATTGGACAAAGAATTCAGAGAAATAGTCTCCATCAAGACTCTTCTTTCTCAAATATCTCCAATCTATGTACATGGAGATTTTGAACAATTGTCCTGTTTCGGTTTCTAGAAATTTCCAAAGCAATATATAGAACTTCTTTTGTGAAATTATTAGTTCATCAATCATTATTTCAATGCAACATGTTTATGAATGATGGGTAACAATAAATTGATTCCAAAGAGAGTCAAATGAATTATCAAAGATACAAGGAAAATTAACTGGGATCATATCTTTGAGAATAAGAAGAACCCAAAGATAGTAAAATGAATAAAACAAAGATCAGATGCCCTAGATATCACAGATTGGGCTTCTATATACAACTTCATGAAGACTGCTTTGAGCTTAACATGTGTTTAGAAGACTCAAAGTACTTTGTTGATGCCCCAATATGCAACCTACTTCATTTGCGGGTCCATTCAAAATTTGAGCTGCCCTTTTCAGGTTTTCAACTCAAAACCCCTTTGGTCTCAAGGCGCCCTTTGCGGGTTTTCGTCTTGGCCTCTCCACATTTTTTTTGAGAAGTCTCAAAGTGCCCTTTGCGGGTTTTCACCTTGGCCTCTTCTTCTTTTCAAGCAAAGTATTTTTTGACTGAATCCGAGTTCACGGGATTGGGTAAGCTTTTCCCATCCATTTCAGTCAGAATCAGTGCACCTCTAGAGAAAGCTTTCTTCACCACATATGGTCCTTCCCAATTCGGCATCCATTTTTCTCTAAAATCCTTTTGTATGGGAATGATTTTTTTCAGTACAAGGTCCCCTTCATGAAACTCTCTTGGGCGAACTTTTTTATTATAGGCTCGCATCATTCGTTTTTGGTACATCTGACCATGACGAATAGCCCTTAGCCTCTTTTCTTCAATTAAGTTCAACTGATCATATCGAGCCTGGATCCATTCAGCTTCATCCAGCTTTATTTCTGACAAAACTCGAAGAGACGGTATTTCCACTTCAATAGGTAGATTTGCCTCCATCCCATAGACTAATGAGAAAGGAGTTGCCCCAGTAGAAGTTCTGACGGACGTCCGATAAGCATAGAGTGCAAATGGTAATTTCTCGTGCCAATCCTTATATGTCTCAGTTATTTTTCCTACTATCTTTTTGATGTTTTTATTGGCCGCTTCCACTGCCTCATTCATTTTTGGACGATACGGAGACGAGTTGTGGTGTTTGATGTTGAATTGACCACAAACCTCTGCTATCGTACTATTGTTCAAGTTCAATGCATTGTCTGATATGATCCTCTCAGGCATTCCATACCGACAAATGATCTCCTTTTTCAGGAACCGACTAACTGCTGATTTAGTAACGCTAGCATATAAAGCAGCATCTACCCATTTTGTGAAGTAGTCAATGACCACAAAGATGAAACGGTGCCCATTCGAAGCTTTCGGTGAGATTGGTCCAATAACATCCATGCCCCACATGGAAAAAGGCCATGAGGAAGTCATAACATGCAACGGTGACGGAGGCACATGAATTTTGTCTCCATAAATCTGACATTTATGACATCTTTTGGAAAAATTGATACAATCTCCTTCCATGGTGGACCAATAATATCCAAATCTCATTATCTGTCTAGCCATTGTGAATCCATTAGCATGGGTTCCACAAACGCCCTCGTGAACTTCTTCTAGGATTTTCCTAGCTTCAACAGAATCAACGCATCTCAACAGTACTTGATCTTTTCTCTTTTTGTACAAGATATCTGTAACACCCCCTACCCGTATTCGTTGTCAGAATAAGGTACGGGGCATTACCGGAGTTTACAATTTTTTTTTTTTTTTTTTTGAAACCGAAACCATTCTAATTCATCATATTTTCAAAATAAAATTCATGCATATTTATAAGATAACTTTAACAGATAAGCCATACCAATGGCTGACCTTACATTCATTTCATACTAACATTTATTTTATTAGCTTATACATGCCATTCATTTTTAAACTAAAGTTTCTTTAAATACCGAATATCTTTGGGGTTGATAGTGTGATGAGTCTCCCACCGATCTGACCTCCGAGCTCTTAACACTACAAAACAAGGGAAAGGAAAACAGAGTAAGCACTTTGTGCTTAGTAAGCCCATGTAACAAGAATTATACTTACCTAATATTTTCAATACAATGTAATAAGCATTCATATATCCATTCAATGCATTAATACCCTAACATGCACAAGCTCAACATTCAAGTTAGTTCATTAATTTCCATATATCAATAATACACACACCATGATTGATGAGCTCATCAATACCATGATTTCCATTTTTTTATATTTATCCCATTGAATTACTCGAATTTCGATGGATTTTCAGAGGTACACTTTAGTGTACAAATTTGGTCCGTCTAATTCATATTCATGTGCGCACATTTTCATTTCAGAGAGCACACTCCATGAACCTCATCTTTACAATGGGATTACTATCCGAGCTAAATCCTCAGTAATATAAACTCATAGAGTATTGTCGGGATTACCATCAAAGCTAAATCCTGCAACGACAATTACTCTAATGAGTTTGGATCTGAATTACTATCCAAAGCTAAATTGGACCTAATTCGGATTACCCGTCCAAGCTAAATCCATTTTCCACATATTCTTCGGGAGGGCTATATCGAGGATAGGATCACCCGTCGGGCTAGATCCTTTTACCGTCAATTCCTTTTCAGAGATCCATCGAATTTTCCTTTCATTCAACCGGGATTTCTTCCCCTTTTTATCAAATATATCAATGTTTCATCAATCTTCATACAATGAACATTCAAATTATATTCACATCAATAACATCCATTTCAAGCATTTAAGAAAATAATTCAAGTTACATGAACTTACCTCGATACTAGTTCGTTTATAAAATCTACTAATCCGGGACTTTTTCCTTTCCTCGATCTAGCTTCATATTTGAGTTTTCCGGATCTAAATAAATAAATTCAATCATCAATTCAGTACATTTCATGTTCACATGTAGCATTTTCTATAATTCTATTATTATTTTTAGCTTATTCAAAGCTGTCTACTTGAGTCACAGTCACTTAATTATTTATTTCTCGAGCTACAGAGCTCCAAATGAAGAACCGTTAATTTTCCCTGAAACTAGACTGACATATCTTCTTCCCATAAAATTTTCAGAATTTTTGGTATGGCCAATCAATACCAGATTATTCTTAAAGTTTCCCCTGTTTCACTGTTTGACTGTTCTGACCTCTCTTCACTACGAATCAAATTACTCTTCATACAGAATTCATATGACCTTCTTATTTATTTCATTTGAAAATAGACTCATTCAGGATTCTAAACATATAAAGTTAAGCCCCTAATTATTTTTCTCCAATTTTTTTATGATTTTTCAAAGTCAGAACAGGGGATCCCGAAATTCCTCTGGATCAGTCTTACAAAAATATGAATATCTCAAATTACAGAATTCCTTTGCTTTCCATGTTTCTTTCTGTATGAAAATAGACTCAATAAGCTTTAATTTCATATCTCACTCAGCTTCTAATTCCACTTCTACGATTTTTAGTGATTTTTCAAAGTAACCCTACTGCTGTTGTCCCAAAACAGTTTTCTTATAGCTTATTTTACAATTAAATCCTTTACCCAATTCTAACTTCATATTCTTTCAATTAAACCACTAATTCATCATTTTATTCATCATATGCTATATTCAAAAACTCTGAAACTTCAAAAATTTCAACTTAAATTCATCAAAACTTTGTTCTAAAACTTATAAAGCATCAAAATTAAAAGAAAAAGGACTAAATTAACTTACCAAATTAAACTCCAAGCTTCAAACTTTTAATTTTCCCTTTTCTTCTTTCTTTTCTCTTGTTTCTTTCTTCTTTCACGTTTGCTCTCTGTTTCTTTTCTGTTTCTATCTCTTTTGTTTCTTTTCTCTTTTCTTTATATAATAATATAATAATATAATAATATAATAATAAACTAAAAATCTCAGATTTTTTTCTTCAATTCACCGCCTCAATCTAGACAAAATGGCTTAATTGCCATTTTGGTCCTTTATACTTTCTTTTAATCTATAATTAAACTTTTACTTTCATTTCAATTTAGTCCTTTTCATTTAATTACCTACCCAAACGTTAAAATTTTCTAACGAAAGTTTAATACCGCATTACTAACATTTTATAAATATTTATAAAAATATTTCCTATCATATAAAGACTCATGCAAACATATTGAAATAAATTTCTATTTAAATCGAATTTATGGTTGCGAAACCATTATTCCGATAATCTTGAATTTAGGCCATTACAACTCTCCCCCCCTTTTAAGGATTTTCGTCCTCGAAAATCTTACCGATAAAAGAGGTTTGGATATTGTTTCCTCATTGCCTCCTCCGGTTCCCATGTCGCGTCCTCAATCCCGTGCTTTTGCCACAATACTTTCACCAAATTTATTTTTTTATTTCTAAGCTCCTTTGTTTCCCGTGCCAATATCTTGACCGGTTCTTCACTGTAAGTCATATCCGGCTGAATCTCCACTACGCCGGAGAAATAACATGTGAAGGATCTGACCGATATCGTCGTAGCATAGACACATGAAAAACATTATGGATTTTATCAAGTTCTGGTGGTAATGCCAACCGATAAGCGACCGGTCCAATTCTTTCTATGATCTCATATGGCCCGATAAATCTTGGACTCAATTTACCCTTTCGACCGAATCGAGAACTTTCTTCCAAGGAGACACTTTCGGGAATACCTTGTCAGACACTGAAATTCAATCTCTTTTCGTTTAAGATCGGCATATGATTTTTGGCGATCGGAAGCAGCTTTTAAACTATCCCGAATAACCTTTACTTTTTCTTCTGTTTCCTGGATCAAATCAACCCCGTGTATCTTCTTTTCACTGAGCTCTGTCCAATACAATGGTGTTCTACATTTTCTACCATACAAAGCTTCATATGGTGCCATTTTAATATCGGATCGATAATCTTTGTTATTGTAAGCAAATTCAATCAAAGGTAGGTACCTCTCCCAATTACCTTCAAACTCTAGTATACAACATCGGAGCATATCTTCCAATACTTGAATTACACGCTCAGATTGGCCATCTGTCTGAGGATGAAATGCAGTACTGAAATACAACTGAGTACCCAAAGCTTCTTGCAATTTATCCCAGAAACGAGACGTAAATCGGGGATCTCTATCTGATATAATGGAGATAGGCACTCCATGTAACCTGACAATCTCAGATATGTACAATTCAGCCAGTTTATCTAAAGAATAATCCATACGCACGGAATAAAGTGTGTCGACTTTGTCAATCGGTCAACAATCACCCAAATAGCATCTTTTTCCTCGGAGACAACGGTAACCCGATACAAAATCCATAGTGATTCTTTCCCATTTCCATTCCGGTATAGTAATTGGTGAAGTAACCCGAAGGTACGATGTTCTCGCTTTAACTCGTTGACATATCAAACATCTTGATACAAACTCGGAAATATCACGTTTCATACCGCCACCAAGACATCTTCTTCAAATCATTATACATTTTATTACTTCCCGGATGTACGGACATAGTACCACTGTGAGCCTCGTGTAAAATCTTTCATGACGAGCTCTCGAATTCTTGGGTACACATACCCTACCTCTGAATAATAAACAATCACCAACCCTAACTTGAAATTGAATCGAGACTGACTCACATTGTGCCCGTTTAACTGTAACTCTCATTACTCTTCCGAGCTTCACATATTTCTTTGTAAAAATGTCGGTTTAGCTCTCAATTCAGCTAAGATTGAACCATCATCAACCAAAGACAATCGGGTATTCATAACTCGTAAAGCAAACAGAGATTTTCGACTCAAAGCATCACCACAACATTAGCCTTACGGATGATAATCAATAATCAAATCATAGTCTTTTATCAATTCAAGCCACTGCTATTGTCTTAAATTCAAATCTTTCTGTGTCATCAAATATTTCAAGCTTTTATGATCGGTATAAATATGACATTTTTCACCGTACAAGTAATGCCGCCATATCTTCAATGCAAAAACAATAGCACTAACTCAAGATCATGTACCGGATAATTTCTTTCATGTGGTTTAAGTTGTCTTGAAGCATAGGCTATTACTTTACCTTCTTGCATCAAGACACAACCTAAACCATTTAATGAGGCATCTTTGTAAATAACAAATTCCTTACCCGGTTCAGCCGCACTAATATGGTGCTTTCGTTAGTAGATCTTTCAATCGGTTGAAAACTCACGACATTCATCGATCCACTCGAACTTTACATCTTTACGCAATAATCGAGTCATCGGAGAAGCTATCATAGAGAATCCTTGTACAAATCTCCGATAATAACCAGCTAAACCCAAGAAACTTCTAACTTGAATCTGAGTCTTGGTGGACTCCAATTGACAATAGTTGAGATTTTACTTGGATCTACCACGATGCCTTCAAAGCAGATACAATATGTCCAAGAAAACCCACTTCTCGAAGCCAAAATTCACATTTATCGAATTTAGCATATAATTGTTTCTCTCGCAGAATTTGCAACACATTTCTCAAATGTTCTGTATGTTCTTCTTCATCTCGAGAATAAACCAAAATATCATCAATGAAAACTACCACAAACCTATCTAAGTACGGTCTGAATATCCGATTCATCAAATCCATAAATACTGCAGGTGCATTAGTCAACCCAAATGGCATAACTAGAAACTCATAATGCCCGTACCTGGTTCTGAAAGCTGTCTTTGGCACATCTGACTCCTTTACTCGTAACTGATAGTAGCCCGATCGGAGATCAATCTTTGAAAATATAGTAGCACCTTTCAGTTGATCAAATAAATCATCAATCCGGGGCAACGGATACTTATTCTTTATAGTTACCTTATTGAGCTGTCGATAGTCAATACACAATCTCAAAGACCCATCTTTCTTTTTCACAAACAACCGGAGCACCCAAGGTGAATGACTCTGGTCGGACAAAACCTCTATCAACAAGTTCTGTAATCGTGTCTTTAATTCCTTTAATTTTGTAGAGAGCCATCCGATCACGGAGCTATAGAAATCGGGGTAGTTCGGAATCAAATCTATAGAAAATTCCACTTCTCTTTCGGTGGCAACCACCGTAACTCTTCCGAAACACATCGGAAAATTCACATACCACTAGCATCGCTTGAATCTTTGACTCGAGATACCTTAGTATCTAATACATAAGCAAGAAAAGCATCATACCCTTTTGACATACTACGAGCGGTAATAATCGAAATCACATCGGATAATCCCTGCAATCGATCGGATTTAACCCGAAGTAATTCACCATTTCGCACTTCAACACAATATATTTACTTTTATAGGTTTACTCATCGCATCGCGCCGAGTTAACCAATCCATGCCCAATATCACATCAAACTCATCAAATGGCGGTAACATCAAATCACCAGAAACAATAACCTCTTACCATCAAGTGGACAATTTTTACAAATTTTATCCACCAAAATAGATTGGCCAAAAGGGTTCGAGACTTTAACCACAAATTCGATGAGGTTCAATAGATAAATCTTTAACGCATGCAAGTTTTACACATATATATGAATGCGTAGAACCGGGATCAATTAATGCGAGAATATCGGTTTCAAGTAAAGAAAATGTACCGAGAATAACATCGGGTCTTGCCGAGGCATCTTCTCCGCACGCATGACATATGTTCTAGGAGGCGCCGTGTCTCTGTGCCTACTTATAGTATCTTTTGTAGCTCCTCGGCTACCACCGACATTCTTGGATGGTCGAGATGGTCTACCCTCAAAGATGGATTACTTGGCTTTGATATATATTCACTTCTTTTTCACTTCTTTACGGACAATCTCTCGAGGAAATGATCTAAAGAACCACATCGGTAACAAGCCCCGCTCTTAAATCGACATTCACCAAAATGAGCTTTATTACAATATGGCATCTCGGCTTAGGGTACCAACACCGCCAACACCGGTCACCGATGGAGTGGAAGGTCTTGAATTAGTGCGTTGTGAAGCTCGCACTCTATCCGAATACCCAGTGGTTGAGGTAGAACGATCCCGGTACTTCTTCAATTTCTTTGGAGCAAAACCGAGATTTTTCCATTGGTCTTTTACTAAAAATTCGAGCTTCCTCTCACTGTTTCTTTTCTTTGCTCCATTCTTACGCTTTATAAGCTCGCTCGCTAGTGTAGCAAACTCTCGAATTTCAAGAATTCCAACAAGTAGCTTAATTTCTTCATTCAACCCTTCTTCAAATCGTTTGCACATTTGACTTCCGATTGTACCCATTCTCGAGCATATTTACTCAACCGAACAAATTCTCTTTCATACTCGAATCGATCTATTGCCTGTTTCACTCAAGAAATTCTTTTCTTTTCGATCAAGGAATCTCTGGTCGATATATTTCTTTTTGAACTCGGTGCGGAAGAATTCCCATGTAATTTCTTCTTTGAAACAACTCAAGCTTTAGTATTCCACCAATGATAAGTTTGTGTCTTTTAGCGATGAAACAAAGACATTTCAAACATTCTTACGGCGTGCAAGATAATTCCTCCAAAACCCGAGTAGTATTTTCTAACCAAAATTCAGCTCTTTCGGGATCATCATCAATCGCTTTGCTCAAATTCTTCTACCCATATATTTTCGAATTTTATCAGCAGGAGCTTTTCCTTTTCTCGATGATTCAAGACTGCACCTGTGGAATCTCGGGAACCGGTGGAGGAACAGGAGGGGGAGCTTGAGTCTGCTGCACTGTAGGGTTAGTTCTTATGTACTGGGTAAACCATTCATTCATCATTTGAAAGAAGGCTATTTTTGCCTCCTCTCCTTGACCCTCTATACCGGGCCTTCTACTGCTAGTTTCTTCTCTTTGTATTGAAGCCGGAGCATGACTCCCAGCTTCCTCAGATTGAGCTCGGTCAGATGACATTACTATAAGGAAAACACAATTTAAATGGTTAGGAGATATCACACTATCAAAAATAATTTAAATGGCATGTATAGCTAATCCGTTTTCGCTATATCGGTCCTAGAACCGGCTAAACCGTAGCTCTGATACCAACAAATGTAACACCCCTACCCGTATTCGTTGTCGAGAATAAGTGCACGGGCATTACCGAGTTTACAATTTTTTTTTTTTTTTTTTTTTTTTTGAAACCGAAACCATTCTAATTCATCATATTTTCAAAATAAAATTCATGCATATTTATAAGATAACTTTAACAGATAAGCCATACCAATGGCTGACCTTACATTCATTTCATACTAACATTTATTTTATTAGCTTATACATGCCATTCATTTTTAAACTAAAGTTTCTTTAAATACCGAAATACTGGGGTTGATAGTGTGATGAGTCTCCCACCGATCTGACCTCCGAGCTCTTAACACTACAAAACAAGGGAAAGGAAAACAGAGTAAGCACTTTGTGCTTAGTAAGCCCATGTAACAAGAATTATACTTACCTAATATTTTCAATACAATGTAATAAGCATTCATATATCCATTCAATGCATTAATACCCTAACATGCACAAGCTCAACATTCAAGTTAGTTCATTAATTTCCATATATCAATAATACACACACCATGATTGATGAGCTCATCAATACCATGATTTCCATTTTTTTTTTATATTTATCCCATTGAATTACTCGGAATTTCGATGGATTTTCAGAGGTACACTTTAGTGTACAAATTCGGGTCCGTCAATTCATATTCATGTGCGCACATTTTCATTTCAGAGAGCACACTCCCGCGAACCTCATCTTTACAATGGGATTACCAGTCGAGCTAAATCACTGTAATATAAACTCATAGAGTATTGTCGGGATTACTACCCAAAGCTAAATCCTCGCAACGACAATTACTCTAATGAGTTTGGATCAATTACCAGATCCCAGCTAAATTCAGACCTAATTCGGATTACCCGTCCGGGCTAAATCCATTTTCCACATATTCTTCGGGAGGGCTATATCAGGATAGGATCACCCGTCGGGCTAGATCCTTTTACCGTCAATTCCTTTTCAGAGATCCATCGAATTTTCCTTTCATTCAACCGGATTTCTTCCTTTTTATCAAATATATCAATGTTTCATCAATCTTCATACAATGAACATTCAAATTATATTCACATCAATAACATCCATTTCAAGCATTTAAGAAAATAATTCAAGTTACATGAACTTACCTCGATACTAGTTCGTTTATAAAATCTACTAATCCGGGACTTTTTCCTTTCCTCGATCTAGCTTCATATTTGAGTTTTCCGGATCTAAATAAATAAATTCAATCATCAATTCAGTACATTTCATGTTCACATGTAGCATTTTCTATAATTCTATTATTATTTTTAGCTTATTCAAAGCTGTCTACTTGAGTCACAGTCACTTAATTATTTATTTCTCGAGCTACAGAGCTCCAAATGAAGAACCGTTAATTTTCCCTGAAACTAGACTGACATATCTTCTTCCCATAAAATTTTCAGAATTTTTGGTATGGCCAATCAATACCAGATTATTCTTAAAGTTTCCCCTGTTTCACTGTTTGACTGTTCTGACCTCTCTTCACTACGAATCAAATTACTCTTCATACAGAATTCATATGACCTTCTTATTTATTTCATTTGAAAATAGACTCATTCAGGATTCTAAACATATAAAGTTAAGCCCCTAATTATTTTTCTCCAATTTTTTTATGATTTTTCAAAGTCAGAACAGGGGATCCCGAAATTCCTCTGGATCAGTCTTACAAAAATATGAATATCTCAAATTACAGAATTCCTTTGCTTTCCATGTTTCTTTCGTATGAAAATAGACTCAATAAGCTTTAATTTCATATCTCACTCAGCTTCTAATTCCACTTCTACGATTTTTAGTGATTTTTCAAAGTAACCCTACTGCTGTTGTCCCAAAACAGTTTTCTTATAGCTTATTTTACAATTAAATCCTTTACCCAATTCTAACTTCATATTCTTTCAATTAAACCACTAATTCATCATTTTATTCATCATATGCTATATTCAAAAACTCTGAAACTTCAAAAATTTCAACTTAAATTCATCAAAACTTTGTTCTAAAACTTATAAAGCATCAAAATTAAAAGAAAAAGGACTAAATTAACTTACCAAATTAAACTCCAAGCTTCAAACTTTTAATTTTCCCTTTTCTTCTTTCTTTTCTCTTTTTCTTTCTTCTTTCACGTTTGCTCTCTGTTTCTTTTCTGTTTCTATCTCTTTTGTTTCTTTTCTCTTTTCTTTATATAATAATATAATAATATAATAATATAATAATAAACTAAAAATCTCAGATTTTTTTCTTCAATTCACCGCCTCAATCTAGACAAAATGGCTTAATTGCCATTTTGGTCCTTTATACTTTCTTTTAATCTATAATTAAACTTTTACTTTCATTTCAATTTAGTCCTTTTCATTTAATTACCTACCCAAACGTTAAAATTTTCTAACGAAAGTTTAATACCGCATTACTAACATTTTATAAATATTTATAAAAATATTTCCTATCATATAAAGACTCATGCAAACATATTGAAATAAATTTCTATTTAAATCGGATTTATGGTTGCGAAACCATTATTCCGATAATCTTGAATTTAGGCCATTACAATATCCCCATCTAAAACATAGTCAGAAGCCAATCTCCTTAATGTTCTTTTCTCATTCTCAGTTGCATGCTCTAGGTATTCACGATTTTTTACGTATCGCAATACATCCTGATACCAAGGGTGGTCATCTTTTTCCTCTTCTTCCAGGTTATAACAATGGGCTGGAACTTCGAAGATACTCATCTGAATGGGTCTCATATCCTCTGGTTTGTTCACTTTGATCATAGAAGCCAGGGTTGCCAAAGCATCTGCCATCTAATTTTCATCACGTGGGAGATAATTAAAAGTGATGTCATCAAACTCCTCAATCAATCCCAAAACTATCTTTTGATAATTGATCAGTTTGGGATCTCTCGTCTCCCATTCACCTTTTAGCTGGTAAATCACTAGTGCAGAATCTCCATATACTTCTAGCACTCTGATTTTACGCTCTATAGCTGCTCGAATTCCTATGATGCATGCTTCATACTCTGCCATGTTGTTTGTGCAATCAAAATCCAATTTGCATGTGAATGGATAATGATCACCACTAGGGGATACCAAGATTCCCCCGATTCCATTCCCACAGCATTTGACTCTCCATCAAAATTTAGCTTCCACGGGCATTCTTCAGTAGTTGCTACATACATTAACTCCTCATTGGGGAATTCAAAGCTTAAAGGTTTATAATCCTCTAAAGCCCTGCTAGCCAAGAATTCTGCTATTGCGCTTCTTTTTATAGCCTTTTGGTTTACATAGACTATATCAAATTCAGAAAGCAGAATCTGCCACCTTGCCATTCTTCCATTCAAAGCAGTTGACTCCATCATATACTTTAATGGGTCAAGATTTGAAATTAACCAGGTTGTATGATATAACATGTACTGCCTCAATCTCCGAGTTGTCCAAATCAAGGCACAACACAATTTTTCAATCGACGAATATCTCATTTCACATTCAGTGAACTTTTTACTGAGATAGTATATTGCCTTTTCTTTTCTTCTTGACTCATCATGTTGACCGAGCACACACCCCATGGAGTTATTGAACACTGACAAATACAGTATCAATGGTTTATCCGGATTAGGCGGAGATAGTCTGCATGCATTCGATGAGATCTTTGTTTGACTTTGTCAAAAGCCCTCTGGCATTCCTCGTCCCACACACCTTTGTTGTGTTTCTTGAGAAGATAAAATATGGGATCACATTTTTCAGTTAATTGTGAAATAAACCGAGCAATGTAATTTAATCTCCCAAGAAAGCATCGAACTTCCTTTTGAGTGTGTGGTGGAGGCAACTCTTGTATCGCTTTGACCTTATTTGAGTCAACTTCGATTCCTCTTTCGCTGACCACAAAACCCAGTAATTTCCCTAACCGAGCTCCAAAAGTACACTTGGCCGGGTTGAGCTTCAATTGGAATTTCCTCAATCTCAAAAATAATTTCTTCAAAACCTTAATGTGTTCCTTTTTTGTTCGAGATTTGGCGATCATATCATCAACATATACTTCAATCTCTTTGTGCATCATGTCATAGAATAAAGTTACCATGGTTCTTTGATATGTTGCCCCTGCATTCTTTAGCCCAAATGGCATTACTTTATAATAAAAGGTACCCCACAACGTTATGAAAGTGGTTTTCTCCATGTCCTCAGGGTGTATCTTGATCTGATTGTATCCGGAAAAACCATCCATGAAAGAATACAATGAGTATCCCACCGTATTATCCACCAACGTGTCAATATGAGGCAAAGGGAAATTGTCCTTTGGGTTGGCTTTATTTAAGTCCCTATAGTCTACACACATCCAGACTTTTCCATCTTTCTTAGGGACTGGAACAATATTGGCAACCCACTCGAGTATTTGACCACTGTAGAAAACCAAAGATCAAAGCTGTTTCTTGACTTCCTCTTTTATCTTCAACACCACGTCTGGCCTCATCCTTCGTAGCTTTTGCTGAACTGGCTTGCATTCTTCTCTTATGGGAAGGCAACGTACTACAATATCAGTACTTAGACCAGGCATATCTTGGTATGACCATGCAAAGACGTCCTTGAATTCCCGTAGTAACTCAACGAGGTCTTGTTTCGTCTCCTTGGCTATGCGCGTTCCAATTTTCACCATCTTTCCCTCTTCTAAGACTATGTTCTCTACCTCCTCTTCATGGGGTAAAATTTGTTTCTCCTCTTGCTTTACCATTCTCAACAAATCTGGAGACAAGTCACAATCATTGTCACCTTCAAAATCCTGAGATTCCTCTAAACCCATGTCTTGCTCAAAATGGACTTCTGGATCTGTAGTATCGTTGCTCATATCAATGATATCTAGGGACCTGTTGTGGGTGCCAAAGAATGTACAAAGAACAAATGAATTCGAGGACAACTATTCACATGATATGAATGAGAATAATAAAAATTTAGAATGAAATTATAAGATCAAAAGAAAAATGAAAGAATATTTTCCTGAATGGATCATTAAGAATGTATTTCATTCAAATAAAGATTTCTGAACATGAGCCTATTTCACAAAAGAAATCTTATTGTTTCTAGGCTTAAAAACAACAAGTGTTCTGAACATTACTCTATGTAATCTCTAAAAACTACAGAAAGTTCTTCTGCCGTCCAATTGTTCAAAACGCTTCCTGGCTCATAAGGGCAAATGCCCAACAAGCTTCTTTGCTCAGTTTCTTCATCATGTATGGCATTGATGTGAATATTTTCACTCTCCAACAACCCTCTCTCAGGGTGAATTATCCCTCTTGATATAAAGGTCCGTGATATGTGAGGGAATGTCATTGATTCCCACTTGACTTCTTCCCTATTCAACCGTGCCCTTCTTCTCTATTTCCCTTTTCCTCTGTCTAGCATCTGGCCTGAAACCCAAGCCAAAACAATCTCTTTTCTTTTTCATCATTGGCAATTGAACCTCTCCTTGAAGATGTCTGCCCAGCCCTTTTCTCGGTACGGCTCATTTCCCGATCATCATCTGCAGGCCTATTCTCGTGGTCCTGGATATCTTAGGCACCGGAACCTCATTTCCTTCCGATATGAAAGTCGCATTTACGAACTCTAAAGATCGAAAGAAACATTCAGTGGCCTCCTCATTTGTCTCTAAATATGGCACCTCATTGGTAACAGTCGCTATGATGTCTTCTTCTGCTTTTATAGTTACCAGCCGACTCTCTGTTACTAGTTTTAATTTTTGGTGCAGCGATGAGGGCACTGCCCCCACCGAATGAATCTAGGGCCTTCCCAACAAGCAGTTGTAGGAGGGCTTGATATCCATCACCAGAAAGTCCACTTCATCTATGTTAGGCCCGATAAATAATAGTATGTCAATTCTTCCCATTACTCTCCTTTCTGTGCCATCAAATGCTCTCACTATGTTCTGGCATGTTTTCATGTGAGAACTGTCTATAAGCAACCTCTTCAGCGTAGACAATGGTGAGACGTTCAAAGCTGATCCATTATCTATTAACACACTTGGCAGAGTGTATCCCTTGCAACGAGTAGTGATGTGCAAAGCCTTTGTTGATCCCATGCCCTCCGGTGGGATTTCATCATCACTGAAGTAAATAAAATTGTCGGCACTTATGTTACTAACCAGACAATCCAGTTTGTTGACGGATATATCCTTAGTAACGTAAGTTTCATTCAGCACTTTCATCAGTGCTTCGCGATGCACTTCTGAGCTTAAAAGCAAGGCTAGCACTGATATGTAAGCAGGTTGTTTGCGCAGTTGTTCCACCACACTGTACTCACTGTGCTTCAAGAATTTCAAAAATTCTTTAGCCTCTTCCTCCTTCACAGGTTCGTTGATAAGGGTCCCAGGTCCTTTCTCTCGCTCAACTGTCATAGTCTTTGATTTCACTGGTTCTGCTCTAGCGTTTCATGAATCGTAGCGCTTTCCACTACGTGTGTAGGATCCTTCATTTTGGACCTCCTCGGAAGTGCTAACTGAGCTTTGTACTCCTGGTATTGTCACATTACAGTCGTAATTCCATGGTACCATTTTGTTATCCTTGTAAGGAAAGGAAACAAGTTTCTAAATTACGACTTTAGGCGCGATTTGTGCTCCGCCTTCCGTGCTTCTCGGCCGGGAAATAATGATCCTCGGATAGTTAACTTTTTGGTTTGTCAACTCTCTTTCCGTTATGCATATGCTTCCTTCCTCTGAACTTTCTTCATAAAATTCAACTTCCTTATTATCCATGAGGCTTTGCACCAAGACCCTAAACTCAACACATTTCTGGATCTCATGCCCCTCTGTTTTGTAGAACTCACAGTAGTCCCTTAGTCCTTCACATCCTTCCACATGATCTGATTCTACCAATCCTTTTCTCATCATTTCTTTCCAAATTATTCTCAGCGGGGTTTTCACCTCCGAGATATCTTCCTTGATCTTTCTTACGACATTCTCATCGATCGCATTTATCCCTTTATCCCCATGGTTAGGTAATGGGTTCTCTGCACTAGGTGTATCATCAGATTTTACAATCCCCATCTTGATGAGTCTCTCGACTACCTTTTTGAAGGCAGTGCAGTTTTCTATTGAATGCCCTGATATTCCCGCATAGTACCCGCATTGAACGTTTGAATCATACCATTTGGGATATGAGGGTTGTAGCGGTTTTAGATAGAACGGGGACACGACGTGCACGTCAAATAAACTTTGGTATAGCTCTTTATACGTCATTGGGATTGGCGTAAATTGAAGTTTTTCAGAATTTTGTCTGGTACCTGATTCCTGTCTGGTCGACCCTTGTTACCCAGCTGTAACTACCTTTGGCTGGCTAACAGTGATTGCCTTCGAGTACCCTTTGTTGTATGTACCCGCATTGTTTACCTTATTGTCCTTTTTCCTAGGAGCAGCCCTTCTAGTGGTTTCGCCTGCTTCAATCTTGCCACCCCTTATGGCATTTTCAATCATTTCTCCTGCCATCACTATATCAGTGAAGCTCTTGGTAGCACTTCCTATCATGTGGGTGATAAATGGAGCCTTCAGGGTGTTGATAAAAAGCATTGTAGTCTCCTTTTCTAAGAGCGGTGGCTGAACTTGCATAGCAATCTCTCTCTATCTTTGCGCGTACTGCCTGAATCTTTCATTCGACTTCTTTTCCATATTCTGTAACATGATTCTATCAGGCGTCATGTCTGTGACATGATTGTACTGCTTCATGAAGGCTTGGGCTAGGTCTCTCCATGAGCTAATATTAGCACGGCTAAGTTGATTGTACCATCTAGACGCTGCCCCCACTAAACTGTCTCAGAAACAATGAATCAAAAGTTGATCATTGTTCACGTAGCCAGTCATCCATCTACAGAACATAGTGATGTGGGCTTCCAAACAGCTGGTCCCATTGTATTTCTCGAATTCTGGCATCTTAAATTTATGAGGAAGCACCAAATCTGGAACCAGACTCAAGTCTTTTGCGTCAATACTATGGTGATGATCGGCATTTTCCAAAGCCTTAAACTTTTCTTCCAACCATCTACAGCGATCCTCTAACTGCCTAGATGATTCAGTTTTTGTCCATTCCCTCTCTGCTATATCAAAATCAGGGATGACAGGATTAGCTGGGTTATCTCCTGGGTTGGATCCCGAGCCAGCTTGGAAGTTCATGGGTGGTCTAGCATCAGCTTGCCCTTGTTGATGCCTGATTGTGACAGATGGCCTTTGGGGATACTCCTCAGGTTGCGTTTGTGCGTGCGGTGGGGTAAAACCCGGAGGAATGCCTTCGTTATCTTCTCCTGTAATAGCCATAGGACATTTTCCTTTGTCCATTGCCCCGTTCAGCATCTGGGCCATTTGAGCCATCATGTTCCTTTGAGCTTCCAACATTTGGTCTCTCATTTCTTGTTGGAGCTTTGCCAATTGCTCTTGCATCTGGTCTTGCATGTCTTTCTGGAATTGTTCAAGTCTTTGATCCATTTTCTTTGTCTTGGCACTTGTACTGTAATGGTGCTCAGTTTCCAGATTTTCTTTTTCTCTCTCTCTCTTATTCTCTTTCTCTCTGTATTAATTTCAACTAATTAGGCTCTCTCTATGGACTTAAATGCATATGATATGATGTAATGCAAATGCATGAAAGCAAGGAGGCATCGATTTAGATTCAACTTCATTTTAGAAAACTTTATTAGAAAACAAAATCTTTTACATAAAATGGACTACAAATATGCTTTCGCCCTAAGGCCTAAAGTTTTGATTTTTCCAAACAAAGAGGTTAACTCTTGACTACGATCTGACTATAGCTCATACTTCATGCTCAATATATCAGCCTGTGCTGCCAAAGTCTGTAGGTGATCAGCTACCTCTCGAATCTGAATTATTACTTCACCCATGAGGTAATCCCGACTTCTAACTTGATCATGAGAATGGTGAAGCTCTTCCTTCCAACGCCCTTCTCTTGTTTCAAGAAGCTCAATCCGAAGTTCACAACTGTGCAATGCTGATTCTAATTCTTTAATCTTGCCTTTCATCTCCCCGATCTTGTTCAGACTTGATTTTAGTTCAATTTCAGAATTACGATTTCGATGGCAATGAAGAGACCGGCCAAGTTCAGCCACTCTAGCTATTAATCCACTTTTCTCTTTCTGGCTATCTGCCAAATTCTTTTCTAAGGCTTCATTTCGCGCTTGCATTTCTTAAAACTTCCTCTCCCAACAGTTAGCTTTGGCCTTTTCCTCTTGAATCTCCCGTTGCCATTGTTTCGAAGTCTTTCCCAATCCAGCGTTCTTCATCGTCAGACGTATCTTCTTATATTCTGTCTTCAGACTATCTCGATCTTTCTCTATCTTCTTCTTTTCTTTTTTTAATTTTTCGGCTTCTATTTTCTGAACATCCGCATCTAAACTTAGGTGCATATTTTCTTCTTCTAACTTCTCTATCTTTTTTCCAAGCTCTGAACTCATCTTTTCGAAATCTTGTTTCACAATCTCTAACTCTGATGGGACCACTTGTAAGCATTCCTCTCTTGATCGGGCGCCTTCTGGATTCAGCTCGGGAATGTTATCATTAATCCTTCTAATCATCCATCTACTGTATTCTGGGGTCATCATTGGTCCTGCAGATAATCTATTCATCCTACAAATCTGATTCCAAGTAGCAAAAATCTCCTTAACCTTTTTCTTATAATTTTCCCCTCTGTATGAGAACTCACACTGAGCCAGTCCATATGTCGTTGGTATAAACTGTCTTGATCCATATTGCCTAAGTACAAGCAAAGGGGCATACCCAATGGCTCCCCAAATTCCAAGTAAAGGAACCTAGTCGAAACTCCCACACCGATAAAGGATTTCGTTGGGAACCATCCAAGGAGCCCTCCACTCGATGTCTTCTTCTTGAAGGTTTTGAAGGAGCGCCATCCAGCTTTCCTCGGACACGTCTTCTCTCGTTGGTGTAGCTACTATTTCTTTCAATACTGAGTAATTCTCAGAGAAAACCCGATAAGACACTTTCTCCACCTTCCAGAAATGACTGTGGAACCAAGCTAACAACAACTGCGCTTATCCAATGAACATGCCTTCACCTGTTCTCCGACATGCATTCAAAGATCTGAACGTCTCGGCTAAGATCGTAGGCACAGGCGTAACCTCTTTGTCTAGTCGGTCGAATAGATCAGTAACTGCTTCATCTACATGTCTTAGAGCTTTAGGGAAGATTACCAAACCATAAATACATAAGGCAAAGACGTCGACCTTCTTCTTTACATCTGGATGTGCTAGGATCAGGTCCCTCAAACTTACCCAGGGTATGTACTTACCCTCACCTTTCTCTTGAATTCTGGCTGCAACCCACTGTTCACTCATCCCCGTGATACTCATTAACTTCTTCACAAAAGTTGGGACATTGGCACCCTAAAATAAGCTCTGTCGACTTGGATTCTTGAACAGCAAAGCAAGGTCATATATTCCTCTACCATGGGCACTAAATCTACTTTTCCGAAAGAGAAACAGCTATATGCAGCATTCCAAAATTGAGTCATTGCTCGGAACAGATACTTATCTACCTTGACGTTGAGCAAGTAAGGTAGATCGCCATAAGTACGATAGAACAGTTGTTTTGTCTCATCATCCCACTGGGTCCATATCTCATTCAACTCCTGAAGCTTATTTAGCGTGACACTGATACTAGTGAAGTCCCGAAGTTTCGACACATATCCTTCAGCTATGCTGTCCCCTTTCTCTAATTTCCTTTGCTCTGACCATATGCGGACGGCTGCATTGTCTTCCAATTTATCAAGGAATTTGTTCTCCATAACCGACTTTCTAACTTAGAAACTGACCGTGAATCGATACCTCTTAAAATATGAAATGACATGCACAGAAATAAAACATAACAACTTAGTACCGTAGAATGAGATATAAAGCAAGTAAAATAAACAAGCACCTATCTGGGTATCTACTAAGGTTTGACATAGTTCTACTTAGGGTGGGTTCTTATGTTTTCTACGTGTGGTTTAGCTCTAAAGTTCAGGTACCCGAACCATCAGATTCCTCGATCCTCACCCATTATAGGCTCATACAGGCCGAGTTCAGTTCAGGGGAATACATTTTCCTATGGCCATGCGAAAGTGAAAACTTTACGAAGACATAGGTACAGATGTATCCCGGAAGCAATCCACTAGCCCATGCGGAGGTGAAAACCTCACGGAGGCATAGCTTCTCGCTCCCACTTAAGGGTGTGACCACAACGGTCATGCAGTGCCATGCAGAGACATTTTATAAATTAGAACCACATGCAATAAAAATGGTCATAGTTTTTCAAATCATATTTTAAAATTTCAACAACAGGACATGAAATAATCAATTTTACGGCTTGACTCTCTTATGTCCCCAGCGGAGTCGCCAAGCTATCGTAACCATTTTTTTGAAAACACGGAGGTCGACTTTAGTTTTGAAAACGAAAATAAAATGGAAGTCGCCACCAATCCTTTTTGACGAGGTGTGATCGGGTCACTTTTTTATTCAATCATTTTAATAAAATTTAAATTTACTAAAACGATGATTTTTGGCCTACGAAGTTTTGAGAAATCGGGTTCGGGAGTCGATTACGTGCGAGGAAGGGTTAGCACACTCGTCACACCCAAACTTGGTACCTAATTGATTATTAATGTCCTAATGTCAGAAATTGGAAAAGATTTTAAAATACGAATCCTTTAGAAAATGTCTGGGTAATTCGAATTGGATACGAAATTCCCTTGTTCCGAAAAGATGAAATACCACATCCAGCACGTTAGGACATGATGTTTCAACCCTCGATACCAAGATCATTTCATGATTTCCAAAATTCATACATTGTAATTTCGAAAGGGTATTCCACTATTCGGACAAACCAAAAACCGAAACCCAGCACGATTGGGCACGATTCCTCGAATTTCCAAACATGAAATATTGCCTTACGGTCAAAATCTTAAAGGTTATTTAGTCATTTGGATGAACGAAAATCGAAACCCAGCACGATTGGGCACGATTCCTCGAACCTCCAAACACGAAACATTGCCTTGTTTAAAAATCCTTTAGATGAAATATAGTAAATATAATAAAACTAATAATAATAATAATAATATCAAATAATAGTAATAATAACAATAGTATGGTTACAAAGTAATAATAGAAACGATAGTAATAATAAAAAATATATGGATATATATAAAAATAATGATATAATAATAGTAATAACAATAATAATGAAAATAAAATAATAGTAGTGATAATAATAAAATAATAAAATAATAAAATAATGGTAATAATAATAAAATAAGAGTAGTAATACTAATAATAATAGTATGGTGTAGTAATAATAAAATAATAATAATAATAAAATAATAACAATAATAACAATAATAAAGTAATAATGAAAATAAAGTAATGACAATAATAATAATAATAACTAAAAGGGATTGGGGGGCTAAATCGAATTTTAAACGAAAGTTTGGGGCAAAATATGAAATAAAAAATAAAAGGAAAGGACTTATTTGTATGCGCGAAAGAAGCGGAGGGACCAAAGAGGTAATAAACCCCTCTGGCCAAAATGCGCAGCAGCAAAGGGGACCAAATTGCGAACCGGAGTAAATTGTGGGGTCAAATTTGCAAAATAAAAAACTTAATTAAAAAGGTAAAAAATGCGGAAGGACCTAATGGGCAATTAGCCACATAAGTAAAAACACGCGGATCCTCCGGGCGAGTCGGGTCGACACGCGGATCTTGGGGGCCAAAACGACGTCGTTTTGGCGCTTGAAAGGCTTGCCCAAAACGACGTCGTTTTGGGAGGCTATTTAAGGCCTAAAATTCTGAAAAAATTTCATTTGTCACCTGTTTTTAAAATAAACTTTAACCTGTCTTTCTTTTTTCTCTGCAGGTCTAGAACTCCGCACGCTCGCTTGCCGGATCGACCACACGCGCACGCATTGGCGTCGCCCAGACGTGGCGGCCGGAAGTCGAACCGACGCCCTTTTTTTGTGTTTTAAACGGTAAATTCTTTTTTTGTTACCCCTTTTTACTCTTTACACATATGTTTAAACAAACATTCGAAATAGGACAAGAATAATAAAACGAAAATGTGAAAGTCACCTCTTTCGGCTTCGTTTTTTTTTGTTTTTTTGATATGTTGTTTACTCTTCCTTGTTTAATCTCTGTTTTTGGTGTTGATTTTTTGTGTTTTTTTTCGAATGTTTGAATCTCTCTGCTATATTGCTAAAAAAGGGATCCTTTACAAAGCAGTTTTAATCAGCTTTTATAGCCTGAACTTTTACAATCTTATTTGCTTTCTGTCTTGTCTCTTTTAATGCCTTGCAAGTGCTAGTGGCGGTGGCCGGTGTAGATGGGACAGTGTTCGGTGGCGTCAGAATGTCAGGGGTCAGAAGCCAGACCTAGGTGCGGCGCACCTAGGGTTTCTTTGCTGTCCTTTTTTTTATTTGTTTGGGCTAATTGATTTAGGTTTAATTTTTGGGGTATTGGGCTTCTAAATTGGGTTTGTTTAATTATTGGGTTGTAATTAGCTGTAATGGGCATTGGTGTATGATGTTGGGCTGGTTTTAGGGTTAATGGGCTGGTTTAACGGGTTTTAGGTGTTATTGGGGGGCTGTAAAATGGGCCCCGGGTAGATTGGGCCTTCTACAAAATATTTTGGTTGTAATTAGCCATTGGAATGGCTTGTGATGAATGTGTTTTGATGTATATATATAAGATAATGTCATGTTTGATATGAGTATTTAGTATGGTTAATTGATAGTAAACTTTATAAGTATGTCTATAAGTATTTTTGGTCAAATAGGTAAGTTTGGATATATGGATTTATGAAGTGATATATCATGCATAAGACTTGACTTTGGCTTGATTTTAATGTCTTGGATTGGCTTTTGAATGTGTTAAAATGTTGGTGTAGGTGGAATACCAAATGGATGAGAAATATGGCTTGGAAATGGCCTTAATTCGTCCACACGGGTAAAGACATGGGCGTGTGTCTCAGCCGTGTGTGACACACGGCCTACCACATGGGCCTGTGTTTTTGCCATGTGTCCCCTGCATCTTTAAAATTTAAAACAGAATGCTCAGGATTTTTCACACGGCCTGGCACACGGGCGTGTGGCTTGGCCGTGTGACTCCTGCACCTATACACGGGCATGTGACTTGGCTGTGTGATCCAAGTTAGAGAGTTACACGAGTACGAACACGGGTTGGAACATGACCGTGTGCCCTATTTCGAATGCCCACACGGCATGTCCACACGAGCGTGTGTCTCATGCACCTTGGAAAAATTTTGAGATTTTGTGAAAAATTCTCTGAGTACCTGGTTTAGTCCTAACTTGTTTCTAATGTATGTTTTGGACCTCGAGGGCTCAAATAAGGGACTTTAAGAATAACTTCTGACATGAATGTTAAATAATATGAAATGTCTATATTCATTCTGTATATTCTGGTAATGCTCCATAACCCTGTTCTGGCGATGGATATGGGTTAGGGGTGTTACAGTAGCAGTTAGATCGAACTAATCCGAAGTTTTATCTTTTCCTCTATCTAAGTCCGAACGTGGTTTATCTTGATCTAAATAGGCAATTTCAATCAATTAAATACTTCTAGTATTCAATTTAATCCACATTTTATATTTATACAAATTACCAATTTGCCTCTAACATTTTAACTTTTCACAATTTAATTCTTAAGCTTATAACTTAAAATCTAAATATTTTAATATAAATCCATGTTAATCAAAGATTCAAGGGACCTTGAAACAACTCATTTTTACCATCATTTCACAATAAAATCCTAGAATTTATACATTTAACAAATTAGTCCCTAATTCCAAAATTTATCAAAAATCACTTAACAAAACTTGTTTATTTTTCAACAAAGATTCATAATCTATCATTCAACATCAAAACTCATTCAAAAGTATTCATGACATAACCCTCAACCTTTAATAGTTTAGAAATTAACTCTCGGGCTAGCTAGATTAAGCTAAAATGGACTCAAAAACATAAAAATCATTAAAAGCAGGGTTAAAATCACATACCATGCAAGCAACAAGCTTAAACAAATGCTCCAAACCCTGAAAATGGTGTTTCCTTATTCAAAATTCGATGGTGGTGTTAAATGAGAAAGATGATGCAATTTTTGTTTCATTTAGTTTAAGTTTAATTTATCTAATTACCATTTTAACCTTTAAAAACTAACAAAATTTCAATAAAACCATGTCATACACATCCACTAATTTATTAAATGGCTTATTTACCCTTCAAGTCCTTTAATTTAAGGTTTCATAGCCATTTGACTCATTTATCTAATAGAACTCAACTTTACACTTTTTACGATTTAGTTCTTTTCACCTAATTAACTATTTAAACATCAAAACTTCTTAACGAAATTTTAATACAACCTAAATATAATTTCATAGACATTAAAATAATAATAAAATAATAATTTACTTGTCAGAATTGTGGTCCCAAAGCCACTATTTTTGACATAACTGAAAACGAGCTGTTACAGCATGAACTATTACGAACGGAGAAATTCGAAGGAAAGTGCACAATGCGTTATAGGAGGTGCAAATGGAAAATCATAACATCTATTCTGAATAAGTTAGACTTGTGGACGATAAAGAAGTATTCTTGTCCACATACTTGTATTGCAGTAGGTGCGCGATGTGATCACCCGATTTTTTGACATAATGTGACCTAATCGGGGTCTTCATTTCCTCTAATAACATAACTTTAACTCATACTTTGCACATGTAAGTCAGGATCATCCGCTGCTAGAATCCGACTTGATATTTGACATAATTCTACCTATAGTGAAAGCGAGTCTCAAGATTCTTATCCCGATGTTAATTACCAACATCTGTAACTAGTACGATTACATGCCATCGTACTACAAAGCATGAGTCACAAAACAAAAGTCCATAGATAAGTTGCATCATAGTTAGGATAGTTCATGCAATGATTTGTGACAATGGTGTTGTAACAGCCCGATTTAGGGGCTAGTCAGAACAGTGGTTTCGGAACCACTAATCTGAGGTTGGATAGAATTATTTTAATGATATTTTATGAGTTATATCATGATTATATAGGTGCATGAAAATTTTGGTGCTTTAATTTTAGCGATTTCATGCTTAATTACGAAAAAGGACTAAATCGCATAAACTGCAAAAGTTCTATTTTCCAAGCAAAAGGTGTCTAAAAGCCATAGAATTAGGTGTCTAATTGGAGGACCTTAAAGTGCAATTAGACCCCTAAAGATAGGGTGGCCGGCCATAGGAGACAAACAATGTCAAATTGGTCAAAGTGGTTGAATTAGGTGGACTTAATTGATTAGATATATTAAAATAAAGAAAGAAAAGATATCATCTTTTCTCCTTCACTCCTCCACCGAAAACTAGAAGCAAATAGGGGTTTTAAAGCTCAAAAATTTTAGCAAACTCTTCTCCTTACAAGTAAGTGTTTTAGTGATCATTTCTTGATAATATTTGTACTTTTGGAACCCCTAAAGCTTAAGCTAGCTAAAGAGGGGACTATCTTGCAAAATGGTTGAAAGTTTAGAGTTTTTCCATGTGAGCTTTTAAGTTGTTTGCTGCATTTTTATGGAAGAAAATGAGTCCTAGTTGTTAGATAAACAACTATTGTGAAAGGTGTTTCCATGAAAACACCTAAAAGGACCTTTTTGTAAAGGTTATAAAATATGTGGTAAATGTGTGAAATAATGAGTATTGAGAGCTGACATAAGAGTAATAAATGTTCACCTAGGCTCGTTAAACAAATAAATTTGATTAGAATTGATTTCCGAGCCTAGGGGTAAAATAGTCATTTTGTGAAAGTATGAGGGTAAAATGGTAATTTTGCCAAAGTATGAATTTTGAGATGTGTTGATTAATGTGATTATTAAATGAGCTAAATTGTTATTATAGATCAAGAAGAACGAAGAATTGACCTTGACCGAGGAAAGGGCAAGGTATCGGATTAGATCGGCAATTTGGCCTATTTTGAAATCGAGGTAAGTTTGTGTGTAATAAATTTAACATCGTGTTATTAAGCTTTAAAATGTTTGATATTAATGATGATGTATATTGTTTCTATGAATTCGAGTAATGATGTGAATGATGAAATAATGAGAACCTATGATGTTGAAGTCCCGGTTGGACTTAAATCAATAAGAGAATATTATCATCAATACTTGAGATGGGTAAGGTCCCGTATAAGACCATGTCTAGGACGTGGCCTCGGCACCAAATTGAAACCCGTGTAAGACCATATCTGGGATATGGCATCGACACTGAAATGAGATCCCGTATAAGACCATATCAGGGATATGGCATCGGCATCGAGATGTGACCCCATGTAAGACCACATCTGGGATGTAGCAATGGCGTCGTGTTTATGTGTAAGATGACGATTATGTATCTTTGAGTATCCCAAGTGATTCAATGGGATAAATAGTTAAGCTTAAAATAGAGACGAAATTAGTACTAAAGTTATGTGGTGAAGTGATACAGGTGCATGTGAGTAATTCACGAGAAATTTTACGATATGAGACATGATATGTAATGGTAAGAGTAAGCATAAGTTATGGTAATATGCTTAAGACTTTGTGCTTGTTCAATACAATGGAAGGATGGCATTATGAGCCTTTATGTTGTTTATTCCTGCAAACTTACTAAGCTTTATGCTTACCCCTCTCATTTCCCTTTTCCTTGTAGTATTGCCAGGCTAACTCGGGGATCGTGGGACGTCGGAGTTTGGAATCACACTATCGACTACTCTTTGGTATAGCCAAGTTAGATTCATTTTGAGTATGGCATGTATAGGGCTTGGTCATTTTGTTATGTCATATTTGTTAGCCAAAAATGTTGGCTATTAATGTTGTTCAATTCATCTTGTAAATGGTCATGGGAAATTGGCCTATACTTGACATGTTCATATATTCGATGATGATGAATTTCATGAAGTGTATGCTTGTGTGGATGTCTTGATTTTGAGTTCTTAGAGGTGCCATATGGTCATAATATGTGTTGAATTGAATTGGCTTAAGTATGGTTTCTTTGCAAGGTTTCATTTGCTTGGTAGATAGTCTTACAAATGTCCACACGGGTAGACACACGGGCATGTGTCTAGGCCATGTGTGACACACGGTCAACCCCATGGACGTGGTCTGCACCTGAAATTAGGAATTTGATTCGACACACGGGCGTGTGCCTTGGCCGTGTGACCTTAGTGAGTTGATGACGTCATAAACAGAATGCCAAGGTTTTTGCACACGGGAGTGTCGTGGCCGTGTGAGGGACACGGGCCAGGGACACAGGCGTGTGTCCGGCCGTATGAAAACCCCTGTAGGATCGAATCGAAAAATAAATCCACACGGGTTTAGAACACGGGTATGTGATATGTCACACTAGCGTGTTCCATCCTTCACACGGGCGTGTGGCCCTGTTTTATGTCAAATTTGTCTAAGGGTTCAAAAGTTTCCGGTTTAGTCTCGAATCATTCCGGGTATGAGTTTAGGGTCTCGTGGACCTATAATAAGGACATTATGGTCTTGAATGAAAAGTTTTAATTTGACATGAAGTTTAATGGATCGATATCGCATGATTGAGCAAGTTAAGTACGGTAATGCCTCGTTACCCGGTTCAGGTGTCGAATACGGGTAAGGGGTGTTACAGGTGTCAAGTACTGGATCGGTACGTACTAGATCGATACGTACTAGGTTCTATAACTGGTCTGGAAATGCACCCAACGTATTTCGACGATCATCTGGTCCTTGGGAAAAGAGTATTCTACTGATTGTTTTGGACCTTCGATCAATGTAGGGAAGCTTTTTAGCACTGCAAGCCTTTGGTACAAATTAACGGCACCTGACTATACGTGTAACACCCATACCCAACCCGATTTACCGGATTCGAATGTAGGATATCATAATACTTACATGCTTAACAAAAAAATTTAGCTGACGAAAACCATACTAGATGTACTTCTTATTTATTTAAAAATATTTTCTAAGTCAAACGATTTGAATGAAATATTTATCATTTATAACAAACTCTCAAAAGTAGTATAAAACATTACAACTTAAATCTTTGATAAAATAAACATATTCGTGGCGTATAATACTATTCACCATTTGAAAACATATTCCAAAAAATGTCCCTCTGTATGCATAACATTACACTACGATCAACCATTTTGGCGCATTCCTGGCTTGGTCCCTTCTAGCGAACTAGTTCAACTCAAGAACTTTCATTACAAATAAAAATTCATAAGTTCATTGGAACTTAATGAGTCTCAGCCAATTTTAACTTTAAACAATGATGTAACACCCCTTACCCGTATTCGACACTAGAACAAGGTACGAGGCGTTACCAGACTTAAATGAAAGCAATCACACAAAACTGAGACTTGACTTTCCACTCAACAATAAAACTTTTCATAAACCTTCATATCACCCTTTAAACAAGCCTACGAGGCCCAAAACACACTTTAGGAATGGTTCAGGATCAAACCGAATTCCTTAGAAAGTCTCTGGAAAATCTTAGAAAATTTTCATCAAAACGTCCACACGCCCGTGTGGCATATCACATGCCCGTGTTCTACACTCGTGTAGATTTATTCCTCAATTCGAACCTACAGGGGTTTTCACACGGCCTGGCACATGCCCGTGTCCATGGCCCGTGTCCCTCACACGGCCATGACACGCCCGTGTCCTAGCCCGTGTGCAAAAACCTTGACATTCTGTTTCTGACGTCATCAACCTAATAAGGTCACACAGCCGAGGCACACGCCTGTGTCCTTAGACCGTGTGGTGAATTAAATTCCTAAATTCATGTGCAGACTTCACACGGCCTGGGCACATGCCCATGTCCTATGGTCGTGTCTTCCACACAGTTGAGACACACGGCCGTGTCTTAGCCCGTGTGGTTACTACTGAGCATTCTGTTTTGTCAACTTAGGGTGCAGGGGGACACACGGCCAAACCAAATGCCCATGGGGCAGACCGTGTGTCACACACGGCTTAGACACACACCCGTGTATCTACCCTGTGGACAAGGATAAGGCTATTTACCAAGCCCTTTTTGCCACCCTTACTTGCACCAACAATAACCACATCAAGCAACCAACTCATTCATGCATAAACATACCAATTACTCAACCATAAAACTTGCACATTCATGAATAACATCATCATTTCATATATTAATAAGAGACAGCCATCAACTATGGCCTTATACAAAAGAATTTATCTTCAAATAAGCCAACTCATTTGGCCAAAACAATATGACAATCGATAAAAGACTAGGTCCCTATACATGCCATACTCAAAATGCTAAATCTAACTATACCAAAATGTGTGGATAGTGTGGGTGATCCTCCGACGGTCTCCGTGTCCCGAGCTAGCTCTTCGACACTATAAAACAAGGGAAAAGAGAAGGGAGTAAGCTTTAAGCTTAGTAAGTCTATATGTAAACAATGAACATCACACCACTTCCTTAGCAATAAAGAACATTATATACAAATCAAGAACAATTCAGATCCTTTTAATTATACTTACTCATTACAAATCTTACCACATCCCAAACACTTATCATAAATCATTGCTCACATTTATATGCACTTATACCCTGCACTTATCCCCACAAAGCCACATGTAATTTCACTTAGTCAAAGTTTCTCGATAAACACTTCGGAATAATATTGGATACACGGTGGTTTCGCACACAGCCCACCATTAATAAATAACAATGCGATATCGCACACAACCCACCAATAATAATAAATACGGTGGTATTGCACACAGCCCACCAATAATAATAAATACGGTAGTATCGCACACAGCCCACCAATAATAATAAATACTATTGCACACAGCCCACCAATAATAATAAATACGGTGGTATCGCACACAGCCCACCAATAATAATAAATACGGTGGTATCATACACAGCCCACTAATAATAATATGACCACGGATGTTTTATCCGTATCCATTTCCTAATCCGAATGTTCATCCGAGAATTTCCTCACTTTCTATCATTTTAATAGATATAAACAATATTCATTCGCATTTCACTTAATACATTAATATGTAAAAATATAAGTAAAAAAGATGTATCATTTACACATAAACTTACCTCGATACAAAATATGTCAATTTGCAATTTAGTCCGAAACCTTGCCTTTTCCTCGGTCAAGGTTGATTCCACGTTCTTCCTGATCTATAATAACATGTTTAGCTTATCAATCAATCACATTAATCAAATTACTCCAAAATTCCTATTTTGGCAAAATTACTATTTTGCCCCTAGACTTTTACAAAATTTACGATTTTGCCCCTAGGCTCGTAAAATGAAATGTGGTCATTTTTCACACTCCTAAGCCTAGCCGATTCATATTCCCTCCTATAGCAACTCACAATTCCAATTATTACACACATTTATCACCTATTTTACAACCTTTACAAAAAGGTCATTTTTGTGTTTTCATGGAAATACCCTTCACAAAAGTTGTGTATTTAACAACCAAGATTCATTTTCTTCCCTAAAATTTCAGCAAACACATGAATACTCTCATGGCAAAACCCTACACTCTCAACCATTTTGCAAAATAGTCATCTCATTAGCTAGATCATGCTACAAGGGTCCCAAAAGTACAAAAATTAACAAGAATGATCACCAAAATCACTTACTAGAAAAGGTTAAAGTTGCTGAAAATTTTCAAGCTTCCAAACTCCTATTCTTGTTGATATTTTCGGTGGAAGAAGAAGAAATATGGAAATGATGATAGCCTTTCTTTATTTTATTAAACTTATCAATTAAGTCACCAAACTACACCTAACCATTGACCATCCATCACTCTAAATAAGGCCTAATTGCACATTAAGGACCTCCAATTTAATATTCAATAGCTATTTGACACCTTTAGCTTGTAAATCAAAACTTTTGCACTTTATGCGATTTAGTCCTTTTTCAAAATTAAACATGTAATTACTAAAATTATTGCACCAAAATTTTCATGTACTCATATAATCATGCCATAACCCATAAAATAATATTAAAATAATTTTCTCTGATCTCGAATTAGTGGTTCCGAAACCACTGTTCCGACTAGCCCCAGAATCGGGCTGTTACAACTCTCTCCCCTTTAGAGATTTTCGTCCCCGAAAATCTTACCAATAAAAAGGTTTGGGTACTGTTCTCTCATGGCTTCTTCCAGTTCCCACGAAGCCTCTTCTACTCCATGTTTTTGCCACAACACTTTCACTAAGGCTATACTTTTATTCCTCAACCGTTTAACCTATCGAGTTAAAATCTTAATTGGTTTCTCTTCGTAGGTCATATCCGGTCGTATCTCAATTTCAGTTGGAGGAATTACATGCAAAGGATCGGAACGATATCATCGCAACATCGACACATGGAACACATTGTGTATTCTCTCCAACTCCGTCGGCAAAGCTAACCGGTAAGCTACTGGTCCAATCCTTTCAGTAACCTCATACGGCCCTATGATTCGCGGACTCAATTTGCCCTTTCGACCAAATCTCAATATTTTCTTCCACGGGGATACTTTCAGAAATACTTTATCACCCACCTGAAACTCAATTTCTTTTCTTTTCAAATCCACGTATGACTTTTGTCGATCTGAAGCAGCTTTCAGACTATCACGGATCACTTTCACTTTCTCTTCGGTTTCTCTAACCAAATCAACCCCGTGAATTTGCTTCTCACTAAGCTCAGTCCAATACAAGGGAGTTCGACACTTGCGACCATATAATGCTTCGTATGGTGCCATCTGTATACTCGACTGATAACTGTTGTTGTAGGCAAATTCGACCAAAGGTAGATATTTTTCCCAACTACCTTCGAACTCTAAAACGCAGCATCGGAGCATGTCTTCGAGAACTTGGATCACTCTTTCGGATTGACCATCAGTTTGCGGATGGAACACGGTACTAAAATTTAATTTTCTACCCAAGGCTTCTTGCAACTTTTTCCAAAACCTCGAAGTGAATCTCGGATCTCTATCTGATATAATGGACATAGACACTCCATGTAATCTCACAATTTCAGCAATATACAGCTCAACCAACTTGTCAAGTGAGTAACCAATACGTACCGGTATAAAGTGAGCCGATTTCGTTAATTTATCAACGATAACCCACACAACATCTTTCTTTTTCGGAGTCATGGGTAGTTCTGTTACAAAATCCATCGTGATTCGATCCCATTTCCACTCGGGAACCATCACTGGCTGAAGTAAACCTGAAGGTACCTGATGCTTGGCTTTCACTTGTTGACAGATTCATTAATTGAGTACACTGTCGATGACTCTTTCAAAAAATGTCTCAAAGGCATACCTAGGTCTATCCACAAATGTGGACTAACAATTCACCACTTAGGTGTTACAAAATTTGCCTAATAGAATTTCCAGACATTACGCCACATAGGCTTTACAGGTAAACTGCCACAAAGGATTCCCAAGTAAATCGCCAAAAAGGCTTTACAGGTGACACACTACAAAGGCACATGTAAACTATCGTGTTTAACGATATGGATTTGCTTAAACTCAGCATCGCCTGAGGTTTGCCCATCATTGCCCTTGGGACACATAGAAACCTTAATAGACAAATACGACTTATCCGCAATTCCCAGAATATGCTATGACCATGGTCTTTACATATATCTACCAAGCTAGCCCTATCTCAAGTTTACTGTTCTGTCGGACGTCATCAATCACCACCGCGCAGTCCATTATCATATCACATATTTTTCCCGACACTCCACCCGAACCCCATTATCTCCAACCATACTTGGTCTTGCATTACTCAAATAGCATAATGGACGTATCTACACAGATTTCACTCATAATCTTAACAGAATCATACTTTCTGACACATAATTTTCCCATGCATGCTTACCACACATCGTCATATTAATGAAGCTCATCGTACACTTCAATACATACATACAAATGCTTCAAAGAGGACACACACAACCATACATAGATACAATAACTTCTGAAGAAGATATGTGCATCTATGTGAACATCAACCATACAAGGAATCATCATAATATATTCTGCAGAAGTCGGGTCTAGAAACTCACTAGAGACTTACCTTTAGCTCGACCTAGAGCTTTTATTTCGACTGTCCTTCTAAATCCAGCAGCAACAACTGCGTACAAGATCATAAAAATTTCCATTAGAATCACCATTAATAGATAGTTTACTAACGTTTCAACTACGTGCGACCCCTATGTAGGGCTTTTCACTCACACTCTACTATTCTTACACCTTTCAATATCCTTAGTCATCAACAATCATAGCATACAGAGCTATAAGACTTATGAAAAGTTGAATTATCCATTGATTAAACGAGTTCTTATCCCTATCTTAACGAAGAAAAAGAGAACATTGATGTTAGAAGAATAACCAAAACGTAAAGTAGAAAGTAAAGTCATTTGGAATGTCTTCTCCCTTACTAGATATAAACACTCTGACCCCTACTGTGGATTTTGATAAGTGATGATACTTACCCAACTCAAATCTTCCTAATTTCCCGTAAAAATCCAAGGAAAGGTAAAAATAATCCAGCAAAGATATTTGTTACTATTTAACTAGTCACAAATAGGGCATAATCAATCCAATTGACTCCCAACTAATCCCGTTACAAAAACCAACTAGAACAATGCTTGTGTAAATCGAACGTACTATACCTTGGTAATGATTTACGTATGGCGTGGTCTTAAGGACAATCAAATCTCCAACAACTTTCTCGTACACTTGATAGGCTCTTAGTGCTCAGTCAAAACTCTAGGCTTACTCTTTCTCAAGTGTACTATTTCCTCACTTAAAGATACCATGTAACTAAGTCCTTAGAGACTGCTAACGGGTGGATACTTTAACGCTAGTATGCATCAAAACTTTAAATCGCCATCAAGCCAATAAGGTGGCGGATTATACTACCACAGCGTGCCAAACAGTTTATATACATATTTTACTTACCTTTTTAGATCTACCATTTTTCGGGTGTGACAGTACGTTGTTTATGGTCGTTGCCTAGAATGGTAATCGAAGGATTCTACCGGTATCGTTTGCCGATTACGCTATTGCGTTTGCTCGCAGGCCGACATTTATGTCATATTTGAAAGGGGACCCGAAATCTTGATCACTATTGAACGACGCGATAGCCTTTGGGATAGCACACACCATAAGTCATGTATACAACATGTCGGCTCCACTACCACACAGAATAAACTTTGACAAGTGAGCAAGACCAATGCATCAACATGGGTACATACCTTCCACTATTTCTACAATCATGCTAAACCATATTTCATTCACTGTCTACATTCATGGGTATACTTTTCTGAACAAGGTATAAGCTCGTCCAACATCATATCCATGAAATGTTAGAAAATTTTCGCGCCATCAATAGTGCCGTTGCGGACTACCTCGCCATCGTACCATTCAAACATGGACATAATCGTATGACAGGGGTCTACTATATGAGCACATGATGATGAACCTAGCTGAATGCATCAATTTCATACTGAAAGGGATGTGTCATTTGCTAATAACCTTGGTTGTCAAACAAGCATACTTTTGCTTGGCTGCCTTATTTCCAAAATGGGCTATGACATATGTTGGACAAATAGTGGGCGGTTACATTTGGTGCGAGGATGTCATGAAAGAAATTAGACGAAATGTTGAGAAAGTGAACATTATGTATATAGTGTGTCACTCGCGTCCAAACCTGATATTTTGGGTCATGGAGCACGCGAGGCCCGAACAAGACATGTTAGGGGCATCATACCTTGTTGATCAACCAAAAGGGATTTGCAATTGTGAGAGATTTCAAGCACTTCGATTCCCATACACACATGGAATTGTCGCATATGTGAATGTACAAATTGAGTACACGCCTTATATTAACGATGTGTACAAATTGGAAGGCATGCACAATGTATGAAGATCTGTATTCCCACCCGTCTCAGATGAGAGTATGTGGCCACCAGTGTCCAGCGACCCATTTGAGTTGGCCCCGAACATGAACTTATCTCGCGTCTCGAAAGGTCATTTGACTTCCACTCAGATACACACCAATATGGATATTTGGAAGAGGGACAATCAACAAAGGTTATGCAAATACTGTAGAAAGTCAAGGCATACGAACACAACATGTTCCGTATTAAGGGATACATTAAGGCCTCAACATCACTAACATTTATTTTTTTACGATATAAAATTGATTATAATGCTTTTTTTTTTTAAAATCTGTTCTTTTTTTTTGTATTTCATTTGTATTTGTCACTGTCTGCTAACATTCATATAGTGGAAAAATTGCTACTTTAAGCGATACTTCAAGTATGAATTACAATTTCTCTGGCAATTGAACTTTTACCATTTTTTACTATTTAGTCCATGTACCTTAATTAATCACTAGTTTGATAAAGGTACCTATCCAAAGTTACATATTTCATATCAAATATTATATATAAAAAACTATGTATAATTTACACTAAAATTTAACAAAGACAAATATGAGTAGCAACAGAAACAAAAAAAAATGATCATTTTTTTATTGATACCAATTATATTTACATCACAAAAAATAAATGAAAAATACATTATTGGCGTCGTCAAGCTGAATGTGTGCCATAATGTGGTAGCTAACAATTACGCATAGGATTTTTGTATACAAGTTGTGGTGCCGACTCCTCCTCTTAATCATGATCATCATCCTTATCTTCTTTGTCTTTACCTCGACTCTTGTACTCATCTTCATCTCCACCCTTGTTTACATCTTTATGTCCACCATTGGCTTCGTCTTCATCTCTACCGCCTTCCAATGTGCTTGAGTGCAACGCTGTAAGATCCTCAAAACCCCCTTTGTAGTAAATAATATGAGATAAAATCTTAGCGAAAAAAGTTTAAGATCAAAGAAAATGAAAGTTGCAAGATATCAAAAGAAAGTTAAATCAAGAAGCAAGACATAATGTATTAAATTAAGGAATTGACTAAATTGTAAATATGCGAAAAGCTTTGTGGCATAAGTATAAATATGGAAAAGTTGAAGTGAAAGGCCAATAGTGCAAACATTTTTAAGGTAGAAGGATCTAGAAATTAAGGAAAATGGATGAATAAGGACCAAATTGAATAAACGGAAAAGTATAAGGGACTAAAGTGTAATTTTACCAAATTAAGTGACGATTCAAGGATGAAATTTTAAAAGATCCTAAAGGGCAAAATGGTCAATTAGAAAGAGAGAGAACTCTAAGAACGCAATGATGATGTTGGAGATATTTTGATGATATTTTATAATTATTTAATTAGATAAATATTACTTTATTAATATTTTAATGAGCTATTTTACTAATATTTTATTATAAATAACTAGTATAAAAGGAGAGAAAGATGATGGAAAAAAGAGAGTAGACTATAGAATTTCAAGGAATCCATCACTCCAATGTGAGTGAGGGGGAAAGAAGAAGAAAACTTTGCTTTCTTTACAATTTGGTCTTTCCACAAAAAATCCACCATTTTCACTTAGAATTTCAAGGAATTTTCATAACTTCCAAGAGAGAAAAGTGATAAGGAGACTATGGAGAATAATAAAATAACCCTGAATTCAAGAAAGTAGAAGTTGGAGGATAGAGAAAATCAAGTTAAAATTTGAAATCAATAGGACAAGGTAAGAACATTAAATTTTCAATATATTTTTAAGTTTGATATTATTAAAAAAGCATGGAAATGATGTTAAGGTAGAGTTTTCTTATATAAGGTTTTATGTTTTTAATATGTTAGTGAAGGGAAATAAAAGGAAGTGATGGGAAATATTGTAGAGAAAGGAAAAGAGGGTGAATTCACCAAAAAATTATATAAATTGAATTAGAGGTTAATTAAAGTATGAAATTAAATTCTATTGAGTCTAGTTTTACATAGAAGAAATAGTGTAAGCAAAAGAATTTTATATTATGAGATATATAAATTTTTGTGAGACAAGGTCAGATTGATTTTGGGTTCCCCTGTTCTAAATTTGAAAAATCACTATAAATTGTAAAAAAAATGTTTAGGTTATTAAATTTACATTCCTAAAAGCTTAATGAGTCTATTTTCAAGGGAAACAAACAATAACATAATACAAAATTTGTACTAAAAGAAATTTAATTTTTAATGAAGAAGGGTCAGAGTTGCCTAGCAGCAGAATAGGAAAACATTTAAAGAATTTACTGTATTAATTGGAATAAGTAAAAATTATGAAATTTTTATGGTAAAAATTTCATCGAGTCTAGTTTCAAGAATAAAAAATGGGTCCTAATTTCAAATCCTGTAGGCCTAGATATAAATAATTTAGTGACTAACACTCAAATGGACAACTTTGGTAAGAGCATTGTGTAATTAGAAGAAAAAAACATTAATTAATGTCACATATAGGCATGATATGTTAAGAGGAAAATATTTATGTATATAAAATATATATTAAGGATGTGAAATGGAGAGGGGAAGGAGGAAAAATAATAGAAGAGTGATAATACTAAGGAATTGTTGCAAATAATGGACTTGAAAATACATAAAATAAATTCAAATGCTTTGTTGAGGTACTAAGTAAGTGATTCTCATAAAATGATTTGATGAAGTCCTAATTAATAAATTAATAGGTATATATATATTGACATTAGTAATGGTATGTAGAAAAAAATAAATTGTATTTGTAAGTGTGAATCCTCTAGTGGATTTATTTGTAAAACTTTGATAATTGTGCCAATTTTATAAGCATTGCTATTTCTGATTGAATAACATGTTATATTATGTGCATTTGAAACTATAAATACTTAAATCTGAATAATTTGCTATGTGAAATGAGTTGAATTGATTGAATTTTGAGCTTTGAAAAGAGACTTGGATGTTAAAAACTTAAAATATGGTAAAACATGGGAAATAGAATTCTTGACGCGATGAAAGAGGAACCACATCACGGCGACATAAATCAGTTTGTGAAGTCTTAACGAGGAACCCCCCGATGTCGCGATGTCACCCCTAAATTTTGAGCCTTTCACTCTAGTCCCTGTTCCTCTTTAGACTATTTTAAAGGTTGCAATAAACTCGTATAAGACTCGAAAAGGATACTAAGGCATATCAAAAGCTTAAATTGATCAAGGTAATTAAATAAGTATTCAAAATGAAACGAATTTGACTGTCGTTGCTTCGACAACAAATGTGGCATTCTGATATCTTGACCTGACGATCAGGTCGGGTTTAGGAGTGTTACAGGCATCATCTTAACATCCCATCGTGTATCATCCACTCCACGAGAAGATGGTTGTGTCGATGACCCACCTCAATAAAATAACGACGCGGTGGGTGTTTGTGACACTATCGACGAATAACCATATGATGTTGCAAAAACCAGATACGTCAACATTGATGACGAAACTGGTGTCGCCATTGGTGTCGTTAGATGTGCTGACATCTGTGTCGGTATTTGCGTCAGCATTAGTGCATAGTATGTTGGGGATGGAGGTGCCCCAAAATACGTACCTGCTAGAGGTGTAGATGCAGGTTGCTGTGGTGGTGCATAGTGTGGTGTATAATGTGGTACTTGTAGATATGACTTGCTGGCGACTCTGAATCAAGGCATTTACTCCAAACAGGCCACCGTGTCCGATAAGAAGAGTACACAAATGGGTAAGAATTTCTTCCTACGATCGCAAATGTCGATGTACTCATTATGGTAATCTCGCTAATTTTCATCGGTCTTCCCTCGCAGATCAAGTTTGTGTAATACTTCCATGTTTCGCGGTGGCGGTGGAATTTTTTGTCTCCACTCGAACTGCCGCATCACTCTATCCGATTCATGAATCTCCATCATTGTGTGAACAATCAATGACAACTTTGCGTCCCACATACTCCAAATGGTCAAAAATTTGGGCGGGACACATTTTATGATGTTCAGATTGACATCTGACATCTATTCAAACTATGGTGCACAATTATAAAAAATTTTATGTTCAGAATTTAAAATTTAAATAATTGCGTAATTATTATAGGTTTGAAAAAAAAATCAATAACTATCACTGGCTTTTGATCGCTGATCTAACAACAGCCGGATATCTTCAAGTTGCTCTAATAGTCCTACATAACTCAGCCCATGATGTCACCTATTCAAGCAATATGTTAATTCAAACATATAATAAATAAACAACATTTACTATATTAACTACGTATTATTATCAAATGAATTTTACATTGCCACTAATGGAAACGTATAAGGGTCGTTCCGTCGAGGACGTAGAAATGGTAGCCGTCATTACGCTCATGACTGTAGCAGGAGCAGGTAATCAGCTGTTGACATCTTATTCGATTCTGTCGCCCGACACAACTCTCGGTACTACATGACCAACACGACTAATCCCCAACTTAGTCATCCATATTCTTTAAAGTCAACTAGGTGTAGTAGTCATCTTATGTGTACCAAATTTTGAGATTTATTGGGGATTAAAATGCCCTTGATTAACCCCAGGATGAATGCTCTGACGTATTGTTCTTTGACGACGTCGGAAGCGTCCTTAGAAAGTTCTTTGAAATTATTTTCCAACCACTTCAAATCTATCCGGCCACCTTGAAACTTGTTTGGCACCTCCCCCAAAACTACCTCACAAAGGTCCTCTTTACTGGGAATGACCACTGACCCTGTAACGACTGGCCCATCCACTGGTAAATCGAGTTGTAAAGCTACATCCTCAAGTGTGATTGTACACTTATTGCATGGAAGATGGAATGTGTGTGTCTCGAGTCTCTATATTTCCACCAACGCGCTGATAAATGTAGGATTCAATTTGCAACCTCCGAGCATACGAGACGCATGTAAGAATCTCGCGTCTTGCAGATAACCATGAATTTCAGTGTCTGGGCTCTTTAACAAATTATGTATGAACCCCTCCAAAACACAATCATTCGCCTATTTATATCGATAAAATAAAATATTTTAAAATTAAAAAAATAAATTTAACTTAATTGAAAATAACAAAATTTAAAATTTATTCTTACCATTTTTGCTTGAGCGACGGAAATGTGCTTGTCATCGAAACGAATCAGAAAGTTTGCTATTCGTGAAAATTTAATCAAAATGAATATACGAAATAATTAAATAAAACTATAGTATTTTTAAAAAAGTGTATTCAAAATTTTTGAACAAAACTTGATAAAATTGAGAGAGTTGAGAGAATTGAGAGTTTAGGGAGAATAGAAAGACTTGGATTTGAGTGATAAAAAATAAAAAATAACCTGATATTTATAGGAAAAAAGTACAATTAACCTTTTTAAAAAATTTACCATCTGATAACGTTCAAAAACCCATTGAAAAAATGACTATTGGAGTAAAGGGCGTTCAGTTGAACATACTTTTTACATAGTTGGTAGGAAAATACTTACAACTGAAGACGCTTTCACACTTTTTTTTCAAAATCAACTTATTTTATTAAATTAAAAAAAAACCCTAAAAGAACAAATAAAAATTAAAATGAACATATACCTCTAAATTAGCCCGAGAATGAAATTAAATAAAAATAATAAAAATGTCCATAACATCTTAGCATTATGTCATTACAAGAGTTTTGGTTCCCCTCCCTAATTAAAAAAAAAATCGTTGTTAAATCCAGAAGTTTCTTGGGAGCGAGCTGGGTGCCATTGTTTTTTATGGTTGGTATTTGCTAAAGCTTCAATCATCCATTCCCTCCTCTCCAATATTTTCAGTGACGCCCAAATTTATTACAAGATGCCGAAGAAGATGGGTGTAAACAGCAAAGCCGAGGCGGCGCGTGCGCGCAAGAGCGCCACTGAAGCCTAACGAAAAGATCGGGAAGCACGGGAGAAAGAAGAGTAGTACTGGCGCGAAGTCGAGGGTCCTAAATCTAAGGCCACCAAGAAACGCGAGGAAGAAGCCGAGAAACGAGCTGAAGCCGCCGCTCCAAGGCTGAGGCGCGCCGTCAAGCCGAGATGGAGGAGAAAGAGATCGAAAAGGCGTTGAAGAAACCGGATAAGAAGGCCAACCGTGTGGCGATTCCGGTGCCGAAGGTGACCGAAGCGGAGCTACAGAAGAAGAAGGAGGAGGAGCAAGCGGAGATGGCGAAGAAGAGACAGAGTAGGACCGCGGCCGAAGTAGAGTATGAGAGGATGGTGTTAGTGACAAACACGAATAGGGATGATTCGTTGATTGAAGCAAGGAGTGTCGAGGAGGCGATTGCGCAGATGTCTGTGGAGGACAACCTTCCCCCGGATCGCCATCCTGAGAGGCGGCTTAAAGCTTCCTTCAAGGTTCATTACATTGCTTTGCTCAACTATAAGTTACTCTCTTCTTTAGATCTAGAAGATAGTATAATTTAGTTCCTTAGTCTTTATCTTACTGCACGGTAATGAGTTATAGTACTGAATTATTTTAATGAATGAATATAGGCATTTGAAGAAGTCGAGCTTCCGAGGCTTAAAGAAGAGAAGCCAGGTCTTACTCACAGTCAATACAAGGATATGATATGGAAACTGTGGAAGAAATCTCCTGATAATCCTCTAAACCAGGCAAGTCTATATCCAACTTTGAAACAATGTCAGGTCCTATGTTGAAATGATCTATGTGTTAATTTGGTTAGGTTTTGTTCATTACCAATGAACAATTGTCAGTGTTTCTGGTGGCTTAAGTGATTTTTTTTTTTTCCATTTGCAGGTTGCTGAGTGAGTGATCTCTGCATAATTTTTCTCAGGCTAGAATGGCAGGCGAGTTTTGTTGTTTATAAACTTATGGGGTTTCTGGCCTACTATATGAGCAGTGTTTGCTTGGTGCTTAGAACTGAATAAAACATGATTGATCTAATAATACTTGCTATTTATTATCATTGTTCAGGATCATACATGAGCTGTTTAGTTAGTTTAAATATGATTTGTTGCCCAATTTTCTATGTACTTGAGGGTCAGAAAAGATTGACTGATGTACATGAAGAGAAATAGTACTTGACATGGATTGTGTAAATTACTGAATGATTTGCGAACATAGGATAGAAAGCTGGGAACGTTTTCTTTTCTCTCCTTGTGGATTAATAAAGATTGTCCATGATATGCATGTGTGACTAAAAATTACATTAGGCTTGCTTCTGAACTATCTACTGATACCCCTGATAACCTAAATTTTCAGTCGCTATTGTGTCACTCAAGTGATTGTCATTGCTTGTTTACATCAAAGTCTGCTAGCCCTAGGAAACTGGTGAAAGATAATGTCATTTGTGGAGGAATGAATTATCAATGCAACACCTCAATGACTGTAAAGGTCAGATGAAGCTTGCCTCCTACTGTATCAATGTGACTGGAGAGCCGGAATTCTTATCAAATTTAATGGGATAATGCTTTCTGATCCCTAAGTTGAAGGATAAAATTTTACTTATGACTTGGTGCGTCGATGAAAAATCAGTACTGCCTGTACAAGTTCTTGTTTTATCTTTTAAGGATGAGCTAACTAAGAAGTTCCTTGCATCGTGAGATTGTGAAATATATTGTTGTGATCATAGAATTCAACCTGAGTTTTTAGGTGAGAACATTACCTCAATCACATTCTTATGAAATGGCATTCAGCCATTCATCTTTGCATATGATGCAACAAACTCGTATTAAGGACTTACAAATTTGCTCCTCTTTAGGATATAAATTTAATGTGGACCGATGCTCGGGTGGTATTGCAGCCTTAGACCACTTAATTAAACATGCATTTTTAGTCTTAACAATTTTTGCCCGACTGCCTTGTCTTTAAGAGACTTGCTTCGTTTCACATGAATTATGAAATCCTGTAATGTATATCCAAATACCTCTCTACGGTTTACGTTATAGATATGGTGCTTGGTAGGGTGTTTCAATCTCACATTAGTCAGGAAAGTAAGGTTTTTTGGGCATACAAGCATGACTCCCCAATAGGTTGTTTTTGTGGGGAGAGCTATATGATCTTGCAACACTTGCTGGAGATTTTGTGCTATTTGTCCTTCGTTTTAAGCATGGATGTTTTAGCCCTCAAGCAGCATGCATCAACATTGTTTCTCTTCCTGCTTATAAGTTTCATTGATATATATATATATATATATATTTGATAAAAAACAATTACAAGAATACTCGAGTATATAATAAAAATCCACCCCCGTTATTCTGTATAAGCAGATAAATTGCTCTCAGCTATTAAGGTAGGAGAATTTTATAGATTATACTAAAATTATAGGCACACTCTCGATTTTAAGCCTCTGCTAGTTGAGAAAAGTTTATAGGAGTTGCGAATCTTGAATCACCAATGAAGGGGATAGAAGCTGCCAATCTGGAAGCATCTTGTGTGGGGTGGAACAGGTCCCAGAACAAGTATTTATGGCGATTTGAGCAAAGGCTTGCTAAGGGAGTGCAAGGCAGTGTACCGTTTCCACAACAAGCATTTTTGACATCTGTAAAACCTGAGGTTTAAAAGAAAAGATGAAAATTGAAGATTTACAACATTTGGTTTGGGGAATGGAAATAGGATAATGCAGAAATGTTATTTGGGAGTGAAAAAAAAGGCTTACTGGAATTTTGAGGGTTATCAATAACAGGTTTTGTGATGTTAAATGCATTTCCAAGAGAATACTTAATGTCCTTGTTTTCGTAGCTGAGGTTGCGCATTAGGGTGTCCATTGTTGAAAAGAAAGCTTCGGCTTGGTCGTTTAACTCCTTCAAACATTCACCGTTGGCCGAAACCCTTTGTGATGGGCAACACCCGACTGGTGGAACACTTATTATGCCAAACTTCCTTGCCCCGACACTAATTAGGTTCTGCATATTACCTTATCTTCAGTTTAATTGGACTGAGATTATCCTGAAAGCTTGTATCAAGCATGGCTTATGCCCTCTTAATGATTGTGATGATGATTAAAAGAAGCAAAAAAATGAATCGGGTGTTTAGCTTAGTTGATTCGTGCAGTTGATTGCATTCAATACGTTTGGGATTCGAATCCCAGTAACTGCAACCCCTTCTCCCTGTTCTTAAAAGAAGAAAGATGGAACTTCTCAACCTCAAGTGCTTTTCGTACACGACTGCTAAATTGGGTATGAACTGTTCTTTAGGTATCGGGTTCTTCGAATAGTGATTCCCCACAATGTCATTGCTACCAACGCTGATGAAGATGAGAGATTTTGCGAGGAAGTTTTGTGCTTCTGATGTACCTTTGCTTGCCACGAGATCATTGTAGACCATAGAGAATTGGTATACCTGCTCCCCCATTGGGACAACATTCGCTTTCTGGGTCTATGAAATCAACCGTGTTAATGTTAATTGAGAACAATGATCATCTAGCAAGCATGAACTAGATGTGTCTCATTTGCTATCGAGAAACTAACAAAGCCTTACCGATGTTTGTCCGGTAATGTCGAGAAGGCCAGATCCGGCTGACGCGAAGTTTACACCCCTAAATTTACGTTTCTTAATAGCAAGTGTCCCGTTTAGAGACAGGAAGCTCACTGGACTTCTCTTGAAACCAAAGTATTTAGCTGACAAGGAAACCAAAAAATCAGCAAAATTTGAGGAATACTACACACACATATGCATATAGTATAATCCTAACCAAGAAAATCAGCAGTATTGAGGCCATTGCTGAATCTTCCAGTTGCTCTTTGGAAAGGAAAATCAACCCCGTTGTGCGGGAAATTAGCCGTTATATTACTATCAGGCAAGTAATTATTGGTCCCAACATCAACCGTAGAATCTCCTAGTATGAAGATGGCCGGCACCTCTGCATTTGCTGATTGAAGAACACCTATGATCAATGACAAGGCTACAAAGGCCAACCCTTTTGCCATGGAAATCCAGGGAAGAAATTTTCCTATGTTTCTGTACTATAAGATTCATTTTACCGACTATTTATCTGTAAAGAAGTCATAAGCAAAACTATTGGAATTACGGGTGAGGTGGTGCAAGCTACAAGAGAAATTTATTGTCCTATATGCTATTAGCTGGAATATAATAATTCCAATGCTTGTTAACCGTTCGTTTTTTTACAGTTCTTACATTCTCTTCTATGCTCTGAATGGTTTTATCTGAGGTGTGATAAAAACAAGGAATCATATTTCATTGACCTAACTGGCTACTTCTTTATAGTTTCCCGATTGTGTTGCAATGGTATTTTGTCTCCCACCCAACTGCCAAACTCGTCTTTAAACATCTAATAATAACATGTTTCATTCACCCTTCATATATCATATATATTATTACCAAGTTGTAATCAACATTTGTGTTTATACTTTAAAAAATTAATATTTTACATCATACATGTTTTAAGTTAAAAAATATTATGTAATAGTATAGATACTATTTTTATTATATTATATTTTTTAAAAGTAAACATAATTTTATTATATTAGTTAAATAATAATAATTACATATAATAATGTTAAACAAGTTAGGTGTTTTGTTATTCTGATGTTTTAATTTTTATTTTTTTATATGGTTATATTATTTTTTTAAATTTTAAAACATAATTTCAATTGCATTAGTTAAAAATAGCTTTTAATATTTTTTCCTTAAAATCACATATTAGATTAAATAAATGTTATAGTATAAAATACTTTTTTTTTAAAATTAATGTCATTTTTTAAAATATTATTTTTTTAAAAAAAAAATCACGCTTAGAAAGGTTTTTAAAAATTAGCATGTTTTTGCTATAGGTAGTACTTTTGGGGGTATCCTCAGTTCTGAGATTATTGATGATGTATGCAGAGTTAGGGTTAATTTGGATGTCCAAAAACCCCTGAGAAGAGGTATATTTGTTTCTAGCGAAAATAATATTAAGTCATGGATCGCTTTTAAATTTGAAAAAACTTCCAATATTTTGTTTTGGATGTGGGAGAATGGATCACGGCATCAAAGATTGCTTGCTGTTAAACCCTGCAGAAAAAGAGAAAGTTAGAGATGACCCTCCTTTTACAATAGCCTTAAAAGGTGAATCAAAAGCTGTTGGAAAAGAGAGCCTCAAGTTCAATTCATATGTCAAAAAAGTGAGCGTCTTGTGAAAATATCTTGGGCGATCATCGATCGATCGGGGCGGGGAAGAAGATGTTGTTTCATTTGTTGAGCAGGGATTTTCATTAGGTGGAAAGATTCTTACGAATTGGGAAGAGGGCCTGAAGGAGCAGGTGGACAGCAGAGTGGAAGTTGAATTAGGTACAAAGGGGGAATTTAATAAAAAATGGGAAAACAGCCAGAATGAAGTAAAGAAGTGCACTTGGAAGAGGGTTTTGCCAGCAAAGCACATTGACCTCCGTAAGTTTGCAACAGCTGGAATCAAGAGGAAAGATTTAACAGAGGAGTTTGGTGAGGGAAACGCAGATGAGAAAAGAGATGATGGTGTAAAAAGATTGAAAAATGGTGATCAAACCACAGGAATTGATGAGGTTGCAGAAATTATGAGTGTTGATGGGTATCAGGATTTTGTTCCAAAAAATTCAACATCGGCGGCTGACATCATGTCAGCTGACCGGGAGCAATGAAAAGCTTGAGTTGGAATGTTCGTGGGTTGGGGAGTCCACGGGCAGTTAGAAGGCTACGATACTTAATTAAGCAGCAGAATCCCCGATTGGTCTTCTTAATGGAGACAAAGTTAGATAAGAAACGTATGGAGAAGGTCAGGAAGAGTTGTGGTTTGCTCAATGGCATTGATGTGGAAGCTGAAGGGACATGCGGTGGGCTATGTCTAGCTTGGAAAGATGATATTGACGTCACTTTGAGAAGTTTCTCCAAATGGCACATGGATGTTTTGATCAAAGAAGATGGTAACCAGGAGGAATGGAGGTTTACGGGTCTGTATGGCTCACCATATCTAAAAGATCAAAATGTCGTGTAGAATCTACTTAAAAGGTTAAGCCGAGAAGGTAATTACCCATGGCTGGTTGCTGGAGATTTCAATGAGATTATGTATTCATTTGAAAAAAAAAAGGGGGGATCCCGAGGGACAACAAGAGAATGGAGATTTTCAGAGACACGTTAGAAGAATGTAATTTGATGGATATTGGGTACTCGGGTGTATGGTACACTTGGGAAAGGGGGAATCTTCCAGAGACAAATATCAGAGAAAGATTGGACAGGGGAGTGGCAAATGATAAATGGAGGAATTTGTTTCCTCTAGGCAGTATTCATCATCTCCCCTACTCAACATCCGATCACTGCCCTCTACTTATTAGTACCGATTGTGCAAGCAGAATCCATAGAGCCAGAGATTTTTACTTTGAAGTAATGTGGACAATGGAAGACACTTTTGAGGAGACTCTTAAAGAAATTTGGGAGTCATCATCTGTGTAACGCCCCTTACCCGAGACCGTTGCCGGAGTCGAGCACGAGGCATTACTAGACTTAACTACTAATTCAGCATAAAATTTAAAACTGTCCATCTGCATCATAGGCACTAAATTATTTATATCTGGAGCTACAGAACTCCGATTTAAGATCCGTAAATTTTTCCTAAAACTAGACTCATATATATTTTTACTATAATTTTTCCAGAATTTTTCATGTGGCCAATTAGTACAGTTTATTCATTAAAGTTTCCCCTGTTTTACTGTTCGACTATTCTGACCTCTCTTCACTACGAATCAAATTACTCTTCGTACAGAATTCATATGACCTTCTTATTTATTTCATTTGAAAATAGACTCATTCAGGATTCCATACATATAAACTATATCCCACAATTATTTTTATACAATTTCTAATGATTTTTCAAAGACAGAACAGGGGATCACGTAATCATTCTGAACTAGTCTCACAAAAATTCAAATATCTCCAAACATAAGAATAATTTGTTTGTTATGTTTCTTTTATGTGAAAATAGACTCAATAAGCTTCAATTATATATCTTATTCACTTCCTAATTCCATTTCTTCTATTTTTGGTGATTTTTCACAATCACGTCAATGCTGTAATTCAAAAACTGTTTCATTGCAAAATATTGTTAACTAGTTTATAGCATCTTTACTCCATTTCATTTAAACTTTATACATGCCATATAAATCTTTAAACATAAAATAAAAGCTACCGGAATTGATCTGGATAGTGAGCTTTGTTGTGATGATCCGATCTACCAACTTCCCTTTAATTCAATCTACATAAAAATATCAAACACACACAAGTAAGCTTATTGAAGCTTAGTAAGTTCATAGGTTTAAAAGCAATGCTTACCAAACATAATATTTCCAAATAATAACAAAACATTTACTAAAGTTCCCTGCCATTCACAACCATTGTTATAATATTTCACATAGTTGAGCTCAACATTAACAACTACTCAATCTCTTTCATTTGATTCACTTCTATTGTATTACTTATTATCAAATTAGGAAACGTCTTACGAATTTGAGTACGTCGTTGCTCAGTGCCACGTTTCACAACTCAGTATGGTTTTCCTCATTGAAATTCCATACCTACATTTCACAACTCGGTATGGGAAATGCCATACCTACGTTACTTAACTCAGTATGGTTAATACCATACCTACATTTCACAACTCAGTATGGATGATACCATACCTACATTTCACAACTCAGTATGGATGATACCATACCTACATTTCATACTTTGCCATGGATCAACCATGGTCTTTTCCGTCAATTCATCACATGTCACGATGCGAACGTACTCAATCCCGACTGATTTGTAGATGATATTGAAATTTAAGGACTATTCTGCAACTTTTTCTTTTCCTCGTTCTTCTTTGGATTCTTGATATGATGTGAAAATATGAAAAATCAGCTTTCTCCAGACCTCCTATGGCGTTTTGGCTGAGAAAATATGAAGATATCTCTAGATCTTTCAATTTTATCTTTATTATACATTTTAAAATTATTAAATTTCCAATTTTGCCCTTATTTCCCTTATCTTTCTGATGATTTTCTTCCCCTTGCCGTTCAACCTTTCCACCTTTAGGTTTAATTTCCCTTTAAATCCTTTTTCTTTTAACACTTGAGCTATTTAATTCTTGTAGCAATTTTGCATTTGTTACAATTTAGTCCTTTTTATTTAATTGACTACCCAAACATTTAAATTTCTCAGCCAAACTTTAATATTAACTTAATAACACTCCATAAATATTTATAAAAATATTTATGGCTCGATTTTCAAATTCGAGGTCTCGATACCTCGTTTTTGACCCATTTGACCTACTAAATTCTTTTAATTCACCAATCCACAAATTCTTCTAAATTCTCACTTGACTCATAAATATTAATTTACTATCTTATTCAATCTTACCTATCGGATTTAGTGATCTCATATCACCATTTCCGGCATCACTGAAAATTAGGCCGTTACAACTCTCCCCCCTTAAAAATTTCGTCCTCGAAATTTGTTACCTGAAAATAGATTTGGATACTGTGATCTCATTGACTCCTCTGTTTCCCAAGTTGCTTCCTCCATACCATGTCGATGCCATAATACTTTAACCAATGGTATCTTTTTATTCCGCAATTCTTTAACTTCACGAGCCAAAATCTTCATTGGTTCTTCTGAATAAGTCATATCTGGTTGAAGCTCAATTTCAGTATAAGGAATTACGTGTGAAGGATCGACCTATACGTCTTAGCATAGACACATGAAATACATTGTGAATCTTTTCAAGTTCCGGAGGTAAAGCCAACCGATAAGCTACAGGACCAACCCTTTCCACAATTTCATATGGCCTTATAAATCTCGGACTCAATTTTCCTTTTCTGCCAAACCGTAACACCTTCTTCCACGGTGAAACTTTTAAAAATACTCGATCACCCATCGCATATTCTATGTCTCTTCGTTTCAAATCGCATATGACTTCGACGGTGCGATGCGACTTTTAGACTATCTCGAATAATCCGGATTTTTTTCTTGATTTCCGAATCAAATCAACCCCAACTATTTTTGATTCACTCAACTCGGACCAACACAACTGAGTCTTGCATTTCCTACCATACGATTGCCTCAAATGGTGCCATTTTTATACTAGACTCGATAACTATTGTTGTAAGCAAACTCGGCTAAAGGTAAATACCTTTCCCAACTATCACCAAACTTGAGTATACAACATCTTAACATATCTTCTAGAATTTGAATCACTCGCTTCGATTGTCCATCTGTTTGAGGATGAAATGTTGTACTAAAATTTAACAGTACCTAAAGCTTCTTGCGTTTGTTCCAAAATCTGAAGTAAACCTTGGATCCCGGTCCGAAATGATAGATCTTTGGAACTCCATGTAGTCTCACAATCTCGACACATACAATTCGCTAACTTCTCAAGTGAAAAATCATTACGATTTGGAATAAAGTGTCTTGACTTTGTCAATCTATCAACAATCACCCATATTGAATCTTTCTTTCTTGGAGTCGTAGGCAACCACGACACAAAATCCATTGTAACATGCTCCCACTTCCATTCGGGAATCATAATGGGTTGTAATAAACCCGTTGGCACTTGATGCTCTTCTTTAACTTGGTCGACAAATCAAACATTTTGCAACAAATTCTGAAATTTCTCTTTTCATACAGAGCCACCAATATATCTTTTTCAAATCACCATACATTTTTGTAATGCGCCGGATGCATAGAATACATACTCTTATGTGCTTGAAAGAATATTATTCTTCAAATCGAATTATTTGGAACACAAATCTGTTATGATAACGCAACATACCTTCATCATCAATCTTTGAATTTCAATCCAAATTATCTCGAACCATCCATCGTTTAAGTACCAATTTTGGGTCTTCATCCTGCAGATTTCTAAATTTCTTTGAAGAAACATGGGTTTCACTTTCAATTCTCTCGATCAAAGACACCTTCTTCATTAAGAGCCAAATGAGCATTCATTGCCCGAAGTGCAAACAAGGATGACTTTCGACTAAGTGCATCGGCAACTACATTAGCTTTCCCCTGGATGATAGTCAATAACCAAATCATAATCTTTCAACAACTCTAACCACCGTCTCTGTCTTAAATTCGGTTCCTTACGAGTCATTAAGTATTTCAAACTTTTGTGATCTGTATAAATATAACACTTCTCACCATACAAATAGTGTCTCCAAATTTTTAAAGCAAAAACAATTGCAAGCTAATTCAAGATCATGTGTAGGGTAATTCTTTTCATGTGGTTTTAATCGCCGTGAAGCATAAGCCACCACCTTTCCCGATTGCATTAACACACAACCCAAACCATTTAAAGATGCATCATTTTACACAACATACGGTATACTGATTCGGTTGAGTCAAAGCTGGAGCTTGTTAACATTTTCTTTAATTGGTCAAAGCTCTCTCGACATGCATCGGACCACACAAACTCAACATTCTTTTGTAATAAATGAGTCATTGGTGAAGCAATCATGGAAAAATTCTTTACAAAACGGCGATAATAATTCCGCTAGTCCCCAGAAAACTTCGCACTTCAGTTACATTCTTGGTGTTTTCCAATTCACCATCTTTGAAACTTTACTTGGATCCACACGAATTCCTTGGTGATACAATGTGACCCATAAATCCAACTTCATGAATCCAAAACTCACATTTACTAAATTTTGCATATAATTGCTTTTCCCTCAAAGTCTGTAATACAATTCTCAAATGCTGTGCATGCTCGGATTCTATCTTTGAATAAACCAATATGTCATCAATAAATACCACCACAAATCTATCTAAGTAAAATTTGAAAAATTCGATTCATTAAATCCATAAATGCAGTGAGGGCATTTGTTAAACCAAAAGGCATTACGAGTAAATTCATAGTGACCATACCGAGTTGAAAAGCGATCTTTGGCACATCACACTCTTTAACCTTCAATTGATAATACCGGATCTAAGGTCTATCTTTGAGAACACTGCAAAGCACCTTTCGATTGATCAAACAAATCATCAATACGAGGTAACGTATATTTATTTTTAATTGTTACCTTATTCAACTGTGCGTAATCAATACACAATCGCAACGAGCCATCTTTCTTTTTCACAAATAAGACAGGTGCGCCCCAAGGTGATGTACTCGGTCTAATGAACCCTTTATCCAATAACTCTTGCAATTGTGTCTTCAACTCTTTTAACTCATTTGGTGCCATTTCATGACGGTGTTATTGATATCGGAGTGCACTTGGATTATATCAATTACAAATTCAACCTCACGATCCGAGGGTAAACGGGTAATTCCTCAGAAACACATCGATAAATTCATTAACAAGCGCAATTGTTCCATATTCAATTCAGAACCCCGAGTATCAAGAATATAAGCTAAAAATGCTTCATTACCCTTTCGAATCAATTTCCGAGCTGTAAAGGCTGAAATAGTTCTAACATCATTCTTTTTATCTCCAAACTCAGCTGAAACTATTTCCACATCTGACATTTTAAATCAACCCGTTTTTCTCTACAATTCACTATGGCATCGTGTTTAATCAACCAATCCATTCCAAGAATAACATCAAATTCTCGGAAAGGTAACAACATTAAATCAGCAGAGAATTCACAACCTTGTATTTTCAGTGGACAATTCCGACATATTAAATTAACTAACACACTTTGTCCTAACGGATTAGTGACTTGCATATCAAGATCAATGGACTCAACAGTCATTTTCTTTTCTGACACTAATGCAGTGCAAATATATGAATGCGTAGATCCGGGATCAATTAAAGTATACACGTAATCATTAAAAGATGGAAAATACCAGCTATCACATCTGGAGCAGAAGCTTCCTCTCTTGCCCGAGTAGCATATGTACGTGCAGGTGCCCTTGTTTCTGATCGGGCTACAGTATCTCTCATTCCCGAACGAATAGTCCCAGCAGCACTACTTTGACCTGAACGTCTACTTTTCTGAGGAGTATTTGCTTGCTTCTCGCCTTGTTCTTTATTTTTTTAATGATTGAGGACAGTCCGAATAAAATGATCAGGCCCACCACATCTATAACAAGCTCCGGTTCTTCCCCAACATTCACCAACATGAAATCTACCACAATTTTTGCATCTAGGTCTCGGAATATTTTGCACACTACTAGCACTAATGCTGGTTTCTTAGTTACTTCGACATCTCTTTGAGTTGTTTTACTTTTATTCAATCGTTAGGAATTGTAACAGATCGACTAGAATCATCTACGAACTTTTAGTGGAAAAGTCGAAGTTGGTCTAGAGAAACTTCTTTTGTATACTTCTTTACCTTTCCTTTCTCTTTGCATCTTTCTGTTATACACTTCTTCCATCTTTTGAGCTCGATCAGACAGAACCACAAATTCTCGAATCTGTGCCTCCAATCATCATTCGATTTCATCATTAAGCCCTTCTTGAATCTAATGCATATTTCTTCCTCTGTCGATACAACATCCCCGAGCATATCTCTTTGAGATACACAAATTCTCTTTCATATTCGCCCTTTGTTTTATTCCCTTGTCGAAGATCAAGGAATTCCCTCTTCTTTTATCTAAATATCTCCTTCCCACATACTTTTTCTAAACTCATTTTGGAAGAATTCCCTGTAAGTTTATCTGCAGTACCATCGCCTCAATGGTTTCCCACCAATTATACGCTTCTTCTTTCAATAATGAAAAACCGCACACCTCGGATAGTCATCCAGGAGAACACATCATCTGTTTAAAAACTCTTTCCAAACTCTTTAACCAATACTCTGCTTTAAGCTGGATCATCGTCCGATCTTCCTCGAAATTCTTGACTCCGAACTTTCGAGTTTCTCAATCGGCGCTCTTTTGCTAGATTCATCTATTAAAGGAGGAGCAACCGGGGTTATAACTGGTGGTACAGTAGGGGGAGGAGGAGGTTGTTGTGCCTGACTTCTTCCTCGTATTGTTTCACTAAACCACTGATTCATTAACCCGTAAATCATATTTTTAAGTTCTTCCTCTCTCATCAAAGAAATCGGAACATTACCACTTGTTCCTTGCTCAGAAGTCTGTATTCTACTATTAACTTCCTCTTCATGACCAGCACCCTCGGATCTATCAGACATATTTACAATCTATAACAAAAATTAGTAGTTAGATCGGATCATTCACATCCCACTATCACAGATTTATATGGCATGTATTTCTAGACATTTTATACATCACATTCATTCCGAGAATCGTCTAAACCGAAGCTCTGATACCAATAAATGTAACGCCCCTTACCCGAGACCGTTGCCGGAGTCAAGCACGAGGCATTACTAGACTTAACTACTAATTCAGCATAAAATTTAAAACTGTCCATCTACATCATAGGCACTAAATTATTTATATCTGGAGCTACAGAACTCCGATTTAAGATCCGTAAATTTTCTATAAAACTAGACTCATATATATTTTTACTATAATTTTTCCAGAATTTTTCATGTGGCCAATTAGTACAGTTTATTCATTAAAGTTTCCCCTGTTTTACTATTCGACTATTCTGACCTCTCTTCACTACGAATCAAATTACTCTTCGTACAAAATTCATATGACCTTATTATTTATTTAATTTGAAAATAGACTCATTCAGAATTCCATACATATAAACTATATCCCACAATTATTTTTATACAATTTCTAATGATTTTTCAAAGACAGAACAGGGGATCACGTAATCATTCTGAACTAGTCTCACAAAAATTCAAATATCTCCAAACATAAGAATAATTTGTTTGTTATGTTTCTTTTATGTGAAAATAGACTCAATAAGCTTCAATTATATATCTTATTCACTTCCTAATTCCATTTCTTCTATTTTTGGTGATTTTTCACAATCACGTCAATGCTGTAATTCAAAAACTGTTTCATTGCAAAATATTGTTAACTAGTTTATAGCATCTTTACTCCATTTCATTTAAACTTTATACATGCCATATAAATCTTTAAACATAAAACAAAAGCTACCAGAATTGATCTGGATAGTGAGCTTTGTTGTGATGATCCGATCTACCAACTTCCCTTTAATTCAATCTACATAAAAATATCAAACACACACAAGTAAGCTTATTGAAGCTTAGTAAGTTCATAGGTTTAAAAGCAATGCTTACCAAACATAATATTTCCAAACAATAACAAAACATTTACTAAAGTTCCCTGCCATTCACAACCATTGTTATAATATTTCACATAGTTGAGCTCAACATTAACAACTACTCAATCTCTTTCATTTGATTCACTTCTATTGTATTACTTATTATCAAATTAGGAAACGTCTTATTTAATTTGAGTACATCGTTGCTCGAGTGCCACGCTTCACAACTCGAGTATGGTTTTCCTCGTTGAAATTCCATACCTACATTTCACAACTCGGTATGGGAAATGCCATACCTACGTTACTTAACTCAGTATGGTTAATACCATACCTACATTTCACAACTCAGTATGGATGATACCATACCTACATTTCACAACTCAGTATGGATGATACCATACCTACATTTCATACTTTGCCATGGATCAACCATGGTCTTTTCCGTCAATTCATCACATGTCACGATGCGAACGTACTCAATCCCGACTGATTTGTAGATGATATTGAAATTTAGGGACTATTCTGCAACTTTTTCTTTTCCTCGTTCTTCTTTGGATTCTTGATATGATGTGAAAATATGAAAAACCAGCTTTCTCCAGACCTCCTATGGCGTTTTGGATGAGAAAATATGAAGATATCTCTAGATCTTTCAATTTTATCTTTATTATACATGTTAAAATTATTAAATTTCCAATTTTGCCCTTTTTTCCCTTATCTTTCTGATGATTTTCTTCCCCTTGCCGTCCAACCTTTCCACCTTTAGGTTTAATTTCCCTTTAAATCATTTTTCTTTTAACACTTGAGCTATTTAATTCTTGTAGCAATTTTGCATTTGTTACAATTTAGTCCTTTTTATTTAATTGACTACCCAAACATTTAAATTTCTCAGCCAAACTTTAATATTAACTTAATAACACTCCATAAATATTTATAAAAATATTTATGGCTCGATTTTCAAATTCGAGGTCTCGATACCTCGTTTTTGACCCATTTGACCTACTAAATTCTTTTAATTCACCAATCCACAAATTCTTCTAAATTCTCACTTGACTCATAAATATTAATTTACTATCTTATTCAATCTTACCTATCGGATTTAGTGATCTCATATCACCATTTCCGGCATCACTGAAAATTAGGCCGTTACAATCTGAACCGTTGGTGGACAAACTAAGAAATTTGCAGATTGGTTTAACAAAGTGGGCTAACAAAGTCAAGGGAAAGAAAGGCGAATTACGGAAGCAGCTTACAAAAGAGCTTGAAACTTTGATAAAGGAAGATAGAGATGATGACACTTTGTCAAAGATCATTGAGACGAAAATTTATCTTAATATGGAGATTGAAAAGGATGAGGCGTACTGGGAACAAAGAGCAAGAGTTAACTGGCTAAGATATGGGGATAGAAATACGGCTTTCTTTCACAATTGTGCTACTGCCAGAAGAAGAGCAAATTCCATCTCACAGCTGACATTGGATAATGGCAAAGAAATTAATGAGGAGTCAGCTATTCAAGAGGAAGCCAAGCTTTACTTTGAGAATTTGTTTACATCAAATGGAGTTGCTAATCCAAGGGAGATTTTGGAAGGGATTGAAGAAAGCATTTCAGTTGAGGTAAATGATAGATTGCAAGCCCCATTTAAAGAAGAAGAAGTCAAATTGGCGTTGAAAGGGATGGGGCCTACAAAGGCGCCAGGTCCTGACGGGTTTCCAGCTATTTTCTTTCAAAAATATTGGCACATTGTGGGAAAGGAGGTTCTGGGGTATTGTTTAGGAGTGCTGAACGAAGGAAGAGAAGCTGATTTAGCCAATACGACTAACATAGTGCTCATCCCCAAAGTTCATAAACCCACCTCTCTTGTTAATTTCAGGCCGATCAGTCTTTGCACCGTCTTGTATAAGTTAGTTGCCAAAACGATAGCAAACAGAATGCAAGAAGCAATGGCTATTTGTATTGATCAGGCTCAAAGTGCCTTTGTACCGGGTCGGCTGATATCTAATAATATACTTCTTGCTTATGAAATTTTACACATGTTTAGGCAAAAGAGAACAGGGAAGAAGGGATATATGGCAGTTAAACTGGACATGAGTAAAGCATATGATAGGGTGGAATGGGACTTTATTAAAGAGGTGATGAACAAGATGGGGTTCGCCAGTAAATGGATTGAATTGATAATGAGGTGTGTTTCTAGTGTCTCTTATGCAGTGATTACCAACGGAAGCCGAGGCAGAACTTTTAAACCATCTAGGGGATTAAGGCAAGGGGACCCACTCAGTCCCTACCTCTTCCTCATCTGCAGTGAGGGGCTTTCGACGCTAATACGGATAGCAAAGAAGAAAGGGTTGATTAGAGGAGCGAAGGCAAGTAGGAAAGGGCCCGAAATTTTGCATTTGTTATTTGCGGATGATTGTATGATGTTTGGTGAAGCAACAGAGAAAGGGGCAAGGGTTTTGAAAGATATATTGCAAGTTTACAAAAACTGTTCAGGGCAATGTGTCAATTTTGGCAAATCTACAGTCTTCTACAGCACAAATACCAACGAGGAATCAAAAACAGTGGTTTTGAGATTATTGGGAGTAAGAAGTTCGTCCAGCCCAGAAAAGTACTTGGGCCTGCCTAATATGGTGGGAAAACGAAAAAAGGAAGCATTCCAAATTTCGGGTGATGTAATTGTTTTTTGCGAATTGAGAGCTGGAGTTCTAGACTATTGTCCCTAGGGGGGAAAGAAATCTTCATCAAATCTGTGTTACAGGTAATTCCTACTTTTGCTATGTCTTGCTTTCTTCTTCCTAAAGTTTTATGTGAAAAGATCGAGAGCATTCTAGCACGATTCTGGTGGCAAAAGGGACCTGGCAAAAGGGGCATTCATTGGTGCCAATGGCGGTTTTTATGCAGATCAAAGGACGAAGGAGGATTAGGCTTTCGACGAATGGATCAATTTAATATTTCCCTCTTAGCAAAACAAGGGTGGAGATTATTAAATTTTCCAAATTCATTAGTTGCAAAAGTGTTCAAAGCCAAATATTTTCCAGAAAGTAACTTTTTACAGTCGAGGCTCGGGAGTTCGTGTTCATACATTTGGCGTAGTATTTGGGCAACCAATGGTACTTTAGAGAAGTGCGATGTGGAAGGTTGGAGCGGGTGAGAATATTTCAATTTGTCAGGATTATTGGATTCCAAATTATGTTAATGGTCGATTGATGTCCAGATTTGATAATGTGCAATGCGATAAAGTTGTTGGCCTTATTAGCAATTCTAAAAGAGAGTGGAATAAGGAGCTGACTGTCAATACCTTTCCGGAAGACGTCGCAGAACTGATCCTCCGAATACCTCTGGCGACAGTTCCTCATGAAGACTTTCTGGCTTGGAGCGGAGAACCGTCGGGTGTTTTCTCAGTAAGGAGTTCCTATAAACTATTACAAAGCTGGGATCCTACAGCTTATGCTTTACATAATAACTATAGGGACTTTTACAAGAAATTATGGCAAGTTGGTATACCCACTAAAGTTAAAATTTTTATCTGGAAAATCTCGTGGAACTACATTGCTTCTAAGGTGAATTTGCACAGTCGGAGACTGGGGAATAGCGGGTTGTGCCCTCGTTGTAGTGGAGGTGAAGAGACTCTGAGCCACCTCTTTCGGGAATGCCCTGTTTCAGCAGAGATATGGCGACTGTTATCAGATGTGGACTTAATAGGGCATACTATTGTCGAGTTTAGCGAGTGGCTTACCACGGTGCTGGTTTCTCGTCCACTAGAGAGGTGCAGACTTTTCTGTATAGCCTTATGGAGTATTTGGGGCGATAGAAACTCCCGCTTTCATGACAAATCTTCAAGATCCAGCCAAGAAATTGTCAGATTTATTAACAATTATTTGCATGAACTCGATGGCATCAGAACAAATAACTCTAAAAACTCGAATGAAGTCAGAAAATGGAAATGCCCACCTGAGAACAGACTCAAGATCAACTTTGACGGGGCCTTCGATGGGAAAAATAAGGTCTCAGCATCAGGGGTGGTTGTTCGCGATAGAAGAGGAAACGTCATCATCTCATGTGCCATCATCCACAGAGGGGTCCAAACCGCGTTTGAGGCTGAAGCCCTTGCATGTAGACGCGCGACACAGATTGCTCTCGACATGGACAGAAAAGACAGTATTATTGAAGGAGACTCATTAACAGTCATAAAAAAGTGTCAAAATCCAGATCAAGACAAATCGCAGATAAGCCCATACATTTTTTATGTTCATAGTATGAAATCCAGAGACAGAAGTTTGAAATACGAATACATCCCAAGATCAGCAAACAACTTAGCGCATGTCTTAGCAGTGGAAACGTTGAGAAGGAAAGAGGAGTTTTACGATTAGCAAGGTTCCCGAGTTTGCAGAGGCACGAGCTTGGAGCGAAAGCGAAAGAGAGCAGATTGAGATTCGGGGAAGAAAGAAAAGGAGAAAGGCTCCCAACGGACACAAAGCGAGTAGTAAAGAGGCATTAAAGCCTTTCTCGGAAATGAAGACCTCCATTAAAGTTTTGATATGATGAGAAAGGAAAAGTCTCAAGAGGTTACAAGCATTGATTGGGCGATAGGGTGGGTGGTTTCTGACTAATTTTCTGACTATTTCTTTGAATTATTTTATTTATTTATTCTTTTTAGGAAACTTAGTCTTCTAGATATTTCTTGCCTAAGGCCCTTTCGGGCTAGGCTGAACGGGCTATTTGATTATGGATCATGTTGAGTTTTTTTGGTTTTAATACAAGCCCAATCTGTTTTACTCAAAAAAAAAAAATTAGCATGTTTTAAAACTAAAATACTTGGAATTATTGTATAGAAAAATATTTTAAATTAATAAACACTATTAACTTGTGGATCCCATAGGTAAAAAATCTAATCATATAATATAATAAAGTACAAAAGTATAATATTGTGACGAGTGGTATATCTCTATTTATTTTCTATTTAATTTTATAATTTTAATTATCCATTAAATTTATTTTTTAATAAATTTTATGAGATTGTTAAAAAAAAAACTAAGGTAAAATTAAACTATTAATAAAATATTTCCTTTTCAATATTTTAAATGAAAGATAAAACATTTTAATTGAATTATCTATTAAAAATTATTTATTCTTTTAAAGTTTTAAATACTCATTATATTTTATATTATATTTTCATACTTTAAAATAGTTATATAAAAATATTTATTAAAATAAAATTATAAACCTACCCTTTTTGTTATTTTTAAATATTAACTTTTAAACTAAGATAGAATTTATTTAGTTTATCTATTTATTTTAGTAATGTTAATTATCCTCTATCTCCATATATAGTTGTAGAATAAAAAACTGTACTTTTGTCTGCTTGTTTTAAAATGTTTTTTTTATTAAAATTTATTTTATTTCCAGTTTTTTTTTTAATATATATTTCAATATTTATGATTTTAAATTCATACCAAAATTAAGTTTTAAATAAAATAATTTATATTTTACTAAAAATAATTTATACCAAAATTAATCTAACATTTACCGATTGAGTCTTTGTAACAGCCTAATTTTCAGTGGTGTAGGAAACAGTGGCTCAAGATCACTAAATCCGACAAGTGAGTTTTAAAATTTAAATAAATTAACATTTATGAGTCAAGTATGGCATTAGAAATATTTTTAAATTAGTGAATTTTGTGAATTAAAAGAATTTATTAGGTAAATTAAGTCGAAAACGAAGTATCGAGACCTCGAATTTATAAAACGAGCCATAAATATTTTTATAAATATTTATGGAGTGTCATTTAGTTATTATTTAAGTTCCATTATAAAATTTTAACGTTTTGATAGTTAATTAATTAAAAAGGACTAAATTGAAAAAGGTGCAAAATTTATTAAATTGTGATTAAATAGCTCAAGAAGTGAATAAGAAGGATTTAAATGGAAATTACGCCTAAAAGTATATAGGCTGGACGCTATGGGCATGAAAATAGGTAAGAAAATAAAATGAAATAAGGGCAAAATTGGAAATTTTGCAAATTAAACAAATAAAACAAAGACCAAATTGAAAATTTTAGACATTTCTTCATATTTCATCAGCCAAAACGCCATAGGAGAGTTTTCAAGCTGGTTTTTAATATTTTTGCACCATGTGAGTTCAATTCTTGCTTTTTCTTTGAATTTTTATGTTTTTGTGACTTTTACAATTAGGTCCAACTATTGATTTCATTAGTTTTTGATTCTATGGGTGATTTTTAAAGTTACCATGAATAATTTATGGAATTTTATGATGAATTATCATGGATTTGAATCTTTAATTTCATTATATGATTATTTTATTAAGTGATTTCAATAGAAATTGATTTTTAGGACCTAATTGTGAAAAAGTTAAGAATTAGGGCTTTGTGATGAAATTATGAATACCAAATGTTGTGTGGTAGTTTAAAATTATTATATAAAGTTTTAATTGAGAAAAAATAGCTCAATTGATGAATGAATTGATCATGTACTAAATTGTAAAAACTGTAAAATTTAGGGTAAAAGTGTAATTTTTGAAAATTGGAGGGCATAAATTGTGAAGTGAAATGATACTGAAATATGTGTGCTAATGAATGAATAATTTTATATTATAGATCAAGAAATCGAAGATAAACGAGGAAAAGAAAAAGTAGAAGAATAGTCCCTGAATTTCTACAAATTCTATCTAGTGGTCCAGGTAAGTTCATATGGTTGAATTTTATGATTAATTGTTAAAAATTAGATATTATATAATGTATTATTTCATATCTTTGTTATGGAATTATAATTATTGTGATAAAATGAAAATCTAAGTCAAAGTTCAAATTGAGTAGAACGCTGGATTGAGTACAATCGTACAGTGACAAGTGATGAATTGACGGATAAAGTCATGGTATAACCATGGCAAAGTGTAACTGTAAGACCATAGCTGGGCTATGGCATTTCAGTGAAAAGTCCATAATTGAGTTATGGCACAGTGAACGTAAGACTATGGTTGAACCATGGCAATAAGTGTACATGTATAAGACCATAACCGGGTTATGGCATCATGAGTGAATGATCATGGCAGGGCCATGGCAATATTTGTGTAAGACCATAGTTGGACTATGGCATCAAATCAACGATGTACTCAAATCCGTAAGACGTTCACTAATTTGACAAAGTCTGATAAGTGTTACATGAATTAATATGATAGAATTTTAGTAATTACTGGAATTGAGCTCAATAAAGTAAATTCATCATTTGGAATTGTGAATGACAGGAAATGTTAGCGAAATGTTAGTTAAATGATTTATTAAAGTATGATCGGTAAGATTAACATTTTATGCCTATGAACTTACTAAGTGTAACACCCCTATACCCAACCTAATTACCGGATCAAGTATAGAAGTGCTACATTGGTTTTCAGAAACTCTAATAATAATTTCTAAATAAAAATAACATTATAATTTATACATATTAATTCCTAAAGTTTACCTAGTTTAACCCTTGTTCACATCTCAAATTTTAAGCCAATTTTAATTCAAATATAAATCATAATTAAGCATTCTAAAATCTAAATTTCTTATATCACTTAATTAACATTTAAACTATTTCATATGAATTAAGCAAATATCGAGTATCACATTTAAGTCTCATCATATTCAACCTTAATACACACACACCTAGGTACATGCCATTTACTGAAACAACAAAAATTAATACTTTACCCCTTTCTCGGATCCACTGATGTGATGAGATGAGGTGCCTTCAATCTTCAAAGATCCATTTTTCCTCTACTTTTAACCTATGCGTATAAACACGCGTTAAGCTATTGCTAGCTTAGTAAGTACAACTATTATTTAGATCATAATCTATATAATAAATTATAACTTATTTATTATTACTACACAGAATCATTTAAATGACCTGTTTGTATTCATCATAAATAATTTACCAATTGATTCACTTATTCTTACAATTAGATCCACTTTTATTATTATTTACTCATTAAGCTCCAACTAAACATTTTGATTTAATTCTCATCTATATAATACTAGAATCACATGTTTTATTTTAAATTTTCATTTATTCCATTTAGCTAAAATTTCTGATAATTTACTTTACTTGTTTCAACCATACATTTTCTTATTTCTCTCAATTTCAAATCTTTTCAATACATAAAATCTATATAATTTAATAATCACTAAAATAGTCTTGTACCTTTTTGAAGCTTGATGAGACTTAATAGAACACACAGGATATCTGAGCGAGCGAGCGCGAACACCACCGAAACAGATAAACAGAGAGCACAAATGTGCTAATCAGAGAGCATTGACGTGCTAATAATCAGAGAGCACTTACGTGCTAATAATCAGAGAGCACCAACGTGCTAATAATCAGAAAGCACCAACGTGCTAATAATCAAAGAGCGCGCTAAGGTTCCTTAATGGCATGCCACTAATATCCCAATAGTTCTTATCTCGTCTACTTGGGCAAATTATATTATGCACATATATCACTTTTACACTTTTCGCATAATACTTCTACATACTTTACAATTTAATCCTTGCACCGATAATCCGTATACTTATATCTTCACTATTTTTAATACATGTAATATATTTCTAAATTCATTGTTCATCCATAATTCACTAGTAATCCTTATCATGTATTTCACATATCAGTTTTATATATTTTGTAATTTAGTTCTTAGCACAAAATTTCATGTAGCAATATATTTTACTTTTAATAACACATATAACATAATTCAGTACTTATTAATATTCCAAAATTCACTACAACATAAATGTTTCTCATTGTAAGTGTTATGCACTTCACTTTTCTATTTCTAATATAAAAATTTCCTAAATTTACGATTTAACACTTAATTTTCCACAACTTAGGAAATAATTGAAGTTTGGATTACAAAATTCATATATTCTTTTATTTTTCACCATATGCTTTATTATCAATATTTCCTTATAAACTTTTATAACTTTCATATTTAATCATTTTCATTTTTTTTATCATAAAAATTCTCTATTCACTATTAAACAATTTTTCTTTTACATCTCACTTAATTCACATAATTAATTCCACTATCTCATTTTCCACATCAAATTTCTATGTATTTTACTTATATCATTTCCACCACATGTATTTCTCAAGTCTTTCAATTTAGTCTTTGTTTTCATAAAATTTCACATTTTCCCATAATTCATCACTAATCTTTATTAATTCTTTCTTTCTCATGCTATTTTACATTTTTAACACACTAATCCTTGTCTTTCATTTTTTTTATGCTCTTTAAATCTTTTCTCACATCTCTTTCAATTTCTTTATCACATATTACTTAATAAATACAATCAATTCATCATTTATTATATTTAATAATTATCAAGCCTTATTCTTCACTTATTCAACTTATAAATTTGTAATTAAATACCATATTAAAATTATATTCATTCTAACAATTAACTTCATAATCAAAACAAGTAAGAATCTAGTTGTACTTACAACTTTAAGCTTGAAGTCAACTTTCTTCTCCTCCTTCATCCTTTGTCCACCACCTTGCTTTATTTCTCTATTTGTTTATCAACTTCCTTCACTTTTTTTTCAATTTTTCATATCAAAATACACAATATTTTCACATTAAAAATCATGTTCACATATCATAATTCATGTTTTCTAATCAAAACTAACATGTATTTCAAGAGAAGTTAATAGTTCTTACCTCAAACACTTATATTCAAATCTAATCTTTGTTTTCTCTCTCCTCCAAAACTCCCATGAATGCTCTTCTCATGAAATTATTGTAACTACTATTTCCCTCCATTGATCTCACTCACAAATCATGAAGAAATTTAGGAAAAACTAGCTTAATTGATTTGTATTTAGTAAGAGGGACTAAATTGAAAGAAAAATAAAAGTTGAAACGGTGGAAATGGTGGCTAACGTGAATGGTTAATGGCTTTTATAGCCCTTTTCTTTTTAATCCTTTTCTTTCTCCATTTTTTTTCTAGTTTCTTCCATTAAAATATCTCTTTTTATTTTATTTACCATTTTATCCTCACTATTCATATTTTTTTACTATTTATCCTTAATCATTACCTTCCATAATTATCTTTTCAATTCATTTACCATTTTACCCTTTCACTTTTTCCATAATAACACCCATGTGTCTTATTTCCTTTGGTATATTTTCATATCTAGTCCCTTTTCCTTTTTCATCAATTTAATTTAATCCTCCAACACCCAATTTTCTCACATTGTCCCAATACTTTTCATTAATTTAATCGGTTCTCAAAATTTATACCTTTCCAAATATCTTATGCACCTATCTTTTATGTCTCATAACTCTTTAAATTTCAAAATTGACTTTTCTCAATATTTCGACAAATTTATTGTATATTTATCACTGTTCAAGACTCTAAAAAATTTTGGGGATGTTACACTAAGCTTTCATAAGCTTACTCTTGTGCGTTTAATGTTTTGTGTAGATTAACAAGAGTTTGGAGGATCGGATATACACATCGGGCCACACTATCCAGATTTCCTCCAGTAGATTTTACAAAGTACCTTATGGTTTATATGGCATGTATAGGATGGAATGAAAAGAAAGTAAACTTGTAGTATGGTTATGAAAAGCTTATATACATATATGTTAGTTTTATGTGCATATATTTAATAGTATCTATTAGTAGTCAATGAATGGAAATTATATAGTAAGTTTATACAAATGAGTAGTGTGATGACATTTTAGGTTTAAAACTTAAATTTTTGACTTGAATTGGTTGCTTGGTTGAGATATATTGGTGTGTACAAATGTTATATGCAGGTAAATTTTGAAAAGGGTGAGAAAAGTGGCCTTGAAGTGGCCTATTTTCGTCCACACGGGCGTGTGTCTTGACCGTGTGTGACACACGACCTGGCACATGGGCATGTAGTTTGGCCGTGTGTCCCCTGCACCTTAAATTTGAGAAACAGAATGCTCAGGATTGAACACACGGGCAGAGACACGGGCGTGTGTCACAGCCGTGTGTGCTACACGGCCTAGAACACGGGCGTGTGTCTTAGCGTGTGAAAACTGCACCTTAATGTTTTACAAGTCAGAGAGTTACACGGGTTGGGAACACGGCCGTGTGATTTGTGTCACTTGGCCGTGTGAGCCACACGGGCGTGTGACCCCTGTACATGAGAAAAATTTTGAAATTTCGTGAAAAATTCCCTGAGATCTTGGTTTAGTCCCGATTTACTTCTAATGTATAATTTGGGCCTTGAGGGTCCATTTGAGGGACAATATGATTAAATATGTTTAATTTCGGATATGAATAGTAAATGTTATGAATTAACTGTAAATGCTCCGTAACCCTGTACCGGTGACGGATACAGGTTAAGGGTGTTACGGTCTTAACTCGATTGGTATGAACATTGTTACTACTGTATGAGGACGTGAGTTTGAGTGCGTTGAAGCGCATTATCCTCCTATTTATGAGTTGAGGAGAGATTATGAGTAGTTATACACATTGTATCAAAACAACAGATATGATCATGAAATTATTAAAAAAACAACATTTATTAACTTATTTCATGAGGAAATTGTCTTGTCAATTGCTGTCTCTTGACAACTACTTTGAACAAATAATTTTTTAATTCAATAATATCAATTTCATGTCATTTAGTTTTGCAACCATTACACCCTATTTGTAAATTTCAACAATTTTCTCCACTTGTTAACATTTTGAAACATATAAAAAAATTTATATTTGATATTTTATACTGGACCATCATAAGTCATTAAAAAATAAATCACATAGATCGTATTAAAATGTCTGTAATTGAATCACTCTAATTATACGAGATATGAATTGGGAGAATGATTCAATATTTCAACTCTATTTTGAAAAAAAAAATATTTATTTTTTAAAATGTAATTACAATTTAAAAGAGAAACACGTTCAGAAATGATAACAGAAGATATAATTACTATTAATAACAAGAGATGTAACTATTGTCTGAATAATTAAAATTTCTTACGCTTATTTTGTAACGTCAGTAACAAAACTTATAATGCCATAAAAGAATAACAATTTTATCCTTATTTATATTTGAATAAAATGGAAATAAAAAATAAAAAATTATATCATACACTTTCTCAAATTATACAAACACTTTTCCACTAAAAACTAAATCACATGTGTTTTCTATTAATATTACAAACATATACGATTATTGTCTTGACTGAAATGATAAAATCGAGATTTTATATTTTTTCTTGATATATAGTCAAGTTAGAAATTAGAGAGAGAAATTACGTTGTTTGAACCTTAATAATTACAAAGATTCATTTGGAGGTGCGGCCGTCCAGAGTCCAAGGTTGAAAGGGGTTCAAAATATTATTTTTCAATTTTTAAACTGCCCAATTTTTTATTTAACTTTTAAAAGCAAATAAAAAAATTATCAACTTTTAAGAGGCCCAAAAAAGAGTTTTTAGCTTTTAAGGGCCCAAATTTTTTTTACTAACTTTTAAATGACTTAAATTTTTTTTTCTCCAACTTTTAAGAAACTTAAAACTAAATTTTATTGTTTTACCTAGGGCCCAAAAATGTCAAGGACAAACATGAACTAGATTTGAGTCTGCTTGTAAGAACCATGTGTGAATGAGTTAATTTGTTAAACTAATTACTTATTTTTATTTCACAAGTAATTTTAAAAAATTATCATGTGTCATCTTATTTTTTTAATATTTTATTATACATTTGTCAACCTCTTGACCTTATTTGTGAAATTTAAAAACTATTAAATATTATTTTATTATTTAATTCATATAGTTGTAACTTGTAAGTTTTAAAAAAGAAATACAATTTATTGTGAAAGAAAGAGGCGATGGATTTATTTATTAGCATGATATTTGACTTGCAATCAATTCAAAGGAATTAACAAATTTGAAAGCCCACTGTCATCATTCTGTCAAAACTGCCCACACAGCCCGCCATTGTGAAACCCTTTTTCATTATTTTCTCCGCGTTCAAAATTTCCATTGTCGAAGATCCTATCTCCACCCTTCATTAAAGTGGGTCCAAAGTCGTAACACCAACATCAGCCGTTGATCAACCCCCCAAGCTTGGAGTTGTTAGGTCCAAAGTCCACAGTAAAGCAATTAGCCCACATGCAGATGCCGTGTGTAGCGTCAGAAATCACGGGCAATACACCATGCATTCGCAATTCAAACCCCACCTCCGCTCAGTTCAGCTCAGCTCAGCTCATGCTTCAAAGCCGCCTTACCCCCACGCGGTTCCCCTATCTATCCTTCCTCATGTCAAGGGCATTTTCGTCGACTTACACGCGGTTCCCCTATCTATCCTTCCTCTTGTCAAGGGCATTTTCGTCGACTTATTTGACATGTACCCACGTGTCCATTTCTCAATGGACAGTTTTATGAAATGACAGACCAACAATTTGGAAGATTTTGTAGGCTCAATCACCCCCACTAATCACACTATAAAAACATGATAACACTTTGTCCAGCCAACACTCAAATTTTCTTTCATCTTCTTCTCTTTTCTTTTTTAGGGGGGCGTTGGATTTTTATTATTTCATTCATTAATTTGTTCATTTTTGCTTTTAAACAAAAGGGGTTGCCATTTTTTTGCTCCTTTCATGGCATTGGCAATGCACATTAAATAAGTCACGTATCAGTTACTAAAAGCCACATTGAAGTCTCCTGTTCTGTAAAGGTTGTAACCTTTTTGTTGTTGTAAATTGCCAAAGCCCTTTTTTGCTACACAACTTCTATACCTTCACACATTGCACTTAAAATCATATCCAATTTCATCACGAAATGGTGCTTAAAGGATCAAGCTTATGGCAAAGATTTGCCGTCGTTTTAGTTCTTTCTGTTTTTGCTCTTGTTCAGGCTGAGGATCCTTACAGATTCTTCAACTGGAATGTTACTTATGGTGACATTTACCCACTTGGTGTTCGCCAGCAGGTTTGTAAATTATTATAGCATGTAGCATAATATGTGCGTTATATAAATTATTTCCGGGTTTAGCTGATCTTCATCGTTTGTGTTGTTTTTTTTACAGGGAATTCTTATTAATGGGCAATTTCCAGGGCCTGATCTCTATTCTGTTACTAATGACAATCTCATCATCAATGTTTACAACAACTTGGATGAACCTTTTCTTTTATCATGGTGAGCAATTCCCATGATACTAGCTAATGTGCTTCTTTTTTTTCTTTTTTCTTTTTTTTTTCTTTCTGAAATCGAGTTTATAATGGAATCGGAAACTGGAGATCTAACTGGTGAAATATAATGAACAAACCAGAAAAAAACTCAGATGGAGATATACTTAAAATTGTCTTGAATATCCACATCATTCCAGCTTTTGACAGTGATATTGCCTATTTTATATCATGGTATTAAGTATGTACAAAATCTTTAACACCTGTAATTTGGCAGCTAGTTGCTGATAATATATTATCATTGTTTCATTAAATTTGTTAAAGGGACAATGATCATTTGGACCAAACATTTTGACTTTAGTTTGTTTTTCCGACATGAAAACTCATTGGTTGGCTACTCTTAGACGAGGACATAAATTATGAACCAATGTTAGCCTATAATCTACTTGTTTATAGAAATTTTGTATGTATGCTGATTTGGGTTATAAAATAGGAATGGGATGCAGCAAAGGAGAAACTCGTACGAGGATGGAGTGTACGGCACAACATGCCCAATCCCACCGGGCAAGAACTTCACTTACATTTTACAAGCGAAAGACCAAATCGGTACCTTTTACTACTTTCCATCCCTTGCTTTCCACAAGGCTGCTGGTGGATTTGGAGGCATCAGGATCCTCAGTAGGCCCAGAATCCCGGTCCCTTTCCCCGACCCTGCCGGCGATTTCACTGTTCTTATCGGAGACTGGTTCAAGACTGACCATAAGGTAAAATAAACAACTTATACCCATCTAATAAAACAATTTTATTGTGAAACATTGACAAATACTAGAGTTCGAGTGTCACCAGCAATTTCATTTATTGGTCGTTATATAGACTTTAACATTCATTTTTTTTTTCAGAAACTGCAAGCCAAGCTAGATAGGGGTCATAAACTTCCCTTCCCTGATGGTATTCTAATCAATGGTCATGGTCCTAATGGTGCATTCTTCACAGTTGAACAAGGTACACACTGGGGGTTAAATTGAACCATTTCTTGTGTAAATTTGAACTCATTTGTACGGATGATAACAATTGGTATTATTTTTGTGTGTACCCCTACAGGCAAAACTTACAGGTTTAGGATCTCAAATGTGGGGCTTCAAAATTCACTGAATTTCAGAATTCAGGGTCATAAAATGAAGCTGGTGGAAGTAGAGGGAACCCACACCGTTCAAACCATGTATGAGTCACTTGATGTCCATGTGGGTCAATCCTATTCTGTGCTTGTTACCATGGATCAGTCTGCCCAGGATTTCTACATTGTGGCCTCAACTCGTTTCACTGACAAGATCCTTACAACCACTGCCACTCTTCATTACAGTAACTCCAACAAGGCAGTTTCAGGCCCTATTCCCGGTGGACCAACCGACCAAATCGACTGGTCTCTTAACCAGGCTCGATCCATCAGGTAAAAATCTTGCTCCGATTGTTTTTCTTCATGTTTGTAAACCCAATTTTATGCCATTCATAATATTTCATTTTGGTGCATTTCAGGACAAACCTGACAGCAAGTGGACCAAGGCCAAATCCACAGGGATCATATCACTACGGTCTTGTTAACATAACCAGAACAATCAAACTAGTGAGCTCAGCTGATCAAGTCAAAGGGAAACAAAGATACGCAGTTAACAGTGTTTCTTTCATTCCAGCTGATACACCTTTGAAACTAGCTGACTACTTCAAAATTGGAGGTGTTTTCCGAGTTGGAAGCATCTCGGATAAGCCAACCGGTCAAAACATGTACCTTGATACATCAGTCATGGGTGCTGATTTCCGTGCCTTTGTGGAAATTGTGTTTGAGAACCATGAAAGCATTGTCCAGAGCTGGCACATTGATGGATATGCCTTTTGGGTTGTTGGGTAAGAAACCAACTCAAAATATTCTTCTCTTATGCACAATCCAAATATATATATATATATATATATATATTGGCTAAACTTACACTTCATTTCCATGGCAGCATGGATGGAGGATTGTGGACACCGGACAGTCGTAAAGAGTACAATTTAAGAGATGCAGTTTCACGATCCACCACACAGGTTAGTAACTTCCGCCATTTATTTCCACTGAGCTTTTAACAAGAGGAGGGAAACTACAACAATGGCTGGTGTTTGCAGGTATATCCAAGATCATGGACTGCTATTTACATGGCACTTGATAATGTTGGAATGTGGAATGTGAGGACTGAATTTTGGGCTCGGCAATATCTGGGACAGCAGTTTTACTTGCGAGTTTATTCACCTGTGAATTCACCGAGGGATGAATATCCTATTCCAAAGAATGCCCTGCTCTGTGGCAGAGCTCAAGGGAAAAGCACAAGACCTCTCTGAAACATTTGCACCTGAAACTGTTCTTAATTATTTAACACCATTACAAAAGTATAAAATAACCAAAGCTTTAAGCTCTCTTATTCTTTTTTTCTTCAGAATTTGTATTTGGTTTGTAACCATAGAATTGTCAATAAATGTATCACATTAAGCATTCTTTTGTTGTGTAAAAGATTATATTATAAAGTTCAATCTCTGTTATAAATAAATCCTGTAAACCTTACTCTATTTGAAGGCATTCGTTCTGAAGACAACCCTTAACTTGCTAAGTGCGTGGACTTCATACTTTTTAGCTGCTGAGCTGTGTGTTGTTGGTTGCGAGAAGGAATTGCAAGCAAAAGTCACCGAAGCTTAAAACAAGCCACAACCTTTCCAAGGCCCATTTTAGTGGTCCATGCAGAATATTTTAATAGAACATGGAACCAGCCTCAACAAATATGATAAGGATATCAAATCGTTTTGAAATTTATTTGCAACAAGTACAATTATATTATCAAATTGCTGATAGATTAATTGTGTAAAGGATTATGAAAGTGTGCAAAACTCATTTGGATACATAAAATTAAAAATATATATATTTTTACAAATTAATAATTGATTATTAATATATTTTTATTTTCTAGAATTTTAAACGTATACAACATATTTTTAATGTCTATATTATTATTATAGATTAATATAAATTACATAATATAAATAATATGGTACTTAATTAAAAAAAACAAATCAAATATTGAGTATTGAAGTATTGGAGGCATTTAAGTCTAATTTGCAAGCGTAAATTAGCATTACATTTAGCCAAAATTGACTACTTACCTTGATTAACTAAGCTTTTAACCGCGCGAGGTAAAGGAGCACTTTGTTCACCTATTCAATTAAGGACCTTTTCTTTACTTTTTCTACAACTTTCCTCTCTTCTTGGTGACGATTGTAAGGGTGTGAATCCCTTCTCCATTCTTCCATAATAACTCACTTACAGTAAATACTACATACTATCTTCAGTTCATGTATCCAAAGTTTTAGTCTATTATAAGCGTTAATTTAATCATTTTTAAAATTAGACAATATATCTGAGCAAACATTTACCAGATTTTATCATTTTCCTTTAATAATATATAAAATGGTTTCCAATTTCACACTAAAAGAGAAGCAACCAAAAAATTTGTGCCTGAAAAAGAATTTTGAATCTTGTATTTAGGCAATGCCCTAGTTTGCATTGGCTTTATAAAAAGAGAAGAAAGAAATCAATAGTAATAACAATCTCCATTTCATGTTCTAAATTATTCATCCAAATCCAAAGGTTTGAGAGGATTTTGAACAAAAGTATTAGGTTCGAAAAATGAACTTGAGCAAAAAATTAGGCCTGTTAAAAATATGAGTCGGGTTCAAATTTGAACCTTCAAGACCCGAGCCTGGTCCGGCCCGGCCCAACCTATTTTTAAGTTAATAATATTTTATATATTATGTAATTTATAACACATAAAAATTAAATCTATTATATACTACTATAATGTAAACATTAAAAAATATTAAAGATGACTATATATAAAAGTTTAATAAATAAAAAATTTATTAAATTATTAAATATTAAATTAAAAATAATATAAATATGTATTTTTAAAAAATAATATGGACAGATCTAAAACGATTTACAAATATAGATGGGCTTAGACAAAATGTTAGGCCCATATTTTAAGTTGAGCTAAACTTGAGTAAACATAAAAAATACTAATATTATATATAAGCCTAACCTAAACTTAACCCAACCCCACCTTTATTTGTAACTTTAATAAGAAGGATGATACCAGTCTGATTCAAGTTTACCATCCTTGTTTGTTTTCCTTATTTTTCTTTATTTGCTATGAAATGAAACTACTTCAATTAATACCTACTTTGGACTTACCAATAAATCCTTCTTTCTGTTTTTATATTTTATGGATTTGGAAATGTAATTAATGAATTAAAACCATGCTCCTTATATGCCCTTCATCCACTTCCATGAGGATGATACCAGTCTGGTTGAAGTTAGTTTTGAGAAAAAATCACTAGAGAGAGTAATTTTCAATTAAAATCGACTAAATTGACCCAATCGATTTAGTCTATTTTGATTTGAGCGATTTTTTCGATTATAAGTTCAATCTTATTGATTACTTTGGTTGTTATTGATTTTTAAATTTTTAAACTGACTCAATAGAAAATATTGATTTAATTTAATTTTTAAATGATTTAAAATATGTACAATTTATAATATATAAAATAAATATATATTATTCAAACCAATAACTAAAGTCGATTAACCAACTTACCTAAAATCAATTCGGTTATTTTGAATTTTGAACTTTAATTCGGTCGAATCGATTTATGTATATTATAGTCAATTAAATTGATTTAATAAAAAAACTGATCCAACTGATCAAAAAACCGAATACTCCCCCCTAAAAATACAATTATCTTGCAATATTTTTATATTTTAAAAAATTAAACTGAATCAGAATTGAATATCAGTGGTAACCGAATGAATCAACTAAATTCAACATATATGAAGTAGACAATTAGTTTAGTTCATCAATATTTAAACAATTTAAAAAAAAATACTTCTTACCATATATTCTTAAAGTTACTTTTATTATTTTTCATTATTATAAATAATTTTTTGCCCAATGGTAAGAGCATTATATTGTAAGTATGGGAGCTTGAATTCGATCCGAAACAGTCTCATTACACTCTCCCAAATATTAAAAGAAAGTAATTATATTATAAAAATTAAACTATTTATAAATTAAATAAAATATAAAATTCAATACTGAATTGAAATCGAACTTAATTTAACAAAAGCGAACTGAAATGGTTGGAATCGAGGTAAAAGTACCACAAAACCTCTTATATTATACCCTAGATTGCATTTTAGCCTCTAAAAAAATAGGCAAATTAGCCCCTATTTGTTAAATGAGTGAGAAAAATAGTCCCATCCATTAAAATTTGGTGTTAATATAAGGCATAATAACAAATTTAGCCCTCAACCTTTACACATTTATTAAATTTGACCCTACTCTTTTATTAGAAGTAAATTAGAATTTTTTGAAATTAGTAAGGCTAAAAGGTCAAAATGGCCTCAGCAACAATTTTTTTTTAAAAAATCAATTAAACCCTTTTAATATATAAAAATTATTAAAAAATCATAAAATTATAAACAGAATTTATAAAAAATTAAAATTATAAAATTTAATTAAAAAAATGACTCAATAAAAGAGTAGGGGTCAAATTTTTTTTAAAATCATATAACCATCAGGGGCGGATTTAGGGGGGGCTGGCAGGGGCCCCGCCCCCCCTAAAATGTAAAATTTTTATTTAGCAAATTAATTTTTTTTAAAATTTTTAAATTAGTAAAGGTAAAATTATAAAAAAAAAATTAATCCTTTAAAAATTATAAAGATATAGACTATAAAAAATTAAAATTTCATTCGGCCCTCCCTAAAAATTTGTTTTGGCTTCGCCCCTGATAACCATTAGATTTTAATAGGTCGATATTGTTATTTTTTAATAAAATAATTTTTTTATAAATTTTGTTTATAATTTTTTATGATTTTTAAAATAATTTTTAAATTTGGAAAGGGCTTAGTTGGATTTTTAAAAAAATTATTAAGACTTTTTTGACCCTTTAGCTTTATTAGTTTAATTTTTTTTAATTTACTTCCAATAAAAGAATATGGGTCAAATTGAATAAACATGTAAAGATTGAGGGCTAAATTTATCATCATATCTTATATATTAACACCAAAATTTAACAAAGGGGCTTTTTTGCTCACTTATCTAATCTATAAGGGCTAATTACCCATTTTTTAAATAAAGAGACTAAAATACAATCTAGAGCATAATACAGGGGTTTTATGGTACTTTTATCTTAGGGTAGATTGTGGGGCTTCTATTTATTATTATTATTTTGTCAACCCTAGGCGACAGAATACGAAATTCCATGGGCCATGGCGAACAGCGGCTAACGACAAGCCTTATGTATGTGTTACTGCATGTAGGTTTAAGTCACCCAACCCCCAACTAAGTTCAATTTCAAACTCCAACAATGGGCTTATGTTTCTTACTTTTTAATGATTCTTTATTTAAGCCCCATGTTTTCTTTTCCCTTAATCTGGCTGGCTTTTTGGGTTTGATTGTTTAACTCTCGGGTCCAAGGTGTTCAAACTTTAATTAAAATTAAATTAATTAATTGAATTGATCTAATTTGATTAATCGGTCGGTGGTTGAATTTAATTTGGTCGGAAGTCGATTAATAATTTTTTAAAATTTTGGTTATCGGTTAAATCAGTTCGAAATCGGGTAATTAACTGAATTAACCAAACTAATATAGTGTTTTTAATTATGGACGATTTAAAGATTTAAAATTCCAGTTAATTTTCAAAACAAATGAACATTATAAATGTACTTTTTATATGTTTTATATTTGTTTTAATCAAAATATAAAACATATAAATTTCGGTTAATTCAATTAACTGACCGAATTAATTAAAATATTTCGGTTTGATTAATTCTTTTTGAAAAAATTTCGATTCGATTAACGATTAAAAGATTATATAATTCAATTAATTCGATTATTATTAATTCGGTTCAGTTAATAACTGAACCGACCATTTGAGCGTCCCCATTATAAATAAATGCAATTAATCAATATCCTCATTTATTGGTAATAATATAATATTTCAATAATCCAAACATCTTTTTAAATTAACGCCTGATTCAAAGCTCAACAAAATTTGGCACTACCAACTCAAATTTTATATTTTACATTTGCTTATTGCTTGCTCTATTTTATAAATTCAATATTTATTAATATTTTATTTTATTTTTAACATTTATATTCATTACAAAAAAAATTATATATTTGATCAATATACAGCTAGCATATTTTTGAAAAATCTGAAGTTGGAAAAATTCTACATTATTATTTCCTTGATTTTGGAAGGTACATTATTATTTTCTGTATTTTGCTTATTGGTCAATACTCAATATACATATTTTTATTTCTTAAGAAAAAGGCTAAATTTGACTTTAAAAGGTCAATGAAATAGAAATAGACAATTTTTTTAATACGAGGTAAAGGTTAATATTTATTTGAATCCCATATGGTGGTGGCTTAATAATAAACAGTGTTTATTGTTCCAAATATAATTTAAGTTCGAATTATATTAATTGTGTTAACTATTTGAGTTTTACCTGTAATTAAAAAAAAACGAACGTTTATTCGTAAATTGAATTCCAGACCTATTCACTATTTTATTCGTGTTTCAGTAAAGTGAAGGATTGATGTAATCAATTACAAGCAGTTACTTTTTAAAATATAAATTAACTAGACAGTCCATATCCTAGAGGAAAATAAGTAACGGTCCTTCTGATTTGATTAATGAGTGAAATGATGATTAATTAATGGCCGTTGATACTATGTTCACGTGGGCCAGGCCCCCACAGTAAGCCCAGCCTGCCATTATTTTATCTCTCCCATATTTATTCCAAGAAGAAGAACACAGACATGGGAACCATTAGACAAAAATGGAACAATTTCCGTGTCTCGTGATACTCTAAAACCTAAGAAACTCCAAAAAGCTAAAGACCCTCCCTTTGACACAACAAACAACGCACCTTCCCCTTCTTCTTCCTCCTCTTCTAACATTCCTTGTCTGTCACTTGAAAAAAACCATAGCTTTGTTGTTGTTGTTGTTTTTTTCTTTTTTTTATTATCTAAGAACAAAAAAAATGCATGCAAAAACGGATTCAGAAGGGACGAGTATCGATGCGTCATGGCCGCCAAGGTCGCCTCGAAGGCCTGTATACTATGTTCAGAGCCCTTCTAACCATGACGTTGAGAAGATGTCGTATGGGTCAAGCCCCACGGCTTCACCAACCCACCATTATTACCATTGTTCCCCCATTCACCATTCCAGAGAGTCATCTACGTCTAGGTTCTCGGCTTCTCTTAAGAATCCCAGGAGTCTTTCTGCTTGGAAGCATGTGCAGCTTGGCCGTGGCGATGATGACGACGACGACGATGATGATGAAATGGAAGGTCGTGATGGGAATAAGGCTAATAAAATCAGGCTTTATCTTTGCCTTGTTTTCTTGTTTTTCGTGCTGTTTACCGTCTTCTCTTTGATCTTGTGGGGTGCTAGCAGGAGTTACAAGCCTAAAATCCTCGTTAAGGTTAGATTTTTACTTTGCAAAATTGATTCTTTTTTTGAGTTGACTCAGTTGTCACCCGATTGTTCTTTTATTTGACTGAGTAAACGCGGTGATTATATGTGTTTTTACTTAAAATGTGTAAAGCAATATCTTTTTAGCAAAACATCAGTTGGCACTCGGCACTTATAGCATTGAAAGTTCCTAGGAAAAGTTAAAAAGGAATTAACTTTCCATTGGTTGATGAAAGTATAAACCCGCACTACATGAGTCAACTCAGTGACTCAGTTAACGAGTTTTCTCATAGAAATATGGAATGGAACGCCAATGTAATAGCTTTATCCCGCAATTTGAGCCATGTTTTGCTATAAACTTTTAATTAATTTAATCAAATCACCACCAATAAAACATTCTCTAATCTATGTGTGTTGGTTTGTGGGCAGCACATAGTGTTTGAGAACTTCCATTATCAGGCAGGAAACGATCAATCAGGGTTGCCAACAGATATGTTTTCGCTAAATTCAACGGTCAAGATCTCATACAGAAATCCAGCTACATTCTTTGCCGTCCATGTCACTTCTACCCCTTGGGAGCTTCACTATTTCCAGCTCAAAATTGCCTCTGGACAGGTAAATAGAAAAGGACCCATTTTTCTTCTAATCCTTCCTTATTTGTTATGATTTCAATCAATAGTTAAAAATGATAGCTTAGCTGTGGTTAGACTATTGGGAAAGGGGCAGTTTTGGGTCAAAAAGACTTTTTTGGGTTAGCGGTTGGCAACCTAGAGAAGTGGGAAACTCCAGCAGAGGGCTTTGAATGCTATCATATGTCTTTATTCGAGTGCCTTAAAAAGGCTGCAAAGACTGAACCTAACATAATCTCTATGGGTCCCCACATAGAAACCAAGATGTTATTCGTTTGTTCAAGTTTAGTTGTGAACATGGCCCTTTTGCTTTGAGTGTGCCTTTGAAACAGGACACAAATATCTTTGCTCTGCTTAGCTGGCTTTCAGACATTGGAACAAAACATAGTTCACACTTCACCCCTAGGATAGGAAGGAATGTTCCATAGTTTTTAAACTGGGGCCTTAATGTTAATCACCTGTCAGCTTCATTAAAATAATGGCTGGCTTTTGGTTTCGGCTACTGAATTGGGCTTTTATCCTACCAGTTTTGGTTTTGGTCACCATCCCCAACCATTGTATCGACAAAGAGATATGACAATATGTGCTTGCTGATTCATTAACATAATATTGTGAAAATGGTTTGATGTTTGTCATTAATGTATGATACAGATGAAGAAGTTTACTCAATCAAGAAAGAGTCAGCGGAAAGTGGTGACGATTGTGAAAGGGTCTCAAGTTCCGCTATATGGTGGGATACCAGTTCTTGTAGCCTCTAGGGAGCATCTGAACACCATAGCAGTACCTCTTAACTTGACATTTGTGATGAGGTCAAGGGCCTACATTCTGGGCAGACTGGTAAAGACAAAGTTCTATGGACGAATCCGATGTTCTGTCACTCTGAGAGGAAACAAGCTTGGGAAGGCCCTTAATTTGACAGATTCGTGTATTTATCAGTGACTGCTCCTCTCCTTTGTTACATGACCAAGCTGAGTTATCATATTTTTTGCTTTTTGAAATTCTTCATTTACCAAGAATTTTAGGAGCTTCAATTTGAGGTAGATGGTCAAACTCTGAATATATGGATGTCGTCTGAGGATTTTTTTGTTAAATTTGTTCACCTGTTTCTCCTTTTCTGCTGGTTAATTGCTGTTCATTTAATGTATGTTGTATTTATTGGTTAGCATAGGTTTTCTTGCGTATATGGTGGATAAAACTTGTTATTTTTACCTAAATCTTTGTCTGCTACTTTGATCTTTCTACATATTGCAATGTGAGATTTCTAACTAAATTAAAGGATATTAAGCGTGATGGAATTGACAATCTTCAAATTGATGTAATAGTAATAATATCAAACAATTCAATTCAATGCATCTCTAAACTTTTAGCAACACTTTTTAGAGTTTTAAAAACACAATGCAATGCAAATATTTTATAAATAAATTTCTTTAAAAAAGTAAAACAAATATTCAAGTCCACAATTATTATCTACAAAAGTAAAGTAGGTTCGGGTAATGGATATCTACAAGTTAATATCCATATCCTTTCCAAATATGTTGTGGATGGTAATCATAATGTTATCCAAACCAGTGGGATATCCACAAATGTTAGAATCAACACTCTTAATCTCTATTTTTGAATGAAATTTCATCATTAATTTAATTACATCATATTAGATCAAATTTGATTCCGATCTTCAATCAACCATTATGATTTTGTTGAATAGTTAAATCAAGGTAACAAATTCGGAACATCTGGCCAGGGCTTATTGATGAAAGAAATCCAAATGAGATACGATTATGCAAATGTCAATGATACAACAAACTCTACTAGTGATAGTCATCAATGTAAGAAATTGCAAGCTTTTGACTTTTGATAAAATAAAGTAGAAAAACGTTTATACTGAGCTGTTCCCAATTCATTATCAAGTTTTATTGCTAAGCTTTAATCCCAACCTAGTAAATACTATGAACATTGTTTCTCTTCTTTTACCTTTTTCCTAAACGATATATATTTTTTTATATATGTGAGAGAATACATAGTGAAAGGAAGTCACATAGAAAGACAAGAATGAACCAGAAACTTTAGCTTCAATATTATTGAACTAGAGGGGGGTATTTATACAGATAGAACGAGAGAAATCTAGAGTTTAACCAACTAACAGAATCTAGAGTTTCTGCCTATTTCCCTGCTCACCTTTTGCTTTCTCACACATATATTGTTACAGGCATGTTAATTAATTTGCCTCTATTTTCATGAACAAGAATCATAATAATAACACTATGATTATGAGTGTTGGAGTTTGCTTAGGTGAGAAATGATTGTAATAGGTCAATTTTGGCCTGACCTAGTTTATAAATTAAAAATCAAATAAAACATAAAAAAAGTCCAAATTATCATAATATCAGACGGTTCAAACTAAACCTAACCCAATTACAAGCCCAAAATTAACCCTAGCCCACAACAAATCAAGAAAAAACCCTAGCTAGGTGTGCCGCAACAGCCTCCAGCCCACTCCACCGCTGCAAGCCTCCACGTCACCACCGTACGGCCTCCGTACCTGCAAACAAGGACAAAAACAACAGCACGAAAAAAATAGAGAGAAAAAATTGTAACAAAAAAGCCAATATACACACTTTGTAACAAAAAAGGGAGAAAAGGAAATAAAATCAGAAAACAAAAACCTCAAAGGTTACCCTTTTATATTTTTTGGTATTTATTTTTCTTCATTTTTTTCGAAACTGTTTATGTCTACCCATAAAGATCTTTTTATTTTTTTTAAACTATACATATATTTCGAAAATATACAAAAAAAAAAGAAAAAAAATTACCTTTTGAACTCCGGCCGCCGTTCACGGTGGTCAACGGCGGTGGCCCGTGACCGGAGCATGGCCGGATCTGGGCTTGAAGACAGAGAGAGTTGAGAGAAAAGGGGGGCACTTTGCTTTTTTTTTTTTGAAAATAATGGCTGAAATGAGTAAAAAAAAAAGAATTTTTTTTGCTTTTTATAAGGATGTGAAACGACGTCGTTTAGGGCCTGTTTCAGTGGCCTCAAAACAGCACCGTATAAGGCAACCCGCACGCGACCCGACCCACCAGCTGAAGGATCCGCATGTTTTGTTTAAATGAGCTATTTACTGCTTCGGCCCTTCCGCATTTTCTTATTTTTTAATTCGATTTTTTTCTTATTTTTAATTTATCCCTTTAATTTTGTTTCTGTTCCATTTCGGTCCACCTAATAAACACGCGCATGTGGACAAAGGGATATTGTCCCATTCAGTCCCTGTCCTTTTTAGCGTGTCTTATTTTGCTCCTTTCTTCTTTTAATTATTTTCAATTTGTACCCCGAATTTTATTTCGATTTCAATTTGGTCCTCCCTGATGCTGTGCGTTTTGGAGGAGAAGGAATAATTTCCCTTTCGGTCCCTCCTTGTTATTCGCGCATGCAAATTAGTCCCTTTCTTCTTTTATTTTTTTTAGATTTGCCCCCAAACTTTGGTTTTAAGTTCAATTTAGTCCTCTTTTTATTTCTCTTGTTATTTTTGCTATCTTATTATTGGTTTAATATTATTGTTAATATTATTATTAATTTTTATTTACTTTTTATTATTATTACATTATTAAAATCAATTAATTTAACATTCCTATTATTATTATTATTATTATTATATTTATTAGTATTATTTTTATTTTTATTTTTATTTTTATTACTACCACTATTATTATTATTATTATTATTATTATAATTATTATTATATTTAATGTTGAATATTTATTTTTATTTACTTTTTTAAATAGACTTTACTTATTTTTTATTTTATTATTATCACTTTCATTATGATTATTTTATTCATTATTTATTATTTTTTATCTTTTTATATATGCTTTCAAATGTTAGATTATTCATTTTATTATTTTTGGCTATTATTATTATTATTATTCGTTTATTAATGTATTATTATTATTTATTATTATTATTATTATTATTTTATTATCTTTAAACTATTGTACATAGTTTTATTTATTTATTGGTTTACTATTAGGTTTTATTATTATTATTATTATTTTCTTTTCTTTTATTTTTATTTATTTATTTATTTATTATTTTTTTTAAAATTTTTACCTATTATTTTTCTTTTTATTATATAGGTTGTTTGTTTTAGTTCTTTATTTTATTTTATTTTATTTTTGCCTTTATTATTGTTATTTATATTATCGCACTCATTTTTATTCTATTATGCATATCGGCACTGTAATTCATTTTCCATTTTACTACGAAATCATGTTACATTTTATCCGATGCATTAAAATTTTTGTTTTGAAATAAGCAATACCCCGCGTTTTAAGATTCGAAAGGTCGTGCCCTAACTTACGGGGTTTCGACTTTCTCGATAAATCCAAATAAATGAACCCTTTTTTACGTGAATCTTGAATAATCTCGGGAATTACGAAAAGATCGTATTCTAACTTACGGAATATGATTTCTTTCTAAAACCGAGATAATTGAATACCTTTCAAAATAAATAAAATTTTCGGCATTTATTCTCGTATCGGGAATTTAAGACACTGTGTCCTAACTTACGGGACGTAATTCTTTTTCTTGATTGACGTGAAATATGTCCTATTCTCGTAAATTTTCAATTTTATAACAAATGATCGTATTTTAAAATTTCTTCAAAATTTTTTATTTTTGACACTAAGACACTAATTAATCAACTAGGTACCAATTTTGGGCGTTACGAGGGTGCTAATCCTTCCTCGTGCGTAACCAACTCCCGAACCCGTTTTTCTGAATTTTGTAGACCAAAAATTATCGTTTTAGTAAATTTAAACTCTTATTAAAATGATCAAATTATGAGGTGATCCGATCACACCTAAATAAAAAGGATTGGTGGCGACTCCCGTTTTTTCGTTTTCATTTTTAAAATAAAAGTCGACCCTTTTTTCACAAAAAAGAAGGGTTTCGACAGCTTGGCGACTCCACTAGGGACAAACACGAGAGTCGAGCCGTAAATTGATTATTTTCTGTCCTTTTGTCGAAAATTAGAAATCTGATTTAATTACAATCTTTTTATTTCATTTTTGTGGTTTGCGTCATTTGATATGTTTGCTTCTGGTTCGAGTCTCTTAGTATACTTTCGCGCATCATATTGCATACTTGCTCGATTTTACCTCTCTTAAATGGGAACTAGAAGCTATTCCTTCGTGAGGTCTTCACCTCCGTATAGGATAGTGGATCGCTTTCGGGATGCATCCGTACCTATGTCTTCGTGAGATTTTCATCTCCGTATAGCCATAGGGAAATGTATTCCCCTGAACTAAACTCGGTCCGCATGAGCCTATAATGGGTGAGGATCGAGGAATCTGCTGGTTCAGGTACTTTTACTTTAGAACCAAACAGCATATAGTGAGCCCTAAGAGCCTACCCTAGGTAGAACCACACCAAACCCCTAGAGGTCATCCAAATAGGTGCTCTATTTATGTTTTTTGTACTAACGTGTTTCTTTTGTTTTGGTTATTATTGTATTGCATTTTCATCATAGAAAATAGGTGTTGATTCACGTTCAATTGCTAAATAGAGAGCTTGTCATGGAAAATAAATCTCTTGATAAATTAGAATACAATACGGTTGTCCGAATATGGTCCGAGTAAATACAACGAGAGAAGGGTGAGAGTCCGCAGAGGAGTACACGACTTTGCTTCAGGATTCAAGCCAATTCGGGAGCCGTCAACGTCCCGACTTACTTAAAAAGCTAACGAGCATCACGAGGATGAGTGAGCAATGGGTCGCAGCCCGGATCAAGCAAAAAGGAGATAATAGAGACATATTTTAGAAAATTAGCAAGATTTGATCTTAACATCCGGATATGAAGAAAAGGATCGATGTCTTCGCCTGGAGTATGCGGGCAAGGCCGTACATGTATCCGTTTTATGTAAAGATATTTGTCTTCTAGTAAAGTTTTTCTAACAGAATTGAATCAGAATTAACGCCTCTTTTTGCATTCATTTCATTAGCATTGCATTGCATCATGTGCAATAAAACTCACAAAAGACCCTAAAATCGTGGCAGTTACCCTGGAATATCATTACGGTACACGAAGAAAGACTAAAGCCATGGACCAAAGGTTGGAAAGATTGGAACAAATGCAAAGAGAGATGCAGGATCAACTGCAAATACAGATGCAAGAACAGTTGGCCAAAATCCAACAGGATATGAGGGATCAGATGCTAGAATCCCAGAGAAGCATGATGAGCCAGTTAACGCAGCTGCGGGCTGGGGGGCTAGAAAAAGGAAAGAGCCCTATGATCAATACCGGAGACGACAACGATGACCCTGCTTATCCTCCAAGCTTCACCCCAATGAACACCTAAGCACAACTACAAAAGGTGTCCGTCAACATCAGACCTCAATATCAGACCGATACTTCGGCACCAATAAACTTCTCGACGGGTTCAGGCTCCAACCCCGGAGACAATCCAGCAAATCCCATTGTCCCCGACCTTGATGATATAGCAGAAGTGGGAAAGGCGAGAGTGGAACTCCCAAAGCAACTGGAGGACAGATACAAATGGCTAGAAGAGAAGTTCAAAGCGTTGGAAAGTGCTGATTACCATTATAGAATTAACGCCAACGAATTGAGCCTGGTCCCAGATCTAGTGCTCCCTCCAAAGTTCAAAATGCCAAAATTTGAAAAATATTACGGGACCAGCTGCCTTGAGGCTCATATCACAATGTTACGCCGGAGGATGACACGATATGTCGTCATTGAATGATCGCCATCGATTCATCATTTCTAAGATGACTTGAGTGGGCCGCATGACCAAATGGTATAATCAGCTAAATCGTACCCAAATTAGTTCGTGGAAGTGCCTGGCACAAGCCTTCATGAAACAATATGGTCATGTGACAGATATGGCGCCTGACAAAATCACACTACAGAATATGGAGAAAAAGCCAAGCGAGAGCTTCAGGCGATATACTCAAAGGTGGAGGGAAGTCGCCACGCAAGTCCAACCACCTCTACTAGAAAAGGAAACGACAATGCTCTTCATTAATACCCTGAAGGCTCCATTCATTAATCACATGCTGAGAAGCGCAACTAAGAGTTCCTCAGACATAGTGATGTCTGGTGAAATTATAGAAAATGCAATAAGGTGTGGAAAAATAGAGGCCGGGGAAAACGCCAAAAGATCAACTCCAAAGAACAAGGAAAATGAAGTGAATAACCTGAACCTGTATAATAAAAAGTATTCCAAACTAATCACTGTAGGCCAGCCGAGGGCCGTAACCACCAGCTATCAAGGCCTTTCAAGGCAAGAATCTAACTCGAGGCCGAACTCAGAAAAACTACAGTTCACTTCCATCCCCATGACGTATAGAGAGTTGTACCAAAATCTGTTTCATGCCTATGTGGTATCTCCGTTCTACTCGGAACCTATGCAACTTCCGTTCCCCAAGTGGTACGACGCGAACGCCCAATGCGAGTACCACGCAGGAATCACGGGACACTCGATAGAAAATTGTACCACTTTCAAAAAGTTAATCGAAAGGCTCATCATAATGGGCATTGTGAAATTTGACAATCCGTCTGGTGTAGAAAATTCGTTACCCAACCATGCTGATAAGGGGGTAAACACGATAATCGAGAATGTGGGGAAGAGAATCAAGAAGAATATTGCAGAAGTAAAAACCCCATTGAAATGGGTTTTGAAACAAATGATAGACATGGTATTAATCATTCAGAATTTGGAGGGGGTACCCAAAGGGATGAGAAGCTACTGTGAATTCTACGCTGAAGAAGGTCATGAAATCCAAGAGTACGCTGAATTCAAAGCTTTGATGCAGAGCCTAATGGATAATAAAGAGTTAGAATTCCTTGAAGAAGTCAAAGGCCCGAAAGGAATGTTGGAGAATTTGAACATTAAAGCCGTATCCAAAAAAGGAGCCGGGAGAGATAATTTATCAGGCATTCGCCTATACATACCTGAGAGTGCTTGGAACAATGAGACTGCGGAAGAGATCCCTGTATTTTTTAAAGCCAATTCGGAGTAATGTCCAAAAAATGCTTATTTCTTTAAGCTTAGGAGCAATAAGAATCCTTTTGTGAAATAGGCTTATGTCCAGCATCTCTATTTCGATAAATGCATCTTTGTTTCTCACTTTAGGCAAATATTCTTTTATTTTTTCCATTTCATTCGTAATCATACCACACAAGTAAATATTCTTAGATTCTTTTGTTCTTCGAATCTTCCTTCGTCCCTATAACAGGTTTCCAAATATCAATAATATGAGAGACACTGCTATTGACTCAGAACCTCCTTTTAAGCAAGATATGTCTCTAGAGGAACCTCAGGACTTTGAAGATGACTGAGACTGTAGCTCATTTCCTGATTTGTTAAGGATGGTAGAACAAGATGAGAAACAGATCCCACATTACAAAGAATCAGTGGAATCTATGGCCTTTCTATATGTGGGGCATGGATGTCAGTGGGCCGATCATGCTAAAAGCTTCTAACGAGTATCGATTCATTTTTGTGGTCATCGATTACTTCACCAAGTGGGCGGAAGATGCTTCATATGTCGATGTCACAAAGTTGACAATCAGCAAATTCTATGTCGGTATGGAATGCCAAAAAGGATTATATCTGACGATGCATTAAATTTGAACAACAACACGATATCAGAAGTTTGCAGTCTGTTCAAGATTAAACACATTATCACCCCAAAATGAACGGTAAAAAAAATGATAAGGGATCGCGAGGAAAATGATTAAGTCTCATGAAGATTGGCATCTATGCTTGTCGAACGTCTGTTAGGACCCCTACCGGGGCAACGCTTTTCTCATTGATTTATGGAATGGAGGCGGCTTTGCCCATTGAAGTCGAGATTTATTCCCTCCGAGTTTTGCCAGAGTTGAAGTTGGATAAAACAGAATAGATCTAATTTCGATATGATCAAGTAAACATGATTAAAGAAAAGAGGTTGAAAACTATACGAGATTATAACGAAAAGGTTCGTCCCAGAGAATTCCATGAGAAGGACCTTATATGGTAAAGAAGGCCTTCTTTGAAGGAGCATTGATATTAATTGACATGGATGGCAAGACTCTGCCTAATCCAGTGAATTTTGATCCAATCAAGAACTACTACACTTAAAAAAAAAGAAGAAAAAAAAGAAAAACAAAAGAAAAAGAAAAAGGAGAGGCTAGGGCGAAAACCCGCAAAGGGCGCCTTGAGACCAAAAGGAGGTTTTGAATTGAAAACTCAGGAAATGGCAATTCAAATTTTGATCGAAGGTGGGGTATGCGGTAGTCTCGCTTTCTCCGAATTAACAAGAATGAGAGATGTTACGTCTTGGGGCATCAACAGAGTACTCTAGATTCCCTAAACACATATTGAGCTCAAAAAGGGTCCTCAAGAAGTTTGTGCAGAGAAGCTTATGCTGCGATATTTGGGTCACCTATTTTCCTCTCACCTATTTTGTATTCCAGTAATGTTTGCTTTCTTTGATTAATCCATTCTTCTCAGATTTTGTTCCTGATAAATTTCAGTTTTGTCCATCATCGTGATCTTTTTCAAGCATTTTGCGTTGAAATAACGATTAATGGACTAATAATACCTTCACAAAAGGAGTTCTGCATATTACTCTGGAAGCTTCTAAATAGTACAAGAACCTGAAACATGACTATTATTTAGAACTCACCAAACCTAAGGGTCAAAAATATTTGAGAAAGAAGAGCCCAAACTGTGATTATTTATTCGGGTTTCCTGTCAAAGATACCAGCTGAGCAAGAAGGCAGCGTAATACGTCAGTGATAAAACCTCAATGAACAACGAGCAATGTCAATCCAAGCATTAAAAGGGGATCATTCTAGAAAAAAAATGACATTCTGCATTCATGCAAATATCATGCATACACATCTGGTCATGTTACCTAGAGAATGGTGTAAAAGATCAATTGATTGAAGAAGCCACAAATCCTATACCCCTAAGTTGCAGTAGGATGGATTGAAGAATATACAGATCCTATACCTTTAAATTACAGTGGGGTGGATTAAAGAAAATACACAAACCTTATCTCCCTGAAGTTGCAGTGGAGCAGGTTGAAATTACCAACTTTTAGCTTCTTGAAGTTCCAGCGGAGTAGATCGAAGCCACAATCCTTATCTCCCTGAAGTTGCAGTGGAGCAGGATAAAAATACACAAACCTTATCTCCCTGAAGTTGCAATGGAACAGGTTGAAATTACCAATTCTTATCTCCTCGAAGTTCCAGCAGAGCAGATCGAAGCTACAAGTCTCTTCTCTCTGAAATTACATTGGAGCGGATTGAAATTACCAGTCCTTATCTCCCTGAAGTTGTAGTGGAGTAGGAAAAAATACACAAATCTTATCTCCCTGAAGTTGCAGTGGAGCAGATTGAAGCCACGAACCTTATCTCCCTGAAGTTGCAGTGGAGCAGGTTGAAGATAGCGAAACTTATTTCCCTGAAGTTGCAGTGGAACAGATTAAAGCTACGAGTTAGAAGTCCTATACCTCTGAAGATGTAGTAGGTCGAATCAAATCTATCATGTCGAATCTTATCTCCCTGAAGTTGCAGTGGAGCAGATTGAAGCCATTAACCTTATGTCCTATACCTCTGAAGTTGCAGTAGGTCGGATCAAATCTACCAAGACCAAACCTTATCTCCCTGAAGTTGCAGTGGAGCAGGCTGAAGATAGCAAATCTTATCTCCCTGAAGTTGCAAGGAAGTAGATTCAAGCTACAAGTCTGATCTCCCTGAAGTGGATCGAAGCACTAATTCCTATGCCCTGAAGATACAGTGGGGTGGAATGAGGCTACTTGAGGAAGAGGAGCACCAAAAGAAGTCAAGGCTTGGCAAGACCAGGCAAAATTGGCCCTTTAAAAGTTTTTGCTTCGTTCCCATTACATAACAACGAGCAAAGAGGAGCAGCTGTAATAGGCCAATTTTGGCCTGGCCTAGTTTATAAATTAAAAACCAAATAAAACATAAAATAAGTCCAAATTTTCAAAGTCCATTTACAATATCAGACGGGCCAAACTAAACCTAACCCAATTACAAGCCCAAAATTAACCCTAGCCCACAACAAATCAGAAAAAAAACAAGAAAAAACCTAGCTAGGTGTGCACTTATGACCTCGACCCACTCCCACTCCACCGCGCACGCCCACGCCACCACCACCGTACGGCATCCGTACCTGCAAATAAGGACAAAAACAACAACACGAAAAAAACATAGAGAAAAATATTGTATTTCTTTTTTCAGTTTCGACTATAAAAAGCCAATATACACACTTTGTAACAAAAAAGGGAGAAAAGGAAATAAAATCAGAAAACAAAAACCTCAAAGGTGACCCTTTTACATTTTTTGTTATTTATTTTTCTTCATTTTTTCGAAACTGTTTATGTCTACCCATAAAGATCTTTTTATTTTTTTAAACTATACATATATTTCGAAAATATACAAAAAAAAGAAAAAAAATTACCTTTTGAACTCCGGCCGCCGTTCACGGTGGTCAACGGCGGCGGACGGCGGTGGCCCGTGACCGGAGCATGGCCGGATCTGGGCTTGAAGACGAAGAGAGTTGAGAGAAAATGGGGGCACTTTGCTTTTTTTTTTTTTTTTAAAATAATGGCTGAAATGAGTAAAAAAAAGAAGAAATTTTTTTGCTTTTTATAAGGATGTGAAACAGCGTCGTTTAGGGCCTGTTTCAGTGGCCTCAAAAACGGCGCCGTATAAGGCAACCCGCACGCGACCCGACCTGCCAGCTGAAGGATCCGCGTATTTTGTTTAAATGGGCTATTTACTGCTTCGGCCCTTCCGCATTTTCTTATTTTTTAATTCGATTTTTTCTTATTTTTAATTTATCCCTTTAATTTTGTTTCTGTTCCATTTCGGTCCACCAAATAAACACGCGCATGTGGACAAAGGGATATTGTCCCATTCAGTCCCTGTCCTTTTTAGCGTGTCTTATTTTGGTCCTTTCTTCTTTTAATTATTTTCAATTTGTACCTCGAATTTTATTTCGATTTCAATTTGGTCCTCCCTAATGCTGTGCGTTTTGGAGGAGAAGGAATAATTTCCCTTTCGGTCCCTCCTTGTTATTCGCGCATGCAAATTAGTCCCTCTCTTCTTTTATTTTTTTAGATTTGCCCCCAAACTTTGGTTTTAAGTTCAATTTAGTCCTCTTTTTATTTCTCTTGTTATTTTTGCTATCTTATTATTGGTTTAATATTATTATTAATATTATTATTACTTTTTATTTATTTGTTTTTATTATTACATTATTAAAATCAATTAATTTAACATTCCTATTCCTATTATTATTATTATTATTATTATTATTATTATTATTATTATTATTATTATTATTAGTATTATATTTATTTTTATTTTTATTACTACCACTATTATTATTATCATTATTATTATATTTAATGTTGAATATTAATTTTTATTTACTTTTTAAATAGACTTTACTTATTTTTTATTTTATTATTATCACTTTCATTATGATTATTTTATTCATTATTTATTATTTTATATCTTTTATATATGCTTTCAAATGTTAGATTATTCATTTTATTATTTTTGGCTATTATTATTATTATTACTCTTATTTATTTATTTTTTACTATTATTATTCGTTTATTAATGTATTATTTATTATTATTATTATTATTGTATTATTATTATTATTATTATTATTTTATCTTTAAACTATTGTACATAATCTTTATTTATTTATTGGTTTACTATTAGGTTTTATTATTATTATTATTATTTTCTTTTATTTTTATTTATTTATTTATTATTTTTTAAAATTTTTATCTATTATTTTTCTTTTTATTATATAGGTTGTTTGTTTTAGTTCTTTATTTTATTTTATTTTTACCTTTATTATTGTTATTTATATTATCGCACTCATTTTTATTCTATTATGCATATCGACACTGTAATTCATTTTCTATTTTACTACGAAATCATGTTACATTTTATCCGACGCATTAAAATTTTTGTTTTGAAATAAGCAATACCCCGCGTTTTAAGATTTCTCGATAAATCCAAATAAATGAACCCTTTTTTTACGTGAATCTTGAATAATCTCGGGAATTACGAAAAGATCGTATTCTAACTTACGGAATATGATTTCTTTCTAAAACCGAGATAATTGAATACCTTTCCAAATAAATAAAATTTTCGGCATTTATTCTCGTATCGGGAATTTAAGACATTGTGTCCTAACTTACGGGACGTAATTCTTTTTCTCGGTTAACGTAAAATATGCCTTATTCTCGAAAATTTTCAAATTTATAACAAATGATCGTATTTTAAAATTTCTTCAAAATTTTCTATTTTCGACACGAAGACACTAATTAATCAACTAGGTACCAATTTTGGGGGTTACGAGAGTGCTAATCCTTCCTCGTGCGTAACTGACTCCCGAACCCGTTTTTCTGAATTTCGTAGACCAAAAAATTATCATTTTAGTAAATTTAAACTCTTATTAAAAAGATCAAATTATAAGATGATCTGATCACACCTAAATAAAAAAGATTGGTGACGACTCTCGTTTTTTTATTTTTATTTTTAAAATAAAAGTCGACCCTTTAAAAAAAAAATAGTTTCGACAATGATAATATCTATAATGATTGAGATTTGGACCGTCTTTCCCATACATTCAAAGCGTAATTCCCTTGAGGCATTTCACCCATCACTAGCCACAAAATTCAGTCACCCCTGGTACACGCGTCTTCCGGCTTAAACCAAAGACTTAAAGAAAAAGATAGCCATTTTGCAAAAGAAAAGAAAAAGTGGATATGAGAAAAATCAGTGATGAACACATGCCTTTTTTTGGCATGGTGGGAATAGTGGTTAATGTGTCAGTGTGACTTTTTTTGAAGCAGCGTGGATATGGAGATTTTTGGGTTAGTCAAAGTGGGCGTTCTGGACCTATACATGTTTTTCATGTTCAATAATGGCGATTACGTGTACCTATTTTGGCCTTACTGAATGTATATTGTATGAAGCTCAGCAACTAAATTGCTTCCAGGAGAAGAATTGGGGGGCCTTATTCTTCTCTCTCCTTCAAATTTATTTCTAACTTGGTCCTTGGGATTCGTCTTGTCCACCCTCCTGATTTTGGTCCGTATCGCACTGTCTTCATCACTTACTGGTGTGGTCGAAACTGTAGGAAACTAAAAAATCAAACAAATAATTTTGCTTTTGTGTTTTTGAAAATACATTAAGACAAAATTGGTTGAAGTTATTTTCATTAAATTTTTTTTTGCAAAATTAAAAATTTTGAAAATATTTTTTAAAATTTTGATGGATTGCCATTGGTTTAAATCATCGTAAACAAAAAAATAATAATTATTTTTTCAATATTTTTAAATATCAAATCACGTGTTGAATCATATAAATGTAAAATTTATTTTAGCTCTGAAAAAAGGTTTAGTTTCTAAAAAAAAAAATAGAAAAAAAAAATTTCTATTTAGAAACCAAACGAATCTTCCTTTCTCATAATTATTTTGATTTCATGATTATTTTTCAATTACATCTTGGATTAGCTTATGAACACATTGAATTTAAAAAAGGAAAGAAATTTCAACTATCTTTTAGGATGTCACTGCATGACTACAAATTTATGTTAATGAAACGAAAGTAAATCCGATTTACAAACTAGTTAATTTCTTAGATTTCAATTATCATGCACAGAAACAATGATTAATTGGCCAAAAAGAATTAGATTAGGCCTGATTTAAAGTTTATAAATATACACATGACTTGTGTATCTATCATTAAGGCCTGAAGAAGTTGGCATTCAGGCCTTTGTCATCTAATTTCCATACAGCAGCAACTATTAACAAAAGGCTGAGTACAATGCCAATAGAACCCACTCCCAAGTTGAGACTCCACATTGCACCCTTTGGTCGTGGTTTTCTGATCGAAATCCACATGAAACATGGATATACAAACGTCAAAGGCACAGCTGCCATTCCTCCAATTAAAGGTGCCAATTTTCCCAAGAAGGGAAAAGCCACTGCTATGAAGAACGTGACCCCTCCGAAGAAAAGGCGTATACCGGCACGAACCCACCATGGGCATCGCCTTTTTTTACTGCTGGCGTAAATAAACTCTAAGTTGTCGAAAGCAGGCATGGCATAGATTTGGTATGAGGTTATGCAACTTATAGTTAACCATATGTAGATCAGGCCTATTACATACTTTGAAGTGTCTTGTCCATGAAATTTTGTAAATGCAGTTAGAATCCCTTCTTCAGGTATCTGGAAGAAATGGAATTACTGTCAATACTGTTAACCAATGAAGTATACTATTAAATCGCAATGTTGCTTACCTTGTTTCCATAAGCCCAAAATCCAACAATTGCAAGTGGAAATAAACACATTGCTATTATCATGTACGATACCATTACTCCTCTCCACATAGATTTCCATGATGGGTGCTTTGAATCTGATGGCAATGTCCCCTTCACTCAACAATTAAATGTAATTAGTTTCCACATGTGATGAACTGAAATAAAAGAGTTCATAGCGGTTAAGATTAATCACCTGAATCTCAAGAATAAGATTGTGACCTCTGAATGCAAGCATAATGATGCCAATGGCATTCAAGATGTTACCAAATCCAGTCATACCAGTTCTGTCAGCAACTGGTATACCGTAAGAGACATCATTTGGCCTGCCTTTGCTGATGGATAGAGCCCATATCATAGTACAGTACCCAATGGAAGTTATGGCACCGGTTAGAGAAACTCGGGCTATTGAATTTAAATTGGGGAATAATTGAGCAATGATAAGGGCTATGCAAGTAAATATGAGGAACCACTGTGTACCACTCAGGGACATGGATCCACACATGGTTCCTTCCTCGCATATGATGTTGAAAAGTTGTTCCATGGAACTTCCTGCTGTGATAATAAGCATAACACAAGAGCCTCCTGATAGATACATTACTGGGAAGATTGCCAGCAACTTCCCAAGCTTTGGGCCTGCAATGGGATCAGATTAGGAAAGTTTTTAGTCCATTTGGGGGGCACAATCAAGATTTGTGAAAGTGGAAAGACCTTTGACTTGGGACCGGGGGGGGGGGGGGGTATTATTTTAATGAACTACTAACCAAAGGCAAGAATTGACATGCGGACGAATCTGCTGCAACGGATTCCTGGAACAGGTTCATGAAGATTTACTAGAAGCCATGTGGTGTAGAGTTGCCACATGAATGCTATGGACAAACATATGATCCCCCATGCCCTACACAAATTCAAAATTGTATGAAAAAATTTAAGCAATAGCACATGAAAAACAAAGAAAAAGAAAACCTTAGCTTCCAAGTTTTTTTTTCCAAGTTTTTTTTGGGGTTCAAAAAGGAAGACAAAAGAAGAAAAAATGGGCCATACCAACAATGGTTGTTGGAAATAAAGCTGGAATTATTTGAAGTCTAGGTTCAAACAGAACAACAATTTTCTTTCTTTCAACATTTCTTTTGGGTCTTTGGAGATTAAGTTATTGTATTAATTAGTATTTAGTACATGGAAAAGAGACTTTTTCTTCTTTAGATGGTCCCCCCTAAAGACCCCACACTGAAACTCGGAAATTTTGGAAACAGATCAGCTTTGTGATCAACAAATATTGCCATGTTTGAGTTGAGCAAAACAAGACAGACTATGGCCATGTTTTTGTTGGTTTGTTTGGGAGTGGTGATTTGAAGAGGGTGGGATAAAAAGTAATAACAAAATGAGTTGCAAAACCTCACCATCCAAGACTTGCAAAAGCAACAGGGAGGAAAAGGACCTGAAACCCAATCCCTGAACAAAGCAGATGTAAAATAGCAGAGAAAGTGCTGCCATTTCTGGACTCGGTTAGAGGCAGCCAAGATTCAAGTTCACTAAGGTTGACCACACCCTGTGGTGGCAGAGAAACTCCAGCCGCAGCTCCAGGCGTGTCCTTAATGGTGATAATTTGGAAAGGAACGGGCGTAGGGGGTAGATAAAGTGGAAGCACATGCTTCGAATTGTCTTCAATGGGTACTACTACTTCTCCCATAATCCAAAAACTCCTTCCAATCTCAAAGCTAAGAATAATAGAAATGTTGGGGGGGTTGAGTTTAATAATATAAGGAACCTAACGCACTGCCCACCAGACCGGGAAATCAACAAGAAGACCTAAGATTTCTGCTGTTTCATTTCAACAATGAATTTCACGACAGTTTGTCTCACCAACGAGGGTGTGGCCAACTTTTAAAGGTATAATCAATAATGGCATACGTCATATCTATTACATCATCAATCCTCTCATCTTTTTTCTAAAATAATAGTCGTATAGATTTATTGGGTTAATTATTAATCTGAAATTTTATTTAACCACCCAAAAATAGGCCATTTCAGCATCACACTTTTCTATTTATGCATAAAATATATAATAACTTTGATAAAAGATAAAAAGTAGTTGACGGCTACGGTGTTTATAACTTTCTTTCTTTTTCTTTATCAATCGATTTAATTATAAATTTTATAAAAAAAATTTAATCCTTTAATTTGTCAAAATTTTATTCTCTTATCTTATGATAATGGAGATATTAATCTAATTAAAATATTAAATTACTGATTTAGAAATAAATATTTCATCATAAATTTATTGGTAGTAAAGTGAAATAACAAAAGTTCAAATTTTATTTTATCATAAATTTGGATCGATATAGCCAAGATCAATGCACATTGATAGATTTCACCAGTGGCCAATACAAAAAGGTTTATTTTTTTTAGACCCCAAAAATAATTTTTTTTCTACATAAAAATGAATTTATTTAATATACTAATTTAATTTATAATTCAATTTTAACCCTTAAATTTTTTTTCCATCTTCGCCCTTTATTAAGTGTAGCATCTTTTATACAATTGGTTAGTATTATATATATACATATTTAAAAGAGTAGTGATAAGTCTAAAATGATGCATCGAAATAAATCAGTATCGTTAAATATCGATATTAGTAGAAAAATGGTACATCTATTGATACGATATTAACTATCTTTGTCTACCATCAACAGAATTAATTTCTTTAATTTTCATAAAATACGATAATTATATTATGAAAAATCATTAAGTTGTCAACTCATGAAGTGTTTTTATATGTTTGGGTAAAGAAATGAGTCCAATATCCCAAGATATATTGCTGGTTGTTGAGGGAGGTCGATTCCTTTGGGAGAAGTCTCCTTTTAAAAGACTAGTTATATATTAATTGATGGTTAGATCTACATCACGCACAACGTCATTGGTTAATTATCTACACGTCCTTTAGGTACGTACTCTCTCCACCAATCAAGACGTTCCCACTCTGTGAATTCTCGGAGCTCTTCATGAAATCGGGAGGCAAAACTTGGATTCCAAAACAATACCAACGATTGCTAAGGACCGTATCAACTGCCTGACGAACAACACTTAAAAAAGTGAAGGAGTCAATCCCATATTAGTATATAGCACAAGTATTTGCGTTAAAGATAACATAGGTCGAAAGTGTTGAAAATGCGGTGGGAATATGAGAGTGAAATGCTGATATAAGGTAATGACGTTGACTGTTTTTATACCAATGACATAATTAGATCAAGGCATGGGATTTTCCACACGAACCAGCCATTTAAAAAAAATAAATTATGTATAGTACATAGGTTAATGGGACAAGTATAGAAAAATGATTTGATGTAGGGGAAAATGATATTTTCTTGATACTAAGGATGGATTTACCAGGAAAAAGAAAAAAAATCATATTGTGGTTGGGATCCATATAAAATGGAATAAAATCATGTTCAAGATCCTATAAATATTTGATTAATTAATTAATGGTTTCTGTTCTCACTGGAGACTCTTTTTTTTTTTATTTTTAAGAAACAAAAATTGTTTCATATTCCGTGAGAAATATAAATTATATATTCTGTCACTAAGTTTATTATTTATATTATATTCAAAACAGTTAATGTGACTATTTATAAAATTTTAATTTGATAAATATTAATTATGATAATAAGTTGTTAGTATTATTAAGCAAATCAGTTTATTTTCAAATGACTGCTAATATTACTAATAATTTTAAAGTATTTTTTAAATTAATAATTTGTTGATATTAATGTTAAATAATAATGATGAAAATAAATGGTTATATTGTTTTATCTCGCAGCTATGTATTGCGTTTGCATGGAGCTAAGAGCTTAAATCATACGCATGTGCATGCGTTGGGTTGGTGATGTTCTAAATTTCTTGTTCTTACTAAAGTAATAAAGAGAGAAAGATGGAGATTAAACTTGGACACGTTGTTTACGCGGCTAATTAAGAAATAGATGATCCGACAACCCATGTGTAAAATTACAAATTATTTTTGGTCAAAAAGTCGCTTGACAAATGTAAATATTTAATTTGATGGTCAATTTTAATGTTGCCTAAGATGAAATGTGATTAGAATATTAAGGGGTAAATTTTGTTGACATCCATTCTTTCATACCTATTTACTTGTTTTTATTTTTGTATAATTAATTTAAGTAATTGTTATTAATAGATAAATAAAATATATAAAATATTCTAAACAATTGTATTTGTATAACGTTTGAAAGATCAACATCTTCTCAATAATAATAAAAGGTTGCAAATTCCATGAAAAAATTTATTGATTCAAATAAATTAGTTATATTATGAATGAATTAAATAAAGGGTTGCTAAACTATTAATAAGTATACATTTTGGTTATTCAACTTTAAAAAGTTACAAAATGATTATTGAACCATTCGAAAGTTTTCGTTTAAGTCACTGAGTTGTTAAAATTATTATTGTATATAGCCTTCTTTGTTCGCATCGCCTACACCAATCAAAAGTTCTTATTCCCTTCTTTTCTACAGTTTAGTTTTTTTTCTCCATGAAATAACTTTGAACATCACGAATTTATGAACCATCCAAACAAATTTATTTTCTAGTCTCCGACACTAACCGTCATATCGACTTGGATCTAAGGTATGTTTTCCTACTCATGATTGGTATTGATTCACCATATCAATCGTCGAATCGTCACTTGGAACTCGCTAGCTGAACTTTAAAAAATAACTAACAATCCAGTGACTTAAATAAAAACTTTCATATACTTTAGCGACCATTTTGTAACTTTTTGAAGTTAAGTGACCAAAACATAAACTTACTAATAGTTTAATCACCATAATTATAGTTTACCCATTAAATAATAATGTTCTTTTGAGTTCTAAAATAAATAATAAGTATATTAAAACAATCATCCATCTCTCTTGAGTGTTCTTGTTGACTCAGTTTAAACAACCTTCGACAAATCTATTAATAGCATCATGCATTACAATTTGGTGTATGGTTAAGGATATTCTTCAATCCTGAGATTGATGCATTAAAATTTTGTTGTGTTTATATATTTATATAATTGATCAAGAAACTCGAAGCTTAAGATAAATATTTCAGGAATATTACGTTCTTAAAATTATTTCAATTATAATGATTCATTCGCTTTTAAGTTAAATTAATTGATAATTGAAATTTTATAAAATTTAGTCGATTCCAAATTAAATTAATTTTGATGACCCATCAATTAATTGAATTAATTTAATTTTGTTAATGTAAGTAGACCTTTAATTATTATAGTGAAGGAAAGGATTTTAAAAGTGTTTACATTGTTTTGTGCACCATTAAATATTTTGTAACATGAAATATATAAATAGGATGTGAAAAGAAGGGATTCGACATGGGGTACGGATTTGGTGGAATTGCTTTGCATTTGTGCATTCTTCGTCAAAATATAACAAGTTGAGTGGCCACTCTCCACTCTTTCTCTTCTATTTATATATTTATTTATTTCATCTCATATCAGAATAATAATACTAGAATAAAGTTATTTTATGATTTTTAAGGAAGGAAAAGGATTTTATAAAACAGTTACGCCACGTCATCCGTGTCTCTTTCCAATCAATTAATGACATGTCGGCTAATTTTTACATGTCATTTACACCTCATTTAATTAGATTTTTTAACCATAAATCCTTAAAATCCCAATTAAAAATTACTCAACCCTAATAAAAATTCTATCTTCACGTCTCTGCCCTGTTGCTATTATTTTTTTCCTGGAAATTACTTTGCTGCCTCTTCACGTCTCTTTGCAACCCCTACTGCTATTATTTTTTTCCGGCAACTGCTTTGTTGCCTCTTCACGTTTCTCTACAACCCCTGCTGCTATTACTTTTTTCGATAACTGCTTTGCTGCCTTTTCACGTCTCTCTACAACCCCTGTTGCTATTTTTTTTCCGGCAACTGCTTTGCTACCTCTTCACGTCTCTCTGCAACACCCATTGATTTGCTTTGTTTTTTCAGCGTGGCTGCTGCAATTGATTTTACAGGTGAGGTTTTTTTTTTTCTATTATGCTAAAATAGATAGGAGAGCAAGAAAGTCAATGCTAGTTCCTAACAATTAAATGAATAGGTTAAACTATTCTTGAGCAGAAAACAAAGATCTAATCTTTAGGCAGCTTTTAATGTAATACAATATAATTAAATAGTTTTAGATAAAATTAGTGAACTCTAGCATTATGCTCAACTGGATCAACATGTTAAGTTATTCAAGGCTGGTTGGGTGATTTAGTTTGGGATGTTAAGTATTTCTACTTGATTTTCATTTGTTTGAAATATAGTTCTATTTAGAATCTTTGAAATAATTGTGATTTTTAATAATAATGACTTAGCGTACTGAAAAAAAATTATATGATTTTCGAGCTGTGTTTTTATTAGATTTTAATTGTTCTTTTAAAATTTTTAACGATTTCTTGTATTATCATGATTTTTTATTATATATTACTATATATTAAAATTTATTCTCAGGTTTTGTTAATTTATAATTTTTATTTATGGAGACAAATCAGGATGAAATAGTTCATCTTTTCGAGAAAAAAGATAATTCTGTTGAAGAAATAAAAGTGGGACTGAAAGTGCATTCCGAAGAAGAGGCTTATAATCTTTATAATCAGTTTGCTTTGAGTAAGGGGTTTAGTATTCGAAGAGGAAATAAGAGATGAAGTATGACTGAACCTATAAGACAACGTGAATTTTTATGCTCGAAATCTGGGTATCATGAACACGAAGATGTTGGCAAAGTGAAAAAATTTAATCGTCTAGAGGCAAGGACAGATTGTCAAGCTAAATTTGTTTTACAATAGAAAAAAGGTGTTTGGGTTGTTTCTTACTTTAATGATTATCATAATCACCACTTAGCAACTTTAGAAGAAAGAATTAATTTAAGATCAGGAAGAAAAATTTTGGAAGGACATGGAGATGTTATTCGTTCAATAGTTGCTGCAAGAATTAAACAAACAAGTTCATATTCATTTCTCAAGAAGGAGATTGGGTTTGAAAATATTACATTTACCAAACAAGATTGTCATAATTTCTTGCGAATTGAAAGAGAGAAACTGATTGAAGCAGGGGATGCACAAAGCATTATCAATTTTTTCAAATATAAGCAAGCTGAAGACCCTATGTTTTTCTATTTAATGCAAGTGGACCAGAATAATCGACTAGCTAATTTTTTTGGAGAGATGGAAGATCAAAATTGGATTATGATTATTTTGGAGATGTTCTTGTGTTTGATACCACGTATAGAACCAATAAGTATAATTTGGTTTGTGCTCCATTTGTCGGAATCAACATTCACTAGAATAATGTTTTGTTCGATTGTGCTTTTTTATTAGATGAAACCACTGAGTCATTTACTTGGCTATTTGAAACATTTTTAGAAGCCATGGGCTATCGACAACCGAAGAGTATTTTTACTAATCAAGATCAAGCGATAATGAAAGCAGTAGAGATTGTCCTCCCAAAATCTTCTCATAGATTATGCATGTGGCATATTTCAAATAATGCTAAACAACATCTTGCTAGTCATTTTGCCAATGCCGAGTTCAAAGCACAATTTAATAAATGCTTTTATGGATGTGAAAGTGAAACAGAGTTTGAATCAAGTTGGGCTACCATGATTGAAAATTTTGAACTTCAAGATTGTAACATCCTAAATTTAGGGGCCCAAGTATTAAGTTTAATGAGGCCCAAATATTTTAATTTAAGTGAGTTAAATTTGACATTAGGGATTAGTAGAGGTGGACGACTACAAGGCTATAAAATAGGAGAATTTATGTGGATTTTTAAGTGATAATATCATAGATAAAAAGGAGAAAAGTTAGGAGCTTATCTTCAAGGGAAGTGTTGGCGAAAATCCACCACCTAGAGGAGTGTAAAATTGGCTCATTGCATGGCAAGGAGGGTGCCGAATTTCTCCTCTCTTTAGCTTGAATTTTAAGGCGTTTCGATTTTTAGCAGATGAGGTGCCAAAATATCTATAAATAGGGGCTAGCTCCTTGATTCTGACACTGAAAACCCTAAATTTCTCTCCCATTGTGCCGAAATTCCCTAGCCTCTCCCTCTCCAATTTCTTTTCTCCAATTTCTTTTCTCCAATTTCTTTAAAAGCCGAAACTCTTCTCCACTTTTTCCTTCTTGTGCCGATTTCTCTAGGAAGCCGAAGCATCCATAGTCTTTTCTTCTATTCATCCTATTTGAGAATTAGTTCTATACTTAGGCATTTAAATCTTCCATGGGCATTCTTTGAATCCTCTCTCTAGTGCTAGCCAAATCTCCTATGCTAAGGTAAGTGTTGATTTTTGATTAGTTCTCATGATCTATTCCCGGTTTTTGAAAGGCAAAAGCCAAAAGCTAATAGTTTAATGGTTTTATGATGGGTGGCAATTCGGGATTTGAAGGAAGCTTAGTCGACTAGACTTAAAAGCCGAAAATCATAAGTCTCCAATTTTAGGATTTCAAGGTAAGAGGATTTGTTTATTTATATATATAAAATCGGGTAGAATACTAACCATGGCCGAATATAGGAGAGGCCTATTTTCGCAATTGTTCCGGCTTTTAAGCAAGGCTATAGATTGATGATAATAGATCCAGATAGCAAGGACATCGACTAAGAATATTGGATTTCGCGATATCAGGTGTGTACTTCTCCACACCATCTAGATCTGTTTGATTAATATATGAAAATAAGTATTACATGTTTTGTTAAATACCGAAACCCCGGCATATTGACGGGAACCCAAAGAGGGTAAAGCAAATCACCAGGTTAGTAAATGATCTGATTAAATATTATAAGTATACTGATTTTATGTGATTGCATGGGTTGGGTTTGATGAAAGGAGGAAGTTATATGTTGTAGCGGTTTTTACCGTGATCTATTGTAGCGGTTCCTTATCGTGATCTGTTGTAGCGGCTTCTGCCGTGATTCTGTTGTAGTGGCTACGACCATGATCGATGATGAGCAAAGCACGATCGCCATCAAGGCGTGTAGCGGTGTGGGTTGATTGTAGAAATCCCCAATGGTGTGAATGGCTGGTACGGGGGCGTGTAGCGGATGGACACCTAGGATATGGGTTGGGCTTTGCATATTATTTTTGTTACTTATATTTTGATTATTCTATTTTATGGGGCTAAAGCCCAAATCTAATGGTGCATGAGGGTTGCACACTGAGTCTCGCGACTCACCCTTTAATTTTAACCATCTCGGGTGACACATAGGGCATCGGACCGGGGTGGAGAGGAGAGCAAGGTGGCCATGCGACGTGAGCTTTGAGAATTGAAAAAAAAGACTTAGTCTAATTTTTTTATTTTCATTTAATTAATGGGTTCAAATTTCCTTATAATAAGGCCATGGGCCACTAGACTACCATTTATGTCTTGGGATTTTATTGGGCTTTTATTACTGGGTTTTAAGTTTTACATTTTCAATTAAGTTAAGACTGCATGAAATTTCGCTTTTTATTTAAAATCTACCAAGATAATTGGTTACTTAATATTTTATACTTTAATGAATTATTAAGCTTTGAAATAAAAGTGTAAACCTAGTAATTGTTTTCCAAAATGCGACATATTATGTAAAATCTCTTAAGTGACATACGAGATCCGATTGTAGCGTTTGGGTAGGGTTTGGGGTGTTACAAATTGGTATCGAGCCAAGTTCAAAACTCGGCTCTGGGGGGTTTTGGGCTCAAAACATTTTCTAAAGTTGAGTTTTGAAACATGCATATTTATACAGTCTGTTAGCTCAAAGATGGCACTGCGCGTCTCCGCCCAAGTCCGCTGTAAGTATTCGAACCATTGTGTGATATAATATATGTGGGCTTGATGGGCTTTATGGGGACGTAGATTAGTTAGATTAGAACTTGATGGACTTTAGGCCTAGTGAAACAACTCTTAAAATCTCATAAGACTTAACTTCACTAAACAAACCCGTGAACGAGCCGCAAGACTAGGGTGTGGTAACAGGCATACGCATGTCTAGGATTGGATCCGGAAGAGCCTGGTATTTAAGCAGTCCTAGTGACTCACCTCCTCTTCGCTGGAATCCTACTTGGTGCGTAGTGACTGTTCACCTTAGCCAAGTTAGGGTGTGGCAATGGGCATACGCATATCTAGGAGTGGATTTAGGGAGAGCTTGGTACTTAAGCAGTCCTAGCAACTCACCTCCTCTTCACTAGAATCCTACCTGGTGCGTGGTGACTATTCACCCTAGTTACGAGGACTTGTTGATGGGCTAAACCTTATAATTAAAACCCGAAAGGGACCAACCACCCTAGTTTGAAAAAAAAAGAAAGAAAATTTCTCAAGTTTTGCAAAATTTTCAAAATACGTTTGATTTGTGAAAACTACCAACCAGCCATGAATTTGTAAAATACCTATGTTTTGAAAATTTCCCGAAAACCTCATGTTTATAAGAGTAACCCGGACCATGAAACTAGATTTTTCCCCAAAGTACCCTGTTTGAAAAGAAAAGAAAAGAAAAATAACAACAACAACAACATCGAAATATCCCTGGTTAGAAAAAATTACCAACCTACCCTCGTTTTGTCAAATGACCAAAATACCCCTGGTTTGTACAATTACCAAATTACCCCTGATTTACAAAATTACTAAATTGCCCTTGATTGCAAAATTACCGAAATACCTCCGGATTTCAAAATTACCAATATACCCCCGGATTGTAAAATTACCAGAATACCCTCACTTCACGAAATCAAAAAGGAACTTTATTATGAAAAATTATGAAAATACCCCTGTAGGATGAAATTACGAAAATACCCCTGGGTAGTGAATCAACGAAAACACCTTTACATGAAGAATGTAAGTGCTTGGATGATTTTTGTATGATGTATGTGTTTTATTTTAGTTAGAGGTTACAAACTTGAGATGTATTGTGAATGCGAATTGAAAGAACCACTCTTAAAACTATTATTCATAAGATCATTAGTGGTTAACTAGTGAAAGAAAACTAATAATCCATAAAATTCTTAATCAGATAAACGCCAATCGTTAAAATGAGTACAAGGGGACGAGGACGCTCTAGATGCTAACACTGGTGCGTACTCTACCATAGTATACTAAGTGTTTTTTTTGGCTTTAGAATCGGAGTGCGCAACGAAAGCATAGTGGTGAGACTTGGGTAGTACGATTAATAGTTAGTTGGAAATTTCGAGGACGAAATTTCTTCAAGGGGGTAGAACTGTAACATCCTAAATTTAGGGGCCCAAGTATTAAGTTTAATGAGGCCTAAATATTTTAATTTAAGTGAGTTAAATTTGGCATTAGGGATTAGTAGAGGTGGACGGCTACAAGGCTATAAAATAGGAGAATTTATGTGGATTTTTAAGTGATAATATCATAGATAAAAAGGAGAAAAGTTAGGAGCTTATCTTCAAGGGAAGTGTTGGCCGAAAATCCACCACCTAGAGGAGTGTAAAATTCGAGCTCATTGCATGGTAAAGGAGGGTGCCGAATTTCTCCTCTCTTTAGCTTGAATTTTAAGGGCGTTTTGGTTTTTAGCAAGAGGTACCAAAATATCTATAAATAAGGGGGCTAGCTCCTTGATTCTGACACTGAAAACCCTAAATTTCTCTCCCATTGTGCCGAAATTCCCTAGCCTCTCCCTCTCCAATTTCTTTTCTCTAATTTCTTTAAAAGCCGAAACTCTTCTCCACTTTTTCCTTCTTGTGCCGATTTCTCTAGGAAGCCGAAGCATCCATAGTCTTTTCTTCTATTCATCCTATTTGAGAATTAGTTCTATACTTAGGCATTTAAATCTTCCATGGGCATTGCCGAATCTCTCTCTAGTGCTAGTCAAATCTCCTATGCTAAGGTAAGTGTTGATTTTTGATTAGTTCTCATGATCTATTCCGGTTTTTGAAAGGCAAAAGCCAAAAGCTAATAGTTTAATGGTTTTATGATGGGCGGCAATTCGGGATTTGAAGGAAGCTTAGTCGACTAGACCTAAAAGCCGAAAATCATAAGTCTCCAATTTTGGGATTTCAAGGTAAGAGGATTTGTTTATTTATATATATAAAATCGGGTAGAATACTAACCATGGCCGAATATAGAGAGGCCTATTTTTTCGCAATTGTTCCGGCTTTTAAGCAAGGCTATAGATTGAGGATAATAGATCCGGATAGCAAGGACATCGACTAAGAATATTGGATTTCATGATATCGGTGTGTACTTCTCCACACCATCTAGATCTGTTTGATTAATATATGAAAATAAGTATTACATTTTTTGTTAAATGCCGAAACCCCAGATATTGACGGAACCCAAATAGGTAAAGTAAATCACTGTGTTAGTAAATGATCCGATTAAATATTATAAGTATACTGATTTTATGTGATTGTATGGGTTGGGTTTGATGAAAGGAGGAAGTTATATGTTGTAGCGGTTTTACCGTGATCTCATTGTAGTGGTTCCTTACCGTGATGCATTGTAGCCGCTGTCGCCGTGATCTGTTGTAGTGGCTACGGCCATGATCTCGATGATGAGCAAACACGAGCGCCATCAGGCGCGTGTAGCGGTGTGGGTTGATTGTAGAAATCCCCAATGGTGTGAATGGTCAGTATGGGGGGCGTGTAGCGGATGGACACCTAGGATATGGGTTGGGCTTTGCATATTATTTTTGTTACTTATATTTTGATTATTACATTTTATGGGGCTAAAGCCCAAATCTAATGGTGCATGAGGGTTGCACACTGAGTCTCGCGACTCACCCTTTAATTTTAACCATCTCGGGTGACACTTAGGGCATCGGACCTGGCCGAGAGGAGAGCAAGGTGGCCATGCGACATGAGCTTTGAGAATTCAAGAAAAAGACTTAGTCTAATTTTTTTATTTTCATTTAATTAATGGGTTCAAATTTCCTTGTAATAAGGCCATGGGCCACTAGACTACCATTTATGTCTTTGGATTTTGTTGGGCTTTTATTACTGGGTTTTAAGTTTTACGTTTTCAATTAAGTTAAGACTGCATGAAATTTTGATTTTTATTTAAAATCTACCAAGATAATTGGTTACTTAATATTTTATACTTTAATGAATTATTAAGCTTTCGAAATAAAGGTGTAAACCTAGTAATTGTTTTCCAAAATGCGACATGTTATGTAAAATCTCTTAAGTGACATACCAGATCCGGTTGTAGCGTTTGGGCCGGGTTTGGGGTGTTACAAAGATCATGCTTGGCTTAAGTGACTATATGAGCTTCGAGTAAAACGGTGCCCTGCCTTTAGCATAGATATTTTTTCGGCTCGGGTTAGATCCACTTAAAGAAGCGAGAGTATGAATAGCATATTACATTAGATTATGAATTGCTCTTTATCTCTTATTCAGGTTATACAAAATTATGAGGAAAAGGCAAAAGGATTTCGCCAGATAGAGTTAAATCAAGATTTTAGATATAAAACTGGAGCACCAAACAAAGATAATAGACGTGGGATTTTGAAGCATGCATCTAATGTTTACACTCTTGCTATGTTTAAAAGGTTTGAAGAGGAGTTGATGGATTGCATAGGCTTGAATTGTGTTGAATTTAGTAACATCGAAAATATTTCTTTATATCATGTGACTGAAGATGGACGTGAAAGAATTTACTGTGTGGAGTTTGACGTTCCAAATAGCATTGTCTCATGCAGTTGTAATATGTTTGAAAGTCTTGAATTACTTTGTCGTCATGCTTTACGGGTTTTTCTTATGAATAACATTAAATAGATACCTGAAAAATATATACTTAGGAGATGGACAAAAAAAGCAAAGTCGTTGCTGGCAAGTGATTTTAGAGCCTCATCAGCACATGAAGAAAAACCTAGTTGTTTACTGCGCCTCATTGAGTTGAATCATATCGGTTACAACCTTTTTGACAAAGGTTCATTGTCTCCTAAGTGTACTCAAATTGTCAAAAAAAAAAAACTATTTGAGGCATTGCACTTAGTTGAAAAGGAGATGGCAAGTATGCAAGAAGCTAATGATTCGGAAATTTCAAAGCATACATCTTTTCAAGATATTATCAATGATCGCAATGGGAGATCAAGTGAAAAATTAATGTTTGATCCTGAATATGTCAAAATAAAGGGTTCAAGAAATTCGTGAATGAAAAGCCAATTCGAGAAAAATCAAAAGAAAAAAACAAAAAAGGCAATGTTCTCTCAAGTTTCAAAATATAAGGAGAAAATATCAAGTGAGTATGCTTTCCTTTATTACTATATTTGCATCTATTTGTTATGTTATTTAATTAATTTATGTCTTGAATTTAACAAATAATTGTTATTTTGATCAAGGGAAACAAAACAAATCACTTATGCATGAAGGTTCTCCAGTAGTGCCTCTCTCAATGGAGTCTCAAACTCATGGTTATTCTTCCTATCATCAAATTCCAATGTTAATGACTCCAAACTACCATAATCACTTTTTTCATCCTCTACAGGTATTGATTGAATGCTATTCTTTTTAAATGTCAAAAGTCGTAAATATTTAAGTACATGTATTGTAAAAATATTTTTTATGTAGGATTTTTCTTCAAATTGGAGGTTCAATTCTTCATCTATAATGAGTTTTACTAAATTGCTGGAAGAGAATGATCCATTGCCATTCAAGATTCAAGTAATATGTTTTTACTTATATTGTCACAAATTATTATATATAATTCAATGGTTTATCTAATAGTATAATACTTTTAATGCAGGAACATTTCTCAAATGGTTTAGAATCTCAAAAAGACTGATGATAATTCATGAGAAAGACTTCAATTTTATTATTATTTGTAATTCTTTTATAATGTTTTGAGAATAATACTATTATATGGTTTTTATAGTGTTATCTTGTATTTTATTTTAGCTATTATTTAATATGGAATAAGCTCAATCAATATTTTTGTAAGTATATTATTTTGGTAATTCGATGTTAGTTTTGGAAATGACACAACTAGAAACTTTAATAATTTTTCATACTTTGCAAAAAAATAAAAATAAAAAATATCAAAAACAATAAACTCATATATAATATGCATTTGTTTTGTGTAAATTCTCATAAAAAAACACTTATATATAGTAACTCTTTTCTGCTTATTAATTTTCACACTTTTTTATTCTATCATTTGCTTTTTATGTGGGATTATCAAAGGCGCTTATAAATAATTGAAAATATTAATTTTAGATTATTTAACTATTTTCAATCGGTTATCTAAACAAGGATCATGTTACTTCGATAATAACCAATTAATTTTTTTTATACAAGTGAATAAGTACATCGCAATGGGGAAAGGAGGAAAGGATTTACAAATATAGAGATTGAACTTTGAACCTCATGTAAATCAACTTAAAATCCACACAAATTTATCGCTGAGCAATTGGAACATCCACAATAACCAATTAGTTGCTATATTAAATTGATTACTGAACAGAATAGCCAAAATCGAAGCTCAACTAAATATGCACAATATCAACACCTAATTTGTTTGTAAATTGAATCACAATGATAAACATTATAGTAGTTTGTTTTCGAAGGTAGCCTTTCTAGAACCTGCAATTTTATTGAAACATCACTAGAAACTTGAAGAGAACAAAGGCAAAATAATAGTTATTACAGGCACTTGCTTAGCTGCAGGGTTCTTGTTATTCCTTGTTGGAGTTTGGTGACTTTATAGGAAACTACATAAAATAAGAAAAATAAAACGCAAGCAAGAATAACCTAACATGTTGATCCAGTCGAGCATAATGGCCAGAGTTCACTAATTTTGTCTAAAACTATTAATAGATCTCTACTGTTCCTATCTATTTTAGTATAATAATAAAAAAACCTCACCTGTAAAATCAAATGCAGCAGCCACGCCGAAAAAACAAAGCAAAGCAGCAGGGGTTACAGAGAGACGTGAAGAGGCAGCAAAGTAGTTGCTGGAAAAAAATAATAGTAGCAGGGTAGATATGTGAAGATTCAATTTTAATTAGGGTTGAGTAAATTTTAATTGGGATTTAATGGATTTATGATTAAAAATCTCTACTGTTCCTATATATTTTAGCATAATAGAAAAAAAAAACCTCATCTGTAAAATCAATTATAGCAGCCATGCTGAAAAAAACAAAGCAAATCAGCAGGGGTAATAGAGAGACGTGAAGAGGCAGCAAAGCAGTTGCCAAAAAAATAATAGCAACAGGGGTTGCAGAGAGACATGAAGAGGCAGCAAAGCAGTTGCTGAAAAAATAATGTCAGGGGTTGCAAAGAGACTTGAAGAGGTAGCAAAACAGTTGCCGAAAAATATAATAGCAGCAAGGCAGAGACGTGAAGCAACAAAGCAGTTGCCAGAAAAAAATAATAGCAGTAGGGCAGAGACGTGAATATATAATTTTTATTAGGGTTGAGTAATTTTTAATTGGGATTTTAGGGATTTATGATTAAAAAATCTAATTAAATGAGGTGTAAATGACATGTAAAAATTAGCTGACATGTCATTAATTGATTGGGAAAGGACACAGATGACGTGGTGTAACTGTTTCATACAATCCTTTCCCTTTAAGGAAATTTATTTGTCTCATTCATTAAAGTAGAAGAAAAAATAGTTGTGAATATAAAAGTTTATTTTTAGAATTTTTCATATATAACATCTTTAAAATCTCGTAAATAATGGGTGTTGAGTAATTTTTTTCTCTTGGCTTATTAATGGGAGTGTTCGGGTATTTATACATGCTATTACAACTCACGATATGACCCTACTGTTTTGTCTTGACTCCGCCATTCCTAGTACTGACATTTCGTGCAAGCTTCAGACCTACTGGACATGTGTTTCACTCAGGGTTGCCTGCGGAGAATGCGTCCCCCTTCTGCGAGCTCCTTGGACGCATGCGAGTTGAGATTGTGACCTTCCTTTTGATTCGTGAGAGTTAGATCCGCGAGCCTGCCTTGCGAGCTGGGTCTACGAACTCCCCTTGCTGTCCTCTTGCGGTTCACCTCGCACTCAATCATCTAGTGAGACTTATTCGGGTCACGAGTAGGTGACCCGGATCATATCTGAGACTCGAGTTAGTGATCATTGATGTATAGCAATAGTCCCCCCTTAGTGGGTCTGAGGAGGGTTACAAAGTGGCGCTTCTTTGATTCATCACATCGAGTTTAAATGCGGCTTGCTGGTATGTTCTGAGCTGTGATGCACAATGGTTGTTCTGCTATGTGCACGAGTGGGTCTTGAGTGCATATATCTGACCATTGAAAATTGAATCGTTTCCATCTGCTCATATCTGGATCATTGATCTTCCTCAGTTATTTGAACTGTCAAAATGCGGAAAGAGAGACCCCCTTTAAAAAGAGAATCTCCGGAGCCCTAAATCTTTCACACTTATCGTTTTTGGAAATCAAAACAAAGGTAATTTTAAAAAAAATACTTTTTAAATGTTGTTTTCTTATTTTTACCCAAACTATTACGAGAATGAGGGGAATAGGCAATTGAATAATCCAAGCCCGTCCACTGTAAGAATAATCGGCTAAGGCTCCAGTAGAGGTTGACATCTACCCCTATACCGCGAAAGATGAGGAAATACAGTGAATTTTGGTCGTGCGGGGGATAAAGACTCCTCACTTCGCGTATGAGTTCTCCATCCCGGAGGGGCCACACAGGTTGAGTGAAACTACCGAAAAGAGCTTCCTACACCCCTTTCATGCATTCGAGGCTAGGTTCCACTTGCCATTACAGCCTTTCTTCTACAGCTTGCTCTGGGATTACAAAATTGCCCTTGGTCAACTTTCGGGCTTTTCCTGATGGATCACGGTGGCCTATTTTATTGACTGCTGCTAACGCAACAATGTTTTGTTGCTCGCTGTTTTTCAGCACTTATACCAGTTGAAGAGCCACAACTGGGAGAAATCATCATGGTTTTACTACTTCTCCTTGTGCGAAAATGTGAAGACGATTATTTCGAATCAGTGCTCTAATCTTCATCTGAAGCGGAGGAAATATATCCGAGTCCAAAGTAAACTCGGCGAGGGGTTTGAATTGTCTATCAAGTGGTCTTTACCAAGCTCGGACTTGTGTTCCTTTCAGCGAACCCTACCAATAACAGATGCCTTAACTCAATTTCGGAGGTTTTTCACCGGGCGCTTGCTAATTTTGGAGGATCTTATAAAGATGAGAAACGTTTTTTGATACTGTTTGGAGGGTTACAACCCCAACTGGTAGAGGCGTGGTGATAATATTGAGGCCGCTCAGTCAATTGGTGTATAGCCGAGAGTAATACGTGGCCTCACGATTCTACGGATGAGCTGGATTTAATATTATGGGGCTTTGAGAGGAACCAATGAATTTCTTTTATAGTTTCTGTGAGACGAGACCTCGCCCGTACATCTCAATTGCTTCTCTGTGTAGGGAAATGGGTAGGAAGAATGTTAATTTGCTAATTGATCCCACTAATCTTGAAACTGTTACTGATGCAGGCATTGACCGTAGTTCTGGGAACGATTCATCAGAGACTTACAGTATATCCCGTGAAATAAACGAGGCTATGGACATAGATTATTTGATAATAAATACGCGCAAAAGGCGTATGACGACTGCATGAGCCACGAATATTATTTCTACTAGCGAAGAGGAAGGAAACAATGGTCGTTTGGAGTAGTGTCGCAAGATGATAATGGATTCTGCTAGTCCTACCACTACAGTAGTTGAGGTACTAGTTTCTCCCTCGACGAGCACACAATCAATGCCCCTTGTCAGCTCGCTGATTCCTATTGATGATGACTCTTCTCCTGTTGCTTCTTATGTTCCTCCACATGTGCCTGTTAATGAAGAAGCACCAATTTGAGGCAATAAATACTCATTCTCGTGGCGTGAACATCTAAGCATGCGTGATTATCCTTATAATCCTGCTGATGTGACCAAAAAATGGAAGGCTTCTCTACCGAGGTTGCGAGGTCAGTTTCAAATCTTACTTTATCTCTACAATTTCTTCTTATTGAGTTTAGCATGGTTAGGTTGGATCTCGGCGAATCCTGCCAAAGTGAGTTCGCAAAAACTAAGACAGAATTGGAGAGAGCTCGTGAACTGTACCTCAAAACGAGGGAGGAAAACGAAGTCATCAACAAGTAAAATGGGGATCTTTCGGAGCGCGTAAGGGCTGCTGAAGTTGACGAGCTATCGTGCGAGGTGGCTACGGAGAGGAAAGGTAAATAGGGCACGTAAGCTGAACTAGATAGGATTACTGTAGAGCATACAGTTCAGCTGTTTAAGATCATTAGGGAGTGTCATGCTGAAGTAGTAAGGCCAAAGCACAAACAATTTAAGGCCCTAGAAAAATTCAAGAATAAGACCAGCCAAAACATTTGTAATTCCATTTCTTAGTTGAAGATGAATATATTGTTGCACACTCAGGTTGTAGGTGGGCCTTTTGATGCTCGTAGAGTTGACTTCGACACTCTCTGCAATGTGGATATGAGTGAACTGGGGTTCGATGTCTGCTTTCTATCGGGATCTACATGGGATGAGTTTGCAACGAAATAGAGGGGTTCACAATACTTCTACTTTATAGAAGGTCCTATTGAAATGAGTGTCGCGCTTGCTGATAATGTTGCTGCTGAGCCTGTCATTGAGAACATCGAAGCTGTTAGTGAAGAAAGGAAGAGAATGAGGACCGTGATGGTCAAGACTGAAATTTGGTTTCTTGTAATCTTTGTATCTACTTCTTCTTAAGGAAATGAAGTTTGATTTTTGAGGAAATTTATTTTTATTGGTTATTGTTATAACGCTATAGTTTCTGCGAACTTATTATATTTATCGTATGGTTGTATCACCATCATCAAACCTTTAACTTAAATTTTAGAAAATTATCAATTATGAATCCGCAAGTTGTTTTAAGTTTAGGCTTATTTTCTGATATAATCAGCAGGGTATATAAATCATCGAGTTATTTTAAAGTTAGGCTTATTTTCTGAAACACTCAATTGAGAATGTGAATCCTCGAGTTGTTTTGAACTTAGGCATATTTTCTAAGATACTTAGCTGGGAATGTAAATTCGCGAGCTGTTTAAAGGCTAAGATGTTAAACCTGTGAGCCTTAAAAAAATGACTAGGAGCTTTTAACTCTCGCTAGCTATTTGGGTGGTGTGGTATTGAACCAGCGAGTCTTAGAATAAGAGTCGGGAGCTTTTAACTCTCGCTAACTATTTGGTGGCTACAGTATTGAACCTACAAGCCTTAGAATGAAAGCTAGGAGCTTTTAACTCTCGCTAATTGTTTGGGGCTGCGGTATTGAGTATGCGAGCCTTAGAATGATAGTTGTGAGCTTTTAACTCTCGCTAACTATTTGGGGGTTACAGTATTGAGCCTGAGAGTCTTAGAATGATAGCTGGGAACTTTTAACTTTTGCTAATTGTTTGGGGGCTGCGATATTGAACCTACGAGCCTTAGAATGACAGCTAAGAGTTTTTAACTCTCGCTAACTATTTGGGGGATGCGGTATTAAACTTGCGAGCCATAAGATGACAGTTGGGAGCTTTTAACTCTCGCTAACTGTTTGGGTTTTCGATGGGTGCAAGTGTCGGTAAGAAAACAACTTTCATTCAAGTAGTAAAGAACTATACATAGTATTTTTTGAGGTGTCTAGTGTTCCTGTTCGTGATACAACTGTTCCCTCCATCCTTACTAACTTATATACTCCATAACCGTACCCTGTTGAGAAGCTGGTAGACTAGCTTCGGTATTTCTTAAGACAAGGCCGCCCACTTGGAACTACTTGTTTTTAACCTTGGTGTTGTAGTAGCGGGCCACCTGCTGAGCTTGTGCTGCATTTCTGACTTCAGTTGTTTCCTTGAGCTCATTAATCAGATGAATGTTAAGCCTGATAGCTTTCTGATTAACTTTTTCATTGAAGTGTTGGGTTCTATGTGACCTCATACCAATTTCTACAAGTATTACAGCTTTTACTCCATAAATAAAGGGGAAAGTTGTTTCTCCTGTTGTAATGTGGAGTGTAGTTCGCAGGGCCCATAAAATTCCAAGTAGCTCCTTTAACTATGCGCCCTTAGCTTCTCCCACTTTCTTCTTCAGGGCTGTTAAAATTTTCTTATTCATAGCCTCTACTTGCTCATTTGTCTGCGGTGTCTTAACAAAGCTTTGAGCAAGAAAGATATGTAGGTTAGTACAAAAGCTCTTAAATTTCCCTTGGAACTGCGTACCATTTTTCGTGATAATCAAATGCGGCACAAGAAATATACACACGATAGACTTCCACAAGAAAGACTCTATTTGCCTTTCAATGATGGTTGCTAGGGCATCAGCCTCAATCCATTTAGTAAAATAGTCCACTAAGACCACTCTGAATTTCTTTTGTGCTGTAGCTATAGAGAATGGGTCGAGTATGTCAACTCCTTATGTTGCGAACGACCAATGGCTTGACATAACCTGAAGAGGTTCTGTTGGTTGTCTCTGTACTTGGGCATTTCTTTGGCAGGAACCGCATGTGCGAACTAATTCATGCGTCTCTTTTGGGATCGTTGGCCAATAATATCATTGCCTAAAGATTTTTTGTGCAAGCAGTCTACCCCTCAAGTGATTACCGCAGATTCCTTTGTGAATTTCCCACATTATGTATTAAATCTCAGGTGGTGATAGACATCTTAGCAGTGGATGTGAAAACCCTTTTCTATATAATACACCCTCTGGAAGTGTATATATATCAAACGCAGGACAAAATATGTTGTTTTAATTCATTATGTGATTGTACGAGTTTGCAACATTCAAGTGCTTCATTCATGCATTAGGGGTTATGCAGATATTTGGAATTTGTGGTGATGACATACCTTACAGTTTTGCGTTGTAGTCTCGCGAGCTCCTTCTTGTCTTGGTTATCTTGTTCGCTTTGAAGAGTGTGAACTATTAGAGTCATCTAGGTTTCCTCCTGATCCATACATAGTACCCATAGTGTGTCATAGCTCAGGGTGTCTCTATGTTTGAGTAGGATTTTCCCTCTTTGTTCGATGACAATAGAAGATAACAACTTGGACAAAGTATCGGCACGCGTGTTGTGACTTATCGAGAGTTGCTTAATCCGAACTTTATCAAACCTTGCGAGCAACTGGACTACGATAGTTTTATATTCTTTAGCACCTCATTCCTTACGTCGTATTCGCCTTTCATCTATTTCGCCACCAACTGTGAATCTATGTGGACAATTAGGTTATTCGCTCATAGCTGGCGTGCTAACTCCAATCCTGATATTAAAGCTTCAAACTCAGCACTGTTTTGGACATTTGAAACCCAAATGATAATCTGAACTGCCATTCATTGCCACTGGGGTCAATTATAAATACCCCTGCTCCTGGTCCTATTTTGGCCGTGGAGCCATCGACATAATCTAGCCAACTCTTTGTATTATCAGTCTGCGTGTACACTTTTTGGAAGTGGGTGAGCTACTAAATGGCGCACAGTAAGTGAAAAAAGAAATCTTAGTATAAAGTGTTGAATTCATCGCTCCTCGACATAAAATATATAAGAGATTGAATTGTTAACAATGTTCATGTGACATACTGTAACACCCCTTACCCGGTTCTACGCCGGAACCAGGCCCGAGGCGTTACCATAATAAAAACCTTAAGATCACCACTTAGGCTCATTGTGACTACTCTCTTAAGTCACCTCAACAACCTCATTCTCGACTTACAAGGCCTCACTCATACTCACGAGGGCTCTCGAGACCATATCGAAACTTCTACAATTTTTAAAACTTTTCCATCTAAATAGGGCTCACACGCCCGTGTAAGATTTGGCACGCCCGTGGAGGTCACACACGCCCATGGTCACTACCCGTGCATGAAAACTCAAGCATTCTGCCAATGCCCTACGGTTAGGGCACACGCCCGTGCTCTCCACCCGTGGTGCACACTGACTACCTTAACACGGCCTAGAGTCTAGACACACGCCCGTGTGGCTAGCTCGTGGCCAACACTTATTAACACACACGTTCTAGGCACACGCCTGTGTGACTAGTCCGTGGTCTATTCTGACTTAAAATACTAACATGCAGGGGACACACGGCCAAGTCACACACCCATGGGTTGACCGTGTGTCACACATGGCCTAGACACACGCCCGTGTGTCTACCCACATGGACAAGAACAAAGCTATTTGTCAAGTTCTTTTCACTCCTTAATCATACACAACAAGTACTCATTCAACACATCCATAACCAACTCATAATCTTACAATCTCACATGGATAACTACATCTTTTCGAATTCTAACACACAGCATCGAAGCATATCTTCGAGAACTTGAATCACTCTTTCAGACTGACCATCTGATTGTGGATGGAACGCAGTACTGAAATTCAACTTTGTTCCCAAAGCCTCTTGCAACTTCTTCCAAAACCTCGAAGTAAACCTCAGATCTCTATCCGATATAATAGACACAGGTATACCATGTAACCTCACAATCTCTGCCACATACAATTCAGCTAAATTATCCAGTGAATAATTAACACATACTGGAATAAAGTGAGTTGACTTTGTCAATCTATCCACAACAACCCACACAGCATCTCTCTTTTTCGGAGTCATAGGCAACCCCGTCACAAAGTCCATGGTAACCCGATCCCACTTCCATTCGAGAACCATCACTGGCTGAAGCAATCCCGAAGGCACTTGATGCTCAGCTTTCACTTGTTGGCAAATCAGACACCTTGCCACAAATTTGGAGATATCTCTCTTCATACCCGGCCACCAATAAGACTTCTTCAAGTCATTGTACATTTTGCATCGCCTGGATGTACTGACAAATAACCACTATGTGCCTCGTGCAAAACCTTTCGAATTAACTCTTCGTCTCTGGGTACACAAATTCTGTTACGGTACAACAAACATCCATTCGAGCCCACTCGAAAATCAGAATCACTTTCTGATCCGCACTTAGCTCTCTTAGTTAGCATCTCAGTGTCATTTCTCTGAGCCTCACATATCTGTTGAACAAATAGTGGCTTAGCTCTCAACTCTGCCAGAATAGCACCATCATCAGACAATGCTAAACTCGTCCTCATAACTCTTAGAGCATACAAGTATTTCCTACTCAGGGCATCCGCAACCACATTCGCTTTTCCCGGGTGGTAATCAATGACTAACTCATAGTCTTTCAATAACTCAAGCCACCGCCTCTGTCTCAAATTCAGATCCTTCTGATCCATCAAATACTTCAAACTCTTGTGATCCATAAAGATTCGGCACTTCTCACCATATAATTAATGTCGCCAAATCTTTAACGCGAAAACAATCGCAGCCAACTCCAAATCATGAGTCGGATAATTCTTCTCGTGCGGTTTTAGTTGCCTCGAGGTGTAAGCGACTACCTTACCCTTTTGCATCAACACGCAACCGAGACCATTAAATGACGCGTCACTGTAAACCACAAACTCTTTCCCAGATTCTGGTTGAACCAAAACCGGCGCCTCAATCAACAATGTTTTCAATCTCTCAAAACTCTGTTGACATGCCCCGGTCCAATCAAACTTGACATCCTTATGCAACAATTTTGTCATCGGGGTAGCAATCACAGAGAACCCCTTTGCGAAACGTCTGTAATATCCCGCTTATCCCAAAAAGCTTCTAACTTCTGACACGTTCCTCGGCTGTTTCCAATCCACAACAACCGATACCTTATTCGGGTTAACTCTGACACCATCACCTGACACAATGTGTCCTAGGAATTCGACCTCTCGGAGCCAAAACTCACTCTTGCTAAACTTAGCATACAACTGCTTATCTCTTAAAGTTTGCAAGACAATTCTCAAATGTTCTTCATGATCGTTCTCATCCCGAGAATAGATCAATATATCGTCAATGAAGACAATCAAAAACTTATCCACATACGGTCGGAAGACACGGTTTATCAAATCCATAAAAATCGTCGGTGCATTCGTCAAACCAAACGGCATAACCAAAAACTCATAATGGCCATACTTTTTCCGAAATGCAGTTTTCAATACATCCTGTTCCTTCACTCTCAACTGATAATAACCAGACCTCAAGTCTATCTTGGAGAAAACTATAGCTCCCTTTAGTTCATCAAAAAGATCATCAATCCTTGGTAAAGGATACTTATTCTTAACCGTCACTTTGTTAAGCTGTCTATAGTCTATACACAACCTCATAGACCCATCTTTCTTCTTTACAAATAATACTGGAACACCCCACGGTGAGTAGCTCGGTCTTGCAAAACCCTTATCTGTCAACTCTTGCAACTGAACCTTCAGTTCTTTCAACTCTAAAGGTGCAATTCTGTACGGAGCAATCGAAATAGGTACCGTTCCCGGAATTAACTTAATCCCAAACTCAACCTCTCTCATTGGAGGCAATCCGGGTAACTCTTCCAGGAATACATCTGGATACTCACATACCACTGGCACTGTTTCAAACTCTACTCCAACCTCTCGAGTATTCAACACAAAAGCAAGATAGGACTCACACCTTTTTCTCAAACATTTCTCAGCCACTAAGGAAGAAATCATCACTGGTAGACTATCCGATCCACCTGATTCAACCCGAACAACATCTCCACTTTCACATTTCAATTCGACATACTTACTACCACAGTTCACTAAGACACTATGGGTAGTCAACCAATCCATGCCAAGGATTAAGTCAAACTCATCAAACAGAAACAACATAAGATTTGCAGGAAAATATTGACTCTCAAACATCAAAGGACAATTCTTACACATCTTGTCCACTAACACATACTTTCCTAACGGGTTTGACACCTTAACCACAAAGTCCGTAGGCTCAACGGTCATACTCAAACTAGATGCCAGTCTCATGCAGATATAAGAATGAGTAGACCCTGGATCTATTAAAGCAATAACAAAGGTGTCAAAGAGAGAAAAAGTACCCGTTATCACATCAGGGAAGGATGCCTCTTCGCGAGCGCGAATGGCATACGTCCTCGCAGGTGCCCGACCCTCCGGTCTCACAGTAGAGTCTCTGGACACACCTCTACCACTAGCCCCACCTCTCGGGTTCCTTGGTGGTCTACCCCTTGCAGACACATCGCCAGATCTCATCTCTTGCTTCTCTTCCTTATCATCCCTATCGGGGCAATCTCGGATAAAGTGGTCGGGGGAACCACACTTATAACAGTTTCGACTGTTACCCCAACACTCTCCTGTGTGATATATACCACAACTTGGACACTCCAATTTGTTCTTCGGATTGCCCACACTTTCCATCGAAGTGGCTTGGACTCTTGAACCCGAACAAGTGTTGTCCAAGTTTCGATGCGAATAACCCATTGATGCTGTCGTCCGAGGATTCACTTCCTTGGATCTTTTCGACTGGGCTTGGTACGACTTGCCCATCGGCCTCTTCATCGTATCTCGGGCTTCACTCATAGCCCTTCTCTTTTCTTTACCCAACTCTTCGGCCTTACTTGCCCTCTCGACCAACACAACAAACTCTTTCAACTCTAAAATACCAACTAGGAGTTTAATATCCTCATTCAGTCCATCTTCGAACCTCTTACACAAGATGGTCTCTGTCGACACACATTCTTGAGCGTATTTGCTAAGCCTAACAAACTCGCGCTCATATTCTGCTACTGACATTCTTCCTTGCTTCAACTCAAGGAATTCCTTCCTTTTTCGATCAGTAAACCTCTGGCTTATATACTTCTTTCGAAACTCTTCCAGAAAGAAATCCCACGTCACCCGCTCTCTCGGGACTACTGACGTCAACGTCTTCCACCAATGGTATGCCGAGTCCCTCATCAAAGACACGACACACTTTAAGCTCTCTTCAGGTGTACAAGAGAGTTCATCGAATACTCTCATTGAGTTCTCTAACCAAAACTCTGCCCTCTCGGGGTCATCATCTACCTTAGCTCTAAACTTCTCAGCCCCGTGTTTCCTAATCTTATCCACCGGGGGTTTCGATATCCTCACTACATCAATACCTTGAGGAGCCACTGGAATTGGCTGAGGTATGGGAGGAGGTGGAGGAGGTTGAGCATTAGGGTTCGCTCGGACGTAATTCGAGTACCAATTACTCATTATCTGGAGAAAGGCTTCCCGTGCCTCTTCCCCTTGACCCCTAGCCTCGGGTCCACTTTGAACAGGCACAGTTCCTTGCGCAGGAGCCGGCGCATTACTAGCTGCTTCATCAGCATTCAATGGATCGGAATCCATATTCTATACAAAACAAAATTTAAAATCATCAGAAGCCACCACACTATTATTGTACACTTATGGCATGTATAGCTAGACTCTTACACTCGCTATGGTAGTCCTAGAACTGACTAAACCATAGCTTTGATACCACTAAATGTAACACCCCTTACCCGGGTTCTATGCCGGAACCAGGCCCGAGGCGTTACCATAATAAAAACCTCAAGATCGCCACTTAGGCTTATTGTGACTACTCTCTTAAGTCACCTCAACAACCTCATTCTCGACTTACAAGGCCTCACTCATACTCACGAGGGCTCTCGAGACCATATCGAAACTTCTACGATTTTTAAAACTTTTCCATCTATATGGGGCTCACACGCCTGTGTAAGATCTGTCACGCCCGTGAAGGTCACATACACCCATGGTCATTATCCGTGCATGAAAACTCAAGCATTCTGCCAATGCCCCACGGGTAGGGCACACACCCGTGCTCTCCACCTGTGGTGCACACTGACTACCTTAACACGGCCTAGAGTCTAGACACACGCCCGTGTGGCTAGCCCGTGGCCAACACTGATTAACACACACGTTCTAGGCACACGCCCATGTGACTAGTCCGTGGTCTATTCTGACTTAAAATACTAACATGCAGGGGACACACGACCAATTCACACGCCCATGGGCTGACCGTGTGTCACACATGGCCTAGACACACGCCCGTGCGTCTACCCACATGGACAAGAACAAAGCTATTTGTCAAGTTCTTTTCACCCCTCAATCATACACAACAAGTACTCATTCAACACATCCATAACCAACTCATAATCTTACAATCTCACATGGATAACTACATCTTTTCATATAATAAAGTAGCCAACAACTATAGCATTATACAAAATAGATTATCCATCTAAAAGCCAACACGTCTTAGCCATTTACAACAAAATTCACTAACTCGTCTAGCCCCTATACATGCCATTTACAAAACATTGAGTCTCATGTACCGAGTGTGTTTGATAATGTGGGCGATCTTCCAATTGATCCACGTATCTCGATTCAACACTTTTGCTCTATAAGACAAGGAAAAGAAAGGGAGTAAGCTTTGAGCTTAGTAAGTTTACACATAAACAATTAAGCATCATAGTATAAGCTAAACAACAATTAGCATTATACTAACATGTAATGTACAACTATGCTTACTCTTTCTATCCCTTACCACCCTTTCAACACATCATAAGTCACATACTCATAACCATTGACATGTACCCCTGCATTCAATATCACATTTACACAATATACAACATATCATTATTTCTTGATAATACATCCACACAGCTAATCCACACAGCTAATCCACACAGCTAATGTCTCAATGGTTTCGCACTTAGCCCACCACAATCAAATAATAAGGTAGTATCGCACTTAGCCTACCACAAAGGTAATCGTAGTGGTTTCGCACATAGCCCACTAGACAATATACTTAACGATAACATCGCACCTAACCAGCTCATCGTCGTTATACCTTAGGATGGTATCGCACTTAGCCCACTATTTAGCATGATCACTACATATCCACATATCTACTTACTCAATCATACATCCATTCACAATTTCTACCACATTCATTCCACATAGGTTCTTAATCATTCTCAATCATGCTACACACTAGCTAGCATTAACAAATTGTAAGTATGAATGCATTGTTTACGCATAAACTTACCTCGGCACTCAAAAGTATAGAGATGTGAAATTTAGTCCACCACATTGCTCTTGCCTCGGTTTCGATCCGGGCTTCGTCTTTCTTGATCTATAATGAATAAATAAACTTATTCAATACACACTTTGACTAAATTGACCCTTATCTCATACTTTAGCAAAATTACTATTTTGCCCCTAACTTTCTCATATTCACACTTTTGCCCCAATGCTCGTAAAATGATTTTTATTCAACTTTCTAGCCTTTCATGCTTAGCCGAACCATTTACTCAACTAAAGCTATCATCAATTATCACTAAATCATACATGTATGACCAATCTCAAGACTTTCACACACAAGTCCCTAAATGCATTTTCATGGAAAATCACTTAGCAAAAGATGTTTCTACTACATCAAGCTTTCATATTCTTCCATAAAACATCAAAATACATGCATGTCATACATGGGTACATTTTTGAACATCCATCTTAGCTAAACATATAGCTAAAATAGCTTTCTCATGCTACTAGAACTTCAAAAATACAAAGAATATCAAAAACGGGGCTTGGTTGCACTTACAAGCAAGATTGAAAAATTTGAAGAACCCTAACAATGGCTCCTTAAATTTTCGGTAGCCTTGGAGAAGAAGATGAATGAATTTCTATCATCTTTTCCCATTTAAAACATTTAATTGTCAAATAACCAAAATGCCATTTTTGACAAACTTTCTATTTTAACTCATCCATGCCCAATTTTGTCCAAAAAATAGAAATTGGGAAAATTGCTATTTAAGGACCTCTAATTAATATTCTAAAGCTATTTCACACAAATAGCTTCTAGAATCTCACATTTTGCAACTTTTGCAATTTAGTCCTTTTGGACAATTCAACCACAATTTCACAAAATTGCTTCATGAAACTTTCACACTAGCATGCAAACATAGCATAAACTTCAAAAACTCATTCATAAACCTCAGATTTGTGGTCTCGCACCACTATTCTGACTAGGCCCTAAATCGGGATGTTACACATATAATTTTTATAGGATGTTCATTATTCGATATTTCAAATTAAAAACTATATTACCTGCTGTGTCAACAGCTTTCTCTAAAGAACATTCCACCATGAAATCAGCTATCACTTGCACTTTTATTGTTGTTCGTAACGTGAAATCTATTCCAAATTCAACTAGCTCGATATCCCACTTTTGTACTCTTCCTGAAGTGTCTGCTTTGGACAATACATCCTTCATTAGATGATTAGTCACAACAACGATCAGGTGGGCTTGAAAGTACGACCGTAACTTACGAGCTGCAATTACCACCTGCGGTATGAACTTCCCCTTATTCTGTTTCACTAGTTTTGCTTTTGGGAAGACATTCAACCTATGGACGATTACTCGAGGGTCCACTCCCGACATATCCGCTGCTGACTAGGCGAAAACGTTTGAATTCTCCTCTAAACACTGAACTAACATGTTCTTTTCTTCTATCGCCAATGCTGATGAGATTCTGACAATTTTTTTCCTCATTTTCACAAAATAGCTGCAAAGTTTTGGTATGATCCGTGACCTCTAATTTTTTGATTCCCTCTTTATCCCTTACATCTAAGTTGTCTAAATCAAAGATCTGATTTGCTAACACTATTCCTTGCAAACTCTGTCTTTTGGCAACGAGCTCCCTTGCTTGATTAACAAATAACATATGGCATTGCCTTGCGGTTCACTGGTCTGAGCGCAAGAAATCGACCCCTGTTTTTGTTGGGAACATGATCTTTATGTAGAACATTGCGACCACCATATTTTCTATCCTCATTATTGGTCGCCCGAAGATAGCATTGTATGCCATTGAGGTGGTCTACCACGTAGAACTGAACAAACTCCGCAATCGTGTGCTTGTCATCTCCTAAGGTGACTCGTAAGGTGATTGGGCCTTTCACCTTGACGGGATGGTTCGCGAAGCCATATAGCGGACTAACTTTGGACAATGATTATTTTTTCAACCCCATCTTTTGTATACATCCCAAGACAACACCTCAATTGCATTACCACTGCCTACAAGTATTCTTTTTTACTTCAAAACCTGCAACTATCGCCAAGACAACCATCATATCATTTTTCTCTTCGTCGCAGATCAACTCCTCATCATCACTACCAAATTTTACACTCCACCTTTTCTATTGACGCGACCTCTTGAGAGTATTGATCGACATCACATTTTTTATGTGTGCCTCCTTCTTTGCATTGGAATCTATCTACTCTTCATCTGTGCCTCCAATCACATAGATAGTACCTCTAACCTTCTGCTTACTCTTTGGATTGTCACGTGAGCCTTGACCTTGTCGGGGGCCACTCTGATTTAAAAATTCTGCGAGCTCACCATTTCGCATGCTTCTTCTATAGCATCCTTTAGTGTGAAGCAATCCTCGATTTTGTGTTCCATGTCACGTAGAAGGCACATCTGTCCCTTAAATTTAATCTTCTCACGTTCTCATCGTGTCAGGTTTGGGTAATATGCCAAGGCTCTTGACTTGGCTGAGAATGTAGGTACGAGTGGCATTCAAGGGGGTATAAGCTTTAAACTTGCTCTAGGGAATGTATCTCCTAGTGTGCTCTGGTTGAGATTCTTAGGGGGCCTTAGAAGAAACACATTTGGCTTGATTTCTTGGTGGCCTATCATTTCTTATTCGGAATGAAGGGCTAGGAGAGCCATGTCTGCTACGAGGCTTTTCTTTGTTCCTGGATTGTCTATCTTTTCTTTGAAAGGTGCCGCGGGATGTCCTTTTAATTTTCTTCACTTTCGTGAATTTGTGGGCTTGCTTATATAAGTCAGCCAAACTTTGTGGTCTGTTATCAGTAAAGGAGTATTACGTGTGATCATTTAGTACTCTTATTATGAAAGCAACTATGGCCCACTAGTCCTCCAAATTTTTCGTGTTGAGGGTCGTTTCATGGAACCTCTTAGCGTAATCCGGGAGGGATTCACCCTCTCTCTACTTTCCTAAAAACATCTATCCCAACAACGAGAAGCTCCTAACCGAACCTTGGGGACGAGACAAGTACCAATCCTTGGCACTTCCCTTAAGCGTCGTTGAAAAGGCCCTGCACTTTGCTGCGTGAAAAGGCCTTGCACTTTGCTGCGTCTGATGTCCCCAACACATTCATGTAGTCATTGTATTGCATCAAGTGGGCTCGTAGGTGCCTCCTTACCTCGAATATATCCTTTAGTACTTTGAAGTCACGCGGCAAGATCACTACTGCCATTTCAATGGCCAATGGGTTGTTGGAGCAAAATAGTCAATCCATGTCCCGAGATTCAGGATGTAACACCCTCACATCCCTTCATAACTCATCCATCTAATTTTGTCACTCTTTCACCTGTATACCCAATACCTTGTCCTGTGTGTTCACGTTGTCGTGAAAGCCAAAGTTATCAGAATACGTTTTTCTTCTCAGCTGCTCGTTCTACTTCAGTAGCTCTTTCTAGAGAGCCTGTTGTTGTTCGAACCGCACTTCTTGAGTGGCCATTTGATCCATCATGAATCTAATTTGCTCCTAGAGGGCTAAGAATTTTTACGAGGGTGCCTCTTGATTAGAAGAGAGCGGCAACCCCTAGCCGGCAGAAATATTCAGGTCTAGAGAGTAAAAAATTCCCTAATGAATTGCATTACCGAAGTTCTTCAGTCTATCAGTGAACCATCCGACAAACAAATCCATTTCATTGTGTTGACCACATGATGAAAGGTTGAAGGGAAAATGTTCACTCAGATGAGCCATTTCTCTTCTTTGACTAAAGAAAAGAAAACTAAACTTATCGAAATCTAATGATTGAAAGTCTATCCACGCTCACTACACCAATCGTTAAGTAATTTTTGTCTCTTGTCTTATTAATGAGAGTATTCGGGGATTTATACATGCTATTATAGCTCATGATATGACCTCATTGTTTTGTATTGACTCCGACGTTCCTAGTACTGACATTCCGTGCGGACTTCAGGCCTACTGGACACGTGTTTCACTCAGGGTTACCTATGGAGTATGTGTCATTTTCGTTCCTAGTACGAACATTCCATGTGGGCTTCAAGCTTGCTAGACACATGTTTCACTCGGTGTTGCCTGCGGAGAATGCGGTCCCCTTTCTGCGAGTTCTTTGGGCGCATGCGAGTTGAGATCGTGACCTTCCCTTAGTTTGTACGAGTTCGTATGAGCTAAATCTGTGAGCTTGCCTTGCAAGTTGGGTCTGAGAACTCCCATTGCTATCCTCTCGCGGTTCACCTTGCACTCAATTATCTGGTAGAACCTACCTGGGTCACAGGTAAGTGACCTGGATCCTATCTAAGATTCAGGTTGGTGATCATTGATGTATAAAAAGGGGATAATTTCACGATAAATTATCTACCAACATTATATGTGTCATCCAAACAACATTCTCTAAAAAGTTTCAACGTAAATGTGTTGATGAGACATGCCGCGTAACAATAAATACTGTATCGTGTAAATTAAGTATTGTTTACTCATAATTTTATCCCGTCATTTTTTAAAATTCCGAATCCTTAAGCTTTATAAATATAGAAGGTTTATAGCGGTTTGAACCCATTGTTGGAAAAACGGGTTTGGAAAATGTAGCGGAAAATAAATTTAGGGAAAAACCAGAGTTTTAAATTTTTTTACAAAACAAGATCTTGGTTGTGATATCTAAAGTAATAAACAGTTAATCAAAATTGTATCTTTTTGATTCGTTTAAGATGAGCGCTTTGACCGAGTAGTCTTTTCTGCTATCCTTAAGCTCACGTCTGCCGAGTGTGGGCTTGCTTTGAATTAGAAAATTTTTCACAAAAATTACCAGTGGGGTAATTTTACAATTTCTCTAAACTTTTAGGACAAGTTGTAAATCAAAAAAATATCTCTAGAAATTTTCTAGAATAATCTCTTAAGAGAATTTTCTCTCTACAACTTTCTCTTGAATTCAAGTGTGTGTAAATAATGACCTAATGCTCTCTGTATATAGAGAGAGTTTAGAGAGTTCAACTATGATTAAACTTAATCACTTTAATATTAAATTAATAAAATATTTATCAAGATAAATATTAGATTAAATTTAATATTAAATCTTATTAAAATAATAGAATGTTTATCTACAAGATAAACTTTAAATTAAATTTAATATTAAGATAATCACTTTAAAATTAAATTATTAAAATATGATTAAAATAAGTATTAAATTAAATTTAATATTAAACTATTAAAATAATATTATTTTTGGAATAATTAATCTGAAATCAAATTCTCTAGTAGAGCTCTTGTAGGAATGTAACTCTTCCACTGCTCAACCATCGACGACCAACCGCCGCCAGCCACTGGGACGCTACCGTCACAACCACCGACATCATCGTATTCGGTGATGCAGGTGTGACACCCTTACCGCACCCTGAGTCCATTCAGTTGCTGTCGGTTCGGTCTGGGTCAATGACGACTCGGCCGGTTTGGTTTAGTCACCAGTTGGACCATCGACCCAGTTTCACATATCGGGCCCAGTTCGACCAGTTTTTGGGTCTTGGTCTTGGTCTTGGTTTTGAGCTCTCGGTCCCAATGTACGATCTCAGGTCCAATTTTCAAGTTCAATTACCCATTAGGTCAATTGTCTTACTTGAAAATTAACTTCCAAAAATATCATATTAATTTTAATTGATTTGATTAATTTAATTTTACTTTATCAAAATTAATTTATCCAAAAATCATTTAAATTTTCCAAATTAATTTTTAAAGAAAATTCTTTAATCAAATTCTTTAGTTGAATTTATCAATCCATATTTATCAATCCACACAATGCCAATAAGAGGATATCATTAACTCTTTAATTGAGCTATGAATTCCACTATTGCTGTAAAGCCATGCCATACACAAGTCATGTACCCAACATACCGGCTATGGACTCGACCATCTTTAGAGCATAAGCCTCTACTTATATCAAAGCACATGAGTTTCATACACATGGTCAGTGACTAACTCATGATTTAGGAAAATCACACCATGAATGTCACAAGTGAACTAATTCACAAACAGATTCATAATTGATTCATCTTAGGTCCAGTCCTGATACGAACTCGTCTCGTGGGTTGTGATTCGAGTCGTAGATGTGCCCGATCGTAAAATGGAGAAGCTTCGTTCAATTCAGAGTTTGAAGGAATTTGGCTAAGTGTAGGCTTAAAGGAATGGTTTTCAAAAAGTTTTAGGATGGATTAGGATAGGCTTAGCTAGGTGTTGAAACAAAGGGGAACAAAGAGAAGGGTTGAATTGGCTAAATGAAATGATGATGGAAATGGCTAAGTGAATGATGGTGAAAATTCGGCTAAGGTTTGAAGTAAACAAATCAGAATGTTGGATAAAACGGATAGTTGAGCTTAAGGACAAGAGTGAACCAATACTATTAAGAGTATTGACCCGAAACTTATAAGTCACTTAAGATGCTGGAAAAGAAAGAAAGGGCATTGACCCGCTAACTATAGAGAGTTAGGAACCAAAGGTATCAAAATGGGTGAATGCCACACTCAGGTTTGAGTGATAAGTTCAAAGAAACAAGGAAGATGCCACTAGCTATGCTAGATAAGTCAGCTTGAGTCTTAAACGAATTTAGAGAGTTGAATAAACTCACAAATGAATTAAAATTCATAAAATGTCAAAGTGTATTGTCTAAACAAAATAATGTCTTCTTACAATCTATTTATAGGCATTATTATGACTGTTCAAATACCTATTTATGACCTTTCACCTTCAGTATTTAACTAAATTTATTAAAATATTTAAATTCGGTTATAACTCTTAATGTGCAGCCAAAGAGTCATGTCTTTTCACTTGATTCATGCATAGCTGAAAAGTCATGCCTTTTCACTTGATGAAGGCTTAATGGTCCTTTAAATGTGCTGCTTGATGTCCCTTCATTTTCCCCTTAACCAAATGCCTTAATGCTAGTGTATTCATCTCTTTAATTGGCACCATAACTAGCTTTGAGTGCATGAAACCGATCAGGCTTGAAGAGTCACTTTTGGTCCATTTGAAAAGCCACCATAATGAGCTTTGAGTGCTTCAATATCCACCAAAAACGTTCCAAATATGCACCAGCAATTAAGTGACCAAATGCACACTCTTTTATGCCAAAACCGAATGTACCAATTGAATTTAACAAAGATTTGATTCTTGTTGGCAAACGAATGTGCTCTCTATTGTAGCTTTAAAATATGTGACTAGCCTTTTGAACTTTCCTACACAGCAAACACACATTCAATTTATTTAAGAAAAAATTAAACACACTATAACTCATGCATTAAAAAAAATAACAGCCAAATTAAATAACACACTTATAAACTAACTCAAACAACTATGATGCTTAAATGCATGATTTAATTAAGATGCAAACTAAATGAACAAATGAGTTACTTAATGCATTACTTAATTTAAATGCAGAACACATAATGCATGTCATAATTAAAAGATGTAGATCAATAATGCAAGACATTAATTAAAGATGCATTTAATAAACAAGACATAATTAAAGACTCATATTATAATAACTAAAGTAACTAAAATAAATAAATCAAAGTCCTTATTCCAGCAACCAAATTAACAAACTAAAATTAAAAGCTTCATTTTGCACTTGGGCCCCTCGAGTTTGAGCCAATCTCGGTGGCATCGAGTTGTGTCGTAACATGATGCGGCCGGGATCGCATCAAGTCCAATGTATCATTCTACTAATGAATACATCTATATCGCTACTCGTGGAGTCAGCTGCTGCAATAGCCAAGACTAGTCATCTCTCTAATTGGAATTGTAGACGATATAATAATCCTTTTTAGTATTTGAATCAAATGCTCATTTTGATTCTTTTACGGGATTACGGAGTCATTTAGATTCTCTACTAAAATAAGTTGTCTTTCTCGCAATATAAACGTTTTTTATAATGCCACTTATTTTCAGTTTGAACTTTAGACAATCAATGAGCTAATATTTAATTGCCGCAATTTCGCTATGTATGTAAAATATAAAAGACATAATAGTTAAATGTGAAATTAACTTTATTTATTTATTCATCGTTAAAATAAATAGAAAGCAGTTACATGTTTACTATAATAGGTGCATATTTCCCAACACCCATTAACTCTATAAATATAGAAGGTGAAAGGGAAACTATGGTGTATATCCCTAGCTTTATCGTAGTTGAAATTTGGAAGAATTGCATCTTAGTTGTATTTTTAAAGTGGATGACAAAATTTTGAGGAAGCTCATGATTTTTAGTAGGACAATACTTGGTTCATGCGAGGATGATAGTGAACCTTGTAATGAGTTTCATCAATAAAAAAGCTAGTTCAAAGTGATATTAGTATTGCCAAGACAACTATTTTTAGAAGTTGGGAATTGAGACCTAAAAAGGACGTATTTTATCTTTATTTAAAACGGTGATAAAATATTAAATATATTTAATAATTTTAAAAAAGACAATACTTTAATTTATACGAAGGTGCTACACATAAAACATATTGAAATATAACAAAATATTTTTATAATAATATTTGTTATATATTAAAAAAATAAATTTTCATCATTCGTGACATTAGACTTTATTATAATAGAGATGTTAAAAGTAGGGAGAAGAACAACTTTATATTATTAAATAGATTGGCAAATGCCAAATTGATGAATTATTTGTTGTTATGAATGGGATTAGACCAAGTCGTAGCAGACTTTAATTAATTAATTAAGTGATGTGATCTGACTGCGCAAGGCTCAATTTAGGTGGATTAAATTTCCAAATTTTATTGTTTAATTTTTCACATTGCTCTCTGCAGCTTTTAATGCAAAAGAGGTTTGCTTTAGGAAAAGAAAGAAAAAGCGCATGAATCCAAATCTTTTTTATAAACCTAGTTTTTGTTTCTAATCTTAATTAATCTTATCTATACTTACTCTACCTTTAATAATAACTTTTTTTAAGTTAAATTCTTTAATTCACGAATTATACAATTCAAGGAAAAAGGAAAAACAAACACTGATCGTAAATGGGGAAGGACAAACTCTATCAACACAACAAAGGCTTTGGCATCAACATCAGGATCAATAGAACATTATGACACGTTGACAATTAGCTTTGTCACAACTCAAGCACGACATATCTGGAGTGATTGCAAGCACTTAGCATGATAAGAAAATCAACCCCGAATGGTTCAAAGCGGCGAGCAAAAATCGACAAAAGAATCAAGCATTCACCAAACTATAGAGGACGACAACAAAATCATCCCTAAAATCACTTGTAAAACTAAGATTACATGCAAAAACAAGACGAAAAAAGTGCTATAAGAGCAGACAAAAATTCCTAAAACTGAAGACTTATTAAACAATAGAAAAATGAACAAAAAAAAAATAGAAAACTTAAGACGACACTGGTCCAAATCGACTCGTGAAATCATTTATTATTCTGAAATATTCTCAAAACAGAAATAGATTAAGAAACTGACAAAGAGCCACCCACTTTCTAAAAAAAAACTACCGGTGGCTGGTGGAGTTTTAACGAATAACAAGCATTGTCATCTGTCCTTCATAACTTGTGAAGACAACAAAGATACCCACAAAATAGATCTGCAAACTAAAAAAGAGAGAAAACAGATAGAAAAAAAGAGTTAGTGGGAGGAGAAAAAAACGTGCGATATATAAAAATCTTTTACTACAATTTTATTGTGTTTCCTTTTCATGTTAATATATATAAGAAAGGAAAATGCAAACTTAAAATTTTAAATGTAAATATGGTATATGTCTTATTGTCTTAGGAAATTATGGAAATATTTTTCTGTAATTAAAATAAATAATATTATTTGAGAATATTTTAATTTTTTCATTTCAAAAATCAATAAAAATATGCATATAAGAAGATTTGAATACCACATCAATTATATTAATAATATTTTTATTTATCATCAACTAAAGATTTATTATTATTATTATTTATTTTTATATATTTTAACTTTATTATGCACATTTTATTACCTTTGTCAGTTGTATATAGTAATAATGTATTTGATTGAGTTGGTGTCACAAGTTAACTTGAAATCGACTCAAAATTGATGACAACATCAATCTAAGTTTTTCATTTTAATAGCGTACATATTTCGTTTATTATTAGTAATTAGTTTCAAGCCGTACATTTCATTATTTATTGTATGTGATTTTTAAATAGATATTGTATTCTAAATTTATGATTTTAATACGCATACACGTATGATAAGATTTCTAGTATCTATTACGTGATTATACACATTTAATATATGATATTTTTAATCCATTGCATAAAACAATTAATATTCAATACTTTAAATTAATTTTATTCTATGGTTTAAATAAAATATGATTAAAAGCATAGTAATTTGATAATGAGAAATCAGAGCGACAATAATAGGAATCCGAAAGGGATTACTTAGCCACTAAGAAAGCAATGATAAGAATTGGACTAACCTCAACGTGCATATACGGATTCAGTGATTTTCAAAATTTTAAAATTCACTTGATTTATTAAATATTAATTAAGGTTCCAGCATGCTACAGATTCGACCATTTTCATACAATATAAATTTCACTTGATTAAATTTCAAAAATAAAAAGAGATTTTAAACATCTCCAGGTATTTTTTATTATCTAATTTGACATTTTCCATATATGAGTAAAGTAACAAATTTAAGCTAAAATTCTGTTTCAGTGCTTTGGTTCATTTTTAACTTTTTATTGGTATTGGTGTTCAATAATATTATATTGTCTGACATTTTTAACTTTAGGCGGGATAGGGATAGTAATTCTTTCTACTTCTCGAGATATAATGATAGACCAAGAGGCTCAACTAGAAGGAATCGATGGAGAAATTTTGTGTTATATATGATAATTTGTCTGATATATAAATTGTATCCGAAACTCTCCATTTGTGAAAAAAAAAAAAAAAAGAGCCCAAGTTTACTTGGAATAAAAGAACAAAAAAATGGATTCATGGAGGTTTAATTAGTAAATCAATTCCACTCCAGATTCCTTTAACTAATGAAGATTTGGTTCTATGTTATATTTCATGAGAGTTTTATCAACTTGGGTTAGAGTCAACAAAAGTGAAGTAAATACTTATGATTCAATTAGGGAGCGTATAATTTATAGACTTCGCAACAAGGATTCTAATAATTAGATAATTTTTTCAACTTCAAGATTTCTTTTAGGGGAATCCAATTCAAATTTCAAGAAAGTTATTTTCTTCAATAAGCAGATTCGAAAAAAATTAAGAAATAAAAACTATAAAAATAAGAGCTTTTGTTTGTAAAATTTGTGAATAGCCTAATCCGTAGGATGAGAAGAATTGTGGTAATTTGTTTTAACTTGAAACATAAACTAAGACAATGATAATCTTTCTATTCTTTGATTTTTTAAACTCTACAAGTAGATTGAAAGTATCACATATGTCCTATAAGGTAAAGGAAAAAAAGAAATATATATATATATATATACATATAAACAAACTGACACCTTCTACATTGTTAACCACTTCACGAGTTTTATACCAAATAGTTACTCAATTATTATATAATACTTTAAAGTTATTTTTTTTTTATTAATTTTAGGATTTTAAATATAAAATATTTATTTTTATATCATAAAAAATAAATTATGAATTAAATAAAAATAGAGTTGAATGTAATTCAATTTAAATAAACTTGATTTTAAACTTGTGAACCATTTATTCGGATCAATTTCTGTTTTTTGTTTTTTCCCAACCCTACCTCAGTCTAAACAATATCGGAAAACGAGGTCTCTAAACAACTACCCCATCCTTCCATGTATGTATAAATTTTTTATATAAATATTTACATAATTAACATATATCAAAATTTATATTTATAATCAAATCAAAATAAAAATGAATATTTTATCAAAGTTTATAATAGAAACCACAACAACAAAGCTGCGAATCAAAAAGGAGATATACATTGAGGGTTCGTCAACCTTCATCTTCTTTAGTTTTCATTTTGAATAAGGATGGTTTGTCGTATAAAATTATTAGGTATTGTTTTATTAAATGATGTTGTTTTGACAAAAAGAAAATACATCATCAATGGTTAGATTCCAGTTTTTTCTTGATTGATTTAGATTCTTCTTGTAGATTCCTTTGGTAGACTAACAGCCCTTTTAATTTGAGAGGATGATTTCCCAAATATTTCGAAACAAATTAAAGAATTATTATAAGTAATTAAAAGTTGTAAATCATGTCCCTTTTTTTTTTTTTGGTAAGACTTTCACTCCATGTCTTGGGAATATAATCCTCAAGATTCTGATCTTATTGGGTTTCCCATAACACGTTATAATAATTAGAGTTTATATTTCATCCCTCCAAAAGAACCCACCTCTCCTTTTATTGGAAAACAAAAGCAGCAGATTCAGCATCCATTATTGTCTCCAACGCCTACGATTCTTCAGGACTTTTTACTGTTTCAGTTCCCTTTTTTCCAAAAACATCTCTAATTAATTCTTCATGCTTACATATTAAGCCTTTGGCTGTAACAAATGTGCAAAGAGTAGCAAATGGTGATGTAAGAATAAAGACTTGGCTGCTCATTAGAGTTTATTTCAACTTACAATTGTCCTTATTGTTTTGTTTTCTAAAAAAAATCCCACATGTTGAAAATGTATAAACACATATATCTAATCAAAACTCTAGTACGTGATTGGACAATGGGTGTGAAGCTAATCACCTCATGCTAATGACATTCTTACGCAGGATTAAAGAAGCTAAATTCAACACCATTATCAATAATAACAAAAAGTGAAGCCGCTATTAAAAGCCCACTTAGAGCCATCCCAAAGAGACCTAATGACCAATTTAGCCACCAATTTGGGCCATACACCTTGGGTTTTTTTACCTTAACCCACATGAAGCATGGGTAAGCTAAGGTGACCGGCAATGTTATCCCTCCAATAAGACCAGCAAAGCTTGCTAAGAAGGGGATTGCCACTGCCGCAAAGAAGCATAGATAGCCGAACAATGCCCGGAAAATCAGTCGCAGCCACCACGGTGACGGCTCCTTCTTCTTCTTGACGTATAGAGATTCCATGTCGTCGAACGCTGGCATGCCGTAGATTTGGAATGAGCTTAGGGAACTAATTATGACGCATAAACTTGTTAATCCTAGGAGGAATTGGGATGTATCTTGACCATGGAATGCAAATAAGGCTGTTAGCATGCCCCCATCTACTGGTATCTGTCAATGACAAAAACAAAATAAACATTAATCTTGCAAAACATTGAATTGTAGTAAAGGAAAGTGTTAAGTGTGAAAGATATTAAAAGCAGTAGTTACCATTTGACCGTAAGCCCAATAGCCAGCAATTGCAAGAGGGAATAAGCACATTGCGACAAGTGTGTAAGCTATCTTGACTCCCTTCCACATTGGCACACGCGAGGGATGTTTCTCGTCCGACGGCATGGTTGCCTGCAAGTCGGTGGTTCCAATGTAATATCATACTTCTTTTTTGGATCAAAGTCCCGCAGTTTCATGGGATTGAGACAAATCCCTTGGTTGAATGTTGAAATTCAACATCTTTAGGCTCTTGTTTTCATAGGGTGTTACGTTTTGTATTGTAGAAATTAAGGCTTTAAAATCATAATTCAGCTTGCAAAGTAAAACCATTTGTTTACACTCTCAAAATAATTGTCGAAGTCAGCTGCTTCATTAAGCAAAGCTGACATCTTTTTTAAATGTGTGTGCACGTGGTCAACAAGTTTGTTCTTTTTTAAATGTTTTTTATTTAAAATTCTCTATTTATTTGTCAAAGAGTCAAAGTTGATGTCTTTTTGTATAAAAAACGTCATAAATAGCTAAGCCAAGAATTGTTTGACGAACATGAAAAATTTGAGAAGAAATTAGAGTGACTTATAATGAATTTGTAATATTTGAGAAAGGATAAAAATGAAAATTTTCGTTGGATTTTACTTTTAAAAATATAATTAAAGCCGAATTTAATTTAATTTTTTTATTTTTTTTCTATGATGGCATAAAAATTTAATTTATAATCTAAATGAAGAAACATATATTAGTAGAGTATGGGAAATTTTACCTGAATCTCAAGTATCAGATTGTGGCCTCTAAAAGCAAAAGCAATGATCCCAAGTGCATTAAGAACATCAAAAATTCTAATAACTTCAGTTCTTCCTTTCACTGGATTGTATGATACTCCAGGCATTCTTCCCTCAACCACTGAAATCACCCAAATTAGGGTGCAATACGCAATAGCTGTGATGGCTCCGACGAGCGACACACCGGCGATCGAGTTTAAATTAGGCAGCTGAGACAGAAGCACTGCAGCAGAAGTGAATATTAAGTACCACTCCGCGTTGGTAGGTGGCTGAGCGGAGCATGTTCCACCGCATACGGTATTGAAAAACAGCCTACAAGATTGGGCACCGATGATGATCAAGGTGATGCATGTTCCTGCTGATAGGTACAAGATGGGGAACAATGCAAACCATTTTGCTAACTTCTCACCTGATTTGTTAACCATGAATGAACATTAAACAATCAGTTTCAACTTCAAAAATTCGCTAGAAAATCAAGAATTAATGTTGGGTTTATGGCTTTACCGAAAGTTGCATTGCAAAGCTGAAGATATCTGCTGTAACGCATTCCAGTTTCAGGAGATTCATGGAGGTGGACCAGTAAGTATAGGGTGTAAAGCTGCCATATGAAGGCCACAGTCAAGGTTATGATTCCCCAAGACCTGGAAACAACAAACATTGGTATAACCTGTTAACTTCATCAACCTGTTGCATATTGTAAGCACCATGAAAATTTACAAGTGTCTTTGATTACGTACCACCCAAGGAACGTGAAAGCAACAGGGAGCACAAGGGCTTGAATACCAATCCCTGAACAGAGAGTATGAAACGCAGCGTAATAGGAATTTCCATTCCTTGACTCAGTGATGGGAAGCCAAGCATCATGAGGGTCAAGCCTGGTAAGCTTAAGAGCCCTTCTAATTGGACTTCCCAAAGGAGTAATAAAACGTGGGGTTCTAATCCTTGGGGTTGAACTTTTTGGGGTTTTGCTTGCAGGTTGTATGTGATCATCCGTGGAAAGAAGCGGTGATCGAGTAAGAGAGGGAGAATGAAGTTGGGAAGGAGGAGCCGATATCGGCGGCGTTGGTGCTGCCGAACCAGTTCTTGGTGTTGCAGGGAAGGAGCCTATTTCCTTATCACCCATTTTTATCGTCCCAAATAAGTTGTCAGCTTATTTCCCCTGCTGATGCACTAAAATATCTCCTATATATAGACTCCGGAACTTAGAAAACAATGTATGGATTTTATGTAATATAAACATGGTTAACTTACTATTTGATGACGAGGGCAAGTTGATTTTAGGAGAATGGTGGTTAATATTCAAAGGCAGGAAAAAGGGGAAGACTGCAGCAGCAGCCAGCCGGGGCTCACTAGTTCAGTTTTTTCAACCCATCGACATATTTCTTATCTCATACTTTACTTTACAACTGCCGGTCACTCAAAGTAGCCAACCAAAATAATTTTGGGTCAACCAGTACATACACACGTTTACTATTATAACTTAGAACTTGATTTGGAATGAGTCCTTATAGATAAACATTAAAAAAAAATGTTTTCAAAGTTAAAACACTTGCCTTGTTGAATAAATGTTAAAAAATAACCTTTTAATAATCTCGTCATCTAATTTTATTTATTAGCCATGCTTTTCAGATCATTCAAGAAAATGGAGGACACTAAAATATAATATTGCGACCTACTTCGCCTAGTTTCATACTTGCATCAAGTTTAGCAATCGGGTTTTACGAATTTTTTAATTTATCCAAATATAATCCTCGTAATTTATAAAAACTACCAAAATTTGATAAATTAAATCATAATTAAACCAGCAAAGTTCTAAATTGAATGAATGGGGGTCCTTGTATATATATAAGACGCTTTTGTATTATCGTATGCAATATAAAATGTAATAAATCTTGTTTGGGTATCATTAGGGTACCTATTTTGCATACTGATACCTACATAGATTTATCAAATATAAATTCCTTTTTAACTTTTTACAAAAAGAAAGATAAAATCCTAACAATAACGCGATTCAAATCTAAATCACACTTGGTACAAATTATATATTACTGCAACAAAAGTGTGGTAATTGTACCGTTGTAGTCAATGTTGGGAGTTATCCACAATTTCCTGGTGTTTTCAGAATAAGTAAACGATCTAAAGGTGGCATTTTTGAACGAAATATATTAAATGTCAAAATATCCTGTTTTATAATCTAATAAAGTCTGCTACCTATATTAATATAATAAAAAACAGTTTGAACGTCTGGCAATTGGATCAAATGCTCAATTTTCACGTCTGAAATATTTATATTTTTATTAGTTTCAATTATAATGTTTGAATTTACATGTTCAAACTTCAAAGCCCAGAGTACACAAATTGTGTATGAAATTGGATTAAGTGGTTAATTATTAAGGGCAATAATTTGACTAATGATTTAATTAGCGGAAGAAAAAAAAAAAAAAAAAAAAAAGATTGAAACCACGGAGTCAACTCTATCTCCTCCCAATAAAGAAGCCAATAAGACAACCTGTACAAGTCCTAATGGTCTAATTCTGGTTTTAGTCCCTATACTCTTTACACATTTTAAATTTAATTGTTCTACTTTAAATTTCAAAAATTTAGGCTCTCGACTCTTTTAATTTAATAATTAAAATCTAATCGATAACCCCGTCAAATTGAATTTCATTAAATTGGATTACGTGGCATAGTTTTTTTTTTTAATTCTCTTTACTTCTATGAAGTAATCCTAACAAAGAATTTTATAACCCCGGATTCAAAATTGAAAATCTTTACAATCTTACATAACATTTTTATTTGTTTATTAGGCCTTCCACGTATGTAATATTGGTAATATGAACAATTTTTTTCTTGGATTTTAAAAAAGTCACACAATCCAATTTAAGAAAAGTATATTGACAATGTTATCAATGGACTTCAATTATCGGCTATTTTATTAAATTGACCCAAAAAATTTTAATATTTATAAAAATGACCCAGGTTAAAAAATAATCATCAAAATAACTTGAAATGAACTGTGTAATAGGGTTTTGGGCACCCAATGGCCGGCACCACCTAGTATTTTGGCCCCATGATTGCCTGATGAATGTGTCAGGCTTTAAAAAATTGATTTTTTTGACTTTGGGAACCCAATGGCCGGCACCAGGGTATTTTATTTTTTAAAATCGTATCATACTGGTATATAAAAATACCTGTATTTTAAAAAAATTTTGGTTCTGGCCTTCTAATGGCCGGCACCAGAGTGAAAAATTTTAAAAAAAAAAAATTGGTGCCAGGCTGTAGATGGCCGGCACTAGGTACTTTTTTCGTGTCCCAATGCAATTTTTTTTTTACTTTTCTACACTGATGGTCGGCACCAGACTAGTAAAAAAAAATTTTTTTTGGGTGTTGGCCATGTAGTAGCCAGCACCAGAGATGTAAAAAAAAAAATTTGTTCTGTCATATTGGTATACAAAAATACCAGAATTTAAAAAAAAAAATTATTCTGGCCTTCTAATGGCCGACACCAGAGTGTAAAATTTAAAAAAAAAATAATTTGGTGCTGGGCTGTAGATGGCCGGCACCAGGTGCTTTTTTCATGTCCCAATACAATTTTTTTTACTTTTCTACACTGATGGCCGGCACCAGAGATGTAAAAAAAAAATTTGGTTTTGTCATACTGGTATACAAAAATACCAGTATTAAAAAAAAAATATTTGGTTCTGGCCTTCTAATGGCTGGCACCAGAGTGTAAAATTTTAAAAAAAAAATTGGTGCTGGGTTGTAGATGGCCAGCACCAAGTACTTGTTTCGTGTCCCAATGCAAATTTTTTTTTACTTTTCTACACTGATGGCCGGCACCAGACTAGTAAAAAAAAAATTTGGGTACTGGTCATGTAATGGCCGGCACCAAACCTTATATATAGTGGGTGGTTTGAGTTCTGATAGTATAAATGGAATGAGAAAAAAAATTTTGAGAGAGCCATCAAAATGAGAGTGTTTTGTAGTATATTATCAAATGAGTTTTTTTTGTAGTGGATTGTAGATGGGAGTTTTTCATAGTGTACAACCGAATTTCGGGGTTGAATTATATATTGTCATGTTTTAACGGAGTTGAATTATATACTGTCATGTCGACCCTAAAGGTTATGCCATTAAGGGTTAGACGATTTTCTGCGCCATAGATGGCTAATTGAGATGTCCAATGCAGATGGACATTATCTATGGTGCAATAGCGTTTATTCCGTAACTAGGCTGTGGTTGGAACCGGTTGGTAAAGTGTCCATGCAAAGGTATCTCAGGAGACAATGGAAGAATAAAGGGTTTCAAGCTTTTAGGAAGTTATATTCTCCCTTGGTTTATGCAGCTGGTTTTTTGTTTCTTTTTTTAATTTTGCTGACCGTTTCAGCTATCCAATTATCATGTACTGATGCAACGTAGACCTGATTCAAGCAGAAGACGATTAATTGTGAAGAAACTACTATTCAAAACAATTGTATTATTTCTTTAGAATGTTAATTATCCTGTACTGATGCAACGTAGACCTAATTCAAGCAGAAGACGATTAATTGTGAAGAAACTACTATTCAAGATAATTGTATTATTTCTTTAGAATGTTTGTATTTTATTATATCTGTAAATTTAATATAGTTGTTTAGGATTTAAGGTTTCATTTATTATATTTTCGTGTATTAATTTCTTAGAATGTTTGTATTTTTTTGTATCTGTAAATTTAATTTAGTCCGTATTATATGTAGTTTGAATTTAAAATTTTCGTGTATTAATTTTACCCATATGTTTGTAGTTTGTTGGGTGTTTAAATTTAATTTAGTGCGTATTGTTTTTGTTTGAATTATATATTTATTTGTATTAATATTGTAGAATGTTTGTATTTTATTGTGTCTGTAAATTTAATTTGTCGTGTACAATTACTTATTGGAATTATATATTTTTTTATTAAATATTTCGAAGTCTTTTATTAAAACAAAAAATTATTTTAGAAAAATTAAATTAATATTAAAATAAAAAAATAATTACAAAATAAAGTAAATATTTACAGATAAAAATTAAAATTGTCGTGATCCGGGCGACGTCCCCGGCACTAGCCTGTAATGATCCGGATGCCTCCGTCAGCGATGCCGTGCACCTTGCTGAGGCGTTTGATAATTGCTCGGTCCGGCCTCCGGTGTCCCGTCCGGTGTACTTAGAAAATTAATATAACCATATACAGCAGAATCGGGAGTTAAGGGGTATTGCGTGACCGGAGGTGCCGATGGAAAAATATCCTCAGTATTAGGTGTACGTGCTTCCTGATCGAACTCTGGGTGGTATGAGGACGATCCGAACCGTGTCGAATGTTGAGGCTCTGGCTCGTAACCAAAAATATCCTCAAACGATGGAGGAAATTAGGACTCGGACTAGGGCTCCAGGTGGTGTGATGACGAGCCGGATGCTTCATTTTGGGGCTCAGGATCGGGGTTCGAGGCAGAATCTATTTCGGTGTTCCTGAATGGCGAAACTCGGTTACGGCGTGGTCGTGCATCCCTGGGTTGCCATCGTGAAGATTCCGGTTGTGCGTCTCTTTGGATCAGCATATAACGACCTTGGAATAAAAATGGCTTCCTGTGTGCTATATACCATTATGCATACTCGCACGTAGAAGAGAACCCTCCCTCTAAGACGTAAAAGGGAGGGCACCTCGAATGTCGATCATTCCACAAAAAGATATACGGTTCATGTTTTTGCGCCCAATTTAAATATTCCCGACCCGAACCTTTTTTGTTCATTTTGTGGACTTCTACAATGTCGACAGGAGGGTTCGGGATAGGTTGTGCGCAACCGAACTACTTCAATACCCGACCCCCATCGTGCCACTCCACCATATGAAAATTAATCAACGGTACATTTGACACGAACAGCTGTTGCTGCTCGAAAACCCATGATGGCATGAGCGCCGTGATCTCTTCCTCAGCATATGGCATCCATAGAAACTGCATAAAATAGACAACACGTTATTATTTAATTTTTTCTTGTGCAATTATTGTATTTAAAAAAGAAATATTCAAAAGCGTATTTTACGCCATCCCCGGAATGAGTCTTTATTATCATACGATACATAGGTACGGTGAACGATCGCCCAATTCTCGGTATAGTTGCCCATCTAAAAAAATGAATAAATTATCAGATTATTTTTTCCATTAAAAAAATTTGTATACTATACTATACAATTAAAAAATAGATGGCAAAATTGAACTATATATTTACCTATTAACGAGTGGCCATACATACGGTTGGTGGCTCACTGATACCAAAAATGGCATTCGGTATAACGCCCAAGACTGCAGTAGAGGCAGCAACCACCCATTGTTTTCGTAGACGGCTTTGTCACTCGACAAAGCTCGCGGTATAAGCATGCCAACACTACAGAGCCCCAACTAAATCTTCCGGCAAGCTCGAGATCCTCTAATAAGGGGAGATACATTATTGAGACTTTATTTTAATTGACGTCGGGCAATAGTATCCCACCTATAAGTTGCAGAATGAACGCTCTTGCAACGTAGATAATGTCCATCTGCGTTGGACTGCTCGGAATATGCTGGAAGTTTTCTTTTAACCAAGTAAATTTAATATAGGTTAATCGTCCTTCATCGTTGTTTGGGGGAACTCTTCCAAGTAAGCGCGCGTAAGTGCCCCACGGATCGGGTACTTTTCCAAGCCCGGTCACTGCTTCGCCGTTTATAGACATCTCTAGTTGGACTGCTACGTCTTGCAGTGTAATAGTTACCTCCCCACACGGGAGGTGGAACGTATGTGTCTCCGGGCGCCATCTTTCAACTAAGGCGGATATTAAATCGGCCCGTAGCTCAGATATTTGAATGTACGCGGCTACCCCAAAACCCGCGATATTCAAATACGGCAAAACTCTTCGATCAGGAAAATAATCAAGATCATGCAACCGGGGTCTCACAATTTGATACAGATCCTGCGTTTATAGTAAATATATATTGTTATATTTCTCGTTAAAAAAAAATTTAAATTAATATTTAAAATTAAACGAGACATTTTTCTTCTCGTTTACCTTTTGCACATTTTTAGCAATGTGGTCGTTGTCGTTTAGAAGATTATTACGGTTAGGATCTATGGAGTGATCGGCGGTGGTCGACGGTGGTTGACGGTGAACGACAGTTGTCGGTCGAAGGTGTTTGGTGGTCGTCGGTCGGCGGTTATGGGTTGAAGTTGTCAATTTATAGTGGGGGACCATAATGGCTGAGCAGGGGCAAATTTGGAAAAAAAAGAAAAAAATTGTGTATCATTAAGGCTATAGCCGGCCATTGGAAGGCCAATTTGGCCTTGGGTGACGCAGGGCTAACACAGGCACAGCCCTATCAAGTCATGTCAAGTTTTTTTTTTTTTTTTCATTTCTATTTTAATTTCAAATTTCATTTACATTTCAAATCATTTAAATATCATTCTATTTTAATTTATTTATTTATCATTTCAATTTTTTTTTCATTTCATTTTTTATTTTCATTTCATTACAAAATTTTTCATATTTTATTTAATTTTTTTTAAAATTTAAATATCATTCCATTACAAAATTTTGGCTATTTGACTTAAAAAAAAAGTTGTGATTTAAAATTTTTTTTCGTGGAGGTGCCGACCAATGCCAGGCAATTTCTGAAATTTTTTTTGCTCTGTTGCCTGCCAATGGTAGGGAATTTTTGAAAATTTTTTCTTCTGCTCTCTATTGCCGGCCAATGCCAGCCCATTTCTGAGGCTGGCGCAGGCCTGACCCAGGCCTGCCTCAATTGTCATGTCACCTTTTTTTTTTTTTCATTTCATTTTCAATTTCAATTTCATTCCATTTCATTTCAATTTCAATTCCATTTCATTTAAATTGCATTTAATTTATATTTTTTTTCAATTTTAATTTATTTTTTTCCTCCTTTCATTTAATTTTTCTATCTTCCCATTTTAATTTATTTTTTTTCTCATTTCATTTATATTATTTTTAATTAAATTTAATATTTTCTCATTTCATTTAAATTATCTATCTTTCCATGCAAATTTAATTATTTTCTCATTTCATTTAATTTATCTATCTTTCCACGCAAATTTAATTTTTTCTTCATTTCATATAAATTATCTATCTTTCTATTTTAATTTAAATTTTTTCTCATTTCATTTAATTTAAATTTTTCCCTCATTTCATTTAAATTTATCTTTCTTTCAATTGTAATTTAAATTTTTTCTCATTTCTTTTAAATTATTATTTTTCCTCATTTCATTTAAATTTATCTTTCTTTCAGTTGTAATTTAATTTTTTTTCTAATTTCATTTAATTTAAATTTTTTCCTCATTTCTTTTAAATTTATCTTTCTTTCCTTGTAAATTTAATTTTTTTCTCAATTCATTTATATTATTTTTGTTCATTTCAATTTTTTTTTCTCATTTTATTTAAATTATCTATCTTTCCATGTAATTTTCAATTTTTCCTCATACCATTTATCTAATTTTTCATATATTTGCAATGTTTTTACAAGAATATGTGCTCAATAATATATCATTCGTCATCTTGGAGTCCGACATTACGAGACGATTGACTGGATACATAGACACGATGTGGGCATGCTGATCGGTTGTGTTCGGATGTTCGACACACAGTGCACAGTTTGGGTTCACCCGTCTCCCTGACATCCATGTCATTTCGAATTCTCGTCGATTGTGGTCGACCTTTAGGATGTCTACGGAGACTACGGTCAGGCACCATATCGAAAGCAGGCGGTGAAACTTCCCAGTTTGAGACATCGGGCATTACAGGAAATTCGTTCCCCCATATACGCAATGTGCGTTGCAACGTGCAGATCTCGTCTATGAATTGTTCAACATTTAAGTTTGCTCTGGCACACTGTAACACCCCCTACCCGTATTCATAGTCGAAATAGGGTACGAGGCATTACCGGAGTTTACAAATAAATTTTTTTTATTCAATGTAACCCTTTTATAGATATCTAGCCTTCCCTGCAAATTTTAAACCGAGACCATTCCACATCAACCAATCCAATTCAACATATTTTCAAAATAGATTCATGCATATTTATAAGATAACCTCAACACATACCAAAACCAAGATTTGTTAGCCATACCAATGGCTGACTTTACATTCATTTCATATTAACATTTACTTTATTATCTTATACATGCCATTGATTTCCAAAATAAAGTTTCTTTATATACCGAAATCTTGAGGTTGATAGTGTGATGTGTCTCCGACTGAATCCGACCTCCGAGCTCTTAAAACTACAAAACAGGGGAAAAACAAACAGGGTAAGCACTTTGTGCTTAGTAAGCCCATGTAACAGGAATTATACTTACCTAATATTTTCAATACAATGCAATAAACATTCATGTATCCATTCAATGCATTATCACCCTAACATACACAAACTCAACATTCAAGTTAGTCCAATAATTTCCATGTATCAATAATATATATATACCATGATTGATGAGCTCATCAATACCATGATTTCCATTTCTTTGTTATTTTTCCATATTTGTCCCGTTGAATTTTCGGAATTTCGATGGATTTTCAGTGGGTACACTTTAGTGTACAAATTCGTCCGTCAATTCATGTTCATGTGCGCACATTTCCATTTCAGAGAGCACACTCCCGCGAACCTCATCCTTACAATGGGATTACAGTCGAGCTAAATCTCTGTAATATAAACTCATAGAGTATTGTCGGGATTACGGTCCCAAAGCTAAATCCTCGCAACGACAATTACTCTAATGAGCTTGGATCTGAATTACCAGTCCAAAGCTAAATTCAGACCTAATTCGGATTACCCGTCCGGGCTAAATCCATTTTACACATATTCTTCGGGAGGGCTATACGAGAGATAGGATCACCCGTCCGGGCTAGATCCTTTTTACCGTCAATTCCTTTTCGAGAGATCCATCGAATTTTCCTTTCATTCAACGGGATTTCTTCCTTTTTTATCAAATATATCAATGTTTCATAAATTTTCATGCAATGAACATTCAAATTATATTCACATCAATAACATACATTTCAAGCATTTAAGAATATAATTCAAGTTACATGAACTTACCTCGATACTAGTTCGTATGCAAAATCTACTAATCTGGGACTTTTTCCTTTCCTCGATCTAGCTTCGTATTTGAGTTTTCCGGATCTAAATAAATAAATTCAATCATCAATTCAATACATTTCATGTTCACATGTAGCATTCACTACAATTCTATTATTATTTATAGTTCATTCAAAGCTGTCTACTTGAATTATCGTCACTAAATTATTTTTATCTTGAGCTAAAGAACTCCAAATTAAGATCCTCTAATTTTCCCTGAAACTAGACTCACATATCTTCTTCCCATAAAATTTTCAGAATTTTTGGTTTAGCCAATAAGTACAGTTTATTCTTTAAAGTCACCCCTATTCTGCAATTTGACAGTTCTGACCCTTCTTCACTAAAAAATAATTATCTCTTCATACAGGATTCAGATGATGTTCCTGTTTATTTCTATTGAAAATATACTCATTCAGGATTCTAAACATATAAATTTAAGCCCCTAATTATTTTTCTCCAATTTTTGATGATTTTCTAAATTCAAAACAGGGGAACCCAAATTCATTCTGACCTTGTCTCACAAAATACATTATATCTCATGATTTACATATCTATTGCTTACACCGTTTCTTTTATGAGAAACTAGACTCAATAAGCTTTAATTTCATATTTTTTTCATCTTCTAATTAGATTTATAAAATTTATGGTGATTTTTCACAGTTAGTCTACTGCTGCTGTCCAAAACTGTTTTAGTGCAAACTGTTTATTACCATTTTTCCCCTAAGCTTTCAATAAATGATAATTTCGTCCCTGCTCAATTAACTTCTCAATTGAGCTGATTTCTCTCAATTAAAACTTTATTCTATCATTTTAAACTACTTTATAACCTTTGGGAATCATAATTTCAGTAATAGACTTTAATTCCAAACATTTTCACAATTTAGGTCCTAAAAATCAATTTCTATTGGAATTACCTAATAAAATCATCTCATAAACAAATTAAAGCTTCAATTTCATTATATTTCATCATAAACTTCCAGCACCCAACCATGGTAGCTTTCAATTTCATCCATGAAATCAAAGACTAATGAATTTAATAGTAGGACCTAGTTGTAAAAGTCTTAAAAACACAAAAATTACAAGAAATAGGCAAGGATTAACTTATTTGGTGCAAAAATTATGATATACCAGCTTAGAAAACCCTCCTATGGCGTTTTTGGCTGATGAGAGTGAAGAAAAATGAAGAGAAATCTAGATAATTCCACTTTAGTCCTAGCTTTATTAAGTAAATTTTGCAATATTCCAATTTTGCCCTTAGTTCTCCTTATTTTCTTGCTGATTTCATGCCCTTGCCGTCCAGCCCAAATAGACCTTGGGTCTATTTTCCTTTTAAGCCTTCTTTCTTTTATCATTTAAACTATTTAATCATTTTTCATAATTTTGCATTTGTTACAATTTAGTCCTTTTCATTTAATTACATACCCAAACGTTAAAATTTTATAACGAAATTTTAATACCACATTACTAACATTTTATAAATATTTATAAAAATATTTCCTACTCAGTTTTATGAGATCAAGGTCTCGATACCTTGTTTTTACCCAATTCCTTCAATAATTCTTTTTTCTAACTAACCACTAAATCGGTAAAATTTTCTATCGATATTTTAATACGATTTTCCTATCATATAAATATTCATGCAAATATATTGAAATAAATTTCTCTTTAAATCGAATTTATGGTTACGAAACCATTGTTCCGATAACCTTAAATTTAGGCCATTACAACTCCCCCCCCTTTTAAGGATTTTCGTCCTCGAAAATCTTACCAGTAAAGAGGTTTGGATATTGTTTCCTCATTGTCTCCTCCGGATCCCATGTCGCTTCCTCAATCCCATGCTTTTTCCATAATAATTTCACTAAATTTATCTTTTTATTTCTAAGCTCCTTTGTTTCCGTACAATATCTTGACCGATTCTTCTTTCGTAAGTCATATCAGGTTGAATCTCCATACATCGGAGAAATAACATGTGAAGGATCTGACCGATATCGTCGTAGCATAGACAAATGAAAAACATTATGGATTCTATCAAGTTAAAGGTGGTAATGCCAATCGATAAGCGGCCAGGTCCAATTCTTTCTATGATCTCATATGGCCCGATAAATCTTGGACTCAATTTACCCTTTCGACCGAATCGAAGAACTTTCTTCCAATGAGACACTTTCAGGAATACCTTGTCACCGACCTGAAATTCAATCTCTTTTGGTTTAAGATCGGCATATGATTTTTGGTGATCTAAGTCGCTTTTAAACTATCCCGAATAACCTTTACTTTTTCTTCATTTCCGGATTAAATCAACCCCATGTATCTTCTTTTCACTTGAGCTCTGTCCAATATAACGGTGTTCTACATTTTCTACCATACAAAGCTTCATACGGAGCCATTTTAATCTTTGGATGATAATCGTTATTGTAAGCAAATTCAATCAAAGGTAGATACCTCTCCCAATTACCTTCAAACTCTAGTATACAACATCGGAGCATATCTTCCAATACCGAATTACACGCTCAGATTAGCCATCCATGCGAGGATGAAATGCAGTAGTGAAATACAGCTGAGTACCCAAAGCTTCTTGCAATTTATCCCAAAAACGAGACGTAAATCGGGGATCTCTATCCGATATAATGGAGACAGGCACTCTATGTAGCCTGATAATCTCAGATATGTACAGTTCAGCCAGTTTATCTAAAGAATAATCTATACGTCATTGCGGAATAAAGTGCGCTACGACTTTGTCAATCGGTCAACAATCACCCAAATAGCATCCTTTTTCCTCGGAGATAACGGTAACCCCGATACAAAATCCATAGTGATTCTTTCCCATTTCCATTTCGGTATAGTAATTGGTCAAGTAACCCGAAGGTACGATGTTCACTTTAACTTGTCGACATATTAAACACCTTGATACAAACTCAGAGATATCACGTTTTATTCACGGCCACAAGATATCTTTTCAGATTATTATACATTTTATTACTCCCGGATGTACTGGACATAGTACCATTTGTGAGCCTCGTGTAGAACTTCTCGTATGAGCTCAATTCGAGGTACACATACCCTACCTCCGAATAACATACAACCATCAACCCCAACATGAAATTCAGAATCGGTGACGACTCACTGCTGTGCTCCTTTAACTGTAACTTCTCATCATTCTTACGAGCTTCACATATTTTTCAAAAATGTCGGTTTAGCTCTCAATTCAAATGCTATGATTGAACCATCATCATCGGTGACAACCGGGTATTCATAGCTCGTAAAGCAAACAGAGATTTTCGACTCAAAGCATCGGCTACAACATTAGCCTTACGGACGGTAATCAATAATCAAATCATAGTCCTTTATCGGTTCAAGCCACTGCTACTGTCTCAAATTCAAATCTTTTCGTGTCATTAAATATTTCAAGCTTTTATGATCGTATAAATATGACATTTCTCACCGTGCATGTAATGCCGCCATATCTTCAAAGACAAATACAATAGCGGCTAATTCAAGATCATGTACGGGTAATTTCTTTCATGTGGTTTAAGTTGTCTTGAAGCATAGGCTATTACTTTACCTTCTTGCATCAAGACACAACCTAAACCATTTAATGAGGCATCATCAGTAAATAACAAATTCCTTACCCGATTCAGAGTGCACTAATATCGGTGCTTTCGTTAATAGATCTTTCATTCGGTTGAAACTCACGACATTCATGAGTCCACTCGAACTTTACATCTTTCTCGCAATAATCGAGTCATCGGAGAAGCTATCATAGAGAATCCTTGTACAAATCTCCGATAATAACCAACTAAACCCAAGAAACTTCTAACTTCGGATACATTCTTTGGTGGACTCCAATTGACAATAGTTTGATTTTACTTGATCTACCCCGATGCCTTGGCGGATACAATATGTCCAAGAAAACCCACTTCTCGAAGCCAAAATTCACATTTATCGAATTTAGCATATAACTGCTTCTCTCGCAGAATTTGCAACACAATTCTCAAATGTTCTGCATGTTCTTCTTCATTTCGAGAATAAACCAAAATATCATCAATGAATACTACCACAAATCTGTCTAAGTACGGTCTGAATATCCGATTCATTAGATCCATAAATACTGCAGGTGCATTAGTCAGCCCAAACGGCATAACCAGAAACTCATAATGCCCATACCTGGTTCTGAAAGCTATCTTTGGCACATCAGACTCTTTTACCCGTAGCTGGTAATAACCTGATCGGAGATCAATCTTCGAGAATACTGTGGCACCTTTCAACTGATCAAATAAATCATCAATCCGGGGCAACGGGTACTTATTCTTTATAGTTACCTTATTGAGCTGCCGATAGTCAATACACAATCTCAAAGACCCGTCTTTCTTTTTCACAAATAGAACCGGAGCACCCCAAGGTGAATGACTCGGTCGGACAAAACCCTTGTCAACAAGTTCTTGCAACTGTGTCTTTAATTCCTTTAATTCTGTAGGAGCCATCCGGTACGGAGCTATGGAAATCGGAGTAGTTCCCGGAATCAAATCTATAGAAAATTCCACTTCTCTTTCTGGTGGCAACCCTGGTAATTCCTCTAGAAACACATCAAAAAATTCGCATACCACTGGCACTGCCTGTATCTTTGACTCAAATACCTTGGTGTCGAGTACATAAGCAAGAAAAGCATCATACCCCTTTTTAACATACCTCTGAGCAGTAATAACTGAAATCACATCAGATATCCCTCTGTCTGATCAGATTTAACCCGGAGTAATTCGCCATTTTGACACTTCAACACAATATATTTACATTTCTGATTTACTCGCATCATCATTTGAGTTAACCAATCCATGCCCAATAGCACATCAAACTCATCAAATGGCAGTAACATCAAATCAGCCAGGAAACAATAACCTCTTACCATCAATGGACAATTTTTACAAATTTTATCCACCAAAACAGATTGGCCCAGGGGGTTTGAGACTTTAACCACAAATTCAGTAGGTTCAATAAATAAATCTTTAACACATGCAAGCTTTATACATATATATGAATGCGTAGAACCAGGATCAATTAATGCAATAATATTAGTGTCAAGTAAAGAAAATGTACCAGTAATAACATCGGGTTCTGAGGCATCTTCTCTGGCACGAATGGCATATGTCCTGGCAGGTGATCGTGTCTCAGTTCTGCCTGCAGTATCTTTTGTAGCTCCTCGGCTACCACTGACATTACCGGATGGTCGAGATAGTCTACCCCTCGAAACTGGATTACTCGGTTTCGATATTTGTTCAGCTTCTTTTTCTCCCCTTTCTGGATAATCTCTGAGGAAATGGTCAAAAGAACCACATCGGTAACAAGCCCCGCTCTTAAATCGACATTCACCAAACTGAGCTTTATTACAATATTGACATCTCAGCTTAGGGGTACCAACACTGCCAACACTGGTCACTGATGGAGTGGAAGGTCTTCGATTATTGCGTTGAGAACCTCGCTCTCTGCCCGAATACCCAGTGGCTGAGGTAGAACGATCCTGGTACTTCTTCAATTTCTTTGGAGCAGAAAATTGGGATTTTCCCATTGGTCTTTTACTAAAAATTCGAGCTTCCCTCTCAGCTTGTTTCTTTTCTTTGCTCAATTCTTCTACTTTATAAGCTCGCTCTGCCAATGTAGCAAACTCTCAAATTTTAAGAATTCCGATCAATAGCTTAATGTCTTCATTCAACCCTTATTCGAATCGTTTACACATTTTCGCTTCTGACTGTACCCATTCTTGAGCATATTTACTCAATCGAACAAATTCCCTTTCATACTCAGATACAGATCTATTGCCCTGTTTCAGCTCAAGAAATTCTTTTCTTTTCTGATCAAGGAATCTCTCGATCGATATATTTCTTTTGAACTCGATCCGGAAGAATTCCCATGTAATTTCTTCTTTCGGAACAAGCTCAAGCTTTAGTATTCCACCAATGGTAAGCTGTGTCTTTTAGCAGTGAGACGGCACATTTCAAACATTCTTCTGGTGTGCAAGATAAATCCTCCAAAACCCGAGTAGTATTCTCTAACCAAAATTCAGCCCGTTCGGGATTATCATCAACTGCTGCTCGAAATTCTTCGGCCCCATATTTTTGAATTTTATCAACCGGAGCTTTCCTTTTCTCGACAGATTCGACTGCACATGCCTGTGGAATCTCGGGAACAGTGGGAGGAACAGGAGGGGAGCTTGAGTTTCTTCGCACTATAGGGTTAGTTCTTATGTACCGAGTAAACCATTCATTCATCATTTGAAAGAAGACTATTTTTGCCTCCTCCCTTGACCATCCTGCAGGGCCTTCTATCTGCTAGTTTCTTCTCTTTGTATCAAGCCGGGAGCATGACTCCCAACTTCCTCAGATTGAGCTCTCGGTCGGATGACATTACTATAAGAAAAACACAATTTAAATGGTCGGGAGATATCACACTATCAATAATAATTTAAATGGCATGTATAGCTAATCCAGATTTGCTATGTCGGTCCTAGAACCGCTAAACCATAGCTCGATACCAACAAATGTAACAACCCCTACCCGTATTCGTAGTCCTGAAATATAGGTACGAGGCATTACCGGAGTTTACAAATAATTTTTTTTATTCAATATAACCCTTTTATAGATATCTAGCCTTCCCTGCAAATTTTAAACCGAGACCGTTCCACATCAACCAATCCAATTCGACATATTTTTAAAATAGATTCATGCATATTTATAAGATAACCTCAACACATACCAAAACCAAGATTTGTTAGCCATACCAATGGATGACCATACATTCATTTCATATTAGCATTTACTTTATTATCTTATACATGCCATTGATTTCCAAAATAAAGTTTCTTTATATACCGAAATCTTGAGGTTGATAGTGTAATGTGTCTCCGACTGAATCCGACCTCCGAGCTCTTAACACTACAAAACAGGGGCAAAAGAAACAGGGTAAGCACTTTGTGCTTAGTAAGCCCATGTAACAGGAATTATACTTACCTAATATTTTCAATACAATGCAATAAACATTCATATATCCATTCAATGCATTATTACCCTAACATACACAAACTCAACATTCAAGTTAGTCCAATAATTTCCATGTATCAATAATATATATATACCATGATTGATGAGCTCATCAATACCATGATTTCCATTTCTTTGTTATTTTTCCATATTTGTCCCGTTGAATTTCTCGGAATTTCGATGGATTTTCAGGGGTACACTTTAGTGTATAAATTTCGTCCGTCAATTCATGTTCATGTGCGCACATTTCCATTTGAGAGAGCACACTCGCGAACCTCATCCTTACAAAGCAGATTACTATCCAAAGCTAAACCCTATAATATAAACTCATAGAGTATTGTCGGGATTACCAGTCGAGCTAAATCTCGCAACGACAATTACTCTAATGAGCTTGGATCGAATTACCAGTCCAAAGCTAAATTGAGACCTAATTCGGATTACCCGTCGTGGCTAAATCCATTTTACACATATTCTTGGGAGGGCTATACGAGATAGGATCACCCGTCCGGGCTAGATCCTTTTACCGTTAATTCCTTTTCAGAGATCCATCGAATTTTCCTTTCATTCAACCGGGATTTCTTCCCCTTTTTATCAAATATATCAATGTTTCATAAATTTTCATGCAATGAACATTCAAATTATATTCACATCAATAACATACATTTCAAGCATTTAAGAATATAATTCAAGTTACATGAACTTACCTCGATACTAGTTCGTATGCAAAATCTACTAATCTGGGACTTTTTCCTTTCCTCGATCTAGCTTAGTATTTGAGTTTTCCGGATCTAAATAAATAAATTCAATCATCAATTCAATACATTTCATGTTCACATGTAGCATTCACTATAATTCTATTATTATTTATAGTTCATTCAAAGCTGTCTACTTGAGTTATCGTCACTAAATTATTTTTATCTTGAGCTACATAACTACAAATTAAGATCCTCTAATTTTCCCTGAAACTAGACTCACATATCTTCTTCCCATAAAATTTTCAGAATTTTTGGTTTAGCCAATAAGTACAGTTTATTCTTTAAAGTCACCCCTGTTCTGCTATTTGACAGTTCTGACCCTTCTTCACTAAAAATTAATTATCTCTTCATACAGGATTCAAATGATGTTCCCGTTTATTTCTATTGAAAATAGACTCATTTAGTATTCTAAACATATAAGTTTAAGCCCCTAATTATTTTTATCCAATTTTTTATGATTTTCTAAATTCAAAATAGGGGAACCCGAATTCATTCTGACCTTGTCTCACAAAATTCATTATATCTCATGATTTACATATCTATTGCTTACACCGTTTCTTTTATGAGAAACTAGACGCAATAAGCTTTAATTTCATATTTTTTTAATCTTCTAATTAGATTTATTCAATTTATGGTGAGTTTTTACATTTAGTCTACTGCTGCTGTCCAAAACTATTTTAGTGCAAACTGTTTATTACCATTTTTCCCCTAAGCTTTCAATAAATGATAATTTCGTCCCTGCTCAATTAACTTCTCAATTGAGCTGATTTCTCTCAATTAAAACTTTATTCTATCATTTTAAACTACTTTATAACCTTTGGGAATCATAATTTCAGTAATAGACTTTAATTCCAAACATTTTCACAATTTAGGTCCTAAAAATCAATTTCTATTGGAATTACCTAATAAAATCATCTCATAAACAAATTAAAGCTTCAATTTCATTATATTTCATCATAAACTTCCAGCACCCAACCATGGTAGCTTTCAATTTCATCCATGAAATCAAAGACTAATGAATTTAATAGTAGGACCTAGTTGTAAAAGTCTTAAAAACACAAAAATTACAAGAAATAGGCAAGGATTAACTTACTTGGTGCAAAAATTATGATATACCAGCTTAGAAAACCCTCCTATGGCGTTTTTGGCTGATGAGAGTGAAGAAAAATGAAGAGAAATCTAGATAATTCCACTTTAGTCCTAGCTTTATTAAGTAAATTTTGCAATATTCCAATTTTGCCCTTAGTTCTCCTTATTTTCTTGCTGATTTCATGCCCTTGCCGTCCAGCCAAAATAGACCTTGGGTCTATTTTCCTTTTAAGCCCTCTTTATTTTATCATTTAAACTATTTAATCATTTTTTATAATTTTGCATTTGTTACAATTTAGTCCTTTTCATTTAATTACATACCCAAACGTTAAAATTTTCTAACGAAATTTTAATACCACATTACTAACATTTTATAAATATTTATGAAAATATTTCCTACTCAGTTTTATGAGATCAAGGTCTCGATACCTTGTTTTTACCCAATTCCTTCAATAATTCCTTTTTCTAACTAACCACTAAATCAGTAAAATTTTCTATCGATATTTTAATACGATTTTCCTATCATATAAATATTCATGCAAATATATTGAAATAAATTTCTCTTTAAATCGGATTTATGGTTACGAAACTATTGTTCCGATAACCTTAAATTTAGGCCATTACACACACGCTGCATGAAGATGCGCACACGGATTTCGTAGAGTCTGAAATATCCTACACTCACATCGCCTGTTTTACAGATCAACTGCGTATGACCTAGGTGGAAGACCCGAACGATGATCGATGTACTCTTGAACTCGGAAAGTCTCCAAGTCGCGCGAATACAATTCTGCGTTCATTGTTTGTGCCCTTCGACTATTTACCGCCATGACCTTTCGGACAGCCTCAACATACACGTGCCCGTCCTCGATCTGCTTAGCTTGTCTCAACCCCATCCTAGGCATCAATTGTTAATATATAACAACAAAGAAGAAAATAATGAACAAACTGATTGTATTTCATGAAAAATTGTTATTTTCTTGAGAACCTTGTGCATGTTTATATAAAGATACATGCAAATCAGAATCTAGCGATAACGACTAATGAAACAAGCACACCTTAACAACAACCCTAATAACAACCCTAACCGACGTCAACCACTGAGTCTGTCATTACTCTAACATTCCCCTTGCTTTTTATTTGATGTTTGAACTTTTGAGATTACTCTAAGAGCCTGTCAAAACGAATCAAACTGCTTGGGTGTAATTGGTTTGGTGAGAACGTCAGCAATTTGATCTGAGGAAGGAACAAAGTTCACTTGTAAAGTTCCAGCTAGAACCTTCTCGCGAATAAAGTGATGATCAATCTCTACATGTTTCATTCGAGCATGGTGTGTAGGATGTGCGGCTATGGAGACTGTGGATGCATTATCACACCAGATCACAGGTGTTGAGCAACATGTCACACCAATTTCACCCATCAACTGCTTAATCTAGATAAGCTCCGAGACACAATTGGCGAGACTTCGATATTCTGCTTCATAGGAGGATCTGGACACAACACTTTGTTTCTTGGAACACCAGGCAACAGGGTTTGGCCTTAGGTATACAACATACCCTGTTGTGGAACGTCGATCTTCAATAGATGAGGCCCAATCAACATCTGAGTAGCAAACCAGTTCAGCTTGTCCTTTGGTAAAGCACAACCCATGGTCTTGAGTCCCAACAAGATACCTCAGCACTCGTTTTACTGCTCGCCAATGCATGTCACTTGGAAGATTCATATACTGACTCAACTTATTTACACAAAAAGATAACTCAGGACGGGTGATGCACAGATATTGTAGCATTCCTACTACACTGCGATATAAATGGACATCAGTGAAGGGAGGACTGCCATCAGAAGCAGTCAGCTTGGGTGTGTTGACCATAGGCGTTGGAGTAGCTGTAGCTCCTTCCATTCCAGTTTTAGCAAGGATTTCTAAAACATATTTTTTCTGACTGAGGAATAGCCCAAGAGATGTGTGCTGCACTTCAATGCCCAAGAAGAAGTTTAGTTGCCCCATGTCTTTGAGAGTAAATTTGCTGTGAAGTTGCTGAATGATGCTATTTATCTCAACATCCGAACTGCCTGTTATGGCAATATCGTCGACATAGACCATGAGTAGCGTGACATTCTCAGACGTTGTGCGAATAAACAGTAAGGGATCTGCCTTGGACGCATGGAAATTTAAACAAGTGATCAGGTACTGCTTGAGCGTGTGAAACCATGCTCGAGGTGCCTGACGCAAACCATAGAGCGCTTTGTTGAGCTTGCAAACAAGTTGCTGACCATTGGCACTTGAAACTTCAAAACTAGGTGGTTGTTCTATATAGATATCTTCTGTCAAATTGCCATTGAGGAAGGCGTTGTTGACATCAATCTATCGCAAAGACCAGCCCTTCATGACAGCAACAGAAAGCACAACTCGAATGGTTGCTGCTCGAACCACAGGACTGAATGTGTCACGAAAATCAAGGCCAGTATGTTGTGAGAAACCTTTGGCCACTAGTCGAGCTTTGTATCTGTCTACAGTGCCATCTGCCTTCTTTTTGACCTTAAATAGCCACTTGCACCCAACAGCCCTTCGGTTAGAAGGAAGAGGACAGAGGCTCCAGGTGTTGTTTTTAAGTAGAGCTTGTAATTCACTGTGTACAGCCATTTGCCAATACTTACTCTTCATAGCGTCATGAATGTCAACAGGAGTGTCCTGTGATTTTGTGCTGGTCAGGTATGCTTTTAGTTTAAATATACCAGCTTTGCTGCGTGTAATCATGGCATGAGAGTTGGGTTGGGAAATTATTGGGAGAGCAGGTGATTGATGGGTAGGGGGCTGAGGAGCAATAGGTGTAGGTGATGATATGATTGGGGTGGGCAGTGAGACGGGATCAGACACAGGTGTAGTGGCGGAATTAAACACAGGTGTAGTGGTATTGGATGAGTGGCCCGATGACGTAGGATTATCAAGAGGTACTAGAGGTCTAGGTAGTCTACTGTGAACTGGAGTGGATGTAGATAAAGAGGTAGGGTTCATGATGAGTAATTTAGTACTAGACTGAGTGGAGGTTGTAGTGGAGTTAGAGTTAGTGGAAGTGGTTTTGAAGGGAAAAAAGGACTCAAGAAATGTAACATGTCGAGAAACATATACTCTGCCATTAGCACTTTGACACCGATACCCTTTATAGGAAGGTGAGTAACCAAGAAATGTGCATGGTGTGGAGCGAAACTGAAGTTTGTGAGTGTTATATGGCCTAAGGTTTGGGAAACACAAACAGCCAAAGACGCGAAGAAAAGAGTAGTTTGGTTGAGTCTGAAATAACTTTTCATAAGGTGATACATTGGCTATAGAAGATGAGGGTAACCTGTTTATGAGATAGATAGCACTGCTGAAAGCATCATACCAATAGTGTAAGGGCATATGTGCATGAGCAAGCATGGACAAACCTGTCTTCACGATCTGCCTGTGCTTCCTTTCAACCAACCCATTCTGCTCAGAGGTATAAGGGCATGTGATTCTATGTTGAATGCCTTGTTGAGCTAAATAAGCCCGTAGTGACTGAAACTCCCCTCCTCCATCAGTTTGAAGAGCTAGAACCTTGTAGCCAAGTATCCGTTCTGCTTGTTTATGGAACACTGTGAAACTATGAAGCACATCTGATTTCTTCTTCAAAAAATAGAGCCATGTGTATCTAGTGAAAGCATCAGTAAATGCAACATAATAATGAAAGCCATTAGAAGAAACTGGAGCAGGGCCCCAAACATCAGCAACTACAAGTTGTAAGGGTTTATTGTAAACAGTCAAAGACTTAGCAAATGGCAATTTGCGTTCCTTTCCTAAGTGACAAGCAACACAGTCAAGAGAGCCTGTAGAGGAAGTAAAATCTATATTACAATGATTCAATACCTTCTTGAGTGTAGCCAGACAGGGATGTCTAAGTCTAGAATGCCATAGACTGAGAGGAAGAGATGTAACAGTAGCAAGGCAGTGAGCTAAAGAAGACTGATCAATTGCATGGGACGTGTCAGACAGATCAAGCTTGTATAGACCATTATGCACTGAACCCTGGAGCAGAACATCATTGGTTTGAAGATCCCGAATTTGACACTGTTGAGGAAGAAACTCAAACATTACTTTGTTATCCTTTGTAAACTTGGACACAGGCAGTAAATTCTTGGCTATCCCAGGTACAAATAGTAGAGACTTCAAGAATAAAGGGCGAGATCGAGTAAGTAGAGACGACTGTCCAGTTGATCGAATAGGGAGAGCATTACCATTGCCCATATACACCTTACCTGAGCCAGTGTATGGAGTACTATCAGATAGTGAAGTTGAAGTGTGAGTGAGATGGTGTGATGCTCCTGAGTCTAGATACCATGTGTTATCACCAACAGTGTCAGGAGTTGCATAGAAGGCTTGAGGGAGAGCTTGTGGATGAGAGGTTGTTGACCCTAAGCCAGGTGCACTGCTAGGTGACATAGGACTGGTAGCAAAAGGATTAGACCAGGCATGATGATGCATCGGAGGAGCAAACCAATTCTGTTGAGCATAGGGAGGGACAACAGGCAGTGAAGTTGACACCCATGGATTAGTAGATGGACTATTGCTGGCCATGCAGACAGTGGCCTGAGGAGATGGAGGGGGTCTATAGCCTGTGCTCTTATATTTGGTGTCAAATCGATTATAGCATCGATCAACAAGATGACCAGCCTTCCCACATAGCTGACACTGGTACCGAGAGTTAGAGTAGCGACCACGCCCACGACCACATCGCTCAAGAGGAGTCTCGTATGGTGGTGTAGGTCTTGTTGGCTTGAGTTAGTATATCTTGAGTGACCATGTTTCATGAGTGGGACCATCAAGTACATTGAGCTGTTGACGAGATTCAGTATCAAGCAGCATAGTGGTAACACCCTGAACACTATAAGGTACTATACTTGCAGTGATGATTGTGAGAATTGACTCGTACTCGGATGATAAACCATTAAGGATGGCTGTAACGTGTTCACGTTCACTGATAACTTCTCCACAATTTGCAAGGCTGTCACAATAGCCTTTGATTTTCATCAAGAAGTCTTTCATGGAAAGATCAGCCTTTCGTTGAGAACGCAACGCTCGTCTATAAAACATCAGCTAAGACGTAGTCTTACTGCCAAACAGATTAACAAGAGCATTCCAAATATGAAGGCTTGTGTCTAGACCAATAAGATGTGGAAGAACAGAGGGACTCACCGAGGATAACAACCATGAGGCTAGTGCACTGTCTTGCTGTTCAAAGCGAGCAAACTCAGGATTCTCTTGCGAGACACCAACATCATCAAGAACAAATTGCAAAGGGGAAACAAACTGTGAGTCAATATATGTCTGAAGTTTAAAGGTCTTGATAGCAAGAAGGACCTGTTGCCGCCATAACAAGTAATTGCTATCATCAAGAAGAATACTGATCTTCTTGGTGGAAAAGAAACGACTATCAACAATATCATCTTGAGAAGCAGTCGACATTGTATGTGCAATAGATTGAACATCAGACGGACTGGAGGGCAAACTCATGAGCGATCAACCCAGGCCGAAATGGACATCTGATACCATGTTAAGATATAACAACAAAGAAGAAACTAATAAAGAAAATAATGAACAAACTGATTGTATTTCATGAAAAATTGTTATTTTCTTGAGAACCCTGTGCATGTTTATATAAAGATACATGTAAACTGTAACTGCTGATAACGACTAACAGAAACAACTGTCAGCTTAACAACAACCCTAATAACAACCCTAACCGACGTCAACCACTGAGTCTGTTATTACTCTAACAACAATGTGGCCAACCTATAGAATGTTGCCAAGAAAACAGCAGAAATCAGGAGATGGCATGTGTGCCTCAATACAGAGTTAACCGCCTCTACCAGGTTGGTCGTCATCTGCTCATACCGAAACCCCTCATCGTAAATTTGAGTCCATTGTCAGTTCTCCATGCTACCCAACCATGTCCGGAGATCTATTGGTAAAGATGACATCTGAGATTCAAGCCTCGCGAACCTCTGCCTGAATCTTCGCGGTTCTAACTCATGAGCTGCATATTTAATTTGAAACCATCATTTTAAAAACAACAAAAAATTTGAAAAGTAATTTTTGAAATAAATACAAACAAAATTTTTTTACCCATGTTCACGAGTTCTTTTTTCCAATCTTTATTCTTATAATCTCTGTGGAAGTTTGCTGCGATGTGCCAGATGCAATAAACAGACCTCCACGGAACCCCCAATCGCCTTATCGCAGCAAGTAATCCTTTCGATCTATATGATATAAGGCAAATGTTGTCTTTTCTGACAACGTGTCTCTGTAAATTTCTTAGAAAAAATTCCCAAGACTCGAAGCACTCACGTTCCACGATGGCAAATGCGATCGGAAGTACATTTAAGTTGCCGTCTTGTGCAATAGCAACAAATAGTATTTTCCGTATAACCATGTGCCATCCACCTGCACCATCGACTTGCAGTGAGGGAATGCCCTAACATACGGCTCAAACGTCCAAAACAATTGGTGAAAAACTCGTTTCCCCGATTGTATCTCCCCGTCCGGGCCTTTATACGGCAGTGTTTGCAAATCAGTCACTATCCCGGGCACATACTCCTGCATCCCGACTATCCACCATTGAAGCTCGTTGTATGACGCATCCCAGTCACCATACAACTCTCGCATCGCCATTTGCTTTGCCCACCATGCCTTTCTGTACAACACTTTATACTTGAAGCGAGCTTGCATGTCCGCAATAAGGACCGACACCTGAATGGTGGGCGACTTTTTCACCAAAGGGATGATGCAGTTGCATATAGTTTTTACATCTAACTTTCCATGGTCGTGCGACATACGAGCGGACGTGCATGTGTGTGGACCTTCTAGTTTCCTTATTATCCACATCTGTGTCTGCTGCATTAACGCGGTTCGGACATGCCATTTACAACCACTTGACGCTTTCCAACATTCTCCTACGTACAAAGACTGCGTCGACTTCGTTACTTTATAACCCACACCTAACTTCAAGCTAAGTTGTTTTATAGCATGTAAACAATATTTTTTGTTATCGAATTGTTGTCCTACAAACAACTCTTTATCGCCGAATTCATCATCAAGTAGGTGAGCCGGCACAATATTTGTATATTCCGGGAACTCGCGTGCAAGAGCCGCATCAGGATCCACGTCGGTCATGAAGGACCCTGGATTATTTCTTATAACTATACCAGGGCTCGTGTTCTCGGCCGAATGGGGGTTTGCATTTTCACCCTCCACCGACCCTTCCTCGTCTATGTCTTCAGGGATTTCATCCAAATCGGGGTTACTGAAATTATCGTTGGGATCACGGTGGGACTGATCATCATTATCGGACCTTTCATAACCATCTTCTATGGTGGCTAACACCTCTAGATGGATCTCTAAACGAGGACACGAGTTTGGGATGTTATACGAACATCCACCAGTGTTTGGATTTTCGGGAGTTGGCATTAACCGTCCAAAACCCGACTGATCTTCCCAGGAGACGTTAAGATCAAAATCAATTCCAGAGCGCTGGCTTGCTGGAATTACAACTTGAATGGGATCCGGTTCAACTATCTCCGCGAACAACTCAACCGGGCTGGGATTTTCTATCTCAGGGGGGCAATAAATTGCTATCATTGTCCTTAGATCATCATCATCTTCAAACTCCATTTCTGATAACTTTAGCGGATCAGTTGAAACTGGAAATTTGTAAAACAGTCTCAACATTTGCTTTCCACAACGGGTTGCTATCTTTGTACTGATTTTTCATTTTAAATCCGCCAGCGAAACACGCTTGTTGAATCTCATTCCTATTTTTTTTCCGACTTTGAAATACACAGCCTTCTTCAGTTGTATTTATCATTTCTCCATCGAAATGAACATAAACAAACAAAATTTGGGAACTCATCTTAGAAAATTTTTGCTTCCTTCTCCACAAAGAAAAAACTAAAATTTTTAATCTCGCTATTCAACTAATAAAGCAAACAAAAACTCAAATGGAAGATAAAATGCCTATATATATCTGATGATAAATTTGGTGTCGGCCATTACATGACCAGCACCATTTTTTTTACATCTCTGGTGCCGGCCATCGGTGTAGAAAAGTAAAAAAAAATTGCATTGGGACACGAAAAAGTCCCTGGTGCCGGCCATTACATGGCCAGAACCAATTTTTTTTAAATTACTGGTCTGGTGCCGACCATCAGTGTAGATAAGTAAAAAAAAAATTGAATTGGGACATGAAAGAAGTACCTGGTGCTGGCCATTATAAGGCTAGAACCAATTTTTTTTTTTAAATTACTGGTCTAGTGCCGACCATCAGTGTAGAAAAGTAAAAAAAAAAATTTACTAGTGCGGTGCCGGCCATTAGAAGGCCAGAACCAATTTTCTTTTTAAAAAATTAATGGTATATATGGTGCTTGCCATCAATGTAGAAAAGTAAAAAAAAAATTGAATTGGGACACGAAAAAAGTCCTTGGTGTCGGCCATTAGAAGACCAGAACAAAAAAAAAAATTTTTACTAGTGTGGTGCCGGTTATTAGAAGGCCAGAACCAATTTTTTTTAAAAAAATTACTAGTGTGCCGGCCATCAGTGTAAAAAAGAAAAAAAAATTGCATTGGGACACAAAAAAAGTCTCTGGTGCCAGCCATTAGAAGGCCAGAACCAAAATTTTTTTTCTTTAACTACTGTGGTGCCAGACATCAGTGTAGAAAAGTAAAAAAAAAATTGCATTGGGACACGAAAAAAGTCCCTGGTGCCGTCCATTAGAAGGACAGAACCAGAATTTTTTTTTAAAAAAATTACTAGTCTGGTGCCGGCCATCAGTGTAGAAAAGTAAAAAAAAAATTGCAATGGGACACGAAAAAAGTCCCTGGTACCGACCATTAGAAGGCCAGAACCAATTTTTTTTTAAAAAATTTACTAGTGTGGTGCCGGTTATTAGAAGGCTAGAACAATTTTTTTTTTTTAAATTACTGGTCTGGTGCCGGCCATCAGTGTAGAAAAGTAAAAAAAATTTGCATTGGGACACGAAAAAAGTCTCTGGTGCCAGCCATTAGAAGGCCAGAACCAATTTTTTTTTTTTAACTACTGTGGTGCCGGCCATCAGTGTAGAAAAGTAAAAAAATTTGTATTGGGACACGAAAAAAGTTCCTGGTGCCGGCCATTAGAAGGGCAGAACCAAAATCTTTTTTTTAAAAAAAAAATTACTAGTCTGGTGCCGGCCATCAGTGTAGAAAAGTAAAAAAAAAATTGCATTGGGACACAAAAAAAGTCCCTGGTGCCGGTCATTAGAAGGCCAAAACCAAAATATTTTTTTTAAAAAAATTACTAGTCTGGTGCCGGCCATCAGTGTAGAAAAGTTAAAAAAAAATTCATTGAGACACGAAAAAAGTCCCTGGTGCCGGCCATTAGAAGGCCAGAACCAATTTTTTTTAAATACTGGTATTTGTGTATACCAGTATGATACGATTTTTAAAAAAAAAAACCCTGGTGCCGGCCATTGGGTTCCCAAAGTCAAAAAAATCAATTTTTAAAAGCCTGACACAATCATCAGGCAATCATGGGGCCAAAATACCAGGTGGCGCCGGCCATTGGGTGCCCAAAACCCTATTCTACTGTTCATTTCAGGTCATTTTGGTGATTGTTTTTGAACCTGGGTTATTTTTATAAATATTAATTTTTTTAGGTCAATTTGGTAAAATAGCCTCAATTATCATACCAAAATAATAAAGGAACTAATTACTAGAGGGAATAATTTTTAAATGTGTAAAGCGTTAGTGATTGGGAGCATAATTTGACCAGTCGTAATATTTCTATTAACTCATTTCCTATAATGATGAATCTCAAAATTATACATAAACTTTGATTTAATGTGTAAATTGATGCATATACTTTGATTTGGTGTAATTATACATATAATACTATGGTTGTGGTTCAAATGTACACATGAAACTTTAATTTCATACACATTTAAAAAAAAATACATCAATTTATTTTTATATTAGATAAATATAATTATTTGTGTATGCAATATATAAATATAAAATAATAATTGTGTTAATAATTTGAGAGAATTAGATGAAATTAAAATTTCATGTATAAAATTGCACATTAAAACAAAGTTGATGTCTCATAGTCAAGAATTTAGGTTTTGTAATGAAAAATGAGAATGATAAAAAAAAAAAAAAATTGAAAAATGATAAAAGAGTTCATATGTTGGTTTCCGCTGCCTTAGTTTGAACCCGCCAATTCAGATCACAAGATAGTTACTTTAATGAAGATTATATTGCAAAAAGCACGTTGCAACTATTTTAATAATGTATAATAGGAAGGCATGAAACCCCAAATTTATCCATGTTTTTATTTTAAATTTCAAGTATTAGACAGATGCAGGTGGGTGAAATATAACAGTTTCTACTAAGTGACCAATGTTAGTAAATTTATGTGAGAATAATGTCTAAACCTGCTATTTTGAGGTAAGTTTATGAAGATGGCTTCTGGAAACTAATTGAGGCATGTGCATGACAAAATCAGGGATTGACATACAGCTAGGAAAGGAATTAAAATATTATATGGTTCAACAAAAGAATTGACCAACAACAATAAATGATCATCATCATGGGGATCTGAAACAATAATCAGAGCAGATTAGATTCGAATTTCAATGTCTATCTGCTCTTATTTCTTATGTACTTTATTTTTGAATCACTAATAATTTCCACCACAATATTGTTTCTCTGCTTTATACTTTGTTCAAAAGCCTTCAGGGAAGTAGAATACGCAATCTCTGGTCAATAATGGGATACTGTTTGAATTTTGAAAAGCTGGAATGCATGTTGTTTGGTGTATGATGTTGAGTTTAAGCTGGAATGCTTACATACAAGCGATATGTTAGACTTGCTTGTGGAAATTTCAAAACCTGAAAGACAAATAATATAATATTAACTAATATTTAAGTATGTCAATGACGGTTATTATCAGTTGGTGGTGAATGAGACCTATACAGCATCGAATGTTGTGGGGTAAAGTAGAAATCTACATAAGAGAGAATGATTCATCCACTTTATTCTATGCAACTAGTTGCTCCATGTTCTTACAGAAGAATGAGACCATGTAATTCTTGAATACTGCGTCAGATATCATAGTTCAACTGATTAGTAGGTAGCTCTAATCCCTGTTTAGACATCTTCAGTAGCTGTAGAAGAATGTTATTGTTGAGATATGGCAAGGGAATTGCAAAATTCTTCTAGATGAGGTAATTCTTTTTTCTTTTTTGTTGCAGACACCTTCTGCAACTTCTTTGCTACTTTAGTGATCATGCTTCGTTACTCTGCCTATGCAAAGACTATGAGGCTTTTCTAATACGCCTTCATTAATTACACAATCATTTACATTTTTCGAGTGTAAGTTGTTCAGTATCACCAAATAAGTGACGCTTGGCCTGTCTGTCCTTCAAGGAAAGATGTGCAAACCCAACCCTTGTTGAACAATGAAGACTGGGTACTCGAACAATGTTGAATCGCAGGGCAACATTAGAGGAGCTTGACTTGATAAACCAAATTCTTCCTCAGTTTTAAGAGGTAGACAAATATGTTATCGCAGGGAAAGCGTACAGTTGGTTACTACTATTTTTCTAGGAGTCTAGAAAATGTCATGCATAGCATTGAATTTGATATAAAGTGAGTCCCAATGGTTGCTCCTTCTACTCTACAACTAAATATGTTATGTTATGTCGGTTAAAACTTATGTGTTGAAAAACTCGTGGTCAACATCTACCTCTTTAATGGATTCCAGTAAATATCTTGAAAAAAAAAAACAAACCTATGTGTTGAAATTCTTGGTAGGCATATGTACGTGCACTTGTTAAGATGAATTAAGTTACCATTTATAATAATATTTTTATAGTAACAACGATCCTTCAATTGTACAAGAATCCTAGTCTTATGCTCTGTTTCAGTACCCAAAAACAATTTGTTGTTCTCATTTGATCAACCTTGAAGATAGATGAACAGTAATTGTACCTACTACATGATTCATTTGGATGACTGGCGAGATCCTCCTGATGCACTATCAATTTTTCACTGACCATCCGAATGAAGTAATAATCGATTAAAGTTTATTAATGTTAGTTAAAACCAACAGACCTGATGGTTGTTGAATCCATAAAAAATAAATTTTTATATTGAAATTAAATTAAATTTGTAATATAGTAAGTAAGATTGGTCCCACAAATATTAGATTGATCAGTTTTATTATTTCGTACAACAAAAAATTTATGCGAACCTATGAAAATAAATAAGGGGAATTTAATCTAAATATAAAACATGTAACTAAAATTCAAATAAAAACAAACACTAGAAATAAATTGAACGCAATAAAAATAAACAAACTGATAAACCATAATGTACACATATTTTAACCCCATGCTTGGCTTATTTTTGGATGAATTTTTATTAGATTTGATGAATTCGATGCTCCTAATCCCTTAATTTCATGTTTTATACTCAGGAGAGCTTAGGGAGTCGAAAAGAACGAGAAACGGGCCAAAAAGGGACAAAATGGGCCTACCTTAGAAACCAACACGGCCTGGGCTATCAAACACGACCGTGTGTTGCGAGCAGAATCGAACACGGCCTGGATCAACGTACACGGACAGACCACACGGCCGTGTGTGGCGAGCAGAAGCGAGCACGGCCTAAGGCTATCGAGCACGGGCGTGTCCCTGCCGTACCTAAGTGTAATTCTATCCGAAAAAACTTACTTGTGGGCCAAGAAAGGTGTTCCAAAGCCTATATAAACACCCTAAGGGGTAACCTAAAAGGGGACGGAGAGCAGAAGGCAGAAAATACTCGAAGACAGCCATCGGGAGCAGCTCGGAAGAAGGATTTCCATCAAGACTGAAGATCTTTCATCAAGTTCTTTAGAAGTTTTTGGGTTTTCTTATGTTTTGTTGTTTTTCCTATTCTATGATATTTCCCTCTATTAGTATGAATTAAACCCCTTAATACCTAAGGGGATGAAACCTATGACAGATCTTATTATTATTTGATTTATAAGATAAATACTTGTTCTTATTCTTAATTGTGAGTTCTTATTCTTGTTTTGATAATTCAGGTTATTAATTCAAGTTGAATGTGCTTATTCAGATGAGCAAAAGTCCCTGTTTAAGAGTAGATCAACACAATTAAGCAGAGTTGATTGCAACCCTAGAGATAGGGCGACAAAAATCTGCCGGATTAGAGTCAAATCTAATAAGGGAATCCATAGATCGAGTTAATTCGACAATAGGGGTTTTAATTAGAAAGAGATTTCAATTAATCAACCTAGAGTCAGTTGTTTTTAGTCTTGAAAGAGATATTAACATAATTTAGGGATTTCTACGGATTAAGTCAAGTGAATAAATCGTATGAATCAAAAGTAATAAGTGAAGTCTAGGTGGATTCTTCCTTGAGTATTGCCTTTATCATATAAGTTGTCTAAAAGTATTTACCTAAATTCATTCTCTGTCGTGCTCTTATTTAGTTTTAGTTAAAAAAAATCACTCCAATTCTTAGGCTAGATAATAAGAAGATTGTAATTACTAGTACTCTTGGTCCTTGTGGATACAATATTTTCGGTCTTACCATAACTATACTACTGTTCGATAGGTGCGCTTGCCTTTATTGTGATCGTAGTTAGTTAGAGACACATCAAGTTTTTGGCACCGTTACCGGGGACTAAGATATTAGGAACACTAAATTTTTATTACTTTAGCCATTTTTATTTTTATTACAATTTATTTTTGTTTTTAGTTTAATTTACTAACTTTTATTTTATTTGCTTCTGGCAGGTATTTTTAGTTTATGACTAGAAAAAACCCGTCAGGACCATTACTTTTCGACAGTGAGATTGAAAACACAGCTCGCAGAAACCGAAGAGAAATAAGGCAAAGTCTACAATACATAGAAGAAGAGCAAGAAGACGAACCCAATACTACCGAAGAGATGGCTGATAATAATCCGCTACCTCCTGTGGTTGCCTCAAATCCGGTGAATCAAAATCCTGCTCCTCGTACTATATATGATTATGCTAAACCTAATTTAACAGAGAATCTGAATCAAGTATTGTTAGACTCGCTATTCTTTTGCAAATAATTTTGAACTGAAACCTAACACTATTCGGATGATTCAAAGATTTGTTCAGTTTGATGGTTTGCAGGATGAGGATCCAAACAATCACTTGGCAAATTTTCTGGAATTTTGCGACACTTTCAAGATTAATGGCATTTCTGATGATGCCATTCGCCTTCGGTTGTTTCCCTTCTCGTTAAGGAACAAAGCTAAAAAGTGGTTGAACTCGTTACCACGAGGATCAATCACTACTTGGGAACAGATGACCGAGAAATTCTTATTAAAATATTTTTCGCCGGCTAAAACGGCTAAGTTGAGAAATGATATCTCTTATTTTGTGCAGATGGATTTAGAAACACTTTACGATGCATGGGAGAGATACAAGGATCTACTGAGAAGGTGCCCTCACCATGGGTTACCATTATGGCTACAGGTTCAAACCTTTTACAATGGTGTGAACCCCTCAACTAGGCAGTTGATTGATACAAACCCGCAGTGTACACTAAACAATAAAACACATGAGGCTGCTTACGAATATATTGAAGAGATGTCACTGAATAACTATCAGTGGCAAGTTATGAGGACAAAGCCAACAAAGGCAGTCGGTGTTTTCAACCTCGACGCAGTAACCATGCTATCAAACCAGGTAGAACTTTTAAATAAAAAGACTGATAATTTGTGTAGTTCTTCGCAGGTACATCCAGTGATGCAGTGCGATACGAATGGAGGAGGAATGAGCAATACAGAATATCCATCCTACAACCTTGGCATAGAAAGCGAACAGATGAACTATATGGGTAATAATTTTAGATCTCAGAATAATCTTTATAGTAACACTTACAATCCAGGTTGGAGGAACCACCCAAATTTCTCGTGGGGTGGTCAAGGAAATCAGAGACAACAAACCCCTCCAGGCTTTCAACAACAACCCTATCCACAGGAGAAAAAGCCGAACCTTGAGGAGATGCTTACTAAATTCATCTCGGTGTCAGAAACGCATTTTCAGAACACCAAAATTGCACTCAAAAACCAACAGGCATCAATTCAAGGACTCAAAAACCAAATAGATCAGCTTGCCAAGCTGATCTCTGAACGACCACAAGGCAGCCTGCCAAGCAACACTGAAACTAACCCAAAGGGGCAACTCCATGCCATCACGGTGCGCGACGAAGAAGGGTTAGTAGAATCTGAATCTGAACCGAGGCAAGAACCTGTAGTAAGTAAAAGTAAGGGTTGGGAAAGCCACAATACACAAACACCAGTAAGTAATGAGTATGTACCTCGTATACCATACCCTAACGCGACAAAGAAAAACCGCACATATGAACAATTCGGTAAATTCCTTAAACTTCTAAAGAAATTACATATTAACTTACCGTTTATTGAAGCTCTTTCGCAGATGCCCAATTCAGTAAAATTCTTGAAGGAGCTTCTAGCAAACAAGCAAAAGTGAAATGATGCGTCGCACGTGGAGTTAAACGCAGTTTGCTCAGCCATTTTACAGAATAAACTACCCAATAAATTAAAGGATCCAGGGAGTTTTACTATTCCTTATTTAATTGGTAGTTTAAATATTAAACACGCTTTAGCTGATTTAGGGGCGAGTATTAACGTCATGCCCTATAAAGTGTTTAAGCAACTAGGTCTTGGCAAACCTAAAAAAACTAGGATGAGTATTCAACTCGCAGATAAAACTATTAGATTTCCTAGGGGAATTGTTGAGGATGTGCCTGTAAAAATTGATAAATTTATATTCCCAGTTGACTTCGTTGTTCTAGACATGGATGAGGACAGTAACGCACCCTTAATTTTAGGACGACCCTTTTTTAGCAACTGCTAAAACTAGAATTGATGTTGGTACAGGTGAGCTCACACTTCGTGTAGGTGATGAAATGATCACTCTTCAGGCTCGTGACTCGGTTAGTAATAAAGGTGAGTACATAAATTCTATTAATAACCATTCGATTCAACCCTCTTTTCAGGAAGCACCTCGAAAATACACAACTGAGCCACATCCTAGTTCTCGTGCCAATAATGAAATAAATTACGAGGAGCGAAGGCTTCAGATCGATGAACTAGACGAGTGGAGGACACATGCCAAGGAGAAACCAAGAACACACGAACCGAAACCGAGGCAACTCCATGACGGGCTTAAAGGAAAAGCAAATCACTTCAAAGTTGGAGATCAGGTACTATTAGATGCAACCGATCCTCGTGTTGCCACTTCTGAACCTAATGGAACAACCCCTTTCACGGTACTTAATATTTTCTCATACGGTACAGTCGAGGTAACTCATTCTCAATTCGGCACCTTCAAGGTAAATGGTACTCGTCTAAAACCTTATCTTAATGAAATTGATAGCAGGAATGAGGAGTTTCAACTCCTCAAACCACCATGATCATGCGAATAAAAGGTAAGTCTAGCTTAGGACTTTAAACAAGCGCTTCTCGGGAGGCAACCCGAGCACTAACCTTATTAAACATTTTCAATTTTTAGCACCTAACTAAAAACTAACCATATTAATAAGCGCAGGTTTCTCTACCACACGGCCTTGCACACGGGCGTGGCTGTGGTCGTGTGGCGACCACGAGGAGGCACAAGGGCATGATGGAGATCGTGCGGGTCAAGGACAATTTTTTTTTCCAAAAACACAGGCTGCGATAAAATGCAACGGCCGTGCGACGCGGCCGTGGTCGACTCTGACTAAGGAACATGGGGTGCTGATAAATCCCCACGGACGCGCCTTAAGACCGTGGGCAATACTGAGTGAATGACACGGGCGTGCGACACGCCCATGCCCTATAAACCGTGGTCGATACTGATTAATCAACATGGGCATGTGACCCTCTACACAAGTGTGGGAGAAACGAACGAAACACAACACGGTCGTACGACACGGCCGTGTGACCTAACACGCTTAGGGCACACGGGCGTGGGCAGCGACCAGATGCCACAATTTCTATTTAAACCCCCTTCTTCTATTCACTTTCTTCCCCAATTTTTCTACTCCCAAAACCCTAGCCATCACACCCCTTTCTTTTCCCATTATATTCTCCCTTAATTTTCCTTTCCCCCTTTCCCTTATTCCTTCTTTACACCGCCACCACCATCCCACCAACCAGTTCATGCGGCAGCTTTACTGACTGACATATCTGAGCGCCTCACTCGGTTCGAACAATACTGTACTTAGTAATTTAACGACAATGCTCGACGATTCGACGGTATCGAGGTGACGCTGCAACAGATTTGTCAGCATTTCCACATATCGCCGCCACCCCCACCTCACGATCCATCTGGGGACGAGGACCTTTGAGTCCACTTATTTTTTTCATTTTCTTTATCTTAATTTTTTTAAACTATTTATTTTTATCTTTCTTGTTTTTAATTTCTATTAGTATATTTTGATTTCTTTTTTATCTCTAGACTGTCTATTATCGAGTAACCATAACAACGTATTAATAAAACCCCCTAAAAACTTTACTGATGACTCCGCAGTTTCTAAAGGTTCAAGGTGCTACTAAGGAATGAACAAACTACCGGAATATTCTCCTCCACCTTTACCTCTGCCTAGTTCATCATGTCTATCATTGGCTCTATTTTCACTCCCTAAGGATTTCATCCATAATTCAGGAAGTTTCACTTCTCTCCCTATATTATGATTTTCTTACTATATTGCTATTATCTATCTTTTTACATTGAGGACAATGTGCATCTTAAGTGTGGGGAGGTTATTTAATTAATTATCAGAAAATCCCTAAATTATGTCTTGTTCTTAAGTAAGTTTCTCATATTAATATTAGAATGAAACTTTTATTGACTTATGATTTTTATTGATATATTTTGAATTAAGTCATAGGTAATTGTGCATTAATGGTTTAAACTTTAAGACATCAGAGAATCAAGCATGATAAGTCTATTTTCAGAATTAAAATTTTGTTAGGTCATTTCCCTAAATTTAAATATTACTTTGAAGTTTGAAATTTGCAAGGTTGACATCAAAAACCATAATTTTTGTGAGATTTTGAGCCTTTTAGAGCATATTCTCTTCTTGCTCACTTTATTGATTATGAGTGTGTCAATATTGATTTGTTATTCTAGAACTTGCTTCGATTATGCATGTCGAGACCACACCTTTGATTTGATATACTGAGATGATAAAGGCACCTAGGTTTTAACCCATTTATTCCATTAAAAGCCTAACTTCATAATTAACCCCTAGTGAACCCCTTTGAGGCCTAATCAGCCATTTCTTGATATACCACGAATATTAACCCGAAACCCAGTTATTTGATTTGTTATCCCCATTTTTCTTGACTCCGCTTTTGTCGAGATTTGATTTGATCAGTTGCCTAACTACATTCTTTATTTCAGTGGTTAAATTCATCTTATATCATGTACTTGTTCTTGTTCTTAAAAAAAATGGAAATATATTCATTATTAGTTCTTTGTTATTTGAGCTTAAACAGTTTATTCCACATTTTGAGAAGGAGCTCGGATTATTAGTGATAAGTCTTTTTAATTGATGTAATTATTCAGTATTAGTTCATTTTTTCTAGTTAGGTAAATTGTCAATTCAATCTCGATTCCAATCTTCTTTTTCAGCCTTTATCCATACTGTAAGAGCCCAAATTTGCCCGGGCCCAATTAACCAAACCAGACACACAAAAATTAAAAAAAAACAAATAAAAAACCAATAATTAAAATTCCATTACAGTCCATAGTCCATTTACATTTAAAGTCCAAATGGCCCAGATTAGGACCTAAATAAACTAAACCCTAACCCCTAACCCATTTACAGCCCAACAAGCCAACCCAAAACACTAAACCCAATCTTGAAACCGGCCCGAATGGCCCAAACAGTTTCAGCAGACAGAAACCCTAGGAGAGCTTCCAGAAGATTCCAGTGCCGCAGTAGCCTCCCTCGCGCGTGCCTCCACGCGCGCCACTGCTCGTGCTCTCGCACGCCCCACGCGCCTCCGTACGCTACGTTCGCGCCTTCCATACCTACAAACAGAATTACCAATAGCAGAAAAATAACAATACACAGAGAGAAAATAAAAAAAAAGAGTTTTTTTTGTATTTCGAGCTATAAAAAAGCCGAATAGAACCACTGTAATGGAGGCCACGTTTTTTGAATACAAATAGCAAAAGGTATATTTTCCGGATTTTTTTCAGTCTATTTGCTTCGAATGTCGTGTATATACATAGAAAGAGAATAAAAATGCAAACTTTTTACCTTTTGTGACGATCAGAGTCCCGAATACGAAGCGTTTTTGGTCTGTTCTTCGATTTTAGTAGGGGATTTGGGTATTCGTTTTTATAGATTTGAGTTTAAGGTGTCAAAAGGGGTTTAAATCGGCGTCTTTTGGGGTATCCGACCACCGCGCACGACGGAGGACGGTGGCGGAGTACGGCGGCCCGATGACTGGAGCTCGGCCGAACCTTGGGATGCTTTCGGAGGGTAGAGTTTTTTTTTCAGAATGTTTAAACTTTTTTTTCTGAGAAAGGGTGTTTAAAATGAATTTTTCGGTCCGTTTTTGGTATTTATTGTCCCTCGGTGCGACGTCGTTTTGGTATGGTCTGTTAATGACCAAAACGGCGTCGTTTAGAGGCTATACCTGCGTGAGTGACCCGACCCGGGAAAGGATCCGCGCGTTTTATGGAATTGGGTTATTTACCCATTTAGTCCTTCCGCATTTTGTTTCTTTTCTAATTAAGTTCTATTTTATTTTAATTTTGCTTTTAATTTTTGTTCTGTTTTAATTTAGTCCCCATGTATACACTGCATTTTGGATCTCGAAAATATTTGCTGGTTTAGCCCCTGATAATTTACGCGCATTTCAGTTTGATCCTTGCATATGTTCAAATGATTTTATTTATTATAAATTAGTCTTTTAATTTTTTTTTGCTTCAATTAAGTACTTTTTTCATACACAATATTCTCATTTTTATTAAGTTTAATTCATTTATTTATTTAGTTTTAAACTATTTTATAATATGATAAAAATATATTTATATACTATCTATTTTAAATTATTTTAAATTATTTTATATACCTTATTTTAGACTCTATTTATTCATTTTAGAATGTTTTAATATTATTTTGCACTTTTATATGTATATTTAAACGTTTTATATATCATTTGTTTTAAATTATTGTATATTATGGATTTTTAAAGCTACTTTTTTAAAGATTTTAAATTTATTTATTATTATTTTTAAGGGTTTATATTCTATTTATTTTTAATTTGATTTAGATTCATTTCCTATTGTGATTATATATATTGTTTGATCCATTTTTAAAAATTCGTTAGTGTGAATATTGGAATAATGTAGGTTGAATGATTATTTGTTTTATGCGTCATAATTTGAATTCATCGCTTCGTATTGTTCATTGGTATCATATTCGATTATTTATGCTTCCCAACACCATGTTTCATTAATGCTTTTACAATGTGTTTTGGCATGATAATATGTCATTGTTCTTATGCGTGTTGTAAACTTTTTACTATGAATGACCATTTAAATGTTTTTGTTCAATCAATTATCTTTTAATTAAATCATCAATTCTTTTTTTTTTTAAATAGTGACTAAAGGAACCTTTCGAGAATAAGGTAATATTTCGTGTTTAGAAATTCGAGAAATCATGTCCTATCGTGCTGGGTTTCGGTTTTCCATTTGACCAAATAACCAAATATCCTTTTAAAATTTTATCCATATTTTCCAAATAAGGCAATATTTCATGTTTAGAAATTGAGAAATCGTGCCCCTATCGTTGGGTTGGGTTTTCCGTTTGACCAAATAATTGAATGTCCTTATAAAAATCTCAATGCATGAACTTTGGAAATCACGAGAGGATCTTGGCATCGAGGGTTTGAAACGTCATATCTTATCGTGTTGGATGTGATATTTTATTCCTTCGGAACAAGTGAATCTCAACATCCAATTCGAGTTATTTTAAATTTTTAAAAAAAGAAATTGTATTCTAAAATCGTTTCAAATTTTTAGCATTATGACATCAATTAATCAAGTTGGTACCAATTTTTGGGCGTTGCGAGGGTGCTAATCCTTCCTCGTACATAACCGACTCCCGAACCTATTTTCTTAGATTTCGTAGACCAAAATTATTGTTTTAATAAATCAAAATGTTTTATTAAAATTATCCATCTCAAGGTGATCCGATCGCACCTCGAATAAAAGATCGGTGGCGACTCCATATTTCTTTTTAAAGTCGATCCCCGTTTTTTCAAAAAAAAATGGTTTCGACACATACCTTTAACCTAAGCCCCATTACAACCCTTTAAAAGACCTTTTGATCTGTGTATCATCTCATTTTATAGTGATGAAGATTTGATTTTCATGCAAGCCTATGGTAATAACTTTTCATATATTGACTTCTGAGTGCTTAATTTGAACCTTAAACACTTTGAGTGATTTGAGTGAACCTTTAGTGAGGATGTCAATTCTTGTCAGTTTTGGATCAAAGGTAATTATTTAGATAAGGGGAAACACCTATGTTTTCGGGCTACAAAAAATTTCGTGACTTAGATTGTTTAAATCTTTAGGACTCTTTAAGTTAAATTATCAATGTATGAATTACCTGTAAGTTAAATTATCAATGTATGAATTACCTGTGAATTATGATGAGACATTATTGATGAGAATTATGAATTAAGGAAGTTAATTTTAATTGTGAGTTGAGGATTTTCTTGAGGACAAGCAAATGCTTAAGTGTGAGGATATTTGATAAACCATAATGTACACATATTTTAACCCCATGCTTGGCTTATTTTTGGATGAATTTTCATTAGATTTGATGAATTCAATGCTCCTAATCCCTTAATTTCATGTTTTACACTCGGAGAGCTTAGGAGTCGAAAAGAACGAGAAACGGGCCAAAAGGGACAAATGGGCCTACCTTAGAAACCAACACGGCCTGGGCTATCAAACACGGCCGTGTGTTGCGAGCAGAATCGAACACAGCCTGGATCAACGTACATGGATAGACCACACGGCCGTGTGTGTGTGAGCGAAGCAGCACGACCCTAAGGCTATCGAGCACGGGCGTGTCCTGCCGCTGCACCTAAGTGTAATTCTATACGAAAAAGCTTACTTGTGGGCCAAGAAAGGTGTTCCAAAGCCTATATAAACACCCTAGGGGGTAACCTAAAAGGGACGGAGAGCGTATGCGAGAAAATACTCAAGACGACCATCGTGAGCAGCAGCTCGGAAGAAGGATTTCCATCAAGACCTGAAGATCTCCCATCAAGTTCTTTAGAAGTTTTGGGTTTTCTTATGTTTTGTTGTTTTTCCTATTCTATGATATTTCCTCTATTAGTATGAACTAAACCCCTTAAATACCTAAGGGGATGAAACCTATGATGAGATCTTATTATTATTTGATTTATAAGATAAATACTTGTTCTTATTCTTAATTGTGAGTTCTTATTCTTGTTTTGATAATTCAGGTTATTAATTCAAGTCGAATGTGCTTATTCAGAGGAGCAAAAGTCCCTGTTTAAGAGTAGATCAACACAATTAAGCGGAGTTGATTACAACCCTAGAGATAGGGCGACGAAAATCTGCCGGATTAGAGTCAAATCTAATAAGGGAATCCATAGATCGAGTTAATGCGACAATAGGGGTTTTAATTAGAAAGAGATTTCAATTAATCAACCTAGAGTCAGTTGTTTTTAGTCTTGAAAGAGATATTAACATAATTTAGGGATTTCTACAGATTAAGTCAAGTGAATAAATCGTATGAATCAAAAGTAATAAGTGAAGTCTAGGTGGATTCTTCCTTGAGTATTGCCTTTATCATATAAGTTGTCTAAAAGTATTTACCTAAATTCATTCTCTGTCGTGCTCTTATTTAGTTTTAGTTAAAAGAAATCACTCCAATTCTTAGGCTAGATAATAAGAAGATTGTAATTACTAGTACTCTTGGTCCTTGTGGATACAATATTTTCGGTCTTACCATAACTATACTACTATTCGATAGGTGTGCTTGTCTTTATTGTGATCGTAGTTAGTTAGAGACACATCAAGTTTTTGGCACCGTTGCTGGGGACTAAGATATTAGGAACACTAAATTTTTATTACTTTAGCCATTTTTATTTTTATTACAATTTATTTTTGTTTTTAGTTTAATTTACTAACTTTTATTTTATTTTCTTCCGATGTATTTTTAGTTTATGACTAGAAAAACCCGTCGGGACCATTACTTTTCGACAAAGTGAGATTGAAAGCACGACTTGCAAAAACCCGAAGAGAAATAAGGCGAAGTCTACAATACATAGAAGAAGAGCAAGAAGACGAACCCAATACTACCGAAGAGATGGTGATAATAATCCGCTACCTCCCGTGGTTACCGCAAATCCGGTGAATCAAAATCTTGCTCCTCGTACTATGTATGATTATACTAAACCTAATTTAACAGAACTGAATCAAGTATTGTTAGACTCTTTATTTGTCGCAAATAATTTTGAACTGAAACCTAACACTATTAAGATGATTCAGCAATTTGTTCAGTTTGATGGTTTGCAGGATGAGGATCCAAACAATCACTTGGCAAATTTTCTGGAATTTTGCGACACTTTCAAGATTAATGGCGTTTCTGATGATGCCATTCGCCTTGGTTGTTTCCTCTCGTTAAGGAACAAAGCTAAGCGATGGTTGAACTTCGTTACCACGAGGATCAATCACTACTTGGGAACAAATGACCGAGAAATTCTTATTAAAATATTTTCCGTCGGCTAAAACGGCTAAGTTGAGAAATGATATCTCTTCTTTTGTGCAGATGGATTTAGAAACACTTTACGATGCATGGGAGAGATACAAGGATCTACTAAGAAGGTGCCCTCACCATGGGTTACCATTATGGCTACAGGTTCAAACCTTTTACAATGGTGTGAACCCCTCAACTAGGCAGTTGATTGATACAGCCGTCGGCGGTACACTAAACAATAAAACACATGAGGCTGCTTACGAATTTATTGAAGAGATGTCACTGAATAACTATCAGTGGCAAGTTATGAGAACAAAGCCAACAAAGGGAGTTGGCGTTTTCAACCTCGACGCAGTAACCATGCTATCAAACTAGGTAGAACTTTTAAATAAAAAGATTGATAGTTTGTGTAGTTCTTCGCAGGTACATCCAGTGATATAGTGCGATACGAATGGAGGAGGAATGAGCAATACAGAATATCCGTCCTACAACCTTGGCATAGAAAGCGAACAGATGAACTATATGGGTAATAATTTTAGATCTCAGAATAATCTTTATAGTAACACTTACAATCCAGGTTGGAGGAACCCTTTATATTGAACCTGCAAAGAACTTTCTCAATATACCCCTTCCGACTTAGGTACAATTTACTTGCTTTTCTATCTCTAAGAATCTCCATACCAAGTATCTTCTTTGTTGGTCCCAAATCTTTCATCTCAAATTCTTCACTTAGTTGGGCTTTGACCTTTCTTATCTCTCCTTTATCTTTTGCTGCTATCAACATGTCATCAACAGAAAGAAGTAGATACACAAAAGAACCATCACTGTTTTTCTTAAAGTAAACACAATCATCAAAACTACTTCTTTTAAAATCATGAGAAGTCATAAAAGAATCAAACCTCTTGTACCCATTGTCTTGGTGATTGTTTCAAACCGTAAAGGGAGTTTTTAGCAAGCAAACATAGCCCTCTTTTTCGAGATCAGTAAAACCCTCTGGTTGTTGTATGTAAATATCTTCCTCAAGTTCTCCATACAAAAATGCAGTTTTTACATCTAACTGCTCAAGCTTCAAATCATGCATGGCCACAATACCAAGCAAAGCTCGAATCAAACTATGCTTCACAACCTGGGAGAACACATCTCGTGAAGTCCACTCCTCGGAATTTGATGTAACCTTTTGCAACAAGCCTTGCTTTATATCTCGGGTTCTTCAACTCCCCTGAGTCCCTTCTTTCTTTTAAACACCCATTTACAATGAATAACCTTTTTACCTTTAGGAAGTTTCACAAGATCCCATGTTCTGTTTTTATGGAGTGATTCCATCTCCTCTTGCATAGCAAACATCCACTTTTCTGAGTCTTCACAGCTAACCACCTAAGAATAATTAGACAGCTCTTGGTTTGCATCTATATCTTCGGCCACATTTAAAGCATAAGCAACTAGATCAGCCTCGGCATACTTCTCTGGAGGTTTAATTTCTCTTCTAGTTCTATTTTTGGCGATAGAGTATTGTGGTGAAGAAGCAACTCTATTCTCAATTTTTTGTACTGGCTTGAGGAGTCGACTTTGTATTAATCTGATGCTCCACCTGCTTTTAATTTTCTTTATTGAAAGAGTCTTTAAGAGATAAGTTAGGTAGCATAACAGTTTCATCAAAAACAACATCTCTGCTAATCACAACTTTTCTATTTTCAGGACACCATAACTTATACCCTTTTACACCAGCTTTATAACCAAGAAAAACACATTTAATGGATCTCGGTTCCAATTTTCCATTATCAACATGAGCATACGTAGGACACCCAAAGATCTTTAAATCAGAATAATTAGTAGGATTACCAAACCATACCTCTTGTGGAGTCTTTTTCTCAATGGCAATGGATGGAGATCGGTTGATCAAAAAACATGCAGTAGAGGCTGCTTCGGCCCAAAACGACTTTGGTAAGTTGGCATTTGACAACATACATCAAACTTTCTCCATGATCGTTTCTGTTCATTCGCTCGCAATCTTTGTTGTTTTGTTGTGGAGTATGACGAATCGTCAAGTGTCTCACGATCCTTCCGACTTGCACGATTTATTAAACTCATCGAACAAAACTCTAAGCCATTGTCCTGACGGAGGTGTTTTATTTGTTTTCCGTCTTTTTTCAATCATAGTTTTCCAAGACTTAAATGCGGAAAACACATCGCTTTTCTGCTTCAGGAAGAATGCCCCAAACTTTTCGGAAAAATCATCAATAAAAGTTAGCATATAATTAGCTCCACCTCTTGAAGGCACTCTTGATGGCCCCCACAGATCAGAATGAATATACTCCAACGTTTCCTTTGTGTTATGGATTCCTCTGGTGAATCGAACTCTCTTTTGCTTCCCAAAAACGCAGTGCTCACAGAACTTCAGTTTGCAAATTCCTTGCCCATCAAGAAGTCATCTTTTGCTCAATTCTGCCATGCCATTCTCACTCATATGCCCTAGGCGCATATGCCAAAGTTTAGTAATATCATCATCTAACAAGGAAGAGGAAACGACAGCTATATCACCATAACATGTAGAGACCCCTCGCAAAACATATAACTTGGCGGTCTTTTCTCGCCCTTTCATCACAACGAGGAACCTTTGGAAATCTTCAAAATCCCACTTTCAGCTGTGTATTTGTACCCTATTGAATCAAGAGTACTCAACGAAATTAAATTTCTCTTCAATTCTGGAACATGTCGTACGTCACTAAGTGTTCTGACAACTCCATCAAACATCTTAACTTTAATTATTCCAACACCTGCGATTTTACACGAAGCATTATTTCCCATCAAAACAACACCTTCAGACATTGTTTCGTAATTTGTAAACCAATCCCGATTGGGACACATATGGAAGGTGCAACCCGAATCAAGTATCCACTCCTCGCTCACTTTAGAATTGTTGACAGAAGCGACTAGAAGTTCACCATCACTGTAGTCTTCTACAACATCGCCTTCACGGAATTTTTCGGTTGTTTTCCCTTTGATTCGCAGCCTCCCTTTTAATCTTGTTCTGTAGCTTATAGCATTCAGTTTTAATGTGCCCTTTCTTCTTGCAGAAGTTACAAGTTTTACCTCTGTTTGAAGACTTTGATCTACCCTTAGATTTACCACGAGGATTCCGTTCCTGTGTCCTTCCACAATCATCATCAGGATTTCGATCTTGTCTCCCATGAACAATGAGACCCTCTTCCTGAGAGTCGAGTTTAACCACAAGATGCTTCATCTTATCATACGAGGTCAAAGAATCATAAACCTCATCAACTGTGAGAGACTCGCGGCTATATAAAATCGTGTCTCTGAAGGTTGAATAAGACGGGGGCAACGAACAAAGTAGAATCAACCCTAGATCTTCCTTATCATACTGAACCTCCATGGCTTCCAAGTTTGAGAGAATTTCTTTAAACACTTTTAAGTGTTCGTGCACAGACGCACCTTCCTCCAAACGATGAGCATAAAGACATTGCTTCATATGCAACTTGCTGGTTAGAGTTTTCGACATACATATTTGTTCTAGCCTCTTCCATAATGCCGCGCGGTCTTCTCTTTCATCACATCTTACAAAATTTCGTTAGACAAATGCGATGTAATCGTGTTAACGCCTTTCGATCCTTTGCGCTTCTTCTCTTCCTCCGTCAATGTCGACGGCATCTTATCTACCCCTAGCAAGGCTTCCTCTAAATCCATCTGTGCAAGAACTGCTTGCATCTTTATTTGCCACAACGCAAATCTGGTATTGCGATCCAACAGCGAAATTTCATACTTTAAAGACGCCATTACCGTGATCGAGATGAAAAAACTGGAAGCTCTGATACCAATTTGTGAAAAATATAACATCGATAATGACAAATATATCGCAAAGAAAAGAGAAACAAAAATAAAGAACACACAGATTTTACGTGGAAACCCTTTGGGAAAAAACCACGGGCCAGAGGAGAAGAAAATTCACTATGTCGAATTTGAATCAATTTACAAGAGGAATAGACTATGTCTATTTATAGGCTTGTAAAGCCATATTCTAATAGGAGTGTAGTAAGATTGAAACTCCTTATTCTAATCAATATCCAATAGATGGAGTTTAATAAGGTTTAAAAACCTTATTTAAAATAAAATAAAAGAAGTGTAGTTCTATAGGGATTCTTCTTTTATTTTATTTTACCATTGTATTTTATTTAAATAAAGATTCGGGTCACTTAATTCTAACAAGATTTTTTCTCCTGCAACCGATAAGTCGATTATAGTGATTGAGGAACAACCTCAAACCACCAAATTTCTTCCAGTATGTAAATTTATTGCGAGAACAGCCCGAAAACTAATCCTTACCATGCAAATAACCTTGAAATTAGCTTTAATGATTTAATTCCTTGGCAGCTTTGCGGACTTGAAGGACCCGAATCAAATCAACGGCCTTAACTGCGCAGGTAATATAAACTTGATTGTTAATTCACTTGACGGATTCAATCACTTACTCAATTGGTTATGTCAATTAAATGGGTTAATTCACCATAATTTTTGTGAGATTTTGAGCCTTTTAGAGCATATTCTCTTCTTGCTCACTTTATTGATTATGAGTGTGTCAATATTGATTTGTTATTCTAGAACTTGCTTCGATTATGCATGTCGAGACCACACCTTTGATTTGATATACTGAGATGATAAAGGCACCTAGGTTTTAACCCATTTATTCCATTAAAAGCCTAACTTCATAATTAACCCCTAGTGAACCCCTTTGAGGCCTAATCAGCCATTTCTTGATATACCACGAATATTAACCCAAAACCAGCTTATTTGATTTGTTATCCCCATTTTTCTTGACTCGCTTTTGTCGAGATTTGATTTGATCAGTTGCCTAACTACATTCTTTATTTCAAGTTGGTTAAATTCATCTTATATCATGTACTTGTTCTTGTTCTTAAAAAAAATGGAAATATATTCATTATTAGTTCTTTGTTATTTGAGCTTAAACAGTTTATTCCACATTTTGAGAAGGAGCTCGGATTATTAGTGATAAGTCTTTTTAATTGATGTAATTATTCGATATTAGTTCATTTTTTCTAGTTAGGTAAATTGTCAATTCAATCTCGATTCCAATCTTCTTTTTCACCTTTATCCATACTGTGTAAGAGCCCAAATTTGCCGGGCCCAATTAACCAAACCGGACACACAAAAATTAAAAAAACAAATAAAAAACCAATAATTAAAATTCCATTACAGTCCATAGTCCATTTACATTTAAAGTCCAAATGGCCCAGATTAGGACCTAAATAAACTAAACCCTAACCCTAACCCATTTACTGCCCAACAAGCCAACCCAAAACACTAAACCCAATCTTGAAACGGCCCGAATGGCCCAAACAGCTTTCAGCATGACGAAACCCTAGGAGAGCTTCCGGAAGATTCCGGCGCAGTAGCCTCTCGCTCGCGCTCCACTCCACGCGCCATCGCTTCGTGCTCGCACGCCCCACGCGCCTCCGCACGCTACGTTCGCGCCTTCCGTACCTACAAACAGAATTACCAATAGCAGAAAAATAGCAATACACAGAGAGAAAATAAAAAAAAAGAGTTTTTTTTGTATTTCGAGCTATAAAAAAGCCGAATAGAACCATTGTAATGGAGGCCACGTTTTTTGAATACAAATAGCAAAAGGTATATTTTCCGGATTTTTTTCAGTCTATTTGCTTCGAATGTCGTGTATATACATAGAAAGAGAATAAAAATGCAAACTTTTTACCTTTTGTGACGATCAGAGTCCCGAATACGAAGCGTTTTTGGTCTGTTCTTCGATTTTAGTAGGGGATTTGGGTATTCGTTTTTATAGATTTGAGTTTAAGGTGTCAAAAGGGGTTTAAATCGGCGTCTTTTGGGGTATCCGACCACCGCGCACGACGGAGGACGGTGGCGGAGTACGGCGGCCCGATGACTGGAGCTCGGCCGAACCTTGGCCAGTGCTCGGAGGGTAGAGTTTTTTTTTCAGAATGTTTAAACTTTTTTTTCTGAGAAAGGGTGTTTAAAATGAATTTTTCGGTCCGTTTTTGGTATTTATTGTCCCTCGGTGCGACGTCGTTTTGGTATGGTCTGTTAATGACCAAACGCGGCGTCGTTTAGAGGCTATACTGCGTGAGTGACCCGACCGGGAAAGGATCCGCGCGTTTTATGGAATTGGGTTATTTACCCATTTAGTCCTTCCGCATTTTGTTTCTTTTCTAATTAAGTTCTATTTTATTTTAATTTTGCTTTTAATTTTTGTTCTGTTTTAATTTAGTCCCCATGTATACACTGCATTTTGGATCTCGAAAATATTTGCTGGTTTAGCCCCTGATAATTTACGCGCATTTCAGTTTGATCCTTGCATATGTTCAAATGATTTTATTTATTATAAATTAGTCTTTTAATTTTTTTTTGCTTCAATTAAGTACTTTTTTCATACACAATATTCTCATTTTTATTAAGTTTAATTCATTTATTTATTTAGTTTTAAACTATTTTATAATATGATAAAAATATATTTATATACTATCTATTTTAAATTATTTTAAATTATTTTATATACCTTATTTTAGACTCTATTTATTCATTTTAGAATGTTTTAATATTATTTTGCACTTTTATATGTATATTTAAACGTTTTATATATCATTTGTTTTAAATTATTGTATATTATGGATTTTTTAAAGCTACTTTTTACATTATTTTAAATTTATTTATTATTATTTTTTAAGGGTTTATATTCTATTTATTTTTAATTTGATTTAGATTCATTTCCTATTGTGATTATATATATTGTTTGATCCATTTTTAAAAATTCGTTAGTGTGAATATTGGAATAATGTAGGTTGAATGATTATTTGTTTTATGCGTCGCAATTTGAATTCATCGCTTTCGTATTGTTCATTGGTATCATATTCGATTATTTATGCTTCCCAACACCATGTTTCATTAATGCTTTTACAATGTGTTTTGGCATGATAATATGTCATTGTTCTTATGCGTGTTGTAAAATTTTTACTATGAATGACCATTTAAATGTTTTTGTTCAATCAATTATCTTTTAATTAAATCATCAATTCTTTTTTTTTTTAAATAGTGACTAAAGGAACCTTTCGAGAATAAGGTAATATTTCGTGTTTAGAAATTCGAGAAATCGTGCCCTATCGTGCTGGGTTTCGGTTTTCCATTTGACCAAATAACCAAATATCCTTTTAAAATTTTATCCATATTTTCCAAATAAGGCAATATTTCATGTTTAGAAATTCGAGAAATCGTGCCCTATCGTGCTGGGTTTCGGTTTTCCGTTTGACCAAATAATTGAATGTCCTTATAAAAATCTCAATGCATGAACTTTGGAAATCACGAGAGGATCTTGGCATCGAGGGTTTGAAACGGCATATCTTATCGTGTTGGATGTGATATTTTATTCCTTCGGAACAAGTGAATCTCAACATCCAATTCGAGTTATTTTAAATTTTTAAAAAAAGAAATTGTATTCTAAAATCGTTTCAAATTTTTAGCATTATGACATCAATTAATCAAGTTGGTACCAATTTTTGGGCGTTGCGAGGGTGCTAATCCTTCCTCGTACATAACCGACTCCCGAACCTATTTTCTTAGATTTCGTAGACCAAAATTATTGTTTTAATAAATCAAAATGTTTTATTAAAATAATCCATCTCACAGTGATCCGATCGCACCTCGAATAAAAGATCGGTGGCGACTCCATATTTCTTTTTAAAGTCGATCCCGTTTTTCAAAAAAATGGTTTCGACACATACCTTTAACCCAAGCCCCATTACAACCCTTTAAAAGACCTTTTGATCTGTGTATCATCTCATTTTATAGTGATGAAGATTTGATTTTCATGCAAGCCTATGGTAATAACTTTTCATATATTGACTTCTGAGTGCTTAATTTGAACCTTAAACACTTTGAGTGATTTGAGTGAACCTTTAGTGAGGATGTCAATTCTTGTCAGTTTTGGATCAAAGGTAATTATTTAGATAAGGGGAAACACCTATGTTTTCGGGCTACAAAAAATTTCGTGACTTAGATTGTTTAAATCTTTAGGACTCTTTAAGTTAAATTATCAATGTATGAATTACCTGTAAGTTAAATTATCAATGTATGAATTACCTGTGAATTATGATGAGACATTATTGATGAGAATTATGAATTAAGGAAGTTAATTTTAATTGTGAGTTGAGGATTTTTCTTGAGGACAAGCAAATGCTTAAGTGTGAGGATATTTGATAAACCATAATGTACACATATTTTAACCCCATGCTTGGCTTATTTTTGGATGAATTTTCATTAGATTTGATGAATTCAATGCTCCTAATCCCTTAATTTCATGTTTTACACTCAGGAGAGCTTAGGGAGTCGAAAAGAACGAGAAACGGGCCAAAAAGGGACAAAATGGGCCTACCTTAGAAACCAACACGGCCTGGGCTATCAAACACGGCCGTGTGTTGCGAGCAGAATCGAACACAGCCTGGATCAACGTACACGGATAGACCACACGGCCGTGTGTGGTGAGCAGAAGCGAGCACAGCCTAAGGCTATCGAGCACGGGCGTGTCCCTGCCGTACCTAAGTGTAATTCTATACGAAAAAGCTTACTTGTGGGCCAAGAAAGGTGTTCCAAAGCCTATATAAACACCCTAGGGGGTAACCTAAAAGGGGACGGAGAGCAGAAGGCAGAAAATACTCGAAGACAGCCATCAGGAGCAGCTCGGAAGAAGGATTTCCATCAAGACTGAAGATCTCCCATCAAGTTCTTTAGAAGTTTTTGGGTTTTCTTATGTTTTGTTGTTTTTCCTATTCTATGATATTTCCCTCTATTAGTATGAACTAAACCCCTTAAATACCTAAGGGGATGAAACCTATGACAGATCTTATTATTATTTGATTTATAAGATAAATACTTGTTCTTATTCTTAATTGTGAGTTCTTATTCTTGTTTTGATAATTCAGGTTATTAATTCAAGTCAAATGTGCTTATTCAGAGGAGCAAAAGTCCCTGTTTAAGAGTAGATCAACACAATTAAGCGGAGTTGATTACAACCCTAGAGATAGGGCGACGAAAATCTGCCGGATTAGAGTCAAATCTAATAAGGGAATCCATAGATCGAGTTAATGCGACAATAGGGGTTTTAATTAGAAAGAGATTTCAATTAATCAACCTAGAGTCAGTTGTTTTTAGTCTTGAAAGAGATATTAACATAATTTAGGGATTTCTACAGATTAAGTCAAGTGAATAAATCGTATGAATCAAAAGTAATAAGTGAAGTCTAGGTGGATTCTTCCTTGAGTATTGCCTTTATCATATAAGTTGTCTAAAAGTATTTACCTAAATTCATTCTCTGTCGTGCTCTTATTTAGTTTTAGTTAAAAGAAATCACTCCAATTCTTAGGCTAGATAATAAGAAGATTGTAATTACTAGTACTCTTGGTCCTTGTGGATACAATATTTTCGGTCTTACCATAACTATACTACTATTCGATAGGTGTGCTTGTCTTTATTGTGATCGTAGTTAGTTAGAGACACATCAAGTTTTTGGCACCGTTGCCGGGGACTAAGATATTAGGAACACTAAATTTTTATTACTTTAGCCATTTTTATTTTTATTACAATTTATTTTTGTTTTTAGTTTAATTTACTAACTTTTATTTTATTTTCTTCTGACAGGTATTTTTAGTTTATGACTAGAAAAAACCCGTCAGGACCATTACTTTTCGACAGTGAGATTGAAAGCACAGCTTGCAAAAACCGAAGAGAAATAAGGCGAAGTCTACAATACATAGAAGAAGAGCAAGAAGACGAACCCAATACTACCGAAGAGATGGCTGATAATAATCCGCTACCTCCTGTGGTTACCGCAAATCCGGTGAATCAAAATCTTGCTCCTCGTACTATGTATGATTATACTAAACCTAATTTAACAGGAACTGAATCAAGTATTGTTAGACCTGCTGTTGCTGCAAATAATTTTGAACTGAAACCTAACACTATTAAGATGATTCAGCAATTTGTTCAGTTTGATGGTTTGCAGGATGAGGATCCAAACAATCACTTGGCAAATTTTCTGGAATTTTGCGACACTTTCAAGATTAATGGCGTTTCTGATGATGCCATTCGCCTTCGGTTGTTTCCCTTCTCGTTAAGGAACAAAGCTAAACAGTGGTTGAACTCGTTACCACGAGGATCAATCACTACTTGGGAACAAATGACCGAGAAATTCTTATTAAAATATTTTCCGTCGGCTAAAACGGCTAAGTTGAGAAATGATATCTCTTCTTTTGTGCAGATGGATTTAGAAACACTTTACGATGCATGGGAGAGATACAAGGATCTACTAAGAAGGTGCCCTCACCATGGGTTACCATTATGGCTACAGGTTCAAACCTTTTACAATGGTGTGAACCCCTCAACTAGGCAGTTGATTGATACAGCCGTCGGCGGTACACTAAACAATAAAACACATGAGGCTGCTTACGAATTTATTGAAGAGATGTCACTGAATAACTATCAGTGGCAAGTTATGAGAACAAAGCCAACAAAGGCAGTTGGCGTTTTCAACCTCGACGCAGTAACCATGCTATCAAACTAGGTAGAACTTTTAAATAAAAAGATTGATAGTTTGTGTAGTTCTTTGCAGGTACATCCAGTGATGCAGTGCGATACGAATGGAGGAGGAATGAGCAATACAGAATATCCGTCCTACAACCTTGGCATAGAAAGCGAACAGATGAACTATATGGGTAATAATTTTAGATCTCAGAATAATCTTTATAGTAACACTTACAATCCAGGTTGGAGGAACCCTTTATATTGAACCTGCAAAGAACTTTCTCAATATACCCCTTCCGACTTAGGTACAATTTACTTGCTTTTCTATCTCTAAGAATCTCCATACCAAGTATCTTCTTTGTTGGTCCCAAATCTTTCATCTCAAATTCTTCACTTAGTTGGGCTTTGACCTTTCTTATCTCTCCTTTATCTTTTGCTACTATCAACATGTCATCAACAGAAAGAAGTAGATACACAAAAGAACCATCACTGTTTTTCTTAAAGTAAACACAACTGTCAAAACTACTTCTTTTAAAATCATGAGAAGTCATAAAAGAATCAAACCTCTTGTACCACTGTCTTGGTGACTGTTTCAAACCGTAAAGGGAGTTTTTTAGCAAGCAAACATAGCCCTCTTTTTCTAAGACTGTAAAACCCTCTGGTTGTTGTATGTAAATATCTTCCTCAAGTTCTCCATACAAAAATGCAGTTTTTACATCTAACTGCTCAAGCTTCAAATCATGCATGGCCACAATACCAAGCAAAGCTCGAATCAAACTATGCTTCACAACTGGGGAGAACACATCTGTGAAGTCCACTCCTGGAATTTGACTGTAACCTTTTGCAACAAGCCTTGCTTTATATCTGGGTTCTTCAACTCCTAGAGTCCCTTCTTTCTTTTTAAACACCCATTTACAGCGAATAACCTTTTTACCTTTAGGAAGTTTCACAAGATCCCATGTTCTGTTTTTATGGAGTGATTCCATCTCCTCTTGCATAGCAAACATCCACTTTTCTGAGTCTTCACAGCTAACCACCTAAGAATAATTAGACAGCTCTTGGTTTGCATCTATATCTTCGGCCACATTTAAAGCATAAGCAACTAGATCAGCCTCGGCATACTTCTCTGGAGGTTTAATTTCTCTTCTAGTTCTATTTTTGGCGATAGAGTATTGTGGTGAAGAAGCAACTCTATTCTCAATTTTTTGTACTGGCTTGAGGAGTCGACTTTGTATTAATCTGATGCTCCACCTGCTTTTAATTTTCTTTATTGAAAGAGTCTTTAAGAGATAAGTTAGGTAGCATAACAGTTTCATCAAAAACAACATCTCTGCTAATCACAACTTTTCTATTTTCAGGACACCATAACTTATACCCTTTTACACCAGCTTTATAACCAAGAAAAACACATTTAATGGATCTCGGTTCCAATTTTCCATTATCAACATGAGCATACGTAGGACACCCAAAGATCTTTAAATCAGAATAATTAGCAGGATTACCAAACCATACCTCTTGTGGAGTATTTTTCTCAATGGCAATGGATGGAGATCGGTTGATCAAAAACATGCGATGAGAGGTCGCCGCCCAAAACGACTTTGGTAAGTTGGCATTTGACAACATACATCAAACTTTATCCATGATCGTTTCTGTTCATTCGTTCGCAATCTTTGTTTTGTTGTGGAGTATGACGAATCGTCAAGTGTCTCACGATCCCTTCTAACTTGCACGTTTATTAAACTCATCGAACAAAACTCTAAGCCATTGTGCATGACGGAGGTGTTTTATTTGTTTTCCGTCTGTTTTTCAATCATAGTTTTCCAAGACTTAAATGCGGAAAACACATCGCTTCGCTTCGGGAAGAATGCCCAAACTTTTACGGAAAAATCATCAATAAAAGTTAGCATATAATTAGCTCCACCTCTTGAAGGCACTCTTGATGGCCCCACGGATCGTAATGAATATACTCCAACGTTTCCTTTGTGTTATGGATTCCTCTGGTGAATCGAACTCTCTTTTGCTTCCCAAAAACGCAGTGCTCACAGAACTTCAGTTTGCAAATTCCTTGCCCATCAAGAAGTCATCTTTTGCTCAATTCTGCCATGCCATTCTCACTCATATGCCCTAGGCGCATATGCCAAAGTTTAGTAATATCATCATCTAACAAGGAAGAGGAAACGACAGCTATATCACCAATAACAGTAGAACCCTGCAAAACATATAACTTGGCAGTCTTTCTCTGCCCTTTCATCACAACGAGGGAACCTTTGGAAATCTTCAAAATCCCACTTTCAGCTGTGTATTTGTACCCTATTGAATCAAGAGTACTCAACGAAATTAAATTTCTCTTCAATTCGGAACATGTAAATGACGTCACTAAGTGTTCTGACAACTCCATCAAACATCTTAACTTTAATTATTCCAACACCTGCGATTTTACACGAAGCATTATTTCCCATCAAAACAACACCTTCAGACATTGTTTCGTAATTTGTAAACCAATCCCGATTGGGACACATATGGAAGGTGCAACCCGAATCAAGTATCCACTCCTCGCTCACTTTAGAATTGTTGACAGAAGCGACTAGAAGTTCACCATCACTGTAGTCTTCTACAACATCAGCTTCACTGGAATTTTCTGGTTGTTTTCCCTTTTGATTCGCAGCCTCCCTTTTAATCTTGTTCTGTAGCTTATAGCATTCAGTTTTAATGTGCCCTTTCTTCTTGCAGAAGTTACAAGTTTTACCTCTGTTTGAAGACTTTGATCTACCCTTAGATTTACCACGAGGATTCCGTTCCTGTGTCCTTCCACAATCATCATCAGGATTTCGATCTTGTCTCCCATGAACAATGAGACCCTCTTCCTGAGAGTCGAGTTTAACCACAAGATGCTTCATCTTATCATACGAGGTCAAAGAATCATAAACCTCATCAACTGTGAGAGACTCGCGGCTATATAAAATCGTGGTCGAAGGAAGGTTGAATAAGACAGGGGCAACGAACAAAGTAGAATCAACCCTAGATCTTCCTTATCATACTGAACCTCCATGGCTTCCAAGTTTGAGAGAATTTCTTTAAACACTTTTAAGTGTTCGTGCACAGACGCACCTTCCTCCAAACGATGAGCATAAAGACATTGCTTCATATGCAACTTGCTGGTTAGAGTTTTCGACATACATATTTGTTCTAGCCTCTTCCATAATGCCGCGGCGGTCTTCTCTTTCATCACATCTTACAAAATTTCGTTAGACAAATGCAGATGTAACTGTGTTAACGCCTTTCGATCCTTGCGCTTCTTCTCTTCCTCCGTCAATGTCGACGGCATCTTATCTACCCCTAGCAAGGCTTCCTCTAAATCCATCTGTGCAAGAACTGCTTGCATCTTTATTTGCCACAACGCAAATCTGGTATTGCGATCCAACAGCGAAATTTCATACTTTAAAGACGCCATTACCGTGATCGAGATGAAAAAAACTCGGAAGCTCTGATACCAATTTGTGAAAAATATAACATCGATAATGACAAATATATCGCAAAGAAAAGAGAAACAAAAATAAAGAACACACAGATTTTACGTGGAAACCCTTTCGGGAAAAAACCACGGGCAGAGGAGAAGAAAATTCACTATGTCGAATTCGAATCAATTTACAAGAGGAATAGACTATGTCTATTTATAGGCTTGTAAAGCCATATTCTAATAGGAGTGTAGTAAGATTGAAACTCCTTATTCTAATCAATATCCAATAGATGGAGTTTAATAAGGTTTAAAAAACCTTATTTAAAATAAAATAAAAGAAGTGTAGTTCTATAGGGATTCTTCTTTTATTTTATTTTACCATTGTATTTTATTTAAATAAAGATTCGGGTCACTTAATTCTAACAAGATTTTTTCTCCTGCAACCGATAAGTCGATTATAGTGATTGAGGAACAACCTCAAACCACCAGCCCTTCCGTATGTAAATTTATTGCGAGAACAGCCCGAAAACTAATCCTTACCATGCAAATAACCTTGAAATTAGCTTTAATGATTTAATTCCTTGGCAGCTTTGCGGACTTGAAGGACCCGACTCAAATCAACGGCCTTAACTGCGCAGGTAATATAAACTTGATTGTTAATTCACTTGACGGATTCAATCACTTACTCAATTGGTTATGTCAATTTATTCTTCAGTGGACCAAACACGACAATTACAGATTGTAACGGTTCACCAATTGTATGCCGTCTATCGAAACCATTTTTTTTAAAAAGGTCGACTTTTTATTTTAAAATGAAAATAGGAGTCGCCACCAATCTTTTTTTATGAGGTGTGATCGGATCACCTCATGATTTGATCGTCTTAATAAAATGTTTTGATTTACTAAAACAACGATTTTGGTCTACGAAATTCGAGAAAACAGGTTCGGGAGTCGGTTACGTGCGAGGAAGGATTAGCACCCTCGTAACGCCCAAAATTGATACCTAATTGATTAATTAATGCCTTAATGTCGAAAATTTGAAAACTTGAAAGAATTTACAATACGATTCCTCTTTTTATTAATGTTAAGTTTTTTTTTTAAAAAAAAGTTTGAATAAATTGAAACGAGCGTTGAAGACCCTCTCGTCTCGAGATAACAAAATGTCACATCCCGTGAGTTAGGACACGACATTTTGAACCCTCGAGAATAAGCTTGCCTTTTAATATATATATATTTTAAAAAACTTGTATATTTTAATTTTAAAAGGATATTCGGTTTTTTAGATTCAACGAGAAAATTGAAACCCCGTAAGTTAGGGTACGATTTCTCGAATATACAAAAAACAAAACATTGCCTTATTTTGAAAATTTTCTTTTTACGTGTTTAGGTAAAAATTAATGTAAAATTTAATATGACATATGAATAAAATGTTACGCTAATGAATGACAACAATACAAATGTACTAATAAACAATTTATAGTACATATAATGGCAATAATCACATAACATATATCACTTCAATACCAATATCAACAATCAAAGAAAAATAAAATAAATAATAACAATGATAAATAATCTAATTTTTTGAAAGCAAAAGACAAAAATAAATATATGAATAAAAGAATGTAACAATTTTGCTTTAATATATAAAAGAAAATAATCAATAAATGGATAGATAAATAAATAATAATAGTGAGAATGAAAATAAAATAATACCTAAACGTTATAAAATATAAAAAGAATAAATAATAATGAATAGATAAATAAATAAACGAAATATACAAAATATATTAAGGGTTGAAAATTAAAAGAGGGATCTAATTGAAATTTAAACGAAAATAAGGGTCCAAAATAAAAAAGGGCTACCAAGGAGTAAATTATAAGGCGCTAAAAGGGCAGGGACTAAAAAGGGGAATATCCCTCGCCTTTATGCGCGTGTTTATCAAGTAGACCAAAATGAAATAGAAATAAAATTAAAGGGACAGATTGCAAAATGAAAAAAAAAAAAGAATAAAGGGTTAAAATGCAACGCGCGACAGAAGATAGGGACTAAATGGGAAATTATTCCCTGTCCCCAAAACGACACATTTCAGGTGTTTGCTTGTTAAAAAGGTTCAAGGATTAAATTGAAACAAAGTAAACAATGCGTAGCAAAATTAAAAAAAAAATAGAAAAGGACCACATTGAAGTGCGCCGCAAAAGTGGAAGGACTGGATCCGCAAATAACCCATTAAAGCGAAAACGCGCGGATCTAGCTTGCGAGTCGGGTCAAGGCGCGGGTTAAGAGTCAAAACGACGTCGTTTTAGGGCTTCAAAAGATTGCCCTAAACGACGCCGTACAGGGGGTGTATAAATACAAAAAAGAAATCTAAAAATCTTCATTTTAGCCACCTTTTTTTAAAAAACAAATTTCAAAACTCTCTCGACTCTCTCCCTTTTCTCCCTCAGCCCCATGTCCGGCTTTGGGCTCCGGTCATCGGTCACCGTCCGTCTGCCGTAGAGCCGCCGGTGGGTGGCGCCCAAAGATATCGACGACAGCGCGCCCCAAAGATACGGCTGGCCGGAGTTTAAAAAAGTGGCCTTTTCGACCGTTTTGTCTCCCTAACTCCGATCCAAGGGTAAAATACCGAAAATCACCCTCCAAAAATTCGAAAATAAAAGAAAAAAGAGGAAAAAATAAAGGGACCCTTCGGTTCCCTATCAACGCCGATGATATTTCCGGCGAACCAAAAGGTTCGGCCGCTCTTTTGCTTGGAGAAAAAAAAACTCTGACCAAGGCGATAAAGGTAACCGATTTCTTTACCTTTTTTTTATTTTTTTTTGTTATTAACTTGCTTCGAAAAAGAAAAAAAGAAAAGAAAAAATCTGATATAAGAATACCTTATGAAAATATCCACTTTCTTTTTTATTATTCACTGTTTTTGGGTGTCCAAAAAAATTACAAAATGACTGCCACAGCTTTTATAGCCAGATTACAAGATTCGTTTTTGTTTTTTGGTTTTTCGTCTGCTACTATTATTTGTTTTTTTCTTTGTTGTCCCTTTTTGCTTGCGTGTTTTTCTTGCTTTGCAGGTGACAGAGAAGCGCCAGACGCGTGTGGAGAGGCGGTGGCATGCGGTGGCGGTAGGCATGGGCAGGCCTAGGTGCGGCGCACCTAGGGTTTCTTTTCTGTTTTTGTTTTTATGTTGGGCTTGTAATGTTTTTGGGCTAGGGTTAGTTTTGGTTTGAAATTTGTTATCTTTGATTGGGCTTTGATATGTAAATGGACATTAGTATTTGGACTTTGGACTGTTTAATTATTTTTATTTTGGTCCTTGTTTCCTTTTTTTATTTCTGATTTTGTTTGTTGGGATCGGGCAAAAATGGGCTTTTACACCGTCCAACACCGAATCAAGGAGTCTTTTTTATTTTATTTTGATGCTAAAACAATGTTATTAAATGATTGAGTTTATCTCCTAAACCAGAAAAGTAACAAATATCGATACAAAAAATATTAAGTGCAAATTCGAAATCTTTCGGTTCAAATATCGAATTAATTATCAAACTAAAATTATTTTTTTTATGAATTATAATAGGAAAGCAAAATCCTAACAACTTTAAAGAAATGATAGGAAGAAAATTGGTCAAAAAAAATAAAATTGGAAAGAAAAGCAAAAGCTGTGCGGCTACAATCTAAATTCAAAGTCTTCCTATGTGACTCAAACCAAAAATCAAGCCAAAAGCTTATTTATTCTTTCTTATTTTATGCGTAGCTTCATCCTCACGTTTCCCTATATATAATAATAATAAATCCTAAAATAGAATATATGATTTTTTTTTTTTGTCTTTCAAGATAAATCCAATCCGTAATTAAAATTTAAAGAAATAAAAAATAATAAAAGTAATTATTAAAATAGTTTTAATGTCCACTTTAATCCACAATTTAAACTTGTTTTCCAACTCATTAAATAATATTATACTTATATAAAAAATTATCAAAAATGTATCAAAATCAACAAAATTTATATCCAAAAATAATAAAAATACATAACAAAATTATGTAAATTAAGCATAATATCAACACCTTGAGGAGCTTCTCTCCTCTTAATTTGTATTGTAGTTTAAGGACACGGCAGGTGTTATGTGCATTTACTTTGTTTACCAATGTTAGACTTTCATTTGTTCTGCTTTCAAAAGATGACCGATTCACTTGGAATGAAGTGAAAATAAAAACACCCAAAAATTAAAAATCGTAGACAAGAACAAGACTAGATATTTTCAGTGCATCATAAAGCAAACGGAAGTTGACTTTTTGAGAATGAAATAGGTGAAAAGAGACCGGCAATAACTGAAAATGAAACATCTTTTGGTCGGGATCATTTTGTAAGGAAACATCTTTTGTTAGTACACTATGATATTTTGAATAATTTACACCTAGAAAGAGATGTTTTGACATAGAAAAATCATTTACAAGATTCAAAGCCAATTTACTTGGAATCCATAACAAAGTGACTGTTGATCTGCATGTACTTGATTGAAGTAAACATCTGACGAGCAGCGATAAGTAGGAATGGAATTGAGCACTGCTTTCTCCATATCCTTAGCTAATCCTCGTTTCACAATGGAGACAATGTAGTTCATGACGACTGAATCACATGGCAACTTTATAGGCCCATCACCTGGCAGTCCAAACTCCTCTTCAGACATCTTGAAGAGTTCAAGAAAAATGCTGTTGCTGAGAAATGCCAAGGGAATCACAAAACGTCTCTTATCTATTGTATAGATAGCAAAGCAGCCTTTATCAACTACAGATGATTCATTAGAATGTTTTGCAGCATCAATATATATTTTACTGGTTCTTGTTGAAGCGATTCTTTTACTTCCAATGGATGCTATCTTCTGCCACTTTCTTGTCATTCTGATAAGATTCTTTGAGGTAATCATGCTTGTTTCCATTTGTGTTGCGGACTAAAATCTTAGAAAAAGAAAAGGAAAAAGAAGGTTGGTTCTTTTATAGTTTCTACTTTCTAGTACTAATGAAGGAAGGAAATTAGCCTGCTATTTATACAGGAGGAACAAATGTTCCTTGAACTGCTGGCCTTGCTTCTATTGGTAATTTCAAAGGTGAAGCATGTAATTTCTAGTATTGGAATGCATGTTTACAACGTTTCTAGAGATTCTTTCATCGTTAGTTAACACAATTTAGGGAATTCCAAGAGTGAAATGAAATTTCTTATGTGCTATATAATATTGTATTAGTCTTGTTGCTGTAAATTGACAAGTAATAAAAAAAATGAATCATATGTTTAACAAACTTAACGACATCACATGGTGAACTAAACATTGTCTTGTTGTGGACCCAAAGCCTGTGAACAAAACTATGTAAACAAGAAAACTGTTGAAACATTGCAACAACTTAGCAAAAACTTTGCATGAAGTTTGCATGCGATCATAAGAGAAAACAAAGCAAAAGAGAAAAGAAAACTGAAAATCTTAGCAAGAAGAACTTGAGCACATAAAGTGATAGCTGAAAGAGTTATCATCACTTTGATTTCATTGAAAGTAATAATATATACATGAGTTGCATAGTCAAGATGACTATTACCTAATGAATTAACTACTCCCACTAGGCTTAAACTAATACAAACTTAACTTGTACACAAAAGCAAGCTGACATATCAGCTTCTACATCAATTTCAAATCCTACTAACTTTGTAAACACATTACAAAGTAACTAAACAAAGTTACATAGGAACAAAATGAACTAAACAAGCTGCTTCACTCGGTTCTGCTCCAATGCTGCTTCTCCATGCTGGTTTCCTGTTGCATTGCAGGCCAAAGTTCAACAAAAACCTGCAGATGACTAAAAGAAGAAGTTATGCTGGATTTAGAAATTTAATATTACTGTAAGACTGATACTAGTTAGTTATTAGTTATGTTAAGATGCCGAACAACGAAAGGACAGGTGGAACCAACAGAACAAGAAAAAAATTCCTTGAAAGGTTCTTTGCTTCTACAGATTTCGCCAATTCCTATCCGAGTTGGTTACATTGTGGATGTACTGTTACTTACTAAGCATGGTTGATGGACTGCAATACTTCATATTAGACATTCTTTTACCTGTTATCCTTTTCTGGCCAGTGCATTGCATTTCAATTGCTCCTTTCTGATAAATGATGTGACAATTTTATGCTTACCAAATTTCATTCTTTGCCAATTGCAGTCACTAATGCCGGAAATATATTATCCAGAGGTGTCCAGTAGAAGTTTAATGGTTAATACAGATGTGAGGTTACTGGATTCCTATGAAAAATGTGAAATCTTGAAAGTGCTTTAATATTTTACTTTCATATGTATTTGCATTTGGTAGTAGTAGATGGTAGATGGTAGATGGTAACCATGAGAAATAAACTCATTTTAGTTATCAAAAAGGGCTACTGTGTTTCATGAAGTTAGCATTTTACAACGAACCCTCTTTGGGGCATATAATACAGATGTTTAATAATCATTTACAAATTTCTTTTCTTTCCTTTTGGGGTTGTAGATTGCATATTTTTTCCATGGTAAATATGCTCAGAACCCGCAAACAAGCGATTCTTTTTCAGCATGTCCTTCATGGAAGTGTCACGGGCCGCAGTTCGTTCTAGCCCCGTGACAGTAGTATGTACTGCACGATGAGCAGCTATTGCTAGTAATAGAATTGACCACTGCTTTCTCCAAATCTTTAGCTAATCCTCGTCGTACCAACAACACGATGTAACTCATTATGACAGAATCGCACAGGAATGTTAAAGGCCGATTGCTCGACAGCCCGAACTCCTCTTCCGACATCTTGAGGAGTACCTGGAAAATACTGTTGTTGAGAAATGGCAAAGGAATCAAAAAACGCTTCTTATCCATCGTGTAGGCAACAAAATAGCCTTTACCAACTGAAGATTTATTAGAATTATCTGCATTAGCCATCATTGGGTTATTACTACTTGGTGAAGTAATTCTTTTCCTTCCAATGGCAGTTATCTTGTTCCACTTCCTAGCCATTTTGATGAGCTCCTTTGTGCTAACCATGATTGCTTTCTGACTAAGAAATAAATGAGGTAGAGCAAGAAGTTTGAAACGGGAATTCTAATGGTGAGGAAGGGAAGTCATTGTTGTGATATTTATAGATAGCATAAACAAAAACAATTTTATTTGTACCTTTCATTCCACTGTGAATATCTAAGAAAAAGGGTATAATTATTTCTCTTGGAATCGATGTTTTCGGAGACATATTTTTCACTTGGTTGACAAGTAACTAGGTTTGAGCTCCTCCTCCTAATTTCTGTCTTGTACTTTAAAGACATAGCAGGTGTACAAGTACTGAAAGATCATATTCCTCTCTCATAACCACTAAAATACATATAAACAAAAAGATTCTAAACAAGGCTAGATCTATATTAGATCCAGATTTAGAGTTTGTTAAAAAACCAACTTAGTTTCACTGCTAGTTTGTAGAAAAAATCTATTTACTTGGAAAGAAGTGATGAAAACCGCTAAAACAACAAACTTGGGTCCTAGACAAGGTTAACATCTAGTGATTTACACGTGGAGTGATAACCAATGCAAACTGTTAAATAAGTTTTTCCTTTTTCAATCTCCATATATATGAATGCTAAAAGACAAAGGCATAAGAGGAGCCAAGGAGATTTATAACAAGAACCTCGATTTGCTGTCTCCGTTGAAATTCTGTTTCTTGAAGAAAAAAGATGGCCAGTTTACCTGCTTCTCGCTTGTCATAAAAGATAGTGACAACGAACTGCAATTCGCTTATATATTTACAGATTATCAATTATGAATTTAAAAGAAAATGGTGAGGATAACAGAGGAAGATATTTCACGGCAGCCAGAAGTTTGGCTTGCCTTTGCGCTTGAAATATCTGGAAAAGGGAACATTTTACCTGTATTGGTGGTAACTATCTCGAAGTAATAAACATGGATAACAATGAACCTTTACATTAGCCATCCATGTGTATAACAATATCATTAGCTGAGATAAGATCATATTAACTTCAAAAGATTACAGTTTAATTAATGATGCTAGAAACATATCATGTAACGTTGCAAGATATATGGATATCATTTTAGAACAGAAGCTGCTTTTTCAATTGCATCAAAGATCAAATGGAAGTTAACTTCCTGATATGTTGCAAGAGTTTTTTTTTTTGAACAACAACACACTATATTTTGCAAGAGTTGCATGTTCATCAAGGGGACAAAAATGATGTTTATTACATTTTACAAAGTTGGTAGGATTTACAAGGAAATATCTTTTGGTATAATACAATATGTTGCTTTGAATAATATATACCTAGAAAGAGATGGTATTTGCTCTATTATATACCAGAATCTTTTTACATGTTTCAAAGCCAGTTCACTTAGAATCCACAAACAAGTACTGATTGTTGATCTGCATGTCCTTGATCGGCATAAGTGTCCAATGAACAACTATAAGTAGTAATGAAATTGAGCACTGCTTTCTCCAAATCCTTTGCTAATCCTCGTTTCACAATGGAGACAATGTAATTCATGACAACTGAATCACATGGCAATGTTATAGGCCCATCACTTGGCAGTCCAAACTCCTCTTCAGACATCTTGAACAGTTTACGAAAAACGCTATTGCTGAGAAACGCCAAGGGAATCACAAAACGTTTCTTATCCATTGTGTAGATAGAAAAACAGCCTTTATCAACTATGGATGATTTATTAGAATGATTAGCAGCAGCCGTCTTTCTAGTAGGCCTTGTTGAAGCAATTCTTTTCCTTCCAATGGATGCCATCTTCTGCCACTTTCTTGTCATTCTCATAAGCTTCTTTGAGGTAATCATGCTTGCTTCCATTTGTGTTGCAGATGAAAATCTAGGAAAAAAGAACAAAAAGGAGGTTGATTTGTATGTAATTGCTAGTACTAATCAGGGAAGGTAGTAAGTCTGCTATTTATACAAGAGGAGCAAAAACTCCTTGACTACTTTTGTTGGTAATTCCAAAGCTGAAGCATGTAATTGCTAGTATCAAAATCTATGGTTACAACTTTGGTGCAGATTCTTTCAATGTTAGTTAACACCAATTAGGGAATTCCAAGAAAGAAATTTGGAAGATAATGAAATGTCTCATGTGCTATAGAATACTGCATTAGTACGGAATTCATGCTTTGATGCTGTAAATTGATGAGGAAAAACTGAATCATATGGTTAACAAACTTAACGAAATCACATGGTGTACTAAACTTTGTCTTGTTTTGGATCCAAAGCGACCGGATAAAACTATGTAAACAAGAAACTTGCAGATGACTACAACAAGTTGTGCTAGTTTTGGAACTATATATTAATGTAAGACTATTATTAGTTAGTTATTCGTACATTAAGATACTGAGAAACAAAAGGATATGTGGAACCAATAAAAAAAAAGAAAAAAAAAGCATTGAAGGGTTCTCGGCTTCTACCTGATTTTTCTTCTTGTGGATCCAAAGCCAGAGGATGAAACTATGTAAACAAGAAACTTGCAGATGGCTACAACATGTTGTGCCAGATTTGGAACTTTATTATTAATGTAAGAATGTTATTATTTAGTTATTAGTTACATTAAGATACTGAACAAAAAAAGTAGATGTGGAACCAACACAAAAAGGAAAAAAAGTTGCATTCAAAGGTCTCTGCTTCTACCTGATTTGGTCAGTCACTATCTGAGTTGGTTAGATCGTGATACATTATTACTTATTGGGCAAGGTTGATAGACTGCAGTAATTCATATTAGACTTTATTTTTGCCTATGTTCCTTTTTGGCTAGTACATTGCAATCCAATTGCTTATTTCTTGACAATGTAAGGTTACCACTTTTCATTCTTTACCAATTGCAGTCACTAATGCTGGAAATATATTATCAGAGATGTCCAGTAAAAGTTTTAATACAGATTTGAGGTTACAGTATCCCTATGGAAAATGTGAACTCTTGAGAGTGCTTTAATATTTTACTTCTATATGTATTTGCATTTTTCAGCTATTCATGTGATAGTCGATTGTAGGCGGTAGCAATGAGAAATTAACTCATTTTAGTTATAATCAGAAAGTCTAATGCATTTCATGAAGTTAGCATTGTACAATGGAACATCTACAAGGCATATGCTACAGAAGTTTAGTAATCATTTACAAGTTTCTTTTGCTTCCTTTTGGGGTTGCAAATTGCAGGACGTTTTACATGGTTAATATGCTCAGAACCCACAGACCGGTAACTGTTTTTCAGCATGTCCTTCGTGGAAGAATGTACTGTAAGACGAGCAGCTATTGCTAGTAATTGAATTGAGGACTGCTTTCTCCAAATCTTTGGCTAATCCTCGTCGTACCAACAAGACTATGTAACTCATGATGACAGAATCGCATGGGAACGTTATAGGTCCATCGCTTGACAACCCAAACTCCTCCTCAGACATCTTGAAGAGTTCCTGGAAAATACTGTTGTTAAGATATGACAAGGGAATCACAAAACGCTTCTTATCCGCTGTGTAGACAACAAAATGGCCCTTATCACCAACTGATGATTCACTAGAATGATCTTCATCAGCCACCTTTCGGCGAGTACTCCCTGGTGAAGTAATTGTTTTCCTTCCAATGGCGGCCATCTTCCTCCATTTCCTTTCCATTCTGATGAGCTTCTTTGTGCTAAGCATGCTTGCTTTCTGACAAGAAAATAGGTTGAGGTAGAGCAAGAAGTTTGAAGTGAGAATTCTAAAGGTGAGGAGGGGAAGCCATTGTTGTGATATTTATAGACACAGAGACAACAAAAACAACATTTTATTTGTAGCTTTCCTTCGGCTGTGAATATCTAAGAAAAAAAGGGTATAGTTATGCCAATCAGAATCAATATTTGAAAAGACATAAATTTCACTTGTTTGTCAACTAACAAGGCTTGAGCCAGCTCCTTTTAATTTATGTCTTGTATTTAGATACAAACTCCAGAACCCATTTATTTGTTATTAATGTTAGTTAAAAAACCAACTTACTTTCACCTATGCTGGTTCCTAGAAATTATCTATTTACTTAAACAGCTAAAACAACAAACTTAAAGTCCTAGACAAGGTTAAGATCTTGTGCTTTACATGTTGTTAAGAGTATAATACTCTGGTAATTGAGCTGTTAGCTCTCTGAGCTGTTAGTCTGTTACTCAATTGGTTAGATTGTTAAGCCATAGCAGTTACAATTGTACTCTATAAATACTACATCTATAATGTACATCAATGATTTACAAGTCTAAATACAGAAGATTTCTTTCAATTACTAGTAACCTTTTGTTAGAATTTGGCCTCCCATGCAACCCATGCAACGTCCAGAAGCAGTTCATGCACAACAAGCTTCCTTTTGTTCATTTTGTAACAATTGGTTGATGTAATGTAATTTAGTTACTTTCAAACTAGGTTAGGTTGATATTTTATGTAGATTTGATGTTGATTGAGCTGATTATATCAGCTATACAATGTGTGCAAGCTAAGTTTTCAAGTTTCCATGAAACTTAGTGGTATTAGGTAAACATTAGGTAATGATTAGCTAAGATTTGAATTATCTTTTTGCTTGTATATGTAATGGCTGTAAGCCAATGTTATTTTCGTAATGAAAACACTAGATTTCATTCAATCTTTCTCCATCTTTCTTGTTTTCACGTTTTCTCTAGTAAATTTTTGTTCTTTTCTTTCTTTCTTCTGCTTCAAGTCTCGAGCCTTGTTGCTCAAGCTTTAGCAGCTTCTTGTTGTTTGTTGATCAAAGTTCCAACAATTGGTATCTAGAGCCTCTGTCTTAGAGGACCTTGTTTGTTAAAAGCTCAACTCGAATGGCTGCAAACTTTTCACCAGTAGCACCACCAATTTTCAGTGGTGAAGGGTTCCACATATGGGCTGTGAAGATGAAGACTTACCTGCAAGCATTTGACTTATGGGAGGTGATCAACACTGATGCTGAGCCAGCTCCTCTTCGAGCCAATCCAAGCTGTGGCTCGGATGAGGACAAGATTTGAAGAAAGGACCAAAAGGCACAAGGCTATGTCATGCATACGTAAGCTGTGTGTCGATGTTATTTTACTAGGATTATGGCTCATCAAACACCAAAGCAGGCCTGGGATAAACTCAAGGAGGAGTTCCAAGGCACTGAAAGAACCAGGCAACAGCAGCTCTTAAACTTGAGAAGGGACTTTGAGAATCTCAAAATAAAAGAAGAGGAGACAGTAAAGCAGTACTCAGATAGAATAACAGCTGTGGTTAACAGCATAAGGTTGCTAGGAGAAGAGTTTAGTGAGGCAAGAATCGTGGAGAAGGTGCTCTCAACACTGCCTGAGAGATATGAAGCAAAAATCTCATCCCTTGAGGATTCGAGAGACCTGGCTACCATCTCCTTGACTGAGCTTATTAATGCTTTGTATGCTCAGGAACAAAGGAGAGCCAGTAGACAAGAAGTACACCAAGAAGGTGCCTTTCAGGCCAAAACAAAGCCATCCTCGAGCAATACCGCCTACAAAGGCAAAAGAGGCACAAGAAACAGTGCCTAAGCTTCGATATTGCAAGGGGTGGTGAACAACTTTGCAAATTTTGCAAAAGACCAGGTCATCCTGAGGATAAATGCTGGTTCAGGCCAAATGCAATATGCCAGCATTGCAAGAATAAGAGTCATGTTGAAAAGGTTTGCAAGAATAAAGGCAGACCAAGACAGGCTCAACCACAATGACCAAAAGTCGAGGCTCGAGTAGTGAAGAGGGTAGTGATCATGAAGAGCATGTTTTTGCTGTGTCATGCTCGAGTGGCCAGCAGAAAGGCTCAGAAGGATGTCTCCTAGACAGTGGCTGCACCAACCACATGTCACCTGATGCAACAATCTTCAAGACCTTGGGACAGAGAGCTGGACCAAGGTTAAGGTTGAAATGGACAGTTCATCGAGGTCAAGGCAAAGGAGATGTGTTGATAAGCACTCCCACAGGTAACAAGCTCATTTCTAATGTGTTACTTGTACCTGAAATCGATAGAAACTTGCTCAGCATAGCTCAGCTACTAGACAAGGGCTATTCAGTAGTGTTCAAGGGCAATGAATGCCAAATTGCTGATTCAAGTGGATCAAGCTTCATAACAGTCACCATGACTGATAATTGCTTTGAAGTGAACTGGTCAAGTGGCTCAAACTTAGCCTATACAGCTTCAACTAATGACTCTAAACTTTGGCATCAAAGACTGGGGCATGTCAACTTCAGGTCATTGTCCAAGATGATCAGTGAAGGTCTAGCTGAAAACTTCACCAACTCAGTGATCAATGAAGGTGTTTGTGAAGTATGCCAGCTAAGAAAACAAGCCAGGCATCCATTTCCTTTGAATCAAGCCTGGAGAGCATCAAACAAGCTCCAACTTGTGCACACTGATGTGTGTGGTCCTATGAAGACTGAATCACTCAGTGGTAACAGGTATTTTATCTTGTTCATTGATGATTATTCAAGATTTTACTGGATTTACTTCTTGAAGCACAAATCAGAAGTGGCTCAGGTGTTTGTGAAGTTCAAAGCAGTTGTTGAAAATGAAGCTGGCTGCAAGCTCAAGACCATAAGGTCAGACAATAGGACTGAGTATACTTCAGCTCAGTTTCAAACTTATTGTGAGAATGCAGGTATCAAGCATTAGCTGACCAATATCTATACTCCTCAGCAAAATGGAGTCAGTGAAAGAAAGAACAGAAGCCTCATGGATATGGCAAGGTGCTTGCTGTTTGAGAAGAACATGCCAAAGGCTATGTGGGCTGAAGCAGTTAACACTGCTGTTTATCTTCAAAACAGGCTTCCAACCAAAGCCCTGGCTCACAAGACTCCATTTGAAGCATGGTTTGGGTTCAAGCCATCACTGGCTCACCTTAGAACCTTTGGTTGTCTATGCTATGCACAGGTTCCAGCTGTTAGAAGAAGCAAACTAGATGAAAGATCTCAAGCAGGCATACTGGTGGGCTACATCTCGATCAAAAAGGGCTATAGAATTCTTGTTCCCTCATCAAATAAGGTCCTAGTGAGCAGAGATGTGATCTTTGATGAAAAGGCATGCTAGGACTGGGAAAAGAATGTGCCAGAGGCTACTTCTGAAGAACACACAACAAGCCAAATTGAGCCTGATCAAGGTGGTCCAGAAATGGACTTTGATGATGTACCAGTTAGGGGAACAAGGTCTCTAGCAGAAGTTTATGAAAGGGCACAATTGGCCATTGTTGAGCCAACCTGCTTTGAAGAAGCTCAAACACACCAAGGCTGGCAGCAAGCCATGGCTAATGAAATGCACATAATCGAGAAGAATAAGACATGGGAGCTGGTTGAGAGGCCTACAAACAGAAAGATCATTGGAGTCAAGTGGGTCTATCGAGTCAAGCAGAATACTGATGGGAGTCTGAACAAGCTAAAGGAAAGGCTAGTTGTCAAGGGCTTGAGTCAAAAGTATGGCCTAGACTACATGGAGACCTTTGCTCCGATGAGCGGACTTGACACCATAAGAATTTGGTAGCTTTGGCTGCACAAAAGGAGTGGATGATCCATCAACTGGATGTGAAGTCGACTTTCCTAAATGGTCTCCTCGAATAAGAAATTTACATAGACCAACCTCAAGGTTTCATTGTTCCTAATAAGGAGTATATGGTCTATAGGCTAAAGAAGGCTCTTTATGGCCTAAAACAAGCCCCTAGAGCTTGGTATGCCAGAATCGACAACCATCTGCTGAGTTTGGGGTTTGAAAGAAGTGGCAGTGAACCAACATTGTATGTAATGAAGAATGAAGGTGAAACACAACTCATAGTATCCCTTTATGTAGATGATCTCCTGGTAACAGGAGGAGACAACAATGTTTTGAATGACTTCAAAGTCAAGATGAAGGAAGTGTTCGAGATGTCAGACTTGGGCCACATAACCTATTTCCTTGGAATGGAAGTGAGTCAAACAAAAGGAGAGATCTTCTTGAGCCAACAAACTTTTGCTAAGAAGATCTTAAACAAATTCTCCATGGAGAATTGCAAGCCAACAAGCACACCTATGGCTGTTGGAGTGAAACTATCGAGCCAAGGGGCTTATGAGCAAGTTGATGAGTCTTCCTATAGGAGTTTGGTTGGTTGCTTATTGTACTTAACAGCCACCAGGCCTGACATTATGTTTGTTGTTAGTATGTTGTCAAGGTTTATGCATTGCTGCAATGAGCAGCACCTACAAGCAGCAAAAAGGGTGCTTAGGTACATCAAAGGGACTCTCAGCTATGGAGTGTTTTTCAACAAAGCAGAAAACATGAAGCTAGTAGGCTATACAGATAGTGACTGGGCTGGATCGAAGGATGATATGAAGAGCACTTCTGGTTATGCATTTACCCTTGGTTCAGCAATATTTTGCTGGTGCTCAAAGAAGCAAAACCTGATGGCTCAATCAACAGCAGAAGCTGAGTATGTTGCAACTATTGTTGCTGTAAATCAAGCCATATGGCTAAGAAAAATTCTAGCTGATTTGAACCTACAACAAGAGGGAGCAACAGAGATCCTATGTGACAACAAGTCGGCTGTTGCAATTGCAAAGAATCCTGTCTTCCATGGTAGAACTAAACACTTCAGCATCAAACTTCATGTGATAAGGGAGATGGAACAAGCTCGAGAGATTGAGCTGATTCATTGCAATTCTGAAGATCAAATTGCTGATATTTTCACTAAGGCCCTAAATGCAACAAGGTTCATTAAGTTGAGAAAGGAGCTAGGAGTTTGCAGCATGGAGACCAAGGAGGAGTGTTAGAATTTGGCCTCCCATGCAGCTCATGCAACGTCCAGAAGCAGTTCATGCACAACAAGCTTCCTTTTGTTCATTTTGTAACAATTGGTTGATGTAATGTAATTTAGTTACTTTCAAACTAGGTTAGGTTGATATTTTATGTAGATTTGATATTGATTGAGCTGATTATATCAGCTATACAATGTGTGCAAGCTAAGTTTTCAAGTTTCCATGAAACTTTGTGGTATTAGGTAAACATTAGGTAATGATTAGCTAAGATTTGAATTATCTTTTTGCTTGTATATGTAATGGCTGTAAGCCAATGTTGTTTTCGTAATGAAAACACTAGATTTCATTCAATCTTTCTCCATCTTTCTTGTTTTCACGTTTTCTCTAGTAAATTTCTGTTCTTTTCTTTCTTTCTTCTGCTTCAAGTCTCGAGCCTTGTTGCTCAAGCTTTAGCAGCTTCTTGCTATTTGTTGATCAAAGTTCCAATAGTTTTCATTCTTTCACTCTTTCACTTGTTCTGTTTTTGAGTAGTTTAACAACTTACCTGAGATCTTTACACATGTGGAGTGATACCCAAAGCAAATAGTTAACTAAGTTCTTTTATCTTCATATGAATATTGTATGGAAAGCATACCTTGACACTGTAAATTGACAAGTAAGAAGCAAGACCGAATCATATGTTCTACAAATTTAACGAAATCACTTGGTTTATTAAACTGTGTTTTTTCTTGATGTGTATAAAACTATGTAAACAAGAAGCTTGGAGATGACTAAAACAAGGTGTGCTAAGTTTGGACTTTACCTAAACGACATCCTTGAAGAAATTAGGAACGTTAGCATTTAATTAGTTGTTGGAAGTCTATGAATGGTCAAAGGCCAAGTGCTTTGCTGCGGTGGAACATTCAATATAGTATTGTTGTTAGTTAGATGAAGATGCTAAACAACAAAAGGACATCTTGAACCAACAGAACAAGAAAAAAAAAAAAAAGAACTGGAAGGTTCTCGGCTTCTACTTTGATTATGTCAGCTCCTACCTATAGGATATGGTTACACCCAGTTATGTTCCGACTCTTCATTGTTCTTTGAAGTACCCTGGTCGAAATCCGTGCCGGATACATATTTACACATGGGAATAGAGATATGACCCTTTAAGGACTCTCCAAATACATGGAAAAAATGTTTAAAAGAAATTGAAGACACCCGTATCGAACATAAATCCGAAGATGATGCAGACAAGAAAAATTAACATAGGATATCCTGTTGTTTTAATGGTTGTAAACTGCATTGGTGCTATACTCGTTTCTAGGCCTTTCTTTTTTCCGGAGTTTTTCTTCTTTGTCTACTATACTGCATTTCAGTTACAAAACAATCACATATGGATATTGTCAAGCGATGGATTAATGCAAGTGAAATACAAAAAGTTCAGTAAGGAGTGCAAAGATGAAGTAGCTTCTCTTGGCATTAGTTAAGCAGCAAGCAGATTTTCACTGATTACAAGTTCTGTTATCAAAAGTGATAATAATACACTTCACATAAGTAATTCTTTTTCTTTCTTTTTTACAGAGAACCGCCTTTGAGAATCATAAGTAGTGATAATCTGGGACTGCCACTTTGTTGCCATTTTGATAAGTTTCTTTGTAGGTTACCTTATGTTTTGCAGATAGACATGTTAAAGCTAGAAAGTGAGGTCGATTGGGAGGAAGAAAAGTCCTCCCTATGCTGACCTAAGCCTTACGTTACATGGGTTGTGAATTTGAAAGCTGAAGCATAGAATACAAAGATACAAGTACTTTGTATTGGATTGGACTCGATGTTTGCAACTTAAATGATTGTACCAGACTACGGAATTCATGGCTTGATGCTGAAAATCAACAGGTACGAAGCAAAAGAGCTTTGTCAAGTCAAGACCATGTGCTTTGTCATGGTGGAATATTCAATGAAAGATTTTAATCTGTTTGGTGAAGATAATCAACCTAAAAAAGCCAAAATGCACAACCAACAGATTAGAAAAAAATTGGATATTTTCTTGATTGATGAATAAAAGAAATTTTGAATTTCAAGCATATTTCATTCTTTAAAAAATTTTGATTTTTTCACTAAAAAAAGGAAAATATTGGGTGTCATTAGGGCTTAAATTTATTCATCATTTACTACGTCAATACAATTTTCTTAATTATTTATTAATATTTAAAGTTTTTAGTTTAGAATTATTCTAACATATGTAAGCTGGAAAACTATCAAAACTTAAAGAGTACAATTATAATATTATGCTAAAAACCTAAAAGTGATATTTGTGAATATAAAATTTATTTTATTTATTTTTAATATTTGATGTAATTTTTGCGATTATAATTATAAAATTAACTATTACCTTATCAATCTTTAGTAATAATAGTTAATTTTAATTATAGTTTAATACTAAAGATTGACATTTACTATCATTTTCTTTATAAATTGGAAAATATCCAAAACTTTCTTGTATCAAATTTTAATTCTAAAATGTTAATCTAAAATTGTAGAATTTAATGAATTAATTGTTTACAACTCCGATATTTAGAATTATTTTAGTATAGTTTTCATAATACTTTAGGAGGTAATTTTAGCATTTAGATTAACTTTTATTGTATTTTATAGTTTTTCAAATTAATTATGTTTCATTTGAATTTTACTCTATTTTTATCATTTTTAGAATTAGTTCGAGTTTACTTGTTATTTCATTTTCCCATTTTAAGTCTCAAATGAAGAATGAAAGACTTGAAGTATAGAGTAAAAAGTGGAGCATGCTCTTCAATTTAAAAATTTTGGCAGCAAGTAGTCCGCTCCACCACAATTTTTGCGTATGATGAAGCGGCTCGATTAAAAACTCTAAAAACAAAGGTGTCAAGATTTAAGAGAAGAAAGAGAGGAAAAGAGAGAAAAATCACTTAGAGGTTAAAGAACAACTCTCTCACACCTTCAAGCTTTCAAAGACATGAAGGAAAAGCGATCCAAAGTGCTCGACATAAATACTATAATTATTTTCCTTTCTAGATTATTTCTTTTTACTTTTTATTGATGCAAATTTATTGTGGATCTCTTTTTCTGTTATTTTCTCAACTCAATATAAACTAAATTATATTTTCTTGGAACAATAACAGATCTTATATCTTAGTTAATTAATTTATTTTCTCTTCGATTATTTCGATCTTTACTAATTATTTATTCAATTCTATGCTTATTTAACCTACTTGTCTAGCCACCAAGTTGTATTAATTTGATAATTTTGATTTGTTTTGGAAGAGAAAATTAATGTTTAAATCTAGATTGAATAAATTAGGATTAACTTTAGCAACGCCGATGAACGAGTTAATTTGCAACTAAGATAGGAATATATCTGATACCCTGATCAACCCAATAGGTTTGTTCTTAATGACTTCACTCAATTTGTCTAGCATAGAAATATAGCTAATGGGGAAGGGAGATTAACTTAGCTAGATACCAAAAGGGTAGTTAATGCCATTGAATATTGGTTTAGAAATTAGGCTTAATGCTGTAAAAAGCCCTCAAACTTTTTTTTTTTTAAAAAAAACAATTAAGCTCTTGTTTTTTCTTACACTTAATTGGGTACTTGAACCTTTAAATTGCATAAAAAATGCCCTCAAATTTTATCAAAAAAAAAACAAATAAGCCCTTGTTTATTTTTTTTTTTTGCACTCAATTAGATACTTGAACTGCCAAAATGCATCAAAAATACCCTTAGACTTTTTCAAAAAAAAGCAATTAAACACCCTTTTTTTTTTGCACTCAATTGGGTACTTTAACAGTTGACCGTTAAAGTTAACTGCCCCTAATTTTTTTTTAATTAGAGTCACCCCATGTCACAACCACGGCGTGATATGTGGCAAAAAAATTATAAAAATAAAAATTAATAAAAGTTATAAAAATTATTAAGTTTTAATAAAAAAATATAAAAAATTATTAAAAATATATAAAAATCGTAAAAAATATAAAAAACTAGAAAATTTTATAAAAATCATAAAAAATTATAAAATGCATAAAAAATTCCCTTTATCCATTAACTTTAAAGTTAACGATCCTTAATATTTTTCCAGTTAAAGCCATCACGTGTCGTAACACAGTGTGACATGTGGTAAAAAATGATAAAAATAAATAAAAGTTATAGAAAAAATATAAAAATGCTTCTTTTGGTATGATAGTTTTTATAATTTTTTACAAAATTTATATTTCTTTACATTTTCTATAAATTTCTTACTATTTAATAAAATTTTATAATTTTTTTCTATATTACTATATATTTTATATTTTTTATGATTTTTATAAAATTTTACACTTCTTTATATTTTTTACGATTTTTGTAAATTTTAATTTTTTTATTAAAATTTAATAATTATTTATTTTTATTTTTTATATTTTTTTGCCACATGTCACGCCGTGGTTGTGACACTGGGTGGCTTTAACTGAAAAAAACTAGGGGCAATTAACTTTAACGGTCAACTGTTAAGGTACTTAATTGAGTGCAAAAAAAAAAGAGCAAGGGCTTAATTGCTTTTTTGAAATAGTTTGAGGGCTTTTTTGATACATTTTGACAGTTCAAGTACCCAATTGGGTGCAAAAAAAAAAGGAGCTTAATTGTTTTCTTTGAAAATTTTTGAGGGCCTTTTTGATGCATTTTAAAAGTTCAAGTACCTAATTGAGTGCAAAAAAGAAATCACAGAGGCTTAATTGCTTTGTTTGAAAAAATTTGAGGACTTTTTACACCTTTAAGCCTAAAAATTATATAGATTAAACAATTGAATGAGAAATAATTTATTAACTGAATTAGATGAAGTTAAAGTTCTAATTCTTTAAAATTAATTAAGAAACTTGAATTTTTCATTGTTTTAGTTTAATAAAATCTTTGTAATTTGTTTAGTTTAATTTTAGTAGTAGTTATAATTTATTTTCTTGAGTTGCATTAGATAAATTTAAATAGGTGGTACTTAACACCTTAAAATTCGATTTTCGTGGGAACGATATATTCTCGCCACTTTATTACTTGATCGATACCTGCACATACATTATGAATTTTCGTTCATCAATTAAAAACTAACATATTGTATTTCAGCTAAAATAATTATTATTTTTATATATTTATGTAACACCCCAAACCCGGCCTAGAAGTTTAGATCGAACTCAGGATGCTACATTGATCACCAAAGTGATCATGGGAAAATTTTACAAAACCAGTCGACCTTAATTTCATTTCTGAAAACCATTCATATCTTTACGCACCAAAAACATTTAATTGTTAGAAGTCATCCCGATAAAGTTACCGTTAAGTATGATAAATTGTAACATCCTAGGAAGGGCCTATGCATTTTTCAGATCAATTGTATGAAATGACAAGTCTTAAGTATTATGAATAAATTTTTGATACTTTTGGAAACCTAGAAATGAATGAAAATGGAAATGAAAATGAAAATGGAAATGAAAATGGAGATGGAAATGAAAATGGAAATGGAAATGGACATTTTTGGAAACTTAGACATTTTTGGAAACCTAAACATTTTTGGAAATGATCCAAAAATGGAAACTTGAACATTTCGGGAAACTTGAATAATAAGAGATAAATAAAGGAGTTTTATTCACATAAATATGTGAATAATAAGAGAGAAATAAAGGAGTTTTATTCACATAAATATGTGAATAATAAGAGATAAATAAAGGAGTTTTATTCACATAAATATGTGAATAATAAGAGATAAATAAAGGATTATTTTCTAATGAGATAATTGAGGAGATAATTGATGGATTAAAGGCTTTTATCTTTTAAATAAAAGAGATAATATTATCAAAAAGAGGAGTGGTGGCCAAGTAAAGGACTCCTAGGCTGATAACTTTGGCTATAAAAAGGAGGACAGGAGGGCTACTCATCAACATTTGCTCCCTCTTCCTCTCTGCCGAAATTCTCCCTAGGCAAAACCCCTCTCTGCCGAATTTTCATTAAGCAAAAATCCTCTCTTTTTCTTCTATTTTCTTCTCCGTTCTCATTGTTAAAATTTGAATCTTTGTGGATTCTAAGAAAGAGGGCAATCATCCACAACATCAAAAGGGGATCTTTCGGGAAATCTAAGGATCTAAGGTAAGGATTATAAATATAAATATGTGGTTAAAGATTATGATTCACGTTTTCAAAGTTAGATCTAATCTAACACGAAGTTATAGGATTTCAACAGCTTATAAAGGAATCCTCTTGATTTGGAATCCCATCATAAGGTAAAGGATATTCGGCCAAGGCATAATTTGTTTAAGTGTTTTCCATTATTTCAAAAACCGAAACCGACATGGTTACATACCTAGTATTAGCCGATTTCAAGGAAGAGGAATTCTAGCAATTGTTGGGACTTGATTAAATCAATTCGGCAACTAGGTAAGTAATTCTACTTCTAGTAGGATTTGGTTTTAAGACCAAATAGGTTTATTTATATGTTTTAATTAATGGCCGAATATAGGAGTGAAAGATCTAGATCGGTAGATCGCTCTCACTGAATTCACGGAAACTATTTGTTTAAAAAGGTGTGTACTCTTACTAACTTTCAATAAATTGCATGGCAATCATTAGATATGTAAATATGTAAAGATGTGAATGTGGCTAAGCACCACAAATGTGGTAAGGAGTACCTGTGCACGTTTCCTACTTTTGATAGGATTGTGAATGTGATATATTTTGAACATGTGATTAGTAACATGAATGAAAATTTAGTATGTGAAATATGTTATGAAATAATTGGGGCATTCGGGATATTTGTGGAGGAAGAAAGTAAAGGTGATGACTACGGTCTCACCAACGTAAAGTGGTGACTACGGTCACATAAAGTGAAAAGTGGTAACTTCGGTTACATCCAGTGAATACTGATGTCTAATGACACAACATAAGTGGGCGATGAGCACGTCGATCGCAATGATCGCCTTCGATGGTGTGTAGCGGATGGAGGGTCGACTTAGTAGTCCCCGCGTGTACAAAGTTGGTACGGGTGGTGTGTAGCGGATGGACAAATAGGTTTGGATTTGGGTTGCATCATCCTTTATTTTGTATGAACATGATATTGATATGACTTGTATGCCCGATTTGTTGGAAATTAGTACTATGTACACATTGAGTCTGTTGACTCACCCGTTGGGGGGAATTTTTTCAGTGATGAGCGAGTAATGGACCGGGTCGGCAGGAGCTAAAGGTGGCCATGCATCGCTTGAAGAAATTATTTGGAATTTGGACTTTATGAAATTTTAGTACTTTATTTTGGGTTTGAATGATGTAATAAGGCCATAAGGCCCAGTTGGATTTTCTTTATTCTGTTTATTTTTATTTAAATATGATACAAATTATGTTTGATTAAAGATAAGTAAATTTATTTCTTTTAAAATAATAAACCCAATAATTATTTTGTCACCTTATTTAAGTTGGATTTCAGAATTTATTAAATAGGTTTCAAATTAAGCCCAACCCAAAACAATTTTTTTAAAATTACACAAATTTTCTCTAAGTCATTTAGAACATTGAAAACCGATTTATTTAAGGAACATACCAGATCCGGTTCAAGCTCGTGGGCGGGTGTGGGGTGTTTCATTGGTATCGAGCCCGTTTTAAAACTCTCGGCCTATGGGCTCAGCCCAAAAACGTTTTCAATTCGAGCCCAAATGAATTTCTTTGAAATAAGCGAGGTTTTATGGCATGGCACCTAAGTCTCCGAACCATGATCCACAGGTAAGTACCTTTAACCATCTGTGTGATTATGTGAATTATGAATTGTAAAAGGGTAGCAAAGGCATGGAACGTAGAATAGTGTGATAGGAACTTGAACCCTAGGATTAGACTACTCAAACACTTGAAACTCATAAGACTTAATGAACTTAACAAACCTATGACTAAGTTATTAAGCTAGGTGTGGCAACCCACAGACGCATGTCTAGGATTGGATCCAGGAAGAGCACGGTATTTAAGCGATCCCTAGTGACTCACCTCCTCTTCGCAGTATCCTACTGCAGTGCGTAGCTTCGGTTCGCCCCTAACTCGGAAGGCTCGGTGGTGTGGCAACCTGCATGCGCATGTCTAGAAAGGTCGGTGAGAGCTTGGTATTTAAGCGATCCGCGTGACTCACCTCCTCTTCATTCGAATCCGCTGCTGGTGCGTAGCTTTGGTTCACCACGACCAAGAGGGCTCGGTCATAGGCTAAACACAAAGAATAAAACCCAAAAGGGACTTAGCCGCTTTTCTTTTTATAAAAAAAAATACCCTTGGTTTATAAAATGACCAAACCACCCATAGTTTTAACAAAATTTCATTACTTTATCAAATGTTCAAAAAACCCTAATTTGTAAAATATCAAACTATCTTGATTTTGGAAAATTACAAAATTGCTCCTAACTTACAAAATTACCAAAACGACCCTGATTTCCAAAATTTTTACAATATCATTGCTTTGAAAAGTGTAACTCTCAAAGGAACCCTCAATGTTTTACAATCTTGGAAAATATCCCTAACTTAATAAATTTTACAAATTTACCCTGATTTTTGGAAAAATTATCAAAATACCCCTGAGATCAAAAATTACCGAAATACCCCTGGATTTCAAAATTCTTCCAAAATTTCCCCGGAACTTTAGAAGTACCAAAATACTTTCGTCAAAATCACTAGGAACTTTTTATTTTTGAAAATTTACTGAAAATACCCTCGTAGGATAAAATTACGAAAATGCCCCTAGGTAGTGGAAAAGCAAAATAACGAAAACAACAACAAGAATTACAGCGTTTCTTTGAATGAACGAAAGTTCATATTTGTTGATGGATGAATGAATGAATGCAAGACAGTATGCATGTATGAATACGAAAGAACCACTCTTAAACTCTTCTTCATAAGATATCATCGCGGGTAATAAGTGAAACAAGAATACTAATACATAAAATTCCTTAATCAGATCTCGTCGATAATGAGCTCAAGAGGACGTGGTCGTCGTGGAAGAGGTAGAGGAAGGATGACTGTTAGATCGGGACAAGGTTCTGACAATGAGATACCACCACCACCATCACCCCCAGCTGTCAATGTTGAGCAGCAGGCTCAGACAGGGGAAGATGCCGTGTCGCAGGCTGTGCTGCGAGTTTTGGAATTGGTGGCTGGTGCAGGAAACAATTCAGGAAATCGTAAGTCTGTGCCTGAGCGGCTCCGTGCTAATGGAGCTGAAATGTTTAGAGGAGTATCGGGAGTGGCACCCAGTACAGCTGAGTACTGGTTGGAAGCAACTGAGCGCATCATGGATGAGCTCGACTTGACCCCCGAGGAGAAGTTGAAAGGGATGACGGCACTGTTACGCGATGAAGCGTATCAATGGTGGTTAACCGTTCGGGACGGTGCCACGGCGGAAGATCTCGACACAGGAATATGCTAAGGAAGCATTTCGTAAGAAGTATGTGGGAACCGGTATATAGATGAGCAAAGGAAGGCTTTTTCGGGGTTGGTACAAGGAAGTAAGTCATCACACCGAATATGAAGCGGAATTCTTGAGGTTGAGCCGATATGCCCGAGGAGTAGTGGCGATCGAGCATGAACGCCGTGTTCGTTTTGAGGACGGACTTAGGGACGATTTGAGACTTTTGATAGCACCGCATCGAGAGCAGGAATTCTCCGCCTTGGTGGAAAAGGCTAAAGTGGGTGAGGAATTAAGGACGCCACCAAGCTGTGGTGTGGATGAGTAAATAAGCCCAAAAGAAGTTTTGGGCCCATCCGAAAAGGCCACAAGAGGCCTAGAGTTGACAGCCACAAAGTCAACAGGCGGGTAGGGGCGGGCAATTTCGCCCTTGTAAACATTGTGGAAGGAAGCACGGGGGAGAGTGTTGGAAAAAGGCGGGACGATGTCTCAAGTGTGGGTCCAAGGACCATATGATTAAGGATTGCCCCAAGCTATTAGATGAGAGCCAACCAGCAGCTCAGAATGCTAACCAGGCTGGTAGAGGCGGACAGCAGCCTCAAAGAGGTCGTGGGTCGCCAACGAGAGGTAGTGGCAGAGGCCGTGGAGCTGTGGTCGAGGTACGCCTAACGCCGAAGCAAGGCAACCGGGTTTGGTTTACGCGGTTCGCCAGGAGGGAAGAGGAGAGACGCACGGATGTTATAACCCGAGACGTTCTTTATTCATGACAAACCCTATTTTGCTCTTATTGATGTGGGCTCAACTCATTCCTATGTTGCATGTAGTGTGGTTGAAACACTAGGCCTAGACTCGAACTTTCGATAGGCGGATAATCGTAGTAAGCCCTTTAGGCCAAGCGGTGAGGATAGATAGGATCTTTCGGAATGTACCCCAGAGATTCGGGAGCGAACTTTCTGGTGACTTAATGGAATTACCCTTCGGAGAGTTTGAGCTTATACTTGGAATGGATTGGCTAGTAGAGCATCGAGCCGTGTTGGATTGTGCGGCTAAACGTATGGAACTAAGAACCCCGAAGAAGATGAGGTAGTAGTGATGATCGGAGAAAGGAGGAACTACTTGTCTAACGTAGTTTAAGTGATGAAGGCCGAGAAAATGGTTAAGAAATGATGTAAGGCATTCTTAGCCTTCGTGAGTGCGTTAAGAGGAGAAGAGGAAGGTGTCAAGGGAGTTAGAACAGTAAGGGATTTTGAGGATGTATTTAGGAGGAGTTGCCGGAATACCCCCGGATAGAGAAGTGGAATTTGGAATAGATTTGCTACCGTGAGCAGCTCGTGTCAATCGCTCCCTACCGAATGGCACCAAAGGAGTTAGTGGAGCTCAAGGCTCAAATCCAAGAGTTGTTGGATCGTAGGTTCATTCGACCCGGTGTGTCTCCGTGGGGAGCACTGTTTCTCTTTGTGAAGAAGAAGGATGGAACTATGCGGATGTGCATAGATTATCGTCGATTGAACAAACCGACCATCAAGAACAAGTATCATTTGCCAAGGATAGATGACTTGTTCGACCAACCGAAAGAAAAAGCATTTGTGTTCTCAAAGATCGACTTAAGGTGGGGTATCATCAATCGAAAGTGAAGGAGGTCGATATTCATAAGACCGCTTTTAGGACAAGGTACGGTCATTTTGAATTTGTGGTGATGTTTGGGTTTGACGAACGCACCGCCGGCGCGTTCATGGATATGATGAATAGGGTTTTCCAACCCTACTTGGATAGATTCGCCGTGGTGTTCATCGACGACATTTTGGTGTATTCCAAGACGGAGGAGGAGCACGATGAGCATCTCCGAGTTGTGTTAGAAGTGTTAAGGGAAAGAAGCTTTATGCCAAATTCAGCAAGTGCGAATTTTGGCTCAAGGAAGTGGCGTTCCTAGGACATGTGGTATCCGCATGAAGGAATAAGAGTGGATCCTAGGAAGATCGAAGCGATGTTGGATTGGAAATCACCTAGGTCGGTGGCTGAAATCGAAGTTTTTAGGCTTGGCAGTGCTATTACAGAAGGTTCGTGGAAGGATTCTCGTCAATAGTCGCACCTTTGACAAAGTTACTAAGGAAGGAAGTACCGTTTGTGTGGACGGATAAGCAACAGGAGAGCTTTGAAAAGCTTAAAAAGGTCTTGTGAAGCTCGGTGTTAATTCAGCCGGAGGCGGTAAGGACTTCGTAGTATATTGTGATACTTCGCACACTGTGGTTAGGTGTGTGCTAATGCAAGAAGGAAAGGTAGTCGCTTATGCATCTCGACGATTAAGGCCGCATGAGGTGAACTACCCAACTCATGACTTGGAACTCATGGCAGTGGTTTTCGCCTCAAAGTTTGGAGGCACTACCTTTATGGAGAAAGGTCGAGAATTTACACGGACCACAAAAGCCTTAAGTATTTGTTGACTCGAAGGAGTTGAACTTGAGGCAACGAAGGTGGGTGGAGTTATTGAAAGATTATGACTGCTCGATAGAATACCATCCGGCAAGGCGAATGTGGTAGCCGACGCCTAAGTAGGAAGGTTGTGTCGGATTTAAGGGCTTTGTTCGCTCACTTAAGTTTGTATGAAGACGGAGGCTTTGCTGGCGAGTTACAAGTCAAGCCAACTTTGGTGCAGGAGAGTGAAAGAGGGACAGCTTGGCGGATAAGGACTTAAGTACTAAGTTACGCAAGTACGGCAAGGAGGATTAAAGGATTATGGCGTCAATGATGAAGGAGTACTGTGCTACAAGGAAAAGGTTTGTATGCCGAGGATAAGGAGTTGAGACAAAGGATTCTTCGGGAAGCGCATGGTAGTCCTTATGCTATGCATCCCGAGGCATCAAGTCAGTATAGAGATCTAAGGGAACAATTTTGGTGGTCGGACCAAACGAGAGGTGACCCGAATTTGTGGGGAAATGTTTGACATGTCGCAAGTAAAGGTGAACACCAAGTCCCATCAGATTGCTTCAACCAATTGAGATTCCCCAATGGAAGTGGGAAAGAATTACCATGGACTTAGTTAGTGGGCTTCCCTCACGCCCACTAAGAAGGACTCGGTATGGGTGATAGTGGACCGTTTGACCAAGTCCGCACATTTTATCCCCGTGAGGATCGACTATTCCCTCGAAAGTTAGCCAAGTTATATGTGGCGGAGATCGTGAGGCTACACGGGGTACCGATGTCGATCATCTCGATAGAGACCCAAGGTTTACGTCTCGATTTTGGAAAGCACTTCATCAAGCATTAGGCACTAAGCTAGACTTCACTACGGCTTTTCATCCACAATCGAGGCGCATGCGAACAGGTTATACAAGTGTTGGAAGATATGCTAAGAGGTCGTGTGTGATGGATTTCGAGGAAGTTGGGAAGATTACTTACCTCTGGTGAGTTCGCCTACAACAACAGCTATCGAGCAAGCATTCGGATGGCACCATACGAAGCATTGTATGGAAGGAAATGTAGAACACCAACTTGTTGGACCCGAGTTAGAGAACGCCGCGTTTTGGGTCCAGAGTTAGTGGCGGGCGAGGAGAAGGTGGAATTAATTCGCACACGGTTGAAAGCTTTCCGATAGAGCGTAAGTCGTCGACGCAGACCTTAAGAGGAAAGAAATTGAGTTTGAAGTAGGAGACCAAGTGTTTCTAAAGGTCTCACCTTGGAAGAAGGTTATGCGGTTCGATCGCAAAGGGAAGCTAAGCCCAAGGTTTATAGGGCCTATCAAATCTCAAGCGAGTTGGGCGATGGCATACCAATTGGAGTTGCCACGAGTTGCATCAAATGCACGACGTATTTCATGTGTCCATGCTACGTCGCTATCGATCGGATCCGTCTCATGTGGTACTGTTGAAGAAGTGGAGTTAAGGCCGGATCTATCCTACGAGGAGGAGCGATTCAGATCTTGGAACGTGACGTGAAAGCACTACGAAAGAAGTCGGTGCCTTTAGTCAAGGTGTTATGGCGCAATCATGGATCGGAAGAAGCTTCGTGGGAGCCGGAAGAGACAATGCGACAAAGCAATACCCTCAAGCTGTTTAGTTAGGAAATTTCGAGGACGAAATTTTATTTAAGGGGGTAGAATCGTAACATCCTAGGAAGGGCCTATGCATTTTTCAGATCAATTGTATGAAATGACAAGTCTTAAGTATTATGAATAAATTTTTGATACTTTTGGAAACCTAGAAATGAATGAAAATGGAAATGAAAATGAAAATGGAAATGAAAATGGAGATGGAAATGAAAATGGAAATGGAAATGGACATTTTTGGAAACTTAGACATTTTGGAAACCTAAACATTTTGGAAATGATCCAAAATGGAAACTTGAACATTTCGGGAAACTTGAATAATAAGAGATAAATAAAGGAGTTTTATTCACATAAATATGTGAATAATAAGAGAGAAATAAAGGAGTTTTATTCACATAAATATGTGAATAATAAGAGATAAATAAAGGAGTTTTATTCACATAAATATGTGAATAATAAGAGATAAATAAAGGATTATTTTCTAATGAGATAATTGAGGAGATAATTGATGGATTAAAGGCTTTTATCTTTTAAATAAAAGAGATAATATTATCAAAAAGAGGAGTGGTGGCCAAGTAAAGGACTCCTAGGTGATAACTTTGGCTATAAAAGGAGGATAGGAGGGCTACTCATCAACATTTGCTCCTCTTCCTCTCTGCCGAAAATTCTCCTAGGCAAAACCCCTCTGCCGAATTTTCATTAAGCAAAAATCCTCTCTTTTTCTTCTATTTTCTTCTCCGTTTCTCTCATGTAAGTTTGAATCTTTGTGGATTCTAAGAAAGAGGCAATCATCCACAACATCAAAAGGGGATCTTTCGGAAATCTAAGGATCTAAGGTAAGGATTATAAATATAAATATGTGGTTAAAGATTATGATTCACGTTTTCAAAGTTAGATCTAATCTAACACGAAGTTATAGGATTTCAACAGGCTTATAAAGGAATCCTCTTGATTTGGAATCCCATCATAAGGTAAAGGATATTCGGCCAAGGCATAATTTGTTTAAGTGTTTTCCATTATTTCAAAAACCTAAAACTCGACATGGTTACATACCTAGTATTAGCCGATTTCAAGGAAGAGGAATTCTAGCAATGTTGGGACTTGATTAAATCAATTCGGCAACTAGGTAAGTAATTCTACTTCTAGTAGGATTTGGTTTTAAGACCAAATAGGTTTATTTATATGTTTTAATTAATGGCCGAATATAGGAGTGAAAGATCTAGATCGGTAGATCGCTTCTCTGGGAATTCACGGAAACTATTAGTTTAAAAAGGTGTGTACTCTTACTAACTTTCAATAAATTGCATGGCAATCATTAGATATGTAAATATGTAACAAAGATGTGAATGTGGCTAAGCACCACAAATGTGGTAAGGAGTACCAGTGCACGTTTCCTACTTTTGATAGGATTGTGAATGTGATATATTTTGAACATGTGATTAGTAACATGAATGAAAATTTAGTATGTGAAATATGTTATGAAATAATTGGGGCATTCGGGATATTTGTGGAGGAAGAAAGTGAAGGTGATGACTACGGTCTCACCAACGTAAAGTGGTGACTACGGTCACATAAAGTGAAAAGTGGTAACCGGTTACATCCGGTGAATACAAAGTGTCTAATGACACAACATAAGTGGGCGATGAGCACGTCGATCGCAAATGATCGCCTTCGATGGTGTGTAGCGGATGGAGGGTCGACTTAGTAGTCCCCGTGGTGTGCAAAGTTGGTACGGGTGGTGTGTAGCGGATGGACAAATAGGTTTGGATTTGGGTTGCATCATCCTTTATTTTGTATGAACATGATATTGATATGACTTGTATGCACGATTTGTTGGAAATTAGTACTATGTACACAAAGTGAGTCTGTTGACTCACCCCGTTGGGAATTATTTTTTTGGTGATGAGCGGTAATGGACCGGTCGGCAGGAGCTAAAGGTGGCCATGCATCGCTTGAAGAAATTATTTGGAATTTGGACTTTATGAAATTTTAGTACTTTATTTTGGGTTTGAATGATGTAATAAGGCCATAAGGCCCAGTTGGATTTTCTTTATTCCTGTTTATTTTTATTTAAATATGATACAAATTATGTTTGATTAAAGATAAGTAAATTTATTTCTTTTAAAATAATAAACCCAATAATTATTTTGTCACCTTATTTAAGTTGGATTTCCAGAATTTATTAAATAGGTTTCAAATTAAGCCCAACCCAAAACAATTTTTTTTAAAATTACACAAATTTTCTCTAAGTCATTTAGAACATTGAAAACCGATTTATTTAAGGAACATACCAGATCCGGTTCAAGCTCGTGGGCCGGGTGTGGGGTGTTTCATAAATAACCAGAATAAATGTACGAATGAAAATCTAAAGTGGAAACTGTACCACAGTCTTATAAAACCTTACAGTTCAACATTTAACTGAATAATAAAGTCGTGATAGAAAACAAAATCTGACATTCCATTGCGTTGAAACTGTCTGAGAACTCCGCCTACTGAGTCCATCATCTAAAATCCCGAGATGTACCTGAGAAGGGGAAACAGAAGAGGGGATGAGCTACTCGAGCTCAGTGTGAGTTTAAAACCAACTACTACAAAATCAGAAACAGAAAACCCGTAGCAGTTCAGAAGCGGAACATACTTACATAATCAGACGGTAACTTCGAGACAAAATTCTCAATCAGATAATCACAGTTCACAAAAGAGTCACCAGTTCTATTCAGTCAGTCAGATACAATCGGAGTTACAATGTACGTAGAACCACAAAAGTTCTTTTTAGTCAAACAGAACAATCAGATATTCTAGCGCATAGAATAATCAAACAGATGCTTATGAATGCAATTGAGTTATAAAACCCACCCAACCAGCCAACATACCACTCCGTCCCCCATCACTCCACATGAGAGTTGTTTGAGCTCATCCAACCAATCACACCCCATAGGACCTTGTAAAGCCCATCCATCCCTGCACTCCAATAATGTCCACGACCCTCAGGGTATTGGGACTACCCACGACCCTCTGGGTATTAGGGGCTATCAGTAAGTTGTACAGTGCCATGCGGTAAACCGCGGTACAGACATACAGTATGAACTACCCGATCAGATAGTGATGATTGCAGCGAAACTGACGTATAAGTGGTACAGTGCAATGCGATAAACTGCTATATCGGTAAAGTGCAGTTAAACTGCCAGATCAGATAAGTACACGCAGCAAGGCTGACGTATGAGTATGCATGCGGTGCAATGCAAGAAACTCGCTAACAAAGATAGTCCACTACCCTCGTGGTATTGGGATCGCCACGACCCTACAGGTATTAGGGGCTAACAACCAAGCCAGGTCACCGATTCGATTCGATTTGGGATCTTCCTTCTATTCACAATCCCACCAAAAAACATTATATGCATATGTATGTTTGCAAACAGATGAACAGAATCAGAGTACAAGATTACAGACAGTCATTCACTTCCAGTCAGTCAGATTCAGATAAGAGTATACTCAATTACCCAGATTCAGATTCAATGGCTATGTAACCTCACAGAACAGTGACACCTAGTCAGACAATCGAATAGAAGTATATTGCACACACACACCCCATCAGCCCAGGTTCAGAAACAAACATGTTACGCAACCAATCACGAATCTCACCTAAACTGAAGTCGGAACAGAGTCATAATTACCCTTACTAAAGCTTAGCCAATGGTTGAAACACACAGAGTCACAAATACACTTAAATTGACCTAGAACCAAAATCTGGCGAGATAGGGCCACACGCCCGCGTACTCTGGCCGTGTGGAGCAGTCCAGGTCGTGTGGGGGTCCAAACGCCCGTATGAAGGGTAGCACACGGCCGTGTGACAGAATCACATGCCCGTGTGGTGCAGGGACACGGTCGTGTGAGGGTCTCACACGCCCGTGTGCCACCAGACACAGCCGGGTGTTCTGAAACACACGCCCGTGTGGGATTCCTAAATCCCCAAATCAGCCACACGGCCGTGTGGCCAAGCCATGTGACACCAAATCCTCGAAACCCTAATTCTTAAACCCACACGCCCGTGTGCCCAAGGGACACGGCCGTGTGAAAATAGACAAAATCTCCAAACCGACCACACGGCCGTGTGGCACCCAATTTGGCCTGAAAACCCTAATGCCCAATTTCACACGGCCGTGTGGGTCGACACACGCCCGTGTGGCCGTCGAGTGGTCACGAAACCACCCTAAAACAGCCCGAAAACCACCGTTTCAGCCACCAGATCCGTCCCCAACCTTTGCCCTATCAACATATATCAAAAAGTGACAATTTCCCATTACTTCCAACGACATAAAACCCAAAACCAACGATTTAGCCTACGGTCAAGAAAAGCCGAACATAAACTTTGCAAAAAAGAAAATATAATACAGTGTAGTAGAAGTTTGATTCCCACACCTGAATCGACGAAGAAGAAGACGACAGTTAAGCAGAAATCCCCGATGGCAAAAACCAAAATTGATCTTTGAGTAATTTTGCCAAAAGCGAAAAGAAAAGCAAAAAGAGTATAGAGGTAGCAGAACATGAAAACAGGGAAAACCGAAAAAAAAATAAAATAAAAATAAAAACAAACTTATATCTTAAAACACATAATTTAATAATTATAAATGATTATAATTATTAACTAAATAAAAACAAAACAAATTAAGAAGGCTCTCCCAAAACGCGCACCCCAAGACTCAAACCTAGAACCCAAAGGTACACTAACACCCCACTTACCCACCAGACCAACAGACCGATTCTGCCACTAAATTGCACTACTAAACACATATGTGCAGCCTCCTCACTGTCCCTATGCTCAAATCTCAAAACTTCTAGGCTCAAAATTCGGGGCGTTACAATTTAACTCATTTAAATTTAAATAAATGAATAAAAACTAGCAAGTTTAATTAAATTTAAATTTAAATAATTTAATAAAAATCATAAATTTAAATAATTTAATTAAATTTATATTTAAATAATTTTGTTAGTTTTAAATATTTAAAGTGATATATATGCACAAATATTATGCAGATTAAAAAATTTTACCTAAAATATATTTATAAAAATTAAATGATATTTATATAATGCTTTAGTTGAAATAGTAAAATTGAGTCTTTGAGAATCTTGATCTAATTCTATTATTTGTAGTCTTAACTTGAATGAAACGGTGATTAAAGTTCTTGTTAGACATTTGTTTGACACGTGTACGAACCGTGTTACCCCTCTCTCACTTTTAAATATTGTATAAAAATATTTCTATTATTTGTGATTTTTTTATTTAAATTTTTTTATAAAGTATATATATAAAAACATTTTCATAATAATATTTATTATTTTTAAATAATAAATATTTTTAATTAAATTAATATATAATTGAATGATGAGATGAATTGAATAAAACATTTTAAGTCTTCAAACATGAATCTGTTAAGGACACAAATATTTACAGGTGTTTTGACTTGCCATTGCACCATCAATAATCATTATGTTATCTCTTGCAGTATGTATTTTAGTATCGTAGAAGACTTGATATTGGTGTCGACATATCATATTTTTTATGCTTATTTATTGATTAAGTACAAAAAAAATAAAAAATCTTGTCATCACCAACAAAAGAAAAGGGAAGATTATATAGCCAGAAATTATTTTCAATAATAACGCAATTAGGCAGCTGATATGATATCGTTTGGTCAGCGATTTCCTCCACATGGGACCAAAAAATGCCACCTTCTACGCTTCATTTTCTATTTTATGAGGCATCTTGCCATGAATTGGCTCTTGCCTGTTCCATGACTTTCCTTGTTTTCCTTTCAGTAGAAGTGAACTGCATAACGCCGCCGTAATTAGTCAAATAAGTTTACAGTGCTATACAAGGATGATGTGGTAAGAACATAAACCGAAATTGTTTTTTCTTAGTATTTATAGGAATTTTTTTTTTTTTTTTTAAGTTGTGTTACCTTTCATGACCCGATCTAGCTTATAGAATATGAGTCATATCGTGAAATTGTTTACATATAGGTACACCTTCATAGATTCAAATTCAGGAGCTTTTAAGTTTGTGTCAGAACCCAAAGGCACAACTTTCGGCTAAACGCAGCTTCTATTGCCAAAACATTTAAGAGGAGCATTGAAAGTGTGAGCAAGCAGGAACAGTCTTGGATTGACTTTGACCCAAAAGGTACAAAGATGAAGCATCAAGTTCCAGGCAGCTGGATCCGATAGCTTTGCGTTCATATATTGTTGTCTGCTCTACAAGTGGTGTCCACCTAGGAATCCATTGACCCAACTTATGATGCCAAAGTTTTACGTTTAATTTGAGATTAATGGACGGTTAAAGGTACTCAGTGGATCCAACTCATAATTTCTAGTGTGAGCAATGATCCTCGCAGGGGGGATTTTGGGACATTGAATTTACCCAAAGTTGTTTTTGGTTTCATTCTTTTTAGAAAGAAAAATGACACTCAAAAACATGACTTAGGATCTTGTAATTATATTGGAAAAATAACATTAATACAATGTGTAAAAAAAATTAAGGTTGATTCTGAAAAAGATTAATAGAAATATAATTGCATATAATCATTTGTACAGCTAAAGAAGCTCTCTTTTGGTTGTAGCCCACCATAGCTTAGAATTTGTTCTTTATCTTTATCACCTTCATCCATTTTCCTTTTTCACTTAATAGTTTCTTTGGGTCCAAAATTGAAACCAATCTCACCAAATTTCAAGGGTGGATCAACTGCCATCCCAGAATTCTCCTTTCTAATTAGTAGTACGTACTTACTATTTTTTACAAAAGACTAAACTATCTATATCCTTCCCATCTTTTATTAGATTTTTATTTTTCACTTGCACACGTGGCAACCTATTAAAATAAACATTAAATTATTTATATTGAAGTTGACTTATTATTTATTTTGATTTAATAGACTAATCAAGACAAAATCTGAAAATGCAAAAACATGGGGAACGGAAAGTGAGTTGAAGGTTCCCCTAAAAGTGCCAAACCTTTGCACCCCTAACCCAACTTTCACTAGCAAATCTATCAATCCCACTGTCAAAAGAAAAGCTCTTCTGTTTTAATGTTCTCATTTCTTACGGCCACAGCTGTGAGGGCATAGGCAAAAGGGTCGGTGACAAAGTCCATTATCCTCTTTTGTTTTGTCTCACCGCGTTTTAGACAAATGCCTGTCGCTTTCCTTAAAGTGTAAGCCTTGTTGAGACATAGCAAACAGTATTCTAATGAGAATAGGGTTGCTCTAAAAAGCATAAAACTCGATCCAAACATTTATGTTAATGCTGACCTGTACTCCACTCCACACGCAAAACACTTGCTATAAATAAACTGATGACCCATCTCTTTGCTTCTCACTTCCATTTCTCTCTAACTCAAACTCCACACAAATGGCCCTCTATCTTTGCGTCTTATTCCTTCTTCTTTCTTCTGCTTCTGCTTGTGATCGCTGCCTGCACCAGTCCAAGGCTGCTTATTTCTCCAAAGCCTCTGCTCTTTCAGGTTTAGCAGCAATTTGTTTCCTTTTTTCCTATCAATTTCATTAATACCCAGAGTTGTTTTAGTGGGTGACCTTTGTTTTGTGGGTTTGATATTGCAGCGGGAGCTTGTGGATACGGTTCCTTGGCTTTAGGTTTAAGTGGTGGACACCTTGCTGCTGGTGTTTCTTCTCTTTACAAAGATGGAGCCGGTTGTGGTGCCTGCTTCCAGGTTTGTATAATTCAGTTTTTATTCTTTTTTTTCTTATGATGGAAGTTTGAGTTTTGATTTTTCTTCATATTTTGGTAGATAAGGTGCAAGAATTCAACTCTGTGCAGCAGTGAAGGGACTAGGATCACACTAACTGATCTCAATCACAATAATGAAACGGACTTTGTTCTTAGCAGCAGAGCATTCATGGCGATGGCTAACAAAGGCATCGGCCGAGACATTTTGAAACTTGGGATTGTCGACGTGGAATATAAAAGGTAAACATGAATTAAAAACATTTCTTCATCTAATGGTTTTGTTACAACCACCACATAAAAAACTCAAGAGTCACCTATGGGGCAGCAGCCCAGCAGGCACATTAATGCCTATAACGTTCCAATATATTTTTTTATTACATCCCTTTTTCCTATGTAAATTATTAACTTTGATTGACATCAATATTATAACTACTGTAGCATTGTTTATGTGAAACAGGATACCTTGTGAATACAAAAACCAGAACTTAGCTGTTAGAGTTGAAGAATCAAGCCAAAAACCAAATTACTTGGCAATTAAATTGATGTACCAGGGTGGTCAGACTGAAGTAGTAGCCATTGATGTAGCTCAGGTTAGTTTATTTAGTCCAAGAGTGTTTAAACTTTGAAAAAAAAATGGGCTAAAACTATTAGCTTTATATCATTCCAGGTTGGGTCTGCAAACTGGAACTTCATGAGCAGGAACCATGGGGCAGTATGGGACACAAGCAGAGTCCCAAATGGAGCCCTGCAATTCAGATTTGTGGTGACATCTGGGTTTGATGGGAAGTGGATTTGGGCAAAAAGTGTGCTTCCAGCTGAGTGGAAAACTGGAGTTATTTATGATTCTGGAGTTCAAATCACTGACATTGCAAAAGAAGGTTGCTCTCCTTGTGATGACAGCCACTGGAGATGAGATCTTAGTTGCCAATTACATATATAGTGAATTTGAATGTTTTAGAAGATTAAAGAAAATGAATATATAGATAGATTTTCCTTTTCTCTGCAATTCAACAAGTCTAATATTTTTTCCATCATAATAAAATTCTCCTACACAATCAATGGTTGTTCATATTCTACTTTCTTTTTTTTCTAAACCTGTTATTGTAACTTATTTGCACTTTTTTTTTTTTTTTTTTTTTTGTTCCAGAAAATATAATTTTTTATCAAAAGAAAAGAAGAAGCCACATATATGGGCCTAAAAGTAGATGTTCAGGCAGTAGCATGAGAATTTGCTAAATCTTCTATTGGGCCACAATTTAGAAACTAGGCTCATTCTAATTCTTCGGGAAAAGCTCAAATGGGATACCAAACCAAAATAAATACCAATATATAGAAGGAAGCCCCTTGTTCACCATTTTTTTACCTTATAAGATAAGTGGTTAATTTTCAGTTCTTGTCCCTCTATTATGATCACCTCTGGGATTTGATCTTTATATACCAATTTGACTAAATTTAATCTCCAAATAGTTTTTATTATCCTCAATTATTTTGGCTAAAATGTTAATAATTTTTTTTTCTTAAAAGCACATTTCTAACACTAAAAATAAATCTTATCTTGACATGATAAGTTAAAATGAATATCTAAGAAATTGAGATGTGACTCTTTTTGAATTGCCTTTTGAGGATGTTGGGTAGTTGGATTAATGAATAGTATCAATACATTTAACCCCACCTCGACAAAAGACTAGCTCAATTAGTTGAACAAACATGCAGTGTTTATTCTAGATTTTTGGAAATCATAAGTTTGAGTAAATTCTCATATTTACTTGTTTTTTTTTTTTTATTACTTTGTACAGAGAAAATAGAATGATTATAGATCCAACCAACTTTGATTTCAATAAGCCTGACAATACCCTAAACCAATGACCCAAAATGAAAATTTCAGATAAGATTCAAACATAATTTGTATTAAATTTTATTTGTTCTATTGTCTCATGCAATGATAGCCCATTTCTTTAAGGTTTTTTTTTATTCGAAATATTCTAAATTTATGTATTTTTGGTTGGATATAAATGTATTCTTCATATATTTAATATTTAATTTTTGTATTATTAGTTTCAGTAATTTAGTTTTTTATTTTTTAAATTTCAAAATTCAAGTTCAATTGTTACGCTGTTAATTTTTTTGTTAAATTTATTGACGTGACATTTTAAAATTAAAAAAGAAATACTCATTTGATACTAATATAATTAAAAATATGACAATGTAATAAACTTGAATATAAAAAATAATATTAACAATTGGACATTAATTTTAAAATGTCAAAAATTAAGAGACAAATTTTTAAAAATAAAAATATAAGAATTAAATTTTAAATTTAAAAAAAATACAGGAAATTATCACATATTTTAATCTAAATGTTAATATGTTTATGTATGTCATGTAATGTCATGTTTCAATTATTTTATCATTTTGTGTTTGTGTGTTTTCTATTTAGTTCAAATTTTGTGCAATTATTTGATTTTAAGATTAAGTTTATTTAGATTTCGACATAATTATTATTGGAGTCATAAAGTTGTGAAATACTTCAATCCCGGTAATTATATTCCTTTCTCGATAAAAAATTTTAAATTTATTTACTTACTTATACTATTGTTAAGCTTTCTTCTAAATTGGTGTAGAATTAAGTAAAACAAACTTAGTTGGAAAACTATAAAACACCCTTAATAAAATATTCACATAACATAACTACTAAATTTTAAAAAAGAAAAATCTAATTTTTTGGAATAAAAAAATAAACTTCAAAATGCACCCACATATATTACATAATATAACTAACTTCAATAAAACATAACAATGAAATGCAATTCATGCACCAATACTAAATCACAAATTTGGCATACTTTTTTTTAGTAAACAGATTGCTTCTAATAGCATAACTAAGTCACGTATCAACATTATCAATCAAGCATGTTAGTCATGTTTTCATATTATGATCAATATCACTTCATTAATGAAATCACATGTTGATGAGCATCGAAACCACCAAAAAATAATTCCTACAATTAAAATAACTCTAAATAGTAGTAGGGTTGAATCCACAGGGATTGGTATTATAATCAACTTTCGCGTTTTAACTTGTGATCAGAATTTCTGTCGTGTCGATAATCGTGGCAATAGTCGTGCCCACGACTCCAAATGGACTTGTTGAAAAATAAACAAATAAATCAAGAGAGTTTTGAAATGTTTAGAAATTAAATAATTGAAACAACATAAATAAATAATTAAATAAATTGGAAATAAAATTAAATTGGAAAATAAATTCGGATTTTGTAAACAGAGATAATAAGCTTTAGCCCTAGACTCGGCAGATTTCGGATTTTGAATCGATTCTTTTAAATTAATTTTCTCCTTCAAACAATAAGCTGCTTATAGCTTAAGAACATCCTAACCGCCAATTCTTCCTCTCGTAGCTGCTCCCGTACGACCTGCAAACCAACCCTTACCGATTATCTAATTGAGATACACGCATTCCCGAGGCAATATTCTGGTAGCCTTGCGTTCTAAAGAACCCAACTCGGATTAATGGCCTTAACCGCGCGGGTCGTTTAAACCCGATCACTTCTCCCTTGATTTGTTCTTGGAGATCCAAATACATCACAGCCGACTCGTTTCCCCAACTATCCGCAAGCACGACTCCAACCCAACGCGCTTTTTGATTTGAAATCGAGTTAACTTTAAAGGATGAATTTGTCAATCCCGATACTTAGGAAAATAGTGAATACCGATTGGAAGGATTTTTAGTACGGATACGTATTTCACGATTCTTGACCGGAAAGAATACCAGCCTAACGCTAAGTTAGTATTTAGTGAAACATGGATTTAATCATGCTTTGGTTGGCTATGGAGTGGATTTGAATGAAAATGGTGGAAGTTGGGAAGGGAAGGGACTTGGAAAGCAATTAAACAAATTTTGCAAAAACAAGGAAATGGAAATGGGAGTAGCAGTATGCTACTGACTAGAGGTGTACATGGTCGGGGTCTGCCCACCCAAGGCCCCACTGAAATGTGGGAGGGTTTGGGCAAAAATATAGGCCCGAAAAATGGGCTTGGACAAAAAAATAGGCCCGTTTAAAAAATGGGCCGGGCTCTGTAAGAGCATTTTTGTGGGCTGCCTGCCTAATTCACTAAAGGAAAAAAACTATTTTTAATATTATTTTCTTATTGTTTTTCTTCTTATTTTTCTACCATTTTACTATTATGTTTCTATTATTTTGTTGTTATTATTTAGATATTATATAAAACTTATTTTATTGTTAATTTTGTTATTATTTTAAAGACATTTGTTAATTTTGTTATTATTTTAGAGGCATTTGCTTGTTAAGTTGCATCTATTTTAGTGTTATTTAAGTCTACATATTTTTTAAAATTTATTTTCAATTTGTTGAAAAATATTTATTTTGATTTTTTAGTATTTTTGATGTATTATATATATTTAAAAATTATATAAAATAATATAAAAAATTAATACGGGCGGGCCGGGCTTGGGCAAAATTTTAGGCCCATTTTTGGGCCCGGCCCGAGCCCAATGAACGGGCCTAAATTTTTAGTTGGATCCGGCCCGAACCCGGCCCGGCCCGGCCCATGTACACCTCTACTACTGACGCATCAATTTGGAAGGAAAGGAATAATTCTTATTTAATTCCAAGTGAAATCAAGTGTCTTTTCCAAACTACCATAAATGCCCTATTTATACACATATAACTTACTAAATTTGGCCTAACTACCCACTACATAATTAAAATTAAATAAATCTGATGAGTCCTTGGCTATTTTCATAGTTCTGATTCAGCCCCACTTTATTAACGGTGCTGCAAATTGGTCCTTTTCTGCTCATTTTTAACTCGTAGTATCCCAATTGCATTCCTGACAGGATTAAAACATAAAATCACTAATTTAGCAATGATCAATTCAAGAATTAACCGATTTAAACACAAAAAATCATGCAAATTTAACATGTTATCATATATCAATTATCAAACATATACTATCTCATTCCCAATTCAAATTTAAGTTTCTATTTCCATTTAATTGAATATCGCTTGATGGAACTATAGTAAAACAAACCCAAAAATACGAGTGAATAAGTTGCTCACACAAGTTGACTTTATAACAGGGTTACTCACACAAGTTCACAATATATCGAGGTTTACTCATCCGGGCTAAACCTACAATACATATAATCTGATAATCTGCAACAAATGCTAGACCTCGTTATCACATGTAAAATCCTCGTTTTATCGCGTGTATAACCCTATTAGAATGCCAAACGTATCCAAAACTTATACTAAGTTCACATAAGCATCATTTCCACATATATATATATCATTACAAATCATTGTATCTTATCATATAATTCATTTACATGTCATGTAATAAATCAATTTTCATATTAAAAGGTTCGGTGAAGGGGAAGGATTGCGGTGGTAGGGGTGGGCTGGTCGCGGTGGTTCGGTGAGGGGGAAGGATCAGAGTGAAAGGGAGGGCGTTCAGACGGTGGTGACAGGGGAAGAGTGGAAGGCTAGGGCACGGGGAAATAGAGTGGGGGCGAGGGTGTTAAGACGATGGTGGCCAGAAAATGTGAAAAAAGGGAGAACGGTTGCTAGGGTTTGTTTTTAGAAGGTTGGGAGAAAAGACAAAGTGAAAAAAAATTAATTTAGGGTTTGGGTTAAAAAGGGGACATGATCATGTTTAGGCCCGTGTGGGGCTTCCTCAACCCGTGAGTAAAATTTAAGCCCAATTTTCACACGACCTCGGACACGCCCGTGTGTCCAGGCCGTGTGTGATATTCCTTCGTTTCTCCTATACCCGTGTGCGAGGCCGTGCAGAGCACACCGTATGACAAGCCATGTCTCACACACGGTCGTGTCTATGGCCCGTGTAACTCATTGATTCGTTATTAAATTTAAGAAATTTACCATATTTTTCGTTCGTGTGGTCTTTCTTCGATGCGTTAGGATATGACTGTAACACCCCAAACCCGGCCTAGACGTTATGGCCGAATCTGACGATGTCACATGGAATGGGATTTGAAATCGAATTTATCAAGTTAAGACCGTTTTTTGTTTATTAGCTTCTATCTATTCCTCGTCAATTTCAAAATTATTTTCTCGTTAATTTGATTCGTTTAAAAACATATTCTGTAGCGGAAGCTTTTAAAACCGTGATACTTTAAGAAAACCGTTCGCGTTTAGGAAAAACGTTTTTAATTAAAACGAGTTTTCGTTGAGTTTTACAGTTTAAAAGTCCATGAAAACAGTTAAAATCCAAAATAAAGGCAAACAGTCCAAAAGTCCCAAATTACATCAAACAAAATAGGAAATAAAAACCATAAATGAATTTAAAGCAGTTCAATAGACATGTGGTCACCGCTAAGTCCTCTGCCGCACCGATACGTCTAAGTCTGAGATTACCTGTACAAATAAACGGAAATGGGTGAGTTTACATAAACTCAGTGTATAATCCCCATAGAAGACATGCATACAGTCAAACAACAGTTAACAATCAAATGCAGTCTGGGCCTAAGCCCACTATAGATTCAGATACAGTCTAGGCCTTAGCCCATTCAGATACAGTTTCAGTTATAAATTAGGGCCTTAGCCCATCTCAGATACAGTATGCATACAGTAACATAAATCAGTATCATACCCACCAGCCTCTACACACCATCTCCGACCATCCCTACACACCATGTGGGGTTTAAAACACCCACCAAATTTTACACACCAAGTAAATGCAGATTGCGGCACATATCGATAATATTGCGGAAAATGAGTCACACTAATAGGCATGAAAGCCTTTCAGTACACTTCCTCCAATAATCAATCATTCCACCCTAATGCATATGCAACTAAACATGCTCAATGCAGACATACAGAATTACATACTTACATGTTAAAATCCAGTTATCAGTCATACATACGGATCAGTAAACATGCATAAATTTAACATGCTCCATACATACATTATATATATTCAGGTCACACGATTTAGGGTCTAAGTAGCGCTTACCGACCCTATAGTAGGTTCACAGTCGACTTGGGTGACCCGTGCAACCCTAGGAACATTTTAGCTAAATGGGCCTACACGCCCATGTGGTTTGCCCGTGTAGGCCCACACGCCTAAATTGGCCTTGCCCGTGTGGATCACACGGCCTGGCCCAAATATCACACGTCCGTGTGGCCCACACGTCCAATTTGGTTTAGCCCGTGTGGTTATGCCATCACACGGCCGTGTCTTGTGCACGGCCTGGCCTTTGTTGATCACACGGCCGTCTTATCGCACACAGCCTGCCACACGGGTGACCACACGCCCGTGTGGCGTCGATAGTGGCCTTTTTTCGCTTTTGCCAAAAACTTGATTTCTACGTTTCGGGTACACACCTGGTACGATTTCGATGCTACTGCAACTACGAACACTCCAGAACCTAAAAATCAGTATACCAATGCTTAGAATCAGACTTTAATATACGGTTAATCTAAACCATTAAGCCGACAACACTTCAATTCACAAAACCATCTCTTACCCCAACACTTCGAACTTTTCGATTATGATTCCGCATGATGAGAGCCTCGCTCCTCGCGATTCGTTGCTGCCAAAACCCAAGAATTAGACTAACGAAATCAACATACCAACTTAGAAAGGCACTATACGAAAACCTCTCTTTTAACTCGAGCGAAACTTACCACATACACTCACCAAAAGTACAAGAACACCAAAGAACTAAAAATCGGAATAGCAAGATAAAATTTTGACAAAATTCCCACACAAGAAGCAAAAAGGATTTTCTTAATTGCCAGAGAGAAAAAAAAAACGTTAAAAGCCAAAACTGGGACTAGCAAGAGAGAAGGAAGATAACAGATACCCAAATCCCTTATTTTTCTCCCACCAATCCTACTACCCACAACTTCCCCAGACTTTCTATTTGACCGAAACTCTCTCGGTCAAACGAGCAAAAATTATTACCCACACTACAGGGATTCAAACACAGAACCTCCACACAACACACAGTCTCCCTTACCACTCGAACCAGCAGGCTCATTCTGATATGATTTTACAGATAATTAAATATAAGCCCATCGAACAAAGATAATGCTTAATTCCAAAAATAACAGAATTTGCCACAGCTAAGGCTTGAACTTAGGACCTCACACACACACCCAGAACACCGAACCACTGAAGCAGATACACAGTTGTGTCAGATTTTCACAAAAGTAGAAATCAGTATTTTGGGATATTACAATGACACTCGAGGTTTTTATTCTCTGACAACCGGCTTTTACTCTTTCTTACCTTCCTCAACATCGTCATTGTTCACCAAAATTTCTTACATCGGTTCTTGTTCAGGTTCAACCAACCCTTGCACGTCTCGAATAGTAATTGCATGAAGCTGCTCATTTGGGTTAGTTTCAGTATTGCTAGGTAAGCTACCTTGTGGTCTTTTTGAAATTAATTTAGCAAGCTGTCCTATTTGGTTTTCAAGTCCTTGAATTGATGCTTGCTAATTTTTCAGTGCTGCCTTAGTATTCTGGAAACGTGTTTCTGACACCGAGATAAATTTTACCAACATCTCTTCAATGTTCGATTTCTTCTCTTACTGATAAGGTTGTTGAAAGCCCGAAGGGGGTTGTGCCTTTTGATTTACTTGACCACTCCAAGAAAAATTGGGATGGTTCTTCCAACCTGCATTATAGTTATTACTATAAGGGTTATTTTGAGGTCTAGAATTATTACCCATATAATTGACTTGCTTATTCTCTGTGCTAGGTCCGAAGGGTAAACATTCTAATTATTCATTCCACCTCCATCTGTATCACATTGCATCATTGGATTCACCTACGTAGAAAAATATAAACTATCAATTTTCTTATTTAGTACTTCATCTTGGGTTGATAACATGGTGACAACATCTAAATTAAAAACACCGGCTGCTTTCATCGGTTTCGTCCTCATGACTTGCCACTGATAATTATTCAGTGTCATCTCTTCTATAAACTCATAAGCTACCTCGGGTGTTTTATTGTTTAGTGTCCCACCAGCTGCTGCATCAATTAACTACCTAGTCGAGGGATTCAAACCATTGTAAAATGTCTGAACTTATAACTACAAAGGTAACCCATGATGAGGGCACTTTCTCAATAAATCCTTATATCTCTCTCATACATCATATAATGTTTCTAAATCTATCTGGGTAAAGGAAGAAATATCATTCCTCAACTTAGTTATTTAGTCGGTGGAAAATACTTCAGAAGAAACTTCTCGGTCATTTGAGCTCATGTAGTTATGAAACCTTGTGGTAAAGAGTTTAACCATTGTTTTACCTTGTTCCTCAACGAGAATGGTAACAATCAGAAGCGAATGGCATCATCAATGGCGCCATTAATCTTGAAAGTGTCGCAAATATCTAGGAAATTAGCCAAATGAGTATTAGGGTCTTCATCTTGCAAATCATCGAATTGAACATACTGTTGTACCATCTGAATTGTGTTTGGCTTCAATTCGAAATTGTTCGCAGCAATAGTAGATCTCACAATACTCGATTCAACCCCAATCAGAGTAGGCTTGGCATAATCGTACATAGTACGAGGAACAGGGTTTGCAGGGGGTAGCTGAATATTCTGATTATCCCTTATCTCCTCAGTAATATTGTTGGCCTCTTGTTCATCTATTATATTCTATCGACTTTGCCTTACTTCTTTAATCTCCCTACGAATTCTGCGAGCAGTATTTTCAATCTCACTATCAAAAAGTAATGGTCTCGATAGGTTTCCTCTAGTCATAAACTAAAAGAACCCACCAGAAGCAAACAAAAGAAAAATTAAAATGTGAAAATTAAATGAAAACAAAACTATAAAAATAAAATAAATAAAATAAAAATAACTAAATTAATAGAAATAGAGTGTTCTTAATATTTCAGTCCCTGGCAACGATGCCAAAAACTTGATGTGTTTTCACGTTACTAACTAAAAATATGACAAAGGCAAACACACCTATTGATAAATAGTATAGCTACGGTGAGTAAATATATCGTATCCATGAGGACTAAAAGTACTAGTAATTACCGTTTTCCTATTATTTAACCGATAATTTGGAGTGATTGATTTAAAATAAGATTTACTAAATTAATTTAACTAAAGAACTCAACAGAGAATGAATCAAGAAAATAATCGAATAATAACCAATGAGAGAAACAATACCCATGAAAGAATCCACCTAGACTTCATCTATTATTATGAATCTGAATTAAACGATTTATTCACTTAGTATCTTGATCCGTAAAAATCCCTAAATTATGCTAATATCTCTTTCGAGAGTAAGAGCAACTGACTCTAGGTTGATTAATTGAAATTTCTTTCTAATTAAAACCCATATCATCGCATTAAATCGATCTATAGATTCCCTTATTAAATTTGACTCTAATCCAGTAGATTTATGTCGTCCTATTTCTAGGATTACATGCAACTCCACTCAATTGTGCTAGATATACTCTTAAACATAGACTTTTACTCCTCTGATTTAAGCCCATTAAACATGAATTAATATCCCAGAAATATTAAAACAAGATATAAGCACACATAACTGAGAACAATAATCAAGTATTTATCGTATGAAACGGAAATCAAATAATAGAATTCATCATAGGGTTCATCTTCCCTAGATATCTAGGGAATTAGTTCATGATTGTGAATAAAAACATCCCAAAGTCAGAATAACCAAAAGAAAAGAAATAAAGAAACTCATAAAAACTTCAAAAGAAATTAAAAGAAGGTCTTCAATCTTAATGGAAATATGCTTCAGAGTTGGCTCCAATGGTGTTCTTCGAGTTATTTTCTTTAATATTCTCTGATGGCTCCCTATTCTCTTCTTCTATTTGGTATTTATAAACTTTAGAATGCCCAGAAAGCCTAAAAATTACATTTTTCTGCTTGTTTGGGATGCGAGTTGCGAAATCGACACGGTCTAGCACATGGTCATGTGTCTAGCCCCTGTGGGAAGGTCCAGCCCGTGTAGCTCCTGAAATCTGTTTTATTTGTCTGATTTTCACTCGTTTTTTGCTCCTTTCCCTTCCAAATGCTCTCATAAGTATAGAAACATGAATTCAAAGGATTAGGAGCAGAAAATTCATCAATTCACATAAATAATCATCCATAAACGCACCAAGAACGGGATTAAAATATGTTACTTTTATCAATTATCAGTTAGTCTAAGTTGCTTCAACAACGTAATGTGACATCACACATTCGGATCCAATGATCGGGTCGGGTTGGGGTGTTACAAATAAACATAATTATTTAATATATATCTACCTGAATAATTATGACTCTTTGTTATTAACCAAGCAACATAAGTTTTAGTAATAAGAGATATAACTCATTACTATGAATAATGACAACTCTTGGTTAATAACCAAATGACATAACATTTGGATCACTTGCAACTTTTCAATTATATGTTTTAGAATGTTATAAATATTTTGAAAATATTTCAACAATAATCAGAAGGACATGAAATTAAACACATTTAAACACATTCTTTTTCTTCAATTTAAAGATTAGATAGGGATTCTGTAGAGGGTTCTTCAGTTGAGAAAGAAAGTGTTGCAAACAAGTGAACCAGATGTACCAGAGAAGACAAAGAAGAAGATTGGAGCAAATCTGGGAAGATTGAGTGCAACGACAAATGGTGGTTGGTAGACCTATCCAAGGGTTGGGTAGTCCATCTGACCCAAGTCTTGGATAAGGATTTTTGCACCTCAGATCGGCCTGGCCTGACTCAAATTTAATTTAAATAATATTTTATTATTATTTAAATTTAATTATATAAATATATAAATTAAAAATTAAAAATATATTTTAAATAATTTATTAATTTTGAATAGTGAAATAAACTTTCTGGGTGGGCTGGTTTGGCCTGAAAACGGGCTTGAAGTTAAAATTTTTTAGAACCGGGCCTCGACTCGATTAGGCCCAATCCATGGACAACTCTAGTGGTTGGTATGGTGAAGAAATAGAAACGTGACTGATGATGAAGCTTAATTAAGAAACAAAATGAAAGGATTTTAGAGATAGCTTTAATAGTCTAAAAAAAAAAAAAGCCAAAAAGTCTTCCACTAGTTGTAAAGGGTTCTTATTTATAATGTTTCAAGAATGTAAATTGCAAGCTTGTCAAATAATGGGAGTAATGAAATTAATTTTCAGCTACAATGTCATTAATGATTAAAAGGGGATTGTGAATAATGAAGAAAAGCTCACTATGTTTCTAAAGGAATGGAGAAACACTCAATGCTATAGGGAAAGGTTAATGGGAAACCTCTTAACTACTCCTAAATCTGACCCATCAAGCTAAGCTTTCTGAAACATCTCAAGAGTTAAGATAACACAAAAACCCTGTCATTTTTCGTGGTTACTTCCACTTTTTCTATTTGGGTGAAGCGATACTATGTGAAACATCTTTCGTGGAACATCTCTTAAAATGCAAGATGATAGTTGTTCTTGAATAAGAATTATTTTGACTTGTTCTAAACATTAGTTGCTTTTAATATGGTTGTTCTTAATGTAGAAGTTGTTCTGAACTAGAATTTTTATGCGGTGATATTTTTCTTAAAAAAATTTGTTCTGAAAAATGACTTTTTTAGAAGAACATAATTGTTCTAAATAGAAGCTACTTCAAATAACGATTATTCTAGACATAATTATTCTTAAAATATTATTATTTTAATCAAGAATTATTTTAACTATTTTGAGCAAGAGTTATTTTTAAATAATAATTACTCCGGATGGTAATTATTCTAACTGAAATCCTATTTTAAAGATGACTATTCTAAACCTACTATTGTTTTGAATAACAATTATTTTAAATAATTATTTTTTTGCAAAAAAAATATTAGTGTATTATCCTAAAAAGATAGTGAAAACGGAGTATATATTAATTTCAAGATTGTATAAAATATTTCAATATAAAATGAAATTATCCAAGGTGATTTAAGTCCTCAAGCTTCAAACCAAATGCTTAGCAATTATTTCCCGAGGTGACAATTGACAGAGAGAATAAAGGGAAAAAAAGTGGGAGCAGTAGACCATTAAAATCAACTACCCCAACAGGGTTAATAATGTATATAATGTATGCACAATAGAGACGGCGCAGAGCAATCATTGCATTGCTCCCTTTTCATTTATAACTGTTTCAGCATTTAGAGCTTTCACTATACAATGGTCAATGCTCTCTGCTAGTTTTAATTGTCCACACCCTACTTTGCCCTACACTTTCTTGCCATCCCTTGAACACCCTTCATTTTGACATGCATTCCCCTTTTCCCATATGATTTTTTAAATTAGAAAAAATGTGTCAAATTGTCTACATGCTTATGTAATAATAGAAAAAAAAAAACAATCAACTGTATTATTAGAATATTTTTATTTAAAATTTCATTTAGTATAAAGAAAAAATGGTGAAAAGATTTAAAAGAATGCTAATTCAATCTATAAAATACTCAAGCAAAATATGGAAAAGATATATTATTTTGTGAGAGTTGGAAAAAGAAAATACTTGAACAACAAGAATTCTACTATGTAGATATGGCCTATGGGATTATTAGGATATACGGGAAGCAAAGTGGAGCTGATTTCTGTGAGGACACGTGGCTAAAAACATCCCTTAATTAAGGTTGCAAAAATGTCAGAAGCATTAAATAGGAACGTGCCAGATGAGAAGGCTTAAAGCTAAATGGCCTATATATGCAATGCAGGAAAGGCTCAGAGCAGTCATAGACTCGTAGCCTCCTCCATCAGAGGCCCTAAGAAAATGAATACCCTAATCCCTGACCATGAGAACCCACCCTTCAACTCTCCTCCTTCATTTCTTCCCTAACTTTCAACTGGGTCCCAATTTTTTCCATTCACTCCATTGGTCAATTCCCCCCACTTGTGTACCTTCCTTCATCCATCAACCACAGCAATGCCGTGTGAGTTTTTACCTGCAAATTTGAGGCTGCTTGCTACCTCCCCCATTTCCATGACCCCACCATCTGGAATTGGATTTCATTTCAGGGTTTCTTTCAATTATCGATTACTAGTGTGACATTTTGGACTTCCAGGTTCCCAACGACATGCATGTCTAGTACAGAACCAGATTAATGGAAATTGGGACATTTCCAAAGCAAGAAAATTTGAACTCATTTGTCTTTTTTTGTTTTCTTCCAAGTTTAAAAACAAAGAGGCCGAGAGGAGGACATCCCTGGGTTTATCAGGCACTCGCCACTTAAGTTCGTGGGGCCCTGGACTTGCTACTTCTCTAGGAAAGTGTACATAAGTGACAAAACTGTAGTGGATTTTAGGATAAACTTAAAACTGGTTGAGTATTGTAAGTGTGAAAGTTGAAGCTGACAAATGTAGGCAAAGGGGCCAAAACTGTTGTTGATAATGAAATGGCAAAAAACTGTGTTGTGGAGTCAAATCTTTGATTTGTCATACTCATATGGCCATTTAAAACTAGAGGGGAAGAAACGTCATTAAACCAACAATTAATTAACCTGTACTGGTAAAATGGTAAATACCCAACAGATGTTAAGTGAGATTGAGCAGGTGCTTCCTTTCCTATTACCACAATGATCAAAGTAGTAAATCATTATGATGATTAAGAAAACGATGTAACCCTTGCCACCCAATTTAATACACTGAGTGTTTGTTTATGCTTAACTCTCTGTTGGGTTTTCGTACTTTTATATGTTTGAGAAGTTCATTTTTGATAATATAGCTTTGAGGGAAATGCCTGAAGCCCTGAACCTGAAAGAGTGTTTACTTGCAAGAGAAGAGCATTGGTTTTGCTTTAGTGTGTGGAAAAAAACTTAAATGCTGGTTGCAGCGCAGAATCTGCTTTTTGGTTCTTTGGTAATGAAGAGAAAAAAACCCATAGCTTCTGCAAATACAAAACCATAGCTCTCTTTCTCTCTCTATCTCTCTGGGGAATGATTTATGATGAGATGAAGTTATCAGAAATCATCAGAAACCAATCATAAAACATGTCATAAGGTCTTTTATTTTTTCTTTCTTTTCTATTAAATTATCTGATTAGAAATGGAAAATGAAGTCTATGAGGTAAAGCATATATGTTATATAGCATATAAGCTCACTACAAGTAATTTTCTTGTTTCTGGCGTTGATCTTGTTGAAGTATTGCAAGAAATCTACCACATGTTTCTGGCATCATGTTTCACACGTGGACACTTTTGGATATCGTAGGGTTATTACATGTACATTCTCTTCTTCTCATTCTCATTCTGTCAATGGCCAGCCCTTTTGCCTTTTTGTCTTTTACTTAATCCACATCTATTATTCTCATTACCATTTTCAATATTTTATTATTGTTTTTTCGTTAGTACGGGCTTTCTTTGAAAAAAAAAAAACAGATTTTCTTTAACGAGCAGTCTCTATATGCTTTGGTGGGGACTTGGGAGTGAGTCTATAAATATAAATAAGGGGCCTGTTTCATCTTACATTGTCTAGAGGGAAGCAACGGAGCGTGCTTGCCACCACACATCTGTTTCTCTCTCTGTGAGCCCACTTTTGTGTAGAGTAAGCAAACAAGGGAACTTGACAAGAATCTCTGGAAATGGAAATGGAAGGGAAAGTTGTGAAATCAAGATTCAAGAGGGTATGTGTTTTCTGTGGAAGCAGTACTGGCAAGAGGAAATGTTACAGAGATGCTGCTGTTGAATTAGCCCAAGAATTGGTACATCCTAAACATCTCCCACACATCTCTTTCAACCCTGTCTCTTTTTCTTAATGTTAGTTTTAAGGTTTTCTTTTTCTCTGTTGTGTTGTTTTGGGAAAGGTGGCAAGAAGATTGGACCTTGTTTATGGTGGAGGGAGTATTGGATTGATGGGTTTGGTTTCACAAGCTGTTCACCATGCTGGAGGGAATGTTCTTGGGTACACTCATCATTCATCATCAACCTATGAACTATTCACTTTCTTGGTTTTGGTTAATGTATCTCATATTTGTGACCATGAAATTTTGTTATATTCCTGTTAACAGGATCATACCTAGAACTCTGATGAGCAAAGAGGTGCATATCAAATTCTTTTTTTTGTCTTTTGAGATACGAGTCTGTAGCTTTTCAATGATGTCTTGAGTGTATGTTGCATGTCGAGCCACAGATAACTGGTGAAACGGTAGGGGAAGTGAGACCAGTCGCCAACATGCACCAAAGAAAGGCAGAAATGGCCCGCCATTCTGATTGTTTTATTGCTTTACCAGGTCCCATCTACTCTTTTTAAATATAATATCCAATTTCACATGTACTTTACCCTTTCTGTCCAACAAATATAACCAAAGAGTGCTTACTTTGCTCTCTTGTTGAGTATCAGGCGGGTATGGAACTTTGGAGGAGTTACTGGAAGTGATAACCTGGGCTCAGCTGGGTATCCATGACAAACCTGTAAGCAATAATAATATGCATAATGTTATTGTTTCCACAATAGAAAAGAAAAAGTTGATTTCTGGGTCCATTGGTTCCTCTCTTTTGAAACCGAACTTATGTTTACAAAAATATGCAGGTGGGCTTGCTTAATGTTGATGGCTATTATAATTATCTACTGACTTTCATCGACAAAGCCGTGGATGATGGCTTTATCAAACCTTCCCAACGCCACATCATTGTCTCTGCAACAAATGCCAAAGAACTGGTCCAGAAGCTTGAGGTGGGTTACTTGTTGCCTTGAACTTCTATTCCCTTCATTTTTGTCATTAAACGTTTGTTTGTTAACTACATGATGCTCATATATGGAATGGACAATATGGTGGTTTAGAAAAAGGAATCTCTTTTATCAAAACAAAAAAAAAAAAAAAAAAAGGAAAAGGAACCTCTCAGACTACTTTCTTGGGGGGTCTTATTTTCCACTGTCTTGTTTGCTTGTAAGTGGTAACACTGGTTTGTTTTGATTAGGAGTACGTGCCTGTGCATGATGGAATCATAGCCAAGGCAAGTTGGGAGGTTGAGCAGCAGCAGCAGCAAGTGCCGCAACAGGTGGGGTTCAATGCCACTACTTTTCAGACTCAGATCGCTCTATAAAGGAAGACATGGAAATTGAATAAAGATGGGGAAAAAAAAGTAGGGAAAAAAGGTGTTTTAGGCGCTTAGCTTTTTACTATGATTTTTGGGTCAAATACCAACCATACCATAATGATCATGGTAAGGTTTGCATGACAAGGAAATATAGAGAAGAAGAACAAAAAGTATGTTTTCTTTTTGGGGAGCTAAGCTCATTAATATGAGTATTTAAACTAGTATTTTGGCATCTAAAATTATGTACAAATATCATAGAAAGAACAAGCAGCAAAATCCAAAAAACTGCAGCTTTTTATTATTTGTATGAATCATGCATGTCAATGCATAAAGAGCATGCATTGCTTTGCTGATAGTTTCACAACTTGTTCTCTTTTTGTTCTGTCAGTTTTTTTTAAGGTACTGTTATGGTGAATGACGATGATTTATGCATTTGCATCATTTGATAGACATAAAAAGTTGGAAACTTTGGTTTTGGCTTGGCCTAAGTAGGGCTTTGCCTTTGCTGAAGCCCTTCAGGCTCCAACTGTGTGGTATATATGTCATGTGTTGTCTCTATAAACAAAATTTGTGTCCAGTTGGGTTAGGATCAGAGTGATCAGTGTTTCTGATGTACAGGGAATTTGCAAGTACAGGGAATTTCAACTGTAGCTGGACACTTGAGACTGTTTTGTTGGTAAAATAGTAGTAACTGGTGCAAAATATTAAAAACCTAACTTCTTTAAATGGTATGTCAAATTGACTTACCTAACATTTATGAATTTTGACAAATGCTGGGGGTTATCATAAGAGTTACTTAACCTTTTCGCTTGGATGGGACTTTGCTAGAACTTCAATGGAAAAGTTTCATTTGTTTTCTTTCTGATGTGATTGTTTCTATACATTTCCTCACAGTAATTGTTGCCACATATGCATTTAAATGCACGACACTTGTCCTTCTTTGAGAACCTGTATTTACACAAATGGTATAAAATACCATATATTTGAAGATTGTATATGAACTTCTAATCTGAGTCTAACATAAACCTAACTTCGCCTCCATATTTATTATTGGCTCTTCTCTGAAATAATGAATAATAATAATAACTAATTTTTAACAGATTACATTTTGTGTGTTTCTTATGAATTCATATGCTGTTAATACATTAAATATAAATTCATATTAATTAATAATATTATCAATAACTTTTCCATGAAGAAAAACATACTTGGAGACAGGGTGATAACTCATTTAGCAGTGAATTTGAATTCGTCCACACAAGTACAACACCTTGTTTATGAAAAAGAAATCGCAATAATGTGGTTTTGGGGGGTTGGGAATGAGAGGATAAAATCTTGTGTGTCTGGTCCAAGCAAGAAGGTATTGGTTGCCTGGAAGAGACATGTTATCATCAGGTTCAGATTACAGGGAAACGTGTTGCGGCCTGGCATGGGGGACCGGTTGTTCTTCTTTTTTTTTTTTTGCTTTTATCGTCCTTCCCTAAGGCAAATTAAGAGGATGATAGAAACGGAGTGGTGGCCATGACCGTGTCCGCCTTTAAAATTTTGTCAAAAGTAGACGCTGTCTGTGATAGCTGTTATTCATCAACTCGAAGGCAGGAGGGGTGGGGGTAGTTGCTCCAACTCAGACGTGGGGGACCATGCCTTCTCATTCCATACAAATTAAAACCCAGAAAATTGGAAAATTATTTGTGTTGATATATAAATATATAAATTTACATATTATATTAGTTACTTTCAGTACAAATCTTTTCTGAAACAAGGATGAAACGATTGTTTGTTACTATTTTTGTCAAAAAAATGAAACCCCAAGGATGGAACATCAAAAAGGTCCTAGTCCCACTCCCACTCCCACTCGGAAAGCTATAAGGTGGGGTGGGGGTGCCTAAATAGTAAGCCCCTAACCAAACAGATGATGCTCAAATAGTTTGGGAGCAAATAATCAATATATTCAGATGTCAGATGCTGATGTGAAAGACATAATCCTTTCAATTTAATACAAAGGCCTACGATTCTACACTAGTTCTAATTCCCTACCAAGCCAAACCCACCGCCTCAACCTTACCTTGCTTTCACATTTCACATTTTTAATATATGTTGTTAATCTTTGGTTAATTTACTCAAATAATATAAAATAAATAAATACTAAAATAGGCTGTCAGTAAGGTTATTTACTAAATTAATATTTTTTTTGGGTGGAGCCTTTTTCATAGGTGCCACTACTTTTTTTATAATAAAAGTTTTTTTGACTTAAAAAAAAAATATTATTATTTTATTTTTTAAAAAAATATTTATATATATATATGAGGTCAAAATATAATCAACGGATCAAAATATAGGTTAAAAATACCCGCACGTGTGACGCCACCTGGACTGGCAGCACCAGTCGCGCCTGTCAGATAGGTGACACTGGTCGCGCCTGCTAGGTAGGCAGCACTGGAGTGACCAGTCCCCTCACCCCTGCACGCTGAACACCCAGCGTCTTAGCCTTCCCTTCCCCCTGCGCACAACACACTGCTAAGGCATTGTTTAGTCCCTTCAAAAGGGAAAAAGAATTTGAAATGGGGGACCTTATAAGCATGGTCCCCCAAGATGAAGCACCGATGTGTGGGGAAGAAAAGAGAGAAAGAAAGGAAAGAAAAGAGAAGAAAAGAAGAAGAAGAAAGGAAAGAAAAGAAAGAAAGGTAATGTATTATTTTAATAAATAATTTTGTTTTTAATTTAAAGTGTTTAATTAAGATGTTGTGAAATTTATTTGTTATTAATTATTATTTATAAATTGTTTATATTTAGTGTTTATGGTTTTAGTTTAATATTTTTTATGAATGTAATTTTTTTTGTTTTTTTATAATTATTTTAAAATTAATTTTTTAGTAATTTATGATTATGTTATAAATTGTTGTGTTTAGTTTAGTATTTGGTGATTTTTTATTAATGTAAAAATATTTTGTTAAATATTTTGTTAGTAATTTATTATAAATTGTTGTGTTTTGTGAGTTTTTAGTAATGTAATTTTTTTTAAAAAAAAATTATAGTTATTTTGTTAGTAGTTTATGATAGGTTATAAATTGTAAATGTTTTGTGTTTTGTGATTTTTTAGTAATGTAATTTTTAAAAAATATAAATTTATAGTTATTTTGTTAGTAATTTATGATTAGTTTATATAAATTGTTAGTGTTTAGTTTAGTATTTTGTGATTTTTTTAATGTAATTTTTATATTATGTAATTTTATTTGATTTTTATTTATTTGACAATTTTTATTGATTTATTAAAATGTTGATTAAATTAGTTGTTATATAATTTTATAGGTTGTTTGAAAGAAACTAATCAAGTATGTTTCTATTTCTATTTTTATTTTTTTAATTCGTATGTTTTTTATGTTTAGATAGTTTATATTTATTTTAATTATATTATTATTGTAAACTAACATAAATTTTTTTATTGTAGGTAAATTATGAGAAATTATGATATATTTACCATGTTTTTCTGTTTCTGAAATTCGAAATTATTTATTGTATTTTTTGCAACAAATTAAATGAATTCATTTTTTTAATTGCAGATTTGCAACAAATGGGTTCTTTGATTAATAATAATAATCACATATCAAGTACTATTAATGAGATGGTAATGAAATTTTTATTTGATACTCATGCTATTTGCGGAATTAAATTATATTGTATTAACTATTTTGCTAATTTAATAATGTCAGGGCCCGTACCGCGCATTGAGGGGCCGTGTTAATAGTGTAGGGTTTCTGCCAGATGAACGCCTAATGCCATACTTGGAGTTAGCCGGGTTTGAATCAGCGAAATTGATCCGGACATTTGATTTGCGGTACAACTTGATTTCCAGTTTAGTCGAGTGACGGCGTCCGGAGACTCACACATTTCATTTGTCGTGCGAGGAGTACACCATCACTCTAGAGGATGTTACACTGCAGCTCGGGCTCCCCATCGACGGGAATGCAGTCATGGGCGTAAGTTCGATCTCTAGGCCGGCTGCCCTTTGCTATGACTTACTTGGACGTTCGCCAAGTGAAGGAAAATTTAAGGGTTTAAATTTTTCATGGCTAAAGGCCAATTTTGAGCATTTGCCAAGTACTTCCAATGAATGGGAGGTAATGCATGTCGTTCGAGCTTATATTATGCACCTTATAGGGGGTGTACTCATGCCGGATGCAAACGGCAATAGGGTCCACTTGATGTACTTACCCCTATTATCTAATTTGCATAACACCCGTTCGTACAGTTGGGGGTCCGCAGTGTTAGCCATGTTGTATCGCGAACTTTGTCGGATGACAGATCCTTCTGCGGTAGACATAGGCGGATGCCTCATATTGTTGCAGTCGTGGGCACTTTACCGGATGCTATTCTTGGCATCCATTAGTCACCAATCATATGTATTTCCACTTGTTAATAGGTGATGAATTTTTACTCATTATAACAATTAATTGACTTTTTTTTGGATTATATTATTCTAACAATTTGTTTTCGTAGATGAAGCACTAATCTGGGTATCGGGATGTCATACGCGGTTTCGATATACCGTCTGATGATCGAGAATCATGCTGGATATGGGGTAAGTTTTTCCAATATCAACTTAATTTTATTATTTTATTTCACTCGACCCGCGTTAATATAACCATGTTATTAACTGTGCAGTTCATTTGGATGTCGTATTCTGTTCCAGAAATTATGGCGGTTATTCCCTCGTTTGCCCACGTCTACTCAAACCTATGGTGCATTAGCGCACCCGTTATCAATTTTCAGACAGTGGAGTGGTATCATGGTGATCGAGTACTCCGGTAGTTCGATTGCATACACTATATCCCGACACTGCTAGTACGATTGGGGGAGATCCATGGGATTAACAAGAGGGGGAAACATGGAAATGATTGGGCAGAAGTGCATGAAGAATATATTACAATGTGGAACAACCGGTTGGGGAGGGTACTTCAGATGGATCGAGCTTTGGATGTGCAGCCCTCCTTAGAGTACATACAGTGGTACTCTGAGATAGGGAAACTATTTTTGTTTGGTGGGCGGTCAATGGTAGCCCCTCCGCATATGACACGACTTGGGCAACTCCTTCCAGATCCGCATCATGCACCAGAGCCGGAGCTACACTTTAGGGATAGTTCCTATCATCCAAATTTGGGGGGTGAAGACTATTTCTCGGGCTCGTCAGGCCATGAATATCATTCAGAGTTTGATATCTTTAGCCCACTACCACCTCAGTACTCCAGTCATCCCGACTTGTATCCACCTCAGTACTCCACTCCTCTCGGCCCGTATCCACCGCCGTACTCCACTACTTCCGGCTCAAGTTCATCGATGGCGTTTGAGACATATGATTTTTCATCTATATTTCGTACACCCCCACATGCGAGTGAAGAGAACGTTGATCATCGCAATCACCTGCAACGTGAACGTCGAGCTCCACAAAAATATACCCCTAAGACCACACCATCAAACCATCAATTTCAGCGGGTTTTGTAATTTAAATAACTTTATATTTATGTAATGACTTTTTTGCCATTTTAGTTATTAATTTTAGGGTTTTTTTTTTTTGCAATTTAAATAGTCAACTTTATATTTATGTAATGACTTTTTCGCCATTTTAGTTATTAATTTTAGGGTTTTTTTTAGAATTTAAATAATAAACTTTGTATTATTTACGTAAAAACGTTATTTAATTCAACAAAAATATAAACGCAACAAGCTTTAGACTAACTTTGTAATTCAAATTAGATTAATTGCAACAAATTTTAGACAAATTTTAGATTCAATCCTCTCTACATGTAGTGAATGTAATTAATAGGGCTTGAACAACATCTCAATTCCTACCCGATCGCGACGGTTGTTCAATATGGTAGTTTTGGAGCGAGCATTTATTCCGATTATGACTGGCTAATCTGCATACGCCACACAGTTTCCTGTCGGATTTCTCCCTAATGTCTATTTCGTTATGGATTCTAGATGATTGCGGATGACCTTTCGGATTCCTACGCAACCCTTTGTCTGGAATAAGCTCGAAAGTCGTTGGAGGCACCTCCCATGTAGATAGGTCAGGAAGCAAAGGGAACTCGTTCTCCCATACATGCAACGTGCGTTCGATGGTGTACACTTCATTGATAAATTGTTCAACATTGAGCGAGACTTTAGCACAAGCTGCCACGACGTGTGCACAGGGATAATGAAGTGTCTGGAACCTCTTGTAATCACACCGTCTGTTTCAGAGATCAACTCCGTAGAACTTAGGTGATGTACTGGGTCAACGATCGATGGTCTCTGTAACTCGAAACGTTTCATTATGTCGTGAATATACTTCTATATTTATCAACCTCGCCATCCACCGGTTGCAACTATTGCATTCCTGACATATTCGACAAACACGTGTCCCACCTCCATCTGGTTGACTTGGTGCTGTCGCATTCTTGGCATCAAGGTAGCCAACATGTAGAATGTAGCCGAGAAAATAGATGGAATCTGAAGATGACGTGTTTTCAATAATACGGAGTTAACCCCCTCCACCAAATTAGTGGTCATATGGCCATAGCGAAAGCTCTCGTCGAAACTTTGAGCCCATTGCCACGGCTCTATGGTACCCAACTATTGTCGGAAAGATGTGTTCGTGTAACCCTCCATGTCACTCTTGTAACACCCCCTAACCCTTATCCGTTGCCAGAACAGGGTTACGGAGCATTACCGGACATTTCAGAACAAATACAAACATTTCACAATTTAATAAGCATACATTACATAAATTAATCATATAGTCCCTTTTTGGGGTCCTCGAGGCCCAAAATACGTGTTAAAATCAAATCGAGACTCAATGGGAAACTCAGAGAATTTTTCACTAAATTTCAAATTTTTTTTAGATGCAGGGCTCACACGCCCGTGTGGTCAAGGGACATGCCCGTGTGACCCTATGACATGCCTGTGCTTCAGGCCGTGTTCTACCCCGTGTAACTCCCTGACTTACCTCACATGGGCAAACCACATGCCTGTGTGCTCGGCCGTGTAGTCAATTTATTTTTCAAAATTAGGTGCAGTTTTCACACGGCCAGGACACATGCCCGTGTACTAGGTCATGGCCCTCACACGGCTTAGACACACGCCCGTGTCTTTGCCCGTGTAGCAAAACCTGGGCATTCTGTTTTGAAAATTTTAAATTGAAGGGGACACACGGCCTATCCACACGCCCATGTGTAAGCCGTGTGTCTCACACGGTCTGGTCACACGCCCGTGTGCCAGGCCGTGTGAACTCAAAATGAGTCTTATACATCAAATTTTACCAACCCCGCAATCTTAAACCATAAGCAATTCAACAACCAATTGTTCAACCAATCCAAAACACAATCAAATACATCCAAAACATGACAAATAATTAATTTAATAAACTAACCAATGTGCATTCATAAATATTTCATATGTTTTATCCAAATCAATCTAAATTTGCATAAAAAAAATTCATTCATACTTTAATCAAAATATGCCATTTTGTCACCTTAACAAATACATAACTTATATTTATGTATATAAAACCAACCATTATTAGAATATAACATCATTTATAGTCATTTTCCAAAATAACAAACCTAACATTCTAGGTACATGCCATTTACCAAAAAGAAATGTACTTCACCACAATGAGTTCGGGATCAACCTTGGATGCTGATTCAGCAATTTGACTTTAACCTAACCTGCGCACGGAAACAAACCGTACGCTGAGTATAAAACTAAGTGGTATTTCTATAATCCGAATACTTATTAAACAAGAATTTATAACATTTACATGTATTTAAACACACATAACCAAAGATCATTAAAAAAATAATCAATTTCTTAAACCACCATTCATAACACTTTTATTTCTCATCAATTGCTTTTCAAATAGCTTTTCTCAATAGGATTCACATATCATCTCACTATGTTAATAACCATATCATGAACCCATTAGTTCATATATTTCAATTTCATAACTCAATTCAATATCATAATTCAACTCATGTTCGAAATCATCCAATATCATTCATATTATCAATTCATTCATATACCCCTATTAACAAAACTCAGACTTTGGCGGATACACAGATCCAACCAAAACACACCAGTATGGCACCCAGTGCCTCATTGGATAATTTGAAGTAATAAATTGACACCCAGTGTCTCATCGGCCATGCCGAAGTAAGTTGGTACCCAGTACCTCATCGAATTTATCCGAAGTAATAATGTGACACCCAGTGTCTCATCGACTCGTGGTCGAAGTATCCCTGAACACTTCCAATCCTATGACATGCCAACTGTATCCGACTCAGCCCGATACAGTTAATAGAGTTTTCAATCACTTTTCAATTTCAACAAATTTTCACATATACTCATAAAATCAATTCAATTCAATTCAATATCAATATTACAATATCAATTCATTTCAATAATCACATATAATCATATATTTAATTCAATATCATAATGTCAATACTTACCTCATTGCTTACAATAAGCATTAAATGTAAATTTAACAATTAATAACTAGTTTTTGGATTATAGAAATACAAACTGTAATTTCTAAGCTAATCCTCGTTGACTTTGTCTTTTCCTTTCCTAGCCGAGGTCTCCGGATCAACGTTTGCTACGGAATTAAAATAATTGAAAATCATCAATACAACATAATTTAACATTGAACATTTCAATTTATACACAACTTTTACCTAAATTCCAATTTAATCCTTAAATCAAACTAACTCCTTTTTCTTACAAAATTAATTCCATATCTCAATTCAATTTCCAATTTAAACTAATTTTAACTCTTTAATTTCATCATAAAACCCTAATTTTGAAATTCTTTCAATTTAGTCCCTATTACTTTAAACTTATGATTTATTTTACAATTCAATCCTTTTCTCAATTCTAACTTGAAATTCTATCAATTTAACCCCTAATTCTTCAATTTATTCAACATGAACATCATATAAAAATTCACTAATTTTCAAAATTTCAACTTAAATTAAGTAGTATTTTGTTCTAGGATTCCAAAAACATCAAAATTACAAGAAAAATGGCTAAATTGACTTACCACTTAAGCTTGAAACCTTTAAACCCTATTTTTTCTTTTTTTCTTTTTCTTTCCCCTTTCTTTCTCCCTGTTTCGATCTCCCTGTTCTGTTTATTCTTTATTTTTCATTTCTTTATTTGTTTATTTACTTTATGTTTATTATATATATATAATATTATATTAACATAATAATTATTATTTCTTAAATAATAAGTAATTACATATATGTATTACAAATGTATATATGTATTTATTACACATGTACATTATTATTACCATATAATTGTCACAATTTGGTTTATTTATTTATTTAGTCCTTCAACTTTTCTTTAATATATAATTAATCTTTCACACTTAATTCAATTTAATCCTTATACCTAATTAACCTTAATTCAAGCTAATTTTCCTGACTAAAACCTAATTAGCCACACAACTAATTTAGTAAATATTTTTAATAAATATTTACGAATCCGTTTTACGAAAACGGAGACCCAAAAATACACTTTTCGATTACCGTAAAATTTCGGGTCATTACAACTCTCAAGTCGAGTCATCCTTTGCCAGAAAATGTGTGGCTCTAGCTCGTGCGCTGTGTATGTATTAAGAAAATATAAGTTACAGTCTCGCCCTAAAACATTAGGTTATATATTTAAAGGATAAGGTTATTCTTTACCCATTGAAAGGATAAGGTTATTCTTTACCCATTCTCACAACTTGTCTCCACCAGTCTGCATTCTTATAATCTCGGTGGAAGTTAGCCGCGATGTGTTGGATGCAGTAACCAGATCTCTATGGCACACCGGAACGCCTAATGGCGGCAATTAATCCTTTCCCTCTATCGGAGATGATGCAAATATTATCGTTACTAATAACATACCACCATAGGTTTGTAAGAAAGAATTCCCACGACTCCATGTTCTCCTTATCTACGACGAAAAACGCTATCAGGAGCATGTTCTTGTTTCTGTCTTGAGTAACCACAAGAAGTAGGATCTGTGTATATTTAACGTATTGCCATGTCCCATTTACTTGCACAAACAACTTGCAGTGGGGAAATCCACGCACGCATGGATCAAACGTCCAGAACATCCGTTGAAAAATTCCTTTTCCCGGTTGTAGTTGGTCATCCGGGCCGTAATAAGGTCATGTCTACAACTCAATGACAGTCCTCGGCACGTACTCCCGCATAGCGGCTATCCATCCCTATAACTCATTGTACGACGCATCGAAATCTTCGTACAATTGTTCCATTACCATCTATTTAGCTATCCAAGCCTTTCGGTATAATAATCGATACTGGAGTCGTGCCTGCATTTCGACAATCAATATCGAAACTTTAATGGTCGGCATGTCTTTCACCATTGGCATGATACACGTACAGATAGTTTTGGAATCAAGTTTTTGATGATCTTCTGTCATATGTGTTGAAGTGCATGTGTGAGGCCAACAAATTTTCGTATCTCCTACATTTGCAGCTTCTGGATAAATGTAGCTCGTATTTGCTAATTGCAGCCTTCCGTCGACCTCTAACACTCCTCAATATATAATGTTGGTTTAGACACGACGACTTTGTAGTCCACTGATATATTCATGCTATACCGCTTAATGGCAAATACGCACTCTTCCTTACTTTCAAATCTCTGGCCCACGAATAACTCTTTAGGATCAGAATCTACGGCCAGCTGATGAGAATGTAGTATTTTAGGGTACTTCGAGAACTCGGCCGCGTGCGCCGTATCGGGGTCTATCTGCGACATTTGTGCCCCAGGATTGTTGTGTATCACAATACGACGAATCTGGTTCTCAACTGAAGACACATTAACGTTTCCATTGCCACTCACGCCTTCATCGTCAATATCATCCGAGACCTCGTCCACGTCGGGGTCACTATCACTATCGACCTCATGATAAGAAGGATCACTACTATGGTATATATCATCACCAACCACATCAGTCTCGGGTGCAGCATTAAGATTAATGTCGATCCCGTGTATAGTCGATTGACTATCAACGTACGATATCGGAACCACTATACATGGCTCTTAAGCTCCATGTTCTTCACCTAATGGAATGGGATCTTCAGTTGGCTCCACACCAGCTAACTCAACAAATAACTAAATCGGTGTATTTTGGTTGCTCCGAGTCCCACAATAAAGAGCGACCATTGTCTCCACGTCTTCATCGTCTACAAGTTCTATTTCGGTGAATTTTATGGGATCCATCGAAACTGGAAACTTCTAGAAAAGTTTCGAGATCCTTCTCCCTTAACGTTTATCAATTTTTGCACTAATCATTTCCTTCATATCATAAAACAAGATATTTCTATTAAATCTCATTGCTACTTATTGGCGACATTCAAATATACATCCCACGGTTGTTGTCAATATTTTTCCATCGAAATAAACGCATATGAAAAACTGATTCTCCATCTTCAATACTAGATCTGTTAAAAAAATTCAAAATTCTCAAAACAGTTTCGAATAGCAAAAAAGTTACTTACATAAAATTTTTAATGTAAAAACTTTCATTCAGAAGCTAACAAAATTAATAACCTAATAAAATAACTTTCAAATAAAAAAATTACTAACAAAACTCTCCATTCTATTTAAAAAGAAATAAACTAAAATACCTTATCCTTCTTTTTGTTTTCCTTTCTTTTTTTTTTCTCCCTATCTTCTTACTTCTGTTTTGCTAAATTTTTTAGATATCTCCTGCTCATTTGATTTTCAGGTGAGTTTAAATAGGTGAAAAATTAAGCACTTGTGCCCCCTATAAGGTAGGAGTCACCAGTGGCGCCTATCAGATAGGAGTCACCAGTGACGCTTACCAGATAGACACCACATATCCCATACCACATTCGTACATATACAGGGGTCATGTATTGTACCCGAGAAAATAATACAAGTGGTGCCGCCTATGAGAAAGGCACCACTAATAAAATAATATTTAAAAAAAACAAAAAAAATTATAAAAAAAGGTGGTGGCGCATATGAGAAAAGCTCCACCTAAAAAATATACCATTTCCGTAATTAATCCCACTGACAACCCATTTTAGAATTTAATTTATTATTATTATAATATTTGGGTAAATTAACCTTAATCTTTTATATACACCTGACTTGGATGAACAATATCCCTATAAAAAACTGTTCATAGACCTGACTTAAATGAAACATCCTATTCACTTTGGTTCAATTCAAACTCTCTATATTGATGTAAGTCCAATAGCAACCAATTTGTCTACAATCTAACTAGCTGCCACATTTTATGACGTGTGTTCATTAGATTGGTCTAACTGTATTGGAACCTATATTATTCCCAAAAACTTTTTTAATCCAAAACCAAATTCACAACAAGTAATATGTCAACAATTCAAACTTGCTCTCAGCAATAAATAGTGGTTGTGAGTTAAATTTTCGTTTCCATCCTCTAACATGGAGAATGTGTTTTTTGTCCTCCAATTTATTGATAAATTAAATTTTTAATATTTACAACTTTTCCATTTATTTTTAATTTTAAAAATTTAGTCGAATTTGATATTAATTCTTTTTAAAAAAATTTAAATATATAAATGCAAAAAGTACATAAAATTTTGAAACAAGACATAAAATATATTAGCATAATAAATTAATTTTTGATAACAAAAATGAAGAAAGGGAGGAGGAGGAACGGATGTTAGATGAGAGAATAATATATAAAGTGAGTGCAATAAGATTGGTACCTATGACTCGTCTTTATGTTGGATTGTTTAGAGTTTGTTGTAGCATTTTTTTTTATTAGAGAGAGAAAAAGTTGGGAATTTTACTAATTTTTATAGGGAACAAGAATGCTAATTAGTCAAAGAGTGCAACTATTGTTATACTCTAGTATACTAGAAACACTTGTAACAACATTGAATTGAATTGTAAAACAGTGTCCATCAGATTGCAATGTAGTGCGTTTCGTTATAGCATCTTTAGTTTTATTCGTAAGTAACTTTGCCTCGGAGCTTGATGGGCGTCGAAACCACCAAAAATTATTCCTACAAATGACTCTAAATAGTAGTAAAGAGTGTTAGTAGGGTCAAGTCCATAGGGATTGGATGTTATTATCAACTTCTGCGTTTTTCTCGTGAACAGAACGTTTGTCATGTCAAAGGTTGTGGCAAAAGTCGTGCCCACGATCCAAACAGATCTGCTGAAAAATAAATAAATCAGGAGAGTTTTAAAATGTTTAGAAACTAAATAATTGAAACAACATAAATAAATAATTAAATAAATTAGAAATTAAATTGAAAATTAAATTCAAATTTTGTAATCAAAGAAAATAAACCTTAGCCCTAGACTCGGTGTGATTCCGGATTTTTCTGAATCGATCCTCGAATATTAATCTTCTCCTCCAAATGATAAGCTGGTCACAGCAGTTAAGAACGTCCTAACCACCATTTCTTCTTCTCGTAGCTGGTCCCGGTACGACCTGCAAACCAACCCTTACCGATTATCTAACCGAGATACACGTGTTCCTGATTCAAGATTCCGACAGCCTTGCGCTCTGAAGAACCCAACTCGAATTAACGGCCTCAACCGCGTGGGTCGTTTAAATCCGATCACTTCCTCATTGATTTGTTCTTGGAGATCCGAATACAGCACAGCTGAATCGTTTCTCCAACTGTCAGCAACACGACTCCAACCCAATGTGCACTTTTTGACTTGAAATCGAGTTAACCTTAAGGGATAAGTTGTCAATCCCGATACTTAGGAAAAATATTAATACCGATTGGAAGAATTTTTAGCACGAATACGTATCTCACGATTCCCGCCCGGAAAGAACACCGGCCTAAAGCTAAGATTGAATTTAGTGTAGCATGGATTTAATCATATGCTTGTAGGTTGTGGAAGGTGATTTGATTTGTATGAAAGATGGTGGAAGTTGGGAAGGAAAAGTACTTGGAAAGCAATTAGGCCAATTTTAAAAGAACAAAGAAATGTAAATAGAACAACAGAATACCCACGCCCAAATTGAAAAGAAAAGAAGAATTTAATTCAATTCAATTCCAAATTGAAGTAGGAATGTAGAATTAAGGGATGCCTTTCCAAAGGACATTAAGGCCCTATTTATATACATAGAATTTGCTATTTTTGGCTATAATTAATTTAACATAAAATAAAAATAAAAATAAAATAAAATAAGATTCTTTTTCTATTTTTGGCTTTTAAAAAGTCAAAAATTCTGATGAGTCATTGGCTTTTCTCCACATTTTTTATTCGGCCTCATTTATTGATTGTGTTTCAATTTGGTCATTTTTTGCTCGTTTTTGTCTCTTAGCGTCCTAATTGCATCCCTGACAAGATTAAAACATAAAAGTACTAATTTAGCAGGGATCAATTCAAAAATAAACCAAATTAAACACAAAATAACATGCAAATTAATATGTTATCAAATCCCCCTACTTAGCTCATACTTTTCCTCAAGCATATTGCTCCTTCAAACACAAGAAATTATTCTACAATTTATTATAAATCGAGCCTCTTTTCCACATCCATAATCAATGCAAACAACATATGCAAAAATAAACAAATGCTCAAAATATATAGTTTAATTAACAAGTGTCATAAAATTGAAATATGTGAACTAAATAATTTCACTAAATTGAGTTTGAATCCAAAATTTGAAAGGCATTATTAATTAATTTTTTTTTTTTTTTAGACATGGTCAAACCTTTTTACGCGAACTAGGATGACAACCCAAGCACCCTATCCCGGTTACTCAGTTCAAACAGTCTGTTTTTTTTGAAGGCTCGGTTAGCGGAATGTTTGCAAGTTATCGACTTGTCACTCGAACCTTTTTACGCGAGATAAAATGACAACCCAAGCACCCTATCCCGGTTAATCAATTCGGTCACGTTTTCAAAATTTCACTCATAACTTGAGCCTTTATTTATTCATTTTATTCATTTATTTATGTACAAGCAAACATTTTTTCAAACAATCAATTTATATGAAAAGTCTAGTCACATATATCAACCTTAAAACACAAATGTCGACTAATCTAGATACTTTGAACACTTTAATTCAAAATATGCCCAATTGTCCAAATTGACTACGTAATGAGATTAAAGGCTCAATGCCGGAATAAACTATCGAATAATTCTAGTATAAGATTGAACATATACAAAAGAGAGACATGCAACAAAAATCATGCATACATACTTACAATTTTCAATCCCCCCTATTTACTCTATGCTTGTCCTCAAGCATGTTTTATACGCAGTAAAGTTCAGTAACTCAAACAACAAGCAAAGAGAAAGGTTAAGAATACTCCCCATGTGTTTCAATCGATGTTGTTGGCGTTGGGAAATAATTGTTAGCATTTAGCACGGCGTGCCCACGCCACCATCATTATCCGACTTTTGGAAAAATTCATAACCTCTATTACGTTCCTGAAAACAACAAATTCACTGAATTAAATAAAAATTTATTTATTTACAACCTAAATATTAAAACTCAAAATTAAATAAATGAAAATAAATTTGGGTTGCCTCCCAAAAAGCGCTATTGTTTAACGTCGTTAGCTCGACGACCATAAATGTTATCCGTTTGGCTCATTGAGAATTAATTTTTCCATCTCGTGCACTTGGATGTTCTTGCAGAAAAGTTTCGACCTTTGCCCACTATCCTTGAAACCCTTCCCAGATTCCCCTATTATTAGTGGATTGAGGTGTCTTTGAGCTTCTCCGTTCAATTTTTCATTTTTTTCTGTCGGAATCCTTGTACGTTCTGAAAACGGTTTCAGCCCTAATTTCGAGGCTTTCATGACAACTTCATGTATTGGTTTTTGGATCATCGATAATTCCTCTTGTTTAACATCGGGATCTACATTCCTGCAAGGTATGGTTTGTAACTTATCATTGAGATGTCCCATATCCTCATAAACATTAAACTTAACCATTTCTCCGTCAAATTCCATAGTGAGTGTTCCACTCCAAACATCAATTTTCGTTCGCACGATACTCAAGAATAGTCTCCCAAGAAGTATCTCAGACGAATTGGCCGAGTTGTCATCCTCCATGTCGATAATGTAGAAGTCTGCAGGAAATATTAGCTCGTTTACCTTAACAAGAACGTCCTCCAGCACTCCTTCCGGATGCACTACATGTAACACCCCTAACCCGTAACCGTCGCCAGAATAGGGTTAAGAGGCATTACCGAACAATTAGAACATTTACAATCATTTTTCAACACAAAGTATAACACAATTCAACATATCAAGATATATTCATATAGTCCCTTAACGAGGTCTACGAGACCTCAAACATGCACTAGAAAGGAGTCGGGACTAAACCGAGATCATACAAAATTTTTCCAAAAATTAAACATTTTTTCAAGCTACAGAGGTCACACGCCTGTGTGGGCAGGCCGTGTGAGGTCAGACACGCCTATGTATCCGAGCCGTGGCAAAACATAGCATACATACTGACTTGTCCACACGGCCTGAGACACGCCCGTGTGCCTCACTCGTGGTCGAGCCTGACTTGCATCACACGGCCTGGGACACGCCCGTGTGTCCAGCCCGTGGTCGAGCCTGACTTGTTTCAATTTGCAAACTCGAAGGACACGGTCGAGCCACACGCCCGTGTGCTCAATCGTGTGGGCAATTATAGACCATTTACAAGACCAAACTTGCCACTCACACTTAAAATCTCCTACAAGCCTCAATTCATAAAACATTTATACCTCAAATGGAAATCATAACATATCAATATATGCACCAACTAATCATCAACTACATCATTTATTTCTATGCTCAAATTCAACTCAATAAGTCTATCTAAACTACCAAATCCATATTCCAAATCCTATAAGTCAAGCATCATAAAACCCATACCTCAAGTTCATGTTTAAACCTCAATTCTCATCAACCATTTAAGCATGAAACATACCATATTCATCATTCACATAATTCCACACATATATACTAACATTATTCAACTTTCAAGCCATATCACATGGCAAAGTTTATACACCTCAAAACATGCCATATCAACTAGCCTATACATGCCATATACCATACATAATACATCTTCCAAAAGTACCAAAATAGTTAGTCGATAGTGTGATTGAGTCACTGACGATCCCCAAATCTGAGCTAGCTTTAAAGACACTGTAAAATAGAGAAACACTTCACACAGTAAGCTCTAAAGCTTAGTAAGTTCGTAATATAATTCATTTAACTCAATGAATCAATAACAATACACAAATTAATTCATCACATAGATCAACACATAAATATGAATACCATATCATCCACAACTAATATGCTCAATCAACCATCCATATATCCATTTATAATTTCATCAACCACATAGGTTCCGTACGTACCTTAGCCAACACTTAGTTATTGACCATTGATGCTACTCAATGCTCAATACTTCATTTCGATCAACCTTTGTTATTCGTTCGATTTGTTCGCACACTTAGTGCCAAATTCATAGCCGAAGCTTAAATATCATCGCACACTTAGTGCCTTTACATAAAACCGAATTTATCTCAGTATCGCACACACAGTGCAAATCAATAAAGCCGAGGCTTCCATTACTTCGCACACACAGTGCTAATCACTTCTGTCCCAATTCTGATTACGCACACTTAGTGCCACATTTCTCAATTAAACATATAACATTTCTAATTTATTAATCTCGTATTCTTTCATTTCATAACACTTAAACATAAATTTAACAATTCGTATTATATCCGAACTTACCTCGGACGTCGAAGTAACAAAACGAGTTGATTAATCGATCACTTTATCTTTGCCTCGATCTCAATCCAAATCCCTCTTTTCTTGATCTATACATATCCAAATTTAGCTTATTCAATTACCAAATCATTCAATTTAGTCCAAACACACATATTTAGGGCATTTTACAAAATAGCCCTCACATTTTCACATTTCGACACTTTAGTCCCTATTTCATAAAATCATCAAATACACATAATTTCATTTCACCCATGCCTAGTCGAATTCTCCTTATATCCATACAAGCCCACACATTTCATTTATTTCACATTTTAGTCCTCCAATTTCTTATTTTCACAATTTAGCCCAAATTACTCAATTTCACCAAAAATTCAAAGGCAAAACATGTTAATCTTTCACATATCTTTCATATTTCATCATCAATTATCACAAAGCTCAAACATTCATCAATGACATATCTCAAAATCATCATCAAATTCTAAAATTAAAGCATGGTTTTGAAGGAACACGAAGCAACCATCACAAAAACGTAGAAATCATCAAAAACTGAATAAATTTCGTACCTCAATCAAGATCACAAGTGTGCCGAAATGTTAAAGGTTCCTAGCCCTATCTTTCTTTCAATTTTCAGTGAAGAGATGTAAAAGATGAACACAAAAATCACGTTGGTTTTATTTAATATACATTAATTCATATTTTACCATTTTACCCTTAGTTAAAACATTATAATTCATTCATTTAATGGCCATTTATGTCCATGTCCACTACCAAAGGGCTAATTACCACAAAAGGACTTCTCATTTAATAAGCCATGCCAAATAGACACTTTAACAATCAGCACACAGCTTTTGCATTTTATGCGATTAAGTCCTTTTTGCAAATTAAGCACACAATCGATAAAATTAATTCACGAAACTTTCACACACTCTTAATCACATACTGTAAACACAGAAAATAATATTAAAATATTTTTCTGACCTCAGATTTGTGGTCTCAAAACCACTGTTCCGACTAGGGTTTAAACCGGGCTGTTACACTACAGATCTATCTGCAAGCTGAATAATTACACCTGTTTCCTTCAAAGGACCCGCATTAAGTAGTTTATAAATTGACAAAGGCATAACATTAATTGATGCGCCTAAGTCACACATGGCTTTTTTAATACCGACACTACCTATTTTGCAAGATATGGAAAACATACCTTGGTCCTTACATTTATGTGGTATTTTTCTTTGTAAAACAGCGAAGACATCACTCACCTTTTCATTGCCCAGGAGCTTCCTCTTACTTGTGCATAATTCTTTTAAGAATTTTGCATACCGTAGAATTTGTTTAATCGCATCAAGAAGAGGTATGTTGATTTCTACCTTTCGAAAGGTGTCGATGATCTCCTTCTTTTCTCGCTCCTTCTTACATTGGACTAGTCTTCCAGGAAACGGAAGTGCTACTACAAATGATTTTTGTGGTATTGACTTCACTAGAGCCTTTGTGTCAAGTTTCTTCTTATCTCGACCAGCGTCATGGGCACGATTCGTGCTAGGTACGGGTTCCAAAACCTTCTCACTCCTCAACGTCATAGCACTTATACTGTGTCGAGTATTAGGCTTAGTTTGGGACGGAAGCTTACCTTGAGACTCCAAACGGCTAACCGTAAGCGCAAGCTTGCTCACTTGCTTATCTAACTCCTGCAAATGCATTTCAGTTTTTAACTGAAACTTCTCAGTACTATTGGCTAGCCTTTCCTCTATGGCTTCCAAAGATGAATTTGGGGGCAATAATTGTTGATTCTGAGGCGGCCTTTGTTGGTACGGTTGAATGAACCGTGGATTCGACCCATAACTAAGATTCGGGTAATCTTTCTACCCCATATTATACGAGTTTGAGTAGGGGTCATACCACCTCTGGGGCGATCCTGGAAAGTTCCCGACAACATTCGCTTGTTCTGTCAAATCCTCATGTAAAATTGGATAGGTGTCCGTCGGATGGTCTGGCTTAGCGTAAATTTCGCACAACCGTGCTGGGCCCGTTTTTTCTGTAAGCAAAGTTTGAACAACGTTAGTCAGCTTATTAATTTTTTCTTCTAGAGATAGAGAACTTAACCTATGAACCCGTCTTGTGGGTTCTGTGGCCGGTCGGAATTGTTGAGAGTTAGCAGCCATGGTTGAAATCAACTCTCTCGCTCTTTGAGGTGTCATATTAACAAGTGCCCCCCCCACTTGCAGCATCTATCATTTTCATTTCCATCGGGAGCAATCCTTCATAAAAATACTGCAATAGTGACTGTTCAGTCAGTCTATGTTGTGGGCAACTTGCACACAACTTTTTGTATCGCTCCCAGTAATCGTAGAGTGATTCAGTCTCTTTCTGATGGATTCCCACAATGTCTCTCCTTAGTTCGACCGCTCGAGCTATAGGGAAAAACCTGTCAAGAAACAAACAAGACATGTCAGACCATGTGTTGACAGATCCCAGAGGCAAATAAAATAGCCACTCTTTAGCAGAGTCGGCTAGTGAGAAAGGAAAAGCACGAAGTTTGATTTGGTCTTCGGTTACTCCCTGAGGCTTCATGTTTGTGCATACCATATGGAATTCCTTAAGGTGGGTGTGCGGGTTTTCGTTCTGTAGTCCACGAAAGGTGAGTAGTAAATGAATCAAACCAGATTTTAACTCGAACGACGTTCCTCTTGTCGGATAGGTTATACGTAAAGGTTGTTGTTCATCCGGAGCTGCCACGAGCTGGCGTATTGTCTGCTCAGCCATCTCGTTTGGTTCGTCAAATGAGAAAATCTCTTCGGTGTATGATATGGTTTCGAATCCGAGATTTGGCCGTTTATCACGTTGTATTGCTTCTCTTCGCAATTGTCTGGCCAATTTCTCAATTTCTGGTTCGAACCCTAGAGTTCCTGGTTCTGATATGGTCATAAGGTAAACAAACAAAAATTAGAAAAATATCTCCAATCCCCGGCAACGGCGCCAAAATTTGATGGGCGTCGAAACCACCAAAAATAATTCTTACAAATAACTCTAAATAGTAGTAAAGAGTGGTAGTAGGGTCGAGTCCATAGGGATTGGATGTTATTATCAACTTCTGCGTTTTTCTTGTGAACAGAACATTTATCGTGTCAAAGGTTGTGGCAAAGGTCGTGCCCACGACTCCAAATGGACCTGCTAAAAAATAAATAAATCAGGGGAGTTTTAAAATATTTTGAAACTAAATAATTGAAACAACGTAAATAAATAATTAAATAAATTTGAAATCAAATTGAAAATTAAATTCAGATTTTGTAATCAAAGAAAATAAGCCTTTGCCCTAGACTCGGTGTGATTCCGGATTTTTCTGAATCGATCCTCGAATATTAATCTTCTCCTCCAAATGATAAGCTAGTTATAGCAGTTAAGAATGTCCTAACCACCAATTCTTCCTCTCGTAGCTGGTCCCAGTACGACCTGCAAACCAACCCTTACCGATTATTTAACCGAGATACACGTGTTCCCGATTCAAGATTCCGACAGTCTTGTGCTCTGAAGAACCCAACTCGAATTAACGGCCTCAACTGCGTGGGTCGTTTAAATCCGATCACTTCCTCCTTGATTTGTTCTCGGAGATCCGAATACAGCACGACCGACTCGTTTCTCCAACTGTCAGCAACATGACTCCAACTCAACGTGCACTTTTTGACTTGAAAGCGAGTTAGCCTTAAGGGATGAGTTGTCAATCCCGATACTTAGGAAAAATATTAATACCGATTGGAAGGATTTTTAGCATGAATACGTATCTCACGGTTCCTAACCGGAAAGAACATCGGCCTAAAGCTAAGATTGAATTTAGTGTAGCATGGATTTAATCATGCTTGTAGGTTGTGGAAGGTGATTGGATTTGTATGAAAGATGGTGGAAGTTGGGAAGGAAAAGTACTTGGAAAGCAATTAGGCCAATTTTAAAAGAACAAAGAAATGTAAATGGAACAACAGAATACCCACGCCCAAATTGAAAAGAAAAAAAAGAATTTAATTCAATTCAATTCCAAATTGAAGTAGGAATGTAGAATTAAGGGATGCCTTTCCAAAGGACATTAAGGCCTTATTTATATACATAGAATTTGCTATTTTTGGCCATAACTAATTTAACATAAAATCAAAATCAAAATAAAAATAAAATAAAATAAGATTCTTTTCCTATTTTGGCTTTTACAAAGTCAAAAATTCTGATGAGTCATTGACTTTTCTCCACATTTTTGATTCGGCCTTATTTTTATTGATTGTGTTTCAATTCAGTCCTTTTTTGCTCGTTTTTGTCGCTTAGCGTCCCAATCGCATCCCTGACAAGATTAAAACATAAAAGTACTAACTTAGAAGGGATCAATTCAGAAATAAACTAAATTAAACACAAAATAACATGCAAATTAATATATTATCAGAGCTCTAATGAATTCATTCCATCTATGTTACCTTTAAGGTTGTCAGAATACATTGGATGCAAACTCTCTAGCTACTTGATCATCTTTTTGAATTGCTTGAATTAATGTATGGTTTGTAAGTTTTGCTTTTCAAAAATTGTTAATGTTTCATGATTCTTAACAACTTCTGTATATTGGTTTCAGTAAATACATATGAAATTTTTAATGATTTTTTTAAATTTTTAAAATAAATTTAATGATTTTTATGTGTTCTTTAACTTATTATAATTTTTTTTTTGAAAAAAATTTATGTATTTGTTACATTTTTATGAATTTTTAGAATAAAAATCATATTGACATAGGCTTTGTTTAAATGTGCTTTTCAAAAGGCTGTGCTAAACAAGTAACTTTTGCTTGAAAATTTTAGCTTTTGAAAAGCAGTTTTACTCAAATGGAAAAGCTTTTCTTGAATCAAAAACACTTTTGGAATCTAATTTACTTATTCATACCTCCATTTTTCTTCTCCCAAAAGTTTTTACAATTAGGACCAAATCAACATAATATGTTAAGAGTTAGGTTGCTGAGCAAGTGGTGTTTTTCATTGTAACCACATTTTGCTTTGGTTGGAAATCTTTGACTTTATATTCATCCTTATAGTTATCATATCAACAACAAAAACATGGGATATTTTTCTGATGCAACACATTTGAAAGACTCCAATATGGAAGAGTTTGTTTCGAGTATGACACTTGAAGAGATCTTACTCTTATCTTGACAGTAGGCTTTGGAGAGTCCAAGTCCAAACATGAGACTTGTAGAAGATAATTCTTGGAAATATTGTTTCCCAAGAAGATAAAGATCAAGCTAAAGCTTTTGAATTTAAATGGTTTTTTTCCCATTTTAATTGAAGATAAATTTGAAGCCTTTGTATATGGATGGATCATGGGATTTAAGGTTGACAGAGTTATAGAGAGTTCATATGTTCAATGTAAGAAACCTTTATTAAGAGAATTTTATTGTTTATTCACCTTTGAGTGATTAGTTGGCAGCCTTTTGTAAGATAGGTTGTTTAGGGAGAGTTTATACCAAATGTACTAGAGTGAGATCACAATTACTCGAAGGTTAGGATAGATTGGGCTTGAATTATCATTAGTACCATAAGTTTCGTAGTGAATTTCTTCTTTGCGCTGGGCCTCGCAAGCGTAGGTTAAGTCTAAATTGCATAAACAATTTTTTTGTGTTTTATTCTTTCGTTAGTCCTTACGTGTGCCAAATCTTGTGGCTGCATCGCATACCATACCCAGTGTAATAGGCCAATTTAGCCAGGGCCCAAACATAAACCAAAAAAATAATAAAAATAAAAATTTACAAACCCAATTACAAAGTCCAAAATAGAACAGTTCATTTACAGAAAACATCAAGCCGAAATGGTCCCCCCAAAAAACCTAAAGGCCCAGAATACAACCTAACCCAATACACTACCCAAATTACAAGCCTAAAGCCCGATAAGCCCAAAAACTTGAACTGTTTGCAGAAAAGATAGAAACCCTAGGGTTTCTGCGTGTGGCCGCCTCTATTTTGCCATCAGTTTCGTCGCCCGAGGCCTGACGCCTCATTTGCCCGTCGTCGCCGTCGGCCTGGGACACTTGCAAAAAAGAGAGAACAAGGACAGAAGTAAAAACACGCAAAGAACAATAGAAAAAAAGTAAAAAGAAACAGTGTAAATAAAAGCCATGACAATTTTTGTATTTTTACGGAGGAAGCAATCGAAAAAAAAACAAACATAATACAAAATTTTTAAGGTGATTTTTATTTTATTTATTTTCTCGAATCTTTTCATATATATAAAAAACATAAAATAAAAAGAAAAGGTTGAAAACATACCTGACGGCTCGCGTTCTGCCACTGTGAGTGGCTGAGGTCATCACCTCCGATGAAGGGTGATACTTTTTTTGATGAAAGGGTTTTCAAAATCCAGAAATCGAAGGTTCCTCCACAATTTTTGCGACCTTCGGTGGGTTTCCGGTGAGCACCGACCCCAGATCTGGATTCTAGGAGTCGAAACACTCAAAAAAGGGGCGTTTATGTTTTCCAGCCACCGAGAACGGTGGAGCTCGTCGCTGGCGACCGGTGGCCATCGTGGGGCTCGCCGGATCTGAAGGCCGGCCTAAAGGTGACTTGGAGAGAAAAAAATGGTTTCAAATTTTTTTTTTAAAAAAATTGGGCTGAAATGAATTTTTTTGGAAATTTTCTTGACTTAAATAGGACACTAATACGACGTCATTTTGGTCTGGCTTCAGAAGCCCCAAAATGGTGTCGTTTCAAAGCATGACCCGGTTGCCCGACCCGAGAACCTCAGGATCCGCGTGTTTTTGTGACTAGGGTATAATTGCAACCCTAATCTTTCTGCTTTTTAGGCGTTTTCCAATCCATTCCTATTTCTTTTTTTCTTTTTTTTATATTTTACCATTTAATTTTGTCTTTTTCCGTTTTGGTCCCTCTTGAAACGTTGCGTTTTGTGGGCCCGGGAATAATTTCCTAGTTGGTCCATGCCCTTTTTCGCACATTTAATTTTAGTCCTTTATTCTGTTTTATTATTTAATTTATTATGATTTATACTTTTAATTTCGTTTAAACTTCAATTCAGTCATTCAATTAATTTCATCCTTTTATGAGTTGTTTTATCTATTTATTTATTTATTTGTTGTTCTTTTACTTTTTAAATATTTAAATTTGATATTGTTTGTATTGGTTTATCTATCTATCTATTTATTTGTTATTCTTTGACTTTTTAAATATTTAAATTTGGTATTATTTATATTTGTTTTATCTATTTATCTATTTATTTGTTATTCTTTTACTTTTTAAATATTTAAATTTGATATTATTTAAATTTTTTATCTATTTATTTATTTGTTATTCTTTTACTTTTTAAATATTTAAAATTTGATATTATTTATATTTGTTTTATCTATTTATTTATTTGTTATTCTTTTACTTTTTAAATATTTAAATTTGATATATTTTATATATTTTATCTATTTATTTATTTGTTATTCTTTTACTTTTTAAATATGATATTATTTATGCCTATTTCATCTATTTATTTATTTATTTGTTATTCTTTTATTTTTTAAACATTTAAATATGATATTATTTATATTCCCTTTTCATTATGCATTTATTTTCTTTCTTTTTTTGCCCTTATTATTATGATTATGATTATTTCATTATTCATGTTAGGATAAGCAATCACGACATGATATCATTGTTATAAATTGATGTTTCGTTATATATGCTTTATTATTACTCACAAGTATGACATCTTTATTTTACCTTTTATTTATTTTCTTTATTCATCTATTTATTTGTTTATGTCATTATTTCATTTCTTCGCCCTCTATTATTTTACCTTATTTTACTAATTATCGTGCCATCCCGTTAAAATACATTTATCTATTTTTACATTATGCCCAAATAAATTAAATAGGCTTCGTTCTAAAAGTTGCACTCGTTTTATCTAATGCATATAAAATATTTAAAACCAAAGCAATGTTCATTATTTTTGAAATTAGAAGAGCCGTGAACTTAACTTACGGAATATGACTTCTTTCTAAAACTGAAATAGTCGAATATCTATTTAAAAAAAAAGAGATTTAAGTAACAATCAAATGTCGTTTATTCATGTTTTCGATAATTTAAGGCATTGTGTCCTAACTTACGGGATATGATCTTTTATTCTCGATTAACGTGAAATAAGCCTTCTTCGCGAAAATCAATTTAGTTAAGTAATACAAAAAGGGATCGTGTTTTAAAATCCTCTTTAAATTTTCAGTTCTCGACACTAAGACATCAAGTAATCTACTTGGTACAAATTTTGGGCGTCACGAGGGTGTTAATCCTTCTTCGTGCGTAACCGACTCTCGAACCCATTTCCTGGATTTTGTAGATCGGAAAATATCGTTTTAATAAGTCTAACATTTTATTAAAATGAGTTTTAAGGTGATCCAATCACACCTAAATAAAAAGAATTGGTGGCGACTCCATTTTCATTTTTTATAAAAAGTCGATTTCCAAAAAAGGGTTTCGACTCCCAGTTGTCACATCCTAGCTAGACGTACTTTCAATTGGAATCAAAGCCTTCCACCTAACGTAATTGGCGAGATATTGTGTCGCTAGTAATCTACGGTGAAGTCTATAAGGAAAAATAGTTCGTGTTATGATATGAAAAGCAGTATTAAATAGACTTAGTTAATCTGTTAGTTTGTTAATGGTAGTTGTTCTGTTGTAAAGGTAGTTACACTACCTCATTAAATACTCAGCTGATGCTTTAATGAATGTATGCAATTCTACTTCTCTTTACGTTGTGTATCTTAACATGGTATCAGAGCTTAGGGTTTCTTGGTATAAATTTTTTTTCATGGCGACTAACGGTGTTCCTACCATTGACACATCGCCTCGATCTGTAAATGCTGGTGAAGCAGTGCATCCTCTGGGTTCGGGTAATCTTATATCGTCGAATGTTCAGTATTTCACTAAGCATGATACTGTCAAACTTAATGAACATAATTTTCTGTTATAGAAACATCAGTTATTGTTAATCCTTGAAGGTTATGGTCTTGAAGGGTTTGTATTAGTTACGGTTCTTCCTCCCCCTTAGTTCATAACTGATGATAATGGTCATCTTCTAGAGAATCCGGCGTTCTTGGTGCATAAGAAGCAAGATAAGTTCTTGGCTTCCTGGCTTCTGTCCACAGTCACGGATGATGTTCTAGTTCATCTGACAACGACTACAACTAGTCTTGAAATCTGGACGACCATTGGCAGATGATTTGGTGCAAAATCCAGCATTAAAATCTCGAGTATACGACATACTTTGTACTCGATCAAGAAATCTAATCTTTCTATCAAAGATTATCTGGCTAAGGTTAAAAGCCTAAGTGATACTCTGACTGCTGCTGGAAGTCTTGTCACTGAACAAGAGCAGGTCAGCATAATCTTGGCTGGTCTTCCCATTGAGTTTGAGTCTATTCGCATTTTTGCTTCTGCTACTCCCATAAGTCTTGATTTAGTTACTGAGATGCTTCTAGATTGTGAAGCCCGTCAAATGGCTATCCTCACTGATGTTCCTTTGCAAGCTAACTTAGTCTCTCAGCAAGGTGATCATGACAGTATGAAGTCAGGTTTGAGATTTAGTCGTGATTCGCATCAAAGTCACAGAGGATCTAGTCGTGGCTTGTCTTGTGGTCGTAATCGAGGTTCTGGTCGTGGGTGGTCGAGATTGAAACCACAGTGTTAGTTGTGTGGTAAAATAGGTCATATGGTACAAACATGCTATCATCGATTTGATGATAGCTTCTCTGGTCTTGGCTCGAATGCTTCACCATCAGTCAATTATCATCATCTAAATGAGAATTCTTCATCTCCCTGCTCATCGTCTCAATGTTGTGGTCATTTTTCGCAGCACTCTTTAACTCCCTCCCATACTGGTCGAGCTCTACAACCTTCACTGGTAACTCAGCATTGGTATCCAGATTCGGGTGCAACTAATCACGTCACTCCAACAATGGCCACTCTTACTGATGTCTCTCCGTACACAGGTACATGTCAAGTCTCCATGGCAATGGTGAGTCTGTTTCCATTGATAATATAGGCTCTTCTAAGATTTTGGCTGGTTCTCGGTTGTTACATCTCAAGAATGTGTTGCATGTACCTACAGTATGTAAAAGTTTGATCTCTGTAGGGCAATTCGCAAAGGATAATAATGTCTATTTTGAGTTTTATCCTGTGCTGTGTTTTGTGAAGGACATTCAGACAGGGAAGATTCTTCTGGCGGGCCACATGCATGATGGCTTATATCGTTTTGATTTTTCTCGAGCTGGAGCGTGTAGACCTGGTCCTGCTACTGGTTTGGTTTCCCCACTGGTCCACAATGTTGAAGCTTCCTCCTCTCTTGATCTTTGGCATAATAAACTTGGACACCCTCAGCATAACTGTTCTTGCTCGTATATTACGTTCTTGTAATATCCCTTTCAAGAATAGTGATTTGCCTCTTAAGTGTACATATTGTAAGATAGGCAAATCTCATAGGCTGCCTTTTACTTCTTCAAAAACAGTGTACTCAAATCCTTTTGAGTTAGTAACAGCGGATGTTTGGGGTCCAGCTCATGTGTTGTCTAGTGGATACTCACATTATGTTTCATTTGTTGATCAGTATAGTAGGTTTACATGGTTGTATTTTTTCAAGGCCAAGTCAGAGGTTTTTCGGTGCTTTTCTCATTTCTACAAAATGGTTCAAGTTTAATTTGGCCAGCAAATAAAAATGTTACAGACTGATGGAGGTGGAGAGTTTTGTGTTCTCTTTACTGAACTTGCTCGCCTTGGTGTTCATCATCGCATCACATGTTCTCACACCTCTGAACAAAACGGGGTTGTTGAGCGAAGACATCGTCATGTTGTTGAAATGGGGTTGACCTTGTTGGCCAAAGCTTCTATGCCTTTAGACTACTGGTCTGACGCTTTCTCCCATGCTGTCCATTTAATCAACAGGCTTCCTACTCCTGTGTTACAACATGTTTCACCTTATGAAAAACTCTACAAGGCTCAGCCTGACTACACTAAATTGAAGGTCTTTGGCAGTACATGTTTTCCTCATCTCTGACCTTTTCAGAAGCATAAACTTTAGTTTCGGTCCAGCAAGTGTGTATATCTTGGTTTTGGAACTCATCAGAAAGGGTTTTGATGTCTTGCTGCTGATGGCCGTGTGCTCATTTCTCGTCATGTGATATTTGATGAGATGGATTTTCCTTTTCAAACTCATTTTTTTATTCCCAGTGCAGTCGTGTCGGATTCGGTCACCATCACCGGTCTCATGTACCTGTGGTTACGATACCTAGTTCTGGCCCTGGCATGATACGTTTCAGTACAGATGCTCATGGTTCAGCTTCCTCCTCTCATGTTCATTCTCCTGACTTGAGGTCTCCTAGGTCATTCTCCTCTACTAGAAGTGGTTCTGCGGATCGGGTTGCACTTTCACCTAACCTGTCTGAAGTTGTCAGTGTGAAACCACCTTCTCCTGTCAACTGTCACCCCATGCAAACACAATTAAAAAGTGGTATTTTCAAACCAAAAGTGTTCACTTCTATTCTAGATGAGAAGGAGCCTTCCACGATAACTGAAGCTTTCCAAAGTCCTGCTTGGACTGCTGCTGCGAAGACTGAATATGGGGCTTTACTAGCGAATCACACATGGGGTCTTGTTTCATTACCTGAGGGTCGTCAGGCTGTGGATTGTAAATGGATTTTTAAGATCAAGCGCCATGCAGATGGTTCAATCGCTAGGTACAAGGGTCGACTTGTTGTACGAGGTTATCTTCAGGAGGCTGGAGTAGATTTCTTTGAGACTTTTAGTCCCGTAGTTAAGCCAACAACTATCAGAGTGGTGTTGGCACTAGCTATCTCTCGAGGGTGGTCCCTTCGACAAGTGGATGTCAACAACGCCTTCCTCAATGGCGATCTGTATGAGGAGATATACATGACATAGCCACCTGGGTTTGAGCAACATAGTCTTGGCGGGAAACAACTTGTTTGCAGATTAAGAAAGGCGCTTTATGGTCTTAAACAAGCCCCTCGAGCTTGGTTTCACAAGCTGGGGGAATTTTTGCTCGCAACTCAGTTTGTTGCTTCTAAAGCCGATAGCTCACTTTTCATTCGACGAACAGGTACTCAGCTTCTCTATGTCCTCGTGTACGTTGATGACATAATAGTCACTGGTAATGATTCATGTGGTATTGATAGTTTTGTCAAAGTTCTTGATGATAAATTTTCTTTAAAAGATTTGGGCCATTTGAGCTATTTCCTTGGTATTGAGGTTACTCACACTTCAAATGGTATCTTCTTGAGTCAAAAGAAATACATTCTAGACTTACTTCAACGTGCTTCCATGAAAAAGTCAAACTCCTCTCCTACTCCAATGATGACTACATGCAAATTGTCTGCTCATGATGGAGCTCCTATTGAAGATGACCGACTGTTCAGAAGCATTGTAGGTGCCTTGCAGTATGTGGTTGTAACGAGACCTGACATTGCGTTCTCAGTTAATAAAGCTTGTCAGTTTATGCATAAGCCTTTGGACACACATTACAAAGCTGTGAAAAGGATTCTGCGATACTTGCAAGGGACACTAGAATTTGGTTTGCATTTCACCCGGACCTCGAGACTTCTACTTGAAGGATATTCTGATGCAAGTTGGGCATCAGACACTGATGATTGTAGGTCGACTTTAGGTTTCTGTGTCTTCTTGGGAGGAAATCTGATTTCCTGGAGTAGTAGAAAACAGTCAGTGGTGTCTCATTCCACAGCAGAGGCGGAATACAGAAGCCTAGCTCAGGTCACTGCTGAAATGGTTTGGGTTAAATCATTGCTATCTGAACTTGGTATTCCAGTTGTTAACAAAGCGATGCTCTGGTGTGACAGCTCAGCTGCAGTTGCTGTAGCCAATAATCCTGTGATGCATTCAAAATTTAAACATGTGGAGTTGGACTTGTTTTTTGTAAGAGAAAGAGTTGCGGATGGTTCCTTTCAAGTTGGCCATGTATCTGGACAAGATCAAATTGCTGACATATTGACTAAGCCTTTGTCAATTGGCTTGTTTGACAAATTCAGGAAGAAACTTCGAGTTGTTTTCAAGGGAGAAGTGAGTACACCAGAGGGAGAGATCGATAAGCATGGGGCATGTTATGATATGAAAAGCAGTATTAAATAGACTTAGTTAATCTGTTAGTTTGTTAATGGTAGTTGTTCTGTTGTAAAGGTTGTTACACTACCTCATTAAATACTCAGCTGATGCTTTAATGAATGTATGCAATTCTACTTCTCTTTACGTTGTGTATCTTAACAGTTCGACTATACGTCCACGACTCTTGGATGGATCCAACTATGTCTACTCAATAAGTCGAATGAGAGCTTTTATCAAATCAATTGATGAAAAAAGTATGAAAATTGTTGTGTTGAAGGGAAGAAGTCCTCCCCAAACTCCTAAAAGAAATCCAAAACCCGAAGCAAGTTGGATTACTGAAGAAAATAAGGTTGGAAATTAAAACTCCAAAGCCTTGTATTCTATATTTAATGGTGTAGATTGACTAGAGTTTAGAAGAAGTTCTAAATATGTCTCAGCATGAGAAGCTTGGAATATTTTGGAAACTATCCATAAAGAAACATCTAGAGTTCAAATGTTGATTACTTGGTTTGAAATTTTAAGAATATTTGTAAAAGCGAATCAATTTCTGAATTTTATTCTAGAATTTGTGTGATATAATTCTGCTCCTGGCAAAGAATGTTTCCAGGAGATCCTAGTTTCAAAGAGGCTACGTTCATCGCCCAAGGAGTTTGCAATTAAAGTGGCAACTATTAAAAAAGCAAAGGACAGATGAGTTTATTGGTTCAATTTAGTGAAAGCTTGAACAACCAAAGTCAATAAATTCCATCAAACAATTATCTTCTCTTAAACATTATGTGATAAATAAATAAATAAAAAGAGAAAAATAGCCAATTATCATAATAAATCATACAAAAATCATATATTCTTTAATCCAAACTTAATGCCACATGTTAAAAGTTCTAGCTCTTTAGATTATGCAAACCAATACCTAATATGGCATAAATAATAATAATACATAAGATCTTTATTTCACTGAAAATACATAAGATTTTTGGATGTGATAAAGAAGAACACAGTAAAATATTATTTTATTTTCTTGATCTTTTCTCTTGTATTACACAATCCCAATCCCTTAATAATGAAGGCAATACACTTTCTAGTGTTTTAATGTGCGTGCAACCTTTAATTTTGTAGGTATATCAAGTAAGAGAATGAATATGATTTAATTATTATTAAAATAAATTAGTTAACTTAAATCAAATAACTTGGTTCTTGACTTAATTGGATCTTAGGTTAGAAGCTTATAATGCAATGCTTAATCTAGATTTCGATATTGTTTATAAGCTTAATCTTAGTATTAATTAGCTCCCGGAGTTTTAACTGACTAGCCTAAGAAGATAAGCCAACGTTTTTACAGCTTCAAGCATTGGAACCCTTTCCTGGTATCATATAACATAATCACAGAGTTTGATGTTGTAGAATGTTGTCTCAGGAATTTAAACATGCATGGTGAAATATATTAGAAGAAAAAAGGAAAAAGGAAAATAAAGCACCCATTTTATTGTTCTCTCACAAATCATCAGAGACAAAATAAAGGAACAGTGTCATAGCAAACCCAACAAAGCTGGATCAGTTCACTGTTGTGATGCATACAGAAGAATGTCAAACATCTTTATTTGCACGTTTACTGATTTCATTAGAGACAAAAAGCTACATTGAGTCCACTAAGACTCCATTCCCGAAAGGCCTCTGGTTGTAGCAGTCAAGATTGTTACCATAGCCAACTCCTAGCATGTCACAGTACCTCTTATAGAACCCAATGCGGTCTTCTACCTTTGCATCCCAACCCTTACCGCATTCAAGGCCTCCGTTGATAATATTTGTGATCACACCATACACTGGAACCCGTCCCGCAGCCTGATCACTACCAGAGGGTGACCATGCTCCGACGACCACATCGTGGCAAGATGGCTTCGGTGATTGTGGAGTCATCCAAAACCAAAACGCAGACTTGAAGGAAATTGTGGGATCACTTGATAGCAGGTCTGGGTTGTTTAACAAGTCCCACCCCTATGGACCGTCCACATTGCCCGTAGTTGTAGTTCCTGAAACACCAGAGTTGATTAGTTATGACAATGTCAACATCTTACCATAAATATAGCATTTCAAGAGAAGAAGCGAATGGTGAAAGAGGATGCAGTTACCAAGTAAGTTGCATGGGACCCCGGCCAAAATATTGTTTACCAGGAGCACAAGGGTAGTTCGGATTCCAAGCGCAGTAAGGGGAAGGGTTCAATTCCCTATTGTAACAGTATCCCCATGCATAATGACCATCCGGTGCAGCCCACCCTGCCCCACCTGCAGCAATGCATCAATCATCAAATTTAATTTGTTAAATCGATAATGTTTTCTGAGATTGTCTGCAAAAGTCATGTTGAAAAGATGATGAACATTGTGTATCTAGTTTCGAAATGGACTAACCAGTAGTTTCATGGGAAGTTTGGGCTAAGAAGGCAGCTATTTCCCTCTTCCGAGTAGCTTGGTCACCAGTTGTAGCGAAGGCAGGAAAAGAACGTGCAGCAGCAATGAAAGCATCATAGGTATAGAAGCCACGGGCAGGACAACCCCCATCGTTCCTATGCAAAAGCATCCGATCAAACGTCTCTCTTGATATAAGATTGGTTAGCCCACCAGGCCCAGGGGCAGGGCCACTACCGCTGCACTGACTTTGGCAACCAGGAACTGTGCAGTAGTTAGCAGTACTGCCACACCAACCAAATTGGCTACAACATAGACCACCGGGGCAAAGAGCACCGCCTGCTTGCCTTCCACACTGCTCAGCTGATCCTATGACTACATAGGATAAGAACAAAATAAAAACTGACAAGGGCCGAAGAAAGCTCATTTTTTATTTGATTTTGTAGATGTGGGATGAAGCACGAATGGAAGGATGCACATTTATATAGAGTGGGAGTGATGGTGAACCATAGGTTAATATTTTTTTACTGTTAGTTTAGATCGGCTGGATAAGAAAAAAGGTAGCAAATATAAGGATCCGAACTCAAGACCTACTCTACACCTAATGAACTGAGATTTTTATCTCATCATGTGCTTGACTTGTAAATTTAAGGTGGTAGAGCATCTTACCTTCATTATCTGAAAACGAAACTAAGGACTGGTACGTGGGCGGCTATTCAATCATTTTAATTTCTTGCACATGAATTCTTTTTTCTTTTCTTTTAAATTCTGGCACATGAAGTCTTATAAGGGGCCAACATTAAATTTACTGTCGCTCGTGTAGGTGAGAAACCAACAACGGTTTTGTGCATTGATTATGTTTCATCTATGCTTTTAATTACAAGCTATGGTCATTATTTATTTAAGCTTGATAAAAATAGAGCATAGGTAAAGAACAAGGGAGAAGAGCAATGTTTTCCGTATTATCCAAGGCATTACAGAAGGAATATATGTAGCATACGTATATATCCCACGATAACTTTATTAAAAAGAATTGCACTGGGTAAGAGTTTTTAAGACACAATAATAGCTCGCATTGGTATGGTATGTGTGAAAAATATAACGTCGGTAATGACAAATATATCGCAAAGAAAAGAGAAATAAAAATAAAGAACACACAGATTTTACGTGGAAACCCTTTCGGGAAAAAACCACGGGAGAAGAAAATTCACTATGTCGAATTCGAATAATTATAAGAGGAATAGACTATGTCTATTTATAGGCTTGTAAAACTATATTCTAATAGGAGTGTAGTAAGATTGAAACACCTTATTCTAATCAATATCAAATAGATGGAGTTTAATAAGGTTTAAAAAACCTTATTTAAAATAAAATAAAAGAAGTGTAGTTTTATAGGGGTTCTTCTTTTATTTTATTTTACCATTGTATTTTATTTAAATAAGGATTCGGGTCACTTAATTCTAACAATCTCCACCTTGACACGAATTCTCAATGAATAAGTTTTTCCTCGCGAACTCTCAACGAACAAGTTCCCCACCTCTTCCATAAAACCCCTTAAGGGTTTAACTTCGACAATGAACACCAACCAAGTCTAAGCAATGCTTAAACTTGGTTATAAGAAGTGACTTAGTCATCATATCTGCAGGATTTTCATGAGTACAAATTTTGTTCACAACAATATCACCACGAGCAATAATATCACGAACAAAATGATACCAAACATCAATGTGTTTTGTTCTCTCATGAAACATTTGATCTTTTGTAAAGAAGATGGCACTCTGACTGTCACAAAATACTGTGCTAATTTGAAGGTCTTCATTGAGCTCACTAAAGAGTCCCTTCAACCAAATAGCTTCTTTACAAGCCTTAGTAATCGCCATGTACTCAGCTTCAGTGGTAGACAAAGCGACTGTAGTTTGCAAAGTAGCTTTCCAACTGATTGCACAACCTCCGATTGTAAAGACATAACCAGTGAGAGATCTTCTTCTATCAAGGTCTCCAGAAAAATCAGCATCAACATACCCAATGACTCCATCTCTAGTTCTTCCAAACTGTAAGCAAACATCAGTAGTACCTCGTAAGTATCTTAAAATTCACTGAACTACTTTCCAATGTTCTTTACCGGGATTCGCCATGTATCTACTAACTGCACTGACTGCATATGATAAATCTGGACGTGAACAAACCATAGCATACATGAGAGATCCCACTGCACTAGAGTATGGAACATGTGACATGTACTCAATCTCATCATCTGATTGTGGAGACAAAGCCGATGAAAGTCTGAAATGGGCTGCTAAAGGAGTACTAACAGGCTTAGCACTCTGCATATTGAACTTGCAAAGAACTTTCTCAATATACCCCTTCTGACTTGGGTACAATTTACTTGCTTTTCTATCTCTAAGAATGTCCATACCAAGTATCTTCTTTGCTGGTCCCAAATCTTTCATCTCAAATTCTTCACTTAGTTTGGCTTTGACCTTTCTTATCTCTCCTTTATCTTTTGATGCTATCAACATGTCATCAACATAAAGAAGTAGATACACAAAAGAACCATCACTGCTTTTTCTTAAAGTAAACACAATTTGTCAAAACTACTTCTTTTAAAATCATGAGAAGTCATAAAGGAATCAAACCTCTTGTACCCTTTGTCTTGGTGATTGTTTCAAACCGTAAAGGGACTTTTCAAACAAGCAAACATAGTCCTCTTTTTTCGAGATCAGTAAAACCCTCTCGTTGTTGCATGTAAATATCTCCTCAAGTTCTCCATGTAAAAATACAATTTTTGCATCTAACTGCTCAAGCTCCAAATCATGCATGGCCACAATACCAAGCAAAGCTCGAATCGAACTATGCTTCACAACTGGGGAGAACACATATGTGAAGTCCACTCCTGGAATTTGACTGTAACCCTTTGCAACAAGCTTTGCTTTATATCTGGGTTCTTCAACTCCTAGAGTCCCTTCTTTCCTTTTAAACACCAATTTACAGCGAACAGCCTTTTACCTTTAGGAAGTTTAACAAGATCCCATGTTCTATTTTTGTGGAGTGATTCTATCTCCTCTTGCATAGCAAACATCCACTTTTCTAAGTCTTCACAGCTAACCGCCTCAGAATAATTAGACAGCTCTTGGTTTGCATCTATATCTATGGCCATATTTAAAGCATAAGCAACTAGATCAGCCTCGGCATACTTCTTTGGAGGTTTAATTTCTCTTCTACTTTTGTTTTTGGTGATAGAGTATTGTGGTGAAGAAGCAACTCTATTCTCAATTTTTGTACTAGCTTGAGGAGTCGACTCTGTATTAATCTGATGCTCCACCTACTTTTGATTTTCTTTATTGGAAGAGTCTTTAAGAGATAAGTTAGGTTGCATAGCAGTTTCATCAAAAATAACATCTCTGCTAATCATAACTTTTCTATTTTCAGGACACCATAACTTATACTCTTTTACACCAGCTTTATAACCAAGAAAAACACATTTAATGGATCTCGGTTCCAATTTTCCATTATCAACATGAGCATACGCAGGACACCCAAAGATCTTTAAATCAAAAAAATTAGCAGGATTACCAGACCATACCTCTTGTGGAGTCTTTTTCTCAATGGCAACGGATGAAGATCGGTTGATCAAAAACATACTGAGAGAGGTCGCGCCCAAAACGACTTTGGTAAGTTGGCATTTGACAACATACATCGAACCTTCTCCATGATCGTTCGTTCATTCGTTCGCAACGACGCTTTTTGTGGAGTATGACGAACTGTCAAGTGTCTCACGATCCCTTCTGACTTGCACAGTTTATTAAACTCATCAGAACAAAACTCTAAGCCATTGTCTGTGCGGAGGTATTTTATTTGTTTTCCAGTCTATTTTTCAATCATAGTTTTCCAAGACTTAAAAGTGGAAAACACATCGCTTTTCTGCTTCAGGAAGAATGCCCAAACTTTTCTGAAAAAATCATCAATAAAAGTTAGCATATAATTAGCTCCACCTCTCGAAGGCACTCTTGATGGCCCCCACAGATCATAATGAATATACTCCAACGTTCCCTTCGTGTTATGGATTCCTCTGCTGAATCAAACTCTCTTTTGCTTCCCAAAAACGCAGTACTCACAAAACTTCAATTTGCAAATTCCTTGCCCATCAAGAAGTCCTCTTTTGCTCAATTCTGCCATGCCATTCTCACTCATATGCCCTAAGCGCATATGCTAAAGTTTAGTAATATCATTATCTGACAAGGAAGAGGAAGCGGCAATTTGCATCACCAATAATAGTAGAACCTACACAAAACATATAACTTGGCGGTCTTTTCTCGCCCTTTCATCACAACGAGGGAACATTTGGAAATCTTCAAAATCCCACTTTCGGCTGTGTATTTGTACCCTTTTGAATCAAGAGTACGTAACTAAATTAAATTTCTCTTCAATTCTGGAACATGTCGTACGTCACTAAGTATTCTGACAACTCCATCAAACATCTTAACTTTAATTGTTCCAACACCTGCGATTTTACATGAAGCATTATTTCCTATCAAAACAACACCTTCAGACACTGTTTCTCAAGTTGTAAACCAATCCCGATTGGGACTCATGTGGAAGGTGCAGCCTGAATCAAGTATCCACTCCTCGCTCACTGTAGAATTGTTGGCAGAAGCGACTAGAAGTTCACCATCGCTGTAGTCTTCTACAACATCAGCTTCACCAGAATTTTCTGGTTGTTTTCCCTTTTGATTCGCAGCCTCCCTTTTAATCTTGTTTTGTATCTTGTAGCACTCAGATTTAATGTGCCTTTTCTTCTTGCAGAAGTTACAAGTTTTACCTCTGTTTGAAGACTTCGATCGACCCTTAGATTTACCGTGAGGATTCCGTTCCTGTGTCCTTTCACGATCATCATTAGCATTCCGATCTTGTCTTCCACGAACAATGAGACCCTCTCCCTGAGAGTCGGGTTTAACCACAAGATGCTTCATCTTATTATACGAGGTCAAAGAATCATAAACCTCATCAACTGTGAGAGACTCGCGGCTATATAAAGTCGTGTCTTTAAAGGTTGAATAAGACGGGGGCAACGAACAAAGTAGAATCAACCCTAGATCTTCCTTATCATACTGAACCTCCATGGCCTCCAAGTTTGAGAGAATTTCTTTAAACACTGTTAAGTGTTTGTGCACAGACGCATTTTCCTCCAAACGATGAGCATAAAGACGTTGCTTCATATGCAACTTGCTGGTTAGAGTTTTCGACATACATATTTGTTCTAGCCTCTTCCATAATGCAGCGGCGGTCTTCTCCTCCATCACATCCTGCAAAATTTTGTTAGACAAATGTAGATGTAACTGTGTTAACGCCTTTCGATCTTTGTGCTTCTTCTCTTCCTCCGTCAATGTCGAAGGCATCTTATCTACCCCTAGCAGGGCTTCCTCTAAATCCATCTGTGCAAGAACTGCCTGCATCTTTATCTACCACAACGTGAATCTGGTGTTGCGATCCAACAACAGAATTTCATACTTCAAAGACGCCATTACCGTGATCGAGATGAAAAACCCAGAAGCTCTGATACCAATTTGTGAAAAATTTAACGTCGGTAATGAAAAATATATCGTAAAGAAAAGAGAAATAAAAATAAAGAACACACAGATTTTACGTGGAAACCCTTTCGGGAAAAAACCACGAGCAGAGGAGAAGAAAATTCACTATGTCGAATTCGAATAATTACAAGAGGAATAGACTATGTCTATTTATAGGCTTGTAAAACCATATTCTAATAGGAGTGTAGTAAGATTGAAACACCTTATTCTAATCAATATCAAATGGATGGAGTTTAATAAGGTTTAAAAAAACTTATTTAAAATAAAATAAAAGAAGTGTAGTTCTATAGGGGTTTTTATTTTATTTTATTTTACCATTGTATTTTATTTAAATAAGGATTCGGGTCACTTAATTCTAACAGTATATATATATATTTTTAATTTCCTTTTTGTTTTTACCAAATTTTCTTGGTCGAAAATGAATGAAGTTTGCATGATTACATGTGCGTAGAAGTGATCCACATCAAATAAAAACATTAACTCCCATGAAATTGTAATTGCCCTGAAACTTGAATACAGTTGAACAATATTATGAGACATGCTTACCCTACGTAAGCCGAATTAGCGTAGAGGAAGGCAGCTTCATGGGTGTTACCGTTGACGCGTATTTTCCACGCACCAAAACAGGAGAGTCCTCAGGGAGATTTTAGCATTAGTAGCAGCCAAGCACCCAGAGGCGACTTCTGCCTGCAATTTTAAATAGGTTCTGGTGTCTTGCATTTATTAGCAAACCAAACTTAGATAATCCACATGATCAAGTCTTTTCTCTCTGCATACTCTATTGTAAATATTTTATTAATTCGTCTCTTTCTCTCTAAAATATGATATTTCTTTTAATCCTCTCTTTACGAGATCTGCCACATCCAACTTGCTTAAACAAAACTAAAGATTAGGTTAACAAGTTCATGTAAATGGCAATTCATTTTTAGGGTTTTTCTAATATATATTGTTATTATTTTTCAAAGTTTATAAATACAAATATATATATTCGAATAATTACAAAATAAAATAAAATAAATACAAAACATAAATAGATGAAGTAATAAGATGACTCACATATATAATATTAAAACCTAAACATAATAAAACTCAAATTTAAACATAATCATTTACTAAAAATATTAAAATCTCATCGAATTTGAATCCAACTAATCACTACAGCAAAACAGACTTTTAGCGGCATTTTTTTAGGCTTTTAGCGGCGTTTATAAGCGCCACTAATAGTATTTGTGGCGCTTTTGAAAGCGCCGCAAAAAACACCGCTAAATCAAACGCCGCAAACTTTAGCGGCGTTTATGAGAAAAAAACGCCGCTAGAGGTCAGGACTTTTAGCGGCGCTTTTTCCACAAACGCCGCTAAAGATCATGACGTTTAGCGGGGCTTTTCCCACAAACGCCGCTAAAGACCTTGACCTTTAGCGGCGCTTTTTCCCACAAACGCCGCTAAAGACCATGACCTTTAGCGGCGCTTTTTCCCACAAATGCCGCTAAAGACCATGACCTTTAGCGGCGCTTTTCCCACAAACGCCGCTAAAGACCATCATCTTTAGCGGCGCTTTTCTCATAAATGCCGCTAACGGTCATGACCTTTAGCGGCGCTTCCCCCAAAAACGCCGCTAAAGACCATGATCTTTAGCGGCGCTTCTCTAGAAACGCCACTAAAAACATTACCTTTAGCGGCGTTTTTCCTCTAAACGCCGCTAAAGGCCATATCTTTAGCGGCGCTTTTACCAAAAACGCCACTAAAAGTCATGAAAAATAAAATAAAATTTAAAATATTATAAAAAGGAGCAGATATCAAAAAGAAGCATGCAAACAAACAAGCGTTGATTGGATAACAGTTTATATACAAATCCATTCCTATCCCTCTACCCGCTTAAGCAAATCCTTTAGCATTACTTTGATAACAGTTCCTAGGGGCACAACTAACTTTCGTTTGATTGTAATAAGTAGCCCATTGCTTGTAACGCTACTGATATGAACTCTGCAAAGATATGAAAGTCCCTATTTTCTTTTGTTATATCAACCGCAGTAGCTGGTTTGACAAATGGGGCAACCTTAGCTCCATAGCTTGCTTTGACTAGTGCTCTTAATCCAGATTGAAAATCTAATATAAAAATCAGCAACATATTTACATTTATAACAAAAAGGTAGTCTAAGACTTTTGGCAAACATGATAGATAGAGTCAGGAGATTTTTCTAAGCCAAAACATATACCTCAGAATGCCTACATCCCCAGGAGAAGTAACGATGCTTAGGATTTGCAGATTTCCCACCCCATCCTCTATACTCGTACAATTCTGTGGAAAAATATACACATCTGGGCACCCTACGGTAGGATGACTCCAACGGAATGCTGCCACAGGTGACAACCTACACCAAAAGTTGTGATTTTGTTAATCATAAAGCATAATCAATGTATAATATGAATAAAAAACTTAAGGAAAATGGTAATAACAAATGAATGCTCAAAAAACCATAAGCAATATCTTTTACAAGAAAATGGTAATAACAAATGAAATCCCAGATGGGAAAGTATAAATTAACTCTGTTTTTGAACAATTCATCAATGTATCTCAACATTTGAAAGTTTGTAAGTAATGTTCCAAAGCTAAAACGCTGACTATTTTTGTTGCACTCTTCTCTCGCCAACATTTGAACAGTTTTTAGAAATGGAAAAGGGAAATGAGCCAACTCGCCCTTGATTAGATTAGCTTGACATATAACATGAATTTTTTTGCTGACACAGGGAAAAAAAGAAGTATATTGTAAATAACTTTCATGGAAAAAAATGGATGATAATTGAAGAAAAGGGACTGGTTTGGTTGTTCCTTTTTCCTCCTCTCGTCTTTTCCTTGGGGAGTAAGATTTTCATGGCACCAACCTGGTTTCATTCACTTAGATGATTAGAATCTGAAATCAGGATCTACGTCCATTGCCCAAGCAAACTTTGCCAGAAGTGATTTGTTGAATATCTGTGAAGCAACATAATGAGAAATGAATCTCAATTGAATAATGTGTCATCCTAACAATTGTTGACAAATGGTGTTTACCTTCTCGATGGGAACCTCATGCCGCTTGCACCATGCAACTGTAATCCTGGGGTCAAGGTAATTAATTTGGATGTGCCTAATGCCACAATTTTTAGATCCTCTTTAGTTTGCATGTCTCTTTCCATCTTCTCAATATTGGCATTTGTTTGAGCTATCTTTTTCTCTAACCTGCATATATATGTTGATGAATCGATAGTATTAGCGCAACAATTGTATTAAAGCTTAAGAAAAGAAAGGAACGAGTTATAATACACTTCAGGGGTCAAGTTTCTCTTTTACTTCCTGTCAGCATCCTTCAATGGGGGCTTTCCTTTCTTATCCCTGTCCAAATCAATTTTTAGCTCCTTTAGAACACCCTATACGCAATAGGAAAAAGGTCAGCACAATGGACGGAAATTAAAGGCACCAAATTGTGAGGAAAAGAATTTTAGTTAAAATAATATTGAGTTTTAGTTAAAACCGGAAAAGAGTCTTACGTGTCAAAAGATAGAAAGTCAGTCATGAACAACAACAAGAAGAAAAAGAATAGTAAGGAAACTTACAAGTACCACAAACCAGTTAGCTGGCACATGTCTGGAGAGAGTGTACCTACCAGATTATTTCCTCGCAAACTACTACAAAGAGGAAGAAAAGAGACGAATTAAAAGCATCCAAGCTAAGAATTTATGAGAAGATATGATTAGATAGAAATAATAAATCGGACCATACATACGGTGAAAGAAAAGGTGCAAGAACTATTTTACACTCACAGAATCTTTGTAACACTTCGTTCCAATAGATAAGCCTTGGTATTTCTCCACTCGGTTTATTTTGTGATAGGTCCACGGAAACAAATATCGGGCAAGAAAATTCCATCAAAACGCGGATGAATTATAAGGCAATATAAAGTAATAAGAAGAAAGAACTTACGTAACTTTCAAGTTTGGAATCTGTGACAATGTTGAAGGTATCGGTCCAATTAATCGATTGTTTTTGAGAACTCGAGCAGTCATTTAAAAGTTTCAAATTAGAAGAACTAAGCAAACCGAGAATTAGCAAAGTGACGCGATATATAGTGAGAAATGCTTGAATTAACTTACAGGAATTCCGGTTGCCTCAATTTCGATATCGAAAATGGTATGTCTCCATATAACTCATTAAAAGACAGGTCCCTAATAACTCCAACAAAACAATGTTGATTTAACTTACAAGATACTTAACTAAACTTCAATTGAGCTCTTTTCTAGTAAACTACTTACAGGCTTTTCAATGATGAGCAGTCACCAATCTCGTCCCAGATTTGACCGGACAAACGATTCCTCTAAGGTCACGATAATAAAAAGGCACAACCTTTATCGGTCTCAATCAAATTTCATGCATAAGAGCAACTAATATACTTACAGTTTATATCAAATTTCTCATATTATAGAACAAAGATTAGATTTCAAAGAGAAAAGGCAATGAAAAATAAACAAGACATTGCAACAAGGTCCTTAAGCTTTCCAATAGTTGTTGAGATTTCCCCATCAAGATTTAAACTCGACATGATTACTACACAGCGTAAACCAAACAAAAACAAGGATCACTTTAAAAAAAAACTAAACTTTTACGGCAAAACCAAGAAAGAAAATATCTTACCATAAAGAATGTCAATAGTGCTCCAAGGAAATTAAAGCATGGGCATAAGATACATAGGGAGCAACGCGACTAACATAGCAATAGTGCTCCAAGGAAAGCCATTGAAGTTTTCAAGAAAGTTCTATAAAGAGTTATTACCTTGAGTTCTGTTATTTTCTCAGTCAACCTTGACATCTGTGCACTATGAGATTTTGAAATACTCATTGATGATTACATATGATTGCAACTGCGGCAAAGAAGAGCAATGAAAATTATAGATGCCAAAGCAAAGACGTCGAACTAGACTCCATTAGCTTAAGATCTAGTAGGGAATGGTTCTTACCTCTTTGTTTGCACGCTGATAAATTACAACTTTTTCGCCACATCCCCATCTTTGGTTTCTTTATTTAACTATTATCCAACCAAAGAAAATGCAAATGAAAAATAATGTTAAACAAAATTTTCTAAAAATTTATCCATTCAAATCACATAAGAAATCTTTGGAAAAGTACATAAAGCATTAAGACAAGCATATTAGAGTGAAATGCATGCTTGTCATACATAGGCTGCAACTTACCATCTCATCCAATGTAATGGAAGCATTGTAGGTACGAAAGACTTTTGTTGTAAGCCCGGCATGAGTTCCTTCAAATGTGCATTTAGTTTACTTGTATCAAGCTTGTCAAAAAGATCATCACTTTTGCTTTTCCTGCATAAAAGAGAGACCATACTCTTTGGCTTAAGTCAATCATCTACATATGAATCCAAATATGGGAGATCATGAATCGACCAATTTGAAACCGTCCAATTGCATTGTAGATAGGAAGCTCAACTCTACTTGTGTTCACATATTGAATCGAATCTTTACCAAGGAAGTCAAACTAAATGATTGAAACAAGAAAAAGAAAGTTAACACCAATATCAACCAAAAGGTATGACTAGCTTCCATAGAATTCCACAAAAATTTTCAAAGAACTAACATTAATTGCAAATCAACTAAAACTACAATAAAAAGTCATAGGATCTATTCCAACAGATTACCAAATTAAGTACAAAAGAAATATCTGTATCTTTTCCGGGAACATAAACCGACTTTACCTTCAATTTATTTGGTGGAATACACTCCACATTTCCTACTTTAAGCGTGCAAACAACCAACGAGATCAGCTTCATCATCATCCTCGCACGTTTTCCCACCATAACATGAAAATACCCAAAAAGAATTGCCTGAAAACTTCTTTGATAACTATAGGTTATAGGACCTAACAACATATTAACAATTGACTATCAACATATTTCAACCTATGCATCTAGCTCATCCTGAGTCCCAAAATTTTTTCAAGAACAGAAGTTTTAACTGAAACAGAAAAGAACAAACAAAACCTTGGACGCAATAAACTAAACACAATGATGAGCGCAGCATTATTGGTTCCAAGTCAAAAGAGTTAAAAAGTTAAGAGAGCAGCCAAAAAGAAAAGAAAAAGGCTACTACAGAAACAGTAGCAAATGATTTAGTTGATGATGCAAACCATTTTTGCCCTTTTTCATAACATTTTCATTACTGAAGAAACAACAAAAACATATTTTTAACCTTTTCAGTTTTCGTCTTCTTCTTTTTCCTTTTAACAATTTTCTTACTTTTCAAATCCAAATCTGCCTCTTCACGGCCACCACTGGTACCAGCTACATCAGATCCCCCGCGTGACGACGAAGCCAAACCCACCACAGAAAAGACGCCTGGGTCATCAAAAATGCCGTGGTATCCTTCACTAAACCTCGTCGCTTTCACCAATAGTGCTTTCTCCACAATCTTCAAGCTTAGGTCTTCATTGGCTTCCTCGTCGTCACTACTACTTAGTACCATCAATGGTTTCGAATCTAATGGTTCCTATTCGTTCTTTTTGATCTCAAATTTTGCTGATTTGGCCTTGCCCTTCTTCGCCATGAAGATCTTTTTTTAGGGAATGCAATTTTCTTGATAATTAGGGTTTGCAATTTTCTGCAACTGCAGGGAAATATCCTAAACAGTGACACGAAAGCTAGGGTTTTTATTTTATTTGACCTTTACTGTCATTGGATTTAGCGGTTGAAATGCAAAATTTTCAAGATAAATGCAACCAGTTGGCGGCATAAAATTGGGGATTTTGGGGAGGGGGTGAAACGGCGTTGTTTCAATGGAAAGATTTTGCAGCGTTTTTGTAAAAAACGCCACTATAGCTTAAATTTTTGTGGCGTTTTCCCAAAAAACGCCACTATTGCTCAATTTTTTTTTTCAGTTTTAATATATTTTTTTCTATTTTTTTCTTTCAAAACTTTTGTGCTGAGATTATTATTTTTTGGAATTTTTATTTTTTTAAAATTTTGAATATTAAAATTTTTAATTTAAATATGGACTAAAATATTAAAATTTAAATTTTTAAGTTTTTAATTTTTAATTTTTAAATTTTAAATTTTTTTGAAATTTTTTATAATTTTGAAATTAACATATAAAAAAAAAATAGTATCATGTCATGTGAATTACCTTAAATTAAATTATTAATTTTAAAAAATAGTTCACCTCAAGTTTTTAAATAACTTAAATTAAATTATTACTTAAAAAAAACAAAGTTGAACTGATATTTTTTAAACGGAAATAATGACTAAAACTTTTTAAGTTTTTAAACATAACAACTTATATGACAATTTACATGTATTTCATTTTTTAAATTTTATAAACTTTTTAATTTTTGATTTTTACTTCTTCTTTATTTTTTGAATTTTTTAAAAAATTTCATCATTTAACAAATCTCAAGTAAACCTTAAATCCTAAACCATTTAATATATGTAAAGTTTATCTATTTATCTCTTAAATAATTTAAAATATAATCATAATTTTAATATATTAAAATTAATATTATCTCTTTTACAATTATATAAGAAATTATTTAATGTATAAATTAAAAGACACTAATTAATCTAAACCCTAAACCCCTATCCCCTATCTCATAAACCCTAAATCATAAAACATAAACCCCTAACCCCTAACCTTTAACTCATTAACCCTTAACCCTTAAACCCATTAACCCTAACTCTTAACCCATGAAACACGCACATTGATGGTATAAGGTATCTGATACAACACGCACATACACTACATTGAACATCACTCAGTCTAACTAGCATTTTAGAGCATGGATGGAATAGTAAACAATTACAAAAATGCAGCAGGCTGGGGAAAATTAAGAAGGCAATATTTATACCCCATAACCTTTAACCCTTAAACCCCAAAACCATTAACCCTTAAACATTAAACCACAACCCTTAAACCATATAATCCCTAAACATTAAAATAGTGACTCCTACACCTTACACCCTACACCATTTATACTCTAAACCATAAAATCTAAACTATAATGATAATTAATTCAATATTTTAAATTTAATACTATCTCTTTTACGATTATATAAGAAAGTATTTAATATATAAATTGTTCAATTATTTGTGGCTAATGCTCTAACTTTTGCGGCGTTTTTTAATAAGCGCCACTGATGCCATTTTGTCGTTAGTATTCAAAAAATAAACAATGTTGTTTTGCTCAAAATTTTGTGGCGATTTTATAAAAGCGCCGCTAATGCTCGGATCTATAGCGGTGTTTTTACAAAAGCGCCGCTAATACTCAGACCTGTAGCAACATTTTTATGGAAGCGCCGCTAATGCTCAGACCTATAGCGGCGTTTTTACAAAAGCGCCGCTAATGCTCAGACCTATAACGGCGTTTTTACAAAAGCGCCGCTAATGCTCAGACCTATAGCGGCGTTTTTACAAAAGCGCAGCTAATGCTCAGACCTATAGCGGCGTTTTTACAAAAGCGCCGCTAATGCTCAGACCTATAGCGGCGTTTTTACAAAAGCGCCGCTAATGCTCAGACCTATAGCGGTGTTTGGGAAAAAAACGCCGCTATTGCTCTTTTTTAGCGGCGTTTGGGCAACAAACGCCGCTATTTCTCAACTTTTTGCAGCGTTTTCTTTCAAACACAGCTAATGTATAACATTTGCGGCGTTTTTTATTAAAACGCCACTAAAAACGCCGCTAAAAGTCTGTTTTGGTGTAGTGAATTTATACTCTTTTATCGCTCTAATAAACTAAAGGTAGTATTTTTTTTATAAACGAAGGAAGTCACTGTGGAAAAAATAACGCCGGTAATGACAAATATATCGCAAAGAAAAGAGAAACAAAAATAAAGAACACACAGATTTTACGTGGAAACCCTTTCGGGAAAAAACCACGGGCAGAGGAGAAGAAAATTCACTATGTCGAATTCGAATCAATTTACAAGAGGAATAGACTATGTCTATTTATAGGCTTGTAAAGCCATATTCTAATAGGAGTGTAGTAAGATTGAAACTCCTTAGTCTAATCAATATCCAATAGATGGAGTTTAATAAGGTTTAAAAAACCTTATTTAAAATAAAATAAAAGAAGTGTAGTTCTATAGGGATTCTTTTTTTATTTTATTTTACCATTGTATTTTATTTAAATAAGGATTCGGGTCACTTAATTCTAACAATCTCCACCTTAACACGAATTCTAAATAAACAAGTTCTTCATCATGAACTTTCAACGAACAAGTTCTCCACCTCTTCCATAAAACCACTTAAGGGTTTAACTTCAACAATGAACACCAACCAAGTCTAAGCAATGCTCAAACTTGGTTATAGGAAGTGACTTAGTCATCATATCTCTGCAGGATTTTCATGAGTACTAATTTTGCTCACAATAATATCACCACGAGCAATAATATCACGAACAAAATGATACCGAACATCAATGTGTTTTGTTCTCTCATGAAACATTTGATCTTTTGTAAGGAAGATGGCACTGATCGCCGCAAAATCGTGCTCTTGATTTGAAGGTCTTCATTGAGCTCACTAAAGAGTCCCTTCAACCAAATAGCTTCTTTACAAGGCTCGAGAATCGCCATGTACCGAGCTTGATGGTAGACAAAGCGATCGTAGTTTGCAAAGTAGCTTTCCAACCGATTGCACAACCTCCGATTGTAAAGACATAACCAAAGTGAGAGGTCTTCTTCTATCAAGGTCTCCAGCAAAATCAGCATCAACATACCCAATGACTCCATCTCTAGTTCTTCCAAACTGTAAGCAAACATCAATAGTACCTCGTAAGTATCTTAAAATCTAATGAACTGCTTTCCAATGTTCTTTACCGGGATTCGCCATGTATCTCGCTAATCAGCACCGATCGTGCATATGATAAACACCGGACGTGAACAAACCATAGCATACATGAGAGATCCCACTGCACTAGAGTATGGAACATGTGACATGTACTCAATCTCATCATCTGATTATTGAGACAAAGCCGATGAAAGTCTGAAATGGGCTGCTAAAAGAGTACTAACAGCTTAGCACTGCATATTGAACTTGCAAAGAACTTTCTCAATATACCCTTCCGACTTAGGTACAATTTACTTGCTTTTCTATCTCTAAGAATCTCCATACCAAGTATCTTCTTTCTTTGGTCCCAAATCTTTCATATCAAATTCTTCACTTAGTTGGGCTTTGACCTTTCTTATCACTCCTTTATCTTTTGTTGCTATCAACATGTCATCAACATAAAGAAGTAGATACACAAAAGAACCATCACTGTTTTTCTTAAAGTAAACACATTATCAAAACTACTTCTTTTAAAATCATGAGAAGTCATAAAGGAATCAAACCTCTTGTACAAATTGTCTTGGTGATGTTTCAAACCGTAAAGGGACTTTTCAGCAAGCAAACATAGTCCACTTTTTCGAGATCTGTAAAACCCTCCAGTTGTTGCATGTAAATATCTTCCTCAAGTTCTCCATGCAAAAATACAGTTTTTACATCTAACTTCTCAAGCTCCAAATCATGCATGGCCACAATACCAAGCAAAGTTTGAATCGAACTATGCTTCACAACTGGGGAGAACACATTTGTGAAGTCCACTCCTGGAATTTGACTGTAACCTTTTGCAACAAGCCTTGCTTTATATCTGGGTTCTTCAACTCCTGGAGTCCCTTCTTTGTTTTTAAACACCCATTTACAGCGAACAACCTTTTTACCTTTAGGAAGTTTCACAAGATCCCATGTTCTGTTTTTATGGAGTGATTCCATCTCCTCTTGCATAGCAAACATCCACTTTTCTAAGTCTTCACAGCTAACTGCCTCAGAATAATTAGACGGCTCTTGGTTTGCATCTATATCTTCGGCCACATTTAAAGCATAAGCAACTAGATCAGCCTCGGCATACTTCTTTGGAGGTTTAATTTCTCTTCTAGTTATATTTTTGGCGATAGAGTATTGTGGTGAAGAAGCAACTCTATTCTCAATTTTTGTACTGGCTTAAGGAGTCAACTCTGTATTAATCTGATGCTCCACCTGCTTTTGATTTTCTTTATTGGAAGAGTTTTTAAGAGATAAGTTAGGTAGCATAGCAGTTTCATCAAAAACAACATCTTTACTAATCACAACTTTTCTATTTTCAGGACACCATAACTTATACCCTTTTACACCAGCTTTATAACCAAGAAAAACACATTTAATGGATCTCGGTTCCAATTTTCCATTATCAACATGAGCATACGCAGGACACCCAAAGATCTTGTGGAGTCTTTTTCTCAATGGCAATGGACTGACATCGGTTGATCAAAAAATATGCAGTAGAGGCTGCTTCGGCCCAAAACGACTTTGGTAAGTTGGCATTTGACAACATATATCAAACTTTCTCCATGATCGTTCTATTCATTCGCTCGCAACGCCGTGGATTACATTGTGGAGTATGACGAATCGTCAAGTGTCTCACGATCCTTCGACTTGCATGCAGTTTATTAAACTCATCGTAACAAAACTCTAAGCCATTGTGCAATGCGGATGTGTTTTATTTGTTTTCCGATTGTTTTTCAATCATAGTTTTCCAAGACTTAAATGCAGAAACACATTGCTTTTCTCGCTTCGGAAGAATGCCCAAACTTTTCTCGAAAAATCATCAATAAAAGTTAGCATATAATATTCTCCACCTCTTGAAGGCATTCTTGATGGCCCCACAGATCGAGAATGAATATACTCCAACGTTTCCTTCGTGTTATAGATTCCTCCGTGAATCGAACTCTCTTTGCTTCCCAAAAAACGCAATGCTCACGAGAACTTCGTTTGCAAATTCCTTGCCCATCAAGAAGTCCTCTTTTGCTCAATTTCGCCATGCCATTCTCACTCATATGCCCTAGGCGCATATGCCAAAGTTTAGTAATATCATCATCCGACAAGGAAGAGGAAGCGATAGTTTGCATCACCAATAACAAGAGAACCACCGCAAAACATATAACTTGGCGGTCTTTCTCCGCCTCTTTCATCACAACGAGGAACCTTTGGAAATCTTCAAAATCCCACTTTCAATGTGTGTATTTGTACCCTCTTGAATCAAGAGTACTCAACAAAATTAATTTCTCTTTAATTGTGGAACATGCCGACGTCACTACGTGTTTCGACAACTCCATCAAACATCTTAACTTTAATTGTTCCAACACTGCGATTTTACACGAAGCATTATTTCCCATCAAAACAACACCTTCGATTAATCGTTTTGTAATTTGTAAACCAATCCGCATTGGGACTCATGTGGAAGGTGCGGCTGAATCAAGTATCCATTCCTCGCTCACTTTAGAATTATTGTGAGGCGACTAGAAGTTCACCATCGTTTGTATTCTTCTACAACATCGCCTTCACGAATTTTACGGTTATTTTCCTTTTGATTCGCAGCCTCCTTTTTAATCTTGTTCTGTAGTTTATAGCACTCAGATTTAATGTGTCCTTTCTTCTTGCAGAAGTTACAAGTTTTACCTCTGTTTGAAGACTTCGATCTACCCTTAGATTTACCGCGAGGATTCCGTTCATGTGTCCTTCCACGATCATCATCAGCATTCCGATCTTGTCTCCCACGAACAATGAGACCCTCTCCCTGAGAGTCGGGTTTAACCACAAGATGTTTCATCTTATCATACGAGGTCAAAGAATCATAAACCTCATCAACTGTGAGAGACTCACGGCTATATAAAATCGTGTCTCTGAAGGTTGAATAAGACGGGGGCAACAAACAAAGTAGAATCAACCCTAGATCTTCCTTATCATACTGAACCTCCTTGGCCTCCAAGTTTGAGAGAATTTCTTTAAACACTTTTAAGTGTTCGTGTACAGACGCACCTTCTTCCAAACGATGAGCATAAAGACGTTGCTTCATATGCAACTTGCTGGTTAGAGTTTTCGACATACATATTTGTTCTAGCCTCTTCCATAATGCCGCGGCGGTCTTCTCCTTCATCACATCTTGCAAAATTTCGTTAGACAAATGTAGATGTAACTGTGTTAACGCTTTTCGATCCTTGCGCTTTTTCTCTTCCTCCATCAATGTCGAAGGCATCTTATCTACCCCTAGCAGGGCTTCCTCTAAATCCATCTGTGCAAGAACTGCCTGCATCTTTATTTGCCACAACACAAATCTGGTGTTGCGATCCAACAACGAAATTTCATACTTTAAAGACGTCATTACCGTGATCGAAATAAAAAAATTTTGAAGCTCTGATACCAATTTGTGGAAAAAATAACATCAGTAATGACAAATATATCACAAAGAAAAGAGAAACAAAAATAAAGAACACACAGATTTTACGTGGAAACCCTTTCGGGAAAAAACCACGGGCAGAGGAGAAGAAAATTCACTATGTCGAATTCGAATCAATTTACAAGAGGAATAGACTATGTCTATTTATAGGCTTGTAAAGCCATATTCTAATAGGAGTGTAGTAAGATTGAAACTCCTTATTCTAATCAATATCCAATAGATGGTGTTTAATAAGGTTTGAAAAACCTTATTTAAAATAAAATAAAAGAAGTGTAGTTCTATAGGGATTCTTCTTTTATTTTATTTTACCATTGTATTTTATTTAAATAAGGATTTGGGTCACTTAATTCTAACAGTCACATCTACAGTGGTCACGACTCAACATCATCTGTTAAAATACGCCATATTCTAGCAGGGGGATGATTGGAAAACTGGACTTGTGGTTCTTCATCTAGGAAAAGTTTACTCATAAAGTGTGTCCCAGTTCCATAAATGTATTATGGTTAGACGTTAAATCATTGTTATTTTATCATCTCCGCATATGATTTTTTGATTTTGGAAATATTGTTGAGATATTAGTGTTTGATTTTCAACTTTTATATTGTTTCGGAATTTATAATTATTATTTTTATTTGGATCTTACATTTAGTATCAAAGTGTGGTTAAAGTCTCTGTCTAACATGTTTTTTTTTTTGAAGAATTTCGATTGGACTTTATTAAGTTTAAAATAAACCATAACAAAAAGTTGGGTCACTTGAATTGGACCCTAAACATCAAATAAAAGGAAAAACAACGGCCCAAAAGACAGAGGCCCAAACACTATGAAACGGTCATAACCAAAAAAGAAATTAAAGAAAACAAAATGTCAAATCCTAACTCTGTTCAATCGGTGTCATATAGTTGGCACCCAATAACTTCTGACTCTCCATTTCCCCATACCAGCCATTCATTGATAGCGTGTTTCAAAAAAATTTTCCATTTCCTGCTATATCTATCTCATTAGATTTCTCTAGAAGCAATCAATCTGGATTCCTCAACCCATTTTCCTCCCTTCATCGCTGAGGACAAATGAGAGCTCCTTTTTCCAGGTACGTTTCCTCTCCCTTTCTAAAGGCTTCTACTGCAAGATCACGGGCTTCTCCGTTCTCTAATCTGCTTACAAACTGGAAATAGCTTTCTTGAAAGAACTGTTTATTCCTCTGTATATCTCTAATAATCGCCCCTAAAACTGACTTATCTATTGCTGCTGAGTTACATTTCTTTATAACTGTTTTGGAATCTCCTATTATTGTAATGGTCTGAAACCCCCATTGAAATCCCTAATTTTGTTGCTTGTAGCCCCGTATGTGCCTTTGCCATAAACGGAGACGATATTGCAGAATGGAGTACTATTTTCGAGGTGAGCCATTCGTTTATCTCCCCCCTCACCAATAGACCCGAGGCCGCTCTTGAATTTTTACTTTCGAATGCGGCGTCAAAATAGATGGTGGCTTTTGTCTCCCTTATGACCTGTCTCTGTCGATTATCATTTTCGAAGGTATGTTTTTTTTCATTCGATCTGTCGGTTTCTGCTATATAGTTCTTTACTTTTTGTGACAAGTCTCTCCATGTTGTTGTTTTCCCCTCATGGACAAGCTTGTTTCTGGAAATCCATAACATCCATGCAGCGCAACAGAAAACGCGACATTAATTGTTACTTTCTCTAGCAAATACCCAGGTAAGCCAGTTCCACATATCTGTGATATTAGAGTTAATAACCCATGAAAAATTAAGATTTTGCCATAACTCTATTGTTGTAGTGCCTTCGCTGAAAACATGGTTCTTTGTCTTCTTACGCATTTCGATATTTGGGAACATAAACTGTCATGGACCACTCTCCTGGATCTTAAATTTTTAAGGGTTGGAATGAAGTTCCATGTAATACGCCATATGGTTATGGAAATTTTTGATGGAAGTTGTAAATTCCATAATTTCAGAGAAGTTTTTATTTCGATGCAGTAATAATAAATCATTAGGATCCATAGTAGCCTCTTGTAATAGTTTGTAGGCGCTCCTCACTGTAAATTCACCTGAATGTTCTCCTAGCCAGACTTGAAAGTCTTCGTGTTCTTCTTCCGCTAGAGGAATTTGCAAAATCTTCTGTGCAATGTGTTCTGGAAAGGTATTCTCTATTAAACCTCTTTTCCACCTTCTTGTTATTGTTTCAATTAGTCCCGAAACTAACTCTATTTCTGAATTATTGATCCTGTTGCCGATTCCATTAATGTCAACACCTGGGGTCCAATAGTCATTCCAGACAGAAACTCGGTCACCTTTTCCAATGCGCCAGCATAAGCCATCCTTCAGTAGTCCTTTTGTTGCCCAAACACTTCTCCAGGTGAGAGAAGGTAAATTATCCAACTGTGCATGGATGAAATCTGAGTTTGGATAGTATTTTGCTTTAAGGACTTGTGCTAATAATGAATCGGGATAATTAATAAGGCGCCAACCTTACTTGGCTAAAAAAGAAATATTAAACTGATCAAGGCTACGAAATCCCAAACCACCTTTTCCTTCAAAATGCAAAGCTCCCTCCAAGTGCACCAATGAATTCCCCTCTGACCATGAACTTTCTACCACCAGAATTTCGCGATAATGCTTTCAAGATCGGAACACAACATTTTAGGAAGTAGAAAACATGCCATTTTATACGCCAGGATAGCCTGGAGAATAGCCTTAATGAAAACTTCTTTCCCCCCTTGCGAGAGGTGTCTAATACTCAAATTATCAAATCTTTGTCTAAATCGATCTTTTAAATTTTGGAATGCCTCTTTTTTCCTTCTGCCCACCATATTCGGTAATCCAAGGTAGCACTCTGGGTCATTTGAACTTCGCACGCCCAGTATACGAGTGACTAGACCTTTTTCTTCTGCTCTTGTATTCGAACTAAAGAAAACCGTAGACTTATCAAAATTGACTTGTTGCCCCGAACATTTTCTATACTCGCGTAGAACCCTTTTTAATAGACCAGCTCCTCTTTCCGTAGCCTCACCAAATAAAATGCAGTCATCAGCGAATAATAAATGTGAAATCTGTGGCCCTCTTCTACTCGCTTTAACCCCTCTAAAATTCTCTTCTCGTTGTACCAGTCTTATTAAACTAGATAAACCTTCCCCATAGATTAGAAATAGAAACGGACTCAACAGATCACCCTGTCGTAATCCTCTTGATGGATAGAATATATTCCCAGCCTGGCCATTAAGCACCACTGAATAGGAGACAGTAGATATACATTTCATAATTGAGTTGATCTAATTTGATTCAAAGCCTATTTTTCTCATCATCTCCTTTAAAAAGGTCTATTCTACTCTGTCATAGGCTTTACTCATATCCAGCTTAACTGCCATCAACCCTTTTCTCCCTATTCTTTTCTTTTTTAGAGTATTTAAAATTTCATATGCTACAAGTACATTGTCTGAAATTAATCTTCCAGGCACGAAGGCACTTTGTGCTTTATCAATGCATTTTTCCAAGACTCATCTAAAACGATTAGCAATAGCCTTTGCCATTATTTTATAGATGACATTACATAAGCTAATTGGGCGAAAATGAGAAAGGTTGGTTGGATGTACCTTTTTAGGGATAAGCACTATATGCGTGGTATTAATTCGACTAACCTCCATGCCACCATTAAGTTGTTGAAGGCAATAAGTTGAGACCTCGTTGCTAATAATGTGCCACAATTTCTGAAAGAAAATAGCTGGAAAACCATCTTCACCTGGAGCCTTTGTAGCACCCATGCTTGTCAATGCTTCCCAAATCTCCTCCTTAAAATAAGGCATTGTGAGGCGTCTGTTGTCTTCTTCAGAAATACACCGTTCAACCCCTACTAAAAGATGCTCATACTGGTCCTCTTCCTCAGCCTTGAATAATCCTTGAAAATATGTTCTAGCTATTTCTGCCATTTCTTGCTGTTCCCCTGTCTCTCTACCATCTGTGTCCTGTAGCTTTTGAATGCAATTTTTCTGTCACTTTTGTGTTGCAATACTATGAAAAAAGGCTGTATTTCTATCCCCAAGCTTTAGCCAGTTAACTCTAGCTCGTTGCTCCCAATAACTCTCATCCTTTTCGATCTCAAAGTTTAATTGTAGCTTCGTGTTAATCAGCTCTTCTAAATTATTATCATTCCTTTCTGCTTCCATTAAAGCAGCCAACTTTGAAGTCAGTAATTCCTTTTTCCATTTCCTAAATAGCCCAATTCGTATAGCCCATTTCTTCAACCCTGTTTTAAGATACTCCAACTTCTGTAATAGATCCCCTGATGCTGTATCCCATATAAGTTTAACTTCCGATTAGAATGTTTCCTCCATGATCCACCATGCTTCGAATTTAAAAGTTTCCCATCTACTCTTTTTTTCTTCTTTTTTTTTGTGGTTATTAAGAGAGGACAGTGATCAGAGGTTGAATGCACCAAATGTTGAATGCTAGCCTCAGGAAACATAGACATCCAATTCACGTTAGCCACACCTCTATCCAAGCGTCCCAAGTAAACCAATTTCCAGTAGAGCCTACATCAATCAATCGACAATCTTCTAACGTATTACGGAAAGCTTCCATTCTTTTTTCCTCTCTAGGCAACCCACCATTCTTTTCAAAGCCGTATATTATTTCATTAAAATCTCCGCATACAATCCAAGGCTGTTCCTCATTGCGTCGCAAACTTTTTAATAGATTCCATGAATCCTCTCTCTCCCATGCATAAGGAGAGCCGTAGAAACCTGTAAACCTCCATTGCTGTTCATCATTTTGATCGTTAACCAGTACATCAATGTGCCTTATTGAGAAACTCTGGAGCATAATAGAAACTTCACCATTCCATGCCAATCATAATCCTCCTTTTGAGCCATCAGGATCCACCTCAATGCCATTAATAAATCAAAATCTTCTACGAACTCGTTCCATCTGTATTTTATTTATCTTTGTCTCCATAAAGAAGACCATTTGGGGATTATATGTCTTCAGCATTTGTCGAAGCCTTAGAATAGTCTGTTGGTTCCCCAAACCACGGACATTCCTGTCATAGGCCCATTTCACCCGGCCCATTTGAAACCAAAACAAATTAAAACAAAAAAATAATATTAAACAGTCCATTTTAAGAGTCCATTTACAAAAGACCCATACCCAGAATAACCCAATTACAATGGCCTAATTTTGGAATAGGCCGGATAACCCAAAATAGATTAGGGTTTTCAGAAAACCCTAGGAACTTCCAGTGCCTTCTAGCGCCGCCACAGCGTCCCTCACATGCGCGCCACCGAGCGTCTCCCCACGTCACCCCATAGCCCGCGCCTCCGTACGGTGGTTGTACTTGCGAAAGGGACGAGAAACGACAGCACACAGAAAATGACAGAGCAAAAATGCAAGGAAGAAAACAAATTTTATTTTTATTTTTATTTGGAATCGGTTATAAAAGACCGAAACAAAAACCATTGTAAAGGAGACACGATTTTTGACAAGCGAATACAAATAAAAATCTCAAATAACAGTGGGTTTTAAGGTATTCATGATATTTCTAATCTATTTTCTGTCAAGATCTATATACAAGTATAGTATAAACGGAGGGGAAGAGGGATTCTTACCTTTTTTTTAACGATCGGAAAGTAGAATCCGAGGGGTCATTTGATCCCCTCTGGATTACGGGGGGATTTTGGTAAAATGGTGTCTGTATTCGCGTTTATGGTGCCTAAAGGGTCTGAAATGGCCAACTGTTGGGGTCTCTGACCACCGCGCACGACGACAGATGGTGGCGGAGCACGGTGGCTCGGTGACGGAGCTAGGTCGGAGCTCCAGAGAGCCTTCAGAGCATTTTTTTTGTTTTTTTTAAACGGTTTAAAAAATGAATTTTTGCTAAGATTTTGACTTTTTAAAGATGTGCTATACGACATCGTTTAGGGGCAGGGCATTAAGACTTAAAACGACATCATTTTCTGGCCAAGGTCTGCGCGTTGACCTGACCCGCAAGGAAGGTCCGCGCGTTTTCAACAAATGGGTTATTTACCCTTTCGATCCTTCTGCATTTTGTTTCTCTTTTAATTAAGTTTTATTTTATTTTAATTTCACCTTTAACTTTTGTTATGCTTTCATTTTGGTCCCCGTCTAAACGCAACGTTTTCGCGACTGGGAATATTTGCTAGTTTGATCCCCGCTCATTTGTACGCATTGTATTTTAGTCCTTTTCCGATTTCATTTTTTAATTTATTTGCAATTTTAGCCTCCTTATTTTTATGCTGATTTCAATATAGTCCTCAGGTTAATTTATTTTATTTACTCATTAACTTGTGTAATTATTTTCCTTTTGAATTAATATTAAATATTATATATTTAAAATTGTGCTAGATATGAATTATTTCTCCTTATATGTTATTCATTTTCATAAATTTTTTATATATATTCTTTTTATACACATATAATTTAAAACTATCTTATTTTATGTATACATATTATTAATTTCATATTATTTTATGTATATATTTTCTTTTAAATCCATATATGTATATATATTTTCTTTTAAATCTATATATAAATATATAATTGTTCTTTTAAAGATCTTATTTTAAATTATGTTTTATTTATTCCAAACACTTTCATATGTCATTATTATATATATATATATATATATTATTTTATATCAAGTTTTTATCACGTATGTATTATTTAAATAAACACTTATTATTATATATATATTATTGGTTTATTTGTTTTAAAACTTGCTATATGTTATTTGTATTAATTGGCTTGCCATTGTATGTACCCAAATTCATTCCCTTCAAATTTCATATTACGATTATTCATTAGTATAATATTTTATCCATGTATATTATTCAATGTTTGTAATCTTGTTTATTTACATTATCGCATTGTGATTCAAAATTTAACATCTTGATTGATATTAGTAGTTCCATTGTTATTCCAAATAAGCTAAACAAACGCGTTTTGAGTCGATTTATAATCACTTATCGAAAAACTTCTCAAAATAAGGCAATATTTCGTGTTTGGAAATTCGAGAAATTATGCCCTAACGTGCTGGGTGTCAATTTTTCGTTTGTCCAAATAACCAAATATCCCTTTAAAATCTCAATGCATGAACTTTAGAAATCACGAGAGGATCTTGGCATCGAGGGTTTGAAACGTCATATCCTATCGTGCTGGATGTGATAATTCATTCCTTCGGAACAAGAGAATCTCAATATCTCATTCAAGTTATTTCAAATTTTTTAAAAAATGGAATTCTATTTTAATATCATTTCAAAATTTCAATATAAGGACATTAATTAATAAATTAGGTACCGATTTTGGGCGTTGCGAGGGTGCTAATCCTTCCTCGTGCGTAACCGACTCCCGAACCCGTTTTTTTGGAACTCGTAGACCAAAATTTATTTCTTTTAAAATAAAATAAAATTTTTTTATAGGTGATCCGATCACACCTAAACAAAAGGATTGGTGGTGACTCCATTTTATTTTTAAAGTCGATCCTCGTTTTTCCAAACCAATAAAAAAATTGGTTTCGACAGCTTGGCGACTCCACTGGGGACCTCAAAAAGAGAGTCAAGCCGCAGAATTGATTAATTTCTGTCCTTTTGTCGAAAATTGAAAATTTAATTTAAAAAATTACGATCCTTTTATTGCATTCGGTTGCGTCATCTCATCTGATTGCTATGGTTCGAGTCTTGTAGAATACTTCTGCATCATATTGCATGACCGTCGGGTCACACCCTTTTAAGTGGGAGTGAGAAACTACTCCTTCGTGAGGTTTTCACCTCCGTGCAGGATAGTGAATCGCTTTCGGGATACATCCGTACCTATGTGCTTCGTGAGATTTTCATCTCCGTGCAGCCATAGAGAAATTTATTCCCCTGAACTGAACTCGGTCTGTATGAGCCTATAATGGGTAAGGATCGAGGAATCTACTGGTTCGGATACCTCTCTTTAGCACCAAACCTCATATAGCAAGCCTTAAGAGCCCACCTTAGGTAGAGCCATGCCAAACCCTAGTGGTTACCCAAGTAGGTGCTTTATTTCTTACTTGCTTTAAGCTGTGAGTGAAATACTGACTTGTTTTGTTTTATTTTGATTGAATGACATTTTCATCACACTTAATTCAATTTCGCACATAATATTGCATAATCGTCCGATTTTTACCCTCTTAAGTGGGAGTAAGAAACTACGCCTTCGTGAGGTTTTCACCTCCGCATGGGCTAGTGGATTACTTCCGGGATACATCCGTACCTATGTGCTTCGTGAGATTTTCATCTCTGCATGGCCATAGGAAAATGTATTCCCCTGACCCGAACTCGATCTATATGAGACTATAATGGGTGAGGATTGAGGAATCTGCTAGTTCATGTACCCTCTCGTTAGAACCAAATCACATATAGTGAACCCTAAGAGCTAACCCTAGGTAAAGCCACAGGTGCGTGAAATACTGACTTGTTTTGTTTTATTTTGATTGAATGGCATTTTCATCACACTTAGTTTACTTTCGCACATCATATTGCATAATCGTCCGATTTTTACCCTCTTAAGTGGAAGTAAGAAACTACGCCTTCGTGAGGTTTTCACCTCTGCATGGGCTAGTGGATTGCTTCCGGGATACATCCGTACCTATGTGCTTCGTGAGATTTTCATCTCCGCATGGCCATAGGGAAATGTATTCCCCTGAACCGAACTTGATCTATATGAGCCTATAATGGGTGAGAATTGAGGAATCTGCTGGTTCAGGTACCCTCTCGTTAGAACCAAACCACATATAGTGAACCCTAAGAGCTAACCCTAGGTAAAGCCACAGTGGTCACACGATTAGGTACTTTATTATGTTGTTTATTTCTCTTGTGCTAACTTGTTTTCTTTTGTTTTGATTGTATTGCATTGCATCATCATAGAAAGGAGGTGTTGATTAATATTCAATTGCTAAATAGAAGAGTTTGTCATAAGGAAGTGGGTTACTTGATAAAGTGGATTATAATACGGTCGTTCGAACATAGTCCAGGTAAACAACAAGAGAAGGCTGATAGTCTGCAGAAGAATACAAGACTTTGCCGGAGGATTCAAGCCAACAAGGATTATTCGAGAGTCATCATGTCTCAATTTTCTTAAAGAAGCTTATGAACATTGTAATAGCCCAAATTTTAGTGATATCAAAAATAGTGGTTCGAGACCACCAAATCTGACAAATGAACTCGTAGATTATATTATTTAATATTTACGAGCCAAATGTAGCTTTTAAAAGATTTTTGAAATAACAAATTTTGTTTTATAAAGATTTATTTGGTCAAGAAATCGAGAAAAAGAGGTATCGAGATCTCGGTGTTATAAACCGAGTCATAAATATTTTTATGAATATTTACGGAACGTCAATAAGGTAGTATAGAAATTTCGTTAGAAAATTTTGACGTTTGGGTGATTAATTAAATAAAAAGGAGTAAATTGAAAAAGGTGTAAAAGTTGCTAGAAGGTTTAAATAGCTTAATTTTCAAATGAGGAAGGACCTAAAGTGCAAATAAGCCCAAAGGAGATATTTTGGGCGGCAATAGCTGAGAAAAATCAGGAAATGGGTGAAATAAGGGCAAAATTGGAAAATTGCCAAAATTAGCTAAATAAAAATGGGACCAAATTGGAATATCTAGAATTCTCTTCATTTCTCTTCAATTTCTTCAGCTGAAAAACAGCCATGGGAGAGAGTTCAAGTTGGTTTTCATACTCAAGCTTCATGTAAGTTTAATTCTTGCTTTCTCCTTGAAATTTCTATGTTTTTGGACTTTTACAATTGGGTTCAACTTATTAATTCACTAGTTTTTTATTCTATGGAAAATTTTTAAAGTTTATGTGGATTATTGCTGGAAGAATATGATGAATAAATATTGAATTGAAGCTTTAATTTTGTTATATGATGATTTTATCAAGTGAAATTGATGGAAATTGGTTTAGGACTTAATTGTGAAAGAGTTGAAATTAAGGCCTAGTGTTAAAATTCTGATTTTCAAAGGTTATGAAGTAGTTTAAAATGATAGATAGAAGTATTAAATGAGAAAATTAGCTCAATTGAGGGGTGAATTGAGCAAGGACTGAATTGCATGAATTGTGGAATTTGGGACAAAATAGAAATCAACATGTTACACTAAAGCAGTTTTGGACAGCAGCAGTTGTCTAACTTTGAAAAATCACCAAAAATAGTATAAATTGAAATAGAAGTTGAATGAGATATAGAATTAAAGCTTGTTGAGTCTATTTTCATATAAAAGAAACAGAGCAAGCAAAGGAAGTCTACATATTGATATATTTAAATTTTTGTAAGACTGGTTTAGAATAACTTCGTGATCCCCTGTTCTTAATTTAGAAATTCCCTAAAAATTGTACAAAAATAATTATGAGTTATAATTTATATATTTGTATGTCTATGAATTGTTACACGTATTTTTCTGAAATACGAGGAAATGATGGTACTTGATACATGGAAATATGAGATTGTTATATATAAAAACATGGAATATGTTTGATAAATGTGTTTATTCATAATTATAGAACTGTACATCTCAAGTATACTATTTGTGTAAAGATAATGATTTCAAATTATCTGAAAGTGTTCTGTATTCTTTGGTAATGCCTCGTAACCCTATTTCGACGACGGATACGGGTTGGGGGTGTTACAAACATCACGGACGATAAGTGAGTGAAGAGGTACGGCCTGGACCAAGCAACAAGGAGCTAGAAGAGGCATCTATTGAGAAAGTTCACGGGACACGACCATAACATCCGGATACGAAGAAAAGGATTGGTGTTTTCACCTAGACTATGAGGACAAAGCCGCATATGCAATCCGTTTTATGTAAAGAAATTTATTTTCTAGAAAAGTTCTTCTAATGGAATTGAATTCATAATCAACGCCTCTCTTTTTTTTTTTGCATTTATTCCATGCATTTGCATTGCATTTCATGCATTTATATTACATCATATCACATGCATTAAAATTTGTAGAAAGACCCTAATTAGGTGAAATTATTTCAGTAAACCTGGAAAACATGGATCGAAGGTTGGAAAGATTAGAGCAAAGGCAAATACAAATGCAGGAGAAATTGACCAAAATTCAACAGGATATGCGAGATCAAATGAATATGATGTGCCAGTTAACCCAATTACTGGTCGGAGGATATGAAAAAAGGAGTGGCCCAGTGGTCAACAGTGTGGATGATGACGAAGACATCGTTTATTCCCCAATAAGTATCGCGACTCAACCAAACACACATTTGCATGGGGTACCCGTCATTATTGGACCCCAATGTCAGACTGATGCTTCGACCCTGTTGAACTTCTCGAGGGGTTCAGGTTTTAACTCGGAGGATGATCGAGCCAAACCGGTTGTACTGGTAGAAACAAAAGGAAAAGGAGAGTGGACTTTAAAACCCCGAAGAAAAAGGAAAATAAAGCGAATAGTAAGAGAAGGTATAACAAGGGCAATTCAGAGTCGATTACAGTAAGCCAGCCAAGGACGGTAACTACCAGCTATCAGGTCTCCCCAAGGAAAGAACCCACCTCAAGACCGAACTCAGAGAAACCCCAGTTCACACCTATTCCAATAACGTATAGGGAGTTATACTAGAGCTTATTTGATGTGCATGCTGTAGCTCCTCATTACTTGAAACCAATGCGACCCCTGTACCCCAAATGGTATGACCCAAATGCCCAGTGTGAGTACCACGCGGGGATCACAGGGCATTCGATAGAAAATTGTCTTGTTTTCAAGAAATTGGTGGAAAAGTTCATCAGCATGGGTATTGTGAAATTAGATGACATGCCAAATGCAGAAATATGAACCTGGGAGCGTTTTGGACAATCGGACTGCGGAAGAAATTCCTGTATTATTTAGAGCTTACTTAGAGTAATGTACAAAACGCACTTATTGCTTTAAGCCTAGAAGCAATAAGATTTCTTTTGTGAAATAGGCTTGTGTCCAGAATTTTTATTTGAATAAAATGCATCTTTTTAAGCAAATATTTTTTCATTCTTTCCATTTCATATTATATATTCTTTTAGAATATTCTTTCATTCTTTATTCGTGACCATACCATACAAATAATCAGCCTTAGAATCATTTATTCTTTGGATATTTTTTCCTTCATACCTAGATACCCAGATATCAACGACATGAGTGACGTTGTTACTGACTCCCTTTTTGGATGAGATATGGGATTAAAGGATTAAAGGACTTTGAAGATGACAGAAATTGTAGCCTATCTTTTGATTTGTTAAGGATGGTAGAACAAGATGAGAATAGACTGTACCATGCAAAGGGTCAGTGGACGTTGCAAGCTTAGGAAAGGGGCAAATATCGAATCCTAACTCACCACAGAAATAAGGCGAGACATTATTGAGCCATTTTCGAGAATTCAAGATGTTTTAAATGACGATCATATTGAGGCACGCCTGCCATCAAACGTGGGTATCTTTGTTAAGATTGGTGTTTAAAGAACCCTTGCTAATGATTATACAATGGCCAGGCTAATCAAGAGGTTCGGGCTACTGGTTTACCCAGAAAGGGAAATTGTATCAAATGCCAAATTGAGGAAGACATGACTTATCTGCCTCCTCCATTTTTTCTATATGTGGGGCATAAATATTATGAGGCCGATCTCATCAAAAGCATCTAGCCGACACCAATTCATCTTTGTGGTTGTCAATTACTTCACTAGGAGGGTGAAGGTCGCTTCATATGCCAAAGTTGCAAAGTCAACAGTCATCAAATTCAAATTCAAATCCAAATCCAAATCCAAATTCAAATTCAAATTCAAATTCAAATTCAAAAAAAATGGCAATAAAGAATGTCAGAAAGAAACATAATTGCACAATGTTAAAGATTTACGGTCTGTTCAAAGATCAGACACCATATCAGTGCAGCAAAGGCAGCAAAAAAAACCATTCAAAATTTTTTGAAAAAGGGACTGAGATTTGTAAAGGTTGGTATAGAGAAGTTACCATTTACCCTATATACTTCTTGAATGTTGGCCAGGACCTTCACCGGGGCATCTTTCCCATTGGTTTATGAAAGGGAAACAATTGTTGGAAGTTAAGATTCCTTTTCTCCAAGCTTTGATTGAATTAAGAATTGGATAAAGTAGAATGTCTCCAGTAGGCTTGATTGAAAATATTCATCATGGTCAAATGTACCAAAAATAGATGATACGGGCTTATGACAAAAAGGTTCACCCAAGAGAATTTCATGATGGGGACCTAGCATTAAGAAGGATTCTTTTCATACAAAAGGACTTCAGAGGGAAGTTGATAAACCGAAATAGTAATATATTCTAGGCCCACATTTAGTATGCTTTTGGATGAATTATCCTTTAATTTATGTAAAAAGGTGCTCTTAATCCTTTCTTTTCATGTCTTATACTCAGGGAAGCACCCAAGGATAAAAAGAACGAGAAACGGGCTCAAAACGAACCAAAGAGGAAATCTACACGGCCTGGACTTGGATCCACACGATCGTGCCAAGTCAATCATCTAGAACACGGTCTAACCCCGACTCACACGGCCGTGTCTCATTAAAGAAATCCGAACACTACTGTCCACGATTTACAGGCGCAGCGTGCGCCATGGTCGTGCCTCTACCGTGGAGAAGAGCAATTTCATTCGGGAAAGGATACTTAGGAGAAAGAAACGTATTTCAAAAGCCTATAAATACACCCTAAGTATGACTCTGAAAGGGGAGCCCAAAGCCATCGTCTAGGGGCGTCGTGCTAGGCCAGAGAAGGCGCGTTTGTGGGGATTCACTCAGGATAGCCAGTTGATCCATCTCAAGAAGTCGGAATTCTACTCAAGACGGAGGATCTCTCCTTCAATTCTTTTTGAGGGGTTTTAGGGATTTCTTATGTTTTGTTTTATCTTTTCTCTTGAGATGTTTTCCTTTATTGTTATGAACTAAACCCTTCGGATACAGAGAAGGGGGTGAAACCTATGATGAATCTTGTTGTTGTTTTCTGAATTATATGATAAATACTTAGTTTGTTCTTAATGATGTGAGCTTAATCCAAATTTAATGTGCTTAGGTGGAGGAGGAATAGACCCCGCCTAAGAGTAGATCCAACATAATTAAGCGGAGTTGATCGCACGCCTAGAGATAGGGTGACGAGATTTTGCGGATTAGGGTGAAACCTAATATGGGAGTCCACAGATCGATTTCATCGCTATTCTAGGGGTTATTATAAGAGAACGAGAGTTCCACTAATTAACCTAGGGTTAGATGTTATTCGCCTTGAGAGAGGGTTTAATATACGTTAGGGAGTCTTACGGATCAAACTAAGTGAATAAATCGTATGGTTCAGTGTTAGATAACAAGTGAAGTCTAGGTGGATTCTTCCTAGGGTATCTCCGAAATCAACTGAGTTTTTCCCAAGTTATTTTCCAAATTCATTCTTCTTTGTCTTAGAGTCTTTAGTTTAGTAGTTAATTAATTTAGATTAATAAACAACTTCACTTATTTTAGGCTAAATAATAAAAAGAAAGTTAGTATTAGTACTTTTAGTTCCTTTGGGTTCGATAATCCGGTCTTGCCTAAGCTATACTACTATTCGATAGGTGCAATTGCCTTTAATTGTTGTCAGAGTTAGTTTCCAAGTTCGATCATTCTTTTATAAATTTTAAAACTCTAATTTACAGCGATCAAGTTTTTGGCACCGTTGCCGGGTAACTAAAATATTAAGAAAGCTCTATTTTTATTACTTTAGCCATTATTTTTTTCTTTTTCGAAATTTATTTTTATTTTTAGTTTTTATTTTAATTTTGCTAAATTCTCTTTCTTTCTTTTCCTAGTAGGTACCTCTAGTTTATGACTAGAAGGAACCCGAGAGGACCTTTAGAATACGATAGTGATATTGAAGCTACCGCTCGGAGAAATCACAGAGCAATTAGGCGAGCCCTAAATTACCGAGGAGAGCGAGAAGACAGATCCAATCCTACTGAAGGGATGGACGAAAATTATCTTCCACCACAAGATGTGGCAGGAAATAATGCTCATCGTACTATGTTTGATTATGCTAAACTGAATTTTACAAGAGCCGAATCAAGTATTGTTAGGCCTGCTATAGCTGCTAATAATTTTGAATTAAAGCCTAACACTATACAAATGATTCAACAGTTTGTTCAATTTGATGGTTTACTGGATTTAAGATCCAAACGCTCATATAGCTAATTTTTAGAATTTCGTGATACCTTCAAAATAAATGCGTTTTCGATGATGCCATACGACTTGGTTATTTCCCTTTTCATTAAAGAATAAAGCTAAGCGTTGGTTAAACTTCGTTACCACGAGGGTCAATCACTACATGGGAACAAATGACCAGAAAAAATTTTTATTAAAATATTTCCCACCGCCAAAACGGCCAAATTACGTAATGATATCTCTTCTTTTGTGCAGATGGATTTAGAGACATGATACGATGGATGGGAGAGATATAAGGATCTCTTAAGAAGGTGTCCGCACCATGGTTTACCTTTGTGGCTCCAAGTCCAAACTTTCTATAACGGTGTAAACCCCTCAACGAGGCAACTAATCGACTTCGGCCTTTGGTGGAACCTGAATAATAGAACTCTGAGGCGATCTACTAGTTTATTGAAGAGATGTCATTTGAATAACTATCGGTGGCAAGTTACAAGAACAAGGCCAACAAAAGCAGTAGGAGTTTACAACCTCGACGCGAGTAACCATGCTATCAAATCAGGTAGAGTTGATGAATAAGAAGATTGATAGTTTGTGTTCTTCGCAGTACATCCGGTCATGCAAATGCGACACAAGTGGGCTGTGGCGAATCCTCGAGTACCCACCCTACCAACTCGGGGCAGCAGAAGCGAACAGACGAACTATATAGGTAATAATTTCAGATCTAATAATAACCCTTATAGCAATACCTATAATCCGAGTTGGAAGAACCACCCAAATTTTTCGTGGGGAGGACAAGGAAATCGTGGAAACCAGAGACAACAACCTCCTCAAACCTTCCAAAATCAGCCCTATTCGCAAGAAAAGAAGCCGAATCTTTAAGAGACATTGAACAAATTCATGGCATCAGCAGAGGCCCGTTTCAAAAGTCCGAGACAACATTAGATAATCAACAAACATCGATCAAAACGATCGAGAGTCAAGTTGGGGAACTTATTAAGTCCATTGAACAACATCACGAGATGGTTTTGAAATTCGATCGACGTTTTCTCTAAAGAAGCAGAGTAATGTAAAGGCGTTACACTAAGAAGTGGAAAGGAGCTAGTCGAATCGAGAGAAAAGAATGCCACCCGTAGATGACAAAGCAAAGGATATGAGAATTGAGGATGTAATTCCAAGATTACATAAAGAAAGTAAACCACCGATCCCATATCCAGCAAGGTTGAAGAAAGAACGATTAGACTCCCAATATGGTAAGTTTCTCGAGCTTTTTAAACAAATACATATTAACCTACCTTTTTTCGAAGCCATTTCACAAATGCCGACGTACGCAAAATTCTTGAAAGAACTCCTGACGAATAAAAGGAAGCTTGAAGAAATATCAATGGTGGAGCTTAATGAAGAATGTTCGGCCATCCTCCAAAACAAGTTACCAACCAAATTAAAAGACCCAGGAAGTTTTACTATTCCTTTTTTAATTGGCTGTTTAAATGTTAAGAAAGCATTAGCTGATCTAGGTGCCAGTATTAATTTAATGCCTTATAAGATGTTTAAACGACTAGATCTCGGGGAACCAAAACCCACTAGGATGAGTATTCAGTTAGCTGATAGATCTATTAAATATCCTAGAGGATTTATCGAAGACGTCTTGGTAAAAATTGATAAATTTATTTTTCCAATTGATTTTGTTGTGCTTGACATGGATGAAGACATTGAGGTCCCCTTAATTCTAGGGCACCCTTTTTTAGCTACTGCTAGGGCTGTTATTGATGTAGGTGATGGTAAAATTGCATTAAAGATAGGCGATGAGGAAATTATTTTTCAAATTTATGATGCCATGAAATATTCTAGAGAACAAGATGATTCATGTTATTTTGTCGATACCAATGACCATCTCATTCAAAACTCATTACAGGAAATCCCGCATGATGACACGATGGAACTGTGTCTCACTCAAGAAGAGGGGGAAGAAGATGAAGCTTTCGAGCTAAAATTATCATCAAAACAAACGGAAAAAGAAAGCATCAAATTTGCTGACGATTTCAAACAAAAACCCTCTGTTGATGAACCACCCAATTTAGAATTAAAACAACTACCAAATCACCTAGAGTATGCATTCCTTGGGGAAAATTCTACGTTACCAGTAATTATCTCTTCGGAATTTGAACCCAAGGAAAAAGAGGAGTTGATACAGGTACTGAGAGAACATAAAAAAGCCATAGCTTGGAAAATCTCTGACATTTAGGGAATAAGCCCAACATTTTGTACCCACAAAATTTTAATGGAAGATGAGTACAAGCCATGCGTGCAACCACAAAGACGACTAAATCCCAACGTAAAAGAAGTCGTGAAAGCCGAGGTAATTAAACTTCTAGATGCTAGAATAATCTATCCTATTTCTAACAGCAAGTAGGTAAGTCCTGTGCAGGTTGTTCCGAAGAAATGGGGCATGACAGTGGTGGCTAACGAAAGGAATGAACTAATTCCCACCAGAACAGTCACAGGTTGGAGAGTTTCCATCGACTACAGAAAGCTGAATGACGCCACTAGAAAAGAGCACTTTCCCTTACTTTTCATTGATCAAATGTTAGAAAGACTATCAGGGCATATGTACTACTGCTTCCTAGACGGACTCTCTGGCTATTTCCAAATCCCAATAGCACCTGAAGATCAAGAGAAGACAACGTTCACATGTTCATACGGTACGTTTTCCTATCGTAGAATGCCTTTCGGATTATGTAACGCTCTTGCTACTTTTCAGCGATGCATGTTAGCAATCTTCGATGAACTCGTCGAAGATATTATGGAAGTATTTATGGATGATTTCTCCGTATACGGTAATTCTTTCCATCTTTGCCTTAAAAATTTAAAATGAGTCTTGATGAGATGTGAGGAAACAAACCTTGTTTTAAATTGGGAAAAATGTCACTTTATTGTACAAGAGGGAATTGTATTAGGACATAAAATTTCTAGTAAAGGGATTGAGGTAGATAAAGCAAAGATTGAAACCATAGAAAAATTACCTCCTCCTAGTTCAGTTAAGGCCATTAGAAGTTTTTTAGGACACGCAAGATTTTATAGAAGATTCATTAAGGATTTTTCTAAAATGGCTAAGCCTCTAACAAAATTACTAGAAAAAGATGTTCCTTTCAATTTTGATCAGGAATGTTTAGACGCATTCAATATCCTTAAGGATAAACTAATAAATGCTCCGATTATAATTGCACCGATTGGAATCTACCCTTTGAACTAATGTGTGATGCAAGTGATTTCGTGAAGAGGTGCGATTCGGGACAACGAAGAGGCAAGCATTTTCAGCCAATCTATTATGCTAGCAGGACTTTGACACCGCACAAGAAAACTACACCACCACGGAGAAAGAGAAGCGCTAGCAATGTAGTTTTTGCTTTTGACAAATTTAGACAAGATTTATTATTATCTAAAGTTGTCGTTTTCATCGACCACTCACTCTTCGTTATCTATTAACTAAACTCGATGCGAAACCACGACTCATAAGATGGATTTTACTTTTACAAGAATTTGATTTGGAAATACAGAATAAGAAAGGAGGCGAGAACCTTGCGGTGATCACCTCTCTAGACTCAAAACCCCATATCGAAGAGCTAAATGAAGGAGAGATAAACGATTCATTCCCCGGAAGAACAACTCTTTTGATAACTCATTCGAGGTACCATGGTTTGCGGATATTGCAAATTATTTAGCTACTAACATCTTGCCAAAAAATTAACACATCACCAAAAGAAGCGATTCTTTGTCGATGCAAAAATATTTTTGGGAAGATCCCTTTCTTTCCGAATATATGCAGATCGTGTAATTCGAAGATGCGTTACAAGGACGAAGCAAGTAAGATTATAGAACATTGCCATTCGGGACCTTGAGGAGGACACTACAAATAGCATTAAGACAAAGCACATAAGATACTCGAATCGGTTTTTATTGGCCCACTCTATTCAAGGATGCCAACAGTATGTCGCTTCATGTGATAAATGTCAAAGAACAGTAATGTCTCTAAACGTGATGAAATGCCTCAAACATATATGCTATCATGTGAAATATTTGATGTATGGGGTATTGATTTTATGGGGCCATTCCTAGTTCATTCGGACATAAATACATCCTAGTGGCGATTGATTACATGTGAAAATGGGTGGAAGTCAAGCTCTACCTACTAATGATGCTAGAGTAGTAGTTAAGTTCCTCAAGAAACTGTTCTCTCGATTTGGAACGCCTAGAGCTATCATTAGTGATAGGGGCACTCATTTCTGTAATACTCAATTTGACAAAGTCTTAAAAAGTATGGAGTACACCACGGGATAGCTACCCCATATCACCCCTTAAACGATGGGCAAGTTGAAGTAGCAAACCGAGAACTCAAGCGCATTCTAGAAAAAGCGGTTGAATCAAACAGAAAAGATTGGGCGTTAAAAGTAGATGATGCCTTATGGGCCTATAGAACAACATTTAAAACCCTCTAGGGACATCCCCATACAAACTTGTATATACGGAAAAGCTGTCATCTACCATTCGAGTTAGAACACAAAGCTTTTTGGGACATAAAGTTTTTAAATTTTGATCTTAGCACTGCGCAGAAAGAAAAGAATGATGCAGATGAACAAGCTAGACGAATGGAGAGTCGAGGCCACGAGAACTCGAAACTATACAAAGAGGCAACTAAGCGACGCCACGACGCTCGTCTAAAGAAGTCGAAACAATTCGAAGTAGGGGACTTGGTCCTACTGTACAACTCAAGGCTTAAATTATTTCTTGGGAAGCTGAAATCAAGATGGTCAGGCCCATTCATGATCAAAACAATTTTTCCATACGGCACAATCGAGGTAACTCACCCCACTAAGGGCACATTCAAGGTAAATGGTCACCGAATAAAAATTTATAATGGTGCAGATTTTAGAGATATGGGAGAGGAGCTTCTGCTCCAAGAACCTTCTTTTAGAACCGAAAACAGGGAAAGTCTAGCTTAAGACTATAAACAAGCGCTTCTCGGGAGGCAACCCGAGCACTAACTTTCCTAACATTATACTTTTAGCTGTTTAGCATCTAACTTCATACTAATTAATCTAATAAAGCGCAGGTTTTAGACCACACGGCCTTACACACGGGTGTGCCCGTGGCCGTGCCGAAGCCAGGGGATAAACCATAGGCGTGCCAGCGGCCGTGCACGACAAAGAAGAATCTTTTTCCTCAAACACGGGCTGCGATAATATGCCGCACCCGTGCCGACTACCCGTGCAAGGTTATTGACTTATTAAGCACGGACTAAACACGGCCGTGCCTACTAACTGTGTGAGGTTACTGACTTATCAAGCACGGGCATGTCATAAGCAACACGACCGTGGCAAATCCACCTGAACGCGCCTAAAATTTGAAATCATGAAAAACACGGGCGCATAAAAATCAAACACGGGCGTGGCCCCTGCCCGTGCTCGTATCCCTATTTAAGCAACTTTAACTGTCACCCTTCCCTCAAATCAACCCTAAACCAAATTTGAAGCTTCATCCCTCTCAAATCCGGCCACACTCAAACCATCCACCGCCCCATCAAACCCTCAACCTTCTTTTCTTTCAAGAAAACCACACTAAAACCGTGAACACGCCCACGCCACCACTGTGCTGCAGGAAAAACACGCCCGCCCCACCACCGTGCGCCTGCAGAAAACCTCACAGTACCACCGTGCTCTGCCCGTGTCCAGCCGATTCGCACCATCACGACTCCTGGTACAATGTCGTCATCACGAGGAAAATGAACCACGGCCGCCCCAACGAAGAAAAGAAAGGGGCCCGGATCGTCCTCAACCAGTGCTTCTTCCGAAATAAGACACCGTCTCCTTCAATTCACTCAAGAAGCTCAGGAAGAATGATATAAGACATTTCGCAACGACCCTTGGCACCTAGAGGTGCATTGGATCGACGCTGTGGAGCAGTCGCCAGCTAGCGGCCCGACATTCGGCCCTCATCTCGACCGAGCCATGGGAGAAATTTTTCTCTATCATCGAGCCCACATATTTGGAACTCACTCTCGAGTTCTGTACCACTTTTACCTTAGAAATAGTGATGGCCCAATATGACGACCCAAGCACAGTCCAATTTCGGCTAGGGGGCACGGTACGTCGACTGAGCGTACCACAATTCGACACAGCACTCGGACTCTATACGAAGGAGTTTATAGCAGACAATCCACTCTCCGAAAGTTAGACCGTCAACTCCATCGCACCCCCTTTATTGCCGGGCACGCCTTAGCACCCACCACGAATGTCACGACCCGGCCGCTCGGCGCGCGACGCTTGGCCCACCCCTACGATATATTCACGCCATTCTCGCTCACACCATCACGGGACGATGTGAAAGCACAGGTGTGGTAAACAAGCACGATGTCTACTACCTATCGTGCATGTCAGAAGGGCACGTTTTCGACCTGAAATATTTCATCGCCTGTGCAATTCAACATCAGACAGAGCTACACAGGAAGGGGATTTTATCGATGGGGTCGTACATAACACGACTGGCTCGACACTTTGGTCTTCTCAACACAGATGCACAAATCTCTTCACTCACATTGATGGGACAGATGATACCTCAGAGCATCCAGACGATGCTACACATGAGGATGATTCAATATCGTCGGGGGACCGACCCTACTCAGTACCGATTAGTGACACCCATAGACGAGGGGGAGCCTGAGGACATCCCACCACCATCACAGGAGGCACCGATTTCGAGCCAGCGGCCATCCCATGCAGCAACTTCATTAGTGGATATCTCTGCACGCCTAGACCAGTATTACGTTGACAACACTCAACGATTTGATAGGTTGGAGGCCACCCTCCAACAGATATGCCAGCACCTCCATATCTTATCACCGCCTCAACCACCCAATGACCGGTGACGATGAGGAACTTTGAGTCCCTACATTTTTTGTTTTCTTTTCTTTATTTTTATTTTCAGTTCTGTTGCTTTAATTTAAACTTTGTTGACTTTTATATTTCATAACTTTATTCATGTTTTTACCGGCTATCTAACCATAGAATCCTGCTAACAAACACTTGCTTAAATCCGCCCCACGACATCTAACTGATGACTTCACAGAACAAGCAGATTTAATTTATCACTCAAGGAACGAAACATCGTTTCTACAGATCATCTCAATAAGTCAAGTTTCCACACCATCATACAAGGATGCCATCCGAAAATTCAGGGAGTTTCACTTCTTCCCATATCTTATGATTTTATAATGATATTATATATCTTTATACATTGAGGGCAATGTACATCTTAAGTATGGGGGGTGAATCTTAGATATACCAATTTTTTTTTTCATTATTCTCAAAATCCCTGAATTTAGTCTTGTTTTTAAGTAATTTACTCATATTACTAATTAGGATGAAATTTCTGATGATTTATGATTTTTATTGATATGTTTTAGATTAAGTCATTGATAATTGTGCATTGATAATTAAATTTGAAGAATACTAGAGAATCAAGCATGATAAGTCTATTTTTCTGAATTAAAAATTTTCTAGGTTGTCGAACTGAGTTTAAATATTACTTTGAAGTTTGAAATTTACGAGGTTGACATCATAATACCCATAATTTTTGTGAGAATTTGAGCCTTATAGAGCATATATTCTTTTTCTTGCTCACTTTATTGATTATGAGTATGTCAACACTGATTTGTTATTCTAGAACTTGCATCAATTATACATGTCGAGACCACATTTTTTTGATTTGATACACAGAGATGATAAAGGCACCTAGGATTTAACCCGCTTACTCCATAAAAAGACTACATTCATAATTAACCCCTAATGAACCCCTTTTAATCCTAACAACCCTATTTATTGACATAACCGCTAATATTAACCCAGAACCCCTTTGTTTTTGCTATCACCATTCCTTTTGACTACCCTTATATTGAGATTTGATCTGATTAGTTGCCTAATTATGAATTTTAGTAGTTTATCCTTTATTATGTATTTAGTTTGATTCCTAAAAAATATATATATATTCAATATTCATTAGTTATGTGATTAAACGAGCTTATACATTTAAATTCCAAATATCAAAAAAAGAAGCTCGTATTATTAGTATTATTAGTTTTCAATTGATGTAATTATTATTATTAGTTCATTAGTTCTTAGTTAGGTAATTTGTCAATTCAATCTCGATTCTAACCCTCTAATTTAGCCTTTTTTCCACACCTTAACCCTAGCCCCGTTACAACCCTAACAAAGACCTTTTGATTTGTGTTTCATCTCATATTTCAGTGGTGGAGATTTGATTTTCATGCAAGCCTATGGGATTAACTCTTCATGTTCGACTTTTTGAGTGCCTAAATTTTGAACCTTAAACACTTTGAGTGATTTGAGTGAATCTTTTGTGAGGATGTCAATCATTGTCGATTTCGAATCAGAGGTAATTATTTAGATGAAGGGAAACACCTATGTTTTGTGCTACAAAATCTATGACTTATAATGTTTGAATTTTTTAGGACTCTTTGAGTTGAATTATCCAGGTATAAATTATCCCTGAATTATGATGAGACACTATCAATGACTATTATGAATTATAGGAAGTTCGTTTTAATTGTAAGTTGAGAATTTTGCTTGAGGACAAGCAAAAGCTTAAGTGTGGGGGTATTTGATAAACCGAAATAGTAACATATTCTAGGCCCACATTTAGTATGCTTTTGGATGAATTATCCTTTGATTTATGTAAAAAGGTGCTCTTAATCCTTTCTTTTCATGTCTTATACTCAGGGAAGCACCCAAGGATAAAAAGAACGAGAAACGGGCTCAAAACGGACCAAAACGGACCAAAGAGGAAATCGACACGGCCTGGACTTGGATCCACACGACCGTGCCAAGTCAATCATTTAGAACACGGTCTAACCCCGACTCACACGGCCGTGTCTCATTAAAGAAATCCGAACACGGCCTGTCCACGATTTACACGGGCGTGCGCCCTGGCCGTGCCTCTGCCGTGGAGAAGAGCAATTTCATTCGGGAAAAGATACTTAGGGAGAAAGAAACGTATTTCAAAAGCCTATAAATACACCCTAAGTATGACCTGAAAGGGGGAGCCCAAAGCCATCGTCTAGGGGCGTCGTGCTAGGCCAGAGAAGGCAGATTTATGGGGATTCACTCAGGGATAGCCAGTTGATCCATCTCAAGAAGCCAGAATTCTACTCAAGACGGAGGATCTCTCCTTCAATTCCTTCATGGGGTTTTAGGGATTTCTTATGTTTTGTTTTATCTTTTCTCTTGAGATGTTTTCCTTTATTGTTATGAACTAAACCCTTCGGATACCCGAAGGGGATGAAACCTATGATGAATCTTGTTATTATTTTCTGAATTATATGATAAATACTTAGTTTGTTCTTAATTATGTGAGCTTAATCCAAATTTAATGTGCTTAGGTGGAGGAGGAATAGACCCTGCCTAAGAGTAGATCCAACATAATTAAGCGGAGTTGATCGCACGCCTAGAGATAGGGTGACGAGATTTTGCCGGATTAGGGTGAAACCTAATATGGGAGTCCACAGATCGATATACTGCTATTCTAGGGGGTTATTATAAGAGAACGAGAGTTCCACTAATTAACCTAGGGTTAGACGTTATTCGTCTCGAGAGAGGGTTTAATATACGTTAGGGAGTCTTACGGATCAAACTAAGTGAATAAATCGTATGGTTCAATGTTAGATAACAAGTGAAGTCTAGGTGGATTCTTCCTAGGGTATCTCCGAAATCAACTGAGTTTTTCCCAAGTTATTTTCCAAATTCATTCTTCTTTGTCTTAGAGTCTTTAGTTTAGTAGTTAATTAATTTAGATTAATAAACAACTTCACTTATTTTAGGCTAAATAATAAAAAGAAAGTTAGTATTAGTACTTTTAGTTCCTTTGGGTTCGATAATCCGGTCTTGCCTAAGCTATACTACTGTTCGATAGGTGCACTTGCCTTTAATCGTTGTCAGAGTTAGTTTTCAGGTTCGATCATTCTTTTATAAATTTTAAAACTCTGATTTACAGCGATCAGAAGTAAATGCCAAATTTGGAAAAACCTTATGTGGTGAAGAAAGCTTGTTCTGGAAGATCATTAACTTTGACCAAGATGGATGGCAAGGATATGTTCAAGCCAGGGAGTTCAGATTTCATCTGAAAAGAGAGGACAAGGTGAAAACCTGCAAAGGGCGCATTGAGATAAAAAAAATTCAATCAAAAGAAGAAAGAAGAAAGAGAGGCCAAGGCGAAAACCCGTAAAGGGCGCTTTGAGACAAAAGGGATTTGAGTTGAAAACCCGAAAAGGGCGGCTCAAATTTTGTTCGAAAGCGGGGCATACAGTAGTCTTGCTATGTTTGAATTAACAATGAGAAAATATATTACGTCTTGGGGCATCGACAAAGTACTCCGGATCCCTTAAACGCGTATCGAGCTTAAAATGGTCCTCAAGAAGTTGGAACAGAGAAGCTCAGGCTACGATATCTGGGGCACCTAGTTTTCCATCTTACCCATTTGGAATTTGCTATATTTGATTACCTTATTCTTTTCAAGATACGCCTCCAATAAATTTCCTGCTTAATTGCTTTTCCATCCTTGATTAACTTATTTGTTTCGAGCTATGCTTCTAATTAATTTCCTTCTTGTCCATTGTTATGATCTTTTTCAAGCATTCTGTATTGAAATAACGATTAGTGGACTAATAATACTTTCATAAAAGGAGTTTCGCATATTACTCTAGAAGCTTCTAAATAATACAAGAACTTGAAACAGGACTATTGTTTAAAACTCACCAAGTTTAAGGAAGAGTCTAAACTGAGACTATCTCTTTGATTTTTTGTCGAAAATGGTGGTTGAACAAAATGACAAGATATTGCGTCGGTGATACAATCTTGATGAAAAATGGGCAATGTTGATGAAAAGAGGGATCATTCGCGAGAAAAAATGATATTATGCATCCATGCAAATATCATGCATACACATTTGGTTAGGTCACCTGGGGAGCGACCAGTTGATTGAACAGGTTACAGTCTTCAACCCCTGAGTTGCGATAGTATGGATGGAAAATGATACAAGTCCTGTACCCTTGAATAGCAATGGGATGGATTGAAGAAGAAACAAATCCTTCATTTAGGAGTCGCAGTGGGATGGATTGGAAAAGATCCTATGCCCCTAAGTCACAATGAGATGAACCCTAAACTTACAATGGGGCAAATTGGTTGGGCAAGATATAATTGTTTTCTCGGGTTTTCTATTGAGAATACCAACCGAACGAGATGACAGCACAATACATCAGTGATAAAGCCCTGATAAACAATGAGCGATGACACCTTAAACTTTTAAAAAGGGATCATTCTCATGAAATCCTACAAGACACATTTAGTTAGGAGCATTTGATTCATTCCGATCATTGCATCCTAATCATTGTACACCTGAAATAGGAATCATTCTCATAACATTTTCGCATAGCATGTCTAAATAGGAGCACTTGACTCATTTTGATCATGGCATCCTAATTATTAGGCATAAGCATGTACCCATTCTCTGAGTTGTGCCCTCAAGAGGACAAAGTGTAGTAAAGCGATTCAAGACATCGATCTTGTCTCCCCGAGTTTGCAAGTGGAGGAGCAGATTGAAGATAGCGATCCGGCATTCCGAGAGTTGCGAGGAGCGATCGAAGACATCAGATCTTGTCTCCCCGAGTTTACAAGTGGAGCAGATTGAAGATAGCAGATCCGGCATTCACGAAGTTGCGAGAGCGATCGAAGACATCAGATCTTGTCTCCTTGAGTTTGCAGTGGAGCAGAATGAAGAGAGCAGATCTGGCATTCCTGAAGTTGCAGGAGCAGATCGAAGATATCAGATCTTATCTCCTCGAAGTTGCGGTGGAGCAGATTGAGGCTACAAGTCTAATTTCCTTGAGTTGGATCGAAGTGCTAGTTCCCGGGCCCCTGAAGATGCAGTGGGATGGAATGAAGTTACTCAAAGAAGAAAAGCACTGAAAGAAGTCCAAGATTCGAAGACCGGGCAAAAATGGTCATTTTTGAAGTCTTTGCTCTATTCTCGTTACACGACAATGAGCAAAGAGGGGCAGCTGTAATAGGCCCATTTCGCCCGGCCCATTTGAAACCAAAACAAATTAAAACAAAAAATAATAATATTAAACAGTCCATTTTAAGAGTCCATTTACAAAAGACCCATACCCAGAATAACCCAATTACAATGGCCTAATTTTGGAATAGGCCGGATAACCCAAAATAGATTAGGGTTTTCAGAAAACCCTAGGAACTTTCAGTGCCTTCTAGTGTCGCCACCGCGTCCCTCACACGCGCGCCACCGAGCGCCTCTCCACGTCACCCTGTAGCCTGCGCCTCCGTACGGTGGTTGTACCTGCGAAAGGGACGAGAAATGACAGCACACAGAAAATGACACAGCAAAAACGCAAGGAAGAAAACAAATTTTATTTTTATTTTTATTTGGAATCGGTTATAAAAGACCGAAACAAAAACCATTGTAAAGGAGACACGATTTTTGACAAGCGAATACAAATCAAAAACTCAAAGAACAGTGGGTTTTAAGGTATTCATGATATTTCTAATCTATTTTTTGTCAAGATCTATATACAAGTATAGTATAAACGGAGGGGAAGAGGGATTCTTACCTTTTTTTTAACGATCGGAAAGCAGAATCCGAGGGGTCATTTGACCCCCTCTGGATTTTGGGGGGGATTTTGGTAAAATGGTGTATGTATTCGCGTTTATGGCGCCTAAAGGGTCTGAAATGGCCGACTGTTGGGGTCTTCGACTACCGCGCACGACGGCGGACGGTGGCGGAGCACGGTGGCTCAGTGAAAAAGCTAGGTCGGAGCTCTAGAGAGCCTTCAGAGCATTTTTTTTTTGTTTTTTTTAAACGGTTTAAAAAATGAATTTTTGCTAAGATTTTGACTTTTTAAAGTTGTGCTATACGACGTCGTTTAGGGGCGGGGCATTAAGCCTTAAAACGTCATCGTTTTCTGGCCAAGGTCCACGCGTTGACCCGACCCGCAAGGAGGGTCCGCGCGTTTTCAACAAATGGGTTATTTACCCTTTCGGTCCTTCCGCATTTTGTTTCTCTTTTAATTAAGTTTTATTTTATTTTAATTTCGCCTTTAACTTTTGTTATGCTTTCATTTTGGACCCCGTCTAAACGCAACGTTTTCGCGACTGGGAATATTTGCTAGTTTAATCCCTGCTCATTTGTGCGCATTGTATTTTAGTCCTTTTCCGATTTTATTTTTTAATTTATTTGCAATTTTAGCCCCCTTATTTTTATGCTAATTTCAATATAGTCCTCAGGTTAATTTATTTTATTTGCTCATTAACTTGTGTAATTATTTTCCTTTTGAATTAATATTAAATATTATATATTTAAAATTGTGCTAGATATAAATTATTTCTCCTTATATGTTATTCATTTTCATAAATTTTTTATATATATTCTTTTTATACACATATAATTTAAAACTATCTTATTTTATGTATACATATTATTAATTTCATATTATTTTATGTATGTATTTTCTTTTAAATCCATATATGTATATATATTTTATTTTAAATCTATATATAAATATATAATTGTTCTTTTAAAGATCTTATTTTAAATTATGTTTTATTTATTCCAAACACTTTCATATGTCATTATTATTTATATATATATATATATTATTTTATATCAAGTTTTTATCACGTATGTATTATTTAAATAAACACTTATTATTATATATATATTATTGGTTTATTTGTTTTAAAACTTGCTATATGTTATTTGTATTAATGGGCTTGCCATTGTATGTACCCAAATTCATTCCCTTCAAATTTCATATTACGATCATTCATTAGTATAATATTTTATCCATGTATATTATTCAATGTTTGTAATCTTGTTTATTTACATTATCGCATTGTGATTCAAACTTTAACATCTTGATTGATATTAGTAGTTCCATTGTTATTCCAAATAAGCTAAACAAACGCGTTTTGAGTCGATTTATAATCACTTATCGAAAAACTTCTCAAAATAAGACAATATTTCGTGTTTGGAAATTCGAGAAATTATGCCCTAACGTGCTGGGTGTCAATTTTTCGTTTGTCCAAATAACCAAATACCCCTTTAAAATCTCAATGCATGAACTTTGGAAATCACGAGAGGATCTTGGCATCGAGGGTTTGAAACGTCATATCCTATCGTGCTGGATGTGATATTTCATTCCTTCGAAACAAGAGAATCTCAATATCTCATTCAAGTTATTTCAAATTTTTTAAAAAACGGAATTGTATTTTAAAATCGTTTCAAATTTTCAATATAAGGACATTAATTAATCAATTAGGTACCGATTTTGGGCGTTGCGAGGGTGCTAATCCTTCCTCGTGCGTAACCGACTCCCGAACCCGTTTTTTTGGAACTCGTAGACCAAAATTAATTTCTTTTAAAATAAAATAAAATGTTTTTTATAGGTGATCCGATCACTCCTAAACAAAAGGATTGGTGGCGACTCCATTTTCTTTTTAAAGTCGATCCCCATTTTTCCAAACCAAGAAAAAAATTGGTTTCGACAATTCCAACTTAAGATTTTCATTGCGACCGGTCGGCTTGCCTTTTGGCAGCCGCCGATAATAAAAGATTATTTTCTAACAAACTCCTGCTTCTTGCTATTCCACTGTCGTTATTCTCTCTGAATGGTTGAATTGCATTTTCTCCTCGATGTCTCTTTTTCCCCTCCTCCCCAATTAGAACCCTTTCCTCCAAATTGTGTTCCATTGTCGAATGTGTTTGTTCTTCCGTTAGATTTTTCCCCCATTTTAATGATGTGGGGCGAATACCTTCGAAATTAAATCCCAAAATTGGATCTATTAAGACTTCGGCTTAGCCCTCACTCCCCATATCCTGCTATCTATGGTATGACTAGAGCTTCCACTCTCATTTTTTGCAACATCACCTTCTTCACGTAGCCAGATGCTGTTCATTGCCATTGCTCTCTTAGATTGTGCTTTCAGAGACAGATCCCATCCCATAACTGCCACGTCCACCCCCAATAACATTTTTGCTTCACAATAAGAATCGTTATGACCTAAGCGGCCACAGTAGAAACAAAAAAAGAGTGAGCCTCTCATATTTGAACCTAATATATGAATAATTTCCTGTAAAAGATACCTTCTTTTTCCTTTTTAATGGCTGCCGTACATCCAATTTTACTCTAATCCTCATGAAATTTCTCCTCCCTTTTCCCAGATCTGATGTATCATATTCTAAAAATCTGCCCAAAAAATCACCCAATTGCCTTGCCAAATTTTCAGAAAAAAATCCCATTGGAATGTCATGAGCTTGTACCCGTAGCGGCGTATAGATTAATGGGGGTTTTCATTGGATCTTCTCCCTGTTGAATCTTGTGAAGAATTTAGGAGGTGGTTGTTGAATGTCCATGGAGAACCTTTTAGGACTCGATCCATATCCATGACATGAAAAAATTGAAACAGAAAACGTTTATCCCTGAGATCTCGGATTTGAACGCCTCTCACCAGATGCCACAGATTTGTCATTGTGCTTTTCATTGCCGGGAAGTGAATAATACTTGCAGTCAAAAAACAACCCACTAGACAGAAATTTTGTTCTTCTATTTCCAAATTCGGCTCAGACTGAACTTGTAAAACTGCTTCTTCCTCTTCATCAATTGTTAAACCAGCAAATTCTCTTTCCATTGCTGCAGGTTTTAGCGTAGATCTCCTTCGTGCGCTTTGAAATTACAAATGAAAGAATTCTTCTACCAGGCTGCTGCCGTCAGGACTCTTGGAAACACAGACGTGATTTTTAATAAAAAGAAAAACGAAAAAACAAAAAAAACAAGAAAACCTAATTTCGTGCCAGAGAGGCAGACCTCTTAATTATTTATAAAATTTCATCACCTAGCATGTTGTTTAATTTCCTACGAATTGCAAATAATGTAATTTTATTATTGAAATAAAAATATGCTTAGGGTTCTTTGTACTTTTACTAGGGAATATTTATTTTGATCTTGATCTTATGCATAATATTATATTTTAGGTTGATTTTATAAACGATTGATATGATATTTGATGAATTTTTAACATTATTATGTATTTTCAGCTGGCATTGGATAATCAGAAAAATTGTAAAAATTCGTCCAAGAAAAGAAGATTTTCAGTTACAGTGGCCAAACCATGGCGCAAGGCCGCCACCTTCTAAGGACTAGTTTGGCAATGCTTTTGAAAAGTGCTTTTAAAAAGTGCTGTGAAAAAGTACTTTTAAGAAGTACTTTTGAAAAGTTTGCTTTAAAATTTGAGTGTTTAGCATTGCTGTCAAAAAGTGATTTTGAGAAATAAAATGTCTATTTTAGACATGTTATTATCAAGTAACAAATATACATTTAAATAAAATTTAAATTAGTTAATATTATTATATTTTAGTAAGAATATAAAATAATTACTATAACTTGTTAATATTTTAATATATGAAATATAAATTTTAAATATTTTTAAGTAATAAATATTAATTACTTATAAAATTTAATTAGAATATATAAACTACATTTTAAATATTTAAATATAACCATTAAATATTTGTAATTAATATTTTAAAAATATTTTTATTTTTAATTAATAATTTTAACATATTTATAATTAAGCACCACGAAAAAAGAGGAAAGTACTATGTTATTAGAGGGTGAAAAAGTAACTAAAGCACTAAAAGTGCTTTTGGGAGAAGGAAAAGCTAAAAATTTTAGCTTCTCCTTTTTAGAAGTGCTTTCAAAAGACTTCGAAAAATCAAAATTCCAAACTAAAAGAAATTGTTCTCATGATGCCTTTTCTCCAAAAACGCTTTTAGAATGGAAGTCTTTTTAAAAAGAATGAAGAACTGGCCACTGGCGCAGCAGTAGCAACTTCAGTGGCCATGCCGCAACCTTCTATATAAGTACGCAAAATCGCCCCAAAGCCACGGTGGGCCATAGCATTAGCTCAGATTTTGCTTTTTGCACGCCTGATGAGTTTTTCGAGCATTTTATAACTCGTGCCATGCTTTTGAATGGTTGTATGATGCATAAATTTATGTTTTATGTATGAAAATGTAACTGTATCTTTATTATTTACAACTTTATATGCCATGTTAAATGCAATATTGTATAATATTGAGTTATAATGTTAAATACAATATTATATAACAATGAGTTAAGAAATAGAATTTTTAATAATATTCGTATGCCAACCTCCAAATTATACTGTTCAAGAGATCCCAATAATAGAGTAAACTTAACAATCTTGACAACTTTACAATCTTCTCAACATGTAAGGAACGATACTGAAAAGTAAACAAAGAGATTAGTAAGTATATGTTAGCAAAATAATGGCATTCACGTCATCAACAGTTTTCAACTGACTAGCCCTAGGAAGAGAATCCAACATTTTTACAGCTTCAAGCTTTGGAACCCTTTGCCGGTGTCGTATAACATAATCATAGAATTTGATCTTGTAGAATATTCTCTCGGGAATATAAACATTGCGAAATATATTAGAAGAAAAAAAGGAAAAATGAAAGAAAACCACTCATTTTATTATTCTTTCACAAATCATCAAGGACTAAATAAAGAAACAGTGTCGTAATAAACCCAACAAAGTTAGATCAGTTCACTGTTGTGATGCATACAGAAGAAGGTCAAACTTCTTTATTTGCACGTTTACTGATTTCATTTGAGCCAAAAAGCTACATTGAGTCCACCGAGACTCCATTCCCGAAAGGCCTCTGGTTGTAGCAGTCAAGATTGTTACCATAGCTAACTCCAAGCATGTCACAATACCTCTTATAGAACCCAATGCGGTCTTCTACCTGTGCATTCCAACCCTTACCACATTCAAGGCCTCCATTGATAATATTTGTGATCACACCATACCCTGGAACCCGACCTGCTGCCCGATCGCTACTAGAGGGTGACCATGCTCCGATGATCACATTGTGGCAAGATGGCTTCGGTGATTGTGGAGTCATCCAAAACCAAAACGCAGACTTGAAGGAAATTGTGGGATCACTTGATAGCAGGTCTGGGTTGTTTAACAAGTCCACCCCTATGGCCCTTCCACACTGCCCGTAGTTGTAGTTCCTGAAACACCAAAGTTGATTAATTATATTAGAAAGTCAACATCTTACCATAAATATGTCATTTCAAGAGAAGAAACGAATGGTGAAAGATCATGCTGTTACCAAGAAAGTTGCATGGGACCCCGGCCAAAATATTGTTTACCAGGAGCACAAGGGTAATTTGGATCCGAAGCGCAGTAAGATGAAGGGGGATTCAATTCCCTATTGTAGCAGTATCCCCATGCATAAGGACCATCCGGTGCAGCCCACCCTGCCCCACCTGCAGCAATGCATCGATCATGAAATTTAATTGTTAAAACGATAATGTATTCTAAGATTGTTTGCAAAAGTCATGTTGAAATGATGATAAACATTGTGTATCTAGTTTCGAAATGGACTAACCAGTAGTTTCATGGGAAGTTTGGGCTAAGAAGGCAGCTATTTCCCTCTTGCGAGTAGCTTGGTCACCAGTTGTAGCAAATGCAGGAAAAGAACGGGCAGCAGCAATGAAAGCATCATATGTATAGAAGCCACGGGCAGGACAAGCCCCATCGTTCCTATGCAAAAGCATCCGATTAAACGTCTCTCTTGATATAAGATTGGTTAGCCCACCAGGCCCAGGGGCAGGGCCACTACCGCTGCACTGACTTTGGCAACCAGGAGCTGTGCAGTAGTCAGCAGTACTGCCACACCAGCCAAATTGGCTACAACATAGACCACCGGGGCAAAGAGCACCACCTGCTTGCCTTCCACACTGCTCAGCTGATCCTACGACTACATACGATAAAAACAAAAGGAAAACTGACAAGGCCTGAAGAAAGCTCATCTTTTATTTATCGATGAGGGAGTGCAGGAAGATTGGAAGGGTGTACATATATATGGTGGGAGAAAGTGATGGTGAATGATAGATTATTCGTAGTTTCCTTCACTGTTGTAGTTTTGATTAAAAAAGGGTGACTTAATTGGTACTCAATGAATGAACCGAGATTTTTATCTGATTATGCTTGACCTTTCAATGCAGTGTCGGATTCTAGTCTCATCTTATCCTCACCAACTAAAAGTTGGAAATTAAGGGTTGGCATGTAGGCGGCTGTTGACCCATTTTAACTTCTTGCACATGAATTCTTCTTATATGGGGCCAACATTATTAATGTTGTCGCTTTTCTATTCGTGAATTTTGAAATGTTTTGATATGCATAAAATTGATATACCACAAACAAATATATTAAATTTTAATAGTTTATCTCTAATTATATTTTAGTCATTTATGTTTAAAATGTTACATTTTAGTTATTTATGTTATCGCGTATAACATTTTAGTTACTGAAATGTTAATTGTTAAGTTTAATGGTAAGCTGACATGACACTTAAATCATCATTTTAAACAAAAATTTAGGTTAATTTATACAATCTGCCCCCATATTTTTTCTTTTTGAGCAATTTAATTTATTCTTTTATGTTCTTTTAACTTTCCTTTTTTCTTTTTTTTTTCTTTTTTCATCCTCATATGCTTTTCCCTTTGTTTTCCTCTCTTATCCATTTCTTTTAACGTATTTGTTAAAACTAGTCCCTATACTTTATTTTTTTGAACAATTTAATTTTTTCGAGTGAAGCGAGCTTGTGGGCTAGTTTTAACAATAGAAAAATATAGAAAAACTACGTTAAAAGAAATGAAGAAGAGAGGAAAACATAGGGAGAAGCAGAAGAGAATGAAAAATAAAGAAAAAAAGAAAAAAATATAGGGACCAATTGTATAATTTAACCTAAAATTTTAATTTGAAACGATGATTTAATGTGCCACATCAGCTTTCTGTTACACTGTTAAAGACAAGTAACAACTCAGTGACTAAAATGTTACAACACGATAACGTAAGTGACTAAAATGTAACATTTTAAACATAAATGACTAAAATGTAATATAAGGCAAATAATTACATTGCAAATTAAAAGAAAGTTGAACATAAAAAAAAGTTGAACAATTCTATGAATTACGAAACATAGTTACGTACATAAGATATCGAATTGGCTGGCATACACGAAGCAAAGTCCTAAAGGAGATTTTATATTGGGCAAATATTAGCAGCCATTGAACCCTGAGGCGGCTTTTGACCGTATATACAAAATGTACTCAATTTAAAGGCTATAAATTTGGTTTTGGTGCCTTTCACTTAATTAACAGCATCTTGTAAACAAATCAAGAAGACTCCTTTACCATTGTTAAAACAGGAAGACATTAAACATATATTATATATTTAACAATTCAAAGGATTGAATTCATGCAGAGTAAACGGATTTATGTTAAACACATTTTGTATATTTAACCATTTATCTTCCTCTTTTAACATCTCTAATTCACTTCACTGTTTACCTTCCAAAAGAGTGCTAAAAGTTCGAGAGAAATTTTCATCCGATTAGGGGCCCTTTTGGATGTGTTTACCTCCAGTGCAGTGTATTTACCTTTTTTTTTTGTTTCACGCTATAATAGTTAATTTCACCGCCAAAGCTAATTTTATACTAATTGTAAGTAAACGCATCGTCAATCTAAAAAGACCCTAAATAGAATAACTACGTCTAACAAGATCTTGTCTTTATGTATTTTCTTGAAATACTATCTTACAAATAGAATGATATTTTTTTAGCTAAAGGTTAAGAAAAGTTGATATACATTTTCAAAAGATAAAAAAAAAAAAAAAAAACAATTAAGCATCTCTGTAAAAGATGCATTTGATAGTTTGGCAATACTTTTGAAAAGTGCTTTTGAAAAGTGCTGTGGAAAAGTGCTTTTAAGAAGTGCTTTTGAAAAGTTTGTTTTAAAATTTGAGTATTTAGCATTGCTGTCAAAAAGTACTTTTGAGAAATAAAATGTCTATTTTAGACATGTTATTATCAAGTAACAAATATACATTTAAATAAAATTTAAATTAGTTAATATTATTATATTTTAGTAAGAATATAAAAAAATTACTATAACTTGTTAATATTTTAATATATGAAATATAAATTTTAAATATTTTTAAGTAATAAATATTAATTACTTATAAAATTTAATTAGAATATATAAACTACATTTTAAATATTTAAATATAACCATTAAATATTTGTAATTAATATTTTAAAAATATTTTTTTATTTTTAATTAATAATTTTAACACATTTGTAATTAAGCACCACAAAAAAAGAGAGGAAAGTACTATGTTATTAGAGGGTGAAAAAGTAATTAAGCACTAAAAGTGCTTTGGAGAAGGAAAAGCTAAAAATTTTAGCTTTCTTTTTTAAGTCTTTTGGAAAGTACGAAAAGCTAAAAATTTCACTAAAAGAAATTGTTCTCGCATGTGCTTTTCTTTCAAAAGTCTTTTGGGAAATGGAAGTCTTTTAAAAGAAATGAAGAATCGGTGAGTTCTCAAATTAAAAATATTGCATTGATTGAGTTCTCAAATTAAAAATATTACATCAATTCAACTATTATAATACTGACATGATAGTCCACATAAGTAAAAATAAAAATTCAAGAAATTATAAAAAAATTATGAAAGGAATTTAAATATTCCTAAAATATTATGAAAATTCAAAAATATAAAAAAAAAGCTTAATTATAATTTTGTAAAAAAATAAAAAATAGGAAAACATTACAAACTATAAAAAATTTAAAAATATTATAACAAATTGTAGAAAAACTTTAAAATTTATTGAAACTGTAAAAAATTATAAAAAGTTCATTTTTAAAAATAAAACATATTAAATACTTAGTAAGAAAAAAAAAAAAAAAACAAAGAAAGAAAGGTGTGGTTGCGAACTAAATTTTGACAAACGCCAATAAAGTCCAAACCCCATCCGTAAGACTCGAACTCATATGCTTAAAAACATTATGCTGTATCATATAAGATAATTAACCTTACTATTAAAATAATCACATTTTTCTATCTATATGGGAATTCATTAGGGTAGTAATTCTAATTTTTTAGATGTGTTGGGTTTATATAGTGTAATTATATAATAATTTTTTATGTCACGTTTAATTTATAAATAGTAATTACACAACATAATTTTAAATTTTAAAATTTTTTCAAAAAAGTAATGGAATCTAAAATCAAATTATCATATTAATATGTTAATCCAAAAAATGTATTCGACAATATAATTACTAATAAAATTAATAAGAAAAATAAACATCATAAGCAATTCTATTTAATTACTCTAAATTTCATATTTGTAGAGTTAATTTCATATTTGTTATCCTCTATTGATAATTGATCGAGTATAAATAATTAATAATAAACATTCAACCGTGTGACCCACACAGGTGTGTGGTAGACCATGCCGATTTTATGGGAATTCATACCGAACTTCGAAATCATGATTTTTAGGTTTTTGGGCATTTCAAAGACGTATATATGACAAAAATAAGAAGATATAAGTGAGCCGCCAGAGAATATTCAAGAAAACAACTCGAAAAACACCATTGAAGCATATTTTGAAGCAGATTTCTGTCAAGATTGAAGATTCCCAGTTGATTTATTAGGAAATTGTCATGAGTTTCTTTATTTCTTTTGGTTATACTGTGTCTAAGGTGTTTTTATTTTTAAGCATGAACTAATTTTCTAAATATTTAGGGAGATGAACCCTATGATAGATTTGTTGGAAAATGTGCCCATATTGTAGTAAACATGTAACTGTTTTCTATTTAGTTGAATGATGAATGAATAAATAAATAAAGTTAATTTCACATTTCACTATTATGCCTTTTGTATTTTTTGTCTTTCATATTTTGCATGCATAGCGAAATTATGACAAACAAATATTAGCTCATTGATTGTCTAAGTTCAAATTGAAGATAAGTGGCATTGTAAAAACATTTACATTGGGAGAAAGATAACTTACTTTAATAGATAATCTAAATGAGTCTGTAATCCCGTAAAAGAACCAAAGTGAACATTTGATTCAAATACTGAGAATGATTATTATGTCGTCTACAATTCCAATTGGGGAGATAGCAAGTCTTGGTTATCGGAGCAGTTGACTCCATGGGTAGAAACATAGATGTATTCATTGGTAGAATGATATATTGGACTGGACTCAAGATGAATTAATTCTGAATCTGTTTGTGAATTAATTCACTTGTGACATTCATGGTGTGATCTACCTAAATCCTGAGTTAGTAACTGACCATGCGTATGCAACTCATGTGCTTTAATATAAGTGGAGGCTTATGCTCTAAAGATGATCGAGCCCATAGCCGGTTTGTTGGGTACATGACTTGTGTATGGCATGACTTTACTAGCAACAATAGAATTCAGAGCTCAATTAAAGAGTTAATGATATCCTCTCATTGGCATTATGTAGATTGATAAATATGGAACGTGGCCACTGGTTTTTAGTTCTCGAACGAGCAATTTATTAAAGTCATTTGTTGACAGTGATCATATTAATCATTAAGAAGACACAATGGTGACAATGAGATAAAATAAGATTGTATTGAGTGAACGGATTTAACTCAAAAGAATCAATGATATCATATGAGGGTAACACACACATGATGAGGTCATTGGACAAAACAGTTGGATGAATTACTTTCGTAAAGAGTATACAATAAGGAGTTTCCAATCATGGTACTTCTTATGGACTGACTCCATGATAAAGTAATTCGGAATTATCGGAATGATGCTTTTGGACATAATTGCAATTATTAGAGCCTAATTGTATATGTCCGATTGGTCTTTCCGCTAACTCAACAAAAACTCGATCGAACTGCATTTGAATCAGAAGAAAATTCTACAACTTTGGAAATAATTTAATTGAGTCGATTTATTCTATGTGGAATTAAATTAGGTGTTCGTGAGAATTGTTCAACTAGAGAAATTGATTAAAGAATTTTCTTAAAATATTAATTTGGAAAATCTAAGTGATTTTTGAAAAAATTAATTTTGACCAAGTAAAATTAAATTAATCAAATTAGTTAAAATTAATATGATATTTTTGGAAATTAATTTTCAATATTTTTGGAAATTAATTTTCAAGTCAGACAATTGGCTCAATGGGTAATTGAACTTGAAAATTAGACCTAAGATTGTAAATTGGGCTCGGGAGCCCAAAATGAAACACCCCACACCCGGCCCACGAGCTTGAACCGGATCTGGTATGTTCCTTAAATAAATCGGTTTTCAATGTTCTAAATGACTTAGAGAAAATTTGTGTAATTTTAAAAAAAATTGTTTTGGGTTGGGCTTAATTTGAAACCTATTTAATAAATTCTGGAAATCCAACTTAAATAAGGTGACAAAATAATTTTTGGGTTTATTATTTTAAAAGAAATAAATTTACTTATCTTTAATCAAACATAAATTGTATCATATTCAAATAAAAAATAAACAGAAATAAAGAAAATCCAACTGGGCCTTATGGCCTTATTACATCATTCAAACCCAAAATAAAGTACTAAAATTTCATAAAGTCCAAATTCCAAATAATTTATTCAAGCGATGCATGGCCACCTTTAGCTCCTGCCGACCCGGTCCATTACTCGCTCATCACCTGAAAAATAATTCCCCAACGGGTGAGTCTGAGACTCAATGTGTACATAGTACTAATTTCCAATAAATCGGGCATACAATTCATATCAATATCATGTTCATACAAAATAAAGGATGATGCAACCCAAATCCAAACCTATTTGTCCATCCGCTACACACCACCCGTACCAACCTGCATAAGTGGGGACTACTAAGTCGACCCTCCATCCGCTACACACCATCGAAGGCGATCGCCTGCATCGACGTGCTCATCGCCCACTTATGTTGTGTCATTAGACATCTGTATTCATCGGATGTAACCGAAGTTACCACTTTTCACTTTATGTGACCGTAGTCACCACTTTACGTTGGTGAGACCGTAGTCATCACCTTCACTTTCTTCCTCCACAAATATCCCAAATGCCCCAATTATTTCATAACATATTTCACATACTTAATTTTCATTCATGTTACTAATCACATGTTCAAAATATATCACATTCACAATCCTATCAAAAGTAGGAAACGTGCACTGGTACTCCTTACCACATTTGTGGTGCTTAGCCACATTCACATACTTGTCACATATTTATATATTTAATGATTGCCATACAATTTATTGAAAGTTAGTAAGAGTACACACCTTTTTCGCTTAATAGTTTCCGTGAATTTCGTAGAGCGATCTACCGATCTAGATCTTTCACTCCTATATTCGGCCATTAATTAAAACATATAAATAAACCTATTTGGTCTTAAAACCAAATCCTACTAGAAGTAGAATTACTTACCTAGTTGCCGAATTGATTTAATCAAGTCCCAACAGTTGCTAGAATTCCTCTTCCTTGAAATCGGCTAATACTAGGTATGTAACCATGTCGGTTTTCGGTTTTTGAAATAATGGAAAACACTTAAACAATTTATGCCTTGGCCGAATATCCCTTACCTTATGATGGGATTCCAAATCAAGAGGATTCCTTTATAAGCCTGTTGAAATCCTATAACTTCGTGTTAGATTAGATCTAACTTTGAAAACGTGAATCATAATCTTTAACCGCATATTTATATTTATAATCCTTACCTTAGATCCTTAGATTTCCCGAAAGATCCCTTTTGATGTTGTGGATGATTGCCCTCTTTCTTAGAATCCACAAAGATTCAAAGCTTAATGAAGAGAACGGAGAAGAAAATAGAAGAAAAGAGAGGGATTTTGCTTAATGAAAATTCGCAGAGAGGGGTTTTGCCTAGGAGAATTTCTGCAGAGAGGAAGAGGAGCAAATGTTGATGAGTAGCCCTCCCGTCCTCCTTTTATAGCCAAAGTTATCAGCCTAGGAGTCCTTTACTTGGCCACCACTCCTCTTTTGATAATATTATCTCTTTTATTTAAAAGATAAAAGCCTTTAATCCATCAATTATCTCCTCAATTATCTCATTAGAAAATAATCCTTTATTTATCTCTCATTATTCACATATTTATGTGAATAAAACTCCTTTATTTATCTCTTATTATTCACATATTTATGTGAATAAAACTCCTTTATTTATCTCTTATTATTCACATATTTATGTGAATAAAACTCCTTTATTTATCTCTTATTATTCACATATTTATGTGAATAAAACTCCTTTATTTCTCTCATATATCCAAGTTTCCCGAAATGTTCAAGTTTCTATTTTTGGATCATTTCCAAAAATGTTTAGGTTTCCAAAATGTCTAAGTTTCCAAAATGTCCATTTCGATCTCCATTTTCATTTCCATTTTCATTTTCATTTCCATTTTCATTCATTTCTAGGTTTCCAAAAGTATCAAAAATTTATTCATAATACTTAAGACTTGTCATTTCATACAATTGATCCGAAAAATGCATAGGCCCTTCCTAGGATGTTACAGTTCTACCCTCTAAAAAAATTTCGTCCTCGAAATTTCCTAACTAAACAGCTTGAGGGTATTCTTTGTCGCATTGTCTCTTCCGGCTCCCACGAAGCTTCTTCCGATCCATGATTGCGCCATAACACCTTGACTAAAGGCACCGACTTCTTTCGTAGTGTTTTCACGCCACGCCCAAGATCCGAATCGGCTCCTCCTCGTAGGATAGATCCGCCTTAACTCCACTTCTTCAACAGTACCACATGAGACGGATCCGATCGATAGCGACGTAGCATGGACACATGAAATACGCGTCGTGCATTTGATGCAACTCGTGGCAACTCCAATTGGTATGCCACCGCCCAACTCGCTTGATGATTTGATAGGGCCCTATAAACCTTGGGCTTAGCTTCCTTTGCGATCGAACCGCATAACCTTCTTCCAAGGTGAGACCTTTAGAAACACTTGGTCTCCTACTTCAAACTCAATTTCTTTCCTCTTAAGGTCTGCGTACGACTTCTGTCTATCGAAGCTTCTTTCAACCGTGCCCGAATTAATTCCACCTTCTCCTCAGTTTCCGCCACTAACTCTGGACCCAAAACGCGGCGTTCTCCTAACTCGGTCCAACAAGTTGGTGTTCTACATTTCCTTCCATACAATGCTTCGTATGGTGCCATCCGAATGCTTGCCTGATAGCTGTTGTTGTAGGCGAACTCAGCTAGAGGCAAGTAATCTTCCCAACTTCCTCGGAAATCCATCACACAGCCTCTTAGCATATCTTCCAACACTTGTATAACCTGTTCAGACTGCCCGTCTGATTGTGGATGAAAAGCCGTAGTGAAGTCTAGCTTAGTGCCTAATGCTTGATGAAGTGCTTTCCAAAATCGAGACGTAAACCTTGGGTCTCTATCAGAGATGATCGACATCGGTACCCCGTGTAGCCTCACGATCTCCGCCACATATAACTTGGCTAACTTTTGAAGGGAATAGTCGATCCTCACAGGATAAAATGTGCGGACTTGGTCAAACGGTCCACTATCACCCATACCGAGTCCTTCTTAGTGGGCGCGTGGGGAAGCCCACTAACTAAGTCCATGGTAATTCTTTCCCACTTCCATTGGGGAATCTCAATTGGTTGAAGCAATCCTGATGGGACTTGGTGTTCACCTTTACTTGCCGACATGTCAAACATTTCCCCACAAATTCGATCACCTCTCGCTTTGTGTCGACCACCAAAATTGTTCCCTTAGATCTCTATCTGACTTGATGCCTCCGGGATGCATAGCATAAGGACTACCATGCGCTTCCGAAGAATTCTTTATCTCAACTCCTTATCCCTTGGCATACAAACCTTTTCCTTGTAGCACAGTACTTCTTCATCATTGACGCCATAATCCTTTAATCCTCCTTGCCGTACTTGTCTGAACTTAGTACTTAAGTCCTTATCCGCCAACTGTCCCTCTTTCACCTCCTTCACCAGTTGGCTTGACTTGTAACTCGCCAACAGGCTTCCGTCTTCATACAAACTTAAGTGAGCGAACAAAGCCCTTAAATCCGACACAACCTTCCTACTTAGGCGTCGGCTACCACATTCGCCTTGCCCGGATGGTATTCTATCGAGCAGTCATAATCTTTTAATAACTCCACCCACCTTCGTTGCCTCAAGTTCAACTCCTTACGAGTCAACAAATACTTAAGGCTTTTGTGGTCCGTGTAAATTACTCGACCTTTCTCCATAAAGGTAGTGCCTCCAAACTTTGAGGGCGAAAACCACCGCCATGAAGTTCCAAGTCATGAGTTGGGTAGTTCACCTCATGCGGCCTTAATCTGCCGAGATGCATAAGCGACTACCTTTCCTTTTTCTTGCATTAGCACACGCCTCTAACCCCGTGTGCGAAGCATCACAATATACTACGAAGTCTTACACCGCCTCCCACTGAATTAACACCGAGCTTCACAAGACCTTTTAAGCTTTTCAAAGCTCTCTCTGTTGCTTATCCGTCCACACAAACGGTACTTCCTTCCTTAGTAACTTTGTCAAAGGTGCGGCTATTGACGAGAATCCTTCCACGAACCTTCTGTAATAGCCTGCCAAGCCTAAGAAACTTCTGATTTCAGCCACCGACCTAGGTGGTTTCCAATCCAATACTGCTTCGATCTTCCTAGGATCCACTCTTATTCCTTCTGCGGATACCACATGTCCTAGGAACGCCACTTCCTTGAGCCAAAATTCGCACTTGCTGAATTTGGCATAAAGCTTCTTTTCCCTTAACACTTCTAACACAACTCGGAGATGCTCATCGTGCTCCTCCTCCGTCTTGGAATACACCAAAATGTCGTCGATGAACACCACGACGAATCTATCCAAGTAGGGTTGGAAAACCCTATTCATCATATCCATGAACGCGGCCGGTGCATTCGTCAACCCAAACGGCATCACCACAAATTCAAAATGACCGTACCTTGTCCTAAAAGCGGTCTTATGAATATCAGCCTCCTTCACTTTCGGGTTGATGATACCCCGACCTTAAGTCGATCTTTGAGAATTTCTGTTGCCTCTTTTCGGTTGGTCGAACAAGTCATCTATCCTTGGCAAAGGATACTTGTTCTTGATGGTCAGTTTGTTCAACTGACGATAATCTATGCACATCCGCATAGTTCCATCCTTCTTCTTCACAAAGAGAACCGGTGCTCCCACTTGAGACACACCGGGTCGAATGAACCCACGATCCAACAACTCTTGGATTTGAGCCTTGAGCTCCACTAACTCCTTTGGTGCCATTCGGTGGGAGCGATTGACACGGGAGTACATTCACGGTAGCAAATCTATTCCAAATTCCACTTCTCTATCCGGGGGTATTCCGGCAACTCTCTCTGGAAATACATCCTCAAAATCCCTTACTGCTCTAACTCCCTTAACACCTTCCTCTTCTCCTCTTAATGCACTCACGAAGGCTAAGAATGCCTTACATCCTTTCTTAACCATTTTCTCGGCCTCAAAGGTCACGAAACTACGTTAGACAAGTAGTTCCTCCTTTCTCCGATCATCACTACTACCTCATCTTCCGGGGTTCTTAGTTCCATACGTTTAGCCGCACAATCCAACACGGCTCGATGCTCTACTAGCCAATCCATTCCAAGTATAAGCTCAAACTCTCCGAAGGGTAATTCCATTAAGTCAGCCCGAAAGTTCGCTCCCTGAATCTCTAGGGGTACATTCCGAAAGATCCTATCTATCCTCACCGTTTGGCCTAAAGGGCTTACTACAGTTATCTGCCTATCAGAAAGTTCAGAGTCTAGGCCTAGTGTTTCAACCACACTACATGCAACATAGGAATGAGTTGAGCCCACATCAATAAGAGCAAAATAGGGTTTGTCATGAATAAAGAACGTACCGGTTATAACATCCGGTGCGTCTCCCTCTTCCCTCCGGCGAACCGCGTAAACCAAACCCGGTTGCCTTGCTTCGGCGTTAGTCGCACCTCGCCCCCGAGCTCCACGGCCCTCGCCACTACCTCTCGTTGGCCGACCCACGACCTCTTTGAGGTCTGCTGTCCGCCTCTACCACTGGTTAGCATTCGAGTCGCTGGTTGGCTCTCATCTAATAGCTTGGGGCAATCCTTAATCATATGGTCCTTGGACCCACACTTGAGACATCGTCCCGCCTTTTTCCAACACTCTCCCCGTGCTTCCTTCCACAATGTTCACAAGGGCGAAATTGCCACCCGTGCATGCACTGTTGACTTTGTGACTGTCAACTCTTGGCCTCTTGTGGCCTTTTTCCAGATGGCCCAAAACCTCTTTTGGGCTTATTTTCGTCCACACCGCTTGGTGGCGTCCTTAATTCCTCACCACTTTAGCCTTTTCCACCAAGGAGAGAATTCCCGCTCCCGATGCGGTGCTATCAAAAGTCTCAAATCGTCCCTAAGTCCGTCCTCAAAACGAACACAGCGTTCATGCTCACGCCACTACTCCTCGGGCATATCGGCTCAACCTCAAGAATTCCGCTTCATATTCGGTGTGACTTACTTCCTTGTACCAACCCAGTAAAAGCCTTCCTTTGCTCATCTATATACGGTTCCTACATACTTCTTCCCAAATGCTTCCTTAGCATATTCCTGTGTCGATCTTCCGTCGTGGCACCGCCCCGAACGGTTAACCACCATTGATACGCTTCATCGCGTAATGCTGCCGTCATCCCTTTCAACTTCTCCTCGGGGTCAAGTCGAGCTCATCCATGATGCGCTCATTGTTGCTTCAACCGATCACTCACCAGATCGGGTGCCACTCCCGATACTCCTCTAAACATTTCAGCTCCATTAGCACGGAGCCGCTCAGGCACAGACTTACGATTTCCTGAATTGTTTCCTGCACCAGCCACCAATTCCAAAACTCGCAAAGACAAACTGCGACGGCATCTTCCACATCGAGCCTCGCCGCTCAACATTGACAAATGGGGGTGATGGTGGTGGTGGTATCTCATTGTCGTAACCTTGTCCCGATCTAACAGTCATCCTTCCTCTACCTCTTCCACGACGACCACGCCCTCTTGAGCTCATTATCGATTTAGAGATCGATTAAGGAATTTTATGTATTAGTATTCTTGTTTCACTTATTACCCGCGATGATATCTTATGAAGAAGAGTTTAAGAGTGGTTCTTTCAGTATTCATACATGCATACTGATCTTGCATTCATTCATTCATCCATCAACAAATATGAACTTTCGTTCATTCAAAGAAACGTTGTAATTCTTGTTGTTGTTTTCGTTATTTTGCTTTTCCACTACCTGTGGGCATTTTCGTAATTTTATCCTACTGGGTATTTTCGTAAATTTTCAAAAATAAAAAGTTCCTGGTGATTTTGACGAAAGTATTTTGGTACTTCTAAAGTTCCGGGAAATTTTGGAAGAATTTTGAAATCCAGGGGTATTTCGGTAATTTTTGATCTCAAGGGTATTTTGATAATTTTTCCAAAAATCGTGGTAAATTTGTAAAATTTATTAAGTTAGGATATTTTCCAAGATTGTAAAACATTGAGGGTTCCTTTGAGAGTTACACTTTTCAAAGCAATGATATTGTAAAAATTTTGGAAATCGTGGTCGTTTTGGTAATTTTGTAAGTTAGAGCAATTTTGTAATTTTCCAAAATCAAGATAGTTTGATATTTTACAAATTAGGTTTTTTGAACATTTGATAAAGTAATGAAATTTTGTTAAAACTATGGGTGGTTTGGTCATTTTATAAACCAAGGGTTTTTTTTTAGAAGAAAATGTTGTAAAATAGTTCTCATAAGTTTCTAAGAGTTTTAAAACTAAATTTTGGTTATACATTTTTTTATTTTTTTATAAAAGAAAACGGCTAAGTCCCTTTCGGGTTTTATTCTTTGTGTTTAGCCTATGACCGAGCCCTCTTGGTTAGGGTGAACCAAAGCTACGCACTGTGCAGCGGATTCGAATGAAGAGGAGGTGAGTCACGTGGATCGCTTAAATACCAAGCTCTCACCGACCTTTCTAGACATGCGCATGCAGAGGTTGCCACACCACCGAGCTTCCGACGAGTTAGGGCGAACCGAAGCTACGCACTGTAGGATACTGCGAAGAGGAGGTGAGTCACTAGGGACCGCTAAATACTGTGCTCTTAGGATCCAATCCTAGACATGCGTCATGTGGGTTGCCACACCCTAGCTTAATAACTTAGTCATAGGTTTGTTAAGTTCATTAAGTCTTATGAGTTTCAAGTGTTTGAGTAGTCTAATCCTAGGTTCAAGTTCCTATCACACTATTCTACGTTCCATGCCTTTGCTACCCTTTTACAATTCATAATTCACATAATCACACAGATGGTTAAAGGTACTTACGGTGGATCATGGTCGGAGACTTAGGTGCCATGCCATAAAACCCGCTTATTTCAAAGAAATTCATTTGGGCTCGAATTGAAAACGTTTTGGGCCCGAGCCCACAGCCGAGAGTTTTAAAACTGGGCTCGATATCAATCTGAAACACCCCACACCCGCCCACGAGCTTGAACCGGATCTGGTATGTTCCTTAAATAAATCGGTTTTCAATGTTCTAAATGACTTAGAGAAAATTTGTGTAATTTTAAAAAAATTGTTTTGGGTTGGGCTTAATTTGAAACCTATTTAATAAATTCTGAAATCCAACTTAAATAAGGTGACAAAATAATTTTGGGTTTATTATTTTAAAAGAAATAAATTTACTTATCTTTAATCAAACATAAATTGTATCATATTCAAATAAAAATAAATGAAATAAAGAAAATCCAACTGGGCCTTATGGCCTTATTACATCATTCAAACCCAAAATAAAGTACTAAAATTTCATAAAGTCCAAATTCCAAATAATTTCTTCAAGCGATGCATGGCCACCTTTAGCTCCCGCCGACCAGGTCCATTACCGCTCATCACCTGAAAAATAATTCTCAACGGGTGAGTCTACAGACTCAATGTGTACATAGTACTAATTTCCAACAAATCGGGCATACAATTCATATCAATATCATGTTCATACAAAATAAAGGATGATGCAACCCAAATCCAAACCTATTTGTCCATCCGCTACACACCACCCGTACCAAACCTGTACACCGTGGGGACTACTAAGTCGACCCTCCATCCGCTACACACCATCGGCGCGCAGCCGCAATCGACGTGCTCATCGCCCACTTATGTTGTGTCATTAGACATCGTATTCACTGGATGTAACCGAAGTTACCACTTTTCACTTTATGTGACCGTAGTCACCACTTTACGTTGGTGAGACCGTAGTCATCACCTTCACTTTCTTCCTCCACAAATATCCCGAATGCCCCAATTATTTCATAACATATTTCACATACTTAATTTTCATTCATGTTACTAATCACATGTTCAAAATATATCACATTCACAATCCTATCAAAAGTAGGAAACGTACCTGGGTACTCCTTACCACATTTGTGGTGCTTAGCCACATTCACATACTGTCACATATTTATATATTTAATGATTGCCATACAATTTATTGAAAGTTAGTAAGAGTACACACCTTTTTCGCTTAATAGTTTCCGTGAATTTCGTAGAGCGATCTACCGATCTAGATCTTTCACTCCTATATTCGGCCATTAATTAAAACATATAAATAAACCTATTTGGTCTTAAAACCAAATCCTACTAGAAGTAGAATTACTTACCTAGTTGCCGAATTGATTTAATCAAGTCCCAACAGTTGCTAGAATTCCTCTTCCTTGAAATCGGCTAATACTAGGTATGTAACCATGTCAGTTTTCGGTTTTTGAAATAATGGAAAACACTTAAACAATTTATGCCTTGGCCGAATATCCCTTACCTTATGATGGGATTCCAAATCAAGAGGATTCCTTTATAAGCCTGTTGAAATCCTATAACTTCGTGTTAGATTAGATCTAACTTTGAAAACGTGAATCATAATCTTTAACCGCATATTTATATTTATAATCCTTACCTTAGATCCTTAGATTTCCGAAAGATCCCCTTTTGATGTTGTGGATGATTGCCCTCTTTCTTAGAATTCACAAAGATTCATTTTAATGAAGAGAACGGAGAAGAAAATAGAAGAAAAAGAGAGGGATTTTTGCTTAATGAAAATTCGGCAGAGAGGGGTTTTGCCTAGGAGAATTTTTGCAGAGAGGAAGAGGAGCAAATGTTGATGAGTAGCCCTCCTGTCCTCCTTTTATAGCCAAAGTTATCAGCCTAGGAGTCCTTTACTTGGCCACCACTCCTCTTTTTGATAATATTATCTCTTTTATTTAAAAGATAAAAGCCTTTAATCCATCAATTATCTCCTCAATTATCTCATTAGAAAATAATCCTTTATTTATCTCTCATTATTCACATATTTATGTGAATAAAACTCCTTTATTTATCTCTTATTATTCACATATTTATGTGAATAAAACTCCTTTATTTATCTCTTATTATTCACATATTTATGTGAATAAAACTCCTTTATTTATCTCTTATTATTCACATATTTATGTGAATAAAACTCCTTTATTTCTCTCATATATCCAAGTTTCCCGAAATGTTCAAGTTTCCATTTTTGGATCATTTCCAAAAATGTTTAGGTTTCCAAAAATGTCTAAGTTTCCAAAAATGTCCATTTCCATCTCCATTTTCATTTCCATTTTCATTTTCATTTCCATTTTCATTCATTTCTAGGTTTCCAAAAGTATCAAAAATTTATTCATAATACTTAAGACTTGTCATTTCATACAATTGATCTGAAAAATGCATAGGCCCTTCCTAGGATGTTACACAAAATGAGACCAAGACACAAAAACTGGTTGAACCAGGCCCGTTATGTGAAACTAGGCCGACGGTCCAACCGGTGGCTAAACCAGAATCGACAGATCATTGTTGACCTGGACAGAATCGACAGTAGCCGAACCGACTTGGGGTGCCGTAAGGGTGTTGCACCTATATCACCGAACACAGTGGTGCTGGCGGCTGCGACGACGTTTCGGTGGCCGGTGGCGGTTGGTCTTTGGTGGTTGAGCAGTGGAAGAGTTACACTCCTATTAGGACTCTACCAGAGAATTTGATTTCAGATTAACTCACTACAGCAAAATAGACTTTTAGCGGCGTTTTTAGTGGCGTTTTAGAGAAAAACGCCGCAAATATTATACATTAGCGGCGTTTGAAGGAAACCGCCGCTAAAAAATGAGTAATAGCGGCGTTTATTTCAAAAACGCCACTAAAAATGATATATAGCGGCGTTTATTGCTCAAACGCCGCTAAAAGTCGACTTTTAGCGCGCTCGGGAAAACGCCGCTAAAAGTCCGACCTATAGCGGCGCTTTCGGGAAAACGCCGCTAAAAGTCCGACCTATAGCGCGCTTCGGGAAAACGCCGCTAAAAGTCCGACCTATAGCGGCGCTTACGGAAAACGCCGCTAAAAGTCCGACCTATAGCGGCGCTTTAAGGAAAACGCCGCTAAAAGTCCGACCTATAGCGGCGCTTCAGGAAAACGCCGCTAAAAGTCCGACCTTTAGCGGCGCTTCGGAAAACGCCGCTAAAAGTTCGACCTATAGCGGCGCTTCGGGAAAACGCCGCTAAAAGTTCGACCTATAGCGCGCGCTTCGGGAAAACGCCGCTAAAAGTTCGACCTATAGCGCGCTTTCGGGAAAACGCCGCTAAAGTCCGACCTACAATGGCGCGCTTTCGGGAAAACGCCGCTAAAAGTCCGACCTTTAGCGGCGCTTCTTGAAAACGCCGCTAAAAGTCCGACGTTTCTTTAGCCATTTTTGGATTTTTAAATTTATATATTAAATAATTTATTATATAATCGTAAAAGATTTAATTTTAAAATATTAAATTAGTTATCATCATAGTTTAGGGTTTATGGTTTAGCATATATATATAGTTTAGAGTGTAAGATTTAGGAGTTACTATTTTAATGTTTAGGGATTATATGTGGTTTATGATTTGCGGTTTAGGGTTTAAGGGGGATGTGTTAGGGTTTCATGAGTGTTAATAGTTGAACCTAAATTTTCAAATAAGAAAAGCAACGAGATTAAACTCCTAAAAATAAAAGCATATTGACCAAATTCCAAATTTGTGAATATATATATGAGTACTTATACCAAATTATAATTATATTTTACATTATTTAAAAGATAATAGATAAGCTTTATATATATTAAAATTAAAAAAATTTGTAACCCATGCATCTGTAGAGAAACAAAATTCATTAGTAAATTGAAAATGTTATTTAAATTTATTAAAATATTGAAAGAAATATTATGTAATATTCAAAACTTATCTAAATAATTTAAGGTTTAAGGCTATAATATATTAAGGATACTTTAGTCATTTGTATGGGGTGACTAGGGTTTTGAGTTCAAAAGATTTCAAGATTTAGGAATTAGGATTTAGGGTCTGTGGTTTAGAGTTTAGGGTTTCAGGTTTAGGGTTATGGCTTGGGTTTATGGGTTTTGTGGGTGTATGGTTTAAGGTTCACAGGTTTAGGGTTTATCGAATGAAGATAAAATATCAAATTTCATTTAATCATTAAGAAATTATAAAAATATATGCTATAAATTAAATCTGATTGTACATCTCTAAAATATTATGGGTTTAGGGTTTAAATTTTAAAATTTAAGGGTTTAGGGTTTAGTGTTTGTGATTTCATGTTTAAGAGTTATATTGGTTAAGGATTAGGGATTAAATGGTATAGGCTTATGGTTTCTGGGTTAGGTGTTAGATGTTAGGGGTTTAAGGGCTAAGAGGACAGAGGTTAGGGTTTAGGGTAAAAAAATATACATATGTTAACAATTTGAAATACTATTATTAAAATAAATTTAAAGTTTTTTGGGTATATGACAGCTTTGTTTTTAATTTATATATTAGATAATTTCAAATTTTAAATAATATTCAAGATTTCAAATTTGATCTAATTCTTTTAAATATTATAATAATTTTAAAAAATTATTTATTTAAATGAAAAAATGAAAATACTATTATTAAATAATTTTATATTGTTTTTATTTTATATATTATTTTAAATATTGTTTTTATTTAAATGAAAAAGTTTATATTGGTTTTTTATTTTATATATTAAATAATTTTAATTTTTAAAGGCATTAGTGGCGTTTTGTTTAAAAACGCCGCAAAAATATCTTTTAAACAAAGACCGTTTTATTAGATTTTTAGTGGCGTTTTGTCAAAACGCCGCAATAGGTCCCCTTTAGCGGCGCTTTAATTAAAAACGCCGCAAAGGTTAAATTTCTTTTGGCAAAAGCGTGTCGTTTTGCTCTCTACCCACACGATAACCCTTTCCCATTTCGCTTCTGCAGGATCATTTGCCCCCTTTTCATTTCATTTCCTCTACCAAGACTAGAAGCGTAAGAGTAACCCCTGTCTTGTTAATCCCTCTTACGGACTGGGTCACAACTGAGCTTTACGACACCGGAAGATATTCAATCGCTGCTCCTAGAAACGGAAGTATTTTAACCCATTTTTCCTCCATTGACATCCGTTTTGCTCTCTTGTTCACCCTTTTCCCCAATTTCAAATCCGTAAAATTCACCCTTCATACCGGGCATTGATTTTCCATATAGAAAATCGAATTAACAAAGGCAAGGGTTTTTGTAGGACGTCCCTTTGCTCAGAAGCATAATAGGTAATCAAACCCTAATTCCTGATTTATTATTTTTCATTTTTTTTGGTCAAATCCCTAATTCCCGATGTAAGAATGCTCTGCTCTTACATTTGTGCTGTTTAGATTTATTATTTTTCAGTTTTTTTTGTCAAATCCCTAATTTCTCCCCCCCCAAAACAGCAGAAGGAATCCCCTCAAAAATCCCTGTAATTTGTCCATCTCTCCGCTCTACGATACCTGTTTGGGTGACTTCTACAGTGTTGCTTGGATAGAAGACAGGTTCGTCATTTGCCCATATTTGTTTTCTCTATATCTCCTAATGTTGTATATTTAATCAGCATCTTCCATCGATTTCATAGCTCCTACCCCAATTCGATTTGTTTGATTTTTTATTTAATTACATTGGTTTCTTTTGGACTGAAATAGTTTGATTAATTACTGTGTTTTCTGGATGATTCTGTATGCAGAGGTTTAGGTCATTGTGTTTTCTGAATCGAAAGTGCCAACAACATTTATATACGGTTTAGGTCATTGTGTTTTCTGAATCGAAGGAGCCTAAGACACTACTAAGGTAGGACAGACATTTTAATTTATTATTATTAAGTCTGAATGTCTAAGCATACTTTCCTTTAGCATTTTTTTGAATACGAGTATAGATTTCTTATAAAACCCATGCTGGGAAAACCCAGAAATCTGTGAATTATAACTAACAATATTTCTCCTTGGCATTCGATCAAACAACTTACAAGCACTATCAAAGTGCCCATTTTTGTGAATACCCAGAAATAAGGATGTTCCAAGAATGGCTGTTTTTCACATGAAGTTCATCAAAGGCCTTTTGCTCACTTTTTATTTCATTGAATGTTGAGAACCTGGCTATAAGATGGTTGGTTATAAAGGGTGTAAGAGTTAAAGGTTTTTTGATAAACTGTGAATGCAAAAGTAAGTCTAGATTCAAGTTGTTGCTTTTTATGGATTTTGAGATAAAAAAGGTGAAAAAGTAATCAAGTCCCAGATCTTCCTTCATTTTATTTTTCTTTCTTGTTTTTGGGTTGTCTTCTAACTGCTGAAATTCATGAATTTGGGCTGTTTCGTATCTGGTTCTGCATAATTTTTCGTTTCTACTTACTCCTCCAGTGTGTATTCTTTTTTCGTTTAAGTTCACTGAAGTTATTATTTGATGAAATGTTTTCTTGGGAATTTTCTTTCTTTGAGGGTTCTTATGCTTGTTTACACTTGTTTGACTGTTGAAGTTTTCTTAATGAATATACATCTTCCAATATGTGTTTTCCTAATTAGTTTTTATATTAAAATGCTATGCTATGATATATTCATAGAGACTCTAATTAGTTCACAAATCCTACAATGGCAGGCTGCGAAGAACATATCAAACATTAGTATCATATTTTACATGGCATTTTTGCATTAATTAAACAGATAACATTATACCAGCAAAGAGTTGCGTACAAAACAGGACTTCTTTCTTTACAGAAAAAAATATTTTTTAAAGTAATGATAGCTTTTTTGTAAGAAAGTAATGAAGCTCATGGTAAGTTTTTTAAGACATGGCTATAAGATGGTTGGTTATAAAGGGTCTAAGAGTTAAAGCTTTTTGGATCACTCATTTTAAATAGTATATCGATTTGTAAGTGGGTCGTATTATGATGAATGGAGGTTTTTAAAAGAATAGATATATATATATATTTATAAAAATTATCATGATATTATTATTGTTAAAAGAAATGGTGATATTTGTGAACTTTGAATAGTAAATAAACCTTGTGATTTAGGTTTATACAAAACGTAATTTACTCATCCACACATGCTCCTTTCAACATTAGTGGTTCTTCTGCCACTCCTCTTAATTAAAATGAAATGTTACAAGTTGATATATAATTATTTTGCTTACAGTTTCCAATTTACATTAAAACAATGCATATTTGAAGGGAGTGGTTCGTGAGTAAATACTAAATAGCTTGCTTCATGTTTCAGAAGCGAGCAAACAGATGCATGGAGGTCGGCCAGCAGGCACTGCAAAGATAGCTGTAAGGGACCACTTTTTTCAAAAGAAATAATTTTTATATAAATATCAAAAAGTTTTGCTTCATGTTCACGTTGGGTGAGATTTTAGTTTTATTATACCCACCATTCTCTGTGGGTGAGAGCAGATCTTTAACCTAATTACTACTACCCACAACTGCCATTTCCTTTCTCATTTGGAAAGTACAAACTCGTACATTGCACTTAAACTAAGAAATGGGTTTCTTCCTATTTTCTCCAGTCATCTTTTTATCTCTCTCAATTCAATTGTGAGTAACAATCTATTTCTCTCTACTATTTTGTGGTTATTGATTTAATAAGTGAAAGGTTTTCAAAATTAAGAAAACTCAGCATTTTTTTTTTTCTCGGAAAATTATTTTTAAGTTTTTTCTAAGCTTTGTTTAACACATATTTTACGTTTTGGAGATAAAAATTGTATGAATTTTGCTAATTTACATCTATGATCCTCAGTTTCTGGTATATTTCCTTAACTGCCCCACTTTTCTTTCCCAAGCACTATTATTTTTATTTTTATAAAGTAAAATTATATTATTTAGAGATTGTTTTAATTTTTTTTTATTTTATATAAAATTAATAAAAATTCGTACATGATAAGATTTGAACTTAAAGCAGTATAATTCCTTTAGATTTTATCTATTCACCAACTTCGATTATTTCTTGTTAAAGTTTCATTATATATACCATTATGTAAATTTATCATTTACTTGCTAAATGATTTAAGTCACTATGACATAACCTCTAAACAAGTTTATCTTCGGGGGACAAAATTATATTATAAAAATTTAAAAGGGTCAAAGTATAATTTTATCTTTATACATGCTTGTCATTATAGAATTTGAAAGGGATTAAATAGAAAAAATATCAATTTTATACCCCATGTATTCACTTATTTGCTTACTAGTTTTATTATACTTTAGTCTACAATACACCAAAGCATATAAGTTATACGATTGCAAAGTAATTGAATAGACTTTTGTTTTAATAAATTTCATATTATTTGTAATAGGTTGTATTGAGAAAGGTACCCGCACTTTAAAAGTGAGTAGAATTGAAGAGGACTGTGATCCCACTATCAATTGACTATTTCTCTTTCGGTCAAAGAATGTGAGTATTAGTTTTTAGTAAATAGCATTTTTGTAATTAATCAATAGCTTTTGTTAATTCATATGTTGTTTGTATTTCGCCATCGCTTCCTCACCACTCATCAGAATCGTCGGATTGGATTTGTTGGTAAGATTTTACAGTTCGTTTAATATTAATTACTTATTACCAATTTTTTATATGGCTTTTTGGTTTATTACTAATTACCAATTTTTTATATTAATAATGAGCGATTTTAATATTTAATATTTCCAATGTTTTCCAAAATGGTAATAATATTTTGTTATCGTGATAATAATAATTATCATTATTTAAATATGTTTTATTATTAAAAATAGATTATTTTTTAGAAGAAGTAATTTAAAAGTTTTTAAAATTAAAAACTTATAAATATTTTGTTATCAATATAATATAATATACATCACTATTTAAATATGTTTTAATATAGAAAATAAATTCTTTTTTAAAAAGAAGTAAGGTAAAACTTTTAAATTTAACAACATCACAACAAATTTCAATTATAAAAACATATAATAACATTTTCCAAGCCTACCTCAAACGAAAAACTAAAACCAATCAATTTTTTAAAAAAACTACAATGTTTAACTTACTTGTTTAACTTACATAATTCATAACTTACATAACTTACTTGTATAGATTAAAAAAAGATTCAAAGTATATAGGTGGAAACTCGACGGGTTGCCTTATATCTCATCATTAGATATAATGGATCCTCCTAGGTGTAACAATGCCACGTATGATGAATCTTAAAGAATGCATAATTCCTTTAGATTTTCGATTTTCGATTTTAATTTAACTAACATAATACATAATACATAACTTACATAAAATTATTTAACTTACATAATACATAACTTACATAGCTTTCGTCAAATTGTTTAACTTACATAATTCATAACTTACATAACTTACTTGTATAGATAAAAAAAAAAAAAGATTCAAAGTATATAGGCTGGAAACCTGACGGGTTGCCTTATATCTCACTGTTAGATATAATGGATCCTCCCTAGGTGTAACAATGCCACGTATGATGAATCTTAAAGAATACATAACTCAGTAATATATGTGATCATATCGGTACTTACAGAAATTATAAATTAACAATTTAGCCGTGTAATTTATTGCCAACTTTAGACTTCAACAACTACGAAATGGATAGGAGTTGGATGAAATTGTCAAGGGTAAGCAACGACTATCGAAATGGAGTAGAAACTTTTCTGAATTTCGCATTTCAAAATGCAAGCCAAGAGAATATGATTCTTTGCCCGTGCAAGAAGTGTTGCAATATCAATTGGCATTGTCGTGAAGTTGTCTACGAACATCTAGTTGTTGATGGTTTTGTCCGGGGGTACAAAAAATGGATTTTCCATGGAGAGTGTACATCTAGTGGAGCATCTTCATCGATGAATATGGGTTATCCTCATACTGCTTACAATCAGAATGTTAGAGATGAAAATATAGAAGGCATGTTGCAGGATGCTTTTAATATGTGATGATGGTTTCGGTCGTTTTCCACTGACTTGGGTGCAACCGATGCTTATAGTTTTGGTAGAAATACTTTCACCGAAGGGGGAAGAAGTGTACCTGATGAACAGCCAAACGAAGAAGCGGCGAGGTTCTACACGTTACTTGGTGAAATGAATGAAGAACTGTATGAGGGGTCAAAATTTTCCAAATTGTCTTTCTGTATTCGTCTTTTTCACTTGAAATGTTTGGGCGGATGGACCGGAAACTCGTTGACAATGCTGTTAGAGTTTTTGCAAGAAATGTTTCCGTTTATAAAATCCTCAATCTTCGAAAGACATGAAGAAACTGATAAAGGATTTGGGCCTTGGCTACAACAAAATCCATAGTTGCCCAAATGACTGCATGTTGTACTGGGGCGACCGGATAAACCAAAAGTGCTGTCATGTATGCGGTCAATCCCGTTGGATTAATAGAAATACAGAGGATGGTAACGAGGATGAACACGATGCACAGTCAAGGAAGCAGCCAGTTAAGATTTTGCGGTATTTTCCGCTAATACCGCGGCTTCAACGGCTTTTCATGTCGTCGAAGACAGCCGAATCAATGACGTGGCACCGTGATGGACGAACAGATGATGGGTTGTTAAGACATCCTGCAGATTCTTTAGCTTGGAAATCTTTTGACTCCAAATTTCCAAGCTTTGCAAGCGATCCTCGGAGTGTGAGGCTTGGGCTAGCATCCGATGGATTTAACCCTTACAAACTCATGAGCACAACGTACAGTACTTGGCCTGTGGTACTTGTTCCCTACAATTTGCCTCCATGGGTTTGCATGAAACAATCTTCTTTTATCTTGTCCATGATTATACCTGGAGAGAAAGGTCCGGGGAATGATATTGACGTCTATTTGCAGCCACTTGTTGACGAGTTAAAACAACTATGGGCTGGTGTTCGGACATATCTGATGCAATGAGAAAAGAGAACTTTAATTTACGTGCGGCTTTAATGTGGACTATTAACGACTTCCCGCTTATGCTAATTTATCGGTTGGAGTACAGGACGTTATGCTTGTCCGTGTTAGCCGCGCAGACATGTTCGCAATGGTTATATAATGGGAAGAAGTTCTCTTACATGGGGCATCGTCGGTGGTTAAGGAAAATCACACATTTAGATTTGAGTGCTCGGTTCGATGGTATGAAGAGTTCGCACCAGCTCTTCGCAAACCGGTGGATCTGAAATATTCTTAATGTTGAAAGATATGAATTTCATTTATGGCAAGATGAATCAACCGACAAACCCGCATAGAAATAGAAGATCTAGGGATGAATCGATGATGAATCGATGAAGAGGATGATCCAAATGAGGTGGACTTGTGGAAAAAAGAAGTATTTTTTTGAGTTGCCTTATTGGGAGCATCAAATTTTACGCCACAATCTTGATGTCATGCACATAGAGAAAAATGTCTGGCGAGAACATCATTGGGACTATTTTGAATGTCGATGGAAAATCGAAAGATAATCTTGAGTCGACTTGATTTAGTCCACATGGGAATTCGGCGTGAGCTTCATCCCCGCACTTCCGAATATGAAATATCGGTTGTCACCGCTATTTTTTCAATGTCGAAGACGGAGAAAGAAGTGTTCAGACGGTGTTGAAGGATATAAAGGTCTGGATGCGTATGCATCAAATATATCGCGATGTGTGAGTCTTAAGGATCGAAGATTATATGGCTTAAAATCGCATGACTATCACATTTTGATGCAAGACTTACTTCAGTTGCTATGCGGTGTTGTATGTCGAAAAAGGTGACGGCTCTCGTAATTGAACCGTCAAATATAATGAAAGGCATTTATGGTAAAGTTTTGAATGTTCAAGAACTTGAGAGACTACAAGAACGAGCCACATTGACTTTATGCAATTTGGAGAAGATATTCCCGCCTTCCTTCTTCACTATTATGGTGTGCTTGTTAATTCATCTCCGCGTGAAGCACTTCTTGGTGGACCCGTTTTCTATCGATGGATGTATCCCATTGAAAGGTCTTACTTTATTTGCAAAATATTCCTTCATTCACTCAATGCCTTTAGTTGCAACTTTTGATAATGTTGTATATCGTGTTTAGGTTCCTTTCCAAATTGAAGTCATATCGCCGCAATAAGCGTTATCAGGAAGGATCAATTGCCGAGGCTACTTGGCGAGAGGAATGTATGACTTTCTGTTCGAGGTATTTGGAAGATGTTGAAACAAGAATGAACAGACCGAGTAGAAATCTTTGGGCTCACAGATCATAATTTGGGTGAAACTTATTTATTTCAAAGTTTCGAGAACCGATTGGCAAAGTCGAAATTACTGAATTAGACGATAGATCGTGGGTCCAAGCGCATCGACACGTTCTTTTCATCATGATTCAATGGAACCATTTCGAAGTAAGTTCTACAATTTGGTAAACACTCATCAATTATGATTTGTTTGTCTTCTAACAAAGTAAAACCTGTTTTTACCGTAGTGAGTACAAGCAAATATTGAGAGCTCGTTCACGATCTCAAGATTAAATCGACGAGAAATTAATAAGTTGTTCGCAGAATCATTCCATGAATGGTTAAGCCAAATGGTATGCAATTTAAGTTTTCATTAACAAGTAATAAGGTTTTCTCATAATAATTAATCGATTTACTTTCGACTCGATAGGTTTGGAGTCGCAATGAAGTAAATGACGAAGTTAAATGGCTTTCACAAGGTCCAAACAGATTAGTTAAAAGATATGGTGGCTTCCTTATCAACGGATACAGATTTCATACAAAGTATCGCGAGAGATTGAGGAGAACCCAAAATTGCGTAATTGTTGTTAATTCTTCGATTACAAGTTATGCTAGTGCTAGGGACAGTAATCCGGTCGAGGGGAATCTGGAGTATTACGGACTTATTACTGACATCATTGAGTTGGATTATTACGGCAAATGCAAAGTTGTCTTATTTCGAGGTGATTGGGCTGATGTGAATACGGCTCGCGGAATTAAAAACGATCAATATGGCTTTACAATGGTGAATTTCTCTCGATTGATTCACACCGGAGAACAACTGATGGACGAGCCGTATGTGTTTTCTTCTCAAGTTACACAAGTTTTTTACTCGAAAGATCCAATTGATGAGGGTTGGTACGTTGTACTTCGAAACACCCCTAGAGACTTCTTCGACATTGGCAGTGGAAGTAGAGATGACATAGTCGAAAGATCAGAAACATTGCCTTTTCCAGAACAAAACTTAAATGAAAATATCCCTAGTATTAGTCAACAATTTCAATGGGTTCGTCAAGATGTGGACGAAGATATTTACGAAATATGATTTAGTGAGATTTTACGATTTATTATTTATATGTAATATTATAATTTTAATGTTGGGCATGTTATATAACTTAACTATTTTAAATGTCCTATTATTGTTGTTATATGTTACTAAAATTTTGAACTAATTTACGTGTATTGCGGGAAAAATGCCTAGAAGACGATTACGAGATTTCAATATTGTTCACGATACTCCAAATCCGGAAGAAGCAAATAGTGAACAGAAGCTTGATTGTTGGATCTTCTACTCACGGACATAGATGATGAGCACGGAGAATTTGAAAGTAATGTTAAGTTTATTTTACATGCATGTTGAATTTTATTATTGATTCATCTTTTAATTTTAATATAATAATATATCATTTTTCAAATTGAAGGTGGTGGGACGCGCAGAGCTCGGGACGTACACTACTTAAAGATTTATACGACTTAGAGCCTACCGATCGTGTTAAAGTAAGGAGAAACAATCATGGCCAGCCGGTTGGATCTCAAGCTCATGTTAGGAAGCTATTTGGGCATTATTGCACGAAACTCCAATATGTTGCCCATTAACTACGAATCATGGCATCACATGCCCGATGCCAACAAAAATCAGCTCTCGATAATATTAAGGTAACAAAGCGTGAATGTAATTTATAATACTTTAATTTAATTTCCATTTATATTAACTATTTATACTTTTTTCTTCAGGCTAGATTTACTTTAGAGGTCTCTCGATGACTATGTCAAGAAGACATTAGGTAAAAATGGAGAGACAATAAAAGTACGCTCAAAAACAGTATTTTAAGAAAGACATAAGCCTCGACGAAAAATTAAGAAATGTTCCACCGGAATGTTGAAGTACCAATGGGAAGATCAAGTTAGATTTTGGAATTCAAAAAAGGAGAGGTATTACGATTTCTAAAATCTTATAAATTATTTGGTTTATAGTATATACTATATATATAATTCAAATTGCATTATGTAGGACCGTGAGCGAGTTGGAATAAGCAGCAGATTAAAACAAATTCACGCACACGGCGGAGTTCTAGAAGTTTTGCACTGTAGTCAAGTGAAGAGGTATTATAATTTATTAATTTGTCAAATATTAATTACTTTATACTATTAAATTATATTTTTCTCGCTAAAATGTAGGAAACTTCGACTGGTCAAAAAGTTGGACGTGTTCAGCTTTTTGACATCACGCATAGAAAGAAGGATGGATCTCCGATGACATCCGAAGCTGCAGAAATTTTGGTATATTTACTTAATAAAATTTTATTTTTTATAAATATTTATAATGTTTAATTATACTAGTTTAATTTATCGTTTATAGTTTTATATTTATAATGTTAAATTATGTTGCATTCTTTCTTATTTATATATTTCGTTTCTAATTCTTTCATTGATTTATTAGGATAAACTAAAGGAGAAAAAGCGAGTATGAAGGCCGCTTGATTGATAGTTTTGCTAATCTTGAGGAGATTGACAATGTAATTATTACTGAGATGTTTTGGGTCTGAAAGGTATGGTGATTCGATTGATAATTTCGTTAATCTTTAGTATATTTTTAATAGAATTATCACCGATGTTTTTGGTCTTGAAAGGTATGGTCGGGTTCGATCTAAAGGATCCGGTGTTACCCGACCCAATATTTCGGATCCGGCCCAAAGCAGATACATGCCTTCCGGAGTCAATCTCGTCTTTGAAGTTCGAGGCTACAAGACGAGATAGCTCATATGCAAGAGAGCACGGTTGAGCAGAGGCAAACAAATTGTCGATGTTCAAAGAAAATATGAAGAACTCCAAAGAATAAACTTAGAGCGGATCATGAAGCGGCAGCAAAGAATGAGGAGGAGGCAAAGAAGAAGAAGAGAGAGGCGGCAATGCGAGGGAGGCAGAGGCAAGATCGATGCTAGCAGAGAGCGAGCAAGCAAAGTACGAAGAGCTCCAAAGACTGGCTTCAAAGATATGATGCGAGATGTTTCAACGATCGCAGAAACCGCCATCTTAGACACATTTAGTTTCTCGTTGTAAGAATGTTTTGACATTATTACATTTAACATTATTGTTACAATATTTTGATCATCATTCATTTAATTTATTAAATTTCAAGTATTATTTAGAATTAATGTATTTGGAGTGATTTTTATGCTAAATTTGCTGTTTTGCGTTGAAATTATATGCTATATTTACTGTTATTGGTTGGTTTTACTGCAGGAGGGGTATTATATTGAAAAACTGCACTTTGTAAATCTGCATACAAATTAGCGGCGTTTGTAACAAAGCGCCGCTAAAAGCCATCGCTTTTAGCGGCGTTTTTGAAAAGCGCCGCTAAAGACAATGACTTTAGCGGCGTTTTTCGGGAAAGCGCCGCTAAAGACCATGACTTTTTGCGGCGTTTTTCGAGAAAGCGCCGCTAAAGACCATGACTTTTAGCGGCGTTTTTAGGGAAAGCGCCGCTAAAGACCATTACTTTTAGCGGCGTTTGTCAAGAAGCGCCGCTAAATACCATGACTTTTAGCGGCGTTTGTAGGAAAGCGCGCTAAAGACCATGACTTTAGCGGCGTTTGTCGGGAAGCGCCGCTAAAGACCATGACTTTTAGCGGCGTTTGTAGGGAAAGCGCCGCTAAAGACCATGACTTTTAGCGGCGTTTTTCGGGAAAGCGCCGCTAAAAGTCATGGTCTTTAGCGGCGTTTTTTTGCGCATAAACGCCGCTAAAATTTGGCTTGTGTAGCAATAGCGGCGTTTTTTGTGGCGCTTACAAAAGCGCCGTAAAAACTTTTAGTGGCGCTTATAAACGCCGCGAAAGGCCAAAAAAAACGCCGCTAAAAGTCTGTTTTGCTGTAGTGACTATTCCAAAAATAATAATAGTTTAATAGTTTAATAATAAATTAAATTTAATACTTATCTTAATAGTATTATTAATTTAATATTAAAGTAATTATCTTAATATTAAATTTAATTTAATATTTAGTTTAATCATAGTTGAACTCTCTAGACTCTCCCTTTATAAAGAGAGCCTTGGGTCATTAGTTTTCACACACTTGAATTCAATAAATAGTTATAGAGAGAAAATTCTTTAAAGAGATTATTTCAAAAAATTTCTAGAGATATTTTTTTTGATTTACAACTTGACCGAAAAGTTTAGAAAAAATTTGAAATTACCCCACTGGTAATTTTTTTGAATTTTTTTATTCAAAGCGAGACCAAACTCGACTGACGTAAGCTTGAGGATAGCAGAGAAGATTACTTGGTTGAAGCGCTCATCCTAGACGAATCAGGAATGTACAATTTTGATTAAGTGTTTATTACTTTAGATATCACAACGAAGATCTTATTTTGGGAAAATTTTTAAAACTCTATTTTTCCTAAATTTATTTTTCGCTGCTGTTTCCAAACTTGAATTTCTAAAAATTGGTATCAGAGTCGGGTTGTGATCTATCTATAAGTATAAACGTATAATCAAAATAAATTTCTCTTCTTCCTGAATAATTTGATTACATAGAAAGTGACATTCTTTAGATCTCATGCATATTTTGAGTTATATATGAAAATGGATGCGATATTATATATTTGTTATATAATTTTTTTTATTGCCGAGGTTATGGTTTTTAGGAAATAGACTGTGGACTATCATCTCCACGTAAGGCTATTTTTTTTTAAATTCATAGAATTCTTGTAAGCCGGAATTGGAAATAGGACTTAAATGTAATTTTTCCAAAAGGAGTCCATGACGAGGAGAAGATGGAGTGATGACGGTTGAAAACCCAAGGGATGCCTTGTGGCAGAAAACTATGTAATTTAATTTTTTTTTCATTTATTTTCTAGAAATAGAATAAGGGAAACCTTGGCTGACAATTTTTTTTAATTACCTATCTCCTTATATATCTGTTTTATAATTGTTTATAATATTTATATTATGTAATGTTATAATTGTTATATATATATATATATATGAGATGATCCACAGTTGATCTATTAAAAAAATGAGAAGTGTGGTAATGAGAAAATACATGTGTTGTATTGTTCTATTCACTTCTTTAGGTTATTCGATTACTATGAGAAATGTGGTAATGAGAAGGTGTATGTTAAGGATTGGCTCTGGCTAGGAAATGTTTGGTTTTTTAGCGGTCAAATTTGGCTCACCTCCCTTTTCTGGGACCCTACCTGATGTGTAACACCCCTAACCCGTTTCTATCATCGAATTAGGGTTATAGAGTATTACAATACAATTCAGGTAAATTAACTTCGAACAGAAACGATTATGTAAATTAAATAATAACATTCAATAGCTCATAGAAATCAAGGTAGAAATACATTTATGGACCTTAAATCAAGCCTATGGAGCCCTAAAAATAATTTGAAAACAATCAGGGGTCATTTTGAAACAAAATAGAAAAATTTGGAAAAATTAGAAAACAGAGGTCACATGGCCGTGTGAAATAGCCCAGACTGTGTGTGTACTCGAAGTATGGACACACTGTCGTGTTCTAGCCCGTGCGGGTATTCGAAATAAGGCCATACGGTCTTGTCGCAGACCGTGTGCCAAACTGTGTGTGCATTCGATGTTGGGTAATACGACCGTGTCGTAGGCTGTGTGCCAGACCATGTCGTAGGCTGTGTGCCAGACCGTGTTTCATACTAACTTGAGACACACGACTGTGTTGCAGACTGTGCCTCAGATCGTGTGAAACCTGCACCTAAAACAACAGTGACACACGAACGTGTGGGGTGGTCACACGGCCGTGTGCTCCTATTTTTACCTTCAATTCATGTTTACCAAAACATGGATACTTGGATATCAAGCAACCTAATTTTCATAAATTAAACCTACTCAAAACACAATTAAACAAGCTCAAAACATGTCAAAGCATCCATCTTAAATGCTTAACCAATGTGCCCTTATTGACACCACAATTCAATAACCAAACCAAAATCACATTTCAAACCAAAATAATTGCATTCAAAGTTCTCAAACACCTTTAATAACTTATACCAAAATCACTATTCCCTTCAATACATAATTCAAATTGCCACATTCAAACACTTCTATATAACTTAATCCAAATATATCAAACAATTCCCAAAACATATACATGCCAAAACCAAAAACATATTCACATGTACAAAAATTCATCCAAAGACAAACATCATTAAATTTTAACAAACTTCACAAGTAACAAGTAACCAACATAATTACAATTCACCTATTACATGACAAATTCCACACCATATTTAGATTTTCATACCAAACCATGAACAAGCACATTATTAACTAAAAACATACATTCATCACACAAGTATAAAACATACCACTTGTAGTATGTACTTAAAACATATACGAGATACTCCTATTACATGCCACATATCCTAGAAATTAAACGTTTTCAAAATCTACCAAAAAGAATTTGGATAGTGTGATATTCGTGTTGATCCAATTGCCCGATTCCGCAAAATGTTATTTACAAGGAAACAGGAAAATAACACGAGTAAGCTTTAATAAGCTTAGTAAGTTAACAGGTTAAAACGATAAAACTTACCGAGTAAACATAATAAATCATTTAATAACAATGTTAATAGACATTAGTCCTGTCAACCACAATCAATCAATGGTGAGTTATACAAATATACAAGTTGTATAATCCGTTCAATCAATATCAAGTCACGATATGCTATCGAAAATCAAGCAAACAATTATACAATTCAATACGCAAGTCATTTAACCATTTAAAATCTGCCGATGAACATATAACATATATGGATATGCGGTTATCTACCGAAACACGCCAAAATGCTCCAACAAGCCAAACCAACTGAGAACACACCTCGACACCAAGTGCCAAACCCAAAGGCTTTACATCCACCCCCGATAACACGCCAAAAACACTATAAATATAACACGATAGTCCACAACAAATGTTGGACTTCGGTATATTCAGTGGATAGGAATAAATTAGGAATCATCATCTCATCTCATTTCAAGTCAGACCTGTATAGCGCGCAATATAACCTATTGACGTGCAAATTGTATCCTATCCTATGTTCATCCAGACTTGATATACAAAATCGCATAATATCTTACAATTCAATTATATTTCTCACCTTGAATCATCTTTATGATTATTTCATTAAATATATATAAGTATTCAAAAATTGAGAGTGAAGTTTGGCCACCTCCTGCTACAAATGAGTCACCTCCTTTTGTAAGCGAGTAGAGACACCATCTTTGCTCCGATACCTTTGTTAAGAAAGTATTTCTAGAAAATAAAAGAAGAGAGAAATCCAAGGGAAGGGAAGAAGAGAAAGAGAGAAAAGAGTTGTATAATTCATAACTTGTACGGGTAAAAGCATGGATGGAGAGGTCCAGCTAGTGGGGATTTGTTTAAAAACCATTTCAGCCAATTATTTTATTTTATTGTGCCGGGTTTTATTAGATGCACTTGTTTTGGTTATTTTGAAATTGAAATATAGATGTAATTGTTGTGGGTTTTTTGTATTAAGATATAATACTTGTTTATTGATTTCTCATCCGCCAATACATAAATATTAGGAGTTCCATGATTCTTAAATTCAAGCATTTCTGGGTTTACATGGTTCTTAAATCAAAGAAGGGATTCTTTGATATGTAAGTGATAATTATTGTTTTGTATTTTAGATGCAAATTGTGTTGGCTCTTCAATGGATAAGACTTACATGTGATTAAATGTTGAAAATGTTCAATTTTGCATTTTCTTTTTTGTTCAATTATTCTGTTAAAAATTTTAATTTTGACAAAAAGTGTTTCTATAGAAAATAAGACATAAAAAAAGAAGTGCTCATTTGGTCAAAGGTCAATAAATAACCATATAAGCATAAATTCTGACCCGTTAAGGGTAAAATGATTAAAGAAACAAAATACATGTGTGAAAATACCATTAACTTTAAATTTTCAATCTATCCCTTACAGATTTAAGAACAAATAATTCAAATGACAGGAGTGTTATTCATTTAATTATTGAAGTAAGTGATTAATTTATTATTATTTAAATCATTACTAAATATCTTAGATAGGAAACTCATCATAATTCTTACTAAAATTTTCTTTATTACAATTATTTATTTTATTTTATTTTTAAAACTCTGTTTTACTGATCTACATATTTCTTATATTTTTTTTTTATTTGCAAAATTAATTGAACTCATTATTAATATAGTTTTGGATCAGATGTGATCGTTACTGATGATGTCAGCTTACAATTCTTCCCAAGGTTGGGTGAAATATCTTGATGTAGGAAATATTTATAAACTCGGGGAATATAGATACAAAATGATTAACACAGCAATTAGTCTATGTCGCCAAGGCTTATCACCTCACTAGTGACAGCAACCTCGCCACGCATTACTCACTATGCGTAAACCATGTCTGACTTATTATTATGAAGATTAAAAAGCTTTGGTAAGATAACATGTTGCCTGGAAGTTAAGTCTTAACACATGGCAACAGGATCACATGATTCATTTCATGAGCACCTAAAGCATGACATCTGTCCTTAACATGCTAAGGACTCTGCTTCCTCTCATTCCCAGGCTCTCCACCCAAGAACTTATTATGAACTTCTCCTGTAACCTTTTACTCAGATCCTTCTCTCCTTTCTACAACCTTGCATCAACATATTTGATCTTCAAGAATGTTCTCTCAGGAATCAGGATTTTAAAAATGATGGAATAGATAAAGAAACCACCCATTTTATTATTCTTTCAAAGACTAAATAAAGGAACAGTGTCATAGCAAATCCAACAAAGTTGGATCAGTTCACTGTTGTGATACATACAGAAGAAGCTTAAATATATTAATCTGCAGGTTTATTAATTTCATTCGAGACAAAAAAAACTACATTGAGTCCACCAAGACGCCATTCCCGAAAGGCCTCTGGTTGTAGCAGTCAAGATTGTTACCATAGCCGACTCCAAGCATGTCAGAGTACCTCTTATAGAACCCAATACGGTCCTCTACCTGCGGATTCCTACCCTTACCACATTCAAGGCCTCCATTGATAATATTTGTGATCACACCATACCCTGGAACCCGACCTGCTTCCTGATCACTACTAGAGGGTGACCATGCTCCGATGATCACGCTATGGCAAGATGGCTTTGGCGATTGTGGAGTCATCCAAAACCAGAACGCTGACTTGAAGGAAATTGTAGGATCACTGGTTAGCAGGTCTGGGTTGTTTAACAAGTCAACCTCTATGGCTCTTCCACACGGTCCATAGTTGAAGTTCCTGAAATACAAAGTTGATTAATCATTACAATTTCGACACCTCACCATAAATATAGCATTTCAGGAGAAGAAACGAACGGTGAAAGATGATGCAGTTACCAAGAAAGTTGTATGGGACCCCGGCCAAAATATTGTTTACCAGGAGCACAAGGATTGTTTGGATCCGAAGCGCAAAAAGATGAAGAAGGGTTCAATTCCTTATTGTAGCAATATCCCCATGCATAAGGACCATCCGGTGCAGCCCACCCTCCCCCACCAGTAGTCTCATGGGAAGTTTGGGCCAAGAAAGCAGCTATTTCCCTCTTGCGAGTAGCTTGGTCACCAGTTGTAGCAAAAGCAGGAAAAGAACTTGCAGCAGCAATGAAAGCATCATATGTATAGAAGCCACGGGCAGGACAAGCCCCATCGTTCCTATGCAAAAGCATCCGATCAAACGTCTCTCTTGATATAAGATTGGTTAGCCCACCAGGCCCAGGGGCAGGGCCACTACCGCTGCACTGACTTTGGCAACCAGGAACTGTGCAGTAGTCAGCAGTGCTGCCACACCAACCAAATTGGCTACAACATAGACCTCCGGGACAAAGAGCCCCACCTGCTTGCCTTCCACACTGCTCAGCCGATCCTATTATTACATAAGACAAGAACAAAAGGAAAACTGACAAGGCCTGAAGAAAGCTCATTTCCAATACAAATTTGTCAATGTGTGGTGAAGTACGATTGGAAGGATGTACATTTTATATTTTTGGTATGATGGTGAATGATAGATTATTAGTATTTCTCTTTACCGTAGTAGTTTAAATAGAATGGATAAGAAAAAAGAAGAAGATAAATATTAGGATTCAAACTCCTGACTTACTTTAATGTATGGAGATTTTTATCACATCATATGCTTGACTTCTCAATTTGACAAAGTTGGAAATTAAGTATTGGGATGTAGGCGGCTTTTTTTTTTTTTTTAATAAGGCGGCTATTGAATTATCTTAACTTCTTGCACATGAATTATTATATGAGGCCAACATTAAAAATATTGTCACTCAAAAGTCGCCTGTCTTAATGTGAGAAACCAACAATAGTTTTGTACATTGATTTTGTATTATATAGGTTTGTCCAACTTCTTGTCAGCATTAGTTTACAACAAGTTAGGTCAGTTTTTATTATTATTTATGGTGGGTAATTTTTATGTGTATTCGATATTTTAAATTTCAAAAAGAAATTGTTAAAAAGGTGTTATTAATTCTTCTTCAATGTATAAGTAATAGATTTATTCTTATACTTTAATTTGATTATTTTTTGTCTTATACTTTTTAAATTTTAAAATTTCAATATTGATCAAATATTAGTTATTAAATTTGTTAAGTTAAATTTTGCTATTCTCAAATCTTATCCGACAAACATATAATCATATGTATAATGCCATATCGATTTATTATTTTCACATAATACTCCTAAAAAAATCATTTTATTTTAGTTCATGGACTTAATGGATATCATTTGAGTCGTGATTTTTAGTGCAATAAATTAGACAAAAAAAGTACATCTCTATTGAAGTTGCAGGGAGATGCTCAAAATGGAAGGTCTTCTAGGAAGGTTCTTGAGCTTTTTGATAAACTCAAACCATAGTTTGATCTCTTTGATCTTTACACTAATTGATCTTCTTTGTTATCCATGAACTCACTTTACGTAGAACATAGATTCTAATCTAAAAATCGAATACATGACAAATTTAGGATTTTCTAGAAAAATTGACATGATTTTCTACGTAAAACCAGACAAGCTTAAAAATTCACTAAACCACTGTTCTTGTGTGGATGTTTGAAGAATCTTTATATTTATGTTAGAAGCACTCGATTAATAGAAGAAAAGAGCAGAAACATAAATGAAAGAAGCAAGAAAAAGAAAATGGTCTACTTGTTTTATTGAATAGACTCTAATAATCTATAAGAACTGAGTCTTTGTTATTTATACAAGAATAGTTAGTGAAGCAGCTAATTTTCAGCACCAACACTTGATCCTAGCTGACTCAACTGATTCATTAACTGAATAACGGAATTACCTAACTTGACTAACAGCTAACAACTTAACAAACTAACTGCAGTTGCTTTAACTGCTAACTGCCTAACTACTAGCCTAAGCTCAACAAGCTGATTCCTTAACATTCACCTATCTAGTTGCTCTTGTCAACTGCTACCCTGCAATTGCTCATCTATGCTAACAACTTTAACATGTGTCCTGGAGTTGGTGAAAAATCTAGCTGAGAGAGGCTTGGTGAGCACATCTGCTACCTGGTCCTGAGCTGGAACATGACCAATAATCAATTTGTCAGCTACCACCTCTCTCGAACAAAAAATAAGTCAAGTTCTACATGTTTAAACTTAGAGTGTAGGAATGGATTTGCTGATACTGCTACAACACCTGAGTTACCAGACCATACAACTACTTTATCTACAACTTGAACTTGTAACTTAGCTAACAAAGATTCTAGCCAAGTGATTTCTGTAGTGGCATGTGCTAAAATATTGTATTCAACCTCTATAGTGGACCGAGAAACCACCTATTGCTTCTTAGAGCCCCAAGAAACAGGATTGACAGGTAGAAAAATGCAGAAGCCTGAGGTGGAGCTCCTATCATCTGGATCAGTGCCCCAATTAACATATAAGTAACCAACAAGAAACAAACGATATGCTACAGTAAGAAATATCCCATAATCCAAGGTGGCTTGCAAGTGCCTCAAGATACGTTTGACAACTTTGAAATGCTGATCAAGAGGCTTGTGCATGAAATGACACACCCTGTTAACAACAAAGACAATCTTAGGCCTGGTAATAACTATGTACTACAAGGCCCCTACTATGCTCCTATATTATGATTCATTGTCTATAGGACTCCCAACATGAGCAGACAAGTTACACGAGGTGATCATTAGAGTAAGAGTATCCTTCAACTGGTCCTTATGACTTCTCCTCAACAAGTCTAGGACGTACTTCCTTTGACTAAGAAACAATCCATTAGGTGTATAAGTCACCTCAATTCCTAAGAAGTAATTGAGTTTTCCCAAGTCTTTGAGAGAAAATTGTGCATCTAGAGATTGAACAAATGTATCCACACATGGTTGCTGATTTCCAGTGACAAATATGTCATTCATATAGACCAAAACATAAACACCATATCACTTGACCTTTTAATGAAAAGAGAATCATCTGACTTGGACAAAACAAAACCTGTAGCAACCAGGTACTCTTTGAGCTTGTGAAACCTGTTGGAAAAAAATCCGGTTTGAAAACGATTTTCTTGCACATCGAAAAATAAAAATTTTGAAAACCGACGCGGTTTGTTATATTTATAGCAATAAACCCTAGACCGAAATCGTACATGTGTTTTTGGATAGACAGATCCTTGTCGTCTCTGACTTTCAACCAAATGATCTTCTTCGCTATTCTCATACTACGAATTGCCTCGAGTGTGGGCTCGATCAAATCGAATGAAACACAGAAACTAGAAACATTTTTTTGGGGATGAAAACAAAAATTCTCTTCTCAAATAGAAACTGATATAATTGTTATCCCGGAATATATATATTTAATTCTTAGGAATAAAAATCTCTATGTTTGGGCGGAATAAAGATATTTGAAAGTTCTATAAATAGCCCTATCGGTGCCATCTATTTATATGGAGAGAATGTAATTGAACTAGATTAGAATCCTTATTGAACTAGATAAATTTATTTCAACTAGAAAAACGAAATCTTATTTTTACTAGGATGTACGGGGTGACAACCCTAGTTAAATATACTAGGGTTTTCCATCCCTTTTTATTACATAACGGGATTTTGGGCCTCTTCCATATCGGGTCTAATTACAAGTACTTCTTAGGCTTTTAACCCAATACTTTATAATTTGATTCAACCCAATATATGTTTTTCTATTTTCTAAAATAAACTTCAATATTTATATTAAATAACTTTCTTATCACAATTTTACCCTCGATAAAATTATGACGATTTTACCCCTAATAAAATTTTCGAGAAAATATATTTAATATTTCACCATTCAACTTGTTCACTTTGATTGTATGATTTATTTTCATTTTCATGCTTTAAAATAACTCAAAAATGTAAACTCAATCTTCCGATCATTTTTGAGAAATCCTTGTTCATTTGTAAATGAATTCATTTATCATTTTCATTTTCATTTTCATTTCCATTTTGAGAAAATCACATTCATTTCCAAATGATTATATTTTCTCCATTCTCATTTTTATTTTGGAGAAAACCATAATCATTTCCTGAATGTTTTCCATTTCTCCATTTTTATTCATTTTGTTCATTTTCATTCAACACACAATTCATTTCTGGTTTAAACTAATTAGTGGAGGGACCGATTGGACATATGCAACTAAGTCTCAAATGATTTATAATTAAGTTCCAGCTTTTCGCCTATTAATTATAAACTCATTTAGTCACGAAATCATTCTACTATAGTATCGTGACTGAGCTCTCCCCAACGACATACCATTACGAAAGCAACTTGATTAGTGCTCATCCAATGACATTGTCATAAGTGTGTTACCCTCATAGGATATCCTTGATCTCTTTGGGATAATATTCGTTCTCTAAATATTATCCTATTTTATCTCATAGTAACCATTACATCTTCCTTCATGAAAAGTCAATTACTATCAAATAGTATTCAAGCATTTATCACAAAGACGAATAACCCGTGGCCACGTTTAGTTTTCATCAACTATGTAATGCCAATGAGAGGATATCATTTACCCACATCTCGGGCTATGAATTCCACTGTTGTGATTGATGCTACATACTGCAGAAGTCGTACACCCAATGCACCAGCTTTCAGTTCCTCATCTATTCGAACTCAGACTTTTACTTACATCAAAGTGTACAAGTCACACATACATAGTCCGTCATCCACTCAGGATTTAGGTATGACACACTATGAACGTCACAAGGGAATAAATCCATAAACAGATTCATGATCTATTCTTCTAAGGTCCTATCCGATGTACTGTCAGTCCAGTCAGTCACATCCATGTCTCTATCTTCTGGGAGTCATCCGCTCCGATGCCTAAGACAAAGCATCTCCATAATTGGACCTGATAGACGGCATATTATTATTTCAATTGGTTTGCCTGTTTTCGATTAGACTGATGACATGTTTAAGTTCGTCTACTTATACAAGTTGTCTTTTCATATTACGATCCGACCACATAATACTGCTTAGTATTAGTTTAAACGTTAGACAACCAATGAGTAACATTTGCTTCCATTTTGCTTTGCGTGCAAAAACCATACGAGGACAATCATACGAATTATATTAATGTAATACATGAATTTGTTTTATTATTCAATCTGTTCGAAAAATTTACAATTTTACAAATGAATATATTATATTCACGGCACCAGATCCAACAAAGCCAAGAACTTATCTTGTTGTTTATGCAATAGAAAATTAGGATTATCTACTAACTTGCCATCCCTATCAACTAAAAACTGCGATGGAACACTAACGGTCCCTAAAACATATCCTTGCAAATTATAACCTTCAAGAATCAGCATTATTTGATGCATCCATAAAATAAAATAGGTTTCACTCAATTAAACAGTTTCATGTTTTGGAAACTGCTGAATTCGCTTACCGGCTACACAAGAACATGACCCTGGTTCTATATGAAGAGAATGCACCTGCTCATCATCATTGGAAGACTGATGTTGACTGCCTTCATTCGCGGAAACCACCTCTGGTGCCATAAAGACCACTTCTTGAATCTACAACTACTCCCCCTTAAAGTGAACCTTCTAATGAACAAATTACCACCGTACACAGCAAAAAAATACTGGCATTGGTACCATGTTAGAAGCACTCGGTCAACAGAAGAAAAGAGCAGAAACAAAAATGAAAGAAGCAAGAAAAAGAAAATGGTCTACTTGTTTTAATAAATAGACTCTAATAATCTATAAGGACCGAGTCTTTGTTATTTATACAAGAATAACTAGTGAAGCAGCTGATTTTCAGCACTAACACTTGCTCCTAGCTGACTCAACTGGTTTATTAATTGAATAAGAGAATTACCTAACTTGACTAACAGCTAACAACTAACTGCTTAACAAACTAATTGCAGTTGTTTTAACTGCCTAACTGCTAGCCTAAGCTCAACAAGCTTATTCCTTAACAGTTTGCTTGTACCTAGAGATAATATACGGAAGAAAGTGGAAAATACAATAATAGATAATTACCAGCTAAAACATCAATTTGTTGTAAGCAAGTGTGGTTCTTATGTTGGCACAAGACACGACACACCTTCCTTCACACCATATATATTTGCTAAGCTCTTCACACCATATATTCTAACATAAATGATGCAGAAATCAAGACTCAAGACTCAAGACTCAATTCTTAGAGTAAAACGCAATTGATCTATTTCCAAAAGAATGGATTACGTATTGGAATTGCAAACCAAATCTGAAAAACTCAATTTAAGAAAATGAATATAAAGTAAAATAAAATTAAGATTCGAAAATTAAAAGAAACAAAGAAAACATTATTCGGTTTCAAGGGATTGGAATCTGATTCCAACTTGTGGAATTAAGGAAGCATTCCAAAATTTCAAAACTATTGTATCAACAAAATTTATCCAAAATTTTTCACAATAAAATAAATAATACCAGGTTAAATTTATAATATAAAAAATTTCAAAAAAAAAAAATCAACATTTACTATTATCAAATAAAATAATTATATTTCGTGTAATTAATTTTTATTGATGTGTCAAATAGTTTTATGATATAAATTCAGTTTAATACTTAATTTTTTAAACTTATGGTTATCAAACACAATAAAAAAAATACTAATTTTTACTTCAACCTTTTGATGAATAAAATAGTTAGCAATCACAATCATCGGATGATTCTCTATCAACTCTCTAAAAAAACTCATTTCTTAAAAATTAGATGAAAAGTTGAAAGGGCATTGAATTTCAAATAAATTAATAAGTAAATAGTTCTTAAAATAAGAATAATTCTCTCAACCTTAATAATTAAAAACCTCACATTTAACTTTGTTAATTAAGCAAAAATCTGAATTACAAAGGTTGACCAAATTATGTACTTTTAGGTAAAAGATGTAGGAAATTCTAAAATAAATAAAACTATGTGTTTGTGTTGGTGTGTGGGAATAAAATAAATTTATGAGAAATTAATGAAGGTTTTATGGTGTGTATCAATATTATTTTCTTTAAGTTCCCACGCATGTTATGGAGTGGAAAAGAGTTACTGACAAATGAACCTCGATGATACAATGAAGCCAAATGATTGTTTACGTTTTGCACTGATGGAAACAGTTCACTGAGCAGAGCATAGCAATGATATCAATTTCTATAAATAATTTTTGCAGTAATTTCTTATAGAATAATTTAGGAATATAAAAGATGGTGAGAGAAATAGAAAGAAACTTTATTTTTATGTTTTTGGGTGTTTCATACAAATGAAATCTCACTCATGTCTCTTCATAGGGACATAACTACCCAAATGGATAGTAACTTCTTTAGTAATAAAGATAATTATTCAATAGATATCTACTTAAATAAGTATAACCATTTATTATTAATTAAGTGACATGACTTTTGGTAACAAGAAACATAACTATCACTATAAATAGTGACAACTCTTAGTTAATAGTTAAGTGACATAATTTTTTTTTGATTAGTTATAACTTTTTATTTGCAACTATTGAAACACTGTATATATTTTTAAAATGTTCCAACAATTTCACACAATCATATAATTTAATTTAAGAGATACGAGTGACTTACTAATATTGTTTCAAGTAAGACTCTTAAAAAAGTAAAATCCTATCCCAATCTAAATTCTTCCTAATCTTTGACTAAAAGCTAAATTAAAATATAAAATATTTATTCAAGTTATGAGAAAAATCAGTTTTCATGTAGTTCCTATTATTGACACATTTAACTAAATAACGTTGTTAATTTTGAATATTTTAAAAAAAAATATATATATATATATTTGTTTTCTTTAGAGTTCATGCTTATATATATCTTTACACTACAATTTCAATAAAATTGAACAAAAATATGAAACATACAGAAAGATTTTAGCAACGTTAGCAGCCATGAGGCCAAAGGCGGGTTGTGGCCGTAATATGTGAAAATATATTCATTTTTTTCCAAAAATATATATTCAATAAATTATGTTTTGGTTCCTTTCACTTATAATTTATAAACAACCAAATATGGTAACGATCTTAATCATATCTTCTGTCTCTACATATTTTCTTGTAAGACCATTTTATCGTCTCTTTCCCTTTGAAATATGATCATCTTTAATCCTCTATATGATATCAGCCGCATCCAACTTGCTTAAACAAAATCATCATGTCCATCGAAAATAGGGATATTCAATTGTTTCTTAAATTAAAGTGTTTATAAAAGTAATATAAATTAAAGAAATTTGAATTTTATATTTACTAATGAATTTTTCGTGTTGGAAAATATGGACATCATATATATAATAAGGATAATTACATGTTATTATTTACTATAATGATAGGTTAGCCCAAATTAAAAGTTATCTAATTTGGTTAAGATTTATTGAGCTTTAATTCTTAAATAAAGTATGAGTCAAATATGTGTAGATACTCTAGTAATTAATTTTTAATTAATGATGGACTAATTAGGAATTGGGGCTAATGTGCCAAAGATATATATATATTAGGGTTATGGTTCCCAAATTACACACAAGATGATTTTTTTAATATCCATCCTTAGGAAAAAGAGCAAATATTCTCTAAATTTCTTTTGTGTTAATTTGGAAGATCAAATCCCCAAGATTCGGAAAAACTTTAAGGAATTCATGGATTCAAGTACGTTTACGCATCTAATTTTGTTCTTGATGATTTGACATGATAGATCCTGGTTTATGATTTATTAAGTTTTGTATCAAGATTTTAACGATTCTAACATTTCAAACATTGAAATCTTAAAAAATTGGATTTTTTTTTGTACCAATTGGAGTTTCTGTTCGTCAAAAATAAGTTTTGAAAGCATTGTATAGAGAAGAAAATGAAATGGTGTAATTAATCAAATATTTATAGAGAAGAAAATGAAAGCATTTTGAAAATGGAGGAGATTATTGGAACATTTCCAAATATTTATAGTATTCCAATAATTATAAATGAAAGGGTGTAATTAATCAAAAGTTATAACTTTCGGTTATTAATCAAGAGTTATGACTATTCATAATAATAAGTTAAGTCTCTTATTTAACAAAAAAATTATAACTATTCAAGCAATATTACTTGAGTAGTTGTGCTTATTTAATAGATGTTACTGGAATAATTATATCTTTTACTTTAATAGTTATATCTGTTTAAGAGATATTAGTTGAACAATTATGTCTCTTTTAAATATGTGATTATTTATTAAAAAAACACCTATTGAAAGTTATGTCTATATGAAAGTATTTCGAAATAAAGACTTTCGCTTTTTATTTTCAATATTTGGAGTTGATACGTTAGATACAGATAGATCATATCTTGTAAATTTTCTCCACTTTTCTTTTCTCAATCGGCCCCTCCCCTTATATCCTTTCTTTTGTGCTCCTTAAGAACTAAAGAACTAAACAAGTGGATTTCTTTCTTATAACATAATGATAAACGTAATGATAACTTTTCTGTCTTTTTTTGTCACTCATTTTTTATCAGCATAATATTTTTCCTAATTTTTTTTTCAATTAGTGCTGGACTCTAGACTATATATAGTTTAGATAACCCGCGAAAATTTTTGACATATTTGATTGCGATCTTGATATAGACAGGGCGCTCCTTCGTTTCAAAATCTGAATAGAACAATCTTTATTATTTGAAGCGGTTCTTTCGGGCAATTATCAAAAGAGGGCAATTGCTTCGAATTTGATCAATTGAGATATCTAGAAACAATAACAATATCACAATAATATATATATTTCATTCGAATTTAAAGTGGATTCTTATTTTCTATTTTCTGTATTCTTTTTAGATTCAATTAGATTCAAGGGCTAAGCAATGAATAAAAAAAAAACAAAGAATAGATTCATGGGCCCCTACTTTATAATATAATGAAAGGCATGCTTGATAGAAAGATTAGATCACATAAAGTCAACGAATGAGGTGGGTTCATTAACAACTCACAGATGAAAAAATGGCAAAAAAGAAAGCATTCACTCCCCTTCTATATACATGAGAAATCTTATAAATAGGAGTGAGACTTCATTTGGATGATATACAAAAAAGTTTTTTCTATTCTTCCTCTATCTTCTACTATTCTTAGTTTGTTCAATAAAGAATTACAGTAGAAATTCTTTATAGAAAATTGATTCTATTGTTACAATATGCTTAGTGCTTAGTGGACTATTTTTGTTAGTGCAAAACGTAAATAGTCACCGGGTTTCATTGTATCCTCGAGATTCATTTCCTTGAAACTCATTTACAAGCCGAGTATAGGTAAGGGCGCATAGAACCTTAAAGATAGTGGCTTGATGCATGCCTTAGAGCTTTTTCCTATTGATTCGAGTTATTGTTCATGTTCCATTCGTGTGTTTGAGATTTTTATCACCGATGTTCCGCACTAACAAACCAGCTGTCCAACACAATGCTATCCAATTAAGTTAGTTTCATCCAATTTGGCCATACACAAGTTAGTTGTTGTCATTGTATAATTGAAAACAAGACAACTGCAACAAATAAATCTTGCACGACTGCAGCTACATATTCTATCCATTTCTATATGATATTGTTTCCCTTCGAAGTTGGAACCTAACATATTCAAATTTTCTCCTCGTAAAAGAAATGTCATTATATATAAGGTTTAATTGTGTACTATTAGGGAATCAAACAATACAGCTAATTGTATTTAATTTAAAAAAAAAGTATTTTGTTTCGTCATTTAATTCACTCATAGTGTACAGAATTATACTCTATTTGTGCAACAAATATAACGATTTGTTAATTCCATAAGTAAGATTAATAAAGCCCCATATATCTCATTTGTTTAATTTTTACCTTTTAAATATCAGTTAGTGATATGTTGTGATTTTCTAACCGGTTGTTGAATCCAAAAAACAAAACCCACTGCTAGTGATGCATGCTCTATAGGCAAGAAGAACTAGGATAGAGATTCGTAGTTGAAGTTTCTAACCGGCCCAATTACAAGAAGCAAATCAAAGCAACTTGGAGCAAAAAAGAAGGCTTATGTGTGAGCCTCTGTGATCAATTTTTTCAAGAAAACCAGGATTTGGATTCTTTCTTCAAGAATCAAGGTTTCCATCATGCTCGTACTTGGAAGATCATAGCACGATTTTCTTTGTGTCGAAATTTTTGCAAAATTTGACTTAGCTATAGGAAGGTCAGGACTTGCTGGGTGTGGTGGTGTCCTTAGGAACTCTAACGGGTTATTTGCGGTATATTTTTTTGGTCCTTTCGGTACTGTGTTGTCAATAGAAGCAAAGGTAAAAACTATTTGTTAAATTGCCTTGGTTGCATTGCTAGAAGTTATTGGCTGAATCTATTCAATCATGGTTATTTCCTGGATTTTGAAGAAAGGATTATGCTCGTGGCGTTTCTAGGATTGTTTTGCTGACATTGAAGAGTTTATTGTTTCTATTAGGAATGTGCAATTTGCTAACAATTGTAGAGAAGCCAATGGATTTGCTAATTCCTTGGCTAAACTGGTTGTATGTAAGGGACTCCCTCTTACATGCTTGGTTTTAAGGGACCTTCCTTACTATTGTAACCTATTTTTTAACCTCTATGAATATATTTCTCTTTTTATCGAGAAAAAAAAAAACTAATTGATCCTTATTTTGTAAAAAATCAGTGAGATCTAGTATGAGGAAGACTAAGGCTTAGTTTGGATGGGCGGTGTGTTTACCTCCGGTGAGGTTAAAAACAATGGTGGTATGTGAGATTAGTTCTTGAAGCGGTGAGATTGGACATCAGTAGTGGTGAGATTAGAAACAGCGGTAGAGTGTGTGTTTGGATTCAAATGTAGCTGTAGCGGTGAGGTGAAAATGAAAAATGACTATTAAGGACATCAAATTAGAATTGATATATAATAGAAGTTTTTAAATTATTTTGCTTATATAAAATTATTAAAATATGTGAATTTATAAATTCATTTAATAAAATATTAAAATGTATCTTCCAATATTTTATTATAAATATTTTAATGAATTATATAATCAATTTAAATTATTTATTAGATAAAATGATAAATCATATTTAATTATTTTTATAGTTAACCATTTTTTTATAAAAATGCTAAGTATTATATCAACAAATAAAAACATTATATTTTCGAGGGAATAAAAAAAACACTACTTAAATCATATTGAGTATTAAAATATACTAAAAGAATTTGACATTAAATAAAAATTTAATTATATTTATATTAAGAATATGATAATTTTTTAATACGTACAAATATAACAAGTGTAAAATATAAACATATATTGAAAATTTAGAGATAAAATATAAAACATATAAAAGAAATGCTACAACAAATATGTGGATAAATAAAAATTCTCCTGCATGTCACTTTATATTATTTAGGAGTAGAAATTGGTAAAACAAAGGGGGCATATTTTCCAAATAGATGGCTCGGTGAACTAATTGGAGCTTTCTACATCGAGTGGAAAATGGGGCATCGATTGCCCAAACACACTTCACCGGTATTTATCCAAACAAGAAATCAAAGTGCGATTGAGCATGGGAAAGTGTGAAACACATTGAACTGGAGGTTCAGTGTAATCCAAAGGGAGCCTAAGGTTTAGTTTGGATGGGCGGTGAGTTTACCTCCGGTGAGGTTAAAAATAGCGGTGGCGGTGAGATTAGTTATCAGAGCGGTGAGATTGGACATCGAGCAGTGGTGAGATTAAAAACAAATGTGGAGTGTGTGTTTGGATTCAAATGCAGCTGTAGCGGTGAGGTGAAAATAAAAAATGACTATTAAGGAAATCAGATTATAATTGATATATAATAGAAGTTTTAAATTATTTTACTTATATAAAATTATTAAAATATGTGAATTTATAAATTCATTTAATAAAATATTAAAATATATCTTCCAATATTTTATTATAAATATTTTAATGAATTATATAATCAATTTAAATTATTTATTAGATAAAATGAAAATTATTTTTAATTTTTTATAGTTAAATATTCTTTTATAACAATGATAAATATTATTTTCCCAAATAGTAACATTATACTTGGATCAAATTTTGAAATATCTAAACGAATGATTTTTAATAAAAAAATATGTAGTAACATAAGGCATAATAAGTTATATTTTTTGAAAACACATTTATATAATTTTAATTACAATTAAATAGTGTAAAATTTCAAAATTATGAATTTGGAATAAGATTTTTACTTTACAAAAATGAAAATAAATATTTAATAGATAATTATTTTAATATTATGAATATGGTTAATGAAATTCTAATAATTTATTTTTAAACTTTAATAGATAAATATTTAATAGAGAAGAATCTTAGATGAGCATCTGCAAAAAAAAACTCGAAGTCTCAAGGTTTCATTGGGATATATTTAATTAAAATATACATATTGAAAATACCTAAAATAATAACTAAAAGTATGGGTATTTTTGTCTCAAGAAATTACTTACTATCTCACTGGGTTTAATTGCTGCTAAAACCCCTAGCCACTTTTCAGCATATCAGTGTGGTTAAAATGTTTTTCACTGGCAAACTCAATATCATCCAAAGGGGTGACTGGTGAGGTCGCACAAAAGCCAAGAGAAAAAACTCACCTCCCTAGAGCCAAACGGGCATCCAAAGGGAGCCTAAATCAAGCACCATCTCAATTATTGTTATTGAGAGAGCTAATAATAGATTAAGAGACAAGAATTTAGTGAGTGGCGGATCCAGATGGAGCATTGAGGGGTCAATAGACTCCAAAAAAGAAACGTACCAAAAAAAAAAAAACTTATAATTGGTGTATTAACCCCACAAATTCTTTTTTAAAAAAAGTTTTGTAAAAAAATTGATCTAGCAAATAAATTGAAAATGTCCTACATTTGAAAAACTTTTATTTTATATAAAAATAAATGAATCCCTCGTCCACTAAAACCCCAAAATTCTAATCTTTTTATTTTCTTCTAACACTTATCATTTTTTCTCAAATTTCTCTTATTCTCTCACACTCTCTTTAGAATTTTTATAAGATAAGTATTCAATCTTTCAATACTTTCAAGCAAGTCTCCCTAATTTGGTAACAACTCTTTTTTTTTTCAAGCTTTATTAATTAATCTCAAGAAAATTAGGATGGTAGTTTTTTTTTTTTTTGGTGATAGATTACAATTTTTATGCAAAATTTAGTTATTTATTTATTGAGTGATTTTGAGATATTAATTCTATATGAGATTCCTAACATCGTGAATGTGTAATAATTTTGTATGAGATTCCTAAATAATCTTGAATTTTTTGAATGTTGACTAGAAATTTAGTATTTTTATTTAGAAATTGTTGTTGCAAGTGTGATTATTGTGAATCTTGTGTTTGAAAAATTGTTATATTGCATTCTCATGGCACCATAAAGCATTTTAAGTGATTTTTATTTTTGTGAAAGGAAGTTACTAGTTATTTGTTGGCTTTGTGAACACTTCTATGCATTTAAAAATTAGATTTATTTGTTCTAAATGTTTAACAGGAACGAGAATATATATTTTTTGAAAACCTCTACTAATGTAGAGGAAGAACACCAAAAATAAATATTATATTAGTTTATATGACTTTTATAAACGTTTGAATTTTCTAAAAATTGACCTCACAATTGACATTTTTGTAACACCTTAAAATTGGGCCTAGGAGTTTTGGGGTATTTTAGAAATTCTAGCTTTAAAGTGCCTGGGAATTTCGTAAGCATGGTAATCGAAATTGTTTTCGTCTATGGCTTTTAGAAAATTAAAACAATTTTTGAAAATAAGGTTAAAAAGATCTTTAATTTTAAAATAAGAGTTGATTTGTAAAATGGTCTAAATTATGAGTTTTTAAATGACAATTAAATCAAAAACTTTAAAACACCCTATACCTTCCCCCACCTAGTTTTATTTTCACGTTAGTTTTCTTCTCCCTCATTCTTGTGCGTCATTTGTATCACAAACTCCTATTTATCAAGTTTTGATTCCCAAACTTAATTCCATTGATTTCTTCCATCCTCGTAGCATTAAATCTCCATAGAATTTCATAGAAAAACACCTAAAAACACCGTTGATTGTGTTATCTCTCAAGTTGTGGGTTTTCCGGGTTTTCAACCAAAAGTTCATTTTTTCCCTCGAAGGTAACTATTCGTCTTTCTACTAGTTTTAAATATTATCTAGTCTTTAAATCTGAGTTTTTAGCCATTAAATCTGTAACGACCCATTTTCAGTGGTGTCGGAAATGATAATTTCGAGTCCCTCAATTTTGGCAAGGGAGTCAGTATTTGATTACTTAATCAATGTTTATAAAGTTTGAGGAGGCTTGTATTAAAAAAATATTAAGAAATATTAATGTTTAGTTAACTAAATTAATTGAAAGGATTTAGTTGTAAAAAGTTGAAAGTTAGTGCCTATAATTAAAAGTATTAAGTAGTAAGTAAATAATAAATTGATGGTCTAGGGGATAATTAAACCATGGAAAATGTTAGTGGACAAATTAGGACTAAATTTAGTTAATGAACAAATTATAAGGCAAGGGCAATTATGTAATCAATTAATTAATAATAGAAATAAACATAAAGTAAAACAAAAGAAAATTTTGGTCATCTTCTTCGGGTGCCGAAAATAGAAGAAAAATAAAAGAAAGAATAGCCATTGTTGAAGCTTGGGTGTTTGGCTGTTTAAGCTAGTGCATGTAAGTATTTTCTTGCTTTATTTTGTATGAACTTTGTATTTTTAGAACCTTTGAAGTTAGACCAAGCTAATTTGAGGATTAGGTTGTTAAATTATGTTAAGTATAGGGACTGTTTTGAGATTTTTGTAAGGTGCTGGAGGTATTTGGATTTATTTTGAAGTTTATTGGGAAATTTAGCTATTTTGGGAGAAGGATTTCGTTAGTTTTACTCTCTAATGATTTGCATTTTATAAATTCATGTTAACATAGGATAAATTGTAAATTTTAGAAATGTGGGGACTGTTTTTTTGGAACCATATGAATTTCGGTTAGCTTGGAATGTAGTTTTGGAAGGTAACTGATTAAGCTTCTGCATAAGGATTTAATTGGATAGAAGACATAAATTAAGAATAATGGTGTAAAATTTCATTAAGGGGTTGATTAAATTGAATTAATATATGAGATTAAATTAACTTTTGATGTTAAGGATTGAGTTGAGTATTGACCAATTATTAGGAATTAAATGTGGAGATATGACTTTATGCTAGATTGTCTAAATTGAATTATTGTAGTTTTGAATTAGTTAATTGAATAAAATTATCGTATTTAGATCAAGAAACGTGCAAAGCAGTCATTAACTGAGGGAAGGAGAAGGTTGTTGATTAATCCATCTCGTTCATCGGAAATTATCATAAATTTTGTAAGTTCGTAGTCCTTAAACTCGAACTTTGTTTTCTTATTTTAATTAGTCTAATTGTGTTTGTTATTTAATTATGTTTATATATATATATATATATATAATTAAATAGTTTCTATTGAATGGATATTTCATGAGATCATATATATGTCTATGATTATGAAATGGATCAATGAGTTATTATTAGATATTTGAGATAAATGGTTGAATTATGAAATGTGGTAATGTGAAATTCGCAAATGAGTGATTGATATTGTTAGTTTATGTTGCGTGTAAATAACTAATACAATTGTGCAAATGTACACGTCATTCAAGTAATAAAGTGATAAGTAAGTATTGTCTCCACAGGGATCGGAAATTAGTAAAAAATTGAGTAAGTTATTATAATCCTATTAACTATACTAAATAGCAGGAAATATTCTCAAATTGAATAGGATGTTTGTTCAATGAATTAATGAAATCAAATACTAAAAACAAAGAATTCATATGACAAATAAAATGTAGTGGCAAATTACTGAGAAAAGCAAGAGTAATTTTGTTGTTGAATGAATAGGACTGGAATTATTTAGGTGAAATGCTCATATCAAAATAATGTCATGGAAAAATATTGTCTAATCAACTGCTCAAAGAGTCACTACTGTAACCTGCCTCTTTCGATAGCTAGATCTTAAGCTAAAATTCTAAGTTAATGTATGTCTATAGAACTCTAGATTAATAACTACAATGAACGTTCTTCTTTGCACAACTTGCAACATCTATGTCTAGAGTGTTACGAATATTTTGTTGAGTATTCGCTTGCATCAAACAATTTAAGATCCAGTATATTTAACCTTTTCAGAATTAAAAATACATCTAAGAACACAACACACAATCAACTATGTCTAGAGCTTGCATGCATGTATTTAAAATAAACATAAATTAAATGAAACAGTAACATAGACAATATCAAAACATGAGCATTAAAAATGATAAAACATTCACCCAAGTAACTCCCACCCAGAAAAGTGTTAGTTCATGGGTGAAAAAGTTAACACTAAAATAAAATCATTCATCAACATTCTCAAAATAAGGTTGAATCACAGAAATCAGGAAAACAAAGGCAGAAAATGCAGAATTTCTCGCCACAATCTAGCTTCTCTTTTATCTTTCGATTGTATGTGAATAAAGAATAGATGTCTTTTCCCCTTCTTCACGTCTGTATTCTGCTATTTGTAGCTTGTAACACCCCTCACTCGTATTCACCATCAGAATAGGGTTACGGAGCATTACCAGAACTACAACATTTTTAAACATACATTTCATATACAACTTATCAATTCAAATACAAATCAATCACAATCAATCTTAGTGTCCCTTAAACGAGCCTACGAGGCCTTAAACATGCATTGAGAGTGGTTCGGGACTAAACCGATAACTCGGGAAATTTTTCAACACTTATAAAATTTTTCTCAAAACAGGGGACACATGCCCGTGTGGTCAGTGTGAGACACGCCCGTGTCACAGGCCGTGCGGACATTCGAAATGGGAACACATGGCCGTGTCCCAACCCTTGTCCTTCCCTATGTCCAAACAAGTGAGGTTACTGACTTGGGTCACCGGCCAACCACACGCCCATGTGTCTAGCCCGTGTGCCCTTCAAAGTGGTCACACACGCCTGTGTGCCAGGCCGTGTCAAACCTATAGGGTATACTGACTTATGCAACACGGCCAAGTCACACGCCCGTGTGCTAGGCCATGTGCCAATTAGGGGGTAAACTGACTTGTGCCATACGGCCGATCACACGCCCGTGTGTGAGACCGTGTGGAGCATACTGACTTTATTTCAATTTCAACACCAGGGGACACACGGCCGTGTAACATAATCGTGTGTCACACACGGCTAAGACACACGCCCGTGTCTCTACTCATGTGGAAAAAAATAGGCTATTTACCAATCCATTTTGCCACCCATTTTGCACATACCTAAACAAACTCAAATGGTACCAATTCAAGATACAAATATGCAACCAAATACCATCAACCAAAGTTCAAATCATACCAATTCTTTACCATCAATATAAATCACAAGTATACCACAATTTGCCATATAATTTCATACCTAATTCACATATACCATTCAATCAACTAAACCATTCCAAACATGCAATATTCTTTCAACCTCAATCACTCATTATAGGTCAATTACCTAACTCAAAATAATATCATTTGCACATTTATAAACAACATCAAATTCACCATCACAAGCCAACTCAAATGGCCTAAATACATATTCATCAATCATACCAAAATGACTCAAACCTATACATGCCATATACCATATATACACACTTCAAAAGTACCAAAATAGATGTCCGATAGTGCGATGAAGTCTCTGACGATCCCTGGTTTCGAGCTAGCTTTGATATACTATAAAATATAGAAGAAAATAAACAAAGTAAGCTATAAAGCTTAGTAAGCCCGTATAATTCAGAATTAAACTTACCATTTATACATAATCAAGACAATAAATAAGGTATACTCAATTCAATTACCAAATGCCTAAACACAAGCATTCATCAACAAGTTAGTCACATAAGTGCATATAATCATCCATTATCTCAATTTAATACTCAATACATTGTATCATATCAAATTCATATAAACAGTAATTCATCCATATAAACACATAGCTTTTTCACATAACCAATAACAAAATTTATGCCCGTTGAACCTATTAGAATATCGAGGGATACTCGGGTGATATACAATACGTGTATAAATCAGTAATCCATCAATTCATTATCATTTCCGCTCTTTCGAGCTATGATCAGTAAGCTCCTCCTGAGCTGATGGATAGTAAGCACTATTGAGCTGAAACGGTAAGCTCTAATGAGCTAAAAACAGTAAGCTCTTACGAGCTGATATATCGGTAAGCTCATACGAGCTGTGGTGAGTCCGCAACACATGCATGATCTCGACCAAAACGGTAACCCTAGTGACATGTCACTTGTATCCTACGACTTTCTACGGTTCAAACGGGACTCGATATTCAATAATTCTCATCAATTAGGCATTCGAACTCAGTAATACCATTTACTCAATTATACTTTCATTTCAAATAATTTACAAGTATTTAAAAAATTGATTCTAATTATACGAACTTACCTCGAGTTGCTCGGATGGAAATTATCAACTATTCGTCCACTTTTCCTTTCCCCCGATTTAATCCCGATCTCGGCTTATCTTGATCTAAATGCCAAGATTAAAGTTGCCGAATGAAGAACCCTAAATTTTGCCTTTCTTCTCTTCAATTTACGGCAAAGGAGAAGATGGACACTAATTTTTCCTTTTGTTTTATTTATTTTAAGATTATTATGTTAATTACTATTATACCCTTAATGAAAAACCATTTAAAACATCCATTTAATGACCAAATATGTCCACTCATGTGTCAAATGGTCAAATTACCGTTTAAGGCCACCATATTTAAAAACCAAAGCTATTTGGCACCTTTAATTATTAGAACTCAAGTTTTACGCTTTACGTGATTTAGTCCTTTTTATCAAATTAACCATTCAAACGATAAAATTTCTTAACGAAATTTTCACACCAACATAATATGACACTGTAAACATTAAAATAATAATAAAATAAATATTTTGACCTCAGATTTGTGGTCCCGAAACCACTGTTTAGATTTGACTAAAAATGGGCTATTACATATCTGCTATCCTTTCTTTCTCAGGAATTCTCCAATGGAGTTCTTCTTTGTGCAGAGAGAGGATTGTTTTCAAAAGTCTCTTTCTCACGCTGATTTCTCCTCTTCTTCTCTCTCTTTCTTTTATTGGGTAGATCCGTCCCACCTCAACATACATTTTTCATTCCTCTTTTCAGGTTGGTTTTTCTGGTACATGCACAGCTGGCTGAGAATGACGTGGATAAAGTGCTGAGTCATCTTCCTGGAACTGCCAAGGCAATTATATTGGCAATCAACCTCACCATTTTCCATGGAAATGTTTCACTTCCTTTATTTTCCCTCATCATCTTTTTCCTCTTCCTACACCTGTGTTCACACAAAACCATACCTTTCCTCCCCAAGTGATAAAAGTAACAAATAATGACCATTATTTTTGTAAAAAAAAATTAAAAATAATGACCATTATATTGCAATCCAAGCTTTGTTATGCAATGTTCTAAAAATATCCTAAAAATACAAATGTATTCACTTAATTACAACCAATTATTCCATTTAGAGGCCTTAAATATAACTCTTTTCAAGACTTATCAGTTTATCTGACTAGCGTTGGGTGCAAATCTTCGTTGGTATATCCAACTAGTGCTAGGCACACATCTGATATCGTCGGTTATCCGACTAGCACTTGGCGCAAATTATTTTCGGTTTATCTAACTAGTGCTTGCACACATTTGATACAGTCAGTTTTATCTAATTAGTGTTGGGCACAAAACTTTGTTACGATTTATCCGCTAGGCACAGGGTGCCATTACCAAATTAATCTATATTGGTAAATGAAGGTTATTATGAAAAGAATATGTATGCTCATGTTGAACTTAATGATAGAACAAATGGAATGAATATCATATGATTGTTTTATATAGTTACAATTATAGAGTACAATAGTAGTTCTTGAATTAAGAAATGAATTCAATATTTGATCATTATTCTGTGTACAGGTTAGGTACCTATTTTGACTGACGACTCAACATCCAGTGTCAACCCCAAACTTAAGTTGGTGATGTTTTCTTTTGAATCTTGGCGTGTACCTAGGATGTTAATGTTTTGAGTGTTGAACTTTTGATTTTAGTTAATTTCTAGTGAAAGTTACCTGTGTGGAATGTTGTCTTGTAAGCTTGTGAATGATGTGTTAACTTAGATAAACGTTTGTATATAGTTGTTTTGGGATATTAATGTAAATGTTATTATATGATGGTTATACTATTGAAGTGGTTGGTTTGATATGTATGCAATTGAGGTGGTTTAAGTATAATCTTTAATCTAGGCTTACTTATAATTATTGAAATGGTGTTATAAATGAATGTTTATCTATATTTGGTCATTTGGTGGATACTTAATTTACTTATTTGATTCTTTAAACTTGTTTGAGGTGCCTTTGAGTGACATATTGGTTAGGCTTAGGATGCATGTTATTTTTGCATGAAATTGATGTATGAATGTGTACTGAAATATAGGATTTGATCTAATTATGGTATATCTTATTCTTCAAGAAATAAGGTATGGAATTGCTTGTTTAAGGGGCTAATTATGCTACACACGACCTGTGACATGGGCTGTCACACGACCGTGTGCCATTTAAAAATTTAGGCACAGGTTCTACACGGGTTGGGACACAACCGTGTGGCCCAAGTCAGTGAGTTACATGGCCTGGTACACGGTTTGTGACACGGGTGATAACTCTTGAGAAGAGTTATATTTCAAGCCTCTAGATTGTATTAATTATTTGTAATTAATTAAATATGTTTGCATTTTTAGATATTTTTAGAACATTACATAACAAAGCTTGGATTGTGCTATACATGTTAATATTTGTTACTTCTATTATTGGGGAAGAAAGGTGTTATTTGTGGTTGGAAACAAGTGCAAGATGAAGAAGAGAAGAGAAAAAGGATAGGAAAATGAAGGAAGTCAAATATTTCCATGACAAAATGTTGGTTAGATTGCCAGCACGAATGCCATGGCAATTCTAGGAAGATGACACAACACTCAGTCCATGTCACTCTCAGCCAGCTGTACTTGTACCAGATAAATCACCCTGAAAAAGAGGAAGAAAAAGGTGTGCTGAGAGGGAGGGACCTACCCTATAAATAAGAAAAGAGAAAAGAGAAAAAAGTAGGATCAGAGGGAAAGAGAAAAAGAGAGAATAATGGTTTCTATCTCTCTGCATCAAATTCTCGTGCATTTTCAAAGGAAGAGTGAAAATGGTATCAACTTACAGAACATAAGAATTACAAACGCAAGGAAGGGGAAGAGAAATCTGCCTTGGGTTTTGCATCAAATCTCATCATCAGAGTCAAAGCTAGAGTAGTGAAAGCTTCCTGCAGTTTTGCCTTTATTTTTTGATTTGAATTTGTGATTCGTGAATTTAAACAACGACGTTGAACGGTTCTGTTATCTATTCTAATGTTCAACCCATGAACTAAATTTCCGTGGGTTGGAATTATTCTGGGTGAATTTTTATTAACTTTTAATGCCCATGGTTTGATTTTGAGTTGAATACTGTTTCATTCTACTTGTGATTATTTTTGATGCATGTATGCAAGCTCTAGACATAGATGACTGTGTAGCATGTTATTAGATCTGATTTAATTTTGAAAAGATTAATTAGACTGGAATATAATTGGTTGATACAGACAAGTATTCGAAAGAATAATTGTAGCACTCTAGACATAGAATTTGTAATCTATACAGGGAAAGGGAGAAAAATATGGATATCAATCTTGAGTCTGTAGACATACAAAAACTTAGAATGATATCCCAAAGTCTGTCTTTCGAAAGAAACAGACTGCAGTAATGATTCCCTGAGCAGTAGAATGGTCAAGATTTTTCCATGGCATTATTATGTTATAGAAATAAACCCAAGTAATTCCAACCTTTATCATTCAATAGTACAAACTCTTTCCCACTTACTATTTGAGAATTGCCACAACATTTTAATTGCCATAGCATATTTTTAGTCATAAATGATTTTCTTAATCCTTTATTACATCTCTTTATCAATTATTCACTTGTTCCTTTTACTCAGTTTAATTAGTCAGTTCCATAGTAATAGCATAACTAATTATTTTAGTCAATTCTGATCCCTGTGTAGACGATACTCACTCATCACTTCATTACTTGATTCAACGTGTGTACTTGCACATTTGCATTACACATTCATACGCGATAATGGGCGTGTCACTCAAGTCATTAAGTTACACAGTTTGGGAGCACGGGCGTGTGTGTCGATCACACAATCATGTGTTAGGCCATATAGGCTGGCCTATGTCACACAGCCGTGTGACCCCTGTTTTTTTCAAAAAATTTTAGTTTGCTTTAAAACTTTCTAACTTATTTCAATTTGGTCCCTGAATGTTCCAAACATATTTTTGTGATCTCATATGTTTAAATTAGGATTCGTAACTACGTTATCACCATGATTAAATATTGGTTTGATTGTTGTGTAATGAATTTGTTGTAAATGGTTCAAAAGTTGATTTGTTACAATTTGTTTGGTAATGTTTCGTAACTCCAATCCAACGACGGATACGGGTTAAAGGCGTTACAAAATCGCATGTTATAAATAAAAGCCAAAAATTGGGTCGTTAATAATGGGTTTTGGGATTTTGAATAAAAACATGGTTTCAAATTGCCTTTCAATTAGTTTTGACATTATTAGAAGGTTTCTAAACTTACTTTGAAGTTTTGTAAAAGAATTCTTGAGTTTTAATGAATTTTCTTTAAAATTGCCATGAACATGTCAAAAATTTCGATACCATGAATTGAGTAGTTTTGCGTAGTTTGAAGGTTGAGAATTAGTCGTGGGTGAATATGTAACGCCCCGAAGTTGGGCCTAGAAGAAATAGGCCTTGAGCATAGGAACACATAAAAGTTTATGTGTGTAAGGAAGTGACAACTTACTTGTTTGCGTTAGTGGCTAAGTGATTTAGGAAGAGTTGGGAGTGTTGGAGAAGTCCTAGGTTCAAACCTGGGCTTTAGCAAAATTTTTGCTTTTTGCTCTTAAGTGAATCTTGGCCTTAGCTTGAAGGCTTTATAAATATTTTTGTTGAAATCATGACACAAGGAGTCTGTTGGTAAATGTGGAAAGTGGCGTGTGGAGTGTACTAGTGGTCTGAGGTTCGAATCCCTGTTTATGCAAATGGAGATTATTTTTACTGTTGGCCATGGGAGGAGTTTGTGTTTGACTGAAACACCAAAAGTTTGAACAGATTTGAATGGGGTTGTTTTTAGCCGAATTTGGGGAGTGAAAAGGGGGATTTTCGGTTGTGGAGGTTTGCGAACAGGAGTGATTTTAGGAGGGAAGAGGGGAATTCGAATTTGGTGGGAGTAGTGCCGAAATGGGACTCTAAGGCCTTAGGAAATTCGGCTGAGGGGTTTTCTCTCAGTTTTGGTCAGTTTGTCATCGGTTTCTGAAACTGTGAGGGCTCTTTTCTTTCTCTGCTCTCTTGTGCCGAATTTGCAAGTGGCCATTTGTGCATTTTGGGTATTCGACTCCTACCATTCTGGTAAAGTAAACCATTTTGTTTTCAAGTCCATTCCTCTCCCCTCTTTTGAACCAAATCTGCCGAAACCTCTCTTTTTTCTCTATTCTTTTCAAGTCTCGGCCAACTGCCTGTTTTATCTCTTCTTGTCTATTGATTCTTTTGGCCAAACCTTGCACTCTAGCCCTTATGGCTCTTTCCTCTTTTTGGCTTGTGACCGAAAGTTCTCCCCTCTCAGTTTCGATTCTGCAATGGCTCTGACAATCAGTAAGTGTTCAATTCCATCCTCTGCTTTACTTTTAAAACCGAATGCACCTATGCTCTTCCTTTCTTTTCCAAAACCAAATAACCCCATTAACCGATTGTTATTTCATTCTTCTCGTACCACACTCATTGCGATTCTAGGGTCTTCCTCAAGGAGTGGTGAAGTATGAACGGCTTGGAGGAGTCACACTTTCATTCTCAAAACGTTCGGTAAGGTAATATGGTTATCTCATGTTTTTTTGGGGTTGGCCGAATATGCCTTACCACTTACTAATCGGTTCTTGACTGTACTTTAGGAAAGTAGCGAAGGTGTGTGATCGTTCTGAATAGCGTTTGTTGAGGGATTAAAGTCACCCTCATTCAAACAAGGTCGGGTGCTCGCAGATCTTGGAACGACTCCGTAAAAAGGTGTGTAATCACACTACCTCTGCTGTGAATCGGCAAAAGCTGAAAAGCCAAAAAGCTGAAACTTTGGAATTCGAGGCCTCATGAGCGTGCGATCGCTCGTGTGGTAAATCGAGCCAACAATCATAGGAGATAGACCGTAGAGGCCACCACGAGCGTTCTCGTGCTCTTGGGCCGTTATGGGCCTTGTTTGGCTGAAATGGGCCGTGTGGGCTCAATGGGCTCGTGGGCCCCACACAGAACAAATCCATGATAGGTGGCAAATACTGGACTGGGCTATGTAGTTCGAATAGCCGTGACTTAATTTGAGCTTAATGGGCCACACGAGCGTGTGGGCCCACTTGGGTCGAATATTGGGCTTTAGGCCCAATTACACCGGTTTGATCATATAGGTTATCTGTGTCGCTCGAGGCGACTGTAGACCTTTGGGAAAGTTGTTAAATGATCGTAATACCCCCATAGGGTAAAATGACCGAGATACCCCCATAGGGTAAAGTGACCGACATACCCCCATAGGGTAAAATGACCGAAATACCCTGTTAGGGTAAAATGACCATAATGCCCCTGTAGGGTAAAATGACCGTAATGCCCCTTTAGGGTAAAATGACCGTAATGCCCCTGTAGGGTAAAATGACCGTAATGCCCCTGTATGGTAAAATGACCGTAATGCCCCTGAATGGTAAAATGACCGTAATGCCCCTGTAGGGTAAAATGACCGTAATATCCCCATAGGGTAAAATGACCGAAATACCCCCATATGGTAAAATGACCGAAATACCCCCATAGGGTAAAATGATCGAAATACCCTCATAGAGTAAAATGACCAAAATACCCCCATAGGGTAGTTAAGGTAAGATTACCAAAATACCCCCATAGGGTAAATGACCGTAATGCCCCTGGAGGGTAAATGACTATTTTGCCCCTCGAGGGTAAATGACTGATTTGTGCTATGATTTGATTGACTTAACTGTGGATGATATGACTGATTCCGAGCATGGCATACTGCATACACGACATACTGCATGGGGTTGGGATCTTGTATTGGAGGAAGTGATTGATATATGAGGGTCGCACGGGTCGCACGAGACGACTGTGGACCCACCGATGGCTTTAAGCCGATTATGTGATTGGTAGCTCTGCTGCAATATTGGCTAGTGCCGCAACCGGTGCTACATAAGGAGTGTAGGGATGGGTGGGTCGATTTAATCCCCACAGGGGTGTAGGGTTGGACGGGAGACGGAGTGCAGGGTTGGTATGGGTATTTATGCATTGCATATACTGATTCTGATATTGAGATGGGCTTAGGCCCAGATAGATGTGATATGTGACATTTGATATGGGCTAAGGCCCAACCGAGGCTGATGGGGGCTAAGGCCCAATTGCCACCAAGCATCGTAATGGGCTAAGGTCCACACCGCATCGTTATTATTATTAAAGGGCCTGTGCCCAGCATCGATTCTCGTTTTCTCAGATACTAATCTTTTTCGTAATAAGGGGATTACACACTAGTTTTCGTAAACTCACCCCGTTTTTAACCTTTCAGGTAATCCCCAGCGTTAGACGGTTCGGAGCTGCGAGGGACTCGGAGGTGGCCACACTACGAACAGCTGTATTTCCGTGTTTTTAATTTACTTTATTTTTAATTATGTTTTCTTTAAATTTGGGACTTTATTGATTGTGATTTAATTCTGCTTGAAGTAGAACACAGTTTTCCAAAACAATAACTATTTTCAAACACTACGTTTTCGCAACTCAATTTTTAAATATCACGTTTTCGTAAATCATTTTGTTTTAAATTAAGCTTCCGCAACAATAAGGTTTTAAAGGTGATAACGTCTTAAATTTCAAGAAGGGTTTTCAATGAAAACATGGTTTTCGAAAAACACTTCATGTGACACGCCAGATTTGGCCATAACGTCTAGGCCGGGTTTGGGGTGTTACATTTAGTGGTATCAGAGTCAAGTTGCAAAAATCGGCTGTGGAATGGGTTTTTAAATCTTGGATTTGAAGAGGTTGTTTTCAAATATGTAAAGTGTTTTGAGATACTTCTTCTAAAAAGTGTGGCACACCGAGTCTCCGGCGCCGAATTCGTAAGTTTTTTGAATACTTTTGTCTGTTTAGATATTGAAATGCGGTAAGTTAGGAAATACTGTGACTACTTTAGAAATTAGACTATAGCACTCTAGATAGAGCAAACTTAAACTATATGGGACTGAAACTGTAGTGAAATTTCGATCTGCCTTAAACTATTAGTTCTGATAAAACGCGAATGGGCAATGGGCACAAGAGATACACGCGAGCGTGGTTCAAGGGGCTGTAATAATGTTTTGAAATCAGAGTGCACAGCGGGAGCGTGGTGGTGAAGTCTGTGTGGTGCAACAATTCTGACAGTTGGAAACTTCGAGGACGAAATTTCTTTAAGGAGGGGTGAATTGTAACGCCCCGAAGTTGAGCCTAGAAGAAATAGGCCTTAAACATAGGAACAAATAAAATTTTATGTGTGCAAGGAAGTGACAGCTTGCTTGTTTGCGTTAGTGGCTAAGTGATTTAGGAAGAGTTGAGTGTGTTGGAGAAGTCCTGGGTTCAAACCTGGGCTTTAGCAAAATTTTTGCTTTTTGCTCTTAAGTGAATCTTGGCCTTAGCTTGAAGGCTTTATAAATATTTTTGGTGAAATCATGACACAAGGAGTCTGCTGGTAAAGGTGGAAGGTGGCGTGTGGAGTGTACTAGTGGTCTGAGGTTCGAATCCTGTTTATGCAAATGGAGATTATTTTTATCATAATATAGGAGGAGTTTGTGTTTGATCAAACACGTAAGTTTGAACAGATTTGAATGGGGTTGTTGGTAGCCAAATTTGGGGAGTGAAAATGGGGATTTTCGGTTGTGGAGGTTTGTGAGCAGGAGTGATTTTAGGAGGGAAGAGGGGAATTCGAATTTGGTGGGAGTAGTGGTGCCGAAATGGGACTCTAAGGCCTTAGGAAATTCAGCTGAGGGGTTTTCTCTCAGTTTTGGTCAGTTTGTCATCGGTTTCTGAAACTGTGAGGGCTCTTTTCTTTCTCTGCTCTCTTGTGCCGAATTTGCAAGTGGCCATTTGTGCATTTTGGGTATTCGACTCCTACCATTCTGGTAAAGTAAACTATTTTGTTTTCAAGTCCATTCCTCTCCCCTCTTTTGCACCAACATGTAACACCCCGTACTCGAGACTGATGCTAGGGCTGGATACGAGACATTACCATACTTGGATTCACTTAAACATTCTCTTATAGGTGGAAAAATTTTGTTTCGACATAAAAACTTCTCTTTCTTAGTCTAACCATACATTTCATGGGTCTACAAGGCCTTAGGCACATAACCGAATACTTTCGGAACTTAATCCAAAACTTTTCTTTGAAGCAGGGTTCACATGCCCATGTGACTTAGAACACGCCCGTGTACCCTTAGACACATCCATGTCTACAAAACCATGGGGAGTTACTGACTATATTCACACGGCCGTGCATGATTAGACACGCCCGTGGATAGGCACACACGCCCATGTCCCTAGTCCATGCCTAAAAACCCAGGCATTCTGCCAATTTACCCACGGCCAAGGCACGCCCGTGCTTCCCAACCGTGGTCGACACTGACTGAATCCACACGACCTGAACACGCCCGTGTCCTAACCGTGTGTTATACACGGCTCAAACAAATGACTGTGGGATATGACCGTGGTATATTCTGACTCATAACATTATGGTACAGGGTACACACGGCCTAGACACACGCCCGTGCATCTAACCATGTGGGCACTTAAAGGCTATTTACCAAGCCATTTGCCACCCTGAAATCAAGATCAACTCAAACTCAATTCAATGCATCTCATAGACAATACTACATACTTCATTGACTTCAATAAACATACATACATAGACAATTTTGGCCAATCACCTAGCCAAATACTAAAGAATAATAAAAGAGGCATACACTTCATTAATTTAATCTTCATTGAAAAACAAAGAGTTTGCCAAATATTTGCCTAGCTCAAAAAATCATTTCCAAAATGACTTACAGTCAACACTTTAACTAACAATTACAACTTGACAAAATACCCAAGTCCTATACATGCCATATTCAAAACAAGTCTAAAATTGTTATACCAAAGTGTTGTTGATAGTGCGATCTCCGAATCCCTGCGTCTACAATCTTCAAGTTATCTTGGTAATACTATAAGAAAGAAGGGCAATGAAAAGGGGTAAGCAATAAGCTTAGTAAGTTGCATGATACTAGTTAGAAATCATACTCCTCATAAAAGAATAGTTCATCCATAGTATTAGATAATTATATACAAACCAGGACTTCTTGACAATCCTTACTTACAATCGCCCATATCTAACGTTTATCGTAACACATATAGAGCAAATTTCTCATGACTCATTCAATAGCACTTGTATTCATTCATATCTTTACAAGTATAAGGTCATTATCACATTCTTTAAGTGGTCTTACATGAAGTCTCCTCTAGATACCGATGCCATGTCCCGGACATGGTCTTATAGAGAATTACCTCTATGTGCTAATGCCATATCCCAGATATGGTCTTACGCCAGCTCTTGTCCCAACGCCGATGCCATGTTCCAAACATGGTCTTACATCAGCTCTTGTCCCAACGCCGATGCCATGTTCCAAACATGGTCTTACATCGCACTCGTATCAACGCCGATGCCATGTTCCAAACATGGTCTTACACTGGCACTCGTATCAATGCCGATGCCATGTTCCAAACATGGTCTTACACTGGCACTCATAATGTGGCTGATGCCATGTTCCAAACATGGTCTTACACTGGCACTCATAATGTGGCCGATGCCATGTCCCAGACATGGTCTTACACTGGCACTCGTATCAACGCCGATGCCATGTTCCAAACATGGTCTTACACTGGCACTCATAATGTGGCTGATGCCATGTTCCAAACATGGTCTTATACTAGCACTCGTATCAACGCCGATGCCATGTTCCAAACATGGTCTTACACTGGCACTCACATTGGATGATAGTATTTTTCATATACCTCATGGTCCATTAGAACTTCACCATCACATTCATATAAAGTTCTCAATTTATTGAAGTATCATGCATCAATAAGACATCAAGCATTCTCAATTATGCTAATACAATATTGTATTAAAAATCACACACAACTTACCTCGTTTTCAAAATGAGCTAGTTATTCGGTTTAGTCCACGATTTTGTCCTTTCCCCGATCGAGGTGAATTCTCATCTCCTCTTGCTCTATAATAGAAAATTAGCTTATTTTAATCATTACATTAACATAAGCATCTCAATAATTATGCTTAGGTAAAATTACCATTTTACCCCTAGATTTTGGCAAAATGACCATTTTTCCCCAAGGCTCGGAAATTAATCCTAATCACATTTTTATCCTCCACAAGTCTAGGCAAACATTTAATGCTCTTAAAGCTATCATCAAAAATCAATATCCTACATACTTACTACAAAAGTTATAACCTTTTCATTATGGTCCTATTTGGTGTTTTCATGCTAACACCCTTTTTAAAAGTTGTTCATCTAGTAACTAAAACTCAAGCCCTTCTATAAAAATGCAGCAAATAACTAAGGTAGCTCTCATGGTAGAACTCTAAACCTTTCACAACATTGGACAATAGTCCCCTCATTTGAAAGCTTAAGCTTTAGGGGTCTCGAAAGTATAATTATTTTCAAGAAAAGTTCACTAGAACACTTACTTGAGTAGATGAGAGCTTGCTGAAATTTTTGAAGGTTTCTACCCCTTCTATGCTGCCAATTTTCGGTGGAAGATGATAAGGGAAAAGATGATATCTTTTCTCTCCTTATTTTATTATTACAAGTCAAATTAGTCCACCTACTACTACTAACTTTGACTAAAATTGATAATCTTGTCTCCCATGCTTTCTTATGGTCGGCCAAGCCTCTTCCAAAGGCTAAATTGCCTTTTAAAGACCCCCAATTAACAAATCATGGCCATATGGTACTTTTAGCATGTAGAATGGAACTTTCGCACTTTATGCGATTTAGTCCTTTTTTGCAATTAAACATGAAATCGCTAACATTAAAGTACCAAAATTGTCATGTTCATATGCTATTATGTTCTAACTCATAATATATCATGAAAATAATTTTCTCCAATCTCGGATTAGTGATCCTGAGATCACTATTCTGACTAGCCCCTAAATCGGACTGTTACAATTCTCCCCCCTTAAGGATTTTTGTCCTCGAAAATCTTACCAGTGAAAAGGTTGGGGTATTGGTTTCTTATCGTCTTCTCGAGCTCCCATGTGGCCTCTTATATTCCATGCCTTTGCCATAGGACTTTCACTAGGGCTATGCTTTTATTTCTTAACTGCTTGACCTCACGAGCCAATATTTTAACTGGTTCTTCACCATAAGTCAAATCTGATTGTATCTCTACCTCTGTTGGCTCTATAACATGTGAAGGGTCTGAACGATATCGGCGCAACATAGATACATGGAAGACATCATGAATCTTTTCTAACTTAGGCAGAAAAGCTAGTCGATAAGCTACCGGTCCTATCATTTCGATAACTTCATAAGGTCCGATAAAGCGCAGACTTAATTTGCCCTTCCGTCCAAATCTGAGGACTTTCCTCCAAGGTGATACTTTCAGGAACACTTTATCACCAACCTCGTATTCTATCTCTTTCCTCTTTAAATCTGAATAGGACTTCTGTCTATCTGAGGCGGCTTTCAGGTAGTTACGAATCATTTCCACTTTCTCTTCAGTTTCTTTAACAAAATCAACCCCGTGTAACTGTTTCTCTCTGAGTTCTGACCAATACAAGGGAGTTCGACACTTACGCCCATACAATGCCTCATAAGGCGCCATCTTCGAACTTGATGAAAATGTTATTATAGGCGAATTCCACCAATGGTAAGTATTTCTCCCAACTACCGTGGAATTCCAAAACACAACATCTAAGCATGTCTTCTAGTATCTGAATTGTTTTCTCTGACTGCCCGTCGGTTTGGGGATGGAAGGCAGTACTGAAACTCAATTTCATGCCCAAAGCTTCTTGCAGCTTTTTCCAAAACCGTGACGTAAATCTCGGATCCCTATCTGAAATGATTGACAACGGTACACCGTGAAGTCTCACTATCTCAGACATGTACAAGTTTGCCAATTTATCGAGTGAGTAGTCGACTCGCACTGGTATAAAGTGGGCTGACTTAGTGAGTCTATCGACCACTACCCAAACTGCATCTTTCTTCTTGGGAGTCAACGGTAAACCCATCACAAAATCCATAGCAATACTGTCCCACTTCCACTCAGGAACCATAATAGGCTGAAGTAAACCCGAAGGTACTTGATGTTCAGCCTTCACTTGTTGGCAAATCAAGCATCTTGTTACAAACTCAGAAATATCTTTCTTCATACCCAGCCACCAGTATTTCTTCAAATCTTGGTACATCTTTGTGCTGGCTGGATGCACGTTCAGACATCCGTTATGAGCTTCCTGCAAAATTTTGCGAATAAGCTCTACAATCCTGGGTACACAGACCCAATCTCGAAATGTCAAACATCCATCAAGATTTACTCGAAAGTCTGACTCAACGCCCAACTCACATAAAGCTCTTTTGGCTTGCAAACTGTTATCGTCCTTCTGAGCTTCACAAATCTCTTGGAGGAACAATGGTTTAGCCCTCAACTCGGCTAATAGGGAACCATCATCTAACAAGGTCATCTGGGTGCTCATAGCTTTTAATGCAAACAATGATTTTCTGCTCAAAGCGCCAACGACTACATTTGCCTTTCCGGATGATAGTCAATTACTAGTTCATAATCTTTAATCAATTCTAGCATCTTTATTTGCCTCAAATTTAATTCCTTCTAGGTCATCAAATATTTTAGGCTTTTGTGGTTGGTGAAAATTCGAAACCTTTCACCATATAAATGATGCCTCCAAATTTTCAACGCAAACACGATTGCGACCAACTCTAAATCATGAATCAGGTAGTTCTTCTCGTGCAGCTTCAACTGTCTAGAGGCGTATGCAATCACTATACCCTCTTGCATAAGTACACAGCCTAAACCGTTCAAAGACGCGTCACTGTAATCCACGAATTCTCTTCCCGACTCAGGTTGCACTAATACAGGAGCCTCAGTCAACAGTGTCTTCAATTTCTCGAAACTCTGTTGACACTTTTCCGTCCAGTCGAACTTTAAATCTTTCTACAGAAGTCTCATCATTGGTGTAGCTATCATAGAAAACCCTTGGACAAAACGCCCGTAATAACCTGCTAGGCCTAGAAAACTCCTTACTTCAGTTACGCTCCTCGGCGGTTTCCATTCGACAATTGCCGAGATTTTACTCGGGTCGACTCTTATCCCATCTCCCGAGACAATATGCCCCAAAAATCCCACTTCCTTGAGCCAAAATTCACTCTTACTGAATTTAGCATACAATTATTTTTCTCTTAAAACTTACAGAACTATATTCAAGTGCTCAGCATGATCATTCTCATCTCGAGAGTAGATCAGTATGTCATCGATGAAGACCACCACAAATCTATCCAAATACGGTCGAAAAATGCGGTTCATCAAATCCATGAAGATAGCGGGGGCATTCGTTAGACCAAAAGGCATGACCAAAAATTCATAGTGGCCGTACCTAGTTCTAAACGCGGTTTTCGGTATGTCCGAGTCCTTGACTCTTAACTGATAATACCCTGACCTCAGATCTATCTTAGAAAATACTGTAGCTCCCTTCAACTGATCAAATAGATCGTCAATTCTCGGCAACGGATACTTATTCTTCACAGTCACCTTGTTGAGTTGTCAATAATCTATACATAGTCTCATGGAACCATCTTTCTTCTTCACGAATAGAACGGGAGCGCCCCATGGAGAAAAACTCGGCCTCACAAAACCCTTATCCATTAATTCTTGCAACTGTGCTTTTAGCTCTTTTAGTTCGGTTGGAGCCATTCTATACGGAGCAATAGAAATAGGGGCAGTACCCGGAACTAGATCAATTCCAAATTCAATTTCTCTCTCCGGAGGTAGCCCTAGCAACCCTTCTGGGAAAACATCTAGGTATTCACATACTATGGGTACTGACTCAATTTTTGATTCAATCTCTTTAGTGTTTAACACAAAGGCAAGATAAGCCTCATACCCCTTCCTTAGGTATTTTTGAGCTAACATGGTCGATATCACTATTGGTGAACTATCCAATTTATCTAACTCAACACAAATAAGATTACCGTTTTCATCTCTCAACTCTATATGCTTCCTCCCACAATTCACAATTACATTATGAGTAACTAACCAATCCATCCCGAGAATGACATCAAACTCGTCAAACGGTAATATCATAAGATTGACAGGGAAACAATGACCTTTAATTATCAAAGGACACCCTTTACAAACTCTATCAACCAAAACACACTTACCTAGGGGATTTGACACTCTTATGATGAATTTAGTAGACTCTATAGGCATACTCATGCTAGAGACTAGTTTCATACATATGTACGAGTGGGTAGATCCCGGGTCAATTAAAGCTATAACACGAGTATTATGGAGAGAAAAGATACCCGTGATTACGTCGGGGGAAGACGCTTCTTCACGAGTACGGATGGCATAAGTCCTTGCCGGTGCTCTACCCTCAACTGTAGCAGCTCGTTCTTTAGGTGGATTCTTGTTTCCCATCTCACTACTCGGATTTTTCAACGGTCTTCCCTTAAGGGTACTTCCCGATCTCGCATTCTGAGGCCTTCCTTTCACATCTACCTTGGGGCAGTTTCTAATAAAATGGTCCAAGGACCCACATCTGAAACAACCTTTCTCATTAGCTCGGCACTCACCAAAATGGTGCCCACCACACTGAGGGCATTCCGATCTATTTGGACGGACGTTGCCCACACTAGCAACTGATGTAGATTGCCCTTTTAATCCCGAGAATTGCCTGCCCTTATTTCGGGTTGAAAACCCCGCAGAAGTGACTGATCGAGTAGTGAAATCCCTCGGTTTCTTGGATGAGGATAGGTGAGACTTGTTCAATTGTCTCTTCCTCGAGTCACGGGACTCGTATTCTGCTCATCTCTTCTCTTTAGCCAACTCTTCGGCTTTACAGGCCCTATCCACCAACACTACAAACTCCTTTAATTTGAGAACTCTCACGTATAAGCGGATATCTTCATTTAATCCGTCCTCAAACCTCTTGCACATGATGGCTTCGGTAGACACGTACTCTCATGCATAGTTGCTAAGTTTGACGAACTCTCGTTCGTAGTCGGTCACTGACATACGGCCTTGCTTCAATTCCAAGAATTCCTTTCTCTTGTGGTCGATGAATCTTTGGCTGATATACTTCTTCTGATATTCTTCTTGGAAGAATTCCCAGCTAACCCTCTCCCTCGGTACCACCGACACCAAGGTGTTCCACCATCGGTAGGCTGAATCTCTCAGGAGAGATACTGCACACTTTAAGCACTCCTCAGGTGTGCAGGATAACTCATCGAATACCCGAATGGTATTTTCGAGCCAGAATTCTGCCTTCTCCAGGTCATCATCCTTATTCGCCCGAAATTCTTCGGCTCCTTGCTTCCGGATCTTATCTACCGGAGGCCTTCTCTTCTCGCCACCTCAACCACTTGAGGAGCTACTGGAGCGGATTGAGGGATAGGTGGGGGCGGAGGGGGCTGAGCATTGGGATTTACTCGGGTATACTCAGTATACCAGTTGCTCATCATGTGGAGAAAAGCTTCTCGAGCCTCATCCCCCTGACCCAAGGTCTCGGGTCTACTATTAGTCTGGCGTGATCCTTGAGCGAGCCGACGAATTACTCGCAGATATCACCGCCGCGATTCACCGATCGAATCCATTTACTACATAAAGCACAAATTTATACGTCAGGAGCCATCACACTATCATTACTCCGATACTCTTACATATGGCATGTATAGCTAGACTCGTACTTATGCTACGTTAGTCCTAGAATCAACTAAACCGTGGCTCTGATACCACTAAATGTAACACCCGTGCACTCCTAGAGGCGATGTGGTGGATACGAGACATTACCATACTTGGATTCACTTAAACATTCTCTTATAGGTGGAAAAGTTTCATTCCGACATAAAAACTTCTCTTTCTTAGTCTAACCATACATTTCATGGGCCTACAAGGCCTTAGGCACATAACCGAATACTTTCAGAACTTAATGGAAAACTTTTCTTTGAAGCAGGGTTCACAAGCCCATGTGACTTAGAACACGCCCGTGTACCCTTAGACACGCCCATGTCTACAAACCGTGGGAGTTATCGACTATATTCACACGGCAGTGTGCATGATTAGACACGCCCGTGTATAGGCACACACGCCCATGTCCCTAGTCCGTGCCTAAAAACCCAAGCATTCTGCCAATTTACCCACAGCCAAGGCACGCCCGTGCTTCCCAACCGTGGTCGACACTGACTGAATCCACACACGACACGAACACGTGTCCTAACTGGTGTGTTATACACGGCTCAAACAAACGGCCGTGGGATATGACTGTGGTATATTCTGACTCATAACATTATGGTGTAGGGTACACACGGCCTAGACACATGCCCGTGCATCTAACCATGTGGGCACTTAAAGGCTATTTACCATGCCATTTGCCACCCTGAAATCAAGATCAACTCAAACTCAATTCAATGCATCTCATAGACAATACTACATACTTCATTGACTTCAATAAACATACATACATAGACAATTTTGGCCAATCACCTAGCCAAATACTAAAGAATAATAAAAGAGGCATACACTTCATTAATTTCATCTTCATTGAAAAACAAAGAGTTTGCCAAATATTTGCCTAGCTCAGGAAATCATTTACAAAATGACTTACAGTCAACACTTTAACTAACAATTACAACTTAACAAAATACCCAAGTCCTATACATGCCATATTCAAAACAAGTCTAAAATTGTTATACCAAAGTATTGTTGATAGTGTGATCTCCGAATCCCTGCGTCTACGATCTTCGAGTTATCTTGGTAATACTATAAGAAAGAAGGGCAATGAAAAGGGGTAAGCAATAAGCTTAGTAAGTTGCATGATAATAGTTAGAAATCATACTCCTCATAAAAGAATAATTCATCCATAGTATTAGATAATTATATACAAACCAGGACTTCTTGACAATCCTTACTTACAATCGCCCATATCTAACGTTTATCATAACACATATAGAGCAAATTTCTCATGACTCATTCAATAGCACTTGTATTCATTCATATCTCTACGACAAGTATAAGGTCATTATCACATTCTTTAAGTGGTCTTACATGAAGTCTCCTCTAGATACCGATGCCATGTCCCGGACATGGTCTTATAGAGAATTACCTCTATGTGCTAATGTCATATCCCAGATATGGTCTTACGCCAGCTCTTGTCCCAACGCCGATGCCATGTTCCAAACATGGTCTTACATCAGCTCTTGTCCCAACGCCGATGCCATGTTCCAAACATGGTCTTACACTGGCACTCGTATCAACGTCGATGCCATGTTCCAAACATGGTCTTACACTGGCACTCGTATCAATGCCGATGCCATGTTCCAAACATGGTCTTACACTGGCACTCATAATGTGGCTGATGCCATGTTCCAAACATGGTCTTACACTGGCACTCATAATGTGGCCGATGCCATGTCCCAGACATGGTCTTACACTGGCACTCGTATCAACACCGACGCCATGTTCCAAACATGGTCTTACACTGGCACTCACATTGGATGATAGTATTTTTCGTATACCTCATGGTCCATTAGAACTTCACCATCAGATTCATATAAAGTTCTCAATTTATTGAAGTATCATGCATCAATAAGACATCAAGCATTCTCAATTATGCTAATACAATATTGTATTAAAAATCACACACAACTTACCTCGTTTTCAAAATAAGCTAGTTCTTCGGTTTAGTCCACGATTTTGTCTTTTCCCCGATCGAGGCAAATTCTCGTCTCCTCTTTCTCTATAATAGCAAATTAGATCATTTTAATCACTACATTAACATAAGCATCTCAATAATTATGCTTAGGTAAAATTACCATTTTACCCCTAAATTTTGGCAAAATGACCATTTTGCCCCAAGGCTCGGAAATTAATCCTAATCACATTTTTATCCTCCACAATCCTAGGCAAACATTTAATGCTCTTAAAGCTATCATCAAAAATCAATATCCTACATACTTACTACAAAAGTTATAACCTTTTCATTAAGGTCCTATTTGGTGTTTTCATGCTAACACCGTTTTTAAAAGTTCTTCATCTAGTAACTAAAACTCAAGTCCTTCCATACAAATGCAGCAAATAACTAAGGTAGCTCTCATGGTAGAACTCTAAACCTTTCACAACATTTCACAATAGTCCCCTCATTTGAAAGCTTAAGCTTTAGGGGTCTCGAAAGTACAATTATTTTCAAGAAAAGTTCACTAGAACACTTACTTGAGTAGATGAGAGCTTGCTGAAATTTTTGAAGGTTTCTACCCCTTCTATGCTGCAAATTTTCGATGGAAGATGATAAGGGAAAAGATGATATCTTTTCTCTCCTTATTTTATTATTACAAGTCAAATTAGTCCACCTACTACTACTAACTTTGACTAAAATTGATAATCTTGTCTCCCATGCTTTCTTATGGCCGGCCAAGTCTCTTCCAAAGGCTAAATTGCCTTTTAAAGACCCCCAATTAACAAATCATGGCCATATGGTACTTTTAGCATGTAGAATGGAACTTTCGCACTTTATGCGATTTAGTCCTTTTTTTTGCAATTAAACATGAAATCACTAACATTAAAGTACCAAAATTGTCATGTTCATATGCTATTATGTTCTAACTCATAATATATCATGAAAATAATTTTCTCCAATCTCGGATTAGTGATCCCGAGATCACTATTCCGACCAGCCCCTAAATCGGACTGTTACACAATATCTGTCGAAACCTCTCTTTTTTCTCTATTCTTTTCAGTTCTCGGCCAACTGCCTATTTCATCTCTTCTTGTCTATTGATTCTTTTGGCCGAACCTTACACTCTAGCCCTTGTGACTCTTTCCTCTTTTCGGCTTGTGACTGAAAGTTCTCCCCTCTCTGTTTCGATTCTGCAACGGCTCTGACAGTCGGTAAGTGTTCAATTCCATCTTCTGCTTTACTTTTAAAACTGAATGCACCTATGCTCTTCCATTCTTTTCTAAAACCGAACAACCCCATTAATCGATTGTTATTTTATTCTTCTCGTACCGCACTCATTGTGATTCTAGGGTCTTCCTCAAGGAGTGGTGAAGTGTGAACGGCTTGGAGGAGTCACACTTTCATTCTCAAAACATCCGGTAAGGTAATAAGGTTACCTCATGTTTTTTGGGGTTGGCCGAATATGCCCTACCACTTACTAATCGGTTCTTGACTGTACTTTAGGAAAGCAGCGAAGGTGTGTGATCATTCTAAATAGCGTTCGTTGAGGGATTAAGGTCACCCTCATTCAAACAAGGTCAGGTGCTCGTAGATCTTGGAACGACTCTGTAAAAAGGTGTGTAATCACACTATCTATACTGTGAATCGGCAAAAGCCGAAAAGTCGAAAAGCCGAAACTTTGACATTCGAGGCCTCACGAGCGTGCGATCGCTCGTGTGGTAAACTGAGTCCACAATCATGGGCGATAGGCCGTAGAGGCCACCACAAGTGTTCTCGTGCTCTTGGGTCGTTATGGGCCTCGTTTGGCTTAAATAGGCCGTGTGGGGTCAATGGGCTCGTGGGCCCCATACGGAACAAATCCACGATAGGTGGCAAATACTGGACTGGGCTGTAGGGTAAAATGACCGTAATGCCCCTGTAGGGTAAAATGACCGTAATGCCCCTATAGGGTAAAATGACAGTAATGCCTCTGTAGGGTAAAATGACAGTAATACCCCCATAGGGTAAAATGACCGAAATACCCCCATAGGGTAAAATGATCGAAATACCCCCATAGAGTAAAATGATCGCGATACCCCCATAGGGTAGTTAAGGTAAGATTACGGAAATACCCCCATAGGGTAAATGACCGTAATGCCCCTGGAGGGTAAATGATTATTTTGCCCCTCGAGGGTAAATGACTAATTTGTGCTATGATTTGATTGACTTAACTGTGGATGATATGACTGATTCCGAGCATGGCATACTGCATACACGACATACTGCATGGGGTTGGGATCTTGTATTAGAGGAGGTGATTGATATATGAGGGTCGCACGGGTTGCACAAGATGACTGTGGACCCACTGATGGCTTTAAGCCGATTATGTGATTCGCAGCTCTGCTGCAATATTGGTTACTGCCGCAATCGGTGCTACATAAGGAGTGTAGGGATGGGTGGGTCGATTTAATCCCCACAAGAGTGTAGGGTTGGACGAGAGACGGAGTGCAGGGTTGGTATGGGTATTTATGCATTGCATATACTGATTCTGATATTGAGATGGGCTTAGGCCCAGATAGATGTGATATGTGACATTTGATATGGGCTAAGGCCCAACCGAGGTTGATGGGGGCTAAAGCCCAATTGCCACCGTTACTGTAATGGGCTAAGGTCCACACTGTACTGTTACTATTAAAGGGCTCGAGCCCTGCATCGATTCTGTTTTCGTATACTAACATTTTTCGTAATAAGGGGATTACACACTAGTTTTCGTAAACTCACCCCATTTTTAACCTTTCAGGTAATCCCCAGCGTTAGATGGTTCGGAGCTGCGAGGGACTCGGAGGTGGCCACACTACGAACAGCTGTATTTTCGTGTTTTTAATTTACTTTATTTTTAATTATGTTTTCTTTAAATTTGGGACTTTATTGATTGTGATTTATTTCTGTTAGAAGTAGAACACGGTTTTCCAAAATAATAACTATTTTCAAACACTACGTTTCCGTAACTCAATTTTTAAATATCACATTTTCGTAAATCATTTTGTTTTAAATTAAGCTTCCGCAAAAATAAGGTTTTAAAGGTGATAACGTCTTAAATTTCAAGAAAGGTTTTCAATGAAAACATGGTTTTCGAAAAACACTTCAATGTGACACGCCATATTCGATCATAACGTGTAGGCCGGGTTTGGGGTGTTACAGAATAATTAGATTAACGAAATCATTTTTAGGTAAAAAGATTAAGTATAGACCGAGATAATTGAGACTCAATTTTACTATGTCAAAGGTTTCGATTGCAAGAGAATTTAACTTAGGTTTGGTTTTGATTGTTAGAAGTGAGTCTTTGGCTAATTTTTTATTGTGTGTGTTGTGTGGTTACTATGTGTGAAGCATTAGACTCGTTGGAGCTTTCTACGAGCAAGACGAAAGGCAAGGAAAGCTAGTTTAAGCTTTCAGCTTTTCGACGAAAGAGTAATTGGTGAGTGTTTGGAATCGCTACTTGTAGACACGATTCATAGTGTTAATTGGGAGCTTAGGAATAGCTTAAACCCCTATCCTAAGTTCTGAGTGTAAGCTTTCCATTGCCCTTGTTTTATTTTGGCAAATTATGTGATTTTGTGAATAGTTTTAGATTGATTATTATGATTTGATATTGTGATATGAGACATGTGTGATAGTGTTGTGGGCATGATATAGATTCCAAATGACAGTGATAATGATATGCTAATAGTGCAAATATGTAGCAAAAGCGAGCGAAATTTCGGTAAGTATATATGTGTTGAAATGTGGAATGTGATATTATTATGACATGTAATATGTGAGAATACTTGTATGTGATATATGAGTAATGATTTTAATGCACACATATGTGATGGCTTAATGAGCATTATTGTGGCACTTAAAGTGCAATTAAATGTGAATCCGATAAGCATGCATTGTGTACAAGTTGTGATGTAAATTGATGAATATGAACAAAGATGATGTGCATTAAATCAGTAATTAAAAATGTGTAATTGTGGATATTTTGACCTTGTAATCTTTTGAAATCGTTGAATATAGTTGACATGTCATAGGATTGTGAGTACTCACCTATATGTATATGTGATTTGGGCATTGAGACCTTGGGACATGTTTGGAGAGATAAGGGAATGTGAGCTAAGCTTTATTCAATGGGACATGTTTAATGTGTTGGAGAGTATTAGCTTTATGCTTCACTTTTTGGGATATGTTCGACTCTATGAGTCAATTGGTGTGCTGGAGATCTGTGTAGTCAATTTTTGGTGATAGAGCCCACTTTTATCTTTCATAACCTCAAGTATCAAATTATCGTTTAAATGTGATCTTATTTATTGTGATAATACAATGTGAGATGGTTGCATAAACATGTAAATAATATGATAAATGAGTTGATTTAAGTTCCATGAAAATGATAGTATGTTCTCATAGTAAATTGCATTTGTAATTGTAGTTTGGGTCGTTTTCATTTAACTCGTGAATGTATGAGAATATATCAGCTAGACTTGTGAGTTATTAATATAACAACCTGTTTTTCAGTAGTATTGGAAATAATGATTTTGGGGCTACAAATCCGATGAGTAAGTTTGTAAATATTAAATATTAATATTTACGAGTAAAATATTGTATTGTATTTGATTTTGATATGGTAATTTATGTTATTTGAATGAATAATCAAGTTTAAGTGGTGTGTCCCTAAAGTCAAGTGGGTTTAGAAAATGAGGTGATGGGACCCCATTTCTATAAACCGACCCTGTAATATTTTATTAAATATCTATAGAGCGTTTTTAGGGTAATATTAAAATTTGGTTAAGAAATTTTAATGTTTAAATAGTTAATTAAGTGAAAAGGGTTAAACTGTAAAAGATGCAAAAGTTGAATTCTATATGTTAAAGGAGTCAAATGGCTAGGAAATTTTAAATTAAAGGACTTAGTGGGTAATTATACCATGTAGTTTGATAGTGGACAATGATGGGCATAGTTTTGTCATTTTTAAGGTTATTACTATAAGGGTAAAATGGTAATTAATTAATAAATTAAGTTAAAATAAAAATGAAAACAATGTCATCTTCTCCAAGTAAATGAATAGCCAAATTTTCCATGGAAAGAAACCAAAGCATTCGACCATGCTTGATTCTTCATGCATAGTGAGTAATTTTTGCCTCGTTTTTAATAATTTTTATGTTTTTGAGCTCATATTAGCTTAATGTAGCTAACCCGAAGGTCAAATTGTAAAACTGTTAAATGTTATAAATTGTGTCATAGAAGAATTTAATATGTTTTTGAAGTTTTATGATAGATTGTTAAGCTTGGTTGTTAAATAAATAAGTTTTGTTAAGTGATTTTTTTTATAATTTTAATGTTTAAGGATTAAATTGTTGAAATAGTAAAGTTCAAGTTAAATTGTGCGAAATGAGGAAAAAGGTGGGCTGATATGGAACCCTAAGAAAATCAGTTAACATGAAATTTTATTAATTTTGGTGAAATTTCAAGTTTTGGGTTTAGGGACTAAATTGCATAAAAGCTAAAATATTAGGGGTAATTTTGTAATTTCCCAATAATAAGAGTTATGAGTTAAAATAATTATTTTAAGTTATTGATTGGTTTAATTGAGTGAAACATTATTATTTAGATCACAAAACGAACCAAACGGATCAAAATCGAGGAAAAGTTGAGTGTTGGATTAGTCGTCGACTTTGTTGTTACAATTGTATTTGTCGAGGTAAGTTCATATATGGATAGAAATTATTATTGTCCATTTTGGATGAATGTAAATAGTTATTTGTGTTATGTTTAAATTAATTGATGAAGATGTGATAAATTATTATTATGGATCAATTAGAGGAATTAATCAAATTAAAGGATATGTGAACTATTGCTAATGTATTTGATTATTATGAATTATAGATTGTCTATTTAAATGTTACTTGGATGAAGGTAAGTTCATAATGTTTGATGTGTAAATTTTAAGTTTCTTGAAAATAAGTTAATGTTGCTGGTAAATTGTATAAATATATGTGAAATTTTATATGTTATTATAGTATTTTAAATATTGAAAGTAAATTCATATGAAAGTGATTAATGGACGGTGACAATCCTTGTGATGGCACATTGATAGTATGAATATATATTGATATCATATTATGTATATGGAAACGTTGAAGTGCCATTGATTGATAAATATGTATAAAGGTAATGGATTACATAAAATGTCCAGTTGAACATAGTAATCGCTAGGATACGATTGGCATGCCAATAGGGTTAGTGTGCGTGCTTGTATGAGTTTGCACTTCGGTGCCCCTGTTTGCACATTTGTGCCCCTGTCTACACTTCGGTGCTCCTGTTATGCATCTATGATGCCTCTGGTGTGGTGTAGTTACCCGAGTACTAGAGTCAAGTTACTAGTTCATCGGGCTAAATGTTAATGAAATTTACAAAATTATTTATGTGCTTAAAGGGTAATGTATAGTCAAGATATTAGTAAATGTTCAATGTTCAATGAACTACTTGATCATATGTGAGTATAATTATATTGATGATTGTACGGTTAAAGATAGATATTTATACACATATATGAATGAGTTTGGATTGAATTATTATAGTACAAGAAGCCTATGATGAACCATTTTCAATACTAATCCTATAAGTGCTTCATAAATTAATAATAGGTATGATTAATATATTTATTTAGTTTTCACTTTGTTTAGTGAAAGTAATTGATTCCGGGATGATATGTTTATATGAAAGTTTGAAACGAAAGGTGATTTATATAATGATTATATGTTAAATGTGTAAGTGTTATGGTAAGAAGAAATGTTTAAGCGAAATGCTTATAAGAAAAATATATATATATATATTGATCGTATGTCTGTCGAGTTTTAAAATTTATAAAGAGAATGATCAAACCTGGAAACTAACTCTGACAATGATTTAAGGCAAGTGCACCTATCGAACAGTAGTATAGCTTAGGCAAGACCGGATTATCGAACCCAAAGGAACTAAAAGTACTAATACTAACTTTCTTTCTATTATTTAGCCTAAGAATTAAGCGAATGGTTGTTTAATCTAAATTAATTAACTACTAGACTAAAGACTCTAAGACAAAGAAGAATGAATTTGGGAGAATAACTTGAGGAAAAACCAATTAATTAAGACGACACCCAAGGAAGAATCCGCCTAGACTTCACTTGTTATCTAACTCTGAACTAGACGATGTATTCACTTGACTTGATCCGTAGGATTCCCTAATTTATATTAAACCCTCTCTCGAGGCGAATAACGTCTAACCCTAGGTTGATTAATTGAAATCTCTTTCTAATTAAAACCCCTAGAATTGCATTAACTCAATCTATGGACTCCCATATTAGGTTTCACCCTAATCCGGCAACGCCTCGTCACCCTATCTCTAGGCGCGCGATCAACTCTGCTTAGCTATGCTAGATCTACTCTTAGGTAGGGACTTTTTCTCCTCCACCTAAGCACATCAAACTTGAATCGATATCCGTGAAATATCAACACAAGAATTAAGAACACATAATTAAGAACAAATCAAATATTTATCATATAGTTCAGCAAATGATAACAAGATTCATCTAAGTTTCATCCCCTTCAGGTATCTGAGGGTTTAGTTCATAACAATAAAAGAAAACATCTCAGAAGAAAAGATAAAACAAAACATAAGAAGTCCCTAAAACCCCCTGATGGAATTGAAGAGGAGATCCTCAGTCTTGAGTATAATTTCGGCTTCTTGAGATGGATCAACTGGCTATCCCTGAGCGAATCCCCACAAATCTGCCCTCTCTAGCCTAGCAAGACGCCCCTAAACGATAGCTTTGGGCTCCCCTCGACAGAGGGTTTCTGTCGAACTCCTCCAATAAGTTGCCCCCTAGGGTGTTTATATAATCTTTGAGTTGCCTTACTTGGCCTCCAAGTATCCTAATCTGAATTAAATTCCTATTTGGGTGTTTAAATAGACTTTTGAATGTGTTTCTTTGCCTCCAAGTATCCAAATCCGAGTAAAACTCCTCTTGGCCGCGACAGGGGCACGGCCATGGGACACGCCCGTGTGAATCGTGGCCAGGCCGTGTGGACTCCATTAGTGAGGCACGGCCATGTGGTGTTTGGTCCAAGCCGTGTTCGAGATTATTGAGGAGGCACGACCGTGTGGTCTTGGGCCCAGGCCGTGTCGATTTCGTGATGTGGCCCAATTGGCCCGTTTTAAGCCCGTTTCTTATTCTTTTCATCCTCCGGTGCTTCCCTGAGTATAAAACATGAAAAGAAAGGATTAAGAGCACCAAATTACATAAAATAAGGGATAATTCATCCAAAAGCATACTAAATGTGGGATTAAAATATGTTACTTTTACGGTTTATCAAATACCCCCACACTTAAGCTTTTGCTTGTCCTCAAGCAAAATTCTCAACTTAGAATTAAAACAAACTTTCCATAATTCATAATAGTCATTAATAATGTTTCATCATAATTCAAGGATAATTTATACATGGATAATTCAACTCAAAGAGTCCTAAAGATTCAAACAATATAAGTCATACATTTGTAGCACAAAACATAGGTGTTTCCCCTCATCTAAATAATTACCTTTGATCCAAAACCTACAAGGATTGACATCCTCACAAAAGATTCACTCAAATCACTCGAAGTGTTTAAGGTTCAGAATTAAGCACTCAAATGTCAAACCTGAAAAGTTAATCCCATAGGCTTGCATGAAAATCAAATCTCCACCACTGTAATATGAGATGATGTAACGACCCGAATTTGGGCCTAGTAGAATTGGGCCCATTGGGCTTTGGGGAGTAGGAGTGTTTAAAATTTTTGAGAATAAGAGAACGACATTATTTCAAGTTGGACTTAATAGGAAGGTGATTTTGGAAAGTTACGAGGTTTCTAGGAAGTTCCGGGTTCAAGTTAGGCTATAGGTAAATTTTGTGTTTAAGCACTTAAAGGAGAGAAGGTAAGTGGCATCAAGACTTAAGGAAATAAGTGTGCATTTTTCTAGCACAAGGAGTCTATTGGTAAAGGTGGAAAGTGGCGTGTGGAGTGTACTAATGGTCTGAGGTTCGAAACCCAGCTATTGCAAATTTTGTAGACATTCCATGTGTCGGCCATGGCTTTATTATGGTAAGGAAGACTTTTTAATTTGGGAAAGAAGACTAAGGATATGGTAAGGAGGAAAGCAAGGGAAAAACAAGGAAAGAAATAAAGGAAAAAGGTAAGAGAAGGGAACATGTTGGCCTATTATGAGGTGGATGTTTTGGAAAGAATATTTTGGGGTCAACACTCATCTTTTGGAAGAGATGATACATGGTTTTGGGGGGGGAGGGAGCCGAATTTCTCTAGCTCTTCCTTGTATTTTCACATTTTTGGGTCACTTTTTCTTTACCTAATATTTTGTTTCTTTTGGTTACATTTCCTCCTTGCTGAAATCCCCTCTTCTTCTATAGTGTTCCTTCTACTCATCTTTTCTCTCTTTTCATCCAATTCTAGCTAGTACAACTTGAGCCGTGTGTTGCAAATCTCTTCTTGGCCGAAACCCCTACTTCTTTTTCCCTCCTAATCTTCAAGTGGTTGATTCCATTCTTCTCATCTTTCGGTTTCCATTGTAGTGTGTCCCAAAACCGAATAGTGGTTCTTACGTTTTGCTGTTGTACCGAATCTTCTCTTCCATTCGAATTTTCTCTGAGTTAAGTTAAGCTGAAACACTCTTTTGCCGATTCTTTTGATAATCAAAGGGTGAGGATCGTTAACATCAGTGGCAGTAAAGGAGCGTGCGGTGGTAGTCAGAAGGTGGGGTTTAATATCGGGACTCCGTAGAGGGAGATCACGTAGTGGTAAGTGATTCAAGTATAAGTAATACGTTGGGTATGAAATCTTTTGGAAATCCGAGGCTAACTTTTGGTTGGTATTGTTCTAGGGTAAATGAAGAGTGGTTCTTTAGGAAATCCAAATCAGGTGTGTAATCCCGTACCCTTCCGAATACATGTTTGAAATGGTGTGTAATCTCATACCTCTCTGAATGTTTGCATGAAATGTTCTGTGGTTCAGTCGAAATATCGAAGAAAATTGGAAACCGGCATCCGTGACCACTCGGGCGTGCATATGTTCGTAGTGGTAACCATATTTTGCAATGAAACAGTTTTGGTTAGCAGCAGTGACGTGATTTTGAAAAATCACAAAAAATAGGAGAAAGGGAATTAGAAAGTGAATAAGATATAGAATTAAAGCTTACTGTGTCTATTTTTTAAATGAAAGAAACAGAGTAGGAAGAGGGATTTTATATTCTGTGATATTTTAATTTTAGTGAGACTGGTTCTGAATGACTTCGTGGTTCCCTGTTCTGTCTTGGAAAAATCATTTAAAATTGTACAAAGTGAATTATGAGTTATAATTTATATGTATAGATTCCTTAGTGAGCCTATTTTCAATAGAAACAAGTGGCGGCAACATATGAAAACTGTTCAGTGAGATATTTGAATTTAGGGTAAGAGAGGTTAGAATCGTTGGTCAGTGAAATAAGGGAACTTTAATGAATAAACTGTACTAAATGGCTAAGCCAAAAATTCTAGAAACATTTTTGTAAGAAGATATATGAGTCTAGTTTCAAGAAAAATTTACGGATCTAAATTTCGAGTTTCCTAACTCGAGTTATAGTCAGTTTAGTAAATATGACGCAGATGGACAGTTTCAATTTTTATGCCCCACATTAGTAGTTAAGTCTGGGTTGCCAAATTACCAAAATACCCTTGGAGGGTAAATTACTGAAATACCCCTGAGTTGCGAGATTACCGAATTACTCTTAGTGGGTAAAATTACCAAATTACAAAAATGCCCTTATGGGCCGAATTACGAAAATGTCCCTAGAGGGCCGATTTGCTAGAATGCCTTAAATGGGCCGAGTCATTGTAATAAATTACTTGATTAATGGTTGCTATTTATATGTGAACATCTTATTATGTATGCTGCATTTTCATATATTGCATGGGATGGGAAAAATGATGAAGAGAAGTGTAGCCTGGTGGCATTGCCACAATAAAATGTTTATTATAATGTTTACGTATGATATCGGTGGCTTGGCCACAATAAATTATTATAAATGGCAATTTGCCTGCGATTTGGTGTGATTGGCGGGGTGGGTTGACTTGATCCCCACAGGTGTGATAGGCTGGTACGGGGGTGTGTTGGATGGATGGGTTGGGTTACATACATTGCACATATATATATTCTGTTATGTAAATGGGCTTAGGCCCAAGATGATGCTAAATGGGTTCAGGCCCAGTGGACAACGGTAAGGGGATTATACACTGAGTTCTAGTAACTCACCCCGTTTCCTTAACCCTTGCAGGTAATGTTCAGTAAGGTGGACTTGGGCCATGGATGATTCGGTGGAGGCCATACTTCAGAAATGGTGTTTTTGAACTATAGATTTCTATTTCCGTTTATTTTATTACTTTTACTATTTTGGGTTTTTATGTTGTAATAAGGCCTCTGCAATATTTTTATTTTTGCTTTATGTTGTGACGTACTTATTATATTGCTTGAATTGTTTTAAATGGGGATTTTTCTAAAATCATAAATAACGATTTTCCAAAATTGATTAATAAACGGATTTCATAACAAACTTTTACAAATATTTTAACTCGGAAATTTTCTTTCGAATTATCAACGATATTTTCAAAAGTCACGGTTTTATAAGATTACTAGTTCAAATTATCGATTTATCAATCAACCTTCGAGATTAGTTGTATTTTATCAAATATTTCAAATCAAACTTGTTTTCTTGATTATAACAAAATAATACCTATTTTAGTACGAATCAAAAGGATTTTACACGTTTTCTCATGTGACATGTCAGATTCGGTCATAACGCATGGGCCGGGTTTGGGGTGTTACAGATGATGCACAAATCAAAAGGTCTTTACTAGGGTTGTAACGTGGCTTGGGTTAAGGTATGGATAAAGGCTGAATTAGAGGGTTAGAATCGAGATTGAATTGACAAATTACCTAACCAGAAACAACGAACTAAGTAAAAGTGATTACATCAATTTGAAAAAATACTAATACTACGAGCTTCTTCTTCAATATTGGGAATTCAAACGTATAAGCTCTTTAATCACAAAACTAAAAATGAATAAACTTTTGATTTTTTTTTAACATCATAAGTACATAACAAAGGATAAATTACTGAAATAAAAAACATAGTTAGGCTATTAATCAAATCAAATCTCGATATAAGGGTAGTTAAAAAGAATGGTGATAATAAATACAAAGGGTTTTTGGGTTAGTATTAGTGGGTAAGTCAATAAAATGGTTGTTAGGATTAAACGGGGTTCACTAGGGGTTAATTATGAAGGCAAGCTTTTTAGTGGAGTAAGTGGGTTAAATCCTAGGTGCCTTTATCATTTCTGTATATCAAATCAAAGGTGTGGTCTCGACATGTATAATCGATGCAAGTTCTAGAATAACAAATCAATGTTGACACACTCATAATCAATGAAGTGAGCAAGAAAAAGAATTTATGCTCTATAAGGCTCAAAATCTCACAAAAATTATGGGTATTTTGATGTCAACCTCGTAAATTTCAAACTTCAAAGTAATATTCAAATTCAGGTAGACAACCTAGAAAAATTTTTAATTTTCTGAAAAATAGACTTATCATGCTTGATTCTCTAGTATTCTTAGAATTTAATTATCAATGCACAATTATCAATGACTTAATCTAAAACATATCAATAAAGATCATAAATCATAGAAATTTCATTCTAATCATAATATGAGAAACTTACTTTAAGACAAGATATAATTCAGGGATTTTCAAATAATACTATAGTTATTCCCCCAACACTTAAGATGTACATTGTCCTCAATGTACAAAGATAGATAATAGAAAAATAAAATCATAAGATAGGGAGAGAAGTAAAACTTCCTGAATTTTGGATGGAGTCAATGAAAAGAAAACGAATAGGAATTGAGCGGAGGTGAATGTGGGGAAGCGCCTCGAACCGTTTGAAATTGAATCCTCAAAGTAGCCGGTCTGATTTTATTGTATCCTAAGCTAAATCTAAATGGTATGAAGAATAAGAAGAAAATAATAAAGAAAATAAAAATAAAAATAAAAATAAAAATAAAATAAAAATAAAAATAAAAATGGAAAATAAAAATAAGAATAAAAGTAAATAATGGAAAATGAAAGAAGAAAGATAACTGAACAAGAAAAAGGAAGAAGGGGGGGTCTAAATAGAGATTATGGATCTGGTGGTTGCCCCCACCCTTGTACCTTCCTGTGATGGCCACACGGCCACGGCCACAGCCGTGTGTAAGGCCGTGTGGTCTGGAAATCTGCACTTTGGTTAGTTTATAGTTAGGTGCTAAAAAGGAAAAATAAAAGTAAAAGAAGAATAAAAAATGTAAAAATTGATGGGGTTAGTGCTCGGGTTGCCTCCCGAGAAGCGCTCGTTTAAAGTCTTATGCTAGACTTTCCTCTTACTCGCATTATCAGGGTGGTTTGAGGAGGTGAAAATCCTTTCTCATGCGTTCAATTCAGTTTTTGATATATAGTTTAAGTCGTGTAGTGTTTACCTTAAAAGTGCTGAATTTAGGATTAGTTACCTCAACTGTTCCATCTGGGAAGATTTTGAGTACCTGATCTCCTATCTTAATCTGGGTTATCCCATCGTTAAGTTTCTCGTGGAGTTGCCTCGTTTTTGATTCGTGTGTTTTTAGTCTCTCCTTGAAGTGTGTCTTCCATTCTTCTAGTTCATCGATCCAAAGCCTTCGTTCCTCATGAATTTCTTCTTTATCGACACGAGGTCTAGGATTTGGCATCTGCGAAAGAGCTTCTAGAAACGAAAAGTTAATATGAAATTTCTTTGAAAGTTTAAGAGGCTTACCGAGTTGTTCCTTTGTGTGGTCTTTCTTTGTCGCATCGGGGTATGGCACACGGGGTTGGTACTCTGTAATCACCGGGTTTGGTAAATCATGGCTTACCTCAACCTTACCTTCACTTACCACAGGCTCTTGCCTTGGGTCATATTCCACTAACCTTTCACTGTCATGAGCTGTTACGGTTTGAATTTGCTCTTTTGGGTTAGTTTCAGTGTTGCTTGGCAAGCTTTCTTGTAGTTGTTTTGAGATTATCTTTGCAGGTTGTCCAACTATGTTAGTAAGTTGTCCAACTGTCTTAGTAAGTTCCCCAACTTGGGTCTCGATCCCTTTGATTGATGCCTCTTGATTTTTAAGGGTGGTCTCAGTGTCTTGGAGACGGTTATCTGTAGCTGCCATGAATTTTGTCAGCATCTACTCAAGGTTCGACTCCTCTTCCTGTTGGTGAGGTGGTTGTTGAAAATTTGGAGGAAGTTCCGGTCTTTGGCTACTTTGATCATCCCACGAGAAATTTGGATGGTACCTCCAACCTGCATTATAAGTGTCATTATAAAAATTATTTTGAGGTCTAGAATAGTTACCCATATAGTGGACTTGTTCATTCTCTATGCCATATCCGTAGGGTGGGTACTCAAGATTCGCCACGCCTCCGCTTGTTTCGTACTGCATAACTGGATGTATCTATGAAGAACACACATCATCAAGCTTTTTATTTAACATCTCTAACTGGTTTGATAGCCTGGTTATTGGGTCGAGGTTGTAGATATCGGCTGCTTTTGTTGGCTTTGTCCTCATAACTTGCCACTGATAGTTATTCAGTGCCATCTCCTCTATCTGCCAAAATCAAATAAAAGAAAATTTAGGAAAGTAAAATAATAATAATAATAATAATAATAATAATGGCTAAAGTAATAAAAAATTAGCTTTCTTAATATTTTAGTTCCCCGGCAACGACGCCAAAAACTTGATCGTATGTCTGTCGAGTTTTAAAATTTATAAAGAGAATGATCGAACCTGGAAACTAACTCTGACAACGATTTAAGGCAAGTGCACCTATCGAACAGTAGTATAGCTTACGCAAGACCGGATTATCGAACCCAAAGGAACTAAAAGTACTAATACTAACTTTCTTTCTATTATTTAGCCTAAGAATTAAGCGAATGGTTGTTTAATCTAAATTAATTAACTACTAGACTAAAGACTCTAAGACAAAGAAGAATGAATTTGGGAGAATAACTTGAGGAAAAACCAATTAATTAAGACGACACCCAAGGAAGAATCCACCTAGACTTCACTTGTTATCAAACTCAGAACCAGACGATATATTCACTTGACTTGATCCGTAGGATTCCCTAATTTATATTAAACTCTCTCTCGAGGCAAATAACGTTTAACCCTAGGTTGATTAATTGAAATCTCTTTCTAATTAAAACACCTAGAATTGCATTAACTCGATCTATGGACTCCCATATTAGGTTTCACCCTAATCCAAAAGCGCGCCATCACGCTATCTCTAGGCACGCGATCAACTCCATTTGAACTATGCTAGATCTACTCTTAGGCAGGGACTTTTGCTCCTCCACCTAAGCACATCAAACTTGAATCGATATCCGCAAAATATCAACACAAGAATTAAGAACACATAATTAAGAACAAATCAAATATTTATCATATAGTTCAGCAAACGATAACAAGATTCATCTAAGTTTCATCCCCCTCAGGTATCTGAGGGTTTAGTTCATAACAATAAAAGAAAACATCTCAGAAGAAAAGATAAAACAAAACATAAGAAATCCCTAAAACCCCCTGAAGGAATTAAAGAGGAGATCCTCCGTTTTGAGTATAATTCTGGCTTCTTGAGATGGATCAACTGGCTATCCCTGAGCGAATCCCCACAAATCTGCCCTCTCTGGCCTAGCAAGATGCCCCTAAACGATAGCTTTGGTCTCCCCTCGACAGAGGGTTTCTGTCGAACTCCTCCAATAAGTTGCCCCCTAGGGTGTTTATATAAGCTTTGAGATGCCTTACTTGGCCTCCAAGTATCCTAATCTGAATTAAATTCCTATTTGGATGTTTAAATAGACTTTTGAATGTGTTTCTTTGCCTCAAAGTATCCAAATCTGAGTAAAACTCCTCTTGGCTGCGGCAGGGGCACGGCCATGGCACACGCCCGTGTGAATCGTGGCCAGGCCGTGTGGACTCTGTTAGTGAGGCACGGCCGTGTGGTCTTTGGTCCAGGCCGTGTTTGAGATTATTGAGGAGGCACAGCCATGTGGTCTTGGGCCCAGGCCGTGTCAATTTTGTGATGTGGCCCAATTGGCCCGTTTTAAGCCCGTTTCTTGTTTTTTTCATCCTCCGGTGCTTCCCTGAGTATAAAACATGAAAAGAAAGGATTAAGAGCACCAAATTACATAAAATAAAGGATAATTCATCCAAAAGCATACTAAATGTGGGATTAAAATATGTTACTTTTACGGTTTATCATATATATATATATGCAAGGCTACACCAATTATCCATATGAGGTGTAGTGAATAGAAAACGAAAGTTAGCTTAAGATATAATGAAAATTATGCTTAGTTGTTTAATCTAATATGTTCAATAGTTAAGTTTCCTTTATACGAACTTACTAAGCATTATTGCTTATGTTAGTTGTTTTCTTTTCCTGTAGATCATCGAAAGGCTCAATCGGTTGGAATCTTGTCGGAGCACCATCACACTATTCATTCATTATATTGGTAGTTTTTGATTACTTTGGTTATGGTTATAAGTGGCATGTATAGGGTTGAATGTCTATTTGGTATGTCGTTGGTGTGCCTTAATGCTTTTGTTAATGGTTGTGCATGGTTATTTTGAATTTAGGAAGGAAATGAATGAACTTATGATGTTAAATTGATTTTAGGAGAAGTGTTTGAAATGTGGTGCCTATGAATGGTACATTGGTTAGAAGCTTTAGGTTGATTGTTTTGACATGTTTAATAGTATATTAAGAGTATTTTGATCATAGGAATGTATGTGTTATTGGTGTACCTTGTTAGGCAACATTTGGTATTGAATTGACTTGAATTATGGGTTAAATGATGAGTACACAGCTTGGGACACGGGATGTCACACGGTCCTGTGTCACACACGGTCACCCTACACGACTGTGTGTGCTTTATTTTTTTAGGTGTAGGTTTCACACAGTTTGAAACACGGTTGTGTGTCTCAAGTCAGTGGGTTTCACGGGCTAGCACATGGCCGTGTGTGCGAAGTCAGTGAGTTACACGGTTAAACACACAGGTTGGGACACAGCCGTGTGTCCTTACTTCGAATGTTCACTTGATCTGAGCTATGTCACATGGCCTGGCCACACAGCTGTGTGACCCCTGCTTTTCAACTTTCAAAATTTTCTATTTTGTTTCGATTTAATCTCAGATTGTTCCTAAACTATTTTTAGGGCCCCATAAGCCCGATTCAAGGCCCATAATTGTATACATACCATGAATAGATATTTTTTGTTATATGTTTATAAATTAATTGTTTAGCAGTTCTGAAATAAAGTGAAATGATCTGTTTTGATCGGTAACACTCTATAACCTTAATCTGACAACGGAGATGGGATAGGGGTGTTACAATTAAAGCATGTATACGTTCTTTAATCTTGATGAATTATTGTAAAATGAACTATTTGTATATAAGTTGAGTGTGGTTGTACGTGAAAGTATATGTTAGTTTTATGATTTAATGAAGCGTGAATATGTTTTCGTGACTTGGTTAGAAAATGGTTGTGAATGTGTTGTAGTATGCTCTTGTTTAACCTTTGCTATTGTGTATACTTTGTGGTTATTTTGACATTCACTGAGCTTGTTAAGCTCACCCACTCTTTTTTAACCATTGTAGATTAGTAGCGTCTCGGTGTGAACGGTGTGGTTTTAAGGGATTGATCCAAGCAAGACTATTTTATTATCTCGTAGGCTTTTTTTATTCGTTTTTGTTTTGGGGAAATAAAGACAATGTGGTAGACTTTTTGGTGGTATTTGCCATGATATTTGGATGTTTCCACTTATTTTTCTTAGGATTTGAATATTTGAATTGTGATATGTTGATTATTGCTCAGACTTATTCTTGATGCTTTAAACAGTTATTATAATCGTTTTGACGTTTATTTGATATTGTAAATGATGCATGATGATTAGACTTAAGTTGGAATGGATTATATGCTTTTATATGTTGTATTTTTGTGGTATGGAGTAAAAGTATTGATATTTGGGTTTTTAAAATGATGCCTTCACAAGTTTTCGATGTGCGGGAAGTCAGTATTGTAATTTTATATTGATACCTTATGACGAGTATCGATACTCAGGCTAAAATAATCGATACTTTAGCAGAGGTATCGATAATTTTTAAGACTTTGATTTTTAAACGAGAAACAATAAGTAGTTTTGGTATCGATTTTCAATCGGCATCGATGTCGTTTAAGTGAAATACCGATACCTTTTGTTCAGTATCGATACCTATGTGAATAATTCTGAATTTTTTTGGTGATCTAAAAGCATGTTTAATTCTTGTTTTAAGTTCGTTTGATGAATGTTGAGCATGTTTTAATGATGACTGGGATATGTGTGACTTATAATTATTACAAAAGCTAAAATGGAAGGCGTATCGTTTAGAATGAGCTTTTACTTGTTGGGTATGACATGAGACGGTGGTGTGACATCCTGATATTCGGGCATGTCGACTAGGCCAGATATAAGGTGTTACATTTTTTTACTTCGCCTCTGACCTTAGTGGAGGATTTGATTATGGCTTGACTTAACTACTCTATGATGTTTTGTCACGTCCCAAAGTGTGGGTAATTTTTTTTAGGATTAAATTGATAAATGTTAAATTAATTTATTTTCTTCTTAGCCACGCAATTGGGCCTCTGTTTGAAATTGTCAGTTTGGGCTTTTGAAACCCTAATTTCCTCCTCATATTTTTCTCATTGGTGTTGCATATGCTAGGGTTAAAACCCTAGAATGCCGCCCAACCTAGTATAAATACATACTTATGTTGGTCGGCCACCCTTTTCACTTCCTTCCCTAGTTTTGTGTTGCCTTAACCATAAAATTTTTAGCTCCTCTACTCCTTTCTCTCTGTCGTTGCACCTCAACTTTCACTCTCTCCTCTCATCTTTCATTTTTTCTTTCTTTTCTCCATAAGTGTCGATGCTCTCCTACCACTATATGGTCGCCATTCTCCTTTCTTTCCCCTTCCCACCGCAGCACCTTGCACCACCATTAAAACATCGTTTTTTTCTTTTCTCTTTATAGCCGTCTCACCTTGAATTGTGGAACCTCTTTTGATTATTCCCTTGTCATTATCGCCTCTACTACTATTTGGCCTACTGGTTTTCCTTCCTTCCTTGTCGAATTCCTTATTCATTCGGTACACTATTAGTAATTAGATCCATATTATTTAGCAACAAATAGGTAAGTTATACATTTGTATCGGTTAAACATTGATTCCAAGAAATTTAACTGAATTACGGTTCTTTCTTCTTTTCGGTTTACTCGATTACATTAAGATCTAACCTGTAACAGCCCGATTTTGACCCTAATCGGAACAGTGGTTTCGGGACCACAAATCCGAGTCAATAGAATATTTTTATATTATATTTGGTGTCTATGATCTATGAGTGAGCATTTGCTAAAATTTCGTGAATTAATTTGTCCGTTTGAGTGTTTAATTTAAGAAAAAAGACTAAATCGCATAAGTGGTAAAAGTAGCCTTTTATTTTATTGAGTGGCTTAATTAATGTGTCTTTTTAATGAAGAGGTTTTATGTTGCAAATTTTCCTTTTTATAAGGCTAGTGGACGGCAATATGATTCCATTATGCATTTATATATTAGTTTATATATTATGTTATATTAATAATACATAAATTATATTATAAATTTATTATAATGAAAACATAAAAACAAAAGGTGTTGCATGTTCATCTTTTTTATTATCATCACCAAAACTATAGAGAAAAATAAAGAAAGAAAAGCTCTTAGGTCCGGCCATCTTTGGAGCTTGATTATAGGTATGTGTTTAGCTCGGTTTTTGATAATTTTTACTTTTTTGAGATCGTTGCTTCGAATACTATCCGACCCATGCTAGAATTTCTGATTTTGATGCATGTTTGGAGTTTGGCCATTGATGAGAAATTTTGTTTGTGATGTTTGATGACTATATATTAAAGATATGTTTTAGATTTACATGTTTTGTATTGGAAATTTTGATGATTTTGAGTAATTAGGACTAAATTGTGAAATTTGTAAATTGAAGGGTCAAAATATGAAATAAATGGAATATATGAACTTGTATGGACATGAGTAACATTCGGCCCTAAAGGAGTATGTTCAAATTTTATGTATTTTGTGTTTTTTGCAATAGGGACTAAATTGTAAAAATTGTAAATGTCAGGGGTAAAATGGTAATTTACATAATTTTGTGTTTTTGGATTAAATTGAATGAAAATATATTTGAATGAGCTTAATTTGAAATTATTTAGATCAAGAACAAAAAGAATCGGGATTGGATCGGGGAAAAGCAAAGTTGAACGAATAGCCGAGAAACTTAATCCGACAATTTCCGAGGTAGGTTTCTAAGAAATTGGGTTGAATTGAATTTTAGTCTAAATTATTGTGCATATGATAAATAGTAGTAACTGTGTTTAATTTCATAGTGCCGATTGTGATATTAAATTAAGTATGTATTGCCGAATGTGAGGTTGGTATATATATATAAGTTTTGATCATTTGAGTTGGATGAATATATATATGTATTAAGAGAAATTTAAATGTGGAAATAATAGGAGAGATGGTTGTATTTGAATAGGTGGATATATATATGTGTATTGAATATTGCCGAATGTGATGGTATTGAGTAGGAGGAATAAGTTGTTTTGAACATGTACATATATATGTGTATATATGAATGAAAATGAGATTGGTTAAGGGGCACTATGTGTGCGAGTTTAAATACCGAGCATTGTGTGTGCGAAATCGGTTGTCTGGCACTAAGTGTGCGGAAAATAAGTAATGGCACTAAGTGTGCGATACATTACAAGTAATGGCACTAAGTGTGCAATACATTACAAGTAAATGGCACTACGTGTGCACTTTGTCAAAGTAACGGCACTAAGTGTACGATACGTTACATGATTTGCACTATGTGTGTGGGTTTACGGATCCTCCAAGGATATCAACTAATGAATGGTGATAGACGAGAGGAAATAAATAGGTAAGTGATGCGTGATAGTTGAATAATTTAGTACTAATGAGGTAAGTTATTCTTGTTTATGAAACTAAAAAAATGAATTGTGATTATTAATTTTTGATTTTGTTTGAGATGGAATGATGATATATGAGTATTCGGTTTTGAGATTCCTAAATATGGTAGTTATTGAATGGTGATATGATGTATATTTATGGTTATGAGTTCGTTGATGATTATGTTAGATTGATTTAATTTGTATAATGATTAATTGTATATTTTACCATTGCTTATAACTTACTAAGCTATATTAGCTTACTGTATGCATTCATTTGACTATTTTATAGATTTTGAAGTTTACTTTCGAGCTCGGGGATCATCGTCATAGTCAATCACACTATCAACTATCTTTGGTACCCTTTTTTATAAGTTGAACTTTTGGAACTATGGCATGTATAGGCTATACTACTCTTTTGAGTTTATTTTGAGTTTGATGTATAAAATGCCATGCGAAAATGGCTTTACTTCTATGTTTGAGGTTGGGTTGGTTTTAAATTGTTGATCATGATGATAATGTTTGTGTATGTTCGGTTTTGTGGTAAGCTGATTTTGGAAGTTTATACCATGATGTTATATATATGTTATCTATGAATGCATGAGTATGGTTTGAGTGAGACTTATAGTATGTTTCGAATGGTGGATGAACTTATGTGTATATATATATATACATATATACTTACATGTTATGCTAAGTTATGAGATAACTATATTATACTTTATATATGTGACTATTGGATGTGATATAATAATGATCAAATTGTAGTATATACATTTTATAGATTCGGTCATGGTATCTATGAATATTTGAATATGAGTTTATTTAGCCTAAAATGTTTAGTGCATTGTTGGTGAAATGAATAAGACTCATATGCATATTCGGCCTTGCTTCTAAAATGGCCAAAAGAATAGTGATTTTTAATAGATGATATAAGTATATACTTGTATGCATGTAATTGATTGAATATGATTAAGTTGAGAGCACATTTGTTTAATTGTTCATGAAATTAAATCCTTTTTTAGTTAAATATTTTGTTGCGATTATATACATATACACAGTAATTATTTCGCTATGGTCTTTGCTATGTATAGTAATATCCTGAAACCCTAATTCAGCGACGGATGTGGGTTAAGGGTTTTACAATTTTAATTGGTATCAGAGCTACGGTTTAGTCAGTTCTCGGACTAACGTAACGTGTGTGAGTCTAGCTATACATGCCATATTTTATACTGTGATAGTGTGATGACTTTTGACAATGAAATGTGTTTTCCCTCTTCCGTATAATAAATGGATCCTGGTCCCGAGCGAGTCGTAGCCGGTGATGTCGAGAGTATGGCGCCTACTCCCGCGCAAGGGACCGCGCCGGATGAATCTCGACCTGCTGCGAGTAATCCTGATGAGGGGGCTAAACAAGCCTTCTTTAGTATAATGAATGATTGGTTCAATCAATACATTCGGACTAATCCGGCTGTTAACCAATCCCTGAATCTGAATACTCCACCCGTAGCACCGGTGGTACCCCCGACCATTAATCCTGAGAAAATAAATAAGCCTCCAGTCGATAGAATCAGAAAACATGGGGCTCAAGAGTTTAGAGCCGAAGATGATGATTATGCCGAACGAGCTGAATTTTGGCTCGATAATACAATTCGTGTTTTTGATGAACTCTCCTGTACACTTGATGAGTGCCTAAGATGTGCATTATCGTTATTACGGGATTCTACTTACTATTGGTGGAACACTCTCGTATCGGTTGTTCCAAAGGAACGATTTACTTGGGACTTTTTCCAGACATAGTTTTGCAAGAAATACATCAGCCAGCGATTCATAGATTTGAAACGCAAGGAATTTCTCGAGCTTAAATAGGGTCGTATGACCGTATCTGAGTATGAGCGCAAGTTTGTGAGACTTAGCCGATATGCCCACGAGTGTGTTTCATCTGAGGCTGCTATGTGCAGAAGATTTGAAGAAGGGTTAAACGAAGATATAAAACTACTGGTTGGCATACTTGAAATAAATGAGTTCGTGGTACTTGTTGAGCGAGCTTATAAAGCCGAAGAGCTGGGGAAAGAAAAACGAAAAGCTGAGTTTGAAGCTAGAGATTTTCGTAAGAGATCAGCGGGTAAATTTCCTCAAACATCATCAAATAAGTTCAAAAATGACAGCAACCGATCCAGAGCTAATACAGGGATCTCTATACGAGAACGACCACCAATGAGTTCACGAGCTACCTCGATTGCTAGTGTCGGTAATACTCGACCAAATAAATCTGAGTGTCAGCAGTGTGGTAGACGACATTTTGGGGAATGTTGGGGCAAACCCAACAACCGAGCTTGCTAGTAGTGTGGTTCGCAGGATCATTTCATTCGGGATTGCCCGGAGATAGCTGAAAAAGACAATGCTCAGAGTGCAAGACCGAGCGGTACTGCAGCTAGAGGTAGACCAACCCAAAATGTAGGAGGTAGGAGCGGTACTCAGAGAGGGGCTTCAGATACAGCTATTCGATCAGAGGCTCGTGTACCTGCTAGAGCCTATGCCATTCGTGCTAGAGAGGAGGCTTCATCTCCAGATGTCATCACCGGTATATTTACTCTTCTTAATACTTGTGTAATTGCTCTGATTGATCCCGGTTCAACCCATTCCTATGTGTGTGAAACATTAGTATCCAACAAGACTCTACCTGTTGAGTCTACTGAGTTTGTGATTTTGGTTTCGAACCCCCTGGGCCGGTGTGTGCTAGTTGATAGAGTGTGCAAGAATTGCCCTTTGATGATTCGAGATTCATGTTTTCTAGCTGATTTGATGTTACTACCATTTGATGAGTTCGATATTATCCTCGGTATGGATTGGTTAACTGTGCACGATGCAGTAGTGAATTGTAGACGAAAGACTATTGATCTGCGGTGTCAGAATAATGAGATAATTTAAATTGAATCTGCGGATTTGAATGGGCTACCAGCAGTAATATCTTCGATGTTGGCTCGACAGTATTTGAGAAAGGGTTGCGAAGCTTACTTTGCTTATGTGATCGATAGTAATCTGACCGAAAAGAAGATTGAATCTGTACCAGTTGCATGTGAGTATCCGGATGTGTTTCCGGAGGAATTGTTGGGATTGCCACCTGTTCGGGAGGTAGAGTTTGGTATTGAGTTAGTGCCAGGGATGACCCCGATCTCGATAGCTCCATATAGAATGGCACCAGCCAAATTAAAAGAGTTGAAAGGTCAGTTGCAAGAATTGACATATAGAGGTTTTGCTCGACCGAGTTTCTCTCCCTGGGGTGCGCCAGTTCTATTTGTGAAAAAGAAAGACGAAACTTTGAGAATGTGCATCGACTATCGACAACTCAATAAAGTGACTATAAAGAATAAATATCCGTTTCCATGTATCGATGATTTATTTGATCAGCTAAAGGGGGCTTCAGTATTTTTGAAAATCGATCTGAGATCAGGTTATTATCAGCTGCGAGTTAGAGACTCAGATGTACCTAAGACCGCTTTTCGGACGAGATACGGCCATTACGAGTTTTTGGTGATGCCGTTCGGACTCACTAATGCCCCTACTGTTTTCATGGATTTGATGAATCGGGTATTTAGACAGTATCTGGATCGGTTTGTGGTTGTATTCATAGATGATATTTTGATCTATTCACGTGACGAAACTGAGCATGCCGAACACTTAAAACTTGTGTTACAGATTTTGCGTGATAAGCATTTGTAAGCGAAATTCAGTAAATGTGAGTTTTGGTTACGTGAAGTTAGCTTTTTGAGGCATGTTGTTTCAGCATCAGGTATTCGGGTTGACCCTAGTAAAATTTCGGCTATACTTGATTGGAAACCCCCGCGAAATGTTTCTGAAGTTCAAAGTTTTCTGGGACTTGCCGGTTACTATAGACGTTTTGTGAAACGGTTTTCAATGATTTCAGCTCCGATGACAAAGCTATTGTAGAAAGATGTCAAGTTTGAGTGGTCAGAAAGGTTCCAGAAGAGTTTTGATCAGCTGAAAACTTTGTTGACGGAAGCTCTAGTGCTTGTGCAACCAGAGTCGGGTAAAGAATTCATTATCTTCAGTGATGCATCTCTGAATGGTTTGGGCTATGTTTTGATGCAGGAAGGAAAGGTTGTAGCCTATGCCTCGAGACAGTTAAAGCCGTATGAAAAGAAATATCCAACACATGATCTCGAGTTAGCTGCCATAGTTTTCGCTTTGAAAATATGGCGTCACTATCTATTTGGTGAAAAATGTCATGTCTATTCCGATCACAAGAGTCTAAAATACTTAATGACTCAGAAGGATATGAATTTAAGACAATGACGATGGTTGGAATTGTTAAAAGACTATGAGCTTGTGATTGACTATCACCTGGGAAAGGCTAACGTGGTTGCTGACGCACTAAGCCGAAAATCACTATTTGCTCTACATGCAATGAATACAGATATAGCTATGACTATTGACGGTGCGATCATTGCAGAATTGAAAGTGAGACCGTTATTCGTTCAGCAGATTTGCAAAGCTCAAAAGGTTGATAATGATTTATTAGCAAAAAGGAATCATTGTGGTTCGAATACTGACTCACAATTTTAGATTGATGCTGAGGGATGCTTACGGTTCAGAAACAAAATATGTGTACAAAAGAATCCTGAGTTGATTCAAATGATTTGTAATGAAGCTCATAATAGTAGATTGTCTATTCACCCGGGTAGTACAAAGATGTATAATGATTTGAGACAACATTACTGGTGGCATGGTATGAAACGAGATATTTTAGATTATGTGTCGAAGTGTTTAATATGTCAACAAGTAAAAGTAGAGCATCAGGTGCCATCTGGATTGCTTCAGCCGATTATGATACCCGAGTGGAAATGGGATCGAGTCATGATGGATTTTGTATCTAGGTTGCCGTTGACACCGAACAAGAAAGACTCAGTCTGGGTTATTGTTGATAGATTGACGAAATCGGCCAATTTTATTCCAGTACGTACGGATTTCTTGCTTGATAAGTTAGCTGAATTCTACATTTCTCAGATTGTAAGATTGCACGGAGTACCTATTTCTGTTGTTTCGGATAGAGATCCGAGATTTACATCACGATTTTGGAAGAAACTGCAATATGCTCTAGGTACTAAATTGCATTTCAGTACTGCTTTTCACCCTCAAACGGATGGTCAATCCGAGCGTATTATCTGAATACTCGAGGATATGTTGAGATGTTGTGTTCTTGAGTTCGAGGGTACGTGGGTACGTGGGAACGATACTTACCTTTGATTGAATTTGCGTACAATAATAGCTTTCAATCGAGTATCAAAATGGCACCTTATGAAGCTTTGTACGGTCGTAAATGTCGTACACCTTTATATTGGACCGAGCTAAGTGAAAGCAAGATACACGGGGTTGATTTAGTCAAAGAGACCGAACAGAAAGTAAAAGTGATCCGAAAAAGTTTGAAAGCAGCGTCAGATCGTCAGAAGTCATATGCGGACTTGAAACATAAAGATATAGAGTTTCAGGTGGGTGATCGAGTATTTTTTAAATTCTCGCCGTGGAAAAAGATACTTAGATTTGGTCGTAAGGGAAAGCTGAGTCTGAGATTTATTGGGCCGTACGAGATAATAAAGCGTATTGGGCCGGTTGCGTACAGGTTGATGTTGCCACCTGAGTTAGAAAAGATCCATAATGTTTTTCATGTATCAATGCTTCGACGATACAGATCCTATCCTTCTCATGTGATTAGTCCGTCAGAGATTGAGATTCAGCCTGACTTGACTTATGAGGAAGAACCGATTCGCATTTTGGCTCGTGAAGTGAAAGAGTTACGTAATAAGAAAATCTCGTTGGTTAAAGTTATGTGGCATAAGCACGGGGTTGAGGAAGTGACCTGGGAACTTGAAGATTCAATGAAAGAACGCTACCCACATTTATTCATCGGTAAGATTTTCGGGGACGAAAATTCCTTAAGAGGGGAGAGTTGTAACAGCCCGATTCTGACCCTAATCGAAAAGTGGTTTTGGGACCACAAATCTGAGTCAATATAATATTTTTATATTATATTTGGTGTCTATGATCTATGAGTGAGCATGTGCTAAAGATTCGTGAATTAATTTGTCCGTCAAGAGAATATTTTGTATTGGAAATTTTGATGATTTTGAGTAATTAGAACTAAATTGTGAAATTTGTAAATTGAAGGGTCAAAATATGAAATAAATGGAATATATGAACTTGTATGGACATGAGTAACATTCGGCCCTAAAGGAGTATGTTCAAATTTTATGTATTTTGTATTTTGTGCAATAGGGACTAAATTGTAAAAATTGTAAATGTTAGGGGTAAAATGGTAATTTGCATAATTATGTGTTTTTTGATTAAATTGAATGAAAATATATTTGAATGAGCTTAATTTGAAATTATTTAGATCAAGAACAAAAAGAATCGGGATTGGATCGGGGAAAAGCAAAGTTGAACGAATAGCTGGGAAACTTAATTCGACAATTTCCGAGGTAAGTTTTTAAGCAATTGGGTTGAATTGAATTTTAGTCTAAATTAATGTGCATATGATAAGTAGTAGTAAGTGTGTTTAATTTCATAGTGCCGATTGTGATATTAAATTAAGTATGTATTGCCGAATGTGAGGTTGGTATATATATATATATATAAGTTTTGATCATTTGAGTTGGATGAATATATATATGTATTAAGATAAAGTTAAATGTGGAAATAATAGGAGAGATGGTTTTATTTGAATAGGTGGATATATATATGTGTATTGAATATTGCCGAATGTGATGGTATTGAGTAGGAGGAATAAGTTGTTTTGTACATGTACATATATATGTGTATATATGAATGAAAATGAGATTGGTTAAGGGGCACTATGTGTGCGAGTTTAAATACCGAGCACTGTGTGTGCGAAATCGGTTGTCTGGCACTAAGTGTGCGGAAAATAAGTAATGGCACTAAGTGTCCGATACATTACAAGTAATGGCACTAAGTGTGAGATACATTACAAGTAAATGGCACTACGTGTGCACTTTGTCAAAGTAACGGCACTAAGTGTGCGATACGTTACATGATTTGCACTATGTGTGCGGGTTTACGGATCCTCCAAGGATATCAACTAATGAATGGTGATAGACGAGAGGAAATAAATAGGTAAGTGATGCATGATAGTTGAATAATTTAGTACTAATGAGGTAAGTTATTCTTGTTTATGAAACTAAAGAAATGAATTGTGATTATTAATTTTTGAGTTTGTTTGAGATGGAATGATGATATATGAGTATTCGGTTTTGAGATTACTAAATATGGTAGTTATTGAATGGTGATATGATGTATATTTATGGTTATGAGTTCGTTGATGATTATGCTAGATTGATTTAATTTGTATAATGATTAATTGTATATTTTACCATTGCTTATAACTTACTAAGCTATATTAGCTTACTGTATGCATTCATTTGACTATTTTATAGATTTTGGAAGTCTACGTTCGAGCTCGGGGATCATCGTCAAAGTCAATCACACTATCAACTATCTTTGGTACCCTTTTTTATAAGTTGAACTTTTGGAACTATGGCATGTATAGGCTATACTACTCTTTTGAGTTTATTTTGAGTTTGATGTATAAAGTGCCATGGAAAATGGCTTTACTTCTATGTTTGAGGTTGGATTGGTTTTAAATTGTTGATCATGATGATAATGTTTGTGTATGTTCGGTTTTGTGGTAAGCTTGTTTTGGAAGTTTATACCATGATGTTATATATATGTTATCTATGAATGCATGAGTATGGTTTGAGTGAGACTTATAGTATGTTTCGAATGGTGGATGAACTTATGTGTATATATATATACATATATACTTACATGTTATGCTAAGTTATGAGATAACTATATTATACTTTATATATGTGACTATTGGATGTGATATAATAATGATCAGATTGTAGTATATACATTTTATAGATTCGGTCATGGTATCTATGAAATATTTGAATATGAGTTTATTTAGCCTAAAATGTTTAGTGCATTGTTGGTGAAATGAATAAGACTCATATGCATATTCGGCCTTGCTTCTAAAATGGCCAAAAGAATAGTGATTTTTAATAGATGATATAAGTATATACTTATATGCATGTAATTGATTAAATATGATTAAGTTGAGAGCACATTTGTTTAATTGTTCATGAAATTAAATCCTTTTTTAGTTAAATATTTGGTTACGATTATATACATATACACAGTAATTATTTCGCTATGGTCTTTGCTATGTATAGTAATATCCTGAAACCCTAATTCGGCGACGGATGTGGGTTAAGGGTGTTACATAACCAAAAATTTGTCATTGATTCTAAAATTAAGTGGTTTCATGTGAATGATGTTAAAAGGCCAAATATGGGAGAGGTGGATTAGATATGAACTTGAGTAGTGCCGAACGGACTAGTACCGAAGGTGTGTGTCTTGACTAATGTTGTCGTGTGTGTGTCGGCATTTGACTGAATTCATATGTGCTTCCCTTGTGATTTTTGGTTGCTGATTTCATATCTTCATGATGATTGAATACTTCTAATGGTTTCGATTTTGCTAAGTAACCCCTGATCTGATATGAAAATAAACTATGAATCACTATCGAAAAACCATCGATTCAATTCAATAGGTAACGGAACAGTGTATGATAGATCTAATTTTTGTATGTTGCTATTTTTCTGAATTGTTATATTGGTCGTGTATGTGATGTAAACTCTATGTTAAATCTTCCATTACTACTTATGCATGTTTACTGCTACTGGTAAAATTTCAAACCAGTTATGAATACATGAAATTTGTATGTCAATACTGCTATCGTTACTGTTTTCTAATTTGTAAAATCATGTCATACAGTTGCGTTGGGATTGGGATATTGAAGGTGGAAGTACAGGCTGTAAATACCAAATCGGATCCCTGATCAAAACTATTGTTATATTAGTGATTCATCCTCAAAATATTATTTTGGTGTGTAGGGATGAATAAGTTCTGGGGAAACTTTTAGTGTGGAGTGTAGCGGATGGTTGGGAAGGAAATTATACTGTTATACATGCATACTATATTTTTTTTATAAAAAATTACCGTGAAATTGTTATTCTGACATGATCTGTTTTCTGCCTGCTAATATGCAATATTTTATGCTTATGTGTTTATATGTTCCTATGTTAAGACCGCACTGAAATTCATAGCTCACTCTTTAGTTCTTCTCAACTTTCCAGTTAACTCGTGAAGTTAGGGGTCAGACTCGGGATTTAGAGCATTGTTTTCGGTTTTCTTTTAAAAACATATTTCTAAATTGTTTTATTAGTTCTTTTGGGTTTTGCATTGTTTTAAGCGGATTATGGCATGAACTTTCTTAATCATTTGGGTGTTTAATTTGGGGATTTGACATTTTATGTTTTTGACGATAAACTCAAACATGAATAAGGTTTTCAAGATTTTATTTTAAATTATTTTAAGGCTGTGCAGATATGATTTTACCGTATCAAATTTGGAACTAAAATAAAAACGAATGATATAATTAAAGTAAACCAACATTTTTTAAAACGTAATAAATTATTAACGTGACATTTTGAAACCAAGTGAAAATGTTTTTCTTAAAAGCGATTCTCATCAGTTTTACAAAGTAGTGGATTTAAACACATATATATTTATCAAAATTTTACTATAACGATTTCACAATTTAATAAAGTACCCAAATTGTATCAATACCATTTTAACAAGTACAATTATTTCTAAGTAAAACTTGAGATTTTTCTACAACAATCCATTTTAATGAACCTGAATGTTTTTCTGGGCCATTTTGGTGGCTAATGTGACTTTCATGATTCGACCGTAACATCTGGGTCAAGTTGGAGAGGATACATTTGGTGGTATTAGAGCTCAATGTTTTTTAATACTTAGACTGTGAGTTTAGTGAGGTATGCATGTGTGATTTTAAAAGGGGTTTTGTCAACTACCATGCTACAATTATTTTTGTGATGTTTTCGAATTATTCCGAGACTCTGATGTCATCCCTAACTAACTATTATACTTTCTAAAACTGTAGATATACGTTGGACTTTAGATATTCGGGCATTCATTTTAAGCAGTCGAGGTAGACGACCGCGAGGTAGGCCGCGTCAAGCTACTCTAGTTGAGCCGCCAGCAGCTCAGAATGATACTCCAATTCCTGAGGCTAATTATGGAGAGGATTCATCTGCCACTAGAGGCATAAATTTTGATAAGGGTGATGATGCACTATCCCATGCCATGTTAGGGGTACTTCATAGGGTTGCTGGAACCAAGATTGGATTGGGTGGTCGTGGATTTGTGACTAAGAGGCTCCGGGCTAATGGGGCTGAGATATTCAGGGGTATGGCTAGGACAACCCCGATTGTAGTTGAGTATTGGATGGAGGCTAAAGAAAGGATTCTTGAGGAAATGGACTGTACCCAGAGCAAAAGTTGAAAGGTACAATGTCTCTACTAAGGGATGAGGCTTATCGATGGTGGCAGTCAATAGTAAGGGGTGCTCAGGCAAAGCATCTGAATTAGGAGTATTTTCAGGAGGCTTTTTTTTAGAAAAAGTATGTGCGTACTAGGTAGGTTGAGGCTCGTAGGCTGCAGTTGATTGATTTGACCCAGGGTGATAAGATTGTGGCCGAGTCTGAGGCCGAATTTCTAAGGTCAAGTCGCTATGCTCTAGGTATGGTGGGTACTAAACAGGATAAGAGTCTGCGGTTCGAGAATGAGTTGAGGTCTGACTTAAAGGTTCAGATTGCACCACGTCAAGAGAGGGTGTTTGAGCCTCTAGTAGAAAAGACTAAGATAGTTGAGGAGGTGAAACGTTTGGAGAGAGAAAAGTGGGATAAGGACATGAGTAAGAGTGATCGGTGTGTCACAGTCTTAAAATTTATAATGAGAATGATCGAGCCTAAAAACTAACTATGACAACGATTGAGGCAAGTGTACCTATCGAGCAGTAGTATAGCTTAGTGGCAAGACCGGATTGTCGAACCCAAAGGAACCGAAAGTACTAATACTAACCTTCTTTTTATTATTTAGCCTTAAAATTGAAGTGAATCGGTTTAATCTAGAAAATTAACTAACTACTAAGCTAAAGACAATGAGACAAAAAGAATGATATTGGGGAAATACTTGTGGGAAAACCAATTGATTAAAACAATAGCCAAGGAAAAATCCACCTAGACTTCACTTGTTATCTAACTCTGAACCAGACGATTTATTCATTTGACTTGATCTGTAAGATTCCCTAAGTTATATTAATACCTCCGTCGAGGCTACTAACGTCTAATCCTAGGTTGATTAATTGAAATCTCTTTCTAATTAAAACCCCTAAGATTGCATTAACTCGATCTATGGACTCCCATATTAGGTTTCACCCTAATCCGGCAAAATCTCGTCACCCTATGTCTAGGCGTGCGATCAACTCCGCTTAATTATGCTAGATCTACTCTTAGGCAGGGACTTTTGCTCCTCCACCTAAGCACATCAAACTTGAATTAATATCTACAAAATATCAACACAAGAATTAAGAACACATAATTAAGAACAAGTCAAATATTTATCATATAGTTCAGAAAACGATAACAAGATTCATCTAAGTTTCATCCCCCTCAGGTATTTGAGGGTTTAGTTCATAATGATAACAAAATACATCTCAAAAGAAAAGGTAAAACAAAACATAAGAAAAACTCTAAAACCCCCTGAAGGAATTGAAGAGAGATCCTCCGTCTTGAGTATAACTCCGGCTTCTTGAGATGAATCAACTGGCTATCCTTCGAGTAATTTCCACAAATCTGATCTTTCTGGCTCGGCTTCTTGGCCTAGCTGGACCACCTTGAAACTTGGCCTCTAGGGTGTTTATATAGGCTTTTGGAATGTGTTTCTTTACCCCTAAGTATCCAAATCCGAGTGAAATTCCTCTTCTCCACGGCAGGGACACGCCCTTGGCACACGCCCGTGTGAATCATGGCCAGGCCGTGTTCAGGTCTGTTTAGGGAGGCACGGCCGTGTTGCATGGGCCCAGGCCGTGTTGATTTTGTGATTTGGCCTATTTGGTCTGTTTTAAGCCCATTTCTCATTCTTTTCATCCTCTGGTGCTTTTCTGAGTATAAAACATGAAAATAAAGGATTAAGAGCACCAAATTACACAATTCAAGGCTTAAATTACCCAAAAGCATGCTAAATGTGGGCCTAAAATATGTTACTATTTCGGTTTATCAAATACCCCCACACTTAAGGTTTTGCTTGTCCTCAAGCAAAATTCTCAACTCATGATTAAAATGAACTTCCTTAATTCATAATATTCATCAATAATGTTTCATTATAATTCAAAGATAATTCATACATGGATAATTCAACTCAAAGAGTCCTAAAGATTCAAACAATCTCAGTCATACATTTGTATCACAAGATATAGGTGTTTCCCCTCATCTAAATGATTACCTCTAATTCAAAATCGACAAGGATTGTCATCCTCACTAAAGATTCACTCAAATCACTCGAGGTGTTTAAGGTTCAAGAAAAAGCACTCATAAGTCAGACATGAGAAGTTAATCCCATAGGCTTGCATGAGAATCAAATCTCCACCACTATAATATGAAATGATGCACAAATCAAAAGGTCTTTAACAGGGTTGTAACGGGGCTTGGGTTAAGGTGTGGATATAGGCTGAATTAGAAGGTTAGAATCGAGATTGTCCTGACAAATTAGCTAACCAAAAACAACGAACTGAATATAAGTAATTACTTCAATTGAAAACTAATAGTACTAATAATTTGAGCTTCTTCTTCAATATTTGGAATTCAAACGTATAAGCTCATTTAATCACAAAACTAATAATGACTATACTTCGATTTTTTTTAAGAACAAGTCAAATACATAATAAAGGATGAATTTACTATCAAAATAAATAGGCAATCGATCAAATCAAATCTCGATATAAGGGTAGTCAAAAGGAATGGTGATAACAAAAACAAAGGGTTTTGGGATAATATTAGTGGGTGAGTCAATAAAAAGGGTTGTTAGGATTAAACGGGGTTTACTAGGGGCTAATTATGAAGGTAGGCTTTTAGTGGAGTAAGTGGGTTAAAACCTAGGTGCCTTTATCATCTTCGTATACCAAATCAACGATGTGGTCTCGACCTGTATAATCGATGCAAGTTCTAGAATAACAAATCAATGTTGACACGCTCATAATCAATAAAGTGAGCAAGAAAAAGAATATATGCTCTATTAAGGCTCAACATCTCACAAAAATTATGGCTTTTTGATGTCAACCTAGCAAATTTCAAACTTCAAAGTAATATTCACATTCAGGTAGACAACCTAGAATTTTTTTTTAATTCCTAAAAATAGACTTATCATGCCTGATTCTCTAGTATCTTAAAGTTTGAGTTATCAATGCACAATTATCAATGACTTAATCCAAACTATATCAATAAAAAATCATGAATTCACAGGGAATTTCATTCTAATCATAATATGAGAAACTTACTTAAGAAACAAGACATAAGTTAGGATTTGAGAATAATGCAAAAAGTTTGGCACCTAATTTCAGGAATTTAAGATGTACATTGCCCTCAACGTACAAAGATATATATACAAACAATTAAGTAGAAATTTAAAGGATATGTAAAGAGAAGTGAAACTCCCTGAATTTTTTTGGGTGGATTCCTTGAGTTGGAGGTGAAAGATAAGTTGGAGGAGGCGTCTCTGGTGGTGGTATGGTGGCCGTCCACAATCTCTGCGCTAGATGAAGAAATTGGGTAGCTCGTGTAGAATTAGCCAGGAAATAATAATAATAATTCAAACTATACTAATTATATATTTAAAGAAAAGCAAGCTAAAGTGAAGAAAAATAAAAAGTGAAATAAAATTCAAAGAAAAGATTAATGGACCGAAGAGTCCTTATTGTTGGATGGTTTGCGAGGTGGGTGTGACTTCTAAGGCCACGATGGTGTTGGCAGAGGTCATGGTGGGGTGACTCCCAAGCAGCTTGAAGAACCTAAAACCAAGAAGCTAAAATAGAATAAACTAAATTAAGCATAAGAGTGTTAAAGAGAAGGAAATTAAAAGAGATGAGAAAAGAAAACTAAAAGCTAAATGGTCTCAAAGACCCTTGGCTTTTCGACTAGACAAAACGGCCGGCATGAACTTATGTAGATCGGTCTCCCACAGGGAGACTATACTGGGATCCTTCCGCTTCTTTGACATGGATGTGGTAGAGCTCAAGGGTTTTGGTAATAACCCAGGGGGAAGAGTATGGAAGGGGAGAATTCTGAATAATGGAATGGAAGAAAGTGGTATAGATGGGGGATGGGTGGTTTAAATAGAAATTTGGGGTTTGGTGCCTTCCCACGCCCGTGTGCCATGGGCGTGTTGGGTCACACGACCGTATCGCACGGCCGTGTTGTGTTTCGTTCGTTTCTCCCACGCCCGTTTCGTGGTCACCACGCCCATGTGGGATCAACCAGTGTCGACCAAGGCCGAATCACACGGCCGTGGCTAGTTAGTTGGAGCCCGTGTGTATTCCCTCAGTGTCGGCCACAGCCATGTCGCACGGTCGTGGCGGGGTTGTTGGGTCCGTGACTTGAAGATACGATCCGTCCTGACTCGTACCATCTCTGCCATGTCATTACAGAGATTCGGTGCGTCCACACGGCCATGGCCACGGTCGTGTGTAAGGCCGTGTGATATGGAAATTGGCCTTGGTCAGTTTATAGTTAGTTGCTACAAAGGAGAAGTAAGAGTGAAAATGAAATAAAATAAAATATAAAGAGTAATGGAGTTAGTACTCGGGTTGCCTCCCGAGAAGCGCTCGTTTAAAGTCTTAAGCTAGACTTACCTCTCGTTTGCATAATCAGGGTGATTTGAGGAGTTGAAAGTCCTTCCTCATTCTATTAGTTTCATTATCATGACAGAGTTCAAGTCGAGATGCGTTTATATTGAAAGTGCCAAAAATAGGATTACTTACCTCGACTGTTCCGTATGGGAAAACACTTATTACCCTAAAAGGGATTTCTTTGTTTGTGTTAGGGTCAGGAGGAGATATTCGAGGGTCTGATTTATCTAACAATACATGGTCTCTTATTTTAAAGTGATTTGTTGTTCCTACGAGCTCGTCTGGTGGTTCCCTTGGTTTCTCTTCCTGTATCCCTGGTGTTTCCTTGAAATGTGTCTTCCACTCGTCTAATTCATCAACTTGATCCCTTCGATCCTCATGAGTTGTTTCTTTGTTGGCGTTGGGTCTAGAATCGGGTTCAGTTGTGTTCTAATGGTTATCAATAGAATTTACTTTCTCACCTTGTTTGCTCGATGTTCTAACCGAATCGAGAGCCTGAAGACTGACTGTCTCGTCACCTACACAGAGTATGAGTTCACCTGCGTCGACATCAATTTTAGTCCTGGCAGTTGCTAAAAAGGGCCTTCCTAGAATAATGGGATACTATTGTCCTCATCCATGTCTAAAACAACAAAGTCTACTGGGAAGACGAATTTATCAATCTTTACTAGCACATCCTCGATTATACCCCTAGGAATTCTAACAATTTTATCAGCTAATTGAATGCTCATCCTAGTTTGTTTAGGTTTCCCTAGACCAAGTTGTTTAAACATTTTATAAGGCATGACATTTATGCTTGCCCTAAATCACTAACGATTATCAATAGATAAACTACCAATTAAGCATGGAATTGTAAACTCCTGGATCTTTTAATTTTTGTGGCAATTTATTTTGGAGAATTGCTGAGCACTTTGCGTTGAGTTCCACATGCGATTCCTCATCTAGCTTTCGCTTGTTTGTCAAAAGCTTTTTTAAGAATTTCCTTGAATCTGGCATCTGCGAAAGAGCTTCAAGTAATGGTAAGTTAATATGTAATTTCTTTAAAAGTTTAAGAAACTTACCGAACTGTTTCTCTGTGTCGTCTTTCTTCATTGCCTTGGGGTATGGTATACGAGGTTGGTACTCTTTAATTACCGGTTTTGGCTTTTTACTTTCTTCCTCAACCTTACCCTCTTTTACCATATTCTCTTGTCTTAAATGAGGCTCATCTAACCCTACATTATCATTAGTTGATATTGCTTGAATCTGCTCCCTTGGGTTAGTTTCAGTGTTGTTTGGCAATCTACCTTGTGGTCGTTCCGTCAAGATCTTGGTGATTTGCCCAATTTGATCTTTGAGCTCTTGTGTCGATGCTTCTTGTTTTGCAAGTTTTGTTTCTATACTTTGGCAATGTGTTTCTATTGCTGCTATATATTTTGTCAGCATCTCCTCAAGGTTCGGTTTCTTTTCCTGTGGGTACTGCTGCTGTTGGAAATTTAGAAGGTGTTGTTGTCCTTGATTTCCTTGACCACCCCATGAAAATTGGGGTGGTTCTTCCAACCTGGATTGTAAGTATTGCTATAAGGGTTATTTTGATATCTAAAATTGTTACTTACATAGTTCATTTGTTCGCCTTCTATGCCATGTCCGTATGGTGGGTACTCAGGATTCGCCACACCTCCACTTGTTTCTCACTGCATAACGGGTTGTACCTGCAAGGAATTACACAAACCATCAAATTTTTTAGTTAACACGTCTACCTGATTCGATAGCATGGTTACTGCGTCGAGGTTGAAAACACTGGTAGCTTTCGTGGGCTTTGTCCTCGTGACCTGCCACTGATAGTTATTTAAGGACATCTCCTCTATAAATTCGTAAGTCGCTTGGTGTTTTATTATTCGAGTTCCACCATTCTTTGAATCGATCAACTGCCTAGTTGAGGGTTTCACACCGTTGTAAAAAGTTTGGACCTGTAGCCACAAGGGTAATCCATGGTGTGGACACCTTCTCAATAGATCCTTGTATCTCTCCCATGCATCGTAAAGTGTTTCTAAATCCATCTGCACAAAAGAAGAGATATCATTCCTTAATTTGGCCGTTTTGGCCGGCGAAAAATATTTTAATAAAAATTTTTCGGTCATTTGATCCCATGTAGTAATTGATCCTCGGGGAAGAGAATGCAACCACTGTTTGGCTTTATTTCTCAAAGAAAAGGGAAATAACCGAAGGCAGATGGCATCATCAGTAACGCCATTAATTTTAAAAGTGTCGCAGAATTCAAGAAAATTTGCTAAGTGTGTGTTAGGATCCTCATCCTGTAAACCATCAAACTGAACGAACTGTTGTATCATCTGTATAGCGTTAGGTTTCAATTCGAAATTATTTGCAACAATAGTAGGTCTAACAATACTAGATTCATTACCAACTAAACTAGGCTTAGCATAATCATACATAGTTCGAGGAGCATGATTTTCGGCCATCTTTTGAGGTGGTGGATTGTTCTGGTCCATCTCTTCGGTGGTATTGATGACGTTTTCTTGCTCTTCTTCTGTGTATTGTAGACTTCGCCTAATTTCTCTCCAGTTTCTGCGAGCGGTTGCTTCGGTCTCACTATCGTAAATAAAAGGTCCTGTCGGGTTCCTTCTAGTCATAAACTAGAGGTACCTACAAGGAGCAAAAACTAAAATTTAGAAAGATAAAAATAGAAAACAAAATAAGAGTAAAATAGAAGAAAATAAAAATGGCTAAAGTAATAAAAATTGAGTGTTCTTAATATTTCAGTTCCCCGGCAACGGCGGCAAAAACTTGTTCGGTGTGTCACAGTCTTAAAATTTATAATGAGAATGATCGAGCCTAAAAACTAACTATGACAACGATTGAGGCAAGTGTACCTATCGAACAGTAGTATAGCTTAGTGGCAAGACCGGATTGTCGAACCTAAAGGAACCGAAAGTACTAATACTAACCTTCTTTTTATTATTTAGCCTTAAAATTGAAGTGAATCAGTTTAATCTAGAAAATTAACTAACTACTAAGCTAAAGACAATGAGACAAAAAGAATGAAATTGGGGAAATACTTGTGGGAAAACCAATTGATTAAAACAATACCCAAGGAAAAATCCACATAGACTTCACTTGTTATCTAACTCTGAACCAGACGATTTATTCATTTGACTTGATCCGTAAGATTCCCTAAGTTATATTAATACCTCCGTCGAGGCTACTAACGTCTAATCCTAGGTTGATTAATTGAAATCTCTTTCTAATTAAAACCCCTAAGATTGCATTAACTCGATCTATGGACTCCCATATTAGGTTTCACCCTAATCCGGCTAAATCTCGTCACCCTATGTCTAGGCGTGCGATCAACTCCGCTTAATTATGCTAGATCTACTCTTAGGCAAGGACTTTTGCTCCTCCACCTAAGCACATCAAACTTGAGTTAATATCTGCGAAATATCAACACAAGAATTAAGAACACATAATTAAGAACAAGTCAAATATTTATCATATAGTTCAGCAAACGATAACAAGATTCATCTAAGTTTCATCCCCCTCAGGTATTTGAGGTTTTAGTTCATAATGATAATAAAATACATCTCAAAAGAAAAGGTAAAACAAAACATAAGAAAAACTCTAAACCCCCTGAAGGAATTGAAGAGAGATCCTCCGTCTTGAGTATAACTCCGGCTTCTTGAGATGAATCAACTGGCTATCCTTCGAGTAATTTCCACAAATCTGATCTTTCTGGCTCGGCTCCTTGGCCTAGCTGGACCACCTTGAAAGTTGGCCTCTAGGGTGTTTATATAGGCTTTTGGAATGTGTTTCTTTACCCCTAAGTATCCAAATTCGAGTGAAATTCCTCTTCTCCACGGCAGGGACACGCCCTTGGCACACGCCCATGTGAATCGTGGCCAGGCCGTGTTCAGGTCTGTTTAGGGAGGCACGGCCGTGTTGCATGGGCCCAGGCCGTGTTGATTTCGTGTTTTGGCCTATTTGGTCTGTTTTAAGCCCGTTTCTCATTCTTTTCATCCTCCGGTGCTTTCCTGAGTATAAAACATGAAAACAAAGGATTCAGAGCACCAAATTACACAATTCAAGGCTTAAATCACCCAAAAGCATGCTAAATGTGGGTCTAAAATTTGTTACTATTTCGGTTTATCAAAGAGTAAGAGGGATTCAGGTCCTACTGGCTTGGTTTTGCAACCCTTGAAGTGAGCCAAGGAGGGCAGACCACAACAGAATATAATAAGGAGTAATGTCAGTGGTACATTTGGATCGGGGAGGACCCCGATTTGTGGGTTATGTGATAAACGTCATCCGGGTGAGTGTTGGAAGAATATGTGTGCATGTCTAATATGTGGGTCTACAGAGCACCGAGTGAAGGATTTTCCTCGTCTGGTTGGTTAGATGCAAGCTAAGACTCAGACTCAGGGTTCTGGGCAGATACCGCCGAGAGGCCGTGGACAGAGTAGGAATTGTTGTTCCAGAGTCGCAATTGGTGCGATAGGTACTGTGGTTCATGTTCAAAGAGCATCTGGATAGAATCTGACCAAGATTGAATCTAGATAGTCGACACTGGTTTATGTAGCAAGACACTGATGATGATTCACTTAACTAACTAAAATCACGACAAAGGCAAGCGCACCTATCGAGTTGCAGTATAGTTATGGTGAGTCGGGATTATCGTATCCACGAGGACTAAAAGTACTAGTAATTACTATCTTTTTGTTATCTAGCCGAAACTGACTCTAGGTTGATTAATTGAAATCTCTTTCTAATTAAAACCCCTATTTTCACATTAACTCGATCTATGGATTCCCCTATTAGATTTGACTCTAATCCGGTAGATTTATGTCGTCCTATTTCTAGGATTGTATGCAACTCCACTCAATTATGCCAGATCTACTCTTAAATAGGGACTTTTGCTCTACTGAAATAAGCACATCAATCATGAATTAATATCCCGAAAACATTAAAACATGGAATAAGTACACATAATTGAGATCAAGAAATCAATTATTTATCATGTAATTCAGAAATTAAATAACAAGCTCCATCATAGGTTTCATCTTCCTTAGGTATCTAGGGAATTTAGTTCATACTTTGGGAGGAAAACATCTCAAAATTAGGAAAACAACAAAACATAAAGAAACCCAAAAACTTCTAGAGAAGTTGACTGGAGATCTTCAATCTTGAAGGAGATCCTGCTTCTGAGTTAATTCCGACGGCGTTCTTCGAGTAATTTCTTCGTTCTTCTATGCGTGCTCCCTTAGATCCTCTTCTAGTGTGTAGTTATAAACTTTAGAATGATCAGAAACCCTGAAAATTGGCCTTTTCCACGTATTTGGGAAACAGGGTTTGAAATCGACACGGACTGGCACATGGGCGTGTGGCTAGCCTGTGTGAGTGTGCTCAGCCCGTGTAGGAATGGCCAGGCCGTGTGGATCCTGAAAGTAGCTCGTTTTGTCCGATTTTGGTCTGTTTTCTGCTCCTTTTGCTCCCTTATGCTCTCCTAAGTATAGAAACATGAAATTAAAGGATTAAGAGCATCAAATTCACTAAATTATATAACAAATCATCCAAAAACGTATCAAGAATGGGATTAAAATATGTTACTTTTATGGCTTATCAAATATCCCTACACTTAAGCGTTTGCTTGTCCTCAAGCAAAATCCTCAACTCACAATTAAAAATTAAACTTTCTCAATTCATAATTCTTATCAATAATGTTTTGTCATAATTCAAAAATAATCATACATTGATAATTCAACTAAAAGAGCACTAAAGATTCAAACAATCCAAGTCACACATTTTTAAAGCATGAAAATATAGGTATTTCCCCTTATCTAAGTAATTACCTTTAATTCAAAATTGACAAGAATTGACATCCTCACTAAAGATTCACTCAAATCACTCAAGGTGTTTAAGGTTCAAAAATAAGCACTCAAAAGTCAAACATGAAAAGTCATTACCATAGGCTTGCATGAAAATCAAATCTCCACCACTATAAAATGAGATGATACACAAATCAAAAGGACTTTAAAGGGTTGTAATGGGGCTTGGGTTAAAGGTGTGGATAAAGGCTGAAATAGAGGGTTAGAATCGAGATCGAATTGACAATTTACCTAACTAGAAAAATAAACTAATACTGAATAATTACATCAATTGAAAACTTATCAATAATAACACGAGCTTCTTCTCAAAATGTGAAATTAATTGTTTAAGCTCAAATAAGATAGAACTAGTAATAATTAAAATAAATGTACATATTTATTTATTTTTTTTCACTTTTTTTTGAGTTATGGATAAAAAGAGATAATTTAACAACTAAAACAAAAGAACATAGTTAGGCAATTGACCAAATCAAATCTCGAAAAAAAGGGAGTCAATACAATAGGAAAAATTCTCAATGAATCAAAAAGAACGAGTTATGGGTTAATATTAATGATAGATCAAGAAATGGTTTATTAGGCTCAAAGGGGTTCACTAAGGGTTAATTATGAAGGTAGGCTTTTTGGGATAAGTGGGTTAAAACCTAGGTGCCTTTATCATCTCAGTATATCAAATCAAAGGTGTGGTCTCGACATGTATAATCGATGCAAGTTCTAGAATAACCAATTAGTATTGACTCACTCATAACCAATTATAAAGTGAGTAAGAAAAGTGTATGCTCTAAAGACTCAAAATCTCACAAAAATTATGGTTTTCGATATCAATCTTACAAATCTCAAACTTCAAGGTAATACCTCAATTTAGAGAAACAACCAAGCAATTTTTTTTATTCTGAAAATAGATTTATCATGCTTGATTCTCTAATGTCTTAAAGTTTAAACAATCAATGCACAATTACCTATGAATTTAATCTAAAACATATCAATAAAAATCACAAATCGATATGAATTCATTCTAATAGTAAAATGAGAAAATTACTTGAATACAATACATAATTCAGGGATTTTCTAATAATCATATAAATAACCTCCCCACACTTAAGATGTACATTGTCCTCAATGTACAAAAATAGATAATCACAGTAGAAACAAAATATCTTAAGAGAGGGAGAGAATTGAAACTGCCCTGAATATTGGATGAAATTCCCAGAATAGTGAAAAGCGGAATTATAGAGAAATGTAGATGTAGGGAATGATTTTGAGCAACTGATAAGAAAATAAACACAATGCTGAAGAAGATTAAAGGGTTACTCGATTAGAAACAACCATAATAAATAAATATAGTTCAAAATATAAATGCGAAAAAGTCAAGGAAAATACAAATAAATAGAAAAATAAAAATAAAAACTAAAAATAAATAAAAATAAAAATAAATAAAAATAAAAATAAAAATAAAAATAAAAGAAGATAAAAATAAATGGACTCAATGGTCCTCATCATCAGACGCATCAGCATCATGAGTCGTCGGCGCTGGAGGAGAAATATGAAAATGCTGACAAATATGCTGCAGTCGCGTCAATATTGTCGAACCTTTAAACACAGTATTGACGGAAGCTAGTGAATTCCTCGGTGGATACTCCTCGAGAGCTAGCAGCAGAAGGAACAGGTCGATGACTCGAAGGTGGAGGCTGTGGTAGGTCCTTGTGATAGGGAGGAACATCATCAGTGAAGTCCGCAGGTTCATTCTGAGCATCAGAATGAAACAATCTGTACTGAGGAGGATCTACTCCACGACGCCGCTCAATCATCCTCATGTGTATTGATCGGTGTGTCACAGTCTTAAAATTTATAATGAGAATGATCGAGCCTAAAAACTAACTATGACAACGATTGAGGCAAGTGTACCTATCGAACAGTAGTATAGCTTAGTGGCAAGACCGGATTGTCGAACCCAAAAGAACCGAAAGTACTAATACTAACCTTCTTTTTATTATTTAGCCTTAAAATTGAAGTGAATCAGTTTAATCTAGAAAATTAACTAACTACTAAGCTAAAGACAATGAGACAAAAAGAATGAAATTGGGGAAATACTTGTGGGAAAACCAATTGATTAAAACAATACCCAAGGAAAAATCCACCTAGACTTTACTTGTTATCTAACTTCGAACCAGACGATTTATTCATTTGACTTGATCCGTAAGATTCCCTAAGTTATATTAATACCTCCGTCGAGGCTACTAACGTCTAATCCTAGGTTGATTAATTGAAATCTCTTTCTAATTAAAACCCCTAAGATTGCATTAACTCGATCTATGGACTCCCATATTAGGTTTCACCCTAATCCGACAAAATCTCGTCACCCTATGTCTAGGCGTGCGATCAACTCCGCTTAATTATGCAAGATCTACTCTTAGGCAGGAACTTTTGCTCCTCCACCTAAGCACATCAAACTTGAATTAATATCCGCGAAATATCAACACAAGAATTAAGAACACATAATTAAGAACAAGTCAAATATTTATCATATAGTTCAGCAAACGATAGCAAGATTCATCTAAGTTTCATCCCCCTCAGGTATTTGAGGGTTTAGTTCATAATGATAGCAAAATACATCTCAAAAGAAAAGGTAAAATAAAACATAGGAAAAACTCTAAAACCCCCTGAAGGAATTGAAGAGAGATCCTCTGTCTTGAGTATAACTCCGGCTTCTTGAGATGAATCAACTGGCTATCCTCTGAGTAATTTCCACAAATTTGATCTTTCTGGCTCGGCTCCTTGGCCTAGCTGGACCACCTTGAAAGTTGGCCTCTAGGGTGTTTATATAGGCTTTTGGAATGTGTTTCTTTACCCCTAAGAATCCAAATCCGAGTGAAATTCCTCTTCTCCATGGCAGGGACACGCCCTTGGCACACGCCCGTGTGAATCGTGGCCAGGCCGTGTTCAGGTCTGTTTAGGGAGGCACGGCTGTGTTGCATGGGCCCAGGCCGTGTTGATTTCGTGTTTTGGCCTATTTGGTCTGTTTTAAGCCCGTTTCTCGTTCTTTTCATCCTCCAGTGCTTTTCTGAGTATAAAACATGAAAACAAAAGATTAAGAGCACCAAATTACACAATTCAAGGCTTAAATCACCCAAAAGCATGCTAAATGTGGGTTTAAAATATGTTACTATTTCGGTTTATCAAATACCCCTACGCTTAAGCTTTTGCTTGTCCTCAAGCAAAATTCTCAACTCATGATTAAAATGAACTTCCTTAATTTATAATATTCATCAATAATGTTTCATCATAATTCAAAGATAATTCATACATGGATAATTCAACTCAAGGAGTCCTAAAGATTCAAACAATCTAAGTCATACATTTGTATCACAAGATATAGGTGTTTCCCCTCATCTAAATGATTACCTCTGATTCAAAATCGACAAGGATTGACATCCTCACTAAAGATTCACTCAAATCACTCGAGGTGTTTAAGGTTCAAGAAAAAGCACTCATAAGTCAGACATGAGAAGTTAATCCCATAGGCTTGCATGAGAATCAAATCTCCACCAATATAATATGAAATGATGCACAAATCAAAAGGTCTTTAACAGGGTTGTAACGGGGCTTGGGTCAAGGTGTGGATATAGGCTGAATTAGAAGGTTAGAATCAAGATTGTTGATAAACCGAAATAGTAACATATTTTAGGCCCACATTTAGTATGCTTTTGGATGAATTATCCCTTGATTTATGTAAAAAGGTGCTCTTAATCCTTTCTTTTCATGTCTTATACTCAGGAAAGCACCCAAGGATAAAAAGAACGAGAAACGGGCTCAAAACGGACCAAAACGGGCCAAAGAGGAAATCGACACGGCCTGGACTTGGACCCACACGGCCGTGCCAAGTCAATCATCTAGAACATGGTCTAACCCCGACTCACACGGCCGTGTCGCATTACAGAAATCTGAACACGGCTTGACCACGATTCGCACCGGCATGTGCCATGGCCGTGCCTCTGTCGTGGAGAAGAGCAATTTCATACGGGAAAGGATATTTAGGAAGAAACAAACGTATTTCAAAAGCCTATAAATACACCCTAAGAATGACCTAAGAGGGGGAGCCCAAAGCCATCGTCTAGGGGCGTTGTGCTAGGCCAGAGAAGGCAGATTTGGGGGGATTCACTTAGGGATAGCCAGTTGATCCATCTCAAGAAGCCAGAATTATACTCAAGACGGAGGATCTCTCCTTCAATTCCTTCAGGGGGTTTTAGGGATTTCTTATTGTTTTGTTTTATCTTTTCTCTTGAGATGTTTTCCTTTATTGTTATGAACTAAACCCTTCAGATACCCGACGGGGATGAAACCTATGATGAATCTTGTTATTGTTTTCTGAATTATATGATAAATACTTAGTTTGTTCTTAATTATGTGAGCTTAATCCAAATTTAATGTGCTTAGGTGGAGGAGGAATAGACCACCGCTAAGAGTAGATCTAGCATAATTAAGCGGAGTTGATCGCACGCCTAGAGATAGGGTGACGAGATTTTTGTCGGATTAGGGTGAAACCTAATATGGGATTCCATAGATCGATTTCATTGCTATTCTATGGGGGTTATTATAAGAGAACGAGAGTTCCACTAATTAACCTAGGGTTAGGCGTTATTCGGCTCAGAGAGAGGGTTTAATATACGTTAGGAGTCTTACGGATAAAACTAAGTGAATAAATCGTATGGTTCAGGTGTTAGATAACAAGTGAAGTCTAGGTGGATTCTTCCTAGGGTATCATCTAAATCAACTGAGTTTTTCCCAAGTTATTTTCCAAATTCATTCTTCTTTGTCTTAGAGTCTTTAGTTTAGTAGTTAATTAATTTAGATTAGATAAACAATCTCTCTTTATTTTCAGGCTAGATAATAAAAAGAAAGTTAATATTAGTACTTTTAGTTCCTTTGGGTTCGATAATCCGGTCTTGCCTAAGCTATACTACTGTTCGATAGGTGCATTTGTCTCAATTGTTGTCAGAGTTAGTTTCCAGGTTCAATCATTCTTTTTATAAATTTTAAAGCTCTGATTCACACAATGATCAAGTTTTTTGGCGCCGTGTTTGAGGAACTAAAATATTAAGAAAGCTCTATTTTTATTACTTTAGCCATTATTTTTATTTTCCGCAATTTATTTTTATTTTTATTATTTTTAAATTTTGCTAAATTTTCTTTCTTTCTTTTCCTAGAAGGTACCTCTAGTTTATGACTAGAAGGAACCCGAGAGGACCTTTAGTATACGACAGTGATATTGACGCTACCGTTCGCAGGAATCGCAGAGAAATTAGGCGAGCCCTAAATTACACGAAAGAAGAGCAAGAAGACAGATCCAATCCTACTGAAGGGATGGACGAAAATAACCCACCACCACAAGATGTGGGAGAAAATAATGCTCCTCGTACTATGTTTGATTATGCTAAACCTCATTTAATGAAGTAAGAATCAAGTATTGTTAGGCCTCGCTATAGTCGCTAATAATTTTGAATTAAAGCCTAACACTATACAAATGATTCAACAGTTTGTTCAATTTGATGGTTTACAGGACGAAGATCCGAATACTCATATAGCTAATTTTTTAGAGTTCTGTGATACCTTTAAAATAAATGGCGTCTCTGATGATGCCATGCGTCTTCAGTTATTTCCCTTTTCATTAAGGAATAAAGCCAAACAGTGGGTAAACTCGTTACCACGAGGGTCAATCACTACATGGGAACAAATAACCGAAAATTTTTTATTAAAATATTTCCCACCGGCCAAAACGGCCAAATTACGCAATGATATATCTTCTTTTGTGTAGATGGATTTAGAGATATTATACAATGCATGGGAGAGATATAAGGATCTCTTGAGAAGGTGTTCGTACCATGGTTTACCCTTGTGGCTCCAAGTCCAAACTTTCTATAATGGTGTAAACCCCTCAACGAGGCAACTAATCGACTCAGCTGCCGGTGGAACTCTGAATAATAAAACTCCTGAAGCAGCCTACGAATTTATAGAAGAGATGTCACTGAATAACTATCAGTGGCAAGTTACAAGAACAAGGCCAACAAAAACAGCCGGAGTTTACAACCTCGACGCAATAACCATGCTATCAAATCAGGTAGAGTTGATGAATAAAAAGCTTGATAGTTTGTGTTCTTCGCAGGTATATCCAGTCATGCAGTGCGACACAAGTGGAACTGTGGCGAATCCTGAGTACCCACCTTACCAACCGGGCGCAGAGAGCGAACAGATGAACTATATAGGTAACAATTTCAGATCTAATAATAACCCATATAGTAATAATTATAATCCAGGTTGGAGGAACCACCCAAATTTTTCGTGGGGAGGACAAGGAAATCAAGGAAATCAAAGACAACAACCTCCTCAAAATTTTCAAAATCAGCCTTATCCACAGGAAAAGAAGCCGAATCTTGAAGAGACGTTGAACAAATTCATAGCATCCACAGAAGCCCGTCTCCAAAAAACTGAGGTAACACTCGACATTTAACAAACATCGATCAAAACGATCGAGAACCAAGTTGGAGGAGTTACAAAGGTAATCGGGGAAATTACCTAGTCAGTCGGACAAATTGCGAAGCTATTATCCGAACGACCGCAAGGGCGTCTACTGAGTAATACTGAAATTAATCCAAAGGAGCAAATCCAAGCCATAACAGCTCAAGAAAGCGAAGAAGTAGACGAACGCAGTCCAACACAAGGAAACGAGGTAGAAAAAGGTAAAGTTGAGGTAACACAAGACAAGCCAAAATCGGTAATCAAGGAATACCAACCTCACATACCATATCCCGAAGCATTAACAAGAGACGATACAGAGGAACAGTTCGGTAAGTTTCTTAAACTTTTAAAGAAATTACATATTAACTTACCACTATTTGAAGCTCTTTCAAAGATGCCAGATATGAGGAAATTTTTAAAACATCTCTTGACGAATAAGCGCAAATTAGACGAAGATCCACATGTGGAATTAAACGCAGTGTGCTCAGCAATGTTACAGAATACACTACCACAAAAGCTAAAAGATCCAGGGAGTTTTACAATTCCATGTTTAATTGGTAGACTAACTGTTGATAAAGCGTTAGCTGATTTAGGGGAAAGCATTAATGTCATGCCTTATAAATTATTTAAACAACTAGATCTAGGGAAACCCAAGCAAACTAGGATGGGCATTCAATTAGCTGATAAAACTGTTAGAATTCCTAGGGGCATTATCGAAGATGTTCTTGTAAAAATTGACAGATTCGTTTTCCCAGTAGATTTTGTTGTCTTAGACATGGATGAGGATAATTCGATTCCTCTAATTTTAGGAAGACCCTTTTTAGCGACTGCCAGGACTAAAATTGGTGTTGATGCAGGAGAACTCATACTTTGTGTAGGTAATGAGACGGTCACCCTCAAGGCTCTCGACTCGGCTAGAACATCGAGTAATCAAGGTGAGAACGTAAATTCTACTGATAGCCATTCGGTTAACCCTTATTTTCAGAAAGCACGACCAAAGAATACAACTGAACCCGATCCTAAACCCCATGCCAACAAAGAAATAACTCATGAGGAACGAGGGATTCAGATCGATGATCTAGACGAGTGGAAGACACACTTCAAGGAGAAATTAGGGATACACGACAAAGAACCGGAACCACACAAGATAAAACCAAAGGAGCCCCCAAAAGAGCTAATAGGAACAGCAAACCACTTCAAAATAGGGGACTAGGTACTGTTAGATCAGGCAGATCCTTGAATATCTCCTCCAGACCCTAACACAAACAAAGAAATACCTTATAGGGTAACCAGTGTTTTCCCATACGGAACAGTCGAGGTAAGTAATCCTATTTTTGGTACTTTTACTATAAACACATCTCGACTTAAATTTTTTCACGAAGACACAAATGATAGCATGAGGAATGACTTCCAACTCCTCAAACCACCCTAACAATGCAAATGAGAGGAGAGTCTAGCTTAAGACTATAAACTAGCGCTTCTCGGGAGGCAACCCGAGCACTAACACAATTTATTTTTACATTTTGCTTTAAATTTATTTTTATTTTTCTTCTTTTCTTTACACCTAGTTATAAACTAACCAGAAGTGCAGATTTATAAGTCACATGGCCTTGCACACGGCCGTGGTCGTGGCCGTGTGGACCATAAGAATCCCCGTACTGACATAGCAGAGGCCGTGCGAATCAGTTCCAACCACTTTTCGACGTCACGGATCCAACCACTACACCACGGGCACCGACAAAGTGACACGGCCGTGCCCCATAACCGTGTGAAGCTACTGACTTGCCAACCACGGGCTGAACACGCCCGTGCCTAAAAACCGTGACAACATACTGACTAGTCGAACACAGGCTAGACACGAGCGTGGGGTAACCAACACACCTAGGAACACGGCCGTGCGATGCGGCCGTGTGAATCGACACACCCTCAACCCACGGGTGTGGGAAACTGCCAAACTTGAAATTCTATTTAAACACCATGCCCCTCTCCTTTCTCTTCTTACCTACTCTCCTTCTTCTCTCTTTATTTCTTTTCCCTCTTTTTCTTTTTCCCTTTTTTTCCTTAGACTCTTGAGCCACAACAAAATCATATCAATGGCAAAGAAGCGTAAAAGGCCAATCTCCTCAAGGGAGACCGATTCACATGAGTTCATGCCGGCAGCTTCATTCAAACAACAAGCCAAGGGTATTTGAGACCATTTAATTTCTATTTTTCTTTTCTCTTTCCTTTCATTCTCCTCCCCTTTGACTATCTTATGCTTTATCTAGTTCATTTTGTTTTAGTTTCTTGTTTTTAGGTTCTTAAGGCTGCTTGGGAATCACGCCACTTCCACCATCACTAACACCTCTGTCACCTTCAAAGTCACACCCACCTCTCGAACCATCTACCAATAAGGATTCCCAAGCCCCTTTATCTTTTAAACTTAGTTTATTTTCCTTCTTAGTCTCATTCTCTTTATCTTTCTCGTCTTTAATTATATTATTAGTATATTATTAAGGTTTCTTTAGATTTCTTGGCTAATCCTACATGAGCTACCCAATTTCTTCATCTAGCGCAGGATCATCATCCAGACCGGCCCTCCAACTTATCTCTCACCACGACCACCGCCAACTCAAGGAGCCCATCCATAATTCAGGGAGTTTTACTTATCCCCATATCTTCTGATCTGAACATTACATTTATATTATCTAACTTTGTACATTGAGGGCAATGTACATCTTAAGTGTGGGGGGTGAACAACTTAAAAAGGTGGCCTAACTTTTTTCATTATTCTCAAATTTCTAAAATTAGGTACCAAACTTTTTGCATTGTTCTCAAAATCCTGAATTTAGTCTTGTTTTTAAGTAATTTACTCATATTACTAATTAGGATGAAATTTCTGATGATTTATTGATATGTTTTAGATTAAGTCATTGATAATTGTGCATTGATAATTAAATTCTAAGAATACTAGAGAATCAAGCATAATAAGTCTATTTTTCTGAATTAAAAATTTTCTAGGTTGTCTACCTGAATTTAAATATTACCTTTAAATTTGATATTTACAAGGTTGATGTCAAAAATACCCATAATTTTTGTGAGTTTTTGAGCCTTATGGAGAATAAATTCTTTTTCTTGCTCACTTTGTTGATTATGAGTATGTCAACACTGATTTGTTATTCTAAAACTTGCATCGATTATACATGTCGAGATCACACTTTTGATTTGATATACAGAGATGATAAAGGCACCTAGGTCTTAACCCACTAACTCCATTAAAAGCCTACCTTCACAAATTAACCCCTAGTGAACCCCTTTTAATCCTAACAACCCTATTTATTGACTCACCCACTAATATTAACCCAAAACCCTTTGTAATTGTTATCACCATTCTTTCTAACTACCCATATATCGAGTTTTGATCTGATTAGTTGCCTAATTATGAATTTTAGTAATTTATCCTTTATTATGTATTTAGTTTGTTCTTAAAAAAAATGACGAAGTATATTCATTGTTAGTTATGTGATTAAACGAGCTTATACATTTAAATTCAAAATATCGAAGAAGAAGCTCGTATTATTAGTATTATTAGTTTTCAATTGATGTGATTATTATTATTAGTTCATTAGTTCTTAGTTAGGTAATTTGTCAATTCAATCTCGATTCTAACCCTCTAATTCAACCTTATTCCACACCTTAACCCTAGCCCCGTTACAACCCTAACAAAGACCTTTTGATTTGGGTTTCATCTCATATTTCGGTGGTGGAGATTTGATTTTCATGCAAGCCTATGGGATTAACTGTTCATGTTTGACTTTTGAGTGCCTAATTTTGAACCTTAAACACTTTGAGTGGTTTGAGTGAATCTTTAGTGAGGATGTCAATCCTTTTCGATTTTGAATCAAAGGTAATTATTTAGATGAGGGGAAACACCTATGTTTTGTGCTGCAAATGTATGACTTAGACTGTTTGAATCTTTAGGACTCTTTGAGTTGAATTATCCATGTATAAATTATCTCTGAATTATGATGAAACACTATCAATGACTATTATGAATTGAAGGAAGTTCGTTTTAATTGTAAGTTGAGAATTTTGCTTGAGGACAAGCAAAAGCTTAAGTGTGGGGGTATTTGATAAACCGAAATAGTAACATATTTTAGGCCCACATTTAGTATGCTTTTGGATGAATTATCCCTTGATTTATGTAAAAAGGTGCTTTTAATCCTTTCTTTTCATGTCTTATACTTAGGAAAGCACCCAAGGATAAAAAGAACGAGAAACGGGCTCAAAACGGACCAAAACGGGCCAAAGAGGAAATCGACACGGCCTGGACTTGGACCCACACGGCCGTGCCAAGTCAATCATCTAGAACACGGTCTAACCCCGACTCACACGGCCGTGTCGCATTAAAGAAATCAGAATACGGCTTGACCATGATTCGCACGGGCGTGTGCCATGGCCGTGCCTCTGCCGTGGAGAAGAGCAATTTCATACGGGAAAGGATACTTAGGAAGAAAGAAACGTATTTCAAAAGCCTATAAATACACCCTAAGTATGACCTAAGAGGGGGAGCCCAAAGCCATCGTCTAGGGGCGTCGTGCTAGGCCAGAGAAGGCAGATTTGTAGGGATTCACTCAGGGATAGCCAGTTGATCCATCTCAAGAAGCCAGAATTATACTCAAGACGGAGGATCTCTCCTTCAATTCCTTCAAAGGGTTTTAGGGATTTCTTATGTGTTGTTTTATCTTTTCTCTTGAGATGTTTTCCTTTATTGTTATGAACTAAACACTTCGGATACCCGAAGGGGATGAAACCTATGATGAATCTTGTTATTGTTTTCTAAATTATATGATAAATACTTAGTTTGTTCTTAATTATGTGAGCTTAATCCAAATTTAATGTGCTTAGGTGGAGGAGGAATAGACCCTGCCTAAGAGTAGATCTAGCATAATTAAGCGGAGTTGATCGCACGCCTAGAGATAGGGTGACGAGATTTTGTCGGATTAGGGTGAAACCTAATATGGGATTCCATAGATCGATTTACTGCTATTCTAGGGGGTTATTATAAGAGAACGAGAGTTCCACTAATTAACCTAGGGTTAGACATTATTCGGCTCGAGAGAGGGTTTAATATACGTTAGGGAGTCTTACGGATCAAACTAAGTGAATAAATCGTATGGTTCAGTGTTAGACAACAAGTGAAGTCTAGGTGGATTCTTCCTATGGTATCATCTAAATCAACTGAGTTTTTCCCAAGTTATTTTCCAAATTCATTCTTCTTTGTCTTAGAGTCTTTAGTTTAGTAGTTAATTAATTTAGATTAGATAAACAATCTCTCTTTATTTTTAGGCTAGATAATAAAAAGAAAGTTAGTATTAGTACTTTTAGTTCCTTTGGGTTCGATAATCCGGTCTTGCCTAAGCTATACTACTGTTCGATAGGTGCACTTGCCTCAATCATTGTCAGAGTTAGTTTCCAGGTTCGATCATTCTTTTTATAAATTTTAAAGCTCTGATTCACAGCGATCAATTGTCCTGACAAATTACATAACCAAAAACAACGAACTGAATATAAGTAATTACATCAATTGAAAACTAATAGTACTAATAATTTGAGCTTCTTCTTCAATATTTGGAATTCAAACGTATAAGCTCATTTAATCACAAAACTAATAATGACTATACTTCGATTTTTTTTAGAACATGTCAAATACATAATAAAGGATGAATTTACTATCAAAATAAATAGGCAATCGATCAAATCAAATCTCGATATAAGGGTAGTCAAAAGGAATGGTGATAACAAAAACAAGGGTTTTGGGATAATATTAGTGGGTGAGTCAATAAAAAGGGTTGTTAGGATTAAACGGGGTTTACTAGGGGCTAATTATGAAGGTAGGCTTTTAGTGGAGTGAGTGGGTTAAAACCTAGGTGCCTTTATCATCTTCGTATACCAAATCAACGGTGTGGTCTCGACCTGTATAATTGATGCAAGTTCTAGAATAACAAATCAATGTTGACACGCTCATAATCAATAAAGTGAGCAAGAAAAAGAATATATGCTCTATTAAGGCTCAACATCTCACAAAAATTATGGCTTTTTGATGTCAACCTAGCAAATTTCAAACTTCAAAGTAATATTCACATTCAGGTAAACAACCTAGAAAAATTTTTTATTCCAAAAAATAGACTTATCATGCTTGATTCTCTAGTATCTTAAAGTTTGAGTTATCAATGCAAAATTATCAATGACTTAATCCAAAATATATCAATAAAAAATCATGAATTCACAGGGAATTTCATTCTAATCATAATATGAGAAACTTACTTAAGAAACAAGACATAATTCAGGATTTGAGAATAATGCAAAAAGTTTGGCACCTAATTTCAGGAATTTGAGAATAATGAAAAAAGTTAGGCACCTTTTTAGGTTGTTCACCCCCCACACTTAAGATGTACATTGCCCTCAATGTGCAAAGATATATATACAAACAATTAAGTAGAAAATCAAAAGATATGGAGAGAAGTGAAACTCCCTGAATTATGGATGAAATCCTTGGAGGATGTTCCATGACAAATGTGATGACTAGGTAAAAGTGATGTTTTCGTTCCTTGAGTTGTATATTTAATCTAATTAATCTGCGAAAGTCATCAATTAAATGTTTAGGAGAAAATAAATAATGAGAGTTGTTAGAGATACTCGAGGGTTAGACAACCAGTTGATAAAAGAAATTAAATTATAAATAAAAGTTTTAAACATGAATTGCAAAAAGTCTTAAAAATAAAAATAAAAATAAAAGATGAAAATGGAAAATAGCAAGGAAATAGAAGGACTCAAAGGTCTTCGTCGTCGGCTGGATCGCGAGGTGGTGGCGGTTGTGAGATATGGAAGTGGTGACAGATCTGCTGAAGAGTCGCTTCTATCCCATCAAATCTTCGAGCGGTGTTATCGAATTGCTGCGTACAGTAGCGCTCGAGCTGAGTTAGACATGCAAAAATGTCTAAGAGGGAGGTAGCCGACTGAACTGGACGATAGCCTTGTTGTGGTGCTTCCTGCGGTGGGGGGACATCTTCTGTAATGTCCTCAGGGTCCTCATCTTCAGTGGTAGGCGCTAGCCTATATTGGGGAGGATCGGTCCCACGTCGATGCTGAATCATCCTCATGTGCAGCATCATCTAGATGCCTTGTGGGGCCATCTGACCTATCAGTGTGAGGGAGGCAGATTGTGATGCAGTGTTGAGGAGACCGAAGTATCTCGCGAGCCGTGTTACATAAGGCCCCATAGAAATGACCCCCTTTCTGTGGCGCTCCATCTGATGTTGGATTGCCAAGGCGATGAAGTATGCCAGGTCGAAGACGTGGCCATTTGACATACTCCAGAGGAAGTAGGCGTCATGTGTGTTAACGACCCCAGTGCTCTCTCGTCTTCTGTCAATGTGTGGGCTAAGATGGCGTGTAGGTATCTTAAGGATGGGGCGAGGGTCGTCGCTTGGAGCGACTAGGGTCATAGGTGCTCATGTTGGGAGCTATATTATACCAACATTGTGCGAGTGATTTATGGATGTGGCGATGAAGTTCGCAAGATTATGCTCCCGGAAGTCATCCGTGTATAGGCCCGCAGCGACGCCAAATTCAGTACACTCATTTCTCTATCGCATCTCCTAGACAGAATCGAATAGTGCCGGATCATCGTGTGCGTCATTACTACTGCAAATGGAAAGTAGAGCAAAGCTCTAATTTTAGTTCGAGGTAGGTGGGTTCGATTATACCGAAAAAACGTTCCTAGGGGTCAGTCGTCAGGAGTGCCTGAATATCATCAGCGAGGTGAACATGTTCCGCGGCGTCCCAATCGATACATCGTCCTTGACTGAGAGGTTGTGCTCGTAATATTTGGAAAAGTTCTTCTTGGGATCTAGGAGAGAACCGTAAGAATGGATGTCTCACTTCGGTCGATGCGCTTGTAACGACCCGAAATTGGGCCTAGTAGGATTGGGCCATTGGGCCTTGAGCGTAGAAGCGTTTTAAAATTCATGGGAATTTGAAAACGGCATTATTTCAAGTTGGACTTATTAGGAAGTTGATTTTGGAGAGTTACGAGGTTTCTAGGAAGTTCTGGGTTCAAGTTAAGTTATAGGAAGAATTTTGTGTTTAAGCACTTTAAGGAGAGATAGTAAGTGACCTCAATGTTTATGGAATTAAATGAGTAATGTGCTAGCATAATTGAACAACTGGTAAGAAAGTTATGGCGCCACATGAAGTACTTGGAGGGACGAGGTTCAAATCCCATTGTGTGCAAATTTTGACTATTATCTTTGCATTCTTTCCCTAAGTGTCGGCCAAGCATGTAAATAAGGTAAGGTGGACTTTTTATTTTTGGCAAGATGGCTAAGGAAAATAGGAAAGGATGAAGGTGAGGAAAGAAATCAAGAGAAAGGGGAAAGTAAGGGGAACATGTGGCCTTTTTCAAGGGAAATGTTATGGAAAGTATGGTTGGCAAATTCTTGACCATTATGGTCATGTACGTGGATGGTTTTGTGTGTTAGGGGGGGATAGCCGAATTTTCTTTGGCAATTAGTAAAAGTTTTGGTGTTGTTTTGGCCAAAAACTCCTATTTGCAACTTTTGTGTCATTTTTCTTTTCTCTCCAAATTTCCTTCTCCTTCTTGTCGAATCTTCAAGCTTTGAGTGTACATCTTTCTCCTTTGTTTGGCCGAATCACTCACCTTTTGTTCATCTCCCTTAGATATTTGAAACAATCTAGCACTCTTCTCTCCATCCATTCTTTTCTTTTGACCTTTTCATCAACATTTTCTCTATTCTTAATTCGACATTACCTTGTGATCAAATCATCCTCTTTTCGTAGTGATTTAAGTGAGTGGCACTACAAGGAAATTTACAATCGGTAAGTAGTAGTTCTCTCTTTGTCGATAACTTTGTTTCATCCGAGTTTTTCCTTAATAATTGAGTGTTCTTCTTTCTCTCTCGTTGGGTCTGAGTTACATTCTTTTCTGTGATATGGCCATCGTTGGATTTAGGGCTTTCAACAAGGTGAAGGAGCACAAGTGATTTGTATTAACCAAATCGTTATAAATCGACTTGTCAAGCAAGTGGGGTAAGAACGTTGTTATAAGATTTGTTTTGATCAAAGGTGGGATAATTGCTAACGACTCTTTTGCTCACCAAATATTTTTAGGACGGGATTTCAGTGGCCAAAGGGTAGGATCGATTTTTGGTGCACTGAGGGAGATCACATTCGTGGTGTTGAAACGGTAGAAAGCACAACTTGTAATCAAGGTGTGTAATCCCATACCCTTCCGTATACATATTTGAAATGGTGTGTAATCTCACACTTCTCTGAAAGTTTGCATGAAATATCCTGTGATTCGGTTGAAATACCGAAGAAAATCGGAAACCGGCATCCGAGACCACTCGGGAATGCGTATGTTCATAGTAGTAACCATATTTTGCAAACAAACAGTTTGGTCAGTAGCAGTGACGTGATTTTGGAAAAATCACGAAAAATAGGATAAAGGGAATTAGAAAGCGAAAAAGATATCGAATTAAATCTTACTGTGTCTATTTTTATATGAAAGAAACAGAGGAGGAAGAGGAAGTTTATATTCTGAGATATCTTAATTTTAGTGAGACTGGTTCTGATGAACTTCGTGGTTCCCTATTCTGTATTGGAAAAATTGGTTAAAATTGTGAAAAGTGAATTATGAGTTATAAGTTAAATGTATGGATTCCTTAAAGAACCTATTTTCAATAGAAACAAGTGGGAGCAGTATATGAAAACCGTACAGTGAGATATTTGAAATTAAGGTAAGAGAGGTCAGAGTCATTGGACAGTGAAACAAGGGAAATTTTAAGGAATAAACTCTACTAAACGGCTAAGCCAAAAATTCTGGAAAAATTGTAGTAAGAAGATATATGAGTCTAGTTTCAAGGAAAATTTACGGATTTAAATTTCGAGTTTTCTAACTCAAGTTATAGTCAATTTAGTCGATGTATGACGCTTGAGATGGACAGATTTCAAATTTTATGCCCAAATTAGTAGTTAAGTCCAGGGGTTGCGAAATTACCAAAATACCCTTGGAGTGTAAAGTGCGAAATACCCTGGGTTGTGAGATTAGCGAATTACCCTTAGTGGGTAAAATTACCGATTATCGAAATGCCCCTATGGGCCGATTTGATAGATTGTTATAATGGGCGATTGCGAAATGTCCTTATGGATCGAATACAGAGAAATGCCCCTATGGGCCGAATGCTCGTATTGCTTTAATGGGCTGATTCATAAAAAGTATTGAATAGGTTAATGGATGTTATTTTTATATGGATGTTTTACAATTATGTATGATGCATCTTTACATATTGCATGGGATGGGAAAATTTGAATGAAGAGAAGTATAGACCGGTGGCATTGCCACAAATTCTGATAATGGTTATGTACCTAACATATGAATTAACAACTCTGTGTCGATCATTTTACCATATATGAATCTGGTGGCTCAGCCACAAATAGTATAAATGGCAGCTTGACTGTAAATTGGAGGAGGCGGCGGGGTGGGTTGACTTGATCCCCCACAGAGAGGCGGGTGGTAGTGGAGAGATTGGATGGATGGGTTGGGCTGCATACTTTGCATTCATATATATATACTATTTTTTAATTGGGCTCGACCCAAGATTATCTTAAATGGGCTTAGGCCCAAGATATTTCTAAGCGGGTTGGGCCAGTGGATGACGGTAAGGGGATTTCACACTCGAGTTCTTGTAACTCACCCCCTTTTTCTTAACCATTGCGGGTAATGCTCGATGACGAGGACTTGGGCCCATGGATGACTCGGTGGAGGCCATACTGTAAACGGTGTTTTATTTTGAACTTTAGATTTTTAATTGCATTCACTTTACTATTTTGGGTTTTTATGTTGTAATAAGGCCTGCAGAGTGTTTTATTATTTGCTTTATGGTTGATATACTTATTATTTTGCTTAAATTGTTTAAAACGAGAATTTTCTAAAACATAAATAAAGGTTTTCCAAAATTGATTAACATATGGATTTCATAACAAACTTTTACAAATATTTTTAACATTGGAAATTTTCTCTCAAATTATCAACGATATTTTCAAAAGTCACGGTTTTAAAAGATTACTAGTTCGATTATCGATTTATCAAACAACCTCTCAAAAATACTTGCATTTTATCTACGTTTTCATAACGTTTTCAAAATGCTTACGCAACTCTATTTCTAAACGTCACATTTTCGTAAATTATTTATTTCAAATATGCTTCCGCATAAGCGAAAAGGTTTTTAAAGATAATTACGTTTTCAATTAGACATGAATTGCTTAAGTGTTTTGGGTTTTTAACAAAGATTTGTATTTCTCAAGCAAGTTTTTACTTCCATGTGACACACCAGATTCGGGCCTAACTTCTAGGCCGGGTTCGGGTTGTTACAGCGCTGGTGGATGATGAACCGGGTCCCTTTCATTTTTTGGACGCAGGGACTGCGATTTTCTTTCCTCGGGATGACGACATTGTACCTAGAAATAACGCATATTCAATGGTTCAAGTAGCGGTTCTAGCCAAGAAATGTCTCATAATTTTTAAGAATCCAAAAATGTTAAAGATGTAGCAAGGAAAATGTAATCCCAACAAAAACAATCTAACATGTTGCATAAATTTTAATTATAGATTTAATTGACTAATCAATCTAATATTAAATAAAACTAATCCTAAATATTACTAATAAACTAGATAGCAACTAGATAGTAACTTAGAAAAAATGATATTCTAATGATAACATAGTTCTAAGAAATGTAAAAATAGGGTTAACCGGTGTAGTGAGTAGTGAGAAGTGGCGTAGTTGGGAGGAGCACGGTCGTGTAGGTGTGAGACACGGGCGTGTGCTGTAAATAATCTGGAAAACACGGCGGTGGGACATCTTGGAGCGGCCGTGTACTCTTCTTGCACGGGCGTGGACTATTTTTTTGATGGGTATGTGAAAGGGGAGAGAGATAAAGGATGGGAGCAATCAAGGGTGGGGTTTTCTTTGATGGTGGCCGGAGTAGGGTGGAGATAGTTTTGAGAAAATTGTTTAGGGTTGGGGATTTGGGGGAGAAACGGTGGATGATGGTTTTATATAGGGAAGGAGACACGGGCAGGTGTCACGCCCGTGTTTCTTTAATTTAGCCCGTGTGTTTCATGTTTTTCAAATTTAGGCGCGATTGAGATGTTGCCCACGCCCGTGTTTCTTGTTGTCACGCCCGTGTCCATGTAGTCAGGACCTCACACGGTTAGTAGGCACGGGCGTGGCTCAAGCCCGTGTTTGTTTAGTCAGGATAGTCCACGGTCGCATCGCACGGCTGTGGCTCTATTGTCGCAGCCCGTGTTTGTTTAGTCAGTGTTCGCCACGATTTGGATGCACGGGCGTGGTGCATGCCCGTGGCACTTTAGTCAGTATCGACCATGGTCTAACTGCAGGGGCGTGTGTCTTTTATCGTAGCTTGTGTTCTTTTGGACAATTTCGACCACGGCCGAGTCACACGGCTGTGGTGTATAATCAGAGCCCGTGTATTGGGGAAAATTTTGTCATGTTTCTATACGGTCTCCGCCACGCCCATGTATCAACACGTGGTGTTCACACGGCTACGGCCACGGCCGTGTGCAATGCCGTGTTGTGCGAAAATCATGCGCTTGAGAATTTGGTTAGTTTTTAGTTAGATGCTAAATATTGACAATATAACATTAGTAAAGTTAGTGCTCGGGTTGCCTCCCGAGAAGCGCTTGTTTAAAGTCTTAAGCTAGACTTTCCCTGTTTTCTTTCCTAAACTGAGGCTCCTAGAGCCGGAGTTCCTCTCTTATACCCCTAAAATTTTCACCATTATAAAGTTTCAGTCGATGATCGTTTACCTTGAATGTCACATGAGTTGGATGGGTTACCTCGATTGTTCCGTAAGGGAAAATAGGTTTGATCACAAATGGACCTGACCACCTTGATTTCAGCTTTCCTGGAAACAGTTTGAGTCTTGAATTATACAGCAGGACTAAGTCTCCTACTTCGAATTGCTTTGATTGTTTCAAATGAGCATCATGGCGTCGTTTGGTTGCCTCCTTATATAGTCGTGAGTTCTCATAGGCCTCATCTCGCCATTCATCTAGTTCGTTCAACAGCATCGTCCTATTCTCACCTACGGTTTTAAGATCGTAATTTAAGAATTTTATAGCCCAGTAAGCTTTATGCTCTAACTCAAATGGTAGATGACAGCTTTTCCCGTAGACAAGTTTGTATGGGGATGTTCCTAAAGGGGTTTTAAATGCTGTTCTATAGGCCCATAAAGTATCGTCTACTTTTAGTGCCCAATCTTTCCTGTTTGATTCAACTGTTTTCTCTAGAATGCGCTTAAGTTCTCGATTTGCTACTTCCACTTGTCCACTAGTTTGAGGGTGATAAGGGGTAGATGTCCTGTGGTGTACTCCATATTTTCTTAAGACTTTGTCAAATTAAGTATTACAAAAATGAGTACCTCTATCACTAATAATTGCTCTGGGTGTTCCAAATCGAGAATTTTTTTTTTAAAGAAATTTCACTACCATTCTGGCATCATTAGTGGGTAAAGCTTGAGCTTCTACCCATTTTGACATGTAGTTCACTGCCACTAGGATGTATTTATTTCCAAATGAGCTAGGGAATGGCCCCATAAAATCAATACCCCATACATCAAAAATTTCACATGATAACATGTATGTCTGAGGCATTTCATCGCGTTTAGAAATATTACTGTTTCTCGACATTTATCGCATGAAGCAACATACCAGTTAGCGCCCGTGAACAAGGTTGGCCAATAAAACCTGATTCGAGTGTTTGTGTGTCTTTGTCCCGACCTGCTTTGTAGTGTCCTCCTGATGGTCCTGAATGGCAATGTTCTAAGATTTTGCTTGCTTCTGCTTTTGTAACACATCTCTGAATTACCTGATCTGCACATACACGGAAAAGAAAAGGGTCCTCCCAAAACTAATTTTTCACATTAGTAAAAAATCACTTCTTTTGATGGTGCGTTAACATTTTTGGAAGGATGTTAGCAGCTAAATAATTCGCAAGATCTACAAACCACGGTACCTCGAAGCTAGTTATTGAAAAGAGTTGTTCTTCAGGGAACGAGTCGTTTATCTCACTTTCGTCGAGTTCCTCGATATGTGGGTTTTCCAGCCTTGAAAGGTGATCTGCTGCGAGATTTTTAGCTCCCTTCTTATCTTGAACGTCCAAATCAAATTCCTGTAAGAGTAAGATCCAACGTTTGAGTCGAGGTTTTGCACCAGGTTTAGTTAAAAGATAACGAAGAGCTGAATGGTCTGTGTAAACGACAACTTTAGATAATACCAGATACTGTCTAAATTTGTCAAATGCAAAAACTACAGCCAGTAATTCTTTCTCTATAGTAGTATAGTTTTCTTGTACAGGTGTCAATGTTCTGCTAGCATAATAAATTGGTTGAAAATGCTTGTTCCTTCGCTGTCCCAAAATTGCACCTACTGCAAAATCACTCGCATCACACATTAGTTCAAAGGGTATATTCCAAATCAGGTGCAATTATAATTGGAGCATTTATTAGTTTATCTTTGAGGATATTAAATACATCTAAACACTCCTATTCAAAACTGAAAGGAACATCCTTTTCTAGTAATCTTGTTAAAGGCTTAGCTATTTTAGAGAAATCTTTAATGAATCTTCTATAAAATCCAGCATGTCCTAAAAAACTTCTAATAGCCTTAACTGAACTAGGGGAGGTAATTTTTCTATGGTTTCAATCTTCGCTTTATCTACCTCGATCCCTTTACTAGAAATTTTATGTCCTAACACGATCCCCTCTCTAACCATAAAATGACATTTCTCCCAATTTAAGACAAGGTTTGTTTCCTCACATCTCATTAGAACTCGTTCTAAATTTTTAAGGCAAAGATGAAAAGAATTACCGAATACCGAGAAGTCGTCCATAAATACCTCCATAATTTCTTCCACAAGTTCATCAAAGATGGCTAGCATGCAGCGCTGAAAGGTAGCAGGAGCGTTACATAATCCAAAAGGCATTCTACGATAAGCAAATGTACCGTATGGGCATGTGAATGTTGTCTTTTCTTGATCCTCGGGAGCTATTGGGATTTGGAAGTAGCCGGAGAGTCCGTCCAAGAAGCAGTAGTACATATGCCCAGATAATCTTTCTAACATCTGATCAATAAAGGGCAAAGGGAAGTGATCTTTTCTTGTGGCGTCATTCAGTTTTCTATAGTCAATACAGACTCTCCAACCTGTGACTGTTCTTGTAGGAATCAATTCATTCTTTTCGTTGGCTACGACAGTCATGCCTCCTTTCTTTGGAACTACCTGCACAGGACTTACCCAAGTACTGTCAGAAATTAGATAAATTATTCCTGCATCTAGAAGTTTAATTACCTCAGCTTTAACTACTTCTTTCATATTGGGGTTCAAACATCTCTGAGGTTGTACACACGGTTTATACTCATCTTCTATTAGAATTTTGTGAGTGCAGAATGATGGGATTATTCCTTTAATGTCAGACATTTTCCATGCTATGGCTCTTTTATGTTCCCTTAGTACCTTAAGCAGCTCTTCTTTCTCTTTGGGTTCCAGTTCTGAAGAGATGATTACTGGTAGTGTAGAATTTTCCCCAAGGAATGCATATTCTAGATGTTTTGGCAACTGTTTTAACTCTAACTTTGGTGGTTCATCAATGGAGGGTTTTTGTTTTGGTTCGTCGTTAATTTCAATATCCTCTATTTTCGTCTGTCTAGGGGGGAATGTGTTAAGATTTAATTCATCGATATCGTCATCTATCCCCTCACCTTGTGTAAGACAGAGTTCCATCGTGTTATTGTGCATGATTTCCTACAAAGACTCTTGAATAATGTGATCAGTGGTATCAAGAAAGTAAAAAGAATCATCTTGTTCTCTAGAATATCGCATAGCTTCATAAATTTGAAAATAATTTCCTCATCACCTACCCTTAATGCGAGTTTACCATTACCAACATCAATGACAGCCCTAGCAGTGGCTAAAAAGGGTCGTCCCAAAATTAAAGGTACTTCTACGTCCTCATTCATGTCAAGCACAACAAAATCAACAGGAAATATAAACTTATCAACTTTTACAAGGATATCTTCAATAATTCCCCTAGGATATTTAATAGATCTGTCAGCTAACTGAATACTCATCCTAGTGGGTTTGGGTTCTCCTAGACCAAGTTGCTTAAACATTCTATAAGGCATTAAATTGATACTAGCACCTAGATCAGCTAATGCTTTTTCTATGTTCAAACTACCAATTAAACAGGGAATAGTAAAACTTCATAGATCTTTTAACTTAGTTGGTAGCTTGTTTTGGATGATGGCTGAACATTCTTCATTAAGTTCCACTGTTGAAATTTCTTCAAACTTTCTCTTATTTGTAAGAAGCTCCTTTAAAAATTTTGCATATGTTGGCATCTGCGAAATAGCTTCAACAAAAGGTAAGTTAATATGTAATTGTTTAAACAGTTCAAGAAATTTACCATATTGTGCGTCTAAGCGGTCTTTTTTCAACTTTGCTGAATATGGAATTGGTGGTTTAATTCCGTCACGAATTGGAGTTGTAATTGCCTCATCAGGTTCGGGTGATGTCTTTTTCTTCATTTCAATTAATTCCTTTCCACTTCTTAGCGTCACTGCTTTTACCTACTCTTTGTGCCTAGGTAAAATTTCTGATTGTATTTCAGAAACTAACTTAGTAAGTTGTCCAATTTGATCCTTGAGCTCCTGTGTCGATGCTTCTTGTTTTTCAAGTTGTGTTTCTATACTCTGGAAACGTGTTTCATTGTCGCTATATATTTTGTCAAAGATCTTCTCAAGGTTCGGTTTCTTTTCCGTGGGTGCTAACTGCCGTTGGAAATTTGTAGGGTGTTGTTGTCTTTGATTTCCTTGACCACCCCATGAAAAATTGGGGTGGTTCTTCCAACCTGGATTGTAAGTATTGCTATAAGGGTTATTTTGATATCTAAAATTGTTACTTACATAATTCATTTGTTCGCCTTCTATGCCATGTCCGTAGGGTGGGTACTCAGGATTCGCCACACCTCCACTTGTTTTGCATCGCATAACGGGTTGTACCTACAAGGAATTACACAAACCATCAAATTTTTAGTTAACACGTCTACCGATTCGATAGCATGGTTCTTTGCGTCGAGGTTGAAAACATTGGCGACTTTTCGTGGGCTTTGTCCCGTGACCGCCATCGATAGTTATTTAAGGACATCTCCTCTATAAATTCATAAGTCGCTTGGTGTTTTATTATTCAGAGTTCCACCATGCTTTGAATCGATCAAGCGCCTAGTTGAGGGGTTCACACCGTTGTAAAAAAAGTTTGGACTCAGAGCCACAAGGGTAATCCATGGTGTGGACACCTTCTCAATAGATCCTTGTATCTCTCCCATGCATCGTAAAGTGTTTCTAAATCCATCTGCACAAAAGAAGAGATATCATTCCTTAATTTGGCCATTTTGGCCGGCAAAAAATATTTTAATAAATATTTTTCGGTCATTTGATCCCATGTAGTAATTGATCCTCGGGGAAGAGAATGCAACCACTATTTGGCTTTATTTCTCAAAGAAAAGAGAAATAACTGAAGGCGGATGGCATCATCAGTAACGCCATTAATTTTAAAAGTGTCGCAGAATTCAAGAAAATTTGCTAAGTGTGTGTTAGGATCCTCATCCTGCAAACCATCAAACTGAACGAACTGTTGTATCATCTGTATAGTGTTAGGTTTCAATTCGAAATTATTTACAACAATAGTAGGTCTAACAATACTAGATTCAGTACCAACTAAACTAGGCTTAGCATAATCATACATAGTTCGAGGAGCATGATTTTCAGCCATCTATTGAGGTGGTGGATTGTTCTGGTCCATCTCTTCGGTGGTATTGATGATGTTTTCTTGCTCTTCTTCTGTGTATTGTAGACTTCGCCTAATTTCTCACCGGTTTCTGCGAACGGTTGCTTCGATCTCACTATCGTAAATTAAAGGTCCTGTCGGGTTCCTTCTAGTCATAAACTAGAGGTACCTACAATGAGAAAAAACTAAAATTTAGAAAGATAAAAATAGAAAACAAAATAAGAGTGAAATTGCAGAAAATAAAAATGGCTAAAGTAATAAAAATTGAGTATTCTTAATATTTCAGTTCCCCGGTAACGGCGCCAAAAACTTGTTCGGTGTGTCACGGTCTTAAAATTTATAATGAGAATGATCGAGCCTAAAAACTAACTATGACAACGATTGAGGCAAGTGTACCTATCGAACAGTAGTATAGCTTAGTGACAAGATCGGATTGTCGAACCCAAAGGAACCGAAAGTACTAATACTAACCTTCTTTTTATTATTTAGCCTTAAAATTGAAGTGAATCGGTTTAATCTAGAAAATTAACTAACTACTAAGCTAAAGACAATGAGACAAAAAGAATGAAATTGGGGAAATACTTGTGGGAAAACCAATTGATTAAAACAATACCCAAGAAAAAAATCCACCTAGACTTCACTTGTTATCTAACTCTGAACCAGACGATTTATTCATTTGACTTGATCCGTAAGATTCCCTAAGTTATATTAATACCTCCGTCGAGGCTACTAACGTCTAATCCTAGGTTGATTAATTGAAATCTCTTTCTAATTAAGACCCCTAAGATTGCATTAACTCGATCTATGGACTCCCATATTAGGTTTCACCCTAATTCAGCAAAATCTCGTCACCCTATGTCTAGGCGTGCGATTAACTCCGCTTAATTATGCTAGATCTACTCTTAGGCAGGGACTTTTGCTCCTCTACTAAGCACATCAAACTTGATTTAATATCCGTGAAATATCAACACAAGAATTAAGAACACATAATTAAGAACAAGTCAAATATTTATCATATAGTTCAGCAAACGATAACAAGATTCATCTAAGTTTCATCCCCCTTAGGTATTTGAGGGTTTAGTTCATAATGATAACAAAATACATCTCAAAAGAAAAGGTAAAACAAAACATAGGAAAAACTCTAAAACCCCCGTGAAGGAATTGAAGAGAGATCCTCCGTCTTGAGTATAACTCCAGCTTCTTGAGATGAATCAACTGGCTATCCTTCGAGTAATTTCCACAAATCTGATCTTTCTGGCTCGGCTCCTTCGCCTAGCTGGACCACCTTGAAAGTTGGCCTCTAGGGTGTTTATATAGGCTTTTGGAATGTGTTTCTTTACCCCTAAGTATCCAAATCTGGGTGAAATTCCTCTTCTCCACGGCAGGGACACGCCCTTGGCACACGCCCGTGTGAATCGTGGCCAGGCCGTGTTCAGGTCTGTTTAGGGAGGCACGGCCGTGTTGCATGGGCCCAGGCCGTGTTCATTTCGTGTTTTGGCCTATTTGGTCTATTTTAAGCCTGTTTCTCGTTCTTTTTAGCCTCCGGTGCTTTCCTGAGTATAAAACATGAAAACAAAGGATTAAGAGCACCAAGTTACACAATTCAAGGCTTAAATCACCCAAAAGCATGCTAAATGTGGGTCTAAAATATGTTACTATTTCGGTTTATCATGTATCATGCTCGAGATGCCCTGAGGGGACATCTAGCCAATAAGTGTGAGTGTGGAGGACTGCTCTGGTGTGTCTAGGAGACCGAAGTGTCGAGTGAGGCGAGTCACATAAGGGCTAAGCAGATGGGGTCCTTCCTGTGGTGATCAGTCTGATGGCGGAAGGATAAAGCGATGAAGTACACCAAACCAAATATATGTCCATGCGCCATGGTCTATAGATAATAGGCGTCATGAGTGCTGACAACTTCGATGCTCTCTTTCCAACCTGTCAAAGTATGAGCTAAAAGTGCGTGAATGTACCGTAAGGCCGGAGAAAGGGAAGTTGCCTTCGAGCGACTCGCATCATATGGTATCTGGCTCGCTGTAAGATTGGTCCAACACCGCGATGGCGAGTGATGGATGTATCGATGAAGCTGAAGGAAGTCCTCGGTGCTCATGTTTCATAGCAGCACCGAACTCTGGGATGCTCATATGTCGCACCAAACCACCCAGGCGAAAAGTGATGGTGCCTTGCTCGTCATGAACCGTCATGACCTGCTATATCGAAAATGTAGCAGAGATACTGATCCAACCCTTCACATGTTCTGGTTGAGGAGATAGAGGTGAGACTGAATTTGGCTTATGAGGAGGAGCCTGTACAGATTCTAGATTGAAAATAAAATATTCTAAGGAGAAAACAGATATCGTTGGTTAAGGTATTATGGCGAAATCATAGCACTAAACAGGCTACATGAGAGCTGGAAGACTCCATGTGGCGACAATATTCTCATCTATTCAGATCAGGTACATTTTGTGGATGAAATTTCTTTTAAGGAGGGGAGAGTTGTCATGTCCCAAAGTGTTGGTAAATTCTTTTTAGGATTAAATTGATAAATGTTAAATTTATTTATTTCTACTTAGCCACGCAATTGGGCCTCTGTTTGAAACTGTCTGTTTGGGCTTTTGAAACCCTAATTTCCTCCATATATTTTTCTGTTTGGCGCCGTATATGCTAGGGTTAAAATCCTAGGGTGCCACCATTAAGCCATTGTTTTCTTTTCGTTTCTCTATACAGCTGCCACACATTAAACCGTTGAAGCTCTCTAGATTATTCACTTGCCACCGTCGTCGCCTCTACTACTATTTGGGTTGTCAGTCTTCCTTCTTTCCTTGACAGATTCCTTATTCATTCGATACACTATTGGTGATTAAATCTATAGTCTTTAGAAACAAGTCAGTAAGTTATACATTTGTATTAGTTAAACATTAATTCTGGGAAATTTAACTTAATTACAGTTCTTTCTTCTTTTCAGTTTAATCAATTACATTTAGATCTAACCGAAGCTTTGTCATTGATTCTAACATTAAGTGGTTTCATGTGAATGATGTTAAAGGGCCAGATTTTGGAGAGGTGGTTTAGATCTAAACTTGAGGATTGTCGAATGGACTAATAGAGAAGGCGTGTGTCTTGACTAATGTTTTCATGTATGTGTGTGTTGGCATTCGACCGAATGCATATGTGTTTCCCTTGTGATTTTTGGTTGTTAATTTCATATCTTGATGATGATTAAATACTTCTAATGATTTCAGTTTTGCTAAGTAAACCCGAATCTGATATGAAAATAACCTTTGAACATGCATCGAAAAATCGTCGATTTAATTTAGTAGGTTACGAAACTGTGTATGATAGATCTAATAAACTCTGAATTGTTATGTTGATCTTGTATGTGATGTAAACTATGTGTTAAATTTCAATCTAAACATCTATAAACACAACCTTAACATAAACTACGTGTGGAAATGCCCAGGCCGTGTGGATCTTGAAAATAGCTCTATTTGTCTAATTTTGACTCGTTTTTCGCTCCCAAATACTCTCCTAAGTATAGAATTAGAAGCATCAAATTCACTACTTTGCATAATTAATGATCCAAAACGCATTAAGAATGTCATTAAAATATTTTACTTTTATAGCTTATCATTGAGTTTATTAATTTCTCATCTTGCAGGAAGTAGGCAAGATCTGTAATCTCAACCTGTACATAGTTTACAACTTATAGAAAAATAGGTGGAGTTTAATGATCAATGCAGGATGACTAAGCTGTGAGCATAACTGAGAGATAGTTTTCGTTAAATAATGGACCTTTTAAACACAAAATTAAATACAGATTAAAATAAAAATCAAAATAATTGGAGTAATAATGGCAAGGGGTAGGACAAGATTCACTTTCGTATCCTTTGCTCCCTTTTCTCCTCATAGATGCGAAGAAACTATTGTGATTGACAGACTATGATTTATTTTCTTAAAGCGTATGAGATATGTATGTATCTACCATGTTATAGTCAAAGTAATCAAATTGTTAAAACTTATCAAAACAAGAATCCTGACAGCTCATGCATTCATAGCAGAATCGCATCAAATCTAGAATTTGGGTTTGGAGTTGGAATTCCAGTATATATAATCTCGTAAAAAGAAAAGTTCAACTTGCAAGTTCAGATATTGGTGGACAAGATAAGAAAAGAGAGAAAGTTGGTGGAAAGAAGACTACAATTTTTTGTTTGAACAATAGTTGTATACATGTAAGTTATAATTATGTACAAGTTTACAATGCCAAGATTTTGTTGGAAGTTGGCCTACCATGCTGCTGTGATTTTTTTGGTTGAAGTGCATGCAGCTTCTAAAGATGCTGCAACACGTATGCTTGCTATAACAGTAAGTTTTTCTCTTTAGTTTCATTGTAATCAAACTAGTTGAAAATGAACAAGCTGATGACAGCTTGATATGTTTAGGTGTTGAATAACTAGTTTAGGTGGCTTGTTAATCAAGTTCCTAGGCTACTTAGTGGTAGTAGGTAGTATTTGGTGATGTATTTGACTATAAATGTATTGTTTTTCTTATTGAAAAGATGAGCATAAATGAGCTAAAAGCCATAAGCTCCCTTGCTGAACATTTGTGAGCAAGTAAAAATTATTTCTTGCATCTTGCTTCATGTCTTGTTCTGTTCTCTGTTTTCTTCTTCTGCTGTCAAAAACCCAACAATTGGTATCATTAGCCTAAGTCTTAAGGGCCATTGATTTTGCTTCCGCTGTTTGTTAAAAGAAAGAAGTTGTCAAAGCATGTCACCAAGGACTACTTGAAGAGAAGACAACATCAGCTCAACCTTAAGAGACTCCCAAACAAGCTTGAATAAGCTGAAGGAGGAGTTTCAAGGAAAGTACGTGAGCTTTCCAATGTGCAAGCTGCAAGCTCAGCAAAAATGTACAAGCTGCAAGCTCAGCAAAAATGTACAAGCTGCAAGCTCAGCAAAAATGTGCAAGCTGCAAGCTCAGCAAGATGTCAAAGCTGCAAGCTTAGCGAGAAGTGCAAGCTATGAGCTCATCAAAAGGTGGGAGCCCTGTATAGTTGCGAGCCTGTTGAAGAAACCTTAAGAGGCAGTAAGCAAAAATGCGAGCCTGTCAAAGGTGCAAGCTCAGCCTGGTGCGAGCAGCAAAATGCAAGCCAAAATGGCAGACTGAAGGCAAGTAAACTATACTCGCAAGCTGTATATGCAAGAAGAAACAGGATTGTAAAGAACAAAGGAACAAGGTAAGATGTGTTTAAAGACAATGTATTTTTGCTGGATGAAGTATGAGAGACTGTCAAGTTCAAAAGCAGACCAGTCTCATACTCCTCTGTCTACAAGGGGAAGAAAACAATACTACTCTATCTAAAAGGGGATGAAAACCTGGAAAGACAAGCCTAGAACAGATGGTGCAAGAAGATATCAACCTTGCCCACACTGCAGAAGGCTAAGTCATCCGGATGAAGTATGATGAATGATATTCGCAGCATGGAGTCCAAGGAGGAGTGTTGGAAATTGGCATACCATGCTGCTGTGATGTAATAGGTCCAATTTGCCCGGGCCCATACAAAACCCAAAAACGGAAAATAAAACAATTTTAAAACCAGATATCCAGTCCCTTACAGTCCAATTTACAGGCCCGATATTAACCTAAACCCAATTACACCCTCAAGCCCAAAACATTAAAACAAACAGCCCAAACTAAAATAGGCCCGAGTGGCCCAAATGATTAAACAAGTCAGAGACCTAGGGTTTTTGGAACCCTAGGCACCGCAAGCGCCCGACACAACCCCTAGTCGCGTCGCAGTCAGCGCGAGTCACGCCTCATCACCGCCGTGATCTGCGCCGTTCATCTGCAAAAAGGGAGAGAAAAGCCAGAGAAATGCGAATATAGCAAGAAAAAAAATACCAAAACTTGTATTTTGACAGTGGCTATAAAAGGCCGAATATATTTGATGTAAAAAGGGAATACAATACACAACGATTTTTTTGAGTATACGAGACTAATACAGAGATCAGCCAAGGTTTAAACTTTTTCTTTTCTTCGAAACTATTCTACGTGCTTAAAAGATTTCTTTTTTTTATTACATATATACATATATAAATACAAATAAAAAAGAGGAGAGAAAATACCTATTTTTTTTGTCTCACGCAGTGTCTGTGGCGGTGGTGAACGACGGCATGGACGCAGCAATGGTCGCGCTGAGTTTCGCCAGAATCGCCAGAGAGAGCATTTCAAAGCATTCTAGCTCTCTTTTTTTTTTTTTGAAACAGCAAACAAATGAATTTTTTGGCAAAATTTTAATTTAAATAGTGTGATAAAACGGCACCGTTTAGTGCCTTGGGTCTGGACGCCAAAACGGCGTCGTTTAGCCCAGGACCCGCGCGCAGCTGACCCGACTCGAAGGGATCCGCGTGTTTTTTCCGATTTTTGGGCCATTTACAGCTCTAGTCCTTCCGCTTTTGAGGCATGGCACAATTAAGTCCTTTTTTATTTTTAATTTGGCTCTTTATTTTTACTTACTGTTTCATTTTAATCCCAAGTCACATGGCGCCGTTTAAGAGAGCGGGAATAATTCCCATTTGGTCCTCCCCCTTTTTGCGCGCGTTGCTAGGGGGCCTTAATTCACGTATTTCTTTTAAAATTCGCCCCAAAGTTTCGTTTTTAAGTTTAATTTGGTCCCTTCTTTATTTTCTTTTATTATTTTTATTATTTTTCCATGGTTTTAACATTATTTTTATTATTATTTCTATATGCATATTATTATTATTATTTTATTATTACCATATTCATTATTATTATATCTATTATTACTTTTATTATTATTTTCATTTACTATTAATATTAATATTATTACCATTATTGTTACTAATTTAATATTATTATTATAATTATTATTTTAATATTACTACTACTATTATTCTTTTATAATTAACTTCAATATTATTATTATATTTATTATTATTTTATTATCAACATTATTATTGTTATTTTCATTATTATTATTATTTTATTATTACTAATATTATTTTTATTATTTTTACTATTATTTGTTTATTGATATATTCTATTATTATTATTGCATTTTTTGTTACTATCATTATTAGTCGATGGTGTTTTTATTTATTATATATAGCTTCCATTTTTGTTACTATTTTATTTTATTTTATTTCATTTGTTTATCTTGCTTTTACTTTATTACTACCCTTATTATTGTTATTATATTTTATCATCATCATGTCGTTATGCAAGCTAGCATTGTAAATTGTTTTACATCTTATTTTAAATTCATTTTCCATTTATTATGATCGCATTACATTTTATCTGATTTTCAAAATGAGCAAACACTCTGCATTCTAGGGTTCGAAAGAAATCGTACCCTAACTTACTGGGTTTCGATTTTTCTTCGAGTCCAAAGAACCTATTACTTTCTTTTTAAAAGTTAAATAAAACTTATTCTCGAGAATTCAAAATTGTCGTGTCCTAACTCACTGGATATGATGTTTTGTTCTCTCGGGATAAGGATTTCTGAAAACAAGGCAATGTTTCGTGTTTGGAAGTTCGAGAAATTGTGCCTTAACGTGCTGGGTTTCGGTTTTTCGTTCATCCAAATAACTAAATATCCTTTTAATTTCGTGTTTTGGGAAATTAAGGGAGGATCTTAGTTTCATGGATTAAAATGTCGGACCCTAACGTACTGGATGTGATATTTTATCCTTTTGGAACAAAAGAGTCTTAATATTCCAAAACGGGTTATACAAACATTCTTTAAAAGGAATTGTATTTTAAAATCTTTTCAAATTCTCGAGATTAGGACAATAACTAATCAATCTGGTACCAATTTTGGGTGTTACGAGGGTGCTAATCCTTCCTCGTACGTAACCGACTCCCGAACCCGTGTTCTTGAATTTCGTAGGCCAAAATCAATGTTTTGAAATAAAACGTTTTATAAGGTGATCCGATCACACCTAAGCAAAAATGGATTGGTGGTGACTCCATTTTCGTTTTTAAAGTCGATCCCCGTTTTTTAAAAAAAAACTTAAAAATGGTTTCGACAGCTTGGCGACTCCACTGTGGACATAATAAGAAAGTCAAGCCGTAAAATTGGTTATCTCATGTCCTTTTGTCTAAATTTGAAAATCCGATTTGAAAACTTATGATTCTTTTTATTGCATGTTGTTTTAATCTTGTAAAGTATTTCTGCATTGCATTGCATGACCATTGTGGTCACACCCTTTTAAGTGGGAGTGAAAAGCTACTCCTTCCTGAGGTTTTCACCTCCGCGCAGGATAGTGAATTGCTTTCGGGATACATCCGTACCTATGTCTTCGTGAGATTTTCATCTCTATGCAGCCATAGAGAAATGTATTCCCCTGAACTAAACTCGGTCCGTATGAGCCTATAATGGGTGAGGATCGAGGAATCTGCTGGTTCAGGTACCTCAACTTTAGAGCTAAACTACACGTAGAAAACCTAGGAGCCTACCCTAGGTAGAACCATGCCAAACCCCAGTAGTCACCCAGATAGGTGTTCTATGTTGATTATTTCTCCTGTGCTAAAGTGTTTTGTTTTGTTATGGTTGCATTGCATTCTCATCATAGAAAGGAGGTGTTGATTCAAATTCGATTGCTAAATAGAAGAGCTTGCCATGGGAAAATGGATTTCTTGATAAAGTGGATTATAATACGGTCGTTCGAATATGATCCAAGCAAACACAACGAGAGAAGACTGATAATTTGCAAAGGAATACAAGACTTTATTTTATGGCCCAAGGATTCAAGCTGGAAAAGATTATTTAAGAGCCGTCACATCTCGATTTTCTAACATGCATTGCGAGGATAAGTGAGTAATGAGTCGCGACCCAAGCAAAAAAGAACTAGTGGAGGCATTTATTAGAAGTTTTCAAGATTTGACCTTTACGAAGAAGGGGATTGATGTTTTTGCTTGGAATATGAGGGCAAGGCCGCATATGTAATCCGTTTTATGTAAAGAAATCTGCTTTCTAGAAAAGTTTTTCTAGTGGAATTGAATTCAGAATCAACACCTCTTTTTCTTTTGCATTCATCCCATGCATCTGCATTGCATTGCATCATTTGCATTAGACTTTTACAAAAGGACCCTAATTAGGTAAAATTATTTCAGTTAACCTGGAAAACATGGAACAAAGGTTTGAGAGAATAGAGCAAAGGCAAATACAGATGCAATAGCAATTGACCAAAATTCAACAAGATATGCGGGATCAAATGTTAGAATTCCAAAAGAATGTGATTGGCCAGTTAAGTCAGTTACTAGCCGAATGGCTTGAAGAGAGGAAAGGCCCAGTAATCAACAGTGGGGATGATAGTGAAGACCTCGTCTATCCCCTAGGTTTTACTCTAATAAGAGTCCAGATTCAACCAGACGCACATCCGAAAGGGGTACCCGTTACTATCAGACCCCAACAGCATCAGGCTAGTATGTCGACACCAATAAACTACTCGATAGGCTCATGTCCCAATCCGGGGGGCAATCCAGCCAATCCCATTGTCATTGATCTGGCTAGTATAGAGAAAACAAGGAAGGCTAGTATGGAGATCCCGAAACAATGTGAAGACCGTTACAAAAGGAAAAAGCGAGACCGAAACTCCCAAGTTAATACTTTAAGGGCCCCGAAGAAAGAAGAAAATGAGGCGAATAATGCAAGAATGTATAGCAAGGGTTATTCAAAACCAAATACCATAGGCCAGTCAACTACTAGCCATCAGGTCTCCTCAAGGCAAGAACCCAATCCAAGATCAAACTCAAAAAAATCCCAATTCGTGCCCATCCCAATCACGTATAGGGAGCTGTACCAAATTTTGTTTGATGCACATGTAGTATCCCCTTTCTACCTAAAACCTATACAACCTCTATACCTTAAATGGTACGACACGAACGCCCAATGTGAATACCATGCGGGAATCATAGGACACTCGATTGAGAACTGCACCGCTTTCAAAAAGATGATCGAAAGACTTGTCAAAATGGGTATTGTCAAATTCGATGATCTCTCTGGGGCAGAAAATCTGTCACCCAACCATCTAGATAAAGGGGTAAATATTATGAGATCTATGAGATCCAAGAATGCATCGAGTTCAGGGCTTTAGTGCAAGACCTGATATTGGGAAATCTAAATATTAACGACATATCTGAAGAAAGAATTGGATTTTTCCAAGCATCTGCCCTTACATACTTGGGAGTGTTTTGAATAATGGGACTGTGGAGGAGATCCCTGTATTTTTAGAGCTAATCTAGAGTAATATTCAGAACACGCTTGTTGCCTTAAGCCTAGAGGCAATAAGAACCCTTTTGTGAAATAGGCTTGTGTCCGAAAATTTTATTTCAATAAAATGCATCTTTTTGAGCAAATATTATTTTATTTTTTTCCATTTCATACTGTACAAACAATTGTTCTTAGTTTTTTCTTTTGTTTGTTCTTTGGACTTTCTTTCAAGTATTCTTTCATTCTTCATTCATGACCATACAAATAATCATTCTTTGAATCATTTATTCTTTGGAATCTTCCTTCCAACCTACAATAGGTCTCCAGATATCAACGATTTGAGCAACGTTGCTTGTAACACCCCAAACCCGGCCCAAACACCATGACCGGATCTGGCATGTCACTTAGGGAGATTTTAAAAGATGTCGCAATTTCGGAAAATATTTTTCTTGAGTTTAACACTTTATTCGAGAAAACTAAATGGTTGGATGATTTGTAAAAGATATACATTTTATAGTAATGCCTTAGTGATTTAAGAACCAAAATTTGATACATGCCTTAACTTAATTAAAACGTAAAATATAAATGTCTAGTAATAATAAAATCCCAAAGCAAACGAAAATATAAAGCTAGTGGCCCATGGCCTTATTACAATGAAATTTAAAACCCACTAACTGAAAATATTAAAAATTAATAAACTAGTAAAGTCTTTGGCCCAAACGCCACGACCGGATCTGGTCTGTTACGGCTTAAAGTTTAAAAACTTCGCTTTGAAAGGATTTGAAATCTCGGTTGATTTGTAGAAGTATTCGTTAAATAAGTGTTATTTGAAGAAAACCTTTGTAATATTCTTATTTTTTCTATACAAATTACTTGTTTGAAAATCCCATTTTTATTTCTTTCTATAAATAAAGCTTCGAACATATATTTATAAATGCAAACGTCATCAAATATAAATCAAAACACTAAGCTAGGGAGGCCTTATTACAAAAGAATAGTCCCAAATTCAAACTTAAAGAAAAACCGGAAATAGTTTAAGAAATTAAATGGCGTGATGGCCCCTCGAGTCCGCCTCGGCTCCCATGTCCACGATCTACTGCTCATCTGAAAGAGTAGAAAAAAATGAAAGGGTGAGTCACCAAGACTCAGTGTATAAATCCCGAAACACACAACGACCTGAGGCCCACAAACACATTATGGGCCTTGGCCCATACGTTATGGCAACAATCACACAGACATATTAAATGATGAATGGTAAATGGCCCAACCCATCCTAAGAGTCCATCCTCTACACACCAACCCGTACCAGCCAACACACCTCGGGGATTTCTACAATCAACCCGCCAACCGCTTCACACCATATCGACAAACTGCATCGCCTATTCCTATTAATCAGAATCATTTAAGTGTGGCTTTGCCACCGATCACTATGTGACCTAACATTTGAATTCATGGTTTAACCACCGATCACCAAGTGACCTATCATGCTCTTCCCCTTCATTATCATAATCCCACCCCATGCATACACACATGAAAAATTGAAAACATCATACCATCTTTAAGGAACAGGCTTTCATATGTATCGATACCCATAGAGAGATTTCTATGATTACGCACTGCATCCTTTGCCTAACCCTTTCGGGTTTTATTCGATTGTCTACAAAGCCTCTTTCCGGCTTTTTAGCCCACAACATACATATTACAGATAACTAGTGTGTTAGAGATCTACACATCTGTTTACCGATAAAACGATACTTCCTATGTCGATGCTGTCCGTAGCCGACACAACTACTATCTGCCTAAGGTGTTGTTCAGAAGCCGGTCCACAACCCGGTGGCCAATCCCGAACTGCTGACACCGCTCATTTCTTAAACTTAGGGATTGGTTTGACAGATCCAATCCCCTCCTTCGCCTGATCGATATTTGATTCCATTAAAAGACCTTATCAGTTCCTACCATCACAACATATGGTTGTTAATTCTTATCATAAAGCTAAGATTATAACTACGATGAACGAACCTAACGGAAATCTAAAGAGAACCCCTTACCTTGAAATCCCGGAAGAAGATTGAGACTCAGAGACTAGTAGTTTTCGGCTTTTAGATCTAAACGATCTACTTCAATTCCCGACGTTGCCCAACAAGAAAACATCAAACCATTAATCAAACGTCAACCTTACCAATCTCAATAGCCTTTCGGCTTTAACTTCCAAAAACTGAAAGAGAATAGTGAAGAGAAAAAGATCGGCACTTACCCTATCACAAGAGATTCGGCTACTCCTAGAAGATTTCAGCTTTTGAGAAGATCAAAAAGAGAAGATGATAGGAACAGATCTATGTAGATTCGGCTTTTAGTGAAGAGATCGACAAAAGAGAAAAAGCAAAGAACAATGAATATTTGGCTTATAGAAAAAGAATGGAGAAGAGAATTAAAATCAAGAGTTTCGGCTTTTTGCATAAAAGTGAAGATGAGAGAATGGGATTTAGGGATTTCGGCTTTGGCAGGGAATGAGAGAAAAGCTTTAAAAGAATGGGGTTCAAATGCCAGAATTGAAGAGATACCCCCTATTTATAGAGAATTTCGGCACTTACCTATCAAAAACCGAAAGTGCCCTTCCTGCTAACTAACAACTAACCCAATAGTAGGGGAAATTTCGGCACCCCTCCAAGAGATGGAAATTCGGCCAACACTGCACTCAGCAGATAATTCCTATCTTTTCTCCTCTATCTTAATCCATTCACACCTTCAAAAGAAGCCTAGATAACACCACCTCTTCCTTCCTTTATCAGCTCATTATCCCCATTATCTATGTCATTTAATCCACCTATTTTCTAGCCCCATTGCCGTCCCAACTAGCCCCCCTTTAATTGCCAAAAATGGCCCAAATACATGGGCTCCATGCGGCCAACACTTGGGCTCTCTCTCCATCTACTAGTGACGCCACCCTCTAGCTCCTTTATAGCGCCACCTAACATTGGGCCACAAGCCCACTTTGGTATTTTAAACACATATACCACCTTTTAAACCCTATAGTGCCCAAACAGAGAATTTAACCAAGGCCTCAGCCCAAACCTGAACCCAATTTGCACCTCAAATTCTCAAATTAACACATTAAACGTATCCACCCATTAAACGCATAGGCCCAAAAATTCAGGATGTTACACTGCTACTGACTCAGAGTCTCCTTTCGAGTAAGATATATGTATAGAGGGATCTCAGGACTTTGAAGATGACAGAAATTGTAACCTATCTTCTAATTTGTTAAAGATGGTAGAACAAGATGAAAAACAGACCCTACTCTACAAAGGGTCAGCGGATATTATGAGCCTAGAAAAGAGGTGAAGATTGTAGCCTAGCTCAACATAGAAATAAGGAGAGACATCATTGAGTTATTTTCAAGAATTCAAAGATGTTTTTGCACAATCATACCAGGACATGCCTAGGCTACTGAGAAGCGGGTACGTTGAAATCTTAAAAGAGGTCCATAAGGATGTCATAAGGACACATGCTAATGGTTTTACAATAGCCAAGTTAATCATAAGGTTTGGATATTGCTAATCTATATAGAAGGGGATAGCATCAGTTATGCCGTATTTAAGGAGACAAGATTTATGGGATTCCTCCATTTTCTTCACAGACTTTACTATATGTGGGGCATGGATGTTATGGGGCCGATCTCGTCAAAAGCTTCTAGTTGACATCGAATTATCTTTATGGTCATCGATTACTTCACTAAGAGGGTGAATGTTGCTTCATTTGCCAATATTGCAAAGTCGACAGCCATCAAATTTTAAAAAAAAAAAAAAAAAGGAAAGGATCAGGTGTTAGAAAAAGATGCCAGAAAGGATCATGTTTAATAATGCATAACTGTACAATGTCAAATATTACAGTTTGTTCAAAGATCAGGCAGCATATCACAGTGTAGCAAAGGTTTCCAAAAGAAAAAATAAAAAAAGAAAAAAACAACAAAAAATATGAAAGGTGACCAAGACTTGTAAAGATTGGCATAAGAAGCTACCATTTACTCTCTATGCTTATCAAACGTCGACCAGGACTTTCGCTGGGGCAACACTTTTCCCATTGGTTTATGGAATAGAAGTGGTTTTGCCCATGAAAATCGAGATTACTTTGCTCCAAGCTTTGATTGAGTCAAGAATTGGATGAAGTAGAATGTCTCCAGTGAACTTGGCTGAAGAAAAGGGTTTGAAAGTATTCATCGTAGTCAAATGCACCAAAAATGGATGATGCTGATTTATGTCGAAAATGGTCCACCCAAGGGAATTTCATGATGGGGACCTGGTATTGAAGAAGATCCTTCTTATACAAAAATGATTTTAGAGGAAAGCAGATGCCAAACTGGGAGAGACCTTATGTAGTAAAAAGGGGCCTGTTCTAGAGGAGCATTGATATTAACCGAGACAGATAGCGAAGATTTCTAGGCCCTGGCCCTTTGAAGGCGCTGCTCTGTCGGACTTGCCCAATTCTGCGAATTCAGGTTCAGTCAAGAAGTATTTTACCTGAAAGGGGAAAGGCCAAGGCGAAAACCCGCAAAGGGCGCTTTGAGACCAAAGGGGTTTTTGAGCCGAAAACCCGAAAAGGGCGGCTCAAATTTTGATCAAAGATAGGGCATGTGGTTGTCTTGATATGCCTGAATTAACAATAAGGAAGTATGCTACGTCTTGGGGCATTGACAAAGTACTCTGGATCCTCTAAACATGTATTGAGCTCGAAATGGTCCTCAAGAAGTTTGTACAGAGAAGCTCAGGCTGCGATATCTGGGGCACCTAGTTTCTATCTTACCCATTTTGAATTTGCTATCTTTGATTATTTTATTCTTTTCAAGATACACCCAAATCAATTTTCTTTTATGGCCTTGGCTATCTTTGATTACTTTATTCTTTTCAAGATACACCCCAATCAATTTTCTTTTATTGCCTTGGTGATCTTTGATTAACTTATTTATTTCGAGCTATGCTCCTGATTAGTTTCTTTCTCGTCCATTGTTGTGATCTTTTTCAAGCATTTTATATTGAAATAACGATTAATGGACTAATGATACTTTCATAAAAGGAGTTTCGCATATTACTCTGGAAACTTCTAAATAATATGAGAATTTGAAACAGGACTATTGTTTAGAACTCACCAAGCCTGAGGGTTGGAAATATGGAAAGATGATTATCTCTTCGGATTTTTATTGGATAAGACATTTTGTCAGTGATACCATCTCGACAAATAACGAGCAATGACGTCCCAAGCATAGAAGAAATCATTCTCGAAAAGAAAAAATGATATTCTGCATCCATACGAGTGTCATGCATACACATTTGGTCGGGTCACTGGGGAGTGATTAGTGGATGGAATAAGTTACAGATCCTATACCCCAAAGTTGCAGTGGGATGAATTGAAAAAGATACAAGTCCTATACCCTTGAATTACAGTGGGAACGGATCAAAAAATTCTCAAATCCTATAATCCTGAACCGCAGTGAGATGGTTTGAAAATGGTACAAGCCTTATGTCCCTGAGGTACAGTGGAAAGGACCCTGAAGTTAGTGGGGCAAATCAGTTGAGCAAAAATGTTTTCGGGCTTTCTGTCAAATGCCAGCCGAGTAGGAAGACAGTGTACTACTTTAATGATAGAGCCCTGATGAGCAACAAGTGGTGACATCCTAATTATTAAAAAGGATCGTCCTCATGACATTTTGCATTCGTACATATGTCATTCGGTTAAAAGCAGTTGATTTTTTCAGATCATAGCATCCTAACCATTTTGCATAAGCATAAACACATAAAATTGATTTTACAGGACAGATCCCCCAGAGGACGGTGTCACAACATCGGTGAATTTACAGATCTTGTTTTCCTAAGTTTGCAGTGAAGCGGATCGAAAACATCAGTCTGGCATCTCTGAGTTTGCAGTGGAGCAGATTAAAGATAGTAGATCTTGTCTTCTTGAGTTTGCAGTGAAGCAGATTGAAAACATCAGCCTGGCGTCCCTGAGTTTGCAGTGGAGTAGATTGAAGATAGCAGATCTTGTCTTCCTGAGATTGCAGTGAAGCGGATCGAAGATACTAGTCTGGCATCCTTGAGTTTGCAGTGGAGCAGACACAAGATAGCAGATCTTGTCTTCCTGAGATTGCAGTGAAGCGGATCGAAGATACTAGTCTGGCATCCCTGAGTTTGCAGTGGAGCAGACACAAGATAGCAGATCTTGTCTTCCTGAGATTACAGTGAAGCGGATCGAAGATACTAGTCTGGCATCCCTGAGTTTGCAGTGGAACAGACACAAGATAGCAGATCTTGTCTTCCTGAGTTTGCAGTGAAGCAGATCAAAAACATCAGCCTGGCGTCCCTGAGTTTGCAGTGGAGCAGATTAAAGATAGCAGATCTTGTCTTCCTAAGATTGCAGTGAAGCGGATCGAAGATACTAGTCTGGCATCCATGAGTTTGCAGTGGAGCAGACACAAGATAGCAGATCTTGTCTTCCTGAGTTTGCAGTGAAGCGGATCGAAAACATCAGCCTGGCGTCCCTGAGTTTGTAGTAGAGCAGATTGAAGATAGCAGATCTTGTCTTCCTGAGATTGCAGTGAAGCGGATCGAGGATACTAGTCTGGCGTCCCTGAGTTTGCAGTGGAGCAGACCCAAGATAGCAGATCTTTTCTTCCTGAGTTTATAGTGAAGCGGATCAAAAACATCAGCCTGGCGTCCCTGAGTTTGCAGTGGAACAGATTGAAGATAGCAGATCTTGTCTTCCTGAGTTTGCAGTGAAGCGGATCGAAGGTACTAGTCTGGCATCCCTGAGTTTGCAGTGGAGCAGACACAAGATAGCAGATCTTGTCTTCCTGAGTTTGCAGTGAAGCGGATCGAAGACATCAGCCTGACCTCCCTGAGTTTGCAGCGGAGTAGACTAAAGATTACAGATCTTGTCTTCCTGAAATTGCAGCGAAGCAGATTGAAGACACTAGCCTTGCCTCTCTAAAGTGGTAGTGTAGATGATCAAAGAAAGCAAATCTTATGGCAAATCTTATTTTCTCTGAAGTGATAGTAGAGCAGATTTAAGCCGTCAAACTTATGTCCCTGAAAGAGCAGTAGAACAGATAGTTCAATACTTTTGATGTTGCAGTTAATTTGAAATTCCAATACTCCTGAAGTTGCAGTTGGGTTGGAAGCAATTTGGAGAAGTCGAGGACCAAGAAGTCAAGTATCGGCAAGACCGGGCAAAATTGGTCCTTTTATAGTCTTTGCTCTATTCCCGTTACATGACAATAAGAAAAGAGGGGCAGCTGTAATAGGCCCAATTTGGTCGGGCCCATACAAAACCCAAAAACAGAAAATAAAACAATTCTAAAACAAGATATCCAGTCCCTTACCGTCCAATTTATAGGCCCGATATTAACCTAAACCCAATTACACCCTCAAGCCCAAAACATTAAAACAAACAGCCCAAACTAAAATAGGCCCGAGTGGCCCAAATGATTAAACAAGTCAGAGACCTAGGGTTTTTGGAACCCTAGGCGCCGCAAGCGCCCGACACAGCCCCTAGTCGTGTCGCAGTCAGCGCGAGTCACGCCTCATCGTCGCCGTGATCTATGCCGTTCATCTGCAAAAAGGGAAAGAAAAGCCAGAGAAACGCGAATATAGCAAGAAAAAAAATACCAAAACTTGTATTTTGACAGTGGCTATAAAAGGCCGAATATATTTGATGTAAAAATGGAATACAATACACAACGATTTTTTTGAGTATATGAGAGTAATACAGAGATCAGCCAAGGTTTAAACATTTTCTTTTATTTTTTTTCTTTTCTTCGAAACTGTTCTACGTGCTTAAAAGATTTCCTTTTATTTTTTTTATTACATATATACGTATATAAATACAAATAAAAAAGAGGAGAGAAAATACCTATTTTTTTGGTCTCCGGCCACCGTGTACGGCGGCGGGTCGCGCCAGAGTTCCGCCGGAAATCGCCAAAGAGAGAGCATTTCTGAAAGCTCTCTGTTGTTTTTTTTTTTGAAACAGCAAACAAATGAATTTTTTGGCAAAATTTTAATTTAAATAGTGTGATAAAATGACACCGTTTAGTCCTTGGGTCTGGACGCCAAAACGGTGTTGTTTAGCCCAAGACCCACGCGCAGCTGACCCGACCCGAAGGGATCCGCTTGTTTTTTCCAATTTTTGGGCCATTTACAGCTCTGGTCCTTCCGCTTTTGAGGCATGGCGCAATTAAGTCCTTTTTTATTTTTAATTTGGCTCTTTATTTTTACTTACTGTTTCATTTTAATCCCAAGACACACGGCGCCGTTTAGGAGAGCGGGAATAATTCCCATTTGGTCCTCCCCCTTTTTGCACGCGTTGCTAGGGGGCCTTAATTCACTTATTTCTTTTAAAATTCGCCCCAAAGTTTCGTTTTTAAGTTTAATTTGGTCCATTCTTTATTTTCTTTTATTATTTTTATTATTTTGCCATGGTTTTAACATTTTTTTTTTATTATTTCTATATGCATATTATTATTATTATTATTTTATTATTACCATATTCATTATTATTATATTTATTATTACTTTCATTTACTGTTAATATTATTATTATTACTATTATTGTTACTAATTTAATATTATTATTATAATTATTATTTTAATATTACTACTACTATTATTCTTTTTATAATTAACTTTAATATTATTATTATATTTATTATTATTTTATTATCAACATTATTATTGTTATTTTCATTATTATTATTATTCTTATTATTACTAATATTATTTTTAATTTTTTACTATTATTTGTTTATTGATATATTCTATTATTATTATTGCATTTTTTGTTACTACCATTATTATTCTATGGTGTTTTTTATTTATTATATATAACTTCCATTTTTGTTACTATTTTCTTTTATTTTATTTCATTTATTTATCTTGCTTTTACTTTATTACTACCCTTATTAGTGTTATTATATTTTATCATCATCATGTCGTTATGCAAGCTAGCATTGTAAATTGTTTTACATCTTATTTTAAATTCATTTTCCATTTATTATGATCGCATTACATTTTATCTGATTTTCAAAATGAGCAAACACTCTGCGTTCTAGGGTTCGAAAGAAATCGTACCCTAAATTACTGGGTTTCAATTTTTCTTCGAGTCCAAAGAACCTATAACTTTCTTTTTAAAAGTTAAATAAAAACTTATTCTCGAGAATTCAAAATTGTCGTGTCCTAACTCACTGGATATGATGTTTTGTTATCTCGGGATAAGGATTTCAGAAAACAAGGCAATGTTTCGTGTTTGGAAGTTCGAGAAATTGTGCCCTAACGTGCTGGGTTTCGGTTTTTCGTTCGCCCAAATAACTAAATATCCTTTTAATTTTGTGTTTTGTGAAATTAAGGGAGGATCTTAGTTTCGGGGATTAAAATGTCGCACCCTAACGTACTGGATGTGATATTTTATCCTTTTGGAACAAAAGAGTCTTAATATTCCAAAACGGGTTATACAAACATTCTTTAAAAGGAATTGTATTTTAAAATCTTTTCAAATTCTTGACATTAGGACAATAACTAATCAATTTGCTATCAATTTTGGGCGTTACGAGGGTGCTAATCCTTCCTCGTACGTAACCGACTCCCGAACCCGTATTCTTGAATTTCGTAGGCCAAAATCAATGTTGAAATAAAACGTTTTATAAGGTTATCCGATCACACCTAAGCAAAAAGGGATTGGTGGTGACTCCATTTTTGTTTTTAAAGTTGATCCTCGTTTTTTTTTTAAAAAAAAAAACTTAAAAATGGTTTCGACATGTGATATTTTTTGTTGAAGTGCATGCAGCTTCTAAACATGCTGCAGCATGTATGCTTGCTGTAACAGCAAGGTTTTCTTTTCAGTTTCATTGTAATCAAACTAGTTAAAAATGAACAAGCTGATGACAGCTTGATATGTTTAGGTGTTGAATGACTAGTTTAGGTGGCTTGTTTATGTGTACAAACAATGTTTATCAAGTTCCTAGGTTACTTAGTGGTAGTAGGTAGTATTTGGTGATGTATTTGACTATAAATGTATTGTTTTTCTTATTGAAAAGATGAGCAAAAATGAGCTAAAAGCCATAAGCTCCCTTGCTGCACATTTTTGAGCAAGTAAAATTTTTTTCTTGTATCTTGCTGCCTTGTCTTGTGTCCTGTATTTCTTCCTCTGCTCCCACAAAAACCCAACAGATCTCAACAGTTGACAATGTTTAGAACAGTGACTCTAGCTTTGATCAAACGCCTGAAGAAGCTTTCAAGACCTTCTTCAAGGTCTTCGATGCACAACTCTGAGTTTTGGAGCTCATTTTGTACATTCTCAACATGCTTCACGTTTCCAGATTTAATGAAGGAACGCAATGCAGCTTCAGCATTCGCGATTTCATTTGTTTTCTCTTCTTCTTCCTCGCACCTTACTCTTTTCTGGTGCATTAACTTTGAAACTAGTGACCACCGGCTCGATGCCTCTGGCCCTGAAATAAAGGACAATAAGGATTGTAACACGCCCATGGTGGCTGCTAGTACTTGTTTTAAGGTGCTAATCACGGCTCCGGTCTCACCGTCTTTGCTCATAAGTTTATTGTCCATATGCTTGAAGTTCTTGAAGGCCTTGCTTATTGCCTTTCTCACTTCCTTCTTGGAGGTTAAGTATTTTCTAACCTCATCACCAAGCCCTTCAACTCCTCCTCGTCTTCGGCGCAAAACCGATTGGAGTTCTTGAGTGCTTTCCTTGGTTCGCAGGAAGGCATCTTTAGAGGTTCCGCATACATCCAGGAGCACGAGAGATGCATCCAAAAGTTGTTCAACCGATTTCCTTTGCTGCTCTTGAGCTAGAGCTTGTTGAGTGAGGGGAAACTGAAGCAACATATCCACATAGTCGTACAAATCTTGAAGACAGGTCAGTTCATGTCCTATGGATGACGAAGATGTGGAGGCCGATTGAGATGCCCTCAATCGGTTCAGATTTTCATCAATTTGTGAAGTGATGGGGTGTTGCCTTGAAGGCAAGCTGTTTGAGCGAGCATGGAAAGAAGGTTGGACATTCAAAGGAGAGGCAGCCATTTTCTTTGTTTTAGAGAAGAAAGAAGGCCTTGCAATTGGAATTGTGTGTTTCAACTCACTCTACCTATTTGCTGTCTTCCCATTCTCATCTGCTGAATATATATATATATATATATATATTACAGGCTGAGGGTGGACAAGAGGAATCTCATCCTCTTTAAATATCAATTACAAGTAACATGAACTTGATTTGGATCTACAAAAATGTTCATGTGTTGTCTCCTTTCCACCGTCAAAACAACTCATTACCCTTTAGCAAATACAATCAAAACTTATCTTCAATAGCATGATAATAATATAAAAATATACAAATACACACGATGGGGCTGAGAAAGAATATAGGCAATGGCCATTTTCTCTTCCGTTCTTCCCTTATATTAATGCCTCATTGCTTTCAACTTGTCTGCTGGTTATCACCTTAAGTTTGGCAAAAGGGAGGCAAGATCCGCATGCTTGACTTGTATACTATAATTTTTTAGCAGGAAAGCATTTCTTGAAGATTCGATTGTCCCTTAACTAAAACAATTTTCTATGATGCAGCTCGTGTATGATCTGAATCAACATGTGAATGTCAATTGACTTTTTTATTAGTGTCTAATAATGTGTTTGTGGATTGACACAGTAGGATTCTTGACATTGAAGAAGATGATTCAGGGATGGTCAAGAAGAGTTCATTTCTGAAGACTTATTTCTCTATTTTTATTTATGTTTTAATTGATAGATTGAGTCAGCTTTGTCCAAATCTGGTTTAACAACCTTCCCTCAATTGAAACATCAAAGAAACATTTGAATTTATGGCATAAAAAAGACGAAAGTTAGAAAATCTGTCTTGAGTTTCTTGCTAAGTGGGTGTTTAAAACAGAATGGAGCTTAATCCAGACAAATGGGAAAAAAAGGTGCAGATAAATGCTAGAAAATGATATTGTAGTATCAAAACTGCATGTCATTGAGTATATATATGTATATCTCATGTCTGCACAAGATTGATGTTTACAAAATTTTCTAACGATTGAATGCGTTGAGAAGAGAGACCCTAGCTGTGATCATACACCTGAAGAGGCACTCAAGTCCATCTTCAAGCTCTTGAACGCAAAGCTCCAACTCTTTTAGCTGTCTTGGCATCTCAACATTCTCAGATTTGCTCATCTTCTGACTCATTACTGATCTTAAAGCAGCATCAACATTCTCAAATTCATTAATGTCTCTTCTTCCGGCTTGTTCACATGCTATCCGTTTGTGGTGCAATAGCTTGGACACTAACGCCCAGCTGCCGCACTTCGATCGTTCCTTTGGCCCTGAGATGAGGGTGAATAAGTACTCAAACATGGAGGAAGTGACTGCTTCAGCCTCCCTTAGCAAGCTAACCATTGCCTTGGTCTCGTGGTCGTTCGAAGATGAGAAAATGCATTTTGTTTCCACACCCTTCACATTCTTCAATGCCTTGTGGATAGTCTTTTGCACCACTTTCCTGGAGGTGAAGTACTTCCTCACCTCACCCACAAGCTCGACTTCTCCACATCGTCTTCTTCGCATCACTGATTGAATATCCTGTATACTTCCTTTTGTTTGCAACAAAATATCCTTAGCAGTGTTGCACAGGTCAAAGAGCCTAAGGGATCCATCCAACAATTCATCAACGGGTCCCTTGTTTTGTTCTTGAGCTAATTCTTGGTTGGAAAAGGGCAACTGCAGCAACTTATGCACACAATCATACAAATCCTGAAGGCCATTTAGCTTATGGCTTATTGATGATGAGGTTGACGTTGCTTCGGAGTCCCTTAATCTGTTCAAATGTTCATCAATCTCTGAAACAAGTGGATTTGGTCTAGATGGCACGGGGAAGCTGTTAGAACGAGCGTGGTGAATTGTTTGGGCTGCCATTTTTCTTTCTTCTTCAGGGGAACAGCCTAGTGGTTGAAAGCTTCTACCTATTATTTGCAATAGCAGCAGTAGGCATCAGCTCCATTTTATATATACATCAGGTCATACAGACAAAAGGAATCTCAAATACTTCTTTATTCAGCAATTTCTTATTGTTTCTTCACTCAATTTGGATATCGATCTGAACACTCTGTCAGCATTGTTTATGCAAAATGTCTTCCCTCAACCAGCTCTCCAGCTCAGTGCTGTCCAATTAAGTTAATATCATCCAATTTCCCTGTGCACAAGTTAGCTGTTGTCATTGTATAATTGAAATAAGACAACTGCAAACAATAAATATTTGCACCAGTGCAGCTACATATTCTATCCATTTCTATATGATATTGTGTCCCTTGGAAATCGGAACCTAACATTTTCATTATTTCTCCTCATAAAAGAAGTGACATTATAATACACACGCACGCTAAATTAAAAGATCATGTACTGTAATTGTATATTTTGCCAGTTTTCCTCCTGTTGGGTGTTTTACTGAGCATTTTTTGAGGCAAATACAGACTGTTTGAACTTTTATCCAATGCGTACTTGCTGTTCATCCTCCTCATTCACATGCTCAGATGCTCCATTATGCTAACCAAAGTTGAATGATTAAATCAAATGTCTTAAGGGTTTCGAACTAATTGCTAAACAAGATCCTGTAGGATGACATTGGCTTCTGAGTAATTCATTTTACTATTCACAATTTGCTATCATTTGAAGCATGCATGACCGCGTTCACCATATGATGGTCAAGCTTTCAAGTATCTCCAAGGACATAAAAGGAATCATGAAAGATCAGATATTCAGAAAGTTTCTCAGCTTCCAAATTTGGTGATGGAGACTGTCATTCAACTTACAAAACTAGATCTTAATCTAACAGGCCTAAAAGGTGCACCAAACCATTCTGAAATGATTATTAAAATTTATCCCCAAACTAAGAAAACAGAGGAAATTTGTGGGAAAAACAATTAGACCATATAACTTTCCTATTACAAACTAGAAACATGTAAATTTTCATTTATATACAATTGGAATCTCAAGTTAACAGTTTTGAGTATGATGAGTGTAGTGACTGTAGCTAAGATGAAACTCTTAAAGAGACTTTCAAGTCCTTCAAGATACCATCAACAGATGTATATGATAAACAACAAATGTATATACAAGGATGAAAGTTACTATGCTAGGCAGAGAATATAAATGTATATGATAAAGAAAGATGTGATTCGTTCGTCAAAATTCTTTTCATTTATGATAGATGAAGTATACATGTATTTTTTACCAATATACAAGGATGTACAACCAAATTGTATAAAGTTGTGTTGAGGATGTGCCTTAGACTTGCTTAATAATAGGTTTGTAGGCCAAGTCTTTAGGGATTTCAATTTTTGTTACATGATTTTAAGAGTAAGTTAAATGTTTGTGGCATATTTTTTAGGAGTAAGTTTTGCAGTTTTTTTTTTTTTGCTATATAATATGAACAATACAACAAATTATAGTGTGCTTCCAATATATCTTTCTTTCATATTTTCTATGTTTTATATTGTTGCTAAAATACCAACAATTGATATCTGAGCTTTTATCTTAAGGGATCTGTGAGTTGAGAGAAACACATAAGCTTTAGACATGGAAGTTGACACAACGTTTTCTCATATTGTTTCACCAATTTTTGATGGTGGTAACTATCAAGCTTGGGCTGTTAGAATGGCAGTCTATCTTGATGCAATGGATCTTTGGGAAGCAATAGAAGAAGACTACGATGTTCCGTCTTTGCCAGCAAATCCAACAATGGATCAACTGAAGACTCACAAAGAGAAGAAGAAAAGGAAGTCCAAAGCTAAAGCATGTCTTTTCTCTGTTGTTTCAAGCAAAATATTTACAAGAATCATGAATTTTGGGTCAGGAAAAGAAATTTGGGACTACCTCAAGAAAGAATATCAGGGCAATGAAAGAACAAAAAATATGCAAGTGCTCAATTTGATCAAAGAGTTTGAAATGATGAAAATGAAGGAGACAGAAACAATTAAATACTATTCTGACAAGTTGGAGGGCATAGTAAACAAGGTAAAATTGTTGGGTAAGGATTTTTCCGATGATCGAATAGTGCAAAAAATTCTTGTCACTTTGCCTGAAAAATATGAGTCTAAAGTTTCTTCATTAGAAGAATCTAAGGATTTGTCAAGTATATCCTTGGCAGAATTAGTGAATGCATTGCAATCACATGTGACGGACCGGATCGATATTCACGGAGCATCGATACATGGAATACATTATGTATCTTTTCTAGCTCAGAAGGTAACAACAATCGGTATGCAACAGGCCCCACTCGTTCAATAATTTCATACGGCCCGATGAACCTCGGACTCAACTTGCCTTTACGTCCGAAACGAAGTACTTTCTTCCATGGTGACACTTTTTGAAACACTTTGTCGCCGATCTTAAATTCTATATCTTTTCGTTTCAAGTCTGCATAAGACTTCTGACGATCAGACGCTGCTTTCAAACAATCTCGGATCAATTTCACTTTCTGTTCTAAGTCTTTTATCAAATCAACCCCAAGTAGCTTATTTTCACTGAGCTCAGTCCAATACAGAGGTGTACGACATTTACGTCCGTACAAAGCTTCATACGGTGCCATTTTGATGCTCGACTGAAAACTATTATTGTATGCAAATTCAATCAATGGCAAATATTGTTCCCACGAACCATTAAACTCAAGTATACAGCATCTTAACATATCTTCAAGAATCTGAATAATCCGCTCGGATTGACCATCTGTTTGCGGATGAAAAGCTGTACTGAAATGCAGTTTCGTGCCTAAAGCTTCTTGCAATTTCTTCCAAAACCTCGATGTAAACCTCGGGTCCCTGTCTAACACAATAGATAGTGGCACCCCGTGCAATCTCACAATCTCAGAAATGTAAAGCTCGGCTAATCTATCAAGTGAATAGTCAGATCTTACCAGAATAAAATGGGCAGATTTAGTTAATCTATCAACTACGACCCATATCGCATCTTTCTTTCTCGGAGTCTGAGGCAAACAAGAAACAAAATCCATTGTCACTCTATCCCATTTCCACTCAGGAATTAGAATCGGTTGTAGCAACCCAGACGGAACTTGATGTTCAGCTTTGACTTGCTGACAGATTAAACATTTTGAAACAAAGTCAGAAATATCACACTTCATACCAGACCACCAATAGTGTCACCTCAAACCATGGTACATTTTAGTACTCCCCGGGTGAACAGATAGACGACTGTTATGTGCTTCACTCAAAATCAACTGAATCAATTCTGGATTTCTCGGAACACAGATGCGATCTCGAAATCTCAAGCAATCATCAACAACTCAAAATTCAGATTCGTAATTCGAATCACACTGAGCTCGTTTCACTAATAACTATTATCAACTTTCTGAGCATCACATATCTGTTGTAAGAACAACGGTTTCGCTTTTAATTCAGCTATCACCGAGCTATCATCAGACAAATCTAACTGAGCATTCAAAGCACATAGTGCAAACAATGATTTTCTACTCAATGCATCAGCAACAATGTTTGCTCTACCTGGATGATAATCTATCACAAGTTCATAATCTTTTAACAGCTCTAGCCATCTTCTTTGACGAAGGTTCAAATCTTTCTGAGTCATCAGATATTTCAGACTTTTATGATCCGAAAACACATGGCATTTTTCACCGTACAGATAATGGCGCCAGATCTTAATTGCAAACACAATCGCAGCTAACTCAAGGTCGTGCGTCGGATAGTTCTTTTCATACGGCTTCAATTACCTCGAAGCATAAACTACAACTTTGCCTTCCTGCATTAAAACACATCCCAGACCGTTTAATGAAGCATCACTGTATATAACAAATTCTTTCTGGCTGTACCAAAATTGGAGCTTCAGTTAACAGAGTTTTCAACTGATCAAAACTTTTCTGGCATTTGTCCGACCATTCAAATCTAACATCTTTTTGAAGCAATCTAGTCAACGGAGTAGCTATCATTGAAAATCCTTTCACAAATCGACGATAATAACCTGCTAGCCCCAGAAAGCTACGAACTTCAGATACATTTCTCGGAGGTTTCCAATCCAGAATAGCAGAAATCTTGCTCGGATCAACTCGAATCCCAAAAGATGACACAATATGCCCCAGAAAACTAACCTCATGCAACCAGAATTCACATTTGCTGAATTTCGCATACAATTACTTTTCTCTCAAAGTTTGCAACACAATTCTCAGATATTCGGCATGTTCAATCTTATCCCGTGAATAAATCAAAATGTCATCAATGAATACAACAACAAATCGATCTAGATACGGTCTGAAAATTCTGTTCATCAAATCCATAAAAATAGCAGGAGCATTGGTTAATCCAAATGGCATAACTAGAAACTCGTAATGCCCGTACCTCGTTCTGAAGGCAGTTTTTGGTATATCTGAATCTGTCACTCTCAACTGATAATATCCCGATCTCAGATCAATCTTGGAAAATACAGTAGCTCCTTTTAACTGATCCAATAAATCATCAATCCTGGGCAACGGATATTTGTTCTTTATAGTCACTTTTTTCAACTGACGGTAGTCAATACACATTCTCATCGTGCCATCTTTCTTTTTCACAAACAGAATAGGAGCACCCCAAGGCGAGAAACTCGGTCTAGCAAACCCTCTATCGGTCAATTCTTGCAACTGTGACTTTAACTCTTTCAATTCTGTTGGTGCCATTCTATACGGAGTTATCGAAATAGGTGTAGTACCAGGTAATAACTCAATACCAAACTCAACTTCACGTATCGGAGGCAAACCAGGTAACTCTTCAGGGAATACATCAGAAAACTCACAGACAATAGGCACTGATTCGACTTTCTTCTCAGACACTTTCGAATCAATCACATAAGCAAAATATGCCTCATAACCCTTTTTCACATAACTTTGAGCTTTCAATACAGATATCATAGTAGGCAAACCATTCAAATCATTAGATTCAATCCGTAAAATTTCGTCACTCAGACATCTCAAATCAATAGTCTTTCTTTTACAATTCACGATAGCATAATGCGTAAACAACCAGTCCATACGCAGAATGATGTCAAACTCATCAAATGGCAAAAGCATCAAATCAGCAGGGAAACAAATATCTCGAAACATTAATGGACATTTCTTGCATACTTTGTCAACCAGGGCACTTTTACCTAAGGGGTTCGATACTTTTATAACAAACTCAAAGATACTCTACAGCAAAGTCTTCATCGAACACTAAATTCATGCATATATACGAATCGCGTAGAACTGTGGTCTATCAATGCAATCACAGAAGTATCATAAAGTGTAAAAGTACCCGTTATAACATCTGGTGAAGAAGCTTCCTCACGAGCTCGAATAGCATACGCTCTGGCAGGCGCTCTAGCTTCAGATCTCAAAATAGTCTCTCTCGTGGTTCTCTGACTACCACTGATATTTCTTACATTCTTCGAAAGTCTACCTCTCACATGTGCATTATCAGATCTCAGATTCTGAACAATCTCTGGCTCGACAGATTCAGGACAATCACGGATAAAATGATCAAGTGATTCGTATCTGAAACAAGCTCTGTCATTCATTCTACAGCTTCTCGGATGTCTTTTCCCATAATGCTTACACTCTGGTTTCTCGAATCGTACATTCCCAACACTTGCCACTAAAGTTGCTGGAGTTTTGAAACTCATTTGTGATCTATCTCGATTTCTATTTGAATATCCCAAATTAACTCTCGAACGGCTTTGATCATCTCTAATTCTCTTTGAAGTAGACTGAAATGATCTACCCTGAAATCTCTTTCTCACTTCTCGGGCTTCTGACTCAGCTTTCTTTTTGTCTTTCCCGAGTGCTTCATCTTTGCACGCTTGATCAACGAGTACAACAAACTCTTTTATCTCTAAAATCTCGACTAGTAAACGGATGTCTTCATTAAGCCCATCTTCAAACCTTTTGCACATTATTGCTTCAGATGATACACATTCACGAGCATATGGACTCAGTCTGACAAACTCTCGTTCATATTCCGCAGCAGTCATACGGCCTTGTTTCAATTCCAGAAATTCCTTTCGTTTCTGATCAACGAATCTCTCACTGATATATTTCTTTCGGAACTCGATCTGAAAGAAATCCCATGTCACTCATTCTTTCGGAATAACAGATATCAGAGTTTTCCACCACTAATAAGCCGTATCTCGAAGCAAAGATACAACACATTTTATGCATTCATTCGGATTCAGAGACATTTCGTCAAATACCCGAATAGTATTTTCTAACAAGAATTCGGCCTTTTCAGCATTATCATCATTAGTAGCCCTGAATTCTTCAGCTCTGTATTTGCGAATTTTGTCTACCAGAGGCTTGTTCAATAGATTTATTCCCATCACCGGAGGCACAACTGTAGTCTGAGGGGGATTTACTGGGGGTGGGGGTTGTGAAACAGTCGAGTTATTCTTTACGAATTGAGTGAACCATTCACTCATCATTTGGAAGAAAGCTTGTTTAGCTTCTTCCCCTTGACCACTAGTAGCCGGTCTCGGATTAGAGGGCGCTGTCCCTTGCGCGGGAGTAGGCGCATTACTTTCTACGTCGTCAGCTACGACTCTTTCGGGATCCATTACTATACGAAAATTACATTTATACGTCAGGATTCATCACACTATCAAAATTCATAAATATGGCATGTATAGCTAGACTCTTACACGCTACGTTAGTCTGAGAATCGGCTAAACCGTAGCTCTGATACCAACCAAATGTAACATCCCTAACCCGTATCCATTACCGGATTAGGGTTAAAGGCATTACCAGATAGATTGGAAACATTTTCAGAAGTTCATACATTCATCCATCAATCTCAAACATAATTTCCCTTAATACGGTCAACGAGACCTAAAACATGCTTATAAACCGATTCGGGACTAAACCAGAACACATACGAAATTTCACAGAAATTTAAAACTTTTCTAAGTTTCAGGGGTTACACGCCCGTGTAGGCTAGCCGTGTGCCTACCACGGCTACTGGACACCCTCGTGTGTCCTCCCCGTAGTCGAATCTGACCTCACATCCACGGCCACCAAGCACACCCGTGTGCCTTGGCCGTGGTCGAATCTGACTTCACATCCACGGCCACCAAGCACGCCCGTGTGCCTTGGCCGTGGTCGAATCTGACCTTACACCCACGGCCACCCAGCACCCCGTGTGCTAAGGCCGTGTACTCTTAGGCCATATACTAACTTTCTTACACGGCTACTAGACACGCCCGTGTGTCTTGGCCGTGTGCTATTAGGCTAGCTACTGACTTAGCCCCACGGTCATTAGGCACGCCCGTGTGCCACAACCGTGTGACATTATAGGCCATTTGCAATGCCAAAATATCACCCAATGGGTCATACCTACAAGTAAAATCATGAAGACATCTCATGCCTATTTGACAACCAAAATCATACAAAAATAACCATTTAAATTACAAGGCTAAAACTCATCTCATCACAAGCATAATTCATTCCTTTTCTTAATCAAAACTTGACCATTTCATGCATCAACTAACCATGCCAAAAACATACTTCATATATCACATACATTCAAGCAAATTCTCAACCATAGCTAGCCAAATCACATGGCTAAATTCATATAACAAACTCATATCAAATACTAGCCTATACATGCCATATCTAGCTCTATACATTTCCAAAGTGTACCAAAATGAGTTTAGTAGTGTGATGACGATCCTTGATGGTCCCGAGCCTTCAGTAGCTTTAACAACCTATAAAATAGAGAAAACACACACACAGAGTAAGCTTTCCAAAAGCTTAGTAAGTCACAATACAACTAAACTTAGCATGATAGGCATATATGCACATAGGTACATTGGCACATCTTAATAACTTAGCAACTATCACATATATGCTTTGATCCATGTACTTGACCATATTTGTTAATTTCATCAATTCAAAAGTCTTGTATAAACATAGCTCATGCTCACTTTCACATATCATATTGTTATTCAAATATACATAATCATCATAGTGAGATCACATAGGTACTTACCTTATATACACACTTAGTGTATAAATCAACGTACCTAAAACGGATATACAATTCATTTAACCATTCGTATCACAGACTTGCCCGTTGAACCGATAGGAACTAATAGGATACTCAGAAAGCTCAGAATAATAGTACAATGCCAACGTCCTAGACGAGGTCTTACATGCATTCAAATATCGATGCCACTGCCCCAGACAGGGTCTTACACGAATCAAAACGATGCCGATGTCCCAGACATGGTCTTACACGTAAAGATCGAAATAATAGTACAATGCCAACGTCCCAGACGTGGTCTTACACGTAAAGCTCATATCGATGCCAACATCCCAGGCGTGATCTTACACTTAAAGATAATATCGATGCCAACGTACCAGACGTGGTCTTACACGAATATTAAATCAACGCCAACGTCCCAGACGTGGTCTTATATGATAAACAGAACAGATACCTATGTATTCCTAGGTTCGTACGAGACTTCTCGGATATTGTCGCTAAGTCGATCTTATCTCAGAATTCATTTGCATTACACTTCATAAGCATTCATTATCAATGATAGGCATATGAATATGCTCAACTCAATACAATTACATTTATTTGTAATATGACTTACCTCGGATTCAATTTATCGGAATTAGAAATGGCTACTCGGTTACTTTCGCTTTCCCGCGATCTAAGTCCGTTTTCCTCGGTTCTTGATCTATACATATTCAGAATTAACTCTTTTATTTACTAACTCATTCAATTCAATCCAAGGACACACATTTGGGGCTATTTGCAAATTAACCCTCACATTTGCACAATTTATCAATTTAGTCTATTTTTCTTAAAAACATCAAATTCACAAAATCATCTTTTAACCATGCTTAACCGAATGTTCATACATTTCATACAAGCCCATATTTTCCATCAAATTTGCAATTTAGTCCTTCAAATTACTATTTTCTCAATTTAGCCCTAATTAGCTAAATCCATAAAAAATTCAAGAACAAAGTATGTTCATCTAGCTCAAATCTTTCATTTAACACCTTAAATCATCACAAAGCTCAACATAACATCAATGGCATTTCTCATGAACAACATCAATTCATTAAATTGAGACATGGGCTTGATAGTAAACTAAGCAACAATCTCAAAAACATAAAAATCATCAAAATCCAACTCAAAATCATACCTTAATTTGCAATAGAAAGGCCGAATACCCTAGCTAGATTTCTTTCCTTTCTTTCCTTGCTTGTTTCGGTCAAATGAAGAGAAATAAAAGATGAACACTTCATCTTTTTGTTTCATTAATTTAATGCTAACAATTTATTTACTAAAATAGCTTTCATTCATATATTTATAACATACAATTACAAGGTCATTCATGACCTTAGCCGTCCACTAACCATGATAATGGCTTAATTTACATATAAGTCCTCACACTTATAAAGACATAACAAATAAGCATCTTTTCATAAAACATACAAATTTGCATTTCAATGCAATTCAATCCTTTTCATCAAATTAAACACACAAACGAGCAATGTAACTTACGAAAATTTAGCACATGCTTAATCACTTATTAAAGACACAAAAAATAATATTAAAATATTATACAGACTCAGATTTGTGGTTCCAAAACCACTATTCTGACTAGGGTACAAACCAGACTGTTACATAGGGTTAGACGTTAGTCGCCTCGAGAGAGGGATTAATATACATTATGGAATCCTACGGATCAAGTCAAGTGAATAAATCGTCTGGTTCAGAGTTAGATAACAAGTGAAGTCTAGGTGGATTCTTCCTTGGGTATCTTCTTAGTCAATTGGTTTTTCTCATGAGTATTTTCCCAAATTCGTTCTCTTTGACTTAGCATCTTTAGCTTACTAGTTAGTTAATTTTAGTTTAAACAACAAATTCCCTTGTTCCTTAGGCTAAATAATAAAAAGAAAGTTAGTATTAGTACTTCTGGTTCCTTTGGGTTCGACAATCCGGTCTTGCCACTAAGCTATACTACTGTTCGATAGGTGCACTTGCCTCAGTCGTTGTCACAGTTAGTTTCCAGGCTCGATCATTCTTTATATAAAATTTTAAGACTCTGACATTGCACATCAAGTTTTTGCCGTCGTTTTCGGGGAACTAAAATATTAAGAACACTCAATTTTTATTACTTTAGCCATTTTATCGTAATTTATTTTTTTACTTTTTTATTTTACTTTGCTAATTATTCTTTTATTTGCTTTTGACAGGTAATTTTAGTTTATAGAGGAGATGGCACTGAATAACTATCAGTGGTAATTCATGAGGACAAAGCCAACGAAGCGCTTGATGTCTTCAACCTCGACGCAAAGAACCATGCTATCAAACCAGGTAAAGTTTTTAAATAAAAAAATTGATGGTTTGTATGGTTCTATACAGGTACATCCCAGAATACTGATTACAATACAAATGGAGGAGGGTGAACAACACAGAATATCTATCTTACAACCCTAGCACATGCAGAACGAACAAGTCAACTATATGGGTAACTATTCTAGTCTTCAAAATAATCTTTATAGTGACACTTATAATGCAGGTTGGAGGTAACATCCCAATTTCTCGTGGGATGGTCAAGGTAATCAAAGCCCTCAACTTTCTCCAGGTTTTCAATAACCACCTCACCAGCAGGAAAAGAAACCGAACCTTGAGGAGATGCTAACAAAATTTATCGCAGTGTCAGAAACCCATTTTCAAAACAACGAGACAATACTTAAAAATCAACAAGCATCGATTCAAGGGATCGAGAACCAGTTAAGACAACTTGCCAAGATCATAGCAGAACAACCACAAGGGTTAAATGAACCAAAACCAAGGCAAGAAAACGTGGCAGATAAAGGTAAGGTTGCGGTGAGCCATGATATATTGAAACCGGCAATTACAGAGTACCAACCTCGTGTGCCATATCCTGATACAATGAAGAAAGACCACACAGAGGAATAATTCGGTGAACTCACACTTCGTGTAGGCGACGAAATGATCACTCTTCACGCTCTTGACTCGGCTAGGACATCGAGTAATCAAGGTAAAAACAGAAATTCTATTAACAATCATTTGATTCAACCTTCTTTACAGGAAACACCACGAAAATACACAACCGAGCCAGATCCTAGACCTCGTGTCAATAAAGAAGAAATTCATGAGGAACGAAGGCTTCGGATCGATGAACTACACGAGTGGAAGACACACTTCAAAGAGAAACTAAAAACACAAGAAGCAAAAACAAGGCAACTCCACGATGGGACAACCCAACTTAAGATAGGAGATCAGGTACTCAAAATCTTCCCAAATGGAACAGTCGAGGTAACTAATCCTAAATTCAACACTTTCAAGGTAAACACTACTCGACTTAAACTATATATCAATAACCGAATTGATCGCATGAGAAAAGATTTTCACCTCCTCAAACCACCATGATTATGCGAATAACAGGTAAGTCTAGCTCAAGACTTTAAACGAGCGCTTCTCGGGAGGCAACCCGAGCATTAACCCTACTAATTAATTTAGTTTTATTTATTTCCATGTTTAGGCATAGGTTTTCCATACTCACACGGTCTTGCACACGGTCGTGGCCGTGGCCGTGTGGGCACCACAGGTAGGTAAAAGGGCGTGGCCGTAGACATGTGGCAACAGGACAAAATTTTCCCCAAAACACGGGCTACACCTCTATTTAAACCCCCTTCTTCCTTTTCCTTTTCCAGTTGTCTTTCTTCTTTCATTTTCCATTATTTATTTTTATTTTTATTTTTATTTTTATTCTTTTATTCTTTTATTTTTATCTTCTTTATTATTTTCTTCTTATTCTTCATGCCATCTAGATTCAGCTTAGGATTCAATAAAATCAGGTCGGCTGCTTCGAGCATTTAAATTCAAACGGTTCAAGGCGCTCCCCCATGTTCACCTCTACCAATTTCGATCTGATTTCCTTTCATTGACCTCATCCAAAAATTCAGGAAGATTCACTTCTATCCCTATCTTTTGATTTTCTACTATATTGTTTTATATATCTTTGTACATTGAGGGAAATGTACACCTTAAGTGGGGGGGGGGGAGTGAACTTAAAAAGTGCCTAACTTTTGCATTATTCTCAAATCCCTGAATTATATCTTGTTTTTAAGTAAATTTTCACAATTTACTATTAGAATGAAATTTCCTTTGATTTATGATTTTGATTGATATGTTTTGGATTAAGTCATAGTTAATTGTGCATTGATGATTAAACTTTAAGATAATAGAGAATCAAGCATGATAAGTCTATTTTTCGTAATTAAAAAATTTTAGGTTGTCTACCTGAATCTAGTTATTACCTTGAAATTTGAAATTTACAAGGTTGATGTCAAAAAGCCATAATTTTTGTGAGATTTTGAGCCTTTTAGAGCATATATTCTTTTTCGTGCTCACTTTATTGATTATAAGTGTGTCAACATTGATCTGTTATTCTAGAACTTGCATCGATTATACATGTCGAGACCACACCTTTGATTTGATATACAGAGATGATAAAGGCACTTAGGTTTTAACCCACTTACTCCACTAAAAGCCTACCCTCACAATTAACCCCTAGTAAACCCCTTTTGATCCTAACAACCCTTTTTATTGACTCACCTACTAATTTTAAACCAAAACCCTTTGTATTTGTTATCACCATTCTTCTTGACCCTTTTTGTTGAGATTTGATTTTGAGCAGTTGCCTAACTATGTTCTATATTTCAGTTGTTAAAGTACTTTCTTATTATTGTAAATATTTAATGATTTGCTCTTAACAAAAAAAAAACGACGAAGTATATTCATTATTAGTTTTATTAGTCTTATAATTAAGTGAGCTTACATATTTAAATTCCACATCTTGAAGAAAAAGCTCGTATTATTAGTACTACAAGTTTATGTAATTATTAAGGATTAGCTCATTTTTCTAGTTAGGTAATTTGTCAAGTCAATCTCGATTCTAACCTTCTAATTCGGCCTTTATCCACACCTTTAACCCAAGCCTCGTTACAACCCTGTTAAAGACCTTTTGATTTGTGTATCATCTCATATTATAGTGGTGGAGATTTGATTTTCATGCAATCATATGGGATTAACTTTTCATGTTTGACTTATGAGTGCTTGTTCCTGAACCTTAAACACCTCGAGTGATTTGAGTGAATCTTTAGTGAGGATGTCAATCCTTGTCGATTTTGAATCAGAGGTAATTATTTAGAAGAGGGAAAACACCTACGTTTTCATGCTATAAAAATGTATGACTTAGATTGTTTGAATCTTTAGGACTCTTTGAGTTGAATTATCCATGTATGAATTATCTTTGAATTATGATGAAACATTATTGATGATTATTATGAATCGAGGAAGTTTATTTTAATTGTGAGTTGAGAATTTTGCTTGAGGACAAGCAAAAGCTTAAGTGTGGGGGTATTTGATAAACTGTAATAGTAATATATTTTAATCCTACATTTAGCATGCTTTTGGATGATTTATCCCTTGAATTATGGAATTTGGTGCTCTTAATCCTTTAATTTCATATTTTATACTCAGGAGAACATAAGAGGATGAAAAGAATAGAAAACGGGCTTAAAACGGGCCAAATGGGCCAAAGAAAGAAATGCACACGGCCTGGGCCCAAGCCACATGGCCGTGCCTCCTTAACAGACCCAAACACGGCTTGAAGTTGATTCACACGGGCGTCCTACACGGGCGTGTCCCTACCGTGACAAAGAGGAATTTCACTCAGAATAGGATACTTGGAGGCAAAGAAACACATTCCAAAGCCTATATAAACACCCTAGAGGGCAACTTAAAGGGGGAGTTGGACAGAAGCCCTCTGTCGGGGCGTCCAGCTAGGCTAAGGAGCCGAGCCAGAGAGGTCAGAATTGTGGGATTCACTCGAAGAAAGTGAGTTGATTCATATCAAGAAGCCGGAGTCATAATCAAGACGGAGGATCTTCTCTTTAATTCCTTCAGAGGGTTTTAGGGTTTTTCTTATGTTTTGTTTTATCTTTTCTTCTGAGATGTATTGTTTTATAATTATGAACTAAACCCTCAGATACCTGAGGGGGATGAAACCTAAAACGAATCTTGTTATCGTTTGCTGAACTATATGATAAATATTTGATTTGTTCTTAATTATGTGTTCTTAATTCTTGCTTTGATATTCCAGGATATTGATTCAAGTACTGATGTGCTTAGGTGGTGGAGCAAAAGTCCCTACCTAAGAGTAGATCTAGCATAATTAAGCGGAGTTGCTCGCGCGCCTAGACATAGGGTGACGAAATTTTGCCGGATTAGGGTGAAACCTAATGTGGGAGTCCATAGATCGAGTTAATGCAATTCTAGGGGTTTTAATTAGAAAGAGATTTCAATTAATCAACCTAGGGTTAGACGTTAGTCGCCTCGAGAGAGGGATTAATATACATTAGGGAATCCTACGGATCAAGTCAAGTGAATAAATCGTCTGGTTCAGAGTTAGATAACAAGTGAAGTCTAGGTGGATTCTTCCTTGGGTATCGTCTTAGTCAATTGGTTTTTCTCACGAGTATTTTCCCAAATTCGTTCTCTTTGTCTTAGCGTCTTTAGCTTAGTAGTTAGTTAATTTTAGTTTAAACAAAAAATTCCCTTGTTCCTTAGGCTAAATAATAAAAAGAAAGTTAGTAGTAGTACTTCTGGTTCCTTTGGATTCGACAATTCGGTCTTGCCACTAAGCTATACTACTGTTCGATAGGTGCACTTGCCTCAATGGTTGTCACAGTTAGTTTCTAGGCTCGATCATTCTTTATTTAAATTTTTAAAACTCTGACACACGATCAGCTTCCTGATTAAGTATCTTAATAAGTACCCATGATTAAGAATTGGAAGTTTACAGAATTGTACACCTTGAGTGTACTATTTGAGTATCCATTGATATTTCAATAATTCAGCGGATAAAACTCACGACATGAGAAAATGATGAGATAAATAGAAATATGCCCTAAAGGCTTATGAATTATTTGATGAAGGGTTATATGATGAGCTCATCTTTGTTTATTTGATGTGTACATGTATTTTATGACTAACTTGTTTGATTGAGTATATGTGTTTGGGTAAATTTGCCAAAATGATGGAAAGCATGTTAATTGTATGCTTAATACTAATAAATGTGATTGGTAAGTCTTAATTCCTGTTATACGAACTTACTAAGCATTATATGCTTACTAGGTTTTATTTTCTCTGTTTTATTGTGCAAAAAAGCTTGCGAAGGTTGGAGATCGGTCGGAGCGTTATCACACTATCCGCTAGGTTATTTTGGTATAAATAGGAAACTTATTTTGGTATAATAGCATGTATAGGTAACTTGGCCATTGTTGGCTTGTAAATGTTGTTTCTAATCTAGCCATTGGAATTACTAGTAATGATTTGTTTTGGTATATTTATAAGGTTATATTATGACAAATACCTATGTGTTAAATATATTAAGTATGCTTTATCAAGTTATGTTTAACATATAAGTTAAAAAAGGGTAAGTATATAAACATGAATGCATATGATAATATATCATATTATATGTTAGAATTGGCTTGGATTTAATGCTTGAATTGGCTGGTATATACTTGTAAGTTTTGATGTAGGTTATTGGAAAATTTGGGTTAGAAATAAAGCTAGGAAATGGCTTTATTTTGTCCACACGGGTAGACACACGGGCATGTGTCTTGACCGTATGTGACACACGGCTTGGTACATGGGCATGTGGTTAGGCCATGTGTCCCCTGCATATTAAAATTTGGAAAAAAAATGCTCAGAATTGGGCACACGGCTAGGGACACGGGCGTGTGTCTCAGCCGTGTGTGATACACGGCCTGGAACACGGGTATGTGTCTTGGCCATGTGAACCCTGCACCTAATTTTTGAAAATTTAATTGATCACACGGCCTACTCACACGGGCGTGTGGCTGGCCGTGTGGCACAAGTCAGAGAGTTACACGGGGTCAGACATGGCCTGTAGCACAGGCGTGTCCTATGGTCACATGGGCGTGTCCCTTGACCACATGGGCGTGTGAGCCCTATATTTAGGAAAAAAATTGAAATTTCGCGAAAACTTTTCTGGGATCCCGATTTAGTCTCGACTCGATTCTTATGTTTATATTGGGCCTCGAGGGTCCATTCAAGGAATAATAAGACCATTTACAGAAGTGAATAATAATTAATATGAATTATCTGAAATTGTTCTGTAAACTCCGGTAATATTTTGTAACCCTATTTCGGTGGTGGATACGGGTTAGGGGTGTTACACTGGAGCTAATTTTTTTTTAATTTTTTAGGGACACATGGCCTAGGTGTAGGTACACGGTCGTGTGGCCCACACGATGTAACACCCCAAACCCGATCTATGCATTAAGACCAAATTTGACATGTCACACGGAAAGGAATATACATCTAGTCTTTTTAAAGATTTTAGGAAATCGAATTTTCAAAACATCATGACGTGAAGTTTATTGAAAACTAAGGTTGATTGATAACTCAAACAATTTGAGTCGTAAGAATTTATAAATTGAAACTCACAAGAAGTTAAAATAATATTTCGAGAAAATTTAATAGAGTTCAAAATAATTTTGAAAACAAAATTTTGAAGAACGTCGTTAATGCATAATTTTTATGAGTAAAAATATTTAAGAATGAAAACCCTTTTTGCATATTTATTTTAAGAAAAACATTTATTTTTATTTTTAGAAAAGAAACCCCACATAAGTATTTAAAGCGTATTATAATATCCATCCACAAGTAAAACATCCATAAAAATTTAACCAGAGGCCTTATTACAGCTTAACTTAAATAGTGAAAATAATAAAAGTACTTAAAAAGAAATCCGGAATGTAAATAACCCATTATTCGTAGTATGGCCTCCACTGAGTCGTCCCCGACCCAAGTCTCCATCACTGATCATTGCCTGAGGAGGGTAAGGAAAACAGGGGTGAGTTACTTAGAACTCGGTGTGTAATTCACTTACCACTTTCACTGGGCCAAAATTCAATTAAGCATTTATTGGGCCAAAGCCCATTACAATCATAGCATTATATCATATATATAACATGCATGTGTTATGTAATTTCCCAACCAAACCTAGTTTTCCATCCGCTACACACCACCCGTACCAACCAACATACCTGTGGGGAGATTTAGTCACCCACCCCGCCAACACACCAAACTGGGCATTAAGCCATATATCAAACTGGGCATTAAGCCATATATCAAACTGGGCATCAAACTGGGCATTAAGCCATATATGAAACTGGGCATTAAGCCATATATCAAACAGTGGACAAGCCACCAGAATTTTGTAGCAAAGCTACCAGAACTTCTCTTCGTCAAATATCCCAACCCATGCAAATCATGTATAAATTATGTACATTCAATTACTACAATCCATTCCTATAATTATTACAAACATATGGCCCAATATAAAAACTCTCACAATCTGGCCCATACCACATTTTGGCTCATGTAACCAATATCACATTTGGCCCATAAATCAAGTAACACATTTGGCCCAAAAATCACATATCACATATGGCCCATTCAGTCACTTTTATCGGTTTAGCCCATTAAGGGCAAATTCCGTAATTTTCACGGTCTTAATACCGATTTCATAGTTTTTACCATTAAAATGATAAAATTACTATTTTACCCGATTTCACTAACTTGTGATTTAATCCAACGATTAATACAATATAGTTATCCAACCCACGAGATATGGTGTGAGATTACACACCTGGTTACGGTGAGCACTACACTTTCTTGATCGTCAACACCTAGAATATTTTTAACGCTCGATTAGATCATTAACACTTATAGTAATTTATTCTAAGATAAACGGTCTAGGATTTTTACCCTCGGAATCGCGAATAACTACGATTTGTCGATTTTCCCCGGTTGACGGTCCATAACCCGTTGGGAAACCACGAACAGCTAATGGCTCCGAACTGCGAATAACCTCGAATAATTGATTTTCACCAGAGGAGGGTCCACAACCCGGTGGAAAGTCTCGAATTACCAAAACGGACCTTCGTTTGAATCTAGGATTTGAGAATGCCAAACCACTCATTTTGGAATCACCACTAGATTTCCCTTTCAAAACGTCACTACGGGCCTCCATTCGTTAGATCTTTAGTAAATCGATAATATACTAAAGTATGGACTTAAAGAAATGATATAGCTAGGCTTACCACGATGTTCTGAGTGATCCCCAAAAGAATCCCTATATAAAATTTTCGGTTACTACATTCCAAATTGATAATCATTTTGATAATATTGAGGGTGATCATGAAATCCATGAAGAATTCTCTTTACCTTGAAGGTTTTTGATCCAAACTCTAATGATTTCGAGATAACTTCGAGGAGATGGTGATTCGGTCCTCCACTATTTCACTAAAATAAAACGAAAAGAGATTGTCTAAGAAAATGAATGATTATTTCGATTAAAAAAAAAACTCTCCTAAGCCAACCTAGGGATTCAGCCAAAAGCAACAAATAACAAAATAGAAACCAATGAAGAGAATTCTTACCGACTGTCCAAAGTTTGAATAGAAGAAATGATTGAGAAGAAATATATGAGAATTGGAAGATTCGGCTATGAAGATGATTATTAACATTAGGTCATGATGAAAGATTTTGGAGGAGAAAAAAAAATGTTTAAAAAGTTCTTTGCAAGAAGGAAGGAAGGAGAAAAAGAATTAAAAGAAAGAGAGTGTTTATGTATCGATTTTCAATGATGGAAGATGAACAAAGAAAGGGTCTTGCGGTTGGTGAATAATCGACCAAATGGAAGACAAAGAAAATGTCACTCAAAGACTATATGATTTCGGCACAAAGAGGAATAAAGTTTAGGAGAAAAGATGATATCAAAATGGTCACAAAGATGAAATGGCCAAAAGAAAACAAAACTTTACCTTTTCTTATGACAAAATTCGGCTAGAAGGAAGAGTTTGGTGAGAATTTTTGATACACATGATGCTAAGAAATTGACCAAAACTAACTCTTAATCCTAACCAAACTACTAACAACATTCAGCCACTCTCCCTAGCCCCAAAAACCGTCCATGTTCAAGCCAAAAAGGGGTCAACATTTGCCAACTTTACTTTCCATAGCACATTCCTCAATTTAAGCCACTTGTTCCCCTACATACCTTATCCTATTGATTCCTTTCCCTATGTTCAATTCTCGCCTTAATCCATTAGCCACCTTGCCATAAACTAAAAGTCCAACCTTCCAAAAATAAAGCTTGGCCGACACATGCTAGATTAGTGCAAAAAATTTAAGTCACAAAAATGTATACCATGGGATTCGAACCTCTCCCATCAAGACAATACATATGGCGCATATCCTCTTAACCATTAGCTCAGCTTATGTTAGTTACTTACTCAAAAATTTCCATATGTTACAAATCCACTGACTCCCTCTCTTTAAAGTACCAAATGCTAAAAATTTTCACTAGGTCCAAATAGATCCCAAGCCTTCTCAGGACCTCTTCAACAAACAAAATTAATAATCTAACATGCTTAATCACCAATTTCATGTAACACATACAAAACTCAAATTTTAGGATGTTACACACGACCTGATGCGTGATCGTGTACCTCTTTAGATTTGGGATTTTTATTTTTTATTTTTTTATATTTTCCCCCTTCTTCCTCATCAGTCGTCATTATTTAAAACCCTCACCCCGCCGTCGATCGCCACTTTGGCCTTCGCCCTTTTCCGTTGTTCCCTTTCCGCCATTCCCTTCACCAATCTCTTTTGGTCCCTAACCTCCCTCCCAATAGTCCACTCTTCTCCCTTCCTTCCTCAACTCACCGCCGGTATCCCACTCCCTATATCTAGTTTTATTTCATTAAACCACTATTCAAGACCACACGCCACCATTCGCCCATGCCACCATTCACCCACGCCACCGATCTACCATTCCCCACCCATCCCCTTTTCTTTTCACATCATAAGCTCACCACCGCTAAATTCTCTTCTCCCCCTCTCCATTCATCAGCCCTTTCCCCTCTTCCCCCTCCTTCATTTCTCTCTCGCCACTGATGGCCCATTCACTTTCCTCTTCATTGTCAATCGATTGTCCTAAGACCACTCCGCCCACGAGCCACCATTGTTTGTCCCATTTTCTTTCTTTTTGTTTTTTATTTTATTTTATTATTTATTATTTTTATGTTTGTTATTATTATTAGGAATGTTAGTTATATTATTGTTTTATGCATTTGATTATTGTTAGTAGTAGATTTTTTTTATTTTTTTATGTTATTATTCTTATTTTCTTTAGAATTAGTTATGTTTTAATCAGGAATTCGGTTGTCGTCGTAGGGAGGATTGCACTCAATTAGTTGTGTGTTGTATGTCGATCGGTTCATCTGCTAGACTAGTTCATTGATTGGTGTTGCTTTTTCTGGCTCTATGCATGCTAAATCTTAATGTTACAAAATTCGATGTTTTGGGTTAATTTCTATCAGCACAATTTTTTTTTTGGTTTTTTATATTTTTGCTGATAATTGTTACCCATATCGCCTATGTTTATATAAGATGTATTTTATCGATGTTGATTATGCCCTAGTCAATGATTCACTATTGTTCTAATAGTTGATTGTCTTTTTCTTTTATCAGGTACATGATGCCGAACACACTAGGAAAAAGTAAGGTACCCGCCTGTAACAACCTGGTTTAGACCTTAGTCGGAACAGTGGTTTCGGGACCACAAACCCGAGTCAAAAAATATTTTAATATTATTTTCTGTGTCTGTAGTATGTGATTAAGCATGTGTAAAAGTTTCGTGAATTAATTTTGGTTTTTGTGTGCTTAATTTGAGAAAATGACCAAATTGCATAAAACGTAAAAGTAGCCTTCTATTTGATTAAGTGCCTAATTGATGTGTCTTTCTAAAAGTGAGATCCTTATGTTGTAAATGGACCATTGACATGGTTAATGGACTTTTATGGACAACCATTAAATAGATTATAAGTTAAATAGCCATGGGTAAAATGGTAAAGTATGTGTTAATGTTAATATAATTAAAATAAAACAAAGGCTAGTGGAAGTGTTCATCTTTGTTTGCCGAAATTGAAGAAGAAAGAAGATAACCATGGCTATTTAGGGTTCGGTCCTCCGAGGGTATTTTAGTAATTTTGCAACCCAGGGGTATTTCGGTAATTTACCCTCCAAGGGTATTTTAGTAATTTTGCAACCCATCAGAAGGGCTACAGTCGCCTCGAGTGACTCAATTATTTTAAATAGAGATAACGATGTGAATGGGCCTAAGGCCCATTCTCGGCCCAAGTGGGCCCACACGCTCGTGTGGCCCATTTAGCCCAAATCTAACCACAGATATGAGATTCGCCTGGACCAGTTCAATATCTACTACATAATCATACAATTTATTCATATGGGCCCACGGGCCCATTGGGTCCACTCGGCCTGTAACACCCCAAACCCGGTCAAAACGCTACGACCGAATCTGGCATGTCACAAGGAAGAAAACATTTTTGAGAACCAAGTTATTGTCATGAGTTGGGAAAAATCTTTGATTTTATAGAAACAGAGTTTGTATTGAGTGATCATTTGAAAACAATCTTGAATCTTAGCTTGAAAAGTTGAGTTGCCTTGTTATTAAAAACCCAAATGTTAAATTACTCAATTGTAAAATCTTGAAAATCCCGAAGTTCTTTAAATTTTGGAAATCACCCATTTCGAAACCGTATTAAACGTGTCTTAATAATCGATAAAGTAGAAGAAAATTTATAAAACAAGTAAAAACCAAACCAACGGTTAAATGGCCTTATTACATTACCCAAAATCCAAATTAAAGAAAAATAACTCCAAATTAACTATTAAAGTAAAATCCAAAATATTATGCATGGCCACCTCGAGTCCACCTAAACTCGTATCTGTGATCTAAGGATTACTGCAAAGATTAACGGAAGGGGTGAGTCACCGAGACTCGATGTGTAAATCCTCGTCAAAAGATATTAGGCCCTCACACGATTCATATGCAAAGTAAGTATGCCATGCAACCCAACCAACCTAGGCATCCATCCGTATCTCCTGTGTCTACCCAACATTTGTGGCACCTAGCCACTGGTGGTACCTAAGCACTGGTGACAAATGTCACAAATAATCATATGTGGGGCCAACCCACTTGTGGTACTTAACCGCTGGTGACAATCCCTTATATCAATACGTGGGGCCAACCCACTGTGGTACCAAACCACTGGGACGAGTCACAGAAATAAGATATATGTGGTACCTAACCACTGGTGGTTCCAAACCACTGAGACTTAGTCACAAATTGATAATATGTGGGGCCAACCCACTTATGGTACCTAACCACTGGTGACAGTATGAAAAGATCATGTTTCCTCCCTCTTCTCATCGTATTCCATTTTCATGTACATGCTTTACATTATGGTATGATCATGCTTAACGATTAATTAACATGGCACATTCAGGTTTCTATATATGCATTTATTGATAGCAAAACATAATAGACTTACCCGGAGTCCTCGCTCTTACCCACAAGGGTATTTTAGTGACCCAGAACGTCACTTCGGCTTTTAGACATACTAACAACTAACAAAATAACATATGAAGTGTGTGAGAGTTACACACCTGATAACACGTAGTATCACGCTCTCTACATCGACACTATCGCTAATCGAAACCACAGCTATCTGCCTACAATTCTTTTCAGAAGCCGGCCCACAACCCGGTGGCCAATCTCGAACTGCTGACACTGCTTGCTTCATAAACTTAGGGGCTGGATTTACGGGTCCAACCCCCTCCTTAGAATTGCTGGCATTCGAGTCCTTGGAACAAATCTTGGTCAGAAGACCGAGTTAACACATAGGGTAAATGTGAATAGATTAACAAGTTAGCATAAAAGATCTCCTTACTTAGATCGACAAAAGCCGAAGCTTTAGGCTTGATCCACAAGTCAAGCGAATCCCGAAAGTCTCCAAAGGAATGCGACACCCCCTTCCACCTACATTCAGCCAAGCCCCCAAACATTAGGCCAATTAGCCATTTGGCTTTGGCTCCCCAAACCGAAAGAGAAGATAAAGATACAAAAGAAATCGCCACTAACCTTAACACAGGAGATCCAATTATCACCTAAGAGGATTCGACACTAGCACAGTAGAAGAGAAGATTCGGCAAAAGCAGGGAAGAAGATGAAAGAGCCGAAAAAGAACTACCAATGGAACTTAGGAGTTTTCGATTTTAGAAGTGATCAAAAGAAAAGATGAAGAAGAGAAGGCCATGAAGATTCGGTTTGTAGAGAGAAATAAGGGAAGAGAACTTTGGATGGGGATATTCGGCTATTGCATAGAGAATGAAGATGAGAATGGAGTTAGGGGTTTTCGGCTTTGAAATTGAAAAAGGAAAAAGAAGAAAAGATGAATAATAGATGCGATTATGGTGCGCAAAGGAAAACGAAGAAAAGGGAAAAAAAGTTTTGGCTTTCAGAGAGAACAAGAAGAAGAAGAAGAATAAAGAATCATGGAGAGTGTGAGTCAAGAGAATTTCGGCAATAGTGAGAGATTTGTGTTTCAGAGAAAAGAAAATAAGAAGAGAAATAAAACTCAAAACAAAAAGAACCCACTTGGACACCTTAGACACTTTCGGCACAAGGCAAAACAAACCACATTCGGCACCTACCTCCCAAACCCAAAATTTGCACAAAAATGACACTACAGGGTCCTATGGCCAATGTAAATTTTGGCACACTCCAACATAGGCCAAACCGATCCCCCCTCCTACACCAAACATTTGAATTTCGGCCACCACCTACACCCCTTGCTCAATCCCTTGTTTTTCTCCTTAATTTTCTCCTGATCACACATTCAAACTTGTTTGAATAATTCAAACTCCTTGAATTGCTCTCTTCCACTTATTCAAAGATATTGACCCATTTAACACTCGTCCACCAGAGTCCATGCTGAGTGCAACTCTCCCTTGCCTTGGTGTCAAAAAGAAATCCCCAAAAGGGAATTCCCGCAGCTCGAACCAAGTCCCTCCAAACTTCCCGAGGCGTCCACTTCCCTGAGCTCTAAGTGGCGCCTCCTTGCCACTTTGCTAAGGCACTCCTTTGTGTCATCCAACACAAACAATATCCCTTAAGGCCCAATTCAGCTAGCTTCCCCAAAAGTGCTCAAAAAGTAAATTTTCACCAAGACTCCGGCTTACCCCTAACTCATTCCTGGACCTTAAAGTACCCTAAACTAGCATGTCAAACATAGTATTCACATACAAACACATAAAATGCAAAGGCCCTGATTTAGGATGTTACATGGCCCAAGGCTGCCTACACCCATGAGAATACTCATGAGGGCCTCAACTATCGCATCGAAGCTCCCACACATGCGCTCGCACGATCGTGTAGCTACCATCACCGTGTGACCGGTATTTCGGCATTTGCCGCTCTATAGCTAGAATAGGGCAAATTACACACTTGATAGGAGTCTGAAGCTTATCCGCACTCCGAATGCTCCTATGCCCAAATGCCCACCAAGGTATCCGCGCCCTGAGCACTATTCTGCGCAGAAGCCAACAATGATCGCACCCTTGACCCCCAAGGGGGTGTGTCGATCAACGTCGGTCACCACCTCCGCGACCCAACGGCATACAGATCAACGAATGATCGAACGCCTAACCCAAACGAGCACACCATACAGTGAAGGGATAAGCCAAGAAAGGTGTGCCTCATCTCCTTATAGTTTGCTCTACTTATAGCTAGCTTCTCATCTTCCCTCTTGCTAGCTTTCTGATGTGGGATCCCTCATTCAGTAGAGTTTAAATCCAACACAAACTCTGGCCGTCCAATCCGCAAATCAAATACTCCCTTGCTTGTCATGATATTCGAACCCAGGCTCCCCTGTAGCATAATCCACACCGCTAGCCACTTTACCAACTAGCTCCTTGTTGTCTTAAAACATGCGCAACTTAATATAAGTCTATGGCCAAAGTCTATGTTCATTTAAAAAAAAAAAAAAAACAAAATGCAAGCGCCAAGACTTGAACCTTGGACCCCTTGCTTCTCTGTGGCGTCACTCCCTTGTCTCCCATGTGGCGCCATTTTCCACTATACCACAACTCTTTTTGTGTCATTTTTCTCCTCATTTTATTATTAAAGCCTACCTTCTAACTCCCAAGGTTCTATTCACCTAAAACCAAAATTTTTCCTAAAGCTCAGGTTTGATCCCGAGACTTCATAGAAGCCCCCTAACCTTCTAAAATCACTCACCTAATAGGTCCAACTTGCATTAATGCCGTTCTCTTATTCTCAAAAAATTCTAAAATGCTTCTACGCTCGGGGCCCAATAGGCCCAACTCTACTAGGCCCAATTTTGGGATGTTACAAAATCGATCTATGGATTCCCTTATTAGATTTGATTCTAATCCGGCAGATTTATGTCATCCTATTTCTAGGGTTGCAATCAACTCCGCTTAATTATGCTAGTTCTACTCTTAAACAGGGACTTTTGCACCACTGAATAAGCACATCCAACTTGAATTAATATCTTAAAAATATTAAAGCAAGAATTAAGAACACATAATTAAGAACAAGAACAAGTATTATCATGTAATTCAGATAATTAAATAATAAGATTCATCATAGGTTTCATCCTCTCTAGGTATTTAGGGAGTTTAGTTCATAACGTAAAAAGAAAACATCTCAGAATCAAGAAAACAACAAGACATAAAAAACCCAAAAACTTCTAAGGAACTTGATAGAGATCTTGAATCTTGGAGTGGATCTACTTCCGAGATGATTCCGATGGCTTCCTTCGAGTAATTTCTTCGTTCTACTCTGCGTCCTCCCTTAGGTCCTCTTCTAGTGTGTATTTATAGACTTTATAATGCTCAGAAACCCTAAAAATTGGGTTTTTCCATGTAATAGGGAAGCAGGGTGCGAAATCGACATGGGCTGGCACATGGGCGTGTGGCCAGCCCGTGTGGCTCACATGGGCGTGTGCCCAGCCCATGTGGATCCTGAAAACTCCGATTTTGGCCCCTTTTTTGCTCCTTTTGCTCCCAAATGCTATCCTAAGTATAGAAACATTAATTTAAGGGATTAGTAGCATCAAATTCACTAATTCCCTTAATAAATCATCCAAAAATATGCCAAGCATGGAATTAAAATATGTTACATTTATGGTTTATCAAATATCCCCACACTTAAGCATTTGCTTGTCCTCAAGCAAAATCCTCAACTCACAATTAAAATTAAGCTTTCTCAATTCATAATTCTCATCAATAATGTTTTATCATAATTCATAAATAATCACACATTGATAATTTAACTAAAAGAGCATTAAAGATTCAAACAATCCAAGTCACATATTTTTAAAGCATGAAAACATATTTATTTCCCCTTATCTAAATAATTACCTTCAATTCAAAACCGCCAAGATTCGACATCCTTACTAAAGATTTACTCAAATCACTCAAAGTGTTTAAGGTTCAAAAATTTAGCACTCAAAAGTCAAACATGAAAAGTTATTACCATAGGCTTGCATGAAAATCAAATCTCCACCACTATAAAATGAGATGATAGATAAATCAAAAGGTCTTTAAAGGGTTGTAATGGGGCTTGGGTTAAAGGTGTGGATAAAGGCTAAAAAAGAAGGTTAAAATCGAGATCGAATTGACAATTTACCTAACTAGAAAAATAAACTAATACTGAATAATTACATCAATTGAAAACTTATCAATAATAACACGAGCTTCTTCTCAAAATGTGAAATTAACCGCTTAAGCTCAAATAACATAGAACTAGTAATAATTAAAATAAATGTACATATATTTTTTTCCACTTTTTTTTCACTTCTCTTTTTTTTGAGTTGTGGATAAAAATAGATAATTTAACAACTGAAACAAAATGACATAGTTAGGCAACTGACCAAATCAAATCTCGATAAAAAGGGAGTCAATACAATAAGAAAAATTCTCAATGAATCAAAAAGAATGAGTTATGGGTTAATATTAATCGTAGATCAAGAAACGGTTTATTAGGCTCAAAGGGGTTCACTAAGGGTTAATTATGAAGGTAGGCTTTTAATGGGATAGGTGGGTTAAAACCTAAGTGCCTTTATCATCTCAATATATCAAATAAAAAGTGTGGTCTCGAAATGCATAATCGAAGAAAATTCTAGAATAACAAATCAATATTGACACACTAATAACCAATAATAAAGTGAGCAAGAAAAGTGTATGCTCTTAAAGGCTCAAAATCTCACAAAAATTATGGTTTTTGATGTCAATCTCGTAAATCTCAAACTTCAAGGTAATATTTAAATTTAGGGAAACAGCCTAGCAATTTTTTTATTATTCTGAAAATAGACTTATCATGCTTGATTCTCTAATGTCTTAAAGTTTAAACAATCAATGCACAATTACCTATGAATTTAATCTAAAACTTATCAATAAAAATCACAAATCGATAAGAATTCATTCTAATAGTAAAAAGAGAAAATTACTTGAATTCAAGATATAATTCAGGCATTTTCTAATAATCATATAAATAACCTCCCCACACTTAAGATGTACATTGTCCTCAATGTATGAATATATATAATGACAGTATAAGTAGAATATCATAAGAGAGGGAGAGAAGTGAAACTGCCCTAAATTTGGATGAAGTCCTCAAATTAGTGACTAGCGGAATTGTAGAGAAGGATAAATGTAGTGCATGATTCTGAGCAAGCTATTAAGAAAATAAACACAACTGGTGGAGAAGATTAAAGGATTACTCAATTAGGAACAACCGTAATAACTAAAATATAGTTCAAAATATAATAGACAAGTCTTTAAAAGATAATAAGAAACATAAAAAAATAAAATAAAAATAAAAACAAAAATAGAAATAGAAATAAGATAAAACAAGAAGACAAAATAAGAAAAGAGAAAAGGGGTTAGGGTTTTTATGGGGTGACACAGTTGTGTGAGGGTCCTTGTTGGGCCACACGATCGTGTGGCTAGTTTTCAACCCGTGTTCGTCGAGGGAAAAAATTAGCCTAGTCTTCACAAGGCCTTGGACACGCCCGTGTGTCAAGGCCGTGTGCCATGTATATCATCCTTCGCTTCTCCCACGCTCTTGTGACCTCCCACACGCCCGTGTGGCTAGGCCGTGTCTCGCACACGGACGTGTGCCTTGCCCGTGTAACTCTCTGACTTGTTTTAAAATTTAAAATTTTTTTCCAGGTTTCACACGGCCGTGTCGCACGCCCATGTGGTTTAATTTAAGGCCGTGTCTCTATCGATTTTTGGGAAAATTTTAGCCCTGTTTCTATACGACCAAGGACATGCCCGTGTGTCCAGGCCGTGTGGGTCAAAAACCTGCATTTAAACATGAAAAGAAGTAAAAATAAACTAATTAGTAGGGTTAGTGTGCGGGTTGTCTCCCGAGAAGCGCTTATTTAGAGTCTAAGCTCGACTTACCTCTCATTCGCATGGTCATGGTGGTTTGAGGAGTTGAAACTCCTCTCTCCTGCTTGACTGGTCCCCAAACTTAAATTGATTGGTTCTATCCTTAAGCTCAACATGGTGTTGCTTCTGTTCCTCTTTGACATAAGTCTGCCATTCATCTAGTTCATCTATCTGTAGCATTCGTCTTTCATGGATGGTTCCATTGTTGGCACATGAACTAGAACGTGGCTCATTTGTGTTTTTTGAAAGAGTTTTCTGTAAAGAGGGTTGAATCCCATGATTAACAGGATTTATAGAATCGTCTTTATTACTTGATGTTTTAACCGAATCACGAGCTTGGAGCGTGGTTGTATCATCAACTACAAGAAGTGTGAGTTCACCTGTACCAACATCAATGATAGTTCTAGCAGTTACTAAAAAAGGGCGCCCTAAAATTAAAGGGACATCACTATCCTCATCCATGTCTAGGACAACAAAGTCAACTGGGAATATGAATTTATCAATTTTTACGAGTACATCTTCAACAATACCCCTAGGAAATCTAATGGTTTTATCTGCTAATTGAATGCTCATCCTAGTTTGTTTGGGTTTCCCAAGACGTAGCTGTTTAAACATTTTGTAAGGCATGACATTAATACTTGCCCCTAAATCAGCTAAAGCATTATTTACATTTAAACTACCAATTAAACAATGAATAGTAAAACTCCCTGGAGCCTTCAATTTGTTGGGTAGTTTATTTTGTAAGATAGCTGAGCATACTGCATTTAGCTCCACGTGCGACAAATCATCTAACTTCAATTTTTTTGCCAAAATCTCCTTTAAAAATTTAACTGAGTTGGGCATCTGCGAAAGAGCTTCAATAAACGGTAAGTTAATATTCAATTTTTTCAAAAGTTTAAGAAATTTACCGAATTGTTCATTTGTGCAGTCTTTCTTTATCGCGTTGGGATATGGCACATGAGATGTATACTCCTTACTTACCTGTTTATTTTCGTTGTGGCTTACCTCAACCTTACCATTGCTTACCATAGTTTCTCGCCTCGGTTCAGATTCAAATTCAGCTAACCCTTCTTCATCTCGAACAGTAATGGCATGAAGTTGCTCCCTTGGGTTAGTTTCGGTGTTGCTTGGCAAGCTACCTTGTGGTTGTTCTGAAATCATCTTTGCCAATTGAACGATTTGATTCTCAAGCCCTTGAATCGACGCTTGTTGATTTTTGAGTGCTGTTTCGGTGTTTTAGAAGCGGGTTTCTGACACCGAAATAAATTTCGTCAGCATCTCTTCAAGGTTTGGCTTCTTCTCCTGCTGGTAGGGTTGTTGTTGAAAGCCTGGAGAGGGTTGTGGTCTCTGATTTCCTTGACCACCCCATGAGAAATTGGGATGGTTCCTCCAACCTGCATTGTAAGTGTTACTATAGGGATTATTCTGAGGTCTAGAATTATTACCCATATAGTGGGCTTGCTCATTCTCTGTGCTCGGGTTGTAAGATGGATATTCTGTGGTGTTCATCCCTCCTCCATTTGTGTTGTATTGCATCACCGGATGTACCTGCAAAGAACCATACGAACCATCAATTTTCTTATTTAAGAGATCTACCTGGTTTGATAGCATGGTGACCGCGTCAACGTTAAAAACACCGGCTACTTTCATCGGCTTTGTCCTCATGACTTGCCACTGATAATTGTTCAGTGACATCTCCTCTATAAACTCATAAGCCTCCTCAGGTGTTTTGTTATTTAGGGTACCACCGGCGGTTGCATCGATCAGTTGCTTAGTTGAGGGGTTCAAACCGTTGTAGAAAGTTTAAACTTGTAGCCATAGAGGTAACCCATGGTGAGGGCACCTTTTCAATAAGTCCTTATACCTCTCCCAAGCATCGTAAAGAGTTTCTAAATCCATCTGCACAAAAGAAGAGATATCATTCCTCAACTTTGTCATTTTAGCCGGCGAAAAATATTTTAATAAAAACTTTTCGGTCATTTGTTCCCAAGTAGTGATGGAACCTCGTGGTAACGAGTTCAACCACTGTTTAGCTTTATTCCTTAATGAAAAAGGAAATAACTAAAGGCAAATGGAATCATCAGAAATGCCATTAATCTTGAAAGTGTCGCAAAATTCTAGAAAGTTGGCCAAATGAGTATTTGGGTCCTCATCTTGCAAACCATCAAACTGAACAAACTGTTGAATCATTTGAATAGTGTTAGGTTTCAGTTCAAAATTATTTGCAGCAATAGCAGGTCTAACAATACTCGATTCAGCCCCAGTAAAATTGGGCTTAGCATAATCGTACATAGTACGAGGAGCAGGATTTTGATTCACCGGATTCGCAGTAATTACAGGAGGTAGCGGATTATTCTGATTTTCAGCCATCTCCTCGGTAATATTGGTATCGTCCTCTTGCTCTTCCTCTATATACTGTAGACTTTGCCTTATTTCTCTACAATTTCTGCGAGCTGTGCTTTCAATTTCGCTATCAAATAGTAGGGGTCCTGACGAGTTCCTTCTAGTCATAAACTAAAAATACCAGCCAGAAGCAAATAAAAGAAAAGTTAGTAAATTAAAATAAAAACAAAAATAAATTGCAATAAAAATAAAAATGACTAAAGTAATAAAAATTAAGCGTTCCTAATATCTTAGTCCCCGGCAACGGCGCCAAAAACTTGATGGGCTCGAAACTAACTAATAATTCGACAAAGGCAAGCACACCTATCGAACAATAGTATAGCTATGGTGAGTCCGGGATATCGTATCCACGAGGACTAAAAGTACTAGTAATTACTATCTTTTTATTATTTAGCATAATAATTAAAGGGATTTTTTTAATTTAAAATTAACTATGGTGAGTCCGGGATACCGTATCCACGAGGACTAAAAGTACTAGTAATTACTATCTTTTTATTATTTAGCATAATAATTAAAGGGATTTTTTTAATTTAAAATTAACTAATTAACTATGAACGCGACAGAGAGTGAAAAAAGTAATCGAATAAACCAATGAATAAAGACCATACCTAAGGAAGAATCCACCTAGACTTCACTTATTATTCTGACTCTGAATTAAACGATTTATTCACTTGCCTTGATCCGTAGAAATCCCTAAATTATGTTAATATCTCTTTCGAGACTAAGAACAATTGACTCTAGGTTGATTAATTGAAATCTATTTCTAATTAAAACCCCTATTGTCGCATTAACTCGATCTATGGATTCCCTTATTAGATTTGACTCTAATCCGGCAGATTTATGTCATCCTATTTCTAGGGTTGCAATCAACTCCGCTTAATTATGCTAGATCTACTCTTAAACAGTGACTTTTTCTCCACTGAATAAGCACATCCAACTTGAATTAATATCCTGAAAATATTAAAGAAAGAATTAAGATTAGATAATTAAGAACAAGAGTAAGTATTTATCATGTAATTCAGATAATTAAATAATAAGATTCATCATAGGTTTCATCCTCCCTAGGTATTTAGGGAGTTTAGTTCATAACGTAAAAGGAAAATATCTCAGAATCAAGAAAACAACAAGACATAAAGAACCCAAAAACTTCTAAGGAACTTGATGGAGATCTTCAATCTTGGAGTGGATCTGCTTCTGAGATGATTCTGACGGCTTCCTTCGAGTAATTTCTTCGTTCTACTCTGCGTCCTCCCTTAGGTCCTCTTCTAGTGTGTAGTTATAGACTTTATAATGCTCAGAAACCCTAAAAATTTGGTTTTTCCGTGTAACAGGGAAGCAGGGTGCGAAATCAACACGGGCTGGCACATGGGCGTGTGGCCAGCCCGTGTGGCTCACATGGGCGTGTGCCCAGCCCATGTGGATCTTGAAAACTCTAATTTTGGCTCATTTTTTGCTCCTTTTGCTCCCAAATGCTCTCCTATGTATAGAAACATGAATTTAAGGGATTAGTAGCATCAAATTCACTAATTCTCTTCATAAATAATCCAAAAATATGCCAAGCATGGAATTAAAATATATTACATTTATGGTTTATCAATGAGAATTGAGGTTTAAACATGAACTTGTGGTATGGGTTTTATGATGCTTGACTTATAAGATTTGGAATATGGAATTGGTAGTTTAGATAGACTTATTGAGTTGAATTTGAGCATAGGAATAAATGATGTAGTTGATGATTAGTTGGTGCATATATTGGTATGTTTTGGTTTCCATTTGAGGTATAAATGTTTATGAATTAAGGCTTGTAGGTGATTTTAAGTGTGAGTGGCAAGTTTGGTCTTGTAAATGGCCTATAATTTCCTACACGGTTGAGCACACGGGCGTGTGGCTCTGTAACACCCCTAACCCGAAATCGTCACCGGAATAGGGTTAAGAGGCGTTACTGATCAGCCGAATCATTACACAACCATTACACGACACTAAGTCATTCATCCATTAACTATACTCATTATCAACCATATGGTCCCTTATTGAGGTCTATAAGACCTTAAACACATGCTAGAATAGGGTCGGGACTAAACCGAACACTTACGAAAGTTTTCAAAATTTCAAATATTCACCAAGTCTGTTGAGGTCACACGCCCGTGTAACCAGGCCGTGTGCCCCACACGGTTACTAGACACCCCCATGTGTCTAAGTCGTGCCAAAACAGAGCAAGCATTCTGACTTCTCCACACAGCCACCAAGCACGCCCGTGTGCCCTTAAGCCACATACTGACTTATTCACACGGCGACTAGGCACGCCCGTGTGCCATGGCCGTGTACAACTAGCTAGCTACTGACCTTACCCCATGGTCATTAGACACGCCCGTGTGTCATAACCGTGTAGGCAAAACAGGCAAATTGCAAGGCCAATTTGCCACCCACACAAGGGTCAAACCTACAAGCACATTTAAGCATACTTCCACACACAAATTGGAAACCAATTTTCATGTCAAGTGATCAACATATCATCTCATATAATCTCATTTCTAAACATGTCAACTTAGGAACTAAATTACACAACTTGAACACATTCAATACCAAACATGATTCATCCCCAAATTCACTAAATCATACTAGCATCATACCATCACTAAGATTACCATTCATAAGACATTTTCTTTGCCCACAAGCTATACCAAAATATGCATCATATATCAAAGCCACACATGCATATTACCATCATTTATCTAGCCACATCACATGTCTATTTACACATTTCAAACATGATTCAAAACTACTAGCTTATACATGCCATATTTCAACTATATACATCTTTCCAAAAGTACCAAAATAGATTGCCGATAGTGTGATAGAGATTGCTGACGATCCCCGGATCCGAGCTAGCTTTACTGACACTGCAAAGCAGATAAACAAATCACACAATAAGCTTTCCAAAGCTTAGTAAGTTCGTAATATAACACAAACTACTCAATAATACATTCATCAAGTACAAATATAATACATCACATAGATCATCATACAGATACACATATACCATGCTATCCATAGCTAATATGCTTACTTATCTATCCAATAATCCGTTAACAATTTCATCAACCACATAGGTTCTTTACGTACCTTAGCCAACAATTCAATATCGAGCACACATGCTATTCAAAGCTCAATACTTCATTTGATCAAACTTCGTTAACTCTTCGATTTAATCGCACACTTAGTGCCTAACCATAGCCGAAGGTCAATTAACATCGCACACATAGTGCCTAAATACAAAACCGAACTTAATTCGACATCGCACACACAGTGCCAATCGGTAAAGCCAAAGCTTCTATTTCTCCGCACACACACAATGCTACTCATCTCAGTCTCGATTTCAAAATACGCACACTTAGTGCCACATTTCTCATCCTCATATTTAACATTTCTAATTCAAAAATTGCACATTCATTTGATTTTCATCATATAGATATAATTTAACAACTAGTATTATATCCGAACTTACCTCGGGCGTCGAAGTACTGAAACGGTCGATTATGTAACAGTCCGATTTAGACCCTAATCGGAACGGTGGTTTCGGGACCACGAATCTGAGTTAGAAAAATATTTAAATATTATTTTTCGTGTTTATTATCTGTAAATTTGCATGTGTGAAAGTTTCGTATGAAAATTTGATTGCTTGTATGCTTAATTTAATAATAGGACTTAATCGCGTAAAATAAAAATTTAGTGGTTATTTGTGAAAGGGCCTAATAGTGATTATTCTTTTAATTTGGAGGCTTTAAGTTGCAAATTACCCATGATATATTGTAATGGACGGTGAAAGACAACCATTATATGGTTTTGTTATTATTTTATAAAGGTTATATATGTAATTTGGTTAATAATGTTATATAACATAAAACATAAAATAATTAAAAGCCATGGTTCCTTATTTTGCATGACCGAATATAAAGAAAATAAAAAAAAGAGAAACAAGAGTTCCTTAGGTTCGGCCATTTTTGGAACTTGATTAAAGGTAAGTTTTAGCTCGGTTTTTGATCATTTTTATGTTTTTGAGATCGTTGCTTCGAGTACTACCCGACCCATGCTTGAATTTTTGATTTTGGTGAATATTTTGAGTTATTCCATTGATGAATATTTGTGTTTTGTGATGTTTGATGATAAATTATGAAAGATATGTTTTGGATTAATATGTTTTGTATTAGAGTTTTTGATGATTTTGAGTTATTAGGATTAAATTGCAAAAATAATAAATTGAAGGACTAAAATGAAAAATAAATGAAATATATGGATTACTATGAGCATAAGGAAGATTCGGTTTAACTATGATGTGGTGAGATTTTGTGTTTTGTGCAATTAGGACTAATTTGTAAAAGTATTAAATATCAGGGGTAAAATGGAAATTTTCCCATTTATGTGTTGTTGGATTAAATTGAATGAAATTGTGTTTAAATGAGGTTAATTTGAAATTATATATATCAAGAACAAAAGAAATCAGACTTGGATCGGGGAAAAGCATAAATAGTCGAATAGTCGATTTACATCGTTCGTTGATATCCGAGGTAAGTTTATAAGCAATAAATGTTGTTGAATTTAAATGTGTATGATTTTTATATATTGAATTTAATTGTATGAATTTCTATGGTTGGAATCGAATGCAAGAATGTTTATGAAATTTGGGAATATATTCGGTTCAATTGAGATATGAATTATGAATAAGAATAACTTTGTAACATTGATATATCAGGCTTATTGCCTAGTAGGCTTTGATGCTGGTGTATGATATCAGGCTTATTTCCTAGCAGGCTTTGATGCCGGTGTATGATATCAGGCTTATTGCCTAGCAGGCTTTATGTCGGTGTATTGAATCAGGTTTATTACCTATCGGGCTCTGTGCCGGTGTTTTATACAAGGCTTTATGCTTAATGAATTTTATGTGAGCAACGGTAAAAGCAATCAAAAGTGTTAAGTGAGCTAAAGCATTTGGGTATGTGAATATGGTTATTCTATTCGAAATGAAAGTTAATTGATTGAAAGATATGTGATAGAAATGTTTTGTGATGATATTGAAAATGTACGAAACTATGAGTAAGGTATTCGATTTTATGATAAGTATAAGTATGTGTTTTAAAAGTTTGATTCACGTGATTGTATATATATATATATATATGAATACGTATATATAATCGATTATCTATGATATTATGACTTTGAAATTAGAGAATATATTGATAATTTATATATATGGTATATTCGACCATGGTATATTGATGTATAAATATATGTTTGATTCAGGTTATTTTATATATAGAGAGAGGTTGTTAATTTGCTTAAATTGCTTATAACTTACTAAGCTACGATAGCTTACTGTGAGTATATTTATTCTTTGTTCTTATAGATTTTTTTTTGGAAGTTTGCTACAAGCTCAGGGACCGTCAGTGAAGTTATCCACACTATCATCAACCTTCGGTACTTTTAAAAGTCTATTTTCGAACTTATGGCATGTATAGGCTAATATGTATTTTGTTCGACCTTGAATATGTATAACTTGAGCCATGCGAAAATGGCTTAATCTCCATGATAATTTCGGTCATATTTTGGTTATGGTTTGAGCTCACTTTTGGTTATGATGTTATATATTATACATGAATGGTTTATGTGATAAATGTTATATGTTTGAAAATGGCTTGATGATGTTGGTAAATTTGGAAATGGTTGATGTAATGATCATTGTATGCATACAATTTCATAGCATAATTAATTGTTTCGGCTAAGTTTTTAACTTAGGTAAACATATATGAATTGATATGAATTTTATTTCAATAATGTATTGGTACATTCGGACCTAGGATGGAACTGAATAAGATGGTTAGGTTTAAATTTTGGTTTGATATTGATTATATAAATTCCCATGCATATGATAATTTGACTTGATTTGTTTGATACATAGTATTTAATATTTATGTTTTAAATATGTCTATAAGTGATTAACGTCTTGAAATGATAGATATAATTTTATTTAATTGATAAATATTTTTAGTTATATGTTAGAATGAGTTAAAGAATATGGTTGTTTAATGATTTAGCTATTTCTTATATATATATATGAATGATGTGTTTAGAAAATGCAAATTATAAAATGTTTATACATGTTTCCATGAGCAGTTTTATATTTGTTTGTGATGAAATAAATTTGGAATGAAAAATGATGATAAGTATGTGCATATTTGGTTAATGAGATGAAAATTTACCAAATGAATAGTAACTTTTGTCAATTACTATTATGAAAATTATATATGTTTTACGTGATGTATAAATGTTTAACTTAATATTAAATAAATTCCGAATATGATATGATCTTTATCAAATAATTATAAGTAATGCATTTTGTGTAATCCATTTGTGTTTGATTATAGTATACGACTAAAGTGTAATGAAGTCTGTTTATCTGCATGTATTATGAGTTTAAATTAAAAGTTTATTCAGCTATGTGGTAGTAGAGAATAAACTGACTATTGAAATTCAAGTGCGTGTATGTGATCGTTTTAACTTGTGTTCTTGACTGGTAATACCTCGTAACCCTAATTCGGCGACGGATACGGGTTAGGGGTGTTACAGATTAATCGAGCACTTTATCTTTGCCTCGATCTCGATCCGAACCTCTCCTCTCTTGGTCTATACACATTCAAATTCAATCCATTCAATTACCAAATCATTCATTTTAGTCCAAACACACATATTTGGGGCATTTTACAAAATAGCCCTCACATTTTCATATTTCGACACTTTAGTCCCTAATTCAAAAAATCATCAAATTCACATAATTTATCCTCACACAAGCCTAGCCGAATTTTCCTTGTGTTCATACAAGCCCACACATTTCATTTATTTCACATTTTAGTCCCTCAATTTACACTTCTCCCAATTTAACCCAAATTACTCAATTTCATCAAAACTTCCAATACAAACTATGTTAACCCAACACTAAGCTTTCATTTTCCACCATCAAACATTCAAGAAATCACATGTCCATCAATGGTACATTTCAAAGACATCATCAATTCACAAAATTTAAACATGGGTTTTGAAGAGCACAAAGCAACGATTACGAAAACGTAGAAATTATCAAAAATCGATCAAAAATCATACCTCAATTGAGCTTAGCAAGTGCCGAAATTTCAAAAGCTTTTAAAACCCTTTTCTTTTTTCCACAATCGGTGTAAAAGATGAACAACGCCATGCATTTTCTCTTTATGTTTTATTATTATTAACATAATATACATTTTACTATTTTATCCTTTATTATTAACATAATATAACACATGATAGTTGGTTATAATTGTCCAACTACCATCCACTCACTATATAATGGCTAAATTGCTTTATAAGGCCATTTCATTTAAAATTCATAACACATAGATACTTCAACAATCAGCACACAACTTTTACACTTTATGCGATTAAGTCCTTTCTCACAATTTGACACACAGTCGATAAAATTATCACACAAAATTTTCACACAAGCAATTTCACATATAATCAACACCAAAAATAATATTAAAATATTATTCCAACCTCGGTTTTGTGGTCTCAAAACTACTATTCCGACTAGGATCTAAATTGGGCTGTTACAACTCTCCCCCCTTAGGGATTTTTGTCCCCGAAAATCTTACCAGTGAATAGATGCGGATATTGCTCTCTCATAACATTTTCAGACTCCCATGTGGCCTCTTAAATTCCGTGTTTGTGCCATAATACTTTTACTAAGGAAATTCTTTTGTTTCTCAACTCTTTAGTCTCTCGTGCCAAAATTCAAATCGGTTCCTCACTATACGACAAGTCTGACTGAATCTTAACCTCAGTAGGAGCAATCACATGAGACGGGTTAGATCTGTACCGTCGAAGCATCGACACATGAAACACGCTATGAATCTTTTCTAACTTTGGTGGTAGCATCAATCTATAAGCAACTGGCCCAACTCGCTCAATGATCTCATACGGTCCGATGAATCTCGGACTCAGCTTGCCTTTCTGGCCAAATCAAAGTATTTTCTTCCACGAAGATACTTTCAAAAACACTTTATTGCCAAGTTCGAATTCAATATCTTTTCGTTTCAAGTCTGCATAAGACTTCTGACGATCTGAGGCCGCTTTCAAACTATCTCAAATCACTTTCACTTTCTGCTCAGTCTCTTTTATAAGATCGACCCCGTGAATTTTATTCTCACTTAGCTCAGTCCAATACAATGGAGTTCGACATTTTCGACCGTAAAGAGCCTCATACGGTGCCATTTTAATGCTAGATTGAAAACTGTTGTTGTACGCGAATTCAATCAACGGTAAATGTTTTTCCCACGTAGTCTTGAACTCAAGTATACAACATCTCAACATATCTTCAAGAATCTGAATGATTCGCTCGTACGGACCATCCGTTTGTGGATGAAACGCAGTACTGAAATGTAATTTTGTGCCTAAAGCCTCTTTCAATTTCTTCCAAAATCGTGAGGTAAATCTCGGATCTCTGTCCGACACAATAGATAGTGGCACCCCGTGCAATCTCACAATCTCAGCAATATACAATTTAGCCAATTTATCAAGTGAATAATCTGTTCTCACTGGAACAAAATGAGCTGATTTTGTCAATCTGTCAACTATCACCCAGATTGCATCTTTCTTTCCCGGAGATAAAGGTAATCCCGACACAAAGTCCATCGTGATCCTTTCCTATTTCCACTCAGGAATCATAATCGGTTGCAACAATCCAGACGGAACTTGATGTTCGGCTTTAACTTGCTGACAAATTAAACATTTCGACACAAAGTCAGAGATGTCTCGTTTCATACCATGCCACCAATAAAACTGTTTCAGATCATTATACATTTTCGTACTCCTAGAATGTACAGTTAATAGACTATTATGAGCCTCTTTTAAATCGCTTGAATCAACTCTAAATTTCTCGGAATACAAATCCGATCTCTAAATCTCAAACAATCATCACTATCAACTCGAAATTCTGATTCAGCATTCGATTCACATTAAGTTCGTTTAGCCATCATTTCAAGATCACTTTTCTGAGCATCACAAATCTGATGTACAAACATCGGCTTTATTTTCAACTCGGCCATAATCGCACTATCATCACACAGATCTTTCTGAGCATTCATTGCTCGCAAAGCACATATGGAATTTCGGCTCAAAGCATCAGCTACAACATTAGCTTTACCCGGGTGGTAATCTATCACAAGTTCGTAATCTTTCAACAACTCTAACCATCTTCTCTGTCACAAATTCAATTCTTTCTGAGTCATCAAGTACTTCAAACTCTTGTGATCTGTAAAGATATGACACTTCTCACCAAAGAAATAATGACGCTATATTTTCAATGCAAACACAACCGCGGCCAATTCAAGGTCGTGCGTTGGGTAGTTCTTTTCATGCGGCTTTAGTTGCCTCGAAGCATAAGCAATGACTTTACCTTCTTGCATCAGTATACATCCCAAACCATTCAACGAGGCATCACTGTAAACTATGAATTCTTTGCCCGATTCAGGTTGAACCAACACTGGTGCTTCTGTCAACAACACTTTTAATTTTTCAAAACTCTGATGGCATTTTTCTGACCACTCAAATCTAACATCTTTCTGTAGCAACTTCGTCAACAGAGTCGCAATCATCGAGAAGCCTTTCACAAATTGTCTATAATATCCCGCTAGTCCCAGAAAACTACGGACTTCAGACACATTTCTCAGAGGCTTCCATTCTAATATAGCAGAGATTTTACTAAGATCAACTCGTATCCCGGCAGCTGACACAATATGCCCCAGAAAACCAACTTCACGCAACCAAAATTCACATTTACTAAAATTAGCATACAACTATTTCTCACGCAGAGTTTGTAGCACAGTTCTCAAATGCTCGGCATGCTGCGTCTCATCACACGAATAGATCAAAATATCATCAATGAACACCACTACAAAGCGATCCAAATACGGTCTGAATATTCGATTCATCAGATCCATAAACACTGCAGGAGCATTTGTTAGTCTGAAAGGCATCACTAAGAATTCGTAATGTCCGTACCTCGTTTTGAAAGCAAATTTTGGCACATCGGATTCTTTAACTCTTAATTGATAGTAACCTAATCTCAAATCTATCTTCGAAAACACTGTAGCTCCTCTCAGCTGATCAAACAAATTATCAATACGAGGCAACGGATATTTATTCTTTATCGTTACTTTGTTCAACTGTCTATAATCAATACACATCCTCATCGTGCCGTCTTTCTTCTTCACGAATAACACAGGAGCTCCCCAGGGTGAGAAACTTGGTCGTGCAAATCCTCTGTCAGTCAACTCCTACAACTGAGACTTTAACTCTTTCAATTCTATTGGTGCCATTCTATACGGAGCTATCGAAATGGGAGTGGTCCCCGGCAATAATTCAATACCAAATTTAACTTCCCGAATCGGAGGTAATCCCGGTAACACTTCAGGAAACACATCTGGAAACTCACATACCACAGGCACAGATTCAACTTTCTTTTCCGACACTTTTGTATCAATCACGTACGCCAAATAAGCTTCACAACCCTTTTTCACAAAGTTCATAGCTTTCATCGCAGATACAATAGCTGGTAATCCTTTCATATCATTGGATTCTATTCGAACTAGCTCACCATTCTGACTTTTCAACTCAATACTCTTTCTTTTACAATTCACGATGGCATTATGCAGAGTAAGCCAATCCATACCCATAATTATGTCAAACTCATCGAATGGTAGTAACATCAAATTAACCGGAAAACAAACATCTCGAAACATCAATGGACAATTCTTGCACACCTTATCCACCAAAACACACTTGCCTAAGGGATTCGATACTCTAATCACAAATTCAGTAGACTCAACAGGTAGAGTCTTACTTGATACTAGATTCACACACACATATGAATGAGTAGATCTTGGATCTATCAATGCAATGCCATCAGTATCAAATAATGTAACGACCCGAAATTGGGCCCAGTAGGATTGGGCCCATTGGACCTTGAGCGTAGAAGCGTTTTAAAATTTATGGGAATTTTAGAACGACATTATTTCAAGTTGGACTTATTAGGAAGGTGATTTTGGAAAGTTACGAAGTTTCTAGGAAGTTTCGGGTTCAAATTGGGCCTTAGCAAAAAATTTATGTTTTAGCACATTAAGGAGATATAGTAAGTGACCTCAATGTTTATGGAATTAAATGAGTAATCTGCTAGCATAAATGAGCAATTGGTAGAAAGGATATGGCGCCATATGATGGACTTTGAGGGAAGAGGTTCAAATCCCATAATGTGCAAATTTTGACTTTTTTTTGTACTCTTTCCCTAAGTGTCGGCCAAACTTGTAAATAAGGCAAGTTGGACTTTTTAATTTTGGCAAGGTGGCTAAGGAAATATGGTAAGGAAGAGTGGATGGAAAGGAGTAAAATAAAAGGGAAGGAATAGGGAACATGTTGCCATTTTTCGTGGGGGATGTTTTGGAAAGGTTTTATTTCGTCTATGTTCATCTTTTGGTAAAGATGATAATGGTTTGGGAAAGGGAGAGGGTAGCCGAATTTTGATGGGAGCATTTTGATAGTTTTGGTGTTGGTTAGGCCTAATTCCTTTTGGCATCCCTTGTGTTCATTCTTCCAACTTCTCCTCTCATTGCCGCAACTTCAAGACAATAGTGGGCATTTTCTCTTTTCTTTTTTTTGTCTTGCCGAAAACACCTAGCCTTTGTGACCAATTATTTTCACTCATCTTCTCTTGAAAACCGAAACTACCGATCCTTCTTTGTTGTCTTGCTACTAGTGCCAAACCGTGTTCTTCATTTCGATTCATCCCTATTATTAAGGTAAAGGTTCGTTCTTCTTATTCATATTGTTTGTTCTTTCTTCTCTTGACTTGGCTAAGCCGAAACTCTCATCCCTTGGCTAAGCCGAATCTAGCCACTTGTTGTTATTTTAAACTCCTCTTATTCTCTTTTGATGAAGGCCTAATCAAGCCATCCTTGCTGCTACTTATCTTTCTCTTAGCCTTGGTTTCGAAAGTTGTTTAGGACTCGTTGCAATAGCCAAGGTGCAAGACCGGATTTTATAATCTAGTAGGGAAGGATCGCGATTGTGGTAAGTGACTCTTGTGAGTGAGTACTTTTGGACTTTTGGAACTTTTAAGAAATCGAGGCTAACTTTTGATTGATTTTATTTTTAGGGGGCAACGAAGAGTGGTTCTTTAGGGAATCCTTATCAGGTGTGTAATCCCGTACCCTTCCGAATATATGTTTGAAATGGTGTGTAATCTCATACCTCTCTGGATTTTTGTATGAAATGTTCTATGATTTGGTCGAAATACCAAATAAAATTGGAAGCCGGCATCCGAGACCACTCGGGAGTGCGTATGTTCATAGTAGTAACCATATTTTGCAAAGAAATAGTTTGGTCAGCAGCAGTGACATGATTTTGGAAAAATCACGAAAAATAGGATAAAGGGAACTAGAAAGCGAAAAAGATATTGAATTAAAGCTTACTATGTCTATTTTTATATGAAAGAAACAGAGGAGGAAGAGGAATTTTATATTCTATGATATCTTAATTTTAGTGAGACTGGTTCTGTTTGACTTCGCGGTTCTCTATTCTGTCTTGGAAAAAATCATTTAAAATTGTAAAAAGGGAATTATGAGATATAAGTTATATGTATGGATTCCTTAGTGATCCTATTTTCAATAGAAACAAGTGGGAGCAACATATGAAAACTGTACAGTGAGATATTTGAATTTTGGTTAAGAGAGGTCAAAATCGTTGGACAGTGAAACAAGGAAAAATTCAAGGAATAAACTGTACTAAATGGTTAAGCCAAAAATTTTGGAAAAATTTTAGTAAGAAGATATATGAGTCTAGTTTCAAGGAAAATTAACGGATTTAGATTTCTAGATTCCTAACTCAAGTTATAGTCAATTTAGTCAGTACGACGCAGATGGACAGTTTCGATTTTTATGCCTCACATTAGTAGTTAAGTCTAGGTTGCGAAATTACCAAAATACCCTTGGAGGGTAAAATACCGAAATACCCTTGGGTTGCGAGATTACCGAATTACCCTTAGTTTGTAAAATTTTCGAATTACGAAAATTCCCCTAAAGGGCCGAATTGTTATATTGCCTTAACAGGCTGATTTGTTATATTGCCTTAACGGGCTGATTTGTTATATTGCTTTAATGGGCCGATTTGATATATAGCCATAATGGGCCGATTTGATATATTGCTTAATGGGCCGATCTGATATATTGCTAAATGGGTCGATCTGATATATGGCTTAATGGGTCAATTTGATATAATGCCCTAATGGGCCGATTTTGTAAAGTGTTAATGGGCCAAATTGTTTGTAATAAATCTCTGAGTTATTAATTATCGTGGTTATATTGTAAATATTATGATTTACGGTGTATGTTGTATTTACATAAGTTGCATGGGATTGGGATATTGATGATCGGGAAGTGAAATTTGGTGGCTCTGCCACATATGCAGTGACTCTGTCACATTTTGTGCAGTGGCTAAGCCACGTATATTCTGTTATTCTGGTGGCTTGTCCACAATTCGAATTTGATATAAATGGCTAAATGCCTACGATTGGTGTGTTGGCGAGGTGGGTTGAAAAAAGATCCCCACAGGTGTGTTGGATGGTACGGGTGGTGTGTAGCGGATGGATTATTAGGTTTGTTTGGGATTGCATACATTCATACATTTGCTTCATTTTAAGATTTTTATGTAAAAGGGCTTAGGCCCAAAATATTGCTATATGGGTTCAGGCCCAGTGGATGGCGGTAAGGGGTTTCACACTGAGTTCTTGTAACTCACTCCCCCTTTTTCTTAACCCTTGTAGGTAATGCTTCGTAATGAGGACTTGGGCCCATGGATGACTCGGTGGAGGCCATACTTCAGAAATGGTGTTATTGAACTTTAAATTTCTATTTCTGTTTATTTTATTATTTTGCTATTTTGGTTTAAGTTGTAATAAGGCCTCTGGGATATGTTTTAAATTGCTTTATGTTTAGTCATACTTATTATATTGCTTGAATTGTTTTAACGGGGATTTTCTAAAATCATAAATAATGGTTTTCCAAAATTGATTAATAAATGGATTTTATAACAAACTTTTACAAATATTTTAACTCAGAAATTTTCTCTTGAATTATCAACAATATTTTCAAAAGCCACGGTTTTAAAGCTCACTACCTCGATTTTTGACTCATCAAACGATCTCTCAAAAAATACATGTATTTTATCTACGTTTCCGCAACGATTTCAAAATACTTCTGCAGCTCTATTTCTAAACATCACATTTTTGTAAATTGTTTATTTCAAATATGCTTTCGCAACCAAAAAGGTTTTTAAAGATTATTACGTTTTCAAGTAGTTAACAATTGCTTTTGGTTTTAACAAAGAGGCTGTAATTCTCAAACAAGTTTTTCCATGTGACACACCAGATTCGGGCCTAACTTCTAGGCCGGGTTTGGGGTGTTACAAATAAAGTGAAAGTACCGGAGATGACGTCTGGAGATGATGCTTCCTCTCGTGCACGTATAGCATAAGCTCAGGAAGGTGCTCTCACCTCTGACCTCACAACTGTGTCAGTAGTCCCCCTTTGGCTTCCACTCACATTTCTGGTGTTTCTGGGTGGTCTACCTCTAGCCGTCACATTACTCGGTCTTTCATTCTGAACATTTTCCTCTTCGACCATCTTTGGGCAATCTCGAATAAAATGATCTCGGGATCCACATTTATAACAAACTCTATTGTTGTACTTGCCCCAGCATTCTCCCACATGTCGCCTTCCACACTGTCTACACTCAGGTTTGTTGCTTTTGGCACTATCGACACTTGATTCCATTGGAGCTTGAGTTCTCAGACCAACACTTAGTCTTGCGCGATCTCTATTCGGATGCCCAAATGAAGCATTTGATCAGTTGCTTGCATCTCTGAATCTCTTCATTGAAGGTTGAGAAAACCTACTCATTGATCTTTTTCTTTCATCACGAGCTTCAGAATAAGCTTTCTTCTTTTCTTTACTTAGCTCCTCGGCTTTGCATGCTCTTTCGACTAGCACAACAAATTCATTTATGTCAAGTATCCCAACCAATAACTTAATATCCTCGTTCAACCCTTCTATGAAGCATTTACACATAGTAGCTTTGGTCGAAACACATTCCCGTACATACTGGCTCAGTCTCACAAATTCTTGCTCGTACTCGATAAGCGATAAGCGGCCTGTTTGACTCTAAAAACTCTTTACGTTTCGATCAATGAAGCGTTGATTGATATACTTATTTCTGAACTCAACTTGAAAGAAGTCCCAAGTGATTCTCTCTCTCGGAACCACTGAAATCAATGTTTTCCACCAATTATAGGCTGTATCTCTCAACAATGAAACTGCACACTTTATACATTCATCGAGTCAACGACATCTCATCAAATACTCGAAGGGTATTCTCGACCCAAAACTCAGCTCTCTTGGTATCATCATCATTTGTGGCCTCGAACTCTTGACCCGTGACTTTGGATCTTATCGCAAGAGGTTTATTCAATCGATCGGATCTACAACTTGTCGCATAACGGTACTTGTGGGGTGGAGGTTGTGGAGCGGCCCGAATCTTCGTTCAAGCGAACTCGAAAACCACTCACTCATCATACGGAAAAGGCTTGCTTAGCCTCTCCTCCTCACTACTTTCATTCGGCCTAGATGTGGCCGGCGCTGTCCCTTAAGCGGTAGCCGGTGCGTTACTCTCTACATCGTTAGCAACTGCTCGATCGGGATCTATTTGCTATACGAAAACTGATAAACCGAAATAGTAACATATTTTAATTCCACATTTAGCATACTTTTGGATGAATTATCCCTTGATTTATGTAAAAAGGTGCTCTTAATCCTTTCTTTTCATGTCTTATACTTAGGAAAGCACCCAAGAATAAAAAGAACGAGAAACGGGCTCAAAACGGACCAAAATGGGCCAAAGAAGAAATCGACACGGCCTGGACTAAAACCCACACGGCCGTGCCTCCTCAATATACTAAAACACGGCTTAATCACAATCTACACGGGCGTGTCCTCATTAGAAGTCCGAACACGGCTTGACCACGACTCACACGGGCGTGTGCCATGGCCTTGCCTCTGCCGTGGAGAAGAGCAATTTCACTCGGAAAAGGATACTTTGGGGAAAAGAAACACATTCCAAAAGCCTATAAATACACCCTAAGTATAACATGAAAGGGGGAGACGACGGGCGGTCAGCTAGGCCAAGGAGCCGAGCCGAAAAGGTCAGATTTGTAGGAAACTCTCAAGGGATAGCCAGTTGATCCATCTCAAGAAGCCGAAATTCTACTCAAGACGGAGGATCTCCTCTTCAATTCCTTCAGGGGTTTTAGGGATTTCTTATGTTTTGTGTTATCTTTTCTTCTGAGATGTTTTCTTTTATTATTATGAACTAAACCCTTCAGATACTTGAAAGGGATGAAACCTAGATGAATCTTGTTATTGTTTTCTGAACTATATGATAAATACTTGATTTGTTCTTAATTATGTGTGCTTAATTCTTCTATTGATATTTCGCGGATAGTAATTCAAGTCGAATGTGCTTAGGTGGTGGAGCAAAAGTCCCTGCTTAAGAGTAGATCTAGCATAATTAAGCGGAGTTGATCGCACGCCTAGAGTTAGGGTGACGAGATTTTTCCGGATTAGGGTGAAACCTAATATGGGATGTCCATAGATCGATTTACTACTATTCTAGGGGGTTATTATTCGAGAAAGAGATTTTCGTTAATTAACCAAGGGTTAGACGTTATTCACCTTGAGAGAGGGTTTAATATACGTTAGGGAGTCCTACGGATCAAGTCAAGTGAATAAATCGTCTGGTTCAGTGTTAGATAAGAAGTGAAGTCTAGGTGGATTCTTCCTAAGGGTATCGTTTTAATCAACTGAGTTTTTCCAAAGTATTTCCTCAATTCATTCTCTTTGTCTTTGCGTCTTTAGCTTAGTAATTAGTTAATTTAGATTAATAAACAAACTTCACTTATTTTAGGCTAAATAATAGAAAGAAAGTTAGTATTAGTACTTTTAGTTCCTTTGGGTTCGATAATCCGGTCTTGCCTAAACTATACTACTGTTCGATATGTGCACTTGCCTCAATCGTTGTCATAGTTAGTTTCCAGGTTCGATCATTATCTTTATAAATTTTAAAACTCTGACTTCACAGCGATCAAGTTTTTGGCGCCGTTGCCGGGGAACTAAAATATTAAGAAAGCTCTATTTTTATTACTTTAGCCATTATTTTTTTCTGCAATTTACTTTTATTTTTAGTTTAAATTTTAACTTTGCTAATTTTTCTTTCTTTCTTTTCCTAGCAGGTACCTCTAGTTTATGACTAGAAGGAACCCAAGTGGACCACTAGTATACGATGTGGTGATATTGAAGCTACCGCTCGTAGAAATCGCATGAGAGAAATTAGGCGAGCCCTAAATTACCAAGAAGAAGAGCGAGAAGACAGATCCAATCCTCTTTTGAAGGGATGGACGAAAATAACCCACCACCACAAGATGTGGCGAGAAAATAATGCTCCGTGTACTATGTATGATTATGCTAAACCTCATTTAACGAGAGCCGAATCTAGTATTGTTGTTGGGCTCGCTATAGGCTGCTAATAATTTTGAATTAAAGCCTAACACTATACAAATGATTCAACAATTTGTTCAATTTGATGGTTTGCAGGACGAAGATCCAAATACTCATATAGCTAACTTTTTAGAGTTCTGTGATACCTTTAAAATAAATGGCATTTCTGATGATGCCATAAGGCTTCGGTTATTTCCCTTTTCATTAAGGAATAAAGCCAAATAGTGGTTACACTTGTTACCACGAGGGTTAATCACTACATGGGAACAAATGACCGAAAATTTTTATTAAAATATTTCCCACCGCCCAAAACAGCCAAATTACGGAATGATATCTCTTCTTTTGTGCAGATGGATTTAGAGACATTATATGATGCATGGGAGAGATACAAGGATCTCTTGAGAAGGTGTCTGCACCATGGTTTACCCTTGTGGCTCCAAGTCCAAACTTTCTATAACGGTGTAAACCCCTCAACGAGGCAACTAATTGATTCAGCCGCTGGTGGAACCCTGAACAACAAAACTCCTGAAGCAGCTTACGAGTTTATTGAAGAGATGTCACTAAATGACTATCAGTGGCAGGTAACAAGGACCAAACCAACAAAATATGCCAGAGTTTTCAACATGGATGCAGTAACCATGCTATCAACACAGGTAGAGATGATGAATAAAAAGCTTGATAGTTTGTGTTCTTCACAGGCCCATCCAGTAATGCAGTGCGACGTAAGTAGAACCATGGCGAATCCTGAGTACCCACCCCACCAACCAGGCACAGAGAGCGAACAGATGAACTATATAGGTAACAATTTCAGATCCAATAATAACCCATATAGTAATAATTATAATCCAGGTTGGAGGAACCACCCAAATTTTTCGTGGGGAGGTCAAGGGAATCAAGGAAATCAAAGACAACAACCTCCTCAAAATTTCCAAAATTATCCCTATCCACAGGAGAAGAAGCCGAATCTTGAAGAGATGCTGACAAGATTCATGGCATCCACAGAAAACCGTCTCCAAGACACTGAAAACACCCTTAAGACCCAACAAGCATCGATCAAAGGGATCGAGAGCCAAGTTAGGGAAGTTACTAAGTCAGTTGAGGAAGTTTCTAAGTCAGTTGGACAACTCGCGAAGCTGATGTCTGAACTATCGCGAGGGCGTCTACCAAGCAACACTGAGATCAATCCAAAGGAGCAAATCCAAGCTATAACAGCTCAAGAGAGTGAAGGATTAGACGAACCCAGTACAATACAAAGAAACGAGGTAGAAGAAGGTAAAGTTGAGGTAACATAAAAGAAACCAAAATCGGTAATCAAGGAGTACCAACCTCGCATACCATATCCTGAAGCATTCACGAGAGACGACACAAAGGAATAGTTCGGTAAGTTTCTTAAACTTTTAAAGAAATTACATATTAACTTACCGTTACTTGAAGCTCTTTCACAGATGCCTGATTCTAGAAAATTTTTAAGAGAACTTTTGACGAACAAGCGAAGGATAGACGAGGCATCACACGTGGAACTAAACGCAATGTGATAAGCAATCTTGCAAAATAAACTACCACGAAAATTAAAAGATCCAGGGAGTTTTACAATTCCATGCTAAATTGGTAGTTTATCTATTGATAATGCGTTAGCTGATTTAGGGGCAAGCATAAACGTCATGCCTTATAAGTTGTTTAAACAATTAGGTCCAGGGAAACCCAAACAAACTAGGATGAGCATTCAATTAACAGATTAAACTGTTAGAATTCCTAGGGGTATTATCGAAGATGTTCTTGTAAAAATTGACAAATTCATTTTCCCAGTAGATTTTTTTGTTTTAGACATGGATGAGGATAATTCGATTCCCTTAATATTAGGAAGACCCTTTTTAGCAACTGCCAGAACTAAAATTGATATTGATGCAGGAGAACTCATACTTCGTGTAGGTAACGAGACAGTCACCCTTAAGGCTCTCGACTCGGCCAGAACATCGAGTAATCAAGGTGAGAACGTAAATTCTACTGATAACCATTCGGTTAACCCTTATTTTCAGGAAGCACCACAGAAGGACACAACTGAACCCGATCCTAAACCCCATCCCAACAAAGAAGTAGTTCATAAAGATTGAAGGATTCAGATCGATGATCTAGACGAGTGGAAGACACACTTCAAGGAAAAATTAGGGTTACACGACGAAGAACTGGAACCCCACAAGGTAAACCCGAAGGAGCCCCCAGAAGAACTCATAGGAACAAAAAACCACTTCAAAATAGGAAATTAGGTACTGTTAGATAAGGCAGATCCTCGAATATCTCCTCCAGACCCTAACACACACAAAGAAATACCTTTTAGGGTAACCAGTGTTTTCCTATACGAAACAGTCGAGGTAAGTAATCCTATTTTTGGTAATTTTACTATAAACACATCTCGACTTAAACTTTTTCATGAGGATAAAACTGATAGCATGAGGAAAGACTTCCAACTCCTCAAACCACCCTGATGATGCAAACGAGAGGAAAGTCTAGCTTAAGACTATAACCGAGCGCTTCTCGGGAGGCAACCCGAGCACTAACCCCATTAACTTTTACATTTTTTATTTTTCTTACCCTTTCTTTATAGTATCTAGCTTTAAACTAACCAAAAAGTGCAGATTTCCAGGCCACACGACCTAGCACACGACCGTGGTCGTGGCTATGTGGATGTCCTGAATCGCCGTACTGACATGGCAGAGGTGGTACGAGTCAGAGAGAATCAAATCTTCGAAGTCACGGACTCCAAACACTACCCCACGGGCACCGACAGAATGCCACAATCGTGCGACGCGGTCGTGGACGATACTGACTTATCACCAACGGGCGTGGCAATCTGTAAAATGGGCGTGTGTGAATCAACACACCTAGACACATGGCTGTGCAAGGCAGCCGTGTGAATCGACACGCCCAAGGAGCACGGGCGTGGGATGGTACCAGGTTTGAAAATCTATTTAACCCACCCCTCCCTTCCCTCTTCTCCTACTAACTTTCAACCCCAACTTGTCATTTTCCTTTTCTCTATACCCTTGAGCTACACCAAAATAATGCCAAAGAAGCGGAAGAAGCCAAGCACAGTCTCCCTTATGTAGACCGATACATATAAGTTCATGCCGGCCGCTTCAATCACTCGCCAAGCCAAGGGTCTTTGAGACCAATTATCTGTTCTTTTATTTTTATCTTCTCCTTTATTTTCCTTCTCTTTAATAATCTTATGCTTAATCTAGTTTATTTTATCTTAGTTTCTTGATTTTAGGTTCTAAAGGCTGCTAGGGAATCACGCCACGGCCACCACCATATCCTCAGCCTTAGAAATTACACCCAACAATAAGTACTCAGCGGTCCATCCATCTTTTCTTTTAATTTTAGTTTCATCTTTATTTTTCTGCACTTTAGCTTGCTTTTCTTTAATTATTTAATTAGTATAGTTTTAATTATTATTATTATATCCTGGCTAATTCTCCATGAGCTACCCAATTTCTTCATCTAGCGCTTGGATCGTCATCAGGGACAAGCCCCTCCAACTTATCTTTCACCTCGACTCAAGGAATCCATCAAAAAATTCAGGAAGTTTCACTTCTCTCCATATCTTATGATTTTAGTATTATTGTCTATATATCTATCTTTGTACATTGAGGGCAATGTACATCTTAAGTGTAGGGGGTGAACAACCTAAAAAGGTGCCTAACTTTTTTCATTATTCTCAAATTTCTGAAATTAGGTGCCAAACTTTTTGCATTGTTCTCAAAATCCTGAATTTAGTCTTGTTTTTAAGTAAATTTCACATATTACTAATTAGGATGAAATTTCTAATGATTTATGATTTTTATTGATATGTTTTAGATTAAGTCATTGATAATTGTGCATTGATAATTAAATTCTAAGAATACTAGAGAATCAAGCATGATAAGTCTATTTTTCATAAATTAAAAATTATCTAGGTTGTCGAACTAAGTTTAAATATTACTTTGAAGTTTGAAATTTACGAGGTTGACATCAAAATACCCATAATTTTTGTGAGATTTTGAGCCTTATAGAGCATATATTCTTTTTCATGCTCACCTTATTGATTATGAGTATGTCAACATTGATTTGTTATTCTAGAACTTGCCTCGTTTATACATATCGAGACCACACCTATGATTTGATATACAGAGATGATTAAGGCACCTAGGTTTTAACCCACTAACTCCATAAAAGCCTACCTTCACAATTAACCCCTAATGAACCCCTTTTAATCCTAACAACCCTTTTTATTGACATAACCGCTAATATTAACCCAAAACCCTTTGTTTTTGTTATCACCATTCCTTTTGACAACCCTTATATCGAGGTTTGATTTGATTAATAGCCTAACTATGTTTTCATTTCAGTAATTTATCCTTTGTTATATATTACTTGATTTGTGCTTAAAAAAAAAATCAATCGAAGTTTAGTCATTTTTGTGATTAAGTGAGCTTATACGTGTGAATTCCAAATATTGAAGAAGAAGTTCACATTATTAGTATTATTAGCTTTCAGTTGATGTAATTACTTTTATTCAGTTTATTATTCTAGTTAGGTATTTTATCAATTCGATCTCGATTCTAACTTTCTAATTTAGCCTGTATCCACACCTTAACCCTAGCCCCGTTACAACCCTGACAAAGACCTTTTGATTTGTACATCATCTCATATTATAGTGGTGGAGATTTGATTTCCAGGCAAGCCTATGGGATTAACCTTTCATGTTCGACTTTTGAGCGCTTGTTCTTGAACCTTAAACAGCTTGAGTGATTTGAGTGAATCCCTAGTGAGGATGTCAATCCTTGTCGGTTTTGAATTAAAGGTAATTATTTAGATAATGGGAGACACCTATATTTTCGAGCTATAAATCTATGACTTAGATTGTTTGAATCCTTAGGACTCTTTGAATTGAATTATCCATGTATAAATTATCTATGAATTATGATAAGACATTGTTGATAGGAATTATGAATTATTGAAAGTTTGTTTTAATTGTAAGTTGAGAATTTTGCTTGAGGACAAGCAAAAGCTTAAGAGTGGGGGTATTTGATAAACTGAAATAGTAACATATTTTAATTCCACATTTAGCATACTTTTGGATGAATTATCCCTTGATTTATGTAAAAAGGTGCTCTTAATCCTTTCTTTTCATATCTTATACTCAGGAAAGCACCTAAGAATAAAAAGAACGAGAAACGGGCTCAAAACGGACCAAAATGGGCCAAAGAAGAAATCGACACGGCCTGGACTAAAACCCACACGGCTGTGCCTCCTCAATATACTAGAACATGGCCTAATCACGATCTACACGGGCGTGTCCTCATTAGAAGTTTGAACACGGCTTGACCACGACTCCCACGGGCGTATCACACGGCCATATCACATGGCCGTGGCAATTTATAGTCGTCTGTGATCTGGGAATCTTTCGTCATTGGCTCGTACTACCTCTGCTATGTCAGTACGGGAGTCCATAGTATCCACACGGCCACGGCCGTGTGTAAGGCCGTGTGGTCTGGAAATCTGCACTTTGGTTAGTTTAAAATTAAATGAAGAAAAGGAAAAATAAAAGTAAAAATGTAAAAATTAATGGAGTTAGTACTCGGGTTGCCTCCCGAGAAGCGCTCGTTTAAAGTCTTAAGCTAGACTTACCTCTCATTCGCCCAATCATGGTGGTTTGAAAAGTTGAACATCCTTCCTCATGCTATCTGTCTTATTACCAGTGTATAATTCAAGTCGAGTAGCGTTTATTTTAAAAGTGCCAAATATAGGATTACTTACCTCGACTGTTCCGTATGGGAAAACATTGATTACCTTAAAAGGGATTTCTTTGTTTGTATTAGGGTCAGGAGGAGATATTCGAGGGTTTGCTTTATCTATCAATACCTGATCTCCAGTTTTGAACTTGTCTGTCTCGTAGAGTGTGATCATTGTGTTTTGCGATGTCAAAGTCTTAAAATTTATAATGAGAATGATCGAACCTGGAAACTAACTATGACAACGATTTGAGGCAAGTGTACCTATCGAACAGTAGTATAGCTTAGTGGCAAGATCGGATTTTCGAACCCAAAGGAATCGAAAGTACTAATACTAACTTTCTTTTTATTGTTTAGCCATAAAATTGAAGTGAATCGGTGTAATCTAGAAAATTAACTAACTACTAAGCTAAAGACGATGAGACAAAAAGAATGAAATCAGGGAAATACTTGTGGGAAAAACCAATTGATTAAAACAATACCCAAGGAAGAATCCATCTAGACTTCACTTGTTATCTAACTCTGAACCAGACGATTTATTCATTTGACTTGATCCGTAAGATTCCCTAAGTTATATTAATACCTCCGTCGAGGCTACTAACGTCTAACCCTAGGTTGATTAATTGAAATCTCTTTCTAATTAAAACCCCTAAGATTGCATTAACTCGATCTATGGACTCCCATATTAGGTTTCACCCTAATCTGGCAAAATCTCGTCACCCTATGTCTAGGCGTGCGATCAACTCCGCTTAATTATGCTAGATCTACTCTTAGGTAGGGACTTTTGCTCCTCCACCTAACACATCAAACTTGAATTAATATCCTGGAAATATCAACATAAGAATTAAGAACACATAATTAAGAACAATTCAAATATTTATCATATAGTTCAGCAAACGATAACAAGATTCATCTTAGGTTTCATCCCCCTCAGGTATTTGAGGGTTTAGTTCATAATGATAATAGAATACATCTCAAGATAAAACAAAACATAAGAAAAACTCTAAAACCCCCTGAAGGAATTGAAGAGAGATCCTCCGTCTTGAGTATAACTCCGGCTTCTTGAGATGAATCAACCAGCTTTCTTCGAATAATTTCCACAATTCTGATCTTTCTGGCTCGGCTCCTTGGCCTAGCTGGATGACTTTGAAAGTTGGCCTCTAGGGTGTTTATATACGCTTTTGGAATGTGTTTCTTTACCCCTAAGTATCCAAATCCGAGTGAAATTCCTCTTCTCCACGGCAGGGACACGCCCTTGGCACACGCCCGTGTGAATCGTGGCAAGGCTGTGTTCAGGTCTGATTAGGGAGGCACGGTCGTGTTGCTTGGGCCCAGGCCGTGTTGATTTCGTGAATTGGCCTATTTGGTCTGTTTTAAGCACTCTGCCTGTTGAGTCTACTGAATTTGTAATTAGAGTATCGAACCACTTAGGCAAGTGTGTTCTGGTTGATAAAGTGTGCAAGAACTGTCCGTTAATGTTTCAGGATATTTGTTTTCCGGCTAATTTGATGCTGCTACCATTCGATGAATTTGATATAATTCTGGGTATGGATTGGCTAACCTTACAAAATGCTATTGTGAATTGTAAATGGAAGAGTATTGATTTGAGAAGTCAGAACAGAGAGATAGTTCGAGTTGAATCCAATGATTTGAATGGGTTTACCGGCTGTTTATCTTCGATGAAAGCTTTGAATTATGTGAAAACGGGTTGCGAAGCCTATCTTGCGTACGTGATTGATACAAAAGTGACTGAAAAGAAAGTTGAATCTGTACCTGTAGTTTACGAGTTCTCAGATGTATTTCCTGAAGAATTACCGGATTACCTCTAATACGAGAAGTTGAGTTTGGCATTGACTTAGTGCCGGGAACGACTCCTATCTCAATAGCACCGTATAGAATGGCACAAACAGAATTGAAAGAGTTGAAGTCTCAGTTGCAAGAGTTAACAGATAGAGGATTTTCACGATCGAGTTTCTCGCCCTATGGTGCTCCTGTGTTGTTTGTGAAAAAGAAAGATGGAACTAAGAGGATGTGTATTGATTACCGACAGTTGAACAAGGTGACTATAAAGAATAAATATCCTTTGCCTCGTATTGATGATTTGTTTGATCAATTGAAAGGAGCTACCGTGTTTTCAAAGATAGATTTGAGATCGGGCTACTATTAGCTACGAGTTAAAGAATCAAATGTGCCAAAAATTGCTTTTAGAACGAGGTATGGACATTATGAATTCTTAGTTATGCCTTTTGGACTAATGAATGCTCCTGCAGTGTTTATGGATTTGATGAATCGAATATTCAGACCGTATTTGGATCGATTTGTCGTGGTGTTTATTGATGATATTCTAATTTATTCTTGTGATGAGATGCAACATGCCGAGCATTTGAGAATCGTGTTACAGACCCTACGTGAGAAGAAATTGTATGCAAAGTTTAGCAAATGTGAGTTCTGGTTACATGAAGTTGGTTTTCTAGGACATATTGTGTCAGCATCTAGTATACAAGTTGATCCGAGCAAAATTTTAGCTATTTTAGAGTGGAAGCCTCCGAGAAATGTGTCTGAAGTTCGTAGTTTTCTTAGGCTAGTGGGATATTATAGGCTATTTGTGAAAGGCTTCTCGATGATTGCGACTCCGTTGACTAAATTGCTACAGAATGATATTAAATTTGAGTGGTTAGAAAAGTGCCAGCAGAGTTTTGAACAGTTGAAAGCATTATTGACAGAGGCACCAGTGTTAGTTCAACCTGAATCGGGTAAAGAATTCATAGTTTATAGTGATGCATCGTTGAATGGTTTGGGCTGTGTGCTGATGTAAGAGGGCAAAGTCATAGCTTATGCTTCGAGACAGTTAAAACCGCATGAAAAGAACTATCCGACTCATGATATTAAATTAGCAGCTATTGTATTTGCATTGAAGATTTGGCGTCACTATCTATTTGTTGAGAAATGTCACATTTATACGGATCACAAGAGCTTGAAATATCTGATGACTCAAAAAGAATTGAATTTGAGACAGCGGAGATGGTTAGAATTACTAAAAGACTACGAATTAGTGATTGATTATCATCCGGGTAAAGCTAATGTTGCTGTTGATGCTTTGAGCCGAAAGTCTTTATTTACTTTGCAAGCAATGAGTACTCAGATAGATCTGTGTGATGATGGTTCAGTTTTTGGCTGAGTTGAAAGTTAGGCTGATGTTTATACGTCAGATTTTTGATGCCCAGAAAAGTGATAATGAGATGATGACAAAACGAGCTCAATGTGATTTGAATTCTGATTCAGAATTTCGAGTTGATAATGATGATTGTTTGAGATTCAGAGATCGAATTTGTGTTCTGAGGAATTCAGAGTTGATTCAGTTGATTTTGAACGAAGCTCACAATGGTCGTTTGGCTATTCATTCGGGAAGTACGAAAATGTATAATGATCTGAAACAGTTTTATTGGTGGCATGGTATGAAACAGGATATCTCAGAATTTGTTTCGATATGTTTAGTATGTCAGCAAGTTAAAGCTGAACATCAAGTTTCATCCGGTTTGTTACAACCGATTATGATACCTGAGTGAAAATAGGAGAGAATCACGATGGACTTTGTGTCATGACTACCTTTATCTCCGAGAAAGAAATATGCAATCTGGGTGATAGTTGACAGATTGACGAAATCAACTCATTTTATTCCGGGGAGAATAGATTATTCACTTGATAAATTAGCTGAATTGTATATTTCTGAGATTGTGAGATTGCACGGGGTGCCACTATCTATTGTATCTGACAGAGATCCGAGATTTACCTCGCGGTTTTGGAAGAAATTGCAAGAGGCTTTAGGCACAAAGTTGCATTTCAGTATTGTATTTCATCCGCAAATGGATGGTCAATCCGAATGGATCATTCAGATTCTCGAAGATATGTTGAGATGTTGTATTCTTGAGTTTGAAAGTACATGGGAAAAGTATTTGTCGTTGATTGAATTTGGATACAACAATAGTTTTCAATCTAGCATCAAAATGGCACCATATGAGGCTCTTTACGGTCGAAAATGCCGAACTCCATTGTACTAGATTGAGCTTATGCAACACCCCATACCCGAGTCCGAGGCTCAGATAGGATACAAGACATTACTATGCTTGAACTTGCTTAATCATGACATTACGGGCTATAAAATTTCGTTTCGAAATTAAAACTTCTCATTCTTAAACAACTCGTACATTTCATGGGCCTACGAGGCCTTAAACTCGTCTTTGATAAACTTTGGAACCCAATCGAAAAACTTTTCTTTGAAACGGGGTCACGCGCCGTGTAAGATAAGACACGCCGTGGATAGACATACACGCCCATGTCCCTGCATCGTGCCTAAAAACTCGATGATTCGTCAATTTGCCCACGGCTAAGACACGCCCGTGGACTTAGACCGTGTACTATATCTTGATATCTTGACTTATTTCACACGGCCATAGCATGCCCGTGGACTTAGACCGTGTACTACAACTTGATATTTTCCCTTAAGATGCAAAGGTGCAGGTTACGTGCGGCTAGACACACGCGCCCAGTGTGTCAACCGTGTGGGCACTTAGAGGCTATTTACCAAGCCAATTACCACCACGAAATTAAGATCCAATTCATACTCATTTCAACAACTCAATACTACATCATTCATGAATAATACTACATGCTTCATTGATAATTATAAACATACACACTTGGCCAATCACTCAGCCATATACAAAAGAATAACAAACTTAATAGCCTATACTTTGGCTCTTCTTAAAACATTTACTCAAAATGTAATGCTTCCTATACATGCCATACTTAATAAAACAACTTGGCTATACCAAAATAGCGATTGATAGTGTGCTCCGAGCTCCGATGACGGTGATCCTCGATATTAGCTTGGCGGGACTACATGGAAAGAAAGAATGAAAGACATAAGCGTTTAGCTTAGTAAGTTTGCATAATGCACATAGCAACATTCTTACTTAATACAGACCATTTGATATAAACAATGGTATCATAAATTCAGTTATAAAGCTTACTTACTCATACTTGATTCTTACATATCTCATGAAACTTACTAATCTCATACTTGATAGGCAAACAAAGTACCTGTATCACTTGATCACTTTGATCAGCATACTTGAACATAATACTCATAATTTCTAATTCATCATTCATAACATGAATAATACTCATTTTCACTTAATAATAACTTTGCTTACTTAGCTTTCTTGTTATCTCAATGGAGCTTAACTCGTTTGCCCGATGAATTTATATGAATAACCGAGGATACTAAATCTCATCTTAGTTTCGAGGCCATGTCTTGACATGGACTTATACGAAGTCTTTCTCGTGAGTTCCCTTGGGAACTTACCATTGCCATGTCTTGACATGGTCTTACTTGGTATCTTTGCTCATGAACTGGTCAATGCCGAGCCTTGGCTTGGACTTACTTGAAATCTCTTTCTCTTGATAGCTTTTCAATGCCAAGCTTGCCTTGGACTTACATGATAACTTCTCAATGCCAAGCTTGCCTTGGACTTACATGATAACTTGCTTTTGTTGCCGATGCCATGCCTCGGCTTGGTCTTATACGGACTTTCTTGTTTCATGTGGTAGATCGAGTATCCTAAGCTATTCAACTTCAATCGGGGCTTTCTCATGCTTGATCTCATTAATTTCTTTGTTTAACATAACATTAAACATTTTCATAATAACATTGTACATTATACTAAGCAATTCAATGATATAAATCATAAAGCTTAGAAATCATACAAACTTACCTCAATATACAAAATGTAGCTAGGTATGAAATTTAGTCCTCGACCTTGTTCTTGCCTCGGTTTCGATCCGGGCTTCATTTTTATTGATCTATCGTCATAAATAGATCATTTAATACTCACATTGACTAAATTGACTCTTTACTCATATTTTGGCAAAATTACTATTTTGCCCTTATACTTTCTCATATTTGCACTTTTGCCCCAAGGCTCGTAAAATAATTCTCATTCAACTTTCTTAGACTTCGTGCTTAGCTGATTCATTTTCTCTACTATGACAATCCTCAATTCTCACTATTTCTACTATGTATGAACAATATCATAACTTTTACAAACTAGTCCCTATGCTCATTTTTCATGAAATTCACTTAGAAAAAGATGTTTATCTAACATCAAACTCTCATAAACTTCCATAAAACATCATTTAACAAGCATATCATTCATGGGTAGATTTTTGAACGTGCATCTTAGCTCACTTAATAGCTAAAAATAGCTAATTCATAATACGAGAACTTCAAAAATACGAAGAATATTAAAAACGGGGCTAAGATGAACTTACTAGCAAGCTTGAAAGATGAACAAACCCTAGCTATGGGTTCTTTGAAATTTTCGGCAATGAGAAAGAAGATGATAGTGATTTTTGTCATCTTTTTTCCTTTATTAATCATTTAATAGACAAATGACTAAAATGCCCTTCTCTTAAAAATTCTCTATTTTACTAACTCATGTCCAATTTTGTCCAAAAATTATGATTTGGGCAAATTGGTATTTAAGGAATTATAATTGCTATTCTAAAGCTATTTCATACAAAATGCTTCTAGAAACTCATATTTTGCAACTTTTGCAATTTGGTCCTTTTTGACCATTCAACCTCAATTTAGCAAAATTGCTTCAAGAAACTTTCACACTAACATGCAAACATGGCATGAACCTTAAAAACTCATAAATTTACCTCGGATTCATGGTCTCACACCACTATTCTGACTAGGCCCTAAATCGGGCTGTTACAATTCTCCCCTCTTAGGGATTTTCGTCCTCAAAAATCTTACCAAAGAAAAAGGTTTGGATCTTGGTTTCTCATACTCTCTTACGGTTCCCATGTGGCTTCTTCTATTCCATGTCTTTGCCACAATACTTTCACTAAGGCAATACTTTTCTTTCTTAGCCGCTTAACTTACGAGCTAAAATCTTGGTGGTTCTTCACCATAAGTCATGTCGGAATGAATCTCTATCTCTGACTGGGGAATTACATGTGAAGGGTCGATCGGTAGCGTCTCAACATTGACACGTGAAACACATCATGTATCTTTTCTAACTCTGATGGCAAAGCCAATCTGTAAGCTACAGGCCCAACTTTCTCGATAATCTCATACGGTCCAATAAAACATGGACTCAACTTGCCTTTCTGGCCAAATATGGGAACTTTTCTCCAAGGTGACACTTTTAAGAAAACTTTATCTCCGACTTGATACTCTATCTCTTTTCTCTTTAAGTCCATATAGGACTTCTGTCTGTCTGATGCAGCTTTTAAACTTTCTCGTATCACTTTCACTTTCTCTTCAGCTTCTCTAACCAAATCAACCCCGTGAATTTGGTTTTCTTTAAGATCAGTCCAATATAGAGCCGTTTGGAACTTACGCCCATATAAAGCTTCATAAGGCGCCATCTTTAAGCTCGACTGAAAACTATTCTTGTAGGCAAACTCTACTAATGGGAGAAACTTTTCCCAACTGCCTCGGAATTCAAGAATACAACATCTGAGCATATCCTCGAGTACTTGAATTAACCTTTCTGACTGGCCGTCAGTTTGAGGATGAAAAGCGGTACTAAAATTCAACTTTGTACCCAAGGCCTCTTGTAACTTCTTCCAAAACCTGGATGTGAATCTCGGATCTCTATCTGATATGATTGACAAGGGAACTCCATGAAGTCTTACTATTTTAGAAAAATACAAGTTTGCCAACTCGTCGAGGGAGTAATCCACTCGAACAGGTATAAAATGGGCTGATTTCGTGAGTCTATCAACTACAACCCATACGGCATCTTTCTTGCTCGGAGACAATGGTAAACCCGTTACAAAATCCATAGTGTCTGGTCCCATTTCCACTCGGAACTAAAATGGGTTGAAGCGAACCCGAAGGTACTTGGTGTTCGACCTTTACTTGTTGACAAATCAAGCATTTGAAACAAATTCGAAATATCTTTCTTCATTCTCGGCCACCAATACTGTTGCTTCAAGTCATTATACATCTTGGTACTACCCAGATGTACAGATAAACATCCATTATGGGCCTCATAAAAAAATTCTCTGAATAAGCTCTTCTTTTCTTGGTACACAAACACTATCTTTGAACATCAGACTTCCATTGGGACTAATCTGGAAGTCTGACTCAACATCTGTCTCGCCCTAATCTCTCTGAACTTGCAATTCACTCTTCTCTTTTTGAGCTTCAATGATCTCTTGGAGGAATATTGGTCTAGCTCTCAACTAGGCTAGAATAAAACCATCGTTGGACGAAGTCATCCGTGAATTCATTGCCCTTAATGCAAATAAGGATTTTCTGCTCAAAGCGTCGACGACCACATTCGCCTTCCCAGGATGGTAATCAATGACCATCTCATAATCTTTTATCAACTCTAACAATCTCCGTTGTCTTAAGTTCAACTCTTTCTGTGTCATCAAGTACTTCAAACTTTTATGATCAGTGAAAATCTGAATTTCTCACCATATAGGTGATGTCTCCATATCTTCAATGCGAAGACTATGGCAGCCAACTCTAAATCATGCGTCGGATAATTCTTCTCATGAGGCTTCAACTGTCTGGAGGCATAAGCAATAACTTTGCCTTCTTGCATAAGTACATGACCTAATCCATTTAAGGATGCATCATTTGTAAATCACAAATTCTTTCCTGTCTCGAGTTGAACCAAAAGCGGGGCTTCACAACATCGCTTTCAGTTTCTCAAAACTTTGTTGGCATCTTTCAGTCCACTCAAATTTCACATTTTTCTGTAACAATTTAGTCATCGAGGTTGCAATAACAGAAAACCCCTTGACGAGTCGTCTATAATGGCTGGCTAGGCCTAGAAAGCTTCTAATCTCGAGAGATATTCTTCGGTGGATTCCAATTCATTATGGTAGAAATCTTACTAGGGTCTACTCGAACTCCTTCTTCCGAGACAATATGTCCCGAAACCCTACTTCCTTGAGCCAAAATTCGCTTTTCTTGATCTTGGCATATAATTGATTTTCTCTTAGAATCGTAAAAAAGCGTAAAGTAGGTGCTCGGCATGCTCATTCTCATCTCGGGAATAAATCGAGTATGTCGTCAATGAAAGCGACTACAAACTTGTCAAGGTATGGTCTAAACATGCGGTTCATTAAGTCCATGAATACCACCAGGAGCATTGGTCAAACCAAAGGGCATGACTAAAAATTCATAATGCCCATACCTTGTTGGAAGGTTTGTTTTAGGCACATCGATTCTTTTACTCGTGTTGGTAGTACCACGATCTCAAGTATATTTTGGAGAACATAGTGGCTCTTTTCAATTGATCGAACAAATCATCGATTCTAGGCAATGGGTACTTGTTCTTTCTTGTCACTTTATTAAGTTGACGGTAATTTATGCCAATCTCATAGTGCCATCTTTCTTTTTCACAAATAAAACCGGAGCACCCCGGGGAGAACAACTTGTCCTTGCAAAGCCTTTATCTCATCAACTCTTGTAAGCTGCGACTTGACTCCTTCAACTCCGTCGGAGCCATTCTGTAAGGAGTAATAGATATTGGTGCAGATGCAGGAGCTAGCTCAATTTGAACTCAACCTCTCTAAGCGGTGGTAGTCTGGCAATTCCTTGGGAAACACATCCATGTACTCACATACTATTGGCACTAACTCAATCTTTAACTCTGTTTCTTTTTCATTCATCACAAAGGCCAAATATGCTTCATACCCCTTTCTCATGTATCTCTGTGCCGTCACATGGGAAATCAATTCTGACAATCTACTCTGTTCATCCGATTCTATGTGAAGGGTGTTCCCATCCTCACATCTCATTTCAATGTATTTCTTCCCACAATTAACTATTACATTATGGGCGATCAACCAGATCCATACCTGAGAATGAGGTCAAACTCGTCAAATGGTAGCAACATAAGGTTTGCTTTAAAACAATGACCTCTAATCATTAATGGGCAATCTTTACATACTTCATCAACTAACACACTCTTGCCTAAAGGATTAGACACTTTAATCACAAATTCTGTAAACTCTACAGGCATACTCATACCGGATACCAATTTCATGTAAATGTAAGAGTGTGTGGATCCGGGATCTATTAAAGCAATAACTTTAACATCATGAAGAGATAAGGTACCCGTGATAACATCATGGGAAGATGCCTCTTCGCGAGCGCGAATGGCATAAGTCCTTGCAGGTGCCCTACCCTCGGGTCTCGCGGCCTGCTCTCTAGGGTTACCTCTTCCACTTGCCCCACAGGGGTTTCTCGTGGCCTTCCTCGACCATACTCCGGATCTCGGGTTACGAGTTACGTCCTCTTTCATCATCTCTGGACAATCATTTATCTAGTGGTCCTGGGAACCACATCTGAAACATGCATTTTCGTGTGCTCGGCATTCCCCTAAATGGCATCCGCCACGATGTGGGCATTCGAGTCTATCAGATCAAACATTCCCCACACTAGCGACTGAAGTAGTCTGTGCTTTATTTCCCGAATACTATTTACTCTTGTCCTTCCTAGAAAATCCAGTGGAAGTAGCCGATTGGGCAGGGAAATCTCTTGACTTCTTGGATGAAGATTGGAGTGACTTGTTCCACTGCCTCTTTCTAGAGTCACAAGACTCCATTTCAGATTTCTTCTTCTCTTTTACTAGTTCTTCGGCTTTACAAGCCCTCTCGACTAGCACAACAAATTCCTTGAATTCTAAGACAGCAATAAGCAGTTTGATGTCCTCATTTAGCCCATCTTCAAATCTTTTACTCATGATGGCCCGGTGGACACGCATTCTCGGCGTATTTCTTTGAGTCTTACAAACTCACGCTCATAGTCGATTCTGAGACATCTTGCCTTGTTTGATTCTAGGAATTCCTTCCTTTTCTCGGTCCACAAACCTTTGGTGATATACTTTTTCTTAAACTCTTCTTGGAAAAATTCCCACGTGATCTTCTCTCTTGGGACTACTGATACCAAGGTGTTCCACCATTGATAGGCAGAATCTCTTAAAAGAGAAACTACGTACTTTATGCACTCTTCAGGTGTACATGACAGCTCATTAAATACCCTGATGGTATTTTCTAACCAGAATTCAGCTCTTTCCGGATCGTCATCTTTTCTAGCCCGAAATTCTTCATCCTCATGTTTCCTGGTCCTATCAACTGGAGGCTTAACTCCTCTTGCCACCTCTATTACTTGAGGGGCTACTGGGATAGGTTGAGGAATAGGCGGGGGTAGAGGGGGTTGTGCATTCGGGTTCGTACGAACGAACTCCGTGTACCATGTGTTCATTATATGGAGGAAGGCTTCTCTAGCCTCTTCTCCTCCTCCTTGACACACCGTAGTGGGTCTATTCTCGTTCTCATTCGGCACCGTCCCTTCAGCGGGAGCCGGCGCGTTACTTTCTACATCATCTGCCATATCTCTTTCAGGATCCATTTACTATATACATATAAACATAATTTAAGTCGTCAGGAGTCGTCACACTATCATTATAAAAACATTCTTACGTATGGCATGTATAGCTAGATTCGTGCTCGTGCTACGTTAGTCCTAGAACTGACTAAACCGTAGCTCTGATACCACTAAATGTAACACCCCATACCCGAGGCTCAGACAGGATACAAGACATTACTATGCTTGAACTTGCTTAATCATGACATTACGGGCTATAAAATTTTGTTCCGAAATTAAAACTTCTCATTCTTAAACAAATCGTACATTTCATGGGCCTACGAGGCCTTAAACTCGTGCTGATAAACTTTCGGAACCCAATCGAAAAACTTTTCTTTGAAACAGGGGTCACACGCCCGTGTAAGATAAGACACGCCCATGGATAGACATACACGCCCATGTCCCCAGACCGTGCCTAAAAACTCAGTATTCTGCCAATTTGCCCACGGCCAAGACATGCCCGTGGACTTAGACCGTGTACTATATCTTGATATCTTGACTTATTTCACACACGGCCATATGCGCCCGTGGACTTAGACCGTGTACTACAACTTGATATTTCGCCTTAAGATGCAAAGGTGCGAGGTTACATGACGGCCTAGACACACGCCCGTGTGTCCAACCGTGTGGGCACTTAGAGGCTATTTACCAAGCCAATTACCACCCTGAATTTAAGATCTAATTCATACTCATTTCAACAACTCAATACTACATCATTCATGAATAATACTACATGCTTCATTGATAATTATAAAAATACACACTTGGCCAATCACTTAGCCATATACAAAAGAATAACACAATTAATAGCCTATACTTTGGCTCTTCTTAAAACATTTACTCAAAATGTAATGCTTCCTATACATGCCATACTTAATAAAACAACTTGGCTATACCAAAATAGCGATTGATAGTGTGCTCCGAGCTCCGATGACGGTGATCCTCGATGTTAACTTGGCGAGACTACATGGAAAGAAAGAATGAAAAACATAAGCGTTTAGCTTAGTAAGTTTGCATAATGCACATAGCAACATTCTTACTTAATACAGACCATTTGATATAAACAATGGTATCATAAATTCAATTATAAAGCTTACTTACTCATACTTGATTCTTACATATCTCATGAAACTTACTTGTAACACCCCAAACCCGGCCCAAACATTATGACCGAATTTGGTATGCTACGGAGGAAAAACTTTTGAAAATCCCTTTTTAAGTCGTTTTAAATTTTGATAAAAGATATTGTTTTGATTTAAAGCAGTTGAGGTGTTATGAAGAAAGCATTACTTAATGTCATTTAAAAATATACTAAGTTAGGTTGTTCTGATTTCAAGTGTACCGATGGCACAATAAAACATTTTTACGAATTAATTTGAGAAAAACATGTGTACCCATTTTAATATCATAAAATAGTTAAGCAATTTATCAAAACATAAAATAATCCAAGTGCAAATTTTAGGAGGCCTTATTACATCTTAAACAAAATAAATCAAACCCATATTAAAATAAAAATAGTTCCAAATCCACCTAGTCCATATTTTCATTGCATGGCGCCTCGAGTTCATCCGGCTCCTTATCCGCAACTACGAGTCACTGAAAATTTAAAAGGAAAAAGGTGAGTCATCAAGACCCAATGTGTAACCCTTTTTCCCGGTTTAATGTAACATCATACACAAATCATAATTAATTTAATATGCACAAGTTTAATATGCACCCAACCTAGCCATCTCAGACGCCTTTCTCTACCCCAGTGTGGTACCAAACCACTTTGGTGGTGCCAAACCACCGTGACGTATAGTCACGAAATCCATCAATATTGTGGTACCAAACCACTTTGGTGACCCGAAGTCACAATCAAATGATGGGGCCAACCCATCGTGTGATACCAAATCACCGCGAGACGATCCCATATCTCAAAGTGGGGCCAACCCACGGTGGTATCAACCACGAGGACAAGTCGCTATGAGGTGCCAAACCTCCGGAGGTACCAAACCTCTGGTGACCGTAGTCACAATGTGTTACCAAAACACCGGTGTCCGTCGACACAAATATCAACGCCCCTCCACTCATCAACCCATATCAACAATTATATACTTTTCTTTGAAATCATGATAATAGGTTTATTTAACAACGTTCATAGATTTATCATTACCATAAACCGAATATTGCACATACCAAATGTGACATGCTTCCCAAAAGCATCAAATAATAATCTCAAAGTAATAAAGACTTACCCGTGTCCTTGTTAATACCATGATGGTATAACATCCATGTCTACACAAACCGATTAGGCATAATATAACACTTAGCATATTTAAAAGATTATAAGATGTGTATGCACACACCTGATACTAACGAGAGTCCTAAATCCCGAATAGACAAATCGGCCACACAAGTTTTCCTTGCCCCCATAAGCCTTCGAACACTAGCCAACACACTCCTAAATGTGAACCGGTCTCACTTCCCTACAACCAACCATCATCATTAAGGTTATTAGCCTTCGGCTTAAACGAAAACTTAAAAGAATAATCCTTTGAAATAAACCCTTACCACCTTACCAAAATCAATTGATAGAAAAGTCCCGAGGAAAACTATGCTACCTTTAATATTCGGCCAAAGTGATTCAAGATAGGAGAAGAAAATTTTCGGCACAACAAAGAGGTATATTCGGCTAAAGAACAAAAAGAAAATAATAGGAAAAAGGGAATAGAGTTTCGCAAAGAAGAGAGTATAGAAGATTTTTGGTGTTTAAGCAAAACAAATAGGAGAACAAGATGTTGATGAATGTTTCGGTTTTGAGAGAATGAAATGGAGAAAATAGAAGATGAGCAAAAGAAATGACCAAATGGTCAAAAGAGTTTAGGCTTATCACAAGGTAAAATTCGGCCAAAAGAAAAGAAAAGAGATTGAGAGAGAATTGCAACCTTTTTCACCAAATGCTAGGAATGACCAAAACACTCCTAAACCTTACCAATTACTAGCATATTCGGCCAAATCCTCCCCTTAGCCACATTGCCGTCCAAGTTCATGGTCAATTGGCCATGAGTTAGTTTCAAAACATTTTCCACAAACCAAGCCTTTTGTCCCTCAATTTACCATAACTTCAAGATATCCTTCCATAACCTTAGGAATCTTATCCCTTATTCCATGCTTTCCTTTAAAATAAATTCAACTTACCAAAATGAAAGTCCAACCTATCATAATCATAGGTTGACCAGGCCATTAATGCTAACATACAAAATAAACTTTTAAAAATGCTAAACATACTACTCGAACCTCTAACCTCAAGCTATAAGTTCAAACACCATAACCACTTTGCCATTAATTCCTTATGTGCTTTAATTAACACTTAAATTAACTTAAGTGCTAACCTCACATAATCCACTTCATTAAATAAACCATACTAAGAATTATCCTACTCAACCGAGCTTACTCAAGACCCCTAATTAAGTCTTATAACACCACAAATAATATCACAGAGATTTAAACACAAGAAAAATAATTCAATCACAAATAGCCCCAATTTCGAGGATGTTACGGTTCTACCCCCTTAAAATAATTTCGTCCTCGAAATTACGATCGAAAAGATGGGGATATTCTTTGCCTCATCACATCCTCGGGTTCCCACGTCGCTTCCTCCGTACCATGGTTTCGCCATAGCACTTTCACTAAAGGGTACCGCTTTCTTACGCAAAACCTTGACATCACGTTCTAAGATCCGGTGGCTCCTCCTCGAAAGATAGATCTGAGTTAACCTCAATCTCTGCCACAGGCACAACGTGCGATGGATCGGACCGATATTTCCTAAGTATTGACACATGGAAGGCGTCGTGAATTTGCCTTAACTCTACCACGGCAACTCGGTGGTAAGCTCTGGGTCCTACTCGCTTCAACACCGTATATGGCCCAATGAACCTAGGGCTTAGCTTCCCTTTTCGCCCAAAACGCAACACCTTTTTCCAAGGCGACACCTTCAGAAAGACTTTATCTCCTACCTCGTATTCCATTTCCTTGCGCTTGAGATCGGCATATGACTTTTGCCTATCGATGCTTCCCTTGAGACGAGTCCGGATTAACTTAACTTTATCTTCAGTTTCCGCTACCAAATCTGGACCCAAGACATGTCGCTCCTTTAATTCCGTCCAACACGTAGGAGTACGGCACTTCCGTCCATACAGTGCCTCGAATGGTGCCATTTGAATGCTCGCTTGATAACTGTTGTTATAAGCGAATTCCGCCAATGGTAGATATTCTTCCCAACTACCACTGAAATCCAAAACGCAACCTCTCAGCATATCTTCTAAAATCTGTATCACTCTTTCCGATTGTCCGTCAGTTTGCGGGTGAAAAGCTGTGCTAAAGTCCAATCTCGTTCCCAAGGCCTGATGCAAAACTCTCCAAAACCTTGATGTAAACCTCGGATCCCTATCCGAGATAATCGATACTGACACACCATGCAATCTTACTATCTCGGCTACATATAGCTTTGCTAGCTTCTGAAGCGAATAATCTACCCTTACTAGTATGAAATGCGCTGACTTAGTTAGTCGATCCAAAATTACCCAAACCGAGTTCTTCTTACTAGGCGTGAGGGGTAATCCACTGACAAAATCCATAGTGATCCTCTCCCATTTCCACTGAGGAATCTTCACCGGTTGGAGTAACCCTGATGGCAACTGATGTTTAGCTTTAACTTGCTGACACGTCAGACACTTACCCACGAATTCAGTTACCTCACACTTCAACCTGTGCCACCAAAGCTGTTTTCGCAAATCTCCATACATCTTGCTACCTCCCGGATGCATAGCGTATGGGCTGCTATGTGCATCTTGGAGAATTCTTTGTCTCAACTCCACATCTTTCGGCATACAAGCTCGCCCTTGAAAACATAACACTCCTCGCTGGACAAACTGTACCCTTCCAAACCACCGTCTTGAACTTGCAACCTTCTTGCGCATTCAAGCTGTCATCCACCAACCGCTTTTCCTTAATCTCCTCGATCCAAGTCGGTTTAACTTGCGATTACGCCAAAAGACTTCCGTTGTCGTATAGGCGAGATGAGCAAACATCGCTCTTAAGTGCATCCACGACTTTTCGGCTCAAGGCATCAGCCACCACGTTCGCCTTACCCGGATGGTACTCAATCGAGCGATCGTAGTCTTTTAACGATTCAATCCACCGACGCTGTCTCAAATTCAAATCCTTACGAGTCAAAAGATACCTCAAACTTTTATGATCCGTGTAGACTATTGACTTTTCCCCATACAAGTAATGCCGCCATATTTTCAAAGCGAAAACTCACGCCGCTAACTCCAAGTCGTGCGTTGGATAGTTAACCTCATGCGGTCTTAGCCGACGGGACGCATAGGCCACTACCTTCCCTTCTTGCATCAATACGCATCCCAAACCGGTATGGGACGCGTCACGATGAAACCGTAAACAACTTTCCCGCCTCAAAAGGCGTACCAAACCGGAGCTTAGTCAAAATCTTCCTTAGCTTGTCAAAACTTTCTTGTTGCTTCTCCGACCATACAAATGGAACTCCCTTTCTTAACAACTTAGTCAATGGCGCTGCGATTAAAGAGAATCCTTCCACAAACCTCCGATAATACCGCTGCACTCCAAAAAGCTTCAATTTACGCGCTTCGACCTAGGGGTTTCCAATCCAACACCGCTTCCACCTTGCGAGGATCTACTCTAATCCCTTCCGTGACACCACATGACCTAAGAAAGCCACCTCTCTAAGCCAAAATTCACACTTATCGAATTTGGCATATAATCGCTTCTCTCTCGGTACTTGTAGAACTATACGCAAATGCATGTCATGCTCCTTCTCCGTCTTTGAGTAAACCAATATGTCGTCTATAAACACCACGATAAATTGATCCAAGTATCTTTGAAACACTCTATTCATTAAGTCCATGAATGCTTTGGTGCATTAGTCAACCCAAAAGGCATCACCAAAAACTCGTAATGCCCATACCTTGTTGAGAATGCCGTCTTGTGCACATCAACCTCTTTCACCTTGAGTTGATGATATCCCGACCTAAGATCTATCTTGAAAATACCGATGCACCCTTGAGTTGGTCAAACAAGTCATCAATCCGAGGCAGCGGATACTGTTCTTGATCGTTAACTTGTTCAATTGGCGGTAGTCGATACACATCCGCATTGAACCATCCTTCTTCCTAACAAACAACACAGGTGCTCCCCACGGAGATATACTTGGTTGGATAAATCCTCGGTCCAAAAGCTCCTAAATTTGAGCCTTTAGCTCCACCAATTCCTTTGGTGCCATTCGGTAAGGTGCTATTGACACAGGTGCCGTTCCAGGTAGCAAGTTTATACCAAATTCAACTTCCGATCCGAGGCGGACGGAAGTTCTTCACGGGAACACATCGTAATTCCCATCTTGTTCGGACCTTCTCAAACGCGACTCCTTAGCTTCCAAAGCACAAATTCGAACCAAAAACGCCTCGCAACCTTTCACGACCATCTTTTCGGCCTTCAACGCAGACACTACATTAGATAGGTAATCTCTTCTATTACCTATCATGGCCACTTCATCACCCTCACCATCTTAAGAACCATGCGCTTAGCAATGTGCGATCCAACCTTGCACGATACTTAACCAACCGGTCCATACCAAGGATCAAATCGAACTCCCCAAACGGCGGTTCCATCGGATCGACCACAAACACGACCCCTTGGAGTTCTAGAGGTACATCTCTATATAGCTTATTAACAACTACTGAGTGACCTAAAGGACTAATTACGGTCATCTCCTAGAAGCGGTCTCGAAGTCTAAGTTCATATTCTCTACCACACTACTAGCAGCGTATGAATGCGTCGAACCCACATCAATCAAAGCGTTATATGGAACACCAAAGATTAAGAACGCATCGATTATAACGTCCGGTGCGTCACCTTCTTCTCGGACGCCGCGCATATAGACTAGACCAGCCGCTTGTGCTTGCTTTTTTGCTGTACCTCTCGCCCGAAATTCCACGACCTCGATTAGATCCATTTCCTCCTCTACCATTACCACGACCCCTCTGTGGTGGTCCTACATTCCTAGCCTGAGCACGGTTCTGACCCTCTGACTAATTCTTGGCTAACTTCCGAGGACAATCCCTTACACGGTGGTCCAAAGACCCACATTCAAAGCAACCCTTCTCACCGGTCCAACAACCTCCCCAATGCGATTTGCAAAGCGATTACGAGTGGCCGGTCTGCGGTTAGCGACCATGGGCCTTCTGCACGATTCGGCCCACTCTGCCTCACCCTTTTCTGAACATTACCACTCGATCCAGACGACCCAAATCCTCTTTTCTGGCTTGTTCCTATCATAGTTCGTCTCACGGACTCCTTGACCCCTTCGGCTACCTTAGCTTTTTCCACCAAGACAAGTAAACTCACGCTCTGTCATGAGCAATCAGCAACCTTAACTCATCCCTAAGTCCGTCTTCAAAGCGGACACAACGATCATGCTCCGTTGACACTATACCCTTAGCATAGCGGCTCAACCTCAAGAATTCTGCTTCATACTCCGACACAGACTTATTTCCTTGTACCAACCCCAGAAAAGCTTTCCTCTGTGCATCAATGTAGCTTGTGCCCACATACTTCTTCTGATAAGCAGCTTTGAAGTATTCCCAAGTCAGATCATCTGCCGTAGCACCATCTCGAACCGTGAGCCACCATCGATATGACTCATCATTGAGAAGCGACACCGCTCCTTTCAGTTTCTCCTCATTCGTCAGATCTATCTCATCCATGATTCTTTCGATCGATTCTAGCCAATACTCAGCCGTATTGGGCGTTACACCGGACACACCTCGGAAAAATTCAGCTCCGTTAGCTCGAAGTCTCTCAGGTACCGACTTAGAGCTCCTCCACCTCCACCCATTCCGGCTACTCTCTCTAGAACCCGGCGTAAGATCGTGACGCTGCGTCATCACCCGTCCCGATCCTCGCTCCTCGGCTCCAAAGGTTGGGGGTGGTGGTGGCGGTGGTACCTCATTCTCGAGATCCACGACCCGATCGGCGGGTTACGACACGGTCATCCTACCCTTCCGCATCCACGACGGCCACGTCCTCTAAAGCTCATTCTAACTATCGCGCTTTAATCGATTAGGAAATTTTTATGAATTAGTACATGTTTCACTTGGTTATCCGTGAAGAAATTTTATGAAAAGAATTTAATAGAGATTCTTTCGATCAATCAAAGTTTTAAGTCTTCTGTCCTAATTTACATAGAAAAGTACATCCATTCCCTATACCTTTCATACCTATGCACTCTTCGGGCATTCTTGTCCGTTTCTATCCTGGGGTATTTTTAGTAATTTTGCCACTAGGAAATTTCAGTAATTTTGGTAAGTTGAAGAATATTTTGAAAATTTTAGAAAGTAAATTTTTGCTACTATTGAAATGAGTATCATAACGATTTTTAAAACTTAGAGCTTTCACAAAGCAGGGTTAATCCTTTTGGGTTTTATTTAACGTGTTTAGCCTATGACCGAGTCCTCTTGGTTAGGGTGAACCGGAAACGCACGCACCAGGTAGGAATCCCGCGAAGAGGAGGTGAGTCACGAGGATCGCTTAAATACCAAGCTCTTCCGGATCCAATCCTAGACATGCGCACTAAGGTTACCACACCCTAACTCGGCGACTTGGTCACGGGTTGGTTTTAATTAGGCCATTAAAGTCTTATGAGTTTTGTTGGGGTAGACTAGTCCTAAGGTTCAACACCTATCACACTAACTACGTTCCCTTCTTACCCCTCTATAATAATAATCCATACAAAAAGTTAGAGGTACTTACCTAGGCGGATCGGTGCCGGAGACTCGGTGCCATGCTTATTCAAAACCAAAATATTTCAAATAGACCTACCAAAACATTTTTGGGCCTTGGGGCCCCACACCGAGCTTTGAACAGGGCTCGATACCAATTTGTAACACCCCAAACCGGCCCAAACATTACTGGCCCGAATTTGGTATGCTACGGAGGAAAAACTTTTGAAAATCCCTTTTTAAGTCGTTTTAAATTTTGATAAAAGATATTGTTTTGATTTAAAACAGTTGAGGTGTTATGAAGAAAGCATTACTTAATGTCATTTAAAAATATACTAAGTTAGGTTGTTCTGATTTCAAGTGTACCCGATGGCACAATAAAACATTTTTTACTGAATTAATTTGAGAAAAACATGTGTACCCATTTTAATATCATAAAATAGTTAAGCAATTTATCAAAACATAAAATAATCCAAGTGCAAATTTTAGGAGGCCTTATTACATCTTAAACAAAATAAATCAAACCCATATTAAAATAAAAATAGTTCCAAATCCACCTAGTCCATATTTTCATTGCATGGCGCCTCGAGTTCATCCGGCTCCTTATCCGCAACTACGAGTCACTGAAAATGTTAAAGGAAAAAGGTGAGTCATCAAGACCCAATGTGTAACCCTTTTTCCCGGTTTAATGTAACATCATACACAAATCATAATTAATTTAATATGCACAAGTTTAATATGCACCCAACCTAGCCATCCGTACACCTTTCTCTACCCGTGTGGTACCAAACCCTTTGGTGGTGCCAAACCATGGTGACGTATAGTCACGAAATCCATCAATATTGTGGTACCAAACCACTTTGGTGACCGAAGTCACAATCAAATGATGGGGCCAACCCATCGTGTGATACCAAATCACCGCAGAGGATCCCATATCTCAAAGTGGGGCCAACCCACGGTGGTATCAACCACGAGGACAAGTCTCTATGAGGTGCCAAACCTCTGGAGGTACCAAACCTCCGGTGACCGTAGTCACAATGTGTTACCAAAACACGGTGTCCGTCGACACAAATATCACGCCCCCTCCACTCATCAACCCATATCAACAATTATATACTTTTATGAAATCATGATAATAGGTTTATTTAACAACGTTCATAGATTTATCATTACCATAAACCAAATATTGCACATACCAAATGTGACATGCTTCCCAAAAGCATCAAATAATAATCTCAAAGTAATAAAGACTTACCCGTGTCCTTGTTAATACCATGATGGTATAATATCCATGTCTACACAAACCGATTAGGCATAATATAACACTTAGCATATTTAAAAGATTATAAGATGTGTATGCACACACCTGATACTAACGAGAGTCTTAAATCCCGAATAGACAAATCGGCCACACAAGTTTTCCTTGCCCCCAAAAGCCTTCGAACACTAGCCAACACACTCCTAAATGTAAACCGGTCTCACTTCCCTACAACCAACCATCATCATTAAGGTTATTAGCCTTCGGCTTAAACGAAAACTTAAAAGAATAATCCTTTGAAATAAACCCTTACCACCTTACCAAAATCAATTGATAGAAAAGTCCCGAGGAAAACTATGCTACCTTTAATATTCGGCCAAAGTGATTCAAGATAGGAGAAGAAAATTTTTGTCACAACAAAGAGGTATATTCGGCTAAAGAACAAAAAGAAAATAATAGGAAAAAGGGAATAGAGTTTCGGCAAAGAAGAGAGTATAGAAGATTTTTGGTGTTTAAGCAAAACAAATAGGAGAACAAGATGTTGATGAATGTTTCGGTTTTGAGAGAATGAAATGGAGAAAATAGAAGATGAGCAAAAGAAATGACCAAATGGTCAAAAGAGTTTAGGCTTATCACAAGGTAAAATTCGGCCAAAAGAAAAGAAAAGAGATTGAGAGAGAATTGCAACCTTTTTCACCAAATGCTAGGAATGACCAAAACACTCCTAAACCTTACCAATTACTAGCATATTCGGCCAAATCCTCCCCTTAGCCACATTGCCGTCCAATTTCATGGTCAATTGGCCATGAGTTAGTTTCCAAAACATTTTCCACAAACCAAGCCTTTTGTCCCCTCAATTTACCATAACTTCAAGATATCCTTCCATAACCTTAGGAATCTTATCCCTTATTCCATGCTTTCCTTTAAAATAAATTCAACTTACCAAAATGAAAGTCCAACCTATCATAATCATAGGTTGACCAGGCCATTAATGCTAACATACAAAATAAACTTTTAAAAATGCTAAACATACTACTCGAACCTCTAACCTCAAGCTATAAGTTCAAACACCATAACCACTTTGCCATTAATTCCTTATGTGCTTTAATTAACACTTAAATTAACTTAAGTGCTAACCTCACATAATCCACTTTATTAAATAAACCATACTAAGAATTATCCTACTAAACAGAGAGCTTACTCAAGACCCTAATTAAGTCTTATAACACCACAAATAATATCACAGAGATTTAAACACAAGAAAAATAATTCAATCACAAATAGCCCCAATTTCAGGATGTTACATTACTAATCTCATACTTGATAGGCAAACAAAGTACCTGTATCACTTGATCACTTTGACCAGCATACTTGAACATAATACTCATAATTTCTAATTCATCATTCATAACATGAATAATACTCATTTTCACTTAATAATAACTTTGCTTACTTAGCTTTCTTGTTATCTCAATGGAGCTTAACTCGTTTGCCCGATGAATTTATATGAATAATCGAGGATACTAAATCTCATCTTAGTTTCGAGGCCATGTCTTGACATGGACTTATACGAAGTCTTTCTCGTGAGTTCCCTTGGGAACTTACCATTGCCATGTCTTGACATGGTCTTACTTGGTATCTTTGCTCATGAATTGGTCAATGCCAAGCCTTGGCTTGGACTTACTTTAAATCTCTTTCTCTTGATAGCTTTTCAATGCCAAGCCTGCCTTGGACTTACATGATAACTTCTCAATGCCAAGCCTGCCTTGGACTTACATGATAACTTCTCAATGCCAAGCTTGCCTTGGACTTACATGATAACTTCTCAATGCCAAGCTTGCCTTGGACTTACATGATAACTTCTCAATGCCAAGCTTGCCTTGGACTTACATGATAACTTGCTTGCTTGCCGATGCCATGCCTCGGCTTGGTCTTATACGAACTTTCTTGTTTCATTTTGTAGATCGAGTAACCTAAGCTATTCAACTTCAATTGGGGCTTTCTCATGCTTGATCTCATTAATTTGTTTGTTTAACATAACATTAAACATTTCATAATAACATTGTACATTATACTAAGCAATTCAATGATATAAATCATAAAGCTTAGAAATCATACAAACTTACCTCAATATACAAAATGTAGCTAGGTATGTAATTTAGTCCTCGACCTTGTTCTTGCCTCGGTTTCGATCCGGGCTTCGTTTTTCTTGATCTATAATCATAAATAGATCATTTAATACTCACATTGACTAAATTGACTCTTTACTTATATTTTGGAAAAATTACTATTTTGCCCCTATACTTTCTCATATTTGCACTTTTACCCCAAGGCTCGTAAAATAATTCTCTTTCAACTTTCTTAGACTTCATGCTTAGCTGATTCATTTTCTCTACTATGACAATCCTCAATTCTCACTATTTCTACTATGTATGAACAATCTCATAACTTTTACAAACTAGTCCATATGCTCATTTTTCATGAAATTCACTTAGAAAAAGATGTTTATGTAACATCAAACTCTCATAAACTTCTATAAAACATCATTTAACAAGCATATCATTCATGGGTAGATTTTTAAACATGCATCTTAGCTCACTTTATAGCTAAAAATAGCTAATTTATAATACGAGAACTTCAAAAATACGAAGAATATTAAAAACGGGGCTAAGATGAACTTACTAGCAAGCTTGAAAGATGAACAAACCCTAGCTATGGGTTCTTTGAATTTTTTTGCAATGAGGAAGAAGATGATAGTGATTTTTGTCATCTTTTTCCTTTATTAATCATTTAATAGGCAAATGACTAAAATGCCCTTCTCTTAAAAATTCTCTATTTTACTAACTCATGTCCAATTTTGTCCAAAAATTATGATTTGGGAAAATTGCTATTTAAGGACTTATAATTGCTATTCTAAAGATATTTCATAAAAAATGCTTCTAGAAACTCATATTTTGCAACTTTTTCAATTTGGTCCTTTTTGACCATTCAACCTCAATTTAGCAAAATTGCTTCATGAAACTTTCACACTAACATGCAAACATGGCATGAACCTTAAAAACTCATAAATTTACGTCGGATTTGTGGTCTCACACTACTATTCCGACTAGGCCCTAAATCGGGCTGTTACAGCTTAGCGAGAATAAGATTCACAGGGCTGATTTGATTAAAGAGACTGAGCAGAAAATGAAAGTGATTCGTGAAAGCTTGAAAGCAACGTCAGATCGTCAGAAGTCTTACGCAGACTTGAAATGGAAAGATATTGAATTTGAGATCGGCGATAAAGTATTTTTGAAAGTGTCTCCGTGGAAGAAAATACTTCGATTTGGCCGAAAAGGCAAGTTGAGTCCGAGGTTCATTGGGCCGTATGAGATCGTTGAACGAGTTGTGCCGGTTGCTTATATATAGATGTTACCCCCTGAGTTAGATAAAATTCATAATGTATTTCATGTGTCGATGCTTCGACGATACAGATGTGATCCAACGCATGTGATTGCTCCTACTGCGATTGAGATTCAGTCAGATTTATCGTATAATGAAGAATCGATCCGAATTTTGGCACGACATATTAAAGAGTTGAGAAACAAGAAAATTCCTTTAGTGAAAGTGTTGTGGCACAAACACAGAGTGGAAGAGGCTACATGGGAGCCTGAAGATGTTATGAGAGAGCAATATCTAAACCTATTCACTGGTAAGATTTTCGGGGACGAAAATCCCTAAAGGGGGAGAGTTGTAACAGCCCAGTTTAAACCTTAGTCAGAACAGTGGTTTCGAGACCACAAATATAAGTCAAAAAATATTTTAATATTATTTTCTGTGTCTGCAGTATGTGATTAAGCATATGTGAAAGTTTCGTGAATTAATTTTGTTGTTTGTGTGCTTAATTTGAGAAAAGGACCAAATTGCATAAAATGTAAAAGTAGTCTTCTATTTGATTAAGTGCCTAATTGATGTGTTTTTCTAAAAGTGAGGTCCTTATGTTGTAAATAGACCATTGACATGGTTAATGGACTTTTATGGACAACTATTAAATAGATTATAAGTTAATACCCATGGGTAAAATGGTAAAATATGTGTTAATGTTAATATAATTAAAATAAAACAAAGGCTAGTGGAAGTGTTCATCTTTGTTTGCCGAAATTGAAGAAGAAAGAAGATAACCATGGCTATTTAGGGTTTGGTCCTTTGAAGCTTCAATTGGTATGTGATTTTTGTTTGGTTTTTGATGATTTCTACGTTTTTGTGATCGTTGCTTTGTGTTCTATCAAGCCCATGCTTCAATTTTAGAATTTGATGAAGAATTTGAGATGTTCCATTGATGAATGCTTGAGCTTTGTGATAGTTGGTGATGAAATATGAAAGATCTGTGATAGATTAATATATTTTGTTCTTGAATTTTTAAGGAAATTAGCTATTTTGGGCTAAATTATGAAAATAAGAAATTGAAGGACTAAAATGTGAAATAAATGAAATATGTGGGCTTGTATGAACATAAGGAAAATTCGGCTAGGCATGTGTGAGATGAAATTATGTGAATTTGATGATTTTATGAAATAGGGACTAAAGTGTAAAAATGTGAAAATGTGAGGGCTATTTTGTAAAATGCCCTAAATATGTGTGTTTGGACTAAATTGAATGAATTGGTGATTGAATGAACTAAATTTGAATATGTATAGATCAAGAAAAGAGGGAATTGGATCGAGATCGAGGCAAAGATAAAGTACTCGATTAAGCGACTCGTTTTGTTACTTAGACGTCCGAGGTAAGTTCGTGTATAATGCAAATCGTATAATTTATAATCATGTACTATGAAATGAATGAATATGTGATTGATGAATTATTAATGTTAATTGTGAATTTGAGAGATGTGGCACTAAGTGTGAGAAATAAAAATTACACAGTAATGAATGGCACTGTGTGTGCGAAATAGAGAAAGTATCGACTATACTGATTGGCACTGTGTGTGCGATACCGAATCAAGTTCGGTTTGATAAAGAGGCACTAAGTGTGCGATGTTATTTAAGCTTCGGATATGAATTGGGCACTAAGTGTGCGATTGAATCGAACAGATAATGAAGATTGATTGAAATGTGGTATCGAGCATTGAGTAGCAAAATTGGTTGTAAATTAGGTGTTGGCAAAGGTATGTATGAAACCTAAGTGGTTGATAAATTTGAAAGTAGATGAATGGATCGCTATGTGAGAATTGGTGATAAACCGAAATAGTAACATATTTTCAGGCCCACATTTAGTATGCTTTTGGATGAATTATCCCTTGATTTATGTAAAAAGGTGCTCTTAATCCTTTCTTTTCAAGTCTTATACTCAGGAAAGCACCCAAGGATAAAAAGAACAAGAAACGGGCTCAAAACAGGCCAAAACGGACCAAAGAGGGAATCGACATGGCCTAGACTTGGACCCACACGGTCGTGCCAAGTCAATCATCTAGAACACGATCTAACCCCGACTCACACGGTCGTGTCTTATTAAAGAAATCTAAACACGGCCTTGCCACGATTCACACGGGCGTGCGCCATGGCCGTGCCTCTGCCGTGGAGAAGAGCAATTTCATTCGGGAAAGGATACTTAGGGAGAAAGAAACGTATTTCAAAAGCCTATAAATACACCCTAAGTATGACCTAAGAGGAGGAGCCCAAAGCCATCGTCTAGGGCGTCGTGCTAGGCCAGAAGAAGCGATTTGTGGGGATTCACTCGGGGATAGGCAGTTGATCCATCTCAAGAAGCCAAAATTATACTCAAGATGGAGGATCTCTCCTTCAATTCCTTCAGGGGGTTTTAGGGATTTCTTATGTTTTGTTTTATCTTTTCTCTTGAGATGTTTTCCTTTATTGTTATGAACTAAACCCTTCAGATACCCAAAAGGGATGAAACCTATGATGAATCTTGTTATTGTTTTCTGAATTATATGATAAATACTTAGTTTGTTCTTAATTATGTGAGCTTAATCCAAATTTAATGTGCTTAGGTGGAGGAGGAATAGACCCTGCGTAAGAGTAGATCCAACATAATTAAGCGGAGTGGATCGCACGCCTAGAGATAGGGTGACGAGATTTTGCCGGATTAGGGTGAAACCTAATATGGGAATCCATAGATTGATTTACTGCTATTCTAGGGGGTTATTATAAGAGAACGAGAGTTCCACTAATTAACCTAGGGTTAGATGTTATTCGCCTCGAGAGAGGGTTTAATATACGTTAGGGAGTCTTACGGATCAAACTAAGTGAATAAATCGTATGGTTCAGTGTTAGATAACAAGTGAAGTCTAGGTGGATTCTTCCTAGGTATCATCTAAATCAACTGGGTTTTTCTCAAGTTATTTTCCAAATTCATTCTTCTTTATCTTAGAGTCTTAGTTTAGTAGTTAAATAATTTAGATTAGATAAACAATCTCTCTTTATTTTTAGGCTAAATAATAAAAAGAAAGTTAGTATTAGTACTTTTAGTTCCTTTGGGTTCGATAATCCAGGTCTTGCCTAAGCTATACTCTTTGTTCGATAGGTGCACTTGCCTCAATCGTTGTCGAGTTAGTTTCAGGTTTGATAATTCTTTTTATAAATTTTAAAGCTCGATTCTGGCTGATCAAGTTTTTGGCGTTGTTCTTGAGTGAACTAAAATATTAAGAAAGCTTAATTTTTATTACTTTAGCCAATTTTTTTATTGCAATTTATTAGTTTCATTTTTTTTACTTTGATAATTTTTCTTTTATTTGCTTTGACAGGTAATTTTAGTTTATAGAGGAGATGACACTAAATAACTATCAGTGGCAAGTTATGAGGACAACGCCAGCAAAAGCCACCAATGTCTTCAACCTCGACGTGGTCACCAGGTTATCTAACCAGCTAGAGATGATGAATGAAAAGATGGATGGTTTGAATAGTCTCTCGCAGGTACACCCAGAAATACAATATGATTCAAATTTAGGAGGCGTGGCGAATCCGAGTACCCACCCTACGGATATGGCATGGAGAACGAACAAGTCCAATACATGGGTAACTATTCTAGACCTCAAAATAATTTTTATGATAACACCTATAATGCAGGTTGGAGGTACCATCCCAATTTCTCGTGGGATGATCAAAGTAGCCAAAGATAGAAACTTCCTCCAGACTTTCAACAACCACCTCACCAACAGGAAGAGGAGTCGAACCTTGAAGAGATGCTGACAAAATTCATGGCAGCTACAGATAACCGCCTCCAAAAAACTGAGACAACACTTAATGACCAACAAGCATCGATCAAAGGGATCAAGAACCAAGTTGGGGAACTTACTGAGTCAGTTGGGGAACTTACTAAGTCAGTTATACAACTTGCTAAGCTGATCTCAGAACTACCACAAGGAAGCTTGCCAAGCAATACTAAAACTAACCCAAAAGAACAAATTCAAACCATAACAGCTCATGACAGTGAAAGGTTAGTGGAATCTGACCCAAGGCAAGAGCCTGTGGTGAGTGGATGTAAGGTTGAGGTAAGCCAGGATTTACCAAACCTGGTAATTACAGAGCACCAAGCTCGTGCGCCATACCCCAATGCGACAAACAAAAACCACACAGAGGAAGAATTCGGTAAGTCTCTTAAACTTCTAAAGAAATTTCATATTAACTTGCCGTTTCTTGAAGCTCTTTCGTAGATGCTAGATCCCAGACCTCGCACCAATAAAGAAGAAATTCATGAGGATCGAAGGCTTCAGAGCGATGAACAAGACGAGTGGAAGACACACTTTAAAGAGAAACTAGGAATACACGGAGTGAAACCGAAGGAAACCCCAGACGAGCTGATGGGAACAACAAATCACTTCAAAATAGGGGATCAGGTATTGTTGAATAAGAAAGACCCTCGAATCACCAAATCAGACCTTAAGACAAATGAAGAAATCACTTTTGAGGTACTTAATGTCTTCCAATACGGCACAGTCGAGGTAAGCAATCCTAAATTCAACACTTTTGAGGTAAACATTACTCGACTTAAACTATTTATCAAAAATCGAATTGATCGCATGAGAAAGGATTTTCACCTCTTCAAACCACCTTGACCATACAAATGAGAGGTAAAGTCTAGCTTAAGACTATAAACTAGCGCTTCTCGGGAGGCAACCCGAGCACTAACACAATTTATTTTTACATTTTGCTTTAAATTTATTTTCTTTTTTTCTTCTTTTCTTTACACCTAGTTATAAACTAACCAGAAGTGCAGATTTCTAAGTCACACGGCCTTGCACATGGCCGTGGCCGTGGCCGTGTGGACCATAAGAATCCCCGTACTAAAATAGCAGAGGCCGTACGAATCAGTTCCAACCACTTTTCGACGTCACGGATCCAACCACTACACCACGGGCACCGGCAAAGGGGCACGGCCGGGCCCCATGACCGTGTGAAGCTACTGACTTTCCAAGCACGGAGTGAACACGCCCGTGACCGAAATCGTGCCAACATACTGACTTGTCAAACACAGGCTAGACACGAGCGTGGGGTAACCAACACGCCTAGGCACACGGCCGTGGGATGCGGCCGTGTGAATCGACACACCCTCCGTCCACGGGCGTGGGAGAGCCTCAGATACAAAATTTTATTTAAACCCCACAGCCCTCCCCCTTCACCCCACCTTCTTCCATCTTCTTTTTTCTTTCAAAAATCTCTCCCCTTTCCTTAGAAACAAAGCCTCTATCACTCTTGAGCTACGCTAGAACCATGCCAAAAAAGCTGAAGGAATCAAGCACAATCTCCTCAAAGGAGACCGATCTACATAAGTTCATGCCGGCCGCTTCATTCTCACGACAAGCCAAGGATATTTGAGGCTATCTAGTTTTTATTTCATTTTTCTCTTTTGCTTCAATTTCCTTCCCTTTAACAATCTTATGCTTAATATAGTTTATTTTATCTTAGTTTCTTAATTTTAGGTTCTAAAGGCTGCTAGGGAATCACGCCACGACCACCACCTTATCCTCAGCCTTAGAAATCACATCCAACAATAAGGGCTCTACGGTCCATCCATCTTTTCTTTTAATTTTAGTTTCATCTTTATTTTTCTCCACTTTAGCTTGCTTTTCCTTAAGTATTTAATTAGTATAGTTTTAACTATTATTAGTATATCCTGGATAATCCTGCATGAGCTACCCAACTTCTTCATCTAGCGCAGGATCACCACCCAGAACGACCCCTCCAACGTATTTTCCACGTCCTCCAAGGATTCCATCCATAATTCAGGGAGTTTTACTTATCCCCATATCTTCTGATCTGAACATTACATTTATATTATCTAACTTTGTACATTGAGGGCAATGTACATCTTAAGTGTGGGGGGTGAACAACTTAAAAAGGCACCTAATTTTTATCATTATTCTCAAATTTCTAAAATTAGGTACCAAACTTTTTGCATTGTTCTCAAAATCCTAAATTTAGTCTTGTTTTTAAGTAAATTTCTCATATTACTAATTAGGATGAAATTTCTGATGATTTATGATTTTTATTGATATGTTTTAGATTAAGTCATTGATAATTGTGCATTGATAATTAAATTCTAAGAATACTAGAGAATCAAGCATAATAAGTCTATTTTTCTGAATTAAAAATTTTCTAGGTCGTCTACCTGAATTTCAATATTACCTTGAAATTTGATATTTACAAGGTTGATGTCAAAAATACCCATATTTTTTGTGAGTTTTTAAGCCTTATAGAGCATAAATTCTTTTTCTTGCTCACTTTATTGATTATAAGTATGTCAACACTGATTTGTTATTCTAGAACTTGCATCGATTATACATATCGAGACCATATTTTTTATTTGATATACAGAGATGATAAAGGCACCTAGGTTTTAACCCACTTACTCCATAGAAAGCCTACCTTCATAATTAACCCCTAGTGAACCCCTTTCAATCCTAACAACCCTATTTATTGACTCACCCACTAATATTAACCCAAAACCCTTTGTAATTGTTATCACCATTCTTTCTAACTACCCCTATATCGAGATTTGATCTGATTAGTTGCCTAATTATGTATTTTAGTAATTTATCCTTTATTATGTATTTAGTTTGTTCTTAAAAAAAAATGACAAAATATATTCATTATTAGTTATGTGATTAAATGAGCTTATACATTTATTTAAATTCCAAATATCGAAGAAGAAGCTCGTATTATTAGTATTATTAGTTTTCAATTGATGTAATTATTATTATTAGTTCATTAGTCCTTAGTTAGGTAATTTTTCAATTCAATCTCGATTCTAACCCTCTAATTCAGCCTTATTTCACACCTTAACCCTAGCCCCGTTACAACCCTAACAAAGACCTTTTGATTTGTGTTTCATCTCATATTTCAGTGGTGGAGATTTGATTTTCATGCAAGCCTTTGGGATTAACCCTTCATGTTTGACTTTTGAGTGCCTAAATTTTGAACCTTAAACACTTTGAGTGATTCGAGTGAATCTTTAGTGAGGATGTCAATCCTTGAAAATTTTAAATCAGAGGTAATTATTTAGATGAAGGGAAACACCTATGTTTTGTGCTACAAAATATAAGGCTTATAGTGCTTGAATTTTTAGGACACTTTGAGTTGAATTATCCATGTATAAATTATCTCTGAATTATGTTGAAACACTATCAATGACTATTATGAATTATAGGAAGTTCGTTTTAATTGTAAGTTGAAAATTTTGCTTGAGGACAACCAAAAGCTTAACTGTGGGGGTATTTGATAAACCGAAATAGTAACATATTTTAGGCCCACATTTAGTATGCTTTTGGATGAATTGTCCCTTGATTTATGTAAAAAGGTGCTCTTAATCCTTTCTTTTCATGTCTTATACTCAGGAAAGCACCCAAGGATAAAAAGAACGAGAAACGGGCTCAAAACGGACCAACACGGACCAAAGAGGGAATCGACACGGCCTGGACTTGGACCCACACGACCGTGCCAAGTCAATCATCTAGAACACGGTCTAACCCCGACTCACACGGTCGTGTCTCATTAAAGAAATCCGAACACGGCCTGGCCACGATTCACACGGGCGTGCGCCATGGCTGTGCCTCTGCCGTGGAGAAGAGCAATTTCATTCGGGAAAGGATACTTAGGGAGAAAGAAACGTATTTCAAAAGCCTATAAATACACCCTAAGTATGACCTAAGAGGAGGAGCCCAAAGCCATCGTCTAGGGGCGTCGTGGTAGGCCAGAGAAGGCAGATTTGTGAGGATTCACTCAGGGATAGCCAGTTGATCCATCTCAAGAAGCCAGAATTATACTCAAGACGGAGGATCTCTCCTTCAATTCTTTTAGGGGGTTTTAGGGATTTCTTATGTTTTGTTTTATCTTTTCTCTTGAGATGTTTTCTTTATTGTTATGAACTAAACCCTTCGGATACCCGAAGGAGATGAAACCTATGATGAATCTTGTTATTGTTTTTTGAATTATATGATAAATACTTAGTTTGTTCTTAATTATGTGAGCTTAATCCAAATTTAATGTGCTTAGGTGGAGGAGGAATAGACCCTGCCTAAGAGTAGATCCAACATAATTAAGCGGAGTTGATCACACGCCTAGAGATAGGGTGACGAGATTTTGCCAGATTAGGGTGAAACCTAATATAGGAATCCATAGTTCGATTTACTGCTATTCTAGGGGGTTATTATAAGAGAACGAGAGTTCCACTAATTAACCTAGGGTTAGACGTTATTCACCTCGGCGAGGGTTTAATATACGTTAGGAGTCTTCTGAGATCAAACTAAGTGAATAAATCGTATGGTTCAGTGTTAGATAACAAGTGAAGTCTAGGTGGATTCTTCCTAGGGTATCATATAAATCAACTGAGTTTTTCTCAAGTTATTTTCCAAATTCATTCTTCTTTGTCTTAGAGTCTTAGTTTAGTAGTTAAATAATTTAGATTAGATAAACAATCTCACTTTATTTTTAGGCTAAATAATAAAAAGAAAGTTAGTATTAGTACTTTTAGTTCCTTTGGGTTCGATAATTCGGTCTTGCCTAAGCTATACTACTGTTCGATAGGTGCACTTGCCTCAATCGTTGTCAGAGTTAGTTTCCAGGTTCGATCATTCTTTTTATAAATTTTAAAGCTCTGATTCACAACAATCAATTGGATATAATTGAGCAAGTGTATCTTTGTTAAATTATCTATGTGATGGTTTAATTTGTACATTGATTTGATTCATTGAGTAAATTGTATTATATTACGAACTTACCAACCTTTAGAGCTTACTGTGTGAAGCGTTTCTCTGTTTTACAGTGTATTAAAAGTTAGCTCGGATCCGGGATTGTCAGCGACTCAATCACACTATCGACTAACTATTTTGGTATTTTTGGAAGATGTATTATGTATGGTTTATGGCATGTATAGGCTAGTTGATATGGCATGTTTTGAGGTGTATAAAATTTTCCATGTGATATGGCTTGAAAGTTGAATAATGTTAGTATATATGTGGGGAATTATGTGAATGATGAATATGGTATGTTTCATGCTTAAATGGTTGATGAGAATTGAGGTTTAAACATGAACTTGTGGTATGGGTTTTATGATGCTTGACTTATGAGATTTGGAATATGGAATTGGTAGTTTAGATAGACTTATTGAGTTGAATTTGAGCATAGGAATAAATGATGTAGTTGATGATTAGTTGGTGCATATATTGGTATGTTTTGGTTGCCATTTGAGGTATAAGTGTTTATGAATTGAGGCTTATAGGTGATTTTAAGTGTTAGTGGCAAGTTTGGTCTTGTAAAGGGCCTATAATTGCCCAAACGGTTGAGCACACGGGTGTGTGGCTCGACCGTGTCCTTCGAGTTTGCAAATTGAAACAAGTCAGGCTCGACCACGAGTGAGGCACACGGGCATGTCTCAGGCCATGTGGACAAGTCAGTATGTATGCCCTGTTTTGCCACGGCTTAGACACATGGGCATGTCTGAGGCCGTGTGAGGCACACGGCTTACCCACACAGGCGTGTGACCTCTGTAGCTTGGAAAAAAAATGTTTGATTTTCAGAAAATTTTGTATGTGTTTGGTTTAGTCCCGACCCCTTTCTAACACGTGTTTAAGGTCTCGTAGACCTCATTAAAGGACTATATGTATATATTTTGTTATGTCTGAACGATGATAGACTTTGTGTTGTAAAATGTTAGTAAATGTTCTGGATTGATCGGTAATGCTTCTTAACCCTAGACCGGCGATGGTTAAGGGTTAGGGGTGTTACATCGCCCATTCCAGGAAAAGAAAAGCTACTGGGCCTTCATTTTCCTCCTCTTCGACTGCAACCACTAGACTTTGATACCTCATTTTTTACCATCAACCCCATGAGGAAAGGTACCAACATCTAAAAGATAAATTGTTGGGTTTGAGTCGGTGTATCAACTGGGAATCCCTTTAGACTGTGGGTTTATGTAATATCCATAACCCGGGTCTAATAGTTTTGAGTATATTTTTCGGGTTCCGAGTGTGAAACTAGGAATTTATAGGGTTTCTAGTAGTTTTTAATTTAATTTAGGGGGTTAATTTCATTTGAAATCGATTAAACAATAATATAGAAAATTAAAGGATATATATTTTCAAAAAATTAATTTTAAAAATTTTAAATAATTATTAGTGAAAATAATCAATTTGGGTTGAAATAGAATTTTAAAATAATTTTTATTCGGGGTAATTTCAGTAAAATTTAAATATTAGTTAAATAGTACTTAATTGTAAAACAAGGGAAAATTTAGAGTATTTATATGGAAAATAAACCTTAAAATTCAGAATTTTGGAGGGAAAGGATTAAATGGTAAAGGGAAATGAGGGAGTGGCAATTAGGCAAAATTCCCAATTTTTAAATTTCTGATGAGTGGTTTCAGTTTTAAAGCTAATGTATCTAGCCAACTTTTCACACATTTTACATCAAATTAGAGAGCTTTAAAATTCTTTTCTTTTGCATGATTTTAAAGATCTATCATCAGAGAATAGATCCAACCAATTTCCTTCTCAAAATACTCTCCCAATTCACCCGAAATTATTCTCAAAAGTAGCAAAAAATATTATGAAATTTCTTAAGTTTCCTGAATCAAGATTTTCAATCAATGAATTTAGAGTGAATCAAAGGTAATCTTCATTCCTATACTTGTTTTTATGATGATTAGAAACATTTTTACATGATTTGTGAGTCCATTAAAGGATTTTTATCAATGCCATCTTCTTCCAAGAACACATGGTTCTTTAATGGTGGATCTTGAATTTTGAGAGGAAATCCACAAATTAATGGATGTTCCAACTCAAAATGGATCTATTGTAATGTTTTTGATCTTATTTATCAAGATTAAACATGATTTGTTAGGTAATTTAAAGAAATCTGAATTTCATCATCTTCATGAACCAATTTTCTGAAATTTTCTGAAGTTTATTTAAAGATGAAATTGATGCTTAGTATAAGTGTATTTTTTTTTTAGTATTGATGATTAAAAGTGTTTAGGAGGGCTGGAGAGATCGACTTTGAGAGGAATTGAGTTTTCGACTTGATGTTACAAATGCGGTAAGATATCTTTGTGAGAGGATTTCAATTAGTATAGTTAACAAAAATTCATGTTTATTATAGAATTGGAAAGGTGGTAATGTCTACTTTATCTCTATTGAAGCTTCGAATCTTGAAAGGGACCAAGATAACCGGAATTGAAGTTTGGATTTGCTTGGTTGATCACTTGTTTGTGGTAGAATAAATTGTGTAACACCCCAAACCCGGCCCAGACGTTACGGTCGAATCTGGCGTGTCACATCAAAGTGTTTTTCATAATCAAGGTTGATGGGAGAAATCGTTTGAAAAAAAATCCATTTAGTTCTTATTTCTTGGGAAACAATTGGTAAGTTATAAAAACCAACGCTTAGTAAAATGATTACCATGTTTGTTTCTGTTGATTTAAATTCGCGGAAGCTATTCTATTTTCAGTTATCTTGAAGTTGAAAATATGTGTTGCCTTGTAAAACAGTTATTAGTTGTGAAAACTTGTTTGTATTCGTTTGGCAGTTCAAATAAGAAATTAAATACCCAATCAAAAAGAAAATTAAAGCCACCAAAGGCCTCATTACCAAAATCAATAGCCCAATATAAAAGAAATATATAAGTCTAAAGCAATCATCAGCAAACGTGTGGCCACCTCTGAGTCCCTCGCGGCTCCAAATCGTCTAAGGCTGGGGATTACCTGTACAGTTAAAAGAAATGGTGAGTTTATGAAAACTCAGTGTGTAATCCCCTATCATTTAGTCAGTAATATATGCGGCAACAGTCTGGGCCTGAGCCCTATTCAGTAACAGAACAATGTGGGCTTTAACCCAAAACAATAACAGTGTAGTCTGGGCCTTAGCCCATTATAGTATCAAAATCAAAAACCGAATACATGTGGTGTAACACCCCCAAACCCGGCCCACAAGTCTCGTCCGGATCTGGTTATGTCACTGCGGAATGACGGATAAAAATCTTTGACTTCAGAGTAAAACTTGAAAACTCTGTTAACTTTCGGGAAGTAAGTCCATTAAAAATTATTAAATAATATAAGCTTGGTTTGAATTAAAACTTTATTATAATTTATTATAATATAAATCCTTTGTAAAAATATTACTAAATACTATGAAACCTTTATCAACTATAAATAGAGTACTTTAATCAAAAGTGGCCCTCATTACAAAATAATTAATCCAAGTACTTCAAACTAAAATGCTTGAAATAAAAATATTCAAAACGTCTACTTCTGCATGAAAATCTGCTTCTGCATGGCCACCTTTGTATCTACTCCAACCCGGTCCATTAATCACGACTCACCTGTGATGTTTAAAAAGTTGGGTGAGTCATACTGGACTCGAGTGTGTGTAATTAAACCACCGATATCCACCCACATGTTAGCCACAAATCAACCCAATTATAAAATGCATAAATATAATCATTTAAACATTACCACAACTGGGCTTGGCCCACAATCAAATCATATCAAATCTTTGGGCTAGGCCCTTTTCTCATCAATCCATCGATTCATTGGGCTTGGCCCATTTCCACGTATGTTCTCAAAACATACAAATCCACAAGTCATATTGGGCTTGGCCCATTTCCATATCAATTCATAACGAAACCATGCAATCATGATACCCAACCCAATCCTAAGGTCCATCCGCTACACACCCCCTTATCCGACCTACCACACACGGGGACTATCGAGTCACCCTCTCCTTTTCCCTCCATAAAGGCAACCAATGCCATCCACGATGTAGCGTATAGCTAACATCAAACCACGATGGAGCACACAAAGCAATCCATCAAGCCACGATATGGCATAGAGCCGATATCAATCAAGGTAACCACGCGAACTAAATCGCAAAGATCCACAACGCGACCTCGGTCGGCGCCAATCCACGATGTAGCACAAAGTCGACTTCAACCACGTGCTCGAAGTACACCCGTACCTTCTTTCAAAAACCCACCCATGCACATGTAACATAATATGATCTTTGAGATGATGCATGTACATGATATTCACAATCATAGGCATGCTCACATAGTTAAAATCAATTATCACATATTAGCCAATTTGCTACTAAACTCGGTCGTCATCATACCCCTTTAGGGTATCCATTACACATATGGTACTTTGCATTCATTAGTAAACATATAGCACAAATGAGATATCATACAAATCCGGAAACAATGGTCTAACCACACACCTTATTACTTGGAGTTCTAGACTCTCGATCCTCGACGCTATCGTTTAGTGAGACTACGGCTATTTGCCTAACGTTTTCGTTATTGGCCCACACCCGGTGGCCAATCTCGCGTCACGTAAACGGATCTCTTCTTGAACTTTGGGATGGGAGCTTTCCCTTGCCCACTTTGGTTTTCGCACTCGCATCCATCGGCGATACTTAATCGAACCACCACGATTAATCACAGCAATCAAAATCTACAAATATCGAATCTAGATCACCTATTAACATCCTTACCGAAATCGAGATCCGAAGGCTTTCTTTGCTTCTCATCGATTTGCCCTTACAACCGACTTGGTTTCCTACCAAATCCGAGTCAAGCGATGGTTCACCTCGATAATAACATGTTTCCAAACAAAAACCGAAATCAGTTCTTACCTTGAAAGAGTCGACAGAACACAAGGATGGGATAGCAATAGGCATTCGGCTACCATTACTTACCTTGATGAGTCTAAACCCGAGAGATTCCCCTTTTAAGCTCCTTGGTGCTGGCTACAACAACACAAAACAAAGCATCACCTTGGCCCTTAGAGACATTCGGCCACACCAAAACTAAGGCCAACCATTCGGTTTTGGCCACTAAAACAAGGAATTCATAAATCGATTACTAAGGACAGAACATACTTACCACTCTTGCTTAAGATTCGGCCAACCACACTAGGACACCAAGGGAGATTTCGGCTTCAAGCTTGGTAAAATAGAAAAGGGATGGAGAGGTTAAAGATTCCGGCAAAGCATCTAAAACAAGGTGGAACATTCGGCTTAAGAACGAAAGAAATAGAAGTAGACAAAATGAGGTTTAGGGGGGGTTCAAGTGGACATTCGGCTATTAGAAAAATTTAGGAGACACAATTTACAACTTTTTGGCAAGAGTCTAAAAGAATAATTCGGCATTCTACCCCCCTATTTATAGCCTTTGGTCACTACTCCCACGTGAAGAATCCATCATTCGACCATCACTACTAATTCAAATTAATTTGAATTAGACAACTCCTTCACTATTTAATCCATATTTATCTCTTTACCAAATAAAAACAATAACCCACTAATGACCATTATCTCTAATTTCAACTAAAATAATCCTCTAATTATCTAAAATAATAAAGTAATCAAATGCTTATCACCTCCTACCAGTAGAATTCAAAAAGCTAAACAACTCCAATTAACTCTTATCTTCATCCATTCAAAAACAATTTGAATGGTTCCACTATTATCCCACCTATTAAAATGAAGATTAACAAAACAACCACTAGATAAAATAAAACCTTATCCTCACCTACCTAAGACTCCATGTGCCAGTCCACACCTTCAAATTCTTTGCCAAAAAGAATAAAATAAAATTGAACTCCAAAACGCAACTCTCTTGGTTGAACTGGAACCACTGCTTTGCACACCTTTCCCCAACGCCTGTGCCACTCGGCCACTTTGATTTTATGCCATAAAGCCACACCATTTAATTTTTAAACCCTTCCTACTCCAGCCCATAATCGCATATGAAAAGTAAAGCGCCAAAATCTTGCTGCAGAGCCCTCGAACCAGCGCCCCGCTCACCTCTAGCTCCTATGTGCCGCACGAGAACCACTTGGCCAAGTTGCTTTGCTTGTGTCAAAAACACGCCCCAGCTCCTTTTAAGGCTTCCTACCTTGCAAAGCGGCAACATCCAAAAATTAAAATCAGTTTTGTTGCCGCTTGGACTCGAACCAGGCCCTCAATGGCGCAACTTCCAGCCCCCTTTAGCAACGCATTGAGCCACTTTGCCAATGCCTTTCTTGTGCCATAACCTTCCAAAAATTATTTTAAGGCCTTCACCCTATTTCCCCTTTTACACTAAAAATCCAAAATTTTCCAAAGCCTTCCCCTTTCATCGAGCATTCTTAAAACTTTAAAACACATCCAAAAACACCCCAAAAATCTTCCAACACTGAATTATACTCAAATTGCATAGCCCCTAAATCGGGTGTTACAATTCTACCCTCTCCTTAAAAATAATTTCGTCCTCGAAATTACTTTACTAACAAAAGCGTCCATACAACCTATCTTACCACCTTACGCTTATGTTGCGCACTCGACCTTACTAAGGCTATCGTGCCTACACAATCTCTAAGTTCGCGCTCAAAATTGAAACACCTCTCTTCGCAACACAGAAAAGGCTAACTCATAAGCAAGCAAAGTAATTAAAGCATGTACCAAAGCAAAGGAGCTTACCTGATATCACATCCTTGGTTGACTCTAACTAGAACCATTCCTTCCATGACTTGAACCATGACCCCTCGTCGCTCGAGGACAATTCTTAACCAGATGTGCCTTAGATCCACACCGAAAGCATTCTTTACTATTTCCCCAACACTCTCCTGTGTGAGGTCTTCCACATCGAGCACAAGAACGATTCCGATCCACTGGTACAAGTGCACTTACAGGGTTCTCGGTCCTTGGTCTTTTCTGGGCATTACCCAACGATACTGATGGTCCAACATCTCTCTTATTCTCGCTCCTATTCTTTTCTCGGTTTTCTCTTATAGTCTTCTTAACCTCTTCACGATCCGAGCTTTCTCCACTAGCACCGAAGTCTCTCTCCCTGCATGAGCAATCAAGATTCGAAGTTCATCTCGCAATCCGTCCTCAAACCGGATGCACCTCTCATAATCGATGGCCACAATTCCCTTAGCATAATCGGCTTAACCGCACAAATTCCGCCGTACTCGACTATCGACTTACTTCCTTGCACTAGATTTAGAAACGCTTTCCTTTGCGAGTCCAAATAAGCGGCTCCTACGTACTTTCCTTCAAACTTAACCTTAAAGAAATCCCAATCCGGATCGATCTGCCGGTACACCTTGTTTGACGATGAGCCACCAACGATAAGCGTCGCGAAGTAATGAAACAACACCTTTCGGCTTTTCTTCGTTGGTACAGTCCAAATCGTCCATGATTCTTTCGATTGCTTCTAGCCAATACTCCGCTACGTTAGGAGCTACTCCGACACTCCTCTAAAGGTCTCGGCTCCATTTGATCTAAGCCTTTCGAAACCGACTTCCGAGTTCCATTTCCTCTACTAACTCCTACTACTCGTTCTAGCGCTCGCAACATGGCCCGCGATCATTGCGTCATCTTCACCTATCGATCTTGTTCCTCGCGCGCTTCGCTGGTGGCATGCACTTCACTTTCGACCCACGGCCGGACCCTACCGGCCCGATCTTTGCCATTCTACCTCTCGCGCCCCTAGAACTCATCTCTATCATCGCGATTTAATCGATTAACAAGTTTTATGCATTAGAAATTGTTCCACTTGTTTATCCGTGAACAAATCTTATGAAAAGAATTTCTAGAGGTAGTTCTTTCGATCACACAAATTTTCAGTTCAAGTTCCCTATTCTATTTCAGAATATCACGTTCATCCATAAGGACACATCCATTCATCAACAAAAACACATTCCTTCCTCATTAAAGGCACATTCAGTGGTATCCACCACACACATTCACTATCCAGACATCTCTGCCTGTTTTTACCCCAGGGGTATTTTCGTCATTTTCCTACAGGGGTATTTTTGGTAATTTTGTAAATCGAGAAAACATCTTTCAAAATCAGATTTAGAGTTTACAAACCAAAGGGGTAAATTTTGGAAATTTTAAAACTAAGGGTTTTAAAACAGTGAGGCAAATCCCTTTCGGGTTTTAATAATTGGTTTAGCCTATGAACAAGTCCTCTTGGTTAAGGTGAACCGTAGCTACGCACCAGGTAGGATTCCAGCGAAGAGGAGGTGAGTCACGAGGACTGCTTAAGTACCAGGCTCTTCCGGATCCACTCCTAGACATGCGCACAATGGTTGCCACACCTTAACTTTCGCGACTTAATCACGAGGTTTGTTTAGTAACCTTAAGTCTTATGCATGTGTTTGAGTAGACTAGTCCTAGGGTTCAATAGCCCTAATATTCTAATCTACGAGCCCAAATAAGCCCATAACAATTCACATATAACAAATCACTTCAAAAGTCCAAGTACTTACAGTGGACTCGGAAGTAGGAGGTACAGTGCCATGCGAAAAAAACTGAAAAAATTTTCTTAAAAGCCCATATTTTTAAAAAGCCCATTTTGAAAATGTTTTTGGGCCCAAAACCCTCAAAGCCGAGTTTTGAACCGGGCTCTGATACCAAACTGTAACACCCCCAAACCCGGCCCACAAGTCTCGTCCGGATCTGGTTATGTCACTGCGGAATGACGGATAAAAATCTTTGACTTCAGAGTAAAACTTGAAAACTCTGTTAACTTTCAGGAAGTAAGTCCATTAAAAATTATTAAATAATATAATCTTGGTTTGAATTAAAACTTTATTATAATTTATTATAATATAAATCCTTTGTAAAAATATTACTAAATACTATGAAACCTTTATCAACTATAAATAGAGTACTTTAATCAAAAGTGGCCCTTATTACAAAATAATTAATCCAAGTACTTCAAACTAAAATGCTTGAAATAAAAATATTCAAAACGTCTATACGCTTGAAAAATGCATCGCATGGCCACCTTTGTATCTACTCCAACCCGGTCCATTAATCACGACTCACCCGTGATGTTTAAAAGTTGGGTGAGTCATCTGGACTCGATGTGTAATTAAACCACCGATATCCACCCACATGTTAGCCACAAATCAACCCAATTATAAAATGCATAAATATAATCATTTAAACATTACCACAACTGGGCTTGGCCCACAATCAAATCATATCAAATCTTTGGGCTAGGCCTTTTCTCATCAATCCATCGATTCATCGGGCTTGGCCCATTTCCACGTATGTTCTCAAAACATACAAATCCACAAGTCATATTGGGCTTGGCCCATTTCCATATCAATTCATAACGAAACCATGCAATCATGATACCCAACCCAATCCTAAGGTCCATCCGCTACACACCCCCTTATCCAAACCTACCACACACAGGGGACTATCGAGTCACCCTCTCCTTTTCCCTCCATAAAGGCAACCAATGCCATCCACGATGTAGCGTATAGCTAACATCAAACCACGATGGAGCACACAGCAATCCATCAAGCCACGATATGGCATAGAGCCGATATCAATCAAGGTAACCACGCGAACTAAATCGCAAAGATCCACAACGCGACCTCGATCGGCGCCAATCCACGATGTAGCACAAAGTCGACATCAACCACGTACTCGAAGTACACCCGTACCTTCTTTCAAAAACCCACCCATGCACATGTAACATAATATGATGATGAGATGATGCATGTACATGATATTCACAATCATAGGCATGCTCACATAGTTAAAATCAATTATCACATATTAGCCAATTTGCTACTAACACAGTCGTCATCATACCCCTTTAGGGTATCCATTACACATATGGCAATCGCATTCATTAGTAAACATATAGCACAAATGAGATATCATACAAATCCCGGAAACAATGGTCTAACCACACACCTTATTACTTGGAGTTCTAGACTCGATCCTCGACGCTATCGTTTAGTGAGACTACGGCTATTTGCCTAACGTTTTACGTTATTGGCCCACACCCCGGTGGCCAATCTCGTCATGCCAGAAACGGATCTCTTCTTGAACTTTGGGATGGGAGCTTTCCCTTGCCCACTTTGGATTGGCACTCGCATCCATCGACGATACTTAATCGAACCACACGATTAATCACAAAGCAATCAAAATCTACAAATATCGAATCTAGATCACCTATTAACATCCTTACCGAAATATCGAGATCCCGAAGGCTTTCCTTTGCTTCTCGTCGATTTGCCCTTACAACCGACTTGGTTTCCTACCAAATCCCGAGTCAAGCGATGGTTCACCCTCGATAATAACATGTTTCCAAACAAAACCGAAATCGGTTCTTACCTTGAAAGAGTCTAACAGAACACAAGGATGGGATAGCAATAGGCATTCGGCTACCATTACTTACCTTGATGAGTCTAAACCCGAGAGATTCCCTTTTAAGCTCCTTGGTGCTGGCTACAACAACACAAAACAAAGCATCACCTTGGCCCTTAGAGACATTCGGCCACACCAAAACTAAGGCCAACCATTCGGTTTTGGCCACTAAAACAAGGAATTCATAAATCGATTACTAAGGATGAACATACTTACCACTCTTGCTTAAGATTCGGCCAACCACACTAGGACACCAAGGAGATTTCGGCTTCAAGCTTGGTAAAATAGAAAAGGGATGGAGAGGTTAAAGATTCAGGCAAAGCATCTAAAACAAGGTGGAACATTCGCTTAAGAACGAAAGAAATAGAAGTAGACAAAATGAGGTTTAGGGGGGGTTCAAGTGGACATTCGGCTATTAGAAAAATTTAGGAGACACAATTTACAACTTTTTGGCAAGAGTCTAAAAGAATAATTCGGCATTCTACCCCCCCTATTTATAGCCTTTAGTCACTACTCCCACGTGAAGAATCCATCATTCGGCCATCAGCTACTAATTCAAATTAATTTGAATTAGACAACTCCTTCACTATTTAATCCATATTTATCTCTTTACCAAATCAAAAACAATAACCCACTAACAGCCATTATCTCTAATTTCAACTAAAATAATCCTCTAATTATCTAAAATAATAAAGTAATCAAATGCTTATCACCTCCTACCAGCCGAATTCAAAAAGCTAAACAACTCCAATTAACTCTTATCTTCATCCATTCAAAAACAATTTGAATGGTTCCACTATTATCCCACCTATTAAAATGAAGATTAACAAAACAACCACTAGATAAAATAAAACCTTATCCTCACCTACCTAAGACTCCATGTGCCGTCCACACCTTCAAATTGCTGCCAAAAAGAATAAAATAAAATTGAACTCCAAAACGCAACTCTCTTGGTTCGAACCTGGAACCACTGCTGCACACCTTTCCCCCAACGCCCAGGCCACTCGGCCACTTTGATTTTTATGCCATAAAGCCACACCATTTAATTTTTAAACCCTTCCTACTCCAGCCCATAACTGCATATGAAAAGTAAAACGCCAAAATGCTGCTGCAGGCCCTCGAACCAGCGCCCCCGCTCACCTCTAGCTCCTATGTGCCGCACGAGAACCACTTGGCCAAGTTGCTGCTTGTGTCAAAAACACGCCCCAGCTCCTTTTAAGGCTTCCTACCTTGCAACGGCAACATCCAAAAATTAAAATCGGTTTTTGTTGCCGCTTGGACTCGAACCAGTGCCCTCAATGGCGCAACTTCCACTTCTTTAGCAACGCATTGAGCCACTTTGCCAATGCCTTTCTTGTGCCATAACCTTCCAAAAATTATTTTAAGGCCTTCCTGCCCTATTTCCCCTTTTTACACTAAAAATCCAAAATTTTCCAAAGCCTTCCCCTTTCATCCGAGCATTCTTAAAACTTTAAAACACATCCAAAAACACCCCAAAAATCTTCCAACACCTGAATTATACTCAAATTGCATAGCCCCTAAATCAGGGTGTTACAATTCTACCCTCCTTAAAAATAATTTCGTCCTCGAAATTACTTTACTAACAAACGTCCATACAACCTATCTTACCACCTTACGCTTATGCTGCGCACTCTGACCTTACTAAGGCTATCGTACCTACACAATCTCTAAGTTCGCGCTCAAAATTCGAAACACCTCTCTTCGCAACACAGAAAAGGCTAACTCATAAGCAAGCAAAGTAATTAAAGCATGTACCAAAGCAAAGGAGCTTACGATATCACATCCTTGGTTGACTCTAACTAGAACCATTCCTTCCATGACTTGAACCACGACCCTCCTCGCGCCGAGGACAATTCTTAACCGGATGTGCCTTAGATCCACACCGAAAGCATTCTTTACTATTTCCCCAACACTCTCTGTGTGAGGTCTTCCACATCGAGCACAAGAACGATTCCGATCCTTTGGTACAAGTGCACTTACAGTGGTTCTCGGTCCTTGGTCTTTTTTCCGGGCATTACCCAACGATATCGATGGTCCAACATCTCTCTTATTCTCGCTCCTATTCTTTTCTCGGTTTTCTCTTATAGTCTTCTTAACCTCTTCAGCCGATCCGAGCTTTCTCCACTAGCACCGCGAAGTCTCTCTCCCCTCTGCGGAGCAATCAAGATTCGAAGTTCATCTCGTAATCCGTCCTCTCAAACCGGATGCACCTCTCATAATCGAGTGGCCACAATTCCCTTAGCATACTCGGCTTAACCGCACAAATTCCGCTTCAGTACTCAGCTATCGACTTACTTCCTTGCACTAGATTTAGAAACGCTTTCCGCTGCGAGTCCAAATAAGCGGCTCCTACGTACTTTCCTTCAAACTTAACCTTAAAGAAATCCCAATCCGGTCGATCCGCTGTAGGTACACCTTGTTTGACAAATGAGCCACCAACGATAAGCCGTCGCGAAGTAATGAAACAACACCTTTCAGCTTTTCTTCGTTGGTACAGTCCAAATCGTCCATGATTCTTTCGACTGCTTCTAGCCAATACTCCGCTACGTTAGGAGCTACTCCCGACACTCCTCTAAAGGTCTCGGCTCCATTTGATCTAAGCCTTTCCGAAACCGACTTCCGAGTTCCATTTCCTCTACTAACTCCTACTACTCGTTCTAGCGCTCGCAACATGGCCCGCGATACTGCGTCATCTTCACCTATCTGATCTTGTTCCTCCGCGCCCACTGCTGGTGGCGGCACTTCACTTTCTTTCGACCTGCCGGACCCTACCGGGCCCGATCTTCGCCATTCTACCTCTACCGCGCCCCTAGAACTCATCTCTATCATCGCGATTTAATCTGATTAACAAGTTTTATGCATTAGAAATTGTTCCACTTGTTTATCCGCGAACAAATCTTATGAAAAGAATTTCTAGAGGTAGTTCTTTCGATCACACAAATTTTCAGTTCAAGTTCCTATTCTATTTCGTAATATCACGTTCATCCATAAGGACACATCCATTCATCAACAAAAACACATTCCTTCCTCATTAAAGGCACATTCAAAGTGGTATCCACCACACACATTCACTATCCGGACATCTCTCGCTGCTTTTACCCTGTGGGTATTTTCGTCATTTTCCTACTGAGGTATTTTTGGTAATTTTGTAAATCGAGAAAACATCTTTCAAAATCAGATTTAGAGTTTACAAACCAAAGGGGGTAAATTTTGGAAATTTTAAAACTAAGGGTTTTAAAGCAGTGAGGCAAATCCTTTCGGGTTTTAATAATTGGTTTAGCCTATGAACAAGTCCTCTTGGTTAAGGTGAACCGTAGCTACGCACAGGTAGGATTCCAAACAAGAGGAGGTGAGTCACGAGGACTGAATTTAAGTACTGTGCTCTTAGGATCCACTCCTAGACATGCGCACAATGGTTGCCACACCTTAACTCTGGGCGACTTAATCACTGGTTTGTTTAGTAACCTTAAGTCTTATGCATGTGTTTGAGTAGACTAGTCCTAGGGTTCAATAGCCCTAATATTCTAATCTACGAGCCCAAATAAGCCCATAACAATTCACATATAACAAATCACTTCAAAAGTCCAAGTACTTACAGTGGACTCTGCCGAGGTACAGGTGCCATGCCAGAAAAACCTGAAAAAATTTTCTTAAAAGCCCATATTTTTAAAAAGCCCATTTTGAAAATGTTTTTGGGCCCAAAACCCTCAAAGCCGAGTTTTGAACCGGGCTCGATACTAAATCAGAACACCCCCAAACCCGGCCCACAAGTCTCGTCCGGACTCGGTTATGTCATCGCTGAATGACGGATAAAAATCTTTGACTTCAGAGTAAAACTTGAAAACTCTGTTAACTTTCGGGAAGTAAGTCCATTAAAAATTATTAAATAATATAATCTTGGTTTGAATTAAAACTTTATTATAATTTATTATAATATAAATCCTTTGTAAAAATATTACTAAATACTATGAAACCTTTATCAACTATAAATAGAGTACTTTAATCAAAAGTGGCCCTTATTACAAAATAATTAATCCAAGTACTTCAAACTAAAATGCTTGAAATAAAAATATTCAAAACGTCTACTTCTGCTTGAAAATCTGCTTCTGCATGGCCACCTTTGTATCTACTCCAACCCGGTCCATTAATCACGACTCACCTGTGATGTTTAAAAAGTTGGGTGAGTCATACAGACTCAGTGTGTAATTAAACCACCGATATCCACCCACATGTTAGCCACCAATCAACCCAATTATAAAATGCATAAATATAATCATTTAAACATTACTACAACCGGGCTTGGCCTACAATCAAATCATATCAAACATGGGCTAGGCCCTTTTCTCATCAATCCATCGACATCGGGCTTGGCCCATTTCCACGTATGTTCTCAAAACATACAAATCCACAAGTCATATTGGGCTTGGCCCATTTCCATATCAATTCATAACGAAACCATGCAATCATGATACCCAACCCAATCCTAAGGTCCATCCGCTACACACCCCTTATCCAAACCTACCACACACCGGGGGGACTATCGAGTCACCCTCTCCTTTTCCCTCCATAAAGGCAACCAATGCCATCCACGATGTAGCGTATAGCTAACATCAAACCACGATGGAGCACACAAAGCAATCCATCAAGCCACGATATGGCATAGAGCCGATATCAATCAAGGTAACCACGCGAACTAAATCGCAAAGATCCACAACGCGACCTCGATCGGCGCCAATCCACGATGTAGCACAAAGTCGACATCAACCACGCACTCGAAGTACACCCGCACCTTCTTTCAAAACCCACCCATGCACATGTAACATAATATGATTTGAGATGATGCATGTACATGATATTCACAATCATAGGCATGCTCACATAGTTAAAATCAATTATCACATATTAGCCAATTTGCTACTAACTCAGTCGTCATCATACCCCTTTAGGGTATCCATTACACATATGGCAATCGCATTCATTAGTAAACATATAGCACAACAGATATCATACAAATCCGGAAACAATGGTCTAACCACACACCTTATTACTTGGAGTTCTAGACTCTCGATCCTCGACGCTATCGTTTAGTGAGACTACGGCTATTTGCCTAACGTTTTCGTTATTGGCCCACACCACGGTGGCCAATCTCGCGCATACAACGTAAACGGATCTCTTCTTGAACTTTGGGATGGGAGCTTTCCCTTGCCCACTTTGATCGGCACTCGCATCCATCGACGATACTTAATGAGAACCACACGATTAATCACAAGCAATCAAAATCTACAAATATCGAATCTAGATCACCTATTAACATCCTTACCAAATACTCGAGATCCCGAAGGCTTTCCTTTGCTTTCATCGATTTGCCCTTACAACCGACTTGGTTTCCTACCAAATCCCGAGTCAAGCGATGGTTCACCTCGATAATAACATGTTTCCAAACAAAACCGAAATCGTTCTTACCTTGAAAGAGTCGATGAGAACACAAGGATGGGATAGCAATAGGCATTGGCTACCATTACTTACCTTGATGAGTCTAAACCCGAGAGATTCCCCTTTAAGCTCCTTGGTGCTGGCTACAACAACACAAAACAAAGCATCACCTTGGCCCTTAGAGACATTCGCCACACCAAAACTAAGGCCAACCATTCGGTTTTGGCCACTAAAACAAGGAATTCATAAATCGATTACTAAGGATGAGAACATACTTACCACTCTTGCTTAAGATTGGCCAACCACACTAGGACACCAAGGAGATTTCGGCTTCAAGCTTGGTAAAATAGAAAAGGGATGGAGAGGTTAAAGATTCCGGCAAAGCATCTAAAACAAGGTGGAACATTCGGCTTAAGAACGAAAGAAATAGAAGTAGACAAAATGAGGTTTAGGGGGGGTTCAAGTGGACATTCGGCTATTAGAAAAATTTAGGAGACACAATTTACAACTTTTTGGCAAGAGTCTAAAAGAATAATTCGGCATTCTACCCCCCCTATTTATAGCCTTTAGTCACTACTCCCACGTGAAGAATCCATCATTCGGCCATCAGCTACTAATTCAAATTAATTTGAATTAGACAACTCCTTCACTATTTAATCCATATTTATCTCTTTACCAAATCAAAAACAATAACCCACTAATGTACCATTATCTCTAATTTCAACTAAAATAATCCTCTAATTATCTAAAATAATAAAGTAATCAAATGCTTATCACCTCCTACCAGCCGAATTCAAAAAGCTAAACAACTCCAATTAACTCTTATCTTCATCCATTCAAAAACAATTTGAATGGTTCCACTATTATCCCACCTATTAAAATGAAGATTAACAAAACAACCACTAGATAAAATAAAACCTTATCCTCACCTACCTAAGACTCCATGTGCCGTCCACACCTTCAAATTGTTGCCAAAAAGAATAAAATAAAATTGAACTCCAAAACGCAACTCTCTTGGTTCGAACTGGAACCATCTTTGCACACCTTTCCCCCAACGCCCAGGCCACTCGGCCACTTTGATTTTTATGCCATAAAGCCACACCATTTAATTTTTAAACCCTTCCTACTCCAAAGCCCATAATCGCATATGAAAAGTAAAACGCCAAAATCTTTGCTGCAGCCCTCGAACCAGCGCCCCCGCTCACTCTCTAGCTCCTATGTGCCGTGACGAGAACCACTTGGCCAAGTTGTTGCTTGTGTCAAAAACACGCCCACTCCTTTTAAGGCTTCCTACCTTGCAACGGCAACATCCAAAAATTAAAATCGGCTTTGTTGCCGCTTGACTCGAACCTGTGCCCTCAATGGCGCAACTTCCAGCCCCTTTAGCAACGCATTGAGCCACTTTGCCAATGCCTTTCTTGTGCCATAACCTTCCAAAAATTATTTTAAGGCCTTCCTGCCCTATTTCCCCTTTTTACACTAAAAATCCAAAATTTTCCAAAGCCTTCCCCTTTCATCCGAGCATTCTTAAAACTTTAAAACACATCCAAAAACAACCCAAAAATCTTCCAACACCTGAATTATACTCAAATTGCATAGCCCCTAAATCAGGGTGTTACATGTGGGCCTAAGCCCAATACAGTGACAGTATCAGTAACAGAAATGCAACAATGCAATCATGCAACCCATCCCAATCCATCCAACACACCACCCGTACCAACCAACATACCATGTGGGGATAAAATCGACCTACCCAGCTAGCACACCAATATCGCAGCATAGCTTCCAGTAATAATAACGCATCAGAGCTGCCAGTAATCAGAATGGCTAAGAGCCGTAAACAGAATAGCTATAACGCCATCAGTATAGTAATATGATTGGCACAAAGCCATTAGTAGCTGTAGTATGATCGGCACAGAGCCATTGGTAGCTGTACTATGATCGACACAAAGCCATCAGTAGCAGTGATATGATCGGCACACAGCCATCAGTAGCATCGCAACAAAGCTGCTAGCAACGGTATCACAAAGAAAGCGCGACAAGATAAAGATCGCAAAAAGCCGGGCGGTAATAGTATATGTGGCAAAGCCACCAGTAACAGTGATTGTGGTAGAGCCACCAGTACAGTACTTCCTCTATAACAGTATCCCAACCCCATGCAGTATGTCGTGTCTGTAAAATGCCATCCTCAGAATCAGACATACAAATCACAAACAGATCAGTCATTTACGTCACAGACAACTCAATCATTTACATCGCAAATAAATCAATCATTTACCCTCGAGGGGAAAAATAGTCATTTTACCCTTTGGGGGTAATATCGGTCAATTCACCTAACAGAGGTATTACAGTCATTTTACGTACAGGGGCATCACTGTCATTTTACCCTACAGGGGTATTATGGTCATTTTACCCTACAAGCGCATTACGGTCATTTTACCCTACAAGCGCATTACGGTTATTTTACCCTAGAGGGGTATTACGATCATTTTACCCTACAGGGGTATTACGGTTATTCTACCCTACAGGGGTATTACGGTCATTTTATCCTACAGGGGTATTAAAGTCATTCTACCCTACAGGTATTACGGTCATTCTACCCTACAGGGGTATTACGATCATTCTACCCTACAGGGGTATTACAGTCATTTTACCCTACAGGGGTATTACGGTCATTCTACCCTACAGGGGTATTACGGTCATTTTACCCTACAGGGGTATTACAGTCATTTTACCCTATGGGGGTATATCGGTCATTCTACCCTATGAGGGTATTTTAGTCATTTTCATCTATTAGGGGTAAAATAGTCATTTCACCCTTTAGGGGTATTTTGGTCATTTTACCTACCTTGGGGTCTCGGTATAGTTAACGACCTTTCTAAAGGCCTACAGTCGCCTCGAGCGACACAGATAATCCATATGGTCAAAACAGTGTAAATGGGCTCAAAACCTAGTATTCGACCCAAATGGGCCCACACGCTCGTGTGGTCCATTTGGCCCAAATTCAATCACGGCTAAGTGCTCTACATACCCCAATCCAGTTTCTGCCACTTTTCGTAAATTTTATCCGTGTAGAGCCTATGAGCCCATTGGGCCCACACGACCCATTTTGGCCCAACGAGGCCCATAACGGCCCAAGTGCACGAGAACACTTATGGTGGCCTCTTTAGTCTACCGCCCTCGGTTGTGGGCTTAGTTTTTCCACACGAGCGATTGCAGGCTTGTGAGGCCTCAAATGCCGAAGTTTCGGCTTTACGGCTTTTGCCGAATCATAGTGGAGATAATGTGATTACACACCTTTTTACGGAGTTGTTCCAAGATCTACGAGCACCCAACCTAAATTCAAACATGACCGATGTTAATCCTTTAATCATTAGGGTAAAACACCCTTTTATGGACACTTAATCCAAACCACCTTCCTTACCTTGCTTGAATGAGGCGACTTTAGTCCTATAAAACCACTATCCAGAAGTGATCACACGCCTTTATGGTTTATCTCCATCACAACACCGAATCTTAAACAAGATAGGCCTTATAAGTGGCCTCAATTCGAATATATCAAACTTCCAGAACATAGGGATAATTGGCCTATTCACAGAAAGCACAAGATGACTCTTTTACCTTGACAGATGAACGAAAAGGTTTTGATTGCTTCAGTCACTTGCACCCCTTTGCTCTACTGAAGCCCCTAACACCCAACAAACCGCCACATCGCAAGGAAGACAAGAACACAAAAGAACTCATGAGAAGAAGTACTCATCTTTCGAGAAAGATAGAAGGAAACATATTGAACACATAAAGAACCAAAAAAAGAGTCGAAGGAGGGGACTCATGACTACCTACCGATTCATCAGAACCCTTTCAAGACTGAAACCGGAACACCACTGCAGAGTATAGAGACAGTCGGCCAACACCCATAACCAAAATAACACCGAAAGGAGGAGAAATAGAGGAAGGAAAGAAATGTTGAAAAGGAGAACAAGAAGATTCGGCTATGAACCAAGAGCCAAGGAATAGAAAGGTGGAAAAGGGGGATTCGGCAGCAAAGAAAAAGAAAAGTGCACAAATGTGAAGAGAAAAGAAAGTGTAAAAGTGCCTAACACATTCGGTCACCGAGAAAAAGCAACCAAAATAATTTTGAAAAGGACCCAAAAGCCGAGAAATGGGATGAGAGTAAGAAGAATTCGGCAACTGCTAGACGAAAGCCGAAAATGACTAACACTCTCCCCAGCCGAATTGTCAAAGTTTGAGTTCCCCCAAACGGCACAACTCTCCTCTCAGTCAAACCCCTTGATTCCCTCCACCAATCTCTCCATAATCCTCTCCATAATTTGCTCCTACAATCTCTCCATGACCAATTCAAACCTCTCATCCATTAGACTTCCACTACAACACAAACTCTAGCCGTCTTAGCTGCAAAATAAATGCCCCCTATGCTGCACCAACACTCGAACCTCAGACCCCCTTGCCACACTTGTAACGCCACACCACTGCACCATTAGGCTTTTTGTGTCATATTTTAACCACACAAATCTAAAAGGCCTACTATCAAGCAGCAAGGGTTTTATTCACTTAAAAACTAAAATTTTTGCTAAAGCCCAAGTTTGAACCCAGGACTTCTCCAACACTTCTCAGGACCCTTAACCACTGAAGAAGACATTTAATTATTTCATTTCCTTGCATAATTAAATACTTATGTACAGCCTCCTTACTGATCCATGCATAAGGCCCAATACTTCTAGGCCCAAAATTCGGGGTGTTACAAATTGTGTGGTGAGTGTTTCCAAGGGTGATTTGGTAAATTGACCATCATTTATGTTTAATTAGTAGCTTAATTGATTATTTTAATTGATTAATTATGGTTAAATGGCTGATTTTTGCAAGATTGATATTAAATGTGCAAGAATTGAATTTTTATTGAATAATGGTAAGTAAGCTTTTGGGTGGTGTTGTGCTATTTAATTAGGTTAATTATAAGGATGATTAAAGCATGTTTACTGGAGTTTTTGATCATGATATGTTGGTGTTACAATTGGTAATTGAATATTGGAAAATAGCAAATGAAATGCTTGATTTAATTGGATGTTAAATGGCTATGTTACATGTTACACATAAACATTTTATCACATTAAATTGAGCACAATAATGACTGATTTATATGCTATGTTTGACTGAATATATTGGCAACATGCATGGTGGATCCATTGGATATGGTTGGCATGCCATAGGATTTGTGAGTACACACCTTTATTTGTGACATTGTGAGCATATAGCTCTAGGTGGACTGATTTGTTTGGAGTAGATAAGGGAGTGTAGAGCATGAGTCTCCACTCATTGGGGTTATTTGAGGCGCTATAAGGGAGCGTGTGCTTTGGCCCGCTCAACTCGATAGACTATATTTGATATTTGTGGGAGTTCGAAGATCCGTTTATCCGATTTATGATCACCTGATTAAGCCATGAGAAGTGTATGCCAATATATTTATGTGCGATTGTCTCTATATCATTCAATGTTTGTAAGCCAATAACAATTGATTCTTGATATTGATAAAGCATATGGAAATTAAATTGACATCTATCGTTATTATGGTTGATTATTGTTGATTGATTGGTGTGATTAAGCATGATTTAGATGTTGATTTACTAGTTATTTTTATTAATATTCACAAAGTTATTTAAAGGTCACACCCTCACAACTCGTGTAGATATTCGTCGAGCTTGAGGAGCTGAGGAGCCAAACAAGAGAGTTCCAAGAGATTTAGGCTTGGTAGAGACTTTATTACACGTTTTAGAGACTATAATCGAGCATTGTGGAAGCCCAAAAATTAGTTTAATTTTGGTTGTAAATGGAATTTGGACATTGGACATTTTATTTTGGATGGTTTTATAATAATTTTGAGGCATGTTGGAGTTTAATTATTGAATGATTTACGGTGTATTGTTGCTTGATAACACAGTGATTGATAACACGGTGTGTATGGCATGAAATTTATACTAATGATTGTTTAAATGAAGCTTCCATGGAGTGGTTTACTAGCGACTAAGGTACACCACTTCTTTGATTTATTCGGTGTTTGTTATGCATGAAATTTATTGCCTAATTCGATATAATTAAGGCTTAATTGATATCAATAAATTCAATTGAATGTGTATCTTAATTAATCGTAGCTAAATCAGCTTTAATTAGCCATTAAAATATGCAAAATTAGGATTTAAAACGAGTTTTTCCCAAAAATAGGTGCAGTGGTTTTCACACGGGCGTCACGGGCATGTGAGGGGTTGTACACGGGCGTGTGGGTAAGTGACACGAGTGTATGGAGATTGGAGCTATCACACATGGGCATATGGGATTTCCATACGGGCGTGTGTGATTGGCCTGAAATTTTTTCATGATGTGAACACGGTTGTTTAATGACACACAGTTTGGGGTACATGGCTATGTAGGTTTTGGGGGTTTGAATTTTTGTCGTTTTAAATTAGTATTCTAAATTGTTTAAGTTACAACTTAGTCCTAAAAATTGATTAGTATAATTAGAGCCTTAGATGAAAAGGAAACTTGGTAAAATTTTAGGATTAGTCTCGTAATGGGTAAAATTCGATAGAAACACACTTAATTGATAATTTGGAATAGGTCCTGATAGTTTGTATTTGTTACAAGTTAGTCTTTAATAATAAAACTTGAATTAGACATAGTAAACGAACTCAAATTAAGCTGAAATTTTTAGGCTTGAATAATTTTGACTAAAAGAAGGTCGGTAAACACTTAGATCTAAAATCAAGTTAGTTTTACCATATATGGTAAAATGAAAAAAAAATGCCTCTGGGTTAAATTACCTAGGAAAAGTTTAAAATTGGCTCATAATTTGCTTCTGCATTAATAAATAACTAATAATTAGATAAGATTAAGGTGTTATAAGGTCTGGGTATGTCTTGGGTGGTCGTTAGCTAGAGAGTCACTTAGCCATCTGAATAAGTTGACCATTAAGAATAAGTATTTTCTATCGAGGATTGATGATCTGTTTGACCAGTTTTGGGGAGCTTTAATTTTCTCTAAGATTGATCTAAGGTCTGGGTATTATTAGTTGAAGGTTAATGATTCGAATTTTATGAAGATTGCTTTCAGGACTCGGTATGGCCATTACGATTTTCTTGTTATGCCATTCGGGTTGACGAATGCAGCTGCCGCATTTATGGACATGATGAACCGAATATTCCATTCCTACCTAGATTGGTTCGTAATGGTTTTCATATCGGATATATTGGTGTATTCTTGATCAGAGGATGAGTACGATGAGCACTTGAGATAAGTTCTGTAAGTTTTGCAGGAGAAGTAGTTGTATGCGAAGCTAAGAAAGTGTGAGTTTTGGATTCGTGAGGTGGTTTTTCTGGGTCATTTCATTTCAGCTGAGGGTATTCGGGTTGATCCAAAGAAGGTTGAGGTGATTTTGGATTGGAAGCTGCCGAGGACTGTTTCTGAGGTCAGAAGTTTCTTAGGGTTAGCTGGTTATTATCGTCGCTTTATTGAGAAGTTTTCAAGCATTGTTGTTCCTTTGACGAAGTTGCTTCAGAAGAACACTGCCTTTCAGTGGATTCATGAGAGGTAGAAGTGCTTTGAGAAGCTGAATTCGGTTTTGACCGAAGTGCCTGTGTTGAAACAACTGGTGATCGCCGTGAATCAGAGCTTTAAAATTTATAAAAAGAATGATCGAACCTGGAAACTAACTCTGTCAACGATTGAGGCAAGTGCACCTATCGAACAGTAGTATAGCTTAGGCAAGATCGGATTATCGAACCCAAAGGAACTAAAAGTACTAATACTAACTTTCTTTTTATTATTTAGCCTAAAAATAAAGAGAGATTGTTTATCTAATCTAAATTATTTAACTACTAAACTAAGACTCTAAGGCAAAGAAGAATGAATTTGGAAAATAACTTGGGAAATACTCAGTTGATTTAGATGATACCCTAGGAAGAATCCACCTAGACTTCACTTGTTATCTAACACTGAACCATACGATTTATTCACTTAGTTTGATCCGTAAGACTCCCTAACGTATATTAAACCCTCTCTCGAGGCGAATAACGTCTAACCCTAGGTTAATCAGTGGAACTCTCGTTCTCTTATAATAACCCCCTAGAATAGTAGTAAATCGTTCTATGGATTCCCATATTAGGTTTCACCCTAATCCGGCAAAATCTTGTCACCCTATCTCTAGGCGTGCGATCAACTCTGCTTAATTATGTTGGATCTACTCTTAGGCAGGGTCTATTCCTCCTCCATCTAAGCACATTAAATTTGGATTAAGCTCACATAATTAAGAATAAACTAAGTATTTATCATATAATTCAGAAAACAATAACAAGATTCATCATAGGTTTCATCTCTCTTCTCGGGTATCGAAGGGTTTAGTTCATAACAATAAAGGAAAACATCTCAAGAGAAAAGATAAAACAAAACATAAGAAATCCCTAAAACCCCCTGAAGGAATTAAAGGAGAGATCCACCGTCTTGAGTATAATTCTGGCGTCTTGAGATGGATCAACTGACTATCCCTGAGTGAATCCCCACAAAATCTACCTTCTCTGGCCTAGCACGACGCCCCTAGACGATGGCTTTGGGCTCCCCCTCTTAGGTCATACTTAGGGTGTATTTATAGGCTTTTGAAATACATTTCTTTCTCCCTAAGTATCCTTTCCCGAATGAAATTGCTCTTCTCCACAGCAGAGGCACGGCCATGGCGCACGCCCGTTTGAATCGTGGCCAGACCGTGTTCAGATTTCTTTAATGAGACACGACCGTGTGATTCGGGGTTAGGCCGTGTTCTAGATGATTGACTTGGCACGACCGTGTGGGTCCAAGTCCAGGCCGTGTCGATTTCCTCTTTGGTCCGTTTTGAGCCCGTTTCTCGTTCTTTTTATCCTTGGGTGCTTTCCTGAGTATAAGACATGAAAAGAAAGGATTAAGAGCACCTTTTTACATAAATCAAGGGATAATTCATCCAAAAGCATACTAAATTTGGGCCTAGAATATGTTACTATTTCGGTTTATCAAATACCCCCACACTTAAGCTTTTGCTTGTCCTCAAGCAAAATTCTCAACTTACAATTAAAACGAACTTCTTATAATTCATAATAGTCATTGATAGTGTTTCATCATAATTCAGAGATAATTTATACATGTATAATTCAACTCAAAGAGTCCTAAAAATTCAAACACTATAAGCCTTATATTTTGTAGCACAAAACATAGGTGTTTCCCTTCATCTAAATAATTACCTCTGATTCGAATTTTTCAAGGATTGACATCCTCACTAAAGATTCACTCAAATCACTCAAAGTGTTTAAGGTTCAAAATTTAGGCACTCAAAAGTCAAACATGAAGAGTTAATCCCATAGGCTTGCATGAAAATCAAATCTCCACCACTGAAATATGAGATGAAACACAAATCAAAAGGTCTTTGTTAGGGGTGTAACGGGGCTAGGGTTAAGGTGTGGAATAAGGCTGAATTAGAGGGTTAGAATCAAGATTGAATTGACAAATTACCTAACTAAGAACTAATGAACTAATAATAATAATTACATCAATTTAAAACTAATAATACTAATAATACGAGCTTTTTCTTCGATATTTGGAATTTAAATAAATGTATAAGCTCATTTAATCACATAACTAATAATGAATATACTTCGTTGTTTTTTTTAAGAACAAACTAAATACATAATAAAGGATAAATTACTAAAATTCATAATTAGGCAACTAATCAGATCAAATCTCGATATAGGGGTAGTTAGAAAGAATGGTGATAATAATTACAAAGGATTTTGGGTTAATATTAGTGGGTGAGTCAGTAAATAGGGTTGTTAGGATTAAAAGGGGTTCACTAGGGGTTAATTATGAAGGTAGGCTTTTTATGGAGTAAGTGGGTTAAATCCTAGGTGCCTTTATCATCTCTGTATATCAAATCAAAAGTGTGGTCTTGTCATGTATAATCGATGCAAGTTCTAGAATAACAAATCAGTGTTGACATACTTATAATCAATAAAGTGAGCAAGAAAAAGAATATATGCTCTATAATGCTCAAAATCTCACAAAAATTATGGGTATTTTGACGTCAACCTCGTAAATTTCAAACTTCAAAGTAATATTTAAACTTAGTTTGACAACCTAGAAAATTTTTAATTTCTAAAAAATAGACTTATCATGCTTGATTCTCTAGTATTCTTCAAATTTAATTATCAATGCACAATTATCAATGACTTAATCTAAAACATATCAATAAAAATTATAAATCATCAGAAATTTCATCCTAATTAGTAATATGAGTAAATTACTTAAAAACAAGACTAAATTCATGATTTTGAGAACAATGCAAAAAGTTTGGCACCTAATTTCAGAAATTTGAAAATAATGAAAAAAGTTAGGCCACCTTTTTAGGTTGTTCACCCCCCACACTTAAGATGTACATTGCCCTCAATGTACAAGGTTAGATAATATAAATGTAATGGTCAGATCAGAAGACATGGGGATAAGTAAAACTCTCTGAATTATGGATGAGCTTCTTGAGTTGGCAGTGGTCGTGGTGAAAGATAAGTTGGAGGGCTGGTCTGGATGTGGTGGTTGCCCACGACTTCTGCGCTAGATGAAGAAATTGGGAAACTCGTGGAGGATTAGCCAAGAAATCTAAAGAAACCTTAATAATATACTAGTAATATAATTAAAGAAAAGAAAGATAAAGAGAATGAGACTAAAAAGGAAAATAAACTAAGTTTAAAAGATAAAGGGGCTTGAGAATCCTTATTGGTAGATCGTTCGAGAGGTGGGTGTGACTTTGAAGGTGACGGAGGTGTTGGTGATGGTGGAAGTGGCGTGATTCCCAAGCAGCCTTAACAACCTAAAAACAAGAAACTAAAACAAAATAAACTAAATTAAGCAGAAGAGAAGTAAAGATAAGGAAAATAAAGGAGAAGATAAAAATAAAAGAATAGATAATTGGTCTCAAAGACCCTTGGCTTGTTGTTTGGATGAAGCTGCCGGCATGAACTCAAGTGAATCGGTCTCCTTTGAGGAGACTGTGATTGGCCTTTTATGCTTCTTTGCCATGGATATGATGTTGTTGTAGCTCAAGAGTCTAAGGATTTATTATGAAAAGGAAAAAGAAAGAGGGATAAAAGGAAGAAAGAAAGAAAGAAAGAAGGGAAGTGGGTTAAGAAGAGAAAGGAGAGGGGCATGGTGTTCAAATAGAATTTCAAGTCTGGCAGTTTCCCACGCCAGTGGGTTGAGGGTGTGTCGATTCACACGGCCGCATCGCACGGCCGTATTCTAGGGCGTGTTGGTTCCCCACGCTCGTGTCTAGCCTGCGTTCGACAAGTCAGTATGTTGGCACGGTTTTAAGGCACGGGCGTGTTCTGCCCGTGGTTGGAAAGTCAGTAGCTTCACATGGTCATGGGGCACGGCCGTGCCCTTTTGTCAGTGCCCGTGGTGTAGTGGTTGGATCCGTGACGTCAAAAAGTTGTTGGAACTAATTCGCACGGCCTCTACTATGTCAGTACGGGGATTCTTTTGGTCCACACGGCCACGGCCACGGCCGTGTGCAAGGCCGTGTGACTTAGAAATCTGCACTTCTGGTTAGTTTATAACTAGGTGTAAAGAAAAGAAGAAAAAGAAAAATAAATTTAAAGCAAAATGTAAAAATAAATTCTGTTAGTGCTCGGGTTGCCTCCCGAGAAGCGCTAGTTTATAGTCTTAAGCTAGACTTTACCTCTCATTTACTTCTTCAGGGTGGTTTGAGGAGTTGGAAGTCCTTCCTCATGCTATCATTTGTGTCTTCGTGAAAAAATTTAAGTCGAGATGTGTTTATAGTAAAAGTACCAAAAATAGGATTACTCACCTCGATCGTCTGCGTGTGGGAAAACACTCTGGTTACCCTAAAAGATATTTCTTTGTTTATGCTAGGGTCCGGAGGAGATATTCGAGGATCTGCCTGATCTAACAGTACCTGGTCCCCTATTTTGAAGTGGTTTGTTGTTCCTATTAGCTTTTTTTGGGGCTCCTTCGGTTTTATCTTGTGTTGTTCTGGTTCTTCGTCGTGTATCCCTAATTTCTCCTTGAAGTGTGTCTTCCACTCGTCTAGATCATCGAACTGAATCCTTCGATCTTCATGAACTACTTCCTTATTGGCTTGGAGTTTAGGATCGGATTCAGTTGTATTCTTTGGTGGTGCTTCCTGAAAATAGGGGTTAACCGAATGGTTATCAGTAGAATTTACGTTCTCACCTTGATTTTTCGATGTTCTAGCTGAGTCGAGAGCCTTGATGGTGACTGTCTCATTACCTACACAAAGTATGAGTTCTCCTGCATCAACATCAATTTTAGTCCTGGCAATTGCTAAAAAGGGTCTTCCTAAAATTAGGGGATCGAATTATCCTCATCCATGTCTAAGACAACAAAGTCTCTTTGGGAAAACGAATCTGTCAATTTTTACAAGAACATCTTCCATAATACCCCTAGGAATTCTAACAGTTTTATCAGCTAATTGAATGCTCATCCTTGTTTGTTTGCGTTTCCCTAGACCTAATTGTTTAAACAATTTGTAAGGCATGACATTTATGCTTGCCCCTAAATCAGCTAACGCATTATCAATAGTTAGTCTACCAATTAAACATGGAATTGTAAAACTCCCTAGATCTTTTAATTTCCGTGGTAGTCTATTTTGCAAGATTGCTGAGCACATTGCGTTTAGTTCCACGTGTGATGCCTCGTCTATCCTTCGCTTGTTCATCAAAAGTTCTCTTAAAAATTTTCTAGAATCTGGCATCTGTGAAAGAGCTTCAAGTAGTGGTAAGTTAATATGTAATTTTTTTAAAAGTTCAAGAAACTTACCGAACTGTTCCTCTGTATCGTCTCTCGTTAACGCTTCAGGGTATGGTATGCGAGGTTGGTATTCCTTCATTACCGGTTTTGGCTTGTCTTGTGTTACCTCAACTTTACCATTTTCTACCTCGTTTCCTTGTGTTGGACTGGGTTCTTCTACTTCTTTGCTTTCTTGAACTGTTATGGCTTGGATTTGCTCCTTTGGATTAATTTCAGTATTACTAGGTAGACGCCCTTGCGGTTGTTCGGATAATAGCTTTGCAATTTGTCCGACTGACTGGGTAATTTCCCCGATTGCCTTTGTAAGTCCTTCAACTTGGTTCTCGATTGTCTTGATCGATGTTTATTGGGTGTCTAGTGTTACTTAGGTTTTTTGGAGACGGGTTTCTGTGGATGATATGAATTTGTTCAACGTCTCTTCAAGATTCAGCTTCTTTTCCTGTGGATAGAGCTGATTTTGGAAATTTTGAGGAGGTTGTTGTCTTTGATTTCCTTGATTTCCTTGTCCTCCCCACGAAAAATTTGGGTGGTTCCTCCAACCTATTTTATAATTATTACTATATGGGTTATTATTAGATCTGAAATTGTTACCTATATAGTTCATATGTTCGCTCTCTGTGCCCGGTTGGTAGGGTGGGTACTCAGGATTCGCCACAGTTTCACTTACGTCGCCTTTGCATTCTTTGGATGTACTGCGAAGAACACAAACTATCAAGCTTTTTATTCATCAACTCTACCGATTTGATAGCATGGTTACTCGTGTCGAGGTTGTAAACTCCCATTTGCTTTTGTTGGTTTGGTCCTTGTAACCCGCCACGCGATAGTTATTCAAGAACATCTCTTCAATAAACTCGTAGGGTCGCCAGAGTTTTATTATTCAGAGTTCCACCGGTCGAGTCTATTAGTTGCCTCGTTGAGGGGTTTACACCGTTATAAAAAGTCTGGACTTGGAGCCACAAAGGTAAACCATGGTGTGGGCACCTTCTCAAGAGATCCTTATATCTCTCCCATGCATCGTATAATGTTTCTAAATCCATCTGCACAAAAGAAGAGATATCATTACGTAATTTGGCCGTTTTGGCTGGTGGGAAATATTTTAATAAAAAATTTTTGGTCATTTGATCCCATGTAGTGATTGACCCTCGTGGTAGCGAGTTTAACCACTGTTTAGCTCTATTCCTTAATGAAAAGGGAAATAACCGACGACGTATGGCATCATCAGAAACGCCATTTATTTTGAAGGTATCACAGAACTCTAAAAAGTTAGCTATATGAGTATTTAGATCTTCGTCCTGCAAACCATCAAATTGAACAAATTGTTGAATCATTTGTATAGTGTTAGGCTTTAATTCAAAATTATTAGCAGCTATAGTAAGCCTAACAATACTTGATTCGGCTCCTGTTAAATGAGGTTTAGCATAATCAAACATAGTACGAGGAGCATTATTTTCTCCCCACATCTTGTGGTGGTGGGTTATTTTCGTCCATCCCTTCGGTAGGATTGGATCTGTCTTCTCGCTCTTCTTCCGTGTAATTTAGGGCTCGCATAATTTCTCGGCGATTTCTCCGAGCGGTAGCTTCAATATCACTGTCGTATTCTAAAGGTCCTCTCGGGTTCCTTCTAGTCATAAACTAGAGGTACCTGCTAGGAAAAGAAAGAAAGAAAATTTAGCAAAATTTAAAAACAATAAAAATAAAAATAAATTGCGGAAAATAAAAATACAATGGCTAAAGTAATAAAAATAGAGCTTTCTTAATATTTTAGTTCCCCGGCAACGGCGCCAAAAACTTGATCGCTGTGAATCAGAGCTTTAAAATTTATAAAAAGAATGATCGAACCTGGAAACTAACTCTGTCAACGATTGAGGCAAGTGCACCTATCGAACAGTAGTATAGCTTAGGCAAGACCGGATTATCGAACCCAAAGGAACTAAAAGTACTAATACTAACTTTCTTTTTTATTATTTAGCCTAAAAATAAAGAGAGATTGTTTAACTAATCTAAATTATTTAACTACTAAACTAAGACTATAAGACAAAGAAGAATGAATTTGGAAAATAACTTGGGAAAAACTCAATTGATTTAGATGATACCCTAGGAAGAATCCACCTAGACTTCACTTGTTATCTAACACTGAACCATACGATTTATTCACTTAGTTTGATCTGTAAGACTCCCTAACGTATGTTAAACCCTCTCTCGAGGCGAATAACGTCTAACCCTAGGTTAATTAGTGGAACTCTCGTTCTCTTATAATAACCCCCTAGAATAGCAGTAAATCGATCTATGGATTTCCATATTAGGTTTCACCCTAATCTGGCAAAATCTTGTCACCCTATCTCTAGGCGTGCGATCAACTCCGTCTAATTATGTTGGATCTACTCTTAGGCAGGGTCTATTCCTCCTCCACCTAAGCACATTAAATTTGGATTAAGCTCACATAATTAAGAACAAACTAAGTATTTATCATATAATTCAGAAAACAATAACAAGATTCATCATAGGTTTCATCCCATTCGTGTATCCGAAGGGTTTAGTTCATAACAATAAAGGAAAATATCTCAAGAGAAAAGATAAAACAAAATATAAGAAATCCCTAAAACCCCCAGAAGGAATTGAAGGAGAGATCCTCCGTCTTGAGTATAATTCTGGCTTCTTGAGATGGATCAATTGGCTATCCCTGAGTGAATCCCCACAAAATCTGCCTTCTCTGGCCTAGCACGACGCCCCTAGACGATGGCTTTGGGCTCCCCCTCTTAGGTCATACTTAGGGTGTATTTATAGGCTTTTGAAATACGTTTCTTTCTCCCTAAGTATCCTTTCCCAATTGAAATTGCTCTTCTCCACGGCAGAGGCACGGCCATGGCGCACGCCCGTATGAATCGTGGCCAGACCGTGTTCGAATTTCTTTAATGAGACACGGCCGTGTGTGTCGGGGTTAGACCGTGTTCTAGATGATTGACTTGGCACGGCCGTGTGGGTCCAAGTCCAGGCCGTGTCGATTTCCTCTTTGGTCTGTTTTGGTCCATTTTGAGCCCGTTTCTCGTTCTTTTTATCCTTGGGTGCTTTCCTGAGTATAAGACATGAAACGAAAGGATTAAGAGCACCTTTTTACATAAATCAAGGGATAATTCATCCAAAAGCATACTAAATGTGGGCCTAGAATATGTTACTATTTTTGTTTATCAACTGGTATCGGTAAAGAGTATATGGTCTACAGTGATGCTTCTTATACGAGACTAGGTTGTTTGCTGATGCAGGAGGGTTGGGTAGTTGCTTATGCGTTGAGGCAATTGAGGCTGCATGAGTGTAACTATCCGACTCACAATCTGGAATTAGCTGCCGTAGTCTTCGCGCTCAAGATTTGGCATCACTACCTGTACGATGATAGGTGTGTGATATACATCGATCACAAGAGTCTTAGGTATCTCCTAACCCTGAAGGAGTTGAACTTGAGACAAAGGAGCTGGATTGAGTTGCTGAAAGATTATGATTGTGTGATCGAGTACCAGTCGGGGAAGGCAAACATAGTTGCAGATGCTCTGAGTCGCAAGTCTCTGGTTTATTTGTGGGCTATGTTTTTGAGGTTGTCTATCTCTGAGGATGGGGGTCTGCTAGCTAAACTTTAGGTAAGGCCAATTCTGTCGCAACAAATTAGTGAGCGCCAACCTTTTGATGAGAGTTTGGCTCGTCAGATTCGTCAGGTTGAGTTAGGTGTTCAGGGGGATTTTGATCTCAACTCTGATGGTGTTTTTTGTTTTCGAGGTCACTTGTGTGTTCCGAGAGACGAGGATCTGAAGCACTCGATTCTTATCGAGGCTCATAGCAGTCCATTTTCTATGCATCTCGGTGAGAATAAGAGTTATCAGGATCTTCAAGTTCTGTACTGGTGGCCTGGGTTGAAGAAGGATGTTGCCGACTTTCTTATGAGATGTTTGGTTTGTCAGAGGGTGAAAGCTGAACATCAGCGTCCATCGAGTTTGCTTCAGCCTATTCAGATTTTGAAGTGGAAATGGGAGCAGATTACGATGGATTTCATTTCGGGTTTGCCTTTGACTTTGACACGTAAGGATTCGATCTGGGTGATTGTGGACAGATTTACGAAGTCTGCACATTTTTTACTGGTCCGTACGACTTTTAGTCTACATCAGTTAGTTGAGCTCTACATTCGTGAGATTATTTGTCTTCATGGAGTTCCTGTTTCGGTCATATCAGATCGAGATTTGCGGTTTACTTCGAGATTCTAAAAGGTGTTGCATGAGGCTTTGGGTTCAAAGCTTCATTCCAGTTCCACTTATCATCCGCAGTGCGTTGGCCAGTCAGAGACGGTGATCTAAATTCTTGAGGACATGCTTCGTAGTTGTGTTATCGACTTTGGAGGTAATTCGGATCGTCACTTGTTGTTAGCCGAGTTTGCATATAATAATAGCTATTAGAAGAGTATTTAGGTGGCCCCGTTCGAGGCTTTGTATGGTTGGAAGTGTAGGACTCCTCTGTGTTGGTCCGATATGGAGGAGAAGAGGAACTTGGGTCCAGAGTTGGTTTGGGAGGTTGAGGATAAGGCGAGACTTGTTTGCGAGCAGTTGAAGGCTGCTTTTGATCAATAGAAGTCTTACGTTAACCTGAGACATCGATACGTCGAGTATCAGGTCAGTGATAAGGTAATTCTGAAGGTTTCGCCGGGGAAGAAAGTTCTGAGGTTCGTGCGGAAGCATAAGCTCAGTTCGGGGTTCATTGGCCCTTATAAGGTTGCCAAGCGGATTGGACCGGTTGCTTAGCGTTTGTTGTTAACGCATAAGCTATAGCGTATTCATGACGTCTTCCATGTCTCCATGTTACGGAAGTATAGATCTAATCCTTCTCACATTGTTCTTGTTGAGGAGATCGATGTTTGGTCTAATCTTTCTTACGAGGAGGAACTAGTTACGATCCAAGATTGAGAGGTGAAGGTGCTACGCAATAAAACGATTATGTTGGTAGAAGTTTTGTGATGCAACCACAAGACTAAGGAAGACACCTAGGAGTCAGAAGATGTGATGAAATGTAACACCCCAAACCCGGCCCAAACGCCATGACCAGACCTGGTATGTCACATGGGAAAAATAATTTGTATGTAACTTCGAGTATTGCAGAGTATTATAAAGTTCCTTTTGTAAATCATCAAGTTTAATAGTTCATTTGGAAACTTAGTAATTATTTAGTGAAAATTTTATTTAGCCCAATTCTTGTGTTTAGGTGACGGTTGAAAACACTTAACGTTACATTAAAGAAATCATGAGGTTTGCTATTGCATATGATTTGTAAAATCGTTGGATAGGTTTTGAGAAAAAGCCCCTTTTTATTTCATTCTATTCAGAAAACGTTTGGTCGGTCAAGTTTGTGATATGAACGTCTTAACAGTTAAACCATAATTAAAACCAAATTAATAGTGGCCTTATTACAAATCAAAAACCCCCAAAAGTAGCAAACGAAAAAAATAAAGTTTTAATTGAATAACCTACGCATGGCCACCTCGAGTCCAATCCAGCCCAATCCACTGAACTACGAGTCACCTGCAATTTGTTTAAGCAAATAGAGTGAGTCACAAGACTTAGTGTGCAATTAGTCCACATAATCCACAAGTGGGCCTAAGCCCCCATATCACAAACGGCCAAAGCCCAATCAATATAGCATATCAAAATAATCAGTATGATAGCCCAACCCAGCCTAGTATTCCATCCTCTACACACTACTCCATATGTCCATCCTCAACACACCGTGGGGATTTCTACAATCAACCCTCCATCCTCTACACACCTCTTTGGCGGTCATGCCGTGATCCACACTGCTCAAAGTCGATATAATGTGGTCTAGCCACCGATAAATGTGTGACCAAGTCACCGATATACAATAAGGCACCGAGCCATTGAAATACTGTGACAAAGTCACTGATAAACACTTCCCCTTCATAGTCGTTATCATTTCCCAAAATCCCATGCACATGCAAACATAGTATAATGAGCATATAATATAATATCATACAATTACGATTTAGAGCACATGCACAATCATGCTAACGCCACTATTTATAAGACTTACTTGAAGAACAACCAACCTGGTGTTACGATTTTACCCTTCATGGGTAACTCAATAGCCCTTACCGAGCTTTCGACTTTCAGACAGTTCACATAAACAATTTATACAACAAAGAAAGTGTGGTAATTACACACCTGTAAACACGAAGAACTATGCTATCAAACTCGCTAACACCTTCACTTGCAGGGATAACCGCGACCGCCTATCCCCTCTCCAAGCCGCCCACAACCCGGTGGAAAGTCGCGAACGGCAGACACCGCACGTTTCTTGAACTTAGGGGGTAGGGACTACGGGTCCAACCCCCTCTTTTACTTGGCTGGTACTCGAATCCATGAGAAAGATCTTGGTCAGAAGTTCAGGTTAAGGCATTGAAGAAGGTAAAAGGGGAAATAGATATTCTAAACGAAGAAGTTCTTACTGAGATCGACAAAAGCCGGAAGCTAAAAGACTTGGATTAAGAAATCGGTTGAGTCCCTACACAAACCCCCTATTAGAAACGGTTCTCAAAAATAGATTAGAAGAAGTGGCCTTTCGGCCAAACGAGTTGATAAAGAATCCCTTACCACTATTCGGCCAACCACACTTACCAACAATCTTCCAACAATCAGCCAGATACAGACAAGAGTACAAAAGTGAAGTCCCTCCTACATTCGGCCAAAACACCCAAAGCACCATGTTAACACCTTTGATTAACAACCAATACGAAAAAAGAAAGAATCGAAAGAAAGGAAGAACACCTACCACCAAACAAGAAGAAACTGATTTGAGAAGGTTAGGGAAAAGAGTGACGGTAATCCACTGAAACAAGAACGAATGAAGGGGTATAAACACACCAGAGAGATTTGGCTAACAAGAAAAATAAAAACAAACTCAAAGAGAAGGAAGAGGGACAAGTTTCGGCTTTGAGTAGATGAGAAAACAAAAGATGAATCACCAGGTTATGATATGAAGATTCGGCTAAGAAGAAACAAATGAGAGAAAATAATGAAATGGAGAGGGTGATAGGAGGGTTCGGTTAAGGGGTCAAAAATGTAAAACAAAATAAAGAGAGAGATGAGGTTTCGGCTTTTGGTTAAAAGAGGGAAGAGTGCACAAGTGAATTCCCAAGAGGTGATTTCGGTTTTTGGTGAAAGAGAGGAGAAACAACTGCTCACCGATTTCCCAAAAGAGAATAATGGACTTCTAAGGTAGATTTGCTACCACTTCTCTCACCAAGACCTTTTGAAGAATCGGCTCACACACTCACCTACACCTACAACCGAAAAAGGCACACAAGAAGGGAAGAAAGGAGTGCTTAAACCACTTTCGACACATGTACCTAGCTTAGCCCTCCAAACTGAAAGCTCCCTCCTTCAACCCAAAGCACATTCGGCCACCAACTCCTAACAAGCCACCAACTCCTTGTTCAACTCCTACTTTCACTCTCTTCCTCTAATTTGAATCGATTTGAAAGATTCAAATTCCCCTTTTCACTCATGGCCACCCATTTGAAATCTTTGACTTATTCCACTCCCACTCTTCAAGGTCCCTAGCCAAAACCATTACCTCCCATCCTGCCGCAAAAATAAACACCAAAAAGGCAAACTATGAGACTCGAACCTGCTCCCACACTGCTCCCCTGTGGCGTCACTTACCTGCACCTTAAGTGACGTCTCCTTGCCACTTTACCACTCCACTTCTTGTGTCAACAAACACAAGCATTAATCCTTAAAGCCTGCCTCAGCTAGATCTCCCCTAAAGTGCCAAAAATTAAAATTTTTGCCAAAGCTTCAGTTTAACCCCGAGCCTTCTCGGGGCCCCCAAACACACCCAAACAACAAGCAAAACGCACCAAACACACAGAGACATATAAATGCAAAGCCCTCAAAACCCGGATGTTACAATTCTACCCCCTTAAAAAAATTTTGACCTCGAAATTTACCTGATCAAAAGAGATGAGGGTATTGCTGTCGCACTGCAATCTCAGGTTCCCACGTAGCTTCTTCCGTACCATGATTTCGCCACAAGACTTTGACCAAAGGAACTGATTTCCTTCTTAGTACCTTAACATCTCGATCTAAGATCTCGCCACAGTTCCTCCTCAAAGGGGACAGTCCGGTCTTACCTCAATCTCTCCACGGCACAATATGAGACAGATCCGAGCAGAGCGCCTCAACATCGAGACATGGAACACATCATGTATCTGTTTCACTCAAGGTAACTCAAGCTGATACGCCACTGGTCCCACACATTTTAATACCCGATAAGGCCCGATAAACCTGGGACTTAGCTTACCCTTTCGTCCAAATCTCAATACCTTCTTCCACGGTGAAACTTCAAGGAAAGCTTGATCACCCACTGCAAATTCTATATCCTTACACTTCGGGACAAGATAAGGTTTACGCTCGTTTGATGCTTCCTTCAACCAAGTCCGAATCAACTCAACTTTCTCCTCTGTCTCTGAAACCAAATCCGGACCCAAGATCCGACACTCACCCAACTCTGTCCAGCAAGTAGGTGTACGACACCTCCGTCCATACAACGCTTCATAAGGCGCCATCCGAATACTAGCTCGTAGCCGTTGTTGTTGTGTTTAATTCGCCAACAAAGAGAAACTCTTCCCAACTACCCTCAAGTCTATGACACAACCTCTCAACATATCTTCCAAGATCCGATTACCCTCTCGCATCGACCATCGCCTATGGATGAAAAGTCGTGGCTTTGAAGTCTAGTCTCGTACCCAATGCCTGATGCGGTGCCTTCCAAAATCGCGAAGTAAACCTAGGGTCTCTATCCGATATGATCGACACCGGTACCCCATACAACCTAACAATCTCTGCCACATACAGCTTAGCTAACTTCTGCAGTGGATAGTCGGTACGAACAGGTATGAAATGAGCAGACTTCATCAATCGATCTACAATCACCCATACCGAGTCCTTCTTAGTAGGCGTGAGAGGTAGTCCACTAACAAAGTCCATCGTTATCCTCTCCCACTTCCACTGTGGAATCCTCACCAGCTGCAATAACCCCGAAGGCAGCTGATGCTCTTCTTTCACCTGCTAGCACGTTAAACACTTTCCCACAAACTCGGTAATTTCCCGCTTCAATCCAGGCCACCAAAACTGTTCACACAGATCCCGATACATCTTATTTCCTCCAGGATACATCGTATAAGGGCTACTATGCGCCTCCTGAAGAATCATCTGCCTCAACTCAAAATCTTTTGGCATGCAAACCCTCTCACAGAAACATAAAACCCCATCACTGTTCAAACCAAAATCCTCTACCCCACCATTCTGTACCTACAGAAGTCGAGCACTCAAGCCATCATCCAATAATTGCTTCTCTTTAATCTGACTAACCCATGTCGGCTTTACTTGAAGTTCAGCTAGCACACTCCCATCATCATACAAGCTGAGATGGGCAAACATCGCTCTCAAATCCGATATCACTTTCTAACTTAATGCATCCGCCACCACGTTAGCTTTTCCCGGATGATACTCGATCGAGCAGTCGTAATCCTTTAATAGTTCAATCCACCTCCGCTGCCTCAAATTTAACTCCTTCTGAGTAAGAAGATACTTTAAACTCTTGTGGTCGGTGTAGATAATGGACTTCTCCCCATACAAGTAATGTCTCCAGATCTTCAGAGCGAACACCACCGCATCCAACTCCAGATCATGCGTGGGATAGTTTATCTCATGCGGTCTTAACTGCCGAGATGCATACGCCACTACCTTCCCGTCTTGCATTAACACGTATCCTAACCCTATGTGTGAAGCATCACAGTAGACAACGAACTCTTTCCCCGCTTCAGGCTGAATCAAAATTGGAGCCTCCGTTAAGATCTTTTTCAACTTCTCAAAACTTTCCTGCTGCTTGTCAGTCCAAACAAATGGTGTTCCTTTCCGTAACAACTTCGTTAAGGGTTCCGCAATTAAGGAGAAACCCTCAACAAACCTTCTGTAGTATCCAGCTAACCCCAGGAAACTTTGAATTTCCGCCACAGACTTAGGTGGTTTCCATTCCAACACAGCCTCGATCTTCCGAGGATCAACCCTAATCCCCTCAGCAGATACAACATGACCCAAAAAGGTAACTTCTTTCAACCAAAATTCACACTTTCTGAATTTTGCGTATAAATGCTTCTCCCTCAAAATTTGCAGAACCACTCAAAGATGTAAATCGTGCTCTTCTTCCGTCTTGGAATATACCAGGATGTCGTCTATGAACACCACGACAAACTGATCTAGATAGAGTTGGAATACCTGATTCATCATATCCATAAACGCAGCTGGCGCATTCGTTAACCCAAACGGCATTACTAAAAACTCATAGTCACCATAGCGAGTTCGAAATGCCGTCTTCTGAATATCCGCTTCCTTGACCTTGAGCTGATGATATCCTGACCTCAAATCTATCTTCGAAAAGACCAAAGCCCTTTTAAGCTGATCAAACATGTCGTCAATCCTCGGCAACGGGTACTTGTTCTTAATCGTCAACTTATTCAACTGACAATAATCAATGCACATGCGCATCGACCCGTCCTTCTTCTTCACAAACAGCACCGGCGCTCCCCACGGAGACACACTTGGTCGGATAAAACCACGATCCAACAGCTCCTGGATCTGGGCCTTAAGTTCCGCTAGCTCTTTCGGTGCCATCCTATAAGGGGCGATGGACACTGGAGCCGTACCAGAAAATAACTCAATTCCAAACTCTACCTCGTGATTCGGAGGCAACCGTGGAAGTTCCTCAGGAAAAACATCAACAAACTCCTTCACTGTTCTTACCTCATAAACAGTCACCTCCTTTGTATCCAATGCACTAATAAAAGCTAGGAATGCACTGCACCATTTCTGAACCATCTTAACAGCTCTTAACGCGGAAACGACATTGGACAAATAATTCCTCCTTTCCCCTATCACAATTACCTCTTCGCCCTCTGGGGTACTCAACACCATTCGCTTAGTCACACAATCCAATTTAGCATGATGTTTAACCAACCAATCCATGCCTAAGATAAGGTCGAATTCTCCGAATGGTAATTCCATCAAGTCTGCCGGGAATACTATTCCTTGAATTTCTAAAGGCACCTCCTTAAACATCTTGTTCACTACTATAGATTGTCTCGAAGGGCTAACCACAGTCACCTCTCGAGTAGCAATCTCAGATTCTATACTTAAAGTCTCAGATACAGTGCAAGCAACATAAGAATAGGTCGATCCAATATCAATTAAAGCAAGAAATGGCTTATCAGCTATAAGAAACGTATCGGTTATGACGTCCGGTGCGTCGCCATCCTCTCGACGCCGTGCTGCATAGACTAAACCTGGCTGTCTTGCATCTACACCACTGACACCCCTGCCCGATGCTCCACGACCTCGACCATAACCACTCCCTCCTCTGATCGGACCACGACCTCTCGGCATCTGCTGCCCACCTTCCCCGATCGCACATCCCCCGACTCATCACTCCGTCTGTGCCTCGGTCATTTCTTGCAGACAATCCCTTATTAGATGATCTTTTGACCCACACTTGAAGCATACCCTATCTCTTCTACAACACTCTCCTGAATGTGACCTCCCACACTGAGCACACTGTCAAAATTGCCCCACAGCAACTGGCATTGCAACACGACCCGGCCCATCAACCCTAGGCCTCTTCTAGAAACCCCCAAATGACCCTAACGATCCATAACTCCTCTTCTTTCTACCTTTATCCTTGTCCCTATTTTCTCTCTCGATCCGTTTTACCTCCTCGGCTATTTTAGCCTTTTCCACCAGAATAGAAAAATCCCTCTCCCGCTGCGGAGCTATCAACACTCGCAACTCGTCTCGCAGCCCAACTTTGAACCGTAGGCAACGCTCATAATCGGTCGCAACTATCCCTCGGGCGTAACGACTCAACCGCAAAAATTTTGCCTCGTACTCAGCCACCGATTTACTCCCTTGTACCAGATTTAGAAATGCTTTCCTCTGAGCATCCACGTAACTTGCCCCAACGTATTTCCTCTGAAATGTAGTTTTGAAGAAATCCCAGTCGATGTGATCCGCCGAAGTACCCTCTCTTACTGTGAGCCACCATTGATATGCCTCGTCCCGAAGAAGAGACACCGCTCCTTTCAGCTTCTCCTCCACCGTGTAGTCTAGATCGTCCATAATCCTCTCGACTGCCTCTAGCCAATATTCAGCCACATTTGGAGCCACACCAGAAATACCCCTAAATGTTTCAGCCCCGTTTGCTCGAAGTCGCTCGGGAATAGACTTCTGAGATACTATCCCTGTGCTTGCCCCAGCAACTCGCTCCAACACACGCAACATTGCTTGAGACAGGGCATCATCCCCACAAGTTCTATCTTGCGATCCCGTTTCCGCCACAGGTGATGCTGGCGCCTCACCCTCAGGCTCATGCCTTGTCTCCGAGAACTCAGTCTCAACACCACGACCTCTACCACGGCCGCGTGCAACATGTCCACGCCCTCTAGCACTCATGTCTATTGTTTCATCTTAATCTATTTTACCAATTTTATGCATTAGCTTTTCACTGTTTATTAACAAGTAGTTTTATGAGAATAGGGTTATAAGTAGTTTTTCGCAAGAACACATGCATAACTAAAGGTTTCCATTTCTAAAGTAGAGTTGCTAGATTCTAAGTTTCATAGCACAACATATCTACTTCATGCAATTCACCCAATTCAGTCAGAGAACTTACCGTGTGGACTTGGTGCCGGAGACTCGGGTGCCATACTTACAGAGAACATGTACCTATATATATATATATATTCTTTCTAAACCATCTTGAAACCTAATTTGGAAAACATTTTGGACCCAAAAACCCATAGCTGAGTTTTGAAAACCTACTCTGATACCAAATTGTAACACCCCAAACCCAGCCCAAATGCCATGACCGGACCTGGTATGTCACATGGGAAAAATAATTTGTATGTAACTTCGAGTATTGCAGAGTATTATAAAGTTCCTTTTGTAAATCATCAAGTTTAATAGTTCATTTGGAAACTTAGTAATTATTTAGTGAAAATTTTATTTAGCCCAATTCTTGTGTTTAGTTGACGGTTGAAAACACTTAACGTTACATTAAAGAAATCATGAGGTTTGCTATTGCATATGGTTTGTAAAATCATTGGTTAGGTTTTGAGAAAAAGCCCCTTTTTATTTCATTCTATTCAGAAAACGTTTGGTCGGTCAAGTTTGTGATATTAACGTCTTAACAGTTAAACCATAATTACAACCAAATTAATAGTGGCCTTATTACAAATCAAAAACCCCCAAAAGTAGCAAACGAAAAAAATAAAGTTTTAATTGAATAACCTACGCATGGCCACCTCGAGTCCAATCCAGGCCAATCTACTGAAATACGAGTCACCTGCAATTTGTTTAACCAAATAGAGTGAGTCACAAGACTCAGTGTGCAATTAGTCCGCATAATCCACAAGTGGGCCTAAGCCCCCATATCACAAACGGCCAAAGCCCAATCAATATAACATATCAAAATAATCAGTATGATAACCCAACCTAGCCTAGTATTCCATCCTCTACACACCGCTCTATTTTTCCATCCTCAGCACACCTGTGGGGATTTCTACAATCAACCCTCCATCCTCTACACACCTCTTTGGCAGTCATGCTGATAGTCACACTGCTCAAAGTCGATATAATGTGGTCTAGCCACCGATAAATGTGTGACCAAGTCACCGATATACAATAAGGCACCGAGCCATCAAAATCATCGTGACAAAGTCACCGATAAACACTTCCCCTTCATAATCGTTATCATTTCCCAAAATCCCATGCACATGCAAACATAGTATAATGAGCATATAATATAATATCATACAATTACTATTTAGAGCACATGCACAATCATGCTAACGCCACTATTTATAAGACTTACTCGAAGAACAACCAACCTGGTGTTACGATTTTACCCTTCATGGGTAACTCAATAGCCCTTACCGAGCTTTCGGCTTTCAGACAGTTCACATAAACAATTTATACAATAAAGAAAGTGTGGTAATTACACACCTGTAAACACGAAGAACTATGCTATCAAACTCGCTAACACCTTCACTTGCAGGGATAATCATGATCTGCCTATCCCTCTTCGAAGTCGGCTCACAACCCGGTGGAAAGTCACGAACGGCAGACACCGCACATTTCTTGAACTTAGGGGTAGGGACTACGGGTCCAACCCCCTTTTTTACTTGGCTGGTACTCGAATCCATGAGAAAGATCTTGGTCAGAAGACCGGGTTAAGGCATTGAAGAAGGTAAAAGGGGAAAATAGATATCTTAAACGAAGAAGTTCTTACCGAGATCGACAAAAGCCAGAAGCTAAAAGACTTGGATTAAGAAATCGGCTGAGTCCCTACACAAACCCCCCATTAGAAACGGTTCTCCAAAATATATTAGAAGAAGTGGCCTTTCGACCAAACAAGTTGATAAAGAATCCCTTACCACTATTCGGCCAACCACACTTACCAACAATCTTCCAACAATTGGCCAGATACAGATAAGAGTACGAAAGCGAAGTCCCTCCTACATTCGGCCAAAACACCCAAAGCACCACGTTAACACCTTTGATTAACAACCAATACGGAAAAAGAAAGAATTGAAAGAAAGGAAGAACACCTACCACCAAACAAGAAGAAATCGATTTGAGAAGGTTAGGGAAAAGAGTGACGGTAATCCACTGAAACAAGAATGAATGAAGAGGTATAAACACACCAGAGAGATTCGGCTAACAAGAAAAATAAAAACAAACTCAGAGAGAAGGAAGAGGGACAAGTTTCAGCTTTGAGTAGATGATAAAACAAAAGATGAATCACCAGGTTATGATATGGAGATTCGGCTAAGAAGAAACAAATGAGAGAAAATGATGAAATGGAGAGGGTGATAGGAGGGTTCGGTTAAGGGGTTAAAAAATGTAAAACAAAAGAAAGAGAGAGATGAGGTTTCGGCTTTTGGTTAAAAGAGGGAAGAGTGCACAAGTGAATTCCCAAGAGGTGATTTCAGTTTTTGGTGAAAGAGAGGAGAAACAATTGCTCACCGATTTCCCAAAAGAGAATAATAGACTTCTAAGATAGATTTGCTACCACTTCTCTCACCAAGAACTTTGGAAGAATCGGCTCACACACTCACCTACACCTACAACCGAAAAAGGCACACAAGAAGGGAAGAAAGGAGTGCTTAAACCACTTTCGGCACATGTACCTAGCTTAGCCCTCCAAACCGAAAGCTCCCTCCTTCAACCCAAAGCACATTCGGCCACCAACTGCCAACAAGCCACCAACTCCTTGTTCAACTCCTACTTTCACTCCCCTCCTCTCATTTGAATCGGTTTGAAAGATTCAAATTCCCCTTTTCACTCATGGCCACCCATTTGAAATATTTGACTTATTCCACTCCCACTCTTCAAGGTCCCTAGCCAAAACCATTACCTCCCATCCTGCCGCAAAAATAAACACCAAAAAGGCAAACTATGAGACTCGAACCTGCTCCCTCACTGCTCCCCTGTGGCGTCACTTGCCTACACCTTAAGTGACGTCTCCTTGCCACTTTACCACAGCACTTCTTGTGTCAACAAACACAAGCATTAATCCTTAAAGCCTGCCTCAGCTAGATCTCCCCTAAAGTGCCTAAAATTGAAATTTTTGCCAAAGCTTCAGTTTAACCCCGAGCCTTCCCGAGGCCCCCAAACACACCCAAACAACAAGCAAAATGCACCAAACACACAGAGACATATAAATGCAAAGCCCCCAAAACCCGGATGTTACATGAAATGTCCGTATCCGTATCTGTTTGATTCAGGTAAATTTCGAGGACAAAATTTCTTTTTAGAGGGGGAGAGTTGTAACATCCCTAAATCGGGTCTAGTAGTTTCGGGTATATTTTTCAAGTTATGAGTGTGAAACTAGGAATTTATAGGGTTTCTAGTAATTTTTAATTTAATTTAGGAGGTTAAGTTCATATGAAATCGATTAAACAATAATCCGAAAAATTAAAGTATATATATTCAAAAAATTAATTTTAAAAATTTTAAATAATTATTAGTGAAAATAATCAATTTGGGTTGAAAAAGAATTTTAAAATAATTTTTATTGAGGGTAATTTGAGTAAAATTTAAATATTAATTAAATAAGATTTAATTGCAAAACAAGGGAACATTTAGAGTATTTATATGGAAAATAAACCTTAAAATTTGGAATTTTGGAGGTAAAGGGTTAAATAGTAAAGTAAGGGAAATGTGGGACTGGCCATTAGGCAAATTTCCCAATTTTTAAATTTCTGGTGGGTGGTTTCAGTTTTAAAGCTAATTTTTACTACTGCGCTTGTGCATATGATCACACTCGACGATATCTATCGCCTTCAGCAGCAATAGTCAGGGTGGATCGATCGCATTGAGGTATATCTGCAGCGGATATGCTAGCATTTCCATATTTCTCCACTCGATCATGCGCTTCGTGATCCTAACACCTCGGACGATGCTAACTGACCTGATTTAGTTTTCTGTTTGTATTTATTTTTATTTTTATTTGTAGTTGTACTTTTATTTTTAGTTTTATTTATTTTTTGTTAAACTTCTATGTTATGCTTTAGTTTATTATGCACTGTACTTTTATGGTTTTATCGATTGTGTTCCTATGTTGTTATCTCTTTATTTTACTTAATTTAGCCTATATTCTTATTAGTGTACTCGAAACATGTACTTCATTTAGAATCTCCTACGATTCTGAATTTCACTATTCTGGCGAAATCATCTAAATTCAGGGCAGTCTCATTTCTCTCCCTCTCATATGTTATTATGCTTATTCTGTGATTATATATGTTTGTACATTGCGAACAATGTAAATCTTAAGTGTGGGGAGGATTTTATATGTTATGTGATATCGTCCCTGAATTGTTGTTTGTTTTAAGTGATTTTCTCACACCTACCATTAAAGTTAATTTTCTTTAAGTTAGAGTTTTTAGTGATTCCGTTTTGGAATATTTTGTGGATTTTTGTGCATTGTTTGATTTATACTTTAAGACATAAGCGAGTCAATCATGATAAGATTTTTTTTTTTTTGGAAATTATTATTTTAGGTTGTCTCTTTGAACTAAAGCATTATCTTGAAATTTTAAATTTACAAGTTTAACATCAAAACCATATTTTTTGTGAGCTTTTGAGCCTATAGAGCATATATTTTATTTCGAGCTAATTTTATTTTTGGTTGTAAGTAAGTTAACTTGATCTGTTATTCTAGAACTTGATTCGGTTATACATATCGAGACCACATTATTGCTTTGATATACTGAGATGATAGAGGCACTTAGGATTTAACCCATTTAACCTTTAGCACAGCTTACCAATTGTATTACCCCCTAGTAAACCTCGTTGATCCTAATACATTTTTTTCTCACCCATTTATTTTAACCCATAACCCATATCTAAGTTGTAAAGTTATCCTTTTCATTAACCCTTTTTTGTTGAGATTTGATTTGGTTAGTTTCCTAACTATGTTTCACCATTTGTATTACTAAGTTTCTTGTTCTAAAAAAATAGTGGAAATAAAAAGAAAAAAAAAGTAAATCAATTTATTTTTTTTGAATTGAGATTGAATTATTAGTCTCATATTCTGTATAAAAATCTCATATTTACTCTTTAATTCTTGTTGATGTAAATTCTTTTAATTCAGTAACTGATTTTTTCTAGTTTAGTAACTTATTAACTAGATTCTCAATTGTAACAAAATTTTTTAACATTTTCCATACCCTTAAACTAAGCTCCATTACAACCTTGTAAACACTTCTTGATTGGTGTGTCATCTAATTCTATAATGGTGGAGATTTGATTTTCAAGCAAGCATATGGTAAAAATATCTCGTTTGACTATTGAGTGCATGTTACTTGAACCTTAAACACTTTGAGTTCTTTGAGTGAATCTTCAGTGAGGATGTTAATTCTTGTTGATTTTGAATTTCAGGTAATTATTGAGATAGAGGAGATGCCTAATGTTTTTTAAGTCTTAAAATTCTCTGCTTGGATTGCTTCTGCTGCTTAGTGTCTTTTTTGTGTGAATTTTCAATGCATGATTATTTATAAATTATCCTGAGACATTTTCGGTGAAAAAAATGAATTGAGGGAAGTTAACTTGAATGTAGGTTGAGAATTTTGCTTGAGGACAAGCAAACGCTTAAGTGTGGGGATATTTGTTAACTACTACCACATGGGCTGACTCATTCCACATGGCATTGTAGCCCATCTAACACGCCCGTATGACCCACACGACTATGTGGTAGACCAAATCGATTGCATGGATTTGCACCCTGAACAGCAAAAAATGTGACTTTTAGGTTTTTCGGGCATTCTAAGATGTATAAATGGGAAAAATAAAAAGATAAGAGAGGGTAGTCATAGAGTATTCAAGAAAGCAACTCGAAAAAGACCATTGAAGCCGATTATGAAGCGGATTTCTGTCGAGATTGAAGATTCCCAGTTGATTTCTATGAAGATTATCATGAGTTTCTTTATTTCTTTCAGTTATATTGTATCTTGGATGATTTTATTTTCAAGCATGAACTAATTTTCTAAATACCTACGAAGATGAACCCTATGATGGATTCTATCGCTTGATTTTTATTTTACGCAATAGAGACTTAGTTTTTTTTTCTCAATTATGTGTTTTTAATTCTTTGTTTGATATTTTTAGACTATTAATCCATGTTTGATGTGCTTAAATCAGAGGAGGAATAGACCCTGTTTAAGAGTAAATCTTGCGTAATTGAGTGGAGTTGCATGCAATCCTAGAAATAGGACAACAGAAATCTACCGGATTAGAGTCAAATCTAATAGGGGAATCCATAGCACGAGTTAATGCGATAATAGGGGTTTTAATTAGAAAGAAATTTCAATTAATCAACCTAGAGTCAGTTGCTCTTACTCTTGAAAGAGATATTAGAATAATTTAGAGGTTTCTAAGGATCAAGTTGCAGTCGTGCCAAGAAAAAGCGGCGTACCTGGAAAAAAACAAAAAAAAATATGGAGGGTTTGAAATTGTATAAATTGAAAATGAAATTGTAAAGAGAAACAGAATTGAGAAAATAGATTCTTTGATTGAGAGATTCCAGCCTCCGGTTATCTCGATCCTCATTTGGTTCAATCCTAGGCTTTTAGATGATCCTTCTCATGACAGAATAAGCCAGTTATAGTGGAAGAGGACGTCTACGACCACCAGCTCCACTTAGATTTTAGACTTACGATTTAGAGGAACCTGACTCTAGCCAACCGTCACTTTCATGGGCCGTCTTACACTAGATCATCACTTCTCAATGGCGAATGCCATGCCATTTTGTCTTTTGGGCTCGACAACCACTAATGCAGTAAGCTAACAAACCGACTATGCAACCTTCCTAAAACATACAAAGTGGCCGCCTTTGCACAAGATGAAATGATCACTTTTGGAAGGACATGGACGGAAGCGTCAGTCCCGTAGTGCGGAGAAACGATGAATACTCGTTGAGAAGGCTAAGTGCAGATTCTAAGCCTCATGAACCCTTTTTTTGGGGAATCTCGACAACCTTTGGCTAGATGAGTTTAGTGGCTCATGCTTTTTGGGAAAAAAAGAAATAAGTTTAAACAGATGGAATTTTATTAAATAATAAAAGGAACAAAAGCTAAGAGCTTTTTGGGAGAGGGAGCTTTTACAGAAAAGATGAGTCCCAATTTGTGTCACTCCATCCCTTATTTATAGTACATGGAATACTTAGTTTGTTCCTATTTAAACTCTAAAGGATAAATGAAGATAAAAGCTGAAATTAAATCTAAATAATAATCTTAACAATAATCCTAATAAAATTCAAATTTAAATAGAGTCTTATGTTTATAAATCTCTTCTTTGAATTTTTGCCCCCAAGTCTTCCACACTTTGTATTTTTGGCATCACTTCTTTCCTATTTCGCATGCTGGCCCATTTTGTCTTCAAATTCACAATTTTTGCCCCCAAATTTCCTTTTGCCTTCAATTTAATCCCTACCAGATAAAAAACTATAAGTAGCTCAAATTAGTAGGATCATTGTAACATCCTGGAAAGGGCTTATTCATTTTCGGTTTAATTCTACGAAGTAACATGTTTTATGTACTAAGAATAAATTTTGAACAATTTTGGAAACCTGAAAATGTATGGAAATGTTAAGTTAAAAAAATGGAAAGTGAACATTTTTGGAAACTTGGAAATGGATGGAAATGATTTGGAAATGATTCAAAATAGGAAAGTGCACATTTCTGGAAACTTGGAAATGTAAGAAAATGTCAAGTTTACAGAGCCGAACGAAAATTTTTGGAAACTTAGAAATGACTTAGAAATGTCGAGTTTTAAAGTTTAAAAGAGGAAATTAAGGCAAGGTGGCCTTAAAAGAAAAAGTTTGTGAAATTTGACACACAAACAGGCTTGGAAAAGTGGCCCAAGATGCCACTTAGGGCCTCTGGAAATGGTGCCACATGCAAGGTGTTGGGCCTGGTTCGAGTCACTTGGGAAGCAAATAAAAGAAGTTTTATTTTTGCTTCCGAAGCTCGAGGTGGATGGCACAAGCCTTCTAGATGGAGGAGTTTTATTCTCTTTAATATTCGATTAATAAGGTGATAAATAACGAATTTAATTTGGATTATTTTTGAAGAGATAATAAAGGATTATTCTCTAATTATTTTAGATTAAGAGATAAAGCTATCAAATAAAGAAGAGTGGTGGCCAAGTAAGGGATTCTGAGGAGTATTTTCGGCTATAAAAGGAAGGAAATAGGGCTACTCATCAATTTTTCTTCCTCCTCCTCTCTGCCGAATTTCGAGTGCTCTCCTCTCTTCTCTTCTCTTTTTCTTTTGTCAAGCCGAATCTATAGTCCACCATTGCCAAAATTCTCAAGTTTCTTTTCCTTATTTTCGTGGAAACCAAATACCCCAAGAGAACCTCTAGTCGACTTCTCCATTAAATCCCAAAACCGAAACTTTATCATCTAGTCATCAAGGCCGATTCTTTAAGGGGCTTTTAACAAGGTGCTGCCGATTTCTTAAAAAGGGTAAGATCCAAAGTTTGGTTTCAATTCTTTTATATTTTAAACCTATCTAAAATTTAGGGACTAATCTCTATTATGGATTTTGGCCGAGTTATGGAAGGGTGTTTTTGGATTTAAGAAATTGTCAACTACAAGAAGGTATCCTTGAACTTCTAAGATCTAAGGTAAGTTATGAATACCATTCGGCCATAAGCTATATTATTATGATTTAATGTTAGATTGGATCTAACATGGGTACATAGGGATTTCGACAAAGCAATAAAGAAGCAAGGATCCAATTTGGGATTTAAGATTTGGAAGGTAAGAACAAAGGTAAATCCGGCCAAGGCCTATTTTAGTAGTAGATCTATTATTATGTGTTTTAAGACGAAAACTAACCAATTCAAGGGATTTAGTGACTAGCCGATTTCAAAGGGGAAAAATACGAGTTTCTGGATTTGATTAAATCATCAAATCGACACCAAGGTAAGCTTTAAGAATACAAATCCTACTAGGATTTGGTTTTCTAGCCGAATAGGCTTTGTGCTAAATAGTAAGTGATTAATCAATTGTAGGAACTTGAGATCTAAGACAGTAGATCGATTTGGGATTTCGGTGAAGTGGTTAAGCAAATCAGTGTGTACCCCACACTACTTCTTAATATGTTTCATGGCCTGTTTTATTAAAATATGTGATATTAAGAATATGAAAGTGGCTAGGTACCATGTTATGGCACTAAGTACTGTGCACGTTTCCTACTTCTACAAAGAATATGAAAAAGGTCATTAGTAACATGAGAATATGATAAGAATGTAAACTCTCGCATATTTATGCATATCATTATTATATGGGGCATATGGGTTTGTTTGAAGGGGAAGTGAATGTGGTGACTTAAGACCACGAACACGGTGACCTAAGACCGTGATATCGAAAGTGGTGACCTAAGACCACGATGAATCTGAAAGTGGTGACCTAAGACCACATGAATCTGAACGTGGTGACCTAAGACCACGAATGCGGTGACCTAAGACCGCAATTTGGAGTGTAGCGGAAGGAGGGTCGACTTAGTAGTCCCCACGGTGTGCAGGTTGGTACGGGGGAGTATAGCGGATGGACAATTAGGTTTGGGTTTGGGAATGCATCATAATTTGTATGCTATGATATGAATGCGTAACATTTGTATGCCTGATTCTATTTTGATTTAGTGTTTGTGTACACATTGAGTTTGTTTGACTCACCCTATTGTGGGACCATGTTTCAGGTGATGAACAGTGATGGACCGGGACGGCAGAACTTGTGGTGGCCATGCTCAACATGAAGTTTTTATTTTATGAACTACTATTTCTATTTAAGTACTTGAATTACTTGGAAATTATTTGATGTAATAAGGCCATAAGGCCATAGTTGAATTGTTTTCCATTTATTTCTATTTATTATGATTATGAGTTTTACCTATTAAAGTTTAAGTAAAATTTTTAATATAAAGAATTGAATTCATTTTCAACACAAGTCTAGCCCAAATAATGTTTTTTTTCAAAATCGCACAAGTTTTCTCTAGGTAACGAAAGAATTTTGAAACCGGTTTACTTGAGAAACATACTAAAACTGGGCAAATCTCGTGGGCCGAGTTTGGGGTGTTTCAGTTTGGTATCAGAGCCCAGTTTTAAAACTCTCAGCCTATGGGCCAAGGCCCAAAACATTTTCAAAGCGAGCCCAAATGAGTTTGTTTTGAAAATATTTTATGAAACAAGCGAGTTTTCGGCATGGCACCTAAAGTCTCCGACCATGATCCACGTGTAAGTACCCTAACTATTTGTGTGATTATGTGTAATGAATATTAGAAGGGTAGAAAAGGAATGGAACGTAGAATAGCATGATAGGAACTTGAACCCTAGGACTAGTCTACTCAAACACAAACACATATGACTTAAGGAACGTTAAACAAACCCATGGCTAAGTCACTAAGTTAGGGTGTGGTAACCCCTGTGCGCATGTCTAGGATTGGATCCGGAAGAGCCTGGTATTTAAGCAGTCCTAGTGACTCACCTCATCTTCCCTGGAATCCTACCTGGTGCGTAGCTTCGGTTCACCCTAACCTAGAGGGCTCAGTAGGTGTGGCAACCTCTGTGCGCATGTCTAGGAATGGTTTCGGTGGGAGCTTGGTATTTAAGTAGTCCGCGTGACTCACCCCCTCTCCACTCGAATCCTGCCTGGTGCGTAGCTTTGGTTCACCCTGACCAAGAGGACTCGGTCATAGGCTAAACACAATAACTAAAACCCGAAAGGGAATTAGCCGTGTTTTTATAAAAACAACAAAACCCTAGTTTTAGAACTCTTAAAACTTTCTTCTAAATTCATGAAAACCATCTTTACAAAATTTTTCGAAAGATTTTCGATTTATACAAAAATGCCCCTAGTGGTAAAATTACCAAAATACCCTTGGTTTATAAAATGACCAACTACCCAACAGTTTTGCCAAAATTTCATTATTTTATCAATGTTCAAAAACCCTAATTTGCAAATTATCAAAAATACCTTGAATTTTGGAAATTTCAAAATTGCCCCTAACTTATAAAATTACCAAAATGACCCTGATTTCCAAAATTTTTGCAACATCACCGTTTTGAAAAGTACAATTCTCAAAAAGAACCCTCAAAGTTTTTCAACCTTTGAAATATCCCTGATTTATAAGATTTTACAAATTTACCCCGGCTTGGAAAAAAAATCACCAAAATACCCCCGAGGTCCAAAATCACCGAAATACCCCTAGATTTCAAAATTTTTCAAAATACCCCAGAAATTTTAAAAATACCAAAATAATTTATGACAAAATCACCAAGGAACTTTTTCCTTTTGAAAAATTACGAAAAAACCCCTGTAGGACAGAATTACGAAAATACCCCTAGGTAGTGGAAGAAAAAAAAACAATAATAATGAAAACTACAACCTTTCTTTGAATGAACGAGAGTTCATGATTATTTGATGGATGTATGGATGAATGAATGGAAAGACTGTGTGCATACGAAAGAACCACTCCTAAAACTCTTTTCATAAAATTTCTTCGCGGGTAATCAAGTGAAACAAAGACTAATTCATAAGACTTCTTAATCAGATCACGACGTTAGAAATAAGCTCTAGAGGACGTGGTCGTCGTGGACGAGGTAGAGCAAGGATGATGGTGTCAGAACCCGTTAGATCGGGTCAAGGGTCTGACAATGAGATACCACCGCCACCACCACCCCCAGCTGTTGGTGTTGAGCGAGCAAGCTCAGACGGGGATGATCTTTGTTGTCACGCAGTGTCTTTGCGAGTTTTGGAGTTGGTGGCTGGTGCAGGAGGAAATTCGGGAACCCGTAAGTCTGTACCTGAGCGGCTTTGAGCTAATGGAGCCGAAATGTTTCGTGGAGTATCGGGTGTGGCACCCAGTTCAGCTGAGTACTGGTTGGAAGCAACAGAGCGCATCATGGATGAGCTTGACTTGACCCACGAGGAGAAGTTAAAAGGAATGGTGGCACCATTACGCGATGAAGCGATCGGTGGTGGTTGACTATTCGGGATGGTGCTACGGTGAGGATCCGACACGGGAATATGTTAAGGAAGCATTTCGGAAGAAGTATGTGGGAACCGGGTATACCGATGAGCAAAGGAAGGCATTTCGGGCTGGTTCAAGGAACAAGTCCGTGGCGAGTATGAGGCTGAATTTCGAGGTTGAGCCGATATGCTCGAGGAGTAGTGGCAACCGAGCATGAGCGCCGTGTCCGCTTTTGAGGACGGGCTAAGGGATGATCTCGAGATCGTTGATAGCACCGCATCGGGAGCGGGAGTTTTCTCGCTTTGGTAGAAAAGGCCAAGGTGGCCGAGGAATCAAGGATTCTACAAAGCAAGGCTATGGATAGGAATAGGCCCAAAAGAGGTTTTGGAACGTGCGGAAAGGTTCATAAGAGGCCTAGAGTTGATGGGCCGCGAGGTCGCAAGTTGGTTCGGAAGGGCTGGTATCGACCTTGTGATGTGTATGGAAAGAAGCACTTAGGAGAGTCTTTGGAAGAAAACAGGAGGATGTTTTAGATGTGGGTCTAAGGACCATGTGATCAAGGATTGTCCTAAGCAATCGATGAAAGTCGACCAACACTCGGAATGTTGGTCGACCGCAGAGAGGAGACTCGCGACCTCAACGAGGTCGTGGTTCGAGTAACAGAGGTAATGGTCTTTGGCAGAGGCCGTGGAGCATAAAGGCGAGGTCTTTGCTAACGTTTGAGGCAAGGCAACCAGTTTGGTTTATGCGGTTCACGGGAGGGAAGATGGAGACGCACCGGACGTTATAACCCAGACGTTCTTTATTTTTGACAAGCCCTATTTTTCTCTAATTGATGTGGGCTCGACCCATTCCTATGTTGCATGTAGTGTAGTGGAAACACTAGGCCTAGACTCGAACCTTCCGATAGGAAGATGATCGTAGTAAGCCCATTAGGCCTAATCGTAGTGGTGGATAAGATCTTTCGGAATGTACCCCTAGAGATTCGGGAGTGAACTTAGGGTGACTTAATGGAACTACCTTCATGAGTTTGAACTTATACTTGGAATGGACTAGCTAGTAAAGCACCGAGCCGTGTTGGATTGTGCGGCTAAACGAATGGAACTAAGGACCCGGAGGATGAAGTAGTAGTAATGATCGGAGAGAGAAGAAACTACCGTCCAACGTAGTTTTGGCGTTGAAGGCCGAGAAAATGGTTAAGAAAGGGTGCAAGGCGTTCTTAGCCTTCGTAAGTGCGTTAGGTGGAAAGGAAGAAGGTGTCGGTGGAGTTAGAACGGTGAAAGACTTTGAAGATGTATTTAGGAGGAATTACGAGAATACCCCGGATAGGGAGGTGGAGTTTGGAATAGACTTACTACGGAGGAGCTCTCTGTGTCAATCGCTCCATACCGAATGGCGCCAAATGAGTTAGTTGAGCTCAAGGCTCAAATCCAAGAGTTGTTGGATCGTGGGTTCATACGACCCAGTGTGTCTCCATGGGGAGCACCATCGCATTTGTAAAGAAGAAGGGCGGAACTATGCGTATGTGCATAGATTACCGTCAGTTGAATAAGCTGACCATCAAGAACAAGTATCCTTTGCCAAGGATCGATGACTTGTTCGATCAGCTGAAGGGGGCCGCAGTATTCTCAAAGATAGACTTAAGGTCGGGATATCACCAGTTAAAGGTGAAGGAGGCAGATATCCATAAGACCGCTTTTAGGACAAGATACGGCCATTTTGAGTTTGTGGTGATGCCGTTTGGATTGACAAACGCTCCAGCCGCGTTCATGGATATGATGAACCGAGTTTTTCAACCCTACTTGGATAGGTTCGTCGTTGTGTTCATCGACGATATTTTGGTGTATTCTAAGTCTGAAGAGGAGCATGATGAACATCTCCGAGTGGTGCTACAAGTGTTAAGGGAGAAGAAGCTCTATGCCAAATTCAGCAAGTGTGGATTTTGGCTTAAGGAGGTGGCATTCTTAGGGCATGTGGTATCCGCAGAAGGAATAAGAGTGGATCCTAGGAAGATCGAAGCAGTGTTGGATTGGAAACCACCTAGGTCCGTGGCTGAGATTCGAAGTTTCTTAGGTTTGGCAAAGCTATTACGGAAGGTTCGTAGAAGGATTCTCGTCAATAGCCGCGCTTTGACAAAGTTACTAAGGAAGGAAGTACCCTTTGAATGGTCCGATAAGCAAGCAGAAGAGCTTTGACAACCTTAAGAAGGTGTTGACGGAGACTCGGTGTTAATTCACCGGAGGTCTGGGAAGGATTTTGTGGTGTCTTGTGACGCTTCGCATACGGGATTAGGATGTGTGCTAATGCAAGAAGGAAAAGTAGTCGCTTATGCGTCTCGGCAACTAAGGCCTCATGAGGTTAACTACCCAACTCATGACTTGGAACCGCGTGATGGTTTTCGCCCTTAAGGTTTGGAGGCACTACCTCTATGGAGAAAGGTCGGTGATCTACATGCACCACAAGAGCCTTAAGTATCTGTTGACTCGGAAGGAGTTGAACTTGAGGCAACGAAGGTGGGTGAAGTTGTTGAAGGACTACGATCATTCGATAGAATATCATCCGGCAAGGCGAATGTGGTAGCCGATGCCCTAAGTCGGAAGGTTGTGTCGGATCTAAGGGCTATGTTCGCTCACTTAAGTTTGTACGATGATGGAAGCCCTGTTGGCGAGTTGCAAGTCAAGCCCACATGGTGAAGGAGGTGAAAGAGGGACAGGTTGGTTGATAAGGATCTAAGTGCTAAGTTACGCAAGTGCGAGCGGGAATTAAAGGATTATGGCGTTAATGATGAAGGAGTATTGTGTTACAAAGGGAAAGTCCGTATGCCGAAGGACAAGGAGTTAAGACAAAGGATTCTTGGGAGGCGCATAGTAGCCCTTATGCTATGCATCCGGAGGCATTAAGTCGCATGCAGAGATCTAAGGGAACAATTTTGGTGGTCCGATCTTAAGCAAGAAGTGACCTGAATTTGTGGGGAAATGTTTGACGTGTCGCAAGTTGAGGTGAACACCAAGTTCCATCAGATTGCTTCAACCAATCGAGATTCCGCAATGGAAGTGGGAGAGAATTACCATGGATTTCGTTAGTGGGCTTCCCCTTACGCCTACTAAGAAGGACTCGGTATGGGTGATAGTGGACCGTTTGACTAAGTCCGCGCACTTCATCCCTGTAAGAGTTGACTATTCTCTTGTAAGTCGCTAAGTTATATGTGGCGAAATTGTGAGGTTACATGGTGTACCAAGATCGATCATCTCCGACAGAGACCCAAGGTTTACGTCTCTGGTTACGGAGGGCACTTCATCAAGCTTTAGGCACTAAGTTGGACTTCACTACGGCTTTTCATCCATAATCGACGGATAGTCCGAACGAGCGAGTTATACAAGTGTTGGAGGATATGTTGAGAGGTGTGTGATGGATTTCCGAGGAAGTTGGGAAGACTATTTGCCTTTAGCCGAGTTCGCCTACAACAACAAACTATCAAAGGCTAGCATTCGGATGGCACCATATGAAGCATTGTATGGTCGGAAGTGTAGAACTCCTACTTGTTGGGTGAGTTAGGAGAACGTCGAGTTTTGGGTCCGAGTTAGTGGTCAAATCAAGAGAAGGTTGAGATGATTCGAGCACGGTTAAAGGAAGCCTCGATAGGCGTAAGTAAGTCGACGCAGACCTTAAGCGGAAGGAAATAGAGTTTGAAGTGGGAGACCAAGTGTTTCGAAAGTCTCGCCTTGGAAAAGGTAATGAGGTTCATCGCGAGGGAAGTTAAGCCCAAGGTTTATAGGGCCCTATCGAGCATCAAGCGAGTTGGAGCAGCGATGGCATACCAATTGGAGTTGCCACCAGAGTTGCGGCAGATGCACGACGTATTCCATGTATCCATGCTACGTCGTTACCGATCGGATCCGTCTCATGTGGTACCTGTCGAAGAAGTAGAGCTAAGGCCAGACTTATCCTACGAGGAAGAGCCGATTCGGATATTGGAACGTGATGTGAAAGTGCTACGGAGGAAGTCGGTTCCTCTAGTCAAGGTGTTATGGCGCAATCATGGATCGAAAGAAGCTTCGTGGGAACGAGAAGAGGCAATGTGACAACAATACCCTCAATTATTTTAGTTAGAAAATTTCGAGGACGAAATTATTTTAAGGGGGTAGAATTGTAACATCTGGAAAGGGCCTATGCATTTTCGGTTTAATTGTACTAAGTAACATGTTTTATGTACTAAGAATAAATTTTGAACAATTTTGGAAACACGAAAATGTATGGAAATGTTAAGTTAAAAAAATGGAAAGTGAACATTTTTGGAAACTTGGAAATGGATGGAAATGATTTGGAAATGATTCAAAATAGGAAAGTGCACATTTTCTGAAACTTGGAAATGTAAGAAAATGTCAAGTTTACTGAGCCGAACGAAAATTTTGGAAACTTAGAAATGACTTAGAAATGTCGAGTTTTAAAGTTTAAAAGAGGAAATTAAGGCAAGGTGGCCTTAAAAGAAAAAGTTTGTGAAATTTGACACACAAACAGCTTGGAAAAGTGGCCTCAAGATGCCACTTAGGGCCTCTGGAAATGGCGCCACATGCAAGGTGTTGGGCCTGGGTTCGAGTCACTTGGGAAGCAAATAAAATAAGTTTTATTTTTGCTTCCAGAAGCTCTGAGGTGCACGGCACAAGCCTTCTAGAAAGGAGGAGTTTTATTCTCTTTAATATTCGATTAATAAGGTGATAAATAACGAATTTAATTTGGATTATTTTTGAAGAGATAATAAAGGATTATTCTCTAATTATTTTAGATTAAGAGATAAAGCTATCAAATAAAGAAGAGTGGTGTCTGAGGAGTAGTTTCGGCTATAAAAGGAAGGAAATAGGGCTACTCATCAATTTTTCTTCCTCCTCCTCTCTCTGCCGAATTTCTGAGTGCTCTCCTCTCTTCTCTTCTCTTTTTCTTTTGTCAAGCCGAATCTATAGTCCACCATTTCCAAAATTCTCAAGTTTCTTTTCCTTATTTTCGTGGAAACCAAATACCCCAAGAGAACCTCTAGTCGACTTCTCCATTAAATCCCAAAAACCGAAACTTTATCATCTAGTCATCAAGGCCGATTCTTTAAGGGGCTTTTAACAAGGGTGCTACCGATTTCTTAAAAAGGGTAAGATCCAAAGTTTGGTTTCAATTCTTTTATATTTTAAACCTATCTAAAATTTAGGGACTAATCTCTATTATGGATTTTGGCCGAGTTATGGAAGGGTGTTTTGGATTTAAGAAATTGTCAACTACAAGAAGGTATCCTTCTGAACTTCTAAGATCTAAGGTAAGTTATGAATACCATTCGCCATAAGCTATATTATTATGATTTAATGTTAGATTGGATCTAACATGGGTACATAGGGATTTCGACAAAGAATAAAGAAGCAAGGATCCAATTTGGGATTTAAGATTTGGAAGGTAAGAACAAAGGTAAATTCGCCAAGGCCTATTTTAGTAGTAGATCTATTATTATGTGTTTTAAGCCGAAAACTAACCAATTCAAGGGATTTAGTGACTAGCCGATTTCAAAGGGGAAAAATACGAGTTTTCGGGATTTGATTAAATCATCAAATCGACACCAAGGTAAGCTTTAAGAATACAAATCCTACTAGGATTTGGTTTTCTAGCCGAATAGGCTTTGTGCTAAATAGTAAGTGATTAATCAATTGTAGGAACTTGAGATCTAAGGCGATAGAGATCGATTTGTGGATTTCAAAGTGAAGTGGTTAAGCAAATCGGTGTGTACCCCACACTACTTCTTAATATGTTTCATGGCCTGTTTTATTAAAATATGTGATATTAAGAATATGAAAGTGGCTAGGGTACCATGTTATGGTACTAAGTACTCAGTGCACGTTTCCTACTTCTACAAAGAATATGAAAAAGGTCATTAGTAACATGAGAATATGATAAGAATGTAAACTCGCATATTTATGCATATCATTATTATATGGGGCATATGGGTTTGTTTGAAAGAGGAAGTGAATGTGGTGACTTAAGACCACGAACACGGTGACCTAAGACCGTGATATCTCGAAAGTGGTGACCTAAGACCACGAAGAATCAAAGTGGTGACCTAAGACCCACGAAGAACCGAACGTGGTGACCTAAGACCACGAATGCGGTGACCTAAGACCGCAATTTGGAGTGTAGCGGAAGGAGGGTCGACTTAGTAGTCCCCACGGTGTGCGAAGTTGGTACGGGGGAGTGTAGCGGATGGGCAATTAGGTTTGGGTTTGGGAATGCATCATAATTTGTATGCTATGATATGAATGCGTAACATTTGTATGCTTGATTCTATTTTGATTTAGTGTTTGTGTACACATTGAGTCTGTTTGACTTACCCCGTTGTGGGACCATGTTTCAAGTGATGAACAAAGTGATGGACCAGGACAGTGAGAACTTGTGGTGGCCATGCTCAACATGAAGTTTTTATTTTATGAACTACTATTTCTATTTAAGTACTTGAATTACTTGGAAATTATTTGATGTAATAAGGCCATAAGGCCATAGTTGAATTGTTTTCCATTTATTTCTATTTATTATGATTATGAGTTTTACCTATTAAAGTTTAAGTAAAATTTTTAATATAAAGAATTGAATTCGTTTTCAACACAAGCCCAACCCAAACAATGTTTTCTTTCAAAAGCGCACAAGTTTTCTCTAGGTAACGAAAGAATTTTGAAACCGGTTTACTTGAGGAACATACCAAATCTGGGCAAATCTCGTGGGCCGGGTTTGGGGTGTTTCAATCATACTCAAAATAAATATGTAATTAATACATAAAAATATGTTATTCCACAATATTATTAGGGACAGATGAAATCTAGGTGAATTATTTCCTTGGTATTGTTTCGCTTCTTGGTTGTTAATCGATTATTTTTGTGATTGTTCGTTAGTTAATTAGTGTATTTAATTTTAGTTGTTAACCAATCACTCGGTTTATTCAGTTAAATAATAGAAAGACAATAATTACTAGTACTTTTAGTCTTCGTGGGAACGATATCTGTGCTCACCATAGCTTTACTATTAATTGTTAGGTGCACTTGCCTTAGTCAAATTTTTAGTTAGTTCATGACGCATCAGTCCGTTAAGTCATTACATTTCCAAAATATGCATAAAAAACATTTATTTAACTAAAATTGAACATAATCTACTAAAAATGGAAAACGAAACAAAATAATCAAAAACAACTAGAAAACAAACTTGTTAAGTGCTGGAAATACTCTAATTTGAATCCACCATGATTATCCATCAAGTTTCAACCCCTTATACACCACAATAAAATGGTGTAGTTGAAAGAAAAAATAGATTCTTTACTGAAATGGTAAATTCAATGTTATTATATTTAGGTCTTGGACAACGTTTCTCGGGAGAATTTGTTCTAACAGCTTGTCATATATTGAATAAAGTTCCTAATGATGAAACAAAAATAACTCTCTATGAATAATGGAATAAAATGAAACCAAACCTTAACTATTTGAAGGTTTGGGATTGTAGAGCTATTGTCAAAGTTCCAACACCTAAACGTTAAAAGTTAGATGAAAGAGGAATTGATTATGCATATGCACATAATATCAAGTCATAGAGGTTCATGGTAATTGAACCAAATGATTCAATTTCAATTAATATTGTTATTGAATCAAGAGATGTTATTTTTGATGAAAATAGATTTCGTTCTATTTCAAGAAAAATACAGCCACAAAAAAAATTCTCTCTTCAAATGAGAACGAGATCCCATTGGAACAAGTTGATAACAATGATGAATCTTGTCAAGAATTAAGAAGTAATAAGATTACAAAGGCAAAATATTTGGACCATATTTCTTTATGTTCCTTTTAGAAGGAGAAGGAAAAGGTAAAAGTATACACAATAAGATACTTAATATAGAATATGATCCGATTACATTTGAAGAGGCAATGAAATATTAAGGCTTAGCTTTTTTGAAATGAGCTATAAGATGAGATAAATTCAATAATTGGAAATCAAACTTGGACCTTAGTTGATCTTCCACCAAATTACAAATCAATTGGTTGTAAATGAAACTTAAAAAAGAAAAAGAAGATAGATGGAACCATTAATAATTTTAAAGTAAGGTTGGTAGCCAAAGGTTTTACATAAAAGAAAGGAATTTATTACTTTGATACCTATGTTCCAAGAATTACTACGATTAGACTCTTCATTTCACTTACCTCAATGTATATATTGGTTATTGACCAAATGGATGTTAAACTTGCATTTTTAAATGGTGAATTAAAAAGGAAGTGTACATGGAACAACTAAAAGGATTTTTTGTTCTAGGACATGAGTATAAGTTATGTAAACTTGTTACATATCTATATGAGCTTAAATAAGCACCAAATTAGTGACACCAAAAGTTTGAAACAATTGTTCTAGTTAATGGCTATAGAATAAATGAATGTGGTAAGTGTACATATAGCAAATTTGAAAATGAAAAAGGTGTCATAATTTGCTTATATGTAGATGACAAGCTCATATTTGGAACATATCCGGAACTAGAAGAAAACAAAAAAAAAACATTCTTGTCAAAATACTTTTCTTTGAATAATGTGGGTGTAGTAGATGTTATTCTTGGACTAAAATAACTCGAGAGGAAAACATTATAGCTTTATCAAAATCACATTACATAGAAAATGTGCTTAAAAAGTTTGATTTTTTTAATTGTATATCAACATCACACCCATGGATCCTCAAATAAAATTAGTATCTAATGTTAGTAGGAAAATTGATTAACTGAAATATGCAAGCCTAATTGGTTGTCTTATGTACATAATGACTTGTAGAAGACCAAATATTGCCATGCTGTTGGGAAATTAAGTAGGTACACAAGTAATACAAGTAGTTTGTATTGACAAGCTTTGAATAGAGTACTTGGGTACTTAAAGAAAACTATTAACTATAGATTATGCTATAGTGGATATCCTTCAATTTTAGGTATTCGAATGCTAGTTGGATTACAAGTTTGGAAGATCATGCTTCAACTAGTGGATGGATCTTTATTCTTGGTACAGGTGCCATTTCATGGGATTCCAAAACAAAAACATGTATTATTAACTCTACCGTGTCAGTTGAATTTATTACATTAGCTATTGCATATAAAAATTGTTATTACCATAGGCTTGCTTAGAAATCAAATCTCCACCAATATATAAATGAGATGACACACCAATCAAGAGGTCTTAACAAGGTTGTAATGGGGCTTAGGTTAAGGGTATGAAAAAGATTAGAAGCATTGGTTATAATCGAGAACTGAGTCAATAAGTTACCAAACTAGAAAAAATCTGATGTTGAATTAAAAGAATTTACATCAATAAGAAATAAAGAATGAAAATGAGCTCTTCAACAGAATAAGAAACTAACAATTCAAGATCAATCAATTTTTTTATTTTTTCAATATTGTTTTATTTTATTTTATTTTTTGAGAACAAGAAACTCAACAATACAAATGATGAAACATAGTTAGGCAACTAACCATATCAAATCTTGACAAAAAGGTAGACAATAACAAGGATAAATTTACAACATTGATATGGGCTACGAGTTAACATTAACGGGTTAGAAAAAAAATGTGTTAGGATCAACGAGGTTTACTAGGGGCTAATTCAACAAGTAAGCTATTTAAAGGTTAGGTGGGTTAAATACTAAGTGCCTCTATCATCTCAATATATTAAGTCAATAATGTGATCTCAACATGCATAACTGAAGCAAGTTCTAGAATAGCAAATCAAGTTGACATGCTCACAACCAAAAATAAATTGAGCAAGAAAAAAAAATGCTCTATAGGCTCAAAAGCTCACAAAAAATTATGGTTTTGATGTTTAAGTTGTAAATTAAAAATTTCAATAGCTTCTTGATTCAGCTTCTTTTTAGGCTCGACCACCGGCTTATGCTCTTTCTTGCTTTCCTCAACCCCATAATTTTTCCCACAACTTCTAGATTTAGCTTATTTTCAGGCTCGGCTAACACCTTTTCGATTCGTACAGTGATTGTGTGGACTTTCTCTTTTGGGTTGGTTTCAGTGGACTAGCTATTCTCGAGTCCCTGAATAGATGCCTGATGTTTCCTCAAAGCTGTCTTAGTGTTCTAGAATCTAGTTTCTAACATTGAAATAAATTTCATAAACATCTATTCCAGATTCGGCTTTTTTTCTTGTCGATAAGGTTGCTAAAAACCTGGACGGGGTTGTGACCTCTCATTTCCTTGACCACCCCAAGAAAAATTTGGATGATTCCTCCATCCTAGATTATAATTATTGATATAGAGGTTATTCTGAGGTCTAGAATTGTTATCCATAAAATCGACTTGCTCATGCTCCATGTTAGAACTGAAGGGTAAACATTCTGAATTAATCATCCTCGCTCCAGTTGCATTTGTAACACCCCTAACCCGTATCCGTCGCCGGATTATGGTTATGAGGTATTACTGATCTAAACCCAACCCAGATTAAACATTTTAAATCATTATCAGACCTACTTCAATCATATCACATTGCATCACAGATGAACAAACTTCATTAATAATCATATCAGACTCACTTGCACGTAATTACATATCAACATATACCTATCACTTATTTTATAAAAAGTTGAAACCAACTAACATGCACCACAACTAAACTACTTATTTTTAATATACAAAAAGATCGAAATATATAAACATTTCATGCATGATATTCGTTATACGTATGGTCATAACCGAATGCATAATATGTAATAATGTACTTCCATAGCATGCTTTATACATTAACTTACAAATCACTAATCCATAAAACAAAATTCACATAAAAGGCATTTTTTATCAAATAAAAAAAGTTACTATCCATTTGGTCATTAAATATAAAAGCCCAATATGCACATGTTTATAAACATTTTACCAAAATGAATTATCTAATGCCAAAACCAATATACATATATGTCAAAACCTTGCTTATCTGAATCTAGGGTACACCAAATTTTATACCAATGGCCGAAAACATCCATACATATCAATAATCACATCTCTTAAAATTAACATAGCCAAATTTTAAAGTTTGATACATATCTTACCATAACCTAAACATATAAATCAATCTTCATACATACACATATACATGTTATGTTCGAATATACACAACCCAAAGACATAACCTATGATCATTGTATTTCAGAGTTTTAAATTTATAATGATCGATCCTGGAACTAACTATAACAACGATTGAGGCAAGTGCACCTATCGAACAGTAGTATAGCTTAGGCAAAACCGGATTGTCGAACCCAAAGGGACTAAAAGTACTAATACTAACTTTCTTTCTATTATTTAGCCTAAAATAAGTGAAGTTGTTTATTAATCTAAATTAACTAATAACTAAGCTAAAGACGCAAAGACAAAAAGAATGAATTGGGGACATACTTGGGAAAAACTCAGTTGATTAAGACGATACCCTTAGGAAGAATCCACCTAGACTTCACTTGTTATCTAACACCTGAACTGCACGATTTATTCACTTGACTTGATCCGTAGGACTCCCTAATTTATATTAAAACCCTCTCTCGAGGCGAATAACGTCTAACCCTAAGTTGATTAATTGAAATCTCTTTCTAATTAAAACCCCTAGAATGGCAAAGAATCGATCTATGGACTCCCATATTAGGTTTCACCCTAACTGCAAAATCTCGTCACCCTATCTCTAGCGCGCGAACAACTCCGCTTAATTATGCTAGATCTACTCTTAGCGGGGACTTTTGCTCCACCACCTAAGCACATTCAACTTGAATTAATATCTGCGAAATATCAACGTAAGAATTAAGCACACATAATCAAGAACAAATCAAGTATTTATCATATACTTTAAAACAATAACAAGATTCATCTAGGTTTCATCCCCTTCTGTATCTCAAGGGTTTAGTTCATAATAATAAAGAAAAACATCTCGTAAGAAAAGATAAAACAAAACATAAGTAATCCCTAAAACTCCTCAAGGAATTGAAGGAGAGATCCTCCGTCTTGAGTAGAATTTCAAGCTTCGGAGATGGATCAACTGGCTATCCCTTTGAGAGTTTCCCACAAATCGACCGACCTTGCCTGGCTCATTTGGCTTAGCCTAGCTAACCGCCCTTTTAGGTTATACTTAGGGTCTTTATATAGGCTTTTGAAATAGGTTTCTTTGCCCCTAAGTATCCTTTTTCGAGTGAAATTACTCTCCTCCACGGTAGGGGCACGGCCATGGCACACGCCTGCAGTGAATCGTGGCCAGCCGTGTTGGACTCGTTAGTGAGGCATGGCCGTGTAGATCGACTTCAGTGCCGTGTTCTAGTATATTGAGGAGGCACGGCCGTGTGGGCTTTAGTCCAGCCGTGTCGATTTCTTCTTTGGCCCATTTTGGTCCGCTTTTGAGCCCGTTTCTCGTTCTTTTTATTCTTGGGTGCTTTCACGAGTATAAGACATGAAAAGAAAGGATTAAGAGCACCTTTTACATAAATCAAGGGATAAATCATCCAAAAGTATGCTAAATATGGGATTAAAATATGTTACTATTTCGGTTTATCAAATACCCCCACACTTAAGCTTTTGCTTGTCCTCAAGCAAAATTCTCAACTTACAATTAAAACAAACTTTCTATAATTCATAATTCCTATCAACAATGTTTCATCATAATTCAGAGATAATTTATACATGGATAATTCAATTCAAAGAGTCCTAAGGATTCAAACAATCTAAGTCATAGATTTGTAGCTCGAAAATATAGGCGTCTCCTCTTATCTAAATAATTACCTTTAATTCAAAAATCGACAAAGATTGACATCCTCACTAGAAATTCACTCAAATCACTCAAAGTGTTTAAGGTTCAGAAAAAGCGCTCAAAAGTCGAACATGAAAAGTTAATCCCATAGGCTTGCTCGAAAATCAAATCTCCACCACTATAATATGAGATGATGCACAAATCAAAAGGTCTTTGTCGGGGTTGTAACGGGGCTAGGGTTAAGGTGTGGATAGAGGCTGAATTAGAAGGTTAGAATCGAGATTGAATTGATAAATTACCTAACTAGAAACAATAAACTGAATAATTACATAATGGATTGAAACTTTAAACTAGTAATACGAGCTTCTTCTTCAATAAATAGACTTTAACTGTACAAGCTCGCCTTTCATCGTACTAATACTGAATATTTTTTTATATAATACATCTATTCATATACTAAGATGAAATAATTAGATAGCTTAATCAAATCAAATCTCGATATAAGGGTAGTCGAAAAAGAATGGTGATAACAAATACAAAGGGTTTTGGGTTAATATTAGTGGTTATGTCAATAAAAAGTGTTGTTAGGATTAAAAGGGGTTCACTAGGGGTTAATTGTGAAGGTAGCCTTTTAATGGAGTTGTGGGTTAAAACCTAGGTGCCTTAATCATCTCTGTATATCAAATCATAGGTGTGGTCTCGATATGCATAAACGAGGCAAGTTCTAGAATAACAAATCAATGTTGACATACTCATAATCAATAAAGTGAGCATGAAAAAGAATATATGCTCTATAAGGCTCAAAAACTCACAAAAATTATGGGTATTTTTGACATCAACCTCGTAAATTTCAAACTTCAAAGTAATATTTAAATTCAGTTCGACAACGTAGCAAATTTTAATTGAAAAAAAATGGACTTATCATGCTTGATTCTTTAGTATCTTAAAATTTAATTATCAATGCACAATTATCAATGACTTAATCTAAAACATATCAATAAAAATCATAAATCATCAGAAATTTCTTCTTAATTAGTAATATGAGGAAATTACTTAAAAACAAAACTAAATTCAGGGATTTGAGAATAATGCAAAAAGTTAGGCACGTCTAAGATTCACCCCCCACACTTAAGATGTACATTGCCCTCAATGTACAAAGATAGATAATATAAATATAATGTTCAGATCAGAAGATATGGGGATAAGTGAAACTCCTTGAATTATGGATGAAATCCTTGAGTTGGATGAACGATATGTTGGAGGGGTCGTTCTGGATGACGATCCTGTGTTAAATGAAGAAATTGGGTAGCTCATGGAGAATTAGCCGGGATATACTAATAATAATTAAAACTATACTAATTAAATACTTAAAGAAAAGCAAGCTAAAGTGAAGAAAAATAAAAAATAAAAGAAAGTTAAAAGAAAAGATAAATGGACCGTAATGTCCTTATTGTTGGGTACAACCCCACGCCCGTGCGCCTTAGGCGTGTCGATTCACACGGCCGCCTCGCACGGCCGTGTGTATAGGCGTGTTGGTTCACCCACGCCTATTTTACTAATTGCCATGCCCATTGGTGAGAAGTCAGTGTTGTCCACGGCCGCATCGCATGGCCGTGGCATTTCGTCGGTGCCCGTGGGGCGGTGGTTGGAGTCTGTGACTTGAAGATTTGATTCTCTATGACTCGTACCACCTCTGCCATGTTAGTACGGCAATCTGGGGCATCCACACAGCCACGGCCACGGTCGTGTGCAAGGTCGTGTGGCCGAGAATTCTGTACTTTTGGTTAGTTTAAAGCTAGATACTATAAAGAAAGGATAAAATAGAATAAATAAGAAAAAAATAAAAATGTAAAAGTTAATGGGGTTAGTGCTCAGGTTGCCTCTTGAGAAGCGCTCGTTTATAGTCTTAAACTAGACTTTCCTCTCGTTTGTATCATCATTGTGGTTTGAGGAGTTGATAGTCCTTCCTCATGCTATCAGTTGTATCCTCGTGAAAAAAATTAAGTCGAGATGTGTTTATAGTAAAAGTACCAAAAATAGGATTACTTACCTCGACTCGTCCGTATGGGAAAACACCGTTACCCTAAAAGGTATTTCTTTGTTTGTGTTAGGGTCTGGAGGAGATATTCGAGGATCCGCTTTATCTAACAAAGACACTGGTCTCCTATTTTGAAGTGGTTTGTTGTTCCTATGAGCTCTTCTGGGGCTCCTTCGGTTTTACCTTGTGTGGTTCCGGTTCTTCAGTGTATCCCTAATTTTTTCCTTGAAGTGTGTCTTCCACCCTTCTAGATCATCGATCCGAATCCTTCGATCTTCATGAACTACTTCCTTGTTGGCATGGGGTTTAGGATCGGGTTGATTGTATTCTTTGTGGTGCTTCCTAAAAATAAGGGTTAACCGAATGGTTATCGTAGAATTTACGTTCTCACCTTGATTACTCGATGTTCAGCCGAGTCGAGCCTTGAGGGTGACTGTCTCATTACCTACACGAAGTATGAATTCTCTGCATCAACATCAATTTTAGCCCAGCGATTGCTAAAAAGGGTCTTCCTAAAATTAAGGGAATCGAATTATCCTCATCCATGTCTAAGACAACAAAATCTACTAGGAAAACGAAATTTTCAATTTTTACAAGAACATCTTCGATAATACCCTAGGAATTCTAACAGGTTTTATCACTAATTGAATGCTCATCCTAGTTTGTTTGGGTTTCCCTAGACCTAATTGTTTAAACAATTTATAAGGCATGACATTTATGATTGCCCTAAATCGCCTAACGATTATCAACAGTTAGTCTACCAATTAAACATGGAATTTTAAAACTCCTGGATCTTTTAGCTTTTGTGGTAGTCTATTCTGTAACATTGCTGAGCATACTGCGTTTAATTCCACATGTGGATCCTCGTCTAACTTGCGTTTGTTCCTCAAGAGATGTTTTAAAAATTTCCTCGAATCTGGCATCTGTGAAAGAGCTTCAAGTAGTGGTAAGTTAATATGTAATTTCTTTAAAAGTTTAAGAAACTTACTGAACTGTTCCTCTGTGTCGTCTCTCGTTAACGCTTCGGGATATGGTATGCGAGGTTGGTACTCCTTCATTACCGATTTTGGTTTTTCTTATGTTACCTCAACTTTACCTTTTTCTACCTCGTTTCCTTGTATTAGACTGGGTTCGTCTAATCCTTCACTTTCTTGAGCTGTTATGGCTTGGATTTGCTCCTTAGGATTAATCTCAGTGTTGCTTGGTAGACGCCCTTGCGATCGTTCAGACATCAGCTTCGCGAGTTGTCCAACTGACTTAGAAACTTCCTCAACTGACTTAGTGACTTCCCTAACTTGGCTCTCGATCCCTTTGATCAATTCTTGTTGGGTCTTAAGGGTGGTCTCAGTGTCTTGGAGACGGTTTTCTGTGGATGCCATGAATCTTGTCAGCATCTCTTCAAGGTTCGGCTTCTTCTCATGTGGATAGGGCTGATTTTGGAAATTTTGAAGAGGTTGTTGTCTTTGATTTCCTTGACCTCCCCACAAAAAATTTGGGTGGTTCCTCCAACCAGGGTTATAATTATTGCTATATGGGTTATTATTAGATCTGAAATTGTTACCTATATAGTTTATCTGTTCGCTCTCTGTGCTCGGTTGGTAGGGTGGGTACTCGGGATTCGCCACGGTTCCACTTACGCCGTGACCGCAGACATTGGATGTACCGCTAAGAACACAAACTATCAAGCTTTTTATTCATCATCTCTACTTGTGTTGATAGCATGGTTACTGCATCTATGTTGAAAACTCCAGCTGATTTTGTTGGTTTGGTCTTTGTAACCTGCCACTGATAGTTATTCAGTGACATCTCTTCAATAAACTCGTAAGCTGCTTCAGGAGTTCTATTGTTCAGGGTTCCACCGGTGGCTGAATCAATTAGTTGCCTCGTTGAGGGGTTTACACCGTTATAGAAAGTTTAGACTTGGAGCCACAAGGGTAAACCATGGTGCGCACACCTTCTCAAGAGATCCTTATATCTCTCCCATGCGTCATATAATGTCTCTAAATCCATCTGCACAAAAGAAGAGATATCATTCCGTAATTTGGTCGTTTTGGCCGGTCGGAAATATTTTAATAAAACATTTTCGGTCATTTGATCCCATGTAGTGATTGATCCTTGTGGTAACGAGTTTAACCACTGTTTGGCTTTATTCCTTAATGAAAAGGGAAATAACCGAAGACGTATGGCATCATCAGAAACGCCATTTATTTTGAAGGTATCACAGAGCTCTAAAAAGTTAGCTATATGAGTATTTGGATCTTCGTCCTGTAAACCATCAAATTGAACAAATTGTTGAATCATTTGTATAGTGTTAGGCTTTAATTCAAAATTATTAGCGGCTATAGCAGGCCTAACAATACTTGATTCTGCTCCTGTTAAATGAGGCTTAGCGTAATCATACATAGTACGCGGAGCATTATTTTCTGTCACATCTTGTAGTGGTGGATTATTCTCGTCTATCCCTTCAGTAGGATTGGATCTGCCTTCTCGTCCTTCTTCTGTGTAATTTAGGGCTCGCCTAATTTCTCTGTGATTCCTGCGAACGGTAGCGCCAATATCACTGGCGTATACTAGTGGTCCTCTTGGGTTCCTTCTAGTCATAAACTAGAGGTACCTGATAGGAAAAGAAAGAAAGCAAATTTAGCAAAGTTAAAATTAAAACTAAAAATAAAAGTAAATTGCAGAAAATAAAAAAAAAATAATGGCTAAAGTAATGAAAATAGAGCTTTTTTAATATTTTAGTTCCTCGGCAACGGCGCCAAAAACTTGATCGTTGTATTTCAGAGTTTTAAATTTATAATGATCGATCCTGGAACTAACTATAACAATGATTGAGGCAAGTGCACCTATCGAACAGTAGTATAGCTTAGGCAAGACCGGATTGTCAAACCCAAAGGAACTAAAAGTACTAATACTAACTTTCTTTCTATTATTTAGCCTAAAATAAGTGAAATTGTTTATTAATCTAAATTAACTAATTACTAAGCTAAAGACGCAAAGACAAAAAGAATGAATTGGGGAAATACTTGGGAAAAACTCAGTTGATTAAGACGATACCCTTAGGAAGAATCCACCTAAACTTCATGTAACATCCTGGAATTAGGTGTTCTGCATTTTATGTGTTTTGTGTGTTTGGCATGATTTGTCTGTTAATTTGGTGTGTTTGGGGGTTCTGGGGAGGCTCGAGGTTAAGCTTGAGCTTTGGTGAAAATTTTGTTTTTGGGCACTTCAGGGGAGAGCTAGCTGAGGCAGGCCTTAAGGGTAATTAATTGTGTTTGTTGACACAAGAAAAGGTGTGGTAAGATGGCAAGGAGACGCCACTTAAGTTGCAGGGAAGTGGCGCCACAAGAGAGTAGCAGGAGGAAGGGGTTCGAGTCGTCGACAAAGATTGTAAGCTTTATTTTTGCGCCTAGGGAGCTAAGGTGGTGGATTCGGCAGGGGCTCTCCAAGGTTGTTGGTGGAATGAGTCAAAGATTTTGAATTAGTGGCCATGAGGTGATAGTGGGGTTTGAATGGGTCAAACCAATTCAAATTGTTGGAGGGGAGTGAAAGTAGGAGAAAAGTATGGGATTTGGATGTTGGTGGAGTGGTGGCCGATTGTGGGGAGCTTGATGTGGGGGGAGAATTCGGTTTTGGTGCTAGGAGAGGTGAGTGTGCCGAAAATTCTTTGGGTCTTAGGCTTTTCTCTTTTTTTTTTTTGGAGCATATTCGGTCATTAAGGGGGGGTGTTGAGTGCCGACTTTTGGCAAGTCTTCTTGAGCTCACTTTTAATCTTTTTCTTTCTTCTTTTCATTGGTTTTTCACTTTTCTCAAAAGCCGAAATCATTCTCCCTTTCTTTTGCATTTTAGTAACCTTGACACATTTCTTCTTTACCAAAACCGTAGCACCCTTTGCTTCTCTTCTCTCCTTCTTGTTTCTTTGGGTAATAGCCGAACCTTGTTTCCATTCTGACTTCTTCTTTTCTCTTCTCTAATCACTTTTTTTTGCAAACCGATTTCTCTCCTACTCCCTAACTCTTCTCTTTTCTCTGCTAGATAGCCGCCACTTATCCTTCAAGCCTTCTTAATCGGCATTTCCTTGTTATTTTGGTAAGAGATTCTTCTTCTTTTTTTGTTCGTTCTTTTCACTTGTTTGTTGTTAAAATCGAAGGTGCTGACTCGATTCCTTAGGGCATTGGCCAATTGTAGGGGGCTCATTCTCGTATTCTTTTCTTCATCTAGCCAGTGTTTGGAAGGTCATTGGGACTCATTCAGTTTCACAAGCCAACCTTCTAAGAGTTCGGTTTTCGTTGATTAAGGTAAAGTATTCTCTTTGGTTGTCTTCATCTCCTTTATTTATTATTCAATAAACCGACTACCCATTCTTCCGTGACGTGTTCTCTCATATCTCATGGTTAGTAGCCGAATATCAAGAAAAGAAGTGCTAAGACTTCTTAAGTGGTCGAAAGTTCTTTGCCAGGAAATCTTGCTTATTCGCGTTAGTAACAAAGGTAAGGAGTTACCCTCTGATTCTATTCGTTTGGTCATTCATCGTTTATTTGCCGCTTTAGTTTGATAACGTTGTTAGATAACCATTGTTTCCATTATAGTATTGTACTGATCAAAGATTCTCCATGGATGCGAGTGCTAGCCAATCTAAGGAAGGGAGTGGACCCTTAGTCTCCGCTCCTAAGTTCAAGAGGCGTGTTGTGTCGGTGGTTCAGGACTTTCTGTCGGGCTGTGGTAGAGAGCCGACGACTGCCTGGGATAGGCAAATAGCTGTCATTTCGGCTAGTGAAAGTGTCGACGTAGAGAGTATAGTCTTACGTGTTATCAGGTGTGAAATTCTCACATACACTCTGTATATTAAATTATGTTATTAACTGTGTTGGCTGAAAGCTGAAACGACTGAATTGACAGTCGAGATACCCTTGGGGTAATGTTGGAAACACCGGGTAAGTTCCACTACGATTTTATGTTCGAAATATGTGTATGTATGATTTACTTGACTGTGTGCATTCGAAGCAAGATCATTCATCTCGGTATGATAACATGTGCATGGACTTGGGATATGATGCGAAAGGGGAAGTGCTATTTAGGGACTGTCACAGTGGTTTGGTATCACAGTGGGTTGGCCCCACATATATGATTCAGTGACTATGTCTCAGTGGCTTGGTGCCACGGTGGTTTAAACACCACGTACATATATGATTCAGTGACTCGTCCCAGTGGTTTGGTACCACAGTGGGTTGGCCCCACATATATATATTCGGGATTGTCACAGTGGTTTGGTACCACGGTGGGTTGGCCCCACACATATTATTAGTGACTTTGTCATAGTGATCTGGTATCACGGTGGTCTAGAACCACAGTGGCTTGGTGCCACGGGCGTTTGGCTGATTCGGTGATATAGAGGTTGGAAAAGTAGGTGGGGCTGGGCTGCATTGCATACATGCTTGATGTGTTGGATTGTGCGGGCTAAGGCCTAATTGGCATCTGTGGGCTCAGAGCCCAAATATTGTTATTGGGGATTACACACTGAGTCTCGGTGACTCACCCCTCTACTTAATTTTACAGGTAATCCTTAGATCGCAGATTTGAAGCCGAGGCGGACTCGAAGTGGCCCTACAGTGTTTTTAGTAATTTTGATACTATATTTTAAACTTCCCTATTAAGTTGGTTTTCGGTATTGAATAAGGCCACTTTAACTTTAATTTGGGTTTTTCTATAAAGTTGATTTAGCATGCTTAATAAACTATAAAAGTTTATTTTCAATTAGCTAGTTAAAGATGGATAACGAGTAACAAAATTAATTCGGAGTTTTCACTTAAAATCTGCAACCTCATTTTTAATTGACAAATTTAACGAAATTTTTCTTAAATTTGATTTTCAGCAAATAAACCTGACTTCGTAATTCAGTCCAAATTAAACAACTCCTTTAAATTTTCCCTAAAGGTACATTAACGATACGCTAAGTTTTTCCAACTTGTGGTTTTTAGTTAGTTTTCCAAAAGTATCTTCCCTGTAGCATACCAAATTCGGTCGTAGCGTTTTGACCGGGTTTGGGGTGTTACAATTGTGGTATCAGAGCCTGGTTCAAAAGCTCGGATGTGGGTATGAGGTTCAAAAATGTTTTAAAAGATGGCTTGGAAAATGGTTTAGATAAAATACATGTTTTCTGGAAGCATGGCACCCGAGTCTCCGGCATCAAATCCGCACGGTAAGTCTTCTAACCTTTGGTTGTTTTACAAGAAGTAATTGCATTGTGTTATGAAAGCTAGAAACTCAACTTTAGAGACTAAAACTTTAGGGTTATATGAATTGGCAAAAATTACTCATAAATGCTATTTTCATAAGACTTCTTGGTAATAAACAGTGGAAGGAAATACTAATTCATAAAACTTTTAATCAGACTAAGTCGCGTCAGTACTCATGAGTGCTAGAGGACGTGGACGTGGCATGGGAGGCCGTGGTAGAGGCCAGGGTGTTGGGTCTGAACCTTTGGAATCAGGACATGGGCCGGAAGGCGAAGTGCCAAAGACCGCCGTCGATTGTGGAAGTGGAATTTGTGGTTAAACCGGTGGAGACGATCTTTGTGTCTCAGGCGATGTTACGTGTTTTAGAGAGAGTTCTTTGAAGCGAGAATGGGATCGATGAGCTCAAAAATGCGTGTCGGAGCGACTTGAGCTAATGGGAAATTTGAAATGTTTAGGGGCATTTCGGTGTGGCTCCTAACATAGCGAGTATTGGTTGGAAGCGGTTGAGCGCATCATGGATGATCTTGCGCAGACCGAGGAAGAGAAAGCGAAAGGAGTTGTGTCTCTTCTACGAGATGAGGCTTACTAGTGGTGGCTCATGGTTAGAGATGGTACAACGGACCGCATTACAGGACTTCTTTAAGTCTGCGTTCCAAGGGAAATATATTGGGTCGAGCTATGTGGAGGCTCAGCGAAAGGCATTCCTTAATTTGGTTCAGGGAAGTAAGTCAGTGGCCGAGTATGAAGCAGAATTTTTACGTCTGAGTCGTTATGCCCGGGGTATTTTTGCAACAGATCATGAGCGTGTGTCCGATTTGAAGATGGCCTGAGGGATGAGTTGCGAGTACTGCTAGCTCCGCAACGAGAAAGGGAGTTCGCCGTTCTGGTTGAGAAGGCTAAGATAGCCGAAGAGGTAAAGAGGTCAGAGAGGCAAAATTAGGATAGGGACAACGGAAGGAATAAGAGGAATTTTGGGTCGTCAAGATCTACAAGGAATTTTCAGAAGAGGCTAGGTTAGATTGACTGGGACGAGCTGTGAGGCCTGCTACTGTTGGTCGATCCCAACTGTGTACTCGATGTGGGAAATTTCATTCAGGAGAGTGTTGGTTGGGTGGTAGAGGATGTTTCAGATGTGGATCTATGGATCATCGGGTAAGGGACTTCCCGCAAGAGCCCAACAGAGCGGGACCAGTAGGTCAGAGTTATGTTCAGCCTGGTAGAGGTGGGCAGCAACCACAGAGAGGCCATGGTCCGGCCAGAGGAGGAAATAGTTTTAATCGGGGGTGTGGAGCATCGGGCAGAGGTGCTGGGAATACAGATGCGAGACAGCCCGGGTTGGTCTATGTAACTAGACGCCGAGAGGAGGGCGATGCACCGGACGTCATAACCGGTACATTCCTTATTTTCGGTTTACCCTTTACTACACTGATTGATATTGGGTCAACACATTCTTATGTTGCTAGTACTGTCTCTGGAACTCTGAACATAGAATCTGAGATTGCTTCTAGGGAGATGACTGTGATTAGCCCTCTAGGACAATCTGTAGTGGTGAATAAACTCTTTAGGAATGTGCCTTTAGAAGTTCAAGGGGTAGTTTTTTCGGCTGATTTGATGGAACTGCCGTTCGGCGAGTTTAATTTGATCTTAGGCATGGATTTGTTAGTGAGGTACCGAGCGAATCTGGATTGTGCTGCTAAGCGCATGGTGTTGAAGACCTCTGAGGATAATGTGGTCCTAGTGATAGACGAAAGAAGGAACTACTTGTCCAATATAGTGTCTGCTTCAAAGGCTGAAAGAATGGTGAGAAAAGGATGCGAGGCTCTCTTAATTTTTGTCAGTGCTCTGGAGGCTGAGGAATTGACTGTAAAGGATGTCAGAACAGTGAAGGAATTCTCAGATGTTTTTCTAGAAGAGCTTCCAGGGTTACCTCTGGATCGCGAGGTGGAATTCGGTATTGATGTAACACCCCAAACCCGGTCAATACGCCATGACCGAATCTGGCATGCCACGAAGGAAAACGTTTTGAAGAAAAACAAGTTAACGATAAAATTTTAGTGAAAAACTTTTTATTATTCTAAATTCGTAAAAAATTAAGTTGAAACTCGATATTTTACTTTGCAATTCCGTAAATAGATTTTTAAAACTTAGTCGCATGACTTAGATTAAGTAAACCATTTATAAATTAAAGAGAAACTAAAGCAATTAGGTTGAAAATCGTATCTAATAGAAATTTGCAAACTTAAGTTTTGTAGAATAGTTTGAGTTATCGAAAATACTTAAGTTGTTAAAAATTATCAATTTATTTAGGTTACCCGATGGCAACGTTTTAAAAACCATCGTGCTTTGTATTTTAGAAAACTTTGTTCACATATCATTAAATCAATCATGTAATTTGCAAGTTATTCCTAAAACAAATCCAAAGCATATAAATAATCCAAAAACATAATTTAAGAGGCCTTATTACAAACCCATAAAAATGAAAACCAAATTAAAATAAAGTACCCAAATGGAAGTTCATGTAAAACCAAATTTCATTGCATGGCCTCCTCGAGTTCATCCCAGCTCCTCATCCGCGAATTTACGAATTACTGAAAAAAATAAGGAGAAGGTGAGTCACCAAGACTCAAAGTGCATATTCCCTCTCCCGGGTAAATACCACATACTTACACAAATTATAACCAAGCAATATATATATATTATGCACCCAACCTAGCCATCCAGTAACTCCTTTTTCTACCCCGTGTGGTACCAAACCACTTTGGTGGTGCCAAACCACCGGTGACCAAAGTCACAAATAATCAAGTTGTGGGGCCAACCCACTTGTGATACCAAATCACTTGGCGACAATCCCATATCTCAAAAGTGGGGCCAACCCACGGTGGTGTTAATCCACGGGGGCGAGTCGCTATGAGGTACCAAACCTCCGGTGTCCCAAAGACACAAATGTGATACCAACTCTTTGGTGACCAAAGTCACGAATAATCAAGTTGTGGGGCCAACCCACGTGTGATACCAAATCCTTTGGCGACAATCCCATATCTCAAAAGTGGGGCCAACCCCGCTGTGTGGTGTTAATCCACGAGGACGAGTCGCTATGAGGTGCCAAACCTCTCGTGTCCCAAAGACACAAATGTGATACCAAATCACTGGAGGTGCCAAACCTCTGGTGTCCGAAGACACGAATATCAATCTTCCCCCTCCTCTCATATTGCCCAAACCAATGCAATAGATAAACAAATCATGTCAATATAATTTGATATGAACATATAACCAATACATATCGTAGATCGTGATATTAAACAACATATAGCAACATCATATCGAAACGGACTTACCCGTATCCTTGCTCATACCCATCAAGGTATCATATCAATATCTCATAGTTTCGGCTTTAACAACTTGAATAGTTATTTAACACACATATATATATATAAACCAAGTTATAAAGTGTGTAAGATACACACCTTTCACTAACGCAAATACTAACTTCTGTAGACCCGATCTACCTCACTAGAACACCTTGTCCTACATTCGGCCAAACCACAAGATTATAAGCAAAACCATTCGGCCAACATCACATCTTAATCCCAATAGCCTTTGGCTTTTCAACCATTAAAAGAATGATGAATCGACAAGAATCCTTACCACTTGACTTACCAACTTTGATTGCTAGAGAAGTAAGGCTTAGATCAAATGCTTCCAAAGTCCCAAAAAGCCTATAAGAATAATCTGTTCCTAATAATAGTTAGAACCTTGCAACAATTGTCCAAAAATTCGGCCTTTGCCCTCTTGATAAGTTACAAAGAAAAGAGGAAAGAAACAAAGGAAATACTGACCATGAATACTTACCCCTTTCCAAAACCGATTGAAGAAAACCAAATGAAGACCTACCCTTGTTGATATTCGGTCAAGACAAATCAAAAAGGAAATGGGAAGTTCGGCAATATGGTTAAATGGTGAAGGGATTTTCGGCTATGTTTTGAAAAGAAGAAAGCAATTGATTAGAGACTAAAAAGAAATGAAATGCGTGAGTAGAAAAGAGAATAAAAATAAGAGAGGAGGATTAGGCTTAAGCAACAATGGAAGAAAAGAAAAGAGAGTTTGGGGAAGAAAGAGGTTCGGCCAAAAGAAAGTAAAACCAATTTGCAAGTGTTAACATATATGTGAAGAAAAGAATAGGAAGATGAGAACCAAAAGAGGTTCTTTTTAGGTTACAAAGAATTTAAAACATGAGAGGAGGTTCCAAATGAGTTTCGGCCAAATGCCTAAGAGGAAAAATCAACAACACCTAATGGCATTCGGCTATGGTTCACTTTGGTGCACAAGAGAGAAGAATTGGTAAGGTTCTAAAGGGATTTTTGATATGACTCAAAATAAGAAATGTAAGCATTCCTAACTAACCGAAAATGACCACCATCCAAAAGAAATTTTGGCACCAACTAGCTACCAACAAGACCAAGATTCGGTCACTCCCCCTAGCCACACATGCCGTCCACATTCATGGACTAATGGCCTTGGAATAGTATCCAAAACATCTTCCTTAAGCCAAGCCTTGAGATCCTCTACATTCCCAAAGTTGAAGGAATTTTATCCCCAAAATCTAGCAATTCTATCCCTTTTTTCATGCTTACCATAACCTTAAGTCTTCTTGCCAAAATAAAATCCTCAATATGCTTTCCATGCTACTCGAACCACTTCCCTCAAGCAACCTTTCAAGCTCCTTATCCACTATGCCACTAACTTCTCATGTGCTTTAATTTAACACTTAAATTATCTTAAGTGTCAAGCTCACTTAATCCACTTCACTAAATTTTCCACACTAAAAATTATTCTAGCTTAGCTAATATTTCCAAGCCTTCACACAAATATACTAAGCACACAATAACAATCATATCCGAGCTAACACAAATAACAAGATGATACTCTAATATTTTTAGGATGTTACAATTCTACCCCTTAAGAAAATTTCGTCCCTCGAAATTACCCGATCAAAAGAGTTGAGGGTATGCTGCTTGCCTCATCGCATCCTCCGGTTCCCACGTAGCTTCTTCCACGCCATGGTTCCGCCATAAAACCTTCACTAAAGGAACGGACTTCCTACACGCAAAACTTTCACATCTCGATCTAGAATGCGCACGAGTTCTTCTTCTATCGTCAAATCTGGACTCACCTCTATTTCTTCTCTAACGCCACGACATGCGATGGATCGAACGATGAAGCGTCTAAGCATGGAGACATGGAACACATCGTGAATCGACTCACTACGATGGCAACTCGAGCTGATAGGCTCTCTGGTCCCACTCGTCTCAACACCTTATACGGTCCAATAAACCTTGGACTTAACTTGCCTTTTTTCCCAAATCTTAACACTTTCTTCCATGGCGAGACCTTATGAAAAACCTTGTCACCTACGGCAAACTCTATATCCCTTCGCTTGAGATCGGCATATGACTTCTGCCTATCCGAAGCTTCCTTGACGAGCACTGAATCATCTTAACCTTATCCTCGATCTACGCAACCAACTCTGGTCCTAACATCGGCGCTCATCCAACTCTGTCCAACATGTAGGTGTGCGACACCTCCTACCATACAACGCCTCATATGGTGCCATCTTAATGCTTGCTTGGTAACTATTGTTGTATGCGAATTCAGCTAACGGTAAAAACTCTTCCCAGCTGCCTCTGAAGTCCAAAACACATCCTCTCAACATATCCTCCAAAATGCATAACTCTTTCGATCGTCCAGTCGATTGTGGATGAAATGCCGTCTTGAAGTCCAACCGCGTACCCAAAGCTTGATGTAACGCTCTCCAAAACCTTGCGTAAATCTAGGATCTCATGCGAGATGATCGACACCTTTGGTACACCGTGCAACCTCACTATTTACGCCACATACAACTTAGCTAACCACAGGCGAATAATCCACCCTTACCAGGAATAAAATGAGTTGACTTAGTCGGACGATCCACAATCACCCAAAGCGAATCTTTCTTACTTGGTGTAAGGGTAATCCAGCGACAAAGTCCATAGTGATCCTTTCCCACTTCCATTTGTGGAATCTTCACCATTGAAGTAACCCAGACGGCAAGCGATGTTCCGCCTTGACCTGCTGGCACGTCGGACATTTACCCACAAACTCGATTACCTCCCGCCTGGACACAGCCACCAAAAGCGCTCTCTTAAATCCCGATACATTTTGCTACCTCTAGGATGCATAGCGTATGGGCACATATGTGCGTCGAAGAATCCTTTGTCTCAACTCAACATCCTTTGGCATACAAGCTCTTCCTTTAAAACACAATACTCCATCACTGGACAAACTATAATCCTCTAAACCTCCATTCTGAACCCGCAACCTCGATCATTCAAACCATCATCCTCTATTTGTTTCTCCTTGATTTGCTCTAACCAAGTCAAACTTGACTTGCAATTCAGCCAAAAGACTCCCATCGTCATATAAGCTAAGGCGAGCAAACATCGATCTTAAGTCAATCACAACCTTACGGGCCAACGCGCGTGCGCCACCACATTAGCCTTGCTCGGATGATACTCAATCGAGCGATCGTAGTCCTTTAACAACTCAATCCATCTACGTTGCCTCAAGTTCAAATCCTTACGAGTCAAAAGATACTTAAGACTCTTGTGATCCGTGTAGACTATCGACTTCTCTCCATACAAATAGTGTCTCCAAATCTTCAAAGCAAAAACCATCTGCGGCTAATTCCAAGTCATGCGTTGGATAGTTAACTTCATGTGGTCTCAACTTGTCGAGATGCATAAGCCACTACCTTCCCTTCTGCATCGGCACACATCCCAAACCAGTATGTGATGCATCACGAAGAAAGTGAATTCCTTGCACGCCTCAAGGTTGAATCAAAATCGGAGCTTGATCGAGAATCTTGGTAATACTCTGCTGACCTAGAAAACTCCGAATCTCGACCAGCGACTTGGGCGGCTTCAATCCAACATCGCCTCAATCTTCCGAGGATCCACTCTAATCCTCACGGTGATACTACGTGACCCAAGAAAGTCACCTCCTAAGCCGAACTCGCACTTACTAAATTTGGCATAAAGTCGCTTTTCCTCGGAATCTACAATGATGCTCATAAATGCGCATCATGCTCCTCCTCTCGACTTTGAGTATACCAAAATATCGCCTATATAAATACTATTTAAACTGATCCAAAAGCTATTTGGAAAACCCGATTCATCATGTCCATGAATCTTTCTTTGGCGCGTTAGTCAACCCAAAGCGGCATTACGAGAAATTCGTAGTGCCCATACCTAGTGCGAAATCTTTGTCTTATGGATATCGACCTCTTTCACCTTTAGGTGATGATATCCGGACCTTAAATCGATCTTGGAGAAAATTCTTTGCCCCTTAAGCCGATCAAACAAGTCATCTATCCTCGGCAAAGGATACTTGTTTTTGATCGTCGACTTATTCAATGGCGATATTCTATACACATCCGCATCGAACCATCCTTCTTCTTGACAAAAAGTACGGCGCTCCCCAAGGTGAAACACTTGGTCGGATAAAACCTCGATCCAACAATTCCACGAATCGAGCCTTCAATTCCACTAATTCCTTTGGCGCCATCCTATACGGAGCAATAGACACCGCGCGATTAAGATAACAGATCTATACCAAATTCAACTTCACGATCCGGAGGCAATCCCGAAAGTTCTTCTGGAAATACGTCAACATATTCCTTTACCGTTCGGACATTCCCCACAGTAGACTCCTTAGCCTCCAACGCACACACATGGACCACAAATGCCTCACAGCCCTTCCTGACCAACTTCACAGCTTTCAATGCAGATACCACGTTGGATAGATAATCTCTTCTATTACCTATCATGACCACTTCTTTGCCATCAGCTGTCTTCAAAACCATGCGCTTAGCAGCGCAATCCAAACTTGCTTGGTACTTGACCAACCAATCCATCTCAAGAATCAGATCAAACTCCCCAAATGGCAGTTCCATCAGATCAGCTACGAACACTACCCCTTGGAGTTCTAGGGGTACATCCCTATATAGCTTATTTACTTCTACAGAGTGACCTAGAGGGCTAAGTACTGTCATCTTCCTAGAAGTAGTCTCAGAGTCTAGATTCATAGTCTCTACTATGCTACTAGCAACATACGAATGTGTCGAACCCACATCTATCAAAGCCGTATATGGTACACCAAAGATTAAGAACGTCATCGGTTATAACGTGCGGAGCGTCGCCCTCCTCTCGGCGTCTTGCCGCATACACCAAACCAGTGTCTTGCCTCGTCTTTCTTTGCACCTCTGCCCGAAGCTCGCGGCCTCGACGAGAACCATTACCTCCTCTACCATTACCACGACCTCTCTATGGTGACGGTCCTCATTTCTTAAGCGAGCACGACCTTGACCCTCGGTCGATTCTGGCTAGCTTACGTGGACAATCCTCACACGATAATCCAAATGAGCCACACTCAAAACATCCTTTCCTCCGGTCCAACATTTGCCCCAATGAGATTTTTCCACATCGATTACAACATCTTGGTCCACGATTAGCGAACAGCCTCCCGGATCGATTTGGCCCACTCTGTCTAACCCTCTTACGAGAATTATCGGTGACCCGAATGATCCAAAACCTCTCTTATGTTTATTCTTGTCGTGCCTCTCGCCTTACCGATTCCTTTATCCCTTGGCTATCTTAGTCTTTTCAACTAAAGCAAAGCAAACTCTCGCTCTTGATGTGGAGAAATCAGCAATCTTAGCTCATCTCTCAAAGCGTCCTCGAGCCGGACACATCGCTCGTGCTCGAAGCCACGATACCTCCAAAGATATCTGGCTCAATCTTAAAATTGCGCCTCATATTACGATCACGGACTTATTACCTTGGACCAAACTCGAAATGCCTTACGTTTGTGCATCAATGTAACTCGACCCAACATATTTCTTCTCATACGCTGCCTTAAAATAATCCCAAGTGAGATCCTCCGCGCAAAGCACTATTACGCACCATGAGCCACCACCGATATGACTCATCCCGAAGAAGCGATACAATCCCTTTCGGCTTTTCCTCGGCACTCGGATCCAAGTCATCCATGATTCGTTTCCGTCGCCTCTAACCAATACTACTGCCGTCTTTGGGAGCCACACCGAAACACCTCGAAATACCTCGGCTCCATTGGCTCAAGTCGCTCAGATCACGGATTTACGAATTCCCCGCGCCTCCACCTATTACGGCTACCCTCTCAAGAACTCGCGGCATCGCGCTCGAGACGCTGCGTCATCCCCGTTTGATCCACGATGCTCAACTCCAATCGCTGGTGGTGGAGGTGGTGGTACCTCATTCTCGGATCCTTGCCGGACCTCGCGGCTCGCAGAACACGACCATCCTACCCGACCACGTCCATGAGTATCGACCTCAACCACGAGTACTCATGTCTAAAGTCTCGACTTATCTCGATTTAAAAGCGTTATGCATTAGTCATTATTCCACTTTATTTAAAACATGCGGTTTATGAATAATTTTAATAAGAAGTTGTTTCAGCGAGTACATTCAACCTATAGTTTGGGTCTCTAGAGTAGTTTCTACTACTAATCGAGTCGTGCCATCATCATTATAATCATATCATCAAAAGCAACTGTTTGAGATACTTACCCGGGCGGACCGGTGTCGGAGACTCGGTGCCATGCCTTTCCAACCATATAATTTTAAACAAAACATTTTAAAACCATACTTTAAAACATTTTCGACCTTGGGCCCACAACCGAGCTTTTGAACTTGGCTCTGATACCAATTTGTAACACCCCAAACCCGATCAATACGCCATGACCGAATCTGGCATGCCACGAAGGAAAACGTTCTAAAGAAAAACAAGTTAACGATAAAATTTTAGTGAAAAACTTTTTATTATTCTAAATTCAAAAAAATTAAGTTGAAAATCGATATTTTACTTTGCAATTCCAGTAAATAGATTTTTAAAACTTAGTCATGACTTAGATTCGTAAACCATTTATAAATTAAAGAGAAACTAAAGCAATTAGGTTGAAAATCGTATCTAATAGAAATTTGGAAACTTAAGTTTTGTAGAATAGTTTGAGTTATTGAAAATACTTAAGTTGTTAAAAATTATCAATTTATTTAGGTTACCCGATGGTAACGTTTTAAAACCATCGCGCTTTGTATTTTAGAAAACTTTGTTCACATATCATTAAATCAATCATGTAATTTGCAAGTTATTCCTAAAACAAATCCAAAGCATATAAATAATCCAAAAACATAATTTAAAAGGCCTTATTACAAACCCATAAAAATGAAAACCAAATTAAAATCAAGTACCCAAATGGAAGTTCATGTAAAACCAAATTTCATTGCATGGCCTCCTCGAGTTCATCCAGGCTCCTCATCCGCGAATTTCTGAATTACGAAAAAAATAAGGGAGAAGGTGAGTCACCAAGACTCGAGTGCATATTCCCTCTCCCGGGTAAATACCACATACTTACACAAATTATAACCAAGCAATATATATATATTATGCACCCAACCTAGCCATCCAGTAACTCCTTTTTCTACCCCGTGTGGTACCAAACCCTTGGTGGTGCCAAACCACTTGGTGACCAAAGTCACAAATAATCAAGTTGTGGGGCCAACCCACTTGTGATACCAAATCACTAGCGACAATCCCATATCTCAAAAGTGGGGCCAACCCATGGTGGTGTTAATCCACAGGGACGAGTCGCTATGAGGTGCCAAACCTCCGGTGTCCCAAAGACACAAATGTGATACCAAATCCTTTGGTGACCAAAGTCACGAATAATCAAGTTGTGGGGCCAACCCACGTGTGATACCAAATCACTTTGGCGATAATCCCATATCTCAAAAGTGGGGCCAACCCACGGTGGTGTTAATCCACAGGGACGAGTCGCTATGAGGTGCCAAACCTCTCGGTGTCCCAAAGACACAAATGTGATACCAAATCTTTGGAGGTGCCAAACCTCACGGTGTCAGAAACACGAATATCAATCTTCCCCCTCCTCTCATATTGCCCAAACCAATGCAATAGATAAACAAATCATGTCAATATACTTTGATATGAACATATAACCAATACATATCGTAGATCGTGATATTAAACAACATATAGCAACATCATATCGAAACGGACTTACCTGTATCCTTGCTCATACCCATCAAGGTATCATATCAATATCTCATAGTTTCGGCTTTAACAACTTGAATAGTTATTTAACACACATATATATATAAACCAAGTTATAAAGTGTGTAAGATACACACCTTTCACTAACGAAAATACTAACTTCCGTAGACCCGATCTACCTCACTAGATCACCTTGTCCTACATTCGGCCAAACCACAAGATTATAAGCAAAACCATTCGGCCAACATCACATCTTAATCCCAATAGCCTTTGGCTTTTCAACCATTAAAAGAATGATGAATCGACAAGAATCCTTACCACTTGACTTACCAACTTTGATTGCTAGAGAAGTAAGGCTTAGATCAAATGCTTCCAAAGTCCCAAAGAGCCTATAAGAATAATCGGTTCCTAATAATAGTTAGAACCTTGCAACAATTGTCCAAAAATTTGGCCTTTGCCCTCTTGATAAGTTACAAAGAAAAGAGGAAAGAAACAAAGGAAATACGGCCATGAATACTTACCCCATTTCCAAAACCGATTGAAGAAAACCAAATGAAGACCTACCCTTGTTGATATTCGGTCAAGAAAAATCAAAAAGGAAATGGGAAGTTTCGGCAATATGGTTAAGTGGTGAAGGGATTTTCGGCTATGTTTTGAAAAGAAGAAAGCAATTGATTAGAGACTTAAAAAAATGAAGTACGTGAGTAGAAAAGAGAATAAAAATAAGAGAGGGAGGATTCGGCTTAAGCAACAATGGAAGAAAAGAAAAGAGAGTTTGGGGAAGAAAGAGGTTCGGCCAAAAGAAAGTAAAACCAATTTGCAAGTGTTAACATATATGTGAAGAAAAGAATAGGAAGATGAGAACCAAAAGAGGTTCTTTTCGATTACAAAGAATTTAAAACATGAGAGGGAGGTTCCAAATGAGTTTCGGCCAAATGCCTAAGAGGAAAAATCAACAACACCTAATGGCATTCGGCTATGGTTCACTTTGGTGCACAAGAGAGAAGAATTGGTAAGGTTCTAAATGGATTTTTGATATGACTCAAAACAAGAAATGTAAGCATTCCTAACTAACCGAAAATAACCACCATCCAAAAGAAATTTTGGCACCAACTAGCTACCAACAAGACCAAGATTCGGTCACTCCCCCTAGCCACACATGCCGTCCACATTCATGGACTAATGGCCTTGGAATAGTTTCCAAAACATCTTCCTTAAGCCAAGCCTTGAGATCCTCTACATTCCCAAATTTGAAGGAATTTTATCCCCAAAATCTAGCAATTCTATCCCTTATTTCATGCTTACCATAACCTTAAGTCTTCTTGCCAAAAAAAAAGAAAATTGTCCATCTTATCCATATGTATAGTTGACCGACACTTAATGCTAGGATGTACAAAAATAAAATCCTCAATATGCTTTCCATGCTACTCGAACCACTTCCCTCAAGCAACCTTTCAAGCTCCTTATCCACTATGCCACTAACTCCTCATGTGCTTTAATTTAACACTTAAATTATCTTAAGTGTCAAGCTCACTTAATCCACTTCACTAAATTTTCCACACTAAAAATTATTCTAGCTTAGCTAATATTTCCAAGCCTTCACACAAATATACTAAGCACACAATAACAATCATATCCGAGCTAACACAAATAATAAGATGATACTCTAATATTTTTAGGATGTTACAATTGATCTCCTCCCGGGAACAGCGCCAGTGTCTATTGCCCCATATAGAATGGCGCCGAAGGAGTTGGTGGAACTGAAAGCCCAAATTCAGGAACTGTTGGACCGGGGTTTTATCCGACCCAGTGTGTTACCATGGGGAGCGCCGGTGTTATTCGTAAAGAAGAAGGATGGATTGATGCGGATGTGCATTCACTACAGGCAATTGAACAAGTTGACGATTAAGAACAAGTACCCGTTGCCTAGGATAGATGATCTGTTCGATCAGCTGCGAGGCGCTTCGATCTTTTCAAAGATAGACTTGAGGTCAGGGTATCATCAGCTTAAGGTCAAGGGGGCAGATATTCATAAGATAGCTTTTCGAACTCGTTATGGTCACTACGAGTTCTTGGTAATGCCGTTCGGGTTGACGAATGCACCAGCGGCTTTTATGGACATGATGAACTGGGTATTCCAACCCTACCTAGACCGATTTGTCGTAGTGTTCATAGACGATATCTTGGTGTATCCCAGGACGGAAGAGGAGCACGATTCGCATCTTCGGGTGGTTCTGCAGATTCTGAGGGAGAAGCAGCTGTACACCAAATTCAGTAAGTGTGAATTTTGGTTGAAGGAAGTTTTCTTGGTTTGGCTGGATATTATAGAAGGTTTGTTGAGGGGCTCTCGTTATTAGCTGCACCGTTAACCAAGTTATTACGAAAAGGAGTACCTTTTGTCTGGACAGATAAGCAGCAGGGAAGTTTTGAGAAGTTGAAGAGGGTTTTGACAGAGGCACCAGTGTTAATTCAGCCTGAGGCAGGGAAGGAGTTTGTCGTCTACTGTGATGCGTCACACACGGGGTTAGGATGTGTGTTGATGCAAAAGGGGAAGGTGGTAGCATATGCGTCTCGACAGTTGAGACCGCATGAAGTGACTTATCCCACGCATGATCTGGATTTAGCTGCGGTAGTGTTTGCTCTGATGATTTGGAGACACTATCTGTATGGGGAGAAGTCCGTTATCTACACAGACCACAAGAGCCTGAAGTACCTCCTTACCCAGAAGGAGTTGAATTTAAGGCAGCGGAGGTGGATCGAGTTGTTAAAGGACTACGACTGTTCGATCGAGTACCATCCAGGTAAGGCTAACGTAGTGGCAGACGCGTTGAGCTGTAAGGTAATATCGAACTTGAGAGAAATGTTTGCTCATCTCCGCTTGTATGATGATGGAAGCTTGTTAGCTAAACTTCAAGTGAAGCCTTCTTGGGTCAGTCAGATAAAAAAGAAGCAGTTGTCTGATGAATCACTAAGTGCTAAGTTTCAGCTAGTGGCAGGTGGTGAGATAACAGATTTTAGTATAAACAGCGATGGGTTTTTGTGCTTTCGGGGAAAGGCCTGTATGCCGAGGGATTTCGAGTTGAGGCAGAAGATTCTTCAGGAAGCGCATAGTAGCCCATATGCTATGCATCTTGGCTGAAGTAAGATGTATCGAGATCTGTGTGAACAGTTTTGGTGGCCGGGTCTGAAGCAAGAGGTTACCGAATTTATGGGTAAGTGTTTAACGTGTCAGCAGGTGAAGGCGAAACATCAGTTACCTTCAGGGTTGTTGCATCTGGTAAAGGTTCCACTCTGGAAGTGGGAGAGAATAACGATGGACTTTCTGAGTGGGCTGCCCCTTACCCCTACGAAGAAAGATTCAGTGTGGGTAATTGTAGATCGGTTGACGAAGTCCGCACACTTCATACCGGTTCGGGTTGATTATTCACTACAGAAGTTAGCCAAGCTGTATGTAGCGGAGATTGTAAGGTTGCATGGGGTACCAGTGTCAATTATGTCAGACAGAGACCCAAGGTTTACATCACGATTTTGGAAAGCGTTGCATCAAGCATTAGGGACAAGACTAGACTTCAGCATAGCGTTTCATCCCTGATGATGGTCGATCGAGAGAGTAGTCAGATCTTGGAAGACATGTTGAGAGGCTGTGTTATTGATTTCAGGGGTAGTTGGGAGGATTTTCTACCGTTGGCAGAATTTGCATACAACAATAGCTACCAATCTAGTTTTCAGATGGCGCCCTATGAAGCATTGTATGGTTAGAAATGCCGTACTCCTACTTGCTGTACAGAGTTGGGTGAGCGTCAGATATTGGGTCTGGAATTGGTTTCAGAGACGGAGGAAAAAGTTAAGTTGATTCGGACTCGGTTGAAGGAAGCTTCAGACAGGCAGAAATCTTATGCTGATCTGAAGCGTAAGGATGTAAAATTTGCAGTGGGTGATCAGGTTTTCCTGAAAGTTTTGCCTTGGAAGAAAGTTGTGAGGTTTGGACGGAAGGGCAAGTTGAGCCCTAGGTTCATCGGGCCTTATCGAGTGTTGAAACGTGTGGGACCAGTGGCGTATCAGCTCGAGTTACCTCCAGAATTGAGGTAGATACATGATGTATTCCATGTCTCGATGTTGAGGCACTACCGATCGGATCCATCTTACGTAGTTCTAGTGGAAGAAATTGAAGTAAGACCTGATTTATCTTTTGAAGAGGAACCAGTTCAGATCCTAGACCGAGATGTTAAAGTATTGCGGAGAAAAACGGTTTCGTTGGTTAAAGTGTTGTGCCGAAAACACGGTTCAGAGGAGGCCACGTGGGAGCCAGAGGATGTGATACGACAGCAATACCCTCATCTCTTTTGATCAGGTAAATTTTGAGGCCGAAATTTCTTTAAGGGGGTAGAACTGTAACATCCTAGAATTAAGGGTTCTGCATTTTATGTGTTTTGTGTGTTTGGCATGATTTGTCTGTTAATTTGGTGTGTTTGGGGGTTCCGGGGAGGCTCGAGGTTAAGCTTGAGCTATGGTGAAAATTTTGTTTTTGGGCACTTCAGGGGAGAGCTAGCTGAGGCAGGCCTTAAGGGTAATTACTTGTGTTTGTTGACACAAGAAAAGGTGTGGTAAGATGGCAAGGAGACGCCACTTAAGTTGCAGGGAAGTGGCATCACGAGAGAGTAGCAGGAGGAAGGGGTTCGAGTCGCATCAACAGCATTCAGAAGCTTTATTTTTGCGCCTAGGGAGCTAAGGTTGTGGATTCGGCAGGGGCTCTCCAAGGTTGTTGGTGGAATGAGTCAAAGATTTTGAATGAGTGGCCATGAGGTGATAGTGGGGTTTGAATGGGTCAAACCAATTCAAATTGTTGGAGGGGAGTGAAAGTAGGAGAAAAGTATGGGATTTGGATGTTGGTGGAGTGGTGGCCGATTGTGGGGAGCTTGATGTGGGGGGAGAATTCGATTTTGGTGCTAGGAGAGGTGAGTGTGCCGAAAATTCTTTGGGTCTTAGGCTTTTCTCTTTTTTTTTTGGGAGCATATTCGGTCATTAAGGGGGGTGTTGATTGCCGACTTTTGGCAAGTCTTCTTGAGCTCTCTTTTAATCTTTTTCTTTCTTCTTTTCATTGGTTTTCCACTTTTCTCAAAAGCCGAAATCATTCTCCCTTTCTTTTGCATTTTAGTAACCTTGACACATTTCTTCTTTACCAAAACCGTAGCACCCTTTGCTTCTCTTCTCTCCTTCTTGTTTTTTGGGTCATAGTCGAACCTTGTTTCCATTCTGACTTCTTCTTTTCTCTTCTCTAATCACTTTCTTTTTGCAAACCGATTTCTCTCCTACTCCCTAACTCTTCTCTTTTCTCTGCTAGATAGCCACCACTTATCCTTCAAGCCTTCTCAATCGGCATTTCCTTGTTATTTTGGTAAGTGATCGCTGTAAATCAGAGTTTTAAAATTTATAAAAGAATGATCGAACCTGGAAACTAACTCTGACAACGATTAAAGGCAAGTGCACCTATCGAACAGTAGTATAGTTTAGGCAAGACCGGATTATCGAACCCAAAGGAACTAAAAGTACTAATACTAACTTTCTTTTTATTATTTAGCCTAAAACAAGTGAAGTTTGTTTATTAATCTAAATTAATTAACTACTAAACTAAAGACTCTAAGACAAAGAAGAATGAATTTTGGAAAATAACTTGGGAAAAAATCAGTTGATTTAGACGATACCCTAGGAAGAATCCACCTAGACTTCACTTGTTATCTAACCTTGAACCATATGATTTATTTACTTAGTTTGATCCGTAAGACTCCCTAATGTATATTAAACCCTCTCTCGAGGCGAATAACGTCTAACCCTAGGTTAATTAGTGGAACTCTCGTTCTCTTATAATAACCCCCTACAATAGAAGTAAATCGATCTGTGCAATCCCATATTAGGTTTCACCCTAATCCGGAAAAATCTCGTCACCCTATCTCTAGGCGTGTGGTCAACTCCGCTTAATTATGTTGGATCTACTCTTAGGCAGGGTCTATTCCTCCTCCACCTAAGCATATTAAATTTTGATTAAGCTCACATAATTAAGAACAAACTAAGTATTTATCGTATAATTCAAGTAATCAAATAACAAGATTCATCATAGGTTTCATCCCCTTCGGGTATCCGAAGGGTTTAGTTCATAACACTAAAGGAAAAAATCTCAAGAGAAAAGATAAAACAAAACATAAGAAATCCCTAAAACCCCCTGAAGGAATTGAGGAGGAGATCCTCCGTCTTGAGTATAACTCTGGCTTCTCGAGATGAATCAACTGGCTATCCCTGAGTGAATCCCCACAAATCTACCTTCTCTGGCCTAGCAAGATGCCCCTAGACGATGGTTTTGGGCTCCCCCTTTCAGGTCATACTTAGGGTCTATTTATAGGCTTTTGAAATACATTTCTTTCTCCCGAAGTATCCTTTCCCGAATGAAATTGCTCTTTTCCACGGCAGAGGCACGGCCATGGCACACGCCCGTGTAAATCGTGGCCAGGCCGTGTTCAGATTTCTTTAATGAGACACGGCCGTGTGACTCGGGGTTAGACCGTGTTCTAGATGATTAACTTGGCACGGCCGTGTGATCTTTAGTCCAGGCCGTGTCGATTTCATGTTTTGGCCCATTTGTCCCGTTTTAAGCCCATTTTGTGTTCTTTTCATCCCCTGGTGCTTTCCTGAGTATATATCATGAAAAGAAAGGATTAAGAGCACCTTTTTACATAGATTAAGGGATAATTCATCCAAAAGCATACTAAATGTGGGATTAAAATATGTTACTTTTATGGTTTATCAAATACCCCCACACTTAAGCTTTTGCTTGTCCTCAAGCAAAATTCTCCACTTACAATTAAAATGAACTTTCTATAATTCATAACAGTCATTGATAGTGTCTCATCATAATTCAGAGATAATTTATACATGGATAATTCAACTCAAAGTGTCCTAAAAATTCAAACAATATAAGCCTTATATTTTGTAGCACAAAACATAGGTGTTTCCCTTCATCTAAATAATTACCTTTAATTTGAAACTGACAAGGATTGACATCCTCACAAAAGATCCACTCAAATCACTCAAAGTGTTTAAGGGTCAAAATTTAGGCACTCAAAAGTCAAACATGAAGAGTTAATCCCATAGGCTTGCATGAAAATCAAATCTCCACCACTGAAATATGAGATGAAACACAAATCAAAAAGGTCTTTGTTAGGGTTGTAACTGGGGCTAGGGTTAAGGTGTGGAACAAAAATTGAATTAGAAGGTTAGAATCGAGATTGAATTGACAAATTACCTAACTAAGAACTAATGAACTAATAATAATAATTACATCAATTGAAAACTAATAATGCTAATAATACGAGCTTCTTTTTTGATATTTTGGAATTTAAGCGTATAAGCTCATTTAATCACAACTAATGATGAATAATGAATATACTTTTGATTTTTTTTAAGAACAATCATAAATACATAATAAAAGATAAAAAACTGAAATAAAAACATAGTTAGGCTATTAATCAAATCAAATCTCGATATAAGGGTAATCAAAAGGAATGGTGATAACAAAAACAAAGGGGTTCTGGGTTAATATTAGTGGGTGAGTCAATAAATGGGTTGTTAGGATTAAACGGGGTTCACTAGGGGTTAATGATGAAGGTGGGTTTTTAGTGGAGTAAGTGGGTTAAATCCTAGGTGCCTTTATCATCTCTGTATATCAAATCAAAAAAAATATGGTCTCGACATGTATAATCGATGCAAGTTCTAGAATAAAAAATCAGCGTTGACATACTCATAATCAATAAAGTGAGCAAGGAAAAGAATATATGCTCTATAAGGCTCAAAATCTCACAAAAATTATGGGTATTTTGATGTCAACCTCGTAAATTTCAAACTTCAAGATAATATTTAAACTCAGTTTGACAACCTAGCAAATTTTTAATTTCTGAAAAATAGACTTATCATGCTTGATTCTCTAGTATTCTTAGAATTTAATTATCAATGCACAATTATCAGTGACTTAATCTAAAACATATCAATAAAAATCATAAATCATCAGAAATTTCATCCTAATTAGTAATATGAGTAATTTACTTTAAGACAGGGCTAAATTCAGGCTTTGAGTTAGGTATCTTTTTAGGTTGTTCACCCCCCCACACTTGAGATGTACATTGCCCTCAATGTACAAAGATATATAATAACCTTGTAATAAAATCATCAGATATGGGGATAACTGAAAACTTCCTGAATTTTCGGATGATTCCTTGAGAGGAGATTGTGCCTTTGGTGGTGGTGATGGGTCGTCTGGATGACGAACCTGTGCTAGATGAAGAAATTGGGAGTCTCATGCAGGATTAGCCAAGAAATCTAAAGAAACCTTAATAATATACTAATAATATAATTAAAGACAAGAAAGATAAAGAGAAGGAGACTAATAAGGAAAATAAACTAATTTTAAAAGATAAAGGGGCCTGAGAATCCTTATGGTAGATGGTCCGAGAGGTGGGTGTGACTTTGAAGGTGACAGAGTTGTTGGTGATGGTGGAAGTGGCATGATTCCCAAGCAGCCTTAAGAACCTAAAAACAAGAAACTAAAACAAAATAAACTAAATTAAGTAGAAGAGAAGTAAAGATAAAGAAAATAAAGGAGAATATAAAAATAAAAAAAACAAATAATTGGTCTCAAAGACCCTTGGCTTGTTGTTTGGATGAAGCTGCCGGCATGAACTCAGGTGAATCGGTCTCTTTTGAGGAGATTGGCCTTTTACGCTTCTTTTCCATGGATATGATTTTGTTGTAGCTCAAAAGTCTGAGGATTTATTAGGAAAAGGAAAAAGAAACAAAAAGAGAGAAAAGAAAGAAAGGAAGAAGAATAAGAGGAGTAGGTAAGGAGAGAAAGGAGAGGGGCATGGTATTTAAGTAGAGTCTCAAGTCTTGAAATTTACCACGCCCGTGGGTTGAGGGTGTGTCGATCCACACGGCCGTATCGCACGGTCGTGTCGTAGGGTGTGTTGATTCTCTACGTTTGTTTTCAAGTCGACCACGGTTGGAAGACACGGGCGTGTTCTGCTCGTGGTGGCAAGTTAGTAGCTTTGCACGGTCGTAAGGCACGAGCGTGTTCTACCCGTGGTTGGAAAGTTAGTAGCTTCACACGGTTATGGGGCACGGGCATGTTCTTCCCGTGGTTGGAAAGTCAGTAGCTGCACACGGTTATGGGGCACGGTCGTGCCCCTTTGTCGGTGCCCGTGGTGTAGTGGTTGGATCCGTGACGTCAAAAAGTGGTTGTAATTGATTTGCACGGCCTCTACTATGTCAGTACGGGGATTCTTATGGTCCACACGGCCACGGCCACGGCCGTGTGTAAGGCCGTGTGTCCTGGAATTCTGCACCCCTTGTTAGTTTATAACTAAGTGTTCAGAAAGAAAAGAAGAAAAGAAAAATAAATTTAAAGCAAAATATGAGAATAAATTATGTTAGTGCTCGGGTTGCCTCCTGAGAAGCGCTCGTTTATAGTCTTAAGCTAGACTCTCCTCTCTTTCGCTTTGTCAGGATGGTTTGAGGAGTTGGAAGTCCTTCCTCATGCTATCATTTGCGTCTTCCTGAAAAAATTTAAGTCGAGATGTGTTTATAGTAAACGTACCAAAAATAGGATTACTTACCTCGACTGTTCCGTGTGGAAAAACACTGGTTACCCTAAAAGATATTTCTTTGTTTGTGCTAGGGTCCGGAGGAGATATTCGAGGATCTGCCTAATCTAACAGCACCTGGTCCCTTATTTTGAAGTGGTTTGTCATTCCTATTAGCTCTTTTGGGGGCTCCTTCGGTTTTATCTTCTGTGGTTCCGATTCTTCGTCGTGTATCCCTAATTTCTCCTTGAAGTGTGTCTTCCACTCGTCTAGATCATCGAACTGAATCCCTCGATCTTCATGAGTTATTTCTTTATTTGCATGGGGTTTATGATCGGGTTCAGTTGTATTGTTTGGTGATGCTTCCTGAAAATAAGAGTTAACCAAATGGTTATCGGTAGAATTTACATTCTCACCTTGATTGCTCAATGTTCTAGCCGAATCGAGAGCCTTGAGGGTGACCGTCTCATTACCTACACAAAGTATGAGTTCTCCTGCATCAACATGAATTTTAGTCCTGGCAGTCGCTAAAAAGGGTCTTCCTAAAATTAAGGGGATCGAATTATCCTCATCCATGTCTAAGACAAAAAAATCTACTGGGAAAACGAATTTGTCAATTTTTACAAGAACATCTTCGATAATACCCCTAGGAATTCTAACAGTTTTATCAGCTAATTGAATGCTCATCCTAGTTTGTTTGGGTTTCCCTAGACCTAATTGTTTAAAAATTTGTAAGGCATGACATTAATGCTTGCCCTAAATCGCCTAACGCATTATCAACAGTTAGTCTACCAATTAAACATGGAATTGTAAAACTCTCTGGATCTTTTAGCCTTTGTGGTAGACTATTTTGGAGAATTAATCGAGCACTTTGCGTTAAGTTCCACATGTGACGACTCGTCTAACTTTCGTTTGTTTGTCGAAGCTCTTTTAAAATTTCCTAGAATCGGCATCCGCGAAAGAGCTTCAAGTAATGGTAAGTTAATATGTAATTTCTTTAAAAGTTTAAGAAACTTACCAAACTGTTCTTTCGTGTCGTCTCTTCTTAATGCCTCTCGGGGGTAAGGTACGCGAGGTTGGTACTCTTAATTACCGATTTTGGCTTGTCTTGTGTTACCTCTACTTTACCTTTTTCTACCTCGTTTTCTTGTGATGGACTGGGTTCGTCTACTTCTTCGCTTTCTTGAGCTGTTATGGCTTGGATTTGCTCATTTGGATTAATTTCAGTATTACTCGGTAGACGCCCTTGCGGTCGTTCGGATAATAGATTTGCATTTTCTCCGACTGACTGAGTAATTTCTCCGATTTCCTTTGTAAGTCCTCCAACTTGGTTCTCGATCTTTTTGATCAATGTTTGTTGGGTGTCGAGTGTTACCTCATTTTTTGGAGACGGGCTTCTGCGGATGCTATGAATTTGTTCAACGTCTCTTCAAGATTCGGCTTCTTTTCCTGTGGATAAGGCTGATTTTGGAAATTTTGAGGAGGTTGTTGTCTTTGATTCCCTTGATTTACTTGTCCTCCCCACGAAAAATTTGGGTGGTCCCTCCAACCTAGATTATAATTATTACTATATGGGTTATTATTAGATCTGAAATTGTTACCTATATAGTTCATCTGTTCGCTTTCTATGCTCGGTTGGTAGGGTGGGTACTCAAGATTCACCACAGTTCCACTTGCGTCGCACTGCATGACTGGATGTACCTGCGAAGAACACAAACTATCAATCTTCTTATTCATCAACTCTACCTGATTTGATAGCATGGTTAATGCTGCGTCGAGGTTGTAAACTCCATTGTTTTTGTTGGCCTTGTTCTTGTAACTTGCCACTGATAGTTATTCAGCGACATCTCTTCAATAAACTCGTAGGCTGCCTCAGGAGTTCTATTATTCAAGGTTCCACCGGCGGTTGAATCAATTAGTTGTCTCGTTGAGGGGTTTACACCGTTATAAAAAGTTTAGACTTGGAGCCACAAAGGTAAACCATGGTGCGAACACCTTCTCAAGAGATCCTTATATCTCTCCCATGCATCGTATAATGTCTCTAAATCAATCTGCACAAAAGAAGAGATATCATTACGGAATTTGGCCGTTTTGGTCGGTGGGAAATACTTTAATAAAAAATTTTCGGTCATTTGTTCCCATGTAGTGATTGACCCTCGTGGTAACGAGTTTAACCACTGTTTAGCTTTATTTTTTAATGAAAAGGGAAATAACCGAAGACGTATGGCATTATCAGAAACGTCATTTATTTTGAAGGTATCACGTAGAACTCAAAAATTAGCTATATGAGCGTTTGGATCTTAAATCCCGTAAACCATCAAATTGAACAAACTGTTGAATCATTTGTATAGTGTTAGGCTTTAATTCAAAATTATTAGCAGCTATAGCAGGCCTAACAATACTAGATTCGACTCCTGTTAAATGCGGTTTAGCATAATCAAACATAGTACGAAGAGCATTATTTTCTCCCACATCTTGTGGTGGAAGATTATTTTCGTCCATCCCTTCAGTAGGATTTGATTTGTCTCCTCACTCTCCTTGGTAATTTAGGGCTCGCCTAATTTCTCTGCGATTTCTTCGAGCGGTAGCTTCAATATCACTATCGTATTTTAAAGGTCCTCTCGGGTTCCTTCTAGTCATAAACTAGAGGTAGCTGCTAGGAAAAGAAAGAAAGAAAATTTAGAAAATTTAAAATTAAAACTAAAAATAAAAATAAATTGCGAAAAATAAAAATAATGGCTAAAGTAATAAAAATTGAGTTTTCTTAATATTTTAGTTCCCCGGCAACGACGCCAAAAACTTGATCGCTGTAAATCAGAGTTTTAAAATTTATTAAAGAATTATCGAACCTGGAAACTAACTCTGACAACGATTAAAGGCAAGTGCGCCTATCGAACAGTAGTATAGTTTAGGCAAGACTGGATTATCGAACCCAAAGGAACTAAAAGTACTAATACTAACTTTCTTTTTATTATTTAGCCTAAAATAAGTGAAGTTTGTTTATTAATCTAAATTAATTAACTACTAAACTAAAGACTCTAAGACAAAGAAGAATGAATTTTGGAAAATAACTTGGGAAAAACTCAGTTGATTTAGACGATACCCTAGGAAGAATCCACCTAGACTTCACTTGTTATCTAACCTTGAACCATATGATTTATTTACTTAGTTTGATCCGTAAGACTCCCTAACGTATATTAAACCCTCTCTCGAGGCGAATAACGTCTAACCCTAGGTTAATTAGTGGAACACTCGTTCTCTTATAATAACCCCCTAGAATAGCAGTAAACCGATCTGTGGATTACCATATTAGGTTTCACCCTAATCCGGCAAAATCTCGTCACCCTATCTCTAGGCGTGCGATCAACTCCGCTTAATTATGTTGGATCTACTCTTAGGCAGGGTCTATTCCTCCTCCACCTAAGCACATTAAATTTGGATTAAGCTCACATAATTAAGAACGAACTAAGTATTTATCATATAATTCAAATAATCAAATAACAAGATTCATCATAGGTTTCATCCCCTTCTGGTATCCGAAGGGTTTAGTTCATAACACTAAAGGAAAACATCTTAAGAGAAAAGATAAAACAAAACATAAGAAATCCCTAAAACCCCCTGAAGGAATTGAAGAGGAGATCCTCTGTCTTGAGTATAACTCTGGCTTCTCGAGATGAATCAACTGGCTATCCCTGATTGAATCCCCACAAATCTACCTTCTCTGGCTTAGCAAGACGCCCCTAGACGATGGTTTTGGGCTCCCCCTTTCAGGTAATACTTAGGGTCTATTTATAGGCTTTTGAAATACGTTTCTTTCTCCCTAAGTATCCTTTCCCGAATGAAATTGCTCTTTTCCACGGCAGAGGCACGACCATGGCACACGCCCGTGTAAATCGTGGCCAGGCCGTGTTCGGATTTCTTTAATGAGACACGGCCGTGTGAGTCGGGGTTAGATCGTGTTCTAGATGATTGACTTGGCACGGCCGTGTGATCTTTGGTCCAGGCCGTGTCGATTTCATGCTTTGGCCCATTTGTCCTGTTTTAAGCCCATTTTGCGTTCTTTTCATCCCCTGGTGCTTTCCTGAGTATATATCATGAAAAGAAAGGATTAAGAGCACCTTTTTACATAGATTAACGGATAATTCATCCAAAAGCATACTAAATGTGGGATTAAAATATGTTACTTTTACGGTTTATCAGTAAGAGATTCTTCTTCTTCTTTTTCTGTTCGTTCTTTTCACTTGTTGGTTGTTAAAATCAAAGGTGCTGACTCGATTCCTTGGGGCATTGGCCGATTGTAGAGGGCTCATTCTCGTATTCTTTTCTTCATCTAGCCAGTGTTCGGAAGGTCATTGGGACTCATTCGGTTTCACAAGCCAACCTTCTAAGAGTTCGGTTTCTGTTGATTAAGGTAAAGTATTCTCTTTGGTTCTCTTCGTCTCCTTTATTTATTATTCAACAAACCGACTACCCATTCTTCCGTGACGTGTTCTCTCATATCTCATGGTTAGTAGCCGAATATCAGGAAGAGAAGTGCTAAGACTTCTTAAGTGGTCAAAAGTTCTTTTCCAGGAAATCTTGCTTATTTGCGTTAGTAACAAAGGTAAGGAGTTACCCTCTGATTCTATTCGTTTGGTCATTCATCATTTACTCGCCGCTTTAGTTTGATAACATTGTTAGATAACCATTGTTTCCATTATAGTATTGTACTGATCAAAGATTCTCCATGGATGCGAGTGCTAGCCAGTCTAAGGAAGGGAGTGGACCCTTAGTCTCCGCTCCTAAGATCAAGAGGCGTGCTGTGTCGGTGATTCGGGACTTTCCGTCGGGCTGTGGTAGAGAGCCGATGGCTGCCCGGGATAGGCAAATAGCTGTCGTTCCGGCTAGTGAAAGCATCAACGTAGAGAGTATAGTCTTACGCGTTATCAAGTGTGAAATTCTCACACACACTCTGTATATTAAATTATGTTATTAAGCTGTGTTGTTGGAAGCCAAAAATCAATTGATTGTGATCGAGAGACCCTTGGGGTAATGTTGGAAACACCGGGTAAGTTCCACTATGATTTTATGTTTGAAATATGAGTATGTATGATTTACTTGACTGTGTGCATTTGAAGCATGATCATTTATCTCGGTATGATAACATTTGCATGGACTTGGGATATGATGCGAAAGGGGAAGTGCTATTTAGGGACTGTCACAGTGGTTTGGTACCATAGTGGGTTGGCCCCACATATATGATTCAGTGACTATGTCTTAGTGGCTTGGTGCCACGGTGGTTTAAACACCACGTACATATATGATTTAGTGACTCGTCCCAGTGGTTTGGTACCACAGTGGGTTGGCCCCACATATATATATTCGGGATTGTAACAGTGGTTTGGTACCACGGTGGGTTGGCCCCACACATATTATTAGTGACTTTATCACAGTGATCTGGTATCACGGTGGTCTAGAACCACAGTGGCTTGGTGCCACGGTCGTTTGGCTGGTTCGGTGATATAGAGGTTGGAAAAGTAGGTGGGGCTGGGCTGCATTGCATACATGCTTGATTTGTTTGATTGTGCGGGCTAAGGCCCAACTGGCATCTGTGGCCTCAGAGCCCAAATATCGTTATTGGGGATTACACACTGAGTCTCGGTGACTCACCCCTCTGCTTAATTTTGCAGGTAATCCTTAGATCGCGGATTTGAAGCCGAGGCGGACTCGAGGTGGCCCTGCAGTGTTTTTAGTAATTTCGATACTATATTTTAAACTTCCCTATTAAGTTGGTTTTTGGTATTGTAATAAGGCCACTTTAACTTAAATTTGGGTTTTTCTATAAAGTTGATTTAGCATGCTTAATAAACTATAAAAGTTGATTTTCAATTAGCTAGTGAAAGATGGATAATGAGTAACAAAATTAATTCGGAGTTTTCACTTAAAATCTGCAACCTCATTTTTAATTGACAAATTTAACAAAATTTTTCTTAAATTCGATTTTCGGCAAATAAACCTGACTTTGTAATTCAGTCCAAATTAAACAACTCCTTTAAATTTTCCCTAAAGGTACATTAACGATACGCTAAGTTTTTCCAACTTGTGGTTTTTAGTTAGTTTTCCAAAATTATCTTCCCTGTAGCATACCAAATTCGGTCGTAGCGTTTTGACCGGGTTTGGGGTGTTACACTTCACTTGTTATCTAACACTGAACCAGACGATTTATTCACTTGACTTGATCCTTAGGACTCTCTAATTTATATTAAACCCTCTCTCGAGGCGAATAACGTCTAACCCTAGGTTGATTAATTGAAATCTCTTTCTAATTAAAACCCCTAGAATAGCAGTAAATCGATCTATGGACTCCCATATTAGGTTTCACCCTATTTCGACAAAATCTCGTCACCCTATCTCTAGGCGCGCGATCAACTCAGCTTAATTATGCTAGATCTACTCTTAAGCAGGGACTTTTGCTCCACCACCTAAGCACATTCAACTTGAATTAATATCCGCGAAATATCAACACAAGAATTAAGCACACATAATCAAGAACAAATCAAGTATTTATCATATAGTTCAGAAAACAATAAAAAGATTCATCTAGGTTTCATCCCCTTTCAGGTATCTGATGGGTTTAGTTCATAATAAAAAAGAAAAACATCTCAGAAGAAAAGATAAAACAAAACATAAGAAATCCCTAAAACTCCCTGAAGGAATTGAAGGAGAGATCCTCCGTCTTGAGTAGAATTCTGGATTCTGGAGATGGATCAACTGGCTATCCCTTTGAGAGTTTCCCACAAATCTAACCTTTTCGGCTCGACTCCTTGGCCTAGCTAACCGCCCCCTTTTAGGTTATACTTAGAGTCTTTATATAGGCTTTTGAAATAGGTTTCTTTGCCCCTAAGTATCCTTTTTCGAGTGAAATTACTCTCCTCCACGGCAGGGGCACGGCCATGGCACACGCCCGTGTGAATCGTGGCCAGGCCGTGTTGGACTCCGTTAGTGAGGCACGGGCGTGTAGATCAACTTCAGGCCGTGTTCTAGTATATTGAGGGGGCACGGCCGTGTGGGATTTAGTCCAAGCCGTGTTGATTTCTTCTTTGGCCCATTTTGGTCCGTTTTGAGCCCGTTTCTCGTTCTTTTTATTCTTGGGTGCTTTCCTGAGTATAAGACATGAAAAGAAAGGATTAAGAGCACCTTTTTACATAAATCAAGGGATAAATCATCCAAAAGTATGCTAAATGTGGGATTAAAATATGTTACTATTTTGGTTTATCAACCTACATTGCCATTCATACCAATCATGTAAGTATACTTACTTTATCCAACAAATACCATGATCGAATATTACAACTATGATTAACTCGATTCATTTAATTCTCATATCCAAATACCAAACATAACACATTAAGATATATACACCAAAATAAGTTAATACCATAGCCGAATCTATATAAAACCATGATACCATAATTTAGCCATTTTCGCATGGCATTTTGCATATACACACCATTCAAAATCAACTCAAAAGTGACATAGCCTATACATGCCATAAATTTCAAAACAAGTACAACTTATTAGGTACCAAAGTTAGTTGATAGTGTGATAGACTTGACGATGATCCCCGAGCTCAAAACCGGGCTTCAAAACCTAATAAACAACACAACAACCACATAGAGTAAGCTATCATAGCTTAGTAAGTTATAAGCAATTACAAAACAATGCATTAAACATTATAATTGTAACATCCTAAAAATGGGCCTATGCATTTTCGATTTAATTGTACGAAATGACATGTTTTATGTGTTATGAATGAATTTTTGAAACTAGGAAATGTAAGGAAATGATTTAGAAATGATTCAAAAGAGGAAAGCGAACATTTTTGGAAACTTGGAAATGTAAGGAAATGTTAGGTTAAAGGAGGGAAACGAACGTTTTGGAAACTTGGAAATATAAGGAAATGACTTAGAAAATGTTGAGTTTTCAAGTCTAAAAGAGGAAACTAAGGCAAGGTGTCCTTAAGAGAAAATGTATGTGAAATATGACACACAAATGGGCTTGGAAAAGTGGCCTGAAGATGCCACTTAGGGCCTGGAAATGGCGCCACATACAGGAGTATTGGGCCAAGGTTCGAGCTGCAGGGGAAGCAAAATAAAAGAGTTTTATTTTGCTGCAAGGAGCAAGGGAGTTGGACGGCTACAAGGCTTTTAAAAGAGGAGTTTTATTCTCTTTAAATTTCGGCTAAGGGTGGATAAATAATGGATTTATTTTAGATTATTTTTAAGAGAGATAAATGAGGATTTATTCTTTAATTTTTAAAAATTAAAGAGATAAAGCTATCAAAATAAGGGAGAGTGGTGGCCAAGTAAGGGACTCTAGCTAGTAATTTTGGCTACTAGAGGAAAAGAGGCCATTCATTCACTCACTCTTCCTTTGCCGAATTTCCTAAGCAAATTCTCCTCTCTCTGCCGAAATTCCCTAGAGCCTCGTTCTTCTTCTTTTTTGTTAGCCAAAGCCGAAAATTCAAGATACCACCATAGCCGATTTCTTTTCTTTCCAATCCATCAAAAGCCGAAACCTCTTTGATCACTATCTAGTCTCCATAGCCGAATCTTTGTGGAGCTTCAAGCAAGAGTGGGTCGACTTCTGTAGTAAGGGTAAGGATCTATCCTCATATTTCTTTTCTTCAAGCCCAAGATTAAGATTCTAATGCCATTTGTATCTCTTGGCCGAAACTACAACAGATCTTTCGGGATTTTATATAGTGTCGACTACCAGGAAGAAGAGACTACTTTTCGGGATTTAAAGATTCAAGGTAAGATATGTGAATATTCGGCCAAAGGCCATTTATTATGTTTAAGGATGAAATCGAATCTAATATAAGCCTATAGGTATTTCGACAACTCCCTAAGCAAGTGATTCTTTTTGGGATTTGATTTTTAATCCAATCGGCACAAGGTAAGTTTTGGTTACAATAATCCTTCGGGATTTAGTCTTATGGCCGAATAAGCTTTTACTAAATAGTAAGTGATTGATCAAATGTAGGAACTTAAGATCTAAAATAGTAGGTCGATTTTCGGGATTTCAAGGAATTCGTTAAGCATATCAGGTGTGTACCTTACACTATTTCTTAATATAGTTATGGCAATAATTAATCTATATGTGATTATAAGAATGTGCAAGAATATGGCTAAGGTACCATGTTATGGTACAAAGTACTCAGGTACGTTTCCTACTCCTACTAGGATTATGAAATATGTTATATTTAACATGTGATAAGTTATAAGAATGTGAAAGTTGGCATGATTAATGCATAATAAGTATGATATGGGGCATATGGGTTATTGAAAAGGGGAAGTGAATGTGGTGACCTAAGACCACGGTATTTGAATGTGGTGACCTAAGACCACGATATCTAAATGTGGTGACCTAAGACCACGATGTGCGAATGTGGTGACCTAAGACCACAAATATTTATAAGAGGCGATGAGCACGTCATCGCAGCCGAGCGCCTTCGATGGTGTGTAGCGGATGGAGGGTCGACTTAGTAGTCCCCACGTATGCGAGTTGGTATGGGGATGTGTAGCGGATGGCATATAGGTTTGGGTTTGGGATTGCATCATTATTTTGATCATTATAAGAATTGATATGTGATATGATTATGTATGCCTAAGTTGTTAAGATTTAGTGTTGTAGTACACATTGAGTCTGTTGACTCACCCCGTTGTGGGATCATGTTTGGTGACGATCGAAGAACGGACCGGTCGTGAGAAGCTTAGGGATGGCCATGCTCAAAGAAGGAATTTATTTTATTTCATTTAAGTACTTTAAATTATTTGGGTTTGTTTTGATGTAATAAGGCCGTTAATATGATTTGTTTTATGCATGCTTTTTATTGGAGTTTATTACTATACGATTAAGTTTAAATCAAGGTTAAATGGTTTTTCTTAAAAAAATATATATACAAGGTTTTCAATTGAACCCAACACAAGCAAATCCATCTTCAAACCACACGAATTTTTCCTAAGTAACAAACGGACTTTCAAATGTTTACTCGAGGAACATACCAGATCCGGTCAGGACTCGTGGGCCGGGTTTAGGGTGTTTCAGCTTGGTATCAGAGCCTAGTTCAAAACTCGGCTCTGGGGTTTTTGGGCTCCAAAACGTTTTCTAAAAATGGGCTCTTTAAAGGATAGCAGTGCATTAGCTCAAAGATGGCACCTAAGTCTCCGACCCGAAGTCCGCTAGGTAAGTACCCTAAACCATTGTGTGATATGCATGTGGGCTTTATGGGACATAGACTAGTTTAAATAGACTCTGATGGACTATAGGATTAGTTTAAACCACTTCTTATATTTTAATAAGACTTAATTTCACTAAACAAACCCGTTAATGAGCCGCAAGACTAGGGTGTGGTAGCAGTCATACGCATGTCTAGGATTGGATCGGAAGAGCTTGGTATTTAAGCGGTCCTAGTGACTCACCTCCTCTTATTTGGAATCCTACCAGTGCGTAGTATTTATTCACCTTAGTCGAGTTAGGGTGTGGCAATAGGCGGACGCATGCCCAGGAGTGGATTCGGGGAGAGCTTGGTATTTAAGCGATCCTAGCGACTCACCTCCTCTTATTTGGAATCCTGCAGTGCGTGGTGACTATTCACCCTAGTTATGAGGACTCATTGATGGGCTAAACCCTATAATTAAAACCCGAAAGGGACCACCACCCTAGTTTGAATTTTACAGAAATACCCCTGATTTCAAAATTACCGAAATACCCTTATTTCATAAAATCACCAAGGAACCCTGAATTGAAAAATTTGCGAAATTACCCCTGATTTACAAAATTTTTAAATTGACCCCGATTTATTACCAAAATACCCCTGTAGGTGAAATGACGAAAATACCCCTGGGATAGGAATAAGACGAAAATGTTTGAATGATGAATGTGTGCTGAATGAATGTGCTACTTTAAATTAGGATAGAAGACTTGAAACTTTGATCGATCGAAAGAACTACTTCTAAACTTCTTTCATAAAATTTCTTCGCGGATAAACAGTGGAACAAAATACTAATGCATAAAAATTCCTTAATCAGATTAAAGCGCGATCGTAGACATGAGTTCTAGGGGACGTGGTCGTAATGTGCGAGGACGTGGTAGAGGCAGAATGACCGTGTCGGAACCCGTTAGGTCTAGACAAGGGTCCAAAAATGAGGTACCACCACCCCCACCACCAGCTGTTGGTGTTGAGCAGCAAGATCAGACGGGGGATGATGCAGTGTCGTAGGCAATGCTGCGAGTGCTTGAGATGGTGGCTGGAGCAGTGGAGGTATGGGAGCTCGTAAATCTGACCCGGCGACTCCAGAGCCAATGGGGTGAGGTGTTTCGTGGTGTATCAGTGTGGCACCCAAGACTGGTGAGTATTGGTTGGAGGCAACCGAAGCGAATTATGGACAAGCTCGATTTAACTGCTGAGGAGAAACTGAAAGGAATGGTGGCACTACTTCACGACGAAGCCTATCAATGGTGGCTCACAGTTCAGGATGGTGCTACAGCTGAGGATCTCACTTGGGAATATGTTAAGACGGCGTATCAGAAGAAGTATATTGGTACCAGTTATATTGATGCGCAAAGGAAAGCATTTCTGGGGCTGGTTCAAGGGAACAAATCCGTAGCGGAGTATGAAGCTGAGTTTCTAAGGTTGAGCCGATATGCTCGGGGAGTAGTGGCTACGGAGCATGAATGGTGTGTCCGATTTGAGGATGGTTTGAGGGATGATTTAAGCCTGTTGATAGCTCCGCATCAGGAACGGGAGTTTTCTGTTCTAGTAGAGAAAACTAAGGTAGCTGAAGGGATTAAAGACTCTACAAAGCAGAACTTTGACCGGAACAGGCAGAAAAGAGGCTTTGGATCATGAGGATCATCTGGGAATAAAAGTCCTAGAGTTGATAGGCCGCAAGGTCAGCAAGCTGCTACAGGAGGGCAGTATCGTACTTGTGACCAGTGTGGGACGAGGCACCTAGGAGAGTGTTGGAAAAAGATGGGAGGATATTTTAGGTGTGGGTCCAAGGACCATATGATCAAGGATTATCCTATGAAACCAGATGGAAATCGGCCGTAGCTCGAGAATGTTAATCAAGCGGTAGAGGTGGGCAGCGTTGACCTCGGCCGAGGTCGTGGTCCGAATAATAGAGGTAATGGTCTTTGTGAGAGGATGTGGAACACCGCGAGAGGTGTCTTTGCTATCATCGAGGCAAGGCAGCGGGTTTGGTTTATGCAGTTCACCGGAGGGAGGATGGAGATGCGCCGGACGTCATAACCGGTATGTTCCTTGTATTTGGAAAACCTTATTATGCTCACGATTGATGTGGGCTCGACTCACTCCTATGTTGCATGTAGTGTAGTGGAAACACTAGGCCTAGACTACGAACTTTTCGATAGGGAGATGATCGTAGTAAGCCCATTAGGCCAAACTATAGTGGTGGATAAGATCTTTTTGGAGTGTACCCCTAGAAATTCGGGGAGTGAACTTTGGTGACTTAATGGAGTTACCCTGGAGAATTTGACCTCATACTTGGTATGGATAGGTTAGTAGAGCACCGAGCCGTGTTGGATTGTGCGGCTAAGCGAATGGAACTAAGAACCCGGAGGGTGAGGTGATTATCATGATAGGAGGAAGAAAAACTATTTGTCTAATGTAGTTTCGGCACTAAAGGTGAAAGAATGGTTGGAAAGGGTGCAAGGCGTTTTTAGCCTTCGTAAGTGCGTTAGATGGAAAGGAGGAAGGAGTCAATGGAGTTAGAAGCGGTAAGGGACTTCGTGGATGTGTTTCGGAGGAATTACTAGGAATACCCCGGATAGGGAGGTGGAATTTGGAATAGACTTGCTACGAGGAGCGAGCTCCGTGTCAATCGCTCCATACCGAATGGCGCCAAAGGAGTTAGTTAAGCTCAAGGCTCAGATTCAAGAATTGCTGGATCATGGGTTCATCCGACCCAGTGTGTCTCAGTGGGGAGCACCGGTCCTGTTTTTGAAGAAGAAGGACGGAACTATGTGAATGTGCATAGATTATCGTCAGTTAAATAAGCTGACCATCAAGAACAAGTATCCTTTGCCACGGATAGACGACTTGTTCGATCAGCTTAAGGGGGCTGCCGTATTTTCAAAGATCGATCTAAGGTCTGGATATCATCAGTTGAAGGTGAAGGAGGTAGATATCCATAAAACGGCCTTTAGGACAAGGTACGGCCATTTTGAGTTTGTGGTAATACCGTTTGGGTTGACGAATGCCCCAGCCGCGTTCATGGATATGATGAACCGGGTTTTTCAACCCTACTTGGATCGGTTCGTTGTTGTGTTCATCGACGATATCCTAGTATACTCCAAGTCTGAGGAAGAACATGACGAGCATCTTCGGAAAGTGTTGCAAGTGTTAAGAGAGAAGAAGCTATATGCCAAATTCAGCAAGTGCGAGTTTTGGCTTAAGGAGGTTACATTCTTAGGGCATGTGGTGTCTGCGGAAGGAATAAGGGTGGATCCTAGGAAGATCGAAGCAGTGTTGGATTGGAAACCACCTAGGTCCGTGGCTGAGATTCGTAGTTTCTTAGGTTTGGCAGGCTATTACAAAAGGTTCGTCGAAGGGTTCTCGTCAATAGCCGCGCCTTTGACAAAGTTGTTAAGGAAAGAAGTACCCTTTGTATGGGACGGATAAGCAGGAGAGCTTCGAGAAGTGAAGAGGGTTTTGACCGAGGCACCGATTCGATTCGACTGAGGCAGAAAGGATTTTGTGGTGTCTTGTGGCGCGCCGCATACGGGATTAGGGCGTGTTCTAATGCAAGATGGAAAGGTGGTAGCTTATGCGTCTCGACAACTAAGGCCTCACGAGGTTAACTACCCGACGCATAACTTGAATCAAGGCGGCGGTGGTCTTTGCTCTTAAGGTGTGGAGGCACTACCTTTATGGAGAAAAGTCGGTGATCTACACGGACCACAAGAGCCTCAAGTACTTGTTGACTCGAGAAGGAGTTAAACTTGAGACAATGAAGGACTATGATTGTTCGTTAGAATATCATCCGGGCAAGGCAAATGTAGTGGCGAATGCCACGAGTCGGAAGGTTGTATCGGATCGAGGGCATTGTTCGCACACTTGAGTCTCGTATGATGATGGCGCCTATTGGCGAGAATTGCAAGTCAAACCAACATGGTTAAATGAGGTAAAGGAAAGTCGGTTGGTGGATGAGGATCTAAGTGTTAAGTTACAACAAGTGCAGAACGGAGAGTTAGAGGATTATGGTGTTAATGATGAGGAGTATTGTGCTTCAAGGGAAAGGTATGTATGCCTAAGGACAAGGACCTAAGACAAAAGATTCTTCGGGAGGCGCATAGTAGCCCTTATGCTATGCACCCTCGAGGCACTAAGTTGTCTGAGGATCTAAGGGAGCAGTTTTGGTGGCTTCGATCTTAGCGAGAAGTTCTCGAATTCGTGGGAAAATGTCGACATGTCGACAAGTTAAAGTTGAACACCAAGTTCCATCGGGATTACTTCAGCCAATCGAGATTCCGCAGTGGAAGTGGGAGAGAATCACCATGGACTTCATTAGGGGCTTCCTTACGCCTACTAAGAAGGACTCGGTATGGGTAATAGTGGACCGTTTGACCAAGTCCGCGCACTTCATTCGGTGAGAGTCGACTATTCTCTCCGAAGTTGGCAAGATTGTGCGTGGCGGAAATTGTAAGGTTGAATGGAGTGCCAGTGTCAATTATTTCGGATAGAGACCCAAGATTTACGTCTCGGTTTTGGAGGGCACTTCATCAAGCTTTAGGCACTAAGTTGGATTTCACTACGGCCTTTCATCCACGATCGGACGGGCGGTCCAACGAGTAATCCAAGTGTTAGAGGATATGTTGAGGAGCGTGTGATGGACTTGAGAGGAAGTTGGGAGGAGTATTTGCCTTTAGCGAGTTTGCGTACAACAACGGCTATCAAGCCGACGATTCGGATGGCACCGTATGAAGCGTTATGCGGTCGGAAGTTTCGAACTCCTACGTGTTGGGACCGAGTTAGAAGAACGTCGAGTTTTGGGTCGAGTTAGTGGCGAGAATCAAGAGAAGGTTGAGACAATTCGGAACGCGGTTGAAGGAAGCATCGATAGACAAAAGTCATACGCGGACCTCAAACGAAAGGAAATAGAGTTTGAAGTGGGGGACCAAGTGTTTCTGAAAGTCTCGCCTTGGAAGAAGGTGATGAGGTTTGGTCGCAAAGGGAAGTTAAGCCCAAGGTTTCTAGGGCCCTATCGGGTGTTGAAGCGAGTTGGACCAGTGGCATATCAGTTAGAGTTGCCACCGGAGTTGAAGCAGATGTACGACATATTCCATGTTTCCATGCTACGTCGATATCGATCGGATCCATCTCACGTAGTACCGGTTGAAGAGGTGGAGCTAAGGCCAGACTTATCCTACGAGGAAGAGCCGATTCAGATCTTGGAACGAGACGTGAAAATGTTACGGAGGAAGTCAGTTCCTCTAGTCAAAGTGTTATGGTGCAATCATGGAGCGGAGGAAGCTTCGTGGGAGCCAGAAGAGGCAATGCGACAGCAATACCCTCATTTGTTTTAGCCAGGTAATTTCGAGGTCGAAATTATTTTAAGGGGTAGAAGCGTAACATCACGAAAATGGGCCTATGCATTTTCGGTTTAATTGTCTGAAATGACATGTCTTATGTGTTATGAATGAATTTTTGAAACTAGGAAATGTAAGGAAATGATTTAGAAATGATTCAAAAGAGGAAAGCGAACATTTTTGGAAACTTGGAAATGTAAGGAAATGTTAGGTTAAAGGAGGGAAACGAACGTTTTTGGAAACTTGGAAATATAAGGAAATGACTTAGAAAATGTTGAGTTTTTAAGTCTAAAAGAGGAAACTAAGGCAAGGTGGCCTTAAGAGAAAATGTATGTGAAATATGACACACAAATGGGCTTGGAAAAGTGGCCTGAAGATGCCACTTAGGGCCCCTAGAAATGGCGCCACATACAGGAGTATTGGGCCAAGGTTCGAGCTGCAGGGGAAGCAAAATAAAAGAGTTTTATTTTGCTGCAAGGAGCAAGGGAGTTGGACGGCAACAAGGCTTTTAAAAGAGGAGTTTTATTCTCTTTAAATTTTGGCTAAGGGTGGATAAATAATGGATTTATTTTAGATTATTTTTAAGAGAGATAAATGAGGATTTATTCTTTAATTTTTAAAAATTAAAGAGATAAAGCTATCAAAATAAGGGAGAGTGGTGGCCAAGTAAGGGACTCTAGCTAGTAATTTCGGCTACTAGAGGAAAAGAGGCCATTCATTCACTCACTCTTTCTTTGCCGAATTTCCTAAGCAAATTCTCCTCTCTCTGCCAAAATTCCCTAGAGCCTCGTTCTTCTTCTTTTTTGTTAGCCAAAGCCAAAAATTCAAGATACCACCATAGCCGATTTCTTTTCTTTCCAATCCATCAAAAGCCGAAACCTCTTTGATCACTATCTAGTCTCCATAGCCGAATCTTTGTGGAGCTTCAAGCAAGAGTGGGTCGACTTACGTAGTAAGGGTAAGGATCTATCCTCATATTTCTTTTCTTCAAGCCCAAGATTAAGATTCTAATGCCATTTGTATCTCTTGGCGAAACTACAATGAGATCTTTCGGGATTTTTGTATAGTGTCGACTACCGGGAAGAAGAGACTACTTTTAGGATTTAAAGATTCAAGGTAAGATATGTGAATATTCGGCCAAAGGCCATTTATTATGTTTAAGGATGAAATTGAATCTAATATAAGCCTATAGGTATTTCGACAACTCCCTAAGCAAGTGATTCTTTTAAGGATTTCATTTTTAATCCAATCGGCACAAGGTAAGTTTTGGTTACAATAATCCTTGGGATTTAGTCTTATGGCCGAATAAGCTTTTACTAAATAGTAAGTGATTGATCAAATGTAGGAACTTAAGATCTAAAGCAGTAGAGGTCGGTTTTAGGATTTCAAGGAATTCGTTAAGCATATCAGTGTGTACCTCACACTATTTCTTAATATAGTTATAGCAATAATTAATCTATATGTGATTATAAGAATGTGCAAGAATATGGCTAAGGTACCATGTTATGGTACAAAGTACTCAGGTACGTTTCCTACTCCTACTAGGTGTGCATGACCAATATTGACCCTAATCGGGCGGTGGTTTGGGACCACGAATCCGAGCCTGAGTAATATTTTAATATTATATTTCGTGTTTATTATATGTGATTTAGTGAGTGTGAAAGTTTCAGTAGAAAAATTTAGTCATTTAAGTGCTCAATTTGATAAAAAGGATTTAATCGAGAAAAGAGCAAAAGTTGCATACTAAAGTGAAAGGTACTAAATTGATTGTGGCTTTTTAAGTGGGTGTACCAAAAGGGCAATTAGCCCATTAACCATATTAAGGGACGGCAATGGGCCTTTATAAGTCCAAATTATATGTTAATTTAGTTTATTATATAGTTATATTAATGTGTTAAAATAATGTTAATAATATGTGTTTGTTTTATCATTAAATAATAAAAACAAGTGGGGAGAAAGAGAACATACCTTGTTCTCTTCTTCTTGGCCGAATGTAGAAAGTAGAAACTCCATTGTTGAAGCTTGATTTTCGGCAAGATAAGGAGCTTGATTGAGGTATGGTCGGTTTTTTGGTTTTGATAATTTTTACGTTTTTGAGATCGTTGCTTCAGTATATTATCCGACCCATGTCTAAATTTTTGAAAATACCATGTATATAAGATTCGACCATTAACATGTTTAGATAGTTTTGATGTTTAATGGTTCTAGATTAAAGATATGTTAAGGATTTACAAGTTTTGTATTGGAGTTTTTGGTGATTTTGAGTATATAGGGCTAAATTGAAAAGAATAAATTTGTGAAAAATTAAAATGTTAAATAGATGAAATGCATGGACACCCATGGTTATGGGGAAGATTCGGCCTAGCCATGGTGTTAGAAAATTTTGCATATTTTGAGTTTTGTGTAAATTGGACCAATTTGTAAAAATGGGAAACATTAGGGGCAAAATAGTAAATTGCCCATTTGTGTGTATTGGGACTAAATTGAGATGAAATGCGATTAAATGAGCTAAATTCTAATGTGTTTTAGATCAAGAGCAAAGAAAAACGGAATTAGACAGTGGGGAAGACGAAGGTTCTCGAATAAGCCGATTCGCACGGACTATCGACAACCGAGGTAAGTCCTTTAGCTAAAATATGTCAATAAATTAATTATGAACTTAGTGAATGATGAATTGTGGAAATTTAGAGTATAAATTCATGATATAGCCGAATGTGAATGTATAGTATTGAAGTGAATTTATTTTGGTTAATGCAAGGTGTATAAGTAAATTCTTGAGCTACCTTATGTTTAAAGGTTAATTACAAATCTAATGAATGATAGAATTTGTATAAGTTTGGTGTAAAACCATGAGTTGGCGAATGTGATGATGATGGATTGGATTGATTTCAAATATATTTTATGCAATGTGAATAAATGCATATGGTTCGATATGTGATAGTGAAATGTGAAAAGCATGTAAAATTATTTCGACATTCGGGCTTGAGCCTAGCAGTGCCTTGTGCGGTGACAAAATCGGGCTTTATGCCTAGCAGGCCTTGTGCCGGTGTTACTTTTCAGGCTTTTATGCCTAGCAGGCCTTGTGCCGGTGTTATTTATCGGGCTTTACGCCTAGCAGGCCTTGTGCCGGTGTTACTTTTGTGCTTTTACGCCAGCGTGCTTGATGCAGGTGATGTAATTTATAAAAGAGAAATTGAATCTTTGTTCAAGACAACTTAAAGCTAATTTATTGAGTATACGGTTCAGGTAAGCATGTAAGGTATGCTATGCTTAATATTACTTGGGTCAAATTAATATTATGAGAATTGTGTTATATGTGTTCGAAGTTAATATTGATGGATGTAATATAATGGAATTCGAGCTTAGAATGTGCTATTATGGAACAATTGGTTTTCAAGTTTAAATGTTAAGAAAGGAGATTTTCATGCGATATGCTTATATGAACTACAAAGAAATGTAGGTTGAAGGAAATGATTCCTAATTTACTTGGGTTAATGAATTACTAGTATCTGGCTTTGTATAAATAATTTACTTAATTGCCTATGTGAAATGCCATAAGTTGATTGCTTTCATTTCGTAAATAATTAAATGTTTTATTATCATGAGTTAGGACTTACTAAGCTAGTAAGCTTAATTATGTGAAATGTTCTCCTTTGTTTTATAGATTTTGGTCACGTCGCGGGCTCGTAAAGGATCTTCAAGAAGTCAACCACACTATCGCCTTCCTTTGGTATTTTGAATTTTGGTTACGAATTAGAAGGCATGTATAGGCTAGATGAAGTTTTAGAAACATATGATGTTTGACCTTGTATATAATAGCCATGCGAATATGGCTAAATTTTTAGTTAAGTACGCTGTTGTGTCTTGATGTGTACGTTGGTTCATGATGGAAATGTTTATGCATTCTTAATCAAAGTTTAATCATTTTTGTTAAGGAAATGTTTGTATACGAAATGAATCCTTGAATTAGGGATGTAGGTAGGTTCGGTTAGAAGCTAGTCTTTCATAAAATGCAACAAAACAGCTTGTAGTAGCAGCAGTGATGTGAGTTAGAAAAATCACCAAAAATATGGTATATTGAATTAGAAGGTAAATGAGATATGAAATTAAACCTCATTGTGTCTATTTTTACATGAAAGAAACAGGGTAGGTAAAAGATTTATATATTATGAGATAATTAAGTTCCAGTGAGACCTGCCCTGAACGAATTCGGGAGTCACTGTTCTGTTTTAGAAAAATTGTCAAAAATTGTACAAAAATAATTAAGAAGCATGGTCTATATGTGTAGAACCCTTAATGAGTCTATTTTTCATTTGTATAAACAAGAACATTATAGGAAATTTTTGTAATGAGATAACTGTATTTTTGTAGAGACAGGTCAGAATTGTCAAGCAGTGTATTAGGGTAATTTTGATGAATAAACTGTACTAATTGGCCACATTAAAAATTCTGGAAAAATTATTGTGAAAAGTTATGTGAGTCTAGTTTCAAGGAAAATTTACGGATCTAAATTTCGAGTTTTGTAACTCGAGTTATGATCAATTTAGTCAGCATGATGCAGTTTGACAGCTTTAAATTTTTATGTTCCGAACTTGTAGTCGAGTCTTGTAATGCCACATACTCTACCCCGGCAAAGGTCTCGGGTATGGGGTGTTACATTTGATTGGTATCAGAGCTTACGGTTTAGTCGATTCTAGTACTACCGTATGCGCGTGTGAGTCTAGCTATACATGCCTTTTATATATATTGATAGTGTGGTGACTTCGACGACTGAACTTTGTTTTATATAGTAAATGGACACCGATCTGAAAGAACCGTGAGTGATGATGTAGAGAGTGTAGCGCTGACCGTGCACATGGATCAGCGCGGTGGAGACTCTCGACCTGTTTCGGTAGCCACGAAGGAGAGGCTAAACAAGCCTTTTATCGGATGATGAATGAGTGGTTTGCCCAATTTATTCAAAATAACCCATTGTACACCAACCTCCACCCCGAATAATCCAACTCCGATTCCTTCAAACCAGATGATAGATCCGGTGAGATCCAAGAGGCCCCAGTTGATAAAATCCAAAATTTGGGGCGAAGAATTTAAAGCCAATGATGATGATGACGCAGAGAGCCGAAATGTGGCTCGATAACACTATTCGGGTACTTGATGAGCTATCTTGTACTCCGGATGAATGCCTGAAGTGTGCTATATCTTTACTGCGGGACACTGCATATCACTGGTGGAACACACTAGTATCAGTGGTTCCGAAAGAAAAAGTGACATGGGATTTCTTCCAGAATGAATTTCGTAAGAAGCACATCAGCCAAAGATTCATTGATCAAAAACGAAAGGAGTTCCTTGAATTGAAACAGAGGCGAATGACCGTAATGAGAATATGAAAGAAAATTTGTCGGAGCTCGTGAGATATGCTAGAGAGTGTGTTTCTACCAAGCAATTATGTGTAAAAGATTTGAAGACGGCCTAAATGAAGATATAAAGATGTTTGTTGGCATTCTTGAAATTCAAGAGTTTGTAACTTTAGTTGAGAGAGCTTGTAAAGTCAAGAGCTCGGGAAAGAGAAAAGAAAGGTGAGACGAAGCTAGAGACATCCGAAAAAGGTCTTGGGTAAAGTCTTTCATTCCACGACCAAGAAGCCCAGAGATGACTACACCTATGTAAAGCTACTACAGATCCACCTAGACGGATCGACCCCTATGTGCTCTCGAGCTACCTCGATGCTTGATGTTGTAACGTTCCCCCGAATAGAGTAGAATGCAAGCTTCGTGGAAAATGGCACTCGTGGAGTTGTAGATTTCATGATCGGTCTTGCTATAAATGTGGATCGTCGGATCATTTTATTAGAGAATGTTCAATGTTAGTTGAGCGAAATCTGATTCAAAACATTAAGTCGAGCAACACATCGGTAGCGAGGCAAGCCACCCAGACATTCAAGCAATGTAGGTGGTAGTCAGAGAGGAACGAAGAACACTGTAGTTCGATCTGAGGCTAGAGCTCCAGCTAGAGCTTATGCCACACGAGCCAGAGAGGATGCTTCCTCCCCCGACGTCATTACCGGTACTTTCACCCTTTATGACACTACTGTAATTGCATTAATTGATCCTGGTTCGACTCACTCATATGTGTGTGAAACTTTAGAATCGGAAAGACTCGCTAGTTGAGTCTCACGAGTTTGTGATTCGTGTGTCCAACCCTTTGGGTAGATGTGTGCTTGTTAATAAAGTGTGTAGAGATTGCCCATTGATGATTCGGGATTATTGCTTCCCGGTGATTTAATGTTGTTGCCCTTTGTGAATTTGATATAATCTTGGGTATGGGTAGTTAACTTCACATGAGGAGTAGTGGATTGTAAAAGAAAGCTTATTGATTTGAAATGTCGAAGCGGCGAGACCATCGAAATTAAATCACCGTGGACGTAAATGGGTTGCCTACTGATAATATCTTCAATGTTAGCCCTAAGTATGTGAGAAAAGGGTGTGAAGCTTATTTGGCTTATGTTTGGACAATAAAATGTTCGAGAAACAAATTGAATCAAGATATCGGTTGTATGTGAATACCCCGATGTGTTTCTGAAGAACTACCAAGTTTACCTCGGTCACGAGAGATTGAGTTGGCATTGAGTTAGTGCCGGAGTGCGACTCGATTTCGATAGCTCCGCATCGAATGGCGCCTCTTTGAATTAAAAGAATTGAAAACTTGATTGCAAGAGTTGTGAGATAGGGGCTTCGCACGAGTTTTTCTCTCCTTGGGGTGCACCGGTTTTATTTGTGAAAAGAAGGATGGGACTATGAGAATGTGTATCGATTACGGCAACTAAATAAGGTAACTATAAAGAATAAGTACCCGTTACCTCGGATTGATGATTTATTTGATCGGTTGAAGGGGGCTTGGTGTTTTGAAGATAGATTTGAGATCGGGCTATTATCGATTGCGAGTCGAGAGATTCAGATGTGTGCCGAAGCGCATTCGAACGAGGTACGGACATTATGAGTTTTTAGTTATGCCTTTTGGACTCACTAATGCACTGCTATTTTTATGGATCTAATGAACCGAGTCTTAAGCAGTTTTGGATCGGTTTGTAGTAGTGTTTATTGATGATATATTGATCTACTCCAAAAATGAAGCGGAACATGCTTTGAGCATTTGAGAGTAGTACTACAAACTTTGAGAGATCAACGGTTGTATGCAAAATTCAGTAAGTGTGAGTTCGGATGAATGAAGTCGACTTCTTGGGTCATGTTGTTTTGGTGTCGGTGTTGGGTAGATCCAAACAAGATAGCGGCTATACTCGATTGGAAACCACCAAAGAATGTTTCGAGATCCGAAGTTTCCTAGGCCTTGCGGGGTATTACAGACGATTTGTAAAAGGTTTTTTCAGTAATAGCTACACCTTTGACGAGACTACTACGTAAAGATGTCAAATTTGAGTGGTCGGAAAAGTGTCGAGAAAAGTTTTGAGCAGTTGAAAGCCCTTTTGACCGAGGCTCCAGATTAACTCGGCTGAATCGGGTAAAGAATTTATTATTTTAGTGATGCTTCCTTGAATGGGTTGGGTTGCGTTTTAATGCAAGAAGGCGGGGTGATAGCCTACGCCGAGACAATTAAAGCCGCATGAGAAAAATTATCCAACTCATGATCTAGAGTTAGCGACCATTGTGTTCGCATTGAAAATTTGGCGTCACTATTTATTCGCGAAAAATGTCATATTTATTCAGATCACAAAAGTTTAAAATATTTGATGACTCGTAAAGATCTAAACTTGAGACAACGCAGATGGTTAGAATTGCTAAAAGACTATGAATTAGTGATTGACTACCATCAGGGAAAAGCTAACGTTGTTGCGCAGATCGTTAAGTCGAAAATCATTGTTTGCACTTCGTGCAATGAACGCTGCAGATAGCTATGTGCCGTGATGGTTCGATCATAGCCGTGAGTTACAAGCAAGACCGATGTTTATTCAAAGCAAATTTGTGATGCACAGAAAGTTGAAAAGATTTGATTACTAGTCGAATTCGGTGTGAAAAGGTGCGAATCGATTTTTTTGATTGATGCAAATGATCGCTTGAAATTTAAAAGCCGAATGTGTGTTAGAAGAACTCGATTTGATCTGAGATGATTCTCGAGTGAGGCCCATAGTTGTCGACTATCGATACATCCGGGTAGCACAAAAATGTATAACGATTTGAAACAATTCTATTGGTGGCTGGCATGAAACGGGATATATCCGAATTTGCTTGAAATGCTTAGTTTGTCGCCAAGTAAAAGCCGAGCATCAAGTGCCATCCGGACTACTTGACCAATCATGATACGAATGGAAATGGGATAGAATTACAATGGATTTTGTATCCGGTCTCCCTATGACACCGAGTAAGAAAGATACCGTTTGGGTTATAGTTGATAGACCCGACCAAATCAGCTCATTTTGTACCGGTTCAATGCGGACTATTCACTCGATAAACTTGCGAATTGTATGTATCACGCATTGTGAGATTGCATGGTGTACCGAGTTCCATTGTTTGACATGCAGAGACCCGAGATTCACATCGCGGTTTTGGAAGAAGTTGCAAGATGCTTTAGGCACTAAACTTCATTTTAGTCTGACCTTTCATCCGCAGAGACATGCACGGTCGATCCCGAGCGAACTATTCAGATACTTGAGGACATGTTGAGATGTTGCGTTTCGAGTTTGAAGGTGCGTGGGAGCGATACCTACCTTTGATTGAATTTGCTTACAATAATAGCTTTCAATCTAGTATCAAAATGGCACCTTATGAAGCCTTATACGGCGAAAATGTCGAACACCATTATCTCGGATCGAGCTCGGCGAGAATAAGATACAGGGTTGACATGATTAAAGAAACCGAACAAAAGTGGTTGTGATCGAAATACTTTGAAAGTTGCCTCGGACCGACAAAAGTCTTATCTTGACTTAAAGCGTAAAGATATTGAATTTCAAATCGGAGATCGAGTATTCTTGAAAGTTTCTCCGTGGAAAAAGGTATTCGATTTGGTCGGAAAGGCAAACTTAGTCCGAGATTCATCGGACCTTATGAAATCACCGAACGTATTGGGCACTGTTGCTTATAGGTTGAAGTTGCCCTCGAGTTAGAAAAGATACATGATGTATTTCATGTTTGATGCTTAAATAAATCTGATCGATCCGTCTCATGTGATCACACCGACAGAGATTGAAATCCAATCGATTTGACATATGATGAAGAACCGATCCGTATCCTAGCTTGGGAAATAAAAGAGTTGAGAAATAAAAGAATTCCATTAATAAAGGTTTTATGGAATAAATCACGGAGTTGAAGAGGCTACGTGGGAGCACGAGGAGTCAATAAGGCAACAATATCCGACCTTGTTTAACGGTAAAATTTTCGAGGACGAAAATTCTCAATGGGGGAGAGTTGTAACAGATCAATATTGACCCTAATCGGAACGGTGGTTTCGGGACCACGAATCCGAGCCTGAGTAATATTTTAATATTATATTTCGTGTTTATTATATGTGATTTAGTGAGTGTGAAAGTTTCGTAGAAAAATTTAGTCATTTAAGTGCTCAATTTGATAAAAAGGATTTAATCGAGAAAAGAGCAAAAGTTGCATACTAAAGTGAAAGGTACTAAATTGATTGTGGCTTTTTAAGTGGGTGTACCAAAAGGGCAATTAGCCCATTAACCATATTAAGGGACTGGCAATGGGCCTTTATAAGTCCAAATTATATGTTAATTTAGTTTATTATATAGTTATATTAATGTGTTAAAATAATGTTAATAATATGTGTTTGTTTTATCATTAAATAATAAAAACAAGTGGGGAGAAAGAGAACATACCTTGTTCTCTTCTTCTTGGCCGAATGTAGAAAGTAGAAACTCCATTGTTGAAGCTTGATTTTCGGCAAGATAAGGAGCTTGATTGAGGTATGGTCGGTTTTTGGTTTTGATAATTTTTACGTTTTTGAGATCGTTTTTCAGTATATTATCCGACCCATGTCTAAATTTTTGAAAATACCATGTATATAAGATTCGGCCATTAACATGTTTAGATAGTTTTGATGTTTAATGGTTCTAGATTAAAGATATGTTAAGGATTTACAAGTTTTGTAATGGAGTTTTTGGTGATTTTGAGTATATAGGGCTAAATTGAAAAGAATAAATTTGTGAAAAATTAAAATGTTAAATAGATGAAATGCATGGACACCCATGGTTATGGGGAAGATTCGGCCTAGCCATGGTGTTAGAAAATTTTGCATATTTTGAGTTTTGTGTAAATTGGACCAATTTGTAAAAATGGGAAACATTAGGGGCAAAATAGTAAATTGCCCATTTGTGTGTATTGGGACTAAATTGAGATGAAATGCGATTAAATGAGCTAAATTCTAATGTGTTTTAGATCAAGTGCAAAGAAAAACGGAATTAGACAGGGGGAAGACGAAGGTTCTCAAATAGCCGATTCGCACGGACTATCGACAACCGAGGTAAGTCCTTTAGCTAAAATATGTCAATAAATTAATTATGAACTTAGTGAATGATGAATTGTGGAAATTTAGAGTATAAATTCATGATATAGCCGAATGTGAATGTATAGTATTGAAGTGAATTTATTTTGGTTAATGCAAGGTGTATAAGTAAATTCTTGAGCTACCTTATGTTTAAAGGTTAATTACAAATCTAATGAATGATAGAATTTGTATAAGTTTGGTGTAAAACCATGAGTTGGCTGAATGTGATGATGATGGATTGGATTGATTTCAAATATATTTTATGCAATGTGAATAAATGCATATGGTTCGATATGTGATAGTGAAATGTGAAAAGCATGTAAAATTATTCGACATTCGGGCTTCGAGCCTAGCGAGGCCTTGTGCCGGTGACAAAATCGGGCTTTATGCCTAGCGGTGCCTTGTGCCGGTGTTACTTTTCGAGCTTTTATGCCCAGCGTGCCTTGTGCCGGTGTTATTTATCGGGCTTTACGCCTAGCGAGCCTTGTGCCGGTGTTACTTTTCGAGCTTTTATGCCTAGCGTGCCTTGTGCCGGTGTTATTTATCGGGCTTTACACCTAGCGTGCCTTGTGCCGGTGTTACTTTTCGACTTTTACGCCTAGCGAGCTTGATGCCGTGATGTAATTTATAAAAGAGAAATTGAATCTTTGTTCAAGACAACTTAAAGCTAATTTATTGAGTATACGGTTCAGGTAAGCATGTAAGGTATGCTATGCTTAATATTACTTGGGTCAAATTAATATTATGAGAATTGTGTTATATGTGTTCAAAGTTAATATTGATGGATGTAATATAATGGAATTCGAGCTTAGAATGTGCTATTATGGAACAATTGGTTTTCAAGTTTAAATGTTAAGAAAGGAGATTTTCATGCGATATGCTTATATGAACTACAAAGAAATGTAGGTTGAAGGAAATGATTCCTAATTTACTTGGGTTAATGAATTACTAGTATCTGGCTTTGTATAAATAATTTACTTAATTGCCTATGTGAAATGCCATAAGTTGATTGCTTCCATTTCGTAAATAATTAAATGTTTTATTATCATGAGTTAGGACTTACTAAGCTAGTAAGCTTAATTATGTGAAATGTTATCCTTTGTTTTATAGATTTTGGTCACGTCGCGGGCTCGTAAAGGATCTTCAAGAAGTCAACCACACTATCGCCTTCCTTTGGTATTTTGAATTTTGGTTACGAATTAGAAGGCATGTATAGGCTAGATGAAGTTTTAGAAACATATGATGTTTGACCTTGTATATAATAGCCATGCGAATATGGGTAAATTTTTAGTTAAGTACGCTGTTGTGTCTTGATGTGTACGTTGGTTCATGATGGAAATGTTTATGCATTCTTAATCAAAGTTTAATCATTTTTGTTAAGGAAATGTTTGTATACGAAATGAATCCTTGAATTAGGGATGTAGGTAGGTTCGGTTAGAAGCTAGTCTTTCATAAAATGCAACAAAACAGCTTGTAGTAGCAGCAGTGATGTGAGTTAGAAAAATCACCAAAAATATGGTATATTGAATTAGAAGGTGAATGAGATATGAAATTAAACCTCATTGTGTCTATTTTTACATGAAAGAAACAGGGTAGGTAAAAGATTTATATATTATGAGATAATTAAGTTCCAGTGAGACCTGCCCTGAACGAATTCGGGAGTCACTGTTCTGTTTTAGAAAAATTGTCAAAAATTGTACAAAAATGATTAAGAAGCATGGTCTATATTTGTAGAACCCTTAATGAGTCTATTTTTCATTTGTATAAACAAGAACATTATAGGAAATTTTTGTAATGAGATAACTGTATTTTTGTAGAGACAGGTCAGAATTGTCAAGCAGTGTATTAGGGTAATTTTGATGAATAAACTGTACTAATTGGCCACATTAAAAATTCTGGAAAAATTATTGTGAAAAGTTATGTGAGTCTAGTTTCAAGGAAAATTTACGGATCTAAATTTCGAGTTTTGTAACTCGAGTTATGATCAATTTAGTCAGCATGATGCAGTTTGACAGCTTAAAATTTTTATGTTCCGAACTTGTAGTCGAGTCTTGTAATGCCACATACTCTACCCCGGCAAAGGTCTCGGGTATGGGGTGTTACACTAGGATTATGAAATATGTTATATTTAACATGTGATAAGTTATAAGAATGTGAAAGTTGGCATGATTAATGCATAATAAGTATGATATGGGGCATATGGGTTATTGAAAAGGGGAAGTGAATGTGGTGACCTAAGACCACGGTATTTGAATGTGGTGACCTAAGACCACGATATCTGAATGTGGTGACCTAAGACCACGATGTCTGAATGTGGTGACCTAAGACCACAAATATTTATAAGGGCGATGAGCACGTCGACTCGCAATTGACGCCTTCGATGGTGTGTAGCGGATGGAGGGTCGACTTAGTAGTCCCCACTGGTGTGCGAGTTGGTACGGGGATGTGTAGCGGATGTCATATAGGTTTGGGTTTGGGATTGCATCATTATTTTGATCTGTTATAAGAATTGATATGTGATATGATTATGTATGCCTAAGTTGTTAAGATTTAGTGTTGTAGTACACATTGAGTCTCATTGACTCACCCCGTTGTGGGATCATGTTTGGTGTGACGATCAGTAATGGACCGGGTCGGCTGAAGCTTAGGGATGGCCATGCTCAGCAAGGAATTTATTTTATTTCATTTAAGTACTTTAAATTATTTGGGTTTGTTTTGATGTAATAAGGCCGTTAATATGAACTGTTTTATGCATGCTTTTTATTGGAGTTTATTACTATACGATTAAGTTTAAATCAAGGTTAAATGGTTTTTCTTAAAAAAAAATATATACAAGGTTTTCAATTGAACCCAACACAAGCAAATCCATCTTCAAACCACACGAATTTTTCCTAAGTAACAAACGGACTTCCAAATGTTTACTAGAGGAACATACCAGATCCGGTCAGGACTCGTGGGCCGGGTTTGGGGTGTTTCAATAATAATCAACTCACACATTTTATAACCCATAATGCCGAATACTCAAACATTTCATGTTAAGTTTCACCTTGAACTATAAACCATTTTCTCATCTCAAAACAAATTTATAAGCAAATAAATACATCACATTTCATTAATTTCATATGAAAATATTACTTACCGAATTTGTACTTAATTTTAAAACCATCATGAATCACATACCTGATCATTTTATTTTTGTTTAACACATTTCACTAATTAATATTCTTGGAGGATCCGCAAACCCGCACACTCGATGCCAAACCATGTAACGTATCACACACTTAGTGCCATCACCTTAACATATCGCACACTTAGTGCCATTACATTAATATTCCACACACCTAGTGCCAAATGACCGATTTCGGACACTTAGTGCTTGGTGTTTAGATTCGCACACTTAGTGCTTTACTTGAACCAGTTAATTCACTTCTGTAACCACATATTTACATTAAATTTAGCTTATTACATCTATATTTCAACATCACATTCGGCTATACTAAATATATACAAATATGCATCACATTCGGCCAAATTCATCTATTAAATCAATATCTCACATAGCTATATCACTAACATATATGTATACTTCACATTCAACTAAATTCATCTCCTAACCAATATTTCATTCGGCATTATCATATTGTATATATTTACCTCTAATAAATACATGTACATCATTGTAGATAAAATTTCAATTCAACCTAATTGCTTAAAAACTTACCTCAGATATCGACGGACTAGATTTCCCGACTATTCAACTAACTTCGTTTTTCCCCGATCCACTCCTGATTCTTTTTGTTCTTGATCTAAATCAATTTCAAATTAAGCTCATTCAACATATTTTCATTCAATTTAATCCAAAAACACGTAAACGGGAAAATTACATTTTTACCCCTGACATTTTACACTTTTTGCAATTTAGTCCCTATAGCATAAAACAAAAAATATGCAAAATTTGCACACACTTCTTTAGGGCCGAATATTCATAGTCCTAATACAAGCTCATACATTTCATTTATTTTGCATTTTAGTCCCTCAAATTTTTTTTTTTTGCAATTTAATCCAAATCACTTAATTTCATCAAAAATTCAAGAACAAAACTTGTTAATCTAACACATATTATCAATATTTCATCATCAAACAACAAAAACAACAAGCTTTCTTCAATGGCAATTCATGAAATACACAACCAAATTAAAAATTCAAGCATGGGTTAACTAAATCACATAGCAACGATCTCAAAACGTAAAAATTATCAAAAACCGAGCTAAACACATACCTCAATCAAGCTTAGACAAGGCCGGATGTAGCTAGGCTTTTCTTTCTTTTTCTTTTGCTAAGTTTCGGTCACTTGAGAAAGATGAGCACTTTCTCTTTCATTTTGTTTATTTTATTCAATTATTACATATTAACATATATTAAAATTTAACCAAATATCATAAAAATATAATAAACAACTCATATTACTATTACATGCATACCTACCGTCCACTATCTATTCCTTTATGGTTAAATTTATAATTAAAGCCTTCAATTTATAAAAACATCAACAATTCGACACTATCTCATTTAACCCTCAAATTTTCATTTTACGCGATTAAGCCCTTTTTCAAAATTAAGCACCAAAACGATCAAATTTTAATACGAAAATTTCACACACACCAATTCACACATAATAAACATAGAAAATAATATAAAAATATTTTTCCAACTCGGATTCGTGGTCTCAAAACCACCGTTCCGATTAGCGTCAAAATCGGCCTGTTACAACTCTCCCCCCTTAAGGATTTTCGTCCTCGAAAATCTTACCGGTGAATAGGTTTGGGTATCATTCTTTCATCGAAGCCTCAAGCTCCCAAGTTGCTTCCTTGACCCGGTGCTTATGCCATAATACTTTCACCAACGAGATTTTCTTATTACGCAACTCTTTCACTTCTCGAGCCAAAATTACGCAACTCTTCCTCATAGGTCAAATCAGATTGAATCTCAATTTCTGACAGATTAATCACATGAGAAGGATCGGATCTATATCGTCGCAGTATATAAACATGGAAAACATTGTGGATCTTTTCTAACTCAGGTGGCAACATCAACCTATACGCAACCGGCCCGATACGCTCAATAATCTCGTACGACCCAATAAATCTCGGACTCAGCTTTCCCTTGCAACCAAATCTAAGTATTTTCTTCCACGGCGTGACTTTCAAAAATACTCGGTCACCAATCTGAAACTTTATATCTTTACGTTTTAAATCCGCATAAGATTTCTGACGGTCTGACGCTGCTTTCAAACTTTTGCGGATCACTTTTACTTTCTATTTAGTCTCTTTGATTAGATCAACCCCATGTATCTTGCTTTCACTTAGCTCAGTCCAATACAAAGGTGTACGGCATTTACGAACGTACAAAGCCTCGTAAGGTGCCATTTTGATACTCGATTGAAAACTATTATTGTACGCAAATTCAGTCAACGGCAAGTATCATTCCCATGTACCTCAAACTCGAGAACACAACATCTCAACATATCCTCAAGTATTTGAATAATTCTCTAGGATTGACCATCCGTTTGAGGGTGGAAAGCAGTGCTAAAATGCAATTTAGTACCTAATGCATCTTGTAGTTTCTTCCAAAACCGCGATGTAAACCTTGGATCTCTATCCAAAACAATAGAAATAGGTACTCCGTGTAATCGTACAATTTGAGAAATGTACAATTCCGCTAGCTTATCAAGTGAGTAATCTGTACAGACCGGAATAAAGTGAGCCGACTTTGTCAATCTATCAACAATAACCCAGATTGCATCTTTCTTGCTCGGTGTCAACGGTAACCCATATACGAAATCCATCGTGACTCGATCCCATTTCCATTCGGGTATCATAATTGGCTGAAGTAACCCAGATGGTACCTAATGCTTGGCTTTTACTTGCTGACATATCAAACATTTCGACACAAAATCTGAAATATCTCGTTTCATACCATGCCACCAGTAATGCTATCTCAAATCATTATACATTTTCGTACTACCCGGGTGAATAGACAATTTACTATTATGAGCTTCATTACAAATCATCTGAATCAATTCAGGATCCTTCGGTACACATAATCAGTTTCTAAACCGCAAACATCCCTCAGTATCAACCCGAAACTCTGAGTCAGCATTCGAACCACATTGATTCCTTTTTGCTAATAAATTATCATCCATCTTTAGAGCTTCACAAATCTGTTGAACAAATAACGGTCTCACTTTCAATTCTGCTATGATCGCACCATCGTAAGTTATGGCCATATCTGCGTTCATTGCACGCAGAGTAAACAGTGATTTTCGGTATAGGGCATCAGCAACCACATTAGCCTTCCCCAGGTGATAATCAATCACAAGCTCATAGTCTTTTAACAATTCCAACCATCGCCGTTGTCTCAGATTCAGATCCTTCTGAGTCATCAAGTACTTTAGGCTTTTATGATCGGAATAGACATGGCATTTTTGTAACATCCCGATTTAGGGCCTAGTCAGAATAGTGGTGCGAGACCACAAATCCGAGGCTTATGAATGAGTTTTTGAGGTTTATGCTATGTATGCATGCTAGTGTGAAAGTTTCATGAAGCAATTTTGTGAAATTACAGTTGAATTGTCCAGAAGGACTAAATTGCAAAAGTTGCAAAATGTGAGATTCTAGAAGCTATTTGTGTGAAATAGCTTTAGAATGTTAATTAGAGGTCCTTAAATAGCAATTTTCCCAATTTCTAATTTTTGGACAAATTTGGGCATGGATGAGTTAAAATAGAAAGTTTATCAAAAAGGGCATTTTGGTCATTTAACAATTAAGTGATTAAAATAGGAGAAAAGATGACAAAATTCATTCATCTTCTTCTTCAAGGATGCCGAAAATTTGAGAGATCCATTGTTAGGGTTCTTCAAAAATTTCAAGCTTGCTAATCAAGAAAGACAAAGCCCGGATCGAAACCGAGGCAAGAGCAAAGTGGTGGACTAAATTGCACATTTTTATACTTTTGAGTATCGAGGTAAGTCTATGCATAAACAATGCATTCATACTTACAATTTGTTAATGCTAGCTAGTGTATAGCATGGTTGAGAATGATTGAGAACCTATGTGGTTCAAGTGGAATGAATGTGATAGATTTTGTGAATGGATGAATGATTAAATAAGTAGATTTGTGAATGTGTTATGATAATGCTAAATGGTGGGCTAAGTGCGATACCATCCTAATGCATATTGACGATGAGCTGGCTATGTGCGATGCTATCGTTAGGTATATTATCTAGTGGGCTATGTGCGAAACCGTTATGAATACCTTGTTGGTAGGCTAAGTGCGATACTACCTTATTAATTGATTGTGGTGGGCTTAGTGCGGAACCACCGAGAGATTTGCTGTGTGGATGTAATAGTGAGTAGCATAGCTGTGTGGGTGTATTATTGAGAAATAATGATGTGTTGTATATTGTGTAAATATGATGTTGAATGCAGGGGTGCAGGTCAATGGTTATGAGTAAGGGACTCATGGTGTGTTGGAAATGTGGTAAGGGATAGAAAGAGTAAGCATAGTTGTACATTATATGTTAGTATAATGCTAATTGTTGTTTAGCTTATACTATGGTGCTTAATTGGTTATGAGTAAACTTACTAAGCTCAAAGCTTACTCCCTTTCTTTTCCCTTGTCTTATAGAGAAAAAGTGTTGAATCGAGATACGAGGATCAATTGGAAGATCGCCTACACTATCAGCACACTCTGGTACATTAGACTCGATGTTTTGTATATGGCATGTATAGGGGCTAGACAAGTTAGTGAATTTTGTTGTATATGGCTATGATGTGCTGGCCTTTTGATGGATAATCTATTTTGAATAATGCCATAGTTGTAATATCCTTAAATCGGGGTCTCTGCATTTTGTGTGTTTGCATGTGATGATATGCCTACTGTGCTAGTTTAGGGTGTTTTGGGGTCTAGGCATGACCTCGGGTTAGGCCTGAGACATGGCAAAAATTTTTGTTTTAGTACTTAGGAAGAGGGAGCTAGGGAAGTTAGGGGTTAAAAGAAATTGTCGGAGGGTTTAGACACAAGTAACCTAGTGGCAAAGTGGCAAAGGAGGCGCCACTAAGGTACCAGGAAGGTGACGCCACATGCAGGGAAGGAGAGCTCAGGTTCGAGCAGCAGAAATCCCACTTTCTGCTTATTCTTTTTCACGCCAAGTTGAGAAGGTGGTGTGCTTAGAAGGGACTCTGTTGGGAGGATGTGGATTAAGTTAACAGATTTAAAATATGGGGAGAGGAGAAATTATAGGAGTGGGACTCATTCAAATTCGTTTGAATGAGTGGATGAGAGGAATTCAAGGAGGGATGAAGGGGACAGCAGGTGTTTGAGTATGAGTAGGTTGTGTAGCCGAATTTTTGGTTTGTGGACTGAGGTTGGGAAGCATTCGGTTTTGGTACTTGGGAAGAGGGTGTGCCGAATGTCTGTGGTGGTCTTGGGGAACATTTTGGCTAGTTGGGAGAGCTCCTTTCTCTTGCGTTTAGGGTCATAAACCGAAACCCCTCTCACTTATCTTCTCATTTTTGCTTTCTCTTTTCGGCAATAGGGGGGCTTGGCCGAATCACTTGTGTTACTTCTTTGGTGAGCCGAAACTTGCTTCCTTTTTCCTTCTTCCATTTTGCTCAAAAGCTGAAATCAACTCTCTCTACTTCATCTTTTTCTTTCTTTCAATCTCCTTGTGCCGAAACCTTTTTCTTGTTCCTTGCCGAATCCATCCCTTTCTATTCCATTTTCTTCTCCATCTCTTCCATCTTCAAAAGCCAAAAACCTTGTTGATTCTCTTTTGTTTCCATCAAAGTGATTGGCCGAATACCCTTAGCCTATTTTTCTTCTCTTCTCACGTGTTTTAATCCCCTTTGAAGTGCCGAAATCTATCTCTTTCTTTTGGGTCATAGTCGAATCTCCTGGTAAGTATAACTTCTTATTCTTCTTTTCTCGATTGATTTGGTTAATGCTGGATCTCACTTGCCATTCTCTTTTCCTATTTCTCCATTCGTTATAAATCGGGATCTTAAACTCTTTTCTTGTTCTATATTAGTGAGGTAGCCGAAATCCCCAAATATCACTAGGGTGTGCCAAACTTTGGTGATTGGTGTGGCGAATCTGTCAAGAAGGTAAGGGGGTAAGTGTTTTGCGGTTTCAATATCTCTGTTGTGGTTAATGAAGAAGGCTTTAATCCAATGATAGTGGTACTTGGCCGATTGTAGGAAGGGGTGACGCCAACGTGTGGGTTCCCGGGATTCGTTTGGATCGTGGCTTGGATCTAGATCTTCTAGATCTTCGGGATTTGTCGACTCAGGTAAGGGAGTGACAATCTCTTTTGGTTTCCGGGATTCATGCTAAGGCCGAATGGCTTTTGGATTCCTAATGATGTGTCTAACCGATTGTAGGAAGGAGGGTAGCCGTGTTCAGTAGATCTCCGGGATTTGTTGGCTTGCGATTTAAGCCTAAAGGCTCGGGTGTAATCGATCTTGGTAAGGTTCTTATTATGCGTTATTTCATCCTTCGGGATTTCTAGATGAGCCGAATGGGCTTTTGTTCATTAGCAAGGTGTTGGCCGAATACAGGAAGGGAGGAGGCAAATGTTTCGGGATCTTCGGGTTCTATTGGTTTGGGAATAGATTGTAGTTTCGGGATTTCGCTAGATTCGCAAATAGTCAAGTGTGTAACGCTTACACACTTTATTAGTATTATATGTTTATTGTGTTACTGTTAAAAGCCGAATAGCCATTGAAACCGGTAATTTTGCCTTGTGGGCATGAGCGTGGACTCCGGGTAAGTCCCCTGTTATATGGATCTCGATATATGCTATCATGTCACTGTTTAATGCTATGCCATGTGTTATTTGCATCATCATATGTTACTATGCCACGATTGATATGGACATGATGGTGGGATTGTTGAGAGGAGGGGGAAGAATTATTTGGACAGTCACCAGTGGTTTTGACCACACAACGGGTTGGCCCCGTCTTGATACTATTATTTGTGAATAAGTCCCAGTGGTTTTGACCAGGTTTTGACCACATATATGATATTGTGACTACGGTCACCAGTGGTTTTGACCACATATGGATATTGTGACTCGTCCTAGTGGTTTGGTACCACGATTGGGTTGGCCCCACATGTTGATTACTGGATTGTCATCGTGGTTTACGACCACACGATGGGTTGGCCCCATCACTTGATTTGTGACTACGGTCACCAGTGGTTTTGACCACACTTATATATTTGTGACTCCGATCACCAGTGGTTTTGACCACCAGTGGTTTTAACCACACGGGGTAGATAAAGGAGATCGGATGGTTAGGTCATGGGGTTGCATGATTTGCATGTTTTACTGATGATTTGCGTAAGTGTTTGCACTATCGGGTTGGGGATTTATACACTGAGTCTCGATGACTCACCCCTTCCCTTATATTTTGCAGATGAGGCATAGATCGCGGATATGGAGCCGGGGAGGACTCGAGGTGGCCATGCATCTTAGTTTCGGGTTTTGACTTTAAATTACTATTTCGGTTTTTATTTTCTTTAAATTTGGTTTTGGACTTGTAATAAGGCCGCTAAGTTATTATTTTGGGTTTTTGATTACTTGATTTTATGTTAGAAATATTATGCATATGTTAAACAACTTTGCATGTTTAAATAACCGATAAAAAGCAACGTTTTAAAACTATACTTCTTATCGGGATTTTCAAACCTTACCATCGGGTAACGTTATTCATAAGGTAATAACAAAGGTAATATAGATGATTTTCAAACCTAAGTTTTACTTTAAGTTCAAATACAAAACGATTTTCAACTTTGCATTTTAATCAAAGTCGGCATTTCCTTAAAAACAAACAGTTTTCTCAAAGGAGTTTTCTTCTTTTGTCCAAACTTTAAACAGCAAAGTGTTTTATAGCGTTATCTTCAAAATTTAAACCTACAACTTGTTTTATTCAAATTATTTTTTACCCTGTGACATGCCGAATCCAGTTGTAGTGTGTTGACCGGGTTTGGGGTGTTACAATTTTGGTATCGAGCGAGTTCAATGATTCGGTTTGTGGGCCCGAGGCCCAAAAATGTCTTAAAATGTATTATGAAAGGCTTTATGGGAAAAAGGATGGTTGGGAAAGCATGGCACCGAGTCTCCGGCACCGATCCGCCCAGGTAAGTACCCCAAATTGTTGCTTATGATGATATGATTGTGATAATATTGGCATGACTAATAGTAGTAGGAAATCCTTTAGAGACTTGAACTGTAGGATGGTATGAACTCACGAAACAATCCCGGTATTAAACTTCTCATAAGACTGTGCTTTTAATAAACAGTGGAATAAAGTCTAATGCATAAAACTATTAATCAGCTCGAATTATATCGATAGTCATGAGTGCACGTGGACGTGGGCGTAACACTCGTGGATGAGGTAGGGGTAAGATGACAGTTTCAGAACCGGTAGGGTCTGGACATGGGTCGAAAAATGAGGTACCACCGCGGCCAGCTGTGGGCGCGGAATTTTAGGACCAGACAGGTGATGATGCAGTGTCAAAGGTAATGCTGCGGGTTCTGGAGAGAGTCGCGGGTGAAGGCGTTGTAACGGGAGCTAGGAAATATGTGTCCGAACGACTCAGGGCTAATGGTACAGAGGTATTCAGAGGTGTATCCGGCGTGGCACCTAGTACGGTAGAATGTTGGTTGGAGGCGACGGAACGCATCATGGATGACCTGGACTTCTCAGCTGAGGAGAAGCTGAAGGGTATAGTATCTTTGCTTCGAGATGAGTCATATCAGTGGTGGCTCACGGTTAGGGACGGAGCGATGGCAGATGACATTACTTGGGAATTATTTAGAGTAGCCTATCAGAGGAAGTACATTGGGGCTAGCTACATTGATGCGTAGCGCAAGGTGTTCCTGAACCTGGTCCAATGAAGTAAGACTGTATTGGAATATGAGGCAGACTTTCTTCGGCTGAGTCGGTATGCACGGGGTATTGTGGGCACGGAGCATGAGCGCTGTGTCAGATTTGAGGATGGGCTGAGAGACAAGCTGCGGATGTTAATTTCCCCACAGCAGGAAAGAGAGTTTGCTGTCTTAGTGGAAAAGGCCAAAGTTGCTGAGGAGGTGAAACAGTCAGTAAGGCGGAATCAGGATAAGGGTTGGAATAAGAGGAATTCTAGATCATCAGGGTCTATCGGGAATCAGTAGAAAAGGGCTAGGTATGGTGGGCCGAATCAAGCTGCTAGGCCTGCTGCTGCTAACAATCAATGGCCGCCACGGTGTGCTCGGTGTGGGAAATCTCACACGGGAGAATGTTGGACTAGAAACAGAGGATGTTTCGAGTGTAGATCGATGGGGCATCGAGTGAGGGATTGTCCATAGAGATCAGCTAGGCTGCAGTCTGGGGATTAGAATCGTACACAGATCAGGAGGGATGGTCAGCAGCCACAGAGGGGCCGTGGTTTAGCCAGGGGAGGTAATGGCTCTAGTAGAGGCCGTGGAGCACCGGCAGAGGTGCAGTGAGTGCAGAGGCGAGACGGCCTAGATCGGTCTCACGCAATGAGGCGCCGAGGAGGGCGGCGCACGGACGTCATAAGCGATACGTTCTTAATCTTTGGTCTACCTTATAATGCTTTGATTGATGTGGGTTCGACGACTCGTATGTTGCCGTGAGCATAGCGGAAACAATGAACTTAGACTTTGAGATTACTTCTAGGAGATGACAAAGTAATAAGCCCTCTAGGTCACTCAGAGAAGTAAATAAACTATATAGGGATGTACCCCTAGAACTTCAAGGGGTCGTGTTTTTGGCTGACTTGATGGAACTGCCGTTTGGGGAGTTCGATCTGATTCTCGGGATGGATTGGCTAGTAAAGTATCAGGCCAGTTTGGATTGCGCAGCAAAGCGCATGGTGTTGAAGACAGTGGAAGGCGAAGAGGTGGTGATGATAGGTAATAGAAGAGATTACCTATCCAATGTGGTCTCTGCGCTGAAGGCGGAGAAAATGGTTAGGAAAGGTTGTGAGGCATTTATGGTGCATGTCTGTGCTTTGGAAGCCAAGGATGCAGCTGTGGAGAATGTCCGAACTGTGGGGGAGTTTGTTGATGTATTCCCAGAGGAACTTCCGGGTTTGCCCCCTGACCGCGAGGTTGAGTTCGGTATAGACTTGTTACCTGGAACCGCGCCAGTGTCTATTGCCCCGTATAGGATGGCACCGAAAGAATTGGTAGAGCTAAAGGCTCAGATTCAGGAGTTGCTAGACAGAGGTTTCATCCGGTCGAGTGTATCACCTTGGGGAGCACCTGTGCTTTTTGTTAAGAAGAAAGACGGTACTATGCGGATGTGTATAGACTACCGCCAGGTGAATAAGTTGACGATTAAAAACAAGTATCCGTTGCCCAGGATAGACGACTTGTTTGACCAACTTAAGGGTGCATCGATTTTCTCTAAGATCGATCTTAGGTCGGGATATCATCAACTCAAGGTGAAGGAGGCTGATATTCATAAGATGACGTTTCGTACTCGGTATGGGCATTACGAGTTTCTCGTGATGCCATTCAGGTTGACCAATGCGCCGGCAGCATTCATGGACATGATGAATCGGGTGCTTCAGCCGTATTTGGATCGGTTAAATCGTAGTGTTTATAGACGACATTTTGGTGTACTCGAAATCGAAGAGGAGCATGATGCGCATCTACGGGTGGTTTTCTGATTTCGAGGAGAAGCAACTATTCGCTAAGTTTAGTAAGTGAGAGTTTCGGCTTAAGGAGGTAACTTTCTTGGGTCATGTGGTATCGGTGAGGATTAGGGTGGATCCTCGAAAGATCGAAGCGAGTGTTGGATTGGAAACCACCTAAGTCGGTTGCGAGAGATTCGAAGTTTTTACAGGTTTGGCAGGGATACTACTGAAGGTTCGTAGAGGTTTTTCTTTGATCGTATGCGCGACTAAGTTGTTGAGAAAAGGGGTTCCGTTTGTGTGGTCCGAAAAGCAATGAGAAAGTTTCGACAAGTTAAAGAAGATTCGATTGAAGCTCGGTGTTGATTCGACTGAGGCGGGAAAGGAATTCACGGTCTCATGTGATGCATCACATCTTGGCTTAGGGTGTGTCTTGATGCAAGATGGAAAGGTGGTCACTTATGCATCTCGGCAATTAAGGCCTCATGAGGGTAACTACCCGACACATGACTTGGAGTTAGGCTGCAGTGGTTTTTGCCTTGAAGATTTGGAGGCATTACTTGTATGGGGAAAAGTCGATAGTCTACACGGATCACAAGAGTCTGAAGTACCTCTTGACTCAGAAAGATTTAAATTTGAGGCAGCGAAGGTGGATCGAGTTGTTGAAGGACTACGACTGCTCGATTGAGTACCATCTGGGTAGGGCTAACGTAGTAGCTGATACGTTGAGCCGTAAGGTGGTAGCAGATCTGAGGTTGATGTTTTCTCACCTTAGTCTATATGACAACGGGAGTCTGTTGGCGGAATTGCAAGTAAACCTGACTTGGATTGATCAGGTTAAGGAGAAACAGCTGATAGATGAGGTTTTGAGTGCTCGGAGGTTGCAAGTGCAGAATGGTGAATCGGAGGGTTATAGTTTGGGTAGTGATGGAGTACTGTGTTTTCAAGGGAAATTATGTATGCCCAAGGACGTTGAGTTGAGACAGCGGATTCTTCAGGAAGCTCGTAGCAGCCCATACGCCATGCATCCTGGAGGCAGTAAGATGTATCGTGATTTGAGGAAACAGTTCTGGTGGTCGGGTCTTAAGCGGGAAATGGCGAGTTTGTGAGTAAGTGTTTGACATGCCCGGCCAAGTTAAAAAGCCGAGCATCGATTCGTCGGGATCATTGCGGGCGGTAAAGATTCCGCGATGGAAGTGGGAAAGGATTACGATGGATTTCGTCGGTGGGCTACCCCTTACGCCTAGCAAGAAAGACTCGATTTGGGTAATTGTGGATCGTCGACTAAATCGGCTCATTTCATATCGATCCGAGTTGACTTTTCACTCCGAAGTTAGCCAAGTTGTATGTGGCGAGAGATAGTAAGGTTGCATGGAGTGCCGGTGTCAATTATTTCGGATAGGGATCCGGAGTTCACGTCGAGGTTCGAAAGCTTTGCATCGAGCGTTGGAGTACGAGGTTGGATTTCAGTACGACTTTTCACCCGCACCGATGGGCGATCGAGAGGGTAATCCAAATTTTGGAAGATATGTTAAGGGAAACGTGTGTTCGGATTTCAGCGGTAGTTGGGAAGAGTATCTACCATTGGCGAGTTCGCTATAATAACAACGGTTATCAAGCGAGTATTCGAGATGGCACCATATGAGGCACTATATGGATGAAAATGTCGTACTACGGCGTGTTGGGACGAGAACTAGGTGAACGCGGATGTTGGGTCGGAGTTGGTGTGAAGAAACAGAGGATAAGGTTAAGGTGATTCGGACTCGTCTTAAGGAAGCGTCGGACAGGCCGAAGTCTTACGCCGATCTTAAGCGCAGGGATATAGAGTATGCGGTGGGTGACAAGGTCTTTCTGAAGGTATCACCATGGAAAAAGGTGTTGAGATTTGGGCGAAAGGGCAAGCTGAGCCCTAGGTTTATCGGGCCGTATACGGTGTTGAGGCTAGTGGGACCAGTAGCTTATCAGCTCGAGTTGCCAGCAGAGTTAAGTCAGATTCACGACGTGTTCCATGTCTCAATGCTCAGGCGCTATCGATCAGATCCGTCGCATGTTGTGCCAGTTGAGGAGATAGAGGTGAGCTCAGACTTGTCTTTCGAGGAGGAACAGTGCACGGATTTTGGATCAGGATGTCAAAGTTCTGCGAGGGAAGTCGATTCTCTTGGTGAAAGTATTATGGCGGAACCATGGTACGGAGGAGGCCAAGTGGGAACCAGAGGATGTGATACGGCAGCAATACCCTCAACTCTTTTGATCAGGTAATTTCGAGGCCAAAATTATTTTTAAGAGGGGTAGAACTGTAATATCCTTAAATCGAGGTCTCTGCATTTTGTGTGTTTGCATGTGATGATATGCCTACTGTGCTAGTTTAGGGTGTTTTAGGGTCTAGGCATGACCTCGGGTTAGGCCTGAGACATGGCAAAAAATTTTGTTTTAGTACTTAAGAAGAGGGAGCTAGGGAAGTTAGGGGTTAAAAGAAATTGTTGGAGGGTTTAGACACCAGTAATCTAGTGGCAAAGTGGCAAAAGAGGTGCCACTAAGGTACCAGGAAGGTGACGCCACATGCAGGGAAGGAGAGCTCAGGTTTGAGCAGCAGAAATCCCACTTTCTAGTTATTCTTTTTCACGCCAAGTTAAGAAGGAGGTGTGCTCAAGAGGACTCTGTTGGGAGGATGTGGATTAAGTTAACAGATTTAAAATATGGGGAGAGGAGAAATTATAGGAGTGGGACTCATTCAAATTCGTTTGAATGAGTGGATGAGAGGAATTCAAGGAGGGATGAAGGGGACGGCAGGTGTTTGAGTAGGAGTAGGTTGTGTAGCCAAATTTTTGGGTTGTGGAGTGAGGTTGGGAAGCATTCGGTTTTGGTGCTTGGGAAGTGGGTGTGCCGAATGTCTGTGGTGGTCTTGGGAAACATTTCGGCTAGTTGGGAGAGCTCCTTTCTCTTGCGTTTAGGGTCATAAACTGAAACCCCTCTCACTTAGCTTCTCATTTTTGCTTTCTCTTTTCGGCAATAGGGGGGCTTGGCCGAATCACTTGTGTTACTTCTTTGGTGAGCCAAAACTTGCTTCCTTTTTCCTTCTTGCATTTTGCTCAAAAGCCGAAATCAACTCTCTCTACTTCATCTCTTTCTTTCTTTCAATCTCCTTGTGCCGAAACCTTTTTCTTGTTCCTTGCCGAATCCATCCCTTCCTATTCCATTTTCTTCTCCATCTCTTCCATCTTCAAAAGCCAAAAACCTTGTTGATTCTCTTTCGTTTCCATCAAAGTGATTGGCCGAATACCCTTAGCCTATTTTTCTTCTCTTCTCACGTGTTTTAATCCCCTTTGAAGTGCCGAAATCTATCTCTTTCTTTTAGGTCATAGCCGAATCTCCTGGTAAGTATAACTTCTTATTCTTCTTTTCTCGATTGATTTGGTTAATGCCGGATGTCACTTGCCATTCTCTTTTCCTATTTCTCCATTCGTTATAAATCGGGATCTTAAACTCTTTTCTTGTTCTATATTAGTAAAGCAGCCGAAATCCCCAAATATCACTAGGGTGTGCCGAACTTTGGTGATTGGTGGCCGAATCTGTCAGTAAGGTAAGGGTAAGTGTTTTACAATTTCGATATCTCCTGTTGTGGTTAATACCGAAGGCTTTAATCCAATGATAGTGGTACTTGGCCGATTGTAGAAAGGGGTGACGCCAACGTGTGGGTTCCCGGGATTCGTTTGGATCGTGGCTTAGATCTAGATCTTCTAGATCTTCGAGATTTGTTGACTCAGGTAAGAGAGTGACAATCTCTTTTGGTTTCCGGGATTCATGCTAAGGCCGAATGGCTTTTGGATTCCTAATGATGTGTCTAACCGATTGTAGGAAGGAGGGTAGCCGTGTTCAGTAGATCTCTGGGATTTGTTGGCTTGCGATTTAAGCCTAAAGGCTCGGGTGTAATCGATCTTGGTAAGGGTCTTACTGTGCGTTATTTCATCCTTCGGGATTTCTAGATGAGCCGAATGGGCTTTTGTTCATTAGCAAGGTGTTGGCCGAATACAGGAAGGGAGGAGGCAAACGTTTTGGGATCTTCGGGTTCTATTGGTTTGGGAATAGATTGTAGTTTCGGGATTTCGCTAGATTCACAAATAGTCAGGTGTGTAACGCTTACACACTTCATTAGTATTATATGTTTATTGTGTTACTGTTAAAAGCCGAATAGCCATTGAAACCGGTAATCTTGCCTTATGGGCATGAGCGTGGACTCCGGGTAAGTCCCCTGTTATATGGATCTCGATATATGCTATCATGTCACTGTTTAATGCTATGCCATGTGTTATTTGCATCATCATATGTTACTATGCCACGATTGATATGGACATGATGGTGGGATTGTTGAGAGGAGGGGAAGAATTATTTGGGTGTCACTAGTGGTTTTGACCACCACGACGGGTTGGCCCGTCTTGATACTATTATTTGTGACTAAGTCCCAGTGGTTTTGACCACCAGTGGTTTTGACCACATATATGATATTGTGACTATGGTCACCAGTGGTTTTGACCACATATGGATATTGTGACTCGTCCCAGTGGTTTGGTACCATAGTGGGTTGGCCCCACATGTTGATTACGGGATTGTCATCAGTGGTTTTGACCACACGATGGGTTGGCCCCATCACTTGATTTGTGACTACGGTCACCAGTGGTTTTGACCACACTTATATATTTGTGACTCTGGTCACCAGTGGTTTTGACCACCAGTGGTTTTGACCACACGGGGTAGATAAAGGAGATCAGATGGTTAGGTCATGGGGTTGCATGATTTGCATGTTTTACTGATGATTTGCGTAAGTGTTTGCACTATCGGGTTGGGGATTTATACACCGAGTCTCGGTGACTCACCCCTTCCCTTATATTTTGCGGATGAGGCATAGATCGCGGATATGGGTAGGGGAGGACTCGAGGTGGCCATGCATCTTAGTTTCGGTTTTGACTTTAAATTACTATTTCGGTTTTATTTTCTTTAAATTTGGTTTTGGACTTGTAATAAGGCCGCTAAGTTATTATTTTGGGTTTTTGATTACTTGATTTTATGTTAGAAATATTATGCATATGTTAAACAACTTTGCATGTTTAAATAACCGGTAAAAAGCAACGTTTTAAAACTATACTTCTTATCGGGATTTTCAAACCTTACCATCGGGTAATATTATTCATAAGGTAATAACAAAGGTAATATAGATGATTTTCAAACCTAAGTTTTACTTTAAGTTCAAATACAAAACGGTTTTCAACTTTGCATTTTAATCAAAGTCGGCAATTCCTTAAAAACAAACGGTTTTCTCAAAGGAGATTTCTTCTTTTGTCCAAACTTTAAACAGCAAAGTGTTTTATAGCGTTATCTTCAAAATTTAAACCTACAACTTGTTTTATTCAAATTATTTTTACCCTGTGACATGCCGAATCCGGTTGTAGTGTGTTGACCGGGTTTGGGGTGTTACAATAGTTGTTGGCACTTTATTATATGAAAAGATGTAGTTATCTAAGTGAGATTGTAAGATTTCGAGTTGATTATGGATGTGTTGAATGAGTGCATGATTGTGTATGCTAGGAGGGTGAAAAGAACTTGGCAAATAGCTTTGTTCTTTTCCATGTGGGTAGACACACGAGCGTGTGTCTAGGCCATGTGTGACACACGATCAGCTCATGGGCGTGTGACTTGGCCGTGTGTCCCCTACATGTTAGTATTTTAAGTTAGAATAGACCACGGGCTAGCCACACGGGCGTGTGCCTAGAACGTGTGTGTTAATCAGTGTTGGCCACGGGCTAGCCACACGGGCGTGTGTCTAGACTCTAGGCCGTGTTAAGGTAGTCAGTGTGCACCACGGGTGGAGAGCACGGGCATGTGCCCTAACCGTGGGGCATTGACAGAATGCTTGAGTTTTCATGCACGGGTAGTGACCATGGGCATGTGTGACATCCACGGGCGTGCCAAATCTTACACGAGCGTGTGAGCCCTGTACAGATGGAAAAATTTTAAGATCGTAAAAGTTTTGATATAGTCTCGAGAGCCCTCGTGTGTATGAGTGAGGCCTCGTAAGTCGGGAATGAGATGTTAATGTGACTTAAGAGAGTAGTCACACTGAGCCTAAGTGGCGATCGTGAGGTTTTAATACGGTAACACCTCGGGCCCGATTCCGGCGTTGAATACGGGTAAGGTGTGTTACCTTTAGTGGTATCAGAGCTATGGTTTAGTCGGTTCTAGGACTACCGTAGCGGGTGTAAGAGTCTAGCTATACATGCCATAAGTGTACAATGATAGTGTGGTGGCTTCTGATGATTTTAAATCTTATTTTATATAGAATATGGATTCCGATCCATTGACTGCTAATGAAGCAGCTAGTAATGCACCGGCTCCTGCGCAAGGAACCGTGCCTGTTCAAAGTGGACCCGAGGCTAGGGGTCAGGGGGAAGAGGCACGGGAAGCCTTTCTCCAGATGATGAGCAATTGGTACTCGGATTATGTTCGAGCGAACCCTAATGCTCAACCTCCTCCACCTCCTCCTCCTATACCTCAGCCAATTCTTGTGGCTCCTCAAGGTATTGATGTAGTGAGGATATCGAAACCCCCGGTGGATAAGATTAGAAAACACGGGGCTGAGGAGTTTAGAGCTAAGGTTGATGATGACCCTAAGAGGGCAGAGTTCTGGTTAGAGAACTCAATGAGAGTATTCGATGAACTCTCTTGTACTCCTGAAGAGAGCTTGAAGTGTGTAGTATCCTTGTTGAGGGACTCGGCATACCATTGGTGGAAGACGTTGACGTTAGTGGTCCCGAGAGAGCGGGTGACGTGGGACTTCTTTCTGGAAGAGTTTCGGAAGAAATATATAAGCCAACGATTTATTGATCGGAAAAAGAAGGAATTCCTTGAGTTGAAGAAAGGAAGAATGTCAATAGCAGAATATGAGCGTGAGTTTGTTAGGCTTAGGAAATACGCTCAAGAATGTATGTCAACAGAGACCATATTGTGTAAGAGGTTAGAAGACAGACTGAATGAGGACATCAAACTCCTAGTGGGTATTTTGGAGTTGAAAGAATTTGTGGTGTTGGTTGAAAGGGCCAGTAGGGCCGAAGAGTTGAGTACAGAAAAAAAAGGGCTGTGATTGAAGCCTGAGATGCTAGAAAGAGGCCGATGGGCAAGTCGTATCAAGCCCAGTCGAAAAGGTCCAAGGAAGTGAGTCCTAGGACGACAGCACCAGTGGGTTATTCGCATCGAGACTTGGGCAATACTCGTTCGAGTTCGAGAGTCCAAGCTACCTCGATGGAAAGTGTGGGCAATCCGAAGAGCAAACTGGAGTGTCCAAGTCATGGTAGATATCACACCGGAGAGTGTTGGGGTAACAGTCAAAACTGTTATAAGTGTGGTTCCCCCGACCATTTTATCCGAAATCGCCTCGAGAGGGATGATAAGGAAGAGAAGCAAGAGATGAGACCCGGCGATGTGTCTGCAAGGGGTAGACCACCAAGGAACCCGAGAGGTGGGGCTAGTGGTAGAGGTGTATCCAAAAACTCTACTGTGAGACCAGAGGGTCGGGCACCTGCGATGACGTACGCCATTCGCGCTCGCGAAGAGGCATCCTCCCCTGATGTGATAACGGGTACTTTTTCTCTCTTTGACACCTTTGTTATTGCTTTAATAGATCCAGGGTCTACTCATTCTTATATTTGCATGAGATTGGCATCTAGTTTGAGTATGACTGTTGAGTCTACAAACCTTGTGGTTAAGGTGTCAAACCCGTTAGGAAAGCATGTGTTAGTGGACAAGGTGTGTAAAAGTTGTCCTTTGTTGATTAAGAGTCATTATTTTCTGGAAGACTTGATGTTGTTGTCGTTTAATGAGTTTGACTTGATCCTAGGCATGGATTGGTTGACTACCCATACTGTCTTAGTGAATTATGGTAGTAAGTTTATTGATTTGAAATTTGAGAGTGGAGATGTGGTTCGGGTTGAATCAGGTGGATCAGATAGTCTACCAGTGATGATTTCTTCCTTAGTGGCTGATAAATGCTTGAGAAAAAGGTGTGAGTCCTATCTTGCTTTTGTGTTGAAAACTCGAGAGGTTGGAGTAGAGTTTAAAACAGTGCCAGTGGTATGTGAGTATCCGGATGTATTCCTGGAAGAGTTACCCGTATTACCTCCAGTGAGAGAGGTTGAGTTTGGGATTGAGTTGGTTCCGGGAACGGCACCTATTTCGATTGCTCCGTATAAGATGGCACCTTTAGATTTGAAAGAACCGAAGGTTCGATTGCAAGAGTTGTGAGATAAGGGTTTTGCAAGACCAGAGCTACTCACCGTAGGGTGCTCCGTATTGTTTGTGAAGAAGAAAGATGGGTCTATGAGGTTGTGTATAGACTATAGACGACTTAACAAAGTGACGATTAAGAATAAGTATCCTTTACCAAGGATTGATGATCTTTTGATCAACTGAAGGGAGCTACAGAGTTCTCCAAGATAGACCTGAGGTCTGGTTATTATCAGTTGAGAGTGAAAGAGCAGGATGTGTTGAAAACTGCATTTCGGACCAAGTATGGCCATTATGAGTTTTTGGTTATGCCGTTTGGTTTGACGAATGCACCGACTATTTTTATGGATCTGATGAACCGTGTTTTCAGACAATATGTGGACAAGTTTGTAGTTGTCTTCATTGACGACATATTGATCTATTCTCGGGATGAGAACGATCATGAAGAACATTTGGGAATTGTCTTGCAAACTTTAAGAGATAAGCAGTTGTATGCTAAGTTTAGCAAGAGTGAGTTTTGGCTCCGAGAGGTCAGATTCCTAGGACACATTGTGTCGGGTGATGGTGTTAGAGTTGACCCGAGTAAGATATCAGTTGTTGTGGATTGGAAATTACCGAGAAATGTGTTAGAAATCAGAAGTTTCTTGGGATTAGCAGGATATTACAGGCGTTTTGTAAAAGGGTTCTTTGTGATTGCTACCCCGATGATGAAACTATTGCATAAAGATGTCAAGTTTGATTGGACTGAGACATGTCAACAGAGTTTCGAGAGACTGAAGACATTATTGGTGGGCGCGATTATGGTTCAACGAGAATCGGGAAAGAGTTCGTGGTTTCTGATGACGTATTTGTTTAATGGTCTCGGTTGCGTGTTGATGCAAGAGGGTAAGGTAGTCGCTTACGCCTCGAGACAGTTGAAACCGCATGAGAAGAATTATTCGACTCATGATTTGGAGTTGGCTGCGATTGTTTTCGCGTTAAAGATTTGGCGACATTACTTATATGGTGAGAAGTGCCGAATCTTTACGGATCACAAGAGTTTGAGATATTTGATGGATCAGAAGGAACTGAATTTGCGACAGAGATGGTGGCTTGAGTTGTTGAAAGACTATGAGTTAGGCATTGATTACCACCCGGGAAAAGTGAATGTGGTTGCGGATGCCTTGAGTAGGAAATCCTTGTATGCTCTAAGAGTTATGAGGACGAGTTTGGCATTGTCTGATGATGGTACTATTCTGGCGGAGTTGAGAGCTAAGCCACTATTTGTTCAACAGATATGTGATGCTCAGAGAAATGACAGTGAGATATCAGCTAAGAGAGATAAGCGTGAATCAGAAGTGGTTCAGATTTTTGAGTGGGCTCGAATGGTTGTTTCTTTGCATCGTGATGTAATTTGTGTACCAAGAGATGAGGAGTTAATTCGAAAAGTTTTGCATGAGGCCCACAAAGTGGATGTTTGTCAAGACATCCGGCAAAGATGCGAAAATGTATAATGACTTGAAGAAGTCTTATTGGTGGCGGGTATGAAAAGAGATATTTTGAGTTCGTGACAAAGTGTCCGATTTGTCAACAAGTGAAAGCCGAGCATCAAGTGCCTTGGGATTACTTGGCCCGGTGTTGGTACCCGAATGGAAGTGGGATCGGGTTACCATGCATTTTGTGACTGGGGTTGCCGATGACTCGAAAAAGAGAGATGTTGTGCGGGTTGTTGTGGATAGACTAACGAAGTCGGCTCACTTTATTCCGAAGACGTGTTGATTATTCTTTGGATAAGTTAAGTGAGTTGTATGTTGCGAGAGATAGTGAGGTTGCATGGTGTGTACTGTGTCTATAATATCGGATAGGGATCAGAGGTTCACTTGAGGTTTTGGAAGAGGTTGCAAGAGGCTTTGGGAACAAAGTTGAATTTGATCTTTGCGTTCCATCCGCAAACCGATGGTCAGTCTGAAAGAGTGATTCAAGTTCTTGAAGATATGCTTCGATGCTGTGTGTTAGAATTCGAGGGTAGTTGGGAGAGATACCTACCTTTAGTCGAATTTGCTTACAACAACAGTTATCAGTCAAGTATACGAATAGCTCCGTATGAGGCCTTGTATGGTCGAAAGTGTCGGACTCATTTGTATTAGACCGAGCTTAGTGAGAAGCGGATCCATGGGGTCGATCTAGTAAAAGAGACTGAGGAGAAAGTGAAAATAATCCGTAATAGTCTGAAAGTTGCTTCGGACCGACAGAAGTCGTACGCGGATCTGAAAAGAAAAGAAATTGAGTTTGAAGTGGGCGACAAAGTGTTTTTGAAAGTGTCCCCATGGAAGAAGATTATGAGGTTTGGACGAAAAGGAAAATTGAGTCCAAGATTCATAGGGGCGTATGAGATTACAGATAGAGTTGGGCCAGTAGCATACCGGTTGGCTTTGCCGGTAGAGTTGGAAAAGATTCATAATGTGTTCCATGTGTCGATGTTGCGACGATATCGCTCCGATCCTTCACATGTGATTCCTTCGACGGAAATTGAGATAAGACCGGATATGTCTTATGATGAAGATTCGATTAAGATCTTGGCTCGAGAAGTGAAACAGTTGAGAAATAAGAGCATAGCACTAGTGAAAGTGTTATGGCAGAAACACGGTGTGGAAGAGGCTACGTGGGAAATGGAAGAAGCTATGAGAGAGCAACATCCAAACCTCTTTACTGGTAAGATTTTCGGGGGCGAAAATCTCTAAAGGGGGGAGAGTTGTAACATCCCGATTTAGGGCCTAGTCAGAATAGTGGTGCAAGACCACAAATTTGAGGCTTATGAATGAGTTTTTGAGGTTTATGTTATGTATGCATGCTAGTGTGAAAGTTTCATGAAGTAATTTTGTGAAATTGCGGTTGAATTGTCCAAAAGGACTAATTGAAAAAGTTGCAAAATGTGAGATTCTAGAAGCTATTTGTGTGAAATAGCTTTAGAATGTTAATTAGAGGTCCTTAAATAGCAATTTTCCCAATTTCTAATTTTTGGACAAATTTGGGCATGGATGAGTTAAAATAGAAAGTTTATCAAAAATGGCATTTTGGTCATTTAACAATTAAGTGACTAAAATAGGAGAAAAGATGACAAAATTCATTCATCTTCTTCTCCAAGGCTGCCGAAAATTTGAGAGAGCCATTGTTAGGGTTCTTCAAAAATTTCAAGCTTGCTAATCAAGAAAGACAAAGCCCGGATCGAAACCGAGGCAAAAGCAAAGTGGTGGACTAAATTGCACGTTTTTATACTTTTGAGTATCGAGGTAAGTCTATGCATAAACAATGCATTCATACTTACAATTTGTTAATGCTAGCTAGTGTATAGCATGGTTGAGAATGATTGAGAACCTATGTGGTTCAAGTGGAATGAATGTGATAGATTTTGTGAATGGATGAATGATTAAATAAGTAGATTTGTGAATGTGTTGTGATAATGCTAAATGGTGGGCTAAGTGCGATACCATCCTAATGCATATTGACGATGAGCTGGCTATGTGCGATGCTATTGTTAGGTATATTATCTAGTGGGCTATGTGCGAAACCGCTATGAATACCTTGTTGGTAGGCTAAGTGCGATACTACCTTATTAATTAATTGTGGTGGGCTTAGTGCGGAACCACCGAGAGATTTGCTGTGTGGATGTAATAGTGAGTAGCATAGCTGTGTGGGTGTATTATTGAGAAATAATGATGTGTTGTATATAGTGTAAATGAGATATTGAATGCAGGGGTGCATGTCAATGGTTATGAGTAAGGGACTCATGATGTGTTGGAAATGTGGTAAGGGATAGAAAGAGTAAGCATAGTTGTACATTATATGTTAGTATAATGCTAATTGTTGTTTAGCTTATACTATGGTGCTTAATTGTTTATGAGTAAACTTACTAAGCTCGAAGCTTACTCCCTTTCTTTTCCCTTGTCTTATAGAGCAAAAGTGTTGAATCGAGATACGAGGATCAATTGGAAGATCACCCACACTATCAGCACACTCTGGTACATTAGACTCAATGTTTTGTATATGGCATGTATAGGGGCTAGACAAGTTAGTGAATTTTGTTGTATATGGCTATGATGTGCTGGCCTTTAGATGGGTAATCTATTTTGTATAATGCCATAGTTGTTGGCACTTTATTATATGAAAAGATGTAGTTATCTAAGTGATATTGTAAGATTTCGAGTTGATTATGGATGTGTTGAATGAGTGCATGACTGTGTATGCTAGGAGGGTGAAAAGAACTTGGCAAATAGCTTTGTTCTTGTCGATGTGGGTAGACACACGGGCGTGTGTCTAGGCCATGTGTGACACACGGTCAGCCCATGGGAGTGTGACTTGGCCGTGTGTCCCCTGCATGTTAGTATTTTAAATCAGAATAGACTACGGGCTAGCCACACGGGCGTGTGCCTAGAACGTGTGTGTTAATCACTGTTGGCCAAGGGCTAGCCACACGGGCATGTGTCTAGACTCTAGGCCGTGTTAAGGTAGTCAGTGTGCACCACGGGTGGAGAGCACGGGCGTGTGCCCTAACCGTGGGGCATTGACAGAATGCTTGAGTTTTCATGCACGGGCAGTGACCATGGGCGTGTGTGACATCCACGGGCGTGCCAAATCTTACACGGGCGTGTGAGCCCTGTATAGATGGAAAAATTTTAAGATCGTAGAAGTTTTGATATAGTCTCGAGAGCCCTCGTGTGTATGAGTGAGGCCTCGTAAGTCGGGAATGAGATGTTAAGGTGACTTAAGAGAGTAATCACACTGAGCCTAAGTGGCGATCATGAGGTTTTAATACGGTAACGCCTCGGGCCCGGTTCTGGCATTGAATACGGGTAAGGGGTGTTACAATTTTTCACCGAACAGATAGTGGCGCCATATCTTCAGAGAAAATACTATAGCAGCTAATTCGAGATCGTGCATCGGATAGTTTTTTTCGTGCGGCTTTTATTGTCTCGAAGCATATGCTACAACCTTACCCTCCTGCATCAAAACACAGGCAAAACCATTCAAGGATGCATCACTGAAGATAACTAACTCTTTACTCGACTCTGGCTGAACGAGCACTGGAGCTTCAGTCAACAAGGTTTTCAACTGATCGAAACTCTTCTGACACCTCTCCGTCCACTCGAATCTAACATCTTTTTGAAGTAGCTTTGTCATCGGAGTTGCAATCATGGAGAAACCTTTCACGAAGCGTCTATAATAACCGCCAAGTCCCAGAAAACTCCGAACTTCAGAAACATTACGCGGAGGTTTCCAATCAAGTATAGCCGAAATCTTACTCGGATCAACCCGAATACCTGATGCTGAAATAACATGTCCCAAGAAGCTAACTTCACGTAACGAACTCGCATTTATCGAACTTAGCGTATAAGCGCTATCACGCAAAATCGTAACACAAGTCTCAAGTGTTCAGCATGCTCGGTTTCGTCGCGCGAATAGATCATAATGTCATCTATAAACACAACTACAAACCGATCCAGATACTTTCTGAATACCCAATTCATCAAATCCATGAAAACAGCAGGGGCGTTAGTGAGTCCAAACGGCATCACCAAAAACTCGTAATGGCCGTATCTCGTTCGGAAAGCAGTCTTAGGCACATTAGAGTCTCTAACTCACAACTGATAATAACCAAATCTTAAATCAATCTTCGAGAATACTGAAGCTCCCTTTAACTGATCGAATAGATCATCAATGTGCGAAAACGGGTATTTATTCTTTATGGTCACTTTATTGAGCTGTCGGTAATCGATGCACATTCTCAAAGTTCCATCTTTCTTCTTCACGAATAATACTGGCGCACCCCAGGGAGAGAAACTCGGTCGAGCGAAACCTCTATTTGTCAATTCTTGCAACTGAGCTTTCAACTCTTTTAATTCAGTCGGTGCCATTCTATACGGAGCTATCGAGATCGGAGTCGTCCCTGGCACTAACTCAATACCAAACTCTACTTCCCGAACAGGTTGCAAACCCAGCAATTCTTCCGGAAACACATCCGGATACTCACATACAACAGATACAGATTCAATCTTCTTTTCGGTCACTTTATTATCAATCACATAAGCAAAGTAAGCTTCGCAACCCTTTCTCATATACTCTCAAGCCAACATCGAAGATATCACTGCTGGTAGCCCATTTAAATCCGCAGATTCAATCTAAATTATCTCATTATTCTGGCACCGCAGATAAATAGTCTTTCATCTGCAATTCACTACGGCATCGTGCACAGTTAACCGATCCATACCGAGGATGATATCGAACTCATCAAATGGTAGTAACATCAAATCAGCCGAAAAACATGAATCTCGAATCATCAAAGGGCAATTCTTGCACATCTTATCAACTAGCACACACCGGCCCAGGGGGATCGAAACCTGAATCACAAATTCAGTAGACTCAACAAGTAAAGTCTTACTGAATACTAATGTTTCACACACATAGGAATGAGTTGAACCGGGGTCAAGCAGAGCAATTACACTAGTATTAAAGAGAGTAAATATACTGGTGATGACATCTGGAGATGAAGCCTCCTCTCGAGCACGAATGGCATAGGCTCTAGCAGGCACACGAGCCTCTGATCGAATAGCTGTATTCGAAGTCCCTCTCTGAGTGTCGCTCCTACCTCCCACATTTCAGGGTGGTCTACCTCTAGCTGCAGTATCGCTCGGTCTTGCACTCTGAGCATTATCCTTCTCAGCTAACTTCGGGCAATCCCGAATGAAGTGATCCTGCGAACCACACTTGTAGCAAGCTCGATTGTTGGACTTGCCCCAACATTCACCAAAATGTCGCCTACCACACTGTTGACACTTGGGTTTATTTGGTCGAGTATTGCCAACACTAGCAATCGAGGTAGCTCATGAACTCACTGGTGGTCGCTCTCGTATGGAAATCCCAGCATTAGTCTTAGATCGGTTACTGTCATTTTGGAACTTCTTTGATGCCATCTGAGAAGTTTTACTTGCAGATCTCTTGCGAAAATCTCTAGCTTCGAATTCAGCTTTTCTTTTCTCTTTTCTGAGCTCTTCGGCCTTGCAAGCTCATTCGACAAGTACTACGAACTCTTTTATTTCAAGTATGCCGGCAAGCAATTTTATGTCTTCGTTCAGTCCCTGTAACACCCCAAACCTGGCCTAGGCGTTACGACCGAATCTGGCATGTCACATGGATAAGTTGTTTGAAAACTAAGTGTTCGTTACAAACTTCATATTCTTTTTGAAGCCTTCGAGCTATGTTGTGTGTGAAATTCAAATCTGCTTTTACGGTGTTGTTGTAAAAACGTTGTTAATTCTTTTATTTTGAAACTTTGTTTATAACAGAAATCAGATTCAGTGATTTGCGAAATTGTGATATCTTGAAAACTGTTTTCGACGTTTAAGAGAACCCAGTATTTTATCAATTATAGTTTGTAAACCGTTCGTTAACATTTTGGAAAACAGTTATTAATGTTTTAGGAAAATCCCGTATTGAACATTTAATGGTAAATATCAACCGAATTAAAAGCTAAAACCAAATTAAAATCCCAAAGGCCTTATTACAAAACATAACCCAAATTAAATAATCTTAAAATAAAGTAAAATGGAATTTACTAAAGTTACGATGTATGGCCACCACAGAGTCCGCCTCGGCTCCAAATCCTCAATGCTGGGGATTACCTGCAAGATTAAAGAACAGGGGGTGAGTTACGAGAACTCAGTGTGTAATTCCCCAGTCGGTTATCAACTGGGCCCAAGCCCATTTAGATGCAAAGTGGGCCTTAGCCCTTACGGCATGGTTATACAGATAATATATGCAATGCAACCCAGCCCAGCCTAGTAATCCATCTACTACACACCACCCGTGCCAGCCCAACACACCTGTGGGGATTTTTACAATCAACCCTCTATTCGCTACACACCTCGATGGCAGTCACGCTGCTCATCACCGAAATTGTGGCAAAGCCACCAGAATAACAGAATATACGTGGCATAGCCACCAGACAAAATGTGACAGAGTCACCAGAATATGTGGCAGAGCCACCGGATTACACTTCCCTGATAATCAATATCCCAATCCCATGCAACATACCATGACATAATAATTTAGTGCATGCATGAACGTACCAGAATAACAGATAAACAGAATACATAGTCATGCAAAATCTACCCGTGAGGGTATAATCGTAAATTACTCACCTGGGCTATTTCCAACTCACCCACTAAGGGTATCTCATTAGCTTACCCATTAAGGGTATTTCGGCTTTAAACTGACACATAGAATAATACATAACTAAACAAATAAGGTGTGAGATTACACACCTGATTATGCAAAGTACTAAACACTCACGATCGTCGTCACCTTCACTAGCGCAATCTACTATGATTTGCTTAACTAAACCAGATGTCGCCGCCCTTCCGCAGCCAGGCGGGAAATCTCGAATCGCTGATCCCTACGCTGCTTAAACTTGGGAGCAGGAGTCATGAGTCCACTTCCATTAAGCACCCTTCCTGATTCCCCCTCAGATCGGCTATTGCCTACCTCCATGATGAACTAGACAAGACCTGGGACTGAGAAGAGAACTTAAATTCAGACTCAGACAAGAAGAGGAAAAGATTAATTTCAGCTTGTCCAAACAGAGAACAATAGATGGAGTACTAAGGGAGAATAGATTCAGCACTTACCAAATACTTCCGAACCCGAACATTGGGTGAGCAGAGAAGAGAGTAGACTTGCTCCTTACAACAATTGGCCTTGATCCCAGGAAAGTCGAATAACAAGATAGATTCGGCTAAAGCAATGAAATGAAGAATCGTTTAAAATGGGAGAAAAGAGGAGATTCGATCGAAGGAGAAAGTAGAGAAAAAGCAATGGAGAAGAAGAGAGGTTTCGGCTTTAGAATAGAACAAGAAAGAAAAGAAAAGAAAGTAGGGAAAGATAAGATTTGGCTATAGGTGTTTGGCTGTCAACAATGGAAAGATAAGTGTTTGAAAAGAAATAAGAGGAAGTGGAATGCAAGGTTGAGGTTTCGGCAAAGCCAATTGCAACAAAGGAACCCGAAATGCTCAAAAGAAAGATGCACAAAATTGGAGAAAGAAAAACAAAAGAATAGCCAAAAGAACCTAAAGAAAATTCGGCACACAACCTCCTCACTTGACCGAATATGATACCCAACACCCCCTAGCCGAATTTTCACCCCCTCCCAAGTTCCCATTTTCGACCAACTACTCCACCCCACCATATCCCACGATTCTCTCCCCCACTTACTCCACAATCCACTCTCCATCACCCATTCAAATGGTTTGACCACTTCAAACCTTCACCTAGCAGAATCCCATTCCAACTCCACCTCTTCCTCTCCCTTAGCATAAAAATAAAAGCCACAATTGCAAGCCATGGGATTCGAACCCCCCTTCTTTAGCTACACAAGTGACGCCAACTCCACTAGGCCACCTTGCTCTTTTTGTTATCACAACACCCACAATTACACTTAAATCCTGCCTCCCCTAGCTCTCCCCACTTAAGTGCCCAGAAACCAAAATTTTTCCTATGGCCTAACTTGAACCCAGGACTTCATAGAAACCTCGTAACCTTCCAAAATCACTTACCTAATAAGTCCAACTTACAATAATTCCGTTCTCACATTCCCATAAATTTAAAATGCTCCTACGCTTGAGGCCCAATAGGCCCAATTCTTCTAGGCCCAAATTCGGGGCGTTACAGTCCCTCCTCGAATCTTTTACACATAGTATCCTCGGTTGCAACACACTCTCGGGCATAACGGCTGAGTCTCACAAACTCACGCCCATAATCGGATACAGCCATACGACCCTATTTTAATTCGAGAAACTCTTTGCGTTTCTGATCAATGAATCGTTGACTGATATACTTTTTGCGAAACTCCGTCTGAAAGAAATCCCAAGTAACCCTTTTCTTCGGAACAACCGAAACAAAAGTATTCCACCAATAGGAGGCAGAATCTCGTAATAAAGATATAGCACACTTCAAGCACTCGTTGGGTGTACAAGATAGTTCATCAAAGACACAAATAGTATTATCGAGCCAAAATTTAGCCCGCTCAACATCATCAGTAGCTGTGGCCCTAAACTCTTCAGCTCCGTATTTTCTAATTTTATCAATAGGAGGCTTATTTAATCTCTCAAGATTAATGATCGAAGGTACCACATGCACTACAGGTGGATTATTCAGATTCGGGGGTTGTTGAACAGCCGGATTGGTCTGGATATATTGGTTAAACCAATCATTCATTATACTAAAGAAGGCTTGCTTAGCCCTCTCATCTTAATTACTCGTAGCTGGTTGAGATTCATCCGGCGCGGTCCCTTACGCGAGAGCAGGCGCCACACTCTCGACATCATCAGCTACAACCCGCTCGGGATCAGGATCCATTTACTATATAAAAAGAGAACACATGTTTCATTGTCAGAAGTCATCACACTATCATAATAAAGATATTTATGGCATGTATAGCTAGACTTACACACGCTACGTTAGTCCGAGAACCGACTAAATCGTAGCTTTGATACCAATCAAATGTAACACCCCTAACCCGTATCCGTCACCAGATTAGGGTTACGAGGTATTACCGATCTAAACCCAACCCAGATTGAACATTTTAAATCATTATCAGACCTACTTCAATCATATCACATTGCATCACAGATGAACAAACTTCATTAATAATCATATCAGACTCACTTGCATGTAATTACATATCAACATATACCTATCACTTATTTTATCAAAAGTTGAAACCAACTAACATGCACCATAACTAAACTACTTATTTTTAATATACAAAAAGATCGAAATATATAAACATTTCATGCATGATATTCGTTATACGTATGGTCATAACCGAATGCATAATATGTAATAATGTACTTCCATAGCATGCTTTATACAGTAACTTACAAATCACTAATCCATAAAACCAAATTCACATAAAAGGCATTTTTGATCAAATAACAAAAGTTACTATTCATTTGGTCATTAAATATAAAAGCCCAATATGCACATGTTTATAAACATTTTACCAAAAAGAATTATCTAATGCCAAAACCAATATACATATATGTCAAAACCTTGCTTATCCGAATCTAGGGTACACCAAATTTTATACCAATGGCCGAAAACATCCATACATATCAATAATCATATCTCTTAAAATTAACATAGCCAAATTTTAAAGTTTGATACATATCTTACCATAACCTAAATATATAAATCAATCTTCATACATACACATATACATGTTATGTTCGAATATACACAACCCAAAGACATAATCTACATTGCCATTCATACAAATCATGTAAGTATACCTACTTTATCCTACAAATACCATGACCGAATATTACAACTATGATTAACTTGATTCATTTAATTCTCATATCCAAATACCAAAATAACACATTAAGATATATACACCAAAATAAGTTAATACCATAGCCAAATCTATATAAAACCATGATACCATAATTTAGCCATTTTCGCATGGCATTTTGCATATACACACCATTCAAAATCAACTCAAAAGTGACATAGCCTATACATGCCATAATTTTCAAAAGAAGTACAACTTATAAGGTACCAAAGTTAGTTGATAGTGTGATAGACTTGACGATGATCCCCAAGCTCAAAACCGGGCTTCAAAACCTAATAAACAACACACCAACCACAAAGAGTAAGCCAACATAGCTTAGTAAGTTATAAGCAATTACAAAACAATGCATTAAACATTATAATAGTCAACTCACACATTTTATAACCCATAATGCTGAATACTCAAACATTTCATATTAAGTTTCACCTTGAACTATAAACCATTTTCTCATCTCAAAACAAATTTATAAGCAAATAAATACATCACATTTCATTAATTTCATATGCAAATATTACTTACCGAATTTGTACTTAATTTTCAAACCATCATGAATCACATACCTGATCATTTTATTTTTGTTTAACACATTTCACTAATCAATATTCTTGGAGGATCCGCAAACCCGCACACTCGATGCCAAACCATGTAACGTATTGCACACTTAGTGCCGTCACCTTAACATATCGCACACATAGTGCCAAATATTTGTAGTGTATCACACACTTAGTGCCATTACATTAATATTCCACACACTTAGTGCCAAATGACCGACTTCACACACTTAGTGCTCGGTGTTTAGATTCGCACACTTAGTGCTTTACTTGAACCAGTTAATTCACTTCTGTAACCACATATTTACATTCAATTTAGCATATTACATCTATATTTCAATATCACATTCGGCTATACTAAATATATACAAATATGCATCACATTCGGCCAAAATCATCTCTTAAATCAATATCTCACATAGTTATATCACTAACATATACATATACTTCACATTCAACTAAATTCATCTCCTAACCAATATTTCATTCGACATTATCATATTGTATATATTTACTTCTAATAAATACATGTACATCATTGTAGATAAAATTTCAATTCAACCCAATTGCTTAAAAACTTACCTCAGATATCGACGGACTAGATTTCCCGACTATTCAATTAACTTCGTTTTTCCCCGATCCACTCCTGATTCTTTTTGTTCTTGATCTAAATCAATTTCAAATTAAGCTCATTCAACATATTTTCATTCAATTTAATCCAAAAACAAGTAAATGGGCAAATTACATTTTTACCCCTGACATTTTACACTTTTTGTAATTTAGTCCCTATAGCATAAAACACAAAATATTCAAAATTTGCACACACTTCTTTAGGGCCGAATATTCATAGTCCTAATACAAGCTCATACATTTCATTTATTTTTCATTTCAGTCCCTCAAAAATTTATTTTTGCAATTTAATCCAAATCACTCAATTTCATCAAAAATTCAAGAACAAAACTTGTTAATCTAACACATATTATCAATATTTCATCATCAAACCACAAAAACAGCAAGCTTTCTTCAATGGAAATTCATGAAATACACAACCAAATCAAAAATTCAAGCATGGGTTAACTAAATAACATAGCAACAATCTCAAAAACGTAAAAATTATCAAAAACCGAGCTAAACACATACCTCAATCAAGCTTAGACAAGGCCGAATGTAGCTAGGCTTTTCTTTCTTTTTCTTTTGCCAAGTTTCGGTCACTTGAGAAAGATGAGCACTTTCTCTTTAATTTTGTTTATTTTATTCAATTATAACATATTAACATATATTAAATTTTAACCAAATATCAGAAAAATATAATAAACAACTCATATTACTATTACATGCATACCTACCGTCCACTATCTACTCTTTTATGGTTAAATTGCTAATTAAAGCCTTCAATTTATAAAAACATCAACAATTCGGCACTATCTCATTTAACCCTCAAATTTTCATTTTACGCGATTAAGCCCTTTTTCAAAATTAAGCACCAAAACGATCAAATTTTAATACGAAAATTTCACACACACCAATTCACACATAATAAACATAGAAAATAATATAAAAAATATTTTTTCCGACTCGAATTCGTGGTCCCGAAACCACCGTTCTGATTAGGGTCAAAATCGGGCTGTTATAGCATCACATTGTATTATCGAATTCATTTGCTTAGCCATACTCAAACCATCAATTTTCTTACTCGGCGCTTCCACCTTACTTGCCAACATAGCAACTGCACTTATATTAAAAACATAGGCTGCCTTAGTAGACGTTGTTCTTATAACTTGCCACTGATAGTTATTCAGTGCCATCTCCTCAATGAATTATTGGGCTGCCTCAGGTGTCTTACTATTCAGTGTTCCACTAGCTGCTGCGAGATTTTATTTGGTTTTGAAATTGAAAATCGATAAAGGGTTCAAAAATTTTGAGGGATTTTATTTTGTTTTGAAATTTAAAAAATATGTGTTTTTTTTTAAAAAAAAAACTAAATGTTGTGTTTCGGTTTGAAGAAGGAATGGAGAAGAATTATGTTTTTTAAAAGGAAAAAGAAAGTTGATTGAAAACTTTGAATTATATGGGTACTGATAAGTTCTTCACCGCTAAAATTTAAAATATTTGAAACTTTTTTTTTTTGCATCAATTAGAATTTCCGCTCGCCAAAAAAAAAATTTGAAAGCATTGTATAGAGAAGAAAATGAAGGATGAAATTTAAAAACTGGTTTGAAAATAAAAATAAAAGGTTTTAATATTTTAAGTGGGGTAGTTTGGATGATCAATAGTTTGGATAAAGATGATATTGTGTTTAACGTTGCTACTTAGCTGAGTCTAGAGAAACTCTGGAATCATTCTTTGCATTTAGTTTTGGACATCCATCCTTTGGATTCAATCCTTGAAATTCTTCTATCTTTTAATTTATTTCCGTTGCAATTATTACATGACAATAGTATGTGCACTTGTGGTAAGCAAAGCTTTTATGTTTAACATTTGTAGTGCCTGTTTCACCATTGTCAAAGTGCTTTTAATTCCAAATTTGATTTTGTTGTAATATTACTTGACATCAATCCGTACACCTAAGAAAATCAAGGGAATATCTTTTAAAGTTCTTGTTTTAAATATATTTTATTATCAGCAAGTTTTGGCATTACAAAATTTTTGGGGTCGTTGTTGAGGAGTAAATTGTTAGAGTAAGATTCGGTCGAATCAGTGGAGTTGATTGACTATTTCCCAGATAGGAAGTTAAAGAATTACTTGCATTTGCTTTGAAAAGGTTCACTAATCAACTACTAATTAGACTAATATTTATTAATGATGACGTCACGAACTAACTAAAATACGACAAAGGCAAGCGCACCTATCGGATGGTAGTATAGCTATGGTGAGTCGGGAATATCGTATCCACGAGGACTAAAAGTACTAGTACTTACTATCTTTTTATTATCTAGCCGAATAAATTGAGGAGATTTATTTTAACCTAATCTTAACTAACCTAATTAGTAAGACGAAACAGAGAATAAAGTAGGAAAATATTTGAAGAAAACCGATGAGAGAGACAATACCCAGGAAAGAATCTACCTAGACTTCACTTATTATTCTAAATCTAAATTAAACAATTTATTCACTTGTCTTGATCCGTAGAAATCCCTAACTTATGTTAATATCTCTTTTGAGAATAAAAACAACTGACTCTAGGTTGATTAATTGAAATCTCCTTCTAATTAAAACCCCTATTGTCGCATTAACTCGATCTATGGATTCCCCTATTAGATTTGACTCTAATCTGGTAGATTTATGTTGTCCTATTTCTAGGATTGCATGCAACTCCACTCAATTATGCCAGATCTACTCTTAAATAGGGACTTTTTCTCCACTGAATAAGCACATCAATCAAGAATTAATATCCTGAAAACATTAAAACATGAAATAAGAACACATAATTGAGATCAAGAACAAATATTTATCATGTAATTCAGAAAAATCAAATAATAAGATCCGTCTTAGGTTTCATCCTCCCTAGGTATCTAGGGAATTTAGTTCATACTTTGGACTTGGCCGTGTGGATCCTTAAGACAGCCCGTTTTGTCTGATTTTGGCCCGTTTTCCGCTCATTTTGCTCCCCTATGCTCTCCTAAGTATAGAAACATGAAATTAAAGGATTAGGAGTATCAAATTCACTAAATTATATAATAAATCATCCAAAAACATGCTAACCATGGGATTAAAACATGTTACTTTTATGGTTTATCAAATATCCCCACACTTAAGCGTTTGCTTGTCCTCAAGCAAAATCCTCAACTCATAATTAAAATTAAATTTTCTCAATTCATAATTCTCATCAATAATATTTTATCATAATTCACAAATAATCTCACATTAATAATTCAAATAAAAGAGCACTAAAGATTCAAACAATACAAGTCACACATTTTTAAAGCATGAAAACATAGGTATTTCCCTTTATCTAAGTAATTACCTTTAATTCAGAACCGATAAGAATTGAAATCCTCACTAAAGATTCACTCAAAGCACTTAAAGTGTTTAAAGTTCAAAAATTAAGCACTCAAAAGTCAAACATGAAAAGTCATTACCATAGGCTTGCATGAAAATCAAATCTCCACCACTATAAAATGAGATGATACACAAATCAAAAGGTCTTTAAAGGGTTGTAATGGGGCTTGGTTAAAGGTGTGGATAAAGGCTGAAAAGGAGGGTTAGAATCGAGATTGAATTGATAAATTACCTAACTAGAAAAATAAATTAATACTGAATCATTACATCAATTGAAAACTTATCAATAACACGAGCTTCTTCTCAAAATGTGAAGTTAACCGTTTAAGCTCAATCGACATGAAACTATGTAAAAATCAATAAATATAAATGTAAATGAATATAATAATAATTTTTTTAAGCATAAAGATAATAAGAGATAATTTTAACAACTGAACAAAAGAACATAATTAGGAAACTAACCAAATCAAATCTCGATAAAAAGAGAGTCAATAAAAAAGGAAAATTTTTCAATGAATCAAAAAGAATGAGTTATGGGTTAATATTAAGGGTAGATCAAGAAACGGTTTATTAGGTTCAAAGGGGTTTACTAAAGGGTTAATTATGAAGGTAGGCTTTTTGGGATAAGTGGGTTAAAAACCTAGGTGCCTTTATCATCTCAGTATATCAAATCAAAAGTGTGGTCTCAACATGTATAATCGAAGCAAGTTCTAGAATAACCAATCAGTATTGACACACTCATAACCAATAATAAAGTGAGCAAGAAAAGTATATGCTCTAAGGCTCAAAAATCTCACAAATATTAAGGTTTTTTTTATGTCAATCTTGTAAATCTCAAACTTCAAGGTAATACCTCAATTCAGGGAAACAACCTAACAATTTTCAATTCTGAAAATAGACTTATCATGCTTGATTCTCTAGTGTCTTAAAGTTTAAACAATCAATGCACAAATACCTATGAATATAATCCAAAACACATCAATAAAAATCATAAATAGATAAAAATTCCATTCTAATAGTGATATGAGAAAGTTACTTAACACAAGACATAATTCAGGGATTTTCTAATTATCATATCAATAACATCTCCACACTTAAGGTGTACATTGTCCTCAATGTACAAACAGATATAATCACAGTATAAACAAAATATCATAAGAGAGGAAGATAATTGAAACTGCCCCTAATATTGGATGAAATTCCCAGAATAGTAAAAAGTGGAATTGTAGATAAATGTAGAGGTAGTGCAAGATTCTGAGCAACTGATAAGAAAATAAACACAATGTTGAAGAAGATTAAGGGATTATACTTGATTAGAACAACCATAATAAAAATAATGTTCAAGAAATAAAAGGAAAGAAGTTTATGAAAATAACAATAAAAATAGACATAAAACTAAAAAGAAAAAAAGAATAAAATAAAATAGAATAAATAGACTCAATGGTCATTATCATCAGACACGTTAGCATCATTAGTCGTCGGCGCTGGAGGAGAAATATGAAAATGCTGACAAATTTGCTACAAAGTCGCGTCAATACTGTCGAACCTCTGAACACAGTACAGACGGAAACTAGTAAACTCTCCGGCGGATACTCCTCGAAAGCTCGCAACAGGTTTTTGACTCGAAGGTGGAGGCTAAGGTGGATCCTCGTGATAGGGAGGAGCATCATCAGTGAAGTCCTCGAGGTCATTCTGTGTGTCAGAATGAAACAATCTGTACTGAGGAGGATCCACTCCACGATGCCGCTCGATCATCCTCATTTGTATCATGCTCGAGATGCCATGAGGGGACATCTAGCCTACCAATGTGAGTGTAGAAGACTACTCCAGTGTGTCGAGGAGACCGAAGTGCCGAGCGAGACAAGTCACATAAGGGCCTAAGAAGAGTGGGCCCTTCCTGTGGCGGTCAGTCTGATGGCGGAAAGATAAAGCGATGAAGTATGCCAAATCAATAATATCGCCATGGGCCATGCTCCATAGAAAGTATGCGTCGTGAGTGCTAACTACTTCAGTGCTCTCTCTCCGTCCTGTCAAGGTATGAGCGAGGAATGCGTGAATGTACCGTAAGGATAGAGAGAGAGAAGTCGCCTTCGAGTGACTCGCATCATATGGTGTCTGGCTACCGATAAGATCCGTCCAACAACGCGATGGTGAGTAATGAATGTGCCGATGAAGCTGAAGGAAGTCATCGACGTTCATAAATTCCTCTGTGTAGAGTCCCATAGCAGCACCGAACTCTGGGACGCTTATATGTCGCACCAAACCACCCAGGCAAAAAGTAATGGTACCTGGCTCGTTATGAACCGTCATGAACTGCTGTACCAAAAATGTAGCACAAAACTCGAAGGTAATCTCCGTGTATGTGGGCTCGATGATGTCAAAGAATCTATCCCATGGAGCTATGGCAATAATGGCGCGTACGTCATCAACTAATCAGACCTGCTCCAACGCGGCCCAATCAATGCAGCGGCCTAGGCCGAATGGTCGTACGCGATGGAGCTGGTATAAATCCTCCTGGGGCCCGTTGCAAATCAAAAATAAGGATGGCGAGCCTCGGCGATAAGGTATCTCTGGGTCCCTTCCGCTTTTTCGAAGCGGGGACGGAGGTCTTAGTCTTCCCACGACTCTTTGTCATGATGTACCTGGGAAAACAAAAAGAGTCGCATTAATAAATAGAATAATCACCAAGTATGCAAATAAAGTTCGAGACGCCTAAATCTAAGTAGTCCTAAATAAATTACTCTTAAAATAGTATGGATGAAAACTCTAGCATGCCAAAACCATATAGTGAATCCAAGTATGAATTAAAGTAGAATGATAAATAAAAGAAAAGAGTCAGAGATAAAAATAAATCAGCACTAAAAGACAAATTAGGTGATACTGACAATAGTAATTGAGATAATAAAATATATAGGAACTGACATAGACTAATCATATTAGACAGAAAAGCAATAAGCAGAAATATATAGATAAAGAAACAAATAAGCGGAAGATCGATCAAGGCTACTTAATACTGAAACTCAAATTAGATATAGGAAATAAATGATAATAATGGAATGAGCAGAGCATGAATGAAAAAGAACCAAAGAAGACTAAAAAGACCACAATTGACTAATAGAAATAATAAGTAAATGTAGCAGTATGCATAAGTCAAACTCTTAACATAATTAAAATAGAAATTTACTAAACAGGAATAAGAATCATAGTCATAAAAATTATCAGCAGTAAAAAGAATAACCAAAAATAAATAAAGAATTAATTAAATAAATAAATATAAAGAAAATAAATAAAATAAAATAAAATAGATTAAATTAAATAAAATGGGGGTAAAAGGGAAAATCGACTATTGTGGTTGTGGTCGGAGGTACGGACAGCGATTAACGGTGACTGAATGGTAGGGGGTTGGGTGGTTTAGATCGGCGCTAGGGGGACGGGTCTGATGCTGGCGTGAGGTTGTGCGGCTGGTGCTGTGGCTAGTTAGTGGTTCGAAAGGAGAAGGAGATGAGGGATGGCTGTCGAGTGTGGTGGAGAGGAATGAGGGTGAGGGGGATGGTTTCGAGTCGCCTCGTGGGGAAAAGGGAAAGGGCTGGTGCGAGTGGCGTGAGGTGGTGGGGTGTGCGGTGAAAAAGATGCGGAGGGCGTGCGACGAGGGGTTGTGAGGTAGGGGTTTCAGAGGGAAAAATGAAATGTTAGGTTGGTGTTGGTGGTTATTCGACGGTGAGAGGCAGAAGGAGGGGACGGTGAGAGGAAAGTAAAGGGAGGTCGGCGGCTAGGGATGAAAAGGGAGGAAGAAGACAAAAGAAGAAGAAGAAAGAAAGAAAAAAATAAAAGGATTTAGGGTTTTATAGGGTGACACGGTCGTGTAAAGGCCCGTGTTGGGCCAGACGGCCGTGTCACATGCCCGTGTGGTCTCCTGTTTAGCCCGTGTGCGATTAATGAAACAAGCCCAATCTTCACACGGCCTTGGACATGCCCGTGTATCCAGGTCGTATGGGTCACACGACCGTGTGCAATGTCCTTCGCTTCTCCCATGCCTATGTGTGTTAAAAAATTTAAGCCCAGTTTTCACATGGCCTTGGACGCGCCCGTGTGTCCAGGCCGTGTGATTCCCACGGTCGTGTCAGACGGCCGTGTGCTAGCCTCTTCACTTCTCCCATGCCTGTGTAACCTTCCACACGCTTGTGTGGCCCGGCCGTGTCTCGCACACGGCAGTGTGCCTTGCCCATGTAACTCTCTAACTTGATTTAAAATTGAAAAATTCAGCTCCAATTTTCACACGGCCTATGACACATCCACAAGGCCGTTTCAGACACCTGTGTGGACTATATTAGCCCGTGTCTCTGTTGATTTTTGGAAAAATTAAGTCCCAGGCTCCACACAGCCAAGGACACGCCCGTATGGGTTACACGGCCGTGTCGCATAGTCGTGTAACTCACTGTCGATTTCTTTAAAATTTAAAAACTAAGTGAAATGATCCACACGACCAAGGACACGCCCGTGTGTCCAGGCCGTGTGTGTTTTAAAAACCATTTTTTTTAAATTAATTAATTTTAAAAATATAGTTAGTAAATTAGGAATGTTAATGCTCCGGTTGCCTCCCGAGAAGCGCTTATTTAAAGTCTAAGCTCGACTTACCTCGTATTCGCACGGTCACGGTGGTTTACGGAGTCGAGACTCCTCTTTCTCGCTATCAATTCTATTATCAACATATGGTTTGAGCCGAGTAGTATTTACCTTAAAAGTGCCAAATTTAGAATGATTTACCTCGACTGTACCATATGGGAAAACATTCAGTACCGTAAGAGGAGTTGCTCCATTTGGAATAAGCTCTGAAGTGGCGATTCGAGGGTCCGTTTTATCCAACAATACCTGATCCCCGACCTTAAATTGGTTTGTTCCATTCTTATGCTCATCATGGCGTCGCTTTGGTTCATCATGTATTCTCAGTTTCTCCTTAACTTGTGTCTACCATTCATCTAGTTCATCAATCTGTAATCTTCGTTCCTCAAGAGCCATTCTGTTTTTGTTGCATGAGTTGGAACGTGGCTCCATTATGTTTTTCTGAGGGGGTTCCTGCAAAGAAGGCTGACCCACAAGGTTACTCACAACAGAACTCGTATATTCATCTCGATCACTAGATATCCTAACAGAATCATGAGCTTGAAGTTTAATCATATCATTTCCTACACGAAGTATCAATTCACCTATACCAACATCAATGATAGTTCTAGCAGTAGCTAAAAAGGGCCATCCTAAAATTAAAGGTACGTCACTATCCTCATCCATGTCTAGAACAAAAAAAAATCAACTGGGAAAATAAATTCATCAATTTTGACAAGCACGTCTTCAACAATACCCCTAGGAAATCTGATTGTTTTATCTGCTAATTGAATACTCATCCTAGTTTGTTTGGGTTTCCCAATACCTAGTTGTTTAAACATTTTATAGGGCATGGCATTAATACTTGCCCCTAAATTAGCCAAAGTATTGTTAACATTTAAACTACCAATTAAACAAGGAATAGTAAAACTCCCTGGATCTTTCAATTTGTTGGGTAGTTTATTCTGTAAGATAGCTCAGCAAACTGCATTTATCTCCACATGCGACGAATCATCTAACTTTCATTTATTTTCTAAAAGCTCCTTTAAAAATTTCACTAAATTGGGCATCTGCGAAAGAGCTTCAATAAATGGTAAGTTAATATGCAGTTTTTTTAGAAGTTTAAGAAATGTACCAAATTATTTGTTGGTATGGTCTTTCTTAGTCGCATTGGGATATGGCACACATGGTGTATACTCCTTACGTACCAGTTTTTGTTCACTGTGACTCACATCAACCTTACCTTGACTTACCACACTTTCTTGCCTTAGTTTTAGTTCAAGTTCAGCTAACCCTTCTTCATCTCGAACTGTAATTGCATGAAGTTGTTCTCTTGGGTTAGTTTTTGTATTACTTGGCAAGCTACCTTGTGGTCTTTCTGAAATCATCTTGGCCAATTGACCGATTTGATTCTCAAGACCTTGAATCGACGCTTGTTGATTTTTGAGTGCTGTTTCGGTGTTTTATAAGCGGGTTTATGACACCGAAATAAACTACGTCAACATCTCCTCAAGGTTTGGTTTTTTCTCTTGGTAAGGTTGTTGTTGAAAGCCTAGAGGGGGTTGTGGTCTTTGATTTCCTTGACCACCCCAAGAGAAATTGGGATGGTTCCTCCAACCTGCATTATATGTGTTACTATAGGGATTATTTTGAGGTCTAAAATTGTTACCCATTTAGTTGACTTGTTCATTCTCTGTGCTAGGGTTGTAGGACAGGCATTCTAGATTGTTCATCCCTCCTCCATTTTTATTACACTGTGTCACCGGATGTACCTACGTAGAATCATTGATAAACTGATCGATATAAATCAGAGTTTTAAAATTTATAAAAGAATGATCGAACCTGGAAACTAACTCTGACAACGATTAAAGGCAAGTGCACCTATCGAGCGAAAGAGTATAGTTTAGGCAAGACCGGATTGTCGAAACCAAAGGAACTAAAAGTACTAATACTCACCGTCTTTTTATTATTTAGCCTTAATATAAAGTGATGGTTGTTTAAACTAAAACTAATCTACTTACTAAGCTAAGGCGCAAAGACAAAAAGAATGAATTAGGAAATAACTTTTGGAAAAACTCGGTTGACTCAAGCGATACCCTTAGGAAGAATCCACCTAGACTTCACTTGTTATCTAACCTTGAACCATATGATTTATTTACTTAGTTTGATCCGTGAGACTCCCTAACGTATATTAAACCCTCTCTCGAAGCGAATAACGTCTAACCCTAGGTTAACTAGTGAAAATCTCTTTCTCTTATAGTAACCCCTAGAATAGCGAAAGAAATTGATCATGGACTCCCATATTAGGTTTCACCTAATCCGGAAAAATCTCGTCACCCTATCTCTAGGCGTGCGATCAACTCCACTTAATTATGTTGGATCTACTCTTAGGCAGGGTCTATTCCTCCTCCACCTAAGCACATTAGATTTGGATTAAGTTCACACAATTAAGAACAAACTAAGTTATTATCATATAATTCAAAAAATAAAATAACAAGATTCATCATAGGTTTCATTCCCTTCAGGTATCCGAAGGTTTAGTTCATAATAATAAAAGAAAACATCTCAAGAGAAAAGATAAAACAAAACATAAGAAATCCCTAAAACTCCCTGAAGGAATTGAAGGAGAGATCCGCCGTCTTGAGTAGAATTCCGGCTTCTTGAGATGGATCAACTGGTTATCTTCGAGTGATTCCCACAAATCTGACCTTTTCGGCTTGGCTTCTTGGCCTAGCTCACCGCCCCTAGACGATGGCTTTGGGCTCCCCTCGACAGAGGGTTTCTGTCGAACTCCCCAATTAAGTTGCCCCCTAGGGTGTTTATATAGGCTTTGAGATGTGTTACTTGGCCACCAAGTATCATAATCTGAGTGCAATTCCTAAATGGGGGTTTAATTAGACTTTGGAGTGTGTTTCTTTACCTCCAAGCATCCAAATCCGATTGAAATTGCTCTTTCCAGCGACAGGGACACGGCCATGGCACACGCCCGTGTGGATCGTGACCAGGCCGTGCTTGGACTTTTTTTAATGAGGCACGACCGTGTAAATCATGGGCCAGGCCGTGTTCGGACTTCTTCAATGAGGCACGGCCGTGTGATCTTTGGTCCAGGCCGTGTCGATTTCATGCTTTGGCCCATTTGTCCCGTTTTAAGCCCGTTTTGCGTTCTTTTCATCCCCTGGTGCTTTCCTGAGTATATAACATGAAAAGAAAGTATTAAGAGCACCAAATTACATAAAATAAGGGATAATTAATCAAAAAGCATACTAAATATGGGATTAAAATATGTTACAATTTCGGTTTATCAAATACCCCCACACTTAAGCTTTTTCTTGTCCTCAAGCAAAATTCTCAACTTACAATTAAAACGAACTTTCTATAATTCATAATTCCTATCAACAATGTCTCATCATAATTCATAGATAATTTATACATGGATAATTCAATTCAAAGAGTTCTAAGGATTTAAACAATCTAAGTCATAGATTTGTAGCTCAAAAATATAGGCATCTCCCCTTATCTAAATAATTACCTTTAATTCAAAACCGACAAGGATTGACATCCTCACTAGAGATTCACTCAAATCACTCAAAGTGTTTAAGGTTCAGGAAAAAGCGCTTAAAAGTCAAACATGAAAAGTTAATCCCATAGGCTTGCATGAAAATCAAATCTCCACCACTATATAATGAGATGAAACACAGATCAAAAGGTCTTTTGAAAGGGTTGTAACGGGGATTGGGTTAAAGGTGTGGAATAAGGCTGAATTAGAGGGTTAGAATTGAGACTGAATTGACAAATTACCTAACCAGAAACAATGAACTGAATAATAAGTAATTACATTAATTGAAAATTAATAATTCTAATACCACGAGCTTTTTCTTCAATATTTGGAATTTAAATGTGTAAGCTCATTTAATCACACGACTAATAATGAATATACTTCGCGTTTTTTTAAGAACATCATAAATACATAATAAATACATAATAAAGGATAAGTTCTTTGAAATAAAAATCATAATTAGGCAACTAATCAAATTAAATCTCGATATAAGGGTAGTTAAAAAGAATGGTGATAACAAATAAAAAGGGTTTTTGGTTAATATTAGTGGGTAAGTCAATAAATGGGTTGTTAGTGTAACATCATGGAAAGGGCCTATGCATTTTCGGTTTAATTGTGCGAAGTAACATGTTTTATGTACTAAGAATAAATTTTGAACAATTTTGGAAACACTGAAAATGTATGGAAATGTTAAGTTAAAAAAATGGAAAGTGAACATTTTTGGAAACTTGAAATGGATGGAAATGATTTGGAAATGATTCAAAATAGGAAAGTGCACATTTGGAAACTTGGAAATGTAAGAAAATGTCAAGTTCTGAGAGTCGAGCGAAAATTTTGGAAACTTAGAAATGACTTAGAAATGTCGAGTTTTAAAGTTTAAAAGAGGAAAGTAAGGCAAGGTGGCCTTAAAAGAAAAATTTTGTGAAATTTGACACACAAACAGAGCTTGGAAAAGTGGCTGAAGATGCCACTTAGGGCCTCTGGAAATGGCGCCACATGCAAGGTGTTGGGCCTGGGTTTGAGTCACTTGGGAAGCAAATAAAAGAAGTTTTATTTTTGCTTCCAGAAGCTCTGAGGTGGACGGCACAAGCCTTCTAGAAAGGAGGAGTTTTATTCTCTTTAATATTCGATTAATAAGGTGATAAATAAGGGATTTAATTTGGATTATTTTTAAGAGATAATAAAGGATTATTCTCTAATCATTTTAAATTAAGAGATAAAGCTATCAAATAAAGAAGAGTGGTGGCCAAGTAAGGGATTACGAGGAGTAGTTTTGGCTATAAAGCAGAAGGAAATAGGGCTACTCATCAATTTTTCTTCCTCCTCCTCTCTCTGCCGAATTTCTGAGTGCTCTCCTCTCTTCTCTTCTCTTTTTCTTTTGTCAAGCCGAATCTATAGTCCACCATTGCCAAAATTCTCAAGTTTCTTTTCCTTATTTTCATGAAAACCAAATACCCCAAGAGAACCTCTAGTCGACTTCTCCATTAAATCCCAAAAACTGAAACTTTATCATCTAGTCATCAAGGCTGATTCTTTAAGGGGCTTTTAACAAGGGTGCTACCGATTTCTTAAAAAGAGTAAGATCCAAAGTTTGGTTTCAATTCTTTTATATTTTAAACCTATCTAAAATTTAGGGACTAATCTCTATTATGGATTTTGGCCGAGTTATGGAAGGGTGTTTTCGGGATTTAAGAAATTGTCAACTACAAGAAGGTATCCTTCGGAACATCTAAGATCTAAGGTAAGTTATGAATACCATTCGGCCATAAGCTATATTATTATGATTTAATGTTAGATTGGATCTAACATGGGTACATAGGGATTTTGACAGCAATAAAGAAGCAAGGATCCAATTTGGGATTTAAGATTTGGAAGGTAAGAACAAAGGTAAATTCGGCCAAGGCCTATTTTAGTAGCAGATCTATTATTATGTGTTTTAAGCCAAAAACTAACCAATTCAAGGGATTTAGTGACTAGCCGATTTCAAAGGGGAAAAATACGAGTTTCTGGGATTTGATTAAATCATCAAATCGACACCAAGGTAAGCTTTAAGAATACAAATCCTACTAGGATTTGGTTTTCTAGCTGAATAGGCTTTGTGCTAAATAGTAAGTGATTAATCAATTGTAGGAACTTGAGATCTAAGGCAGTAGATCAGATTTCGGGATTTCAGTGAAGTGGTTAAGCAAATCAGGTGTGTACCCCACACTACTTCATAAAAAGTTTTATGGCTATGTCTAATTAAATATGTGATAATAAGAATAAGAAAGTGGCTAAGGTACCATGTTATGGTACTAAGGACTCAGGTACGTTTCCTACTCCTACTAGGAATATGAAATATGTTATTTGTAACATGAGAATAAGAATGTGATCTTTGGCATATTAATGCATATTACAAAATGGGGCATACGGGTTATTGAAAGGGGAAGTGAATGTGGTGACCTAAGACCACGAACACGGTGACCTAAGACCGTGGTATCTGAATATGGTGACCTAAGACCACAGTAATCTGAATGCGGTGACCTAAGACCACAAATGCGGTGACCTAATACCGCGATATGGAGTGTAGCGGAAGGAGGGTCGACTTAGTAGTCCCCATGGTGTACAGGTTGGTACGGGGGAGTGTAGCGGATGGCTTATTAGGTTTGGGTTTGGGAATGCATCATAATTTGTATGCTATGATATGAATGTGTAACATTTGTATGCCTGATTCTATTTTGATTTAGTGTTTGTGTACACATTGAGTGCATTTGACTCACCCCGTTTGGGAATATTTTTCAGGTGATGATCAGTGATGGACCGGGACGGCAGAACTTGTGGTGGCCATGCTCAGCTTGAAGTTTATATTTTGTTTTATGGACTATTAACTTTTAAGCACTTTAAATTATTAGGGATTTTAATTGATGTAATAAGGCCATAGTGAACTCTTTTATTTCTGTTTTTAATTATTATGTTATTAAATTTTATTTATTAAAGATTAGGTTAATTAAATTTAAAATAAACCCTACATGTTTTGTCACCTTAAATAAATGGATTTCAATATAAGGTAAATTGGTTTTCAACACAAGCCCAACCCAAAACAATTTTTTTAAAATCGCACAAATTTTTCCTAAGGACAAAAGAACTTTGAACCGGTTTACTTGAGGAACATACCAAATCTGGTCAAAGCTCGTGGGCCGGGTTTGGGGTGTTTCAGTTTGGTATCAGAGCCCAGTTTTAAAACTCTCGGCCTGTGGGCCAAGGCCCAAAATGTTTTCAAAGCGAGCCCAAATGAGTTTTTTTTGAAAATATTTTATGAAACAAGCAGGTTTTCTGGCATGGCACCTAAAGTCTCGACCCATGATCCACGGTAAGTACCCCTAACTATTTGTGTGATTATGTGTAATGAATATTAGAAGGGTAGAAAAGGAATGGAACGTAGAATAGCATGATAGGAACTTGAACCCTAGGACTAGTCTACTCAAACACAAACACATAAGACTTAAGGAACGTTAAACAAACCCATGGCTAAGTCACTAAGTTAGGGTGTGGTAACCTGCATGCGCATGTCTAGGATTGGATCCGAAAGAGCACAGTATTTAAGCGATCCTAGTGACTCACCTCCTCTTGGCTGGAATCCTGCAGTGCGTAGCTTCGGTTCACCCTAACCTGGAGGGCTCGGTAGGTGTGGCAACCTGCATGCGCATGTCTAGGAATGGTTTTGGTGGGAGCTTGGTATTTAAGCGATCCGCGTGACTCACCTCCTCTCCACTCGAATCCTGCACAGTGCGTAGCTTTGGTTCACCACGACCAAGAGGACTCGGTCATAGGCTAAACACAATAACTAAAACCCGAAAAGGGAATTAACGTGTTTTTATAAAAACAACAAAACCCTAGTTTTAGAATTCTTAAAACTTTCTTCTAAATTCATGAAAACCATCTTTACAAAATTTTTTGAAAGATTTTGATTTATACAAAAATGCCCTAGTGGTAAAATTACCAAAATACCCTTGGTTTATAAAATGACCAACTACCCAATGATTTTGCCAAAATTTCATTATTTTATCAATTTTCAAAAACCCTAATTTTCAAATTATCAAAAATACCTTGAATTTTGGAAATTTCAAAATTGCCCCTAACTTATAAAGTTACCAAAATGACCCTGATTTCCAAAATTTTTGCAACATCACCGTTTTGAAAAGTACAATTCTCAAAAAGAACCCTCAAAGTTTTACAACCTTTGAAATATCCCCGATTTATAAGATTTTACAAATTTACCCTGGCTTGGAAAAAAAAATCACCAAAATACCCCCGAGGTCCAAAATCACCGAAATACCCCTGAATTTCAAATTTTTTTTCAAAATACCCCAGAAATTTAAAAATACCAAAATACTTTGTGACAAAATCACCAAGGAACTTTTTCCTTTTAAAAAATTATGAAAATACCCCTGTAGGATAGAATTACGAAAATACCCCTGGGTAGTGGAAAAAAAATAATAACAATGAAAACTACAACCTTTCTCTGAATGAGCGAGAGTTCATGATTGTTTGATGGATGTATGGATGAATGAATGGAAAGAGCTGTGTGCATACTGAAAGAACCACTCCTAAAACTCTTTTCATAAAATTTCTTCGCGGGTAATCAAGTGAAAGCAGAGACTAATTCATAAAACTTCTTAATCGAGATCACGATGTTAGAAATAATCTCTAGAGGCGTGGTCGTCGTGGGACGAGGTAGAGGAAGGATGACGGTGTCGAGAACCCGTTAGATCGGGTCAAGGGTGCGACAATGAGATACCACCGCCACCACCACCCCCGGTGTTGGTGTTGAGCGAGCAAGCTCGGACGGGGATGATGCTATGTCGCGGTGTGCTGCGAGTTTTGGAGTTGGTGGCTAGTGCGGGGAGGAAATTCGGGAACCCGTAAAGTACGTGCTGGAGCGCACCGAGCTAATGGAGCGAAATGTTTCGTGGAGTATCGGGTGTGGCACCCAGTTCGGTGAGTCTTGGTTGGAAGCAACAGAGCGCATCATGGATGAGCTTGACTTGACCACGAGGAGAAGTTAAAGGAATGGTGGCAGCATACTGCGATGAAGCGTATCGGTGGTGGTTGATTATTCGGGATGGTGCCACGGTGAGGATCGACACAGGAATATGTTAAGAAAGCATTTCGGAAGAAGTATGTGGGAACCGGGTATCTTGATGAGCAAAGGAAGGCATTTACGAGAGGGGGTGGTTCAAAGGAACAAGTCCGTGGCGGAGTATGAGGTGAATTCACGAGGTTGAGCCGATATGCTCGAGGAGTAGTGGCAGCTGAGCATGAGGTGCGTGTCCGTTTTGAAGAGGCGGGCTAAGGGATGATCCGAGGCTGTTGATAGCACCGCATCGGGAGCGGGAGTTTTACGCTTTGGTAGAAAAGGCCAAGGTGGGTGAGGAATCAAGGATTCTACAAAGCGGGCTATGGATAGGAATAGGCCCAAAAGAGGTTTTGGAATGTCTGGAAAGGTTCATAAGAGGCCTAGAGTTGATGGGTGCGAGGTCGACAAGTTGGTTCGGAAGAGCGGTATCGACCTTGTGATGTGTGTGGAAAGAAGCACTTAGGAGAGTCTTTGGAAGAAAAGCAGGAGGATGTTTTAGATGTGGGTCCAAGGACCATGTGATCAAGGATTGTCCTAAGCAATCGGATGAAAGCCGACCAACACTCGGAATGTTAGTCGGTGGTAGAGGAGGACCATGCCTCAACAAGGTCGTGGTTCGAACTTGAGAGGTAATGGTCTTTGGCAGAGGCCGTGGAGCACAAGGCGGAGGTCTTTGCTAATCTTTGAGGCAAGGCAACCGAGTTTGGTTTATGCGGTTCAGGAGAGGAAGATGAAGATGCGCGGACGTTATAAGCCGTGACGTTCTTTATTTTTGACAAGCCCTATTTTCTCTAATTGATGTGGGCTCGACCCATTCCTATGTTGCATGTAGTGTAGTGGAAACACTAGGCCTAGACTCGAACCTTCGATAGGCGGATGAGTGTAGTAAGCCCATTAGGCCTAAGCTGTAGTGGTGGATAAGATCTTTGAGAATGTACCCCTAGAGATTCGAGGAGTGAACTTTTGGTGACTTAATGGAACTACCTTTCGGGAGTTTGAACTTATACTTGGAATGGGTGGCTAGTAGAGCACCGAGCCGTGTTGGATTGTGCGGCTAAGCGAATGGAACTAAGGACCCGGAGGATGAAGTAGTAGTAATGATCGGGAGAGAAGAAACTACGCCCAGCGTAGTTTGGCGTTGAAGGTGAGAAAATGGTTAAGAAAGGGTGCAAGCGCGTTCTTAGCCTTCGTAAGTGCGTTAGGTGGAAAGGAAGAAGGTGTCAATGGAGTTAGAGCGGTAAGGGACTTCGTGGATGTGTTTCTAGAGGAATTTGCAGAATACCCCGGATAGGGAGGTGGAATTTGGAATAGACTTGCTACGAGAAATAGCTCTGTGTCAATCGCCCCCATACCGAATGGCGTCAAAAGGAGTTAGTTGAGCTCAAGGCTCAAATCCAAGAGTTGTTGGATCGTGGGTTCATACGACCCAGTGTGTCTCCATGGGGAGCACCGATTACATTTGTAAAGAAGAAGAAGGCGGAACTATGCGTATGTGCATAGATTACCGCGTCGATTGAATAAAGTGACCATCAAGAACAAGTATCCTTTGCCAAGGATCGATGACTTGTTCGATCGGTTGAAGAAGGCTCTGATATTCTCAAAGATAGACTTAAGGTCGGGATATTACAAGTTGAAGGTGAAGGAGGCGGATATCCATAAGACCGCTTTTAGGACAAGATACGGTCATTTTGAGTTTGTGGTGATGCCGTTTGGATTGACAAGCGCTCCAGCCGCGTTCATGGATATGATGAACCGAGTTTTCAACCCTACTTGGATAGGTTCGTCGTTGTGTTCATCGATGATATTTTGGTGTATTCTAAGTGCGAAGAGGAGCATGATGAACATATCCGAGTGGTGCTACAAGTGTTAAGGAGAAGAAGCTCTATGCCAAATTCAGCAAGTGTGGATTTTGGCTTAAGGAGGTGGCATTCTTAGGGCATGTGGTATCCATGAGAAGGAATAAGAGTGGATCCTAGGAAGATCGAAGCAGTGTTGGATTGGAAACCACCTAGGTCCGTGGTGAGATTGAAGTTTCTTAGGTTTGGCAAGCTATTACGAAAGGTTCGTAGAAGGATTCTCGTCAATAGCCGCGCCTTTGACAAAGTTACTAAGGAAGGAAGTACCCTTTGAATGGTGCGATAAGCAATGAGAAGAGCTTTGACAACCTTAAGAAGGTGTTGACGGAGGCTCGGTGTTAATTCAGGCGGAGGTGGGAAGGATTTTGTGGTGTCTTGTGGCGCTTCACATACGGGATTAGGATGTGTGCTAATGCAAGAAGGAAAAGTAGTCGCTTATGCGTCTCGACAACTAAGGCCTCATGAGGTTAACTACCCAACTCATGACTTGGAATTGGCGTGATGGTTTTTTCGCCCTTAAGGTTTGGAGGCACTACCTCTATGGAGAAAGGTCGGTGATCTACATAGACCACAAGATCCTTAAGTATCTGTTGACTCAGAAGGAGTTGAACTTGAGGCAACGAAGGTGGGTGGAGTTGTTGAAGGACTACGATTATTCGATAGAATATCATCCGGGCAAGGCGAATGTGGTAGTGATGCCCTAAGTCGAGAAGGTTGTGTCGGATCTAAGGGCTATGTTAGCTCACTTAAGTTTGTGCGATGATGGAAGCCTATTGGCGAGTTGCAAGTCAAGCCCACATGGTGAAGGAGGTGAAAGAGGGACGGTTGGTTGATAAGGATCTAAGTGCTAAGATTACTGACAAGTGCGAGCAGGAATTAAAGGATTATGGTGTTAATGATGAAGGAGTATTGTGTTACAAAGGAAAGTCTATATCTTAGAAGGACAAGGAGTTAAGACAAAGGATTCTTTGGGAGGCGCATAGTAGCCCTTATGCTATGCATCCGGAGGCATTAAGGCATCTGAGAGATCTAAGGGAACAATTTTGGTGAGTGCGATCTTAAGCAAGAAGTGACTGAATTTGTGGGAAATGTTTGGCGTGTCGACAAGTTAAAAGTGAACACCAAGTTCCATCGAGGATTGCTTCAACCAATCGAGATTCCGTAATGGAAGTGGGAGAGAATTACCATGGATTTCGTTAGTGGGCTTCCCCTTACGCCTACTAAGAAGGACTCGGTATGGGTGATAGTGGACCGTTTGACTAAGTCGCGCACTTCATCCCGTGAAGAGTTGACTATTCTCTTGAAGTGGCTAAGTTATATGTGGCGAGAAATTGTGAGGTTACATGGTGTACCAGTGATCGATCATCTCGACAGAGACCCAAGGTTTACATCTCGGTTCGGAGGGCACTTCATCAAGCTTTAGGCACTAAGTTGGACTTCACTACGACTTTTCATCCATAATCGAGACAGGCGATGCGAGCGAGTTATACAAGTGTTGGAGGATATGTTGAGAGGTGTGTGATGGATTTTCGAGGAAGTTGGGAAGACTATTTGCCTTTAGTGAGTTCGCCTACAACAACACTATCGAGGATAGCATTCGGATGGCACCATATGAAGCATTGTATGGTCGGAAGTGTAGAACTCCTACTTGTTGGGGTGAGTTAGGAGAGCGTCGAGTTTTGGGTCGAGTTAGTGGCGAAGGCCCGAAGAGAAGGTTGAGATGATTCGAGCACGGTTAAAGGAAGCCTCGATAGGCGAAGTCGTCACGGAGACCTTAAGCGGAAGGAAATAGAGTTTGAAGTGGGGACCAAGTGTTTACGAAAGTCTCGCCTTGGAAAAAGGTAATGAGGTTGATCGCGCATGAGGGTTAAGCCCAAGGTTTATAGGGCCCTATCAGTCTTGAAGCGAGTTGGAGCGATGGCATACCAATTGGAGTTGCCACGAGTTGCGGCGGATGCACGGCGTATTCCATGTATCCATGCTACGTCGTTACCGATCGGATCCGTCTCATGTGGTACTGTCGAAGAAGTAGAGCTAAGGCGGACTTATCCTACGACGAAGAGCGGTCGGATATTGGGCGTGATGTGAAAGTGCTACGGAGGAAGTCGGTTTCTCTAGTCAAGGTGTTATGGCGCAATCATGGATCGGAAGAAGCCGTGGGAACGAGAAGAGGCAATGCGACAATAATACCCTCAATTATTTTAGTTAAAAATTTCGAGGACGAAATTATTTTAAAGGGTAGAATTGTAACATCTGGAAAGGGCCTATGCATTTTCGGTTTAATTATGCAGTAACATGTTTTATGTACTAAGAATAAATTTTGAACAATTTTGAAAACTGAAAATGTATGGAAATGGTAAGTTAAAAAATGGAAAGTGAACATTTTTGGAAACTTGGAAATGGATGGAAATGATTTGGAAATGATTCAAAATAGGAAAGTGCATTTTCGGAAACTTGGAAATGTAAGAAAATGTCAAGTTTAGAGAGCGAACGAAATTTTTGGAAACTTAGAAATGACTTAGAAATGTCGAGTTTTAAAGTTTAAAAGAGGAAATTAAGGCAAGGTGGCCTTAAAAGAAAAAGTTTGTGAAATTTGACACACAAGCAGGCTTGGAAAAGTGGCTGAAGATGCCACTTAGGGCCTCTGGAAATGGCGCCACATGCAAGGTGTTGGGCACAGGTTGAGTCACTTGGGAAGCAAATAAAAGAAGTTTTATTTTTGCTTCGGAAGCTCTGACGTGGGCGGCACAAGCCTTCTAGAAAGGAGGAGTTTTATTCTCTTTAATATTCGATTAATAAGGTGATAAATAAGGGATTTAATTTGGATTATTTTTGAAGAGATAATAAAGGATTATTCTCTAATTATTTTAAATTAAGAGATAAAGCTATCAAATAAAGAAGAGTGGTGGCCAAGTAAGGGATTACGAGGAGTAGTTTTGGCTATAAAAGGAAGGAAATAGGGCTACTCATCAATTTTTCTTCCTCCTCCTCTCTCTTAGAATTTACGAGTGCTCTCCTCTCTTCTCTTCTCTTTTTCTTTTGTCAAGCGAATCTATAGTCCACCATTGCCAAAATTCTCAAGTTTCTTTTCCTTATTTTCGTGGAAACCAAATACCCCAAGAGAACCTCTAGTCGACTTCTCCATTAAATCCCAAAAGCAGAAACTTTATCATCTAGTCATCAAGGCCGATTCTTTAAGGGGCTTTTAACAAGGGTGCTACCGATTTCTTAAAAGGGTAAGATCCAAAGTTTGGTTTCAATTCTTTTATATTTTAAACCTATCTAAAATTTAGGGACTAATCTTTATTATGGATTTTGGCCGAGTTATGGAAGGGTGTTTTCGGGATTTAAGAAATTGTCAACTACAAGAAGGTATCCTTCGGAACTTCTAAGATCTAAGGTAAGTTATGAATACCATTCGGCCATAAGCTATATTATTATGATTTAATGTTAGATTTGATCTAACATGGGTACATAGGGATTTTGTGACAATAAAGAAGTAAGGATCAATTTGGGATTTAAGATTTGGAAGGTAAGAACAAAGGTAAATTCGGCCAAGGCCTATTTTAGTAGTAGATCTATTATTATGTGTTTTAAGCCGAAAACTAACCAATTCAAGGGATTTAGTGACTAGCCGATTTCAAAGGGGAAAAATACGAGTTTAAGGATTTGATTAAATCATCAAATCGACACCAAGGTAAGATTTAAGAATACAAATCCTACTAGGATTTGGTTTTCTAGCCGAATAGGCTTTGTGCTAAATAGTAAGTGATTAATCAATTGTAGGAACTTGAGATCTAAGGCGATAGATCGATTTGGGATTTGATTGAAGTGGTTAAGCAAATTAGGTGTACCCCACACTACTTCATAATAAGTTTTATGGCTATGTCTAATTAAATATGTGATAATAAGAATAAGAAAGTGGCTAAGGTACCATGTTATGGTACTAAGTACTCAGTACATTTCCTACTCCTACTAGGAATATGAAATATGTTATTTGTAACATGAGAATAAGAATGTGATCTTTGGCATATTAATGCATATTACAAAATGGGGCATACGGGTTATTGAAAGGGAAGTGAATGTGGTGACGTAAGACCACGAACACGATGACCTAAGGCCAGTGGTATCACGAATGTGGTGACCTAAGACCACGATGTCTGAATCACGGTGACCTAAGACCGCAATATCGAATGTGGTGACCTAAGACCACAAATGCGGTGACCTAAGACCGCGATATGGAGTGTGTAGCGGAAGGAGGGTCGACTTAGTAGTCCCCACGATTATGCGAGGTTGAGTGCGGGAGTGTAGCGGATGGCTTATTACGTTTGGGTTTGGGAATGCATCATAATTTGTATGCTATGATATGAATGCGTAACATTTGTATGCTGATTCTATTTTGATTTAGTGTTTGTGTACACATTGAGTCTGTTTGACTCTCTCCCGTTGGGAATATTTTTGGTGATGATCGGTGATGATGGAATGACGCGGAACTTGTGGTGGCCATGCTCGACTTGAAGTTTATATTTTGTTGTATGGACTATTAACTTTTAAGCACTTTAAATTATTAGGGATTTTAATTGATGTAATAAGGCCATAGTGAACTCTTTTATTTCTATTTTTAATTATTATGTTATTAAATTTTATTTATTAAAGATTTGGTTAATTAAATTTAAAATAAACCCTACATGTTTTGTCACCTTAAATAAATGGATTTCAATATAAGGTAAATTGGTTTTCAACACAAGCCCAACCCAAAACAATTTTTTTAAAATCACACAAATTTTTCCTAAGGACAAAAGAACTTTGAACCGGTTTACTTGAGGAACATACCAAATCTGGTCAAAGCTCGTGGGCCGGGTTTGGGGTGTTTCAGTTAGGATTAAACGGGGTTCACTAGGGGTTAATTATGAAGGTGTGTTTTTAGTGGAGTAAGTGGGTTAAATCCTAGGTGCCTTTATCATATCTGTATATCAAATCAAAAAAATGTGGTCTCGACATGTATAATCGATGCAAGTTCTAGAATAACAGATCAATGTTGACATACTCATAATCAATAAAGTGAGCAAGAAAAAGAATTTATGCTCTATAAGGCTCAAAATCTCACAAAAATTATGGGTATTTTGATGTCAACCTCGTAAATTTCAAACTTCAAAGTAATATTTAAATTCAGGTAGACATCCTAAAAAAATTTTTATTCTTGAAAAATAGACTTATCATGCTTGATTCTCTAGTATCTTAGAATTTAATTATCAATTCACAATTATCAATGACTTAATCTAAGATACATCAACAAAAGTCATAAATCATCAGAAATTTTATTCTAATCATAATATGAGAAACTTACTTTAAGACAAGGCATAATTCAGGGATTTTCAAATAATACTATAGTTAACCCCCCCACACTTAAGATGTACATTGCCCTCAATGTACAAAGATAGATAAAATGGCAATATAGTGAGAAAATCAAAAGATAGGGAGAGAAGTGAAACTTCCTGAATTTTGGATGAAGTTAATGAAAAGAAATCGGATCGAATTGGAGGTGAATGTGGGGAAGCGCCTTGAACCGTTTGAATTTGAATCCTCGAAGTAGCCGACTTGATTTTATTGTATCCTAATCTAAATCTAAATGGTACGAAAAATAAGAAGAAAATAATAAAGAAAATAAAAATGAAAATGAAAAATAAATGAAAATAAATAATTAAAAATAAAAAAAATGAAAATAAAAAAAAAGATAAAAGTAAATTGTGATACGGTCCACGCCCATGTGCCTACCCGTGGTGTCCACACGGCCACGGCCACGGCCGTGTCCAAGGCCGTGTGGTATGGGAATCGTGTTTCACTTATTGATTAGTTTGTAGTTAGATCTTTGAAAGTAAAAAAATAAAAATATGAAAGTAAAAATTAAAATAAAATATGAAAATTAAATGAGGTTAGTGCTGGGTTGCCTCCCGAGAAGCGCTCGTTATAGTCTTAAGCTAGACTTTACATTTCATTCGTATGGTCATGGTGGTTTGAGGAGATGAAAATCCTTCCTCATGCGACCAACTCGATTTTGATATAAAATTTAAGTCGAGTGGTGTTTACCTCAAAAATCTTGAATTTAGGATTGCTTACCTCATTGGCCGTATAGGAAGACATTAAGTACCTCAAAAGTGATTTCTTCGTTTGTCTTGAAGTGCGAATTGGCGATTCGAGGTCTTCCTTATTCAACAATACGATCCCCTATTTTGAAGTGATTTGTTGTTCCTATCGGCTAAATGCAGGGTTCCCTTTGGTTTCGCCGTGTATTCCTAGTTTCTCTTTAAAGTGTGTTTTCCACTTGTCTAATTCATCGACACGAAGCCTTAGTTCTTCATGAATTACTTCTTTATGGAGTACGAGGTCTAAGATCTAGCTCGGCTAGGTGATTTTGTGATGCTTTCTGTAAAGAAGGTTGAACCAAATGGTTATCAATAGAATTAACGTTCGTACCTTTATTACTCGATGTCTAGCTGAGTCAAGAGCTTGAAGAGTGATTGTTTCATCGTCTACACGAAGTGTGAGTTCATCGACTTCTTCCTCTGTGTGGTTTTCTTTATTGCATCGGGATATGGCACACGAGGTTGGTACTCTGTAATTTATCGGTTTGGTATATCATGGCACACTTCAACCTTACCTTCACTTACCACAGGTTCTTCCCTTAGGTTTGGTTCGTCTAACCCTTCACTATATCGTAAATGGCTTGATTTTGCTCTCTCGGGTTAGTTTTAGTATTGCTTGGCAAGCTTCCTTGTGGTAGTTCTGAGATTAGCTTAGCAAGTTGTATAACTGGCTTAGTAAGTTCCCCAACTGACTCAGTAAGTTCCCTAACTTGGCTCTCGATCCCTTTGATCAATGCTTGTTGGTCATTAAGTGTTGTCTCAGTTTTTTGGAGACGATTATCTGTAGTTGCCATGAATTTTGTCAGCATCTCTTCAAGGTTCGACTCCTCTTCCTGTTGGTGAGGTGGTTGTTGAAAGTTTAGAGGAAGTTCCGGCCTTTGGCTTCTTTGATCATCCCACAAGAAATTGGGATGGTACCTCCAACCGGCATTATAAGTGTTATCATAAAAATTATTTTGTGGTCTAGAATAGTTACCCGTATAGTGAGCTTGCTCGTTTTCCATGCCATATCCGCAGAGTGGGTACTCAGGATTCGCCACGCCTCCTAAATTCGAATCATATTGTATTTTTGGGTGTACCTGCGAGAGACTATTCAAACCATCAAATTTTTTATTCATCATCTCTAACTAATTAGATAACCTGGTGACCACGTCGAGGTTGAAGACACTGGCTGCTTTAGTAGGAATTGTCCTCATCGCTTGCCATTGATAATTATTCAGTGCCATCTTCTCTATAGACTAAAATTATCTGCCAAAAGCAAAATAGAGGAAAAATTAGCAAAGTAAAAAAAATAAAAGTAAATTGCAAAAATAAAAAAATGGCTAAAGTAATAAAAATAGAGCTTTCTTAATATTTTAGTTCCCCAGCAACGGCGCCAAAAACTTGATCGCTGTAAATCAGAGTTTTAAAATTTATAAAAGAATGATCGAACCTGGAAACTAACTCTGACAACGATTAAAGGCAAGTGCACCTATCGAATAGTAGTATAGTTTAGGCAAGACCGAATTGTCGAACCCAAAGGAACTAAAAGTACTAATACTCACCGTCTTTTTATTATTTAGCCTTAATATAAAGTGATGGTTGTTTAAACTAAAACTAATCTACTTACTAAGCTAAGATGCAAAGACAAAAAGAATGAATTCGGGAAATAACTTTTGGGAAAACTCAGTTGACTCAAGCAATACCCTTAGGAAGAATCCACCTAGACTTCACTTGTTATCTAACCTTGAACCATATGATTTATTTACTTAGTTTGATCCGTGAGACTCTCTAACGTATATTAAACCCTCTCTCGAAGTGAAAAACGTCTAACCCTAGGTTAACTAGTGGAAATCTCTTTCTCTTATAGTAACCCCCTAGAATAGCAGTAAATCGATCTGTGGACTCCCATATTAGGTTTCACCCTAATCCGGCAAAATCTCGTCACCCTATCTCTAGGCGTGCGATCAACTCCGCTTAATTATGTTGGACCTACTCTTAGGCAGGGTCTATTCCTCCTCCACCTAAGCACATTAGATTTGGATTAAGTTCACACAATTAAGAACAAACTAAGTTATTATCATATAATAGAAAAAATCAAATAACAAGATTAATCATAGGTTTCATCCCCTTCGGGTATCCGAAGGTTTAGTTCATAATAATAAAAGAAAACATCTCAAGAGAAAAGATAAAACAAAACATAAGAAATCCCTAAAACTCCCTGAAGGAATTGAAGGAGAGATCTGCCGTCTTGAGTAGAATTCCGGCTTCTTGAGATGGATCAACTGGCTATCTTTGAGTGATTCCCACAAATCTGACCTTTTCAGCTTGGCTTCTTGGCCTAGCTCACCGCCCCTAGACGATGGCTTTGGGCTCCCCTCGATCGCAGAGGTTTTTCTGTCGAACTCCCAGATTAAGTTGCCCCTAGGGTGTTTATATAGGCTTTGAGATGTGTTACTTGGCCTCCAAGTATCCTAATTTGAGTGAAATTCCTAATTGGGGGTTTAATTAGACTTTGGAGTGTGTTTCTTTGCCTCCAAGCACCCAAATCCGAGTGAAATTGCTCTTTCCAGCGACAGGGACACGGCCATGGCACACGCCTGTGTGGATCGTGACCAGGCCGTGCTCGGACTTTTTTAATGAGGTACGGCCGTGTAAATCGTGGGCCAGGCCGTGCTCGGACTTCTTTAATGAGGCACGACCGTGTGATCTTTGGTCCAGGCCGTGCCGATTTCATGCTTTGGCTCATTTGTCCCGTTTTAAGCCCGTTTTGCGTTCTTTTCATCCCCTGGTGCTTTCCTAAGTATATAACATGAAAAGAAAGGATTAAGAGCACCAAATTACATAAAATAAGGGATAATTAATCAAAAAGCATACTAAATATGGGATTAAAATATGTTACTATTTTGGTTTATCATAAACCGTAATATACACATATTTTAATCCCACATTTAGCATACTTTTGGATGATTTATCCCCTGATTTGTGGAATTTGATGCTCCTAATCCTTTAATTTCATGTTTTATACTTAGGAGAGCATCGGAGGATGAAAAGAACAGGAAACGGGCCAAAAATGGAGAAAATGGGCCAAAGGAAGAAATGCACACGGCCTGGAGGTAACCACACAACCGTGCCACTTTAGCAGACCCAAACACGACCCGGGCTCGATTCACACGGGCGTGGCCCTGCCGTGACCCGTTTTAATTCCACTCAGGTTAGGTTACTTGTGGGCCAAGAAAGGCACTCCGAAAGCCTATATAAACACCCTATGTGTGACCTAAAAGGGGTTAAGGTGAGCGAAGCAGAGAGAGAAGTGAATCTGAGGAATTACTCCAAGAAAGCCAGTTGATTCATCTCAGAAGCCGGAATCACACTCAAGACGGAAGATATTCCCTTTCAATTTCCTTCAGGGGGTTTTAGGGTTTTTCTTTATGTTTTGTTATTTATTTTCTTATGAGATGTATTCTTTTATAAACATGAACTAAACCCCTCAAATACCTGAGGGGGATGAAACCTAAGACGGATCTCGTTATTGTTTTCTGAACTATATGATAAATACTTGATTTGTTCTTAATTATGTGTTCTTAATTCTTGTCTTAATATTCCAGGATATTGATTCAAGTACTGATGTGCTTATTCAGAGTAGCAAAAGTCCCTATTTAAGAGTAGATCTAGCATAGTTAAGCGAAGTTGATCGCATTCCTAGAGATAGGACGACAAAAATCTCCCAGATTAGGGTCAAACCTAATATGGGAGTCCATAGATCGAGTTAATGCAACACTAGGGGTTTTAATTAGAAAGAAATTTCAATTAATCAACCTATGGTTAGACGTTATTAGTCTAAAAAGGGATAATAATATAAATTAGGGAATCCTACGGATCAAGTCAAGTGAATAAATCATCTTGTTCAGAGTTAAATAACAAGTGAAGTCTAGGTGGATTCTTCCTCGGGTATTGTCTTAATCAATTGATTTTCCCAAAAGTAATTGCCCAATTCATTCTCTTTTTCTTAGAATCCTTAGTTTAGTAATTAGTTAATTAGTTAGATAAACGTCAATCTTCTTTATTTTTAGGCTAGATAATAAAAAGAAAGTCAGTACTAGTACTTTTGGTTCCTTTGGGTTCGACATTCCGGTCTTGCCACTAAGCTATACTACTATTCGATAAGTGCGCTTGCCTTAATCGTGGAAATAGTTAGTTTCTAGGGTCGATCATTCATAAATATTAAAACTTATACACGATACCACCCATCAAGTTTTTGGCGCCGTTGCCGGGGAACTAAAATATTAGGAACACTTGATTTTTATTACTTTAACCACTTTTTGCAATTAATTTTTATTATTTACTTATTCTTCTTTTTCTTTTCTTCTGGCAGGTATTCTAGTTTATGACTAGAAGAAACCCGTCAGGACCTCTACTTTACGATAGTGAAATTGAAAGCACAGTTCGCAGAAATCAAAGAGAAATAAGGAGAAGCCTACAATACATACAAGAAGAGCAAGAAGATGATACTAATAATACGGAAGAGATGGCTGATAATAATCCGCTACACCTGGTGGTTGCCGAAAATCCTGCTCCTCGAACTATGTATGATTATGCTAAACCTAATTTAACAGAAAATGAATCAAGTATTGTTAGACCTGCTGTTGGTGCTAATAATTTTGAACTAAAACCTTACACTATTTAAATGATTCAGCAATTTGTTCAGTTTGATGGTTTGCAGGATGAGGATCCAAACATCCACTTGGCAAATTTCCTGGAAATTTACGACACCTTTAAAATAAATGGCATTTCTGATGATGACATTCGCCTTCGGTTGTTCCCCTTCTCATTGAGGAACAAAGCTAAACAGTGGTTGAACTCGTTACCACGAGGAGTGATCACTACATGGGAACAAATGACCGAAAAATTTATGTTAAAATATTTTCTGCCGGCTAAAATGGCCAAGTTGAGGAATGATATTTTGTCCTTTGTGCAGATGGATTTAGAAACACTCTACGACGCATGGGAGAGATATAAGGACCTACTGAGAAGGTGCCCTCACCATGGGTTACCCTTGTGGTTACAGGTTCAAACTTTTTACAGCGGTGTGAACCCCTCAACAAGGCAGATGATCGATGCAGCTGCCGGTGGAACAATTAATAATAAAACACCTGAGGAGGCTTATAAGTTTATAGAAGAGATGTCACTGAAAAACTCTCAGTGGCAAGTTACAAGGATAAAGCCAACAAAAGCTGCCAGTGTTTTCAACCTCGACGCGGTCACCATGCTATCAAATCAGGTAGAACTTTTGTAACATCCTAAAATTGGGGTTATTTGGGATTGAATTATTTTTTTCTCGTGTTTGAATTGATGTGGTATTAATTGTGGTGTAGTAAGGCTTAATTAGGGGTCTTGAGTAGGCTCGGAATAGTGGAAAAATATTTTTATAAGCTTTAAAAGTGGGGAGCCTTAGTAAGTAGGGGTTACAAGGATAAATGAGGATGAATTGACACAGAAATGGCCTTGGAAAAGTGGCAAAGGGAGGACACTTAAGAGCTGGAGTTAGCGCCATCAAGGGAGCAAGGGAGCTTGTGTTCGAGTCATGGAAACTCCTCTTTTGCTCTTAATTGGGACAGCATAGGGGAGAGATTTTCTCTCTTCAAACTCTTTTGATAATAAGGATAATGTGGATGATATTAGCTTTTAATTAGATTTTTATTTGATTAATTCCAAGGAGAAAATATAGGCATTTGAGTATTCAAATTATTTTGAATATTTTTAAACAATTGGTCAAGAGCAATTCAAGGAGTTGCCAAATTTTGAACTCCTTGATTGGTAGGAGTGGGACGGCAAGTATAGGGGAGAGTGCCAAAATCCTTCATCTGATTCCCAAACTCTCTCATCTTCTATCTTTTCTTTTTCTCTTTTTCATCCTCTCCAAAACCAAAACTCCCATTAACACCTTTCTCTCCTTTTTGTTTTTTGAAACATCAAAATCTCCTCTACTCTCTTCTTTCTTTGAAACTCTATCTCCTTTTAACCATTATTTTTCTCTATTTTAGCGAATCTAGTTCCTATATATGTGCCGAAATCTCTTCCTTTCTATTAAACTCACCTTGGTCGAATACTAAGTGTGGTGTTGATCTCTTTGGATGTTCCTTTCCAATCGGTTGGAGGAGGTAGGTGGGTTTGGTGAATGCCTATGACTTCTTTTCCCTATTCTTATCGACTTTGATAAAGGTAAGAGTTGGTTTCGGCAATTGTTGTTAAGGGTGCTAATCACATGTTGAAACCGATTTGGTATAGGGCCTTGGGATTTGGAGGCGAGCAAGTGAGGCCATCATCATTGATCGAATTCGGTAAGTGAGGGTAAGGTCTATTTTAGTGTTCAAAAGCCAGAAGGCTATTGTTTAGAATATTCTTTGATTGACCGATTGTAGTTTGGTGAAAGCATTCGTGTATCGTGTCTTTGTGGCTAGTATTCAAAAGCGTGTAGGTAAGGATTCGGGTTTAAGAGATGCCCTTTAGATTTATTGGGTTTGGCCGAATAGGCCAAAATACCTAACTTCCATGTTTGGCCGAATATAGGGGCAAGGAAAGCTAGGGTGGCCGATTGTCTCTTTGGATTTAGAGTTATCACTAGAATCGGTGTGTACATACACACTTTATGATTGATTAAGCTGTGCTAAATGTTTGTGTATGCTAAATCGATCTATGTAGCTTTGGATTTAATATCATAGCGGTATAAGCGATGATTCGAGGTAAGCCCTGTCCGTATGAGTTTACTATTTGATGCTTTTGGAAAGCATGGCATATTTGGTATATGCGATTTAAATACATGTTGGCATGAATTACATTATGCATGTCTTGACTTATGTGGGTTAAGCGAGTGGAGGGGGAAGTGATATTTGTGTCGACGGACACGGTGGTTTAGTACCACATTGTGACTACGGTCACCGCAGGTTTAGCACCTCGGAGGTTTGGCACCTCATAGCGTCTCGTCCTAGTGGCCGCACCACGGTGGGTTGGCCCCACACGTTTACATTATGGGATTAGCGCCCGGTGATTTGGTATCACCACGATGGGTTGGCCCCATCATTTGATTTGTGACTTGGGTCACGGTGGTTTAGCACCACCGGTGGTTTGGCACCACAATATGGATTTCGTGACTTTAAGTCACGGTGGTTTAGCACCACCGGTGGTTTAGTACACACGGGGTAGAGAAAGGTGTTTGGATGGCTAGGTTGGGTGCATGGTTTAGTGCATCTTAATTTGTTATAAATTGTGTATGTGTTTGCACTAAATAGGGGAAGGGTTACACATTGAGTCTTGGTGACTCACCTTCTCCTTTAACATTTTCAGGTGACTCGTAGATCGCGGATGAGGCCGGATGGACTCGAGTGGCCATGCGGTGGGAATGTGATTAAGCGGACTTTGAATTATTTTCATTTATTTTGGATTTACATGTTCAAGTTGTAATAAGGCCTCTTAAGATTTTTATTTTGCTTACTTTACATATTTTGGATAATTTGTTTTAAGTGGTTAATGACTTAAAAATGGGTACACACGTTTTCTTAAATTTAACATAAAATGTTTTATTGTGCCATCGGGTACATTCAAAATTGGTAACAACCTGACTTAATAGATCTTTAAATATAACTAAGTGCGGTTTCTTCACACACCTAAATGGTTTTAACAAAACAATATAAAATGAGATGTTTTCACCCAAACTTAAGCGGCTAAAGGAATTTTTACAAAAATGTTTTCCTCTGTAACATACCAAATTCGGTCGTAATGTTTGGGCCGGGTTTGGGGTGTTACAAAATTGGTATCGAGCCGGTTCAAAGCTCATTTTGTGTGGGGCCCAAGGCCCAAAATGTAGTGGTAGACCTTTTTGGAATTATTTTTGGGTTTTGAGCGGCATGGCACCGAGTCTCGGCACTAATCCTTGAGTAAGTACTTCCAACTTCTTTGTGAATTATTACTTGTAGAAAGGGTAGGAATGGAACGTAGAATAGTCTTATAGGAACTTGAACCGTAGGATTAGACTACTCAAACACAAAAAAACGAAGCATAAGCTTTAATGAACTAAACAAACCTACAACCAAGTCGCCGAGTTAGGGTGTGGTAACCCTGGTGCGCATGTCTAGGATTGGATCCGGAAGAGCTTGGTATTTAAGCAGTCCTCGTGACTCACCTCCTCTTCGCGGGATTCCTGCCTGGTGCGTAGCTTCGGTTCACCCTAACCAAGAGGACTCGGTCATAGGCTAAACATACTAAATAAAACCCGAAAGGGATTAGCCATGTTTTATGAAAACCCTAATTTTTAAAATCATTAAAATACCTCTTTTAAATAGTAGGACAAATTTATTCTTGGAAAATTTCAAAATATTCTTGGCTTATCAAAATTACCAAAATGCCCCTAGTGGCAAAATTACAAAAATGCCCTCAATTGTCTTGGTTGTGGTTACGTTAGTTCGTTCTTATGTTGCTAGTAAAGTGTATGGAACTTGGATTATGAACTTAGAGATTGTGCCTAGGAAGTATGATGGTTTTATTAAGATTAGAGTGCGCAGCATAAGCGTAGTGTGGCGAGTAGGAGTGCATTTAGCCAAGCAATTTCGAGGACGAAATTATTTTTAAGGAGGGTAGAACTGTAACATCCTAGATTAGGGGTTATGCGTTTGGAGCATAACCCAAGTGCTAGTAGGCTTTAAGTGTGTTGGGACATATTTTAGGAGTTTTTGAGAACTTTGGGTGAAGGGGAAAAACTTTGGAAAATATTGGATTTTTAGGTAAAAAGGGAAACTAGGCTTAAAAGAAATTTTGAGAAGGTTAGGGCGCAAGAAAGTATTTGGCAAAGTGGCTTGGGGCGCTAAGGTGTGGGGCTTGGGGAGGGAAGAGGGTCGAGTCGTGAGGCGGCATGGGAGTGTTTTATTTTTGTATTTTGCGTCGGGGAAGGAATTGGGCGGGGAGGTCTTAAGAGAGGTTATAGGCGCTTTTGGACACAAAGATGGCCTTGGTAAAGTGGCTTAAGGAGCGCCATTTAAGCACTGGAAGTGGCGCTGGCGCTGGTCTTGGGTTCGAGTAACGCGGGCGCATCGAGGACTTTTTTTTTTTGCGCTAAAAGGGGAGCTATCGAGAAGCTCTTAAAAGAAATTGTGTGGGTTTATGTCACAAAGAAATGCCTTAGTAAATTGGCTTCCATGCGCCACTTAAGGGCTGGAGGCGGCGCCTAGAGCAGTCGGAGTTGAATCATGGTGGTCGTATGGGGCGTGTTTTATTTTTATTTTTGGCGTGAAAGGAGTAAGCTAATGGCTCTGCACGTGGGACTCTTAATTTGATAACAATAAACCTTGTTTTATTAATTTGGAGGAGTGGGGTTAGTATTATTTTATTTTTATTTTATTTATTGAAGAGGTGTTAAAGGATGGGATAAAAGTTAAGCTCGATAATTTGATTTTTTTAAATCAATTTGGAAGAATGGGATAATTGGTATTTTATGTTTATTTTATTTATTTGAAGCGGTGGCTAAAAGATAGGATGGGAGATAATGTTGTTTTTTTTCAATGAGTGATAATCAAAAGATGAGATTTATCACATTAGGAGCAATTAGAAATAGGGACTCTAGGGGCTTGAGTTCTCGGTTTTGAAGGAGTATTAGGGAGTAGTTTTTGACTAACACATTTTCTTTTTTTTTTTTCTCCTGGTTGTTCAAACCGAAATCCACTTTCTCCCCTTTGCTACTTTTTGATTTTCTTTGAAACATACAATACACCTTGTGCCGAAAATCCTTCATCCATCTTTTTGCGAAACACTCTAAGTCTTTTCCTTCATCTCCTTATTTCTTTCAAGCCCGACTTCATACCCTTTTTCTTTGTGACCGAATATTCCTTACCATATAGAGCATAGGCCGAACCCCAAAGGAAGGTCTTTGTCGATTTGAAGGGTGGTAAGTGTCTCTTTAGCATTCAGTTTCTTTTCTCTTCCTTTGGTGTGCCGAAAGCGTGTGTAAAGGTTTTGGTAAGGGTGGGCGAATGTGTATAGGCCATATTAATATGTAACTTTTGTGTGTAGCCGAAACTAAGGGCGTTTGGGATTTAATTCTTCAAGGGTCTCAACAAGACAAGTGATAACCGGGATTTCGATAAGAATGGTAAATGGTTAAGCATATCAGGCCAAAGGCCATTTTTGGTATCTATGTATACCGAGTGTACACTATGGTTTTAGGGGCTAATCGGCTAAGGAAAACAGAGGCTTTGGATTTCAAATTGCGTTGGTAAGTGCTAATAAAGATTCGGCCTAGGGCCACATGTTGGTTATGGGTGCAATTAGTCTTTCGGGATTATTGGTTTAGAGGCGAATAAGACTTTTTAATACTAACCTATAGTGGCGAGAATGTAGGAGCAATACGGGAATACGTTTGGGATTTAGGACTATCATTGGTGACATGTGTGTACATACACACTTTATAACTAATTAATGTGCTAAGTATTTTGTGTATGCTAAATCGATTTGTGTAGATATGGGATTTAATACCATAAAAGGTATGAGCAAGGATCGAGTAAGTCCTTGTTGTTATGATGCTTTTGGGAAGCATGACATATTTGGTATATGTGGTTATAGCTAATGGTAAACTCTATGTATGTTGCTAAATGAACATGTTGGCATGATTTACGCATATCATTGATTGATGTGGGTTAAGCGAGTGGAGGAAGTGATATTCGTGTCGAGCGGACACGATGGTTTTGGTACCACATTTCGTGACTTCGGTCACGAGAGGTTTGGCACCTCGGAGGTTTGGCACCTCATAGCGTCTCGTCGTCGGTGGCTTAGCACCACGGTGGGTTGGCCCCACGATTTACATTATGGGATTGGCGCCCGGTGATTTGGTATCACACGATGGGTTGGCCCCATCATTTGATTTGTGACTTGGGTCACGGTGGTTTAGCACCACGGTGGTTTGGCACCACAATATGGCCAGTTCGTGACTTTAAGTCACGGTGGTTTGGCACCACCGGTGGTTTGGTACCACGGGGTAGAGAAAGGTGTTTGGATGGCTAGGTTGGGTGCATGGTTTAGTGCATGTTAATTTGTTATAAATTGTGTATGATGTTGCACTAAACTGGGGGAAGGGTTACACATTGAGTCTTGGAGACTCACCTTCTCCTTTAACATTTTCAGGTGACTCGTAGATCGCGGATGAGGAGCCGGATGGACTCGAGGTGGCCATGCAGTGGAATCTGAATTTAATGGACTTTGAATTTTTGTTTATTTTATTCGATTGTTGGTTTTATTTTAATCAAGTTGTAATAAGGCCTCCTAGAATTATTTTACTATTTTACATGTCTGAATGATTTGTTTAAATTATTTAATGAAATTAAAATAAGTACACATGTTTTCTCAAGTTGTACGCGAAATGTTTTATCGTGCCATCGGGTACATTTAAAATATATAATAACTTGACTTAATAAATATTTTTAATTAAACCTAAGTATGGGTTTTATACACCTCAACTGTTTTAAACAAGACACTATCTTTTATCAAAAAGTTAAACCAGTTTAAAGGAGTTTTCAAAGAAATGTTTTCTCTGTAGCACACCTAATTCGGTCGTAATGTTTGGGCCGGGTTTGGGGTGTTACAAAATTAGTATCAGAGCCCGGTTCAAAGCTCGGCTGTGGGGGCCCAAGACCCAAAATGTAGTGGTAGACCTTTTTGGAATTATTTTTGGGTTTTTGAGCAGCATGGCACCGAGTCTCCGGCACCAATCCGCCCAGGTAAGTACTTCCAACTTCTTTGTGAATTATTACTTGTAGAAAGGGTAGGAATGGAACGTAGAATAGTCTTATAGGAACTTGAACCCTAGGATTAGACTACTCAAACACAAAAAAACGAAGCATAAGCTTTAATGAACTAAACAAACCTACGACCAAGTCGCCGAGTTAGGGTGTGGTAACCCTGGTGCGCATGTCTAGGATTGGATCCGGAAGAGCTTGGTATTTAAGCAGTCCTCGTGACTCACCTCCTCTTCGCGGGATTCTGCTGGTGCGTAAGCCGGTTCACCCTAACCAAGAGGACTCGGTCATAGGCTAAACATACTAAATAAAACCCAGAAAGGGATTAGCCATGTTTTATGAAAACCCTAATTTTTAAAATCATTAAAATACCTCTTTTAAATAGTAGGACAAATTTATTCTTGGAAAATTTCAAAATATTCTTGGCTTATTAAAATTACCAAAATGCCCCTAGTGGCAAAATTACAAAAATGCCCTCAATTGTCTTGGTTGTGGTTACGTTAGTTCGTTCTTATGTTGCTAGTAAAGTGTATGGAACTTGGATTATGAACTTAGAGATTGTGCCTAGGAAGTATGATGGTTTTATTAAGATTAGAGTGCGCAGCATAAGCGTAGTCTGGTGAGTAGGAGTGCATTTAGCCAAGTAATTTCGAGGACGAAATTATTTTTAAGGAGGGTAGAACTGTAACATCCTAGATTAGGGGTTATGCGTTTGGAGCATAACCCAAGTGCTAGTAGGCTTTAAGTGTGTTGGGACATATTTTAGGAGTTTTTGAGAACTTTGGGTGAAGGGGAAAAACTTTGGAAAATATTGGATTTTTAGGTAAAAAGGGGAAACTAGGCAGGGAGGCCTTAAGAGAAATTTTGAGAAGGTTAGGACGCAGTTTGGGTGATTGTGGACCGTCTGACCAAATCAGCTCACTTCATACCGGTGAGAGTGGATTACTCACTTCAGAATCTAGCTAAAAATTTGTATGTGTCGAAATAGTGAGGTTGCATGGAGTGCCAGTATCAATCATCTCAGATAGGGATCCCAGATTTACGTCAAGGTTCTGGAAAGCGTTGCATCAAGCTTTGGGTACACGATTGGATTTCAGTACAACTTTCCATCCACAGTCTGACGGGCAATCGGAAAGGGTTATCTGATTTTGGAGGATATGCTAAGAGGATGCGTTTTGGATTTGGATGGTAGTTGGGAGGAGTATCTACCATTGGCGGAATTCGCTTATAACAATAGTTATCAAGCAAGTATTCAAATGGCACCGTACGAAGCACTATATGGATGAAAATGCCGTACTCCGACGTGTTGGACAGAGTTGGGTGAGCGACAAGTTACGGGTCGAGTTGGTGTGCCCGAAGATAAAGTTAAGGTGATTCGGGCTCGTCTCAAGGAGGCATCGACGAGGCGAGAAGTCTTATGCGATCTTAAGCGTAAAGAAATGGAGTATGCGGTAGGAGATAAAGTCTTCACGAAAGTGTCACCTTGGAAGAAGGTGTTGAGATTTGGGCAAAAAGGAAGCTAAGCCCAAGGTTCATTGGCCCATATCTGATGTTGAAGCGAGTGGGACCGGTAGCTTATCGGCTCGAATTACCGCGAGAAGTGAGTCGATTCATGGCGTCTTTCATGTGTCGATGCTTAGAGGCGGTATCGGTCGAGATCCATCACACGTTGTGCTGTGGGCGAGATTGAGGTAAACTCGGACTTATCTTTCGAGGAAGAACCGGTTCGAGATCCTAGATCGAGATGTCAAGGTTCTGCGAAGGAAATCGGTACCTTTGGTGAAAGTGCTATGGCGAAACCATGGTGCAGGAGGAAGCTACGTGGGAACCCGAGGATGTGATGCGGCAGCAATACCCCCACCTCTTCTAATCAAGGTAATTTCGAGGCGAAATTATTTTTAAGAGAAGTAGAAGCGTAACATCCTAAAATTGGGGTTATTTGGGATTGAATTATTTTTTCTCGTGTTTGAATTGTTGTGGTATTAATTGTGGTGTAGTAAGGCTTAATTAGGGGTCTTGAGTAGGCTCGGAATAGTGGAAAAATATTTTTATAAGCTTTAAAAGTGGGAGCCTTAGTAAGTAGGGGTTACAAGGATAAATGAGGATGAATTGACACAGAAATGGCCTTGGAAAAGTGGAAAAAGAGGCCACTTAAGAGCTGGAGTTGAGCGCCATCAAGGGAGCAAGGGAGGTTGTGTTAGTCGCGGAAACCCCTCTTTTGCTCTTAATTGGGACGGCATAGGGGAGAGATTTTCTCTCTTCAAACTCTTTTGATAATAAGGATAATGTGGATGATATTAGCTTTTAATTGGATTTTTATTTGATTAATTCCAAGGAGAAAATATAGGCATTTGAGTATTCAAATTATTTTGAATATTTTTAAACAATTGGTCAAGAGCAATTCAAGGAGTTGCCGAATTTTTGAACTCCTTGATTGATAGGAGTGGACGGCAAGTATAGGGGAGAGTGCCAAAATCCTTCATTTGATTCCCAAACTCTCTCATCTTCTATCTTTTCTTTTCTCTTTTCCATCCTCTCCAAAACCAGAAAACTCCCATTAATACCTTTCTCTCCTTTTTGTTTCTTTGAAACATCAAAATCTCCTCTACTCTCTTCTTTGCCGAAACTCTATCTCCCTTTTAACCTTTATTTTCTCTATTTTAGCCGAATCTAGTTCCTATCTATGTGCTGAAATCTCTTCCTTTCTATTAAACTCACCTTGGCAGAATACTAAGTGTGGTGTTGATCTCTTTGGATGTTCCTTTCCAATCGGTTGGAGGAGGTAGGTGGGTTTGGCTGAATGCCTATGACTTCTTTTCCTATTCTTGTCGACTTTGATAAAGGTAAGAGTTGGTTTCGGCAATTGTTGTTAAGGGTGCTAATCACATGTTGAAACCGATTTGGTATAGGGCCTTCGGGATTTGAGCGAGCAAGTGAGACCATCATCTTTGATAGAATTCGGTAAGTGAGGGTAAGGTCTATTTTAGTGTTCAAAAGCCAGAAGGCTATTGTTTAGAATATTGTTGATTGACCGATTGTAGTTTGGTGAAGCAGATTCGTGTATCGTGTCTTTGTGGCTAGTATTCAAAAGCGTGTAGGTAAGGATTCAGGTTTAAGAGATGCCCTTTAGATTTATTGGGTTTGGCCGAATAGGCCAAAATCCCTAACTTCCATGTTTGGCCAAATATAGGGGCAAGGAAAGCTAGGGTGGCGATTGTCTCTTTGGATTTAGAGTTATCACTAGAATCGTGGTGTGTACATACACACTTTATGATTGATTAAGCTGTGCTAAATGTTTGTGTATGCTAAATCGATCTATGTAGCTTTGGATTTAATACCATAGCGGTATAAGCGATGATTCAGGTAAGCCCCCTGTCCGTATGAGTTTACTATTTGATGCTTTTGGAAAGCATGGCATATTTAGTATATGCGATTTAAATACATGTTGGCATGAATTACATTATGCATGTCTTGACTTATGTGGGTTAAGCGAGTGGAGGAAGTGATATTCGTGTCGACGGACACGGTGGTTTGGTACCACATTGTGACTACGGTCACGGAGGTTTGGCACCTCGGAGGTTTGGCACCTCATAGCGTCTCGTCGTGGCTGGCCGCACCACGGTGGGTTGGCCCCACGATTTACATTAAGGGATTGACGCGCGGTGATTTGGTATCACCACGATGGGTTGGCCCCATCATTTGATTTGTGACTTCGGGTCACCGGTGGTTTAGCACCACCGGTGGTTTGGCACCACAATATGACGGATTTCGTGACTTTTAAGTCACGGTGGTTTAGCACCACCCGGTGGTTTGGTACCACACGGGGTAGAGAAAGGTGTTTGGATGGCTAGGTTGGGTGCATGGTTTAGTGCATCTTAATTTGTTATAAATTGTGTATGTTGTTGCACTAAATAGGGGAAGGGTTACACATTGAGTCTTGGTGACTCACCTTCTCCTTTAACATTTTTCAGGTGACTCGTAGATCGCGGATGAGGAGCCGGATGGACTCGAGGTGGCCATGCAGTGGGAATGTGATTAAACGGACTTTGAATTATTTTCATTTATTTTGGATTTACATGTTCAAGTTGTAATAAGGCCTCCTAAGATTTTTATTTTGCTTACTTTACATATTTTGGATAATTTGTTTTAAGTGGTTAATGACTTAAAAATGGGTACACACGTTTTCTTAAATTTAACGCAAAATGTTTTATTGTGCCATCGGGTACATTCAAAATCGGTAACAACCTGACTTAATAGATCTTTAAATATAACTAAGTGCGGTTTCTTCACACACCTAAATGGTTTTAACAAAACAATATAAAATGAGATGTTTTCACCCAAACTTAAGCGGCTAAAGGAATTTTTACAAAAATGTTTTCCTCTGTAACATACCAAATTCGGTCGTAATGTTTGGGCCGGGTTTGGGGTGTTACAACTTTTAAGTAAGAAAATTGATGGTTTGTGTAGTTCTTCACAGGTACACCCAGTGATGCAGTGCGATATGAATGGAGGAGGGATGAGCAATACAGAATACCCACTTTACAACCCGAGCACTGAAAACGAGCAAATAAATTATATGGGTAATAGTCCTCGACCTCAAAATAACCCTTATAGTAACACTTACAATCCAGGTTGGAGGAACCATCCAAATTTCTCATGGGGAGGTCAAGGAAATCAGAGACAACAACCCCCTCCAGGCTTCCAACAGTAACCCTACCCACAGGAGAAGAAGCCGAACCTTGAAGAGATGCTAACAAAATTCATCGCGGTGTCAGAAACACGCTTCCAAAACACCGAAACATTACTCAAAAATTAGCAAGCATCGATTCAAGGGCTCGAGAATCAATTAGGACAACTTGCTAAGCTGATCTCCGAAAGACCACAAGGAAGCCTGCCAAGTAACACTAAAACTAACCCAAAGGAGCAAATTCATGCCATAACTACTCATGAAAGTGAAGGGTTAGACAAATCAGAACCAAGCCAGAAAGCTATGGTAAGTAAAGGTAAGATTGAGGTAAGCCATGATAAACCAAAACCGGTAATTGCAAAGTACCAACCTTGTGTGCCATACCCCAATGCAACCAAGAAAGACTATACCGAAGAACAATTCAGTAAATTTCTTAAACTTCTAAAGAAATTACATATTAACTTACCGTTTCTTGAAGCTCTTTCGCAGATGCCCAATTCAAGGAAATTTTTAAAAGAGCTTCTGAAAAACAAGCGGAGGTTAGAAAATACGTCGCATATGGAGCTAAATGCAATGTGCTCAGCAATTTTACAAAATAAATTACCACGAAAATTAAAAGATCCAGGGAGTTTTACAATTCCGTGGTTAATTGGTAGTTCATCTATTAATAATGCTTTAGCTGATTTAGGGGCAAGCATCAACGTCATGCCTTATAAACTGTTTAAACAACTAGGTCTAGGGAAACCCAAAAAAACTAGGATGAGCATCCAATTAGCTGATAAAACCATTAGAGTTCCTAGGGGTATAATCGAAGATGTGCTAGTAAAAGTTGATAAATTTATATTCCCAGTAGACTTTGTCGTTTTAGACATGGATAAGGACAACAATGTTCCTTTAATATTAGGAAGACCCTTTTTAGCAACTACTAGAACTAAAATTGATGTTGGTACAGGTGAACTCACACTTTGTGTAGGTGACGAAACGATCACTCTTCAGGCTCTTGACTCGGCTAGGACGTCAAGTGAAAAAGGTGAGAACATAAATTCGATTAATGGCCATTCAGTTCAACCTCCTTTTCAGGAAGCACCTCGGAAGTACACATCTAAGCCATATCCTAGATCTCGTGCCAACAAAGAAATAACTCATAAGGAGCGAAGGCTTCAGATCGATGAACTCGACGAGTGGAAGCCACATGTCAAGGAGAAACCAAAAACGCACGAAGAGAAATCGAGGCAACCCCCTGACAAACTTAAGGGAGACACAAATAAATTCCAGATCGGGGATCAGGTATTGTTGGATAAAACAGACCCTCGAATCGCCATTTCACACCTTAATACAAACGAAGAAATCCCTTTTAAGGTACTGAATGCCTTTCCATATGGAACAGTCGAGGTAACTAATCCTACATTCGGCACTTTTAAGGTAAACACCACTCGACTCAAACTATGCAGTAATCATAGAACTGATAGCAGGGGAGAGGAGTTTCAACTCCTCAAACCACTGTGATTATGCGAATGAAAGGTGAGTCTAGCTTAGGAATTTAAACAAGCGCTTCTTGGGAGGCAACCTGAGCTCTAACTATACTAATTAGTTTGTTTTTACTTTCGTTCATGTTTTAGGCACAAGTTCCTCCCACCACACGACCTTGCACACGGGTGTGGCCATGGCCATGTGGATACCACGAGTAAGCACATCGGCGTGGCGGAGGCTGTGCGAACTAAGGAAAACGGGCTGAGACATAATACCATGGCCGTGTGACATGGCCGTGGTTGATCCTGAGATAATACCACGGGAAGGCGACACGCCCATGCTTTGAAATCGTGGTCAAACCTGTCAAATTAACATGGGCGTGGCAACCTCTACACCGGCGTGGAAGAAGCGAACGAAGCTTGACACGATCGTGCGAGACAACACACCCACAGAACACGGACGTGGGCCGCAAAACTAGGCGTGCTAAAACCCTAATTTTTGAAGTACACAGACTCAAAACGATATACACGGGCGTGTGACACGCCCGTGTACCACTGTTTCTATATAAAAACTTCACTATTCATCTTCTCCACCCAACACTTTCCCTCTCAACCGCAGCCACCATAGTTTCTCTCCCTTTTTCACCATCCTTGACACCATCACACAATGACCAAAGGCACGACCAACACCACCACCCCCATGAAAAAGAAGCGAAAGGAGCCTAGCAAAGTCTCCCTGTGCGAGACCGATCTACATAAGTTCATGCTGGCCGCTTCATTTATCCGACAAGCCAAGGACATTTGAGTCCATTTAATTTTTCTTTTTCTTTTCTCTTGTCCTTTATTTTTATTCTATTTATCTCTCTTGTGCTTAATTTATTTTATTTTATTATATTTTCTTAGTTTTAGGTTCTAAAGGCTACTTGGGAATCACCACACCACGACCATAGACTCTACAGCCACCTTCATCTATGCCCAACTTACCGTTTCTTTTCTTTGACTTTAGCCAAGATTCAGGAAGTTCACTTCTATCCCTATCTTTTGATTTTTTTTATTATTGATATCTATCTTTGTACATTGTGGACAATGTACATCTTAAGTGTGGGGGTGAATTTTATAAATTCCTAACTTTTTGCATTATTCTCAAATCCCTGAATTATGTCTTGTTCTTAAGTAAATTTTCTCATGTTACTATTAGAATGAAATTTCCTTTGGTTTATGATTTTTATTAATATGTTTTGGATTAAGTCATAGGAAATTGTGCAGTGATGATTTAAACTTTAGGAGACTAGAGAATCAAGCATGATTAGGTTATTTTTAGAATTAAATAGTTGATAGGTTGTCTGCCTGAATCTAATGATTACCTTGAAGTTTGAAATATACGAGGTTGACATCAAAAGCCCATAATTTTTGTGAGATCTTGAGCCTTTTAGAGCATACATTCTTTTCTTGCTCACTTTATTGATTATGAGTGTGTCAACATTGATTTGTTATTCTAGAACTTGCTTCGATTATACATGTCGAGACCACACTTTTGATTTGATATACTGAAATGATAAAGGCACCTAGGTTTTAACCTACTTACTCCCAAAAAGCCTACCTTCATGTTTAACCCTTAGTGAACCCCATTGAGCCTAACAAACCTTTCATTGATTTACCCTCAATATTAACCAAAAACCTATTATTGTTGAAATCCCTTTAATTAATTTGACCCTAATTCTGTCGAGATCTGATTTGAACAGATTACTTAGCTTAACTATGCTTTCTATTTCAGTTGTTAAATTTTTTACTATTGTTTGATTTGTTCTTACAAAAAAAAAATCTATTATTATTTGAAGTTCATCCATTATTAGTTCTATGTTAATTGAGCTTATACATTTAAATTCCACATCTTGAGAAGAAGCTCGTATTATGAAATTTTAATTGATGTAATTATTCGAGTTTTTTTTTATCTTTCTAGTAAAGTAATTTGTCAATTCAATCTCGATTCTAACCCTTTTAATTCAGCCTTTATCCACACCTTTAACCCTAGCCCCGTTACAACCCTTAAAAGACCTTTTGATTTGTGTATCATATCATTCTATAGTGGTGGATATTTGATTTTCATGCAAGCCTATGGGATTAACTTTTCATGTTGACACTTGAGTGCTTAATTTCTAACCTTAAACACTTTGAGTGATTTGAGTGAAACTTTAGTGAGGATGTCAATTTTTTTCGATTTTGAATTAAAGGTAATTATTTAGGTAAAGGGAAACACCTATGTTTTCGTACTACAAAAACTATGACTTTGATTGTTTGAATCCTTAGGACTCTTCTAGTTAAATTATCAATGTATGAATTTCCTATGAATTATGATTAAACATTATTGATGAAGATTATGAGTTGAGGAAATTCAATTTTAATTGTGAGCTGAGAATTTTGCTTGAGGACAAGCAAATGCTTAAGTGTGGGGGTATTTGATAAACCGTAATATACACATATTTTAATCCCACATTTAGCATACTTTTGGATGATTTATCCCCTGAATTGTGGAATTTGATGCTCCTAATCCTTTAATTTCATGTTTTATACTTAGGAGAGCATCGGAGGATGAAAAGAACGGGAAACGGGCCAAAAATGGAGAAAATGGGCCAAAGGAAGAAATCCACACGGCCTAGAGGTAACCACACGGCCGTGCCACTTTAGCAGACCCAAACACGGCCCGGGCTCGATTCACACGGGCGTTCCACACGGGCGTGTCCCTACCGTGACCCGTTTTAATTCCACGCGGATTAGGTTACTTGTGGGCCAAGAAAGGCATTCCAAAAGCCTATATAAACACCCTAAGTTTGACCTAAAAGGGGGGTTCGACAGAAGCGAAGCCAGAGAGGGCTGAATACAGGGAATTACTCCAAGAATGCCAGTTGATCCATCTCAGAAGCCAGAATCACACTCAAGACGGAAGATATTCCCTTCAATTTCCTTTAGGGGGTTTTAGGGTTTTTCTTTATGTTTTGTTATTTATTTTCTTCTGAGATGTATTCTTTTATAAACATGGACTAAACCCCTCAAATACCTGAGGGGGATGAAACCTAAGACGGATCTTGTTATTTTTTCTGAACATATAATAAATACTTGATTTGTTCTTAATTATGTGTTCTTAATTCTTGTCTTAATATTCCAGGATATTGATTCAAGTACTAATGTCCTTATTCAGAGGAGCAAAAGTCCCTGTTTAAGAGTAGATCTAACATAGTTAAGTGGAGTTGATCGCACTCTTAGAGATAGGACGACAAAAATCTGCCGAATTAGGGTCAAACCTAATATGGGAGTCCATAGATCGAGTTAATGCAACACTAGGGGTTTTAATTAGAAAGAAATTTCAATTAATCAACCTAGGGTTAGACGTTATTAGTCTCGAAATGGATAATAATATAAATTAGGGAATCCTACGGATCAAGTCAAGTGAATAAATAAATGCAGTTGAGTTAAATAACAAGTGAAGTCTAGGTGGATTCTTCCTCGGGTATTGTCTTAATCAATTGATTTTCCCAAAAGTAATTGCCCAATTCATTCTCTTTGTCTTAGCATCCTTAGTTTAGTAATTATTTAATTAGTTAGATAAACGTCAATCTTCTTTATTTTTAGGCTAGATAATAAAAAGAAAGTCAGTACTAGTACTTTTGGTTCCTTTGGGTTCGACATTCCGGTCTTGCCACTAAGCTATACTACTGTTCGATAGGTGCGCTTGCCTTAATCGTCCTAATAGTTAGTTTCTAGGCTCGATCATTCATAAATATTAAAACTTCTACACGATACCGCCCATCAACCATATAAACCATCAATCTTTTTACTCAAAAGTTCTACCTGATTTAATAACAAGGTGACCGCATCAACGTTAAAAACACCGGCTATTTTCATCGGCTTTGTTCTCATGACTTGCCACTGATAATTATTCAGTGGCATCTCCTCTATAAACTCATAAGCCACTTCAGGTGTTTTGTTATTCAGAGTTCCACTGACGGCTGCATTAATTAGTTGCCTAGTTAAGGGGTTCAAACCGTTGTAAAAAGTTTGAACCTGTAGCCATAGAGGTAACCCATGGTGGGGGCACCTTCTCAATAAGTCCTTATACCTCTCCTATGCATCATATAGAGTCTCTAAATCCATTTCCATGAAGGAAGAGATATCATTCCTCAGCTTGGCTGTCTTAGCTGGTGGAAAGTACTTTAACAAAAATTTCTCGGTCATTTGCTCCCATGTAGTGATAGAACCTCGTGGTAAAGAGTTCAACCACTACTTAGCCTTATTCCTCAACGAGAAGGGAAACAATCGAAGGCAAATGGCATCGTCAAAAACGCCATTTACCTTAAAAGTGCCACAGAATTCTAGGAAATTAGCCAAATGAGTATTTGGATCTTCATCCTGCAAACCATCAAACTGAACAAACTGTTGAATCATTTGAATAGTGTTAGGTTTCAGTTCAAAATTATTTGCAGCAATAGCAGGTCTAACAATACTCGATTCAGCCCCAATTAAATTGGGCTTGGCATAATCGTACATAGTACGAGGAGCAGGATTTACGGCAACCACAAGAGGTAGCTGATTATTCTTATTTTCAGCCATCTCCTCAGTAATAACAATAATTTCCTCTTGCTCTTCTACTGTACTTTGTCGACTCTACCTCGCTTCTCTACGATTTTTGCGAGTTGTACTTTCAATTTTGTTGTCAAACATTAGAGGTCTTGACGGGTTTCTTGTAACAGCCTGATTTAGGGTCTAGTCAGAATAGTAGTGTGAGACCACAAATCTGAATTACTAAAATGAGCTTTTAAGGTATTTGAAATTTTTTCATGATATTATGAAAGTTTCATGTGGAAATTTTATGAAAATTTCCATTAAAGGGTCCACTAGGACTAAATTGCAAAAGTTGCAAAATATGAGTTTCTAGATGCTTTTTGTATAAAATAGCTTTGGATTGGTAATTTGAAGTCCTTAAGTAGCAATTTTCCCAAATTATAATTTTTGGACAAAAATGGACATGAGTTAGTAATATTTGAAAGTTTAGTAAAAAGGGCATTTTGGTCATTTGGCTTTTAATGATTAAAAAGGATGAAATAAGTCAAAATTTATGTTCATCTTCTTCAAGCTTGGCCAAAACTTTGAAGAACTCCATATCTAGGGTTTATTCAATTTTTCAAGCTCATAGTAAGTGCATCCTAGCCTCGTTTTTAATATTCTTCGTATTTTTTGAGTTCTCGTAACATGAATTAGCTATTTTTAGCTATAAGATGAGCTAAGATGCATGTTCAAAAATATACCCATGTATGGTATGTTTGTAAAATGATGTTTTATGGAAGATTATGAGAGTTTGATGTTAGATAAACATCTTTTTCTAAGTGAATTTCATGAGAAATGCTAGTAGGGACTAGTTTGTAAAATTTATGGAATTTGTCATACATGGTAGAAATTGTAAGAATTTGATATTGCTATAGTTGAGACTATTAATCAGCTAAGCATGATGTATTAGAAAGTTGAATGAAAATCACTTTACGAGCCTTGGGACAAAAGTGTAATTATGAGAAAGTTTAGGGGCAAAATAGTAATTTTTGCCAATGTATGTGTTAAGAGTCAATTTAGTCAATATGGGTATTAAATGAGCTAAATTATTATTATAGATCAAGACAAACGAAGCTCGGACCGAAACCGAGGCAAGAACAAAGTCGAGGACTAAATTGCATATCTACCTATATTTTGTACATTGAGGTAAGTTTGTATGATTTGTAAGCTTTATGATTTATATCATTGAATTGCTTAATATAATGTACAATATTACCATGAAAATGTTTAATGCTATGTTAACAAAGAAATCAATGAGATTAAGCATGAGAAAGTCCCAATTGAAGTTGAATTACTTAGGATACTCGATCTATCACATGAGACAAGAAAGTCCATATAAGACCAAGCCAAGGCATGGCATCGGCAATCAAGAAAGTTATCATGTAAGACCAAGACAAGTCTTGGCATTGAAGAGTTATTATGAGATGAAGACCCATATAAGCCCAAGCCAAGGCATGGCATTGGTGAGTCACCAAGCAAAGATGTCATGTAAGTCCAAGACAAGTCTTGGCAATGAAAAGTTATCATGAGATAGAGATTTCATGTAAGTCCAAGCCAAGGCTCGGCATTGACCAGTTCACGAGTAAAGATACCAAATAAGACCATGTCAAGACATGGCAATGGTAAGTTCCCAATGGAACATATAAGTAAGACTTTGTGTAAGTCCATGTCAAGACATGGCATCGATACCAAGATGAGAGATCCCATGTAAGACCATATCTAGGATATGGCTTTGGCATTGAGTTATATATGAGATGAGATTCAGTATCCTCGGTTATTCCTAGAAATTCATCGGGCAAAATAAGTAAAGCTATTATCAAGTTGAAAATGAGTATCATTCATGTTATGAATGATGAATTAGTGATTATGATTATTATAGTAAAGTATACTGATCTATGCGATCAAGTGATACAGGTACTTTGTTTACCTCACGAGCATGAGATATGTAATAATCAGTAAGAGTAAGTAAGCTTTAATAGCTGAAATTTATGATGCCAAATGGTTTATGTTAAGCGAGTATGTTTCTATGTGCATTATATTCAAACTTACTAAGCTAAATGCTTACGTCTTTATTTCTTTCTTTCCATGTAGTCCCGCCAAGCTAATCTCGTGGATCATCGTCATCGGGGCTCGAAGCACACTATCAATCGCTATTTTGGTATAGCCAAGTTGTTCATATTAAGTATGGCATGTATAGGAAACATTTCATTTTGAGAATATGTCTTAAAAAGGGGCAATAGTATGGGCTATCAAGTTCACTATTCTTTTGTATATGGCTAAGTGATTTGCCAAGATTGACTAAGTATGTATGTTTATTGCTATCAATGAATCATGTAGTGTTATTCATGAAAGATGTAGTAATTTGAGTTGTTGAATTGAGTGTGAGATTAATCATGATTTCAGGGTGGCAATTGGCTTGGTAAATAGCCCACATGTGCCCACATGGATAGACACACGGGCGTGTGTCTGGGCCGTGCGTCCCCTACACCTTAGTACCTTAAGTCAGAATAGGCTACGGGTTAATCCCACGGCTGTATGTTTAGGCCGCGTGTGACACACGGTTAGCACATGGGCGTGTGCCCTGGCCGTGTGAAGTCTGCACCTTGCACTTGTAATTTGAATTGCCACACGGCTGAAGTACACGGGCGTGTGTATGGACCGTGTGGATAAGTCAGAATGCCAAAGTTTAGCACACAGGCCAAAGCCACGGGCGTGTCAAGGCCGTGTGATATTAGTCAGTGTCGACCACGGGTGGAAGACACGGGCATGTCTTAGGGGTACACGGGTGTGTCCCATGTCACATGGGCATGTGACCCCTGTTTCGAGGAAAAGTTCCCGATTAAGTTCTGAAGGTTTCCGGATAGGTGTTTAAGGCCTCGTAGACCCATGAAACGCATGTTTTGATTAAGAAAGAGAAGTTTCTGTTTTGAAACAAAATTTTACAGCCTGTAAGTAAATGTTTTCCTTAAGTTCAAGTATGGTAATGTCTCGTATCCAGTCTCAATCTCAGATTTGGGTATGGGGTGTTACATTTCTTCTAGTCATAAACTAAAGGAACCTGCCAGAAGAAAATAAAAGAAAAGTTAGTAAACAAAAATTAAAATTAAGACAAAATAAAATGCATTGAAAATAAAAATGGCTAAAGTAATAAAAATTAAGTGTTCCTAATATTTTAGTCCCCGACAACGACGCCAAAAACTTGATGACGTCACGAACTAAAAAAAATACGACAAAGGAAAGTGCACCTATCGAATGGTAGTATAGCTATGGTGAGTCGGGAATATCGTATAAATTGAGGGAATATCGAATGGTAGTACTAGTAGTTACTATCTTTTTATTATCTAGTCGAATAAATTGAGGGGATTTATTTTAACCTAGTCTTAACTAACCTAATTGCTAAGACGAAACAGAGAATAAAGTAGGAAAATATTTGAAGAAAATCGAAGAGAGAGACAATACCCAGGAAAGAATCCACCTAGACTTCACTTATTATTCTAAATCTGAATTAAATGATTTATTCACTTGTCTTGATCCGTAGAAATCCCTAACTTATGTTAATATCTCTTTCGAGAATAAAAATGTAACACCCCAAAATTTTAATTTTTGACTTCGTGTATGTGTGACACACAATGTCTATCTGCTTCAGTGGTTTATGTGTTCTGGGTGTGTGTGAGAGGTCCCAAGTTCAAGCCTTACTTGGGCAAATTTTGGTATTTTTATAAATAAAGCCTTAACCTTGTGCAAAGGGCTTAAGTTTAAATGTTGGGTAAATTACATCAGAATGGGCCTGCTGGTCTGGTGGTTAAGTGGTGTGTTATTATGGTGGAGGTCTTGTGTTTGAATCCCTGCGCAGGCAAAGGTGTTATTTTTTGCTCAGATTTTTGGATAAAGTTGTGTAATAGGGGGATTCTGAGTAGTGGATGTGAAGTGGGAATTAGGGGAGAAGATTAAGGGATTTTGGGGATTATCGGTGTCGAAACTATTTTTAATCGGGTTTTAGAAAAACGGGTTCAACTTTAAAAATATGGAAATGGAGTCGCCACTAATCCTTTATTCAAGGTATGATCGGATCACCTTAAGATGAATTATTTTAATAAAACATTTTTATTAAAACAACAATTTTGGTCTATGAAATCTAAGAAAACATGTTCGGGAGTCGGTTACGCACGAGGAAGGATTAGCACCCTCCCAATGCCCAAAATTGGTACCAAATTGATTAATTAATGTCCTCACGTCAAAAATTTGAAAAGATTTTAAAATACGATCCTTTTTGTTAGGGAAAACTTGAAAAAATTAAGCCTGATGCCGAGACCTGCTTATTTTGAAAGAACAAAGTATCATACCCAGTGAGTTAGGATACAACGTTTTGTGTCCTCGAAGATATGCTTATCTTTCGACATTCAATACTCGTACATTTAAAATTAAGAAGGATACTCCATTATTTGGGTCAAATGAAAAATCGAAGCCCAGTAAGTTAGGGCACTATTTCTCATAATTCCCGAATACGGAATATTGCCTTTGTTGTTTTGAAATTCTTATCTCGAGATGATAAAATATAACACCCAGTAAGTTAAGGCGCAATGTCTCAAATTCCCGAGAATAAGTTTTTATTTGACATATTGTTCATTTGTATTTAAGAGAAAAAAAAAGGGTACTCGGTTGCTAGGTTTTAACGAGGAAAATTGGAACCCAGTAAGTTAGGGCACAATTGTCTCAAAACCCCTAAACACGAGCATTGCCTTATTTCAGAAAAACTTTAAATAATAAGAAAAATGATCTTTAAAGCTAAATTGACATTAAACACAACATTTTTCATAATATGCAATGGAATACTAATATACAAAGCCAACATCAAATATTACAATGATGAATCACAAATAATTAATGGCTACGAGTTAACAAATTATAATCCATGCAATAGCAATAATCATAGAACAGAATTAACAATTGAAGAAAATAGAGCAAAATATTATACAAAAACAAGAAAAATGAATGTAAAATGAAAAGTAATTAATACTCATATTATGCAAAATTATTTAAAGGTAAGATATGTGTGAAATAAATTTTAATACATAACAAGGTATGATCTTTCAAATTAATTGATTATATACACTAATTTTAAAATAAAAACACATATATATAAAAACATGGAACATTTTTAATAAAAATAGAACAATTTTAAAATGACTAACACATAAATCTTAATGTAAGTAATTTGAACTAACTAATATATATATATATATACACGAATGTTCAAAATAAATAATATATAAATTTAATGTGAATAATATACACAAAAGAAATTAAAATGAAAATGGATGCAATGGACAACGTAGAATTATTTTTAAAATAAACTATAATGATAAGACAAATAAAACAAGTAAATTAAAACCAGATTATGGGCAAAGTTAGAAATGAAACAAAATTCGGGGTCTAAATGCTAAATATGAAAATAACAAGGGACCTAAATGGAGTGCGCGCGCAAAGAACAGGGGCTTAATAGGTAATTAAACCAACCCCTAAAACACATCGTTTCGGTGCAGACCAAAATGAATCAGGAACAAATGTCTTTGGGCAAAAATAAAAAAAATAAAAAGAACGCAAGACCACATTGTAACACGACACAAAAGCGGAAGGGCTTTTTGCACAAATATCCCTTCACCGCAAAAACGCGCAGATCCTGGGGGTCAAGTCGGGTCAACCCGATCCAACTCAAAACGACACCGTTTTGAAGCTATTGAAATTAGCCTCAAACGACGTTGTGTCTCTCGTCTATAAAAGGCAAAAATTTGCTTTTTTTTAAAAAAAAATTTGCTGTGTCGTTTAAAAAAAACAAAGAAAGGAAGGGAATCCTCTCTGCTAGTTTTTTTTCGCCCTTGTTCGCGCTGTCCCCGGTCCGCCTCCGTATATGGCGGTCGGAGTTCCCAAACGGGCCTTTTTTCGAAGCCCAAACCCCGACCCTAAAGGGATCTCACAGCTCGCAAGGATGGAGACGTACTCCGATAGTGGCGAAACGCGGGGAAGACTGGTAAGTTTTTTTCGCTTTCTGGTGTATCAAAAAATGAAAAAAATAAGAACCTTCGACGCAAATAAAAATTTCACCTTTAAAACTGCTCTTTGTTTCTTGTATTTCGTATTTGAAATCGTGAAGAACCCCTTACAGTGGTTGATTTTGGGCTTTTTAAAGTCAAAATCGAAAATAAAATAAAAAATAAAAATACAACTATATATTTTTTTTGTTTTCTTGTTTCTCTCTGCTGCTATTTGTTGTCGTAGTGCAGGTACGGTGGCTTGGCAGCGTACGGAGGCCGTACGCACAGACGTGGCGACGCGCGAGTGTGAGGACCAAGGCAGTCCAAGCGTTTGGCTGGGTTGCGACGCTGGAAGCTTGCGGTGCCAAGGGGAAACCCTAGGGTTTCCTGTTTGTGTTCTATTGTGGGCTAGGGGTATTTGGGCCTGCTGTTGATTTTTGGGTTGAGTGGTTTAGGGCCTGTTATTGGGTTTGAATTTATTTGGGCTTGTAAAAACTGTTAAAATGGACTATTTAATAGACTTTGTTTTTTTTGTTATTTGTTTTGTTCATGTTTTTTTGTTCGAATCTGGTTGGTTAATGGGCCGGGCAAATTTTGGGCCCTACAATCGGGATTTTATTTTATTTTTTTCTCATAACTGAATTTTGGCTCCCTTTTCCAAAAAAAAAAAATTCTGCAGTCTATTCTTCTCCCTCTCCTCTTGCCGAAATTCTCTGAGTTTTTCCATCTTTCTCTTCTTTTTCTTCTTCTTGATTTTTCCCTAATCCATTTATTTTCCTTAGTTTTTGCACGCGGTTAGTGCTCACTTAGTTTCGGTAAGTGTTTCTCTTCGTTTCTGTCATGAATCTCTTAGCGACTGAAGTGGTAATGTTTTTTCTCTGTGATTTGGGCGTAGGGGGAGGCTCGGACTGGTGAATTCAGTGTTCTCGTCTTAACAATAGTTAAACGGAGGGTTATCGTCGGTAGTAAGTTGGGTTTCCGTTCGTTCTTGGTTGTCAATTCGCTTGTAAATCCATTAAATTGATGTTGAGTATCTTGATTTTAGGCCTTGTAGTGCTCGGGAGTGATTAGGCATCAAAACGATACCAGGTGTGTACCCGAAATGCAGAAAATGGGGTTCAGCAAAAAGCCAAAATTGCTTGCTATCGAGAAATAAGAGAAATAAGAGAAAATGATGAGAAGAATTGTAGAGAAAGGAAATAAGGGTGTTAAAAACTAGGAAATCAACATTTTGCAGTAAAACAATTTTGGACAGCAGCAGTAGTCTAATTTTGAAAAATCATCAAAAATAGTGTAAATTGAGTTAGAGGTTTAATAAAATATGAAATTAAATTTTATTGAGTCTAGTCTTTCATGGAAGAAACAGTGTAAGCAGTGGAATTGTAAATCATGAGTTATAATAAATTTTGTGAGACAAGTTCAGAATGATTTCGGGTTCCCCTGTTTTGAATCTGGAAAATTATCAAAAATTGTAAAAAAAAAATTAGGGGCTTAAATTTATATTTTTAAATACTTAATGAGTCTATTTTAAAGAGAAACAAACAGAAACATCATCTAAATTCTGTACTAAGAGATAAATAATTTTTAGTAAGGAAAGATCGAAGCTGTCAAATAGCAGAATAGGGATAATTTTAAAGATTTTACTGTACTTATTTGATAAACTATAAATTTTGAAAATTTTATGGTAGAAAGATATTTGAGTCTAGTTTCAAAAACATCAAGTGGATCTTAATTTGGAATTCTTTAGCTCAAGATATAAATAATTTAGTGATAATGACTCAAGTAGACAGCTTTGAATGAACATATAAGTAAATAGTGAAAACATATATGAGTATTGAGCTAGCACGGGTTACTTTAAAAAATGGATCACACGGCCAAGGCCAATTTGGGCCGAGTGGGCCACACGGGCGTGTGGGCCCACACGGGTAGGTAACATGGGCGTGTGGGCCCATTTTTTTTGAAATGTTTTTAAGGCTGCACAGGTCGCCCAAGTCGACTGTGAACCTACATTAGGGTCGGTAAGCGCTACTTAGACACCTAAATGTGTGAAATTGATTGAATGATATCATCTTTGGGCATGTTAATATCTAAACCTGAATATATGTCTTGAAATTGCATAATAGCATGTCATCCATTGTATGTTGCATTGCATTGGGTTGGGGTTGTTATTCGGAGGAAGTGTCTTGAAAGGCTTTAAGCCTAATTTCTTGGCGACTCGGGCCTTAGGCCTAAGACATTCAGCGTGTAATCGTGAATACTGATTGTTTGTTTGTTTCTACGGGATTACACATTGAGTTTACGTAAACTCATCCTTTTTGTTTAATTTGTACAGGTAATCCCCAGACTTAGGCGGATCGGTGCGACGGAGGACTCAGTGGTGACCACAGTAATTTTTGGACTTCATGGTTTTCAATTTACGGTTTATGATTTGATTATTTGGGTTGTAATTTAAGGACCCTCTGGGACTTTGGTTTTAAATTTGGGTTTTTATTTATTTTACTTTATGGATTTATACCTGCTGGTCGTAGGAAATTCGGTTTTCAAAAATTTATAGTATTTCCTAAACGCATGATCACCTAGACTGTTTTATTAAAGCTTCCGCAATGAGGAATGTTTTCATCGTAACAACGAGGTTTCAAAAACACTATCGTGTGACATTGCCAGATACGGCCATAACGTCTAGGCCGGGTTTGGGTGTTACAAAAAACAACTGACTCTAGGTTGATTAATTCAAATCTCTTTCTAATTAAAACCCCTATTGTCGCATTAACTCGATCATGGATTCCCCTATTAGATTTGACTCTAATCCGGTAGATTTATGTCGTCCTATTTTTAGGATTGCATGCAACTCCACTCAATTATGCCAGATCTACTCTTAAACAGGGACTTTTGCACCACTTGTAACATCCTGAATTAATGGGCCTTTGTGTTTAATATGTTGTTATGCTTAATGTGTTAATTGGAATGTTTAAGGGGTTCAGATTGGGCTCAGGGTTGGGCCGAGGCCTTAATCAAATTTTCTGTTCGGACACTCTAGTGGAAAGCCTGATAGGATAGGGCTTAAAAGATGTTATCTATGATTATAAGACACAGATGGGCTTGTGGCCCAGTGGCAAAGTGGCGCCACTTAGAGAGAAGGGAGGTGGCGTCAGCTGAGGAGGCTCAAGTTCGAGTCACATGAAGCCCAATTATTTTAATTAAGATTTGTTAATTTTCGGTATTTAAGTGGGTAGAGTGGGACGGCAATAATGCTTGAAATTAGGAGGATTAATTTGAGTGGAAAATGCAGATAATATGGCAGATAAAGGGAGGAAGAGGTTGTGTGATCTAGGCTTCTTTCGGAGATGTGATCAGATAAAGATAAGGGAGGAAATTTAGGATTTATCTGCTGGTCACAGTGGTGGCCGAAATTCTAACACTGAGGGGGAGGAGGAATCGATTGTAATATGGCTAAGGGGTGCCGAAATTTCCCTTGATTAGTAGCTTAGTTTTAGTTTTAAAAAAGGGGCATTTTCGATTTTTAGGGAGTAGGTGCCGAAATTTTGTGTTTAAGTGAGGGGAATACCTTTTTATTTTCGGTATTAGGGTTTTATTCTTCCATTCTTTTCTTCAATTCCGGCATTTGGGTTTTTTCTCTCATTTTTTTCTCTCATTCTCTGCTTAAGCCGAAATCCCTAATCTTATTCTCTCATCTCCACTTTTAGGCAAAAGACGAAATTCCATTGTTTTCTCTACTTTCATCTCCATAGCCGAATACCCTTGTCTATTCCTTTCTCTTTGCCGATTTCTTCATCAAAGCCGAATCTTCATAGATCTCTTGAGATCATCTTTTCTTTTTGATCTTCTCAAAAGCCAAAATTCTCTAGGAGTTGTCGAATTCCCTGTGTTAAGGTAAGTGCCAAATTCTTCCTTCACTTCTTCTCTTTCGATTTTTGGAGGCCAAACACGAAAGGCTAATTGATGTGGCAAGGTTATCCCTTGAGTAACGTTTTGATTGTTCTTATGTTCACATCTTGGGGCGACATTTCGGGAAATCGGAGTAGATCGAATCATTTAGATTCCAAAAGCTGGAAACCGCTAGTCTCTAAGTCCCATACCTCTTTTCGAGATTTCAAGGTAAGGGGTTCTCTTTAGATTTTCGTTAGGATCGGCTATTGTATTTGTGATCTTAACCATATGTTATGGATTAACAACCATATGTTATGATGGTAGCAACTGATAAGGTCTTTTGATGGAATCAAATATCGATCAGGCAAAGGAGGGGATTGGATTTGTTAAACCAATCCCTAAGTTTAAGAAACGAGCAGTGTCAGCAGTTCAAGATTGGCCACCAGGTTGTGGACCAGCTTCGGAACAAAATCTTAGACAATTAGCAGTCGTATCGGCTTCTGATAGTGTCGACATAGAAGGTGTCGTCTTGACTGTAATCAGGTGTGTAGATCTCTATCACACTAAATAATTTGTACTATATATGTTATGGGCTAAAAGCGGGAAAAGGTGTATGGATGGATCGTATTACCCAAAAGGGTAGGCAAAGAATGCAGTGCGTAACCATAGAAACTTCTCTATGTGTGTATCGATGTATGTAAAAACACGTGATCTTTTAGGTAGTATCTTTGTTTTGAATTTGCATGGATGTATGCATGGGATAGGGTTAATACGATGAAGGGGAAGAGCATGTTAATAGGTTACTTGGTGATCGGTGGTTAAACCACGAATCAGTAAAATTAGGTCACAATAGTGATCGGTGGCTAAGCCACGTTAAATTTATTCTGGTTGTTAGGAATAGGGCATATTTGTCGATATGGTGTGTAGCGGTTGGTGGGTTGATTGTAGAAATCCCCAAGGTGTGTTGGCTGGTATGCGGATTTGGTGTGTAGAGGATGGATTTCTAGGTTGGGTTGGCCCATGTTGCATGTAAATATTCATTTGCCATTGTGTATGGGCCAAGGCCCATAATGTGTTTGTGGGCCTAAAGCCTTTTATGTGTTTTGGGATTTGCACACTCGAGTCTTGGTGACTCACCCCTTTAATTTCACGACTTTTCGGATGAGCGGTAGATCGTGGACATGGGAGCCGAGGCGGACTTGAGGGCCATCAAGTTTTTTTTATTTTCATAAACTATTTTGGTTTTCCTTTAAGTTTTAATTTTGGGACTATTTATGTAATAAGGCCCCATGGCTTAGGTTATCGCTTTATATTTGTTAATGTTTACAGTTTAAAAATTTATGTTCAAGGACTTAAGTCATAAAAAGTAATAAAATGAGTTTTCCAAACATGTTCAACGGAAAAGCAAAGGTTTTCATCAAATATCTTATTTTTAACAAATGCCTAAATAAAGAAACTGAGATTTCCAAAAACCATCAAAGCAAAGTTTTTAACAATAAACCCCATAGCATACCAGATCTGGTCGTAGCATTTGGGTCGGGTTTGGGGTGTTACATTTTGGTATCAGAGCCCAGTTGCAAAACTCGTGCTGTGAAATGGGTCCAGTGGTAGTTTATAAATTGGTAAAATGCTGTGGTTGAGATATGGTCTTCGAGTCTACCGGCACCCGATCCACGCAGGTAAGTATTCTAACTCTTGATTTGATATGCATGTTGGGTTTGATGGGCTTCATGGATGTAGACTAGTATGATAGGAATTAATGGACTTTAGGCCTAGTTTAAACAATTCTTTAAATTCATAAAACTTAATCTAACTAAACATGTCTGTAAACCAGTCACTGGGTTAGGGTGTGGCAACAGGCATGCGCATGTCTAGGGTTGGATTCAAGGAGAGCCTGGTACTTAAGCGGTCCTAGTGACTCACCTCCTCTTCGCTGGAATCCTACCTGGTGCATAGTGACTGTTCACTTTAGCCACGAGGACTTGTTGACGGGCCAAAATTTATAATTAAAACCCGGAAGGGACCAGCCACCCTATTTTGCAAAATTACTAAAAATACCCCCTAGTTTTGTAAAATTTCTGAAATACCCTTGATTTGTGAAAATTTCCCAGAATACCCCAGATTTGTAAAACTACCAAAATTTGTGAAATCACCGAAACACCCCCGGTTGGCAAAATTACCAAAATACTCATGTTTTGTAAATTTACCCGAAAAACTCTAGATTTACAAAAGTACCCAGTTTCTGAAATCATCAAAATTTGAGAAATTACCACAATGTTCTCGTTTTAAAAAAAATCCAAAATACCCCTGCTTTAAAAAAATACCAAAATATCTCTATTTCGAAAAATCACCAAGATACCCTATTTTGTGAAATTACGAAAAATACCCCGTAGGAAAGAACTACGAAAATACCCCTGGGTAGTGAAATGACGAAAAAACCCTTATGTGATGAATGTGGGTTCATGGATGATACTTGTATGTTGATGTATGATGGTTGAATGTATGTGGAACTAGGAGATATAAACTTGAGACTGAAACCTGTAGATATAATTTTGAAATTGAAAGAACTACTCTTAAAACTACTGTCCATAAGATTGTTCGTGGTTAATCAGTGGAAGAAATTAATAATTCATAAAATTTCTAATCAGATAAACGCGAATCGGTAGAATGAGTACAAGGGGTCGTGGACATCCTGCGTGTGGCCGTGGTAGGGGTAGGATGGTCGTGTGCGAACCGATGAGGATCGGTTATAGGTGCGAAGCGAGATGCCAGTACCACCAGCTGCGGAGGTGGAATTTTAGGATCAAACGGCCGAAGATGATGCGGTATCCCAGGCGATGTTAAGGGTTTTAGAGAGGGTTGCTGGGGCAGGCATGGGCACAGGAGCCCGAAAATGCGTGTCGGCGACTTAGAGCCTCTTTGGGGCGAGAAGTGTTTAGGGAAATTTTGGAATAGCCCAGTACTGGTGAGTCTTGGTTGGAGGTGGTTGAGCGTATAATGGATGATCTGGATTTCACGGAGGAGGAAAAGCTGAAAGGGGTTGTATCTCTCCTGCGGAACGAAGCTTATCAATGGTGGCTTATGGTTAAGGATGGTACGATGGCTGACCGTATCACCTGGGATTTCTTCAAAACGGCGTTTCAGAGTAAATACATTGGGACAAGTTATGTGGATGCGCAGCGTAGAGCATTTCTGAATCTGGTGTAAGGAAGTAGGTCGGTGGCTGCGTACGAAGCGAAATTCTTACGCCTTAGCCGTTATGCTCAGGGAATGGTGGCCACAGACCATGAACGTTGTGTTCGATTTGAAGATGGTCTAAGGGATGATTTGCGTGTATTGATAGCTCCACAGTGGGAGAGGGAATTTGCTGTGCTTGTGGAAAAAGCTAAGATAGCTGAGGAGGTGAAGCGGACAGAGAAACTAAATCGGGATAGAGATAGGGTGGAAGTAAGAGGAATTTTGGATCGTCAGGGGCAGTTGGGCGTACTCAGAAAAGGCCTAGGTCAGACGGGCCGAGGCAAGATGAGAGACCTGCTGCTGTTAGTCAGACACAGAAGTGTGCTCGATGTGGTAAATTCCATGTAGGTGAGTGTTGGGCGGGCAGTGGGAAGTGCTTTAGATGTGGATCTACGGACCACCAAGTTAGAAACTGTCTGTAGCAACGGGGCAGTGAAGGGCCCACGGGTCAAGGGAATGCACAGTCAGGAAGAGGTGGTCAGCAGCCACAGAGAGGTCATGGTCCAGCCAGAGGTGGTAACGGTTCCGGTCGGGGCCGTGGAGCACCAGGCAGAGGGGCAAGAAACACTGAGGCGAGACAACCGGGGTTAGTGTATGCTACCAGACGTAGAGAGGAGGCTGACGCACCGGATGTTATAACCGGTACGTTTTTAATTTTTGGTTTGCCTTACACTGCATTGGTTGATATTGGTTCGATGCATTCCTATGTTGCTAGTGCTATAGCGGGAACTTTGAACTTAGATTATGAGACTTCTTCTAGGGAAAGGACTGTAGTGAGCCCTTTAGGACAAACTGTAGTGGTGAACAAACTGTATAAGGATGTACCCCTAAAAGTTCAAGGGGTAGCCTTTTGGGCTGATCTGATGGAACTGTCGTTTGGGGAGTTCGATTTGATCATAGGAATGGATTGGCTGGTGAAGTATTAAGCAAATTTAGACTGTGCAGCCAAGCGTATGGTGTTAAAAACTCCCGAGGGTGGTGAAGTGTTGGTGATAGGTGAAAGGGGGAACTGTTTGTCAAATGTGGTGTCTACCTTAAGGGCAGAAAGGATTGTGAGGAAAGGATGCGAGGCAATTCTAATGTTTGTTCGGGCTCTGGAAGCCAAGGAACTAACTGTCGGAGATGTTAGGACGGTGAAGGAATTTCTAGATGTTTTCCCAGAAGAGCTCCCGGGATTACCCCCAGATCGTGAAGTGGAGTTTGGTATCGATCTTCTTCCGGGAACAGCGCCAGTATCTATTGCTCCGTATAGAATGGCGCCGAAGGAGTTAGTGGAGTTAAAGGCACAGATCCAAGAGTTGATGGATAAAGGGTTTATCCGACCAAGTGTGTCGCCTTAGGGAGCGCCGGTGTTATTCGTTAAGAAGAAGGATGGATCAATGCGTATGTGCATTGACTATCATCAGTTGAATAAGTTAACAATCAAGAACAAATACCCGTTGCCGAGGATTGATGACTTGTTTGATCAGTTGAAGGGAGCCTCAGTCTTTTCAAAGATAGATCTGAGGTCAGGGTACCATCAGCTTAAGGTCAAAGAGGCGGATATTCATAAGACGACTTTTAGGACTCGCTATGGTCACTACGAATTCATGGTGATACCATTTGGGTTGACTAACGCACCAGCAGCATTTATGGATATGATGAACTGAGTATTTCAACCCTACTTGGATCGGTTTGTCGTGGTATTTATAGATGATATTTTGGTTTATTCAAAATCGGAAGAGGAGCATGATTCACATCTTCGGGTGGTTCTGCAGATTCTGAGGGAGAAGTAGTTATATGCAAAATTCAGTAAGTGCGAATTTTGGCTAAGAGAAGTTACGTTTCTGGGTCACGTTGTGTCGACAGAGGGGATTAGGGTTGACCCTCGAAAAGTTGAAGCAGTGTTGGATTGGAAGCCGCCTAGGTCTGTGGCGGAAATTCTGAGTTTTCTTGGTCTAGCCGGGTACTACCGAAGGTTTGTTGAAGGATTTTCTTTAATTGCGGCACCATTGACTAAGTTTTTACGGAAAGGGGTTCCATTCGTTTGGTCTAATAAGCAGCAAGAGAGTTTTGAAAAGTTAAAAAGGATTTTGATGGAGGCTCCGGTGTTGATTCAGCCGGAGGCTGGAAAAGAGTTTGTGATTTACTGTGATGCTTCACACACGGGACTAGGATGCGTGTTGATGCAAGGTGGAAAGGTTGTTGCGTACGCATCTCGACAGTTAAGACCGCACGAATCAAATTATCCCACACATGATTTGGAATTGGCGGCAGTGGTTTTTGCCCTGAAGATCTTGAGGCATTATCTGTACGAGGAAAAATCTGTTATTTACACCGATCATAAGAGCTTAAAATTCCTTTTGACCCAGAAGGAGTTGAATCTAAGGCAAAGGAGGTGGATCGAGTTGCTAAAGGACTATGACTGCTCGATCGAGTACCATCCGGGTAAAGCTAACGTGGTAGCAGATGTCTTGAGTCGTAAAGTAATCTCTGACTTGAGAGCAATGTTTGCTCACCTTAGTTTATACGATGATGGGAGTTTATTAGCTAAACTCCAAGTGAAACCCTCTTGGGTCAGTCAGGTTAAGGAGAAGCAGCAGGCTGAGGAGTTGCTAAAGGGGAAGTTTCAGGTAGGATCAAGTGAGGGATCAACGGAATTTAGTGTGAATGAGGAAGGGCTATTATGTTTTCAAGGGAGAGTGTGCATGCCGAAAGATCCTGAGTTGAGCCGTAAGATTTTGCAGGAAGTGCATAGTAGCCCATACGCTATGCACCCTGGAGGAAGTAAGATGTATCGAGATTTGCGAGATCAGTTCTGGTGGCCGGGTTTGAAACGAGAGGTGACCAAATTTGTGGGGAAGTGTTTGACCTGTTAGCAGGTAAAGGCGGAACATCAGTTACCGTCAGGGTTCTTGCAGCCGGTGAAGATTCCACAATGGAAGTGGGAAAGGATCACAATGGACTTTGTTAGTGGGCTACCCCTCACGCCTACTAAGAAAGATTCGGTCTGGATGATTGTTGACCGCTTGACGAAGTCTGCTCATTTCATACCAGTACGTGTCGATTACTCTCTGCAGAAATTAGCTAAGCTATACATAGCGGAGGTAGTGAGGTTGCATGGGGTACCATTATCAATCATATCGGACAGGGACCCTAGGTTCACCTCACGATTTTAGAAGGCGTTGCATCAAGAGTTGGGTACGAAGTTGGATTTCAGTACGACGTTTCATCCTCAGACCGATGGACAGTTTGGGCGGGTAATCCAGATCTTAGAGGACATGTTAAGAGGATGTGTCATTGACTTCAGGGGTAGTTGGGAAGAGTTCTTACCGTTGGCGGAGTTTGCGTACAACAATAGCTACCGGTCTAGTATTCAGATGGCGCCCTATGAAGCATTGTACGGGCGGAGGTGTTGTACACCTACCTGTTGGACGGAATTAGGAGAACGTCATATTTTGGGACCGGAGTTGGTTACCGAGACAGAGGAGAAGGTTGAGGTAATTCGGGCTCAACTGAAAGAAGCGTCAGACAGACAGAAGTCCTATGCTGACCTGAAGCGTAAGGACATAGAATTTGTAGTGGGTGACAAGGTGTTCTTAAAGGTGTCGCCATGGAAGAAAGTACTGAGGTTCGGACGGAAAGGTAAATTAAGTCCCAAATTTATCGGACCTTATCGGGTGTTGAAACGAGTGGGACCAGTAGCTTATCAGCTAGAGCTACCTTCTGAGCTAAGCCAGATTCACAATGTATTCCACATCTCTATGTTAAGACACTATCGTTCGGATCCATTCCATGTGGTGCCTGTGGAAGAAATCGAAGTAAGACCCGACCTATCCTTTAAGGAGGAACCCGTGGAAATCTTAGATCGTGATGTCAAAGTACTGCGAAGGAAGACGGTTCTGTTGGTTAAAGTTCTATGGCAGAATCACAGTTCTGATGAGGCTACTTAGGAACCAGAGGAGACGATACGACAACAGTACCCGCATCTTTTCTGATTAGGTAATTTCGAGGCCGAAATTTCTTTAAGGGGGTAGAACTGTAACATCCTGAATTAATGGGCCTTTGCGTTTAATGTGTTGTTATGCTTAATGTGTTAATTGGAGTGTTTAAGGGGTTCAGATTGGGCTCAGGTTTGGGCCGAGGCCTTAATCAAATTTTCTGTTCGGACACTCTAGTGGAAAGCCTGATAGGATAGGGCTTAAAAGATGTTATCTGTGATTATAAGACACAGATGGGCTTGTGGCCGAGTGGCAAAGTGGCGCCACTTAGAGAGCAGGAAGGTGGCGTCAGCTGAGGAGACTCAAGTTCGGGTCACATGAAGCCCAATTATTTTAATTAAGATTTGTTAATTTTTGGCATTTAAGTGGGTAGAGTGGGACGGTAATGATGCTTGAAATTAGGAGGATTAATTTGAGTGGAAAATGCAGATAATATGGCGGATAAAGGGAGGAAGAGGTGGTGTGATCTAGGCTTCTTTTGGAGATGTGATCGGATAAAGATAAGGGAGGAAATTTAGGATTTATCTGCTGGTCAAGTGGTGTAAGAAATTCCAACAACGAGGGGAAGAGGAATCGGTTTTAATATGGCTAAGGGGTGCAGAAATTTACCTTGATTAGTAGCTTAGTTTTAGTTTTAAAAAGGGGCATTTTCAGGTTTTTAGGGAGTAGGTGCAGAAATTTTGTGTTTAAGTGAGGGAATACCTTTTTATTTTTCGGCATTAGGGTTTTATTCTTCCATTCTTTTCTTCAATTCCGGCATTTGGGTTTTTCTCTCATTCTTTTCTCTCATTCTCTGCTTAAGCCGAAATCCCTAATCCTATTCTCTCATCTCCACTTTTAGGCAAAAGACGAAATTCCATTATTTTCTCTGCTTTCATCTCCATAGCCGAATACCCTTGTCTATTCCTTTCTCTTTGTCGATTTCTTCATCAAAGCCGAATCTTCATAGATCTCTTGAGATCATCTTTTCTTTTTGATCTTCTCAAAAGCCGAAATTCTCTAGGAGTTGCCAAATTCCATGTGTTAAGGTAAGTGCTGAATTCTTCCTTCACTTCTCCTCTTTCGGTTTTTGGAGGCCAAAGCCGAATAGCTAATTGATGTGGCAAGGTTATCCCTTGAGTAACATTTTGATTGTTCTTGTGTTCACATCATGGGGCGACATTTCGGGAAATCGGAGTAGATCGAATCATTTAGATTCCAAAAGCCGGAAACCGCTAGTCTCTAAGTCCCATACCTCTTTTCGGGATTTCAAGGTAAGGGGTTCTCTTTAGATTTTCGTTAGGATCGGCTATTGTATTTGCGATCTTAACCATATGTTATGGATTAACAACCATATGTTATGATGGTAGCAACTGATAAGGTCTTTTGATGGAATCAAATATCGATCAGGCGAAGGAGGGGATTGGATCTGTTAAACCAATCCTTAAGTTTAAGAAACGAGCGGTGTCAGTAGTTCGGGATTGGCCGCCAGGTTGTGGACCGGCTTCGGAACAAAATCTTAGACAGTTAGCAGTCGTATCGGCTTCTGATAGTGTCGACATAGAAGGTGTCGTCTTGACTGTAATCAGGTGTGTAGATCTATATCACACTAATTAATCTGTAGTATATATGTTATGGGCTAAAAGCAGGGAAAAGGCTGTATGGAGAGTCGTATTACCCAAAAAGGGTAGGCAAAGAATGCCAGGTACGTAACCATAGAAACTTCTCTATGTGTGTATCGATGTATGTAAAAACCTGTGATCTTTTAGGTAGTATACTATTTTGAATTTGCATGGATGTATGCATGGGATAGGGTTAATACGATGAAGGGAAGAAGCATGTTAATAGGTCACTTGGTGATCGGTGGTTAAACCACGAACTGTAAAATTAGGTCACAATAGTGATCGGTGGCTAAGCCACGTTAAATTTATTCTGATTGTTAGGAATAGGCGGCATATTTGTCGATATGGTGTGTAGTGTTGGTGGGTTGATTGTAGAAATCCTCAAGGTGTGTTGGGTGGTGCGGGCTGGTGTGTAAAGGATGGATTTCTAGGTTGGGTTGGGCCATGTTGCATGTAAATATTCTGTTGCCATTGTGTATGGGCCAAGGCCCATAATGTGTTTAATGGGCCTAAAGCCTTTTATGTGTTTTCGGATTTGCACACTTGAGTCTTGGTGACTCACCCCTTTAATTTCCCTAACTTTTAGATGAGCGATGAGATCGTGGACATGGGAGCCGAGGCGGACTCGAGGGGCCATCAAGTTTTTTTATTTTCATAAACTATTTTGGTTTTCCTTTAAGTTTTAATTTTGGGACTATTTATGTAATAAGGCCCCATGGCTTAGGTTATCGCTTTATATTTGTTAATGTTTACAGTTTAAAAATTTATGTTCAAGGACTTAAGTCATAAAAAGTAATAAAATAGGTTTTCCAAACATGTTCAACGGAAAAGCAAAGGTTTTCATCAAATATCTTATTTTTAACAAATGCCTAAATAAAGAAACCGAGATTTCCAAAAACCATCAAAGCAAAGTTTTTAACAATAAACCCCGTAGCATACCAGATCTGGTCGTAGCGTTTGGGCCGGTTTTGGGGTGGTACACCACTGAATAAGCACATCAATCATGAATTAATATCCTGAAAACATTAAAACATGAAATAAGAATACATAATTGAGATCAAGAACAAATATTTATCATGTAATTCAGATAAATCAAATAATAAGATCCGTCATAGGTTTCATCCTCCCTAGGTATCTAGGGAATTTAGTTCATACTTTGGAAGGAAAACATCTCAAAATTAGGAAAACAACAATGTAACACCCCTAACCCGTAACCATCGCCGGTCTAGTGTTAAAGGCATTACCGGACAAATCGAAAACTTAAAGCAGACATTTCATACTTTAATTCAAAGAATCCAATCTAAGTGTCCCTAGAATAGGTCAACGAAACCTTAGACATGCTTTAGAATAGGGCCAAGACTAAACCAAACACATACGGAAATTCTCAGAAATTTAAAATTTTTTCAAAGTTATAGAGGTCACACGCCCGTGTGGGCAGGCCGTGTGCCTCCCACGGCCTCAAACACGCCCATGTGCCCGAGTCGTGCCAAAACAGGGCATACATACTGACTTGACCACACGGCCTGAGACACGCCCGTGTGTCCAGCCTGTGGTCGAGTCTGACTTGTTTTGAAATACTACCACGAGGGACACGGTCGAGCCACACGCCCGTGTGCTCAACCGTGTGGGCAAATATAGGCCATTTGCAAGGCCAAAACACCACCCACACTTTGGGTTACCCCTACAAGCACATATAAGCATCTTTCTATACATCAAAGGCAACCAAAACATAACAAATTGTACACCATTTCTAGCCACTTATGAGCCTAACAATCACACCACTTATAAGCCATTTAACTCGATATAACCACAAGCACCTCGAAATATAATCCATCACAAACTTACCATCAATAATATGCTAACTATGCATCAATAAGCTTACCATTCATATGACCATTTCATTTGCTATCAAGCTATACCAAAACTAAGCATCATAAGACATGACTAGTCATTCATAACACAACCATTTATCTAGCCATATCACATGGCTATGTACATATCTCAAACATATTCCAAAATAACTAGCCTATACATGCCATGTTTAACTATGTACACATTCAAAAGTACAAAAGTAGAGATTGATAGTGTGGTGATTGTAACATCCCGAAATTGGGCCTAGTAGGATTGGGCCGATTGGACCTTGAGCTTAGGAGTGTTTAAAATCTTTAAGAAAATGAGAATGGTGTTTTTGCAAATTGGATTTATTAGTTTAGTGGATTTGGAAGGTTACGAGGTTTCTATGAATCCTCGGGTTTAATTGGGTGTTAGGAAAAATTTGAGTGTCATCTTGTTACTTGTGTTAGCTCGGGTAGGATTGTTTGTGTGCTTAGCATAGTCTTGTGAAGGTTTGGATTTATTTACGAAGTTAGAATAATTTTTAGTATGGAAAATTTAGTGAAATGGATTAGATGAACTTGACACTTAAGTTAATTTAAGTGTTAAATTCTAGCACAAGAGGAGTTAGTGGCATAGTGGATAAGGCGCATGAAAGGTTGCTTGAGGGAAGTGGTTCGAGTTGCTTGGAAAGCATTTTGAAGACTTTATTTTTTTGTATCCTATCATTGATGGACGGTCAAACTCTAATTATGATAGGTTGGACCTTAAGTTTTTGGTAAGTTGAATTTTGGTTTAAGGAAAGCTTGAAATAGGGGATAAGAATCTTAAAGTTATGGAAGGTTGGGGAGACAAAGGGCTTGGCTTAAGGAAGATGTTTTGGAAACTCTTTCAAGGCCTTTAGTACATGTATGTGGACGGCAAGTGTGGCTAGGGGGGTGGCCGAATGTTGTTAGGTGGTTTGGGGGAGGATATTTGGTCAACCTTTGGCATTTGTGCATCTTTTGGCATTGTTTTCTTTCTCTCCAAAAACTCCCCTCTTTGGCCGAATGTTTTTGTGCATTTTGTGCAAATTTTGCTTTTGGTTTAGCCTTCATTTTGTTTGAACCAAAAATGTTATTTCCTTTCTCTCATCTTTGCTCTTGAAACCGAAACCATACTCTTCCATATCTTTCTTTTACTTTCTCATTTCCTTGCTCAAAGCCGAAAGTATCTATCTTCTTCCTTTCATCTCTTTCTTTTCTTCTCTCAAACTCTTGAGCCGAAATCCTCTTTACTTTCCTTTGCCGAATTTCTCTCTTCCATTTTACCTTTCTTTTCATTCCTCTTTTTCACTCTAGCTTGAATCCTCTCTCTCTCATTTTGATTTTCTTTGCCACTCACGTACTATATTTCTTTTTATCCACATATCATTTGCTATCTTCATTCAAAACCATAGCCGAATCTTCTTTATCTTTTTGTGTGTATCTTGGCCGAATATCATCACAAGGGTAGGTCTTCATTTGGTTTTCTCCAATCGGTTTTGGAAGGGGGTAAGTATTCATGGCCGTTTTTCCTTTATTTCTTTTCTCTTTTCTATGTCGTTTTCTTGAGGGCAAGGGCCAAATTTTGGGCACTTGTTAATAAGGTTCTAATCATTCTTAGAAACCGATTATTCTTTTAGGCTCTTCGGAATTTTGGAAGCAATCGATTTAGCCCTACTCCTCTAGTAATCGAAGTGATTTTGGGGCAATCAAGAATGGTTCGAAAAGAGCAGTTAATAGTGTTTGGAAGAGGGGTGGTTCTGCTATACCCTCAAATTTCAAACGAAGAGTTGTGTCAGCAGTTCGAGACTTTCCACCGGGTTGTGGACCCGTTGCCAGTGAAGATCGATTATTTGAAGTCGTACGTACCCCCGAGCCATTGTTCATTCGTGGTTCTTCATCAGGTTTTGAACCATCAATTGGAGTGAAATCGCATATAGTTGTTGTTCGGGATTTCGAGGGTAAGGATTTAGATTACTTATCATTTGTATAGTTTTATGAATGTTAGTGTTCTAATCAAGAGTGATAAATATTTAGGTATCGACGAGCGGGAAAGTATAGTTCTCACTATTATCAGGAGCGTAGTTATCGCCTTTGTCTTTTGATTGTGTGTACCTTACACACTTTATAACTTGTTATGTATATGTATATATAATTTCAATTTACTAATCATATTATCAAAGTGGAAAACGAAGAGATCTTGATATGATACCATGATGGTATGAATGAGGATCGGGTAAGTCCGTTTCTATATGTTGTTAATACATGTGGATTGAAATCATGATCTACGATTTATGATATATTTGTTATGTGTTTCATAATAAAGTATATTAACATGATTTGTTTATCTATTGCATTGGTATGGGCAATATGAGAGGAGGGGGACGATTGATATTCGTGTCTTTGGACACGGAGGTTTGGCACCTCCGGTGATTTGGTATCACATTTGTGTCTTTGGGACACCGGAGGTTTGGCACCTCATAGCGACTCGTCCCTCGTGGATTAACACCACCGTGGGTTGGCCCCACTTTTGAGATATGGGATTGTCGCCAGTGATTTGGTATCACACGTGGGTTGGCCCCACAACTTGATTATTCGTGACTTTGGTCACCAGTGATTTGGTATCACATTTGTGTCTTTGGGACACCAGAGGTTTGGCACCTCATAGCGACTCGCCCTCGTGGATTAACACCACCGTGGGTTGGCCCCACTTTTGAGATATGGGATTGTCGCGGTGATTTGGTATCACACGTGGGTTGGGCTAACTTGATTATTCGTGACTTTGGTCACCAAAGTGATTTGGTATCACATTTGTGTCTTTGGGACACCGGTGGTTTGGCACCACCAGTGGTTTGGTACCACACGGGGTAGAAAAAGGAGTTACGGATGGCTAGGTTGGGTGCATCATATATATATATATATACATTGCTTGGTTATAATTTGTGTAAGTATGTGGCATTTACTCCGGGAGAGGGAATATGCACTCGAGTCTTGGTGACTCACCTTCTCCCTTATCTTTCAGGTGATTCGTGAGATCGCGGATGTGGAGCCGGATGAACTCGAGGAGGCCATGCAATAAAATTTGATTTTACAAGAACTTCCATTTGGGTACTTGATTTTAATTTGGTTTTCATTTTTATGGGTTTGTAATAAGGCCTCTTTAATTATGTTTTTTGGATTATTTACATGCTTTGGATTTGTTTTAAATATGGCTTATAAATTACATGATTGATTTAATGATATGTGAACAAAGTTTTCTAAAATACAAAGCGCGATGGTTTTTAAAACGTTACCATCGGGTAACCTAAATAAAATGATAATTTTAACAACTTAAGTATTTTCGATAACTCATACTATTTTCCAAAACTCCAGTTTCCAAATTTCTATTAGATACGGTTTTCAACCTAATCGCTTTAGTTTTTTTTTCAATTTATAAAAGGTTTACAAATCTAAGCTGCAACTAAGTTTTAAAGATTTATTTTCGGGATTTCAAAGTAAATTATCAGTTTTTAATTTATTATACACCTGATTTCTACGAACTTAGAACAACAAAGAGTTTTTCACTAGAATTTAATCGGTAACTCGTTTTTCCTAAAAATGTTTTCCCCTGTGACATACCAAATTCGGTCGTGGCGTATTGACCGGGTTTGGGGTGTTACAGTGATGATCCTAGACAATTCCCGAGCCTTTCGTAGCTTCGACGATCTATAAAACAGAACAAACACACCCAAAGTAAGCTTTCAAAAGCTTAGTAAGCCATATACAAATAAACTTAACATGTAATCATATATATATAAGCATAGCAAATCAAATTCATTAACATATCTTCATTTCATACATATAGATTTCTCTTTGGCTCAATTGGTTTGCCATTTCTTACCAACATTTCATATCTTAAAATATCACTTTTTCTCATAGCACACTCAAACACATATCACATATTGTCTCATTAAATCTATACACATATTCACCTTGGTAAGTTCATACATATACTTACCTTTCATACACTTACTTAGTGTACAAATCAAACGTACCTGACTTATTATACATTTCACGTAATCTTTCATTTCTCGGACTTGCCCGTTGAACCATTCGAAATCAAATAGGATGCTCGGAATATTCAGAATAATCGTACAATGCCAACGTCCCAGACGTGGTCTTACATGTAACCAGATATCGATGCCACTGTCCCAGACAGGGTCTTACACAAATCAATACGATGCCAATGTCCCAAACATGGTCTTATACGTAAATCTCAAATCGATGCCAACGTCCCAGGCATGGTCTTACACGATATCACATATCGGACACCTATGTCATGACATATGTAATCCTATCTATTCCTAGGTTCGCACGGGACTTTTTCGGATGTTGACTTCATGTTGATACTATCTCGGATTTCATGTACTCATCATCTCATATACATTCTTCATTATTAATTTTCATATGAACATACATATATCAATGTAAATACATTTATTTGTATATAGACTTACCTCGGATTCGGATAAACAGAAACGAACTCGGCTACTCAATTACTTTCGATTTCCCACGATCTAAGTTCGTTTTCTTCGGTTCTTGATCTATAAATATTCAAATTTAACTCATTTATTCACTAATTCATTCAACTCAATCCCAAAAACACATATTTAGGGTAATTTAAAATTAGCCCCTATATTTTCACATTTTGACATTTTAGTCCTTATTTCACAAAATCACAAAATACACAAAATATCTATTTACCCATGCTTAGTCGAATGTTCATGTAGTCCATACAAGTCCATACATTTAATTTATTTAATAATTTAGTCCCTCAAGATTTATTTTCTCAATTAAGTCCAAATTACTTAAATTCATCAAAAATTCAAAGACAAACTATGTTAATCTATCACATATCTTTCATAGTTCATCCTCAAACATCACAAAGCTTGCAAAATCATCAATGGAACATTTCAAAATCATCATCAATTCACAAAATTGAAGCATGGGTTTTGAAGAACACAAAGCAACGATTACAAAAACGTAAAAATTATCAAAAACTGAAGCAAAACATAACTTGAATCAAGCTAATTAAGTGCCGAATGCCTAACCAGCTTTTCTCTTTTCTTTTCTTTATATTTTCGGTGGATGAACATGATATAATGGCTTATTTTTCATGTTTTTTTTGTTTTATTTAACATATTAATAAACCATTTTACTATTTAACCCTTATTATTAACATTAACATATTACTATCATATGTCCATTGCCGTCCAAGCCACATTAAAATGGCCTATTTCCCTTTTAAGGCCTTCATATTAAAGAGACAAGCAAGTTATCATGTAAGACCAAGACAAGTCATGGCATCGAAGAGTTATTATGAGATGAAGACCCATATAAGCCCAAGCCAAGGCATGGCATTGGTGAGTCACCAAACAAAGATGTCATGTAAGTCCAAGACAAGTCTTGGCATTGAAAAGTTATCATGAGATAAAGATTTCATGTAAGTCCAAGCCAAGGCTCGGCATTGACCAGTTCACGAGTAAAGATACCAAATAAGACCATGTCAAGGCATGGCAATGGTAAGTTCCCAATGGAACATATAAGTAAGACTTTGTGTAAGTCCATGTCAAGACATGGCATCGATACCAAGATGAGAGATCCCATGTAAGACCATATATAGGATATGGCTTTGGCATTGAGTTATATATGAGATGAGATTCAGTATCCTCGGTTATTCCTAGAAATTCATCGGGCAAAATAAGTAAAGCTATTATCAAGTTGAAAATGAGTATTATTCATGTTATGAATGATGGATTAGAGATTATGATTATTATAGTAAAGTATACTGATCTATGCGATCAAGTGATATAGGAACTTTGTTTACCTCACGAGCATGAGATATGTAATAATCAGTAAGAGTAAGTAAGCTTTAATAGCTGAAATTTATGATGCCAAATGGTTTATGTTAATCGAGTATGTTTCTATTTGCATTATATGCAAACTTACTAAGCTAAATGCTTACTTCTTTATTTTTTTCTTTCCATGTAGTCCCGCTAAGCTAATCTCGTGGATCATCGTCATCGGGGCTCGAAGCACACTATCAATCGCTATTCTGGTATAGCCAAGTTGTTCATATTAAGTATGGCATGTATAGGAAACATTTCATTTTGAGAATATATCTTAAAAAGGGGCAATAGTATGGGCTATAAAGTTCACTATTCTTTTGTATATGGCTAAGTGATTTTCCAAGATTGACTAAGTATGTATGTTTATTGCTATCAATGAATCATGTAGTGTTGTTCATGAAAGATGTAGTAATTTGAGTTGTTGAATTGAGTGTGAGATTGATCATGATTTCAGGGTGGCAATTGGCTTGGTAAATAGCCCACATGTGCCCACACGGATAGACACACGGGCGTGTGTCTAGGCCGTGCGTCCCCTGCACCTTAGTACCTTAAGTCAGAATAGGCTACGGGTTAATCCCACGGCTGTATGTTTAGGCCGCGTGTGACACACGGTTAGCACATGGGCGTGTGCCCTGGTCGTGTGAAGTCTGCACCTTGCACTTGTAATTTGAATTGCCACACGGCTGAAGTACACGGGCGTGTGTATGGACCGTGTGGATAAGTCAGAATGCCAAAGTTTAGCACACGGGCCAAAGCCACGGGCGTGTCAAGGCCGTGTGATATTAGTCAGTGTCGACCACGGGTGGAAGACACGGGCATGTCTTAGGCGTACACGGGTGTGTCCCATGTCACATGGGCGTGTGACCCCTGTTTCGAGGAAAAGTTCCCGATTGAGTTATGGTGAGTCGGGAATATCGTATCCACGAGGACTAAAAGTACTAGTAGTTACTATCTTTTTATTATCTAGCCGAAAAAATTGAGGGGATTTATTTTAACCCAATCTTAACTAACCTAATTGCTAAGACGAAACAGAGAATAAAGTAGGAAAATATTTGAAGAAAATCGAAGAGAGAGACAATACCCAGGAAAGAATCCACCTAGACTTCACTTATTATTCGAAATCTGAATTAAATGATTTATTCACTTGTCTTGATCCGTAGAAATCCCTAACTTATGTTAATATCTCTTTCGAGAATAAAAATGTAACGCCCCAAAATTTTAATTTTTGACTTCGTGTATGTGTGACACACAATGTCTATCTGCTTTAGTGGTTTATGTGTTCAGGTGTTCGTGAGAGGTCCCAAGATCAAGCCTTACTTGGGAAAATTTTGGTATTTTTATAAATAAAGCCTTAACCTTGTGCAAAGGGCTTAAGTTTAAATGTTGGGTAAATTACATCGAGAATGGGCTCTGGTCTGGTGGTTAAGTGGTGTGTTATTATGGTGGAGGTCTTGTGTTTGAATCCCTGCGCAGGCAAAGGTGTTATTTTTTTGCTCAGATTTTGGGATAAAGTTGTGTAATAGGGGGATTCTGAGTAGTGGATGTGAAGTGGGAATTAGGGGAGAAGATTAAGGGATTTTTGGGATTATCGGTGTCGAAACCATTTTTAATTGGGTTTTAGAAAAACGGGTTCGACTTTAAAAATATGGAAATGGAGTCGCCACCGATCCTTTATTCAAGGTATGATCGGATCACCTTGAGATGAATTATTTTAATAAAAAAATTTTATTAAAACAACAATTTTGGTCTACGAAATCTAAGAAAACAGGTTCGGGAGTCGATTACGCACGAGGAAGGATTAGCACCCTCGCAACGCCCAAAATTTGTACCAAATTGATTAATTAATGTCCTGACGTCAAAAATTTGAAAAGATTTTAAAATACGATCCTTTTTGTTAGGGAAAACTTGAAAAAATTAAGCCTGATGCCGAGACCTGCTTATTTCGAAAGAACAAAGTATCATACCCAGTGAGTTAGGATACAACATTTTGTGTCCTCGAAGATATGCTTATCTTTCGACATTCAATACTCGTACATTTAAAATTAAAAAGGATATTCCATTATTTGGGTCAAATGAAAAATCGAAGCCCAGTAAGTTAGGGCACTATTTCTCATAATTCCCGAATACGAAATATTCCCTTTGTTGTTTTGAAATTCTTATCTCAAGGTGATAAAATATCACACCCGGTAAGTTAGGGCGCAATGTCTCAAATTCCCGAGAATAAGTTTTTATTTGAAATATTGTTCATTTGGATTTAAGAGAAAAAAAAGGGTACTCGGTTGCTAGGTTTTAACGAGGAAAATTGGAACCCAGTAAGTTAGGGCATGATTGTCCCAAAACCCCTAAACACGAGCATTGCCTTATTTCAGAAAAACTTTAAATAATAAGAAAAATGATCTTTAAAGCTAAATTGACATTAAACACAACATTTTTCATAATATGCAATGGAATACTAATATACAAAGGCAACATCAAATATTACAATGATGAATCACAAATAATTAATGGCTACGAGTTAACAAATTATAATCCATGCAATAGCAATAATCATATAACGGAATTAACAATTGAAGAAAATAGAGCAAAATATTATACAAAAACAAGAAAAATGAATGTAAAATGAAAAGTAATTAATACTCATATTATGTAAAATTATTTAAAGGTAAGATATGTGTGAAATAAATTTTAATACATAACAAGGTATGATCTTTCAAATTAATGGATTATATACACTATTTTTAAAATAAAAACACATATATATAAAAACATGGAACATTTTTAATAAAAATAGAACAATTTTAAAATGACTAACACATAAAACTTAATGTAAGTAATTTGAACTAACTAATATATATATATATATATACACGAATTTTCAAAATAAATAATATATAAATTTAATGTGAATAATATACACAAAAGAAATTAAAATGAAAATGGATGCAATGGACAACGTAGAATTATTTTTAAAATAAACTATAATGATAAGACAAATAAAACAAGTAAATTAAAACCAGATTATGGGCAAAGTTAGAAATGAAACAAAATTCGGGGTCTAAATGCTAAATATAAAAATAACAAGGGACCTAAATGGAGTGCGCGCGCAAAGAACAGGGGCTTAATAGGTAATTAAACCAACCCCTAAAACACATCGTTTCGGCGTAGACCAAAATGAATCAGGAACAAATGTCTTTGGGAAAAAATAAAAAAAAATAAAAAGAACGCAGGACCACATTGTAACACGCCACAAAAGCGGAAGGGCTTTCTGCGCAAATATCCCTTCACCACAAAAACGCGCGGATCCTGGGGGTCAAGTCGGGTCAACCCGATCCAACTCAAAACGACACCGTTTTGAAGCTATTGCAACTAGCCTCAAACGACGTCATGTCTCTCGTCTATAAAAGGCAAAAATTTGCTCTTTTTTTAAAAAAAAATTGCTGTGTCGTTTTAAAAAACCAAAGAAAGGAAGGGAATCCTCTCTGCTAGTTTTTTTCGCCCTTGTTCGTTGCCCCCCGATGCGCCTCCAGTATTTGGCGGCGGAGTTCCCAAACGGGCCTTTTGAAGCCCAAACCCCGACCAGTAAAGGGATCTCACGGCTACCGCAAGGATGGAGACGTACTCGACAGTGGCGAAACGCGGGGAAGACTGGTAAGTTTTTTTCGCTTTCTGGTGTATCAAAAAATGAAAAAAATAAGAACCTCCGACGTAAATAAAAAATTCACCTTTAAAACTGCTCTCTGTTTCTTGTATTTCGTATTTGAAATCGTGAAGAACCCCTTACAGTGGTTGATTTCGGGCTTTTTAAAGTCGAAATCGAAAATAAAATAAAAATAAAAATACAACTATATATTTTTTTTGTTTTCTTGTTTCTCTCTACTGCTATTTGTTGTCGTAGTGCAGGTACGGTGGCTCGGCAGCGTACAGAGGCCGTACGCACAGACATGGCGACACGCGCGTGTGAGGACCAAGGCAGTCCAAGCGTTTGGCTGGGTTGCGGCGCTGGAGGCTTGCGGCGCCGAGGGGAAACCCTAGTGTTTCCTTTTTGTTTTCTGTTGTGGGCTAAGGGTATTTGGGCCTGCTGTTGATTTTTAGGTTGAGTGGTTTAGGGCCTGTTATTGGGTTTGAATTTATTTGGGCTTGTAAAAACTGTTAAAATGGACTGTTTAATAGACTTTGTTTTTTTTGTTATTTGTTTTGTTTATGTTTTTTTGCTCGAATCTGGTTGGTTAATGGGCCGGGCAAATTTTGGGCCCTACAATCAGGATTTTATTTTATTTTTTTCCCATAATCGAATTTTGGCTCCCTTTTCCAAAAAAAAAAATTCTGCAGTCTATTCTTCTCCCTCTCCTTTTGCCAAAATTCTCTGAGTTTTTCCATCTTTCTCTTCTTTTTCTTCTTCTTGATTTTTCCCTAATCCATTTATTTTCCTTAGTTTTTGCACGCGGTTAGTTCTCACTTAGTTTCGGTAAGTGTTTCTCTTCGTTTCTGCCATGAATCTCTTAGCGACTGAAGTGGTAATGTTTTTTCTCTGCGATTTGGGCGTAGGGGGAGGCTCGGACTGGTGAATTCAGTGTTCTCGTCTTAACAATAGTTAAACGGAGGGTTATCGTTGGTGGTAAGTAGGGTTTCTGTTCGTTCTTGGTTGTCAATTCGCTTGTAAATCCATTAAATTGATGTTGAGTATCTTGATTTTAGGCCTTGTAGTGCTCGGGAGTGATTAGGCATCAAAATGATACCAGGTGTGTACCCGAAATGTAGAAAACGGGGTTTAGCAAAAAGCCGAAATTGCTTGCTATTGAGAAATAAGATAAATAATAGAAAATTGTGAGAAAAATTTTAGAGAAAGGAAATAAGGGTGTTAAAAACTAGGAAATCAACATTTTGCACTAAAATAATTTTGGACAGCAGCAGTAGTCTAATTTTGAAAAATCATAAAAAATAGTGTAAATTGAGTTAGAGGTTGAATAAAATATGAAATTAAATTTTATTGAGTCTAGTCTTTCATGGAAGAAACAGTGTAAGCAATGGAATTGTAAATCATGAGTTATAATAAATTTTGTGAGACAAGTTCAGAATGATTTCGGGTTCCCCTGTTCTGACTTTGGAAAATTATCAAAAATTTTAAAAAAATAATTAGGGGGTTAAATTTATATTTTTAAATCCTAAATGAGTCTATTTTCAAGAGAAACAAACATAAACATCATCTAAATTTTTTACTAAGAGATAAATAATTTTTAGTAAGGAAAGGTCGAAGCTGTCAAACAGCAGAATAGGGATAATTTTAAAGATTTTACTGTACTTATTTGATAAACTATAAATTCTGAAAATTTTATGGTAGAAAGATATTTGAGTCTAGTTTCAAAAACATCAAGTGGATCTTAATTTGGAATTCTTTAGCTCAAGATATAAATAATTTAGTTATAATAACTCAAGTAGACAGCTTTGAATGAACATATAAGTAAATAGTGAAAACATATATGAGTATTGAGCTAGCACGGGTTACTTTAAAAAATGGATCACACGGCCAAGGCCAATTTGGGCCGAGTGGGCCACACGGGCGTGTGGGCCCACACGGGTAGGTAACATGGGCGTGTGGGCCCATTTTTACCGAAATGTTTTTAAGGCTGCACAGGTCGCCTAAGTCGACTGTGAACCTACTGTAGGGTCGGTAAGCACTACTTAGACACCTAAATGCGTGAAATTGACTGAATGATATCTGTACTGGGCATGTTAATATCTGAACTAAATATATGTACTGAAATTGCATAATAGCAGGTCATCCATTGTATGTTGCATTGCATTGGGTTAGGGGTTGTTATTCAGAGGAAGTGTACTGAAAGGCTTTAAGCCTAATTGACTGGCAGCTCAGCTGCAAACTACTGTTTTGTGCCGCATTCAGTACTACTTAGAGTGTAGGGATGGGTGGGTCGATTATATCCCCACGTGGAGTGTAGGGTTGGACGGAGATGGTGTGTAGAGGTTGGTTGGGTAGGATTTTGCTACTGCATAACTGTTATTGCTACTGCTACTGTGATGGGCTAAGGCCCTACTGCATTTTGACCTCGCATCGAGATGGGATAAGGCCCAAATCATCATCGATCATCAAAAGGGCTTAGGCCTAAGATCATTCAAGCGTGTGCATCGTGAATACTGATTATTTGTTTGTTTCTGCGGGATTACACATTGAGTTTACGTAAACTCATCCTTTTTGTTTAATGTGCATAGGTAATCCCCAGACTTAGGCGGATCGGTGCGACGGAGGACTCAATGGTGACCACAGTAATTTTTGGACTTCATGGTTTTCAATTTACGGTTTATGATTTGATTATTTGGGTTGTAATTTAAGGACCCTCTGGGACTTTGGTTTTAAATTTGGGTTTTTATTTATTTATTTTACTTTATGGATTTATACCTGCTGGTCGTAGGAAATTCGGTTTTCAAAAAGTTATAGTATTTCCTAAACGCATGATCACCTAGACTGTTTTATTAAAGCTTCCGCAATGAGGAATGTTTTCGTCGTAACAACGAGGTTTCAAAAACACTATCGTGTGACATTGCCAGATACGGCCATAACGTTTAGGCCGGGTTTTGGTGTTACAAAAAACAACTGACTCTAGGTTGATTAATTGAAATCTCTTTCTAATTAAAACCCCTATTGTCGCATTAACTCGATCATGGATTTCCCTATTAGATTTGACTCTAAGCCGGTAGATTTATGTCGTCCTATTTTTAGGATTGCATGCAACTCCACTCAATTATGCCAGATCTACTCTTAAACAGGGACTTTTGCTCCACTGAATAAGCACATCAATCATGAATTAATATCCTGAAAACATTAAAACATGAAATAAGAACACATAATTGAGATCAAGAACAAATATTTATCATGTAATTCAGATAAATCAAATAATAAGATCCGTCATAGGTTTCATCCTCCCTAAGTATCTAGGGAATTTAGTTCATACTTTGGAAGGAAAACATCTCAAAATTAGGAAAACAACAATGTAACACCCCTAACCCGTAACCATCGCCGGTCTAGTGTTAAAGGCATTACCGGACAAATAGAAAACTTAAAATAGACATTTCATACTTTAGTTCAAAGAATCCAATCTAAGTGTCCCTGGAATAGGTCAACGAAACCTTAGACATGCTTTAGAATAGGGCCAAGACTAAACCGAACGCATACGGAAATTCTCAGAAATTTAAAAATTTTTCAAAGTTATAGAGGTCACACGCCCGTGTGGGCAGGCCGTGTGCCTCCCACGGCCTCAGACACGCCCATGTGCCCGAGCCGTGCCAAAATAGGGCATACATACTGACTTGACCACATGGCCTGAGACATGCCCGTGTGTCTCACCCGTGGTCGAGCCTGACTTGCACCACACGGCCAGTCACACGCCCGTGTGTCCAGCCCGTGGTCGAGTCTGACTTGTTTTGAAATACAACCACGAGGGACACGGTTGAGCCACACACCCGTGTGCTCAACCATGTGGGCAAATATAGGCCATTTGCAAGGCCAAAACACCACCCACACTTTGGGTTACCCCTACAAGCACATATAAGCATCTTTCTATACATCAAAGGCAACCAAAACATAACAAATTGTACACCATTTCTAGCCACTTATGAGCCTAACAATCACACCACTTATAAGCCATTTAACTCGAAATATAATCCATCACAAACTTACCATCAATAATATGCTAACTATGCATCAATAAGCTTACCATTCATATGACCATTTCATTTGCTATCAAGCTATACCAAAACTAAGCATCATAAGACATGACTAGTCATTCATAACACAACCATTTATCTAGCCATATCACATGGCTATGTACATATCTCAAACATATTCCAAAATAACTAGCCTATACATGCCATGTTTAACTATGTACACATTCAAAAGTACCAAAGTAGAGATTGATAGTGTGGTGATGATCCTCGACAATTCCTGAGCCTTTCGTAGCTTCGACGATCTATAAAACAGAACAAACACACCTAAAGTAGGCTTTCAAAAGCTTAGTAAGCCATATACAAACAAACACACTCTAGTGGAAAGCCTGATAGGATAGGGCTTAAAAGATGTTATCTGTGATTATAAGACACAGATGGGCTTGTGGCCCAGTGGCAAAGTGGCGCCACTTAGAGAGTAGGGAGGGTGGCGTCGGTGAGGAGGCTCAAGTTCGAGTCACATGAAGCCTAATTATTTTAATTAAGATTTGTTAATTTTCGGCATTTAAGTGGGTAGAGTGGGACGGCAATGATGCTTGAAATTAGGAGGATTAATTTGAGTGGAAAATGCGAGATAATATATGGCGGGTAAAAGGAGGAAGAGGTGGTGTGATCTAGGCTTCTTTTGGAGATGTGATCGAGATAAAGATAAGGGAGGAAATTTAGGATTTATCTGCTGGTCACAATGGTGGCGAAATTCCAACACCGAGGGGAGGAGGAATCGTTTTAATATGGCTAAGGGGTGCCAAATTTCCCTTGATTAGTAGCTTAGTTTTAGTTTTAAAAAGGGGCATTTTAGGTTTTTAGGGAGTAGGTGCGAAAATTTTTGTGTTTAAGTGAGGGGAATACCTTTTTATTTTCGGCATTAGGGTTTTATTCTTCCATTCTTTTCTTCAATTCCGGCATTTGGGTTTTTCTCTCATTCTTTTCTCTCATTCTGCTTAAGCCGAAATCCCTAATCCTATTCTCTCATCTCCACTTTTAGGAAAAAGACGAAATTCCATTGTTTTCTCTGCTTTCATCTCCATAGCCGAATACCCTTGTCTATTACTTTCTCTTTGCCGATTTCTTCATCAAAGCTGAATCTTCATAGATCTCTTGAGATCATCTTTTCTTTTTGATCTTCTCAAAAGCTGAAATTCTCTAGAAGTTTCTGAATTCCCTGTGTTAAGGTAAGTGCCGAATTCTTCCGTCACTTCTCCTTTTTCGGTTTTTGGAGGCCAAAGCCGAATGGCTAATTGATGTGGCAAGGTTATCCCTTGAGTAATGTTTTGATTGTTCTTGTGTTCACATCTTGGGGCGACATTTCGGGAAATCGGAGTAGATCGAATCATTTAGATTCCAAAAGCCAGAAATCGCTAGTCTCTAAGTCCCATACCTCTTTTCGGGATTTCAAGGTAAGGGGTTCTCTTTAGATTTTCGTTAGGATCGGCTATTGTATTTGTGATCTTAACCATATGTTATGGATTAACAACCATATGTTATGATGGTAGCAACTGATAAGGTCTTTTGATGGAATCAAATATCGATCAGGCGAAGGAGGGGATTGGATCTGCTAAACCAATCCCTAAGTTTAAGAAACGAGCGGTGTCAGCAGTTCGGGATTGGCCGCAAGGTTGTGGACCGGCTTCGGAACAAAATCTTAGGCGATTAGCGATCGATCGACTTTTGATAGTGTCGACATAGAAGGTGTCGTCTTGACTATAATCAGGTGTGTAGATCTCTATCACACTAATTAATCTGTACTATATATGTTATGGGCTAAAAGCCGGGAAAAGGCTGTATGGACAGTCGTATTACCCAAAAATGGTAGGCAAAGAATGCCAGGCACGTAACCATAGAAACTTCTCTATGTGTGTATCGATGTATGTAAAAACCTGTGATCTTTTAGGTAATATACTATTTTGAATTTGCATGGATGTATGCATGGGATAGGGTTAATACGATGAAGGGGAAGAGCATGTTAATAGGTCACTTGGTAATCGGTGGTTAAACCACGAACTGTAAAATTAGGTCACAATAGTGATCGGTGGCTAAGCCACGTTAAATTTATTCCGATTGTTAGGAATAGGCGCATATTTGTCGATATGGTGTGTAGCGGTTGGTGGGTTGATTGTAGAAATCCCCAAGCTGTGTTGGCTGGTACGGGCTGGTGTGTAGAGGATGGATTTCTAGGTTGGGTTGGGCCATGTTGCATGTAAATATTCTGTTGCCATTGTGTATGGGCCAAGGCCCATAATGTGTTTGTGGGCCTAAAGCCTTTTATGTGTTTTCAGGATTTGCACACTGAGTCTTGGTGACTCACCCCCTTTAATTTCCCTGACTTTTCAGATGAGCACTAGATCGTGGACATGGGAGCCGAGGCGGACTCGAGGGGCCATCAAGTTTTTTTTTTTATTTTCATAAACTATTTTCGGTTTTCCTTTAAGTTTTAATTTTGGGACTATTTATGTAATAAGGCCCCATGGCTTAGGTTATCACTTTATATTTGTTAATGTTTACAGTTTAAAAATTTATTTTCAAGGACTTAAGTCATAAAAAGTAATAAAATGGGTTTTCCAAACATATTCAACGGAAAAGCAATGGTTTTCATCAAATATCTTATTTTTAACAAATGCCTAAATAAAGAAACCGAGATTTCCAAAAACCATCAAAGCAAAGTTTTTAACAATAAACCCCGTAGCATACCAGATCTGGTCGTAGCGTTTAGGCCGGGTTTGGGGTGGTACACCACTGAATAAGCACATCAATCATGAATTAATATCCTGAAAACAATAAAACATGAAATAAGAACACATAATTGAGATCAAGAACAAATATTTATCATGTAATTCAAATAAATAAAATAATAAGATCCGTGGTCGAGCCTGACTTGCACCACACGGCCAGTCACACGCCCGTGTGTCTAGCCCGTGGTCGAGTCTGACTTGTTTTGAAATACTACCACGAGGGACACGGTCGAGCCACACGCCCGTGTGCTCAACCGTGCGGGCAAATATAGGCCATTTACAAGGCCAAAACACCACCCACACTTTGGGTTACCCCTACAAGCACATATAAGCATCTTTCTATACATCAAAGGCAACCAAAACATAACAAATTGTACACCATTTCTAGCCACTTATGAGCCTAACAATCACACCACTTATAAGCCATTTAACTCGAAATATAATCCATCACAAACTTACCATCAATAATATGCTAACTATGCATCAATAAGCTTACCATTCGTATGACCATTTCATTTGCTATCAAGCTATACCAAAACTAAGCATCATAAGACATGACTAGTCATTCATAACACAACCATTTATCTAGACATATCACATGGCTATGTACATATCTCAAACATATTCCAAAATAACTAGCCTATACATGCCATGTTTAACTATGTACACATTCAAAAGTACCAAAGTAGAGATTGATAGTGTGGTGATGATCCTCGACAATTCCTGAGCCTTTCGTAGCTTCGACGATCTATAAAACAGAACAAACACACCTAAAGTAGGCTTTCAAAAGCTTAGTAAGCCATATACAAACAAACACACTCTAGTGGAAAGCCTGATAGGATAGGGCTTAAAAGATGTTATCTGTGATTATAAGACACAGATGGGCTTGTGGCCCAGTGGAAAAGTGGCGCCACTTAGAGAGTAGGGAGGTGGCGTCAGCTGAGGAGGCTCAAGTTCGAGTCACATGAAGCCTAATTATTTTAATTAAGATTTGTTAATTTTCGGCATTTAAGTGGGTAGAGTGGGACGGCAATGATGCTTGAAATTAGGAGGATTAATTTGAGTGGAAAATGCAGATAATATGGCAGGTAAAAGGAGGAAGAGGTGGTGTGATCTAGGCTTCTTTTGGAGATGTGATCAGATAAAGATAAGGGAGGAAATTTAGGATTTATCACTGGTCACAGTGGTGGCGAAATTCCAACACCGAGGGGGAGGAGGAATCAGTTTTAATATGGCTAAGGGGTGCCGAAATTTCCCTTGATTAGTAGCTTAGTTTTAGTTTTAAAAAAGGGGCATTTTCGGTTTTTAGGGAGTAGGTGCCGAAATTTTGTGTTTAAGTGAGGGGAATACCTTTTTATTTTCGGCATTAGGGTTTTATTCTTCCATTCTTTTCTTCAATTCCGGCATTTGGGTTTTTTCTCTCATTCTTTTCTATCATTCTCTGCTTAAGCCGAAATCCCTAATCCTATTCTCTCATCTCCACTTTTAGGCAAAAGACGAAATTCCATTGTTTTCTCTGCTTTCATCTCCATAGCCGAATACCCTTGTCTATTCCTTTCTCTTTGTCGATTTCTTCATCAAAGCTGAATCTTCATAGATCTCTTGAGATCATCTTTTCTTTTTGATCTTCTCAAAAGCCGAAATTCTCTAGGAGTTTCCGAATTCCCTGTGTTAAGGTAAGTACCGAATTCTTCCTTCACTTCTCCTCTTTTGGTTTTTGGAGGCCAAAGCCGAATGGCTAATTGATGTGGCAAGGTTATCCCTTGAGTAACGTTTTGATTGTTCTTGTGTTCACATCTTGGGGCGACATTTCGGGAAATCAGAGTAGATCGAATCATTTAGATTCCAAAAGCCAGAAATCGCTAGTCTCTAAGTCCCATACCTCTTTTCGGGATTTCAAGGTAAGGGGTTCTCTTTAGATTTTCGTTAGGATCGGCTATTGTATTTGTGATCTTAACCATATGTTATGGATTAACAACCATATGTTATGATGGTAGCAACTGATAAGGTCTTTTGATGGAATCAAATATCGATCGAGAAGAAGGGGGATTGGATCTGTTAAACCAATCCCTAAGTTTAAGAAACGAACGGTGTCAGCAGTTCAGGATTGGCCGCAAGGTTGTGGACCGGCTTCGGAACAAAATCTTAGACAGTTAGCAGTCGTATCAGCTTCTGATAGTGTCGACATAGAAGGTGTCGTCTTGACTGTAATCAGTGTGTAGATCTCTATCACACTAATTAATCTACTATATATGTTATGGGCTAAAAGCGGAAAAGGTGTATGGGATGTCGTATTACCCAAAAAGGGTAGGCAAAGAATGCCAGGCACGTAACCATAGAAACTTCTCTATGTGTGTATCGATGTATGTAAAAACCTGTGATCTTTTAGGTAATATACTATTTTGAATTTGCATGGATGTATGCATGGGATAGGGTTAATACGATGAAGGGGAAGAGCATGTTAATAGGTCACTTGGTAATCGGTGGTTAAACCACGAACTGTAAAATTAGGTCACAATAGTGATCGGTGGCTAAGCCACGTTAAATTTATTCCTGATTGTTAGGAATAGGCAGCATGACTGTCGATATGGTGTGTAGCGGTTGGTGGGTTGATTGTAGAAATCCCTGCCGTGTGTTGGGTCGGTACGGGTGGTGTGTAGAGGATGGATTTCTAGGTTGGGTTGGGCCATGTTGCATGTAAATATTCTATTGCCATTGTGTATGGGCCAAGGCCCATAATGTGTTTGTGGGCCTAAAGCCTTTTATGTGTTTTCGTGGATTTGCACATCGAGTCTTGGTGACTCACCCCTTTAATTTCACGACTTTTCGGATGAGCAATAGATCGTGGACATGGGAGCCGAGGCGGACTCGAGGCCATCAAGTTTTTTTATTTTCATAAACTATTTTCGGTTTTCCTTTAAGTTTTAATTTTGGGACTATTTATGTAATAAGGCCCCATGGCTTAGGTTATCGCTTTATATTTGTTAATGTTTACAGTTTAAAAATTTATTTTCAAGGACTTAAGTCATAAAAAGTAATAAAATGGGTTTTCCAAACATGTTCAACGGAAAAGCAATGGTTTTCATCAAATATCTTATTTTTAACAAATGCCTAAATAAAGAAACCGAGATTTCCAAAAACCATCAAAGCAAAGTTTTTAACAATAAACCCCGTAGCATACCAGATCTGGTCGTAGCGTTTAGGCCGGGTTTGGGGTGGTACACCACTGAATAAGCACATCAATCATGAATTAATATCCTGAAAACATTAAAACATGAAATAAGAACACATAATTGAGATCAAGAACAAATATTTATCATGTAATTCAAATAAATCAAATAATAAGATCCGTGGTCGAGCCTGACTTGCACCACACGGCCAGTCACACGCCCGTGTGTCTAGCCCGTGGTTGAGTCTGACTTGTTTTGAAATACTACCACGAGGGACACGGTCGAGCCACACGCCCTTGTGCTCAACCGTGCGGGCAAATATAGGCCATTTGCAAGGCCAAAACACCACCCACACTTTGGGTTACCCCTACAAGCACATATAAGCATCTTTCTATACATCAAAGGCAACCAAAACATAACAAATTGTACACCATTTCTAGCCACTTATGAGCCTAACAATCACACCACTTATAAGCCATTTAACTCGAAATATAATCCATCACAAACTTACCATCAATAATATGCTAACTATGCATCAATAAGCTTACCATTCATATGACCATTTCATTTGCTATCAAGCTATACCAAAACTAAGCATCATAAGACATGACTAGTCATTCATAACACAACCATTTATCTAGCCATATCACATGGCTATGTACATATCTCAAACATATTCCAAAATAACTAGCCTATACATGCCATGTTTAACTATGTACACATTCAAAAGTACCAAAGTAGAGATTGATAGTGTGGTGATGATCCTCGACAATTCCCGAGCCTTTCGTAGCTTCGACGATCTATAAAACAGAACAAACACACCCAAACATATCTTCATTTCATACATATAGATTTCTCTTTGGCTCAATTGGTTTGCCATTTCTTACCAACATTTCATATCTTAAAATATCACTTTTTCTCATAGCACACTCAAACACATATCACATATTGTCTCATTAAATCTATACACATATTCACCTTGGTAAGTTCATACATATACTTACCTTTCATACACTTACTTAGTGTACAAATCAAACGTACCTGACTTATTATACATTTCACGTAATCTTTCATTTCTCGGACTTGCCCGTTGAACCGTTCGGAATCAAATAGGATGCTCGGAATACTCAAAATAATCGTACAATGCCAACGTCCTAGACGTGGTCTTACATGTAACCAGATATCGATGCCACTGTCCCAGACAGGGTCTTACACGAATCAATATGATGCCAATGTCCCAAACATGGTCTTATACATAAATCTCAAATCGATGCCAACGTCCCAGGCATGGTCTTACACGATATCACATATCGGACACCTATGTCATGACATATGTAATCCTATCTATTCCTAGGTTCGCACGGGACTTTTTCGGATGTTGACTTCATGTCGATACTATCCCAGATTTCATGTACTCATCATCTCATATACATTCATCATTATTAATTTTCATATGAACATACATATATCAATGTAAATACATTTATTTGTATATAGACTTACCTCGGATTCGGATAAACAGAAACGAACTCGGCTACTCAATTACTTTCGATTTCCCACGATCTAAGTCCGTTTTCTTCGGTTCTTGATCTATACATATTCAAATTTAACTCATTTATTCACTAATTCATTCAACTCAATCCCAAAAACACATATTTAGGGCAATTTACAAATTAACCCCCATATTTTCACATTTTGACATTTTAGTCCTTATTTCACAAAATCACAAAATACACAAAATCTCTATTTACCCATGCTTAGCCGAATGTTCATGTAGTCCATACAAGTCCATACATTTAATTTATTTAATAATTTAGTCCCTCAAGATTTATTTTCTCAATTAAGTCCAAATTACTCAAATTCATCAAAAATTCAAAGACAAACTATGTTAATCTATCACATATCTTTCATAGTTCATCCTCAAACATCACAAAGCTTGCAAAGTCATCAATGGCAAATTTCAAAATCATCATCAATTCACAAAATTGAAGCATGGGTTTTGAAGAACACAAAGCAACGATTACAAAAACGTAAAAATTATCAAAAACTGAAGCAAAACATAACTTGAATCAAGCTAATTGAGTGCCGAATGCCTAACAAGCTTTTCTCTTTTCTTTTCTTTATATTTTCGGTGGATGAACATGATATAATGGCTTATTTTTCATGTTTTTTTGTTTTATTTAACATATTAATAAACCATTTTACCATTTTACCCTTATTATTAACATTAACATATTACTATCATATGTCCATTGCCGTCCAAGCCACATTAAAATGGCCTATTTCCCTTTTTAGGCCTTCATATTAAAGAGACAAGCAAGTTATCATGTAAGACCAAGACAAGTCATGGCATCGAAGAGTTATTATGAGATGAAGACCCATATAAGCCCAAGCCAAGGCATGGCATTGGTGAGTCACCAAGCAAAGATGTCATGTAAGTCCAAGACAAGTCTTGGCATTGAAAAGTTATCATGAGATAGAGATTTCATGTAAGTCCAAGCCAAGGCTCGGCATTGACCAATTCACGAGTAAAGATACCAAATAAGACCATGTCAAGGCATGGCAATGGTAAGTTCCCAATGGAACATATAAGTAAGACTTTGTGTAAGTCCATGTCAAGACATGGCATCGATACCAAGATGAGAGATCCCATGTAAGACCATATATAGGATATGGCTTTGGCATTGAGTTATATATGAGATGAGATTCAGTATCCTCGGTTATTCCTAGAAATTCATCGGGCAAAATAAGTAAAGCTATTATCAAGTTGAAAATGAGTATTATTCATGTTATGAATGATGGATTAGAGATTATGATTATTTTAGTAAAGTATATTGATCTATGCGATCAAGTGATATAGGAACTTTGTTTACCTCACGAGTATGAGATATGTAATAATCAGTAAGAGTAAGTAAGCTTTAATAGCTGAAATTTATGATGCCAAATGGTTTATGTTAAGCGAGTATGTTTCTATGTGCATTATATGAAAACTTACTAAGCTAAATGCTTACGTCTTTATTTCTTTCTTTCCATGTAGTCCCGCTAAGCTAATCTCGTGGATCATCGTCATCGGGGCTCGAAGCACACTATCAATCGCTATTTTGGTATATCCAAGTTGTTCATATTAAGTATGGCATGTATAGGAAACATTTCATTTTGAGAATATATCTTAAAAAGGGGCAATAGTATGGGCTATCAAGTTCACTATTCTTTTGTATATGGCTAAGTGTTCCAAGATTGACTAAGTATGTATGTTTATTGCTATCAATGAATCATGTAGTGTTGTTCATGAAAGATGTAGTAATTTGAGTTGTTGAATTGAGTGTGAGATTGATCATGATTTCAGGGTGGCAATTGGCTTGGTAAATAGCCCACATGTGCCCACACGGATAGACACACGGGCGTGTGTCTAGGCCGTGCGTCCCCTACACCTTAGTACCTTAAGTCAGAATAGGCTACGGGTTAATCCCACGGCTGTATGTTTAGGCCGTGTGTGACACACGGTTAGCACATGGGCGTGTGCCCTGGTCGTGTGAAGTCTGCACCTTGCACTTGTAATTTGAATTTCCACACGGCTGAAGTACACGGGCGTGTGTATGGACCGTGTGGATAAGTCAGAATGCCAAAGTTTAGCACACGGGCCAAAGCCACGGGCGTGTCAAGGCTGTGTGATATTAGTCAGTGTCGACCACGGGTGGAAGACACGGGCATGTCTTAGGGGTACACGGGTGTGTCCCATGTCACATGGGCGTGTGACCCCTGTTTTGAGGAAAAGTTCCCGATTGAGTTCTGAAGGTTTCCAGATAGGTGTTTAAGGCCTCGTAGACCCATGAAACGCATATTTTGATTAAGAAAGAGAAGTTTCTGTTTTGAAACAAAATTTTACAGCCCGTAAGTACATGTTTTCCTTAAGTTCAAGTATGGTAATGTCTCGTATCCAGTCTCAATCTCAGATTTGGGTATGGGGTGTTACATTTCTTCTAGTCATAAACTAAAGTAACCTGCCAGAAGCAAATAAAAGAAAAGTTAGTAAACAAAAATTAAAATTAAGACAAAATAAAATGCAATGAAAATAAAAATGGCTAAAGTAATAAAAATTAAGTGTTCCTAATATTTTAGTCCCCAACAACGACGCCAAAAACTTGATGACGTCACGAACTAAAAAAAATACGACAAAGGAAAGTGCACCTATCGAATGGTAGTATAGTTATGGTGAGTCGGGAATATCGTATCCACGAGGACTAAAAGTACTAGTAGTTACTATCTTTTTATTATCTAGCCGAAAAAATTGAGGGGATTTATTTTAACCCAATCTTAACTAACCTAATTGCTAAGACGAAACAGAGAATAAAGTAGGAAAATATTTGAAGAAAATCGAAGAGAGAGACAATACCCAGGAAAGAATCCACCTAGACTTCACTTATTATTCGAAATCTGAATTAAATGATTTATTCACTTGTCTTGATCCGTAGAAATCCCTAACTTATGTTAATATCTCTTTCGAGAATAAAAATGTAACGCCCCAAAATTTTAATTTTTGACTTCGTGTATGTGTGACACACAATGTCTATCTGCTTTAGTGGTTTATGTGTTCTGGGTGTCTGTGAGAGGTCCCAAGATCAAGCCTTACTTGGGAAAATTTTGGTATTTTTATAAATAAAGCCTTAACCTTGTGCAAAGGGCTTAAGTTTAAATGTTGGGTAAATTACATCAGAATGGGCCTGCTGGTCTGGTGGTTAAGTGGTGTGTTATTATGGTGGAGGTCTTGTGTTTGAATCCCTGCGCAGGCAAAGGTGTTATTTTTTTGCTCAGATTTTGGGATAAAGTTGTGTAATAGGGGGATTCTGAGTAGTGGATGTGAAGTGGGAATTAGGGGAGAAGATTAAGGGATTTTTGGGGATTATCGGTGTCGAAACCATTTTTAATTGGGTTTTAGAAAAACGGGTCCGACTTTAAAAATATGGAAATGGAGTCGCCACCGATCCTTTATTCAAGGTATGATTGGATCACCTTGAGATGAATTATTTTAATAAAACATTTTTATTAAAACAACAATTTTGGTCTACGAAATCTAAGAAAATAGGTTCGGGAGTCGATTACGCACGAGGAAGGATTAGCACCCTCGCAACGCCCAAAATTTGTACCAAATTGATTAATTAATGTCCTGACGTCAAAAATTTGAAAAGATTTTAAAATACGATCCTTTTTGTTAGGGAAAACTTGAAAAAATTAAGCCTGATGCCGAGACCTGCTTATTTCGAAAGAACAAAGTATCATACCCAGTGAGTTAGGATACAACATTTTGTGTCCTTGAAGATATGCTTATCTTTCGACATTCAATACTCGTACATTTAAAATTAAGAAGGATACTCCATTATTTGGGTCAAATGAAAAATCGAAGCCCAGTAAGTTAGGGCACTATTTCTCATAATTCCCGAATACGGAATATTGCCTTTGTTGTTTTGAAATTCTTATCTCGAGATGATAAAATATCACACCCAGTAAGTTAGGGCGTAATGTCTCAAATTCCCGAGAATAAGTTTTTATTTGAAATATTGTTCATTTGGATTTAAGAGAAAAAAAAGGGTACTCGGTTGCTAGGTTTTAACGAGGAAAATTGGAACCCAGTAAGTTAGGGCATGATTGTCTCAAAACCCCTAAACACGAGCATTGCCTTATTTCAGAAAAACTTTAAATAATAAGAAAAATGATCTTTAAAGCTAAATTGACATTAAACACAACATTTTTCATAATATGCAATGGAATACTAATATACAAAGCCAACATCAATATCACAATGATGAATCACAAATAATTAATGGCTACGAGTTAACAAATTATAATCCATGCAATAGCAATAATCATATAACGGAATTAACAATTGAAGAAAATAGAGCAAAATATTATACAAAAACAAGAAAAATGAATGTAAAATGAAAAGTAATTAATACTCATATTATGCAAAATTATTTAAAGGTAAGATATGTGTGAAATAAATTTTAATACATAACAAGGTATGATCTTTCAAATTAATGGATTATATACACTATTTTTAAAATAAAAACACATATATATAAAAACATGGAACATTTTTAATAAAAATAGAACAATTTTAAAATGACTAACACATAAAACTTAATATAAGTAATTTGAACTAACTAATATATATATATATACACGAATGTTCAAAATAAATAATATATAAATTTAATGTGAATAATATACACAAAAGAAATTAAAATGAAAATGGATGCAATGGACAACGTAGAATTATTTTTAAAATAAACTATAATGATAAGACAAATAAAACAAGTAAATTAAAACCAGATTATGGGCAAAGTTAGAAATGAAACAAAATTCGGGGTCTAAATGCTAAATATGAAAATAACAAGGGACCTAAATGGAGTGCGCGCGCAAAGAACAGGGGCTTAATAGGTAATTAAACCAACCCCTAAAACACATCGTTTCGGCGTAGACCAAAATGATTCAGGAACAAATGTCTTTGGGCAAAAATAAAAAAAATAAAAAGAACGCAGGACCACATTGTAACACGCCACAAAAGCGGAAGGGCTTTTTGCGCAAATATCCCTTCACCATAAAAACGCGCGGATCCTGGGGGTCAAGTCGGGTCAACCCGATCCAACTCAAAACGACACCGTTTTGAAGCTATTGCAATTAGCCTCAAACGACGTCGTGTCTCTCGTCTATAAAAGGCAAAAATTTGCTTTTTTTAAAAAAAAAATTTCTGTGTCGTTTCAAAAAACCAAAGAAAGGAAGGGAATCCTCTCTGCTAGTTTTTTTTCGCCCTTGTTCGCGCTGTCCCCGGTCCGCCTCCGTATATGGCGGCCGGAGTTCCCAAACGGGCCTTTTTTTGAAGCCCAAACCCCGACCCTAAAGGGATCTCACAGCTCGCGAGGATGGAGACGTACTCCGACAGTGGCGAAACGCGGGGAAGACTGGTAAGTTTTTTTCGCTTTCTGGTGTATCAAAAAATGAAAAAAATAAGAACCTCCGACGCAAATAAAAATTTCACCTTTAAAACTGCTCTCTGTTTGTTGTATTTCGTATTTGAAATCGTGAAGAACCCCTTACAGTGGTTGATTTCGGGCTTTTTAAAGTCTAAATCGAAAATACAATAAAAAATAAAAATACAACTATATATTTTTTTTGTTTTCTTGTTTCTCTCTACTGCTATTTGTTGTCGTAGTGCAGTGCACGGTGGCTCGGCAACGACACGGAGGCCGTGACGCATGACGCGTGGCGACACGCGCGTGTGAGGACCGAGGCAGTCCAAGCGTTTGCCTGGGTTACGGCGCTGGAAGCTTGCGGCGTCGAGGGGAAACCCTAGGGTTTCCTGTTTGTTTTCTGTTGTGGGCTAGGGGTATTTGGGCCTGCTGTTGATTTTTGGGTTGTGTGGTTTTGGGCCTGTTATTGGGTTTGAATTTATTTGGGCTTGTAAAAACTGTTAAAATGGACTGTTTAATAGACTTTGTTTTTTTTTTGTTATTTGTTTTGTTTATGTTTTTTTTTTTGTTCGAATCTGGTTGGTTAATGGGTGGGGCAAATTTTGGGCCCTACAATCAAGATTTTATATTATTTTTTCCCATAATCGAATTTTGGCTCCCTTTTCCAAAAAAAAAAAATTCTGCAGTCTATTCTTCTCCCTCTCCTCTTGCCAAAATTCTCTGAGTTTTTCCATCTTTCTCTTCTTTTTCTTCTTCTTGATTTTTCCCTAATCCATTTATTTTCCTTAGTTTTTGCACGCGGTTAGTTCTCACTTAGTTTCGGTAAGTGTTTCTCTTCGTTTCTGTCATGAATCTCTTAGCGACTGAAGTGGTAATGTCTTTTCTCTGTGATTTGGGCGTAGGGGGAGGCTCGGACTGGTGAATTCAGTGTTCTCGTCTTAACAATAGTTAAACGGAGGGTTATCGTTGGTGGTAAGTAGGGTTTCTATTCGTTCTTGGTTGTCAATTCGCTTGTAAATCCATTAAATTGATGTTGAGTATCTTGATTTTAGGCCTTGTAGTGCTCGGGAGTGATTAGGCATCAAAATGATACCAGGTGTGTACCCGAAATGCCGAAAACGGGGTTTAGCAAAAAGCCGAAATTGCTTGCTATTGAGAAATAAGATAAATAATAGAAAATGGTGAGAAAAATTTTAGAGAAAGGAAATAAGGGTGTTAAAAACTAGGAAATCAACATTTTGCACTAAAATAATTTTGGACAGCAGCAGTAGTCTAATTTTGAAAAATCATCAAAAATAGTGTAAATTGAGTTAGAGGTTGAATAAAATATGAAACTAAATTTTATTGAGTCTAGTCTTTCATGGAAGAAACAGTGTAAGCAATGGAATTGTAAATCATGAGTTATAATAAATTTTGTGAGACAAGTTCAGAATGATTTTGGGCTCCCCTGTTCTGACTTTGGAAAATTATCAAAAATTTTAAAAAAAATAATTAGGGGGTTAAATTTATATTTTTAAATCCTTTATGAGTATATTTTCAAGAGAAACAAACATAAACATCATCTAAATTTTTACTAAGAGATAAATAATTTTTAGTAAGGAAAGGCTGAAAGTTTGTCAAACAATGAGAATAGGGATAATTTTAAAGATTTTACTGTACTTATTTGATAAACTATAAATTCTGAAAATTTTATGGTAGAAAGATATTTGAGTCTAGTTTCAAAACATCAAGTGGATCTTAATTTGGAATTCCTTAGCTCAAGATATAAATAATTTAGTGATAATGACTCAAGTAGATGACTTTGAATGAACATATAAGTAAATAGTGAAAACATATATGAGTATTGAGCTAGCACGGGTTACTTTAAAAATGGATCACACGGCCAAGGCCAATTTGGGCCGAGTGGGCCACTGCGGCGTGTGGGCCCACACGGGTAGGTAACATGGGCGTGTGGGCCCATTTTTATCGAAATGTTTTTAAGGTCGCATGTGTCGCCCAAGTCGATCGTGAACTCATCTGTAGGGTCGTAAGCGCTACTTAGACACCTAAATGCGTGAAATTGACTGAATGATATCTCAGATCTTGGGCATGTTAATATCTGAACAGAATATATGTACTGAAATTGCATAATAGCATGTCATCCATTGTATGTTGCATTGCATTGGGTTGGGGGTTGTTATTCAGAGGAAGTGTACTGAAAGGCTTTAAGCCTAATTTATCGCAACTCACCGCAAACTACTGTTTTGTGCTGCATTCGGTACTACTTGGAGTGTAGGGATGGGTGGGTCGATTATATCCCCACGTGGAGTGTAGGGTTGGACGGAGATGGTGTGTAGAGGTTGGTTGGGTAGGATTTTGCATCTGATAAACCAAGTATTGCTATCAAGCATCTTGTGATGGGCTAAGGCCCTACTATATTTTGACATCGTTTCGAGATGGGCTAAGGCCCAAATCACATCGAGCATTGAAAAGGGCTTAGGCCTAAGATCATTCAATGCGTACCGTAATCGTGAATACTAATTATTTGTTTGTTTTCGCAGATTACACATTGAGTTTACGTAAACTCATCCTTTTTGTTTAATGTGCACAGTAATCCCTGGACTTAGCGGATCGGGTGACGGAGGACTCAATGGTGACCACAGTAATTTTTGGACTTCATGGTTTTCAATTTACGGTTTATGATTTGATTATTTGGGTTGTAATTTAAGGACCCTCTGGGACTTTGGTTTTAAATTTGGGTTTTTATTTATTTATTTTCCTTTATGGATTTATACCTGCTGGTCGTAGGAAATTCGGTTTTCAAAAAGTTATAGTATTTCCTAAACGCATGATCACCTAGACTGTTTTATTAAAGCTTCCGCAATGAGGAATGTTTTCATCGTAACAACGAGGTTTCAAAAACACTATCGTGTGACATTGCCAGATACGGCCATAACGTCTAGGCCGGGTTTGGGTGTTACAAAAAACAACTGACTCTTGGTTGATTAATTGAAATCTCTTTCTAATTAAAACCCCTATTGTCGCATTAACTCGATCATGGATTCCCCTATTAGATTTTACTCTAATCCGGTAGATTTATGTCGTCCTATTTTTAGGATTGCATGCAACTCCACTCAATTATGCCAGATCTACTCTTAAACAGGGACTTTTGCTCCACTGAATAAGCACATCAATCATGAATTAATATCCTGAAAACATTAAAACATGAAATAAGAACACATAATTGAGATCAAGAACAAATATTTATCATGTAATTCAGATAAATCAAATAATAAGATCCGTCATAGGTTTCATCCTCCCTAGGTATCTAGGGAATTTAGTTCATACTTTGGAAGGAAAACATCTCAAAATTAGGAAAACAACAATGTAACACCCCTAACCCGTAACCATCGCCGGTCTAGTGTTAAAGGCATTACCGGACAAATCGAAAACTTAAAATAGACATTTCATACTTTAATTCAAAGAATCCAATCTAAGTGTCCCTGGAATAGGTCAACGAAACCTTAGACATGCTTTAGAATAGGGCCAAGACTAAACCGAACACATACGGAAATTCTCAGAAATTTAAAATTTTTTCAAAGTTATAGAGGTCACACGCCCGTGTGAGCAGGCCGTGTGCCTCCCACGGCCTCAGACACGCCCATGTGCCCGAGCCGTGCCAAAACAGGGCATACATACTGACTTGACCACACGGCCTGAGACACGCCCGTGTGTCTCACCCGTGGTCGAGCCTGACTTGCACCACACGGCCAGTCACACGCCCGTGTGTCCAGCCCGTGGTTGAGTCTAACTTGTTTTGAAATACAACCACGAGGGACACGGTCGAGCCACACGCCCGTGTGCTCAACCGTGTGGGCAAATATAGGCCATTTGCAAGGCCAAAACACCACCCACACTTTGGGTTACCCCTACAAGCACATATAAGCATCTTTCTATACATCAAAGGCAACCAAAACATAACAAATTGTACACCATTTCTAGCCACTTATGAGCCTAACAATCACACCACTTATAAGCCATTTAACTCGAAATATAATCCATCACAAACTTACCATCAATAATATGCTAACTATGCATCAATAAGCTTACCATTCATATGACCATTTCATTTGCTATCAAGCTATACTAAAACTAAGCATCATAAGACACGACTAGTCATTCATAACACAACCATTTATCTAGCCATATCACATGGCTATGTACATATCTCAAACATATTCCAAAATAACTAGCCTATACATGCCATGTTTAACTATGTACACATTCAAAAGTACCAAAGTAGAGATTGATAGTGTGGTGATGATCCTCGACAATTCCCGAGCATTTCGTAGCTTCGACGATCTATAAAACAGAACAAACACACCTAAAGTAAGCTTTCAAAAGCTTAGTAAGCCATATACAAATAAACTTAACATGTAATCATATATATATAAGCATAGCAAATCAAATTCATTAACATATCTTCATTTCATACATATATATTTCTCTTTGGCTCAATTGGTTTGCCATTTCTTACCAACATTTCATATCTTAAAATATCACTTTTTCTCATAGAACACTCAAACACATATCACATATTGTCTCATTAAATCTATACACATATTCACATTGGTAAGTTCATACATATACTTACCTTTCATACACTTACTTAGTGTACAAATCAAACGTACCTGACTTATTATACATTTCACGTAATCTTTCATTTCTCGGACTTGCCCGTTGAACCATTCAGAATCAAATAGGATGCTCGGAATACTCAGAATAATCGTACAATGCCAGCGTCCCAGACGTGGTCTTACATGTAACCAGATATCGATGCCACTGTCCCAGACAGGGTCTTACACGAATCAATACGATGCCAATGTCCCAAAAATGGTCTTATGCGTAAATATCAAATCGATGCCAACATCCCAGACATGGTCTTACACGATATCACATATCGGACACCTATATCATGACATATGTAATCCTATCTATTCCTAGGTTCGCACGAGACTTTTTCGGATGTTGACTTCATGTCGATACTATCTCGGATTTCATGTGCTCATCATCTCATATACATTCATCATTCTTAATTTTCATATGAACATACATATATCAATGTAAATACATTTATTTGTATATAGACTTACTTCGGATTCGGATAAACAGAAACGAACTCGGCTACTCAATTACTTTCGATTTTCCACGATCTAAGTCCGTTTTCTTCGGTTCTTGATCTATACATATTCAAATTTAACTCATTTATTAACTAATTCATTCAAATCAATCCCAAAAACACATATTTAGGGCAATTTACAAATTAGCCCCCACATTTTCACATTTTGACATTTTAGTCCTTATTTCACAAAATCACAAAATACACAAAATCTCTATTTACCCATGCTTAGCCGAATGTTCATGTAGTCCATACAAGTCCATACATTTCATTTATTTCACAATTTAGTCCCTCAAAATTTATTTTCTCAATTAAGTCCAAATTACTCAAATTCATCAAAAATTCAATGACAAACTATGTTAATCTATCACATATCTTTCATAGTTCATCCTCAAACATCACAAAGCTTGCAAAATCATCAATGACACATTTCAAAATCATCATCAATTCACAAAATTGAAGCATGGGTTTTGAAGAACACAAAGCAACGATTATAAAAACATAAAAATTATCAAAAACTGAAGCAAAACATAACTTGAATCAAGCTAATTGAGTGCCGAATGCCTAACAAGCTTTTCTCTTTTCTTTTCTTTATATTTTCGGTGGATGAACATGATATAATGGCTTATTTTTCATGTTTTTTTTGTTTTATTTAACATATTAATAAACCATTTTACTATTTTACCCTTATTATTAACATTAACATATTACTATCATATGTCCATTGTCGTCCAAGCCACATTAAAATGGCCTATTTCCCTTTTAGAGCCTTCATATTAAAAGAACATGGCATTTAAACATTTTAACAATTATCAAGGCACTTCTGCACTTTACGCGATTTAGTCCTTTTCTCTAATTAAACACATATATGACCAAATTAAATCACAAAACTTCCACACATGCTTAATCACATATCATAGGCACAAAAAATAATATTAAAATATTTTTTTGACTCGGATTTGTGGTCCCAAAACCACTATTTCGACTAGGGTCTAAACCGGACTCTTACAATTCTCCCCCCTTAGGGATTTTCGTCCCCGAAAATCTTACCGTTGAATAGATTTGGATGTTGTTGTCTCATTACGTCTTCAGGCTCCTACGTAGCCTCTTCAACCCCGTGTCGATGCCATTACACTTTCACTAACGAGATTTTCTTATTTCTCAATTCTTTCACTTCACGAGCTAAGATACAGATCGATTCTTCTTCATAAGTCATATCAGATCGGATTTCAATCTCAGACGGAGGAAACACATGTGATGGATCAGATTTGTATTGACGAAGCATTGACACGTGAAATACATTATGAATATTTTCCAACTCAGGTGGCAACAACAATCTATATGCTATAGGTCCGATATGCTCGATGATCTCATACAGTCCAATGAACCTCGAACTCAACTTGCCTTTACGTCCGAATCTGAGTACTTTCTTCCACGGAGATACTTTTAAAAATACTTTATCAACGATTTCGAATTCAATGTCTTTTCTTTTCAAATCTACATAGGATTTCTGACGATCGGACGCTGCTTTCAGACTATCACGAATTACTTTCACTTTCTGTTCAGTGTCTTTTATCAAATCAATCCCGTGTATCTTACTTTCACTGAGTTCAGTCCAATACAGAGGTGTCCGACATTTACGTCCATACAAAGCTTCATAGGGTGCCATTTTGATGCTTGACTGAAAACTATTATTATATGCAAATTCAATCAATGGCAAATATTGTTCCCTCGTACCATTAAACTCAAGGATGCAACATCTCAACATATCCTCGAGAATCTGAATAATCTATTCGGACTGACCATCCGTCTGCGGGTGAAAATCCGTACTGAAATGCAATTTTGTACCTAAAGCTTCTTGCAATTTCTTCCAGAATCGTGATGTAAATCTCGAATCTCTATCAGACACAATAGACAATGGCACTCCGTGCAATCTCAAAATATCAGAAATGTAATGTTCAGCTAACTTATCAAGTGAGTAATCTGATCGTACCGAAATAAGATGGACTAATTTCGTCAATTTATCAACTACGACCCAAATTGTATTTTTCTTTTTTGGAGTCAAAGGTAACCCAGAAACAAAATCCATCGTCACTCTATCCCATTTCCATTCGGGAATCATTATCGGTTGTAGCAAACCAGATGGCACTTGATGTTCAGCTTTAACTTGCTGACAGACTAAACATTTCGAGACAAACTCTGAGATATCTCGTTTCATACCAGACCACCAATAATGTTGCTTGAAATCAGGGTACATCTTTGTACTTCCCGGATGAACTGATAGGCAACTGTTATGTGCTTCATTCAAGATCAACTAAATCAACTCTAGATTTCTCGAAACAGAAATCCGATCTCGAAATCTCAAACAATCATCAATATCAACTCGAAACTCTGAATCAGAATTCAAATCACACTAAGCTCGTTTCATTAACATTTTATTATCAACTTTTTGAGCATCACATATTTTCTGTAAAAACAACGGTTTCGCTTTCAACTCAGCCAAAACTGAACCATCATTAGACAAGTCTAAATGAGCATTCATCGCACGCAATGGAAAAAGTGATTTTTGACTTAATGCATCAGCAACAACATTTGCCTTTCCCGGATGATAATATATCACAAGCTCATAATCTTTCAACAGCTCAAACATCTTCTCTGTCGCAGCTTCAAATCTTTCTGAGTCATTAGATACTTCAAACTTTTATGATCCGAATATACATGGCATTTTTCACCATAAAGATAATGACGCCAAATCTTTAAAGCAAACACAATTGCGGCTAGCTCAAAATTGTGGGCATAAGCTATAACTTTGCATTCCTACATCAAAACACATCCCAGACCATTCAATGAAGCATCACTATATATCACGAATTCTTTACCCGATTCTGGTTGTACCAAAACTGGAGCTTCAGTCAATAGAGTTTTCAACTGATCAAAGCTTTTCTGACGTTTATCAGACCATTCAAACCTCACATCTTTCTGAAGAAATCTAGTCAACGGAGTAGATATCATCAAGAATCCTTTTACAAACTGACGATAATAACCAGCTAGTCCCAGAAAACTACAGACTTTTGACACATTCTTCGGAGGTTTCCATTCCAGAATAGCAGAAATCTTACTCGGATCAACTCGTATTCCAGAGGCTGATACAATATGTCCCAAAAAACAAACTTCTCGCAACTAAAATTCACATTTACTGAACTTTGCATACAATTTCTTATCTCGCAGAGTTTGTAAAATAATTCTCAGATGCTCAGCATGTTCAACCTCATCACGAGAATAAATCAAGATGTCGTCAATGAATACAACAACAAATTGATCTAAGTACGGTCTAAAAATTCTGTTCATCAGAAACATAAAAATAGCAGGAGCATTGGTTAGTCCGAAAGGCATAACTAGAAACACATAATGCTCGTACCTCGTTCTGAAAGCAGTTTTTGGAATATCTTAATCTTTTACCCGCAACTGGTAATATCCCGATCTCAGATCTATCTTTGAAAACACAGTGGCTCCTTTAAGCTGATCAAATAAATCATCAATTCTGGGCAGAGGATATTTGTTCTTTATAGTCACTTTGTTCAACTGACGGTAATCAATACACATTCTCATCGTGCCATCTTTCTTTTTCACAAATAGAACAGGAGCACCCCAAGGTGAGAAACTCGGTCTTGCAAACCCTCTGTCGGTCAACTCTTGCAACTGTGACTTTAACTCTTTCAACTCTGTTAGTGCCATTCTATACGGTGCTATCAAAATAGGAGTTGTTCCCGATAAAAAATCAATACCAAATTCAAATTCACGTATCGGAGGTAATCCCAGAAATTTTTTAGGAAATACATCAGGGAATTCACAAACCACTGGCACTGATTCGACTTTCTTTTCAGTCACTTTTGAGTCAATTACATAAGCAAAATAAGCTTCATATCCCTTTTTCATATAATTCTGAGCTTTCATCACTGATATCACAGCTGGTAATCCATTCAAATCATTAGACTCAATCCGGACTATTTCATCATTCTGACATCTCAAATCAATAATCTTTCTTTTGCAATTCACAACAGCATCATGTAGTGTCAACCAGTCCATACCCAAAATTATATCAGACTCATCGAATGGTAATAGCATCAAATCAGCCGGAAAACAAATATCTCTAAACATCAACGGACAGCACTTGCATACTTTGTCAACCAAAACACATTTACCTAAGGGGTTCGATACTCTAATAACAAATTCAGTAGACTCTACAGGTAAAGTCTTACTGGATACTAAGTTCATGCATATATACGAATGTGTAGAACCTGGGTCTATCAATGCAATCACAGAAGTATCATAAAGAGTAAATGTACCCGTTATAACATCCAGAGATGAAGCTTTCTCACGAGCTCGGATGGCATATGCTCTGGCAGGCGCTCTAGCTTCAGATCTCACAACAGTGTCTTTCGTAGTTCTCTGACTACCACTGATGTGTCTAAAACTAACTATGACAACAATAAAGGCAAGCGCACCTATCGTTTAATAGTATAGTTATGGTAAGACCGGTTATATCGTATCCAAAAGGACCAAGAGTACCAGTAGTTACTATCTTATTATTATTTAGCGTAAGTATTGGAGTGAATTCTTTTAAACTAAAACTTGATTAAAAACACGACAACGAAAGAATTAGGAAAATACTTTTAGACAACTTTATGAGATAGACAATACCTAAGGAAGAATCCACCTAGACTTCACTTATTACTTTTGATTCATAAGATTTATTCACTTGACTTAATCCGTAGAAATCCCTGATTTATGTTAATATCTCTTTCGAGACTAAAAAAAACTGACTCTAGGTTGATTAATTGAAATCTCTTTCTAATTAAAACCCCTATTGTCGCATTAACTCGATCTATGGATTCCCTTATTAGATTTGACTCTAATTCGGCAGATTTTCGTCGCCCTATGTCTAGGGTTGCAATCAACTCTGCTTAATTCTGTTGATCTACTCTTAAACAGGGACTTTTGCTCCACTGAATAAGCACATTCGACTTGAATCAATGACCTGAATTATCAAAACAAGAATAAGAACTCACAATTAAGAATAAGAACAAGTATTTATCTTATAAATCAAATAATAATAAGATTCATCTAGGTTTCATCCCCCTTAGGTATCTAAGGAGTTTAGTTCATACTGATAGAAGGAAACATCTCAAAATAAGGAAAACTACAAAACATAATAAAACCCAAAAAAACTTCTAAAGAACTTGATTGGAGATCCTCAGTCTTGATGGAGATCCTTCCTCTGAGCTACTTCCGACGGCTGTCTTCGAGTATTTTCTGTGTTCTATGCAGCGTCCCCTTTTAGGTCACCCCCTAGGGTGTTTATATAGGCTTTGGAACGCCTTTCTTTGCCCACAAGTAGCCTTTTTCAGATAGAACTAGTCTTTGATACGGCTGGGACACGCCCGTGTGATACGCCCGTGCTCGATATCCTTAGGCCGTGCTCATTCCTGCTCACCACACACTGCCATGAGGTCTGCCCGTGGACAATAGTCTAGGCCGTGGTCGATCCTGCTCGTACCATATGGCCGTGTCCAATGGTCCAGGCCATGTTGGATTCTAAGATAGGCCCATTTTGTCCCTGTTTGGCCCGTTTCTCGTTCTTTTCGTCTCCTAAGCTCTCCTGAGGATAAAACATGAAATTAAAGGATTAGGAGCATCGAATTCATCAAATCTAATGAAAACTCATCCAAAAATAAGCTAAGCATGGGGTTAAAATATGTATAAATTATGGTTTATCAAATATCCCCACACTTAGGCCTTTGCTTTTCCTCAAGCAAAATCCTCAACTCACGTTTAAAATTAACTTCCTCAATTCATAATTCTCATTCATAATGTCTCATCATAATTCATAGATAATTCATACATTGATAATTTAACTAGAAGAGTCCTAGAGATTCAAACAATCTCAGTCATAGATTTTTATAACATGAAAACATAGGTGTTTCCCCTTACCTAAATAATTAACTCTGATTCAAAACCGACAAGTATTGACATCCTCACTAAAGATTCACTCAAATCACTCAAAGTGTTTAAGGTTCAAAGTAAGCACTCAAAATTCAAACATGAAAAGTTAATCCCATAGGCTTGCATGAAAATCAAATCTCCACGCCTATAAAATGAGATGATACACAAATCAAAAGTTCTTTTAAAGGGTTGTAATGGGGCTCGGGTTAAAGGTGTGGATAAAGGCTGAATTAAAGGGTTAGAATCGTGATTAAATTGATAAATTACCTAACTAGAAAAATTAGACTAATACTGAATAATTACATCAATTGAAAACTTATCACTAATAACACGAGCTTCTTCTCAAAATGTACCATTAACTGCTTAAGCTCAAATAACAACGAACTAATAATGAATAAATTGCCAATTTTTTTTTTAAAAAAATAAGAACATACAATAATAGGATAGAATTTTAACAACTGAAATAAAGAAAATAGTTAAGCAACTGATCAAATCAAATCTCGATATAAGGGTAGTCAAGCAAAATGGTGATAACAAATACAAAATGGGTTTTGGGTTAATATTAATGGGTGAGTCAAGAAATGGTTGATTAGGGTTCAAAGGGGTCACTAGGGGTTAATTATGAAGGTAGGATTTTAATGGAGTAAGTAGGTTAAATCCTAAGTGCCTTTATCATTTCAGTATATCAAATCAAAGGTGTGGTCTCGACATGCATAATCGAAGTGAGTTCTAGAGTAACAGTTCAATGTTGACACGCTCGTAACCAACAATAAAGTGAGTAAGAAAAGAATATGCTCTAAAAGGCTCAAAATCTCACAAAATTATGGTTTTTGATGTCAACCTTGCAAATTTCAAACTTCAAGGTAATATTTAAATTTAGGAAAACAACCTAAAAATTTTAATTTTATTCTGAAAATAGACTTATCATGCTTGATTCTCTAATGTCTTAAAGTTTAAACCATCAATGTACAATTATCTATGACTTAATTCAAAATATATCAAAAAAAATCTTAAATCAATCGAAGTTTCATTCTAATAGCAATATGAGCAAATTACTTAAGAACAAGACATAATTCAAGGATTTTCTGATAATCAATTAAATAGCCTTCCCACACTTAAGATGTACATTGTCCTCAATGTACAAAGATATGTAATGACAATATAATAAGAATATCATAAGAGAGGAAGAGAAGTGAAACTTCCTGAATTTTGGATGAAATCCATGGAGTAGTTAACGCGGAATTGTAGATATAGCAAAGTGAAGTGCATAATTCTGAGCAACTATTAAGAACATAAACACAACTGTGGAAGAAGGTTATGGGATTACTCGATTAGGAATACTTATAAAAACTATAATAAAGTTCAAAATATAAAAGATAAGTCTTTTAGAATTATAATAAAAAATATAAAGGGAAATGGACTAGAAATAAAAATAAAAGGAAAATAAAAATAGAAAATAAAATAATTGGACTCAAAGGTCCTCATCATCGGATGCGTCGCGAGGTGGAGGTGGCGGCGATATGTGAAAGTGCTGACAAATCTATTGTAGCGTCGCCTCGATGACGTCGAATCGTCGAGCGTTGTCATTAAATTACTGCGTACAATACTGCTCGAACCTAGTGAGGCGCTCAAAAATGTCAGTCAGTGAAGCTGCCACATTTGCTGGTCGGCGTGGCAGTGGTGGTGCAGACGGTGGCTCCTCATGCTGTGGGGGGACATCATCAGTAATGTCCTCTGGGTCATCCTGCTCGATGGGTTGCGAGAGCCGGTACTGGGGAGGATCGAACCCACGGCGGCACTCAATCATCCTCATGTGAAGCATCGTCTGGATGCCCTGTGGGGACATCTTTCCTATAAGTGTAAGTGATGAGGACTGAGCGGCGGTGTTGAGGAGCCCAAAATATCGAGCCAGGCGCGTGATGTAGGGACCCATGAAGATGGCTCCTTTCCTATACCGCTCCGTCTGATGCTGCATGCCACGGGCGATGAAGTAGGCTAAGTCAAAAATGTGCCCGTTTGCCATGCACCACAAGAAATAGGCGTCGTGGGTGTTGACGATGCTGGTGCTCTCTCGCCTCCCTGTCAGAGTATAAGTCAGGATGGCGTGTAAGGACCGTAATGATGGGGGGAGAGCCGAGGCCTTAGAGCGACTGGGATCATATGTCGCTGAGACAGGGACCAAATCCTTCCAACATGACGAAGGGGAGTGGTGGATATGGCGATGGAGATCCTCGAAGTCGTCATCCTCCATGAATTCCTCAGTGTAAAGTCCCAAAGCGGCTCCGAACTGTGGGACATTTAGCTCACGTACGAGGCATCCGAAACAAAATTGGATTGTGCCAGAGTCGTCAAAGATCGTCGTGACCATCTGGAGGTGGAAAGTAGAACAGAACTCCAAAATGAGCTCTAGGTATGTAGGCTCGATGATATCAAAGAAGTGTCCCCACGAGTGGGTAGATAAAAGGGCTCGAACCGCGTCGGCTAGCTGGACCTGCTCTAGGGCGGCCCAATCAATACACCTCCCCACACCGAGGGGTCGTGCGCGAAGTAACCGAAAGAGCTCCTCCTGGGGTTTCGAAGGAAACTGTAAGAATGGGTGGCGTACTTCAGTAGAAGCGCTTGAGGAGGTCGCACTGGCACCTTTTTGCTTTTTTGAAGCGGGAAAGGAAGGTTTTCTTCCCACGTGGAGGCGTCTTTACGTACCTGCAAAAGACATATAATAACTAAGTATCATTGAACCAACCAAGGATGTAAGCTCCTACTAATTATTATATTTTTGCTATAATCCTACTACTGAAAAATAAGAACACATAAGTCTAGTGAACAATGAGACAGCAATATTGATGACTAGAAGAGAAATCAGCTAATTAATAATAAAATGACTTGTCTAACAATTAGAACTATCAGAATAGTAAGCATTAAGAATTCAAGAGGAAATATATATAAAATAATTAGAATAGAAATTAACATAGTTTATGAAATAAAATCTAATAATGCTAAAACAACTAATAAAGATAATGATAATTAAGAGAATAGAACTGAATAATAAGAATAAATAACTAATAAAAATAGAGGGTAAAATAATGGTGACCGGCAGTGAGGTGGTGGGAGGAAGCGCACGGTCGTGGTGGTGTCGCGCGGGCGTGTCGACCTCACATGGGCGTGGACTGCGTGTTGTAAAGAAGGGAAGGAAGAAAAGGAAGGAGAAAGGAGGAGGGGGGTGTCGACGGTGGTGGCCGGACTGAGTAGGGAGAGTGGGGAACGGCTAGGGTTTGAAGGGAGGGGAAATTTTTTTTGGGAAGAAACTGAATAGTGGTGTGGTTTAAATAGCAATTGGGGCACACGGTCACGGCCTACGACCGTGTGCCTACTGTTTAGCCCGTGTCTTTCATAAATTTTGAATTAGGGCGCGTCTGATCCTTATCCCACGCCCGTGGCCCCAAGGCGTGTTAGTTCACACGGCCTAATTGCACGACCGTGTAATGTTTCATTCGTTTCTCCCACGCACGTGTTTAGAGTCCCACGCCCGTGGTAATTAGTCAGTATCGACAACGACCTAAAGGTACGGGCGTGTCTCCTGCCCGTGTGGTTCTTTCAGTTTCAAACACGGCTTATAGGCACGGGCGTGTCTCACGCCCGTGTCGTTTACTCAGTATCGACCACGTCCATATTGCACGGCCGTGGCCTTTTATCACAGCCCGTGTTGTTGAGTCAGTTTTGACCATGGCAGGGTCACACGGCCGTGGCGTTTTATCGTAACCTGTGTTTTGGGAAAAATTTCCGTCCTTGGCCCACACAGTCTCTGCCACGCCAATGTGCCTACCCGTGGTGTCCACACGGCCACGGCCACGCCCGTGTGTAAGGCCGTGTGGTATGGAAATCTACACTTATTAGTATGGTTAGTTTTTAGTTAGGTGTTAAAAATCGAAAATATTGACATTAATGAAGTTAGTGCTCGGGTTGCCTCTCGAGAAGCGCTTGTTTAGAGTCCTAAGTTAGACTTACCTTATATCCGCTCTTTATGGAGGTTCACGGAGCTGAAGCTCCTCTCTAATATCTCTAAAATCCTCACTGTTATATAGTTTAAGTCGTTGACCGTTTACCTTGAATGTGCCATGAGTCGGTTGAGTTACCTCGATTGTGCCGTAAGGAAAAATGGTTTTGACTATGAATGGACCTGACCATCTTGATTTCAGCTTTCCAGGAAATAACTTGAGCTTTGAATTGTATAGTAGAACAAGATCTCCCACTTCAAATTGCTTCGGTTGCTTCGAACGAGCATCATGGCGTCGCTTTGTTGCCTCCTTATATAAACGTGAGTTCTCGTAGGCACTAGCTCGCCACTCATCTAGCTCGTTTAACTGCATCATTCTTTTCTCACCTGTAAGTTTAAGATCGTAATTTAAGAATTTTATAGCCCAAAATGCTTTGTGCTCTAATTCGAATGGTAGATGATAACTCTTTCCGTAGACAAGTCTGTATGGGGATGTTCCTATGGGAGTTTTAAAAGCGGTTCTATAGGCCCATAAAGCATCATCTACTTTTAATGCCCAATCTTTCCTGTTTGTTTCTAATTTTTTCTCTAGAATACACTTAAGCTCTCGATTTGCTACTTCCACTTGTCTACCGGTTTGAGGGTGATAAGGGGTAGCTGTTCTGTGGTGTACTCCATATTTCTTTAAGACTTTATCAAATTGTGTATTACAAAAATGAGTACCCCTATCACTAATAATTGCTCTTGGTGTTCCAAATCGAGAGAAGAGTCTCTTAAGAAATCTTACTACCACTCTAGCATCATTAGTAGGTAAAGCTTGAGCTTCCACCCATTTTGACATATAATCAACTGCTACTAAGATGTATTTATTCCCAAATGAGCTAGGGAATGGACCCATAAAATCAATACCCAATACATCAAATATTTCACATGATAGCATATATGTTTGAGGCATTTCATCACGTTTAGAGATATTACCTGTTCTCTGACATCTATCACACGAAGCAACATACCTGTTAGCGTCCTTGAACAGAGTGGGCCAATAAAAACCTAATTCGAGCACTTTATGTGCTATCCTAATCCCACTATAATGTCCTCCTGATGGTTCTGAATGGCAATGTTCTAGTATTTTGCTTGCTTTTGCCTTTGTAACACATCTCCGAATTACTTGATCTGCACATATACGAAAAAGAAAAGGGTCCTCCCAAAAGTAGTTTTTCGCATCAGATAAAAATCGCTTCTTTTGATGATGTGTTAACCCTTTTGGCAGAATGTTAGCAGCTAAATAATTTGCAATATCTGCAAACCAAGGTACCTCAGATTCAGAAATAGCAAAGAGTTGTTCTTCAGGAAACGAGTCATTTATCTCACTTTCATCGAGTTCCTTGATATGTGGATTTTCAAGCCTAGAAATATGGTCTGCCGCGAGATTTTTAGCTCCTTTCTTACCTTGAATTTCCAAATCAAATTCCTGTAAGAGTAGAATCCATCTTATGAGTCGAGGTTTTGCATCAGATTTAGTTAAAAGGTAACGAAGAGCTGAATGGTCAATGTAAACGACAACTTTAGATAATATCAAATCATTGTCTAAATTTATCAAATACAAAACCACAACTAGCAACTCTTTTTACGTGGTGGTGTAATTTTCTTCTTGTGACCTTTAATGTTTTGCTAGCGTAATAAATTGGCTGAAAATGCTTGTCTCTTATTTGTCCCAAAACAAAGCACCTCTCGTAAAATCACTCGCATAACACATTAGTTCAAAGGGTAAATTCCAATCAAAGTGCAACTATAATCAGAGCATTTATTAATTTATTTTTTAGGTATTAAATGCATCTAAACATTCCTGATCAAAATTGAAAGGCACATCTTTTTCTAGTAATTTAGATAAGGGCTTAGCTATTTTAGAAAAATCCTTGATAAATCTTCTATAAAATCTAGCGTGTCCTAAAAAGCTTCTAATAGCCTTAACTGAACTAGGAGGAGGTAATTTTTCTATGGTTTCAATTTTTTCTTTATCAACCTCAATCCCTTTACTAGAAATTTTGTGACCTAACACAATCCATTATCGAACCATGGAAAGAATTACCAAATACCGAAATGTCATCCATAAATACCTCCATGATGTCCTCCACAAGTTCGTCAAAGATGGCTAACATGCAATATTTGAAAAAGTAGCAGGAGCATTACATAATCAAAAAGGCATTCTACGATAAGCAAAGCGTCTTTGTATGGACATGTAAATGTTGTCTTTTCTTGATCCTCGGGAGCTATTGGGATTTGGAAGTAGCCAGAGAGTCCATCCAAGAAGCAATAATACATATGCCCAGATAATCTTTCTAACATCTGATCAATGAATGGTAAGGGAAAGTGATCTTTTCTCGTGGCATCATTTAATTTCCTATAATCAATGCAAACTCTCCAACCGTGGATTGTCCTTGTTGGAATCAATTCATTCTTCTCGTTGGCTATAATGATCATGCCTCTCTTTTTGAAACAACACGCATGAGGCTTACCCAAATCTCGTCGGAAATAGGATAAATAATTCCAGCATCTAGAAGTTTAATTACCTCAGCTTTAACAACTTACTTCATGTTGGGATTTAATCGTCTTTGAGGCTGCACACATGGTTTATATTCATCTTCCATTAAAATTTTGTGGGTGCAAAACGATGGGCTTATCCCTTTAATGTCAGAAATTTTCCAAGCTATAGCTCCTCTATGCTCCTTTAGTACTTGTATTAACTCGTCTTTCTCATTGGGTTCCAATTCTGAAGAAATAATTGCCGGTAGTGTAGAATCATCTCCGAGGAATGCATACTCTAAGTGATTTGGTAACTGTTTCAATTCCAATTTTGGGGGCTCTTCAATAGAGGGTTTTTGTTTTAGTTTGTCATTTATTTCAATGCCCTCATACTTCTTTTGTCTTGGGGAAGAAATTTTTACGCCCCCATCTCATTGGTATCGTCATCGGCCTCCTCTCCTTGGGCAAGACACAGTTCCAACGTGTCTTTATGTATGATTTCCTGAAAAGAATCCTGAATAGAATGATCAATAACATCGACAAAATAACAGGAATCATCTTGCTCTCTAGAGTATCGCATAGCATCATAAATTTTAAAAATAATTTCCTCGTCACCTATCCTGAGCACAAGTTTACCATCACCTACATCAATAACAGCCCTAACAGTGGCTAAAAATGGGCGTCCTAAAATTAAAGGTACCTCAACGTCCTCATCCATGTCAAGCACAACAAAATCAATAGGAAATATGAATTTATCAACTTTTACCAAAGCATCTTCAATAATTCCCCTAGGATACTTAATAGATCTGTCAGGTAATTGGGTACTCATCCTAGTGGGATTTGGTTCCCCAAGACCAAGCTGCTTAAACATTTTATAAGGCATTAAATTAATACTGGCACCTAAATCAGCTAATGCTTTCTCAATATTTAAACTATCAATTAAACAGGGAATGGTAAAACTTCCTGGATCTTTCAATTTGGTTGGAAGTTTATTTTGGAGAATAGCTGAACATTCCTCGTTAAGTTCCACGGTTGATAGCTCTTCAAACTTCCTTTTATTTGTTAGAAGCTCTTTTAAGAATTTTGCGTATGTCGGCATCTGCGAAATAGCTTCAACAAAAGGTAAGTTAATATTTAATTATTTAAAAAGTTCAAGAAATTTACCGAATTGTGCGTCCATGTGGTCTTTCTTCAACTTTGCCAGATATGGGATCGGTGGTTTATACTCCTTAAGTACCGGTGTTACATTCTCGTTTACCTCCTCACCCATTTCCTTATTATTTTCTTGTGGCATCTTCTTTTCAGCTTCAACCAAATCCTTCCCACTCCTTAGCGTAACTGCTTTCACATGCTCTCTTGGTTTAGGTTTGGTGTTACTAGGTAAACTACCTGGTAGCCTTTTGAAAACTAACTTAACCAGTTGTCCAATTTGATTCTCAAGCCCTTGAAGCGATGCTTGCTGATTTTTCAACACCGTTTCGGTATTCTGGAAATGAGTCTCTGACATCGAAATAAACTTTGCTAGCACATCTTCAAGGCTCGGCTTTATCTCCTGCTGGTAGGTTTATTGTTGGAAGCCTGGAAGGGGTTGTTGTCTCTGATTTCCTTGACCACCCCATTAAGAATTGAGTTGGTTCCTCCAACTTGGACTATAAGTGTTACCATAGGGATTAATCTAAGGTCTAGAATTATTACCCATATAGTTTATCTGTTTGTTTTCTATGCCAGGGTTGTAGGATGGATATTCTGTATTGCCCATTCCTCCTCTACGCATCGTAATGCATCACTGAATGTACCTGCAAAGAACCATACAAACCATCAATCTTTTTACTTAGCAGTTCTACCCGGTTTGATAGCATGGTTACTGCGTCGAGGTTGAAGACACTGGCAACTTTTGTCGGCTTTGTCCTCATAACTTGCCATTGATAGTTATTCAGTGCCATCTCTTCTATAAACTCATAAGCCACTTCAGGGGTCTTGTTATTTTGGGTTCCACTGGTGGCTGAATCAATCAACTGTCTAGTTGAGGGGTTCACACCGTTGTAAAAGGTTTGAACCTGTAGCCACAAAAGTAACCCATGGTGAGGGCACCTTCTCAGTAAATCCCTATATCTTTCCCATGCATCGTAAAGTGTCTCTAAATCCATATGCACAAAAGAAGAGATATCATTCCTCAACTTAGCCGTTTTAGCGGTGAAAAGTATTTAAGTAAAAAAATTTTGGTCATTTGATCCTATGTAGTGATTGATCCTCGTGGTAACGAGTTCAGCCACTGTTTAGCTTTGTTTCTCAACGAGAAGGGAAACAACCGAAGGCGAATGGAATCATCAGAAACACCATTAATTTTGAAAGTGTCGCGAATTCGAGAGAAAATTCTCCAAGTGATAGTTTGGATCCTCATCCTGCAAACCATCAAACTGAACAAACTGTTGAATCATCTGTATAGTGTTAGGTTTGATTCAAAATTATTTGCAGCAATAGCAGGTCTAACAATACTCGACTCGGTTCCTGTTAAATTAGGTTTAGCATAATCATACATAGTACGAGGAGCAGGATTTTGATTCACTGGGTTTGCGACAACCACAGGAGGTAGCAGATTATTATCAACCATCTCTTCAGTAGTGTTAGTTTCATCTTCTTGCTCTTCTTCTATGTATTGTATACTTAGCCTTATATCTCTTCGATTTCTGCGAGATGTACTTTCAATCTCACTGTCAAAAAGTAATGGTCCTGACGGGTTCCTTCTAGTCATAAACTAAAAGCTCCTGCCAGAAGTAAAGAAAGAAAAAAGTAGAAAAGTAGAAAAGAAATTAAATTGCAATAAAATAAAAATAATGGCTAAAGTAATAAAAATGTAGTGTTCCTAATATCTTAGTCCCCGACAACGGCGCCAAAAATTTAATGTGTCTAAAACTAACTATGACAACAATAAAGGCAAGCGCACCTATCGTTTAATAGTATAGTTATGGTAACACTGGTTATATCGTATCCACAAGGACCAAGAGTACTAGTAGTTACTATCTTCTTATTATTTAGCCTAAGTATTGGAGTGAATTCTTTTAAACTAAAACTTAATTAAAAACACAACAACGAAAGTAGGAAAATACTTTTAGACAACTTTATGAAATAGACAATACCTAAGGAAGAATCCACCTAGACTTCACTTATTACTTTTGATTCATATGATTTATTCACTTGACTTAATCTGTAGAAATCTCTGATTTATGTTAATATCTCTCTCGAGACTAAAAAAAACTGACTCTAGGTTGATTAATTGAAATCTCTTTCTAATTAAAACCCCTATTGTTGTATTAACTCGATCTATGGATTCCCTTATTAGATTTGACTCTAATCCGATAGATTTTCGTCGCCCTATGTCTAGGGTTGCAATCAAATCTGCTTAATTGTGTTGATCTACTCTTAAACAGGGACTTTTGCTCCACTGAATAAGCACATTCGACTTGAATCAATAACCTGAATTACAAAACAAGAATAAGAACTCACAATTAAGAATAAGAACAAGTATTTATCTTATAAATCAAATAATAATAAGATTCATCTAGGTTTCATCCCCTTAGGTATCTAAGGAGTTTAGTTCACACTGATAGAAGGAAACATCTCAAAATAAGGAAAACTAAAAAACATAAGAAAACCCAAAAAAACTTCTAAAGAACTTGATGGGAGATCCTCAGTCTTGATGGAGATCCTTCCTCTGAGTTGCTTCCGACGGCTGTCTTTGAGTATTTCCTGTGTTCTATTCAGAGTCCCCTTTTGTAACATCCTAAAAATATTAGAGTATCATCTTGTTATTTGTGTTAGCTCGGATATGATTGTTATTGTGTGCTTAGTATATTTGTGTGAAGGCTTGGAAATATTAGCTAAGCTAGAATAATTTTTAGTGTGGAAAATTTAGTGAAGTGGATTAAGTGAGCTTGACACTTAAGATAATTTAAGTGTTAAATTAAAGCACATGAGGAGTTAGTGGCATAGTGGATAAGGAGCTTGAAAGGTTGCTTGAGGGAAGTGGTTCGAGTAGCATGGAAAGCATATTGAGGATTTTATTTTTGAACATCCTAGCATTAAGTGTCGGTCAACTATACATATGGATAAGATGGACAATTTTCTTTTTTTTGGCAAGAAGACTTAAGATTATGGTAAGATTGAAATAAGGGATAGAATTGCTAGATTTTGGGGATAAAATTCCTTCAACTTTGGGAATGTAGAGGATCTCAAGGCTTGGCTTAAGGAAGATGTTTTGGAAACTATTCCAAGGCCATTAGTCCATGAATGTGGACGGCATGTGTGGCTAGGGGGAGTGACCGAATCTTGGTCTTGTTGGTAGCTAGTTGGTGCCAAAATTTCTTTTGGATGGTGGTCATTTTCGGTTAGTTAGGAATGCTTACATTTCTTATTTTGAGTCATATCAAAAATCCCTTTAGAACCTTACCAATTCTTCTCTCTTGTGCACCAAAGTGAACCATAGCCGAATGCCATTAGGTGTTGTTGATTTTTCCTCTTAGGCATTTGGCCGAAACTCATTTGGAACCTCCCTCTCATCTTTTAAATTCTTTGTAATCAAAAAGAACCTCTTTTGGTTCTCATCTTCCTATTCTTTTCTTCACATATATGTTAACACTTGCAAATTGGTTTTACTTTCTTTTGGCCGAACCTCTTTCTTCCCCAAACTCTCTTTTCTTTTCTTCCATTGTTGCTTAAGCCGAATCCTCCCTCTCTTATTTTTATTCTCTTTTCTACTCACGTACTTCATTTCTTTTTAGTCTCTAATCAATTGCTTTCTTCTTTTCAAAACATAGCCGAAAATCCCTTCACCATTTAACCATATTGCCGAAACTTCCCATTTCCTTTTTGTATTGTTTTGGCCGAATATCATCAAGGGTAGGCATTCATTTTGGGTTTTCTTCAATCGGTTTTGGAAAAGGGTAAGTGTTCATGACCATTTTTCCTTCATTTCTTTCTCTTTCCTATGTCGTTTTCTTGTGGTCAAAGGCCAAACCTATGGACATTTGTTGCAAGGTTCTAACCATTTTTAGGAACCGATTATTCTTTTAGGCTCCTCGGGACGTTGGAAGCAATCAATCTAAGCCTCGTTTCTTTGTAATCGTTTTGGGTAAGCTTTTAGGTAAGACTTGGTATTTCAAGCGATAACTCATTGGGATTTAGTGGTATGGCCGAATGGTCTTTGTTTATAATCTAAGTATTGGTCGATTGTAGGACAAGGTGATCTAGTGCGATAGATCGGACCTTCGGAAGTTAGTATTTGCATTGGTGAAAGGTGTGTATCTTACACACTTTATAACTTGGTTTATATATATATATGTGTGTTAAATAACTATTCAAGTTGTTAAAGCCGAAACTATGAGATATTGATATGATACCTTGATGGGTATGAGCAAGGATACGGGTAAGTCCGTTTCGATATGATGTTGCTATATGTTGTTTAATATCACGATCTACGATATGTATTCGTTATATGTTCATATCAAAGTATATTGACATGATTTGTTTATCTATTGCATTGGTTTGGGCAATATGAGAGGAGGGGGAAGATTGATATTCGTGTCTTCGGACACCAGAGGTTTGGCACCTCCAGTGATTTGGTATCACATTTGTGTCTTTGGGACACAAGAGGTTTGGCACCTCATAGCGACTCGTCCCTGTGGATTAACACCACCGTGGGTTGGCCCCACAACTTGATTATTCGTGACTTTGGTCACCAGTGGTTTGGCACCACCAGTGGTTTGGTACCACACGGGGTAGAAAAAAGGAGTTACGGATGGCTAGGTTGGGTGCATAATATATATATTGCTTGGTTATAATTTGTGTAAGTATGTGGTATTTACCCGGGAGAGGGAATATGCACTGAGTCTTGGTGACTCACCTTCTCCTTATTTTTTTTGGAGTAATTCGTAAATTCGCGGATGAGGAGCCGGATGAACTCGAGGAGGCCATGCAATGAAATTTGGTTTTACATGAACTTCCATTTGGGTACTTGATTTTAATTTGGTTTTCATTTTTATGGGTTTGTAATAAGGCCTCTTAAATTATGTTTTTGGATTATTTATATGCTTTGGATTTGTTTTAGGAATAACTTGCAAATTACATGATTGATTTAATGATATGTGAACAAAGTTTTCTAAAATACAAAGCGCGATGGTTTTTAAAATGTTACCATCGGGTAACCTAAATAAATTGATAATTTTTAACAACTTAAGTATTTTCGATAACTCAAACTATTCTACAAAACTTAAGTTTCCAAATTTCTATTAGATACGATTTTCAACCTAATTGCTTTAGTTTCTCTTTAATTTATAAATGGTTTACGAATCTAAGCTGCGATTAAGTTTTAAAAATCTATTTACGGAATTGCAAAGTAAAATATCAGTTTTCAACTTAATTTTCTACGAATTTAGAATAATAAAAAGTTTTTCACTAAAATTTAATCGTTAACTTGTTTTTCTTCAAAACGTTTTCCTTCGTGGCATGCCAGATTCGATCATGGCGTATTGACCGGGTTTGGGGTGTTACACCTTTTAGGTCACCCCCTAGGGTGTTTATATAGGCTTTGGAACGCCTTTCTTCGCCCACAAGTAACCTTTCCCGGATAGAACTAGTCTTTGATACGGTCGGGACATGCCTGTGTGATACTCTCGTGGTCGATAGCCTTAGGCCGTGCTCGCTCCTGCTCACCACACACACGGTAGTGGGTGTGCGCCCAGTAAAGCGATAGTCCGGGCCGTGGTCGATCTGCTTTCGTAGCTGCAGTGTGTCCAATGGTCCAGGCCGTGTTGGATTCTAAGATAGGCCCATTTTGTCCCTGTTTGGCCCGTTTCTCGTTCTTTTCGACTCCTAAGCTCTCCTGAGGATAAAACATGAAATTAAAGGATTAGGAGTATCGAATTCATCAAATCTAATGAAAACTCATCCGAAAATAAGCTAAGCATGGGGTTAAAATATGTATAAATTATGGTTTATCAACCACTGACATTTCTGGCATTTCGAGAAGGTCGACCTCTCGCTGAAACATTATCAGATCTCAGATTCTGAACAATCTCTTGCTCAACAGACTCTGGGCAATCTTGAATGAAATGATCTAATGATCCACATCTAAAACAAGCTCGATCATTCAATCTACAACTACCTGGATGTATTTTACCATAGTGCCTACATTCAGGTCGTTCGGATCGGACATTTCCCCCACTAGCTATCAATGTAGCTGGAGCTTTAGAATTTGACTGTGATCTAGCTCGATCTCTCAGATTCGAATGTCCCACATTAGTTCTGGAACGGCTATGCTCATCCCTGAATTTCTTTGAAGTAGACTGAAATGATTTGCTCGAAAATCTCTTTCTCACATCTTTGACTTCAGACTCAGCTTTCCTTTTATCTTTCCCGAGTGCCTCAGCTTTGCACGCCCGATCAACAAGCACAATGAACTCTTTTATTTCCAAAATCCCGAGTGCCAAAATAGGGCTTACATACTGACTTGACCACACGGCCTGAGACACGCCCGTGTGTCTCACCCGTGGTTGAGCCTGACTTGCACCACACGGCCAGTCACACGCCCATGTGTCCAGCCCTTGGTTGAGTCTAACTTGTTTTGAAATACAACCACGAGGGACACGGTCGAGCCACACGTCCGTGTGCTCAACCGTGTGGGCAAATATAGGCCATTTGCAAGGCCAAAACACCACCCACACTTTGGGTTACACCTACAAGCACATATAAGCATCTTTCCATACATCAAAGGCAACCAAAACATAACAAATTGTACACCATTTCTAACCACTTATGAGCCTAACAATCACACCACTTATAAGCCATTTAACTCGATATAACCACAAGCACCTCAAAATATAATCCATCACAAACTTACCATCAATAATATGCTAACTATGCATCAATAAGCTTACCATTCATATGACCATTTCATTTGCTATCAAGCTATACCAAAACTAAGCATCATAAGACATGACTAGTCATTCATAACACAACCATTTATCTAGCCATATCACATGGCTATGTACATATCTCAAACATATTCCAAAATAACTAGCCTATACATGCCATGTTTAACTATGTACACATTCAAAAGTACCAAAGTAGAGATTGATAGTGTGGTGATGATCCTAGACAATTCCCGAGCCTTTCGTAGCTTCGACGATCTATAAAACAGAACAAACACACCCAAAGTAAGCTTTCAAAAGCTTAGTAAACCATATACAAATAAACTTAACATGTAATCATATATATATATAAGCATAGCAAATCAAATTCATTAACATATCTTCATTTCATACAAATAGATTTCTCTTTGGCTCAATTGGTTTGCCATTTCTTACCAACATTTCATATCTCAAAATATCACTTTTTCTCATAGCATACTCAAACACATATCACATATTGTCTCATTAAATCTATACACATATTCACCTTGGTAAGTTCATACATATACTTACCTTTCATACACTTACTTAGTGTACAAATCAAACGTACCTGACTTATTATACATTTCACGTAATCTTTCATTTCTCGGACTTGCCTGTTGAACCATTCGGAATCAAATAGGATGCTCGCAATACTCAGAATAATCGTACAATGCCAATAACCCAGACGTGGTCTTACATGTAACAAGATATCGATGCCACTGTCCCAGACAGGGTCTTACACGAATCAATACGATGCCAATGTCCCAGACATGGTCTTATACGTAAATCTCAAATCGATGCCAATGTCCCAGATGTGGTCTTACTTGATATCACATATCGGACACCGATGTCATGACATATGTAATCCTATCTATTCCTAGGTTCGCATGGGACTTTTTCGGATGTTGACTTCATGTCGATACTATCTCGGATTTCATGTACTCATCATCTCATATACATTCATCATTATAAATTTTCATATGAACATACATATATCAATGTAAATACATTTATTTGTATATAGACTTACCTCGGATTCGGATAAACAGAAACCGAACTCGACTACTCAATTACTTTCGATTTCCCACGATCTAAGTCCGTTTTCTTGGTTCTTGATCTATACATATTCAAATTTAACTCATTTATTCACTAATTCATTCAATTCAATCGCAAAAAAACATATTTAGGGCAATTTACAAATTAGCCCCCACATTTTCACATTTTGACATTTTAGTCCTTATTTCACAAAATTACAAAATACACAAAATCTCTATTTACCCATGCTTAGCCGAATGTTCATGTAGTCCATACAAGTCCATACATTTCATTTATTTCACAATTTAGTCCCTCAAAATTTTATTTTCTCAATTAAGTCCAAATTACTCAAATTCATCAAAAATTCAAAGACAAACTATGTTAATCTATCACATATCTTTCATAGTTCATCCTCAAACATCACAAAGCTTGCAAAATCATCAATGGCACATTTCAAAATCATCATCAATTCGCAAAACTGGAGCATGGGTTTTGAAGAACACAAAGCAACGATTACAAAAACGTAAAAACTATCAAAAACTGAAGTAAAACATAACTTGAATCAAGCTAATTGAGTGCCGAATGCCTAACAAGCTTTTCTCTTTTCTTTTCTTTATATTTTCGGTGGATGAACATGATATAATGGCTTATTTTTCATGTTTTTTGTTTTATTTAACATATTAATAAACCATTTTACTATTTTACCCTTATTATTAACATTAACATATTACTATCATATGTCCATTGTCGTCCAAGCCACATTAAAATGGCCTATTTCCCTTTTAAGGCCTTCATATTAAAAGAACATGGCATTTAAACATTTTAACAATTATCAAGGCACTTTTGCACTTTACGCGATTTAGTCCTTTTCTCTAATTAAACACATATATGACCAAATTAAATCACAAAACTTCCGCACATGCTTAATCACATATCATAGGCATGGAAAATAATATTAAAATATTTTTTTGACTCGGATTTGTGGTCCCAAAACCACTATTCTGACTAGGGTCTAAATCGGACTGTTACAAACAAAACATAAAGAAACCTAAAAACTTCGAGAGAAATTGAATGGAGATCTTCAGTCTTTAAGGAGATCCTGCTTCTGAGTTGAATCTGTTGGCGTTCTTCGAGTCTTTTCTTCGTTCAGCTCTGCGTGCCCCCTTTGATCTTCTTCTAGGGTGTATTTATAAACTTTAGAATGCTCAGAAGCCCTAAAAATTGGCTTTTTCCGCGTAAAATAGAAACAGGGAGCGATATCGACACGGGCTGGCACATGGGCATGTGGCCAGCCCATGTGGTTCACACAGGCGTGTGCTCAACCCGTGTGGGATTGGCTTGGCCGTGTGGATCCTTAAGATAGCCCGTTTTGTCTGATTTTGGCCCGTTTTCCGCTCCTTTTGCTCCCCTATGCTCTCTTAAGTATAGAAACATGAAATTAAAGGATTAGGAGCATCAAATTCACTAAATTATATAATAAATCTTCCAAAAACATGCCAAGCATGGGATTAAAACATGTTACTTTTATGGTTTATCAATTAATTTATCTTAATTAAAATAACAAAATTACATAATATTATTAATTTTCAAGATTTAAAAGGTATTTATATTGCTTAATCTAATGCATTTGAAACAGGATGATTAATGTTTGAGATTCTAAAAAAAACATAGAAAAGGAATATGAAAGGAGGAATATGCAAACAAGAGGCAAATATTTTAGAAGTATATTTTACTTGACTAAATTACCTAAAAAGGCCCATTTCCAAGCAAAATTACGGAAATGGGCCAATTACACCATTATTTACTGGAAAGGGCCGTTTTTTGCAAAACGCGCCTACGTGGCCGCGTTAAAGGGGGAAAGTGCCAGCAAAGCGCACCCTCAAGGGAGCATTTTTTTCCACGTCAGCAAAACGCTTCCACGTAAGCGCGCTTTGCTGACGTGGCAAAAAATGCTCCATTGGGGGCGCGCTTTGCTGGCACTTTTTCAAACCCAACGGCTAAATTTTTTTGACCGTTTTGGGGGGTCCAACAGTAAAAAAAGAGAGTATAAAACCCCCTCCCCTCCTATTATTTTCACACAAAATTTCTTAACAATTTAGCAAAAAAACTCTACAATAATCTCTCAAATTTCTCAAAGTTGTTTATAATTAGTTATTTACTTTAATTTGTCCTAAATTAGTATTATTTTTTTTTATACTTTCAAAATTATTTGATCGTGTTAGCAATGGCCGGGGAATTAATTCGTCTCGATCATAAACATATCTCCATCAGACAAATGAAAATGGTAACGATTTATTTTAAATTTTGAATATTATTTAATATTTTTTTCATTTATGTAATTTTAATTAATTTTAATTTTTGAATATTATTTAATATTTTTTATTTATGTAATTTTAATTAATTTTAATTTTTGAATATTATTTAATATTTTTTTCATTTATGTAATTTTAATTAATTTGTATTTTATAATTTTTTATAACAGTCTGTAGATTGGATGTTACAATGTTATTTTCGTAGCATGTCTGGTCCGCCATCACCGTTGATAGAAAATTACTTGAGGGAAGCGAAGTTTTGGCACACACGACCACTATAGATCGGGGGTGCAAGTTGGACCGAAACTCATCGGTAGCGTTAATAGAGAGGTGGAGACCGGAGGCGCACACAATCCATCTTCCATGCGGAGAGTGTACTATCACTTTAGAGGATGTCTAGTTACAATTAGGATTCTTTGGTGGATGGGGCCGCACTCACCGGTCCGTTCAATCTCTCGATTGGGAGCCATATGCTACAATATTTTGAGTGCGATTCGGATAATATTTACAGAGGTCGGATCGAGATGGGCTAGTTACGAGACACATTCCCGGAGCCGAGGAATGATTCGACTGAATTAGAAAGAATACGATATGCTCGGGCATACATCCTTGAGATGATTGGAGGTTATTTGATGCTGGACTTGTCACGAAACCTCGTACATCTGAGGTGGCTACTGAAACTCGTTGATTTTAGAGCAGCTGGCGAACTTAGTTGGGGGTCTGCCGTGTTGGCAACATTATACTGGGAGATGTGCGGGGCGACGCTACCAAATAAAGAAAAAATTAGAGGTTGCCTATCACTACTACAATCATGGGCTCGGTTTCGCTTTCCATTTTTCTGTCCTCGAGTGAACCACCCATATACATTCCCACTCTAACAAGGTAAATTTTTTCTTTGATTTTACAATTATTCCATAGATTTAAAATAAAATTGTATGCTGAAAATTTATTTAATTAGGTGGAACCATCCGACGAGTTATGTTGGAATACCTACCGCTCTTGAAGATATACGGCTTCTATTAGACCAACGGTCGGAAGTGCAAGTATTAAATAATATATATATACATAAAATAGTCGTTTCATATTTAGTATTTAGTATTTAGTATTATGTATATAACTAATATTTTTATCTCGTTCATATAGTTTCAATGGACACCATATGAGGATCCGGCAATATGGGCAATAATTCCGGATGAATTCTTTCAAAATCCGAACATTTGGCATGTTAACGTCCCATTTTTCAACTATGCTATTGTCGAGATGAACCAGACGGATAGAGTGTTGTGACAATTTGGATTCCGACAACCGATTCCTGAGGAACCTGAGGTGCTCGATGACCAGCATAGAATCGACTTACGGTAAACAAATACAAATTGGCCGTTATTCTGGTAAAAATATATCAAAATTTGGGAAAACCGGTATGACCATATACCTGATTGCGAACCGATCATCGTTCCAGAGTTAGCGTGCACCCCGGATTACATGCCATGGTTTAGGATCCATGGCAAGCCATATTTGCTGTCGAAAGAGCAGATGTGTCGGCAAATCCGTGTGGAAAGGAAACGACGGGACCCTTTAAATCCAAGGAGAAGGGATGACGGCACGGGCCCATCAACAGCGCCCACACAATCACCTGGCCCATTAATAGCGCCAACACAATCACCGGGGCCAATGCCTCAACCGACGACACCCACATCACAGCCCCTTCAGATTATGCCAGGTGTGTATCCTAGCCCTTATATGTATCCTAACCCATAAATGTTTCCTTTTCCCAGTCCTATGCTAGGTTGGAATGCATGGCCCGGTGCATCTCCTTTCCCGATGGCTCCAACTCAACCGATGATATATAGGCCATCGTCGTCGGAGGGATTGCACGAGGCACCGTCGGGGAGCTCATCTCATTACAATTCCCCATTGCCTTATGGGATTCAAACACGTCCACCGTGGGTGATGCAAACACCTCCACATTCTTTATTCTACCAAGGTAGGTCATCCTCTCAACACCTACAACTGGAGCAACCACAACCCCCACCAGAGCAACCACAACCCCCGCCGGAGCAACCAAGGAGGAATCTAGCGCGTAATCATCGTCCACCCCCATGTGGCACTGATTTTGACCCCCATCTTTGCACCTTGATCATTAACTGAACGCAAAATCCCCAACATCTCATGAAAACGGTCCTTATTGATCTCGTACCCTGCCAATATAAGTTGATAGCGAAAATTACATACCAATATTCCATTCAGAAAAAATTGAATATTACAACCGAAATTATATTAATAGAGATTAAATACCTATGTTGGTCACTTGCTTTCGTTCAGTCGTAGACCGGTATTGCCCGTAGTAGTTGGACGCAATGTGCCCTAGACAATACCGATGGTGTGTGCGATCCCATATGCTTCCATGTCGCTCAATTGCGGCTAGTATTCCAGTGTCCCGATCCGATGCAACGCAGATATCAGGTTGGGGCAATACATGCCTCCCTAACCTAGAAATAAAGAAATCCCAGTCATCAGCTGACTCCCCTGGTGTTATTGTAAACGCAATTGGAATGATTCTCCCACCGCCATCCTGTGCCACAGCTAGCAATACCCGATGGGTATATTTACCATACATAAATGTACCGTCAATTTGCACCAATGGCTTGCAGTACACAAATATGTCCTAACATTGCTTAAAGCTCCAGAACAGACGTTTGAACACTTGGCATCCACGAAGCAATCGGTTGTTGTAGTACGCAGGGACTATTTCAAGGTTTGTTATGTAACGTGGGACGTACCTCTCCAGCACCTGACACCACTGCCAAACCTCATTATATGAAGCGTCCCACCCACTATACATATTTTTCAATGCCTTTTGCTTAGCTATCCAAGCCTTGCGGTAAGAGGGCGTGTACCTCAATTGGCTATGAATACTGGCAATTATGCATGACACAGAAGTCCTGGGATCTACCTTCAACATCGGTAGTATTAAGCTAGCTATTATGCTTGAATCCATCTTGGGATGATCTTGTGAAACACCTGTCAATGAAGTACGCTAAATAATGCAACATAAAGTAATAACATTATTATTCAAAACCTTAAACACCCAGTGATACTGTACCGGCAACACAGGTTTGTGGACCTTTGTACTTTTTTATCTCCCACAAGCCTATCTTTTTCATAAAAGAAGCCATGATTTTCCATGAACATGTACCGTCTTGCACTGCACACTTGGCCTCGAACTTCTCGGATTTAGATTTAACCACGTTGTAGTTGTAACACCCCTTACCCGTATTGAAGCCAGAACAGGGTTTGAGGCATTACTTAACTAACTTGCTTAAACATCTCGAGTAGGGTTATAACATTTTGTTTAAACCCATCCCTTACACATACTCGGCCTAGGAGGCCCTAAACATACACCCGAGAGGTATTGGAACTATCCCAGGAACTTTTACGAATTCTAGAAACCTTTCAACAAATCAGGGGCCACACGCCCGTGTGGGTTTAGGGACAGCCCGTGTGCCCCTAAGGAATACCCGTGTCTTCAACCCGTGGTCGACACTGACTAAATTTACACGGCCTTGGCACGCCCGTGGCCCTGGCCTGTGTGCCAAACCTGGCATTCTGACATATCCACACGGCCTATACACACGGCTGTGTGCTTCAGCAGTGTGGTGATTTAAATTCCAAATGCAAGGTGCAGACTCCACACGGCCTGGGCATACGCCCATGTGCTAGCCATGCCTCCCACACGGTCTAGACACACGCTCGTGTGTCTACCCATGTGAACAATTACTAGGCTATCTACCAAGCCCTTTGCCACCCTGCATTGCATGCATACATACTCCAATTCCATTCAACATAAATCATGACTCAAAGACACATCTAAATACTCAATTCAACATTTATACACAAGGGCATACACTTCAAGAAAATCACTTTCATTAAGCAAAAGAATTTGCCAAGTATTTGCCTAACTTAAGGCCATCTACAAAATGACTTTAGTAGCATACATAGCCAACACTTTGGCTAACAATTACAACTTAACAAAATATCCAAGTCCTATACATGCCATACTCAAAATAAGTCTAAATTGTTATACCAAAGTGATGTCGATAGTGTGATTCCCCAAACTCCTACGTCCACGATTCTCGAGTTATCTTGGCAATACTAAAAGGAAGAAGGGCAATGAAAGGGGTAAGCATAAAGCTTAGTAAGTTTGCATGGAAATAAATAGGAATAATAAGCTCATATTATAATCCATCCATAGTATTAACTAACCATACACGAGTCAAAGGCTTCTTGACATACTTACTTACAATTGCCCTTATTTAGCACATACCGTGCCTAATATCGTAATCGTTTCTTCGTGACTCATTCACGAGTACCTGTATTCACTCATTCACATGACTTTGGTAAAATTCTCATTTGTACTTCTAAACCAATCTATTTATCCCATTAATCACTAGGGATAGTAAAAAACCCATATACATCGTCATTAAGGTAGCTACGAAGCCAACGCCACATCCCCGAGGTGGTCTTACATGGACTCACTACAGAAATGCCAATGCCATATCCCAGATATGGTCTTATATGGACTCTCACATCAGATATCGATGCCACATCCCAGATATAGCCTTAAACGATTTTCATGTTCATCTCCGAGGCCATATCCATGATATGTTCTTATATAGGATCTTAACTCGGTGTCGAGGCCATGTCCCGGACATGGTCTTACACGGGACCCTACCTATTTCTCATCTCGATGATAGCAATCTCATATTCATTATAGTCCACTAGGACTTCAACATCATATTTAACATCAATTTCTCAATTTAATGAAGTATCATGCTTCAATATGATACCAAGCATTCTCAATTATGCTAACATAAAAATTGCATTAATCACATACAAACTTACCTCGTTTTCAAAATGAGCTAGTCCGTCAGTTTAGTTAAAGACTTTATTCTTTCCCCGATCGAGGCGGATTCTCGATTCTTCTTACACTATAATAGCAAATTAGCTCATTTTAATCACTACATTAATAAAAGCATCTGAATAATCATGCTTACACAAAATTACTATTTTGCCCCTAGACTTTGGCAAAATGACCATTTTGCCCCTAGGCTCAAAAATTAATTATAATCACATTTCTACCTTCAACAAGCCTAGGTGAACATTTTATACTCTTATAGCTATCATCAAAACTCAACATTTCACATATTTACTACAATTTTGTAACCTTTTTATTAAGGTCCCATTAGGTGTTTTCAAGACAACCCCTTTCACAAAAGTTGTTCATCTAACAACTAAGACTCAATTTCTTCCATAAAAATGCAGCAAATAACTATAATAGTTCTCATGGCAAAACTCTAAACTTTTCACCGTATTGCACATTAGTCCCCTCATTGGAAAGCTTAAGCTTTAGGGGTCTCAAAAGTAAAACTATTTTCAAGAAAAGGTCACTAGAACACTTACTTTTTGAAGAGAAGAGTGTGCTGAAATTTTGAAGGTTTCAACCTCTATTTGGCTGTAAATTTTCGGTGGGAGAGATGAAGGAGAAAGAAGATATCTTTTCTCTCCTTACTCTAATATTAAACTATCAATTAAGTCCACCTACTCACCCACTTTGACCAACTTGGTCAATCCTTGTCCCCTATGGTCGGCCAAGCCTTTTCAAGGGGCTAAATTTCCTTTTAAAGGCCTAAAATTAACAATCTATGGCTATTTGGCACCTTTAGCTTATAAAATGGAACTTTCGCATTTTATGCGATTTAGTCCTTTTACGCAATTAAACATGAAATCGCTAAAATTAAAGCACCAAAATTCTCATGCACTTATACTATCATGCTCTGACTCATAATATAACATGAAAATAAATTTCTCTAATCTCAGATTAATATTTTGACTAACCCCTAAATCGAGTTGTTACAATTCTCCCCCCTTAAGGATTTTCGTCCCCAAAAATCTTACCGGTGAAAAGGTTGGTATATTGATTTCTCATCGTTTCCTTGGGCTCCCATGTAGCCTCTTCAATTCCGTGCCTTTGCCATAGAACCTTTACTAGGGTTATGCTTTTGTTTCTTAACTGCTTGACCTCTCGCGCCAAAATTCTAACTGGTTCTTCACCATAATTCAAATCCGGTTGTATCTCTATCTTTGTCGGCACTATGACATGTGAAGGGTCTGAACGGTATCGGCGCAACATAGATACGTGAAAGACGTCATGAATCTTTTCTAGTTCAGGTGGCAAGGCCAACCGATAAGCTACCGGTCCTATCCTATCGGTAACTTCGTAAGGTCCGATAAAATGCAGACTCAATTTGCCCTTCCGGCCAAATCTAAGGACTTTTCTCCAAGGTGATACTCTCAAGAACACTTTATCCCCTACTTGGAATTCAATCTCTTTCCTTTTCAAATCTGAATAGGACTTTTGCCTATCTGAAGCGACTTTCAGACAGTCTCGTATCACTTTTACTTTTTTCTTCAGTTTCCTTAACCAAATCGACTCCGTGTATCTGTCTCTCTCTGAGTTCTGACCAATATAAGGCCGTTCGACACTTGTGTCCATACAGTGCCTCATAAGGCGCCATTTTCAAACTTGACTGAAAACTGTTGTTGTAGGCGAATTCCACCAACGGTAAGTATTTCTCCCAATTACTGTGAAATTCCAAAACACAACAGCGAAGCATGTCCTCAAGTATCTGGATTACCCTCTCCGACTGTCCATCGGTTTGTGGATGGAAGCCTGTGCTGAAATTAAACTTCGTGCCCAAGGCCTCTTGTAGCTTTTTCCAAAACCGTGACGTGAATCTCGGATCTCTATCCGAAATGATCGACAACGGTACACCATGAAGTCTTACTATCTCTAACATGTACAAGTCCGCTAATTTATCAAGCGAGTAGTCGACTCGCATTGGTATAAAATGGGCTGACTTTGTGAGTCTATCAGCCACTACCCATACTGCATATTTCTTCTTCGGATTTAACGGTAAGCCCATCACGAAATCCATGGTAATACGGTCCCATTTCCACTCAGGAATCATAATGGGCTGAAGTAAACCCGAAGGTACTTGATGTTCAGCCTTCACTTGGCGACAAATCGCACGCCGATACAAACTCGTAAATGTCTTTCTTCATACCAAGCCACCAATACCATTTCCTCAAATCATTGTACATCTTCGTGCTACCTGGGTGTACACTCAAATATCCGCTATGCGCTTCATGCAAGATTTTACGAATAAACTCGTCATTTCTGGGTACACAGACCCTATCTCGAAATGTCAGACATCCATCAGGATTTACTCGAAAGTCTGACTCACCATCCGACTCACATAAAACTCTCTTGGGTTGCAAACTGTTATCATCTTTCTGAGCTTCAAAAATCCCTTGGAGAAACAATGGTTTAGCCCTCAACTCGGCTAAAACGGAATCATCATCCAACAAAGTCATCTGAGTACTCATGGCTCTTAGTGCAAACAATGATTTTCTGCTCAAAGCATCGGGGACTACGTTCGCCTTTCCCGGATGGTAGTCAATTACCAACTCATAATTCTTAATCAGCTCTAACCACCTTCGTTGCCTCAAATTTAATTCCTTTTGAGTCATCAAATATTTTAGGCTTTTATGGTCGGTGTAAATCCGACACCTTTCACCATATAAATGATGTCTCCAATTTTTTAACGCGAACACAATTGCAGTCTACTCCAAATCATGAGTCGGATAATTCTTCTCGTGCGGCTTTAATTGCCTAGAAGCATAAGCAACCACCTTACCCTCTTGCATAAGTACGCAACCCAATCCGTTTAAGGACACGTCACTATAAACCACAAATTCTCTTACCGGCTCAGGTTGCACCAACATAGGAGCCTCAGTCAATAGTGTCTTCAGTTTCTCAAAACTCTATCGACACTTTTCTGTCCAAACGAACTTCACATCTTTTTGCAAAAGTCTCGTCATTGGGGTAACTATTACGAAAAACCTCTTGACAAAATGCCTATAATAGCCGGCTAGGCCTAGAAAACTCCTTACTTCAGTTACGCTCCTCGGCGGTTTCCAATCCTTAATTGCTGAAATCTTACTCAGGTCGACTCTAATTCTGTCTCCCAAGACAATGTGCCCCAAAAATCCCACTTCCTTGAGCCAAAATTCACTCTTACTGAATTTGGCATACAATTGTTTTTCTCTCAAAACTTGTAGAACCATACTTAAGTGCTTGGCGTGTTCATTCTCATCTCGAGAGTAGATTAATATATCGTCGATGAAGACTACAACAAATCTATCCAGGTATGGTCGGAAAATGCGATTCATCAAATCCATGAAGATCGCGGGGGCATTCGTTAGACCAAAAGGCATGACCAAAAATTCATAGTGGCCATACCTAGTCCTAAACGCAGTTTTCGACACATCCGAATCCTTGACTCTCAGCTGATAGTACCCCGACCTCAAATCTATCTTGGAAAATACCGTGGCTCCCTTCAATTGATTGAATAGATCATCGATCCTCAGTAACGGGTACTTGTTCTTCATAGTTAACTTGTTGAGTTGCCGGTAATCTATACATAGTCTCATAGAACCATCTTTCTTCATTACGAATAAAACAGGAGCACCCCACGGAGAGAAACTCGGCCTTGCGAAGCCTTTATCGGTTGGATCCATTCTATATGGAGCAATAGAAATAGGGGCAGTACCCGGAGCTAACTCAATCCCAAACTCAATTTCTCTAACCGGAGGTAGCCCTGGCAACTCTTCCGGGAAAATGTCCGGGTAATCGCATACTGTGGGTACCGACTCAATTCTCGAATCAGTCTCTTTAGTGTTCAACACAAAGGCAAGATAGGCCTCGTATCCCTTCTTTAAATACTTCTGAGTCGACAAGGTTGACATCACTACGGGTAGGCTATCTGGCTTATCTGATTCAACACGAATAAGATTACCATTTTTATCTCTCAACTTAATATGCTTCTTCCCACAATTCACAATTACACCATGAGTAACTAACCAATCCATTCCAAGGATGACATCAAACTCATCAAACGGCAACAACATAAGATCGACCGGGAAACAATGACCCTTAATCGTCAAAGGGCAACCTTTGCAAACTCTATCAACCAACACACACTTGCCTAGGGGATTAGACACTCTTATTATGAATTCGGTAGACTCTATAGGCATGCTCATGCTAGAGACTAATTTCATGCATATGTATGAGTGGGAAGATCCCGGATCAATTAAAGCTATAACACGAGTATCATGAAGAGAAAAGGTACCCGTGATTACGTTAGGGGAAGACGCCTCCTCGTGAGCACGAATGGCATATGTCCTCGCTGGTGCTCTACCCTCGACTCTAGCAGCCTGCTCTCTAGATGGATTCTTGCTACCCATCTCAATTCTCGAGTTTTTCAGTGGTCTTCCCCTAGCAGTACTTCCCGATCTTGCATTCCGAGGCTTTTCTTTCTCGCCCATCTCGGGGCAGTCTCTGATAAAGTGGTCTAAGGACCCACATCTGAAACAAGCTTTCTCATTAGCTCGACTCTCACCAGAATGGCGCTTGCCACACTGAAGGAATTCCGGTCTACTTGGTCGAACGTTGCCCACAATAGCAACTGATGTGGTCTGCCCTTTCGACCCCGAAATTTGCTTGCCTTTACTTCGGGTTGAAAACCCCGCTGAAGTGACTGATCGAGTAGCGAAATCCCTTGATTTCTTAGATGAAGATTGGTGAGACTTGTTCAGTTGTCTCTTCCTCGAGTCAGGAGACTTATTCTCAGTTCTTTTCTTTAGCCAACTCTTCGGCTTTACAGGCTCTATCTACCAACACTACAAATTCCTTTAGTTCGAGGACTCCCACGTATAAACGGATATCTTCATTTAATCCGTCCTCGAATCTCTTGCACATGACAGGTTCAGTAGACACGTATTCCCATGCATACTTGCTAAGCCTTACGAACTCCCGTTCATAGTCGGTTACTGACATACGGCCTTGCTTCAGTTCCAAGAACTCCTTCCTCTTATGGTCGATGAACCATTGACTGATGTACTTTTTCCGATATTCCTCTTAGAAAAATTCCCAGCTAACTCTCTCCCTTGGCACCACCGACACCAGGGTGTTCCACCATCGATAGGCTTAATCTCTCAGGAGAGATACCGCTCACTTGAAGCACTCCTTGTGCAGGATAACTCATCGAATACCCTGATGGTATTCCCTAGCCAAAATTCTGCTTTCTCCGAGTCATCGTCCTTATTTGCCCGGAATTCCTCGGCTCCTTGCTTCCGGATCTTAACCACCGGAGGCCTTTCTCTTCTCACCACCTCAACTACTTGAGGAGCTACTGGAGTAGGTTGAGGGATTGGTGGGGGTGGAGGGGGTTGAGCGTTAGGATTTGCTCGGGTATACTTAGTATACCAGTTGCTTATCATGTGGAGAAAGGCTTCTCGAGCCTCTTCCCCCTGACCCAAGGTCTTGGGTCCACTATTACCTGGCACGATCCTTTGAGCGGGAGCCGGCGCGTTACTCACAGCATCATCAGCTGTAGTTCGGTCAGGATCAGAATCCATATACTACATAAAACACAATTTTATACGTCAGGAGCCATCACACTATCATTACTCACACACTCTTACATATAGCATATATAGCTAGACTCGTACTTATGCTACGTTAGTCCTAGAATCGACTAAACCGTAGCTCTGATACGAATAAATGTAACACCCCTTACCCGTATTGAAGCCAGAACAGGGTTTGAGCTATTACTTAACTAACTTGCTTAAACATCTCGAGTAGGGTTATAAAATTTTGTTTAAACCCATCCCTTACACATACTCGGCCTAGGAGGCCCTAAACATACTCCCGAGAGGTATTGGAACTATCCCAGGAACTTTTACGAATTCGAGAAACCTTTCAACAAATCAGGGGCCACATGCCCGTGTGGGTTTAGGGACACGCCCATGTGCCCCTAAGGCATGCCCGTGTCTTCCTCCCGTGGTCGACACTGACTAACTTCACACGGCCTTGGCACGCCCGTGGCCCTGGCCTGTGTGCCAAACCTTGGCATTCTGACATATCCACACGGCCTATATACACGGCCATGTGCTTCAGCCGTGTGGCGATTTAAATTCCAAATGCAAGGTGCAGACTCCACACGGCCTGGGCATACGCTCATGTGCTAGCCGTGCCTCCCACACGGTCTAGACACACGCCCGTGTGTCTACCCATGTGAATAATTAGTAGGCTATCTACCAAGCCCTTTGCCACCCTACATTGCATGCATACATACTCCAATTCCATTCAACGTAAATCATGACTCAAAGACACATCTAAATACTCAATTCAACATTTATACACAAGGGCATACACTTCAAGAAAATCACTTTCATTAAGCAAAAGAATTCGCCAAGTATTTGCCTAACTTAAGGCCATCTACAAAATGACTTTAGTAACATACATAGCCAACACTTTAGCTAACAATTACAACTTAACAAAATATCCAAGTCCTATACATGCCATACTCAAAATAAGTCTAAATTGTTATACCAAAGTGATGTCGATAGTGTGATTCCCCGAACTCCTACGTCCACGATTCTCGAGTTATCTTGGCAATACTACAAGGAAGAAGGGCAATGAAAGGGGTAAGCATAAAGCTTAGTAAGTTTGCATGGAAATAAATAGCAATAATAAGCTCATATTATAATCCATCGATAGTATTAACTAACCATACACGAGTCAAAGGCTTCTTGACATGCTTACTTACAATTGCCCTTATTTAGCACATACCGTGCCTCATATCGTAATCGTTTCTTCGTGACTCATTCACGAGTACCTGTATTCACTCATTCACATGAATTTGGTAAAATTCTCATTTGTACTTCTAAACCAATCTATTTATCCCATTAATCACTAGGGATTGTAAAAAACGCATATACATCAGCATTAAGGTAGCAACGAAGCCAACGCCACATCCTCGAGGTGGTTTTACATTGAATCACTACCAAATGCCAATGCCATATCTCGGATATGGTCTTATATGGACTCTCACATCAGATATCAATGCCACATCCCAGATATAGTCTTAAACGATTTTCATGTTCATCTCCGAGGCCATATCTTGGATATGGTCTTATACGAAATCTTAACTCGGTGCCGAGGCCATGTCCCGGACATGGTCTTACACGGGACCCTACCCATTTCTCATCTCGATGATAGCAATCTCATATTCATTATAGTCCACTAGGACTTCAACATCATATTTAACATCAATTTCTCAATTTAATGAAGTATCATGCTTCAATATGATACCAAGCATTCTCAATTATGCTAACATAAAAATTGCATTAATCACATACAAACTTACCTCGTTTTCAAAATGAGCTAGTTCGTCGGTTTAGTCCAAGACTTTGTTTTTTCCCCGATCGAGGCAGATTCTCGGTTCTTCTTGCTCCATAATAGAAAATTAGCTCATTTTAATCACTACATTAATAAAAGCATCTCAATAATCATGCTTAGGCAAAATTACTATTTTGCCCCTAGACTTTGGCAAAATGACCATTTTGCCCCTAGGCTCGGAAATTAATTATAATCACATTTCTACCTTCAAAAAGCCTAGGTGAACATTTTATACTCTTATAGCTATCATCAAAACTCAACATTTCACATATTTAATACAATTTTGTAACCTTTTTTATTAAGGTCCCATTAGGTGTTTTCAAGACAACACCTTTCACAAAAGTTGTTCATCTAACAACTAAGACTCAATTTCTTCCATAAAAATGTAGCAAATAACTATAATAGTTCTCATGGGAAAACTCAAAACTTTTCACCATATTGCACAGTAGTCCCTTCATTGGAAAGCTTAAGCTTTAGGGGTCTCAAAAGTACAACTATTTTCAAGAAAAGGTCACTAGAATACTTACTTTTTGAAGAAAAGAGTGTGCTGAAATTTTGAAGGTTTCAACCTCTATTTGGCTGTAAATTTTCAGTGGGAGAGATGAAGGAGAAAGATGATATCGTTTCTCTCCTTATTCTAATATTAAACTATCAATTAAGTCCACGTACTCACCCACTTTGACCAACTTGGTCAATCCTTGTCCCCTATGGACGGCCAAGCCTTTTCAAGGGGCTAAATTGCCTTTTAAAGGCCTAAAATTAATAATCTATGGCTATTTGGCACCTTTAGCTTATAGAATGGAACTTTCGCATTTTATGCGATTTAGTCCTTTTTCACGATTAAACATGAAATCGCTAAAATTAAAGCACCAAAATTATCATGCACTTATAATATCATGCTCTGACTCATAATATAATATGAAAATAAATTTCTCTAATCTCAGATTAGTGATCCCGAGATCACTATTCTGACTAGCCCCTAAATCGGGCTGTTACATTAGTTAACCCCGTGATTGATGCTATGTTGTTTCAAAGCACTAAGAAAACTATCTTTATTGGAAAACACCTTTCCAACTTCCAAATCACCCGAATCCAATGTCGAATCTGAACAGTCACGCGTTATGTGTGGTAGATTTGGAAACTCCAATGCATCATCTGCCGATATATCGACATTATGCATGTGGGCTGGAGACGAGTACGCCCTAAATCGCCGATCTTCATCTTCTTCATATGAACCCCCTTCAATGTCTTCAGGTTCGGATGGAACAGGCTCCGGTTCAAAAAATAATGCAACTTCTACACCATCGGAGCTGGGCTCTCGAGGTGGGTCCACATCGGACTCATCATCCAACCCACCATCATCTGCAACGTACGAGGTCCCCTCGCCGGTGAACGTCGTAGGGAGTACATCATCCCTTCTTGTGGACGTTTCATAACGTCCCCAATTAGATGTAGATTACCAACCACTAGAAGTTGATGTCGTTCCCCAATACGTATTTCCAGCATCGAACATCGACCCACCGATGTGCATGTCCCATCCACTAACCGAGTGTCGTGCAAGAGTTGTTTTTTCCATACTACCACCAAACACTGGCGCTTTCGTGTTCTGCCTTCCACTAACGGAGTGTCGGCTAGGGGTCATGTATTCCTCTCGAACAACAGTTGATGTTGAAGTTGCAAATGTTTCATTTGGTGATGAAAATTGAACATATAACTCGAGATAGGGTGATCCATTAGCAAGATGAGTCTGCACCATCGCCTCAAAGCTACGAACACCTTTGATATCAAAAGAGTCATATGTCATGGGATCAATCGAAGCACAAAATCGATGCTTAATAGAAGAAACCCTACTTGGCGTAATTTCAAAAATTTTGCGCCTAATTCTTTTACGAAATTTTGTAAAATCTATACTCTAGTTAAAAGCCATTCGCACTGTGTTCTCTAATAAAAAACAACGCCGTTCTCGGTGTCACGGACCTCACCATCATAGTAAATAACAACACTACTACATTCACTCATCTTCAATTTCTATTCTACTTAGCCTCTCTAATTTTTCTTGTTGTAACTTATGCAACCTGAGAATGATATTTGCCTCGTTTATAGCCTAAGGCCAAGCATGAACTACTGTACAAAAAAAGCATCCACATGGGAGCTTTTTTCAGAAATTTTGATGACATTGCATCCTGCTTGAAGCATTTTTGACACTATTTGTTCAAAAACATCTTCTCAAAATTATTATTTCAGGAACTACTGTAGCAAAAGAGCGTCTACGTGGGAGCTTTTTTCAGAAAATTTGATGATATTGCATCCTGCTTGAAGCGTTTTTGACACTATTTGTTCAGAAATGTCTTCTCAAAATTATTTTTTTAGGAACTACTGTAGCAAAAGAGCGCCCACGTGGGAGCTTTTTTCAGAAATTTTGATGACATTGCATCCTACTTGAAGCGTTTTTGACACTATTTGTTTAGAAACATCTTCTCAAAATTAATTTTCAGGAACTACTGTAGCAAAAGAGCGTCCGCGTGGTAGCTTTTTTCAAAAAAAATTATGACATTGCATCCTGATTAAAGCGTTTTTGATACTATTTGTTAAGAAACGTCTTCTCAAAATTATTTTTAGGAACTACTGTAGCAAAAGAGCGTCCACATGGTAGCTTTTTCTGTATTTTTGCTGACAGTGCATCCTGCTTGAAGTGTTTTTGATCCTATTTGTTCAGAAACGTCTTCTCAAAATTATTTTTTCAAGGTAAAAACAGTCAAATTTTGTTAAAAAAAATTAACACAATGTTATTTTAAAAAAACTAAACCCTAATTTAATTATTTTTAACCCAAAACCCTAATTTAATTTATCTAAAACCCTAGAACCGAATTTACTTAATCTATTTAAAAACCATAAACCCTAATTTAATTTATTTTAAACCCTTATTTAATTTATTTAAAATCATAGAACCCTAATTTAATTTATTTTAAACCCTTATTTAATTTATTTAAAACCCTAGAACCCCAATTTAATTAATTTTAACCCAAAACCCTAATTTATTTAATCTATTTAAAAACCATAAACCCTAATTTAAGTATTTTTTATAAAATAACACTAAATACTGATTTATTTTTAAAAACTACTAAAACTATAAACCCTAACTTGTTTTAACAAAAACTTAAATACTAAACCCTAACTTATTTTACCAAAACCCTAACCTTTAAAACCCTAAAAACCCTAGGGACTAAACATGCAAAAATCCCTAACATATAAAAACACGAAGCAAAGCGCGCCCCAAAGGGAGCATTTTTTGCCACGTCAGCAAAACACTTCCACGTAAGCGCGTTTTGCTTACGTGGCAAAAAACGCTCCCTTGGGCGCGCGCTTTGCTAGCACTTTCCCCCTTAAACGCGGCCACGTAGGCGCGTTTTGCAAAAACTGGCCATTTCCAGTAAATAATGGTATAATCGGCCCATTTCCGTAAATTTGCTTGGAAATGGGCCTTTTTAGGTAATTTACTCATTTTACTTTGACATAAGAATATTACATTAGTCTTGAATTTTTAATTTCCAAGATAAAGCTACTTGATACTTGAGAATGTTGAGCATATTGACTCTGACTTTGATCATCATCTAAACACACTCTAAGTCTTTTCTCAAAGTCTTGAATGCAATACTTTCATAATTTAATTAGGTTTACTAATTTTTTAGGTTGAAGAAGATGAAGACAAGATTTGTAATCTCATTATTTAAATAAGCAATTGGTATTTTGACAGTTTATATCAAATTTTTTTATGAAAAGTTATTTCAACTGAATGTATGTTAATTAAAGTGTTTAGCCAATGGTAAAATCGTACTGTCCATAGTAATCGTGTTATGATGTCAAACAATTTTTGTGATTCTAATACATTAGAAAAGAGATGATTAATATTTGAGAGGACAAAAGCAAAAGAAGAAAGATAAAAGAAAGAGGAATATGCAATAGAAGCAAAAATTTTTGAAGTATATTTTACTATAACGTAACCTAAGAATATTACATTTGTGTTGAATTTAACGTACAAGATGAACGTTGATTAAATGTTAAATGTGAAAGGTCAAGAGTCATGTTTTAATGGGTTTAATTTAGAAGTTTTTTAGGAAAATGAAAGGTCAAGAGTCATGTTTTAATGGGTTTGATTTAGAAGTTTTTTAGGAGAATGAAATGTCAATAGTCATTGGTTTATGGCTATTATTAGATTTTAATATTTTTCAGTTTTTTTAAGGGCAAACTATAGCCTATAAATAGTTTGTAAGCATTTTGATATAAAAAAGTAAGAAAGTTTAGAAGTTAAAAATCAAAAGTTTTTTTTGAAGTTGTTTTTCTCCACAAGTTTTTTGGTTCTGTCTTGAGCAATTTTAACAAATTGGTATCCAAGCCATGGAGAGTGAGACCAGTAATGTGCTGCTGCCTCGACTAACGAAGGCGAACTACGAGAATTGGAGTATCCAAATGAAAGCTCTTCTCGGGTCTCAAGATGATTGGGAGGTGGTCCAAGAAGGTTTCATAGAATCGACAACTACCGCGGGATATACGGCGGCTCAAAACAAGATGTTGAAAGAGATGCGATCGAAAGATAAGGCAGCATTGTACATGTTGTTCCGAGCTGTTGACGAGTCGGGCTTTGAGAAGATTGCGAGTGCGACAACTTCAAAAGAAGCGTGGGACATTTTGGCGAAGGTGTACAAAGGAGCCGATCGAGTTAAACAAGTCCACCTTCAAACTCTTCGCGGCGAGTTGGAAGGCATGAAGATGAAGGAATTGGAAAGTGTCTCCGACTACATCACGCGTGTTCAAACCGTGGTGAACCAACTCAACCGAAACGGAGAAGCGTTAACCAATGCACGAGTTGTGGAGAAGATTTTGAGATCGTTAACTGACAATTTCGAGAATGTCGTATGTGCCATAAAAGAGTCGAAAAATCTAGCAACGCTCACAGTCGACGAACTCGCCGATTCTCTCGAGGCACATGAACAACGTAAGAAGAAGAAGAAAGAGGAGACACTCGAGCAAGCACTTCAAACCAAGGCTTCAATCAAAGACGAAAAGATTTTCTATTCTCAAAACTTTCGAGGTAGAGGGCGTAGCCGTGGAGGTCAAGGAAATGGTCGCGGTGGAAGACGCCGCGGTCAAGAAGGGCATTATGAGGAGAAGGAGCAATCAAACCAACAATATTGGCGTGGAAGAGGACGCAGTCGTGGAAGAGGCAGCTGGTCAAATTATTCCAACATCGAGTGCTACAAGTGTGGCAAATATGGTCACTATACGAAGGATTGCAACTCTGATAAGTGTTACAATTGTGGCAAGGTGGGGCATTTCGCGAAAGAATGTCTCGTCTTGAAAAAGGTGGAAGAGACAACCAACCTAACCATAGAAGATGAGGAGGCGAAAGAAGGTTTTCTCTTGATGGCACACAACGAAGTCAACACCAACAACATGGTGTGGTACCTTGACATGGGTGCAAGCAACCATATGTGCGGGCACAAGAACCTATTCAAAAAGATGCAAAAGGTTGAAATGGGACATGTGTCGTTTGGAGATGCGTCGAAAGTTGAGGTAAAAGGCCAAGGTACTGTTTATTATTTACAAAAGGATGGGTTAGTTGGGTCAATCCAAGATGTGTATTACGTACCAGACCTCAAGAGCAATATTTTTGAGTATGGGGCAACTCATGGAAAAAGGTTATTCAGTACTTTTGAAAGACCGGGTGTTACACTTGAAAGATAAGCAAGGGCGTTTGGTCGCTTGATTTGAAATGGGGAGAAATCGCATGTACAAGTTGAATTTGAGAAGCGTTCGAGAAAAATGTTTGCGAGTAGACGTAGAAGACAAGGCATCACCGTGGCATCTCTGTTTTGGTCACCTACATTATGGTGGTCTAAACGAGTTGGCGAAGAAGAACATGGTTCACGGGATACTGGACATGGACTACGAGGGAAAATTTTGTGAAGAGTGTGTGCTCGACAAGCATGCGAGAACTTTGTTTCAAAAGAAGGAAGAATATCGGGCTAAGCAACCTTTCGAATTGATTCATACCTACATATGTGGACCAATCACCCCCAAATCTTTTAGCGGTAAAAGATATTTCATTTCCTTTATCGATGATTTCTCACGAAAAACTTGGGTTTATTTTCTGAAAGAAAAATTCGAGGCGTTCGAGGTGTTCAAAAAGTTCAAAGTGATGGTGGAAAAGGCAACTGGTAGACACATCAAATCTGTACGATCCGATAGAGGTGGTGAGTATACTTCGACGGCTTTCATGGAATATTGTGAGGAGCAAGGCGTAAGATGATTCCTAACCGCACCGTACTCTCCCTAACAAAACGGTGTGGCCGAGAGGAAGAACCGGACTGTTCTCGACATGGTTTGGTCAATGCTCAAGAGCAAGAAGATGCCGAAGGAATTTTGGGCGGAAGCCGTGCAATGTGCCATCTATGTGCAAAATCAGTGTCCACATGCGAATATGAATGATCAAACACCACAAGAGGCATGGAGCGGACAAAAACTGACAGTTTCTCATCTCAAAGTATTCGATACTGAGGCCTATGCACACGTGCTGGATCAGCGAAGAACGAAGCTCGAAGACAAAAGCAAAAGGTTTTTTTTATTGGGTATGATGAGAAAGCAAAAGGATACAAGCTACTCGACCCGATAAGTAATAAGGTTGTGGTGAGTCGTGATGTACGAGTTAATGAAACAAGCGAGTGAGATTGGAATAACTCAACGGAGGTTATCATCAAAGATATAGGATCATCAACCGCTACACCAATAATCATACCGACAAATCCTGAAACTACTGATGATGAAGATGAACCGCAACCACCCAAAATGCGAAGTTTGCAAGATTTTTATGATTCAACAAATAAGGTACACATTGTATGTCTTTTGGCATATTCCAAGAATATAAGTTTTGAAGAGGCGGTGCGAGACAAGAAGTGGAAAATTGCCATGGATGAGGAGATTAAAGCAATTGACCGCAACAACACATGGAAGTTAACGGAGTTGCCGAAAGGAAGTCAGCCCATTGGTGTGAAGTGGGTATTCAAGAGAAAGATGAATGCTCAAGGCGAGATAGAACAGTACAAGGCGCGACTTGTTGCAAAGGGATACAAGCAAAAGGAGGGAATCGATTATGACGAGGTGTTTGCTCCCATTGCAAGAATGGAGACAATTCGATTGCTCTTTTCACAAGCGGCTCAATTCAAATGGCTGGTATTTCAAATGGATGTCAAGTCGACATTATTGAATGGTGTACTCGAAGAAGAAGTCTACATCGAACAACCACCTGGGTACATGAAAAGTGGAGAAGAGAAGAAGGTGTTGAAATTGAAGAAGGCACTTTACGGGTTGAAGCAAGCACCGCGGGCATGGAATACTCGTATCGATACATACTTCAAGGAGAACGGGTTCGAACAATGTCCCTATGAACATGCCCTTTACGTGAAGAAGAATGGAGGTAATATGTCATTTGTTGCTCTTTATGTTGATGAACTCATTTTTATGGGGAATAATGGTGAGATGATACAAGATTTTAAGAGCACAATGACATAAGAATTTGAGATGACAGATTTAGGTTTGATGAAGTTTTTCCTTGGTTTGGAGGTAAGAAAAGAAGAGACAGGTATTTTTGTGTCACAGGAGGCATATGCAAAGGAAATTTTGAAGAAGTACAAGATGGCATATTGCAAACCGGTATCAACACTAATGGGACCAGATGTAAAACTCTCGAAATTCGATGGAGAAGAATGAGTCGACACGAGCAAATACCGGAGTTTGGTGGGAAGTCTTCGCAATCTCACTTGTACAAGGCCTAACCTTTCGCTAAGTGTTGGCATTGTAAGTCGGTTTATGGAGGAGCCGGTTTATTCACATTGGAAGGCGTTGAAGTGAATCTTACGGTACATCCAAGGAACGGTGTCAATCGGGTTATTCTATTCAAATGTGGAAGATTACAAGTTGATTGGGTACTCCGACAGTGATTGGTGTGGAGACTTAGACGATCGGAAAAGTACATCGGGATATGTGTTCTTTATGGGTAACACGATGTTTACTTTACTTTCAAAGAAGCAACCAATCGTGACGCTCTTGACATGTGAAGCTGAATATGTGGCAGCGTCTTGGTGTGTATGTCATGCTATATGGCTCAGAAACTTGTTGGGCGAGTTGGAGCAAGAACAACTCGGTGCGACTGAGATACGGGTTGACAATAAATCAACAATTGAGTTGGAAAAGAATCCATTGAATCATGACAGAAGAAAACACATTGACATTCGATTTCACTTCATCCGAGATCATGTAAAGGAAGGAAGTGTGAAATTAGTGCATGTGGCAAGCTGGGACCAAGTCGTGGATATCTTCACGAAACCGCTACCGATGGTTGATAGTTGATTTCAGAGTTTTAAATTTATAATGATCGAACCTGGAACTAACTATTACAACGATTGAGGCAAGTGCACCTATCGAACAGTAGTATAGCTTAGGCAAGACCGGATTGTCGAACCAAAAGGAACCAAAAGTACTAATACTAACTTTCTTTTTATTATCTAGCCTAAAATAAGTGAAGTTGTTATTTAATCTAAATTTAACTAACTACTAAGCTAAAGATGCAAAGACAAAAAGAATGAATTGGGGAAATCTTTGTTGAAAAAACTCGGTTGATTAAGACGATACCCTTAGGAAGAATCCACCTAGACTTCACTTGTTATCTAACTCGAACCGGACGATTTATTCACTTGACTTGATCCGTAAGACTCCCTAATGTATATTAAACCCTCTCTCAAGCGAATAACGTCTAACCCTAGGTTGATTAATTGAAATCTCTTTCTAATTAAAACCCCTAGAATTGCATTAACTTGATCTATGGACTCCCATATTAGGTTTCACCCTAATCCGTCAAAATCTCGTCACCCTATCTCTAGGCACGCGATCAACTCCGCTTAATTATGCTAGATCTACTCTTAAGCAGGGACTTTTGCTCCTCCACCTAAGCACATCAAACTTGAATCAATATCCCGTAAATATCAACACAAGAATTAAGAACACATAATTAAGAACAAATCAAGTATTTATCATATAGTTCAGCAAACGATCACAAGATTCATCTAAGTTTCATCCCCTTCAGGTATCTGAAGGGTTTAGTTCATAATAATAAAAGAAAACATCTCAGAAGAAAAGGTAAAACAAAACATAAGAAATCCCTAAAACCTCTTGAAGGAATTGAAGGAGAGATCCGCCGTCTTGAGTAGAATTCCGGCTTCTTGAGATGGATCAACTGGCTATCTTCGAGTGTTTCCCACAAATATGACCTTTTCGGCTCGGCTCCTTGGCCTAGCTCACCGCCCTCTTCTAGGTTATACTTAGGGTGTTTATATAGGCTTTTGAAATAGGTTTCTTTGCCCCTAAGTATCCTTTTCCGAGTGAAATTGCTCTTCTCCACGATAGGGACACGGCCATGGCACACGCCCGTGTGAATCGTCTTTAGGCTGTGTTCAGACTTTTAATGAGGTGACGCGCCCATGTAAATCGTGATCAAGCCGTGTTCTGGTCTATCAAGGAGACACGACCGTGTGGGCTCAAGTCCAGGCCGTGTCGATTTTCATTTTGGCCCATTTTGGTCTGTTTTGAGCCCGTTTCTCGTTCTTTCCATCCTCTGGTGCTTTCCTGAGTATAAAACATGAAAAGGAAGGATTAAGAGCACCTTTTTACATAAATCAAGAGATAAATCATCCAAAAGTATGCTAAATGTGGGAGTAAAATATGTTACTTTTACGGTTTATCACATACCCCCACACTTAAGCTTTTGCTTGTCCTCAAGCAAAATTCTCAACTTACAATTAAAACGAACTTTCCATGATTCAATATTCCTATCAACAATGTCTCATCATAATTCATAGATAATTTATACATGGATAATTTAACTTAAAGGGTCCTAAAGATTCAAACAATATAAGTCATACATTTGTAGCACAAAACATAGGTGTTTCCCCTCATTTAAATAATTACCTCTGGTTCAAAACTGACAAGGATTGACATCCTCACAAAAGATTCACTCAAATCACTCGAAGTGTTTAAGGTTCAAAATTAAGCACTCAAACGTCAAACCTGAAAAGTTAATCCCATAGGCTTGCATGAAAATAAAATCTCCACCATTGTAATATGAGATGATGCACAAATCAAAAGGTCTTTGAAAGGGTTGTAACGGGGCTTGGGTTAAGGTGTGGATAAAGGCTGAATTAGAGGGTTAGAATCGAGATTGAATTAACAAATTACCTAATTAGAAAAAAAACTGATAAATAATTACATGAATTGAAACTTTGAAACTAATAATACGAGCTTCTTCTTCAATAAATAGACTTCAACTGTATAAGCTTGCTTTTCATCATACTAATACTGAATATACTTTGATGTGTTTTTTTTTAGGAACAAGTCATCAAATATTTACAATAATAAGAAAGTACTTTAACAACTGAAATATAGAACATAGTTAGGCAACTGCTCAAAATCAAATCTCGACAAAAAAGGGTAGTCAAGAAGAATGGTGATAACAAATACAAAAGGGTTTTTGGTTAATATTAGTGGGTGAATCAATAAAAAGGGTTGTTAGGATCAAAAGGGTTCACTAGGGGTTAATTATGAAGGTAGGCTTTTTATGGAGTAAGTGGGTTAAATCCTAGGTGCCTTTATCATTTCTGTATATCAAATCAAAGATGTGGTCTCAACATGTATAATTGAGGCAAGTTCTAGAATAACAGTTCAATGTTGACACACTCATAATCAAAAAGTGAGCATGAAAAAGGATATATGCTCTATAAGGCTCAAAATCTCACAAAAATTATGGGTATTTTGATATCAACCTCGTAAATTTCAAATTTTAAAGTAATATTCAAATTCAAGTTAACAACCTAGAAAAATTTTTAATTTCTAAAAAATAGACTTATCATGCTTGATTTTCTAGTATCTTAGAATTTAATTATCACTGCACAATTATCAATGACTTAATCTAAAACATATCAATAAAGATCATAAATCATGGAAATTTCATTCTAATGATAATATGAGAAACTTACTTTTGAAATAAGACATAACTTAGGAATTTGAGAATAATGCAAAAAGTTTGACACCTAATTTCAGGAATTTGAGAATAATGAAAAAAGTTAGGCACCTTTTTAGGTTGTTCACCCCACCACACTTAAGATGTACATTGCCCTCAATGTACAAAGTTAGATAATAACATAATAATAATAAAATTATAAGATATGGGGAGAAGTGAAACTTCCTGAATTATGGATGAAATCCTTGAATTGGAGGTGAAAGATAAGTTGGAGGGGTCGTTCTTGATGACGATCCTGCGCTAGATGAAGAAATTGGGTAGCTCATGGAGGATTAGCCAGGATATAATAATAATTAAAACTATACTAATTAAATAATTAAATAAAAGCAAGCTAAAGTGAAGAGAAATAAAAATTGAAATAAAATTAAAAGAAAAGATTAATGGACCGTAGTGTCCTTATTGTTGGGTGTGATTTCTAAGGCTGGGGATATGGTGGTGGTCGTGGTGTGATTCCCAAGCAACCGGTAGAACCTAAAATCAAGAAACTAAAGTAAAATAAGTTAAATTAAGCAGAAGAGAAGTAAATATAAGGAAATTGAAGCAAAAGAGAAAAATGAAATAAAAACTAAATGGCCTCAAATATCCTTGGCTTGTCGAATGATTGAAGCGGGCGGCATGAACTTATATGGATCGGTCTCCCTCGAGGAGACTATGCTTGTTTCCTTCCGCTTCTTCGGCATTTGGTGTAGCTCAAGGATTTTGGAAATGTATTGGAGAAGAGAAGTAGGGGAAAGATGCAAAGGGGTGGAAAAATAGGAAGAGGGTTGAGAAAGAAAAGGAAAACTGAATAGGCTTAATGGGTGAGAAGAGGGAGGGGTGGGTGGTTTAAATAGAATTCTCAAGTCAGGTACATTCACACGCCCGTGTCTCGTGGGCGTGGCATCTCACACGGCCGCATCGCACGACCGTGGTGGGCTTCGTTCGTTTCTCCCACGCCCATGCTCAGGTCGCCACGCCCGTGTATAATCTACCAGTGTCGACCACGGCCGCATCACACGGGCGTGGGGTTTTCTCAGTGCCCGTGGTGTGGTGGTTTGAGTCCGTGACTCTAAAAATTGATTCTTTCTGACTTGTACCTCTTCTACCATTGTCAGTTCAGAGATTCTTTACCTCCACACGGCCGTGTGGGCTGGAAATCTGCACTTTTGGTTAGTTTAAAACTAGGTTTTTAAGACTAAGAGAAGAGAAGAAAATAAAATTAAAACAAATACGAAAGTAATTAGGGTTAGTGCTCGGGTTACCTCCCGAGAAGCGCTCGTTTAAAGTCTTAAGCTAGACTTTCCTCGTATTCGCAAAAATCAGGGTGGTTTAAAATTTTGAATATCTTCCCTCATGCTATCAGTTCTACTTCCTTGATAAAGTTTAAGTCGAGAAGCGTTTATATTGAAAGTACCAAAAATAGGATTACTTACCTCGACTGTTCCGTATGGGAAAATATTGTGTACCTCAAGAGGAATTTCTTCGTTTGTGTTCAGGTTTGATGTGATGAGGCGAGGATCTGCTTTATCTAACAGTACTTGGTCTCCTATTTTGAAGTGGTTTGTTGTTCCAATGAGCTCTTCTGGGGGCTCCTTCGGTTTTACTTCGTGTGGTTCTGGTTCTTCTTTGAATTGTGTTTTCCACTCTTCTAATTTGTCGACCCTAAGGCTTCATTCCTTATGTAATTCTTCTTTATTGTCATAGGGTCCATGATTCGGCTCAGGTTTGTAACCTTGTGGTGTTTCCTATGGTGAAAGTTGAACAACTTGGTTATCAACTGAATTTACTTTCTTACCTTCATCAATTGTTGTCCTGGCCGAGTCAAGAGCTTGTAAACTGATCGATTCGTCACCTACACGAAGTATGAGTTCTCCTGTACCAACATTAATTTTTGTTCTAGTAGTTGCTAAAAAGGGTCTTCCTAAATTTAAGGGAATCGAATTATCCTCATCCATGTCTAAGACAACAAAACCTACTTGGAAAACGAATTTATCAATTTTTACAAGAACATCTTCGATAATACCCCTAGGAATTCTAACAGTTTTATCAGCTAGTTGAGTTCTCATCCTAGTTTGTTTGAGTTTCTCTAGACCTAATTGTTTAAACAATTTATAAGGCATGACATTTATGCTTGCCCCTAGATCAGCTAATGCATTATCAATAGATAAACTACCAATTAAGCATGGAATTGTAAAACTCCCTGGATCTTTTAATTTCTGTGGTAGTTTATTTAGCAAGATTGCCGAGCACATTGCGTTTAGTTCCACATGTGATGCTTCGTCTATCCTTCGCTTTTTCATCAACAGCTATTTTAGGAATTTTCTAGAGTCTGGCATCTGCGTAAGAGCTTCAAGTAGCAGTAAGTTAATATGTAATTTCTTTAAAAGTTTAAGAAACTTACCGAACTGTTCCTCTGTGTCGTCTCTCCTTAATGCTTCGGGATATGGTATGTGAGGTTGGTACTCTTTGATTACCGGTTTTGGCTTTTCTTGTGTTACCTCAACTTTACCTTTCTCTACCTCATTTTCTTGTATTGGATTGGGTTCGTCTAACCCTTCACTTTCTTGAGCTGTTATGGCTTGAATTTGCTTCTTTGGGTTAATCTTAGTGTTGCTTGGTAGACGCCCTTGAGGTCGTTCGGAAAATAACTTTGCAAGTTGTCCAACTGACTTAGTAAGTTCTCCAACTTGTTTCTCGATCCCATTGATCAATGCTTGTTGATTCTTAAGGGTGGTTTCAGTGTCTTGGAGACGGTTATCTGTGGCTGCCATGAATTTTGTCAGCATCTCTTCAAGGTTCGGCCTCTTCTCCTGTGGATAGGGCTGATTTTGGAAATTTTGAGGATGTTGTTTTATTTGAATTCCTTGATTTCCTTGACCTCCCCATGAAAAATTTGGGTGGTTCCTCCAACCTGGATTATAATTATTACTATAAGAGTTATTATTAGATCTGAAATTATTACCTATATAGTTCATCTGTTCGCTTTCTGTGCCCGGTTGGTAGGGTGGGTACTCAGGATTCGCCACAGTTCCACTTGCATCGCACTGCATTACTGGATGTACCTGCGAAGAACACAAACTATCAAGCTTTTTATTCATCATCTCTACCTGTGTTGATAGCATGGTTACTGCGTTGAGGTTGTAAACTCCGGCTGTTTTTGTTGGTTTTGTCCTTGTAACCTGCCACTGATAGTTATTCAGTGACATCTCTTCAATAAACTCGTAGGTCGTGCTGCCGGGAGTTACATTTGTTCGGGGTTCCACCGGCGGCTAAATCAATTAGTTTCCTCGTTGAGGGGTTTACACCGTTATAGAAAGTTTGGACTTGGAGCCACAAGGGTAAACCATGGTGCGGACACCTTCTCAAGAGATCCTTGTATCTCTCTCATGCGTCGTATAATGTCTCTAAATCCATCTGCACAAAAGAAGAGATATCATTCCATAATTTGACCTTTTGGCCGGTGGGAAATATTTTAATAAAAATTTTTCGGTCATTTGATCCCATGTAGTGATTGACCCTTGTGGTAACGGGTTTAACCACTCTTTGGCTGTATTCCTTAATGAAAAGGGAAATAACCGAAGCCTTATGGCATCATCAGAAACGCCATTTATTTTGAAGGTATCACAGAACTCTAAAAAATTAGCTATATGAGTATTTGGGTCTTCATCCTGTAAACCATCAAATTGAACAAATTGTTGAATCATTTGTATAGTGTTAGGCTTTAATTCAAAATTATTAGCAGCTATAGAAGGCCTAACAATACTTGATTCTGCTCCTGTTAAATGAGGTTTAGCATAATCATACATAGTACGCGGAGCATTATTTTCTGCCACATCTTGTGGTGGTGGACTTGATCGTTGATTTCAGAGTTTTAAATTTATAATGATCGAACCTGAAACTAACTATAACAACGATTGAGGCAAGTGCACCTATCGAACAGTAGTATAGCTTAGGCAAGACTGGATTGCCGAACCCAAAGGAACCAAAAGTACTAATACTAACTTTCTTTTTATTATCTAGCCTAAAATAAGTGAAGTTGTTACTTAATCTAAATTTAACTAACTACTAAGCTAAAGACGCAAAGACAAAAAGAATGAATTGGGGAAATACTGTTGAAAAAATTCAATTGATTAAGACGATACCCTTAGGAAGAATCCACCTAGACTTCACTTGTTATCTAACTCTGAACCAGACGATTTATTCACTTGACTTGATCCGTAAGACTCCCTAATGTATATTAAACCCTCTCTCGAAGCGAATAATGTCTAACCCTAGGTTGATTAATTGAAATCTCTTTCTAATTAAAACCCCTAGAATTGCATTAACTCGATTTATGGACTCCCATATTAGGTTTCACCCTAATCCGGCAAAATCTCGTCACCCTATCTCTAGGCGCGCGATCAACTCTGCTTAATTATGCTAGATCTACTCTTAAGCAGGGACTTTTTCTCCTCCACCTAAGCACATCAAACTTGAATCAATATCCCAGAAATATCAACACAAGAATTAAGAACACATAATTAAGAACAAATCAAGTATTTATCATATAGTTCAGCAAACGATAACAAGATTCATCTAAGTTTCATCCCCTTCAGGTATCTGAAGGGTTTAGTTCATAATAATAAAAGAAAACATCTCAGAAGAAAAGATAAAACAAAACATAAGAAATCCCTAAAACCCCCTGAAGGAATTGAAGGAGAGATCCGCCGTCTTGAGTAGAATTCCGGCTTCTTGAGATGGATCAACTGGCTATCTTCGAGTGTTTCCCACAAATTTGACCTTTTCGACTCGGCTCCTTGGCCTAGCTCACCGCCCTCTTCGAGGTTATACTTAGGGTGTTTATATAGGCTTTTGAAATAGGTTTCTTTTCCCCCTAAGTATCCTTTTCCGAGTGAAATTGCTCTTCTCCACGACAGGGACACGGCCATGGCACACGCTCGTGTGAATCGTCTTTATGCCGTTTTCAGACTTTTAATGAGGTGACATGTCCGTGTAAATCGTGATCAGGCCGTGTTCTAGTCTATCAAGGAGACACGGCCGTGTTGGCTCAAGTCCAGGCCGTGTCGATTTTCATTTTGGCCCATTTTGGTCCGTTTTGAGCCCGTTTCTCGTTCTTTCCATCCTCCGGTGCTTTCTTGAGTATAAAACATGAAAAGAAAGGATTAAGAGCACCTTTTTACATAAATCAAGAGATTAATCTTCCAAAAGTATGCTAAATGTGGGATTAAAATATGTTACTTTTACGGTTTATCAATGGTACTTCTCGACAACTACAAGAAATTAATCGGCATGAAGGATGGCAGTAGCATTTAAGTTTACGGGGGAGTTTTGTTGATTAAACGTTAAATGTGAAAGGTCAAGAGTCTTGTTTTAATTGGTTTAATTTAGAAGTTTTTTAGAAGAATGAAAGGTCAAGAGTCATGTTTTAATGGGTTTAATTTAGAAGTTTTTTAGGAGAATGAAAGGTCAAGAGTCATTGGTTTATGGCTATTATTAGATTTTAATATTTTCAATTTTTTTAAGGGCAACCTATAGCCTATAAATAGTTTGTAAGCATTTTGATATAAAAAAGTAAGAAAGTTTAGAAGTTAAAAATCAAAAGTTTTTTTTGAAGTTGTTTTTCTCCATAAGTTTTTTGGTTCTGTCTTGTACAAGTTTAACAATAAAGTCCAATGATATTTGAGACTAGGTTAATTGTTGAGTATGTTGAGAATATTGACTCTGATTTTGATCAGCCCCCTAAGCAGACCCTCAAGCCCTTCTTCGAAGTCTTGAAGGCAATACTCTGATAATTTGAGTTCATTCTGAACTTTCTCGATTTGCATAAGGTCAATTTTGCTTGTTGCAAGGGACAAAGATGAAGCTTGACATTTGCCATTTCATTGATATGTTGTTCTCCTTATTTGTTGACTCTTTTTGTGTGCAAAAGCTTTGAGACTAACGACCGAGGGCTCGTATGTGATTCTTTTCTGGACCCCAAAAGTAAAGGAGAACAAGGATTCTAGCACGCTAAGAGTGACTGCTTGCACCTCCCTTAAGATGCTAACCGTGGCACGAGTCTCATTCAAAGCGGTGCTTTCCTTGTGCTTCAAATTCTTCAAGTCCTTCAAGATTGCCCTTTAGCTTCCTTCCTAGAGCTCAAGTATTTTCTAACCTCATTAGCAAAGCCTTTTGTAGTACCTCTCTTTGGTGCAAGATATATTGAAGTTCTGGTGCGTTCCTTTACTTGCAATAAGGCATCCTTGGCGATGGTGAATACATCTAAAAGCCCAAGAGATCCATTCAACGACTCATCGACATATTCCCTTGCTTTGTTCATGGGATAAGATTTGTTGAGTCGGGGGTATGAGCAGTTTCTCGGTGCAATCATGTAAATCTTGAAGTCTCTGAGGTTTTGGTTTAAGGACGACGATGTAGATGCCGACTCAGACGATGCCAATCTACTCAAATGCTCATCAACCTCGGAAGTAAGAGGGTGGGCTCGAGAGGGAAAGCTATTGGAGCGAGTGTGGTAGCAGGTGGTAGCCATTATTTCTTACGGAAATAAAAACTTGGAAGTTGTGATCTGAATTCAATTTGCCTTCTTCCCTTCATCTACCCAATATATATATATATGCATATATTGTGTGAAAGAGGAGACATGAAGAATCTCACCCTTCCAAATTGAAGTCACGAGGTAACATGAACTTGATACCAATCGAACTACTATGTCGGCATGGTTGAGCGATGTCTCCCTCCTAACATGCTCCACAACTCATAACTTGATTTTTTAATTAGTATATCTTAATTCTGATATAATAAAACTATACTATATAATGTGGCTATGCAGTGGCTTTAAGCTTACTTCAATCGATGGTGGCTACTTGTCTATTATTTGGAGACAAGAGACTAATTTATGTAACTATTATTGTTTAATCATTTCCATCAACATCGACTTGAACATGTGCATGCAATTATCATGGTTGAGTTTATTAATTTCTTGTCGTGCGCAGAGGCGAGGCAAGATCTGTAATCTCAACCTGTACATAGTTTGCAACTTATAGAAAAATGGGTGGAGTTTAATGATCAATGCAGGATGACTAATTTGTGAGCATAACTTAGAGACAGTTTTAGTTAAATAATGGACCTTTTAAACACAAAATTAAATACTGATTAAAATTAAAATCAAAATAATTGGAGTAATAATGGCAAAGGGTAGGACAAGATCCACTTTCGTATCCTTTCTTTGCCTTTTCTCCTCACAGAACCAGAAGAAACTATTATGATTGATGGACTATGATTTATTTTCTTAAAGCGTGTGAGATATGTATGTATCTACCATGTCATAGTCAAAGTAATCAAATTGTTAAAACTTATCAAAACAGGAATCTGACGGCTCATGCATTCATAGCGAGAATCGCATCAAATCTGGAATTTGGGTTTGGAGTTGGAATTCCAGTATCTATAATCTCGTAAAAGAAAAGTTCAACTTGCAAGTTCAGATATTGGTGGACAAGATAAGAAAAAGAGAAAGCTAGTGGAAAGAAGACTAATTTTTGTTTTTACAATAGTTGTTTACATGTAAGTTATAATTATGTACAAGTTTACAATGCCAAGATTTTGTGATTGACAATGTTTAGAACAGTGACTCTAGCTTTGATCAAACGCTGAAGAAGCTTTCAAGACCTTCTTCAAGGTCTTGGATGCACACCTACGAGTTTTGGAGCTCATTTTGTACATTCTCAACATGCTTCACGTTTCCAGATTTAATGAAGGAACGCATAATGCGGCTTCAAAGATTCGCGATTTCATTTGTTTTCTTCTTCTTCCTCGCACCTTACTCTTTTACGGTGCATTAACTTTGAAACTAGTTACCACCAGGCTCGATGCCTCTCGCCCTGAAATAAAGGACAACAAGGATTGTAACACGCCCATGGTAGCATTGCTACTACTTGTTTTAAGGTGCTAATCACGGCTCCAGTCTCACCGTCTTTCCTCATAAGTTTATTGTCCATATGCTTCAAGTTCTTGAAGGCCTTGCTTATTGCCTTTCTCACTTCCTTCTTGGAGGTTAAGTATTTTCTAACCTCATCACCAAGCCCTTCAACTCCTCCTCGTCTTGGCGCAAAACCGATTGGAGTTCTTGAGTGCTTTCCTTGGTTCGCAACAAGGCATCTTTAGAGGTTAAAGTATACATCCGAAGCACAAGAGATGCATCCAAAAGTTGTTCAACCGATTTCATTTTTATCGCTCTTGAGCTAGAGCTTGTTGAGTGAGGGGAAAGCTGAAGCAACATATCCACATAGTCGTACAAATCTTGAAGACAGTCGGTTCATGTCCTATGGATGACGAAGATGTAGAGGTGATTGAGATGCCCTCAATCGGTTGATTTTCATCAATTTGTGAAGTGATGGGGTGTTGCCTTGAAGGCAAGCTGTTTGAGCGAGCATGGAAAGAAGGTTGGACATTCAAAGGAGAGGCAGCCATTTTCTTTGTTTTAGAGAAGAAAGAAGGCCTTGCAATTGGAATTGTGTGTTTCAACTCACTCTACCTATTTGATGTCTTCCCATTCTCATCTCTTTGAATATATATATATATATATATATTACAGTGAGAGGTGGACAAGAGGAATCTCATCCTCTTTAAATATCAATTACAAGTAACATGAACTTGATTTGGATCTACAAAAATGTTCATGTGTTGTCTCCTTTCCACCGTCAAAACAACTCATTACCCTTCAGCAAATACAATCAAAACTTATCTTCAATAGCATGATAATAATATAAAAATATACAAATACACACGATGGGGCTGAGAAAGAGTATAGGCAATGGCCATTTGCTCTTTCGTTCTTCCCTTATATTAATGCCTCATTTGTTGGAACATTGGCAGCAACATAGCAAAACAAAATTGAACTTGCTATGTGTTCAAGGAAGCAAAACGAGAAGGAAAAAACTTAAAACAACAGAGAGAAAAAAACTGAAGCACATATGGCTTAACCCCTCAACCATTTCATTGAGATAAAAATATATACATAAAATACTAGAGTTGAATAGTCAAAAGACTAGTGCCTAGTGAATCAACAACTCCATCTAGACTAAGACTAATACAATATTAGCTTGAACATAAAATAATAGCTAATGTACTAGCCATTACATCGATTCAAATCAAACATTGTCCTACAAGCTTAGCTACATCATTACATAAAGATTCAACTAAGCTTCTTGACCAAAAAGAACAAAAAAACGACTTCCTTCGATTCTCGCTTGCACGCTTCTTGTACGCTATAGTCGCTCATCGTTTCTATCGGTTTTGTGTTGCATTGCAGGCCAAATCTCAACACTTCTCCTTGGTCTGTATGCAACAAACACCACTATTTCCTTTTAAGGTTTCAAAACAGGTAACTTCTTTCAAAAGATCTGTTGAAAATGGTGCATTTGTATTGCTTGAAACTTCAGCGATTTCAGTAGAGTTTACTTTAAACATTTTTGCAACCTTACCATGCATGCCATTTTCTTGGCCATGAAATATCATATTACTTGCTGGAACCGTAAATGCATTTTCAACCAAATGGAAAATAGGACCCTGCATGCTGACATGCTCATCAAAAGGTACATCCTTAGCACCATCTGCATCATCCAGACCATCAAACATCTGTTCATCATGAGCTTCAAGACGAGCTGCCTGCACTTCCCAGTGTGCAGCCACATTTTCAGCATTCCTTCTGATCATTTGACCGGCTCCACCAATAATTTGTGCTCCACCAGTATCTTCACCATCACTATCGCTGCTGATAATCTCTTCTACATCCATCATACTTTCACCTTGACTTGCTGGAACAACCTCTATCTTCTTTGTAACCTTTTTCTTAGGGTCCACCTTAGAACCATTGTTAACTACAGTGTCAGTTTTCTTTCCACCTTTAGTCCTTTTCTGGAGCTTACTTACATCAAAAGCACTAAATTTGGAACTAGTATTTTCTTTACCATTTACAGCAGCTGTTATCCTAGGTTCGTCAATCTCAAAATTATTACCGTTGGAGTGCCCATTCTCTAATTTACGACCCTTCCCTTCACCATCATCAATTTGACTTGCATATGTCTTAGCTTGTAGCTGATTCATATCCACAATGAAGGTTCTGCTTTGCTTAGCTACTATTGTTAACACCTGACCAGTAGCACCTTTGATCACACAATTTTTACCTTCAAAAACTAAGGAATAGCCCTTCTCTAATAGCTGACCAACACTCAGCAAATTTTGGTCAATGTCAGGAACATAAAGAACATCAGAAATGGTTTTGTTACCTGACTTGGTGCCTATCACAGCATTGCCCTTTTCCTTTTGCCTCCAAGAATTGACCATTGCCTATTCTGACTTTGGACTTAAAGGTGGTGTCCAACTCCTTGAACATGCTCTTATCAGAAGCCATGTGATAAGTACACCCACTGTCAACTAGCCAGATTTTGCTCACCTTGCTCGAGCTTGCAAAGCAGATCTTTGAGAAAACATACTCTTCCCCGCACTTCAACATCTTGACAACTTGAGCTTGGTTCTCAAAGCGTGGCTGTGGCTTTGGCTTGTTTTTGCACACTTTTTCAATGTGGCCAAATTGTTTGCGACCTCTACACTGGATGTCCGGCTATATACCAGTGATACCATTCCAAATGAGTGGTTTTCTTGCAATGAATGCATGGTGGAAACGTCCTCTTGCCTGAGTCTTCCCTTGGTTTATCCCTTTTATCGAGCCAAGGCTTTTTTTCTTTCTGACTTGATCCTCCACTGGCCTTTGCTTGGAAAGCTCCCTCAGGATGCTCTTCCTCCCTATTGGCCCTTCTTTGCTCAAGTGCATACAAAGAGTTTATCAGCTCAGACAAGGTAATGGTTGTGAGGTCCCTCGAGTCCTCCAATGAGGAGATCTTTGACTCAAACTTCTCAGGAAGGGTGGTGATGACCTTTTCAACAACTCTGCTCTCACTGAAGTCTTCTCCTAGGAGCCTAATGCTGTTGACAGTGGCCATTATACTGTCTGAGTATTGCTTGATAGTCTCTGAATCTCTAATCTTTAAGTTCTCAAAATCTCTCCTGAGATTGATCACTTGTTGTTGCCTTGTTTTATCTGATCCCATGAACTCCTCCTTCAGCTTCTCCCATGCTTGCTTAGGTGATTCACAAGCCATTATCCTTGTGAAAATCGAATCAGATACCCCATTTTACAAACAAGACAGTGCTTTGTGTTTCTTGGCACATTCTTCATTGTACTGCCTAATTTGTGCTATAGTGGGATTGGCTCTCAATGGAGGTGGTTCGACATCATTTTCAACTACATTCCACAAATCTTGTGCTTGAAGATAAGTCTTCATTTTTACCAGCCAAATGTGGTAATGTTCACCAGTGAACACATGTGGTGGAGGTGGTGTGAAGCTCATCCTGTTGCAACAACTCTAGCAGCCTCGATTTCTTTCTTCTCAAGTTTTGTTCCCACAAAAAATGACCAACAAAAGAGGCCCTCAAATACAACAGGCTCTTGATACCATTTGTTGGAACACTGGCAGCAACATAGCAAAACAAAATTGAACTTGCTATGTGTTCGAGGAAGCAAAACGAGAAGGCAAAAACTTAAAACAACAGAGAGAAAAAAACTGAAGCAAAGATGGCTTAACCCCTCAACCATTTCATTGAGATAAAAATATATACATAAATTACTAGAGTTGAATAGTCAAAAGACTAGTGCCTAGTGAATCAACAACTCCATCTAGACTAAGACTAATACAATATTAGCTTGAACATAAAATAATAGCTAATGTACTAGCCATTACATCAATTCAAATCAAACATTGTCCTACAAGCTTAGCTACATCATTACATAAAGTTTCAACTAAGCTTCTTGACCAAAAAGAACAAAAGAATAGCTTCCTTCGATTACGGCTTGCTCGCTTGCCGAGCCGCTATAGCCGCTACATCTTTATTTCTCTTTGGTTTTGTGTTGCATTGCAGGCCAAATCTCAACATCATTGCTTTCAACTTGTCTGCTGGTTATCACCTTATGTTTGGAAAAAGGGAGGCAAGATCCGTATGCTTGACTTGTATACTATAATTTTTTAGCAGGAAAGCATTTCTTGAAGATTCGATTGTCCCTTAACTAAAACAATTTTCTATGATGCGGCTCGTGTATGATCCGAATCAACATGTGAATGTCAATTGACTTTTTATTAGTGTCTAATAATGTGTTTATGGATTGAGACTGTAGGATTCTTGACATTGAAGAAGATGATTCGGGGATGGTCAAGAAGAGTTCATTTCGAAGACTTATTTCTCTATTTTTATGTATGTTTTAATTGATAGATTGAGTCGACTTTGTCCAAATCTGGTTTAACAACCTTCCCCAATTGAAACATCAAAGAAACATTTGAATTTATGGCATAAAAAGTCGAAAGTTAGAAAATCATCTTGAGTTTCTTGCTAAGTTGGTGTTTAAAAGCAGAATGGAGCTTAATCCGGACAAATGGGAAAAAAGGTGCAGATAAATGCTAGAAAATGATATTGTAGTATCAAAACTGCATGTCGTTGAGTATATATATGTATATCTCATGTCTGTACAAGATTGGAGTTTACAAAATTTTCTAACGATTGAATGCGTTGAGAAGAGAGACCCTAGCTTTGATCATACACCTGAAGAGGCACTCAAGTCCATCTTCAAGCTCTTGAACGCAAAGCTCCAACTCTTTTAGTTGTCTTGGCATCTCAACATTCTCAAATTTGCTCATCTTCTGACTCATTACTGATCTTAAAGCAGCATCAACATTCTCAAATTCATTAATGTCTCTTCTTCCGGCTTGTTCACATGCTATCCGTTTGTGGTGCAATAGCTTGGACACTAACGCCCAGCTGCCGCACTTTGATCGTTCCTTTGGCCCTGAGATGAGGGTGAATAAGTACTCAAACATGAAGGAAGTGACTGCTTCAGCCTCCCTTAGCAAGCTAACCATTACCTTGGTATCGTGGTCGTTCGAAGATGAGAAAATGCGTTTTGTTTCCACACCCTTCACATACTTCAATGCCTTGTGGATAGTATTTTGCACCACTTTCTTAGAGGTGAAGTACTTCCTCACCTCACCCACAAGCTCGACTTCTCTGCATCGTCTTCTTCGCATCACCGATTGAATATCCTCGTATACTTCCTTTTGTTTGCAACAAAATATCCTTAATAGTCTTTGCCGCATGAGTCAAAGAGCCTAAAGGATCCATCCAACAATTCATCAACAGGTCCCTTGTTTTGTTCTTGAGCTAATTCTTGTTGGGAAAAGGGCAACTGCAGCAACTTATCCACACAATCATACAAATCCTTAAGGCCATTTAGCTTATGGCTTATTGATGATGAGGTTGACGCGTTGCTTGAGTCCCTTAACTGTTCAAATGTTCATCAATCTCTGAAACAAGTGGATTTGGTCTAGGTGGCACGGGGAAGCTGTTAGAACGAGCGTGGTGAATTGTTTGGGCTGCCATTTTTCTTTCTTATTAAGGGGAACAGCCTAGTGGTTGAATGCTTCTACCTATTATTTGCAATAGCAAAGCAGAGGCATCAGCTCCATTTTATATATACATCGTGTCATACTGGATAAAAGGAATCTCAAATACTTCTTTATTCAGCAATTTCTTATTTTTTCTTCACTCAATTTGGATATCGATCTGAACACTCTGTCGGCATTGTTTATGCAAAATGTCTTCCCTCAACTTGACTCTCCATTTCAGTCTTTGTCCAATTAAGTTAATATCATCCAATTTCCTCTGCACAAGTTAGCGGTTGTCATTGTATAAATGAAATAAGACAAGCGCAAACAATAAATATTTGCACCATCGCAGACTACATATTCTATCCATTTCTATATGATATTGTGTCCCTTGGAAATCGGAACCTAACATTTTCATTATTTCTCCTCATAAAAGAAGTGACATTATAATACACACGCACGCTAAATTAAAAGATCATGTAATTGTAATTGTATATTTTGCCGTTTTCCTCTGTTGGGTGTTTTCATGAGCATTTTTTTGAGGCAAATCTGCATCGTATTTGAACTTTTATCCAATGCGTACTTTGCTGTTCATCCTCCTCATTCACATGCTCGAGATGCTCCATTATGCTAACCAAAGTTGAATGATTAAATCAAATGTCTTAAGGGTTTCGAAATAATTGCTAAACAAGATCCTGTAGGATGACATTGGCTTCTGAGTAATTCATTTTACTATTCACAATTTGTTATCATTTGAAGCATGCATGACCGCGTTCACCATATGATGGTTGTAACATCCCAAACCCGGCCCAAACACTACGACCGAATTTGGTTTGTTACAGAGGAAAACAATTTTGTAAAAATCCCTTTTAAGCCGATTTAAGTTTTGTCGAAAACCCTTCCTTTAATTTTCTTGCTAAAACCATACTTAGTTTGTTTAAAAATATTTATTTAGTCAAGTTGTTATAGGTTTCAAATGTACCCGATGGCACTTTAAAACATTTTGCGTTTGATTTCAGAAAACATGTGCACCCATTTTAATATTATTAAATAGTTTAAACAAAATATTCAAAACATGTAAAAATAATAAAAATAATCCTAGGAGGCCTTATTACAACTTGATTAAAACAAAACCAACAATAAAGTATAATAAACTAAAATTTAAAGTTCATTTAATTCAAATATCCACTGCATGGCCACCTCGAGTCCATCCGGCTCCTCATCCGCGATCTACGAGTCACCTGAAAAATGTTAAAGGAGAAGGTGAGTCACCAAGACTCAATGTGTAACCCTTCCCCTATTTAGTGCAACAACATACACAATTTATAACAAATTAACATGCACTAAACCATGCACCCAACCTAGCCATCCAAACACCTTTCTCTACCCCGTGTGGTACCAAACCACTGGTGGTGCCAAACCACCGTGACTTATAGTCACGAAATCCGTCATATTGTGGTGCCAAACCACCGGTGGTGCTAAACCACCTTTGGTGACCCGAAGTCACAAATCAAATGATGGGGCCAACCCATCGTGTGATACCAAATCACCTGGCGTCAATCCCATAATGTAAATCGTGGGGCCAACCCTTCGTGGTGCTAAGCCACTAGGGACGAACGCGCTATGAGGTGCCAAACCTCGGAGGTGCCAAACCTCTAGTGACCAGTAGTCACAATGTGGTACCAAACCACCGGTGTCCGTCGACACGAATATCACTTCCCCCTCCACTCGTTTAACCCACATGAGTCAAGATATGCATTTAACAAGAATTATGCCCACATGCTTATTTAGCAACATACATTGGATTTATCAATTACCATTTATAGCCACATATGCCAAATATGCCATGCTTTCCAAAAGCATCATAACAACAAGATCTTACCTGGATCCTTGCTTATACCCTTTTATTATATTAAACCCGAATCTACATAGATCCGATTAGCACACAATAGATTTAGTACATTAATTAGTTATAAGTGTGTATGTACACACCTGTTTCTACCGAAATTCCTAGATCCCGAAGATCCGATCTACGACGCTAGATCCTTGACCCTATAATCGGCCAACAACAGGGTTAGGGATTTTGGCCTATTCAGCCAATCCAAATAATCCCGAAGGATACGATGTACCAAAAATATGGCCTTTGGCCGAATGTGCTTAACCACTTACCAAACTCACCGAAATCCCGAATTTGTCACTTGTCCTGTTGAGATCCCTACCAAAAACACTTGTTACAATTGGCTTGCACACTAATACATAATCAAAGCCTATAGCCAAATGTTACTTACCACCTTTCCTTAGGAGAATAAATCCCGAAAGCTTCCCTTAATGGCTATGGCTTCCCTACAATTGCTTTAACCGTATTAATAAGGGTCATAAGCCATTCGGCCATAATCTTTGAACCTAAAAGAGGTATCGCCCTTACCTTGATAATTATATCGGCCCTTAATACCACAAGTCGGTGCCTCTTAGTGTTGTGAGGGGGTTTGGCTACCTCAAAGAAGAGAAAAGAACAAACACCTTACTTTAAGAGAGATTCGGCTAAGAAGAAACAAGATGGAAGGGCTGGAAATTTTCTCTAAAAGAGGGGTAGGTTCGGCTAACAAGAAGCGGGAGAAGAAGAGATGTAGGGGAAGTGGTGGTGGTTTCGGCTTAGTAGAAGAGAAAGAAGCTGGAATTTTTTGAACAATTTAGGCAATGCAACAAGGGAAATTCTAGCAGCAAACAAATTGAGAGAAAGAAAAGAATTTTAAAAAAATTTGGCCCCTCACTCTAGGTGGTAAACCGAATGTGGACAGCCCTCCCCCAAGGAGTCCTATAACCAGCCATCACCTCACTTTTTGGTGATAATTCCACTTAATTATCACCCAAAAGAATAATATTTATCTCCTACCCTTACCTTTATCACCTCTTCAAATAAAGATAAATAAATAAAATAAACTAATATTTATTCCCACTCAAAGCCGAATAACAACAAGGGTGATTGTTATTAAATTAAGTCCCACGTGCAGGCCATGACCCCCTCTCGGGACGCCAAAAAAATAAAAACCCCACTTCTTTGCTTCTTTGGTTCGAACCCGGGACCCATCGCCAGAGGCCCTTCTTCCAACGCCCCATGCCATCTTTCCCAACCGACTTTCATGTCATAAAACCACAACATTTATTTATAAGACCTTCTTCTCGGCCCTCTTTCTTTAACGCATAAAAAGCCCCAAAAATTAAAATACACCCCCTTGTTTCTCCCATGAATCGAACCAAAGACCTCCCTTGCAACACCCTTAGACGCACCCTTGTAGCACCTAAGTGGCGCATGGAAGCCACTTCTCCAAGCCATTTTTCGTGTCATGTTTCTTCCAGATTTATACTTAACCCCTATCTCCTAGCTCCCTCCTTTTAGATACTTAAAAAGAAATTTTTAGGTCTAAGTCAGGCCTAGCTCGGGGTTATTTCTAGACCCTAAAACATGCCAAATGATCCTAGTATTTAATTCTTCAAGCGCACACATGGGAAATTAATTAAATTTTAGACAACCCCTAATTCAGGATGTTACAATTCTACCCCCCTTAAAAATAATTTCGGCCTCGAAATTACCTGATTAGAAGAGGTGGGGGTATTGCTGCCGCATCACATCCTCGGGTTCCCACGTAGCTTCCTCTGCGTCATGGTTTCGCCATAGCACTTTCACCAAAGGTACTGATTTCCTTCGTAGAACCTTGACATCTCGATCTAGGATCTGAACTGGTTCTTCCTCGAAAGATAAGTCTGAGTTTACCTCAATCTCTGCCACAGGCACAACGTGTGATGGATCTCGACCGACATCTTGTCTAAGCATCGACACATGAAATACGTCATGAATCGACTCAACTCACGGCAGATTCGAGTGATAAGCTACCGGTCCCACTCGCTTCAACACTGTATATGGGCCAATGAACCTTGGGCTTAGCTTCCCTTTTCGCCCAAATCTCAACACCTTCTTCCAAGGTGACACTTTCAGGAAGACTTTATCTCCTACCGCATACTCCATTTCTTTATGCTTAAGATCAGCATAAGACTTCTGGCTGTCGATGCCTCCTTGAGACGAGCCCGAATCACCTTAACTTTATCTTCAGTTTCTGTCACCAACTCTGGACCCAGAACTTGTCGTTCACCCAACTCTGTCCAACACGTCGGAGTACGGCATTTTCGTCCATACAGTGCTTCGTACGGTGCCATTTGAATACTTGCTTGATAACTATTGTTATAAGCAAATTCCGCCAACGGTAGATACTCCTCCCAACTACCACTGAAATCCAAAACGCATCCTCTTAGCATATCCTCCAAAATCTGTATGACCCTTTTCCGACTGCCCGTCAGATTGTGGATGGAAAAGTCATCTTGAAATCGATCGTGTAACCAAAGCTTGATGCAACGCTTTCTAACCTTGACGTAAATCGGGATCCCTATCCGAGATGATTGATATGGCACTCCATGCAACCTTACTATTTCGACACATACAAAGCTTAGCTAGCTTCAAGTGAGTAATCCACTCACCGGTATGAAGTGAGTGATTTAGTCGACGGTCCACAATCACCCAAATCTGCGTCCTTTTGTCGGGCGTGAGGGGTAGCCCACTGACAAAATCCATAGTGATCCTCTCCCATTTCCACTGCGGGATCTTCACTGGTTGAAGTAACCCTGATGGCAACTGATGTTCAGCCTTAACCTGCTGACACGTCAGACACTTTCCGACGAATTTAGTTACCTCACGCTTCATCCCTGGCCACCAAAACTGGTTCTGCAAATCTCCATACATCTTGCTTCCTCCGGGATGCATAGCGTATGGGCCGCTATGTGCATCTTGGAGAATTCTTTGTCTCAACTCCACATCCTTTGGCATACAAGGCCGCTTCTTGAAAACATAGTACACCATCACCTTTGGTCAAACTATACCCTTCTAACCCACTATCTTGAGCTTGCAACCTCCTTGCATTCAAACTATCATCCACCAATTGCTTTTCCTTAATCTCCTCGATCCAAGTTGGCTTAACTTGAAGTTCGCGCAAAAGACTTCCATCGTCAGATAGATCGAGGTGAGCAAACATCGCTCTTAAATCTGTCACGACCTTCAGGCTCAACGCGTCAGCCACCACGTTAGCTTTGCCCGGATGGTACTCAATTGAGCAGTCATAGTCCTTCAACAGTTCAATCCATCAACGCTGCCTCAAATTCAAGTCCTTTTGGGTCAAAAGATACCTCAGACTTTTGTGATCCATGTAGACTATCGACTTCTCCCCATATAAGTAATATCTCCATATTTTCAAAGCGAAGACTACTGCCGCTAACTCCAAGTCGTGAGTTGGATAGTTAACCTCATGCGGTCTTAGCTGACTGGATGCATAGGCCACTACCTTCCCTTCCTGCATCAACACACATCCCAAACCAGTATGGGATGCATCACAATAAACCGTGAACAATTTTCCTGCCTCAGGCTGTACCAGAACTGGAGCTTCCGTCAGAATCTTCCTTAGCTTATCAAAACTTTCTTGTTGTTTCTCCGACTAAACAAATGGAACTCCTTTCCTTAATAACTTAGTCAACGGCGCTGCGATTAGAGAGAACCCTTCCACAAATCTTTGATAGTACAACGCGCACCTAAAACTTCGAATTTCTCGCCATCGACCTAGGCGGTTTCCAATCCAATACCGCTTCAACCTTGCGAGGGTCCACTCTAATCCCTTCAGCTGATACCACGTGACCTAAGAAAGCCACCTCCCTAAGCCAAAATTCGCACTTACTGAATTTGGCATATAACTGCTTCTCCCTCAATACTTGTAGAACTATACGCAAATGCATATCATGCTCCTCATCCGTCTTTGAATAAACCAATATGTCGTCTATAAATACCACAACAAATTGATCCAAGTACTGCTGAAACACCCTATTCATTAAGTCCATGAACGCTGCAGGTGCGTTGGTCAATCCAAATGGCATCACCAAAAACTCGTAATGCCCATACCGAGTACGGAATGCCGTCTTGTGCACATCCACCTCCTTCACCTTAAGTTGATGATAACCTGACCTAAGATTTATCTTCGAGAAAACCTATGCACCCTTCAGTTGGTCAAACAAGTCATCGATCCGAGGCAACGGATACTTGTTTTTGATCGTTAACTTGTTTAACTGGCGGTAGTCTACACACATCCGCATCGAACCGTCCTTTTTCTTGAAAACCAACACAGGTGCTCCCACGGAGATATGCTTGGTCGAATAAACCTCTATCCAAGAGCTCTCGAATTTGAGCCTTCACTCCACCAATTCCTTTGGTGCCATTCGGTAAGTGCTATAGACATAGGCGCCTGCCTGGTGCAACAAGTCTATACCAAATTCAACTTCCCGATCCGGAGGCAGACCCGGAAGTTCTTCTGGGAACACATCAGCGAACTCCTCTACCGTTTGAACCTTCTCAATCTGCGACTCCTTAGCCTCCAAGGCACATATTCGAACTAGAAACGCCTCACAACCCTTTTTGACCATCTTCTCAGCCTTCAAGGCCGACACCACGTTGGATAGGTAATCTCTTCTATTACCTATCATGACCACCTCATCACCTTCAGCCATCTTAAGAACCATACGCTTAGCAAAGACAATCCAACCTTGCTTGATACTTAACCAACGGTCCATTCCAAGAATCAAATCGAACTCCCCAAAGCGGTAGTTCCATCGATCACCATAAACACGACCCTTGGAGTTCTAGGGTACATCCCTATATAGCTTGTTTACAACTACAGAGCGTCCTAGAGGGCTAATTACAGTCATCTCCCTAGAAGCAGTCTCAAAGTCTAGGTTCACAGTCTCTACCACACTACTAGCAACGTATGAATGCGTCGAACCCACATCTATTAATGCAACATATGGGAGACCAAAAATTAGGAACGTATCAGTTATGACGTCCGGTGCGTCACCCTCCTCGCGATGCCTCGCTGCATAGACTAAGCCAGGCTGCCTTGCCTCTGTGTTGCCTGCGCCTCTGCCCCGAATTCCGCGACCTTGATTAGGACCACTGCCTCCTCTACCATTACCACGACCCCTCTGTGGTCCCATAGTTCTATCCTGAGTACGGTTTTGCCCCTCTGGCTGATTCTTGGCTAACTTTCGAGGACAATCCCTTACACGGTGATCCAACGACCCACATTCAAAGTAACCCCTCTCACCGGTCCAATAACCTCCCCAATGTGATTTTCCATAGCGATTACACTGGGCCGGTCTCTGATTAGTAGCCATGGGCCTTCCTGCCAGATTTGGCCCACTCGCCTAGCCCTTTCTCGAACATTACCACCGACCTGCACGACCCAAAGCCTCTCTTACGCTGTTCCTATCACGGTTACTGTTTTCATGCACTTTGACTCCTTCGGCTACCTTAGCCTTTTCCACCAAAGACGGCAAACTCACGCTCCTTTGTGGAGCAATCAAGAACCTTAACTCATCTCTAAGTCCGTCTTCAAAGCAGACGCAACGCTCATGTTCGTGAGCCACGATGCCTCTAGCATATCGACTCAAGCCTTAAGAAGAACGCCTCATACTCGTGATCATCGACTTATTTCCTTGTACCAATCCAAAAAGGCTTTCCTCCGAGCATCGGTGTAGCTGGTGCCCACATACTTCTTTCCGATAAGCGTTTTGAAGTACCCCCACGTAAGATCATCCGCCGTAGCACCATCTCGAACCATGAGCCACCAATGATATGACTCATCCTTTAGAAGCGACACCGCTCCTTTCAGCCTTCTCCTCATTTGTCGATCGAGATCGTCCATGATTCTCTCAGTCGATTCTAACCAGTATTCTGCCGCATTGGGTGCCACGCCCGACACTCCCCGGAATACCTCACTCTGTTGGATCGGAGTCGCCGGGAACAGATTTCCGAGCTCCCATACCTCCACTAGCCCCAGCCACCATCTCAAGGACTCGCAATACGACTTGCGAGCATCGCCTCACCCGTCCGATCCCCGATCCTCGCTCCAAAAGTTAGAGGTGGTGGTGGCGGTGGTACCTCATTTTTCGACCCTTGACCCGACCTAACAGAGTTCTCGACACGGTCATCCCGCCTCTACCAAGCGCCCACGACGGCCACGTCCTCTAGAGCTCATTCTAACTATCGCGCTTTAATCTGGTTAAGAAATTTTTATGGATTAGTAATTGTTCCACTTGGTTACTCGCGAAGAAATTTTATGAAAAGTTCAATAGGGATTCCTTCGATCAATCAAAGTTTTAAGTCCTCTATCCTAGTTTACATAGAAGAGCACATCCATTCCCTAATACTTTTCATACCTATTCACTCTTCGGGCATTTCTGTCCGTTTCTATCCCAGGGGTATTTTCGTCATTTTGTCAATCAGGGGTAATTTTGTAAATTTTGATAAGCCAAGAGTATTTTAAAAATTTTTCCAAAAAATAAATTTGTCCTACTATTTTAAATAGATATTTTAATGATTTTAAAATTAGGGTTTTCATAAAACATGGCTAATCCCTTTCGGGTTTTATTTAGTATGTTTAGCCTATGACCGAGTCCTCTTTGTTAGGGTGAACCGAAGCTACGCACCAGGTAGGAATCCCGCGAAGAGGAGGTGAGTCACGAGGACTGCTTAAATACCAAGCTCTTCCGGATCCAATCCTAGACATGCGCACCAGGGTTACCACACCCTAACTCGGCGACTTGGTCGTAGGTTTGTTTAGTTCATTAAAGCTTATGCTTCGTTTTTGTGTTTGAGTAGTCTAATCCTAGGGTTCAAGTTCCTATAAGACTATTCTAACGTTCCATTCCTACCCTTTCTACAAGTAATAATTTACAAAGAAGTTGGAAGTACTTACTCAGGCGGATTGGTGCCTGAGACTCGGTGCATGTCTTTGTTCAAAACCCAAAAATAATTCCAAAAGGCCTACTAAAACATTTTGGGCCTTGGGCCCCCACAGCCGAGCTTTGAACCGGGCTCTGATACCAATTTGTAACATCCCAAACCCGGCCCAAACACTACGACCGAATTTGGTTTGTTACAGAGGAAAACAATTTTGTAAAAATCCCTTTTAAGCCGATTTAAGTTTTGTCAAAAACCCTTCCTTTAATTTTCTTTCTAAAACCATACTTAGTTTGTTTAAAAATATTTATTAAGTCAAGTTGTTATAGGTTTCAAATGTACCCGATGGCACTTTAAAACATTTTGCGTTTGATTTCAGAAAACATGTGCACCCATTTTAATATTATTAAATAGTTTAAACAAAATATTCAAAACATGTAAAAATAATAAAAATAATCCTAGGAGGCCTTATTACAACTTGATTAAAACAAAACCAACAATAAAGTATAATAAACTAAAATTTAAAGTTCATTTAATTCAAATATCCACCGCATGGCCACCTCGAGTCCATCCGGCTCCTCATCCGCGATCTACGAGTCACTGAAAAATGTTAAAGGAGAAGGTGAGTCACCAAGACTCAATGTGTAACCCTTCCCTATTTAGTGCAACAACATACACAATTTATAACAAATTAACATGCACTAAACTATGCACCCAACCTAGCCATCCAAACACCTTTCTCTACCCCGTGTGGTACCAAACCACCGGTGGTGCTAAACCATCGGTGACTTATAGTCACGAAAAAATCATATTGTGGTGGCAAACCACCGGTGGTGCTAAACCACCGGTGACCCAAGTCACAAATCAAATGATGGGGCCAACCCATCGTGTGATACCAAATCACTGGCGCCAATCCCATAATGTAAATCGTGGGGCCAACCCCATCGTGGTGCTAAGCCACCGACGAGACGCTATGAGGTGCCAAACCTCCGAGGTGCTAAACCTCTGGTGACCGTAGTCACAATGTGGTACCAAACCACCGTGTCCGTCGACACGAATATCACTTCCTCCACTCGCTTAACCCACATAAGTCAAGATATGCATTTAACAAGAATTATGCCCACATGCTTATTTAGCAACATACATTGGATTTATCAATTACCATTTATAGCCACATATGCCAAATATGCCATGCTTTCCAAAAGCATCATAACAACAAGATCTTACCTGGATCCTTGCTTATACCCTTTTATGGTATTAAACCCGAATCTACATAGATCCGATTAGCCCACAATAGATTTAGTACATTAATTAGTTATAAGTGTGTATGTACACACCTGTTTCTACCGAAATTCCTAGATCCCGAAGATCCGATCTACGACGCTAGATCCTTGACCCTATAATCGGCCAACAACAGGGGTTAGGGATTTTGGCCTATTCACCAATCCAAATAATCCCAAGGATACGATGTACCAAAAATATGGCCTTTGGCCGAATGTGCTTAACCACTTACCAAACTCACCGAAATCCCGAATTTGTCACTTGTCCTGTTGAGATCCCTACCAAAAACACTTGTTAAAATTGGCTTGCACACTAATACATAATCAAAGCCTATAGCCGAATGTTACTTACCACCTTTCCTTAGGTGAATAAATCCCGAAAGCTTCCCTTAATGGCTATGGCTTCCCTACAATTGCTTTAACCGTATTAATAAGGGTCATAAGCCATTCGGCCATAATCTTTGAACCTAAAAGAGGGTATCGCCTTACCTTGATAATTATATCGGCCCTTAATACCACAAGTCAGTGCCTCTTAGTGTTGTGAGGGGGGTTCGGCTACCTCCAAAGAAGAGAAAAGAACAACACCTTACTTTAAGAGAGATTCGGCTAAGAAGAAACAATATGGAAGGGCTGGAAATTTTCTCTAAAGAGGGGTAGGTTCGGCTAACAAGAAGCAGAGGAGAAGAAGAGATGTAGGGAAGTGGTGGTGGTTTCGGCTAGTAGAAGAGAAAGAAGCTGGATTTTTTTGAACAATTTAGGCAATGCAACAAGGGAAATTCTAAGTGAAAGAAGAAATTGGAGAGAAAGAAAAGAATTTTAAAAAAATTTGGCCCTCACTCTAGGTGGTAAACCGAATGTGGACAAACCTCTCCCCAAGGAGTCCTATAACCAACCATCACTCACTTTTTGGTGATAATTCCAAATTTAATTATCACCCAAAAAGAATAATATTTATCTCCTACCCTTACCTTTATCACCTCTTCAAATAAAGATAAATAAATAAAATAAACTAATATTTATTCCCACTCCAAATTAATAACAACAAGGCTGATTGTTATCAAATTAAGTCCCACGTGCAGCCATGACCCCTCTCCGTGATGCCAAAAATAAAAACCCCATTGTCGCTTCTTTGGTTCGAACTCAGGACCTTATCGCATGACCCCTTCTTCCAACGCCCCATGCCATCTTTCCCAACTCGACTTTCATGTCATAAAACCACAACATTTATTTATAAGACCTTCTTCTCGGCCCTCTTTCTTTTAATAAAAAGCCCCAAAAATTAAAATACACCCCATTGTTTCTCCCATGAATCGAACCCAAGACCTCCCTTGCAACACCCTTAGACGCACCCTTGTAGCACCTAAGTGGCGCATGGAAGCCACTTCTCCAAGCCATTTTTCGTGTCATGTTTCTTCCAGATTTATACTTAACCCCTATCTCCTAGCTCCCTCCTTTTAGATACTTAAAAAGAAATTTTTAGGTCTAAGTCAGGCCTAGCTCGGGGTTATTTCTAGACCCTAAAACATGCCAAATGATCCTAGTATTTAATTCTTCAAGCGCATACATGGGAAATTAATTAAATTTTAGACAACCCCTAATTCAGGATGTTACAATGGTCAAGCTTTCAAGTATCTCCAAGGACATAAAAGGAATCATGAAAGATCAGATATTCAGAAAGTTTCTCAGCTTCCAAATTTGGTAATGGAGACTGTCATTCAACTTACAAAACTAGATCTTAATCTAACAGGCCTAAAAGGTGCACCAAACCATTCTAAAATGATTATTAAAATTTATCCCCAAACTAAGAAAACAGAGGAAATTTTTGGGAAAAACAATTAGACCATATAACTTTCCTATTACTAACTAGAAACATGTAAATTTTCATTTATATACAATTGGAATCTCAAGTTAACAGTTTTGAGTATGATGAGTGTAGTGACTGTAGCTATAATGAAACTCTTAAAGAGACTTTCAAGTCCTTCAAGATACCATCAACAGATGTATATGATAAAAAACAAATGTATATACAAGGATGAAAGTTACTATGCTAGGTAGATAATAAAAATGTATATGATAAAGAAAGATGTGATTCTTTCGTCAAAATTCTTTTCATTTATGATAGATGAAGTATACATGTATTTTTTACCAATATATAAGGATGTACAACCAAATTGTATAAAGTTGTGTTGAGGATGTGCCTTAGACTTGCTTAATAATAGGTCTGTAGGCCAAGTCTTTAGGGATTTCAATTTTTGTTACATGATTTTAAGAGTAAGTTAAATGTTTGTGGCATGTTTTGTAACACCCCTAACCTGTAACCACCGCCGGTTTACAAAATGAAACCTTTTACGAACATTTCATATTATTATTCAACAAATCAAATCAAAGTGTCCCTTAAATAGGTCTACGAGACCTTAAACATACATTAGAAATGGGTAGGGACTAAACCGAACACATACGGAAATTTTCAGAAATTTAAAATTTTTTCAAAGTTACAGAGGTCACACGCCCGTGTGGGCAGGCCGTGTGCCTCCCACGGCCTTAGACACGCCCATGTGCCCAAGCCGTGCCAAAACAGGGCATACATACTGACGTGTCCACACGGCCTGAGACACGCCCGTGTGCCTCACCCGTGGTCGAGCCTGACTTGCATCACACGGCCAGTCACACGCCCATGTGTCCAGCCCGTGGTCGAGCCTGACTTGTTTTGAAATTCAACCACGAAGGACACGGTAGAGCTACACGCCTGTTTGCTCAACCGTGTGGGCAATTATAGGCCATTTGCAAGGCCAAAATGCCACCCACACTCTAGGCTATCCCTACAAGCATCATACCAATTCAAATCATGCCAAAATACCCAACTTTTCCAAGCATTCAAAAGCATTTCAAGCATACCATCTTATGCAACAATTAGCTCAATAAAAAGACAAACATTTCCAAGTATAATTCATCACAAACTTACCATTTCATTATAACCACCATTCATCAAATATATGCTTACTTTGCATAAATAAGCTTACCATTATTTTGACCATTTCACTAACCATCAAACCATACCAAAACCAAGCATCATATAACATGACTACTCATTCAGACCACAATCATTTATCTAGCCACATCACATGGCTATATACATATCTCAAACATATTTCAAAGTGACTAGCCTATACATTCCATACTTTAGTATATACACTTTCAAAAAGTACCAAAATAAGATTGGGTAGTGTGATGACGATCCTCAACGATCCCCGAGCCTTCCGTAGCTTTAACGATCTATAAAACATAGTAAACACACACAAAGTAAGCTTTCAAAAGCTTAGTAAGCCATATACAAATAAACTTAACATAAATTGTACATAATCATATTAATACAATGTCATTAATGTATCTCATTTGCAATTTCATAACATTTCCTTTGGCTCATTTGTTTAGCCATTTCTTACTAACCAACCCATCTCCATACACATCACCAGATCATAACTTACTCATACTTACATCACATTATAAATCCACTAGTCTATGCACATAACTCACTAGGGTAAGTTCATATATATACTTACCTTTCATACACATACATAGTGTACAACTCAAACGTACCTGATTCGTTTCTACATTTCACATAGCCTTTCATTTTCTCGGAACTTGCCTGTTTAACCATTCGGAATCAAATAGGATACTCGAAATACCCATAATAATTGTACAATGCCAACGTCCTAGACGTGGTCTTACATGTAGTCAAATATCGATGCCACTGCCCCAGACAGGGTCTTACACGAATCAAATACGATGCCAATGTCCCAGACATGGTCTTACACGCAAATCTCAAATCGATGCGAACGTCCCAGACGTGGTCTTACACGATATTACAAATCGGAAACCTGTGTCATGACATATGTAATCCTATCTATTCCTAGGTTCGTACAGAACTTCTCAGACATTGAAATATTGTCGATACTACCTCGAATTTCATGTATATATCATCTCGTACCCATTCACCATAAATAGATTTCATATGTAAATACATAAATCAACACAAATACATTTATTCGTATATAGACTTACCTCGGATTCAGATAAACGTACGGACTCGACTATTCGATCACATTCGACTTTCAGCGATCTAAATCCGTTTTCTTCGATTCTTGATCTATACATATTCAAATTTAACCCATTTATTCATCAAATAATTCAAATCAATCCAAAAACACATATTTAGGGCAATTTACAATTTAGCCCTCACATTTTCACATTTTGACATTTTAGTCCTTATTGCACAAAACACAAAACATGCAAAATTTGTACACATCATGCGTAGGCCGAATGTTACCCATGCTCATACAAGTCCATACATTTCATTTATTTCACATTTTAGTCCATCAAAATATTATTTTCTCAATTTAGTCCAAATTACTCAAATTCATGAAAAATCCAAAGACAAACAATGTTAATTGCAACACCCCCAAACCCGGCCCATACGTTATGGCCGAATCTAGTGATGTCACATCAAAGGAACAATCTCAAACAATTTTGCTAAGTTAAAATATAAGGCCTAAAAGCCAAAAATCCTTGAATCTTGTTAAGTTAAGAAGAAATCCCATGTTTTAAAATAAAAGCCCATAGGTTATAGTTATTTTAAAAACCTTGTTAAACTTTAGAAATTTATTTAAGTTGAAATAAAAATTAAGCCGCATAAATAATAATAAAACCCATAAGTAACGTCAAATTGGAGATACAAGCCTTATTACAACCAATGAAAATAAAGGATTTAAACTAAAGTCATTCGAAACAAATAAACAAAAAAAAACTTCTAATTAACTTACAATGTGGCCATCTCCGAGTCCCTCTTCCACGTCGAGCCGCTTCATCGAAAGGCCACACTGAAACATTAAATAAAAGGGTGTGAGTTTCAAAACTCAGTGTGTACGACCATTGGCCATCAAATCAACATACAAATATTCACATTGGGCCTAAGCCCAATCAAAATCGATGGTCTTGGGCCTTAGCCCACAATGACCTCATATCATAACACATATACAAACAAGATAATGCAAAACCCTTCCCAAAAATCCATCTCGCTACACACACCATTTCCTTCCAACCAATACACACCTGTGGGGATTTCTAAATTGACCCACCCATCCTCTACACACCAAAGGTAGCACTCACAGCAAGCACTACCCAACGTTGCAAAGAAAGTCGCTAATCATATATGGGCTTAAAGCTTCCTGTGGATCCATGGTCGCTCAGCGACTATGCGATCCTCAAATCTTCCTCCGCACCATAATTCCCACCCATATACATCCTAAACAGAATATCGTATGAATGCAACACACATTTTCACACATTCGACACCTAGGGATATTTTAGTCATTTCACTACCCAGGGGTATTTTTGTAATTCTACCCTACAGGGGTATTTTGGTAATTTGGCGAGATAGGGGTATTTTGGTACTTTTGCAAAATGAAGGGGTATTTTAGTAATTTAACAAATCTAAGGATATTTTGGTAATTTTCAAATCAGGGGTATTTTATCCCTCTCGGGTTTTAGTTATGAACTTTGGCCCATCAACAAGTCCTCGCGGTTAAAGTGAACAAACACTATGCACCAGGTAGGATCTCAGAAAAGAGGAGGTGGGTCACTAGGACCGCTTAAGTACCAAGCTCTCACTAGATCCAATCCTAGACATGCATATTTCGGTTACCACACTCTAACTAATCGACTTGTCCACAGACATGTTTGATTATTAGATTAAGTCTTATGTGATTTAAGAGTTGTTCAGAACTAGGCCTAAAGTCCATTAAACCATAGCATACTTGTCTACGTCCCCCATAAAGCCCATACTCCATCCTTAAGGCCCATTAGGCCCAAATCTCATTCATATGGCCTACTAGGCCCAAAATAATTCCAAATCATGTAACATGCGTGACTAACTTAATACGTATGACCAAACTAACCAATTTCATCAAACTTAGCCTCAGGGCCCACTGGGCCCGTTTAGCCACTTTCGACTTTTCGGCTTTTCGGCATTGCCGATATCGTGTGTGTAGTGTTTGTACACACCTGGTAACCACGCGCACTGCAAAATTCTTAGTCACGGACCTACAATCGACATTACTAACGATTAACCAAGGTTTTACACATACTAATAAAAACCGAAACCTCACCGTACCCTTACCGTGTGCCTCAAGTTCTAGTAGCCATTCCTTTGCTACTATTTGCGATTACCCTCCAGATCTGCACCCAACATATATCGTCAAAATAAAGTGACCCATAATCCACATAAGTCACCCCCATAAGCCATATTACATTCGTCCATTTACAAAGCCACCACCGGGACGAGTGCACTTACCTCTTGCTAACGATCCTTACCAACCACGCTTGTGATTGTTGAGCCTTACCCTTGTTAATACAAGTTAACGACAACGAGGGGTGAGATAGCCCTCCGGCTTTTAACAAAACACACTAAAAAGTTCAACTAAGCACTTACCGAAATCCTCCTTTGATCCTGCGGCTTAGATAGCTACTGAACAAGATTCGGCTTCCAAACGTGACTAAGAGTAGGTAACAATCGGTTGAGGTGGAGGAACAACAATAAGGGTTCGGCAAAAGTAGGAATTCGGCAAAGAAGGATAATAGTAATTTCGGCAATGAAAGGAATTTGGCTTTGTGAGAATTCAACAAAAAAAGGGAGAAACCGTTTGAGGGGGAGAATAAAAGAAAAGAAAATACGAAAACTCAGGAACCTCTCTCTAGAATTCGGCAACCCCTTTTTATAACCAAGGCCGAATCCTACCTTCCCTCCATAGTCCTATTTGGCACCAACACTTCACACTCCTCATCTCCTAACTTTTCTCTCTGATAATACCTTAATCTTATCCTAAATCTCCTCCACATCCAACACTCCTGCTTACTACAAACTCTCCACGGTAAGAGTACCAAACCAACACAACTCTTGCCGTCCACCTATGCAAAATAAAATACTCCAAAAATACACTTCTCATGCTCGAACCTTGGACCTCTTCAGCTTTCAAACACGCCACCTTGTAGCTCCCAAATGATGCCACTTTCCACTGGACGATAAGCCCATTTGTGTCCTATTTTCACTTAATCTGCTCAAGAGGCCTAATGCCTGAGACTAGGGTCCACTAAAGCAAGAAAAAATAAATTTTTCCCTATGGTCTCCCCTATCTCTAAGGCTTCAAATAATCCCGATAATACCTTAAATTTAATGTTCTAAGTGCTACAGATACATACTAACTTCAATGCACAAAAATTAAGGTTTCGGGATTTTTGGGGCGTTACAACCCAAAAGGCCCAAACCTACTAGGCCCAAATTTGGGGCGTTACAATTCTACCCTCCTTAAAGAAATTTCGTCCTCGAAATTTCCAACTAACTACGAAACGCACCGCTCAAGTCACACTACTATGCTTTCGCTGCGCACTCTGATTTAATAACACTAACACTTCCACGGCCTCTGCCACGACCCCTTGCACTTCTTCTAGCGCTCATCGTTGCGTGCGTATTTCTGGGTTAGAATTTTATGAAATTAGTGCATAGTTCCACTGTTTAAAATACATTTCTTATGCGAGTGACAATTTAAAAGTTGTTTCGCGGTCGTAAATCCACTACAGTCTTAAGTTCCCTACGGGCTTTAGTCTCTAAGAACCTATTGTTTAAAGTAGCCCAATATCTAATTATAGTTCAGTAATTTAAACAAGTAAAATAACAGAAAAACTTACTTGGCTCGACGTCAAGGGCTCGGTGAACCACACTGCAAGATCTTGCAAAAACTCTTTAATCCACTTGTTTTAAAAATCCAAAATCTAAGGCCCATTTCACAGCCCGAGTTTTGCAACTTGGCTTTGATACCACTAAATGTAACACCCCCAAACCCAGCCCAGACGTTATGGCCGAATCTGGTGATGTCACATCAAAGGAACAATCTCCAACAATTTTGCTAAGTTAAAATATAAGGCCTAAAAGCCCAAAATCCTTGAATCTTGTTAAGTTAAGAAGAAAGCCCATGTTTTAAAATAAAAGCCCATAGGTTATAGTTATTTTGAAAACCTTGTTAAACTTTAAAAACTTATTTAAGTTGATATAAAAATTAAGCAGCGAAAATAATAATAAAACCCATAAGTAACGTCAAATTAGAGATACAAGGCCTTATTACAACCAGTGAAAATAAAGGATTTAAACTAAAGTCATTCAAAACAAATAAAAAAAAAACTTCTAATTAACTTGCAATGTGGCCATCTCCGAGTCCCTCTTCCACGTCGAGCCGTCTACTGAGCATCACCTGAAACATTAAATAAAAGGGTGTGAGTTTCAAAAATCAGTGTGTACGACCATTGGCCATCAAATCAACATACAAATATTCACATTGGGCCTAAGCCCAATCAAAATCGATGGTCTTGGGCCTTAGCCCACAATGACCTCATATCATAACACATATACAAACAAGATAATGCAAAACCCTTCCCAAAAATCCATTCGCTACACACACCATTTCCCTTCCAACCAATACACACCTGTGGCGATTTCTAAATCAACCCACCCATCCTCTACACACCAAAGGTAGCACTCACAGCGGCACTACCCAATGTTGCAGCAAAGCTGCTAATCATATTTGGGCTTAAAGCCTCCGGTGGATCCATGGTCGTCAAGCGACTATGCGATCCTCAAATCTTCCTCCGTACCATAATTCCCACCCATATGCATCCTAAACAGAATATCGTATGAATGCAACACACATTTTCACACATTCGGCACCTAGGGGTATTTTAGTCATTTCACTACCAAGGGGTATTTTCGTAATTCTACCCTACAAGGGTATTTTGGTAATTTGGCAAGATAGGGGTATTTTGGTACTTTTGAAAAACAAAGGGGTATTTTAGTAATTTAACAAATCTAAGGATATTTTGGTAATTTTCAAATCAGAGGTATTTTATCCCTCTCAAGTTTTAGTTATGAACTTTGGCCCATCAACAAGTCCTCGCGGTTAAAGTGAACAAATACTATGCACCAGGTAGGATCTCAGAAAAGAGGAGGTGGGTCACTAGGACCGCTTAAGTACCAAGCTCTCACTAGATCCAATCCTAGACATGCATATGTCGGTTACCACACTCTAACTAATCGACTTGTCCATAGACATGTTTGATTATTAGATTAAGTCTTATGTGATTTAAGAGTTGTTCAGAACTAGGCCTAAAGTCCATTAAACCCTAGCATACTTGTCTACGTCCCCCATAAAGCCCATACTACATCCTTAAGGCCCATTAGGCCCAAATCTCATTCATATGGCCTACTAGGCCCAAAACAATTCCAAATCATGTAACATGCGTGACTAACTTAATATATATGACCAAACCAACCAATTTCATTAAACTTAGCCTCAGGGCCCACCGGGCCCGTTTAGCCACTTTCGGCTTTTCAGCTTTTCGGCATTGCCGATATCGTGTGTGTAGTGTTTGTACACACTGTAACCACGCCAAGACCGCAAACCCCTTAGTCACGCACTCTACAATCGACATTACTAGCGATTAACCAAGGTTTTACACATACTAATAAAAATCGAAACCTCACCGTACCCTTACCGTGTGCCTCACGTTCTAGTAGCCCTTCCTTTGCTACTATTTACGATTATCCTCCAGATATGCACCCAACATATATCGTCAAAATAAATTGACCCATAATCCACATAAGTCACCCCTATAAGCCATATTACATTCGGCCATTTACTAAACCACCACCGGGACGAGTGCACTTACCTCTTGCTAACGATCCTTACCAACCGCGCTTGTGATTGTTGAGCCTTACCCTTGTTAATACATGTTAACGACAACGAGGGGTGAGATAGCCCTTCTGCTTTTAACAAAACACACTAAAAAGTTCAACTAAGCACTTACTGAAATCCTCCTTTGATCCTGCGGCTTAGATAGCTACTGAACAAGATTCGGCTTCCAAACGTGACTAAGAGTATGTAACAATCGGTTGAGGTGGAGGAACAATAATAAGGGTTCGGCAAAAGTAGGAATTCAGCAAAGAAGGATTATAGTAATTTTGGCAATGAAGGGAATTTGGCTTTGTGAGAATTCGGCAAAAAAGGGAGAAACCGTTTGAGGGGGAGAATAAAAGAAAAGAAAATACGAAAACTCAGGAACCCCTCTCTAGAATTCGGCAACCCCTTTTTATAACCAATGCCGAATCCTACCTTCCCTCTACAGTCCTATTCGGCACCAACACTTCACACTCCTTATCTCCTAACTTTTCTCCCTGATAACACCTTAATCTTATCCGAAATTTCCTTCACATCCACATACCTGCTTACTTCAAACTCTCCACGGCAAGAGTTCAAAACCAATACAACTCTGGCCGTCCATACTGTAAAGTAAACACTCCAAAAACACCTTACCACTACTCGAACCTTAGACCTCTTCAGCTTTCACACACGCCACCTTGTAGCTCCCAAGTGACGCCACTTGCCACTTAGCCACAAGCTCCTCTTGTGTCCTTTTTCTTCTTCATTTATTTAAAAGGCCTACTACCTGAAGTCACAGTTCCCTTGGGCTAAAACCAAAATGTTTCCTATACCCTTACTTGATCCCAGAACATCTCTAACACCCCTAGACACTCCAAATTCATTAACCCTCAAAGCCCACATGCCAATTGTCATTTTTTCGCTCACTTAAAATTTTTCTGAGATCTAAAGCCCAAAGCCCAATAGACCCAATTCTTCTAGGCCCAAATTCGGGGCGTTACATTAATCTAACACATATATTTCATATTTCATCCTCAAACATCACAAAACTCAAGAATTCATCAATGGCACTTTTCAAAATCTTCATCAATTGACAAAATTAAAGCATGGGTTTTGAAGAACACAAAGCAACGATTACAAAAACGTAGAAATTATTAAAAACCGACCAAAATCCATACCTTAATCTTGCTTGAACATAGCCGAAATCTAACTTGGTTTTCTTCTTTTCTTTTCTTATGAATTTCGGCACAAACAAGATGATAATAATCTAATTTTCATGTTTGTCTAATTAAAAATCTTAGTAATTATAAACTTCCATTTTTTCCATTAATGAAACATTAATTAAAACACTTGAATTATGGACATAAATGTCCATTAACCTTATAATGGCATAATAACCATTTAAGGACTGATCGCTATGATTTGTCAAAGTTTTAAAATTTATAAAGAGAATGATCGAACCTGGAAACTAACTATGACAACGATTTTAGGCAAGCGCACCTATCGAACAGTAGTATAGTTAAGGCAATACTGGATTGTCGAACCCAAAGGAACTAAAAGTACTAATACTAACTTTCTTTTTATTATCTAGCCTGAAATAAAGGGAATTATCATTTAATCTAAATTAACTAACTACTAAGCTAAAGACTCTAAGACAAAGAAGAATGAATTTGGGGAAATACTTGTGGGAAAAACTAATTGATTAAGACAATACCCGAGGAAGAATCCATCTAGACTTCACTTGTTATCTAACATTGAACCAGACGATTTATTTACTTGACTTGATCCGTAGGACTCCTTAAGTTATATTAATACCTCCGTCGAGGCTACTAACGTCTAACCCTAGGTTGATTAATCGAAATCTCTTTCTAATTAAAACACCTAGAATTGCATTAACTCGATCTATGGACTCCCATATTAGGTTTCACCCTAATCTGGCAAAATCTCGTCACCCTATGTCTAGGCGTGCGATCAACTCCGCTTAATTATGCTAGATCTATTCTTAGGCAGGGACTTTTGCTCCTCCACCTAAGCACATCAAACTTGAATCAATATCCCAAAAATATAAAAATAAGAATTAAGAACCCATAATAAAGAACAAATCAAGTATTTATCATATAGTTCAGAAAACAATAACAAGATTCATCTTAGGTTTCATCCCCCTCAGGTATCTGAGGAGTTTAGTTCGTAATGATGAAAGAAAACATCTCAGAAGAAAAGATAAAACAAAACATAAGAAAAACCCTAAAACTCCCTGATGGAATTGAAGAGAAGATCCTCCGTCTTGAGAATGACCTCGGCTTCTTGAGATGAATCAACTGGCTTTCTTCGAGTAAATCCCACAATTCTGACATCTCCAGCTTGGCTCTCTGGCCTAGCTGGACACTCCCTGATAAAAGCCCTGGGTTCCCTCCTTAGGTCATACTTAGGGTGTTTATATAGACTTTGGAATGTGTTTCTTCACCTCTAAGTATCCTAATTTGAGTGAAATTCCTCTTTGTCACGACAGGGACACGCCCTTGGCACACACCCGTGTGAATCGTGGCCAGGCCGTGTTCGAGTCTATCAATGAGGCACGGCCGTGTGGATTTGGCCCAGGCCGTGTCGATTTCTTTCTTTGGCCCATTTGGTCCGTTTTAAGCCTATTTTCTGTTCTTTTCATCCTCCTATGCTCTCCTGAGTATAAAACATGAAATTAAAGGATTAAGAGCACCAAATTACATAATTCAAGGGATAAATCATCCAAAAGTATGCTAAATGTGGGCTTCATAATATGTTACTATTGCGGTTTATCAAATACCCCCACACTTAAGCTTTTGCTTGTCCTCAAGCAAAATTCTCAACTCACAATTAAAACGAACTTCCTTGATTCATAATATTCATCAATAATGTTTCATCATAATTAACAGATAATTTATACATGGATAATTCAACTCAAAGAGTCCTAAAGATTCAAAAAATCTAAGTCATACATTTTTGTAGCATGAAAACATAGGTGTTTCCCCTCATCTAAATAATTACCTCTTATTCAAAATTGACAAGGATTGACATCCTTACTAAAGATTCACTCAAATCACTCGAGGTGTTTAAGGTTCAGGAAAAAGCACTCATAAGTCAAACATGAAAAGTTAATCCCATAGGCTTGCATGAAAATCAAATCTCCACCACTATAATATGAGATGATACACAAATCAAAAGGTCTTTAATAAGGTTGTAACGGGGCTTGGGTTAAAGGTGTGGATAAAGGCCGAATTAGAAGGTTAGAATCGAGACTGAACTGACAAATTACCTAACTAGAAACAACGAACTGATACTAAATAATTAAATCAATTGAAAACTCATAATACTAATAATAACACGAGCTTCTTCTAAAGATGTGGATTTAACTGTTTTAAGCTCATAGAACATAGAACTAATAATGAATATACTTCATTTTTTTAAGAACAAATCAAGTAATAATAAGATAGAATTTAACAACTGATAAAGAAAATAGTTAAGTCATCGATCAAATCAAATCTCGATATAGGGGTAGTCAAGAAGAATGGTGATAACGAATACAAAGGGTTTTGGGTTAATATTAGTGGGTGAGTCAATAAAAAGGGTTGTTAGGATCAAAAGGGGTTCAGTAGGGGTTAATTGTGAAGGTAGGCTTTTTATGGAGTAAGTGGGTTAAATCCTAGGTGTCTTTATCATCTCTGTATATCAAATCAAAGGTGTGGTCTCGACATGTATAATCGAAGCATGTTCTAGAATAACAAATCAATGTTGACACACTCATAATCAATAAAGCGAGCAAGAAAAAATAATATATGCTCTAAAAGGCTCAAAATCTCACAAAAATTATGGCTTTTTGACATCAACCTCGTAAATTTTAAACTTCGAGGTAATAATTAAATTCAGGTAGACAACCTAAAAAATTTTTTTAATTTTTTTTGAAAATAGACTTATCATGCTTGATTCCCTAGTCCCTTAAAGTTTTAATCATCAATGTACAGTTAACTATAACTTAATCCAAAACATATCAATAAAAGTCATAAATCACAGGAAATTTCATTCTAATCATAATATGAGAAAATTACTTAAGAAACAAGACATAATTCAGGATTTGAGAATAATGCAAAAAGTTAGGCACTTTTAAGTTTCACCGCACTTTTAAGATTCACCCCCCACACTTAAGATGTACATTGTCCTCAATGTACAAAGATATATATGAATAATATTTTAAGAAAATAAAAAGAGAGGGAGAAGTGAAACTTCCTGAATTATGGATGAAATCCTTGGAGGATGATCAATGATGAACATGATGACTAGGCATACGTGAAGGTGGTGTGTTCGTTCCTTGAGTGACACCTTGAAACTTTTTAAACTTCGAAGTCATAAGTAAAGTTTTTAGGGAGTTCTTATTTAATGGACGTTTGTTATAGTTACTCGAGAGTTAAACAGCCAGAAATCAAATTATACTTAAAAATTTAAAGAGTTTAATAATAAAGGAAAATGAACTAAAATAAAAATAAAAATAAAAAATAAGAATAAAGAAAATAAAAAGGACTCAAAGGTCCTCATCATCGGAGTGATCTCGAGGTGGTGGTGGCGGCGATATGTGAAAAAGCTGATAATATCGACCACGGCCACCTCGCACGGCCGTGTGGATTTATCTCAGCCCGTGTTCTTTAGGCAGTTTCGACCACGGTCGCGTTGCATGATCGTGGCATTTAATTGGAGCTCGTGTCTTGGGGAAAATTTTCGTCCTGTTTTTGCATGATATCCGCCACGCCGATATACATACTCGTGGTGTCCACACGGCCACGGCCACGCCCGTGTGCAAGGCCGTGTGGTTTGGAAACCTATGCCTAAAAATTTGGTTAGTTTTTAGTTAGATGCTAAAATTTGAAAATATGGACGTTAGTGGGGTTAGTGCTCGGGGTGCCTCCCGAGAAGCGTTCGTTTAAAGTCTTGAGCTAGACTTACCTATTATTCGTATGGCCATGATGGTTTACGGATTCAAAACTCCTTTTTCTTACTATCAATTCTATCAACATATGGTTTGAGTCGGGTAATATTTACCTCGAAAGTGCCGAAATTAGAATGTGTTACCTCGACCGTTCCGTATGGAAAGACCTTAAGTACCGTAAAAGAAGTCGCACCATTTGTATTAAACTCTGAAGTAGCTATTCGAGGGTCGGTTGTATCTGACAGTACCTGGTCCCCAACTTTGAAGTGATTGGTTCTACCTTTAATACCCGATGTCCTAGCCGTGTCAAGAACCTGAAGAGTGATCATTTCGTCACTTACATGAAATGTGAGCTCACGTGGTAGTTTATTTCATAGAATTGCTGGGCACACTACGTTTAGCTCCAAATGCGACGTATCATCTAACTTCCGTTTGTTTGTAAAAAACTCTTTTGAAAATTTCCTTGAATCTGGCATCTACAAAAGAGCTTCAAGAAACGTCAAGTTAATATGTAATTTCTTTGGAAGTTTAAGAAATTTACCGAATTGTTCCTCTGTGTGGTCTTTCTTCATCGCATTGGGGTATGGCACACGAGGTTGGTACACTGTAATTACCGGGTTTGGTTGATCATGGCATACCTCAACCTTACCTTCCTCTACCATATTTTCTTGTTTCAATTTTAGTTCATCTAACCCTTCACTGTTGTGAGCAGTTATTGTTTGGGGTTCCTCTCTTGGGTTAGTTTCGGTATTGCTAGACAAGATACCTTGTGGCCTTTCTGAGATCAGCTTAGCAAGCTGACCTATTTGATTCTCGATCTCTTTGTAACAGCCCAATTACGACCCTAACCGGAACGGTGGTTTTGGGACCACGAATCCGAGTTAGAAAATTATATTAATTATTAATTTGATATCTATGTTATGTGGTTAAGCATGTGTTAAAATATTGTAGATTAATTTGTGTGTTTGGATGATTAATTTAAGTGAAAGGACTAAATTGAGTAAGTGGGAAAAATAGCTATTATGAAATTAAGTGGTCAAATTGAATGGTCTTCTTTTTGAATGAAATTGAAGTTGCAATTTGGCCTTTAATTTGATGGTAGTGGACGGCATTGACCATGGTTTATTATTATAGTATATTTTATATACATATTTTATTAGATAGTGGATGATATGAAATAAACTATTATTATTAAAAGAAAAACATGTGTTATCTCCCCATTTTCTTCATCATCTTCACGAAACAAAGAGAAAGAAGTTAAATTTAAGCTTCAAACCTTCGGTCCTTGCATGCTAAAATAAGGTTAGTAATTGAGCTCGATTCTTGATAATTTTTACGTTTTTGAGTTTGTTGCTTCGAATACTATCCGAACCGTGTTGAAATTTTTGAATTTGATGCATGTTTAACATTCGGCCATTTATAAATGTTCATGTTTTGTGATGGTTGATGGTTGTAAACAAATTATATGTGTTAGATTACTACATTTTGTATTGGAGATTTTGATTGGATTGAGCATTTAGGACTAAATTTCAAAAATAGTAGATTGAGGGGCTAGATTGTAGAAATTATGTAATATAGGGACTTGAATAAGCTTAAGTAACATTCGACATTAGCTTGAATTTTTTAGACTTGGCATATTTTGTATTTTGTGAAAATTTGGATTAAATTGTAAAACCGCAAAATGTGAGGGATAAATTAAAAAATGGTTTAACTTTGTGTCTTGGCTTAAAATGGATGAAATTTTATTTGAATAAGCTCATTTTTGCAATTATTTAGATCAAGAACGGAAAGAACTAGGATCGAATCGGGGGAAGGCGAAATTGAACGAATAGCCGGGAAACCCTAACTCATCGACCATCGAGGTAAGTTTATAAGCAATTGAAATTATTCGGATGAGTATTTTAATGTAAAATACATGTTCAAATGAATAAATGAATTTGATTATTCAAATTTCCGAATGTGGTTGGTTATGTTCACATGTATTTGTATATCTCTTGAGTAGATGAATTAAGTATGATAAAATCTAATTTTGCCGAATGTGAGATGGAATGAGTTTAATATATGTATATATACTAGTCGAATCAGTGGTTGATCCTTGTATGAAGTTTTGACTTATTAAGTTTGGTGTATAGTATAGGATCAAGTGGTAATTAAATGTGGACATTGTAATAAGTGATGGTTGTGATTGATTAATTAATTATGTGTTAATATGAGTAGGGGCCGAATGTGATGGTTGGACATAGTAAGAAGGATTTGATTTAAATATGGGTATATAGGTATGTTATATGCACAAAATGTGAATGTATAAATATATGTGTAAAATGTGTTCAAGAAGAGAAGATCAATTAATGGGTACTGTGTGTGAATTATTATACCGAGCACTATGTGTGTGAATCAGTTATATGGCACTGTGTGTGCGAATAAACTAGTAATGGCACTATGTGTGCGATACATTGCTAGGGAATGGCACTGTGTGTGCGGATAAACTAGTAATGGCACTATGTGTGCGATACATTGCTAGGGAATGGCACTGTGTGTGCGGATAAACTAGTAATGGCACTATGTGTGCGATACATTGCTAGGGAATGGCACTATGTGTGCGGATGAAATAGTAATGGCATTATGTGTGTGATACATTACTAATGAACAGCACTGTGTGAGCCCTTTATCAAGCAGCGACACTAAGTGTGCGACACGTTGCATGAAGTGCACTAAGTGTGCGGAGTCATGGATCTATCAAAATATTGACTAATGTATGGAGATACCGGAAGATATTATTCATAAAAGTGATACATAATACCTTGGTAACATAGAGTTAATGAGGTAAGTTACTTTGAATTTATGAAATTTTAGCATGAGAAGGTATTCAATAAAAAAATGAGCTTGTCCGAAATGAATATATGGTAAGTAATTTTTCGGTTATGAGACCTATAGAATTAAGTATGTTTTGCATGGTAAGAAGTTACTTACATATACGGTTTTAAGCTCTTTATGATTAACTTGTTTTAATCCGAATTTGATTATTGAATTATTGTTTATGAAAATCATTGCTTATAACTTACTAAGATAAGTTAGCTTACCGTCGATTTCATTTGAATATATTTTTTTAGGTTTTGAAGTTTAAGCTCGCACTCGGGGATCCTTGTCGAAGTCAAACACACTATCAACTACTTTTGGTACTTTATTAAATTTTATCTTTTTAAACCATGGCATGTATAAGCTATAATGTTTTTATGTGTTCATTTTGGGTTTGGTTGTATATAGAAGCCATGTGAGAATGGCAAATTCTTGATTAATAGGGCTTATGTAAATTCGGTCATGGTGATACTTTGCTATGAAAATATATTTCATGATATGTGATGTTCGGTAGTTATCTATATGGTATGATTGAATGTTGATATAGTTAATAGTTTATTTGATTCGATCATGAAAATTATTCAATAGAGTAAGTAAGTTTCATAACATGAATAATGATGTTTTAGGGCTATATGTGTGCATGTGTATCATTTTTATTTAATGATATGCATAATTATAAAAAAAATGTGGTTATGTACTTCGGTCTTAATTCATATGGTATTAATAAGCATGAATCGGGTTTTAGTAGTAATAGCAAGATAGACATGTATGTAATAATTTCGTGAGATGCTATATGTATATGATAATGATAATATGTGCCATAGATTTGGATCTACTTTGTCTTTTGAATTGTTTTAAATAAATTGATTTTAATGTTTGAGTAGTCAAATAGGAGAGGTATAATAGATGATTATATGGTTGTGTAACATTTATTATGAATATGAGATTAAGTAGAAATATAAAAAAATTTGGTGGCATACATTGACTATGTATATATATACACGATAATGAGCTTGATTCTCTTATTATAATGTGATGTTTTAAAATTGAATTATGTTCAAAGATGTATATTGAATCTAATAGCTTTGTGAGTGTGGTTCTATTGATTTTGGGAATTTAAATATAGAAGTATGATATATATATTCATGTATAACTGTTCGGGGTTGGGTGTAGTTTAGTAATGCCTCAAGACCCATTCTGGCGATAGTTTTGGGTTAAAGGGTGTTACATTTTATTGGTATCAGAGCTACGGTTTAGTCAATTCTCGGACTAACATAGTGCGTGTGAGTCTAGCTATACATGCCAAGATTTTATAATGTGATAGTGTGATGACTTCTGACAGTGAAATGTGTTTATTTCTTTCATATAGTAAATGAATCCTGATCCCGAGCGAGCTCTAGCCGAAGATGTCAAGAGCGTGGCGCTTGCTCCCGTGTCAGGGACCGCGCCGGAGGAATCTCGACCAGCTGCGAGTAATCCTGAAGAGGGGGCTAAACAAGCCTTCTATAGTATGATGAATGACTGGTTCAGTCAGTATATACGAACCAATCCAACTGTTCAACAACCCCTGAATCTGAATACTTCCCCCGTAATACCAGTGGTACCCCCGATTATAAATCCTGAAAGAGCAAGCAAGCCTCCGGTTGACCGTATTAGAAAACATGGGGCTCAAGAGTTTAGAGCTGAAGACGACGATGATGCTGAGCGAGTTGAATTTTGGCTTGATAATACTATTCGTGTCTTTGATGAGCTATCGTGCACACCTGATGAGTGCCTAAAGTGTGCCATATCATTATTGCAGGATTCTGCCTACTATTGGTGGAATACTCTTGTATCAGTTGTTCCAAAGGAGAGAGTTACTTGGGACTTCTTTCAGATGGAATTCTGTAAGAAATACATAAGTCAGCACTTCATAGACTCTAAACGTAAAGAATTCCTCGAGCTTAAGCAGGGTCGTATGACCGTATCCGAATATGAGCGCAAGTTTGTGAGACTAAGTCGCTACGCTCGTGAATGTGTTTCATCTGAGGCTGCTATGTGCCGGAGATTTGAAGAAGGTTTAAATGAAGATATAAAGCTTCTGGTTGGTATCCTTGAAATAAATGAGTTCGTAGTGTTGGTTGAACGAGCTTGTAAAGCTGAAGAGCTGGGAAAAGAAAAGCGGAAAGCTGAGTTTGAAGCTAAAGATTTTTGAAAGAGATCTGCGAGTAAATTTTCTCAGATGGCAACGAAGAAGTTCAAGAATGATGGTAGCCGATCCAAACCTAAAAACGGGATTTCTATACGAGAACGACCACCAGTGAGTTCTCGAGCTACATCAGTTGCTAGTGTTGGTAATACCCGACTGAGTAAGCTAGAGTGTCAACAGTGCGATAGACAACATTTCGGTGAATGCTGGGGTAAATCTAATAATCGCGCTTGTTACAAGTGTGGTTCACAGGACCATTTTGTTCGAGATTGCCCGGAGACAGCTGAAAATGGTGTTGTTCAGAGTGCGAGACCGAGCAGCACTACAGTTAGAGGCAGACCATCTCGTAATGTGGGAGGTAGGAGTGGCGCTCATAGGGGGACGTCAGATGTAGCTATTCGATCAGAGGCTCGTGCACCAGCTAGAGCTTATGCTATTCGTACCAGATAGGAGGCTTCATCTCCAAATGTCATTACCGGTATTTTCACTCTCTTTGATACTAGTGTTATTGCCCTGATTGATCCCGATTCAACTCATTCGTATGTGTGTGAAACATTAGTATCCAGTAAGACTCTACCTGTTGAGTCTACTGGGTTTGTGATTCGGGTTTCGAACCCTCTAGGTAGGTGTGTGCTCGTTGATAGGGTGTGCAAGAATAGTCCTTTAATGATTCGAGACTCGTGTTTTCCGGCTGATGTGATGTTGCTACCATTTGATGAGTTCAATATTATCCTCGGTATGGATTGGTTGGCCATACACGATGTAGTAGTGAATTGCAGACTAAAGACTATTGATTTGAGGTGTCAGAATAACAAGATACTTCGGATTGAATCTGCGGATTTGGATGGGTTACCAGCTATGATATCATTGATATTGGCTCGACAGTATTTGAGAAAGGGTTGCGAAGCTTATTTTGCGTATGTGATTGACAGCAAAGTAACAGAAAAGAAGATTGAATTTGTACCGGTTGTTTGTGAGTATTCGAATGTGTTTCCGGAGGAATTGCCGGGATTGCCACCTGTTCCGGAGGTAGAGTTTGGTATTGAGTTAGTGCCAGGGACAACTCTGATTTCAATAGCTCCATATAGAATGGCACCGACCGAACTAAAAGAGTTGAAATCTTAGTTACAAGAATTGACAGATAGAGGTTTCGCTCGACCGAGTTTCTCACCCTGGGGTGCGCCAGTCCTATTTGTGAAAAAGAAGGACGGAACTTTAAGAATGTGCATCGATTATCGACAACTCAATAAGGTGACCGTAAAGAATAAATATCTGTTGCCATGTGTTGATGATTTATTCGATCAGCTTAAGGGAGCCTCGGTGTTCTCAAAAATTGATCTGAGGTTAGGTTATTATCAGTTGCGAGTTAGGGACTCAGATATACCAAAGACTCCTTTTCGGATGAGATACGGCCATTACGAGTTCTTAATGATGCCGTTTGGACTCACTAATACCCCTACTATTTTCATGGATCTGATGAATCGGGTATTTAGACCGTATCTAGATCGGTTTGTGGTTGTATTCATAGATGACATACTGATCTATTCAGGTGACGAAACCGAGCATGCTGAGCATTTAAGGCTGGTGTTACAGATTTTGCGTGATAAGCAGTTGTATGTGAAATTCAGCAAATGTGAGTTTTGGTTGAATGAAGTTAGCTTCCTGGGGCATGTTATCTCAGCATCGGGCATTTGAGTTGACCCGAGTAAAGTTTCAGCTATACTTGATTGGAAACCTCCGCGGAATGTTTCTGAGGTTCGTAGCTTTCTGGGACTCGCCGGATATTATAGACGCTTCGTGAAAGGGTTTTCTATGATAGCATCACCGATGATAAAGCTATTACTGAAAGAGCGTTAAATTCGAATGGTCGTAAAGTCGTCGTAAGAGTTTTGATCAACTGAAGACCTTACTAACGGAAGCTCCAGTGCTGGTTCAGCCAGAGTCGGGCAAGGAGTTCATTATTTACAACGATGTATCCTTAAATGGGCTGGGTTGTGTTTTAATGCAGGAGGGTAAAGTTGTAGCCTATGCTTTGAGACAGTTGAAACCACACGAGAGGAATTATTCGACGCACGACCTTGAGTTGGCCGCTATAGTTTTTGCTTTGAAAATATGGCGTCATTATCTATTCGGTGAGAAATGCCACGTCTATTCGGATCATAAGAGTCTTAAGTATCTAATGACTCAGAAGGATCTGAATTTGAGAAAGCGACGATGGTTAGAACTGTTGAAAGACTACGAGCTCGTGATTGATTATCACCCGGGAAAGGCTAACGTAGTTGTCGATGCACTTAGCCGAAAGTCACTATTTGCTCTACGCGCAATGAATGCAAATATAGCTATGACCGAGGATGGTGTGATCATTGCCGAGTTGAAAGCGAGACCATTGTTTGTATAGCAGATTCGAGAAGCTCAAGAGTTTGATGATGATTTAAAAGCAAAAAAGAGTTATTGTGGCTCGTGTGCGGATTCAGATTTTCAGATAGATGCTGAGGGATGCCTACGATTCAAGAATCGGGTATGTGTGCCTAAGAAACCTGAATTAATTCGAATGATTTGTGATGAAGCTCATAGTAGTAGATTGTCGATTCAACCGAGTAGCACGAAAATGTATAACGATCTGAAATAGCATTATTGGTGGCACGGTATGAAACGAGACATCTCAGACTATGTGTCGAAGTGTTTAGTATGCCTACAAGTGAAAGCTGAGCATCATGTACCATTGGGACCACTTCAGCCGATTATGATACCAGAGTGGAAGTGGGATCGTATCACGATGGACTTCGTATCCGGTTTGCCTTTGATGCCAAGTAAGAAAGATTCAATCTGGGTTATTGTAGATAGATTGACGAAATCGGCTCATTTCATTCCGATACGTACAAATTTCTCACTTGATAAGTTAGCTGAGTTATATATATCGCAAATTGTACTATTACACGGAGTACCTGTTTCTATTGTTTCGGATAGAGATCCGAGGTTTACATCGCGGTTTTGGAAGAAACTGCAGGATGCTTTAGGTACCAAGTTGTACTTCAATATAGCTTTTTACCCTCAGTCGGATTGTCAATCCGAGCGTGTTATCCAAATACTCGAGGATATGTTGAGATGTTGCGTTCTTGAGTTTGAAGGTACGTGGGAACGATATTTGCCTTTGATTGAACTTGCATACAACAATAGCTTTCAATAAAGTATTAAAATGGCACCCTATGAAACATTGTACGGTCAGAAATGTCGTACACCTTTATATTGGACTGAGCTAAGTGAAGGCAAGATACACGGGGTTGATTTAATCAGAGAAACGGAGTAGAAAGTTAAAGTAATTCGAGAAAGTTTGAAAACTGCATCAGATCGTCAGAAGTCGTACGCGGATATGAAACGAAAGGATATAGAGTTTCAAGTGGGTGATCGAGTTTCCTTGAAAGTATCGCTGTGGAAATAGATACTTAGATTTGGTCGTAAGGGAAAGTCGAGTCTGAGATTTATTGGGCCATATGAGGTTATCGAGCGTATCGGGCCGGTTGCGTACAGATTGAGGTTGCCATCTGAGTTAGACAAGATTCATAATGTTTTCCACGTATCGATGCTTCGACGATACAGATCCGATCCTTCTCATGTGATCAGTTCAACAGAGATTGAAATTCAGCCCGATTTGACTTATGAGGAAGAACCGATTCGCATCTTAGCTCGTGAAGTAAAAGAGTTGCGAAATAAGAAGATATCACTGCTTAAAGTAATGTGGCATAAGCATGGGGTTGAGGAAGCAACCTGGGAAACCGAAGAATCAATGAAAGAATGTTACCCACACTTATTTGCTGGTAAGATTTTCGGGGACGAAAATTCCTTAAGGGGGGAGAGTTGTAACAGCCCAATTACGACCCTAATCGGAACAGTGGTTTTGGGACCACGAATCCGGGTTAGAAAAATATATTAATTATTAATTTGATATCTATGTTATGTGGTTAAGCATGTGTTAAAATATTGTAGATTAATTTGTGTGTTTGGGTGATTAATTTAAGTGAAAGGACTAAATTGAGTAAGTGGGAAAAATAGCTATTATGAAATTAAGTGGTCAATTTGAATGGTCTTCTTTTTGCATGAAATTGAAGTTGCAATTTGGCCTTTAATTTGATGGTAGTGGACGTCATTGACCATGGTTTATTATTATAGTATATTTTATATACATATTTTATTAGATAGTGGATGATATGAAATAAACTGTTATTATTAAAAGAAAAACATGTGTTATCTCCCCATTTTCTTCATCATCTTCACGAAACAAAGAGAAAGAAGAAGAAATTTAAGCTTCAAACCATTCGGTCCTTGCATGCTAAAATAAGGTTAGTAATTGAGCTCGGTTCTTGATAATTTTTACGTTTTTGAGTTCGTTGCTTCGAATACTATCCGACCCGTGTTGAAATTTTTGAATTTGATGCATGTTTAACATTTGGCCATTTATAAATGTTCATGTTTTGTGATGGTTGATGGTTGTAAACAAATTATATGTGTTAGATTACTACATTGTGTATTGGAGATTTTGATTGGATTGAGCATTTAGGACTAACTTTCAAAAATATTAGATTGAGGGGCTAGATTGTAGAAATTATATAATATAGGGACTTGAATAAGCTTAAGTAACATTCGACATTAGCTTGAAATTTTTAGACTTGGCATATTTTGTATTTTGTGAAAATTTGGATTAAATTGTAAAACCGCAAAATATGAGGGATAAATTAAAAAATTGTTCAACTTTGTGTCTTGGCTTAAAATGGATGAAATTTTATATGAATGAGCTCATTTTTGCAATTATTTAGATCAAGATCGGAAAGAACCAGGATCGGATCGGGGGAAGGCGAAATTGAACGAATAGCCGGGAAACCCTAACTCATCGACCACCGAGGTAAGTTTATAAGCAACTAAAATTATTCGGATGAGTATTTTAATGTAAAATACATGTTCAAATGAATTAATGAATTTGATTATTCAAATTGCCGAATGTGGTTGGTTATGTTCACATGTATATGTATATCTCTTGAGTAGATGAATTAAGGATGATAAAATCTATTTTTGCCGAATGTGAGATGGAATGAGTTTAATATATGTATATATACTAGTCGAATGAGTGGTTGATCCTTGTATGAAGTTTTGACTTATTAAGTTGGGTGTATAGTATAGGATCAAGTGGTAATTAAATGTGGACATTGTAATAGGTGATGGTTGTGATTGATTAATTAATTATGTGTTAATATGAGTAGGGCCGAATGTGATGGTTGGACATAGTAAGAAGGATTTGATTTAAATATGGGTATATAGGTATGTTATATGCACAAAATGTGAATGTATAAATATATGTGTAAAATGTGTTCAAGAAGAGAAGATCAATTAATGTGCACTATGTGTGAATTATTATACCGAGCACTGTGTGTGCGAATCGGTTATATGGCACTATGTGTGCGGATAAACTAGTAATGGCTCTATGTGTGCGATACATTGCTAGGGAATGGCACTGTGTGTGCGGATAAACTAGTAATGGCACTATGTGTGCGATACATTGCTAGAGAATGGCACTGTGTGTGCAGATGAAATAGTAATGGCACTATGTGTGCGATACATTACTAATGAACAGCACTGTGTGAGCCCTTTATTAAGCAACGACACTAAGTGTGTGACACGTTGCATGAAGTGCACTAAGTGTGCGGAGTCTTGGATCTATCAAAATATTGACTAATGTATGGAGATACCGGAAGATATTATTTATAAAAGTGATACATAATACCTTGGTAACATAGAGTTAATGAGGTAAGTTACTTTGACTTTATGAAATTTTAGCATGAGAAGGTATTCAATAAAAAAATGAGCTTGTCCGAAATGAATATATGGTAAGTAATTATTCGGTTATGAGACCTATAGAATTAAGTATGTTTTGCATGGTAAGAAGTTACTTACATATACGGTTTTGAGCTCTTTATGATTAACTTGTTTTAATCCGAATTTGATTATTGAATCGTTGTTTATGAAAATCATTGCTTATAACTTACTAAGCTAAGTTAGCTTACCGTCGATTTCATTTGAATATTTTTTTTAGGTTTTGAAGTTTAAGCTCGCACTCGGGGATCCTTGTCGAAGTCAAGCACACTATCAACTACTTTTGGTACTTTATTAGAGTTGATCTTTTTAAACCATGGCATGTATAAGCTATAATGTTCTTATGAGTTCATTTTGGGTTTTGTTGTATATAGAAGCCATGTGAGAATGGCAAATTCTTGATTAATAGGGCTTATGTAAATTCGGTCATGGTGATACTTTGCTATGAAAATATATTTCATGATATGTGATGTTCGGTAGTTATCTATATGGTATGATTGAATGTTGATATAGTTAATAGTTTATTTGATTCGATCATGGAAATTATTCAATAGAGTAAGTAAGTTTCATAACATGAATAATGATGTTTTAGGGTTATATGTGTGCATGTGTATCATTTTTATTTAATGATATGCATGATTATAAAAAAAATGTGGGTATGTAGTTCGGTCTTAATTCATATGGTATTAATAAGCGTGAATCATGTTTTAGTAGTAATAGCAAGATAGACATTTATGTAATAATTTCGTGAGATGCTATATGTATATGATAATGATAATATGTGCCATAGATTTGGATCTACTTTGTCTTTTGAGTTGTTTTAAATAAATTGATTTTAATGTTTGAGTAGTCAAATAGGAGAGGTATAATAGATGATTATATGGTTGTGTAACATTTATTATGAATATGAGATTAAGTAGAAATATAAAAAAATTTGGTGGCATACATTGACTATGTATATATATATATACACGATAATGAGCTTGATTCTCTTATTATAATGTGATGTTTTAAAATTGAATTATGTTCGAAGATGTTTATTGAATCTAATAGCTTTGTGAGTGTGGTTCTATTGATTTTGGGAATTTAAATATAGAAGTATGATATATATATTCATGTATGACTGTTCGGGGTTGGGTGTAGTTTAGTAATGCCTCAAGACCCATTCTGGCGACAATTTCGGGTTAAAGGGTGTTACACTCTTGAATCGACGCTTGCTGATTTTTAAGTGTTGTTTCAGTGTTTTGAAAGTGTGTTTCTGAAACCGAGATAAATTTCGTTAGCATCTCCTCAAGGTTCGGCTTCTTTTCTTGTTGGTAAGGTGGTTGTTGAAAACTTGGAGGAAGTTGCGGTCCTTGACCACCCCACGAGAAATCGGGATGGTATCTCTAACCTGCATTATATGTGTTACTATAAAGATTATTTTGAGGTCTAGAATAGTTACCCATATAGTTGACTTGTTCGTTCTCTGTGCTAGGGTTGTACGATAGATATTCTGTGTTGTTCACCCCTCCTCCATTTGTATCGTACTGTATTACCGGATGTACCTGCGTAGAACCATACCAATCATCAATTTTTTTATTTAAAAGCTCTACCTGGTTAGATAACATGGTGATCGCGTCAAGGTTGAAAACACCGGTTGCTTTATTAGGCATTGTCCTCATGTCTTGCCATTGATAATTATTTAGTGACATCTCTTCGGTTTCTGCGAGTGGTATGTTTTATTTCACTATCAAAAGTCAAGGGTCCTGTCGAGTTCCTTCTAGTCATAAACTAGAGGTACCTGCAAGAAGCAAAGAAAGAGAAAAATTAGCAAAGTTAAAATAAAATAAAAATAAATTGCAAAAATAAAAAAAATGGCTAAAGTAATAAAAATTGAGCGTTCTTAATATTTTGGTTCCCCGGAAACGGCGCCAAAAACTTGATTGCTGTGATTTGTCAAAGTTTTAAAATTTATAAAGAGAATGATCGTGTAACACCCCAAACCCGGCCTAAACGTTACGACCGAATCTGGCATGTCACATGAAATGAATGTCTAAAAACTGTGCATTCGTTAAAAAGCTCATATTCTTTATAGTTGTGGTGAGAAATCGAGATTAAGTAATTTTGAATAAGAAATGGTTTATTATCATTTTAGGAAAATCCCATATTGATCATTTAATAACAAGCAATAAACAAATTGAAAGCTGAAACCAAATAAAATACCCAAGGCCTTATTACATAACAAAAACTCAAATCAAAATAAGTCCAAATAAAAGAAACGAATTTACGAGTGAACATATGTATGGCCTCCACGAGTCCACCTCAGCTCCCAAATCCGCGATCTAATGATTACCTGCAAAATTTAACTAAGGGGTGAGTCATCGAGACTCAGTGTGTAAATCCCCATCAAACAGGCCCTTACACAATTTCATATGAAAATATGCATATCATGCACCCAAACCTAGCCATCCGCACTCCATTTCTACCCCATGTGGTACCAAACCACTGGTGGTGCCAAACCACTGGTGACCCAAAGTCACGATATCCATAATTGTGGTGCCAAACCACTGGTAACCCAAAGTCACGAATAATCCAATGATGGGGCCAACCCATCGTGTGATACCAAATCACTGGCGTCAATCCCGTATAATCGGTGTGGGGCCAACCCCTTCGTGGTGCTAAGCCACTGGGACGAGACGCTATGAGGTGCCAAACCTCGGTGTCCCAAAGACACGAATGTGATACCAAATCACCGTGACCGAAGTCACGAATCCAATGATGGGGCCAACCCATCGTGTGATACCAAATCACTAGCGTCAATCCCGTATAATCAACTGTGGGGCCAACCCACTGTGGTGCTAAGCCACTGGGACGAGACGCTATGAGGTGCCAAACCTCTGGTGTCCCAAAGACACGAATGTGATACCAAATCACCGTGACCGAAGTCACGAATCCAATGATGGGGGCCAACCCATCGTGTGATACCAAATCACTAGCGTCAATCCCGTATAATCAATCGTGGGGCCAACCCCATTGTGGTGCTAAGCCACTGGGACGAGCGAGCGAGGTGCCAAACCTCTGGTGTGACCCAAAGTCACAATAATCAATCTGTGGTACCAAACCACTAGTGGTGCCAAACCACCGTGTCCCAAAGACACGGATATCATATTCCCCCTCCTCTCATCATACCCATGCAATATGACATAATAATTCGTGTATGCAGTATGTCATGTATGCTAGACATATATCAAATATAAGTATAACATGAATTACCATCATAATCAGATAGACATAAAACAACATAATCACCCTAATCAACCTCTAAGGGTATAACTGTAATTTTACCTACCAAGGGCATTTTCGTAATTTACCCACCAAGGGTATATTGGTAATTTACCCACCAAGGGCATTTTCATAATTTACCCTTCAGTGGTATTTCAGTAATTTACCCACTAAGGGTATTTTCGTAATATACCCTTTAGGGGTATTTTGGTAATTTACCCACCAAGGGTATTTTCGTAATTTTGCACCTACAATGGCCTTTCCCAAAGGCCCAAATGTCCCCGAGCGACTCGGCTACCATTTCGGTCGTGCCGGGACAATTGGGCCTAAAACTCGATTCCGCCCATTCGGGCCCATACGCTCGTGTGGCCCACCTAGCACAAATCTAGCCATGTATATAAATTCCACCTAGTCTAGTTCACTATATACTACACAATCGCACAATTTACTCATAAGGGCCCACGGGCCCATTGGGCCCACTTCGCCCATCGCGCCCAAGCGGCCCCAACCCACAAGAATACTCATCGATGGCCTCAACTATCGCGTCGAAGCCCTACACGCACGTTCGCACGCTCGTGTGGCTACTATTGCCGTGGACCGCACTTCGGCATTTGCCGCTCTACAACTAGAGTAGAGAGTTACACACCGATAGGACTCGGTGTTAATCCGCGCTCCGACCACTCCGTGCCCAAACGCCTTCCAAGGTGTGTCAACCCTCCTCTGGAATGCTCTTTATATAGCTAGCTCTTCACCTTCCTTCTTTGTATCTTTCCGATATGGGATCCCTTCGTCAAGAGAGTTTAAATTTAATCAAACTCTTCCCGTCTGCATCAGCAAAATAAATACTCCCTTGCTTCTCATGAGATTCGAACCTGGCTCCCTTGCAACATAATCCACGCTGTTAACCACTTGGCCACAAGCTCCTCTTGTGTCTTAAACCATGCGCAACTAAATATAAATCTATAGCCAAATTTCGAGGTCCAAGTAAAAAGAAAACCAAAATGCAAAAGCCAAGACTTGAACCTTGGACCTCCTTCCTTCCTTGTGGCGTCACCCTTGTCTCTTATGTGGCGTCACTTTGCCACTACACCACACACTCCACTTGTGTCATTTTTCCCACATTTTATTCTTAAGGCCTACCGCCAACTTCCAGGTTTTTTTTTCACCTAAAACCAAAATTTCCCCAAAGCTAATATTTGATCCCGGGACTTCATAGAAGCCCTCTAACCTTCCAAAATAACTTACCTAATAAGTCTAACTTGCATTAATGCCGTTCTCAAAAATTTAAAATCAAGGCCCATTGGGCCCAATCCTACTAGGCCCAATTTCGGGATGTTACAAATCTACCCTCCTTAAAGAAATTTCATCCTCGAAATTTCCAACTACAGAACATTCGCACCACCTAACCTACAACGTCAGGCTCACGCTGCGCACTCTGATTCCAATAACCCTAATGTACTTTTAACTAGAATTTAGAAATCCTACACATACTAAAAAAAACTAACCATTAAAAAGGCACAAATATTTAGACATAATCAACTCTATATCCGAACATCATATCCAACCCAAACACACAGAATAGATATTCAAAATACAAAGATATAACAAAGAAAAGTATCGGGGAAACTTACAAAGCATGCGGATTGGTGCCGGAGACTCGGGTGCCATATTTCAACAAAAAGAACAGATATATATTTTTCTAAACCATTTTCCAAACCATCTTTTGAAAACTTTTTTGAACCCAAACCCACAGTAGAGTTTTTGAACCTAGGCTCGATACCATAATTGTAACACCCCAAACCCGGCCTAAACGTTACTTAATAGAAACGGCATGTCACATGAAATAAATGTCTAAAAAGCTGTGCATTCGTTAAAAGCTCATATTCTTTATAGTTGTGGTGAGAAATCGAGATTAAGTAATTTTGAATAAGAAATGGTTTATTATCATTTTAGGAAAATCCCATATTGATCATTTAATAACAAGCAATAAACAAATTGAAAGTGAAACCAAATAAAATACCCAAGGCCTTATTACATAACAAAAACTCAAATAAAAATAAGTCCAAATAAAAGAAACGAATTTACGAGTGAACATATGTATGGCCTCCACGAGTCCACCTCGGCTCCCAAATCCGCGATCTAATGATTACCTGCAAAATTTAACTAAGGGGTGAGTCATCGAGACTCAGTGTGTAAATCCCCATCCAACAGGCCCTTACACAATTTCATATGAAAATATGCATATCATGCACCCAAACCTAGCCATCCGCACTCCATTTCTACCCCATGTGGTACTAAACCACTGGTGGTGCCAAACCACTGGTGACCCAAAGTCACGATATCCATAATTGTGGTGTCAAACCACTGGTAACCCAAAGTCACGAATAATCCAATGATGGGGCCAACCCATCGTGTGATACCAAATCACTGGCGTCAATCCCGTATAATCAGCTATGGGGCCAACCCACTGTGGTACTAAGCCACTGGGACGAGACGCTATGAGGTGCCAAACCTCTGGTGTCCCAAAGACACGAATGTGATACCAAATCACTGGTGACCGAAGTCACGAATCCAATGATGGGGCCAACCCATCGTGTGATACCAAATCACTGGCGTCAATCCCCAGATAATCAATCTGTGGGGCCAACCCATCGTGGTGCTAAGCCACTGGGACGAGGCGCTATGAGGTGCCAAACCTCTGGTGTCCCAAAGACACGAATGTGATACCAAATCACCGTGACCAGAAGTCACGAATCCAATGATGGGGCCAACCCATCGTGTGATACCAAATCACTTTGGCGTCAATCCCGTATAATCAATCGTGGGGCCAACCCAATCGTGGTGCTAAGCCATCGGGACGAGACGCCGAGGTGCCAAACCTCCGTGACCCAAAGTCACAATAATCAATCTCATGGTACCAAACCACTAGTGGTGCCAAACCACTGGTGTCCCAAAGACACGGATATCATATTTCCTCCTCTCATCATACCCATGCAATATGACATAATAATTCGTGTATGCATTATGTCATGTATGCTAGACATATATCAAATATAAGTATAACATGAATTACCATCATAATCAGATAGACATAAAACAACATAATCACCCTAATCAACCTCTAAGGGTATAACCAGTAATTTTACCTACCAAGGGCATTTTCATAATTTACCCACTAAGGGTATATTGGTAATTTACCCACCAAGGGCATTTTCATAATTTACCCTTGGTGGTATTTGATAATTTACCCACTAAGGGTATTTTCGTAATATACCCTTCAGGGGTATTTTGGTAATTTACCCACCAAGGGTATTTTCGTAATTTTGCACCTACAATGGCCTTTCCCAAAGGCCCAAATGTCACCCCGAGCGACTCAGCTACCATTTCCGGTCGTACCGGACAATTGGGCCTAAAACTCGATTCCGGCCCATTCGGGCCCATACGCTCGTGTGGCCCACCTAGCACAAATCTAGCCATGTATATAAATTCCACCTAGTCTAGTTCACTATATACTACACAATCGCACAATTTACTCATAAGGGCCCACGGGCCCATTGGGCCCACTTCGGCCCATCGCGGCCCAAGCAGCCCCAACCCACAAGAATACTACTGATGGCCTCAACTATCGCGTCGAAGCCCTACACGTACGTTCGCACGCTCGTGTGGCTACTATTGCCGTGACCGGCACTTCGGCATTTGCCGCTCTACAACTAGAGTAGAGAGAGTTACACACCTGATAGGACTCTGGTGTTAATCCGCGCTCCGACCACTCCTGTGCCCAAACGCCTTCCAAGGTGTGTCAACCCTCCTCTGGAATGCTCTTTATATAGCTAGCTCTTCACCTTCCTTCTTTGTATCTTTCCGATATGGGATCCCTTCGTCAAGAGAGTTTAAATTTAATCTGAAACTCTTCCCGTCCGCATCATAAAATAAATACTCCTTGCTTCTCATGAGATTCGAACCAGGTGCCCTTGCAACATAATCCACGCTGTTAACCACTTGGCCACAAGCTCCTCTTGTGTCTTAAACCATGCGCAACTAAATATAAATCTATAGCCAAATTTCGAGGTCCAAGTAAAAAGAAAACCAAAATGCAAAAGCCAAGACTTGAACCTTGGACCTCCTTCCTTCCTTCCTTGTGGCGTCACCCCCTTGTCTCTTATGTGGCGTCACTTTGCCACTACACCACACACTCCACTTGTGTCATTTTTCCCCACATTTTATTCTTAAGGCCTACCTGCCAACTTCCAGGGTTTTTTTTTTTCACCTAAAACCAAAATTTCCCCAAAGCTAATATTTGATCCCGGGACTTCATAGAAGCCCTCTAACCTTCCAAAATAACTTACCTAATAAGTCTAACTTGCATTAATGCCGTTCTCAAAAAATTTAAAATCAAGGCCCATTGGGCCCAATCCTACTAGGCCCAATTTCGGGATGTTACAAATCTACCCTCCTTAAAGAAATTTCATCCTCGAAATTTCCAACCACAGAACATTCGCACCACCTAACCTACAACGTTTGTGCTCACGCTGCGCACTCGATTCCAATAACCCTAATGTACTTTTAACTAGAATTTAGAAATCCTACACATACTAAAAAAACTAACCATTAAAGCGGACAAATATTTCAGACGCAATCAACTCTATATCCGAACATCATATCCAACCCAAACACACAGAATAGATATTCAAAATGAGCATATAACAAAGAAAAGTATCAGGAAACTTACGGTCATGGATTGGTGCAGGAGACTCGGGTGCCATATTTCAACAAAAAGAACAGATATATATTTTTCTAAACCATTTTCCAAACCATCTTTTGAAAACTTTTTTGAACCCAAACCCACAGTGAGTTTTTGAACCTAGGCTCGATACCATAATTGTAACACCCCAAACCCGGCCTAAACGTTATTTAAAGAATCGGCATGTCACATGAAATAAATGTCTAAAAAGCGTGCATTCGTTAAAAGCTCATATTCTTTATAGTTGTGGTGAGAAATCGAGATTAAGTAATTTTGAATAAGAAATGGTTTATTATCATTTTAGGAAAATCCCATATTGATCATTTAATAACAAGCAATAAACAAATTGAAAGTGAAACCAAATAAAATACCCAAGGCCTTATTACATAACAAAAACTCAAATAAAAATAAGTCCAAATAAAAGAAACGAATTTACGAGTGAACATATGTATGGCCTCCACGAGTCCACCTCAGCTCCCAAATCCGCGATCTAATGATTACCTGCAAAATTTAACTAAGGGGTGAGTCATCGAGACTCGGTGTGTAAATCCCCATCCAATGAGGCCCTTACACAATTTCATATGAAAATATGCATATCATGCACCCAAACCTAGCCATCCGCACTCCATTTCTACCCCATGTGGTACTAAACCACTGGTGGTGCCAAACCACTGGTGACCCAAAGTCACGATATCCATAATTGTGGTGTCAAACCACTGGTAACCCAAAGTCACGAATAATCCAATGATGGGGCCAACCCATCGTGTGATACCAAATCACTGGCGTCAATCCCGTATAATCAGCTATGGGGCCAACCCATCGTGGTACTAAGCCACCGACGAGACGCTATGAGGTGCCAAACCTCTGGTGTCCCAAAGACACGAATGTGATACCAAATCACTGGTGACCGAAGTCACGAATCCAATGATGGGGCCAACCCATCGTGTGATACCAAATCACTGGCGTCAATCCCGTATAATCAACTGTGGGGCCAACCCACTGTGGTGCTAAGCCACTGGGACGAGACGCTATGAGGTGCCAAACCTCTGGTGTCCCAAAGACACGAATGTGATACCAAATCACTGGTGACCGAAGTCACGAATCCAATGATGGGGCCAACCCATCGTGTGATACCAAATCACCTGGCGTCAATCCCGTATAATCAATCGTGGGGCCAACCCATCGTGGTGCTAAGCCAACTGGGACGAGGCGAGGTGCCAAACCTCTGGTGACCCAAAGTCACAATAATCAATCTGTGGTACCAAACCACTAGTGGTGCCAAACCACTGGTGTCCCAAAGACACGGATATCATATTCCCCCTCCTCTCATCATACCCATGCAATATGACATAATAATTCGTGTATGCAGTATGTCATGTATGCTAGACATATATCAAATATAAGTATAACATGAATTACCATCATAATCAGATAGACATAAAACAACATAATCACCCTAATCAACCTCTAAGGGTATAACCGTAATTTTACCTACCAAGGGCATTTTCATAATTTACCCACTAAGGGTATATTGGTAATTTACCCACCAAGGGCATTTTCATAATTTACCCTTCAGTGGTATTTCAGTAATTTACCCACTAAGGGTATTTTCGTAATATACCCTTCAGGGGTATTTTGGTAATTTACCCACCAAGGGTATTTTCGTAATTTTGCACCTACAATGGCCTTTCCCAAAGGCCCAAATGTCACCCCGAGCGACTCAGCTACCATTTCCGGTCGTACCGGACAATTGGGCCTAAAACTCGATTCCGGCCCATTCGGGCCCATACGCTCGTGTGGCCCACCTAGCACAAATCTAGCCATGTATATAAATTCCACCTAGTCTAGTTCACTATATACTACACAATCGCACAATTTACTCATAAGGGCCCACGGGCCCATTGGGCCCACTTCGGCCCATCGCGGCCCAAGCAGCCCCAACCCACAAGAATACTACTGATGGCCTCAACTATCGCGTCGAAGCCCTACACGTACGTTCGCACGCTCGTGTGGCTACTATTGCCGCGTGACCGGCACTTCGGCATTTGCCGCTCTACAACTAGAGTAGAGAGAGTTACACACCGATGGACTCTGGTGTTAATCCGCGCGCTCGACCACTCTCGTGCCCAAACGCCTTCCAAGGTGTGTCAACCCTCCTCCCTGGAATGCTCTTTATATAGCTAGCTCTTCACCTTCCTTCTTTGTATCTTTCCGATGTGGGATCCTTTCGTCGAGTAGAGTTTAAATTCAATGAAACTCTTCCCGCCCGCATCGCAAAATAAATACTCCCTTGCTTCTCATGAGATTCGAACCTGTGCTCCCTTGCAACATAATCCACGCTGTTAACCACTTGGCCACAAGCTCCTCTTGTGTCTTAAACCATGCGCAACTAAATATAAATCTATAGCCAAATTCTCGAGGTCCAAGTAAAAGAAAACCAAAATGCAAAAGCCAAGACTTGAACCTTGGACCTCCTTCCTTCCTTGTGGCGTCACCCCCTTGTCTCTTATGTGGCGTCACTTTGCCACTACACCACACACTCCACTTGTGTCATTTTTCCCACATTTTATTCTTAAGGCCTACCACAACTTCCAGGTTTTTTTTTTCACCTAAAACCAAAATTTCCCCAAAGCTAATATTTGATCCCGGGACTTCATAGAAGCCCTCTAACCTTCCAAAATAACTTACCTAATAAGTCTAACTTGCATTAATGCCGTTCTCAAAAAATTTAAAATCAAGGCCCATTGGGCCCAATCCTAGTAGGCCCAATTTCGGGATGTTACAGATCGAACCTGGAAACTAACTATGACAATGATTTAAGGCAAGCGCACCTATCGAACAATAGTATAGTTAAGGCAAGACCGGATTGTCGAACCCAAAGGAACTAAAAGTACTAATACTAACTTTCTTTTTATTATCTAGCCTGAAATAAAGAGAATTGTCGTTTAATCTAAATTAACTAACTACTAAGCTAAAGACTCTAAGACAAAGAAGAATGAATTTGGGGAAATACTTGTGGGAAAAACCAATTGATTAAGACAATACCCGAGGAAGAATCCACCTAGACTTCACTTGTTATCTAACACTGAACCAGACGATTTATTCACTTGACTTGATCCGTAGGACTCCCTAAGTTATATTAATACCTCCGTCGAGGCTACTAACGTCTAACCCTAGGTTGATTAATCGAAATCTCTTTCTAATTAAAACCCCTAGAATTGCATTAACTCGATCTATGGACTCCCATATTAGGTTTCACCCTAATCCAGAAAAATCTCGTCACCCTATATCTAGGCGTGCGATCAACTCCGCTTAATTATGCTAGATCTACTCATAGGCAGGGACTTTTGCTCCTCCACCTAAGCACATCAAACTTGAATCAATATCTCGGAAATATCAAAACAAGAATTAAGAACCCATAATTAAGAACAAATCAAGTATTTATCATATAGTTCAGAAAACAATAACAAGATTCATCTTAGGTTTCTTCCCCCTCAGGTATCTGAGGAGTTTAGTTCATAATGATAAAAGAAAACATCTCAGAAGAAAAGATAAAACAAAACATAAGAAAAACCCTAAAACTCCCTGAAGGAATTGAAGTGAAGATCCTCCGTCTTGAGTATGACTCCGGCTTCTTGAGATGAATCAACTGGCTTTCTTCGAGTAAATCCCACAATTCTGGCCTCTCCGACTTGGCTCCTTGGCCTAGCTGGACGCCCCCGACGGAGGGCTTCTGTCGAACTCCCCTTTTAGGTCATACTTAAGGTGTTTATATAGACTTTGGAATGTGTTTCTTCGCCTCTAAGTATCCTAATTTGAGTGAAATTCCTCTTTGTCACGGCAGGGACACGCCCTTGGCACACGCCCGTGTGAATCGTGGCCAGGCTGTGCTCGAGTCTATCAATGATGCACGGCCGTGTGGATTTGGCCCAGGCCGTGTCGATTTCTTTCTTTGGCCCATTTGGTCCATTTTAAGCCCGTTTTTCGTTCTTTTCATCCTCTTATGCTCTTCTAAGTATAAAACATGAAATTAAAGGATTAGGAGCACCAAATTACATAATTCAAGGGATAAATCATCCAAAAGTATGCTAAATGTGGGCTTTATAATATGTTACTATTACGGTTTATCAAGGACTCCTCATTTAACAACCACATCAATTCGTCACACATATTAAATAACACACAACTTTATCATCTTTTGCAAATTAATCCTTTTTGCAAATTAAACTCACAAACAATAAAATTAATTCACGGAACTTTCACACATGCTAAATCAAATACTGTGGACACGAAAAATAATATTAAAATATTTTTTTGACTCGGATCTGTGGTCTCAAAACCACTATTCTGACTAGGGTCTAAACCGGACTATTACATGATTTTTAGGAGTAAGTTTTGCAGGTTTTTTTTGCTATATAATATGAACAATACAAAAAATTATAGTGTGCTTCCAATATATCTTTCTTTCATATTTTCTGTGTTTTATATTGTTGCTAAAATACGAAAAATTGGTAACTGAGCTTTTATCTTAAGGGATCTGTGAGTTGAGAGAAACACATAAGCTTTAGACATGGAAGTTGACACAACGTTTTCTCATATTGTTTCACCAATTTTTGATGGTGGTAACTATCAAGATTGGGCTATTAGAATGGCAGTCTATCTTGATGCAATGGATCTTTGGGAAGCAGTAGAAGAGGACTACGATGTTCCGTCTTTGCCAGCAAATCCAACAATGGATCAACTGAAGACTCACAAAGACAAGAAGACACGGAAGTCCAAAGCTAAAGCATGTCTTTTCTCTGTTGTTTCAAGCAAAATATTTACAAGAATCATGAATTTGGGGCCAGGAAAAGAAATTTGGGACTACCATAAGAAAGAATATTAGGGCAATGAAAGAACAAAAAATATGCAAGTGCTCAATTTGATCAAAGAGTTTGAAATGATGAAAATGAAGGAGACAGAAACCATTAAATACTATTCTGACAAGTTGGAGGGCATAGTAAACAAGGTAAGATTGTTGGGTAAGGATTTTTCCGATGATCGAATAGTGCAAAAAATTCTTGTCACTTTGCCTGAAAAATATGAGTCTAAAGTTTCTTCATTAGAAGAATCTAAGGATTTGTCAAGTATATCCTTGGCAGAATTAGTGAATGCATTGCAGGCTCCAGAACAAAGGAGAAAGATGAAGCAAGAAGCATTATTAGAGGGTGCTTTTCGAGCAAAGTTTGAAAATTCATGAGGCAAAAATAAGAAAATTAAAGATGAGACCAACAATAATAACAATAACGAGACATATCCACCATGTCCACATTTTAAGAAGACAAATCACTTGCCAAAAAATGTTGGTGGAGGCCTGATATCAAATGCAGAAAATGTGGTAGTATTGGGCACATAGAGCAGGTTTGTAAGTCTTAACAACATGAAAAGGAAAAAGCATCTATTAAGCAACAAGAAGATGAATTCCTTTTTGTGGAGACATGTTTCTCCAATGATTCTTGGTTGATTGATAGTGGCTGGACAAATCACTTGACCAATGACCCAACACTTTTCAAAGAACTTGATAAAACTATCATTTCCAAAATAAAAATTGGAAATGGTGAGTTTATTCCAGTTAAGGGAAAAGGAACAGTGGTTATTGAAAGTTTAATTGGTTTGAAACACATAACTAATGTTCTATATGTGCCTTACATTGACCAAAATCTTCTAAGTGTTAGGTAGTTGATTGAAAAAGGATTCAAGATCATATTTGAAGACAAATGGTGCTTGATCAAAGACTCAAAAGGTAGAGATGTATTCAAAGTAAAAATGAAAGCGAAAGGTTTTTCTCTCAATCTAATGGAGGAGAAGTCAACAATGAAGTAATTGTTAAAGACTCCCCAGTACTTTGATGACAACATCGATGATGTTCCAATTCGTGACTCAAGATCTTTATCTAAAATTTATGAAAGGTGTAATGTTGTTGTATTTGAGTCTGCTGAGTTTAAAGAAGCTGAAAAGGACGACAAGCAAATTGAAGCAATGAGAGAAAAGCAACCCGAGGCATTCCAAGTCAATGGACAGAAGGATAAAGTCTACATGTTAAATAAGGCCTCATGTGGTCTTAAACAAACTTCTAGGGCATGGTAAAATAAGATTGATAGATATCATTTGAAAGAAGAACATAAGATTGATGAAATCAAGTCTGTTTTTTGCAAGACAGAAGATCAAATTGCAGATATGTTAACCAAAGATCTTTCAAAAGTTAGATTTAAAGTTTTAAGAAATAAATTACGTTTTTGCAATTACTGAGGCAAGGAGGAGTGTTGAGAATGTACCTTAGACTTGTTTAATAATAGGCTTGTAGACCAAGTCTTTAGGGATTTAAATTTTTGTTAGATAATTTTAGGAGCAAGTTAAGTGTTTGTGGTATGTTTTTTAGGAGTAAGTTTTGCAGGTTTTTGTTATTTTTTTTTGCTATATAATATGAAAAATACAATAGATTATAATGTGCTTCCAGTATATCTTTCTTTCATATTTTCTGTGTTTTATATTGTTGCTAAAATACCAACAAGTTAGCTCCTGTTTTTAGGCCTGGCCACACGGCCGTGTGTCCCCTGTTTTTAGGCTATTTGAGATTTCACCCTAGACTTCTAGAATTGTTTCAAATTATCTCCTGTTAGTTCTAAAATCATTTTTAGGGACCTGTAAACTCGTATTTAGGACTGTATGCATAATTTTTACTGTGATTTGAATGAAATAGCTTGCATTTTAATTATGATTGATTTAGTAGTACTGCTCGTGACCCTAATCTGTTTACGGAGAAGGGTTAGGGGTGTTTGATAAACTGAGATAGTAACATATTCTAGGCCCACATTTAGTATTCTTTTGGATGAATTATCCCTTGATTTATGTAAAAAGGTGCTCTTAATCCTTTCTTTTCATGTCTTATACTCAGGAAAGCACCCAAGGATAAAAAGAACGAGAAACGGGCTCAAAACGGACCAATGAGAAAATCGACACGGCCTGAACTTGGACCCACACGGCTGTGCCAAGTCAATCATCTAGAACACGGTCTAACCCCGACTCACATGGCCGTGTCTCATTAAAGAAATCCGAACACGGCCTGGCCACGATTCACACGGGCGTGTGCCATGGCCGTGCCTCTGCCGTGGAGAAGAGCAATTTCATTCGGGAAAAGATACTTAGGGAGAAAGAAACGTATTTCAAAAGCCTATAAATACACCCTAAGTATGACCTAGAAAGGGGAGCCCAAAGCCATCGTCTAGGGGCGTCGTGCTAGGTCAGAGAAGGAAGATTTGTTGGGATTTACTCAGGGATAGCCAGTTGATTCATCTCAAGAAGCCAGAATTATACTCAAGACGGAGGATCTCCTCTTCAATTCCTTCAGGGGGTTTTAGGGATTTCTTATGTTTTGTTTTATCTTTTCTCTTGGGATGTTTTCCTTTATTGTTATGAACTAAACCATTCGGATACCCGAAGGGGATGAAACCTATGATGAATCTTGTTATTGTTTTCTGAATTATATGATAAATACTTAGTTTGTTCTTAATTATGTGAGCTTAATCCAAATTTAATGTGCTTAGGTGGAGGAGGAATATACCCTGCCTAAGAGTAGATCCAACATAATTAAGCGGAGTTGATCGCACGCCTAGAGATAGGGTGACGATATTTTGCCGAATTAGGGTGAAACCTAATATGGGAATCCATAGATCGATTTACTGCTATTCTAGGGGGTTATTATAAGAGAACGAGAGTTCCACTAATTAACCTAGGGTTAGACATTATTCGCCTCGAGAGAGGGTTTAATATACGTTAGGGAGTCTTACGGATCAAACTAAGTGAATAAATCGTATGGTTCAGTGTTAGATAACAAGTGAAGTCTAGGTGGATTCTTCCTTGGGTATCATCTAAATCAACTGCGTTTTTCCCAAGTTATTTTCCAAATTCATTCTTCTTTGTCTTAGAGTCTTAGTTTAGTAGTTAAATAATTTAGATTAGATAAACAAGTAGTTAAATAATTTAGATTAGATAAACAATCTCTCTTTATTTTTAGGCTAAATAATAAAAAAAAAGTTAGTATTAGTACTTTTAGTTCCTTTGGGTTCGATAATCCGGTCTTGCCTAAGCTATACTACTGTTCGATTGGTGCACTTGCCTCAATCATTGTCAGAGTTAGTTTCCAGGTTCGATCATTCTTTTTATAAATTTTAAAGCTCTGATTCACAGCGATCAAGTTTTTGGCGCCGTTGCCGGGGAACTAAAATATTAAGAAAGCTATACTTTTATTACTTTAGCCATTATATTTTTATTTTCCCCAATTTATTTTTAGTTTTAATTTTAATTTTGCTAAATTTTCTTTCTTTCTTTTCCTAGCAGGTACCTCTAGTTTATGACTAGAAGGAACCTGAGAGGACCTTTAGAATACGACAGTGATATTGAAGCTACCGCTCGGAAAAATCGCAGAGAAACTAGGCGAGCCCTAAATTACACGGAAGGAGAGCGAGAAGACAGATCCAATCCTACTGAAGGGATGGACGAAAATAATCTTCCACCACAAGATGTGGCAGAAAATAATGCTCCGCGTACTATGTTTGATTATACTAAACCTCATTTAACAGAGCCGAATCAAGTATTGTTAGGCTCGCTATAGTCTGCTAATAATTTTGAATTAAAGCCTAACACTATACAAATGATTCAACAGTTTGTTCAATTTGATGGTTTTGGGGCTAAGATCCAAATACTCATATAGCTAACATTTTAGAGTTCTGTGATACCTTCAAAATAAATGGCGTTTCTGATGATGCCATACGACTTCGGTTATTTCCCTTTTTATTAAGGAATAAAGCTAAACAGTGGTTAAACTCGTTACCACGAGGGTCAATCACTACATGGGAACAAATGACTGAAAATTCTTATTAAAATATTTCCCACCGGCCAAAACGGCCAAATTACGCAATGATATATCTTCTTTTGTGCAGATGGATTTAGAGACATTATACGATGCATGGGAGAGATATAAGGATCTCTTGAGAAGGTGTCCACACCACGGTTTACCTTTGTGGCTCCAAGTCCAGACTTTCTATAACGGTGTAAACCCCTCAACGAGACAACTAATTAATTCAGCCGCCGGTGGAACTCTGAATAATAAAACTCCTGAAGCAGCCTACGAATTTATAGAAGAGATGTCGCTGAATAACTATAAGTGGCAAGTTACAAGAACAATGCCAACAAAAACAGCCGGAGTTTACAACTTCGACGCAGTAACCATGCTATCAAATCAGGTAGAGTTGATGAATAAAAAGCTTGATAGTTTGTGTTCTTCGCAGGTACATCCAGTCATGCAGAGTGACATAAGTGGAACTGTGGCGAATCCTGAGTACCCACCCTACCAACTGGGCATATAGAGCGAACAGATGAACTATATAGGTAACAATTTCAGATCTAACAATAACCCGTATAGTAATACTTATAATCCAGGTTGGAGGAACCACCCAAATTTTTCGTGGAGAGGACAAGGAAATCAAGGAAATCAAAGACAACAACCTCCTCAAAATTTCCAAAATCAGCCCTATGCACAGGAAAAGAAGCTGAATCTTGAAGAGACGTTGAACAAATTCATAGCCTCCACAGAAGCCCATCTCCAAAAAACCGAGGTAACACTCGACACCCAACAAACATCGATCAAAATGATCAAGAACCAAGTTGGAGGACTTACAAAGGCAATCGGGGAAATTACCCAGTCAGTCGGACAAATTGCGAAGCTATTATCCGAACGACCGCAAGGGCGTCTACCGAGTAATATTGAAATTAATCCAAAGGAGCAAATCCAAGCCATAACAGCTCAAGAAAGCGAAGAAGTAGACGAACCCAGTCCAACACAAGGAAACGAGGTAGAAAAAGGTAAAGTTGAGGTAACACAAGACAAGCCAAAACCGGTAATCAAGGAGTACCAACCTCGCGTACCTTACCCTGAGGCATTAAGAAGAGACGACACAGAAGAACAGTTTGGTAAGTTTCTTAAACTTGTAAAGAAATTACATATTAACTTACCATTACTTGAAGCTCTTTCGCAGATGCCAGATTCTAGGAAATTTTTAAAAGAGCTTCTAACAAAAAAACGGAAGTTAGACGAGTCGTCACATGTGGAACTTAACTCAAAGTGCTCAACAATTCTCCAAAATAGACTACCACAAAAGCTAAAAGATCCAGGGAGTTTTACAATTCCATGTTTAATTGGTAGACTAACTGTTGATAATGCGTTAGCTGATTTAGGGGCAAGCATAAATGTCATGCCTTATAAATTATTTAAACAATTAGGTCTAGGGAAACCCAAACAAACTAGGATGAGCATTCAATTAGCTGATAAAACTGTTAGAATTCCTATGGGTATTATCGAAGATGTTCTTGTAAAAATTGACAGATTCGTTTTCCCAGTAGATTTTGTTGTCTTAGACATGGATGAGGATAATTTGATTCCCCTAATTTTAGGAAGACCCTTTTTAGCGACTGCCAGGACTAAAATTGATGTTGATGCAGGAGAACTCATACTTTGTGCAGGTAATGAGACAGGCACCATCAAGGCTCTCGACTCGGCTAGAACATCGAGTAATCAAGGTAAGAAGGTAAAACTGATAACCACTCGGTTAACCCTTATTTTCAGGAAGCACCACCAAAGAATACAACTGAACCCGATCCTAAACCTCAAGCCAACAAGGAAGTAGTTCATGAAGATAGAGGGATTCAGTTCGATGATCTAGACGAGTGGAAGACACACTTTAAGGAGAAATTAGGGATACACGACGAAGAACCGGAACCACACGAGATAAAACTAAAGGAGCCCCCAAAAGAGCTAATAGGAACAACAAACCACTTCAAAATAGGGGACCAGGTACTGTTAGATCAAGCAGATCCTCAAATATCTCCTCCGGACCCTAGCACAAACAAAGAAATATCTTTTAGGGTAACCACTGTTTTCCCACACGGAACAGTCGAGGTAAGTAATCCTATTTTTGGTACTTTTACTATAAACACATCTCGACTTAAATTTTTTCACGAAGACACAAATGATAGCATGAGGAAGGACTTCCAACTCCTCAAACCACCCTGAAGAAGTAAACGATAGGAGAGTCTAGCTTAAGACTATAAACGAGCGCTTCTCGGGAGGCAACCCGAGCACTAACATAATTTATTCTCATATTTTGCTTTAAATTTTTTTTTCTTTTCTTCTTTTCTTTCTGAACACTTAGTTATAAACTAACAAGGGGTGCAAAATTCCAGGCCACACGACCTTGCACACGGCCGTGGCCGTGGCCGTGTGGACTATAAGAATCCCCATACTGACATAGTAGAGGCCGTACGAATCAATTCCAACCACTTTTCGACGTCACGGATCCAACCACTACACCACGGGCACCAAAAAAGGGGCACGGCCGTTCCCCATAACCGTGTGAAGCTACTGACTTTCCAAGCACGGGCTGAACATGCCCGTGCCTGAAAATCGTGCCAACATACTGACTTGTCGAACACAGGCTAGACACGAGCGTGGGGTAACCAACACGCCTAGGAACACGACCGTGTGATGCGGCCGTGTAAATCGACACACCCTCTGTCCACGGGCGTGGGAGAGCCTCAGATGCAAAATTTTATTTAAACCCCACAGTCCTCCCCCTTCACCCCACCTTCTTCCATCTTCTTTTTCTTTCAAAAATATCTCCCCTTTCCTTAGAAACAAAGCCTCTATAACTCTTGAGCTACAACAAAATCATATCCATGGCAAAGAAGCGTAAAAGGCCAATCTCCTCAAAGGAGACCGATTCACATGAGTTCATGCCGGTAGCTTCATCCAAACAACAAGCCAAGGATATTTGAGGCTATCTAGTTTTTATTTTATTTTTCTCTTTTGCTTCAATTTCCATCCCTTTAACAATCTTATGCTTAATTTAGTTTATTTTATCTTAGTTTCTTGTTTTTAGGTCCTAAAGGCTGCTAGGGAATCACGCCACGACCACCACCATATCCTCAGCCTTAGAAATCGTCACCCAGACCGCCCCTCCAACTTATCCTTCACCACGACCACTGCCAACTCAAGGAGCTCATCCATAATTCAGAGAGTTTCACTTATCCCCATATCTTCTGATCTGAACATTACATTTATATTATCTATCTTTGTACATTGAGGACAATGTACATCTTAAGTGTGGGGGGGTGAACAACCTAAAAAGGCACCTAACTTTTTTCATTATTCTCAAATTTCTGAAATTAGGTGCCAAACTTTTTGCATTGTTCTCAAAATCCTGAATTTAGTCTTGTTTGAAAGTAAATCTCTCATATTACTAATTAGGATGAAATTTCTAATGATTTATGATTCTTTATTGATATGTTTTAGATTAAGTCATTGATAATTGTGCATTGATAATTAAATTTGAAGAATACTAGAGAATCAAGCATGATAAGTCTATTTTTCAGAAATTAAAAATTTTCTAGGTTGTCGAACTAAGTTTAAATATTATCTTGAAGTTTGAAATTTACGAGGTTGACATCATGATACCCATAATTTTTGTGAGATTTTGAGCCTTATAGAGCATAAATTCTTTTTCTTGCTCACTTTATTGATTATGAGTATGTCAACACTGATTTGTTATTCTAGAACTTGCATCGATTATACATGTCGAGACCACACTTTTTGATTTGATATACAGAGATGATAAAGGCACCTAGGATTTAACCCACTTACTCCATAAAAATCCTACCTTCATAATTAACACCTAGTGAACCCCTTTTAATCCTAACAACCCTTTTATTGACATAACCGCCAATATTAACCCACAACCCTTTGTTTTTGTTATCACCATTCCTTTTGACTACCCTTATATTGAGATTTGATTTGATTAGTTGCCTAATTATGAATTTTAGTAATTTATCCCTTATTATGTATTTAGTTTGTTCTTAATTAAAAAAAATGAAGTATATTCATTATTAGTTATGTGATTAAACGAGCTTATACATTTAAAATCCAAGTATCGAAGAAGAAGCTCGTATTATTAGTATTATTAGTTGATGTAAATATTATTATTAGTTCATTTTTTCTAGTTAGGTAATTTGTCAATTCAATCTCGATTCTAACCCTCTAATTCAGCCTTACTCCACACCTTAACCCTAGCCCCGTTACAACCCTAACAAAGACCTTTTGATTTGTGTTTCATCTCATATTTCAGTGGTGGAAATTTGATTTTCATGCAAGCCTATGGGATTAACTCTTCATGTTTGACTTTTGAGTGCCTAAATTCTGAACCTTAAACACTTTGAGTGATTTGAGTGAATCATTTGTGAGGATGTCAATCCTTGTCAATTTCAAATTAGAGGTAATTATTTAGATAAGGGGAGACGCCTATGTTTTCGAGCTACAAAATCTATTACTTATACTGTTTGGATTTTTAGGACACTTTGAATTGAATTATCCATGTATAAATTATCTCTGAATTATGATGAAACACTATCAATGACTATTATGAATTACAGGAAGTTTGTTTTAATTGTAAGTTGAGAATTTTGCTTGAGGACAAGCAAAAGCTTAAGTGTGGGGGTATTTGATAAACCGAAATAGTAACATATTCTAGGCCCACATTTAGTATGCTTTTGGATGAATTATCCCTTGATTTATGTAAAAAGGTGCTCTTAATCCTTTCTTTTCATGTCTTATACTCAGGAAAGCACCCAAGGATAAAAAGAACGAGAAACGGGCTCAAAACGGACCAATGATGAAATCAACACAGCCTGGACTTGGACCCACACGGCCGTGCCAAGTCAATCATCTAGAACACGGTCTAATCCCGACTCACATGGTCGTGTCTAATTAAAGAAATCTGAACATGGCCTGGCCACGATTCACACGGGCGTGTGCCATGGCCGTGCCTCTGCCGTGGAGAAGAGTAATTTCATTCGGGAAAAGATACTTAGGGAGAAAGAAATGTATTTCAAAAGCCTATAAATACACCCTAAGTATGACCTAAAAAGGGGAGCCCAAAGCCATCGTCTAGGGGCGTCGTGCTAGGCCAGAGAAGGCAGATTTGTTGGGATTCACTCAGGGATAGCCAGTTGATTCATCTCAAGAAGCCAGAATTATACTCAAGACGGAGGATCTCCTCTTCGATTCCTTCAGGGGGTTTTAGGGATTTCTTATGTTTTGTTTTATCTTTTCTCTTGGGGAATTTTCCTTTATTGTTATGAACTAAATCCTTCAGATACCCGAAGGGGATGAAACCTATGATGAATCTTGTTATTGTTTTCTGAATTTTATGATAAATACTTAGTTTGTTCCTAATTATGTGAGCTTAATCCAAATTTAATGTGCTTAGGTGGAGGAGGAATAGACCCTGCCTAAAAGTAGATCCAACATAATTAAGCAGAGTTGATCGCACACCTAGAGATAGGGTGACGAGATTTTTCCAGCATTAGGGTGAAACCTAATATGGGAATCCATAGATCGACGCATTTGCTATTCTAGGGGTTATTATAAGAGAATGAGAGTTCCACTAATTAACCTAGGGTTAGACGTTATTCGCCTCGAGAGAGGGTTTAATATACGTTAGGGAGTCTTACGGATCAAACTAAGTGAATAAATCGTATGGTTCAGTGTTAGATAACAAGTGAAGTCTAGGTGGATTCTTCCTAGGGTATCTCCTAAATCAACTGAGTTTTTCCCAAGTTATTTTCCAAATTCATTCTTCTTTGTCTTAGAGTCTTTAGTTTAGTAGTTAATTAATTTAGATTAATAAACAACTTCACTTATTTTAGGCTAAATAATAGAAAGAAAGTTAGTATTAGTACTTTTAGTTCCTTTAGGTTCGATAATCCGGTCTTGCCTAAGCTATACTACTGTTCGATAGGTGCACTTGCCTCAATCGTTGTCAGAGTTAGTTTCCAGGTTCGATCACTCTTTTTATAAATTTTAAAGCTCTGATTCACAGCGATCACTGTTAAACACACCCCTTGGCACGAGCGTGGGAGAAGCGAACAATGACCCCAAATGGTCTGGGCACACGAGCGTGTCACAGACCGTGTCACTGTAGGAGCTAAATTATTTTATTTTTTTTTTGTGACACACACGGTCTAAGTGAGGTCAGACGACCTGGCGATATGGTCATGTGACCCACCGCCCATGCAAACGACCGTGGGAGAAGGGAGCAAAACCATCACACGAGCTAAGATAGACCACACAGCCTGGCTACATGGTCATGTTGGACACACGGCCTATAAACACGATCGTGTCTTGGCCGTGTGAATACTGGATGTAACAACCCATTTTTAGTGAAATCGGAACAGTGGTTTCAGGACCACAAATTCGAGCCGGAAAGAAAATTTAGTTTAATATTATTGCATGATTTGCATTATGATAGGAATGTGATAAACCGTAATTTATACATACTTTAATCCCATATTTAGCATGCTTTTTGGATGATTTATCCTTTGAATTGTGGAATTTGATGCTCCTAATCCTTTAATTTCATGTTTTATACTTAGGGAAGCATAGGAGGTTGAAAAGAACGTTACACGGGCTAAAAATGGACCAAATGGGCCAAAATAGAAAATCAACACGGCCTGGAGGTAGCCACACGCCCGTGCCCCTTTAGCAGGCTCGACCACGGCCTGGATTCGATTCACACGGGGTGTTGCACGGGCGTGTCCCTGTCGTGACGAAGAGGAATTTCACTTGGAATAGGGTACTTAGAGGCAAAGAAAGACATTCCAAAAGCCTATATAAACACCCTAAAGGCCAACCTTGAGGGGGGCGTCCAGCTAGGCCAAGGAGCCAAGCCAGAGAGGTTAGAATTGTGGGATTTACTTGAAGAAAGTCAGTTGATTCATCTCAAGAAGCCGAAATCATACTCAAGACGGCAGATCTCTCCTTCAATTCCTTCAGGGGGTTTTAGGGTTTTCTTATGTTTTGTTTTATCTTTTCTTCTGAGATGTATTCTTTTATGATTATGAACTAAACCCCTCAGATACCTGAAGGGGATGAAACCTAAGACGGATCTTATTATTGTTTTCTTAACTATATGATAAATACTTGATTTGTTCTTAATTATGTGTTCTTAATTCTTGTTTTGATATTTCGAGATATTGATTCAAGTATTGATGTGCTTAGGCAGAGGAGGAATAGACCCTGTCTAAGAGTAGATCTAGCATAATTAAGCGGAGTTGATCGCAACCCTAGAGATAGGATGACGAAAATCTACCGGATTAGGGTCAAACATAATATGAGAGTCCTTAGATCGAGTTAATGCAACCTTAGGGGTTTTAATTAGAAAGATATTTCAATTAATCAACCTAGGGTTAGACGTTAGTAGCCCCGAGAGAGGTATTAATATAAATTTGGGAATCCTACGGATCAGGTCAAGTGAATAAATCGTCTGGTTCAGAGTTAAATAACAAGTGAAGTCTAGGTGATTCCTCCTTGGGTATTGTCTTAATCAATTGGTTTTTCCCACAAGTATTTCCCCAATTCATTCTCTTCGTCTTAGCGTCTTTAGCTTAGTAGTGAGTTAATAACAATTCCCTTAATTCTTAGGCTAAATAATTAAAAGAAAGTCAGTATTAGTACTTTTGGTTCCTTTGGGTTTGACAATCCGGTCTTGCCACTAAGCTATACCATTGTTCGATAGGTGCACTTGCCTCAATTGTGGTTGATAAATTGTAGTTTATACATATTTTAATCCCACATTTAGCATGCTTTTTAGATGATTTATCCCTTGATTCGTGGAATTTGGTGCTTCTAATACTTTATTTTCATGTTTTATACTTAGGAAAGCATAGAAGGATGAAAAGGACGATAAACGGGCCAAAAAAGGACCAAACGAGCCAAAGTAGGAAATCAACACGGCCTGGGGTTTCACCATACGACCGTGCCTCCCTGGCAGACCCAACCACGGTCTACAATTCGATTCACACGGGCGTGTTGCACGGGCGTGTTCCTGCCGTGGCAAAGAGGAATTTCACTCGGATTAGGATACTTAGAGGCGGAGAAACACATTCCGAAGCCTGTATAAACACCCTAAGTATAACCTAAAAGGTGCTTTTGGTTAGGGGGCGTCCAGCTAGGCCAAGGAGCCAAGCCAGAGAGGTCAGAATCGTGGGATTTACTCGAAGAAAGCCAGTTGATTCATCTCAAGAAGCCGAAATCATTACTCAAGACGGAGGATCTCTCCTTCAATTCCTTCAGGGGGTTTTAGGGTTTTCTTATGTTTTGTTTTATCTTTTCTTCTGAGATGTATTCTTTTATGATTATGAACTAAACCCCTCAAATACCTGAGGGGGATTAAACCTAAGACGAATCTTTTTATTGTTTTCTGAACTATATGATAAATACTTGATTTGTTCTTAATTATGTGTTCTTAATTCTTGTTTTGATATTTCAAGATATTGATTCAAGTATTGATGTGCTTAAAGAGAGGAGGAATAGGCCCGCCTAAGACTAGATCTAGCATAATTAAGTCGAGTTGATCGCAACCCTAGAGATAGGATGACGAAAATCTGCCGGATTAGGGTCAAACCTAATATGGGAGTCCATAGATCGAGCTAATGCAAACTTAGGGGTTTTAATTAGAAAGAGATTTCAATTAATCAACCTAGGGTTAGACGTTAGCAGCCTCGAGAGAGGTATTAATATAAATTAGGGAATCCTACGGATCAGGTCAAGTGAATAAATCGTCTAGTTCAGAGTTAAATAACAAGTGAAGTCTAAGTGGATTCCTCCTTGGGTATTGTCTTAATCAATTGGTTTTTCCCACAAGTATTTCCCCAATTCATTCTCTTCGTCTTAGCGTCTTTAGCTTAGTAGTGAGTTAATAACAATTCCCTTAATTCTTAGGCTAAATAATTAAAAGAAAGTCAGTATTAGTACTTTTGGTTCCTTTGGGTTTGACAATCTGGTCTTGCCACTATGCTATACTATTGTTCGATAGGTGCACTTGCCTCAATTGTGGTTGATAAACTGTAGTTTATACATATTTTAATCCCACATTTAGCATGCTTTTTAGATGATTTATCCCTTGATTCGTGGAATTTGGTGCTTCTAATACTTTATTTTCATGTTTTATACTTAGAAAAGCATAGAAGGATGAAAAGGACGATAAATGGGCCAAAAACGGACCAAACGAGCCAAAGTAGGAAATCAACACGGCCTGGGGTTTCACCACACGACCGTGCCTCCCTGGCAGACCCAACCACGGTCTACAATTCGATTCACACGGGCGTGTTGCACGGGCGTGTCCCTGCCGTGGCAAAGAGGAATTTCACTCGGATTAGGATACTTAGAGGCGGAGAAACACATTTCGAAGCCTGTATAAACACCCTAAGTATAACCTAAAAGGTGCTTTTGGTTAGGGGGCGTCCAGCTAGGCCAAGGAGCCAAGCCGGAGAGGTCAGAATCGTGGGATTTACTCGAAGAAAGCCAGTTGATTCATCTCAAGAAGCCGAAATCATTACTCAAGACGGAGGATCTCTCCTTCAATTCCTTCAGGGGGTTTTAGGGTTTTCTTATGTTTTGTTTTATCTTTTATTCTGAGATGTATTCTTTTATGATTATGAACTAAACCCCTCAAATACCTGAGGGGGATGAAACCTAAGACGAATCTTTTTATTGTTTTCTGAACTATATGATAAATACTTGATTTGTTCTTAATTATGTGTTCTTAATTCTTATTTTGATATTTCAAGATATTGATTCAAGTATTGATGTGCTTAGGCAGAGGAGGAATAGGCCCTGCCTAAGACTAGATCTAGCATAATTAAGCGGAGTTGATCGCAACCCTAGAGATAGGATGACGAAAATCTGCCGGATTAGGGTCAAACCTAATATGGGAGTCCATAGATCGAGCTAATGCAACCTTAGGGGTTTTAATTAGAAAGAGATTTCAATTAATCAACCTAGGGTTAGACGTTAGCAGCCTCGAGAGAGGTATTAATATAAATTAGGGAATCCTACGGATCAGGTCAAGTGAATAAATCGTCTAGTTCAGAGTTAAATAATAAGTGAAGTCTAAGTGGATTCCTCCTTGGGTATTGTCTTAATCAATTGGTTTTTCCCACAAGTATTTCCCCAATTCATTCTCTTTGTCTTAGCGTCTTTAGCTTAGTAGTTAGTTAATTTTAGAATAAATAACAAATCCCTTAATTCTTAGGCAAAATAATAAGAAGAAAGTCATTATTAGTACTTTTTGTAATATCCTGGATTTTGGGCTTATACATTTGTGCTTAAATATATGTGAAAGCATGCCTTTGTGTGTTATGAATGTGTTGTATGAATTTTTGTGAACTTTAGATGATAGGAGAGTGCTTAAGAAATTATCGATTTTAAGTTTAAAAGAGGGAGCTAGGCCCGATAGGCCTTAAGAGAAAATGTAGGGAAATATGACACACAAATGGGCTTGGAAAAAGTGGCAAGGAGGCGCCACTTAAAGCCCGATAAGTGACGCCACAAGGAGTTCAAAGGGAGCTAGGTTCGAGTGCAAAGGAAGTAAATAAAATAGCTTTTATTTTCTTTGCAAGGATAAGCAAAGTGATGGACTGACACGGGGACTCATCAATGGATATGGTCTAATCCTTTTTAAAGTTTCGGCTAAGCAGGGATAGTTATTGTTTTATTCAATTAATTTTAAATGAGTGGAGTAGAGGAAAAAGAGGAGCAAATTAAGGGATTTGATAGTGAGAGGAGGTGTTGGCCGAATGGGGGACTCTAGGCTTAGTAATTTCGGCAAAAGGGGGAAAAGTGAGACCATTCTGCATTCTTTTCTTTTCTCTTCTTCCTCTGCCGAATTCTCTAGTGAAGCTTCTCTCCTCTTTTATTTTGTCAAAGCCGAATATTCTTTCTCAACATCCACCATTTTCGATTCTCCCTAAAGCTTTATATTCCTCTCTTTTCACTTTGGTTGAAGCCGAATCTCTTTGGTGCATATTAGAAGCCGAATATACAAATGACTCTTAGTCGATTACTCATTAAGTCTCAAAGTTGAATCTCTGTGGTGTCAGGTAAAGAGGTAGCCGATTTCATCATTAGGGGTAAGAATGAATTCGATTTTCATTCCTTTTCTTTTAACCGAAATCAAGGTACTAATCCTATTAGTAATCTTTGACCGAAACTTGAAGGGTCTTTTAGGACTTCTACTTTTGTTGACCATAAGGAGGAGGAGATCTTCGGGATTTTAAAGACCTAGGGTAAGTAATGTGAGGTATTCGGCCATAGGCCATTTTAATAGATCTTGTGTAAAAGACGGATTCTAATATGTGCCTATAGGGTTTTCGACATCTTCTTAGCCAAGAGATCACTTTCGGGATTTAAGATTCACAAGGTAAGTGAATATGCTATTCGGCCAAGGCCCTATTCATTGATTAAGATCTATTTCATATTATTCAAAAAAGCCGAAAACTAACCATTTAGGTGATGTAGTTCCTAACCGATCGCAAGAAGAGGTATCACCAAGTTTTCGGGATTTGGTTAGTGAGTAAATCGGCAGCAAGGTAAGGATTTAAGTGTGATGATCCTTCGGGATTCGGTTTTATAGCCGAATAGGCTTTTGTTTAAATATTAAATGTTGGTCGAATGTAGGGACTAGGATCTAGAGTATTAGATCGGGATATTCAGGATTTCAGTGAAGCGTTAAAGTATATTAGGTGTGTACCCCACACTATTTCTCGATAGATGTATAGTTATGTTTTATTAAATATGTTAATAAGAATGTGAAAGAAATGGCTAAGGTACCATGCTATGGTACAAAGTACTCAGGTACGTTTTCCTACTCCTACTATGAGTAGAATATGATAAATATCTATTATGGCACCTATGTGAAATTATGAGAATTTGAGTAAAGAACTTGGCATGATAATGCATGTTTGTATGACATGGGGCATGTGGGTGAATATGAAAGGGGAAGTGAATGTGGTGGTTTTATACCACAATATTCGAATGTGGTGACTTGGTCACGTTATTCGAATGTGGTGTCTCATGACACAAAAATATATTATCTGGTGGCTATGCCACAAATTTATAAGGGCGATGAGCACGTCGACTGCAGCGACTGCCTTCGATGATGTGTAGCGGATGGAGGGTTGACTTAGTAGTCCCCACGGTGTGCAGGTTGGTACGGGTGATGTGTAGCGGATGGCATCTAGGTTTGGGTTCGGGTTTGCATCATTTTATTATTTAATTATATGCACATGTATGAACCGATATGCCTAAATTATTGGGATTTAGTGTTGGTTTGTACACATTGAGTCTGCTTTGACTCACCCGTTGGGGAATATTTTTCAGTGACACTCGGTGATGGGACTGGGTCATGAGCACACGATGGTGGCCATGCTCAGCACATAATTTATTTTATTTTGGACTGTTTATTGTTTCTAGTATTTCGAATTTATTTTGGGTTTTGCTTTGATGTAATAAGGCCACTAGTATGAAACTATTTATGCATGCATTTTTATTTGATTTTATTACAATTCGATTAAGGTTAAATCAAGGTTAAATGGTTTACTAAAAAATAAATTTTAAATGTTTAGACACCTACACAAATGATTTTCAAATTAAAGATTAACCCCAAAATAACTCGGTATTTTTATAAAACCACCCCAAATTTTCCAAGTAATAAACATGAAATTAAAACGTTCTACTCGAGGAACATACGGATCAGATCCAGGGCTCGCTCGTGGGGTGGGTTTGGGGTGTTTTGATTTGGTATCAGAGCCCGGTTCAAAACTCGACTCTGGGGTTTTTGGGCTCCAAAACGTTTTCTAAAAATGGGCTCTTTAAAGGATAACAGTCTGTTAGCTCAAAGATGGCACCTAAGTCTCCACGAAGTCCGCTGTAAGTACCCTAAACCATTGTGTGATATACATGTGGGCTTTATGGGCTTTATGGGACGTAGACTAGTTTAAATAGACTACGATAGACTATAGGCTTAGTTTAAACCACTTCTTAAATTTTCATAAGACTTAATTTCACTAAACAAACCCGTTAATGAGCCGCAAGATTAGGTGTGGTAACCGCAGTCATATGCATGTAGGATTGGATCCGGAAGAGCTTGGTATTTAAGCGAGTCCTAGTGACTCACCCCTCTTCGCTGGAATCCTACCAGTGCGTAGTGACTGCTCACCTTAGTCGAGTTAGGGTGTAGCAATAGGCGTGACGCATGCCTAGGAGTGGATTCAGGGAGAGCTTGGTATTTAAGCGATCCTAGCGACTCACCTCCTCTTCACTGAATCCTACAGTGCGTGGTGACTATTCACCCTAGTTATGAGGACTCGTTGATGGGCTAAACCCTATAATTAAAACCCGAAAGGGACCAGCCACCCTAGTTTGAAAAAAAAATTACCGAAATACCCCCGGATTTCAAAATTACCGAAATACCCTTATTTCATAAAATCAGCAAGGAACCCTAAATTGAAAAATTTACGAAATTACCCCTGATTTACAAAATTTTTAAATTGACCCCGATTTATTACCAAAATACCCCTGTAGGTGAAATGACGAAAATACCCCTGGATAGGAATAAGACGAAAATGTTTGAATGATGAATGTGTGTTGAATGAATGTGCTACTTTAAATTAGGATAGAAGACTTGAAACTTCGATCGATCGAAAGAACTACTTCTAAACTTCTTTCATAAAATTTCTTCGCGGATAATTAGTGGAACAAAATACTAATGCATAAAAATTTCTTAATCAGATTAAAGCGATATCATAGACATGAGTTCTAGGGGACGTGGTCGTAATGTGCGAGGACGTGGTAGAGGCAGAATGATCGTATCGAAACCCATTAGGTCTGGACAAGGGTCTGAAAATGAGGTACCACCACCCCCACCACCAGCTATTGGTGTTGAGCAGCAAGATCAGACGGGGGAGGATGCAGTATCGCAGGTAATGCTACGAGTTCTTGAGATGGTGGCTGGAGCAGGTGGAAGTATGGGAGCTCAGAAATCTGTACCCGAGCGGCTTCGAGCCAACGGAGCTGAGGTGTTTCGTGGTGTATCTGGTGTAGCGCCCAGTACGGTTGAGTATTGGTTAGAGGCAACCGAGTGAATTATGGACGAGCTCGATTTAACCGCTGAGGAGAAACTGAAAGGGATGGTGGCACTACTTCGCGATGAAGCCTATCAATGGTGGCTCACAGTTTGGGATGGTGCCACAGCTGAGGATCTCACTTGGGAATATGTTAAGGTGGCGTATCAGAAGAAGTATGTTGGTACCAGTTATATTGATGCGCAAAGGAAAGCATTTCTGGGGCTGGTTCAAGGGAACAAATCTGTGGCGGAGTACGAGGCTGAATTCTTAAGGCTGAGTCGGTATGCTCGAGGGATAGTGGCTACGGAACATGAACGATGTGTCCGGTTTGAGGACGGGCTTAGGGATGACCTAAGGTTATTGATAGCTCCGCAGCAGGAGCGGGAATTTACTGTGCTAGTAGAGAAGGCTAAGGTAGCTGAAGGAGTTAAGGACTCTGTAAGGCAGAACTCTGATCGGAATAGGCAGAAAAGAGGAGTTGGACCAGCTGGGTCATCTGGAAATGCGCAGAAGAGGCCTAGAATTGATGGGCCGCGAGGTCAGCAAGTTGCTACTGGAGGGCAGTATCGTACTTGTGATGAGTGTGGGAAAAAGCACTTAGGAGAGTGTTGGAAGAAAATGGGAGGATGTTTTAAGTGTGGGTCTAAGGACCACATGATTAAGGACTGTCCGATAAAAATAGACGGTGACCAACAGGCGTAATGGTAATCAGGCTGGTAGAGGTGGGCAGCAGCCTCAGCGAGGTCGTGGTCCGAATGGCAGAGGTAATGGTTTTGGAAGAGGACGTGGAACACCTGGCAGAGGTGTTGGTAATGCAGAGGTAAGACAGCCGGGTCTAGTGTATGCAGTTCGTCGAAGGGAGGACGGAGACGCACCGGATGTCATAACCGGTACGTTCCTTATATCTGGCAAGCCTTATTTTGCTTTGATTGATGTGGGCTCGACCCATTCCTATGTTGCAAGTAGTGTAGTTGAAACACTAGGCATAGCCTCCGAACTATCGATAGGAGATGATCGTAGTGAGCCCACTAGGTCAAAGCAGAAGTCTTTGAATAAGATCTTTGAGTGTACTCTAGAAATTCGGGGAGTGATATTTTCTGCCGACTTAATGGAACTACTCTTCTGGAGAATTCGATCTCATACTTGGCATGGATGGCTAGTGGAACACCGAGCTATATTGGATTGTGCGGCTAAACGAATGGAGTTAAAGACTTGGGAGGATGAGGCGATAATTATGATAGGAGAAAGAAGAAACTACTTGTCTAACGTAGTCTCGCCTTAAAGGGCGATAAAATGGTTCTGGAAAGGGTGCAAGGCATTTCGACTTTTGTTAGGGCGTTGGATGCCAAAGAAGGGGAGTTAGTGGAGTTAGAACAAGAAAGGAGTTTGTGGATGTCTTTTCGGAGGAGTTACTGGAATACCCCGGACAGGAGGTGGAGTTTGGAATTGACTTGTTATTCGAACGGCGCCAAGATCTATCGCTCCGTATAGAATGGCATCGAAGGAGTTGGTTAAGCTCAAGGCTCAAATCCAAGAGTTGCTTGATCGTGGGTTCATTCGACCCAAAGATGTCTCCATGGGGAGCACCGGTCTTGTTTGTGAAGAAGAAGAAAGATGGGACTATGCATATGTGCATAGATTATCGTTCGGTGAATAAAGTGACCATCAAGAACAAGTACCCTTTGCCAAGGATAGATGACTTGTTCGATCGCCAAAGCAAGTGGTATTCTCGAAGATAGATTTAAGGTCCGGATATCATCACTTAAGGTGAAGGAAGCAGATATCCATAAGACGACCTTACGAACAAGATACGGACACTATGAGTTCGTAGTAATGCCGTTTAGCGCATTTAATGCCCCAGCCGCATTCGTGGATATGATGAACCGAGTTTTTCAACCCTACTTGGATCGGTTCGTCGTTGTGTTCATCGACGATATCCTAGTATACTCCAAGTCTGAGGAAGAACATGACGAGCATCTCCGGAAAGTGTTGCAAGTGTTAAGGAGAAGAAGCTATATGCCAAATTCAGCAAGTGCGAGTTTTGGCTTAAGGAGGTTGCATTCTTAGGGCATGTAGTGTCTGCAGAAGGGATAAGGGTGGATCCTAGGAAGATCGAAGCAGTGCTGGATTGGAAACCACCTAAGTCTGTGGCTGAGATTCGAAGTTTCTTGGGATTGGCAGGCTACTACAGAAGGTTTGTGGAAGGATTTTCTTCAATAGCCGCACTGTTGACAAAGTTGTTGAGAAAGGAGGTACCTTTCATTTGGACAGATAGGCAACAGGAGAGCTTTGAGAAGCTTAAGAGAGTTTTGACTGAAGCTCCGGCTTTGATTCAAATAGGAGGCGTGAAAGGACTTTGTGGTGTACTGTGATGCTTCTCACATAGGATTAGGATGTGTTCTAATGCAGGATGGGAAGGTTGTAGCTTATGCGTCTCGACAACTGAGGCCACACGAGGTTAACTACCCGACGCATGACTTGGAACTGGCGGCAGTGGTCTTTGCTCTTAAGGTATGGAGGCACTACCTTTATGGAGAAAAGTCAGTGATCTACACGGACCACAAGAGTCTTAAGTATCTGTTGACTCAGAAGGAGCTGAACTTGAGACAGCGAAGGTGGGTGGAATTACTGAAGGATTATGATTGTTCCATAGAGTATCATCCGGGCAAGGCGAATGTAGTGGCAGATGCCTTAAGTCGGAAAGTGGTGTCAGATCTGAGGGTAATATTTGCACATCTTAGCTTGTATGATGATGGAAGTTTATTGGTAGAGTTGCAAGTCAAACCGACATGGTTGAATGAGGTGAAGGAAAGTCAGTTAATGGATGAGGACTTAAGTGCTAAGTTGCAGCAAGTGCAGAATGGAGAGTTGGAAGATTATGGTATTAATAACGAAGGAGTGTTGTGTTTTAAGGGTAAGGTGCGTATGTCAAGAACAAGGAGTTAAAGGCAGAGGATTCTTCAGAAGCGCATGATAGCCCCTATGCTATGCATCCCGGAGGTACTAAATTGTACAGAGGATCTAAGGGAACAGCTTTTGGTGGCCTGCTCAAGAAGGAAGTTACGTAATTTGTCGGCAAGTGCTTAACGTGTCGCAAGTTTAAAAAGGTGAACACCAAGTTCCGCCAGATTGCTTCAACCGATAATGATTCCACAAAGTGGAAGTGGGAGAGAATTACCATGGACTTCGTTAGTGGGTTTCCCCTTACGCCTACTAAGAAGGACTCGGTATGGGTGATAGTGGACCGGTTGACCAAGTCCGCGCACTTCATTCCGGTAAGAGTTGATTATTCTTTGCAGAAGTTAGCAAAGTTATATGTGGTAGAAATTGTGAGGTTGCATGGAGTGCCAGTGTCAATTATCTCAAATAGGGATCCAAGGTTTACGTCTCGGTTTTGGAAGGCTCTACATTAAGCTTTAGGCACTAAATTGGATTTCACTACGACTTTTCATCCACACGATCGGACAGGCATGCGAACGAGTAATCCAAGTGTTGGAAGATATGCTGAGAGGCTGTGTGATAGACTTCAGAGGAAGTTGGGAAGAATATTTGCCGTTAGCGAAATTTGCATACAACAACAGCTATCAAGCCAGTATTCAGATGGCACCGTATGAAGTGCTGTATGGACGAAAGTGTCGACTCCTACGTGTTGGACGGAATTGGGGAACGACGAGTTTTGGGTCCAGAGATTGTGGCGTAATCTGAAGGAAAGTTGAGATAATTCGCAAGACGGTTGAAGGAAGCATCCGACGTGCGTAAGTCGACGCAGATCTTAAGAGGAAAGAAATAGAATTTGATGTGGGAGATCAAGTGTTTCGAAGGTATCGCCTTGGAAGAAGGTGATGAGATTTGGTCGCAAAGCGAAGCTAAGTCCAAGGTTTATAGGACCTTATCGGGTATTAAAGCGAAGTTGGACCGATGGCATACCGATTAGAGTTGCCCACGGAGTTGAAGCGGATGCACGACGTATTCCATGTTTCTATGCTACGTCATTATCGATCAGATCCATCTCATGTAGTTCCGGTTGAAGAGGTGGAATTAAGGCCAGATTTGTCCTACGAAAAAGAGCCGATTCAGATCTTGGAACGAGATGTGAAAGTGTTACGGAGGAAGTCAGTTCCTCTAGTCAAAGTGTTATGGCGTAATCATGGATCGGAAGAAGCTTCGTGGGAGCCAGAAGAAGCAATGCGATAGCAATACCCTCACTTATTTTAGCCAGGTAATTTCGAGGTCGAAATTATTTTAAGGGGGTAGAACTGTAATATCCTGGATTTTGGGCTTATGCATTTGTGCTTAAATATATGTGAAAGCATGCCTTTGTGTGTTATGAATGTGTTGTATGAATTTTTGTGAACTTTAGAAGATAGGAGAGTGCTTAAGAAATTATCAGATTTTAAGTTTAAAAGAGGGAGCTAGGCCTGATAGGCCTTAAGAGAAAATGTAGGGGAAATATGACACACAAATGGGCTTGGAAAAGTTGCAAGGAGGCGCCACTTAAAGCCCAGTAAGTGACGCCACAAGGAGTTCAAAGGGGAGCTAGGTTCGAGTGCAAGGGAAGTAAATAAAAGAGCTTTTATTTGTTTGCAAGGATAAGTAGTGATGGACGACACAGTGGACCTGTCAATGGATATGGTATAATCCTTTTTAAAGTTTCTGGCTAGCAGGATAATTATTGTTTTATTTAATTAATTTTAAATGAGTGGAGTAGAGGAAAAGAGGAGCAAATTAAGGGATTTGATAGTGAGAGGAGGTGTTGGCCGAATGGGGACTCTAGGCTTAGTAATTTCGGCAAAAGGGGAAAAGTGAGACCATTTCGCATTCTTTTCTTTCTCTTCTTCCTCCGCCGAATTCTCTAGTGAAGCTTCTCTCCTCTTTTATTTTGTCAAAGCCGAATATTCTTTCTCAACATCCACCATTGTCGATTCTCCCTAAAGCTTTATATTCCTCTCTTTTCACTTTGGTTGAAGCCGAATCTCTTTGGTGCACATCAGAAGCCGAATATACAACTGACTCCTAGCCGATTACTCATTAAGTCTCAAAGTTGAATCTCTGTGGTGTCAGGTAAAGAGGTAGCTGATTTAATCATTAGGGGTAAGAACGAATTCGATTTTCATTCCTTTTCTTTTAACTGAAATCAAGGTACTAATCCTATTAGTAATCTTTGACCGAAACTTGAAGGGTCTTTTGGGACTTCTGCTTTTGTCGACCATAAGGAGGAGGAGATCTTCGGGATTTTAATGATCTAGGGTAAGTAATGTGAGGTATTCGGCCATAGGCCATTTTAATAGATCTTGTGTAAAAGACGGATTCTAATATGTGCCTATAGGGTTTTCGACATCTTCTTAGCCAAGAGATCACTTTCGGGATTTAAGATTCACAAGGTAAGTGAATATGCTATTCGGCCAAGGCCCTATTCATTGATTAAGATCTATTTCATATTATTCAAAAAAGCCGAAAACTAACCATTTAGGTGATGTAGTTCCTAACCGATCGCAAGAAGAGGTATCACCAAGTTTTCGAGATTTGGTTAGTGAGCAAATCGGCAGCAAGGTAAGGATTTAAGTGTGATGATCCTTCGGGATTTGGTTTTATAGCCGAATAGGCTTTTGTTTAAATATTAAATGTTGGTCGAATGTAGGGACTAGGATCTAGAGTATTAGATCGGGATATTCGGGATTTCAGTGAAGCGTTAAAGTATATCAGGTGTGTACCCCACACTATTTCTCGATAGATGTATAGTTATGTTTTATTAAATATGTTAATAAGAATGTGAAAGAAATGGCTAAGGTACCATGCTATGGTACAAAGTACTCAGGTACGTTTTCCTACTCCTACTATGAGTAGAATATGATAAATATTTGTTATGGCACCTATGTGAAGTTATAAGAATTTGAGTAAAGAACTTGGCATGATAATGCATGTTTGTATGACATGGGGCATATGGGTGAATATGAAAGGAGAAGTGAATGTGGTGGTTTTATACCACAATATCTGAATGTGGTGACTTCGGTCACGTTATCTAAATGTGGTGTCTCATGACACAAAAATATATTATCTGGTGGCTATGCCACAAATTTATAAGGGCGATGAGCACATCGACTGCAGCGACTGCCTTCGATGATGTGTAGCGGATGGAGGGTTGACTTAGTAGTCCCCACGGTGTGCAGGTTGGTACGGGTGATGTGTAGCGGATGGCATCTAGGTTTGGGTTCGGGTTTGCATCATTTTATTATTTAATTATATGCACATGTATGAACTGATATGCCTAAATTATTGGGATTTAGTGTTGGCTGTACACATTGAGTCTGTTTGACTCACCCCGTTGGGGAATATTTTTCAGGTGACACTCAGTGATGGATGGGGTCGGCGAGAGCACAGTGGTGGCCATGCTCAGCACAGAATTTATTTTATTTTGGACTGTTTATTGTTTCTAGTATTTCGAATTTATTTTGGGTTTTGCTTTGATGTAATAAGGCCACTAGTATGAAACTGTTTATGCATGCATTTTTATTTGATTTTATTACAATTCGATTAAGGTTAAATCAAGGTTAAATGGTTTACTAAAAAATAAATTTTAAATGTTTAGACACCTACACAAACGATTTTCGAATTAAATATTAACCCCAAAACAACTCGGTATTTTTATAAAACCACCCCAAATTTTCCAAGTAATAAACATGAAATTAAAACGTTCTACTCGAGGAACATACCAGATCCGGTCTGGGCTCGTGGGCCGGGTTTGGGGGTGTTTCACTTTTGGTTCCTTTGGGTTCGACATTCCGGTCTTGCCACTAAGCTATACTACTGTTCGATAGATGCACTTGTGATCATTTGTGAATCGAGCTTTAAAATTTATGAAAAGAATGATCGAACACGAAACTAACTCTGACAACGATTGAGGCAAGTGCACCTATCGAACAGTAGTATAGCTTAGGCAAGACCGGATTATCGAACCCAAAGGAACTAAAAGTACTAATACTAACTTTCTTTTTATTATTTAGCCTAAAAATAAAGAGAGATTTTTTATCTATTCTAAATTATTTAACTACTAAACTAAGACTCTAAGACAAAGAAGAATGAATTTGGAAAATAACTTGGGAAAAACTCAGTTGATTTAGATGATACCCTGGGAAGAATCCACCTAGACTTCACTTGTTATCTAACACTGAACCATACGATTTATTCACTTAGTTTGATCCGTAAGACTCCCTAGCGTATATTAAACTCTCTCTCGAGGCGAATAACGTCTAAACATAGGTTAATTAGTGGAACTCTCGTTCTCTTATAATAACCCCCTAGAATAGCAGTAAATCGATCTATGGATTCCCATATTAGGTTTCACCCTAATCCGGCAAAATCTCATCACCCTATCTCTAGGCGTGCGATCAACTCCGCTTAATTGTGTTGGATCTACTCTTAGGCAGGGTCTATTCCTCCTCCACCTAAGCACATTAAATTTGGATTAAGCTCACATAATTAAGAACAAACTAAGTATTTATCATATAATTCAGAAAACAATAACAAGATTCATCATATGTTTCATCCCCTTCGGGTATCCGAAGGGTGTAGTTCATAACAATAAAGGAAAACATCTCAAGAGAAAAGATAAAACAAAACATAAGAAATCCCTAAAACCCCCTGAGGGAATTGAATGAGAGATCCTCCGTCTTGAGTATAATTCTGGCTTCTTGAGATGGATCAACTGGCTATCCCTGAGTGAATTCCCACAAATCTGCCTTCTCTGGCCTAGCACGATGCCCCTAGACGATGGCTTTTGTAACATCCTCAAATAGGGGTTAGTGTATTTGAATTTCTTTGCATGAGTTTGGACTATTGTGTTATTAATTGAGGTGTTCTGGGGGCTAGTTATGAGCCAAAGGTAGGCCCGAGCTGTAGGAAAATGCTTGTTTCTAAGTTTTAGTAAGGGGAGCTGAGGGAGCTAAGAGTTAAGTGTAATTTGTGGAGAATTTAAGCACACGAATTGCCTTGGTAAAGTGGCAAGGAGGCGTCACTTGGGGCCTTGAGGGTGACACCACATGCAGGGAAGGGAGAGCTCAGGTTCGAGCAGCAGAAATCTCATTTTCTGCTTAGCATTTTGACGCCAAGGGGGAGGAGTTGTGCTCAGCACAAACTCTGTCAGATAAGCTTGGAATAAATCAAATTAATTTAAATGGGTGGCAAGGAGAAAATTTAGGTGCTTGACTAATTCAAACTCATTTGAGTTAGTGGCCAGGAGAAGCTTGGAGCAGTTGCCGAAATTTGAACTCCTGTTTGAGGAGGAGAATGTCGGTTGGGAAGTGAGTAGGGGTTGCCGAAATTTCTTAGTGGTTAGGTGATCATTTTCGGCTAGCTTGGAGGGCCTCATTCTTTGTTTTGTGTCAAGCCAAAAAACCCTTTGAGCCTTGCCGATTTCTCCCTAGTGCACCATATCAAAGTAAAAGCCGAAATCCCTTTTTGTTTTTAGCATCTGTCGAGATCTCTTGTATGTACCTAGCCGAATCCACACAAGAACCATTTGGAAACTCTCTTTCCCCTTTGAAACTGAAACCTCACTTGACATCTTCTTCTCTTCTCTTTTCGACAATTAAGGTGCTTGGCCGAACCTCTCTTTCTCCCATCTTTCTTTTTCTTCTTTTCATATAACTCTCAAAACCACATCTTCTTCTCTTCTTTCTTTTGCCGAAACCCCTTAGTCTCTTTTCTTTAAGCCTAAGCCGAATACCATTTATATCTCTTCCCTTTCTCTTCTTTTTGTTTTAGCCGAATGTTATTTGCTTTGCTCTTCTATTAACCATACTCTATTGCTGAAATCTCCTTGTTTTCTTCTTGTCTATTTTGGCCGAATATCACTCAAGCCTAGATCCCTTTTGGTTTTTCTCTAATCGGTTTTGGAAGGGGGATCTCCGGGATTCTGAAGCAGTAGATCTGAGCCATCTATTCTCTGTCAATCGATTTCTTCAAGTCTGTGGTAAGGATCCATGACGATTAAATCATTCTTTAAGTTGTTTGTAAAGCCGAAGGCTATTGAGAATAAGTTTTGTTGTTGGCCGATTGTAGGGGGAGGATCAGTCTCGCATATTTTGGTGTTGTGATTAGTATTCAGAGAGCATTAAGGTAAGGTTTGGGTTTCCATGCGTTAACCCTTCGGGACTTATTGGTATGGCTGAATGGCCTTGTTAATGGTTGTGGTTTGGCCGAATGTAGGACAAGGGATCTAGTGCAGTAGATCGGGTCTTTGGGATTCAGTGATTGCGTTAGTAACAGGTGTGTAAACGCTTACACACTTTATTAGTTTAACGATGTTTATTATGTTACTGTATAACCCCTGGTATTAGTGACTTTGCCTTGCGGCATAAGCTTAGATTCCGGGTAAGTCCCCTATTATGTGATTTACGATATATATATCTATGTCATCATGTTCTGCTAAATGCTATGTAATTTATGTTTTGCATGACCATTGATATTATGACACGTATGTGATAAACATGATGATGGGTTGATGAGAGGAGGGGGAATGACTTATTTGGACTGTCACGGTGGTTTTGACCACAAGATGGGTTGGCCCCATCGGTTGATTTGTGACTACGGCCACCAAAGTGGTTTTGACCACACTATTGATATGATTTGTGACTAAGTCCCGTGGTTTTGACCACCAAAGTGGTTTTGACCACACGATTGATATTTGTGACTACGGTCACCATGGTGTTGACCACACATGGATTATTATGACTCGTCCCGGTGGTTTGGTACCACAGTGGGTTGGCCCCACATGATATTACGGGATTGTCATCAGTGGTTTTGACCACACGATGGGTTGGCCCCATCATTGATATATATGTATTTGTGACTTCGGTCACCAATGGTTTTGACCACCAGTGGTTTTGACCACACGGGGTAGTTAAAGGAGATTAGATGGTTAGGTTATGGGTTGCATGATTTGCATGTTTTGCTAATGATCTGTGTAAGTGGTTGAATTATCGGGTTGGGGATTTATACACTGAGTCTTGGTGACTCACCCCTTCCCTTACATTTTGCAGATGAGGCATAGATCGCGGATATGAAGCCGGGGAGGACTAGGGTGGCCATGCAGATTTGTTTTTGGGTTTTCGACTTTAACTTATTATTTCGGTTCATTTGATTTTCCCTAAATTTTGTTTTGGTTTTGTAATAAGGCCGCTAAGTTTATTTTAGTTTTATTTTCACTTGATTTTATTCTGATTATATTATGCATGTGTCGGATTTATGAACTTGTTAAAATTAACCGGTAAAAAGCAAGGTTTTCTAAACTATATCTCTTCTGGTTTTCAAACGTTACCATCGGGTAACAACGATCATAACATAATCAGAGGTAACCTGGATGATTTTACAAACTCTAAATCTTTCTCTCAACTTCAAAGGCATATGGATAAACTCTCCACACAACCATTTTTAGTCAAAATCAAGCGTTTTTCTAACTTTGGTATTAACAAATGGGTTTCCAAACATGAGTTTTCCCAAATTTCTTAACACCTATAAGACAATCTTAACATCACCTACTACTAAGTTTTTACCTGTATACAATAAAAAGGGTTTTATAAAATCTATCCGGTAACTTGTGTTTCCAAAAATGTTTTCACTCCGTAGCACGCCAGATTCGGTTGTGGTGTGTTGACCGGGTTTGGGGTGTTACAGCTTTGGGCTCCTCTTCTTAGGTCATACTTAGGGTGTATTTATAGGCTTTTGAAATACGTTTATTTCTCCCTAAGTATCCTTTCCCGAATGGAATTACTCTTTTCCACGGCAGAGGCACGGCCATGGCGCACGCCCGTGTGCATCGTGGCCAGGCCGTGTTTGGATTTCTTTAATGAGACACGGACATGTGAGTCGAGGTTAGACCGTGTTCTAGATTATTGACTTGGCACGGCCGTGTGGGTCCAAGTCCAGGCCGTGTCGATTTCCTCTTTGGCCCGCTTTGGTCTGTTTTGAGCCCGTTTCTCGTTATTTTTATCCTTTGTTGCTTTCCTGAGTATAAGACATGAAAAGAAAGGATTAAGAGCACCTTTTTACATAAAATAAGGGATAAATCATCCAAAAGCATACTAAATGTGGGCCTAAAATATGTTACTATTTCGGTTTATCAAATACCGCCACACTTAAGCTTTTGCTTGTCCTCAAGCAAAATTCTCAACTTACAATTAAAACGACCTTCCTATAATTCATAATAGTCATTGGTAGTGTCTCATCATAATTTAGGGATAATTTATACATGGATAATTCAACTCAAAGTGTCCTAAAAATTCAAACACTATAAGCCTTATATTTTGTAGCACAAAACATAGGTGTTTCACTTCATCTAAATAATTACCTCTGATTCGAAATTGTCAAGGATTGACATCCTCACTAAAGATTTACTCAAATCACTCAAGGTTTTTAAGGTTCAAAATTTAGGCACTCAAAAGTCAAACATGAAGAGTTAATCCCATAGGCTTGCATGAAAATCAAATCTCCACCACTGAAATATGAGATTAAACACAAATCAAAAGGTCTTTATTAGGGTTGTAACGGGGCTAGGGTTAAGGTGTGGAATAAGGCTGAATTAGAGGGTTAGAATTGAGATTGAATTGACAAATTACCTAACTAAGAACTATTGAACTAATATTAATAATTACATCAATTGAAAACTAATAATACTAATAATACGAGCTTCTTCTTCGATATTTGGAATTTAAAATAATGTATAAGCTCATTTAATCACATAACTAATAATGAATATACTTCATTTTTTTTAAATTAAGAACAAACTAAATACATAATAAGGGATAAATTACTAAAATTCTTAATTTGGCAACTAATCAAATCAAATCTTGATATAGGGGTAGTTAGAAAGAATGGTGATAACAATTGCAAAGGGTTTTGGGTTAATATTAGTGGGTGAGTCAATAAATAGGGTTGTTAAGATTAAAAGGGGTTCACTAGGGGTTAATTTGTGAAGGTAGGCTTTTAATGGAGTTAGTGGGTTAAAACCTAGGTGCCTTTATCATCTCTGTATATCAAATCAAAAGTGTGGTCTCGACATGTATAATCGATGCAAGTTCTAGAATAACAAATCAGTGTTGACATACTCATAATCAATAAAGTGAGCAAGAAAAAGAATATATGCTCTATAAGGCTCAAAAACTCACAAAAATTATGGGTATTTTGATGTCAACCTCGTAAATTTCAAACTTCAAAGTAATATTTAAATTCAGGTAGACCTCCTAAAAATTTTTTTAATTCAGAAAAATAGACTTATTATGCTTGATTCTCTAGTATTCTTAGAATTTAATTATCAATGCAAAATTATCAATGACTTAATCTAAAACATATCAATAAAAATCATAAATCATCAGAAATTTCATCCTAATTAGTAATATGAGAAATTTACTTAAAAACAAGACTAAATTCAGGATTTTGAGAACAATGCAAAAAGTTTGGTACCTAATTTCAGAAATTTGAGAATAATGATAAAAATTAGGTGCCTTTTTAAGTTGTTCACCCCCACACTTAAGATGTACATTGCCCTCAATGTACAAAGTTAGATAATATAGATGTAATGTTCAGATCAGAAGATATGGGGATAAGTAAAACTCCCTGAATTATGGATGGAATCCTTGGAGGACGTGGAAAATACGTTGGAAGGGTCGTTCTGGGTGGTGATCCTATGCTAGATGAAGAAGTTGGGTAGCTCATGCAGGATTAGCCAGGACATACTAATAATAATTAAATACATAAGGAAAAGCAAGCTAAAGTGGAGAAAAATAAAGATGAAACTAAAATTAAAAGAAAAGATGGATGGACCGTAGAGTCATTATTGTTGGATGTGATTTCTAAGGCTGAGGATATGGTGGTGGTCGTGGCGTGATTCCCTAGCAGCCTTTAGAACCTAAAATTAAGAAACTAAGTTAAAATAAACTATATTAAGCATAAGATTGTTAAAGGGAAGGAAATTGAAGCAAAAGAGAAAAATGAAATAAAAACTAGATAGCCTCAAATATCCTTGGCTTGTCGTGAGAATGAAGCAGCCGGCATGAACTTATGTAGATCGGTCTCCTTTGAAGAGATTGTGCTTGATTCCTTTCGCTTCTTTGGCATGGTTCTAGTGTAGCTCAAGAGTGATAGAGGCTTTGTTTCTAAGGAAAGGGGAGAGATTTTTGAAAGAAAAAAGAAGATGGAAGAAGGTGGGGTGAAGGGAGAGGGCTGTGGGGTTTAAATAAAATTTTGTATCTAAGGCTCTCCCACGCCCGTGGACAGAGGGTGTGTCAATTCACACGGCCGCATCGTACGGCCGTGTGCCTAGGCGTGTTGGTTACCCCACGCTCATGTCTAGCCTATGTTCAACAAGTCAGTATGTTGGCACGGTTTCGGTCACGGGCGTGTTCAGCCCATGCTTGGAAAGTCAGTAGCTTCACACGGTCACGGGGCCCGGGCGTGCCCCTTTGTCGGTGCCCGTGGTGTAGTGGTTGGATCCGTGACGTCGAAAAGTGGTTGGAACTGATTCGCACGGCCTCGCGCTATGTCGAGACGGGGATTCTTATGGTCCACACCACGCCACGGCCACGTGTGTGTGCGGCCGTGTGGCACGGAATCTCGCCCCTTGTTAGTTTAAAGCTAGATATTATAAAGAAAGGATAAGATAGAAATAAAATAAAAAGTTAATGGGGTTAGTGCTCGGGTTGCCTCCCAAGAAGCGCTAGTTTATAGTCTTAAGCTAGACTCTCCTCTCATTTGCATTGTCAGGGCAGTTTGAGGAGTTGGAAGTCCTTCCTCATGCCATCATTTGTATCCTCGTGAAAAGATTTAAGTCGAGATGCGTTTATAGTAAAAGTACCAAAAATAGGATTACTTACCTCGACTGTTCTGTATGGGAAAACACTGGTTACCCTAAAGGGTATTTCTTTGTTTGTGTTAGGGTCCGGAGGAGATATTAGAGGGTCAGTTTTTTCTATCAATACTTGATCTCCTATTTTGAAGTGGTTTGTTGTTCCTATGAGCTCATCTGGGGGCTCTTTCGATTTTACCTTGTGTGGTTCCGTTTCTTCGTTGTGTATCCCGAATTTCTCCTTGAAGTGTGTCTTCCACTCGTCTAGATCATCGAACTGAATCCCTCGATCTTCATGAACTACTTCCTTGTTGGCTTGAGGTTTAAGATCGGGTTCAGTTGTATTCTTTGGTGGTGCTTCCTGAAAATAAGGGTTAACCAAATGTTTATCAGTAGAATTTACGTTCTCACCTTGATTACTCGATGTTCTAGCCGAGTCGAGAGCCTTGAGGCCGACCGTCTCATTACCTACACAAAGTATGAGTTCTCCTGCATCAACATCAATTTTAGTCTGGCAATCGCTAAAAGGGTCTTCCTAAAATTAGGGAATCGAGTTATCCTCATCCATGTCTAAGACAACAAAATCTCTTCTGGGAAACGAATCATCGATTTTTACAAGAACATCTTTGATAATACCCCTAGGAATTCTAACAGTTTTATCGGTGATTGAATGCTCATCCTAGTTTGCTTGGTTTCCCTAGACCTAATTGTTTAAACAATTTGTAATGCATGACATTTATGCTTGCCCCTAAATCAGCTAAACGATTATCAATAGTTAGTCTACCAATTAAACATGGAATTGTAAAACTCCCGGATCTTTTAATTTTTGTGGTAGTCTATTACGTAACATTCTTTGAGCACATCGCGTTTAATTCCACATGTGGATCTTCGCCTAATTTGCGCTTATTCATTAAGAGATGTTTTAAAAATTTCCTCGAATCGCATCCGTGAAAGAGCTTCAAGTAGCGTGTAAGTTAATATGTAATTTCTTTAAAAGTTTAAGAAACTTACCGAACTGTTCCTCTGTGTTGTCTCTCGTTAACGCTTCGGGATATGGTATGCGAGGTTGGTACTCCTTGATTACCGGTTTTGGCTTTTCTTGTGTTGCCTCAACTTTACCTTTTTCTACCTCGTTTCCTTGTGTTGGACTGGGTTCGTCTACTTCTTCGCTTTCTTGAGTTGTTACGGCTTGGATTTGCTCCTTTGGATTAATTTCAGTATTACTCGGTAGACGCCCTTGCGGTCATTCGGATAATAGCTTCGCAATTTGTCCGACTGACTGGGTAATTTCCCCGATTGCCTTTGTAAGTCCTCTAACTTGGTTCTCGATCATTTTGATCGATGTTTGTTGGGTGTCGAGTGTTACCTCGATTTTTTGGAGACAAGCTTCAGTGGATGCTATGAATTTGTTCAACGTCTCTTCAAGATTTGGCTTCTTTTCCTGTGGATAGGGCTGATTTTGGAAATTTTGAGGAGGTTGTTGTCTTTGATTTCCTTGTCCTCTCCACGAAAAATTTGGGTGGTTCCTCCAACCTGGATTATAAGTATTACTATACGGGTTATTGTTAGATCTGAAATTGTTACCTATATAGTTCATCTGTTCGCTCTATGTGCCCGGTTGGTAGGGTGGGTACTCAGGATTCGCCACAGTTCCACTTATGTCTCTCTGCATGACTGGATGTACCTGCGAAGAACACAAACTATCAAGCTTTTTATTCATCAACTCTACCTGATTTGATAGCATGGTTACTGCGTCGAGGTTGTACACTCCGGCTGTTTTTGTTGGCATTTTTCTTGTAACTTGCCACTCATAGTTATTCAGCGACATCTCTTCTATAAATTCGTAGGCTGCTTCAGGAGTTTTATTATTCAGAGTTCCACCGGCGGCTGAATCAATTAGTTGTCTCGTTGAGGGGTTTACACCATTATAGAAAGTCTGGACTTGGAGCCACAAAGGTAAACCATGGTGTGGACACCTTCTCAAGAGATCCTTATATCTCTCCCATGCATCGTATAATGTCTCTAAATCTATCTGCACAAAAGAAGATATATCATTGCGTAATTTGGCCGTTTTGGCCGGTGGGATATATTTTAATAAGAATTTTTCGGTCATTTGTTCCCATGTAGTGATTGACCCTCGTGGTAACGAGTTTAACCACTGATTTAGCTTTATTCCTTAATGAAAGGGAAATAATCAAGTCGTATGGCATCATCGAAACGCCATTTATTTTGAAGGTATCACAGAACTCTAAAAAGTTAGCTATATGAGTATTTGGATCTTCGTCCTGCAAACCATCAAATTGAACAAACTGTTGAATCATTTGTATAGTGTTAGGCTTTAATTCAAAATTGTTAGCAGCTATAGCAGGCCTAACAATACTTGATTCGGCTCCTGTTACTTGAGGTTTAGTATAATCAAACATAGTACGCGGAGCATTATTTTCTGCCACATCTAGTGGTGGAAGATTATTTTCGTCCATCCCTTCAGTAGGATTGGATCAGTCTTCTCACTCTCCTTCCGTGTAATTTAGGGCTCGCCTAGTTTCTCTGCTATTTCTCTGAGCGGTAGCTTCAATATCACTGTCGTATTCTAAAGGTCCTCTCGGGTTCCTTCTAGTCATAAACTAGAGGTACCTGCTAGGAAAAGAAAGAAAGAAAATTTAGCAAAATTAAAATTAAAACTAAAAATAAATTGGGAAAATAAAAATATAATGGCTAAAGTAATAAAAATAGAGCTTTCTTAATATTTTAGTTCCCCGACAACGGCGCCAAAAACTTGATCACTGTGAATCAGAGCTTTAAAATTTATAAAAAGAATGATCGAACCTGGAAACTAACTCTGACAACGATTGAGGCAAGTGCACCTATCGAACAGTAGTATAACTTAGGCAAGACCGAATTATCGAACCCAAAGGAACTAAAAGTACTAATACTAACTTTCTTTTTATTATTTAGCCTAAAAAAAAAGAGAGATTGTTTATCTAATCTAAATTATTTAACTACTTGTTTATCTAATCTAAATTATTTAACTACTAAACTAAGACTCTAAGACAAAAAAGAATGAATTTGGAAAATAACTTGGGAAAAACTCAATTTATTTAGATGATAACCTAGGAAGAATCCACCTAGACTTCACTTGTTATCTAACACTGAACCATACGATTTATTCACTTAGTTTGATCCGTAAGACTCCCTAACGTATATTAAACCCTCTCTCGAGGCGAATAACGTCTAACCCTAGGTTAATTAGTGGAACTCTCGCTCTCTTATAATAACCCCCTAGAATAGCGAAGAAATCGATCTATGGATTCCCATATTAGGTTTCACCCTAATCCAAAGAAAATCTCGTCACCCTATCTCTAGGCGTGCGATCAACTCCGCTTAATTATGTTGGATCTACTCTTAGGCGTGGTCTATTTCTCCTCCACTGAGCACATTAAATTTGGATTAAGCTCACATAATTAAGAACAAACTAAGTATTTATCATATAATTCAGAAAACAATAACAAGATTCATCATAGGTTTCATTCCCTTCGGGTATCCGAAGGGTTTAGTTCATAACAATAAAGTAAAACATCTCAAGAGAAAAGATAAAACAAAACATAAGAAATCCCTAAAACCCCTGAAGGAATTGAATGAGAGATCCTCCGTCTTGAGTATAATTCTGGCTTCTTGAGATGGATCAACTGGCTATCTCTGAGTAAATTCCCACAAATCTGCCTTCTCTGGCCTAGCACGATGCCCCTAGATGATGGCTTTGGGCTCCTCTTCTTAGGTCATACTTAGGGTGTATTTATAGGCTTTTGAAATATGTTTCTTTCTCCCTAAGTATCCTTTCCCGAATGGAATTGCTCTTTTCCACGGCAGAGGCACGGCCATGGCGAACGCCCGTGTGAATCGTGGCCAGGCCGTGTTCGGATTTCTTTAATGAGACACGCTCGTGTGAGTCAGGGTTAGACCGTGTTCTAGATGATTGACTTGGCACTACCGTTTGGGTCCAAGTCCAGGCCGTGTCGATTTCCTCTTTGGCCCGCTTTGGTCCGTTTTGAGCTTGTTTCTCGTTATTTTTATCCTTGGGTGCTTTCGTGAGTATAAGACATGAAAAGAAAGGATTAAGAGCACTTTTTTACATAAAATAAGGGATAAATCATCCAAAAGCATACTAAATGTGGGCCTAAAATATGTTACTATTTCGGTTTATCAACTTGCCTCAATCGTGGCGATAGTTAGTTTTTATGTTAGATCATTCATTATATAAATTTTAAGACTATCGATACCAACGATCAAGTTTTTAGCACCGTTGCCGGGGAACTAAAATATTAAGAACGCTCAATTTTTATTACTTTTGCCATTTTTATTTTTGCAATTTACTTATATTTTGTTTTTCACATTGCTAATTTTCTTTCTTTTATTCGTTCCTTGCAGGTACCCCTAGTTTATGACTAGAAGGAACCAGACAGGACCCTTAATTTACGGCAGTGATATTGAAGGTACCGTCCGTAAAAATCGTAGAGAAGTAAGGCGAAGCTTAACTTACATAGAAGAAGGGCAAGAAGACGAGAACAATACTACCGAAGAGATGGGTGAGAATAATCCGCAACCTCTAGAGGTGGCCGAAAATCATGCTCCTCGAACTATGTATGATTATGCTAAACCTAATTTAACAGGAACTGAGTCAAGTATTGTTAGACCTGCTATTGCTGCAAATAATTTTTAATTAAAACCTAACATTATACAGATGATACAACAGTTTGTTCAGTTCGATGGCTTGCAGGATGAGGATCCTAACACACACTTAGCAAATTTCCTAGAATTTTGCGATACCTTCAAAATAAATGGCATTTCTGATGATGCCATCCGTCTTCGATTGTTTCCCTTTTCTTTGAGGAATAAAGCCAAACAGTGGTTGAATTCTCTTCCACGAGGGTCAATCACTACATGGGATCAAATGACCGGGAATTTTTATTAAAATATTTTCTGCCGGCTAAAACGGCTAAGTTAAGGAATGATATCTCTTCTTTTGTGCAGATGGATTTAGAGACACTTTATGATGCATGAGAGAGATACAAAGATCTATTGAGAAGGTGCCCACACCATGGATTACTCTTATGGATACAAGTCCAAACCTTTTATAATGGTGTAAACCCTTCAACCAGGCAGTTAATTGATTCAGCCGGCGACGGAACCTTGAATAACAAAACACCTGAGGCTACCTACGAGTTTATTGAAGAGATGTCACTGAATAATTATCAGTGGCAAGTCACAAGGACAAGGCCAAAAAAAGCCGCTAGTGTTTTCAGCCTCGACGCAGTAACCATGCTATCAAATCAGGTAGAGATTTTAACTAAAAAGATTGATGGCTTATGTTGTTCTTCGCAGGTACATCTAGTAATGTAGTGCGATATGAATGGAGGAGGGATGAGCAATACAGAATATCCACCCTACAACCCGAGCGCTGAAAACGAGCAATGTCACTATATGGGTAACAATTTCAAATCTCAAAACAACCCTTATAGTAATACTTATAATCTAGGTTGGAGGAACCACCCCAATTTTTCATGGGGTAGTCAAGGAAATCAAAGACAACAACCCCCTCCAAACTTCCAACAACATCCCTACCCACAAGAAAAGAAGTCGAACCTTGAGGACATGCTGAAAAAATTCATAGCGGTGTCAGAAACACGTTTCCAAAACACCGAAACAACACTTAAAAATCAATAAGTATCGATCCAAGGGATCGAGAACCAGTTAAGACAACTTGCCAAAATGATTTCCGAATGACCACAAGGAAGCCTACCAAGCAACACCGAGACTAACCCAAAGGAGCAAATTCAAGCCATAATAGCTCATGATGGTGTAGGGTTAGATGAGACCAATTTAAGGCAAGAGAATGTGGTAGAAAAAGGTAAAGCTGAGGAAAGTCATGATAAGCCAAAACCGGTAATTAAGGAGTACCAACCTCGTATCCCATACCCCGATGCGATGAAAAAAGACAACACAGACGAACAATTTGGTAAATTTCTTAAACTTTTAAAGAAATTACATATTAACTTACCGTTTCTCAAAGCTCTTTCGCAGATGCCAGATTCAAGGAAATTTTTAAAAGAGCTTTTGACAAACAAACGGAGGTTAGACGAGGCATCACATGTGGAGCTAAACGCAGTATGCTCAGCAATTCTACGAAACAAACTACCATGAAAATTAAAAGATCTAGGGAGTTTTACAATTCCATGCTTAATTGGTAGTTTATCTATTGGTAATGCTTTAGCTGATTTAGGGGCAAGTATAAATGTTATGCCTTATAAAATGTTTAAACAGCTAGGTCTAGGGAAACCCAAACAAACTAGGATGAGCATCCAATTAGCTGATAAAACTATTAGAATTCCTAGGGGTATAATTGAAGATGTACTCGTGAAAATTGATAAATTCGTATTCCCATTAGACTTTGTTGTTTTAGACATGGATGAGGACAACACGATCCCTTTAATTTTAGGAAGACCCTTTTTAGCAACTGCTAGAACTAAAATTGACATTGATACAGTGAACTCATACCGTGTAGGCGATGAGACAGTCACTCTTCAAGCTCTTGACTCGGCTAGGACATCGAGTGATAGAGGTGAGAAAGTAAATTCAATTGATAACCAATTTGTTCAACCTTCTTCTGAAGAAGCACACGAAACTACACTCATCGAGGCGGATCCTAGACCTCATGCAAACAAGGAAATAACTCATGAGGAACGAAGGCTTCAGATTGATGAACTAGACGAGTGGAAGACACATTTTAAAGAGAAATTAAGGATACATGCAGCAGAACCAACGTCATTCCATGGGACAAAAAATTTAAGATCGGAGATCAGGTATTATTAGATAAGATAGATCCTCGAATATCTCCTTCAGACCTTAATACAAATGAAGAAATCTCTTTTAAGGTAATCAATGTTTTCCCATACGGAACAGTCGAGGTAAGTAATCCTATTTTCAGAACTTTTAAAGTAAACGCTACTCGACTCGAGTTATATCATGATGGTAGAACTGATAGAATGAAAAAGGATGTCCAACTCCTCAAACCACCATGAATATGCAAATGAGAGGTAAGTCTAGCGTAATACTTTAAACAAGCGCTTCTCGGGAGGCAACCCGAGCACTAACTCCGTTTATTTTTACATTTATTTCTACTTTTATTTCTCCTTTTTAGCATCTAACTATTAACTAACCAAAGTGCAGATTTCCATACCACACGGCCCTGCACACGCCGTGGCCGTGGCCGTGTGGACATCACGGACTTACACACTGGCATGGCAGAGGTCGTACGAGCAAGGACAAAAAAATCCCCAGGTCACGGACGGCTATAAATTGCCACGGCCATGCGATATGGCCGTGGCCGACACTGAAGAAGCCCCACGGGCATAAGCCACGGCCGTGCTTTGAGGCCGTTGCCGACACTGAGAAAGAGACATGGGTGTGGAGACCTTTCACACAGGCGTGGGAGAAATGAACGAGCCACCACACGGCCGTGCGATACGACCGTGCGGCGCAACACAGCCACGACACACGGGCGTGGGGATGTACCAGACCTGAAATCTCTATTTAAAAACACCCCTCTCCCTTTCCCACCTACTCCCCATTCCTTTTCTTCCATTCCCTTTCACCCTTCTCTTTTCCATTCCCTCTCATTCTCCTGTCCCAAACTCTTCATTTTCACCTTACCCATGTCGAAGAAGCGAAAGGACCCTAACACAGTATCCCTATGGGAGACTGATCTACATAAGTTCATGCTGGCCGCTTCATTTACTCAACAAGTCGAGGACGCTTGAGGCCATTTAGTTTTTATTTTTCTTTTCTCTTCTCCTTTGTTTTCCTTCTCTTTGACTCTCTTATGCTAAATCTAGTTTATTTTATTTTAGTTTCTTGGTTTTAGGTTCTTTAAGCTGCTTGGGAAGCACACCACCACGACCCTAGTATCCACCTCTACAGAAATGTCTTCCTACAACGCGACCCGAATATTGTGATCCCATAAAAAAATTCAGGAAGTTTCACTTCTCGCCCTATCTTTTGATTTTTTGTATATATATCTATCTTTGTACATTGAGGGCAATGTACATCTTAAGTGTGAGAGGGTGAGTCTTAGAAATGCCTAACTTTTTTCATTATTCTCAAATCCCTAAATTAGTTCTTGTGGAGAGGTGTCAACAATACTTTCCCTAAATTATATCTTGTTCTTAAGTAAATATTCTCATATTACTGTTAGAATGAAACTTTCTTTGATTCATGATTTTTATTGATATGTTTTGAATTAAGTCATAGTTAATTGTGCAGTGATGATTTAAACTTTAGGAGACTAGAGAATCAAGCATGATAAGTCTATTTTCAGAAGTAAAAATTTTGTTAGGTTGTCTACCCGAATCTAATTATTACTTTGAAGTTTGAAATTTACAAGGTTGATATCAAAAAGCCCATAATTTTTGTGAGATTTTGAGCCTTTCAGAGCATACATTTTTCATGCTCACTTTATTGATTATGAGTGTGTCAACATTGATTTGTTATTCTAGAACTTGCTTCGATTATACATGTCGAGACCACACCTTTGATTTGATATACTAAGATGATGAAGGCACTTAGGTTTTAACCCACTTACTCCATAAAAAGCCTACCCTCACAATTAACCCTAGTGAACCCCTTTGATCCTAACAACCCTTTTTTTTTACTCACCCTCAACATTAACCAAAAACCATTATTGTTGAAATCCCTTTAATTAATTTGACCCACATTAAGCCGAGGTCTGATTTGAACAGATTACTTAGCTAAACTATGCTTTCCATTTCAGTTGTTAATTTCTTTATTATTGAATGATTTGTTCTTAAAAAAACGAAGTGTATTCATTATTAGTCTCAAACTGTTAATTTCATTATCTTTAGAAGAAGCTCATGTTATTAGTATTAAGTTTTCGTGATGTAATTATTTAGTATTAGTACAAGTTTTTAGTTAGGTAATTTGTCAATTTAGTCTCGATACTAACCCTCTAATTAAAGCCTTTATCCACACCTTTAACCCAAGCCCCGTTACAACCCATAAAAGACCTTTTGATTTGTGTATCATATCATATTATAGTGGTGGAGATTTGATTTTCATGCAAGCCTATGGGATTAACCTTTCGTGTTCGACTTTTGAGTGCTTAATTTTGAACCTTAAACACTTTGAGTGATTTGAGTGAATCTTTAGTGAGGATGTCAACTTTTGTCGATTTTGAATTAAAGGTTATTATTTAGGTAAGGGGAAACACCTATTTTTCGTGCTATAAAAACTATGACTTTGATTGTTTGAATCTTTAGGAACCTTTTTGGTTAAATTATCCATGTATGAATTATCTATGAATTATGATGAAACATTGTTGGTGAAGGTTATGAATTGAGGAAGTTCGTTTTAATTGTGAGTTGAGAATTTTGCTTGAGGACAAGAAAACGCTTAAGTGTGGGGGTATTTGATAAATCCTAGTTTATACATATTTTAATCCCACATTTAGCATGCTTTTTGGATGATTTATCCCTTGATTCATGGAATTTGGTGCTTCTAATCCTTTAATTTCATGTTTTACACTTAGGAAAGCATAGGAGGATGAAAAGGACGAGAAACGGGCCAAAAACGGACCAAATGGGCCAAAGCAGGAAATCAACACGGCCTGGGGTTTCACCACACGACCGTGCCTCCCTAGCAGACCCAACCACGGTCTACAATTCGATTCACACGGGCGGGTTGCACGGGCATGTCCCTGCAGTGGCAAAGAGGAATTTCACTCGGATTAGGATACTTAGAGACGAAGAAACACATTCCGAATCCTATATAAACACCCTAAGTATAACCTAAAAGGTGCTTTTGGTCAGGAGGCGTCCAGCTAGGCCAATGAGCCAAGCCGAAGAGGTCAGAATCGTGGGATTTACTCAAAGAAAGCCAGTTGATTCATCTCAGAAGCCGAAATCATACTCAAGACGGAGGATCTCTCCTTCAATTCCTTCAGGGGGTTTTAGGGTTTTCTTATGTTTTGTTTTATCTTTTCTTCTGAGATGTATTCTTTTATGATTATGAACTAAACCCCTCAAAACCTGAGGGGGATGAAACCTAAGACGGATTTTGTTATTGTTTTCTGAACTATATGATAAATACTTGATTTGTTCTTAATTATGTGTTCTTAATTCTTGTTTTGATATTTCAGGATATTGATTCAAGTATTGATGTGCTTAGGTAGAGGAGGAATAGACCCAGCCTAAGAGTAGATCTAGCATAATTAAGCGGAGCTGATCGCAACCCTAGAGCTAGGATGACGAAAATCTGCCGGATTAGGGTCAAACCTAATATGGGATTCCATAGATTGAGTTAATGCAACCTTAGGGGTTTTAATTAGAAAGAGATTTCAATTAATCAACTTAGGGTTAGACGTTAGTAGCCTCGAGAGAGGTATTAATATAAATTAGGGAATCCTACGGATCAGTCAAGTGAATAAATAAATGCAGTTGAGTTAAATAACAAGTGAAGTCTAGGTGGATTCCTCCTTGGGTATTGTCTTAATCAATTGGTTTTTCCCATAAGTATTTCCCCAATTCATTCTCTTTGTCTTAGCGTCTTTAGCTTAGTAGTTTGTTAATTTTAGAATAAATAACAATTCCCTTAATTCTTAGGCTAAATAATAAGAAGAAAGTCAGTATTAGTACTTTTGGTTCCTTTGGGTTCGACATTCCGGTCTTGCCACTAAGCTATACTATTGTTCGATAGGTGCACTTGCCTCAATCGTGGCGATAGTTAGTTTTTAGGTTCGATCATTCATTATATAAATTTTAAGACTATCGATACCAATGATCAGTGGTGATAGTTAGTTTCTAGGCTAGATCATTCATTATATAAATATTAAGACTATCGATAACTACGATCAGAATGTCATGTGAAAATTTTGATAAGAAAATTTTACTGATTATGTGCTTAATTACGAAAAGGACCAAATTGCATAAAATGTAAAAGCTGAATTCTAGTAGTTAGAAGGATTAAATAGCTAAGGAATTCAAAACTTGAGGTCCTTATATGGTAATTAGACCATTAAAGAAAAGTTAGTAGATATTTTTGGTTATTCATCCGTGGAAAAATTAGAAAAGGCTAAGGACTAAATTGGAAACTAAAATAATTAAAATATGATAATAGAAATATCATCTTATTTTATATCATCTTCACCAAAATTTGCATGGAAACCTTAAGAGAGAGAAAAGAAACTAATCAAGCTTAATTGGATCCGAATAACTCAAATTCAAAGCTAGATTGAGGAAAAGAAAAAGTTTCGAATTAGTAGAATTTCTTATACAAACAACTATTAAAGTAAGTTCGTGTAACTTACTTATACATAATAAGTAGTTGAATTGGATATGATATGTGCTTGTGTAAATTGTTTATAAATGCATGAAACATACATATGCCTGAAATAAGTCTCAAAATGTTACATTTCGTTTGAATATTGAATTTCGATGGATATATGTGATTTTTCCACATTAAAAGTGATCCTGCATATGTTGCAGACAGGATTTAGCTCAGACGAGTAATCCTGATATAGCCATCTCGAGCATCCTGTTATATAGTTCCTACGAGCATCTTGATCGGTAGTGATTTAGCATGTGTTACACACTACCGCAGCTCTTTGTGAGCGTCCTGATATGTGATCGGTTGTGATCCTGCATAAAATGCGGGCACAAACGCAACTCTTTATGAGTGTCCTGTTAAGCTCGCTTGAACTCTCTGTTACCTTATCTGGTACTTGCTAATAGTATCTCTTCGGAGATATCTGATAAGCTCTATGAGCTTTCTGGGTAAAACTCTTATGAGTTTCCTAATTAGCCCGAATAAGTGCCCTGTTACATGACTCTTCTACTATCCTGATATGTGGCTCGAGAGTGTGCTTCCTAATTAAGTATCTTAATCGGTACCCCTGATTAAGAATTGATGGTTTACAAAATTGTACACCTTGAGTGTACTATTTGAGTATCCATTGATATTTCAATAATTCAGCGGATAAAACTCTCGACATGAGAAAATGATGAGATAAATAGAAATATGCCCTGAATGCTTATGAATTATTTGATGAAGGGTTATATGATGAGCTCATCTTTGCTTATTTGATGTGTAAATGTATTTTATGACTAACTTGTTTGATTGAGTATATGTGTTAGGTAAATTTGCCAAATTGATGGAAAGCATGTTGATTGTATGCTTAATATTAATAAATGTGATTGGTAAGTCTTAATTCCTGTTGTACGAACTTACTAAGCATTATATGCTTACTAGGTTTTATTTTTTCTATTTTATAGTGCACAAAAGCTTGTGAATGTTGGAGATCGGTCGGAGCGTCATCACACTATCTGCTAGCTTATTTTGGTATAAATTGTAAACTTATTTTGGTATAATGGCATGTATAGGTAACTTGGCCATTGTTGGCTTGTAAATGTTGTTTCTAATCTAGCCATTGGAATGACTAGTAATGATTTGTTTTGGTATATTTATAAGGTTATATTATGACAAATACCTATGTGTTAAATATATTAAGTATGGTTGATCAAGTTATGTTTAACATATAAGTTAAACAAGGGTAAGTATATAAACATGAATGCATATGATAATGTATCATATTAGATGTTAGAATTGGCTTGGATGTAATGCTTGAATTGGCGGGTATATACTTGTAAGTTTTGATATAGGTTATTGGAAAATTTGGGTGAGAAATAAAGTTAGGAAATGACTTTGTTTTGTCCACACGGGTAGGCACACGGGCGTGTGTCTTGACCGTATGTGACACACGGCTTGGTACATGGGCATGCAGTTAGGCCATGTGTCCCCTGCATATTAAAATTTAGAAACAAAATGCTCAGAATTGGGCACACGGGCAGAGACACGGGCGTGTGTCTCAGCCGTGTGTGATACACGGCCTAGAACACGGGCGTGTGTCTTGGCCGTGTGAACCCTACACCTAATTTTTGAAAATTAAATTGATCACACGGCCTACTCACACGGGCGTGTGGCTGGCCATGTGGCACAAGTCAGAGAGTTACACGGGGTCGGACATGGCCTGTAGCACAGGCGTGTCCTATGGTCACACGGGCGTGTCCCTTGACCACACGGGCGTGTGAGCCCTATATTTAGGAAAAATTGTGAAATTTTACGAAAAATTTTTTGGGATCCCGATTTAGTCCCGACTCGATTCTTATGTTTATATTGGGCCTCGAGGGTCCATTCAAGGAACAATAAGACCATTTACAGAAGTGAATAGTAATTAATATAAATTATCTAAAATTGTTCTATAAACTCCGGTAATACTCTGTAACCCTATTTCGGCGATGGATACGGGTTAGGGGTGTTACACTGGAGCTAACTTTTTTTAATTTTTTAGGGACACATGGCCTAGGTGTAGGTACACATTCGTGTGGCCCACACGACCTGATGCGTGATCGTGTACCTCTTTAGATTTGGCATTTTTATTTTTTATATTTTTCTCCCTTCTTCCTCATCAATCGTCATTATTTAAAACCCTCACCCCGCCGTCGATCGCCACTTTGGCCTTCGCCCTTTGCCGTTGTTCCCTTTCTGTCGTTCCCTTCACCAATCTCTTTTGGTCCCTAACCTCCCTCCCAATAGTCCACTCTTCTCCCTTCCTTCCTCAACTCATCGCCGGTCTCCCACTCCCTATATCTAGTTTTGTTTCATTAAACCACCATTCAAGACCACACGCCACCATTAGCCCACGCCACCGATCTACCATTCCCTACCAATCCCCTTTTCTTTTCACATCATAAGCTCACCACCGCTAAATTCTCTTCTCTCCCTCTCTATTCATCAGCCCTTTCCTCTCTTCCCCCTCCTTCATTTCTCTCTCGCCGTTGATGGCCCTTTCACTTTCCTTTTCACTGCCAATCATTTGTCCTTAGACCACTCCGCCCATGAGCCACCATCGTTTGTCCCCTTTTCTTTCTTTTTGTTTTTTATTTTATTTTATTATTTATTATTTTTATGTTTGTTATTATTATTAGGAATGTTAGTTATATTATTGTTTTATTGATAAACCGTAAAAGTAACATATTTTAATCCCACATTTAGCATACTTTTGGATGATTTATTCCTTGATTTATGTAAAAATGTGCTCTTAATCCTTTCTTTTCATGTTTTATACTCAGGAAAGCACCAGAGGATGGAAAGAACGAGAAACGGGCTCAAAACAGACCAAATTTGGCCAAAGTGAAAATCAACACGGCCTGGACTTTAGCCAACACGGCCGTGTCTCCTTGATAGACTAGAACACGGCCTGATCACGATTTACACGGGCGTGTCACCTCATTAAAAGTCCGAACACGGCCTAAAGACAATTCACACGGGCGTGTGCCATGGCCGTGTCCCTGTTGTGGAAAAGAGAAATTTCACTTGGAAAAGGATACTTAGGGGCAAAGAAACCTATTTCAAAAGCCTATATAAAAACACTAAGTATAACCTAGAAGAGGACGGTGAGCGAGGCCAAGGAGCCGAGTCGAAAAGGTCAGATTTGTGGGAAACACTCGAAGATAGCCAGTTGATCCATCTCAAGAAGTCAAAATTCTACTCAAGACGGCGGATCTCTCCTTAAATTCCTTCAGGGGTTTTAGAGATTTCTTATGTTTTGTTTTATCTTTTCTTCTGAGATGTTTTCTTTTATTATTATGAACTAAACCCTTCAGATACCTGAAGGGGATTAAACTTAGATGAATCTTGTTATCATTTGCTGAACTATATGATAAATACTTGATTTGTTCTTAATCATGTGTTCTTAATTCTTGTGTTGATATTTTCGGGATATTGATTCAAGTTTGATGTGCTTAGGTGGAGGAGCAAAAGTCCCTGCTTAAGAGTAGATCTAGCATAATTAAGCGGAGTTGATCGCGCGCCTAGAGATAGGGTGACGAGATTTTACCGGATTAGGGTGAAACCTAATATGGGAGTCCATTGATTGAGTTAATGCAATTATAGGGGTTTTAATTAGAAAGAGATTTCAATTAATCAACCTAGGGTTAGACGTTATTCGCTTCGAGAGAGGGTTTAATATACATTAGGGAGTCTTACGGATCAAGTCAAGTGAATAAATCATCTGGTTCAGAGTTAGATAACAAGTGAAGTCTAGGTGGATTCTTCCTAAGTGTATCGTCTTAATCAACTGAGTTTTTTCCAACAGTATTTCCCCAATTCATTCTTTTTGTCTTTGCGTCTTTAGCTTAGTAGTTAGTTAAATTTAGATTAAATAACAACTTCACTTATTTTAGGCTAGATAATAAAAAGAAAGTTAGTATTAGTACTTTTGGTTCCTTTGGGTTCGACAATCCGGTCTTGCCTAAGCTATACTACTGTTCGATAGGTGCACTTGCCTCAATCGTTGTTATAGTTAGTTCCAGGTTCGATCATTATAAATTTAAAACTCTGAAATCAACGATCATTTATGCATTTGATTATTGTTAGTAGTAGATTTTTTTTATGTTATTATTCTTATTTTCTTTAGAATTAGTTATGTTTTAATCAGGAATTTGGTTGTCGTCGTAGGGAGGATTGCACTCGATTAGTTGTGTGTTGTATGTCGATCGGTTCATCTGCTAGACTAGTTCATTGATTGGTGTTGCTTTTTCTGGCTCTATGCATGGTAAATCTTAATGTTACAAAATTCGATGTTTTGGGTTAATTTCTATCGGCACAATTTTTTTGGTTTTTTATATTTTTGCTGATAATTGTTACCCATATCGCTTATGTTCATATAAGATGTATTTTATCAATGTTGATTATGCCCTAGTCAATGATTCACTATTGTTCTGATAGCTGATTGTCTTTTTCTTTTATCAGGTACATGATGCCGAACACACCATGAAAAAGTAAGGTACCCGCCCATTCCAGGAAAAGAAAAGCTACTGGGCCTTCATCTTCCTCCTCTCCGACTCCAACCACTAGACTTTGATACCTCATTTTTTACCATCAACCCCATGAGGAAAGGTACCAACATCTAAAAGATAGATTGTTGGGTTTGGGTCGGTGTATCAACTGGGAAGCCCTTTAGACTGTGGGTTTATGTAATATCCCTAACCCGAGTCTAATAGTTTCGAGTATATTTTTTGGGTTTCGAGTGTGAAACTAGGAATTTATAGGGTTTCTAGTAAATTTTAATTTAATTTAGGGGGTTAATTTCATCTGAAATCGATTAAACAATAATCTAGAAAATTAAAGAATATATATTTTCAAAAAATTAATTATACAAATTATAAATAATTATTAGTGAAAATAATCAATTTGGGTTGAAATAGAATTTTAAAATAATTTTTATTGGGGGAGATTTGAGTAAAATTTAAATATAAATTAAATAGGACTTAATTGTAAAAGAAGGGAAAATTTAGAGTATTTATATGGAAAATAAACCTTAAAATATGAAATTTTGGAGGGAAAGGATTAAATGGTAAAGTAAGGGAAATGAGGGAGTGGCAATTAGGCAAATTTCCCAATTTTAAAATTTCTGATGAGTGGTTTCAGTTTTAAAGATAATGTATCTAGCCAACTTTTCACACATTTTATGTAACACCCTTAACCCGTGTCCGTTGCCGGATTAAGGTTACAGGCATTACTATGCTTAACACAAATCGTATCATTTATTTACTGTTATTAAAAACATGGACAAATGCATTTCAAGTTTGTACCACCATCGCAAACTTAAACATTAATAACTTATCCCAATCCATTTAAGCCAATTTCGTACATCTGCATATATATATATATATATTAACAACTCTAAGATCAATACATCCATAATAACAAACTCACATTCAACTAAAACAAAATATATATATATCCTTTCTTGCTCGAAATACCAAAGCTTAAACTAAATGTATATGCGCATGTTTGAACCAATTGCAAATATGTCAATTTAAATACATAGCATAAAACTTCATACACAAACGGTTAATATAACTTATATAGATCATATCAACTTTTGCATGTTTTATCATTCCTACCGAATCACATCATCAAACCACCTAAATACCTATTCGACATATACCTATCATTTTACACTTATTACTATAATAACCTTAAGCCACATACACTACTTCATGCCAAAATTTTTTATATAAAACAAACATATCCCATTTATCATTCGCATATGTCATTAGGATTTTACTAAAATGAGTATCAATCACCATCAAACATAATTAAACACGTACTATAACAAAACATGATAAACACATCTCATTTGCATGCCATGACCGACTATAATTAGCTTTAAACATCATATTTAGCCATTTTCGCATGGCCATAACATATACAAGGACAAAGTGTATTAATTCAAAACATAGTCTAGTCTATACATGCCTTTAGTTCAAAACCAAACTCAAAAGTACCAAAATAGATTGATAATGTGGATGACTTTTTTTGACGATCCCCGAGCCCGTAGCTTGGTCTAAATCTATAATACAAAACAATGAACACACAGAGAGTAAGCTTACTAGCTTAGTAAGTCTTAAGCAAATGTATTCAATCAAATGTTCATTCAATCATTTTCAATAACATGCATCATACCATAAAATTTAAAGCTTAACACTTATTGGTCTACTAATGCCGAATACAAATACCTCTTTTAGCTCAATTATTGTAATTATTTTATCTTTAATCTTCAATTTATTAGCTCATCATATAATTCAAATATAAATTAATAGCACTTCTCCAACTACTAATACTTTCGATACATTTAATTCAATAGGATCACATATACACAAGTAAGTATATACTTACACTTAGTAATTTCATATACAAGAAAACACAATCACATATCTATATATATTCATTTGACATTTCATTCATTCGTATACATGGCATCAAGGTAATCCCAACATGGTCACATAAACATAAGTATAAAGCCGAATATACAGGATTAATTATTATCATTTATGTTCGACAATTCAACACATATATACATACCTTATTGATCTAATATAGAAGATCAATTTAATAACTTGTAGGCACTTACCGTATGGGCCGAACATACATATATAACTTGTAATATCAACTTACTTCCTCGATGATTACTTAGCTAGAAAAGTTTATGTCTTGCAAATTTGAAATTTCATCACCGGTTTAAAAACTCGCTAGGCGTCCACTGAATCACCACACAAGGCACTAGGGCCGCTAGACCCGAGGTGCGGAATTTAAACATCGGCATTTAGCCTGCTAGGCAATAAGCCCGATATAATTCACGGCACAAGACAAGGCTGCTAGGCAATAAGCCCTATATAATTCACCAAGCACAAGGCCTTCTAGGCAATAAGCCCGATATAATTCACCAACACAAGGCCGCTAGGCTCAAAGCCCGAATTGATATTATTCCACCATCTCGTACACATTACATTTTACTAAAATCACATATATAACACATAATTCATATCACTTTCACACAATGAATTCAATTTAATTTAACTACCTTTCATTGATAAATTTAATATGTCACATTCGGCTATGTCTACATTTCAATCCAATAATTAAAAATTCAGCATATAACTAGGTTACGAACAATATTTATAGTATTAACTTGCTTAAAGACTTACCTCGAATATCGTCGGACGACAAGAACCGGCTATTCGATAACTTTCGCCTTTCCCCGATCCAAGTCTGTTTTTCTTTGTTCTTGATCTAAACATAATCAAATTAAGCTCATTCAAGCACATTTTATCTCAATTTAGTCCCAAAACACATAAATAGGCAATTTACCATTTTACCCCTAATGTTTCACACTTTTACAATTTAGTCCTATTTGCACAAAACACAAATTAAGAAAAATTTCACAACAACCTAGTTAGGCCGAATCTTCAATATAGTCATATAAATCCATGCATTTCATTTATTTTGCATTTTCGTCCCTCAAAAATTTATTTTCTCAATTTAGCCCTATTTAGCTAAATTTATCAAAAATTCAAGAACAAAGTTTGTTCATCAATTATATATCTATCATTTAACACCATAAAACATCATAAAACTCAACATAGCATCAATGGCATTTCACACAAACATCATCAATTCATGAAATTGAGACATGGGTTTTAAAGCTCTCAAAGCAACGATTACAAAAACGTAGAAATTATCAAAAACTAACCTTTAATTAAACCAAAACCATGGCTGAAACTTTGCTTATTTTTTTCTTTATTTTTCTTCTTTAGTTTCGGTGAAGAAGAATGAAATGATTAGTGGAGAAACACATGTCTTTTATTATAATATTATTAACATATTTTATTACATTTTAACTTATAATTATATTATATAAAAAAACATATTAACGTGAAATTATAACCTTATGCCGCCCACTTACATGCAAAAAGGTAAATTTGCAACTTAAATACACTTATAAAAGAAGACAAATCAATTTAGCCACTTAATTTAATAAGCGGCTACTTTTACCATTTACGCGATTTAGTCCTTTTATTTAATTAAGCATACAAACAATCAAATTTTCATACGAAACTTTCACACATAATAATTCACATATAATAAACACAGAAAATAATATTTAAAAAATTTTTGGACTTGAATTCGTGGTCCGAAACCCTTTGTTCGATTAGGGTCAAATTCATCATCATACAACTCTCCCCCTTTGGGATTTTCGTCCCCGAAAATCTTACCGTTAAACAAAGTCGAATATTGTTGCCTCATTGACTCCTCAGGCTCCCACGTAGCCTCTTCTATTCCATGTCGATTCCATAGTACTTTTACTAACAGAATTTTCTTGTTTCTCAATTCTTTCACTTCACGAGCTAAGATACGAATCGGTTCCTCCTCGTACGTCATATCAGATCGAATTTCAATCTCAGACGGGGTAACCACATGTGACGGATCAGATCTATATCTACAAAGCAGCGAAACATGAAATACGTTGTGTATCTTTTCTAGTTCAGAGGGCAACTTTAATCTATAAGCGACAGGCCCAATACGTTCAATGATCTCATACGGTCCGATGAACCTCGGACTTAATTTGCCTTTTCGACCAAATCGAAGTACTTTCTTCCACGGAGAAACTTTCAAAAATACCCGGTCACCGACCTGAAACTCAATGTCTTTACGTTTCAAATCCGCGTATGACTTTTGGCGATCTGATGCAACTTCGGACTATCTCGGACATCGCCACTTCATTCGATCTCTTTAATCAAATCAACCCCGTGTATCTTATTTTCACCGAGCTCGATCCAGTACAATGGTGTACGACACCTGCGGCCGTATAAAGCTTCGTAAGGTGCCATTTTGATACTAGATTGAAAACTGTTATTATAAGCAAAATCAATCAAAGGTAAGTATCATTCCCACGCACATTCAAACTCGAGAATGCAACATCTCAACATGTCCTCAAGTATCCGAATGATTCGCTCTGATCGACCATCTATCTCTGCGGGTGAAAAGTCGTGTACTAAAGTGTAGTTTGGTACCTAAAGCGTCTTGCAATTTCTTCCAAAATCTGCGACGTGAATCTAAGTGCGTGTCCGAAACAATGGAAATCGGCACACCATGTAATCTCACAATTTGAGATACATACAACTCAACCCGACTTATCGAGCGAATAGTCTGCATTTAATGGAACAAAATGAGCTGATTTGGTTAGTCTATCCACCATAACCTGCATCGCATCTTTCTTGCTCGGTGTCGTAGGCAAACCGGATACAAAATCCATAGCAATTCTATCCCATTTCCATTCGAGTATCATGATCGGTCAAGTAACCTGTAAGGCACACGATGTTCGGCTTTTACTTAGCGACAAATTAAGCGCCGGATATGTCCGTTTCATACCTGTGCCACCAATAGAACTGCTTTCAAATCATTATACATTTTCGTGCTACTCGGATGTACCGACAATCGACTATTATGAGCCTCATTCAACAACATCTGAATCAAATCCACATTCCTCGGAACACATATTCGGCTTTGAAGTTCAAACAGTCATTTTCATCAATTCGAAACTCTGATTCTGCAATACCTTTACACTGAACTCGTCTTGCCATCGTATCTTTGTCAACTCTCTGAGCATCATAAATTTGTTAAATATACAATGGTCTTGCTTTCAATTTGGCTATTATCGAACCATCATCAGACATAACCATATGTGCGTTTAACGCACGAAGAGCAAATAATGATTTCTGACTTAAGGCATCCGCAACAACATTGGCTTTCCCCGGATGGTGGTCAATCACTAATTCATAATCTTTCAACAACTCTAACCATCTGCGTTGTCTCAAGTTCAAATCTGTCTGAGTCATCAAATACTTTAAACTTTTATGATCAGAATAGACATGACATTTCTCACCGAATAGATAATGATGCCAAATCTTTAACGCGAATACAATGGCTGCTAACTCCAAATCATGTGTCGGATAATTTATTTAATGTGGCTTCAATCGTCTCAAGCATAGGCTACTACTTTGCCTTCTTGCATTAAAACGCAACCCAAACCATTCAAAGAAGCATCACTATACACAACAAATTCTTTACCCGATTCAGGCTGAACTAACACTGGAGCCTCGGTCAAAAGAGCTTTCAACTGATCGAAACTTTTCCGACATTTTTCTCGTCCATTCGAATTTGACATCTTTCGTAATAGCTTTGTCAAAGGTGTGGCTATCATAGAAAAACCTTTCACGAATCGTCTGTAGTAACCAAGCAAGTCCTAAAAGCTTCAAATTTTGAAACATTTCTTGGTGGTTTCCAATCAAGTATAGCCGATATTTTATTCGGATCAACCCGAATGCGTCGATTGAAACAACGTGACCCAAAAATCGACCTCATTCAGCCCAGAACTCACACTTACTAAACTTTGCATACAACTGTTTATCTCGCAAAGTTTGTAGCACCAGTCTCAGATGCTCAGCATGCTCGGTTTCATCTCTGGAGTATATCAGAATATCATCTATAAACGTTACCACAAACCGATCCAAATACTGTCTGAAAATTTGATTCATCAGATCCATAAAAACAGTAGGTGCATTAGTAAGTCCAAAAGGCATAACCAGAAACTCATAATGTCCGTACCTCGTTCAAAAGATCTTTGGCACATCGGAATCTCGACTGCATAGAATCGATAAATGCCCGATCTCAAATCTATCTTTGAAAACACTGAAGCCCCTTTCAACTGATCAAACAAATCGTCAATCCGTGGCAACGGATATTTATTCTTTATAGTTGCCTTGTTGAGCTATCGGTAATCAATGCACATTCGCATAGTCCCGTCTTTCTTTTTCACAAATAAAACTGGTGCACCCCAAGGAGAGAAACTCGGTCGTGCAAAGCCTCTATCTGTTAACTCTTGCAACTATGGTTTCAACTCTTTTAATTCTGTAGGTGCCATCCGATACGAAGCTATTGAAATCGGAGTCATCCCCGGTACTAATTCGATACCAAACTCTATTTCTCGAGCAGTGGTAAACCCGATAGTTCTTCAGGAAACACATCTGGATACTCGCACACAACTGGTACGGATTCAATCTGCTTCTCAGTAACTTTACTATCCAACACATAAGCCAAGTAAGCTTCACACCCTTTTCTCACATGCTTATGAGCTAACATCGATGAGATTACTGCCGGTAACCCATTCAGTCATTAGATTCAATTCGGATAACTTCACCGATTCGACATCTCAAATCAATGGTCTTTCTTTTGCAATTAACAACAAAGATCGTGCAAAGTTATCCGATCCATTCCCAAAATTATATCAAACTCGTTGAAAGGCAACAACATTAAATCGGATGGGAAGCATGAATCGAATCATCAACAGTGCAACTTTTACACACTTTATCAATCGAACACATCGACCCAAGGGGTTTGATACACGAATCACAAACTCGGTGAGACTCAACAGCAGAGTCTTCATCGGATACTAAAGTTTCACACACATATGAATGAGTCGAACCAGGATCAATCAATGCAATCACAGTAGTATCATAAAGAGTGAAAGTACCGGTAATAACATCTGGGGAAGAAGCATCCTCCCTGGCACGTATAGCATATGCTCTAGAAGGTGCACGAGCCTCTCGATCGAATCAGTAGTGTTTTTGGTTCTTTCGACTACCACTTACATTTCCGAATGCTCGGGTGGTGCGCCACGCATTGATACATTACTCGATCCGGTATTCGAGCCGTATTTTGCTCAGCTAGCATCGGGCACTCCCGAATAAAATGATCCGACGATCCACATTTAAAGCAAGACCGATCACGAAATCTACAACTCCCAGAATGCCATTTACCATAATGCTTGCACTCAACCCGATTCTGCTGAACATTACCAACACTGGCCATCGAAGTAGCTCGGGAACCCACAGGAGGTCGATCTCGTCTAGATAAGTCTGAAGTAGCTTTATGTCGGCCGGATTCATCTTTGAACTTCTTGGATATAGAATGAAAAGTCTTACTCGATGATCTTTTACGGATGTCTCTAGCTTCCATTTTAGCTTTTCTTTTCTCTTTCCCAAGCTCTTCGACTTTGCAAGCTCGTTCGACAAGCACCACGAACTCTTTAATCTCGAGTATGCCGACTAGCAACTTAATATCTTCATTCAAACCGTCTTCGAACCTTTTACACATAATGGCTTCAGTTGACACACATTCACGGGCATATCGGCTCAGTCTAACAAATTTTCGTTCATACTCAGTCACGGTCATTCGACCCTATTTCAATTCCAGAAATTCTTTTCGTTTCTGATCAATGAATCTCTGACTGATATATTTCTTACGGAACTCGGTCTGAAAGAAATCCCAAGTCACTTTTTCTTTCGGAACCATCGATACTAGTGTATTCCACCAGTGATATGCGGTGTCCCTTAATAGGGATATAGCACACTTCAAGCATTCATCTGGAGTACATGATAGCTCGTCGAGCACACGGATAGTATTATCAAGCCTCATCTCAGCTCGTTCCGCGTCGTCATCATCATTAGCTTTAAATTCTTCGGCCCCGTGTTTCCTAATTTTATCAACGGGAGGCCTGCTAGATCTCATCGGATTTATCATCGGAGGTGCTGAAGGTATCGGAGATGGATTATTCGGGGGTGGAGGTTGTTGCACAGTTGGATTAGTCCGGATGTATTGTGTAAACCACTCGTTCATCATCTGGTAGAAGGCTTGCTTAGCCTCCCCCTCATGGCTACCCGAGATAGGTCGAGAGTCTACCAGCGCTGACCCATGTGCGAGATCAGGCACTATGCTCTCAACATCATCCGCTACGGCTCTGTCGGGATCCATTTACTATATAAAACACATTTCAGATGTCAGAAGTCAACACACTATCATATTATAAAATTAAGGCATGTATAACTAGACTCACACACGCTACGGTAGTCCTAGAATCGAATAAACCGTAAGCTCTGATACCAATCAAATGTAACACCCTTAACCCGTGTCCGTTGCCGGATTAAGGTTACAGGCATTACTATGCTTAACACAAATCGTATCATTTATTTACTGTTATTAAAAACATGGACAAATGCATTTCAAGTTTGTACCACCATCGCAAACTTAAACATTAATAACTTATCCCAATCCATTTAAGCCAATTTCGTACATCTGCATATATATATATATATTAACAACTCTAAGATCAATACATCCATAATAACAAACTCACATTCAACTAAAACAAAATATATATATATATCCTTTCTTGCTCAAAATACCAAAGCTTAAACTAAATGTATATGCGCATGTTTGAACCAATTGCAAATATGTCAATTTAAATACATAGCATAAAACTTCATACACAAACAGTTAATATAACTTATATAGATCATATCAACTTTTGCATGTTTTATCATTCCTACCGAATCACATCATCAAACCACCTAAATACCTATTCGACATATACCTATCATTTTACACTTATTACTATAATAACCTTAAGCCACATACACTACTTCATGCCAAAATTTTTTATATAAAACAAACATATCCCATTTATCATTCGCATATGTCATTAGCATTTTACTAAAATGAGTATCAATCACCATCAAACATAATTAAACACGTACTATAACAAAACATGATAAAACATCTCATTTGCATGCCATGACCGACTATAATTAGCTTTAAACATCATATTTAGCCATTTTCGCATGGCCATAACATATACAAGGACAAAGTGTATTAATTCAAAACATAGTCTAGTCTATACATGCCTTTAGTTCAAAACCAAACTCAAAAGTACCAAAATAGATTGATAATGTGGATGACTTTCTTTTGACGATCCCCGAGCCCGTAGCTTGGTCTAAATCTATAATACAAAACAATTAACACACACAGTAGTAAGCTTACTAGCTTAGTAAGTCTTAAGCAAATGTATTCAATCAAATGTTCATTCAATCATTTTCAATAACATACATCATACCATAAAATTTAAAGCTTAACACTTATTGGTCTACTAATTCCGAATACAAATACCTCTTTTAGCTCAATTATTGTAATTATTTTATCTTTAATCTTCAATTTATTAGCTCATCATATAATTCAAATATAAATTAATAGCACTTCTCCAACTACTAATACTTTCGATACATTTAATTCAATAGGATCACATATACACAAGTAAGTATATACTTACACTTAGTAATTTCATATACAAGAAAACACAATCACATATCTATATATATTCATTTGACATTTCATTCATTCGTATACATGGCATCAAGGTAATCCCAACATGGTCACATAAACATAAGTATAAAGCCGAATATACATGATTAATTATTATCATTTGCGTTCGACAATTCAACACATATATACATACCTTATTGATCTAATATAGAAGATCAATTTAATAACTTGTAGGCACTTACTGTATGGCCGAACATACATATATAACTTGTAATATCAACTTACTTCCTCGATGATTACTTAGCTAGAAAAGTTTATGTCTTGCAAATTTGAAATTTCATCACCGGTTTAAAACACCTAGGCGTCCACTGAATCACACACCAAGCACTAGGCCCGCTAGACCCGAGGTCTAAAATTTAAACACCAGGCATTTAGCCACGCTAGGCAATAAGCCCGATATAATTCACCAAGCACAAGGCCCGCTAGGCAATAAGCCCTATATAATTCACTCCAAGCACAAGGCCTTCTAGGCAATAAGCCCGATATAATTCACCTGGCACAAGGCCCGCTAGGCTCAAAGCCCGAATTGATATTATTCCACCATCTCGTACACATTACATTTTACTAAAATCACATATGTAACACATAATTCATATCACTTTCACACAATGAATTCAATTTAATTTAACTACCTTTCATTGATAAATTTAATATGTCACATTCGGCTATGTCTACATTTCAATCCAATAATTCAAAATTCAGCATATAACTAGGTTACGAACAATATTTATAGTATTAACTTGCTTAAAGACTTACCTCGAATATCGTCGGACGACAAGAACCGGCTATTCGATAACTTTCGCCTTTCCCCGATCCAAGTCTATTTTTCTTTGTTCTTGATCTAAACATAATCAAATTAAGCTCATTCAAGCACATTTTATCTCAATTTAGTCCCAAAACACATAAATAGGCAATTTACCATTTTACCCCTAATGTTTCACACTTTTACAATTTAGTCCTATTTGCACAAAACACAAATTAAGAAAAATTTCACAACAACCTAGTTAGGCCAAATCTTCAATATAGTCATATAAATCCATGCATTTCATTTATTTTGCATTTTCGTCCCTCAAAAATTTATTTTCTCAATTTAGCCCTATTTAGCTAAATTTATCAAAAATTCAAGAACAAAGTTTGTTCATCAATTATATATCTATCATTTAACACCATAAAACATCATAAAACTCAACATAGCATCAATGGCATTTCACACAAACATCATCAATTCATGAAATTGAGACATGGGTTTTAAAACTCTCAAAGCAACGATTACAAAAACGTAGAAATTATCAAAAACGAATCGAAAACTAACCTTTAATTAAACCAAAACCATGGCTGAAACTTTGCTTATGTTTTTCTTTCTTTTTCTTCTTTAGTTTCGGTGAAGAAGAATGAAATCATTAGTGGAGAAACACATGTCTTTTATTATAATATTATTAACATATTTTATTACATTTTAACTAATAATTATATTATATAAAAAAAAACATATTAACGTGAAATTATAACTGTAACATCCCAAAATTTGAGTATTAGTTGTGTTGGCTCGGGTATGAATTTTGTGTGTTAGCAAAGTCTTATGAAGGCTTGATTTATTTAGGAAGCTAGAATAAATTTTAGTATGGTTTATTTAATGAAGTGGATTAAGTAAACTTAGCACTTAAGTTAATTTAAGTGGTAAATTAAAGCATAAGAGGAGTAAGTGGCAAGATGGTTAAGGAGCTTGAAAGGTGGCTTGAGGTTAGAGGTTCGAGTATCATGGAAAGCATTTTTGAAGACTTTATTTTGTGTTCTAGCATTGATGGACGGTCAACCTATGTTTATGATAGGTTGGACCTTAAGTTTTTGGTAAGTTTAATTTTGGAAAAGGAAAGCATGAAATAGGGGATAGGAATCTTAAGGTTATGGTATTAAGAGGGGACAAAAGGCATGGAATATGGAGGATGTTTTGGAAAGTAATCCTAGGCCTTTAGTGCATGTATGTGGACGGCATGGGTGTCTAGGGGGGTGGCCGAATGTTGTTAGGTGGCTTGGGGGGGATAGTTGGTCAACCTTTGCTTGTTGTGCATCTTTTGTATTGTTTTCTTTCTCTCCAAAACTCCCCTCCTTGGCCGAATGTGTACTATGCTTTTAGTGCAAAATTCCTTTTGGTTTTAGCCTTATTTGGTTGGAACCAAATCCTATTTTTTCTTTCTTTTCATTAATCCTTTTGAAACCGAAACAACATTTGATTTTTTTTTGGGCATTTTGTGCACATTTCTTTTAGGCAAAATAGAGTTTGGCCGAACCTCTCTCTCTCCCACATCTCTCTCTTTTTCTTCTTTGACATTGGTTCATAATCACATTTCTCCTACTTTCTCTTGGCCGAAACTTTCATCTCTCCATCTCTCTTTACTTTCTTCTATTTTATTCAAGTCATAAACATTCCTCTCCCATTAAAATCTCTTCCATCTTCTTCTTTTGTTTTCCTCTCTCTTTCTCAACTTTAATCGAATTCTTATTGTTAAATCAAATCAACCATAGCCGAATTTCTTTGATCATTTAATCATTTTGCCAAAATTTTTCCTTTCTCTTATTGTTTTGTTTTGGCCGAATATTCAAGGGTAGATTCTGTTTGATTTTTCTTCAATCGATTTTGGAAAAGGGTAAGTGTTCATGGCCAATTCTCTTTCAATTCTTTTCTCTTTTCCAAGTTATTTTCTTGTGGACAAAAGCCGAATCTTTGGGCATTGTTAGCAAGGTTCTAACCATTTTAGGAACCGATTATTCTTTTAGGCTTTTCGGGACGTTGGAAGCAATCAATCTAAGCCTCGTTTCTTTGTCAATCGATTTGGGTAAGTTTAGGTAAGATTTGGTATTACAAGTGATAACTCTTTGGGATTTAGTAGTATGGCCGAATGGCCTTTGTTCATAATTTTAGTATTGGCCGATTGTAGGACAAGGTGTTCTAGTGCGGTAGATCAGATTCGGGAGTTAGTTCTTGCGTTGGTGAAAGGTGTGTATCTTACACACTTTATAACTTGGTTTATATATGTATATTTGTGTGTTATAACTAATCATATTATGAAAGTGGGTAAATCGATGAGATCTGGATATGATACCATGATGGTATGAATGAAGATTCGGGTAAGTCCGTTTCAATATGCTGTTAATACATGTGGATTGAAATCATGATCTACGATTTATGATATATTTGCTATGAGATACATATCAAAGTTTATTGACATGAATTGTTTATCTATTGCATTGGTATGGGCAATATGAGAGGAGGGGGAAGATTGATAGCGTGTCTTCGGACACCAGTGGTTTGGCACCACCAGTGATTTGGTATCACATTCGTGTCTTCGGACACCAGTGGTTTGGCACCACCAGTGATTTGGTATCAAATTCGTGTCTTCGGACACCAGAGGTTTGGCACCTCATAGCGACTTGTCCCTGTGGTTAATTCCACCGTGGGTTGGCCCCACTTTTGAGATATGGGATCGTCTGCCAGTGATTTGGCATCACACGTGGGTTGGCCCCACAACTTGATGATTTGTGTCTTCGGACACCGGTGGTTTGGCACCACCGGTGATTTGGTATCACATTCGTGTCTTGGACACGAGAGGTTTGGCACCTCATGGCGACTTGTCCCTATGGTTAATTCCACCGTGGGTTGGCCCCACTTTTGAGATATGGGATCGTGCGCGGTGATTTGGTATCACATGTGGGTTGGCCCCACAGATGGATTATTCGTGACTACGGTCACAAAGTGATTTGGTATCACATTTGTGTCTTTGGACACACGGTGGTTTGGCACCACCGGTGGTTTGGCACCACACAGGGTAGAAAAAGAGTTATGGATGGCTAGGTTGGGTGCATTATACATATATGTTGCTTTGTTATAATTTGTGTAAGTATGTGGTATTTACCGGGAGAGGAATATGCACTGAGTCTTGGTGACTCACCTTCTCCCTATATATTTTCAGTGAATCGTGAGATCACGAATTTGGAGCCGGATGAACTCGAGGAGGCCATGCAATAAAGTTTGGTTTTACATGAACTTCCATTTGGGTACTTTATTTTAATTTGGTTTTCATATTTTATGGATTTGTAATAAGGCACTGTTTAATTATGGTTTTGGATTATTTATATGCTTTGAGATTTATTCTAAACATGTTTAAGCATGTCACTTGGTTAATCTAATAATTGAGCTCAAAGTTTTCTAAACTAAAAACTCATAATGGTTTTAAAAATCTTACCATCAGTAATATGAATAGTTCGATAGAAAAATTACAAGTTAAGTGTTTTCAACAAATTAAGTGATTTCCAAAATTCAAGTTTCTATACTCAATTGCAAACGGATTTTCAAAGTGATATTTCAAATTATCTTAACAAGGTATAAATGTTTTCTATCCTATGATTCATCAACTAAGTTTTTAAGTTTTATGTAATTCAAAGTAAATCTCAATTTTAACTTATTTTCGACAAATAAAGAATTTCAAAGAGTTTTTCACAAAATTTAATTGTTAATTCGATTCTTTCAAAAATATTTTCCTTAGTGACATACCGATTCTGGCCGTGGCATATTGACCGAGTTTGGGGTGTTACAATTGGTATCGAGCCAAGTTCAAAAAAGTTTTTGTAGGCCCAAGGCCCAAAATGTTTTAAAGAATGGATTTTAAAATGTTTTGATTATATGGTTGGAAAGGCATGGCCTCGAGTCTCCGACATCAACCCGCCCTGGTAAGTACATCAAACCGTTGATTTTGATGATATGATATGATGATGTTGGCATGACTGTATAGTAGTAGGAACTACTTTAGAGACCCAAAACTATAGGTTGAATGTACTCGCGAAACAACTTCTTAAAATTATTCATAAAACTGTGTTTTAAGAAAGTGGAATAATGATTAATGCATAACGCTTTTAAATCAGATAAGTCGAGACTTTAGACATGAGTACTCGTGGTAGAGGTCATATAATGCGTAGACGTGGTCGAGGTAGGATGGCTGTGTCTGAGCCAGTGAGGTCCGGTCAAGGATCCGAAGATGAGGTACCACTACCCCCACCACCAGCGGTTGGAGTTGAGCAACAGGATCAAGCGGGGATGACGCAGTTGTCTCGAGGCGATCTGTTGCGAGTTCTTGAGAGGGTAGCTGGAATAGGTGGAGGCGCAGGAATTCAGAAATTCGTATCTGAGTGACTTCGAGCCAATGGAGCCGAGGTATTTCGAGGTGTTTCAGCGTGGCTCCTAGTGCGGTGAATATTGGCTAGAGGCGACGGAGCGAATCATGGATGATTTGGATCCGAATGTCGAGGAAAAGCTGAAGGGATCGTGACGCTTCTTCTGGGATGAGTCATATCGGTGGTGGCTCACGATGCGATGTGAGAATGGTCTTTGCGCAGCAGAGGATCTCACTTGGGATTATTTCAAGGCGCGTATCGCGGAAATACGTTGGGTCTAATTACATTGATGTGCGCGTAAGGCATTTTCGAGTTTAATCCAAGGTAGTAAGTCCGCGTCGAATATGAGGCAAAATTTTTAAGACCGAGTGATATCTTTGGAGGTATTGTGGCATCGAGCACGAGCGATGTGTTCGATTCAAGATGGTTTGAGGACGAAGTGAGATTGTTGATTGCTCCACATCGAGGCGAGTTTCTTCGCTTTGGTCGAAAAGGCTAAGATAGCCAAGGAATCAAGGAATCTGCAAGGTAGAGTTACTGGAATAAGCATAAGAGAGGTTACGGATCATCGGGATCACCGGTAATTCTCAAAAGAGGGCTAGGCAAAATGGCGAATCGAATGCCGGGGAGGCTCATTATCGCTAATCAAGGACCAAACACGGTAACTGGGATGTGGGAAATATCATTCGCGAATGTTGGACCGAGGGAAAGGATGTTTCGAGTGTGGCTCATTTGGATCATCGTGTGAAAGATCGCCCATGTAAGCTAGCCAGAATCGATTCGAGGGTCAAGGTCGTGCTCGATTCGTAAAATGAGGACCGCCACCACAGAGAGGTCGTGGTAATGGTAGAGGAGGAAATGGTTCAGTCGCCGAGGCCGAGGAGCGCCCGCGAGAGAGGTGCCGGCATCCGAGGCAAGACACTGGTTTGGTGTATGCAACGAGACGTCGAGAGGAGGGCGGCGCGACGGGCGTCATAACCAGACGTTTTTAATCTTTGGTGAACCATATATTGCTTTGATAGATGTGGGTTCGACACATTCGTATGTTGCCGTGAACATAGTAGAGGCTATGAATCTAGACTCGAGACTACTTCTAGGAAGATGACAAAGATTTAGCCCTCTAGGTCACTCTGTAGAAGTAAATAAGCTATATAGAGATGTACCCCTAGAACTCCAGGGGTAGTGTTCGTAGTCGATCCGATGGAATTTCCATTTGAGGAGTTCGATCCGATACTTGGGATGGGTGGTTGGCCAAAAGCACCGAGCAAGTTTGGATTGCGCCGCTAAGCGCATGGTTTTGAAGTCGATTGAGGCGAAGAGATGGTCATGATAGGTAATAGAAGAGATTATCTATCCAACGTGGTATCTGCGTTGAAAGTCGTGAAGTTGGTTAGAAGAAGGGGTGTGAGGCATTCGTGGTCCATGTGTGTGCGTTGGAGGCTAAGGAGTCTAATGTGGGAATGTCCGCACGGTAAAGGAATATGTTGACGTATTTCTGAAGAACTTCCGGACTACCTCCGGACCGTGAAGTTGAATTTGGTATAGATCTACATTCAGAAACGGCGCCGGTGTCTATAGCTCCGTATAGGATGGCAAAGAAGGAATTGATGGAATTAAAGGCTCAGATTCGTGGAGTTGTTGGATCGAGGTTTCATTCGACCAAGTGTTTCGCCATGGGGAGCACCTGCATTTTTGTCAAGAAGAAAGATCGACGATGCGATGCGGATGTGTATAGACTCATCGCCATTGAATAAGTCGACGATCAAAAACAAGTATCCTTTGCCAAAGATAGATGACTTGTTTGATCACCTTAAGGGGCGGCGGTTTTCTCCAAGATTGATTTAAGGTCGGATATCATCACTAAAGGTGAAAGAGGTGATATCCATAAGACGACTTTTCGCACTCGGTATGGGCACTACGAGTTTACGGTGATGCCATTTGGGTTGACTAACGCTACGTGCATTTATGGATATGATGAATCGAGTATTCCAGCAGTTTTTGGACCAATTTTTTGTGGTATTTATAGACGATATTTTGGCTTACTCAAAGTCAGAGGAGGAGCATGATGCGCATTTGCGAGTAGTGTTGCAGATTCTGAGGGAAAAGCAGCTATACGCCAAATTTAGTAAGTGCGAGTTCTGGCTTAGGGAGGTGACTTTCTTGGGTCACGTAGTATCGCTTGAGGGGATTAGAGTGGATCTCGGAAGATTGAGGCGATGTTGGATTGGAAGCCGCCTAAGTCGATGGTCTGAGATTCGAGTTTTCTAGGTCCAGCGGGGTATTACCGAATATTTGTAGAAGGATTTTCTTTGATAGCAGCACCTATGACCAAGTTATTGAGGAAAGGAGTTCCATTTGTGTGGACCGAGAAGCAAACAAGGAAGTTTTGACAAGTTGAAGAAGATTTCGATCAAGCTCCGGCTTTGATTCAACTGAGGCGTGCAAGGAATTCACGGCATTGTGATGCATCACATCTTGGTTTGGGATGTGTGCTGATGCAGAAGGGAAGGTAGTGGCTTATGCATCTCGGCAGTTGAGACCACATGAGGTCAATTATCCGACGCATGACTTGGAATTAGCTGCTGTGGTTTTTGCTTTGAAGATATGGAGACACTATTTGTACGGAGAGAAATCGATAGTCTACACGGATCACAAGAGTCTTAAGTACCTTTTGACTCAGAAGGACTTGAACTTGAGGCAGCGTAGATGGATCGAGTTGTTGAAGGACTACGACTGTTCGATCGAATATCATCCCGGCAAGGTTAACGTGGTGGCTGACGCGTTGAGCCGTAAGGTTGTATCAGATTTAAGATCGATGTTTGCTCGACTTAGCTTATACGATGATGGGAGTCTTTTGGCAGAATTGCAAGTCAAGCCGACTTGGTTAGATCAGATCAAGGAGAAGCAGTTAGAGGATGATGGTTTAAATGATCGGAGGTTACAGGTTCAGAACGAAGGTTTAGAGGAATATAGTTTGTCCAGCGATGGAGTACAGTGTTTTAAAGGGAGAGCTTGTATGCTTAAGGATGTTGAGTTGAGGCAAAGGATTCTTCGGGATGCACATAACAGCCCATATGCTATGCATCCTGGAGGAAGCAAGATGTATCGGGATTTAAGAGAGCAGTTTTGGTGGCCAGGTCTGAAGCGTGAGGTAACTGAGTTTGTGGGTAAATGTCTGACGTGTCAGCAGGTCAAGGCGAGCATCGCCATCACCGTCGGGTTACTTCACCGGTGAAGATTCCACAGTGGAAGTGGGAAAGGATCACTATGAACTTTGTCGTGGATTACCTCTTACACCTAGTAAGAAGGATTCAGTTTGGGTGATTGTGGATCGTCTGACTAAGTCAGCTCATTTCATTCCGGTAAGGATGGATTATTCGCTTCAGAGGTTAGCTAAGTTGTATGTAGCGGAAATAGTGAGGTTGCACGGTGTGCCAGTGTCGATCATCTCAGACAGAGATCCTAGATTTACGTCGAGGTTTTGGAGAGCGTTACATCGGGCTTTGAGTACGCGGTTGGATTTTAGTACCGCATTTCATCCACGATCGACGGGCAATGGAAAGAGTTATCTGATTTTAGAGTATATGTTGAGAGGTTGTGCATTGGACTTCAGAGGCAGCTGGGAAGAGTTTTTACCATTAGCTGAGTTTGCATACAACAATAGTTACCAAGCAAGCATTAAGATGGCACCATATGAGGCGTTGTATGGTAGGAGGTGTCGACGCCTACATATTGGACCGAGTTGGGTGGCGCGGATGTTAGGACCAGAGTTGGTTGCGTAGAGGCGAGAATAAGGTTAAGACGATTGAGGCTCGTCTGAAGGAAGCCGGATAGGCAAAAGTCGTATGCCGATCTCAAGCGGAGGGATATAGAGTTTGCCGTGGGTGACAAAAGTTTTTTCAAGGTCTCGCCATGGAAGAAAGTGTTAAGATTTGGGAGAAAAGGCAAGTTAAGTCCAAGGTTTATTGGGCCATTTAAGGTGTTGAGACGAGTGGGATCGGTGAGCTTATCGCTTGAGTTGCCAGTGAATCGAGTCGATTCACGATGTGTTCCATGTCTCCATGCTTAGACGCTATCGTTCGATCCATCGCATGTTGTGGCAAAGAGAGGAAATAGAGGTGAGTCCAGATCGACGATAGAAGAAGAACCGTGCGGATCCTAGATCGAGATGTGAAAGTTTTGCGTGAGGAAGACGTTCCTTTAGTGAAGGTTTTATGGCGAGAATCATGGCGTAGAAGAAGCTACGTGGGAACCAGAGAGGATGCAATGAGGCAAGAAGATCCTCAACTCTTTTGATCGGAGTAATTTCGAGGACGAAATTTTCTTAAGGGGTAGAATTGTAACATCCCAAAATTTGAGTATTAGTTGTGTTGGCTTTCTGTATGAATTTTTTTGCGTTAGCATAGTCTTATGAAGGCTTGATTTATTTAGGAAGCTAGAATAAATTTTAGTATTGTTTATTTAATGAAGTGGATTAAGTAAACTTAGCACTTAAGTTAATTTAAGTGTTAAATTAAAGCATAAGAGGAGTAAGTGGCAAGATGGTTAAGGAGCTTGAAAGGTGGCTTGAGGTTAGAGGTTCGAGTATCATGGAAAGCATTTTTGAAGACTTTATTTTGTGTTCTAGCATTGATGGACGGTCAACCTATGTTTATGATAGGTTGGACCTTAAGTTTTTGGTAAGTTTAATTTTGGAAAAGGAAAGCATGAAATAGGGGATAGGAATCTTAAGGTTATGGTATTAAGAGGGGACAAAAGGCATGGAATATGGAGGATGTTTTGGAAAGTAATCCTAGGCCTTTAGTGCATGTATGTGGACGGCATGGGTGTCTAGGGGGGTGGCCGAATGTTGTTAGGTGGCTTGGGGGGATAGTTGGTCAGCCTTTGCTTGTTGTGCATCTTTTGTATTGTTTTCTTTCTCTCCAAAAACTCCCCTCCTTGGCCGAATGTGTACTATGCTTTTAGTGCAAAATTCCTTTTGGTTTTAGCCTTATTTTGTTGGAACCAAATCCTATTTTTTCTTTCTTTTCATTAATCCTTTTGAAACCGAAACAACATTTGATTTTTTTTTGGGCATTTTGTGCACATTTCTTTTATGCAAAATAGTGTTTGGCCGAACCTCTCTCTCTCCCACATCTCTCTCTTTTTCTTCTTTGACATTGGTTCATAATCACATTTCTCCTACTTTCTCTTGGCCGAAACTTTCATCTCTCCATCTCTCTTTACTTTCTTCTATTTTATTCAAGTCATAAACATTCCTCTCCCATTGAAATCTCTTCCATCTTCTTCTTTTTTTTTCCTCTCTCTTTCTCAACTTTAATCGAATTCTTATTGTTAAATCAAATCAACCATAGCCGAATTTCTTTGACCATTTAATCATTTTGCCGAAATTTTTCCTTTCTCTTATTGTTTTGTTTTGGCCGAATATTCAAGGGTAGATTCTCTTTGATTTTTCTTCAATCGATTTTGGAAAAGGGTAAGTGTTCATGGCCGATTCTCTTTCAATTCTTTTCGCTTTTCCAAGTTATTTTCTTGTGGACAAAAGCCGAATCTTTGGGCATTGTTAGCAAGGTTCTAACCATTTTAGGAACCGATTATTCTTTTAGGCTTTTCGGGACGTTGGAAGCAATCAATCTAAGCCTCGTTTCTTTGTCAATCGATTTGGGTAAGTTTAGGTAAGATTTGGTATTACAAGTGATAACTCTTTGGGATTTAGTAGTATGGCCGAATGGCCTTTGTTCATAATTTTAGTATTGGCCGATTTTAGGACAAGGTGTTCTAGTGCGGTAGATCAGATTCGGGAGTTAGTTCTTGCGTTGGTGAAAGGTGTGTATCTTACACACTTTATAACTTGGTTTATATATGTATATTTGTGTGTTATAACTAATCATATTATGAAAGTTGGTAAATCGATGAGATCTGGATATGATACCATGATGGTATGAATGAAGATTCGGGTAAGTCCGTTTCAATATGCTGTTAATACATGTGGATTGAAATCATGATCTACGATTTATGATATATTTTCTATGAGATACATATCAAAGTTTATTGACATGAATTGTTTATCTATTGCATTGGTATGGGCAATATGAGAGGAGGGGGAAGATTGATATCGTGTCTTCGGACACCAGTGGTTTGGCACCACCAGTGATTTGGTATCACATTCGTGTCTTCGGACACCAGTGGTTTGGCACCACCAGTGATTTGGTATCACATTCGTGTCTTAGGACACCAGAGGTTTGGCACCTCATAGCGACTTGTCCCCCGTGGTTAATTCCACCGTGGGTTGGCCCCACTTTTGAGATATGGGATCGTGCGCGGTGATTTGGTATCACACGTGGGTTGGCCCCACAACTTGATGATTCGTGTCTTCGGACACCGGTGGTTTGGCACCACGGTGATTTGGTATCACATTCGTGTCTTTGGACACGGAGGTTTGGCACCTCATAGCGACTTGTCCCTATGGTTAATTCCACCGTGGGTTGGCCCCACTTTTGAGATATGGGATCTGCCCGGTGATTTGGTATCACACGTGGGTTGGCCCCACAGATGGATTATTCGTGACTACGGTCACCAGTGATTTGGTATCACATTTGTGTCTTTGGACACCAGTGGTTTGGCACCACCAGTGGTTTGGTACCACACGGGGTAGAAAAGGAGTTATGGATGGCTAGGTTGGGTGCATTATACATATATGTTGCTTTGTTATAATTTGTGTAAGTATGTGGTATTTACCCGGGAGAGGGAATATGCACTGAGTCTTGGTGACTCACCTTCTCCCTTATATTTTCAGGTGAATCGTGAGATCGCGGATTTGGAGCCGGATGAACTCGAGGAGGCCATGCAATAAAGTTTGGTTTTACATGAACTTCCATTTGGGTACTTTATTTTAATTTGGTTTTCATATTTTATGGATTTGTAATAAGGCCTGTTTAATTATGGTTTTGGATTATTTATATGCTTTGAGATTTATTCTAAACATGTTTAAGCATGTCACTTGGTTAATCTAATAATTGAGCTCAAAGTTTTCTAAACTAAAAACTCGCAATGGTTTTAAAAATCTTACCATCGGGTAATATGAATAGTTCGATAGAAAAATTACAAGTTAAGTGTTTTCAACAAATTAAGTGATTTCCAAAATTCAAGTTTCTATACTCAATTGCAAACAGATTTTCAAAGTGATATTTCAAATTATCTTAACAAGGTATAAATGTTTTCTATCCTATGATTCATCAACTAAGTTTTTAAGTTTTATGTAATTCAAAGTAATCTCAGTTTTAACTTATTTTCGACAAATAAAGAATTTCAAAGAGTTTTTTACAAAATTTAATTGTTAATTCGATTCTTTCAAAAATATTTTCCTTAGTGACATACCAGATTCGGTCGTGGCGTATTGACCGGGTTTGGGGTGTTACAATAACCTTATGCCGCCCACTTACATGCAAAAAGGTAAATTTGCAACTTAAATACACTTATAAAAGAAGACAAATCAATTTAGCCACTTAATTTAATAAACGGCTACTTTTACCATTTACGCGATTTAGTCCTTTTATTTAATTAAGCACACAAACAATCAAATTTTCATACGAAACTTTCACACATAATAATTCACATATAATAAACACATAAAATAATATTTAAAAATTTTTCGGACTCGAATTCGTGGTCCCGAAACCACTGTTCCGATTAGGGTCAAATTCGGACTGTTACATTTTACATCAAATTAGAGAGCTTTAAAATTCTTTTCTTTTGCATGATTTTAAAGATCTATCATTAGAGAACAGATCCAACCAATTTCCTTCTCAAAATACTCTCTCAATTCACCCAAAATTATTCTCAAAAGTAGCAAAAAATATTATGAAATTTCTTAAGTTTCTTGAATCAAGATTTTCAATCAATGAATATAGAGAGAATCAAAGGTAATATTCATTCCTATACTTGTTTTTATGATGATTAGAAACATTTTTACATGATTTGAGAGTCCATTAAAGGATTTTTATCAATGTCATCTTCTTCCAAGAACACATGGTTATTTAATGGTGGATCATGAATTTTGAGAGGAAATACACAAATTAATGGAGGTTCCAACTCAAAATGGATCTATTAAAATGTTTTTGATCTTATTTATCAAGATTAAACATGATTTGTTAGGTAATTCAAAGAAATCTGAATTTCATCATCTTCATGAACCGATTTTCTAAAATTTTGTGAAATTTATTTAAAGATGAAATTAATGCTTAGTATAAGTGTATTTAGTCAAGTATTGATTATTGAAAGTGTTTAGGAGGGCTGGAGAGATCGATTTTGAGAGGAATTGAGTTTTCGACTTGATGTTACAAGTCTTGTAAGATATCTTTGTGAGAGGATTTCAATTAGTATAGTTAACTAAAATTCATGTTTATTATAGCATTGGAAAGGTGGTAATGTGTACTTTATCTCTGTTGAAGCTTCGAATCTTGAAGAGGACCAAGATAACCAGAATTTAAGTTTGGATTTGCTTGGTTGATCATTTGTTTGTTGTAGAATAAATTGTGTGGTGAGTGTTTCCAAGGGTGATTTGGTAAATTGACCATCATTTATGTTTAATTAGTAGATTAATTAATTATTTTAATTTATTAATTATGGTTAAATGGCTGATTTTTGCAAGATTGATATTAAATGTGCAAGAATTGAATTTTTATTGATTAATGGTAAGTAAGCTTTTAGGTGGTGTTGTGCTATTTAATTAAGTTAATTATAAGGATGATTAAAGCATGTTTACTGGAGTTTTTGATCATGATATGTTGGTGTTACAATTGGTAATTAAATATTGGAAAATAGAAAATGAAATGCTTGATTTAATTGGATGTTAAATGGCTATGTTACATGTTACACATAAACATTTTATCACATTAAATTGAGTACAATAATGACTGATTTATATGCTATGTTTGACTGAATATATTGGCAGCATGCATGGTGGATCCATTGGATATGGTTGGCATGCCATAGGATTTGTGAGTACTCACCTTTATTTGTTACATTGTGAGCATATAGCTCTAGGTTGACTAATTTGCTCTAGGTTGACTAATTTGTTTGGAGTAGATAAGGGAGTGTAGAGCATGAGTCTCCACTCATTGGGGTTATTTGAGGCGCTATAAGGGAGCGTGTGCTTTAGCCCGCTCAACTCGATAGACTATATTTGATATTTGTGGGAGTTCAGAGATCCGTTTATCCGATGTATAATCACCTGATTAAGCCATGAGAAGTGTATGCCAATATATTTATGTGTGATTGTCTCTATATCATTCAATGTTTGTAAGCCATGAATAAATGATTCTTGATATTGATAAAGCATATGGAAATTAAATTGACATGTTTCATTATTATTGTTGATAATTGGTGATTGATTGGTGTGATTAAGCATGATTTAGATGTTGATTTACAAGTTATTTTTATTAATATTCCCAGAGCTATTTAAAGCTCACACCCTCACAACTGGTGTAGATATTCGTCGGGCTTGAGGAGCTGAGGAGCCAAGAAAGAGAGTTCCAAGTAGGCTTGGTAGAGACTTTGTTACACGTTTTAGAGACTGTAATCGGGCATTGTGGAACTCCCAGAAATTAGTTTAATTTTGGTTGTAAATGGAATTTGGACATTGGACATTTTATTTTGGATGGTTTTATAATAATTTTGAGGCATGTTTGAGCTTCATTATTGAATGATTTACGGTGTATTGTTTCTTGATAACATAGTGATTGATAACACGGTGTGTGTGGCATGAAATTTATACTAATGATTGTTTAAATAAAGCTTCCATGGAGTGGTTTACTAGCGACTAAGGTACGCCACTTGTTTAATTTATTCGGTGTTTGTTATGCATGAAATTGATTGCCTAATTCTATATAATTAAGGCTTAATTGATATCAATAAATTCAATTGAATGTGTATGTATATGTATGTTAATTAATCGTAGCTAAATCGGCTTTAATTGGCCATTAAAATATACAAAATTAGGTTTTAAAACGAATTTTCCCAAAAATAGGTACAGTGGTTTTCACATGGAAGTGTGCTTGTGTAACAGTCTGAATTTGACCCTAATCGGAACGGTGGTTTCGGGACCACGAATCCGAGTCTGAAATATTTTTTTATATTATATTTTGTGCTTATTATACGTGAATTAATGTGTGTGAAAGTTTCGTAGAAAAATTTAATCGTTTGTGTGTTCAATTTAGTAAAAAGGGCTTAATCGCGTAAAATGAAATTTTGATAGTTTAATGTGCAAGGGTTGAATTGTTGTCTTTTTAAATGGGAGTCTTTAAAAGGCAAATTACCCATTTTAAAGGGTAGTGGACGGTAGTGGACAATAATGGCCTTGGGTTTATAATTTGTTTTATTTTATTAGTAAGGTTAAAAATGGTATTTAGTAATTATGTTAATAAAAATAAAACAAATATGAAACCAAGCAATCAAATGTTCATCTTGGCCGAAATTAAAAGAAAAACAAAGGGGAGAAAAGCTTCTTAGAGTTTGGCCTTTTGAAGATTAATTTGAGTAAGTAATTTTGTTCGGTTTTTGATAATTTCTACGTTTTTGTGATCGTTGCTTCGTATAATATCTGACCCATGCTAAATTTTTTGAGATTTGTGTGTATGTGATATTCGGCCATTGACATGTTCTTGTAGTTTTAATGTTTGATGATTTTAAATTAAAGATATATTAAAGATTAGCATGTTTTGTATTTGGGATTTTAGTGAATTTGAGTATTTTGGGTTAAATTACAAAAATGAATTTTTGAGGGGACCAAAATGCAAAATAAATGAAATAAATAGACTAGTGAGGTCCCTATGAACATTCGGCCCTTGTAGGGTTTAGTGAAATTTTGTGTATTTTGTGTTTTATGCAAATAGGACTAAATTGTAAAAATGTGAAACAATAGGGGTAAAATGGTAGTTTGCCCATTTATGTGTTTTGGGACTAAATTGAGATGAAATGTGCTTGAATGAGCTAAATTTTAATGTGTTTAGATCAAGAACAAAGAAAAACGAATTTGGATCGGGGAAAGGCGAAGGTTATCGAATAGCCGGTCTACGTCGTCCGTCGATAGCCAAGGTAAGTCCTTAAGAAAATATATATTAAAGAGTTAATTATGAGCATGTTAAATGATAATATTTGATAATTTTGAGTATAAATTTGTGGGTTAGCCGAATGTAAGGGTGACAAATTGGATTGAATATATTTTGTTAATATGATATGAAATAGTTTATTCGATATGATATGTGGATGTAATATGACGTATATGATTTGTTTATGATGTTCGCACTAAGAAATGTGTATTGGTGGATTATTTCGGGCTTCGAGCCTAGCAGGCCTTATGCCGGTGAATATATTGGGCTTAATGCCTACCAGGCTAAATGTCGGTGTTTAAAATCTCGGACTTTGAGTCTAGCAGGCCAAGTGCCGGTGAATGCGATTCGGACCAATGAATTGCTTGTTGTATGCTGGTGAGTTTTCAATTCCCGAACTTCGATGTTGAAATAGTAAAGTTACAAAATAAATCAAGAAAGCTCAATGTGAGTTCGGTTATAAGGTAAGTATTAATCATACTTATATGCCATGCTTATATACTTTATTGATAAGTAAATGAGATGTTGATTGGAAGTGATATACATATGATAGATGAAACTTTTATATATGTTCTATACCATGAGGAAGTTGGTTATAGGAAAGCATGAAAGAACTAAGGTATTTGTACCGGTATAAATATATGCATAAGTGTGGGATTATTATTTGGTAATTGATGTACGGTGGCAAAATAATGAAAATTTATGTATTACATGAGATGAATTATTCGGCTTAGGTAAATTATGTGTAAATTCATGAATGTTTAACGTCATAAATTGATTATTTAAATGTTTGTATAATCAAATGCTATATTGTGGATGCTTAAGACTTACTAAGCTAGTGAGCTTACTTTGTGTGTGGACTTTGTTTGTTTTATTGATTTCGTTTAAGCTACGGGCTCCGAGGATCGTCAGAGGAATCAACCACACTATCAAATCCCTTTTTGGTACTTATACACTTGATTTTTAAATCAAAGGCATGTATAGGTAGACTAAGTTGTTAAATCAATGAACTTTGGTTTTGTATATATGCATAACTTAGCCTTGCGAAAAAGGCTTATTTGTAACACCCCAAACCCGGCCCAAACATTACGACCGAATTTGGTATGTTACAGAGGAAAACATTTTGTAAAAATTCCTTTAGCCGCTTAAGTTTGGGTGAAAACATCTCATTTTATATCGTTTTGTTAAAACCATTGAGGTGTGTGAAGAAACCGCACTTAGTTATATTTAAAGATCTATTAAGTCAGGTTGTTACCGATTTTGAATGTACCCGATGGCACAATAAAACATTTTGCGTTAAATTTAAGAAAACGTGTGTACCCATTTTTAAGTCATTAACCACTTAAAACAAATTATCCAAAATATGTAAAGTAAGCAAAATAAAAATCTTAGGAGGCCTTATTACAACTTGAACAAGGAAATCCAAAATAAATGAAAATAATTCAAAGTCCGTTTAATCACATTCCCACTGCATGGCCACCTCGAGTCCATCCGGCTCCTCATCCGCGATCTACGAGTCACCTGAAAAAGTTAAAGGAGAAGGTGAGTCACCAAGACTCAATGTGTAACCCTTCCCCCAGTTTAGTGCAACATCATACACAATTAATAACTAAGTTAACATGCACTAAATCTAACATGCACCCAACCTAGCCATCCAATGATCCTTTTCTACCCCGTGTGGTACCAAAACCACCGTGGTGGTGCTAAACCACTGGTGTCCAAAGACACGATATCCATCAATATTATGGTGCTAAACCACCGGTGACTCGAAGTCACGAATAGTAGTGATGGGGCCAACCCATCGTGTGATACCAAATCACCGTGGCGCCAACCCCGTTATATTATCTCAGGGGCCAACCCATCGTGGTACCAAACCAGCGGGACGAGACGCTATGAGGTGCCAAACCTCTCCGTGACCGTAGTCACGAAATGTGGTACCAAACCATCGTGTCCGTGAGACACGGATATCACTTCCCCCTCCACTCGCTTAACCCACATCGGTCAATGATATGCATTTAACAAAAATCATGCCAACATGTTTATTTAACAACATATACCAAATATGTCATGCCTCCCAAAAGCATTATTAAGAAAACCCATAACAACAAGGACTTACCTGAATCCTTGCCTATACCATGATAGTATTAAATCCCATTCTACATCAAATCAGTTTAGCATATACAATGCCTTTAGCACAGTTATTAGTTATAAAGTGTGTATGTACACACCTGTTACCAACGATAGCCCTAAATCCCCAAAGAGTCAATCGGCCACACAAGATATCCTTGCTCCTATATTCGGCCAAACATAAGATTAGTGCCATGGGCTATTCGGCCAAACCAACTAAATCCAAAGGGATATCATTTGAAACCCGAGACCTCACCTACACATCCTTTGAATGCTAGCCACCACACACCAAGTGTTTCTGCTTCCCTACAATCGGCAACCATCCATATTAATAGCCTTCGGCTTTTCGATCACTAAAAATATAGTCTACTTAAGTAGATCCTTACCACCACTTACCAACCGATTGCTAACGAATGAAGGCTTGGTTTGAATACTCAAATCTGGAGCACCTAGACAGAATCGGTTTCAACACACCGATTAGCCCAAATCATCAAGATATTTCGGCCCTTTTCTTATTCATCCCAAATCGATGAGAACATAAGAGAGAAGAACAATAAGCATTCGGCTAGAACACTTACCTTCTCAAATCGATTGCCACAGAATATCCAAGAGATCTATACTTCCTTTAACATTCGGCCAAAGTGCTTCAAAATAGGAGAAGGGAATTTGGCACAAAAGTAGGGAGTAGATTCGGCTAGAAGGAAGGAAAATAAATGAGAAGGAGTTTCACGACAAGAGTGGGGGGATATTCGCCAATAGAGAAAGGAAAAAGAAGGGGAAAAGAAGATGGGAATTCGCAAAGACTAAGAAAAAGAGAATGGTTTTCGGTTTTGAGAGAATGAGAAAGGAGAGAAAAAATCAAAGATGGAAGAGTAGAGAATTTTGGCTTACTTGCAAATGGAGAAAAGAAAAAAAAACAACAAAATGAGGAGTATGTGCCTTAAGAGAATTCGGCACCCCCCCTTCACCTAGTCTCCTTGCCGTCCACTCCTCTTCAACAAGGAGTTCAAAATTTTGGCAACTCCCCAAATCACTCTAGGCCAAGCATTTGAAATTATTCAAAGGAATTTGAATCAGTCAAGTTCCTTCTTTTTCTCCTTGCCACCCTTTAAAAATATCCACATAAAATCCAATTAAATCCTTATTTATCTAAAAGAATTTGAATTGAGCACTCCTCTCTTTCTCTTGCTGTCAAAATAAAGAGCACAAAAGGAGATTTCTGCGGCTCGAACATAGGCTCCCCTTGCTCCCCCTTGTGGCGTCAATTCCAGCTCCTAAATGGCCTCCCTCTTGCCACTTTTCCAAGGCCTTTTTAGTGACAAATTTCCCCTCATTTAACTTGTAACCCCTACTTACTAAGGCTCCCTATCTTTAAAGCTTACAAATAAAATTTTCTACTACTCAGACCTGCTATAGACTTACAACTAAGTCTTGAAACATCTCAAACAACGACACCACAGCCCAAACACAAGCAAAACAATGCAATCTAAAATTAACCCCCAATTTAGGATGTTACGTTCTACCCCCTTAAAATAAATTTCTCGCCTCGAAATTACCGATTAGAAGAGTGGGGGTATTGTCGCCTCATCATATCCTCAGGTTCCACGTGGCTTCTTCCGTACCATGGTTCCGCCATAGTACTTTCACCAAAGGTAATCGACTTTTCTGTGCAGTAACTTTGACATCTCGGCCCAAGATCTTGACTGGTTGTTCTTCAAAGATAAGTCCAAGTTTACCTCAATCTCTGCCATCGCACAACGTGTGATGGATCTCGACCGATATCGCCTAAGCATTGACACATGGAAGACGTCATGAATCTGACTCAACTCTGCCGGCAGCTCGAGCTGATAAGCTACCGGTCCCACTCGCTTTAACACTGCATATGGCCCAATAAATCTAGGGCTTAGTTTCCCTTTCCGCCCAAATCTTAACACCTTCTTCCAAGGCGACACCTTCAGAAAAACTTTATCCCCTACTGCGTACTCCATTTCTTTGCGCTTAAGATCAGCTAGGACTTTTGCCTATCCGGCGCTTCCTTGAGACGAGCTCGAATTACCTTAACCTTGTCTTCAGTTTCGGGCTGTCACCAACTCTGGACCCAAAACTTGTCGCTCACCCAACTCCGTCCAACATGTAGGAGTACGGCACTTTCGCCCATACGATTGCTTCATATGGTGCCATTCGGATACTCGCTTGATAACTATTGTTATAAGCGGATCTCGCTAACGGTAGGTACTCCTCCCAACTACCACCGAAATCCAAAACACATCCTCTCAAAGATATCCTCTAAAATCTGAATGACCCTTTCCGATCGCCTGGCGTCGATCGTGGATGGAATGTCAGATCGAAATCCATCGTGTGCCCAAAGCTTGATGCAACGCTTTCCAGAACCTTGATGTAAACCTCGGATCCCTATCCGAGATAATTGATACTGGCACGCCGTGCAATCTTACTATTTCGACACATACGACTTAGCTAGCTTCAAGTGAGTAATCCACCCTTACGGTATGAAGTGAGTGATTTAGTCGACGGTCCACAATCACCCAAACTGCATCTTTCCTGCTGGGCGTGAGGGGTAGCCCATTGACAAAGTCCATAGTGATCCTTTCCCATTTCCACCGAGGGATCTTCACTGGTTGGAGTAACCCTGATGGCAACTGGTGTTCGGGCCTTAACCTGGCGACACGCCGACACTTTCCCACAAATTCGTTACCTCACGCTTCAACCCCGCCACTAATCGCTTCCGCAAATCTCCATACATCTTGCTACCTCCAGGATGCATGGCGATGGGCCGCTATGTGCATCCTGAAGAATTCTTTGCCTCAATTCCACATCCTTTGGCATACAGGCTCGTCCTTGAAAACATAGTACACCATCACCAGACAAACTATACCCTCCCAAACCACCATCTTGAACTTGTAACCTTCGCGCACTCAAACTGTCATCTACCAACTATTTTTCCTTAATCTCCTCGATCCAAGTTGGCTTAACTTGCAGCTCAGCCAAAAGACTTCCATCGTCGTATAGACTGAGGTGAGCAAGCATCGCTCTTAAGTCCGTCATGACCTTCCGGCTCAACGCATCACCACCACGTTAGCCTTGCCGGATGGTACTCAATTGAACAAATCGTAGTCCTTCAACAAACTCAATCCCATCGACGCCTCAAGTTCAAATCCTTCGGGTCAAAAGATACCTCGGACTTTTGTGATCCGTGTAGACTATCGACTTCTCCCCATACAAGTAATGCCTCCATATTTTCAAAGCGAAGACTACGCCGCTAACTCCAAATCGTGAGTTGGATAGTTAACCTCATGCGGTCTTAGCCGACGGGATGCATAAGCCACTACTTTCCCTTCTTGCATTAACACACACCCCAAACCAAGATGGGATGCATCACAAGAAACCGTGAACAACTTTCCGGCCTCAGTGAACGTAACCGAGCTTCCAGCCGAGAATCTTCCTTAGCTTGTCAAAGCTTTCTTGCTCATTTCTCCGTCCGCACAAATGGAACTCCTTTTCTTAGTAACTTAGTCAACGGCGCTGCGATTAAAGAGAATCCTTCCACAAATCTTCGATAGTACTGCTGCACCAGTAAAACTTGAATTTCGCCACTTTGCCCTAGGCGGTTTCCAATCCAACACCGCTTCAACCTTGCGAGGGTCCACTCTAATCCCTTCGGTGATACTATGTGACCTAAGAAAGCCACCTCCCTAAGCCAAAATTTGCACTTACCGAATTTGGCATATAAGCGCTTCTCCTTAGTACTTGTAAGACTATACGCAAATGCCTCATGCATGCTCCTCCTCCGTCTTTGAATAGACCAATATGTCGTCTATAAACACCACGACAAATCGATCCAAGCATCATTGAAACACTCTATTCATTAAGTCCATGAATGCCGCGGTGCGTTGGTCAACCCAAATAGCATTACCAAAAACTCGTAATGTCCATACCGAGTACGGAATGCCGTCTTGTGCACATCAACCTCCTTCACCTTAAGTTGATGATAACCCGACCTAAGATCTATCTTCGAGAACACCGATGCACCCTTCAGCTTGGTCAAACAAGTCATCAATCCGGCAACAGATACTTGTTTTTGATCGTTAACTTGTTTAGCCGACAGTAGTCGATACACATTCGCATTGAACCGCCCTTCTTCTTGACAAACAACATGTGTGCTCCCCACTGAGATATACTTGGTCGGATAAACCTCGGTCCAAGAGTTCTGAATTTGATCCTTCACTCCACCAATTCCTTTGGTGCCATTCGACACTGGTGCTATAGACACGTGTGCCGTTCGGGTAACAAGTCTATACTGAATTCAACTTCCCGATCCGAGGCGGCACTGGAAGTTCTTCTAGAAATACATCAGCGAATTCCCTTACTGTTCGAACCTTCTCAACTGCTGACTCCTTAGCCTCCAAGGCACATATACGAACCAAAAACGCCTCACAACCCTTCCTGACCATCTTCTCAGCCTTCAAAGCAGATACCACGTTAGATAGGTAATCTCTTCTATTGCCTATCATGACCACTTCACTACCCTCAGCCATCTTTAGAACCATGCGCTTAGCGGTAACAATTCAACCTTGCTTGATACTTAACCAACCATCCATTCCAAGAATCAAATCAAACTCCCCAAACGGCGGTTCCATCGATCGACCATAAATACTACCCCTTGGAGTTCTAGGGGTACATCTCTATATAGCTTGTTCACCACTACAGAGTGACCTAGAGGGCTAATCATCGTCATCTCCTAGAAGCGCCTCAAAGTGTAAGTTCATAGTCTCTACCACACTACTAGCAACGTATGAATGCGTCGAACCCACATCAATTAATGCAACATATGGAAGACCAAAAATTAGGAACGCATCGGTTATAACGTCCGGCAAGCGTCACCCTCCCTCTCGCCGCCTTGCCGCGTAGACTAAGCCAGCCGTCTCGCTCTATGTTGCTCGTACCTGCCGCGGTGTACCGCGACCTCGACTAGAACCATTACCTCTCTACCATTACCACGACCCCTCCGTGGTGGTCCTTCATTTCTAGCCCGAGCACGGTTCCGACCCTCCGCCGATTCTTAGCTAACCGAGGACAAGTCCCTTACACGGTGATCCAACGATCCACATTCAAAACATCCCCTTTCACCGGTCCAACAACCTCCCCAATGTGATTTCCCACAGCGATTACATCGAGGTGATCTCTCGACAGCGACCATGGGCCTCCTCGCTCGATTCGACCCACTCGCCTAGCCCTCTTACATTGCATTACTACCCGATCAGACGGCCCAAAGCCTCTTTTTGCTTATTCCTATCATAGTTCTCGTCTCACGGACTCCTTGACCCCTTCGGCTACCTTAGCCTTTTCCACTGTAATAGCAAACTCACACTCCTGGCATTGTGGAGCAATCAGTAACCTTAACTCATCCTGTAATATCCGGGTTAGGGGCTATTTTGTTGTTGCATGATATTGCATGTGTTGGTGTGCTATGTTGCTATTTCTATGTTTTAGGGGCTTAATTGTAGGCTAGGAGTGCCCTGAGTAGGTAGGAAAATTTTTATTTTTAGGCTTTATAGGAGGGGAGCCGATGGAGTGAGGATATGTATTTTATTTGGTGTTTTGTTGCACAAATGAGGAGCTGGCAAAGTGGCAAGGCATGTGCCACTTGGAGCTTGAGGGTGGCGTCATCTACAAGGGGGAGAGATCCGTGTTCAAGTCGCAGAGTCCCCATTTTGGTTCCCATTTTGGACGGCATGGAGGAGAGGTAGAAGGCAATTAGAATTCTACTTTGGACTTGGTCTTCCCATTCAAATGGGGTGATGAGGGATTTTAGGAGGAAGACTTGGTCAAACATGTTTGAAGGAGTGGTAGTGAGTGAATGGAGGGATTTTGGCCGAATTTTTGGGTGTTTGGAGTGGGGAGTGGACGGCTTAGTGTGGAAGAGGGATGTGCCGAAATGCACTTTCTACCTTGTGCATTTTCGGCCAAAAGTAATTGGTAAGCAAAAGTTCTCTCATTTTGTCAAACAAGCCGATTTTCTCAAAGAGTTTTCTCTCATTCTTTTGCTTTTGAAAACCGAAATACCACACTCCTAAAATCGGCGAAATATCTTTGATCTTTGGTGTTCATTTGTAGCCGAGTATCCTCCTCTTCATCTCCTTTTTCCTTGGTTCATTTTGAAGTCGAATTCTCCATTCATCTTCCCATTTCTTTGTGCCGAAACTATTTCTTCTTTTGTTCAATTGTGCAAGTGAAGCTCTCTCTTCTCAAACATTCTTTTTCTCTTCTTGAAACTTTGGTAGCCGAATCTTATCTTCCAAAACACTTTCTTCACCTATTTGCTTTCAAACTGAAAGTCCCCACTCTCTACTTATCTTTTATTCTTGTCTTTTGTTCAAAGCTCAAGCCGTTTGTCTCCATTTGTTCCTTCTATTCCTCTTGGCCGAAACTCTCTCTCTCTTAGTAGTTCCTTGGTGGCCGAATATTAGAAGGGTGGTAATCGTGTTGGGTTCTTGTTTTCTTTCGATTGGAAGGGGGTAAGTGTTTGGCCAAATGGCCATGTCCATCTTCTCTAGTTCTATGTTGAATTCGGTTGGATTAAAAGCTCATGTTTGGTTGTGGTTGAAAGGGTATTAACTTTTTGTTAATCATCTTGTGATAGGGTCTTTGGATATTGAAAAGTAACCAAGAAGAGTTTCGACTCTTTTTAACCGATTGGTAAGCAAAGTGGTTGTGGTAAGTGATTGGTATTATCATTAATCGCTCAATCTTTTGGTTTTGATTAAGTCAAGATCATTAAAGTTTAACGTTTCTCTTTTAGGGGTTGGTGATTGTCAAGGGGAATCACCGCTTGATTCGAGATTTGGTGGGAAACCAAATCAAGTTTAAAGGTGAGGGTTTGATATGGATTCTTTTGGGGTTAGATGGTCTTGGCCGAATGTGATAAGTTGTCTAATGCTCTTATTTGGCCGATTATAGGAGCAAGTTAATCAAGGGGGCTTAGATCTGTTCGAGGGGTTTAAGGTCGTTGTTTTCTGTGTGTGTAACTAACACACCCATACTTAGTAATATTATTAATAACTCGATTGCTTTGTAAAACCAAAACAAGATGATGGATTAATTGGTACCCAAGTGGGGTATATGTATGGATCAGGGTAAGTCCGTAGCATTACGAGTTCTCTTGATGTATACTCAATATTATGATCTATGTTATGTATGCTATGAGATATAATGCTTGGCATGTTGGCATGATATGCATGACTTGTATGAGATGCATGATCACATGAGTATGGCATGATGATGGGTGATATGAGTGGAGGGAGGATGATGATATCCGTGTCTTTGGGACACCGTGTGTCTTTGGGACACCAGAGGTTTGGCACCTCCCGGTGGTTTGGTACCACGTTGATTTTGTGACTTCTGGTCACCGTGATTTGGTATCACATTTGTGTCTTTGGGACACCGGAGGTTTGGCACCTCATTGCGACTGCGCCCCCGTGGTTAACACCACCGTGGGTTGGCCCCACTTTGAGATATGGGATCGCTCGCTAGTGATTTGGTATCACACGATGGGTTGGCCCCATCATCGATTTGTGGATCGCGGTCACCAAAGTGATTTGGTATCACACTGCTTGTGTCTTTGGGACACCAGAGGTTTGGCACCTCATTGCGACTCGTCCCTGTGGTTAACACCACCGTGGGTTGGCCCCACTTTGAGATATGGGATCGTCTGCTAGTGATTTGGTATCACACGATGGGTTGGCCCCATCATTGGATTATTCGTGACTTTGGGTCACCAGTGGTTTGGCACCACACTTATGGATATCGTGACTTTGGGTCACCGGTGGTTTGGCACCACCAAAGTGGTTTGGTACCACACGGGGTAGAAAAGGCGATATGGATGGTTAGGATCGGGTTGCATTAATCATGTTGCTATGTATGATGTGTGTTAGCATGTTGTTTTATCGGGAGCGGGATTTATGCATCGAGTCATTCGACTCACCCTCTCCTTTGACATTTCAGTGACACTTAGACGCGGACATGGAGTCGGGATGGACTCGGGGTGCTCATGCCACGCTTAATAAAGTTTTACTCAGACTTTATAATTTGGGTACTTTAGCTTGCTTTTTATTATTTGGGTTTTGTTTTGGATTGTAAAAGGCCTTTAAATTATGCTTTATGATGTTTATGCTTTAAATAGACTTTAATATGCCTTAACAAAATAAGTGGGTTGAAATTTTACTAAAATTTGGAAAGACAATGATTTAAAAACTATAACGCAAAGTGTTTTAAACTATACCATCGGGTATCTCACCATGACTTGCATTAGAAACTCAAACGATTTCCAAATCAAAACTCGATTTTCTACCAAGTTAAAATGTCTTAAGTAACACTAAGAAACTATTTGAATAATGAAATGGAATAAACTCGTTTTAACTACATCTTTTGGTTAAGCTTTCAAATTTTTTTTTGGGTTTTCTGAATACACCACTTTTTTTCAAACAAGCCTACTCAAATTTTCTTCAAATACACTAGATAGTGAAGTGTTTACATCCTGCTTTTAAACGAAAAACCTAAACCTCTCAAGTACGTTTTCCCCGTAACATACCAGATTCGGTCGTGGTGTAATGACCAAGATGCAGGGGTGTTACACATCCCTAAGTCCATCTTCAAAGCGGACACAGCGATCATGCTCTGTTGACACAATTCCCCGAGCATAGCGGCTCAGCCTCAAGAATTCTGCTTCATACTCTGACACAGACTTATTTCCTTGTACCAACCCCAGAAAAGCTTTCCTCTGTGCATCAGTGTAGCTGGTGCCCACATACTTCTTCTGATAAGCAGTTTTGAAATATTCCCAAGTAAGATCATCTGCCGTAGCACCATCCCGAACCGTGAGCCACCATTGATATGACTCATCCTTTAGAAGCGACACCGCTCCTTTCAGCTTCTCCTCATTCGTCAGATCAAGATCATCCATGATTCTCTCGGTCGATTCTAACCAATATTCCACCGCACTGGGTGCCACTCCTGATACACCCCGGAATACCTCCGCTCCGTTGGATCAGAGTCGCTCGGGTATAGACTTCCGAGTTCCCGAATTTCCTCCCCCACCAGCCACCAACTCTAGAACTCGCAGCACAGCCTGTGATACAGCGTCATCCCCCGTTTAGGCTTGCTGCTCAACGCCCACAGCTGGGGGTGGTGGTGGCGGTGGTGCCTCATTTTCCGATCCTTGACCTGACCTAACGGGTTCCGACATGGTGATCCCCGCTCTCTCGCGCCCACGACGCCACGCCCTCTAGAGCTCATTCTAACTATTGCGCTTAAATCGATTAAGGAATTTTCATGGATTAGTACTTGTTTCACTTGGTTATTCGCGAAGAAATTTTATAAAGAGAGTTTAATAGAAATTCTTTCGATTAATCAAAGGTTTAAGTCCTTTATCCTAGTTTACACAGAAGAGCACATCCATTCCCTAATACCTTTCATACTTATTCACTCCTCCCAGGGGTAGTTTCGTCTTTTTCCTATAGGGGTATTTTCGTAAATTTTCCAAAGTCAGGGTATTATTCATTGTGTTTGGCCTATGACCGAGTCTTCTTGGTTAGGGTGAACCGAAGCTACACACCAGGTAGGATTCCTGCGAAGAGGAGGTGAGTCACGAGGACTGCTTAAGTACCAAGCTCTTCCGGATCCAATCCTAGACATGCGCACAAGGGTTACCACACCCTAACTCGGTGACGTGGTCGTAGGTTTGTTTAATTAGGCATTTAAAGTCTTATGTCTTTTGTTGGAGTGGGCTAGTCCTAAAGTTCAAACACCTATCATACTATCTACCTACCCTTCTACCAATAATTCATACAGAAGTCGGAAGTACTTACCAGGCGGATTGGTGCAGGAGACTCGGTGCCAAGTCGTTTCAAAACCATAATTACTTCAAGAAGGCCTACTAAAACATTTTGGGCCTTGGGCCCCCACAGTCGAGTTTTGAACTTGGCTCTGATACCAATTTTGTAACACCCCAAACCCGGCCCAAACATTACGACCGAATTTGGTATGTTACAGAGGAAAACATTTTGTAAAAATTCCTTTAGCCGCTTAAGTTTGGGTGAAAACATCTCATTTTATATCGTTTTGTTAAAACCATTGAGGTGTGTGAAGAAACCGCACTTAGTTATATTTAAAGATCTATTAAGTCAGGTTGTTACCAATTTTGAATGTACCCGATGGCACAATAAAACATTTTGCGTTAAATTTAAGAAAACGTGTGTACCCATTTTTAAGTCATTAACCACTTAAAACAAATTATCCAAAATATGTAAAGTAAGCAAAATAAAAATCTTAGGAGGCCTTATTACAACTTGAACAAGTAAATCCAAAATAAATGAAAATAATTCAAAGTCCGTTTAATCACATTCCCACTGCATGGCCACCTCGAGTCCATCCGGCTCCTCATCCGCGATCTACGAGTCACCTGAAAAAGTTAAAGGAGAAGGTGAGTCACCAAGACTCAATGTGTAACCCTTCCCCCGGTTTAGTACAACATCATACACAATTTATAACTAAGTTAACATGCACTAAATCTAACATGCACCCAACCTAGCCATCCAATGCTCCTTTCTCTACCCCGTGTGGTACCAAACCACTGGTGGTGCCAAACCACTGGTGTCCAAAGACACGATATCCATCAATATTGTGGTGTGAAACCACTGGTGACTCAAAGTCACGAATAGTAGTGATGGGGCCAACCCATCGTGTGATACTAAATCACTGGCGTCAATCCCGTTATATTATCTGTGGGGCCAACCCACTGTGGTACCAAACCACTGGGACGAGACGCTATGAGGTGCCAAACCTCTGGTGACCGTAGTCACGAAATGTGGTACCAAACCACTGGTGTCCGTAGACACGGATATCACTTCCCCCTCCACTCGTTTAACCCACATCAGTCAATGATATGCATTTAACAAAAATCATGCCAACATGTTTATTTAACAACATATACCAAATATGTCATGCCTCCCAAAAGCATTATTAAGAAAACCCATAACAACAAGGACTTACCTGAATCCTTGCCTATACCATGATAGTATTAAATCCCATTCTACATCAAATCAGTTTAGCATATACAATGCCTTTAGCACAGTTATTAGTTATAAAGTGTGTATGTACACACCTGTTACCAACGATAGCCCTAAATCCCCAAAGAGTCAATCGGCCACACAAGATATCCTTGCTCCTATATTCGGCCAAACATAAGATTAGTGCCATGGGCTATTCGGCCAAACCAACTAAATCCAAAGGGTTATCATTTGAAACCCGAGACCTCACCTACACGTCCTTTGAATGCTAGCCACCACACACCAAGTGTTTCTGCTTCCCTACAATAGGCAACCATCCATATTAATAGCCTTCGACTTTTCGATCACTAAAAATATAGTCTACTTAAGTAGATCCTTACCACCACTTACCAACCGATTGCTAACGAATGAAGGCTTGGTTTGAATACCTCAAAATCCCGGAGCACCTAGACAGAATCGGTTTCAACACACTGATTAGCCCAAATCATCAGTATATTTCGGCCATTTTCTTATTCATCCCAAATCGACAGAACATAAGAGAGAAGAACAATAAGCATTCGGCTAGAACACTTACCTTCTCAAATCGATTGCCACAGAATATCCGAAGAGATCTATACTTCCTTTAACATTCGGCCAAAGTGCTTCAAAATAGGAGAAGGGAATTTCGGCACAAAAGTAGGGAGTAGATTCGGCTAGAAGGAAGGAAAAATAAATGAGAAGGGAGTTTGATTACGACAAGAGTGGGGATATTCGGCCAATAGAGAAAGGAAAAGAAGGGAAAAGAAGATGGGAATTCGGCAAAGACTAAGAAAAAGAGAATGGTTTTTGGTTTTGAGAGAATGAGAAAGGAGAGAAAAAATCAAAGATGGAAGAGTAGAGAATTTTGGCTTACTTGCAAATGGAGAAAAGAAAAAAAAACAACAAAATGAGGAGTATGTGTCTTAAGAGAATTCGGCACCCCCCCTTCACCTAGTCTCCTTGCCGTCCACTCCTGTTCAACAAGGAGTTCAAAATTTCGGCAACTCCCCAAATCACTCTAGGCCAAGCATTTGAAATTATTCAAAGGAATTTGAATCAGTCAAGTTCCTTCTTTTTCTCCTTGCCACCCTTTAAAAATATCCACATAAAATCCAATTAAATCCTTATTTATCTAAAAGAATTTAAATTGAGCACTCCTCTCTTTCTCTTGCCGTCAAAATAAAGAGCACAAAAGGAGATTTCTGCGACTCGAACATAGGCTCCCCTTGCTCCCCCTTGTGGCGTCAATTCCAGCTCCTAAGTGGCCTCCCTCTTGCCACTTTTCCAAGGCCTTTTTAGTGACAAATTTCCCCTCATTTAACTTGTAACCCCTACTTACTAAGGCTCCCTATCTTTAAAGCTTACAAATAAAATTTTCTACTACTCAGACCTGCTCTAGACTTACAACTAAGTCTTGAAACATCTCAAACAACGACACCACAGCCCAAACACAAGCAAAACAATGCAATCTAAAATTAACCCCCAATTTAGGATGTTACATTATTCCTTTTGGTTAACTTTAGCTGTTGTGCTCTTTGATATAATGGTTGGATTTTAAAGTCAATTTGAGTATAAGTATGAATGGTTGAATGTTTGATGTGTTCGGTGCTTGGCAAATTTATTCTTGGCCTGTTATATGCTAATCTAGGTTGAGATAAGATACATAGAGAGTATGTTTGTGGTTAAGATAATTCCATATGCTTTAGGTTTAATATGTTTACAAAAGCATTTTTAGTTTGATCACAAGTATTGTAGTAAAGTAGTAATAATGTATGAATGTGTTATTACGATGCATAAATGGTATGGATCTATTTGGTTTATATTCGACAATGGTATAGGCGCATATAGTAGGTAGAAATTTGTGATGTGAGCATTAATATTATATATATATATATTAAACTTATATATTAATAATGTAACTTTAGTTATGAGAAATGAGTGTGATGTATTAAATTGTGCGTTTGGCTAATAAAGGAACGGTGATGATACTTGATGATTTATGTATGTAATATAGTTATGATAGTTAGGTAAAAATTTTGTTATATGTTCGAATGACTAAGTAAACAAATTGAAACATTAGGTACATTATTTAATGTATTCAAACTTGGTGCATGTTGTTTGTATGACTTTGTGCAAGTATAATGTGACAGTTGTTATAAAGAAATGCATGCGGTATAAGTTTGTAATATCACTTGTATGTTCGGTCAGGAAATAAATAGGTAGCTTGAATATGCATCATAGAATCTTGATTGAATATCAGAATTAGATATGTGATGTATGGGGATCGCTTTGTTGATGTTGAATTCAAGTGAATGCCTGATCAGAATAGTGTTTAATTTGGTAACACCTCATAACCCTAATCTGGCGATGGATACGGGTTAGGGGTGTTACAGCTTGTCCACACAGGCATGTGAGGGGTTGCACACGGGCGTGTGGGTAAGTGACACGGGTGTATGGAGATTGGAGCTATCACACATGGGCATATGGGATTTCCATATGGGCGTGTGCGATTGGCCTGAAAGTTTTTCATGATGTGAACACGGTTGTTTAATGACACACAGTTTGGGGTACATGGCCGTGTAGGTTTTGGGGGTTTGAATTTTTGTCTTTTTAAATTTGTATTCTAAATTGTTTAAGTTACAATTTAGTCCTAAAAATTGATTAGTATAATTAGAGCCTTAGATGATAAGGAAACTTGGTAAAATTTTAGGATTAGTCTCATAATGGGTAAAATTCGATAGGAACACACTTAATTTATAATTTGGAATAGGTCTTGATAGTTTGTATTTGTTACAAGTTAGTCCTTAATAATAAAACTTGAATTAGACAGTAAACGAACTCAAATTAAGCTGAAATTTTTAGGCTTGAATAATTTTGACTAAAACATGGTCGGTAAACACTTAGATCCAAAATCAGATTAATTTTACCATATATGGTAAAATGACAAAAATGCCTTTGGGTTAAATTACATAGGAAAAGTTTAAAATTGGCTGATAAACCGAAATAGTAACATATTCTAGGCCCACATTTAGTATGCTTTTGGATGAATTATCCATTGATTTATGTAAAAATGTGCTCTTAATCCTTTCTTTTCATGTCTTATACTCAGGAAAGCACCCAAGGATAAAAAGAACGAGAAACGGGCTCAAAATGGACCAAAACAGACCAAAGAGGAAATCGACACGGCCTGGACTTGGACCCACACGGCCGTGCCAAGTCAATCATCTAGAACACGGTCTAACCCCGACTCACACGGTCGTGTCTCATTAAATAAATCCGAACACGGCCTGGCCACGATTCATATGGTCGTGCCTCTGCCGTGGAGAAGAGCAATTTTATTCGGGAAAGGATACTTAGGGAGAAAAAAACGTATTTCAAAAGCCTATAAATACACCCTAAGTATGACGTAAAAGGGGGGCCCAAAGCCATCGTCTAGGGCGTCGTGCTAGGCCAGAGAAGGCAGATTTGTGGGGATTCACTCAGGGATAGCCAGTTGATCCATCTCAAGAAGCCAGAATTATACTCAAGACGGAGGATCTCTCCTTCAATTCCTTCAGGGGGTTTTAGGGATTTCTTATGTTTTGTTTTATCTTTTCTCTTGAGATATTTTCCTTTATTGTTATGAACTAAACCTTCTTGGATACAGAAGAGATGAAACCTATGATGAATCTTGTTATTGTTTTCTGAATTATATGATAAATACTTAGTTTGTTCTTAATTATGTGAGCTTAATCCGAATTTAATGTGCTTAGGTGGAGGAGGAATAGACCCTGCCTAAGAGTAGATCCAACATAATTAAGCGGAGTTGATTGCACGCCTAGAGATAGGGTGACGAGATTTTGCCGGATTAGGGTGAAACCTAATATGGGAATCCATAGATCAATTTACTGCTATTTTAGGGGGTTATTATAAGAGAACGAGAGTTCCACTAATTAACCTAGGGTTAGACGTTATTCGCCTCGAGAGAGGGTTTAATATACGTTAGGGAGTCTTACGAATCAAACTAAGTGAATAAATCGTATGGTTCAGTGTTAGATAACAAGTGAAGTCTAGGTGGATTCTTCCTAGGGTATCATCTAAATCAACTGAGTTTTTCCCAAGTTATTTTCCAAATTCATTCTTCTTTGTCTTAGAGTCTTAGTTTAGTAGTTAAATAATTTAGATTAGATAAACAATCTCTCTTTATTTTTAGGCTAGATAATAAAAAGAAAGTTAGTATTAGTACTTTTAGTTCCTTTGGGTTCAATAATCCGGTCTTGCCTAAGCTATACTACTGTTCGATAGGTGCACTTGCCTCAATCATTGTCAGAGTTAGTTTTCAGGTTCGATCATTCTTTTTATAAATTTTAAAACTCTGATTCACAGCGATCAAGTTTTTGGCGCCGTTGCCGGGGAACTAAAATATTAAGAAAGCTCTATTTTTATTACTTTAGCCATTATTTTTATTTTTCGCAATTTATTTTTATTTTTAGTTTTAATTTTAAATTTGCTAAATTTTCTTTCTTTCTTTTCCTAGCAGGTACCTCTAGTTTATGACTAGAAGGAACCCGAGAGGACCTTTAGAATACGACAGTGATATTGAAGCTACCGCCCGGAGAAATCGCGAGAGAAATTAGGCGAGCCCTAAATTATCATGAAGGAGAGCGAGAAAGCAGATCCAATCCTACTGAAGGGATGGACGAAAATAATCTTCCACCACAAGATGTGCGAGAAAATAATGCTCGCGTACTATGTATGATTATGCTAAACCTCATTTAACAGAGCCGAATCTAGTATCGTTAGGCCTCGCTATAGTCGCTAATAATTTTGAATTAAAGCCTAACACTATACAAATGATTCAACAGTTTGTTCAATTTGATGGTTTGCGGGACGAAGACCCAAACACTCATATATCTAACTTTTTAGAGTTCGTGATACCTTCAAAATAAATGGCGTTTCGATGATGCCATACATCTTCGGTTATTTCCCTTTTCATTAAGGAATAAAGCAAAAGCAGTTGGTTAAACTCGCTACCACGAGGGTCAATCACTACATGGGATCAAATGACAGAAAAATTTTATTAAAATATTTCCCACTTTGCCAAAACACCAAATTACGTAATGATATCTCTTCTTTTGTGCGAGATGGATTTAGAGACATTATACGATGCATGGGAGAGATATAAGGATCTCTTGAGAAGGATTATCGCACCATGGTTTACCCTTGTGGCTCCAAGTCCAAACTTTCTATAACGATGTAAACCCCTCAACGAGGCAACTAATCAACTCGGCCGCCGGTGGAACTCTGAATAATAAAACTCACAAGCGACCTACGAATTTATAGAAGAGATGTCATTGAATAACTATCAGTGGCAAGTTACAAGAACAAGGCCAACAAAAGCAGTGGAGTTTATAACCTCGACGCAGATAACCATGCTATCAAATCAGGTAGAGTTGATGAATAAAAAGCTTGATAGTTTGTGTTCTTCGCAGTACATCCAAAGAATGCAAAGTGTGATGTAAGCGAAGCGTAGCGAAACACGAGTACCCACCCTACCAACCGGCACAGAGAGCGAACAGATGAACTATATAGGTAACAATTTCAGACTTAATAATAACCCATATAGTAATAATTATAATCCAGGTTGGAGGAACCACCCAAATTTTTCATGGGGAGGACAAGGAAATCAAAGACAACAACCTCCTCAAAATTTCCAAAATCAGCCCTATCCACAGGAAAAGAAGCCGAATCTAGAAGAGACGTTGAACAAATTCATAGCATCCACGAAGCCCGTCTCCAAAAACCGAGGTAACACTCGACACCCAAAGCAAACATCGATCAAAACGATCGAGAACCAAGTTGGAGGACTTACAAAGGCAATCAGGGAAATTACCCAGTCAGTCGGACAAATTGCGAAGCTATTATCCGAATGACCGCAAGGATGTCTACCGAGTAATACTTAAATTAATCCAAAGGAGCAAATCCAAGCCATAATAGCTCAAGAAAGCGAAGAAGTAGACGAACCCAGTCCAACACAAGGAAACGAGGTAGAAAAAGGTAAAGTTGAGGTAACACAAGACAAGCCAAAACCGGTAATCAAGGAGTACCAACCTCGCATACCATATCCCGAAGCGTTAACAAGAGACGACATAGAGGAACAGTTTGGTAAGTTTCTTAAACTTTTAAAGAAATTACATATTAACTTACCGCTACTTGAATCCCTTTCACAGATGCCAGATTCGAGGAAATTTTTAAAGCATCTCTTGACGAATAAGTGCAAATTAGACGAAGATCCACATGTGGAATTAAACGCAGTGTGCTCAGCAATGTTACAGAATAGACTACCACAAAAGCTAAAAGATCCAGGGAGTTTTACAATTCCATGTTTAATTGGTAGACTAACTGGTGATAATGCGTTAGCTGATTTAGGGGCAAGCATTAATGTCATGCCTTATAAATTATTTAAACAACTAGGTCTAGGGAAACCCAAGCAAACTAAGATGAGCATTAAATTAGCTGATAAAACTGTTAGAATTCCTAGGGGTATTATCAAAGATGTTCTTGTAAAAATTGATGATTCGTTTTCCCGAGAGATTTTGTTGTCTTAGACATGGATGAAGATAATTCGATCCCCCTAATTTTAGGAAGACCCTTTTTAGCGACTGGCAGGACTAAAATTGATGTTGATGTAGAAGAACTCATACTTTGTGTAGGGAATGAGACAGTCACCATCAAGGCTCTCGACTCAGCTAGAACATCGAATAATCAAGGTGATAACGTAAATTCTACTGATAACCATTCGGTTAACCCCTATTTTCATGAAGCACCACCAAAGAATACAACTGAACCCGATCCTAAACCCCATGCCGACAAAGAAATAACTCATGAGGAACGAGGGATTCAGATCAATGATCTAGACGAGTGGAAGACACACTTCAAGGATAAATTAGGGATACACGACGAAGAACCAGAACCACACAAGATAAAATCGAAAGAGCCCCCAGATGAGCTCTAGGAACAACAAACCACTTCAAAATAGGAGATCAAGTATTGATAGAAAAAATTGACACCCGAATATCTCCTCCGGACCCTAACACAAACAAAGAAATACCTTTTAGGGTAACCAGTGTTTTCCCACACGGAACAGTCGAGGTAAGTAATCCTATTTTTGGTACTTTTACTATAAACACATCTCAACTTAAATTTTTTCACGAAGACACAAATGTAAGCATGAGGAAGGACTTCCAACTCCTCAAACAGCCCTGAAGATGCAAATGAGAGGTAAAGTCTAGCTTAAGACTATAAACGAGTGCTTCTCGGGAGGCAACCCGAGCACTAACACAATTTATTTTTACATTTTTCTTTAAATTTATTTTTCTTTTTCTTCTTTTCTTTACACCTAGTTGTAAACTAACCAGAAGTGTAGATTTCTAAGTAACACGGCCTTGCACATGGCCGTGGCCGTGGCCGTGTGGACCATAAGAATCCTCGTACTGACATAGCAGAGGCCGTGCGAATCAGTTCCAACCACTTTTCGACGTCACGGATCCAACCACTACACCACGGGCACCAAAAAAAGGGGCACAACCGTGCCCCATGACCGTGTGAAGCTACTGACTTTCCAACCACGGGCAAAACACGCCCGTGCCTTAAAATCGTGCCAACATATTGACTTGTCGAACACAGGCTAGACACGAGCGTGGGATAACCAATACACCTAGGAACACGGCCGTGCGAGTCGGCCGTGTGAATCTACACACCCTCCATCCATGGGCGTGGGAGAGCATCAGATACAAAATTTTATTTAAACCCCACAGCCCTCCCCCTTCACCCCACCTTCTTCCATCTTCTTTTTCTTTTAAAAACCTCTCTTCTTTCCTTAGAAACAAAGCCTCTATCACTCTTGAGCTACGCTAGAACCATGCCAAAGAAGCGGAAGGAATCAAGCACAATCTCCTCAAAGGAGACCGATCTACATAAGTTCATGCCGGCCGCTTCATTCTCACAACAAGCCAAGGATATTTGAGGCTATCTAGTTTTTAATTCATTTTTCTCTTTTGCTTGAATTTCCTTATCTATACTTCTCTTCTGCTTAAATTAGTTTATTTTATTTTAATTTCTTAATTTTAAGTTCTAAAGGCTGCTTGGGAATCACACCACCTCAACCACCGCCAGCACCAACACAGCCGTAGAAATCACACCCACCTCGCGAACCATCTACCAATAAGGATTCTCAAGCCCCTTTATCTTTTAGCATTAGTTTAATTCAATTTCTATTTTCTTTCTCTTTACCTTTCTTGTCTTTAATTATATATTTAGTTTATTTTAAATTTGTCTTAATAAATCCTGGCTAATCCCTCACGAGTCTCCCAATTTCTTCATCTAGCGAAGAACTCGTGGGCAACCACCACATCCAGAATGGCCCTCCAACTTATCTTTCACCACGACCACTGCCAACTCAAGGAGCCCATCCATAATTCAGGGAGTTTCACTTATCCCCATATCTTCTAATCTGAACATTACATTTATATTATCTAACTTTGTACATTGAGGGCAATGTACATCTTAAGTGTGGGGGGTGAACAACTTAAAAAGGCACCTACATTTTATCATTATTCTCAAATTTCTGAAATTTGGTACCAAACGTTTTGCATTGTTCTCAAAATCCTGAATTTAGTCTTGTTTTTAAGTAAATTTCTCATATTACTAATTAGGATGAAATTTCTAATGATTTATGATCTTTATTGATATGTTTTAGATTAATTCATTGATAATTGTGCATTGATAATTAAATTCTAAGAATATTAGAGAATCAAGCATAATAAGTCTATTTTTCTGAATTAAAATTGTTTTCTAGGTCGTCTACCTGAATTTAAATATTACCTTGAAATTTGATATTTACAAGGTTGATGTCAAAAATACCCATAATTTTTGTGAGTTTTTGAGCCTCATAGAGCATATATTCTTTTTCTTGCTCACTTTATTGATTATGAGTGTGTCAACACTGATTTGTTATTCTAGAACTTGCATCGATTATACATGTCAAGACCACACTTTTGATTTGATATACAGAGATGATAAAGGCACCTAGGTTTTAACCCACTAACTCCATTAAAAGCCTACCTTCACAAATTAACCCCTAGTGAACCCCTTTTAATCCTAACAACCCTATTTATTGACTCACCCACTAATATTAACCCAAAACCTTTTGTAATAGTTATCACCATTCTTTCTAACTACCCTTATATCGAGATTTGATTTGATTAGTTACCTAATTATATTATCTCAGTAGATGAATTCATCCTTTATTATTTAGTTTGTTCTTAAAAAAACAAAAAAAACCAAAGTATATTCAATTGCCAATTATTGAAGAAAAAGCTCAAATTATTAGTTGATGTAATTTAGTATTAGTTCAGTTTATGTTTGATGAGCTTAAAATAGTGAAATCCACATCTTTAGAAAGAAGCTCGTATTATTATTTGATGTAACAACTTATTATTAAGTTTATTGTTTGGTAATTTGTCAATCCAATCTCGATTCTAACCTTATAATTCAGCCTTTATCCATACCTTAACCCTAGCCTCGTTACAACCATAACAAAGACCTTTTGATTTGTGTTTCATCTCATATTTCAGTGGTGGAGATTTGATTTTCATGCAAGCCTATGTGATTAACTCTTCATGTTTGACTTTTGAGTGTCTAAATTTTGAACCTTAAACACTTTGAGTGATTTGAGTGAATCTTTAGTGAGGATGTCAATCCTTGATAATTTCGAATCAGAGGTAATTATTTAGATGAAGGGAAACACCTATGTTTTGTGCTACAAAATATAAGGCTTATAGTGTTTGAATTTTTAGGACACTTTGAGTTGAATTATCCATGTATAAGTTATCTCTGAATTATGATGAGACACTATCAATGACTATTATGAATTATAGGAAGTTCGTTTTAATTGTAAGTTGAGAATTTTGCTTGAGGATAAGCAAAAGCTTAAGTGTGGGGGTATTTGATAAACCAAAATAGTAACATATTCTAGGCCCACATTTAGTATGCTTTTGGATGAATTATCCCTTGATTTATGTAAAAAGGTGCTCTTAATCCTTTCTTTTCATGTCTTATACTCAAGAAAGTACCCAAGGATAAAAAGAACGAGAAACGAGCTCAAAACAGACCAAAACAGACCAAAGAGGAAATCGACACGGCCTGGACTTGGACCCACACGGCCGTGCCAAGTCAATTATCTAGAACACGGTCTAACCTTGACTCACACAGTCGTGTCTCATTAAAGAAATCTGAACACGGCTTGGCCACGATTCATACGGGCATGCGCCATGGCCGTGCCTCTGCCGTGGAGAAGAGCAATTTCATTCGGGAAAGGATACTTAGGAAGAAAGAAACGTATTTCAAAATCCTATAAATACACCCTAAGTATGACCTAAAAAGGGGGCCCGAAGCCATCGTCTAGAGGCGTCGTGCTAGGCAGAGCAGAAGCAGATTTGTGGGGATTCACTCGAGGATAGCCAGTTGATCCATCTCAATAAGCGTAATTATACTCAAGACGGAGGATCTCTCCTTCAATTCCTTCAGGGGGTTTTAGGGATTTCTTATGTTTTGTTTTATCTTTTCTCTTGAGATGTTTTCCTTTTTTGTTATGAACTAAACCCTTCGGATACCCGAAGGGGATGAAACCTATGATGAATCTTGTTATTGTTTTCTTAATTATATGATAAATACTTAGTTTGTTCTTAATTATGTAAGCTTAATCCGAATTTAATGTGCTTATGTAACACCCTAGTTTTAGGGGTTAGGCATTTGGTGCTTAGCTCGGGTGTTGGCACACTCTAGTGTGTGGTTGGGTAAGTTTTAGGAGTCCTGAGAACCCTAGGTGGTGGTAGGTTGCCTTAGAAAAATTTTAGTTTTAGGGGTTAAAAGGGGAGCTTGGCGAGGGGTGTCTTAAGAGAATTATTTGGGAGTTTATGTCACAAGAAAGGAGCTGGTGGAGTGGCAGGATAGGCGCCACTAAGGCCTTATGTCGGTGACGCCATTTGCAGGGGGGAAGAGGCTCAGGTTCGATTCGCAAGAGCAGCAAATGGGCATTCTTTTTTGCGTCATCTTGGTGGGGTGGATGGACGGTTTGAAAGGCTTAAAAGGTGGAGAAGACTTGGTCATTTTTTTTGAATTTGGCTAGGTAATAGTTTGACTCATTCAACTTTTTGAATGGGTGGTAGGGAGATATTTTAGGAGGATTTTGGGGACTATTTTTGGGGGTTGGAGCTTGGCCTTTTAGTATAAATAGGGGAGTGCTCATTATTCATTCACCATCTGCCTTCTCTCCTTTCTTCTTCTCTCACATTTTCTCCAAGTGGCCGAACCCTCCACTCTCCCTATTTCCCTTCCTTTTCACTTCAAAACCAAAAGCACACCCCACACCTTTCTTTCTCCTTTCTTTGGCTGAAACCAGTGTTCCCTACCCCTTGATTTAGTTAATAGCGAATCTACATCCATCACCCCTTTGCCGAATTTCCTTCTAGCACTTGGGCGAGTGTTAACTTAGATCCTTTCGAGTTCCGTGATCGAGATACTTGGGGTTTTAGTGGTTGGCCAAGCCTCCGTTGTAGTGATCGGTTTGATCAAGTGGAGGTAAGGTTATTTATTAAGGTTAAGTGCTTAAGTGGTGTTTTGAGGGTTAACCATTTACTGATTAAGCTTTTGCATGGAGGCCACAACACCGATCGAGTGGGCAAGGGAAGGTCCCTATTCGAAGTTTAAGAAGAGAGCGGTTTCTGGCACATGCGAGATTGGCCACCGGGGTGTGGGCGGCGAGCAGAAAAACGATAGGCGAGATAGCCGTAGTTTCGCTAGACGATAGCATCGAGGATCGAGAGTCTAGAACTCCTAGTAGTAAGGTGTGTAACTAACCCACTTTGTTTTAGGGTTTTTATGTGTTATATGTTTTGCTAACAAGTGCGATAATAAATGTGCCATATATATATACCCCTAAAGGGTATAGCGATGATCGAGTTAGTATCGAACTTGTTGCAATGTGATTACTTGCTTGTATATGAGTATGTTTATGGATAATAATAAGCATGTGCATGCATTATCACGATTATATTCTATGTGGCATGTGCATGGGTGGGATATGAAAAGAAGGTGCGGGTGTACTTCGAGCACGTGGTTGATGTCGACCGTGCTACATCGTGGATTAGCGCTGATCGAGGTCGCGTTGTGGATCTTGGCGAGTTAGTTCGCGTGGTTACCTTGATTGATATGAGCTTTATGCCATATCGTGGCTTGATGGATTCTTTGTGTGCTCCATCGTGGTTTGATGTTAGCTATATCTTTGCATCGTGGATGGCATTGGTTGCCTTTTTGGAGGAAAAGGAGAGGGTGACTCGATAGTCCCCAGTGTGTGGTAAATTTGGATAAGGGGTGTGTAGCGGATGGACCCTAGGTTGGGTTGGGAATCATGTTGCATTGTTTTTGTAATAATATGGAAATGGGCCAAGCCCAATATGACATGTGGATAGGTATGTTTCGGGAACATACGTGGAAATGGGCCAAGCCCAGTTGATGTGTGGTTTATTATGAAATGGGCCTAGCCCAGTAGTTGAGTATGACGTGAATGTGGGCCAAGCCCAGATTGTGGTAAATGTTTAAATGAATATATATATATACTTGTTGCCTTTGGTGATTGGGATACTATGTGGCTAAGCATGTGGGTGGATTTCAGTGGCTAACTTACATACTTGAAATCAGTATGACTCACCCAACTTTTTAATCATCGCAGGTGAGTCGTGATTAGTGGACGGGTTGGAGTGGATACAAGGTGGCCCATGCAGAAGGAGATTTTCATACAGAAAATGTTTCACTTTAATTAAGTATTTTATATTATCAGTATTTTGGGATTTTATTGATGTAATAAGGGCCTCTTTGGGTTAAAGTACTCTATTTATTGAAGTTGAAGTTTACACTATACTTAGTAATAATTTCGCAAAAAGATTCATATTATAGCAACTTATAATAATGTCTTAATTTGGAAGTTTTAAACAAGCTTACATGATTGAATAATTTTAAATGGACACGATTTTCAGCGATAACAAATTTTCAAGTTTAGTTCTAAAGTCAAAGATTTCCAACCGTCTTTCCCAGTGACATATCCAGATTCGGTCGTAGTGAATGGGCCGGGTTTGGGGATGTTACAGTTTGGTATCAGAGCCCGGTTCAAAACTCGGCTTTGAGGGTTTTGGGTCCAAAAACCTTTTTCAAAGTGGGCTTTTAAGAAATTTTTCAGGTTACTCTGGCATGGCACCTGTACCTCCGACCCGAAGTCCACCAGGTAAGTACTTCGAACTTTTGAAGTGATTTGTTTGTATGAATTGTTATGGGTTTATTTGGGCTCGTAGATTAGAATATTCAGGCTGTTGGACCCTAAGATTAGTCTACTCAAACACGTGCATAAGATTTAAAGTGCCTAATAAACAAACCTGTGAAGTAAGTCGCCGAGTTAAGGTGTGGTAACCTTGGTGCGCATGTCTAGGAGTGGATCCGGAAGAGCCTGGTACTTAAGCAGTCCTCGTGACTCACCTCCTCTTCGCAGGAATCCTACCTGGTGCGTAGCTACGGTTCACCTTAACCAAGAGGACTTGTTCATAGGCTAAACCAGTTATTAAAACCCGAAAGGGATTTGCCTCACTGTTTTAAAAACCTTAGTTTTAAAATTTCCAAAATTTACCCCTTTGGTTTGTGAAACTCTAAATCTGATTTTGAAAGATGTTTTCTCGATTTACAAAATTACCAAAAATACCCCTGTAGGAAAATGACGAAATTACCCCTGGGTAGGAAGGAAACTTTGATTGATCGAAAGAACTACTCTCGGAAACTTCATTGCATAAAATTGCTCGTGGATAAAAGCAGTGAAACAATAATTTCTAATTCATAAAACTTTCTAAACAGATTAAATCAAGCGCTAGAGATGAGTTCTAGGGACGCGGTAGAGGAAGAATGACGACCGGAACGGTGAGGGTCCGCTATGGGTCGAGCGAAGTGCCGCCCAGAAGTGGATGTAGAGGAACAAGACCCGATAAGTGAAGAGAACTTGATGTCATGAGGCTATGTTACGCGTGCTTCCGCAAGTGGCAAGAGCTAGTAGGGAAATAGAGCTCGGAAGTCGGTGGCGAGAGAGGCTTAGGTCTAACGGGGTGAAGTTTTTAGGGAGTATCTGGAGTAGCTCGAACGTAGCGGAGTATTGGCTAGAAGGAGTCGAGAGAATTATGGACGACTTGGATTGCGCCCGGAGGAAAAGCTAAAAGGTCTTTGTTTAGCTACTACGGGATGAGGCTTATCGATGGTGGCTCACTGTCAAACAAGGTGTACCCTGCAGATCGATTGGATTGGGACTACTTTAAGGAAAAGTTTGAAGGAAAATATGTTGGAGCAAGCTACTTAGATGCGCAAAGGAAGGCGTTTCTAAATGGGTGCAAGGAAATAAGTCGATAGCGAGAATCACGGCGAGTTTGTGCGGCTAAGTCAATATGCTAAAGGAATTGTGGCCTTGACTATGAGAGAAGTGCGTCCGGTTTTGAAGACGGATTGCGAGATGAGCTTCGAGTCTTGATCGCTCCGCAGAGGAAAGAGACTTCGCGGTGCTAGTGGAGAAAGCTCGTATAGCCGAAGAAGTTAAGAGGAAGGTAAGGGGAAACCGAGAAAAGAATAGGAACGAGAATAAGAGAAGTATTGGACCATCAGCATCGTTTGGTAATGTCCAGAAAAGACCAAAGATCGAGAATCCTGTAAGTGCACTTGTACCAATGGATCGGAATCGTTTTTGTGCTCGATGTGGAAGACCTCACACAGGAGAGTGCTGGGGAAATAGTAAAGAATGTTTTCGGTGTGGGTCTAAGGCACATTTGGTCAAGAATTGTCCTCAAGCGACGAGGAGTCGTGGTTCAAGTCATGGAAGGAGTGGTTCTAGTCGGAGTCAACCAAGGATGTGATGCTAGGTAAGTTCCTTTGCTTTGGTACTTGCGTTAATTACTTTGTTTGCTTATGAGTTAGCCTTTCCTGTGTTGCTAAGAGAGGCGTTTCGAATTTTGAGCGCGAATTTGGAGATTGTGTAGGTACGATAGCCTTAGTAAGATCAGAGTGTGCAGCGTAAGCGTAAGGTGGTAAAATAGGTTGTATGGACGTTTGTTAGTAAAGTAATTTCGAGGACGAAATTATTTTAAGGAGGGTAGAATTGTAACACCCTAGTTTTAGGGGTTAGGCATTTGGTGCTTAGCTCGGGTGTTGGCACACTCTAGTGTGTGGTTGGGTAAGTTTTAGGAGTCCTGAGAACCCTAGGTGGTGGTAGGTTGCCTTAGAAAAATTTTAGTTTTAGGGGTTAAAAGGGGAGCTTGGCGAGGGGTGTCTTAAGAGAATTATTTGGGAGTTTATGTCACAAGAAAGGAGCTGGTGGAGTGGCAGGATAGGCGCCACTAAGGCCTTATGTGGGTGACGCCATTTGCAGGGGGGAAGAGGCTCAGGTTCGATTCGCAAGAGCAGCAAATGGGCATTCTTTTTTGCGTCATCTTGGTGGGGTGGATGGACGGTTTGAAAGGCTTAAAAGGTGGAGAAGACTTGGTCATTTTTTTTGAATTTGGCTAGGTAATAGTTTGACTCATTCAACTTTTTGAATGGGTGGTAGGGAGATATTTTAGGAGGATTTTGGGGACTATTTTTGGGGGGTTGGAGCTTGGCCTTTTAGTATAAATAGGGGGGGAGTGCTCATTATTCATTCACCATCGCCTTCTCTCCTTTCTTCTTCTCTCACATTTTTCTCCAAGTGGCCGAACCCTCCACTCTCCCTATTTCCCTTCCTTTTCACTTCAAAACCAAAAGCACACCCCACACCTTTCTTTCTCCTTTCTTTGGCTGAAACCAGTGTTCCCTACCCCTTGATTTAGTTAATAGCCGAATCTACATCCATCACCCATTTGCCGAATTTCCTTCTAGCACTTGGGCCGAGTGTTAACTTAGATCCTTTCGAGTTCCGTGACTGAGATACTTGGGGTTTTAGTGGTTGGCCAAGCCTCCGTTGTAGCAGTCAGTTTGATCAAGTGGAGGTAAGGTTATTTATTAAGGTTAAGTGCTTAAGTGGTGTTTTGAGGGTTAACCTGTTTACCTGATTAAGCTTTTGCATGGAGGCCACAACCAGTCAGAGTGGGCAAGGGAAGGTCCCTATTCCGAAGTTTAAGAAGAGAGCGGTTTCTGCTGTACGAGATTGGCCACCGGGGTGTGGGCCAGCAGCAGAAAACGATAGGCAGATAGCCGTAGTTTCGCTAGACGATAGCATCGAGGATCGAGAGTCTAGAACTCCTAGTAGTAAGGTGTGTAACTAACCCACTGTTTCCAGGTTTTTATGTGTTATATGTTTTGCTAACAAGTGCAGTAATAAATGTGCCATATATATACCCCTAAAGGGTATAGCGATGATCAGGTTAGTATCGAACTTGTTGCAATGTGATTACTTGCTTGTATATGAGTATGTTTATGGATAATAATAAGCATGTGCATGCATTATCACGATTATATTCTATGTGGCATGTGCATGGGTGGGATATGAAAAGAAGGTACGGGTGTACTTGAGTACGTGGTTGATGTCGACCGTGCTACATCGTGGATTGGCGCCGACCGAGGTCGCGTTGTGGATCTTGGCGAGTTAGTTCGCGTAGTTACCTTGATTGATATGAGCTTTATGCCATATCGTGGCTTGATGGATTGTTGTGTGCTCCATCGTGGTTTGATGTTAGCTATATCTTTTGCATCGTGGATGGCATTGGTTGCCTTTTTGGAGGAAAAGGAGAGGGTGACTCGATAGTCCCCGGTGTGTGGTAGGTGGATAAGGGGGTGTGTAGCGGATGGACCCTAGGTTGGGTTGGGAATCATGTTGCATTGTTTTTGTAATAATATGGAAATGGGCCAAGCCCAATATGACATGTGGATAGGTATGTTTCGGGAACATACGTGGAAATGGGCCAAGCCCGGTTGATGTGTGGTTTATTATGAAATGGGCCTAGCCCAAGAGTTGAGTATGGCGTGAATGTGGGCCAAGCCCAGTTGTAGTAAATGTTTAAATGAATATATATATATACTTGTTGCCTTTGGTGATTGGGATACTATGTGGCTAAGCATGTGGGTGGATTTTGGTGGCTAACTTACACCTCGAGTGCTGTATGACTCACCCAACTTTTTAATCATCGCGGTGAGTCGTGATTAGTGGACGGGTTGGAGTGGATACAAGGTGGCCCATGCAGAAGGAGATTTTCATACGAAAATGTTTCACTTTAATTAAGTATTTTATATTATCAGTATTTTGGGATTTTATTGATGTAATAAGGGCCTCTTTGGGTTAAAGTACTCTATTTATTGAAGTTGAAGTTTACACTATACTTAGTAATAATTTCGCAAAAAGATTCATATTATAGCAACTTATAATAATGTCTTAATTTGGAAGTTTTAAACAAGCTTACATGATTGAATAATTTTAAATGGACACGATTTTCAGCGATAACAAATTTTCAAGTTTAGTTCTAAAGTCAAAGATTTCCAACCGTCTTTCCCAGTGACATATCCAGATTCGGTCGTAGTGAATGGGCCGGGTTTGGGGATGTTACAGCTTAGGTGGAGGAGGAATAGACCCTGCCTAAGAGTAGATCCAACATAATTAAGCGGAATTGATCGCACGCCTAGAGATAGGGTGACGAGATTTTGCGCATTAGGGTGAAACCTAATATGGGAATCCATAGATCAATTTCTTTGCTATTCTAGGGGTTATTATAAGAGAATGAGAGTTCCACTAATTAACCTAGGGTTAGACATTATTCGCCTCGAGAGAGGGTTTAATATACGTTAGGGAGTCTTACGGATCAAACTAAGTGAATAAATCGTATGGTTCAGTGTTAGATAACAAGTGAAGTCTAGGTGGATTCTTCCTAGGGTATCATCTAAATCAACTGAGTTTTTCCCAAGTTATTTTCTAAATTCAATCTTCTTTGTCTTAGAGTCTTAGTTTAGTAGTTAAATAATTTAGATTAGATAAACAATCTCTCTTTATTTTTAGGCTAGATAATAAAGAGAAAGTTAGTATTAGTACTTTTAGTTCCTTTGGTTCGATAATCCGGTCTTGCCTAAGCTATACTACTGTTCGATAGGTGCACTTGCCTCAATCGTTGTCAGAGTAAGTTTTCAAGTTCGATCATTCTTTTTATAAATTTTAAGACTCTGATTCACAGCGATCATTGGCTCATAATTTGCTTACGCATTAATAAATAACTAATAATTAGATAAGATTTAGGTGTTATAAGGTCTAGGTGTGTCTTGGGTGGTCGTTAGCTGGAGAGTCACTTAGCCATCTGAATAAGTTGACCATCAAGAATAAGTATTTGCTACCGAGGATTGATGATCTGTTTGACCAGTTTCGGGAAGCTTTAATTTTCTCGAAGATTGATCTAAGGTCTGGGTATTATTAGTTGAAGGTTAATGATTTGAATGTGATGAAGATTGCTTTCAGGACTCAGTATGGCCATTACGAGTTTCTTGTTATGCCATTCGGGTTAACGAATACAGCTGCCGCATTTATGGACATGATGAACCAAATATTCCATTCCTACCTAGATTGGTTCGTAATGGTTTTCATAGAGGATATATTGGTGTATTCTTGATCAGAAGATGAGTACGATGAGCACTTGAGAGAAGTTCTGTAAGTTTTGCGGGAGAAGCAGTTGTATGCGAAGTGAAGAAAGTGTGAGTTTTGGCTTCGTGAGGTGGTTTTTCTGGGTCATGTCATTTCAGCTGAGGGTTTTGAGTTGATCCAAAGAAGGTTGAGGTGATTTTGGATTGGAAGCCGCCAAGGAGTATTTCTGAGGTTAGAAGTTTCTTAAGGTTAGCTGGTTATTATCGTCGCTTTATTGAGAGGTTTTCGAGCATTGTTATTCCTTTGACGAAGTTGCTTCAGAAGAACATTGCCTTTCAGTGGATTGATGAGAGGTAGAAGTGCTTTGAGAAGCTGAAGTCGGTTTTGACTGAAGTGCCTGTGTTGACACAATTGGTATTTGGTAAGGAGTATATGGTCTACAGTGATGCTTCTTATACAGGACTAGGTTGTGTGCTGATGCATGAGGGTTGGGTAGTTGCTTATACGTTAAGGCAATTGAGGCCGCATGAGTGTAACTATCCGACTCACAATTTGGAATTAGCTGCCGTAGTCTTCGTGCTCAAGATTTGGCGTCACTACCTGTACGATGAGAGGTGTGTGATATACATCGATCACAAGAGTCTTAAGTATCTCCTAACCCAGAAGGAGTTGAACTTGAGACAGAGGCACTGGATCGAGTTGCTGAAAGATTATGATTGTGTGATCGAGTACCATTCGGGGAAGGCGAACGTAGTTGTAGATGCTCTGAGTCGGAAGTCTCTGGTTGATTTGTGGGCTATGTTTGTGAGGTTGTCTATCTCTGAGGATAGGGGTCTATTAGCTAAACTTTAGGTGAGGCCAATTCTGTCGCAACAAATTCGTGAGCGTTAACCTTTTGATGAGAGTTTGGCTCGTCAGATTCGTTAGGTTGAGTTAGGTGTTCAGGGGGATTTTGATCTCAACTCTGATGGTGTTTTATGTTTTCGAGGTCGCTTGTGTGTTCCGAGAGACGAGGATCTGAAGCACTCAATTCTTATCGAGGCTTATAGCAGTCCTTTTGCTATGTATTTCGGTGGTAATAAGATGTATCAGGATTTTCAGGTTATGTACTGGTGGCCTAGGTTGAAGAAGGATGTTGCCGAATTTCTTGCGAGATGTTTGGTTTGTCAGAGGGTGAAAGCTAAACATCAGCATCCATCAGGATTGCTTCAGCCTATTTAGATTCCGAAGTGGAAATGGGAGCAGATTACAATGGATTTCATTTTGGGTTTGCCTTTGACTCTGACACGTAAGGATTCGATCTGGGTGATTGTGGATAGATTTATGAAGTCTGCACATTTTTTGCCGGTCCGTACGACTTTTAGTCTACATCAGTTAGCTGAGCTCTACATTAGAGAGATTGTTTGTCTTCATGGAGTTTCTGTAACACCCCAAACCCGGTCAATACGCCATGACCGAATCTGGCATGCCACGAAGGAAAACGTTTTGAAGAAAAATAAGTTAACGATTAAATTTTAGTGAAAAACTTTTTGTTGTTCTAAATTCGTAGAATATTAAGTTGAAAATTGATATTTTATTTTGAAATTCCGTAAATAGATTTTTTTTAAAACTTAGTCGCAGCTTAGATTTGTAAACCATTTATAAATTAAAGAGAAACTAAAGCAATTAGATTGAAAATCGTATCTAATAAAAATTTGGAAACTTAAGTTTTTGGAAAATAGTATGAATTATCGAAAATAATTAAGTTGTTAAAAATTATCAATTTATTTAGGTTACCCGATGGTAACGTTTTAAAAAAAAACCATCGCGCTTTGTATTTTAGAAAACTTTGTTCACATATCATTAAATCAATCATGTAATTTGCAAGTTATTCTTAAAACAAATCCAAAGCATATAAATAATCCAAAAAAAAAACATAATTAAAGAGGCCTTATTACAAACCCATAAAAATGAAAACCAAATTAAAATAAAGTACCCAAACGGAAGTTCATGTAAAACCAAATTTCATTGCATGGCCTCCTCGAGTTCATCAGGCTCCTCATCCGCGAATTTCTGAATTACCGAAAAAGTAAGGGAGAAGGTGAGTCACCAAGACTCAGTGCATATTCCCTCTCCCGGGTAAATACCACATGCTTACACAAATTATAACCAAGCAATATATATATATGATGCACCCAACCTAGCCATCCATAACTCCTTTTCTACCAGTGTGGTACCAAACCACCGTGGTGGTGCCAATCCACTTGGTGACCAAAGTCACGATATTCAATATTGTGATACCAAATCCTTTGGTGACCCAAAGTCACAAATAATCAAGTTGTGGGGCCAACCCACTTGTGATACCAAATCATGGCGACAATCCCATATCTTAAAAGTGGGGCCAACCCACGGTGGTGTTAATCCACGAGGACGAGTCGCTATGAGGTGCCAAACCTCTGGTGTCCCAAAGACACAAATGTGATACCAAATCTTTGGAGGTGCCAAACCTCGGTGTCAGAAGACACAAATATCAATCTTCCCCCTCCTCTCATATTGCCCATACCAATGCAATATTTGTACAAATCATGTCAACATACTTTATTATGAAACACATAACAAATATATCATAAATCGTAGATCATGATTTCAATCCACATGTATTAACAACATATAGAAACAGACTTACCGAATCCTCATTCATACCATCATAGTATCATATCAAGATCTCTTCGTTTTCCACTTTGATAATATGATTAGTAAATTGAAATTATATATACATATACATAACCGAGTTATAAAGTGTGTAAGGTACACACCTGACACTACCGCAAGTACTAAAATCCGAAGACCTGATCTACCGCACTAGATCACCTTGTCCTACAATCGGCCAATATTTAAATTATAAACAAAGGCCATTCGGCCGTACTACTAAATCCCAATGAGTTATCACTTGAAATACCAAGTCTTACCTAAAGCTTACCCAAAATGATTTGATAAAGAAACGAGGCTTAGATTGATTGCTTCCAACGTCCCGAGGAGCCTAAAAGAAATCAGTTTCTAAGAATGATTAGAACCTTGCAACAATTGTCCAAAATTCGGCCTTTGTCCACAAGAGGAACAACATAGAAACAATAAAAAGACTAAGGAAAAACGGCCATAACACTTACCTATCTTCCAAAACCGTTTGAAGAAAACCAAATGAAGTCCTACCCTTGAAAAAATTCGGCCAAGACAAATCAAATAGGATATGAGAGTTTCAGCTATGATTTTGAAAGAAAACAATTGATATTCGGCTCAAAAGAGATGAAGAATTAGTATGGCAAAGAAGAAAAGAAAAAAAAATGAAAAGGGAAGAAGGATGATTCGGCTTTAGCAACTAATAAAAGAAAAATCAAGAGGAAAGGGGAAGAAAGAGATTCGGCCAAGAAAAAAGTAAAAGAAATGTTGTGATTTTGAACAATATTCAAAAGAAAGAAAAGAGAGAAAATGGGATTAAGAGATTCGGCCAACACCTATTTTACCAAAGAAGAAAAGTGCACAAAAATGCACAAAGTTCAAATGTAGTTTCGGTTTCAAAAGGAAAAATGAGAGAAAGAGAATGGTATTTGGTTCAACACAAAAATGAGAGCTAAAATCCAAAGCAAATTTGCACAAAAATGCCTAGGTACATTCGGCCAAAGAAGGAGTTTTTGGAGAGAAAAGAAACAAATGCCAAAAGGTGCACAAATGCTAAAGTTGGCCAACTATCCTTTCCCAAACCTCCTATCAATTTTCGGCCACCCCCCTAGCCATACATGCCATCCACATACATGCACTAAAGGCCTTGGAATAGTTTCCAAAACATCTCCCTTAAGCCAAGCCTTGAAATCCTCTACATTCCCAAAGTTGAAGAAATTTTATCCCCAAAATCTAGCAATTCTATCCCTTATTTCATGCTTACCATAACCTTAAGTCTTCTTGCCATAAAAATAAAATTGTCCATCTTATCCATATATATATATAGTTGACCGACACTTAATGCTAAGATGTACAAAAAATAAAATCCTCAATATGCTTTCCATGCTACTCGAACCACTTCCCTCAAGCAACCTTTCAAGCTCCTTATCCACTATGCCACTAACTCTTCATGTGCTTTAATTTAACACTTAAATTAACTTAAGTGTCAAGCTCACTTAATCCACTTCACTAAATTTTCCACACTAAAAATTATTCTAGCTTAGCTAATATTTCCAAGCCTTCACACAAATATACTAAGCACACAATAACAATCATATCCGAGCTAATACAGATAACAAGATGATACTCTAATATTTTTAGGATGTTACAGTTTCTATTTTGATCATATCAGATCGAGATCTGCGGTTTACTTCAAGATTCTAAAAGGTGTTGTATGAGGCTTTGGGTTCGAAGCTTCATTTCAGCTTCGCTTATCATCCGCAGTGTGATGGCCAGTCAGAGATGGTGATCCAAATTCTTGAGGGCATGCTTCATAGTTGTGTTATCGACTTTAGAGGTAATTGGGATCGTCACTTGTTGTAAGCCGAGTTTTCGTATAATAATAGCTATTAGAATAGTATTCTGGTGGCCCCGTTCGAGGCTTTGTATGGTCAAAAGTGTAGGACTCCTCTGTGTTGGTCCGATATGGAGGAGAAGAGGAACTTGGGTCCAGAGTTGGTTTGGGAGGTAGAGGATAAGGCGAGACTTGTTTGCGAGCGGTTAAAGGCTGCTTTTGATCAATAGAAGTCTTACGCTAACCTGAGATATCGAGACGTCGAGTATTAGGTTGGTGATAAGGTAATTCTGAAGGTTTCACCGTGGAAGAAAGTTCTGAGGTTCGTGCGGAAGCGTAAGCTCAGTCCGGGGTTCATTGGCCCTTATTAGGTTGCCGAGCGGATTGGACCGGTTTCTTATCGTTTGTTGTTACCGCCTAAGAGCGTATTCATGACATCTTCCATATCTCCATGTTATGGAAGTACAGATCTAATCCTTCTCACATTGTTCTTGTTGAGGAGATCGATGTTTGGTCTAATCTTTCGTACGATGAGGAACTAGTTACGATCCAAGATTGAGAGGTGAAGGTGCTACGCAATAAAACGATTCTGTTGGTAAAAGTTTTGTGATGCAACCACAAGACTGAGGAAGACACCTAAGAGTCGGAAGATGTGATGAAATGTCAGTATCTGTATCTGTTTGATTCAGGTAAATTTCAAGGACAAAATTTCTTTTTAGAGGGGAAGAGTTGTAATATCCCTAAATCGGGTCTAGTAGTTTCGGGTATATTTTTCAGGTTATGAGTGTGAAACTAGGAATTTATAGGGTTTCTAGTAATTTTTAATTTAATTTAGGAGGTTAAGTTCATCTGAAATCGATTAAACAATAATCTGAAAAATTAAAGTATATATATTCAAAAAATTAATTTTAAAAATTTTAAATAATTATTAGTGAAAATAATCAATTTGGGTTGAAAAAGAATTTTAAAATAATTTTTATTGAGGGTAATTTGAGTAAAATTTAAATATTAATTAAATAAGATTTAATTGTAAAACAAGGGAACATTTAGAGTATTTATATGGCAAATAAACCTTAAAATTTGGAATTTTGGAGTTAAAGGATTAAATGGTAAAGTAAGGGAAATGTGGGAGTGGCCATTAGGGAAATTTCCCAATTTTTAAATTTCTGGTGGGTGGTTTCAGTTTTAAAGCTAATTTGTACTGCTGCGCTTGTGAATACGATCACACTCGACGATATCTATCGCCTTCAGCAGCAATAGTCAGGGTGGATCGATTGCATTGAAGTATATCTGCAGCGGATATGCTAGCATTTCCATATTTCTCCACTCGACCATGCGCTTTGTGATCCTAACACCTCGCATGATGCTAACTGACCTGATTTAGTTTTCTGTTTGTATTTATTTTTATTTTTATTTGCAGTTGTACTTTTATTTTTAGTTTTAGTTTTTTTTGTTAAACTTCTATGTTATGCTTTAGTTTATTGTGCACTGTACTTTTATGGTTTTATTGATTGTGTTCCTATTTTGTTATCTCTTTATTTTACTTAATTTAGCCTATATTCTTATTAGTGTACTCAAAACATGTACTTCATTTAGAATCTCCTACGATTCCGAATTTCACTATTTTGGCGAAATCATCTAAATTCTGGGCAGTCTCATCTCTCTCCCTCTCATATGTTATTATGCTTATTCTGTGATTATATATGTTTGAACATTGCGAACAATGTAAATCTTAAGTGTGGGGAGGATTTTATATGTTATGTGATATCGTCCCTGAATTGTTGTTTGTTTTAAGTGATTTTCTCACACCTACCATTAAAGTTAATTTTCTTTAACTTGGAGTTTTTAGTGATTCCGTTTTGGAATATTTTGTGGATTTTTGTGCATTGTTTGATATATACTTTAAGACACAATAGAGTCAATCATGATAAGCTGTTTTTTTTTTAGAAATTATTATTTTAGGTTGCCTCTCTAAACTAAAGCATTATCTTGAAATTTTAAATTTACAAGTTTAACATCAAAACCATATTTTTTGTGAGCTTTTGAGCCTATAGAGCATATATTTAATTTCATGCTAATTTTATTTTTGGTTGTGAGTATGTTAACTTGATCTGTTATTCTAGAACTTGATTCGGTTATACATATCAAGACCATTTTATTGCTTTGATATACTGAGATGATAGAGACACTTAGGATTTAACCCATTTAACCTTTAGCACAGCTTACCTGTTGTATTACCTTCTAGTAAACATCATTGATCCTAATACATTTTTTTCTCACCCATTTATGTTAACCCATAACCCATATCTAAGTTGTAAAGTTATCCTTTTCATTAACCCTTTTTTGTCGAGATTTGATGTAACGCCCCAAAAATTTAAGTCTTTATTTTTTGCATGTTATGACATAAATTTCTTGTTTGCTTTTATGGCTAAGTGATTTGGGTGTGTATGGGGGTGTGTGAGAAGCCTGGGTTCAAATCCTGGCTTTTGCAGAATTTTTAGTTTTGCTCTTAAATGAATCTGGACGCTGGCATTTAGGCCTTATAAATAATAGTGCTTGTTTTATGACACAAAAAGAACTGGTGATCTAGTCGCAAGGTGGCGTGTTGTGTAACTGTGGGGTCTGGGGTTCAAGTCTTGGGTTGCACAATGGAATGATTATTTTGCTGCTTGAGCTGTGTAGGTAGTGGAGTTGGACTGAAACACAGCTAAGGGGAGTTTGAATAGAATTTGAATGGAGTTTGAACTGGTCATGGAGAGGTTCAAGGAGGGATAAGGGGAGAGATTCTAGGAGAAAATCAAGGAGTTTAGGTGAGGGAAAGAGTTGTGCCATTTGGGAGAAATCAAGCCTTGAGAATTCGGCTGGGGGGAGAATGTTGGGCATTTTTCGGCATTGAGTTAGCATCTGCCGAATGTGGTAGGCTCTTTTGACACTTTTCTCTGCTCACTTTTTGCATTTTCTTTCTTCTCCTCTGCAGAATTCCCTTTTCTTCCCTTCCATTCATCGGCCTTTGGTTCAATCGTCCCTTTTCTTTTCAGTCAATAGGATGATTTCGTGAGCAACTCTTCCTTTCTTTTCTCCCTTTTTCTCTTCCTCAAGCTGTACTCCCTTTGGTCGAATAACCCTTGCCTTCCAATCGGTTTACCTTGTCTGAATATTTCTCCTTCAACCTTCCAGTTTGGCCGAATATCACCTTTTGTTTTATCACTCTCTGCGCCGATCTTCTCTTTGCTATTTCTTGCTGTTCCAGTGCTGCAAGTGTTTTTGATTATCGATAAGTGTTTATACTCCTCACTTTGTGATTAAACCTATTCTTTTCTTTTCTTTTTCTTAAAATCGAATACCCTCTTATTCATCTTTTGATTACCTACTGTTGTTTCCTTCTTCACGGTGGGTTACTCGTTGCGATTCTAAGGTTTTCCTTGAGGAGGAGTGGAGTGTAAGTGGTTTCGAAATACTCGCAACCCTCGTTCTCAGCGTTCAATCAAGGTAATGTGTTATCTCACTTTTGGAGTTTAGGCCATATACTGATTATGTTCTTATAGGGATCATTTGTGGATTGAGGCCACTTATAAAGCCTGCCGTGGTTAATGAGATTAGTGTTGTGGTACAGATAATCTATAAAGGCGTGTGATCACTTCTGGGTAGCGGTCTTGGAGGACTAAAGTCACCTCATTCAAGCAAGGTAAGGATGGTGGTTTTGGATTATGTGTCAATAAGAGGATGTTTTACTCTAACGATTACGTAACTGACATTGGGTCATGTTTGAATATAGGTTGGGAGCTTGAGAACTTGGGGTGGTTTCATAAACAGGTGTGTATTCACACTGTTTTAACTGTAGTACGACAAAAGCCGAAAAGCTGAAAAGCCGAAAAGCCAAAAGATTGGGCTTTGAGGTCACATGGGCGTGCGAACCCTCGTGTGGTCAAACTGAGCCCATGAATTACGAGCGTATGACTGTGGAGGCCTCCATGAGCATTTTCATGGGCTTAGGCCGTATTGGGCCACGTTGGGCCGAAACGGGCCGTGTGGGCCCAATGGGCTCGTGGGCCCCACACGGATGAAATCCACGACTTGTGGCAAATATTGGACTGGGCTATGTAGGTCTCATAGCCGTGGCAAAATCTGGGCTGAACTGGCCGCAAGAGCGTGTGGGCCCACTTGGGCCGTGTAATGGGTGATAAACCATAATTTATACATATTTTAACCCCATGCTTAGCTTATTTTTGGATGAGTTTTCATTAGATTTGATGAATTCGATGCTCCTAATCTATTAATTTCATGTTTTACACTCAGGAGAGCTTAGGGAGTCGAATAGAACGAGAAACGGGCCAAAAAGGGACAAAATGGGTCTATCTTAGAATTCAACACGGCCTGGACCATTGGACACGGCCGTGTGTTACGAGCAGGATCAACCACGACCTGGATCAACGTACACGGGCAGATTACATGACCATGTGTGGTGAGCAGGATTTAGCACGGCCTAAGGCTATCGAGCACGGGCGTGTTACACGGGCGTGTCCCTGCCGTATCAAAGGTTAATTCTATCCAGAAAAGGGTACTGTGGGCAAAGAAAGACGTTCCAAAGCCTATATAAACACCCTAGGGGGTGACCTAAAAGGGGACGCTGAAGAGAACGCAAGAAAATACTCGATGACAACCATCGGAAGCAGCTCGGAGGAAGGATCTCCATTAAGACTGAAGATCTCCCATCAAGTTCTTTGGAAAATTTTGGGTTTTCCTATGTTTTGTTATTTTCCTTATTTTGAGATGTTTCCTTCTATCAGTATGAACTAAATCCCTTAGATACCTAAGGGGATGAAACCTAAGATGAATCTTATTATTATTTGATTTATAAGATAAATACTTATTCTTATTCTTAATTGTGAGTTCTTATTCTTGTTTTGATAATTCAGGTTATCGACTCAAGTCAAATGTGCTTATTCAGTGGAGCAAAAGTCCCTATTTAAGAGTAGATCAACACCATTAAGCGGAGCTGATTGCAACACTAGACATAGGGCGACGAAAATCTGCCGGATTAGAGTCAAATCTAATAAGGGAATCCATAGATCGAGTTAATGTGACAATAGGGGTTTTAATTAGAAACAGATTTCAATTAATCAACCTAGAGTCAGTTGTTTTGAGTCTCGAGAGAGATATTAACATAAATCAGGGATTTCTATGGATTAAGTCAAGTGAATAAATCATATGAATCAAAAGTAATAAGTGAAGTCTAGGTGGATTCTTCCTTAGGTATTGTCTATCACATAAAGTTGTCTAAAAGTATTTTCCTAATTCTTTCATTGTCGTGTTTTTAATTAAGTTTTAGTTTAAAGAATTCACTCCAATACTTAGGCTAAATAATAAGAAGATAGTAAGTACTAGTACTCTTGGTCCTTGTGGATATGATATAACCGGTCTTACCATAACAATACTATTAAACGATAGGTGCGCTTGCCTTTATTGTGGTCATAGTTAGTTTTAGACACATCAAGTTTTTTGGCGCCGTTGCGGGGGACTAAGATATTAGGAACACTAAATTTTTATTACTTTAGCCATTTTTATTTTATTGCAATTTACTTTTTACTTTTTATTTTTTCAACTTTTCTAATTTTTCTTTCTTTACTTCTGGCAGGAACTTTTAGTTTATGTCTAGAAGGAACCCGTCAGGACCCTTGATTTTTGACAGTGAGACAGAACATACCGCTCACAGAAACCGAAGAGAAATAAGGCGAAGCCTACAATACATAGAAGAAAAGCAATAAGACGAAATTAATACTACTGAAGAGATGGCTGACAATAATCCACTACCTCCCGTGGTTGCCGCAAATCCAGTGAATCAAAATCCTGCTCCTCGTACTATGTATGACTATGCTAAACCTAATTTAACAGGGACCAAATCAAGTATTGTTAGACCTGCTATTGCTGCAAATAATTTTGAACTGAAACCTAACACTATACAGATGATTCATCTGTTTGTTCAGTTTGATGGTTTGCAGGATGAGGATCCAAACAATCACTTGGCAAATTTTTTGGAATTCTGCGACACTTTCAAGATTATTGGTGTTTCAGATGATGCCATTCGCCTTTGGTTGTTTCCCTTCTCATTGAGAAACAAAGCTAAATAGTGTTTGAACTCGTTACCACGGGGATCATTCACTACATGGGATCAAATGACCAAAAATTTTTTACTTAAATACTTTCCCCCGATTAAAACGGCTAAGTTGAGGAATGATATTTCTTCTTTTATGCAGATGGATTTAGAAACACTTTATGATGAATGGGAGAGATACAGTGATTTACTAAGAAGGTGCCCTCACCATGGTTACCTTTGTGGCTTCAGGTTCAAACCTTTTACAACGGTGTGAACCCCTCAACTAGGCAATTGATTGATTCAGCCGCCGGTGGAACCCTAAATAACAAGACCCCTGAAGTGGCTTATGAGTTTATAGAGAAGATTCCACTAATAGTGGCAAGTTATGAGGACAAAGCCAACAAAACTCGCCAGTGTTTTCAACCTCGACGCAGTGACCATGCTATCAAACCAGGTAGAACTGTTAAATAAAAAGATTGATGGTTTGTGTGGTTCTTTGCAGGTACATTCAATGATGCATTGCGATACGAATAGAGGAGGAATGGGCAATCTGAGAATATCCATCCTACAACCACGGCATAGAAAGCGAGCGGATGAACTATATGGGTAATAATTCTAGACCTCAGATTAATCCCTATAGTAACACTTATAATCCAGGTTGGAGGAACCATCCCAATTCTTCATGGGGTGGTCAAGTAAATCAGAGAAAACAACCCCTTCCAGGCTTCTAACAACAAACCTACCAGCAGGAGAAAAAGCCGAGCCTTGAAGATATGTTAGCAAAGTTTATTTCGATGTTAGTGACTCGTTTTCAGAATACCAAAACAACGTTGAAAAATCAGCAAGCATCGATTCAAGGGCTTGAGAATCAAATTGGACAACTGGTTAAGTTAGTTTCAGAAAGGCAACCAGGTAGTTTACCTAGTAACACCAAACCTAAACCAAAAGAGCATGTGAAAGCAGGTACGCTAAGGAGTGGGAAGGAGTTGGTTGAAGCTGAAAAGAAGATGCCACAAGAAACTAATAAGGAAAAGGGTGAGGAAGTAAATGAGAATGTAACACCGGTACTTAAAGAGTATAAACCACCGATCCAATATCCGACAAAGTTGAAGAAAGACCACATGGACGCACAATTCGGTAAATTTCTTGAACTTTTTAAACAATTACATATTAACTTACCTTTTGTTGAAGCTATTTCGCAGATGACGACATACGCAAAATTCCTAAAAGAGCTTCTAACAAATAAAAAGAAGTTTGAAGAGCTATCAACCGTGGAACTTAACGAGGAATGTTCAGCTATTCTCCAAAATAAACTTCCAACCAAATTGAAAGATCCAGGAAGTTTTACCATTCCCTGTTTAATTGGTAGTTTAAATATTGAGAAAGGATTAGCTGATTTAGGTGCCAGTATTAATTTAATGCCTTATAAAATGTTTAAGCAGCTTGGTCTTGGGGAACCAAATCCCACTAGGATGAGTATCCAATTAGCTGACAGATCTATTAAATATCCTAGGGGAATTATTGAAGATATTTTGGTAAAAGTTGATAAATTCATATTCCCTGTTGATTTTGTTGTGCTTGACATGGATGAGGACGTTGAGGTACCTTTAATTTTAGGACGCCCATTTTTAGCCATTGCTAGGGCTGTTATTGATGTAGGTGATGGTAAACTTGTGCTCAGGATAGGTGACGAGGAAATTATTTTTAAAATTTATGATGCTATGCGATACTCTAGAGAGCAAGATAATTCCTTTTTTTATCGATGCTATTGATCATTCTATTAAAGATTCTTTTCAGGAAATCATACATAAAGACACGTTGGAACTATGTCTTGCCCAAGGAGAGGAGGCTGATGATGATACCAATGAGATGGGGGAGGTAAAAATTTCTTCCCCAAGACAAAAGAAGTATGAGGGCATTGAAATAAACGACGTCCTAAAACAAAAACCCTCTATTGAAGAGCCCCCCAAATTGGAATTGAAACAGTTACCAAATCACTTAGAGTATGCATTCCTCGGAGATGATTCTACACTACCGATAATTATTTCTTCAGAATTGGAACCCAATGAGAAAGACGAGTTAATACAGGTACTAAAGGAGCATAGAAGAGCTATAGCTTGGAAAATTTCTAACATTAAAGGGATAAGCCCATCGTTTTACACCCACAAAATTTTAATGGAAGATGAATATAAACCATGTGTGCAACCTCAAAGACGATTAAATCCCAACATGAAGGAAGTTGTTAAAGCTAAGGTAATTAAACTTTTAGATGCTGGAATTATTTATCCTATTTCTGACAGTACTTGGGTAAGCCCCGTGCTGGTTTTTCCAAAGAAGGGAGGCATGACTGTTATAACTAATGAGAAGAATGAATTGATTCCAACAAGGACAGTCACAGGTTGGAGAGTTTGCATTGATTATAGGAAATTAAACGATGCCACGAGAAAAGATCACTTTCCCTTACCATTCATTGATCAAATGTTAGAAAGATTATCTGGGCATATGTACTATTGCTTCTTGGACGGACTCTCTGGCTACTTCCAAATCCCAATAGCTCCTGAGGATCAAGAAAAGACAACATTTACATGTCCATACGGTACATTTGGTTATCGTAGAATGCCTTTTGGATTATGTAATGCTCCTGCTACTTTTCAGCGATGCATGCTAGCCATCTTTGATGGACTTATGGAAGATATTATGGAGGTATTTATGGACGACTTTTCAGTATTTGGTAATTCTTTCCACCTTTGCCTTAAAAAAATTAAAAAGAGTTCTAATGAGATGTGAGGAAATGAACCTTGTGCTTAATTGGGAAACATGTAACTTTATGGTTTGAGAAGGGATTGTGTTAGGTCACAAAATTTCTAGTAAAGGGATTGAGGTTGATAAAGCAAAAATTGAAACCATAGAAAAATTACCTCCTCCTAGTTTAGTTAAGGCTATTAGAAGCTTTTTAGGACACGCTGGATTTTATAGAAGATTTATCAAGGATTTTTTTAAAATAGCTAAGCCATTAACTAAATTACTAGAAAAAGATGTGCCTTTCAATTTTGATCAGGAATGTTTAGATGCATTTAATACCCTCAAAAATAAATTAATAAATGCTCGATTATAATTGCACCTTATTGGAATTTACCCTTTGAACTAATGTGTGATGCGAGTGATTTTGCAGTAGGTGTGGTTTTAGGACAGCGAAGAGACAAGCATTTTTAGCCAATTTATTACGCTAGCAAAATATTGACGGCCGCGCAAGAAAATTACACCACCACAGAAAAAGAGTTGCTAGCTGTGGTTTTTGTATTTGATAAATTTAGACAGTATTTGATATTATCTAAAGTTGTCATTTGCACTGACCATTCAACACTTCGTTTACTTTTAACTAAATCTGATGCAAAACCTCGACTCATAAGATGGATTTTACTCTTACAGGAATTTGATTTGGAAATTCAGGATAAGAAAGGAGCTGAAAATCTCGCAGCAGACCATCTTTCTAGACTTGAAAATCCACATATCAACGAACTCGATGAAAGTGAGATAAATGACTCATTTCCTGAAGAACAAATCTTTGCTATTTCTGACTCCGAGGTACCTTGGTTTGCAGATATTGCGAATTATTTAGCTACTGACATTCTGATAAACCGTAAAAGTAACATATTTTAATCCCACATTTAACATACTTTTGGATGATTTATCCTTTGATTTATGTAAAAAGGTGCTCTTAATCCTTTCTGTAACATCCTAAAAATATTAGAGTATCATCTTGTTATCTGTATTAGCTCGGATATGATTGTTATTGTGTGCTTAGTATATTTGTGTGAAGGCTTGGAAATATTAGCTAAGCTAGAATAATTTTTAGTGTGGAAAATTTAGTGAAGTGGATTAAGTGAGCTTGACACTTAAGTTAATTTAAGTGTTAAATTAAAGCACATGAGGAGTTAGTGGCATAGTGGATAAGGAGCTTGAAAGGTTGCTTAAGGGAAGTGGTTCGAGTAGCATGGAAAGCATATTGAGGATTTTATTTTTTGTACATCCTAGCATTAAGTGTCGGTCAACTACATATATGGATAAGATGGACAATTTTCTTTTTATGGCAAGAAGACTTAAGGTTATGGTAAGCATGAAATAAGGGATAGAATTGCTAGATTTTGGGGATAAAATTTCTTCAACTTTGGGAATGTAGAAGATTTCAAGGCTTGGCTTAAGGGAGATGTTTTGGAAACTATTCCAAGGCCTTTAGTGCATGTATGTGGACGGCATGTATGGCTAGGGGGTGGCCGAATATTGATAGGAGGTTTGGGGAAGGATAGTTGGCCAACTTTAGCATTTGTGCACCTTTTGGTATTTGTTTCTTTTCTCTCCAAAAACTCCTTCTTTGGCCGAATGTACCTAGGCATTTTTGTGCAAATTTGCTTTGGATTTTAGCTCTCATTTTTGTGTTGAACCAAATACCATTCTCTTTCTCTCATTTTTCCTTTTGAAACCGAAACTACATTTGAACTTTGTGCATTTTTGTGCACTTTTCTTCTTGGTAAAATAGGTGTTGGCGAATCTCTTAATCCCATTTTCTCTCTTTTCTTTCTTTTGAATATTGTTCAAAATAACAACATTTCTTTTACTTTCTTCTTGGCCGAATCTCTTTCTTCCCCTTTCCCTTGATTTTTCTTTCATTAGTTGCTAAAGCCGAATCATCCTTCTTCCCTTCATTTTTTTTTTTTTCTTTTCTTTTCTTCTTTGCAATACTAATTCTTCATCTCTTTTGAGCCGAATATCAATTGTTTTCTTTCAAAATCATAGCCGAAACTATCATATCCTATTTGATTTGTCTTGGCCGAATTTCTTCAAGGGTAGGACTTCATTTGGTTTTCTTCAAACGGTTTTGGAAGATAGGTAAGTGTTATGGCCGTTTTTCCTTAGTCTTTTTATTGTTTCTATGTTGTTCCTCTTGTGGACAAAGGTCGAATTTTGGGCAATTGTTGCAAGGTTCTAATCATTCTTAGAAACCGATTTCTTTTAGGCTCCTCGGGACGTTGGAAGCAATCAATCTAAGCCTCGTTTCTTTGTCAAATCGTTTTGGGTAAGCTTTAGGTAAGACTTGGTATTTCAAGTGATAACTCATTGGGATTTAGTGGTATGGCGGAATGGCCTTTGTTTATAATTTAAATATTGGCCGATTATAGGACAAGGTGATCTAGTGCGGTAGATCGGGTCTTCGAATTTTAGTACTTGCGGTAGTGTCAGGTGTGTACCTTACACACTTTATAACTTGGTTATGTATATGTATATATAATTTCAATTTACTAATCATATTATCAAAGTGGAAAACGAAGAGATCTTGATATGATACTATGATGGTATGAATGAGGATTTGGGTAAGTCTGTTTCTATATGTTGTTAATACATGTGGATTGAAATCATGATCTACGATTTATGATATATTTGTTATGTGTTTCATAATAAAGTATGTTGACATGATTTGTAACAATATTGCATTGGTATGGGCAATATGAGAGGAGGGGGAAGATTGATATTCGTGTCTTCAGACACCAGAGGTTTGGCACCTCCAGTGATTTGGTATCACATTTGTGTCTTTGGGACACCAGAGGTTTGGCACCTCATAGCGACTCGTCCCTGTGGATTAACACCACCGTGGGTTGGCCCCACTTTTAAGATATGGGATTGTCGCCAGTGATTTGGTATCACAAGTGGGTTGGCCCCACAACTTGATTATTTGTGACTTTGGGTCACCAGTAATTTGGTATCACAATATTGAATATCGTGACTTTTTTCACCAGTGGTTTGGCACCACCAGTGGTTTGGTACCACACGGGGTAGAAAAGGAGTTATGGATGGCTAGGTTGGGTGCATCATATATATATATTGCTTGGTTATAATTTGTGTAAGCATGTGGTATTTACCCGGGAGAGGGAATATGCACTGAGTCTTGGTGACTCACCTTCTCCCTTACTTTTTGAGTAATTCGTAAATTCGCGGATGAGAGCCGGATGAACTCGAGGAGGCCATGCAATAAAATTTGGTTTTACATGAACTTCCATTTGGGTACTTTATTTTAATTTGTTTTCATCTTTTTATGGATTTGTAATAATGCCTCTTTAATTATGTTTTTGGATTATTTATATGCTTTGGATTTGTTTTAAATATGGCTTATAAATTACATGGTTGATATAATAATTTGAGCACCAAGTTTTCTAAACTACAAAACGCGATGGTTTTAAAACGTTATCATCGGGTAACATAAATCAATTGATAGTATTTAACAACTTAAGTATTTTTGATAACTCATACTATTTTCCAAAACTCCAGTTTCCAAATTTCTATTAGACACGGTTTTCAACCTAATCGCTTTAGTTTCTTTTCAATTTATAAAAGGTTTACAAATCTAAGCTGCAACTAAGTTTTAAAGATTTATTTTCAGGATTTCAAAGTAAATTATCAGTTTTAATTTATTATACACTAGATTTTCTACGAACTTAGAACAACAAAAAGTTTTTCACTAAAATTCAATCGTTAACTCTATTTTCTTTGAAACGTTTTCCTTCGTGGCATGCCAGATTCAGTCATGGCGTATTGACCGGGTTTGGGGTGTTACAAATTGGTATCAGAGCCAAGTTCAAAAACTCGGCTGTGGGCCCGAGGCCCAAAATGTTTTAAAGTATGGTTTTAAAATGTTTTTGTTGAAAATTGTATGGTTGGAAAGGCATGGCCCCGAGTCTCCGACATCAATCATACTCGTAAGTACATCAAACTGTTGATTTTGATGATATGATATGATGATGTTGGCATGATGTATAGTAGTAGGAACTACTCTAGAGACCCAAAACTATAGGTTTGGTGTACTCGCGAAACAACCTCTTATTAAAACTTTTCATAAAATTGTGCTTTAAAGAAAGTGGAATATTGACTAATGCATAAAACTTTTAAATCAGATAAGTCGAGACTTTAGACATTAGTACTCGAGGTCGGGGTCGTATTACTCGTGGACGCGGTCGGGGTAGGATGGCTGTGTCTGAGCCAGTGAGGTCTGGTCAAGGATCCGAGAATGAGGTACCACCACCCCCACCACCAGCGGTTGGAGTTGAGCATCAGGATCAAACGGGGGATGACGTAGTGTCTCAGGCGATGCTGCGAGTTCTTGAGAGGGTAGCTGGAATAGGTGGAGGCGCGGGAATTCAGAAATCCGTATCTAAGCGACTTCGAGCCAATGGAGCTGAGGTATTTTGAGGTGTTTTGGTGTGGCTCAAGACGGCAGAGTATTGGTTAGAGGCGACGGAACGAATCATGGATGACTTGGATCCGAGTCTTGAGGAAAAGCCGAAAAGGATAGTGTCGCTTCTTGGGATGAGTCATATCGGTGGTGGCTCACGGTGCGGAATAGTCTTTGCAGCGGAGGATCTCACTTGGGATTATTTTAAGGCAGCGTATCAGAAGAAATATGTTGGGTCTAGTTACATTGATGCCCAGTGTAAGGCATTTCTGAGTTTGGTTCAGGGGAGTAAGTCCGTATCAGAATATGAGGCAGAATTTTTAAGATTGAGCCGGTATGCTGGAGGAATCGTGGCTTCAGAGCACGAGCGATGTGTCCGGTTCGAAGATGGATTGAGGGACGAGCTAAGATTGCTGATTGCTCCACATCAGGAGCGAGAGTTTGCTGCGCTAGTTGAAAAGACTAAGATAGCTGAAGGGATAAAGGAATCGGTAAGGCAGAGGCACGACAAGAATAAACATAAGAGAGGTTTTGGATCATCCGGTCACCGATAATTCTCGTAAGAGGGTTAGGCGAGTGGGCCGAATCAACTGGGAGGCTCATTCATCGCTAATCGGGGACCAAAGACGAGTGTAACCGGATGTGGGAAATCTCATTGGGGCGAATGTTGGACCGGAGGAAAGGATGTTTTGAGTGTGGCTCATTTGGATCATCGTGTGAGGGATTGTCCACGTAAGCTAGCCAGGAATCGGCCGAGGGTCAAGGTCGTGCTCACTCGAAATGAGGATCGTCACCACGGAGAGGTCGTGGTAATGGTAGAGGAGGTAATGGTTCAGTCGAGGCCGCGGAGCCGGGCGAGAGGTGCGGCAAAGATCGAGGCAAGACAAACTGGTTTGGTGTATGCAAGAAGTCGCCGAGGAGGGCGACGACTGGACGTTATAACCGTGACGTTCTTAATCTTTGGTGCACCATATACGGCTTTGATAGATGTGGGTTCGACACATTCGTATGTTGCTAGTAGCATAGTAGAGACTATGAATCTAGACTCGAGATCGCTTCTAGGAAGATGTGAGATTTAGCCCTCTAGGTCACTCAGTAGAAGTAAATAAGTCAGTATAGAGATGTACCCCTAGAACTTCAAGGGGTAGTGTTCGTAGTCGATCCGATGGAACCGCCATTTGGGAGTTTGATCTCGAATCTTGGGATGGATTGGTTGGTCAAGTACCAAGCAAGTTTGGATTGTGCTGCTAAGCGCATGGTTTTGAAGACAGTTGAGGGCGAAGAGGTGGTTATGATAGGTAATAGAAGAGATTATCTATCCAACGTGGTATCTGCGTTGAAAGCTATAAAGTTGGTCAGGAAGGGCTGTGAGGCATTTGTGGTCCATGTGTGTGCGTTGGAGGCTAAGGAGTCTAATGTGGGGAATGTCCGTACGGTAAAGGAATATGTTGACGTATTTCCTGAAGAACTTCCGAGACTGCCTCCGGATCGTGAAGTTGAATTTGGTATAGACCTGTTACCCGGAACTGCGCCGGTGTCTATTGCGCCGTATAGGATGGCTCCGAAGGAATTAGTGGAATTAAAAGCTCATATTCAGGAGTTGTTGGATCGAGGTTTCATCCGACCAAGTGTTTCGCCATGGGGAGCGCCGGTACTTTTTGTCAAGAAAAAGGATGGTACGATGCGGATGTGTATAGAATATCGCCAGTTGAATAAGCTGACGATCAAAAACAAGTATCCTTTGCCGAGGATAGATGACTTGTTTGATCACCTTAAGGGGCGCGGTTTTCTTCAAGATTGATTTAAGGTCCGGATATCATCACCAAAGGTGAAAGAGGTCGATATCCATAAGACAAACATTTCGCACTCGGTATGGGCACTACGAATTTACGGTGATGCCGTTTGGATTGACTAACGCGCGGCGGCATTCATTCATGGACATGATGAATCGGGTTTTCAAAGCAATTTTGGATCGGTTTGTTGTGGTATTTATAGACGATATTTTGGTATACTCAAAGTCGAGGAGGAGCATGATGCGCATTTGCGAGTAGTAGTGTTGCAGATTCTCGAGGAAAAGCGATTTATGCTAAATTTAGTAAGTGCGAGTTACGGCTTAGGAGGTGACTTTCTTGGGTCACGTAGTATCGGTGAGGGGATTAGAGTGGATCCTCGGAAGATTGAGGCGTTGTTGGAGTGGAAGCCGCCTAAGTCGGTGGTCGAGATTCGGAGTTTTCTAGGTGCAGCGGGTATTACCGAAGATTTGTAGAGGATTTTCTTTGATAGCAGCACCTATGACTAAGTTATTGAGGAAAGGAGTTCCATTTGTGTGGGAGAAGCAAAGCAAGAAAGTTTCGACAAGTTGAAGAAGATTTCGATCAAGCTCCGATTTTGATTCAACTTTCGAGGCGTGCAAGGAATTCACGGTTTCATCGTGATGCATCACATCTTGGTTTGGGATGTGTCTTTGATGCTGAGGAAGGGAAGGTAGTGGCTTATGCATCTCGGCAGCTTGAGACCATATGAAGTTAACTATCCGATGCATGACTTGGAATTAGCTGCTGTGGTTTTTGCTTTGAAGATTTGGAGACACTATTTGTATGGAGAGAAGTCGATAGTCTACACGGATCACAAGAGTCTTAAGTATCTTTTGAATCAGAAGGATTTGAACTTGAGGCGGCGTTGATGGATTGAGTTGTTAAAGGACTACGACTGTTCGATTGAGTATCATCCAGGCAAGGCTAATGTGGTGGCAGACGCGTTGATCCGTAAGGTTGTGACTGACTTAAGATCGATGTTTGCTCGTCTTAGCTTATATGACGATGGGAGTCTTTTGGCTGAATTGCAAGTCAAGCCGACTTGGTTAGAGCAAATCAAGGAGAAGCAGTTAGAGGATGATGGTTTAAATGATCGGAGGTTGCGGGTTCAGAACGGAGGTTTAGAGGATTTTAGTTTGTCCAGTGATGGAGTATTATGTTTTAAAGGGAGAGCTTGTATGCCAAAGGATGTTGAGTTGAGACAAAGGATTCTTCGGGACGCACATAACAGCCCAAACGCTATGCATCCCGGAGGTAGCAAGATGTATCGTGGATTTAAGAGAGCGATTTTGGTGGCAGTGTCCGGCGGAGGTAATCGAGTTTGTGGGTAAATGTCCGACGTGCCAACAGTCAAGACGAAACATCAGTTGCCGTCTGGGTTACTTCAGCCGATGAAGATTCCACAGTGGAAGTGGGAAAGGATCACTATGGACTTTGTCAGTGGATTACCCCTTACGCCAAGTAAGAAGGACTCGATTTGGGTGATTGTGGATCGCTCGACTAAGTCACTCATTTTATTCCTGGTAAGGGTGGATTATTCGCCTGAAGTTAGCTAAGTTGTATGTGGCGGAAATAGTGAGGTTGCACGGTGTACCAATGTCGATCATCTCAGACAGAGATCCTAGATTTACGTCGAGGTTTTGGAGAGCGTTACATCAAGCTTTGGGTACGCGGTTGGATTTCGAAGACGGCATTTCATCCACAAATCCGACGGCAATCGGAAAGAGTTATTTGATTTTGGAGGATATGTTGAGAGGATGTGTTTTGGACTTCAGAGGCAGCTGGGAAGAGTTTTTGCCATTAGCTGAATTCGCATACAACAATAGTTATCAAGCAAGCATTAAGATGGCACCATATAAGGCGTTGTATGGTAGGAGGTGTCGCACACCTACATGTTGGACAGAGTTGGGTGAGCGTCAGATGTTAGGACCAGAGTTGGTTGCAGAGACTGAGGATAAGGTTAAGACGATTCAGGCTCGTCTGAAGGAAGCTTCAGATAGGCAGAAGTCATATGCCGATCTCAAGCGGAGGGATATAGAATTTTCCGTGGGTGACAAAGTTTTTCTGAAGGTCTCGCCATGGAAGAAAGTGTTAAGATTTGGGAGAAAAGGTAAGTTAAGTCCAAGGTTTATTGGACCGTATAAGGTGTTAAGACGAGTGGGACCAGTAGCCTATCAGCTCGAGTTGCCATCAGAGCTGAGTCAGATTCACGATGTGTTCCATGTATCCATGCTTAGACGCTATCGTTCTGATCCATCGCATGTCGTGGCAGTAGAGGAAATAGAGGTGAGTCCAGATTTGACGATAGAAGAAGAACCTGTGCAGATTCTAGATCGAGATGTGAAAGTTTTGCGTAGGAAGTCCGTTCCTTTGGTGAAGGTTTTATGGCGGAACCATGGCGTGGAAGAAGCTACGTGGGAACCGGAGGATGCGATGAGGCAGCAGTACCCTCAATTCTTTTGAGCAGGTAATTTCGAGGACGAAATTTTCTTAAGGGGTAGAATTGTAACATCCTAAAAATATTAGAGTATCATCTTGTTATCTCAGTATTAGCTCGGATATGATTGTTATTGTGTGCTTAGTATATTTGTGTGAAGGCTTGGAAATATTAGCTAAGCTAGAATAATTTTTAGTGTGGAAAATTTAGTGAAGTGGATTAAGTGAGCTTGACACTTAAGTTAATTTAAGTGTTAAATTAAAGCACATGAGGAGTTAGTGGCATAGTGGATAAGGAGCTTGAAAGGTTGCTTGAGGGAAGTGGTTCGAGTAGCATGGAAAGCATATTGAGGATTTTATTTTTGTACATCCTAGCATTAAGTGTCGGTCAACTATATATATGGATAAGATGGACAATTTTCTTTTTATGGCAAGAAGACTTAAGGTTATGGTAAGCATGAAATAAGGGATAGAATTGCTAGATTTTGGGGATAAAATTTCTTCAACTTTGGGAATGTAGAGGATTTCAAGGCTTGGCTTAAGGGAGATGTTTTGGAAACTATTCCAAGGCCTTTAGTGCATGTATGTGGACGGCATGTATGGCTAGGGGGGTGGCCGAATATTGATAGGAGGTTTGGGGAAGGATAGTTGGCCAACTTTAGCATTTGTGCACCTTTTGGCATTTGTTTCTTTTCTCTCCAAAAACTCCTTCTTTGGCCGAATGTACCTAGGCATTTTTGTGCAAATTTGCTTTGGATTTTAGCTCTCATTTTTGTGTTGAACCAAATACCATTCTCTTTCTCTCATTTTTCCTTTTGAAACCGAAACTACATTTGAACTTTGTGCATTTTTGTGCACTTTTCTTCTTTGGTAAAATAGGTGTTGGCCGAATCTCTTAATCCCATTTTCTCTCTTTTCTTTCTTTTGAATATTGTTCAAAATCACAACATTTCTTTTACTTTCTTCTTGGTCGAATCTCTTTCTTCCCTTTTCCCCTTGATTTTTCTTTCATTAGTTGCTAAAGCCGAATCATCCTTCTTCCCTTTTCATTTTTTTTTCTTTTCTTTTCTTCTTTGCCATACTAATTCTTCATCTCTTTTGAGCCGAATATCATTTTTTTTCTTTCAAAATCATAGCCGAAACTCTCATATCCTATTTGATTTGTCTTGGACGAATTTCTTCAAGGGTAGGACTTCATTTGGTTTTCTTCAAACGGTTTTGGAAGATAGGTAAGTGTTATGGCCGTTTTTCCTTAGTCTTTTTATTGTTTCTATGTTGTTCCTCTTGTGGACAAAGGCCGAATTTTGGGCAATTGTTGCAAGGTTCTAATCATTCTTAGAAACCGATTTCTTTTAGGCTCCTCGGGACGTTGGAAGCAATCAATCTAAGCCTCGTTTCTTTGTCAAATCGTTTTGGGTAAGCTTTAGGTAAGACTTGGTATTTCAAGTGATAACTCATTGGGATTTAGTGGTATGGCCGAATGGCCTTTGTTTATAATTTAAATATTGGCCGATTGTAGGACAAGGTGATCTAGTGCGGTAGATCAGGTCTTCGGATTTTAGTACTTGTGGTAGTGTCAGGTGTGTACCTTACACACTTTATAACTCGGTTATGTATATGTATATATAATTTCAATTTACTAATCATATTATCAAAGTGGAAAACGAAGAGATCTTGATATGATACTATGATGGTATGAATGAGGATTTGGGTAAGTCCGTTTCTATATGTTGTTAATACATGTGGATTGAAATCATGATCTACGATTTATGATATATTTGCTATGTGTTTCATAATAAAGTATGTTGACATGATTTGTACAAATATTGCATGGGTATGGGCAATATGAGAGGAGGGGGAAGATTGATATTCGTGTCTTCGGACACCAGAGGTTTGGCAGCTCCAGTGATTTGGTATCACATTTGTGTCTTTGGGACACCAGAGGTTTGGCACCTCATAGCGACTCGTCCCTGTGGATTAACACCACCGTGGGTTGGCCCCACTTTTAAGATATGGGATTGTCGCCAGTGATTTGGTATCACAAGTGGGTTGGCCCCACAACTTGATTATTTGTGACTTTGGGTCACCAGTGATTTGGTATCACAATATTGAATATCGTGAATTTGGTCACCAGTGGTTTGGCACCACCAGTGGTTTGGTACCACATGGGGTAGAAAATGAGTTATGGATGGCTAGGTTGGGTGCATCATATATATATATATTGCTTGGTTATAATTTGTGTAAGCATGTGGTATTTACCGGGAGAGGGAATATACCTTTGAGTCTTGGTGACTCACCTTCTCCCTTACTTTTTCAGGTAATTCGTAAATTCGCGGATGAGGAGCCGGATGAACTCGAGGAGGCCATGCAATAAAATTTGGTTTTACATGAACTTCCATTTGGGTACTTTATTTTAATTTGTTTTCTTCTTTTTTATGGATTTGTAATAAGGCCTCTTTAATTATGTTTTTGGATTATTTATATGCTTTGGATTTGTTTTAAATATGGCTTATAAATTACATGGTTGATATAATAATTTGAGCACCAAGTTTTCTAAACTACAAAACGCGATGGTTTTTAAAACGTTATCATCGGGTAACATAAATCAATTGCTAGTATTTAACAACTTAAGTATTTTTGATAACTCATACTATTTTCCAAAACTCCAGTTTCCAAATTTCTATTAGACACGGTTTTCAACCTAATCGCTTTAGTTTCTTTTCAATTTATAAAAGGTTTACAAATCTAAGCTGCAACTAAGTTTTAAAGATTTATTTTCGGGATTTCAAAGTAAATTATCAGTTTTAATTTATTATACACTCGATTTTCTACGAACTTAGAACAACAAAAAGTTTTTCACTAAAATTCAATCGTTAACTCTATTTTCTTTGAAACGTTTTCCTTCGTGGAATGCCAGATTCGGTCATGGCGTATTGACCGGGTTTGGGGTGTTACACTTTCTTTTCATGTTTTATACTCAGGGAAGCACCGGAGGATGAAAAGAACAAGAAATGGGCTCAAAACGAGCGAAATGGGCCAAAGCACAAAATCAACACGGCCTGGGCCCAAGACCACACGGCCGTGCCTCCTCAATAATCTCGAACACGGTTTAAGCCACGAAATACACGGTCGTGCCTCATTAATAAAGTCCAAAAACGGCCTAAAGACGATTCACACAGGCGTGTGCCATGGCTGTGTCCCTGCCGCAGAAAAGAGCAATTTCAATCGGATTTGGATACTTAGGGGCAAAGAAACACATTCGAAAAGCCTATAAATACACCCTAAGTATGACCTAAAAAGGGGGAGTCGACGGGAGCCTAAAGCTACCGTTTAGGGGTGTCTTGCTAGGCCAGAGAAGGCAGATTTGTGGGAATTCGCTCAGGGATAGCCAGTTGATCAATCTCAAGAAGCCGGAATTATACTCAAGATGGAGGATCTCCTCTTCAATTCCTTCAGGGGGTTTTAGGGATTTCTTATGTTTTGTTTTATCTTTTCTTCTGAGATGTTTTCTTTTATTGTTATGAACTAAACCCTCAGATACCTGAGGGGGATGAAACTTAGATGAATCTTGTTATCGTTTGCTAAACTATATGATAAATATTTGATTTGTTCTTAATTATGTGTTCTTAATTCTTGTGTTGATATTTCGTGGATATTAATTCAAGTTTGATGTGCTTAGGTGGAGGAGCAAAAGTCCCTGCCTAAGAGTAGATCTAGCATAGTTAAGCGGAGTTGATCGCGCGCCTAGAGATAGGGTGTCGAGGCATTGCCGGATTAGGGTGAAACCTAATATGGGAGTCCATAGATCGAGTTAATGCATTTCTAGGGGTTTTAATTAGAAAGAGATTTCAATTAATCAACCTAGGGTTAGACGTTATTCGCCTCGAGAGAGGGTTTAATATAAATTAGGGAATCCTACGGATCAAGTCAAATGAATAAATAAATCAGTTGAGTTAGATAACAAGTGAAGTCTAGGTGGATTCTTCCTTGGGTGTCGTCTTAATTAATTGGTTTTTCCTCAAGTATTCTCCCAAAATCATTCTTCTTTGTCTTAGAGTCTTTAGCCTAGTAGTTAATTAATTTAGATTAAACAACCATTCGCTTAATTCTTAGGCTAAATAATAGAAAGAAAGTTAGTATTAGTACTTTTAGTTCCTTTGGGTTCGACAATCCGGTCTTGCCTAAACTATACTACTATTCGATAGGTGCACTTGCCTCAATCGTTGTGGGGTTCAAACCGTTGTAAAAAGTTTGAACCTGTAGCCATAGAGGTAACCCATGGTGGGGCACCTTCTCAATAAGTCCTTATACCTCTCCCATGCATCATATAGAGTCTCTAAATCCATTTGCACGAAGGAAGAGATATCATTCCTCAGCTTGGCTGTATTAGATGGTGGAAAGTACTTTAACAAAAATTTCTCGGTCATTTGCTCCCATGTAGTGATAGAACCTCGTGGTAAAGAGTTCAACCATTGCTTAGTGATCGTTATGTCAGAGTCTTAAATTTATATAATGAATGATCTACCCTAGAAACTAACTGTGACAATGATTGCGGCAAGCACACCTATCGAACAATAGTATAGTTTAGCGGCAAGACCGGATTGTCGAACCCAAGGGAACCGAAAGTACTAATACTAACTTTCTTTCTATTATTTAGCCTAAGAATTGAAGTGAATTATTGTTTAATCTAAAATTAACTAACTGCTAAGCTAAAGATGCTAAGACGAAGGGAATGAATTGGGGAAATACTTGTGAGAAAAACCAATTGATTAAGATAATACCGAAGGAGGAATCCACCTAGACTTCACTTGTTATCTAACTCTGAACCAGACAATTTATTCACTTGACTTGAACCGTAGGATTCCCTAATGTATATTAATACCTCCGTCGAGGCTACTAACATCTAACCCTAGGTTGATTAATTGAAATCTCTTTCTAATTAAAACCCCTAGAATTGCATTAACTCAATCTATGGACTCCCATATTAGGTTTGACCCTAATCCGGCAGATTTTCGTCACCCTATCTCTAGGTGCGCGAGCAACTTCGCTTAACTATGCTAGATCTACTCTTAGACAGGGACTTTTGCTCCACTTCCTAAGCACATCAATACTTGAATCAATATCCTAAAATATCAAAATAAGAATTAAGAACACATAATTAAGAACAAATCAAGTATTTATCATATAGTTCAGAAAACAATAACAAGATTCGTCTTAGGTTTCACCCCCCTAAGGTATTTGAGGGTTTAGTTCATAATCATAAAAATATACATCTCAGAAAAAAAGATAAAACAAAACATAAGAAAAACCCTAAAACCCCTTGAAGGAATTGAAGTGAAGATCTTCCGTCTTGAGTTTGATTTCGGCTTCTTGAGATGAATCAACTGGCTTTCTTTGAGTAAATCCCACGATTCTGACCTCTCCGGCTAGGCTCCTTGGCCTAGCTCGACGCGCCCCTAAAGGTTGGCCTTTAGGGTGTTTATATAGGCTTTTGGAATATGTTTCTTTGCCTCTAAGTACCCTAATCCGAATAAAATTCTTCTTTTCCACGGCAGGGACACGCCCATGGCACACGCCCGTGTAAGTCGAGTTGTAGGCCGTGGTCGAGCCTGCTAAGGAGGCACGGCCGTGTGGTGAAACCCCAGGCCATGTCGATTTCCTACTTTGGCCCATTTGGTCCGTTTTTGGCCTGTTTCTCGATCTTTTCATCCTCCTATGCTCTCCTGAGTATAAAACATGAAATTAAAGGATTAAGAGCACCAAATTTCATAATTCAAGGGATAAACCATCCAAAAGCATGATAAATGTGGGATTAAAATATGTCACTATTACGGTTTATCAAATACCCCCACAGTTAAGCTTTTGCTTGTCCTCAAGAAAAATTCTCAACTCACAATTAAAACGAACTTCCTCAATTAATAACCTTCATCAATAATGTCTCATCATAATTCATAGGTAATTCATACATTGATAATTTAACCGGAAGGTTCCTAAAGATTCAAACAAACAAAGTCATAGTTTTTATAGTATGAAAAATAGGTGTTTCCCCTTACCTAAATAATTACCTCTGGATTCAAAATTGACAAAAATTGACATCCTCACTAAAGATTCACTCAAATCACTCAAGTGTTTAAGGTTCAAAAATAAGAACTCAGAAGTCGAACATGAAAAGTTAATCCCATAGGCTTGCATGAAAATCAAATCTCCACCTCTGTAAAATGATATGATACACAAATCAAAAGGTCTTTTATGGGTTGTAACAGGGCTTGGGTTAAAGGTGTGGATAAAGGCTGAATTAGAGGGTTAGTATAGCGATTGACCTGACAAACTACCTAACTAGAAACGACGAACTGATAATAAATAATTACATCAATTGGAAACTTAATACTAATAACATGAGCTTCTTCTAAAGATAATGAAATTATCAGTTTGAGCTCAAATAACATAGAACTAATAATGAATATACTTCTTTTTTTTTAAGAACAAATCAAGTACAATAATAGTAAGATAGAATTTAATAACTGGAATAAAGAAAATAGTTAAGTAACCGATCAAATCAAATCTAGATATAGGGGTAGTCAAGAAAAATGGTGATAACAAATACAAAGGGTTTTGGGTTAATATTAGTGGGTGAGTCAATAAAATGGCTTGTTAGGATTAAAGGGGTTCACTAGGGGTTAATTATGATGGTAGGTTTTTAGTGGAGTAAGTGGGTTAAAACCTAAGTGCCTTTATCATCTTAGTATATCAAATCAAAGGTGTGGTCTCGACATGTATAATCGAAGCAAGTTCTAGAATAACAAATCAATGTTGACACACTCATAATCAATAAAGTGAGCACGAAAAGGAATGTATGCTCTAAAAGGCTCAAAATCTCACAAAAATTATGGGCTTTTTTATATCAACCTTGTAAATTTCAAACTTCAAAGTAATAATTAGATTCGGGTAGACAACCTAACAAAATTTTTACTTCTGAAAAAAAAGACTTATCCTGCTTGATTCTCTAGTCTCCTAAAGTTTAAATCATCACTGCATAATTATCAATGACTTAATCCAAAACATATCAATAAAAATCACAAATCAAAGGAAATTTCATTTTAACATTAATATGAAAAATTTTACTTAAGAACAAGACATAATTCAGGAATTTGAGAATAATGCAAAAAGTTAGGCACTTTTAAGATTCACCCCCCACACTTAAGATGTACATTGCCCTCAATGTACAAAGATAGATAGGAATTCATAAAAGATAGGGAGAGATGAAACTTCCAAAATTTTGGATGGATTCCTTGTGTTGGAGGTGTGGAAACTTGATGCGGAGGTGAAAGATAAGCTGGAGAAGGCGTCTCTGGTGGTGGTATGGTGGCTGCCCACTATTACTGTGCTAGATGAAGAAATTGGGTAGCCCGCTAAGAAATAGCCAGGAAATAGTAAGACATATTTAAAATAAACTAATTATGTATTTAAAGACAAGAAAGATAAAGAGAAATAAAATAGAAAGTAAAATAAAATTAAAAGAAAAGATTAATGGATTGAAAAGTCCTTATCGTTAGATGGTTTGCGAGGTAGGTGTGATTTCTAAGGCCGTGGTGTGTGATTCCCAACCAGCCTGAAGAACCTAAAAATAAGAAACTCAAATAAGATACACTAAATTTAGTGGAAAAGAAGTTAAGATAAGGAAAATAAAGGAGAAGAGAAAAGAAAAATAAAAACTAAATGGCCTCAAATGTCCTCGGCTTGTCTAGTGAATGAAACGGTCGGCATGAACTTATGTAGATTGGTCTCACAGAGGAAGACTGTGCTAGGATCCTTTCACTTCTTCGACATGGATATGGTGTACATCTAGAGTTTTGAAAAGGGCCAAGGAAGGAGAATATGGAAGGGGGTCTGTATGGAAGAAGGGGAATGAGGAGTAGTTAAGAAGAGGGAGGGGGTGGTTTAAATAGAGTTTTGATGTTTGGTTCATCCCCACCCCCGTGTACCACGGGCGTGTTGGGTCACACGGCCGTATCGCACGGCCGTGTTATGCTTTGTTCGTTTCTCCCACAACTATTTCGTGGTCACCACGCCCATGTTTGATAAAATAGTGTCGACCACGGCTGTATTGCACGGCCGTGGTGTTTAGTCGGAGCCCGTGTGACTTCCCTTAGTATCGGCCACGGCCATATCGCACGGTCGTGGCAATTTATAGTCGTCTGTGATCTGGGAATCTTTCGTCATTGGCTCGTACTACCTCTGCTATGTCAGTACGGATGTCCGTAGTATCCACACGGCCACGGCCACGGCCGTGTGCAAGGCCGTGTGGTATGGAAATCTGCACTAAATATAAATAAAAGAAAAGAAATAAAACTAAACTTAATTATTAGGGTTAGTGCTTGGGTTGCCTCCCGAGAAGCGCTCGTTTAAAGTCTTAAGCTAGACTTACCTCTCATTCGCATAATCAGGGTGGTTTGAAGAATTGAACATCCTTCCTCATGCTATCTGTCCTATTATCAGTATGTAGTTCAAGTCGAGTAGTGTTTATTTTAAAAGTGCCAAATGTAGGATTACTTACCTCGACTGTTCCATATGGGAAGACATTGATTACCCTAAACGGGATTTCTTTGTTTGTATTCGGTTCAGGAGGAGATATTCGAGGGTCCGCTTTATCTAACAATACTTGATCTCCGATTTGGCATTTGTCTGTCCCATAGAGTGGCTTTGGTTCCGCTTCGTGTATCCCTAGTTTTTCCTTGAAATGCGTCTTCCACTCATCTAGTTCATTGATCTGAAGCCTTCGTTCCTCATGGGTTATTTCTTTGTTGGCATGAGATATAGGATCTGGCTCAGTTGTGTTGTTCCATGGTGCTTCCTGAAAAGAAGGTTTAACTAATTGGTTATCAATTGAATTTACTTTCTCACCTCTATCACTTGATGTCTTGGTTGAGTCGAGAGCCTGAAGACTGATTGACTCGTCACCTACACGGAGTATGAGTTCCCCTGTACCAACGTCAATTTTAATTCTGGCAGTTGCTAAAAAGGGTCTTCCTAAAATTAAGGGGATACTATTGTCCTCATCCATGTCTAAAACTACAAAGTCTACTGGGAATACGAATTTATCAATCTTTACGAGAACATCTTCGATTATACCCATAGGAATTCGAATAGTCTTATCAGCTAATTGAATGCTCATCCTAGTTTTTTTGGGTTTCCCTAGACCTAGTTGTTTAAACATTTTATAAGGCATAACATTTATGCTTGCCCCTAAATCAGCTAAAGCGTTATCAATAGATAAACTACCAATTAAACATGGAATTGTAAAACTCCCTGGATCTTTTAAATTTCATGGTAGTTTATTTTGTAGAATTGCTGAGCACATTGCGTTTAGCTCCACATGCGATCCCTCGTCTAACCTCCGTTTGTTTGTCAGGAGTTCTTTTAAAAATTTCCTTGAATCTGGCATCTGCGAAAGAGCTTCGAGAAACGGTAAGTTAATATGTAATTTCTTTAAAAGTTTAAGGAACTTACTGAACTGTTCCTCTGTGTTATCTTTCTTCATTGCTTCGGGATATGGTATGCGAGGTTGGTACTCTTTGATTACCGGTTTTGATTTATCATGACTTACCTCGACCTTACCTTCCTCTACCACATCCTCTTGCCTTAATTTGGGTTCATCTAACCCTTTACTATCATGAGCGGTTATGGCTTGAAGTTGCTCCTTTGGGTTAGTTTCAGTGTTGTTTGGCAATATACCTTGTGGTCGATGCTTGTTTAAGTGTAGATTCTTGATCAAAAATCAATAGCCCTACCTGATTCTTGATCTCTTGAATCGATGCTTGTTGATTTTTAAGTGTTGTTTCGATGTTTTGGAAACGTGTTTCGATAATCGCTATGAATTTTGTCGCATCTTCTCAAGGTTCGCTTCTTTCCTGTAGGTAGGGTCTGTTGTTGGAAGTTTGGAGGGGGTTCTTTGTCTCGATTTCCTTGACCTCCCCATGAAAAATTGGGGTGGTTCCTCTAACCTGGATTATAATTGTTACTATAGGGGTTATTTTGAGATCTAAAATTGTTACCCATATAGTTCATCTGCTCGCTTTCTACGCCAGGGTTATAGGGTGGATGTTCCGCATCGTTCAACCCTCCATTCGTATCAAACTGCATCACTGGATGTACCTGCGAAGAACTATACAAACCATCAATCTTTTTTATTTAAGAGTTCTACTTGATTGGATAGCATGGTTACTGCGTCGAGGTTGAAAACTCCGGCTGTTTTTTGTTGGCCTTGTCCTTGTGACTTGCCACTGATAGTTATTCAGTGACATCTCTTCTATAAACTCGTAGGCCGCTTCAGGAGTTTTGTTGTTCAGCGTTCTGCCGGCGGCTGAATCAATTAACTGTCTAGTTGAAGGGTTTACACCATTGTAAAAGGTTTGGACCTGTAGCCACAAGGGTAATCCATGGTGTGGGCACCTTCTCAATAGATCTTTGTATCTCTCCCATGCATCATAAAGTGTCTCTAAATCCATCTGCACAAAGGAAGAGATATCATTCCTTAACTTAGCCGTTTTAGTTGGTGGAAAATATTTTAATAAAAATTTTTCGGTCATTTGCTCCAATGTAGTGATTGATCCTCGTGAAAGAGAATTCAACCACTGTTTGGCTTTATTCCTTAAAGAAAAGGGAAACAACCGAAGACGGATGGCATCATCAGAAACACCATTTATTTTGAAAGTATCACAAAATTCTAGGAAATTCGCCAAGTGATTGTTTGGATCTTCATCCTGCAAACCATCAAACTGAACAAATTGTTGTATCATTTGAATTGTGTTAGGTTTCAGTTCAAAATTATTTGCAGCGATAGCAGGTCTAACAATACTTGGCTCAATTCCTGTTAAATTAGGTTTAGCATAATCATACATAGTTCGAGGAGCATGATTTTCGGCCACCTCTGGAGGTAGCGGATTATTCTCAGCCATCTCTTCGGTAGTATTGTTCTCGTCTTCTTGCTCTTCTTCTATGTAAGTTAAGCTTCGCCTTATTTCTCTACGATTTCTGCGAACGGTTCCTTCAATATCACTGTCGTAAATTAAGGGTCCTGTCGGGTTCCTTCTAGTCATAAACTAGAGGTACCTGCAAGGAACAAATAAAAGAAAGAATATTAGAAATGTTAAAAATAAAATAAAAGTAAATTACAAATTTAAAAAATGGCTAAAGTAATAAAAATTGAGCGTTCTTAATATTTTGATCCCCCGGCAACGGCGCCAAAAACTTGATCGTTATGTCAGAGTCTTAAAATTTATATAATGAATGATCTAGCCTAGAAACTAACTGTGACAACGATTGAGGCAAGCGCACCTATCGAACAGTAGTATAGTTTAGTGGCAAGATCGGATTGTCGAACCCAAGGGAACATAAAGTACTAATACTAACTTTCTTTCTATTATTTAGCCAAAGAATTGAAGTGAATTATTGATTAATCTAAAATTAACTAACTACTAAGCTAAAGATGCTCAGACGAAGGGAATGAATTGGGGAAATACTTGTGGGAAAAACCAATTGATTAAGATAATACCCAAGGAGGAATCCACCTAGACTTCACTTGTTATCTAACTCTAAACCAGACGATTTATTCACTTGACTTGATCCGTAGGATTCCCTAATGTATATTAATACCTCCGTCGAGGCTACTAACGTCTAACCCTAGGTTGACTAATTGAAATCTCTTTCTAATTAAAACCCCTAGAATTGTATTAACTTGATCTATGGACTCCTATATTAGGTTTGACCCTAATCCGGCAGATTTTCATCACCCTATCTCTAGGCGCGCAAGCAACTCCGCTTAACTATGCTAGATCTACTCTTAGACAGGGACTTTTGCTCCACTGCCTAAGCACATCAATACTTGAATCAATATCCTGAAATATCAAAACAAGAATTAAGAACACATAATTAAGAACAAATCAAGTATTTATCATATAGTTCAGAAAACAATAACAAGATCCGTCTTAGGTTTCATCCCCCTCAGGTATCTGAGGGTTTAGTTCATAATCATAAAAATATACATCTCAGAAGAAAAGATAAAACAGAACATAAGAAAAACCCTAAAACCCCCTGAAGGAATTGAAGAGAAGATCTTCCGTCTTGAGTATGATTTCAGCTTCTTGAGATGAATCAACTGGCTTTCTTCGAGTAAATCCCACGATTCTGACCTCTCCAGCTTGGCTCCTTGGCCTAGCTCGACGCGCCCCTAAAGGTTGGCCTTTAGGGTGTTTATATAGGCTTTTGGAATGTGTTTATTTGCCTCTAAGTACCCTAATCTGAATAAAATTCTTCTTTTCCACGGCAGGGACACGCCCATGGCACACGCCCATGTAAGTCGAGTTGTAGGCTGTGGTCGAGCCTGCTAAGGAGGCACGGCTGTGTGGTGAAACCCTAGGCCGTGTCAATTTCGTACTTTGGCCCATTTGATCCGTTTTCAGCTCATTTCTCGTTCTTTTCATCCTCCTATGCTCTCCTGGGTATAAAACATGAAATTAAAGGATTAAGAGCACCAAATTCCATAATTCAAGGGATAAACCATCCAAAAGCATGCTAAATTTGGGATTAAAATATGTTACTATTACGGTTTATCACTTAGCCTTATTCCTCAATGAGAAGGGAAACAACCGAAGGCGAATGGCATCGTCATAAATGCCATTTATCTTAAAAGTGCCGCAGAATTCTAGGAAATTAGCCAAATGAGTATTTGGATCTTCGTCTTGCAAACCATCAAACTGAACAAACTGTTGAATCATTTTAGTAGTGTTAGGTTTCAGTTCAAAATTATTTGCAGCAATAGCGGGTCTAACAATACTCGATTCAGCCCTAGTTAAATTGGGCTTGGCAAAATCGTACATAGTACGAGGAGTAGGATTTGCGGCAACCACAGGAGGTAGTTGATTATTCTGATTTTCAGCCATCTCCTCAGTAATAACAATAATTTCCTCTTGCTCTTCTAATGTACTTTGTCAACTCTGCCTCGCATCTCTACAATTTCTGCGAGCTGTACTTTCAATTTCGCTGTCGAACACTAGAGGTCCTGATGGGTTTCTTCTAGTCATAAACTAAAGGAACCTACTTGAAGTAAATAAAATAAAAGTTCGTAAACAAAAATTAAAATTAAGACAAAATAGAATGCAATGAAAATAAAAATGGCTAAAGTAATAAAAATTAAGTGTTCCTAATATTTTAGTCCCCAGCAACGACGCCAAAAAACTTGATGACGTCACGAACTAACTAAAATACGAAAAAGCCAAGTGCACCTATTGAATGGTAGTATAGCTATGGTGAGTCGGGAATATCGTATCCACGAGGACTAAAAGTACTAGTAGTTGCTATCTTTTTATTATCTAGCCAAATAAATTGAGGAGATTTATTTTAACCTAATCTTAACTAACCTAATTGCTAAGACGAAACAGGGAATAAAGTAGGAAAATATTTGAAGAAAACCGATGAGAGAGACAATACCTAGGAAAGAATCCACCTAGACTTCACTTATTATTCTAAATTTGAATTAAACGATTTATTCACTTGTCTTGATCTGTAGAAATCCCTAACTTATGTTAATATCTCTTTCGAGAATAAAAACAACTGACTCTAGGTTGATTAATTGAAATCTCTTTCTAATTAAAACCCCTATTGTCACATTAACTCGATCTATGGATTCCCCTATTAGATTTGACTCTAATCCAGAAGATTTATGTCATCCTATTTTTAGGATTGCATGCAACTCCACTCAATTATGCCAGATCTACTCTTAAACAGGGACTTTTGCTCCACTGAAAAAGCACATCAATCATGAATTAATATCCTGAAAACATTAAAACATGAAATAAGAACACATAATTGAGATCAAGAATAAATATTTATCATGTAATTCAGAAAAATAAAATAATAAGATCCGTCTTAGGTTTCATCCTCCCTAGGTATCTAGGGAATTGAGTTCATACTTTTAAAGGAAAACATCTCAAAATTAGGAAAACAACAAAACATAAAGAAACCCAAAAACTTCGAGAGAAATTGAATGGAGATCTTCAGTCTTGAAGGAGATCCTGCTTCTGAGCTGAATCCGTTGGTGTTCTTCGAGTCTTTTCTTCGTTCAGCTCTACGTGCCCCATTTGATCTTCTTCTAGGGTGTATTTATAAACTTTAGAATGCTTAGAAACCCTAAAAATTTACTTTTTCTGCGTAAAAGAGAAACAGGGAGCGATATCGACACGGGCTGGCACATGGGCATGTGGCCAGCCCGTGTGGTTCACACGGGCGTGTGCTCAGCCCGTGTGGGATTGGCTTGGCTGTGTGGATCCTTAAGACAGCCAGTTTTGTCCGATTTTGGCCCGTTTTCTGCCCTTTTGCTCCCCTATGCTCTCCTAAGTATAAAAACATGAAATTAAAGGATTAGGAGCATCAAATTCACTAAATTATATAATAAATCATCCAAAAACATGCCAAGCATGGGATTAAAACATGTTACTTTTATGGTTTATCAATTAATTTATCTTAATTAAAATAACAAAATTACTAATTTTATTAATTTTCAAGATTTAAAAGGTATTTATATTGCTTAATCTAATGCATTTGAAATAGGATGATTAATGTTTGAGATTCTAAAAAAAACATAAAAAAAGGAATATGAAAGGAGGAATATGCAAACAAGAGGCAAATGTTTCAGAAGTATATTTTACTTGACTAAATTACCTAAAAAGGCCCATTTCCAAGCAAATTTACGGAAATGGGCCAATTTCACCATTATTTATCGGAAAGGGTTGTTTTTTTGCAAAACGCGCCCACGTGGCCGCGTTTAAGGGAAGTGAAGTGCCAAAGCAGCGCGCCCCAGGGCGTTTTTCCACGCCAAGAAAACGCTTCCACGTAAGCGCGTTTTGCTAACGTGGCAAAAAACGCTCCCTTGAGGGCGTGCTTTGCTGGCACTTTTTCAAACCCAACGGCTAAATTTTTTTGACCGTTGGGGGTCCAACAGTCAAAAAAAAGTATAAAACCCCCTCCCCTCCTATTATTTTCACACAAAATTTCTTAACAATTTAGCAAAAAAACTCTACAATTTCTCCCTAAAGCTCTCAAATTTCTCATTAAATTTCTCAAAGCTCTTTATAATTAGTTATTTACTTTAATTTTTTCCTAAATTAGTATTATTTTTTATACTTTCAAAAATATTTGATCGTGTTAGCAATGGCCAGGGAATTAATTCGTCTCGATCATAAACATATCTCCGTCTAACAAATAAAAATGGTAATGATTTATTTTAAATTTTGAATATTATTTAATATTTTTTTCATTTATGTAATTTCAATTAATTTTAATTTTGAATATTATTTAATATTTTTTATTTATGTAATTTTAATTAATTTTAATTTTTGAATATTATTTAATATTTTTTTCATTTGTGTAATTTTAATTAATTTGTATTTTATATTTTTTTATAACAGTCTATAGATCCGATGTTACAATGTTATATTCGTAACATGTCTGGTCCGCCATCACCGTTGATAGAAAATTACTTGAGGGAAGCGGGTTTTTGGCACACGGCCACTATAGGTCGGGGGTGCAAGTTGGACCTGAAACTCATCAGCGCGTTAATAGAGAGGTTGAGACCGGAGACGCACACATTCCATCTTCCATGCGGAGAGTGTACTATCACTTTGGAGGACGTCCAGTTACAATTAGGATTGCCGGTGGATGGGGCCGCACTCACCGGGTCCGTTCAATCTGCTGAATGGGGAGCCATATGCTACAATATTTTGGGTGCGATTCCGGATAATATTTACAGAGGTCGGATCGAGATGGGCTGGTTACGAGACACATTCCCGGAGCTGGGGAATGATTCGACTAAATTAGAAAGAATACGATATGCTCGGGCATACATCCTTGAGATGATTGGAGGCTATCTGATGCCGGACTTGTCACGAAACCTCGTACATCTGAGGTGGCTGCTAAAACTCGTTGATTTTAGAGCAGCTGGCGAACTTAGTTGGGGGTCTGCCGTGTTGGTAACATTGTACCGGGAGATGTGCGGGGCGACACCACCAAATAAAGCAAAAATTAGAGGTTGCCTCTCACTATTACAATCATGGGCTCAGTTTCACTTTCCATTTTTACGTCCTTGAGTGAACCATCCATATACATTCCCACTCATAACAAGGAAAAATTTTTATTTGATTTTACAATTATTCCATATATTTAAAATAAAATTGTATGCTGAAAATTTATTTAATTAGGTGGAACCATCCGGCGAGTTATGTTGGAATACCTACCGCTCTTGAAGATATACGGCTTCTATTAGACCAACGGTCGGAAGCGCAAGTATTAAATAAAATATATATACATAAAATAGTCGTTTCATATTTAGTATTTAGTATTTAGTATTATGTATATAACTAATATTTTTATCTCGTTCATATAGTTTCAATGGACACCATATGAGGATCTGGCAATACGGGCAGTAATTCCGGATGAATTCTTTCAAAATCCGAACATTTGGCATGTTAAGGTCCTATTGGCCAACTATGCTATTGTCAAGATGCACTAGACGGATAGAGTGTTGCGACAATTTGGATTTCGACAACCGATTTCTAAGGAACCTAAGGTGCTCGATGACCAGCACAGAATCAACTTACGACAAACGAATACGAATTGGTCATTATTCTGGTCGGAATATATTGAAATTTGGGAAAACCGGTATGATCATATACCTGATCGCGAACCGATCATCATCCCAGAGTTGGCGTGCACCCCGAATTTTATGCCATGGTTTAGGATCCATGGCAAGCCATATTTATTGTTGGAAGAGCAGAGGTGTCAGAAAATCCGTGTGGAAAGGGAACGACGGGTCCCTTTAAATCCAAGAAGAAGGGATGACGGCACGAGCCCATCAAGAGCGCCCACACAATCATCTAGCCCATCAATAGTGCCAACACAATCACCGGGCCCAATGCCTCAACCGACGACACCCACATCACAGCCCCTTCAGATTATGCCAGGTGCTTATCCTAGCCTTTATATGTATCCTAACCCATATATGTTTCCTTTTTGCAGTCCAATGCTAGGTTGGAATGCATGGCCCGGTGCATCTCTTTTCCCGATGGCTCCAACTCAACTGATGATATATAGGCCATCGTCGCCGGACGGATCGCACGAGGCACCGTCGGGGAGCTCATCTCACTACCATTCCCCATCACCTTATGGGATTCAAACACGTCTGCCGTGGGTGATGCAAACACCTCCACATTCTTTATTCTACCAAGGTGGGTCATCCTCTCAACACCCACAACCGGAGCAACCACAACCCCCGCCGGAGCAACCAATGAGGAACTCAGCGCGTAATCGTCATCCATCCCCGTGTGGCACTGATTTCGACCCCCATGTCTGCGCCTTGATCATTAACTGAACGTAAAATCCCCAATATCTTATGAAAACGGTTCTTATTGATCTCGTACCCTGCCAATATAAGTTGATAGCGAAAATTACATACCAATATTCTATTCAGAAAAAAAATTAATATTACAACCGAAATTTTATTAATAGAGATTAAATACCCATGTTGGTCACTTGCTTTCGTTCAGTCGTAGGCCGATATTGCCCGTAGTAGTTGGACGCAACGTGCCTTAGACAATACCGATGGTGTGTGCGATCCCATAGGCTTCCATGTCGCTCAATTGTGGCTAGTATTCCAGTGCCCCGATCCGATACAACGCATATATCAGGTTGGGGGCATACATGCCTCCTTAACCTAGAAAGAAAGAAATCTCAGTCATCAGCTGACTCCCCCGGTGTTATTGCAAACGCAATTGGAAGGATTCTCCCACCGCCATCCTGTGCTACAGCTAGCAATAGCCAATGGGTATATTTACCATATATAAATGTACCGTCAATTTGCACCAATCGTTTGCAGTACACAAATGCGTCCGAACATTGCTTAAAGCTCCAGAACAGACGTTTGAACACTTGGCATCCACGAAGCAATCGGTCGTTGTAGTACGCAGGGACCGTTTCAAGGTCTGTTATGCAACCTGGGACGTACCTCTCCAGCACCTGACACCATTGCCAAATCTCATTATATGAAGCGTCCCACCCACTATACATCTTTTTCAACTCCTTTTGCTTAGCTATCCAAGCCTTGCGGTAAGAGGGCATGTACCTCAATTGGCAACGAATACTAGCAATTATGCATGACACAGAAGTCCTGGGATCCGCCTTCAACATCGGTAGTATTAAGCTAGCTATCATGTGTAACACCCCAAACCCGGCCCACGAGCCTTGACCGGATCTGGTATGTCACTGAGAAAAACATTTGAAAAAGATTTAACTTACGAGTGAAAACACGAAAATTTGTTGTCATTTGTAAAACATTATATACTTAAAATGCCAAGTAAAATTTGGATGTTACATAATATCCGGATTTAAAAACTTTAATATATAGATATATTTTAAATTGTAAGTTGTTGAAAATAAAGTCATTTCCAAATAGTAATTTAATCGGCAATCCAACTAAAAACATATTAATAAACTTCAACTACTTAAAGTGGCCCTTATTACATCAAATAAATATCCAAAATACTGAAATATATGACGTGCATAAAATTAAATAAAACATCTTCTGCATGGAACAAATAAAATTAACTTCTGCATGGCCACCTTTGTATCCTCTCCAACCCGGTCCAAGAATCACGTATCACTGCGATGTTGATAATTATTTGGGTGAGTCACACGGACTCGGTGTGCAATTAGACCACCGAATTCCACCCACAAATTAAACCATATATCAACCCGCATAACGATTAACAAGGCAACTTATTCTTATAATATCACATTTCGGGCTTGGCCCATATTCATACCACTTATCGATAATACAAGAATTAACCACTTGTTTCCACATAATGGGCTTAGCCCATTTCCACAATCGATCCACATTCACATATAGGGCTTGGCTCGTAATCCCATTAGATACACATATCCGATGTAATTATGCAAATGCACCCAACCCAAACCTAGGGTCCATCCTCTACACACCCCGTATCCAGCCACCACACACCAGGATTACTAAATCACCCTCCAACCGCTACACACCAATTTCGGCAATTAATGCCGCCCACGATGTAGCTCGTAGCTAACATCAAACCACGATGAGGCACATAGCTACTCATCAACCACGATATGGCACTAAGCCGATATCAACCACGATGAGGCACAGAGCCACTCATCAATCCACGTGAACTTAATCACAAGTAATCCACAACGCGACCTCGATCGGCGCCAATCCATGATGTAGCTCATGGCTAACATCAAACCACGTGCACTCAAGTACACCCGTCCTTCTTTCACATTCATATCCCATCCCATGCACATGCAACGTACAATAGTGGCATAATAAAATAGTGCATGTAAATGTTATTCATGCATTCAATCATATTCACATTCATAACCACATTTCATTAGTTTTGGTACTGACCTGATTATAGACATGCCCCCTTAAGGGCATCCATTTTATAATTGCCACTGCACTTATTAGCACATATATAACACATATACAACACATGCAAGTATCACATAAATCCTAGAAAACGGTAGGCTAACTACACACCTTATCACTTGAAGCACTACGCTCTCGATCCCGATGCTATCGCTAAACGAAACTACAGCTATCCGCCTATTTTCTGCTCTCATCTTTGGCCCACACCCCAGTGGCCAATCCCGAACGGCAGAACCGATCTCTTCTTAAACTTCGGGATAAGGACTACCCATTTCTCTCCTTGGTGGTATTCGCCTCCATCAACAATACTTAATCAGAATCAAAACGGTTAATCACCACTATACGAGATCTTAACCGAATAAACCACAACTTAACATCCTTACCCAAATGAATCAAAATCCCGAAAAGCTTATGCTTACTCTTGTCGTCGATTTGCCCCTAAATAACCATAGTCAAAACCGGCTAACACTTAAATATCCATAACATGGCCTATGACCGAATATTACCAACCACTTACCTTGCTTGCCTAAATCCCAAAATCACCATTGCTCATGAAGTTGTCGAAATCCCTGAGTGAAACCACATTAGAATCGGCTTTAAGCATATATCTTAGGAAAATGGCCCTTGGTCGAATACTATATTGCTTACCTTGATCACTTCAAATCCCGAGAGACTCCTTTAATGCCTCCTTCCTCCGGCTACACACAAAAGAACACATCACTATGGCCTTAAAGAACATTCGGCCAACCTTAGACCAAGGCCTAATCACTTGATTTCGCCACACCAAAAGAGGGAAGCAAAAACTGATGGTTTAAAGAGGAGATTACTTACCACTACACGCCTGCTTGAAGAGACTACAAGAGAGTAGCCAACGGCACCACCCTAGAAGATTCGGCCTCAAAGACTTGCGGAATAGAAGAGAGAATAGGCACCTTTGAGATTCGGCTATGACTCAAAATGAAGATGAGATATTTTGCTAAGAAAAGAAAAGAGTTTGAGAAAGAGATGTGAATTCGGCCAAGAAAGCAAATAGATCAAAGTGATCAAAGTTTCGACTAAAGTTCTAAATGACAAAGAGTCATTCGGCTATTCAAGAAAAAGACTTGAATTGGGGTTGAGAGAAAAAGAATAGGAAGAGAAAGTGAGAAGAAATTCGGCAAGGCACTAAAAAAGAAAGAAAAAAAAAAGATGGATACCCTTGAACTAAAATTCGGCACAAACTCCTTAACACCCTTCAAAGCTGAAAATGCCACCCCCTTGGAGTCCTATATTCGGCCACTTCTCATCCCCCCTCTCAAATCCCATACATTTCTCCTATTTTCTCTCTTCAACACTCATTCAAAAAGTTTGAATGAGTCCAACCTTTATCTCTTATTCCTAGCCGAATTTTAAAATAAAACCAAGTCTTATCCTCATCCCTTTGGAGTCCCAATGACGCCCAACACTCCCCTTTCTACCTTGACGAAAAGAAAAATAAAATAACACCTTATGCTCGCCTCATGACTCGAACCTGAGCCCTTCACCCTTGCTTGAGGCGTCATTCACCAAGGCCCTAAGTGGCGCCTCCAAGCCACTTTACCAAGCCCAATCTTATGTCCAAGATCCCTTACAAATTTCCTTAAGGCCTCCTTATCCTAACTCCCCCTACTAAACTCAAAATCTCATATTTTTCCAAGGCACTCTCCTACATCCTAGGGTTCTCCAAACCCTTAAAACACAACTAAACACACACTAGGCCCACTATCACTTGAATTATGCACTAACCACATAACCCCTAAATCCCGGATGTTATAGTTCTACCCTCCTTAAAAATAATTTCGTCCTCGAAATTACTTGGTTAAACTAGCTAGGGTACTGCTATTCCTCGGACTTCTAAAGGCACTCACTAACCACCACTGATCGCCCTAACGAACTAGGTACGGTTATCTTCCTAGATACAATCTCAAGGTTCACATTCAAGGTTCCAAACACCTCACTAGCCTTATAAGAATAAGCTAACTCCATAACAAACAAGGCAATAAAGGGTATTCCAGGAACAAGGAACGTACCCGTTATCACATCTGGCACATCTTTCTTCTCGCGACGGCTGACTGCCTAAACCAACCTTAGTTGTCTCGCCTCTAAACCTTCAGCACCCCTACTTGGTGTTCCACGACCTCTGCCGGAACCATTTCCTCCATGGTTTGGACCACGACCCTTCGTCGTCTAGGGACAATTTTTAACCAAATGAGCCTTAGACCCACAACGGAAACATTCTTTACTATTTCCCCAACACTCTCCAGCATGAGCTCTTCCACACCGAGCACATGTACGACTCCGATTCTCAGAAACTGGCACAGGTGTACGTATAGCATTCTCGGTCCTTGGTCTCTTCCGGAAATCCTCAGATGATACCGATGGTCCAAAACTCCTCTTGTTCCAACTCTTATTCTTCTCTCGGTTCTATCTTGCGGTTCTCTTAACTTCCTCAGCTATCCGAGCTTTCTCCACTAGAATAGCAAAGTCCCTTTCTCTTTGCGGAGCAATCAACACTCGTAGCTCATCTCGTAATCCGTCTTCGAATCTAACACACCTTTCGTAATCAGTGGCCACGATCCCCTTGGCATACTGACTTAACCGCACAAATTCCGCTTCATACTCTGCCACCGACTTACTTCCTTGAACCAAGTTTAGAAACGCCTTCCTTTGCGAGTCTAAGTGGCGGCTCCAACATACTTCCTTCAAACTTAAGCTTAAAATACTCCCAATCCAATCGATCTGCAGGGACACCTTGCCTGACGGTGAGCCACCATCGATAAGCCTCGTCTCGGAGCAACGAGATAGCACCTTTCAGCTTTTCCTCAGCAGTACAGTCCAAATCATCCATGATTCTTTCGACCGCTTCTAACCAATATTCCGCTACATTCAGAGCTACTCCAGATACTCCTCTAAAAACCTCAGCTCCGTTTGACCTTAGTCTTTCCGATACTGACTTCTGAGCTCCATTTCCCATACCAGCTCTTGCCACTTGCTCTAGCACTCGCAGCATAGCCTGTGATACTGCGTCATCTCCTCCTCGTCGGATCTTGATCCTCGCGCGCATCACCGCTGGCGGCGGCACATCATTTTTTGACCCATGGCCAGACCCTATTGGTTCCGATACAGTCGTTCGACCACGTCCTCTAGAACTCATATCTAACGTCGTGATTTAATCTGATTAAAAGTTTTATACATTAGTAATTTATTCCACTGATTATCCGCGAACAATTTTATGCAAAGACGTTTTAGAAGTAGTTCTTTCGAGCAATCAAAGTTTCAGCTCAAGTTCACTATTCTAATTCAGAGAATCACATTCACATTCATCAATAGAGACACATTCATTCATCCACCATACTACTATGGCATTTTATCCATTCCCAACCCAAGGGTAATTTCGTCATTTATCCTATAAGGGTATTTTGGTAATAAATCAGGATCAATTTGAAAATCTTTACAAAGGTATTTCAAAATTTTCAAAGCTCAGGGTTATTTTAAAAATTCTCTCAATCGGAGGTATGGTAGAAATTTTGGAAATCAGGGTCATTTTGGTAATTTTCTAAGTCAGGGGTATTTTAGTAAATTTCCAAATCAGGATATCTGGATATTTTTCAAATAGTTTCTGGGTATTTCTGTAAAGCAAGGTTATTTTAGTAAAAATTGAGGGTAGTACGGTAAATTTATAAACCAGGGGCATTTTAGTAATTTTACAACCAGGGGTATTTGGGTAATTTTGTCAACCGGGAATAATTCAAAAAATGTTTCTCTCAAAATCTAATTTTCAAATTAAAAGATTAATTTGGAGATTTAAAAACTAAGGTTTTTATAAAAAGCAAGGCTAGTCCCTTTCGGGTTTTAATTATCGAATTTAGCCGGTGACTAAGTCCTCTTGGTTAGGGTGAACCGTAGCTACGCACCAGGTAGGATTCGAGTAAAGAGGAGGTGAGTCACTAGGACTGCTTAAGTACCAAGCTCTTACTGAATCCACTCCTAGACATGCGCACAACTGTTGCCACACCCTAGCTCGGCGACTTAGTTCATAGGTTCGTTTAATGATTCTTAAGTCTTATGCATTCTGTGTTGGAGTAGACTAGTCCTAGGGTCCAATAGCCCTAATCTACTAATCTACGATCCCTTAATGCCCACATAGTTCACATATTCAAATCACTTCAATAGTCAGAAGTACTTACCTGGTGGACCTCGGGCCGGAGATACAGGTGCCATGCCAGAATAACCTGAAATAAAAGTCCATATTTTGAAAAGCCCATCTTAGAAAATGTTTTTGGACCCAAAACCCTCAAAGCCAAGTTTTGAACCGGGCTCTGATACCAAACTGTAACACCCCAAACCCGGCCCACGAGCCTTGACCGGATCTGGTATGTCACTGAGAAAAACGTTTGAAAAAGATTTAACTTACGAGTGAAAACACGAAAATTTGTTGTCATTTGTAAAACATTATATACTTAAAATGCCAAGTAAAATTTGGATGTTACATAATATCCGGATTTAAAAACTTTAATATATAGATATATTTTAAATTGTAAGTTGTTGAAAATAAAGTCATTTCCAAATAGTAATTTAATCGGCAATCCAACTAAAACCATATTAATAAACTTCAACTACTTAAAGTGGCCCTTATTACATCAAATAAATATCCAAAATACTGAAATATATGACGTGCATAAAATTAAATAAAACATCTTCTGCATGGAACAAATAAAATTAACTTCTGCATGGCCACCTTTGTATCCTCTCCAACCCGGTCCAAGAATCACGTATCACCTGCGATGTTGATAATTATTTGGGTGAGTCACACGGACTCAGTGTGCAATTAGACCACTGAATTCCACCCACAAATTAAACCATATATCAACCCGCATAACAGTTAACAAGGCAGCTTATTCTTATAATATCACATTTCGGGCTTGGCCCATATTCATACCACTTATCAGATAATACAGTAATTAACCACTTGTTTCCACATAATGGGCTTAGCCCATTTCCACACTGATCCACATTCACATATAGGGCTTGGCCCGTAATCCCATTAGATACACATATCCGATGTAATTATGCAAATGCACCCAACCCAAACCTAGGGTCCATCCTCTACACACCCCCGTATCCAGCCACCACACACCAGGGGATTACTAAATCACCCTCCAACCGCTACACACCAATTTCGGCAATTAATGTCGTCCACGATGTAGCTCGTAGCTAACATCAAACCACGATGAGGCACATAGCTACTCATCAACCACGATATGGCACTAAGCCGATATCAACCACGATGAGGCACAGAGCCACTCATCAATCCACGTGAACTTAATCACAAGTAATCCACAACGCGACCTCGATCGGCGCTAATCCATGATGTAGCTCATGGCTAACATCAAACCACGCACTCAAGTACACCCCTGTGCTTCTTTCACATTCATATCCCATCCCATGCACATGCAACGTACAATAGTGACATAATAAAATAGTGCATGTACATGTTATTCATGCATTCAATCATATTCACATTCATAACCACATTTCATTAGTTTTGGTACTGACCTGATTATAGACATACCCCCTTAAGGGCATCCATTTCATAATTGCCACTGCACTTATTAGCACATATATAACACATATACAACACATGCAAGTATCACATAAATCCTGGAAAATGGTAGGCTAGCTACACACCTTATCACTTGAAGCACTACGCTCTCGATCCCGATGCTATCACTAAACAAAACTACACCTATCCGCCTATTTTCCCGCTTTCATCTGGCCGCCCACACCTGGTGGCCAATCCCGAACGGCAGAAACCGATCTCTTCTTAAACTTCGGGATAGGGACTACCCCTTTCTCTCCTTGACTGGTATTCGCCTCCATCAACAATACTTAATCAGAATCAAAACGGTTAATCACCACTATACGAGATCTTAACCGAATAAACCACAACTTAACATCCTTACCCAAATGAATCAAAATCCCGAAAAGCTTCTGCTTACTCTTGTCGTCGATTTGCCCCTAAATAACCATAGTCAAAATTGGCTAACACTTAAATATCCATAACATGGCCTATGACCGAATATTACCAACCACTTACCTTGCTTGCCTAAATCCCAAAATCACCACCTGTCTATGAAGTTGTCGAAATCCCTGAGTGAAACCACATTAGAATCGGCTTTAAGCATATATCTTAGGAAAATGGCCCTTGGCCGAATACTACATTGCTTACCTTGATCACTTTAATGCCTCCTTCCTCCGGCTACACACAAAAGAACACATCACTATAGCCTTAAAGAATATTCGGCCAACCTTAGACCAAGGCCTAATCACTTGATTTCGCCACACATAAAGAGGGAACCAAAAACCGATGGTTTAAAGAGGAGATTACTTACCACTACACGCCTGCTTGAAGAGACTACAAGAGAGTAGCCAACGGCACCACCCTAGAAGATTCGGCCTCAAAGACTTGCGGAATAGAAGAGAGAATAGGCACCTTTGAGATTCGGCTATGACTCAAAATGAAAGTGAGATATTTGGCTAAGAAAAGAAAAGAGTTTGAGAAAGAGATGTGAATTCGGCCAAGAAAGCAAATAGATCAAAGTGATCAAAGTTTCGACTAAATTTCTAAATGACAAAGAGTCATTCAGCTATTCAAGAAAAAGGCTTGAATTGGGGTTGAGAGAAAAAGAATAGGAAGAGAAAGTGAGAAGAAATTTGGCAAGGCACTAAAAAAGAAAGAAAAAAAAGATGGATACCCTTCAACTAAAATTCGGCACACACTCCTTAACACCCTTCAAAGCCGAAAATGCCACCCCCTTGGAGTCCTATATTCGGCCACTTCTCATCCCCCCTCTCAAATCCCATAATTTTCTCCTATTTTCTCTCTTCAACACTCATTCAAAAAGTTTGAATGAGTCCAACCTTTATCTCTTATTCCTAGCCGAATTTTAAAATAAAACCAAGTCTTATCCTCATCCCTTTGGAGTCCCAATGCCGTCCAACACTCCCCCTTTCTACCTTCACGCAAAAGCAAAATAAAATAACACCTTATGCTGCCCTCATGACTCGAACCTGAGCCCTTCACCCTTGCTTGAGGCGTCATTCACCAAGGCCCTAAGTGGCGCCTCCAAGCCACTTTACCAAGCCCAATCTTATGTCCAAGATCCATTACAAATTTCCTTAAGGCCTCCTTATCCTAACTCCCCCTACTAAACTCAAAATCTCATATTTTTCCAAGGCACTCTCCTATATCCTAGGGTTCTCCAAACCCTTAAAACACAACCAAACACACACTAGGCCCACTATCACTTGAATTATGCACTAACCACATAACCCCTAAATCCCGGATGTTACATCATGCCTGAATCCATCTTGAAATGATCTTGTGAAACACCTGTCAATGAAGTACGTTAAATAATGAAACATTAAGTAATAACATTATTATTCAAAACCTTAAACACCTAGTGATACTGTACCAGAAACACAGGTATGTGGACCTTTGTACTTTTTTATGTCCCACAAGCCTGTCTTTTTCCTAAAAGAAGCCATCATTTTCCATGAGCATGTACTGTCTTGCACTACACACTTGGCCTCGAACTTCTCGGATTTAGATTTAACCATGTTGTAGTTAACCTCGTGTGTAACACCCCTAACCCATATTGTAACACCCCAAACCCGGCCCAAACACCACGACCAGATCTGGCATGTCACTAAGAAGATTTAGTAAAACATGTTGCTTTTTTTTTTGAAAAAACGTTGATTGAGTCTAAACATTTATACCGAAAAACTTAATAATTTGATAATTTATATAAGATATAAATTCTATATGATGCCTTTATGAATTACAAACTGAAACTTAGTACATGCCCTGGTTTCAATTTTATCGGATAATTCAAGCGTCTGAAAGTAAAGCCTAAAAACCAAAAATATAAAACTAATGGCCCATGGCCTTATTACAATGAATTAATGAACCAAGGTAACTAAAAATATTAAGAATAAATAATTTTAACAAGCCCTTTTCTAAATCAAATAAACTCTGCATGGCTACCTTGCGCCCTCTCCCACCCCGGTCCGATGCACTAGGTGTCACTGGAAAAATGTTAAACAACGGGGTGAGTCACGAGACTCAAAGTGTGCAACCCTCATGCACCATCAGGTTGGGCCTTAGCCCACAGAACAGAATAATAGAATATCATACAACAGAGATTATGCAAAGCCCAACACAATCATAGGTTTCCATCCGCTACACACCACCCTTTACCTGCCAATCACACCCTTGGGGATTTCTACAATCAACCCACGCCGGTACACACTATCGATGGCAGTCATGCTTCAGTTAGCTGCTCATCGTCAGATTTATGACATAGTCACCAGAACGGATCGTGGTAGAGCCACTACAACAGATCGTGGCAGAGCCACCAGAACAGAACACTTCCCCTTTCATCAATCACCCAACCCCGTGCATACATAGAAATCGGCATACATATAAAACATATCATCTCAACAGAAACATTCACTTATGAATGACAGAAATCACTAACCTGGTGATTCACCTTTACCCTCCACGGGTTTTCAACAACCATGCCGGGATTTCGGTATTTAACAGAATATAGACAGATTCATGCATATATATATCAGACAACAAAGATGGTGTGAGAAATTACACACCTGATTACGCTTAATGCTATGCTATCGAAATTGATGCTTTCCCTAGCCAGAATCGTGATTATCAGATCACTATGCCGCCGGTCAAAGACTTCACTTTAAGAGATTGATTTGAGTAACCACCCAACAAGGTTAAATGTCAGATTGGAGATAAACCGATTTAATAAAACGACGAAGATAACTCTCCTTACCTAAATTGATTGAATCCCAAAAGTAGTATAATTCGAGTGCTACCGATTAGAATCCTAGGCGATTAAATCTCCTTCAAATACTGGGATGTCACCCATGAAAGAAAACACAAAATCAGTCCACCATGTAGCCATTCGGCTATGGTCTCTAAAAGCCGGAGAAGATCGGAAAAATGTAGCACAATCGACACTTACCTCTACAGAAGGTTTCAGCTACCCCTTTGCAGAAAGATTCGGCAATCACAGAAGAAGATCGAAGCATAGAAGATTAGAGATCTAGGAATTTTGGCTTTTAAGAAAATCCCGAAAAAGATGAACAAGAATAATGCTGTCTTACAAGGGATATTCGACCAATGTGTTTGAAAGAGAAGAGACAGAAAATAACAGTGTTTCGACGATTGATGAGACTTCAGAGGGTTTTGACTAGAAGGAAAAAGAAAAGAAAGTGGAGAGGGAGAATGAAGTTGTGATTTTTGCAGAAAAGAAAAAGATGACAAGAACTCAGTAGGCAAATTTTCGACACACTCCTTGCCTATACTAAACCGATTCTTCCCCCTCTCCTGTGTTTGATTTTCGGCCAACACTACCCTCCTTGATAGATCCTCATCCTATCCCTTATCTTTCTCAAAACACCCATCCAAAAGTGTCCTACATCACACCACTTCCTCCCTCCTTTATCCGAATAATATCACATATTTTAAAACATTAAAAATCCCCTATATTTTAGCCTTGTTGCTGTCCAACTCCACTTAATTAATTGCTGAAAATTAGCTAACTTAAATTAAAAGAGTTGGGCTCCAAGAAATTTGAATTTGGGCCCCTTACTCCCTTGTGTGGCGTCACCCCTTTGCTCTCTATGTGGCGCTACTGGCCACTGGGCCACAAGCCCATTTGTGTCATCTCTTCTCTAAATCTGCTTATGAGGCCTCATGCTTGAGACTAGGGTCCACTAGGTTAGAAAAATAATTTTTCCCTAAGGTCACCCCTAACTCTAAGGCTTCAATTAATCCCGATACTATCTTAATGATATTCTAAGTGATACTTATATCTCAAAAATTTTAAACGCTCCCATTCCCAAGGCCCATTGGGCCCAATTCTTCTAGGCCCAAATTCGGGGTGTTACAATTCTACCCTCCTTAAAGAAATTTTGTCGTCAAAATTTCCAACTAACTATTAATCGTACTACCCAAGTCTCACCACTATGTTTTCGCTGTGCACTCTAATTCTAAAGCCAAAAGAAACACTTAGTATAGTATGGTAGAGTATGCACCGGTATTCGCATCCAGAGCGTCCTCGTCCCCTTGGTGACGTGCTTCGTAGACCAAAGCTGGGTGCCTCGCCTCAGCATAACCTACACCTCCACGACCATGTCCTGTGCCATTGCCACCATTGACTTGACCACGGCCCCTTGGTGGTTGTTGACCACCTCCTCCTGGCTGTGCATTCCCTTGGCCCGTGGGCCCTTCACTGCCCCGTTGTTGCGGACAGTTTCTAACTTGGTGGTCCATAGATCCACACCTAAAGCACTTCCCACTGCCTGCCCAACATTCGCCTACATGGAATTTACCACATTGAACACACTCCTGTGTCTGACCAACAGCAGCAGGTCTCTCTTCCCGCCTCGGTCCGTCTGACCTAAGCCTTTTTTGAGTACGCCCAGCTGCCCCTGACGATCCAAAATTCCTCTTACTTCCATCCCTATCTCTATCCCAATTTAGTTTCTCTGTCCGCTTCACCTCCTCAGCTATCTTAGCTTTTTCCACAAGCACAGCAAATTCTCTCTCCCGCTGTGGAGCTATCAATACACGCAAATCATCCCTCAGACCATCTTCAAATCAAACACAACGTTCATGGTCTGCGGCCACCATTTCTCGAGCATAACGGCTAAGGCGTAAGAGTTCCGCTTAATACGCAGCCACCGACCTACTTCCTTGCACCAAATTCAGAAATGCTCTGCGCTGCGCATCCACATAACTAGTCCCAATGTATTTACTCTGAAACGCCGTTTTGAAGGAATCCCACGTGCTACGGTCAGCCACCGTACCATCCTTAACCGTAACCCACCATTGATAAGCTTCGTCTCGTAGGAGAGATACGACCCCTTTCAACTTCTCCTCCACCGTGAAGTTGAGGTCATCCATTATACGCTCACTCGCTTCTAACCAATACTCAGCTGTGTTAGGGGCTACGCCAGAAACACCCCTAAACATCTCTACTTCGTTGGCTCGGAGTCGTTCCGACACAGATTTCCGAGCTCCTGAACCCGTGCCTGCCCCAGCAACTCTTTCGAGGACCCGCAACATCGCCTGAGATACCGCATCATCTCCGGGCGCCTGGTCCCGAAATTCTCCTCCACGGTGGCATATCCAAAGATCTCATTTCTCGACCCGTGGCTGCACTGCCGGCTCGACACGGTCATCCTACCCCTACCACGACCACGCGGTGGACGTCCTCGACCCCTTGTACTCATTCTTCCGATTGACGTTGTAACACCCCAAACCCGGTCAATACGCCATGACCGAATCTGGCATGCCACGAAGGAAAACGTTTCAAAGAAAATAGAGTTAACGATTAAATTTTAGTGAAAAACTTTTTGTTGTTCTAAGTTCGTAGAAAATCGAGTGTATAATAAATTAAAACTGATAATTTACTTTGAAATCCCGAAAATAAATCTTTAAAACTTAGTTGCAGCTTAGATTTGTAAACCTTTTATAAATTGAAAAGAAACTAAAGCGATTAGGTTGAAAACCGTGTCTAATAGAAATTTGGAAACTGGAGTTTTGGAAAATAGTATGAGTTATCAAAAATACTTAAGTTGTTAAATACTATCAATTGATTTATGTTACCCGATGATAACGTTTTAAAAACCATCGCGTTTTGTAGTTTAGAAAACTTGGTGCTCAACTTATTATATCAACCATGTAATTTATAAGCCATATTTAAAACAAATCCAAAGCATATAAATAATCCAAAAACATAATTAAAGAGGCCTTATTACAAATCCATAAAAAGATGAAAACAAATTAAAATAAAGTACCCAAATGGAAGTTCATGTAAAACCAAATTTTATTGCATGGCCTCCTCGAGTTCATCCGGCTCCTCATCCGCGAATTTACGAATTACCTGAAAAAGTAAGGGAGAAGGTGAGTCACCAAGACTCGGTGCATATTCCCTCTCCCGGGTAAATACCACATGCTTACACAAATTATAACCAAGCAATATATATATATATATGATGCACCCAACCTAGCCATCCATAACTCCTTTTCTACCTCGTGTGGTACCAAACCACTGGTGGTGCCAAACCACTGGTGACCAAAGTCACGATATTCAATATTGTGATACCAAATCACTGGTGACCCAAAGTCACAAATAATCAAGTTGTGGGGCCAACCCACTTGTGATACCAAATCACCTGGCGACAATCCCATATCTTAAAAGTGGGGCCAACCCACGGTGGTGTTAATCCATTGTGGACGAGTCGCTATGAGGTGCCAAACCTCCGGTGTCCCAAAGACACAAATGTGATACCAAATCACTGGAGGTGCCAAACCTCCGTGTCCAAGACACGAATATCAATCTCCCCCTCCTCTCATATTGCCCATACCAATGCAATATTTGTACAAATCATGTCAACATACTTTATTATGAAACACATAACAAATATATCATAAATCGTAGATCATGATTTCAATCCACATGTATTAACAACATATAGAAACGGACTTACCCGAATCCTCATTCATACCATCATAGTATCATATCAAGATCTCTTCGTTTTCCACTTTGATAATATGATTAGTAAATTGAAATTATATATACATATACATAACCGAGTAATAAAGTGTGTAAGGTACACACCTGACACTACCGCAAGTACTAAAATCCAAGACCCGATCTATCGACTAGATCACCTTGTCCTACAATCGCCAATATTTAAATTATAAACAAAGGCCATTCGGCCATACCACTAAATCCCAATGAGTTATCACTTGAAATACCAAGTCTTACCTAAAGCTTACCCAAAACGATTTGACAAAGAAACGAGGCTTAGATTGATTGCTTCCAACGTCCTGAGGAGCCTAAAAGAAATCGGTTTCTAAGAATGATTAAAACCTTGCAACAATTGTCCAAAATTCGGCCTTTTTCCACAAGAGGAACAACATAGAAACAATAAAAAGACTAAGGAAAAACAGCCATAACACTTACCTATCTTCCAAAACCGTTTGAAGAAAACCAAATGAAGTCCTACCCTTGAAGAAATTCGGCCAATACAAATCAAATAGGATATGAGAGTTTCGGCTATGATTTTGAAAGAAAACAATTGATATTCGGCTCAAAAGAGATGAAGAATTAGAATGGCAAAGAAGAAAAGAAAAGAAAAAAAATGAAAAGGGAAGAAGGATGATTCGGCTTTAGCAACTAATGAAAGAAAAATCAAGGGGAAAGAGGAAGAAAGAGATTCGGCCAAGAAGAAAGTAAAAGAAATGTTGTGATTTTGAACAATATTCAAAAGAAAGAAAAGAGAGAAAATGGGATTAAGAGATTCGCCAACACCTATTTTACTAAAGAAGAAAAGTGCACAAAATCGCACAAAGTTCAAATGTAGTTTTGGTTTCAAAAGGAAAATGAGGGAAAGAGAATGATATTTGGTTCAACACAAAAATGAGAGCTAAAATCCAAAGCAAATTTGCACAAAAATGCCTAGGTACATTCGGCCAAAGAAGGAGTTTTTGGAGAGAAAAGAAACAAATGCCAAAAGGTGCACAAATGCTAAAGTTGGCCAACTATCCTTCCCCAAACCTCCTATCAATATTCGCCACCCCTAGCCATACATGCCGTCCACATACATGCACTAAAGGCCTTGGAATAGTTTCCAAAACATCTCCTTAAGCCAAGCCTTGAAATCCTCTACATTCCCAAAGTTGAAGAAATTTTATCCCCAAAATCTAGCAATTCTATCCCTTATTTCATGCTTACCATAACCTTAAGTCTTCTTGCCATAAAAAGAAAATTGTCCATCTTATCTATATATATAGTTGACCGACACTTAATGCTAGGATGTACAAAAATAAAATCCTCAATATGCTTTCCATGCTACTCGAACCACTTCCCTCAAGCAACCTTTCAAGCTCCTTATCCACTATGCCACTAACTCCTCATGTGCTTTAATTTAACACTTAAATTAACTTAAGTGTCAAGCTCACTTAATCCACTTCACTAAATTTTCCACACTAAAAATTATTCTAGCTTAGCTAATATTTCCAAGCCTTCACACAAATATACTAAGCACACAATAACAATCATATCCGAGCTAATACAGATAACAAGATGATACTCTAATATTTTTATGATGTTACAATTCTACCCCCTTAAGAAAATTTCGTCCTCGAAATTACCTGCTCAAAAGAGTTGATGGTACTGCTGCCTCATCGCATCCTCCGGTTCCCACGTAGCTTCTTCCACGCCATGATTCCGCCATAAAACCTTCACTAAAGGAACGGACTTCCTACGCAAAATTTCACATCTCGATCTAGACTCTGCACAGGTTCTTCTTCTATCGTCAAATCTGGACTCACCTCTATTTCCTCTACTGCCACGACATGCGATGGATCAGAACGATAGCGTCTAAGCATGGAGACATGGAACACATCGTGAATCTGACTCAGCTCTGATGGCAACTCGAGCTGATAGGCTACTGGTCCCACTCGTCTCAACACCTTATACGGTCCAATAAACCTTGGACTTAACTTGCCTTTTTTCCCAAATCTTAACACTTTCTTCCATGGCGAGACCTTCAGAAAAACCTTGTCACCTACGGCAAACTCTATATCCCTCCGCTTGAGATCGGCATATGACTTCTGCCTATCCGAAGCTTCCTTCAGACGAGCCTGAATCATCTTAACCTTATCCTCAGTCTCTGTAACCAACTCTGGTCCTAACATCTGACGCTCACCCAACTCTGTCCAGCATGTAGGTGTGCGACACCTCCTACCATACAACGCCTCATATGGTGCCATCTTAATGCTTGCTTGGTAACTATTGTTGTATGCGAATTCAGCTAACGGTAAAAACTCTTCCCAGCTGCCTCTGAAGTCCAAAACACATCCTCTCAACATATCCTCCAAAATCTGAATAACTCTTTTCATTGATCGCCTCGCCGATTGTGGATGAAATGTCGATGAAATCCAACCGCGCACCCAAAGCTTGATGTAACGCTCTCCAAAACCTCGACGTAAATCTAGGATCTCTGCTCGAGATGATCGACTTTGGTACACCGTGCAACCTCACTATTTTCGCCACATACAACTTAGCAAACTTCAAGCGAGTAATCCACCCTTACTAGGAATGAAATGAGTCGACTTAGTCGATGATCCACAATCACCCAAATGAATCTTTCTTACTTGGCGTAGAGGGTAATCCGCGACAAAGTCCATAGTGATCCTTTCCCACTTCCACTGTGGAATCTTCATCGGCTGAAGTAACCCAGACGGCAACTGATGTTCCGCCTTGACCTACTGGCACGTCAGACATTTAACCACAAACTCAGTTACCTCCCGCTTCAGACCTGGCCACCAAAACTGCTCTCTTAAATCCCGATACATCTTGCTACCTCCAGGATGCATAGCGTATGGGCTGTTATGTGCGTCCCGAAGAATCCTTTGTCTCAACTGAACATCCTTTGGCATACAAGCTCTCCCTTTAAAACATAATACTCCATCACTGGACAAACTATAATCCTCTAAACCTCCGTTCTGAACCCGCAACCTCCGATCATTTATACCATCATCCTCTAACTGTTTCTCCTTAATCTGCTCTAACCAAGTCGACTTGACTTGCAATTCAGCCAAAAGACTCCCATCATCATATAAGCTAAGACGAGCAAACATCGATCTTAAGTCAGTCACAACCTTACGGCTCAACGCGTCTGCCACCACATTAGCCTTGCTGGATGATACTCAATCGAAATCAGAGTCCTTTAACAACTCAATCCATCTACGCTGCCTCAAGTTCAAATCCTTCTGAGTCAAAAGATACTTAAGACTCTTGTGAACCGTGTAGACTATCGACTTCTCTCCATACAAATAGTGTCTCCAAATCTTCAAAGCAAAAACCACAGCAGCTAATTCCAAGTCATGCGTCGGATAGTTAACTTCATGTGGTCTCAACTGTCGAGATGCATAAGCCACTACCTTCCCTTCCTGCATCAGCACACATCCCAAACCAGTATGTGATGCATCACAGTAAACCGTGAATTTCTTGCCTGCCTCAGGTTGAATCAAAACCGGAGCTTCAGTTAGAATCTTCTTCAACTTGTCGAAACTTCCTTGCTGCTTCTCGGTCCATACAAATGGAACTCCTTTCCTCAATAACTTAGTCATAGGTCTTTGCTATCAAAGAAAATCCTCTACAAATCTTGATAATACCGCCGAGACCTAGAAAACTCCGAATCTCACCACCGACTTAGGCGGCTTCCAATCCAACATCGCCTCAATCTTCCGAGGATCCACTCTAATCCTCGGTGATACTACGTGACCCAAGAAAGTCACCTCCTAAGCCGAACTCGCACTTACTAAATTTGGCATAAAGTGCGCTTTCCTCGGAATCGCAACACTACTCGCAAATGCGCATCATGCTCCTCCTCCGACTTTGAGTATACCAAAATATCGTCTATAAATACTACGACAAACTGATCCAGAAACTGTTGGAATACCTGATTCATCATGTCCATGAATGCTGCCGGCGCGTTAGTCAACCCAAACGGCATTACTAGAAATTTGTAGTGCCCATACCGACTGCGAAGCCGTCTTATGGATATCAGCCTCTTTTACCTTCAGCTGATGATATCCAGACCTTAAATCAATCTTGGAGAAAATTGCTGCCCCCTTAAGCTGATCAAAAAAATCATCTATCCTCGGCAAAGGATATTTGTTTTTGATCGTCAGCTTATTCAACTAGCGATAGTCTATACACATCCGCATCGAACCATCCTTCTTCTTGACAAAAAGTACCGGCGCTCCCCAAGGCGAAACACTTGGTCGGATAAAACCTCAATCCAACAATTCCTGAATCTGAGCCTTCAATTCCACTAATTCCTTCGGAGCCATCCTATACGGCGCAATAGACAAGCGCAGATTTCTGTAACAGTCTATACCAAATTCACTTCACGATCCGAGGCAATCCTGAAGTTCTTTCCGAAATACGTCAACATATTCCTTTACCATTCGGACATTCCCACAGTAGACTCCTTAGCCTCCAACGCACACACATGAACCACAAATGCCTCACAGCCCTTCCTGACCAACTTCACAGCTTTCAACGCAGATACCACGTTGGATAGATAATCTCTTCTATTACCTATCATAACCACCTCTTTGCCCTCAGCTGTCTTCAAAACCATGCGCTTAGCAGCGCAATCCAAACTTGCTTGATACTTGACCAACCAATCCAACCCAAGAATCAGATCAAACTCCCCAAATGGCAGTTCCATCAGATCAGCTACAAACACTACCCCTTGGAGTTCTAGGGGTACATCCCTATACAGCTTATTTACTTCTATAGAGTGAGCTAGAGGGCTAAGTACTGTCATCTTCCTAGAAGTAATCTCAGAGTCTAGATTCATAGTCTCTACTATGCTACTAGCAACATACGAATGTGTCGAACCCACATCTATCAAAGCCGATATGGTACACTAAAGATTAAGAACGCACTTCGGTTATAACGCCCGGCAGGCCGCTCTCCTCTCGACTTCTTGCCGCATACACCAAACCAGTGTCTTGCCTCGTCTTTGCTGCACCTCGCCCGAAGCTCCGCGGCCTCGACTGCAGAACCATTACCTCCTCTACCATTACCACGACCTCTTTGTGGTGACGGGTCCTCATTTCTCGAACCGAGCACGACCTTGACCTTGGATCGATTCTGGCTAGCTTACATGGACAATCCTCACACGATGATCCAATGAGCCACACTCAAAACATCCTTTCCCTCCGGTCCAACATTCGCCCCAATGAGATTTCCCACATCGGTTACACTGTGCTGGTCCCTAATTAGCAGTAACAGGCCTCCCAGATTGATTCGGCCCACTCTGCCTAACCCTCTTCTGAGAATTATCGGCTGACCCGGATGATCCAAAACCTCTCTTATGTTTATTCTTGTCGTGCCTCTGCCTTACCGATTCCTTTATCCCTTCATCTATCTGAGTCTTTTCAACTAGCGCAGCAAACTCTCGCTCCTGATGTGGAGCAATCAGCAATCTCAGCTCGTCCCTCAATCCATCTTCGAACCAGACACATCACTCGTGCTCTGAAGCCACGATTCCTCCAGCATACCGGCTCAATCTTAAAAATTTTGCCTCATATTCTGATACGGACTTACTCCCCTGAACCAAACTCAGAAATGCCTTACGCTGTGCATCAATGTAACTAGACCCAACATATTTCTTCTGATACACTGCCTTAAAATAATCCCAAGTGAGATCCTCATTTGCAAAGACACTATTCCGCACCGTGAGCCACCACCGATATGACTCATCCCGAAGAAGCGACACTATCCCTTTCAGCTTTTCCTCAGCACTCAGATCCAAGTCATCCATGATTCGTTCCGTCGCCTCTAACCAATACTCTGCCATACTGGGAGCCACACCTGAAACACCTCAAAATACCTCAGCTCCATTGGCTCAAAGTCACTCAGATATAGATTTTTGAATTCCCGCACCTCCACCTATTCCAGCTACCCTCTCAAGAACTCGCAGCATCGCCTGAGACACTGCGTCATCCCCCGATTGATCCTGATGCTCAACTCCAACCACTGGTGGTGGGGGTAGTGGTACCTCATTCTCGGATCCTTGACCAGACCTCACTGGCTCAGACACAGCCATCCTACCCCGACCGCGTCCACGAGTAATACGACCCCGACCTCGAGTACTCATGTCTAAAGTCTCGACTTATCTGATTTAAAAGTTTTATGCATTAGTCAATATTCCATTTTCTTTAAAGCACAGTTTTATGAAAAGTTTTAATAAGAGGTTGTTTCGCGAGTACACCAAACCTATAGTTTTGGGTCTCTAGAGTAGTTCCTACTACTATACAGTCATGCCAACATCATCATATCATATCATCAAAATCAACAGTTTGATGTACTTACCAGGGCGGATTGATGTCGGAGACTCGGGGCCATGCCTTTCCAACCAAACAATTTTCAACAAAAACATTTTAAAACCATACTTTAAAACATTTTGGGCCTCGGGCCCACAGCTGAGTTTTTAAACTAGGCTCTGATACCAATTTGTAACACCCCAAATTCAGTCATGGCGTATTGACCGGGTTTGGGGTGTTACAGACGTTTATCTGATTAGAAATTTTATGAATTAATAGGTTTCTTCCACTGATTAACCACGAATAGTCTTATGAACAGTAGTTTTAAGAGTAGTTCTTTCGAATTCGAAATTACATCCACAAGTTTCAGTCTCAAGTTTGTCTCCTAGTTCTAGGAAACTACATACCCTCAACAATCAACATACAGACAACATCCACGAACCCACCTTCAACCCATAGAGTATTTTCGTCATTTCACTACCCAGGGGTATTTTCGTAATTCATCCTACAGGGTATTTTCGTAATTTTCCAAAATAGGGTTCCTTGGTGATTTTGTGAAAAAGGGTATTTTGGTAATTTTTTCAATCTGGGGGTATATTGGTAATTTTACAATCTGGGGGTATTTCGGTAATCCTACAAATCAGGGATATTTTGGTCACTTATAAATCAGGGGTAATTTAGTAATTTTACAAAATAGGATGGTTGTTTCCTTTCGGGTTTTAGTTATAAATTTTGGCCCATCAACAAGTACTCATGACTAAGGTGAAGCAGTCTACTACACGCACTGTAGGATTCTAGCGAAGAGAAGGTGAGTCACTAGGACCGCTTAAATACCAAGCTCTCCCGAATCCAATCCTAGACATGCGTATGCTGTTGCCACACACTAATCTACTTAACTTGTTCACAGGTTTGTTTGGTTGGATTAAATCTTATGAATTTAGAGAGTTGTTTAAACTAACCCTAAAGTCCATCAAGTTCTAATTAAAATAATCTACTTCCCTTAAAGCCCATCAAGCCCACATACATATATAACACACAGTGAGTTCTGAATACTTACAGCGGACTTGTGCTTAGGAGACACAGTGCCATGCCGGAAAACCATCCTGTATTATTTATAAACATGCATGTTTCCAAAACCCATCTTTAGAAACCGTTTTGAGCCCAAAATCCCCAAAGCCGAGTTTTGAACTTGGCTCTCATACCAATTTGTAACACCCCAAACCCGGTCCAAACACCACGACCGGATCTGGCATGTCACTAAGAAGATTTAGTAAAACACGTTGCATTTTTTTTTTGAAAAAATGTTGATTGAGTATAAACATTTATATCGGAAAACTTAATAATTTGATAATTTATATAAGATACAAATTCTATATGATGCCTTTATGAATTACAAACCGAAACTTAGTACATGCCCTGGTTTCAATTTTATCGGATAATTCAAGTGTCTGAAAGTAAAGCCCAAAAACCGAAAATATAAAACTAATGGCCCATGGCCTTATTATAATGAATTACTGAACAAGGTAACTAAAAATATTAAGAATAAATAATTTTAACAAGCCTTTTTTCTAAATCAAATAAACTCCTGCATGGCCACCTTGCGCTCCTCTCCAGCCCGGTCCGATGCACTAGGTGTCACCTGGAAAAAAAATGTTAAACAACAGGGTAAGTCACGAGACTCAGTGTGTAACCCTCATGCACCATCAGGTTGGGCCTTAGCCCACAGAACATAATAACAGAATATCATACAACAGAAATTATGCAAAGCCCAACCCAATCCTAGGTTTCCATCCGCTACACACCACCTTTTACCTGCCAATCACACCCTTGCGGATTTCTACAATCAACCCACGCCGCTACACACCATCGATAGCAGTCATGCTGCAGTTAGCTACTCATCGTCAGATTTATGACATAGTCACCAGAACGGATTGTGGTAGAGCCACTACAACAGATCGTGCAGAGCCACCAGAACAGAACACTTCCCCTTTCATCAATCACCCAACCCCGTGCATACATAGAAATCGACATACATATAAAACATATCATCTCAACAGAAAAATTCACTTATGAATGACAGAAATCACTAACCTGGTGATTCGCCTTTACCCTCCACGGGTTTTCAACAACCATGCCGGGATTTCGGCATTTAACAGAATATAGACAGATTCATGCATATATATCAGACAACAAATATGGTGTGAGAAATTACACACATGATTATGCTTAATGCTATGCTATCGAAATTGATGCTTTCCCTAGCCAGAATCGTGATTATCAGATCACTATGCCGCCGGTCAAAGACTTCACTTTAAGAGATTGATTTGAGTAACCACCCAACAAGGTTAAATGTCAGATTGGAGATAAACAGATTTAATAAAACGACGAAGATAACTCTCCTTACCTAAATTGATTGAATCCCGGAAGTAGTATAATTCAAGTGCTACCGATTAGAATCCTAGGCGATTAAATCTCCTTCAAATCTCGGGATGCCGCCCATGAAAGAAAACACAAGATCAGTCCACTATGTAGCCATTCGGCTATGGTCTCTAAAAGCCGGAGAAGATTGGAAAAATATAGCACAATCGACACTTACCTCTACAAAAGGTTTCAGCTACCCCTTTGCAGAAAGATTCGGCAATCACAGAAGAAGATCAAAGCGTAGAAGATTAGAGATCTAGGAATTTTGGCTTTTAAGAAAATCCCGAAAAAGATGAACAAGAAGAATGCTATCTTAGAAGGGATATTCGGCCAATGTGTTTGAAAGAGAAGAGACAGAAAATAACAGTGTTTCGGCGATTGATGAGACTTCAGAGGGTTTTGACTAGAAGGAAAAAGAAAAGAAAGTGGAGAGGGAGAATGAAGTGGTGATTTCGGCAGAAAAGAAAAAGATGACAAGAACTTAGTAGGCAAATTTTCGGAACACTCCTTGCCTATACTAAACTGATTCTTCCCCCTCTCCTGTGTTTGATTTTCGGCCAACACTACCCTCCTTGATAGATCCTCATCCTATCCCTTATCTTTCTCAAAACACCCATCCAAAAGTGTCCTACATCACACCACTTCCTCCCTCCTTTATCTGAATAATATCACATATTTTAAAACATTAAAAATCCCTTATATTTTAGCCTTGTTGCCGTCCAACTCCACTTAATTAATTACCGAAAATTAGCTAACTTAAATTAAAAGAGTTGGGCTCCAAGAAACTTGAATTTGGGCCCCTTACTCCCTTGTGTGACGTCACCCCCTTGCTCTTTAAGTGGCGCTACTGACCACCGGGCCACAAGCCCATTTGTGTCATCTCTTCTCTAAATCTGCTTATGAGGCCTCATGCTTGAGACTAGGGTCCACTAGGTGAGAAAAATAAATTTTTCCCTAAGGTCACCCCTAACTCTAAGGCTTCAATTAATCCCGATACTATCTTAATGATATTCTAAGTGATACTTATATCTCAAAAATTTTAAACGCTCCCATTCCTAAGGCCCGTTGGGCCCAATTCTTCTAGGCCCAAATTCGGGGTGTTACACATATCCGTCGCCGGATTAGAGTTACGGGCATTACTTAACCAATCACAAGTCAATGTACTTTATAAAAACTACTACTTCAGTTAATGCATACCAATTCTTACTATCATGATTAAACACATACATCCTGTCTAATATCAAAACTTTAACTAACACGTCACAAATAATTATATTAACAACAAGTAAAACAAATTTCATTCTATTAGTTAAATACTATTCACTAGGCCATTTTAAAAGCAAAGACCGATTAGGTGTATAATACTTATTCACTTATTTCATTCTATTATCAACAATGCATTCAAACATGCATCATTACTGAACATATACATCACTTTCAATCATGTATATTTCTCATTGTAACACCACATGCGATTATATCATTGACCTATCTACTCATCTCATATTCGAATATACCATAAAAATAAATTTCAAACCAACTCATTATTCTCATAGTTTCTTATCATATTCGGCATTGATCATTACTTCAATAATTTAATCATTCATTTCCCATGACCGAATATACCATAGCACTTAATAGAAAATTTAAACTCCAAACTAAATCAAGTCATGGCCAAATATTTCACTTCATAAACTTGACATACGGTACATACATATAATTGTACATATGTTCATCCAATTACCTTAATATACTATACGCATTACACAAAATCATATACATACATTCGTACATGCCACATATATATATTCCAGGTATAAAATTTACCAAAAAAGCCTACCACAAAACCGTACATACCTAAGAATTTTAATAAAGCTTGATAATTTTAAGCCAACACAACACATAATAATATGTCGTTTATAATCTTAGGAAACATACCTACCCAAATCAAACTATATTCAAAACCGAAATTTCTCAAACATATATATATATATACCAACTCAAACATACTCATTCAATTCAAGGATAGAAGTGGAGCCATTTTCGCATGGCATTATATACATCAAATTCAAAATATAAGCTCAAAAGAGTAGTATAGCCTATACATCCCATAGTTCTCACAGTTTAACTCATCAAAAGAGTACCAAAAATAGTCGATAGTGTGATTGACTTTGACGATGAATCCCCGAGCTCGAGCTTTGACTTTAAGATCTATAAAATAGTAAAATAAACACACAGAGTAAGCTTATAAAGCTCATTAAGTTATAAACAATAAGGTAAGGCGTACAACCCAACATTTCACCATTTTCATTAAATTATACTCAATCTAACTATTGAATAAATCATATTATCGAAACACAAATTTGGTTAACATTAATCATTGTTTTGCTCCTTCAATCTCAAACAAACGAACCAAGTATTCATATACTCCATACCCATATCGAAATGTCTTACCTAAATTATTTTCACTAAGATAATAAACTATTATTCAATAGGTACATACCTGACACTTTCATTTACCTTTATTAGGTGTCTCTGTTCTTGAGGAAAAACTGATAACTCGCACACACAGTGCAATATTCGTAACGTGTCGCACACTTAGTGCTGTTACTTAAATAATCCGCACACACAGTGCCATTCAACCGATCTCGCACACACAGTGCTCGGTGAATAATCCGCACACACAGTGCCATTCAATCGATCTCGCACACACAGTGCTCGGTGAATAATCCGCACACATAGTGCCATTCAATCGATCTCGCGCACATAGTGCTCAGTGAATAATCCGCACACACAGTGCCATTCAACCGATCTCGCACACACAGTGCTCGGTGAATAATTTCGCACACACAGTGCCATTCAACCGATCTCGCACACACAATGCTCGGTGAATAATCCGCACACACAGTGCCCTTTACCAAATCATTTCCTCAATTACATAAACATATATAATTTCACTATCAATATTGTCTATACCCAATTAAAACATCTATTATTCATAATTCGTTACTCCATCTCAACCCACCATATTCGGCAACCAACATACACATATAAATATACATGCATATCAAGGATAACTCTTGTCAATTATCCCTTATCAACACATTCGGCTAACATTCAATATATAAATCAAACTACCAAATTCAATACAACCAAAAATTCTTCTCTATTTATTCTCACACATACTTTCACCCAATGTAAATATATATATATATATATATATACACGCATACTTTCATCCATCTCAAATGATCAAGCTTAATTATTCATATATATAAATATAACAACATTTTCTTTCATTAATCTTTTGAATAATAATATAGGTCAAAATTGAATTAATCCAATTGCTTATAACTTACTTCAGAAGTCGACGATTTAAGCTTCCCGACTACTCGTTTACTTTGGCCTTTCCCCGATCCAATTCCTTTCCCTTTATTTCTTGATCTAAATAATTTCAAATTAATCCCATTCAAATACATTTCCATTCAATTAAATCCAAAGTACATAATTACAAAATTTACAAATTTACCCCTAACTTTTACAATATATACAATTTAGTCCCTAATACAATACTCATGAATTACTCAAAATTAGTCCAACATCCTTTAGGGCCGATTCTTTCTAAGGACTATATAAGTCCATACACTTCAATATTTTCTCAATTTGGCCCTTCCATGATGATATTTTCACAATCAAATTTTAATTAGCTACATTTACCTAAAACTCAAGAATAAATCATTTTTATCTAGCTCAAATCTCCCATTTACTACCAAAAATCATCCTAAAACTCTAGATGTCATCAATGGCATAACTAACATACAAGACCATTTCACAAAATTAACACATGGGCTTTATAAAGGAGTGAATACTCATCTCAAAAATGCAAAAATCATTGAAAACACAAAGCTAAAACTTACTTAATTTAAAGAGAATGAGTGTCGAACCCTTGTTGCATTTTTCCTTTCTTTTCTTTTACTAGTTTGGCTATGGAGAGAAAAATGATGAACATGCATGGCTTTTCTTCCTTATTTTATGTTTTATTCCACTATGTTAATTTAATATAATATAATATTAATATATAATATATCTTAAACTTAACAAACACACAAACACATGTTTTAATATCCATCTTGCCGTCCAGTACAAGGAGAATTGGGAAAATTGCAACATAGAACCTATTAATTTATAAGACACTTTATTATAACTCTCCCAATCATGCAAATGGTAAAACATATTATAATAATAATATCACCACTAACTAAATTAAAATTAATTTAATACATAAGACAATCATCATGCCGTCCACCCACTATACTTTTGGTTAATTTACCATGCAAGTTCATTCATGCAAGAAAACAATTCAATTGAACCCCTTTAGAAGAAAATAGGTGAAACACCCCAAATCCGGCCCACGAGTCCTGACCGAATCTGGTATGTTCCTCGAGAAAACATTTGAAAGTCCGTTTGTTACTTAGGAAAAATTCGTGTGGTTTGAAGATGGATTTGCTTGTGTTGGGTTCAATTGGAAACCTTGTATATATTTTTTTTAAGAAAAACCATTTAACCTTGATTTAAACTTAATCGTATAGTAATAAAATCCAATAAAAACCATGCATAAAACAGTTCATATTAACGGCCTTATTACATCAAAATAAAACCCAAAATTAAATTCGAAGTACTTAAAATAAAAAGTCCAAATAAAATAAATTCCTTGCTGAGCATGGCCATCCCTAAGCTTCTGCCGTCCCGGTCCATCACTGTCCATCACCTGAAAAGTAATCCCACAACAGGGTGAGTCAAGAGACTCAATGTGTAACCACAACACTAAGTCCTAACAAACTCAGGCATACAAGTCATACATGTACATATAACATTTAAATAATATGATGCAAACCCGAACCCAAACCTAGTTACCATCCGCTACACATCACCCGTACCAACCTGCTGGCGTGGGGATTACTAAGTCAACCCTCCATCCGCTACACATCATCGAAGGCAGTCGCTGCAGTCGACGTGCTCATCGCCCTTATAAATATTTGTGGTCTTAGGTCACCACATTCAGATATCGTGGTCTTAGGTCACCACATTCAGATATCGTGGTCTTAGGTCACCACATTCAAATATCGTGGTCTTAGGTCACCACATTCACTTCCCCTTTTCAATAGCCCATATGCCCCATATCATACATATTATGCATTAACATGCCAAATTTCACATTCTTATCACTTATGTTAAACATAACATATTTCATAATCCTAGTAGGAGTAGGAAACGTACCTGAGTACTTTGTACCATAACATGGTACCTTAGCCACATTCTTACACTTTCATATTAACACGTATATCAAGTTAAAGCCATAAATCTATTAAGATTAGTGTGGGGTACACACCTGATATGCTTAACGAATTCCTTGAAATCCCGAAAACTGATCTACTGATTTAGATCTTAAGTTCCTACATTTGATCAATCACTTACTATTTAGTAAAAGCTTATTCGGCCATAAGACTAAATCCCGAAGGATTATTGTAACCAAAACTTACCTTGTGCCGATTGGATTAAAAATCAAATCCCGAAAAGAATCACTTGCTTAGGGAGTTGTCGAAATACCTATAGGCTTATATTAGATTCGATTTCATCCTTAAACATAATAAATGGCCTTTGGTCGAATATTCACATATCTTACCTTGAATCTTTAAATCCCGAAAAGTAGTCTCTTCTTCCTGGTAGTCGACACTATACAAAATCCCAAAAGATCTGTTGTAGTTTCGGCCAAGAGATACAAATGGCATTAGAATCTTAATCTTGGGCTTGAAGAAAAGAAATATGAGGATAGATCCTTACCTTTACTACAGAAGTCGACCCACTCTTGCTTGAAGCTCTACAAAGATTCGGCTATGGAGACTAGATAGTGATCAAAGAGGTTTCGGCTTTTGATGGATTGGAAAGAAAAGAAATCGGCTATGGTGGTATTTTGAATTTTCGGCTTTGGCTAACAAAAAAGAAGAAGAACGAGGCTCTAGGGAATTTCGGCAGAGAGAGGAGAATTTTTTTAGGAACTTCGGCAATGGAAGAGTGAATGAATGAATGGCCTCTTTTCCTCTAGTAGCCGAAATTACTAGCTAGAGTCCCTTTCTTGGCCACCACTCTCCCTTATTTTGATAGCTTTATCTCTTTAATTTTTAAAAATTAAAGAATAAATCCTCATTTATCTCTCTTAAAAATAATCTAAAATAAATCCATTATTTATCCATCCTTAGCCGAAATTTAAAGAGAATAAAACTCCTCTTTTAAAAGCCTTGTTGCCGTCCAACTCCCTTGCTCCTTGCAGCAAAATAAAACTCTTTTATTTTGCTTCCCCTGCAGCTCGAACCTTGGCCCAATACTCCTGTATGTGGCGCCATTTCCAGGGGCCCTAAATGGCATCTTCAGGCCACTTTTCCAAGCCCATTTGTGTGTCATATTTCACATACATTTTCTCTTAAGGCCACCTTGCCTTAGTTTCCTCTTTTAGACTTGAAAACTCAACATTTTCTAAGTCATTTCCTTATATTTCCAAGTTTCCAAAAACGTTCGTTTCCCTCCTTTAACCTAACATTTCCTTACATTTCCAAGTTTCCAAAAATATTCGCTTTCCTCTTTTGAATCATTTCTAAATCATTTCCTTACATTTCCTAGTTTCAAAAATTCATTCATAACACATAAGACATGTCATTTCGTACAATTAAACCGAAAATGCATAGGCCCATTTTCAGGATGTTACAGTTCTACCCCCCTTAAAATAATTTCGACCTCGAAATTACTTGGCTAAAACAAATGAGGGTATTGCTGTCGCATTGCCTCTTCTGGCTCCCACGAAGCTTCCTCCACTCCATGATTGCGCCATAACACTTTGACTAGAGGAACTGACTTCCTCCGTAACATTTTCACGTCTCGTTCCAAGATCTGAATCGGCTCTTCCTTGTAGGATAAGTCTGGCCTTAGCTCCACCTCTTTAATCGGTACTACGTGAGATGGATCCGATCGATATCGACGTAGCATGGAAACATGGAATACGTCGTGCATCTGCTTCAACTCCGGTGGCAACTCTAACTGATATGCCACTAGTCCAACTCGCTTCAACACCCGATAGGGCCCTATAAACCTTGGGCTTAACTTCCCTTTGCGACCAAACCTCATCACCTTCTTCCAAGGCGAGACTTTCAGAAACACTTGGTCCCCCACTTCAAACTTTATTTCCTTCCGTTTGAGGTCCGCGTACGACTTTTGTCTATCAGATGCTTCCTTTAACCGTGCCCGAATTGTCTCAACCTTCTCTTCAGATTCTGCCACTAACTCTAGACCCAAAACTCAACGTTCTCCTAACTCAGTCCAACACGTAGGAGTTCGACACTTCCGACCGCATAACGCTTCATACGGTGCCATCCGAATGTTGGCTTGATAGTCGTTGTTGCACGCAAACTCGCTAAAGGCAAATACTCCTCCCAACTTCCTCTGAAGTCCATCACATGACTCCTCAACATATCCTCTAACACTTGGATTACTCGTTTGGGTGCCCGTCCGACTGTGGATTAAAGGCCGTAGTGAAATCCAACTTAGTGCCTAAAGCTTGATGAAGTGCCCTCCAAAACCGAGACGTAAATCTTGGGTCTCTATCCGAAATAATTAACACCGGCACTCCATGCAACCTTACAATTTCCGCCACGTACAATCTTGCCAACTTCTGAAGAGAATAGTCGACTCTCACTGGAATGAAGTGCGCGGACTTGGTCAAACGGTCCACTATTACCCATACCGAGTCCTTCTTAGTAGGCGTAAGGGGAAGCCCACTAACGAAGTCCATGGTGATTCTCTCCCACTTCCACTGCGGAATCTCGATTGGCTGAAGTAATCCCGATGGAACTTGGTGTTCAGCTTTAGCTTGCTAACATGTCAGACATTTTCCCACGAATTCAGTAACTTCCCGCTTAAGATCAGGCCACCAAAACTGTTCCCTTAGATCCCTGTACAACTTAGTGCCTCTGGGGTGCATAGCATAAGGGCTACTATGCGCCTCCCGGAGAATCTTTTGTCTTAGGTCCTTGTCCTTAGGCATACATACCTTTCCCTTGAAGCACAATACTCCCTCATCATTAACACCATAATCCTCTAACTCTCCGTTCCGTACTTGTTGTAACTTAACACTTAGATCCTCATCCACCAACCGACTTTCCTTTACCTCATTTAACCTTGTTGGTTTGACTTGCAATTCTCGCCAATAGGTCGCCATCATCATCTGAGACTCAAGTGTGCGAACAACGCCCTCAGATCCGATACAACCTTCTGACTCAGGGCATCCGCCACTACATTTGCCTTGCCCGGATGATATTCTAAAGAACAATCATAGTCCTTCAATAAATCTACCCACCTTCGCTGTCTCAAGTTTAACTCCTTCTGAGTCAACAAGTACTTGAGGCTCTTGTGGTCCGTGTGTAGATTCTCGACTTTTCTCCATAAAGGTAGTGCCTCCACACCTTAAGAGCAAAGACCCATTGCTGCGGTTCCAAGTCATGCGTCGGGTAGTTAACCTCGTGAGGCCTTAGTTGTCGAGACGCATAAGCTACCACCTTTCCATCTTGCATTAGAACACAGCCTAATCCCGTATGCGAAGCGTCACGGTACACCATAAAATCCTTTCTTGCCTCAGGCTGAATCAGAACTGGTGCCTCGGTCAAAACCCTCTTAAGCTTCTCGAAGCTCTCCTGTTGCTTATCCGTCCATACAAAGGGTACTTCTTTCCTTAACAACTTTGTCAAAGGCGCGGCTATTGACGAGAACCCTTCCACGAACCTTCTGTAATAGCCTGCTAAACCTAAGAAACTACGAATCTCAGCCACGGACCTAGGTGGTTTCCAATCCAACACTGCTTCGATCTTCCTAGGATCCACCCTTATTCCTTCCGCAGACACCACATGCCCTAAGAATGCAACCTCCTTAAGCCAAAACTCGCACTTGCTGAATTTGGCATATAGCTTCTTCTCTCTTAACACTTGAAACACTTTCCGGAGATGCTCGTCATGTTCTTCCTCAGACTTAGAGTATACTAGGATATCGTCGATGAACACAACAACGAACCGATCCAAGTAGGGTTGAAAAACCCGGTTCATCATATCCATGAACGCGGCTGGGGCGTTCGTCAACCCAAACGGCATTACCACAAACTCAAAATGGCCGTACCTTGTCCTAAAGGCCGTTTTATGGATATCTGCCTCCTTCACCTTCAACTGATGATATCCAGACCTTAGATCGATCTTTGAAAATACGGCGGCCCCCTTAAGCTGATCGAACAAGTCGTCTATCCGTGGCAAAGGATACTTGTTCTTGATGGTCAGCTTATTTAACTGACGATAATCTATGCACATTCGCATAGTTCCGTCCTTCTTCTTCACAAACAGGACCGGTGCTCCCCACGGAGACACACTGGGTCGGATGAACCCACGATCCAGCAATTCTTGAATCTGAGCCTTGAGCTCCACCAACTCCTTTGGCGCCATTCGGTATGGAGCGATTGACACCGGAGCTGTTCCTGGTAGCAAGTCTATTCCGAATTCCACCTCCCTATCTGGGGGTATTCCTAGTAATTCCTCTGGAAACACATCCACGAAGTCCCTTACCATTCTAACTCCATTGACTCCTTCCTCCTTTCCATCTAACGCACTTACAAAGGCTAAAAACGCCTTGCACCCTTTCCGAACCATCCTTTCAGCCTTTAGTGCCGAAACTACATTAGACAAATAGTTTCTTCTTTCTCCTATCATGATAATCACCTCACCCTCTGGGGTTCTTAGTTCCATTCATTTAGCCGCACAATCCAACACGGCTCGGTGCTCTACTAACCAATCCATACTAAGTATGAGGTCAAATTCTCCGAAGGGTAACTCCATTAAGTCAGCCCGAAAGTTCACTCCCTGAATTTCTAGGGGTACACTCCGAAAGATCTTATCCACCACTATAGTTTGGCCTAATGGGCTTACTACAGTCATCTCCCTATCAGAAAGTTCAGAGTCTAGGCCTAGTGTTTCCACTACACTACATGCAACATAGGAGTAAGTCGAGCCCACATCAATCAGAGCATAATAAGGTTTTCCAAATACAAGGAACGTACCGGTTATAACGCCCGTGGCGTCTCCATCCTCCTCCCGTGAACTGCATAAACCAAACCGGTTACCTTGCCTCGATAGCGGCACCTCTCCGCCGGTGTTCCACGTCCTCTCGCCAACACCATTACCTCTATTATTCGGACCACGACCTCACTGAGGCTGCTGTCCACCTTTACCGGCTTAATTAACATTCTGAGCTACCGGTCGATTTCCATCTGGTTTCATAGGACAATCCTTGATCATATGGTCCTTGGACCCACACCTAAAACATCCTCCCGTCTTTTTCCAACACTCTCCTAGGTGCCTCTTCCCACACTGATCACAAGTACGACATCGCCCTCTGTACCGGGTTTTGCGACCTCGCGGCCCATCAACTCTAGGCCTTTTATTCCCAAATGATCCTGATGATCCAAAGCCTCTTTTCTGCCTGTTCCGGTCAAAGTTCTACTTTGTAGAGTCCTTAATCCCTTCAGCTACCTTAGCTTTCTCTACTAAAGCAAAAAACTCCCGTTCCTGATGCGGGGCTATCAACAACCTCAGATCATCCCTTAGTCCGTCCTCAAACCGAACACACCGTTCATGCTCCGTAGCCACTACTCCCCGAGCATATCGGCTCAACCTCGAAACTCGACTTCATACTACGCTACGGATTTGTTCCTTGAACTAGCCCTGAAATGCTTTCTTTGCGCATCAATATAACTGGTACCAACATACTTCTTCTGATACGCCGCCTTAACATATTCCCAAGTGAGATCCTCAGCTGTGGCACCATCCCGAACTGTGAGCCACCATTGATAGGCTTCATCGCGAAGTAGTGCCACCATTCCTTTCAGTTTCTCCTCAGTAGTTAAATCGAGCTCGTCCATAATTCGCTCGGTTGCCTCCAACCAATACTCAGCCGTACTGGGTGCCACACCAGATACACCACGAAACACCTCAGCCCCATTGGCTCGAAGTCGCTCGGGTACAGATTTCTGAGCTCCCATACCTCCACCTGCTCCAGCCACCATCTCAAGCACTCGCAGCATTGCCTGCGACACTGCATCATCCCCCGTCTGATCTTGCTGCTCAACACCAACAGCTGGTGGTGGGGGTGGTGGTACCTCATTTTCGGACCCTTGTCCAGACCTAACGGGTTCTGACACAGTCATTCTGCCTCTACCACGTCCTCGCACATTACGACCACGTCCCCTAGAACTCATGTCTACGATCGCACTTTAATCCGATTAAGGAATTTTTATGCATTAGTATTTTGTTTCACTGTTTATCCGCGAAGAAATTTTATGAAAAAAGTTTAGAAGTAGTTCTTTCGTTCGATCAAAGTTTCAAGTCTTCTATCCTAATTTAAATTAGCACATTCATTCAACACACATTCATCATTCAAACATTTCCGTCTTATTCCTATCCTAGGGGTATTTTCGTCATTTCACCTACAGGGGTATTTTGGTAATAAATCGAGGTCAATTTAAAAATTTTGTAAATCAGGGGTAATTTCACAAATTTTTCAATTCAGGGTTCCTTGGTGATTTTATGAAATAAGGGTATTTCTGTAATTTTGAAATCTGGGGGTATTTCGGTAAAATTCAAACTAGGGTGGCTGGTCCCTTTCGGGTTTTAATTATAGGGTTTAGCCCATCAACGAGTCCTCATAACTAGGGTGAATAGTCACCACGCACTGTAGGATTCCAGTGAAGAGGAGGTGAGTCGCTAGGATCGCTTAAATACCAAGCTCTCCCGAATCCACTCCTAGGCATGCGTGCGCCTATTGCCACACCCTAACTCGACTAAGGTGAGCAAATACTACGCACTGTAGGATTCCAGCGAAGAGGGGGTGAGTCACTAGGACCGCTTAAATACCAAGCTCTTCAGGATCCAATCCTAGACATGCGTATGACGGTTACCACACCCTAGTCTTACGGCTCATTAACGGGTTTGTTTAGTGAAATTAAGTCTTATGAAAATTTAAGAAGTGGTTTAAACTAAGCCTATAGTCCATCAGAGTCTATTTAAACTAGTCTACGTCCCATAAAGCCCATAAAGCCCACATGCATATCACACAATGGTTTAGGGTACTTACCTGGCGGACTTCGGGTCGGAGACTTAGGTGCCATGCTGAGCTAACAGACCTGTTATCCTTTAAAGAGCCCATTTTTAGAAAACGTTTTGGAGCCCAAAAACCCCAGAGCCGAGTTTTAAACCGGGCTCTAATACCAAGCTGAAACACCCCAAACTCGGCCCACGAGTCCTGACCGGATCTGGTATGTTCCTCGAGAAAACATTTGAAAGTCCGTTTGTTACTTAGGAAAAATTCGTGTGGTTTGAAGATGGATTTGCTTGTGTTGGGTTCAATTGGAAACCTTGTATATATTTTTTTTAAGAAAAACCATTTAACCTTGATTTAAACTTAATCGTATAGTAATAAAATCCAATAAAAGCATGCATAAAAGCAGTTCATATTAACGGCCTTATTACATCAAAATAAAACCCAAAATTAAATTCAAGTACTTAAAATAAAAAGTCCAAATAAAATAAATTCCTTCTTGAGCATGGCCATCCCTAAGCTTACGCCATCCCGGTCCATCACTTGTCCATCACACGAAAAGTAATCCCACAGCAGGGTGAGTCATCAGACTCAATGTGTAACCACAACACTAAGTCCTAACAAACTCGGGCATACAAGTCATACATGTACATATAACATTTAAATAATATGATGCAAACCCGAACCCAAACCTAGTTACCATCCGCTACACATCACCCGTACTCAAACTTTGCACAGTGGGGACTACTAAGTCAACCCTCCATCCGCTACACATCATCGAGGCGATCATTGCGATCGACGTGCTCATCGCCCTTATAAATATTTGTGGTCTTAGGTCACCACATTCAGATATCGTGGTCTTAGGTCACCACATTCAGATATCGTGGTCTTAGGTCACCACATTCAAATATCGTGGTCTTAGGTCACCACATTCACTTCCCCTTTTCAATAGCCCATATGCCCCATATCATACATATTATGCATTAACATGCCAAATTTCACATTCTTATCACTTATCACATGTTAAACATAACATATTTCATAATCCTAGTAGGAGTAGGAAGCGTGCTGAGTACTTTGTACCATAACATGGTACCTTAGCCACATTCTTACACTTTCATATTAACATGTATATCAAGTTAAAGCCATAAATCTATTAAGATTAGTGTGGGGTACACACCTGATATGCTTAACGAATTCCTTGAAATCCCGAAAACCGATCTACATGATTTAGATCTTAAGTTCCTACATTTGATCAATCACTTACTATTTAGTAAAAGCTTATTGGCCATAAGACTGAATCCCGAAGGATTATTATAACCAAAACTTACCTTGTGTCGATTGGATTAAAAATCAAATCCCGAAAAGAATCACTTGCTTAGGGAGTTGTCGAAATACCTATAGGCTTATATTAGATTCGATTTCATCCTTAAACATAATAAATGGCCTTTGGCCGAATATTCACATATCTTACCTTGAATCTTTAAATCCCGAAAAGTAGACTCTTCTTCCTGGTGGTAGTCGACACTATACAAAATCCCGAAAGATCTGCATTTGTAGTTTGGCCAAGAGATACAAATGGCATTAGAATCTTAATCTTGGGCTTGAAGAAAAGAAATATGAGGATAGATCCTTACCCTTACTACAGAAGTCGACCCACTCTTGCTTGAAGCTCCACAAAGATTCGGCTATGGAGACTAGATAGTGATCAAAGAGGTTTCAGCTTTTGATGGATTAGAAAGAAAAGAAATCGGCTACGGTGGTATTTTGAATTTTCGGCTTTGGCTAACAAAAAGAAGAAGAACGAGGCTCTAGGAATTTCGCAGAGAGAGGAGAATTTGCTTAGGAAATTCGGCAAAGGAAGAGTGAATGAATGAATGGCCTCTTTTCCTCTAGTAGCCGAAATTACTAGCTAGAGTCCCTTTCTTGGCCACCACTCTCCCTTATTTTGATAGCTTTATCTCTTTAATTTTTAAAAATTAAAGAATAAATCCTCATTTATCTCTCTTAAAAATAATCTAAAATAAATCCATTATTTATCCACCCTTAGCTGAAATTTAAAGAGAATAAAACTCCTCTTTTAAAAGCCTTGTTGCCGTCAACTCCCTTGCTCCTTGCAAAAGAAAATAAAACTCTTTTATTTTGCTTCCCCTGCAACTCGAACCTTGGCCCAATACTCCTATATGTGGCGCCATTTCCAGGGGCCCTAAGTGGCATCTTTAGGCCACTTTTCCAAGCCCATTTGTGTGTCATATTTCACATACATTTTCTCTTAAGGCCACCTTGCCTTAGTTTCCTCTTTTAGACTTGAAAACTCAACATTTTCTAAGTCATTTCCTTATATTTCCAAGTTTCCAAAAACGTTCGTTTCCCTCCTTTAACCTAACATTTCCTTACATTTCCAAGTTTCCAAAAATGTTCGCTTTCCTCTTTTGAATCATTTCTAAATCATTTCCTTACATTTCCTAGTTTCAAAAATTCATTCATAACACATAAGACATGTCATTTCGTACAATTAAACCGAAAATGCATAGGCCCATTTTCAGGATGTTACAATAGGCTACTTTTACCATTATACAATTTGATCCCTTAACTAAAATTTAGCATCCAAACAAACAAATTAACCCACCATATTTTAGAACATGCTCACACATATAACATAGATATCAAATTAATAATAATTAAAAAAATATTTTTCTAACCCTGATTCGTGGTCCCGAAACCACCGTTTTGATTAGGGTCGAAATTGGGCTGTTACAACTCTCCCCCCTAAATAAATTTTCGTCCCGAAAATTCTTACCAGTGAATAAATGTGGGTAACGTTCCTTCATTGATTCTTCAGTTTCCCAGGTTGCCTCCTCAATCCCGTGCTTAAGCCACATTACTTTAACTAGTGATATCTTCTTGTTTCGCAATTCTTTCACCTCACGGGCTATGATGCGAATCGGTTCTTCCTCATAAGTCAAATCGGATTGAATCTCAATCTCGGAGGGACTAATCACATGAGAAGGATCGGGTCTATATCGTCGAAGCATCGACACATGGAAGACATTATGAATTTTATCTAACTCAGATGGTAAACTCAATCTGTACGCAACCGGCCCAATACGCTCAATAACCTCATACGGTCCAATAAATCTCGGACTCAGCTTTCCCTTGCGACCAAATCTAAGTATCTTTTTCCACGGCGATACCTTCAAGAACACTCGATCGCCCACTTGCAACTCTATATCTTTACGTTTCAAGTCCGCATATGATTTCTGGCGATCTGATATTGTTTTCAGATTTTCACAGATCACTTTTACTTTCTATTCGGTCTCTCTGAGCAACTCGACCCTGTATATCTTATTTTTATAGAGCTCAGTCCAATACAACGACGTATGACATTTACAACCGTATAAAGCCTCATAAGGTACCATTTTTTTATATTTTTTTTACGAAAATCCAATTAGAGGTATATGTCATTCCTACTTACCTTCGAACTCATGAATGCAACATTTTAACATATCCTCCAGTATCTGAATTACTCGTTTAGACTGACCACTTGTCGGTGGATAGAAAGCTGTGCTGAAATATAATTTCGCACCTAAAGCATCATGCAGTTTCTTCTAAAACCCCGATATAAACCTCGGATCTTTATTCAAATCAATAGATATAGGTACACCATGTAATATTTCAAATTGAGAAACATACAATTCAACCAACTTATCAAACGAGTAAACTGTACATATCAAAACAAAATAAGTCAATTTAGCCATTCATTCGACAATAACCCAAATTGCATCTTTCTTGCTCGGTGTCAACGGAAAACCAAATACATAATCCATCGTGACTCTATCCCATTTCAATTCAAGTATCAAAATCAGCTGAAGTAACCCAGGAAGTACATAACACTTGGCTTTTTACTTGTTGACAGATTAAGCATTTCAATGAAAAGTCAGAAATATCTCGTTTCATACCATACCGCCAATAAAATTGTTTCATATCATTATGCATCCTTATAATACCTAAGTGAACAGACAATCAACTGTTGTGGGCTTTATTCAAAATCATCTGAATCAACATCTGAATTCCTCGGAACACATATTTGGTTTCTGAACCTCAGACAAATTTCAGCATCAACTTTGAAACTCTGAATCAACCTTCAAATCACATTGGACCTGCTTTGCTAACAAATCATTATCAACTTTTTGAGTATCACTAATTTTGCTAAATAAATAACGGTCTTACTTTTAATTCAACTGTTATTGAACTATCATCAGACATAGCCATATACACATTCATTGCACACCAAGCAAACAGTGATTTTCGGCTTAAAACATCAGTAACAATATTAGCTTTTCTCGGATGGTAGTCAATCACAAGCTCATAGTCCTTTAACAATTCTAATCATAAGGAATCACACGATATCTCTGTGTGCTCCATTATTATACTTCAACCCGTCCATTAACACATAAATGAGGTTTGTAAACTCTTCGTTCAATTTAGGCTAAATCAGAACTAATATTTTAATGGATAATGTCTTCGTGCAAAAGAAAACTTCAACAATTGAACTAACTTTAATTTACCACAACATTTCTCAGATAGGATTGTTCTGATAGACATAATTCTGTATCAAATCCTCAAAAATACAAGTTCTACTTCCATACTATCCTTCAGATTACACATATACATTTAAAGTTTCTTTTCGATCCAGTGGATAGATGCAAACTCATATAACCTAGTTACATTTTCAATCAAATAGTTTCAGATAAGATCAAACCACAGAATCGGTCTTTTTGAAGAAATCTTTTCTTCTCGTTAGAAAGAATAATCCAAACATATCTTTATATAAATATACTACAGTCATCAAATAGAAATCATATTGTCATAATAGGATTATCGTCTTACCCGTGACAATAGATAATATCCTAGCTATTAACGAAGCATCTGAACCCAGAAGTAAATCAAATATGATTTGAACAACAACCATTGCAGAAGCACAACTTTTATAACTATTTCCTTCAAATGGACATCTCTTATAGATAATCACATAGAATCATGAGAAAACCAGAATAACTAAATTTTCATCATCTGAAGCTATCTTTGAATATCAAAAATTACAACCCATATAAAATGATATCAATTCCGATGATATTCCAAAAATGTCCAGAAAGAACAATATTACTCGTAAATGCTGAAATCCACAGTAGTAGAAGCATTATAATCTTCACATATTTTCAACAGAACAAGAGCCAGCAGAAACAGAATATTAGAATTATACAGATTTCACCATCATCTTTCATATCCGCACAAAGGAATAAATACCAAAGAAAAACATAACAATGTCGAATACAACCCCAAACAAACCAACGATACTTTCGTCTATTAATATGTTTAGCCAATGTTCTTTTATGATAAGAATTCCTTTTGAAATTAAACAGTCACATATACTTCTGAGAATAAGTATACACATAGAATGCCCAAAAGGAATCATAATAACTGCCTGACTATAACCGCCACACTCAGCCCTCAATACAATTCAAACATTATTTCAACTGTCTAATTCTATCATTAGAAATTTTTACATTATCCCTTCACTAACAGAAATCAATTCAGAAAAGCTTTTTACTAATATTTTCCTTAGTTAACATACCTGAATAAGTCATTTGATCGGAGATAACTTCTTCTTTAAACAAACAACGTCACATAATCTGAATAATCATGAGAACTATTCAATGTCTCTTTTAATCTTGTCTTCATTTCTTTGATTCAATCTCTTTTTTCGCCACATCATTAATCTTTCGAACACGAACTTCTTTAATTCCACACTCTTGAGCTTATTCAACCCAGATCTTACAGATTTCACAGTAACAATTCGCTAATAAAGGGGGTGAGGGTAATAAAGCCTCAAATTTAACTTACACATATATATACAACACACACTTTCACAAATAGTCAATTCATTAATTTCGTATTGTCCAACGTTTAAATAAACATTTGCTTTTAATCACCTTTATTTTTAGCACTTAATTCATATCCCACCTCAAATCATTAGTTTACGATCAAAACATTTCAGATAGCAATCACAACTCACATATCATAATCTATGTGCTCATATAATTATAACATTTATCAACATCAATATATCATACTCTTTGATCCATACCTTTATGAGTTTTAAACTCATCATCAACACATTTCCATTCAAACATTCGAGTACACATTCCGTACTATCAAAATTAGCTCGGTTGAAAACTTATCTGTCTCATCAAAATAATTTTCGTCAGAGTCAGGAGATATCACACTGTCGCAGGTTAAATATGGCATGTACAGCTAGACTCACACGCGCTACGTTAGTCCGAGAACCGACTCAACCGTAGCTCTGATACCAATCTAATGTAACACCCCTAACCCATATCCGTCACCGGATTAGATTTACGGGCATTACTTAACCAATCACAAGTCAATGTACTTTATAAAAACTACTACTTCAGTTAATGCATACCAATTCTTACTATCATGATTAAACACATACATCCTGTCTAATATCAAAACTTTAACTAACACATCACAAATAATTATATTAACAACAAGTAAAACAAATTTCATTCTATTAGTTAAATACTATTCACTAGGCCATTTTAAAAGCAAAGACCGATTAGGTGTATAATACTTATTCACTTATTTCATTCTATTATCAACAATGCATTCAAGCATGCATCATTACTGAACATATACATCACTTTCAATCATGTATTTTTCTCATTGTAACACCACATATGATTATATCATTGACCTATCTACTCATCTCATATTCGAATATACCATAAAAATAAATTTCAAACCAACTCATTATTCTCATAGTTTCTTATCATATTCAGCATTGATCATTACTTCAATAATTTAATCATTCATTTCCCATGACCGAATATACCATAGCACTCAATAGAAAATTTAAACTCCAAACTAAATCAAGTCATGGTCAAATATTTCACTTCATAAACTTGACATACGATACATACATATAATTGTACATATGTTCATCCAATTACCTTAATATACTATACGCATTACACAAAATCATATACATACATTCGTACATGCCACATATATATATATTCCAGGTATAAAATTTACCAAAAAAGCCTACCACAAAACCGTACATACCTAAGCATTTTAATCAAGCTTGATAATTTTAAGCCAACACAACACATAATAATATGCCGTTTATAATCTTAGGAAACATACCTACCCAAATCAAACTATATTCAAAACCGAAATTTCTCAAACATATATATATATATACCAACTCAAACATACTCATTCAATTCAAGGATAGAAGTGGAGCCATTTTCGCATGGCATTATATACATCAAATTCAAAATATAAGCTCAAAAGAGTAGTATAGCCTATACATGCCATAGTTCTCACAGTTTAACTCATCAAAAGAGTACCAAAAATAGTCGATAGTGTGATTGACTTTGACGATGAATCCTCGAGCTCGAGCTTCGACTTTAAGATCTATAAAATAGTAAAATAAACACACAGAGTAAGCTTATAAAGCTTAGTAAGTTATAAACAATAAGGTAAGGAGTACAACACAACATTTCACCATTTTCATTAAATTATACTCAATCTAACTATTGAATAAATCATATTATCGAAACACAAATTTGGTTAACATTAATCATTGTTTTGCTCCTTCAATCTCAAACAAACGAACCAAGTATTCATATACTCCATACCCATATCGAAATGTCTTACCTAAATTGTTTTCACTAAGATAATAAACTATTATTCAATAGGTACATACCTGACACTTTCATTTACCTTTATTAGGTGTCTCTGTTCTTGAGGAAAAACCGATAACTCGCACACACAGTGCAATATTCGTAACGTGTCGCACACTTAGTGCCGTTACTTAAATAATCCACACACACAGTGCCATTCAACCGATCTCGCACACACAGTGCTCGGTGAATAATCCGCACACACAGTGCCATTCAATCGATCTCGCACACACAGTGCTCGATGAATAATCCGCACACATAGTGCCATTCAACCGATCTCGCGCAGACAGTGCTCGGTGACTAATCCGCACACACAATGCCATTCAACCGATCTCGCACACACAGTGCTCGGTGAATAATTTCGCACACACAGTGCCATTCAACCGATCTCGCACACACAATGCTCGGTGAATAATCCCCACACACAGTGCCCTTTACCAAATCATTTCCTCAATTACATAAACATATATAATTTCACTATCAATATTGTCTATACCCAATTAAAACATCTATTATTCATAATTCATTACTCCATCTCAACCCACCATATTCGGCAACCAACATACACATATAAATATACATACATATCAAGGATAACTCTTGTCAATTATCCCTTATCAACACATTCGGCTAACATTCAATATATAAATCAAACTACCAAATTCAACACAACCAAAATTTCTTCTCTATTTATTCTCACACATACTTTCACCCAATGTACATATATATATATATATATACGCATACTTTCATCCATCTCAAATGATCAAGCTTAATTATTCATATATATAAATATAACAACATTTTCTTTCATTAAACTTTTGAATAATAATATAGGTCGAAATTGAATTAATCCAATTGCTTATAACTTACTTTAAGTCGACGATTTAAGCTTCCTCACTACTCGTTTACTTTGGCCTTTCCCCGATCCAATTCCTTTCCCTTTATTTCTTGATCTAAATAATTTCAAATTAATCCCATTCAAATACATTTCCATTCAATTAAATCCAAAGTACATAATTACAAAATTTACGAATTTACCCCTAACTTTTACAATATATACAATTTAGTCCCTAATGCAATACTCATGAATTACTCAAAATTAGTCCAACATCCTTTAGGGCCGATTCTTTCTAAGGACTATATAAGTCCATACACTTCAATATTTTCTCAATTTGGCCCTTCCATGATGATATTTTCACAATCAAATTTTAATTAGCTACATTTACCTAAAACTCAAGAATAAAACATTTTTATCTAGCTCAAATCTCCCATTTACTACCAAAAATCATCCTAAAACTCTAGATGTCATCAATGGCATAACTAACATACAAGACCATTTCACAAAATTAACACATGGGCTTTATAAAGGAGTGAATACTCATCTCAAAAATGCAAAAATCATTGAAAACCCAAAGCTAAAACTTACTTAATTTAAAGAGAATGAGTGTCGAACCCTTGTTGCATTTTTCCTTTCTTTTCTTTTACTAGTTTCGGCTATGGGGGAGAAAAATGATGAACATGCATGGCTTTTCTTCCTTATTTTATGTTTTATTCCACTATGTTAATTTAATATAATATAATATTAATATATAATATATCTTTAACTTAACAAACACACAAACACATATTTTAATATCCATCTTGCCGTCCACTACAAGGAGAATTGGGAAAATTGCAACATAGAACCTATTAATTTATAAGACACTTTATTATAACTCTCCCAATCATGCAAATGGTAAAACATATTATAATAATAATATCACCACTAACTAAATTAAAATTAATTTAATACATAAGACAATCATCATGCCGTCCACCAACTATACTTTTGGTTAATTTACCATGCAAGTTCATTCATGCAAGAAAACAATTCAATTGAACCCCTTTAGAAGAAAATAGGCTACTTTTACCATTATACAATTTGATCCTTTAACTAAAATTTAGCATCCAAACAAACAAATTAACCCACCATATTTTAGAACATGCTTACACATATAACATAGATATCAAACTAATAATAATTAAAAAATATTTTTCTAACCCGGATTCGTGGTCCCGAAACCACCGTTCCGATTAGGGTAAAAATTGGGCTGTTACAACTCTCCCCCATAAATAAATTTTCGTCCCGAAAATTCTTACCTGTGAATAAATGTGGGTAACATTCCTTCATTGATTCTTCGGTTTCCCAGGTTGCCTCCTCAATCCCGTGCTTAAGCCACATTACTTTAACTAGTGATATCTTCTTGTTTCGCAATTCTTTCACCTCACGGGCTATGATGCGAATCGGTTCTTCCTCATAAGTCAAATCGGATTGAATCTCAATCTCAGAGGGACTGATCAGATGAGAAGGATCGGATCTATACCATCAAAGCATCGACACATGGAAAACATTATGAATTTTATCTAACTCAGATGGTAAACTCAATCTGTACGCAATCGGCCCAATACGCTCAATAACCACATACGGTCCAATAAATCTCGGACTCAACTTTCCCTTGCGACCAAATCTAAGTATCTTTTTCCACGGCGATACCTTCAAGAACACTCGATCGCCCACTTGCAACTGTATATCTTTACGTTTCAAGTCCGCATATGATTTCTGACGATCTGACATCGTTTTTAGATTTTCACGGATCACTTTTACTTTCTATTCGGTCTCTCTGAGCAATTCGACCCTGTATATCTTATTTTTACAGAGCTCAGTCCAATACAACGACGTATGACTTTTACGACCTTATAAAGCCTCATAAGGTACCATTTTTATATTTTTTTTACGCAAATCCAATCAGAGGTATATGTCATTCCTACTTACCTTCGAACTCATGAATGCAACATTTTAACATATCCTCCAATATCTGAATTACTCGTTTTGTAACACCCCAAACCCGGCCCAAACACCACGACCGGATCTGGCATGTCACTAAGAAGACTTTATAAAACATGTCGCGTTTTGTTTTGTTTTAAAAACATAGTTTTGGCGTTTATACGGGAAAAACTTAATAGGTTGATAAATTGTAGAAGAAATAAATTTTATTTAATGCCTTAATGAATATAAAACAGGAATTTTCCTTTGATTTTTATCATTTCAGTACATGCCTTAGTTTAACCTTTTACGTAGGATTTTAGATGTTCAAAAAAACCCGAAAACCCAAAAGAAAACATAAAGGAATTATAATAACCGGTGGCCATACTACAATAAAATATATACCAACTAATTAAAAATATTAAAAATAATTAAACTAATAAAGTCTTTTGCTGAATCAAAATAATCCCTCGCATGGCCACCTTGCGCTCTTCTCTAACCGGTCCGATGCACTAGGTGCTACGAAAGATGTTAAATAATGGGGTGAGTCGCGAGACTCGATTGTGCGACCCTCGTGCACCATCGATTGGGCCTTAGCCCCACGAGCAGTATAACAGAGTATAATATATCAGAAAATATGCAAAGCCCAACCCAATCCAAGGTTTCCATCCGCTACACACCACCCTTACCTGCCAATCACATCATTGGGGATTTCTACAATCAACCCACACCGCTACACACCATCGATGGCAGTCATGCTGCAGATAGCTGCTCATCGTCAGATCATGGCAATAGCCACTAAAACAGATCATGGGAAAAGCCACTACAACAGATCATGGCAAAATCCACTACAACAAATCATGGCAAAAGCCACTACAACAGATCATGGCAAAAGCCACTACAACAGGTCATGGCAAAAGCCACTACAACAGAACACTTCCCCTTTCATCAATCACCCAACCCCATACAATCACAGAAACCGGCATACATGTTCATCATACCAAATCGATAGAAACATTCACTTTAGAATGACAGAGATCACTAACTTGGTGATTCGCCTTTACCCTCCTCGGGTTTTCAACAGCCATGCCGGTATTTCGGCAATTAGCAGAATATAACAAATTTATAAACATATACTAACAAGCAATCCAAATGGTGTGAGAATGTTACACACCTGATTAATGTGTAAGACTACCCTCTATGTCGATACCCTCGCAAATCGGATCTACTGCCCTCTGTCTACAACTTTGCTCAAAAGCCGGAAGAACGCAAAGATAATGCCTCTCCTTGAAATCCCGGAAGTAATACGATTCGAGTGCTACTGAACTCTGGCTTAGAAATTGAAGCGATTAAATCCCCTTCAAATCCTGGAATGCCGCAAATGAGAGAAAAACATAAGATCAGTTTCCACATAGCCATTTGGCTAGGGTCTCTAAAATTGAAAAAGATTGAATTACGCGAATCGTCACTTACCTTTAGCTTTCCTCAAGATTCGACACAAGTAGACACCACAGAGGAAATTCGGCAATCACAGGAGATGAGATCTAGGGATTTTGGCTTTTAAAAAAATCTCGGAAAGATGAACAAGAGAAATACTGATGCGTTTTCGGCTCTTAAAAGAACAAAGGATTAAAAAGATGGGCAAGGAATAGACAGAGAGATTTGGCTAGAAGAAGAAAAAAAAAGAAAAGAAAGTGAAGAGGAAAGGGCGATTTCTTTTGAGGGAGAGAAGATAGGAGAAGAAAGAAAAACAAATGGGTATGATGCCTTCAAATTTCGGCACACCCACCTAAAGCCAAAACTGAATGCCCCTTTCCTTTCCAACTCTTCAAAATTTCGGCTAAGACTAATCTTCTAAAGATAGCTCCCATCTTTTCCTTATCTTTATCAAAACACCTACCCAAAAGTGTCCTACATCACACCACTTCCTCCCTCCTTTTATCAGCTTATTATCCACAAATTAAAAACATTAAAAATCCCTATTTAATAGCCTTGTGTCGTCCCCCCTTTACTCCCATTTAAGTGCCGAATTTGGCCCAACTTTATGGGCTCCAATCGGCCACAAATTGGGCCTCTCCCCTTGCCTATTGACGCTACCTATAACTCCCTTCTTCTGCGCCCCTTACTGCTGGGCCACAACCCAATATGTCATTTAAACTACCAGGACGTTATTTTAAGCCCTAAAGTGACTAAACAGAATATTTAATCAAGGCCTCAACCCAAACCTGAACCCAATTTGCACCTCAAATTCTCAAATTAACATATTAAGCATACATCACATAAAACGCATAAGCCCATTAATTTGGGATGTTACACGTTTAGACTGACCACTTGTCGGTGGATAGAAAGCTGTGCTGAAATATAATTTCGTACCTAAAGCATCATGCAGTTTCTTCCAAAACCCCGATGTAAACCTCGGATCTTTATTCAAATCAATAGATATAGGTACACCATGTAATCTTTCAAATTGAGAAACATACAATTCAACCAACTTATCAAACGAGTAAACTGTACATATCAAAACAAAATAAGCCAATTTAGCCATTCATTCGACAATAACCCAAATTGCATCTTTCTTGCTCGGTGTCAACGGAAAACCAAATACACAATCCATCGTGACTCTATCCCATTTCAATTCAAGTATCAAAATCAGCTGAAGTAACCCAGAAAGTACATAACACTTGGCTTTTTACTTGTTGACAGATTAAGCATTTCAATGAAAAGTAAGAAATATCTCGTTTCATACCATACCGCCAATAAAATTGTTTCATATCATTATGCATCTTTATAATACCTGAGTGAACAGACAATCAACTGTTGTGGGCTTTATTCAAAATCATCTGAATCAACATCTGAATTCCTCGAAACACATATTTGGTTTCTGAACCTCAGACAAATTTCAGCATCAACTTTGAAACTATGAATCAACCTTCAAATCACATTGGACCTGCTTTGCTAACAAATCATTATCAACTTTCTGAGTATCACTAATTTTGCTAAATAAATAACGGTCTTACTTTTAATTCAACTATTATTGAACTATCATCAGACATAGCCATATACGCATTCATTGCACACCAAGCAAACAGTGATTTTTGGCTTAAAACATCAGTAACAACATTAGCTTTTCTCGGATGGTAGTCAATCACAAGCTCATAGTCCTTTAACAATTCTAATCATAAGGAATCATACGATATCTCTGTGTGCTCCATTATTATACTTCAACCCGTCCATTAACACATAAATGAGGTTCGTAAACTATTCGTTCAATTTAGGCTAAATCAGAACTAATATTTTAATGGATAATGTCTTCGTGCAAAAGAAAACTTCAACAATTGAACTAACTTTAATTTACCACAACATTTCTCATATAGGATTATTCCGATAGACATAATTCTGTATCAAATCCTCAAAAATACAAGTTCTACTTCCATACTATCCTTCAGATTACACATATACATTTAAAGTTTCTTTCTGATCCAGTGGATAGATGCAAACTCATATAACCCAGTTACATTTTCAATCAAATAGTTTCAGATAAGATCAAACCACAGAATCGGTCTTTTCGAAGAAAATTTTTTCTCGTCGCCGAAAGAATAATCCAAACATATCTTTATATATATATATATACTACAGTCATCAAATAGAAATCATATTGTCATAATAGGATTATCGTCTTACCCGTGACAATAGATAATATCCCTGTTATTAACGAAGCATCTGAACCCAGAAGTAAATCAAATATGATTTGAACAACAACCATTCTGTAAGCACAACTTTTATAACTATTTCCTTCAAATGGACATCTCTTATAGATAATCACATAGAATCATGAGAAAACCAGAATAACTAAATTTTCATCATCTGAAGCTATACTGAATATCAGAAAATTACAACCCATATAAAATGATATCAATTCCGATGGTATTCCAAAAATGTCCAGAAAGAACAATATTACTCGTAAATACTGAAATCCACAGTAGTAGAAGCAATATAATCTTCACATATTTTCAACGTAACAAGAGCCGCAATAAAAGAATATTAGCATTATCTGATTTCACCATCATCTTTCATATCCGCACAAAGGAATAAATACCAAAGAAAAACATAACAATGTCGAATACAACCCCAAACAAACCAACGATACTTTCGCCTCATTAATATGTTTAGCCAATGTTCTTTTATGATAAGAATTCCTTTTGAAATTAAATAATCACATATACTTCGAGAATAAGTATACACATAGAATGCCCAAAAGGAATCATAATAATCGCTCGACTATAACCGCCTACACTCATTTCTCAATACAATTCAAACATTATTTCAACTGTCTAATTCTGCCATTAGAAATTTTTACATTATCCCTTCACTAACAGAAATCAATTCAGAAAAGCTTTTTACTAATATTTTCCTTAGTTAACATACCTGAATAAGTTATTTGATCGGAGATAACTTCTTCTTTAACAGCGACGTCACATAATCTGAATAATCTGCAGAACTATTCAATGTCTCTTTTAATACTATCTTCATTTGCTGATTCAATCTCTTTTCTGGCCACATCATTAATCTTTCGAACACGAACTTCTTTAATTCCACACTCTTGAGCTTATTCAACCCAGATCTTACAGATTTCACAGTAACATTTTGCTAATAAAGGGGGTGAGGGTAATAAAGCCTCAAATTTAACTTACACATATATATACAACACACACTTTCACAAATAGTCAATTCATTAATTTCATATTGTCCAAACGTTTAAATAAACATTTGCTTTTAATCACCTTTATTTTTAGCACTTAATTCATATCCCAACTCAAATCATTAGTTTACGATCAAAACATTTCAGATAGCAGTCACAACTCACATATCATAATCTATGTGCTCATATAATTATAACATTTATCAACATCAATATATCATACTCTTTGATCCATACATTTATGAGTTTTAAACTCATCATCAACACATTTCCTTCAAACATTCGAGTACACATTCCGTACTATCAAAATTAGCTCGGTTGAAAACTTATCTCTCTCATCAAAATAATTTTCGTCAGAGTCAGGAGATATCACACTATCGCAGGTTAAATATGGCATGTATAGCTAGACTCACACGCGCTACGTTAGTCCGAGAACCGACTAAACCGAAGCTCCAATACCAATCTAATGTAACACCCCTAACCCATATCCGTCGCCGGATTAGAGTTACGGGCATTACTTAACCAATCACAAGTCAATGTACTTTATAAAAACTACTACTTCAGTTAATGCATACCAATTCTTACTATCATGATTAAACACATACATCCTGTCTAATATCAAAACTTTAACTAACACATCACAAATAATTATATTAACAACAAGTAAAAAAAAATTTCATTCTATTAGTTAAATACTATTCACTAGGCCATGAAACACCCCAAACCCGACCCACGAGCTTTGACCAGATTTGGTATGTTCCTCAAGTAAACCGGTTCAAAGTTCTTTTGTCCTTAGGAAAAATTTGTGCGATTTTAAAAAAAAAACATTGTTTGGGTTGGGCTTGTGTTGAAAACGAATTCAATTATTTATATTAAAAAGTTTACTTAAACTTTAATAGGTAAAACTCATAATCATAATAAATAGAAATAAATGGAAAACAATTCAACTATGGCCTTATGGCCTTATTACATCAAATAATTTCCAAGTTATTCAAGTACTTAAATAGAAATAGTAGTTCATAAAATAAAAACTTCATGTTGAACATGGCCACCACAAGTTCTGCCGTCCCGGTCCATCACTTTTCATCACACGAAACATGGTCCCCAAGCGGGGTGAGTCAAAGCAGACTCAATGTGTACACAAACACTAAATCAAAATAGAATCGGGCATACAAATGTTACGCATTCATATCATAGCATACAAATTATGATGCATTCCCAAACCCAAACCTAATAAGCCATCCGCTACACTCCCGCACCAACCTGCACACAGTGGGGACTACTAAGTCGACCCTCCTTCCGCTACACTCCATATCGCGGTCTTAGGTCACCGCATTTGTGGTCTTAGGTCACCACATTCAGATATCGCGGTCTTAGGTCACCGCATTCAGACATCGTGGTCTTAGGTCACCACATTCAGATACCATGGTCTTAGGTCACCGTGTTCGTGGTCTTAGGTCACCACATTCACTTCCCTTTCAATAACCCATATGCCCCATTTTGTAATATGCATTAATATGCCAAAGATCACATTCTTATTCTCATGTTAAAAATAACATATTTCATATTCCTAGTAGGAGTAGGAAACGTGCACTGAGTACTTAGTACCATAACATGGTACCTAGCCACTTTCATATTCTTAATATCACATATTTTAATAAAACAGCCATGAAACATATTAAGAAGTAGTGTGGGGTACACACTGATTTGCTTAACCACTTCAATCGAAATCCCAAATCGATCTATTGCATTAGATCTCAAGTTCCTACAATTGATTAATAACTTACTATTTAGCACAAAGCCTATTCGGCTAGAAAACCAAATCCTAGTAGGATTTGTATTCTTAAAGCTTACCTTGGTGTCGATTTGATGATTTAATCAAATCCCGAAACTCGTATTTTTCCCTTTGAAATCGGCTAGTCACTAAATCCCTTGAATTGGTTAGTTTTTGGCTTAAAACACATAATAATAGATCTACTGCTAAAATAGGCCTTGGCCGAATTTACCTTTGTTCTTACCTTCCAAATCTTAAATCCCAAATTGGATCCTTGCTTCTTTATTGCTATCGAAATCCCTATGTACCCATGTTAGATCCAATCTAACATTAAATCATAATAATATAGCTTATGGCCGAATGGTATTCATAACTTACCTTAGATCTTAGAAGTTCCGAAGGATACCTTCTTGTAGTTGACAATTTCTTAAATCTCGAAAACACCCTTCCATAACTCGGCCAAAATCCATAATAGAGATTACTCCCTAAATTTTAGATAGATTTAAAATATAAAAGAATTGAAACCAAACTTTGGATCTTACCCTTTTTAAGAAATCGGTAGCACGCTTGTTAAATGCCCCTTAAAGAATCGGCCTTGATGACTAGATGATAAAGTTTCGGCTTTTGGGATTTAATGGAGAAGTCGACTAGAGGTTCTCTTGGGGTATTTGGTTTCCACGAAAATAAGGAAAAGAAACTTGAGAATTTTGGCAATGGTGGACTATAGATTCGGCTTGACAAAAGAAAAAGAGGAGAGAAGAGAGGAGAGCACTGTAAATTCTAGAGAGAGAGGAGAAGGAAGAAAAATTGATGAGTAGCCCTATTTCCTTCCTTTTATAGCCGAAACTACTCCTCGTAATCCCTTACTTGGCCACCACTCTTCTTTATTTGATAGCTTTATCTCTTAATTTAAAATAATTAGAGAATAATCCTTTATTATCTCTTCAAAAATAATCCAAATTAAATCCCTTATTTATCACCTTATTAATCGAATATTAAAGAGAATAAAACTCCTCCTTTCTAGAAGGCTTGTGCCGTCCACCTCAGAGCTTCCGGAAGCAAAAATAAAACTTCTTTTATTTGCTTCCCAAGTGACTCGAACCAGTGCCCAACACCTTGCATGTGGCGCCATTTCCAGAGGCCCTAAGTGGCATCTTGTGCCACTTTTCCAAGCCTGTTTGTGTGTCAAATTTCACAAACTTTTTCTTTTAAGGTCACCTTGCCTTAATTTCCTCTTTTAAACTTTAAAACTCAACATTTCTATGTCATTTCTAAGTTTCCAAAAATTTTCGTTCGCTCAGTAAACTTGACATTTTCTTACATTTCCAAGTTTCGTAAATGTGCACTTTCCTATTTTGAATCATTTCCAAATCATTTCCATCCATTTCCAAGTTTCCAAAAATGTTCACTTTCCATTTTTTTAACTTAACATTTCCATACATTTTGTGTTTCCAAAATTGTTCAAAATTTATTCTTAGTACATAAAACATGTTACTTGCACAATTAAACCGAAAATGCATAGGCCCTTTCCGAGGATGTTACAATTCTACCCCCTTAAAATAATTTCGTCCCTCAAATTTTCTAACTAAAATAATTGAGGGTATTGTTGTCGCATTGCCTCTTCTCGGTTCCCACGAAGCTTCTTCCGATCCATGATTGCGCCATAACACCTTGATAGAGGAACCGACTTCCTCCGTAGCACTTTCACATCACGTTCCAATATCCGAATCGGCTCTTCCTCATAGGATAAGTCGGCCTTAGTTCTACTTCTTCGACGGTACCACATGAGATGGATCCGATCGGTAACGACGTAGCATGGATACATGGAATACGCCATGCATCCGCCGCAACTCAACGGTGGCAACTCCAATTGGTATGCCATCGCTCCAACTCGCTTCAAGACTCGATAGGGGCCCTATAAACCTTGGGCTTAACTTCCCTGCGCATCGAACCTCATTACCTTTTTCCAAGGCGAGACTTTCGAAACACTTGGTCTCCCACTTCAAACTCTATTTCCTTCCGCTTAAGGTCTGCGACGACTTCTTCCTATCGAGGCTTCCTTTAACCGTGCTCGAATCATCTCAACCTTCTTCGATTTGGCCACTAACTCTGGACCCAAAACTCGACGTTCTCCTAACTCAGATCCAACAAGTAGGAGTTCTACACTTCCGACCATACAATGCTTCATATGGTGCCATCCGAATGCTAGCACGATAGTTGTTGTTGTAGGCGAACTCGGCTAAAGGCAAATAGTCTTCCCAACTTCCTGGAAATCCATCACACACGACCTCTCAACATATCCTCCAACACTTGTATAACTGCGTTGATCGCGCGTCGATTGTGGATGAAAAGCCGTAGTGAAGTCCAACTTAGTGCCTAAGGCTTGATGAAGTGCCTCCTCGAACCGAGACGTAAACCTTGGGTCTCTGTCGGAGATGATCGATCTTGGTACACCATGTAACCTCACAATTTTCGCCACATATAACTTAGCGCCTTTACCAAGAGAATAGTCAACTCTTACCGGGAAGAAGTGCACGGACTTAGTCAAACGGTCCACTATCACCCATACCGAGTCCTTCTTAGTAGGCGTAAGGAAAGCCCACTAACGAAATCCATGGTAATTCTCTCCCACTTCCATTGCGGAATCTCGATTGGTTGAAGCAATCCGATGGAACTTGGTGTTCAGCCTTAACTTGGCGACACGTCAAACATTTCCCCACAAATTCAGTCACTTCTTGCTTAAGATCGGACCACCAAAATTGTTCCCTTAGATCTGCATACGACTTAATGCCTCGGGATGCATAGCATAAGGGCTACTATGCGCCTCCCAAAGAATCCTTTGTCTTAACTCCTTGTCCTTTGGCATCTGGACTTTTCCTTTGTAACACAATACTCCTTCATCATTAACGCCATAATCCTTTAATTCCCCGTTCCGTACTTGTTGTAACTTAACACTTATATCCTTATCAACCAACTGTCCCTCTTTCACCTCCTTCAGCCATGTGGGCTTGACTTGCAACTCTGCCAACAGGCTTCCATCATCGTACAAACTTAAGTGAGCGAACATAGCCCTTAGATCCGACACAACCTTCCGACTTAGGGCATTAGCTACCACATTCGCCTTGCCTGGATGATATTCTATCGAACAGTCGTAGTCCTTCAACAACTCCACCCACCTTCGTTGCCTCAAGTTCAACTCCTTCTGAGTCAACAGATACTTAAGGCTCTTGTGGTCTGTGTAGATCACTGACCTTTCTCCATAGAGGTAGTGCCTCCAAACCTTAAGGGCGAAAACCACTCTTCGCGGTTCCAAGTCATGAGTTGGGTAGTTAACCTCATGAGGCCTTAGTTGCCGAGACGCATAAGCGACTACTTTTCCTTCTTGCATTAGCACACATCCTAATCCCGTATGCGAAGCGTCACAGTACACCACGAATTCCTTCCCAGCCTCCGGCTGAATTAACACTGGAGCCTCCGTCAATACCTTCTTAAGGTTGTCAAAGCTCTTCTGTTGCTTATCAGACCATTCAAAGGGTACTTCCTTCATTAGTAACTTTGTCAAAGGCGCGGCTATTGACGAGAATCCTTCTACAAACCTTCTGTAATAGCTTGTCAAACCTAAGAAACTTCGAATCTCAGCCACGGACCTAGGTGGTTTCCAATCCAACACTGCTTCGATCTTCCTAGGATCCACTCTTATTCCTTCTGCGGATACCACATGCCCTAAGAATGCCACCTCCTTAAGCCAAAATCCACACTTGCTGAATTTGGCATAGAGCTTCTTCTCCCTTAACACTTGTAGCACCACTCAGAGATGTTCATCATGCTCCTCTTCAGACTTAGAATACACCAAAATATCGTCGATGAACACAACGACGAACCTATCCAAGTAGGGTTGAAAAACTCGGTTCATCATATCCATGAACGCGACTGGAGCATTTGTCAATCCAAACGGCATCACCACAAACTCAAAATGGCCGTATCTTGTCCTAAAAGCGGTCTTATGGATATCTGCCTCCTTCACCTTCAACTGGTGATATCCCGACCTTAAGTCTATCTTTGAGAATACTGCGGCCCCCTTCAGCTGATCGAACAAGTCATCGATCCTTGGCAAAGGATACTTGTTCTTGATGGTCAGCTTATTCAACTGACGGTAATCTATGCACATACGCATAGTTCCGTCCTTCTTCTTTACAAACAGAATTGGTGCTCCCCATGGAGACAAACTGGGTCGTATGAACCCACGATCCAAAAACTCTTGGATTTGAGCCTTGAGCTCAACTAACTCCTTTGGCGCCATTCGGTATGGAGCGATTGACACAGGAGCTGTTCCCGGTAGTAAGTCTATTCCAAACTCCACCTCCCTATCTGGGGGTATTCCTGGTAATTCCTCCGGAAATACATCTTCAAAGTCTTTCACCGTTCTAACTCCACTAACACCTTCTTCCTTTCCACCTAACGCACTTACGAAGGCTAAGAACGCCTTGCACCCTTTCTTAACCATTTTCTCAGCCTTCAACGCCGAAACTACATTGGACAGTAGTTTTTCTTCTCTCTCGGTCATTACTACTACTTCATCCTCCGGGGTCCTTAGTTCCATTCGTTTAGCCGCACAATCCAACACGACTCGGTGCTCTACTAGCCAGTCTATTCCAAGTATAAGTTCAAACTCCCCGAAAGGTAGTTCCATTAAGTCAGCCCGAAAGTTCACTCCCTGAATCTCTAGGGGTACATTAGAAAGATCTTATCCAACACTCTGATTAGGCCTAATGGGCTTACTACGAGTCATCCGCCTATCGGAAGGTTCGAGTCTAGGCCTAGTGTTTCCACTACACTACATGCAACATAGGAATGGGTCGAGCCCACATCAATTAGAGAAAAATAGGGCTTGTCAAAAATAAAGAACGTCTCGGTTATAACGTCCGCGCGTCTCCATCTTCCCTCCGGTGAACCGCATAAACCAAACACGGTTGCCTTGCCTCAAAGATTAGGCACCTCTGCGCCTTGTGTTCCACGGCCTCTGCCGGCACCATTACCTCTGTTACTCGAACCACGACCTCGTTGAGGCCGCGGTCCTCCTCTACCGGTCGACCAACATTACGAAATGTTGGTCGGCTTTCATCCGATTGCTTAGGACAATCCTTGATCACATGGTCCTTGGACCCACATCTAAAACATCCTCCTATTTTCTTCCAAAGACTCTCCTAAGTGCTTCTTTCCACACACATCACAAGGTCGATACCGCCCTTCTCGAACCAACTTAGTCGACTGGCGGCCCATCAACTCTAGGCCTCTTATGAACCTTTCCAGACGTTCCAAAACCTCTTTTGGGCCTATTCTTATCCATAGCCTGCTTTGTAGAATCCTTGATTCCCTCAGCCACCTTGGCCTTTTCTACCAAAGCAGAAAACTCCCGCTCCTGATGCGGTGCTATCAACAGTCTCAGATCATCCCTTAGCCCGTCCTCAAAACAGACACAACGCTCATGCTCAGTTGCCACTACTCCTCGAGCATATCGGCTCAAACTCAGGAATTCAGCCTCATACTTTGCCACGGACTTGTTCCCTTGAACCAGCCCCAGAAATGCCTTCCTTTGCTCATCAGTATACCTAGTTCCCACATACTTCTTCTGAAATGCTTCCTTAACATATTCCCAGGTTAGATCCTCAGCCGTGGCACCATCCCGAACAGTCAACCACCACTGATACGCTTCATCGCGTAACAGTGCCACCATTCCTTTTAACTTCTCCTCAGGGGTCAAGTCAAGCTCATCCATGATGCGCTCTGTTGCTTCCAACCAGTACTCAACTGAACTGGGTGCCACACCCGATACTCCACGAAACATTTTGGCTCCATTAGCTCGGAGCCGCTCAGGCACAGACTTACGGGTTCCCGAATTTCCTCCTGCACCAGCCACCAACTCCAAAACTCGCAGCACGGCCTGCGACACAGCATCATCCCCTGTCTGAGCTTGCTGCTCAACACCAACAGCTGGGGTGGTGGTGGCGGTGGTATCTCATTGTCAGACCCTTGACCCGATCTAACGGGTTCTGACACCATCATCCTTTCTCTACCTCGTCCACGACGACCATGTCCTTTAGAGCTCATTTCTAACGTCGTGATCTGATTAAGAAGTTTTATGAATTAGTCTTTGTTTCACTTGATTACCCGCGAAGAAATTTTATGAAAAGAGTTTTAGGAGTGGTTCTTTCGTATGCACACAGTCTTTCCATTCATTCATCCATACATCCATCAAACAATCATGAACTCTCGTTCATTCAGAGAAAGGTTGTAGTTTTCATTATTATTGTTTTTTTTTCTTCCACTACCAGGTATTTTCGTAATTCTCCCCTCCTGTGGGTATTTTCGTAATTTTTCAAAAGGAAAAAGTTCCTTGGTGATTTTGCCATAAAGTATTTTGGTATTTTTAAATTTTCGGGCTATTTTGAAAAAATTTGAAATCCAGGGGTATTTCGGTGATTTTGGACCTCGGGGGTATTTTGGTGATTTTTTCAAGCCGGGGTAAATTTGTAAAATCTTATAAATCAGGGATATTTCAAAGGTTGCAAAACTTTGAGGGTTCTTTTTGAGAATTGTACTTTTCAAAACGGTGATATTGCGAAAATTTTGGAAATCAGGGTCATTTTGGTAATTTTATAAGTTAGGGGCAATTTTGAAATTTCCAAAATTCAAGGTATTTTTGATAATTTGCAAATTAGGGTTTTGAACATTGATAAAATAATGAAATTTTGGCAAAAGCTGTTGGGTAGTTGGTCATTTTATAAGCAAAGGGTATTTTGGTAATTTTACCACTAGGGGCATTTTTGTATAAATCGAAATCTTTGAAAAATTTTGTAAAGATGGTTTTCATGAATTTAGAAGAAAGTTTTAAGAGTTCTAAAACTAGGGTTTTGTTGTTTTTATAAAAACACGGCTAATTCCCTTCGGGTTTTAGTTATTGTGTTTAGCCTATGACCGAGTCCTCTTGGTCGGGGTGAACCAAAGCTACGCACTTGAGCAGGATTCGAGATGGAGAGGAGGTGAGTCACGCGGATGCTTAAATACCAAGCTCCCACCGAAACCATTCCTAGACATGCGCATGAGAGGTTGCCACACCTCTCGAGTCTTCTTGGTTAGGGTGAACCGAAGCTACGCACAGGTAGGATTCGGAAGAGAGGAGGTAAGTCTAGGGATCGCTTAAATACTGTGCTCTTAGGGTCCAATCCTAGGCATGCGCCACGGGGTTACCACACCCTAACTTAGTGACTTAGCCATGGGTTTGTTTAACGTTCCTTAAGTCTTATGTGTTTGTTTTTGAGTAGACTAGTCCTAGGGTTCAAGTTCCTATCATGCTATTCTACGTTCCATTCCTTTTCTACCCTTCTAATATTCATTACACATAATCACACAAATAGTTAGGGTACTTACCGGTGGATCATGGTCGGAGACTTTAGGTGCCATGCCGAGAAAACCTCGCTTGTTTCATAAAATATTTTCAAAAAAACTCATTTGGGCTCGCTTTGAAAACGTTTTGGGCCTTGGCCCACAGGCCGAGAGTTTTAAAACTGGGCTCTGATACCAAACTGAAACACCCCAAACCCGGCCCACGAAATTTGACCAGATTTGGTATGTTCCTCAAGTAAACCGGTTCAAAGTTCTTTTGTCCTTAGGAAAAATTTGTGCGATTTTAAAAAAACATTGTTTAGGTTGGGCTTGTGTTGAAAACGAATTCAATTCTTTATATATAAAAAGTTTACTTAAACTTTAATAGGTAAAACTCATAATCATAATAAATAGAAATAAATGGAAAACAATTCAACTATGGCCTTATGGCCTTATTACATCAAATAATTTCCAAGTTATTCAAGTACTTAAATAGAAATAGTAGTTCATAAAATAAAAACTTCATGTTGAGCATGGCCACCACAAGTTCTGCCGTCGGTCCATCACTGTTCATCACCGAAACATGGTCCCACAACGGGTGAGTCAAGCAGACTCAATGTGTACACAAACACTAAATCAAAATAGAATCAGCACACAAATGTTACGCATTCATATCATAGCATACAAATTATGATGCATTTCCAAACCCAAACCTAATAAGCCATCCGCTACACTCCCCCGTACCAACCTGTACACCGTGGGGACTACTAAGTCGACCCTCCTTCCGCTACACTCCATATCGCGGTCTTAGGTCACCGCATTTGTGGTCTTAGGTCACCACATTCAGATATCGCGGTCTTAGGTCACCGCATTCGGACATCGTGGTCTTAGGTCACCACATTCAGATACCACGGTCTTAGGTCACCGTGTTCGTGGTCTTAGGTCACCACATTCACTTCCCCTTTCAATAACCCATATGCCCCATTTTGTAATATGCATTAATATGCCAAAGATCACATTCTTATTCTCATGTTACAAATAACATATTTCATATTCCTAGTAGGAGTAGGAAACGTACCTGAGTACTTAGTACCATAACATGGTACCCTAGCCACTTTCATATTCTTAATATCACATATTTTAATAAAACAGGCCATGAAACATATTAAGAAGTAGTGTGGGGTACACACACGATTTGCTTAACCACTTCACTTGAAATCTCGAAATCGATCTCATCGCCTTAGATCTCAAGTTCCTACAATTGATTAATCACTTACTATTTAGCACAAAGCCTATTCGGTTAGAAAACCAAATCCTAGTAGGATTTGTATTCTTAAAGCTTACATTGGTGTCGATTTGATGATTTAATCAAATCCCGAAACTCGTATTTTTCCCTTTGAAATCGGCTAGTCACTAAATCCGTTGAATTGGTTAGTTTCTACTTAAAACACATAATAATAGATCTACTACTAAAATAGGCCTTGGCCGAATTTACCTTTGTTCTTACCTTCCAAATCTTAAATCCCAAATTGGATCCTTGCTTCTTTATTGCTGTCAAAATCCCTATGTACCCATGTTAGATCCAATCTAACATTAAATCATAATAATATAGCTTATGGCCGAATGGTATTCATAACTTACCTTAGATCTTAGAAGTTCCGAAGGATACCTTCTTGTAGTTGACAATTTCTTAAATCTCGAAAACACCCTTCCATAACTCGGCCAAAATCCATAATAGAGATTAGTCCCTAAATTTTAGATAGATTTAAAATATAAAAGAATTGAAACCAAACTTTGGATCTTACCCTTTTTAAGAAATCGGTAGCACCCTTGTTAAAAGCCCCTTAAAGAATCGGCCTTGATGACTAGATGATAAAGTTTCGGCTTTTGGGATTTAATGGAGAAGTCGACTAGAGGTTCTCTTGGGGTATTTGGTTTCCACGAAAATAAGGAAAAGAAACTTGAGAATTTTGGCAATGGTGGACTATAGATTCGGCTTGACAAAAGAAAAGAGGAGAGAAGAGAGGAGAGCACTCAAAAATTCGGCGAGAGAGAGGAGGAGGAAGAAAAATTGATGAGTAGCCCTATTTCCTTCCTTTTATAGCTGAAACTACTCCTCTAATCCCTTACTTGGCCACCACTCTTCTTTATTTGATAGCTTTATCTCTTAATTTAAAATAATTAGAGAATAATCCTTTATTATCTCTTCAAAAATAATCCAAATTAAATCCCTTATTTATCACCTTATTAATCGAATATTAAAGAGAATAAAACTCCTCCTTTCTAGAAGGCTTGTGCCGTCCACCTCAGAGCTTCTAGAAGCAAAAATAAAACTTCTTTTATTTGCTTCCCAAGTGACTCAAACCCAGGCCCAACACCTTGCATGTGGCGCCATTTCCAGAGGCCCTAAGTGGCATCTTCAGGCCACTTTTCCAAGCCTGTTTGTGTGTCAAATTTCACAAACTTTTTTCTTTTAAGGCCACCTTGCCTTAATTTCCTCTTTTAAGCTTTAAAACTCGACATTTTTAATTCATTTCTAAGTTTTCAAAAATTTTCGTTCGGCTCTGTAAACTTGACATTTTCTTACATTTCCAAGTTTCCAGAAATGTGCACTTTCCTATTTTGAATCATTTCCAAATCATTTCCATCCATTTCCAAGTTTCCAAAAATGTTCACTTTCCAATTTTTTTTTAACTTAACATTTCCATACATTTTCAGGTTTCCAAAATTGTTCAAAATTTATTCTTAGTACATAAAACATGTTACTTCGTACAATTAAACCGAAAATGCATAGGCCCTTTCCAGGATGTTACAGGCCATTTTAAAAGCAAAGACCGATTAGGTGTATAATACTTATTCCCTTATTTCATTCTATTATCAATAATGCATTCAAACATGCATCATTACTGAACATATACATCACTTTCAATCATGTATATTTCTCATTGTAACACCACATACGATTATATCATTGACCTATCTACTCATCTCATATTCGAATATGCCATAAAAATAAATTTCAAACAAACTCATTATTCTCATAGTTTCTTATCATATTTGGCATTGATCATTACTTCAATAATTTAATCATTCATTTCCCATGACCGAATTTACCATAGCACTCAATAGAAAATTTAAACTCCAAACTAAATCAAGTCATGGCCAAATATTTCACTTCATAAACTTGACATACGGTACATAGATATAATTGTACATATGTTCATCCAATTACCTTAATATACTATACGCATTACACAAAATCATATACATACATTCGTACATGCCACATATATATATATATTCCAGGTATAAAATTTACCAAAAATGCCTACCACAAAACCGTACATACCTAAGCATTTTAATCAAGCTTGATAATTTTAAGCCAACACAACACATAATAATATGCCGTTTATAATCTTAGGAAACATACCTACCCAAATCAAACTATATTCAAAACCGAAATTTCACAAACATATATATATATACCAACTCAAACATACTCATTCAATTCAAGGATAGAAGTGGAGCCATTTTCGCATGGCATTATATACATCAAATTCAAAATATAAGCTCAAAAGAGTAGTATAGCCTATACATGCCATAGTTCTCACAGTTTAACTCATCAAAAGAGTACCAAAAATAGTCGATAGTGTGATTGACTTTGACGATGAATCCCCGAGCTCGAGCTTCGACTTTAAAATCTATAAAATAGTAAAATAAACACACAGAGTAAGCTTATAAAGCTTAGTAAGTTATAAACAATAAGGTAAGGCGTACAACCCAAAATTTCACCATTTTCATTAAATTATACTCAATCTAACTATTGAATAAATCATATTATCGAAACACAAATTTGGTTAACATTAATCATTGTTTTGCTCCTTCAATCTCAAACAAACGAACCAAGTATTCATATACTCCATACCCATATCGAAATGTCTTACCTAAATTGTTTTTACTAAGATAATAAACTATTATTCAATAGGTACATACCTGACACTTTCATTTACCTTTATTAGTTGTCTCTGTTCTTGAGGAAAAATCGATAACTTCCGCAATAAAGTGCAATATTCGTAACGTGTCGCACACTTAGTGCCGTTATTTAAATAATCCGCACACACAGTGCCATTCAACCGATCTCACACACACAGTGCTCGGTGAATAATTCGCACACACAGTGCCATTCAACCGATCTCGCACACACAGTGCTCGGTGAATAATCCGCACACACAGTGCCATTCAACCGATCTACGCACACACAAATTGCTCGGTGAATAATTTCGCACACGGTGCCATTCAACCGATCTCGCACACACAATGCTCGGTGAATAATCCGCACACACAGTGCCCTTTACCAAATCATTTCCTCAATTACATAAACATATATAATTTCACTATCAATATTGTCTATACCCAATTAAAACATCTATTATTCATAATTCGTTACTCCATCTCAACCCACCATATTCGGCAACCAACATACACATATAAATATACATACATATCAAGGATAACTCTTGTCAATTATCCCTTATCATCACATTCGGCTAACATTCAATATATAAATCAAACTACCAAATTCAATACAACCAAAAATTCTTCTCTATTTATTCTCACACATACTTTCACCCAATGTAAATATATATATATATATATGCATACTTTCATCCATCTCAAATGATCAAGCTTAATTATTCATATATATAAATATAACAACATTTTCTTTCATTAAACTTTTGAATAATAATATAGGTCGAAATTGAATTAATCCAATTGCTTATAACTTACTTCGGAAGTGTAACATCCTAAAATTTGAATTTTTATATGTTACATTACTTTGGTGCTCAGCTAGTTTATTTATCCTATGTGTGTGTTAAAATAGTCCTGAGAAGGTTCGGGATTTAATTAGATTTTGGAATAAATTTTGGTAAATAGAACTTTATTGAAGTGGAACAAGTAACCTTGATGTTTAAGGAAATTAACTGGCAAAAGTTAGCATAAGATGAGCTAGTAGTAAAGAGGAGTTGACGCCATAAGCATACTTAGAGGGAAGAGGTTCGAATCCCTTGTTATGCATGAGAAATTTTTTTAATTTTTGCACTCATCTAGCATGTGTCGGCCAAGCTTTATTTTTGGAAAGTTGGACTTTTAGTTTATGGTAAGGTGGCTAATGGATTAAGGCAAGAATTGAACTTAAGGTAGGGAATCATGAGATTATGGTATGTAGGGGGAACACAAGGTACATTTTAAGGAATGTGTTTTGGAAAGTTTGGAATGGCCAAACTTTGACTTTGGTGTCCATGTACTTGGACGGTTTTAGGGGCTAAGGGGGTGGCCGAATTTTTGAAGACTTTTGAGTAAGGATAGGTGCGTGTTGGGCATATTTCTTTTTGGGTCATTTTTGTTTTCTCTCAAAACAGTTTCTCTTCATCTTTTCTCTCCCTAGCCGAATGCACATTGAGCATTAGGTAAGCATCTTTCATTTTTATTTTTTGGTCATTCCATTTTGACCATTTTGGTCTAAATTTGTCTATTCTCTCAAGTCATTTCCCCTAGTGCGAAAAACACCAAAACCTTGAAGGCCATTTTCTCTTTTCTTTTCTTCCTCCATTGCCGAATGCTCTCTAGTCTCAAACCTCTCTCTTTGTTCATCTTCTATTCTTGAAATGAACCAAAACTGAAACACCTAATTGTCCTATACCTTTATTTCATCTCCTTCTTCTTACAAAATTTATTCAACATTTTCTCCATTTTCTTTTCCTCCATGGCCGAATGTTGCTAACACCATCTCCTTCAAATTTTTCTCTTCATAGCCGAATATTTTACAACACTTATCTTCTTCTCAAACCATTTCCTTCTTTGCTTCTCACACTTTAATCGCTCGGTAAGTGGCTAATATAATACTCTAGTATTCTTATTTTCCCTTTTTCCTTTGTGCCAAAATTTCATGTTGGTGTGGGATGGTCTTTTGGATCGATATCATCATCATACCATGACTCACTCGAATCTTTTCTCTATTTTAGAAACTTAGTGGAAGGCCGAAATTTGGAGTGTCCGAAATCATCGTGAATCGCTAGGATTCGGTCCAAAGTTTTAAGGTAAGGGTTTTATCAAGGAATTACATATTACTCATTATTTCGTTAATGATGGGGTTTACTAATAGATTTTATCTTAGGAACTCTATCGCTTGATTTTCATCCTTTGAACGTAAGGATTTCGTGGTAAGCCGATTTCGCCCCTTAAAATCAATCGTCTTAATTTTCGAAATAATAGTTGGACTAATATTCTTATGTCAATGGAGGCAAGCAAGATAGGGTCAAAAAGGGTGGTGAATAGTGATCAGAAGAGGGGCGGATTCGCTATTCCCACTAGATTCAAGCGAAGGGCTGTTTCGGCAATCCGAGATTTTCCACCGGGTTGTGGACCCTCATTCGGTGAAAACCAGTTATTCGAGGTTGTTCATTAGCTGTTCGGGATTTTCCAACGGGTTGTGAACCGTCAACCGGGGAGAACAGATAAATAGTAGTTATTCGAGATTCCGAGGGTAAAAATCTTGATCGCTTACATTAGCATAGATTTATTTTAAGAGTTAGTGTTCTAATCGAGCGTTATAATGTTTTTAGGTGTTGACGATCAGGAAAGTGTAGTGCTCACCGTAATCAGGTGTGTAATCTCACACCATATCTCGCGGGTTAGATAACCACATCGTAATAATGTTAGATTAAAATCACAAAGTTGGTGAAATCGGGTAAAATGGTATATTTTAACACTTTAATAGTAAAAACTATGAAATTGGTATCGAGATTATGAAAATTACGAAATTGCCCTTAATGGGCTAAATCGATAAAAGTGACTTATTGGGCCATATGTGATTTTGATAAATGGGCCATATGTGATTTTGATAGATGGGCCATATGTGATTTTGATAAATGGGCCATACGTGATGACTGCTAAATGGGCCAAATGTGATATGAGATTGTGTGGGCCAAAATGTGAAATGGGGTAGTTTGTGATAACTTTTATAATGAGCCTTATGTTGGAATAATTATAAGAATGGATTGTTATGCATATTATATACATGATTGCATGGGTTGGGCTTTTTTTTGGATGAAGAGAAGTTCTGGTAGCTTTGCTACAAAATTCTGATGGCTTCGTGCCCAGTTTGAAATATGGCTTCGTGCCCAGTTTGAAATATGGCTTCGTGCCCAGTTTGAAATATGGCTTCATGCCCAGTTTGATATATGGCTTAATGCCAGTTTGGTGTGTTGGCGGGGTGGGTGACTAAAGCTCCCCACAGGTGTGCTGGTTGGTACGGGTCGTGTATAGCGGATGGAAACTTAGGATTGTTTTTGGGAAATTGCATATCACATGCATTCTATACATGTTAAATTTTTATATTTGTAATGGGCTCAGGCCGAAATAAATGCTTAAATGGTTTTGGCCCAGTGGACTATGGTATGTGAGTTACACATTGAGTTCTAAGTAACTCATCTCGTTTTCTTTACCCTTTCCAGGAAATGATCAATGACGGAGGCTTGGGCCGGGGATGACTCAGTGGAGGCCATACTACGATTAATGGGTTAATTAAACTTCAGATTTTTTTAAAGTACTTTTTAATATTTGCTTTTAAGTTGTGATGTAATAAGGCCTCTGGTTAAATTTTTATGGATGTTTTACTTGTGGATGGATTTTATATTACGTTTTAAATACTTAAATGGGATTTCTTTTCTAAAAATAGAAACAAACATTTTTCATAAATAAACGTACGAAAAGGATTTTATTCTTAGTTAATTTTAACTCGGTAACATTTTTCTGTAATAACTTATTTTAAAATTTGTTTTCTACAAACCTTTAAGAGACTTTACATATGATCATTTCGTGCGACATGTCAAATCTGGTCTTAACACACAGATCGAGTTTGGGGTGTTACATTTTATGGTATTAGAGCCCAGTTTCAAAACTCGGCTGTGGTTGGGTTCAATAATAATTTTCGTTTAAAACTATTTTGAATTTATAGAATTTATGTTTTAAAGGTAGTATGGCACCACGAGTATCCGGCACCAAGTCAAGTAAGTATTCATATACTGAATGATTATTATTGTGATATGATCATAGGAACACTCTAGTACTTCTAGTTTTAAGTGTTGAAACTATAGAGATTGAGACTATAGGATGTGTATGCGAAAACAAACTCTATCTCTTATATCTCATAAAATATTGTTAATAAACACTAAAATAGTATTCTGATTCATAAAACTTATAATCAGATTAAACCGAATTAGTCAATATGAGCGCTAGAGGACGTGGACATGGTAGACGTGGCCGTGGTACAGGCCGAGGAGCTAGAGCCGTGTCTGAGGCATCGGGACATATACCGGAAATGGATGCACCGGTATCACCTGTGTCAGAAAATGGATCCCATAACCATATGAGAGAGGACATTGCTTTGACCCAAGCAATGTTGCGAGTCCTAGAAAGGGTTGTTAGGGCTAGAACTGGGCCAGCAGCTCGTGGATCAAAATCAGAACGACTTAAATCAAGTGGTGCCGAGGTTTTTAGGGGTGTCTCAGGTGTAGCTCCAAATGTAGCGGAGTATTGGCTGGAGGCAGTGGAGCGGATCATGGATGATTTGGAATGCACCACCGAGCAAAAATTGAGAGGAGCTGTGTCCTTGTTGAGGGACGAGGCGTATCAATGGTGGCTTACTATTCGAGAAGGCGCTCAGGCTGAACATGTTACTTGGGATTTCTTCAAAACTGAATTCCCAGGAAAGTATGCCAGGGCAAGTTATGTGGATGCCCGGAGGAAAGAATTCCTGAATCTGGTTCAAGAAAATAAGACAGTGGCAGCTTACGAGGCAGAATTTCTACGCTTGAGTCGTTATGCTCGGATGATAGTGCCAACTGATCATGAGCACCGTGTACATTTTGAGGATGGGTGAATGATGAGTTATGCGGTACCGACAAATTTCCACAACAAGGACTTTACCAAGCTCGTGGAGAAAGCCAAAATCGTTGAAGAGGCTAAGAACTCGTAACGTCGTAACCAAGAAAGAGGCAGAGGCAAGAGGGACTTTAAGTACTCAAAGTTCCGCTAAAAGGTTCCAAAAGAGGCCGGGAATGATGAGCCTACTCAGTTAGAGCACTGCGGCTACCAATCGATTCAAGCGTAGTCCGATGTGGAAGATGACACCCGGGAATGCCGGAAGAGAACCAGGTGGTTGTTTTAAATGTGGTTCTAAGGACCACCGGCTAAGAATTGTCCTCGACGGATCGCTCCGACTCAAGAAGCTCGTAACCCCGATGCACGATCGGCCAGAGGCGGCCAGCCACCGAGGGGCCGTGGACCAGTCGTGGTGGTAATGGCTCGTCGAGGTCAAGGTACACGGGTAGAGGTAATGGCTTCAGAGGTAACGCGGAGGCAAGGCAACCAGTGGTTAGTCTATGCGCCAAAGCGCCCAAAGGATGGCGATGCACGATGTGATAACCGGTATGTTCTTCATCTTTGATGTACCTGTTACTGCTTTGATAGATATCGGGTCTACCCACTCGTATGTTGCTAATGCTATATCAGGAAATGTGAATATTAGATCTGAGATTACCGATAGAGAGATGACGGTAATTAGTCCTTTAGGACGGTCTGTGATTGTGAATAAATTGTATAGAGACGTGCCTTTAGAAATTCAAAGAGAAGTATTTTTGGCGGATTTGATGGAACTGCCTTTCGGCGAGTTCGACCTTATTTTGGGCATGGATTGGTTGGTGAAGCACCGTGCGCATTTGGATTGTGCTGCAAAGCGGATGTCGATAATGACCTTGGAAGATAAGGAAGTTGTGATGATAGGCGAACGGAGAAATTATTTAGCAAATGTGGTATCTGCTTTAAAGGCAGAAAAGTTGGTGCGAAAAGGGTATGGAGCGTTCCTAGCCTTCATTAGTGCTTTGGATGCCAAGGAATTATCAGTGGAAGGTGTTAGAACGGTGAAAGAATTTCCAGATGTCTTCCTTGAAGAACTTCCGGGTCTACCTCCAGACCGGAAAGTAGAGTTTGGCATTGAGCTTTTGCCCAGAACGGCTCCGGTGTCCATTGCTCCTTATAGAATGGCGCCGAAAGAGTTAGCGGAGCTTAAAGCTCAAATTCAAGAATTGTTGGATCGGGGATTTATTCGACCGAGTGTGTCTCCGTGGGGAGCACCAGTTTTGTTTGTCAAAAAGAAGGATGGGTCGATGCGTATGTGCATTGATTATAGGCAGTTGAATAAATTGACAATCAAGAATAGGTATCCATTACCGAGAATCGATGACCTGTTTGATCAGTTGAGAGGAGCTTCAGTTTTCTCCAAGATAGATTTGAGATCGGGTTATCATCAACTCAAGGTTAAGGAGGCAGATATTCATAAAACGGTATTCCGAACTTGTTATGGACATTATGAGTTTTTGGTGATGCCGTTTGGTTTGACCAATGCACCAGCTGCATTTATGGACATGATGAACCGAGTCTTTCAACCCTACTTAGACCGGTTTGTAGTGGTGTTCACAGATGATATCTTAGTATACTCGAGGAATGAAGAAGAGCATGACTCACATTTGCACATAGCATTGCAAATACTGCGAGAAAAGTAACTTTATGCCAAATTAAGTAAGTGTGAATTTTGGCTGAAAGAAGTGACTTTCTTGGGACATGTTGTATCGGCCGAAGGAATCAGAGTTGATCCTCGGAAGGTAGAGGCTGTGTTGGATTGGAAACCACCGATGTCTGTGGCTAAAATTCGGAGTTTCCTAGGTTTGGCTGGCTATTATAGACGCTTTGTTGAGGGGTTTTCGTTGGTCGCTGCACCCCTAACTAAACTGTTGCGAAAGGGAGTACCGTTTGTGTGGGCAGTTAAACAACAAGAGAGTTTCGAGAAATTGAAGAAGATTTTGACGGAAGCGCCAGTACTGATTCAACCTGAGGCTGGAAAAGAGTTCATTGTTTACTGCGATGCGTCACACACGGGCTTGGGATGTGTGTTGATGCAAGGTGGAAAAGTGGTAGCTTATGCATCTCGTCAGTTGAGGCCGCACGAAGTCAACTATCCTACCCATGATTTGGAGTTGGCTGCGGTGGTTTTTGCTTTAAAAATTTGGAGGCATTATCTCTATGGTGAGAAGTCGATCCTTTATACGGACCATAAGAGTTTAAAGTACCTCCTTACCCAAAAGGAGTTGAACTTAAGATAGCGGAGATGGATAGAACTGTTAAAGGATTATGATCTCTCAATCGAGTATCATCCTGGAAAGGCTAACGTGGTAGCAGACGCGTTGAGTCGTAAGGTAATATCGAATTTGAGAGCGATGTTCACTCATCTCGGATGCAGCACGAAGATGGTAGTCTTCTAGCCGAACTTCAGGTGAAGTCTGTGTGGTTGGGTCAGATTAAGGAAAAGCAAATATCAGATGAAAAGTTGGGTCCCTTAGTTCAACAAGTTGAAAGTGGTGTAATAGGGGATTTTGGAATGAATAAGGATGGAGTGCTGTGTTTTCACGGAAGAGTTTGTATGCCCATGGATTCAGATTTAAGGCAAATGATTCTGCGTGAGGCGCATAGTAGCCCTTATGCTATGCACCCTGGAGGAAGTAAGATGTATCGAGATCTACGGGAGAAGTATTGGTGGCCAGGATTGAAGCGAGAGGTTACGGATTTTGTGAGTAGGTGCTTGACTTGTCAACAAGTGAAGGCGGAACATCAATTGCCGTCGGGATTGCTACAACCGGTGAAGATTCCATTATGGAAGTGGGAACGGATAACAATGGATTTTGTTAGTGGGTTACCCTTATCACCTACTAAGAAGGATTTCGTCTTGGTAATAGTGGATCGATTGACGAAGACTGCCCATTTTCTACCAGTTCGTATGGATTACTCGATGCAGAAGTTGGCTAAGTTGTATGTATCGGAGATCGTGAGGTTGCATGGGGTACCAGTGTCTATTATTTCAGACAGGGACCCTAGGTTTACATCACGGTTTTGGAAAGCTTTGCATGAGGCTCTGGGAACAAAGTTAAACTTCAGTACGGCTTTTCACCCTCAGTCAGATGGACAGCCGGAAAGAGTAATCCAGATTTTGGAAGACATGTTAAGGAGTTGTGTGATTGACTTCAGAGGTAGTTGGGAGGATTATCTACCGTTGGCAGAGTTTGCATATAACAATAGCTATCAGTCCAGCATTCAGATGGCACCCTACGAGGCATTGTATGGTCGTAGGTGTCGTACTCCTACTTGTTGGACTGAATTGGGCAAACGACAATTATTGGGTCCTGAGCTGATATCAAAAACGGAAGAAAAGGTAAAGGTAATTCGGGCTCAGTTAAAGGAAGCTTCAGATAGACAGAAATCGTATGCGGATCTGAAGCGTAAGGATATTGAGTTTGCGGTGGGAGATCAGGTCTTTCTAAAGGTCTCACCTTGGAAGAAGATCTTCAGGTTTGGAAGGAAGGGCAAGTTGAGCCCTAGGTTCATCGGACCGTATCGTGTGTTGAAGCGTGTAGGACCAGTAGCTTATCAGCTTGAATTACCTCCGAAACTGAGTCAGATTCATAGCGTTTTTCACGTCTCAATGTTAAGGCGTTACCGATTGGATCTGTCTCATATAGTACCAGTAGAGGAGGTTGAGTTAAGGCCTGACTTGTCTTTCGAGGAGGAACTAGTGAAAATTTTAGGTCGTGATGTTAAGGTGCTAAGAAAGAAGTCAGTACCGTTGGTTAAGGTTCTATGGCGTAATCACAGAGCGGAGGAAGCTACGTGGGAGCCTGAGGATGCAATTCAGTAACAATACCCTCACCTCTTTTAACCAGGTAAATTTCGAGGACGAAATTTTCTTTAAGGGGGGTAGAATTGTAACATCCTAAAATTTGAATTTTTATATGTTACATTACTTTGGTCTCAGCTAGTTTATTTATCCTATGTGTGTGTTAAAATAGTCCTGAGAAGGTTCGGGATTTAATTGGATTTTGGAATAAATTTTGGTAAATAGAACTTTATTGAAGTGGAACAAGTAACCTTGATGTTTAAGGAAATTAACTGGCAAAAGTTAGCATAAGATGAGCTAGTAGTAAACAGGAGTTGACACCATAAGCATACTTAGAGGGAAGAGGTTCGAATCCCTTGTTATGCATGAGAAATTTTTTTAATTTTTGCACTCGTCTAGCATGAGTCGGTCAAGCTTTATTTTTGTAAAGTTGGACTTTTAGTTTATGGTAAGGTGGCTAATGGATTAAGGCAAGAATTGAACTTAAGGTAGGGAATCATGATATTATGGTATGTAGGGGGAACACAAGGCACATTTTAAGGAATGTGTTTTGGAAAGTTTGGAATGGCCAAACTTTGACTTTGGTGTCCATGTACTTGGACGGTTTTAGGGGCTAAGGGGGTGGCCAAATTTTTGAAGACTTTTGAGTAAGGATAGGTGCTTGTTGGGCATATTTCTTTTTGGGTCATTTTTGCTTTCTCTCAAAACATTTTCTCTTCATCTTTTCTCTCCCTAGCCGAATGCACATTGAGCATTAGGTAAGCATCTTTCGTTTTTCTTTTTGGTCATTCCATTTTGACCGTTTTGGTCTAAATTTGCCTATTCTCTCAAGTCATTTCCCCTAGTGCCGAAAACACCAAAACCTTGAAGGCCATTTTCTCTTTTCTTTTCTTCCTCCGTTGCCGAATGCTCTCTAGTCTCAAACCTCTCTCTTTGTTCATCTTCTATTCTTGAAATGAACCAAAACCGAAACACCTAATTGTCCTATACCTTCATTTCATCTCCTTCTTCTTACAAAATTTATTCAACATTTTCTCCCTTTTCTTTTCCTCCATGGCCGAATGTTGCTAACACCATCTCCTTCAAATTTTTCTCTTCATAGCCGAATATTTTACAACACTTATCTTCTTCTCAAACCATTTCCTTCTTTTCTTCTCACACTTTAATCGCTCGGTAAGTGGCTAATATAATACTTTAGTATTCTTATTTTCCCTTTTTCCTTTGTGCCAAAATTTCATGTTTGTGTGGGATGGTCTTTTGGATCGATATCATCATCATACCATGACTCACTCGAATCTTTTCTCTATTTTAGAAACTTAGTGGAAGGCCGAAATTTGGAGTGTCCGAAATCATCGTGAATCGCTAGGATTCGGTCCAAAGTTTTAAGGTAAGGGTTTTATCAAGGAATTCCATATTACTCATTATTTTGTTAATGATGGGGTTTACTAATCGATTTTATCTTAGGAATGCTATCGCTTGATTTTCATCCTTTGAACGTAAGGATTTCGTGGTAAGCCAATTTCGCCCCTTAAAATCAATCGTCTTAATTTTCGAAATAATAGTTGGACTAATATTCTTATGTCAATTGAGGCAAGCAAGATAGGGTCAAAAAGGGTGGTGAATAGTGATCAGAAGAGGGGCGGATTCGCTATTCCCACTAGATTCAAGCGAAGGGCTATTTCGGCAATCCGAGATTTTCCACCGGGTTGTGGACCCTCATCCGGTGAAAACCAGTTATTCGAGGTTGTTCGTAGTTCTAAGCCATTAGCTGTTCGGGATTTTCCAACGGGTTGTGAACCGTCAACCGGGGAGAACCGACAAATAGTAGTTATTCGAGATTCCGAGGGTAAAAATCTTGATCGCTTACATTAGCATAGATTTATTTTAAGTGTTAGTGTTCTAATCGAACGTTATAACATTTTTAGGTGTTGACGATCAGGAAAGTGTAGTGCTCACCGTAATCAGGTGTGTAATCTCACACCATATCTCGCGGGTTAGATAACCACATCGTAATAATGTTAGATTAAAATCACAAAGTTGGTGAAATCGGGTAAAATGGTATATTTTAACACTTTAATAGTAAAAACTATGAAATTTGTATTGAGATTATGAAAATTACAAAATTGCCCTTAATGGGCTAAATCGATAAAAGTGACTTATTGGGCCATATGTGATTTTGATAAATGGGCCATATGTGATTTTGATAGATGGGCCATATGTGATTTTTATAAATGGGCCATACGTGATGATTGCTAAATGGGCCAAATGTGATATGAGATTGTGTGGGCCAAAATGTGAAATGGGCCAGTTTGTGATAACTTTTATAATGAGCCTTATGTTGGAATAATTATAAGAATGGATTGTTATGCATATTATATACATGATTGCATGGGTTGGGCTTTTTTTTGCATGAAGAGAAGTTCTGGTAGCTTTGCTACAAAATTCTGATGGCTTCGTGCCCAGTTTGAAATATGGCTTTGTGCCCAGTTTGAAATATGGCTTCGTGCCCAGTTTGATATATGGCTTAATGCCAGTTTGGTGTGTTGGCGGGGTGGGTGACTAAAGCTCCCCACAGGTGTGCTGGTTGGTACGGGTCGTGTGTAGCGGATGGAAACTTAGGATTGGTTTTGGGAAATTGCATATCACATGCATTCTATACATGTTAAATTTTTATATTTGTAATGGGCTCAGGCCCAAATAAATGCTTAAATGGTTTTGGCCCAGTGGACTATGGTATGTGAGTTACACATTGAGTTCTAAGTAACTCATCCCGTTTTCTTTACCCTTTCCAGGAAACGATCAATGACGGAAGCTTTGGCCGGGCACGACTCAGTGGAGGCCATACTACGATTAATGGGTTAATTAAACTTCAGATTTTTTTAAAGTACTTTTTAATATTTGCTTTTAAGTTGTGATGTAATAAGGCCTCTGGTTAAATTTTTATGGATGTTTTACTTGTAGATGGATTTTATATTACGTTTTAAATACTTAAATGGGATTTTTTTTCTAAAAATAGAAACAAACATTTTTCATAAATAAACGTACGAAAAGGATTTCATTCTTAGTTAGTTTTAACTCGGTAACATTTTTTCAGAACAACTTATTTTAAAATTCGTTTTCTACAAACCTTTAAGAGACTTTACATATGATCATTTCATGCGACATGTCAAATCGGGTCTTAACGCATTGCATCGAGTTTGGGATGTTACATTTTATGGTATTAGAGCCCGCCAAAAAAACTGGTGTGGTTGGGTTCAATAATAATTTTCGTTTAAAACTATTTTGAATTTATAGAATTTATGTTTTAAAGGTAGTATGGCACCACAGTATCCTAAGCACCAAGTCGTAAGTATACATATACTGAATGATTATTATTGTGATATGATCATAGGAACACTCTAGAACTTCTAGTTTTAGGTGTTGAAACTATAGAGATTGAGACTATAGGATGTGTATGCGAAAACAAACTCTATCTCTTATATCTCATAAAATATTGTTAATAAACACTAAAATAGTATTTTGATTCATAAAACTTGTAATCAGATTAAACCGAATTAGTCAATATGAGCGCTAGAGGACGTGGACATGGTAGACGTGGCCGTGGTAGAGGCCGAGGAGCTAGAGCCTTGTCTGAGGCATCGGGACATATGCCAGAAATGGATCCACCGGCATCACCTGTGTCGGAAAATGGATCCCATAACCATATGAGAGAGGACATTGCTTTGACCCAAGCAATGTTGCGAGTCCTAGAAAGGGTTGCTGGGGCTAGAACTGGGCCAGCAGCTCGTGGATCAATATCAGAACGACTTAAATCAAGTGGTGCCGAGGTTTTTAGGGGTGTCTCAGGTGTAGCTCCAAATGTAGCGGAGTATTGGCTGGAGGCAGTGGAGCGGATCATGGATGATTTGGAATGCACCACCGAGCAAAAACTGAGAGGAGCTGTGTCCTTGTTGAGGGACGAGGCGTATCAATGGTGGCTTACTATTCGAGAAGGCGCTCAGGTTGAACATGTTACTTGGGATTTCTTCAAAACTGAATTCCCAGGAAAGTATGTCAGGGTAAGTTATGTGGATGCCCGGAGGAAGGAATTCCTGAATCTGGTTCAAGAAAATAAGATAGTGGCAGCTTACAAGGCAGAATTTCTACGCTTGAGTCGTTATGCTCGGACGATAGTGCCAACTGATCATGAGCACTGTGTACATTTTGAGGATGGGCTGAATGATGAGTTGTGGGTACTGATAGCCCCACAACAAGAAAGGACTTTTGCCAAGCTCGTGGAGAAAGCCAAAATCGCTGAAGAGGCTAAGAACTCAGAACGTCAGAACCGAGAAAGAGGTAGAGGCAAGAGGGACTTTAAGTACTCAGGTTCCGCTAAAAGGTTCCAAAAGAGGCCCAGGAATGATGAGCCAGCTCCAGTTAGAGCACCTGCGGCTACCAATCAGATTCAACTGTGTGCTGACTGTGGAAGACAACACCCCGGGGAACGCTGGAAGATAACCGGTGGTTGTTTTAAATGTGGTTCTAAGGACCACCAGCTTAAGAATTGTCCTCGACGGACTGCTCCGACTCAAGAAGCTCGTAACCCTGATGCACAGTCAGCTAGAGGCGCTCAGCAGCCACCGAGGGGCCGTGGACCAGGTCGTGGTGGTAATGGCGCTGGTCGAGGTCAAGGTACACCGGGTAGAGGTAATGGATTCAGAGGTAACGCGGAGGCAAGGCAACCAGGGTTAGTCTATGCGGTCAGGCGTCCAAAGGATGGCGATGCACCTGATGTGATAACCGGTATGTTCTTCATCTTTGATGTACCTGTTACTGCTTTGATAGATATCGGGTCTACCCACTCGTATGTTGCTAATGCTATATCAGGAAATGTGAATATTAGATCTGAGATTACCGATAGAGAGATGACGGTAATTAGTCCTTTAGGACGGTCTGTGATTGTGAATAAATTGTATAGAGACGTGCCTTTAGAAATTCAAAGAGAAGTATTTTTATGATTTGATGGAACGCGCCTTTCGCGAGTTCGACCTTATTTTGGGCATGGATTGGTTGGTGAAGCACCGTGCGCATTTGGATTGTGCTGCAAAGCGGATGTCGATAATGACCTTGGAAGATAAGGAAGTTGTGATGATAGGCAAACGGAGAAATTATTTAGCAAATGTGGTATCTGCTTTAAAGGCAGAAAAGTTGGTGCGAAAAGGGTATGGAGCGTTCTTAGCCTTCATTAGTGCTTTGGATGCTAAGGAATTATCAGTTGAAGGTGTTAGAACGGTGAAAGAATTTCCAGATGTCTTCCCTGAAGAACTTCCGGGTCTACCTCCAGACCGGGAAGTAGAGTTTGGCATTGAGATTTTGCCCGAAACGGCTCCGGTGTCCATTGCTCCTTATAGAATGGCGCCGAAGGAGTTAGCGGAGCTTAAAGCTCAAATTCAAGAATTGTTGGATCGGGGATTTATTCGACCGAGTGTGTCTCGTGGGGAGCACCAGTTTTGTTTGTCAAAAAGAAGGATGGGTCGATGCGTATGTGCATTGATTATAGGCGATTGAATAAATTGACAATCAAGAATAGGTATCCATTCTGAGAATCGATGACTGTTTGATCGGTTGAGAGGAGCTTCAGCTTTTCTCCAAGATAGATTTGAGATCGGGTTATCATCAACTCAAGGTTAAGGAGGCAGATATTCATAAAACGGCATTCCGAACTCGTTATGGACATTATGAGTTTTTGGTGATGCCGTTTGGTTTGACACATGCACCAGCTGCATTTATGGACATGATGAACCGAGTCTTTCAACCCTACTTAGACCGGTTTGTAGTGGTGTTCATAGATGATATCTTAGTATACTCGAGGAATGAAGAAGAGCATGACTCACATTTGCACATAGCATTGCAAATACTGTGAGAAAAGCAACTTTATGCCAAATTAAGTAAGTGTGAATTTTGGCTGAAAGAAGTGACTTTCTTGGGACATGTTGTGTCGGCCGAAGGAATCAGAGTTGATCCTCGGAAGGTAGAGGTTGTGTTAGATTGGAAACCACCGAAGTCTGTGGCTAAAATTCGGAGTTTCCTAGGTTTGGCTGGCTATTATAGACGCTTTGTTGAGGGGTTTTCGTTGGTCGCTGCACCCCTAACTAAACTGTTGCGAAAGGGAGTATCGTTTGTGTGGGCAGTTAAACAACAAGAGAGTTTCGAGAAATTGAAGAAGATTTTGACGGAAGCGCCAGTACTGATTCAACCTGAGGCTGGAAAAGAGTTCATTGTTTACTGCGATGCGTCACACACGGGCTTGGGATGTGTGTTGATGCAAGGTGGAAAAGTGGTAGCTTATGCATCTCGTCAGTTGAGGCCGCACGAAGTCAACTATTCTACCCATGATTTGGAGTTGGCTGCGGTGGTTTTTGCTTTAAAAATTTGGAGGCATTATCTCTATGGTGAGAAGTCGATCCTTTATACGGACCATAAGAGTTTAATGTACCTCCTTACCCAAAAGGAGTTGAACTTAAGACAGCGGAGATGGATAGAGCTGTTAAAGGATTATGATCTCTCAATCGAGTATCATCCTGGAAAGGCTAACGTGGTAGCAGACGCGTTGAGTCGTAAGGTAATATCGAATTTGAGAGCGATGTTCACTCATCTCAGTCTGTACGAAGATGGTAGTCTTCTAGCCGAACTTCAGGTGAAGCCTGTGTGGTTGGGTCAGATTAAGGAGAAGCAAATATCAGATGAAAAGTTGGGTCCCTTAGTTCAACAAGTTGAAAGTGGTGTAATAGGGGATTTTGGAATGAATAAGGATGGAGTGCTGTGTTTTCGCGGAAGAGTTTGTATGCCCATGGATTCAGATTTGAGGCAAATGATTCTGCGTGAGGCGCATAGTAGCCCTTATGCTATGCACCCCGGAGGAAGTAAGATGTATCGAGATCTACGGGAGAAGTATTGGTGGCCAGGATTGAAGCGAGAGGTTACGAATTTTGTGAGTAGGTGCTTGACTTGTCAACAAGTGAAGGCGGAACATCAATTGCCGTCGGGATTGCTACAACCGGTGAAGATTCCATTATGGAAGTGGGAACGGATAACGATGGATTTTGTTAGTGGGTTACCCTTATCACCTACTAAGAAGGATTTCTTCTGGGTAATAGTGGATTGATTGACGAAGACTGCCCATTTTCTACCAGTTCGTATGGATTACTCGATGCAGAAGTTGGCTAAGTTGTATGTATCGGAGATCGTGAGGTTGCATGGGTACCAGTGTCTATTATTTCGGACAGGGACCCTAGGTTTACATCACGGTTTTGGAAAGCTTTGCATGAGGCTCTGGGAACAAATTTAAACTTCAGTACGGCTCTTCACCCTCAGTCAGATGGACAGCCAGAAAGAGTAATCCAGATTTTGGAAGACATGTTAAGGAGTTGTGTGATTGACTTCAGAGGTAGTTGGGAGGATTATCTACCGTTGGCGAGTTTGCATATAATAATAGCTATCACCCAAAGATTCGGATGGCACCCTACGAGGCATTGTATGGTCGTGAGGTGTCGACTCTACTTGTTGGACCGAATTGGGCAAACGACGAGTTATTGGGTCCCGAATGATATCAAAATGGAAGAAAAGGTAAAGGTAATTCGGGCTCGATTAAAGGAAGCTTCAGATAGACAGTAAATCGTATGCGGATCAAGAAGCGTAAGGATATTGAGTTTGCGGTGGGAGATCGTGTCTTTCTAAAGGTCTCACCTTGGAAGAAAATCTTCAGTTTGGAAGGAAGGGCAAGTTGAGCCCTAGGTTCATCGGACCGTATCGTGTGTTGAAGCGTGTAGGACCGGTGAGCTTATCGCCTTGAATTACCTCCGAATCGAGTCGATTCATAGCGTTTTTCACGTCTCAATGTTAAGGCGTTACCGATTGGATCCGTCTCATATAGTACCGAAGAGAGGAGGTTGAGTTAAGGCCCGACTTGTCTTTCGAGGAGGAACCAAAGTGAAAATTTTAGATCGTGATGTTAAGGTGCTAAGAAAGAAGTCGCATCGTTGGTTAAGGTTCTATGGCGTAATCACGGAGCGGGGAAGCTACGTGGGAGCCCGAGGATGCAATTCGGTAACAATACCCTCACCTCTTTTAACTGTAAATTTCGAGGACGAAATTTTCTTATGGTAGAATTGTAACATCCTAAAATTTGAATTTTTATATGTTACATTACTTTGGTGCTCACTAGTTTATTTATCCTATGTGTGTGTTAAAATAGTCCCGAGAAGGTTCGGGATTTAATTGGATTTTGGAATAAATTTTGGTAAATAGAACTTTATTGAAGTGGAACAAGTAACCTTGATGTTTAAGGAAATTAATCGCAAAAGTTAGCATAAGATGAGCCAGAGTAAAGAGGAGTTGACGCCATAAGCATACTTAGAGAGGAAGAGGTTCGAATCCCTTGTTATGCATGAGAAATTTTTTAATTTTTGCACTCGTCTAGCATGAGTCGGTCAAGCTTTATTTTTGGAAAGTTGGACTTTTAGTTTATGGTAAGGTGGCTAATGGATTAAGGCAAGAATTGAACTTAAGGTAGGGAATCATGAGATTATGGTATGTAGGGGGAACACAAGGCACATTTTAAGGAATGTGTTTTGGAAAGTTTGGAATGGCCAAACTTTGACTTTGGTGTCAATGTACTTGGACGGTTTTAGGGGCTAAGGGGGTGGCCAAATTTTTGAAGACTTTTGAGTAAGGATAGGTGCTTGTTGGGCATATTTCTTTTTGGGTCATTTTTGCTTTCTCTCAAAACATTTTCTCTTCATCTTTTCTCTCCCTAGCCGAATGCACATTGAGCATTAGGTAAGCCTCTTTCGTTTTTCATTTTGGTCATTCCATTTTGACCATTTTGGTCTAAATTTGCCTATCCTCTCAAGTCATTTCCCCTAGTGCCGAAAACACCAAAACCTTGAAGGCCATTTTCTCTTTTGTTTTCTTCCTCCATTGCCGAATGCTCTCTAGTCTCAAACCTCTCTCTTTGTTCATCTTCTATTCTTGAAATGAACCAAAACCGAAACACCTAATTGTTCTATACCTTCATTTCATCTCCTTCTTCTTACAAAATTTATTCAACATTTTCTCCCTTTTCTTTTCCTCCATGGCCGAATGTTGCTAACACCATCTCCTTCAAATTTTTCTCTTCATAGCCGAATATTTTACAACACTTATCTTCTTCTCAAACCATTTCCTTCTTTTCTTCTCACACTTTAATCGCTCGGTAAGTGGCTAATATAATACTCTAGTATTCTTATTTTCCCTTTTTCCTTTGTGCCAAAATTTCATGTTGGTGTGGGATGGTCTTTTGGATCGATATCATCATCATACCATGACTCACTCGAATCTTTTCTCTATTTTAGAAACTTAGTGGAAGGCCGAAATTTGGAGTGTCCGAAATCATCGTGAATCGCTAGGATTCGGTCCAAAGTTTTAAGGTAAGGGTTTTATCAAGGAATTCCATATTACTCATTATTTTGTTAATGATGGGGTTTACTAATCGATTTTATCTTAGGAATGCTATCGCTTGATTTTCATCCTTTGAACGTAAGGGTTTCGTGGTAAGCCAATTTCGCCCCTTAAAATCAATCGTCTTAATTTTCGAAATAATAGTTGGACTAATATTCTTATGTCAATGGAGGCAAGCAAGATAGGGTCAAAAAGGGTGGTGAATAGTGATCGGAAGAGGGGCGGATTCGCTATTCCCACTAGATTCAAGCGAAGGGCTATTTCGGCAATCCGAGATTTTCCACCGGGTTGTGGACCCTCATCCGGTGAAAACCAGTTATTCGAGGTTGTTCGTAGTTCTGAGCCATTAGCTGTTCAGGATTTTCCAACGGGTTGTAAACTGTCAACCGGGGAGAACCGACAAATAGTAATTATTCGAGATTCCCAGGGTAAAAATCTTGACTGCTTACATTAGCATGGATTTATTTTAAGTGTTAGTGTTCTAATCGAGCGTTATAACGTTTTTAGGTGTTGACGATTAGGAAAGTGTAGTGCTCACCGTAATCAGGTGTGTAATCTCATACCATATCTCGCGGGTTAGATAACCACATCGTAATAATGTTAGATTAAAATCACAAAGTTGGTGAAATTGGGTAAAATGGTATATTTTAACACTTTAATAGTAAAAACTATGAAATTGGTATCGAGATTATGAAAATTATAAAATTGCCCTTAATGGGCTAAATCGATAAAAGTGACTTATTGGGCCATATGTGATTTTGATAAATGGGCCATATGTGATTTTGATAGATGGGCCATATGTGATTTTGATAGATGGGTCATACGTGATGACTGCTAAATGGGCCAAATGTGATATGAGATTGTGTGGGCCAAAATGTGAAATGGGCCAGTTTGTGATAACTTTTATAATGAGCCTTATGTTGGAATAATTATAAGAATGGATTGTTATGCATATTATATACATGATTGCATGGGTTGGGCTTTTTTGGATGAAGAGAAGTTCTGGTAGCTTTGCTACAAAATTCTGATGGCTTCGTGCCCAGTTTGAAATATGGCTTCGTGCCCAGTTTGATATATGGCTTAATGCCAGTTTGGTGTGTTGGCGGGGTGGGTGACTAAAGCTCCCCACAGGTGTGCTGGTTGGTACGGGTGGTGTGTAGCGGATGGAAACTTAGGATTGGTTTTGGGAAATTGCATATCACATGCATTCTATGCATGTTAAATTGTTATATTTGTAATGGGCTCAGGCCCAAATAAATGCTTAAATGGTTTTGGCCCAGTGGACTATGGTAAGTGAGTTACACATTGAGTTCTAAGTAACTCATCCCGTTTTCTTTACCCCTTCCAGGTAATGATCAATGACAGAGGCTTGGGCCGGGGACGACTCAGTGGAGGCCATACTACGATTAATGGGTTAATTAAACTTCGGATTTCTTTAAAGTACTTTTTAATATTTGCTTTTAAGTTGTGATGTAATAAGGCCTCTGGTTAAAATTTTATGGATGTTTTACTTGTGGATTGATTTTATATTACGTTTTAAATACTTAAATGGGATTTCTTTTCTAAAAATAGAAACAAACGTTTTTCATAAATAAACGTACGAAAAGGATTTAATTCTTAGTTAATTTTAACTCGGTAACATTTTTCTGTAACAACTTATTTTAAAATCCGTTTTCTACAAACCTTTAAGAGACTTTACATATGATCATTTCGTGTGACATGTCAAATCTGGTCTTAACGCATAGACCGGGTTTGGGGTGTTACAGGAAGTCGACGATTTAAGCTTCCCGGCTACTCGTTTACTTTGGCCTTTCCCCGATCCAATTCCTTTCCCTTTATTTCTTGATATAAATAATTTCAAATTAATCCCATTCAAATACATTTCCATTCAATTAAATCCAAAGTACATAATTACAAAATTTATGAATTTACCCCTAACTTTTACAATATATACAATTTAGTCCCTAATGCAATACTCATGAATTACTCAAAATTAGTCCAACATCCTTTAGGGCCGATTCTTTCTAAGGACTATATAAGTCCATACACTTCAATATTTTCTCAATTTGGCCCTTCCATGATGATATTTTCACAATCAAATTTTAATTAGCTACATTTACCTAAAACTCAAGAATAAAACATTTTTATCTAGCTCAAATCTCCCATTTACTACCAAAAATCATCTTAAAACTCTAGATGTCATCAATGGCATAACTAACATACAAGACCATTTCACAAAATTAACACATGGGCTTTATAAAGGAGTGAATACTCATCTCAAAAATGCAAAAATCATTGAAAACCCAAAGCTAAAACTTACTTAATTTAAAGAGAATGAGTGCCGAACCCTTGTTGCATTTTTCCTTTCTTTTCTTTTACTAGTTTTTGGCTATGGAGAGAAAAATGATGAACATGCATGGCTTTTCTTCCTTATTTTATGTTTTATTCCACTGTGTTAATTTAATATAATATAATATTAATATATAATATATCTTTAACTTAACAAACACACAAACACATGTTTTAATATCCATCTTGCCGTCCACTACAAGGAGAATTGGGAAAATTGCAACATAGAACCTATTAATTTATAAGACACTTTATTATAACTCTCCTAACCATGCAAATGGTAAAACATATTATAATAATAATATCACCACTAACTAAATTAAAATTAATTTAATACATAAGACAATCATCATGCCGTCCACCCACTATACTTTTGGTTAATTTACCATGCAAGTTCATTCATGCAAGAAAACAATTCAATTGAACCCCTTTAGAAGAAAATAGGCTACTTTTACCATTATACAATTTGATCCCTTAACTAAAATTTAGCATCCAAACAAACAAATTAACCCACCATATTTTAGAACATGCTCACACATATAACATAGATATCAAATTAATAATAATTAAAAAAAATATTTTTCTAACCCGGATTCGTGGTCCCGAAACCACAGTTCCGATTAGGGTCGAAATTGGGCTGTTACACCGTGATTGATGCTATGTTGTTTCAAAGCACCAAGAAAACCATCCTTATTGGAAAACACCTTACCAACTTCCAAATCACCTGAATCCAATGTCGAATCTGTACGGTCACACATTCTGTGTGGTAGATCTGGAATCTCCAATGCATCATCTGTCGATATATCGACATTATGCATGTGGGCTGGAGGCGAGTACGCCCTGAATCGCGGATCTTCTCCTTCTTCATCTAAACCCCCTTCAATGTCTTCAGGTTCGAGTGGAACAGGCTCCGGTTCAGAAAATAATGCATCTTCTGCACCATCGGAGCTGGGCTCTCGAGGTGGATCCACATAGGACTCATCATCCAACCCACCATCATCTGCAATGTACGAGGTCCCCTCGCCGGTGGACGTTGTACGAAGTACATCATCCCTTCTTGTGGACGTTTCATAACGTCCCCAATCAGATGTAGATTGCCAACCACTAGAAGTTGATGTCGTTCCCCAATACGTATTTCCAGCATCGAACATCGACCCACCGATGTGCATGTCCCATCCACTAACCGAGTGTCGTGCAGGAGTTGTGTTTTCCATACTGCCACCAAACACCAACTCTTTCGTGTTCTGTCTTCCACTAACGGAGTGTCGGCTAGGGGGTCGTGTATTCCTCTCGAACAACAGTTGATGTTGAAGTCGCAAATGTTTCATTTGGCAATGAAAATTGAACATATAACTCGAGATAGGGTGATCCACTAGCAAGATGAGTCTGCACCATTGCCTCAAAGCTACGAACACCTTTGATATCAAAAGAGTCATATGTCATGGGATCAATCGAAGCACAAAACCCATACTTAATAAAAGAAACCTTACTTGGCGTCATTCCGAAGATTTTGCGCCTAATTCTTTTACGAAATTTTGTAAAATCTATACTCTGGTTAAAAGCCATTTGTGCTGTGTTCTCTAATAAAAAAACAACGCCGTTCTCGGTGTCATGGACCTCACCATCATAGTAAATAACAGCACTAAAACATTCACTCATCTTCAATTTCTATTCTGCTTAGCCTCTCTAATTTTTCTTGCTGTAACTTATGCAACCTGAGAATGATATTTGCCTCATTTATAGCCTAAGGCCAAGCATGAACTACTGTAGAAAAAGAGCGTCCACGTGGGAGCTTTTTTCAGAAATTTTGATGACATTGCTTCCTGCTTGAAGCGTTTTTGACACTATTTGTTCAGAAACGTCTTCTCAAAATTATTATTTCAGGAACTACTGTAGCAAAAGAGCATCCACGTGGGAGCTTTTTTCAGAAATTTTGATGACATTGCATCCTGCTTGAAGCGTTTTTGACACTATTTGTTCAGAAACGTCTTCTCAAAATTATTTTTCAGGAACTACTGTAGAAAAAGAGCGTCCATGTGGGAGCTTTTTTCAGAAATTTTGATGACATTGCATCCTGCTTGAAGCATTTTTTGACACTATTTGTTTAGAAACGTCTTCTCAAAATTATTTTTCAGGAACTACTGTAGCAAAAGAGCGTCCACATGGTAGCATTTTTCAGAAATTTTGATGACATTGCATCCTGCTTGAAGCGTTTTTTTACACTATTTGTTTAGAAATGTCTTCTCAAAATTATTTTTCAGGAACTACTGTAGCAAAAGAGCATCCACGTGGTAGCTTTTTCTGTATTTTTGCGGACGGTGCATCCTGCTTGAAGCGTTTTTGACACTGTTTGTTTAGAAACGTCTTCTCAAAATTATTTTTTCAGGGTAAAAACAGTCAAATTTTGTTAAAAAAATTAACACAATGTTATTTAAAAAAAACTAAACCCTAATTTAATTATTTTTAACCCAAAACCCTAATTTAATTTATCTAAAACCCTAGAACCTAATTTAGTTAATCTATTTAAAAACCATAAACCCTAATTTGATTTATTTTAAACCCTTATTTAATTTATTTAAAACCATAGAACCCTAATTTAATTATTTTAAACTAAAAACCCAAAACCCTAATTTAATTTATTTAAAACCCTAGAACCCTAATTTACTTAATCTATTTAAAAATCATAAACCCTAATTTAAGTTATTTTAAACCCTTATTTAATTTATTTAAAAGCCTAGAACCCTAATTAAATTAATTTTAACCCAAAACCTAAATTTAATTTATTTTAAACCCTAATTTAATTTATTTAAAACCCTAGAACCTTAATTTACTTAATCTATTTAAAAACCATAAACCCTAATTTAAGTAATTTTTATAAAATAACACTAAATCTTGATTTTTAAAAAAAAAACTACTAAAACTATAAACCCTAACTTGTTTTAACAAAAACTTAAATACTAAACCCTAACTTATTTTACCAAAATCCTAAACCTAAAACCCTAAAAAACCCTAGGGACTAAACATGCAAAAATCACTAACATATAAAAACACGGAGCAAAGCGCGCCCCCAAGGGAGCGTTTTTTGCCATGTCAGCAAAACACATCCACGTAAGCGCGTTTTGCTGACGTGGCAAAAAATGAGCGTTTTGCTGACGTGACAAAAAACGCTCCCTTGGAGGCGTGCTTTGCTGGCACTTTCCCCCTTAAACGCGGCCACGTAGGCGCGTTTTGTAAAAACTGGCCCTTTCCGGTAAATAATGGTGTAATCGGCCCATTTCCGTAAATTTGCTTGGAAATGGGCCCTTTTAGGTAATTTACTCATTTTACTTTGACATAAGAATATTACATTAGTCTTGAATTTTTAATTTTCAAGATAAAGCTACTTGATACTTGAGAATGATGAGCATATTGACTCTGACATTGATCATCATCTAAACACACCCTAAGTCTTTTCTCAAAGTCTTGAATGCAATACTTTCATAATTTAATTAGGTTTACTAATTTTTTAGGTTGAACAAGATGAAGACAAGATTTGTAATCTCATTATTTAAATAAGCAAATGGTATTTTGACAGGTTATATCAAATTTTTTTATGAAAAGTTATTTCAACTGAATTTATGTTAATTAAAGAGTTTAGCCAATGGTAAAATCGTACTGTCCATGGTAATCGTGTTATGATGTCATACAAATTTTGTGATTCCAATACATTAGAAAAGAGATGATTAATATTTGAGAGGACAAAAGCAAAAGAAGGAAGATAAAAGAAAGAGGAATATGCAATAGAAGCAAAAATTTCTGAAGTATATTTTAATATAACGTAACCTAAGAATATTACATTTGTGTTGAATTTAACGTACAAGATGAAGTCCAATGATATTTGAGACTAGGTTAATTGTTGAGTATGTTGAGAATATTGACTCTGATTTTGATCAGCCCCCTAAGCAGACCCTCAAGCCCTTCTTCGAAGTCTTGAAGGCAATACTCTGATAATTTGAGTTCATTCTGAACTTTCTCGATTTGCATAAGGTCAGTTTTGCTTGTTGCAAGGGACAGCAGTGAAGCTTCAGCATTTGCCATTTCATTGATATGCTGTTCTCCTTCGCTGTTGACTCTTTTTGTGTGCAAAAGCTTTGAGACTAACGACCAGGGGCTCGTATGTGATTCTTTCTGGACCCCAAAAGTAAAGGAGAACAAGGATTCTAGCACGCTAAGAGTGACTGCTTGCACCTCCCTTAAGACACTAACCGTGGCACAGGTCTTGTTCAAAGCGGTGCTTTCCTTGTGCTTCAAATTCTTCAAGGCCTTCAAGATTGCCCTTTTAGCTGCCTTCTTAGAGCTCAAGTATTTTCTAACCTCATTAGCAAAGCCTTTTGTAGCACCTCTCTTTCGGCGCAAGATAGATTGAAGTTCTACGGTGCGTTCCTTTACTTGCAATAAGGCATCCTTGGCAGTGGTGAATACATCTAAAAGCCCAAGAGATCCATTCAACAGCTCATTGACATATTCCCCTTGCTGTTCATGAGATAAGATTTGTTGAGTCAGGGGTAGCAGAAGCAGTTTCTCAGTGCAATCATGTAAATCTTGAAGTCTACCGAGGTTTTGGTTTAAGGACGACGATGTAGATGCCGACTCAGACGATGTCAATCTGCTCAAATGCTCATCAACCTCGGAAGTAAGAGGGTGGGCTCGAGAGGGAAAGCTATTGGAACGAGTGTGGTAACCGGTGGTAGCCATTATTTCTTCTGGAAATAAAAACTTGGAAGTTGTGATCTGAATTCAATTTGCCTTCTTCCCTTCATCTACCCAATATATATATATATATGCATATATTGTGTGAAAGAGGAGACATGAAGAATCTCACCCTTCCAAATTGAAGTCATGAGGTAACATGAACTTGATACCAATCTGAACTACTATGTCAGCATGATTGAGCGATGTCTCCCTCCTAACATGCTCCACAACTCATAACTTGATTCTTTTAATTAGTATATCTTAATTCCTGATATAATAAAACTATACTATATAATGGGGCTATGCACGAGTGGCTTTAAGCTTGCTTCAACTGACAGTGGCTACTTGTCTATTATTTGGAGACAAGAGACTAATTTATGTAACTATTATTGTTTAATCATTTCCATCAACATCGACTTGAACATGTGCATGCAATTAACATGGTTGAGTTTATTAATTTCTTGTCGTGCAGGAGGCAGGCAAGATCTGCAATCTCAACCTGTACATAGTTTGCAACTTATAGAAAAATGGGTGGAGTTTAATGGTCAATGCAGGATGACTAAGCTGTGAGCATAACTCAGAGACAGTTTTCGTTAAATAATGGACCTTTTAAACACAAAATTAAATACAGATTAAAATCAAAATCAAAATAATTGGAGTAATAATGGCAAGGGGTAGGACAAGATCCACTTTCGTATCCTTTGCTCCCTTTTCTCCTCACAGAACCGAAGAAACTATTGTGATTGACAGACAATGATTTATTTTCTTAAAGCGTGTGAGATATGTATGTATCTACCATGTCATAGTCAAAGTAATCAAATTGTTAAAACTTATCAAAACAGGAATCCTGACAGCTCATGCATTCATAGCAGAATCGCATCAAATCTGGAATTTGGGTTTGGAGTTGGAATTCCAGTATCTATAATCTCGTAAAAAGAAAAGTTCAACTTGCAAGTTCAGATATTGGTGGACAAGATAAGAAAAGAGAGAAAGTTGGTGGAAAGAAGACTAATTTTTTGTTTTAACAATAGTTGTATACATGTAAGTTATAATTATGTACAAGTTTACAATGCCAAGATTTCAACAGTTGACAATGTTTTGAACAGTGACTCTAGCTTTGATCAAACGCCTGAAGAAGCTTTCAAGACCTTCTTCAAGGTCTTGGATGCACAACTCTGAGTTTTGGAGCTCATTTTGTACATTCTCAACATGCTTCACGTTTCCAGATTTAATGAAGGAACGCAATGCAGCTTCAGCATTCGCGATTTCATTTGTTTTCTCTTCTTCTTCCTCGCACCTTACTCTTTTCTGGTGCATTAACTTTGAAACTAGTGACCACCGGCTCGATGCCTCTGGCCCTGAAATAAAGGACAACAAGGATTGTAACACGCCCATGGTAGCTGCTACTACTTGTTTTAAGGTGCTAATCACGGCTCCGGTCTCACCGTCTTTCCTCGTAAGTTTATTGTCCATATGCTTCAAGTTCTTGAAGGCCTTGCTTATTGCCTTTCTCACTTCCTTCTTGGAGGTTAAGTATTTTCTAACCTCATCACCAAGCCCTTCAACTCCTCCTCGTCTTCGGCGCAAAACCGATTGGAGTTCTTGAGTGCTTTCCTTGGTTCGCAACAAGGCATCTTTAGAGGTTCCGCATACATCCAGGAGCACGAGAGATGCATCCAAAAGTTGTTCAACCGATTTCCTTTGCTGCTCTTGAGCTAGAGCTTGTTGAGTGAGGGGCAACTGAAGCAACATACCCACATAGTCGTACAAATCTTGAAGACAGGTCAGTTCATGTCCTATGGATGACGAAGATGTAGAGGCCGATTGAGATGCCCTCAATCGGTTCAGATTTTCATCAATTTGTGAAGTGATGGGGTGTTGCCTTGAAGGCAAGCTGTTTGAGCGAGCATGGAAAGAAGGTTGGACATTCAAAGGAGAGGCAGCCATTTTCTTTGTTTTAGAGAAGAAAGAAGGCCTTGCAATTGAAATTGTGTGTTTCAACTCACTCTACCTATTTGCTGTCTTCCCATTCTCATCTGCTGAATATATATATATATATATATATATTACAGGCTGAGGGTGGACAAAAGGAATCTCATCCTCTTTAAATATCAATTACAAGTAACATGAACTTGATTTGGATCTACAAAAATGTTCATGTGTTGTCTCCTTTCCACCGTCAAAACAACTCATTACCCTTTAGCAAATACAATCAAAACTTATCTTCAATAGCATGATAATAATATAAAAATATACAAATACACACTATGGGGCTGAGAAAGAGTATAGGCAATGGCCATTTGCTCTTCCGTTCTTCCCTTATATTAATGCCTCATTGCTTTCAACTTGTCTGCTGGTTATCACCTTATGTTTGGCAAAAGGGAGGCAAGATCCGCATGCTTGACTTGTATACTATAATTTTTAGCAGGAAAGCATTTCTTGAAGATTCGATTGTCCCTTAACTAAAACAATTTTCTATGATGCAGCTCGTGTATGATCTGAATCAACCATGTGAATGTCAATTGACTTTTTATTAGTGTCTAATAATGTGTTTTTGGATTGAGACGGTAGGATTCTTGTTAGAACAATGCAGCAACTTAGAAAATACTTTGCATTAAGTTTTGCATGAAATCATACGAAACAAACAAGGGAGAAAGAAAGAAAACCAAAAGCTTTAGCAAAGAGAACTTGAACACATAAAATAATGGCTGAAAGTTATCATCTTCCATTGATTTCATTGAAAGTAAAAAATATATACATTAGTTGCTTAGTCAAGATGACTATTACCTAATGAATTAACAACTCCCACTAAAGTTAACTAATACAACTTATACAATAAACAAAAGCAAAGCTGATAAATGTCAGCTATTACATCCATCAAATTCAAATCTAAAATCTACTAACTTTGACATCAACTTATAAGTTAACTTGATCAAGTTACAAAAGAACAAAATGAAACTAAACCAATAAACATTCGTTCGGTCTTCTTCGCTTGCATGTTGGATAGCCTCGCACTCTCTTATCTTGGTTACTTATTGCATTGCGTGCCAATGCTCAACACTCCTCCTTGGACTGTATGCAACAAACACCAATTGAACTTCTCAAAGACTCAAACCGATTTGTACCAAGAGGCTTTGTTAAAATATAAGCCAACTGATCTTGTGAGCTGCAATGAACAAGATTAACTTCTTTGACCGCTCGACCTCTCTCGAACAAAATGGAATTTAATCTTAAAGTGCTTTGTCTTGCCATGAAAAACTGGATTCTTGGCTATTGCCACTGCTGATTGATTGTCCACCTTGATCTCAGTAGGTTCAAGCTGCTCTTCATTTAGATCACATGGCAACTTTCTAAGCCAAATGGCTTGATTGACTGCTGCTGCAGCTGCTATGTATTCAGCTTCAGCTGTGGACCGTGCAACAGTTTGTTGCTTCTTTGAACTCCATCAGAACACACTTGAGCCAAGTGTAAAGAAGTAGCTCGTGGTGCTCTTCATATCATCAATAGAGCCAGCCCAGTCACTGTCTGAGTAACCAACCAGCCTAAGCTCTTTTCCTTTCTCAAACTTGACCCCATAGCTCGATGTTCCTTTAATGTATCTAAGCACCCTCTTAGCAGCCTTGAAATGCATTACATTACAACAATGCATAAATCTTGATAGCAAACTAACAGCATACACAATGTCACATCTGCTGGCTGTTAAATAAAGAAGATGTAACACCCCATACCCGAGTCCGAGGCTAAGACCGGATACGAGACATTACTATGCTTGAACTTTCTTAAACATGTACTTACGGCTAAAAAAAATTTCGTTCCGAATTAAAAACTTCTCTTTCTTAATCAACTTATACATCTCATGGGCCTACGAGGCTTTGAACTCATGTTCGGAAACTTTTGGAACTCAACGGGAAACTTTTACTCGAAACAGGGTCCACACGTCCGTGGACTTAGGACACGCCCGTGTACTCTTAGACATGCCCGTGTCTTCCACCCGTGGTCGACACTGACTAGTTACACACGGTCTGAACACGCCCATGGACTTAGACCGTGTGTTGTACCTTGATATACTGACTTGCTTACACGGCCTGGGGCACACGCCCGTTTCTAACCGTGTTTCATGCACGACCTCAACATACGGCCGTGGGATTAACCCGTGGCCTATCCTGACTTATGGAACAAAGGTGCAGGGTACGCACAGCCTAGACACACGCCCGTGTGTCTATCCGTGTGGGCACTTAGAGGCTATCTACCAAGCCTTTTTCTACTCTCATTTGCATACATTCATATACCGATTCAATAAAATCTCAAGTCATCAATTAGAACACATGAATTAACACATTTGGTTCATGGAAGTAAAGTTTTCCTCCCATACACTTGGGAGAATTATTCCCACAACATTTACAAACAACTTAAGCCATCATCAATGGCTATACACAACCATACTATAAATTCTCTTAGGCCAACACAATTTGGCTATAACAATTAGACTTCATCAACTTTAAAAGAATCCCTATACATGCCATGACCCGATAGAACTTGAAACACCATAACAGGAGTCTACTCGATAGTGTGAAAACATCTCCGGCGGCCTCCAACCCGAGCTAGTTAAAATAACCTATAAGAGATGGAAAAAGGAAAGGAGTAAGCAATAATGCTTAGTAACTTCATCTACATAAACTGACAAATACCGACATTTATTGGATGCACATAACCAAAAGGTATTATACTGAATTTTTCTCCTTAACTCATGGTAATTTAACCACTCTGGAAGCTTACTCAATCTATCTCTTACCACATACATACCACGCCACTAGCCAACTGCTCGTGTTAAATAGCAGACATTCCTGCACTGATTGTCATGTAATCACATAAAACAACACACCAAGCATTTTCAATAAGCTACTCATACTACTAATCTCTCGGTGGTTTCGAACTTAGCCCACCATTGAATCTCTAATAGGGTGGTATCGCACTCAGCCACCAATCATTTATAAGCGATGGTATCACACACAGCCCATTGATTACTAATTAATCAGGTGGTAATGCACATAGCCCACCGATATTAATATAATTGATGGTATCACACACAGCCCATCACTACCATCAATAAGGTGATATCACACATAGCTCACCGTTATTTTACATTCATGGATAGTAATCCACAAGTATATCTCTATTTCAAATGTTCATCAGAGAACATCCTCACATACTATTCTTACTTAACTTTCTACGATACTCATTCGCATTCACACAGTACATCAATAAATCTATCTCATGCAACTAAGGTGCATTAATAGCACATATCCCACTAGGGGTTCATTATACAATCAATTCATCTCAATTCAGTTCTAACACTTACTTGTACTTCTCGTGGTACAACCACCTACATTCAAATTGTTAACTAACTCTCTTGAGTCTCATACACATAGTTCTCATTGACATCATACCTCAATAGGGTCTTACACATATTAACATATCGATACCATGTCCTTGACATGGTCCTATACGAACTCTTACACCGAGGCCATATTCCAATGTGGTCTTACTCGAAACTTTCACTACAGCAAAACAGACTTTTAGCGGCGTTTTTTTTTGCCTTTAGCGGCGTTTATAAGCGCCACTAAAAGTATTTGCGGCGCTTTTAAAGGCGCCACAAAAAAACGCCGCTAAATCAAACGCCGCCAACTTTAGCGGCGTTTATGAGAAAAAAACGCCACTAAAGGCCATGACTTTTAGCGGCGTTTTTCCCACAAACGCCGCTAAAGGCCATGACTTTTAGTGGCGTTTTTCCTACAAACGCCGCTAAAGGCCACGACTTTTAGCGGCATTTTTCCCACAAACGCCGCTAAAGGCCACGACTTTTAGCGGCGTTTTTCCCACAAATGCCGCTAAAGGCCACGACTTTTAGCGGCATTTTTCCCACAAACGCCGCTAAAGGCCACGACTTTTAGTGGCGTTTTTCCCACAAACGCCGCTAAAGGTCATGACTTTTAACGGCGCTTTTTTCAAAAACACCGCTAATTTGTACAGATTTGCAATATACAATTTGTTCAATACCATACCCCTCCTGCACTAAAAACCAACCAATAACAGCAAATATAATATATAATCGCAACCCAAAACAGCAAATTTAGCATAAAAATCACACCAAATGCGTTAATTCTAAATGATATTCTTACAATAATGTTAAATGTAACAATGTTAAAAATCATCTTACAACAAGAAAACAAATGTCTAAGATGGCGACCTCTGCGACTCTGGAACATCTTCATCATATAGTCCAAGTCAGAAATGGAGTTCTTCATACTTTCTGCTGCTCTCTGCTCCCATTTGTTGCTCTCTGCCTCTGTAACACCCCGGTTCTAGGGGTTAGGCGTTTGGTGCTTAGCTCGGGTGTTGGCACACTCTAGGGTGTGGATGGGTAAGTTTTAGGGGTCCCGAGAACCCTAGGTAGTGGTGGAATGATTTGGAAAATTTTTAGTTTTAGGGGCTAAAAAGGAGAGCTTGGATAGAGGGGTCTTAAGAGAAGTTTTGGTGGAAGTAAGGCACTAAGATTGGTGTGGCAAAGTGGCAAGGAGGCGCCACATAAGGCATGGGAAGTGACGCCTCAAGGGGGAGCTGGAAGGGTCTCATGTTCGATTCGCAAGAAGCGAGTAGATGGGCATTGTTTTTGCGTCATCTTGGTGGGGTGGTGGACGGTTTTGGATGCTAAAAGGTGGATGAAGACTTGGTCTTATTTTTTTGAATTTGGCTAGATAGGTTTGACTTTTTCAAAGCTTTTGAATGGATGGAAGGAGGTATTTTAGGAGAGATTTGAGGATTTTTGTGGGAGGTTGGAGCTTGGCGAATGTTATAAATAGGGGAGGTGCTCATTTCTTGGCATTCACCATTTTGGCTTTCTCTCCTTGCCGAATTTTAGCCTTTCCTTTTAGCCTCCATTTTCATTTCCTCCTCATACCTCAACCACACCAAAATGCCTCTCTCTCACTTATTCATCCGAGCCGAAACTTCAAGTCCCTTTCTCCTTCCATTTTTCTTATCCATTTCACTCGTTGCTAGACCATAAACTCTCCTCACTTCTCTGATTGCCGCAACACCTTTTGAAGCACCCTAGCACCCACTTCTTTGTCTTCTAGTTTTGCAAAGCCGAACCTACACCTTACCTCTGTGCCAAAATCCCTTTCTATTATTTAAACTTAACGTTGCCAAATATTGGAAGTAGATCTCTTCGGGCCTTGGTGTGCAATCGGTTAGTGAAGGCACTTTGGGAATTTGTAGTATTCAGTCAAGCTTCCGCGACCGAACTCGGTAAGGAGGAGGTGGTGTTTCGGCAGAGAGTTAGTCAAGCAGCACTTCGGGATTGGATCGTTTGTGATATTAAGGTGCGTAATCACCGTGACCGATTCTCCCGGTTAGTTATTTTTGATGTGTATTCGGATGTGTTGTGTGTGGTAGCCAGTTATGTTGGCTTGAATGGTGGATACCATAATTATGGGTAATCAGACATCAGGTGAGTAACACTTGGATATTATGTTAATGTGATGTATGTGTAAATATATGGTAATGTTGTGATATATCTGAGATATATACTCATGTTATATGATGACTTCACATGTAGCATCCGCATAATTGCATGAGGTTGGGTTTGATTCGATGAAGGAGGAAGAGTACACAAGTTGTACGTGGTCTAATGATAGCTCGGCTACATTAGCGCTTGGGGTTAGCCGAGTGCTACCTCAAGGGAGATGTTGGCTAGGTGCCCATCTCGCGGTTGATGGCTATGTGCATCACCGTAGACGGATTTTGATATCGGGATCATGATGGGTTGATCGGTGGCTCAGCCACGGCCTTGAGCAGTGAGTTGCCAAGGTAAGGATGTTGGATCACGATGTGATCAGTGGTGGTTTATCCACGGCCTTAGGCAGGGAGTCTGCTAAGGTTGGTGTTCGGTTGGACAATGGGTTGGGCTGAGATACATATGGGCATGACTTGCTATGTGAATTGTTTGGTATGGGGCCAAGCCCATACGCGGGAAATCTGTGTTTTGATTATGCACTGAGTCATTATGACTCACCCCATTATTTTCTAACATTTGGTGTGACGCGTAGTTTGGACCGGGATCGGAGAGGACACATGGTGGCCCATGCGAGAAGAAGAGATTAAACGTTTTAGGCTTACTTTAAGTATTTGTTTTAAAATAGAATATGTAATAAAGGCCTTTTGACTCTTATTTATTTTTGTTATTATTTTATTAGTATTTATTATGGTTTGAAGAATTTGAAACACTATGTGAAGATGATTATGTTTTTCCAACCTACTTATTCAATTTGGCTTGTATATATTAATCTTTTAGTATGAGTATATTTTAATAACAAAGTTTTACTCATAAGTTTAAATAAACATGGATCTTTCAAAAGGTAGCAAGTTTTACTAAATTTTTCTAAGTTAAATAGATTTTTCCACCGTCTTTTCCGCTTTAACATAACCAGATTCGGTCGTAGTGAATGGGCCGGGTTTGGGGATGTTACAGCCTCCCTCGCTGCTACCTCCGCTCTAATTTGAGAAATATGCTCTGCCTCCCTCGCTGCTGCCTCCGCCTCCCTCGCTGCAGCCTCCGCTCTAAGTTGAGAAATTTGCTCAACCGTGCTCGCTTGCATCTGAGCTATCTGGTCTTTTAGTCTCTGAACTTCAGCACGAGATTGACTCCCGGAAGGCATGTATTGCTGGGAGCCAGATCCAAAATATTGGGTCGGGGTAACACCAGATCCTTGACATCGAACCCGACCATACCTTTTAAGACCCAAAACATTAGTGATATTTCTGTTATAAATATACTCAAGATTAACAGAACTATCAGTCGAAGCAGTCGTACCTTTCAGGACCCAAAATATCGGTAATAATTCTGTTATCAATCTCCTTAAGATTAACAGAACTATCAGTCGAAGCAGCCGCTTCATATTCCGCCTTCTTCTCCTTTAGTTTATCCTAATAAATCAATGAAAGAGTTAGAAACGAAATATATAATAAGAAAGAATGCAACATAACTTAACATTATAAATTTAAAACTGTAAATGATGAATTAAACTATTATAATTAAACATTATAAATATTTATAATAAATCAAATTTTATTAAGTAAATATACCAAAATTTTCTGCAGATTCGGATGTCATCGGAGATCCATCCTTCTTCCTATGCGTAATGTCAAAAAGTCAAGGCGCCCAACTTTTTGACCAGACGAGGCTTCCTATATTGTAGCAATAAAAATATAATTTAATAGTATAAAGTCATTAATATTTGACTGAATTAATAAATTATAATACCTCGGCCTCAGCTACACAAGCAAAACTTCTGGAACCTGCCGTGTGCATGAATTTTTGTTTCTGTTTGCTGCTTGTTCCAACTCGCTCACGGTCCTACATAATGAAATTTGAATTATGTATATAATAAATACCATAAACCGAAAAATTTATAAGACTTTAGAAGTACGTAATACATCTCCTTTATTTGAATTCCAGAATCTAACTTGATCTTCCCATTGGTACCTCAACATTCTCGGCGGGACATTTCTTAATTTTTTGTCGAGGCTTATTTCTTTCTTAAAATATTGTTTTTTCAACGTGCTTTTATGGTCTCTCCATTTTTTACCTAATGTCTTCTTAATATAGTCATCGAAGACCTCTAAAGCAAATCTCTCCTGAAAAAACATAAGTTTAAAAAGTAAATATAAATGAAAGTTAAACCAAAGTATTATAAATTACATTCACGTTTTGTTACCTTAATATTATCGAGAGCCTGATTTTTGTTGGCATCAGGCATGTGATGCCATGATTCGTAGTTAATGGGCAACATATTGGCATTTCGTGCTAGAATGCCCAAATAGCCTGCTAACAGTCGAGCTTCAGATCCAACGGGCTGGCCATGACTGTTTCTCCTTACTATAACACGCTCGACAGGATCTAGGTCGTACAAATTTTTAAGGAGTGTACGTCCCCGACCTCTTCGCGTCCCACCACCTTCAGCTGGAAAATGATATATTATTATTATATTAAAATTGAAAAATGAATCAATAATAAAATTCAACATGTATGTAAAATAAATTAACATTACTTTCAAATTCTGCAGGCTCATCATCTATGTCCGGCACACTAGAAGATTCAACAACTGTTTGTTGTTCACTATTTGCTTCTTCTGAATTTGGAGTATTCTGGACAATACTTAAATCTCGTAATCGTCTTCTAGGCATTTTTCCTGCAATACACATAAAAGAGTGCAAAATTTTAGTAACAAATAACAACAATAATAGTACATTTAAAATGGTTAAATTATATAACATGACCAATATTAAAAGGGTTAATATTACATATAAATAAAAATCGTAAAATTTATAACATATTTTAACAATTAACTTTTATATTTTGTTTATGTTATTTTTTATATCGTACCGTAGCTTAAATTTTAAAAAATAATACACGGGAGCTTCTAAAAAATCTAAGCGACATGATTAGATAGCAATTTGGAGGTTGTTCAAACATTATTAATAATAAACAGCAATAATAAACAGCAATTTAGACAGAAATTCTTTAAGATTCATCATACGTGGTAATCGTTACACACGGGAGGATCCGTTATATCTTATGGTGAGATATAAGGCAACCTGTTAGGTTTCCAGCCTATATACTTTGAATCTTTTTTTTTTTTGGACAGCATGTAACATCCCAAAATTGGGCCTAGTAGAATTAGACCTATTGGGCCCATTGGACCTTGAGCGTAGAAGCGTTTTAAAATTCATGGGAATTTGAGAACGGCATTATTTCAAGTTGGACTTATTAGGAAGGTGATTTTGGAGAGTTACGAGGTTTCTAGGAAGTTCAGGGTTCAAGTTAAGTTATAGGAAAAATTTTGTGTTTAAGGACTTTAAGGAGAGATAGTAAGTGGCATCAAGGCTTATGGAAATAAGAGAGTAATTTGCTTGCATAAATGAGCAATTGGTAAAGAGGATATGATGCCACATGAAGGACTTTAAGGGAAGAGGTTCAAATTCCACCAAGTGCAAATATTTTGGATTAAATTTTTGTACTAATAAGGTAAGTGTCGGCCAAGGCTTTAATATGGTATGGAAGACTTTTTAATTTTAGAAGGGAGGCTAAGGAATATGGTAAGGAGGAAGATAAGGGAAAAAGAGGGGAAAGAAATGAAAGAAAAGGAAGGATAAGGGAACATGTTGGCATATAGTGTGGAAGGTGTTTTGGAAAGATTTTAATTGGTTAATGGTCATCTTTTGGAAAAGATGATAATGGTTTTGGAGGGGGGTTTGTGATAGCCGAATTTTCTATAGGAATTTTCAAATTTTTGGTGCTTGAAGAGGTTGTTTTCTCCTCAGCATTTTGGTGTCTTTTGCTTTCTCCAATTTTTCCCTCTTTGCCGAAACTCCAAAGCCAAAAAGAGAGCATCTTTTTCTCTTGTTTTGACCGAAACCCTCAAGGCATCTTTGCTTCTTTTCCCTTTGATAGCCGAACCCATTATCATCCTATTCCTTCATCATTTCATTCACCATCGTGTGGGAAAAAACTCTTCTTAATCAGATTGGTAAGAGACTCTATTCTATCATTGTATTTTTCTTTTCTCCATGCCGAATTTTGTGCCCTTGTCTTGGGATGGTTTTCTTAACCGAAAACATCATTTCTTCTATTCTCTCTAAGAGTGATCATCTTTCCTTTTGTAGTGTTCTAGTGTGTAGTCGTAAAGGACATTCTTGTTGATCCCTCTCTAGTCTTGAGTCAAACAATTGAAGTTGGATCTATCATCATTAAGGTAAGGGGTTCATTTTCGGATTTTTCGTTATATCTCTATTTGGCTATGTTGCAAATCGGATTGAAGTTTCGACTAATCGATTATGTTTTAGGGACGAAATCACTCGATATATTCTATTTGCAAATTCTTCGGATATAGTGGTATGTGATTCAAGTGTAAGCAATGCGTTGAGTATGAATCTTTTGGAAATCCGAGGCTAACTTTTGGTTGGTATTGTTCTAGGATCAACAGAGAGTGGTTCTTTAGGAAATCAAAATAAGGTGTGTAATCCCGTACCCTTCCGAATACATGTTTGAAATGGTGTGTGTTCTCACATCTCTCTGATTGTTTGCATGAAATGTTCTGTGATTTGGTCGTAATACCAAAGAGAACCGGAAACCGGCTTCCGTGATCACTCGGGCGTGCGTAGGTTCATAGTGGTAACCATATTTTTGCAATGAAACAGTTTTGGTCAGCAGCAATGATGTGATTTAGAAAAATCATGAAAAATAGGAGAAAGGGAATTAGAAAGTGAATAAGATATTGAATTAAAGCTTACTGTGTCTATTTTGATATGGAAGAAACAGAGAAGGAAAAGTAATTTTATATTCTGAGACATCTTAATTTTAGTGAGACTGGTTCTGATGGACTTTGTGGTTCCCTGTTCTGTCTTGGAAAAATCGTATAAAATTGTACAAAGTAAATTAAGAGTTATAATTAATATGTATGGATTCCTTATTGAACCTGTTTTTAATAGAAACAAGTGGAAGCAGCATATGAAAACCGTACAGTAAGATATTTGAAATTAAGATAAGAGAGGTCAGAATCGTTGGTTAGTGAAACAAGGGAAATTTTAAGGAATAAACTGTACTAAATGGTTAAGTCAAAAATTCTAGAAAAATTATCGTAAGAAGATATATGAGTATAGTTTCAAGGAAAATTTACGGATCTAAATTTCAAGTTTCCTAATCTAAGTTATGGTCAGTTTAGTCAGTATGACACAGATGGACAGTTTCAATTTTTATGCCCCAAATTAGTAGTTAAGTCTAGGTTGCGAAATTACCATAATACCCTTAGAGGGTAAATTACCGAAAAACCTCTGGGTTGCGAGATTACCAAATTACCCTTAGTGGGTAAGATTACCGAATTACCAAAATGCCCTTATGGGCCGAATTACGAAAATGCCCCTAATGGGCCGATCTGATGTATTGTTAATGGGCCGATTTGAGATATATTGTTTTGTGGGCCGATCTGATATATTGTTTAATGGGCCAATTTGACATATGGCTTAATGAGCCAATTTGATATAATGCCCTTATGGACTGATTTTGCAAAGTGTTAATGGGCCAAATTGTTTGTAATAAATCTCTGAGTTATTAATTATCGTGGTTATATTATAAATATCATGATTTACTATGTATGTTGCATTTACATAAGTTGCATGGGATTGGGATATTGATGATCGGGGAAGTGAAATTTGGTGGCTCTACCACATAATCTGGTGACTCTGTCACATTTTGTCTGATGGCTAAGCCACGTATATTCTGTTATTCTAGTGGCTTGTCCACAATTCGAATTTGATATAAATGGCTAAATGCCTATGATTGGTGTGTTGGCAGGGTGGGTTGACAAAAGATCCCCACAGGTGTGATGGATGGTACGGGTGGTGTGTAGTGGATGGATATCTAAGTTGGGTTGGGTTGCATACATTCATACATTTGCTTCATTTTAAGATTGTTATGCAAAAGGGCTTAGGCCCAAGATGATTGCTATATGGGTTCAGGCCCAGTGGATGACAGATGAAGGGATTTCACATCGAGTTCTTGTAACTCACCCCCTTTTTCTTAACCTTTGCAGTAATGCTCAAATGATGTGGACTTGGGCCATGGATGACTCGGTGGAAGCCATATACTTGAAATGGTGTTAATGAAATTTTAAATTTCTATTCCCGTTTATTTTATTATTTTGCTATTTTGGTTTAAGTTGTAATAAGGCCTCTGGAGTGTGTTTTATTATTTGCTTTATGGTTGCCTGTCTTGCTTAAATTGTTTAAAATGTGAATTTTCTAAAAACTTAAATAAAGGTTTTCCAAAATCGATTAACAAATGGATTTCATAATAAAATTTTATAAATATTCTAACACGGAAGTTTTCACTCGAACTTTCAAACGATATTTTCAAAATATACGGTTTTAAAGTTCACTACCTTGATTGTTGACTCATCAATCAATCTTTCAAAAATACTTGTATTTTATCTACGTTTCCGCAACGATTTCAAAATGCTTCTGCAACTCTATTTCTAAACATCACATTTTTATTCTGTTCATTTTAAATATGCTTTCGCTACTAAAAAGGTTTTTTTTAAAGATTATTACATTTTCAAGTAGTTAACAATTGCTTAAGTGTTTTTTTGGTTTTAACAAAGAGGCTGTATTTCTCAAGCAAGTTTTTAATAATCGCAAAGATGGTTTTTATTATTTATTTCCATGTGACACACCAGTTCCGGGCCTAACTTCTAGGCCGGGTTTGGGGTGTTACACAGCAATAGAACAAACATCATATATACCTTTTAGAAATTTATCAAATTAAAAATACATGCTTACAAATTGTAAATTGGATGGTAGAGTCGATTCCAGCAACTACTGTTGTGCTGAGCAAAGGACGCCCAAATTTTTTGAGAAGCTACAAGAAGAATAAAAAGAAACTCCATAAAATCGAAAATAATAAAATAAATGAAAAATAAAACGGTATAAATAGAAAAAGTACGAGTGAATTAACTTACATGACGAGTAAGAATGGTGCAAACAAATCGAACTACAGCAAATACTAAGTATTTTTCCCTTCTATGAGTCAATAACAGAACTTTGTCTATAACATTGTTAGGGATAAAATTACACCTGCAAGCAATGATGATAAGGTAATTAACACCCAAACCAAAATATTAAAATAAAATTTATAAAACACAGAAAATGGCAATAATCAAAAAAAAAAAACTAATGTAATTAAATGATGTAAACCAAGCACTAAAAATGAGGATATATCATGACCTAAAAGCATCAACAATTTGATAGGTATCTTATTTTAAAGCGCCATTAACAAAAGAAAAATGTAGTGCGCCTCGGTCAAAGTAGAATAATAAGCGCTTCCATTGAAATCCAAGCATTTTATGGGTTTAGTAGTAAAGCAAGGATCCAATAGAAATTGCCAAATGTGCGGTAGCAAGTTACCCGCTTTAAGGAAGTGATGTCTTTTAGACATGGATAAGGAATCAAAAACAACTAAGACATACAGAGAAGATCAAGAAACCCGTTGGCTTATACCAATATCAAGCATGTCAATTTGTTCATCACTCAAACAAGTTGGTTCCATATAAATCAAAAGAAATTCTTTAATACATTTGTGATTAATTTCTCAAGTAAACATAAACTCATTTTTGAAAGAGAAATTCTGCATTGTGTTTTGCCTCGATTTCTCGGGATCGATTCTCAACTTCCACAACCCACTAGCTAAGCATTCCAACAACACTTTAAAAATGACTGATTGACTCGCTAATCCCCAAAAGGCTGATTTTAAGTTCAAAAATAGATAAGTTGGCTTCCGAACTCCATAAGTATCCGAAACAATGCACAAGAGAATAACCAGAAAGTGATTGAGAAGAAAAAAAGGAATAAAATTCCTTGCCTTGAGCCATTCTTCATTCCAAAGATTGATAATTGGCAAACTATCTTCTTATTCGGGCCTGTATGATACTGAATAAATACATACAATTAGTTGATATGAACTATAAAGAAAGCATAATAACTAAAAACACACACTTAAAAGTAAAAACTCCAATGTGGATTCTAACCTTGCTTAGTGCAAGATTAAAGCGGTTCTTTCTTTGAAGTCAAATCTCCCTTCTTCCAAATGCGATTACCCAAACAAAGCCAAGCATCTCCAAGAGATGGATTCAGTTTAACACGAGAAGAAAAATATTAGATAAAAAGCATAAGCCTTATTCAGAGCCCAAGCATTATAGCAAGCCATAAAAACACGAGAACACTCTGTTCTCGCTTCGCTTTTGAAAGATGATCCTCTGCTTCCTTCCTATAGTCGGGCACTACATCTAATATCTTCCTCGTAGATACTCATATGCCGCACAGTGCGTGTAATTTTTCTTTGTTACGTAGTAAAAGATGTTTAGTTAAACGTTTTAATGAGCCAAAAAGATTGATATAAACATAAGGCTAAAAAGAAAATATGAGAATTTCTCGGTCCCATTTCATTTGTAATTCCATGGTGCTGTTGTTGCACATCAAGAGATTATATCCAACATGATAATAATATATATAAGAACACCAATCTAACAGAAATATATAGGTTGAAGTACGAATTCACTCCCTTCACCATTTTAATTTGACCATTTAGACTCTCTCAGTCAATATTAACGAATTTAAACCTTACCACTCAAAAATCTAAATTGAACTTATTTCAGAATGTAAAATTAGCTAAAAGGGCAAACTAACCCATAAATCCAGATCGCAAAATTCTCTAGCGCAACCAATTTTTTTTAATCGATAAATAAATTTAAGTTTCCAACTCCTTTTATCTCTTATCATTCAATTAAAGAAAATCCAAACATAAGGGCCGAGAATCATAAAATTGTTGCTATAGCAAAATTTTGTTAAAATTAAATTTAATTACGGAATCTAAGAAGACGAAAGCCCTAGAAAACCCTAGAAACGCATAAAGTGTAACACCCTGGTTTTAGGGGTTATGCGCTTGGAGCATAGCTCGAGCAGTTAGTAGGCTTATGGTCATGTTGAAGGAATTTTTAGGGGGTTTGGAGAACCCTAGAAGGCAAGGAATGCCTTAGAAAATTTTTGGATTTTTAGGTAATAAAGGGAGCTTGGCTTTGGGAGGCCTTAAAAGAATTAATTGGGCGTTTAAGGCACAAGAAAGGATCCGTAAAGTGGCTTCATGCGCCGCTTAGGAAGTGGAAGTAGCGCCGGTGGGGGCTTGGGTTCGAGTCCAAGCGGCAGCATTTTGTTTTATATTTTTGCGTCAAGAGACTGGGCTAAGTAGGCCTTAAGAATAAATGTCCAAGTTGATGGACATGAAAGTCCAATTGGGAGAAGTGGCTCTTGGGCGCTACTTAGGCGCTGGAGGGGAGGAGAGGTCGCGGTTTCGAGGGCCTGCAGAAGCATTTGGCGTTTTATTTTTCGTTTTTGGGGCGTTGGGCTTTGTAAGGCCTTAAAGGTATATGGCGAGGGATTCGGACAAGAAAGATGGGCTGGTGGAGTGGCTAGCGTGCGGCACTTAAGCGCTGGAGGAGAGCAAGGCGCGGGTTCGAGCGCCTGGAGCTGCAGTTAGCGTTTTTATTTTGTTGGTGGTTATGGGCTTGATTAGAAAGGGTTTAAAATAAAATGTTGAGGGTTTCTAACATGAAATTCAAAGTGGCCGAGTGGCCTGGGCGTTGGGGGGCAAGGAGTGCGGCCGTTGGTCCCAGGTTCGAACCTGGTGTGTGGCATTGGAGTTTTGATTTTTTTGTTATTTTGGGCAGCCAATTTGAAGGTGTTGGACGGCTAGAAGACTTTGATTTTGATGAGGATTTTGTTTATTTTTTTTTATTTATTTATCTATTTAAGTGTGGGATAATTATTTATTATTTATTATTAATTAGATTAAGTAGGGATAATTATTATTAATTTGGTTTTTTTTATGATAAGTGGGATAATAGTAAAACAATTCAAGTTGTTTTGAACTAATTCAAAAGGAATTGAATTAGTGAGGTGTTGGCCAAATCTTGGAGACTTCAAGGGGGGGTTGGCCGAATGCTATAAATAGGGGAGGGTAGAGTGCTAGTTATTCATCAAGTCTTTTGCCTCTCCTCTTAGTGTGCCAAATTCCCTTCCCATATTTAGTGTCATCTTGGCCGAATAGTGGAGTGGTCTTGATCTCCCTCGGTGTCCTAGTGTGGTTGGCGAATCTTAAGCAAGAGTGGTAAGTATGTTACGCCCTTAGTAATCGATTTATGAATTCCTTGTTGTAGTGGCCAAAACCGAATGGTTGGCCTTAGTTTTGGCATGGCCGAATGTCATAGTGCCATTAAGTATAATCTCTGTGTGTGTAGCCGAAAGAAGGAAGCATTGAGGAAGTCTCTTGGATTCGATCATCTAAGGGCAAATCGACAAAAAATCTGAGAGGAGCCTTTGAGATTTTAGATCGTTTGGTAAGTAAGTTAAATTGTAGTTGTTCGCTTGAGATTTTGTATTATGACGTTTAACCAAAGGGTTCTAATTAAGTGATTACGATGGACGTGGGTTCAAGTACCGTCCAAGGTGGGCAAAGGAAAGCTCCCATCCCAAAGTTCAAGAAAAGAGCCGTCTCGGAAGTGCGTGATTGGCCACGGGGTGTGTGGGCCAGCAGAGAAAAACGTTAGGCAAAAGTCGTAGTTTCGCTAGACGATAGCGTCGAGGATCGAGAGTCTAGAACTCCTAGTAATAAGGTGTGTAGTTAGCCATTGTTTCGGGATTTGCGTGATAAATGTCTATTTTATATGTATGCTAACCAAAGGCGAGATAAATGTGAAAATGGTACCCTTAAGGGGTATGAAGATGATCGGAGTTAGTAGCAAAGTTTGTAAATATGTGATCACTAATCTTATTATGTGAGTATGCCTATGATTGTGTTTAATATGTACATGCACCACCTTATCATCATTTTATGTTACATGTGCATGGGTGGGTTTTGAAAGAAGGTACGGGTGTACTTCGAGTACGTGGTTGATGTCAGCTTTGTGCTACATCGTGGATTGGCGCCGATCGAGATCGCGTTGTGGATCTTTGCGATTTAGTTCGGCGTGGTTACCGGATTGATATGGGCTTTATGCCATATCGTGGCTTGATGGATTCTTTGTGTGCTCCATCGTGGTTTGATGTTGGCTATACGCTACATCGTGGATGGCATTGGTTGCCTTTTTGGAGGGAAAAGGAGAGGGTGACTCGATAGTCCCCTGGTGTGTGGTAGGCTGGATAAGGGGGTGTGTAGCGGATGGACCCTAGGTTGGGTTGGGAATCATGTTGCATTATTTTTGTAATAATATGGAAATGGGCCAAGCCCAATATGACATGTGGATAGGTATGTTTTGGGAACATACGTGGAAATGGGCCAAGCCCAGTTGATGTGTGGTTTATTGAGAAATGGGCCTAGCCCAAAGATTTGAGTATGATTTGAATGTGGGCCAAGCCCATTGTGGTAAATGTTTAAATGAATATATATATACTTGTTGCCTTTGATAATTGGGATATTATGTGGCTAAGCATGTGGGTGGATTTCAGTGGTTATCTTACACATCTGAGTCGTATGACTCACCCAACTTTTTAATCATCGCGGTGAGTCGTGACTAGTGGACGGGTTGGAGTGGATACAAGGTGGCCCATGCAGATGAGATTTTCATACGTGAAGATGTTTTACTTTATTTAAGCATTTTATATTATCAGTATTTTGGGATTTTATTTGATGTAATAAGGGCCTCTTTGATTTAAAGTATTCTATTTATTAATGTTGAAGTTTACACTACACTTAGTAATATTTTCGTAAAAGATTCATATTATAGCAACTTATAATAATGTTTTAATTCGGAAGTTTTCAACAAGCTTATATTATTTATTAAATTTTAAATGGACACGATTTCCAGAGATAATAAAATTTTCAAGTTTAATTCTATAGTCAAAGATTTCCAACCGTCTTTCCCAGTGACATATCCAGATTCGGTCGCAGTGGATGGGCCGGGTTTGGGGATGTTACAGATTGGTATCGAGCTGTGTTCAAAACTCGGCTTTGAGGGTTTTGGGCCAAAAACATTCTCAAAATGGGCTTTTAAGAAACTTTTTCAGTATTTCGCATGGCACTGTACCTCGGCCCGAGTCCACTGTAAGTACTTCCGGACTTTTGAAGTGCTTTACTATTATGAACTGTTATGGGCTTAGTTGGGCTCGTAGATTAGTGAACTAGGATCTGTTGAACCTTAGGACTAGTCTACTCAAACATATGCATAAAACTTAAAGCTACTAAACAAACCTCGTGATTAAGTCGCCGAGTTAAGGTGTGGCAACCATTGTGCGCATGTCTAGGAGTGGATCCGGAAGAGCTCGGTACTTAAGCAGCCCTAGTGACTCACCTCCTCTTCATGAATCCTACCGGTGTGTAGCTACGGTTCACCTTAACCAAGAGGACTTGTTCATAGGCTAAACCCATTATTAAAACCCGAAAGGATTTGCCTCACTGCTTTAAAACCCTTAGTTTTAAAATTTCAAAAAAAAAAAAAAAAATACCCCCAGTAGGAAAATGACGTAAATTACCCCCGGGTAGGGAAGGAAACTTGATTGCTCGAAAGAACTACTTTAAAATACCATTCTTTTCATAAAATTGTTCACGGTTAAACAATTGGAACAAATACTAATGCATAAAACTCCTTAATCAGATTAAATCGCGACGATAGAGATGAGTTCTAGGGGGACGCGGTAGAGGTAGAATGGCAAAGATCGGAATCGAGGTAGGGTCCGCCATGGGTCGAAAGTGAAGTGCCGCCAAAGAAGTGGACGAGAGGGGCAAGACCAGACAGAGAAGATGACGCAGATCGCGGGCCATGTTACTTAATTTTAGAACGTAGCGAGAGCTAGTAGAGGAAATGGAACTCGGAAGTCAGTATCGGAAAGGCTTAGATCGAATGGAGCCGAGATCTTTAGAGGAGTGTCTGGAGTAGCTCCGAACGTAGCGGAGTATTGGCTAGAAGCAGTCGAAAGAATCATGGACGATTTGGACTGCACCAATGAAGAAAAGCTGAAGGGTGCTGTTTCGTTGCTTCGCGACGAAGCTTATCGTTGGTGGCTCACTGTCAAGCAAAGTGTACCAGCAGATCGACAGGATTGGGACTTCTTTAAGGTTAAGTTTGAAGGAAAGTACGTAGGAGCCAGTTATTTGGACTCGCAAAGGAAAGCGTTTCTAAATCTAGTACAAGGAAGTAAGTCGATAGTTGAGCACGGCGGAATTGCATGCGACTTAGTCAAGTATGCTAAGGGAATTGTGGCCACCGATTATGAGAGGTGCGTCCGGTTTGAAGACGGATTGCGAGATGAACTTCGAATGGTGATTGCTCACAGAGAGAGAGAGACTTCGCGGTGCTAGTAGAGAAAGCTCGGATCGTCAAGAGGTTAAGAAGACTATAAGAGAAAACCGAGAAAAGAATAGGAGCGAGAATAAGAGAAATATTGGACCGTCAAGATCGCTTGGTAATGTCCAGAAAAGACCAAGGACCGAGAACCCCGTAAGTGTACTTGTACCAATGGATCGGAATCGTTCTTGTGTTCGATGTGGAAGACCTCACCCAGAGAGTGTTGGGGAAATAGTAAAGAATGCTTTCGGTGCGGATCTAAGGCACATTTAGTTAAGAATTGTCCTCAAGCGACGAGGGTCGTGGTTCAAGTCATGGAAGGAATGGTTCTAGTCGAGTCAACCAAGGATGTGATATTAGGTAAGCTCCTTTGCTTTGGTACATGCTTTAATTACTTTGTTTGATTACGATTTAGCTTTTTTCTGTGTTGCTAAGAGAGGTGTTTCAAATTTTGAGCATGAACTTAGAGATTGTGTAGGCAACGATAGCCTTAGTAAGATCAGAGTGCGCAGATAAGCGTAAGGTGGTAAGATAGGTTGTATGGACGTTTGTTAGTAAAGTAATTTCGAGGACTAAATTATTTTAAGGAGGGTAGAATTGTAACACCACGGTTTTAGGGGTTATGCGCTTGGAGCATAGCTCGAGCAGATTAGTAGGCTTATGGTCATGTTGAAGGAATTTTTAGGGGTTTGAGAACCCTAGAAGGCAAGGAATGCCTTAGAAAATTTTTGGATTTTTAGGTAATAAAGGGAGCTTGGCTTTGGGAGGCCTTAAAAGAATTAATTGGGCGTTTAAGGCACAAGAAAGGATCCGTAAAGTGGCTTCATGCGCCGCTTTAGAAATTTGGAAGTAGCGCCCGATGGGGGCTTGGGTTCGAGTCCAAGCGGCAGCATTTTGTTTTATATTTTTGCGTCAAGAGACTGGGCTAAGTAGGCCTTAAGAATAAATGTCCAAGTTGATGGACATGAAAGTCCAATTGGGAGAAGTGGCTCTTGGGCGCTACTTAGGCGCTGGAGGGGAGGAGAGGTCGCGGTTTGAGGGCTGCGCGAAGCATTTGGCGTTTTATTTTTCGTTTTTGGGGCGTTGGGCTTTGTAAGGCCTTAAAGGTATATGGCGAGGATTCGGACAAGAAAGATGGGCTGGTGGAGTGGCTAGCGTGCGGCACTTAAGCGCCTGGAGGAGAGCAAGGCGCGGGTTCGAGCGCCTGGAGCTGCAGTTAGCGTTTTTATTTTGTTGGTGGTTATGGGCTTGATTAGAAAGGGTTTAAAATAAAATGTTGAGGGTTTCTAACATGAAATTCAAAGTGGCCGAGTGGCCTGGGCGTTGGGGGGCAAGGAGTGCGGCCGTTGGTCCCAGGTTCGAACCTGGTGTGTGGCATTGGAGTTTTGATTTTTTTGTTATTTTGGGCAGCCAATTTGAAGGTGTTGGACGGCTAGAAGACTTTGATTTTGATGAGGATTTTGTTTATTTTTTTTATTTATTTATCTATTTAAGTGTGGGATAATTATTTATTATTTATTATTAATTAGATTAAGTAGGGATAATTATTATTAATTTGGTTTTTTTTATGATAAGTGGGATAATAGTAAAACAATTCAAGTTGTTTTGAACTAATTCAAATGGAATTGAATTAGTGAGGTGTTGGCCAAATCTTGGAGACTTCAAGGGGGGGGTTGGCCGAATGCTATAAATAGGGGAGGGTAGAGTGCTAGTTATTCATCAAGTCTTTTGCCTCTCCCTCTTAGTGTGCCGAAATTCCCTTCCCATATTTAGTGTCATCTTGGCCGAATAGTGGAGTGGTGCTGATCTCCCTCGGTGTCCTAGTGTGGTTGGCCGAATCTTAAGCAAGAGTGGTAAGTATGTTCTGCCCTTAGTAATCGATTTATGAATTCCTTGTTGTAGTGGCCAAAACCGAATGGTTGGCCTTAGTTTTGGCATGGCCGAATGTCATAGTGCCATTAAGTATAATCTCTTGTGTGTAGCCGAAAGAAGGAAGCATTGAGGAAGTCTCTTGGATTCGATCATCTAAGGGGCAAATCGACAAAGTACAGAGGAGCCTTTGAGATTTTAGATCGTTTCGGTAAGTAAGTTAAATTGTAGTTGTTTCGCTTGAGATTTTGTATTATGACGTTTAACCAAAGGGTTCTAATTAAGTGATTACGATGGACGTGGGTTCAAGTACTACCAAGGTGGGCAAGGGAAAGCTCCCATCCCAAAGTTCAAGAAAAGAGCCGTCTCGGCAAGAAGGCGTGATTGGCCACGTGGTGTGGGCGGCCAGCAGTAAAAACGTTAGGCAAAAAGCCGTAGTTTCGCTAGACGATAGCGCCGAGGATCGAGAGTCTAGAACTCCTAGTAATAAGGTGTGTAGTTAGCCATTGTTTCCGGATTTGCGTGATAAATGTCTATTTTATATGTATGCTAACCAGTGCAGATAAATGTGAAAATGGTACCCTTAAGGGGTATGAAGATGATCAGGTTAGTAGCAAAGTTTGTAAATATGTGATCACTGATCTTATTATGTGAGTATGCCTATGATTGTGTTTAATATGTACATGCACCACCTTATCATCATTTTATGTTACATGTGCATGGGTGGGTTTTGAAAGAAGGTACGGGTGTACTTCGAGTACGTGGTTGATGTTAGCTTTGTGCTACATCGTGGATTGGCGCTGACTGAGGTCGCGTTGTGGATCTTTGCGATTTAGTTCGCGTGGTTACTGGATTGATATGGGCTTTATGCCATATCGCGTGGCTTGATGGATTGTTGTGGTGCTCCATCGTGGTTTGATGTTGGCTATACGCTACATCGTGGATGGCATTGGTTGCCTTTTTGGAGGGAAAAGGAGAGGGTGACTCGATAGTCCCCTGGTGTGTGGTAGGCTGGATAAGGGGGTGTGTAGCGGATGGACCCTAGGTTGGGTTGGGAATCATGTTGCATTATTTTTGTAATAATATGGAAATGGGCCAAGCCCAATATGACATGTGGATAGGTATGTTTTGGGAACATACGTGGAAATGGGCCAAGCCCAGTTGATATGTGGTTTATTGAGAAATGGGCCTAGCCCAGTAATTGAGTATGATTTGAATGTGGGCCAAGCCCAGATTGTGGTAAATGTTTAAATGAATATATATATACTTGTTGCCTTTGATAATTGGGATATTATGTGGCTAAGCATGTGGGTGGATTTCAGTGGTTATCTTACACACTGAGTCTGTATGACTCACCCAACTTTTTAATCATCGCAGGTGAGTCGTGACTAGTGGACGGGTTGGAGTGGATACAAGGTGGCCCATGCAGAAGGAGATTTTCATACAGAAGATGTTTTACTTTATTTAAGCATTTTATATTATCAGTATTTTGGGATTTTATTTGATGTAATAAGGGCCTCTTTGATTTAAAGTATTCTATTTATTAATGTTGAAGTTTACACTACACTTAGTAATATTTTCGCAAAAGATTCATATTATAGCAACTTATAATAATGTTTTAATTCGGAAGTTTTCAACAAGCTTATATTATTTATTAAATTTTAAATGGACACGATTTCCAGAGATAATAAAATTTTCAAGTTTAATTCTATAGTCAGATTTCCAACCGTCTTTCCCAGTGACATATCCAGATTCGGTCGTAGTGGATGGGCCGGGTTTGGGGATGTTACATAAAGCTAATAAGGGGATAAAAAAGGGGGAAACTTACGATCTCTGCCACCACGAACGCCGCCTCTGGTTTCAACAAGAACGCCGCCTCTGCCACCACGAACGCTGCTTCTGTGTTTCTTTTTTTCTTCTGTGTTTCAACAAATTTCAAATCAGTGGGGAATTTTGGGAAACTGATTGGGAAACCGATAGGGGAATTTTGGGAAACTGGTTGTAAGTTTGGGAAACTGATTGGGAAACCGACAGGGGAATTTAGGACTTAAGGAATTTAGAGTTTGGGGAAAAAATCGGGGTTATAGGGAAAAAAAATCGGACTTAAGGAATTTTGGGACTTAAGGAATTTTGGGACTTAAGGAATTTAGAGTTTTTTAGCAGGGAAAAAACGGCACCATTTTATGTATGAAATTTTGCGGCGTTTTTAATAAAACACCACTATAGCTCCATTTTTTATGGCGTTTTTTACAAAAACGCCACTATTATGCAATTTTAATTTTTTTTTTCTATTTTTAACCTATTTTTTATGTTTTTTTTTTTAAATTTTTGTATTGAGATTACCATTTTTTTGAATTTTTATTTTTATTATATTTTGAGTATTGAACTTTTTAACAAAAATATTAAATATTAAATATTTAAGTTTTAAGTTTTTAAGTTTTTAAGTTTTTAAGTTTTTAATTTTTTAATTTTTTATTATTAAATTTTAAAAATTTTATTATTAATTTTTTAATTTTTTATTATTAAATTATTAAATTTTATAATTAAATTTTTTAAGTTTACGAATTTCTTTTTTCTTTCTTTTTACATCAACATTATTCTTTTAAGTATAGTCTGCATTAGTTGTTTAGATTTTTATATAAATGGCATTTAATTATATGTATACACCTACATCTCAGAATTATATATGAATTTTGGTTTAATGTGTAATTGTAGATGTGAAATTCTAATTGTGGTTTAAATGTATAGTTAAAACTTTAATTTTGATTTAATCATACACATTATTTTAAAATATAAATACATCAATATATTTTTATATTGAATAATTATAAATTTTTATGTATGCAATATATAAATAAAAAATGATGTTAATTATATCAATAATTGTGTTAATATTTTACAAGATCTGGATCAAATTAAAGTTCATGTATACAATTGCACACTAAACCATTGTTGATGTATGCTTTTGGGATTTAACCCATTTTGATATCTATTTTTTTTAAAATAATAATTTACATTTATCTTATTTTGATTTATATTCTAAAAAATTCAAGATTAATCCCTAAATCATAAACCCTAGACCCTAAATATTATACCCTAAACCTCAAACTCAAAACCCCAGACCATAAATCTTAGACCATAAAACTCGAACCCTAAACTCTAAACTGCGAACCTTAAACCATAATCCGAGACCAACTTTTTGGGAATTCATGTGGCCAATGTTATTGTAGTACAAAACATATATTTTAATAGCTAACACATTAACCATAAATCCCTCATGAGGGATTTCAGTTTCGGGATTTTGGATCATATAGCTAACACCTTAAATCCTAAACCCTAAAATCTTAAACTTAAACCATAAACCCTAAACTCAGAAACCTAACACATTAACCATTTCCCCCCAAACCCCTAACCCTAAAACCATAAACCATAAACCCTAAACTCAAAACCCTAACCCATTAACCATTTCCCCCTAAACCCCTAACACTAAACTTTAACCCCTAACCACTAACACTTAAATCTTAATACCGGTAAACACTAAGATATTAAACACTATACAATAAACCCAAACAACAAAATTTAAAACACTAAACTCAAACACCAAAATAACAAACCCTAAACCATGAAATTAACATACTAAACATTAAACCCTAAATCAATTTTAATAGCTTAATTTATAACTTAAATGAAAACTTCTAAACTGTTTAGTTAGCAATTTGTAACTTTTCATAATTAAGTAACTAAAATGAAACTTTCTCATTGCTTATAAGTGAATTTATCAAAATAAAATATAATTCAAAGCAAGAATAAGAAAAAAATATGAAAAACTTTTAGCGGCGTTTTCTCAAAAGCATCGCTAAAGGTCGGAGCATTAGCGGCGTTTTCTCAAAAGCGCCGCTAAAGGTCGGAGCATTAGCGGCGTTTTTTCAAAAGCGCCGCTAAAGGTCGGAGCATTAGCGGCGTTTTTTCAAAAGCGCCGCTAAAGGTCGGAGCATTAGCGGCATTTTTTCAAAAGCACCGCTAAATGTCGGAGCATTAGCGGCGCTTTTGAAAGAGCGCCGCTAATACTCAGACCTTTAGCGGCGTTTGCCAAAAAAACACCGCTATTTATCCTTTTTAGCGGCATTTTGGAAATAAACGCCGCTATTGCTCATTTTTTTGCGGCGTTTTCCTTCAAACGCCACTATTGTGTAATATTTACGGCATTTTTCTTTAAAACGTCACTAAAAACGCCGCTAAAAGTCTGTTTTGGTATAGTGTTTAACCATCATTATATCATTTTATATACATTTTCCATTACTCTTAAATTCAATTCTCCTGACATCTCATCAAAGATATTTCATACATTCATAGTGTAAATCTACTTTCCATACAACATTGGAATATTAAATTAACTCGTACATAGTTGCAACAATCGCACATGAACTTACCTCGATGTCGAAAGGGCCGAAAGAGACTTTTTGCCCACTTTTCTTTTTCACCCGTTCTAGGTCCGAAACTCGATTTCTTTGATCTAGAACAATGAAATTTACTGATTTAATCACTTATAAATCATAATACACCATAATCTACACTTTAGGCAAAAATGACTATTTTGCCCCTACACTTGGGCAAAATTACTATTTTTCCCCTAGGCTCGTAAATAAATTTTCATCACATTTTCTTGTTAAACAAGTCTAGTTGAACATTTAATCCTCTTACAACTATCCACAATTCCATCTATTTCAAGCCTTAATGAACAAATTACAACTTTAGCATTTTAGTCCCAATTAGGTGTTTTCATGACAACACCTTTCACAAAAGTTGTTTCTCATCATCCTATCATTCATTTTCTTCCATAAAAACTCATCAAACAACATAAATTCTATCATGGTAAGTCCCTAGACTTTCAACCATATTACAAACTAGTCCCCTCCTTAGAAAGCTTAAGCTTTGTGGACTCCAAAAGTACAATTTTTATCAAGAAAGATCATTAAAATCACTTACTTGTGAGGAGAATTGCTTGCTGAAATTTTAAGCTTTCAAACCCCTCCCATGGCTGCTATTTTCGGTGGAAGAAGAGAATAAATAAAAAGATGATAGCTTTTTGCTTATTTCATCTTATTTTATTTCTTTTTAGTCACCTAACATGACCACATTTAATGCTCTTGTCCCCTTAGCTATCCTTGACCGACCAACTCACTTAACAAGGCAAAATTGCACATTTGGGACCTCCAATTTATAATCCATAGCTACTTGGCACCTTTAGCAAATAAAATGGAACTTTCGCACTTTATGCGATTTAGTCCTTTTCGCAATTAAGCTAGAAATCGCTAAAATCAAGGCACCAAAATTTTCATGCATCCTTATAAACATGTTATAACACATAACATAACATGAAAATAATTTTATCTAACCTCGAATTAGTGATTCCGAGATCATCTGTTCGACTAGCCCTAAATCGGTCATTACAATTCTCCTCTTAGGGATTTTCGTCCCCGAAAATCTTATCAGTGGAGTTGCTATCAACATTCTTAAAACGTTTCCATCTACCTTTCAAAATCGCAAATCCTCTTATCCTCAAGTTTCTCTTGCCAATAATTCTTAAGTTGTGATACATAAGGTAGACTTGTAACTTGAGACCTAGGTTATTCTTCCTCTGGGGCATATACTATATCCAGAAATCCACTAATTTGGAACTCTGTACATGTCTAAATGATCGTTCGGATCTTTACTGGTTGATTCACTACAATTCGAATGACATTCCCCCTCTTTGAGAATTTTGTCAAACCAATTTTGAAATCCATAAGGTTTCATCTCACTTTCTCATTAAAGCATTCACCGACTGTAGTAGTCTTGACTTGTACACTTTGAAGACTCAGCTTTTAGTGGTCAACTACTTCTGACCATAATCTCAATCATACTACGAAATGTACTCTATTTTCAAAACGTTTATGCACATAACTGTATTTCCTTATTCTTGCTTTAATAAATATGCAATTACTAAATCTCATACCAAAATTTCTATATAAGTTCTGGATTCCTTATCACTTCAAATTTTATCTCGAGAAAGCATCAGCAACTGAAAACTTATCCAACTAAGATCAACCGAGTAACTAACTCGCATTGCTTAACATGGATCTTCATTTAGACACTTGTATTATGTCTACTATCTGATAAGTATTACAATAACTATATTCGCCATTGTAATAGTTCAAGCCGTTTTCACTATTTCATTTTCAAAATCCTCTGCTGCATAAGATTCTCTAACTCATCAAAATTCAAAAGGCACATATCGGTTTGTCCATGAATCATTTCCTAACATTTAACTCACAATACAGACACAAAAGTGATTGTCTCTGGATCACCAACCTATCAACTCTTTTTCTCGATTCAGACTGAACTCAGTATTAGAACTTTCAATTAATAGCTCCCTACTCACGTACACACAGGATTTTATTCTCTTTATTGATTCATGCGTGAATATACACAAAACTTGAATCATATCTCAACATATTAATCTACTCTTTTCTCCACACTGAGAACATATTTCTAGCACACTCTCATCTGAGTTTCTCTTGTTGTGCTAATCTAAAACCTTTACTAACATCATATCTCATGATAGTAGGGACATCTCGATCGAATTCATTAACTCTATTCAGCTTACTCGAAAACTCATCATACAACGTGAAACTTGTGATTTCACTTCTTATACTAGAATCATCACTAACTTCCTCCTCAAAGTATCCAAATGGGATTACTAGGAGATAAAGGAATGTCGATTTCAAATAACTAAATCGACAACCGTTTGTCTTATTCTTACCATCAGCTACCATTCTCATACAATCACGGTTTATGAAAAGAACAACTACATCAGCCCTGAAAGGCAACAGATACTTATACATAATACTCAAGGAGATTATTATATTCCATCCATGGCATCAAATAACCATGCACAACTATAGGCTTTGAGCCAACTTACTCAAACTTGCCATTTATTTAGCACATACCGTGCCACACGTTCTACTCGTTTCTTCGTGATTCAATCACGAATATCGGCATTCACTCCTTCATATGACTTTAGTACTAATCTCATTTCTACTTCTAACTCATCTACCTGTCCCATTGATCACTAGGGATAATCAAAGACGCATATTCATCGTGATTCATGTAGGTACAAGACCAATGCCACATTTCCGAGAGGGCCTTATATGGAGTCACCTCTAAACGCCAATACCGTATCCCGGATAAGGTCTTATATGGACTTCCTCGTCAGGTATCGATGCCATATTCTGGATATGGTCTTATACAGAATCTCAACTCGGTGCCGAGGCCATGTCCCGGTCATGGTCTTATACGGGACCTTGTCTATCTCATATCTCGATGATAGCCCCATCATTTTAGTCCTCTAGGACTTCAACCTCATGTTCAACAACAGTTACTCTATTTAGTAGAGTATTATGCATCGATGTGATACAAGACATTCTTAATCATGCTAGCATAATTATTGCATTAATCCGATGTAAACTTACTCAACTTAACTCTCATAACATCTCATCATAATTCAACAGTGGAAAGGGAGTGAGGTTGCAAAGTCCCTTAGCCTAACTCTCGTGACTACATACATATGATTTACTACTCATTGTCAATGAAATATCATCATAGTCACACAACTCGCTTCAAGTGAGTTTTCATATTTATCACGCTACAATTGTTTCTATCACTTATACTTTCGAATTGTGACTTCACTTACTCAAGTTTCACATTAAGGTCTACTTGAGTACTCAACATTTAACTCTAATTTTTCTTACTATTTCTTATTAATCTAGAGAATGTCTTACGGGTTTTGAGTACGTCGTTTACTTGATTGCCATAGTCCAACTATGGTCTTACTCGTATCACAACATCATAGCCCAGCTATTGCTTTACATGTCGTCACGATGCCATAGCCTCGCTATGGTCTTACACGAAATCTCATATCAACACCAATGCCATATCCCAGATACGGTCTTACATGGAAACTCATATCGATGCCGATGCCATATCCCAAATATGGTCTTACACGGAATCATGTGTCGATGTCAATGCCATGCCCCAGACATGGTCTTATATGGGATCACATATACCGCCATGGTCTAACCATGGTCTTATTCATCATTTTATAATTGAACGACCGTACTCATCTCCTGCATTCTACTTAGTCAAACTTTCCAGTTTTAACTCTCACACTATAATATGTGTGACTTTGTAACAGGGTCATAAGAAGAAACATCATACCTTCTCTACTTTAACAGTCACACGTGAGATTTAACCATGTGGACATATTTATCATAAACAATTGTAACATCCCAAAGTTGGGCCTAGTAGGATTGGGCCCAATGGGCCTTGGGCGTAGTAGCGTTTAAAATTTTTGAGAACAAGAGAACGGCTTGTTGGACCTATTAGGTGAGTATTTTGGAAGGTTAGGGGGCTTCTATGAAGTCCCGAGATTAAACTTGAGCTTTAGGAAAATTTTGGTTTTAGGTGAAAAAAACCCTGGGAGTTGGTAGGTAGGCTTTAAGAATAAAATGTGGAGAAAAATGACACAAGTGGAGTGTGTGGTGTAGTGGCAAAGTGACGCCACATAAGAGACAAGGGGGTGACGCCACAAGGAAGGAAGGAGGTCCAAGGTTCAAGTCTTGGCTCTTGCGTTTTGGTTTTCTTTTTAAATGGACTTTAGAATTTGGCTATAGATTTATATTTAGTTGCGCATGGTTTAAGACACAAGAGGAGCTTGTGGCTTGGTGGCAAGTGGCGTGTTGAACTATTGAAGGGAGCCTGAGTTCGAATCTCATGAAAAGCAAGGGAGTATTTATTTTGCGAATTGGACGGCAAGAGTTTGAGTTGGATTTAAACTCTACTGACGAAGGGATCCCACATCGGAAAGATACAAAGAAGGAAGGTGAGAAGCTAGCTATATATAGAGCATTCTATGATAGGAGGAAGGATACCTTGGAGGGTGTTTGGGCACAGGAGTGGTCGGAGCGCGGATTAGCACCAGATTTCTATCAGGTGTGTAACTCTCTCTACTCTAGTTGTAGAGCGGCAAATGCCGAATTGCCGGTCACGGCAATAGTAGCCACACGAGCGTGCGAATGCACGTGTGGGGCTTCGACGCGATAGTTGAGGCCATCAGTAGTATTCTTGTGGGTTGAGGCTGCTTGGGCCACGATGGGCCGAAGTGGGCCCAATGGGCTCGTGGGCCCAATTGAATAAAATGTATGATGGTGTAGTATATAGTGAATTAGACTAGGTGAATCTCATATACGTGGCTAGATTTGTGTTAGGTGGGCCACACGAGCGTGTGGGCCCGAATAGGCCGAAATCGGGTTTTAGGCCCAATAGTCCGGTACGACCGAAAATGGTAGTTGAGTCGCTCGAGGCGACATTAGGCCTTTGGAAAGGCCATTGCAGGTGCAAAATTACTGAAATACCCTTGGTTTACAAAATTACTAAAATACCCCTGGTTTACAAAATTACTGAAATACCCTTGGTTTACAAAATTACTGAAATACCCTTGGTTTACAAAATTACCGAAATACCCCTGGTTTACGAAATTACCGAAATACACCCGATTTGTAAAATTACCGAAATACCCCTAATTTGCAAAATTACCGAAATACCCCTGGTTTGTAAAATTATCAAAATACCCCCGGTTAGCGAAATTATCGAAATACCCCCGGTTAGCGAAATTACCGAAATACCTTTGGTTTACAAAATTACCGAAATACCTTTGGTTTACAAAATTACTGAAATACCCTTGGTTTACAAAATTATCGTTTTACCCCTAAACGACAAAATGACCGTTGTACCCTCGTGGTAGTACTAGCGTTGTATGTGTTAATTGTACGATTGATTATGTTTGAGATGCGTTGCATACATGGATTGGTTATGAGTAGAATTACCGAACTACCCCTGTAGGGTAGAATTACCGGAATACCCTTATAGGGTAAAATGACTGATTTGCCCTTGTAGGTAAATGATCGACTTGTGCAATGAGTGGACTAATTTGGCTGTGGTTGTATGACTGATATGCTTTTATTACATGTTTAAATAATTGTTATTGAGCATGGCCATTTTGCATACACGTGTAATGATTGAGCATGACATACACGACATATTGCATGGGGTTGGGATTATTAATACGGAGGAAGTGCTAATAGGATCGCATCGTTGCTTGACGACTGTGGATCCATCGAAGGCTTTATAGCCACCGCAGGCTTTTTAGCCACCGAGTAGCCATGCTGCACCGATAATGTTACTGAGGGCTGTGTGCCATTAATATGGCTTCGTGCCGTAATTATGGGCTTTGTGCCAATACCGAAGGCTCTGTGCCGATATTATGGCTTTGTGCCAATCGTATTTACCGTGGCTATGTGCCTAACTTATATATCGATGACTCTGTGTCGATCATATTTACCCAAGGCTGTGTGCCGATTATATTACCGTCGCTGATGGCTAAGTGCCAAATATAATACAGTCACTGATGGCTTTGTGCCAATTGTAATACCGCTACTGAAGGCTTTTTAGCCACCAAGCAGCTATGCTGCACCGATAAGTTAGTGCCGCAACCGGTGCTACACAAGGAGTGTAGGGATGGGTGGGTCGATTAAATCCCCACAGGAGTGTAGGGTTGGACAGAGACGGAGTGTGGTTGGTATGGGCATTAACGCATTGCATATCCGGATTATATTATCGAGGTGGGCTTAGGCCCGATTTATATGTATGACATGTGACATTTGACTTGGGTTAAGGCCCAACTGAGGCTATTTTAGGCTAATGCCCAATTGCCACCGTTACTTTAATGGGCTTGGGCCCGAATTGTTTTGATGCATGTTCTTACAGATTTTGTTCGTAAGGGGAATTACACACTAAGTTTTCGTAAACTCACCCCCTCTTTTTAATTTTTCTTAGGTAATCCTCAGTAGGCGGTTCGACGTACTGGAGGACTCGGAGGTGGTCACACTACGAGTAGCTTAAATTTTAGTATTTTATTCTACTTTATTTAAATCGTTTTCTATTTGGGTTGTAATAAGGCCTCTCTTAAATTCTGGTTTTTAATTTGGAATTTTTAGCTTATTATATTTTAAAACTACTAAACATTGAATCGCGATTTTCCAAAACAATATCTGTTTTCAAAACACCACGCTTTCGCAACAAAATTGTAAATATCACGTTTTCATAAGTCAATTATTTTAAATTAAGCTTTCGCAATGAACTAGGTTTTGAGGGTAATAACTCATTAATAAATCTCGAATAATATTAGTAATAAACTGTTGTAACTGGGATTTTATTCACAATAAAGGTTCTCTACAAAAAAAACTTGGTTTTTGAAAAGCACCTCAATGTGGCACGCCAGATTCGGGCCTAACTACTAGGCCAGGTTTGGGGTGTTACAACAATGGCATCACAAATCTCAAATGCTTACTTACTCTTACTGCTTCTCACATACATCATGGTACTTACTAGTCTCATGTTTGTAAGGTAAACAAGGTACTGTATCACTTGATCACATTGATCCAAGATACTTTAATACGATAATCATGATCTCTAATTCATCATTCATAACATAAATAATACTCAATTTCAACTTGATAATAGCTTTGCTTACTTAGCTTTCTTGTCATCTCATTTTAACTTTACTCATTTTGCCCGATGAATTTCTGCGAATAACCGAGGATACTAAATCTCATTCCATGTAACTTAATGCCAAATCCATATCCTAGATACGGTCTTACATGGAATTTCTCATCTTGGTTTCGAGGCCATGTCTTGACATGGACTTATACGAAGTCTTTCTCGTGAGTTCCCTTGGGAACTTACCATTGCCATGTCTTGACATGGTCTTACTTGGTATCTTTACTCATGAACTGGTCAATGCCGAGCCTTGGCTGGGACTTACATGAAATTTCTTTATCTTGATAGCTTTTCAATGCCAAGACTTGTCTTGGACTTACATGACAACTGTTCAATGCCAAGCTTGCCTTGGACTTACATGATAACTCTGTTCAATGCCAAGCTTGCCTTGGAATTACATGATAACTCTGTTCAATGCCAAGCTTGCCTTGGACTTACATGATAACTCTGCTTGATTGCCGATGCCATGCTTTGGCTTGGTCTTATACGGACTTTCTTATCTCATGTGGTGGATCGAGTATCCTGGGAAATTCATCTTCAATCGGGACTTTCTCATACTTAATCTCATTGATTTCTTTATTTAACATAGCATTAAGCATTCCATCGAAATAATGCACATTATAAATTAATAAAAATCATAGAGCTTAGAAATCATACAAACTTACTGAAATTAGCTCGATTGGTAATCATCTCTGTCTTAATAAAACAATTTCGTTAGAGCTGAGAGACATCACACTATCACGGTCCACATATGGCATGTATAGCTAGACTCTTACTCGTGCTAGGTTAGTCCAAGAACCGACTAAACCATGCTCTGATACCACTAAATGTAACACCCCATACCCGAGTCCGAGGCTAAGACCGGATACGAGACATTACTATGCTTGAACTTTCTTAAACATGTACTTACGACTAAAAAAAATTTCGTTCCGAATTAAAAACTTCTCTTTCTTAATAAACTTATACATCTCATGGGCCTACGAGGCTTTGAACTCATGTTCGAAAACTTTCGAAACTCAACGGGAAACTTTTACTCGAAACAGGGTCCACACGCCCGTGGACTTAGGACACACCCGTGTACTCTTAGACATGCCCGTGTCTTCCACCCGTGGTCGACACTGACTAATTACACACGGTTTGAACAAGCCCTTGGACTTAAACCATGTGCTGTACCTTGATATACTGACTTGCTTACACGGCCTGGGGCACACGCCCTTTTCCTAATCGTGTTTCATGCACAGCCTCAACATACGACCGTGGGATTAACCCGTGGCCTATCTTGACTTATGGAACAAAGGTGCAGGGTACGCACGGTCTAGACACACGCCCGTGTGTCTATCCGTGTGGGCACTTAGAGGCTATCTACCAAGCCTTTTTCTACTCTCATTTGCATACATTCATATACCAATTCAATAAAATCTCAAGTCATCAATTAGAACACATGAATTAACACATTTGGTTCAAGGAAGTAAAGTTTTCCTCCCATACACTTGGGAGAATTATTCCCACAACATTTACAAACAACTTAAGCCATCATCAATGGCTATACACAACCATACTATAAATTCTCTTAGGCCAACACAATTTGGCTATAACAATTAGACTTCATCAACTTTAAAAGAATCCCTATACATGCCATGACCCGATAGAACTTGAAACACCATACTAGGAGTCTACTCGATAGTGTGAAAACATCTCTGACGGCCTCCAACCTGAGCTAGTTAAAATAACCTATAAGAGATGGAAAAAAGGAAAGGAGTAAGCAATAATGCTTAGTAAGTTCATCTACATAAACTGACAAATACCGACATTCATTGCATGCACATAACCACAAGGTATTATACTGAATTTTTCTCTTTAACTCATGGTAATTTAACCACTCTGGAAGCTTACTCAATCTATCTCTTACCACATACATACCACGCCACTAGCCAACTGATCGTGTTAAATAGCACACATTCCTGCACTGATTGTCATGTAATCACATAAAACAACACACCAAGCATTTTCAATAAGCTACTCATACTACTAATCTCTCGGTGGTTTCGCACTTAGCCCACCATTGAATCTCTAATAGGGTGGTATCGCACTCAGCCCACCAATCATTTATAAGCGATGGTATCACACACAACCCATCGATTACTAATTAATCAGGTGGTAACGCACATAGCCCACCGATATTAATATAATTGATGGTATCGCACACAGCCCATCACTACCATCAATAAGGTGATATCGCACATAGCTCACCGTTATTTTACATTCATGGATAGTAATCCACAAGTATATCTCTATTTCAAATGTTCATCAGAGAACATCCTCACATACTTATATTCTTACTTAACTTTCTACGATACTCATTCGCATACACACAGTACATCAATAAATCTATCTCATGCAACTAAGGTGCATTAATAACACATATCCCACTAGGGGTTCATTATATAATCAATTCATCTCAATTCAGTTCTAGCACTTACTTGTACTTCTCGTGGTACAACCACCTACATTCAAATTGTTAACTAACTCTCTTGAGTCTCATACACATAGTTCTCATTGACATCATACCTCAATAGGGTCTTACACATATTAAAATATCGATACCATGTCCTTGACATGGTCTTATACGAACTCTTACACCGAGGCCATATTCCAATATGGTCTTACTCGAAACTTTAACCATCATCATATCATTCTATATACATTTTCCATTACTCTTAAATTCAATTCTCTTGACATCTCATCAAAGATATTTCATACATTCATAGTGTAAATCTACTTTCCATACAACATTGGAATATTAAATTAACTCGTACATAGTTGCAACAACCGCACATGAACTTACCTTGATGTCGAAAGGGTCGAAAGGGAGTTTTTGCCCACTTTTCTTTTTCACCCGTTCTAGGTCCGAAACTCAATTTCTTTGATCTAGAACAATGAAATTTACTAATCTAATCACTTATAAATCATAATACACCATAATCTACACTTTAGGTAAAAATGACTATTTTGCCCCTACACTTGGGCAAAATTACTATTTTGTCCCTAGGCTCGTAAATAAATTTTCATCACATTTTCTTGTTAAACAAGTCTAACTGAACATTTAATCCTCTTAAAACTATCTACAATTCCATCTATTTCAAGCCTTAATGAACAAATTACAACTTTAGCATTTTAGTCCCAATTAGGTGTTTTCATGACAACACCTTTCACAATAGTTGTTTCTCATCATCCTATCATTCATTTTCTTCCATAAAAACTCATCAAACAACATAAATTCTATCATGGTAAGTCCCTAGACTTTCAACCATATTGCAAACTAGTCCCCTCCTTAGAAAGCTTAAGCTTTGGGGACTCCAAAAGTACAATTTTTATCAAGAAAGATCATTAAAATCACTTACTTGTGAGGAGAATTGCTTGCTGAAATTTTAATCTTTCAAACCCCTCCCATGGCTGCTATTTCGGTGGAAGAAGAGAAGAAATAAAAAGATGATAGCTTTTTGCTTATTTCATCTTATTTTATTTCTTTTTAGTCACCTAACATGACCACATGTAATGCTCTTGTCCCCTCAGCTATCCTTGACCGGCCAACTCAATTAACAAGGCCAAATTGCACATTTGGGACCTCCAATTTATAATCCATAGCTACTTGGCACCTTTACCAGATAAAATGGAACTTTCGCACTTTATGCGATTTAGTCCTTTTTCGCAATTAAGCTAGAAATCGCTAAAATCAAGGCACCAAAATTTTCATGCATCCTCATAAACATGTTATAACACATAACATAACATGAAAAGAATTTTCTCTAACCTCGAATTAGTGATTCTGAGATCACTGTTCCGACTAGCCCCTAAATTGGGCTGTTACAGAAGACATCCAACAAGGCTTCGATATTCCTTTTCATCAAATCTCTCATGATCCCCAATACTTTTCAACTTCTCACCTTGAGCTAGAGGTGTACTCACTATTTTGCAGTTTGCCATGCAAAATTTGTTAAGTATCTTTAACGTAAAGGCATGTTGACTGACAAAAATGCCTTGATCTATCTGGTTCACTTCCATACCAAGGAAGTAAGTCATGGTCCCCAAGTCTGTCATATCAAACACATCTTGCATTTGTGTTTTGCAATCTTTAATTAAATCATCCTTGCTTCCTGTCACCAGCAAATCATCCACATAGATTGAAATAATCAGCAAGGTTTCATCTTGGGATTTCTTTACAAAGAGTGTTGGCTCACTCATACTTTTCTCAAATCCAAGACTTGATAGGTAAGCATCAATCCTGTCAAACCAGGCTCGAGGTGCCTACTTCAGGCCATAAAGCCTATAAACATTGTCCTCCTTTCCTTGGACTTTGAAACCATCTGGCTGCTCAATGAAAATCTCCTCTTTAAGGAAGCCATTTAATAAGGCAGACTTAACATCCAACTGATGAATTTTCCATTGTTTCTTTGTAGCCAAGGCAAACAGGAGTTTGATACTGTCTAGCCTTGCTACTGGAGCAAATGTCTCCAAAAAATCAATGCCATATTGCTGGCTATACCCTTTCACCACAAGCCTTGCCTTGTGCTTGTTCAATGAGCCATCATCATTGAATTTGGCTCTAAAAACCCACTTGACACTTATGATTTTCTTCTGATCAGGTCTATCCACCAGATCCCAAGTTTCATTCTTGTGGATCATTTCTAATTCAGCTTCCATGGCTCTCTTCCAATGCTTGTCTCAACAGCTTCCTCAAAGCTTGAAGGCTCAACTATGGCTGATCGCTGTGAAGTCAGAGTTTTAAAATTTATAAAGATAATGATTGAACCTGGAAACTGACTATGACAACGATTGAGGTAAGTGCACCTATCGAACAGTAGTATAGCTTAGGCAAGACCGGATTGTCAAACCCAAAGGAACTAAAAGTACTAATACTAACTTTCTTTCTATTATTTAGCCTAAGAATTAAGCGAATGGTTGTTTAATCTAAATTAATTAACTACTAAACTTAAAGACTCTAAGACAAAGAAGAATGAATTTGGGAGAATACTTGAAGAAAAACCAATTAATTAAGACGACACCCAAGGAAGAATCCACCTAGACTTCACTTGTTATCTAACTCTGAACCAGACGATTTATTCATTTGACTTGATCCGTAAGATTCCCTAATTTATATTAAACACTCTCTCAAGGCGAATAACGTCTAACCCTAAGTTGATTAATTGAAATCTCTTTCTAATTAAAACCCCTAGAATTGCATTAACTCGATCTATGGTCTCCCATATTAGGTTTCACCCTAATCCGGCAATGCCTCGTCACCCTATCTCTAGGCACGCGATCAACTCCGCTTAACTATGCTAGATCTACTCCTAGGCAGGGACTTTTGCTCCTCCACCTAAGCACATCAAACTTGAATTAATATCCGCGAAATATCAACACAAGAATTAAGAACACATAATTAAGAACAAATCAAATATTTATCATATAGTTCAGCAAACGATAACAAGATTCATCTAAGTTTCATCCCCCTCAGGTATCTGAGAGTTTAGTTCATAACAATAAAAAAAACATCTCAGAAGAAAGGATAAAACAAAACATAAGAAATCCCTAAAACCCCCTGAAGGAATTGAAGAGAAGATCCTCTGTCTTGAGTATGATTCCGACTTCTTGAGATGGATCAACTGGCTATCCCCGAGTGAATCCCCACAAATCTACCTTCTCTGGCCTAGCGAGACGACCCTAAATGGTAGCTTTAGGCTCCCGTCGACTCCCCCCTTTTAGGTCATACTTAGGGTGTATTTATAGGCTTTTGGAATGTGTTTCTTTGCCCCTAAGTATCCAAATCCGATTGAAATTGCTCTTTTCCGCTGCAGGGACACGGCCATGGCACACGCCCGTGTGAATCGAGGTCAGGCCGTGTTCGGACTTTATTAATGAGGTACGACCGTGTATTTTGTGGCTTAGACCGTGTTTGAGATTATTGAGGAGGCACGGCCGTGTAGTCTTGGGCCCAGGCCGTGTTGATTTCATGCTTTAGCCCATTTGGCTCGTTTTAAGCCTGTTTCTTGTTCTTTTCATCCTTCGGTGCTTCCCTGAGTATAAAACATGAAAAGAAAGGATTAAGAGCACCTTTTTATATAAAATAAGGGATAATTTATCCAAAAGCATACTAAATGTGGGATTAAAATATGTTACTTTTACGGTTTATCACATGCCCCCACACTTAAGCTTTTGCTTGTCCTCAAGCAAAATTCTCAACTTACAATTAAAATGAACTTTCCATGATTCAATATTCCTATCAACAATGTCTCATCATAATTCATAGATAATTTATACATGGATAATTTAATTCAAAGAGTCCTAAAGATTCAAACAATCTAAGTCATACATTTGTAGCACAAAACATAGGTGTTTCCCCTAATCTAAATAATTACCTCTGATTCAAAACCTACAAGGATTGACATCCTCACAAAAGATTCACTCAAATCACTCGAAGTGTTTAAGGTTCAGAATTAAGCACTCAAAAGTCAAACCTGAAAAGTTAATCCCATAGGCTTGCATGAAAATCAAATCTCCACCACTGTAATATGAAATGATGCACAAATCAAAAGGTCTTTGAAAGGGTTGTAACGGGGCTTGGGTTAAAGGTGTGGTTAAAGGCTGAATTAGAGGGTTAGAATCGAGATCGACCTAAAAATTACCTAACCAGAAATAATGAACTAAATAAAGGTAATTACATCAATTTGAAAAAAAAATACTAATACTACGAGCTTCTTCTTCAATATTTGGAATTCAAACGTATAAGCTCACTTAATCACAAAACTAGTAATGAATAACGACTATACTTCAATTTTTTTTTAGAACAAATCATAAATACATAACAAAGGATAAATTACTGAAATAAAGAACATAGTTAGGCTATTAATCGAATCAAATCTCGATATAAGGGTAGTCAAAAGGAATGGTGATAACAAAAATAAAGGGTTTCTGGGTTAAAATTAGTGGGTGAGTTAATAAAAAGGGTTGTTAGGTTTAAACGGGGTTCACCAGGGGTTAATTATGAAGGTAGGTTTCTAGTGGAGTAAGCGGGTTAAATCCTAGGTGCCTTTATCATTTCTGTATATCAAATCAAAGATGTGGTCTCAACATGTATAATCGATGCAAGTTCTAGAATAACAAATCAATGTTGACACACTCATAATCAAACAGTGAGCATGAAAAAGGATATATGCTCTTATAAGGCTCAAAATCTCACAAACATTATGGGTATTTTGATATCAACCTCGTAAATTTCAAACGTCAAAGTAATATTTAAGTTCAGGTAGACAACCTAGAAAAAAAATTTATTTCTTGAAAAATAGACTTATTATGCTTGATTCTCTAGTATTCTTAGAATTTAATTATCAATGCACAATTATCAATTACTTAATCTAAAACATATCAATAAATATCATAAATCATGGAAATTTCATTCTAATCATAATATGAGAAACTTACTTTAAGACAAGATATAATTCAGGGAATTGAGAACAATGCAAAAAGTTTGGCACCTAATTTCAGGCATTTGAGAATAATGAAAAAAAAAGTTAGGCACCTTTTTAGGTTGTTCACCCCCGATCATTGTGAAGTCGAGTTTTAAAATTTATAAAGATAATGATCGAACACGAAACTAACTATGACAACGATTGAGGCAAGTGCACCTATCGAACAGTAGTATAGCTTAGGCAAGACCGGATTGTCGAACCCACAGGAACTAAAAGTACTAATACTAACTTTCTTTCTATTATTTAGCCTAAAATAAGTGAAGTTGTTTATTAATCCAAATTAACTAATTACTAAGCTAAAGATGCAAAGACAAAAAGAATGAATTGGGGAAACACTTGGAAAAAAACTCAGTTGATTAAGACGATACCCTTAGGAAGAATCCACCTAGACTCCACTTTTTATCTAACACTGAACCAGACGATTTATTCACTTGACTTGATCCGTAGGACTCCCTAACGTATATTAAACCCTCTCTCGAGGCGAATAACGTCTAACCCTAGGTTAATTAATTGAAATATCTTTCCCATTAATAACCCCCTAGAATAGCAGTAAATCGATCTATGGACTTCCCATATTAGGTTTCACCCTAATCCGGCAAAATTTCGTCACCCTATCTCTAGGCGCGCGATCAACTCTGCTTAATTATGATAGATCTACTCTTAAGTAGGGACTTTTGCTCCACCACCTAAGCACATTCAACTTGAATTAATATTCGCAAAATATTAACACAAGAATTAAGCACACATAATTGAGAACAAATCAAGTATTTATCATATAGTTCAGAAAATAATAACAAGATTAATCTAGGTTTCATCCCCTTCAGGTATCTGAAGGGTTTAGTTCATAACAGTAAAAGAAAACATCTAAGAAGAAAAGATAAAACAAAACATAAGAAATCCCTAAAACCCCCTGAAGGAATTGAAGAGGAGATTCTCCGTCTTGAGTAGAATTTTGGCTTCTTGAGATGGATCAACTGGCTATCCCTTGAGAGTTTCCCAAAAATCTGACATTTTCAGCTCGGCTCCTTGGCCTAGCTGACCGCCCGTCGACTCCCTTCGACAGAGGGTTTCTGTTGCACTCCTTTTAGGTTATAATTAGGGTGTATTTATAGCCTTTTGGAATGTGTTTCTTTGCCCCTAAGTTTCCTTTTCTGAGTGAAATTACTCTCCTTCACGGCAGGGGCACGGCCATGGCACACGCCCGTGTGAATCGTGGCCAGGCCGTGTTAGACTCCATTAGTGAGGCACGGCCGTGTAGATATCAGGCCGTGTTCTAGTATATTTGAGGAGGCACGGCTGAGTGGGCTTTAGTCCAAGCCGTGTCGATTTCTTCTTTGGCCCATTTTGGTCCGTTTTGAGCCCGTTTCTCGTTCTTTTTATTCTTGGGTGCTTTCCTGAGAATAAGACATGAAAAGAAAGGATTAAGAGCACCTTTTTACATAAATCAAGGGATAAATCATCCAAAAGTATGCTAAATGTGGGATTAATATATGTTACTATTTCAGTTTATCAAATACCCCCACACTTAAGCTTTTGCTTGTCCTCAAGCAAAATTCTCAGCTTACAATTAAAACGAACTTTCAATAATTCATAATTCCTATCAACGGTATCTTATCATAATTCATAGATAATTTATACACGGATAATTCAATTCAAAGAGTCCTAAGGATTCAAACAATCTAAGTCATAGATTTGTAGCTCGAAAATATAGGCGTCTCCCCTTATCTAAATAATTACCTTTAATTCAAAACTGATAAGGATTGACATCCTCACTAGAGATTCACTCAAATCACTCAAAGTGTTTAAGGTTTAGGAAAAAGCGCTCAAAAGTCGAACATGAAAAGTTCATCCCATAGGCTTGCCTGAAAATCAAATGTCCACCACTATAATATGAGATGATGCACAAATCAAAAGGTCTTTGTCAGGGTTGTAACGGGGCTAGGGTTAAGGTGTGGATATAGGCTGAATTAGAAGGTTAGAATCGAGATTGAATTGATAAAATACCTAACTAGAAACAATAAACTGAATAATACGAGCTTCTTCTTTAATATTTGGAATTCAAACGTATAAGCTCACTTAATCACAAACTAGTAATGAATAATGAATATACTTTGATTGATTTTTTTTTAGGAACAAATCATAAATACATAACGAATGATAAATTACTGAAATAAAAACATAGTTAGACTATTAATCAAATCAAATCTCGATATAAGGGAAGTCAAAAGGAATGGGGATAATAAAAACAAAGGGTTTCTTGGTTAATATTAGCGGTTATGTCAATAAAAAGGGTTGTTAGGATTAGAAGGGGTTCACTAGGGGTTAATTGTGAAGGTAGGTTTTTAATGGAGTTAGTGGGTTAAAACCTAGGTGCCTTTATCATCTCTGTATATCAAATCATAGGTGTGGTCTTGATATGTATAAACAAGGCAAGTTCTAGAATAACAAATCAATGTTGACATACTCATAATCAATAAAGTGAGCAAGAAAAAGAATATATGCTCTATAAGGCTCAAAATCTCACAAAAATTATGGGTATTTTTGACATCAACCTCGTAAGTTTCAAACTTCAAAGTAATATTTAAACTCAGTTCGACAACCTAGCAAATTTTTGATTTCTAAAAAATAGACTTATCATGCTTGATTCTCTAGTATTCTTAGAATTTAATTATCAATGCACAATTATCGATGACTTACTCTAAAACATATCAATAAAAATCATAAATCATTAGAAATTTAATCCTAATTAGTAATATGAGGAATTTACTTAAAAACAAGACTAAATTCAGGATTTTGAGAACAATGCAAAAAGTTTGGCACCTAATTTCAGAAATTTGAGAATAATTAAAAAAATTAGGTGCTTTTTTAGGTTGTTCACCCTCGACACTTAAGATGTACATTGCCCTCAATGTACAAAGCTAGATATAAAGACAATAATACTACAATCATAAGATATGGGAAGAAGTGAAACTTCCTGAATTTTGGATGGATTCCTTGAGTCGGAGGTGAAAGATAAGTTGGAGGGGCCGGTCTGGATGACGATCCTGCGCTAGATGAAGAAATTGGGTAGCTCGTGGAGGATTAGCCAGGATACAATGATAATAATTAAAACTATACTAATTAAATAATTAAAGAAAAGCAAGCTAAAGTGAAGAAAAATAAAGATGAAACTAAAATTAAAAGAAAAGATGGATGGACCGTAGAGTCCTTATTGTTGGGTGTGATTTCTAAGGCTGGGGATATGGTGGTGGTCGTGGCGTGATTCCCTAGCAGCCTTTAGAACCTAAAACTAAGAAACTAAGATAAAATAAACTAAATTAAGTAGAAGAGAAGTAAAGATAAGGAAATTGAAGCAAAATAGAAAACGAAATAAAAATTAAATGGCCTCAAATATCCTTGGCTCGTCGAATGATTGAAGCGGCCGGCATGAACTTATATGTTTCGGTCTCTATGAGAGAGACTGTGCTTGGCTTCTTCTGCTTCTTTGGCATTATTCTGGTGTAGCTCAAGGGTATAGAGAAAAGGGGTAGGAAAGAAAATGAAAAGTTGAAGGTTGAAAGTTAGTAGGAGAAGAGGGAATGGAGGGGGGGTTAAATAGATTTTCAAACCTGGTACAACCCTATGCCCGTGCGCCTTAGGCGTGTCGATTCACACAGATGCCTTGCACTGCCGTGTGTCTAGGTGTGTTGGTTCACCCACGCCCGTTTTACAGATTGCCACGCCCGTTGGTAATAAGTCAGTGTCGTCCACGGCCGCCGCGCCGCACGTATCGCGGGCATTCGCTGCGCGCCCGTGGGCGTGGTTGGAGTCTCGTGACTTGAAGATTTGATTCTCTCTGACTCGTACTACCTCTGCCATGTTAGTACGACAATCCGGGGCATCCACACGGCCACGACCACGGCCGTGTGCTAGGCTGTGTGGCCTGGAAATCTGCACTTTTTGGTTAGTTTAAAGCTAGATACTATAAAGAAAAAATAGAATAAATAAGAAAAATAAAAATGTAAAAGTTAATGGGGTTAGTGCTTGGGTTGCCTTCCGAGAAGCGCTCGTTTATAGTCTTAAGCTAGACTTTCCTCTCGTTTGCATCATCAGGGTGGTTTGAGGAGTTGGAAGTCCTTCCTCATGCTATCAGTTTTATCCTCATGAAAAAGTTTAATTCGAGATGCGTTTATAGTAAAAGTACCAAAAATAGGATTACTTACCTCGACTGTTCCGTATGGGAAAACACTGGTTACCCTAAAAGGTATTTCTTTGTTTGTGTCAGGGTCTGAAAGAGATATTCGAGGATCTGCCTTATCTAACAGTACCTGGTCTCCTATTTTGAGGTGGTTTGTTGTTCCTATGAGCTCTTCTGGGGGCTCCTTTGGTTTTACCTTGTGTAGTTTCGGTTCTTCATCGTTTATCCCTAATTTTTCCTTGAAGTGTGTCTTCCACTCGTCTAGATCATCGATCTGAATCCTTCGATCTTCATGAACTACTTCCTTTTTGGCATGGGGTTTAGGATCAAGTTCAGTTGTATTCTTTTGTGGTGCTTCCTGAAAATAAGGGTTAACCGAATGGTTATTAGTAGAATTTACGTTCTCACCTTGATTACTCGATGTTCTGGCTGAGTCGAGAGCCTTGAGGGTGATCGTCTCATTCCCTACACGAAGCTTGAGTTCTCCTGCATCAATATCAATTTTAGTCCTAGCAGTTGCTAAAAAGGGTCTTCCTAAAATTAAGGGAATCGAATTATCCTCATCCATGTCTAAGACAACAAAATCTACTGGGAAAACGAATTTGTCAATTTTTATAAGAACATCTTCGATAATACCCCTAGGAATTCTAACAGTTTTATCAGCTAATTGAATGCCCATCCTAGTTTGTTTGGGTTTCCCTAGACCTAATTGTTTAAACCATTTATAAGGCATGACATTTATGCTTTCCCCTAAATCAGCTAATGCATTATCAACAGTTAGTCTACCAATTAAACATGGAATTGTAAAACTCCCTGGATCTTTTAGCTTTTGCGGTAGTCTATTCTGTAACATTGCTGAGCATACTGCATTTAATTCCACATATGGATCCTCGTCTAATTTGCGTTTGTTCGTCAAGAGATGTTTTAAAAATTTCCTCGAACTGCATCGTGAAAGAGCTTCAAGTAGCGGTAAGTTAATATGTAATTTCTTTAAAAGTTTAAGAAACTTACCGAACTATTCCTCTGTGTCGTCTCTCGTTAATGCTTCGAGATATGGTATGCGAGGTTGGTACTCCTTGATTACCGGTTTTGGTTTTTCTTGTGTTACCTTAACTTTACCTTTTTCTACCTCGTTTCCTTGTATTGGACTGAGTTTGTCTAATCCTTCACTTTCTTGAGCTGTTATGGCTTGGATTTGCTCCTTTGGATTAATCTCACTGTTGCTTGGTAGACGCCCTTGCGATCGTGTAGACATCAGCTTTGCGAGTTGTCCAACTGACTTAGAAACTTCCTCAACTGACTTAGTGACTTCCCTAACTTGGCTCTTGATCCCTTTGATCGATGCTTGTTGGGTCTTAAGGGTGGTTTCAGTGTCTTGGAGATGGCTTTCTGTGGATGCCATGAATCTTGTCAGCATCTCTTCAAGGTTTGGCTTCTTCTCCTGTGGATAGGGCTGATTTTGGAAATTTTGAGGAGGTTGTTGTCTTTGATTTCCTTGATTTCCTTGACCTCCCCACGAAAAATTTGGGTGGTTCCTCCAACCTGGGTTATAATTATTACTATATGGGTTATTATTAGATCTGAAATTGTTACCTATATAGTTCATCACATTCGCTCTCGTGCTCGGTTGGTAGGGTGGGTACTCGGGATTCGCCACGGTTCCACTTTGCGCCTGACCGCAATCTTTGGATGTACTGCGAAGAACACAAACTATCAAGCTTTTTATTCATCATCTCTACCTGTGTTGAGAGCATGGTTACTGCATCTATGTTGAAAACTCCGGCGAATTTTGTTGGTTTGGTCCTTGTAACCTGCCACCGATAGTTATTCAGTGACATCTCTTCTATAGACTAAAATTATCTGCCAAAAGCAAAATAGAGGAAAAATTAGCAAAGTAAAAAAAATGATAAAAATAAAAATAAAAATAAATTGCAAAAAATAAAAAAATGGCTAAAGTAATAAAAATAGAGCTTTCTTAATATTTTAGTTCCCCAACAACGGCGCCAAAAACTTGATCGCTGTGAAGTCAGAGTTTTAAAATTTATAAAGATAATGATCGAACCTGGAAACTAACTATGACAACGATTGAGGCAAGTGCACCTATCGAACAGTAGTATAGCTTAGGTAAGACCGAATTGTCGAACCCACAGGAACTAAAAGTACTAATACTAACTTTCTTTCTATTATTTAGCCTAAAATAAGTGAAGTTGTTTATTAATCTAAATTAACTAATTACTAAGCTAAAGACACAAAGACAAAAAGAATGAATTGGGGAAACACTTGGAAAAAAACTCAGTTGATTAAGACGATACCCTTAGGAAGAATCCACCTAGACCCCACTTGTTATCTAACACTGAACCAAACGATTTATTCACTTGACTTGATCCGTAGGACTCCCTAACGTATATTAAACTCTCTCTCGAGGCGAATAACGTCTAACCCTAGGTTAATTAATTGAAATATCTTTCCCATTAATAACCCCCTAGAATAGCAGTAAATCGATCTATGGACTTCCCATATTAGGTTTCACCCTAATCCGGCAAAATCTCGTCACCCTATCTCTAGGCGCGCGATCAACTCCGTTTAATTATGATATATCTACTCTAAAGCAGGGACTTTTGCTCCACCACCTAAGCACATTCAACTTGAATTAATATCCGCGAAATATTAACACAAGAGTTAAGCACACATAATTAAGAACAAATCAAGTATTTATCATATAGTTCAGAAAACAATAACAAGATTCATCTAGGTTTCATCCCCTTCAGGTATCTGAAGGGTTTAGTTCATAATAGTAAAAGAAAACATCTCAAAAGAAAAGATAAAACAAAACATAAGAAATCCCTAAAACCCCCTGACGGAATTGAAGAGGAGATCCTCCGTCTTGAGTAGAATTCTGGCTTCTTGAGATGGATCAACTGGCTATCCCTTGAGATTTTCCCACAAATCTGACCTTTTCAGCTCGGCTCCTTGGCCTAGCTGACCGCCCGTCGACTCCCTTTGACAGAGGGTTTCTATCGCACTCCTTTTAGGTTATACTTAAGGTGTATTTATAGCCTTTTGGAATGTGTTTCTTTGCCCCTAAGTATCCTTTTTCGAGTGAAATTACTCTCCTCCACGGCAGGGGCACGGCCATGGCACACGCCCGTGTGAATCGTGGCCAGGCCGTGTTGGACTCCGTTAGTGAGGCACGGCCATGTAGATTGACATCAGGCCGTATTCTAGTATAGTTTAGGAGGCACGACCGTGTGGGCTTTAGTCCAGGCCGTGTTGATTTCTTCTTTGGCCCATTTTGGTCTGTTTTGAGCCCGTTTCTCGTTCTTTTTATTCTTGGGTGCTTTCCTGAGTATAAGACATGAAAAGAAAGGATTAAGAGCACCTTTTTACATAAATCAAGGGATAAATCATCCAAAAGTATGCTAAATGTGGGATTAAAATATGTTACTATTTCGGTTTATCACCCACACACTTAAGATGTATATTGCCCTCAATGTACAAAGATAGATAATAGCAAAATAAAATCATACGATAGGGAGAGAGGTGAAACTTCCTGAATTTTGGATGAAGTCAATGAAAAGAAACTGGATAGGATTGGAGGTGAACGTGGGGAAGCGTCTCGAACCGTTTGAACTTGAATCCTTAAAGTAGCCGGTCTGATTTTATTGTATTCTAAGCTAAATCTAAATGCCATTGAGAAAAAGAAAAATAATAAAGGAAGTAAAAATAAAAATAAAAATAAAAATAAAAATAAATATAAAAATAAATATAAAAATAAAAATAAAAATAAAAATAAAATTAAATAGAGATACGGTCCAGGCCCATGTGCCTACCCGTGGTGTCCATACGGCCACGGCCACGGCCGTGTGCAAGGCCGCGTGGGTGTGGAAATTTACGCCTAAATATGAAAATAAATAAAATGAAACTAATAAGTAGAGTTAGTGCTCGGGTTGCCTCTCGAGAAGCGCTCGTTTAAAGTCTTGAGCTAGACTTACCTCTTATTCGCATTATCAGGGGGGTTTGAGGAGCTGAAAATCCTTTCTCATGCATTCAATTTGGTTTTTGATATATAGTTTAAGTCGAGTAGTGTTTACCTTAAAAGTGATGAATTTAGGATTAGTTACCTCGACTGTTCCATCTGGGAAGATTTTGAGTACCTGATCTCCTATCGTAAGTTGGGTTGTCCCATCGTTAAGTTTCTCGTAGAGTTGCCTCGTTTTTGCTTTGTGTATTTCTTTGAAGTGTATCTTCCACTCGCCTAGTTCATTGATCCAAGCTTTCGTGCCTCATGAATTTCTTCTTTATTGACACGAGGTCTAGGATCCGGCATGCGAAAGAGTTTCAAAAAACGGCAAGTTAATAAGAAACTTCTTTGGAGGTTTAAGAAATTTACCTAATTGTTCCTCTGTGTGGTCTTTCTTTATCACCTTGGGGTATGGCATATGAGCTTGGTACTCTGTAATTACCGGGTTTGGTAAGTCATGGCTTACCTCAACCTTACCTTCACTTACTACAGGCTCTTGCCTTGGGTCAGATTCCACTAACCTTTCACTGTCATGAGCTGTTACGGCTTGAATTTGCTCTTTTGGGTTAGTTTCAGTGTTGCTTGGTAGACGCCCTTGCGGTCGTTCAGAAATTATCTTTGCGAGTTTTCCAACTGTGTTAGTAAGTTGTACAACTGTCTTAGTGAGTTCCCCAACTTGGCTCTCGATCCCTTTAATTGATGCCTGTTGATTCTTAAGGGTGGTCTCAGTGTCTTGGAGATGGTTATCTATGGCTACCATGAATTTTGTCAGCATCTCCTCGAGATTCGACTCCTCTTTCTGTTGGTAAGGTGGTTGTTGAAAATTTGGAGGAAGTTTCGGTCCTTGGCTACTTTGATCATCCAATGAGAAATTAGGATGGTACCTCCAACCTGCATTATAAGTGTTACTATAAAAATTATTTTGAGGTCTAGAATAGTTACCCATATAGTGGACTTGTTCGTTCTCTATGCCATATCCGTAGGGTGGGTACTCCAGATTCGCCACGCCTCCGATTGTTTCGTACTGCATAACTGGATGTATCTGTGAAGAACACAAATCATCAAACTTTTTATTTAACATCTCTAACTGGTTTGATAGCCTGGTTATTGGGTCGAGGTTGTAGATATCGGCTGCTTTTGTTGGCTTTGTCCTCATAACATGCCACTGATAGTTATTCAGTGCCATCTCCTCTATCTGCCAAAATCAAAATAAAAGAAAATTAAGCAAAGTAAAAAAATAAATATAAATATAAAAAAATAAAATAAAATGATAATAATAATAATAATGATAATAATGGCTAAAGTAATAAAAATAGAGCTTTCTTAATATTTTAGTTCCCCGACAACGGCGCCAAAAACTTGATCACTGTGAAGTCAGAGTTTTAAAATTTATAAAGATAATGATCGAACCTGAAAACTAACTATGACAACGATTGAGGCAAGTGCACCTATCGAATAGTAGTATAGCTTAGGCAAGACCGGATTGTCGAACCCAAAGGAACTAAAAGTACTAATACTAACTTTCTTTCTATTATTTAGCCTAAGAATTAAGCGAATGGTTGTTTAATCTAAATTAATTAACTACTAAAATTAAAGACTCTAAGACAAAGAAGAATGAATTTAGGAGAATACTTGAAGAAAAACCAATTAATTAAGACGACACCCAAGGAAGAATCCACCTAGACTTCACTTGTTATCTAACTCTGAACCAGACGATTTATTCATTTGACTTGATCCGTAGGATTCTCTAATTTATATTAAACCCTCTCTCGAGGTGAATAACGTCTAACCCTAGGTTGATTAATTGAAATCTCTTTCTAATTAAAACCCCTAGAATTGCATTAACTCGATCTATGGACTCCCATATTAGGTTTCACCCTAATCCAGCAATGCCTCGTCACCCTATCTCTAGGCGCGCGATCAATGCCGCTTAACTATGCTAGATCTACTCCTAGGCAGGGACTTTTGCTCCTCCACCTAAGCACATCAAACTTGAATTAATATCCGCGAAATATCAACACAAAAATTAAGAACACATAATTAAGAACAAATCAAATATTTATCATATAGTTCAGCAAACGATAACAAGATTCATCTAAGTTTCATCCCCCTCAGGTATCTGAGGGTTTAGTTCATAACAATAAAAGAAAACGTCTCAGAAGAAAGATAAAACAAAACATAAGAAATCCCTAAAACCCCCTGAAGGAATTGAAGAGAAGGTCCTCCATCTTGAGTAAGATTCTGGCTTCTTGAGATGGATCAACTGGCTATCCCCGAGTGAATCCCCATAAATCTGCGTTCTCTAGCCTAGCGAGACGCCCCTAAACGGTAGCTTTAGGCTCCCATCGACTCCCCCCTTTTAGGTCATACTTAGGGTGTATTTATAGGCTTTTGGAATGTGTTTCTTTGCCCCTAAGTATCCAAATCCGATTGAAATTGCTCTTTTTTGAGGCAGGGACACGGCCATGGCACACGCCCGTGTAAATCGAGGTCAGGCCGTGTTCGGACTTTATTAATGAGGCACGGCCGTGTATTTCATGGCTTAGACCGTGTTCGAGATTATTGAGGAGGCACGGCCGTGTGGTCTTGGGCCCAGGCCGTGTTGATTTCATGCTTTGGCCCATTTGGCTCGTTTTAAGCCCGTTTCTTGTTTTTTTCATCCTCCGGTGCTTTCCTGAGTATAAAACATGAAAAGAAAGGTTTAAGAGCACCTTTTTATATAAAATAAGGGATAATTCATACAAAAGCATACTAAATGTGGGATTAAAATATGTTACTTTTACGGTTTATAAATGGCCACATTGCATCTTAGGTAAATATCAGCAATGGACCTGGTGCCTCTTACAGAAGGATCATCCACATTTGCATTGCTAACTTCATTTTCTGCTGGTTCTAGGTTGCTATCAATTAAATTCTCTTCAACCTGACTTGCATGAGAACCATCCCAGCTCTAAGTCTTTTCTTCATCAAATTTGACATCCCTACTCACCAGAATTTTCTTGGTTGAGGGATCATATACCTTGTAGCCCTTCTTGGTGCTGTTGTAGCCTACAAATATGGCTGGAGCTGACCTTTTCTCGAGCTTGGTTCTTCTTTCAGCAGGTACAAGCACATAGCACACACATCCAAACACATTCAAATAAGAAACTGATGGCTTGTGTCCATGCCATACCTCAAAAGGTGTTTTGTCCTTCACAACATTTGTTGGAAGCCTGTTGAGCAGATATACTGAGGTGTTGACAGCCTCAGCTGTAACATCCTGAAATTAGGGGTTCTGCATTTTATGTTTATCATGTGTTGGCATGCTCAGTTTGTTAATTTAGTATGTTTGGGGGTCCCGGGAAGGCTTGGGGTTAAGCTTGAGCCTTGGTGAAAATTTTGTTTTTTAGGCTCTTTAGGGGAGAGCTGGTTGAGGCAGGTCTCAAGTGTAATTTCTGGTGTTTGTTGACACAAAAAGAAGTGTGGTGGAGTGGCAATAAGGCGCCACTTAAGGTGCAGGAGTGTGACGCCACAAGAGAGCAGCATGGGGAAGGTGTTCGAGTCGCATTAACAGCATTCGGAAGCTTTATTTTTGCGCCTAAGGAGCTAAGTGTTGGCATTCGGCTGGACTCTTCATGGTGGTTGGTTGAATGAGTCAAAGTGTTTGAATGGAAGGTGTGGAGGGATTTGTGGAGGAAGACTTGGTCTACTATTTCAAAATGGGTGAAATGGAGTGAAAGTAGGAGCAAAGCATGGGATTTGATGTTGGTGGAGTGGTGGCCGAATGTGGGAAACTTGAAAGGGGGGAGAATTCGGTTTAGTGCTAGCTTAGGTGGTGTGCCGAAATTCTTGAGGCTGTAGGCATTTGTTTCATTTCCATTTTGTTTGCTTATTTGGTCATTAGAGCATGTAAGAGTGCCGATTTTTCTAGTCTCATTGAGTTCTCATTTTCTCCCATTTTGGCTTTCCTATTTTATTTTATCGGTGGTCTAAGACCACAGTGGGTTGGCCCCACGTATACATAAACTTATCAGAGATCGTCACGGTGGTCTGAGACCACAGTGGGTTGGCCCCACGATTATATATTTTAGTGACTTTGTCACGAGTGGTCCGGGACCACGGTGGTCAAGAACCACAGTGGCATGATGCCACGAGTGTTTGGATGATTCAGGTGTGTAGAGGATGAAAAACTAGGTTGGGCTGGGCTACATTGCATACATGTGATATACGCTATATTGAATGGGCTAAGGCCTAATGTGCATCTGTGGGCTTAAGGCCCAGATTTTATTTAATGGGGATTTACACACTGAGTCTCGATGACTCACCCCTCTGCTTAAATTTTGCAGGTAATCACTAGATTGCGGATTTGGAGCCGAGGCGGACCCGAGGTGGCCATGCAGTAATTTCTAGTCATTTCGTCTTCTTTATTTTTAAAAATCACTATTAACTCTGGGTTTTTGTTGTAATAAGGCCACTATAACTTTAATTTGGGTTTTGATTTAATGTTGATATCGCATGCTTAATAAACTGTTGAAAATGGAGTTTATCTAAGATTAAAAACTTGAACAATAAGTTTTCAAAACGATTTGAATCAGAGACTTTACTTAAAACCGCAACATTGTTTTCAACTGGCAAGTTTTGTGGAATTTCTTAAAATCGACCTTTGACGAATAAACCTGACTCCGTAATACAGTTCAAATTAAACAACTATTTTAAATTTTCTTTAAAAGTTCGAAAACATAACGCAAGGGTTTCAAAATCACGATATTTGGTTAGTTTTTGTTAAATTTACTATCCTGTAGCATACCAGACTTTGTCGTAGCGTATTGACCGAGTTTGGGATGTTACAATTATGGTATCAGAGCCTAGGTTGCAAAACTCAACTGTGGAATGGGTTCGAAAATGTTTTCCAAAAATAGATTTGAAAAATAGATTAAAAATATATGTCTTTCTAGAAGTATGGCACACCGAGTCTCCGACACCAAATCCGCACGGTAAGTCTTCTGGCTATTGATTGTTTTGCATAAAGTAATTGTATTGTGCTGTGATTGCTAGTACTAAGAAAATCAACTTTAGAGACTGCAACCTTTAGGTATATGTATATGTGTTCGCGAGAACTACTTTTAATCCTATTTTCATAAGACTGTTCGGTAGTAAACAGTGAAAGAAATACTAATTCATAAAACTCTTAATCAGATTAAGTCGAATTAGTAGTCATGAGCGCTAGAGGATGTGGACATGGTATGCGAGCCCGTGGTAGAGGCCGAGGTGTTGGGGCTGAACTTTCAGAATCGGGTCAAGGGTCGGAAGGTGAAGTGCCGGCGTCACCAATTGCGGAAATGGAATTTTAGGATCAAACTGGTGGAGACGATGCTGTGTCACAAGCTATGTTGCGAGTTCGTTCGCGGGTTCTTTGGAGCAAGCACGGGGTCGATGAGCTCAAAATGCGGTTCGAGCGACTACGAGCCAATGGGGAAATTTGAGATGTTTAGGGGCATTTCTGGTGTGGCTCCTAACATAGTGGAGTACTGGCTGGAGGCAGTGGAACGGATCATGGATGATCTTGACTGTACCGCGGAAGAGAAATTGAAAGGAGTGGTGTCTCTTCTACGGGATGAGGCATACCAGTGGTGGCTTACGGTAAGGGATGGTACGGCAGCTGACCGCATTACCTGGGACTTCTTTAAATCAACATTTCAAGGAAAGTATATTGGGTCGAGCTATGTGGACGCTCAGCGGAAGGCATTCCTAAACTTGGTTCAGGGGAGTAAGTTAGTGGCCGAATATGAGGCGAAATTCCTACGTCTAAGCCGTTATGCTCGAGGTATCGTTGCAACAGATCATCAGCGTTGTGTCCAATTTGAAGATGGTCTGAGGGATGAGTTGCGAGTACTGATACCTCCGCAACGGGAAAGAGAATTTGCTATTTTAGTTGAGAAGGCTAAGATAGCCGAGGAGGTGAAGCGGTCCGAAAAATAGAATCAGGACAGGGACAGTGGTAGAAATAAAAGGAATTTTGGGTCGTCAGGATCTATTGGGGGTTTCTAAAAGAGGCCTAGGCTCGGTGGGCTGAGTCGAGTTACGAGGCTTGTTGTTGTTGGGCGGTCTCAGCAGTGTGCTACGTGTGGGAAGTTTCACTCGGGAGAGTGCTGGGCAAGAAGTAATGGATGTTACAGGTGTGGATCAATAGATCATCGGGTAAGGGACTATCCGCAAGAGCTAAACAGAGCGCGGCCAGTGGGTCAGAGTTATGTTCAGTCTTGAAGAGGTGGTCAGCAACCACACAGGGGTCGTGGTCCCGCTAGGAGTGGAAATGGTTTTGGCCAAGGGCGTGGAGCACTGGGCAGAGGTGCTGGGAATACAGATGCGAGACAGCTTGGGTTGGTTTATGCAGCTAGACGCTGAGAGGAGGGCAATGCACCGGACGTCATAACCGGTACGTTCCTTATTTTTTGTTCACCCTTTATAGCAGTGATTGATATTGGGTCTACGCATTCCTATATTGCTAGTACTGTGTCTGGAACACTGAACATAGAATCTGAGATTGCTTCTAGAGAGATGACTGTGCTTAGCCCTTTAGGACAATCTGTAGTGGTGAACAAACTCTTTAGGAATGTGCCTTTAGAAGTACAAGGGATAGTTTTTCCGGCTGACTTGATGGAACTGCCATTCGGCGAGTTCGATTTGATCTTAGGCATGGACTGGTTAGTAAAGTATCGAGCGAACTTGGATTGCGCGGCTAAGCGCATGGTGTTGAGAACTTCCGAGGATGATGAGGTGCTAGTGATAGGTGAAAAAAGGAATTATCTGTCCAATGTAGTGTCTGCTCTTAAGGCTGAAAGGATGGTGAGAAAAGGATGCGAGGCTTTCTTAGCTTTTGTTAGTGTGTTGGAAGCTAAAGAATTGTCTTAGAACAGTGAAGGAATTCTCTGATGTTTTTCTAGAAGAGCTTCTAGGGTTACCTCCGGATCACGAGGTAGAGTTCGGTATTGATCTTCTTCCGGGAACAGCTCCAGTATCCATTGCTCCATATAGGATGGCGCCAAAGGAGCTGGTGGAACTAAAAGCTCAGATTCAGGAACTGTTGGATCGGGGTTTTATCCGACCAAGTGTTTCTCCATGGGGAGCACCGGTGTTGTTCGTCAAGAAGAAGGACGGGTAGATGCGGATGTGCATTGACTATAGGCAACTGAACAAGTTGACGATTAAGAACAAGTACCCGTTGTCGAGGATTGATGACTTGTTTGATCAACTGCGAGGCGCTTCGGTTTTCTCAAAGATTGACTTGAGGTCAGGATATCATCAGCTTAAGGTCAAGGAGGCAGATATTTATAAGACAGCCTTTCGAACTCGTTATGGTCATTATGAGTTCCTAGTGATGCCGTTTGGGTTGACGAATGCACCAGCTGCGTTTATGGACATGATGAACCGGGTATTTCAACCCTATCTGGATCGGTTTGTCGTAGTGTTCATAGACGACATCTTGTTATATTCAAAAACGGAGGAAGAGCATGATTCGCATCTTCGAGTGGTTCTGCAGATTCTGAGAGAGAAGCAGCTGTACGCCAAATTCAGTAAGTGTGAATTTTGGTTGAGAGAAGTTACTTTTCTGGGACATGTCGTGTCTGCTGAGGGGATTAGGGTTGATCCCCGGAAGATTGAAGCCGTGTTGGACTGGAAACCGCCTAAGTTTGTGGCGGAAATTCAGAGTTTTCTTGGTCTGGCTGGGTACTACAGAAGGTTTGTTGAGGGGTTCTCGTTAATAGCTACACCGTTAACCAAGCTATTATGGAAAGGGGTATTGTTTGTCTGGTCAGACAAGCAGCATGAAAGTTTTGAGAAGTTGAAGAGGATTTTGACTGAAGCACCAATGTTGATTCAGCCTGAGGCCGGAAAGGAGTTTGTCGTCTACTGTGATGCGTCGCACACAGGGTTAGGATGTGTGTTGATGCAAGAGGGGAAAGTGGTAGCATATGCGTCTAGGCAATTGAGACCACATGAAGTGAACTATCCCACGTATGATCTAGAGTTAGCCGCGGTAGTGTTCACTCTGAAGATTTGGAGACACTACCTGTATGGAGAGAAGTCGATTATCTACACCGACCAAAAGAGCCTGAAATATCTCCTTACCCAGAAGGAGTTGAATTTAAGGCAGCGAAGGTGGATCGAGTTGTTGAAGGATTATGACTGCTCGATCGAGTACCATCCGGGTAAAGCTAACGTAGTGGCAGATGCGTTGAGCCATAAGGTAGTATCAGACTTGAGGGAAATGGTTGCTCATCTCAGCTTGTATGATGATGGAAGTTTGCTAGCGGAACGTTAAGTGAAGCCTTCTTGGGTCAGTCAGATCAAACAGAAACAATTGGCAGATGAATCATTAAGTTCAAAACTTCAGTCAGTAGCAAGTGGTGAGACAGTAGATTTTAGTGTGAACAGTGATGGGGTATTGTGTTTTAGTGGAAAGGTTTGTATGCCAAAGGATTCCGAGTTAAGGCAGAAGATTCTGCAAGAAGCGCATAGTAGTCCATAAGCTATGCATCCTGGTGGAAGTAAAATGTATCGGGATCTGCAAAGCGTTTTGGTGGCAGTGCCAAGCAAGAAGTTACCGATTTTATGAGTAAGTGCTTGACGTGTCAGCAGGTGAAGGCAGAACATCAGTTGCCATCGGGGTTGCTGCAGCCAGTGAAGATTCCACTTTGGAAGTGGGAGAGGATAACGATGGACTTTGTTAGTGGGCTACCTCTTACGCCTAATAAGAAAGATTCGGTGTGGGTAATTGTCGATCGGTTAACGAAGTCTGCTCACTTCATACTGGTTCGTGTTGATTACTCATTGCAGAAGTTGGCCAAGCTGTATGTGGCAGAGATTGTGAGGTTACATAGGGTACCAGTGTTTATCATATTAGACAGAGACACCAGGTTCACATCACGATTCTGGAAGGCGTTGCATCAAGCGTTGGGTACAAAACTGGATTTCAGCACAGCGTTGATCCACAGACTGATGGTCAGTCTGAGAGGGTAATTCAGATCTTGGAAGACATGTTGAGAGGCTGTGTTATCGATTTCGAGGGTAGTTGGGAGTATTTCTTACCGTTGGCAGAATTCGCATACAACAATAGCTATCAATCCAGCATTCAGATGGCACCCTATGAAGCGTTATATGGCCGTAAGTGTCGTACTCCTACCTGTTGGATAGAATTGAATGAGCGACGGTTGTTGGGTCCAGAATTGATCACAGAGACAGAGGAAAAGGTTAAGTTGATTCGTACTCGGTTGAAGGAAGCTTCGATGTGAGTAAATCTTATGCCGATCCAAGCGTAAGGATATAAAATTCGTTGTGGGTGATCAAGTTTTTCTAAAAGTTTTACCTTGGAAAAAGGTCCTAAGATTTGGATGGAAAGGTAAATTGAGCCCCAAGTTCATTGGGCCTTATCGAGTGTTGAAACGTGTAGGACCAGTGGTGTATCAGCTTGATTTACCTCCGAAATTGAGGCAAATACATGATGTATTTCATGTCTCGATGTTAAGGCATTATCGTTCGAATCCATCTCATATAGTGCCGGTGGAAGAATTTGAGGTAAGACCTGATTTATCTTTTGAAGAAGAACCAATTCAGATCTGAGACCGAGATGTTAAAGTTTTGAGAAAGAAGACAGTTCCGTTGGTTAAAGTTTTGTGGCGGAATCACGGTTCAGAGGAAGCCACGTGGGAGCCAGAGGATGTGATGCGTCAGCAATACCCTCACCTCTTTTGACCAAGTAAATTTTGAGGCCGAAATTTCTTTAAGGGGGTAGAACTGTAACATCCTGAAATTAGGGGTTCTGCATTTTATGTTTGTTGTGTGTTGGCATGCTCAGTTTGTTAATTTAGTATGTTTGGGGGTCCCGGGAAGGCTCGGGGTTAAGCTTGAGCCTTGGTGAAAATTTTGTTTTTTAGGCTCTTTAGGGGAGAGCTGGTTGAGGCAGGTCTCAAGGGTAATTTATGGTGTTTGTTGACACAAAAAGAAGTGTGGTGGAGTGGCAATAAGGCGCCACTTAAGGTGCAGGAGTGTGACGCCACAAGGGAGCAGCAGGGGGAAAGTGTTCGAGTCGCATTAACAGCATTCGGAAGCTTTATTTTTGCGCCTAGGGAGCTAAGTGTTGGCATTTAGCTGGACTCTTCATGGTGGTTCATTGAATGAGTCAAAGTGTTTGAATGGAAGGTCTGGAGGGATTTGTGGAGGAAGACTTGGTCTACTATTTCAAAATGGGTGAAAGGGAGTGAAAGTAGGAGCAAAGCATGGGATTTGATGTTGGTGGAGTGGTGGCCGAATGTGGGAAACTTGAAAAGGGGGAGAATTTGGTTTAGTGCTAGCTTAGGTGGTGTGCCGAAATTCTTGAGGCTGTAGGCATTTGTTTCATTTCCATTTTGTTTGCATATTCGGTCATTAGAGCAGGTAAGAGTGCCGATTTTTCTAGTCTCCTTGAGTTCTCCTTTTCTCTCATTTTGGCTTTCCTATTTTATCTGTGTCGAAACTGTCAGCTCTTTTATGTTTCTCCTTTGCTTTGTTGATTCTAGCAGAAAGTTGTGTGACTACCCTTCTTTCCTCTTCTTTTCTTTCTATCATCTCCTCTTTTGCCAAACTGAAACTCTCTTTCTTCTCTACCATTTTCTTCTCTAGCCGAATCATCTCTCAAACTCATCTTCTTCTTTAGCCGAAACCTTGCACCATCTCCATTGACACCTTTTGTTTTCCTTTTCTCTCTTTAGCTGAATAGCTCCCTTGGTTTTGTGAAGCGGTTTCATTCTGTTACTTGGTGGTTGAAGGTACTGATCCTCTTCTCTCTCTTTTGTGAAAAACTGAATCTTCTATCTCATTCTTCACTAACCGAACCTTTGGTTCTTTGTTAACTCGAATGGATACTGCTCGTATAGCCTAAGGTGTGAAGGGCTATTCTTCTCAATCAAATCTATCTTGGTTTTCTTCATCAATAACACAAGGCCGAACTTTTGGTTCTCTTACAACTCATCTTTGATCCAAGGCTGAACCGATTGCTGTGTGGTTCATCATTTACCAAGGTAGGAGTCATTTCTTCTCGGTTCTTGGTTATTATATCCCTATTGGTTGTAGTCGGCTTTAATCAATTCTTTTGATAGTCAATCGATGTTTTCTCTACCTCTGATCAAGTATATTTCATGGATTCAAGAAACGGTCAAGCTGAGGAGGGGAGTGTACCCATAGCCTCCGCTCCAAAGTTTAAAAGGCGTGCTGTGTGGGTGGTTCGAGACTATCTGCCAGGTTGTGGTAGAGAGCCGACGTCTGCCTGGGATAGGCAAATAGCTGTTGTCCCTGCTAGTGAAAGCGTCGACGTAGAGAGTTTAGTGTTACGCGTTATCAGGTGTGTATTACTCACACGCTTCTTTGCTGTTTGTGTTATTAACTGTGTTGGCTGAAAGCCGAAACGACTGTTTGAATAGTCGGGATACCCTCGTGGGTAAGGTTGGAGACACCGGGTAAGTTCTGTTGTGATGAAACTTTCGATTATATGCATGCATGAAATAATTATCTGTTACACATTGAGAGTATGTTTTTAGTCATTCTTACTATGATAAAATGAGCATGGGCTTGGGATTGAATGAAAGGGGAAGTGTGAATCAGTGACTATTGTCACGGTGGTCTGAGAACCACAGTGGTTTAAAACCACGTATACATATATCACTGACTTGTCTCGGTGGTCTAAGACCACAGTGGGTTGGCCCCACGTATACATAAACTTATCAGAGATCGTCACGGTGGTCTGAGACCATAGTGGGTTGGCCCTACGATTATATATTTTAGTGACTTTGTCACGAGTGGTCCGAGACCACGGTGGTCAAGAACCACAGTGGCATAATGCCACGGGTGTTTAGATGATTCAGGTGTGTAGAGGATGGAAAACTAGGTTGGGCTGGGCTGCATTGCATACATGTGATATACGCTATATTGAATGGGCTAAGGCCCAATGTGCATCTGTGGGCTTAAGGCCCAGATTTTGTTTAATGGGGATTTACACACTGAGTCTCGGTGACTCACCCCTGTGCTTAAATTTTACAGTTAATCACTAGATTGCGGATTTGGAGCCGAGGCAGACCCGAGGTGGCCATGCAGTAATTTCTAGTCATTTCGTCTTCTTTATTTTTAAAAATCACTATTAACTCTGGGTTTTTGTTGTAATAAGGCCACTATAACTTTAATTTGGGTTTTGATTTAATGTTGATATCGCATGCTTAATAAACTGTTGAAAATGGAGTTTATCTAAGATTAAAAACTTGAACAATAAGTTTTCAAAACGATTTGAATCAGAGACTTTACTTAAAACCGCAACATTGTTTTCAACTGGAAAGTTTTGTGGAATTTCTGAAACTCGACCTTTGACGAATAAACTCGACTCGTGTCTGATTCAAATTAAACAACTATTTTAAATTTTCTTTAAAAGTTCGAAAACATAACGCAAGGGTTTCCAAATCACGATATTTGGTTAGTTTTTGTTAAATTTACTATCCTGTAGCGTACCAGACCTGGTCGTAGCGTATTGACCGGGTTTGGGATGTTACATCAGCCTAAAAGGTGCTTCGAAGTTTGCTTTGAAATAGCAAGCATCTGGCCATGTCCATCACTGTCCTATTATTCCTCTCAAATACTCCATTTTGTTGAGGAGCATACACTGTGGTTAGCTGATGATGGATCCCAGCTTGCTCACACAACTTCTAAAATCTATCAGACAAGTATTCAGTCCCATTGTCTTTTCTCAAGGCTTTAATCTTGCACCCTGTTTGATTCTCTGCTAGAGCCTTAAATTTGCTAAAGGCTTCAAACACTTCAGACTTTTGCTTCAAGAAATAAACCCAACAGAATCTGGTCATATCATCAATAAACAGTACAAAGTACTTACTGCCATTCAATGAAGGTGTCTTGATTGGTCCACAAACATCCGAATGCACTAGCTCAAGCCTCTCTTGAGCTCTCCATGCCTTGTTGACTGGAAAAGGAAACCTATCCTACTTACCAAGCTGGCATACTTCACAAATAGTAACTGCTGCCTCAACCTTGGTCATGTCCTCAGCCAAATTTTGCTTGTGCAACAAATCGAGTGACCTGAAATTAGCATGGCCTAGTCTCCTATGCCATAGGCCATCACTATCAGCTAGGCTTATATAAGCCTTCTTTTCAAGCTGACTTACATCAAGCATAAAGCATTTTTCAGCCATAGGTACCGAGACCATTTCCTGACCATGAAAGTCTTCAATAACACAAGAATCATTCTTAAAAACTAGTGAATAGCCTTTTTCAAGCAACTGACCAACACTAAGTAAATTTTGATCTATATCAGGCACATAAAGCACATCTAAAATCAACTTGTTACCTGAACCAGTGTTGATTACAACATCACCTCCGCCTTTGGCTTCAATCAAGCTTCCATTGCCAATTCTGATTCTTGAGGTGAAGCTCCTGTCAAGCTTCTTGAACAGACTCTCATCAGCTACCATGTGGTGTGAGCAGCCACTATCCACAAGCCAACTACATTTGACTTTGCTTGTGGTTGCAAAGCATGAGGTAATAAAAACATGCTCCTCCTGAGCTTGAGGGACATCAGTAGCTTTAGCTTGCATTTGCTGCTGAGCTGGTGGTTTCTCCTTGTTCCTGCACACCTTCTCGATTTTTCCTTTCTGTCGAGCCAAGGCTTCTTTGCTCTCTAACTTGAGCTCGAGCCCTCTTTGGCTTTTGCTTGGAAGGCTCCCTCAGGATGCTCTTCCTGCCTATTGGCTCTTCTCTGCTCGAGTCCATAAAGTGAGTTCACCAACTCAGACAAAGAAATGGTTGTGAGATCCCTTGAGTTCTCCAATAAGGAGATCTTTGACTCAAACCTCTCAGGGAGAGTAGTTATAACCTTCTTCAACAACCCTGCTCTCACTAAAATATTCTCCTAGGAGCCTTATATTGTTGACAGTAGCCATTATCCTATCAGAGTACTGCTTGATAGTCTCTGACTCTTTCATTTTCAAATTCTTAAATTCTCTTCTAAGGTTGATCACTTATTACTGCCTTGTCTTATCTGATCCCATAAACTCCTCCTTCAGCCTTTCCCAAGCTTGCTTAGGTGAGTCACAAGCCACAATTCGAGTGAAGATCACATTAGTCACTCCATTCTGCAGGCAGGCCATGGCTTTGTGCTTCTTGGCTCGCTCCTCACTATGTTACCTAATCTGAGCAATGGTTGGGTTGGCTCTCAATGGGGGTGGCTCAACATCATTCTCGATTACACTCCACAAATCATGTGCTTGGAGGTAAGCTTTCATCTTAACTACCCAAATGTGGTAGTTCTCTCCAGCAAACACAGGTGGTGGTGGTGGTGTGAAGCTCATGTTTCAGCAACAAAACAAACAGACCAACTAAAAAGGTTTCTTCCTTCTCAAGATTTGTTTTCACAGAATAAACACCAACAACAAGGTCCTCAAAGGAGACAGGCTCTGATTACCAATTGTTAGAAAAATGCAGCAACTTAGAAAATACTTTGTATTAAGTTTTGCATGAAATCATATAAAACAAACAAGAGAGAAAGAAAGAAAACCAAAAGCTTTAGCAAAGAGAACTTGAACACATAAAATAATGGCTGAAAGTTATCATCTTCCATTGATTTCATTGAAAGTAAAAAATATAAACATTAGTTGCTTAGTGAAGATGACTATTACCTAATGAATTAACAACTCCCACTAAAGTTAACTAATACAACTTATACAATACACAAAAGCAAAGCTGATAAATGTCAGCCATTACATCCATAAAATTCAAATCTAAAATCTACTAACTTTGACATCAAGTTACAAGTTAACTTGATCAAGTTACAAAAGAACAAAATGAAACTAAACAAATAAGCTGCTTCTGGTTCGGTCTTGCTGCTTGCATGTTTGATAGCTGCTGCTACTGCTGCTATTGGTTACTTGTTGCATTGCAGGCCAATGCTCAACAATTCTTGACATTGAAGAAGATGATTCAGGGATGGTCAAGAAGAGTTCATTTCTGAAGACTTATTTCTCTATTTCTATTTATGTTTTAATTGATAGATTGAGTCAGCTTTGTCCAAATATGGTTTAACAACCTTCCCTCTATTGAAACATCAAAGAAACATTTGAATTTATGGCATAAAAAAGTCGAAAGTTAGAAAATCTGTCTTGAGTTTCTTGCTAAGTTGGTGTTTAAAACATAATGGAGCTTAATCCAGACAAATGGGAAAAAAAGGTGCAGATAAATGCTAGAAAATGATATTTTAGTATCAAAACTGCATGTCGTTGAGTATATATATGTATATCTCATGTCTGTACAAGATTGGTGTTTACAAAATTTTCTAACGATTGAATGCGTTGAGAAGAGAGACCCTAGCTTTGATCATACACCTGAAGATGCACTCAAGTCCATCTTCAAGCTCTTGAATGCAAAGCTCCAACTCTTTTAGCTGTCTTGGCATCTCAACATTCTCAGATTTTCTCATCTTCTGACTCATTACTGATCTTAAAGCAGCATCAACATTCTCAAATTCATTAATGCCTCTTCTTCCAACTTGTTCACATGCTATCCGTTTGTGGTGCAATAGCTTGGACACTAACGCCCAGCTGCCGCACTTCGATCGTTCCTTTGGCCCTGAGATTAGGGTGAATAAGTACACAAACATGGAGGAAGTGACTGCTTCAGCCTCCCTTAGCGAGCTAACCATTGCCTTGGTCTCGTGGTCGTTCGAAGATGAGAAAATGCGTTTTGTTTCCACACCCTTCACATTCTTCAATGCCTTGTGGATAGTCTTTTGCACCACTTTCCTGGAGGTGAAGTACTTCCTCACCTCACCCACAAGCCCGACTTCTCCGTATCGTCTTCTTCGCATCACTGATTGAATATACTGCATACTTCCTTTTGTTTGCAATAAAATATCCTTAGCAGTGTTGCATAGATCAAAGAGCCTAAGGGATCCATCCAACAATTCATCAACATGTCCCTTGTTTTGTTCTTGAGCTAATTCTTGTTGGGAAAAGGGCAACTACAGCAACTTATCCATACAATCATACAAATCCTGAAGGCCATTTAGCTTATGGCTTATTGATGAGGTTGGCGTTGCTTCGGAGTCCCTTAATCTGTTCAAATGTTCATCAATTTCTGAAACAAGTGGATTTGGTCTAGATGGCACGGGGAAGCTGTTAGAACGAGCGTGGTGAATTGTTTAGGCTACCATTTTTCTTTCTTCTTCAGGGGAACAACCTAGTGGTTGAATGCTTCTACCTATTATTTGCAATAACAATAGTAGGCATCAGCTCCATTTTATATATACATCAGGTCATACAGACAAAAGGAATCTCAAATACTTCTTTAATCAGCACTTTCTTATTGTTTCTTCACTCAATTTAGATATCGATCTGAACACTCTGTCAGAATTGTTTATGCAAAATGTCTTCCCTCAACTAGCTTTCCAACTCAGTGTTGTCCAATTAAGTTAATATCATCCAATTTCCCCATGCACAAGTTAGTTGCTGTCATAATATAATCGAAATAAGACAACTGCAAACAATAAATATTTGCACCAGTGCAGCTACATATTCTATCCTTTTCTGTTGGAACAATGCAACAACTTAGCAAAAATTTTGCATGAAGTTTGCATGCAATCATAAGAGAAAACAAAAGCAAAAGAGAAAAAAAAAACTGAAAAACTTAGCAAGAAGAACTTGAGCACATAAAATGATAGCTGAAAAAGTTATTGCTTGCTTGATTTCATTGAAAGTAAAAATATATACATGAGTCGCATAGTCAAAGTGACTATTACCTAATAAATTAACAACTCCCACTAAGGTTAACTAATACAACTTGAATTACAAGCAAAAGCTAGCTGATATATCAGCTCTTACATCAAATTCAAATCACAAACTAATCCTACTAACTTCATGAATCAAATTACAGTGCAACTAAACTAAGTTACATGGTAACAAAATCAACAAAATAAACAGCTTCCCTCGATCCATGCTTGTCTGCATGATGAGCTACTGCTACTGCTACTGCTGGGCACTTGTTGCATTGTAGGCCAATGCTCAACACTCCTGCTTGGATTGTATGCAACAAAAACCAATTGAACTTCTCAAAAATTCAAACTGTGATGTACCTAGAGGCTTTGTCAAAATATTAGCCAATTGATCTTGTGAGCTGCAATGAACAAGATTAACTTCTTTGGACTGCTCAGCTTCTTGAACAAAATGAAACTTAATCTTAAAATGTTTTGTTTTGCCATGAAAAATCAAATTCTTGGCTATTGCCACTGATGACTGATTGTCAACCAAAATTTCAGTAGGATCAAGTTGCTCTTCATTTAGATCACATAGCAACTTTCTAAGCCAAATGGCTTGATTGACTGCTGTTGCTGCTGCTATGTATTCAGCTTCAGCTGTGGACTGTACAATCGTTTGTTGCTTCTTTGAGCTCCAGCAAAACACACTTAAGCCAAGAGTAAAGAAGTAGCCCGAGGTGCTCTTCATGTCATCAACAGAACCAGGCCAGTCACTGTCTGAGTAACCAATCAGCTTAAGCTCAGTTTCTTTCTTAAACATGATTCCAAACTTCAAGGTTCCTTTAACATACCTGAGTATCCTCTTTGCTGCCTTGAAATGTGTTGTGTCACAACAATGCATGAACCTCGATAGCAAACTAACAGCATGCATAAGGTCAGGTCTGGTTGCTGTCAAGTAAAGCAAGCAACCAACTAAGCTTCTGTACTCACTTTCATCAACCCTTTCTTGGTTTCCAAGACTTGTCAGCTTCTCTACTTGAGCCAATGGTGTACTCACTGATTTGCAATTTGCCAAGCAAAATTTATTGAGAATTTTTAAAGCAAAGGCACACTAGCTAATGAAAATGCCTTGATCAGACTGGTTCACTTCCATACCAAGGAAGTATGTCATAATTCGCAAGTCAGTCATGTCAAACACTTCTTGCATTTGAGCTTTGAATTCTTGGATCAAATCTCCCTTGCTTCCAGTCACCAACAAATCATCCACATAGATTGAAACAATCAGCAAGGTCTCATCGTTGGACTTCTTCACATAGAGTGTTAGCTCACTCAAGCTTTTCTCAAATATGAGCCTAGATAGGTAAGTCTCTACCCTATCATACCAGGCCCTTGGTGCCTGTTTCAGGCCATATAGTGCCTTTTTCAGCCTATAGACCTTGTCCTCATTTCCTTGGACCTTGAAACCATCTGATTGTTCAATGAAAATCTCCTCTTTAAGAAAGCCATTAAGAAATGCTGACTTAACATCCAACTGATGAACTTTCTATTGCTTCTATGCAGCCAAGGCAAACAGAAGTTTGATAGTGTCCAGCCTTGCCACTGGAGCAAATCTCTCCATAAAATCAATGCCATGCTCCTGGCTATAACCTTTCACAACAAGCCTTGCCTTGTACTTGTTCAATGAGCCATCAGCATTGAATTTTTCTCTAAAAACCCACTTGACACCTATGACTTTCTTCTGATCAGGTCTGTCCACCAGATCCCAAGTGTCATTTTTGTGGATCATGTCAATCTCAACTTCCATGGCCTTCTTCCAGTGCTTGTTTCTCACAGCCTCTTCAAAGCTCGAAGGCTCAACTATGGCTACATTGCATCTTTGGTAAATATCAGCAATGGACCTAGTGCCTCTAATAGGAGGATCATCCACATTTGCATTGCTAACCTCATTTTCTGCTAGTTCTAGGCTGCTATCAACCAAATCTTCTTCAAACTGACTTGTATTAGAACCATCCCAGCTCCAAGTCTTCTCTTCATCAAATTTGGTTGAGGGATCATATACCCTATAGCCCTTCTTGGTGCTGCTATAGCCAACAAATATACCTGAGCTGAACTTTTCTCAAGCTTTGTTCTTCTTTCAGCAGGTACAAGCACATAGCACACACATCCAAACACTTTCAAATAAGAAACTGATGGCTTATGTCCATGCCATGCTTCAAAAGGTATTTTGTCCTTCACAGCATGTGTTGGAAGCCTTTTGAGCAGGTATACTGAGGTGTTGACAGCCTCAGCCCAAAAGGTGCTTGGAAGTTTGCTTTGAAATAGCAAGCATCTGGCCATATCCATCACTGTCCTATTCTTCCTCTCACATACTCCATTTTGTTGAGGAGTATACATTGTAGTTAGCTGATGATGGATCCCAGTTTGCTCACACAACTTCTGAAATCTATCAGACAAGTACTCAGAGCTATTATCAGTTTTCAAGGCCTTAATCTTGCAACCTGTCTGATTTTCTACTAGAGCCTTAAATTTGCTAAAGGCTTCAAACACTTCAGACTTCTGCTTGAAGAAGTAAATCCAACAGAATCTGGTCATATCATCAATAAACAGTACAAAGTACTTACTGCCATTCAATGAAGGGCTCTTCATTGGTCCACAAACATCCGAGTGCACTAGCTCAAGCTTCTCTTGAACTCTTTATGCTAGCCTAGCCTGCTTACCAAGCTGGCATACTTCACAAACAGTATCTGCTGCCTCAACCTTGGTCATGTCCTCAGCCAAATTCTGCTTCTGCAACAAATCGAGTGACCTAAAATTAGCATGGCCTAGTCTTCTATGCCATAGGCCAGCACTATCAGCTAGGCTTGTATAAGCCTTCTTCTCAAGCTAACTTACATCAAGCATAAAGCATTTTTCAGCCATAGGTACTGAGACCATTTCCTGACCATGAAAGTCTTCAATAACACAAGAATCATTCTTGAAAACTAGTAAATAGCCTTTTTCAACCAACTGACCAACACTAAGTAAATTCTAATCTATATCAGGCACATAAAGCACATCTGAAATCAACTTGTTACCTGAACTAGTGTTGATTACAACATCACCTTTGCCTTTGGCTTCAATCAAGCTCCTATTGCCAATTCTGACACTTTAGGTGAAGCTCCTGTCAGGCTTCTTGAACAGACTCTCATCAGCTGCCATGTGATGTGAGCAGACACTGTCCACAAGCCAACTGCACTTAACTTTGTGATAAACCGTAAAATATACAAATTCTAATCCCACATTTAGCATACTCTTGGATGATTTAACCCTTGAATTGTGAAATTTGATGCTCCTAATCCTTTAATTTCATGTTTTATACTTAGGAGAGCACCGGAGGATGAAAAGAACGAGAAATGGGCCGAAAACAGAGAAAATGGGCCAAAGTAGGAAATCAACACGGCCTGGAGTACACCATATGGCCGTGCCACTTTAGCAGACTCGAACACGGCCTTGGGCTCGATTCACACGGGCGTGTTCCTACCGTGGCCAAGATGAATTTCACTCGGAATAGGATACTTGTGGGCCAAGTAAGGCAACCCGAAAGCCTATATAAACACCCTAGAGGGCAACCTAAGAGGGGAGTTCGATAGAAGCCTTCTGTCAGGGCTTTTGACGAAGGGGGCGAAGCCAGAGAGAGCTGAACACAGGGGAATTACTCCAAGAAAGCCAGTTGATCCATCTCAGAAGCCGGAATCACACTCAAGAAGGAATATCTTCCCTTCAATTTTATTCAGGGGGTTTTAGGGTTTTTCTTATGTTTTGTTATTTACTTTCTTCTGAGATGTATTCTTTATTAAACATGGACTAAACCCCTCAAATACCTGAGGGGGATGAAACCTAAGATAGATCTTGTTATTATTTTCTGAACTATATGATAAATACTTGATTTGTTCTTAATTATGTGTTCTTAATTCTTGTTTTAATATTTCAGGATATGGATTCAAGTATTGATGTGCTTAGGCAGTGGAGCAAAAGTCCCTGTTTAAGAGTATATCTAGCATAGTTAAGCGAAGTTGATCGCAACCCTAGAGATAGGATGACGAAAATCTACCGGATTAGGGTCAAACGTAATATGGGAGTCCATAGATCGAGTTAATGCAACACTAGGGGTTTTAATTAGAAAGAGATTTCAATTAATCAACCTAGGGTTAGACGTTAGTAGCCTCGAAAGAGGTATTAATATAAATTAGGGAATCCTACGGGTCAAGTCAAGTGAACAAATCGTCTGGTTCAGAGTTAAATAACAAGTGAAGTCTAGGTGGATTCTTCCTCGGGTATTGTCTTAATCAACTGGTTTTTCCCCAAAAGTATTTTCCCAATTCACTCTCTGTGTCTTAGCATCCTTAGTTTAGTAATTAGTTAATTAAACAACAATTCCCTCAATACGTAGGCTAGATAATAAAAAGATAGTAACTACTAGTACTCTTGGTCCTTGAGGATACGATATTTTCGGTCTTGCCATAGCTATACTACCGAACGATTGGCGCGCTTGCCTTATTCGTTGTCATGGTTAGTTTGGACACGATCAAGTTTTTGGCGCCGTTGCTGGGGACTAAGATATTAGGAAAACTAATTTTTTATTACTTTAGCCACTATATTTATTTTCAATTTATATTTATTTTATTTTTAAACTTAGCTAATTCTTCTTTTATTTGCTTCTGGTAGGTAATTCTAGTTTATGACTAGGAGGAACCCGTCAGGACCCTTGATTTTTGACAGTGATATTGAAGGTACCGTTCGCAGAAATCGAAGAGAAATTAGGCGAAGCGTACAGTACATACAAGAAGAGCAAGAGAACGATACCAAACAAGAAGAGCAAGAGAATGATACCAACACTACCGAAGAGATGGCTGATAATAATCCGCTACCTCCTGTAGTTGCCGCAAACCCAGTTAATCAAAATCCTGTTCCTCGAACTATGTATGTTTATGCTAAACCTAATTTAACAGGAACTGAATCAAGTATTGTTAGACCTACTGTCGCTGCAAATAATTTTGAACTGAAACCTAACACTATACAGATGATACAACAGTTTGTTCAGTTTGATGGTTTGCAGGATGAGGATCCTAACACACACTTAGCAAACTTTTTGGAATTATGTGATACGTTTAAAATTAATGGCATTCCTGATGATACCATTCACCTTCGGTTATTTCTCTTTTCTTTAAGGAATAAAGCCAAACAGTGGTTGAATTCTCTTCCACGAGGATCAATCACTACATGGGAGCAAATGACCGAAAATTTTTTGTTAAAATATTTTCCGCCGGCTTAAACGGCTAAGTTGAGGAATGATATCTCTTCTTTTGTGCAGATGGATTTAGAGACACTTTACAATGCATGGGAGAGATACAAGGATTTATTGAGAAGGTGCGCTCATCATAGGTTACCATTATGACTACAGGTTCAAACCTTCTATAACGGTGTGAACCCCTTGACTAGGCAGCTTATTGATGCATCTGCCGGCGGTACACTAAACAATAAAACACCTGAGGATTCTTATGGATTCATTGAAGAGATGTCACTGAATAACTATCAGTGGCAAGTTATGAGAACAAAGCCGACAAAAGCTGCCAGTGTTTTCAACCTTGACGCAGTAACCATGCTATCAAATCAGGTAGAACTTTTAAATAAGAAAATTGATGGGTTGTGTGGTTCTTCGCAGGTACATCCAGTGATGCAGTGCGATACAAATGTAGGAGGGATGAACAATATAGAATACCCACCTTACAACCCTGGCGTAGAAAGCGAGCAGATGAACTATATGGGTAAAAATTTTAGATCTCAAAATAACCCCTATAGTAACAATTATAATCTAGGTTGGAGAAAACCACCTAAACTTCTCATGGGGTGGTCAAGGAAATCAGAGACAACAACCCCCTCTAGGCTTTCAACAGCAACCCTACCCACATGAGAAGAAGCTGAACCTTGAGGAGATGCTAACAAAATTTATCGCGGTGTCCGAAACCCGTTTTCAAAACAACGAGACAATGCTCAAAAATTAGCAGGCATCGATTCAAGGGATCGAGAACCAATTAGGTCAGCTAGCTAAGCTAATCTCAGAAAGACCGCAAGGTTGCTTGCCAAGCAACATTGAAACTAACCCAAAGTAGCAAATTCATGTCATTACTGATCACGATAGTGAAGGGTTAGTAGAATCCGAATCTGAGCCAAGGCAAGAACCCATGGTAAATAAAGGTAAGGTTGAGGTAAGCCACGATGAACAGAAATCTGTCATTAAAGAGTATACACCTCGAGTGCCATATCCCAATGCGATGAACAAAGACCACACAGACGAACAATTCAGTAAATTTCTTAAACTTCTAAAGAAATTACATATTAACTTACCGTTTCTTGAAGCTCTTTCGCAGATGCCCAATTCAAGGAAATATTTAAAAGAGCTTCTGACAAACAAATGGAGGTTTACAATTCCGTGCTTAATTGGTAGTTTATCTATTGATAATGCTTTAGCAGATTTAGGGGCAAGCATCAACGTCATGCCTTATAAACTGTTTAAACAACTAGGTCTAGGGAAACCCAAACAAACTAGGATGAGCATTCAATTAGCTAATAAAACCATTAGAGTTCCTAGGGGTATAATCGAAGATGTGCTAGTGAAAGTTGATAAATTTATATTCCCAGTAGACTTTGTCGTTTTAGACATGGATGAGGACAACAATGTTCCTTTAATTTTAGGAAGACCCTTTTTAGCAACTGCTAAAACTAAAATTGATGTTGGCACAGGTGAACTCACACTTTGTGTAGGTGACGAAACGATCACTCTTCAAACTCTTGACTCGGCTAGGACATCGAGTGATAAAGGTGAGAACATAAATTCTATTGATAACCAATTGGTTCAACCTTCTTTACAGGAAGCACCACGAAAAAACATAACTAAACTTGATCCTAGACCCCGTGCCACTAAAGAAGTAATTCATGAGGAACGAAGGCTTCAGATCGATGAACTAGACGAGTGGAAGCCACGTGTCAAGGAGAAACCAAGAACACACGAAGCAGAACCAAAGCAAAACCATGTCAAACTTAAGGATGAGGCAAACCAGCTTCAAATCGGGGATCAGGTATTGTTGGATAAGACAGACCCTCGAATCACCACTTCAGACCTTTACACAAATGAAGAAATCCATTTTAAAGTACTCAATGTCTGCCCCTACGGAACAGTCGAGGTAACTAATCTTAAATTTAGCACTTTTAAGGTAAACACTACTCGACTCGAACTATATACTGATAATAGAACTGATAGCATGAGAAAGGATTTTCAACTCCTCAAACCACCATGATTATGCGAATGAGAGGTAAGTCTAGCTTAAGACTTTAAACGAGCGCTTCTCGCGAGGCAACCCAAGCACTAACACCACTAATTAGTTTTTTTTCACTTTCGTTCATGTTTTAAAACGCAGATTCCCATACCACACGGCCTTGCACACGGGCGTGGCCGTGTGGACACCACAAATAGGTACATGGATGTGGTGGAGATCGTGCAGAAACAGGACAAAAATTTTCCCAAGACACGGGCTCTGACTACGGCCGTGGTCGAAACTGCCTAAAGAACACGGGCTGAGATAAATCCACACGGCCGTGCGAGGCGGCCGTGGTCGATATTTTCATCTTTTTCACATATCGTCGCCACCACCACCTCGAGATCACTCCGATGATGAGGACCTTTGAGTCCTTTTATTTTCTTTATTGTTATTTTTATTTTTATTTTTTATTTTTATTTTAGTTTATTTTCCTTTATTATTAAACTCTTTAAAATTTTAAGTATAATTTGATTTCTTTTATCTCTAGCTATCTAACTCTCGAGTAACTATAACAAACGTCCATTAAATAGAGCTCCCTAAAAATTTACTGATGACTTCGCAGTTTAAAAAGGTTCACGGTGCCACTCAAGTAACGAACACACCACCTTCACCTATGCCTAGTCATCATGTTCATCATTGATCATCCTCCAAGGATTTCGTCCATAATTTAGGAAGTTTCACCTCTCTCCCTCTCTTATGACTTTCTTACTAATCATTATCTATCTTTGTACATTGAGGACAATGTACGTCTTAAGTGTGGGGGGTCAACTATAGTAAAATCCCTGAATTATGTCTTGTTCTTAAGTAAATTTTCTCATATTACTATTAGAATGAAACTTCCTTTGATTTATGATTTTCATTGATATGTTTCGGATTAAGTCATAGTTAATTGTACAGTGATGATTTAAACTTTAGGAGACTAGAGAATCAAGCATGATGAGTCTATTTTCAGAATTAAAAATTGATAGGTTGTCTACCTGAATCTAATTATTACCTTGAAGTTTGAAATTCACAAGGTTGACATAAAAAACCCATAATTTTTGTAAGATATTGAGCCATTCAGAGCATACATTCTTTTCTTGCTCACTTTATTGGTTATGAGTGTGTCAACATTGATTTGTTATTCTAGAACTTGCTTCGATTATGCATGTCTAGACCACACTTTTGATTTGATATACTGAAATGATAAAGGCACCTAGGTTTTAACCCACTTACTCCATAAAAAGCCTACCTTCATAATTAACCCCTAGTGAACCCCTTTGAGACTAACAAACCATTTCTTGACTCACCCATTAATATTAACCCAAAACCCACTTTGTATTTGTTATCACCATTTCTCTTGACTACCCTTATATCGAGATTTGATTTGATCGGTTGCTTAACTATTTTCTTTATTTCAGGTGTTAAATTCTATCTTATTATTATTGTATGATTTGTTCTTAAAAAATGAAGTATATTCAGTATTAGTTCTATGTTATTTGAGCTTACATTTAATTTTACATTTTGAGAAGAAGCTCGTGTTATTAGTGATGAATTCTTAATTGATGTAATTATTTAAGTTTTAGTTATTTCTCTAGTTAGGTAATTTATCAATTCCGTCTCAATACTAACCCTCTAATTCAGCCTTTATCCACACCTTTAACCCAAGCCCCGTTACAACCCATAAAAGACCTTTTGATTTGTGTATCAGATCATTTTGCAATGGTGGAGATTTGATTTTCATGCAAGCTTATGGGATTAACTTTTCATGTTTGACACTTGAGTGCTTATTTTTTTTTTAACCTTAAACACCTTGAGTGATTTGAGTGAACCCTTAGTAAGGATGTCAATTCTTGTTGATTTTGAATTAAAGGTGATTATTTAGGTAAAGGGAAAGACCTATTTTCCGTACTACAAAAACTATGACTTTTGATTGTTTGAATCTTTAGGAACCTTCTAGTTAAATTATCAATGTATGAATTACATATGAATTATGATGAAACATTATTGATGAATATTATGAATTAAGGAAGTTAATTTTAATTGTGAGTTGATAATTTTGCTTGAGGACAAGCAAATGCTTAAGTGTGGGGGTATTTGATAAATCGTAAAATATACATATTCTAATCCCACATTTAGCATACTTTTGGATGATTTAACCCCTTGAATTGTGTAATTTAATGCTCCTAATCCTTTAATTTCATGTTTTATACTTAGGAGAGCATCGGAGGATGAAAAGAACGAGAAACGGGCCAAAAATGGAGAAAATAGGCCAAAGTAGGAAATCAACACGGCCTGGAGTTCACCACACGGCCGTGCCACTTTAGCAGACTCAAACACAGCCTTGGGCTCGATTCACACGGGCATTTCACACGAGCGTGTCCCTGCCGTGGCCAAGATGAATTTCACTTGAAATAGGATACTTGTGGGCCAAGTAAGGCATCCCGAAAGCCTATATAAACACCCTAGAGGGCAACCTAAGAGGGGAGTTCGACAGAAGCCTTCTGTCAGGGCTTTTGACGAAGGGGGCGAAACTAGAGAGGGCTGAACACAGGGGAATTACTCCAACAAAGCCAGTTGATCCATCTCAGAAGCCGGAATCACACTCAAGACGGAAGATCTTCCCTTCAATTTCCTTCAGGGGGTTTTAGGGTTTTTCTTATGTTTTGTTATTTACTTTCTTCTGAGATGTATTCTTTATTAAACATGAACTAAACCCCTCAAATACCTGAGAGGGATGAAATCTAAGATGGATCTTGTTATTATTTTCTAAACTATATGATAAATACTTGATTTGTTCTTAATTATGTGTTCTTAATTCTTGTTTTAATATTTTAGGATATTGATTCAAGTATTGATGTGCTTAGGCAGTGGAGCAAAAGTCCTTGTTTAAGAGTATATCTAGCGTAGTTAAGCGGAGTTAATCGCAACCCTAGAGATAGGATGATGAAAATCTGCCGAATTAGGGTCAAACCTAATATGAGAGTCTATAGATCGAGTTAATGCAACACTAGGGGTTTTAATTAGAAAGAGATTTCAATTAATCAACCTAGGGTTAGACGTTAGTAGCCTCGAAAGAGGTATTAATATAAATTAGGGAATCCTACGGGTCAAGTCAAGTGAATAAATCATCTGGTTCAGAGTTAAATAACAAGTGAAGTCTAGGTGGATTCTTCCTCGGGTATTGTCTTAATCAACTGGTTTTTCCCCAAAAGTATTATCCCAATTCACTCTCTGTGTCTTAGCATCCTTAGTTTAGTAATTAGTTAATTAAACAACAATTCCCTTAATACTTAGGCTAGATAATAAAAAGATAGTAACTACTAGTACTCTTGGTCCTTGAGGATACGATATTTCCGGTATTGCCATAGCTATACTACCGAACGATAGGTGCGCTTGCCTTATTCGTTGTCATAGTTAGTTTGGACACGATCACTTTGCTTGTGGTTGCAGCACATGAGGTAGAAAAGACATGCTCCTTCTGAACTTGAATGTCCTCAGCAGCCTTAGCTTGAATTTGCTGCTAAGCTTGAGGTTTCTCCTTGTTCCTGCACACCTTCTCATGATGACCATACTATTTACAACTCTTGCACTGAATGTCTAGCCTGTTCCAGCAATACTTCTCCAAATGATTGGTCTTCTTGCAGTGTATGCATGGTGGAAACCTCCTCCCTGCATCTCTTCTTGATTTCTCCCTTCTGTTAGCCCAAGGCTTCTTTGCTTTCTGACTTGAGCTCGAGCCTTCTCTGGCTTTTGCTTGGAAGGCTCCCTCAGGGTGCTCTTCCTGCCTATTGGCTCTTCTCTGCTCAAGTGCATAAAGTGAGTTCACCAACTCAGATAAAGAAATGGTTGTAAGATCACTCGAGTCCTCCAATGAGGAGATATTTGACTCAAACCTCTCAGGAAGAGTGGTGATAACCTTCTCAACAAACCTGCTCTCATTGAAATCTTCTCCTAGAAGCCTTATGTTATTGGCAGTAGCCATTATCCTATCAGAGTACTGCTTGATAGTCTCTGACTCTTTTATTTTCAAATTCTCAAATTCTCTTCTAAGGTTGATCACTTGTTGCTGCCTTCTCTTATCCGATCCCATGAACTCCTCCTTCAGCCTTTCCCAAGCTTTCTTAGGTGAATCACAAGCCATAATCCGAGTGAAAATCACATCAGACACTCCATTCTGCAGGCAGGCCTTGGTTTTATGCTTCTTGGCTCGCTCCTCACTGTGCTGCCTAATCTCAGCAATGGTTGGATTGGCTCTTAATGGAGGTGGCTCAGCATCATTCTCGATTACACTCCACAAATCATGTGCTTGGAGGTAATTTTTCATCTTAACTACCCAAATGTGGTAGTTCTCTCCAGCAAACACATGTGGTGGTGGTGTTGTGAAGCTCATGTTTCAGCAACAAAATAAACAGACCAACTAAAAAGGTTTCTTCCTTCTCAAGCTTTGTTTTCACAGAAAAAACACCAACAACAAGGTCCTCAAAGAAAGCAGGCTCTGATTACCATTTGTTGGAACAATGCAGCAACTTAGCAAAAATTTTGCATGAAGTTTGCATGCGATCATAAGAGAAAACAAAATCAAAAGAGAAAAGAAAACTGAAAAACTTAGCAAGAAAAACTTGAGCACATAAAATGATAGCTGAAAAAGTTATCGCTTGCTTGATTCATTGAAAGTAAAAATATATACATGAGTCGCATAGTCAAAGTGACTATTACCTAATAAATTAACAACTCCCACTAAGGTTAACTAATACAACTTGAATTACAAGCAAAAGCTAGTTGACATATCAGCTCTTACATCAAATTCAAATCACAAACTAATCCTACTAACTTCATGAATCAAATTACAATGCAACTAAACTAAGTTACATGGTAAAAAAATCAACAAAATAAACAGCTTCCCTCAATCCATGCTTGTCTGCATGATGAGCTGCTGCTACTACTGCTGTTGGTCACTTGTTGCATTGCAGGCCAATGCTCAACAATTTCTATATGATATTGTGTCCCTTGGAAATCAGAACCTAACATTTTCATTTTTTTCTCCTCATAAAAGAAGTGACATTATAATACACACGCACGCTAAATTAAAAGATCATGTCTCAGAATTGTATATTTTGCCGTTTTCATACTTTGTTGGGTGTTTTACTGAGCATTTTTTGAGGCAAATACAGACTGTTTGAACTTTTATCCAATGCCTACTTGCTGTTCATCCTCCTCATTCACATGTTCAGATGCTCCATTATGCTAACCAAAGTAGAATGATTAAATCAAATGTCTTAAGGGTTTTGAAATACTTGCTAAACAAGATCCTGTAGGATGACATTGGCTTCTGAGTAATTCATTTTACTATTCATAATTAGTTATCATTTGAAGCATGCATGACTGCGTTCACCATATGATGGTCAAGCTTTCAATTATCTCCAAGGACATAAAAGGAATCATGACAGATCAGATATTCAGAAAGTTTCTCAGCTTCCAAATTTGGTGATGGAGACTGTCATTCAACTTGCAAAGCTAGATCTTAATCTAACAGGCCTAAAAGGTGCACCAATCCATTCTGGAATGATTATTAAAATTTATCCCCAAACTAAGAAAACAGAAGAAAATTGTGGGAAAAACAATTAGACCGTATGACTTTCCTATTACTAGCTAGAAACATGTAAATTTTTATATATATATGATAAATGATAAAACTAACATATTTTAATCCCATTCTAAATGCGTTTTTGGATGATTATTTATGTAAATTGGTGAATTTGATGCTCCTAATCCTTTTAATTCATGTTCTTATACTTAGGTGAGCATTTGGGAGCAAAATGAGTGAAAATCAGAGAAAAATAGCATATTTCAAGAGCCACACATGCTGAACACATGCCCATGTGCCAGCTGGAAACATGAAAATATACACACTTTTTCATGCCCTTTTTAACTCAAATTCATGCAGTTTCGGTAAAATTCTTTTTGAAAAATATATAATAATTATAAAATAATTAAATTGTAGTTCAATTATTAACATGTTGAATCTTAATTAATTCTATGATAAATTTTGATTTATTTTCGACAAATTCGCACAAAGGGCAAAAATTGGCTCGACAGACACTACTAGAAGCAAAAAATCGAGAAGCAATTTTGAAGCATCGAGGCGAATTAATTTTTAGCCTAAGATGGTCCAAATTATGAATATTAACTCATAATATAATTAATTTTAATTTTAATCCAATTTATTTTGGGTTAAATAATTATTATTAATTAATTATGAAAAGAGGCCTAGTTGAGCTGAACCGAGAAAGCCGATCGAACCTAGCACTGGGCTACCCAAAACCGTCCCACATGCTGACCCAATCAGCTTATTTGGCTGATTGTTTGGCTTGAAAAATAGCCCTTGAAGACTCCTTGAATTTGCGTTCAAACCCCTCCATTTTTTATGCCTTCCTAGATTTGTCTCTACCTTAAAATAGCAAGTTTGTAACCTTCAAACTTGCCTCATGTGTGGCCGACCATGGAAGGAGTCTATGGCTGCTGATTTTTGCTATGTTTACCGGCCATATCAACCTATAAATACTCCCCTTGGCTGCTCATTTCAAACACACCTCAAAACCTCTCATCCTTTCACTTCTCTCTCACTTTCTCTCTTCAAAACCCTTCCTTTTTTCTTCATTTTCCTTCTCATTCCCTTGCCGATTTCACCTATTGGAAAAGATTCCTTCAACCATCGTTTGAAGCAGCATTCAAGTGTTCGTGGAAGCCTCGGTTCAACAAGAACAAGCGGAGAAGGAGGAGCGGAGCTAGTCAAGCCTCGGAGAAAAACCAGATTTGATTCTTGTTCCTTATCCTTTTAATTTTATTGTTGTTGTTATGAACATGTCTACGAATATCTAGTCTACATAGTCGAATATCTCTGTGGTGGCAGGCAAGGGTGCAGTCGATTTCTGTAGTAGGGGTAAGATCAAATGATATTCGATTTCCTTCCTTTTTCTTTTAGCCGAAAGTGGAATCTAATTTCCTTTACTGTTCTTTGGTCGAAACTCTGAAGGATGTTTTGGGATTTCTATTGTAGCCGACTTCAAGAGAGGAGATCTTCGGGATATCTAGGTCTAAGGTAAGCGAGTATGATCATAGGCCGAAGGCCATTTATTGTGTTTAAATGTTAGAATTGGATCTAACATATGCTTATAGGAATTTCGACAGATACCTCAAACAAGTGACAATTTCGAGATTTAGATCCGCAAGGTAAGTGAATATGAATATTCGGCCAAGGTCATATTAAGTGTTAGTGTCTAGCCGATTCTAACTATGATCTTTAGGGAGGAGTATAAGTTATTTTCTGCAAACTTTTCGGATTGAGTGAACACGTTGGTAACTGTGTGTGTAGCCCTACACTAATTCCTAAGAGATCTATGGTATTAATATTAATATATGTGTTAATGAAAATATGAAAGTATGGCTAAAGGTACCATTCAATGGTACGGAGGATTCAGGTACGTTATCCATTAACGCTCTGTTAATAATATTATGAATATTGAACATGACACATATTAGAATTTGTTACGAATGTGAAATAAGGTAAATTGCATTATTTCTGCATGTTTGTATGACGCATGGGGCATACGGGTGATATTGAAAAGGGGAAGTGATCTGGTGGTTTTTACCACAATATCTGGAGACTTATGTCACATAATCTGAATGTGGTGACTTATGTCACATATTAATATCTGGTGACTTTGTCACATTATCTGGTGGCTATGCCACAATTTATAAGGGCGATGTGCATGTCGTCTGCAGCGACTGCCTTTGATGGCGTGTAGCGGATGGAGGGTCGATTTAGTAATCCCCATGGTGTGATTGGCTGGTACGGGTGATGTGTAGAGGATGGTTATTTAGGTTTGGGTTCGGGATTGCATCATTACTTATATCTGTTATATGTGATTGATATCCCTAAATCGTTTGGAAGTTCGTGGTAGTTGTTACACATTGAGTCTGTTGACTCACCCTTCGTGGGATATCTTTTTCAGGTGATACTCAGTGATTTGGACCGGGTCAGCGAGGACTAGGTGGTGGCCATGCTCAGCTCAGTGTTTCTTCCAATTTGGATTTTCCTATTAAGTTTTGGATTTATTTTGGGTTTTGCTATTGATGTAATAAGGCCACTATTATTACACTGTTTTATGCTTGCTCTCTAAATTTTATTACGATACGATTCTTATTAACTCGAAGGTTAAATAACTCATCTTTAAAATAAATGTTCAATGTTTTGACACCTAAATACCAACGATTTTCAACTTACTGTTAAACCCTAAAATTTGGCAGTTTCTTCTAACTTATAGTTTTCAAATACAAAAATATTGTTTTAATGTGGACTTCAAAAAAAAAGACACCATTTTCAACTTGAACCCAACACCTAACGATCCCTCTTCAAAATGACCACATTTTCCAAATTGACAAACAAGATTTGAAATGTTTTACTCGAGGAACATGCCAGATCCGGTCGGGGCTCGTGGGCCGGGTTTGAGGTGTTTCAATTTGATATCAGAGCCCAGTTTTAAACTCTCGGCCTTGGGTTTAAAGCCCACAACATTTTCAAAAATTGAGCCCAAATAAGTTTTTGTAAAAATTTTTGGAATTGAGCAGTTTCTACGGCATGGCACCTAAGTCTCCGACCAAGTCCACTGTAAGTACCCTAATCTGTTGTATGATTTGTACGTGGGTATAACGGAACGTAGATTAGTACATTAGGAGTTATTGAACCCTAGGATTAGCTTACTCCAACACGAATTACATAAAATTTAAGGCCTAATTAAACAAACACGTGAGTAAGTCGTAGAGTTAGGTGTGGCAACCATTGTGCGCATGTCTAGGATTGGATTCGGGAAGATCTTGGTATTTAAGCGATCCTAGTGACTCACCTCGTCTTCGCTCGAATCCTACCTGGTGCGTAGTAACGGTTCACCTTAACCAAGAGGACTTATTCACGGGCTAAATTCAATAATTAAAACCTGAATGGGACCAGCTACACCGTTTTATAAAAACCTTAGTTTTAAAATCACCAAATTACCCCTTTGATTTGTAAAAACTATTCCATATTTTAAAAAGAAAATCCGGTTTACAAAATTACCCAAATGCCCTGGTTTGTAAAAAAATTACTAAAATACCCTTGGTTTAAAAATTACCATACTACCCTCAACCTCTACTAAAATGTTCTTACTTTACAAAAATACCGAAAACCCCTATTTTGCGAAATATTGAGATACTCAGATTTTGAAAATTACCAAAATACCCCTATAGGACAAATTACCAAAATACCCCTGGGATTGGATCGAACGAAAATGTTTGAGTGATGAATGTGTGTAGTAGATACTATTGAATGGATGTGCTTCTCTGAATTAGGGTAGAAGACTTGAAATGAAAACCCTGTAATGATCGAAAGAACTACTACTAAACTCCTTTACATAAAATTTCTTCGTGGGTAATCAGTGGAACAAAGACTAATGCATAAAACTTTTTAAAACATATTGAATCGCGATCGTAGACATGAGTTCTAGGGGACGTGGTCGTAATGTGCGAGGGCGTGGTAGAGGCAGAATGGCCGTATCAGAACCCGTTAGGTCTGGTCAAGGGTCCGAGAATGAGGTACCACCACCACCATCACCGCTTGGCATTGAGCATCGTGGATTAGACGGGGATGATGCGATGATCGCGCAGCGATCTTTGCGAGTTCTTGAGATGGTGGCTAGAGCAGGTGGAGGTGGGGGAGCTCAGAAATCTGTACCCGAGTGGCTCCGAGCCAATGGAGCTGAGGTGTTCCGTGGTGTATCCGGTGTGGCACCCAATACGGCTGAGTATTGGTTGAGGCGACGGAGTGGATTATGGACGAGTTGGATCTGACTGTTGAGGAGAAACTGAAAGGAGTGGTGTCGCTACTTCGCGATGAGTCATATCAATGGTGGCTCACAGTTCGGGATGGTGCTATAGCTGAGGATCTCACTTGGGAGAATTTTAAGGCAGTGTATCAGAAGAAGTATGTTGGGACTAGCTATATTGATGTGCAGAGGAAGGCATTTCTGAGGTTGGTTCAAGGGAATAAGTCCGTAGCGAGCACTGCAGGCGAATTCTTAAGGTTGAGCCAGTACGCTCGAGGAATTGTGGCTACGGAGCATGAACGATGTGTCCGGTTTGAGGACGGACTGAGGGATGACCTGAGGTTATTGATAGCCCTATAGCAGGAGCAGGAGTTTGCAGTGTTGGTAGAAAAGGCTAAGGTAGCCGAAGGGGTTAAGGAATCTGTGAGGCAGAATACGGATAGGAAGCAGACAAAGGAGAGGTTTTGGAGCCTCGTGGTCATCAGGGAATGTTCAAAAGAGACAGAGAGTTGATGGGGCGCGAGGTCGGCGCAGGTTGCTACAGAGGACAAAGATCTGTACTTGTACTCGGTGTGGGAAGATGCACCTAGGAGAGTGTTGGAAGAAGACAGGGGATGCTTTAAGTGTGGGTCCAAGGAACACATTATTGGGACTCATCCCATGAAAGCAGACGGGGCCGACCAACAGTCGTGGTGCTAATCAAAGCGGGGAGAGGTGGACCGCAGCCACCGCGGGTCGTGGTCCGATTGGCGAGGTAATGGTTCAGAAGTGGACGGGGAACACCGGGCAGAGGTGTTGGTAATACGGAGGCAAGACAGCCGGGTCTGGTGTATGCAATTCGCCGGATGGAGGATGGAGACGCACCGGACGTCATAACCGGTATGTTCCTTATAGCTGATAAGCCTTACTTTGCTTTAATTGATGTTGGCTCGACCCACTCGTATGTTGCATGTAGAGTAGTCAAAACGCTAGGCATAGCATCTGAACTATCTAGTAGGGAGATGACTGTAGTAAGCCCGTTAGGTCAAACTGTAGTGGTGAATAGGATATTTCGCAATGTACCTCTAGAGATTCAGGGAGTGGTATTCCCTGCCGACTTGATGGAACTACCCTTCGGAGAATTTGATCTCATTCTTGGCATGGATTGGCTAGTGGAACATCGGGCTAAGTTGGATTGCGCGGCTAAGCGAATGGAGTTAAGGACCCCAGAGGATGAGGAGATAATTATGATAGGAGAAAGAAGAAACTATTTGTCTAACGTAGTTTCCGCATTAAAGGCTGATAAGATGGTGCGGAAAGGGTGCAAGGCATTTTTAACCTTCGTTAGTGCGTTGGATGCAAAAGAAGAGGGAGTTAGTGGAGTTAGAACAGTAAGGGAATTTGTGGATGTTTTCCCATAGGAGTTACCTGGAATACCCCCTGACAGGGAGGTGGAGTTCAGAATTGACTTGTTGCCTGGAACGGCGCCAGTATCTATCGCTCCGTATAGAATGGCACCAAAGGAGTTGGTTGAGCTCAAGGCTCAAATCCAGAAGTTGCTGGATCGTGGATTCATTCGACCCAGTGGGTCTCCGTGGGGAGCACCGGTTCTGTTTGTGAAGAAGAAGGACGGAACTATGCGTATGTGCCTAGATTATCGTTAGTTGAATAAGCTGACCATCAAGAACAAGTACCCGTTGCCAAGGATAGACGACTTGTTCGATCAGCTTAGGGGGGCCGCGGTATTTTTAAAGATAGATTTACGGTTGGGATATCATCAGCTTAAGGTGAAGGAGGTGGATATCCATAAAACAGCTTTCCGGACAAGATACGGGCATTATGAGTTCGTGGTAATGCCGTTCGGATTGACGAACGCCCCAGCCGCGTTTATGGATATGATGAACCGGGTTTTTCAACCTTACTTGGATCGGTTCATCGTTATGTTCATAGACGACATCCTAGTGTATTCCAAGTCGGAGGAGGAACATGACGAGCATCTTCGGATAGTGTTGCAAGTGTTAAGGGAAAAGAAGCTATATGCCAAATTCAGCAAGTGTGAATTTTGGCTTAAGGAAGTTGCGTTCTTAGGGCATGTAGTGTGCGAAGGGATAAGGGTGGATCCTAGGAAGATTGAGGCGGTGCTAGACTGGAAACCACCTAAGTGCGTGGTCGAGGCACGTAGTTTCTTGGGATTGGCAGGCTACTCTGAAGGTTCGTGGAAGGGTTCTCATCAATAGTTGCTCCTTTTGAAGTTGTTGAGAAAGGAGGTACCTTTTCGTATGGACAGATAGGCAACAGGAGAGCTTTGAAAAGCTTAAGAGGGTTTTGACCAAGCTCTCGGTTTGATTCAACTTTGAGGCGGGGAAAGGATTTCGTGGTGTATTGTGACGCTTCTCATACAGGATTAGGATGTGTTTTGATGCAAGACGGGAAGGTAGTCGCTTATGCGTCTCGACAATTAAGGCCACATGAGGTTAACTATCCGACGCATGACTTGGAATTGGCGGCGGTGGTCTTTGCTCTTAAGGTATGGAGGCACTATCTATATGGAGAAAAGTCAGCGATTTACCCAGACCACAAGAGCCTTAAGTATCTTCTGACTCAGAAAGAGCTAAACCTGAGACAGCGAAGGTGGGTGGAGTTATTAAAGGACTACGATTGTTCCATAGAGTATCACCCGGGCAAGGCAAATGTGGTAGCAGATGCCCTAAGTCAGAAAGTAGTGTCGGATCTGAGGGCTATGTTTGCACAGCTTAGCTTGTATGACGATGGAAGTTTGCTGGCAGAGTTGCAGGTCAAGCCGTCATGGCTGAATGAGGTGAAAGAAGGACAGTTGGCAGATGATGATTTAAGTGCTAAGTTGCGGCAAGTGCAGAATGGACGGCTAGAGGATTATGGTGTTAACAGCGATGGAGTATTGTGTTCAAGGGTAAGGTCTGTATGCCGAAGAACGAGGAGTTAAGACAGAGAATTCTTTAGAAATTACATAGTAGCCCTTATGCTATGCATCCTAGAGGTAGTAAGTTGTATAGAGATATAAGGGAACAGTTTTGGTGGCCTGGTCTTAAGCGGGAAGTTACAGAATTTGTAGGGAAGTGCTTAACGTGTCAGCAAGTCAAGGCTGAACATCAAGTTCCGTCAGGATTGCTTCAACCGATAAAGATTCTGCAGTGGAAATGAGAGAGAATCACCATGGACTTCGTTAGTGGGCTTCCCCTTATGCCTACTAAGAAGGACTCGGTATGGGTGATAGTGGATCGATTGACAAAGTCCGCGCATTTCATTCCAGTGCGGGTTGACTATTCTTTGCAGAGGTTAGCAAAGTTGTATGTGGCAGAAATTGTGAGATTGCATGGAGTACCGGTTTTGATTATTTCAGACAGGGATCCAAGATTTACGTCTCGGTTTTGGAAAGCACTACATCAAGCTTTAGGCACCAGATTGGATTTCACTACGGCATTTCATCCATAGTCAGACGGTCAATCTGAGCGAGTGATCCAAGTGTTGGAAGATATGTTGAGGGGCTGTGTAATAGACTTCAGAGGAAGTTGGGAAGAATATTTGCCTTTAGCGGAGTTTGCATATAATAACAGCTATCAAGCCAGTATTCGGATGGCACCGTATGAAGCACTGTATGGATGGAAGTGTCGCACTCCTACGTGTTAGACAGAATTGGGGGAACGACAAGTTTTGGGTCCGGAAATTGTGGCAGAATCTGAAGAGAAGGTTAGGGTAATTCGGACACGATTGAAGGAAGCATCCGATAGGCAAAAGTAAACGCAGATCTTAAGCGGAAGGAAATAGAGTTTCTTTGTGGGAGATCGTGTGTTTCTTAAAGTTTCGCCATGGAAGAAGGTGATGAGATTTGGTCGCAAAGGAAAATTAAGTCCCAGGTTTATAGGACCTTATCGGGTATTGAAGCGAGTTGGACCAGTGGCATACCAGTTAGAATTGCCTCCGGAGTTGAGACAGATGCACGATGTATTCCACGTTTCAATGCTACGTCGTTATCGATCGGATCCGTCTCATGTAGTACCGGTTGAGGAGGTGGAACTGAGACCAGATTTGTCCTATGAGGAAGAGCCGATTCAGATCTTGGAGCGACATGTGAAGGTGTTTCGGAGGAAATCAGTTCCTCTAATCAAAGTATTATGGCGTAATCATGGATCGGAAGAAGCTTCTTGGGAGCCGGAAGAAGCAATGCGACAGCAATACCCTCACCTATTTTAGCCAGGTAATTTCGAGGTCGAAATTATTTTAAGGGGGTAGAACTGTAATATTCGGGATTTAGCGGTTGTGCATTTTTACTTAAATATATGTGGAAGCATGTCTATGTGTATGTTGAGTGTGTTTTATAAATTTTGGGAACTTTAGAATGTAGGAGAATGCCTTAGAAAATATTGTATTATAAGTCTTAAAGGGGGAACTAAGCATGATAGGCCTTAAGAAAATTTATAGGGGAAATTGGACATAAAAATGGGCTTGTTAAAGTGGCAAGGAGGCGCCACTTAAAGCCGTAGTAAGTGACGCCACAAGCAGTGTAAAAGGGCCTAGGTTCGAGCAGCAAGGGATGCAAATAGGAGTTTTATTTTGCTCCAAGGATGAGCAATGGTGGACGGCAATGGGACACTTGATGGGTGAGCATTTGATCAAGTCAAATGCATTCAAAATTCGGCTAAGGTAGGGAGATAATTATTGGTTTAATTGAATTATTTTGAGTAGGTAAAGAAGAGAGAAAGTAGGAGAATAATAAGGGAGCTGATAAGGGGAAGAGTGTTGGCCGGCCTAGGGACTCTCTTGAGGTGATTTTCGACTAAGATAGTAGAGAGGAGTAGCCGAATTTCATAAAAACATTTAGCCGCTCTTTCGTTTACTCCTTTCTCTCCAACACCTATCACTTTCTCTTCTTTTTCTTTTAACCTGTTCCAGCCGAAATCCCTCCCCAAGGATCATCATTGCCGAATTCTTCTGAGCATCTCTTCTTTTCTCTTTTAAGTTGGCCGAACCTTTTTCTTGTCATCTAGATTAAATCGCGGCAAGTTCAACCCTTTTCTCTTCTTATTTTTACGAACTCAATCAAAGGCTGAATGCACAAGTGATTCCTAGCCGATTGGTCCATTAAACCCCAAAAGCCGAAACCTACTGATCACTATCTAGTCTACATAGTGAATATCTCTGTGGTGGCGGGCAAAGTGCGATCGATTGATTTTGTAGTAGGGGTAAGATCAAATGATATTCGATTTCCTTCCTTTTTCTTTTAGCCGAAAGTGGAATCTAATTTCCTTTACTGTTCTTTGGCCGAAACTATGAAGGAGGTTTCGGGATTTCTAGTGTAGCCGACTTCAAGAGAGGAGATCTTCAGGATTTCTAGGTCTAAGGTGAGCGAGTATGATCATAGGCCGAAGGCCATTTATTGTGTTTAAATGTTAAAATTGGATCTAACATATGCTTATAGGAATTTCGACAGATACCTCAAACAAGTGACAATTTCGGGATTTAGATCCGCAAGGTAAGTGAATATGAATATTCGGCCAAGGTCATATTAAGTGTTAGTGTCTAGCCGATTCTAACTATGATCTTTAGGGAGGAGTATAAGCTGTTTCGGCAAACTTTCGGGATTCAGTGAACATGTTGGTAACCAGGTGTGTAGCCCTACACTAATTCCTAAGAGATCTATGGTATTAATATTAATATATGTGTTAATGAAAATATGAAAGTATGGCTAAAGGTACCATTCAATGGTACGGAGGATTCGTGCATCGTTATCCATTAACGCTCTGTTAATAATATTATGAATATTGAACATGACACATATGAGAATTTGTTACGAATGTGAAATAAGGTAAATTGCATTATTTCTGCATGTTTGTATGACGCATGGGGCATACGGGTGATATTGAAAAGGGGAAGTGATCTGGTGGTTTTTACCACAATATCTGGAGACTTATGTCACATAATCTGAATGTGGTGACTTATGTCACATATTAATATCTGGTGACTTTGTCACATTATCCGTGGCTATGCCACAATTTATAAGGCGATGTGCATGTCGCTCTGCAGCGATCAGCCGATGGCGTGTAGCGGATGGAGGGTCGATTTAGTAATCCCCACGGTGTGATTGGCTGGTACAGGTGATGTGTAGAGGATGGTTATTTAGGTTTGGGTTCGGGATTGCATCATTACTTATATCTGTTATATGTGATTGATATGCCTAAATCGTTTGGGAGTTCGTGGTAGTTGTTACACATTGAGTCTGTTGACTCACCCTTCGTGGGATATCTTTTTCAGGCGATACTCAGTGATTTGGACCGGGTCAGCGAGGACTAGGTGGTGTCCATGCTCAGCTCAGTGTTTCTTCCAATTTGGATTTTCCTATTAAGTTTTGGATTTATTTCGGGTTTTGCTATTGATGTAATAAGGCCACTATTATTACACTGTTTTATGCTTACTCTCTAAATTTTTATTACGATACGATTCTTATTAACTCGAAGGTTAAATAACTCATCTTTAAAATAAATGTTCAATGTTTTGACACCTAAATACCAACGATTTTCAACTTACTGTTAAACCCTAAAATTCGGCAGTTTCTTCTAACTTATAGTTTTCAAATACGAAAATATTGTTTTAATATGGACTTCAAAAAAAAAGACACCATTTTCAACTTGAACCCAACACCTAACGATCCCTCTTCAAAATGACCACATTTTCCAAATTAACAAACAAGATTTGAAATGTTTTACTCGAAGAACATGCCAGATCCGGTCGGGGCTCGTGGGCCGGGTTTGGGGTGTTTCACCATCTTTGTGCCATTGATATGAGAAAAGAGGGATTCAAACACTATGAATGCAAATCCTTGTACCTCTCCCAACATGCTAAATGCGGCCTCAACATCATTTTCTAACAGAGCAAAGCCACATTTACAAGCTTTCAAATACTTGTTTCTTAACTTCTTTACTTTCTTGCTTGAAGCCGAGTATTCCTTAGCTTCATATGTGAAACCAGCTTCATCACCTCTTCTTCTTCTCAAAATTGATTAAAGTTGTTGGGTATCTTCCTTGGCCTACAATAAAGCATCCTTGGCCACACCACAAACATCCAAGAACTTGAGAGACCCATTCAACAACTCGTTAATCTGTTTTTCATTACATTGTTGTGCTAATGATTTTTGTCTAAGTGGCGGTTGAAGCAAATTATCAACCAACTCATAAGATCTATAAGGCCGCTTAGTTTTTGGCTCATTTCTATTTCTATATGATATTGGCATTATAATAATAATGATTTTTTTCAAGAATTAAGGAGTAAGAGGATTAAAAAGGCTAAAGTTTTTGCACCTAATTTTATTTACGTTGTTTGTAAAAGGAAAATGTGAAAATATAGATGATAAGATACATTATTGTTATATTATATAATTTGATCCATTTACATTTGAAAAGATAATGAAATCTCAAGATTCTACTTTTTGGAAAGAAGAAATAAATAATGTGATGGGTTTAAAAATGGAAAATTAAACTTATATTTTAGTTGATCTTCCGCAATTTTCCAAATCAATAGGTTGTAAATTGATCTTCAAAAATAAAATGAAGGTCGATAGAACCATTGATAAATTTAAAGTAACGTTGGTAGCCAAAGGTTTTATACAAAAATAAAGAATTGATTACTTTGATACCTATGACGATTAAACTCTTAATATCACTTACCTGAATGTACAGTTTGGTTATTCACTAAATAGATGTTAAAATTGTACTTTTGAATGGTGAATTAGAAGAGAAAATGCACATGGAATAATCAGAAGGATTTGTTGTTCCAAGACAAAAGTATAAAGTATGTAAGCTTGTTAAATCTCTATATTGACTTAAACAAGCACTAAAACAATGACACCAAAAGTTTTTCAAAGGTGTTCTAGCTAATGGTTATAAAATAAACGAATCTTATAAGTGCATATATAGCAAAGTTTTGCAAAGTTGTTCTAGTCATTGGGATCCATCCAACAACTCATCAACAAATCCCTTGTTTTGTTCTTGAGTTAATTCTTCACGGGAATAAGGGGCAACTGTAGCAACTTATCCATACAATCATACGAACCCTGAAGGTCGTTTAGTTTATGGCTTATTGATGATGAGGTTGATGTTGCTTCGAAATCCGTTCATTTGTTCAAATGTTAATCAATCTCTAAAACAACTATGTATGGTCTAGATGGCAGGGGGAAGCTATTAGAATGAGTGTGGTGAATTGTTTGGGCTGCCATTTTTCTTTCTTCTTCAGGGAAACAGCCTAATGGTTGAATGTTTCTACCTATTATTTGCTATGTGGTAGTAATCATTAACTCCATTTTATATATACATCAGGTCATAGAGACAAAAGAAATCTCAAGTACTTCTTTAATTAATTATTTTTATCTTTTCTTTCAATTTGAATCTCGATCTGAACACTTTGTCAGCACTAATTATGAGAAATGTCTTCCCTCAACTATGTTGGAACATTTTAAAATATTTATATCGTTCCAATAACTATAAATGAAAATATGGAATTAATCAAAAGTGATAACTATTGGTTATTAATCAAGAGTTATAACTATTCATAATAATAAGTTAAGTCTCTTAAGTATGAAGAGTTATATCACTTGATTTTTTTTTATAATGAATTATAACTATTCTAGTTGTATTTCTTAAACAATTATGTTTATTTAAGAGATGCTACTTAGATAATTGTATCTCTTACTATAATAATTATATCTATTTCAGAGATATTAGTTGAATAATTATGTTTTTTTAAGATATAATTATTCATATCAGACACCTATTAAAAGTTATGTCTCTATGAAAAGATATGTGAATTCCTATAAATAAAAGTGAGATTTCATTTGAATGATATACCAAAAAGTTCTTTCAATTCTTCTTCCATTTTCTACTATTTTTATATTGTTCTATAAAGAATTATTGCAAAAATTCTTTATAGAAAATTAATTTTTTTTGTTATACTCTACTCAGTGCTTAATGGACAATTGTCGTTAGTGCAAAACACAAATAGTCACTAGGTTTCATTCTATCCTCGAGGTCCATTTGCTTGAAACTCATTTTCACACCGAGTGTAGGTGGGGATGAATAGAAACTTAAATATAATGGCTTGATACATGCCTTGGAGCCTTGTCCTATTGACTCGAGTTATTGTTAGTGTTCCATTCATGTGTTCTAGATTTTCCTCACCAAAGTTCTGCACTAACAATTTTAAGGTTCTACTCCATTTTCATGATGGCTAATGCAACACATGAAAGTGCAACACTAAGGGATTTGGCTTTCAATTTTGTCAAGCTTGACCAGTTTGATTGTGGCAATTTTCAATAATGGAAGAAAAGGTGCAATTCTTACAATCTACTTTGAAGTTCGCTTATGTTTTGAATACTCCAAGACCAAAAGAGAATGGAAACAAATCTCTTGTTGCAACATGAGAAAGGAAAAAATTAGACAATGTTAATTTCATGTGGATAAGTCACTTATTGAATGATTTATCTAATGGTTTGTTTGATAGCTACCAAAATGAGGTCACTGCTAAGGAATTATGGGACAAATTGGAGATAAGATACATGATCGAAAATGATACAAGTAAAAATTTTCTTGTTTTTCATTTCAATATTTATCAAATGATTGATGATCGTTTTGTTATGGAACAATTCCGTGATATTGAAAAAATGTTGAATCAGTTTAAGCAATATGATATGAAAATGAAAAAAAATTAATTTTTGTATATTCCATTATAGACAAACTTCCTCTATCTCGGGAAGACTTTAAAAGAATAACTAACCAGTTATTACCATCCGGCCTCTAACTAATTAATTAATCGACCAATACACACTTAACTTTTGACCTCACTTTCTTGATCGGGATAAATTATGATTTACTCAGTAAACTTATCTTTTGACCTCGTTTATCCTAAATTACTTCCTAGGGTCATTAATCCTAAGGTTCAATCACATATAATTTAAACCAACTAATTTGAAAACAAACATTAATTCTTCCATTAATTATTCCCACATCCGATCGTTAATCTCCCTAAGGAAATTAACTGCTCATGGGTCTAGATGTAAGTTTCCCTAATTTCATATTAAACATGCAAAGAAAATAATTAAATAGAAAAAGGGAATAAAGAAATTGATCAGTTTTGATATTGATTTGTACATGAAAGCTAAAATTCCTTTGACTATTGCGAAGATTGTGTCGATTGCAATTGAAAACCAAAAAGAAATTAATACAAACTCAATAAAGAAAATCTTGGATCCAAATCGAATCCAAGTGAGAACAACGAAAAAGTTCTAATTTTGAATAAAAGGACTAAATTGAAATAAAACTAAAATTGAAAATAAATTCCTAAATGATCTAACCTAAAACGGCTCACTCGGCCAAGCCTCCAAACCTAGGCTAAACATCAATATTTATAGCCAAATGTTATGTCCTAATTAGGTCAATTAGAAGCCCTAAAGCTAAATAAGATGTGTTGCAAGGACGAAAAGACCCTTGGCTTAAAATTGCATACCGTTGCTCCGGTGTCGCGACAATGTACTTTGTGGGTGAGTTCTTTGGCTTCAAAGTGTGGTGTTGCGATACCACATGCTTGTCTTGCAACGCTGTCGTTGTCCTTCGCATTCTTAGCCTAAAAATAGTGTCTTACATACTAAATCGACATTTCCCTAGGCCCATATTGGCCCGTGATAAGTGCTAAAAGTAACATATTTTTACCTCATTCTTAATGCATGTTTGAGTGATTATTCAATGTTAATTGTGAATTTTATGCTCCTAATCCTTTAAATTCATGTTTTTATGCTTAATAAAGCACTTGGGATCAAAAGGAGTAAAAAATGAGCGAAAATAAAAAAATCGAAACAAGCTACAGGATTCACATGGGTTGACCCATTCCACACGACCGCGTGACCCACATGGGCTACCACATGGCCATGTGGTAGACCGTGTCGATTGCGCAAATTTGCTCTCTAAACTGCGAAAAAACACATTTTTAGGTTTCTCAGGCATTCTAAGATGTATATATGACAAAAATAAAAAGATAGGAGAGAGCCGCCATAGAATATTCAAGAAAGCAACTCGAAAAACACCATTGAAGCTGATTCTGAAGTAGATTTCTATCAAGATTGAAGATTCTCAGTTGATTTTTGAGGATATTAACATGAATTTCTTTATTTCTTTCGGTTATATTGTATCTTGTATGTTTTTATTTTCAAGCATGAGCTAAATTTATAAATACCCAGGGAGATGAATCCTATGATGGATTCTGTTGTTTGATTTTTATTTTACGCAATAGAGACTTAGTTTCTTTGTAACATCCCGATTTAGGGCCTAGTCAGAATAGTGGTGCGAGAACACAAATTCGAGGGTTATAAATGAGTTTTTGAGGTTTATGCCTTGTATGCATGCTAGTGTGAAAGTTTCATGAAGCAATTTTGTGAAATTGTGGTTCAATTGTCCAAAAGGACTAAATTGCAAAAGTTCCAAAATGTGTGTTTCTTGAAGCTATATGTGTGAAATAGCTTTAGATTATTAATTAGAGGTCCTTAAATAGCAATTTATCCAAATTCTAATTTTTGGACAAAATTGGGCATGGATGAGTTAAAACAGAAAGTTTATCAAAAAGGGCATTTTGGTCATTTAACAAATAAGTGATTAAAATAGGAGAAAAGATGACAAAATTCACTCATCTTCATCTCCAAGGCTGCCGAAAATTCCAAAGAGCCATTGTTAGGGTTCTTTAAATTTTCAAGCTTGCTAGTAAGTGCATCTAGCCTCGTTTTTGATATTCTTTGTATTTTTTAAGTCCCAGTAGCATGAGTACGCTATTTTTAACTATTTGATGAGCTATAAAGGATGTTCAAAAATGTGGTCATGTATGACATGCATGTATTTTGTTTTTTTATGGAAGATTATGAAAGCTTGATGTAGTAGAAACATCTTTTGTTAAGTGATTTTCCATGAAAATGCATGTAGGGACTTGATTGTGAAAATCTTAAGTTTGGTCATACATGTGTGTTTTTGTGAGAATTAATGATAGCTTTAGTTGAATAAGTGGTTCGGCTAAGCATGAAAGGCTAGAAAGTTGAATAAAAATCACTTTACGAGCCTTGGGGCTAAAGTGTAAATATGAGGAAGTTTAGAGGAAAATTAGTAATTTTGTTAAAGTATGAGATGTGGGTCAATTTAGTCAATGTACGTATTGAATAAGCTGATTTATTGATTATATATCAAGAAAGACGAAGCCCGGATCGAAATCGAGGCAAAAGTAAGGTGGTGGACTAAATTGCAAGTCTCAATACTTTTGAGTATCGAGGTAAGTCTATGCATAAACAATGCATTCATACTTACAATTTGTTGATGACAGCAAGTGTGTAGCTGGTTCGAGATTGATTGAGAACCTATGTGGTCCAAGTAGAATGAATGTAGTAGAGTTGTGAATGGATGTTTAATTGAGTAAGTAGACATGTGAATGTGTAGTGATAATGCTAGATGGTAGGCTAAGTGCGATACCATCCTAATGCATATTGACGATAAGCTGGCTATGTGCGATGCTATCATTAGGTATATCGTTTAGTGGGCTAAGTGAGAAACCCCTATGATTACCTTTGTGGTAGGCTAAGTGTGATACCACCGTATTAATCAATCGTGGTGTGCTAAGTGCGAAACCACTGAGACATTTGCTGTGTGGATTAGCCATGTGATTGCATTATTGAGTAAAATAGCTGTGTGGATGTATTACTAAGTTAATTAGCTGTGTGGATGAATTATTGAGAAATAATGATGTGTTGTATATTGTATAAATGTGGCATTGAATGTAGGGGTGCATTTCGATAGTTATGAGTATGTGACTCATGATGTGTTGGAAATGTTGTAAGGGTTAGAAATAGTAAGCATAGTTGTTCATTACTTTTTGTAGTATAATGCTAATTGTTGTTTAGCTTATACTATGATGCTTAATTGTTTATGTGTAAACTTACTAAGCTCAAAGCTTACTCCTTTCTTTTCCCTTGTCTTATAGAGTAAAAGTGTTGAATCAAGATACGAGGATCAATTGGAAGATCGCCCACACTATCAGCACACTTTGGTACATGAGACTTAATGTTTTGTATATGACATGTATAGGGGCTAGACAAGTTAGTGAATTTTTGGTGTAAATGGCTAAGATGTGTTGGCCTTTAGATGGATAGTGTATTTTGTATAATGCCAAGGTTGTTGGCTATTACATTATATGAAAGAAAGATGTAGTTTTCTATGTGAGATTGCACTTCAACTTGAGTTGATTATGGATGTGTTGTATGAGTGCATGTTGTGTATGCTATAAGGGTGAGAAGAGCTTAGCAAATAGCTTTGTTCTTGGCCATGTGGATAGACACACGGGCGTGTGTCTAGACCATGTGTGACACACGGTCAGCCCACGGGCGTGTGCTTTGGCCGTGCGTCCCCTGCATGTTAACATTTTAAGTCAGGATAGACCACGGGCTAGTCACACGAGCGTGTGACTAGGCTTTGAGGCCGTGTGTGTGAATTCAGAATTCACCACGGTTGGAAAGCACGGACGTGTGCCTTGGACGTGGGGCATTGGCAGAATACTAGGGTTTTAGGCACGGTTTTGGGACATGGGCGTGTGTGTCCATGCACGAGCGTGTCTAATCTTGCACGGGCGTGTGAGACCTGTATAAAAGAGAAAAATTTTAAGATTGGAAAAAGTTTCGTTTAGTCTCGAGAGCCCTCGTGTGTATGAGTGAGGCCTCGTAAGTCGAGAATGAGGTTGTTGAGATGACTTCAGAGAGTATTTACGATGAGCCTAAGTGGCGATCAAGTGGTTTGAGTTCGGTAACGTCTCGGGCCCGGTTCCAGTGTAGAACCTGGGTAAGGGGTGTTACATTTAGTGTTATCAGAGCTATGGTTTAGTCGGTTCTAGGACTACCGTAGTGGGTGTAAGAGTCTAGCTATACATGCCATAAGTGAACAATGATAGTGTGTGGCTTTTGATGATTTTAAATCTTGTTTTATATAGTATATGGATTCCGATCCATCGACTGCTGATGAAGCAGCTACTATTGCACCGGCTCCTGCGTAAGGAACCGTGCCCGTTGAGAGTGGACCCGAGGTCAGGGGTCAAGGGGAAGAGGCACGGGAAGCCTTTCTCCAGATGATGAGTAATTGGTACTCAGACTATGTTCGAGCAAACCCTACTGCTCAACCTCCTCCACCTCCTCCTATACCTCAGCCAAATCCAGTGGCTCCTCAAGGTATGGATGTAGTGAGGATATCGAAACCCAGGTGGATAAGATTAGGAAACACGGGGTGAGGAGTTTAGAGCTAAGGTAGATGATGACCTGAGAGGGCGAGTTACGGTTGGAGAACTCGATGAGGGTGTTCGATGAACTCTCATGTATGCGCTGAGGAGAGCTTGAAGTGTGTCGTATCCTTCTTTGAGAGATTCGGCATACCATTGGTGGAAAACACTAACGTTGGTAGTCCCGAGAGAGCGAATGACGTGGGACTTCTTTCTGGAAGAGTTTCGGAAGAAGTATATAAGCCAGCGATTTACTGATCAGAAAAAGAAAGAATTCCTTGAGTTGAAGCAAGGAAGGATGTCAGTAGCAGAGTATGAGCGTGAGTTTGTTAGGCTTAGCAAATACGCTCAAGAATGTGTATCGACTAAGACCATCTTGTGTAAGAGGTTCAAAGATGGGCTGAATGAGGACATCAAACTTCTAGTTGGTATTTTGGAGTTGAAAGAATTCGTAGTGTTGGTTGAAAGGGCAAGTAAGGCCGAAGAGCTGAGTTCAGAAAAGAGGAGGGCTGTGAGTGAAGCCCGAGATGCTAGAAAGAGGCCGATGGGCAAGTCGTACCAAGCTCAATCAAAAATATCCAAGGAAGTGAATCCTCAGACGACAGCACTAGTGGGTTATTCGCATCGAGACTTGGGCAATACTCGTTCGAGTTTGAGAGTCCAAGCCCCCTTGATGGAAAGTGTGGGCAATACAAGGAGTAAACCGGAGTGTCCAAGTTGTGGTAGGTATCACACCGGAGAGTGTTGGAGAAATATTCGAAAATGTTATAAGTGTGGTTCCTCTGACCACTTTATCCCTAACTGTCCCGAGAGGGATGATAAGGAAGAGAAGCAAGAAATGAGACTTAGTGATGTGTCTACAAGGGGTAGACCACCAAGGAACCCAAGAGGTGGGGCTAGTGGTAGAGGTGCGCCCAGAGATTCTGCTGTGAGACCAGAGGGTCGGGCACCTGCAAGGACGTATGCCATTCTCGCTCACAAAGAGGCATCCTCCCCTGATGTGATAACGGGTACTTTTTCTCTCTATGACACCTTTGTTATTGCTTTAATAGATCCATGGTCTACTCATTCTTATATTTCCATGAGATTAGCATGTAGTTTGAGTATGACCGTTGAGTCTACGGACATAGTGGTTAAGGTGTCAAACCCGTTAGGAAAGCATGTGTTAGTGGACAGAGTGTATAAGAATTGTCCTTTATTGATTGAGAATCATTGTATTCCGGCAAACCATATGTTGTTGCCGTTTGATGAGTTTGATTTAATCCTAGGCATGGATTGGTTGACTACCCATAGTGTCTTAGTGAACTGTGGTAGTAAGTTCATTGAATTGAAATGTGAGAGTGGAGATGTGATTCGGGTTGAATCAGGTGGATCGGATAGTCTACCAGTGATGATTTCTTCCCTAGTGGCTGAGAAATGTTTGAGAAAAGGATGTGAGTCCTATCTTGCTTTTGTGTTGAATACTCGAGAGGTTGGAGTAGAGTTTGAAGCTTGCTGCGGTGGTATGTGAGTATCCGGATGTATTTCGGAAGAGTTACCGGATTACCTCCAGTGAGAGAGGTCGAGTTTGGAATTGAGTTGGTTCCGGGAACAACACCTATTTCAATTGCTCCATATAGAATGGCATCTGTAGAGTTGAAAGAACTGAAGGTTCAGTTGCAAGAGTTGACAGATAAGGGTTTTGCAAGACCGAGCTACTCGCCGTGGGGTGCCTCGGTATTATTCGTGAAGAAGAAAGATGGGTCTATGAGGTTGTGTATAGACTATAGGCAACTGAATGAGGTGACGGCGAAGAATAAGTATCCTTTACCAAGGATTAATGATCTTTTTGATAAACTGAAGGGAGCTACAGTGTTCTCCAAGATAGACTTGAGGTCTGGTTATTATCAGCTCAGAGTGAAAGAGCAAGATGTGTTGAAAACTGCATTTCGGACAAGGTATGGCCATTTTGAGTTTTTGGTTATGTCGTTTGGTTTGACGAATGCACCTACGATTTTTATGGATCTGATGAACCGTGTTTTCAGACTATATGTGGACAAGTTAGTAGTTGTCTTTATTGGCGATATATTGATCTATTCTCGGGATGAGAATGATCATGAAGAGCATTTGAGAATTATCTTGCAAACTTTGAAAGATAAGCAGTTGTATGCTAAGTTTAGCAATAGTGAGTTTTGGCTCCGAGAGGTCAAATTCCTAGGACACATAGTGTCAGGTGATGGTGTCAGAGTTGACCCGAGTAAGATATCGGCTGTTATGGATTGGAAATCGCCGAGGAACGTGTCAAAAATCAGAAGTTTCTTGGGATTAGTAGGATATTACAGACATTTCGTAAAGGGGTTCTCTGTGATTGCTACCCCGATGACGAAACTATTGCACAAAGATGTCAAGTTTGATTGGACTGAGACATGTCAACAGAGTTTCGAGAAATTGAAAACATTATTGACTGAGGCACCAGTTTTGGTTCAACCAGAATCGGGGAAAGAGTTCGTTGTTTACAGTGATGCGTCGTTTAATGGTATCGGTTGCGTGTTGATGCAAGAGGGTAAGGTAGTTGCTTACGCCTCGAGGCAGTTAAAACCGCACGAGAAGAATTATCTGACTCATGATTTGGAGTTAGCTGCGATTGTTTTTGCGTTAAAGATTTGGCGACATTACTTGTATGGTGAGAAGTGCCGAATCTTTACGGATCACAAGAGTTTAAAGTATTTGATGGATCAGAAGGATCTGAATCTGAGACAGAGACGGTGGCTTGAGTTGTTGAAAGACTATGAGTTAGTCATTGACTACCACCAGGGAAAAGCGAATGTGGTTGCGGATGCCCTGAGTAGGAAATCCTTGTATGCTCTAAGAGTTATGAGCACGAGTTTAGCATTGTCTGACGATGGTGCTATTTTGGCAGAATTGAGAGCGAAGCCGCTATTTGTTCAACAAATATGTGAGGCTCAGAGAAATGACAGTGAGATGCAAGCTAAGATAGCTAAGTGCGGATCAAAAAGTGATTCTGATTTTTGAGTGGATTTGAATGGTTGTCTGATCGTTTATTTCAGAGTTTTAAATTTATAATGATCGAACCTGGAACTAACTATAACAACGATTGAGAAATGACTGGATTGTCGAACCCAAAGGAACCAAAAGTACTAATACTAACTTTCTTTTTATTATCTAGCCTAAAATAAGTGAAGTTGTTATTTAATCTAAATTTAACTAACTACAAAACTAAAGACGCAAAGACAAAAAAGAATGAATTGGGGAAATACTGTTGGACAAACTCAGTTGATTAAGAGGATACCCTTAGGAAGAATCTACCTAGACTTCACTTGTTATCTAACTCTGAACCAGACGATTTATTCACTTGACTTGATCCGTAAGACTCCCTAATGTATATTAAACCCTTTCTCGAAGCGAATAATGTCTAACCCTAGGTTGATTAATTGAAATCTCTTTCTAATTAAAACCCCTAGAATTGGATTAACTTGATATATGGACTCTATATTAGGTTTCACCCTAATCCGGCAAAATCTCGTCACCCTATCTCTAGGCGCGCGATCAACTCCGCTTAATTATGCTAGATCTACTCTTTAAGCAGGGACTTTTGCTCCTCCACCTAAGCACATCAAACTTGAATCAATATCCTGGAAATATCAACACAAGAATTAAGAACACATAATTAAGAACAAATCATGTATTTATCATATAGTTCAGCAAACGATAACAAGATTCATCTAAGTTTCATCCCCTTCAGGTATCTGAAGGGTTTAGTTCATAACAATAAAAGAAAACATCTCAGAAGAAAAGATAAAACAAAACATAAGAAATCCCTAAAACCCCTGAAGGAATTTAAGGAGAGATCCACCGTCTTGAGTAGAATTTCGGCTTCTTGAGATGGATCAACTTGCTATCCTCGAGTGAATCCCACAAATCTGACCTTTTCGGCTCGGCTCATTGGCCTAGCTCACCCCCCTCTTCTAGGTTATACTTAGGGTGTTTATATAGGCTTTTGAAATAGGTTTCTTTGCCCCCAAGTATCCTTTTTCGAGTGAATTTGCTCTTCTCCACGACAGGGACACGGCCATGGCACACACCCGTATGAATCGTCTTTAGGCCGTGTTCGGACTTTTAATGAGGTGACACACCCGTGTAAATTGCGATCAGGCCGTGTTCTAGTCTATCAAGGAGACACGGCCGTGTTGGCTCAAGTCTAGGCCGTGTCAATTTTCACTTTGGCCCAATTTGGCCCGTTTTGAGCCTGTTTCTCGTTCTTTCCATCCTCCGGTGCTTTCCTGAGTATAAAACATGAAAAGAAAGGATTAAGAGCACCTTTTTACATAAATTAAGGGATAAATCATCCAAAAGTATGCTAAATGTGGGATTAAAATATGTTACTTTTACGGTTTATCATTGTCTGATGTATCGTGACAGAATTTTTGTTCCTAAAGGTGAGGAATTGATTCGAAAAGTTTTGCATGAGGCCCACAGTGGATGTTTGTCAGTACATCCGGGCAGTATGAAAATGTACAATGACTTGAGGAAGTTATATTGGTGGCCGGGTATGAAAAGAGATATTTCAGAGTTTGTGACAAAGTGTCTGATTTGCCAACAGGTGAAGGCTGAGCATCAAGTGCCTTCGGGATTACTTCAGCCAGTAATGGTACCCGAATGGAAGTGGGATCGGATTACCATGGGTTTTGTAACGGGGTTGCCGATGACTCCGAGAAAGAGAGATGTTGTGTGGGTTGTTGTGGATAGATTGACAAAGTCGGCTCACTTTATTCCAGTACGTGTTGATTATTCACTGGACAAGTTAGTTGAGTTGTATGTAGCAGAGGTAGTGAGGTTGCATGGTGTGCCTGTGTCTATTATATCGGATAGAGATCCGGGGTTTACTTCGAGATTTTGGAAGAAGTTGCAAGAGGCCATGGGTACGAGATTGAATTTTAGTACTGTGTTCCATCTGCAAACCGATGGTCAGTCTGAAAGAGTGATTCAAATTCTTAAAGATATGCTTCGATGCTATGTGTTAGAATTCGAAGGTAGTTGGGAGAGATATCTACCTTTGATCGAATTCGCCTACAACAATAGTTATCAGTCGAGTATACAGATGGCACCGTATGAGGCTTTGTATGGTCATAAGTGTCGGACTCCCTTGTATTGGACCTAGCTTTGTGAGAAACGAATCCATGGAGTTGATCTAGTAAAAGAGACCGAGGAGAAAGTAAAAGTAATTCGTATTAGTCTAAGAGCTGCTTCGGACCGACAGAAGTCGTACACAGATTTGAAAAGAAAAGAAATTGAGTTTGAGGTGGGTGACAAAGTGTTTTTGAAAGTGTCCCCGTGGAAGAAGATTATGAGAATTGGACAAAAAGGGAAATTGAGTCCAAGGTTCATAGGGCCGTATGAGATTACAGATAGAATTGGGCCTGTGGCATACCAGTTGGCTTTGCCGGTAGAGTTGGAAAAGATTCATAATGTGTTCCATGTGTCGATGTTGCGACGGTATCACTCCGATCCTTCACGTGTGATTCCTTCGACGAAAATTGAGATAAGATCGGATATGTCTTATGAAGAGGAGCCAATTAATATCTTAGCTCGAGAAGTGAAACAGTTGAGAAATAAGAGCATAGCACTAGTGAAAGTGTTATGGCAGAAACATGGTGTGGAAGAGGCTACATGGGAAACGGAAGAAGCTATGAGAGAGCAACATCCAAACCTTTTTACTGGTAAGATTTTCGGGGGCGAAAATCTCTAAAATGAGGGAGAGTTGTAACATCCCGATTTAAGGCCTAGTCAGAATAGTGGTGCGAGACCACAAATCTGAGGGTTATAAATGAGTTTTTGAGGTTTATGCCTTGTATGCATGCTAGTGTGAAAGTTTCATGAAGCAATTTTGTGAAATTGTGGTTGAATTGTCCAAAAGGACTAAACTGCAAAAGATGCAAAATGTGTGTTTCTAGAAGCTATATGTGTGAAATAGCTTTAGATTATTAATTAGAGGTCCTTAAATAGAAATTTATCCAAATTCAAATTTTTGGACAAAAATGGGCATGGATGAGTTAAAATAGAAAGTTTATCAAAAAGGGCATTTTGGTCATTTAACAAATAAGTGATTAAAATAGGAGAAAAGATGACAAAATTCACTCATCTTCTTCTCCAAGGCTGTCGAAAATTCCAAAGAGCCATTGTTAGGGTTCTTCAAATTTTCAAGCTTGCTAGTAAGTGCATCTAGCCTCGTTTTTGATATTCTTTGTATTTTTGAAGTCCCGGTAGCATGAGTAAGCTATTTTTAGCTATTTGATGAGCTATAAAGAATGCTCAAAAATGTGGTCATGTATGACATGCATGTATTTTGTTGTTTTATGGAAGATTATGAAAGCTTGATGTAGTAGAAACATCTTTTGTTAAGTGATTTTCCATGAAAATGCATGTAGGGACTTGATTGTGAAAATCTTAAGTTTGGCCATACATGTGTGTTTTTGTGAGAATTAATGATAGCTTTAGTTGAGTAAGTGGTTCGGCTAAGCATGAAAGGCTAGAAAGTTGAATAAAAATCACTTTACGAGCCTTGGGGCTAAAGTGTAAATATGAGGAAGTTTAGGGGCAAATTAGTAATTTTGCTAAAGTATGAGATGTGGGTCAATTTAGTCAATGTATGTATTGAATAAGCTGATTTATTCATTATAGATCAAGAAAGACGAAGCCCAGATCGAAACTGAGGCAAAAGCAAGGTGGTGGACTAAATTGCAAGTCTCAATACTTTTGAGTATCGAGGTAAGTCTATGCATAAACAATGCATTCATACTTACAATTTATTGATGATAGCTAGTGTGTAGCTGGTTCGAGATTGATTGAGAACCTATGTGGTCCAATTAGAATGAATGTAGTAAAGTTGTGAATGGATGTTTAATTGAGTAAGTAGAATGTGAATGTGTAGTGATAATGCTAGATGGTAGGCTAAGTGCGATACCATCCTAATGCATATTGACAATGAGCTGGCTATGTGCGATGCTATCGTTAGGTATATCGTTTAGTGGGCTAAGTGAGAAACCCCTATGATTACCTTTGTGGTAGGCTAAGTGCGATACCACCGTATTAATCAATCGTGGTGTGCTAAGTGCGAAACCACTGAGACATTTGCTGTGTGGATTAGCCATGTGATTGCATTATTGAGTAAAATAGCTGTGTGGATGTATTATTAAGTTAATTAGCTGTGTGGATGAATTATTGAGAAATAATGATGTGTTGTATATTGTATAAATGTGGCATTGAATGCAGGGGTGCATTTCGATAGTTATGAGTATGTGACTCATGATGTGTTGGAAATGTGGTAAGGGTTAGAAAGAGTAAGCATATTTGTTCATTACTTTTGGTAGTATAATGCTAATTGTTGTTTAGCTTATACTATGATGCTTAATTGTTTATGTGTAAACTTACTAAGCTCAAAGCTTACTCCTTTCTTTTCCCTTATCTTATAGAGTAAAAGTGTTGAATCGAGATACGAGGACCAATTGGAAGATCGCCCACACTATCAGCACACTTTGGTACATGAGACTTTATGTTTTGTATATGGCATGTATAGGGGCTAGACAAGTTAGTGAATTTTTGGTGTAAATGGCTAAGATGTGTTGGCCTTTAGATGGATAGTGTATTTTGTATAATGCCATGGTTGTTGGCTATTACATTATATGAAAGAAAGATGTAGTTTTCTATGTGAGATTGCACTTCAATTTGAGTTGATTATAGATGTGTTGTATGAGTGCATGTTGTGTATGCTATAAAGGTGCGAAGAGCTTAGAAAATAGCTTTGTTCTTGGCCATGTGGATAGACACACGGGCATGTGTCTAGACCATGTGTGACACACGGTCAGCCCACGGGCATGTGCTTTGGTCGCGCGTCCCCTGCATGTTAACATTTTAAGTCAGGATAGACCACGGGCTAGTCACACGGGCGTGTGTGTGAAGTCAGGATTCACCACGGTTGGGAAGCACGGGCGTGTGCCTTGGCCGTGGGGCATTGGCTGAATGTTGGGGTTTTAGGCACGGTTTGGAGACATGGGCGTGTGTGTCCATGCACGGACGTGTCTAATCTTGCACGGGCGTGTGAGACCTGTATAAAAGAGAAAACTTTTAAGATTGGAAAAAGTTCCGGTTTAGTCTCGAGAGCCCTCGTGTGTATGAGTGAGGCCTCGTAAGTCGAGAATGAGGTTGTTGAGATGACTTCAGAGAGTAGTTACGATGAGCCTAAGTGGCGATCAAGTGGTTTGAGTTTGGTAACGCCTCGGGCCCGGTTCCTAGGTAAGGGGTGTTACATTCTTACTCTCAATTATGTATGCTTAATTCTTGGTTTGATATTTCTAGACTACTAATCCATGTTTGATGTGCTTAAATTAAAGGAGGAATAGACCCTATTTAATTGTAAATTTTGCGTAATTGAGTGGAGTTGCATGCAATCCTAGAAATAGGATGACATAAATCTACCGAATTAGAGTCAAATCTAATAGGAGAATCCATTGCACGAGGTAATGTGATAATAGGATTTTTAATTAGAAAGAAAATTTAATTAATCAACTTAGAGTCAGTTGCTCTTATTCTCCAAAGAGATATTAGGATAATTTAGGGATTTCTACGGATCAAGTTACTAAGTAAAGAAATTGTGTAATTTAGATTGATAGTGACAAATGAAATCTATGTAACGCCCCGAATTTTGGGCTTAGAATTATTGGGCCTTGTGCATAAGTATTTTATTGTGCAAGGAAATGACACAAATAAATAACTACTTGGGTTGTTAAGGGTCCTGAGAAGTGTTGGAGAAGTCCTGGGTTCAAACTTGGGCTTTAGCAAAAATTTTTGTTTTTAAGTGAATAAAACCCTTGCTGCTTGATAGTAGGCCTTTTTGATTTGTGTGGTTAAAATATGACACAAAGACCTATTGGTGCAGTGGTTGTGGCGTTACAAGTGTGGCAAGGGGGTCTGAGGTTCGAGTGTTGGCGCAGCATAGGGGGCATTTATTTTACAGCTAGGAGGGCTAGAGTTTGTGTTGCAGTGGAAGTCTGATGGATGAGAGGTTTGAATTGGTCATGGAGAGATTGTAGGAGCGAATTACGGAGAGGATTATGGAGAGATTGGTGGAGGGAATCAAGGAGTTTGAGTGAGAGGAGAGTTGTACCGTTTGGGGGAACTCAAACTTTGACAATTTGGCTGGGGGAGTGTTAGTCATTTTTCGGCTTTGGTCTAGCAGTTGCCGAATTCTCCTTGCTCTCCTTCCATTTTTCGACTTTTGGGTCCTTCTCGGAATTATTTTGGTTGCTTTCTCTCGGTGATCGAATGTGTTAGGCACTTTTGCACCTTTCTTTTCTCTGCACACTTGTGCACTTTTCTTTTCCTCTGCTGCCGAATCCCCCTTTTCCTCCTTCCTATTCCTCGGCTTTTGGTTCATAGCCGAATCATTTTGTTCTCCTTTTCAACATTTCTTTCCTTCCTCTATTTCTCCTCCTTTTGGTGTTCTTTTGTTTATGGGTGTTGGCCTACTATCTCTGTACTCTGCAGTGGTGTTGCGGTTTTAGTCTTGAAAGGGTTCTGACGAATCGGTATGTAGTCATGAGTCCCCTCCTTCGACTCTATTTTGGTTCGTTATTTGTTCAATCTATTTCCTTCTATCTTTCTCGAAAGCTGAGTACTTCTTCTCATGAGTTCTTTTGCGTTCTTGTCTTCCTTGCGATGTGGCAGTTTGTTGGGTGTTAGGGGCTTCACTAGAGCGAAGGGGTGCAAGTGACTGAAGCAATCAAATCCTTTTTGTTCATCTGTCGAGGTAAAAGAGTCATCTTGTCCTTTCTGTGCTTAGGCCGATTATCCCTATGTTTTGCAAGTTTGATATAGGCGTGTGATCACTTTTGGATAGTAGTTTTGGAGGACTAAAGTCGCCTCATTCAAGCAAGATAAGGAAGGTGGTCTGGATTAAGTGTCCATAAGAGGGTGTTTTACCCTAATGATTAAAGGATTAACGTGGGTCATGTTTGAATTTAGGTTGGGTGCTCGTAGATCTTGGAACGACTCCGTAAAAAGGTGTGTAATCACACTATCTCTGCTGTGAATCGGCAAAAGTCGAAAAGCTGAAACTTCGGCATTTGAGGCCTCACGACCGTGCGATCGCTCGGGTGGTAACCAAGCCCACAACCGTGGGCGGTAGACTGAAGAGGCCACCACGAGGGTTCTCGTGCACTTGGGCCGAAATGGGCCGTGTGGGCCCAACGGGCTTGTGGGCCCCACACGGATAAAATTTACGAAAAGTAGCAGAAACTGGATTGGGCTATGAAGTTTGCATAGCAGTGTTTGAATTTGGGCCAAACGGGCCACACTAGCGTGTGGGCCCATTTGGGCCGAATACTGGGATTTGAGCCCATTTACACTGTTTTGACCATATGGATTATCTGTGTCGCTCGAGGCGACTGTAGGCCTTCGGAAAGGTCGTTAACTGTATCGAGACCCCTAATAGATGGAAATGACTGAAATACCCTTGTAGGGTAGAATTACCGAAATACCCCTGTAGGGTAGAATTACCTAAATACCCATGTAGGGTAAAATTATCGAAATACCCTTGTAGGGTAGAATTACCGAAATACCCCTGTAGGGTAGAATTACCGAAATACCCCTGTAAGGTAGAATTACCGAAATACCCATGTACGGTAGAATTACCGAAATACCACTGTAGGGTAGAATTATCGAAATACACCTGTATGGTAGAATTACCGAAATACCCCTGTAGGGTAGAATTACCGAAATACCCTTGTAGGGTAGAATTACCGAAAGACCCTTGTAAGGTAGAATTATCGAAATACCCTTGTAGGGTAGAATTACTGAAATACCCCTGTATGGTAAAATGACCGTAACACCCCTGTAGGTAAAATTACTGTAATACCTCTGTTAGGTGAATTGACCGATATACCCCCAAAGGGTAATATGACTATTTTGCCCCTCGAGGGTAAATGATTAATTTGTCTGCGATGTAAATGATTGATGTGTCTGTGACTGACTGATTTGTCTGTGATTTGTATGACTGATTCTAAGCATGGCATTTTGCATACACGACATACTGCATGGGGTTGGGATACTGTTATGGAGGAAGTACTGTACTGGTGGCTCTGCCACAATCACTATTACTGGTGGCTTTACCATATATCGTTATCGCGACTTTCTTTGCGACATCTTTGCATCGCGGCTTTGTTGTGATACCATTCTATCGCGGCTTTCTTCGCGATGCTACTGATGGCTTTGTGCCGATCATATTACCGTTACTGATGGCCATGTGCCGATCATATTACTACTACCGATGGCTTTGTGCCAATCATATTACTGTACTCATGGCGTTATAGCTATCCTATTTACGGCTCTTAGCCATTCTGATTACTGGCAGCTTTGTTGCGATACTGATTATTGCCGCAACCGGTGCTGATATTGGTGTGTTGGCTGGATGGGTAAATTTTATCCCCACATGGTGTGTTGGTTGGTACGGGTGGTATGTTGGCTGGATTGGGATGGGTTGCATTATTGCATTGTTGCATTTCTGTTACTAATACAGTCACTGTATTGGGCTTAGGCCCACATGTATTCTGATACTGTAATGGGCTAAGGCCCACACTACACTATTACTGTTTTGGGTTAAAACCCACATTGTTCTGTTACTAAAAAGGGCTCGGCCTGCATCATATCGCTATATTATCGATGAATGATAGGGGATTACACACTAAGTTTTCATAAACTCACCCTTTCATTTAACTGTGCAGGTAATCCCCAGCCTTAGATGATTTGGAGTCGCGAGGGACTCGGAGGTGGCCACACGTTCGCTGATGATTGTTTTAGACTTATATATCTCTTTTTTATTGGGCTATTGATTCTGTAATAAGGCATCTTAAACCTCAGTTATGTTATTTTGGCCTTATTTATTTGATACCTAACTGATAGTGATAGAACGCTGGTTTTCAAAAAGATTAAATGTTTACAAAACTTCACGTTTTTGCAACATTTTGGATATTGCTTCTACAACAAACATTTTTTTAAAGTAAAGACGTTTTAATTGGTTAGTAAATGGTTAAGATGTTTTGAGTTTTAACAAAGAGATTTCAACTCTGAAAAGGTTTTCTCCCAACAAGTCCAATTTTTGAAAGACACATCAACGTGACACGCCAGATTCGACCATAACGTCTAGGCCAGGTTTGGGGTGTTACAATCTAGGTGAATTCTTTCTTGGGTATTGTTTCGTTTCTTGGTTGTTAATCGGTTATTTTTGTGATTTGTTCTTTGTTGTGTTCGTTAGTTAATTTATTTAGTTAATTTTGGTTTTTAATCAATCACTCGATTTATTTGGTTAAATAATAGAAAGACAGTAACTAGTACATTTAGTTTTCATAGGAATGATATATTTGTAACACCCCAAACTCGGCCTAGAAGTTAGGCCCGAATTCGACGTGTCACATTGAAGTGTTTTTGCGAAAACCTTGTTTTCATTGAAAACCCTTCTAGAGAAAAGTTAAGTAAAATCCATTTTGCTTTCAAAACGAGGTGTAGCCAAAAACCATTTCCTTGTTACTATGTAAAAATTTCCTTTGACAACGGAAGCTCATTCTTAAAACATAATTATTTTCAAAAAAACTTGAAATATGCTTAAAAGAAATAAATCCAAGTTCCGTTTCAAAATTACAAAGCCTAGTGGAAGTAATGGAATAATAACTAGAGGGAAAACCTTATTACAATCCAAAATAACTTAAAATAAATAACTTAAAATCTAGAATTTAGATATTAAGGAAAACAAGTCTAATCGTCTTGCTAGTTGGCCACCTCCGAGTCCCTCCATCCAGTCGAAGCGCCTCCGAGGATCACTGAGAAAAATAAAAGGGGAGTGAGTTTTCAAAACTCAGTGTGTACGACCCCGAATCAAACAAATAGCATACATACATAATAATAACATAATAGTATCATACATGCAATGCAATGCAAACCCTCCCCAAATAATCCATCTGCTACACAACATTTCCCTTCCAACCCTACACTCCTGTGGGGATTTCTAAATCGACCCACCCATCCGATACACATCAAGGCTAGCCAGGTGCGGTACTACCAAACATTGCAAAGAAGGTCGCTAAGCATATAATGGGCTTAAAAAGCCACGGTGGATCCACGGTTGTCGTGCAACCATGCGATCCTCATATACTTCCTCCGTTCCATAATTCCCACCCATATGCATCCTGAACAGAATATCATATGAATGCAGCAAATATACATGTAACATCCATAAATCTTACATTCAACACATAGGGGCATTTTAGTCATTTCCGCCTTTAAGGGTATTTCGGTCTTTTCTCATTGTTATGGGTCTATTACTTACCTTGGTCTGTTATCAGGTCCTCGCTGGCTAAAGTGCATAGATATTATGCACCAGGTAGGATTCCAGAGAAGAGGAGGTGAGTCATTAAGACCGCCTAAGTACCAAGCTCTCCCTAGACCTAATCCTAGACATGCATATACCCATTACCACACCTTAACCTTATGACTTGTCCACGGTCACAATTAGTTAATAATTAAAGTTTTATGTAAGGTTAAGCAATTTACCAATTACTAAGCCCAAGACCCCTTACAAAGCCCATACAAATTTACATACGTTCATATGGCCCATCAGGCCCAATCTCATTCGTATGCCCACTAGGCCCAAATCACATTCGTATGGCCCATCTGACCCAAATCACATTCATATGGCCCATTAGGCCCGATCATAATCAAATCATACAACCATCCATATCAATCCATCATTCAATTTAACATATCAACTCTTACCGATTTGGGCCCACGAGCTCGACAAGCCCATTTAGCTCCTTCTGGCCCGGTTGGCCAAACAGTGGCCCGAGACCATGAGATCGCTCTCTTGGTCCCGGTAATCATATCGATGTTCCCACACGAATGTTCGCAAGCTCGTGTGGTTGCCGGTGCCAACCTTTCGGCTTTTCGGCTTTTCAGCATTAAGGTTTTTGGGATTTCGGCTTTTGCCGATTTGTCGTGTGTGAAGTGTATGTACACACCTCGTAAATGAGACGTGTTACACTATCCTCAGCCTTGAACCGTGTGCCACCAGTCCTAATAGCCCTTTCTTAGCTACCACTCACGAATATCCCCTAGACCTGCATCAATCTTAATCGTTAAAGATAAAATAATAGGTGACTTGTATCCACTTAAGTCACCCTTTCCCTTACTATAGACTATTCGGCCAACTTATCCCAAAATCAAGAACACTTACCCAAAAGCTGAAACGTATGGATAGCTTTTCAGCATAGACTTGTAGATCCAAGCTTAATTCCAATTTTTCCAAGATCCGGTCCACCAAAAATCAAAGGAATGATGCCAGCACGACAGAGATTTGGTCACTAGAGTATTCGGCACAAGGTTTGGGGCGATGAAGAAATCGGCTTCAAGAGCAAAGGTTTTCGGCTTTTGAAGTCACGAATATTTGGTCCCCAACAATTAAGATGAAGGTGGCACGACACAAGCAATGGAGAAAGAAGAGAATGATATTCGATTTAAGGCTTTAGGAGAGAAGAAAAGAAAACACATAAGGAAGAGGCGAGGTTTAGAACAGAAAAAGGGGAGGAAAATTCGGTAGAGCACTATAGTTACCGAAATAGCACAAAGGGAATTCCAATTGCCGAAATAGCATAGAGGGAATTTGGCACCCCCTATTTATACACAAACCAAAACTCTGCAAAGTCCCAATCGGCTCCAACTCTTCCTCATCTCATCTCCTCGTTTTTCTCCCTGCTAACTCCCTAATCCTTTTCCTAAATTTTCTCTTCTGATCACTCTCCTTAGAGTCCATCGCCACACCACTTCCAACCTTCTAGAAGGCCAAAATTAAACTCCTAAAAAAATACTAAGCTAGGATTCGAACCTAGGATCTCCTTGCTGGCCCATAACGCCACCTTTCTATACCCTAAGTGGCGTCACTTAGCCACTCCACCACAAGGCTCTTTGATGCCATTTTTCCCTATTTTTATCTAAAAGCCCAACTACTCACCACCCTGGTTCCTTTAATAATTAATTAAAAAATCCTTCTCCTCAAAGTTTGAACCCAGCACTTCTCCAATACCCCTAGACACTCCAAGTTTATTAAACCCTTAAAGCCCACATGTCATTTGTCATTTTCTTGCTCACTTAAAAAAATTTTGAGACCCAAAGCCCAAAGCCCAATTCATCTAGGCCCAAAATTTGGGGCGTTACAATATTTGCTCACCATAGCTATACTATTAATTGATAGGTGCACTTGCCTTAGTTAAATTTTTAGTTAGTTCATGACGCATCAAGTTTTTGTCGTCATTGTCGGGGACTAGAATATTAGGAAAACTTTATTTCTATTAATTTAGCCATTTCTTATTATAATTTTAATATTTTTGTTTTTAATTTAATTTTTACATTCTAATTTGTTCTTTTATTTGATTCTTACATGTTCTTTTGGTTTATGACTAGAGGCAACCCGTTAGAACCAATAACTTTTGATAGTAATATTGAAAAGACTACTCGTAGAAATCGGAGAAAAGTTAGAGAAGCAATGAAAGGTCAACAGGTTTTAATATACGATCAAATATATATGGTTTCAAATTTATGTGCTCTAACATGAAATTAATTATACTGTAACAATATTTCTATTTGACATGTTAAAATTTTTTTGATTTAACTCGAACAATTTCACTCGACTCGACTCGATTCGAAAAAATTTCAAATTGAGTTAGGATGATAAAATAGGACTTATGAACTCAATTTAACTCAAATTTTTTTCACTCGATTCAGTTGAACGCTTACCACTACTTACGATTGTTCCTATTCTCTTTGAGGAGCAAGACGAAACAGTGGTTGAATTCACTTCCACGAGGTTCCATTACTACTTGGGCTCAGATGACTGTGAAGTTTTTGTTGAAATATTTTCCATCGACTACAATAGCTAAGTTGAGGAATGACATCTCTTCTTTTGCTCAACTCGAGCTTGAGACATTGTATGATGCATGGGAGAGATTTAAGGATCTTCTGAGAAGGTGCCTTCATCATGGGTTACCTTTGTGGCTTCAAGTCCAAACATTTTAAAATGGTTTGAATCCCTCGACTAGACAGATAATTAATGTAACAGATGGTGGAACACTGAATAATAAGACACCTCAGACAACCCAAGAATTTATTTAGGAGATTGCATTGAATAACTATCACTGGCAAGTTATGAGAATAAAGTCCACTAAGGCAAATGATATTTTTAATATAGATGCAGTTGCTATGTTGGAAAGTCAAGTGGAAGCGCTGAGTAAGAAAATTGATTGTTGAGTATGGCTAAGCAATTGAATCCAGTAATGCAATGTGATCTCACTCGAGCGGGGATGATCAATTCAGAATCGTCCTTTCAGTTTTAACATGGAGCATGAGCAAGTCGATTTTATGGGTAACAATTCTAGACCTCAAAATAACCCCTATAACAATAATTATAATTTAGTATGGAGGAATCATCCAAATTTCTCTTGGGTTGGTCAGAGAAATCAAAGGTCATAACCCCTTCTACATTTTCAACAACCTTATCAGCAAGAAAAAAAAGCCGAATCTAGAATAGATGTTAATGAAATTTATTTCAGTGTTAGAAACTAGATTCAAGAACACTGAGACAACTTTGAGGAATCATCAGGCATCTATTCAGGGACTCAAAATTAGATTAGTCAGCTTGGAAAATTGGTTTCGAAGAAACAACAAGGCAATTTACCTAGTAACACTAAAACCAACCAAAAAGAGTAAGTCCGCGCAATCACTATACGAAGTGGGAAGGTGTTAGTCGAACCTGAAAAGAAGCTGTTGAGAACAATGATGGGGTTGAGGAAAGTAAGAAAGAGCATAAGCCAGAGTTCAAAGAATACAAACCGCCAATTCCATATCTGGAAAAAATGAAGAAAGACTGTATGAATGAACAATATGGTAAATTTCTTGAACTTATGAAAAAACTACATATTAACTTACCTTTTGTTGAAGTCCTTTTGTAGATGCCAAAGTGTACTGTAAACTGAAAAATGTATAGGATTTTTCATATGTAATTTATCACTTATTACTTAAATTCATTGTTAAAACTAAGTAATTGTTTAATAAATTAATGAAATATGTGAAAATATGAAATTAGGACATAGAAATTATTAAAATGTGATTTTATGCTTTATTATATAGTTTTCATGTATAAAATGGCTTATTTTATACTTATTAGAACATGTTATATTTTAAGACATAAAATGGGCCATGCATGATTAAATTAAATAATAAAATATAAAATTATATTTAATAATTCATTTTAAAATATTTCATTAATAATTTGGGTTGTAATTAATTATTTAAATTGGATAAATTTTATTCCTTGGTCCTTTAACTTATTGATTTATTTTGGACAGGTTTGATAGCTTTGTTGGATTACAAAAACCATCCAAATTGAAGACCGAGTCAACCCAAATTTGGCTACACATGGCTGTCCATTCAAACCACTTTTTGGTTTAATTACACAAGGTCCTTGCATTGTTGAAGAAATTAGTGATTTGGCCGAAGATTTACATTGGACCGAGTCTCAGTCCTGAGTTATTATGGCATTTAAATCGCTTAAAAATCAAGCAAAAAGCAGCTCAAATTCCACTAATTGTGGCCGGCCACTCATGGAAGAAGTTGGAAGAGACTAAACCCAGCTATTTTTAGCAAACTACCCACCTCTCTTCACCTATAAATAAGACCCCTTCATTCCCTCATTCATCATCCCTCATCCATCATCATTCTCTCTATTCTCTCAATCCTCTTTAGCATTTTCCATTCCCCACACCTAGCATCATCTTTTCATAGAGATTTTAGCAATTAAGCCTCTTAAAGAGCCCTTGGTCGGCCTCCTTGGAGAGCCATCAGCAAAGGAGCAAAGCAAAGGAGCCTAGTCAGTCAGAGTCTTGGGTGACAGCCACTTTGATTTGGGTTTAATGTTTCCTTTCTTTAATTTAATTTGAAAATGTTTGCTATGTGTTCTTTGTTCTTGTTTACAACAATGTTAGCTTAATTTTATTTAAGCTACGATGATTGCTTTGATTAAATAATATTTATTTGATTCATGCTTATAATGTTTGTGCCTCAGTCAATCATGTTTTCAATTAAAATCAAGTCTGTATTTCGTTCATACGTGATTGAAATGCACCTAAATTAGCTGAGCGATCCTAACCAGACGACGGCTAGTGGACGCATAATTGAAATGTGCATGCTCAATTTAGATCCTAACCCGATTAAATTGCAGGTTGCATAACATCTCTAACCAAGCTCTATTATCTGCATAGTTTTTAGATTTGTGTGGTTAAACTGTTTCAAACCTAACACGTCCCTGTTACCTCACACGAATCCTAAGAAACCCTTAGTAAATAAGGATAATTAAAATGCATATTTACTAAGTAAAAGATTCTGAAAGGACCTAATGTGGTTTCTAAACTCATGAAAGATCAAGTTGCCATGGAATGTTTTTCCGAATGTTATTAAACATGTTGATAGTAAATTGAGTTTAATTAAAGTAATTGTCCTAGTTTATTTATGTTATAATTGTTGCAAATTGTGTTTAATTTTGCTAAAATCTATTTCATTCATATAGTTTTCATATTTAGGATAATTTGCATTAGGGATCATTGCATTTAGTTTAATATACGTAATTTTAATCATCACTTCTCAATCATATTTGTTTTTATTTACAAAATTGTTAATATAATTTTACAAATTAAGTGACTTAGCACAAATACAATCCCTGTGGAGACGATAACTCGATACTTACTTACTACTTGATAGCGGCTGTGTACACTTGCACAAACCTACGCGTTGCAAGTTTTTTGGCGCCGTTGTCGGGAATTGTTAACTGTTTCCATAGTCATTTTTTTGTGAAATTATTTACTTCCAATTTGGTTTATTTCTAACATTACTAACTTATTCTTTTTAATTTTGTGATTTTCTTTTGAGATGTTTATGAGCATAGATTAGATTATCGATTTGCTCCCTGTAGACCCCAAAATTGAGTGAACTTTTAGACAAAGAAGATGTGAATGAACAGCTCAAAGACAAGTCGAGATGGTCCTTGGAAATAAGAATCAAGACCAAGGTAATGAAGTCGATCGTATACGAAATCCCATTCTCATTGCGATGATAGGGATCGATGCATCAGACAATATGCTGTGCCACTTTTCAGTGAGTTAAATCCAGGAATTGAAAGGCCAGATATTGAGGCAACCCAATTTGAATTGAAACTAGTGATGTTTCAAATGCTCCAAACGGTTGGCCAATTTAGTGGTATGCCCACGGAAGATCCACATCTCCACCTTCGATTATTTATGGAGGTGAGTGATTCATTCAAGATAGCCGGTGTGACTGAAGACGCATTGAGGTTGAAGTTGTTTCCAAACTCATTGCGAGATCGAGCACGAGCATGGCTCAATTCATTGCCACCAAGTTCTATATCTACATGGTAAGAATTAGCAGAGAGATTTTTGGTTAAGTATTTTCCGCCTAGCAAAAACTCTAAGTTGAGGAACGAGATCACAACTTTCCAATAATTGGATGACAAGTCTTTGTATGAGGCTTGGAAGTGATTCAAGGAGTTACTTTGTAAGTGTCCTCATCATGGGATTCCTCATTGTATCCAGTTGGAGACATTCTATAATGGTCTCAATGCACATACAAGATTGATGGTAGATGCTTCTGCGAATGGTGCAATTTTGTCTAAGTCTTATAATGAGGCTTATGAGATCATCGAAAGGATTGCGAGTAATAACTATCAATGGCCAACAAATTGAATAGCTTCAGGAAAACGTGTAGCCGGAGTTCATGAAGTTGACTCCCTCACTTCAGTGTCAGCTCAGGTATCGTCTATTTCCTCTATGTTAAAATAGTTTACCGCTAATAGTGCTAAAAATTTTACAGCTCAGCCACCAAGTCCGTCAAATCCTGAGTCGGTGTACTATATGGTGAACCAACATCAAAATAAGAGTGGACAAGGACCCCAGTCCAAATTCTACAATTCTTTATGGTGTAATCATCCTAATTTTTCTTGGAGCAACTAAGGAAATAGACCGAACAACAACTTATTGCAGCATAGACCCAACCAATCTCAAGGGTTTAATCAGCAAGCTCCAACGCTGAGGCATCAAACAGTTTGGAGAACTTGTTGAAAGCGTACATGGCAAAGAATGACGCTTTGCTCCAAAGCCAAGCAGCAACATTGAAAAATTTGCAAAACCAAAAGGGTCTGTTAGCTACGGAGCTTCGTAATAGATTGCAAGGAACCTTGTCGAGCGATACTGAGAATCTAAGAAATTTGGGTAAAGAACATATCAAGGCAGTGGCATTGCGAAGTGGTAAAATTCTGAAACCCTGATTGATTGATATCGAAAATAAGCCTGTTGAGAAGAATCAACCAGCTGTTGAATTTCCTACACCAAAAGAGTCAAAATCTGCAAAGACTGACAAGGTAAATCCTAACTTAGTGAATTCAGATACTTTAATATCTCCTTTGGATGCTGATTTACCTACCCAGAAGAGTTATCTAATTCAAATGAAAGTTTCATCACCTCCATATCCACAAACATTGCAGCAACACAAGCAATAACAAGAGGTGCAATTCAAGAAATTTTTGGATGTTCTGAAGCAGTTACTCATCAATATTCCGTTGGTGGAGGCTTTTGAACAAATGCCAAATTATGTGAAGTTTATGAAGGATATATAGTCCAAGAAGAAATGACTGAGTGAGTATAAGACTGTTGCCTTGACAAAGGAGTGCAGTGCGTTCTTGCAGAACAAATTGCCACCGAAATTGAAGGACCCAGGAAGCTTTATTATACCCTGTAACATTGGTAAAGCTTTATATGATTTAGGAGCGAGTATCAACTTTATGCCTAAGTCTAATTTCAAGATGCTAGGGATAGGTGAAGTAAGACCTACATCTGTGACGCTTCAGCTAGTGGATCGATCTTTAGCATATCCTGAGGGAAAGACCGATGATGTTTTGGTAAGAGTCGATGAATTTATTAATCCTGCTGATTTCATTGTCTTAGATTTTGAAGCAGATAAGGAAGTGCCGATTATCCTTGGAAGTGTAATAGTCCAGTTTAGACCCTAGTCGGAACAGTGGTTTAGGAACCACAAATCTGAGTCGATAAAATATTTTAATATTATTTTCTGTGCCTTTGATATGTGAATTAGCATGTGTGAAAGTTCTTTGAAATAATTTGTCTATTTGTGTGCTTAATTTGAGCAAATAACTAAATCGCGTAAAGCGTAATAGTAACATTCTATTTGATTAAGGGCCAAATTATTGTGGCTTTTAAATATGGAGCCTTTAAAAGGCAATTTGTCCACTAATAGAGTGAGTGGACGGTTATGGTCAAGAATGACCTTGAATTACATGTTTTATACATTTAGTATTAAAGGTTAAAAATGTAAAATGAAAATTTATTCATTATATCATAAAACATAAAAGAAATAAGCCATGTTATTCATCTTTTTATCACCGAAAATAAGAAAGAAAAGAAAGGGTTTGAGCTTGTTATATTCGGCCATGGTTCAAGCATAAATCGGGTATGTGTTTTTGATCGATTTTTGATAATTTCTACGTTTTTCCAATCGTTGCTTCGTATACTATAAAACCCATGTTTTAATTTTGAGAATTGATGATGTTTTTGAGATGAGCCTTTGATGAACTTATGTGTTTTGTGATGTTTGATAGTGAAATATGAAAGTTATGTGTTTGATTATCATAGTTTGTCTTTGGAGTTTTGTTGATTATGAGTAATTTGGACTTAACTGAGAAAATAATATTTTGAGGGACTAAATTATGAAATAAATAAAATGTAAGGACTTGTATGAGCTACATGAGAATTCGGCTAGGCATGGGTAACTTGAAATTAAGTGTATTTTGTGATTTTGTGAAATAGGGACTAAATTGTCCAAATGTGAAAATGTAGGGGCTAATTTGTAAATTGCCCTAAATATGTGTTTTTGGATTGAATTGAATGAAATGATGAATGAATCGGTTAAATTTGAATATGTTTGGATCATAAACCGGAGAAAATAGACTTAGATCTTGGAAAGTCAAAAGTTGTCGAATAATTGAATCCGATCGAATATCCGAAATCTGAGGTAAGTCGATATACAAATAAATGTATTTGAATTGAAATATTTGTGTATATATGAAATTTGAATTGCTATGAATATCCATTGAGATGGAATGTATGTAAAATCTGAGTTTTCGAATAAGTCGACAAGTTGTTAAAGTCCGAGAAGTCTCGTATGAACCAAGGAATAGATAGGTTTGTATATGTCATGACATAGGTTTCCGATATGTGAGATCATGTAAGACCACGTCTGGGACGTTGGCATTGATTCGAGATATCATGTAAGACCACGTCTGAGACGTTGGCATCAATATGAGTATTACGTGTAAGACCATGTCTGGTACATTGGCATCATATTTGATTCGTGTAAGACCCTGTCTGGGACAGTGGCATCGATATCTGAGTACATGTAAGACCTCGTCTGGGACATTGGCATTGTACGACTATTTCGAGAATTTTGAGTATCCTATTAGAGTCTGAACGGTTCAACGGGCAAGTCTGAGAAACGAATGACCATGTGATTTGTATATCCGTTTCAGGTATGTTTGATATGTACACATTATGTGTATAAGAAGGTAAGTATATCCATGAACTTACCTAGATGAGTTACGTATTTGGATTTAAGAAAGTAAAATGTGTTACATGAATGGACAAGTTATGATCCAATATAGTATATGGTGATATGTAAGATTGAAAGATGAATGGGTAAGTGAATGTGCCAAAAAGAATTATGGCTATGAAATTGAGCTATAGTAAATTCATATTGATTATATGTTTTAAATGTTTATATGCTAAGTTTATTTGTATATGGCTTACTAAGCTTTTGGAAAGCTTACTTTGTGTGTTTTTGCTCTGTTTTATAGATCGTCAAAGCTATTGAAGGCTCAGGGACCATCGAGGATCATCATCACACTACCCAAACTCATTTTGGTACCTTTTGGAAATGTATATACTAAGTATGGCATGTGTAGGCTAGTCATTTTGGCTTGTGCTTGAGAAGTGTATATATAGCCATGTGATATGGCTAAGTATTTGGTTATGATATGCATGAGTGATTTTGGTATATGATACAAGTTTTGGTGTGGCTTAATTGAAATGAAATGGCCTTATGAATGGCAATCTTAGTGATGGTTTGATGCCAAGGTGATTAAGTGAAATTGTGGATGAATCATATTAGGTTTTATATGTAATTTGGTTAGATTATTTAGCATATATGATGGTATGCTAGAAATGAGATTGAATTGGGAAGGTATGATGATCATTTGGTGTGTTTTTGGTTGCCTATTGTGTTAAGAATTATGCTTGTATGTGCATGCAGGAATGACCCTAGTGTGGGTGGCAATTTGGCCTTGAAAATGGCCTATATTTGCCCACACGATTGAGCACATGGGCGTGTGGCTCGACTGTGTCCCTCGTGGTTGAAATTCAAGGCAAGTCAGGATTGACCACGGGTGAGGCACACGGGCATGTCCATGGCTGTGTGGACAAGTCAATATGTATGCCCTATTTTGACACGGCTTAGACACACGGGCGTGTCTGAGGCCGTGGGAGGCACACAGCCTACCCACACGGGCGTGTGACCTCTGTAACTTAGAAAAGTTTTAAATTTATGAGAATTTCTGTATTTGTTCGGTTTAGTCCCGGCCCTATTCTAAAGCATGCTTAAGGTCACATTGACCTATTTAAGGGACACTTTGATCTGATTAGTTGAGTTATATTATGAAATGTCAGCAAAAGTATCCGTTCATCTGGTAACGCCTCTTAACCCTATTTTGGTGACGGATACGGCTTAGGGGTGTTACATTTGGTTGGTATCAGAGCTACGGTTTAGCCGATTCTCGGACTAACGTAGTGTGTGAGAGTCTAGATGTACATGCCATATATCTGAATTGTGATAGTGTTATGAATCTTGACGTGTAAAATGTAATTTTCATATAGTAAATGGATCCCAAAAGAGCCATAGCTGACGATGTAGAAAGCAATGCGCCTGCTCCCGCTCAAGGGACAGCGCCATCTGATTCGAGATCAGCTACGAGCGGTCAAGAGGGAGAAGCTAAACAAGCTTTCTTCCAGATGATGAGTGAGTGGTTCACTCAGTTTGTGAGAAATAATCCGACTGTTTCACAACCTCTGCCCCCGCTTAATCCCCCTCAGACTTCTGCTATACATCCGGCTATGAATCTGAATATGTTGAATAAGCCTCCGGTCGACAAAATTCATAAGTATAGGCTGAAGAATTCAGGGCTACTAATGACGATGATGCTGAAAAAGCCGAGTTTTGTTTAGAAAACACTATCCAAGTATTTGATGAGATGTCTTTGACTCCGAAAGAAAGTATTAAATGTGTTGTATCTTTATTACGAGACGCGGCCTATCAGTGGTGGAAACTTTGATTTCTGTTGTTCCGAAAGAGAGGGTCACATGAGATTTCTTTCAGATTGAGTTTCGGAAGAAATACATTAGTCAAAGATTTATTGATCAGAAACGAAAAGAATTTCTGGATTTGAAGCAGGGCCGCATGTCTGTTATTGAATACAAACGAGAGTTCGTAAGACTAAGTCAGTATGCTCGGGAATGTGTATCTACCGAGGCAATAATGTGCAAAAGATTTGAAGACGGCCTAAATGAAGATATCCGATTGCTAGTAGGGATTTTAGAGATAAAAGAGTTTGTTGTACTTGTTGATCGAGCATGCAAAGCTGAGGCTCTCTGGAAAGATAAAAGAAAAGCTGAGTCTGAAGTCAGAGATGCGAGAAAGAGATTTTCGAGCAAATCATTTCAGTTTACTTCAAAGAAATTTAGAGATGAGCATAGTCGTTCCGGAACCAATGTGGGACATTCGAATCCGAGAGAGCGAGCTAGATCACAGTTAAATTCTAAAGCTCCATCAACTTCAATGGCAAGTGTTGGAAATGTCCGATCCGAGCGACCTGAATGTAAACATTGTGGTAAAAGGCATCCGAGAACTTGTAGATTGAATGATCAGGCTGGCTTCAGATGTGGATCGTTAGATCATTTTATTCGAGACTACCCAGAGTCTGTTGAACAAGAGATTGTTCAGAACCGGAGATTTGATAATGTTTCAGCGAGAGGTAGACCTTCCCGAAATGCAAGAAATGTCAGTGGTAGCCAGAGAACTACGAAAGACACTGTTGCGAGATCTGAAGCTAGAGCGCCTGCTAGAGCGTATGCCATCCGAGCCCGTGAGGAAGTTTCATCTCCTGATGTTATTACGGGTACATTTACTCTTTATGATACTTCTGTGATTGCATTGAGAGACCCTGGTTCTACACATTCGTATATATGTATGAACTTAGTATCCAGTAAGACTTTGCCTGTAAAGTCTACTGAGTTTGTTATAAAAGTATCGAACCCCTTAGGTAAAAGTGTCATGGTTGATAAAGTATGCAAGAACTGTCCGTTAATGTTTCGAGATATCTGTTTTCCGGCTGATCTAATGTTATTACCTTTTGATGAGTTCGATATAATTTTGGGTATGGACTGGTTGACATTACACGATGCTATTGTGAATTGCAAAAGAAAGACCATTGATTTGAGATGTCAGAATGATGAAATAGTTCGGGTTGAGTCTAATGATTTAACTGGGTTATCTGCTGTGATATCTGTATTGAAAGCTCAGAATTATTTGAGAAAGGGTTATGAAGCTTATTTTGCTTATGTAATTGACTCAAAAGTATCTGAAAATAAAGTTGAATCAGTGCCAGTTGTCTGTGAATTTTCTGATGTGTTTCCTGAAGTACTACCGAGATTACCTTCGATACGTGAAGTTGAATTTGGTATTGATCTATTGCCTGGTACAACTCCTATTTCAATAGCTCCGCATAGAATGGCACCAACAGATCTGAAAGAATTGAAGTCACAGTTGCAAGAATTGACAGATAGAGGGTTTGCAAGACCGAGTTTCTCACCTTGGTGTGCTCCTGTTCTATTTGTGAAAAAGAAAGATGGTACGATGAGAATGTGCATTGATTATCGTCAGTTGAACAAAGTGACAATAAAGAACAAATATCCGTTGCCCAGAATAGATGATTTGTTTGATCAGCTTAAAGGAGCTACCATATTTTCGAAGATAGATCTGAGATCGGGATACTACCAGTTGAGATTAAAAGATTCAGACATTCCAAAAATTGCTTTCAGAACGAGGTACGGGCATTATGAGTTTTTAGTTATGCCTTTCGGACTAGCGAATGCTCCTGCTATTTTTATGGATCTGATGAACAGAATTTTTAGACCGTACTTAGATCGATTTGTTGTTGTATTCATTGACGATATTTTGATTTATTCACGGGATGAAACTGAACATATTGAATATTTGAGAATTGTGTTGCAAACTCTGAGAGAAAAGAAATTGTATGCGAAATTCAGCAAATGTGAATTCTGGTTGTGTGAAATCAGATTTCTGGGACATATTGTATCGGCCTCTGGAATACGAGTTGATCCGAGCAAGATTTCTACTATTCTGGAATGGAAACCTTCAAAAAATGTGTCCGAAGTCCGTAGCTTTCTGGGACTCGCGGGTTATTATCGTCAGTTTGTAAAAGGATTCTTGATGATAGCTACTCCGTTAACTAGATTGCTTCAGAAAGATGTGAGATATGAATGGTCCGATAAATGTCAGAAAATTTTTGATCGATTGAAAACTCTATTGACTGAAGCTCCAGTTTTGGTACAGCCAAAATCAGGAAAAGAGGTTCTGCTCTACAGTGATGCTTCATTGAATGGTCTGGGATGCGTATTGATGCAAGAAGGCATAGTTATAGCTTATGCCTCGAGACAGTTGAAGCCGCATGAAAAGAACTATCCGACGCACGATCTTGAGCTAGCTGTGATTGTATTCGCATTAAAGATTTGGCGTCACTACCTCTTCGGTGAAAAATGTCACGTCTTTTCAGATCATAAAAGTTTGAAATACCTGATGACTCAGAAAGATTTGAATCTGCGACAGAGAAGATGGTTAGAGCTGTTAAAAGACTATGAGCTTATGATAGATTATCACCCGGGTAAAGCAAATGTTGTAGCCGATGTATTGAGTTGGAAGTCATTATTTGCATTGTGTGCAATGAATGCTCATTTAGACCTGTCTGATGATGGTTCGGTGCTAGCTGAATTGAAAGCGAAATCGTTGTTTTTACAACAAATATGTGATGCTCAGAAAGTTGATAATGAAATGTTAGCGAAATAAGCTTAGTGTGATTCGAACTCTGATTCTGAATTTCAAGTTTATTATGATGATTGCTTGAGATTTCGAGATCAAATTTGTGTTCCGAGAAACTCAGAGTTGATTCAATTGATTTTGAACGAAGCACATAACAGTCGTTTATCTGTTCATCCGGGAAGTACGAAAATGTACCATGATTTGAAGCAACACTATTGGTGGTCTGGTATGAAAAGAGATATTTCTAATTTTGTCTCGAAATGTTTAGTCCATCGCCAAGTTAAATTTGAACATCGGGTTTAAATGCAGGTTTGTTACAACCAATTCTGATTCCCGAGTGGAAATGGGATAGAGTGACGATGGACTTTGTTTCTGGATTGCCTCTGACTCCGAGAAAGAAAGATGCGATATGGGTCGTAGTTGATCGATGGACGAAATCCGCCCATTTTATTCCGGTGAGATTTGATTACTCACTTGATAAGTTAGCTGAGCTTTACATTTCTGATATTGTGAGATTGCACGGGGTGCCATTGTCTATTGTGTCTGACAGATATTCGAGGTTTACATCACGATTCTAGAAGAAATTGCAAGAAGCTTTAGGCACGAAATTGCATTTCAGTACAGCTTTTCATCCGCAGACGGATGGTCAATCCGAACGTATTATTCAGATTCTCGAGGACATGTTAAGATGTTGCATCCTTGAGTTTAATGGTTCGTGGGAACAATTCTTGCCATTGATTGAATTTGCATACAACAATAGTTTTCAGTCGAGCATCAAAATGGCACCATATGAAGCTTTGTACGGACGTAAATGTCGTACACCTTTGTATTGGACTGAGCTTAGTGAAAATAAGATACACGGGGTCGATTTGATAAAAGATACAAAACAGAAAATGAGAGTGATCCGTGATAGTTTGAAAGCAGCATCTGATTGTCAGACATCCTATGCAGACTTGAAAAGAAAAGATATTGAATTTGAGATTGGTGATAAAGTGTTTTTGAAAGTGTCTCCGTGGAAGAAAGTACTCCGATTCAATCGTAAAGGCAAGTTGAGTCCGAGGTTCATCGGGCCATATGAGATTATTGAACGTGTTGGGCCAGTTGCGTACAGATTATTGTTGCCACCTGAGCTAGAAAAGATTCATAATGTATTTCATGTATCGATGTTTAGACGATATAGATATGATCCGTCAGATGTGATTACTCCGTATGAGATTGAAATCCAATCTGATATGACTTATGAAGAGGAACCGATCCGTATCTTAGCTCGTGAAGTGAAAGAATTGAGAAACAAGAAAATTCCGTTAGTGAAAGTGTTGTGGCATCGACACGAAGTGAAAGAGGCTACATGGGAGCCTGAAGATTCAATGAGACAACAATATCTGAATCTGTTTAACAGTAAGATTTTCGGGGACAAAAATCCCTAAGGTGGGGAGAATTATAACAGTCCGGTTTAGACCCTAGTCGGAATAGTGGTTTCGAAACCACAAATTCGAGTTGGTAAAATATTTTAATATTATTTTCTGTGCCTTTGACATGTGAATTAGCATGTGTGAAAGTTCTGTGAAATAATTTGTCTGTTTGTGTGCTTAATTTGAGCAAAGGACTAAATCGCGTAAAGCGTAATAGTAGCATTCTATTTGATTAAGGGCCAAATTGTTGTGGCTTTTAAATATGGAGCCTTTAAAAGGAAATTTGTCCACTAATAGAGTGAGTGGACGGTTATGGTCAAGAATGACCTTGAATTACATGTTTTATACATTTAGTATTAAAGGTTAAAAATGTAAAATGAAAATTTATTCATTATATCATAAAACATAAAAGAAATAAGCCATGTTCTCCATCTTTTTATCACCGAAAATAAGAAAGAAAAGAAAGGGTTTGAGCTTGTTATATTCGGCCATGGTTCAAGCATAAATTGGGTATGTGTTATTGATCGATTTTTGATAATTTCTACGTTTTTCCAATCATTGCTTCGTATACTATAAAACCCATGTTTTAATTTTGAGAATTGATGATGTTTTTGAGATGAGCCTTTGATGAACTTATGTGTTTTGTGATGTTTGATAGTGAAATATGAAAGTTATGTGTTTGATTATCATAGTTTGTCTTTGGAGTTTTGTTAATTTTGAGTAACTTGGACTTAATTAAGAAAATAATATTTTGAGGGACTAAATTGTGAAATAAATAAAATGTAAGGACTTGTATGAGCTACATGAGAATTCAGCTAGGCATGGGTAACTTGAAATTAAGTGTATTTTGTGATTTTGTGAAATAGGGACTAAATTGTCCAAATGTGAAAATGTGGGGGCTAATTTGTAAATTGCCCTAAATATGTGTTTTTGGATTGAATTGAATGAATTGATGAATGAATCGGTTAAATTTGAATATGTTTAGATCAAGAACCGAAGAAAACAGACTTAGATCATGGAAAGTCAAAAGTTGGCGAATAATTGAATCCGATCGAATATCCGAAATTCGAGGTAAGTCGAGATACAAATAAATGTATTTGAATTGAAATATTTGTGTATATATGAAATTTGAATTGCTATGAATATCCATTGAGATGGAATGTATGTAAAATCCGAGTTTACAAATAAGTCGACAAGTTGTTAAAGTCCGAGAAGTCCCGTATAAACCAAGGAATAGATAGGTTTGTATATGTCATGACTGTAACATCCCAAATATGGGGTTATTTGGAATTTGATTATTTTTATATTATTAATGGAAGAATAGAACTTAATTTAAGGCTTTGAGTATGCCCGGTTTGATGGAAAAATTTCAGTTTTTAATTTTAAAAGAAGGGAGCCTTAGTAAGTGGGTGTTATAAGAATAGATGTGGGCAAATTAACACTATTTAGGCCTTGGTAAAGTGGCAAAAAGAAGCCCACTTAGGAGCTAGCATGTGACGCCACATCAAGAGGAAGGGAGAGCCTTGGTTCGAGTCACAAGGATCCCTCTCTTTTTGCATTATGGATGGACGGCACATGTGGAGAGTTTTTCTCCCTTTGGATTCTTTTTTTATTTTGGATAATAAAGGGGTTAATATTATTATTAATAAGGGATAATTTAAGCACTTTAAATTGGTTTTAAATTGCTTAAAATTGGTGATAATAAGGGATTTTATTATATAGATATAAAGAGGATATTGGTTGGATTAATATTTGATTAAAAGTGAATTAATTCAAATTAATTTGAATTAATTTAAATGAGTGGCCAGGAGAAGTTGTAAGTGTTTGCCGAAATTTAAACACTTCATGGAGAAGTGGACGGCAAGGACACTAGGGGGGGTGCCGAATGCCTATAAAAGCCCCAACCTACCACCTTGTTGTTCTTTTCTTTCATTTGAGCCGAAACCCTCAACCTTTCTTTCTTTGTCTTCTGATATTTTTCTCCATTCTCTCAAACCCTTGGCCGAAACACTCTCTACTTCTCTTTGCCGAATTCCCATCTTCAATCCCTCCTTTCTTTTATTTTCTTTCTTTGGTGAACATCCACTCCTTTAGCCAACACTCTTATCACCCTCTCTTGCTATTAATTTCCTTCATAAAAACCGATACACCCATATTGAAGTGCGGAATTCTCTTTTTTTTTGGTAGCATCTTGGCCGAATAGTAGAAGCGAGTATAGATCTCTTTGGATTTTCGTGGTCAATCGCTTTGGTGAAGGTAAGTTGTGCGAAACTTCATGGGTTCCCTTCACTATTCTTTGTCGACTCTTATTTAGGGGTAAGTGCCGATTTCGGTGATGGCTAGCAAGACTTCTAAATGTTTTAGTAATCGATCTCTTCTAGGTACCCCAAGATCGTGAAAGCAAGCGACCCAAGCCCTAATCTCTAACATTCGATTTTGGTAAGTTTGGGTAAGGTCTATGTTGGTTTTCAAAAGCCGAAAAGCTTTGGTTATGAGTAATGTTCATTAATCGATTATTTGGTAAAAGCGGATCTGTGAATCGAGTCTTGTGGATAGTAGCAAAGAGTTAAAGGTAAGGTTTTGGGATCAAAAGATAAACCCCTAGGATTGTTTGGGTTGGCGAATAGGCCATGGTACTAACCCATGTGTTTGGCCGAATATAGGGACGATGAGATCCGGGTGGCCGACATCTCTTTTCGGGACTTAGGCGATTCGGTGGTGACAGTGTGTACATACACACTTATAATAGTTAATAAAGTGTATTAAGTGTATGTTATGTGTAAAATCGCTCTATGTAGATATGGCATTAGTGCCTTAATGGTACAAGCGAGGATCCCGGTAAGTCTCTATTTGTATGAGATTGATAATAATGCTTTTGGGAAGCATGGATTATTTGATACATGTGATATATGTATGTTCTGTTATTAAGCGCTTGACATGGGTTGATGAGAGAGGGGGCGGTGATATCGTCTTTGACGAGCACCGGTGTTTTAGTAAACACACTGTGACTATATGTCACGGAGGTTTGGTACCTCCAGAGGTTTGGTACCTCATAGCGACTTGTCCCCTCGTGGTTAACACCACCGTGGGTTGGCCCCACTTGAGATATGGGATAAATGCGCGGTGATTTGGTATCACACACGATGGGTTGGCCCCATCACCCGATTTGTGTCTACGGACACCGGTGCTTTGGTAGCACATTGTGACTATATGTCACGGTGGTTTGGCACCACCGGTGTTTTGGTAACACATCGTGACTACGGTCACCAGTGGTTTGGTACAACGTGGGGTAGGCAAAGGCGTTTGGTTGGCTAGGTTGGGTACACGATACTCTGCATAATTAATGTTATATGTTGTGTATGAAATGTTGTATTAACCGGGAAGGGTTACATATCTGAGTCTTGGTGACTCACCTTCTCCTTTAACATTTTCGGGTGACTCGTAGATGGCGGTTGAGGAGTAGTTGGACTCGAGGTGGCCATGCAAAGGATTTAAATTTCTGAGAACTTTAAATTTTATTAATTTCATTTTGGGTTGTAATAAGGCCTCCATAAACTATAGTTGTGTTTTTTTTATGTTGGATATTTACTTAAAACTATATCATTAAATTGAATTAAATCACATGTTTTCTTAAGTTAACACGAAAAAGTTTATTCGTGCCATCGGGCACACTTGAAACTGGTATAACAAACGGACTTAATTAAAATTCCAAATTAAATCTAAGGGTAGCTTTTATAAGACAACCGAAAACGAGGAGTTTTCAATGGAAATTAAATTGTTTTTCGAAATGGTGTTCACAAGGTTTTTCTCCGTAACAAATCAAATTCGGTCGTAATGTTTGGGCCGGGTTTGGGTTATTCTGCAGTGGTATCGAGCCGGTTCAAAGCTCGGCTGTGGGGGCCCAAGGCCCAAAAATGTTTTAATAGGCCTTTCGAATTGTTTTTGGGTTTTAAGCAGCATGGCCCGAGTCTCCGGCACCGATCCGCCCAGGTAAGTACATCTAAACCTTTCTGTGAATTATATTCTGTAGAAGGGTAGGAAGCATGGAACGTAGATAGATTTATAGGACTTGGACCCTAAGGCTAGATTACTCAAACACAATGAAGCATAAGACTTAAAGAACTAAACCAACCTATGACTTAGTCAATGAGCTAGGGTGTGGTAACCCCTGTACGCATGTCTAGGATTGGATCCGGAAGAGCTTGGTATTTAAGCAGTCCTCGTGACTCACCTCCTCTTCGCAGGTATCCTACCTGGTGCGTAGCTTCGGTTCACCCTAACTCGAGAGGGCTCGGTGGTGTGGTAACCTCACGTGCGCATGTCTAGAAAGGTTCGGTGAGAGCTTGGTATTTAAGCGGTCCGCGTGACCCACCTCCTCTTCACTCGAATTCTGCCTGGTGCGTAGCTTGGGTTCACCCTGACCAGGAAGGCTCGGTCATAGGCTAAAAACAATGATTAAAACGAGAAGGGAATTAGCCTTGTTTTTGAAATGGAATGAATAACAAGCCTAATGTTTTCAAAACTTGTCCAATAACCCTCTTAAACCCTAGAACACTACGTATACAATGTTTTTCTCGGAAAACTTGACTTGTGAAAAATTACAGAAATACCCTTAGGAGTAAAATTACCAAAATGCCCACGACCCATAAAAATTAACTCAACGGTTTTGCCCCAAAAATTCCAATGATTTTATAAAACATTCAATAACTTAGCTTTGGAAATCATCGGCCAAAATATTTTGGGTTCTGGAAAATTACGAAAATAATACCCCTGAGGAAAAGACGAAAATACCACTGGGTTAGAAATGGGCGAAATGTCAGATGAGTGAATAGGTATGGAAAGTATTAAGGAATGGATGCATGAACTTCTTTGTGTGAACTAGGATAGGGGGCTGAAACATTGTTTTGCTCGAAAGAATCCTGATTAAACCTCATCCATAAAACTTCTTCGCGAGTAACAAAGTGAAACAAATGCTAACGCATAAAATTTTTCTTAATCAGATTAAAGCGCGGTAGATAGAATGAGTTCTAGAGGACGTGGACGCCGTGGGCGTGGTAGGGGTAGGATGACGGTGTCCGAACCCGTCAGTCGGGACAAGGTTCGGAAAATGAGGTACCATCGCCACCACCACCTCCTACTTTTAGAGTGAGGCGGGAGCGGACCGGTGGCGAGTCGGTATCATAAGTCGTGTTGCGAGTCTTGGAGATGGTGGGTGGGGCTGGTGGAAATGTTGGAGCTCTGGAAATCTGTCCCGGCGACTCGATCTAACGGAGCGGAGGTATTCCGAGGTGTGTCGGGAGTGGCACCCGGTCTGTGGAATCTTGCTAGCAGAGTCAACCGAAAGAATCATGGATGACCTTGACTTTGGCGAGGAAGAGAAGGTGAAAGGCAAAGTGTCGCTTCTAAAGGATGAAGCGTATCGGTGGTGGCTTACGGTTCGAGATGGGGCTACTGTAGATGATTTGACTTGGGAGTATTTTAGAACCACCTATCAAAAAAAGTATGTGGGCATCGGCTACACCGACGTGTGCAGAGAAAGGCTTTTCGGGATTAGTGCAAGGAACTAAGTCCGTGTCGGAATATGAGGCGGAATTTCTAAGGTGAGTAGATATGCGAGGGGCATCGTGGCTCACGAACATGAGCGCCTGTGTCCGCTTTGAGGACGGACTCAGAGATGATTTAAGGTTCTTGATTGCCCCACAGTGAGTTCGTGAGTTCTCATCTCTAGTGGAGAAGGCTAAGGTAGCCGAAGGAATCAAGGAGGCGTGAGAGCGGATCTATAGTAAGAACAATCGAAGAGAGAAGTTTTGGGTCATTTGGATCAAGCGGAAGTGCTCGAGAAAAGGCTAGGCCAAGTGGGCCCAATCAGCGACAAGCCCCCTGGCTTGCTAATCAAAGGCCGACTCGGTGCAATCGGCGTGGAAAGACCCATTGGGGAGGTTGTTGGACCGGTGACAAAGGATGTTTTGAGTGTGGGTCTTTGGAGCATCGCGTCGAGATTGTCCCGAAACTAGCTAAGAAGCGGCGGAAGGGGCGAACAGGTGCTCGGGATAGAAATGTAGGACCACGAGAGGGTCGTGGTAATGGTAGAGGAAACAACGGTCCTAACCGAGGTCGTGGAACTCAAGGCGAGAGGTTCGGGCAACACGAGAGGCTAGGCGGCTGGCTTAGTTTACGTGCAAGGTGTCGCGAAGAAGGTGACGCACCGGATGTCATAACCGGTACGTTTCTAATTTTCGGTTTTCCTTATGTTGCATTGATTGATGTGGGCTCGACACACTCGTACATTGCTAGTAGTGTGGTAGGAACTATGGACCTAAACTCTGAAACTGCTTCTAGGGAGATGACTGTAGTTAGCCCCTTAGGTCACTCCGTAGTCGTAAATAGACTTTATAGAGGCGTACCCCTAGAACTCCAAGGGGTAGTATTTGTAGCTGATCTAATGGAACTACCGTTTGGGGAGTTCGATTTGATCCTCGGTATGGATTGGTTGGTTAAGTACCAAGCAAGGTTGGACTGCGCGGCCAAGCGCATGGTTCTTAAGACGGCGGAAGGTGATGAAGTGGTTATGATAGGAGATAGGAGGAATTACCTATCCAACGTAGTGACCATACTGAAGAAATTTGAAAAGATGGTCAAGAAGGGTTGTGAGGCGTATTTGGTTCAAATCGTGCTTTGGAAGCTAAGGGTTAGTAATTGAAAAGGTCCGAACGGTTGGGGAATTTCTTTGATGTGTTCCCGGAAGAACTTAGGGTTTGCCTCGGATCGAGAAGTCGAATTCGGTATAGACTTGCTACAGAGCGGCACTGTGTCCATAGCACCATACCGAATGGCACCAAAGGAATTGGTGGAGCTAAAGGCTCAAATTCGAGAGCTCTTGGATAGAGGGTTTATACGACCAAGTATATCTCTCAGTGGGGAGCGCTGTGTTGTTTGTCAAGAAGAAGGGCGGTTCTATGCGGATGTGCATCGACTACCGTCGATTAAATAAGTTAACGATCAAGAACAAGTATCCGTTGCCTCGGATTGGCGACTTGTTTGATCAAGCTGAAAGGGTGCCTCGGTGTTTTCGAAGATAGACCTTAGGTCCGGATATCATCAACTTAAGGTAAAGGAGGTCGGCGTTCACAAAGCGGCATTCGAACTCGGTATGGGCATTACGAGTTCTTGGTGATGCCATTCGGGTTGACCAATGCACCGGCGGCATTTATGGACTTGATGACAGAGTATTCCAGAAGATACTTGGACCGATTCGTCATGGTGTTCATAGACGACATATTGGTTTACTCAAAAACAGAAGAAGAGCATGACAAGCATTTACCGATAGTTACGCAAGTATTGAGGGGAAGCGATTATATGCCAAATTCAGTAAGTGTGAATTTTGGCTTAGGGAAGTGGTTTTCTTAGGTCATGTAGTATCGGTGAAGGAATTAGGGTAGACCTCGCAAGATTGAAGCGGTATTGGAGTGGAAACCACCTAGGGACGGTGCATTTGAAATACGAAGTTTTCGGGTTTAGCGAGGATACTATCGGAGATTCGTGGAAGGATTCTCTCTAATAGCGTGCGCAGTTAACTAAGTTGCTAAGGAAAGGTGTCCCATTTGTATGGACGGAGAAGCGACAAAGCAAGCTTTGATAAGTTAAGAAAGATTTTTGTGGAAGCTCCGGTTTTGAGTACGACCAAGCGGAAAGTTATTCACGATTTATTGTGATGCATCTCACACCGGTTTGGGATGTGTGTTGATGCGAGGATGGGAAGGTAGTAGCCTATGCATCCCGTCGATTAAGATCGCATGAGGTTAACTACCCAACTCACGACTTGGAGTTAGCGCGTGCGTCTTTGCACCGAAGATATGGAGACATTACGTATGGAGAGAAGTCGATGGTCTACCACGGATCACAAAAGCTTGAGGTATCTCGACTCGAAGGATCGAACACGAGGCAGCGTCGGTGGATTGAACTACTAAAGGATTATGATTGTTCAATCGAGTACCATCCGGGTAAGGCTAATGTGGTAGCCGACGCATTGAGCCGGAAGGTGGTGACGGACTTAAGAGCAATGTTCGCTCGGTTAAGTGCGTATGATGATGGGAGTCTTTTGGCGCGAACTTCAAGTAAAGCCGACTTGGATTGAGGAGGTTAAGGAAAAGCGATTAATGGATGAAGGCTTGAGCGCTAAGAGGTACAAGTTCAAGGCGGTAGTTTGGAAGGGTACTGATCTGTCTAGTGATGGAGTGCTTTGTTTTCAGGGCAGTATGTATGCCAAAGGATCTGAGAATTAAGGCAGAGAAAATTCTCCAAGATGCACATAGCAGCCCATACGCTATGCATCCGGAGGAAGCAAAATGTATGGAGATTTGCAAAGCAGATTACAGTGGCACAGGTTGAAGCGTGAGATAACGGAGTTCGTAGGGAAGTGTCGGCGTGTCGTGGGTTAAAGTGAACATCGGTCACCATCGGGACTACTTCAACCGATAAAGATCCTCGGTGGAAATGGGAGAGGATCACCATGGATTTTGTTAGTGGGCTACCCCTTACGCCCACCAAGAAGGATGCGATTTGGGTAATTGTGGATCGCTGACTAAATCGGCTCACTTCATGCCGGTAAGAGTGGATTACTCACTCCGAAGCTAGCGAAGCTATATGTGGGTGAAATAGTGAGGTTGCATGGCGTGCGATGTCGATTATCTCGGATAGGGATCCCGATTCACGTCAAGGTTTTGGAAAGCATTGCATCAAGCTTTAGGTACGGTTAGATTTGATCGGCTTTCCATCCACGATCGACGGATGATCGGAAAGGGTGATCTGATTTTAGAAGACATGTTAAGAGGTGTGTCTTGAATTTTAGTGGTAGTTGGGAGGAGTACCTACCATTAGCGGAATTCGCTTATAACAATAGTTATCAGCGAGTATTCAAATGGCTCCACACGAGGCCCTATATGGACGAAAGTGTCGTACTCCTACATGTTGGACGAGTTGGGAGAAAGACAAGTTAGGTCAGAAGCGTAAGCAAGACGGAAGACAAAGTCAAGGTGATTCGGTCTCGTCTCAAGGAAGCATCGGATAGGCGAAGTCTTATGCCGATCTCAAAGCGCAAGGAAGTGGAGTATCTTTGTGGGAGACAAAGTCTTTACGAAAGTGTCGCCTTGGAAAAAGGTGTTGAGATTTGGACGGAAAGGAAGTTAAGCCCAAGGTTCATCGGGCCATATCTTTGTTGTGAAGCGAGTGGGACCGGTAGCTTATCGGCTAGAGTTGCCGCCAGAAGCGAGTCGATTCATGGCGTATTTCATGTGTCAATCTTTGAGGCGGTATCGGTCGAGATCCTTTCGCATGTTGTGCCCGAGCAGAGAGATCGAGGTGAACTTCGGATTTATCTTTTGAGGAAGAACAGGTTCAGATTGTAGATCGAGATGTGAAAGTTCTACGGAGGAAGGCGGTGCCTTTAGTAAAAGTGTTATGGCGGAACCACGGAGTGGAGGAAGCTACGTGGGAGCCCGAGGAGGTGATGCGGCAGCAATACCCCCATCTCTTTTGATCAAGGAATTTCGAGGACGAAATTTATTTTAAGGGGGGTAGAACTGTAACATCCCAAATATGGGGTTATTTGGAATTTGATTATTTTTATATTATTAATGGAAGAATAGAACTTAATTTAAGGCTTTGAGTATGCCCGGTTTGATGGAAAAATTTCAGTTTTTAATTTTAAAAGAAGGGAGCCTTAGTAAGTGGGTGTTATAAGAATAGATGTGGGCAAATTAACACTAATTAGGCCTTGGTAAAGTGGCAAAAAGAAGCCCACTTAGGAGCTAGCATGTGACGCCACATCAAGAGGAAGGGAGAGCCTTGGTTCGAGTCACAAGGATCCCTCTCTTTTTGCATTATGGATGGACGGCACATGTGGAGAGTTTTTCTCCCTTTGGATTCTTTTTTATTTTGGATAATAAAGGGGTTAATATTATTATTAATAAGGGATAATTTAAGCACTTTAAATTGGTTTTAAATTGCTTAAAATTGGTGATAATAAGGGATTTTATTATATAGATATAAAGAGGATATTGGTTGGATTAATATTTGATTAAAAGTGAATTAATTCAAATTAATTTGAATTAATTTAAATGAGTGGCCAGGAGAAGTTGTAAGTGTTTGCCGAAATTTAAACACTTCATGGAGAAGTGGACGGCAAGGACACTAGGGGGGGTGCCGAATGCCTATAAAAGCCCCAACCTACCACCTTGTTGTTCTTTTCTTTCATTTGAGCCGAAACCCTCAACCTTTCTTTCTTTGTCTTCGATATTTTTCTCCATTCTCTCAAACCCTTGGCGAAACACTCTCTACTTCTCTTTGCGAATTCCCATCTTCAATCCCTCCTTTCTTTTATTTTCTTTCTTTGGCCGAACATCCACTCCTTTAGCCAACACTCTTATCACCCTCTCTTGCTATTAATTTCCTTCATAAAAACCGATACACCCATATTGAAGTGCCGGAATTCTCTTTTTCTTTTTGGTAGCATCTTGGCCGAATAGTAGAAGCAGTATAGATCTCTTTGGATTTTCGTGGTCAATCGCTTTGGTGAAGGTAAGTTGTGCCGAAACTTCATGGGTTCCCTTCACTATTCTTTGTCGACTCTTATTTAGGGGTAAGTGCCGATTTGGCGATGGCTAGCAAGACTTCTAAATGTTTTAGTAATCGATCTCTTCTAGGTACCCCAAGATCGTGAAGCAAGCGACCCAAGCCCTAATCTCTAACATTCGATTTTGGTAAGTTTGGGTAAGGTCTATGTTGGTTTTCAAAAGCCGAAAAGCTTTGGTTATGAGTAATGTTCATTAATCGATTATTTGGTAAAGCAGATCTGTGAATCGAGTGCTGTGGATAGTAGCAAAGAGTTAAAGGTAAGGTTTTGGGATCAAAAGATAAACCCCTAGGATTGTTTGGGTTGGCCGAATAGGCCATGGTACTAACCCATGTGTTTGGCCGAATATAGGGACCAGTAGATCTGGGTGGCCGACATCTCTTTTCGGGATTTAGACGATTCAGTGGTGACAGGTGTGTACATACACACTTATAATAGTTAATAAAGTGTATTAAGTGTATGTTATGTGTAAATCTGCTCTATGTAGATATGGCATTAGTGCCTTAATGGTACAAGCGAGGATCCCGGTAAGTCTCTATTTGTATGAGATTGATAATAATGCTTTTGGGAAGCATGGATTATTTGATACATGTGATATATGTATGTTCTGTTATTAACTGCTTGACATGGGTTGATGAGAGGAGAGGCGGTGATATCGTCTTGACGAGCACCGGTGTTTTGGTAACACACTTTGTGACTATATGTCACCAGAGGTTTGGTACCTCGGAGGTTTGGTACCTCATAGCGACTTGTCCACGTGGTTAACACCACCGTGGGTTGGCCCCACTTGAGATATGGGATCGTGCGCGGTGATTTGGTATCACCACGATGGGTTGGCCCCATCACCCGATTTGTGTCTCACGGACACGGTGCTTTGGTAGCACATTGTGACTATATGTCACCGGTGGTTTAGCACCACCGGTGTTTTGGTAACACATCGTGACTACGGTCACCGGTGGTTTGGTACCACGTGGGGTAGGCAAAGGCGTTTGGTTGGCTAGGTTGGGTACACGATACTCTGCATAATTAAGCTGTTATATGTTGTGTATGAAATGTTGTATTAACCGGGGAAGGGTTACATCTTGAGTCTTGGTGACTCACCTTCTCCTTTAACATTTTTGGGTGACTCGTAGATGGCGGTTGAGGAGCCGGTTGGACTCGAGGTGGCCATGCAAAGGATTTAAATTCTGAGAACTTTAAATTTGATTAATTTCATTTTGGGTTGTAATAAGGCCTCCATAAACTATAGTTGTGTTTTTTTATGTTGGATATTTACTTAAAACTATATCATTAAATTGAATTAAATCACATGTTTTCTTAAGTTAACACGAAAAAAAAGTTTATTCGTGCCATCAGCACACTTGAAGCCAGTATAACAAGCGGACTTAATTAAAATTCCAAATTAAATCTAAGGGTAGCTTTTACAAGACAACCAGAAAGCGAGGAGTTTTCAATGGAAATTAAATTGTTTTTGAAATGGTGTTCACAAGGTTTTCTCCGTAACAAATCAAATTCGGTCGTAATGTTTGGGCCGGGTTTGGGTTGTTACAATGACATATGTTTTCGATATGTGAGATCATGTAAGACCATGTCTGGGACGTTGGCATTGATTCGAGATATCGTGTAAGACCACGTCTAGGACGTTGGCATCGATATGAGTATTACGTGTAAGACCATGTCTGGGACATTGGCATCGTATTTGATTCGTGTAAGACCCTGTCTAGGACAGTGGCATCGATATCTGAGTACATGTAAGACCTCGTCTTGGACGTTGGCATTGTATGATTATTCCGAGAATTTTGAGTATCCTATTAGATTTCGAACGGTTCAATGGGCATGTCCAAGAAACAAATGACCATGTGATTTGTATATCCGTTTCTGGTACGTTTGATATGTACTCATTATGTGTATAAGAAGGTAAGTATATCCATGATCTTACCTAGATGAGTTATGTATTTGGATTTGAGAAAGTAAAATGTGTTACATGAATGGACAAGTTATGATCCAATATAGTATATGGTGATATGCAAGATTGAAAGATGAATGGCTAAGTGAATGTGCCATAAAGAATTATGGCTAAGCAATTGAGCTATAGTAAATTCATATTGATTATATTTTTTAAATGTTTATATGCTAAGTTTATTTGTATATGGCTTACTAAGCTTTTGGAAAGCTTACTTTGTGTGTGTTTGCTCTGTTTTATAGATCGTCAAAGCTACTGAAGGCTCGGGGACCGTCGAGGATCATCATCACACTACCCAAACTCATTTTGGTACCTTTTGGAAATGTATATACTAAGTATGGCATGTATAGGCTAGTCATTTTGGCTTGTGCTTGAGAAGTGTATATATAGCCATGTGATATGGCTAAGTATTTGGTTATGATATGCATGAGTGATTTTGGTATATGATACATGTTTTGGTGTGGCTTAACGGCAATGAAATGGCCTTATGAATGGCAATCTTAGTGATGGTTTGATGCCAAGGTGATTAAGTGAAATTGTGGATGAATCATATTAGGTTTTATATGTGATTTGGTTGGATTATTTAGCATATAAGATGGTATGCTAGAAATGAGATTGAATTGGGATGATATGATGATCATTTGGTGTGTTTTTGGTTGCCTATTGTGTTAAGAATTATGCTTGTATGTGCATGTAGGAATGACCCTAGTGTGGGTGGCAATTTGGCCTTGAAAATGGCCTATATTTGCCCACACGGTTGAGCACATGGGCGTGTGGCTCGACCGTGTCCCTCGTGGTTGAAACTCAAGGCAAGTCAGGATCGACCACGGGCTGGACACACGGGCGTGTGACTGGCCGTGTTGTGCAAGTCAGGATCGACCACGGGTGTGGCACACGGGCATGTCCACGGCCGTGTGGACAAGTCAGTATGTATGCCCTGTTTTGACACGGCTTAGACACACGGGCGTGTCTGAGGCAGTGGGAGGCACACGGCCTGCCCACACTGGCGTGTGACCTCTGTAACTTAGAAAAGTTTTAAATTTCTGAGAATTTCTGTATGTGTTTGGTTTAGTCCCGACCCTATTCTAAAGCATGCTTAAGGTCACATTGACCTATTTAAGGGACACTTTGATCTAATTAGTTGAGTTATATTATGAAATGTCAGTAAAAGTCTCCGTTCATTCGGTAACGCCTCTTAACCCTATTCCGACGACGGATACGGGTTAGGTGTGTTACAGGGATACCTTTCCTAGCCACGGAAAGAACGTTAATTGATGTGCAGAAAGGTGAACTCACCATGCGAGTTCAAGACGATCAGGTAACCTTTAACATTCTTAAAGCGATGAAATTTCCTGATCCGGCAGAAGAGTGTTCGGTTATGGAAGAGATAGAAACCTTGGTTTCTATGGAAAGCAATTTTGAAGAAAATTCATTGGAGAAAGCCTTAGATATTGATTCTTTGGAGGATGAAGAAGGTGAAGAAAACATGGCTTTGATGGAAGCCAATCCGAGAAATTTTATTCAATCCACCCGGTTTGAACCGTTGGTGTTAGAAGTCGGAGAATTTGTGCAACCCAAGTTGTCAATTGAAGAACCACCTAAACTTGAACTAATGGTACTTCCTTCCCATTTGAATTACGTTTATTTAGGTGACTGTTCCCCTTTGCCTGTGATTATTTCAGCAGAACTAACGAAAGATCAAGAGGAGCAACTAATTATTGTTCTAAAGAAATTTAAGAAAGCAATTCATTGGACCATAACTGATATTCGAGGTATAAGCCCTTCTTTTTGCATGCATAAAATTATTTTAGAAGAAGGTGAAAGAGCTCGAATTGATGGGCAAAGGAGGCTCAATCCTATTATGAAAGAAATTGTGAGAAAGGAAGTGATCAAATGGTTAGATGCATGAATCATCTATCCTATTTCAGATAGTTCGTGGGTAAGTCCGGTGCAGTGTGTGCCGAAGAAAGGTGGAATCACGATTGTTGAAAATGAGCGTAACGAGTTGATTCCAACAAGAACTGTTACTGGTTGGAGAATTTGTATTGATTACAGAAAGTTGAATAAAGCCACTTGGAAGGACCATTTTCCGTTGCCTTTTATGGATCAGATGTTAGATCGACTGGCAGGTAATGAATTCTATTGTTTTTAGATGGCTATTCGAGATATAACCAAATAGTTGTAGCTCTAGTGGACCAACATAAAACAACCTTTACTCGTCCATACGGTACGTTTTCTTTTAGGCGAATGCCTTTTGGTTTATGCAATGCACCTGCAACATTTCAACGATGCATGATGGCAATATTCACTGATATGGTTGAAAATTTTGTTGAGGTTTTCATGGATGATTTTTCTATTTTTGGTAACACTTATGATATTTGTTTGAGTAATTTGGCTAAGGTTTGATATTTGTTTGAGTAATTTTGCTAAGGTACTGAAGAGATGCGAAGAGACGAATCTTGTCCTTAACTAGGAAAAATGTCATTTTATTGTTAAGGAAGGGATTGTCTTAGGGCATAAAATCTCAAAGACAGGAATTGAAGTTGATAAAGCAAAGGTGGATGTAATTGAAAGATTACTGGCCCCAATTAATGTGAAAGGAGTCAGAAGTTTCTTAGGCCATGCCAGTTTTTATCAAAGGTTTATCAAAGATTTCTCGAAAATTTCTAAACCATTGTGTTTGTTGTTAGAGAAAGATAGAGTGTTTGATTTCAACAAAGCATGTTTGGAAGCTTTTGAAGATCTAAAAAAGGGTTAATCTCAGCCCCAATAATCGTTACACCTGATTGGAGCTCACCTTTTGAGTTGATTTGCAATGCAAGTGATTATGTCGTTGGAGCTGTGATGGGTCAAAGAAGAAACAAAATGTTTCACCCTATTTACTATGCAAGTAGAACTTTGACGGGAGCCCAAATCAATTATACGGTAACCGAAAAGGAACTCTTTGCTATAATTTTTTCTTTTGAAAAATTCTGCTCATACCTTATAGGTACCAAAGTTACAGTATTTACTAACCATGCGGCCATTAAATACTTGCTCACGAAGAAAGATGTGAAACCGAGGCTAATTCGCTGGATACTTTTACTTCAAGAATTTTACCTTGAGATCCAAGACAGAAAAGGTGTTGAAAATCAAATAGCTGATCATCTGTCGAGGTTGGAGCAAGATGAGGTAACTCGATCATGTGTGCCTATCAACGAGAATTTCCCAAATGAACACTTATTTGAGGTAAGTCAAATTCATGAAACATCTTGGTTTGTTGATTTTGCCAATTATCTTGCATGTGGAATAATTCCTCGAGAAATGACATACCAACAAAGGAAAAAAATCCTTCATGATAGTTTGTATTATTTTTGGGAGGATCCGTTTTTGTTTAAATAGTGTGCAAATAAAATAATCAGAAAGTGTGTTGCTGAAAGTGAGATTGCTGAGATCTTGTATCATTGCCATTCATCTCCAAGTGGGGGACACCTTGGTGGTTCACGTACTACAGCAAAGATTTTGCAAGTAGGTTTCTTTTGGCCTACACTATTTAAAGATGCTTATGCTTATGTGAAGAAATGTGATAAATGCCAAAGGACCGGAAATATATCAAGGAGGAATGAGATGCCCTTGACAAGCATTTTGGAGATTGAATTATTGGACGTATGGGGCATTGACTTCTTAGGCCCGTTTCCTTCTTCGTATGGGAACAAATACATCTTAGTAGCTGTGGACTATGTATCCAAATGGGTTGAAGCTGAAGCGTACCCTACAAATGATGCTAATGTAGTCATGCGATTCCTACATAAGCATGTGTTTACACGATTTGGGACACCAAGAGCTATTATTAGTGATGAAGGTTCTCACTTTGTGAACAAATGGCTTAAGTGGTTGCTTGACAAATATGATGTGAAGCACAAGATTGCTACATCCTATCACCCCCAGTCTAATAGGCAAGTTGAAAGAGTGAACCGTGAAATCAAAGGTATCCTTGAAAGGGTAGTACGCCCCAGCAGAAAAGATTGGTCTCGAAGGCTCGATGATGCATTATGGGCCTATCGAACAGAATTTAAGACACCGTTAGGAATGACTCCTTATCGGTTAGTCTTTGGAAAGGCATGCCATTTGCCATTAGAGTTGGAGAATAGAGCTCACTGGGCTTTGAAGAAGTTGAACTTTGATCTTATGCAAGCCGGTGAGAGAAGGATGTTACAACTTGATGAGTTGGAAGAGCTGAGGTTGTTTTTCTATGAGAATGCCAAAATGTGTAAAGAAAGATCAAAGAGATGGCATGATAGTCATATACAACCTCGTGAGTTTAAAGAAGGTCAGAAGGTTTTGTTGTTTAATTCAAGGTTTAAGTTATTTCCTGGGAAGCTTAAATCCCAATGGAAAGGACCCTATACCATCTACCGAGTTTATCCTAATGGAGCTATTGAATTATACAACCATTACGGAGGTACGTTTAAAGTTAATGGTCAACGTCTCAAACACTATTGGAATGGTGAAGTTAAGCGAGTTGAATCCTCGCTCAAATTAATAGACACTTGATTTTTCATGAACTTGTTTTGTAAATAAATAAATAAATAGAACTAATTTTCTTAACTTATTACATTTAATTAATTCTGTCTAAGGAGATTGGAACTTAAGCGGGATCGCTGTGACCCCTCCAACCTTTCCTAGGAATTAATTTAATGTAATTTGTTAAGAAGAAATTTCCTAATTAAGATTTAAAATTTTTAAGTTTCATTTGTTTTGTTTAAATTTTAAATTTTTATGTTAATAAAGGGGGTCAAATTTGGCCCAAGTACTAATCAGTTTTTTTTCTTGAGTAAGTTTATAAATACAGTCTGAGTTTGAGGCCCAATACAGCAAAAAGAAGGGAAGAATCCATACTTTGCTGCCACTCCCATTACTTGCCACCCAAGTAACCCTAATGTAGCTAAAATTTCGCTACATGTTGCCCTAATTCTTCCTTATATAAACTCCTCTTCATTCTACTATTTTTCATATCCTTCAAAGCAATTTGCTTAACCCTAAAAATCCCTAAATCTCTTTCTTGTGCCGCTAAGCCTCAAATCCCGAAAGAAACCCTAGTTTCTCTTCCCTTTTTGCCAAAATCACCTATTGCCGCCGCAAGAAGATTACCGAAGCACCAACGTTGTTGCCGCACATTGCCATTGTCGCCATTGCACACTGTCGTTACTGTTGTACGCTGCCATCGCCGTCGCACCATCCTTGCTGTCGCAAGATTTTCGTCGTAGCAAGTCCTTACTCACCTTGCCGATTTCTCTTTTCCCCTTTGTGCAGAAACTTTGCCAAATTCTTTCCTTTTCTGTGCATAGGCCGATTATCACTATGTTCTGCAAGTTTGATATACTCGAATTGAGGCCACTTATAAGGCCGATCTTGTTTAAGAATCGGTGTTGTGATGTAGATAAACAATAAAGGCGTGTGATCACTTCTGGATAGTGGTTTTGGAGGACTAAAGTCGCCTCATTCAAGCAAGGCAAGGAAGGTGGTTTGGATTAAGTGTCCATAAGAGGGTGTTTTACCCTAATGATTAAAGGATTAACGTGGGTCATGTTTGAATTTAGGTTGGGTGCTCGTAGATCTTGGAACGACTCTGTAAAAAGGTGTGTAATCACACTATCTCCATTATGATTTGGCAAAAGCCGTAAAGCCAAAACTTCAGCATTTTAGGCCTCACGAACGTGCGATCGCTCGTGTGGAAAAACCAAGCCCACAACCGGGGGCGATAGACTGAAGGCGCCACCACGAGTGTTCTCGTGCACTTGGACGTTATGGGCCTCGTTGGGCCAAAATGGGCCATGTGGGCCCAATGGGCTCGTAGGCCCCACACAGATAAAATTTACAAAAAGTGACAGAAATTGGATTGGGTTATGTAGAGCACTTACCCGTGATTGAATTTGGGCCAAATGGACCACACGAGCGTGTGGGCCCATTTGGGACGAATATTGGGCTTTGAGCCCATTTACACTGTTTTGACCATATGGATTATCTGTGTCGCTCGAGGCGATTATAGTCCTTTGGAAAGGTCGTTAACTATACTGAGACCCCAAGGTAGGTAAAATGACCAAAATACCCCTAAAGGGTGAAATGACTATTTTACCCCTAATAGATGAAAATGACTGAAATACCCTCATAGGGTAGAATGACCGATAAACCCCCATAGGGTAAAATGACCGTAATACCCCCATAGGGTAAAATGACCGTAATACCCCTGTAGGGTAGAATGACCGTAATACCCCTATAGGGTAAAATGATCGTAATACCCCTGTAGGGTAGAATGACCATACTACCCCTATAGGATAAAATAATCGTAATACCCTTGTAGGGTAGAATGACCGTAATACCCCTGTAAGGTAGAATGACCGTAATACCCCTGTATGATAAAATGACCGTAATACCCCTGTAGGGTAGAATGACCGTAATACCTCTGTAGGGTAGAATGACCGTAATACCCCTGTAGGATAAAATGACCGTAATACCCCTGTAGGGTAGAATGACCGTAATACCCCTGTAAGGTAAAATGACAAGTAATACCCCACAGAGGTAAAATGACCCTAATACGCTTGTAGGGTAAAATGACCGTAATACCACCTGTAGGTAAAATGACCAAGTGATGCCCCTGCAGTAAAATGACCGTAATACCTACGCTAGGTGAATCGCGTCGATATACCCCCAAAGGGTAAAATGACTATTTTTCCCCTCGAGGGTAAATGATTGATTTGTTTGCGATGTAAATGATTGAGTTGTCTATGACGTAAATGACTGATCTGTCTGTGATTTGTATGTCTGATTCTGAGCATGGCATTTTGCATACACGACATACTGCATGGGGTTGGGATATTGTTATGGAGGAAGTACTGTACTGGTGGCTCTACCACAATCACTGTTACTAGTGGCTTTGCCACATATACTGTTACTGCAGCTTTGCTACGATACTATTACTGGCATCTTTGCTGCAATACCGTTGTTGGCAGCTTTGCTGTGATGCTACTGATGGCTGTGTGTCGAACATATCACTGCTACTGATGGCTTTATGCCAATCATAGTACAGCTACCAATGGCTCTGCGCCGATAATATTACAGCTACTGATGGCTTTGTGCCGATCATACTACAGCTACCGATGGCTTTGTGCCAATCATATTACTGTACTCACGACGTTATAGATATCCTGTTTACGGCTCTTAGCCATTCTGATTACTGGCAGCTATGGTACGATATTGGTGTGCTGGCTGGCTAGGTCAATTTTATCCCCACATGGTGTGTTGGTTGGTACAGGTGGTGTGTTGGCTGGATTGGGATGGGTTGCATGATTGTATTGTTGCATTTACATCGACATCATCATTTGTATTGGGCTTAGGCCCACATTTATTCATTTTTTGATTCTGATACTGTAATGGGCTAAGGCCCACACTACACTGTTACTGTTTTGGGTTAAAGCCCACATTGTTCTGTTACTGAATAGGGCTCAGGCCAAGACTATTACCGCATACATTACTAACTGAATGATAGGGGATTACACACTGAGTTTTCATAAACTCACCCTTTCTTTTAACTGTACAGGTAATCCCCAGCCTTAGATGATTTGGAGCCGCGAGGGACTCGGAGGTGGCCATACGTTCGCTGATGATTGCTTTAGACTTATATATTTCTTTTATATTGGGCTATTGATTTTAGTAATAAGGCCTTTAGTGGCTTTAATTTTCTTTTTAATTGGGTATTTAATTTCTTATTTGAACTACCAAACGGATACAAACAATTTTTCACAACTAATAACTGTTTTACAAGGCAACACATATTTTCAACTTCAAGATAACTGAAAATAGAATAGCTTCCGCGAATTTAAATCAACAGTAACAAACATGGTAATCGTTTTACTAAGTGTTGGCTTTTATAACTTACCAATTGTTTCCCAAGAAATAAGAATCAAATGGATTTTTTTTCAAATGATTTCTCCCATCAACCTTGATTATGAAAAACACTTCGATGTGACACGCCAGATTTGACCGTAACATCTGGGCCGGGTTTGGGGTGTTATAAATTACTTGTTAATAAAAAAGATCTATGAACATGAAGTTATTAATGCATGATTATGGGGCAAAGATTGATGCTACTTACATAGTTAGGAATTTTGCCTTAGCAAGACCTTTTTGCTGTGCATAAACATTACTCGGGACGAGCAATGATTTAAGTTTGGGGGTGTGTAAACTGAAAAATATATAGTATTTTTCCTATGTAATTTATCACCTTTTTACCTAAATTCGTTGTTAAAACTCAGTAATTGTTTAATAAATTAATGAAATATGTGAAAAATATGAAATTAGGACATAGAAATTTTTAAAATGTGATTTTATGCTTTATTATATAGTTTTCATGCATAAAATGGCTTATTTTATACTTATTTGAACATAATAAAATTTTAAGACATAAAATGGGCCATGCATGATTAAATTAAATAATAAAATATAAAATTGTATTTATTAATTAATTTTAAAATGTTTCATTAATATTTTGGGTTGTAATTAATTATTTAAATTGGATAAATTTTATTCCTTGGTCCTTTAACTTATTAATTTATTTTGACAGGTCTGATAGCTTTGTTGGATTACAAAAACCGTCCAAATTGAATACCAAGTCAACCCAAATTTGGCTACACATGCCTGTCCATTTAAACCACTTTTTGGTTTAATTACACAAGGTCCTTGAATTGTTGAAGAAATTAGAGATTTGCCCGAAGATTTACATTGGACCGAGTCTCAGTCCTGAGTTATTATGGCATTTAAATTGCTTAAAAATCAAGAAAAAATCAGCTCAAATTCCACTAATTGTGGCCGACCACTCATGGAAGAAGTTGGAAGAGACTAAACCCAGCTATTTTTAGCAAACTACCCACCTCTCTTCACCTATAAATAAGACCCATTCATTCCCTCATCCATCACCATTCTCTCTATTCTCTCAATCCTCTTTAGCATTTTCCATTCTCCACGCCTAGCATCATCTCTTCATAGAAGTTTTAGCAATTAAGCCTCTTAAAGAGCCTTTGGTCGGCCACCTTGGAGAGCCATCAGTAAAGGAGTAAAACAAAGGAGCGAAGGAGCCTAGTCAGTCAGAGTCTTGGGTGACAGCCACTTTGATTTGGGTTTAATCTTTCCTTTCTTTAATTTAATCTGAAATTTTTTGCTATGTGTTCTTTGTTATTGTTTATAACAATGTTAGCTTAACTTTATTTAAGCTACGATGATTTCTGATCGTTATGTCAGAGTCTTAAAAATTTATATAAAGAATAATCGAGCCTGGAAACTAACTGTGACGACGATTGAGGCAAGTGCACCTATCGAGCAGTAGTATAGCTTAGTGGCAAGACCGGATTGTCGAACCCAAAGGAACCATAAGTACTAATACTGACTCTCTTTCTATTATTTAGCCTAAGAAACAAGGGAATTTGTTGTTTAATCTAAAATTAACTAACTACTAAGCTAAAGATGCTAAGACAAAGAGAACGAATTTGGGAAAACACTCGTGAGAAAAACCAATTGACAAAGACAATACCCGAGGAAGAATCCACCTAGACTTCACTTGTTATCTAACGCTAAACCAGACGATTTATTCACTTGACTTGATCCGTAGGACTCCCTAAGTTATAGTAATAGCTCCGTCGAGGCTACTAACGTCTAACCCTAGGTTGATTAATTGAAATATCTTTCTAATTAAAACCCCTAGAATTGCATTAACTCGATCTATGGACTCCCATATTAGGTTTCACCCTAATCCGGCAAAATCTCGTCACCCTATGTCTAGGCGTGCGATCAACTCCGCTTAATTATGCTAGATCTACTATTAGGTAGGGACTTTTGCTCCTCCACCTAAGCACATAAAACTTGAATCAATATCCCAGAAATATCAAAAAAAGAATTAAGAACACATAATTAAGAACAAATCAAGTATTTATCATATAGTTCAGAAAACAATAACAAGATTCATCTTAGGTTTCATCCCCCTCAGGTATCTGAGGAGTTTAGTTCATAATGATAAAAGAAAACATCTCAGAAGAAAAGACAAAACAAAAAATAAGAAAAACCCTAAAACTCCCTGAAGGAATTGAAGAGAAGATCCTCCGTCTTGAGTATGACTCCGGCTTCTTGAGATGAATCAACTGGCTTTCTTCGAGTAAATCCCACAATTCTGGCCTCTCCGACTTGGCTCCTTGGCCTAGCTGGACGCCCCCGACGGAGGGCTTCTGTCGAACTCCCCTTTTAGGTCATACTTAGGGTGTTTATATAGACTTTGGAATGTGTTTCTTCGCCTCTAAGTATCCTAATTTGAGTGAAATTCCTCTTTGTCACGGCAGGGACACGCCCTTGACACGCCCGTGTGAATCGTGGCCAGGCCGTGTTCGAGTCTATCAATGAGGCACGGCCAGGAGATTTGACCCAGACCGTGTCGATTTCTTTCTTTGGCCCATTTGGTCCGTTTTAAGCCCGTTTCTCATTCTTTTCATCCTTCTATGCTCTCCTGAGTATAAAACATGAAATTAAAGGATTAAGAGCACCAAATTACATAATTCAAGGGATAAATCATCCAAAAGTATGCTAAATGTGGGTTTAAAATATGTTATTATTACGGTTTATCAATTTCTTTGATTAAATAATATTTATTTGATTTATGCTTATAATGTTTGTGCCTCAATCGATCATGTTTTCAATTAAAATCAAGTCTGTATTTCGTTTATACGTGATTGGAATGCACCTGAATTAGCTGAGCGATCCTAACCAGACGACGGCTAGTGGCCGCATAATTGAAATGTGCATGCTCAATTTAGATCCTAACCCGATTAAATTGCAAGTTGCATAACAACTCTAACCAACCTCTGTTATCTGCATAGTTTTTAGATTTGTGTGATTAAACTGTTTCAAACCTAACACGTCCCTGTTACCTCACACGAATGCTAAGAAACCCTTAGTAAATAAGGATCAGTCAAATGTGTATTTACTAAGTAAAGGATTCCAAAAGGACCTAATGTGGTTTCCAAACTCATGAAAGATCGAGTTGCCGTGGAATGTTTTTCTGAATGTTATTAAGCATGTTGATAATAAATTGAGTTTAATTAAAGTAATTGTCCTAGTTTATTTATGTTATAATTGTTGCAAATTGTGTTTAATTTTGCTAAAATCTATTTCATTCATATAGTTTGCATATTTAGGATAATTTGCATTAGGGATCATTGCATTTAGTTTAATATACTTAATTTTAATCATCACTTCTCAATCATATTGTGTTTTTATTTACCAAATTGTTAATATAATTTTACAAATTAAGCGACTTAGCACAAATACAATCCCTGTGGAGACGATAACTCGATACTTACTTACTACTTGATAACAACTGTGTACACTTGCACAAACCTACGCGTTACATGTAAATTTTTTTTAAAGGAGTTGTTAACAAATAAAAAGAAGTTAGATGACTTGTCCACTGTGGAGCTCAATGAGAAGTGTTCGACTATTCTCCAAAAAAAAAAAACCTACCCACCAAGCTTAAAGATCCAGGGAGTTTTACTATCTCTTATTTTATTGGTAGCTTCAATGTTGAAAAAGCTTTGGCTGATTTGGGTGCTAGTATAAATCTGATGCCTTATAAAATGTTGAAACAACTTGGTCTCGGGGAACCAAAACCCAATAGGATGAGTATTCAATTAGCTTACAAATCAATTAAGTATCCTAGGGGCATTATTGAAGATGTACTTGTTAAAGTCGATAAATTTATATTCCCTGTTGATTTTGTTATATTAGACATGGACGAGGATATTGAGGTACCTATAATCTTAGGTTGACCCTTTTTAGCCACTGCTAGAACTGTCATTGATATGGGTAATGGTGAACTTTTGTTGAGGGTAGGTGATGAAGAGGTTACTCTTCAAGCACATGAATTTGTGAGAGTTTCTAGCGATCGAGATGATACTCGTTATTCTGATAGTGTTAGTAGTCGTGCGAATCAAAATTCTTTGCAGGAAATCGCTAATGAAAACATGTTAAAATCGTATCCTGTTCAAGGTGATAAAAATCAAGGGACGAATGGAGAACGAATGGTGCAACTTGATGAATTAGAAGAATGGCAACCAAAGGCTTATGAGAAACAAAGAATGTTCAAAGAAGTAACAAAGAAACACCATGGTGTGCATTTAAAGTGGACGAACGAATTCAAAGTAGGAGACAAAGTGCTACTGGACAATTTAGATCCACGAATGTTCCTTGAAGAGCTTAAATCGAGATGGTCAAATTTTTTTTATGGTATAGAATGTATTCTCGTACGAAACCTTTGAGGTAACACACCCTGATTACGACACACTCAAGGTAAACGGTCATCAACTCAAACTTTATTTTAGTGGTCGTACTAATAACGAAATAGAAGAGCTGCAACTCCAAAATCTTACTTAACCGTGAGCTTGAAAAGGGAAGTTGAGCTAAGACTCTAAATGTGCTTCTCAAGAGGCAACCCAAGTGTTTTATTTATTTATTTATTTATTTGACTTTCATCCAATTAAGTTGCACGCTTTGTATGATATTTTTATTACTTTGAAAAAATTATCTAGTATATTCATTTCTATTACTAAAAAAATCAAAACAAAAAAGGACAAAACGGTCTAGGGTGATTCACACGGCTTGGCCACACAGTCATGTGTGACACACGGCCTAAACACACGGGCATGTCATAGGTCGTGTGAATACTGGAGCCATTTTTCAAACTTTATTTTGACAACATAGTCACAGAGAGTTACACGGCCTTGAGACGTAGTCGTGTGACTCACACGCCCCTTGGCACGGGCGCGGGAGAAGCAAACAATGACCCCACACGACCTACATGAACCCATACAGCCTAGACGCACGGGCGTGTCACAGACAGTGTGACTATTGGAGCTAATTTTTTTAACTTTTTTGCATAACACACAGGGTCTAAGTGAGGTCACACGACCTGGCGATATGGTCGTGTGACCCACATGACCATGTACACGATTGAGGGAAAAGCGAACGAAAGCATCACTCGAGCTAAGATAGACCACACAGCTTGGCAACATGGCCATGTTGGACACACGGGCATGCCTAGGCCATGTGAATACTGGAGCTGGTTTTTTATTTTTATTTTTAAGAGACACATGGACTAGGTGTAGGTACACGGCCGTGTTGCCCACAAGGCCTACAGATGATCATGGACCTTTTTCAAGTTGAGATTTTTATTTTTTATTTATTTTTCTCCCTTTTCCTTATCAGTCGTCATTATTTAAAACCATCACCCTGCCGTTGATCACCACTTTGGCCTTCACCCTTTGCCATTGTTCCCTTTTCGTCGTTTCCTTCACCAATCTCTATTGGTCCCTAACCTCCTTCCCAACAATCCACTCTTCTCCCTTCCTTCCTCAACTCACCACCGGTCTCCCATTCCCTATATCTAGTTTTGTTTCATTAAACCACCGTCCAAGACTACACGCCACCATTCACCCACGCCACCGATCGACCATTCCCCACCCATCCCCTTCTCTTTTCAAATCATAAGCTCACCATCACTAAGTTCTCCTCTCCCCCTCTCCGTTCATCAACCCTTTCCTCCGTTCCCCCTCATTTATTTCTCTCTCACCGCTGACGACCCCTTTACTTTCCTCTTCATTGCCAATCGATCATCATTAGACCACTCCACCTACGAGCCACTATCGTTTGTCCCCTTTTCTTTATTATTTTATTTTATTATTTATTATTTTTATGTTTGTTATTATTATTAGGAATGTTAGTTATATTATTTGTAACACCCCAAACCAGGTCTATGCGTTAAGACGAGATTTGGTTTGTCGCACAGATCGAACATCCATTTAATTCTCTAATGATTTAAGTAAAACAGTTCTACAAAACCTTTTGAAAGTGAAGTTTAGTAAAAATTAAGAGCAATGATTTAAAAATCGATGAATTAAGAAATTCTAGTTTGAAATCTTATCATTTAGTATTTAATTGTCAAAAACTTTAAAGTAGTTTTTAAAGAGTTCAAAAGAATTTGAAAAGAAAAATAAATAAAGTATCTAAAATGTTATAAAACACGATTTTTAAGAAAACCTTATAGAATTAACATAAGCCCATATTAAGTGTCTTAAAACCAAAATTTAAATCCATCCACACATAAAAATCCATAAAAATATTAATAAAGGCCTTATTACATCATACCCAAAATAGTAATTAAAATAAATAACTTAATAAAAGTTCATAGTTAATAAAACCCATATTCGTAGTATGGCCTCCATGAAGTCATCCTTGGCCCAAGCCTCCGTCAATTGCCATTACCTGAGATGGATAAATAAACAGAGTGAGTTACTTAGAACTCAGTGTGTAACCCACTTACCACGTTCATTGAGCCAGATCATCAAGACATTATTTTGGGCTTGAGCCCATTTACGACTATAATATAATAAATAAAATGCATGTAAAATGAAATTTCCCAACCAAACCTAATTTCCATCCGCTACACACCCCCGTACCAACCAACACACCTGTGGGGATCAAGTCAACCCACCCCACCAACACACCAATCGTAGGCATAAAGCCATTTTAAATATATTGTGGTGCACCACCGAACTAGATTGTAACAAAGTCACCGAACTAGAGGCATTAAGCCATTAAAATTTTGTGGCAGAGCCACCGAACTAGATTTTTGGCAACAGGCCTTTCTTCTCTTCATCAATTATCCCAACCCATGTAATCATGTATGCATAACAATTTATAACCTTATAATAATTTAACAAAAAGCCCACAATACATGTGATTCTATATTTTAAATTTCATTTAGGCCAATAAGATAAAATAGCATTTAGCCCATTTAACGATCTAGCAATTTTTCGGCCCATTTAACGAACTAGCAGTTTTTCGGCCCATTTAACGATCTAGCAGTTTTTCGGCCCATTTAACGATCTAGCAGTTTTTCGGCCCTTTTAACGATCTAGCAGTTTTTCGGCCCTTTTAACGATCTAGCAGTTTTTCGGCCCATTTAACGATCTAGCAATTTTTCGTAAATTCCACGACTTTAACTATTTTCATACATTTACACAAAAGTGTTAATTACTACATATTTTCTGATTTTGCCATCTTTACGATTTTATCCCAATACTTACGGTATAATATCTAACACGAGATAAGTGTGAAATTACACACACAGTTATTGTGACAACTAGACTTTCCCGCTCATCGATACCTAAATGCATCACGATAAATTAGGACACTATAATTTATTTACAAATCGAATCTTAGAAATAACGATCTATACTTTACCCTCAAAATTTGAACCACTTCTATATGCGGTTTCTCCCCGATTGATGGTTCGTTGCCGATGAAAATCCACGAACAAACAAAGGTTCGGGAGTACGAACGACTTCAAACAATTGATTCACCTCGGATGGCGTCCACAACCCGGTGGGAAATCGGATTCTTTGAAAACGATCCTTCGCTTAAACTTAGGGGAATAGCGAGAACCACCCTCTTACGAACACTATTCACCGCCCTTTTCGTCCCTATTTTGATTATCTCTAATGACAAAAGATCATTAGTCCGACTAATAATATATCAAAATTATGACTAACGGTTTTGAGATTGCCTTACCACAAAATATCCTTGTTCCACAATATGAGAATCGTGCAAAATGTTCCCTTAACACCTTAAATCGATTCCAACGTTCTACAATACTCACGAACACTTGAGTTCCGGTCCTCCACTATCACACTAAAATATAACGAAAGAAAACTTTTAATAGAATGAACGATGATTTCGATCAAAGAGATCCTTCTTACCACCATCAAGATTCGGCCAAAGCAACTAATAACCAACATAAACTAAAAGAACTCTTACCTATTGTCCACGGTTGAAAAAGAAATGATTGAGAAGGATGCTTATGTATGATGGAAGATTCGGCTATGAATAACCAAAGAAAAGAGAAAATGATTCGGCAATGGAGTACACTAACATTCGGCCATGAGATAAAATAATTAAGAAGGTATGGTTGAAAAGAAATAAAAGATGAGAGAAAGAGATGATGATGATTCGACTTTCAAGAGGGAAAAAGGAAAAGAAAAGAGATGTGTTTTGGAGCAAAGGTACATTCGGCAATGGGGAAAGAAAAGGAAAAGAATGGCCTTTTTGTCTTTGGTAGTTTTGGCACTAAGAGGAAGACACTAAAATGATTAGCAAAGAAATGACCAATTGGTCAAAAAAAGATGGCCAAACGAAATAAAACAATAGTTGCTTTCTTCTACCAATACATTCGGCCAAAGGAAGGAAAAGATGAGTGGAGAATAATGTCTTCAAACAAAATGACCAAAAGAATTCTAACAAGCTATCATCCTACCCCAAGCTAAACACCAAATTTGGCTCCCCTCCCTTTGTCCATAATGCCGTCCATATTCATGGTCAAAATGGCCATGAAATAGTTTCCAAAACATCCACCTTGATACATGCCTTGTAATCCTCCACTTTCCCAAAGTTTAAGAACTCCTATCCCTAAAATCAAACAATTCGATCCCTTAATTCATGCTTACCATAACCTTAAGTCTCCTTACCATAAAAATTTAGTCCATCTTATCCATAATTGATGGTTGGCCGACACATGCTAGGAAAAACCAAAAATAAAAGCTCCCTAATTGCATGCTAGGAGATTCGAACCTCTCCCTTCAAGTCCAACTTATGGCGCCATCACCACTTTGCCAATTACTCATCTTATGCCATCTTTTATCACTTAATTAACTCAAACTTCAAGGTCACTGAATTCTCTACACTAAAGTATTCTTTACTAAAATTTATTCTAATTCCAAGTAAACCAGAGCCTTCTCAAGACTATATTTAGCACATAAAAAAATCATGCAGAGCTAACACCAAAGACAAACAACATATTGATACTCAAATTTTTAGGATGTTACAATTATACCCTCCTTAAAAAAATTCGTCCTCGAAATTTACTGATTAAAAGAGGTGAGGATATTGTTGCCGAATTGCATCCTCGGGCTCCCACGTAGCTTCTTCCGCTCTGTGATTACGCCATAAAACCTTGACCAACGGCACGGTCTTCTTTCTTAGCACCTTAACATCTCGGTCTAAGATTTCCACTTTGGTTCCTCCTCGAATGACAAGTCCGAACTCAACTCCACTTCCTCTACCCGGTATTATATGTAGCGGATCCGATCTATAACGCCTCAAAGCATGGAAACATGGAAAACATTATGAATTTGACTCAACTCGGAGGTAATTCAATCGATAAAGCCATGAACCAACACGCTTCATCACACGATATGGTCCAATGAACCTAGGACTCAACTTGCCCTTCCTTCCAAATTTGAAAATTTTCCTCCAAGGTGAGACCTTTAGAAAGACTGGTCCCCACAGCAAACTCGATATCCCTACGCTTGGATCTGCATACGACTTACTCTCATCAGAAGCTTCCTTTAACCGTGCTCGAATAACTTTTACCTTTCCTTGATTTTAGATATCAACTCGGGACCTAACATCATCGTTCGCCCAATTCGGTCCAACAAGTAGGAGAGCGCGACACCTACGACCATACAATGCCTCGTAGGGTGCCATCGAATGCTAGTGATGATAGCATGTTGTTATCACATAAATTCCGCTTAGCGGTGAAAATCCTCCCAACTACCTTTGAAATCAATCATACATCCCCTTAACATGTCTTCCAATAATCTGAATTACTCTTTCAGTGACCATCGATCGAGGATGAAAAGCCGTCTTGAAGTTTAACTTTGTTCCCAAAGCTTCATGTATAGCTTTCCAAAATCGTGATGTAAACCTAGGATCCCTATCTGATATAATAGACACTGGTATCCCATGCAACCTCACGATTTCAGATACATACAGCTTAGCCAACTTTTGTAATGAGTAATCATGCGAACGGGTAGAAAATGAGCGGTCTTCGTCAATCGATCAACAATTACCCAAAGCGGAATTTTTCTTAGTAGGTGTTAAAGGTAACCCACTAACAAAATCCATTGTTATCCGCTCCCATTTCCAAAGAGGAATCTTTACCGGTTGTAATAAACCTGACGGTAATTGATGCTCCACCTTCACTTGTTGACAAGTCAAACATTTCCCCACAAACTCAGAAATCTCACGCTTCAACCCTGGCCACCAATACTGTTCACGAAGATCCTGATACATCTTATTTCCTCCGAGGTGCATAGCATAAAGGCTACTATGCGCCTCCCGCAGAATCATTTATTTCAAATCTGAGTCCTTAGGCATACAAACTCTGCCACGAAAACACAGCACACCATCCGTGTTTATACCAAAATCCTCTATTTCACCACTTCCAACTTGCTGAATTAAGGGTCCCAACTTTTTATCGATATACGCTTTTCCTTGATTTGTTCTAACCACGGAGGCTTCACGAAGTTCCGCTAATGGACTACCATCCTCATACAAACTCACATGAGCAAACATTACTCTCAAATCGAGATACCACCTTACGACTTAGCGCGTCGGCTACGACATTAGCCTTTCGAGGATGATACTCGATTGAGAAATCATAGTCCTTTAATAGTTCCACCCATCTTCTTTGTCTCAAGTTTAACTCATACGAGTAAGAAGATACTTAAGACTCTTGTGATCCGTATAGATGATAGACTTCTCACCGTAGAGATAGTGCCTCCAAATCTTTAGAGCAAACACTCATGAGCTAACTCCAAGTCATGAGTAGGGTAGTTTACTTCGTGCGGTCTCGGTGACGAGAAGCATAAGCCACCACTTTTCTATTTTGCATCGAGTACACAACCTAAACCCATATGTGACGCATCGCGATGAAACTATAAACTCTTTTTCGGCCTCGGGTTGAATCGATCTTTGGCGCTCCGTCAAAATCTTCTTGATTTCTCGAAACTTTCTTCTGCTGTTTATCGGTCCATACATACGGTACTCCCTTTCGCAAGCGACTTAGTTAGGGGGTGCGAGCAATCAGCGAAAACCCCTCAACAAAGCGTCTATAATAACCTGACCAAACCCAAGAAACTCGAATCTCGACCTCACGACTTTGGTGGTTTCCAATCGATCTGACCTCAATCTTAGAGGATCCACCCTTATTCCTTCTGCGATACCACATGACCCAAGAAAGTCACTTCCTTAACGAATTCACATTTACCGAATTTGGCATAAAGTTGATTATCTCGAAGTAAGCTGTAATACTATACGCAAATGCGAGTCATGCTCTTCTTCATTCCTTGAATATACCAAAATGTCATCTATGAATACCACCATAAACAGGTCTAAATACGGTTAAAGACCTGGTTCATCATGTCCATAAATGCAGCTGGTGCATTGGTCAACCCAAACGGCATTACCAAAAACTCAAAATGTCCATAACGAGTTCGGAATGCCGTCTTATGAATATCCGCTTCTTTCACCTTAAGTTGGTGATAACCCGATCTCAAATCAATTTTGGAGAAAACTGAAGCTCCTTTCAATTGATCAAACAGGTCATCAATTCTTGGCAAAGGATACCTATTCTTGGTCGTCAATTTATTCAACTGCCTGTAATCAATGCACATACGCATCGACCCATCCTTCTTCTTAACGAACAAAACCGGTGCTCCCCACGGAGACACACTCGGTCGAATAAAACCCCGATCCAGCAATTCTTGAATTTGAGCTTTAAGCTCCGCCAACTCCTTCGGTGCCATTCTATAAGGAGCAATGGACACTGGAGCCGTTCCGGGCAAAAGCTCAATACCAAATTCCACTTCTCGATCTGGAGGTATACCAGGAAGTTCTTCGGAAAATACATCTGGAAATTCCTTCACCGTTCTCACATCTTCCACTGATAACTCTTTGGCATCCAAAGCACTAATAAAAGCTAGAAATGCTCCATACCCTTTCCGCACCAACTTTTCTGCCTTTAACGCAGATACCACATTTGCCAAGTAATTCCTTCGTTCGCCTATCATTACTATTTCTTTATCCTCCAAAGTCCTTATTGACATTCGCTTTTGGCACAATCCAAATGCACCGGTGCTTAACCAACCAATCCATGCCCAAAATGAGATCGAACTCACGAAAGGCAATTCCATCAAATTCGCGCAAAAATATTTCTCCTTGAATTTCTAAGGGCACGTCTCTAAGCAGTTTATTTACAATTACCAGATGTCCTAAAGGACTAAGTACCATCATCTCACTATCGAAATTTGATTCTAAATTCAAGTTTCCGGATATGGCGCTAGCAACATACAGTGGGTAGGACCAATATCTATCAAAGTCATAACAGTACATCAAATATGAGAACGTGCCAGTTATCACATCAGTGCATTGCCATCCTCGCGGCATCTAAGCGCATATACCAATCACGGGTGTCTTGCATCCGTGTTACCTCTAGAACCATTGCCTCGACCTGCTTTGCACCTTGACCACGTCGGCCCCATTACCACCACGACTGGTCCACGACCTCTCGGTGTTCTTTGAGTTCTCTCTTGCGTTGTGCATCAATATTACGAACTTCTTGAGTTGTATCCATTCGTCGAGGGCAATTCCTATATTGATGATCCATTGAAACACATTTATAACAAGCACCCGTTTTCTTCCAAAGACTCTCGAAATGCCGTTTCCACATTCGGCCTGAGTCTCGACTCTAATTAATGACTCTGGTGTTCTACCTTGAGCTGGCTCATCATTCCGAGGCCTCTTCAGAAACCTTTTTGAAGAACTCGAATACTTTATATCTCTCTTGCCTCTAACTCTTTCCCGATTCTGACGTTCTGAGCTCTTAGCCTCTTCGGCTATCTTAGCTTTCTCCACAAGCGTGGCAAAAGTTCTAACTTGTTGTGGGGCTATCAGAACCCGCAACTCATCATTCAACCCATCCTCAAAGTGTACACAACGCTCATTATCCGTTGGCACTATTGTTCGAGCATAGCGACTCAAACGTAAAAACTCGGCTTCATAAGGCGCCACCGTCTTATTTCCTTGAATCGATTTAAAAATTCCTTTCTTGGGCATCCACATAACTTGTTCCTACATATTTCCTGAAAATGACTTTGAAGAATTCCCAAGTAATTAATGCGACGATTGCCTTCCCCGGATGATGTAAGCCACCATTGATATGCTCAGTCCCTTAACAAGGACACCGCTCCTCTTAGTTTACGTTCTCTGATTGCACTCAAGGTCGTCCATAATTCGCTCCACCGCCTCAAGCCAATATTCGGCAACATTTTGAGCTACACACGAGACACCTCTCGAAAACCTCGGCACCACTTGATTTCAATCGTTCGATATCGACCCACGAGTTGTTGGCCCGGCTCTAGCTCGACCCTTTCAAGGACTCGTAACATTGCTCGTGTCAAAGCATTATCTTCTTCCATATGATCATGTGATCCCGTCTCACTCTCGAGTGACGCAGGTGCATCCATTTCTGGCATATGACCCGGCGCTTCAGTTGCACCTCTAACACCTCATCCTCTACCACGGCCACGTCTACCGTGTCCACGACCACGTCCTCTAGTGCTCATAATGACTAATTCGATTTAATCTGATTACAAGTTTTATGAATCAGAATACTATTTCAGTTTTTATTAACAATATTTTATAAGATATAAGAGATAGAGTTGTTTTCGCATTCCATCATATTGTCTCGATCTCTATTGTTTTCAACACCTAAAACTAGAAGTTCTAGAGTGTTCCTATGATTATATCACAATAATAAACAATCAATATACAAATACTTACTTGACTTGGTGCCGGATGCTCGTGGTGCCATACTACCTTTAGAACATAAAGTTTAAAAATTTAAACTGTTTCTCAACAAAAATTGTTGTTGAACCCAACCACAGCCGAGTTTTGAAACTGGCTCTGATACCATTAAATGTAACACCCCAAACCAGGTCTATGCGTTAAGACGAGATTTGTTTTGTCACACAGATCGAACATCCATTTAATTCTCTAATGATTTAAGTAAAACAGTTCTACAAAACCTTTTGAAAGTGAAGTTTAGTAAAAATTAAGAGCAATGATTTAAAAATCGATGAATTAAGAAATTCTAGTTTGAAATCTTATCATTTAGTATTTAATTATCAAAAACTTTAAAGTAGTTTTTAAAGAGTTCAAAAGAATTTGAAAAGAAAAATAATTAAAGTATCTAAAATGTTATAAAACACGATTTTTAAGAAAACCTAATAGAATTAACATAAGCCCATATTAAGTGTCTTAAAACCAAAATTTAAATCCATCCACACATAAAAATCCATAAAAATATTAATGAAGGCCTTATTACATCATACCCAAAATAGTAATTAAAATAAATAACTTAATAAAAGTTCATAGTTTATAAAACCCATATTCGTAGTATGGCCTCCATGAAGTCATCCTTAGCCCAAGCCTCAGTCAATTGCCATTACGAGATGGATAAATAAACAGCAGTGAGTTACTTAGAACTCGGTGTGTAACCCACTTACCACGTTCATTGAGCCGGATCATCAAGACATTGTTTTGGGCTTGAGCCCATTTACGAATATAATATAATAAATAAAATGCATGTAAAATGAAATTTCCCAACCAAACCTAATTTCCATCCGCTACACACCCCGTACCAACCAACACACTGTGGGGATCAAGTCAACCCACCCCGCCAACACACCAATCGTAGGCATAAAGCCATTTTAAATATATTGTGGTGTACCACCGAACTAGATTGTGACAAAGTCACCGAACTAGAGGCATTAAGCCATTAAAATTTTGTGGCAGAGCCACCGAACTAGATTTTTGGCAACAGGCCTTTCTTCTCTTCATCAATTATCCCAACCCATGCAATCATGTATGCATAACAATTTATAACCTTATAATAATTTAACAAAAAGCCCACAATACATGTGATTCTATATTTTAAATTTCATTTAGGCCCATAAGATAAAATAGCATTTAGCCCATTTAACGATCTAGCAATTTTTCGGCCCATTTAACGATCTAGCAGTTTTTCGGCCCATTTAACGATCTAGCAGTTTTTTGGCCCATTTAACGATCTAGCAATTTTTCGGCCCTTTTAACGATCTAGCAGTTTTTCGGCCCTTTTAACGATCTAGCGCTTTTTGGCCCATTTAACGATCTAGCAATTTTTCGTAAATTCCACGACTTTAACTATTTTCATACATTTACACAAAAGTGTTAATTACTACATATTTTCTGATTTTGCCATCTTTACGATTTTATCCCAATACTTACGGTATAATATCTAACCCGAGATAAGTGTGAAATTACACACCTGGTTTGTAACACCCCAAACCCGGTCAATACACCACGACCGAATCTGGCATGTTACGGGGAAAATCACATTTGAAGGGTTAGGTTTACGGTTAAAGATTCGATGAGAAACTCCTTGTCATATTTTATACTTTTGAAATCTTGGCATGATTGCTTTGTCATATTTTAATGTTTTAGAGTGATACCAGATGGTAAAGTTTAACACACATTGCGTTATAGTTTTGAAACCGTTGACCTTCCAAGTTTTTAGCAATTTTAACTCAATTAATTTGTTAAAGCATATTTGAAAGCTACTTTAAGCATAAAGCGTAGTAAAACCTAATTTAAAGGCCATTTACAACCCAAAATAAAACCAAATAGTAATAAATAAGCTAAAGTACCAAATTTTGTAAAGTCAAGAGCAAATCTTTATTAGAGCATGGCATGAGCACCTCGAGTCCATCCCGGCTCCATGTCGCGTCTAAGTGTCACTGAAATGTCAAAGGAGAGGGTGAGTCGCAAGACTCGGTGCATAAATCCCACTCCCGATAAAACAACATGCTAACACACATCATATCATAGCAACATTATCAATGCACCCGATCCTAACCATCCATATCACCTTTCTCTACCCCGTGTGGTACCAAACCCTTTGGTGGTGCCAAACCCTTGGTGACCCAAAGTCACGATATCCATAATTGTGGTGCCAAACCACTTTGGTGACCCAAAGTCACGAATAATCCAATGATGGGGCCAACCCATCGTGTGATACCAAATCACTAGCGAGACGATCCCATATCTCAAAGTGGGGCCAACCCCGCGGTGGTGTTAACCACGAGGGGACGAGTCGCAATGAGGTGCCAAACCTCGGTGTCCCAAAGACGGTGTGATACCAAAATCGCGGTGACCGCGATCACAAATCCGATGATAGGGCCAACCCATCGTGTGATACCAAATCACTTGGCGTCAATCCGTATAATCAAGCTGTGGGGCCAACCCCTTTGTGGTGCTAAGCCAGCGGGGCGAGGCGCTATGAGGTGCCAAACCTACGGTGTCCCAAAGACACAAATGTGATACCAAATCTTTGGTGACCGAAGTCACAAAATCAAGCGTGTGGTACCAAACCCTTTGGAGGTGCCAAACCTCACGGTGTCCCAAAGACACACAGTGTCCCAAAGACACGGATATCATATTCCCCCTCCTCTCATATCACCCACACATGTCATACTAATGCCAATGATATAAAACATGCAATCATGCTATCATGCTCAAATGACATCTCATGGTATTTACATCATAAAACATGTTATCACATATATCACTCTGAGATCTCGTAATGAAAGCGGACTTACCCGTATCCGTGCTTATACCCCATCGGGTACCAAATCCATCAATCATATTGTTTCACTTTAATAAGTAATTAGGTTATCAATCATATTACCAAGCGAAGTGTGTTAGTTTACACACTGTTAAAAGCGCGATCTTTAGTACCAAAAGAATCGATCTAAGGCCCCTTGATTACTTGCTCCTAATATTTGATTTGGTTTCCTACCAAATCTCGAACCAACGATGGCCAACTCCTATAACAACAACATGATCACACCTTTAATAACTTGGCTTAATAGAACTAAGCGAATAAACCATGAACAACCTCTCACCATCACTTACCAATCAATCGAGTTCGGATAACGGCCTTGTTGTTGCTTGAATCCCGAAGGCCCTAAAAGAAATTGGTTACACAAGAGATTAGTTCTCTTCTAACGAAGCCCGAAAATCATCCTTTTGCCTTACCAAAATCGTTAGAGAAGAAGGGGAGAAGAGATAGCCTTTCGGCCAAATACTCACCTTCACTAACCGATTGCCCAACACGGGATGAACACCAACACTACACCAATATTCATTACTAGGTGTTTAACACTCCTACTTTCGGCTTTGAATGTAAAAGGAAAGAAGAAATAGAGGTGGAAAGAAATGGAGGAATCGGCAATTGGGTTTAGGGAAAGAAGGGAATAAAGATGGAAAAGGTGTTTTGGAGAGGTGGAGTTTAAACACAAGGTTTCAAAGAGAAAAGAAATGGAAGTGGGGTGCTAGGTTAGAAGCTTAACAAGGGATTTTGAGAGAAAACACAAAGCCAAATTCGGCAAGGATGAAGTTGCTTAAAGCTTTCGGTTTTGAAAAGGGAAAAGAGAGACTTACTTGGAGGAAATTCGGCTTAGGCTCTTGACAAAAGAAAGAACTTTGTTTTGAAACAAAGTGACCGAATAAAAATGCCCAAAAATACCAAGATGAATTTGGCTAACACCTTCTCAAAAGGCAACACAGGTTCGGCAATTGAGAGCTTACACTTTCGGTTTGGTATGGCAAAAAGAAAATTTGCTTCTAAAGATTTTGCCAGAAAAACACCAAAACTCAAAATGGATTTCGGCACTATCCCACACCCACACTACCAAGTCGTCCACTCCCCCACTCCAAACTCCCTCAAATTCGGCCATAATCCCCCCAATAGCTCCCAACCACACATTTCAAATGTGTTTACCAAATCTTACTCCTAAAATCCCTCTCCACCCACCATTCAAATGGGTAGACCAAGTCCAAAGCGAGTTTGAGCGCCTACAAACTCTTCCTTCCATGCCGTCAAAATGGAAGCCAAAATGTGAGGTCTTTGCGGCTTGAACACAAGACCTCCACCTCATGCGATTGATGCCACACCTAGCTCCCAAGTAGCGCATGCCTTGCCACTTTGCCGGCTCCTCACTTGTGCAACAAGCACCAAATAAAATACATATCCCTCGGCTCCATTGGCTCCCTACACCTAAAGCTCAAAAACTAAATTTTTCCCATTCCTCGGGCATACTCCTAGCCTACAACTAAGCCCCTAAAACATAGAAATAGCAACATAGCACACCAACACATGCAATATCATGCAACAACAAAATAGCCCCAACCAGGGATATTACGGTTCTACCCCCTAAAATAATTTCAGCCTCGAAATTACACGATCAAAAGAGTTGCGAATGCTTCTTTGTTTCATCATATCCTCGGGTTCCCCGTGGCTTCTTCCACGCCATGATTCCGCCAAAGAACCTTAACCAAAAAGGCACGGACTTTCTCATGAGAACCTTCACATCCCGATCAAGAATCTGCGCGAGTTCTTCTTCCAAAGTCAAAATCTGGATTTACCTCGATCTCTTCCACTTTGCTACCACATGCGGCGGATCGAGCGATAGCGTCGAAGCATCGAAAGCGTGAAATCGTCGTGAATCGACTAAGCTCTGCTTGGCAACTCCGGTTGATACGCCACTGGTCCCACTCGTCTCAAAACCTTATACGGCCCAATAAACCTCGGACTTAGCTTGCCTTTCTTTCCAGAACCCCAAAACCTTCTTCCATGGCGAGACCCGGAAAAACTTGATCCCCACGAGAAAACTCTATGTCACTCCGCTTAAGATCGGCATAAGACCTGCGCGGTCGAAGCTTCCTTCAAGCGAGCTGAATCAACTTAACCTTGTCTTCGGTCTCGACCCAACCAACTCGGGTCCCAACAAGCTGGCGTTCACCTAATTCGAGTCCAACACGTAGGTGATCGACACTTCCTACCATACAACGCCTCATATGGTGCCATCTTGATGCTCGCAGTAGCTTGTTGTTGTAGGCAAACTCGACTAATGGTAGAAACTCCTCCCAACTACCTGCGAAATCGAACACAACCCCTCGGCATATCCTCCAAGATCTGAATAACCCTTTCCGATTGTCGAGTCGGATTGCGGGGAAAAGCCGTCTTTGAAATCCAACCGCGTACCGAGCTGATGCAGCGCTTTTCGAACCAGCGTAAATCGGGATCCCTATCCGTGATGATCGATCTTGGCTGCCGTGCAACCTCACTATCTCGAAACATACGGCCGCCAACCTCACGAAGTGAGTAGTCAACCCTCACCGGAATGAAATGGTGATTTAGTCGATCGATCAACAATTACCCAAATGAATCCTTCTTGCTTGGCGTAGCGGTAACCCAGCGAAATCCATGGTTATCCTTTCCCACTTCCCGCGAGGAATCTTCACGGTGAAGCAGCCACCAGCGGCAAGCGATGTTCGGCCTTGACCTGTGACATATCGGACACTTCCCAACAAACTCTGTCACTTCTTTCTTGGACCAGGCCACCAAAAGCGCTCTCACGAGATCCCTATACATCTTACTACCTCCGGGATGCATAGCATAAGAAGGCTGCTATGTGCGTCTGAAGAATCCTCTGCCTCGGCTCAACATCCTTGGGCATACAAGCTTTACCTTGAAAACATAGCACCCCATCACTAGACAAGTTGTAACCTTCCAAACCACCACTCTGTGCACCGCAACCTCCGCGCACTCAGAACCTCATCCTCTAAGCTGTTTCTCTGCGATCTACTCAACCCAAGTAGGCAATACGCAACTCTGCGAGAATACTCCCGTCGTCATACAAACTCAAATGGGCAAACATCGCTCTTAAGTCGAAACAACCTTGCGGCTCAGCGCGTGCGCCACCACGTTAGCCTTGCCGGATGATACTCAATCGAGCGATCGTAATCCTTAAGCAACTCAACCCATCTCGCTGCCTCAAATTCAAATCCTTACGAGTCAAGAGGTACTTGGACTCTTATGATCGGTGTAGACTATTGATCTCTCTCCGTACAAGTAGTGCCTCCAAATCTTCAGCGCAAAGACTACGGCCGCTAACTCCGGATCGTGCGTCGGATAGTTGACCTCATGTGGCCTCATTTGCCAGAGATCGTAAGCCACAACCTTACCTTCTGCATCGGCACACAACCCAACCCCGTATGTGATGCATCGCGATGGGCAGTGAATTCCTTACCGGCCTCGGGTTGAATCAAGGCCGGAGCTTACGTTAGAATCTTCTTAAGCTTGTTGAAACTCTCCATTGTTTCTCGGTCCGGACAAGCGGAACCTCTTTCCTTAACAACTTGGTCATTGGTGCTTTGCAATCAACGAGAAACCCTCTACAAACTTTCGGTAGTATCTGCCAAACCAGAAAACTCGAATCTCAGCCACAGACTTAGGCGGTTTCCAATCAAAAGCGCCTCAATTTTCAGAGGATCCCTCTAATCCCCTCGGTGACACTACATGTCCCAAGAAAGTCACTTCTCTAAGCGAACTCGCACTTACGAACTTAGCGTGGCTGCTTCTCCTCAAAATCTGCGATTACCACGCGCCAAATCGCATCATGCTCTTCTTACGTTCTTGAATACACCGGGATGTCGTCAATAAAACTACCACGAGCCCGGTCGGATCTTCTTTGAAACACCCTATTCATCATATCCATGAATCTGCCGGTAGCGTTAGTCAACCCCGACGGCATTACGAGTCGTAGTGCCCATGCACCGGAGTGCGAAGTATTTGTCTTGTGAATATCCGCTTCTTTCACCTTTAGCTGGTGATACCCGGACCTTAGGTCAATCTTAGAAAATACCCATTGCACCCGCCCGGTGATCAAACAAGTCATCTATCGGTGGCAGCGGATAGCATTTTGATCGTCGACTTATTCGGTGGCGGTAATCTATGCACATCCGCATTGTACCATCTTTCTTCTTAACAAAAGTGCGGCGCGCCACGGTGAAACACTTGCTTTGATAAAACCTCGGTCCAACAACTCTTGGATCGAGCCTTAAGCTCCACCAATTCCTTTGGCGCCATCCTATACGGGCAATAGACAACTGGCGCGATTCAAGATAATGAGATCTATCCCAAACTCTACCTCACGATCCGTGGCAAACCCGGAAGTTCTTACGGAAACACATCAGCAAATTCCTTAAGCTGTTCGGACTTTTTCTCTGATGGACTCTTTAGCCTCCAAGGCATACACATGAACCACATCGCTTCACGACCCTTTCTCACCATCTTCTACGCCTTTGAGGCGGACACCACGATAGATAAGTAATCCCTCCTATTACCTATCATAGCCACTTCATCACCTCGATCGTCCTTAGAACCCGCTTAGCCACGCAATCCAACCGCTGGTACTTAACCAACCAGTCCATCCCAAGAATCAAATCGAACTCCCCAAATGGCGGTTCCATCGGATCGTGACAAACACTACCCCTTGGAGTTCTAGGGGTACATCTCTAAACGACTTATCTACTACCACAGAGTGACCTAAAGGGCTAATTACGGTCATGCGCCTAGAAGATATCTCGAGTCTAAGTCCATGGTCTCTACTACACTGCGCCCACGTAAGAATGCGTCGAACCCACATCAATCAAAGCGGTAAAAGGAGAACCAAAGATCAGAAGCGTCAGGTTATGGCGTCCGGTGCGTCGCCCTCCTCTCGGCGCCTTCTTTGCATACACTAACCCGGTACATGCGGCGTCGAGAACTACGCACCTGCGCGGTGCTCCACGGCCTGGCCGATCCATTACTACCTCTGCCATTACCACGGCCCCTCTGCGGTGGCGGTACATTATTCTAAGCCCGAGTACGGTACGACTCTCGGGTGAATCTGGCCAACTTACGCGGGCGGTCCCTCGCGCGATGATCAGAGAACCACACTCAAAACAACCTTTTCCACCGGTCAGCGGCCTCCCCAATGATATCTCCCACAATGGTTACACCGCGGCGGTCCACGACTAGCGGCAACAACCCTACCAGACTGATTCGGCCCACTCTGTCTAGCCCTTTTACGAGGATTACAGAAGCGATCCGGAAGACCCAAAGCTCCTCTTATGCATTCTGTCCATACCTGCCTCACGGACTCCTTAACACCTCGGCTACCTTAGCCTTCTCAACGGGGACGGCAAACTCACGCTCCTGGCGAGGAGCAATCGGCGACCTCAACTCGTCTCTCGGACCATCCTCGAAGCGAACACACCTCTCGTGTTCGGTAGCCACAATACCCCTAGCATCTGGCTCGGCTTCAAGAACTCGACCTCATACTCGGGAAGCGGACTTACTCCCTTGGACTAGCCTCAAAAATGCTTTTATTTGCGGCGTCGATGTAGCTAGCTCCAATGTACTTTTTCGAAATGCCGCCTGAAATAATCCCATGTCGGATCTCTGCGCCACCTTGTCCCGACAGTGAGCCACCACTGGTATGACTCGTCCGAAGAAGCGATACTATGCCCTTGACTTCTCTTCAGCGATCAAGTCCAAATCATCCATGATCCGCTCTGTTGCCTCGGCCAATACTCAGCGATCTTTGGGAGCAACACGAAACACCTCGAAAGAATTCACCCCGTTTGCCCGAAGTCGCTCAGGAGCAGATTTCCTAGCTCTGCACCACCACCTACTCCAACTACCCTTTCCAACACTCGCGGCATCGCTGTGACGCTGCGTCATCGATCGATCTTGAAACTCACCACCTCCGGTGGTGGCGATGCCGTATCTCATTTTCGACCCACGGACCGGACCTACGGGTTTGAAGCCGTCATCCTACCACGACCTCGTCCACGACCACGTCCACCTCTAGCGCTCATGACTAAATTCTCTACGTATCGATTTAGGAGTTTTATGCATCGATATTTATTCCACTGTTTTAAAGCAAAGTCTTATGAATAGTAAAAAAGCTTTGTTATCGCGAGTTCTGAGAATCCTATCGGTTCGGTTTCTAAAGTAATCCACTCTTTGCAATCATCCAATCACATCAATAAATCACAAGAAATAGAAAGGGGTACTTACAGGCGGATTTGTGTAGGAGACTCGGTGTCATGCCTTCAAACCATTTATTTCAAACAAAACACTTAAAACAAACTTTTGAAAGCATTTTGGGCCTCGGGCCCACTGGTAAAACCTTTGAACACGGCTCACGATACCACAATTGTAACACCCCAAACCCGGTCAATACACCACGGCCGAATCGGCATATTACTGGGAAAATCGCATTTGAAGGGTTAGGTTTACGGTTAAAGATTCGATGAGAAACTCCTTGTCATATTTTATACTTTTGAAATCTTGGCATGATTGCTTTGTCATATTTTAATGTTTTAGAGTGATACCCGATGGTAAAGTTTAACACACATTGCGTTATAGTTTTGAAACCGTTGACCTTCCAAGTTTTTAGCAATTTTAACTCAATTAATTTGTTAAAGCATATTTGAAAGCTACTTTAAGCATAAGCGTAGTAAAACCTAATTTAAAGGCCATTTACAACCCAAAATAAAACCAAATAGTAATAAATAAGCTAAAGTACCAAATTTTGTAAAGTGCGAGGCAAATCTTTATTAGAGCATGGCATGAGCACCTCGAGTCCATCCGGCTCCATGTCCGCGTCTAAGTGTCACTGAAATGTCAAAGGAGAGGGTGAGTCGCAAGACTCGGTGCATAAATCCACTCCCGATAAAATAACATGCTAACACACATCATATCATAGCAACATTATCAATGCACCCCGATCCTAACCATCCATATCACCTTTCTCTACCCCGTGTGGTACCAAACCACTGGTGGTGCCAAACCACTGGTGACCCAAAGTCACGATATCCATAATTGTGGTGCCAAACCACTTTGGTGACCCAAAGTCACGAATAATCCAATGATGGGGCCAACCCATCGTGTGATACCAAATCACTAGTGAGACGATCCCATATCTCAAAGTGGGGCCAACCCACGGTGGTGTTAACCACAAGGGCCGAGTCGCAATGAGGTGCCAAACCTCGGTGTCCCAAAGACACAGTGTGATACCAAATCACTGGTGACCGCAGTCACAAATCCGATGATGGGGCCAACCCATCGTGTGATACCAAATCTTGGCGTCAATCCCGTATAATCAGCGTGGGGCCAACCCCTTTGTGGTGCTAAGCCACTGGGACGAGGACGCTATGAGGTGCCAAACCTCTGGTGTCCCAAAGACACAAATGTGATACCAAATCACTTTGGTGGCCAGAAGTCACAAAATCAGCTGTGGTACCAAACCACTTTGGAGGTGCCAAACCTCGGTGTCCCAAAGACACGGTGTCCCAAAGACACGGATATCATATTCCCCCTCCTCTCATATCACCCACACATGTCATACTAATGCCAATGATATAAAACATGCAATCATGCTATCATGCTCAAATGACATCTCATGGTATTTACATCATAAAACATGTTATCACATATATCACTCTGAGATCTCGTAATGAAGCGGACTTACCGTATCGTGCTTATACCCCATCGGGTACCAAATCCATCAATCATATTGTTTCACTTTAATAAGTAATTAGGTTATCAATCATATTACCAAGCAGAAGTGTGTTAGTTTACACACTGTTAAAGCTTGATCTTTAGTACCAAAAGAATCGATCTAAGGCCCCTTGATTACTTGCTCCTAATATTTGATTTGGTTTCCTACCAAATCTCGAACCAAGCGATGGCCAACTCCTATAACAACAACGATCACACCTTTAATAACTTGGCTTAATAGAACTAAGCGAATAAACCATGAACAACCTCTCACCATCACTTACCAATCAATCGAGTTGGATAACGGCCTTGTTGTTGCTTGAATCCCGAAGGCCCTAAAAAGAAATTGGTTACACAAGAGATTAGTTCTCTTCTAATGAGCCGAAAATCATCCTTTTGCCTTACCAAAATCGTTAGAGAAGAAGGGGAGAAGAGATAGCCTTTCGGCCAAATACTCACCTTCACTAACAGATTGCCCAACACAGGATGAACACCAACACTACACCAATATTCGGCCCTAGGTGTTTAACACTCCTACTTTCGGCTTTGAATGTAAAAGGAAAGAAGAAATAGAGGTGGAAAGAAATGGAGGAATCGGCAATTGGGTTTAGGGAAAGAAGGGGAATAAAGATGGAAAAGGTGTTTTGGAGAGGTGGAGTTTAAACACAAGGTTTCAAAGAGAAAAGAAATGGAAGTGGGGTGCTAGGTTAGAAACCAACAAGGGATTTTGAGAGAAAACACAAAGCCAAATTCGGCAAGGATGAAGTTGCTTAAAGCTTTCGGTTTTGAAAAGGAAAAGAGAGACTTACTTGGAGGAAATTCGGCAGGCTCTTGACAAAAGAAAGAACTTTGTTTTGAAACAAAGTGACCGAATAAAAATGCCCAAAAATACCAAGATGAATTTGGCTAACACCTTCTCAAAAGGCAACACAGGTTCGGCAATTGAGAGCTTACACTTTCGGTTTGGTATGGCAAAAAGAAAATTTGCTTCTAAAGATTTTGTGAAAAACACCAAAACTCAAAATGGATTTGGCACTATCCCACACCCACACTACCAAGCCGTCCACTCCCCACTCCAAACTCCCTCAAATTCGGCCATAATCCCCCAATAGCTCCCAACCACACATTTCAAATGTGTTTACCAAATCTTACTCCTAAAATCCCTCTCCACCCACCATTCAAATGGGTAGAGCCAAGTCCAAAGCGAGTTTGAGCGCCTACAAACTCTTCCTTCCATGCCGTCAAAATGGAAGCCAAAATGTGAGTCTTTGCGGCTTGAACACAAGACCTCCACCTCATGCGGTTGACGCCACACCTAGCTCCCAAGTAGCGCATGCCTTGCCACTTTGCCGGCTCCTCACTTGTGCAACAAGCACCAAATAAAATACATATCCCTCGGCTCCATCGGCTCCCTACACCTAAAGCTCAAAAACTAAATTTTTCCCATTCCTCGGGCATACTCCTAGCCTACAACTAAGCCCCTAAAACATAGAAATAGCAACATAGCACACCAACACATGCAATATCATGCAACAACAAAATAGCCCCCAACCCGGGATATTACAGTTTCTACCCCCTTAAAATAATTTCGGCCTCGAAATTACACGATCAAAAGAGTTGCGAGTGCTGCTTTGTTTCATCATATCCTCGGGTTCCCACGTGGCTTCTTCCACGCCATGATTCCGCCAAAGAACCTTAACCAAAGGCACGGACTTTCTACGCAGAACCTTCACATCTCGATCAAGAATCGCACGGGTTCTTCTTCCAAAGTCAAATCTGGATTTACCTCGATCTCTTCCACTTTGCTACCACATGCGGCGGATCCGAGCGATAGCGTCGAAGCATCGAAGCGTGAAATCGTCGTGAATCGACTAAGCTCTGCGGCAACTCCGATTGATACGCCACTTTGGTCCCACTCGTCTCAAAACCTTATACGGCCCAATAAACCTCGGACTTAGCTTGCCTTTCTTCCGAACCCCAAAACCTTCTTCCATGGCGAGACCTTGAGAAAAACTTGATCCCCACGAGAAAACTCTATGTCACTCCGCTTAAGATCGGCATAAGACCTGCCGGTCGAAGCTTCCTTCAAGCGAGCACTGAATCAACTTAACCTTGTCTTCGGTCTCGGCAACCAACTCGGGTCCCAACAAGCTGGCGTTCACCTAATTCCGTCCAACACGTGGGTGATCGACACTTCCTACCATACAACGCCTCATATGGTGCCATCTTGATGCTCGCAGTAGCTGTTGTTGTAGGCAAACTCGGCTAATGGTAGAAACTCCTCCCAACTACCTCTGAAATCAGAACACAACCCCTCGGGCATATCCTCCAAGATCTGAATAACCCTTTCCGATTGTCCGTCGATTTGCGGGTGAAAAGCCGTCTTTGAAATCCAACCAGCGTACCCGAGCACGATGCAGCGCTTTCGAACCTTGACGTAAATCACGGGATCCCTATCCGTGATGATCGATCTTGGCTGCCGTGCAACCTCACTATCTCTGAAACATACGAAACCGCCAACCTCACGAAGTGAGTAGTCAACCCTCACGGAATGAAATGGTGATTTAGTCGGTCGATCAACAATTACCCAAACTGAATCCTTCTTGCTTGGCGTAGCGGTAACCCTTGTGAAATCCATGGTTATCCTTTCCCACTTCCAGCGAGGAATCTTCACGGTGAAGCAACCCACGGCGGCAAGCGATGTTCGAGCCTTGACTGTGACATGTCGGACACTTCCCAACAAACTCTGTCACTTCTTTCTTGGACAGGCCACCAAAACCGCTCTCGAGATCCCTATACATCTTACTACCTCCGGGATGCATAGCATAAGAAGCTGCTGTATGTGCGTCTGAAGAATCCTCTGCCTCGACTCAACATCCTTGGGCATACAAGCTTTACCTTGAAAACATAGCACCCCATCACTAGACAAGTTGTAACCTTCCAAACCACCACTCTGTACGCAACCTCGCGCACTCGAGAACCTCATCCTCTAGCTGTTTCTCTACGATCTACTCAACCCAAGTAGGCTTAATCGCAACTCTGCGAGAATACTCCGTCGTCATACAAACTCAAATGGGCAAACATCGCTCTTAAGTCCGAAACAACCTTGCGGCTCAGCGCGTGCGCCACCACGTTAGCCTTGCCGGATGATACTCAATCGAGCGATCGTAATCCTTAAGCAACTCAACCCATCTACGCTGCCTCAAATTCAAATCCTTACGAGTCAGAGAGGTACTTGGACTCTTATGATCGGTGTAGACTATTGATCTCTCTCCGTACAAGTAGTGCCTCCAAATCTTCAACGCAAAGACTACGACCGCTAACTCCGGATCGTGCGTCGGATAGTTGACCTCATGTGGCCTCGGTGCCGAGATCGTAAGCCACAACCTTACCTTCTGCATCGACACACAACCCAACCCGTATGTGATGCATCGCGATGAGCCGTGAATTCCTTACGGCCTCGAGGTTGAATCAAGGCCGGAGCTTACTGTTAGAATCTTCTTAAGCTTGTTGAAACTCTCTGCTTTGTTTCTCGGTCCGGACAAAGCGGAACCTCTTTCCTTAACAACTTGGTCATTGGTGCTGCAATCAGCGAGAAACCCTCTACAAACCTTGGTAGTATCTGCCAAACCAGAAAACTCGAATCTCGACCACCGACTTAGGCGGTTTCCAATCAAAAGCGCCTCAATTTCAGGATCCACTCTAATCCCCTCGGTGACACTACATGTCCCAAGAAAGTCACTTCTCTAAGCGAACTCGCACTTGCGAACTTAGCGTAAAAGGCGCTTCTCCTCAAAATCTGCGATTACCACTGCGCAAATGCGCATCATGCTCTTCTTACGTTTCTTGAATACACGGGATGTCGTCAATAAAAACTACCACGAACTGGTCGGAATCTGCTTTGAAACACCCTATTCATCATATCCATGAATCTTTGCTTGGTAGCGTTAGTCAACCCGACGGCATTACGAGTAAAGTCGTAGTGCCCATACCGAAGTGCGAAATATTTGTCTTGTGAATATCCGCTTCTTTCACCTTTAATGGTGATACCGGACCTTAGGTCAATCTTAGAAAATACCATTTGCACCCTTGGTGATCAAACAAGTCATCTATCCGTGGCAGCGGATACTTATTTTGATCGTCGACTTATTCGGTGGCGGTAATCTATGCACATCCGCATTGTACCATCTTTCTTCTTAACAAAAGTACTGGCGCGCACGGTGAAACACTTGGCTGATAAAACCTCGGTCCAACAACTCTTGGATCACGAGCCTTAAGCTCCACCAATTCCTTTGGCGCCATCCTATACGAGCAATAGAGACAGCGCGATTCGGAATAACAGATCTATCCCAAACTCTACCTCACGATCGGCGGCAAACCGGAAGTTCTTACGAAACACATCAGCAAATTCCTTAAGCTGTTCGGACTTTTTCTACACCGGACTCTTTAGCCTCCAAGGCATACACATGAACCACATACGCTTCACGGCCCTTTCTCACCATCTTCTGCGCTTTAGAAGCGGACACCACATTAGATAAGTAATCCCTCCTATTACCTATCATAGCCACTTCATCACCCTCGGTCGTCCTTAGAACCATGCGCTTAGCGCGCAATCCAACCGCACGGTACTTAACCAACGGTCCATCCCAAGAATCAAATCGAACTCCCCAAATGGCGGTTCCATCGGATCGGCCGACAAACACTACCCTTGGAGTTCTAGGGGTACATCTCTAAACGACTTATCTACTACCACGAGTGACCTAAAGGGCTAATTACGGTCATCCGCCTAGAAGATATCTCGAGTCTAAGTCCATGGTCTCTACTGCACTCACGGCCACGTAAGAATGCGTCGAACCCACATCAATCAAAAGAAGTAAAGGAGAACCAAAGATCAAGAAGCGTCACGGTTATGGCGTCCGTGCGTCGCCCTCCTCTCGCGCCTTCTTGCGCATACACTAACCCGGTATGCGGCGTCGAGAACTACCCGCACCCGCCGGTGCTCCACGGCCCCGACCCGATCCATTACTACCTGCTGCCATTACCACGGCCCCTCTGCGGTGGCGGTACATTATTCCTAAGCGAGTGCGTACGACTCTCGGGTGAATCTGGCCAACTTACGCGGACGGTCCCTCACGCGATGATCCGGAGAACCACACTCAAAACAACCTTTTCCACCGGTCAGTGACCTCCCAATGATATCTCCCACAATGGTTTACCGCGGCGGTCCACGACTAGCGGACAACAACCCTACCAGGGCCGATTCGGCCCACTCTGTCTAGCCATTTTACGAGGATTACCCGGCGATCCGAAGACCCAAAGCTCCTCTTATGCACCATTTCTGTCCATACCCCGCCTCACGGACTCCTTAACACCCTCGGCTACCTTAGCCTTCTCAACCCGGGACGAGCAAACTCACGCTCCTGGCGAGGAGCAATCAGCGACCTCAACTCGTCTCTCGGACCATCCTCAAAGCGAACACACCTCGTGTTCGGTAGCCACAATACCCCTAGCATACCGGCTCGGCTTCAAGAACTCGACCTCATACTCGGAAGCAGACTTACTCCCTTGGACTAGCCTCAAAAATGCTTTTCATTTGCTTGGCGTCAAGTAGCTAGCTCCAATGTACTTTTACGAAATGCCATACTGAAATAATCCCATGTCGGATCCTCTGCTTTGCCACCGCATCGAACCGTGAGCCACCGCTGGTATGACTCGTCCCGAAGAAGCGATACTATGCCGCCGACTTCTCTTGATCAAGTCCAAATCATCCATGATCCGCTCCGTTGCCTCCGGCCAATACTCGGCGATCTTTGGGAGCAACACCGAAACACCTCGAAAGAATTCAGCCCGTTTGCGAAGTCGCTCGAGAGCAGATTTCCTAGCTCTGCACCACCACCTACTCCAACTACCCTTTCCAACACTCGCGGCGCATCGCTTTGTGACCGCTGCGTCATCGGTCGATCTTGAAACTCACCACCTCCGGTGGTGGCGGATGCGTATCTCATTTTCGACCCACGACCGGACCCTACGGGTTTGAAACCGTCATCCTACCACGACCTCGTCCACGACCACGTCCACCTCTAGCGCTCATGACTAAATTCTCACGTATCGATTTAGGAGTTTTATGCATCGATATTTATTCCACTTTGTTTTAAAGCAAAGTCTTATGAATAGTAAAGAAGCTTTGTTATCGCGAGTTCACGAGAATCCTATCGAGTTTGATTTCTAAAGTAATCCACCTCTGCAATCATCCAATCACATCAATAAATCACAAGAAATAGAAAGGGGTACTTACAGGCGGGTGAGTGCCGGAGACTCGGTGTCATGCCTTCAAACCATTTATTTCAAACAAAACACTTAAAACAAACTTTTGAAAGCATTTTGGGCCTCGGGCCCACAGTATGAAACCTTTGAACACGGCTCACGATACCACAATTGTAACACCCCAAACCCGGTCAATACACCACGACCGAATCTGGCATGTTACGGGGAAAATCGCATTTGAAGGGTTAGGTTTCTGGTTAAAGATTCGATGAGAAACTCCTTGTCATATTTTATACTTTTCGAAATCTTGGCATGATTGCTTTGTCATATTTTAATGTTTTAGAGTGATACCCGATGGTAAAGTTTAACACACATTGCGTTATAGTTTTGAAACCGTTGACCTTCCAAGTTTTTAGCAATTTTAACTCAATTAATTTGTTAAAGCATATTTGAAAGCTACTTTAAGCATAAACGTAGTAAAACCTAATTTAAAGGCCATTTACAACCCAAAATAAAACCAAATAGTAATAAATAAGCTAAAGTACCAAATTTTGTAAAGTCTGAGCAAATCTTTATTAGAGCATGGCATGAGCACCTCGAGTCCATCCCGGCTCCATGTCAAGCGTCTAAGTGTCACTGAAATGTCAAAGGAGAGGGTGAGTCGCAAGACTCGGTGCATAAATCCACTCCCGATAAAACAACATGCTAACACACATCATATCATAGCAACATTATCAATGCACCCGATCCTAACCATCCATATCACCTTTCTCTACCCGTGTGGTACCAAACCACTGGTGGTGCCAAACCACTTGGTGACCCAAAGTCACGATATCCATAATTGTGGTGCCAAACCACTTTGGTGACCCAAAGTCACGAATAATCCAATGATGGGGCCAACCCATCGTGTGATACCAAATCACTAGAGACGATCCCATATCTCAAAGTGGGGCCAACCCACGGTGGTGTTAACCACACGGGGACGAGTCGCAATGAGGTGCCAAACCTGCGGTGTCCCAAAGACACAGTGTGATACCAAATCGCGGTGACCGCATGATCACAAATCCGATGATAGGGCCAACCCATCGTGTGATACCAAATCACTGGCGTCAATCCCGTATAATCAGCTGTAGGGGCCAACCCTTTGTGGTGCTAAGCCACTGGGACGAGGCGCTATGAGGTGCCAAACCTCGGTGTCCCAAAGACACAAATGTGATACCAAATCCTTTGGTGACCGAAGTCACAAAATCAAGCGTGGTACCAAACCCCTTTGGAGGTGCCAAACCTCTGGTGTCCCAAAGACCACAGTGTCCCAAAGACACGGATATCATATTCCCCCTCCTCTCATATCACCCACACATGTCATACTAATGCCAATGATATAAAACATGCAATCATGCTATCATGCTCAAATGACATCTCATGGTATTTACATCATAAAACATGTTATCACATATATCACTACAGATCTCGTAATGAAAGCGGACTTACCCGTATCCGTGCTTATACCCCATCGGGTACCAAATCCATCAATCATATTGTTTCACTTTAATAAGTAATTAGGTTATCAATCATATTACCAAGCGAAGTGTGTTAGTTTACACACACATTAAAAGCGCGATCTTTAGTACCAAAAGAATCGATCTAAGGCCCCTTGATTACTTGCTCCTAATATTTGATTTGGTTTCCTACCAAATCTCGAACCAAGCGATGGCCAACTCCTATAACAACAACGATCACACCTTTAATAACTTGGCTTAATAGAACTAAGCGAATAAACCATGAACAACCTCTCACCATCACTTACCAATCAATCGAGTTCGGATAACGGCCTTGTTGTTGCTTGAATCCGAAGGCCCTAAAAGAAATTGGTTACACAAGAGATTAGTTCTCTTCTAACGAAGCCGAAAATCATCCTTTTGCCTTACCAAAATCGTTAGAGAGAGAAGGGGAGAAGAGATAGCCTTTCGGCCAAATACTCACCTTCACTAACCGATTGCCCAACACGGGATGAACACCAACACTACACCAATATTCGGCCCTAGGTGTTTAACACTCCTACTTTCGGCTTTGAATGTAAAAGGAAAGAAGAAATAGAGGTGGAAAGAAATGGAGGAATCGGCAATTGGGTTTAGGGAAAAGAAGGGAATAAAGATGGAAAAGGTGTTTTGGAGAGGTGGAGTTTCGAAACACAAGGTTTCAAAAGAAAAGAAATGGAAGTGGGGTGCTAGGTTCGGCTTAACAAGGGATTTTGAGAGAAAACACAAAGCCAAATTCGGCAAGGATGAAGTTGCTTAAAGCTTTCGGTTTTGAAAAGGGAAAAGAGAGACTTACTTAGAGGAAATTCGGCTTAGGCTCTTGACAAAGAAAGAACTTTGTTTTGAAACAAAGTGACCAGAATAAAAATGCCCAAAAATACCAAGATGAATTTTGGCTAACACCTTCTCAAAAGGCAAGGCAACACAGGTTCGGCAATTGAGAGCTTACACTTTCGGTTTTGGTATGGCAAAAAGAAAATTTGCTTCTAAAGATTTTGTGAAAAACACCAAAACTCAAAATGGATTTGGCACTATCCCACACCCACACTACCAAGCCGTCCACTCCCCACTCCAAACTCCCTCAAATTCGGCCATAATCCCCCAATAGCTCCCAACCACACATTTCAAATGTGTTTACCAAATCTTACTCCTAAAATCCCTCTCCACCCACCATTCAAATGGGTAGACCAAGTCCAAGGCGAGTTTGAAGCGCCTACAAACTCTTCCTTCCATGCCGTCAAAATGGAAGCCAAAATGTGAGGTCTTTGCGGCTTGAACACAAGACCTCCACCTCATGCGATTGACGCCACACCTAGCTCCCAAGTAGCGCATGCCTTGCCACTTTGCAGCTCCTCACTTGTGCAACAAGCACCAAATAAAATACATATCCTCAGCTCCATCACTCCCTACACCTAAAGCTCAAAAACTAAATTTTTCCCATTCCCTCGGGCATACTCCTAGCCTACAACTAAGCCCCTAAAACATAGAAATAGCAACATAGCACACCAACACATGCAATATCATGCAACAACAAAATAGCCCCCCAACCCGGGATATTACATGGTTATTGTGACAACTAGACTTTCCCACTCGTCGATACCTAAATGCATCACGATAAATTAGGACACTATAATTTATTTACAAATCGAATCTTAGAAATAACGATCTAGACTTTACCCTCAAAATTTGAACCACTTCTATATGCGGTTTCTCCCGATTGATGGTTCGTTGCCGATGAAAATCCACGAACAAACAAAGGTTCGGGAGTACGAACGACTTCAAACAATTGATTCACCTCGGATGAGCGTCCACAACCCGGTGGGAAATCCCGGATTGCTGAAACAGTCCTTCGCTTAAACTTAGGGGGAATAGCGAGAACCACCCCTCTTACGAACACTATTCACGCCCTTTTCGTCCCTATTTTGATTATCTCTAATGACAAAAGATCATTAGTCCGACTAATAATATATCAAAATTATGACTAACGGTTTTGAGATTGCCTTACCACAAAATATCCTTGTTCCACAATATGAGAATCGTGCAAAATGTTCCCTTAACACCTTTAATTGATTCCAACGTTCTACGATACTCACGAACACTTGAGTTAGGTCCTCCACTATCACACTAAAATATAACGAAAGCGTTTAGTAGAATGAGCGATGATTTCGATCAAAGAGATCCTTCTTACCACCATCAAGATTCGGCCAAAGCAACTAATAACCAACATAAACTAAAAGAACTCTTACCTATTTTCCACGGTTGAAAAAGAAATGATTGAGAAGAATGCTTATGTATGATGGAAGATTCGGCTATGAATAACCAAAGAAAAGAGAAAATGATTCGGCAATGGAGTACACTAACATTCGGCCATGAGATAAAATAATGAAGAAGGTATGGTTGAAAAGAAATAAAAGATGAGAGAAAGAGATGATGATGATTCGGCTTTCAAGAGGAAAAAGGAAAAGAAAAGAGATGTGTTTTGGAGCAAAGGTACATTCGGCAATGGGGAGAGAAAAGGAAAAGAATGGCCTTTTTGTGTTGGTAGTTTCGGCACTAAGAGGAAGACACTAAAATGATTAGCAAAGAAATAACCAATTGGTCAAAAAGATGGCCAAACGAAATAAAGCAATAGTTGCTTTCTTCTACCAATACATTCGGCCAAAGGAAGGAAAAGATGAGTGGAGAATAATGTCTTCAAACAAAATGACCAAAAGAATTCTAACAAGCTATCATCCTACCCCAAGCTAAACACCAAATTTTGGCTCCCTCCCTTTGTCCATAATGCCGTCCATGTTCATGGTCAAAATGGCCATGAAATAGTTTCCAAAACATCCACCTTGATACATGCCTTGTAATCCTCCACTTTCCCAAAGTTTAAGAAATCCTATCCCTAAAATCAAGCAATTCGATCCCTTAATTCATGCTTGACCATAACCTTAAGTCTCCTTACCATAAAAATTTAGTCCATCTTATCCATAATTGATGGTTGGTACGACACATGCTAGGAAAAACCAAAAATAAAAGCTCCTAAATTGCATGTTAGGATATTCAAACCTCTCCTTCAAGTCCAACTTATGGCGCCATCACCACTTTGCCAATTACTCATCTTATGCCATCTTTTATCACTTAATTAACTCAAACTTCAAGGTCACTGATTTCTCTACACTAAAGTATTCTTTACTAAAATTTATTCTAATTCCAAGTAAACAGAGCCTTCTCAAGACTATATTTAGCACATAAAAAAAATCATGCAGAGCTAACACCAAAGACAAACAACATATTGATACTCAAATTTTTAGGATGTTACATTATTGTTTTATGCATTCGATTATTGTTAGTAGTAGATTTTTCATTTTTCATGTTATTATTATTATTTACTTTAGAATTAGTTATGTTTTAATCAGGAATTCAGTTTTTGTCGTAGGAAGGATTGCACTCGATTAGTTGTGTGTCATATGTCGATCGGTTCATCAGCTAGACTAGTTCATTGATTGGTGTTCATTTTTCTGGCTTTGTGCATGCTAAGTCTTTATATTACAAATTTGATGTTTTGGGTTAATTTCTTTCGGCACAATTTTTTTGGTTTTTTATATTTTTTTTGCTGATAATTGTTACCCATATTGCCTATGTTCATATGATATGAATTGTTTCGATGTTGATTATGCCCCAGTCAATGATTCACTATTGTTCTGATAGCTGATTGTCTTTTTCTTTTATCAGGTACATGATGTCGAACAAACTAGGAAAAACTAAGGTACCCGCTCATTCCAAGAAAAGCAAAGCTATTGGGCCTTCATCTTCCTCCTCTCTGACCGCAACCACTAGACTCCGATACCTTATTTTTTACCATCAACCCTATGAGGAGAGGTACCAATATCTAAAGGACAGATCATTGGGTTTGGGTCGGTGTATTGACTAGGAAGCCATTTAGATTGTGGGTTTATTTGCTCTGGTTCATACTCTTTTGGACGCGACTCCATGGGAACGGTTCTTCACGATCATGGAGCCGATGTATACTGAGGTTACCTTGGAGTTTTGCTCCACTTTTTTTCCTACATACAGTGCTATCGTCAGGGGACGAACCACGTGTGATCTCATTGTCTTGGCGGCATCACTCAGTATTTGAGCATTGCGGGATTTGGAGTCACTCTCGGCATATATCCTGATGACTTCTTAGCTAAGCCCAGTTCTCCACTCTCCCACGGCATATCCATCGACCGAACCCTCTCTGCTGGTCTAATATCTTTAAGGTAGCCACTTTGTACAACCCAAGCCAGTCCAAGGCTTGGTGCCTACCTCCGGCCCTACGCTACATTCACCCCATTTTAGCTCACACTTTGAATGGTCGGAAGGAGAGTATGAGCGTCGTGGGTACTTTAGACGCCTACTTCCTATGAAGCATGGACGAGTAATACCCAATTGATTTAGCCCATTTTGTGGTCCAGTGCTGTCGTCATCAGAGTAAGCATCTACGGAAAGGACCTATCTATATGGGTCTATATGTGACACGTTTGGCCTGTTATTTTAGCCTCCTCAAGACCCCTGAGAAGATCGATACTCTTAGTTTGGTTAGGAACATGGCACCATAGGGTTTAAGCATAATGAAACATATGAGGATGGTCGTCTGTCAGCCCAGCGCTTTTGGTGATCAGTATGTGTTTCTACATTCGATTCAGCAAAATAAGGATGACGAGCATTTTGACGATGACCTTCCATCACAACTACGACCCGTTCCTATTCTTCCTGCCAGTCACTCTAATGTTGCGCCTGCACATACGATCACACTCAGCGATATATATCGCCTTCAGCAGCAACAATCAGGGCAGATCAAACGCATTGATGCGTATTTGCAGTGGATATGTCAGTATTTTCATATTTCTCCACTCGATCATGCGCCTCACAATCCTGACACCTCGCACGATGCTGACTGACCTGATTTAGTTTTCTGTTTGTATTTATTTTTATTTTTATTTCGAGTTGTACTTTTATTTTTATTGTTAGTTGTTTTCTTTGTTAGACTTCTATGTTATGTTTTAGTTTATTATGCACTGTACTTTTATGGTTTTATCGATTGTGTTCCTATTTTGTTATCTCTTTATATTACTTATTTTTGCCTATCTTCTTATCAGTGTACTTGGAACATGTACTTCATTTAGAATCTCCTACTATTCCAGATTTCACTATTCCAGCGAAATCATCTAAATTCAGGGCATCTCAGTTCTCTCCCTTCCGTATGATATTATGCTTATTCTGTGATTATATTTGTTTGTACATTGCGGACAATATAAATCTTAAGAGTGGGGAGGATTTTATATGTTATGTGATGTCGTCCCTGAATTGTTGTTCGTTTTAAGTGATTTTCTCGCACCTACCATTAAAGTTAATTTTCTTTAACTTGGATTTTTTAGTGATTCTGTTTTGGAATATTTTGTGGATTTTTTTGCGTTGTTTGATTTATACGTTAAGACACAAGAGAGTCAATCATGATAAGCTATTTTTTTTTTAGAAATTATTAATTTTGGTTGTCTCTCTAAACTGAAGCATTATCTTGAAATTTTAAATTTACAAGTTTAACATCAAAACCATAATTTTTTGTGAGCTTTTAAGCCTATAGAGCATATATTTTATTTCGCGCTAATTTTATTTTTGGTTGTGAGTATGTCAAATTAATCTGTTATTCTAGAACTTGCTTTAGTTATACATATCGAGACCGCATTATTGCTTTGATATATTGAGATGATAGAGGCTCTTAGGATTTAACCCACTTAACTTTTAACACAACTTACCTGTTGTATTACCCTCTAGTAAACCCCGTTGATCCTAATACATTTTATTTCTCACCCATTTATGTTAACCCATATCTATGTTGTAAAAATATCATTTTCATTGACCTTTTTTTTTTTTTTTGAGATTTGATTTGGTTTGTTGCCTAATTATGTTTGATCATTTGTATTACTAAGTTTCTTGTTCTAAAAAAAATTAGTGGAAATAAAAAGAAAAAAAAGTAAATCATTTTTTTTTTTGAATTGAGCTTGAATTGTTAGTCTCATATTCTGCATAAAATCTCATATTTACTCTTTAATTCTTGTTGATGTAAGTTCTTTTAATTCAGTAATTGAATTTTTCTAGTTTGGTAACTTATCAACTAACATTTTCCATACCCTTAACCTTAGCTCCATTACAACCTTGTAAAGAGTTATTGATTGGTGTGTCATCTAATTCAATAGTGGTGGAGATTTTATTTTCAAGCAAACATATGGTAAAAACATCTCGTTTGACTATTGAATGCATATTACTTGAACCTTAAACACTTTGAGTGCTTTGAGTGAAAGTATCACCATGGAGGAAAGTATTGAGGTTTGGACGGAAGAGTAAGTTGAGTCCGAGGTTCATTGGGCCATATAGGATCCTTAAAAGGATTGGGCCAGTAGCATATTAATTGGAGTTACCTCCTGAACTCAACTATACACATGATGTGTTTCATGTTTCTATGCTACGGAGATACTGATCCAACCCTTCACATGTTGTTCTGGTTGAGGAGATAGAGGTGAGATCGAGTTTGTCTTATGAGGAGGAGCTTGTACAGGTTCTGGATCGAAAGGAAAATATTCTGAGGAGAAAACATATATCGTTGGTTAAGGTATTATGGCGAAATCATGGCACTAAAAAGGCTACATAAGAGACGGAAGACTCCAAGTGACGACAATATCCTCATCTGTTCGGATCAGGTAAATTTTGTGGACGAAATTTTTTTTAAGGAGGGGAGAGTTGGTGTGTATGATTTTTTTTAGGATTAAATTGATAAATTTTGAATTTATTTATTTTATGCTTAGCCACACAATTGGGCCTCTGTTTGAAACTGTCAATTTGGGCTTTTGAAACCCTAATTTCCTCCACATATTTTTCTCTTTGGTGTCGTATATGCTAGGGTTAAAATCCTAGGGTGCTGCCCAACCTAGTATAAATACATACTTATGTTGGGCAACCACCATTTTCACTTCTTTCCCTAGTCTTATGTCGCCCTAACCCTAAAATTTTCAGCTCCTCTACTCCTTTCTCTCTACTGTCGCACCTTACTTTTCCCCTTCTCCTCTCATCGTTCATTTTTTTTTCTTTATTTTCTCCCTAAGTGCCCCTCTCCTCCACCACTATAGGGTTGTCGTCCTCCTTTCTTTCCCTTTCCCATTGCCGCACCTTGTACCACCATTAAGCCATTGGTTTCTTTTTGTTTTTCTATATAGCCGTTGCACATTGAACTGTTGAACCTCTCTTGATTATTCCCTTGCCGCCGTCGTCACCTCTACTACTATTTGGGTTGTCGGTCTTCCTTCCTTCCTTGACGGATTCCTTATTCATTCGATACACTATTGGTGATTAAATCCGGTCTTTAGAAACAAATCAGTAAGTTATACATTTATATCAGTTAAACATTGATTCTAGGAAATTTAACTGAATTACGGTTCTTTCTTCTTTTCGGTTTAATCGATTAAATTTAGATTTAACCGAAACTTTGTCATTGATTCTAAAATTAAGTAATTTTGTGTGAATGATGTTAAAGGGCCAGATTTAGTAGAGGTGGATCAAATCTAAACTTGAGGAGTGTCGAATAGACTAGTAGAGAAGGTGTGTGTCTTGATTAGTGTTGTCATGTGTCTGTGTCGGCATTCGGCCAAATGCATATGTGCTTCCCTTGTGATTTTTGGTTGTTAATTTCATATCTTGATGATGATTAAATACTTCTAATGATTTTAGTTTTACTAAGTAAACCTGGATCTGATATGAAAATAAGCTTTGAACCTATATCGAAAAACTGTCGATTGAATTTATTGGGTAACGAAAATGTGTATGATAGATCTAATAAACTTTGAATTATTATGTTGATCATGTATGTGATGTAAACTCTGTGTTAAATCTCCCATTGCTACTGATGCATTTTTACTGCTACTATTAAAATTACAAACTGTTTCTGAATATATGAAAGTTGTATGTCAATACTGCTATCGTTACTATTTTTTTATTTGTAAAAGCATGTCATACTATTGCATCGGGATTGGGATATTGAAGGTGGAAGTATAGGCTCTAAATGTTGGATGGGTTCACCGATCAAAACTAGTATTATATTGACGGTTCATCCGCAAAATATTATTTTGGTGTGCATGGATGGATGAGTTCTGGGGTAGCTCTTACTGTGGAGTGTAGCGAATAGTTGGGTAGGAAATTATACTATTATCCATGCGTTCATAGTGCATGTTTCACCATTGTCAAAGTGCTTTTAATTCCAAATTTGATTTTGTTGTAATATTACTTGACATCAATCCGTACACCTAAGAAAATCAAGGGAATATCTTTTAAAGTTATTGTTTTAAATATATTTTATTATCAGCAAGTTTTGACATTACCAAATTTTTGGGGTCGTTATTGAGGAGTAAATTGTTGGAGTAAGATTCGGTCGAATCAGTGGAGTTGATTGACTATTTCCCAGTTAGGAAGTTAAAGAATTATTTGCATTTGTTTTGAAAAGGTTCGCTAATCAACTACTAATTAGACTAATATTTATTAATTTATCTTAATTAAAATAACAAAATTACATAATTTTATTAATTTTCAAGATTTAAAAGGTATTTATATTGCTCAATCTAATGCATTTGAAATAAGATTAATTTTTGAGATTCTAAAAAAAACATAGAAAAGGAATATGAAAGGAGGAATATGCAAACAGAGGCAAATGTTTCAGAAGTATATTTTACTTTGACATAAGAATATTACATTAGTCTTGAATTTTTAATTTCCAAGATAAAGCTACTTGATACTTGAGAATGTTGAGCATATTGACTCTAACTTTAATCATCATCTAAACACACCTTAAGTCTTTTTTCAAAGTCTTGAATGCAATACTTTCATAATTTAATTAGGTTTACTAATTTTTTAGGTTGAACAAGATGAAGACAAGATTTGTAATCTCATTATTTAAATAAGCAATTGGTATTTTGACAGGTTATATCAAATTTTTTTTTTATAAAAAAGTTATTTTTACTGAATTTATGTTAATTAAAGAGTTTAGCCAATGGTAAAATCGTACTGTCCATGGTAATCGTGTTATGATGTCAGACAATTTTTGTGATTCCAATGCATTAGAAAAGAGATGATTAATGTTTGAGAGGACAAAAGCAAAAGAAGGAAGATAAAAGAAAGAGGAATATGCAATAGAAGCAAAAATTTCTGAAGTATATTTTACTATAACGTAACCTAAGAATATTACATTTGTGTTGAATTTAACGTACAAGATGAAGTCCAATGATATTTGAGACCAGGTTAATTGTTGATTATGTTAAGAATATTGACTCTGATTTTGATCAGCCCCCTAAGCAGACCCTCAAGCCCTTCCTCGAAGTCTTGAAGGCAATACTCTAATAATTTGAGTTCGTTCTGAACTTTCTCAATTTGCATAAGGTCAGTTTTGCTTGTTGCAAGGGACAGTAGTGAAGCTTTAGCAATTTCCATTTCATTGATAAGCTATTCTCCTTCGCTATTGACTCTTTTTGTGTGCAAAAGCTTTGAGACTAACGACCAGGAGCTCGTATGTGATTCTTTCTGGACCCCAAAAGTAAAGGAGAACAAGGATTCTAGCACGCTAAGAGTGACTGTGTTGAGTTTTTATTCTCAAAACAAGAACAAAAGAACAAAAAATTATGTTGAAAGATGGAAAACAGAAGCAAAAAAAATAGATGTTGAAGGAGAAAATAAGTTGACTTATCTCATTACTTAATCCAGAAAAAATAACTTTTACATATATTTCTATTACATTGAAAGAACAATAAATTTTTGCTTGTGCAAGTGAACAAGCTGTAACATCAGCTTAATGATAACCTAGGACCTGTCTAAAACTGCTTAGTACTTGACTAACTTTATCCAGTCAAAAAGTTGTTGTCAAATCAAATACAGGTCATCTGTTACAAAAAAAGTACTTCATCCGGATAACATCATAGAAATTTGCATGCTGCTGTATTTCATCCGGATTACTTGCATACTGTTGTTTGTTGCCACCTTTTAACACTCCTCCTTGGCTACAAGATAGCAGACTCCAACTTCCTTCTTCAAATACTCGAATCTTGTGGCAGCTAATGGCTTGGTCAAAATGTCAGCCAATTGAACCTCTGAGCAGCAATGGACCAAGTTGATTTCCTTTAACAACTCTGCCTCTTTCACAAAATGGTATTTGATCTTGAAGTGTTTAGTCTTGCCATGAAACACAGGATTCTTGGCAATTGCAACAGCTGACTGATTGTCAACTTTGATCTCTGTTGCTTTCGCTTGATCAGCATTCAAATCACTTAAAAGTTTCCTAAGTCAAATGGCTTGATTAACAGCAGTAGCACCTGCAATATACTCTGCCTCTGCAGTGTATTGAGTTACTATCTGTTGCTTTTTAGAACTCCAGCTAAAAACTCCTGAACCTAGAGTGAAGAAGTAGCCTGATGTGCTCTTCATATCATCAATCGAACACCGCCTAATCAGCATGCGAATAGCGGCCCGACTTGATTCTTGACTCTCTCAAACTTCACACCATAGCTTAAGTTTCCCTTTAAACTCTTTTGGCAGCATTAAAATGAGTTACGTTGTAGCAATGTATGAACCTCGATTGTAACACCCCAAACCTGGCCCATGCGTTAAGGTCAGATCTGACATGTCACATGAGAAAAATGCTTTTAGGTCCTTTTCATTCGTACGTAAATAGATAATGATTTAAAATTAAGTAAAATAAATTTCCCATTTAAAAATTCTTGACAAAGTATTACTGAATAGAAGATTGATTGATAAATCGATAAATTTGAGCTAATAATTTTACAACCATGTCTTTTGAAAAGTGTTGATGATAATTTAAAAGAAGATTTACGAATTAAAATATTTATGAAAGTTTATTATGAAATCCATTTGTATCTCCATTTTTGAAAAGTGTTTATTTAAGTTTTTAGAAAAATCTCATTTAAAGTACTTAGAGCAAAACATAAATACGTCAAACATAAAACAAAATAAAAATAATCCAGAGGCCTTATTACAACCTTAACTCAAAATAGTAAAGTAATTAAGTGTACTAAAAAGAAATCCAAAATCCAAATAAAACCGTTTTTTTGTAGTATGGCCTCCACCGAGTCATCCATGGCCCAAGTCCCCGATCTTCGAGCATTACACGAAGGAATGAGGAAACGGGGTGAGTTACTAGAACTCAATGTATAACCCCCTTACCATTGTTCACTGGGCCTGAAACCCATTTAGCAATATTTTGGGCCTAAGCCCCTTTATGCATAATAATGTATCAAATAATTCATATGAATGTAATGCAATCCCAAACCAACCTAATAATCCATCCGCTACACACCACCCGTACCATCCATCACACTGTGAGGGATCAAGTCAACCCACCCCGCCAACACACCAATCGCAGGCATTTAGCCATTTATAATATATTCAAATTGTGGTCAAGCCACCAGAATCATAGCGAATCAAATTATCAAACATATTTGTGGCAGTGCCACCAGAATCACTTCTCTTCAACATTTTCCCATCCCATGCAAAGTCATGTAAATGCATCATACATAGCAAATCATGATATTTACAATATAACAACGATAATTAATAACTCAGAGATTTATTACAAACAATTTGGCCCATTAACACTTTGCAAAATCGACCCATTAGGGCATTATATCAAATCGGCCCATCAAGCCATATATCAAATTGGCCCATTTAGCAATATATCAGATCGACCCATTAAGTAATATATCAGATCGGCCCATTAAGCAATATATCAAATCGGCCCATTAACAATATATCAAATCGGCCCATTAATAATATATCAAATCGGCCCATTAAGGGCATTTTCGTAATTCAGACCTTTAGGGGCAATTTCGTAATTCTCACAGTGTTATTATCGATTTTATCATTGTTATCAAAATAATGTATTTTAGCCAATTTTTCCGGATTGCACCATATTACGATTTTAATCATAGCGATTTGTTTCCAATACGATATCAACCTTAAACCCACGAAAAACGGTGTGAGATTACACACCTGATTACGGTAAGCACTAAGCCTTCTTGATCATGGACACCTAAGATATCGTAACACTCGATTAGTCGACATACGTGTTTTATTAATCAACTCTAAAATGAACGATCTAAGGTGTTTACCTTTGGAATCGTGATTGACCACGATTTGTCAGTTTTCCCCGGATGACGGTCCACAACCCGGTGGAAAATCCCGAACCACCGATATCGCCCTTTGCTTGAATTTAGGAATAGGAATCTTACATCCACTCCTTTTGAGTTCTCCACTCGCCTTTCCTTTCGAATCGGCACCACAAGCCTCCATTCGATGAGATGATTGACTAAGGAAAAGATCGGCTTACCACTAGAATCGTATGATCTCAAGTCGATAGATCAAGTGATTTAGTCCCTAAAATATATAGTCAATTATTTCAAATCATTACTCCGTTAACAACCAATTGAATCTTGAATAATATCAATAATTCATAAGAACTCCTTACCTTATCAACGTTGGATCCGATTTCACCGTTCAACTTAAGGCTAGAATGATGTTCGGCCTCCCTCTAAAATACTACAAAAGGGAACGCGATCTTGTTTGAGAGAGTAGAATAAAATGATGGTCTCGATTAATATGACCATCCCAAGCCAAAGCATAAATTCGGCATTAAGAGAGAGAAAAATAAAATGTTTGAAAAGGACCACTTACCGATTGATCAAAGGAGTGAGTGTTAATACGGGTGAGAAGAAAAGATAAGGAAGGGATGAAGGGTTCGGTTATAGAGGAAAATGAGCAATGATATTCGGCTATGGAGGATATGGATTTGAGAAGAAGAAAGGGTTGGACAATTTTGTAAAAAGGAGAAGAAAGATGAAAATGAGTGTTTATGAGAGTTCGGTTTTCCAAAGGAAAAACGTGTGAAACAAATTGGTCTCAAAGACTTAGGTACTTTCGGCAAACAAGGAAGAAAAGAAGAAACAAAATGCACACTCAAGGCTTGAAGATTCGGCAAAGAGGAGAAGAAATTTGGAGAGAAAGAAAAAAAATGACACAAAAGGTTGCAAGTAGGAATTTTGGCCAAAACAAACACCAAAGTTTTTACCAAAAGACAAAGAAAAATTCGGCTAAGCCCTCCTATGCCAAAAGCCGTCCATGCCTTTGCAAATAGGCCAAAATTTGCCAACCCAAAACTTTCCATAACACTTTCCTCTCTTTGTGCCAACATGTTCCCCATACTTTCCCCTTTCTTTTGATTTCTTTCCCTACCTTCATCATTTCCTAATTTCCTTAGCCACCTTGCCAAAAATAAAAAGTCCAACTTGCCTTATTTACAAGCTTGGCCGACACTTAGGGAAAGAGTACAAAAATAATAGTCAAAATTTGCACATTATGGGATTTGAACCTCTTCCCTTAAAGTCCTTCATGTGGTGCCATAGCCTCTTTGCCTTATGCTCAATTATGCTAGCACATTACTTATTTATTTCTATAAACATTGAGGTCACTTACTATATCTCCTTAAAGTGCTAAAACACAAAATTTTTACTTGGGCCGAAATAAACCCCAAGCCTTCTCAGGACCCCTAAACATACACAATTAATAATTTAACTAGCTTAATGATCGCTGTAAATCAGAGTTTTAAAATTTATAAAAGAATGGTCAAACCTGGGAACTAACTCTGACAACGATTAAAGGCAAGTGCACCTATCGAACAGTAGTATAGTTTAGGCAAGACCGAATTGTCGAACCCAAAGGAACTAAAAGTACTAATACTAACTTTCTTTTTATTATTTAGCCTAAAATAAGTGAAGTTGTTTATTAATCTAAATTAATTAACTACTAAACTAAAGACTCTAAGACAAAGAAGAATGAATTTGGAAAATAACTTGGGAAAAACTCAGTTGATTTAGACGATACCCTAGGAAGAATCCACCTAGACTTCACTTGTTATCTATCACTGAACCATATGATTTTATTTACTTAGTTTGATACGTAAGACTCCGTAACGTATATTAAACCCTCTCTCGAGGCGAATAACGTCTTACCCTAGGTTAATTAGTGGAACTCTCGTTCTCTTATAATAACCCCCTAGAATAGCAGTAAATCGATCTGTGGATTCCCATATTAGGTTTCACCCTTATCCGGCAAAATCTCGTCACCCTATCTCTAGGCGTGCGACCAACTCCGCTTAATTATGTTGGATCTACTCTTAGGCAGGGTCTATTCCTCCTCCACCTAAGCACATTAAATTTGGATTAAGCTCACATAATTAAGAACAAACTAAGTATTTATCATATAATTCAAATAATCAAATAACAAGATTCATCATAGGTTTCATCCCCTTCGGGTATCCGAAGGTTTTAGTTCATAGCAATAAAGGAAAACATCTCAAGAGAAAAGATAAAACAAAACATAAGAAATCCCTAAAACCCCCTGAAGGAATTGAAGGAGAGATCCTTCGTCTTGAGTATAACTCTGGCTTCTTGAGATGAATCAACTGGCTATCCCTGAGTGAATCCCCACAAACCTGCCTTCTCTGGCGTAGCACGACGCCCCTAGACGATGGCTTTGGGCTCCCCTTTTCAGGTCATACTTAGGGTGTATTTATAGGCTTTTGAAATACGTTTCTTTCTCCCTAAGTATCCTTTCCCGAATGAAAATGCTCTTCTCCACGGTAGAGGCACGGCCATGGCGCACGCCCGTGTAAATCGTGGCCAAGCCGTGTTCGGATTTCTTTAATGAGACACGGCCGTGTGAGTCGAGGTTAGACCGTGTTCTAGATGATTGACTTGGCACGACCGTGTGGGTCCAAGTCCAGGCCGTGTCGATTTCCTCTTTGGTCCATTTTGATCCGTTTTGAGCCTGTTTCTCGTTCTTTTTATCCTTGGGTGCTTTCCTGAGTATAAGACATGAAAAGAAAGGATTAAGAGCACCTTTTTACATAAATCAAGGGATAATTCATCCAAAAGCATACTAAATGTGGGCCTAAAATATGTTACTATTTCGGTTTATCACTTAACGCAAGAAATAATGCAACTCATAAAATTCAAAATTTTAGGATGTTACATCGATAGAAGGCTAACAGCATACATGATGTCTGGCCTTGTTGCTGTCAAGTAGAGTAGGCAACCAATCAGACTTCTGTAGCTCTTCTCATCCACACGATCATGATCACTATTACTTGAGAGTTTTTCTCCTAGTGCCACAGGAGTGCTGGCAGGTTTGCAGTTTGCCATGCAAAATTTGCTTAGAACCTTCAATGCAAAAGCTTGCTGGCTTATGAAAATGCCATGCTCATTCTGATTCACTTCCATACCAAGGAAGTAGGTCATCAAACCTAAATCAGTCATCTCAAAAACATCTTGCATCTGCTTCTTAAATTTTTCAATCAACTCACTCCTGCAACAAGTAACCAATAAGTCATCAACATAAAGTGATACAATCAGCAATGTTTCTTTCCCAGCCTTCTTCACATAGAGTATAGGCTCACTAATGCTCTTATCGAATCCCAGCCTTGATAGGTATGCATCAATTCTATCATACCAGGCCATTGGAGCCTATTTTAGGCCATAAAAAGCCTTTTTGAGCTTGTAGACTTTATGTTCTTCACCAGGGACCTTAAATCCATCAGGTTGTTCAACAAAGATTTCTTCCTTGAGAAATCCATTTAAAAAAGTTGATTTAACATCCAGTTGATGGACCTTCCATTGCTTCTGAGCAGCTAAGGCAAACAATAGCCTTATGGTGTCCAACCTTGCAACAGGTGCAAAAGTTTCAAAGAAATCAATTCCGTGCTGCTGACTGTACCCCTTCACAACCAGCCTAGCCTTGTGTTTGTTCAGTGACCCATCAACATTATGTTTGGTCCTGAACACCCATTTTACACCAATAACCTTTCTGTTTGTTGGTCTATCAACCAGCTCCCATGTGTCATTCTTGTGGATCATCCTCAATTCAGCCTCCATTGCTTCTTTCCAACAGCCTTCCCTTGCAGCCTCACCAAAGCAGAAAGGCTCAACAATGGTCATATCACACCTCTCATAGATGTCCACTAAGGTTCTAGTCCCTCTAATAGGTGCATCATCAAAATAATCTTCAGCATCAGCTTCAATTTCAACCTGCTATAGATCAGGATCATGCTGGTCTTGCTCAGACAAGCTTGCATCTGTTCCATCCCATTTCCAATAGCTACCTTCACTGAACTTCACATCCCTGCTCACAACAATTTTCTTAGTAGATGGATCGAAGACCCTATACCCCTTTTTTTCATTGCTGTAGCCAACAAAGACCCCAGACATGGACCTCTTTTCTAGCTTAATCCTCTTTTCAGCTAGTACCAATGTATAGCATAAAAAGCCAAACACTTTCAAGTGTGAGACATTTGGTTTTTGACCAAACCAAGCTTTAAAAGGTGTTTTACCTTTGACTGCATTGGTTGGCAGCCTGTTTGGAAAATACACAAAGGTATTTACTGCCTCAGCCCAAAAGTTGTTAGGCATCTTCGCTTCAAACAGTAGGCACCTGGCCATATCAAGAATAGTCCTATTCTTCCTCTCACAAATACCATTCTGTTGTGGTGTGTAAATGGTGGTCAATTGATGCTGAATTCCAGCTTCATCATAAATCTTCTGAAACCTTTAAGACACATACTCAGTCCCATTGTCAGACCTCAACATTTTTAGCTTTCAACTGGCTTGATTCTCAGCTAATGCCTTAAACTTGCAGAAGAAATCAGCCAAATCTAACTTTTGTTTCAAGAAATTCACCCAACAAAATCTGGTGCAATCATCAATAAACAACACAAAATACCTGTTGTTATTTAAAGAGGAGGTCTTCATAGGTCCACAAATGTCTGTATGGACCAGTTGGAGCCTCTCTTAAGCTCTCCAAGCTTTGTTGATAGGAAAAGGCAGTCTGGTCTGCTTGCCAAGTTGACAAATCTCACACACATCATTCTTAGGCTCGATCTTGGACATGTATTCAACTAAGCTCATTTTGTGTAGCAAACTTAGTGACTTATAGTTCACATGTCCCAGCCTCTTTTGCCACAAACATGATTCATCAGTCAGAGCTGTATGTGCCTTTGCTTCTAACTGATTCACATCCAAAACAAATGATCTGTCATGCACAGCTACTGTCACCAGGACTTGATCAAAAACATCCTTGATCACACAAGTCTTTCCTTCAAAAATAAGGGAATAACCCTTCTCCAACAACTGACCAACACTAAGTAGATTCTGGTCAATATCAGGTACAAAAAGAACTTCTGAGATAATTTTGTTACTTGACGGAGTGAAAATCATAGCCTTGCCCTTGCCTTTGGCCTCTATAAATTCACCGTTGCCAATTCTGACTTTGGACACAAAACTGGTATCTAGCTCCCTGAACATGCTTTTGTCTAAAGCCATGTGATGAGTGCAGCCACTGTCAATCAGCCAATTCTTCCTGACTTTGCTCAAGCTTGTAAAGAAGGAGGCAGTAAAGATTTGCCCCTCCTGAGCTTGGACATCTTCAGCAGCCTGAGCCTGATTCTGCTGTTGTGATTGTGCTTTAGCCTTGTTCTTGCAAACTTTCTCAATGTGACCAAATTGTTTGCAGCTTTTACATTGAATGCCAGGCCTGTACTAGCATGATGGGCTCGAAACTAACTAATATTTTGACAAAGGCAAGCGCACCTATCAAACAGTAGTATAGTTATGGTGAGTCCGGAATATCGTATCCTCAAGGACTAAAATTACTAGTAATAACTATATTTTTATAATCTAGCCTAATAATTAAGGGATTTGTTTTTAATATAAAATTTAACTAACTAATTATCTATGAGCGCGACAGAGAGTGAAGAGAGTAATCGAATGAATAAAGACAATACCCAAGGAAGAATCCACCTAGACTCCACTTATTATTCTGACTCTGAATTAAATGATTTATTCACTTGACTTGATCCGTAGAAATCCCTAAATTATGTTAATATCTCTTTTGAGACTAAAAACAACTGACTCTAGGTTGATTAATTGAAATTTATTTCTAATTAAAACCCCTATCGTCGCATTAACTCGATCTATGGATTCCTTTATTAGATTTGACTCTAATTCGGCAGATTTATGTCATCCTATTTCTAGGGTTGCAATCAACTCCGCTTAATTATTCTAGATCTTCTCTTAAATAGGGACTTTTGCTCCACTGAATAAGCACATTAAACTTGAATTAATATTCCTGAAAACATCAAAACAAGGATTAGGAACACATAATTAAGAACAAGATCAAGTATTTATCATGTAATTCAGATTTATTAAATAATAAGATTCATCTAGGTTTCATCCTCCCTAGGTATTTAGGGAGTTTAGTTCATAACGTAAAAGGAAAACATCATAGAATTAAAAAAACAACAAGACATGAAGAACCCAAAAACTTTTAAGGAACTTGATGGAGATATTCAATCTTGGAGTGAATCCGCTTCCGAGATGATTCCAACGGCTTCCTTCGAGTAATCTCTGCGATCTACTCTGCGTCCCCCTCTTTAGGTCTTCCTCTAGCTCGTATTTATAGACTTTTGAAGGCTTAGAAACCCTAAAAATTAGCTTTTTCCACGTGAAAACAAAGCAGGGTACGGCAGGGACACAGGCGTGTGCTCAGCCCGTGTGAGAGTATGTAGGCCGTGTGGGATTTAGTGAATCGCAATCGACACAGGCTGGCACACGGGTGTGTGTCCAGCCCGTGTGAGTCACACAGGCATGTGCTCCACCCATGTGGTTCTGGCTTGGCCGTGTAGATCCTTAATATGGCCCGTTTTGTCTGGTTTTGGCTCGTTTTCCCCTCCTTTCGCTTCCCTATGCTCTCCTAAGTATAGAAATACAAATTTAAAGGATTAGGAGCATTGGATTCACCAAATTATATAAATAATATCCAAAAACACGCTAAGCGTGGGTTTAAAATGTGTTACTTTTATGGTTTATCAAATATCCCCACACTTAAGCGTTTGCTTGTCCTCAAGTAAAATCCTCAACTCATAATTAAAATTAAACTTCCTTAATTCACAATTCTCATCAATAATGTCACATTACAATTCACAGATAATTTAACTAAAAGAGTTCTAAAGATTCAAACAATCCAACTCATAATTTTTTATAGCACGAAAATATAGGTGTTTCCCCTTATCTAAATAATTACCTTTGATTCAAAACCGACAAGAACTGACATCCTCACTAAAGATTCACTCAAATCACTCAAAGTGTTTAAGGTTCAAGTTAAGCACTCAAGAGTCAACATGAAGAGTTATTACCATAGGCTTGCATGAAAATCAAATCTTCACCACTATAAAATGAGATGATACACAAATATAAAAGACTTTAAAAAGGGTTGTAATGGGGCTTGGGTTAAAGGAGTAGATAAAGGCTGAATTAGAGGGTTAGAATCGAGATTGAATTGAAAATTTACCTAACTAGAAAAATAATCTAAAACTGAATAATTACAATAATTGAAAACCTATCAATAGTAGCACAAGCTTCTTCTCAAAGTGTGAAATTAACCGTTTAAGCTCAAATAACATATAACTAATAATGAATATATTTTCAACTTTTTTTATCACGTACACTAATAAAAAGGACTTTAATTGAAATAAAGAACATAGTTAGACAACTGCTCAAATCAAATCTCGACAAAAAGGAGCTAAAACAATAGGAAAAATTATCAATGAATCAAAAAGAATGGGTCTTGGGTTAATATTTAAGGTAAATCAAGAAATGGTTTATTAGGATCAAAGGGGTTCACTAGGGGCTAATTATGAAGGTAGGCTTTTTGGGATAAGTGGGTTAAAACCAATGTGCCTTTATCATCTCAGTATATTGATAAACCGTAATAGTAACATATTTTATCTCCACAATTAGCATGCTTTTGGATGATTTATCCTGATCGTATGTCTGTCAAGTTTTAAAATTTATAAAGAGAATGATCGAACCTGGAAACTAACTCTGACAACGATTGAGGCAAGTGCACCTATCGAACAGTAGTATAGCTTAGGTAAGACTGGATTGTCAAACCCAAAGGAACTAAAAGTACTAATACTAACTTTCTTTCTATTATTTAGCCTAAGAATCAAGCGAATGGTTGTTTAATCTAAATTAATTAACTACTAAACTAAAGACTCTAAGACAAAGAAGAATGAATTTGGGAGAATAAGTTGAGGAAAAACCAATTAATTAAAACGACACCCAAGGAAGAATCCACCTAGACTTCACTTGTTATCTAACTCTGAACCAGACGATGTATTCACTTGACTTGATCCGTAGGATTCCCTAATGTATATTAAACCCTCTCTCGAGGCGAATAACGTCTAACCCTAGGTTGATTTATTGAAATCTCTTTCTAATTAAAACCCATAGAATTGCATTAACTCGATCTATGGACTCCCATATTAGGTTTCACCCTAATCTAACAACGCATCGTCACTCTATCTCTAGGCGCGCGATCAACTCCGCTTAACTATGCTAGATCTACTCTTTGGCAGGGACTTTTGCTCGTCCACCTAAGTACATCAAACTTGAATTGATATCCGCAAAATATCAACACAAGAATTAAGAACACATAATTAAGAACAAATCAAATATTTATCATATAGTTCAGCAAACGATAACAAGATTCATCTAAGTTTCATCCCCCTCAGGTATCTGAGGGTTTAGTTCATAACAATAAAAGAAAATATCTCAGAAGAAAAGATAAAACAAAACATAAGAAATCCCTAAAACCCCCTGAAGGAATTGAAGAGGAGATCCTCCGTCTTGAGTATAATTTTGGCTTCTTGATATGGATCAAGCGGCTATCACTGAGCGAATCCCCACAAATCGCCTCTCGGCCTAGCAAGACGCCCTAAACGATAGCTTTGGGCTCCCCTCGACAGAGGGTTTTTGTCGAACTCCCCCGAATAAGTTGCCCCCTAGGGTGTTTATATAGGCTTTGAGATGCCTTACTTGGCCTCCAAGTATCCAAATCTGAGCAAAACTTCTCTTGGCCGCGGTAGGGACACAGCCATGGCACACGCCCGTGTGAATCGTGGCCAGGCCGTGTGGACTCCATTAATGAGGCACGGCCGTGTGGTCTTGGGCCTAGGCCGTGTCAATTTCTTGATCTGGCTCATTTGGCCCGTTTTAAGCCCGTTTCTTATTCTTTTCATCCTCCGGTGCTTCCCTGAGTGTATAACATGAAAAGAAAGGATTAAGAGCACCAAATTATACCAAATAAGGGATAAATCATCCAAAAACATGCTAAATGTGGGACTAAAATATGTTACTTTTACGGTTTATCAAATACCCCCACACTTAAGCTTTTGCTTGTCCTCAAGCAAAATTTTCAACTCATAATTAAAATAAACTTCCCCTAAATCATAATAGTCATTAATAATGTTTCGTCATAATTCAAGGATAATTCATACATGGATAATTCAACTCAAAGGGTTCTAAAGATTCAAACAATCTAAGTCATACATTTGTAGCACAAAACATAGGTGTTTTCCCCTCATCTAAATAATTACCTCTGATTCAAAACCGAAAAGAATTGACATCCTCACTAAAGATTCACTCAAATCACTCGAGGTGTTTAAGGTTCAGAATTAAGCACTCAAAAGTCAAACATGAAGAGTTAATCCCATAAGCTTGCATGAAAATCAAATCTCCACCACTATAAAATGAGGTGTTTAAGGTCTTTAACAGGGTTGTAATGGGGCTTGGGTTAAGGTGTGGATAAAGGCTGAATTAGAGGGTTAGAATCGAGATTGACCTAACAAAATATCTAACCAGAAACAACGAACTAAATAAAAGTGATTACATCAATTTGAAAAATACTAATACTACGAGCTTCTTCTTCAATATTTGGAATTCAAACTTATAAGCTCTTTAATCACAAAACTAAAAATGAATAAACTTTTGATGAATTTTTTTTATATCATAAATACATAACAAAGGATAAATTACTGAAATAAAAAACATAGTTAGGCTATTAATCAAATCAAATCTCGATATAAGGGTAGTTAAAAAGGATGGTGATAATAAATACAAAGGGTTTTTGGGTTAGTATTAGTGGGTAAGTCAATAAAAAGGTTGTTAGGATTAAACGGGGTTCACTAGGGGTTAATTATGAAGGTAGGTTTTTAGTGGAGTAAGTGGGTTAAATCTTAGGTGTCTTTATCATTTCTGTATATCAAATCAAAGGTGTGGTCTCGACATGTATAATCGATGCAAGTTCTAGAATAACAAATCAATGTTGACACACTCATAATCAATGAAGTGAGCAAGAAAAAGAATTTATGCTCCATAAGGCTCAAAATCTCACAAAAATTATAGGTATTTTGATATCAACCTTGTAAATTTCAAACTTCAAAGTAATATTCAAATTCAGGTAGACAACCTAGAATTTTTTTTAATTTTCTGAAAAATAGACTTATCATGCCTGATTCTCTAGTATTCTTAGAATTTAATCATCAATGCACAATTATCAATGACTTAATCTAAAACATCTCAATAAAAATCATAAATCATGGAAATTTCATCCTAATTAGTAATATGATAAGATTACTTAAAAACAAGACTAAATTCAGGGATTTGAGAATAAAGCAAAAAGTTTGGCACCTAATTTCAGGAATTTGAGAATAATGAAAAAAAAGTTAGGCACCTTTTTAGGTTGTTCACCCCCCCACACTTAAGATGTACATTGCCTTCAATGTACAAAGATAGATAATATCATTTTAAAATCATACGATATGGGAAGAAGTGAAACTTCCTGAATTTTCGGATGGCATCCTTGGGTTGGAGGTGAAAGATAGGTCGGAGGGGTCGTTCTGGATGACTTATGTAGCAGTGAATTACTTCTAGTGATTTGTTCGTTTATACGGAGTGTGCAATTGAATCTGTGAAGTCATCAGTTAGATGTCTGAGGGGCGTAAAAAATGTTAGGTATGCTCGAAGGTTAGATAACCAATGATAAAAATAGTTCGAAATATAAAAAGTGAAAAATTTTAACTTAAAAATTAAAATGAAAAACTTAATATAAAGAAAAGAAAACTAAAAATAAGAGAAATAAGAGGACTCAGAGGTCCTCATCATCTGCCAGGTCTTGCGGTGGTGTCGGTGAAGAAATATGGAAGTGATGGCATATCTGCTGGAGGGTGGCCTCGATCCCGTCAAAACGTCGAGCGGTGTCAGTGAAGCTGAGTAGTGCTGATCTTGCTCGAAGCCCGGGAAAAACGTGCAGAGATATCCGTCAGTGAAGCTGTCGCATGAAAGGACCGCTGGCTCGGGATTGGTGCCTCCTGTGGGACATCGTCAGTAATGTCCTCGGGCGCTTCCTCGTCAGGAGAGATGGCTAATCGGTACTAAGGAGGGTCGGTCCCACGACGATATTTAATCATCCTCATGTGTAACATCGTTTGGATGCCCTGAGGTACCATCTGGCCGATCAGTGTTAGGGAGGAGGTCTGAGTCTCGGTGTTGAGGAGGCCAAAGTGTCGAGCCAGTCGGGTGATGTATGGCCCCATCGATAGAATCCTCTTTCTGTGCGGCTTCGTTTGGTGCTGAATCACACGAGCTATGAAGTAGGCGAGGTAAAAAACGTGCCCGTTTGAAATGCACGATAAGTAGTAGACGTCGTGTGTATTCACCACGCTGGTGCTCTCACGTCGACCCGTAATGGTGTGAGCTAAAATGGCCTAGATGTACCGCAGGGATGGGGCAAGAAGTGTGCGCATACTGGAGCGGCTGGGGTCATAGATGCTGTGTTGGGGCTAAGGTGTGCCAGCAATGATGGGAGTCTTGATGGGCTGGCGGTTTAGCTCGGAGAGTGGATTTTCTGCTACAAACTCATTTGTATAGAGTCTGAGTGCCGTCTCAAATTGTGGTACGCTCAGTTGTCGTACCGTGCCCCCTAGCCGGAATTGAATTGTGCCTGGGTTATCATATTGCGCCATCACTGTCTGTAGGGTAAAAGTGGCGCAAAACTCTAGGGTGAGTTCCAAAAATGTGGGCTCGATGATGGAGAAAAATTGTTCCCACGGCTCGGTTGAGAGAAGTGCTCGGATATCGTCTACTAGCCCGACCTGTTCCAAAGCGTCCCAGTCAATGCACCTACCGGTGCTGAGAGGTCGTGCTCGAAAAGCCTTGTATCGTTCCTCCTGGGCTTTCTGAGTAAATTGGAGGAAGCGGTGTTGCACTTCGAAGAGGCACTGGCTGAGGACGAGTCGGGTCCCTTTCTTTTTTTAGTGGGGCGGCTGTGGTTCGTTTTCCTCTCGATGATGACATTATACCTGAAAATGGTGAAAATTCAAGTAATGTTTGTACTAAATCAAATCAAGCACTTTTATCAAGACCCGAGATATTTAAAAGCTAAATATGATTATGAGCAACCAATTCTATCTAATAAATATCTAAAGCAAAATGTTCAAAATAACAATCAGTATGAATTTGCAAGAGAGTAAATAACACTAATAGGTGACAAAAAGCTAGATAAATATGGGAACGAATTCTAAAATTTTAAGAAATTATTCTAAAAGAAAATAAATAAACAAAATATTATAAACAAAATATTCTAAAATTTAAATTAAACAATCAGTAAGAAAATGAAGAAATAAAGGAAACCAGCAGAGTTTTGAGGGTCTGGTGGTGTGAATCGACGGAACACGGGCTGAGCACGGTGGTGCTGTAATTTTCTGGAGGTGCACGGTAGTGGCGAGGGCGTGGGCGCTTTTTTTTGTATGGGTTTTGGAGAGAAGGGAAGGTTGATGGGTTTTAGGAGTTAAAATGTGGGTGATTTTTGGGTATGGTGGCCGGATTTGGGAGAAAGGAGACTGAGAAAATTGATTTAGGGTTGGTTTGGGGAAGATGAGTGGTTAAGTTGCTTAAATAGGGGTGGGAGCACGGGCAAAGGCCACGCCTGTGCTCAATTTTAATTAGCCTGTGTTTTTCATGATTTTAAATTTTTGGGCGCGTTCAGTGTGTTCAGGCACGGTCGTGGTTAAAGTGGCACGCCCGTGTTCTTATTCACACGGTCATTTAGAATGGGTGTGTCCAGCCCGTGTTTGGCAGGTCAGTAAAGTCCACGGTTGCTCAGCACGGGCGTGGGGATTTGTCGTAGCCTGTTTCGGGGATAAAAAAATCGCCTTTGTCGAGCACGGTTATAGATACGCCCGTGTTTCATCCTGTGGCTTCCACACGGCCACAGGCACGCCCGTGTGTAAGGCCGTGTGGTCTTAAAACCTGTGCTTTATTGGATTAGATAATATGGAATTAGATGCTAACAATTAAAATTATAATGTTAGTAAAGTTAGTGCTCGGGTTGCCTCCTGAGAAGCGCTCGTTTAAAGTCTTAAGCTAGACTTACCCTGTTTTCATTTCTAAAAGAAGGTTCACATAGCTGAAGCTCCTCTCTCATATTCCTAAAATCTTCACTATTATAGATTTTGAGTTGGTGACTATTTACCTTAAATGTGCCCTGAGTTGGATGAGTTACCTCGATTGTGCCATAGGGGAAAATTGTTTTGATCACGAATGGACCTGACCATATTGATTTGATTTCCAGAAGCAGTTTAAGCCTTGAGTTGTATAAGCAGGACCAAGTCCCCTACTTCGAATTGTTTTGATTTCTTTAGACGAGCATCATGTCGTCGCTTTGTTGCCTCATTGTATAGTTTTGTGTTCTCGTAGGCATCAGCTCTCCATTCGTCTAGCTCGTTCATCTGCATCATTCTTTTTCTCTTACTGCGGTTTAAGATCGTAATTTAAGAATTTTATAGCCCAAAAGGCTTTATGTTCTAACTCGAATGGCAAATGACAACTTTTCCCGTAGACAAGTTTGTATGGGGATGTCCCTAGGGGGTTTTAAATGATGTTCTATAAGCCCATAGGGCATCATCTACTTTTAAGGCCCAATCTTTTCTGTTTGATTCAACTGTTTTTTCGAGAATACGCTTAAGTTCTCGATTTGGTACTTCAACTTGCCCACTGGTTTGAGGGTGATATGGGGTAGCTATCCTATGGTGTACTCCATATTTTTTTAAGACTTTATCAAATTGAGTATTACAAAAATGAGTACCCCTATCACTAATGATGGCTCTAGGTGTTCCAAATTGAGAGAACGGTTTCTTGAGAAACTTAACTACTACTCTGGCATCATTGGTAGGTAAGGCTTCGGCTTCTACCCATTTTGACATGTAATCAACTACTACTAGGATGTACTTATTTCTGAATGAACTAGGGAATGGACCCATAAAATCAATACCCCATATGTTGAATATTTCATATGATAGCATGTATGTTTGAGGCATTTCATCGCGTTTAGAAATATTACCTGTTCTTTGGCATTTATCACACGAAGTGACGTACCTGTTGGCATCTTTAAATAGAGTAGGCCAATAAAAACCTGATTCGAGTATTTTATGTGCTGTCTTAATGCTGCTGTAATGTCCTCCTAAAGGTCTTAAATGGAAATGTTCTAGGATCTTTCTTGCTTCTTCCTTTGTAACGCATCTTCGAATTACCTGATTTGGACATATACAGAAAAGAAAGGGGTCCTTCCAGAAATAGTTTTTCACATCAGAAAAGAATTGCTTCTTTTGATGATGTGTTAGCTTTTTTGGTAGGACGTTAGCGGCTAAATAATTCGCAATATCTGCAAACCATGATACCTCGGAGCAGGTTATAGAAAAGAGTTGTTCCTCAGGGAATGAGTCGTTTATCTCTCCTTCATCAAGTACTTTGATGTGCGGGTTCTCAAGCCTAGAGAGGTGATCTGCTGCAAGATTCTCAGCTCCCTTCTTATCCTGAATTTCCAAATCGAATTCTTGTAAGAGTAAGATCAATCGTATGAGTCGGGGTTTTGCATTAGGCTTATTTAAAAGATAACGAAGAGCTGAATGGTCAGTGTAAACGTCAACTTTAGATAATATTAGATATTGCCTAAATTTGTCAAATGCAAAAACTACAGCTAGCAATTCTTTCTTTGTAGTGGTGTAGTTTTCTTGTGCAGGAGTCAATGTTCTGCTGGCATAATAAATAATTTGAAAATGCTTGTTTCTTCATTTGTCCCAAAGCGCACCTCTTGCGCAAAATCACTCGCATCACACATTAGTTCAAAGGGTAGATTCCAATTAGGTGCAATTATAATCGGAGCATTTGTTAGTTTGTCTTTAAGGATATTAAATGCATCTAAACATTCCTGATCAAAATTGAAGTGAACATCTTTTTCTAGTAATCTTGTTAAAGGTTTAGCTATTTTAAAGAAGTCTTTAATGAATCTTCTATAAAATCCAGCATGCCCTAGGAAGCTTCTAATAGCCTTTACTAAACTAGGGGGAGGTAATTGATAAACCGAAATAGTAACATATTCTAGACCCACATTTAGTATGCTTTTGGATGAATTATCCCTTGATTTATGTAAAAAGATGCTCTTAATCCTTTTTTTCATGTCTTATACTCAGGAAAGCACCCAAGGATAAAAAGAACGAGAAATAGGCTCAAAACGGGACAAAAGGGCCAAAGCATGAAATCGACACGGCCTGGACTTGGACCCACACGACCGTGCCAAGTCAATCATCTAGAAAACGGTCTAACCCCGAATCACACGGCCGTGTCTCATTAAAGAAATTTGAACACGGCCTGGCCACGATTCACACGGGCATTTGCCATGGCCGTGCCTCTGCCGTGGAGAAGAGCAATTTCATTCGAGAAAGGATACTTAGGGAGAAAGAAACGTATTTCAAAAGCCTATAAATACACCCTAAGTATGACCTAAGAAGGGGAGCCCAAAGCCATCGTGTAAACGTCGTGCTAGGCCAGAGAAGGTAGATTTGTGGGGATTCACTCAGGGATAGCCAGTTGATCCATCTCAAGAAGCCAGAATTATACTCAAGACGGAGGATCTCTCCTTCAATTCCTTCAGGGGGTTTTAGGGATTTCTTATGTTTTGTTTTATCTTTTCTCTTGAGATGTTTTCCTTTATTGTTATGAACTAAACCCTTCGGATACTCGAAGGGGATGAAACCTATGATGAATCTTGTTATTGTTTTCTGAATTATATGATAAATACTTAGTTTGTTCTTAATTATGTGAGCTTAATCCAAATTTAATGTGCTTAGGTGGAGGAGGAATAGACCCTGCCTAAGAGTAGATCCAACATAATTAAGCGGAGTTGATCGCACGCCTAGAGATAGGGTGACGAGATTTTGCCAGATTAGGGTGAAACCTAATATCGGAATCCATAGATCGATTTACTGCTATTCTAGGGGGTTATTATAAGAGAACGAGAGTTCCACTAATTAACCTAGGGTTAGACGTTATTCGCCTTGAGAGAGGGCTTAATATACGTTAGGGAGTCTTACGGATCAAACTAAGTGAATAAATCGTATGGTTCAGTGTTAGATAACAAGTGAAGTCTAGGTGGATTCTTCCTAAGGTATCATCTAAATCAACTGAGTTTTTCCCAAGTTATTTTCCAAATTCATTCTTCTTTTTCTTAAAGTATTTAGTTTAGTAGTTAATTAATTTAGAATAGATAAACAACTTCACTTATTTTAGGCTAAATAATAGAAAGAAAGTTAGTATTAGTACTTTTAGTTCCTTTGGGTTCGATAATCCGGTCTTGCCTAAGTTATACTACTGTTCGATAGGTGCACTTGCCTCAATCGTTGTCAGAGTTAGTTTCCAGGTCCGATCATTCTTTTTATAAATTTTAAAGCTCTGATTCACAGCGATCAAGTTTTTGGCGCCGTTCCCGGGGAGGACAAGGATATAAAGAAAGCTCTATTTTTATTACTTTAGCCATTATATTTTTATTTTTAGTTTTAATTTTAATTTTGCTAAATTCTCTCTTTCTTTCTTTTCCTAGCAGGTACCTCTAGTTTATGACTAGAAGGAACCGAGAGGACCTTTAGAATACGACGGTGATATTGAAGCTACCGCTCGAAGAAATCGCAGAGAAATTAGGCGAGCCCTAAATTATCAAGAAGGAGAGCGAGAAGACAGATCCAATCCTACTGAAGGGATGGACGAAAATAATCTTCCACCACAAGATGTGGCAGAAAATAATGCTCCGCGTACTATGTATGACTATGCTAAACCTCATTTAACAGGTGCCGAATCTAGTATCGTTAGGCCTGCTATAGCTGCTAATAATTTTGAATTAAAGCCTAACACTATACAAATGATTCAACAGTTTGTTCAATTTGATGGTTTGCAGGACGAAGATCCAAACACTCATATAGCTAACTTTTTAGAGTTCTATGATACCTTCAAAATAAATGGCGTTTCTGATGATGCCATACGTCTTCGGTTATTTCCCTTTTCATTAAGGAATAAAGCTAAACAATGGTTAAACTCGCTACCATGAGGGTCAATCACTACATGGGATCAAATGACCGAAAATTTTTTATTAAAATATTTCCCACTGGCCAAAATGGCCAAATTACGTAATGATATCTCTTCTTTTGTGCAAATGGATTTAGAGACATTATACGATGCATGGGAGAGATATAAGGATCTTTTGAGAAGGTGTCCGCACCATGGTTTACCCTTGTGGCTCCAAGTCAATACTTTCTATAATGGTGTAAACCCTTCAACGAGGCAACTAATCGACTCTCGGCCTGCGGTGGAACTCGAATAATAAAACTCCCAAGCGACCTACGAATTTATAGAAGAGATGTCATTTGAATAACTATCGATGGCAAGTTACAAGAACAAGGCCAACAAAAACAGTAGGAGTTTACAACCTTGACACAAGTAACCATGCTATCAAATCAGGTAGAGTTGATGAATAAAAAGCTTGATAGTTTGTGTTCTTAGCGGTACATCCGGTCATGCAAGGCATGACGCGCAAGTGGAACTGCGTGGCGAATCTTGAGTACCCACCCTACCAACCAAGCACACGTAAGCGAAGCAGATGAACTATATAGGTAACAATTTCAGATCTAATAATAACCCATATAGTAATAATTATAATCCAGGTTGGAGGAACCACCCAAATTTTTCGTGGGGAGGACAAGGAAATCAAGGAAATCACAGACAAAAACCTCCTCAAAATTTCCAAAATCAGCCCTATCCATAGGAAAAGAAGCCGAATCTTGAAGAGACGTTGAACAAATTCATAGCATCTACAGAAGCCCGTCTCTAAATAATCGAGGTAACATTCGACACCCAACAAACATCGATCAAAATGATCGAGAACCAAGTTGGAGGACTTACAAAGGAAATCGGGGAAATTACCCAGTCAGTCGGACAAATTGCGAAGCTATTATCCGAACGATCGCAAGGGCGTCTACCGAGTAATACTAAAATTAATCCAAAGGAGCAAATCCAAGCCATAACAGCTCAAGAAAGCGAAGAAGTAGACGAACCCAGTCCAACACAAGGAAACGAGGTAGAAAAAGGTAAAGTTTAGGCAACACAAGAAAAGCCAAAATCGGTAATCAAGGAGTACCAACCTCGCATACCATATCCCGAAGCGTTAACGAGAGACGACACAGAGGAATAGTTCGGTAAGTTTCTTAAACTTTTAAAGAAATTACATATTAACTTACCGCTACTTGAAGCTCTTTCACAGATGCCAGATTCGAGGAGATTTTTAAAAAATCTCTTAATGAATAAGCGCAAATTAGACGAAGATCCACATGTGGAATTAAACGCAGTGTGCTCAGCAATGTTACAGAATAGACTACCACAAAAATTAAAAGATCCAGGGAGTTTTACAATTCCATGTTTAATTGGTAGACTAACTATTGATAATGCGTTAGCTGATTTAGGGCAAGCATAAATGTCACGCCTTACAAATTGTTTAAACAATTAGGTCTAGGGAAACCCAAGCAAACTAGGATGAGCATTCAATTAGCTGATAAAACTATTAGAATTCCTAGAGGTATTATCGAAGATGTTCTTGTAAAAATTGACAGATTCGTTTTCCCAGTAGATTTTGTTTTCTTAGACATGGATGAAGATAATTCGATCCCCCTAATTTTAGGAAGACCCTTTTTAGCGACTGCCAGGACTAAAATTGATGTTGATGCAGGAGAACTCATACTTTGTGTAGGGAATGAGACAGTCACCATCAAGGCTCTCGACTCGGCTAGAACATCAAATAATCAAGGTGAGAACGTAAATTCTACTGATAACCATTCGGTTAACCCCTATTTTCAGGAAGCACCACCAAAGAATACAACTGAACCCGATCCTAAACCCCATGCCGACAAAGAAATAACTCATGAGGAACGAGGGATTTAGATCGATGATCTAGACGAGTGGAAGACACACTTCAAGGAGAAATTAGGGATACACGATGAAGAACCAGAACCACACAAGATAAAACCGAAAGAGCCCCCAGATGAGCTCATAGGAAAAACAAACCACTTCAAAATAGGAGATCGAGTATTGATAGAAAAAACTAACCCTCGAATATATCCTCCGGACCCTAGCACAAACAAAGAAATATCTTTTAGGGTAACCAGTGTTTTCCCACACGGAACAGTCGAGGTAAGTAATCCTATTTCTGGTACTTTTACTATAAACACATCTCGACTTAAATTTTTTCACGAAGACACAAATGATAGCATGAGGAAGGACTTCCAACTCCTCAAACCACCCTGAAGAAGCAAATGAGAGGTAAAGTCTAGCTTAAGACTATAAACGAGCGCTTCTCGGGAGGCAACTCGAGCACTAGCCCCATTAACTTTTTAGTTTATTTCTATTCTTATCCTTTCTTTATAATATCTACCTGTAAACTAACAAGGCGTACAGAATTCCAGGACACACGGCCGTGGCCGTGGCCGTGTGTACCTCAAGAATCTTGGTACTGACATAGCAGAGGCCGTGCGAATCAGTTCCAACAACTTTTTGACGTCAAGGATCCAACCACTACACCACGGGCACCGACAAAGGGGTACGGTCGTGCCCCATGACCGTGTGAAGCTACTGACTTTCCAACCACGGGCAGAACACGCCCGTGCCTTAAACCCGTCCCAACATACTGACTTGTCGGACACAGGCTAGACACAAGCGTGGGGTAACCAACACACTTAGGAACACGGCCATGCGATGCGGCCGTGTGAATCGACACACCCTCCGTCCATGGGCGTGGGAGGGCCTCAGATACAAAATTTTATTTAAACCCCACAGCCCTCCCCCTTCACCCCACCTTCTTCCATCTTCTTTTTCTTTCTTTCTCCCTCCTTCTTTTTCCTTTTTCCTAATAAATCCTTAGACTCTTGAGCTACAACAACATCATATCCATGGCAAAGAAATATAAAAGGCCAATCACAGTCTCCTCAAAGGAGACCGATTCACATGAGTTCATGTCGGCAGCTTCATCCAAACGACAAACCAAGGATATTTGAGGCTATCTAGTTTTTATTTCATTTTTCTCTTTTGCTTCAATTTCCTTCCCTTTAACAATCTTATGCTTAATATAGTTCATTTCATCTTAGTTTCTTAATTTTAGGGTCTAAAGGCTGCTAGGGAATCACGCCACGACCACCACCATATCCTCAGCCTTAGAAATCACATCCAATAATAAGGACTCTATGGTCCATCCATCTTTTCTTTTAATTTTAGTTTCATCTTTATTTTTCTCAACTTTAGCTTGCTTTTCCTTAAGTATTTAATTAGTATAGTTTTAATTATTATTAGTATATCCTGGCTAATCCTGCATGAGCTTCCCAATTTTTTCATCTAGCGCAGGATCGCCACCCAGACCGGCCCCTCCAACGTATTTTCCACATCCTCCAAGGATTCCATCCATAATTCAGGGAGTTTCACTTATCCCCATATCTTCTGATCTGAACATTACATTTATATTATCTAACTTTGTACATTGAGGGCAATGTACATCTTAAGTGTGGGGGGTGAACAACCTAAAAAAGGTGCCTAACTTTTTTCATTATTCTCAAATTTCTGAAATTAGGTACCAAACTTTTTGCATTATTCTCAAAATCCTGAATTTAGTCTTGTTTGAAAGTAAATTTCTCATATTACTAATAAGGATGAAATTTCTGATGATTTATGATTTTTATTGATATGTTTTAGATTAAGTCATTGATAATTGTGCATTGATAATTAAATTCTAAGAATACTAGAGAATCAAGCATAATAAGTCTATTTTTCTGAATTAAAAATTTTCTAGGTCGTCTACCTGAATTTAAATATTACTTTGAAGTTTGAAATTTATGAGGTTGATGTCAAAAATACCCATAATTTTTGTGAGTTTTTGAGCCTTATAGAGCATAAATTCTTTTTCTTGCTCACTTTATTGATTATGAGTGTGTCAACACTGATTTGTTATTCTAGAACTTGCATCGATTATACATGTCGAGACCACACTTTTGATTTGATATACAGAGATGATAAAGGCACCTAGGTTTTAACCCACTTACTCCATAAAAAGCCTACCTTCACAAATTAACCCCTAGTGAACCCCTTTTAATCCTAACAACCCTATTTATTGACTCACCCACTAATATTAACCCAAGACCTTTTGTAATTGTTATCACCATTCTTTCTAACTACCCTTATATCGAGATTTGATTTGATTGGTTACCTAATTATATTATCTCAGTAGATGAATTCATCCTTTATTATTTAGTTTGTTCTTAAAAAAAATCAAAGTATATTCAATTGAAAATTATTGAAGAAAAAGCTCGTATTATTATTTGATGTAACTACTTATTATTCAGTTTATTGTTTGGTAATTTGTCAATCCAATCTCGATTCTAACCTTCTAATTCAGCCTTTATCCACACCTTAACCCTAGCCCCGTTACAACCCTAACAAAGATCTTTTGATTTGTGTTTCATCTCATATTTCAGTGGTGGAGATTTGATTTTCATGCAAGCCTATGGGATTAACTCTTCATGTTTGACTTTTGAGTGTCTAAATTTTGAACCTTAAACACTTTGAGTGATTTGAGTGAATCTTTAGTGAGGATGTCAATCCTTGACAATTTCAAATCAGAGGTAATTATTTAGATGAAGGGAAACACCTATGTTTTGTGCTACAAAATATAAGGCTTATAGTGTTTGAATTTTTAGGACACTTTGAGTTGAATTATCCATGTATAAATTATCTCTGAATTATGATGAGACATTATCAATGACTATTATGAATTATAGGAAGTTCGTTTTAATTGTAAGTTGAGAATTTTGCTTGAGGACAAGCAAAAGCTTAAGTGTAGGGGTAATTGATAAACTGAAATAGTAACATATTCTAGGCCCACAATAAGTATGCTTTTGGATGAATTATCCCTTGATTTATGTAAAAAGGTGCTCTTAATCCTTTCTTTTCATGTCTTATACTCAGGAAAGCACCCAAGGATAAAAAGAACGAGAAACGGGCTCAAAACGGGACAAAAGGGCCAAAGCATGAAATCGACACGGCCTGGACTTGGACCCACACGGCCGTGCCAAGTCAATCATCTAGAACACGGTCTAACCCCGACTCCCACGACCGTGTCTCATTAAAGAAATCCGAACATGTCCTGGCCACGATTCACACGAGCATGCGCCATGGCCGTGCCTCTGCCGTGGAGAAGAGTAATTTCATTCGGGAAAGGATACTTAGGGAGAAAGAAACGTATTTCAAAAGCCTATAAATACACCCTAAGTATGATCCAAGAAGGGGAGCCCAAAGCCATCGTCTAGGGGCGTCGTGCTAGGCCAGAGAAGGCAGATTTGTGGGGATTCACTCAGGGATAGCCAGTTGATCCATCTCAAGAAGCCAGAATTATACTCAAGACGGAGGATCTCTCCTTCAATTCCTTCAGGGGGTTTTAGGGATTTCTTATGTTTTGTTTTATATTTTCTCTTGAGATGTTTTCCTTTATTTTTATGAACTAAACCCTTCGGATACCCGAAGGGGATGAAACCTATGATGAATCTTGTTATTGTTTTTCAATTATATGATAAATACTTAGTTTGTTCTTAATTATGTGAGCTTAATCCAAATTTAATGTGCTTAGGTGGAGGAGGAATAGACCCTACCAAGAGTAGATCCAACATAATTAAGCGGAGTTGATCGCACGCCTAGAGATAGGGTGACGAGATTTTTCTTGAATTAGGGTGAAACCTAATATGGGAATCCATAGATCGATTTTTTGCTATTCTAGGGGTTATTATAAGAGAACGAGAATTCCAAAGAATTAACCTAGGGTTAGACGTTATTCGCCTCGAGAGAGGGTTTAATATACGTTAGGGAGTCTTACGGATCAAACTAAGTGAATAAATCGTATGGTTCAAAGGTGTTAGATAACAAGTGAAGTCTAGGTGGATTCTTCCTAGGTATCATCTAAATCAACCGAGTTTTTCCCAAGTTATTTTCCAAATTCATTCTTCTTTGTCTTAGAGTCTTTAGTTTATTAGTTAATTAATTTAGATTAGATAAACAACTTCACTTATTTTAGGCTAAATAATAGAAAGAAAGTTAGTATTAGTACTTTTAGTTCCTTTGGGTTCGATAATCCGGTCTTGCCTAAGCTATACTACTGTTCGATAGGTGCACTTGGCTCAATCGTTGTCAGAGTTAGTTTCCAGGTTTGATCATTCTTTTTATAAATTTTAAAGCTCTGATTCACAGTGATCAGTAATTTCTCTATGGTTTCGATTTTTGCTTTATCTACCTCGATCCCTTTACTAGAAATTTTATGTCCTAGCACAATCCATTCTCGTACCATAAAGTGGCATTTTTTCCAATTTAAAACAAGGTTTGTTTCCTCACATCTCATTAGAACTCGTTTTAAATTTTTAAGGCAAAGATGGAAAAAATTACCGAATACCGAGAAATCGTCCATAAATACCTCCATAATGTCTTCTACAAGTTCGTCAAAGATTTCCAACATGCAGCGTTGAAAAGTAGCAGGAGCATCACATAATCCAAAAGGCATTCTACAATAAGCAAACATACCGTATGGGCATGTGAATGTTGTCTTCTCTTGATCTTCAGGTGCTATTGGGATTTGGAAATAGCCGGAGAGTCCGTCTAGGAAGCAATAGTACATATGCCCAGATAACCTTTCTAACATTTGATCAATGAAGGGGCGGAGGAAGTGGTCTTTTTAGTGGCGTCGTTCAACTTCCTATAATCGATGCAAACTCTCCAACCCGTGGATCGTTGCTCGTGGGAATTAGTTCATTCTTTTCGTTGGCGACCACCGCCATGCCCCCTTTCTTTGGAACAACTCGCACAGACTTACCCAATTCGTCGTAAATCGGATAAATTATTCCAAAGCATCTAGAAGTTTAATTACCTCGGCTTTCACAACTTCTTTTACGTTGGGATTCAATCGTCTTTGAGGTTGCACGCATGGCTTGTATTCTTCTTCCATTAAAATTTTGTGGGTGCAAAACGATGGGCTTATTCCCTTAATGTCGAGATTTTCCAAGCTATAGCTTTCTTATGTTCCTTTAGTACTGTGATTAACTCCTCTTTTTCCTTGGGTTCTAATTACGAAGAGATAATTACGGTAGCGTAGAATTGTCCCCAAGGAATGCGTACTCTAAATGTTTGAAAGAATCGCTTTAATTCTAATTTGAGTGGTTCATCAATGGAGGGTTTTTGTTTTAGTTCGTCATTGACTTCAATGATTTCTTTTTCCGTTTGTCTAGATGAAGATGTTTTTAAATTTAGCTCATCGACTTCATCTTCTTCCTCCTCTTCTTGAGTAAGACACAGTTCCATCATGTCATCATGTATGATTTCCTGTAATGAGTTTTGAATAATATGATCAGTGGTATCAACAAAATAACATGAATCATCTTGTTCTCTAAAATATCACATAGCATCATAAATTTGAAAAATAATTTCCTCCTCGCCTATCCTTAATGCAAGTTTACCATCACCTACATCTATAACAGCTCTAGCAGTAGCTAAGAAAGGGCGCCCTAAAATTAAAGGAACTTCAATATCCTCATCCATGTCAAGCACAACAAAATCAACAGGGAAAAAAAAATTATCATTTTTTACCAAGACATCTTCGATAACTCCTCTAGGATATTTAATAGATCTATCGGCTAACTGAATACTCATCCTAGTGGGTTTTGGTTCCCAAGATCTAGCTGTTTAAACATTTTATAAGGCATTAAATTAATACTGGCACCTAGATCAGCTAATGCTTTCTCAATATTTAAACTACCAATTAAACAGGAATAGTAAAACTTCACCGGTCTTTTAATTTGGTTGGTAATTTGTTTTGGAGAATGGTGAACATTCTTCATTAAGCTCCACTTGTTGATATTTCTTCGAGCTTTCTTTTATTAAATCAGAGTTCTTTTAAGAATTTTGCGTACGTCGGCATTTGTGAAATGGCTTCAACAAAGGGTAAGTTAATATGTATTTGTTTAAAAAGTTCAAGAAATTTACCGTATTGGGCACCTAATCGGTCTTTCTTAAACTTTGCCGGATATGGGATTGGTGGTTTACTTTCTTTGCGCACTGGAGTTACATCCTCAACTCCCTCATCCTTTACTTTGTCATCTTCATGTGGTATTTTTTTCTTTTGTTTGACTAACTCCTTTCCACTTCTCAGTGTAACCGCCTTTACCTGTTCGGTTCCTTTAGAAAAAATCTCTGATCGAATTTCAGAAACTATCTCAGTAAGTTGTCCAAATGTGTTAGCAAGTTGTCCAACTGTCTTAGTGAGTTCCCCAACTTGGCTCTCGATCCCTTTAATTGATGCCTGTTGGTTCTTAAGGGTGGTCTCAGTGTCTTGGAGACGGTTATCTGTAGCTGCCATGAATTTTGTCAGCATCTCTTCAAGGTTCGACTTCTTCTCCTGTGGATAAGGCTGATTTTGGAAATTTTGAGGAGGTTGTTGTCTTTGAATTCATTGATTTCCTTGTCCTCCCCATGAAAAATTTGGGTGGTTCCTCCAACCTGGATTATAAGTATTACTATAAGGACTATTATTAGATCTGAAATTATTACCTATATAGTTCATCTGTTTGCTTTCTGTGCCATGTTGGTAGGGTGGGTACTCAGGATTCGCCACAGTTCCACTTGCGTCGCACTACATTACTGGATGTACCTGCGAAGAACACAAACTATCAAGCTTTTTATTCATCATCTCTACCTGTGTTGATAGCATGGTTACTGCATCGATGTTGAAAACTCCGGCTGATTTTGTTGGTTTTGTCCTTGTAACCTGCCACTGATAGTTATTTAGTGACATCTCCTCTATGAATTCGTAGGCTGCTTCAGGAGTTCTATTGTTTAGGGTTCCACCGGCGGCTGAATCAATTAGTTGCCTCGTTGAAGGGTTTACACCGTTATAGAAAGTTTGGACTTGGAGCCACAAGGGTAAACCATGGTGCGGACACCTTCTCAAGAGATCCTTATATATCTCCCATGCGTCATATAATGTCTCTAAATCCATCTGCACAAAAGAAGAGATATCATTCCGTAATTTGGCCGTTTTGGCGGTGGGAAATATTTTAATAAAAATTTTTGGTCATTTGATCCCATGTATTGATTGACCCTCGTGGTAACGAGTTTAACCACTGTTTGGCTTTATTCCTTAATGAAAAGGGAAATAACCGAAGCCGTATGGCATCATCAGAAACGCCATTTTTTTTGAAGGTATCACAGAACTCTAAAACATTAGCTATATGAGTGTTTGGGTCTTCGTCCTGTAAACCATCAAATTAAACAAATTGTTGAATCATTTGTATAGTGTTAGGCTTTAATTCAAAATTATTAACAGCTATAGCAAGCCTAACAATACTTGATTCTGCTCCTGTTAAATGAGGTTTAGCATAATCATACATAGTACGCGGAGCATTATTTTCTGCCACATCTTGTGGTGGTGGATTATTCTCGTCCATCCCTTCAGTAGGATTGGATTTGCCTTCTCGCTTTTTTTCTGTGTAATTTAGGGCTCGCCTAATTTCTCTGCGATTCCTCTGAGCGGTAGCTTCAATATCACTGTCGTATACTAAAGGTCCTCTCGGGTTCCTTCTAGTCATAAACTAGAGGTACCTGGAAGGAAGAAGTAATAAAAGAAGAAAAATTAGCAAATAAAATAAGAAATAAAATTAAATTGCAAAAAATAAAAATGGCTAAAGTAATAAAAATAGAGTGTTCTTAATATTTTAGTTCCCCGGCAACGGTGCCAAAAACTTGATCGTATGTCTGTCGAGTTTTAAAATTTATAAAGAGAATGATCAAACCTGGAAACTAACTCTGACAACGATTGAGGCAAGTGCACCTATCGAATAGTAGTATAGCTTCGGCAAGACCAGATTGTCGAACACAAAGGAACTAAAAGTACTAATACTAACTTTCTTTCTATTATTTAGCCTAAGAATTAAGCGAATGGTTGTTTAATCTAAATTAATTAACTACTAAACTAAAGACTCTAAGACAAAGAAGAATGAATTTGGGAGAATAAGTTGAGGAAAAACCAATTAATTAAAATGACACCCAAGGAAGAATCCACCTAGACTTCACTTGCTATCTAACTCTGAACCAGACGATGTATTCACTTGACTTGATCCGTAGGATTCCCTAATGTATATTAAACCCTCTCTCGAGGCGAATAACGTCTAACCCTAGGTTGATTAATTGAAATCTCTTTCTAATTAAAACCCCTAGAATTACATTAACTCGATCTATGGACTCCCATATTAGGTTTCACCCTAACCCGACAATGCCTCGTCACCCTATCTCTAGGCGCGCGATCAACTCCGCTTAACTATGCTAGATCTACTCTTAGGCAGGGACTTTTGCTCCTCCACCTAAGCACATCAAACTTGAATCGATATCCGCAAAATATCAACACAAGAATTAAGAACACATAATTAAGAACAAATCAAATATTTATCATAAAGTTCAGCAAACGATAACAAGATTCATCTAAGTTTCATCCCCCTCAGGTATCTGAGGGTTTAGTTCATAACAATAAAAGAAAATATCTCAGAAGAAAAGATAAAACAAAACATAAGAAATCCCTAAAACCCCCTGAAGGAATTGAAGAGGAGATCCTCCGTCTTGAGTATAATTCTAGCTTCTTGAGATGGATCATGTAACACCCCTTACCCGAAACCCTTGCCGGAATCGAGTACGTGGCATTACTAGACTTGACTATTAACTCGGGGTGTAAGATTTTAAAGCTGTCCAACTGCGTCATGCTGACTAAATCGACCATAACTCGAGTTTCAAAACTTAAAATTTAGATCCGTAAATTTTCCTTGAAACTAGACTCACATAAATTTTCACCATAATTTTTCCAGAATTTTTCATGTGTCCAATTAGTACAGTTTATTCATCAAAATTACCCTTATACACTGCTTGACAATTCTGACTTGTCTCTACAAAAATACAGTTATATAATTACACAAATTTCATATAATGTTCTTGTTTATACCAATGAAAAATAGACTCATTAAGGGTTCTACACATATAGACCATGCTTCTTAATTATTTTTGTACAATTTTTGACAATTTTTCTAAAACAGAACAGTGACTCCCGAATTCGTTCAGGGCAGGTCTCACTGGAACTTAATTATCTCATAATACATAAATCTTTTGCCTACCCTGTTTCTTTCATGTAAAAATAGACACAATGAGGTTTAATTTCATATCTCATTCACCTTCTAATTCAATATACCCTATTTTTGGTGATTTTTCTAACTCACATCACTGCTGCTACTACAAGCTGTTTTGTTGCATTTTATGAAAGACTAGCTTCTAACTGAACCTACCTACATCCCTAATTCAAGGATTCATTTCAGTATACAAACATTTCCTTAACAAAAACGATTAAACTTTGATTAAGAATGCATAAACATTGCCATCATGAACCAACGTATACATCAAGACACAACAGCGCATTTAACTAAAAATTTAGCCATCTTCGCATGGCTATTATATACAAGGTCAAACATCATATGTTTCTAAAACTTCATCTAGCCTATACATGCCTTCTAATTCGTAACCAAAATTCAAAATACCAAAGGAAGGCGATAGTGTGGTTGACTTCTTGAAGATCCTTTACGAGCCCGCGACGTGACCAAAATCTATAAAACAAAGGAGAACATTTCACATAATTAAGCTTACTAGCTTAGTAAGTCCTAACTCATGATAATAAAACATTTAATTATTTACTGAAATGAAAGCAATCAACTTATGGCATTTCACATAGGCAATTAAGTAAATTATTTATACAAAACCGGATACTAGTAATTCATTAACCCAAGTAAATTAGGAATCATTTCCTTCAACCTACATTTCTTTGTAGTTCATATAAGCATATCACATGAAAATCTCCTTTCTTAACATTTAAACTTGGAAACCAATTGTTCCATAATAGCACATTCTAAGCTCGAATTCCATTATATTACATCCATCAATATTAACTTCAACACATATAACACAATTCTCATAATATTAATTTGACCTAAGTAATATTAAGCATAGCATACCTTACATGCTTACTGAACCGTATACTCAATAAATTAGCTTTAAGTTGTCTTGACCAAAGATTCAATTTCTCTTTTATAAATTACATCACCGGCATCAAGCCCGCTAGGCGAAAAGCTCGAAAAGTAACACCGGCACAAGCACCGCTAGGCGTAAAGCCCGATAAATAACAACCGGCACAAGGCCCGCTAGGCATAAAAGCTCGAAAAGTAACACCAAGGCACAAGGCTCGCTAGGCATAAAGCCCGATTTTGTCACCGGCACAAGGCGCGCTAGGCTCGAAGCCCGATTTTGTCATCCGGCACGAGGCTCGCTAGGCTCAAGCCCGAATGTCAGAATAATTTTACATGCTTTTCACATTTCACTATCACATATCGAACCATATGCATTTATTCACATTGCATAAAATATATTTGAAATCAATCCAATCCATCATCATCACATTCGGCCAACTCATGGTTTTACACCAAACTTATACAAATTCTATCATTCATTAGATTTGTAATTAACCTTTAAACATAAGGTAGCTCAAGAACTTACTTATACACCTTGCATTAACCAAAATAAATTCACTTCAATACTATACATTCACATTCGGCTATATCATGAATTTATACTCTAAATTTCCACAATTCATCATTCACTAAGTTCATAATTAATTTATTGACATATTTTAGCTAAAGGACTTACCTCGGTTGTCGATAGTCCGTGCGAATCGGCTATTCGAGAACCTTCGTCTTCCCCTGTCTAATTCGCTTTTTCTTTGCTCTTGATCTAAAACACATTAGAATTTAGCTCATTTAATCGCATTTCATCTCAATTTAGTCCCAAAACACACAAATGGGCAATTTACTATTTTGCCCCTAATGTTTCCCATTTTTACAAATTGGTCCAATTTACACAAAACTCAAAATATGCAAAATTTTCTAACACCATGGCTAGGCCGAATCTTCCCCATAACCATGGGTGTCCATGCATTTCATCTATTTAACATTTTAATTTTTCACAAATTTATTCTTTTCAATTTAGCCCTATATACTCAAAATCACCAAAAACTCCAATACAAAACTTGTAAATCCTTAACATACCTTTAATCTAGAACCATTAAACATCAAAACTATCTAAACATGTTAATGGCCGAATCTTATATACATGGTATTTTCAAAAATTTAGACATGGGTCGGATAATATCTGAAGCAACGATCTCAAAAACGTAAAATTATCAAAACCAAAACCGACCATACCTCAATCAAGCTCCTTATCTTGCCGAAAATCAAGCTTCAACAATGGAGTTTCTACTTTCTACATTCGGCCAAGAAGAAGAGAACAAGGTATGTTCTCTTTCTCCCCACTTGTTTTTATTATTTAATGATAAAACAAACACATATTATTAACATTATTTTAACACATTAATATAACTATATAATAAACTAAATTAACATATAATTTGGACTTATAAAGGCCCATTGCCGTCCCTTAATATGGTTAATGGGCTAATTACCCTTTTGGTACACCCACTTAAAAAGCCACAATCAATTTAGTACTCCTCACTTTAGCATGCAACTTTTGCACTTTTCTCGATTAAATCCTTTTTATCAAATTGAGCACTTAAACGACTAAATTTTTTTCTACGAAACTTTCACACTCACTAAATCACATATAATAAACACAAAATATAATATTAAAATATTTCTCAGGCTCGGATTCGTGGTCCCGAAACCACCGTTCCGATTTGGGTCAAAATTGGTCTGTTACAGATCAACTGGCTATCCTTGAGCGAATCCCCACAAATCTGCCCTCTTGGCCTAGCAAGATGCCCCTAAACGATAGCTTTGGGCTCCCCCCGATAGAGGGTTTCTGTCAAACTCCCCCGAATATGCTGCCCCCTAGGGTGTTTATATAGGCTTTGAGATGCCTTACTTGGCCCCCAAGTATCCAAATCCGAGCAAACCTTCTCTTGGCCGCGGCAGGGACCCGGCCATGGCACACGCCCGTGTGAATCGTGGCCAGGCCGTGTGGACTCCATTAATGAGGCACGGCCGTGTGGTCTTGGGCCCAGGCCGTGTTGATTTCATGATCTGGCCCATTTGGCCTGTTTTAAGCCCGTTTCTTTTTCTTTTCATCCTCCGGTGCTTCCCTGAGTATATAACATGAAAAGAAAGGGTTAAGAGCACCAAATTATACCAAATAAGGGATAAATCATCCAAAAACATGCTAAATGTGGGACTAAAATATGTTACTTTTACGGTTTATCATATCCCTTGAATTATGGAATTTGGTGCTCTTAATCCTTTAATTTCATGTTTTATACTCAGGAGAGCATATGAGGATGAAAAGAACGGAAAACAGGCTTAAAACGGGCCAAATGGGCCAAAGTAGGAAATCAGCAAGGCCTGGGCCAAAGCACACGGCCGTGCCCCTTTAGCAGGCTCGAACACGGCCTGAAGTGGATTCACACGGGCATGCCACACGGGCGTGTCCCTGCCGTGACAAAGAGGAATTTCACTCGGAATAGGATACTTAGAGGCAAAGAAACACATTCCAAAGCCTATATAAACACCCTAGAGGCCAACCTTGAAAGGGGCATCCAGCTAGGCCAAGGAGCCAAGCCAGAGAGGTCAGAATCGTGGGATTTACTCGAAGGAAGCCAATTGATTCATCTCAAGAAGCCGAAATCATACTCAAGACGGTGGATCTCTCCTTCAATTCCTTCAGGGGGTTTTAGGGTTTTCTTATGTTTTGTTTTATCTTTTCTTCTAAGATGTATTCTTTTATTATTATGAACTAAACCCCTCAGATACCTGAGGGGGATGAAACCTAAGACGGATCTTGTTATTATTTTCTGAACTATATGATAAATACTTGATTTGTTCTTAATTATGTGTTCTTAATTCTTACTTTGATATTTCAGGGTATTGATTCAAGTATTGATGTGCTTAGGCAGTGGAGCAAAAGTCCATGTCTAAGAGTAGATCTAGCATAGTTAAGCAGAGTTGATCGCAACCCTAGACATAGGATGACAAAAATCTATCGGATTAGGGTCAAACCTAATATGGGAGTCCATAGATCGAGTTAATGCAATTCTAGGGGTTTTAATTAGAAAGAGATTTCAATTAATCAACCCAGGGTTAGACGTTAGTAGCCTCGAGAGAGGTATTAACATAAATTAGGGAATCCTACGGATCAAGTCAAGTGAATAAATTGTCTGGTTCAGAGTTAGATAACAAAAGAAGTCTAGGTGGATTCCTCCTTGGGTATTGTCTTAATCAATTGGTTTTTCCCACAAGAATTTCCCCAATTCATTCTCTTTGTCTTAGCATCTTTAGCTTAGTAGTTAGTTAATTTTAGGTTAAACAATAATTCACTTCAATTCTTAGGCTAAATAATAGAAAGAAAGTTAGTATTAGTACTTTTGGTTCCTTTGGGTTCGACATTCTGGTCTTGCCACTAAACCATACTACTGTTCGATAGGTGCGTTGCCTCAATCGTTGTCACAATTGGTTTCTAGGCTAGATCATTCATTATATAAATATTAAGACTCTGACACACGGTCAAGTTTTTGGCGTCGTTGCCGGGGAACCAAAATATTAAGAACGCTCAATTTTTATTACTTTAGCCATTTTATTTATTTGAAATTTATTTTTTTTATTTTATTTTAACTTTGCTAATTTTTGTTTTTCTTTTCTTCTGGCAGGTATTTCTAGTTATTGACTAGAAGAAACCCGTCAGGACCCTTGATTTTTGACAGTGAAATAAAACATACCACTCGCAAAAACCGAAGAGATGTCACTGAATAATTATCAATTGCAAGACATGAGGACAATGCCTAATAAAGCAGCCGGTGTTTTCAACCTTGACGCGGTCACCATGTTATCTAACCAGGTAGAGCTTTTAAATAAAAAAATTTATGGTTGGTATGGTTCTACGCAGTACATCCGGAATCTGAAGACGATACAAATGGAGGAGGGGTGAACAACACGTAATATCTATCCTACAACCCTAGCACATGAGAACGAACAAGTCAACTATATGGGTAACTATTCTAGACCTCAAAATAATCCCTATAGTAACACTTATAATGCAGGTTGGTGGAACCATTCCAATTTCTCGTGGGATGGCCAAGGAAATCGGAGACAACAACCCCTCCTAGGCTTTCAACAACCACCTTACTAGCAGGAAAAGAAGCCGAACCTTGATGAGATGCTAACAAAATTTATCGCGGTATTAAAACACGTTATCAAAACAATGAGACAATGCTCAAAAATCAGCAGGCATTAATTCAAGGGATCGAGAACCAAATAGGCCAGCTTGCTAAGCTGATCTCAGAAAGACCACAAGGTATCTTGCCTAGCAACACCAAAACTAACCCAAGAGAGCAACCGCAAGCAATAACTGCTTACTATAGTGAAGGGTTAGATGAACCAAAATTGAAGCAAGAGAATGTGGTAGAGGAAGGTAAGGTTGAGGTAATCCATGATAAACCAAACCCGGTAATTACAGAGTACCAACCTCGTGTGCCATACCCCAATGCAATAAAGAAAGACCACACAGAGGAACAATTCGGTAAATTTCTTAAACTTCCAAAGAAATTACATATTAACTTGCCGTTTCTTGAAGCTCTTTCGTAGAAGCCAAATTTAAGGAAATTTTCAAAAGAGTTTTTGACAAACAAATGGAAGTTAGACGATACGTCGCATGTGGAGCTAAACGCAGTGTGCCCAGCAATTTTACGAAATAAACTACCACGTGAGCTCACATTTCGTGTAAGTGACAAAACGATCACTCTTCAGGTTCTTGACACAGTTAGGACATCGAGTATTAAAGGTGGAGCCAATCACTTCAAAGTTGGGGACCAGGTACTGTCAGATACAACCGACCCTCGAATAGCCGCTTCAGAGCTTAAAACAAATGGTGCGACTCCTTTTGGGGTACTTAAGGTCTTTCCATACGAAACGGTCGAGGTAACTCATTCTAATTTTGGCACTTTTAAGATAAATATTACCCGACTCAAATCATATATTGATAGAATTGATAGTAAGAAAAAGGAGTTTCGAATCCGTAAACCACCATGGCCATACGAATAACAGGTAAGTCTAGCTCAAGACTTTAAATGAGCGCTTCTCGGGAGGCAACCCGAGCACTAACCCCACTAACGTCCATATTTTCGAATTTTAGCATCTAACTAAAAACTAACCAAATTTTTAGGCGTAGGTTTCCATACCACACGGCCTTGCACACGGGCGTGGCCGTGGCCGTGTGGACACCACGAGTATGCATATCGGTGTGGCGGATATCGTGCAGAAACAGGACAAAAATTTCCCCAAGACACGGGCTCTGACTAAATGCCACGTTCGTTCAACGAGGTCGTGGTCGAAACTGCCTAAAGAACACAGGCTGAGATAAATCCACACGGCCGTGCGAGGCGGCCGTGGTCGATATTATTAGCTTTTTCACATATCGCCGCCACCACCACCTCGAGATCACTCCGATGATGTGGACCTTTGAGTCCTTTTTATTTTCTTTATTCTTATTTTTATTTATTTATTTTTATTTTAGTTCATTTTCCTTTATTATTAAACTCTTTAATTTTTTTAAGTATAATTTGATTTCTTTTATCTCTGGTTGTTTAACTCTCGAGTAACTATAACAAACGTCCATTAAATAAGAACTCCCTAAAAACTTTACTAATGACTTCGTAGATTAAAAAGGTTCAAGGTGCCACTCAAGGAACGAACACACCACCGGAGTATTCTCCACCACCTTCACCTATGCCTAGTCATCATGTTCATCATAGATCATCCTCCAAGGATTTCATCCATAATTCAGGAAGTTTTACTTCTCCCTCTCTTTTGATTTTCTTAAAATATTTTTCATATATATATATATCTTTGTACATTGAGGACAATGTACATCTTAAGTGTGGGGGGTGAATTTTATTGTGAAAAAGTGCCTAACTTTTTGCATTATTCTCAAATTCCTGAATTATGTCTTGTTCTTAAGTAAATTTTCTCATATTACTATTAGAATGAAATTTCTATTGATTTATGATTTTCATTGATATTTTTTGAATTAATTCATAGTTAATTATGCAATGATGATTTAAACTTTAGGAGACTAGAGAATCAAGCATGATGAGTTTATTTTCAAAGTTAAAAAAAAAATTAGGTTGTCTACCCGAATCTAATTATTATCTTGAAGTTCGAAATTTACAAGGTTGACGTCAAAAGCCCATAATTTTTGTGAGATATTGAGCCTTTTAGAGCATATTCTTTTTCTTGCTCACTTTATTGATTATGAGTGTGCCAACATTGATTTGTTATTCTAGAACTTGCTTCGATTATACATGTCGAGACCAAACCTTTGATTTGATATACAGAGATGATGAAGGCACTTAGGTTTTAAACCACTTACTCCATAAAAAGCCTACCCTCACAATTAACCCCTAGTGAACCCATTTGATCCTAACAACCCTTTTATTGACTCACCCATTATTATTAACCCAAAACCAACTTTGTATTTGTTATCACCATTTTTTTTACTACCCCTATATCGAGATTTGATTTGATCAATTACTTAACTATTTTCTTTATTTCAGTTATTAAATTCCAAATTATTATTGTACTTGATTTGTTCTAAAAAAATGAAGTATATTCATTATTAGTTCTATGTTATTTGAGCTCAAACTGTTAATTTCATTATCTTTAGAAGAAGCTCATGTTATTAGTATTAAGTTTTCGTGATGTAATTATTTAGTATTAGTACAACTTTTTAGTTAGGTAATGTAACATCCCCAAACCCGGCCCATTCACTACGACCGAATCTGGTTATGTCACTGGGAAAAGACGGTTGAAAATCTTCTTAATTTAAAATAAAACATCGTAGTTTGCTGAATTTTGGAAAACATATCTTTGGAATAAAACTTTGCTATTAAACTCATTCATTTTTAAAACTTTAGTTTATAATATCCAATTTGAATAAATAGGTTGCAAACCATAAATCATTTTCACGTAGCAATTTAATTTAAATAAACCATAGTTAAAGTAATACCAAAACATAAAATGGCCTTTATTACAACCCAACAATTCAAATAAAGTACTTATATCAAAATCAAGCATGAAATAATTGAACATCATCTTGGCATGGGCCACCTTGTCCTCTCCGATCCCGGCCCGACTTTATGCACTACTCGAAATGGTTAAGGAAAAAGGTGAGTCACCCTGACTCGAGTGTGCTACCTTTTTCCCGGATTAGCAAAATATCACATACAAACATAATCATGATCATCATGTATCCCAATCATATGCACCCAATCCTAACCGTCCATACACCTTTTCTACCCCGTGTGGTACCAAACCACTAGTGGTGCCAAACCACTGGTGACGTATAGTCACAATGTGTTACCAAAACACCTGGTGACCGAAGTCACAAATCCAATGATGGGGCCAACCCATCGTGTGATACCAAATCATGGCGACAATCCCGTATCTCAAAAGTGGGGCCAACCCACGGTGGTGTTAACCACGGGGACGAGTCGCAATGAGGTGCCAAACCTCGTGTCCCAAAGACACAAATGTGGTACCAAACCACCTGGTGACCGTAGTCACGATAATCGAGTGATGGGGCCAACCCATCGTGTGATACCAAATCACCGCGTCAATCCTCAATACCGCCTTGTGGGGCCAACCCATCGTGGTGCAAAACCACGGGGACGAGGACGCCGAGGTGCCAAACCTGCGGAGGTGCCAAACCTCGTGACCCAAAGTCACAAAGTTGTGTTACCAAAACATCGGTGCTCGTCGGCACAAAATATCACCGCCCCTCCACTCATATCACCCATCATCATACCAACTCATGTATAGTATTCAAATCATGCAAACATGTTTAACGTTGCATCTCATAGCACATACATCATAAATCATGACATCATGTATCAATAATAAAGACTCACAATGAAACGGACTTACTCGAATCGTGCACATACCCCATAGGGTATCATATCACTCAACCATACTATTTCGGTTTTACCAATCAATCGCTTTATCAAACATATACAAAGCAAGAAGTGTGTTAGTTTACACACACGATTACTAATGCGACTATCAAATCCCGTAGATCAAGATCTAACGCACTAGATCCCCATTCCTTAACACTTTTCGAGCACTAGCCACAACCCGAGATATGCGAGATCAAGCCTTCCCTACAATCGGCCAAAACTAAACAACATAATCATGCTAATCAACCTTTAAGGGTATAACAGTAATTCTACCTACTAAGGGTATTTTCGTAAATTCACACCGCAATGGCCTTTCGAAGGCCTAATGTCGCCACTAGCGACTCGGCTACCACTTAGGTTGAAATGGACTATTGGGCCTAAAGCCCAATTTCGCCCATTCGGGCCCCCACACGCTCGTGTGGCCCACCTAACACAAATCTAGCCACGTTTATGAGATTCACCTAGTCTAGTTCACTATATACTACACCATCATACATTTTACTATATTGGGCCCACGGGCCCATTGGGCCCCCTCCGCCCATCGCGCCCAAGCAAACCCCAACCCACAAGAATACTACTGATGGCCTCAACTATCGCGTCGAAGCCCCACACGTGCGCTCGCACGCTCGTGTGGCTACTATTGCCGTGACCGGCACTTCGGCATTTGCCGCTCTACAACTAGAGTAGAGAGAGTTACACACCTGATAGGACTCTGGGGCTAATCCGCGCTCCGATCACTCTTGTGCCCAAACGCCCTCCAAGATGTGTTTACTCTCCTCCTAGGATGCTCCTTATATAGCTAGCTCTTCACCTTCATTCTTTGTGTCTTTCCGATGTGGGATCCCTTCGTCAGTAGAGTTTAAATTCAACTGAAACTCTTGCCGTCCAATCCGCAAAAATAAATACTCCATTGCTTGTCATGAGATTCGAACCCAGGCTCCCTTGCTGCTGCACGCCTTACTTCCAACGCCCAGGCCACTCGGCCACTTTGATTTTTATGCCATAAAACCACACCTTTTAATCTTTAAACCCTTCCTACTCCAGCCCATAACCGCCTAAAAATAAAACATGCAAGATGCTGCTTCCGTCGCTCGAACCAGCGCCCACGCGCACCTCCAGCTCCTAAGTGCCGCACAGGAACCACTTGGACAAGTTGCTGTTTGCGTCAAAACACGCCCCTACTCATTTTTAAGGCCTTCTACCCTGCAACGCCATACTCCAAAAATTAAAACCCATCTGCTGCCTTCTTGAATCGAACCTAAGACCCTCACAGACGCTACCTCCAAATTTCTTAAAGCACAAGACACTGACCACTTTGCCAAAGCCTCACTTGTGCCAAAAATTACCAAAAATTAATCTTAAGGCCTCCCTTGGCCCAATTCCTTTTTACCCTAAAAATCTAAATTTTCCAAAGCCTTCCCTTCTCATCCCAACATTCTTAGAGCCTCTAAAACTCAACCAAGCACTCCCAAAAACCCACTAACACTTGATTTAAAACCCAATACGCACAGCCCCTAAACCAGGGTGTTACAATTCTACCCTCCTTAAAAATAATTTCGTCCTCGAAATTACTTTACTAGCGAACGTCCGTACAACCTATCCTACCACACTACGCTCTTGCTGCGCACTCTGATCTTAATAAAGCTGTCATTCCACCTAGACCATGCCCGCGACAACACGTCCCCTAGAACTCATATCTAGCGTCGCGATTTAATCTGATTAAAAGTTTTATGCATTAGAAATTTTGTTCCACTGTTTAATCCACGAGCAAATTTTATGAGCAAGTTTCGGAAGTCGTTCTTCGAGCAATCAAAGTTTCGTTTCTAAAGTAATCCACTATTGCAATCATCCGATCACATCAATAACTCACAAGCAATAGTAAAGGGTACTTACCGTGGACTTCGGTCTGAGGTACAGTGCCATGCCAACCTAACTCGAAAACCTTTTATAAAAGCCCATATTTGAATAGCCCGCTTTGAAAATCAAGTTTTGAGCCCAAAACCCTCAAAGCCGAGTTTTGAACCGGGCTCGATATTAAATCAGTAACATCCCCAAACCCGGCCCATTCACTACGAATCGAATCGGTTATGTCACCGGGAAAAGACGGTTGAAAATCTTCTTAATTTAAAATAAAACATCGTAGTTTCTTTGAATTTTGGAAAACATATCTTTGGAATAAAACTTTGCTATTAAACTCATTCATTTTTAAAACTTTAGTTTATAATATCCAATTTGAATAAATAGGTTGCAAACCATAAATCATTTTCACGTAGCAATTTAATTTAAATAAACCATAGTTAAAGTAATACCAAAACATAAAATGGCCTTTATTACAACCCAACAATTCAAATAAAGTACTTATATCAAAATCAAGCATGAAATAATTGAACATCATCTTGGCATGGGCCACCTTGTCCTCTCCGATCCCGGCCCAGACTTTATGCACTACCGAAATGGTTAAGGAAAAAGGTGAGTCACCCAGACTCAGTGTGCTACCCTTTTTCCCGGATTAGCAAAATATCACATACAAACATAATCATGATAATCATGCATCCCAATCATATGCACCCAATCCTAACCGTCCATACACCTTTTCTACCCCGTGTGGTACCAAACCACTGGTGGTGCCAAACCACCGTGACGTATAGTCACAATGTGTTACTAAAACACTCGTGACCGAAGTCACAAATCCAATGATGGGGCCAACCCATCGTGTGATACCAAATCACCGCGACAATCCCGTGTATCTCAAAAGTGGGGCCAACCCACGGTGGTGTTAACCACGTGGACGAGTCGCAATGAGGTGCCAAACCTCGGTGTCCCAAAGACACAAATGTGGTACCAAACCACTGGTGACCGTAGTCACGATAATCGAGTGATGGGGCCAACCCATCGTGTGATACCAAATCACCGGCGTCAATCCTCAATACCGCCTTGTGGGGCCAACCCACCGTGGTGCAAAACCACGGGACGACGCTGAGGTGCCAAACCTCCTGGAGGTGCCAAACCTCTGGTGACCCAAAGTCACAAAGTTGTGTTACTAAAACAACGGTGCTCGTCAAAGACAAAATATCACCGCACCCTCCACTCATATCACCCATCATCATACCAACTCATGTATAGTATTCAAATCATGCAAACATGTTTAACGTTGCATCTCATAGCACATACATCATAAATCATGACATCATGTATCAATAATAAAGATTACTCACAATGAAACGGACTTACGAATCCGTGCACATACCCCATAGGGTATCATATCACTCAACCATACTATTTCGGTTTTACCAATCAATCAGTTTATCAAACATATACAAAGCAAGAAGTGTGTTAGTTTACACACCTGATTACTAATGCGACTATCAAATCCCGTAGATCAAGATCTAACGCACTAGATCCCCCATTCCTTAACACTTTTCGAGCACTAGCCACAACCCGAGATATGCGAGATCAAGCCTTCCCCTACAATCGGCCAAAACTAAACAACATAATCATGCTAATCAACCTTTAAGGGTATAACCGTAATTCTACCTACTAAGGGTATTTTCGTAAATTCACACCTGCAATGGCCTTTCTGAAGGCCTAATGTCGCCACTAGCGACTCAGCTACCACTTCCGGTTGAAATGGACTATTGGGCCTAAAGCCCAATTTCCGGCCCATTCGGGCCCACACGCTCGTGTGGCCCACCTAACACAAATCTAGCCACGTTTATAAGATTCACCTAGTCTAGTTCACTATATACTACACCATCATACATTTTACTATATTGGGCCCACGGGCCCATTGGGCCCCTTCGCCCATCGCGCCCAAGCAAAACCCCAACCCACAAGAATACTACCGATGGCCTCAACTATTGCGTCAAGCCCCACACGTGCGCCGCACGCTCGTGTGGCTACTATTGCCGTGGACCGGCGCCGGCATTTGCCGCCTACAACTAGAGTAGAGAGAGTTACACACCGATAGGACTGGGGCCAATCCGCCCGATCACTCTTGTGCCCAAACGCCTCCAAGATGTGTTTACTCTCCTCCTAGGATGCTCCTTATATAGCTAGCTCTTCACCTTCATTCTTTGTGTCTTTCCGATGTGGGATCCCTTCGTCATGAGAGTTTAAATTCAATGAAACTCTTGCCGCCCAATCCGCAAAAATAAATACTCCATTGCTTGTCATGAGATTCGAACCCAGTGCTCCTTGCTGCTGCCGCCTTACTTCCAACGCCTGTGCCACTCGGCCACTTTGATTTTTATGCCATAAAACCACACCTTTTAATCTTTAAACCCTTCCTACTCCAGCCCATAACCGCCTAAAAATAAAACATGCAAGATGTCGCCTGGTCGCCGAACCAGCGCGCCACGCGCACCTCCAGCTCCTAAGTGCCGCACAGAACCACTTGGACAAGTTCTTCGCTTTGCGCCAAAACACGCCCCTACTCATTTTTAAGGCCTTCTACCCGCAACGCCATACTCCAAAAATTAAAACCCATCTCACGCCTTCTTGAATCGAACCTAAGACCCTCACAGACGCTACCTCCATTTCTTAAATCACAGAGACACAACCACTTTGCCAAAGCCTCACTTGTGCCAAAAATTACCAAAAATTAATCTTAAGGCCTCCCTTGGCCCAATTCCTTTTTACCCTAAAAATCTAAATTTTCCAAAGCCTTCCCTTCTCATCCCAACATTCTTAGAGCCTCTAAAACTCAACCAAGCACTCCCAAAAACCCACTAACACTTGATTTAAAACCCAATACGCACAGCCCCTAAACCAGGGTGTTACGGGTAATTTGTCAATTCAGTCTCGATACTAACCCTCTAATTCAAGCCTTTATCCACACCTTTAACCCAAGCCCTGTTACAACCCATAAAAGACCTTTTGATTTGTGTATCATATCATTTTACAGTGGTGGAGATTTGATTTTCATGCAAGCTTATGGGATTAACTTTTCATGTTCGACTTCTGAGTGCTTATTTTTGAAACTTAAACACTTCGAGTGATTTGAGTGAATCTTTAGTGAGGATGTCAATTTTTATCGATTTTGAATCAGAGGTAATTATTTAGGTAAGCGGAAACACCTATTTTTCGTACTATAAAAACTATGACTTTGATTGTTTGAATCTTTAGGAACTTTCTGGTTAAGTAATCAATGTATGAATTACCTATGAATTATGATGAAACATTATGGATGAAGGTTATGAATTGAGGAAATTCTATTTTAATTTTGAGTTGAGATTTTTGCTTGAGGACAAGCAAAAGCTTAAGTGTGGGGGCATTTGATAAACCGTAATAGTAACATATTTTATCTCCACATTTAGCATGCTTTTGGATTATTTATCCCTTGAATTATGGAATTTGGTGCTCTTAATCCTTTAATTTCATGTTTTATACTCAGGAGAGCATAGGAGGATGAAAAGAACGGAAAACGGGCTTAAAACGGGCCAAATGGGCCAAAGTAGGAAATCAACACGGCCTGGGCCCAAAGCACACGGCCGTGTCCCTACCGTGACAAAGAGGAATTTCACTCAGAATAGGATACTTAGAGGCAAAGAAACACATTCCAAAGCATATATAAACACCCTAGAGGCCAACCTTGAAAGGGGCGTCCAGCTAGCCCAAAGAGCCAAGCCAGAGAGGTCAGAATCGTGGGATTTACTCGAAGAAATCCAGTTGATTCATCTCAAGAAGCCGAAATCATACTCAAGACGGCGGATCTCTACTTCAATTCCTTCAGGGGGTTTTAGGGTTTTCTTCTATTTTGTTTTATCTTTTCTTCTAAGATGTATTCTTTTATTATTATGAACTAAACCCCTCAGATACCTAAGGGGGATGAAACCTAAGACGGATCATGTTATTGTTTTCTGAACTATATGATAAATACTTGATTTGTTCTTAATTATGTGTTCTTAAATCTTGCTTTTGATATTCCAGGGTATTGATTCAAGTATCGATGTGCTTAGGCAGTGGAGCAAAAGTCCCTGTCTAAGAGTAGATCTAGCATAGTTAAGCAAAGTTGATCGCAACCCTAGACATAGGATGACAAAAATCTGCCGGATTAGGGTCAAACCTAATATGGGAGTCCATAGATCGAGTTAATGCAATTCTAGGGGTTTTAATTAGAAAGAGATTTCAATTAATCAACCTAGGGTTAGACGTTAGTAGCCTCGAGAGAGGTATTAACATAAATTAGGGAATCCTACGGATCAAGTCAAGTGAATAAATCGTCTGGTTTAGAGTTAGATAACAAAAGAAGTCTAGGTGGATTCCTCCTTGGGTATTATCTTAATCAATTGGTTTTTCCCACAAGAATTTCCCTAATTCATTCTCTTTGTCTAAGCATCTTTAGCTTAGTAGTTAGTTAATTTTAGATTAAACAATAATTCACTTAAATTATTAGGCTAAATAATAGAAAGAAAGTTAGTATTAGTACTTTTGGTTCCTTTGGGTTTGACATTCCGTCCTTGCCACTAAACTATACTACTGTACGATAGGTGCGCTTGCCTCAATCGTTGTCACAGTTAGTTTCTAGGCTAAATCATTCATTATATAAATATTAAGAGTCTGACACACAATCATATATCAAATCAAGGGTGTGGTCTCGACATGCATAATCGAAGCAAGTTCTAGAATAACAAATCAATATTGACACACTCATAACCAACAATAAAGTGAGCAAGAAAAGTGTATGCTCTAAAAGGCTCAAAATCTCACAAAAAATATGGTTTTTGACGTCAACCTTGCAAATTTCAAACTTCAAAGTAATATTTAAATTTAGGGAAACAATCTAACAAGTTTTTAATTCTAAAAATAGACTTATCATGCTTGATTCTCTAATGTCTTAAAGTTTAAACCATCAATGCACAATTACCTATGACTTAATCCAAAACATATCAATAAAAATCATAAGTTAATAGAAATTTTATTCTAATAGTAATATGAGAAAATTTACTTAAGAACAATACATAATTCATGGATTTTCTAATAATACTATAATTAACCTCCCCACACTTAAGATGTACATTGTCCTTAATGTACAAAGACAGATAATAGGAATGTAAGCATAAAATCATAAGAGAGGGAAGGAGGTGAAACTTTCTAAATTATGGATGACATCCTTTGAAAGAAGCATGATGAACTAGGCAGAGGTAAAGGTGGGGGAGAATACTCCAGTAGTTTGTTCGTTCCTTTGTAGCACCTTGAACCTTTTGAAACTGTGGAGTCATCAGTAAAGTTGTAGGGAGTTTTAGTAATTGACTTCGTTATGGGTACTCGATAATAAATAGCCAGAGATAAAAAGAAATCAAAATATACTAATATAAATCAATGACAAGAAAGATAAAGAGAAAGAGTGTAAACATTAAAATAAAAGAAACAGAAAAAATAAATGGACTCAAAGGTCCTCATCAACCAGATGGTTCGTGAGGTGGGGGTTGTGGTGATATGTGGAAGTGCTGACAAGTCTGTTGTAGAGTCACCTCGAGGTCGTCGAATTGTCGAGTCAATGAAGCAGCCGCATGAACTGGTCTTTGAGGAGGTGGTAGCGCAGAAGGTGGTTGCGCACGGGGAGTTCGCGCCTGGGCCCTTCTGCTTGTTCGAAGCGAGAACGGTGACTTTAGTTTTACCTCGAGTATTAGTCATGGTGTATCATTCAAGCATCACCACAAGTAATATCGAAATAGTCCTAAATAATAGTATATTCCTAACATAGTGATTTTAAAATTTAAACAAAAAGCAGATATTTTTAATTAACAATAAAAAATACTAACTTATGGTACCCTTAACACATGAAATAAAAGGATCCTCAATTACTAATATAGAAAATAAACCTACTTAGAATAAGTAACAAAAATGGGAAGTAGTCATAAACATAAGCTACATTTAAATGGAATTAATAATAAGAATAAAATAATAAAAAAATAAAGATAATAAAAATAAATAGAAAATAAATATGAATGAAAAATAAAGGGGAAAAAATGACCGACGGTGGCAAGGATGATGGTCGGAGTGGGGCGCGACGGGTCAGGGAAGGGCGGCGAAGGACAGTTGGTCGATGGATTTTGGGTGGGGGAAAGGCTGGCGGCATAAGGTGGTGGCTGGTGTGGTGGCGGTTGATCGCTGTGAATCAGAGCTTTAAATTTATAAAAAGAATGATCGAACCTGAAAACTAACTCTGACAACGATTGAGGCAAGTGCACCTATCGAACAGTAGTATAGTTTAGGCAAGACCGGATTATCGAACCCAAAGGAATTAAAAGTACTAATACTAACTTTCTTTTTATTATTTAGCCTAAAATAAGTGAAGTTGTTTATTAATCTAAATTAATTAACTATTAAACTAAAGACTCTAAGACAAAGAAGAATGAATTTGGAAAATAACTTGGGAAAAACTCAGTTGATTTAGAAGATACTCTAGGAAGAATCCACCTAGACTTCACTTGTTATCTAACACTGAACCATACGATTTATTCACTTAGTTTGATCCGTAAGACTCCCTAACGTATATTAAACCCTCTCTCGAGGTGAATAACGTCTAACCCTAGGTTAATTACTGGAACTCTCGTTCTCTTATAGTAACCCCCTAGAATAGCAGTAAATCGATCTGTGGATTCCCATATTAGGTTTCACCCTAATCTGGCAAAATCTCGTCACCCTATCTCTAGGCGTGCGATCAACTCCGCTTAATTATATTGGATCTACTCTTAGGCAGGGTCTATTCCTCCTCCACCTAAGCACATTAAATTTGGATTAAGCTCACATAATTAAGAACAAACTAAGTATTTATCATATAATTCAGTAAACAATAACAAGATTCATCATAGATTTCATCCCCTTCGGGTATCCGAAGGGTTTAGTTCATAACAATAAAGGAAAACATCTCAAGAGAAAAGATAAAACAAAACATAAAGGAATTGAAGAGGAGATCCTCCGTCTTGAGTATAATTCTGGCTTCTTGAGATGGATCAACTGGCTATCCCTGAGTGAATCCCCGCAAATCTGCCTTCTCTGGCCTAGCACGACGCCCCTAGACGATGGCTTTGGGCCCCCTTCTCAGGTCATACTTAGGGTGTATTTATAGGCTCTTGAAATACGTTTCTTTCTCCCTAAGTATCCTTTCCCGAATGAAATTGTTCTTCTCCACGGTAGAGGCACGGCCATGGCGCACGCCCGTGTAAATCATGGACAGGCCGTGTTTGGATTTCTTAAATGAGACACGGTCGTGTGAGTCGGGGTTAGACCGTGTTCTAGATGATTGACTTGGCACGACCGTGTGGGTCCAAGTCCAGGCCGTGTCGATTTCTTCTTTGGTCCGTTTTGATCCATTTTGAGCCTGTTTCTCGTTCTTTTTATCCTTGGGTGCTTTCCTGGGTATAAGACATGAAAAGAAAGGATTAAGAGCACCTTTTTTACATAAATCAAAGGATAATTCATCCAAAAGCATACTAAATGTGGGCCTAGAATATGTTACTATTTCGGTTTATTAAATACCCCCACACTTAAGCTTTTGCTTGTCCTCAAGCAAAATTCTCAACTTACAATTAAAACGAACTTCCTATAATTCATAATAGTCATTGATAGTGTCTCATCATAATTCAGGGATATTTTATACATGGATAATTCAACTCAAAGTGTCCTAAAAATTCAAACAGTATAAGTCATAGATTTTGTAGCTCAAAAACATAGGCGTCTCCCTTCATCTAAATAATTACCTTTGATTCAAAATAAACAAGGTTTGACATCCTCACTAAAGATTCACTCAAACCACTCAAAGTGTTTAAGGTTCAAAATTAGGCACTCAAAAGCTGAACATGAAAAGTTAATCCCATAGGCTTGCATGAAAATCAGATCTCCACCACTGAAATATGAGATGAAACACAAATAAAAAGGTCTTTAACAGGGTTGTAAGGGGCTTAGGTTAAGGGTATGGATATAGGCTGAATTAGAGGGTTAGGATCGAGATTGAATTGACAAATTACCTAACTAAGAACTAATGAACTAATAATAATATTTACAACAATTGAAAACTAATAATACTAATAATACGAGCTTCTTTTTTTTTGATATTTAGAATTTAAATGTATAAGCTCGTTTAATCACATAACTAATAATGAATATTGAATATACTTTTGATGATTTTTTTTAGAACAAACTAAATACATAATAAGGGATAAATTTCTAAAATTCATAATTAGGCAACTAATCAAATCAAATCTCAATATAAGGGTAGTCAAAAGGAATGGTGATAACAAAAACAAAGGGTTTCTGGGTTAATATTAGCGGTTATGTCAATAAAAAGGGTTGTTAGGATTAAAAGGGGTTCACTAGGGGTTAATTTGTGAAGGTAGGCTTTTTATGGAGTAAGTGGGTTAAATCCTAGGTGCCTTTATAATCTCTGTGTATCAAATCAAAAAAAATGTGGTCTCGACATGTATAATCGATGCAAGTTCTAGAATAACAAATCAGTGTTGCCATACTCATAATCAATAAAGTGAGCAAGAAAAAGAATTTATGCTCTATAAGGCTCAAAAGCTCACAAAAATTATGGGTATTTTGATGTCAACCTCGTAAATTTCAAACTTCAAAGTAATATTTAAACTTAGTTCGATAACCTAGAAAATTTTTAATTTCTGAAAAATAGACTTATCATGCTTGATTCTCTAGTATTCTTAGAATTTAATTATCAATGCACAATTATCAATGACTTAATCTAAAACATATAAATAAAAATCATAAATCATCAGAAATTTCATCCTAATTAGTAATATGAGTAATTTACTTTCAAACAAGACTAAATTCAGGGATTTGAGAATAATGCAAAATGTTTGGTACCTAATTTCAGAAATTTGAGAATAATGAAAAAAATTAGGCACTTTTTTAGGTTGTTCACCCCCCCACACTTAAGATGTACATTGCCCACAATGTACAAAGATAGATAATATAAATGTAATTTTTAGATCAGAAGATATGGGGATAAGTAAAACTCCCTGAATTATGGATGAGCTCCTTGGAGGATGTGAAAAATACGTTGGAGGAGCCGATTTGGGTGACGATCCTGCGCTAGATGAAGAAATTGGGTAGCTCATATAGGATTAGCCAGGATATACTAATAATAATTAAAACTATACTAATTAACTACTTAAGGAAAAGCAAGCTAAAGTTGAGAAAAATAACGATGAAACTAAAATTAAAAGAAAAGATGGATGGACCGTAGAGTCCTTATTGTTGGATGTGATTTCTAAGGCTGAGGATATGGTGGTGGTTGTGGCGTGATTCCCTAGCAGCCTTTAGAACCTAAAATTAAGAAATTAAGATAAAATAAACTAAATGAAGCATAAGATTGTTAAAGGGAAGGAAATTGAAGCAAAAGAGAAAAATGAAATAAAAACTAGATAGCCTCAAATATCCTTGGCTTGTCGTTTGGATGAAGTTGCCGGCATGAACTCATGTGAATCGGTCTCCTTTGAGGAGATTGGCCTTTTACGCTTCTTTGCCATGTATATGATTTTGTTGTAGCTCAAGAGTTATAGAGGCTTTGTTTCTAAGGAAGGGGTAGAGATTTTTGAAAGAAAAAGAAGATGGAAGAAGGTGGGGTGAAGGAGGAGGGCTGTGGGGTTTAAATAAAATTTTGCATCTGAGGCTCTTCCACGCCCGTGGACGGAGGGTGTGTCAATTCACACGGCCGCATCGCACGGCCGTGTTCCTAGGCGTGTTGGTTCCCCATGCTCATGTCTAGCCTGTATTCAACAAGTTAGTATGTTGGCACGGTTTTAAGGCAGGGGCGTGTTCTGCCCGTGATTGGAAAGTCAGTAGCTTCACACGGTTATGGGGCACGACCGTGCCCCTTTATCGGTGCCCGTGGTGTAGTGGTTGGATCTGTGACGTCGAAAAGTGGTTGGAATTGATTCGCACGGCCTCTGCTATGTCAGTACGGGGATTCTTATGGTCGACATGGCCACAGCCAGATTCTGCACCCCTTGTTAGTTTATAACTAAGTGTTCAGAAAGAAAAGAAGAAAAGAAAAATAAATTTAAAGCAAAATATGAGAATAAATTATGTTAGTGCTCGGGTTGCCTCCCAAGAAGCGCTCGTTTATAGTCTTAAGCTAGACTCTCCTCTCGTTTGGTTTGTCAGGGTGGTTTGAGGAGTTGGAAGTCCTTCCTCATGCTATCATTTGTGTCTTTGTGAAAAAATTTGAGTCGAGATGTGTTTATAGTAAAAGTACCAAAAATAGGATTACTTACCTCGACTGTTCCGTGTGGGAAAACATTGGTTACCCTAAAAGATATTTCTTTGTTTGTGCTAGGGTCCGGAGGAGATATTCTAGGATCTGCCTGATCTAACAGTACCTGGTCCCCTATTTTGAAGTGGTTTGTTGTTCCTATTAGCTCTTTTGGGGGCTCCTTCGATTTTATCTTGTGGGGTTTCGGTTCTTCGTCGCGTATCCCTAATTTCTCATTGAAGTGTGTCTTCCACTCGTCTAGATCATCGAACTAAATCCCTCGATCTTCATGAGTTATTTCTTTGTTGGCATGGGGTTTAGGATCGGGTTCAGTTGTATTCTTTGGTGGTGCTTCCTGAAAAATAAGGGTTAACCGAATGGTTATCAGTAGAAATTACGTTCTCACCTTGATTACTCGATGTTCTAGCCGAGTAGAGAGCCTTGATGGTGACTGCCTCATTACCTATGCAAAGTATGAGTTCTCCTGCATCAACATAAATTTTAGTCCTGGCAGTTGCTAAAAAGGGTCTTCCTAAAATTAGGGGGATCGAATTATCCTCATCCATGTCTAAGACAACAAAATCTACTGGGAAAACGAATCTGTCAAATTTTACAAGAACATCTTCGATAATACCCCTAGGAATTCTAACAGTTTTATCAGCTAATTAAATGCTCATCTTAGTTTGTTTGGGTTTCCCTTGATGTAATTGTTTAAACAATTTATAAGGCATGACATTTATGCTTGCCCCTAAATCAGGTAACGCATTATCAACAGTTAGTCTACCAATTAAACATGGAATTGTAAAACTCCCTGGATCTTTTAGCTTTTATGGTAGTCTATTTTGGAGAATTGCTGAACACTTTGCGTTAAGTTCCACATGTGAAGACTCGTCTAACTTCCGTTTGTTTTTCAGAAGCTCTTTTAAGAATTTCCTAGAATCTGGCATCTACGAAAGAGCTTCAAGTAATGGTAAGTTAATATGTAATTTCTTTAAAAGTTTAAGAAACTTACCGAACTATTCTTCTGTGTCGTCTCTTCTTAATGCCTCAGGGTAAGGTACGCGAGGTTGGTACTCCTTGATTACTGGTTTTGGCGTGTCTTGTGTTACCTCAACTTTACCTTTTTCTACCTCTTTTCCTTGTGTTGGACTGGGTTCGTCTACTTCTTCGCTTTCTTGAGCTGTTATGGCTTGGATTTGCTCCTTTGGATTAATTTCAGTATTACTCGATAGACGCCCTTGCAGTCGTTCGGATATTAGCTTTGCAATTTCTCCGACTGACTGGGTAATTTCCCCGATTGCCTTTGTAAGTCCTCAAACTTGGTTCTCGATCTTTTTGATCGATGTTTGTTGGGTGTCGAGTGTTACCTCAGTTTTTTAGAGATGGGCTTCTGTGGATGCTATAAATTTGTTTAACGTCTCTTCAAGATTTGGCTTCTTTTCCTGTGGATAGGGCTAATTTTGAAAATTTTAAGGAGGTTGTTGTCTTTGATTTCCTTGATTTCCTTATCCTCCCCACGAAAAATTTGGGTGGTTCCTCCAACTTGGATTATAATTATTACTATATGGGTTATTATTAGATCTGAAATTGTTACCTATATAGTTCATCTGTTCGCTTTCGTGTCGGTTGGTAGGGTGGGTACTCAGGATTCGCCACAGTTCCACTTGTATCGCATCGCATGATGGATGTACTGCGAAGAACACAAACTATCAAGCTTCTTATTCATTAACTCTACCGATTTGATAGCATGGTTATCGCTGCGTCGAGGTTGTAAACTCGATCGCTTTTGTTGGCCTTGTTCTTGTAACATGCCACCGATAGTTATTCAAATGACATCTCTTCAATAAACTCGTAGGTCGCCTCGGGAGTTCTATTATTCAAGGTTCCACCGGTATGGTGAATCAATTAGTTGTCTCATTGAGGGCTTACACCGTTATAGAAAGTTTGGACTTGGAGCCACAAGGGTAAATCATGGTGTGGACACCTTCTCAAGAGATCCTTATATCTCTCCCATGCATCGTATAATGTCTCTAAATCCATCTGCACAAAAAAAGAGATATCATTACGTAATTTGGCCGTTTTGGCCGGTGGGAAATATTTTAATAAAATTGTTTCGGTCATTTGTTCCCATGTAGTGATTGACCCTCGTGGTAACAAGTTTAACCACTGTTTAGCTTTATTCTTTAATGAAAAGGGAAGTAACCGAAGCCGTATGGCATCATCAGAAACGCCATTTATTTTGAAGGTATCACAGAATTCTAAAAAATTAGCTATATGAGCGTTTGGATCTTCGTCCTGTAAACCATCAAATTGAACAAACTGTTGAATTATTTGTATAGTGTTAGGCTTTAATTCAAAATTATTAGCAGCTATAGTAGGCCTAACAATACTTGATTCGGCTCCTGTTAAATGCGGTTTAGCATAATCAAACATAGTACGAGGAGCATTATTTTCTGCCACATCTTGTGGTGGAAGATTATTTTCATCCATCCCTTCAGTAGGATTGGATCTGTCTTCTCGTTCTCTTTGGTAATTTAGGGCTTGCCTAATTTCTCTGCGATTTCTTCGAGCGGTAGCTTCATTATCACTGTCGTATTCTAAAGGTCCTCTCGGGTTCCTTCTAGTCATAAACTAGAGGTACCTACTAGGAAAAGAAAGAAAGAGAATTTAGCAAAATTAAAATTAAAACTAAAAATAAAAAATAAATTGCAAAAAAAAAATAATGGCTAAAGAAATAAAAATAGAGCTTTCTTAATATTTTAGTTCCCCGGCAACGGCGCCAAAAACTTGATCGCTGTGAATCAGAGCTTTAAATTTATAAAAAGAATGATCGAACCTGGAAACTAACTCTGACAACGATTGAGGCAAGTGCACCTATCGAACAGTAGTATAGTTTAGGCAAGACCAGATTATCTAACCCAAAGGAATTAAAAGTACTAATACTAACTTTCTTTTTATTATTTAGCCTAAAATAAGTGAAGTTGATTATTAATCTAAATTAATTAACTACTAAACTAAAGACTCTAAGACAAAGAAGAATGAATTTGGAAAATAACTTGGGAAAAACTCAATTGATTTAGAAGATACCCTAGGAAGAATCCACCTAGACTTCACTTGTTATCTAACACTGAACCATACGATTTATTCACTTAGTTTGATCCGTTAGACTCCCTAACGTATATTAAACCCTCTCTCGAGGCGAATAACGTCTAACCCTAAGTTAATTAGTAGAACTCTCGTTCTCTTATAATAACCCCCTAGAATAGCAGTAAATCTATTTGTGGATTCCCATATTAGGTTTCACCCTAATCCGGCAAAATCTCGTCACTCTACCTTTAGGCGTGCGATCAACTCCGCTTAATTATGTTAGATCTACTCTTATGCAGGGTCTATTCCTCCTCCACCTAAGCACATTAAATTTGGATTAAGCTCACATAATTAAGAACAAACTAAGTATTTATCATATAATTCAAGAAACAATAACAAGATTCATCATAGGTTTCATCTCTTCTGTATCCGAAGGGTTTAGTTCATAACAATAAAGGAAAACATCTCAAGAGAAAAGATAAAACAAAACATAAGAAATCCCTAAAACCCCCTAAAGGAATTGAAGAGGAGATCCTCCGTCTTGAGTATAATTCTGGCTTCTTGGGACGGATCAACTGGCTATACCTGAGTGAATCCCCACAAATCTGCCTTCTCTGGCCTAGCACGACGCTCCTAGACGATGGCTTTGGGCCCCCTTCTTAGGTCATACTTAGGGTGTATTTATAGGCTTTTGAAATACGTTTCTTTCTCCCTAAGTATCCTTTCCCGAATGAAATTGTTCTTCTCCACGGTAGAGGCACGGCCATGGCGCACGCCCGTGTAAATTGTGGACAGACCGTGTTCGGATTTCTTTAATGAGACACGATTGTGTGAGTCGGGGTTAGACCGTGTTCTAGATGATTGACTTGGCACGGCCATGTGGGTCCAAGTCCAGGCTGTGTCGATTTCCTCTTTGGTCCATTTTAATCTGTTTCGAGCCCGTTTCTCGTTCTTTTTATCCTTGGGTGCTTTCCTGGGTATAAGACATGAAAAGAAAGGATTAAGAGCACCTTTTTTACATAAATAAAAGGATAATTCATCCAAAAGCATACTAAATGTGGGCCTAGAATATGTTACTATTTCAGTTTATCAGCGGTGCAAAGAAAAGATAAGGGAAAGGGGAAATGGGAGGGAAGAGAAAGATTGAAAGAAGAGGAAAGGGGAAGAGTTTCGGGTTGAGGAAGAAAGAAAAAGGAGGGCGGAGGGTGGTCGATGGTGATCGGAAGTGGCAGGGGAGGGAGGGCTGCGGTGGCTAGGGTTTGGGGGGGTTGGGAGAAAGAAAGGAGAAGAAAGAAAAGGGAATTGGGGGTTTTATTAGTAACACGGTCGTGTAACGGCCGTGTTGGGTCACATAGCCGTATCAAACGCCCGTGTGGTAGAGCCTCTAGGCTGTGTTCGTCGCGATTTGCGAATGCTTAGTTTCACACGGCCTTGGACACGGCCATGTGTCCAGGCCGTGTGGTCCACAAGGCCGCGTCGCACACCCGTGTGCTAAGCCCTTCACTTCTCCCATGCCTGTATGGATTTCCACACGCCCGTGTGATTGCACACACGGCCGTGTGGCCTAGCCGTGGAGCCCCTTGATTTGTTTAAAATTTGAAAAATTAGGCTCTAATTTTCATACGGCCTTGGACACGCCCGTGTGTCCAGGCCGTGCGGGTGACACGGCCATGTCGCCAAGCCATGTTGCCCTCTGTCGATTTTCTTTATTTTTCAAAAAACTAAGTCCCCACATCCACACGGCCAGGGACACGCCCGTGTTTCCAGGCCGTGTGGGTCAAAAACCTGCATTTTAAAACATAAACGAAAGTGAAAATAAGCTAATTAGTAGAGTTAGTGCTCGGGTTGCCTCCCGAGAAGCGCTTATTTAGAGTCTAAGCTCGACTTACCTCTCATTCGCATAATCATGTTGGTTCGAGGAGTTGAAACTCCTCATTCCTGCTATCAATTTTGTTAAAATAAGGTTTTAGACGAGTAATATTTAGTTTGAAGGTACCAAATTTGAAATGAGTTACCTCGACTGTACCATATGGGAAAATATTAAGTACCGTGAAAGGAGTTGTTCCATTAGGTTCAGAAGTGGCACACGAGGATCTGCATTATCCATTATAACTCGGTCTCCAACCTTAATTTGACTCGTTTTATTTTTAGGCTCGTCATGGCTCTGCTTTGGTTCATCGTGTACTTTCAATTTCTCCTTAAACTGTGTTAGCCATTCATCTAGGTCCTCGATCTGGAGCCTTTGTTCCTCATAAACAGTTCTGTTCTCAATATGAGAAATAGACCATGGCTCTGTCATATTTTTTCGATGAATTTCTTGCAAAGAAGATTGAGCATTAAGTGCACTTACATTAACATGACTTGTATCATCTTGATCACTAGATATTCTGACAAAATCACGTGCTTGGAGTTTAATCATGTCATCACCTACACGAAGTATTAATTCCCCTGTACCAACATCAATAATGGTCCTAGCAGTTACTAAAAAGGGTCGTCCTAAAATTAAAGAAACGTCGCTATCCTCATCCATGTCTAAAACAACAAAGTCTATTGGGAATATGAATTTATCAATTTTGACTAGCACATCTTCAATTATACCCTTAGGAAATCTAATGGTTTTATCCGCCAATTGAATGCTGATAAACCGTAATAGTAACATATTTTAAGCCCACATTTAGCATGCTTTTGGATGATTTAAGCCTTGAATTATGTAATTTGGTGCTCTTAATCCTTTGTTTTCATGTTTTATACTCGGGAAAGCACCGGAGAGTGAAAAGAATGAGAAACGGGCTTAAAACGAACCAAATAGGCCATATCACGAAATTGACACGGCCTGGGCCCAAGACCACACGGCCGTGCCTCCTTATCAGACCTGAACACGGCCTAGCCACGATTCACACGGGCGTGTGCCATGGCCGTGTCCCTGCCACGGCCAAGAGGAGTTTTACTCGGAATAGGATACTTGGAGGCAAAGAAACACATTCCAAAGTCTATATAAACACCCAAATAATAATTTCACTCAGATTAGGATACTTGGAGGCCAAGTAAGGCATCTCCAAGCCTATATAAACACCCTAGGGGGGCAACTTAAGGGGGGTTTGACAGAAGCCCTCTGTGGGGGACGTCCAGCTAGGCCAAGGAGCCGAGCCAGAAAGGTCAGAACTGTGGGAATTACTTGAAGAATGCCAGTTGATTCATCTCAAGAAGTTGAAGTTATACTCAAGACGGAGGATCTCTCTTCAATTCTTTCAGGGGGTTTTAGAGTTTTTCTTATGTTTTGTTTTATCTTTCCTTTTGAGATGTATTCTTTTATTATTATGAACTAAACCCTCAGATACCTGAGGCGGATGAAACCTAAGATGAATCTTGTTATTGTTTTCTGAACTATATGATAAATACTTGATTTGTTCTTAATCATGTGTTCTTAATTCTTGTCTTGATATTTCGGGATATTTATTCAAGTACTGATGTGCTTAGGCAGAGGAGGAATAGACCCTGTCTAAGAGTAGATCTAGCATAGTTAAGCGGAGTTGATCGCACGCCTAGAGATAGGGTGACGAGATTTTGTCGGATTAGGGTGAAACCTAATAGGGGAGTCCATAGATCGAGTTAATGCAATTCTAGGGGTTTTAATTAGAAAGGGATTTCAATTAATAAACCTAGGGTTAGATGTTATTCGCCTCGAGAGAGGGTCTAATATACATTAGAGAGTCCTACGGATCAAGTCAAGTGAATAAATCGTCTGGTTCAGAGTTAAATAACAAGTGAAGTCAAGGTAGATTCTTCCTCGGGTATCGTCTTAATCAATTGGTTTTTCCCACAAGTATTTCTCCAAATTCACTCTTCTTTGTCTTAGAGTCTTTAATTTAATAATTAGTTAATTTAGAATAATCAACAAATTCCCTTTATTTTTAGGCTAAATAATAAAAAGAAAGTTAGTATTAGTACTTTTGGTTCCCTTGGGTTCGACAATCCGGTCTTGCCACTAAGCTATACTACTGTTCGATAGGCACACTTGCCTCAATCGTTGTCATAATTAGTTTTTAGGCTCGATCATTCTCATTATAAATTTTAAGACTGTGACATAGCGATCAAGTTTTTGGCGCCGTTGCCGGGGAACTAAAATATTAAGAAAGTTTAATTTTTATTACTTTAGCCATATTTTATTTTTGCAATTAAATTTTATTTCTATTTTGCTAATTTTTCTTTTATTTGCTTTTGACAGGTAATTTTAGTTTATAGAGGAGATGGCACTGAATAACTATCAGTGGCAAGTTATGAGGACAACGCCAACAGAAGCCGCCAGTGTCTTCCAAATCGACGCAGTAACCAGGCTATCAAATCGGTTAGAATTGTTAAATAAAAAATTTGATGGTTTATGTAATTCTTTGCAGGTACAACCTGTTATGCAGTGCGAAATAAGTGCAGGTGTGGCGAATCTTGAGTACCCACCCTACGGACATGGCATAGAAGGCGAACAAATGAACTATGTAAGTAATAATTTCAGATCTCAAAATAACCCTTATAGCAATACTTACAATCCAGGTTGGAAGAACCACCACAATTTTTCATGGCATGGTCAAGGAAACCAAAGGCAACAACACCCTCCAAATTTCCAACAAAGAAATTGCATCTATGTGGGAAAGGAAGCCGAACCTTGAGAAGATGCTGACAAAATACATAGCAGTTTTAGAAACTCGTTTTAAGAAAATAGAAACAAAACTTGAAGCATCGACACAGGAGCTCAAAGATCAAATTGGGCAAATCACCAAGATCTTATCAGAACAACCACAAAAAAGCTTGCCAAGCAACACTGAAACTAACCCAAAAGATCAAATTCAAACCGTAACAGCTCATGACAGTGAAAGGTTAGTGGAATCTGACCCGAGGCAAGAGCCTGTGGTAAGTGAAGGTAAGGTTGAGGTAAGCCATGATGTACCGAACCCGGTGATTACAGAGTACCAAGCTCGTGTGCCATACCCCAATGCGATAAAGAAAGACCGCACAGAGGAGCAATTCGGTAAATTTCTTAACCCTCCAAAGAAGTTACATATTAACTTGCTGTTTCTTGAAGCTCTTTCGCAGATGCCAGATCCTAGATCTCGTGTCAATAAAGAAGAAATTCATGAGGAACGAAAGCTTCGGATCGATGAACTAGACGAGTGGAAGGTACACTTCAAAGAAATACACGAAGCAAAAATGAGGCAACTCCACGAGAAACTTAACGATGGGACAACCCAACTTAAGATAGGAGATCGGGTACTCAAAATCTTCCCAAATGGAACAGTCGAGGTAACCAATCCTAAATTCAGCACTTTTAAGGAAAACACTACTCGACTTAAACTATATATCAAAAACCGAATTGATCACATGAGAAAAAATTTTCACCTCCTCAAACCACCCTGATTATACGAATAACAGGTAAGTCTAGCTCAAGACTTTAAACGAGCGCTTCTCAGGAGGCAACCCGAGCACTAACCCTACTAATTAGTTTAGTTTTATTTATTTCCATGTTTACGCCCAGGTTTCCCATACTCACACGGTCTTGCACATGACCGTGGTCGTGGCCATGTGGGCACCATAGGTAGGTAAAAGGGCATGGCCATAGACGTGTGGCAACAGGACAAATTTTCCCAAAACACAGGCTGCATCTCTATTTAAACTCCCCCTTCTTCCTTTTTCTTTTCCAATTATCTTTCTTCTTTCATTTTCCATTATTTACTTTTACTTTTATTTTTATTTACTTTATTATTTTCTTCTTATTCTTCATGCCATTTAGATTTAGCTTAGGATACAATAAAATCAAACCGGCTACTTCTAGGATTCAATTTCAAACGGATTGAGGCGCTTCCCCATGTTCACCTCTGCCCAATCCTATCCGATTTCCCTCTAAGGGATCCATCCAAAATTCAGGAAGTTTCACGTCTCTCCCTATCTTATGATTTTATTATTATTTTGCTATTATCTATCTTTGTACATTAAGGGCAATGTACATCTTAAGTGTGGGGGGGTTAACTATAGTATTATTTGAAAATCCCTGAATTATGCCTTGTTCTAAAGCAATTTCCTCATATTATGATTAGAATGAAACTTCTTTTGATTTATGATTTTTATTGATATGTTTTAGATTAAGTCATTGATAATTGTGCATTGATGATTTAAACTTAAAGATACTAGAGAGTCAAGCATGATAAGTCTATTTTTCAGAAATTAAAAATTTTTAGGTTGTTAACCTGAATTTGAATATTACTTTGAAGTTTGAAATTTACAAGGTTGACATCAAAAACCCATAATTTTTTGTGAGATTTTGAGCCTTTAGAGCATATATTCTTTTTCTTGCTCACATTATTGATTATGAGTGTGTCAACGTTGATTTGTTATTCTAGAACCTGCATAGATTATACATGTCGAGACCACACTTTTGATTTGATATACAGAGATGATAAAGGCACCTAGGATTTAACCCACTTACTCCACTAAAAAGCTTACCTTCATAATTAACCCCTAGTGAACCCATTTGATCCTAACAACCCTTTTATTGACTCACCCATTAATATTAACCCAAAACCCTTTGTATTTGTTATCACCATTCTTCTTGACTACCCTTTCTGTCGAGATTTGATTTTGAGCAGTTACCTAACTATGTTCTATATTTCAGCTGTTAAAGTTCTTTATTATTATTTGTGATTTGTTCTTAAAAAAAACGAAGTATATTCATTATTAGTTTTATTAGTTCTGTGATTAAGTGAGCTTATATGTTTAAATTCCGATTATTGAAGAAAAAGTTCGTATTATTAGTATTACAAGTTTTTAGTTGATGTAATTATTAGCTCATGTTTCTAGTTGGGTAATTTGTCAATTCAATCTCGATTCTAACCCTTTAATTCAGCCTTTATCCACACCTTTAACCCAAGCCCCGTTACAACCCTGTTAAAGACCTTTTGATTTGTGTATCATCTCATATTATAGTGGCGGAGATTTTATTTTCATGCAAGCCTATGGGATTAACTTTTCATGTTTGACTTATGAGTGCTTTTTCCTGAACCTTAAACACCTCGAGTGATTTGAGTGAATCGTTAGTGAGGATGTCAATCCTTGTCGATTTAGAATCAGAGGTGATTATTTAGATGAGAGGAAACACCTATGTTTTCATGCTACAAAATGTATGACTTAGATTTGTTAGATCTTTAGGACTCTTTGAGTTGAATTATTCATGTATAAATTATCTGTGAATTATGACAAAACATTATTGATGAATATCATGAATCGAGGAAGTTTGTTTTAATTATGAGTTGAGAATTTTGCTTGAGGACAAGCAAAAGCTTAAGTGTGGGGGTATTTGATAAACCGTAATAGTAACATATTTTAAGCCCACATTTAGCATGCTTTTGGATGATTTAAGCCTTGAATTATGTAATTTGGTGCTCTTAATCCTTTGTTTTCATGTTTTATACTCAGGAAAGCACCGGAGAATGAAAAGAACGAGAAATGGGCTTAAAACGGACCAAATAGGCCATGTCACGAAATCAAAATGGCCTGGGCCCAAGACCACATGGCCGTGCCTCCTTCTTAGACCTGAACACGGCCTAGCCACGATTCAAACGGGCGTGTGCCATGGCCGTGTCCCTGCCACGGTCAAGAGGAGTTTTACTCGGAATAGGATACTTGGAGGCAAAGAAACACATTCCAAAGTCTATATAAACACCCAAATAGGAATTTCACTCAGATTAGGATACTTGGAGGCCAAGCAAGGCATCTCCAAGCCTATATAAACACCCTAGGGGGGCAACTTAAGGGGGGTTCGACAGAAGCCCTCTGTGGGGGACGCCCAGCTAGGCCAAGGAGCCGAGCCAGAAAGGTCAGAATTTTGGGAATTATTTGAAGAATGCTAGTTGATTCATCTCAAGAAGCCGGAGTTATTCTCAAGACGGAGGATCTCTCTTCAATTCCTTCATGGGGTTTTAGAGTTTTTCTTATGTTTTGTTTTATCTTTTCTTTTGAGATGTATTCTTTTATTATTATGAACTAAACCCTCAGATACCTGAGGGGGATGAAACCGAAGATGAATCTTGTTATTGTTTTCTGAACTATATGATAAATACTTGATTTGTTCTTAATCATGTGTTCTTAATTCTTGTCTTAATATTTCGGGATATTGATTCAAGTACTGATGTGCTTAGGCAGAGGAGGAATAGACTCTGTCTAAGAGTAGATCTAGCATAGTTAAGCGGAGTTGATCGCATGCCCAATGATAGGGTGACGAGATTTTTTCAGATTAGGGTGAAACCTAATATGGGAGTCCATAGATCGAGTTAATGTAATTCTAGGGGTTTTAATTAGAAAGAGATTTCAATTAATCAACCTAGGGTTAGACGTTATTTGCCTCGAGAGAGGGTCTAATATACATTAGGGAGTCCTACGGATCAAGTCAAGTGAATAAATCGTCTGGTTCAGAGTTAAATAACAAGTGAAGTCTAGGTAGATTCTTCCTCGGGTATCGTCTTAATCAATTGGTTTTTCCTACAAGTATTTCTCCAAATTCATTCTTCTTTGTCTTAGAGTCTTTTGTTTAATAATTAGTTAATTTAGAATAATCAACAAATTCCCTTTATTTTTAGGCTAAATAATAAAAAGAAAGTTAGTATTAGTACTTTTGGTTCCCTTGGGTTCGACAATCCGGTCTTGCCACTAAGCTATACTACTGTTCGATAGGTACACTTGCCTCAATCGTTGTCATAGTTAGTTTTTAGGCTCGATCATTCTCATTATAAATTTTAAGACTGTGACATAGCAATCAAATGCTCATCCTAGTTTGTTTGGGTTTCCCAAGACCTAGCTGTTTAAACATTTTATAAGGCATAACATTGATACTTTCCCCTAAATCAGCTAAAGAATTATTAACAGATAAACCACCGATTAAGTAAGGAACCGTAAAACTCCCTGGATCTTTTAATTTGTGGGGTAGTTTATTCTGTAAAATTGCTGAGCAAACTGCATTTAGCTCCACATGTGGCGCATCGTCTAACTTCCGTTTGTTTGCCAAAAGCTCTTTTAAAAATTTTACTGAATTGGGCATCTGCGAAATAGCTTCAATAAACGGTAAGTTAATATGTAATTTTTTTAGAGTTTAAGAAATTTACCGAATTGTTCATCTGTACGGTTTTTCTTTGTCGCATTGGGATATGACACACGAGGTTTGTACTCTGTACTTACCAGTTTTAGTTTTTTATCGCTTACCTCAACCTTACCTTTATCTACCATGTTTTCTTGCCTCAATTTTGGTTCGTCTAACCCTTCACTATCGTGAGCAGTAATGGCTTGAAGTTGCTCCTTTGGGTTAGTTTCAGTGTTGCTTTGTAGGCTGCCTTGTGGTCGTTCAGATATTAGCATAGCAAGCTATTCTATTTGAGTCTCGAGACCTTGAATCGACACTTGTTGATTTTTTAGTGCAGTTTCGGTGTTCTGGAAGCGCGTTTCTGAAACCGAGATGAATTTAGGTAGCATCTCTTCAAGGTTTGGCTTCTTTTCCTATTGGTAAGGTGGCTGAAAGCCTGGAGGGGGTTGCTGTCTTTGGTTTCCTTGTCCTCCCCATGAAAAGTTTGGGTGGTTCCTCCAACCTGGATTGTAAGTGTTACTATAGGGATTATTCTGAGGTCTCGAATTATTACCCATATAGTTCATCTGTTCGCTTTCTATGCCAGTGTTGTAGGATGGATATTTTGTATTGCCCATTCCTCCTCCATTCGTATCACACTGTATTACTGGATGTACCTGCGAAGAACCACACAAACAATCAATCTTTTTAGTTAAAAGCTCTACATGGTTTGATAACATGGTGACTGCGTCGAGGTTGAAAACATCGGCTGCCTGTGTTTGCTTCGTCCTCATAACTTGGTACTGATAGTTATTCAGTGACATCTCTTCAATGAATTCATAGGCAGCCTCAGGTGTTTTGTTGTTTAGTGTACGCTGTGTGGCCGCATCAATCAATTGCCTAGTTGAGGTTCACACCATTGTAAAAAGTTTGAACTTGTAGCTATAGAGGTAACCCATGGTGTGGGCATCTTCTCAGTAGATCCTTGAATCTCTCCCATGCATCGTAAAGTGTTTCTAAATCCATCTGCACAAAAGAAGAGATATCATTCCTCAATTTAGCCATTTTAGCCGGCGGAAAAAATTTAAGTAAAAAATTTTCAGTCATTTGTTCCCATGTAGTGATTGATCCTCGTGGTAACGAGTTCAACCACTGTTTAGCTTTTTTCTTTAACGAGAAGGGAAACAACCGAAGGTGAATGGAATCATCAGAAATGCCATTAATCTTGAAAGTGTCGTAGAATTTTAGAAAATTTGCCAAGTGATTGTTTGGATCCTCATCCTGCAAACCATCAAACTGAACAAACTGCTGAATCATCTGAATAGTGTTAGGTTTCAGTTCAAAATTATTTGCAGCAACAGCAGGTCTAACAATACTTGATTCAGTTCCTGTTAAAGTGGGCTTAGCATAATCATACATAGTCTGAGGAGCAAGATTCTGATTTACTGGATCTGCAACGACCACAGGAGGTTGCGGATTATTCTGGGGATCAGCCATCTCCTCGGTATTATTGGTATCGTCCTCTTGCTCTTCCTCTATATACTGTAGACTTCGCCTTATCTCCCTACGATTTATACGAGCGGTGCTTTCTATCTCACTATCAAAAAGCAAAGGTCCTGACGGGTTTCTTCTAGTCAAAAACTAAAATTACCTGCCAGAAGCAAATAAAAGGAAAGTTAGCAAATTAAAATAAAATAAAAATAAATTGCAATAAAAATTAATAATGGCTAAAGTAATAAAAATTTAGTGTTCCTAATATCTTAGTCCCCGGCAACGGTGCCAAAAACTTGATGGGCTTAAAACTAACTAATATTTCGACAAAGGCAAGCGCACCTATCAAACAGTAGTATAGTTATGGTGAGTCTGGAATATCGTATCCTCAAGGACTAAAATTACTAGTAATAACTATCTTTTCTATTATTTAGCCTAATAATTAAGGGATTTGTTTTTAATATAAAATTTAACTAACTAATTAACTATGAGCGCGACAGAGAGTGAAGAGAGTAATCGAATGAATAAAGACAATACCCAAGGAAGAATCCACCTAGACTCCACTTATTATTCTGACTCTGAATTAAATGATTTATTCACTTGACTTGATCCATAGAAATCCCTAAATTATGTTAATATCTCTTTCGAGACTAAAAACAACTGACTCTAGGTTGATTAATTGAAATTTCTTTCTAATTAAAACCCCTATCGTCGCATTAACTCGATCTATGGATTCCCTTATTAGATTTGACTCTAATCCTGCAAATTTATGTCATCCTATTTCTATGGTTGCAATCAACTCCACTTAATTATGCTAGATCTTCTCTTAAACAGGGACTTTTGCTCCACTGAATAAGCACATTAAACTTGAATTAATATTCCTGAAAACATCAAAACAATGATTAAGAACACATAATTAAGAACAAGATCAAGTATTTATCACGTAATTCAAATTTATTAAATAATAAGATTCATCTAGGTTTCATCCTCCCTAGGTATTTAGGAAGTTTAGTTCATAGCGTAAAAGGAAAACATCATAGAATTAAGAAAACAACAAGACATGAATAACCCAAAAACTTCTAAGGAACTTGATGGAGATCTTCAATCTTGGAGTGAATCCGCTTCCGAGATGATTCCAACGGCTTCCTTCGAGTAATCTCTGTGATCTACTCTGTGTCCCCCTTTTTAGGTCTTCCTATGGCTCGTATTTATAGACTTTTGAAGTCTCAGAAACCCTAAAAATTGGCTTTTTCCGCGTGAAAACAAAGTAGGTTACGGCAGGGACACGGGCGTGTGCTCAGCCCGTGTGAGAGTGCGTAGGCTGTGTGGGAATTTCAGTGAATCGCAATCGACACGGGCTGGCAAACGGGCGTGTGTCCAGCCCGTGTGAGTCACACGGGCATGTGCTCCACCCATGTGGTTCTGGCTTGGCTGTGTGGATCCTTAATATGGCCCGTTTTGTTCGGTTTTGGCCCGTTTTCCACTCCTTTCGCTTCCCTATGCTCTCCTAAGTATAGAAATACAAATTTAATGGATTAGGAGCATCGAATTCACCAAATTATATAAATAATCATCCAAAAACACGCTAAGCGTGGGTTTAAAATGTGTTACTTTTATGGTTCATCACAGCAATATTTTTCCAAGTGAGTGGACTTCTTGCAGTGAGTGCATGGTAGAAACTTCTTTTTGGCAGCTTCCTTCTTCCCTTTCTCTTTCTTTTCTAACCAAGGCTTCTTGCCCTTATGACTTGAGCTTGAGCTTGAGCTTTCTCTACTCCTGGCCTAAAAAGCTCCCTTAGAATGCTCCTCCATTCTATTTGCTCTTCTTTGCTCCTGTGCATAGAGAGCATTTATCAACTCTGTCAAGGGTATAGCTGATAGGTCTTTCGAGTCTTCCAAAGAAGAAATTATTGACCCATACATCTCTGGCAAAGTAGTAATGACTTTTTCAACTATCCTCTTGCCACTAAACTCATCTCCAAGCAGTCTTATGTTGTTGACTGTGGCCATAATCCTGTCAGCATATTGCTTGATGGTTTTAGACTCCTTCATCCTTAGATTCTCATAGTCCCTTCTCAAATTTATCAACTGCTGCTGCATGGTCTTGTCTGACCCTTGAAACTCTTCCTTGAGTCTGTCCCAGGCCTGCTTTGGAGAGTCACAAGCCATTATCCTTGTGAAAATAACATCTGAAACTCCATTTTGAAGGCATGACATAGCCTTATACTTTTTGGCAGTGTCCTCATTATACTGCCTAATTTGAGCTATGGTTGGATTAGCTCTCAAAGGTGGTGGCTCTGTGTCAGTAAGAACAACATTCCATAGATCATTAGCCTACAGATATGTCTTCATTTTCATAGCCTAAATGTTGTAGTTCTCACCAGCAAAGACAGGTGGTGGTGGTGGTGAAAAACTCATCCTTTTGCAGTAACTAAACAAGCCAACAAAGATAGCTTCTGTTTCTTTTCTTTCAAGCACGATTCACTTAAAGAATCAACACAAACAACAAACACACAGTAAAGGTCCTCAAAGATGACAGGCTCTTGATACCATTTGTTGAGTTTTTAATCTCAAAACAAGAACAAAAGAACTAAAATTTGTGTTGAAAGATGAAAAACAGAAGCAAAAAAAATAGACGTTGAAGGAGAAAATAAGTTGACTTATCTCATTACCTAAACCAGCCAAAATAACTTGTACATATATTTCTATTACATTGAAAGAACAATAAATTTTTGCTTGTGCAAGTGAACAAGCTGTAACATCAGCTTAATGATAACCTAAGACCTGTCTAAAACTGCTTAGTACTTGACTAACTTTATCCAGTCAAAAAGTTGTTGTGAAATCAAATACAGGTCATCTGTTACAAAAAAGTAATTCATCCGGATAACATCATAGACATTTGCATGCTGCTGTATTTCATCCAAATTTCTTGCATACTGCTGTTTGTGACCACCTTTTAACAGACTGCTTGCACCACCCTTAAGATGCTAACCGTGGCACAGGTCTCGTTAAAAGCGGTACTTTCCCTGAGCTTCAAATTCTTCAAGGCCTTCAAGATTGCCCTTTTAGCTGCCTTCTTAGAGCTCAAGTATTTTCTAACCTCATTAGCAAAGCCTTTTGTATCACCTCTCTTTCGGCGCAAGATAGATTAAAGTTCTACAGTGCGTTCCTTTACTTGCAATAAGGCATCCTTGGCAGTGGTGAATACATCTAAAAGCCCAAGAGATCCATTCAACAGCTCATCGACATATTCCCCTTGCTGTTCATGGGATAAGATTTGTTGAGTCGTGGTAGTGTGACGCGCTTTTCAAGTGCAATCATGTAAATCTTGAAGTCTATCGAGGTTTTGGTTTAAGGACGACGATGTAGATGCCGACTCAGATGATGCCAATCTGCTCAAATTCTCATCAACCTCGGAAGTAAGAGGGTGGGCTCGAGAGGGAAAGCTATTGGAACGAGTGCGGTAATTAGTGGTAGCCATTATTTCTTCTGGAAATAAAAACTTGGAAGTTGTGATCTAAATTCAATTTTCCTTCTTCCTTTCATCTACCTAATATATATATATATGCATATATTGTGTGAAAGAGGAGACATGAAGAATCTCACCCTTCCAAATTGAAGTCATGAGGTAACATGAACTTGATACCAATCTGAACTACTATGTCAGCATGGTTTAGCGATATCTTCCTCCTAACATGCTCCACAACTCATAACTTGATTATTTTAATTAGTATATCTTAATTCCTGATATAATAAAACTATACTATATAATGGGGCTATGCACGAGTGGCTTTAAGCTTGCTTCAACTGACAGTGGCTACTTGTCTATTACTTGGAGACAAGAGACTAATTTATGTAGCTATTATTGTTTAATCATTTCCATTAACATCGACTTGAACATGTGCATGCAATTAACATGGTTGAGTTTATTCATTTCTTGTCGTGTAGGAGGCAGGCAAGATCTGCAATCTCAACCTGTACATAGTTTGCAACTTATAGAAAAATGGGTGGAGTTTAACGATCAATGCAGGATGACTAAGCTATGAGCATAACTGAGAGACAGTTTTCGTTAAATAATGGACCTTTTAAACACAAAATTAAATAAAGATTAAAAGAAAAATCAACCTAATTGGAGTAATAATGGCAAGGGGTAGGACAAGATCCATTTTCGTATCCTTTGCTCCCTTTTCTCCTTACAGAACCGAAGAAACTATTGTTATTGACAGACTATGATTTATTTTCTTAAATCGTGTGAGATATGTATGTATCTACCATGTCATAGTCAAAGTAATCAAATTGTTAAAACTTATCAAAACAGAATCTCGATGACTCATGCATTCATAGGAGAATCGCATCAAATTTGGAATTTGGGTTTGGAGTTGGAATTCCAAAGATCTGTAATCTCAGAAAAGAAAAGTTCAACTTGCAAGTTCTGTATTGGTGGACAAGATAAGAAAAGAGAGAAAGTTGGTGGAAAGAAGACTATAATTTTTTGTTTTAACAATAGTTGTATACATGTAAGTTATAATTATGTACAAGTTTACAATGCCAAGATTTCAATAGTTGACAATGTTTAGAACAGTGACTCTAGCTTTGATCAAACGCCTAAAGAAGCTTTCAAGACCTTGGATGCACAACTCGAGTTTTGGAGCTCATTTTTATATTCTCAACATGCTTCACGTTTCAGCATTTAATGAAAGAACGCAATGCGCCTTCAAAGATTCACGATTTCATTTGTTTTCTTCTTCTTCCTCCTGACCTTACTCTTTTCTTGTGCATTAACTTTGAAACTAGTGACCACTGGCTAGATGCCTCTGGCCCTGAAATAAAGGACAACAAGGATTGTAACATACCCATGGTGGCTACTACTACTTATTTTAAGGTGCTAATCACGGCTCCGGTCTCACCGTCTTTGCTCATAAGTTTATTGTCCATATGCTTCAAGTTCTTGAAGGCTTTGCTTATTTCCTTTCTCACTTCCTTCTTAGAGGTTAAGTATTTTCTAACCTCATCACCAAGCCCTTCAACTCCTCATCGTCTTCAACGCAAAATCGATTAGAGTTCTTGAGTGCATTCCTTGGTTCACAACAAGGCATCTTTAGCGGTTCCACATACATCTAGGAGCACGAGAGATGCATCCAAAAGTTGTTCAACTAATTTCCTTTGCTGCTCTTGAGCTAGAGCTTGTTGAGTGAGGGGAAGCTGAAGCAACATATGCACATAGTTGTACAAATCTTGAAGACAAGTCAGGTCATGTCCTATGGATGATGTAGAGGCTGATTGAGATGCCCTCAATCAGTTCAGATTTTCATCAATTTGTGAAGTGATGGGGTGTTTCCTTGAAGGCAAGCTGTTTGAGCGAGCATGGAAAGAAGATTGGACATTCAAAGGAGAGGCAGCCATTTTCTTTATTTTAGATAAGAAAGAAGGCCTTGCAATTGGAATTGTGTGTTTCAACTCACTCTACTTATTTGTTGTCTTCCCATTCTCATCTGCTGAATATATATATAATACAGGCTGAGGGTGGACAAGAGGAATCTCATACTCTTTAAATATCAATTACAAGTAACATGAACTTGATTTGGATCTACAAAAAAGTTCATGTGTTGTCTCCTTTCCACTGTCAAAACAACTCATTACCATTTAGCAAATTGATAAACCGTAAAAGTAACATATTTTAAGCCCACATTTAGCATGATTTTGGATGATTTATCCCTTATTTTATGTAATTTGGTGCTCTTAATCCTTTGTTTTCATGCTTTATACTCAGGAAAGCACCGGAGGATGAAAAGAACAGAAAATGGGCTTAAAACGGGCCAAATGGGCCACATCACAAAATCGACACTGCCTGGGCCCAAGACCACACGGCCATGCCTCATCAACGGACTCCACACGGCTTGCCCATGATTTACACGAGCGTGTGTCATGGCCGTGCCCCTGCTGTGACAAAGAGAAATTTCACTCGGATTAGGATACTTAGGGGCAAAGAAACACATTCCAAAGCCTATATAAACACCCTAAGTATGACCTAAAAGGGGGGAGCCCAAGGCTTTTGTCATGGGGCGTCTTGCTAGGCCAGAGAAGGCAGATTTGTGGGGATTCACTCGAAGATAGCCAGTTGATTCATCTCAAGAAGCCGGAATCGTACTCAAGATGGAGGATCTCCTCTTCAATTCCTTCAGGGGGTTTTAAGTATTTCTTATGTTTTGTTTTATCTTTTCTTCTGAGATGTTTTCTTTTATCGTTATGAACTAAACCCTCTGATACCTGAGGGGGATGAAACTAAGATGAATCTTGTTATCGTTTCCTGAACTATATGATAAATATTTGACTTGTTCTTAATTATGTGTTCTTAATTCTTGTGTTGATATTTCCGGGGTATTGATTCAAGTTTGATGTGCTTAGGTGGTGGAGCAAAAGTCCCTGCCTAAGAGTAGATCTAACATAGTTAAGCGGAGTTGATCGCACACCTAGAGATAGGGTGATGAGATTTTGCCGGATTAGGGTGAAACCTAATATGGGATTCCATAGATCGAGTTAATACGATTCTAGGGGTTTTAATTAGAAAGAGATTTTAATTAATCAACCTAGGGTTAGACGTCATTCGCTTCGAGAGAGGGTTTAATATACATTAGGGAATCTTACAAATCAAGTCAAGTGAATAAATCGTCTGGTTCAGAGTTAGATAACAAGTGAAGTCTAGATGGATTCTTCCTCTGGTATTGTCCTTATCAATTGGTTTTTCCCAAAAGTATTTCCCCAAATTTATTCTTCTTTGTCTTAGAGTCTTTAGTTTAGTAATTAGTTATTTTAGATTTAAACAACAAATTCCTTTTATTTTAGGCTAGATAATAAAAAGAAAGTTAGTATTAGTACTTTTAGTTCCTTTGGGTTCGACATTCCGGTCTTGCCTTAACTATACTACTGTTCGATAGGTGCGCTTGCCTCAAATTGTTTTCATAGTTAGTTTCTAGTTTCGATCATTCTCATTATAAATTATAAGACTTTGACATCGCATAAACACAACGATCATGTTTTTGGCGCCGTTGTCGTGAACTAAAATATTAAGAAAGCTCAATTTTTATTACTTTAGCCATTTTTATTTTCTAGAATTTACTTTTATTTCTTAGTCTGTTTTTAATTCTTCATTCTTTTATTCCTTTCAGGTACCTCTAGTTTATGACTAGAAGGAACCCTATAGGACCCCTACTTTACGACAGTGATATTGAAAGCATAGCTCACAGAAATCGTAGAGAGATAAGGCGAAGCCTAAACTACATACAAGAAGAGCAAGAAGACGAAGTTACTACCACCGAAGAGATGGCTGAAAACCATCCGCCACCTCAAGAGATGGCCGAAAATCATGCTCCTCGAACTATGTATGATTATGCTAAACCTAGTTTAATAGGAACTGAATCTGGTATTGTTAGACCTACTATTGCTGCAAATAATTTCGAATTGAAACCTAACACTATACAGATGATACAACAGTTTGTTCAGTTTGATGGTTTGTAGGATGAGGATCCTAACACACATTTAGCAAATTTCCTAGAATTTTGCGATACTTTCAAGATAAATGGCGTTACTGACGATGCCATTCGCCTTCGGTTATTTCCCTTTCTCTTTGAGGAATAAAGCCAAACAGTTGTTGCATTCTCTTCCACAAGGGTCAATTACTACATGGAATCAAATGATCGAAAAATTTTTATTAAAATATTTTTCACCGGCCAAAACGGCCAAGTTAAGGAATGATATCTCTTCTTTTGTGCAGATGGATTTAGAAAAACTTTACGACGCATGGGAGAGATACAAAGATTTGCTGAGAAGGTGTCCACATCATGGATTACCCTTCTGGCTACAGGTCCAATGTAATATCCGGGATTTAGGGGTTATGCGTTTTAACTTGAATGTATGAAGTAGCATGCTTGTGTGTGGTTTGTATGTGTTTTGGGGGCTTCGGGAACCCTGGGGAGTAGGTAGATGCCTTAGAAAAATATTGGATTTTTAAGTCTTAAAGGAGAGCTAAGGGAGCTAGGCCTTAAGGAGTTTAGTATGTGGATTAAGACACAAGAACTTAACTGGTAAAGTGGAAAGGGAGGCGCCACTTAGAACACAGGAGAGTGACGCCTCAGGGAGTGTGAAGGGACTTAGGTTCGAGCAGCACAGGTAGCGTTTTGGGTTTTTATTTTTTGGCAAGGAAGTGCAAAGTGTTGGACGGCACAGGACACCGAATGGATGAGCATTTGATTTGGTCAAATTCATTTGAAAATTTGGCTAAGAGAGGAAGATAAGTGTTGACTCATTCAAACTCTTTTGAATGAGAGGAGAAGAGAAGAAATAGGAGGAAAAAGTGGAGAGAAAAGAGAGGATGAGAAGGGGGTGAGAGTTGGCCGAATGTAGGACTTTGGAGGGGGCTTATTATTGGTCATGCAAGGGGAGCTAGGTGCCGAATTTGCTTAAGGGTTAAAGTGCATTTTAGTTTTCTTTTCCTTCCTTAGACTTGTGCCGAAAGTGATAGTCAGAAAACTTTCAAAGCCCTTTCTATTTTCTTTGCTTTAGCCGAATTTGGGAAGACCATTAAGGTCACTTTCTTCATCTTTCTCTTTTTCTTCACACCGCTTTCTTTTGTCTTCAAAAGCCGAAAGCATATTTTGACCATAGCCGATCACCAAGCATTAAACATTGAAGCCGAATCCAACATCTTTTGCCATTACTCTTCATAGCCGAACGTCTCATCGAATCTCTACCCCTTTGAATCTGATTGTTCTTAAGCACTAAAAGCTGACCATCTTTCTCCTCTGAATCGACTTCTCTACTTTGGGTTTCCTTTTGTCGATTTCTTAGAAGCCAGTTGATCATTGCGTTTGGTCACTCTTTTTCGGTAAGAGATCTCTTTCTGGTCTCGAATCTCTCTCAGATTATTCTAGCCTGTCGAAATCAGAGGCCTAATCCTATAATGATGTTATGGTTGTAATATCCCGGGTTGGGGGGCTATTTTGTTGTTGCATGATATTGCATGTGTTGGGGTGCTATGTTGCTATTTCTATGTTTTAGGGGCTTAGTTGTAGGCTAGAGTATGCCCGAGGGAATGGGAAAAAATTAGTTTTTGAGCTTTAGGTGTAGGGAGCCGATGGAGCCGAGGGATATGTATTTTATTTGGTGCTTGTTGCACAAGTGAGGAGCCGGCAAAGTGGCAAGGCATGCGCTACTTGGGAGCTAGGTGTGGCGTCAATCGCATGAGGTGGAGGTCTTGTGTTCAAGCCGCAAAGACCTCACATTTTGGCTTCATTTGGACGGCATAGGAGGGAAGAGTTGGATGTAGTTCAAATTCCACTTTGGACCAAGTCAAAAGTTCAAATGTTGGGTGGAGAGTAATTGTAGGAGTAAGACTTGGTAAACACATTTGAAATGTGTGGTTGGGAGCTATTGGGGGATTATGGCCGAATTTGAGGGAGTTTGGAGTGGGGAGTGGACGGCTTGGTGTGGGGAGTGGGTAGCCGAAATGCATTTTTGCATTTTTGGCATTCTTTTGGTTATTTTGGTCACACTTGGTAAAAAGAGAAAGTTCCCTTCTAGTCTTTTGATCTGAATTTCTTCAACAAAGCTTCTTCACACTTTCTTCCGAACCGAAAAGCACAAGCAATTTTGCCGAATTTTCTCTGTGTTGTTTTTCTCAAACATCTTGGTAGCCGAATACCTATCCCTCCCTTTCTTCAGTGTGTAAACCGAAACTAGTATTCCTCTTCTCATACCTCGCTTTCTTTCTTTTGAAATGCTAAAGCCGAAATTTACCTTGCCTAAACCGAATCTCCATTCATCCCTTCCATTTCTTTTCTTCTCAAAACCGAAAATAGAGGTATTAAACACCTAGTGCCGATTTCTTCTTTCTATTGCTTTCAACTTAGCCGAATATTTCCCTTCTCCCGTAGTCTCCCTTGGCCGAATATTTTGTTCTTCTTTTGGTGCAAGCCTTGGCCGAATCTCTTGTGGTTCTCTCCTAGAAGTCCTATTTTGGCCGAATATTGGGTGTTGGTAAGCTCTTGGCCGAATGGCCATTCCTCTTTTCTCTCAAGTGTTATGTCGATTTTGGTTTATGGAAGAGGGTTAACCATTCGCTTAAACATCTCTTGTTAGGGGCAATCAGAGATTTCAAAGCGCCATTGGAGCCTTTCCTTTGTTAATCGATTGGTAAGTAAGGGGTAAGTGATTGGTATTATTTTATTAGTTCAATCTTTTGGTTTCGATTAAGTCAAGGGTGACAAGGGATTAATCGTTTCTTTTAATAGGGTGTGCCGATTGTTAAAAGAGGAACCATTGTTGGTTCGGGTTTGGTAGGAAACCAAACGCTTGCAAGGTAAGGGTTAATCGATATACCCTTTGGTTTATATGGTTATGGCCGAATGGTTTAAGTGATTAACCCATGGTTGGTCGATTGTTTTTAGGAGCAAAAGGATCGAGGGTCTTAGACCCGGTTCTTAGGATTAAAACCTTCGCTATTTCGTGTGTGTAAACTAACACACACTGCTTAGTAATATGATTAATAACCTAATTACTTATTAAAGTGAAACAATATGATTGATGGATTTGGTACCCGATGGGGTATAAGCACGGATATGGGTAAGTCCGTTTCATTACGAGATCTCAGAGTGATATATGTGATAACATGTTTTATGATGTAAACACCATGAGATGTCATTTGAGCATGTTAGCATGATTGCATGTTTTATATCATTTGCATTAGTATGACATGTGTGGGGGATATGAGAGGAGGGGGAATATGATATCCGTGTCTTTGGGACACACCGTGCAGGTTTGGCACCTCCAGTGGTTTGGTACTACGCTTGATTTTTGTGACTTTGGTCACCGTGATTTGGTATCACATTTGTGTCTTTGGGACACCAGAGGTTTGGCACCTCATAGCGCCTCGTCCTGTTGGCTTAGCACCACAAAGGTTGGCCCCACGCTGATTATACGGGATTGACGCCAAGTGATTTGGTATCACACGATGGGTTGGCCCCATCATCGGATTTGTGATCGCGGTCACCAAAGTGATTTGGTATCACACCGTGTCTTTGGGACACGGAGGTTTGGCACCTCATTGCGACTCGTCCCCTCGTGGTTAACACCACCGCGGGGTTGGCCCCACTTTGAGATATGGGATCGCTCGCTAGTGATTTGGTATCACGCGATGGGTTGGCCCCATCATTGGATTATTCGTGACTTTGGGTCACCAAAGTGGTTTGGCACCACACTTATGGATATCGTGACTTTGGGTCACCGGTGGTTTGGCACCACCGGTGGTTTGGTACCACACGGGGTAGAAAGGTGATATGGATGGTTAGGATCGGGTGCATTGATTATGTTGCTATGATATGATGTGTGTTAGCATGTTGTATTATCGGGAGCGCGGATTTATGCACCGAGTCTTGCGACTCACCCTCTCCTTTGACATTTCAGTGACACTTAGGCGCGGACATGGAGCCGGATGGACTCGAGGTGCTCATGCCATGCTTTAATAAAGATTTGCTCGGACTTTACAAAATTTGGTACTTTGGTTTATTTATTACTATTTGGTTTTATTTTGGGTTGTAAATGGCCTTTAAATTTGGTTTTACTATGTTTATGCTTAAAGTAGCTTTCAAACATGCTTTAACAAATTAATTGAGTTAAAATTGCTAAAAACTTGGAAGGTCAACGGTTTCAAAACTATAACGCAATGTGTTTTAAACTTTACCATCGGGTATCACTCTAAAACATTAAAATATGACAAAGCAATCATGCCAAGATTTCAAAAGTATAAAATATGACAAGGAGTTTCTCATCGAATCTTTAACCGAAACCTAACCCTTCAAACGCGATTTTCCCAGTAACATGCCGATTCTGGTCGTGGTGTATTGACTGGGGTTTGGGGTGTTACAATCGAATCTATGCAAGGTTTTGATTCAGAACCCTTCTTGGAAGCAAACGTTAGGAGCAAAGTGGAGATCTTTCGGGATTTTGATATTCAAGGTAAGCAAAGTATGACCTTAGGCCGAAGGCCACTTACTTTCGTCCATTAATGTTAGAATTGAATCTAACATAGGTTATGTAGGGATTCGACAACTTCCAAGGGCAGGTGACGATTTTTGGGATTTAATCGAGGAAGGTAAGGGAGTTGTAGTATTTGGCTAAAGGCCATATTGTTTTTAAGGGATGGCCTATTCTAACTGTGGTGTTTTAGGAGGAGTTCGACAAATATAAATGAGGAGTCTCCGGGATTCAGATCTACTTCGGTAAGAGTATTTAAGTTATAGATTGTGTTTCATTTAGATCTTACATATCGATTAAACGGGTTTCTGATTAAGTGATATTCGATGGATGCGAATACCAGTGGAGGAGAGAAAGGGGTAGTTCCTACCCCTAGATTCAAGAAACGCTCAGTTTCTACCGTACGTGATTGGCCACCGGGTTGTGGGCAGCATCGGAAAAGGATAAGCAGATCGCTGTTATCCCTGATAGCGAGAGTGTCGGTATCGAGAGTGTAATTCTCACTGTTATCAGGTGTGTAACCCTACGCTAATTCCCGATAGATTAATTGCATTACGTTAAATATGTGTTAATAAAAATACGAATAACATGGCTAAGGGTACCATTCAATGGTATAGTGCGTTCAGGTACGTTACTCCTTAACACTCCGTTAATAATGTTTATAAACATTGATATGAAAATATGTGTAATTTCGATATGGCTTTGGGGTAAGGTATATTGCAGGATATCTATATATTTTGTATGATGCATGGGCACATGGGTGATAATGATAAAAGGGGAAGTGTTCCGGTGGTTTTACCACATTAATCCGGTGACTCATGTCACAATATTATGATTCGGTGACGTTGTCACATTATCCGTGGCTATGCCACGACATGGGCGATGAGCGATTGATCGCAATGATCGCTTTCGAGGGTGTGTAGCGGATGGAGGGTCGATTTAGAAATCCCCACGGTGTGATTCGCAGGTACGGGTGGTGTGTAGAGGTTGGATATCTAGGTGGGTTTGGGGTTGCATTTTCATCTTTATATACATATGTGATTTAAATATGCTATGATATGGGCCTATGGTCGAATATGATTAAGGATGGGCTTTGCCCAAAATGTTTGCAATAAAGGCTTTAATCGGTTGGGAATCAGTGTTGGTTGTTGCACATTGAGTCTGTGGACTCACCCTTCGTGGGCTAACATTTTGCAGGTGATACCTAGTGCTATGGACCGGGTCGGCAGGGACTATGTGGTGGCCATGCTCAGCGTTTTTGGGTTTCTGTATGGTTGAACTTTGCGTTTTCTTTAGCATACTTTTGTTTCGGGATCTATTTTGGGTATTTACTTTGTAATAAGGCCACTATTTAACTGTTTTAAATTTTGCGTTTAAACATAATGTCTATGCGACGGTAAACAATTGAGTAATCAAATATTTTCTTAAAACAACTTCAAATGTTTTATCACCTAATCAACTTACGGTTTTCAACTTAATAAGCCCTAAAATCCGGCAATTCTTTTAATTTACAAAATATGAAGGAAACATTTTAATGAAATACAAACTTGAACGACAACTTGGTTTTCAACTCATTAAAATTGCAAACTTGTTTTAATAATCGACTTATTTTACTAGAACAGGAAACGAAATTAAGTTAAGTTTTTCTAAAGGAACATATCAGATCTGGTCGAGGCTTGTGGGCCGGGTTTGGGGTGTTTCAACTTGGTATCGTGAGCTGTGTTTTAAACACTCGGCCTTGGGTTTTGAAGCCCACAACGTTTCCAAAATTTGAGCAAAAAATGGGTTTTGAAATTTTTGTGAAAATGGTCCTATGGAAGCATGGCACTTGAAGTTCTCGCCCAAGTCCGCTGTAAGTTCTTTAGATGATAAGTTGATTTGTATAAAGCTAATGTATGATACTATAGATGATAGGCTTAGGAAACTATACTATAGAGACATGAACCCTAGGTATATGTGTACTTCATGAAAAACCACCGATTAAATCTCTCTGCATAAAACTTCTCTTTAAACAAGAAGTGGAAAGACTCTAATGCATAAAATTTCAGAAACAGATAAAACGCGATAGTAGACATGAGTTCTAGGGACGTGGTCGCAATACTCATGGGCGCGGCAGAGGCGTAATGATCAGGTGTCGGAACCAATGAGTCCGGTCGTGGTTCCAAAATAAAGGCGCGCCACCATGTGAGGCGAAATTCCAAGAGCAGACAGGAGGAGATGACGCTGTATCACAGGCTATGCTGCGAGTTTTAGAGCGAGTGGCAGGAGCTAGTATGGGAAATGGGGCTCGAAAGTCAGTATCTGAGAGACTTAGAGCAAATGGAGCCGAGGTTTTTAGAGGAGTATTCGGGGTAGCTCCAACGAGCGGAGTATTGGTTAGAGGCAGTCGAGAGGATCATGGATGATTTGGACTGCACTATTGAGGAAAAGCTGAAAGGTGCTGTTTCGTTGCTTCAGGATGAGGCCTACCAGTGGTGGCTCACTGTCAGAAAGGGTACCCCTGCAGATCGAGTGGATTGGGGTTATTTTAAAATTAAATTCGAGGAAAATACGTTGGAGCTAGCTACGAGACTCGCTGAGAGGAAGGCGTTTCTAAATTTAGTGCAAGGAGGCAAGTCGGAGCGGAATATGAAGCGAAGTTTTTTTGCGGTTAAGCCGGTATGAGGATTGTGGTGCCGATTATGAGCGATGTGTCGATTCGAGGATGGATCATGGATGAGTGCGGTGTTGATTGCCCTCACGGAAAGAGACTTTTCTATTTTAGTGGATAAAGCTCTGATAATCAAGAAGTTAAGCTTGACCGAGAGACGTAACCGGACAGAGGTCGTGGTAAGAATAAGAGGAGCTATGGGTCTCGAGGTCATCCGAAATTTTCAAAAGAGACCTAGAGTTGATGGGTCGCGAGGTCGCAGGTTGTCGCGGGAGGACAACACTGCATTTGTGCTTTGTGTGGAAAGATGCACCCGGGAGAATGTTGGAAAAAGACAGGGGGATGTTTTAAGTGTGGGTCCAAAGATCATATGATTAGAGACTGCCTGGTGGATCTGAGATAGGGCCCGACCAAAGCAGTCGTGGTTTTAATCAGCCGGCAGAGGTGGATAGCAGCTGTCGAGGGGTCGTGGTCCGGTTGGTAGAGGTAATGGTTCTGGTAGAGGTCGCAGAACACCGGACAGAGGTGGTGGTAACCTGGAGGCGAGACAGCCAGGTCTCGTATATGCGGTTCGTCGGAGGCAGGATGGTGATGCACCTGATGTCATAACGGGTGCGCTCCTTATTTTTGGATTACCCTTTATTGCTCGATAGATATAGGGTCAACTCATTCTTACATCGCTAGTGAGGTGTCCGAACTCGCATGTGAACTTTGAGACTGCATCTAGGAAGATGATCGCATTTAGTCCTTTAGGGCAATGCAGAGTAGTAGACAAACTCTTTAGGGAAGTACCTTTAGAAGTTCAGGGGGCGCAGTTTCCGGCTAACTTAATGGAGTTGCCATTCGGGGAATTTGACCTAATCTTAGGTATGGACTGGCTAGTGAAGTACCGTGCGAATGTGGATCAGGTCGCTAAGCGCTTGTCGTTGAGGACTTCTGATGACAATGAGATTGTGGTGATGGGTGAGAGGAGGAATTACCTATCGAATGTAGTGTCTGCCCTTAAGGCGGAGAGGATGGTAAGGAAGGGATGTATGGCTTTTCTGATGCATGTTAGTGCCTTGGAGGCTAAGGAAGCAGTTGTGGAAGGGGTCAGGACGGTAAAAGAGTTTGTGGATGTCTTTCCGGAAGAACTTCCAGGGTTGCCTCCGGATCGTGAGGTGGAATTTGGGATTGACTTGTTGCCTGATACAGCGTCAGTATCTATCGCTCCGTACAGAATGGCACCAAAGGAGTTGGTTGAGCTCAAGGCCCAAATCCAAGAGTTACTCGATCGTGGGTTTATCCGACCCAGTGTGTCTCCATGGGGAGCACCTGTAACACCCCAAACCCGGTCAATACGCCACGACCGAATCTGGTATGTCACTAAGGAAAATATTTTTGAAAGAATCGAATTAACAATTAAATTTTGTGAAAAACTCTTTGAAATTCTTTATTTGTCGAAAATAAGTTAAAACTGAGATTTACTTTGAATTACATAAAACTTTAAAACTTAGTTGATAAATCATAGGATAGAAAAAAATTTATATCTTTTAAGAAAATTTGAAATATCACTTTGAAAATCCGTTTGCAATTGAGTACGTAAAACTGAATTTTGGAAATCACTTAATTTGTTGAAAACACTTAACTTGTAATTTTTCTATCGAACTATTCATATTACCCGATGGTAAGATTTTAAAACCATTGCGAGTTTTTAGTTTAGAAAACTTTGAGCTCAATTATTAGATTAACTAAGTAATTTATAAGCCATATTTTAAATATATTCAAAACATAAAAATAATCCAAAACATAGTTAAACAGGCCTTATTACAAATCCATAAAATATGAAAACCAAATTAAAATAAAGTACCCAAATGGAAGTTCATGTAAAACCAAACTTTATTGCATGACCTCCTCGAGTCCATCAGGCCCATATCCGCGATCTCACGAATCACTGAAAATATAAGGGAGAAGGTGAGTCACCAAGACTCAAAGGCATATTCCTCTCCCTGTAAATACCACATACTTACACAAATTATAACAAAGCAACATATATGTATAATGCACCCAACCTAGCCATCCAAAACTCCTTTTCTACCCCGTGTGGTACCAAACCTTTGGTGGTGCCAAACCACCTGGGTGTCCAAAGACACAAATGTGATACCAAATCACCTTGGTGACCGTAGTCACGAATAATCCATCCGTGGGGCCAACCCACGTGTGATACCAAATCAGCGCGCATTACGATCCCATATCTCAAAAGTGGGGCCAACCCACGGTGGAATTAACCACGGTGGACAAGTCGCTATGAGGTGCCAAACCTCCGGTGTCCGAAGACACGAATGTGATACCAAATCTTTGGTGGTGCCAAACCATCGTGTCCAGAAGACACGAATCATCAAGTTGTGGGGCCAACCCACGTGTGATACCAAATCACCGCGCAGACGATCCCATATCTCAAAAGTGGGGCCAACCCACGGTGGAATTAACCACGAGTGGACAAGTCGCTATGAGGTGCCAAACCTCTTGTGTCCGAAGACACGAATGTGATACCAAATCACCGGTGGTGCCAAACCACCTGGTGGTGCTAAACCACGGTGTCCGAAGACACGAATCATCAATCTTCCTCCACTCATATTGCCCATACCAATGCAATAGATAGACACATCACGTCAATAAACTTTGATATGTATCTCATAACGAATATATCATAAATCGTAGATCATAATTTCAATCCACATGTATTAACAACATATTGAAACGGACTTACCCGAATCCTCATTCATACCATCATGGTATCATATCCAGATCTCATCGATTTACCCACTTTCATAATATGATTAGTTATAACACACAAATATACATATATAAACAAGTTATAAAGTGTGTAAGATACACACCTTTCACCAACGCAATACTAAAATCCAAAGATCCGCTCTACCGCACTAGATCACCTTGCCCCTACATTCGGCCAATACTTAAATCATTACTATAGACCATCGGCCAACCACAATCCTTATCCACCATAGCCTTTGGCTTTACATCCATTAAAGAATAATGAATCGACAAGATTTCTTACCACTTGACTTACCAACCTTTGATCGCTAGAGAAAACTTAGATCGATTGCTTCCAAGTCCCAAAAAGCCTAAATGAATAATCGATTCCTATAATGGTTAGAACCTTGCTAACAATGCCCAAAGATTCGCTTTTGTCCACAAGAAAATGACTTAGAAAGAGAAAAGAAATAATAATAAAATCGGCCATGAACACTTACCTATTACCAAACCGATTGAAGAAATCAAATGAAGTCCTACCCTTGAATATTAGGCCAAAAGTAAATCAAAAGAATATGAGAGTTTCGGCTATAAAAAGAGAAGAAGAAATAAAATGTAAATGGGTGTTTTAACTTTGAGTAAATGAAAAGAAATGGGATTTGAGATGAAGAATGATTCGCCAAGAGAGTGTAAAGGAAAATGTGATTTGAATAATATTGAAAGAAAGAAAAAGAGAGATGTGGGAGAGATTCGCCAAACACTTCTTTGCCAAAAAGAAAGTGCACAAAAATGCACAAAGATAGATTGTAGTTTTGGTTTCAAAAGAGCAAATGAAAGAAAGGAAAATGGTATGATTTGATTCAACAAAATGAGGCTAAAATCAAAAGCAAAATGCACCAAAATGCACAAGACACATTCGACCAAGGAGGAAAGTTTTTGGAGAGGAAAAAAACAATTGCAAAAGATGTTCAAGTGACAAAAATTGGCCAACTATCCCCCAAGCTACCTATCACATTCGGCCACCCCTTAGACACCCATGCCAGTCCACATACATCCACTAAAGGCCTAGGAATACCTTCCAAAACATCATCCTAAAACCAAGCCTTATGTCTCCCCAACCTTCCATAACCTTAAGATTCTTATCCCCAATTTCAAGCTTTCCTTAAACAAAAATTCAACTTGCCAAAAGATGAAAGTCCAACCTATCATAAACAATGGTTGACCGTCCATAAATGCTAGGATTAAAAAATAAGCCTTCAAAATGCTAAACATGCTACTCGAACCTCTAACCTCAAGCAACCTTTCAAGCTCCTTAACCATCTTGCCACTTACTCCTCTTGTGCTTTAATTAACACTTAAATTAACTTAAGTGCTAAGTTCACTTAATCCACTTCCTTAAATAAACCATACTAAAAATTATTCTAGCTTCCTTAATAAAATCAAGCCTTCACAAGACTATGCTAACACACAAAATTCATACCCGAGCCAACACAAATAATACTCAAATTTTGGGATGTTACAATTCTTCCCCCTTAAGAAAATTTCATCCTCGAAATTACCTGATCAAAAGAGTTGAGGATACTGCTGCCTCATTACATCCTCCGGTTCCCACGTAGCTTCCTCCATGCCATGATTCCGCCATAAAACCTTCACTAAAAGAACTGTCTTCCTACACAAAACTTTCACATCTCGATCTAGGATCTGCACAGGTTCTTCTTCTATCGCCGATCTGGACTCACCTCTATTTCCTCTATCGCCACAACATGCGATGGATCGGAACAATAGCGTCTAAGCATGGAGACATGGAACACATCGTGAATCGACTCGCTTTCGCTGGCAACTCAAGTCGATAAGCCATGGTCCCACTCGCCTCAACACCTTAAACGCCCAATAAACCTTGAACTTAACTTGCCTTTTCTCCCAAATCTTAACACTTTCTTCCATGGCGAGACCTTGTAAAAACTTTGTCACCCACGGCAAACTCTATATCCCTCCGCTTGAGATCTCGCATATGACTTTCGCCTATCCGAAGCTTCCTTCGCACGAGCCTCGAATCGCCTTAACCTTATCCTCGATCCTACGCAACCAACTCGGGTCCTAACATCCGACGCTCACCCAACTCGGTCCAACATGTAGGCGTCGACACCTCCTACCATACAACGCCTCATATGGTGCCATCTTAATGCTTGCTTGGTAACTATTGTTGTATGCGAACTCGGCTAGTGGAAAAAACTCTTCCAGTGCCTCAAGTCCAAAACACATCCTCTCAACATATCTTCTAAAATCTGAATAACCCTTTCCGATCGCCTCGTCGATGTGGATGAAATGCGTATGAAATCCAACCGTACCCAAAGCCCGATGTAACGCTCTCCAAAACCTCGATGTAAATCTAGGATCTCTATCTCGAGATGATCGACACGGCACTCCGTGCAACCTCACTATCTCCGCTACATACAACTTAGCTAACCTCTGAGGCGAAAAATCCATCCCTACACGGAATGAAATGAGTCGACTTAGTCGACGATCCACAATCACCCAAATCAATCCTTCTTACTAGGCGTAAGAGGTAATCCACTAACAAAGTCCATAGTGATCCTTTCCCACTTCCATCGTGGAATCTTCACCGGTGAAGTAACCTGACGCAGAATCGATGCTCGCTTTGACTCGCCGACACGCCGACATTTACCCAAAAACTCGTTACCTCACGCTCGCACTCGCCACCAAAATCGCTCTCTTAAATCCCGATACATCTTGCTTCCTCCAGGATGCATAGCATATGGGCTGTTATGTGCATCAGAAGAATCCTTTGCCTCAACTCAACATTCTTCGGCATACAAGCTCTCCTTTAAAACACAAGACTCCATCATTTGGACAAACTATATTCCTCTAAACCTCCGCTTTGAATCGCAACCTCCGATCATTTAAACCATCATCCTCTAACCGCTTCTCCTTGATTTGCTCTAACCAAGTCGGCTTGACTTGTAGTTCAGCCAAAAGACTCCCATCATCGTATAAGCTAAGTCGAGCACACATCGATCTTAAATCCGATACAACCTTACGGCTCAACGCGGCGTCGCCACCACGTTAGCCTTGCAGGGATGATATTCGATCGAGCGATCGTGAGTCCTTCAACAACTTGATCCATCTACGCCGCCTCAAGTTCAAGTCCTTCCGATTCAAAAGGTACTTAAGACTCTTGTGATCCGTGTAGACTATCGACTTCTCTCCATACAAATAGTGTCTCTATATCTTCAAAGCAAAAACCACAGCAGCTAATTCCAAGTCATGCGTCCGGATAATTAACCTCATGTGGTCTCAACTGTCGAGATGCATAAGCCACTACCTTTCCTTCTGCATCGGCAGACACATCCCAAACCAAGATGTGATGCATCACAAGAAACCGTGAATTCCTTGCCCGCCTCAAAGTTGAATCAAACCGAGCTTCAATGAATCTTCTTCAACTTGTCAAAACTTCCTTGTCGCTTCTGGCCCACACAAATGGAACTCCTTTCCTCAATAACTTGGTCATAGGTGCCGCTATCAAAGAAAATCCTCTACAAATCTTGGTAATACCCGCTAGACCTAGAAAACTCCGAATCTCACCCATCGACTTAGGCGACTTCCAATCCAACATCGCCTCAATCTTCCGAGGATCCACTCTAATCCTCTCGGTGATACTACGTGACCCAAGAAAGTCACCTCCTAAGCGTAACTCGCACTTACTAAATTTTGCGACACTGTTGCTTTTCCTCAGACCGCAACACTACTCGCAAATGCGCATCATGCTCCTTCTATGACTTTGAGTATACCAAAATATCGTATATAAATACCACAACAAAGCGATCCAAAAGCTCGCTTTGGAATACTCGATTCATCATATCCATAAATGCACTGGTGGCGTTAGTCAACCCAAACGGCATCACCGTAAACTCGTAGTGCCCATACCGAAAGTGTAAATGCCGTCTTATAGATATCACCTCTTTCACCTTGGTGATGATATCCGACATCTTAAATCAATCTTGAGAAAATCGTCATTTCTGTTCGATCAAACAAGTCATCTATCTCGGCAAAGGATACTTGCTTTTGATCGTCACTTATTCAATCAAGCTGTAGTCTATACACATCCGCATCGTACCATCTTTCTTCTTGACAAAAGTACCGGCGCTCCCCATGGCGAAACACTTGGTCGAATGAAACCTCGATCCAACAACTCCACGAATTTGAGCCTTTAATTCCATCAATTTCTTGATTGCCATCCTATACGAGCTATAGACACCGGCGCGTTCCTGTAAATGATCTATACCAAATTCAACTTCACGGTCAGGAGGTAGTCCTAAGTTCTTCAGAAATACGTCAACATATTCCTTTACCGTGCGGACATTCCCACATTAGACTCCTTAGCCTCCAACGCACACACATGGACCACGAATGCCTCACACACCCTTCCTAACCAACTTCACGCGACTTTCAACGCAGATACCACGTTGGATAGATAATCTCTTCTATTACCTATCATGACCACCTCTTCGCCCTCAACTGACTTCAAAACCATGCGCTTAGCAGCGCAATCCAAACTTGCTCGGTACTTGGCCAACCAGTCCATCCCAAGTATCAGATCAAACTCCTCAAATGGCAATTCCATCAGATCAGCTACGAACACTACCCCTTGGAGTTCTAGGGGTACATCTCTATACAGCTTATTTACTTCTACAGAGTGACCTAGAGGGCTAAGTACTGTCATCTTCCTAGAAGTAGTCTCAGAGTCTAGATTCATAGCCTCTACTATGTTACTGGCAACATACGAATGTGTCGAACCCACATCTATCAAAGCAATATATGGTTCACCAAAGATTAAGAACGTCATCGGTTATGACGTCCCGTGCGCCGTCGCCCTCTCGACGCCTCGCAAAGATACACCAAACCAGGCTGTCTTGTTTTGAAGTGCGGCACCTCTGCGCGGATGTTCCTCAACCTCGACTGCAAACGGTTACCTCTCTCTACCATTACCACGACCTCTATGTGGTGGCGGTCCCTCATTTCGAACCGAGCACGACCTTGACCCTCGACCGATTCTGGCTAGCTTACGTGGGACGATCTCTCACACGATGATCCGGCCGAGCCACACTCGAAACATCCTTTCCCTCGGTCCAACATTCGCCCCAATGATATTTCCCACATCGATTACACCGCTTTGGTCCTCGACAGCGATGTGCCTCCTGCATCGATTCGGCCCACTTTGCCTAGCCTCTTTTTGAGAATTACCGGTGATCCCGATGATCCGTAACCTCTCTTATGCTTGTTCCGATCGTAACTCGCTTGCAGATTCCTTGATTCCTTCGGCTATCTTAGCCTTTTCAACCAAAGCAAACAAACTCTCGCTCCCGATGTGGAGCAATCAACAATCTCACTCGTCCCTCAAACCATCTTTGAATCAAACACATCGCTCGTGCTCGATGCCACAATACCTCCAAAGATACCGGCTCGGTCTTAAAAATTTCGCCTCATATTCTCGACCACGGACTTACTACCTTGGATCAAACTTAGAAATGCCTTACGCCGCACATCAATGTAATTAGACCCAACGTATTTTGACGATACGCTACCTTGAAATAATCCCAAGTGAGATCCTCCGCTGCAGCACCATTTTGTACTGTGAGCCACCACCGATATGACTCATCCCGAAGAAGCGTCGATCCCTTTCAACTTTACCTCGGCATTGGATCCAAATCATCCATGATTCGCCTCCGTCGCCTCTAGCCAATATTCAGGTGCACTAGGAGCCACGCTGAAACACCTCGAAATACCTCGGCTCCATTGGCTCGAAGTCGCTCAGACACGATTTCCGAATTCCCGCCTCCACCTATTCCGGCTACCCTCTCAAGAACTTGCGGCAGCATCGCACGAGACACTCACGTCATCCCCGTTTGATCCTCGTTGCTCAACTCCAACCGCTGGTGGTGGGGGTAGTGGTACCTCATTTTCGGATCCTTGACCAGGACCTCACCAGCTCGATACACGACCATCCTACCCGACCGCGTCCACGAATCATACGACCTCTACCACGAGTACTCATGTCTAAAGTCTCGACTTATCCGATTTAAAAGCGTTATGCATTAGTCATTATTCCACTTTCTTAAAACACGCTTTATGAATAATTTTAAGAAGTTGTTTCATGAGTACATTCAACCTATAGTTTTGGGTCTCTAAAGTAGTTCCTACTACTATACGATCATGCCAAAGCATCATCATATCATAACATCAAAATCAACGGTTTGATGTACTTACGAGCGGATTGATGTCGGAGACTCGAGGCCATGCCTTTCCAACCATATAATCAAAACATTTTAAAATCCATTCTTTAAAACATTTTGGGCCTTGGGCCCACAATGAGCTTTTTGAACTTGGCTCGATACCAATTTGTAACACCTCAAACCCGGTCAATACGCCACACGGTGAATGCGGTATGTCACTAAGGAAAATATTTTTGAAAGAATCGAATTAATAATTAAATTTTGTGAAAAACTCTTTGAAATTCTTTATTTATCGAAAATAAGTTAAAAGCGAGATTTACTTTGAATTACATAAAACTTTAAAACTTAGTTGATAAATCATAGGATAGAAAACATTTATATCTTTTAAGAAAATTTGAAATATCACTTTGAAAATCCGTTTGCAATTGAGTACTGAAACACGAATTTTGGAAATCACTTAATTTGTTGAAAACACTTAACTTGTAATTTTTCTATCAAACTATTCATATTACCCGATGGTAAGATTTTTAAAACCATTGCGAGTTTTTAGTTTAGAAAACTTTGAGCTCAATTATTAGATTAACCAAGTAATTTATAAGCCATATTTTAAATATATTCAAAACATAAAAATAATCCAAAACATAATTAAACAGGCCTTATTACAAATCCATAAAATATGAAAACCAAATTAAAATAAAGTACCCAAATGGAAGTTCATGTAAAACCAAACTTTATTGCATGACCTCCTCGAGTCCATCCGGCTCCATATCCGCGATCTCACGAATCACTGAAAATATAAGGAGAAGGTGAGTCACCAAGACTCGAGTGCATATTCCCTCTCCCGGGTAAATACCACATACTTACACAAATTATAACAAAGCAACATATATGTATAATGCACCCAACCTAGCCATCCAAAACTCATTTTCTACCGTGTGGTACCAAACCACTTTGGTGGTGCCAAACCACCGGTGTCCAAAGACACAAATGTGATACCAAATCACCTTTGGTGACCGTAGTCACGAATAATCCATCTGTGGGGCCAACCTACGTGTGATACCAAATCAGCGCGGACGATCCCATATCTCAAAAGTGGGGCCAATCCACGGTGGAATTAACCACGAGGGGACAAGTCGCTATGAGGTGCCAAACCTGCGGTGTCCAGAAGACACGAATGTGATACCAAATCCTTTGGTGGTGCCAAACCACCTGGTGTCCGAAGACACAAATCATCAAGTTGTGGGGCCAACCCACGTGTGATACCAAATCACTGGCAGACGATCCCATATCTCAAAAGTGGGGCCAACCCACGGTGGAATTAACCACAGGGACAAGTCGCTATGAGGTGCCAAACCTCTTGTGTCCGAAGACACGAATGTGATACCAAATCACTGGTGGTGCCAAACCACTGGTGTCCGAAGACACGAATGTGATACCAAATCACTGGTGGTGCCAAACCACTGGTGTCCGAAGACACGAATCATCGATCTTCCCCCTCCACTCATATTGCCCATACCAATGCAATAGATAGACAAATCACGTCAATAAACTTTGATATGTATCTCATAACGAATATATCATAAATCGTAGATCATAATTTCAATCCACATGTATTAACAACATATTGAAACGGACTTACCCGAATCCTCATTCATACCATCATGGTATCATATCCAGATCTCATCGATTTACCTACTTTCATAATATGATTAGTTATAACACACAAATATACATATATAAACCAAGTTATAAAGTGTGTAAGATACACACCTTTCACCAACGCAATACTAAAATCCAAAGATCCGCTCTACCGCACTAGATCACCTTGCCCTACATTCGGCCAATACTTAAATCATTACTATAGACCATTCGGCCAACCACAATCCTTATCCACCATAGCCTTTGGCTTTACATCCATTAAAGAATAATGAATCGACAAGATTTCTTACCACTTGACTTACCAACCTTTGATCGCTAGAAAACTTAGATCGATTGCTTCCGAAGTCCCAAAAAGCCTAAATGAATAATCGATTCCTATAATGGTTAGAACCTTGCTAACAATGCCCAAAGATTCGGCTTTTGTCCACAAGAAAATGACTTAGAAAAGAGAAAAGAAATAATAATAAAATCGGCCATGAACACTTACCTATTACCAAAACCGATTGAAGAAATCAAATGAAGTCCTACCCTTGAATATTCGGCCAAAAATAAATCAAAAGAATATGAAAGTTTCGGCTATAAAAAGAGAAGAATAAATAAAATGTAAATGGGTGTTTTAACTTTGAGTAAATGAAAAAGAAATGGGATTTGAGATGAAGAATGATTCGGCCAAGAGAGTGTAAAGGAAAATGTGATTTGAATAATATTGAAAGAAAGAAAAAGAGAGAGATGTGGGAGAGATTCGGCCAAACACTTCTTTGCCAAAAAGAAAGTGCACAAAAATGCACAAAGATAGATTGTAGTTTCGGTTTCAAAAGAGCAAATGAAAGAAAGGAAAATGGTATGATTTGATTCAAAAAAATGAGGCTAAAATCAAAAGCAAAATGCACCAAAATGCACAAGACACATTCGGCCAAGGAGGAAAGTTTTTGAAGAGGAAAAAAAAAACAATTGCAAAAAGATGTTCAAGTGACAAAAATTGGCCAACTATCCCCCCCAAGCTACCTATCACATTCGGCCACCCCCTTAGACACCCATGCCGTCCACATACATCCACTAAAGGCCTAGGAATACCTTCCAAAACATCATCCTAAAACCAAGCCTTATGTCTCCCCAACCTTCCATAACCTTAAGATTCTTATCCCCAATTTCAAGCTTTCCTTAAACAAAAATTCAACTTGCCAAAAGATGAAAGTCCAACCTATCATAAACAATGGTTGACCGTCCATAAATGCTAGGATTCAAAAATAAGCCTTCAAAATGCTAAACATGCTACTCGAACCTCTAACCTCAAGCAACCTTTCAAGCTCCTTAACCATCTTGGCACTTACTCCTCTTGTGCTTTAATTAACACTTAAATTAACTTAAGTGCTAAGTTCACTTAATCCACTTCCTTAAATAAACCATACTAAAAATTATTCTAGCTTCCTTAATAAAATCAAGCCTTCACAAGACTATGCTAACACACAAAATTCATACCCGAGCCAACACAAATAATACTCAAATTTTGGGATGTTACAGCACCGGTCCTATTCGTGAAGAAGAAGGACGAAACTATGCGCATGTGCATAGATTACCGGTAGTTGAACAAGCTGACGATCAGAAACAAGTACCCTTTATCAAGGATAGACGACTTGTTTGATCAGCTTAAGGGGGCTGCGGTATTTTCAAAGATAGATCTATGGTCGGGATACCATCAGCTTAAGGTGAAGGAAGCAGATATCCATAAGACAGCTTTCCGGACAAGATACGGGCATTATGAGTTCTTAGTAATGCCGTTCGGATTGACAAACGCCCCAGCTGCGTTCATGGATATGATGAATCGGGTTTTCCAACCCTACTTGGATCAGTTCGTCGTTGTGTTTATAGACGACATCCTAGTGTATTCCAAGTCTGAGGAAGAACATGATGAGCATCTTCGGGTAGTATTGCAGGTGTTAAGGGAGAAGAAGTTATATGCCAAGTTTAGCAAGTGCGAATTTTGGTTGAAGGAAGTTGCGTTTTTGGGTCATGTAGTGTCTGCAGAAGGGATAAGAGTAGACCCTCGAGAAGATTGAGGCGAGTGCTAGATTGGAAACCACCTAAGTGCGTGGTGAGGTTCGCAGATTTCTTGGGGTTAGCGAGGCTACTCTGAAGAAGGTTCGTAGAAGGGTTCTCATCAATAGTAGCACCTCGACAAAATTATTGAGAAAGGAGGTACCTTTCGTGTATGGGCAGATAAGCAGCAGTGAGCTTCAAAAGGCTTGAGAGGGTTTTTGTGAAGCTCTGGTTTTGATTCATCTGAGGCGGGGAAGGATTTTGTGGTGTACTGTGATGCTTCTCACACAGGATTGGGATGTGTTCTGATGCAAGACGGGAAGATGGTCGCTTATGCGTCTCGGCAATTAAGGCCACATGAGGTTAACTATCCGACGCATGACTTGGAATTGGTAGCGGTAGTCTTTGCTCTTAAGGTATGGAGAAAAATCGGTGATCTACACGGACCACAAGAGTCTGAAGTATTTTTTGACTCAGAAGGAGCTAAATTTGAGACAGCGAAGGTGGGTGGAGTTGTTGAAAGACTACGATTGTTCTATAGAGTATCACCCGGGTAAGGCGAATGTAGTGGCAGATGCCCTAAGTCAGAAAGTAGTGTCGAATCTGAGGGTGATGTTTGCACATCTTAGCCTTTATGACGACGGAAGTTTGCTAGCAGAGTTGCAGGTGAAGCCGACATGGTTAAGTCAGGTGAAAGAAAAATAACTGGTAGATGATGATCTGAGTGCTAAGCTACTGCAGGTACAGCGCGGGGAATTGAAAGACTATAGGGTAAACAGCGACGGAGTATTGTGTTTCCAGGGTAGGATATGTATGCCGAAGGATGAGGAACTAAGACAGAGAATTCTTCAGGAATCGCATAGTAGTCCTTATGCTATGCATCCTGGAGGAAGTAAGTTATACAGGGATCTGCGGGATCAGTTTTGGTGGCCTGGTCTTAAGCGGGAAGTTATAGAATTTGTAGGGAAGTGTTTAACGTGTCAGCAAGTCAAGGCTGAACACCAAGTACCTTCGGGGTTACTTCAGCCAATAAAGATTCGGCAGTGGAAGTGGGAGAGAATTACCATGGACTTCGTTAGTGGGCTTCCCCTTACGCCTACTAAGAAGGACTCGGTATGGGTGATAGTGGATCGGTTGACAAAGTCTACACATTTCATACCAGTGCGGGTTGACTATTCTCTGCAGAGGTTGGCAAAATTGTATGTGGCAGAAATTGTGAGGCTGCACGGAGTGCCAGTGTCGATTATTTCGGATAGGGATCCGAGGTTTACGTCTCGGTTTTGGAAAGCCTTGCATCAGGCATTGGGCACCAGATTAGATTTCAGCACGACATTTCATCCGCAGTCGGACGGCCAATCTGAGCGGGTAATTCAAGTGTTAGAGGGTATGTTGAGGGGTTACGTGATAGACTTCAGAGGAAGCTGGGAGGAATTCTTGCCTTTAGCAGAGTTTGCATACAACAACAGCTATCAAGCAAGTATTCGGATGGCACTGTATGAAGCACTGTATGGACAGAAGTGTCGCACTCCTACGTGTTGGACAGAATTGAGGGAATGTCATGTTTTGGGTCTGAAGATTGTGGCAGAATCGAAAAAAAAGGTTAAGGTAATTCGGGCACGGTTGAAAGAGGCATCTGACAGACAAAAGTCGTATGCAGATCTCAAGCGGAAAGAAATAGAGTTTGCTGTGGGAGATTAGGTGTTTCTGAAAGTTTTGCCGTGGAAGAAGGTGATGAGATTTGGTCGCAAGGGTAAGTTAAGTCCCAGGTTTATAGGACCTTATCGGGTTCTGAAGCGGGTTGGACCAGTGGCATATCAGTTAGAGTTGCCTTCGAAATTGAAGCAGATGCACGATGTGTTCCACATTTTGATGCTACGTCGTTACCGATCGGATCCATCTCATGTAGTGCCAGTTGAGGAGGTGGAGCTGAAGTCAGACTTGTCCTACGAGGAAGAGCCGATTCAGATTCTAGAACGAGATGTGAAGGTGTTACGAAGGAAATAAGTTCCTCTAGTCAAAGTGTTATGGCGTAACCATGGATCGGAAGAAGCTTCTTGGGAGCCGGAGGAAGCAATGCGGCAGCAATACCCTCACCTATTCTAGTCAGGTAATTTCGAGGTCGAAATTATTTTAAGGGGGTTAGAACTGTAATATCCGGGATTTAGGGGTTATGCATTTTAACTTGAATGTATGAAGTAGCATGCTTGTGTGTGGTTTGTATGTGTTTTGGGGGCTTCGGGAACCCTGGGGAGTAGGTAGATGCCTTAGAAAAATATTGGATTTTTAAGTCTTAAAGGAGAGCTAAGGGAGCTAGGCCTTAAGGAGTTTAGTATGTGGATTAAGACACAAGAACTTAACTGGTAAAGTGGCAAGGGAGGTACCACTTAGAACACATGAGAGTGACGCCTCAGGGAGTGTGAAGGGACTTAGGTTCGAGTAGCACAGGTAGCGTTTTAGGTTTTTATTTTTTGGCAAGGAAGTGCAGTGTTAGACGGCACAGGGACACTGAATGGATGAGCATTTGATTTGGTCAAATTCATTTGAAAATTCGGCTAAGAGAGGAAGATAAGTGTTGGCTCATTCAAACTCTTTTGAATGAGAGGAGAAGAGAAGAAATAGGAGGAAAAAGTGGAGAGAAAAGAGGGGATGAGAAGAGGGTGAGAGTTGGCCGAATGTAGGACTTTGGAGGGGGGCTTATTCGGTCATGCAAGGGGGAGCTATGTGCCGAATTTTCTTAAGGGTTAAAGTGCATTTTAGTTTTCTTTTCCTTCCTTAGACTTGTGCCGAAAGTGATAGTCCGAAAACTTTCAAAGCCCTTTCTATTTTCTTTGCTTTAGCCGAATTTGGGAAGACCATTAAGGTCACTTTCTTCATCTTTCTCTTTTTCTTCACACCGCTTTCTTCTGTCTTCAAAAGCCGAAAGCACATTTTGACCATAGCCGATCACCAAGCATTAAACATTGAAGCCGAATCCCACATCTTTTCCCATTACTCTTCATAGCCGAACGTCTCATTGCATCTCTACCCCTTTGAAACCGATTGTTCTTAAGCACTAAAAGCCGATCATCTTTCTCCTCTGAATCGACTTCTCTACTTTGGGTTTCCTCTTGTCGATTTCTTAGAAGCCAGTTAATCATTGCGTTTGGTCACTCTTTTTCGGTAAGAGATCTCTTTCGGTCTGAATCTCTCTGTATTATTCTAGCCTGTCGAAATCAGAGGCCTAATCCTATAATGATGTTATGGCCGAATCTATGCAAGGTTTTGGATTCGTAACCCTTCTTGGAAGCAAACGTTAGGAGCAATGGAGATCTTTCGGGATTTTGATATTCAAGGTAAGCAAAGTATGACCTTAGGCCGAAGGCCACTTACTTTCGTCCATTAATGTTAGAATTGAATCTAACATAGGTTATGTAGGGATTCGACAACTTCCAAGGGCAGGTGACGATTTTTGGGATTTAATCGAGGAAGGTAAGGGAGTTGTAGTATTCGGCCAAAGGCCATATTGTTTTTAAGGGATGGCCGATTCTAACTGTGGTGTTTTAGGAGGAGTTCGACAGAGATAAAGGAGGAGTCTCCGGGATTCAGATCTACTTCGGTAAGAGTATTTAAGTTATAGATTGTGTTTCGTTTAGATCTTACATATCGATTAACCGGGTTTCTGATTAAGTGATATTTGATGGATGCGAATACCAGTGGAGGAGAGAAAGGGGTAGTTCCTACCCCTAGATTCAAGAAACGCTCGGTTTCTACCGTACGTGATTGGCCACCGGGTTGTGGGCCAGCATCGAAAAGGGATAAGCAGATCGCTGTTATCCCTGATAGCGGGAGTGTCGGTATCGAGAGTGTCATTCTCACTGTTATCAGGTGTGTAACCCTACGCTAATTCCCGATAGATTAATAGTATTACGTTAAATATGTGTTAATAAAAATACGAATAACATGGCTAAGGTTACCATTCAATGGTATAGTGCGTTCAGCATCGTTACCCTTAACACTCCGTTAATAATGTTTATAAACATTGATATGAAAATATGTGTAATTTCGTTATGGCTTTGGGGTAAGGTATATTGCATGATATCTGTATATTTTGTATGATGCATGGGCACATGGGTGATAATGATAAAAGGGGAAGTGTTCCGGTGGTTTTACCACATTAATCCGGTGACTCATGTCACAATATTATGATTCAGTGACGTTGTCACATTATCCGTGGCTATGCCACGTATTAAGAAGCGATGAGCGATTGATTGCAGCGGCGCTTCGAGGGTGTGTAGCGGATGGAGGGTCGATTTAGAAATCCCCACGGTGTGATTGGCAGGTACGGGTGGTGTGTAGAGGTTGGATATCTAGGTGGGTTCGGGTTGCATTTTCATCTTTATATACATATGTGATTTAAATATGCTATGATATGGGCCTATGGCTGAATATGATTAACGATGGGCTTTGCCCAAAATGTTTGCAATAAAGGCTTTAATCGGTTGGGAATCAGTGTTGGTTGTTGCACATTGAGTCTGTGGACTCACCCTTCGTGGGCTAATATTTTGCAGGTGATACCTAGTGCTATGGACCGGGTCGGCAGGGACTATGTGGTGGCCATGCTCAGCGTTTTCGGGTTTCCGTATGGTTGAACTTTGCGTTTTCTTTAGCATACTTTTCTTTTGGGATCTATTTTGGGTATTTACTTTGTAATAATGCCATTATTTAACTGTTTTAAATTTTGCGTTTAAACTTCATGTCTATGCGACGGTAAACAATTGAGTAATCAAATATTTTCTTAAAACAACTTCAAATGTTTTATCACCTAATCAACTTACGGTTTTCAACTTAATAAGCCCTAAAATCTGGCAATTCTTTTAATTTACGAAATATGAAGGAAACGTTTTAATGAAATACAAACTTGAAAGACAACTTGGTTTTCAACTCGTTAAAATTTCAAACTTGTTTTAATAATCGACTTATTTTACTAGAACAGGAAACAAAATTAAGTTAAGCTTTTCTGAAGGAACAGGTCAGATCTGGTCGAGGCTTGTGGGCCGGGTTTGGGGTGTTTCATCCAAACTTTTTACAACGGTGTGAACCCTTCAACAAGGCAATTAATTGATTCAGCCGCCGGCGGAACTTTGAATAACAAAACTCCTGAAGTAGCCTACGAATTTATAGAAGAGATGTCACTGAATAACTATCAGTGGCAAGTCACAAGGACAAGGCCAACAAAAGCAGTCGGAGTTTATAACCTTGACGCAGTAACCATGCTATCAAATCAGGTAGAGATGTTACATAAAAAATTTGATGGTGTATATGGTTCCTCGCGGTACAACCAGGTTATGCAGAGGCGACACAAGTGGAGGCGTGGCGAATCTGAGTACCCACCCTACGGACAGGGCATGGAGAGCGAACAAATGAACTATATGGGTAACAAGTTTTGATATAATAATAACCCTTATAGTAATACTTATAATCCAGTTTGGAAGAACCACCCCAATTTCTCATGGGGTAGTCAAGGAAACCAAAGGCAACAACCACCTCAAAACTTTCAACAACAACCCTACCCACAGGAAAAGAAGCAGAACCTTGAGAAGATGCTGACAAAATTCATAGCAGTCACAGAAAAAACACTTAAAAACCAGCAAGCATCGATACAGGAGCTCAAGGGTCAAATTGGGCAACTGGCTAAGGAGATCTCTGAAAGACCACAAGGAAGACTACCAAGCAAAACTGAGACTAACCCAAAGGAGCAAGTCCAAGCCATAACAGCTCAAGAAAGTAAAGGGTTAGATGAGCCCAATTTAAGGCAAGAGAATGTGGTCGAAGAAGGTAAGGTTGAGGTAAGTAATAATAAGCCAAAACTGGTAATCAAAGAGTACCAACCTCGCATACCATATCCCGAAGCAATAAAGAGAGACGACACAGAGGAACAGTTCGGTAAGTTTTTTAAACTTTTAAAGAAATTACATATTAACTTACCATTACTTGAAGCTCTTTCGCAGATGCCAGATTCTAGGAAATTTTTAAAAGAGCTTTTGAAAAACAAGTGAAGGATAGATAAGGCATCCCATGTGGAACTTAATGCAATGTCCTCGACAGTATTGCGAAATAGACTACCACAGAAATTAAAAGATCCAGGGAGTTTTACAATTCAATGCTTAATTGGTAGTTTATCTATTGATAATGAGTTAGCTGATTTAGGGGGCAAGCATAAATGTCATGCCTTACAAAATGTTTAAACAACTAGGTCTAGGGAAACCCAAACAAACTAGGATGAGCATTCAACTAGCTGATAAAACTGTTAGAATTCCTAGGGGTATAATCGAAGATGTACTAGTGAAAATCGATAAATTTGTTTTCCCAGTAGACTTTGTCGTTTTAGACATGGATGAGGACAACACGATCCCCCTAATTTTAGGAAGACCATTTTTAGCAACTGCCAGGACTACAATTGATATTGATGCAGGAGAACTTATACTTCGTGTAGGTAATGATACAGTCACTCTTCAAGCCCTCGATTCGGCTAGAACATCGAGTAATCAAGGTGAGAAACTAAATTCTGTTGATGACCATTCGGTTAACCCATCTTTTTAGGAAACACCACAAAAGAATACAACTGAACCCGATCCTATACCCCGTGCCAACAAAGAAATAACTCATGAGGAACGAAGGATTCAGATCGATGATTTAGACGAGTGGAAGACGCATTTCAAGGAAAAATTAGGGATACACGAAGCAGAATCAAAACCACGCTACGAGGCAAACAAGTTCAAAAAAATTGGAGATCAGGTATTGATAGATAAAGTAGACCCTCGAATATCTCTTTCGGACCCTAACACAAACAAAGAAATCCATTTTAAGGTAATCAGTGTTTTGCCACACGGAACAGTCGAGGTAAGTAATCCTATTTTTGGCACTTTCATAATAAGCGCTTCTCGACTTGAACCTTGTTATGATAATGGAACTGATAGCATGAGAAGGACTTTCAACTCCTCAAACCACCTTTATTATGCAAACAAGAGGAAAGTCTAGCTTAAGACTTTAAACAAGCGCTTCTCGGGAGGCAACCCGAGCACTAACTCTATTACTATTTATATTTTAGTTTATTTTATTTTCACTTTTATTTCTCCTTTTTGGCAACTAACTATAAACTAACCAAGGCCAATTCCCATACCACACGGCCTTACACATGGCCGTGGCCGTGGCCGTGTGGATGCACCAAATCTCCGTACTGACATGGCAGAGATGGTACGAGTCAGGACGGATCGTATCTTTGAGTCACGGACCCAACTACCCCGCCACAGCCGTGCGACATGGCCGTGGCCGACACTGAGAAATCCATACGGGGGAGGTACGCCCGTGCTAGGAGACCGTGGTCGACACTGTTTCATCAAACATGGGTGTGGCGACTTGAACATGGGCATGGGAGAAACAACCGAAGCACAACACGGCCGTGCGACGCGGTCGTGTGACTCAACACACCCATGGTACACGGGCGTGGGAATGTACCAGACTTGAAATTTCTATTTAAAACACCCACCCCCCATCTCTTCCATCCCATTTTCCTTTCCTTTTCTCTCTCAGACCTCTCCCAACTTTCCTTCTCTAATATTTTCCCCAACCATCGAGCCACACCACATCTATGTCGAAGAGGCGGAAGGATCCACGCACAGTCTCCTTGTGGGAGACCGATCTACATAGGTTCATGCCGACCGCTTCATATATTCGACAAGTCAAGGGTCTTTGAGACCATTTAATTCTTCTTCTTCTTTACTCTTCTCCTTTATTTTCCTTCTCTTTGACTTTCTTATGCTTAATTTAGTTTATTTTATTTTAGTTTCTTGGTTTTAGGTTCTACAGGCTGCTAGGGAATCACACCTCGACCACAACCACCACTCCACCACATCCTTAAAAATCACACCCACCTCGCGAACCATCCAACAATAAGGACTCTTCGGTCCATTCATCTTTTCTTTTAATTTTATTTCACTTTTTATTTTCCTTCACTTTAGCTTGCTTTTCTTTAAATATATAATTAGTATAGTTTGAATTATTATTATTACTTCCTGGCTAATTCTGCACGAGCTACCCAATTTCTACATCTAGCGCAGAGACTGTGGACGGCCACCATACCACTACCAGAGATGCCCCCTCCAACTTATCTTTCACCTCCAATGCAAGGAATCCATCCAAATTCAGGAAGTTTCATCTTCCCCTATCTTTTATGAATTCTTATCTATCTTTGTACATTGAGGGCAATGTACATCTTAAGTTTTGGGGGGTGAATCTAAAAAGTGCCAAACTTTTTGCATTATTCTCAAATCCTGAATTATGCCTTGTCCTAAAGTAAGTTTCTCATATTATAATTAGAACAAAATTCCTTTTATTTATGATTTTTGTTGATGTGTCTTGGATTAAGTCATTGATAATTGTGCATTGATAATTAAATTCTAAGATACTAGAGAGTCAAGCATGATAAGTCTATTTTTCTGAATTAAAATTTTTTCTAGGTTGTCTACTTGAATTTGAATATTACTTTGAAGTTTGGAATTTACGAGGTTGACATCAAAATACCCATAATTTTTGTGAGATTTTGAGCTTTATAGAGCATATATTCTTTTTCTTGCTCACTTTATTAATTATGAGTGTGTCAACATTGAATTGTTATTCTAGAACTTGCATCGATTATACATGTCGAGACCACACCTTTGATTTGATATACAGAGATGATAAAGGCACCTAGGACTTAACCCACTCACTCCACTAAAGTCCTACCTTCACAATTAACCCCTAGTGAACCCCGTTTAATCCTAACAACCCATTTATTGACTCACCCGCTAATATTAACCCAAAACCCTTTGCATTTGTTATCACCATTCTTTTTGACTACCCTTATGTCGAGATTTGATTTGATCAGTTGCCTAACTATGATCTTCATTTCGATAGTAAATTCATCATTTATTATGTATATTTGATTTGTTTTTCTTAAAATATATATATATATATATTCATTATTAGTTCTATTATTAAATGAGCTTATACGTTTGAATTCCAATTATTGAAGAAGAAGCTCGTGTTATTAGTATTATTAGTTTTCAATTAATGTAATTACCTTTATTCAGTTCGTCATTTCTGGTTAGGTAATTTGACAGGTCAACCTCGATTCTAACCCTCTAATTCAGCTTTTATCGACACCTTTAACCCAAGCCCCGTTACAACCCTTTTCAAAGACCTTTTGATTTGTGTATCATCTCATATTATAGTGGTGGAGATTTGATTTTCATGTAAGCCTATGGGATTAACTTTTCATGTTTGACTTTTGAGTGCTTAATTCTGAACCTTAAACACTTCGAGTGATTTGAGTGAATCTTTAGTGAGGATGTCAATTCTTACCGATTTTGAATCAGAGGTAATTATTTAGAAGAGGGGAAACACCTATGTTTTGTGCTACAAATGTATGACTTAGACTGTTTGAATGTTTAGGACTCTTTGAGTTGAATTATCCATGTATGAATTATCTTTGAATTATGATGAAACACTATTGTTGAATATTATGAATTGAGGGAAGTTTGTTTTAATTATGAGTTGAGAATTTTGCTAGAGGACAAGCAAAAGCTTAAGTGTGGGGGTATTTGATAAACCGTAAAAGTAACATATTTTAAGCCCACATTTAGCATGCTTTTGGATGATTTATCCCTTATTTTATGTAATTTGGTGCTCTTAATCCTTTGTTTTCATGTTTTATACTCAGGGAAGCACCGGAGGATGAAAAGAACGGAAAACGAGCTTAAAACGGGCCAAATGGGCCACATCACGAAATCGACACGGCCTGGGCCCAAGACCACACGGTCGTGCCTCATCAACGGACTCCACACGGCCTGCCCACGATTTATACGGGCATGTGCCATGGCCGTGCCCCTACCGTGACAAAGAGAAATTTCACTCGGATAAGGATACTTAGGGGCAAAGAAACACATTCCAAAGCCTATATAAACACCCTAAGTATGACCTAAAAGGGGGGAGCCCAAGGCTTTTGTCAGGGGGCGTCTTGCTTGGCCAGAGAAGGCAGATTTGTGGGGATTCACTCGAAGATAGCCAGTTGATTCATCTCAAGAAGCCGGAATCATACTCAAGACGGAGGATCTCTTCTTCAATTCTTTCAGGGGTTTTAGGGATTTCTTATGTTTTGTTTTATCTTTTCTTCTGAGATGTTTTCTTTTATCGTTATGAACTAAACCCTCAGATACCTGAGGGGGATGAAACCTAAGATAAATCTTGTTATCGTTTGCTGAACTATATGATAAATATTTGACTTGTTCTTAATTATGTGTTCTTAATTCATGTGTTGATATTTCTGGGATATTGATTCAAGTTTGATGTGCTTAGGTGGTGGAGAAAAAGTCCCTACCTAAGAGTAGATCTAACATAGTTAAGCGGAGTTGATCGCACGCCTAGAGATAGGGTGACGAGATTTTGTCGGATTAGGGTGAAACCTAATATGGGATTCCATAGATCGAGTTAATGCAATTCTAGGGGTTTTAATTAGAAAGAGATTTCAATTAATCAACCTAAGGTTAGACGTTATTCGCTTTGAGAGAGGGTTTAATATACATTAGGGAATCTTACGGATCAAGTCAAGTGAATAAATCGTCTGCTTCAGAGTTAGATAACAAGTGAAGTCTAGGTGGATTCTTCCTCGGGTATTGTCCTTATCAACTGGTTTTTTCAAAAAGTATTTCCCCAAATTTATTCTTCTTTGTCTTAGAGTCTTTAGTTTAGTAATTAGTTATTTTAGATTTAAACAACAAATTCCCTTTATTTTAGGCTAGATAATAAAAAGAAAGTTAGTATTAGTACTTTTAGTTCCTTTGGGTTCGACATTCCGGTCTTGCCTTAACTATACTACTGTTCGATAGGTGCGCTTTCCTCAAATCTTTGTCATAGTTAGTTTCTAGGTTCGATCATTCTCATTATAAATTTTAAGACTTTGACATCGGATAAACACAACGCTCACAAATACAATCAAAACTTATCTTTAATATCATGATAATAATATAAAAATATACAAATACACACGATGGGGCTGAGAAAGAGTATAGGCAATGGCCATTTGCTCTTTCGTTCTTCCCTTATATTAATGCCTCGTTGCTTTCAACTTGTCTGCTGGTTATCACCTTAGGAGGCAAGATCTGCATGCTTGACTTGTATACTATAATTTTTAGCAGGAAAGCATTTCTTGAATATTCGATTGTCCCATAACTAAAACAATTTTCTATGATGCAGCTCGTGTATGATCTGAATCAACCATTTGAATGTCAATTGACTTTTTTATTGGTGTCTAATAATGTGTTTGTGGATTGAAATGGTAGGATTCTTGACATTGAAGAAGATGATTCAGGGATAGTCAAGAAGAGTTCATTTTTGAAGACTTATTTCTCTATTTTTATTTATGTTTTAATTGATAGATTGAGTCAGCTTTGTTCAATATGGTTTAACAACCTTCCCTCAATTGAAACATTAAAGAAAAAATTGAATTTATGGCATAAAAAAGTCGAAAGTTAGAAAATCTATCTTCAGCTTCTTGCTAAGTTGGTGTTTAAAACAGAATGGAGCTTAATCCAGACAAATGGGAAAAAAAGGTACAAATAAATGCTAGAAAATGATATTGTAGTATCAAAACTTCATTTCATTGAGTGTATATATGTATATCACATGTCTGTACAAGATTGATGTTTACAAAATTTTCTAATGATTGAGTGCGTTGAGAAGAGAGACCCTACCTTTGATCATACACCTGAAGAGGCACTCAAGTCCGTCTTCAAGATCTTGAACGCAAAGCTCCAACTCCTTTAGCTGTCTTGGCATCTCAACATTCTCAAATTTGCTCATCTTTTGACTCATTATCGATCTTAAAACAGCTTCAACTTTCTCAAATTCATTAATGTCCCTTCTTCTTGCTTGTTCACACACTATCCATTTGTGGTGCAATAGCTTGGACACTAACGCCCAGCTGCCACACTTCAATCATTCCTTTGGCCCTGAGATGAGGGTGAATAAGTACTCAAACATGGAGGAAGTGACTATTTTAGCCTCCCTTAGAAGGCTAACCATTACCTTGGTCTCATGGTGGTTCGAAGATGAGAAAATGCATTTTGTTTCCACACCCTTCACATTCTTCAATGCCTTGTGGATAGTCTTTTGCACCACTTTCTTGGAGGTGAAGTACTTTCTCACCTCACCCACAAGCTTGACTTCTCCGCATCATCTTCTTCACATAACTAATTGAATATCCTGTATACTCCCTTTTGTTTGCAACAAAATATCCTTAGCAGTGTTGCACAGGTTAAAGAGCCTAAGGGATCCATCCAATAATTCATCAACTTATCCACACAATCATACAAATCCTGAAGGCCGTTTAGCTTATAACTTACTGATGATGAGGTTGACGTTGATTCGGAGTCCCTTAATCTGTTCAAATGTTCATCAATCTCTGAAACAAGTGGATTTGGTCTAGATCATACGGGGAAGATGTTAGATCAAGCGTGGTGAATTGTTTGGGTGATAAGCTATAAAAGTAACATATTTTAATCTCATTCTAAATGCATTTTTAGATGTTTAATTATACAAATTAGTGAATTTGATGCTCCTGATCCTTTAACTTCATGTTTCTATACTTGGGAGAGCATTTGGGAGCGAAAGGAGCAAAAAAATGAGCCAAAATCAGACAAAAGTAGTTATTTTCAGGATCCACACGGCCTGGGCATTTTTATCAGGCTGGCCACATGCTCGTGTAAGCCACACGGGCTGGCCACATGCCCATGTGCCAGCCCGTGTCGATATCGCACCCTGCTTCTCAAATACGTGAAAAAACCCAATTTTTAGGCTTTTTGAGCATTCTAAAGTGTATAAATACCAATTAGAAGAAGACCTAAGTGGGGGGGCAATCAGAGAAGAGTGAAGAAAACACTCGAAGAACGCCATTAGAATCAACTCGAAAGAATATCTCCTTCAAGATTGAAGATCTCTGTTTAATTTCTTTCAAAGTTTTATTGAGTTTCTTTATGTCTTGTGGTTATCTAACTTTGAGATGTTTCTATTCAAGATTATGAACTAAATTCCCTAGATACATAGGAGGATGAAACCTATGATGAATCTTATTATTTGATTTCTGATTTACATGAAAATACTTTATTCTTGTTCTCAATTATGTATGCTTATTTCTTGTTTTAATATCTCCGCGTGATAAACCGAAATAGTAACATATTTTAAACCCATATTTAGCATGCTTTTGGGTGATTTAATCCTTGAATTGTGTAATTTGGTGCTCTTAATCCTTTGTTTTCATTTTTTATACTTAGGAAAGCACCGGAGGATGAAAAGAACGAGAAACAGGCTTAAAAAAGACCAAATAGGCCAAATCATGAAATCAACACGGCCTGGGCCCAAGCAACACGGACGTGCCTCCCTAATCAGACCTGAACACGGCCTGGCCACGATTCACACGGGCGTGTGCCAAGGGCGTGTCCCTGCCATAGAGGAGAGGAATTTCACTCAGATTTGGATACTTAGGGTTAAAGAAACACATTCCAAAAGCCTATATAAACACCCTAGAGGCCAACTTTCAGGGCGCGTCCAGCTAGGCCAAGGAGCCGAGCCAGAAAGATCAGAATTATGGAAATTACTTGAAGAAAGCCAGTTGGTTCATCTTAAGAAGCCGGAGTTATACTCAAGACGGAGGATCTCTCTTCAATTCCTTCAGGGGGTTTTAGAGTTTTTCTTATGTTTTGTTTTATCTTTTCTTTTGAGATGTATTCTATTATCATTATGAACTAAACCCTCAAATACCTGAGGGGGGTGAAACCTAAGATGAATCTTATTATCATTTCCTGAACTATATGATAAATATTTGATTTGTTCTTAATTATGTGTTCTTAATTCTTGTGTTGATATTTCTGGGAAATTAATTCAAGTTTGATGTGCTTAGGTGGAGGAGCAAAAGTCCCTACCTAAGAGTAGATCTAGCATAATTAAGCAGAGTTGATCGCAGGCCTAGAGATAGGTTGACGAGATTTTGCCGGATTAGGGTGAAACCTAATATGGGAGTCCATAGATCGAGTTAATGCGATTCTAGGGGTTTTAATTAGAAAGAGATTTCAATTAATCAACCTAGGGTTAGACGTTAGTCGCCTCGAGAGAGGGGTTAATATACATTAGGGAATCTTACGGATCAAGTCCAATGAATAAATCGTCTGGTTTAGAGTTAGATAACAAGTGAAGTCTAGGTGGATTTTTCCTTGGGTATTGTTTTAATCAATTGGTTTTTCCCACAAGTATTTCCCTAATTTCATTCTTTTTGTCTCATCGTCTTTAGCTTTGTAGTTAGTTAATTTTCTAGATTAAACCGGTTCACTTCAATTTTAAGGCTAAATAATAAGAAGAAAGTTAGTAGTAGTACTTTCGGTTCCTTTGGGTTCGACAATCCGGTCTTGCCACTAAGCTATACTACTGTTTGATAGGTACACTTGCCTCAATCGTTGTCATATTAGTTTTTAAGCTCGATCATTCTCATTATAAATTTTAAGACTGTGACACACCGATCATGTTTTTGGCGCCGTTGCCGGGGAACTGAAATATTAAGAACACTCAATTTTTATTACTTTAGCCATTTTTATTTTCTGCAATTTTACTCTTATTTTGTTTTCTATTTTTATCTTTCTAAATTTTAGTTTTTGCTCCTCGTAGTTACCTCTAGTTTATGACTAGAAGGAACCCGACAAGACCTTTAATTTACGATAGTGAGATCGAAGCAACCGCTCGCAGAAACCGGAGAGAAATTAGGCGAAGTCTACAATACATAGAAGAAGAGCAAGAAAACATCATCAATAACACCGAAGAGATGGCTGAAAATAATCTGCTACCTCCAGAGAGGGCTGAAAATCAGGCTCCTCGAACTATGTATGATTATGCAAAGCCTAGTTTAGTTGGTACTGAATCTAGTATTGTTAGACCTACTATTGCTACAAATAATTTCGAATTGAAACCTAGCACTATATATATGATACAACAGTTCGTTCAGTTTGATGGTTTGCAGGATGAGGATCCTAACACACACTTAGCGAATTTTTTGGAATTCTGCGACACTTTTAAAATTAATGGCGCTTCTAATGATGCCATCCGACTTCGGTTATTTCCCTTTTCTTTGAGGAATAAAGCTAAACAGTGGTTGTATTCTCTTCCCCGAGGATCAATTACTACATGGGAACACATGACCGAAAAAAAATTATTAAAATATTTTCCACCGGCCAAAATGGCCAAATTAAGGAATGATATCTCTTCTTTTGTGCAGATGGATTTAGAAACACTTTACGATGCATGGGAGAGATACAAAGATCTATTGAGAAGATGCCCACACCATGGATTACCCTTGTGGCTACAGGTCCAAACTTTTTACAACGGTGTGAACCCCTCAACTAGGCAGTTGATCGATTCAGCAGCCGGTGGAACTCTGAATAATAAAACACCTGAAGCAGCTTACTGATAAACCGTAAAAGTAACATATTTTAATCCCACATTTAGCATGCTTTTGGTTGAATTATCCCTTATTTTATGTAATTTGGTGGTCTTAATCCTTAATATTCATTTTTTATACTCAGGGAAGCACCGGAGGATGAAAAGAATGAAAAACGGGCTTAAAACGGGCCAAATGGGCCAAAGCACGGAATTGGCACGGCCTGGACCCAAGACCACACAGCCGTGCCTCATTAATGGATTCCACACGGCTTGGCCACGATTCACACGGGTGTGTGCCAAGGCCATGCCCCTACCGTGGCAAAAAGAAGTTTCATTCGGATTGGGATACTTAGGGGCAAAGAAACACATTCTAAAAGCCTATATATACACCCTAAGTATGACCTAAAAGGGGGAGCCCAAGGCTATCGTCTAGGGGCGTCTTGCTAGGCCAGAGAAGGCAGATTTGTGGGGATTCACTCGAGGATAGCCAGTTGATTCATCTCTAGAAGCCGGAATTATACTCAAGACGGAGGATCTCTCCTTCAATTCCTTCAGGGGGTTTTAGGGATTTCTTATGTTTTGTTTTATCTTTTCTTCTGAGATGTTTTCTTTTATCGTTATGAACTAAACCCTCAGATACACCGAGGGGGATGAAACTTAGATGAATCTTGTTATCGCATCGAACTATATGATAAATATTTAACTTGTTCTTAATTATGTATGCTTAATTCTTGTGTTGATATTTCCGAGATATTGATTCAAGTTTGATGTGCTTAGGTGGAGGAGCAAAAGTCCCTGTCTAAGAGTATATCTAGCATAGTTAAGTAGAGTTGATTGCGTGCCTAGAGATAGGGTGACGAGACTTTGCCGGATTTGGGTGAAACCTAATATGGGATTCCATAGATCGAGTTAATGCAATTCTAGGGGTTTTAATTAGAAAGAGATTTCAATTAATCAACCTAGGGTTAGACGTTATTCGCTTCGAGAGAGGGTTTAATATACATTAGGGAATCTTACGGATCAAGTCAAATGAATAAATCGTTTGGTTCAGAGTTAGATAACAAGTGAAGTCTAGGTGGATTCTTCCTTGGGTGTCGTCTTAATCAATTGGTTTTTCCTCAAGTTATTTTCCCCAAATTCATTCTTCTTTGTCTTAGAGTCTTTAATTTAGTAGTTAATTAATTTAGATTAAACAACAAATTCCCTTTATTTTAGGCTAGATAATAAAAAGAGAGTTAGTATTAGTACTTTTAGTTCCTTTGGGTTTGACATTCCGGTCTTGCCACTAAACTATTCTACTATTCGATAGGTGCGCTTGCCTCAAATCGTTGTCATAGTTAGTTTCCAAGTTCGATCATTCTTTTTATAAATTTTAAGACTTTGACATCGCGAAAACAACGATCAAGTTTTTGGCGCCGTTGCCGGGGAACTAAAATATTAAGAAAGCTTAATTTTTATTACTTTAGCCATATTTTTTATTTTTTTTTTGCAATTTAAGTTAATTTTTTTTATTTTAATTTTTAACTTAGCTAATTTTTTTTCTGTTATTGTTTCCTCCTTTTAGGTACCTCTAGTCTATGACTGAAAGGAACCTGACAGGACCCCTAATCTACGACAGTGATATTGAAAGAACAGTTCGCAGAAATAGTAGAGAGATAAGGCGAAGCTTAAACTACATAGAAGGAGAGCAAGAAGGAAAAACCAACCCTACTGAAGGGATGGCTGAAGATAATCCACCACCTCCAGAGATGGCTGAAAACAATGCTCCACGTACTATGTATGATTATGCTAAACCTAGTTTAACAGGAACTGAATCTAGTATTGTTAGGCCTACTATTGCTGCAAATAATTTTGAACTGAAACCTAACACTATACAGATGATACAACAGTTTGTTCAGTTTGATGGTTTGCAGGATGAAGATCCTAACACACACTTAGCAAATTTTCTAGAATTCTGTGATACCTTCAAGATAAATGGAATTTCTGATGATGCCATCTGTCTTTGGTTATTTCCCTTTTCTTTGAGGAATAAAGCCAAACAGTGGTTACATTCTCTTCCACGAGGGTCAATCACTACATGGGATCAAATGACCAAAAAATTTTTACTAAAATATTTTCCACCGGCCAAAACGGCCAATTTGAGGAATGATATCTCTTCTTTTGTGCAGATGGATTTAGAGACACTTTATGATGCATGGGAGAGATACAAATATTTGCTGAGGAGGTGCCCACACCACAGATTACCTTTTTGGCTACAGGTTCAAACTTTTTACAATGGTGTGAACCCTTCAACAAGGCAACTAATCAATTCAGCTGCCGGCGGAACCCTAAACAACAAAACTCCTGAAGCGACCTACGAGTTTATAGAAGAGATGTCACTGAATAACTATCAGTGGCAAGTTACAAGGACAACCAGCCAAAGCAGCCGGAGTTTTCAACATCGATGCAGTAACCGCGCTATCAAACTAGGTAGAATTATTACATAAAAAATTTGATGGTTTATATGGTTCTTCGCAGCACATCCAGTTATATGATGCGACGCAAGTGAAGGAGTGGTGAATCACGAGTACCCACCCTACTGACAGGGGCATGGAGAGCGAACAAATGAACTATATGGGTAACAATTTCGATCTAACAATAACTCTTATAGTAATACTTATAATCCAGGTTCGAAGAACCACCCCAATTTCTCATGGGGCAGTCAAAGAAATCAAAGGCAACAACCTTCCCAAAACTTCCAACAACAGCCCTACCCACAGGAAAAGAAGCCGAACCTTGAAGAGGTGCTGACAAACTTCATAGCAGCCTTAGAAATACATTCCCAAAATATAGAAACACGTTTCCAAAAGATAGAAGCAAAAATTGAGGCATTGACGCAAGAATTCAAGGATCAAATCAGGCAACTCGCTAAGTTAATCTCTGAAACACGACCAGAAATCTTACCAAGGGAAACAAAGCAGGTACAGGCAGTGACATTAAGAAGTGGAAGGGAGTTAATCGAAACGAAGAAAGAGGTACCACATGAAACCCAGAAGGCAAAGATAACACCAACCCGTGAGGAAATCAAACCAATAATTCCATACTCAGCAAAGCTAAAGAAAGACCGCTTAGACGCACAATATGGTAAATTTCTTGAACTTTTCAAATAGCTACATATTAACTTACCTTTTGTTGAAGCTATTTCGTAGATGCCAACATATCCAAAATTTTTAAAGGAGCTTCTACAAATAAAAGGAAGTTCGAGGAAATTTCAATAGTAGAACTTAATGAAGAATGCGCAGCTATCATCCAAAACAAGCTGCCAACCAAATAGAAAGATCTAGGAAGTCTCACTATTCCTTGTTTAATTGGTAGTTTGAGCATAGAGAAAGCATTAGCTGATTTAGGTGCCAGTATTAATCTAATGCCTTATAAAATGTTTAAGCAACTTGGTCTCGGGGAACCAATACCCACTAGGATGAGTATTCAGTTAGCTGACAGATCTGTTAAGTATCCTAGGGGAATTATTGAAGATGTTTTGGTAAAAGTAGACAAATTTATATTCCCTGTTGATTTTGTTGTGCTCAACATGAATGAGGACGTAAAGGTGCCTTTAATTTTGGGACGATGATCGCTGTAAATCAGAGTTTTAAAATTTATAAAAGAATGATCGAACCTGGAAACTATCTCTGACAACGATTAAAGGCAAGTGCACCTATCGAACAGTAGTATAGTTTAGGCAAGACCGGATTATCGAACCCAAAGGAACTAAAAGTACTAATACTAACTTTCTTTTTATTATTTAGCCTAAAATAAGTGAAGTTGTTTATTAATCTAAACTAATTAACTACTAGACTAAAGACTCTAAGACCAAGAAAAATGAATTTGGAAAATAACTTGGAAAAAAATCAGTTGATTTAGAGGATACCCTTAGGAAGAATCCACCTAGACTTCACTTGTTATCTAACACTGAACCATACGATTTATTCACTTAGTTTGATCCGTAAGACTCCCTAACGTATATTAAACCCTCTCTCCAGGCGAATAACGTCTAACCCTAGGTTAATTAGTGGAACTCTCTTTCTCTTATAATAACCGCCTAGAATAGCAGTAAATCGATCTGTGGATTCCCATATTAGGTTTCACCCTAATCCGGCAAAATCTCCTCACCCTATCTCTAGGCGTGCGATCAACTCCGCTTAATTATGTTGGATCTACTCTTAGGCAGGGTCTATTCCTCCTCCACCTAAGCACATTAGATTTGGATTAAGCTCACATAATTAAGAACAAACTAAGTATTTATCATATAATTCAAATAATCAAATAACAAGATTCATCATAGGTTTCATCCCCTCAGTATCCAGAAGGGTTTAGTTCATAACAATAAAAAAACATCTCAAGAGAAAAGATAAAACAAAACATAAGAAATCCCTAAAACCCCTGAAGGAATTGAAGAGGAGATCCTCCGTCTTGAGTATAACTCGGCTTCTTGAGATGGATCAAGCGGCTATCCTCGAGTGAATCCCCACAAATCTACCTTCTCTGGCCTAGCACGACGCCCCTAAACGATGGCTTTGGGATCCCCCTTTCATGTCATACTTAGGGTGTATTTATAGGCTTTTGAAATACGTTTCTTTCTCCCTAAGTATCCTTTCCTGAATGAAATTGCTCTTCTCCACGGCAGAGGCACAGCCATGGCGCACGCTCGCGTAAATCGTGGCCAGGCCGTGTTCGGATTTCTTTAATGAGACACGGCCGTGTGAGTCCGGGTGATAAACCAAAATAGTAACATATTTTTGGCCCACATTTCGTATGCTTTTGGATGAATTATCCCTTATTTTATGTAATTTGGTGCTCTTTATCCTTTCTTTTCATGATATATACTCAGGAGAGCACCAGGGGATGAAAAGAATGCAAAACGGGCTTAAAACGGGACAAATGGGCCAAAGCATGAAATCGACACGGCCTGGACCAAAGATAACAGGGCCGTGCCTCACTGATCATCTAGAACATGGTCTTCCCTCGATTCACACGACCGTGCTTCATTAAAGAAGTCCGAACACAGCCTGTCCACGATTTACACGGGCGTGTGCCATGGCCGTGCCTCTGCCGTGGAAAAGAGCAATTTCATTCGGGAAAGGATACTTAGGGAGAAAGAAACATATTTCAAAAGCCTATAAATACACCCTAAGTATGACCTAAAAGGGGGGAGCCCAAAGCTATCATCCAGGGGCGTCGTGCTAAGCCAAAGAAGGCAGATTTGTGGGGATTCACGCAGGGATAGCCAGTTGATTCATCTCAAGAAGCCAGAGTTATACTCAAGACAGGGGATCTCTCCTTCAATTCCTTCAGGGCGTTTTAGGGATTTCTTATGTTTTGTTTTATCTTTTCTATTGAGATGTTTTCCTTTATTGTTATGAACTAAACCCTTCGGATACTCGAAGGGGATGAAACCTATGATGAATCTTGTTATTTGATTATTTGAATTATATGATAAATACTTAGTTTGTTCTTAATTATGTGATCTTAATCAAAATTTAATGTGCTTAGGTGGAGGAGGAATAGACCCTGCCTAAGAGTAGATCCAACATAATTAAGCGGAGTTGATTGCACGCCTAGAGATAGGGTGATGAGATTTTGCCGGATTAGGGTGAAACCTAATATGGGAATCCACAGATCGATTTACTGCTATTCTAGGGGGTTATTATAAGAGAACGAGAGTTCCACTAATTAACCTATGGTTAGACATTATTCGCCTCGAGAGAGGGTTTAATATACGTTAGGGAGTCTTACGGATCAAACTAAGTAAATAAAATCATATGGTTCAGTGATAGATAACAAGTGAAGTCTAGGTGGATTCTTCCTAAGGTATCGTCTAAATCAACTGAGTTTTTCCCAAGTTATTTTCCAATTTCATTCTTCTTTGTCTTAGAGTCTTTAGTTTAGTAGTTAATTAATTTAGATTAATAAACAAACTTCACTTATTTTAGGCTAAATAATAAAAAGAAAGTTAGTATTAGTACTTTTAGTTCCTTTGGGTTCGATAATCTGGTCTTGCCTAAACTATACTACTGTTCGATAGGTGCACTTGCCTTTAATCATTGTCAGAGTTAGTTTCCAAGTTCGATCATTCTTTTATAAATTTTAAAACTCTGATTTACAGCGATCACGGGGTTAGACCATGTTCTAGATGATCAGTGAGGCACGGCCATGTGATATTTGGTCCAGGCCGTGTCGATTTCATGCTTTGGCCCATTTGTCCCGTTTTAAGCCCGTTTTGCGTTCTTTTCATCCCCTGGTGCTTTCCTGAGTATATATCATGAAAAGAAAGGATTAAGAGACCAAATTACATAAAATAAGGGATAATTCATCCAAAAGCGTACTAAATGTGGGCCTAAAATATGTTACTATTTCGGTTTATCAAATACCCCCACACTTAAGCTTTTGCTTGTCCTCAAGCAAAATTCTCAACTTACAATTAAAACGAACTTCCTGTAATTCATAATTCCTATTGATAGTGTCTCATCATAATTCAGAGATAATTTATACATGGATAATTCAACTCAAAGCGTCCTAAAAATTCAAACAGTATAAGTCATAGATTTTGTAGCACGAAAATATAGGTGTCTCCCCTTATCTAAATAATTACCTTTAATTTGAATTCGACAAGGATTGACATCCTCACAAAAGATTCACTCAAATCACTCAAAGTGTTTAAGGTTCAAAATTTAGGCACTCAAAAGTCAAACATGAAGAGTTAATCCCATAGGCTTGCATGAAAATCAAATCTCCACCACTGAAATATGAGATGAAACACAAATCAAAAGGTCTTTGTTAGGGTTGTAACTTGGGGCTAGGTTAAGGTGTGGAAAAGGGTGAATTAGAATGTTAGAATCGAGATTGAATTGACAAATTACCTAACTAAGAACTAATGAACTAATAATAATAATTACATCAATTGAAAACTAATAATACTAATAATACGAGCTTCTTTTTTCAATATTTGGATTTTAAATATATAAGCTCGTTTAATCACATAACTAATAATGAATATACTTCGTTTTTTTTAAGAGCAAACTAAATACATAATAAATACATTATAAAGGATAGGTTACTAAAAAAAATCATAATTAGGCAACTAATCAAATTAAATCTTGATATAACGGTAGTTAAAAAGAATGGTGATAACAAATAAAAAGGGTTTTGGGTTAATATTAGTGGGTGAGTGAATAAATGGGTTGTTAGGATTAAACGGGGTTCACTAGGGGTTAATTATGAAGGTGGGTTTTTTTTAGTGAGTTAAAACCTAGGTGCCTTCATCATCTCTGTATATCAAATCATAGGTGTGGTCTCGACATGTATAATCGATGCAAGTTCTAGAATAACAAATCAGTGTTGACATACTCATAATCAATAAAGTGAGCTAGAAAAAGAATATATGCTCTACAATGCTCAAAAACTCACAAAAATTATGGGTATTTTGATGTCAACCTCGTAAATTTCAAACTTCAAAGTAATATTTAAACTCAGTTTGACAACCTAGCAAATTTTTAATTTCTGAAAAATAGACTTATCATGCTTGATTCTCTAGTATTCTTAGAATTTAATTATCAATGCACAATTATCAATGACTTAATCTAAAACATATAAAAAAATCATAAATCATCAGAAATTTCATCCTAATTAGTAATATGAGTAATTTACTTTCAAACAAGACTAAATTCAGGCTTTGAGTTAGGTATCTTTTTAGGTTGTTCACCCCCCCACACTTGAGATGTACATTGCCCTCAATGTACAAAAATATATAATAACCTTGTAATAAAATCATTAGATATGGGGATAAGTGAAAACTTTCTGAATTTTCGGATGATTCCTTGAGAGGAGATTGTGTCTTTGGTGGTGGTGATGGGCCGTCTGGATGACGAACCTGCGCTAGATGAAGAAATTGGGAGTCTCATGCAGGATTAGCCAAGAAATCTAAAGAAACCTTAATAATATACTAATAATATAATTAAAGACAAGAAAGATAAAGAGAAGGAGACTAAGAAGGAAAATAAACTAAGTTTAAAAGATAAAGGGGCCTGAGAATCCTTATGGTAGATGGTTCAAGAGGTGGGTGTGACTTTGAAGGTGATGGAGTTGTTGGTGATGGTGGAAGTGGCATGATTCCCAAGCAGCCTTAAGAACCTAAAAACAAGAAACTAAAACAAAATAGACTAAATTAAGTAGAAGAGAAGTAAAGATAAAGGAAATAAATGAGAAGATAAAAATAAAAGAACAGATAATTGGTCTCAAAAACCCTTGGCTTGTTGTTTGGATGAAGCTACCGGCATGAACTCAGGTGAATCGGTCTCCTTTGACGAGATTGGCCTTTTACGCTTCTTTGCCATGGACATGATTTTGTTGTAGCTCAATAGTCTGGGGATTTATTAGGAAAAAGGAAAAACAAAAGGAAGAAAAGAAAGAAAGGAAGAAGAAGAAGAGTAGGTAAGGAGAGAAAGTAGAGGGGCATGGTATTTAAATAGAATCTCAAGTCTGGCAATATACCACGCCCGTGGGTTGAGGGTGTGTCGATTCACATGGCCGCATCGCACGGCCGTGTCGCAGGGTGTGTTGATTCTCTACGTTTGTTTTCGAGTCGACCACGGTTGAAAGACACGGGCGTGTTTTGCCCGTGGTGGCAAGTCAGTAGCTTCGCACGGTCGTAAGGCACGGGCGTGTTCTTCCCGTGGTTGGAAAGTCAGTAGCTTCACACGGTTATGGGGCACGGGCGTGCCCCTTTATCGATGCCCGTGGTGTAGTGGTTGGATCCGTGACGTCGAAAAGTGGTTGGAATTGATTCGCACGGCCTCTGCTATGTCAGTACGGGGATTTTTATGGTCCACACGGCCATTGCCACGACCGTGTGTAAGGCCATGTGTCCTGGAATTCTGCACCCCTTGTTAGTTTATAACTAAGTGTTCAGAAAGAAAAGAAGAAAAGAAAAATAAATTTAAAGCAAAATGTGAGAATAAATTATGTTAGTGCTCGGGTTGCCTCCCGAGAAGTGCTAGTTTATAGTCTTAAGCTAGGCTCTCCTCTCATTTGCATTGTCAGGGTGGTTTGAGGAGTTGGAAGTCCTTCCTCATGCTATCATTTGTGTCTTCGTGAAAAAAATTAAGTCGAGATGTGTTTATAGTAAAAGTACAAAAAATAGGATTACTTACCTCGATTATTCCGTGTGGGAAAACACTGGTTACCCTAAAAGATATTTCTTTGTTTGTGCTAGGGTCCGGAGGAGATATTCGAGGATCTGCCTGATCTAACATTACCTGGTCCCTTATTTTGAAGTGGTTTGTTGTTCCTATTAGCTCTTTTGGGGGCTCCTTCGGGTTTATCTTGTGTGGTTCTGGTTCTTCATCGTGTATCCCTAATTTCTCCTTGAAGTGTGTCTTCCACTCGTCTAGATCATCGAACTGAATCCCTCGATCTTCATGAGTTATTTCTTGATTACTCGATGTTCTAGCCGAGTCGAGAGCTTTGATGGTGACTGTCTCATTACCTACGCAAAGTATGAGTTCTCCTGCATCAACATCAATTTTAGTCCTGGCAGTTGCTAAAAAGGGTCTTCCTAAAATTAGGGGGATCGAATTATCCTCATCCATGTCTAAGACAACAAAGTCTCATTGGGAAAACGAATCATCAATTTTTACAAGAACATCTTCGATAATACCCTAGGAATTCTAACAGTTTTATCACTAATTGAATGCTTATCCTAGTTTGTTTGGGTTTCCTAGACCTAATTGTTTAAACAATTTATAAGGCATGACATTTATGCTTGCCCCTAAATCAGCTAACGCATTATCAATAGTTAGTCTACCAATTAAACATGGAATTGTAAAGCTCCCTGGATCTTTTAGCTTTTGTGGTAGTCTATTTTGGAGAATTGCTGAGCATTTTGCGTTAAGTTCCACATGTGATGACTCGTCTAACTTCCGTTTGTTTGTCAGAAGCTCTTTTAAAAATTTCCTAGAATCTGGCATCTGCGAAAGAGCTTCAAGTAGTGGTAAGTTAATATGTAATTTATTTGAGAGTTTAAGAAACTTACTGAACTGTTCTTCTGTTTCGTCTCTTCTTAATGCGTCAGGGTAAGGTACGCGAGGTTGGTACTCCTTGATTACCGGTTTTGGCTTGTCTTGTGTTACCACAACTTTACCTTTTTCTACCTCATTTCCTTGTGTTGGACTGGGTTCGTCTACTTCTTTGCTTTCTTGAGCTGTTATGGGTTGGATTTGCTCCTTTGGATTAATTTCAGTATTACTCGGTAGACGCCCTTGCGGTCGTTCGGATAATAGCTTTGCAATTTCTCCGACTGACTGGGTAATTTCCCCGATTGCCTTTGTAAGTCCTCCAACTTGGTTCTCGATCATTTTGATCGATGTTTGTTGGGTTTCGAGTGTTGCTTCAGTTTTTCAGAAACGGGCTTCTGTGGATGCTATGAATTTGTTTAACGTCTCTTCAAGATTTGGCTTCTTCTCTTGTGGATAGGGCTGATTTTGAAAATTTTGAGGAGGTTGTTGCCTTTGGTTTCCCTGATTTCCTTGTCCTCCCCACAAAAAATTTGGGTGGTTCCTCCAACCTGGATTATAATTATTACTATATGGGTTTTTATTAGATCTGAAATTGTTACCTATATAGTTCATCTGTTCGCTCTCTGTGCCCGATTGGTAGGGTGGGTACTCAGGATTCGCCATAGTTCTACTTGCGTCGCACTGCATGACTGGATGTACCTACGAAGAACACAAACTATCAATCTTCTTATTCATCAACTTTACCTGATTTGATAGCATGGTTACTGTGTCGAGGTTGTAAACTCCGGCTGTTTTTGTTGGCCTTGTTCTTGTAACTTGCCACTGATAGTTATTGAGCGACATCTCTTCAATAAAATTGTAGGCTACCTCAGGAGTTCTATTATTCAAGGTTCCACCGGCGGCTGAATCAATTAGTTGTCTCGTTGAGGGGTTTACACCGTTATAGAAAGTCGGGACTTGGAGCCACAAAGGTAAACCATGGTGCGGGCACCTTCTCAAGAGATCCTTATATCTCTCCCATGCATCTTATAATGTCTCTAAATCCATCTGCACAAAAGAAGAGATATCATTACGTAATTTGGTCGTTTTGGCCGGTGGGAAATATTTTAATAAATTTTTTTCGGTCATTTGTTCCCATGTAGTGATTGACCCTCGTGGTAACGAGTTTAACCACTGTTTAGCTTTATTCTTAAATGAAAAGGGAAATAACCGAAGTCGTATGGCATCATCAGAAACACCATTTATTTTGAAGGTATCACATGACTCTAAAAAATTAGCTATATGAGCGTTTGGATCTTCGTCCTGTAAACCATCAAATTGAACAAACTGTTAAATCATTTGTATAGTGTTAGGCTTTAATTCAAAATAATTAGCAGCTATAGCAGGCCTAACAATACTAGATTCGGCTCCTGTTAAATGTGGCTTAGCAAAATCAAACATGGTACGAGGAGCATTATTTTCTCCCACATCTTGTGGTGGAAGATTATTTTCGTCCATCCCTTCAGTAGGATTGGATCTGTCTTCTCGCTCTCCTTGGTAATTTAGGGCTCGCCTAATTTCTCTGCGATTTCTTCGAGCAGTAGCTTCAATATCACTATCGTATTCTAAAGGTCCTCTTGGGTTCCTTCTAGTCATAAACTAGAGGTACCTGCTAGGAAAAGAAAGAAAGAAAATTTAGCAAATTTTAAATTAAAACTAAAACTAAAAATAAATTGCGAAAAATAAAAATAATGGCTAAAATAATAAAAATAGAGTTTTCTTAATATTTTAGTTCCCAAAGAATGGCGCCAAAAACTTGATGATCAGTAAATCGAGTTTTAAAATTTATAAAAGAATTATCGAACCTGGAAACTAACTCTGACAACGATTAAAGGCAAGTGCACCTATCGAACAGTAGTATAGTTTAGGCAAGACCGGATTGTCGAACCCAAAGGAACTAAAAGTACTACTACTAACTTTATTTTTATTATTTAGCCTAAAATAAGTGAAGTTGTTTATTAATCTAAATTAATTAACTACTAGACTAAAGACTCTGAGACAAAGAAGAATGAATTTGGAAAATAACTTGGAAAAAAATCAGTTGATTTAGACGATACCCTTAGGAAGAATCCACCTAGACTTCACTTGTTATCTAACACTGAACCATACGATTTATTGACTTAGTTTGATCCGTAAGACTCCCTAACGTATATTAAACCCTCTCTCGAGGCGAATAACGTCTAACCCTAGGTTAATTAGTGGAACTCTCGTTCTCTTATAATAACCCCTAGAATAGCGAAGAAATCGATCGTGGATTCCCATATTAGGTTTCACCCAAATCCGGCAAAATCTCGTCACCCTATCTCTAGGCGTGCGATCAACTCTGCTTAATTATGTTGGATCTACTCTTAGGCAGGGTCTATTCCTCCTCCACCTAAGCACATTAGATTTCGATTAAGCTCACATAATTAAGAACAAACTAAGTAATTATCATATAATTCAAATAATCAAATAACAAGATTTATCATAGGTTTCATCCCCTTCGGGTATCCGAAGGGTTTAGTTCATAACAATAAAGGAAAACATCTCAAGAGAAAAGATAAAACAAAACATAAGAAATCCCTAAAACCCCCTGAAGGAATTGAAGAGGAGATCCTCCGTCTTGAGTATAACTCTGGCTTATTGAGATGGATCAACTGGCTATCCCTGAGTGAATCCCCACAAATCTGCCTTCTCTGGCCTAGCACGATGCCCCTAAATGATGGCTTTGGGCTCTCCCTTTCATGTCATACTTAGTGTGTATTTATAGGCTTTTGAAATACGTTTCTTTCTCCCTAAGGATCCTTTCTCGAATGAAATTGCTCTTCTCCACGGTAGAGGCACGACCATGGCGAACGCCCGTGTAAATCGTGGCCAGGCCGTGTTCAAATTTCTTTAATGAGACACGGCCGTGTGAGTCGGGGTTAGACCGTGTTCTAGATGATCAGTGAGGCACGGTCGTGTGATATTTGGTCCAGGCCGTGTCGATTTCATGCTTTGGCCCATTTGTCCCGTTTTAAGCCCGTTTTGCGTTCTTTTCATCCCCTGGTGCTTTCCTGAGTATATATTATGAAAAGAAAGGATTAATAGCACCAAATTACATAAAATAATGGATAATTCATCCAAAAGCATACTAAATGTGGGCCTAAAATATGTTACTATTTCGGTTTATCAGATGACCCCTTTTAGCTACTGCTAGGGCTGTCATTAATGTTGGTGATGGTAAACTTGCATTAAGGGTCGGAGATGAGAAAATTATTTTCCAAATTCATGATGCTATGCGATATTCTAGAGAACAAGATGATTTTTGTTACTTTGCTGATGCCACTGATCACATTTTTTAAGAATATTTGTAGGAAATCATGCACAGTGACACGATGGAACTGTGTCTTTCACAAGGTGAGGGGAATGATGACGATACCGATGAAGAGAATCCCAATGCATCACCTTCTAGACAGATATAAATAGAGGACATCAAGATTAATGATGAATTAAAACAGAAACCCTCTATTGATGAGCCGCCCAAGTTAGAACTAAAAAAATTACCAAAGCATTTAGAATATGCATTCCTGGGGGATAATTCTACGCTACCAGTAATCATCTCTTCGGAACTAGGACCCAAGGAGAAAGAAGAGTTGCTAAGGGTACTAAGGAAGCACAAAAGGGCCATAGCGTGGAAATTGTCGGACATTAAAGGAATAAGCCCATCATTTTGCACCCGCAAAATTTTAATGGAAGATGAGTATAAACCGTGTGTGCAACCTCAGAGATGGTTAAACCCCAATATGAAAGAAGTTGTCAAAGCCGAGGTAATTAAACTTCTAGATGTAGGAATAATTTATCCTATTTTTGACAGCACTTGGATAAGTCCTGTGCAGGTAGTTCCGAAGAAAGGAGGCACGACTGTGGTAACCAACGAAAAGAATGAATTAATTCCTACTAGAACAGTCACAGGTTGGAGAGTGCAGATAGACTATAGGAAGTCGAGCGATGCCACCAGAAAGGATCACTTCCCTCGCCCTTTATAGATCGGATGTTAGAAAGATTGTGCGGGCATATGTACCATCGCTTCTTGGGACGGACTCTCGGCTACTTCCAAATCCCAATAGCTCCACGAAGATCAAGAGAAGACAACATTTACATGCCCATACGGTGCGTTTGCTTATCGTAGAATGCCTTTTGGATTATGTAATGCTCCTGCTACTTTTCAGCGCTGCATGTTGGCCATCTTTGATGAACTTGTGGAAGACATTATGGAGGTATTTATGATCGAATTCTGTGATTCGGTAATTCTTTCCACCTTTGCCTTAAAAATTTAGAACGAGTTCTAATAAGATGTGAGGAGACGAATCTTGTCTTGAATTGGGAAAATGTCACTTTATGGTTAGAGAAGGGATTGTGTTAGGACATAAGATTTCTAGTAAAGGGCTTGAGGTAGATAAAGCAAAGATTGAAACCATAGAAAAATTACCTCCCCCTAGTTCAGTTAAGGCTATTAGAAGCTTTTTAGGACATGCTAGATTCTATAGAAGATTCATTAAAGATTTCTCTAAAATAGCTAAGCCTTTAACAAAATTACTAGAAAAAGATGTTCCTTTCAATTTCGATCAGGAATGTTTAGATGCATTTAATATCCTCAAAGATAAACTAATAAATGCTCCGATTATAATTGCACCCGATTGGAATTTACCCTTTGAACTAATGTGTGATGCAAGTGATTTTGCGAAAGAGTGCGATTGCGGGACAACGAAGAGACAAGCATTTTAAGCCAATCTATTATGCTAGCAGAACATTGACACCTGCACAAGAAAACTACACCACCACAGAGAAAGAATTACTAGCTGTAGTTTTTTCTTTTGACAAATTTAGGTAGTATTTAATATTATCTAAAGTTGCCGTTTACACTGACCATTCAGCTCTTCGTTATCTTTTAACTAAAGCTGATGCAAAACCTCGACTCATACGATGGATCTTACTCTTACAGGAATTTGATATGGAAATACAAGATAAAAAGGGAGCTAAAAATCTTGCAACAGATCACCTCTTTAGGCTTGAGAACCCACATATCGAAGAGCTCGACGAAAGTGAGATAAACGACTCGTTTCCCGAGGAATAACTCTTTTCTATAACCAACTCTGAGGTACCATGGTTTGCAGATATTGCGAATTATTTAGCTGCTAACATCTTACAAAAAATATTAACACATCATCAAAAAAGCGATTCTTTACTGATGCGAAAAACTATTTTTGGGAAGACCCCTTTCTTTTCCGTATATGTGCAGATCAAGTAATTCAGAGATGCGTTACAAAGGCAGAAGCGAGTAAAATCCTAGAACATTGCCATTCAAGACCTTCAGAAGGACATTACAGCGGGATTAAGACAACACACAAAACGCTCGAATCAGGATTTTACTGGCCAACTCTTTTCAAAGATGCCAACAGGTATGCCGCTTCGTGTGATAAATGCCAGAGAACAGGTAATATCTCTAAACGTGATAAAATGCCTCAGACATATATGTTATCATGTGAGATATTTGATGTATGCGGTATTGATTTTATGGGTCCGTTCCCCAGTTCATTCGGAAACAAATACATCTTGGTAGCAGTAGATTACATGTCAAAATGGGTGGAAGCCCAAGCTTTACCTACTAACGATGATAGAGCTGTAGTAAAGTTTCTTAAGAAAGTTTTCTCTCATTTTGGAACACCCAGAGCAATCATCAGTGATAGGGGCACTCACTTTTGCAATACTCAATTTGAAAAAGTCTTAAGAAAATATGGAGTACACCACAGAACAGCTACCCCTTATCATCCTCAAACCAGTGGGCAAGTGGAAGTGGCAAATCGAGAGCTTAAGAGAATCCTAGAAAAAATAGTTGAATCAAATAGGAAAGATTGGGCAGTAAAAGTAGATGACGCTTTATGGACCTACAGAACAGCATTTAGAACCCCATTAGGGACATCCCCGTACAAACTTGTTTACGAAAAGAGTTGTCATCTACCATTTGAGTTAGAACACAAAGCCTACTTGGCTATAAAATTCTTGAATTATGATCTTAAAACTGCAAGTGAGAAGAGGATGATGCAGTTAAACAAACTAGATGAATGGCGAACTGAGGCCATTGAGAATTCACGACTATATAAGGAGGAAACAAAACGACGCCATGATGCTCGTTTAAAACAATCAAAGCAATTCGAAGTAGGAGACTTAGTCCTGCTGTATAATTCAAGGCTCAAACTATTACCTGGAAAGCTAAAATCAAGGTGGTCAGGCCCATTCGTGATAAAATCTATTTTTCCTTACGGCACAGTCGAGGTAACCCATCCAACTCAAGGAACATTCAAGGTAAATGGCCATCGACTGAAACTTTATAATGGTGAAGATTTCAAGGAATTAAGAGAGGAGCTTTAGCTCCGTGAACCTTCTTTCAGGAATGAAAACAGGGTGAGTCTAGCTTAAGACTTTAAATGAGCGCTCCTCGGGAGGCAACCCGAGCACTAACTTCACTAACCCCATTAATTTTTCACATTTTAATTTTATTTTCCTTTTAGCACCTAAATCAAACTAACTGATTCAGTAAAGCGCACGTTTTCTACCACACGACCTTACACACGGGCATGCCCATGGCCGTGTGGTCAACATGGGATGAAAAATAGGCGTGCAGGTAAACGTGTGAGAAGACAAAGAGAAAATTTTCCCCAACACGGGTTGCGATAAAAATACCACGGCCGTGCGATGCGACCGTGGTCTATCCTGAGTAACTAAGCACGGGCATGAGCCACGCTCGTGCCTACCAACCGTGTGAAACACTGACTATATATACACGGGCGTGGCGACCTAAAGCACGGGCGTGGGAGAAGCAAACATAAATAGCACACGCCCAGGGAACACGGGCGTGGGCAACATCGCAAATGCGCCCAAATTTGAAAATCGCGAAAAACACGAGTTGAATAACAGACACACGGGCGTGGCCGCTGCCCGTGTCACTTTTCTTATTTAAAGAAACACAGCCCCGTTTTCCCCAAATTTCTTCCCAAACCCTAACCCTAGCTGTTCTCCCTCAAAAACCACCCCCTAATCCGGCCACCATCAACAAAAATCACCCCCATTCGACTCCCATAACCCCTTCACCTCCCTTCCTTTCAAAGACCCATACAAAAATGAAGACACGCCCGTGTTACCAGGAGTCCACGCCCACTGCACCGCCGTGTTACCAAGATTTTTACAGCACACGACTGTGCACCACCGTTACACGCCCGTGCTCTGCCCGTACACATTGCCACGCTCGAAAGCACTACTGGTCACCTTTCAATATTTCATTCCCATCTATTTACTTATTATATGATTACAATTTCATTTTGTTTAGTCTCTTTTTACTATTATTTTTATTATTAAACTAATCTTTAGAATTTTAGAATTAATTTGATTACTATCCTCAATATGTTAGTCATTGTTTACGTAGTTAATTAGAACTAGGTAGAACTAATCACTGTCAAAATGGTTACTCATGGTTGAAATGTTCTTATTTAGACTTTGAATATTTTGGGTATTGATCAAACTACTTGCTTTATTTTGGTAGAAAATTACTTGAAAATCAACTATTTTTCAGGTACAATGTCGTCGTCACGAGGAAAGTGAACCGCAACCACCACTTCTAAAAAACAAAAGGGACCCGGCTCATCCTCTGCTAGCGCAACCACTGAAGTGCGCCACCGGTTCCTCCAATTCCCTCAAGCCGCTCAAGAGGACCGTTACAAGGCACTACGGGCGCGACCTCTCGGCACTGGTAGATGCATTGATTGGGCCACTTTAGAGTAGGTCCGTCTCGCAGACGATGTCCGAGCACTGCTTACAACAGATCCGTGGGATCAATTTTTCACCATCATCGAGCCTACGTACTTGGAGCTTACTTTAGAGCTCTGCTCTTCTTTCCAACTCCAGACGGTGATGACATAATACGATGATCCGGGTACGATACAATTCCGCCTGGGAGGCACCATACGACAACTGAACGTACCTCAATTCGGGGCTGCACTAGGACTCTTTACGGAAGACTTCGTAGCAGAGAATGACCTATCCGAGCTACACTGCCAGTTTCACTGCACCCCCGTAAGTTGTTGGTGCAACTTATCCCCTAACAAGGGCAATTACGACCCCAGTCGCTCCAAGGCGACGACCCTTGTCCCGTCCCTGAGGTACATACATGCCATCTTGGCTCATACTTGCTACAGTCGGCGCGAGAGCACCGGTGTCGTAAATACTCACGACGTCTACTACCTATGGTGCATGTCAAGCGGGCACGCGTTTCAACCTAGCTTACTTCATAGCCCGTGCCATCCAACACCAGACAGAGCCACATAGGAGGGGGATCATATCGATGGGTCCATACATCACATGTTTGGCTCGATACTTCGACCTTCTCCACACCGACACCCAGACCTCCTCTCTCACACTGATTGGGTAGATGGTACCTCAAGGCATCCAAACTATGCTACATATGCGGATGATCAAATATCGACGTGGAACCGACCCTCCTCAATATCGACTATCCCTCCCCACCGACGAGGAGGATCCTGAGGACATTACTGATGATGTCCCACCACTACAGGAGGCGCCACTCCCGAGCCAGCATACCTCTCATGCAGCAGCTTCACTTTCAAACATTTCCGCATGCCTCACTCGGTTTGAGCACTACTGTACTCAACAATTCAATGATACCGCTCGACGATTTGACGGCATTGAGGCCACACTTCAACAAATTTGTCACCACTTTCATATATCGTCGCCTCAACCACCCAGCGACTCAGCAGATGACGAGGACCTTTGAGTCCTTTTTCTTATCTTTATTTACCATTTTTTTATTTTATTTATGTTTAATTTTCAGTTATTAAACTTTAAATTTTGTCTTGTTAGAACTTTTATTTAGTACAGTTCAGTTTCTTTTATCACTGGCTATCTAACCCTCGAGTATCTCTAACAACTTTCATTAAATATTTCTCCCTAAACATTTCATTGATGACTTCGCAGATTAGATAAAATTCATATACAACTCAAGGAGCAAAATTATCACTTATACCTAGTCATCACATCCATCATGAAACATCCTCCAATGATCTCATCCATAATTCAAGAAGTTTCACTTCCCTCCCTATCTTATGATTTTAGTATATTGCTATTATCTATCATTGTACATTGAGGGCAATGTACAACTTAAGTGTGGGGGGTCAACTATAGTATTATTTGAAAAATCCCTGAATTATGCCTTGTTCTAAAGTAAGCTTCTCATATTATGATTAGAATAAAATTTCCTTTGATTTATGATTTTTATTGATATGTTTTAGATTAAGTCATTGATAATTGTGCATTGATAATTAAATTCTAAAATACTAGAGAATCAAGCATGATAAGTCTATTTTTCAGAAATTAAAATTTTTTCTAGGTTGTCTACCTGAATTTGAATATTACTTTGAAATTTAAAATTTACGAGGTTGACATCAAAATACCCATAACTTTTTTGTGAGATTTTGAGCCTTATAGAGCATAGATTCTTTTTCTTGCTCACTTTATTGATTATGAGTGTGTCAACATTGATTTGTTATTCTAGAACTTGCACCGATTATAATGTCGAGACCACACCTTTGATTTGATATACAGAGATGATGAAGGCACCTAGGATTTAGCCCACTTACTCCACTAAAAGCCTACCTTCACAATTAACCCCTAGTGAACCCTTTTTAATCCTAACAACCCTTTTTATTGACTTACCCGCTAATATTAACCCAAAACCCTTTTTATTTATTATCACCATCCTTTTTAACTACCCTTATATCGAGATTTGATTTGATTAGTCGCCTAACTATGATTTTTATTTCAGTAATTTATCCTTTATTAAGTATGTTCTTAAAAAAAATTGAAGTATATTCATTATTAGCTTCGTGATTAAATGAGCTTATACGTTTGAATTCCAAATATTGAAGAAGAAGCTCAAATTATTAGTATTATTAGTTTTCAATTAATGTAATTACATTTATTCAGTTCGTTGTTTCTGGTTAGGTAATTTGTCAAGTAAATCTCGATTCTAACCCTCTAATTCAGCCTTTATCCACACCTTTAACCTAAGCCCCGTTACAACCCTGTTAAAGACCTTTTGATTTGTGCATCATCTCATATTATAGTGGCGGAGATCTGATTTTCATGCAAGCCTATGGGATTAACTCTTCATGTTGACTTTTGAGTGCTTAATTCTGAACCTTAAACACTTTGAGTGATTTGAGAGAATCTTTATGTAACACCCCAAACTCGGCCCATGCGTTAAGGCCAGATCTGACATGTCACATGAGAAAAATGCTTTTAAGTCCTTTTCATTCGCACGTAAAATGATTTAAAATTAAGTAAAAACAGATTCCAAAATTTTGACGAAGTATTATTGAATTAAAGATTGATTAATAACTCGATAAATTTGAACTAATGATTTTAAAACCATATCTTTTGAAAAGAGTTGATGATAATTTAAGAGAAAATTTCTGAATTTAAAATATTTATGAAAGTTTATTATGAAATCCATTTGTATCTCCATTTTAGAAAAAAAATGTTTATTTAAGTTTTTAGAAAAATGTCATTTAAAGTACTTAGAGTAAAATCAATACGTCAAACATAAAACAAAATAAAAATAATCCAGAGGCCTTATTACAACCTTAACTTAAAATAGTAAAGTAATGAAGTGTACTAAAATAAATCCAAAGTCCAAATAAACCGTTTTTGTAGTATGGCCTCCTCCGAGTCATCCATGGCCCAAGTCTCCATCACTGAACATTACCTGAAAGAAAATAAAGAAACGGGATGAATTACTAGAACTCAGTGTATAACCCCCTTACCATTTTCCACTGGGCCTGAATCCCATTTAGCAATATTTTGGGCCTAAGCCCATTTACAAAATAATGTATCAATGATATCATGTAAATGAAATGCAATTCCCAAACCAATCCTAATAATCCATCCGCTACACACAACCCGTACCATCCATCACACCTGTGGGGATCTTTTGTCAACCCACCCCGCCAACACACCAATCGTAGGCATTTAGCCATTTATATCAAATTCAAATTGTGGACAAGCCACCAGAATAACAAAATATACGTGGCATTGCCACTATACAGATTTGTGGCAAAGCCACCAAAATATGTGGCAGAGCCACCAGAACTTCTCTTCAATATTATCCCATCCCATGCAAAATCATGTATATAATGCATAGCAATTCATGATTTTTACAATACATCAACAGTAACTTATTCGGATATTCATTACAAAAAAAATACGGCCCATTATAACAATTTATCAAATAGGCCTATTAAGCAAAATATCAGATTGGCCCATTTAGCAAAATATCAAATTGGCCCATTTAGCAAAAAAATCAAATTGGCCCATTAATCAAAATGTCCATTCGGCCCATAAGGCAATATGTCAATTCGGCCCATTAAGCAATTTCGTATTTCGGCCCTTTAGGGGTATTTTCACAATTTGCACAATGATACCACCAATTTCGTCAATTTTATCAAAATAATATATCTTAGGCCAATTTTTCCAATTTACGCCCTATTACGATTTTAGTCATAGGGATTTGTTTTCGATACTATATCAACCTTAAACCCAGGAAAAATAGTGTGAGATTACACACCTGATTACGGTAAGCACTAAGCTTTCTTGATCGTCGACACCTAAAATATCGTAACACTCAATTAGTCGACATACTTGATTTATTAATCAACTCTAAAATGAACGATCTAAGGTGCTTACCCTTGGAATCGTGAATGACCACGATTTGTCGAATTTCTCCGGATGACGGTCCACAACCCGGTGGAAAATCCCGAATCGCTGATGTCTCAAAATTTCGAACGACCTCGAATAGTCGATTCTCACCGGATGATGGTCCACAACCCGGTGGAAAATTTCGAATCACCGATACTGTCCTTCGTTTGCATTTAGGAGTAGGGATCGCTAATCCGCTCCTTTTGAGATCTCCACTCGACTTTCCTTTCGATTCGGTACCACCAGCCTCCATTCGATTAGATCTTAAAATAGATCGATATTACCATAAAATATGGATTGTAAAAGGGTAAAGATCGGCTTACCACTATTTCTGAGTGATCAATGGTTGGATAAATCGAGCGATTTAATCCCTATAATTTTAATCGGTTAATCATCCCTATTCCAATAACATCTTAACGAATAAAATATGATTCTATAGAATCCTTGAAGAACTCCTTACCTTGAAGATTTTTAGGACCGATTCCCAACGATTGTACGATAACTTCGGAAGATTCAAAGTTTAGGCCTTCCACTATATCACTACGAAAAAGGAAAATAATCTCATTTGAGAGAGAATAATGTGATGGTCTCGGCCAATATGACCATCCCAAACCAAAACATAAATTTGGCATAAGATAAAGAAAAATAAAATGTTGAAAAGAACACTTACCGATTGATCAAGGAATGAGTGATAACTCGAATGAAAAAGAAAGAATAAAGAAGAGATGAAAGGTTTCGGCTATAGAGGAAAAATGGGCAAAATATTCGGCTATGGTGAAAAGGATTAGAAAAGAAGAGATGCTTGAAGGATTTTGTGAAAAAGAAAAGAAAGAAGAAGAAAGATGTTTGACTAGCTTCGGTTTCCAAGAAAGATACGTGAACAAATTTTTGGTCTCAATGGTTTGGGTACATTCGGCAACAAGAAAAAATAAAAGAGAGAATATGCACACTCAAAGCTTGAAGATTCGGCAAGAAGGAGAAGGAAATTTGGAGAGAAAAGAAAAATGACACAAAAGTTTCAAATAGGATTTTTTGGCCAAAACAACACCAAAACTTTCACCAATTGCCAAATAAAATTCGGCTACCTCGCTCTACACCCAAAACCGTCCACATTCATGACCATAATGGTCAAAAATTGGCCAACTACACTTTCCATAAAACTTCCCTTGAAAAAGGCCACATGTTCCCCTTACTTTCCCCTTTCTCTTAATTTCTTTCCTCCCCTTCATCCTTTCCTATTTTTTTAGCCATCTTGCCAAAAAAATAAAAAGTCCACCTTGCCTTATTTACATGCTTGGCCGACACTTAGGAAAAGAATGCAAAAATAATAGTCAAAATTTGCACACAATGGGATTTGAACCTCTTCCCTCAAGGTACTTCATGTGGCGCCATAACCTTCTTACCAATTGTTCAATTATGCTTGCAATTTACTCATTTATTTCCATAAGCTTTGAGGTCACTTACTATATCTCCTTAAAGTGCTAAATGCCAAAATTTTTACTAGGACCAAATAAACCCCGAGCCTTCTCAGGATCCCCTAAACATACACAATTAATAATTTAACTAGCTTAACACCAGAAATAATGCGACACATAAAATTCCAAATTTTAGGATGTTACAATTCTACCCCCTTAAAAAAAATTTCGTCCTCAAAATTTACCTGATTAAAAGAGGTGAGGATATTGCTGCCGAATCGCGTCCTCAGGCTCCCATGTAGCTTCCTCCAATCCGTGATTACGCCATAGAACCTTGACTAACGGCACAGTCTTCCTTCTCAGCACCTTAACGTCCCGATCTAAAATTTGCACTGGTTCCTCTCCGAAAGACAAGTCAGGTCTATCTCAACTTCTTCTACCGGTACTATATGAGACGGATCCGATCGATAATGCCTTAACATTGAGACATGAAAAACACTATGTATCTGACTCAACTCCGGAAGTAACTCAAGCTGATAAGCCACTGGCCCAACACGCTTCAAAACACGGTACGGTCTGATAAACCTAGGGCTCAACTTGCCCTTCCTTCCAGATCTGAAGATCTTCTTCCAAGGTGAGACCTTTAGAAAGACTTGATCTCCTACCGCAAACTCAATATCCTTACGCTTCAGATCCGCATACGATTTTTGTCTATCCGAAGCTTCCTTTAACCGTGCCCAAATTACCTTTACTTTTTCCTCCGTTTCCGATATCAGCTCAGGACCCAATAAATGTCGCTCCCCCAATTCAGTCCAAAAAGTAGGAGTACGACACCTACGACCATACAACGCCTCGTAAGGTGCCATCTGGATGCTGGATTGATAGCTATTGTTATATGCAAACTCTGCCAACGATAGGAAATCCTCCCAACTACCCACAAGTCAATCACACTGACCCCTTAACATGTCTTCCAGAACTGGATTACTCTCTCCGATCGACCATCCATGCGAGGATGAAATGTCGTGCTGAAATTAAGCTTGGTTCCCAAAGCTTCATGTAAGGCTTTCCAAAATCGTGATGTAAACCTAGGGTCCCTGTCCGAAATAATAGACACCGGTACCCCATGTAACCTCACAATCTCTGCTACGTACAACTTGGCCAACTTCTGCAATGAGTAGTCCATACGAATAGGTAGGAAATGAGCAGTCTTTGTCAACCGATCCACTATTACCCAAACAGAATCTTTCTTAGTAGGCGATAAGGGTAACCCACTAACAAAGTCCATCGTTATCCGTTCCCATTTCCATAATGGAATCTTCACCGGTTGTAGCAATCCTGACGGTAATTAATGTTCCGCCTTTACTTGCTGACATGTTAAGCACTTACTCACGAAATCAGTAACCTCCCGTTTCAACCCTGGCCACCAATACTGCTCACGAAGGTCTCGATACATTTTACTTCCCCTAGGGTGCATAGCATATGGGCTACTATGCGCCTCACGCAGAATCATTTGTCTCAATTCCAAATCTTTGGGCATACAAATTCTTCCGCGGAAACACAATACTCCATCCCTATTCAATCCAAAATCCCCTATCATACCACCTTCCATTTGCTGAAGTAAGGAACCCAACCTTTCATCTAATAATCGCTTTTCCTTGTCGACTTACCCAAGCGAGGCTTCACTTGAAGTTTGGCTAGCGGACTACCATCTTCATACAAGCTGAGATGAGCGAACATCGCTCTCAAATCCGATATCACCTTACAACTCAATGCATCTGCCACCACGTTAGCCTTTTCGGGGTGATACTCGATTGAAAAGTCATAATCTTTCAACAGTTCTATCCACCTCCGCTGTCTTAAGTTTAACTCCTTTTGTGTAAGGAGGTACTTTAGACTCTTATGATCCGTATAGATAACTGACTTTTCACCATACAGATAGTGTCTCCAAATCTTTAAAGCAAACACCACTGCAGCCAACTCCAAATCATGAGTGGGATAATTCACTTCGTGCGGCCTTAACTGACGAGATGTATAAGCCACCACCTTTCCTCCTTGCATCAACACACATCCCAAGCCCGTGTGTGACGCATCACAGTAAACAATAAACTCTTTTCCAGCCTCGAGGTTGAATCAATCTTTGGCGCTTAGTGAGAATCTTCTTCAATTTCTCAAAGCTCTCTTCTTTGATGATCGACCACACAAATGGTATTCCCTTGCGCAACAGCTTAGTTAGGGGTGCAACAATCAACGAAAACCCCTCAACGAAACGCCTGTAATACCCAGCCAAACCTAGAAAACTTCGAATTTTCGCCACTGACTTCGGTGGTTTCCAATCCAGCACAACCTCTACCTTCTGAGGATCAACTCTAATTCCTCTGGCAGACACAACATGTCCCAAAAAGGTCACTTCCTTCAGCCAAAATTCACACTTACTGAATTTGGCATAAAGTTGCTTTTCCCGTAATATCTGCAATACTACCCCCAGATGTGAATCATGCTCTTCTCCATTCTTCGAGTACACCAAAATGTCATCTATGAACACCACCACAAACCGGTCTAAATAGGGTTGGAAGACCCAGTTCATCATGTCCATAAATGCAGCTGGTGCATTAGTCAACCCAAACGGCATCACCAAGAACTCATAATGCTCATAACGAGTTCGAAACGCCGTCTTATGAATATCCGCCTCCTTGACCTTAAGTTGGTGATAACCCGATCTCAAATCTATCTTCGAGAAAACCAAAGCTCCTCGCAGTTGATCAAACAGATCGTCGATTCTCGGTAACAGATACTTATTCTTGATCGTCAATTTATTTAACTATCTATAATCGATGCACATACGCATCGACCCATCCTTCTTCTTGACGAACAAAATCGGCGCTCCCCACGGTGATACACTCGGTCGAATAAATCCTCGATCCAACAACTCCTAAATTTGAGCTTTAAGCTCCGCTAACTCCTTTGACGCCATTCTATAAGGAGTAATGGACATCGGAGCCGTTCCTGGCAATAACTTAATGCCAAACTCTACTTCCCGATCCGGAGGCAATCCAAGAAGTTCCTCGGGAAAAACATCTGAAAACTCTTTCACTAACACCTTCCACCGACAGTTCCTTGGCATCCAACGCACTAATAAAGGCTAGGAATGCTCCACACCCTTTTCGCACCAACTTTTTTGCCTTTAAAGCAGATACCACATTAGATAGATAGTTTCTCCTTTCACCTATCATCACCACTTCCTTGTCTTCCGAAATTCTTAGTGTCATCCGCTTTGCAGCACAATCCAAATTCGCACGGTGTTTCACTAACCAGTCCATGCCCAAAATAAGATCGAACTCACCGAATGGCAGTTCCATCAAATCTGCCAAAAATGTTTCTCCCTAAATTTCTAGGAGCACATCTCTAAACAATTTATTTACTATCACAGACTGTCCTAAAGGACTAATTACCATCAACTCTCTAGCAGTAATCTCAAATCTAATGTTCAGATTTCCAGATACAGCACTAGCAACATACGAATGAGTAGATCCGATATCTATCCAAGCAGTAACAGGTACATCAGATATGAAGAACGTACTGGTTATCACATCAGGTGCATCGCCATCTTCTCGGTGTCTGACTGCATAAACCAACCCTGGCTGCCTCGCCTCCGCGTTACCTCTATAACCAGTACCCCTACCCGATGCACCCTGACCTCGTCCTACACCATTACCACCTCGACCTGGCCCACGGCCTCTCGGTTGCTGCTGAGCACCTCTAGCTGGCTGTGCATCAAAGTTACGAGCATCCTGAGTCTGAGCGGTCTATCGAGGGCAATTTTTAAGCTGATGGTCCTTGGAACCACATTTGAAACAACCATCGGTTCTCTTCCAGCATTCACTCGGGTGTCGTCTTCCGCAATCCGCACATGGCTGTATCTGATCGGTAGCAGCAGGTACTCTAGCCCGAGCTGGCTCATCATTCCTAGGCCTCTTCTGAAACCCTCTAGCAGAACCTGAGTACTTAAAGTCCCTCTTGCTCCTGCCCCTATCTTTTTCTCGGTTTTTCCGCTCCGAACGCTTAGCCTCTTCAGCTATCTTTGCTTTCTCTACAAGTGTGGCAAAATTCCTTTCTTACTGTGGGGCTATCAGTACCCGCAACTCATCACTCAACCCGTCCTCAAAACGCACACAGCGTTCGTAGTCAGTTGGCACTATACCCCGGGCATAACGACTCAGACGCAAAAATTCTACCTCGTAAGCTGCCACAGTCTTACTTCCTTAGACCAGATTTAGGAATTCCTTCCTTCGGGAATCCATATAGCTAGCCCCGACATATTTTCCTTAGAATGCAGTTTTGAAGAAATCCCAGGTAATACGATCGGCCTGAGTGCCTTCCCGAACAGTGAGCCACCATTGATACGCCTCGTCTCTCAACAAGGACACAGCTCCTTTCAGTTTCTGCTCGGCGGTGCAATCCAGATCGTCCATGATCCGCTCCACAGCCTCAAGCCAATACTCCGCTACATTTGGGCCCACACCCGAGATACCCCTAAAAACCTCAGCACCATTCGATCTAGGTCACTCCGAAATTGACCCACGAGCTGTCGGTCCAGTTCTTGCCCCAGCAACCCCTTCCAAGACTCGCAACATTGCTTGGGACAGAGCGTCGTCCTCCCTCATACGATCATGTGACCCCGCTTTAGTCACAGGTGAATTAGGTGCGTCCATTTCCGGCATATGTCCCGATGCTTCAGACGCAACTCTAACGCCTCGGCCTCTACCACGGCCACGTCTATCGCGTCCACGTCCTCTAGCACTCATATTGACTAATTCGATTTAGTCTGATTTAAAAGTATTATGAATCAGTACACTATTTCGGTGTTTATTAAATAATATTTTATGAAATATAAGAAGTAAAGTCGTTTTCGTAATTGCATCCTATAGTCTCATTCTCTATAGTTTCAATACCTAAAACTAGAAGTTCTAGAGTATTCCTACGGTCATATCATAATCATTATAATCATACAATAACATACACTTACTTGACTTGGAGCCGGATACCCGTGGTACCATACTTCTTTTAAAATAAGCGTTTAAAATTTAAAACAGCTTTAGAAAATGTTTTTAAACCCAAACCACAGCCGAGTTTTGAACCGGGCTCTAATACTATAAAATGTAACACCCCAAACCCGGCCCATGCGTTAAGGCCAGATCTGACATGTCACATGAGAAAAATGCTTTTATGTCCTTTTCATTCGCACGTAAAATGATTTAAAATTAAGTAAAAACAGATTCCAAAATTTTGACGAAGTATTATTGAATTAAAGATTGATTGATAACTCGATAAATTTGAACTAATGATTTTAAAACCATATCTTTTGAAAAGAGTTGATGATAATTTAAGAGAAAATTTATGAATTTAAAATATTTATGAAAGTTTATTATGAAATCCATTTGTATCTCCATTTTAGAAAAAAAAAATGTTTATTTAAGTTTTTAGAAAAAAATGTCATTTAAAGTACTTAAAGTAAAATCAATACGTCAAACATAAAACAAAATAAAAATAATCGAGAGGCCTTATTACAACCTTAACTTAAAATAGTAAAGTAATGAAGTGTACTGAAATAAATCCAAAGTCCAAACAAACCGTTTTTGTAGTATGGCCTCCACCGAGTCATCCATGGCCCAAGTCTCCATCATCGAACATTACGAAAGGAAATAAGGAAACAGGATGAGTTACTAGAACTCGAGGTGTATAACCCCCTTACCATTGTCCATCGCTACTGAATCCCATTTAGCAATATTTTGGGCCTAAGCCCATTTACAAAATAATGTATCAATGATATCATGTAAATGAAATGCAATTCCCAAACCAATCCTAATAATCCATCCGCTACACACCACCCGTACCATCCATCACACCTGTGGGGATCTTTTGTCAACCCACCCCGCCAACACACCAATCGTAGGCATTTAGCCATTTATATCAAATTCGAATTGTGGACAAGCCACCAGAATAACAGAATATATGTGGCATTGCCACTATACAGATTTGTGGCAAAGCCACCAAAATATGTCGCAGAGGCACCAGAACTTCTCTTCAATATTATCCCATCCCATGCAAAATCATGTATATAATGCATAGCAATTCATGATTTTACAATATATCATGATAACTTATTCGGATATTCATTACTTAAAAATACGCCCATTATAACAATTTATCAAATATGCCTATTAAGCAAAATATCAGATTGGCCCATTTAGCAAAATATCAAATTGGCCTGTTTAGCAAAAATATCAAATTGGCCCATTTAGCAAAAATTTCAAATTGGCCCATTTAGCAAAAATATCAAATTAGCCCATTAATCAAAATGTCCATTCGGCCCATAAGGCAATATGTCAATTCGGCCCATTAAGTAATTTCGTATTTCGGCCCTTTAGGGGTATTTTCACAATTTGCACAATGATACCACCAATTTCGTCAATTTTATCAAAATAATATATCTTAGGCCAATTTTTCCAATTTACGCCCTATTACGATTTTAGTCATAGGGATTTGTTTCCTATACTATATCAACCTTAAACCCACGAAAAACGATGTGAGATTACACACCTGATTACGGTAAGCACTAAGCTTTCTTGATCGTCGACACCTAAAATATCGTAACACTCAATTAGTCGACATACTTGATTTATTAATCAACTCTAAAATGAACGATCCAAGGTGCTTACCCTTGGAATCGTGAATGACCACGATTTGTCGATTTTCTTCGTATGACGGTCCACAACCCGGTGGAAAATCCCGAATCGCTGATGTCTCAAAATTGCAAACGACCTCGAATAGTCGATTCTCACCGGATGATGGTCCACAACCCGGTGGAAAATCCCGAATCGCTGATACTGCCCTTCATTTGCATTTAGGAGTAGGGATCGCTAATTCGCTCCTTTTGAGATCTCCACTCGACTTTCTTTTCGAATCGGTACCACCAGCCTCCATTCGATTAGATCTTAAAATAGACCGATATTACGATAAAATATGGATTGTAAAAGGGTAAAGATCGGCTTACCACTAATTCTGAGTGATCAACGGTTGGACAAATCGAGCGATTTAATCCCTATAATTATAACCGGTTAATCATGCCTATTCAAATAACATCTTAACGAATAAAATACAATTTTATAGAATCCTTGAAGAACTCCTTACCTTGAAGATTTTTAGGACCGATTCCCAACGATTGTAACGATAACCGGAAGATTCAAAGTTTCACCATCCACTATATCACTCTGAAGCAGAAAATAATCTCGTGCGAGAGAGAGAATAAGGTGATGGTCTCGGCCAATATGACCATCCCAAACCAAAACATAAATTCGACATAAGATAAAGAAAAATAAAATGTTGAAAAGAACACTTACCGATTGATCAAGGAATGAGTGATAACTCGAATGAAAAAGAAAGAATAAAGAAGAGATGAAAGGTTTCGGCTATAGAGGAAAAATGGGCAAAATATTCAGCTATGGTGAAAAGGATTAGAAATGAAGAGATGCTTGAAAGATTTTGTGAAAAAGAAAAGAAAGAAGAAGAAAGATGTTTGACTAGCTTCAGTTTCCAAGAAAGATAAGTGAATAAATTTTTGGTCTCAATGGTTTGGGTACATTCGGCAACAAGAAGAAAGAAAAGAGAGAATATGCACACTCAAAGCTTGAAGATTCGGCAAGAAGGAGAAGAAAATTTAGAGAGAAAAGAAAAATGACACAAAAGTTGCAAATAGGAGTTTTTGGCGAAAACAACACCAAAACTTTTACCAATTGCCAAAGAAAATTCGGCTACCTCCCTCTACACCCAAAACCGTCCACATTCATGACCATAATGGTAAAAAATTGGCCAACCACACTTTCCATAACACTTTCCTTGAAAGAGGCCACATGTTCCCCTTACTTTCCCATTTCTCTTAATTTCTTTCCTCTCCTTCATCCTTTCCTATTTTCCTTAGCCATCTTGCCAAAAAAATAAAAAGTCCACCTTGCCTTATTTACATGCTTTGCCAAAACTTAGGGAAAGAATGCAAAAATAATAGTCAAAATTTGCACACAATGGGATTTGAACCTCTTCCCTCAAGGTAGTTCATGTGGCGCCATAACCTTCTTACCAATTGTTCAATTATGCTAGCAATTTACTCATTTATTTCCATAAGCTTTGAGGTCACTTACTATATCTCCTTAAAGTGCTAAATGCCAAAATTTTTACTAGGACCAAATAAACCCCGAGCCTTCTCAGGATCCCCTAAACATACACAATTAATAATTTAACTAGCTTAACACCAGAAATAATGCGACACATAAAATTCCAAATTTTAGGATGTTACACTTTAGTATGGATGTCAATCCTTGTCGGTTTTGAAGCAAAGGTAATTATTTAGATGAAGGGAAACACCTATGTTTTATGCTAAAAATGTATGACTTAGATTGTTTGAATCTTTTGGACTCTTTGAGTTGAATTATCTATGTATAAATTATCTTTGAATTATAATGAAACATTATCAATGACTATCATGAATTGAGGGAAGTTCGTTTTAATTATGAGTTGAGAATTTGGCTTGAGGACAAGCAAAAGCTTAAGTGTGGGGGTATTTGATAAACCGTAATAGTAACATATTTTAATCCCACATTTAGCATGCTTTTGGATGAATTATCCCTTATTTTATGTAATTTGGTGCTCTTAATCCTTTATTTTCATGTTTTATACTCAGGGAAGCACCGGAGGATGAAAAGAACAGAAAATGGGCTTAAAACGGGCCAAATGGGCCAAATCACGGAATTGGCATGGCCTGGACCCAAGACCACATGGCCGTGCCTCATTAATGGAGTCCACACGGCCCGCCATTTACGGGCGTGTGTTAAGGCCGTGCCTCGCCGTGGCAAAGAAAAGTTTCATTCGGATTGGGATACTTAGGGGCAAAGAAACACATTCCAAAAGCCTATATATACACCCTAAGTATGACCTAAAAAGGGAGCCCAAGGCTATCGTCTAGGGCGTCTTGCTAGGCCAGAGAGAAGGCGATTTGTGGGGATTCACTCGATGATAGCCAGTTGATTCATCTCTAGAAGCCAGAATTATACTCAAGACGGAGGATCTCTCCTTCAATTCCTTCAGGGGTTTTAGGATTTCTTATGTTTTGTTTTATCTTTTCTTCCGAGATTTTTTCTTTTATTGTTATGAACTAAACCCTCGAGATACGAGGGGATGAAACTTAGATGAATCTTGTTATCGTTTACTGAACTATATGATAAATATTTTACTTGTTCTTAATTATGTGTGCTTAATTCTTGTGTTGATATTTCTGGGATATTGATTCAAGTTTGATGTGCTTAGGTGGAGGAGCAAAAGTCCCTGTCTAAGAGTAGATCTAGCATTGTTAAGCGGAGTTGATCGCGCGCCTAGAGATAGGGTGACGAGATTTTGCCGGATTAGGGTGAAACCTAATATGGGATTCCATAGACCGAGTTAATGCAATTCTAGGGGTTTTAATTAGAAAGAGATTTCAATTAATCAACCTAGGGTTAGATGTTATTCGCTTCGAGGGAGGGTTTAATATACATTAGGGAATCTTACGGATCAAGTCAAATGAATAAATCGCCTGGTTCAGAGTTAGATAACAAGTGAAGTCTATGTGGATTCTTCCTTGGGTGTCGTCTTAATCAATTTGTTTTTCCTTAAGTTATTTTCCCCAAATTCATTCTTTTTTATCTTAGAGTTTTTAATTTAGTAGTTAAATAATTTAGATTAAACAACAAATTCCCTTTATTTTAGGCTAGATAATAAAAAGAGAGTTAGTATTAGTACTTTTAGTTCCTTTGGGTTCGACATTCCGGTCTTGCCACTAAACTATACTACTGTTCGATAGGTGCGCTTGCCTCAAACTGTTGTCATAGTTAGTTTCCAGGTTCGATCATTCTTTTTATAAATTTTAAGACTTTGACATCGCGAAAACAATGATTACTTACGAATTTATAGAGGAGATGTCCCTAAATAACTATCAGTGGCAAGTCACGAGGACAAAGCCCTCGAAAGTTGCCAGTGTTTTCAACCTCGACGCAGTAACCATGCTATCAAACCAGGTAGACGTGTTAACTAAAAAATTTGATGGTTTGTGTAATTCCTTGCAAGTACAACCCGTTATGCAGTGTGAAACAATTGGAGGTGTGGCAAATCCTGAGTACCCACCCTACGGACATGGCATAGAAGGCGAACAAATGAACTATGTAAGTAATAATTTCAGATATCAAAATAACCCTTATAGCTATACTTACAATCCAGGTTGGAAGAACCACCCCAATTTTTCATGGGGTGGTCAAGGAGATCAAAGACAACAACACCCTCTAAATTTCCAAAAGCAGCAGTACCCACAGGAAAAGAAGCCAAACCTTGAGGAGATGCTGACAAAATATATAGAAGCAACAGAAACACGTTTCCAAAGTATAGAAACAAAAATTGAAAAATAAGAAGCATCGACACAAGAGCTCAAAGATCAAATTGGGCAAATCACAAAGATCTTGACGGAACGACCACAAGGTAGATTGCCAAGCAACACTGAAACTAACCCAAGGGAGCAGATTCAAGCCATATCAACTCATGATAATGTAGGGTTAGATAAGCCTCATTTAAGGCAAGAGAATGTGGTAGAAGAAGGTAAGGTTGAGGAAGAAAGTAAAAAGCCAAAACCGGTAATTAAAGAGTACCAACCTCGTATACCATACCCCGAGGCGATGAAGAAAGACGACACAGAGGAACAGTTCGGTAAGTTTCTTAAACTTTTAAAGAAATTACATTTTAACTTACCATTACTTGAAGCTCTTTCGCAGATGCCAGATTCAAGGAAATTCTTAAAAAAGCTTTTGACAAACAAGCGAAAGCTAGACGAGGAATCGCATGTGGAACTCAACGCAAAGTGCTCAGCAATTCTCCAAAATAAATTACCACAAAAATTAAAAGATCCAGGGAGTTTTACAATTCCATGCTTAATTGGTAGTTTATCTATTGATAATGTGTTAGCTTATTTAGGGGCAAGCATAAATGTCATGCCTTATAAAATGTTTAAACAACTTGGTCTAGGGAAACCCAAACAAACTAGGATGAGCATTCAATTAGCTGATCAAACTGTTAGAATTCCTAGAGGTATAATCGAAGATGTGCTAGTAAATATTGATAAATTCGTATTCCCAGTAAACTTTGTTGTTTTAGATATGGATGAGGACAATAGTATCCCATTAATTCTAGGAAGGCCCTTTTTAGCAACTGCCAGGACTAAAATTGATGTCAACGCAGGTGAAATCATGCTCTATGTAGGTGACGAGACAGTCACTCTTCAGGCTCTCGATTCGGTTAGAACATCGAGCAAACAAGGTGAGAAAGTAAATTATATTGATAACCATTCGGTTAACCCTTCTTTGCAGGAAGCACCACAAAAGAACACAACTAAACCCAATCCTAGACCCAATGCCAACAAAGAAACAACTCATGAGGATCAAGGGATCAAGTTGATGAACTAGACGAGTGGAAGACACATTTCAAGGAAACACTAGGGGGATACGAAGAGAAACCGAGGGAACCACTGGACAAGCTCGTAGGAACGACAAATCACTTTAAAATAGGAGACCAGGTATTGTTAGATAAAACAGACCCTCGAATATCTCCTCCTGACCCTAATACAAACAAAGAAATCCCTTTTAAGGTAATCAAGGTTTTCCCATACGGAACAGTCAAGATAAGTAATCCTATCTTTGGCACTTTCAAAATAAACGCTACTCGACTTGAATTATACACGGATAATAGGACAGATAGCATGAGGAAAGATGTTCAACTTTTCAAACCACCCTAATTATGCGAATGAGAGGAAAGTCTAGCTTAAGACTTTAAACGAGCGCTTCTCGGGAGGCAACCCGAGCACTAACTCCATTAATTTTTAATTTTTTTATTTTTACTTTTATTTTTGCTTTTCAGCATTTAATTTTAAACTAACCAAAGTGCAGATTTTTAGACCACACGGCCTTGCACACGGCCGTGGCCGTGTGGATACTACGGACTTCCGTACTGACATAGCAGAGGTAGTACGAGCCAATGACGAAAGATTTCCAGATCACAGATGACTAAAAATTGCCACGGCCGTGTGATATGGCCGTGGCTGACACTGAGGAAAGACACACGGGCTCCAACTAACTAGCCACGGTCGTGCAATTCGGCCGTGATCGACACTGTTTGATCCTACATGGGCGTGGTGACCACGAAACAGGCGTGGGAGAAACGAACGAAACACAACACGGCCGTGCGATACGGCCGTGTGACCCAACACGCCCATGGTACACGGGCATGGGGATGTACCAGTTTTGAAAATTCTATTTAAAACACCCCTTACCCACTTTTCTCACCCACTCCCCATCCCATCTCCCCTTCTCACCTTCAAAACCCCTATCTCCTCCATTCTTTCTCTATTTTTCCTTATGCAAAGTCCTGATACGCAGTCCAAATGTCGAAGAAGTGGAAGGATTCTAGCACAGTCTCCCTGTGGGAGACCGATCCATATAAGTTCATGCCGGCCGCTTCATTCACTCAAAAAGCCAAGGACATTTGAGGCCATTTAGTTTTTAATTTTCTTTTCTCTTCTTCTTTATTTTCCTTATATTAGTTTATATTATTCTAAATTCGTTTATTAGGTTTTTCAGGCTGCTAGGGAATCACACCTCGACCACGACCACCACTCCACTACAGCCTTAGAAATCACACCCACCTCGCGAACCATCCAACAATAAGGACTCTTCGGTCCATTAATCTTTTCTTTTAATTTTATTTCACTTTTTATTTTCCTTCACTTTAGCTTGCTTTTCTTTAAATATATAATTAGTATAGTTTGAATTATTATTATTATTTCCCGGCTAATTCTGCACGAGCTACCCAATTTCTTCATCTAGCGCAGAGACTGTGGACGGCCACCATACCACCACTAGAGACGCCTCCTCCAACTTATCTTTCACCTCCAACTCAAGGAATCCATCCAAAAAAAATTTAGGGAGTTTCACTTCTCTCCACATCTTTTGATTTTCTACTTAATTGTTTATATATATATCTTTGTACATTGAGGGCAATGTACATCTTAAGTGTGGGGGGTGAAATTAAAAAGGTGCCTAACTTTTTCATTATTCTCAAATCCACGAAAGTAGGTGACCAAACTTTTGCATTATTCTCAAATCTGAATTATGTCTTGTTTCTTAAGTAAGTTTCTCATATTATGATTAGAATGAAATTTCTGTGATTTATGATTTTTATTGATATATTTTAGATTAAGTCATTGATAATTGTGCGTTGATAATTTAAACTTTAAGATACTAGAGAATCAAGCAGGATAAGTCTATTTATCAAAATTAAATTTTTTTAGGTTGTCTATCTAAATTGGAATATTACTTTGAAGTTTGAAATTTGCTAGGTTGACATCAAAAAGCCATAATTTTTGTGAGATGTTGAGCCTTATAGAGCATATATTCTTTTTCTGGCTCACTTTATTGACTATAAGTGTGTCAACATTGATTTGTTATTCTAGAACTTGCATCGATTATACATGTCGAGACCACACCTTTGATTTGATATACTAAGATTATAAAGGCACCTAGGTTTTAACCCACTCACTCCACTAAAAAGCCTACCCATTTTATTAAACCCTAGTGAACCCCGTTGATCCTAACAACCCTTTTTATTGACTCACCTACTAATATTATCCCAAAACCCTTTGTTTTTGTTATCACCATTCCTTTTGACTACCCTTATATCGAGATTTGATTTGATCGATTGCCTATTGATTTCGATAGTAAATTCATCAATTATTATATAAATCTGATTTGTTCTTAAAAAAAAATCGAAGTATATTCATTATTAGTTCTGTGATTAAGTGAACTTATACATTTAAATCCTAATGGTTGAAAAAGAAGCTCGTATTAGTAATAGTATTATTAGTACAAGTTCTCAATTGATGTAATTGTTTATTATCAGTTCATTGTTTCTGGTTAGGTAATTTGTCAGGTCAATCTCGATTCTAACCTTCTAATTCAGCCTATATCCACACCTTAACCCAAGCCCCGTTACAACCCTATTAAAGACCTTTTGATTTGTGTATTATATCATATTATAGTGGTGGAGATTTGATTCTCATGCAAGCCTATGGGATTAACTTTTCATGTTCGACTTATGAGTGCTTAATTTTTGAACCTTAAACACCTCGAGTGATTTGAGTGAATCTTTAGTGAGGATGTCAATCCTTGTCAATTTTAAATCAGAGGTAATTATTTAGATGAAGGGAAAGACCTATGTTTTCATGCTACAAAATGTATGACTTGGATTGTTTGAATCTTTAGGACTCTTAGAGTTGAATTACCCATGTATGAATTATCTTTGAATTATGATGAAACATTATTGATGAATATTATGAATCAAGGAAGTTCGTTTTAATCATGAGTTGAGAATTTTGCTTGAGGACAAGTAAAAGCTTAAGTGTGGGGGTATTTGATAAACCAAAATAGTAACATATTTTAAACCCACATTTAGCATGCTTTTGGGTGATTTAAGCCTTGAATTGTGTAATTTGGTGCTCTTAATCCTTTGTTTTCATGTTTTATACTCAGGAAAGCACCGGAGGATGAAAAGAATGAGAAACGGGCTTAGAATGGACCAAATAGGCCAAATCTCAAAATCAACACGGTATGGGCCCAAGCAATATGGCCGTGCCTCCCTAATCAGACCTAAACACGGCATGACCACGATTCACACGGGCGTGTGCCAAGGGCGTGTCCCTGTCGTGGAGGAGAGGAATTTCACTCGAATTTGGATACTTAGGCGTAAAGAAACACATTCCAAAAGCCTATATAAACACCCTAGAGGCAAACTTTCAGGGCGTGTCCAGCTAGGCCAAGGAGCCGAGCCCGAAAGATCAGAATTGTGGAAATTACTTGAAGAAAGCCAGTTGATTCATCTCAAGAAGCCAGAGTTATACTCAAGACGGAGGATCTCTCTTCAATTCCTTCAGGGGGTTTTAGAGTTTTTCTTATGTTTTGTTTTATCTTTTCTTTTGAGATGTATTCTATTATCATTATGAACTAAACCCTCAAATACTTGAGGGGGATGAAACCTAAGATGAATCCTGTTATCATTTGCTGAACTATATGATAAATATTTGATTTGTTCTTAATTATGTGTTCTTAATTCTTGTGTTGATATTTTCGGGATATTAATTCAAGTTTAATGTGCTTAGGTGGAGGAGCAAAAGTCCCTGCCTAAGAGTAGATCTAGCATAATTAAGCAGAGTTGATCGCACGCCTAGAGATAGGGTGACGAGATTTTGTCAGATTAGGGTGAAACCTAATACGGGAGTCCATAGATCGAGTTAATGTGATTCTAGGGGTTTTAATTAGAAAGAGATTTCAATTAATCAACTTAGGGTTAGACGTTAGTTGCCTCGAGAGAGGGGTTAATATACATTAGGGAATCTTACGGATCAAGTCAAATGAATAAATCGTCTGGTTCAGAGTTAGATAACAAGTGAAGTCTAGGTGGATTCTTCCTTGGGTAATGTTTTAATCAATTGGTTTTTCCTACAAGTATTTCCCTAATTTCATTCTTTTTGTCTCATCGTCTTTAGCTTAGTAGTTAGTTAATTTTCTAGATTAAACCGATTCACTTCAATTTCAAGGCTAAATAATAAGAAGAAAGTTAGTAGTAGTACTTTCGGTTCCTTTGGGTTCGAGAATCCGATCTTGCCACTAAGCTATACTACTGCTCGATAGGTACACTTGTCTCAATCGTTGTCATAGTTAGTTTTTAGGCTCGATCATTCTCATTATAAATTTTAAGACTGTGACACACCGATCACCGCGATATTAATTCATGTTTCATGTGCTTATTTCACTGGAGCAGAAGTCCCTGTTTAAGTGATAAACCGTAATATATACATATTTTAACACCACATTTAGCATACTTTTTCGATGATTTATCCCTTGAATTGTGGAATTTGATGCTCCTAATCCTTTTTTTTTCATGTTTTATACTTAGGAAAGCATCGGAGGATGAAAAGAACACGAAATGGGCTAAAAATGGACCAAATGGGCCAAAGTAAGAAATCAACATGGCCTGGGCCCAAACCACACGGCCGTGCCTCTTTAGCAGGCTCGACTACGGCCTGGATTCGACTTACACAGGCGTGTCCCTACTGTGACAAAAAGGAATTTCAATCGTAATAGGGTACTTAGAGGCAAAGAAAGACATTCCAAAAGCCTATATAAACACCCTAAAGGCCAACCTTGAGGGGGGCGTCCAGCTAGGCCAAGGAGCCAAGCCAGAAAGGTCAGAATTGTGAGATTTACTCGAAGAAAGCCAGTTGATTCATCTCAAGAAGCCGAAATCATACTCAAGACGGTGGATCTCTCCTTCAATTCCTTCAGGGGGTTTTAGGGTTTTCTTATGTTTTGTTTTATCTTTTCTTCTGAGATGTATTCTTTTATGATTATGAACTAAACCCCTCAAATACCTGAGGAGGATGAAACCTAAGACGGATCTTGTTATTGTTTTCTGAACTATATGATAAATACTTGTTTTATTCTTAATTATGTGTTCTTAATTCTTGTTTTGATATTTCAAGATATTGATTCAAGTATTGATGTGCTTAGGCAGAGGAGGAATAGACCCTGTCTAAGAGTAGATCTAGCATAATTAAGCGGAGTTGATCGCAACCCTAGAGATAGGATGACGACAATCTGCCGGATTAGGGTCAAACCTAATATGGGAGTCCATAGATCGAGTTAATGCAACCTTAGGGGTTTTAATTAGAAAGAGATTTTAATTAATCAACCTAGGGTTAAACGTTAGTAGCCTCGAGAGAGATATTAATATAAATTAGGGAATCCTACGGATCAGGTCAAGTGAATAAATCGTCTGGATCAGAGTTAAATAACAAGTGAAGTCTAGGTGGATTCCTTCTTGTGTATTGTCTTAATCAATTGGTTTTCCCACAAGTATTTCCCCCATTCATTCTCTTCGTCTTAGCGTCTTTAGCTTAGTAGTTAGTTAATTTTAGAATAAATAACAATTCCCTTAATTCTTAGGCTAAATAATAAGAAGAAAGTTAGTATTAGTACTTTTGGTTCCTTTGGGTTCGACAATCTGGTCTTGCCACTAAGCTATACTACTGTTCGATATGTGCACTTGCCTCAATCATGGTGATAGTTAGTTTCTAGGCTAGATCATTCATTATATAAATATTAAGACTATCGATACAAACGATCAAGTTTTTGGCGCCGTTGCCGGGGAACTAAAATATTAAGAATGCTTAATTTTTATTACTTTAGCCATTTTTATTTTTGCAATTTACTTTTATTTTGTTTTTAACTTTGCTAATTTTTCTTCTTTTATTTTGTTCCTAGCAGGTACCTCTAGTTTATGACTAGAAGGAACCCGACAGGACCCTTAATTTATGACAGTGATATTGAAGGTACCGTTTGCAGATATCATAAAGAAATCAGGCGAAGCTTAAATTTCATAGAAGAAGAGCAAGAAGACGAAACCAATACCACCGAAGAGATGGCTGAAAATAATCTGCTACCTCCAGAGGTGGCCGAAAATCATGCTCCGTGAACTATGTATGATTATGCTAAACCTAATTTAACAGGAACTGAGTCAAGTATTGTTAGACCTGCTATTGCTGCAAATAATTTTGAATTGAAACCTAACACTATATAGATGATACAATAGTTTGTTCAGTTTGATGGTTTGCAGGATGAGGATCCTAACACACACTTAGCAAATTTTCTAGAATTTTACGATACTTTCAAAATAAATGGCGTTTCTGGTGATGCCATCCGTCTTCGGTTATTTCCCTATTCTTTGAGGAACAAAGCAAAACAGTGGTTGAATTCTCTTCCACGAGGACAATCACTACGTGGGAGCAAATGACAAAAAAAATTTTATTAAAATATTTTTCGCCGGCTAAAACGGCTAAGTTAAGGAATGATATCTCTTCTTTTGTGTAGATGGGTTTAGAGACACTTTATGATGCATGGGAGAGATACAAAGATCTATTGAGAAGGTGCCCACACCATGGATTACCCTTGTGGCTACAGGTCCAAACCTTTTACAATGGTGTAAACCCTTCAACTAGGCAGTTGATCGATTCAGCAGCCGGTGGAACCCTGAATAACAAAACTCCTGAAGCGGCCTACGAGTTCATTGAGGAGATGTCACTGAATAACTATCAGTGGCAAGTTACAAGGACAAGGCCAACAAAAGTAGCCGGAGTTTTCAACCTCGACGCAGTAACCATGCTATCCAATCAGGTAGAACTTTTAAATAAAAAGATTGATGGTTTGTATAGTTCTTCGCAGGTACATCCAGTGATGTAGTGTGATACAAATGGAGGGTCGAACAATACGGAATATCCACCCTACAACCCTGGCATAGAAAGCGAGTAGATGAACTATATGGGTAACAATTTCAGATCTCAAAATAACCCTTATAGTAATACTTATAATCCAGGTTGGAGGAACCTACCCAATTTTTCATGGGGAGGTCAAGGAAACCAAAGACAACAACCCCTCCAAACTTCCAACAACAGCCCTACCCGCAGGAAATGTAACACCCCAAACCTGGCCCATTCGTTACGACCGAATTCGAAATGCCACTGCGGAAAAACGTTTAAAAATATTCTTACTTAACAGTAAAAACCGTTAAAAATTTGTCATTTGAAAACCATGTCCAATTAAAAATTCTAAATAATATAAGCTTGATAAAAATATCCAAATTAAAACTTTATTATAAGCTTTTAAAATATAAGTTGCCAAAATTAAAAGCACTTCCCAATAATAATTTAATGGTCGTCTAGCTTAAACATAATAAAAATGTTCAATCACTTTAATGGGCCTTATTACAATAAACACTTAATCAAAATACTGAAAATATAACTACTTAATTAATTAAAATATCTTTCTCGCATGGAAATCGCTCATCGCATGGCCACCTTTGTATCCACTCCAACCCGGTCCAAAAATCACGATCACTGCGATGTTTAATAAAAATTGGGTGAGTCATACGCACTCGATGTGTAATTAGTCCATCGAATTCCACCCACATGTTAACCACATATTAACTCATATATCGAGATATCAATTATCAAATTCACATGTTATCACATTCAGGCTTGGCCCATATTCATATCACATTCATCTAATAGGGTAGTTAACCACATAATTTCGTGATCACTGGGCTTAGCCCATTTCCACACCGATCCACATTCATATACCGGGCTTTGCCCATTTCCACATTAATCCACATATCATATTGGGCTTGGCCCATTTCCACATATGTTCACATACGAAATCATGCAATTATGAAGCCCAACCCAAACCTAGGGTCCATCCGCTACACACCCCCTTATCCAAAGCCTACCACATACCGGGGATTATCAAATCACCCTCTCCTTTTCACTCCAAAGGCAATCACGCCGCCCACGCAATTAAGCACAATAGTCCACAACGCGACCTCGATCGGCGCTAATCCACGATGTAGCCGTAGCTAAAACCAAAACCACGATGGGACATATAGTCACTCATCAACCACGATATGGCACATAGCCGATATCAACCACGATGAGGCACATAGCCACTCATCAAGCCACGCGAACTAAATCGCAATTAATCAACAACGTGACCTCGGTCAACATCAATCCACGATGTAGCTCAAGGCTAACATCAAACCACGCATCAAGTACACCCGCACCTTCTTTCATATCATATCCCACCCATGCACTTGCCACATAAAATAATGATACAATGTAATGATGCATGAGCATGTTCATCAAGCATATTATCACATATTCATATTAATAATCACATATCATCAGGTTTGGTACTTACCGGATTATCGACATACCCTTGAGGGTATCCTTATCACAATTTCCATCGCACTAGTTAGCACATTCATAACACATACACATTTCACATACATATCATATACCCGGAAAACGGTGGGTTAATCACACACCTGATCACTTAAAGTTCTAAGCTCTCGATCCCGATGCTATCACTAAGAGACACTACGGCTATCTTGCCTATAGCTTTCTCCTCCAGCATCGCCCACACCGGTGGCCAATCCCGAACCGCCGAGACAGATCTTTTCTTAAACTTCAGGATAGGGACTTTCCCTTTTCCCTCTTGACTGGCACTCGCATCCATTAATGATATCTAATCAAAACCCGATTAAACGATAATGTACTAAATCTAAATTGAATAAACTACAACTTATCCACCTTACCAGAAAATGGATCAGAATCCCAAAGACTTTGCTTATGCCTGTCGATCTGCCCCTAAAGACCATAATCCAAATCAGACAATACTTATATGCCAAATATGGCCTATGGCCGAATATCAACACTTCCTTACCTAGCTCGCCCTAATCCCGAAATCCTTGCTTGCACTCAAATCGTCGAAATCCCTATATTCCATATGTTAGATTAAACATACATAAACCTATGAGAATGGCCCTTGGCCGAATAGCACATACCACTTACCTTGATGAGTAGAATCCCGAAAGACTCCTCATTGCACCTTGACGTTAGCTACACATAAGAGAACATATCACTTATTGCCTTAAGAAAACATTCGGCCAACCCATAGCCGTGAGTTTAATCACTTGATTCGGCACTTTAAGAAAAATATCCAAAACCGATTAAAGGAATACTAACCACTATCGTTGCTTACCCTTACTGGTCAACTTCCCAAATCACCTCCCTAGGTTCGGCCACATCCAAGAAATAGTGTTAGATCTCCAACTTTCGGCTTTGAAGAGAACAAAAGAAGAAAAGAAGTGATAAGGGGTTTCAAATAAAGATTCGGCTATGGCTCATCAAATGGAGATGCAATATTCGGCTTTTGAGAATCAAGGTAGTGATGGTGTTTCTTTAGAGTTTCACGCAAAGAGAAGCTACTAGGTTCGGTTATGATACTAGTGGCAAATGGGGTATTCGGCCATATAAGAAAAGATGGAGAATTAAAGTTGGAAGAAAGAAAAAGACTAGGAAGGGAAAGTGAGAAGAAATTCGGCACCAAGAGAGAATGAGAGGAACAGATTTTCGGCAAAGGAAAATAGAATGAACAAAAGAATGGCCAAAAGATGATCACCCCTATTTATACTACACAATTTCGGCACTCTTTCCCCCTTCACTTGGCCGAATATTGCCTACCAAAGAGACCCATACTTGGCCACTACCTCAAGTCCCATAATAATCTCCTATTTCTCTCTTATCACCCTAACAAATAAAATAAAATAATCCCACACTTATCCCTCATTTTTCTCTCCTATTTTATCTCTTTATCACATTCAAAAATAAATAAATAAAGCAACAATTATCTCCTATCTACTAATTTAAACTAAATAAAAATAAATTAACAATTATTTACTACTTATCTAGCCGAAATTCAAAATAAATTCAAGGCTTATCCTCATCCTTTGAAGCCCATGTGCCAGTCAACCCCTTCCATTCTCTTGACGTCAAAAGCCAAAAATAAAACACCATCTCCGCCGCCCCCAAGTCTCGAACATGAGACTCTGGCTGAAACACCACACGCTACTGACCACTTTGCTGCTAGCTCTTTCGTGTCATAAACTCCTACAATTCCTTTTAAGAGCTCCTTCCCTTGCTCCCCTTGTCTTAACGCCAAAAGCAAAATAAAACACGCCATCTTTGTCAACAAGGCTCGAACACAGCCCTTTTTCTTTGTAAGCTACATATAACGCCCAAGCCACTTTATCAAGACGCTTTGTGTGACATGCTTCACCTAGAATTTCTTTAAGACCTCCTTGGTCAAGCTCCTTCTTGACGCAAAAATAAATGCCCATTTGCTTCCCACGCTACTCGAACCTCCTGCTCAAGGCGTCATTTCAGGGCCTTAAGTGGTGCCTTATGACCACTTTACCCACTCACTTTCATGTCCAAATGCCCTCACAAATTCCCTTAAAGCCTCCTTAGCCCAACTTCCCTTCTTGACGCAAAATACAAAAATAAAACACTCCCATGCTGCCCTCAAGACTCGACCCTCTTCCCTCCTGAAGCCCCCTTACACCTTAGCGCCCCAAGCCACTTTGCCAATTGATTTCTTGTGTCCTAAACTCCACAAAATTTCCTTTAAGGCCTCCTTGCCTAGTTTCCCCTTTTCACTTAAAATTCCAATATTTTCCAAAGTTTTTCCCCTTCACCTAAAGTTCTCAAAAACTCCTAAAATATAACCAAACACACTCCAAGCCTACTATCACTTGAATTATGCATTAAATACATAACCCCTAATCTAGGATGTTACAGTTCTACCCTCCTTAAAAATAATTTCGTCCTCGAAATTACTTACTAACTAACGGCTGAACAATCCTACTCATCACACTACGCTTACGCTGCGCAATCTGATCTTAATAAAACTATCTTACCTTCTAGGCACAGCCTTAAAGTTCACATCCAAGGTTTCGTACACTTTACTAGCAATACAACAATGAACTATCTCTAAAGCAATAAATAATATTCCAAAAACAAGGAACTTACCCGGTATCACATCCTTGGTTGTCCCACATCCGAACCTTCAGCTCCTCTGCCGGGTGTTCCACAACCTTGGCCTCGAGCACTATCCCTTACTTGCAGACATTTCTTAACCAAATGAGCCTTAGACCCACACCAAAAACATTCCTTACTATTTCCCCAACATTCTCCTGCATGAGCTCTTCCACACTGAGCACATGAACGACTCCGATTTTCAGAAACTGGCACAGGTGCACGTACAGAATTCTCGATCCTTGGTCTTTACTGAACATCTTCAAACGATAATGACGGCCCAAAACTTCTCTTATTCTCGTTCCTTTCCTTATCTCGGTTCTCCCTTACAGTCCTCTTAACTTCCTCAGCGACCCGAGCTTTTTCCACTAGAATGGCGAGTCCCTTTCTCTTTGCGGAGCAATCAACATTCGCAACTCATCTCGTAATCCATCTTCAAACCGGACACACCTTTCGTAATCAGTGGTCACGATCCCTTTGGCGTACTAACTTAACCGCACAAATTCCGCTTCGTACTCTGCTACCGACTTACTTCCTTGTACCAAGTTAAGAAATGCCTTTTCTCTGCGAGTCTAAGTAGGTAGCTCCAACGTATTTCCTTTGAACTTAACCTTAAAATAATCCCAATCCACTCGATCTGCCGGGGTACCTTGCCTGACAGTGAGCCACCATCGATAAGCTTCATCTCGGAGCAACGAAACAGCACCTTTCAGCTTTTCCTCAGCAGTTAAATCCAAATCATCCATAATCCTTTCAACTGCTTCCAGCCAATACTCCGCTACATTCGGAGCCACCGGATACTCCTCTAAAAACTTCAGCTCCGTTGGACCTAAGTCTCTCAAACCGACTTCGAGCTCCACTTCTCATTCCAACTCTTGCTACTTGTCAGTAGCACACGTAGCATAGCTTGCGATACGGTGTCATCTCCTCCTGTCGGATCTTGATCCTCCGCGCCCACTGATGGCGACGGCGGCACGTCACTTTCTGACCCATGGCGGACCCTACATGGTTTCGACATCGCATCATTCGACCACGTCTCCTAGAGCTAATTTCTAACGTCGCGATTTTATCCGATTAAAAAGTTTTATGCATCGTAATTTTGTTCCACTTATTAACCGCGAATAATTTTATGAAGTAAAGTATTTAGAAGTAGTTCTTTCGATTACACAAAGGTTCATTCAAGTTCACTACTCTAATTCAGAGGTCACATTCACATTCATAAACAGAGATACATTCATTCACTACACTTCTATGGTCATTTCAGTCCTTTCCCAACCTGTGGGTAATTTCGTCATTCGTCCTATAAGGGTATTTTGGTAATAAACTGTGGTAAATTTGAAAATCCTTACAAATCAACGATATTTCAAAATTTACAAAAACTCGAGGTTATCTTGAAAATTTGTTTTCCAAATCGTGGTGTTGCGAGAAATTTTAAATCGGGGTCATTTTGGTAATTTTTGTAAGTCGTGGGCATTTTCATAATTTTTTTAAATCAAATTTCGCAAAATAGAGATTTATTATTTTTGCAAAGTAGGAATATTTCAGTAAAAGTTGTGGTAGTATGGAAATTTCAAAAAAAATTTCAAACCAGGGCATTTTAGTAATTTCACCACTAGGGTATTTAGGTAATTTTGCCAACCGGGAATAACTCAAAAAAATATTTTTCCAAAGTCTAATTTAGTGTTTTCAAATCGAAAGGGTAATTTGGAGATTTAGAAACTAAGTTTTTGTAAATAGTAAGGCTAGTCCCTTTCGGGTTTTAATCATTGGTTTGGCCGGTGACTAAGTCCTCTTGGTTAGGGTGAACCGTAGCTACGCACCAGGTAGGATTCGAGTAAAGAGGAGGTGAGTCGCTAGGACTGCTTAAATACCAAGCTCTTACTGAATCCACTCCTAGACATGCGCACAATGGTTGCCACACCCTAGCTCGGCGACTTAGTCACGGGTTTGTTTAATGGTCCTTAAGTCTTATGCACTTGTGTTTGAGTAGACTAGTCCTAGGGTTCAATAGCCCTAATCTACTAATCTACATTCCCATAAAAGCCCATATAGTTCACATATTCAAACTACTTCAATAGCCAGAAGTACTTACCTGGTGGACTTCGGGCCAGAGATACAGGTGCCATGCTAGAATAAACCTGAAATAAAAGGCCATATTTTGAAAAGCCCATTTTTTTTGAAAACTATTTTGGGCCCAAAACCTCAAAGCCGAGTTTTGAACCGGCTCGATACCAAATCGTAACACCCCAAACCCGGCCCATTCATACTTGACCAAGAATTTGAAATGCCATCATGGAAAAACGTTTTAAAATATTCTTACTTAACAAAGAAAAACCGTTAAAAATTTGTCATTTGAAAACCATGTCCAATTAAAAATTCTAAATAATATAAGCTTGATAAAATATCCAAATTAAAACTTTATTATAAGCTTTTAAAATATAAGTTGCCAAAATTAAAAGCACTTCCCAATAATAATTTAATGGTCGTCTAGCTTAAACATAATAAAAATGTTCAATCACTTTAATGGGCCTTATTACAATAAACACTTAATCAAAATACTGAAAATATAACTACTTAATTAATTAAAATATCTTTTCGCATGGAAATCGCTTCGCATGGCCACCTTTGTATCCACTCCAACCCGGTCCAAAAATCACGATCACCTACGATGTTTAATAAAAATTGGGTGAGTCATACAGACTCGAGTGTGTAATTAGTCCACCGAATTCCACCCACATGTTAACCACATATTAACTCATATATCGGATATCAATTATCAAATTCACATGTTATCACATTACGGGCTTGGCCCATATTCATATCACATTCATCTAATAGGGTAGTTAACCACATAATTTCCACATACCGGGCTTAGCCCATTTCCACACCGATCCACATTCATATACCGGGCTTTGCCCATTTCCACATTAATCCACATATCATATTGGGCTTGGCCCATTTCCACATATGTTCACATACGAAATCATGTAATTATGAAGCCCAACCCAAACCTAGGGTCCATCCGCTACACACCCCTTATCCGACCTACCACACACCGGGGATTATCAAATCACCCTCTCCTTTTCACTCCAAAGGCAATCATCTGCCGCCCACGTGCAATTAAGCACAATAGTCCACAACGCGACCTCGGTCGGCGCCAATCCACGATGTAGCCGTAGCTAACACCAAAACCACGATAGGACACATAGTCACTCATCAACCACGATATGGCACATAGCCGATATCAACCACGATGAGGCACATAGCCACTCATCAAGCCACGCGAACTAAATAGCAATTAATCCACAACGTGACCTCGGTCCAACGTCAATCCACGATGTAGCTCAAGGCTAACATCAAACCACGCACTCAAGTACACCCGCATCTTCTTTCATATCATATCCCACCCATGCACATGCCACATAAAATAATGATACAATGTAATGATGCATGAGCATGTTCATCAAGCATATTATCACATATTCATATTAATAATCACATATCATCGTGTTTGGTACTTCATGGATTATCGACATACCCTTTGAGGTATCCTTATCACAATTTCCATCGCACTAGTTAGCACATTCATAACACATACACATTTCACATACATATCATATACCCGGAAAACGGTGGGTTAATCACACCTGATCACTTGAAGTTCTAAGCTCTCGATCCCGATGCTATCACTAAGAGACACTACGGCTATCCGCCTATAGCTTTCTCTGCTGCTTTGCCCACACCCGGTGGCCAATCCCGAACCGCCGAGACAGATCTTTTCTTAAACTTCAGGATAGGGACTTTCCTTTTCCTCTTGACTGCGCACTCGCATCCATTAATGATATCTAACCAAAACCCGATTAAACGATAATGTACTAAATCTAAATTGAATAAACTACAACTTATCCACCTTACCAGAAAATGGATCAGAATCCCAAAGACTTTGCTTATGCCTGTCGATCTGCCCCTAAAGACCATAATCCAAATCAGACAATACTTATATGCCAAATATGGCCTATGGTGAATATCAACACTTCCTTACCTAGCTCGCCCTAATCCCAAAATCCTTGCTTGCTTTGAAAGCTGTCCGAAATCCCTATATTCCATATGTTAGATTAGAACATACATAAACCTATGAGAATGGCCCTTTGGCCGAATAGCACATACCACTTACCTTGATGAGTCGAATCCCGAAAGACTCCCTCAATGCACCTTGACGTTAGCTACACATAAGAGAACATATCACTTATTGCCTTAAGAAAACATTCGGCCAACCCATAGCCAGAGTTTAATCACTTGATTCGGCACCCTTAAGAAAAATATCCAAAATTGATTAAAGGAATACTAACCACTATCGTTGCTTACCCTTACCTGGTCAACTTCCAAAATCACCTCCCTAGGTTGGCCACATCCAAGAAATAGTGTTAGATCTCCAACTTTCGGCTTTGAAGAGAACAAAAGAAGAAAAGAAGTGATAAGGGGTTTCAAATAAAGATTCGGCTATGGCTCATCAAATGGAGATGCAATATTCGGCTTTTGAGAATCAAGGTAGTGATGGTGTTTCTTTAGAGTTTCACGCAAAGAGAAGCTACTAGGTTCGGTTATGATACTAGTGGCAAATGGGGTATTCGGCCATATAAGAAAAGATGGAGAATTAAAGTTGGAAGAAAGAAAAAGACTAGGAAGGGAAAGTGAGAAGAAATTCGGCACCAAGAGAGAATGAGAGGAGCAGATTTTTCGGCAAAGGAAAATAGAATGGACAAAAGAATGGCCAAAAGATGATCACCCCTATTTATACTACAATTTTCGGCACTCTTTCCCTTCACTTGGCCGAATATTGCCTACCAAAGAGACCCATACTTGGCCACTACCTCAACTCCCATAATAATCTCCTATTTCTCTTTATCACCCTAACAAATAAAATAAAATAATCCCACACTTATCCCTCATTTTTCTCTCCTATTTTATCTCCTTATCACATTCAAAAATAAATAAATAAAGCAACAATTATCTCCTATCTACTAATTTAAACTAAATAAAAATAAATTAACAATTATTTACTACTTATCTAGCCGAAATTCAAAATAAATTCAAGGCTTATCCTCATCCTTTGGAAGCCCATGTGCCGTCCAACCCCTTCCATTCTCTTGACGTCAAAAGCCAAAAATAAAACACCCATCTCCTGCCCCCAAGTCTCGAACATGAGACCTGCTGGAAACACCACACGCTACCAGCCACTTTGCTGCTAGCTCTTTCGTGTCATAAACTCCCTACAATTCCTTTTAAGAGCTCCTTCCCTCGCTCCCCCTTGTCTTAACGCCAAAAGCAAAATAAAAACACGCCTACTGCTGTCAACAAGGCTCGAACCTGAGCCCTTTGTTCAGAAGCTACATATAACGCCCAAGCCACTTTATCAAGACGCTTTGTGTGACATGCTTCACCTAGAATTTCTTTTAAGACCTCCTTGGTCAAGCTCCTTCTTGACGCAAAAATAAATGCCCATTTTCTTCCCACGCTACTCGAACCTCCCTGCTCAAGGCGTCATTTCCAGGGCCTTAAGTGGTGCCTTGCAGCCACTTTACCCAGCTCACTTTCATGTCCAAATGCCCTCACAAATTCCCTTAAAGCCTCCTTAGCCCAACTTCCCTTCTTGACACAAAATACAAAAATAAAACACTCCCATGCTGCCCTCAAGACTCGACCCTCTTCCCTCCTGAAGCCCCCTTGCACCTTAGCGCCCCAAGCCACTTTGCCAATTGATTTCTTGTGTCCTAAACTCCACAAAATTTCCTTTAAGGCCTCCTTGCCTAGTTTCCCCTTTTCACTTAAAATTCCAATATTTTCCAAAGTTTTTCCCCTTCACCTAAAGTTCTCAAAAACTCCTAAAATATAACCAAACACACTCCAAGTTTACTATCACTTTAATTATGCATTAAATGCATAACCCCTAATCTAGGATGTTACAGGAAAAGAAGCCGAACCTTGAGGAGATGCTGACAAAATTCATAGCGGTGTCAGAAACTCGTTTCCAAAACACTGAGACAACACTTAAAAATCAACAAGCATTGATTCAAGGGATCGAGAACCAGTTAGGGCAACTTGCTAAGCTGATCTCCGAACGACCGCAAGGAAGCCTACCAAGTAACACTGAGACTAACCCAAAGGAGCAAATTCAAGCCATAACAGCCCATGATAGTGTAGGGTTAGATGAGCCCAATTTAAGGCAGGAGAATATGGTAGAGGAAGGTAAGGTTGAGGTGAACCATGACAAACTAAAACCGGTAATTAAAGAGTACAAACCGCGTATACCATATCCCGATACGATGAAGAAAGACAACACAGACGAACAATTCGGTAAATTTCTTAAACTTTTAAAGAAATTACATATTAACTTACCATTTCTCGAAGCTCTTTCGCAGATGACAGATTCAAGGAAATTTTTAAAAGAGCTTTTGACAAACAAACGGAGGTTAGACGAGGCATCGCATGTGGGGCTAAACGCAGTATGCTCAGCAATTCTACAAAACAAACTACCACGAAAATTAAAAGATCCAAGGAGTTTTACAATTCCATGCTTAATTGGTAGTTTATCTATTGATAATGTTTTAGCTGATTTATGGGCAAGTATAAATGTTATGCCTTATAAAATGTTTAAACAGCTAGGTCTAGGGAAACCCAAACAAACTAGGATGAGCATCCAATTAGCTGATAAAACTTTTAGAATTCCTAGGGGTATAATTGAAGATGTACTCGTGAAAATTGATAAATTCGTATTCCCAGTAGACTTTGTCGTTTTAGACATGGATGAGGACAATACGATCCCTTTAATTTTAGGTAGACCCTTTTTTGCAACTGCTAGAACTAAAATTGATGTTGGTACAGGTGAACTCATACTTCATGTAGGCGACGAGACAATCACTCTTCAAGCTCTTGACTCGGCTAGGACATCGAGTGATAGAGGTGAGAAAGTAAATTCAATTGATAACCAATTTGTTCAACCTTCCTCACAGGAAGCACCACGGAACTACACAACTGAGCCAGATCCTAAACCTCATGGAAACAAGGAAATAACTCATGAGGAATGAAGGCTTCAGATAGATGAACTAGACGAGTGGAAGACACATTTTAAAGAGAAATTAGGGATACACGCATCAGAACCAATGCCATTCCATGGGACAAACAAATTTAAGATCGGAGATCAGGTATTATTAGATAAAACAGACCCTCAAATATCTCTTTCAGACCTTAATACAAACAAAGAAATCTCTTTTAAGATAATCAATGTTTTCCCATATGGAACAGTCGAGGTAAGTAATCCTATTTTCGCCACTTTTAATGTAAACGCTACTCGACTCGAGTTATATCATGATAGTAGAGCTGATAGCATGAGAGAGGATGTTCAACTCTTAAAACCACCCTGATTATGCGAATGAGAGGTGAGTCTAGCTTAAGACTTTAAACGAGCGCTTCTCGGGAGGCAACCCGAGCACTAACTCCATTAATTTTTATATTTTTATTTTTTACTTTTATTTCCCCTTTGTAGCATCTAACTATTAACTAACCAAAATGTAGATTTCCATAACACACGGCCTTGCACACGGCCGTCGCCGTGGCCGTGTGGACACCATAGACTCCCGTACTGACATGGCAGAGGTGGTACGAGTCAAGGATGAAAAATATCTTCATGCCACGGGCTCCAACTGAACACCACGGCCGTGCGGTACAGCCGTGGTCGACACTGTTTCATCAAACATGGGCGTGGTGACCACGAAACGGGTGTGGGAGAAATGAACATAGCACAACACGGCCATGCGATACGGCCGTGTGATTCAACACGCCCATGGTACAAGGGCGTGGGGATGTACCAGATTTGAAAACTCTATTTAAAACACCCTTTTTTTCCCTTTCTCACCCACTCCCTATTCCCCTTCTTCCATACCCCCACACTCTTCCCCCTTAATTTTCCTCATTCTTCAGTCTCCAGCCCTTTTGATCTACATGGTACCCATGTTAAAGAAGTGGAAGGATCCTAGCACAGTCGCCCTGTGCGAGACCGATCTACATAAGTTCATGCTGGCCGTTTCATTAACTCGACAGGACAGAGACCTTTGAGTCCATTTCATTTTTATTTTTCTTTTCTCTTCTCCTTTATTTTCCTTCTCTTTGACTCTCTTATGCTAAATCTAGTTTATTTTATTTTAGTTTCTTTATTTTAGGTTCTTCAGGCTGCTTGGGAATCACACCACCATGACCCTAGTATCCACCTCTACAGAAATGTCTTCCTCCAACGCGGCCCGAATATTGTGACCCCATAAAAAAATTCAGGAAGTTTCACTTCTCGCCCTATCTTTTGATTTTCAGTATATATATCTATCTTTGTACATTGAGGGCAATGTACATCTGAAGTGTGGGGGGTGAATCTTAAAAATGCCTAACTTTTTTTCATTATTCTCAAATCCCTGAATTAATTCTTGTGGAGAGGTGTCAACAATACTTTCCCTAAATGATATCTTGTTCTTAAGTAAATCTCTCATTTTACTATTAGAATGAAAATTCCTTTGATTCATGATTTTTATTAATATGTTTTGAATTAAGTTATAGTTAATTATGCAATGATGATTTAAACTTTAGAAGAGTAGAGAATCAAGCATGGTAAGTCTATTTTTCAGAATTAAAAATTTGTTAGGCTGTCTACCTGAATCTAATTATTACCTTGAAGTTTGAAATTTACAAGGTTGACATCAAAAGCCCATAATTTTTGTGAGATCTTGAGCCTTTTAGAGCATACATTCCTTTTTGTGCTCACTTAATTGATTATGAGTGTGTTCACATTGATTTGTTATTCTAGAACTTGCTTTGATTATACATGTTGAGACCACACCTTTGATTTGATATACAGATATGATAAAGGCACTTAGGTTTTAACCCACTTACTCCATAAAAAGCCTACATTCACAATTAACCCCTAGTGAACCCCTTTGATCTTAACAAACCATTTATTGACTCACCCACTAATATTAACCTAAAACCCATCTTGTATTTGTTATCACCACTTCTCTTGACTAACCCTTTTTGTCGAGATTTGATTTGAGAAGTTGCCTAACTATGTTTTCCATTTCAGTTGTTAAATTCTTTATTATTATTATTGTATTATTTGTTCTAAATAAAAAAATTAAAAAAAATCAGAGTATATTCATTATTAGTTCTATGATTAAGTGAGCTTATACGTTTAAATTTCACATCTTGAAGTAGAAGTTCGTAATTATTAGTAATGAAGTTTTAATTGATGTAATTATTCACGATTAGTTCATTTTTCTAGTTAGGTAAATTGTCAATTCAATCTTGATTCTAACCCTCTAATTCAGCTTTTATCCACACCTTTAACCCAAGCCCCATTACAACCCGTTAAAGACCTTTTGATCTGTGTATCATTTCATTTTATAGTGGTAGAGATTTGATTTTCATGCAAGCCTATGGAATTAACTTTTCATGTTCGACTTTTGAGTGCTTAATTTTGAACCTTAAACACTTTGAGTGATTTGAGTGAATCTTTAGTGAGGATGTCAACTTTTGTCAATTTTGAATTAAAGGTAATTATTTAGGTAAGGGGAAACACCTATTTTTCGTACTATAAAAAATATGACTTTGATTGTTTGAATCTTTAGGAACCTTACGGTTAAATTATCAATGTATGAATTACCTATGAATTATGATGAAACACTGTTGATGGAGGTTATGAATTGAGGAAGTTCGTTTTAATTGCGAGTTGAGAATTTTGCTTGAGGACAAGCAAATGCTTAAGTGTGGGGGTATTTGATAAACCGTAATATATACATATTTTAATCCCATATTTAGCATACTTTTTGGATGATTTATCCCTTGAATTGTGAAATTTGATGCTCCTAATCCTTTTATCTCATGATTTAGACTTAGGAAAGCATCGAAGGATGAAAAGAACAAGAAATGGGCTAAAAACGGACCAAATGGGCCAAAGTAAAAAATTAACACGGCCTGGGCCAAAGCCACACGACTGTGCCCCTTTAGCAGGCTTGACCACGGCCTGAATTCGACTCACACGAGCGTGTTGAACGGGCGTGTCCCTGCCATGACAAAAAGGAATTTCACTCGGAATAGGGTACTTAGAGGCAAAGAAAGACATTCCAAAAGCCTATATAAACACCCTAAAGGCCAACCTTGAGGGGGGCATCCAGCTAGGCCAAGGAGCCAAGCCAGAGAGGTCAGAATTGTGGGATTTACACGAAGAAAGCCAGTTGATTCATCTCAAGAAGCCGAAATCATACTCAAGACGGCGGATCTCTCCTTCAATTCCTTCAGGTGGTTTTAGGGTTTTCTTATGTTTTGTTTTATCTTTTCTTCTAAGATGTATTCTTTTATGATTATGAACTAAACCCCTCAGATACCTGAGGGGGATGAAACCTAAGATGGATCTTGTTATTGCTTTCTGAACTATATGATAAATACTTGATTTGTTCTTAATTATGTGTTCTTAATTCTTGTTTTGATACTTCAGGATATTGATTCAAGTATTGATGTGCTTAGGCAGAGGAGGAATAGACCCTGTCTAAGAGTAGATCTAGCATAATTAAGCGGAGTTGATTGCAACCCTAGAGATAGGATGATGATAATCTGTTGGATTAGGGTCAAACCAAATATGGGAGTCCATGGATCGAGTTAATACAACCTTAGGGGTTTTAATTAGAAAGAGATTTCAATTAATCAACCTAGGGTTAGATGTTAGTAGCCTCAAGAGAGGTATTAATATAAATTAGGGAATCCTACGGATCAGGTCAAGTGAATAAATCGTCTGGTTCAGAGTTAAATAACAAGTGAAGTCTAGGTGGATTCCTCCTTGGGTATTGTCTTAATCAATTGGTTTTTCCCACAAGTATTTCCTTAATTCATTCTCTTCATCTTAGCGTCTTTAGCTTAGTAGTTAGTTAATTTTAGAATAAATAACAATTCCCTTAATTCTTAGGCTAAATAATAAGAAGAAAGTTAGTATTAGTACTTTTGGTTCCTTTGGGTTCGACAATCTGGTCTTGCAACTAAGCTATACTATTGTTCGATAGGTGCACTTGCCTCAATCGTGGTGATAGTTAGTTTCTAGGCTAGATCATTCATTATATAAATATTAAGACTATCGATACCAACGATCATTAAGAGTAGATCTAGCATAATTGAGTGGAGTTGCATGACATCCTAGAAATAGTACAACATAAATCTACCGGATTAGAGTCAAATCTAATAGGGGAATCCATAGATTGAGTTAATGCTACAATAGGGGTTTTAATTAGAAAGAGATTTCAATTAATCAACCTAGAGTCAATTGTTCTTACTCTCGAAAGAGATATTAACATAATTTGGGGATTTCTACGGATCAAGACACAAGTGAATAATTCGTTTAATTTAGATTCATAATAATAGGTAAAGTCTAGGTGGATTCAATGATTATCAAATGATTGATGATCATTTTGTTATGGAACAATTTCGTGATATTGAAAAAATGTTGAATCAGTTTAAGCAATATGATATGAAAACGAAAAAAAAATGATTGTTGAACCAGTTATTACCTTTCAGCCTCTAACTAATTAATTAATCAACCAATACTCACTTATATTTCGACCTCACTTTCCTGACCGGGATAAATTATGATTTACTCGGTAAACTTATCTTTCAACCTCGTTTATCCTAAATTATTTCCTAGGGTCGTCAATCTTAAGGTTTAATCACACATAATTTAAACCAACTAATTCGAAAACAAACCATGATTCTTTCGTTAATTATTCTCACATTCGATCGTTAATCTCCCTAAGGAAATTAGCCGCTTATGGATCTAGATGCAATTTTCCCTAATTTCATATTAAACATGCAAAGAAAAAGGAAATAAAGAAATTGATCTGTTTCGATATTGATTTGTGTGCGAAAGCTGAAATTCCTTTGACAGTTGCAAAGATTGTGTCGATTGTAATTGAAAACAAAAAAGAAATTAATAAAAACTCAATAAAGAAAAGCTTGGATCCAAATCGAATCAAAGTGAGAACAAACGAAAAGTTCTATTTTTGAATAAAAGGGCTAAATTGAAATAAAACTAAAACTAAAAATAAATTCCTAAAAAATCCAATCTAAAACGGCTCACTCGGCCAAGCCTCCAATCATAGGCTAAACATCAATATTTATAGCCAAATGTTGTGTCCTAACTAGGTCAGTTAGAAACCCTAAAGCTGAATAAGATGTGTTATGTAGACAAAAAGACCCTTAACTTAAAATTACATATCGTTGCTCTGGTGTCGCGACACTGTACTTCGTGGCTGACTTCTTTGGCTTTGAAATGTGGTGTTGCAATACCACGTGTCGGTGTCGCGACGCTGTCGTGGTCCTTCAAATTCTTAGCCTGAAAACAGTGCCCTACACAGTAGATCGACATGTTAGTCATTCCCTAGGCCAGTATTGGCCTGTGATAAGTGCTAAAAGTAACATATTTTTACCTCATTCTTAATGAGTTTTTGGGTGATTATTCGATGTTAATTATGAATTTTATGCTCCTAAACCTTTAAATTCACGTTTTTATGTTTAATAAAACACTTGGGATCAAAAGGAACAGAAAATGAGCTAAAATAAAAAAATCAGAACAAGCTACAAGATCCACACGGACTGACCCATTCCGCACAACCGTGTGACCCACATGGGTTACCACACGACCATGTGGTAAATCGTGTCGATTGCGTGAATTTGCACTCTAAACTACAGAAAAACACATTTTTTTAGGTTTTTTGGGCATTCTAAGACGTATATATGACAAAAATTAAAAGATAGGAGAGAGCCGCCATATAATATTCAAGAAAGCAACTCGAAAAACACCATTGAAGCTGAATCTAAAGTAGATTACCATCAAGATTGAAGATTTACAGTTGATTTCTGAGGAGATTATCATGAATTTATTTATTTCTTTCGGTTATATTGTATCTTGGATGCTTTTATTTTCAATCATGAGAAAATTTTATAAATACCTAGGGAGATGAGCCCTATAATGGATTCTGTCGTTTGATTTTTATTTTACGCAATAGAGACTTAGTTTCTTGTTCTCAATTATGTATGTTTAATTCTTGGTTTTATATTTCTAGACTACTAATTCATGTTTGATGTGGTTAAATCAGAGGAGGAATAGACCCTGTTTAAGAGTAGATCTTGCGTAATTTAGTGGAGTTTCATGCAATCCTAGAAATAGAATGACATAAATCTACTAGATTAGAGTCAAATCTAATTGGAGAATCTATTGCACGAGTTAATGTGATAATAGGATTTTTAGTTAGATAGAAAATTCAATTAATCAACCTAGAGTCAGTTGCTCTTACTCTCGAAAGAGATATTAGCATAATTTAGGGATTTCTACAGATCAAGTTACTAAGTAAATAAATTGTGTAATTTAGATTGACAGTGACAAATGAAATCTAGGTGAATTCTTTCCTGGGCATTGTTTCGTTTCTTGGTTGTTAATCGGTTATTTTCGTGATTTATTTTTTGTTGTGTTCATTAGTTAATTAATCTATTTAATTTTAGTTTTTAATCAATCACTTGATTTATTCGGTTAAATAATAGAAAGACAGTAACTAGTACATTTAGTCTTCATGGGAACAATATCTTTGCTCACCGTAGCTATACTATTAATTGATAGGTGCACTTGCCTTAGTCAAATTTTTAGTTAGTTCACGATGCATCAAGTTTTTGTCGTCGTTGTCGGGGACTAGAATATTAGGAAAACTTTATTTCTATTAATTTAGCCATTTCTTGTTATAATTATAATATTTTTGTTTTTAATTTAATTTTTACATTCTAATTCTTTCTTTGGTTTGATTCTTATAGGTTGTTTTGGTTTATGACTAGAGGCAACCCGTTAGAACCAATAACTTTTGATAGTGAAATTGAAAAGACTGTTCGCAGTAATCGGAGAGATGTTAGAGAAGCAATGCAAGGTCAATAGATTTTAATATACAATCAAATATATATGGTTTCAAATTTATATGCTCTAACATGAAATTAGTTATATTGTAACAATATTTCTATTTGACATGTTTAAAGTTTTTTAATTTAACTCGAACAATTTTACTCAATTCGATTTGACTCGACTCAAATTTCATTTTACTCGACTCGATTCGAAAAAATTTCAAATTAAGTTAGGATGATAAAATAAGACTTGTGAACTCGATTAACTTAATTTTTTTTCACTCGATCCGATCGAACGCTTACCACTATTTACGGTTGTTCCCTTTCTCTTTGAGGAGCAAAGCGAAACAGAGGTTGAATTCAATTCCATGAGGTTCCATTACTACTTGGACTTAGATGACTGAGAAGTTTTTGTTGAACTATTTTCCACCGACTAAAATAGCTAAGTTGAGGAATGAATCTCTTCTTTTGCTCAACTCGAGCTTGAGACATTGTATGATGCATGGGAAAGATTTAAGGATCTTTTGAGAAGGTGCCCTCATCATGGGTTACCTTTGTGGCTTCAAGTCCAAACATTTTACAATGGTTTGAATCCCTCGACTAGACAGATAATTAATGCAGTAGCTAGTGGAACACTGAATAATAAGACACTTAAGATAGCCCAACAATTTATTGAAGAGATTGCATTGAATAACTATAACTAACAAGTTATAAGAATAAAGCCCACTAAGGCAACTGATATTTTTAATATAGATGCAGTTGCTATGTTGGCAAGTCAGGTGGAAGCGCTGAGTAAGAAAATTGATGGTTCGAGTATGGCTAAGCAGATGAATCCGACAATGCAATGTAATGTGACTCGAGTGGGGATGATCAATTTAGAATGTTTATCTTTCTGTTCTAACATGGAGCATGAGCAAGTCAATTTTATGGGTAACAATTCTAGACCTCATAATAACCCCTATAACAATAATTATAATTCAGTATGAAGGAATTATTTGAATTTCTCTTAGGGTGGTTAAGGAAATCAAAGGTCATAACTCCCTCTGGGTTTTCAGCAACCTTATCAGTAAGAAAAAAAGCCGAATCTGGAATAGATGTTAATGAAATTTATTCCAGTGTCAGAAACTAGATTCTAGAACACTGAGACAACTTTGAAAAATCATCAGACATCTATTCAGGGACTCAAGAATTAGATTAGTCAGCTTGGTAAATTGGTTTCGGAGAGACAATAAGGAAATTTACCTAGTAACACTAAAACTAACCTAAAAGAGCAAGTCCACGCAATCACTATACGAAGTTGAAAGGTGTTAGTCGAGCATGAAAAGAAGGTGAATCTAGAAGCTATTGAGAAAAATGATGGGGTTGAGAAAAGCAAGAAAGAGCATAAGCCGGTGGTCAAAGAATACAAACCGCCAATTTCATTTCTGAGAAAAGTGAGGAAAGTTTGTATGAACAAAAAATATGGTAAATTTCTTGAACTTTTGAAAAAACTGCATATTAACTTACCTTTTTTTGAAGTCCTTTCGTAGATGCCAAAGTATACAAAATTTTTAAAGGAGCTATTAACAAATAAAATGAAGTTAGATGACTTGTCCACTGCGAAGCTCAATGAGGAGTGCTCGACCATTCTCCAAAGAAAACTACCGACCAAGCTTAAAGATCCAGGGAGTTTTACTATCCCTTGTTTTATTGGTAACTTAAATGTTGAAAAAGCTTTGGCTAATTTGGATGCTAGTATAAATCTGATGCCTTATAAAATGTTCAAACAACTTGGTCTCGGGGAACCAAAACTCAATAAGATGAGTATTCAATTAGCTGACAAATCAATTAAGTATCCTAGGGGCATTATTGAAGATGTATTTGTTAAAGTCGATAAATTTAAATTCCCTATTAAATTTATTATATTGGACATGGACGAGGATATTGAGGTACCCATGATATTAGGTCGACCTGTTTTATTCACTGCTAGAACTATTATTGATGTGGGTAATGGTGAACTTGTGTTGAGGGTAGGTGATGAAGAGGTTACTCTTCAAGCACGTGAATTTGTGAGAGTTTCTTGCAAGCAAGATGATACTTGTTATTCTGGTAATGTTAGTAATCGTACGACTCAACATTCTTTGCAGGAAATCATTAATGAAAACATGTTAGAACCGTATCCTGTTCAAGGTGATAAAAATCAAGGGATGAGTGGAGAACGAATGGTGCAGCTTGATGAATTAGATGAATGGTGACCAAAGGCTTATGAGAAACCGAGAATGTTCAAAGAACTAACAAAGAAACGACATGGTGTGCATTTAAAGTGGACGAAGCAATTCAAATTTGGAGACAAAGTGCTGCTAGACATTTTAAATCCATGAATGTTCCTTGAAGAGCTTAAATCGAAATGGTTAAATTTGTTTCTGGTACAAAATGTATTCTAGTACGGAACCTTTGAGGTAACACATCCTGATTATGGCACACTCAAGGTAAATGATCATCGACTCAAACTTTATTTTAGTGGTAGTACTAGTAACGAAAGAGAGGAGCCCTGACTCCAAAATCTGACTTAACTGTGATCTTGAAAATGGAAGTCGAGCTTAGAATCTAAATAAGCGCTTCTCAAGAGGCATCCCGAGTGTTTTATTTATTTATTTGACTTTAATTTAATTAAGTTGCACGCTTAGTATAATATTTTTATTACTTTAAAAAATTTATCTAGTATATTCATTTCTATTACTAAAAAAATTAAAACAAAAAATGGACAACACGGTATAGGGTGATTCACACGACCTGGCCATATTGTCGTGTGTGACACACGGCCTAAACATATGGGCATGTCATAGGCCGTGCGAATACTAGAGCCAATTTTTTCCAACTATCTTTTGACAACACAGTCACAAAGAGTTACATAGCCTTGAGACCCAACCGTGTGACTCACACATCCCTTGTTAAGGGCATGAAAGAAGCGAACAATGACCTCACACGGCCTAGACACACGGGAGTCTCATAGACCGTGTGACTACTGGAGCTAATTTATTTAATTTTTTCATGACATACATGGTATAAGTGAGGTCACACAACCTGGAAATATGGTCGTGTGACCCATACGACCATGCACACGACCGTGGGAGAAACGAACGAAAGCATCACACGAGCTAAAATAGACCACACAGCCTAGTGACATGGCCATGTTGGACAAACGACCTATACACGGGCGTGTCCTAGGCCGTGTGAATACTAGAGCTGATTTTTTTTAATTTTTTAGAGACACATGGCCTAGGTGTAGGTACACGGTCATGTGGCCCACACGGCCTGACACATGATCGTGTACCTCTTTAAAGTTGGGATTTTTATTTTTTATTTTTTTTATTTTTCTCCTTTCTTCCTCATCAGTTTTTGTTATTTAAAACCCTCACTCCATCGTCGATTGCCACCTTGGCCTTTGCCCTGTGTCATTGTTCCCTTTCCGTCATTCCCTTCACAAATCTCTTTTGGTCCATAACCTCCCTCCCAACAGTCCACTCTTCTCCTTTCTTCCTCAACTCATCGTCAGTCTCCCACTCCTATATCTAGTTTTATTTCATTAAACCACCATTCAAGACCACACTCCACCATTTGCCCACGCCACTGATCGACCATTCCCCACCCATCCCCTTCTCTTTTCACATCACAAGCTCACCACCGCTAAATTCTCTTCTCCCCCTCTCTGTTCATCAGCCTTTTCCCCCGTTCCCCCTCCTTCATTTCTCTCTATCTGCTGACGACCCCTTCACTTTCCACTTCACTACCAATCGATCGTCCTTAGACCACTCTGCCCACGAGCCACCGCCGTTTGTCCCATTTTCTTTATTTTTTTATTTAATATTTTTATGTTTTTTATTATTATTAAGAATGTTAGTTATATTATTGTTTTATGTATTCAATTTTTGTTAGTAGTAGATTTTTTTTATTTTTTTATGTTATTATTATTATTATTTTCTTTAGAATTAGTTATGTTTTAATTAGGAATTCAATTTTTGTCGTAGGGAGGAATGCACTCGATTAGTTGTGTGTTGTATGTCGATTGGTTCATCTGCTAGACTAGTTCATTGATTGGTGTTGATTTTTCTGGCATTGTGCATGCTAAATCTTTATGTTACAATTTCGATGTTTTGGGTTAATTTCTGTCGGCACAATTTTTTGGTTTTTTATAGTTTTGCTGATAATTGTTACCCATATCGCCTATGTTCATATGAGATGTATTTTTTCGATGTTAAATTATGCCCTACTCAATGATTCACTATTGTTCTAATAGTTGATTGTCTTTTTCTTTTATTAGGTACATGATGCGGAATAGACCAGGAAAAGTAAGGTACCCACTTATTCCAAGAAAAGAAAAGCTATTGGGTCTTTATCTTCCTCCTCTCCGACCGCAACCACTAGACTCCGATACCTCATTTTTTGCCATCAACCCTACATGGAGAGGTACCAGCATCTAAAGGATAGATCATTGGGTTTGGGTCAGTGTATTGACTGGGAAGCCCTTTAAACTATGGGTTTATATGCTCTGGTTCATACTCTTTTGGACGCGACTCCATGGGAACTATTTTTCGCGATCGTCGAGCCGACGTATGTTGAGCTTACCTTGGAGTTTTGCACCACTTTTTTTCCTACATATAGTGCTATCGTTGGGGGACGAACGAAGTATGATCTCATTTTGTCTTGGCGACATCACTCGGTATTTGAGCATTGCGGGATTTGGAGTCACTCTCGGCATATATTCTGATGATTTTTTAGCTAAGCCCCAATTCTCCACTCTCCCACGACATATCCTTCTATTTTAGGTATTCAGATGCTAGTTGGATTACAAGTTTGGAAGATCATGCTTTAACTAGTGGATGGATCTTTATTCTTGGTAGAGGTGCCATTTCATGGGATTCCAAAACACAAACATGTATTATTGACTCTACTATGTCAGTTGAATTTATTGCATTAGCTATTGCATATAAAGAAGTGGAATGGTTAAGAATTTTGCTTTATGATGTACCTCTATGGCCTAAACCAATTTCACCTATTTCTATCTGTTGTGATAGTGATGCTACTCTAGCAAAGGCATAGAGTCAAGTATTTAATGAAAACTCTAGACATTAAGACATAGAGTCAAGTATCTTTAATGGAGTGATCCTTATTAATTATGTGAGGTTAAGTGAAATATTGGCAGATCCTTTCACAAAAAAAATCTTGCTCAATGATAAAAAAAAATCTCAGAAGGGATGAGACTCAAGCCCATTAAATAGAGTCACCCATGATGAAAACTTGACTCAACACTTGTTATAACGTCAAGTTTTGAGTTCAATGAGACAAATTATGTAACACCCTGGTTTAGGGGCTAGGCAATTCGGGTATAATTCCAGTGTTGGAAGGTTTTTGGGTGTTTTTGGATGTGTTTTAGAGGTTTAAGAATGCTTGGATGAAAGGGAAAGGCTTTGGAAATTTTTGATTTTTAGGGTATAAAGGGGAAGTAGGGCAGGAAGGCCTTAAAATAATTTGGTGGAGTTTGGGACACAAGAATGCCTTTGGCAAAGTGGCATGGAGGCGCTGCTTGGGGCTTGGGAAGGTGACGTCTTAAAGTCTCAGGTTCGATCCAAGAAGGCAGCAATCTGGTTTTAATTTTTGGGTGTGGCGTTACAAATGGAAGAAGGCTTTAAAAGAGTGAGGCGACTTTAAGACACAAAGAACTCGTTGGTCAAGTGGCTAGCGTAAGGCGTCACTTAGGCGCTGGAGGAAGAGAGAGCGCGGGTTCGAGGGTCAGAGGCTAGATTTTGGCGTTTTATATTTTGCTTGTGATGGGCTGAAGTAGGAAGGGTTTAAAAATAAATTTGGGGGCTTTATGTCAAGAAATTCAATGTGGCCGAGTGGCACAGGCGTTGGGGGGAAAGGTGTGCAGTGAGTTGGTCCTGAGTTCGAACCAAGGGAGTGGCGTTTGGAGTTTTATTTTTATTTTTCCTTTTGCGTGACTTGGTAAAGTGATGGACGGCACATGGGGAGCTTCAAAAGGATAAGATTAGATTAGTGTTTAGTTTTTTTAAATTAATTTGGTGGGTAGTTTGTTTTGTTTATTTATTCTTGATAAACATAGGATTATTTTATTTAGTTTAAAGTTAGTAAATAGAGATAATGGTTGCTGGTGGTTTAATTTTTTTGAATATGATATGGATAAATTAGTTGGCTAATTCAGATCAAATTTGAATTAGTGGCTGGAGCTTTTGAAGTAGCAGCCGAAATTGGGAGTCTTCAAGGGGGGGGAGCATGTGCCGAATTTGCTATTTAATGGGCAGCCCTCTTCTTGAATTTCTTTTGACCCTTTTGCCGAATTCTTTTACTCCCCCTTCCTGTTCTTTTATTTTCTTTCTATCCAACCCCAAGTCTATACTTTCTCCTTGTATAGTCAAATATTTCACCACTATTGGTAGCCATTGTCAACTACTCAAACAGCAACCTCTCCCACTTTTCATTTCTTCTCTTATTGCTTGATTTGAATCTCTCCTTAGCCTTTGCGAAATCTTCCTTGTTGATCACGGAGTTGGTTGGTCGAATATTAAGCAAAGAAGTGGAGCGCTGGGTCTTTTCTCTAGTCGTTTGTGAAGGTCAGCAAGAAGGAGCGGTAAGGAGGACTCTTAAGTCCGATTCTTCAAGGTGTTTCAGCAGAGTTTTAGTCAACAGCGTTTCGGGATTTGATCGTTTGTGCTATTAAGGTGCGTAACCACCGCCTTTGTTTCTCAGTTAGTTGTTTAATGTATAATCGGATGTATTATGTGTGGTAACCAAATATGTTGGCTTGAGTGGTGGATACCATGATTTGGGCAATCGGATATCAGGTAAATAAACCTTGGATATTATGTTAATGTGATAATACTTGATATGATATGTGTAAATCCTCATGTGATGTGATGACTTAACATGTTGCATTTATATAGTTGCATGGGATTTGGGCTTGACTCGATGGAGGAGGAAGTGTACACGGGATGTACGTGGTCTAATGTTAGCTCAAAGCTACATTAGCGCTTGATGGCTAGCTTTGTGCTACCTCAAAGGAGATGTTGGCTCGGTGCCCATCTCGGCGGTCGATGGCTATGTGCATCACCATAGGCAGAGTATGTTGTTGGATCACTTTGGTTGATCGGTGGCTCAGCCCCGGCCTTGAGCAGTGAGTTTGCCAAGGTAAGGATTTTGGATCACGATGTGATCAGTGGTGGTTTATCCACGGCCTTATGCGAGAGTCCGCTAAGGTTGGCGTCTGGTTGGATAGTAGGTTGGGTTGAAGTGCATTTTTGCATGATTTGTTTTGAGGATTGTGTGGGTATGGGCCAAGCCCATACGTGTGGGAAATTTGTGTTGTGGTTATGCACTGAGTCTGTGGACTCACCCAATTATTTTCCTAACATTTCGGGTGATTCATGAGATGGACCAGGGATCGAGAGGATACATGGTGGCCCATGTAGAAGGAGATGTTTTTGGCTATATTAAATATTAAGTATTTCATTCAAATAATGGTTGTAATAAGGATTTATTTTATTATTTTGGTATCATTTTATTATTAACTCTATTATGGTTTGTTTAAATTGAAACACTATGTGAAGATGGTTATATTTTTATAACTTACTTATTCAAATATGGAATTATTAAACATGTGGCTATAATTTCAAAGGAACTTGGTTTCAAGAGCTTTTACTATTTTGTTCTAAGTCAAAAATATTTTCACTAACATAACCAGATTCTGGTCGTAGCGAATGGGCGGGTTTGGGGATGTTCTGATTTTAGTATCGAGCCGGTTCAAAACTCGGCTTTGAGGGTTTTGGGCCCGAAACAGTTTTCAAAATGGGTTTTTCTGAAATGTGGGCTTTTATAAAAAGGTTTTCAGGTTATTCTGGCATGACACCTGTACCTCCGGCCCGAAGTCCACCAGGTAAGTACTTCGGACTTTCTTGAAGTGATTTGTTTGTATGAATTGATTTGGGCTTAGTTTGGGCTCGTAGAATAGAATGATAGGGCTATTGGACCCTAGGATTAGACTACTCTAACATTTGCATAAAACTTAAAGCTCTTAAACAAACCTGTGAAATAAGTCGCCGAGTTAAGGTGTGGCAACCTGTGTGCGCATGTCTAGGATTGGATCCGGAAGAGCCTGGTACTTAAGCAGTCCTCGTGACTCACCTCCTCTTCGCAGAATCCTACAGTGCGTAGCTACGGTTCACCTTAACCAAGAGGACTTGTTCATAGGCTAAACCAGGTTATTAAAACCCGAAAGGGATTTGCTTTGATTGTTTTAAAATCCCCTGCTTTAAAATTTTCAACTTTACCCCTTTGGTTTGTGAAACCCTAAATCTATTTTTGGAAAGACATTTTCTCGATTTACAAAATTACTAAAATACCCCTACTCGCAAAATTTACAAAAATGCCCCTGTATTGTAAAATTACCGTACTACCCTCAACTTTTGATAAAATGAGTTTTACTTTACAAAATATCAAAATCTTGAGGTTTCGAAATATTAAGATACCATGGTTTGTGAAAATTTACGAAAATACCCCTGGTTGATAAAATTACCAAAATGCCCTTGGTTTCTAAATTTTTAGATTTCTCTCGACTTTTACTAAAATATTCCTATTTTACTAAATATCAGAAAATTATATTTTGAGAAATATTGTGATATTCCAATTTGGAGAATTTACGAAAATGCCCATGATTTCTAAAATTACGAAAATAACCCTGCTTTCTGAAATTTTTGCAACACACTTTGTTTGAAAAACAAAATTTTCAAGATGACTCCTGAGATTTGTAAATTTGAAAGTTGGAAAACTATTTTCAAAATTGACCCAGAGTTATTACCTATATACCCCTATAGAAAAATGACGAAATTACCCCTAGGTAGGGAAGGAAACTTGATTGCTCGAAAGAACTACTCTCGGAAACTTCATTGCATAAAATTGCTCGTGGATAAAATAGTGAAACAATAATTTCTAATGCATAAAACTTTTTAAACAGACTAAATCGAGGCGCTAGATATGAGTTCTAGGGGGCGTGGTCGCAATACTCGTGGACGTGGTAGAGGCAGGATGTCAGTATCGGAACCGGTTGGGTCACGCCATGGGTCGAGAGCGATGCACCGCCACCACGGTGTTGAGGTTGAGCAGCGCAGGATCGGATGGAGGAGACGACACGCGGTGTCACAAGCCGTCTTTGCGAGTGCTTGAACGAGTGGCGAGGAGCCAATGTGGGCAATAGGACTCGGAAGTCGCGACCGAAAGGCTTAGGCGAATGGAGCCGAGGTTTTCAGAGGAGTGCAGGGTAGCTCCAAGCGTGGCGAGTGCAACGCTTGAGGCGGTGGAAAGGATTATGGGCGACTTAGACTTCACTGCGGAGGAGAAGCTTAAGGGTGTTGTTTCGTTGCTACGGGATGAGGCCTACCGGTGGTGGCTCACGGTTGAGAAAGTACCCTGCAGATCGAGTGGTGGGGCTACTTTAAGATCAAGTTCGAGGAAGTATGTCGAGCGAGCTATGTTGATGCTCAGAGGAAGGCGTTCTCGATGCAGTGCGAGGGTAGCAAGTCGATAGCGGAGAAGAAGGCGAGTTTTTGCGTTTGAGCGGTATGCCCGGGGCATCGTGGCAACGGATTATGAGAGATGTGTCGATTTGAAGATGGTGCGGGATGAGTGGGAGTTTTGATTGCTCCGCATCGGAAAGAGACTTCGCCGTTTTAGTGGAGAAAGCTCGAATAGCCGAGGAGGTCAAGAAGGGTGAGAGGCACAATAGAGAAAGGAACCGTGATAAGAGAAGTGTTGGATCGCCGAAGTGGTTGAGAGGGTCCGTAAAAGACCGAGGGTTGAGACTCTGTTCATATTGCTAAGCCGACCCACGGAAATCCGGATCATCCGTGTGCTCAATGTGGAAGGTACCATGTTGGCGAGTCTTTGGAATCGTGTTCGAGAATGTTTTAGATGCAAGTCCAAGACTCATCCAGTTGGGGATCGCCCCGAATCCGGTTAGGACTCGAGCAAGCAGTCAAGGGTATGTGCAACCAGGCAGTGGTGGTCAGCAGGCGACAAGAGGTCGTGGTCCGAACCATGGAGGAAATGGTTCCGGCCGAGGTCGTGGAGCTTTAGGCCGCGGTAATGGTGGCACTGAGGCAAGGCGGCGCCAGTCTGGTTTATGCGGTTAAATCGGAGAAAGGATAATGATGTGCTGATGGGTCAATGGTAAGTTCCTTAGGTGCGGAATATTCTTTGTTGTTTTGTTCGTTTTGGTGATTGTTTGATTTGTTGCTCGTAAAGTAGTTGGAACCTTGAGTATGAACTTAGAAAGCGGTGCCTAGAAGGTATGTTAGCTCTTTAAAATCAGAGTGCGTGACCATAGCGTAGTGGGAGGAATTGGTATTAGTTTAGACAAGTAATTTCGAGGACGAAATTATTTTAAGGAGGGTAGAATTGTAACACCCTGGTTTAGGGGCTAGGCAATTCGGGTATAATTCCAGTGTTGGAAGGTTTTTGGGTGTTTTTGGATGTGTTTTAGAGGTTTAAGAATGCTTGGATGAAAGGGAAAGGCTTTGGAAATTTTTGATTTTTAGGGTATAAAGGGGAAGTAGGGCAGGAAGGCCTTAAAATAATTTGGTGGAGTTTGGGACACAAGAATGCCTTTGGCAAAGTGGCATGGAGGCGCTGCTTGGGGCTTGGGAAGGTGACGCCTTAAAGTCTCAGGTTTGATCCAAGAAGGCAGCAATCTGGTTTTAATTTTTGGGTGTGGCGTTACAAATGGAAGAAGGCTTTAAAAAGAGCTGGGGCGACTTTAAGACACAAAGAACTCGTTGGTCAAGTGGCTAGCGTGCGTCACTTAGGCGCTGGAGGGAAGAGAGAGCGCGGGTTCGAGGGCTGGGGCAGCAGTTTTGGCGTTTTATATTTTGCTTGTGATGGGCTGAAGTAGGAAGGGTTTAAAAATAAATTTGGGGGCTTTATGTCAAGAAATTCAATGTGGCCGAGTGGCCTGGGCGTTGGGGGAAAGGTGTGCAGCAGGTTGGTCCCAGGTTCGAACCAAGGGAGTGGCGTTTGGTTTTTTTTTTTTTTTTCCCTTTTGCAGCAGCTTGGTAAAGTGATGGACGGCACATGGGGAGCTTCAAAAAGGATAAGATTAGATTAGTGTTTAGTTTTTTTTAAATTCGGCTGGTGGGTAGTTTGTTTTGTTTATTTATTCTTGATAAACATAGGATTATTTTATTTAGTTTAAAGTTAGTAAATAGAGATAATGGTTGCTGGTGGTTTAATTTTTTTGAATATGATATGGATAAATTAGTTGGCTAATTCAGATCAATTTGAATTAGTGGCCTGGAGCTTTTGAAGTAGCAGCCGAAATTGGGAGTCTTCAAGGGGGGGAGCATGTGCCGAATTTGCTATTTAATGGGCAGCCCTCTTCTTGAATTTCTTTTGACCCTTTTGCCGAATTCTTTTACTCCCCCTTCCTGTTCTTTTATTTTCTTTCTATCCAACCCCAAGTCTATACTTTCTCCTTGTATAGTCAAATATTTCACCACTATTGGTAGCCATTGTCAACTACTCAAACAGCAACCTCTCCCACTTTTCATTTCTTCTCTTATTGCTTGAGCTGAATCTCTCCTTAGCCTTTGCCGAAATCTTCCTTGTTGATCTGGAGTTGGTTGGTCGAATATTAAGCAAAGAAGTGGAGCGCTTGGGTCTTTTCTCTAGTCGTTTGTGAAGGTCAGCAAGAAGGAGCGGTAAGGAGGACTCTTAAGTCCGATTCTTCAAGGTGTTTCGGCAGAGTTTTAGTCAACAGCGTTTCGGGATTTGATCGTTTGTGCTATTAAGGTGCGTAACCACCGCACTGTTTCTCTGGTTAGTTGTTTAATGTATAATCAGATGTATTATGTGTGGTAACCAAATATGTTGGCTTGAGTGGTGGATACCATGATTTGGGCAATCAGATATCAGGTAAATAAACCTTGGATATTATGTTAATGTGATAATACTTGATATGATATGTGTAAATCCTCATGTGATGTGATGACTTAACATGTTGCATTTATATAGTTGCATGGGATTTGGGCTTGACTCGATGGAGGAGGAAGTGTACACAGGATGTACGTGGTCTAATGTTAGCTCAGGCTACATTAGCGCTTGATGGCTAGCTTTGTGCTACCTCAAAGGAGATGTTGGCTCGGTGCCCATCTCGGCGGTCGATGGCTATGTGCATCACCGTAGGCAGAGTATGTTGTTGGATCACTTTGGTTGATCGGTGGCTCAGCCCCGGCCTTGAGCAGTGAGTTTGCCAAGGTAAGGATTTTGGATCACGATGTGATCAGTGGTGGTTTATCCACGGCCTTAGGCAGGGAGTCTGCTAAGGTTGGCGTACGGTTGGATAGTAGGTTGGGTTGAAGTGCATTTTTGCATGATTTGTTTTGAGGATTGTGTGGGTATGGGCCAAGCCCATACGTGTGGGAAATTTGTGTTGTGGTTATGCACTCGAGTGCGTGGACTCACCCAATTATTTTCCTAACATTTCAGGTGATTCATGAGATGGACCGGGATCGGAGAGGATACATGGTGGCCCATGCCGAAGGAGATGTTTTTGGCTATATTAAATATTAAGTATTTCATTCAAATAATGGTTGTAATAAGGATTTATTTTATTATTTTGGTATCATTTTATTATTAACTCTATTATGGTTTGTTTAAATTGAAACACTATGTGAAGATGGTTATATTTTTATAACTTACTTATTCAAATATGGAATTATTAAACATGTGGCTATAATTTCAAAGGAACTTGGTTTCCAAGAGCTTTTACTATTTTGTTCTAAGTCAAAAATATTTTCACTAACATAACCAGATTCGGTCGTAGCGAATGGGCCGGGTTTGGGGATGTTACAAATTACATCATCAGTAAGTGATTTCTAGCACTATAAATAAATCTATCCTAATATTAGAGTGCTAGGAACCCGTAATGATAATGGAAAATGAGTAATGTACTATTAATGGACCCATAACATAAATATGTTAGAGTGCTATAGTTATGGAAACACACTTGTTGGGACCTGCCTAAATAAGTTTGAAGTGTGGCTGCTTCTAGGAGCTCAAGGGCTTGTCTCTAGAAACACTTATCATTTTATTTTCTTTACACATCATTTTTTTATTATCAAATTTATCTTATTCTCTCACACTCTCTCTGGAATTTTTAGAAGATAACTATTCAATCTTTCAATACTATCGAGAAAGTCTCCCTAATTTAATAACAACTCTTTTTTTTCAAGCTTTATTAATTAATCTCAAGAAAATTAGGATGGCACCTTTTGTTTTGATAAATTATGATTTTTACGCAAAATTTAGTTATTTATTTATTGAGTGATTTTGGGATATTAATTTTATATGAGATTTCTAACATCGTGATTGGGTAATAATTTTTAAGATTTGATTAATACAAATCCTTGAAGAAATTAGGTATGATTGTATTTATAATCTTGAATTTCTTCCATGTTGATTAGAAATTTAGCATTTTTATTTAGAAATTGTTGTTGCAAGTGTGATTATTGTTAATCTTGTGTTTAAAAAATTGTTATATTGCATTCTCATGGCACCATAAAACACTTAAGTGATTTTTATTTTTGTGAAATGAAGCTACTAGTTATTTGTAACACCCCTTACCCGAGACCGTCGCCAGATTCGAGCACGAGGCATTACCAGACTTAACTTACTAGTTCGGGGCATAAAAATTTGCTTTTTAAAATTAATTCGTTCACATACATCCAATATGTTCCTAAAAAGGGCCTTCGAGGCCCTAAAACATGCAATTGAAACGGTTCGGGACCGAACCAGAAACATTAAAAATTTTCTAATTTCTTAAACAAATCAAAACAATTTATTTCCCTATTCATAATGAAATTGTCCATTTGCGTCATGGTCACTAAATTGACTATAACTCGAGTTATGAAACTCGAAATTTAGATCCGTAAATTTTCCTTAAAACTAGACTCATATATCTTCTTACTATAATTTTTTCAGAAGTTTTGGTGTGGTAAATTAGTACAGTTTATTAGTTAAAGTCTCTCTAGTTACACTGTCCGATGGTTCTGACCCCTCTTCACTAAAAATCAATTATCTCATAATATACAATTCTTTTGCCTACACCGTTTCTTTCATATAAAAATAGACTCAATAAAATTTAATTCTATATCTTATTCACACCCTAATTCCATTTCTAATATCCTTAGTGATTTTTCAAAATCACGTCACTGTTGCTTTCCAAAAACTGTTCCTTCGCAAATTTTACTCTTTCATAATTTCTTTGTAAGTAATAACTATCATTTAGGCATACATAACACCCAAAACATGTTCTTATTTAGCCATTTTAATGGCTAATCATTATCAAGTATTTAAGAGGCATTCTTTAGCCATATCATAAGGACATACACACAAAATGGCTAAGTCACTATACATGCCATAACTTAAAATGTTTCGAGTCAAAAAATACCGAAATAATCCTTTGATAGTGTAAAACGATCTCCGACGTCCTTGCGATCCCCGATTTGGCTTGCGATACTATAAAAAGAGAGAAAGGAATGGGATTAAGCATAAAGCTTAGTAAGTTTGCATGTAAATGAATAACAACATTCTTAATGAATTATCTTATTCTTTTCTTATCAAGATCATTTAAACCTTTAACTCAATATGCTTAAGTTTTGAATTCTTACATGTACCTTTTTAGCATGAACTTGTCTTACCTTGCTGATAAACCATAAATGTAACTTATTTTAATTCCATGCTTGGCATATTTTTGGATGGTTTATGATGAGAATTAGTGAATTTGATGCTCCTAATCCCTTAAATTCATGTTTCTGTACTTAGGAGAGCATTTGGGAGCAAAAGGAGCGAAAAAGGGGCCAAAATCGGAGTTTACAGGATCCACACGGGCTGGGCACACGCCCATGTGCCAGCCCTTGTCAATTTCACACCCTGCTTCCCTGTTACACGGAAAAACCCAATTTTTAGGGTTTCTAAGCATTCTAAAGTCTATAAATACACAGAAGAAGAGGACTTAAGGGGCACGCAGAGTAGAACAAAGAAATTACTTGAAGGAAGCCGTCGGATTCATCTCGGAAGCAGATCCTTTCTAAGATTGAAGATCTCCATCAAGTTCTTTAGAAGTTTTTGGGTTTTTTATGTCTTGTTGTTTTCTTGATTCTAAGATGTTTTCCTTTTACGTTATGAACTAAACTCCCTAAATACCTAGGGAGGATGAAACCTATGATGGATCTTTTTATTTAATTATCTGAATTACATGATAAATACTTCTTCTTGTTCTTAATTATGTGTTCTTAACCCTTGCTTTAATATTTTCAGGATATTAATTCAAGTCTGATGTGCTTATTCATTGGAGCAAAAGTCCCTGTTTAAGAGTAGATCTAGCATAATTAAGCGGAGTTGATTGCAACCCTAGAAATAGGACGACATAAATCTATCGGATTAGAGTCAAATCTAATAAGGGAATCCATAGATCGAGTTAATGCAACAATAGGGTTTTAATTAGAAAGAGATTTCAATTAATCAACCTAGAGTCAGTTGTTCTTAGTCTCAAAAGAGATACTAACATAATTCAGGGATTTCTATGGATCAAGACAAGTGAATAAATCGTTTAATTCAGAGTGATAATAATAAGTGAAGTCTAGGTGGATTCTTTCTTGGGTATTGTCTTTATTCATTGGTTTATTTCGATTACTTTCTTCACTCTCTGTCGCATTCATAGTTAATTAGTTAGTTAAAATTTAGATTAAAAATAAATCCCCTTAATTATTAGGCTAAATAATAGAAAGATAGTTATTCCTAGTAATTTTAGTCCTTGTGGATACAATACTCCGGACTCACCGTATCTATACTCCTATTCGATAGGTGCGCTTGCCTTTGTCGAATTATTAGTTGTTTCGAGCCCATCAAGTTTTTGGCACCGTTGCCGGGGACTAAGATATTAGGAACGCTTAATTTTTATTACTTTAGCCATTTTTATTTTTATTGCAATTTATTTGTGTTTTTATTTTAATTTACTAACTTTTCTTTTATTTGCTTCTGGCAGGTATTTTTAGTTTCTGACTAGAAGGAACCCATCAGGACCCCTACTATTTGATAGCGAAATCGAAAGCAGAACTCACAAAAATTGTAGAGAAATAAGGCGAAGTCTACAGTATATAGAGGAAGAGCAAGAGGACGATATCAATATTACCGAGGAGATGGCTGAATATCAGAATAATCCGCTACCTCCTGTGGTTGCCGCAAATCTGGTGAATCAAAATCCTGCTCCTCGTACTATGTACGATTATGCTAAGCCCAATTTAACTTGGGATGAATCGAGTATTGTTAGACCTGCTATTGCTGCAAATAATTTTGAACTAAAACCTAACACTATTCAAATGATTCAACAGTTTGTTCAGTTTGATGGTTTGCAGGATGAGGACCCAAATACTCATTTGGCTAACTTTCTAGAATTTTCCGACACTTTCAAGATTAATGGCATTTCTGATGATCCATTCACCTTCAGTTATTTCCTTTTTCATTAAAGAATAAAGCTAAACAGTGGTTGAACTCGTTACCACGAGGTTCCATCACTACTTGGGAACAAATGACCGAAAAGTTTTTATTAAAATATTTTTCGCCGGCTAAAATGGAAAAGTTGAGGAATGATATCTCTTTTTTTGCGCAGATGGATTTAGAAACTCTTTACGATGCTTGGGAGAGGTATAAGGACTTATTGAGAAGGTTCCCTCACCATGGGTTACCTCTATGGCTACAGGTTCAAACTTTCTACAACGGTTTGAACCCCTTAACTAGGAAACTGATCGATGCAGCCGCCGGCGGTACCCTAAATAACAAAACACCTGAGGAGGCTTATGAGTTTATAAAGGAGATGTCACTGAATAATTATCAGTGGCAAGTCATGAGGACAAAGCCGATGAAAGCAGCCGGTGTTTTTAATGTTGACGCGGTCACCATGCTATCAAACCATGTAATCTCTTAAATAAGAAAATTGATGGTTTGTATGGTTCTTCACAAGTACATCCGGTGATGCAATACAACACAAATGGAGGAAGGATGAACACCACAGAATATCCATCTTACAACCCGAGCACAGAGGATGAGCAAGTCCACTATATGGGTAATAATTCTAGACCTCAGAATAATCCCTATAGTAACACTTACAATGCAGGTTGGAGGAACCATCCCAATTTCTCATGAGGTGGTCAAGGAAATCAATGACCACAACCCCCTCCAGGCTTTCAACAACAACCCTACGAGTAGGAGAAGAAGCCAAACCTTGAAAAGATGCTGACAAAATTTATTTTGGTGTCAGAAACCCGATTCCAAAACACCGAAACAGCACTCAAAAATCAACAAGCGTCGATTCAAGGGCTTGAGAATCAAATCAGTCAATTGGCAAAGATGATTTCAGAACGACCACAAGGTAGCTTGCCAAGCAACACCGAAACTAACCCAAGGGATCAACTTCATGCCATTACTGTTCGAGATGAAGAAGGGTTACCTGAATTTGAATCTGAACCGAGGCGAGAAACTGTGGTAAGCAATGGTAAGGTTGAGGTAAGCCACAACGAACAAAAACTGGTAAGTAAGGAGTATACACCTCATGTGCCATATCCCAACGCGATAAAGAAAGATCGCACAAATGAACAATTCGGTAAATGTCTTAAACTTTTGAAAAAACTGCATATTAACTTACCATTTATTGAAGCTCTTTCGCAGATGCCCAACTCAGTTAAATTTTTAAAGGAGCTTTTGGCAAACAAACGAAAGTTAGATGATTTGTCGCACGTGGAGCTAAATGCAGTGTGCTCAGCTATCTTACAAAATAAACTACCCAACAAATTGAAGGATCCAGGGAATTTTACTATTCCTTGTTTAATTGGTAGTTTAAATGTAAATAATGCTTTAGCTGATTTAGGGGCAAGTATTAATGTCATGCCTTACAAAATGTTTAAACAGCTAAGTCTTGAGAAACCCAAACAAACTAGGATGAGCATTCAATTAGCAGATAAAACCATTATATTTCCTAGGGGTATTGTTGAAGATGTACTCGTAAAAATTGAAAAATTCATATTCCCAGTTGACTTTGTTGTCCTAGACATGGATGAGGATAGTGATGTCCCTTTAATTTTAGGACGCCCCTTTTTTGCAACTGCTAGAACTATCATTGATGTTGGTACTGGTGAACTCACACTTTGTGTAGGTGATGATACGACCACGCTCCAAGCTCGTGATTCAGTTAAGACATCAAGTAATAAAGACGATTCTATAAATCATGTTAATCATGGGATTCAACCCTCTTTACAGGAAACTCTTTTGAAAAACACAAATGAGCCACGTTCTGGTTCATGCGCCAATAGTGGAACCATCCATGAAAGACGAATGCTACAAATAGATGAACTAGACGAATGGCGAACTTATGTTAAAGAGGAACAGAAGCAACACCATGTCGAGCTTAAGGATAGAACCAATTAATTTAGGTTTAGGGACCAGTCGAGCATCAGAGAGGAGTTTCAACTCCACAAACCACCATGACCATGCGAATGAGAGGTAAGTCGAGCTTAGACTCTAAATAAGCGCTTCTCGGGAGGCAACCCTAGCACTAACCCTACTAATTAGTTTATTTTTACTTTTTTTCATGTTTAAATGCAGGTTTTTGACCCACACGACCTGGACACATGGGCGTGTCCTGGTCAGATGGAAACAGGCTAAAATTTTCCCAAAAATTGACAGAGACACGGCCTTAAATTAATCCACACGGGCGTGCGACACGGCCGTGTGGACCACACGGCCTGGACACAGGCGTGTCCTAGGTCGTGTGAACCTGGAACAAATTTTTTTGAATTTTAAAACAAGTCAGAAAGTTACACGGGCAAGGTACACGGCCGTGTGCAAGACACGGCCTAGCCACACGGGCGTGGGGGAGGTCACACGGGTGTGGGAGAAGCGAAGTATGATATACATGGCCGTGCGACTCGACCGTGTGAACCACATGGCCTAGGTGTAGGTACACGGTCATGTGGCCCACACGGCCTGACACATGATCGTGTACCTCTTTAAAGTTGGGATTTTTATTTTTTATTTTTTTTATTTTTCTCCTTTCTTCCTCATCAGTTTTCGTTATTTAAAACCCTCACTCCACCGTGAATTGCCACCTTGGCCTTTGCCCTGTGTCATTTTTCCCTTTCCGTCATTCCCTTCACAAATCTTTTTTGGTCCATAACCTCCCTCCCAACAGTCCACTCTTCTCCTTTCTTCCTCAACTCACCGTCAGTCTCCCACTCCTATATCTAGTTTTATTTCATTAAACCACCATTCAAGACCACACTCCACCATTTGCCCACGCCACCGATCGACCATTCCCCACCCATCCCCTTCTCTTTTCACATCACAAGCTCACCACCGCTAAATTCTCTTCTCCCCCTCTCTGTTCATCAGCCTTTTCCCCCGTTCCCACTCCTTCATTTCTCTCTATCTGCTGACGACCCCTTCACTTTCCACTTCACTGCCAATCGATCGTCCTTAGACCACTCTGCCCACGAGCCACCGCCGTTTGTCCCATTTTCTTTATTTTTTTATTTAATATTTTTATGTTTTTTATTATTATTAAGAATGTTAGTTATATTATTGTTTTATGTATTCGATTTTTGTTAGTAGTAGATTTTTTTTTATTTTTTTATGTTATTATTATTATTATTTTCTTTAGAATTAGTTATGTTTTAATTAGGAATTCAATTTTTGTCGTAGGGAGGAATGCACTCGATTAGTTGTGTGTTGTATGTCGATTGGTTCATCTGCTAGACTAGTTCATTGATTGGTGTTGATTTTTCTGGCACTGTGCATGCTAAATCTTTATGTTACAAATTCGATGTTTTGGGTTAATTTCTGTCGGCACAATTTTTTTGGTTTTTTATAGTTTTGCTGATAATTGTTACCCATATCGCCTATGTTCATATGAGATGTATTTTTTCGATGTTAAATTATGCCCTACTCAATGATTCACTATTGTTCTAATAGTTGATTGTCTTTTTCTTTTATTAGGTACATGATGCGGAATAGACCAGGAAAAGTAAGGTACCCACTTATTCCAAGAAAAGAAAAGCTATTGGGTCTTCATCTTCCTCCTCTCCGACCGCAACCACTAGACTCCGATACCTCATTTTTTGCCATCAACCCTACATGGAGAGGTACCAGCATCTAAAGGATAGATCATTGGGTTTGGGTCAGTGTATTGACTGGGAAGCCCTTTAAACTATGGGTTTATATGCTCTGGTTCATACTCTTTTGGACGCGACTCCATGGGAACTATTTTTCGCGATCGTGGAGCCGACGTATGTTGAGCTTACCTTGGAGTTTTGCACCACTTTTTTTCCTACATATAGTGCTATCGTTGGGGGACGAACGAAGTATGATCTCATTTTGTCTTGGCGACATCACTCGCTATTTGAGCATTGCGAGATTTGGAGTCACTCTCAGCATATATTCTGATGATTTTTTAGCTAAGCCCCAATTCTCCACTCTCCCACGACATATCCTTCTATTTTAGGTATTCAGATGCTAGTTGGATTACAAGTTTGGAAGATCATGCTTTAACTAGTGGATGTATCTTTATTCTTGGTAGAGGTGCCATTTCATGGGATTCCGAAACACAAACATGTATTATTGACTCTACTATGTCAGTTGAATTTATTGCATTAGCTATTGCATATAAAGAAGTGGAATGGTTAAGAATTTTGCTTTATGATGTACCTCTATGGCCTAAACCAATTTCACCTATTTCTATCTGTTGTGATAGTGATGCTACTCTAGCAAAGGCATAGAGTCAAGTATTTAATGAAAACTCTAGACATTAAGACATAGAGTCAAGTATCTTTAATGGAGTGATCCCTATTAATTATGTGAGGTTAAGTGAAATATTGGCAGATCCTTTCACAAAAAAAATCTTGCTCAATGATAAAAAAAATCTCAGAAGGGATGAGACTCAAGCCCATTAAATAGAGTCACCCATGATGAAAACTTGACTCAACGCTTGTTATAACGTCAAGTTTTGAGTTCAATGAGACAAATTACATCATCAGTAAGTGATTTCTAGCACTATAAATAAATCTATCCTAATATTAGAGTGCTAGGAACCCGTAATGATAATGGAAAATGAGTAATGTACTATTAATGGACCCATAACATAAATATGTTAGAGTGCTATAATTATGGAAACACACTTGATGGGACCTGCCTATATAAGTTTGAAGTGTGGCTGCTTCTAGGAGCTCAAGGGCTTGTCTCTAGCAACACTTATCATTTTATTTTCTTTACACATCATTTTTTTATTATCAAATTTATCTTATTCTCTCACACTCTCTCTGGAATTTTTAGAAGATAACTATTCAATCTTTCAATACTATCGAGAAAGTCTCCCTAATTTAATAACAACTCTTTTTTTTCAAGCTTTATTAATTAATCTCAAGAAAATTAGGATGGCACCTTTTGTTTTGATAAATTATGATTTTTACGCAAAATTTAGTTATTTATTTATTGAGTGATTTTGGGATATTAATTTTATATGAGATTTCTAACATCGTGATTGGGTAATAATTTTTAAGATTTGATTAATACAAATCCTTGAAGAAATTAGGTATGATTGTATTTATAATCTTGAATTTCTTCCATGTTGATTAGAAATTTAGCATTTTTATTTAGAAATTGTTGTTGCAAGTGTGATTATTGTGAATCTTGTGTTTAAAAAATTGTTATATTGCATTCTCATGGCACCATAAAACACTTAAGTGATTTTTATTTTTGTGAAATGAAGCTACTAGTTATTTGTAACACCCCTTACCCGAGACCGTCGCCAGAGTCGAGCACGAGGCATTACCAGACTTAACTTACTAGTTCGGGGCATAAAAATTTGCTTTTTAAAATTAATTCGTTCACATACATCCAATATGTTCCTAAAAAGGGCCTTCGAGGCCCTAAAACATGCAATTGAAACGGTTCGGGACCGAACTAGAAACATTAAAAATTTTCTAATTTCTTAAACAAATCAAAACAATTTATTTCCCTATTCATAATGAAATTGTCCATTTGCGTCATGGTCACTAAATTGACTATAACTCGAGTTATGAAACTCGAAATTTAGATCCGTAAATTTTCCTTAAAACTAGACTCATATATCTTCTTACTATAATTTTTTCAGAAGTTTTGGTGTGGTCAATTAGTACAGTTTATTAGTTAAAGTCTCTCCAGTTACACTGTCCGATGGTTCTGACCCCTCTTCACTAAAAATCAATTATCTCATAATATACAATTCTTTTGCCTACACCGTTTCTTTCATATAAAAATAGACTCAATAAAATTTAATTCTATATCTTATTCACACCCTAATTCTATTTCTAATATCCTTAGTGATTTTTCAAAATCACATCACTGTTGCTTTCCAAAAACTGTTCCTTCGCAAATTTTACTCTTTCATAATTTCTTTGTAAGTAATAACTATCATTTAGGCATACATAACACCCAAAACATGTTCTTATTTAGCCATTTTAATGGCTAATCATTATCAAGTATTTACAAGGCATTCTTTAGCCATATCATAAGGACATACACACAAAATGGCTAAGTCACTATACATGCCATAACTTAAAATGTTTCGAGTCACAAAATACCGAAATAATCCTTTGATAGTGTAAAACGATCTCCGACGTCCTTACGATCCCCGATTTGGCTTGCGATACTATAAAAAAGAGAGAAAGGAATGGGATTTAGCATAAAGCTTAGTAAGTTTTCATGTAAATGAATAACAACATTCTTAATGAATTATCTTATTCTTTTCTTATCAAGATCATTTAAACCTTTAACTCAATATGCTTAAGTTTTGAATTCTTACATGTACCTTTTTAGCATGAACTTGTCTTACCTTGCTGATAAACCATAAATGTAACATATTTTAATTCCATGCTTGGCATATTTTTGGATGGTTTATGATGAGAATTAGTGAATTTGATGCTCCTAATCCCTTAAATTCATGTTTCTGTACTTAGGAGAGCATTTGGGAGCAAAAGGAGCGAAAAAGGGGCCAAAATCGGAGTTTACAGATCCACACGGGTGGGCACACGCCCATGTGCCAGCACTCTTGTCAATTTCACACCCTGCTTCCCTGTTACACGGAAAAACCCAATTTTTAGGGTTTCTAAGCATTCTAAAGTCTATAAATACACAGAAGAAGAGGACTTAAGGGGCACGCAGAGTAGAACAAAGAAATTACTTGAAGGAAGCCGTCGGATTCATCTCGGAAGCAGATCCTTTCTAAGATTGAAGATCTCCATCAAGTTCTTTAGAAGTTTTTGGGTTTTTTATGTCTTGTTGTTTTCTTGATTCTAAGATGTTTTCCTTTTACGTTATGAACTAAACTCCCTAAATACCTAGGGAGGATGAAACCTATGATGGATCTTTTATTTAATTATCTCGAATTACATGATAAATACTTCTTCTTGTTCTTAATTATGTGTTCTTAACCCTTGCTTTAATATTTTCAGGATATTAATTCAAGTCTGATGTGCTTATTCATTGGAGCAAAAGTCCCTGTTTAAGAGTAGATCTAGCATAATTAAGCGGAGTTGATTGCAACCCTAGAAATAGGACGACATAAATCTATCGGATTAGAGTCAAATCTAATAAGGGAATCCATAGATCGAAAGTTAATGCAACAATAGGGTTTTAATTAGAAAGAGATTTCAATTAATCAACCTAGAGTCAGTTGTTCTTAGTCTCAAAAGAGATACTAACATAATTCAGGGATTTCTATGGATCAAGACAAGTGAATAAACCGTTTAATTCAGAGTGATAATAATAAGTGAAGTCTAGGTGGATTCTTTCTTGGGTATTGTCTTTATTCATTGGTTTATTTCGATTACTTTCTTCACTCTCTGTCGCGTTCATAGTTAATTAGTTAGTTAAAATTTAGATTAAAAATAAATCCCCTTAATTATTAGGCTAAATAATAGAAAGATAGTTATTCCTAGTAATTTTAGTCCTTGTGGATACAATACTCCGGACTCACCGTATCTATACTCCTATTCGATAGGTGCGCTTGCCGTTGTCGAATTATTAGTTGTTTCGAGCCCATCAAGTTTTTGGCACCGTTTCGGGACTAAGATATTAGGAACGCTTAATTTTTATTACTTTAGCCATTTTTATTTTTATTGCAATTTATTTGTGTTTTTATTTTAATTTACTAACTTTTCTTTTATTTGCTTCTGGCAGGTATTTTTAGTTTATGACTAGAAGGAACCCATCAGGACCCCTACTATTTGATAGCGAAATCGAAAGCAGAACTCACAAAAATTGTAGAGAAATAAGGCGAAGTCTACAGTATATAGAGGAAGAGCAAGAGGACGATATCAATATTACCGAGGAGATGGCTGAATATCAGAATAATCCGCTACCTCCTGTGGTTGCTGCAAATCTGGTGAATCAAAATCCTGCTCCTCGTACTATGTACGATTATGCTAAGCCCAATTTAACTTGGGATGAATCGAGTATTGTTAGACCTGCTATTGCTGCAAATAGTTTTGAACTAAAACCTAACACTATTCAAATGATTCAACAGTTTGTTCAGTTTGATGGTTTGCAGGATGAGGACCCAAATACTCATTTGGCCAACTTTCTAGAATTTTGCAACACTTTCAAGATTAATGGCATTTCTGATGATCCATTCACCTTCAGTTATTTCCTTTTTCGTTAAAGAATAAAGCTAAACAGTGGTTGAACTCGTTACCACGAGGTTCCATCACTACTTGGGAACAAATGACCGAAAAGTTTTTATTAAAATATTTTCCGCCGGCTAAAACGGAAAAGTTGAGGAATGATATCTCTTTTTTTGTGCAGATGGATTTAGAAACTCTTTACGATGCTTGGGAGAGGTATAAGGACTTATTGAGAAGGTTCCCTCACCATGGGTTACCTCTATGGCTACAGGTTCAAACTTTCTACAACGGTTTGAACCCCTTAACTAGGAAACTGATCGATGCAGCCGCCGGCGGTACCCTAAATAACAAAACACCTGAGGAGGCTTATGAGTTTATAAAGGAGATGTCACTGAATAATTATCAGTGGCAAGTCATGAGGACAAAGCCGATGAAAGCAGCCGGTGTTTTTAATGTTGACGCGGTCACCATGCTATCAAACCATGTAATCTCTTAAATAAGAAAATTGATGGTTTGTATGGTTCTTCATAAGTACATCCAAAGTGATGCAATACAACACAAATGGAGGAAGGATGAACACCACGTAATATCCATCTTACAACCCGAGCACAGAGGATGAGCAAGTCCACTATATGGGTAATAATTCTAGACCTCGTAATAATCCCTATAGTAACACTTATAATGCAGGTTGGAGGAACCATCCCAATTTCTCATGAGGTGGTCAAGGAAATCAGAGACCACAACCCCCTCCAGGCTTTCAACAACAACCCTACGAGTAGGAGAAGAAGCCAAACCTTGAAGAGATGTTGACAAAATTTATTTTGGTGTCGTAAACCCGATTCCAAAACACCAAACAAAGACTCAAAAATCAACAAGCGTCGATTCAAGGGCTTGAGAATCAAATCACCAATTGGCAAAGATGATTTCAGAACGACCACAAGGTAGCTTGCCAAGCAACACCGAAACTAACCTAAGGGATCAACTTCATGCCATTATTGTTTCGAGATGAAGAAGGGTTACCTGAATTTGAATCAACCGAGGCGAGAAAGCGTGGTAAGCAATGGTAAGGTTGAGGTAAGCCACAACGAACAAAATCGGTAAGTAAGGAGTATACACCTCATGTGCCATATCCCAACGCGATAAAGAAAGATCGCACAAATGAAAAATTCGGTAAATGTCTTAAACTTTTGAAAAAAGCGCATATTAACTTACCATTTATTGAAGCTCTTTCGCAGATGCCCAACTCGCTTAAATTTTTAAAGGAGCTTTTGGCAAACAAACGAAAGTTAGATGATTTGTCGACGTGGAGCTAAATGCAAGTGTGCTCATTTATCTTACAAAATAAACTACCCAACAAATTGAAGGATCCAGAATTTTACTATTCCTTGTTTAATAGGTAGTTTAAATGTAAATAATGCTTTAGCCGATTTAGGGGCAAGTATTAATGTCATGCCTTACAAAATGTTTAAACAATGCTAAGTCTTGAGAAACCCAAACAAACTAGGATGAGCATTCAATTAGGTAAAACCATTATATTTCCTAGGGGTATTGTTGAAGATGTACTGTAAAAATTGAAAAATTCATATTCCCAGATTGACTTTGTTGTCCTAGACATGGATGAGGATAGTGATGTCCCTTTAATTTTAGGACGCCTTTTTGCAAATCTGCTAGAACTATCATTGATGTTGGTATGGTGAACTCACACTTTGTGTAGGTGATGATACGACCACGCCCAAGCTCGTGATTCAGCTTAAGACATCAAGTAATAAAGACGATTCTATAAATCATGTTAATCATGGATTCAACCCTCTTTACAGGAAACTCTTTTGAAAAACACAAATAAGCCACGTTCTGGTTCATGCGCCAATAGTGGAACCATCCATGAAAGACGAATGCTACAAATAGATGAACTAGACGAATGGCGAACTTATGTTAAAGAGGAACAGAAGCAACACCATGTCGAGCTTAAGGATAGAACCAATTAATTTAGGTTTAGGGACCAGTCGAGCAGGAGAGAGGAGTTTCAACTCCACAAACCACCATGACCATGCGAATGAGAGGTAAGTCGAGCTTAGACTCTAAATAAGCGCTTCTCGGGAGACAACCCTAGCACTAACCCTACTAATTAGTTTATTTTTACTTTTTTTCATGTTTAAATGCAGGTTTTTGACCCACACGACCTGGACACATGGGCGTGTCCTTGGCCGTATGGAAACAGGGCTAAAATTTTCCCAAAAATTGACAGAGACACGGCCTTAAATTAATCCACACGGGCGTGCGACACGGCCGTGTGGACCACACGGCCTGGACACAGGCGTGTCCTAGGCCGTGTGAACCTGGAACAAATTTTTTTGAATTTTAAAACAAGTCTGAAAGTTACACGGGCAAGGCACACGGCCGTGTGCAAGACACGGCCTAGCCACACGGGCGTGGGGGAGGTCACACGGGTGTGGGAGAAGCGAAGTATGATATACATGGCCGTGCGACTCGGCCGTGTGAACCACATGGCCTGGACACACGGGCGTGTCCGAGGCCATGTGAAGATTGCGCTATTATTTTTCCCTCGACGAACACGGGTTGAAAATAAGCCACACAGGCGTGTGACACGGTCGTGTGGCCCAACAGGGACCCTCACACAACCGTGTCACCCCATAAAAACCCTAACCCCTTTTCTCTTTTCTTATTTTGTCTTCTTGTTTTATCTTATTTCTATTCCTATTTCTATTTCTATTTCTATTTTTATTTTTATTTGTCTTTTATGTTTCTTATTATCTTTTGAAGACTTGTCTATTATATTTTGAACTTTATTTTAGTTATTATGGTTGTTCCTAATCGAGTAATCCTTTAATATTCTCCACCAGTTGTGTTTATTTTCTTAAAAGCTTGCTCAGAATCATGCACTACATTTAGCCTTCTCTACAATTCCGCTAGTCACTAATTTGAGGACTTCATCCAAATTCAGAGCATTTTCACTTCTCTCCCTCTCTTATGATATTCTACTTATACTGTCATTATATATATTCATACATTGAGTACAATGTAAATCTTATGTGTGGGGAGGTTATTTATATGATTATTAGAAAATCCCTGAATTATGTCTTGTATTCAAGTAATTCTCTCATATTACTATTAGAATGAATTCTTAATGATTTGTGATTATCATTGATGTGTTTTAGATTAAATTCATAGGTAATTGTGCATTGATTGTTTAAAGTTTAAGACATTAGAGAATCAAGCATGAGAAGTCTATTTTCAGAATTAAAATTTTTAGGTTGTTTCCCTAAATTGAGGTATTACCTTGAAGTTTGAAATTTGCAAGATTGACATCAGAAACCATAATTTTTTTGAGATTTTGAGCCTTTAAGAGCATACACTTTTCTTGCTCACTTTATTATTGGTTATGAGTGTGTCAATATTGATTAGTTATTCTAGAACTTGCTTCGATTATGCATGTCGAGACCACACTTTTGATTTGATATACTGAGATGATAAAAGGCACTTAGGTTTTAACCCACTTATCCCATTAAAAACGTACCTTCATAATTAACCCTTAGTGAACCCCTTTGAGCCTAATAAACCGTTTCTTGATCTACAATTAATATTAACCAATAACTCATTCTTTTTGATTCATTGAGAATTTTTCCTTTTGTATTGACTGCCTTTTTGTCGAGATTTGATTTGGCCAGTTGCCTAACTATGTTCTTTTGTTTCAGTTTTTAAATTATCTCTTTTTATCCACAACTCAAAAAAAAAAAGAACTGAAAAAAAAGTAAAAGTGAAAAAAAAAAGTGAAAAAAATATATGTACATTTATTTTAATTATTACTAGTTCTATGTTATTTGAGCTTAAACGGTAATTTCACATTTTGAGAAGAAGATCGTGTTATTATTGATAAGTTTTCAATTGATGTAATTATTCAGTATTAGTTTATTTTTCTAGTTAGGTAAATTGTCTATTCGATCTCGATTTTAACCTTCTTTTTCAGCCTTTATCCACACCTTTAACCCAAGCCCGATTACAACCCTTTAAAGACCTTTTGATTTGTGTATCATCTTATTTTATAGTGGTGGAGATTTGATTTTCATGCAAGCCTATGGTAATAACTTTTCATGTTTGACTTTTGAGTGCCTAATTTTTGAACCTTAAACATTTTGAGTGAATTGAGTGAATCTTTAGTGAGGATGTCGAATCTTGTCAGTTTTGACTTAAAGGTAATTATTTAGATAAGGGGAAATACCTATGTTTTCATGCTTTAAAAATATGTGACTTGGATTGTTTGAATCTTTAATGCTCTTTTAGTTAAATTATCAATGTGTGATTATTTATGAATTATGATAAAACATTATTGATGAGAATTATGAATTGAGAAAGCTTAATTTTAACTGTGAGTTGATGATTTTGCTTGAGGACAAGCAAATGCTTAAGTGTGAGGATATTTGATAAACCATAAATGTAACATATTTTAATTCCATGCTTGGCATATTTTTGGATGATTTATGATGAGGATTAGTGAATTTGATGCTCTTAATCCCTTAAATTCATGTTTCTATACTTAGGAGAGCATTTGGGAGCAAAATGAGCGAAAAAGGGGCCAAAATTAGAGTTTTCAAGATCCACACGGGCTGGGCACACGCCCATGTGAGCCACACAGGCTGGGCACACGGCCATGTGCCAGCCCGTGTTGATTTCGCACCCTGCTTCCATGCTACATTGAAATATCCAATTTTTAGTGTTTATGAGCATTCTAAAGTCTATAAATACACACTAGAAGAGGACTAAAGGGGGACACAGAGTAGATGATAAACCATAATTTATAAATATTTTGACCCCATGCTTAGCTTATTTTTGGATGAATTTTTATTATATTTGATGAATTCGATGTTCCTAATCCTTGAATTTCATGTTTTACACTCAGGAGAGCTTGGGGAGTCGAAAAGAACGAGAAACGGGCCAAAAAGGGACAAAATAGGCCTACCTCAGAAATCAACACGGCCTAGACTATAGCACACGGGAAGATCACACGGCTGTGTGTGACGAGCAGAATCAAGCACGGCCTAAGTTGTAGACCATACGGCCGTGTGTGGCGAGCAGAATCAAGCACGGCCTAAGCTATCGAACACGGGCGTGTCACACGGGTGTGTCCCTGCCGAACCTAAGTCTAATTTCATTCGGAAAAGGTTAGTGGTAGGCCAAGAAAGGTGCTCCAAAGCCTATATAAACACCCTAGGGGAGGACCTAAAGAGACACGCAGAGTAGGAAGCAGAAAATACACGAAGACAGCCATCGGGAGCAGCTCGGAAGAAGGATTTCCATCAAGACTGAAGATCTCTTATCAATTTCTCTTGAAGTTTTTGGGTTTTCTTATGTTTTGTTGTTTTCCTTATTTTAAGATGTTTCCCTCTATCAGTATGAACTAAATCCCTTAAATACCTGAGGGGATGAAACCTAAGATGGATCTTATTACTATTTGATTTATAAGATAAATACTTGTTCTTATTCTTGTTTTGATAATTCAGGTTATTGATTCAAGTCGAATGTGCTTATTTAGAGGAGCAAAAGTCCCTGTTTAAAAGTAGATCAACACAATTAAGCGGAGTTGATTGCAACCATAGAAATAGGGCGACATAAATCTGCCGAATTAGAGTCAAATCTAGTAAGGGAATCCATAGATAGAGTTAATGCGACAATAGGGGTTTTAATTAGAAAGAAATTTCAATTAATCAACCTAGAGTCAGTTATTTTTAGTCTCGAAAGAGATATTAACATAAATCAGGGATTTCTACGGATTAAGTCAAGTGAATAAATCGTAAAAATCAGAAGTAATAAGTGAAGTCTAGGTGGATTCTTCCTTGGGTATTGTCTATCTCATAAAGTTGTCTAAAAGTATTTCCCAATTCATTCTCTGTCGTGCTTTTAATTAGTTTTAGTTTAAAAGAAATCACTCTAATTCTTAGGCTAGATAATAGGAAGATAGTAATTACTAGTACTCTTGGTCCTTGTGGATACGATATTTCCGGTCTTACCATAACTATACTATTAAACGGTAGGTGCGCTTGCCTTTATTGTAATCATAGTTAGTTAGAGACACATCAAGTTTTTGGCGCCGTTGCAGGGGACTAAGATATTAGGAACACTAAATTTTTATTACTTTAGTCATTTATATTTTATTGCAATTTATTTTTATTTTATTGTTACTTTTCTAATTTTTCTCTTCATTTGCTTCTGATAGGTGTTTCTAGTTTATGACTAGAAGAAACCCGTCAGGACCTTTGCTTTACGACAGTGAGATTGAGAGTACAGCTCGTAGAAATTGAAGAGAGATAAGGCAAAGTTTACAATACATAGAGGAAGAGCAAGAGGACGATACTAATACTACCGAGGAGATGGCTGATAATAATCCGCTTCCTCCGGTGGTTGCCAAAAATCCTTCTCCTCGTACTATGTACGACTATGCTAAGCCTAATTTAACTGGGCTGAATCGAGCATTGTTAGACCTGCTATTGCTACAAATAATTTTGAACTGAAACCTAACACTATTCAAATGATTCAACAGTTTGTTCAGTTTGATGGTTTGTAGGACGAAGACCCAAATACTCATTTAGCAAATTTTCTAGAATTCTGTGATACTTTCAAAATAAATGGCGTTTCTGACGATGCCATTCACCTTCGGTTGTTTCCCTTATCGTTGAGGAACAAAGCTAAACAGTGGTTGAACTCGTTACCACGAGGATCAATCACTACATGGGAACAAATGACTGAGAAATTTTTACTTAAATATTTTTTGCCGGCTAAAACGGCTAAGTTGAGGAATGATATCTCTTCTTTTGTGCAGATGGATTTAGAAACACTTTACGATGCATGGAATAGATACAAGGATCTACTGAGAAGATGCCCTCACCATGGGTTACCATTATGGCTATAGGTTCAAACCTTTTACAATGGTGTGAACCCCTCAACTCGGCAATTGATTGATGCAGCTGCCGGCGGTACACTAAACAACAAAACACCTGAGGCTGCTTATGAGTTTATAGAGGAGATGTCACTGAATAACTATCGGTGGCAAGTTATGAGGATGAAGCCAACAAAGGCGATCGGTGTTTTCAACCTCGACCTTGATCACCATGCTATCAAACCGGTAGAGCTTTTAAATAAAAAGATTGATGGTTTGTGTAGTTCTTCGCAGGTACATCCAGTGATGCAGTGCGACACGAATGGAGGAGGAATGAGCAATATAGAATATCCATCCCACAACCCTGGCATAGAAAGCGAACAGACGAACTATATGGGTAATAATTCTAGACCTCAGAATAACTCTTATAGTAACACTTACATTCCAGGTTGGAGGAACCACCCAAACTTCTCATGGGGTGGTCAAGGAAATCAGAGTCAACAACCCCCTCCAGGCTTTCAACAACAACCCTACCCACAGGAGAAGAAGCCGAACCTTGAGGAGATGCTTACTAAATTCATCTCGGTGTCAGAAACGTGATTTCAAAACACTAAAATCACACTTAAAAACCAACAGGCATCGATTCAAGGGCTCGAAAACCAAATAGGTCAGCTTGCCAAGCTGATCTCTGAACAACAACAAGGCAGCCGGCAAAGCAACACTGAAACTAACCCAAAAGAGCAACTTCATGCCATTACTGCTCACGATAGTGAAGGGTTAGACGAACCAAACCCGAGGCAAGAAAACGTGGTAGATAAAGGTAAGGTTGAGGTAAGCCATAATAAACCAAAACTGGTAAGTATAGAGTACAAACCTTGATAACATGATTATTTTGCATGATTTCTTGTATGTAATTCAGTTTATTTCTTAATTAATCCCTGCTAAATTTGTATTTTTATGATTTAAATCTTGTCAGGGATGCAATTGATCAAAAGCAAGCTAAAAAGGGCCAAATTGAAAGAAAATCATTGAAATGGGGCCAAATCAAAAAAAATGGAGGAACCCAAGGACACATCAAGCAATTTGAATTTGTAAAAAGCCAGATATGGAAAATCTTATTTTTACTTTATTTTATTTTTAATTATTTTTATTTTTAATTATTTAAGATTTTATATTAAATTAATTAAGTCTATTTTTAGTAAAACCCATGTATATAAATAGGGGTTATTTGTATTTGAAAAATAATCAATCAAGTATTTCTTTTCCTATTCCCATTTGGAGTTTTATTTCTCTCTTTTCCTATTTCAATTTAGATTAGGATTTCTTTTATTTTTTTTCTTCAAGTTAACGTCAATTAATCTGCCCATTTCAATTCCTTTTGTTTCTTTTCCAAAATTGGTGCAATTGCCTTCCAAGTCCCCTTTCCTTTCCCAAATTCCATCATCTTTTACAAAAGCCAAACCATATTCCACAACCTTCAAGCATGATTAAAGTCATGCCACACTAAACCCCTTTCACTTTAAGTTAGGTGTTAACCTGGTCAAAAGACCCGTGAGTTACTTAACCCTGAGCCATTTAACCCCTATTTTCCAATATTTATTATTTCTCCGGATTAAGAGTATGACTTCGTCAACTCACAAAGTCAAGTCAACGCTAAGTCAAAAAAGACGTCGTTTGAGTTAGTGTGGCTAGACGTATAGTTGGAATTCTGTAAGGATCGATTGTCCAATTGGTCTTCCGTGAACACATTGGTGTGCCAAGTAGAGATTGCTGTTTGGTTCCGTCAAGGGAAGTAGTAACCAAATTTAAATGTCCCAACATTTGAGGGCATTGGTTCAAGCTAGGCTCTTTTAGAACGTAAAGCTGCCGGAGTTCTAAATCACGAATGTTTCGTAGGTTATTCGATTGGTAAGGGTTAGTTATAGGACGTTCCATAACTAATTTACACAAGGAAGAGTTGGTGTCCGAGGCGTCCTTGGTAGCTATAACTAGCTTATTGGAAAAGAGGAGTTCATCTAATTTCGAGGATCGGGTCAAAGACAAAAAAACCCGTGTTTAAGGCTGAGCTAAGTTTAATTGATTTTTCTTCAGATTATTACATTGTTATTTTTATTTCGTCTTTTACTTTTTACGTTTTTATTTTCTATTTTTATTTCAGGTTCCATATTTTATTTCCCTCCCAACTTCACGGGCACGACAACTGCCCAGACATAAATCTGGTTGAGACAGAAATAATTATTAGTAAACCAAGTCTCTGTGGGATCGACCCTACTCCCTATACTGCTTAAATTTTCAATTCAGGTGTAGGTTTATATTGGTGGAATCGACAACCATCATTTTGGCGCCATTGCCGGGGACTGGCAACACTTACAATTGTTTAAATCGTCTTCATGACAGATCTTCATCCGGATATCTCGAATACGACCTAGAGATTGAAAAATCGGCACGAGCGCGACGAAAAGAGACGGAAGCTCTTAAACGCGCAAGTAAAGTAGGAGTTGAGCTAGGACAAGGGATCTTAGAATCTGACGTTGAAAAGTTGAGCGAAGTAATTCGTGCAGAGGCAATTCGACGTGGGAAACAAGTCAAAGTGGTTGAACCTGAGACTGAACAACTTTTTGAAACAAAAGAAGTGAAAGGCAACCTCGGTGAACCAGAAAGGACGGCCAACCGAACCATTCGTCAACTAGCTGCTGCTCTCAACGAGCAAACACCGTTATGCATCAACTATCCAACCGGAGGAACCCCTTTCGTCATGAAATCAGGCTTGATTCACCTTTTGCCCACCTTTCGAGGCCTGAAGAACGAAAATCCACACACCCACTTGAGAGAATTCCACACGGTCTGCTCAAGCATGAAACCTCAGGGAGTACTCGAAGATGAAATCAAACTACGGGCCTTTCCTTTTTCTTTAGTTGATACAACAAAAGAATGGTTATTTTACTTACCCCCCGATTCTATCACAACGTGGGATGACTTATCTCGTGTATTCCTTGATAGATTTTTTCCAGCGTCACGAGCAGCTGAACTTCAGAGGGACATAGTGGGAATTCGCCAAATGGAGAGTGAATTGCTCTACGACTATTGGGAGCGATACAAAAAACTGTGTGCAAGTTGTCCTCAACACGGGTTGACCGAACAGTCCCTTCTTCAATATTTCTACGAGGGTTTGCTCCCTATGGAAATGAAGATGATCGATGCTGCTAGTGGAGTGGTGCTTGTCAATATGACTCCTCAAAGGGCAAGAGAACTGATATCCACCATGGCGGCAAATTCTCAACAGTATCGGCTGAATTTGGAACCCACAAGACGGGTTAATGGGGTAAATGTTTCATCTTTAGAAGATAAATTGGATAAGCTTACGAATGTTGTTCAGTCTTTGCTTACAGAAAAGAAGAGTCCGACCCAACTGTGTGGAATTTGTACGTCTGAACATCCGACGGATTTGTGCCCAATCCTTAACGACAATTCAATGGCACATGTTGATGCTGTCGGAGGTTTTCCTGGACCTCTGTAAAGACGTTATGATCCTTTCTCCAACAACTACAATCCCAGGTGGAAGGATCATCCCAAGTTGAGCTACGGAGCTAATCCCCGATATAATCCATTGTACCAACCGAGACCTTCGCAGCTACCACAACAGCAACCCAAGTCGAGCACATTCTAGAAGCCATTGTGGAAAGACTTGCCGTCGATGCTGCAAAATATCAACAGAGGACAAACATATCAATACAAGAGTTAACTAATAAAGTTAGTAAACTCTCGATGGCAGTTAATCATTTGGAGTCTCAAGGTAAATTACCTTCCCAGACAGAGTCGAATCCTTGATAGAATGCAAGTGCGATAACTCTTCGTAGCGGAAAGGTTCTAGAAATAGTGCCCGCCAAAAGTCATGGGCAAGACAAAGAACGAGAAAAGTAGATCTCGGATCCAACAGCTAGGCTGGAATCAAAAATTCAGAGACCAGTTGTGATGCCACCTCCTTTCCCAGGAAGACTTGCAAAGGATAAGAAAGAGAAGGAGGAAAAAGAAATCCTCGAGACATTCAGGAAGGTGGAGGTAAATATCCCTTTACTCGATGCTATCAAACAAATCCCTCGTTATGCGAAATTCCTCAAGGAATTGTGTTCTAGCAAGAGAAGGTTAATAGGTAACGAAAGAGTAAATGTAGGAGAAAATGTCTCCGCAGTACTGCAAAAGAAAGTTCCGCCCAAATTCAAGGACCAAGGTATGTTTGCTATTTCTTGTGAGATAGGTAATGTAGGCATTAAGAAATCAATGTGCGATTTAGGGGCTTCTATTAATGTTATGCCTTATTCTACTTATAAGTTGATTAACGCGGGTCCTTTAAAATAAACAGGAGTAATAATCCAGTTGTCGGACAGGTCGGTTGTCTATCCCGAAGGGCTGCTTGAAGACGTCCTTGTTAAAGTTAACAAATTAGTTTTCCCTGCAGATTTCTACATTATCAATATGGAAGATGATAACTCAACTAATTCGTCTGACATTTTGCTAGGAAGGCCGTTCCTAAGTACCGCAAGTGCAAAAATCGATGTTCGAAGCGGAACGCTGATAATGGAATTTGATGGCGAAATCGTGAAATTCAATGTCTACGAGGCAATGGGTCATCCTAACTCACTATTAAATATTTATAGCATCGATATTTTAGATTGTTTAACTCAATCTTATTCTGAATATCATGACTTTGATGAGTTGGAAACTGTTCTTTATAGAAGCATTGACATGGATGTTTTACATTATCTAGAGGAATTAGCAGTCATTGAAGATCCATTGCGAGAAGTTGTCAAACACTTGGAAACGCAACCATTATTGATGAACCAAGGTAACCAATTTGAACTATTACCTTCCCAAACTAAAATGTTACCTTTGGTTTTGCAGCCACCGACCTTGGAGCTTAAAGAATTACCGGACCACCTTAAGTACGTCTTTTTGGGGAAAGAAAGACACCTTATCGGTGATAGTGTCAAATAAACAAACCAAAGACGAGGAGGAAAGTCTAGTTGGAGTTCTGAGAGATTATAAGGAAGCTATTGGTTGGACAATAGCCGACATCAAAGGGCTGAGTCCATCCACCTGTATGCACAAAATTTCCATCGAAGATGACACGAAACCGAAGAGAGATGCTCAAAGGTGTCTTAATGCACCCATGATGGAGGTAGTGAAGAAGGAAATCCAGAAACTGTTAGATGCTGGAATGATATACCCGATTTTTTACAGTAATTGGGTTAGCACGATTCATGTCGTGCCTAAGAAAATTGGCGTGACAGTGGTGAAAAACTCGTCAGGAGAGCTGGTTCCTACACAAGTCCAAAATGGATGGAGGGTTTGCATCGATTACAGGAAATTGAATGCAGCTACTCAGAATGTAACACCCCAAACCCGGTCAACACACCACGACCGAATCTGGTTTGTCACAGAGGAAAATTGTTTGAAGAGAACAAGTTACCGATTATAGATCTTTTTGAGAAAACTCCTTGCCATAGTTAAAATTTTGGGCATGATTGTTTTAAAACCGATGGCGCATTTTACAAACCCGGAATTTTTGAAAATATGTTGAATCCATAAGTAAAACAATTTCATACCAATTTAAAATCCAAGTAATTTCTTTAGTTGCTTAAAACATTATGAACTTAGTGTGGAAAAATCTTGAGTTTGGAAATACGTTTGAGTTTCATTCATTTTAGATTACCGCGTGATACCCGTTGGTAAAGTTTAAAACCTATCGTGTTGTAGTTTGAAAACCTTATCTTTCCAAGTTTTATTAGGTTTTACCCATTAATTTGTAAAGGCATATTAAAAATCCAATTTAAGCATGTAAATAACAAAAACATAAGTTTAAAAGGCCTTTTACAATCCAAATAAAACCCAAATGGAAATAAATAAAATTAAAGTACAAAGTTTAAAAGTCGAGCAAATCAGTATTTATTCATGGCATGAGCACCTCGAGTCCACCCCGGCCCATGTCCGCAATCTAAGTGTTACACGAAATGATAAGGGAGAAGGTGAGTCGCGAGACTCAGTGCATAAATCCCCTCCCGATTAATGCAACAAGCTAACACACACCGTATATAGCAATACAAGTAATGCACCCAATCCTAGCCATCCATTCTCCTTTTTCTACCCCGTGTGGTACCAAACCACTTTGGTGGTGCCAAACCACCGTGACCTAAAGTCACGATATCCATAAGTGTGGTGCCAAAACCTTTGGTGACCCAAAGTCACGAAGAATCCAAATGATGGGGCCAACCCATCGTGTGATACCAAATCACCGGGCGTCAATCCTATATTATCATCCGTGGGGCCAACCCACTATGGTACAAGCCACCGGGACGAGACGCTATGAGGTGCCAAACCTCCGGTGTCCCAAAGACACGAATGTGATACCAAATCACCGTGACCGAAGTCACGATTCCAATGATGGGGCCAACCCATCGTGTGATACCAAATCACTGGCGTCAATCCCGTAATATCAACCGTGGGACCAACCCACTGTGGTGCTAAGCCACTGGGACGAGACGCTGAGGTGCCAAACCTCTGGTGACCCAAAGTCACAATAATCAATCTGTGGTACCAAACCACCTTTGGAGGTGCCAAACCTCCGTGTCCCAAAGACACGGATATCATATTCCCCCTCCTCTCACATCACCCAATAACATATCATACTAATGCAAATCGTGCAAATCATGCAATCATACTCACATGCTTAATATGGCATCTCATAATACATACACCATAAATTATGATATCATATATCACTACAGATCTCGTAATGAAACGGACTTACCCGAATCCGTGTACATACCCCATCGGGTATCATATCAGTCATCATACCGTTTTGGTCTTACAAGGGCAATCAGGTTTATTAAACATATTACTAAGTATACAGTGTGTTAATTTACACACCTGTTCAAACACAAGCTTTAAACTCAACGAACCGATCTAAGGCCCTCGAATACCTTGCTCCTATGATCGGCCAAACATAGATTAGTCACTTATACCATTCGGCCAAAACCAAATAAATCAAGAGGGTTAACGCTTAACCCTTACCTTACACTTGATTTGGTTTTCTACCAAACCCGAACCAACAATGGTTCCTCCTAAAGCAAACGGCACACCCTATTAAGAAGAAATATTAATCTCCAGAACTTGACTAAACGAGAACTAAGAGAATAGACTTGAAAACATCAACTCTTGCCACCACTTACCAACGACAACAGAGAAAGAAGACTCTCTTGCTTGCTTCCAAAATCCAAAGGCCCTATAACGCAATGATTAACAAAAGATTAACTCCTTTAAACCGAACCCAAAATCTGCTCTTAACCAAACCAAAACGATAAAGCACAAGAGAGAGGAGAAATGGCCATTCGGCCAAGCACTTACCTAACTCCAATCGATTGAAAACAAACCCCAACAAGATTAACACTCCTCTAGAATTCGGCCAAGATGAACACCACTAAGAGAGAGGGGAAATTCGGCTAACACATTAAGCAAAAGAAAAGAGGATTCAGCCAAGGTGTTTAACACACCTATGTTCGGCTTTGAGTGAGAGAAAAAAAAAGAAAGAAAGAAAGAAAGAAAGTGTGGAATGGGAATAGAGTTTCGGCAAGAGGGTATTGAGAGAAGAAAAAGAGAGTATGAGAGAAAGAGAGAAGCTAGTTTCGGTTCAACACAAATGAACAACAAGTAAAAGAAGTGGGAGGGTTCGGCCAAAGTGAATAATAGAGATTAAAGTTTGAAGGCTCAAGAGCATTCGGCTAACAAAGAATACACAAAGAAAACAAGCAACTTTCTAAGCAAGCTATAGGAGTTTGGTCTTAGGTTTCAAGAAGTAAAAATGAGAGACTTACTTTGGAAGAAAATTCGGCTAGCTTTTTGACAAAAGGAGAATTTGGCTTACAAATTATTTTTGACCAAAAACACCCAAAATACCAAGTGAATTTGGCACCCCCATTCCCACACTACCAAGCCGTCCACTCCCCAAAAATCTCTCCAATATTCGGCCATCACTTCCCCAAACACTCACAACCACCCATTCAAATCATTTTGAACAAGTCTCCTCCTAAATTCACTCTCCACCCACCATTCAAGTGGGTTGACTTGGTCTATGACAGAGTTTGAAGCGCCAACAACTTCTCCTCCTCCATGCCGTCAAAATGGAAGCAAAAAGTGGGCATTCTGCAGCTTGAACACAGGACCTCTCCTCTCCTCGCAAGTGACGCCTAATCCAAGCTCTTAGTGGCGCCTAGCTTGCCACTCCACCAGCCTCCTTTCTTGTGCTAAAATTCACCAAAGAATACTTATTAACCCTTGACTTCTTCACTCCTCTCACCTAAGCCTAAAAACTGAAATTTTTCCTACCTCTCAAAGCTTACACCTAGCTTACAACTAAGCCTAAAAACATCAAAAACAACAACATAGCAGGCCAATAACATGCAAACAATGCCATAACAAAATAGCCCCTAACCCGTGATATTACGCTTCTACCCCCTTAAAATAATTTCGACCTCGAAATTACCTGATCAGAAGAGTTGCGGGTATTGCTGTCTCATCATATCCTCGGGTTCCCACGTAGCTTCTTCCACGCCATGGTTCCGCCATAGCACTTTTACCAAAGGCACAAACTTCCTACGCAGAACTTTCATGTCCCGATCTAGAATCGCACATGTGCTCTTCCTCCATGGTCAAGTCCGGATTTACCTCGATCTCTTCATCGCTACGACATGTGATGGATCCGAACGATAACGCCAAGCATCAAACGTGAAATACGTCGTGAATCGGCTTAGCTCTGCCTGGCAACTCAAGTTGGTAAGCCATCTGGTCCCACTCGCCTCGTAACCTTATACGGACCAATAAACCTCGGACTTAGCTTGCCTTTCCTTCCGAACCTCAATACTTTCTTCCATGGCGAGACCTTCAGAAAAACTTGATCCCCCACAGCAAATTCTATATCTCTCCGCTTGAGATCGGCATAAGACTTCTGCCGGCCTCAAGCTTCTCGCAATCGAGCCTGAATCAACTTAACCTTGTCTTCGGTCTCAAAGAACCAACTGGTCCCAACAATCTGGCGTTCACCCAACTCGTCCAACATGTAGGTGAGCGACACTTCCTACCATACAACGCCTCGTATGGTGCCATCTTAATGCTTGCTTGGTAACTATTGTTGTAGGCGAACTCAGCTAATGGCAGAAACTCCTCCCAACTACCCCTGAAGTCCAGAACACAACCTCTCAGCATGTCCTCTAAGATCTGAATAACCCTTTCCGATCGCTCGCCGATCGCGGGTGAAAAGCCGTCTTTGAAATCAAACGCGCACCCGAGCCCGATGCAATGCTTTCCAGAACCTTGACGTAAGTGTGGGGTCCCTATCCGAGATGATCGAGACTGGCACACCGTGCAGCCTCACTATCTCTGACACATACAGCTTCGCCAACTTCTGAAGTGAGTAGTCAACCCTCATCGGAATGAAGTGAGCTGATTTAGTCAGTCGGTCCACAATTACCCAAACCGAATCCTTTTTGCTTGGCGTAAGCGGTAATCCACTGACGAAATCCATGGTTATCCTTTCCCACTTCCACTGCGGAATCCTCACTGGCTGAAGCAACCTTGACGGCAACTGATGTTCAGCCTTGACCTGCTGGCATGTCAGACACTTCCCTACAAACTCGCTACTTCCTCTTCGCACTGCCACCAAAATCGCTCTCTCGAGATCCTTATACATCTTGCTACCTCCAGGATGTATAGCATATGGGCTACTATGTGCATCTTGGAGAATTTCTTCGCCTTAATTCTACGTCCTTTGGCATACAAGTTCGCCCTTGAAAACATAGCACTCCATCACTAGACAGATCGGTGCACCTTCTAAACCACCATCCCGAACTTGCACCCTCTTCGCATTCAACCCTTCGCCCACTAATCGCTTTTCCTTAATCTCCCAATCCAAAGTTGGCTTAACTCAAGCTCGCTAAAAGACTTCCATCGTCATATAGACTCAACCGAGCAAACATCGCTCTTAACTCCGTCACGACCTTCCGGCTCAACGCGTCACCACCACGTTAGCCTTACCCGGATGGTACTCAATTGAACAATCAGAGTCCTTTATCAGCTTCAATCCATCGACGCTGTCTCGTGTTTAGATCCTTCCGAGCCGGAAGATACCTCAAAATTTTGTGATCCGTAGACTATTGACTTCTCCCCATACGAGATAATGTCTCCATATTTTCAAAGCGAAGACTACACCGCCACTCCAAGTCGTGCGTTGGGTAGTTAACCTCATGCGGTCTTAATCGACGGGATGCATAGGCTACTACCTTCCCTTCCTCGCATCAACACACATCCTGCGGACAGTATGGGACGCGCCACAAGAAACCGTAAACAACTTCCCGCCTCAGAACTCGCCTCATACTCGACACGGACTTACTCCCCTGAACTAGCCTCAGAAATGCTTTTGGCCAAGGCCGACGTAACTAGCTCCAATGTACTTTTTCTCGATAAGCACCTAAAATAATCCCAAGTAAGATCCCTCATCGCAACATCGTCCCGAATCGTGAGCCACCACCGGTATGACTCATCTCGAAGAAGCGATACTATGCCCTTGACTTTTCTCCTCATTTGCCAGTCCAGATCATCCATGATCCGCTCCGTCGCCTCCGCCAATACTCGGCCGTGGCCGAGCAACACCGAAACACCTCGGAATACTTCAGCCCCGCTTGCTCGAAGCCGCTCAGCACGCATTTCCGAACTCCCGCGCCCCACCTACTCCGGCCTACCCTTTCTGAACTCGCAAAGATCGCTCGCGACACACTGCGTCATCCCCTGGCCTCGATCCTCAACTCACTCACCACCTCGGTGGTGGTGGTACGGTATCTCATTTTCTCGACTTCGACTGAGATCCTACGGGTTCAAAAAGCGTCATCCTACCACGACCACGCCCACGTGTATTACGACCACGCCCACCTCGTGCGCTCATGACTAAAACTCGACTTATCCGATTTAGAAGTTTTATGCATCAGTAATTATTCCTCTGTCTTTTAAAAGCAAAGTCTTATGAATATTGTTTATTACAGAAGTTTTGTTTTAGCAAGTCCACACAGTCCTATCAGTTTCAGTTTCTAAGGTAACCTACTATTGCTAGTCATCCAATCACATCTCATCCAAAAAAATCACAAGCAATAATAAGGGGTACTTACCTGGGCGGATTGGTTCCGGAGACTCGGTGCCATGCCTTTCAAACTATGCATTTAAAATAAAACATTTAAAACCCCTATTTAAAACACTTTGGGCCTCAGGCCCACAGCCGAGCCTTTGAACTTAGCTCTGATACCAAAATTGTAACACCCCAAACCCGGTCAACACACCACGACCGAATCTGGTTTGTCACAGAGGAAAATTGTTTGAAGAGAACAAGTTACCGATTATAGATCGTTTTGAGAAAACTCCTTGCCATAGTTAAAATTTTGGGCATGATTGTTTTAAAACCGATGGCGCATTTTACAAACCCGGAATTTTTGAAAATATGTTGAATCCATAAGTAAAACAATTTCACACCAATTTAAAATCCAAGTAATTTCTTTAGTTGCTTAAAACATTATGAACTTAGTGTGGAAAAATCTTGAGTTTGGAAATACGTTTGAGTTTCATTTTAGATTACCGTGTGATACCCGTTGGTAAAGTTTAAAACCTATCGTGTTGTAGTTTGAAAACCTTATCTTTCCAAGTTTTATTAGGTTTTACCCATTAATTTGTAAAGGCATATTAAAAATCCAATTTAAGCATGTAAATAACAAAAACATAAGTTTAAAAGGCCCTTTACAATCCAAATAAAACCCAAATGGAAATAAATAAAATTAAAGTACCAAGTTTAAAAGTCGAGCAAATCCAGTATTTATTCATGGCATGAGCACCTCGAGTCCACCCCGGCCCATGTCCGCAATCTAAGTGTTACTGAAATGATAAGGGAGAAGGTGAGTCGCGAGACTCGGTGCATAAATCCTCCCGATTAATGCAACAAGCTAACACACACCGCACATAGCAATACAAGTAATGCACCCAATCCTAGCCATCCATTCTCTTTTTTTCTACCCCGTGGTACCAAACCACCGGTGGTGCTAAACCACCGGTGACCCAAAGTCACGAAGAATCCAAATGATGGGGCCAACCCATCGTGTGATACCAAATCACCGGGCGTCAATCCCGTATTATCATCTGTGGTGGCCAACCCATCGTGGTACGAAGCCACCGGGACGAGACGCTATGAGGTGCCAAACCTCCGTGTCCCAAAGACACGAATGTGATACCAAATCATTTGGTGACCAAGTCACGATTCCAATGATGGGGCCAACCCATCGTGTGATACCAAATCACCGTGTCAATCCCGTAATATCAACCGTGGGACCAACCCATCGTGGTGCTAAGCCACCGGGACGACGACGAGGTGCCAAACCTCTCGTGACCCAAAGTCACAATAATCAACTGTGGTACCAAACCACCGGAGGTGCCAAACCTCCGTGTCCCAAAGACACGGATATCATATTCCCCCTCCTCTCACATCACCCAATAACATATCATACTAATGCAAATCGTGCAAATCATGCAATCATACTCACATGCTTAATATGGCATCTCATAATACATACACCATAAATTATGATATCATATATCACTACAGATCTCGTAATGAAACGGACTTACCGAATCCGTGTACATACCCCATCGGGTATCATATCACTCATCATACCGCTTTTGGTCTTACAAGGGCAATCAGGTTTATTAAACATATTACTAAGTATACAAGGTGTTAATTTACACACTGTTCAAACACAAGCTTTAAACTCAACGAACCGATCTAAGGCCCTCGAATACTTTGCTCCTATGATCGGCCAAACATAGATTAGTCACTTATACCATTCGGCCAAAACAAAATAAATCAAGAGGGTTAACGCTTAACCCTTACCTTACACTTGATTTGGTTTTCTACCAAACCCGAACCAACAATGGTTCCTCCTAAAGCAAACGGCACACCCTATTAAGAAGAAATATTAATCTCCTGTAACTTGACTAAACGAGAACTAAGAGAATAGACTTGAAAACATCAACTCTTGCCACCACTTACCAACGATTAACAGAGAAAGAAGACTCCTCTTGCTTGCTTCCAAAATCCAAAGGCCCTATAATGCAATGATTAACAAAAGATTAACTCCTTTCAACCGAACCCAAAATCGGCTCTTAACCAAACCAAAACGATAAAGCACAAGAGAGAGGAGAAATGGCCATTCGGCCAAGCACTTACCTAACTCCAATCGATTGAAAACAAACCCCAACAAGATTAACACTCCTCTAGAATTTGGCCAAGATGAACACCACTAGGAGAGAGGGGAAATTCGGCTAACACATTAAGCAAAAGAAAAGAGGATTCGGCCAAGGTGTTTAACACACCTATGTTCGGCTTTGAGTGAGAGAAAAAAAAAGAAAGAAAGAAAGAAAGAAAGAAAGAAAGTGTGGAATGGGAATAGAGTTTCGGCAAGAGGGTATTGAGAGAAGAAAAAGAGAGTATGAGAGAAAGAGAGAAGCTAGTTTCGGCTCAACACAAATGAACAACAAGTAAAAGAAGTGGGAGGGTTCGGCCAAAGTGAATAACAGAGATTAAAGTTTGAAGGCTCAAGAGCATTCGGCTAACAAAGAATACACAAAGAAAACAAGCAACTTTCGGCAAGCTATAGGAGTTTGGTCTTAGGTTTCAAGAAGTAAAATGAGAGACTTACTTTGGAAGAAAATTCGGCTAGCTTTTTGAAAAAGAGAATTGGGCTTACAAATTATTTTTGACCGAAAACACCCAAATACCAAGTGAATTTGGCACCCCCATTCCCACACTACCAAGCCGCCCACTCCCTCAAAAATCTCTCCAATATTCGGCCATCACTTCCCAAACACTCACAACCACCCATACAAATCATTTTGAACAAGTCTCCCTCCTAAATTCACTCTCCACCCACCATTCAAGTGGGTTGACTTGGTCTATGACAGAGTTTGAACCGCCAACAACTTCTCCTCCTCCATGCCGCCAAAATGGAAGCAAAAAGTGGGCATTCTGCAGCTTGAACACAGGACCTCTCCCTCCCGCAAGTGACGCCAATCCAAGCTCTTAGTGGCGCCTAGCTTGCCACTCCACCAGCTCCTTTCTTGTGCTAAAATTCACCAAAGAATACTTATTAACCCCAGCTTCTTCAGCTCCTCTCACCTAAGCCTAAAAACTGAAATTTTTCCTACCTCTCAGGCTTACACCTAGCTTACAACTAAGCCTAAAAACATAAAAAACAACAACATAGCAGGCCAATAACATGCAAACAATGCCATAACAAAATAGCCCCTAACCCAGGATATTACACGGAAAGACCATTTTCCACTCCCCTTCATCATTCAAATGCTCGAGCGATTAGCCGGTAAGACCCATTATTGTTGTCTCGATGGGTATTCAGGATTTTTCCAAATTCCAGTGGCTCCGGAGGATCAAGACAAAACGACTTTCACATGCCCATTCGAAACGTTTGCGTATAGACGAATGCCGTTTGGACTCTGCAATGCTCCAGCCACATTCCAAAGATTCATGGTGAGCATATTCTCCGACTACGTCGAGAAAATCATTGAAGTCTTTATGGATGACTTCACGGTATACGGTAACTCTTTTAACGAATGTCTCGATAATCTTGCTAAGATATTACATAGATGCCTAGAATTTAATCTTGTTTTGAATTATGAGAAATGCCATTTCATGGTTGACAAAGGATTAATTTTAGGTCATATAGTTTCCTCGGAAGGAATTATGGTCGATAAGGCAAAAATGGATATTATTAACTCATTACCTTACCCCACATCTGTGAGGGAAGTTCGTTCGTTTCTTGGCCATGCAGGATTTTACAGACGATTCATGAAAGATTTCTCGAAAGTCGTGCGACCACTTTGCAGTCTGTTACAAAAGGATAAAGAATTTGAATTTGACCAGACTTGTAAAGATGCATTTGACGTGCTGAAGCAGAAATTGGTCTCCACTCCCATAGTGCAGCCACCAAATTGGAACTTCCCGTTCAAAATCATGTGTGATGCAAGTGACCAAAGTGTGGGAGCTGTTCTTGGCCAAAGAATAGGGAAAGAGCCTCATGTTATCTACTATGCTTCGAAAACTTTGATGTCTGCCAAAGCAATTACACAACCACCAAGAGAAAAATTATTAGTGTTGTGTTTGCTTTAGATAAATTTAGATCTTACTTATTGGGAACTAAGGTAATTATCTTTTCTGATCATGCAGCTTTGAAGTACTTAATAGGGAAGAAGGAGGCAAAACCCTGACTGATCAGGTGGATTCTGCTCCTACAAGAGTTCGACTTTGAAATCCGGGATAAAAATGGATACGAAAACCTAGTAGCTGACCATCTGAGTCGATTTTCGATTCCAGTAGACGACACACCATTGAAGGACAACTTTCCAGATGAACACCTGTTTTCAGCAAATGCGGTTCATCCTTGGTACGCAGACATAGTAAATTACCTCGTTACAGGTACTGTTCCTTCAGAATTACCAAGGTCTAAAAAAAATAAGATAAAAAAGGATGCGCGATATTACATATGGGACGATCCTTACCTTTGGAAGCATTGCTCAGATCAGGTAATACGACGGTGTGTAGCAGAAATAGAGGTACCATCTATCTTAACTTTTTGTCATTCTTATGCATGTGGAGGGCACTTTGGACCTAAACGCACCGAACACAAAATTCTCGAATGTGGTTTATTTTGGTAAAATATATTTCGTGATGCCTTTTTATTCTTCAAAATTTGTGAAAAATGCCAAAGAGTTGGCAACCGTAGTCGTCAAAATGAGATGCCTCTTACTCCTATTCATATTTGTGAAATTTTCTATGTATGGGGCATCGACTTTATGGGTCCTTTCGTTTCTTCTTTCGGTAATTTTTATATACTCTTAGCTGTTGATTATGTCTCTAAGTGGATAGAGGCGAAGGCCACTCGCAATGATAATGCTAAGACTGTAGTTGACTTTCTTAAAAGTTCTATTTTTTCCAGGTATGGCACTCCACGAGCTGTAATCATTGATAGAGGAACTCATTTTTGCAACAAGCTCGTAAGTGCACTGATGGAGAAATATGGAGTGACTCAAAGAATTGCCACTGCTTACCATCCACAAACAAACGGGCAAGCTGAAGTGTCAAATCGAGAAATCAAGTCTATTCTGGAAAAGACGGTTAAACCTAACAGGAAGGATTAGAGTTTGAGACTAAATGACGCACTTTGGGCTTATAGGATAGCTTACAAGGGACCAATAGGCATGTCACCTTACCGACTCGTTTTCGGTAAACCGTGCAATCTTCTGGTCGAATTAGAGCACAAGGCGTTTTGGGCAGTTAAGCAGTGTAATATGGAAATGGAATCTGCAGGAAAATTTCGGAAATTGGAAATCCAGGAACTCGAGGAAATTAAAAATGATGCATATGAAAATGCTCAAGTTTATAAAGAAAAGATGAAGGCGTTTCATGACAAATTCATCTCTAGGAAGCAGTTTTCAATAGGACAAAAAGTTCTCCTATACGACTCCACATTAAAAATCTTCGCTGGTAAGCTTTGATCTAAATGGATAGGACCATTTATTATTACTAATTTATTTTCGAATGGTGCAGTAGAAATTCAAAGTTTAAGAAACACGAAAGTACTTTAAGGTGAATGGGCAACGACTAAAACCCTTTTTCGAGAATTTTCAAACGCATTACGCTTGAGGAGGTTGTTCTCGATTTGAGCCAGTAATTTGAATAAACAGGTCGTCGAGCTAACGACGTTAAACAAATGCGCTTTTTGGGAGGCAACCCAAATTTCTTCTCATTTATTTAATTTTAAATTTTTAGTAAATCTAGGGTGTAAATAAATAAATTTTTACTTAGTTCAAATAATTTGATGTTTTCAAGAAAATAATGGAGAGCATGATTTTTTTCCCGAAAGTCGGATAACAGTGGTGGTGCGGGCACGACATGCTAATATGGTGACAAATATTTACCAAAATAAAAAAACCCCAACCTTTATAAAACACAAAAACCCAATATCCACCAACCCATTTAAACCATACCTAAACCATACCCATACACCAACCCAACAACACAAACCCAACCAAAAATCAAACAAACAAAATTAGCCCAATACCCACAAAGCCCAACCGAAATTCCTAGGAAAATAAAGAAAGAAAATAAAAAAAAAAGAAAAAGAAAAGGAATTAAACACCCAAAATTTTAAACACCCAAATATCCCCAAACCTTTCTCATCTTCATCTTCATCAACGAAAACCCCTCACCCCGAGACCACCCCACGCCGACGCCGCTCACCATCCCCGTCACCGCACCCACCTACGTCACCGTCACACTACCTTCGCCGACGCCACCACACCCATCGCCGTTTTTCTCCCCCTCCTTTGCTAACGCCGAAAACCTCTCCACCACAAACTCCCAACCATTTTTCTTTTTCTCTCATTCACCACACCGGCCACTCCACCATTCTTTCGGCCTCACAATCGCCGCCATCACACCTCTCCACCGCCAAATCTAAACTATCGGAGCCAAAACCCCAACACCACCACATTTTTCCTTATTTTTCATTTTCTTTCTTTCTTTTCAAAACAACCCCCTAACCACGTCCACAACCGAAGCCACCACCAACGCCACTCTAAAAAATCGGCCAAAATACGCCGTGACCGCTCACCGCCATCGAGCGCTACCGCTACCGCTGCCATGCGCCGCCATCATCACGACCGTCGTCGTCGCAACAGAACAGATTCTTCACCACGATAGCACGGACGCAATGGTTTGAACTCAAAACCAAACGGCAGACAATGTTTCGGTTTCGCTTAACCGAAATTGACACCGATTTTTAGAGCCTCCCGTCATTGATTTAGCCGACGACGACTCTCCTCCACCTCCTCCACGATGAGCGTAACCATCGAGAACCGAACCCGTCAATGAAGGTCGACCCGGCCGAATCGTAAACTTCGAGTAGTCCTGAAGAAGTCGAGACTTCTAACGACCATGTCGAAGCTACCCCTATCGTCGATGAACAAGTCTCTCAACGCCAAACCCGAAGTCACCGACAATCGACACGTAACCCATCAACACCCCTGAACAGCAGTACTGACGCTGCTGAAGATGAAAACCCACCCGACTCGCCTACCGAGCACATTCGACCACCCCGGGACAATCAACGCAACAGACGTAGTCGTGCCAATACAATTCCTACTGAAAGTCGTCTACGTGGATTTCTAAACTTTTTGACATCGGAGCATCAGACACGATACGACACCATCCGACAACGCTCGCTCTCGGTCTGTAAGCAAATCGATTTTCCCACTCTTGAACTTTTAGATATTCATGATGCTGTGATTCATTATTTTGATGCTATTGGTTGGAATTTATATGCTTATATTACTTGTAATGCATACTATGAATTAGTATATGAATTCTACACCATATTTAGCTTCGATATAAATGCGTTGCGAACTGTTGAAACACAAAATATCGTATGCTTTCGTTTGCTTGGGAGGGACTTTCGGATGTCAATTTCAGAATTTAACATTGCCATGGGTTTCATCGACCCTGATGATATTGAATCCGATTCCTATCATTCTGCTCTGTTAGATGTTCCGAGAAATTTTGATGCTCAACATGTTTATCATGCTTTAACTAATTCTGATCATGTTTATAATCCGAAGACCACAAAAGATTTATTGGTGCATGAACCTGCCTTGAGATATATACACCGATTCTTGGCATTTAGCTTTTCAGGTAGAAATGACGCATCATCTGCTTTGACTAAAACCAAACTATTTTTTTTTGTGGTGTATGCATTCAGGTTTTAGAGTTAATTTAGGATATTGGTTCGCACGAAATTTTCATGCTGCTTTGCGTTACAACCGTCCACTTATACTTGGATCATTTATTTCAAATTTAGCCTCTCGACTTTTTCAATCTGAAATTGATTTCTCAACCTTGACATGTGCATATAGTATGGGTAGTCTCGATAAATATTGCTTGGATTCTATGGGATTGCTTGCCGGCACCCCTACTTTGTGTTATTTTCTTCCTCCAGGTACACGGGCTACTCGCGAAAATAGGGTTTTTCACCAACGTCCACACATCAATACGAGAGAGCAAGATGAACAACCTCTATCTGTGGAGGCACGTTTAGGTCAAATCGAGGCGAGACTTGGAACGATGGAAAATCAAGTCTCCACAATCCTTGATATCCTGCAAAGCCGTTACCCCCAACATTGAAAAAATCGTTGAAGACACACATGGGGAGTACTCTGAACTTTTCATTTTATTTATTTTAGCTGTTGTTTTTCTTTTTTATAATATGACACATGCTTGAGGACAAGTATAGAAGAAGTAGGGGGGATGAATATAATAAGTATGCATGGATGGTTGATTGATTTTTGCTGCATGATTCTCTTTTGCATATGTTCAATCTTGCATTGAATTCATTCAACAGTTTATTTGACATTGAGCCTTTAATCTCATACTTAGTCAACTTGGACAATTGGGCAAAAAAAAAAATTATTATTTAAATGCCCAAGTATATAGGTTAATCGACACTTATATTTTAAGGTTGATATATGTAGCTAGATTTTCATGAATTGATTGTTTGAAAAAATATTTGCTTGTGCATGCATAAATTCAAAAAAAAATGATGAAAAAAAATTTAATAAATAACTAAAGGCTCAAGTTATGAGTGAAAGTTTCGAAAACGTGACCGGATTGAGTAACCGAGGTCAGGTGCTTGGGTTGTCATCTCATCTCGCGTAAAAAGGTTCGAGTGACAAGTCGATAACTTAATAACATTCCGCTAACAGAGCCCAATAATAAAGACTGTTTGAACTGAGTAACCGGGATAGGGTGCTTGGGTTGTCATCCTAGTTCGCGTAAAAAGGTTTGACCATGTCTAGAATTTTTCTAAAGCTTAGTTAATTAATAATGCCTTGCAATTTATTGGATTCAAACTCAATTTAATGAAATTATCTAGTTCGCATATTTCAAATTTTATGACACTTGCCTTGTTGATTAAACTATATGTTCTAAGCATTTATTTAATTATTTTTGCTTATGTTGTTTACATTGAGTATGGTTGCAGAAAAGAGGCTCGATTTTTAATAAATTGTAGAATTAATTCTAATGTTTGAAAGAACAACATGCTTGAGGGCAAGCATGAGCTAAGTAGGGGGATTTGATAACATGATTATTTTGCATGATTTCTTGTATGTAATTCGGTTTATTTCTGAATTAATCCCTGCTAAATTTGTATTTTTATGATTTAAATCTTGTCAGGGATGCAATTGATCAAAGGCAAGCTAAAAAGGGCCAAATTGAAACAAAATCATGGAAATAGGGCCAAATCAAAAAGATGGAGGAACCCAAGGACACATCAAGCAATTTGACTTTGTAAAAAGCCAAATATGGAAAATCCTATTTTTAGTTTATTTTATTTTTAATTATTTTTATTTTTAATTATTTAAGATTTTATATTAAATTAATTAAGTCTATTTTTAGTAAAACCCATGTATATAAATAGGGGTTATTTTTATTTGGAAAATAATCAATCAAGTATTTCTTTTCCTATTCCCATTTGGAGTTTTATTTCTCTCTTTTCCTATTTCAATTTAGAATAGGATTTCTTTTTTTTTTCCTTCAAGTTAACGTCAATTAATCTGCCCATTTCAATTACTTTTGTTTCTTTTCCAAAATTGGTGCAATTGCTTTCCAGGTCCCCTTTCCTTTCCCAAATTCCATCATCTTTTACAAAAGCCAAACCATATTCCACAACCTTCAAGCATGATTAAAGTCATGCCACACTAAACCCCTTTTAGCTTTAAGCCAGTGTTAACCCCGTCAAAAGACCCGTGAGTTACGAACCCGAGCCATTTAACCCTTATTTTTAAATATTTATTATTTCTCTGGATTAAGAGTATGACTTCGTCAACTCACAAAGTCAAGTCAACGCTAAGTCAAAAAAGACGTCGTTTGAGTTAGTGTGGCTAGACGTACAGTTGGAATTCCGAAAGGATCGATTGTCCAATTGGTCTTCCGTGAACACATTGGCGTGCCAAGTGGGGATTGCTGTTTGGTTCTATCAAGGGAAGTAGTAACCGGATTTAAATGTCCCAACGTTTGAGGGCATTGGTTCGAGCTAGGCTCTTCTAGAATGCAAAGCTGCCGGAGTTCTAAATCACGAACGTTTCGTAGGTTGTTTGATCGGTAAGGGTTAGTTATAGGACGTTCCATAACTAATTTACACAAGGAAGAGTTGGTGTCCGAGGCGTCCTTGGTAGCTATAACTAGCTTATTGGAAAAGATGAGTTCATCTAATTTCGAGGATCGGGTCAAAGACGGAAAAACCCGCGCTTAAGGCTGAGCTAAGTTTAATTAATTTTTATTCAGATTATTTCATTATTATTTTTTATTTCGTCTTTTACTTTTTACTTTTTTTTCTGTGTTTATTTCAGGTTCCATATTTTATTTCCCCCCAACTTCGGGGGCACGACAACTGCCCAGACATAAATTTGGTCGAGACAGAAACAATTATCAGTAAACCCAGTCTCTGTGGGATCGACCCTACTCCCTATACTGCTTAAATTTGCAATTCAGGTGTAGGTTTATGTTGGTGGAATCGATAGCCATCAAACCTCGTGTTCCATACCCCAATGCGACGAAGAAAGACCACACAGATGAGCAATTCGATAAATTTCTTAAACTTTTAAAGAAATTACAAATTAACTTACCGTTTATTGAAGCACTTTCGCAGATGCCCAATTCAGTAAAATTTTTAAAAGAGCTTTTGGCAAACAAACGAAAGTTAGACGATGCGTCGCATGTGGAGCTAAATGCAGTTTGCTCAGTAATTTTACAGAATAAACTACCCCGCAAATTAAAAGATCCAGGGAGTTTTACGATTCCTTGCTTAATTGGTGATTTATCTGTTAATAATGATTTAGCTAATTTAGGGGCAAGTATCAATGTTATGCCTTATAAAATGTTTAAACAGCTAGGTCTTGGGAAACCCAAACAAACTAGGATGAGCATTCAATTGGCTGATAAAACCATTAGATTTCCTAGGGGTATAATTGAAGATGTGCTAGTCAAAATTGATAAATTCATATTCCCAGTAGACTTTGTTGTTTTAGACATGGATGAGGATAATAACGTTCCTTTAATTTTAGGACGACCCTTTTTAGCAACTGCTAAAACTAGAATTGATGTTGGTACAGGTGAGCTCACACTTCGTGTAAGTGACGAAACGATCACTCTTCAGGCTCATGACTCGGTTAGGACATCGAGTAATAAAGGTGACTACATAAATTCTATTGATAACCATTCGGTTCAACCCTCTTTTTAGGAAGCACCTCGAAAACATACAAATGATCAACATCCTAGTTCTCGTGCCAATAAAGAAATAGCTCATGTGGAGCGAAGTCTCCAGATCGAGGAACTAGATGAATGGCGAACATAGTCTAAGGAGAAATTAAAAGTACACGATGATCCAAATTAGAACCATGACGAGTCTAAAAATAAAACGAGTCAAATTAAGGTTGGAGACTGAGTTCTAATGGATAATGCAGATCCTCTAGTTGCCACTTCTGAACCTAAAGGAACAACCCCTTTCATGGTACTTAATATTTTCCCATACGGTACAGTCGAGGTAACTCATTCCAAATTTGGCACATTCAAAGTAAATAGTACTAGTCTAAAACCTTATTTTCAAAAAAATGATAGCAGGAATGAGGAGTTTCAACCGAGCACTAACCCCATTAATGTCCATATTTTCGATTTTTAGCACCTAACTAAAAACTAACCAGATTAATAAGCGCAGGTTTCCATAAAACACAGCCTTGCACACGGGCGTGGCTGTGGCCATGTGGACACCACGAGTAGGCACATCGGCGTGGCGGAGACCATGCAGAAACAGGGCAAAATTTTTCCCCAAAACACGGGCTGCGATAAAATGCCACGGCCGCGTGATGCGGAACCTCTATACGGGCGTGGGAGAAACGAACGAAGTAGCACACGGCCGTGTGATTCGACCGTGTGACCCAACACGCCCAGGGAACACGGGCGTGGGTCAAAACTCAGACGCGCCTTAATTTAAAATTTACGAAACACACGGGCTAAACACAGGGCACATGACCGTGGGACACGACCGTGTGCCCCAATCTCTATTTAAATCTCGACCACAGTTCATCTTCTCCCAAATTTCCCCCCCAAAACCCTAACCGCTCTCACCCAAACAACCTCTTCTTCTCCCTATTTCAGCCACCGTCGACTCTTCCTCTCTCTCCCTTCGCTTCCCCTTTTCTCCTCTTTCCCTCATTTTTCTTTCTTCTTTCCCCTTTTCTTCTCCACGCACACAAGCCCCGCAGTCCACACCCGTGCACAACCACCACGCCCGTGCGCCAATGCCACGTCCGTGCACCCCCTTTCAACACTTCCATCGGTTCACCCTTCTCCACCATTGTTATTTATTTCTTTAATTTTTATTTATTTATATTATTCTTTGTTCTTATTTTCATTCTTATCATGATTTAGATTTCTATTTCTAATTTCTTAGTTCTTTTGATTGTTTATTTTATTTAGTTTGATTTTATTACTAAGTTTAATCATTATTTTGATACTACTTCTTAGTGATTTTAGCATTACTTGATAATCTAATTCACTATTATAAGACTATACTATTTAGAACTACTAGGATAGTATTTTTTTGGCTGATGATGATACTTGATTCATTGAAAATCTTTTACATTTTCAGGTACGTAATGACTCCCCCACGTGGGAAAAAGACCGTCGTCCCCGCTTCGAAAAAGCGGAAGGGTTCCAGTGTGACCTCCTCGAGTGCCTCTGCCGAAGTACGCCATCATTTCTTATAGTTTCCCTTGGGACCCCAGGAGGAAATTTTCCAAATACTTCGTGCACGACCCCTCGGCGTAGGGAGATGTATTGAATGGGCCGCCTTAGAGCAGGTCCAACTAGCTGATGCTGTTCAGGCTCTACTGACTACCGACCCATGGGGGCACTTTTTCGAGATTGTCGAGCTGACTTATTTAGAGCTTACTTTAAAGCTCTATTCCACCTTCCACCTTCAGACGGTCTTGACAAACTTTGACTATCCAGGCACAATCCGATTCTGCCTTGGAGGCCTCGTACGTGAGCTGAGTATCCCGGAGTTTGGGACCGCTTTAGGACTTTACATCGAGGAATTCATGGAGGACGACGAATTCGAGGACCTCCATCGCCACATCCAATACTCTCCTTCTTCTTGCTGGAGAGACTTAGTCCCCACCTCGACTACTTACGACCCCAGTCGCTCCAAGGCATCAGCTCTGGCCCCATCCCTAAGGTATCTACACACCATCCTAGCTCACACTTTGATAGGTAGGCGAGAGAGCACCGTCGTCGTCAACACACACGACGCTTACTTTTTATGGTGCATGGCACATGGGCACGTCTTTGATTTACTTACTTCATCGCCCTCGCCATTCAGCATCAGACGGAGCGACATAGGAGAGGAGTTATCTCCATGGGCCCTTATGTGACGCGCTTGGCTCGATATTTTGGCCTCCTCAACACCGCAGCTCAGTCTTCCTCGCTCACCCTTATCGGGCAGATGCCCCCACAAGGCATCTCGACGATGCTCCATATAAGGATGATTGAGCACCGTCGAGGGTTTGATCCTCCCCAGTACCGGCTATCGCAAGCCACCGAGCAAGACGACCCAAAGGACATTACTAATGATGTCCCTCCACAGCATGAGGAGCCACCTTTTACGCTGCCACCGCCAACCGACCAGTTCATACGGCTGCTTCACTGACTGACATCTCTGAGCACCTCACTCATTTCGAGCAGTACTGCACTAAAAAATTTAATGATAACGCTCGATGATTTGATGGCATCGAGGCGACTCTGCAACAGATTTGTCAGCATTTTCACATATCGCCACCACCCCCACCTCGCGATCCATCTGCTGATGAGGACCTTTGAGTCCATTTATTTTTTCTTTTTCTTTTATTTTAATTTTTGAACTCTTTCTCTGTATCTTTCTTGTCTTAAATTTTTATTAGTATATTTTGATTTCTTTATATCTCTGGCTGTCTATTATTGAGTAACCATAACAATGACCATTAATAAAACTCCCTAAAACTTTACTGATGACTCCGCAGTTTCAAAAGGTTCAAGGTGCTACTAAGGAATGACCAAACTACCGGAGTATTCTCCCCCACCTTCACCTCTAACTAGTTCATCATACTTCTAATTGGATCTAATTCTACAATTTTCACTTTCTAACGATTTCATCCATAATTCATGAAGTTTCACTTCTCTCCCTCTCTTATGATATTCTTATTATCTTATCATTATCTATTTTTGTACATTGAGGACAATGTGCATCATAAGTGTGGGGAGGTTATTTAATTATATCATTATCAGAAAATCCCTGAATTATGTCTTGTTCTTAAGTAATTTTCTCATATTACTATTAGAATGAAATTTCTATTGACTTATGATTTTTATTGATATGTTTTGGATTAAGTCATATGTAATTGTGCAGTGATGGTTTAAACTTTAAGACATTAGATAATCAAGCATGATAAGTCTATTTTCAGAATTAAAAATTTGTTAGGTTGTTTCCCTAAAGCTAAATATTACTTTAAAGTTTGAAATTTGCAAGGTTGACATCAAAAACCATAATTTTTGTGAGATTTTGAGCTTTTTAGAGCATATTTTTTTCTTGCTCACTTTATTGTTGGTTATGAGTGTGTCAACATTGATTTGTTATTCTAAAACTTGCTTAGATTATGCATGTCGAGACCACATTCTTGATTTGATACACTGAGATGATAAAGGCACCTATGTTTTAACCCACTTACCCCAAAAAGCCTACCTTCATAATTAACCCCTAGTGAACCTGTAACATCCCGGTTTAGGGCCTAGTCAGAATAGTGGTGCGAGACCACAAATTCGAGGGTTATAAATGTGTTATTGAGGTTTATGCCTTATATGCATGCTAGTGTGAAAGTTTCATGAAGCAATTTTGTGAAATTGTGGTTGAATTGTCCAAAAGGACTAAATTGCAAAAGTTGCAAAATGTATGTTTCTAGAAGATATATGTGTGAAATAGCTTTAGATTATTAATTAGAGGTCCTTAAATAGCAATTTATCCAAATTCTAACTTTTGGACAAAATTGGGCATGGATGAGTTAAAATTTGAAGTTTATCAAAAAGGGCATTTTGGTCATTTAGTTATTAAATGATTAAATAGGTGAAAAGGTGACAAAAATTCACTCATCTTCTCCCCTAAGCTGCCGAAAATTCCAATAGCCATTGTTAGGGCTCTTTTAATTTTTCAAGCTTGCTAGTAAGTGCTACTAAGCCCGGTTTTTGATATTTTTCGTATTTTTAAAGTCTTAGTAGCATGAGTAAGCTATTTTTAGCTATTTGGTGAGCTATTATGGATGTTCAAAAATGTACATATGTATGACATGCATGTATTTTGATGTTTTATTGAAGAATATGAAAGCTTGATGTAGTAGAAACATCTTTTGATAAGTGATTTTCTATGAAAATGCATGTAGGGACTAGTTTGTGAAAAACTTTAGTTTGGTCATACATATGTGATTTAGTGAGAATTGATGAATGCTTTAGTTGAGTAAGTGGTTCAGCTAAGCATGAAAGGATAGAAAGTTGAATAAAAATCACTTTACGAGCCTTGGGGCTAAAGTGTAAATATGAGAAAGTTTAGGGGTAAAATAGTAATTTTGCTAAAGTATGAAATGTGGGTCAATTTAGTCAATGTGTGTATTGAATAAGCTGATTTATTCATTATAGATCAAGAAAGACGAAGCCCACATCGTAACCGAGGCAAAAGTAAGGTGGTGGACTAAATTGCATATTTCTATACTTTTGAGTATCGAGGTAAGTCTATGCATAGATAATGCATTCATACTTACAATTTGTTAATGCTGGCTAGTGTGTAGCATGTTTGAGAACCTATGTGGGATGAATGTAGTAGAAATTGTGAATGAATGTATGATCGAGAATGATTGAGGACCTATGTGGTTTAAGTAGAATGATTAAGTAAGTAGACTTGTGCATGTGTTGTGATAATGCTAGATGGTGGGCTAAGTACGATACCATTCTAATGCATATTGACGATGAGCTGGCTATGTGCGATGCTATCGAGAGGTATATCGTTGAGTGGGCTAAGTGAGAAACCCCTATGATTACCTTTGTGGTAGGCTAAGTGCGATACCACCTTATTAATCGATTGTGGTGTGCTAAGTGCGAAACCACCGGGACATTTGCTGTGTGGGTTAACTGTGTGGATTAGCCATGTGATTGCATTATTGAGTAAAATAGCTGTGTGGATGTATAATTAAGTTAATTAGCTGTGTGGATGAATTATTGAGAAATAATGATGTGTTGTATATTGTGTAAATGTGACATTGAATGCAGGGGTGCATTTCGATGGTTATGAGTATGTGACTCATGATGTGTTGGAAATGTGGTAAGGGATAGAAAGAGTAAGCATAGTTGTGAACTACTTATGTTGGTATAATGCTAATTGTTGCTTAATTATTTATGTGTAAACTTACTAAGCTCAAAGCTTACTCTCCTTCTTTTCCCTTGTCTTATAGATTAAAAGCGTTGAATCGAGATACGAGGATCATCAGAAGATAGCCCACATATCAGCACACTTTGGTACATGAAACTTAATGTTTTGTATATGGCATGTATAGAGGCTAGACAAGTTAGTGGATTTTGTTGTAAATGGCTAAGATGTGTTGGCCTTTAGATGGATAGCTTATTTTGTATAATGCCATGGTTGTTGGCTATTACATTATAGGAATGAAAGATGTAGTTTTCTATGTGAGATTGCACTTCAATTTGAGTTGATTATGGATGTGTTGTATGAGTGCATGTTGTGTAAGCTATAAGGGTGAGAAGAGCTTAGCAAATAGCTTTGTTCTTGGCCATGTGGATAGACACACGGGCGTGTGTCTAGGCTATGTGTGACCCACGGTCAGCCCACAGGCGTGTGCTTTGGCCGTGTTTCCCCTGCATGTTAGTATTTGAAGTCAGAATAGACCACAGACTAGTCACATGGGCGTGTGCCTAGGGCGTGTGGGATTAACCAGTGTTGGCCACGGGCTAGCCACACGGGCGTGTATCTAGACTCTAGGCCGTGTTAAGGTAGTCAGTGTGCACCACGGGTGGTAAGCACGGGCGTGTGCATTGGCCGTGGGGCATTGGCAGAATGCTGGGGTTTTAGGCACAGTTGGGGGACATGGGCGTGTGTGTCCATGCACTGGCGTGTCTAATCTTGCACGGGCGTGTGAGACCTGTATAAAAGAGAAAACTTTTAAGATTGGAAAAAGTTTTGATTTAGTCTGGAGAGTCCTCGTGTGTATGAGTGAGGCCTCATAAGTCGAGAAAGAGGTTGTTGAGATGACTTCAGAGAGTAGTTACAACGAGCCTAAGTGGCGATCAAGTGGTTTGAGTTCGGTAACGCCTTGGGCCTGGTTCTGGCGTAGAACCCGGGCAAGGGGTGTTACATTTAATGGTATCAGAACTATGGTTTAGTCATTTCTAGGACTACCGTAGCGGGTGTAAGAGTCTAGCTATACATGCCATAAGTGTACAATGATAGTGTGGTGGTTTCTGATAATTTTAAATCTTGTTTTATATAGTATATGGATTCTGATCCATCGGCTGCTGATGAAGCAGCTAGTAATGCGCCGGCTCTTGCGTAAGGAACCGCGCCCGTTGAGAGTAGACCCGAGGTTAGGGGTCAAGAGAAAGAGGCACGAGAAGCCTTTCTCCAGATGATGAGCAATTGGTACTCGGATTATGTTCGAGCGAACCCTAAAGCTCAACCTCCTCCACCTTCTCCTCCTATACCTCAGCCAAATCCAGTGGCTCTTCAAGGTATGGATGTAGTGAGGATATCGAAACCCCGGTGGATAAGATTAGGAAACACGGGGCTGAGGAGTTTAGAGCTAAGGTAGATGATGACCCAGAGAGGGCGGAGTTCTGGTTGGAGAACTCTATGAGGGTGTTCGATGAACTCTCATGTATGCCTGAAGAGAGTTTGAATTGTGCCGTATCCTTGCTGAGAGATTCGGCATACTATGGTGGAAAATGTTGACGCTAATGGTCCCGAGAGAGTGGGTGACGTGGGACTTCTTTCTGGAAGAGTTCCGGAAGAAGTATATAAGCCAGAGGTTTACTTATCGAAAAAGGAAGGAATTCCTTGAGTTGAAACAAGGAAGAATGACAGTGGCGGAATATAAGCGAGAGTTTGTTAGGCTTAGCAAATACGCTCAAGAATGTGTATCGACTGAGACCATCTTGTGTAAGAGGTTCGAAGATGGGTTGAATGAGGACATCAAACTCCTAGTGGGCATTCTGGAGTTGAAAGAAATTGTGGTATTAGTTAAGAGGGCAAGAAAGGCCGAAGAGCTGTGATAAACTGAAATAGTAACATATTTTAGGCCCACATTTAGCATACTTTTGGATGAATTATCCCTTGATTTATGTAAAAAGGTGCTCTTAATCCTTTCTTTTCATGTCTTACACTCAGGAAAGCACCCAAGAATAAAAAGAATGAGAAACGGGCTCAAAACGAACCAAAATGGGCAAAAGAAGAAATCGACACGGCCTGGACTAAAGTCCACACGGCCGTGCCTCCTCAAATATACTAGAACATGGCCACAACCACGATTTACATGGCCGTGCCTCACTAACGGAGTCCAACACGACCTGGCCACGATTCACACGGCGTGTGCCATGGTCGTGCCCCTGCCGTGGAGGAGAGTAATTTCACTCGGATTTGGATACTTAGGGGCAAAGAAACACATTCCAAAAGCCTATAAATACACCCTAAGTATGACCTAAAAGGAGGAGTCGACAGGCAATACTAGGCCAAGGAGCCCGTTTAAAAGGTCGATTTGTGGGAAACTCTCAAGGGATAGCCAGTTGATCCATCTCAAGAAGCCGGAATTCTACTCAAGACGGAGGATCTCCTCTTCAATTCCTTCAGGGGGTTTTAGGGATTTCTTATGTTTTATTTTATCTTTTCTTTTGAGATGTTTTCTTTTATTATTATGAACTAAACCCTTGAGATACACAAGGGGATGAAACCTAGATGAATCTTGTTATTGTTTTCTGAACTATATGATAAATACTTGATTTGTTCTTAATTATGTGTGCTTAATTCTTGTGTTGATATTTCGCGGATATTAGTTCAAGTTGAATGTGCTTAGGTCGTGGAGCAAAAGTCCCTGCTTAAGAGTAGATCTAGCATAATTAAGCGGAGTTGATCGTGCGCCTAGAGATAGGGTGACGAGATTTTGCCGGATTAGGGTGAAACCTAATATGGGATGTCCATAGATCGATTTACTGCTATTCTAGGGGGTTATTAATGGGAAAGAGATTTCAATTAATTAACCTAGGGTTAGACGTTATTCGCCTCGAGAGAGGGTTTAATATACGTTAGGGAGTCCTACAGATCAAGTCAAGTGAATAAATCGACTGGTTCAGTGTTAGATAACAAGTGAAGTCTAGGTGGATTCTTCCTAAGGGTATCGTCTTATTCAACTGAGTTTTTCCTAAGTATTTCCCCAATTCATTCTTTTTGTCTTTGCGTCTTTAGCTTAGTAATTAGTTAATTTAGATTAATAAACAACTTCACTTATTTTAGGCTAAATAATAGAAAGAAAGTTAGTATTAGTACTTTTAGTTCCTTTGGGTTCGACAATCCGGTCTTGCCTAAGCTATACTACTGTTCGATAGGTGCACTTGCCTCAATCGTTGTCATAGTTAGTTTCCAGGTTTGATCATTATCTTTATAAATTTAAAACTCCTACTTCACAGAGATCAAGTTTTTGGCGCCGTTGCCGGAGAACTAAAATATTAAGAAAGCTCTAATTTTATTACTTTAGCCATTATTTTTTATTTTCTGCAATTTACTTTTATTGTTAAGTTTAAATTTTAACTTTGTTAAATTTTTTTCTTTCTTTCTTTTCCTAGCAGGTACCTCTAGTTTATGACTAGAAGGAACCCGAGAGGATCACTAGTATACGACAGTGATATTGAAGCTACCGCTCGAAGAAATCGCAGAGAAATTAGGCGAACCCTAAATTACCAAGAAGAAGAGCGAGAAGACAGATCTAATCCTACTGAAGGGATGGACGAAAATAATCCACCACCACAAGATGTGGCAGAAAATAATGCTCCACGTACTATGTATGATTATGCTAAACCTAATTTAACAGGAGCCGAATCTAGTATTGTTAGGCCTGCTATACCTGCTAATAATTTTGAATTAAAGCCTAACACTATACAAATGATTCAACAATTTGTTCAATTTGATGGTTTGCAGGACGAAGACCCAAACACTCATATACCTAATTTTTAGAGTTCGTGATACCTTCAAAATAAATGGCGTTTCGATGATGCCATAAGGCTTGATTATTTCCCTTTTCATTAATGAATAAAGCCAAACAGTTGGTTACACTTTCGCTACGTTACGAGGGTCAATCACTACATGGGAACAAATGACCAAAAATTCTTATTAAAATATTTCCCACCGCCAAAACGGCCAAATTACGGAATGATATCTCTTCTTTTGTGCAGATAAATTTAGAGACATTACATGACGCATGGGAGAGATACAAGGATCTCTTGAGAAGGTGTCCGCACTATGGTTTACCCTTGTAGCTCCAAGTCCAAACTTTCTATAACGGTGTAAACCCCTCAATGAGGCAACTAATTGATTCACCACCGGTGGAACTGAATAATAGAACTCCGGAAGCGACTTACGAGTTTATTGAAGAGATGTCACCTAGAATAACTATCGCTGGCGTGTTACAAGGACTAAACCAACAAAATGCGGAGTTTTGAACATGGATCAAGAACCATGCTATCAACACAGTAGAGATGATGAATACAAAGCTTGATAGTTTGTGTTCTTCGCAGGTACATCCAGTAATGCAGTGCGACGTAAGTGGAACCATGGCGAATCTTGAGTACCCACCCTACCAACCAAGCACAGAGAACGAACAGATGAACTATATAGGTAACAATTTCGGATCTAATAATAATCCTTATAGTAATAATTATAACCCAGGTTGGAGGAACCACCCAAATTTTTTGTGGGAAGGTCAAGGAAATCAAAAAAATCAAAGACAACAACCTCCTCAAAATTTCCAATATCCGCCCTATCCACAGGAGAAGAAGCTGAACCTTGAAGAGATGCTGACAAGATTCATGGCATCCACAGTAAAACCATCTCCAAGACACCTAAACCACCCTTAAGACCCAACAAGCATCGATCAAAGGGATCGAGAGCCAAGTTAGGGAAGTAACTAAGTCAGTTGAGGAAGTTTCTAAGACAGTGGGACAACTTACTAACACAGTTGGATAGCTTGCAAAAATAATTTTCGAACGACCGCAAGGGCGTCTACCAAGCAACACTGAGATTAATCCAAAGGAGCAAATCCAAGCCATAACAGCTCAAGAAAGTGAAGGATTAGACGAACCCAGTCAAATACAAAGAAACGAGGTAGAAGAAGGTAAAGTTGAGGTAACACAAGAGAAACCAAAACCGGTAATCAAGGAGTACCAACCTCGCATACCATATCCTGAAGCATTAACAAGAGACGACACTGAGGAACAGTTCGGTAAGTTTCTTAAACTTTTAAAAAAATTACATATTAACTTACTGTTACTTGAAGCTCTTTCACAGATGCCAGATTCTAGAAAATTTTTAAGAGAACTTTTGACGAACAAGTGAAGGATAGACGAGGCATCACACATGGAACTAAACGCAATGTGCTCAGCAATCTTGCAAAATAAACTACCACGGAAATTAAAAGATCCAGGGAGTTTTACAATTCCATGCTTAATTGGTAGTTTATCTATTGATAATGCGTTAGCCGATCTAGGGGCAAGCATAAATGTCATGCCTTATAAATTGTTTAAACAACTAGGTCTAGGGAAACCCAAGCAAACTAGGATGAGCATTCAATTAGCTGATAAAACTGTTAGAATTCCTAGGGGTATTATCGAAGATGTTCTTGTAAAAATTGACAAATTCATTTTCCCAGTAGATTTTGTTGTCTTAGAAATGGATGAGGATAATTCGATTCCCTTAATATTAGGAAGACTATTTTTAGCAACTGCCAGGACTAAAATTGATATTGATGCAGGAGAACTCATACTTCGTGTAGGTAATGAGACGATCACCCTCAAGGCTCTCGACTCAGCCAGAACATCGAGTGATAAAGGTACGAACGTTAATTCTATTGATAACCATTCGGTTAACCCTTATTTTCAGGAAGCACCACCGAAGAACACAACTGAACCCAATCCTAAACCCAGTGTTAACAAAGAATTAGCTCACGAAGAACAAGGGATTAAGATCGATGAGCTAGACGAGTGGAAGACGCACTTCAAGGAAAAATTAGGGTTACACGACGAAGAACCAGAACCACACAAGGTAAAACCAAAGGAGCCCCCAAAAGAGCTAATAGGAACAACAAACCACTTCAAAATAGGAGACCAGGTACTGTTAGATAAGGAAGATCCTTGAATATCTCCTCCAGACCCTAACACAAATAAAGAAATACCTTTTAGGGTAACCAGTGTTTTCCCATACGGAACAGTCGAGGTAAGTAATCCTATTTTTGGTACTTTTACTATCAACGCATCTCGACTTGAACTTTTTCACGAGGATAAAACTGATAGCATGAGGAAGGACTTCCAACTCCTCAAACCACCCTGATGATGCAAACGAGAGGAAAGTCTAGCTTAAGACTATAAATGAGCGCTTCTCGGGAGGCAACCCGAGCACTAACCCCATTAACTTTTACATTTTTATTTTTTCTTATTTGTTCTATTTTACCCTTTCTTTATAGTATCTAGCTTTAAACTAACCAAAAAGTGCAGATTTCTAGGCCACACGGCCTAGCACACGGCCGTGGCCGTGGCCGTGTGGATGCCTCGGATTGCCGTACTGACATGGCAGAGGTGGTACGAGTCAGAGTGAATCAAATCTTTGAAGTCACGACTCCAACCACCGCCCCACGGGCACCGACAAAATGCCACGGCCGTGCGATGCGGCCGTGGACGACACTGACTTATCACCAACGGGTGTGGCAATCTATAAAACGGGCATGGGTGAACCAACACACCTAAACACACAGCCGTGCGAGGGAGCCGTGTGAATCGACACGCCTAAGGAGCACGGGCGTGGGATTATACCAGGTTTGAAAATCTATTTACACCCCCTCCCTTCCCTCTTCTCCTACTAACTTTCAACCTTCAACTTTTCATTTTCTTTCCTACCCCTCTTCTCTATACCCTTGAGCTACACCAAAACATGCCAAAGAAGCGGAAGAAGCCAAGCACAGTCTCCCTCATGGAGACCGATACATATAAGTTCATGCCGGTCGCTTCAATCACTCGCCAAGCCAAGGGTCTTTGAGACCAATTATCTGTTCTTTTATTTTATCTTCTCCTTTATTTTCCTTCTCTTTAACACTCTTATGCTCAATTTAGTTTATCTTAGTTTTTTTATTTTAGGTTCTAAAGGCTGCTATGGAATCACGCCACGACCACCACCATATCCTCAGCCTTAGAAATCACACCAAACAATAAGGACTCTACGGTCCATCCATATTTTCTTTTAATTTTAGTTTCATCATTATTTTTCTCCACTTTAGCTTGCTTTTCTTTAAATATTTAATTAGTATAGTTTTAATTATTATTATTATATCCTGGCTAATTCTCCATGAGCTACCCAATTTCTTCCTCTAGCGCAGGATCGTCATCCAGACCGGCCCCTCCAACTTATCTTTCACCTCCGACTCAAGGAATCCATCCAAAATTCAGTGAGTTTCACTTCTCTCTATATCTTATGATTTTAGTATTATTGTCTATATAGCTAACTTTGTACATTGAGGGCAATGTACATCTTAAGTGTGGGGGGTGAACAACCTAAAAAGGTGCCTAATGTTTTCATTATTCTCAAATTTCTGAAATTAGGTGCCAAACTTTTTGCATTGTTCTCAAAATCCTGAATTTAGTCTTGTTTTTAAGTAAATTCCTCATATTACTAATTAGGATGAAATTTCTAATAATTTATGATTTTTATTGATATGTTTTAGATTAAGTCATTGATAATTGTGCATTGATAAATAAATTCTAAGAATACTAGAGAATCAAGCATGATAAGTCTATTTTTCAGAAATTAAAAATTTTCTAGGTTGTCGAACTAAGTTTAAATATTACTTTGAAGTTTGAAATTTACGAGGTTGATGTCAAAATACCCATAATTTTTGTGAGATTTTGAGCCTTATAGAGCATATATTCGTTTTCATGCTCACTTTATTGATTATGAGTATGTCAACATTGATTTGTTATTCTAGAGCTTGCCTCGTTTATACATATCGCGACCACACCTATGATTTGATATACAGAGATGATTAAGGCACCTAGGTTTTAACCCACTAACTCCATAAAAAGCCTACCTTCACAATTAACCCGTAGTGAACCCCTTTTAATCCTAACAACCCTTTTTATTGACATAATGTAATATCCTAGATTTAGGGGTTATGCGTTTATGCATAATTCAAATGATAGTGGGCTTAGTGTGTGTTTGGATATGTTTTAAGGGTTTTTAAAATTTTAGAATGTAAGGGAATGCCTTAGAAAAATATTAGATTTTTAGTCTTAGAAGGGGAGCTAAGCAAAATTGGCCTTAAGAAAATTAGTTTGAGGTTTTAATCACAATGAGTTGATTGGTAAAGTGGCAAGTGGCTGTGGAAGTGTACTAATGGTCTTAGGTTCGAATCCCATGGATGACATTAAGGTGACTTTTAATTTTTTGTAAGGCATGTGTTGGTCAAATTTTACTTATGGTAAGGATGGACTTTGTTATTTATGGATAGTAGACTAAGGAATAAGGCAAGTGCTTATTTATGGTATGGTATCAAGGAATTTTGGTAGGATAAGGGGACATAAGGCTTGAAGTATGGAGGGCTGTTTTGGAAATTTTTCTATGGCCATTCGACCATGAATGTAGACAGTTTAGTGGACTAGGGGGGGTTGACTTAATTTTGAATGTGATTAGGAGGAAATAAGGAGAAATTTAGGAGTGATTTTAATTCAAAATTAGTTTGAATTGATGGCAAAAAGAATTTTGAGTGTGGAGGCCGTATGTGGGTCTCTTTTGGGTGATAATTTCGGTCATGAGTGGGAGGGGGAATAGCCAAATTTCCTATTTGAGGTCTAGAAGTTCTTTTTGGGTTCTTTTTCTTTCTTTAGTATTCTCTTTTGAAACTTTCTTTTCACCCTTGCCATCGCCGAAATTTGCACCCTATTTCTTGACCAAAAGCCAAAAGTTGGAAGTCATTTTGTGCATCTTTTTCTTTTTTGCAACTTATTTTCCTTCCATTCACTTCCTAAAAATCGAAACCCATCCTCTCATTTGCAACAAAGCCGAAACCTCTCCACCTTTGTTCTTCATTGCCAAATTCTCCTAACTTTCATCTACACTTCTTTTCTTCTTTTCTATACCTATTTTGTGTTAGCCGATTATCCCATCTCCATTTGGGAGTTCTTGCCGAATCTTTTAGAGCCTTTAGAGGGGGAGGTGTCGACATTCCTTTTCATCAATCTTCCAATCAGTTTCGGGTATAGTAAGTATTTTCTTAGCAATCGAATTCTCTACTTCTTCATTTAGTATGCCGAAACCAATAGTTGGCCTTGGTTTCTAAGGGATGGCCAAATGTATGTAGAGTCATAATATTGTGTTTCTTTTGTGTAGCCAACGGTAAGGAGCCTTAAGGTGGATTGTAAGAATTTAATTCATCAAGGTAAGTGTTATGTGGTGATTCGAGATTTAGTTAAGCAAAGTAGGTGATTTGTAGTATTCGGCCATAGGCCATTGTATGAGTTTAAGTGATGACCGATTTCTGACTTTGGTTCTTAGGAACAAATCGATTGGAATAAGAGAGTTTTCGGATTGAGTAAACTGTACAAAAGGTGTGTAGTTATCGTGATTTGTTTCTTGATTGTTTATATGTGTTATTATGTATATGCGTATGATGTGTACTGCAGAACCGCAATAATGGCTAAAATGATGGATACCCATGTTGAATAATCGATTAACAAGGTCAGTATTTTATGATGTTAATTTACATATGATCTATGTTTGAAAACGTGATAGCATGTGATGTATGCTTATTTTTATGATATTGTGGCATGATACATGGGACTTGGGATGTGACTATCGAAGGAAAGGGTGTACTTTATGTACGTGGTCTGATGTTAGCCTTGTGCTACATTGGCGCTTGATGTTAGCTATGTGCTTCATCAAGGGAGGTGTTGGCTAGGTGCCCATCTCGGCGGTTGATAGTTGTGTGCATCACCGTGGATTAATTGATGTGTGGGATCACTTATGTGATCGGTGGCTTAGCCACGGCCTTGAGCGACAAGTCCGCCGAGGTAAGTTATGTGGGATCACTTAGGTGATCGGTGGATTAGCCACGGCCTGGGGGTGAAAGCCGAGGTAGGTGTAATGGATGGAATTAGGTTGGGTTGGGCTTCATTTTGCATAATTTTGTATATGGATTTGTGTGGATATGGGCCAAGCCCATATGTGGAGACATGTGAAATAATTACACACCGAGTGTGTGACTCACCCAATTTTTCTCAAACCTTAAAGGTGATGCATAAAGCTTGGACCGGGTTGGAGTGGATGCGAGGTGGCCCATGCAGAAGATGTTTTCACTTAATTTATGCATTTTATATTATCAGTATTTTCGAATTATTATTTATTGTAATAAGGGCCACTTTAAATATTTAAGGATTTTTATTATGTTTTAAGTTGGATTGTCGATTATATTATTATCTGAAAATGTTTTATTTTTAGTAACTTATATTTTAAAATATATGTTAGAGTTTTTTTTTTTAAATCGAAGAAATTGTAACAACTTGATTTTATTTGGATTTATAAATATACAATGTTTTATTAAAGACAATAAATTTTTTTTTATGTTTTCACTCTAAGTCAAAATATTTTTCAAACGTTTTCCGCAGTGGCATTCTAAATTCGGCCGTGGCGTATGGGCCGAGTTTGGGGTGTTACACATAACCGCTAATATTAACCCAAAACCCTTTGTTTTTGTTATCACCATTCTTTTCCGACTTCCCTTATATCGTGATTTGATTTGATTAATAGCCTAACTATGTTTTTATTTCAGTAATTTATCCTTTGTTATATATTTATATATTTATGATTTGTTCTTAAAAAAAATCGAAGTATATTCATTATTCATAACTAGTTTTGTGATTAAGTGAGCTTATACGTGTGAATTCCAAATATTGAAGAAGAAGCTCACATTATTAGTATTATTAGCTTTCAGATTGATGTAATTATTTTTATTGCTTTATTGTTCTAGTTAGGTATTTTATCAATTCGATCTCGATTCTAACTTTCTAATTCAGCCTGTATCCACACCTTAACCCTAGCCCCGTTACAACCCTAATTAAAGACCTTTTGATTTGTGCATCATCTCATATTATAGTGGTGGACATTTGATTTTCAGGCAAGCCTATGAGATTAACTTTTCATGTTCGACTTTTGAGCGCTTTTTCCTGAACTTTAAACACTTTGAGTGATTTGAGTGAATCTCTAGTGAGGATGTCAATCCTTGTCAGTTTTGAATTAAAGGTAATTATTTAGATAATGGGAGACGCCTATATTTTCGAGCTACAAATCTATGACTTAGATTGTTTGAATCCTTAGGACTCTTTGGATTGAATTATCCATGTATAAATTATTTATGAATTATGATAAGACATTGTTGATAGGAATTAAGAATTATAGAAAGTTCGTTTTAATTGTAAGTTGAGAATTTTGCTTGAGGACAAGCAAAAGCTTAAGTGTGAGGGTATTTGATAAATCGAAATAGTAACATATTTTAGGCCAACATTTAGCATACTTTTGGATGAATTATCCCTTGATTTATGTAAAAAGGTGCTCTTAATCCTTTCTTTTCATGTCTTATACTCATGAAAGAACCCAAGAATAAAAAGAATGAGAAACGGGCTCAAAACGGTCCAAAATAGGCCAAAGAAGAAATCGACACGGCCTGGACTAAAGCCCACACGGCCGTGCCTCCTCAAATATACTAGAACATGGCCACAACCATGATTTACAAGGTCGTGCCTCACTAACGGAGTCCAACACGACCTGGCCACGATTCACACGGGCGTGTGCCACGGTCGTGCCCCTGCCGTGGAGGAGAGTAATTTCACTCGGATTTGGATACTTAGGGGCAAAGAAACACATTCCAAAAGCCTATAAATACACCCTAAGTATGACCTAAAAGGAGGACTCGACGGGCAGTCAGCTAGTGTAATATCCTGGATTTTTGGGTTTATGCATTTGTGCTTAAATAAATGTGAAATTATGTCTATGTGTGTGATAAATGTGTTTTATGAATTTTTGAGAACCTTAGAATGTAGGAAAATGCCTTAGAAATTATTCGATTTTAAGCTTAAAAGAGAAAGCTAGGCAGAGGAGGCCCTAAGAGAAATTGTAGGGAAAACACAACACAAAAATCAGCTTGTTAAAGTGGCTTGGAGGCGCCACTTAAAGCCTCTGTAAGTGACGCCATATGCAGTGGGCAATGGGCTAGGTTCGAGCTGCAAGGGAAGCAAATAAAAGGGTTTTATTTTGCTGCAGGAGTGAACAGTAGTGGACGGCATTAAGGCACTAAAGGGATGAGTTTAATCCTTTTTAAAAAATTCGGCTAAGATAAGGGATAAATGATGGATTATTTTTATTAATTTTTGAATGAAGTGATAAAGACAAAAACAAGGGATTAGATAAGGGATGAGGAGTTGGCAGAATATGGGGTACAAGGGATGGTATTTTCGGTTTAATGATAGCAAGGTAGGTGTGCCGAAAATTCTTCTCTTCTCATCTTTTCATTTGTGCCAAAATTCTCAAAAAGATCAGCTTGTGTCCCTTTTCTTTTCTTCATTTTTGCTACTCACTTCCATAAGTCGAATTTCGTCGAGCCACACTTTCTTCTTCTTCCCATCAAAGGCCGAACATCCTCCTCTCAAAATCCCACCATAGCCGATTCTCCCTAAGCCTCATACTCTTTCTTTTCTTTCCTTTGTTGAAGCCGAAACCCTCTAGTGTTCATCAAAAGCCGAAATCAATTAACATCTAAGCCATAGTTGGATAGCCCAATGGGTTCTGTAAAGGTGTTGCCGATTTCAATATTAAGGGTAAGGATTCTACCATCATCGCTTTATTTCTTTTTCTTGTGGCGAAATCAAAGCACTAATCCCATTAGAATTCTTTGGCTGAAACTTTGAAGGGTCTAAGGATTTCTCTTGTAGTCGATTTCAAGAAAGAATCTTTCGAGATTTGAAGTGATCAAGGTAAGTGATATGTAGCATTCGCCCAGGGCCATTTTCCATAGGTTTATGCATAAGTCGATTCTCGACAGTTAGTAGGCGCAGGATTTCGACTACCCAAGGAGCAAGTGATAGTTTCGGATTTGATTAGTGATCAAATCGGCAAAAAAGGTAAGAATTTAAGTTGTGATAATCCTTCGGATTTGATTGTATGTTTCGATTGGGTTTTGCTAAGAAACTTAATGTTGGTGAATGTAGGAACTAAGGATCTAAAGCGTTAGATCGGGATTTTCGGGATTTCGGTGAATTCGTTATAAACGGTGTGTATCCCACATCTGAATCTTGATTGATTTACTGGTATTATTTTAATATATGTGTTAATAATAATACGGAAAAGTGGGCTAAGGTACCATGCAATGGTACAAAGTACTCAGTACGTAATCTTAACATCATGTTAATAAATGTTATGAACATGTGGAATATGGCATGTATGTGAACATTGATAAGAATGTGAAATAAGGCCTAAGCCATGATATTTGCGTGATTGTATGACATGGGGCATATGGGTTATATGGAAAGGGGAAGTGATCTGGTGGTTTATACCACAATATCTAAATGTGGTGACTCATGTCACGATATCCGAATGTGGTGACTTCAGTCACATAATCTGAATGTGGTGACTTATGTCACAAAATATATTATCTGGTGGCTATGCCACGAATTTATAAGGGCGATGTGCTAGTCTTCTGCAGCGACTGCCTTCGATGATGTGTAGCGGAAGGGTGGGTGGACTTAGTAGTCCCCACGATGTGATGGTTGGTACGGGTGATGTGTAGCGGATGGCATCTAGGTTTGGGTTCGGGATTGCATCATTATACTTAATTACTATTTGTATATGTATGAATTTACATGCCTAAATCGTTGGGACTTAGTGTTGGCTGTACACACTGAGTCTGTTTGACTCACCCCGTTGTGGGATATCTTTTCTGGTGACACTCAGTGATGGACCGGGTCGGCAGGAGCTCAGTGGTGGCCATGCTCAGCTCAAAATTTATTTTTATCTTGGACTTTCTATTTTCAAGTATTTTAGATTTATTTCGGGTTTTCTTTGATGTAATAAGACCACTAGTATGAAACTGTTTATGCATGCATTTTAATTATTTAGTATGATACGAATTTTATAAATTTAAAGTTTAAGCAACTTTTCTTAAAAACAAAGTTTAAATGTTTAGACACCTAAACACAAACGATTTTCGAATTAAAGATTAACCCCAAGACAACTCGGTATTTTTATAAAACCACCCCAAATTTTCCAAGGTAATAAACATGAAATTGAAGCGTTTTACTCGAGGAACATACCAGATCCGGTCTGGGCTCGTGGGCCGGGTTTGGGGTGTTTCAGTTTGGTATCAGAGCCCAGTTTTAAACTCTAGGCCTTGGGTTTAAAGCCCATAATGTTTTCAAAATAGAGCCCAAATAAGTTTTGTGAAAATTTTTGTGACATGAGCAGGTTTTCTGGCATGGCACCTAAGTCTCCGACCCGAAGTCCACCAGGTAAGTACTCCTAACTGTTGTGTGAATTATAGTATGATTTGTAGAAGGGTATATCGGGAACGTAGATTAGTATATTAAGTACTTGAGCCCTAGGATTAGTTTACCCCAACATAAGAATTACATAAGACTTAATGCCTAACTAAACAAACTCGTGACTAAGTCGCGAAGTTAGGGGTGTGGCAACCATTGTGCGCATGTCTAGGATTGGATTCGGGAAGAGCTCGGTATTTAAGCGAGTCCTAGTGACTCACCTCCTCTTCGCTCGAATCCTACTCAGTGCGTAGCTACGGTTCACCCTAACCAAGAGGACTCATTCACAAAGCTAAACTCAATAATTAAAACCCGAAAGGGACTAGCCGTATTTTTATAAAAACCCTAGTTTTAAAAATCAACAAATTACCCCTTTGATTAATAGCGAAATTATTTTGAAATTTTTTCCAAAATATTCCCAATTTACAAAATTACCAAAATGACCCCGATTTTCAAAATTTCTGCCATACCTCTGATTTGAGAAAATTTTCAAAAGTACCCTCGAGTTTTGAAAATTTCAAAGTGCCCTGATTTATTAAGATTTTAAAATTGACCCCGCTTTATTACCCAAAATACCTCTGTAGGAGAAATGACGAAAATACCCCTGGGATAGGAACGGACGAAAATGTTTGAATAGTGGAATGTGTGCGGTAGGTACTACTGAATGATTGTGTTTCTCTGAATTAGGATAGAACACTTGGAACGAAAACTCTGAATGATTGAAAGAACCTCTATTAATCTTCTTTTCACAAAATTTCTTCGCGGGTAATCAGTGGAACAAAGGCTAATACATAAAACTTTGTAATCAAATTAAAGCGCGATCGTAGAAATGAGTTCTAGGGGTCGTGGTCGTAATGTACGAGGATGTAGTAGAGGCAGAATGGCCGTATCGAAACCCGTTAGATCGGCTCAAGGATCTGAGAATGAGGTACCACCACCCCCACCACCAGCTGTTGGTGGTGAGCAGCAAGATCGAGATGGGGATGATGCGATGCGCAGTCGCATCTGCGAGTTCTTGAAATGGTGGCTGGAGTAAGAGGAAATATGGGAGCTCAAAAATCTGTACCCGAGCGACTCCGAGCCAATGGCGCTGAGGTGTTTCGTGGTGTATCTGGTGTGGCACCCAGTACGACTGAGTATTGGTTGGAAGCGACAGAGCGAATTATGGATGAAATTTGGATCCGACTCATCGAAGAGAAGTCGAAGGAATGGTGTCGCTACTTCAGCGATGAGGCATATCGGTGGTGGCTCATAGTTCGGGATGGTGCTACAGCTGAGGATCTCACTTGGGAGTATGTTAAGGTGGCATATCAGAAGAAGTATGTTGGAACTAGTTATACTGATGCTCAGAGGAAGGCATTTCTAGGGTTGGTTTAAGGGAACAAGTCCGTAGCGGAATATGAGACTGAATTCTTAAGGTTGAGCCGGTATGCTCGAGGAATTGTGGCTACAGAGCATGAACGATGTGTCCGGTTTGAGGACGGACTTAGGGATGATCTAAGGTTGTTGATAGCTCATGAAGAGGAGCGAGAATTTGCGATGTTGGTGGAAAAGGCTAAGGTAGCCGAAGGGTTAAAGAATCTGTAAGGCGTAATACTGGTCGGAGCAGTGCATAAGAGAAGGTTTGGATCATCAGGGTCATCTGGGAATGCGCAGAAGAGGCCTAGAGTTGATGGGCCGCAAGGTCAGCAAGTTGTGAAAGGAGGGCAGTATCGTACTTGTGATCAGTATGGGAAGAGGCACCTAAGAGAGTGTTGGAAGAAGACGGGAGGATGTTTTAAGTGTGGATCTAAGGAACATGTGATCAAGGACTGTCCTATAATGATAGACGGGAGTCGCCCAGCTGGTCAGGGTGTTAATCAGGCCGGAAGAGGTGGACAGCAGCCTCAGCGAGGTCGTGGTCCGAATGGTAGAGGTAACGTTGCTAGAAGAGGAAGAGGAACACCGGGCTGAGGTGTTGGCAGTGCCGAGGTAAGACAGCCAGGTCTAGTGTATGCGGTTCATCGAAGGGAAGACAGCGATGCACCTGATGTTATAACGGGTACGTTCCTTATATCGGAGTTACCCTTTATTGCTTTGATAGACATAGGGTCAACTCATTCCTATGTTGCTAGTGAAGTATCCGAAACTTTGCATGTGAACTTTGAGACTGTACCTAGGAAGATGACTGTACTTAGTCCTTTAGGGCAGACGGTGATAGTAGATAAACTCTTTAAGGAAGTGCCTTTAGAAGTTCGGGGACGCAGCCTTCACGGTGACTTAGTGGAACTACCATTCGGGGAATTTGATCTAATCTTAGGCATGGATTGGTTAGTGAAGTATCGTGCGAATGTGGATTACGCCGCTAAACGCATGTCGTTGAGAACTCCCGATGATAAGGAAGTTGTGGTGATGGGCGAAAGACGGAACTATTTGTCGAATGTAGTATCCGCCCTTAAGGCGGAGAAGATGGTAAGGAAAGGATGTCTGGTTTTTTTTGATGAGGGTCAGTGCCTTGGGCACTAAGGAAACAAGTGTGGAAGGGGTTAGAACGGTAAAGGAATTGTGGATGTCTTTTCGGAGGAATTACATGGAATACCCCCTGATAGGGAGGTGGCATTCAGAATTGACTTGTTGCCTGGAACGGCGCCAGTATCTATCGCTCCGTATAGAATGGCACCAAAGGAATTGGTTGAGCTCAAGGCTCAAATCCAAGAGTTACTTGATCGTGGGTTTATCCGACCCAGTGTGTCTCCATGGAGAGCACCGGTCTTGTTTGTGAAGAAGAAGGATGGAACTATGCGTATGTGCATAGATTATCGTCAGTTGAATAAGCTGACCATCAAGAACAAGTACCCGTTGCCGAGGATAGACGACTTGTTTGATCAACTGAAGGGGCCAGCAGTATTCTCGAAGATAGATCTAAGGTCTAGATATCATCAACTTAAGGTGAAGGAAGCAGATATCCATAAGACAGCCTTCCGAACAAGATACGGGCATTATGAGTTCGTAGTAATGCCGTTTGGATTGACGAACGCCCCAGCCGCGTTCATGGATATGATGAACCGGGTTTTTCAACCTTACTTGGATAGGTTCGTCGTTGTGTTCATAGACGATATCCTAGTATACTCCAAGTCTGAGGAGGAACATGATGAGCATCTCCGGATTGTGTTGCAAGTATTAAGGGAGAAGAAGCTCTATGCCAAATTCAGTAAGTGTGAATTTTGGCTGAAAGAGGTCACATTCTTAGGGCATGTGGTGTCTGTTGAAGGAATAAGGGTGGATCCTCGAAAGATTGAGGCAGTATTAGATTGGAAACTACCTAAGTCTGTGGGTGAGGTTCGCAGTTTCTTGGGATTAGCCGGCTACTACAGAAGGTTTGTAGAAGGGTTTTCATCAATAGCCGCACCTTTGACAAAGCTGTTGAGAAAGGAGGTACCTTTCGTTTGGACAGATAAGCAACAGGAGTGCTTTGAGAAGCTTAAGAGGGTTTTGACTGAAGCTTCGGTTTTGATTCAGTCGGAGGCAGGGAAGGACTTTGTGGTGTACTGTGATGCTTCTCACATAGGATTGGGATGCGTATTGATGCAAGATGAGAAGGTAGTCGCTATGCGCTCTCGGCAATTAAGGCCACATGAGGTTAACTACCCGACGCATGATTTAGAATTGGCGGCGGTGGTCTTTGCTCTTAAGGTGTGGAGGCATTATCTTTATGGAAAAAGTCCGTGATCTACACGGACCACAAGAGCCTTAAGTATCTCACGACTCGAGAAGGAGTTGAACTTGAGACAGCGAAGGTGGGTGGAATTACTGAAGGATTATGATTGTTCCATAGAGAGTATCACCCGGGAAGGCGAATGTGGTAGCAGATGCTCTAAGTCGGAAAGTAGTATCGGATTCGAGGGCGATGTTTGCACATCCGAGCTTGTATGACGATGGAAGTCTGCTGGCAGAGTTGCAAGTTAAGCCGACATGGCTGAATGAGGTGAAGGAAAGTCAGTTAGTGGATGAGGATTTCGGTGCTAAGTTGCAGCAAGTGCAGAGTGGGGAGTTGGAAGATTACGGTATTAATGACGAGGGAGTATTATGTTTCAAGGGCAAGGTCTGTATGCTGAAGAATGAGGACTTAAGGCAGAGAATTCTTCAGGAATCGCATGGTAGCCCTTATACTATGCATCCTGGAGGTACCAAGTTGTACAGGGATCTAAGAGAATAGTTTTGGTGGCCTGGTCTTAAGAGGGAAGTTACCGAATTTGTAGGGAAATGCTTGACGTGTCAGCAAGTTAAGGCTGAACACCAAGTTCCGTCAGGATTGCTTCAGCCGATAAAGATTCCGCAGTGGAAGTGGGAGAGAATCACCATGGACTTCGTTAGTGGGCTTCCCCTTACGCCTACTAAGAAGGACTCGGTATGGGTGATAGTGGATCGGTTGACAAAGTCTGCGCATTTCATTCCAGTGCGGGTTAATTATTCTTTGCAGAAGTTGGCGAAGTTGTATGTGGCGGAGATTGTAAGGTTGCATGGAGTACCGGTGTCAATTATTTCAGATAGGGATCCAAGGTTTACGTCTCGGTTTTGGAAAGCTCTGCATCAAGCTTTAGGCACCAGATTGGATTTCACTACAGCTTTTCATCCGCATTCGGACGGTCAGTCGGAACGAGTGATCCAAGTGTTGGAAGATATGTTGAGGGGCTGTGTAATAGACTTTAGAGGAAGTTGGGAAGAATACTTGCCTTTAGCGGAATTTGCATACAATAATAGCTATCAAGCCAGTATTCAGATGGCACCATATGAAGCGTTGTATGGACGGAAGTGTCGCACTCCTACGTGTTGGGCGTAATTAGGGAACGTCTGTGTTTTGGGGCCAGAGATCGTGGCTGAATCCGAGGAGAAGGTTGAGGTAATTTGGGCACGGTTGAAGGAAGCATCTGATAGGCAGAAGTCGTATGCAGATCTTAAACGGAAGGAAATAGAATTTGATGTGGGGGATCAAGTGTTTCTTAAGGTATCGCCTTGGAAGAAGGTTATGAGATTTGGTCGCAAAGGGAAACTAAGTCCAAGGTTTATAGGACCTTATCGGGTATTGAAGCGAGTTGGACCAGTGGCATACCAGTTAGAGTTGCCTCCGGAGTTGAAGCAAATGCACAATGTATTCCATGTTTCTATGCTACGTCGCTATCGATCGGATCCATCTCATGTAGTTCCAGTTGAGGAGGTGGAGCTAAGACCAGATTTGTCCTACGAGGAAGAGCCGATTCAGATTTTGGAACGAGATGTGAAAGTGCTACGAAGGAAGTCAGTTCCTTTAGTCAAAGTGTTATGGCGCAATCATGGATCGGAGGAAGCTTCATGGGAGCCAGAAGAAGCAATGCGGCAGCAATACCCTCACTTATTTTAGCCAGGAAATTTCGAGGTCGAAATTATTTTAAGGGGGGTAGAACTGTAATATCCAGGATTTTTGGGTTTATGCATTTGTGCTTAAATAAATGTGAAATTATGTCTATGTGTGTGATAAATGTGTTTTATGAATTTTTGAAAACCTTAGAATGTAGGAAAATGCCTTAGAAATTATTCGATTTTAAGCTTAAAAGAGAAAGCTAGGCAGAGGAGGCCCTAAGAGAAATTGTAGGGAAAACACAACACAAAAATTAGCCTGTTAAAGTGGCTTGGAGGCACCACTTAAAGCCTCTGTAAGTGACGCCATATGCAGTGGGCAAGGAGCTAGGTTCGAGTTTGCAAGGGAAGCAAATAAAAGGGTTTTATTTTCTTTGCAGGAGTGAAACAGAGGGACGGCATTAAGGCACTAAAGGGATGAGTTTAATCCTTTTTAAAAAATTTGGCTAAGATAAGGGATAAATGATGGATTATTTTTATTAATTTTTGAATGAAGTGATAAAGAGAAAAACAAGGGATTAGATAAGGGATGAGGAGTTGGCCGAATATGGGGTACAAGGGATGGTATTTTCGGTTTAATGATAGCAAGGTAGGTGTGTCGAAAATTCTTCTCTTCTCATCTTTTCATTTGTGCCGAAATTCTCAAAAAGATCAGCTTGTGTCCCTTTTCTTTTCTTCCTTTTTGATACTCACTTCCATAAGCCGAATTTCGTCGAGCCACACTTTCTTCTTCTTCCCATCAAAGGCCGAACATCCTCCTCTCAAAATCCCACCATAGCCGATTCTCCCTAAGCCTCATACTCTTTCTTTTCTTTCCTTTGTTGAAGCCGAAACCCTCTAGTGTTCATCAAAAGCCGAAATCAATTAACATCTAAGCCATAGCCGGATAGCCCTGTGGGTTCAGGTAAAGGTGTTGCCGATTTCAATATTAAGGGTAAGGATTCTACCATCATCGTTTTATTTCTTTTTCTTGTGGCCGAAATCAAAGCACTAATCCCATTAGAATTCTTTGGCCGAAACTTTGAAGGGTCTTCCGGGATTTCTCTTGTAGCCGATTTCAAGAAAGAATCTTTCGAGATTTGAAGTGATCAAGGTAAGTGATATGTAGCATTCGGCCAAGGGCCATTTTCCATAGGTTTATGCATGTTTCGATTCTCGGCGATTAGTAGGGTGGATTTCGACTACCCATGGAGCAAGTGACAGTTTCGGGATTTGATTAGTGATCAAATCGGCAAAAAGGTAAGAATTTAAGTTGTGATAATCCTTCGGGATTTGATTGTATAAGCCGATTGGGTTTTGCTAAGAAACTTAGTGTTGGCCGAATGTAGGAACTAAGGATCTAAAGCGTTAGATCGGGATTTTTGGGATTTCAGTGAATTCGTTAAGTAAACCAGGTGTGTATCCCACACTGAATCTTGATTGATTTACGGTATTATTTTAATATATGTGTTAATAATAATATGAAAAGTGGGCTAAGGTACCATGCAATGGTACAAAGTACTCAGGTACGTAATCTTAACATCATGTTAATAAATGTTATGAACATGTGGAATATGGCATGTATGTGAACATTGATAAGAATGTGAAATAAGGCCTAAGCCATGATATTTGCGTGATTGTATGACATGGGGCATATGGGTTATATGGAAAGGGGAAGTGATCTGGTGGTTTATACCACAATATCTGAATGTGGTGACTCATGTCACGATATTCGAATGTGGTGACTTTGGTCACATAATCTGAATGTGGTGACTTATGTCACAAAATATATTATCTGGTGGCTATGCCACGAATTTATAAGGGCGATGTGCTAGTCGTCTGCAGCGAATGCCTTCGATGATGTGTAGCGAAAGGGTGGGTCGACTTAGTAGTCCCCACGGCGTGATGGTTGGTACGGGTGATGTGTAGCGGATGGCATCTAGGTTTGGGTTCGGGATTGCATCATTATACTTAATTGCTATTTGTATATGTATGAATTGACATGCCTAAATCGTTGGGACTTAGTGTTGGCTGTACACACTGTGTCTGTTTGACTCACCCCGTTGTGGGATATCTTTTCAGGTGACACTCAGTGATGGACCGGGTCGGCAGGAGCTTAGTGGTGGCCATGCTCCGCTCAAAATTTATTTTATCTTGGACTTTCTATTTTCAAGTATTTTGGATTTATTTCGGGTTTTATTTGATGTAATAAGACCACTAGTATGAAACTGTTTATGCATGCATTTTAATTATTTAGTATGATACAAATTTTATCAATTTAAAGTTTAAGCAACTTTTCTTAAAAACAAAGTTTAAATGTTTAGACACCTAAACACAAACGATTTTCGAATTAAAGATTAACCCCAAGACAACTCGGTATTTTTATAAAACCACCCCAAATTTTCCAAGGTAATAAACATGAAATTGAAACGTTTTACTCGAGGAACATACCAGATCCGGTCTGGGCTCGTGGGCCGGGTTTGGGGTGTTTCAGCTAGGCCAAGGAGCCGAGCCGAAAAGGTCAGATTTGTGGGAAACTCTCAAGGGATAGCCAGTTGATCCATCTCAAGAAGCCGAAATTCTACTCAAGATGGAGGATCTCCTCTTCAATTCCTTCAGGGGGTTTTAGGGATTTCTTATGTTTTGTTTTATCTTTTCTTTTGAGATGTTTTCTTTTATTATTATGAACTAAACCCTTCAGATACCTAAAGGGGATGAAACCTAGATGAATCTTGTTATTGTTTTCTGAACTATATGATAAATACTTGATTTGTTCTTAATTATGTGTGCTTAATTCTTGTGTTGATATTTCGTGGATATTAGTTCAAGTTGAATGTGCTTAGGTCGTGGAGCAAAAGTCCCTGATTAAGAGTAGATCTAGCATAATTAAGCGGAGTTGATCGCGCGCCTAGAGATAGGGTGACGAGATTTTGCCGGATTAGGGTGAAACCTAATATGGGATGTCCATAGATCGATTTACTGCTATTCTAGGGGGTTATTAATGGGAAAGAGATTTCAATTAATTAACCTAGGGTTAGATGTTATTCGCCTTGAGAGAGGGTTTAATATACGTTAGGGAGTTCTACGGATCAAGTCAAGTGAATAAATCGTCTGGTTCAGTGTTAGATAACAAGTGAAGTCTAGGTGGATTCTTCCTAAGGGTATCGTCTTAATCAACTGAGTTTTTCCTAAGTATTTCCCCAATTCATTCTTTTTGCCTTTGCGTCTTTAGCTTAGTAATTAGTTAATTTAGATTAATAAACAAGTTCACTTATTTTAGGCTAAATAATAGAAAGAAAGTTAGTATTAGTACTTTTAGTTCCTTTGGGTTCGACAATCCGGTCTTGCCTAAGCTATACTACTGTTCGATAGGTGCACTTGCCTCAATCGTTGTCATAGTTAGTTTCCAGGTTCGATCATTATCTTTATAAATTTAAAACTCTAACTTCACAGTGATCAAGCTGAGTTCAGAAAAGAGAAGGGCTGTGAGTGAAGACCGAGATGCTAGAAAGAGGCTGATGGGCAAGTCATACCAAGCCCAGTCGAAAAGATCCAAGGAAGTGAATCCTCAGACGACAGCACTAGTGGGTTATTCGCATCGAGACTTGGGCAATACTCGCTAGGGTTCGAGAGTCCAAGCTCCCTCGATGGAAAGTGTGGGCAATACAAAGAGTAAACCGGAGTGTCCAAGTTGTGGTAAATACCACACTGGAGAGTGTTGGGGAAATATTCGAAAATTTTATAAGTGTGGTTCCCCTGACCACTTTATCCGGAACTGCCCCGAGAGGGATGAAAAGGAAGAGAGTCAAGAGCTGAGACCTAGTGATGTGTCTACGAGGGGTAGACCACCAAGGAACCCGATAGGCAGGAATAGTGGTAGAGGTGCGCCAAGAGATTCTACTGTGAGACCAGAGGGTCGGGCACCTACGAGGACGTATGCTATTCGCGCTCGCGAAGAAGAATCCTCCCCTGATGTGATAACGGGTACTTTTTCTCTTTATGACACATTCGTTATTGCTTTAATAGATCCAGGGTCTACTCATTCTTATATTTGCATGAGATTAGCATCTAGTTTGAGTATGACCGTTGAGTCTAAGGACATAGTGGTTAAGGTGTCAAACCCGTTAGGAAAGCATGTGTTAGTGGACAAAGTGTGTAAGAATTGTCCTTTATTGATTGACAATCATTGTTTTCCGGTAAATCGTATGTTGTTGCCGTTTGATGAGTTTGATTTAATCCTAGGCATAGATTGGTTGACTACCCATAATGTCTTAGTGAACTGTGGTAGTAAGTTTATTAAATTGGAATATGAGAGTGGAGATGTGGTTCGGGTTGAATCAGGTGGATCGGATAGTCTACCAGTGATGATTTCTTCCCTAGTGGCTGAGAAATGTTTGAGAAAAGGATGTGAGTCCTATCTTGCTTTTGTGTTGAATACTCGAGAGATTGGAGTATAGTTTGAAACAGTGCCAGTGGTATGTGAGTATCCAGATGTATTTCCGGAAGAGTTACCCGGATTACCTCCAGTGAGAAAGGTCAAGTTTGGAATTGAGTTGATTCCGGGAATGGAACCTATTTCAATTGCTCCATATAGATTGGCACCTATAGAGTTGAAAGAACTGAAGGTTCAGTTGCAAGAGTTGACAGATAAGGGTTTTACAAGACCGAGCTACTCGCCGTGGGGTGCTTCGCTATTATTCGTGAAGAAGAAAGATGGGTCTATGAGGTTGTGTATAGACTATAGACAACTGAACAAGGTGACGGTGAAGAATAAGTATCCTTTACAAAGGATTGGTGATCTCTTTGATCAACTAAAGGGAGCTACAGTGTTCTCCAAGATAGACTTGGGGTCTGGTTATTATCACCTCAGAGTAAAAGAGCAAGATGTGTTGAAAACTGCATTTCGGACAAGGTATGGCCATTATGAGTTTTTGGTTATGCCGTTTGGTTTGACGAATGCACCTGCGATTTTTATGGATCTGATGAACCGTGTTTTTAGACCGTATGTGGACAAGTTTGTAGTTGTCTTCATTGACGACATATTAATCTATTCTCGGGATGAGAACAATCATGAAGAGCATTTGAGAATTGTCTTGCAAACTTTGAGATATAAGCAGTTGTATGCTAAGTTTAGCAAGAGTGAGTTTTGGCTCCGAGAGGTCAGATTCCTAGGACACATGGTGTCAGGTGATGGTGTCAGAGTTGACCCGAGTAAGATGTCGGCTGTTGTGGATATGAAACCACCGAAGAACGTGTCAGAAATCAGAAGTTTCTTGGGATTAGCGGGATATTACAGATGTTTCGTAAAGGGGTTCTCTGTGATTGCCACCCCGATGACGAAACTATTGCATAAAGATGTCAAGTTTAAATGGACTGAGACATGTCAATAGAGCTTCGAGAGACTGAAAATAATGTTGACTGAAGCACCGGATTTGGTTCAACCAGAATCAGGGAAAGAGTTCGTGGTTTACAGTGATGCGTCGTTTAATGGTCTTTGTTGCGTGTTGATGCAAGAGGGTAAGGTAGTCGCTTACGCCTCGAGGCAGCTAAAGCCATACGAGAAGAATTATCCGACTCATGATTTGGAGTTAGCGGCGATTGTTTTTGCATTAAAGATTTGGCGACATTACTTATATGGTGAGAAGTGCCGAATCTTTACGGATCACAAGAGTTTAAATTATTTGATGGATCAGAAGGATCTGAATCTAAGACAGAGATGGTGGCTTGAGTTGTTGAAAGACTATGAGTTAGTCATTGACTACCACCCGGAAAAAGCGAATGTGGTTGCGGATGCCCTGAGTAGGAAATCCTTGTATGCTCTAAGAGTTATGAGCGTGAGTTTAGCATTGTCTGACGATGGTGCTATTTTGGCAGAGTTGAGAGCTAAGCCACTATTTGTTCAACAGATATGTGAGGCTTAGAAAAATGACAGTGAGATGCAAGCTAAGATAGCTAAGTGCGGATCAGAAAGTGATTCTGATTTTCGAGTGGATTTGAATGGTTGTCTGATGTATCATGACAGAATTTATGTTCCTAAAGATGAGAAGTTGATTCGAAAGGTTTTGCATGAGGCCCACAGTGGATGTTTGTCAGTACATCCAGGCAGTACGAAAATGTACAACGATTTGAGGAAGTTGTATTGGTGAACGGGTATGGAAAGAGATATTTCAGAGTTTGTGACCAAGTGTTTAATTTGTCAACAACTGAAAGTTGAGCATCAAGTGCCTTAGGGATTGCTTCAGCCAGTAATGGTACCCGAATGGAAGTGGGATCAGATTACCATGGATTTTGTAACGGGATTGTCAATGACTCCGAAGAAGAGAGATGATGTGTGGGTTGTTGTGGATAGATTGACAAAGTCGGCTCACTTTATTCCAGTACGTGTTGATTATTCACTGGATAAGTTAGCTGAGTTGTATGTGGCAAGAGATAGTGAGATTGCATGGTGTACTGTGTCTATTATATCGGATAGAGATCCGAGGTTTACTTCGAGATTTTGGAAGAAGTTGCAAGAGGCCATGGGTACGAGATTGAATTTCAGCACTGCGTTCCATCCGCAAACTGATGGTCAGTCTGAAATAGTGATTCAAGTTCTTGAAGATATGCTTCGATGATGTGTGTTAGAATTTGAAGGTAGTTGGGAGAGATATCTACCTTTGGTCGAATTCGCCTACAACAATAGTTATCAGTCGAGTATACAGATGGCACCGTATGAGGCTTTGTATGGTCGTAAGTGTCGGACTCCTTTGTATTGGATCGAGCTTAGTAAGAAGCGGATCCATGGGGTCGATCTAGTGAAAGAAACTGAAGAGAAGGTGAAAGTAATCCGTAATAGTCTGAGAGCTGCTTCGGACCGACAGAAGTCGTACGCGGATTTGAAAAGAAAAGAAATTGAGTTTGAAGTGGGCGACAAAGTGTTTTTGAAAGTGTCCCCGTGGAAGAAGATTATGCAATTTGGACGAAAAGGGAAATTGAGTCCAAGGTTTATAGGGCCGTGTGAGATCACTGACAGAATTGGGCCTGTAGAGTACCGGTTGGCTTTGCCGGTAGAGTTGGAAAAGATTCATAATGTGTTCCATGTGTCGATGTTGCAATGGTATCGCTCTGATCCTTCACATGTGATTCTTTCGACGGAAATTGAGATAAGACCGGATATGTCTTATGAAGAGGAGCCGATTAAGATCTTGGCTCGAGAAGTGAAACAGTTGAGAAATAAGAGTATAGCACTAGTGAAAGTGTTATGGCAGAAACATGGTGTGGAAGAGGCTACATGGGACACGAAAGAAGCTATGAGAGAGAAACATCCAAACCTCTTTACTAGTAAGATTTTCGGGGGCAAAAATCTCTAAAATGGGGGAAAATTGTAACATCTCGGTTTAGGTCCTAGTCGGAATAGTGGTGCGAGACCACAAATCTCAGGGTTATAAATGAGTTATTGAGGTTTATGCCTTATATGCATGCTAGTGTGAAAGTTTCATGAAGCAATTTTGTGAAATTGTGGTTGAATTGTCCAAAAGGACTAAATTGCAAAAGTTGCAAAATGTATGTTTCTAGAAGCTATATGTGTGAAATAGCTTTAGATTATTAATTAGAGGTCCTTAAATAGCAATTTATCCAAATTTTAACTTTTGGACAAAATTGGGCATGGATGAGTTAAAATTTGAAGTTTATCAAAAAGGGCATTTTGGTCATTTAATTATTAAATGATTAAATAGGTGAAAAGGTGACAAAAATTCACTCATCTTCTCCCCCAAGCTGCCGAAAATTCCAATAGCCATTGTTAGGGCTCTTTCAATTTTTCAAGCTTTCTAGTAAGTGCTCCTAAGCCCGGTTTTTGATATTCTTCGTATTTTTGAAGTCTTAGTAGCATGAGTAAGCTATTTTTTAGCTATTTGGTGAGCTATTATGGATGTTCAAAAATGCACATATGTATGACATGCATGTATTTTGATGTTTTATGGAAGAATATGAAAGCTTGATATAGTAGAAACATCTTTTGCTAAGTGATTTTCCATGAAAATGCATGTAGGGACTAGTTTGTGAAAAACTTTAGTTTGGTCATACATATGTGATTTAGTGAGAATGGATGAATACTTTAGTCGAGTAAGTGGTTTGGCTAAGCATGAAAGGATAGAAAGTTGAATAAAAATCACTTTACGAGCCTTGGGGCTAAAGTGTAAATATGAGAAAGTTTAGGGGCAAAATAGTAATTTTGCTAAAGTATGAAATGTGGGTCAATTTAGTCAATGTGTGTATTGAATAAGCTGATTTATTCATTATAGATCAATAAAGACGAAGCCCGGATTGTAACCGAGGCAAAAGCAAGGTGGTGGACTAAATTGCATATTTCTATTCTTTTGAGTATCGAGGTAAGTCTATGCATAGATAATGCATTCATACTTACAATTTGTTAATGCTGGCTGTGTGTAGCATGTTTGAGAACCTATGTGGGATGAATGTAGTAGAAATTGTGAATGAATGTATGGTCGAGAATGATTGAGGACATATGTGGTTTAAGTAGAATGATTAAGTAAGTAGACTTGTGCATGTGTTGTGATAATGCTAGATGGTGGGCTAAGTGCGATACCATCCTAATGCATATTGACAATGAGCTGGCTATGTGCGATGCTATCGTGAGGTATATCATTTAGTGGGCTAAGTGAGAAACCCCTATGATTACCTTTGTGGTAGGCTAAGTGCAATACCACCTTATTAATCGATTATGGTGTGCTAAGTGCAAAACCACCGGGACATTTGCTGTGTGGGTTAACTATTTGGATTAGCCATGTGATTGCATTATTGAGTAAAATAGCTGTGTGGATGAATTATTGTGAAATAATGATGTGTTGTATATTGTGCAAATGTGACATTGAATGCAGGGGTGCATTTCGATGGTTATGAGTATGTGACTCATGATGTGTTGGAAATGTGGTAAGGGATAGAAAGAGTAAGCATAGTTGTGAATTACTTATGTTGGTATAATGCTAATTGTTGCTTAGCTTATACTATGTTGCTTAATTGTTTATGTGTAAACTTACTAAGCTCAAAGCTTACTCTATTTCTTTTCCCTTGTCTTATAGATTAAAAGCGTTGAATCGAGATACGAGGATCATCAGAAGATAGCCCACATATCAGCACACTTTGGTACATGAAACTTAATGTTTTGTATATGGCATGTATAGGAGGTAGACAAGTTAGTGGATTTTGTTTTAAATGGCTAAGATGTGTTGGCCTTTAGATGGATAGCTTATTTTGTATAATGCCATGGTTGTTGGCTATTACATTATAGGAAAGAAAGATGTAGTTTTCTATGTGAGATTGCACTTCAATTTGAGTTGATTATGGATGTGTTGTATGAGTGCATGTTGTGTAAGCTATAAGGGTGAGAAGAGCTTAGCAAATAGCTTTGTTCTTAGCCATGTGGATAGACACACGGGCCTGTGTCTAGGCCATGTGTGACCACAGTCAGCCAGGCGTGTGTGTGCTTTGGCCGTGTGTCCCCTGCATGTTAGTATTTGAAGTCAGAATAGACCACGGACTAGTCACATGGGCGTGTGCCTAGGGCGTGTGGGATTAACCAGTGTTAACCACAGGCTAGCCACACGGCCGTGTGTCTAGACTCTAGGCCGTGTTAAGGTAGTCAGTGTGCACCACAGGTGGTAAGCACGGGCGTGTGCCTTGGCCGTGGGGCATTGGCAGAATGCTGGGGTTTTAGGCACGGTTGGGGGACATGGGCGTGTGTGTCCATGCACGGGCGTGTCTAATCTTGCATGGGCGTTTGAGACCTGTATAAAAGAGAAAACTTTTAAGATTGGAAAAAGTTCCGGTTTAGTCTCGAGAGTCCTCGTGTGTATGAATGAGGCCTCATAAGTCGAGAAAGAGGTTGTTGAGATGACTTCAGAGAGTAGTTACGACGAGCCTAAGTGGCGATCAAGTGGTTTGAGTTCGGTAACGCCTCGGGCCTGGTTCCGGCGTAGAACCCGGGCAAGGGGTGTTACAGAACCCCTTTGATCCTAATAAACCGTTTCTTGATATACCCTTAATATTAACCCAAAACTCACTCTTTTTGATTCATTAAGAATTTTCCCTATTACATTAACCCCTTTTTTTTGTCGAGATTTGATTTGATCAGTTGCTTAACTATGTTCTATACTTTAGTTGTTAAATTCTTTCTTGTTCTTGTTCTTAAAAAAAAAGTTGGAAATATTTTCATTATAAGTTCTATGGTAGTTGAGCTTAAACGGTTAATTTCACATTTTGAGAAGAAGCTCAGATTATTAGTGATAATTTTTTAATTGATGTAATTATTCAGTATTAGTCCATTTTTTTAGTTAGGTAAATTGCCAATTCGATCTCGATTCCAACCCTTTAATTCAGCCTTTATCCACACCTTTAACCCAAGCCCCATTACAACCCTTTTTAAGACCTTTTGATTTGTGTATCATCTCATTTTATAGTGGTGGAGATTTGATTTTCATGCAAGCCTATGGTAATAATTTTTCATGTTTGACTTTTGAGTACTTAATTTGAACCTTAAACACTTTTAGTGATTTGAGTGAATCTTTAGTGAGGATGTCAATTCTTGTCAGTTATGAATCAAAGGTAATTATTTAGATAAGGGGAAACACCTATGTTTTCGTGCTACAAAAATTTGTAACATAGATTGTTTGAATCTTTAAGACACTTTTAGTTAAATTATCAATGTATAAAGTATCTATGAATTATAATGAGACATTATTGATTATAATTATGAATTGAGGAAGTTAATTTTAATCGTGAGTTGAGGATTTTGCTTGAGGACAAGCAAAGGCTTAAGTGTGGGGATATTTGATAAACCATAATTTATACATATTTTGACCCCATGCTTAGATTATTTTTGGATGAATTTTCATTAGATTTGATGAATTCGATGCTCCTAATCCTTGAATTTTATGTTTTACACTCAGGAGAGCTTGGGGAGTCGAAAAGAACGAGAAATGGGCCAAAAAGGGACAAAATGGGCCTACCTTGAAAATCAACACGGCCTGGACTATAGCACACGAGAAGATCACACGGCCGTGTGTGACGAGCAGAATCGAGCACATCCTAAGTTGTAGACCACAATGCCGTTTGTGGCGAGCAAAATCAAGCATGGCCTAAGCTATCGAACACGGGCGTGTCACACGGGCGTGTCCCTGCCGAACCTAAGTCTAATTTCATTCAGAAAAGGTTACTAGTAGGCCAAGAAAGGTTCTCCAAAGCCAATATAAACACCCTAGGGGAGGACCTAAAGAGACACGCAGAGTAAGAAGCAGAAAATATTCGAAGACAACCATCGGGAGCAGCTCGGAAGAAGGATTTCCATCAAGACTGAAGATCTCCTATCAATTTCTCTTGAAGTTTTTGGGTTTTCTTATGTTTTGTTGTTTTCCTTATTTTAAGATGTTTCCCTCTATCAGTATGAACTAAATCCCTTAAATACCTGAGGGGATGAAACCTAAGATGGATCTTATTACTATTTGATTTATAAGATAAATACTTGTTCTTTTTCTTAATTGTGAGTTCTTATTCTTGTTTTGATAATTCAGGTTATTGATTCAAGTCGAATGTGCTTATTCAGAGGAGCAAAAGTCACTGTTTAAGAGTAGATCAACACAATTAAGCGGAGTTGATTGCAACCCTAGAAATAAAGCGACATAAATCTTCTGGATTAGAGTCAAATCTAATAAGGTAATCCATAGATCGAGTTAATGCGACAATAGGGGTTTTAATTAGAAAGAAATTTTAATTAATCAACCTAGAGTCAGTTGTTTTTAGTCTCGAAAGAGATATTAACATAAATCAGGGATTTCTACGGATTAAGTCAAGTGAATAAATCGTATGAATCAGAAGTAATAAGTGAAGTCTAGGTGGATTCTTCCTTGGGTATTGTCTATCTCATAAAGTTGTCTAAAAGTATTTTCCTAATTCATTCTCTGTCGTGCTTTTAATTAGTTTTAGTTTAAAAGAAATCACTCCAATTCTTAGGCAAGATAATAAGAAGATAGTAATTACTAGTACTCTTGGTCCTTGTGGATACGATATTTCCGGTCTTACCATAACTATACTATTAAACGATAGGTGCGCTTGCCTTTATTGTGATCATAGTTAGTTAGAGACACATCAGTAGAACGAAGAAATTACTCGAGGGAAGCTGTCGGATTCATCTCGAAAGTAGATCCACTCCAAGATTGAAGATTTCCATCAAGTTCTTTAGAAGTTTTTAGGTTCTTAATGTCTTGTTGTTTTCTTGATTCTAAGATGTTTTCCTTTTACGCTATGAACTAAACTCCCTAAATACCTAGGGAGGATGAAACCTATGATGGATCTTTTTATTTAATTATCTGAATTACATGATAAATACTTGTTCTTGTTCTTAATTATGTGTTCTTAACCGTTGCTTTAATATTTTCAAGATATTAATTCGAGTTTGATATGCTTATTCAGTGGAGCAAAAGTCCCTGTTTAAGAGTAGATCTAGCATAATTAAGCGGAGTTGATTGCAACCCTAGAAATAGGATGACATAAATCTGCCGGATTAGAGTCAAATCTAATAAGGGAATCCATAGATCGAGTTAATGAGACAATAGGGGTTTTAATTAGAAAGAGATTTCAATTAATCAACCTAGAGTCAGTTGTTCTTAGTCTCGAAAGAGATACTAACATAATTCAGGGATTTCTACGGATCAAGACAAGTGAATAAATCATTTAATTCAGAGTCATAATAATAAGTGATGTCTAGGTGGGTTCTTTCTTGGCTATTGTCTTTATTCATTGGTTTATTTCGATTACTTTCTTCACTCTCTGTCACGTTCATAGTTAATTAGTTAGTTAAAATTTAGATTAAAAATAAATCCCCTTAATTATTAGGCTAAATAATAGAAAGATAGTTATTACTAGTAATTTTAGTCCTTGTGGATACGATATTCCGGACTCACCATATCTAGACTACTGTTTGATAGGTGCGCTTGCATTTGTCGAATTATTAGTTAGTTTCAAGCCCATCACTTTCCTTTGGTATAGTCTTTGAATTTTCCATTGAACCACTTGGACTACTAAGGATACATGGGTGCCTTTCCTTTTGAAACTTACCATTGTCATGTCTTGACATAGTCTTACGTGGTATCCTTGCCTTATGAACTCACCAATGCCATGCCTTGACATGGTATTACATGGGATCTTTGCCTTATAATAACTTATGAATGCCATGTCTTGACATGGTCTTACATGATTTCCTTAAACCCTAATGTCATGACATTTGTATCCTACACATTCCTAAGGTTTAACCGGGACTTTCTAAGATTGCTTCTCCATCAATTCATGCTTGAGTCTTGAAATGATAAATTTATAGAATAAATATGTAAATGCTGGAATTTAATAGTATTAAATGTAAAATAATAGAATATTACATTTATTTACCGCAAACTTACCTCAGAACAAAATACGATCAACTATATTGATTTAGTCCACTATATTTTTCTTTCCCCAGTCTAACTCCGGATTTCCTTCCTCTTGATCTATAATAGAAAATTTAGCTTATTTAATACTCACATTTATTAAAACAGTCCTTGACTCTAACTTTGGCAAAATTACGATTTTTGCCCCTAAACTTTTACATATTTACATATTTTTCCCAAAGCTCAGAAATTAAAATTTATCCCTTATTCTTATGTTTTATGACATGCTGATCATTTTTCCCTTCTATGAAATCATCAAATTCTCACTCTATCATGTACTTACGAACATTAGGTATTTTTACCGATTAAGCCATTTTACTCGTTTTCACTTAAAATTGCTTAGCAAAAGTTGTTTAACATAATTTCAGACCTCATAACCTATCATAAAACATCAAAATAAACATATTTCACCTATGAGTATTTTTCCAAATATGAACCCTAGGTTAAATTATTGCTAGATTAAGCTAAATCAAGTTACCGGGACTCTAAAAACGTAAAGAACATTAAAAACGGGGCTTAGATGCACTTACTATGAGCTTGATGATAAACCATAATTTATACATATTTTAACCCCATTCTTAGCTTATTTTTGGATGAGTTTTCATTAGATTTGATGAATTCGATGCTCCTAATCCTTTAATTTCATGTTTTACACTCAAGAGAGCTTAGGGAGTCGAAAAGAACGAGAAACAGGCCAAAAAGGGACAAAATGGGCCTATCTTAGAATTCAACACGACCTGGGCCATTGGACACGGTCGTGTGTTACGAGCAGAATCGAACACGGCCTGGATCAACGTACACGGGCAGACCACACAGTCGTGTGTGGCGAGCAGAAGCGAGCACGATCTAAAGAGTCGAACACGGGCGTGTCCCTACCGTATCAAAGATTAATTCTATCCAAAAAAGGTTACTTGTGGGCAAAGACAGACGTTCCAAAGCCTATATGAACACCCTAGGGGTGACCTAAAAGGGGACGCAGAATAGAACACAGAAAATACTCGAAGACAGCCGTCGAAAGTAGCTCGGAGGAATGATCTCCATCAAGACTGGAGATCTCCCATCAAGTTCTTTAGAAGTTTTTGGGTTTTCCTATGTTTTGTTGTTTTCCTTATTTTGAGATGTTTCCTTCTATCAGTATGAACTAAATCCCTTAGATACCTAAGGGGATGAAACCTATGACGGATCTTATTATTATTTGATTTATAAGATAAATACTTGTTCTTATTCTTAATTGTGAGTTTTTATTCTTGTTTTGATAATTCATGTTATTGATTCAAGTGGAATGTGCTTATTCAGTGTAGCAAAAGTCCCTGTTTAAGAGTAGATCAGCACAATTAAGCGAAGTTGATTGCAACCCTAGAGATAGGGCGACGAAAATCTGCCGGATTAGAGTCAAATCTAATAAGGGAATCCATAGATCGAGTTAATGCAACAATATGGGCTTTAATTAGAAAGAGATTTCAATTAATCAACCTAGAGTCAGTTGTTTTTAGTCTTGAAAGAGATATTAACATAAATCATGGATTTCTACGGAATAAGTCAAGTGAATAAATCGTATGAATCAAAAGTAATAAGTGAAGTCTAGGTGGATTCTTCCTTAGGTATTGCCTATCTCATAAAGTTGTCTAAAAGTATTTTCCTAATTCTTTCGTTGTCATGTTTAATTAGTTTTAGTTTAAAAGATATCACTCCAATACTTAGGCTAAATAATAAAAAGATAGTAATTACTAGTACTCTTGGTCCTTGTGGATACGATATTACCGGTCTTACCATAACTATACTATTAAACGATAGGTGCGCTTGCCTTTATTGTGTTCATATTTAGTTTTAGACACATGAAGTTTTTGGCGCCGTTGCCGGGGACTAAGATATTAGGAATACTAAATTTTTATTACTTTAGCCATTTTATTTATTTGTAATTTATTTTTATTTTAATTTTGCTAATTTTTCTTTTATTTACTTCTGGAAGGTAATTTTAGTTTATGACTAGAAGAAACCTGTCAGGACCCTTGATTTTTAACAGTGAGATTGAACATACAGCTCACAGAAACCGAAGAGAAATAAGGCGAACTCTACAATACATAGAAGAAGAGAAAGAAGATGAAACTAATACTACAGAAGAGATGGCTGATAATAATCCGCTACCTCCCGTGGTTGCTGCGAACCCGGTGAATCAAAATCCTGCTCCTCGTACTATGTATGATTATGCTAAACCTAATTTAACAGGAACCGAATCAAGTATTGTTAGACCTGCTATTGCTGTAAATAATTTTGAACTGAAACCTAACACTATTCAGATGATTCAACAATTTGTTCAGTTTGATGGTTTACAGGATGAGGATCCAAACAATCACTTGGCAAATTTTCTAGAGTTTTGCGACACTTTTAAGATTAATGGTGTTTCTGATGATGCCATTCGCCTTCGGTTGTTTCCCTTCTCGTTGAGGAAAAAAGCTAAGTAGTGGTTGAACTCGTTACCACGAGGATCAATCACTACATGGGACCAAATGACCAAAAAAATTTACATAAATATTTTCCGCCAGCTAAAACGGCTATGTTGAGGAATGATATCTCTTCTTTTGTGCAGATGGATTTAGAGACACTTTACGATGCATGGGAGAGGTATAATGATTTACTAAGAAGGTGCCCTCACCATGGGTTACCTTTGTGGCTATAGGTTTAAACCTTTTACAATGGTGTAAACCCCTCAACTAGGCAGTTGATTGGTTCAGCCGCCGGTGGAACCCTAAATAATAAGACCCCTTAAGCGGCTTATGAGTTTATAGAGGAGATGGCACTGAATAATTATCAGTGGAAAGTTATGAGGACAAAGCCAACAAAAGCCGCCAGTGTTTTCAACCTCGATGCAGTGACCATGCTATCAAACCAGGTAGAACTGTTAAATAAAAAAATTAATGGTTTGTGTGGTTCTTCGCAGGTACATCCAGTAATGCAGTGCGATACAAATGGAGGAGGGTCAAACAATACAGAATACCCACCCTACAACCTTGGCATAGAAAACGAACAGATGAACTATATGGGTAACAATTCTAGACCTCAAAATAACCCTTATAGTAACACTTACAATCTAGGTTGGAGGAACCATCCAAACTTCTCATGGGGTGGCCAAGGAAATCAGAGACAACAACCCCCTCCAGGCTTTCAACAGTAACCCTACCCACAAGAGAAAAAGCCGAACCTTGAGAAGATACTAACAAAATTTATCGCGGTGTCAGAAACCCGTTTCCAAAACACTGAAACAGCTCTCAAAAATTAGAAAGCATCAATTCAAAGGCTCGAGAACCAATTAGGACAACTTGCTAAGCTCATATCTGAACGACCACAAGGCAGCTTGCCAAGCAACACTGAAACTAACCCAAAGGAGCAAATTCATGCCATTACTGCTCACGATAGTGAAGGGTTAGATGAACCAAAATTGAGGCAAGAGAATGTTGTAGAAGAAGGTAAGGTTGAGATAAGGCATGAAAGACCAAAACTGTTAAGTACAGAATACCAACCTCGTGTTCTATATCCCAATGCGACAAAGAAAGACCGCACAAATGAAAAATGTGGTAAATTTCTTAAACTCTTAAAAAAATTACATATTAACTTACCGTTTATTGAAGCTCTTTCGCAGATGCCCAATTCAAAAAAAAATTAAAAGATCTTTTGACAAACAAATGAAAGTTAGACGAGGTGTCGCATGTGGAGCTAAATGCAGTGTGCTCAGTAATCTTACAAAATAGACTACCACAAAAGTTAAAAGATCCAGGGAGTTTTACGATTCCTTGCTTAATTGGTGGTTTATCTGTTAATAATGCTTTAGCAGATTTAGGGGCAAGCATCAACGTTATGCCTTATAAAATGTTTAAATAGCTAGGTCTTGGGAAACCCAAACAAACTAGGATGAGCATTCAATTGGCTGATAAAACTATTAGAGTTCCTAGGGGTATAATCGAAGATGTACTAGTAAAAATTGATAAATTCATATTCCCAGTAGACTTTGTTGTTTTAGACATGGATGAGGACAATAATGTTCCTTTAATTTTAGGAAGACCCTTTTTAGCAACTGCTAAAACTAGAATTGATGTTGGTATAGGTGAACTCACACTTCGTGTAGGTGACGAAACGATCACTCTTCAGGCTCTTGACTCGGCTAGGACATCGAGTAATAAAGGTGAGAACATAAATTCTATTAATGACCATTTGGTTCAACATTCTTTTAAGGAAGCACCACGAAATTACACAACTGAGCCATATTGATAAACCTTAATTTATACATATTTTAACCCCATTCTTAGCTTATTTTTGGATGAGTTTTCATTAGACTTGATGAATTCGATGCTCCTAATCCTTTAATTTCATGTTTTACACTCAAGAGAGCTTAAGGAGTCGAAAAGAACGGGAAACGGGCCAAAAAGGGACAAAATGGGCCTATCTAAGAATTCAACACGGCCTGGACCATTTGACACGGCCGTGTGTTGCGAGCAGGATTGAACATGGCCTGGATCAATGTACACTGGTAGACCACACAGCCGTGTGTGGTGAGCAGGAGCGAGCACAACCCGAGACTATCGTACACGGGTGTGTCACACGGGCATGTCCCTGCTGTACCTAAGTGTAATTCTATCCGAAAAAGGTTACCTGTGGGCAAAGAAAGACGTTCCAAAGCCTATATAAACACCCTAGGCGGCGACCTAAAAGAGGATGCGGAATAGAACGCATAAAATAGTCAAAGACAGTCGTCGGAAGCAGCTCGGAGGAAGGATCTTCATCAAGACTGAAGATCTCCAATCAAGTTCTTTAGAAGTTTTTGGGTTTTCTTATGTTTTGTAGTTTTCCTTATTCTATGATGTTTCCTCCTATCAGTATGAACTAAACCCCTTAGATACCTAAGGGGATGAAACCTAAGACAGATCTAATTACTATTTGATTTATAAGATAAATACTTGTTCGTATTCTTAATTGTGAGTTCTTATTCTTGTTTTGATAATTCAGGTTATTGATTCAAGTCGAATGTGCTTATTCACTGGAGCAAAAGTCCCTGTTTAAGAGTAGATCAACACAATTAAGCGGAGTTGATTGCAACCCTAGACAATTGGTGACAAAAATTTGCCAGATTAGAGTCAAATCTAATAAGGGAATCCATAGATCGAGTTAAGGCGACAATAGGGGTTTTAATTAGAAAGAGATTTCAATTAATCAACCTAGAGTCAGTTGTTTTTAGTCTCGAGAGAGATATTAACATAAATCAGGGATTTCTACAGATTAAGACAAGTGAATAAATCGTATGAATCAAAAGTAATAAGTGAAGTCTAGGTGGATTCTTCCTTAGGTATTGTCTATCACATAAGTTGTCTAAAAGTATTTTACCAATTCTTCCGTTGTCGTGTTTTTAATTAAGTTTTAGTTTTAAAAGAAATCACTATAATTTTTAGGCTAGATAATAAAAGGATAGTAATTACTACTACTCTTGGTCCTTGTAGATACGATATTACCGATCTTACAATAACTATACTATTAAACGATAGGTGCGCTTGCCTTTATTGTTGTCATAGTTAGTTTTAGACACATCAAGTTTTTGGCATCGTTGCCGGGGACTAAGATATTAGGAACACTAAATTTTTATTACTTTAGCCCTTTTTTATTTTATTAAAATTTATTTTTGTTTTTATTTTAAATTACTAACTTCTCTATTTCTTTGTTTCTGGCAGGTGTCTCTAGTTTATGGCTAGAAGGAACTCGTCAGGACCTTTACTTTACGACAGTGAAATTCAAAGTACAGCTCGTAGAAACTGAAGATAAATAAGGCGAAGTCTACAATACATAGAAGAAGAGCAAGAAGACGTAACTAATACTACAGAAGAGATGGCTGATAATAATTCGCTACCTCCTGTGGATGCCACAAACCCGGTGAATCAAAATCCTGCTCCTCGTACTATGTATGATTATGCTAAACCTAATTTAACAGGAACCGAATCAAGTATTGTTAGACCTGCTATTGCTGCGAATAATTTTGAACTGAAACCTAACACTATACAGATGATTCAGCAATTTGTTCAGTTTGATGGTTTACAGGATGAGGATCCAAACAATCACTTGGCAACTTTTCTGGAGTTTTGCGATACATTCAAAATTAATGGCGTCTCTGATGATGCCATTCGCCTTCAGTTGTTTCCCTTCCCGTTGAGGAACAAAGCTAAACAGTGGTTGAACTCATTACCAGGAGGATCAATCACTACATGGGACCAAATGACCGAAACAATTTTACTTAAATATTTTCCACCGGCTAAAACGGCTAAGTTGAGGAATGATATCTCTTCTTTTGTGTAGATGGATTTAGAAACACTTTATAATGCAGGGGAGAGATACAAGGATCTATTGAGAAGGTACCCTCACCATGGGTTGCCTTTGTGGCTTCAGGTTCAAACCTTTTACAATGGTGTGAACCCCTCAACTAGGCAATTGATCAATTTAGCCGCAGGTGGAACCCTCAATAATAAAACCCCTGAAGCGGCTTATGAGTTTATAGAGGAGATGGCACTGAATAACTATAAGTGGCAAGTTATGAGGACAAAGCCAACAAAAGCCGCCAGTGTTTTCAACCTCGACTCAGTGACCATGCTATCAAACCAGGTAGAACTATTAAATAAAAAGATTGATGGTTTGTGTGGTTTATCGCAGGTACATCCAGTGATGCAGTGCGATACAAATGGAGGAGGGTCGAACAATACAGAATACCCACCCTACAACCCTGGCATAGAAAACGAACAGATGAACTATATGGGTAACAATTTTATACCTCAAAATAACCCTTATAGTAACACTTACAATCCAGGTTGGAGGAACCACCCAAACTTCTCATTGGGTGGCCAAGGAAATCAGAGAGAACAACCCCCTCCAGGCTTTCAACAGCAACCCTACCCACAAGAGAAAAAGCCGAACCTTGAGAAGATGCTAACAAAATTTATTGCGGTGTCAGAAACCCGTTTCCAAAACACCGAAACAACACTAAAAAATCAGTAAGCATCGATTCAAGGGCTCGAGAACCAATTATGACAAATTGCTAAACTCATATCTGAACGACCACAAGGGAGCTTGCCGAGCAACACTGAAACTAACCCAAAGGAGCAAATTCATGCCATTACTGCTCACAATAGTGAAGGGTTAGACGAACCAAAACAGAGGCAACAGAACATGGTAGATAAAGGTAAAGTTGAGGTAAGCCATGATAAACCGAAATTAGTAAATACAGAATACTAACCTCGTGTGCCATATCCCAATGTGACAAAGAAAGATCGCACAGATGAATAATTAGGTAAATTTCTAAAACTCTTAAAAAAATTACATATTAACTTACCGTTTATTGAAGCTCTTTCGTAGATGCCCAATTCAAAAAATATTTTAAAAGAGCTTTTGAAAAATAAACGAAAGTTGGACGAGGCATCGCATGTGGAGCTAAATGCAGTATGCTCAGCAATCTTACAAAATAGACTACCACAAAAGTTAAAAGATCCAGGGAGTTTTACGATTCCTTGCTTAATTGGTGGTTTATCTCATTAGTAATGCTTTAGCGATTTAGGGGCAAGCATCAATGTTATGCCTTATAAAATGTTTAAATGACTAGGTCTTGGGAAACCCAAACAAACTAGGATGGTGATAAAACTATTAGAGTTCCTAGGGGTATAATCGAAGATGTACTAGTAAAAATTGATAAATTCATATTCCGAGTAGACTTTGTTGTGTTAGACATGGATGAGGACAATAATGTTCCTTTAATTTTAGGAAGACCCTTTTGGCAAAGTGATAAAACTAGAATTGATGTTGGCACAGTGAACTCACACTTCGTGTAGCCGATTTAAACGATCACTCTTGGACTCTTGACTCGGCTAGGACATCGAGTAATAAAGGTGAGAACATAAATTCTATTAATGACCATTTGGTTCGACCTTCTTTTCAGGAAGCACCACAAAATTACACAACTGAGCCACATCCTAGAACTCGTACCAACAATGAAATAACTCATGAGGAATGAAGGCTTCAGATCGATGAACTGGACGAGTGGAAGCCACATGTTAAGGAGAAACCAAGAACACACGAAGCAAACTACTTCAAAGTTGAAGACCGAGTTCTAATGGATAATACAGATCCTCGTGTTGCCACTTCGAACCTAATGAAATAACTCCTTTCACGGTATTTTAATACTTTCCCATACTGCATGCAGATCGAGGTAACTCATTCTCAATTTGGCACCTTCAAGGTAAATCGTGACTGCGTCTAAAATCGTATTTTAATACAATTGATAGCAAGAATGAGGAGTTTCAACTTCTCAAACCACCATGATTATGCAAATGAGAGGTAAGTCTAGCTTAAGACTTTAAATGAGCGCTTCTCGGGAGGCAACCCGAGCACTAACCCCTTTTAATTTTCATATTCTTAATTTTTAGCACCTAAATAAAAACTAACCAAACTAATATAGCACAGGCCTACCACACGGCCTTGAACACGGGCGTGGCCGTGGCCGTGTGGACACCATGAATACGCACATCGGTGTGGCAGAGACCGTGCAAGCCAAGGATGACAATTTCCTCAAAATACGGGCTACGATAAAATGTCACGACCGTGCGATACAACCGTGGTCGACACTGAGAAAGTAACACGGGTGTGCGACACGCCCATGTCCCTAGGCCATGGTCGACACTGATTAATCAAATACAGGTGTGGAAACCTCTATACGGGCGTGGGAGAAACAAATGAAGCATCACACGACCGTGCGATACGGCCGTGTGACCTAACACGCCCAGGGGACATGGGCGTGGGCAGCTGATTTCTATTTAAACCTCTCTTTCTGTTCACTTTCGTCCCCAAATCCCTTTTTTCCCAGCCCTAGCCACCACAGATTTTCTCCCTTTTCACCACTAGCCACCGCCCCCTCACTCCACTTACTCCATTTTTCCCACCTCTTCTCCAGCCCAAAAAACCCCTCTTTTCCCACTATCTTCTTCCTTCATTTCCCTTTCCCCCTTCCCTTATTTTTTCTTCACACCACCACCACACCAACCACCATCCTTGCCACCATGCTAGAAGCAAGATCAAAGCCATCATCTCCATGTCGAAGAAGTGAAAGGACTCTGGCACGGTGTCCCCGTGCACGACCACTCTACATAAGTTCATGCCAGCCGCTTCATCGACTCGAGAAGTCAAGGACCTTTGAGTCCATTTATTTTTTCTTTTTCCTTTACTTTTATTATTAAATTATTTCTGTTTACCTTTCTTGTCCTTAATTTATATTATTGCATTTTGATTTCTTTAATTTAGGTTCAAAGGGCTATTAAGGAACGACCAGACCACCACCGGAGTATCCAACACCCCTGCCCAACTTTACACCATTTCTTTTTTTTTTTGTTTTTGACTCCATCCAAAATTCAGGAAGTTTCACTTCTCTCCCTCTCTTAGGATTTTTATTACTATGTTGTCATTATTTATCTTTGTACATTGAGGACAATGTACATCTTAAGTGTGCGGAGGTGTCAACAATACTGAATTATACCTTGTTCTTAAGTAATTTTCTCATATTACTATTAGAATGAAACTTCGATTGATTTATGATTTTCATTGATATGTTTCGGATTAAGTCATAGGTAATTGTACGTTGATGGTTTAAACTTTAAGACATTAGAGAATCAAGCATGATAAGTCTTTTTTTTTTGAATTAAAAATTGTAATAGGTTGTTTTCCTAAATCTAAATATTACTTTGAAGTTTGAAATTTGCAAGGTTGACATCAAAAACCATATTTTTTGTGAGATTTTGAGCCTTTTAGAGCATATTCTCTTCTTGCTCACTTTATTGATTATGAGTGTGTCAACATTGATTTGTTATTCTAGAACTTGCTTTGATTATACATGTCGAGACTACACTTTTGAGTTGATATACTAAGATGATAAAGGCACCTAAGTTTTAACCCACTTACTCCATAAAAAGCCTACCTTCATAATTAACCCCTAGTGAACCCGTTTGAATCCTAATAAATCGTTTCTTGATTTACCCTTAATATTAACCCAAAACTCAATATTTTTGATTCATTAAGAATTTTCCCTATTTGAATTAACCCCTTTTTGTCGAGAGTTGATTTGAGCAGTTGCCTAACTATGTTCTTTATTTCGGTTGTTAAATTATTATTATTATAAATACTTATTCTTAAAAAAAATAGAAATCTATTCATTATTAGTTCTTTGTTATTGGAGCTTAAGAAGTTAATTTCACATTTTGAGAAGAAGCTCGTGTCATTAGTATTAAGGTTTCAATTGATGTAATTATTCAATATTAGTCCAATTTTTCTAGTTAGGTAATTTATCAATTCAATCTCAATTTTAACCCTCCTTTTCAGCCTTTATCAACACCTTTAACCCAAGCCCCATTACAACCCTTTAAAAGACCTTTTGATTTGTGTATCATCTCCATTTATAGTGGTGGAGATTTAATTTTCATGCAAGCCTATGGGATTAACTTTTCATGTTTGACTTTTGAGTGCTTAATTTTGAACCTTAAACACTTTGAGTGATTTGAGTGAATCTTTAGTGACGATGTCATACTTTTCGGTTTTGAATCAGGGGTAATTGTTTAGGTAAGGGGAAACACCTATGTTTTCATGCTATAAAAATCTATGACTTAGATTGTTTGAATCTCTAGGACTCTTCTAGTTAATTTATCAATGTATGAATTATCTATGAATTTTGATGAGACATTATGAATGAGAATTATGAATTGAGGAAGTTAATTTTAATTGTGATTTGAGGATTTTGCTTGAGGACAAGCAAAGGCTTAAGTGTGGGGATATTTGATAAACCTTAATTTATACATATTTTAACCCCATGCTTAGCTTATTTTTGGATGAGTTTTCATTAGATTTGATGAATTCGATGCTCCTAATTCTTTAATTTTATGTTTTACACTCAAGAGAGCTTAAAGAGTCAAAAAGAACGGGAAACGGGCCAAAAAGGGACAAAATGGGCCTATCTAAGAATTCAACACGACCTGGACCATTTGACATGGCCATGTGTTACGAGCAGGATCAAACACGGCCTGGATCAACGTACACGGGCAGACCACAAGGTCGTGTGTGGTGAGCAGGAGCGAGCACGGCCCAAGACTATCGTACACGGGCGTGTCACACGGGCGTGTCCCTACCGTACCTAAGTGTAATTCTATCTGAAAAAGGTTACTTGTGGGCAAAGAAAGATGTTCCAAAGCCTATATAAATACCCTAGGGGGCGACCTAAAAGAGGAGGCGGAATAGAACGCAGAAAATACTCGAAGACAGCCGTCAGAAGCAGCTCGGAGGAAGGATCTCCATCAAGACTGAAGATCTCCCATCAAGTTCTTTAGAAGTTTTTGGGTTTTCTTATGTTTTGTAGTTTTCCTTATTCTATGATGTTTCCTCCTATCAGTATGAACTAAACCCCTTAGATAGCTAAGGGGATGAAACCTAAGACGGATCTTATTACTATTTGATTTATAAGATAAATACTTGTTCTTATTCTTAATTGTGAGTTCTTATTCTTGTTTTGATAATTCAGGTTATTGATTCAAGTCAAATGTGCTTATTCAGTGGAGCAAAAGTCCCTGTTTAAGAGTCGATCAACACAATTAAGTGGAGTTGATTGCAACCTTAGACATTGGGCGACGAAAATCTACCGGATTAGAGTAAAATCTAATAAGGGAATCCATAGATCGAGTTAATGCGACAATAGGGGTTCTAATTAGAAAGAGATTTCAATTAATCAACCTAGAGTCAGTTGTTTTTAGTCTCGAGAGAGATATTAACATAAATGAGGGATTTTTATGGATTAAGACAAGTGAATAAATCGTATGAATCAAAAGTAATAAGTGAAGTCTAGGTGGATTCTTCCTTAGGTATTGTCTATCACATAAGTTGTCTAAAAGTATTTTCCCAATTCTTTCATTGTTGTGTTTTTAATTAAGTTTTGGTTTTAAAAGAAATCACTTCAATTTTTAGGCTAGATAATAAAAGGATAGTAATTACTACTACTCTTGGTCCTTGTGGATACGATATTACTGGTCTTACCATAACTATACTATTAAACGATATGTGCGTTTGCCTTTATTGTTGTCATAGTTAGTTTTAGACACATCACATTTCCTAGACCTCATGCCAACAAAGAAATAACTCATGAGGAGCGAAGGCTTCAGATCAATGAACTAGACGAGTGGAAGACACATGTTAAGGAGAAACCAAGAACACACGAAGCAAAACCGAGGCAACTCCATAACGAACTTAAAGATGAAGCAAACTACTTCAAGGTTGGAGACCAAGTTCTAATGGATAATACAGATCCTCGTGTTGCCACTTCTGAACCTAATGGAATAACTCCTTTCACGGTACTTAATACTTTCCCATACGGTACAGTCGAGGTAACTCATTCTCAATTTGGCACTTTCAGGGTAAATCGTACTCGTCTAAAACTGTATTTTAATACAATTAATAGCAAGAATGAGGAGTGTCAACTCCTCAAACCACCATGATTATACGAATGAAAGGTAAGTCTAGCTTAAGACTTTAAACGAGCGCTTCTCGGGCGGCAACCAAGCACTAACCCCTTTAATTTTCATGTTTTTGATTTTAGCACCTAACTAAAAAACTAACCAAAATAATAAAGTACAGGTTTCCCTACCACACGGCCTTGCACACGGGCATGGCCGTGGCCGTGTGGACACCACGAATGTGCACATCGGCATGGCAGAGACCGTGAGAACTAAGGACAACAATTTTCCCAAAACACGGGCTGCGATAAAATGCCACGGACGGGCGATACGACCGTGGTCGACACTGAGAAAGTAACACAGGTGTGCGACTTGCTCGTGTCCCTAGGCTGTGGCCGATACTGATCAAACAAACTTGTGCGTGGAAACCTCTACACGGCCGTAGGAGAAATGAACGAAGTATCACACAGCCGTGCGACTCGGCCGTGTGACCTAACACGCCCAGGGCACACGGGCGTGGGTAGCTACCAGATGCCACGATTTCTATTTAAACCCCCTTCTTCTGTTCATTTTCTTCCCCAATTCTTCTTCTACCTAACCCTAGCCACCACACCCCCTTTCTTTTCCCATTATCTTCTCCCTTCATTTTCCTTTCCCCCTTTCCCTCACTCTTTCTTTACACCACCACCAACCAACCACCATCCTTGCCACCGTACACAAAGATTAAATACTAGAGGCAAGAGCAAAGCCACCATCTCCATGTCGAAAAAGTGAAAGGCTCCTAGCACGGTCTCCCGTCTTGCGACCACTCCACATAAGTTCATGCCTACGCTTCATTTACTCGACAAGACAAGGACCTTTGAGTCCATTTATTTTTTATTTTTCTTTTATTTTCATTTTTAAATTCTTTCCTTTTATCTTTCTTGTCTTTAAGTTATATTATTACATTTTGATTTCTTTAATTTAGGTTCAAGGGGCTATTTAGGAACGACCACACCACCACCGGAGTATCCACCACCCCTGCCCAACTTTACACTGTTTCTTTTCTTTGACTCCATCTAAAATTCAGGAAGTTTCACTTCTCTCCCTCTCTTATGATTTTCTTACTATGTTTTCATTATTTATCTTTGTACATTGAGGACAATGTACATCTTAAGTGTGGGGAGGTGTCAACAATACTGAATTATGCCTTGTTCTTAAGTAATTTTCTCATATTACTATTAGAATGAAACTTCTATTGATTTATGATTGCCATTGATATGTTTCGGATTAAGTCATAGGTAATTGTGCATTGATGGTTTAAACTTTAAGACATTAGAGAATCAAGCATGATAAGTCTATTTTCTGAATTAAAAATTTCTAGGTTGTTTTCCTAAATTTAAATATTACTTTGAAGTTTGAAATTTGCAAGGTTGACATCAAAAACCAAAAGTTTTGTGAGTCTTTGAGCCTTTTAGAGCATATATCTTTTCTTGCTCACTTTATTGATTATGAGTGTGTCAATATTGATTTGTTATTCTATAACTTGCTTCGATTATACATGTCGAGACCACACCTTTGATTTGATATACTGAGATGATAAAGGCACCTAAGTTTTAACCCACTTACTCCATTAAAAGCCTACCTTCATAATTAACCCCTAGTGAACCCCTTTGAAGCCTAATCAACCATTTCTTGATATACCACTAATATTAACCCGAAACCCAATTACTGACTTGTTATTCCCATTTTCTTGACTCCCTCTTTTTCGAGATTTGATTTGATCAGTTGCCTAAATACATTATTTATTTCAGTGGTTAAAGTCATCTTATATCATATACTTGTTCTTATTCTTAAAAAAAAAGTTGGAAATTTATTCATTATTAGTTCTGTATTATTTGAGCTTAATCAGTTAATTCCACATTTTAAGGAGAAGCTCGTGTTATTAGTATTAAGTTTTCAATTGATGTAATTATTCAGTGTTAGTCCATTTTCCTAGTTAGGTGAATTGTCAATTCGATCTCGATTTTAACCCTCCTTTTCAGCCTTTATCCACACCTTTAACCCAAGCCCCGTTACAACCCTTTTTAAAGACCTTTTGATTTGTGTATCATCTCATTTTATAGTAGTGGAGATTTGATTTTCATGCAAGCCTATGGTAATAACTTTTCATGTTTGACTTTTGAGTGTTTAATTTGAACCTTAAACACTTTGAGTGATTTGAGTGAATCTTTAGTGAGGATGTCAAGTCTTGTCGGTTTTGAATCAAAGGTAATTATTTAAGTAAGGGAAAACACCTGTGTTTTCATGCTATAAAAATCTATGACTTAGATTGTTTGAATCTCTAGGACTCTTCTAGTTAAATTATCAATGTATGAATTATCTGTGAATTATGATGAGATATTATTATTGAGAATTATGAGTCGAGGAAGTTAGTTTTAATTGTGAGTTGAGTATTTTGCTTAAGGACAAGCAAAGGCTTAACTGTGGGGATATTTGATAAATCATAATTTATACATATTTTAACCCCATGCTTAGCTTATTTTTGGATGAGTTTTCATTAGATTTGATGAATTCGATGCTCCTAATCCTTTAATTTCATGTTTTACACTCAGGAGAGCTTAGGGAGTCAAAAAGAATGAGAAACGGGCCAAAAAGGGACAAAATGGGCCTATCTTAGAATTCAACACGACCTGGGCCATTGGACACGGCCGTGTGTTACAAGAAGGATCGAACACGGCCTGGATCAACATACACGGGCAGACCAAATGACCGTGTGTGGGGAACAGAAGCGAGCACGATCTAAGGAGTCAAACATGGGCGTGTCACACAGGCGTGTCCCTACCGTATCAAAGATTTATTCTATCTGGAAAAGGTTACTTGTGGGCAAAGAAAGACATTCCAAAGCCTATACAAACACCCTAAGGGGTGACTTAAAAGGGGACGCGGAATAGAATGCAGAAAATACTCGAAGACAGCCGTCGGAAGCAGCTCGAAGGAAGGATCTCCATCAAGACTGAGGATCTCCCATCAAATTCTTTAGAAGTTTTTGGGTTTTCCTATGTTTTGTTGTTTTCCTTATTTTGAGATGTTTCCTTCTATCAGTATGAACTAAATCCCTTAGATACCTAAGGGGATGAAACCTATGACGGATCTTATTATTATTTGATTTATAAGATAAATACTTATTCTTATTCTTAATTGTGAGTTTTTATTCTTTTTTTGATAATTCAGGTTATTGATTCAAGTCGAATGTGCTTATTCAGTGGAGCAAAAGTCCCTGTTTAAGAGTAGATCAACACAATTAAGCGGAGCTGATTGCAACCCTAGAGATAGGGCGACGAAAATCTGCCGGATTAGAGTCAAATCTAATAAGGGAATCCATAGATCGAGTTAATGCGACAATAGGGGTTTTAAATAGAAAGAGATTTCAATTAATCAACCTAGAGTCAGTTGTTTTTAGTCTTGAAAGAGATATTAACATAAATCAGGGATTTCTACGGAATAAGTCAAGTGAATAAATCGTATGAATCAAAAGTATTAAGTGATGTCTAGGTGGATTCTTCCTTAGGTATTGCCTATCTCATAAAGTTGTCTAAAAGTATTTTCCTAATTCTTTCGTCGTCGTGTTTAATTAGTTTTAGTTTAAAATAAATCACTCCAATACTTAGGCTAAATAATAAAAAAGATAGTAATTACTAGTACTCTTGGTCCTTGTGGATACGATATTACCGGTCTTACCATAACTATACTATTTAACGATAGGTGTGCTTACCTTTATTGTGTTTGTAGTTAGTTTTAGACACATCACTTGAGAAGTTGAAGAAACCCTAGCTATGGTGTCCCCTTTGAAATTTCGACCAAATGAAGAATATGGACAGCATTTTGCCATCTTTTTCCCTTTTTAATTCCTTTTTAATTCCAAATGACTAAAATACCCTTGATCGCTGTGAATCAGAGCTTTAAAATTTATAAAAAAATGATCGAACCTGGAAACTAACTCTGACAATGATTGAGGCAAGTGCACCTATCGAACAGTAGTATAGTTTAGGCAAGAACGGATTATCGAACCCAAAGGAACTAAAAGTACTAATACTAACTTTCTTTTTATTATTTAGCCTAAAAATAAAGAGAGATTTTTTATATAATCTAAATTATTTAACTACTAAACTAAGACTCTAAGACAAAGAAGAATGAATTTGGAAAATAACTTGGGAAAAGCTCAGTTGATTTAGATGATACCCTAGGAAGAATCCACCTAGACTTCACTTGTTATCTAACACTGAACCATACGATTTATTCACTTAGTTTGATCCGTAAGACTCCCTAACGTATATTAAACCCTCTCTCATGGCGAATAACGTCTAACCCGAGGTTAATTAGTGGAACTCCCGTTCTCTTATAATAATCCCCTAGAATAGCAGTAAATCGATCTATGGATTCCCATATTAGGTTTCACCCTAATCCGATAAAATCTCGTCACCCTATCTCTAGGCGTGCGATCAACTCCGCTTAATTATGTTGGATCTACTCTTAGGCAGGGTCTATTCCTCCTCCACCTAAGCACATTAAATTTGGATTAAGCTCACATAATTAAGAACAAACTAAGTATTTATCATATAATTCAGAAAGCAATAACAAGATTCGTCATAGGTTTCATCCTCTTCGGGTATCCGAAGGGTTTAGTTCATAACAATAAAGGAAAACATCTCAAGAGAAAAGATAAAACAAAACATAAGAAATCCCTAAAACCCCCTGAAGGAATTGAAGGAGAGATCCTCCGTCTTGAGTATAATTCTGGCTTCTTGAGATGGATCAACTGGCTATCCCTGAGTGAATCCCCACAAATCTGCCTTCTCTGGCCTAGCACGACGCCCCTAGACGATGGCTTTGGGCCCCCCTCTTAGGTCATACTTAGGGTGTATTTATAAGCTTTTGAAATACGTTTCTTTCTCCCTAAGTATCATTTCCCGAATGAAATTGCTCTTCTCCACTGCAGAGGCACGGCCATGGCGTACGCCCGTGTGAATCGTGGCCAGACTGTGTTCGGATTTCTTTAATGAGACACGGCCGTGTGAGTCAGGGTTAGATCGTGTTCTAGATGATTGACTTGGCACGACCGTGTGGGTCCAAGTCCAGGCCATGTCGATTTCCTCTTTGGTCCGTTTTGAGCCCGTTTCTCATTCTTTTTATCCTTGGGTGCTTTCCTGAGTATAAGACATGAAAAGAAAGGAGTAAGAGCACCTTTTTACATAAATCAAGGGATAATTCATCCAAAAGCATACTAAATGTGGGATTAAAATATGTTACTATTTCGGTTTATCAAATACCCCCACACTATAAGCCTTATATTTTGTAGCACAAAACATAGGTGTTTCCCTTCATCTAAATAATTACCTCTGATTCGAAATTTTTAAGGATTGACATCCTCACTAAAGATTCACTCAAATCACTCAAAGTGTTTAAGGTTAAAAATTTAGGCACTCAAAAGTCAAACATGAAGAGTTAATCCCACAGGCTTGCATGAAAATCAGATCTCCACCACTGAAATATGAGATGAAACACAAATCAAAAGGTATTTGTTAGGGTTGTAATGGGGCTAGGGTTAAGGTGTGGAATAAGGCTGAATTAGAGGGTTAGAATCGAGATTGAATTGACAAATTGCCTAACTAAGAACTAATGAACTAATAATAATAATTACATCAATTGAAAACTAATAATACTAATAATACGAGCTTCTTCTTCGATATTTGGAATTTAAATAAATGTATAAGCTCATTTAATCACATAACTAATAATGAATATACTTCGTCGTTTTTTTTAAGAACAAACTAAATACATAATAAAGGATTATTTTACTAAAATTCATAATTAGGAAACCAATCAAATCAAATCTCGATATAGGGGTAGTTAGAAAGAATGGTGATAACAATTACAAAGGGTTTTGGGTTAATATTAGTGGGTGAGTCAATAAATAGGGTTGTTAGGATTAAAAGGGGTTCACTAGGGGTTAATTTGTGAAGGTAGGCTTTTAATGGAGTTAGTGGGTTAAAACCTAGGTGCCTTCATCATCTCTGTATATCAAATCAAAAGTGTGGTCTCGACATGTATAATCGATGCAAGTTCTAGAATAACAAATCAATATTGACACACTCATAATCAATAAAGTGAGCAAGAAAAAGAATATATGCTCTATAAGGCTCAAAATCTTACAAAAATTATGGGTTTTTTGACGTCAACCTCGTAAATTTGAAACTTTAAAGTAATATTTAAACTTAGTTTGACAACCTAGAAAATTTTTAATTTCTGAAAAATAGATTTATCATGCTTGATTCTCGAGTATTCTTCAAATTTAATTATCAATGCACAATTATCAATGACTTAATCTAAAACATATCAATAAAAATCATAAACATCAGAAATTTCATCCTAATTAGTAATATGAGTAAATTACTTAAAAACAAGACTAAATTCAGGATTTTGAGAACCATGCAAAAAGTTTGGCACCTAATTTCAGAAATTTGAGAATAATGAAAAAAGTTAGGCCACCTTTTAAGGTGGTTCACCCCCCCACACTTAAGATGTACATTGCCCTCAATGTACAAAGTTAGATAATATAAATGTAATGTTCAGATTAGAAGTTAGATAATATAAATGTAATGTTCAGATCAGAAGATATGGGGATAAGTAAAACTCCCTGAATTATGGATGGAATCCTTGAAGGACGTGGAAAATACGTTAAAGGGGTCGTTCTGGGTGGTGATCCTGCGCTAGATGAAAAAGTTGGGTAGCTCATGCAGGATTAGCCAGGGATTATTAAGACACAATTAAAATAAACTAAATATATAATTAAGGACAAGGAAGATAAAGAGAAAGTAAACAGAAAGTAAAATAAAGTAAAAAGAAAAGATGGATGGACCGAGGGGTCCTTATTGTTGGATGGTTCGCGAGGTGGGTGTGACCTCTAAGGCTGCGGAGGTGCTAGTGGTGGCGGGATTGGCGTGATTCCCTAGTAGCCTTTAGAACCTAAAATCCAGAAACTAAGATAAAATAAACTAAATTGAGCATAAGAGTGTTAAAGAGAAGGGAAATAAAGGAGAATATAAAAATAAAAGAACAGATAATTGGTCTCAAAGACCCTTGGCTTAGCGAGTGATTGAAGCAGCCGGCATGAACTTATATGTATCAGTCTCCATGAGGGAGACTGTGCTTGGCTTCTTCCGCTTCTTTGGCATTGTTTTGGTGTAGCTCATGGGTATAGAGAAAAGGAAAATGACAAATTGAGGGTTGAAAGTTAGTGGGAGAAGACGGAAGGGAGGGGTGGGTTAAATAGATTTTCAAACCTAGTACAATCCCACGCCCGTACTCCTTGGGCGTGTCGATTCACATAGCCGCATCGCACGGTCGTGTGTCTAGGTGTGTTGGTTACCCCATGCTCGTGTCTAGCCTGTGTTCGACAAGTCAGTATGTTGGCACGGTTTTAAGGCACGGGCGTGTTCTACCCGTGGTTGGAAAGTCAGTAGCTTCACAAGGTCATGGGGCACGGCCGTGCCCCTTTGTCGGTGCCCGTGGTGTAGTGGTTGGATTTGTGACGTCGAAAAGTGGTTGGAACTGATTCGCACGACCTCTGCTATGTCAGTACGGGTATTCTTATGGTCCACACGGCCACGGCCACGACCGTGTGTAGGGCCGTGTGGCCTAGAATTCTGCACCCCTTGTTAGTTTAAAGCTAGATATTATAAAGAAAGGATAAGATAGAAATAAAATAAAAAGTTAATGGGGTTAGTGCTCGGGTTGCCTCCCGAGAAGCGCTAGTTTATAGTCTTAAGCTAGACTCTCCTCTCATTTGCATTGTCAGGGCTGTTTGAGGAGTTGGAAGTCCTTCCTCATGCCATCATTTGTATCCTCGTGAAAAGATTTAAGTCGAGATGCTTTTATAGTAAAAGTACCAAAAATAGGATTACTTACCTCGACTGTTCTGTATGGGAAAACACTGGTTACCCTAAAAGGTATTTCTTTGTTTGTGTTAGGGTCCGGAGGAGATATTTGAGGGTCAGTTTTTTCTATCAATACTTGATCTCCTATTTTGAAGTGGTTTGTTGTTCCTATGAGCTCATCTGGGGGCTCTTTCGATTTTACCTTGTGTGGTTCTGTTTCTTCGTCGTGTATCCCTAATTTCTCCTTGAAGTGTGTCTTCCACTCGTCTAGATCATCGAACTGAATCCCTCGATCTTCATGAACTATTTCCTTGTTGGCTTAAGGTTTAGGATCGGGTTCAGTTGTATTCTTTGGTGGTGCTTCCTAAAAATAAGGGTTAACCGAATGGTTATCAGTAGAATTTACGTTCTCACCTTGATTACTCGATGTTCTAGCCGAGTCGAGAGCCTTGAGGGCGACCGTCTCATTACCTACACAAAGTATGAGTTTTCCTGCATCAACATCAATTTTAGTCATGGCAGTCGCTAAAAAGGGTCTTCCTAAAATTAGGGGAATCAAATTATCTTCATCCATGTCTAAGACAACAAAATCTGCTGGGAAAACGAATCTGTCAATTTTTACAAGAACATCTTCGATAATACCCCTAGGAATTCTAACAGTTTTATCAGCTAATTGAATGCTCATCCTAGTTTGTTTGGGTTTCCCTAGACCTAATTGTTTAAATAATTTATAAGGCATGACATTAATGCTTGCCCCTAAATCAGCTAACGCATTATCAACAGTTAGTCTACCAATTAAACATGGAATTGTAAAACTCTCTGGATCTTTTAGCTTTTGTGGTAGTCTATTCTGTAACATTGCTGAGCACACTGCATTTAATTTCACATGTGGATCTTCGTCTAATTTGCGCTTATTCGTCAAGAGATGTTTTAAAAATTTCCTCGAATCTGGCATCTTTGAAAGAGCTTCAAGTAGCGGTAAGTTAATATGTAATTTCTTTAAAAGTTTAAGAAACTTACCAAACTGTTCCTCTGTATCGTCTCTTGTTAACGCTTCGGGATATGGTATGCGAGGTTGGTACTCCTTGATTACCGGTTTTGGCTTGTCTTGTGTTACCTCAACTTTACCTTTTTCTACCTCGTTTCCTTGTGTTGGGTGGGTTCGTCTACTTCTTTGCTTTCTTGAGTGTTATGGCTTGGATTTGCTCCTTTGGATTAATTTCAGTATTACTCGGTGAGCGCCCTTGCGATCGTTCGGATAATAGCTTTGCAATTTGTCCGATCGGGTAATTTCCCCGATTGCCTTTGTAAGTCCTCCAACTTGGTTCTCGATCGTTTTGATCGATGTTTGTTGGGTGTCGAGTGTTACCTCAGTTTTTTGGAGACGGGCTTCTGTGGATGCTATGAATTTGTTCAACGTCTCTTCAAGATTCGGCTTCTTTTCCTGTGGATAGGCCTGATTTTGGAAATTTTGAGGAGGTTGTTGTCTTTGATTTCCTTGATTTCCTTGTCCTCCCCACAAAAAATTTGGGTGGTTCCTCCAACCTGGATTATAATTATTACTATACGGGTTATTGTTAGATCTGAAATTGTTACCTATATAGTTCATCTGTTCGCTCTCTATGCCCGGTTGGTAGGGTAGGTACTCAGGATTCGCCACAGTTCCACTTATGCCGCACTGCATGACTGGATGTACCTGCGAAGAACACAAACTATCAAGCTTTTTATTCATCAACTCTACCTGATTTGATAGCATGGTTACTGTTTCGAGGTTGTAAACTCCGGCTATTTTTGTTGGCCTTGTTCTTGTAACTTGCCACTGATAGTTATTCAGTGACATCTCTTCAATAAATTCGTAGGCTGCTTCAGGAGTTTTATTATTCAGAGTTCCACCGACGGTTGAGTCGATTAGTTGCCTCGTTGAGGGGTTTACACCATTATAGAAAGTTTGGACTTGGAGCCACAAGGGTAAACCATGGTGCGGACACCTTCTCAAGAGATTCTTATATCTCTCCCATGCATCGTATAATGTCTCTAAATCCATCTGCACAAAATAAGAGATATCATTACGTAATTTGGTCGTTTTGGCCGGTGGGAAATATTTTAATAAAAAATTTTCGGTCATTTGATCCCATGTAGTGATTGACCCTCGTGGTAGCGAGTTTAACCACTGTTTTGCTTTATTCCTTAATGAAAAGGGGAATAACCGAAGCCTTATGGCATCATCAGAAACGCCATTTATTTTGAAGGTATCACAGAACTCTAAAAAGTTAGCTATATGAGTGTTTGGATCTTCTTCCTGCAAACCATCAAATTGAACAAACTGTTGAATCATTTGTATAGTGTTAGGCTTTAATTCAAAATTATTAGCAGCTATAGCAGGCCTAACAATACTAGATTCGGCTCCTGTTAAATGAGGTTTAGCATAATCATACATAGTACGTGGAGCATTATTTTCTGCCACATCTTGTGGTGGTGGGTTATTTTCGTCCATCCCTTCAGTAGGATTGGATCTGTCTTCTCGCTCTCCTTCTTGGTAATTTAGGACTCGCCTAATTTCTCTGCGATTTCTCCGAGCGGTAGCTTCAATATCACTGTCGTATACTAAAGGTCCTCTCGGGTTCCTTCTAGTAATAAACTAGAGGTAGCTGCCAGGAAAAGAAAGAAAGAAAATTTAGCAAATTTAAAATTAAAACTAAAAATAAAAATAAATTGGGAAAAATAAAAATAATGGCTAAAGTAATAAAAATAGAGTGTTCTTAATATTTTAGTTCCCCGGCAACGGCGCCAAAAACTTGATCGCTGTGAATCAGAGCTTTAAAATTTATAAAAAGAATGATCGAACCTGGAAACTAACTCTGACAACGATTGAGGCAAGTGCACCTATCAAACAGTAGTATAGCTTAGGCAAGACCGGATTATCGAACCTAAAGGAACTAAAAGTACTAATACTAACTTTCTTTTTATTATTTAGCCTAAAAATAAAGAGAGATTGTTTATCTAATCTAAATTATTTAACTACTAAACTAAGACTCTAAGACAAAGAAGAATGAATTTTAAAAATAACTTGGGAAAAACTCAGTTGATTTAGATGATACCCTAGGAAGAATCCACCTAGACTTCACTTGTTATCTAACACGGAACTATACGATTTATTCACTTAGTTTGATCCGTAAGACTCCCTAACGTATATTAAACCCTCTCTCGAGGCGAATAACATCTAACCCTAGGTTAATTAGTGGAACTCTCGTTCTCTTATAATAACCCCCTAGAATAGCAGTAAATCGATCTATGGATTCCCATATTAGGTTTCACCCTAATCAAGCAAAATCTCGTCACCCTATCTCTAGGCGTGCGATCAACTCCGCTTAATTATGTTGGATCTACTCTTAGTAAGCGGGGTCTATTCCTCCTCCACCTAAGCACATTAAATTTGGATTAAGCTCACATAATTAAGAACAAACTAAGTATTTATCATATAATTCAAAAAACGATAACAAGATTCATCATAGGTTTCATCCCTTCGGGTATCCATGAGGTTTAGTTCATAACAATAAAGGAAAACATCTCAAGAGAAAAGATAAAACAAAACATAAGAAATCCCTAAAACCCCCTGAAGGAATTAAAGGAGAGATCCTCCGTCTTGAGTATAATTATGGCTTCTTGAGATGGATCAACTGGCTATCCCTGAGTGAATCCCCACAAATCTGCCTTCTCTGGCCTAGCACGATGCCCCTAGACGATGGCTTTGGGCCCCCCTCTTAGGTCATACTTAGGGTGTATTTATAAGCTTTTGAAATATGTTTCTTTCTCCCTAAGTATCCTTTCCCGAATGAAATTGCTCTTCTCCACTGCAGAGGCATGGCCATGGCGAACGCCCGTGTGAATCGTGGCCAGACCGTGTTCGGATTTCCTTAATGAGACACGGCCGTGTGAGTCGGGGTTAGACCGTGTTCTAGATGATTGACTTGGCACGACTGTGTGGGTCCAAGTCCAGGCCGTGTCGGTTTCCTCTTTGGTCCATTTTGGTCCATTTTGAGCCCGTTTCTCGTTCTCTTTATCGTTGGGTGCTTTCCTGAGTATAAGACATGAAAAGAAAGGATTAAGAGCACCTTTTTACATAAATCAATGGATAATTCATCCAAAAGCATACTAAATGTGGGATTAAAATATGTTACTATTTCGGTTTATCAGCCCTTCATTAAAACTTTAGTTATTTTTATCTATTTATGTCCATTTTATTCCATGGAAAATATAATGGTCTAATTACAATTTAAGGACTCCAACTTCAAACCCCCATTTCAATCAAGTACTTTATGAATTAGAACCCCTATTTAGCAACTTTTGCAAACAAGTCCTAATAGGCAATTTAAGCATGAAATCAATAAAATTTCTTATCGATACTCTAACACATGTATTTAATCACTCGGTAAATCATAATAATTAATCGTAATAAACTTTTCTATCTCAAATTCGTGGTTTTGCAACCACTATTCCGTTTAGGCCCTATTTCGGGATGTTACATTTCTCCCCCTTTAGGGATTTTCATCCCCGAAAATCTTACCTGTGAAGAGATTTGGGTACTGTTTTCACATAGTCTCTTCGGGCTCCCGTGTAGCCTCGTCTACCCCATGCCTATTCCATAATACTTTCACAAGTGTAATACTTTTGTTCCTTAATTGCTTAACCTCTCGAGCTAGAATTTTTACCGGTTCTTCACCGTAAGTCATATCTGGCTGAATCTCAACCTCTGTCTGCGAAATCAAATGCGACGGATCTGAACAATAACGATGTAGCATAGACACATGAAACACATCATGAATTTTCTCTAACTCAGTCGGCAAAGCTAACCGATATGCCAATGGCCGAACTCTCTCAATCACCTCAAGTGATCCAATAAAATGTGGACTTAGTTTACCTTTCTTGCCAAATTTGAGAACTTTCTTCCACGGGGATACTTTCAAGAATACCCTATCACCAACTTGAAACTCAATTTATTTTCTTTTCAAATCTGCATATGATTTTTGTCTATCTGAAGCTGCTTTCAAGCAATCTCTGATGACTTTTACTTTCTCTTCTATTTCTTTGACTAGATCAACCCCGTAAATCTAATTTTCCTTAAGCTCTGTCCAATACAAAGGTGTGCGACATTTACGTCCATACAAAGCTTCATAAGGTGCCATCTTCAAACTCGATTGATAACTATTATTATAGGCAAACTCTATTAAGGACAAATATTTCTCCCAACTACCTTGAAATTCCAATACACAACACCTAAGCATATCTTCAAGTACCTGAATAACTCTATCTAACTGACCATCAGTCTGAGGATGGAAAAATGTACTAAAACTCAACTTTGTACCTAAAGCTTCCTGTAATTTCTTCCAAAACCGTGAAGTAAATCTCGTATCTCTATCTGAGATAATCGATAACGGTACTCCATATAGTCTGACTATATCTGAAATATACAACTTGGCCAACTTGTCAAATGAATAATCCATACGAACTGGGATAAAATGAGCCGACTTCGTTAGCTTATCAATCACAACCCTTACTGCATCTTTCTTTCTCGGTGTCAAAGGCAATCCTGTCACAAAATCCATAGTAACTCGGTCCCATTTCCACTCGGGAACTAATACAGGCTGCAATAAACCTGAAGGTACCTGATGTTCGGCTTTTACCTGCTGATAGATCAAGCATCTAGAAACAAACTCTGAAATATCTCTTTTCATTCCTGCCCACCAATACATTTTCTTCAAATCATTATACATCTTTGTACTACCTGGGTGAATAGACAAAGAACTGCTATCTGATCGTTGATTTCAGAGTTTTAAATTTATAATGATCGAACCTGGAACTAACTATAACAATGATTGAGGCAAGTGCACCTGTCGAACAGTAGTATAGCTTAGGCAAGACCGGATTGTCGAACCCAAAGGAACCAAAAGTACTAATACTAACTTTCTTTTTATTATCTAGCCTAAAATAAGTGAGGTTGTTATTTAATCTAAATTTAACTAACTACTAAGCTAAAGACGCAAAGACAAAAAGAATGAATTGGGGAAATACTATTGGAAAAACTCAGTTGATTAAGACGATACCCTTAGGAAGAATCCACCTAGACTTCACTTGTTATCTAACTCTGAACTAGACGATTTATTCACTTGACTTGATCCGTAAGACCCCCTAATGTATATTAAACCCTCTCTCGAAGCGAATAACGTCTAACCCTAGGTTGATTAATTGAAATCTCTTTCTAATTAAAACCCCTAGAATTGCATTAACTCGATCTATGGACTCCCATTTTAGGTTTCACCCTAATCCAGCAAAATCTCGTCACCTTATCTCTAGGCGTGCGATCAACTCCGCTTAATTATGCTAGATCTACTCTTAAGCAGGGACTTTTGCTCCTCCACCTAAGAACATCAAACTTGAATCAATATCCCGAAAATATCAATACAAGAATTAAGAACACATAATTAAGAACAAATCAAGTATTTATCATATAGTTCAGCAAACAATAACAAGATTCATCTAAGTTTCATCCCCTTCAGGTATCTGAAGGGTTTAGTTCATAACAATAAAAGAAAACATCTCAGAAGAAAAGATAAAACAAAACGTAAGAAATCCCTAAAACCCCTTGAAGGAATTGAAGGAGAGATCCGCTGTCTTGAGTAGAATTCTGGCTTCTTGAGATGGATCAACTGGCTATCTTCGAGTGTTTCCCACAAATCTGACCTTTTCGGCTCGGCTCCTTGGCCTAGCTCCCCGCCCTCTTCTCGGTTATACTTAGGGTGTTTATATAGGCTTTTGAAATAGGTTTCTTTGCCCCTAAGTATCCTTTTCCGAGTGAAATTACTCTTCTCCACGACAGGGACACGGCCATGGCACACGCCTGTGTGAATCGTCTTTAGGCCGTGTTCGGATTTTTAATGAGGTGACATTCCCGTGTAAATCGTGATCAGGCTGTGTTCTAGTCTATCAAGGAGATACGGCCGTGTTGGCTCAAGTCCAGGCCGTGTCGATTTTCATTTTGGCCCATTTTGGTCCGTTTTGAGCCCGTTTTTTGTTCTGTCCATCCTCCGGTGCTTTCCTGAGTATAAAACATGAAAAGAGAGGATTAAGAGCACCTTTTTACATAAATCAAGGGATAAATCATCCAAAAGTATGCTAAATGTGGGATTAAAATATGTTACTTTTACGGTTTATCACTATGTGCTTCATGTAAGACCTTTCGAATAAGCTCATCATTCTTTGGTACACATACCCTGTCTCTGTGTAACACCCCCAAACCCGGCCCATTCACTACGACCGAATCTGGTTATGTCACTGGGAAAGACGGTTGGAAATCTTGACTTTAGAATAAAACTTGAAAATTTGTTATCGCTGAAAATCGTGTCCATTTAAAATTATTAAATCATGTAAGCTTGTTTAAAACTTCCAAATTACGACATTATTATAAGTTACTATAATATGGATCTTTTGCGAAAATATTCCTAAGTGTAGTGTAAACTTCAACATTAATAAGTAGAGTACTTTAAATCCAAGAGGCCTTTATTACATCAATTAAAATACCAAAATACTCGATAATATAAAATACTAAAAATACATCTTCAGTATGAAAATCTCCTTCTGCATGGGCCACCTTGTATCCACTCCAACCCGTCCACTAGTCACTACTCACTGCGATGATTAAAAAGTTGGGTGAGTCATACTGACTTCAGTGTGTAAGTTAACCACTTTGAAATCCACCCATATGCTAGCCACATAATATCCCAATTATCAATTGCAACAAGTAATATATATATTCATTTTAACAATTACCACAATGGGCTTGGCCCACATTCACGTCATACTCAATTCTTTGGGCTAGGCCCATTTCTCAATAAAACCCATATCAACTGGGCTTGGCCCATTTCCACGTATGTTTCCAAAACATACCTATCCTCATGTCATATTGGGCTTGGCCCATTTCCGTATTATTACAAAAATAATGCAACATGATCCCCAACCCAACCTAGGGTCCATCCGCTACACACCCCCTTATCCGACCTACCACACACCGGGGACTATCGAGTCACCCTCTCCTTTTCCCTCAAAAAGGCAACCAATGCCATCCACGATGTAGCGTATAGCTAACATCAAACCACGATGGAGCACACAAAGCAATCCATCAAGCCACGATATGGCATAAGCCGATATCAATCAAGGTAACCACGAACTAAATCGTAAAGATCCACAACGCGACCTCGATCGGCGCCAATCCACGATGTAGCACGGCGACATCAACCACGCACTGGCGAAGTACACCCGTACCTTCTTTTCATATCCCACCCATGCACATGCCACATAAAATATAATCATGATGGTACATGCACATGCTTATTAACATCCATAACCATACTCATATACAAGCAAGTAATCACATTGCAACAGGCTCGATACTAACCTGATCATTGCTATACCCTTTAGGGGTACATATGGCACATTTATTACTGCACTTGTTAGCAAAACATATAACACATAAAAACCCGGAAACAGTGGGTTAGTTACACACCTTACTACTAGGAGTTCTAGACTCTCGATCCTCGATGCTATCGTCTAGCGAAACTACGGCTATTTGCTTAACGCTTTCTGCTGCTGGCCCACACCCTGGTGGCCAATCTCGCATCTGTGAAACCGCTCTTTTCTTGAACTTGGAGTAGGGACCTTCCCTTTCCCCACTGAGTGGTACTCGCATCCACGTCCATCGAAAGTCACTTAATCGAACCACACGATTAATCAACGAAGTCATAAACAACTAATTCTAAGTCACTTACTAATATCCTTACCGAAATAACTCGAGATCCCGAAGGCTTCCTTAAACCGAATGGAGCAGAATCGGGAGAGGTCGCCCTTGCGATATTCGGCCAACCACCCTAGGCTACTAAGAGGATATTCGACTTAGGCTACAAGGAAAAAGGTTAAGAGGTTTTCGGCAATGGTGCTCAAAAGAAGTTTGGCCTATGCAAAATAAATGGGAAAGAAGAGGTTCTCTCTTGCTTGCAAATTTGGTCTGACAACTAGAGAAGAACCAACAAAATTCGGCACAAGAGGGAGATGAGAGAATGCACTTTGGCTACAAGGAAATGATGAGCGGATGGTGAATGAAATGAGCATCTCCCCTCCCCTATTTATACTACACGGCCTAGCTCCAACCCCCAAAATAAATCCTAAAATCTCTCCTAAAATGCCTCCCTTCCACCCATTCAAAAGTTTGAATGAGTCAAACCTAACTAGCCAAAATTTAAAAAAAAAATTGACCAAGTCTTTCTCCATCTTTCAAGCATCCAAAAGCCACCCAACTCCTTACCCCCTTGACGCAAAAACTAAGGCCAAAGTGCTGCCTTCGCAGCTCGAACACTGGCCCCCCCTTCCCTTGCACCTGAGGCGTCACTTTGCCAAGCTCTTAGTGGCGTCTCCTTGCCACTCTACCAAGGCCAATTCTTATGCTAAAACCCCACCAAAAATTCTCTTAAAGCCCTCTCCATCCAAACTCCCCCTACTAGCCCCTAAAACTAAAAATTTACCAAAGCAACCCACCACCACCTAGGGTTCTCAGGACCCCTAAAACTAACCCAACCACACACTGAAGTGTGCCAACACCCAAGCTAAGCACCAAAAATCTAACCCCTAGAATCAGGGTGTTACACTCTGAACATCAAACAACCGTCAGAACCGATCTGAAAATCAAACTCTACACCTGACTCGCACTAAACTCTTTTGGCTTACAACTCACTGTCATCCTTCTGAGCTTCACAAATTTCTTCAAGAAACATCGGTTTAGCTCTCAACTCAGCTAAGATAGAACCATCATCTGATAAGGCCAAACTAGTGTGCAAAGCTCTTAATGCAAATAATGATTTTCTACTCAAAGCATCAGCAACAACATTTGCCTTACCCGGGTGATAATCGATCACTAGCTCATAATCTTTAATCAACTCTAGCCATCTACTTTGCCTCAAGTTCAGATCTTTTTGAGTCATCAAGTATTTCAAACTTTTATGATCAGTGAATATTCGGCATTTCTCACCATACAAGTGATGTCTCTAGATTTTCAATGCAAATACAATAGCATCTAGCTCTAAATCATGTGTCAGATAATTTTTCTCATGTGGCTTTAACTGTCTAGAGGCATAAGCAATTACCCTTCCTTCCTACATAAGTACACAGCCTAGTCCATTCAAGGATGCATCACTTTAAATCACAAACTCTTTACCCGGTTCTGGTTGTACTAAGACAGGAGCTTCAGTCAACAATGCCTTTAACTTGTCGAAACTCTGCTGACACTTCTCAGTCCATTCAAACTTGATAGCTTTCTGTAGCAATCTTGTCAATGGAGTAGCTATCATGGAAAATCCCTCTACAAATCGTCTATAATAACCAAGCAAGACCAAGAAAACTTCGACCTCACGATACATTCATGGGAGGCTTCCAATCAACAATGGCTGAAATCTTGCTCGGATCAACTCTAATACCTTCACCTGAGACAATATGTCAAAGAAAATAGACTTCCCGTAACCAGAACTCACTTTTGCTGAACTTGGCATAAAGCTGATTATCTCTCAAAGTTTGTAAAACTGTTCTCAAATGCACTGCATGCTCAGTCTCATCATGAGAATAAATCAAGATGTCATCAACGACACAACTTCAAACTTGTCGAAGTGATAAATCGTAAAAGTAACATATTTTAATCCCACATTTAGCATGCTTTTGGATGAATTATCCCTTATTATATGTAATTTGGTGCTCTTAATCCTTTACTTTCATGTTTTATACTCAGGGAAGCACCGGAGGATGAAAATAATGGAAAACGGGCCGAATGGGCCAAAGCACAAAATCCACACGGCCTGGGCCCAAGACCACACGGCCGTGCCTCATTAACAGAGTCCAACACGGCCTGGCCAGGATTCACACGTGGGTGCGCCATGGCCGTGCCCCTGCCGTGGCAAAGATAAGTTTCATTCGGATTGGGATACTTAGGGGCAAAGAAACACATTCCAAAAGCCTATATATACACCCTAAGTATGACCTAAAAGGTGGAGCCCAATGCTATCGTCTAGGGGTGTCTTGCTAGGCCAGAGAAGGCAGATTCATGGGGATTCACTCGAGGATAGCCAGTTGATTCATCTTAAGAAGCTGGAATTATACTCAAGATGGAGGATCTCCCCTTCAATTCCTTCAGTGGGTTTTAGGGATTTCTTATGTTTTGTTTTATCTTTTCTCCTGAGATGTTTTCTTTTATTGTTATGAACTAAACCCTCAGATACCTGAGGGGGATGAAACTTAGATGAATCTTGTTATCGTTTGCTGAACTATATGATAAATATTTGACTTGTTCTTAATTATGTGTTCTTAATTCTTGTGTTGATATTTCGCGAATATTAATTCAAGTTTGATGTGCTTAGGTGGAGGAGCAAAAGTCCCTGCTTAAGAGTAGATCTAGCATAGTTAAGCGGAGTTGATCGCGCGCCTAGAGGTAGGGTGACGAGATTTTGCCGGATTAGGGTGAAACCTAATATGGGATTCCATAGATCGAGTTAATGCAATTCTAGGGGTTTTAATTAGAAAGAGATTTCAATTAATCAACCTAGGGTTAGACGTTATTCGCTTCAAGAGAAGGTTTAATATACATTAGGGAATCTTACGGATCAAGTCAAATGAATAAATAAATGCAGTTGAGTTAGATAACAAGTGAAGTCTAGGTGGATTCTTCCTTTGGTGTCGTCTTAATCAATTGGTTTTTCCTCAAGTTATTTTCCCAAATTCATTCTTCTTTGTCTTAGAGTCTTTAGTTTAGTAGTTAATTAATTTAGCTTAAACAACAAATTCCCTTTATTTTAGGCTAGATAATAAAAAGAAAGTTAGTATTAGTACTTTTAGTTCCTTTGGGTTCGACATTCCGGTCTTGCCTTAACCATACTACTGTTTGATAGGTGCACTTGCCTCAAATTGTTGTCATAGTTAGTTTCCAGGTTCAATCATTCTCATTATATAAAATTTTAAAACTCTGACACGCGATCAGGTTTTTGGCACCGTTGCCGGGGAACTAAAATATTAAGAAAGCTCTATTTTTATTACTTTAGCCATTTTTTTTATAATTTACATTTAGAGAAATCAGGCGAGCCCTAAATTACCGAGAAGAAGAGCAACAAGACGAACCCAATCCTACTGAAGGGATGGATGAGAATAATCCACCACCACAAGATGTGGGAGAAAATAATGCTCCTCGTACTATGTTTGATTATGCTAAACCACATTTAACAGGAGCCGAATCGAGTATTGTTTAGGCCTGCTATAGCTGCTAATAATTTTGAATTAAAGCCTAACACTATACAAATGATTCAACAATTTGTTCAATTTGATGGTTTGCAGGACGGAGACCCAAATACTCATATAGCTAATTTTATAGAGTTCTGTGATACTTTCAAAATAAATGGCATTTCTGATGATGCCATAAGGCTTTGGTTATTTCCCTTTTCATTAAGGAATAAAGCCAAACAGTGGTTAAACTCATTACCACGAGGGTCAATCACCACACGGGATCAAATGGCCGAAAAATTTTTATTAAAATATTTTCCACCGGCCAAAATGGCCAAGTTAAGGAATGATATCTCTTCTTTTGTGTAGATGGATTTAGAAACATTATACGACGCATGGGAGAGATACAAGGATCTTTTGAGGAGATGCCCACACCACGGATTACCTTTGTGGCTTCAAGTCCAAACTTTCTATAATGGTGTGAACCCCTCAACGAGGCAACTAATTGATTCAGCCGCCGGTGGAACCCTGAATAACAAAACTCCTGAAGCAGCCTATGAATTCATAGAGGAGATGTCACTGAATAACTATCAGTGGCAAGTTACAAGGACAAGGCCAACAAAAATAGCTGGAGTTTTCAACCTCGATGCAGTAACCATGCTATCAAACCAAGTAGAGATAATGAATAAAAAACTTGATAGTTTGTGTTCTTCGTAGGTACATCCAGTGATGCAGTGCGACGCAAGTGGAAGTGTGGCGAATCCTGAGTACCTACCCTACAACCCAGGCACAGAGAGCGAACAAATGAACTATATAGGTAACAATTTCAGACCTAATAATAATCCTTATAGTAATAATTATAATCCAGGTTGGAGGAATCACCCCAATTTTTGTGAGGAGGTCAAGGAAATCAAGGGAGCCAAAGACAACAACCTCCTCAAAATTTCCAAAATCGACCCTATCCAAAGGAGAAGAAGCCGAACCTTGAAGAGATGCTGACAAAATTCATGGCAGCCACAGATACCCGTCTCCAAAAAACTAAGACAACGCTTAACAATCAACAAGCATCGATCAAAGGGATCGAGAACCAAGTCGAGGAACTTACTAAGATAGTTGGACAACTTGCAAAGTTAATTTCCGAACGACCGCAAGGGAATCTACCAAGAAACACTGAGATTAACCCAAAGGAGCAAATCCAAGCCATAACAGCTCAAGAAAGTGAAGGGCTAGACGAGCCCAATTCAAGGCAAGAGAATGTGGTCAAACAAGGTAAGGTTGAGGTAAGTAATAATAAGCCAAAACCGGTAATCAAAGAGTACCAACCTCGCATACCATATCCCGAAGCATTAAGGAGAGACGACACAGAGGAACAGTTTGGTAAGTTTCTTAAACTTTTAAAGAAATTACATATTAACTTACGTTACTTGAAGCTCTTACGCAGATGCGGACTCTAGAAAATTCCTAAAAGAGCTGTTGACAAAAAGCGAAGGATAGACGAAGCATCACATGTGGAACTAAACGCAATGTGCTCGGTAATCTTGCAAAATAAACTACCACGAAAATTAAAAGATCCAGGGAATTTTACAATTCCATGCTTAATTGGTAGTTTATCTATTGATAATGCGTTAGCTGATCTAGGGGCAAGCATAAATGTCATGCCTTATAAATTGTTTAAACAACTAGGTCTCGGGAAACCCAAACAAACTACGATGAGCATTCAACTAGCTGATAAAACTGTTAGAATTCCTAGGGGTATAATCGAAGATGTACTCGTAAAAGTTGAAAAATTCGTATTCCCAGTAGACTTTGTCATTTTAGACATGGATGAGGACAATAGTATCCCCTTAATCTTAGGAAGACAATTTTTAGCAACTGCCAGGACTAAAATTGATATTGATGCAGGAGAACTCATACTTCGTGTAGGTGATGAGACAGTCACTCTCAAAGCTCTTGATTCGGCTAGAACAATGAGTAACCAAGGTGAGAAAACAAATTCTATTAATAACCATTTGGTTAACCCTTCTTTTCAGGAAGCACCACAAATGAATACAACTGAACCCGATCCTAGACCCAGTGTTAACAAAGGAATAACTCGTGAGGAATGAAGGATTCAGATCGACAATCTAGACGTGTGGAAGACGCATTTCAAGGAAAATTTAGGAATACAAGAAAGCAGAACCAGAGCCACTCCACGAAGCAAACAAGTTCAAAATCGGAGATCAGGTATTGATAGAAAAAATAGACCCTCGAATATCTCCTCCTGACCCTAACACAAAACAAAGAAATACCATTTAGGGTAATCAGTGTTTTTCCATACGGAACAGTCGAGGTAAGTAATCATATCTTTGGCACTTTCAACATAAGCGCATCTCGACTTAAATTCTATCATGGTAATGAAACCGATAGCATGAGGAAGGACTTTCAACTCCTCAAACCACCATGAATATACAAATGAGAGGAGAGTCTAGCTTAAGACTATAAACGAGCGCTTCTCGGGAGGCAACCCGAATACTAACCCTATTAACTTTTACATTTTTATTTTGTCTTATTTATTCTATTTGATCCTTTCTTTATTGTACCTAACTATAAACTAACCAAAAGTATAGAATTCCAGGCCACACGGCCTTGCACACAGCCGTGGCTGTGGCCGTGTGGATGCACCAAATTGCCGTACTGACATGGCAGAGATGGTACGAGTCAGAGAAAATCAATTTTTAGAGTCACAGACTCAAACCACCACACCACGAGCACCGACAAAACCCCACGGCCGTGCGATGCGGCCGTGGTCGACACTGGTAGTTTACACACGAGCGTGGCAACCTGAGCATGGGCGTGGGAGAAACGAGACGATGCTCAACACGGCCGTGCGAGGTAGCCGTGTGACTTAGCACGCCCATGGTACACGGGCGTGGGGTTGCACCAGGCCTGAAAATCTATTTAAACCCCCTCCCATCTCTTCCCTTACTCACTTTCCTACTCCCCATCCCCTTTATTCTATCCCATTATTCAAACTTTCCCCTACTTCTCTTCTCCAATACATTCCCAAAACCCTTGAGCTACACCAAATGCTGAAGAAGCGGAAGGAAACAAGCATAGTCTCTTCGAGGGAGACCGATCCATATAAGTTCATGTCGGCCGCTTCAATCATTCGACGAGCCAAGGATATTTGCGGCCATTTAGTTTTTATTTTGTTTTTCTCTTTTGCTTCAATTTCCTTATCTTTACTTCTCTTCTGCTTAATTTAACTTATTTTACTTTAGTTTCTTGATTTTAGGTTTTACAAGCTGCTTGGGAATCACACCACGACCACCACCATATCCACAGCCTTAGAAATCACACCCAACAATAAGGACACTACGGTCCATTAATCTTTTCTTTTAATTTTATTTCAATTTTTATTTCTCTTCACTTTAGCTTGCTTTTTTTTAATTATTTAATTAGTATAGTTTTAATTATTATTATTATATCCTGGCCAATCCTCCACGAGCTATCCAATTTCTTCATCTAGCGCAGCAATAGTGGGAAACCACCACACCATGACCACTGCCAACTCCAACTCGGGCTGAAATTCCAACGTATTTTCTACATCCTCCAAGGATTTCATCCATAATTCAAGAAGTTTCACTTCTCCCCATATCTTATGATTTTATTGTTATTGTGTTATTATCTAACTTTGTACATTGAGGGCAATGTACATCTTAAGTGTGGGGGGTGAATCTTAAGAATTCCAAACTTTTTTCATTATTCTCAAATCCCTGAATTATGCCTTGTCTTAAAGTAAATTTCTCATGTTATGATTAGAATGAAATTTCCATGATTTATGATTTTTATTGATATGTCTTAGATTAAGTTATTGATAATTGTGCATTGATAATTAAATTCTAAGATACTAGAGAGTCAAGCGTGATAAGTCTATTTTTTTTAAGAAATTAAAAATTTTTCTAGGTTGTCTACCTGAATTTGAATATTACTTTGAAGTTTGAAATTTACGAGGTTGACATCAAAATACCTGTAATTTTTGTGAGATTTTGAGCCTTATAAGAGCATAAATTCTTCTTCTTGCTCACTTTTTGATTATGAGTGTGTCAACATTGATTTGTTATTCTAGAACTTGCATTGATTATACATGTCGAGACCACACTTTTTGATTTGATATAAAGAGATGATAAAGGCACCTAGGATTTAACCCAACTACTCCACTAAAAACTTACCTTCATAATTAACCCCTAGTGAACCCCGTTGAGTCCTAACAAACCTTTTTATTGACTTACCCGCTAATAATACCCAAAACTTTTTTTTGTTATCACCATCCTTTTTGACTACCCTTTTTGTCGAGATTTGATTTTGAGCAGTTGCCTAACTATGTTCTATATTTCAGTTGTTAAATAGTTTCTTCTTATTGTAAATATTTGATAACTTGTTCTTAAAAAGAAATCGAAGTATATTCATTATTAGTTTTGTGATTAGGTGAACTTATACGTTAAATTCCAATTATTGAAAAAGAAGCTCGTATTATCAGTTTTCAATTGATGTAATTACTTTTATTTAGTTCATTGTTTCTAGTTAGGTAATTTGTCAATTAAATCTCGATTCTAACCCTCTAATTCAGCCTTTATCCAATCCTTTAACCTAAGCCCCATTACAACCCTGTTAAAGACCTTTTGATTTTTGCATCATTTCATATTACAGTGGTGGAGATTTGATTTTCATGCAAGCCTATGGGATAAACTCTTCAAGTTGATTTTTGAGTACTTAATTCTTAACCTTAAACACTTTTAGTGATTTGAGTGAATCTTTAGTGAGGATGTCAATCCTTGTCGGTTTTGAACCAGAGGTAATTATTTAGATGAAGGGAAACACCTATGTTTTTGTGCTACAAATGTATGACTTAGACTGTTTGAATCTCTAGGACTCCTCGAGTTGATTTATCCATGTATGAGATATCCTTGAATTATGATGAAACATTATCAATGACTATCATGAATTGAGGGAAGTTCGTTTTAATTATGAGTTGAGAATTTTGCTTGAGGACAAGCAAAAGCTTAAGTGTGGGGGTATTTGATAAACCGTAAAAGTAACATATTTTAATCCCACATTTAGCATACTTTTGGATGAATTATCCCTTATTTTATGTAATTTGGTGCTCTTAATCCTTTACTTTCATGTTTTATACTCAGGGAAGCACCGAAGGATGAAAAGAACGGAAAACGGGCCAAATAGGCCAAAGCACGAAATCCACACGGCCTGGGCCCAAGACCACACGGCCGTGCCTCATTAACAGAGTCTAACACGACCTGGCCACGATTCACACGGGCGTGCGCCATGGCCGTGCCCCTGCCGTGGCAAAGAGAAGTTTCGTTCGGATTGGGATACTTTGGGGCAAAGAAACACATTCCAAAAGCCTATATATACACCCTAAGTATGACCTAAAAGGTGGAGCCCAAGGCTATCGTCTAGGGGCGTCTTGCTAGGCCAGAGAAGGCAGATTCGTGGGGATTCACTCGAGGATAGCCAGTTGATTCATCTCAAGAAGCCGGAATTATACTCAAGACGGAGGATCTCCTCTTCAATTTCTTCAAGGGGTTTTAGGGATTTCTTATGTTTTGTTTTATCTTTTCTTATGAGATGTTTTCTTTTATTGTTATGAACTAAACCCTAAGATACCTGAGGGGGATGAAATTTAGATGAATCTTGTTATCGTTTGCTGAACTATATGATAAATATTTGACTTGTTCTTAATTATGTGTTCTTAATTCTTGTGTTGATATTTCGCGGATATTAATTCAAGTTTGATGTGCTTAGGTGGAGGAGCAAAAGTCCTCGCTAAGAGTAGATCTAGCATAGTTAAGCGGAGTTGATCGCGCCTAGAGATAGGGTGACGAGATTTTGTCGGGTTAGGGGTGAAACCTAATATGGGATTCCATAGATCGAGTTAATGCAATTCTAGGGGTTTTAATTAGAAAGAGATTTCAATTAATCAACCCTAGGTAGGGCGTTATTCGCCGAGAGAAGGTTTAATATTCATTAGGGAATCTTACGAATCAAGTCAAATGAATAAATCGTCTGCAGTTGAGTTAGATAACAAGTGAAGTCTAGGTGGATTCTTCCTTGGGTGTCGTCTTAATCAATTGGTTTTTCCTCAAGTTATTTTCCCAAATTCATTCTTCTTTGTCTTAGAGTCTTTAGTTTAGTAGTTAATTAATTTAGCTTAAACAACAAATTCCCTTTATTTTAGGCTAGATAATAAAAAAAAAGTTAGTATTAGTACTTTTAGTTCCTTTGGGTTTGACATTCTGGTCTTGCCTTAACTATACTACTGTTCGATAGGTGCGCTTGCCTCAAATCGTTGTCATAGTTAGTTTCCAGGTTCGATCATTCTCATTATATAAATTTTTAAAACTCTGACACGCGATCACCAAGTAATGTCTGAAAATTTGGTTCATTAAATCCATGAAAATGGCGGGAGCATTAGTTAAGCCAACTGGCATCACAAGAAACTCATAGTGACAATACCTAGTTCGGAAAGCAGTCTTCGGAACATCCGACTCTTTAACTCGCAACTAATAGTATCCGGATCTCAAATCTATCTTAGAGAACATAGTGGCTCCCTTCAATTGATCAAAAAAATCATCTATTCTAGGTAGTGGATATTTGTTCTTGATGGTTACCTTGTTAAGCTACCGATAGTCTATGCACAATCTCATGGAACCATCCTTCTTTTTCACAAATAACACTGGTGCACCCCATGGTGAACAACTAGGTCTTGCAAAGCCTTTATTAGTTAATTCCTGTAACTGAGCTTTCAATTCTTTCAATTCTATCAAAGCCATTCTATAAGGAGCAGTAGAAATAGGTGTGGTACCTGGAATCAATTCAATACCAAACTCAACTTCTCTGATAGGAGGCAAACCTGGTAGTTCTTTTGGAAACACATCAGGAAACTCACTTTGTAGCATTCCAAAAGTTAGGGGTTAGTATTTTCGCTTAAATCCATGTTGTGTTTATTTTGCTTGCTATTTGAGTGAGTTTGGGGGTCCTTTAGAGGCTTGGGTTCGAGGTTGAGCTTGGGAAAAAAATATTTTTTTTTGTCTTTAGTGGAGAGGGCTTCGGAAAGTAGGACTTAAGTTTAATTGTGTGTGATTAAGAGACACAAGGTGAGCATATGGCAAGGTGGCTGCGGCGTCAAGGAGGGAGCAAGGGGGAAGGAGTTCGAATCCCACATGTGGCAAGTTGGAGGCTTTTATTTTTCTCAGGAGATGACAAGAGGTTGTGTTGGAATCAAATTCTGATGGAGGAGTGTTTGAATTGGTCAAGGTGGTTGGGTGTTTTTGAATGAGAGATGGAGAGTGAATTGAGGAGAGAATCAGGGGATTTGGGGGTGAGAGGTAGTGGTTGGCCGAACGTGGGGTGTGGGGAGGAGAAATTCGGCTAGGGGTTAATTTTGGCATGAAATTCGGCATTTGGTGAGTAGCAAAATGAGAAAAACCTAAACCTTTTGGAGGGTGTGCCGAAATTCTCTTATGTTATCAGCATTTTTGACATTTTAGGCTTTCTCCTTAGACATTTCGGGTTTTTTGTTTTTCACGTTTCTTTCTATTCTCTTTTTCACATTCCTTTCTATTCTCCCCTCACTTGTTTTCTTTTGGGCTCTCCATAACCGAAACTTCTCTTCTTCTTTATTGTGCTTCTACTACTTTCTCCATAAGCCAAATTCCCCTTTGCCCCATTTGAATCAGTTTCCTTTTCTTTTGCCATTAGCCAAACTTGATCTAGTCTGAAGCGTGATGTGTTTTCGATCATCGAATCTCTCTTTTCATTCGGTTTTTCTATAGTTGCAAGGTAATAGTCTCTTTTCTTTTTATGTTCTCCTTCTCTTTTCTCTCTCAAAGGACCGAAACACTCATCTACTTATTCTTTTAATCAGGCTGAATGTGAACATTTCTCTCCATCTCAAATCTTGTTTGTTCCTTTGAAAAAGCCAAAACCTTTGTTGGTCAGTTGCCGAATCTGTGGCACCTTGATTAGGATGGCTATGGCCGAATGAGGGGGGATGGTTGGTTGTTCTTTATTTTAGGTTCTTTTAGGCCGAAAGGCCATTTCTTCGTTATTTTGAACAACATCACTAACTCATGCTATTCTTTAGGGACTCAACTTCGTAAGAGAGTAGACTGAACGTTCAAGCGTAGCAAGAGTTACCGTCGTTCTTGGTAAGTAGTGTGGTGAGTTGTCAGTTTCAACCTAATGGTTATGTCTTACTATGGTTAAGGCTAATGATTAAAGTATATGGATTTATAGGTGCATAATCCCGAGGGTTCAACCTACGCTCATAACAGGTGTGTAACAGTACTCCGTAAACCGTAATCATCGAAAAAGTCGAAAAAGTGTGTTCTCACACCATTCTGACTATGGATCAGCAAATGCCGAAAGCTGAAACACCGAAAAACGATGCCACATGAGCGTGCGAATACACGTGTGGTGAACCGAGCCCACGGAAATGGGCACATGATGCGTGAGGCCACCATGAGCGTTCTCATGGGACTGGGCAGTTTTCGGCCTTGTTTAGTTGTAATGGGCCGAGTGGGCCCAACGGGCCCATGGGCCCTACGTGAGTAAATGTTGTGGACGGATAGGAAATAAGGATCTAGCCATGGCGATCACATGGCCAAAGGAAGTTTTGGGTCGAATGGGCCACACGAGAGTGTGGGCCCACCTAGGCCGAGTTTTGGGCTTTGGGCCCAAATACAATGTTTTGATTAAATATGATATCAGTGTCGCTCGAGGCAACTGTAGACCTCCGAAAATGTCGTGAAGTTACTAAAATACCCTCGAAGGGTAAAATGACCGAAATACCCCTGGAGGGTAAGATGACCGTTATGCCCCTGAAGGGTAGAATGAATAAAATACTCTACATGCTATAAGATTGCTATCGTATGTTTATTATTGTATGTTGCATTCATGAGTTATTATGTTGTATGGGGATGGGATTATTAATACGGAGGAAGTGCTAATAGGATTGCATGGTTGCTTGACGACTGTGGATCCACCGAAGGCTTTTAAGCCATGAGTAGCTCTGCTGCAACGATAAGTTAGTGCCACAACCGGTGCTACATAAGGAGTGTAGGGATGGGTGGGTCGATTAAATCCCCATAGGAGTGCAGGGTTGGATAGGAGACGGAATGCAGGGTTGGTATGGCCATTAATGCATAGCATTCACATGTTCTGACTGTGATGGGCTTAGGCCTGGATAAATATGATATTGACTTCTGTTATGGGCTAAGGCCCAATCGAGGCTATTTTGAGCTAAGGCCCAAATGCCACCGTTACTGTAATGGGCTTCGGCCCGGATTGTTGTGATTCATGTTCTTACTAATGAGGGTTGTACACACTGAGTTTTCGTAAACTCACCCCCTCTTTTTAATTTTTTTCCAGGTGGCCCTCAGTAGGCAGTTCGACGTACTGGAGGACTCAGGGGTGGCCACACTACGAGTAGTTTCAGACTTTAGTATTCTACTTTACTTTATTTAAATCGTTTTATTGGGTTGTAATAAGGTCTCTCTTAACTTCTGGTTTTAGTTTGGGATTTTTAGTTTATTATGTTTTAAATCTTCTAAACATTGAATCGCGATTTTCCAAAACAATATCTGTTTTCAAAACACTACGATTTCGCAACTAAATTGTAAATATCACGTTTTCATAAGTCAATTGTTTTAAATTAAGCTTTCGCAACGAACAAGGTTTTGAAGGTAATAACTTTTTAATAAACATTGATTAAAAATAAACAAACGCAAACTGAGACTTTAGTTTTTAAACATCAAGAAGAGTTTTCAATGAAAACATGGTTTTCGAAAAACACTTCAATGTGACACGCCAGATTCGGGCCTAACTTTTAGGCTGGGTTTGCCGTGTTACATTAAATGGTATTAGAGCCAGGTTGTAAAACTTGGGCTGTGAAATGGGCTTTAGTTTTTAAGATGTTTACAAGTGGTTTTGAAGTGGTTTTGGAAGATTTTTGTGTGGCACACCAAGTCTCCGGCGTCGGACCAAGTAAGTTCTCCTATTTGTTTTAAACTGTTATACTGTAGATAGATACTGGGCTTACTTTAGATGATAGACTATACTAAGACTCTTAGTTAGAGTAAGACTGAGGCCCGCAGGAGACTAAAACTGTAGTGAGCTTGCGATTGCGAAAACAACTTTTAACTACTATCTCCATAAAACATTTGTTTAATTATTGGAACTATGAGCTAAATTCATAAAACTTGTAATTCAGATAATACGCAAAGTGTTAATGAGCACTAGAAGGGGTGCAAGAGGCCGCGGTAGAGGTCGTGGAAGTGCTAGGGCTGGGTCTTCGGCGTCAGACCACATGCCCAATGTCGAGGCAAGAGAAGCACCAGCTTCACCGGTAACCGAGGCAAGGTCGTTTGGCCGAGCTTCTAGGGATGACGCACTGTCTCAGGCAATGCTTCGTATTTTGGAAAGAGTTGCTGGGTCAGTTGAGCCTAATACTGTTATTGGGGGCCGTGGGTTAGTTAAAAAATGACTCCGGTCCAATGGAGTAGAGAACTTCAAGGGGATTTCTGGGGTGGCCCCAAGTGTGGCGGAGTACTGGCTAGAGGCCACCGAAAGAATTATGGAGGACCTCGATTGCACGTCGAAACAAAAGTTGAAGGGTGTTGTGTCTTTGCTGAGGGATGAAGCCTACCAGTGGTGGCTTACGGTAAAAGAGGGTACCCCGTCTGATCGATTGACTTGGGAATTCTTCAAGTCCACATTTCAGGGAAAGTATGTGGGCGCTAGCTATGTCGACGCTCGTAGGAAATAATTTTTGAATATGGCTCAAGGTGACAAGTCTGTGGCTGAGTACGAGGCAGAACTTTTGCGACTTAGCTGGTATGCTCAAGGAATTATGGCGACGGAGTACAAACGTTGTGTTAGGTTTGAAGATGGCCTCAGGGACAGTCTTCGAGTGTTGATAGCTCCACAGAGGGAGCGGGACTTTGCCGCATTAGTAGAGAAAGCTAAGATCGCTGAGGATGTGAAGCGCTCTGAGTGTCTAAATAGGGAAAGAGAAAGGGGCAGAAACAAGAGGGAGTCTGAGCATTCCGATTCTGATCAGAGATTTAAGAGAAGGGCTAGAGTAGATGGGCCAGTCAAAGCTAGTCCCCCTGTTGCTGCTACTGGGTTACCACCTTATGCTACTTGTGGAAAAGGTCATGTGGGGGAATGCTAGAGAAGGACTGGGGCTTGTTTGGGTTGTGGTTCCATGGGACATCATTTCAGAGAGTGTCCTAGAAGATCGGATCAGAGGCAAGCTTTCAGTAGGGGTAATGTACACCCACTGAGGGGTGGACAGCAGCCGCCTAGGGGCCGTGGACATGCCGGGGATGGAAACGATTTGGGCCATGGAGCTCCGGGTAGAGGTGTTGGTCTTGCAGAGGTGAGGCAGCTAGCATTGGTTTATGCAGCACGTCACCGAGAGGATGGAGACGCTTCAGATGCTAATACTGGTACGTACTTTACCCATAATGTGCTATTTACCTAAGTGCAATTAGGACTAGAGTGCGCAGCAGAAGCATAGTGGTATAACCGGTATTGTGCAGATATTAGATAGTTGGAAATTTCGAGGACAAAATTTCTTTAAGAGAGGTAGAACTGTAGCATCCCAAATGTTAGGGGTTAGTAGTTTTGCTTAAATCCATGTTGTGTTTATTTGGCTTGTTGTTTGAGTGAGTTTGGGGGTCCTTTAGAGGCTTGGGTTCAAGGTTGAGCCTGGGGAAAAAAAATATTTTGTGGTCTTTAGTGGAGACGGCTTCGAAAAGTAGGACTTAAGTTTAATTGTGTGTGATTAAGAGACACAGGGTTAGCATATGGCAAGGTGGCTGTGGCGTCAAGGAGGGAGCAAGGGGGAAGGAGTTCGATTCCCACATGTGGCAAGTTGGAGGCTTTTATTTTGCTCAGGAGATGACAAGAGGTTGTGTTGGAATCAAATTCTGATGGAGGAGTGTTTGAATTGGTCAAGGTGGTTGGGTGTTTTCGAATGAGAGATGGAGAGTGAATTAAGGAGAGAATCAGGGGATTATGTGGTGAGAGGTAGTGGTTGGTCGAATGTGGGGTGTGGGGAGGAGAAATTCGGCTAGGGGTTAATTTTGGAATGAAATTCGGCATTTGGTGAGTAGCAAAAGGAGAAAAACCAAAACCTTTTGGAGGGTGTGCCGAAATTCTCTTATGTTCTTAGCATTTTTGACATTTTAGGCTTTCTCCTTAGACATTTCGAGTTCTTTGTTTTTCACGTTTCTTTCTATTCTCTTTTGCACATTCTTTTCTATTCTCCCCTCACTTGTTTTCTTTTGTGCTCTCCACAACCGAAACTTCTCTTCTTCTTCATTGTGCTTCTACTACTTTCTCCATAAGCCGAATTCCCCTTTGCCCCATTTGAATCAGTTTCCTTTTCTTTTGCCATTACCCGAACTTGATCTAGTTTGAAGCGTGATGTGTTTTCGATCATCAAATCTCCCTTTTCATTCGGTTTTTCTATAGTTGCAAGGTAATAGTCTCTTTTCTTTTTATGTTCTCCTTCTCTGTTCTCTATCAAAGGACCGAAACACTCATCTTTTAATTCTTTTAATCAGGCCAAATCTGAACATTTCTCTCTATCTCAAATCTTGTTTGTTCCTTTGAAAAAGCCGAAACCTTTGTTGGTTAGTTGCCGAATCTGTGGCACCTTGGTAAGGATGGCTATGGCCGAATGGGGGGGATGGTTGGTTGTTCTTTATATTAGGTTCTTTTAGGCCGAAAGGCCATTTCTTCGTTATTTTGAACAACATTGCTAACTCGTGCTATTCTTTAGGGACTCAACTTTGTAAGAGAGTAGACTGAACGTTCAAGCGTAGCAAGAGTTGCCGTCGTTCTTGGTAAGTAGTGTGGTGAGTTGTCAGTTTCAACCTAATGGTTATGTATTACTATGGTTAAGGCTAATGATTAAAGTATATGGATTTATAGGTGCGTAATCCCGAGGGTTCAACCTACACTCATAACAGGTGTGGAACAGTACTCTGTAAACGGTAATCGTCGAAAAAGTCGAAAAAGTGTGTACTCACACCATTCTGACTATGGATCAGCAAATGTCGAAAGCCAAAACACCAGAAAACGATGCCACAAGTGTAACACCCTGATTTAGGGGCTATGCAGGTTGTGTGTAATTCGGGTATTGGTAGGTTTTTGGGTGTGTTTAGAGGTGTTTTAGAAGTTTTGAGAATGCTCGGATAATAGGGAAAGTGTGGAAAATTTTAGGATTTCTAAGTAATAAAGAGGGGCTTGTTTTTTGAGGTTTAAAAGAATTAATTGGGCGTTTAAGGCATAGGAGAGGCTTTGGCAAAGTGGCTTCATGCATTTGTTTAAGAAATTTGGAAGTAGCACCGAGTGGGGGCTTGGGTTCGAGTCCAAGCGGCGACAATTGTGTTTTATTTTTGCGTCAAGGGATTTGGGCTAAGTAGGCCTTAAAAATAAATGTCCAAGTTGATGGACATGAAAGTCCAATTGGCAAAGTGGCTCTTGGGCGCTACTTAGGCGCTTTGGAGGGGTGGTCGCGGTTTCGAGGGCCGGAGAAGCATTTGGCGTTTATATTTTGTTTTGGGCGTTGGGCTTTGTAAGGCCTTAAAGATATATGGTGAGGATTCGGACAAGAAAGATGGGCTGGTGGAGTGGCTCTCATGCGCTACTTAGGCGCTGGAGGAGGAAGTAAGAGCGCGAGTTCGAGCACTGGAGTGCGAGTTGGCGTTTTATTTTTTTTTTTTTTGTGCGGTTATGGTAAATTTGAGACAAGAAGGGTTTAAAAATAATTGTTGGGGGTTTCTAGCATAAAAATCAAAGTGGCCGAAAGTGGCACAGGCGTTGGGGGCAAGGTGTGCGGCAGTTGGTCCCAGGTTCGAACCTGGAGAATGGCAAATGGAGTTTTAGTTTTTTTGTTGTTTTGGGCAGCAATTTGAAGGTGTTGGACGGCTAGAAGACTCTTATTTAGATAAGGATAATGTTTTTTTATTTATTTATCTATTATTAATTAGATTAAGTGGGGATAATTATTATTTATTTGTTTTTTTAGTGATAAGTGTGATAATAGTAGAACAATTCAAATTGTTTTGAATTGAACTAATTCAAATGGAATTGAATTAGTGGCTAGGAAGGTGTTGGCAGAATGCTATAAATAGGGGGTAGAGTGCCAATTATTCTTCAAGTCTTTGCTAAATCTCTCCCTCTCCCTCTTGGTGTGCGATTTCTCCTTTGGCCTTTGTAGCCAAATATTTCTTTTGTTTTCTTTTAATCCCTTGATTGCCGAAATCTTTAGCCCTCCATCTCTCTTCTACTTTAGCCAAGCTTGGTGCCGAAACTGTGAAGAGTGGTCTTTGTCGACATTTAGAGCTTGTGTGGCGGCGCCAAGGAGTCTAAAGGAAGGTCTCGAGGTGTTTGGACTCATCAAGGGCAAATCGCGTAAATCTGAGAGGAGCCTTTGAGATTTTAGATCGTTTGGTAAGTAAGTTAAATTGTAGTTATTCGCACGAGATCTTGTATTATGACGTTTAACCAAAGGATTACGATTAAGTGATTACGATGGATGGGGATGCGAGTACCAGTCAAAGTGGGCAAGGGAAAGCTCCCATCCCAAAGTTCAAGAAGAGATCCGTTTCTGCACATGCGAGATTGGCCACGGTGTGGGCCGGCCAATGTAAAAACGTTAGGCAAAAAGTCGTAGTTTCGCTAGACGATAGCGTCGAGGATCGAGAGTCTAGAACTCCTAGTAATAAGGTGTGTAACTAACCCACTTTGTTTCGGGTTTTATGTGTTATATGTTTTACTAACAAGTGCGATAATAAGTGTGCCATATATACCCCTAAAGGGTATAAGCGATGACCGAGTTAGTATCGAATCTATTGCGGTGTGATTATTTGTTTATGAGTATGTTTATGGACATTAATAAGCATGTGCATGCATGATCACGATTATATTTTATGTGGCATGTGCATGGGTGGGTTATGAAAAGAAGATGCGGGTGTACTTGAGTGCGTGGTTGATGTCGACTTTGTGCTACATCGTGGATGGATTGTGCCGATCGAGGTCGCGTTGTGGATCTTTGCGATTTGGTTCGCGTGGTTACCTTGATTGATATGGGCTTTATGCCATATCGTGGCTTGATGGATTGCTTTGTGTGCTCCATCGTGGTTTGATGTTAGCTATACGCTACATCGTGGATGGCATTGGTTGCCTTTTTGGAGGGAAAAGGAGAGGGTGACTCGATAGTCCCCAGTGTGTGGTAGGTGGATAAGGGGTGTGTAGCGGATGGACCCTAGGTTGGGTTGGGAATCATGTTGCATTATTTTTGTAATAATATGGAAATGGGCCAAGCCCAATATGACATGTGGAAAGGTATGTTTTGGGAACATACGTGGAAATGGGCCAAGCCCAGTTGATATGTGGTTTATTGAGAAATGGGCCTAGCCCAAAGATTTGAGTATGATTTGAATGTGGGCCAAGCCCGAGATAGTAGTAATTGTTAAAATGAATATATATATTACTTGTTGCATTTGATAATTGGGATATTATGTGGCTAGCATGTGGGTGGATTTGAGGGTTAACTTACACATTGAGTGTGTATGACTCACCCAACTTTTAATCATCGCAGGGAGTCGTGAGTAATGGACCGGGTTGGAGTGGATACAAGGTGGCCCATGCAGAAGGGGATTTTCATACAGAAGATGTTTTACTTTATTTAAGTATTTTATATTATCAGTATTTTGGAATTTTATTTGATGTAATAAGGGCCTCTTTGATTTAAAGTACTCTATTTATTAATGTTGAAGTTTACACTACACTTAGTAATATTTTCGCAAAAGATTCATATTATAGCAACTTGTAATAAAGTTTTAATTAGGATATTTTATATCGAGCTTATATTTTAAATGGACATGATTTTCAGAGATGATAAATTTTCAAGTTTAATTCTAAAGATAAAGATTTCCAACCGTCTTTCCCAGTGACATAACCAGATTCGGTCGTAGTGAATGGGCCGGGTTTGGGGATGTTCTGATTTAATATCGAGCCCGGTTCAAAACTCGGCTTTGAGGGTTTTGAGCCCAAAAACATTTTCCAAAATGGGTTTTTTTTAAATATGGGTTTTTATGAAATATTTTTCAGGTTTTTCTGGCATGGCACCTGTACCTCCGGCCCGAGTCCACCAGGTAAGTACTTCAGACTTGTGAAGTAATTTGATATATGAACTATTATGGGCTTAGTTGGGCTCGTAGATTAGTGAACTAGGATCTGTTGAACCCTAGGGCTAGTCTACTCAAACACATGCATAAGACTTAAGGACCATTAAACAAACACCGTGATTAAGTCGAGTTAAGGTGTGGCAACCATTGTGCGCATGTCAGGAGTGGATCGGAAGAGCACAGTACTTTAAGCGTCCTCGTGACTCACCTCCTCTTCACTGGAATCCTGCAGTGCGTAGCTACGGTTCACCTTAACCAAGAGGACTTGTTCATAGGCTAAACCAATTATTAAAACCCGAAAGGGATTTGCCTCAACTGCTTTTAAAACCCTTAGTTTTAAAATTTCCAAAAATTACCCCTATGTTGAAAATTACTAAAATGCCCCCGACTTTCAAAATTTCGGTTTAACCCCAAGTTTAATAAAATTTTCTTACTTTGCAAAAGTACCCAATTTTCTGTATGGCAAAAATAATAACCACGACTTTGGAAATTTACAAAATTACCCTGATTGTCAAAATTACCAAAATTCCCCTGGTTACCAAAATCCTGTTATACCTTCAATTTGCGAAATTTTCGAAAATACTCTTCAATTTTGGGAATTTCAAAAAGATCCTGACCTATTAAAGTTTTTGAATCGCTCTGGTTTATGACGAAAATGTCCCTGTAGGACAAAATGACGGAAATACCCCTGGGGTAGAAACGGGCAGAAAGGTCCGTATAGTGAATGTGGGTGGTAGATACCACTGAATGTGCCTCTATTGAGGGAGAAATGTGTTCTTGTGGACGAATGAATGTGTGTGTGAATGTGATTCTTGAACTAGAGTGGTAAACTTGAACTGAAACTTTGTTCGATCGAAAGAACCACTTCTAGAAATTCTTTTCATAAAATTGTTCGTGGTTAAATAGTGGAACAAAATTTCTAATGCATAAAAATTCTTAAATCAGATTAAATCACGATGGTAGAGATGAGTTCTAGGGGACGCAGTAGAGGTAGAATGGCAGCTTCGGAACCAGTAGGGTCTGGCCATGGGTCAGAAAGTGAAGTGCCACCGCCAGCAGTGGTCGCGGAGGAACAAGATCAGATAGGTGAAGATGACGCGGTTTCGCGGGCCATGTTACGAGTGCTAGAACGAGTAGCAGGAGCTAGTGGGGGAAACGGAACTCGAAAGTCAGGATCGGAAAGGCTTAGATTGAACGGAGCTCAGATCTTTAGAGGAGTGTCTGGAGTAGCTCCGAACGTAGCGGAGTATTGGTTAGAAGCAGTTGAAAGAATTATGGACGACTTAGATTGTACCCCAGAGGAAAAGCTAAAAGGTCTTTGTTTAAGCTTCTTCGGGATGAAGCTTATCGTTGGTGGCTCTTTGTCAAACAAGGTGTACCGTGGATCATTTGGATTGGGACTTCTTTAAGGAAAAGTTTGAAGGAAAGTACGTTGGAGCAAGTTATTTGGACTCGCAAAGGAAAGCGTTTCTAAATCTAGTGCAAGGAAGTAAGTCGATAGTGAGCACGGCGGAATTTGTGCGGTTAAGTCAGTACGCCAAAGGAATCATGGCTACGATTATGAAAGGAGTGTTCGATTCGAAGATGGGTGCGAGATGAGTTGCGGGAGTTGATCGCGCCACAAAGAGAAAGGGATTTTGCCATTCGGTAGAGAAAGCTCGGATTTTTGAAGAGGTTAAAAAGACTATAAGAGAAAACCGAGAGAAGAATAGGAACGAGGATAAGAGAAATATTGGACCGTCAGCATCGTTTGGTAATGTCCAGAAGAGACCAAGGATCGAGAATCCTGTACGTGCACTTGTACCAGCTGATCAGAATCGTATCTGTGCTCGGTGTGGAAGACCTCACACAGGAGAGTGTTGGGGAAATAGTAAAGAATGCTTTCGGTGCGGATCTAAGGCACATTTAGTTAAGAATTGTCCTCGAGCGACGAGGGGTCGTGGTTCAAGTCATGGAAGGAATGGTTCTAGTCGGAGTCAACCAAGGATGTGATAGTAGGTAAGCTTCTTTGCTTTGGGTACATGCTTTAATTACTTTGCTTGCTCATGAGTTAGCCTTTTCTGTGTTGCTAAGAGAGGTGTTTCGAATTTGGATCATGAACTTAGAGACTACGTTTGGGAAGTGTGATGAATTGAAATCAGAGTGCGCAGCGGAGGCGTAGAGTAGGGAGTTAGGATTGCATGGCAGTAAGTAATTTCGAGGACGAAATTATTTTAAGGAGGGTAGAATTGTAACACACTGATTTAGGGGCTATGCAGGTTGTGTGTAATTCGGGTATTGGTAGGTTTTTGGGTGTGTTTAGAGGTGTTTTAGAAGTTTTGAGAATGCTCGGATAATAGGGGAAAGCTGTGGAAAATTTTAGGATTTCTAAGTAATAAAGAGGGGGCTTGGTTTTTGAGGGTTTAAAAGAATTAATTGGGCGTTTAAGGCATAGGAGAGGCTTTGGCAAAGTGGCTTCATGCGCTGTTTAAGGGGCTGGAAGTAGCACCAGTGGGGGGCTTGGGTTCGAGTCCAAGCGGCAGCAATTGTGTTTTATTTTTGCGTCAAGGGACTGGGCTAAGTAGGCCTTAAAAATAAATGTCCAAGTTGATGGACATGAAAGTCCAATTGGCAAAGTGGCTCTTGGGCGCTACTTAGGCGCTGGAGGGGTGAGGTCGCGGTTTCGAGGGGCCGGAGAAGCATTTGGCGTTTTATTTTTGTTTTGGGCGTTGGGCTTTGTAAGGCCTTAAAGATATATGGTGAGGGATTCGGACAAGAAAGATGGGCTGGTGGAGTGGCTCTCATGCGCTACTTAGGCGCTGGAGGAGAGCAAGGGCGCAGGTTCGAGCACCTGGAGCTGCAGGTTGGCGTTTTATTTTTTTTTTGTGCGGTTATGGGCTGAGACAAGAAGGGTTTAAAAATAATTGTTGGGGTTTCTAGCATAAAAATCAAAGTGGGCCGAGTGGCACAGGCGTTGGGGCAAGGTGTGCGGTGATTGGTCCCTGTGTTCGAACTGGAGAATGGCAAATGGAGTTTTAGTTTTTTTGTTGTTTTGGGCGACAATTTGAAGGTGTTGGAATGGCTAGAAGACTCTTATTTAGATAAGGATAATGTGTTTTTTTATTTATTTATCTATTATTAATTAGATTAAGTGGGGATAATTATTATTTATTTGTTTTTTTAGTGATAAGTGTGATAATAGTAGAACAATTCAAATTGTTTTTGAATTGAACTAATTCAAATTGAATTGAATTAGTGGCTAGGAAGGTGTTGGCCGAATGCTATAAATAGGGGGGGTAGAGTGCCAATTATTCTTCAAGTCTTTGCTAAATCTCTCCCTCTCCCTCTTGGTGTGCCGATTTCTCCTTTGGCCTTTGTAGCCAAATATTTCTTTTGTTTTCTTTTAATCCCTTGATTGCCGAAATCTTTAGCCCTCCATCTCTCTTCTACTTTAGCCAAGCTTGGTGCCGAACACGTGAAGAGTGGTTTGTCGACATTTAGAGCTTGTGTGCCAGCGCCAAGGAGTCTAAAGGAAGGTCTCGGAATTGTTTGGACTCATCAAGGGGCAAATCGGCGTAATCTGAGAGGAGCCTTTGAGATTTTAGATCGTTTGGTAAGTAAGTTAAATTGTAGTTATTCGCCGAGATCTTGTATTATGACGTTTAACCAAAGGATTACGATTAAGTGATTACGATGGGCGGGGATGCGAGTACTACCAAAGTGGGCAAGGGAAAGCTCCCATCCCAAAGTTCAAGAAGAGATCCGTTTCTGGCATGCGAGATTGGCCACCGTGGTGTGGGCGAAGAATGTAAAAGCGTTAGGCAAAAAGCCGTAGTTTCGCTGAGACGATAGCGTCGAGGATCGAGAGTCTAGAACTCCTAGTAATAAGGTGTGTAACTAACCCACTTTGTTTCCGGGTTTTATGTGTTATATGTTTTACTAACAAGTGCAGTAATAAGTGTGCCATATATACCCCTAAAGGGTATAGCGATGACCGAGTTAGTATCGGATCTATTGCGGTGTGATTATTTGTTTATGAGTATGTTTATGGACATTAATAAGCATGTGCATGCATGATCACGATTATATTTTATGTGGCATGTGCATGGGTGGGTTATGAAAAGAAGATGCGGGTGTACTTAGTGCGTGGTTGATGTCGACTTTGTGCTACATCGTGGATTGGCGCCGATCGAGGTCGCGTTGTGGATCTTTGCGATTTGGTTGGCGTGGTTACCTTGATTGATATGGGCTTTATGCCATATCGTGGCTTGATGGATTCTTTGTGTGCTCCATCGTGGTTTGATGTTAGCTATACGCTACATCGTGGATGGCATTGGTTGCCTTTTTGGAGGGAAAAGGAGAGGGTGACTCGATAGTCCCCAGTGTGTGGTAGGTGGATAAGGGGGTGTGTAGCGGATGGACCCTAGGTTGGGTTGGGAATCATGTTGCATTATTTTTGTAATAATATGGAAATGGGCCAAGCCCAATATGACATGTGGAAAGGTATGTTTTGGGAACATACGTGGAAATGGGCCAAGCCAGTTGATATGTGGTTTATTGAGAAATGGGCCTAGCCCATATTTGAGTATGATTTGAATGTGGGCCAAGCCGGATAGTGGTAATTGTTAAAATGAATATATATATTACTTGTTGCATTTGATAATTGGGATATTATGTGGCTAGCATGTGGGTGGATTTCAGGGGTTAACTTACACACTGAGTCTGTATGACTCACCCAACTTTTTAATCATCGCAGGGGAGTCGTGAGTAATGGACCGGGTTGGAGTGGATACAAGGTGGCCCATGCAGAAGGGGATTTTCATACAGAAGATGTTTTACTTTATTTAAGTATTTTATATTATCAGTATTTTGGAATTTTATTTGATGTAATAAGGGCCTCTTTGATTTAAAGTACTCTATTTATTAATGTTGAAGTTTACACTACACTTAGTAATATTTTCGCAAAAGATTCATATTATAGCAACTTGTAATAAAGTTTTAATTAGGATATTTTATATCGAGCTTATATTTTAAATGGACATGATTTTCAGAGATGATAAATTTTCAAGTTTAATTCTAAAGATAAAGATTTCCAACCGTCTTTCCCAGTGACATAACCAGATTCGGTCGTAGTGAATGGGCCGGGTTTGGGGATGTTACAACAAGAGCATGCAAATGCAAGTGTGGTGAACCGAGCCCACAGAATTGGCGCATGATGCGTGAGGCCACCATGAGCGTTCTCATAGGACTGGGCAGTTTTCGGCCTCGTTTGGTTGTAATGGGCCGAGTGGGCCCTGCATGAGTAAATGTTGTGGACGGATAGGAAATAAGGAGCCAGCCATGGCGATCACATGGCCAAAGGCAGTTTTGGGCCGAATGGGCCACACGAGAGTGTGGGCCCACCTAGGCCGAGTTTTGGGCTTTGAGCCCAAATACACTGTTTTGATTAAATATGATATTTGTGTTGCTCGAGGCGACTGTAGACCTCCGGAAAGGTCGTGAATTTCGAAAGGTAAAATGACCGAAATACCCCTGGAGGGTAAGATGACTGTTATGCCCCTGAAGGGCAGAATGACTAAAATACTCTACATGTTATAAGATTGCTATCGTATGTTTATTATGGTATGTTGCATTCATGAGTTATTATGTTGCATGGGGATGGGATTATTAATACGGAGGAGGTGCTAATAGGATCACATGGTCGCCAGCATTGTGGATCCACCAAGAGGCTTTTAAGCCATGCGCGACTCTGGCGCAACGATAAGTTAGTGCCGCAACCGGTGCTACATAAGGAGTGTAGGGATGGGTGGGTCGATTAAATCCCCATAGGAGTGCAGGGTTGGACAGGAGACGGAGTGCAGGGTTGGTATGGGCATTAATGCATAGCATTCACATGTTCTGACTGTGATGGGCTTAGGCCCGGATAAATATGATATGTGACTTCTGTTATGGGCTAAGGCCCAACCGAGTCTATTTTGGGCTAAGGCCCAAATGCCACCGTTACTGTAATGGGCTTCGGCCCGGATTGTTGTGATTCATGTTCTTACTAGTGAGGGTTGTACACATTGAGTTTTCGTAAACTCACCCCCTATTTTTTAATTTTTTTCCTGGTGGTCCTCAGTAGGCGGTTCGACGTACTGGAGGACTCAGGGGTGGCCACACTACAAGCAGTTTCGGACTTTAGTATTCTACTTTACTTTATTTAAACCGTTTTATTGGGTTGTAATAAGGTCTCTCTTAACTTCTAGTTTTAGTTTGGGATTTTTAGTTTGTTATGTTTTAAATCTGCTAAACATTGAATCGCGATTTTCCAAAACAATATCTGTTTTCAAAACACTACACTTTCGCAACTAAATTGTAAATATCACATTTTCATAAGTTAATTGTTTTAAATTAAGCTTCCGCAATGAACAAGGTTTTGAAGGTAAAAACTTTTTAATAAACATTTATTAAAAATAAACAAACGCAAACTGAGACTTTAGTTTTTAAACATCAAGAAGAGTTTTCAATGAAAACATGGTTTTCGAAAAACACTTCAATGTGACACGCCAGATTCGGGCCTAACTTTTAGGCCGAGTTTGGGGTTTTACACACTTACCACAGGCACTGATTCAATTTTCAACCTTGATTCTTTAGTATTCAACACAAAAGCATGATAAGCTTCACATCCTTTCCTTAAACATTTCTGAGCAGACATAACAGAAATCATGGTAATTGAACTATCTGACTCAGCTGAATTAACCCAAAGAATTTCACCATTTTCACATTTCAACTCAATGAATTTCTTTCCAAAATTCACTATCACATCATGTGCAGTTAACCAATCCATACCAAGAATCACATCAAATTCATCAAATGGAAATAGCATGCGATTCGCCGGAAAACAGTAACCTCTAATCATCAAAGGGAAATTTTTACATACTTTGTTTACTAACACATACTGACCTAATGGATTCGATACTTTAATCACAAATCCCGTAAACTCTATGGGCATGTTCATACTAGGCATCAATTTCATGCAAACATAGGAATGGGTTGAACCCGGATCAATCAAAGCAATAACATTAACATCATGAAGAGAAAATGTACCCGTAATTACGTCGGGGGAAGATGCCTCTTCACGAGCACGTATAGCATAAGTCCTTGGGGGTGCTCTAACATCTGATCTCATTGCTGAATCTCTAAATGTACCTCTACCTGCCCCTATTCCCAGATTTCTCTAAGGTCTGCCTCTAACGGGGGCATTGCCTGATCTTACACTCGGTATTACTTCTCTTTTAACCATCTCAGGACACTCCCGAATGCAATGATCCGGTGCACCACATCGGAAACAACCAGTCTCATTTTCTTGACATTGACCTGGATGACGTCGACCACATTGAGGACACTCGGGTCTATCAGACTGAATACTGCCAACACCCGCAATTGAAGTGGTTTGGGCTTTCGGACCCATAAATCCTCTACCTCTGTTTCGGCTAGAATACCCGACTGAAAAATTAGATCTCGTAGAGAACTCTCTAGGCCTCTTAGATGTAGACTGAAACGACTTGCTCATCTGTCTTTTCTTCGTATCTTGCATCTCAATTTCAGCTTTACCCTTTCCTTTCAACAACTCCTCTGCCTTACAGGCTCGTTCAACTAAAACAACAAACTCTTTTATCTCTAGAACACCAACTGACAGTCGGATATCATCATTGAGCCCATCCTCAAATCTTTTGCACATGATAGCCTCTGTAGACACACACTCTCGAGCATAATTGCTGAGTCTGATAAATTCACGTTCATACTTGGTCACAGTCATCTTACCCTGTTTTAACTCAAGGAACTCTTTTCTTTTCTGGTCAATGAACCTCTGAATGATGTATTTCTTACGGAACTCCTCCTGAAAGAAATCCTAGGTAACTTTTTCTTTCGGTACTACTGACACAAGTATCTTCCACCACTGGTAGGCCGAACCTCTAAGAAGTGACACCACACACTTAATACACTCTTCTGGTGTGCAGGATAACTCGTCAAAGACTCTGATAGTATTCTCGAGCAAAACTTCAGCTTTCTCTGCATCATCATCTTTGGTAGCCCGAAACTCTTCGGCCCCTTATTTTCTAATCTTGTCAACGGGTGGCTTCTCTCTTCTGACTGTATCTGTGAATGGGGAAGCTACATGGGTGGTCTGAGGATCATGAGGGGGTGGAGGTCTAACGGCCGAATTCGTACGAACGAACTCAGCAAACCATTCATTCATAACTTGAAAGAAGGCTTCTCGAGCCCCTCCTCCCTGACTAACTGTAATGGGCCTTTCACTACTATCTGGTGGCACCGTCCCTTCTGCGGGAGTGGGCGCATTACTCTCTACATCATCTACACCAGCTCGTTTGGGATCCATAACTATAAAAGAAAAACATTTTTAAAATCGTCAGGAGTCGTCACACCATCAAAATATAAGTATGGCATGTATAGCTAGACTCTTACTCATACTGAATATTCCGAGAACCGACTAAACTCTCACTCTGTTACCAATAAATGTAACACCCCTTACCCAAGACCGTCGCCAGAGTCGAGCACGAGGCATTACCAGACTTAACTTACTAGTTCGGGGCATAAAAATTTGCTTTTAAAATTAATTCGTTCACATACATCCAATATGTTCCTAAAAAGGGCCTTCGAGGCCCTAAAACATGCAATTGAAACGGTTCGGGACCGAATCGAAAACATTAAAAATTTTCTAATTTCTTAAACAAATCAAAACAATTTATTTCCCTATTCATAATGAAACTGTCCATTTGCATCATGGTCACTAAATTGACTATAACTCGAGTTACGAAACTCGAAATTTATATCCGTAAATTTTCCTTAAAACTAGACTCATATATCTTCTTACTATAATATTTTCAGAATTTGTGGTGTGGTCAATTAGTACAATTTATTAGTTAAAGTCTCTCCAGTTACACTGTCCGATGGTTCTGACCCCTCTTCACTAAAAATCAATTATCTCATAATATACAATTCTTTTGCCTACACCGTTTCTTTCATATAAAAACAGATTCAAAAATTTTTATTTATATACCTCATTCACACCCTAATTCCATTTCTACTATCCTTAGTGATTTTTCAAAATCACGTCACTGTTGCTGTCCAAAAACTGTCCCTTTGCAAATTTTACTCTTTCATAATTTCTTTGTAATAACTATCATTTAGGCATACATAACACCCAAAACATGTTCTTATTTAGCCATTTTAATGGCTAATCATTATCAAGTATTTACAAGCCATTCTTTAGCCATATCATAAGGACATACACACAAAATGGCTAAGTCACTATACATGCCATAACTTAAAACGTTTCGAGTCACAAAATACCGAAATAATCCTTTGATAGTGTGAAATGACCTCCGACGTCCTTGCAATCCCTGATTTGGCTTGCGATACTATAAAAAGAGAGAAAGGAATGGGAGTAAGCATAAAGCTTAGTAAGTTTGCATGTAAATGAATAACAACTCAATATGCTTAAGTTTTGAATTCTTACCTGTACCTTTTTAGCATGAACTTGTCTTACCTTTCCTTTGGTATACTCTTTGAATTTTCCATTGAACCACTTGGAATACTAAGGATACACGGGTACCTTTCCTTTTGAAATTTACCATTGCCATGTCTTGACATGGTCTTACGTCGTATCCTTGCCTTATGAACTCACCAATGCCATACCTTGGCATGGTCTTACATGGGATCTTTGCCTTATAATAACTTATCAATTCCATGTCTTGACATGGTCTTACATGATTTCCTTAAACCCTAATATCATGACACTTGTATCCTACACATTCCTAAGGTTCAACCGGGACTTTCTGAGATTGCTTCTCCGTCAATTCATGCTTGAGTCTTTAAATGATAAATTTACAGAATAAATATGTAAATGCTGGAATTTAATAGTATTAAATGTAAAATAATAGAATATTGCATTTATTTACCGCAAACTTACCTCGGAACAAAATACGATCAACTATATTGATTTAGTCCACTATCTTTTTCTTTCTCCGGTCTAACTCCGGATTCCGTTCCTCTTGATCTATAATAGTAAATTTAGCTTATTTAATACTCACATTTATTAAAACAGTCCTTGACTCTAACTTTGGCAAAATTACAAATTTTGCCCCTAAACTTTTACATATTTACATATTTTCCCCAAAGCTCGAAAATTAAACTTTATCCCTTATTCTTATGTTTTATGACATGCTGATCATTTTTCCCTTTCTATGACAACATCAAATTCTCACTCTAACATGTTTTACCGATTAAGCTGTTTTACTCGTTTTCACTTAAAATCGCTTAGCAAAAGTTGTTTAACATAATTTCAGACTTCATATTCTATCATAAAACATCAAAATAAACACATTTCACCTATGGGTATTTTTCCAGATATGAACCCTAGGTTAAATTATTGCTAGATTAAGCTAAATCAAGTTACCGGGACCCCAATAACGTAAAGAACATTAAAAACGGGGCTTAGATGCACTTACTAAGAGCTTGAGAAGTTGAAGAAACCCTAGCTATGGTGTCCCCTTTGAAATTTCGGCCAAATGAAGAAGATGGACAACATTTTGCCATCTTTTTCCCTTTTTAATTCCTTTTTAATTCCAAATGACTAAAATGCCCTTCATTAAAACTTTAGTTATTTTTATCTGTGTATGTCAATTTTTGTCCATGGAAAATATAATGGTCTAATTACCATTTAAGGACTCCTACTTCAAACCCCCATTTTAATCAAGTACTCTATGAATTAGAACCCCTATTTAGCAACTTTTGCAAACAAGTCCTAATAGGCAATTTAAGCATGAAATCAATAAAATTTCTTATCGATACTCTAACACATGTATTTAATCACTCGATAAATCATAATAATTAATCGTAATAAACTTTTCTATCTCATATTCGTGGTTTCGCAACCACTGTTCCGTTTAGGCCCTATTTCGAGATGTTACATTATTTGTTGGCTTTTTAAACAATTCTATGCATTTAAGGATTAGATTTATTTGTTCTAAATGTTTATCAGGAATGAGGATATATATTTTTTGAAAACATCTACCAATGAAGTAGAGGAAGAACAAAATAAATAAATATTATAAATTAGATAATATGACTTTTATAAATGTTTGAATTTTATAAAAATTGACCACACAATTAAATTTTTTTGACTTCGCCCTTGACCTTAGTGGAGGATTTGATGATGGCTTGACCTAACTACTCTAGGATATTCTATTAGTGTATCATGTTTGTTGGACATGCTTATCGAAGAGCCTAAGAGTATTGGGAGATAGTGATAATACATAACAATGTAGCAATTGCATCATCCCAATGAGTCAAGACAAAAATAGGAAGAAAGAATCGATCACTACATCGAAGCTTGTTTCCATTCATTTGCGTTACAATATAGATTGATGTCCACGAAATTAACAAAAATTTTGACTAAGGCAAGTGCACCTAACAATTAATAGTATAGTTATGGTGAGCACAAATATCGTTCCCAAAAAGATTAAAAGTACTAGTAATTATTGTCTTTCTATTATTTAACCGAATAAATCGAGTGATTGATTAAAAACTAAAATTAACTAAATTAATTTACTAATGAACACATCGAAGAATAAATCATGAAAATAACCGATTAACAACCAAGAAGCGAAACAATACCCAGGAAAGAATTCACCTAGATTTCATTTGTCACTGTCAATCTAAATTACACAATTTCTTTACTTAGTAACTTGATCTGTAGAAATCCCTAAATTATGCTAATATCTCTTTCGAGAGTAAAAGCAACTGACTCTAGGTTGATTAATTGAATTTTCTTTCTAATTAAAACCCCTATTATCGCATTAATTTGTGTTATGGATTCCCCTATTAGATTTGAATCTAATCTAGTAGATTTATGTCATCCTATTTTTAGGATTGCATACAACTTCACTCCATTACGCAATATCTACTCTTAAACAGGGTCTTTTCCTTTTTTGATTTAAGCACATCAAACATGGATCAATAATCTAGAAATATTAAACAAAGAATTAAACACACATAATTGAGAATAAGAAACTAAGTATTTATTGCATAAAATAAAAATCAAATGACAGAATCCATCATAGGGTTCATCTCCCTAGGTATTTAGAAAATTAGTCATGCTTAAAAATAAAAATATCCAATATACAATATAACCACAAGAAAAAAAGAAACTCATGATGGCATCCTAAGAAATCAAATGGGAAACTTCAATCTTGAATGAAATCTGTTTCAGAATCATCTTCAACGATGTTTTTCGAGTTATTTTCTTGAGTATTCTATGACGGCTCTCTCATATCTTCTTATTTTTGTCATATATACGTCTTAGAATGCCCGAAAAACCTAAAAATCGTGTTTTATGCTGTTTAGAGTGCAAATCTGTGCAACCAACACGGCCTACTACATGGCCGTGTGGTAGCCTATGTGGGTCACATAGTCATATGGAATGGATCAGCCCGTGTGGCTTCTGTAGCTTGCTTTGATTTTTCGATTTTTGCTTTTTTGCTTCCAAATGCTCTATTAAGCATAAAAAATTAATTTAAAGGATTAGAAGCATAAAATTCACAATTAACATCGACTAATCACCCAAAAATGCATTAAGAATGATGTTAAAACATGTTATTTTTAGCACTTATCAAATATCCCCACACTTAAGCGTTTGCTTATCCTCAAGCAAAATTCTCAACCCACATTCAAGTCGACTTCCCTCAATTTATCGTTTTCACCGATAATGTATTAGGATAATCTATAGATAATCATGCATTGAAAATTCAACTAAAATGACACTAAAAAGGACAAGCAATCCAAACAAAAATTTTTTAAGGCTTAAAAAAATTAGGCATCTCCCCTATCTCAATAATTACCTAAAATTTAAACTCAACAAGAATTAACATCTTCACTAAGGATTCACTCAAATTACTAAAAGTGTTTAAGGTTCAAGTAATATGCACTCAACAGTCGAACAAGAAATGTTATTACCATAGGCTTGCTTGGAAATCAAATCTCTACCACTATATAAATGAGATGACACACCAATCAAGATGTCTTAACAAGGTTGTAATGGGGCTTAGGTTAAGGGTATGAAACATCAGAAGCATTGGTTATAATTAAGAACCGAGTTGATAAGTTACCAAACTAAAAAAAAAAATCTGATGTTGAACTAAAAGAATTTACATCAATAAGAAATAAATAATGAAAATGAGTTTTTCAACAAAATAAGAAACTAATGATTTAAGCTTAATAAAAAATTTATTTTTCACTATTATTTTATTTTATTTTATTTTTTGAGAGAAATAAACTCAACAATAGAAATGATGAACATAGTTAGGAAACTAACCATATCAAATCTTGACAAAAAGCTAGTCAATAAGAAGGATAATTTTACAACACTAATATTGGTTACAGGTTAACATTAATGGGTTAGAAAAAAATGTGTTAGGATCAACGGGGTTTACTAGAGGTTAATTCAACAAGTAAGCTGGTTAAAGGTTAGGCGGGTTAAATGCTACGTGTCTCTATCATCTCAATATATCAAGTCAATAATGTGGTCTCAACATGCATAGTAGAAGCAAGTTTTAGAATAACAAATCAAATTGACATACTCAACCAAAAATAAAATGAGCATGAAAAAAAAATGCTCTATAGACTCAAAAACTCACACAAAATTATGGCTTTGATGTTAAAATTGTAAATTTAAAATTTCAACAGCTTCTAGATTCAGCTTCTTTTCAGGCTCGACCACCGGCTTATACTCTTTCTTGCTTTCCTCAACCCCATATTTTTTTCTCAACAACTTCTAGATTCAGCTTCTTTTCAGGCTTGACTAACACCTTTCCAATTCGTACAGTGATTGTATGGACTTCCTCTTTTGGGTTGGTTTCAGTGTTACTAGGTAAATTGCCTTGTTGTCTCTCCAAAATCAATTTAAGAAACTGACTAATCTGATTCTCGAGTCCTTGAATAGATGCCTGATGATTCCTCAAAGTTGTCTTAGTGTTTTGGAATCTAGTTTCTGACACTGAAATAAATTTCATTAACATCTATTCCAGATTAGGTTTTTTTCCTTCCGATAAGGTTGTTGAAAACCTGGAAGGGGTTGTGACCTCTCATTTTCTTGACCACCCCAAGAGAAATTTGGATGATTCCTCCATCCTGGATTATAATTATTGCTATAGAGGTTATTTTGAGGTCTAGAATTGTTACCCATAAAAGCGACTTGCTCATGCTCCATGTTAGAACTGAAGGGTAAACATTCTGAATTAATTATCCCCGCTCCAGTTGCATCACGTTCCATTACCGAATTCATCTGCTTAGCCATACTCAAACCATCAATTTTCTTACTCAGCGCTTCCACCTGACTTGCCAACATAGCAACTGCATCTATATTAAAAACATCGGTTGCCTTAGTAGACTTTGTTCTCATCACTTGCCACTGATAGTTATTCAGTGCCATCTCTTCAATAAATTCTTGGGCTGCCTTAGGTGTCTTGTCACATCCCGATTCAGGGCCTAGTCAGAATAGTGGTGCGAGACCACAAACCCGAGTCAGTAAAATTGAGTTCTTAAGGTTTATGACATGTTTGCGTCATAGTACTAAAGTTCCATGTAGAAATTTTGTGAAATTGACATGGAATGATCAAAAAGGACTAAATTGCAAAAGTTGCAAAATATGAGTTTCTAGAAGCTTTTTGTATGAAATAGCTTTAGAATATTAATTATGAGTCCTTAAATAGAAAATTTCCCAAATTATAATTTTTGGACAAAAATGGACATGAGTTAGAAAAATAGAAATTTTTAAAGAGAAGGACATTTTGGTTATTTGTCTAATAATTGATTAAAATAGGAAAAAGATGATAAAAATCTATTCATCTTCTACCTCTTGTGCCGAAAATTTGGAGACTCCATAGCTAGGGTTCTTCATTTTTTTCAAGCTTGCTAGTAAGTTCATCTTAGCCCTGTTTTTAATATTCTTCGTGTTTTTGAAGTTCTCGTATTATGAATTAGCTATTTTTAGCTATAAAATAAGCTAAGATGCATGTTCAAAAATCTACCCAAGAGTGACATGCTTGTAAAATGATATTTTATGGAAGTTTATGAGAGTTTGATGTTAGATAAACATCTTTTTCTAAGTGAATTTCATTAAAAATGCTAGTAAGGACTAGTTTGTAAAAGTTATGGAATTGGTCATACCTATTAGAAATAGTAGAGAAAATGAATCAGCTAAGCATGAAGTTTAAGAAAGACGAATGAGATTCATTTTACGAGCCTTGGGGCAAAAGTGCAAATATGAGAAAGTATGGGGGTAAAATAGTAATTTTACCAAAGTATGAGTTAAGAGTAAATTTAGTCAATGTGAGTATTAAATGATCTATTTATGATTATAGATCAAGAAAAATGAAGCCCGGATCGAAACCGAGGTAAGAACAAAGTCGAGGACTAAATTGCATACCTACATACATTTTGTATATCGAGGTAAGTTTACATGATTTCTAAGCTTTATGATTAATATCATTGAATTGCTTAGTATAATGTACAATATTATCATGAAAATGTTTAATGTTATGTTAAACCAAGTAATCAATGAGATCAAGCATGAGAAAGCCCCGATTGAAGATGAATAGCTTAGGATACTCGATCTACCACATGAAATGAGAAAGTCCATATAAGTCCAAGCCAAGGCATGGCATCGGCAATCAGACAAGTTATCATGTAAGACCAAGACAATTCTTGGCATTGAAGAGTTATTATGAGATGAGGACCCATATAAGCCCAAGCCGAGGCATGGCATTGGTGAGTCTCCAAGCAAAGATGTCATGTAAGTCCAAGATGAGTCTTGGCATTGAAAAGCTATCAAGAGATAGAGATCCCATGTAAGTCCAAGCCAAGGCATGGCATTGGTGAGTAACAAGGAAGATTTCATGTAAGTCCAAGCCAAGGCTCGGCATTGACCAGTTCATGAGTAAAGGTACCAAGTAAGACCATGTCAAGACATGGAAATGGTAAGTTCCCAAGGGAACTCACGAGAAAGACTTCGTATAAGCCCAAGTCAAGACATGGCCTTGAAACCAATATGAGAGATTCCATGTAAGACCGTATCTAGGATATGGCTTTGGCATCGAGCGTGTGAGATGAGATTTAGTATCCTCGGTTATTCATAGAAATTCATTGGGCAAACAAGTAAAGTTTAAATGAGATAACAAGAAATTAAGTAAACAGAGTTATCATCAAGTTGAAAATGAGTATTATTCATGTTATGAATGATAAGTTAGAGATTATGATTATTATGCTAAAGTATGCTGATCAATGTGATCAATTGATACAGGTACCTTGTTTACTTCACAAGCATGAGACTAGTAACTATCATGAGATTCGTAAGAATCAGATATGAGTAAGTAAGCTTTATAGCTGAAATTATGATACCATTGTTTATGTCAAATGGTTTATATGAAGCAAGTATGTTGTTATGTGCATTATATGCAAACTTACTAAGCTAAATGCTTACGTCTTTTATTCTTTCTTTCCATGTAGTCCCGCCAAGCTAATCTCGTGGATCATCATCACCGGAGCTCGGAGCACACTATCAATCACTATTTTGGTATAGCCAAGTTGTTTATATTAAGTATGGCATGTATAGGAAACATTTCATTTTGAGTATATGTCTTAGAAAGGACAAAAGTATGGGCTATCAAGTTTATTATTCTTTTGTAAATGGCTAAGTGATTGGCCAAGATTGACTAAGTATGTATGTTATTGATATCAGTGAAGCATGTTGTATTGTTCATGAAAGTTGTAATACTTGAGTTGCTGAATTGAGCTTGAGTTTGGCCTTGATTTTAGGGTGGCAATTGGCTTGGTAAATAGCCTCTAAGTGCCCACACGGATGGACACACGGGTGTGTGTCTAGGCCGTGTGCACCCTGCACCATTGTATTTTAAGTCAGAATAGACCACGGACTAGTCACACGGGCGTGTGTCTAGACTCTAGGCCGTGTTAAGATAATCAGTGTGCACCAGGGGTGGTAAGCACGGGCGTGTGCCTTGGCTGTGGGGCATTGGCAGAATGCTGAGGTTTTGGCACGGTTTGGGGCCACGGGCGTGTCCAGGCCGTGTGTATTTTGCCAGTATCCACCACGGGTGAAAGACACGGGCATGTTTTAGGGGTGCACGGGCGTGTCCCATACAACATGGGCGTGTGACCCCTGCTCTAAAGAAAAGTTTCTGAATAAGTTCTGAAAGTTTTTAGATAAGTGTTTAAGGCCTCGTAGGCTCATGAAAGGTATGAATAGACTAAGAAAGAGAAGTTTTTAATTCAGAACATAATTTTATAGTCTGTAAGCACAAGATTAAGTGAGTTCAAGCATGGTAATGTCTCGTATCCAGTCTTAGTCTCGGACTCGGGTATGAGGTGTTACATTTAGTGGTATCAGAGCTACAGTTTAGTCGGTTCTAGGACTAACGTAGCACGAGCACGAGTCTAGCTATACATGCCATACCTAAGAATATTTTTATAATGATAGTGTAACGACTCCTGACGACTTAAATTATGTTTATACATTTAGTAAATGGATTCCGATAGAGCTGTGGCAGATGACGTAGAAAGTAACGCGCCGGCTCCCCGAAGGGGACGGTGCTTAGAGCGAGCATGAGAATAGACCCACTACGGTGAGTCAAGAAGGAGGAGAAGAGGCTAGAGAAGCCTTCCTCCATATGATGAATACATGGTATACGGAGTTCATTCGTACGAACCCGAATGCACAACCCCCTCCACCCCCACCTGTTCCTCAACCTATCCTAGTAGCCCCTCAAGTAGTAGAGGTGGTAAGAGGAGAGAAGCCTCCAGTAGATAGAATCAGGAAACATGGGGAAGAAGAATTCCGGGCTAGAAAAGATGATGATCCGGAAAAAGCTGAATTCTGGTTAGAAAATACCATCAGGGTATTTAATGAGTTGTCATGCACACACGAGGAATGCATGAAGTGTGTAGTTTCTCTTTTAAGAGATTTCGCACCAATGGTGTGGAACACTCTTGTGTCGGTGGTACAGAGAGAAAAGATCACATGGGAATTTTTCCAAGAAGAGTTCAAGAAAAAGTATATCAGTCAAAGGTTCGTGGACCGTAAAAGAAAGGAATTCCTAGAACTAAAGCAAGGCAAGATGTATCCGTGGATCGATTACGAGCGTGAATTTGTACGACTCAAGAATATGCTCGAGAGTGTGTATCCACCGAGGCTATCATGAGCAAGAGATTTGAAGATGGGCAAAATGATGACATCAAACTGTTTGTTGTTGTTTTAGAACTAAAGGAATTCGTGGTGCTAGTAGAGAGGGCTTGCAAAGCAGAGGAGCTAGTCAGAGAGAAGAAAAAGTCTGAAATGGAGTCTCGTGACTCAAGAAAGAGACAAGATGGAATAAGTCATTCAATCTTCATCCAAGAAGTCAAGAGATTTCCCTACCCGATCGGCTACTTCTATTGGATTTTCCAAGAAAAACAAGAGTAGGCGAGTTCGGGAAACAAAGTCTGAACTACTTGATTTGCTAGTGTAGGGAATATCTCGATTTGTGAACCGAATGCCCATAGTGTGGCGCAGGCGACATCTTGGTGAATGCCGAGCGCATGAAAATGCTTGTTTCAGATGTGGTTCCCAGGATCACTTTATAAAAGATTGTCCTGAGATGATGAAAGAAGAAAGAACTCAGAACCCAAGATCTGGGGGTATTGTCAGAGGCAGACCGCATAGGAACCCCAGAAGTGGGGCAAGTGGTAGAGGTAACCCTAGAGAGCAGGCTGCGAGACCCGAGGGTAGGGCACCTGCGAGGACTTATGCCATTCGCGCTCGCGAAGAGGCATCGTCTCCTAATGTTATTACGGGTACCTTTTCTCTATATGATATCAAAGTTATTGCTTTAATAGACCCCGGATCCACACACTCTTACATTTGTATGAAACTAGTATCTAGTATGAATTTGCCTATAGATTCTACAAAATTTACGATTAAGGTGTCTAATCCTTTAGGCAAGAGTGTGTTAGTTGATGAAGTATGTAAAGATTGTCCATTAATGATTAGAGGTCATTACTTTAAAGCAAATATTATGTTGCTACCATTTGATGAGTTTGACATCATTCTTGGTATGGACTGGTTGACCACTCATGGTGTAATAGTTAATTGTGGGAAGAAATATATTGAGATGAGATGTGAGAATGGGGATACTCTCCATATAGAATCAGATGAGCAAATTAAATCTCCGGTAATGATTTTTCACATGACGGCACAGAGATACGTAAGAAAGGGGTATGAGGCATATTTGGCCTTTGTTATGAATGATAAAGAAATAGAGTTAAAGATTGAGTCAGTACCAATAGTATGTGAGTACATGGATGTTTTTCCCGAAGAATTACCAGGACTACCACCAGTTAGAGAAGTTGAGTTCAGCATTGAGCTAGCTCCCGATGCTGTACCAATATCTATTACTCCTTACAGAATGGCTCCATTGGAGTTGAGGGAGTTGAAGTCACAGTTGCAAGAGTTGACAGATAAAGGTTTTGCGAGATCAAGTTGTTCTCCATGGGGTGCTCCGGTTTGATTTGTGAAAAAGAAAGATGGCACCATGAGATTGTGCATAGATTAACGTCAACTTAATAAAGTGACAGTAAAGAACAAGTACCCATTGCCAAGGATCGATGATTTGTTCGATCAATTGAAGGGAGCCACTGTGTTCTCTAAGATAGACTTGAGATCGGGGTACTACCAGCTGAGAGTAAAGGATTCATGTGTGTCCAAGATAGCTTTTCAAACAAGGTATGGGCATTATGAATTTTTAGTCATGCCCTTTGGTTTGACCAATGCTCCTGCGGTATTCATGGACTTAATGAACCGCATTTTTAGACCATACCTCGACAAGTTTGTAGTCGTTTTCATTGACGACATCTTCCATTTATTCCGAGATGAGAATGAGCATGCCGAGCACCTACGGGACGGTTTCACAGACTCTTCGAGAAAATCAATTATATGCCAAGTTCAAAGAAAAGTGAATTTTGGCTCAAGGAAGTAGGATTTCAGGACATATTGTCTCGTGGAGAAGGAGTTCGAGTAGACCCAGTGAAGATTTGGCTATTATGGATGGAAGCCACCAAAGAATATCTCTCGAGATTAGAAGTTTTCTAGGCCTAGCCTGGCATTATTATAGACGATTCGTCAAGGGGTTTTCCATGATTGCAATCCTGATGACTAAATTGTTACAGAAAAATGTGAAGTTTGAGTGGACTGAATGATGCCAACAAAGTTTCGAGAAACTAAAAGCGATGTTGATAGAAGCTCCAGTTTTAGTACAACCTGAGACAGGGAAAGAATTTGTGATTTACAGTGATGCATCCTTAAATGGATTAGGTTGTGTACTTATGCAAGAAGGCAAAGTGATTGCTTATGCCTCAAGACAGTTGAAGCCTCATGAGAAGAATTATCCGACCCACGATCTAGAGTTGGCTACCATAGTCTTCGCATTGAAGATATGGAGACACCACCTATATGGTGAGAGATGTCAGATCTTCACCGATCACAAAAGTTTGAAGTATTTGATGACGCAGAGAGAGTTGAACTTAAGGCAGTGGAGATGGTTAGAGTTGATAAAAGACTATGAATTGGTCATTCACTACCATCCCGGGAAGGCAAATGTGGTCGCCGACGCTTTGAGTAGAAAGTCCCAATTTGCATTAAGGGCAATGAATTCACGGATGACTTTATCTGACGATGGTTCTATTCTAGCTGAGTTGAGAACTAGACCAACTTTTCTCCAAGAGATCTTTAAAGCTCAAAAAGAAGATAGTGGATTACAAGCCAAGAGAGCTCAGTACGAGACAGATGTTGAGTCTGATTTCTGGATTAGTCCCAATGGAAGTCTGATGTTCAAAGATAGAGTTTGTGTACCGAGAAAGGAAGAGCTTATTCTGGGAATTTTGCGTGAGGCCCATAGCGGATGTTTGTCTGTACATCCGGGTGGTACCAAGATGTATAATGACTTGAAGCAACAGTATTGGTGGCCGAGAATGAAGAAAGATATTTCAGAGTTTGTTTCCAAATGCTTGATTTGTCAGCAAGTAAAGGCTGGACACCAAGTACCTTCGGGTTTGCTTCAACCCATTTTGGTTCCGGAGTGGAAATGGGACCGTATTACTATGGATTTTGTAATGGGTCTACCATTATCTCCGAGCAAGAAAGATGTTGTATGGGTTATAGTTGATAGACTCACGAAGTCAGCTCATTTTATGCCTGTACGAGTTGATTACTCACTAGACAAGTTGGCAAACTTGTACGTTTCAGAAATAGTAAGGCTTCACGGTGTTCCGTTGTCAATCATCTTGGATAGAGATCCGAGGTTTACATCCAGATTTTGGAAGAAGTTACAAGAAGCCTTGGGTACAAAGTTGAACTTTAGTACCGCTTTTCATCCTCAAACTGACGGTCAGTCAGAGAGGTTAATTCAAGTACTCGAAGATATGCTCAGATGTTGTATTCTTGAATTCCGAGGTAGTTGGGAAAAGTTTCTCCCATTGGTGGAGTTTACCTATAATAATAGCTATCAGTCAAGCTTAAAGATGGCACCTTATGAGGCTTTATATGGGCGTAAGTGCCGAACGCCTTTATTTTGGACTGAACTAAAAGAAAACCAAATTCACGGGGTTGATTTGGTTAGAGAAGCTGAAGAGAAAGTGAAAGTGATACGAGAAAGTTTAAAAGCTACATCAGACAGACAGAAGTCCTATTCGGACTTAAAGAGGAAAGGGATAGAGTATCAAGTCGGAGATAAAGTTTTCTTGAAAGTGTCACCTTGGAGAAAAGTTCTCAGATTTGGCCGGAAAGGCAAGTTGAGTCCATGTTTTATCGAACCATACGAGATTACTGAAAGAGTTGGGCCGGTAGCTTACCGATTGGCTCTGCCATTAGAGTTAGAAAAGATTCACGATGTGTTTCACGTGTTAATGTTGAGACGCTACCGATTAGATCCTTCACATGTAATTACCCTATCAGAAATAGAGATTCATCCCAACATGACTTATGGTGAAGAACCAATTAAGGTTTTAGCCCGGAAAGTCAAGCAACTAAGGAATAAAAGTATTTCCCTGGTAAAAGTATTGTGGCAAAGACATGGAATAGAAGAAGCTACGTGGGAACCAGAAGAGAGCATGAGAAACCAGTACCCAAACCTGTTTGCTGGAAAGATTTTCGAGGACGAAAATTCCTTAGAGGGGGAGAATTGTAACATCCCGATTCAGGGCCTAGTCGGAATAGTGGTGCGAGACCACTAACCCGAGTCAGTAAAATTGAGTTCTTAAGGTTTATGACATGTTTGCATCATAGTACTAAAGTTCCATGTAGAAATTTTGTGAAATTGACATGGAATGATTAAAAGGACTAAATTGCAAAAGTTGCAAAATATGAGTTTCTAGAAGCTTTTTGTATGAAATAGCTTTAGAATATTAATTATGAGTCCTTAAATATCAATTTTCCCAAATTATAATTTTTGGACAAAAATGGACATGAGTTAGAAAAATAGAAATTTTTAAAAAGAATGACATTTTGGTCATTTGTCTAATAATTGATTAAAATAGGAAAAAGATGATAAAAATCTATTCATCTTCTTCCTCCTGTGCCGAAAATTTGGGGACTCCATAGCTAGGGTTTTTCATTTTTTTCAAGCTTGCTAGTAAGTTCATCTTAGCCCCGTTTTTAATATTCTTCGTGTTTTTTGAAGTTCTCGTATTATGAATTAGCTATTTTTAGCTATAAAATGAGCTAAGATGCATATTCAAAAATCTACCCAAGAGTGACATGCTTGTAAAATGAGATTTTATGGAAGTTTATGAGAGTTTTATGTAAGATAAACATCTTTTACTAAGTGAATTTCATGAAAAATGCTAGTAAGCACTAGTTTGTAAAAGTTATGGAATTGGTCATACTTATTAGAAATAGTGGGAATTGATGATTTCTATAGTAGAGAAAATGAATCAGCTGAGCATGAATTTTAAGAAAGATAAATGAAATTCATTTTACGAGCCTTGGGGCAAAAGTGCAAATATGAGAAAGTATAGGGGTAAAATAGTAATTTTACCAAAGTATGAGTTAAGAGTAAATTTAGTCAATGTGAGTATTAAATGATCTATTTATGATTATAGATCAAGAAAAACGAAGCCCGGATCGAAACCGAGGCAAGAACAAAGTCGAGGACTAAATTGCATACCTACATACATTTTGTATATCGAGGCAAGTTTACATGATTTCTAAGCTTTATGATTAATATCATTGAATTGCTTAGTATAATGTACAATATTATCATGAAAATGTTTAATGTTATGTTAAACAAAGTAATCAATGAGATCAAGCATGAGAAAGCCCCGATTGAAGATGAATAGCTTAGGATACTCAAACTATCACATGAAATGAGAAAGTCCGTATAAGTCCAAGCCGAGGCATGGCATCGGCAATCAGACAAGTTATCATGTAAGACCAAAGCAAGTCTTGGCATTGAAGAGTTATTATGAGATAAGGACCCATATAAGCCCAAGCCGAGGCATGGCATTGGTGAGTCTCCAAGCAAAGATGTCATGTAAGTCCAAGACGAGTCTTGGCATTGAAAAGCTATCAAGAGATAGAGATCCCATGTAAGTCCAAGCCAAGGCATGGAATTGGTGAGTAACAAGGAAGATTTCATGTAAGTCCAAGCCAAGGCTTGGCATTGACCAGTTCATGAGTAAAGGTACCAAGTAAGACCATGTCAAGACATGGCAATGGTAAGTTCCCAAGGGAACTCACGAGAAAGACTTCGTATAAGCCCATGTCAAGACATGGCCTCAAAACCAAGATGAGAGATTCCATGTAAGACCGTATCTAGGATATGGCTTTGGCATCGAGCGTGTGAGATGAGATTTAGTATCCTCGGTTATTCATAGAAATTCATTGGGCAAACAAGTATTGTTTAAATGAGATAACAAGAAATTAAGTAAGCAGAGTTATCATCAAGTTGAGAATGAGTATTATTCATGTTATGAATGATAAGTTAGAGATTATGATTATTATGCTAAAGTATGCTGATCAATGTGATCAAGTGATACAGGTACCTTGTTTACTTCACAAGCATGAGACTAGTAACTATCATGAGATTCGTAAGAATCAGATATGAGTAAGTAAGCTTTATAGCTGAAATTATGATACCATTGTTTATGTCAAATGGTTTATATGAAGCAAGTATGTTGTTATGTGCATTATATGCAAACTTACTAAGCTAAATGCTTACGTCTTTTATTCTTTCTTTCCATGTAGTCCCGCCAATCTAATCTCGTGGATCATCGTCACCGGAGCTCGGAGCACACTATCAATCGCTATTTTGGTATAGCCAAGTTGTTTATATTAAGTATGGCATGTATAGGAAACATTTCATTTTGAGTATATGTCTTAGAAGGGGCAAAAGTTTGGGCTATCAAGTTTATTATTCTTTTGTAAATGGCTAAGTGATTGGCCAAGATTGACTAAGTATGTATGTTATTGATATCAATGAAGCATGTTGTATTGTTCATGAAAGTTGTAATACTTGAGTTGCTGAATGGAGCTTGAGTTTGGTCTTGATTTCAGGGTGGCAATTGGCTTGGTAAATAGCCTCTAAGTGCCCACACGGATGGACACACGGGCGTGTGTCTAGGCCGTGTGCACCCTGCACCATTGTATTTTAAGTCAGAATAGACCACAGACTAGTCACACGGGCGTGTGTCTAGACTCTAGGCCGTGTTAAGGTAATTAGTGTGCACCACGGGTGGTAAGCACGGGCGTGTCCAAGCCGTGTGTATTTTGCCAGTATCCACCACGGGTGAAAGACATGGGCATATTTTAGGGGTGCACGGGCGTGTCCCATACAACATGGGCGTGTGACCCCTGCTCTAAAGAAAAGTTTCTGAATAAGTTCCGAAAGTTTTTAGATAAGTGTTTAAGGCCTCGTAGGCTCATGAAAGGTATGAATAGACTATGAAAGAGAAGTTTTTAATTCGGAACAAAATTTTATAGTCCGTAAGCACAAGATTAAGTGAGTTCAAGCATGGTAATGTCTCGTATCCAGTCTTAGTCTCGGACTCAGGTATGGGGTGTTACATGTCTTATATTCAGTGTTCCACTAGCTGCTGAGGGATTTTATTTGGTTTTGACATTTAAAAAAGACGTTTTAAAAAAAAAAAACTAAATGTTGTGTTTCAGTTTGAAGAATGAATGGAGAATTTTTTTTTTAAAAATAAAGGAAAAGGAAGTTGATTGAAAACTTTGAATTATATGGCGACTAATAAGTTTTTCGACAACGAAATCTAAAAATTTTGATACTTTTTTTTGCATCAATTAGAAATTCCGCTAGCCAAAAATAAGTTTTGAAAGCATTGTATAGAAAAAAAAATGAATGAAGAAATTTAAAAGTTGGTTTGAAAATAAAAATAAAAGGTTTTAATATTTTAAGTGGTTAGTTTGGATGATCAATAGTTTGGATAAATATGATATTGTGTTTAATGTTGCTACTTACTTAGTTGAGTCACTTAGTTGAGTCTAGTGAAACTCTAGAATCATTCTTTGCATTTAGTTTTGGACATCTATCCTTTGGATTCAATCCTTGAAATTCTTCTATCTTTTGATTTATTTCCATTGCAATTATTACTTGAAAATAGTAGGTGCACTTATGGTAAGCAAATCTTTTAGGTTGAATATTCGTAGTGCATGTTTCACCATTGTTCAAGTGCTTTTAATTCCACATTTATTTTGTTGTGATATTACTTGACACCTAAGAAAATCAAGGGAATATCTTTTAAAGTTCTTGTTTTAAATATCTTTTATTGTGATAAATTGTAATATGTTCATATTTTAATCCCACATTTAGCATACTTTTGGATGATTTATACCCTAAATTATGGAATTTGGTACTTCTAATCCTTTATTTTCATGTTTTATACTTAGGAAAGCATAGGAGGATGAAAAGAACGAGAAATGGTCCAAAAACGGACCAAATAGGCCAAAGTAGGAAATCAACACGGCCTGGGGTTTCACCATACGGCCGTGCCTCCCTAGCAGACCAAACCATGGTCTACAATTCGACTCACACGGACGTGTTGCACGGGTGTGTCCCTGTCGTGACAAAGAGGAATTTCACTTGGATTAGAATACTTAGAGGCGAAGAAACACAATCCAAAGCCTATATAAACACCCTAAGTATAACCTAAAAGGGGCTTTTTCAGAGGGCGTCCAGCTAGGCCAAGGAGCCAAGCCAGAGAGGTCAGAATAGTGGGATTTACTCGAAGAAAGCCAGTTGATTCATCTCAAGAAGCTGAAATCATACTCAAGACGGAGGATCTCTCCTTCAATTCTTTCAGGGGGTTTTAGGGTTTTCTTATGTTTTGTTTTATCTTTTCTTCTGAGATGTATTCTTTTATGATTATGAACTAAACCCCTCAAATACCCGAGGGGGATGAAACCTAAGACGGATCTTGTTATTGTTTTCTGAACTATATGATAAATACTTGATTTGTTCTTAATTATGTGTTCTTAATTCTTGTTTTGATGTTTCAGGATATTGATTCAAGTATTGATGTGCTTAGGCAGAGGAGGAATAGACCCTGCCTAAGAGTAGATCTAGCATAATTAAGCGGAGTTGATCGCAACCCTAGAGATAGGATGACAAAAATCTGCCGGATTAGGGTCAAACCTAATATGGGAGTCCATAGATCGAGTTAATGCAATTCTAGGGGTTTTAATTTGAAAGTGATAAACCGCAATAGTAACATATTTTAAGCCCACATTTAGCATGCCTTTGGATGATTTAAGCCTTGAATTGTGTAATTTGGTGCTCTTAATCCTTTGTTTTCATGTTTTATACTCAGGAAAGCATCGGAGCATGAAAAGAATGAGAAACGGGCTTAAAACGGACCAAATGGGCCAAATCACGAAATCGACACGGCCTGGGCCCAAGACCACACGGCCGTGCCTCATTAATGGACTTGAACACGGCCTGGCCATGACTTACACGGGCGTGTTCCAAGAGCATGTCCCTACCGTGGCAAAGAGAAATTCTATTCGGATTAGGATACTTAGAGGTGAAGTAACACATTCCGAAGCCAGTATAAACACCCTAAATATGACCTAAAAGGGGGGAACCTAGGGCTGTTGTCAGGGGGTGTCCAGCTAGGCCAATGAGCCAAGCTGGAGAGGTCAGAATTGTGGGATTTACTCGAAGAAAGCCAGTTGATTCATCTCAAGAAGCCGAAGTCATACTCAAGATGGAGGATCTTCTCTTCAATTCCTTCAGGGAGTTTTAGGGTTTTTCTTATGTTTTGTTTTATCTTTTCTTCTGAGATGTTTTCTTTTATCATTATGAACTAAACTCCTCAGGACACAGGGGATGAAACCTAAGATGAATCTTGTTATTGTTTTTCGAACTATATGATAAATACTTGATTTGTTCTTAATTATGTGTTTTTAATTCTTGTTTTGATATTTTCGGGATATTGATTCAAGTTTGATGTGCTTAGGTGGAGGAGCAAAAGTCCCTACCTAAGAGTAGATCTAGCATAATTAAGTGGAGTTGATCGCACGCCTAGACATAGGGTGACGAGATTTTGCCGGATTAGGGTGAAACCTAATATGAGAGTCCATAGATCGAGTTAATGCAATTCTAGGGGTTTTAATTAGAAAGAGATTTCAATTAATCAACCTAGGGTTAGACGTTAGTTGTAATATCCCGGGTTAGGGGCTATTTTGTTATTGCATGTTTTTGCATGTGTTTAGTGTGCTGTGTTGCTATTTCGGTGTTTTAGGGGCTTAATTGTGGGTTAGGAGTGTGCCAGGTAGGTAGGAAAATTTTGGTTTTTGGGTGTTAAGTGAAGGAGCCGAGGAAGCTGGGGTTTAAGAATTTTAATCGAGGTTCTGTTGCACAAGTAAGGAGCTAGCTTAGTGGCAAAGCATGCGCTACATGGGGGAGCTTGGTGTGGCGTCATCTACATGAGGTGGAGGTCTAGTGTTCGAGCTGCAGAGTTCCCATTTTGGCTTCTTTTTGGGACGGCATGGAGGAAGAGGTTGAGAGCAATTTGAATTCCTCCTTGGACTTGGTCAAGTGGTGACTTGGGTGGTGGAGAGCAAAAAGTGGAGTGTGACTTGGTAAACACATTTGAAATGTGTGGATGTGAGTGCATGGAGGGATATGGCCGAATTTGAGGGAGTGGGGAGTGGGGAAGTGACGGCTTGGTGTGGGAGAGGGGAAGGCCGAATGTACCTTTGCATTTTGGTACATTTTCGGTTTTCTTTTTGGTAAGCAAAAGTGTTCATTTTGGTTTTGTTAGCCGAAATTTTACCAAGGTTTTCTCTCAATTTTCTTCATTTGTTAAAACCGAAATTCCAAGTGAGTTCTCCATCATTTCCTTCACAAACCGAAAGTCCAGGCAACTTTGTTGATTTTGTGCTTTGTTTTTTCTCAATTATTTTTGGTAGCCATATGCTCTCTCTCTCCCTTTTCTTTTCATGTAGGTAAGCCGAAACTAGTTTCTTCCTTACTCAAATTCTCTTTTTCTTCTTTAAGCCGTAATAGCCGAATTACTCATTTGTTCTCCTCATTTCTTTGTGCCGAAACCACAACCACTTGCATCTCAAACCTTTGCTTTCTTTTCTTATTCATTATTGCCAAAACTTCATCCTCATTTCCTATTTTCTTTTCCTTCCTTCTCCATTTAAAACCGAATATAAATGTGTGTTAAACACTTAGGCCGAATCTCTCCTCTCCTAGTAGTCTCCTTGGCCGAATCTTTTGTGGCTCTCTCCTATTGTAGTCTTGGCCGAATATCGTAAGTGTTGGGGTCTTGCTTCGATCGTTTGGGATTGGTAAGTGTTGGACCGAATGGCCATTTCCCTTCTTCTTTTGCTTTGCCGATGTTGGTTAATTAAGAGCCGAATGTGGCCTTGAGGTGGAGAGTTAATCTTTAGTTTTGGAACCGATTTCATTATAGGTCATTCGGATTTTGGATACAATCAAGTGGAGCCTTCGTCCTTTGGTTAACCATTTGGGGGTAAGTATTGGTAAGGGCCAGTTCTATTAGTTGATTCTTTTATCTTGTTAAGCCAAGTTAGTTAGGGATTAATGGTTCTTCTTATTAGGTGGTGGCCGATTATCAAAAGAACCACTGTTGGTTCGAGGTTTGGTTGGAAACCAAATCATCTTCAAGGTAAGGGATGGATATTGACCCCCTTTGGTTAATTGATGATGGCCGAATGTTATAGATGCCTAACCCCTATGTGTTGGCCGAGTGTAGGAGCTAGTAATCGAGGACTTAGATCGTTTCGTTGGGTTTTCGAACTCGTATTTATCAGTGTGTAAACTAACACACTATACTTAGTAATATTGTTATTAAACACATTGTTTGCCTATTAAAATCATGACAAGTATGATGGATTATTGGATACCCAAACGGGGTATGTGTACGTATCGGGTAAAAAGTATTGTTACTAGATTCTTCGATGATCTATATGGTATCATGACTATGTATGTATGTGATATGGGGTATGAGTCAAACATATTAGCATGATAGGCATGACTGTATGATATGCATGATCACATGAGTATGGTATGTTGATGGGTGATATGAGTGGAGGGAGCGGTGACATTTTGTCGACGAGCACCGTGTGTTTGGTAACACACTTTGTGACTTTGGGTCACCAGTGCTTTGGTAGCACATTTGTGTCTTTGGGACACCAGAGGTTGGGCACCTCATTGCGACTTGTCCTCGTGGTTAACACCACCGTGGGTTGGCCCCACTTTGAGATATGGGATCGTCGCTAGTGATTGGGTATCACACGATGGGTTGGCCCCATCATTGGATTTGTGACTTGGTCACCGGTGCTTTGGTAGCACATTTGTGTCTTTGGGACACGGAGGTTGGGCACCTCATTGCGACTTGTCCACGTGGTTAACACCCACCGTGGGTTGGCCCCACTTTGAGATATGGGATCGAATGCGCTAGTGATTGGGTATCACACGATGGGTTGGCCCCATCATTCGATTATCGTGACTACGGTCACCGTGCTTGGGTAGCACATTGTGTCTTTGGGACACCGGTGTTTTGGTAACACATTGTGACTATATGTCACCGGTGGTTTGGCAGCACCACCGGTGGTTTGGTACCACGGGGTAGGAAAGGAGATACGGATGGTTAGGATTGGGTTGCATTAACTATGTTGCTATGTATGATGTGTGTTAGCATGTTGTTTCATCGGGAGCGGGATTTATGCATCTGAGTCTTTCGACTCACCCTCTCCTTTGACATTTCGGGTGACTCGTGAAGACTTGGACATGGAGCGGGATGGACTCGGGGTGCTCATGCCATGCTTAATAAAGTTTTACTCCAACTCTATCATTTGGGTACCTTAGTTTAATTACTTTTATTTGGGTTTTAATTTGGATTTGTAAAAGGCCTTTAAATTATGTTTTTTTGATGGTTATGTTTTAATTAGATTCTCAACCTGCTTAACAAATAACTTGGCATGAAATTTACTAAAACTTGGAAAGACAACGTTTTCAAAATTATATCGCAATGTGTTTCAAACTATACCATCGGGTATCTCACTATGCTTTGCTATAGAGTAAACTCAAACGATTTTCAAACCAAACTCGACATCTACTAAGTCAAAAATGTTTCTAAATAGCACTAAGAAACTACTGGAAATGCTAAATGAAATCAACTCGTCTTTAACTATATACTTTGGATAAGTTTTCAAAATCTAATCAAACAGGCCTACTCAAATTTTCTTCAAGTTCACTATGTTTTCGCCCCGCTTTTAAACGAAAAATCCTATCTCTCAAAAACGTTTTCCCCGTAGCATACCAGATTCGGACGTGGTGTCCTGTCCGGGTTTGGGGTGTTACAATTGTGGTATCAGAGCCAAGTTCAAAGGCTCGGCTGTGGGCCTGAGGCCCAAAAGGTTTTCAAAAGATTGTTTTGTTAGTCTTTATTCTTAAAGTATGGTTTGAAAGGCATGGCACCGAGTCTCTCGGCACTTGATTCGCCGTGTAAGTACCCTTACTATTGCTTGTGGGTTGATTGGATGTGAATTGATGAATAGCAATAGTATATTACTTTAGAGATTGGCGATAGAATTCTCGTGAACTCGCGAGAACAAATCCTCCTTAATATTCATAAGACTTGCTTTTAAACAAGTGGAATAAATCTTGATGCATAAAATTCTTAATCGGATCACGTAGAAAGATTAGTCATGAGCGCTAGAGGTGGACGTGGTCGTGGACGCAGGTCGTGGTAGGATGACGTTTACGAGCCCGTAGGATCCTGGTCGGGGTTCGAAAATGAGATACCGTGCCCGCCGCCTTGGTGGAGGTGGTGAGTTCCAAGATCGGACCGGGGCGACGCAGCGGTGTCACGAGCGATCTTGCGAGTGTTAGAAAGGGTAGCGAGGAGTTGGTGGTGGCGCGGAGTTAGGAAATCGGTTCTGGCGACTTCGGGCAAATGGGGCGAATTCTTCCGAGGTGTTTACGGTGTTGCTCTCAAAGCCTTCTTTGAATCGGCTAGAGGCAACCCGAGCGGATCATGGACGATCTGGACTTGAGTGGTGAAGAGAAGTGAAGGGCATCGTATCGCTTCTCCAGGATGAGTCATATCGGTGGTGGCTCACGGTTCGGGACGGTGTGGCAGCAGAGGATTTGACATGGGATTATTCAGTAGTGCATATCAAAAGAAGTACATCGGAGCTAGTTATGTCGACTCAAAACAAAGGCTTTTCCGAGGCTTGTTCGGGGAGTAAATCTGTTTCGTCTGCAGTGAGTTCCGAGAAGTTGAGTAGGTATGCCGGGGCATTGTGGCCACCGAGCATGAGAGGTGTGTTCGTTTCGAGGATGGCTCATGAGGCGACTTGAGGTCTTGATTGCTCCTCGCCAGCGAGCGCGAGTTCTTTGTCTTAGTTGAGAAGGCTAAGGTAGCCGAGGGTGTTAAGGAGTCGGTGAGGCGGGGCATGGATAGAAATAGGCATAAGAGGAGCTTTGGGTCTTACGGATCGTCGGGTAATCCGGAGAGAAGAGGGCTAGGCCGAGTGGGCGAACCATCTGCTAGGTTTGTTCTTTAGGCTAGGACCGCCGCTTGTGATGTGATCGATCGCGGAAAATCTCATTGGGGTGGTTTGGGTGGAGGAAAAGGTTGCCGAGTGTGGTTCTCTGGAGCACCCGTGTGAGGGACCGTCCGCGTAGGTTGGCCGAGATTCGATTTGAGAGCGGGGCCGTAATCGATTCGAAGTAGTGGGACCGCCACCGCAGAGGGGCCGTGGTAATGCGCGAGGTGGTAATGGTTCGCAGTGGGGCCGTGGAGCACGGCGAGGTGCGAGTAGCTCGATGCTAGAGCGGACTGGATTAGTGTATCTTCGCGAGGCGCCGAGAGGAGGCGACGCACCAACGTCATGCCAGACGTTTTTGATTTTTGGTTCTCCTTATACCGCTTTGATTGATGTGGGTTCAACGCACTCTTATGTTGCCGAGTATAGTAGAGACCATGGATTTAGGCTCGAGATATCTTCTAGCGGATGACCGTGTGATTAGCCCTCTAGGTCACTCTGTAGTAGTAGATAAAGCTGTTTAGAGAGGTACCCCTAGAACTCCAAGGGGTAGTGTTCATTCGATCCGATGGAGCTGCCGTTTGGGGAGTTCGATCGATTCTTGGGATGGATTGGTTGGTCAAGTACCAGCGCGAGGTTGGATTGCGCGACCAAGCGCATGGTTCTTAAGACGGTTGAGGGTGAAGAGGTGGCTATGATAGGTAATAGGAGAGATTACTTATCTAATGTGGTATCTGCTCAAGGCGGAGAAGATGGTCGGAAGGGGCGTGAAGCGTATGTGGTTCATGTGTATGCCTTGGAGGCTAAAGAGTGCTGTGTAGAGAAGGTTCGCATCATAAGGATTTTGCTTGATGTGTTTCTGAGAAGCTTAGGGTTTGCCGAGATCGCGAGGTAGAGTTCGGAATAGATCTATTACCCGGAGGCTGCGCGGTGTCTATTGCTCCGTATAGGATGGCGCCAAAGGAATTGGTGGAGCTTAAGGCTCAGATCCAGGAGTTATTGGATCGAGGTTTTATTAGGCCAAGTGTTTCGCCATGGGGCGCGCCCGGTACTTTGTCAAGAAGAAAGATGGCACGATGCGGATGTGTATAGACTCACCGCCGATTGAATAAGTGACGATTAAAAACAAGTATCCGTTGCCACGGATAGACGATTTGTTTGATCGGAGAAGTCTTTGCGGTATTCTCGAAGATCGACTTGAGGTGCAGGTATCACCGATTAAGAGTTAAGGAGGTGATATCCATAAAGCAGCGTTTCGGACTCGGTATGGGCACTCACGAATTCTGGTAATGCCATTCGGGTTGACTAACGCTGGCGGCGTTTATGGATATGATGAATAGGGTGTTTCAACGATAGGATCGGTTCGTCGTGGTTTTCATAGACGACATCTTGGTGTACTCAGGACAGAGGAAGAGCATGTTAAGCATTTGCGAGTGGTGTTGCAGATTTTGAGGAAAAGCGACTCTATGCTAAGTTCGATGAAGTGCGAGTTCGGCTTAGAGAAGTGACTTTCTTGGGTCATGTAGTGTGGTGAGGATTGAGTAGATCCTCGTAAGATTGAGGCGATTTTGGATTGGAAGCCGCCTAAGTCGGTGGTTTGAGATTCGGAGTTTTCTGGTTTGGCCGGATACTACTACAGAAGGTTTGTTGAGGTTTTTCGTTGATAGCGGTGCCGATGACCAAGTTGCTTTGAGGAAAGAAGTTCCGTTTGTGTGGACCGAGAAAGCAGCAGGAAAGCTTCGATAAGTTAAAGAAGATTTTGACCGAGGCCCGGTTTTAATTCAACTTCGAGGTTTGGTAAGGAGTACCACAGATCTATTGCGACGCATCACATACGGGCTTAGGTTGTGTCTTTGATGCAAGAAGGTAAGGTTGTGGCTTACGCTTCTCGGCGGTGAGGCCACATGAGGTTAACTATCCGAGCGCGACGATTTGGAGCTAGCGGTGTAGTCTTCGCTTTAAAGATTTAGAGGCACTACTTGTGCGGGGAAAGATCGATAGTCTACACGGATCACAAGAGTCTGAAGTATCTCTTCGACTCGGAAGGATTTGAATTTGAGGCGCGCAGATGGGTCGAGTTCTTTGAAAGATTACGATTGCTCGATTGAGTATCATCCGGCAAGGCTAACGTGGTGGCGTACGCGTTGAGTCGTAAGGTTGTTTTGAGTTAAGAGCATTGTTTGCCCATTTGAGTTTGTATGACGACGGGAGTATTCAGCGCAGAGTTGCGAGTTAAGCCTACTTGGGTTGAGCATATCGAGAGAAAGCGATTATTGGATGAGGTTACGAGTGCGCGAAGGTTGCAGTGCGAGGATGGTGGTGTGGATGGTTACAGCCTTGTGCGGTGATGAGGTTCGTGTTTTCGTGGTAAGGCTTGTATGCCTAAAGATGTTGAGTCGAGGCGAGAAGATTCTTCAGGCGCACATAGCATGATCCTTATGCTATGCATCCTGGAGGTAGTAAGATGTATAGGGATCTTAGAGAGCGATTTTGGTGGCACGGCTTGAAGAAAGAGGTAACAGAGTTTGTTGGGAAGTGTCTAACTTGTCGGCGAGTCAAGGTGAACATCGGTTGGCGTCGGGGTTGCTTGACTGTGAAGATTCCTCGGTGGAAGTGGGAAAGGATAACCATGGATTTCGTCGGTGGGTTATCGCCACGCCAAGCAAGAAGGATTCGAGTTTGGGTAGTGGTGGATCGACCGACTAAATCAGCTCACTTTATTCCGGTGAGGTTGACTACTCACTTGAAGCTAAGCGAAGCTATATGTGTCGAGAGATAGTGAGGTTGCACGGCGTGCGATTTCGATAATCTCGGATAGGGATCCCGATTCACGTCAAGGTTACGGAAAGCATTGCATCAAGCTCGGGTACTCGTTTGGATTTCAAAGACGGCTTTTCACCCATGATCGACGGTCAATCGAAAGGGTCATTCAGATCTTAGAGGATATCTTTGAGAGGTTGTATCTTGGATTTGAGAGGTAGTTGGGAGGAGTTTCTACCATTAGCTGAGTTTGCCTACAAAAACGATTACCAAGCGAGCATCAAGATGGCACCGTATGAGGCGTTGTATGGTAGGAAGTGTCGCTCACCTACGTGTTGGGCGGAGTTAGGTGAGCGTCGGTTGTTAGGACCCGAGTTGGTTCTTTGAGACCGAGGACAAGGTTAAGTTGATTCGATCTCGATTGAAGGAAGCTTGGATGCGAGAAGTCTTATGCCGATCTTAAGCGAAGAGATATAGAGTTTCTTTGTGGGGATCGAGTTTTCTGAAGGTCTCGTCTTGGAAGAAGGTGTTGAGGTTCGGGAAGAAAGGCAAGCTAAGTTCGAGGTTTATTGGGCCGTATAAGGTATTGAGATGGGTTGGACGGTGGCGTATCGGCTTGAGTTGCGTGAGCTTAGTCGATTCACGATGTCTTTCATGTTTCGATGCTTCGGAGGTATCGTTCGATCCGTCGCATGTGGTAGCGATGGAAGAGATCGAGGTAAATCAGATTTGACCATGGAAGAGGAACTCGTGCGATTCTTGATCGAGATGTGAAGGTTCTGCGTAAGAAATCTGTGCCTTTGGTTAAGGTTCTTTGGCGGAATCATGGCGTAGAAGAAGCTACGTGGGAACCCGAGGATATGATGAGACAGCAATACCCGCAACTCTTTTGATCAGGTAATTTCGAGGTCGAAATTATTTTTAAGGGGGGTAGAACTGTAATATCCCGGGTTAGGGGCTATTTTGTTGTTGCATGTTTTTGCATGTGTTTAGTGTGCTGTGTTGCTATTTCGGTGTTTTAGGGGCTTAATTGTGGGTTAGGAGTGTGCCTGGGTAGGTAGGAAAATTTTGGTTTTTGGGTGTTAAGTGAAGGGAGCTGAGGAAGCTGGGGTTTAAGAATTTTAATCGAGGTTCTGTTGCACAAGTAAGGAGCTAGCTTAGTGGCAAAGCATGCGCTACATGGGGGAGCTTGGTGTGGCGTCATCTACATGAGGTGGAGGTCTAGTGTTCGAGCTGCAGAGTTCCCATTTTGGCTTCTTTTTGGGACGGCATGGAGGAAGAGGTTGAGAGCAATTTGAATTCCTCCTTGGACTTGGTCAAGTGGTGACTTGGGTGGTGGAGAGCAAAAAGTGGAGTGTGACTTGGTAAACACATTTGAAATGTGTGGATGTGAGTGCATGGAGGATATGGCGAATTTGAGGGAGTGGGAGTGGGGAAGTGACGGCTTGGTGTGGGAGAGGGAAGGCCGAATGTACCTTTGCATTTTGGTACATTTTCGGTTTTTTTTTTGGTAAGCAAAAGTGTTCATTTTGGTTTTGTTATAGAAATTTTACCAAGGTTTTCTCTCAATTTTCTTCATTTGTTAAAACCGAAATTCCAAGTGAGTTCTCCATCATTTCCTTCACAAACCAGAAAGTCCAGCAACTTTGTTTGATTTTGTGCTTTGTTTTTTCTCAATTATTTTTGGTAGCCATATGCTCTCTCTCTCCCTTTTCTTTTCATGTAGGTAAGCGAAACTAGTTTCTTCCTTACTCAAATTCTCTTTTTCTTCTTTAAGCCGTAATAGCCGAATTACTCATTTGTTCTCCTCATTTCTTTGTGCTGAAACCACAACCACTTGCATCTCAAACCTTTGCTTTCTTTTCTTATTCATTATTGCCAAAACTTCATCCTCATTTCCTATTTTCTTTTCCTTCCTTCTCCATTTAAAACCGAATATAAATGTGTGTTAAACACTTAGGCCGAATCTCTCCTCTCCTAGTAGTCTCCTTGGCCGAATCTTTTGTGGCTCTCTCTATTGTAGTCTTGGCCGAATATCGTAAGTGTTGGGGTCTTGCTTCGATCGTTTGGGATTGGTAAGTGTTGGACCGAATGGCCATTTCCTTCTTCTTTGCTTTGCCGATGTTGGTTAATTAAGAGCCGAATGTGGCCTTGAGGTGGAGAGTTAATCTTTAGTTTTGGAACCGATTTCATTATAGGTCATTCGGATTTTGGATACAATCAAGTGGAGCCTTCATCCTTTGGTTAACCATTTGGGGTAAGTATTGGTAAGGGCCAGTTCTATTAGTTGATTCTTTTATCTTGTTAAGCCAAGTTAGTTAGGGATTAATGGTTCTTCTTATTAGGTGGTGGGCGATTATCAAAAGAACCACTTTGTTGGTTCGAGGTTTGGTTGGAAACCAAATCATCTTCAAGGTAAGAGGATGGATATTGACCCCCTTTGGTTAATTGATGATGGCAGAATGTTATAGATGCCTAACCCTATGTGTTGGCCGAGTGTAGGAGCTAGTAATCGAGGACTTAGATCGTTTTCGTTGGGTTTCGAACTCTTCGTATTTATCGGTGTGTAAACTAACACACTATACTTAGTAATATTGTTATTAAACTGTTTGCCTATTAAAATCATGTGATATGATGGATTATTGGATACCCAAACGGGGTATGTGTACGTATCAGGGTAAGTCAAGTATTGTTACTAGATTCTTGATGATCTATATGGTATCATGACTATGTATGTATGTGATATGGGGTATGAGTCAAACATATTAGCATGATAGGCATGACTGTATGATATGCATGATCACATGAGTATGGTATGTTGATGGGTGATATGAGTGGAGAGGCGGTGACATTTTGTCTTTGTGAGCACAAGTGTTTTAGTAACACACTTTGTGACTTTGGGTCACGGTGCTTTGGTAGCACATTTGTGTCTTTGGGACACCGGAGGTTGGGCACCTCATTGCGACTTGTCCCCGTGGTTAACACCACCGTGGGTTGGCCCCACTTTGAGATATGGGATCGCTCGCTAGTGATTGGGTATCACACGATGGGTTGGCCCCATCATTGGATTTGTGACTTGGTCACGGTGCTTTGGTAGCACATTTGTGTCTTTGGGACACGGAGGTTGGGCACCTCATTGCGACTTGTCCTCGTGGTTAACACCACCGTGGGTTGGCCCCACTTTGAGATATGGGATAAATCGCTAGTGATTGGGTATCACACGATGGGTTGGCCCCATCATTCGATTATCGTGACTACGGTCACCAGTGCTTAGGTAGCACATTGTGTCTTTGGGACACCGGTGTTTTGGTAACACATTGTGACTATATGTCACCGGTGGTTTAGCACCACCGGTGGTTTGGTACCACACGGGGTAGGAAAGGAGATACGGATGGTTAGGATTGGGTTGCATTAACTATGTTGCTATGTATGATGTGTGTTAGCATGTTGTTTCATCGGGAGGCGGGATTTATGCACTCGAGTCTTTCGACTCACCCTCTCCTTTGACATTTCAGGTGACTCGTGAGACGCGGACATGGAGCCAGGGATGGACTCGGGGTGCTCATGCCATGCTTAATAAAGTTTTACTCCAACTCTTTCATTTGGGTACCTTAGTTTAATTACTTTTATTTGGGTTTTAATTTGGATTTGTAAAAGGCCTTTAAATTATGTTTTTTGATGGTTATGTTTTAATTAGATTCTCAACCTGCTTAACAAATAACTTGGCATGAAATTTACTAAAACTTGGAAAGACAACGTTTTCAAAATTATATCGCAATGTGTTTCAAACTATACCATCGGGTATCTCACTATGCTTTGCTATAGAGTAAACTCAAACGATTTTCAAACCAAACTCGACATCTACTAAGTCAAAAATGTTTCTAAATAGCACTAAGAAACTACTGGAAATGCTAAATGAAATCAACTCGTCTTTAACTATATACTTTGGATAAGTTTTCAAAATCTAATCAAACAGGCCTACTCAAATTTTCTTCAAGTTCACTATGTTTTCGCCCCGCTTTTAAACGAAAAATCCTATCTCTCAAAAACGTTTTCCCCGTAGCATACCAGATTCGGACGTGGTGTCCTGTCCGGGTTTGGGGTGTTACATTAGTAGCCTCGACGGAGGTATTAATATAACTTAGGGAGTCCTACGGATCAATTCAAGTGAATAAATCGTCTGGTTCAGTGTTAGATAACAAGTGAAGTCTAGGTGGATTCTTCCTCGAGTATTGTCTTAATCAATTGGTTTTTCCCACAAGTATTTCCCCAAATTCATTCTTCTTTGTCTTAGAGTCTTTAGCTTAGTAGTTAGTTAATTTAGATTAAACGACAATTCCCTTTATTTTAAGCTGGATAATAAAAATAAAGTTAGTATTAGTACTTTTAGTTCCTTTGGGTTCGACAATCCGGTCTTGCCTTAACTATACTACTATTCGATAGGTGCGCTTGCCTCAAATCGTTGTCATAGTTAGTTTCCAGGTTCGATCATTCTCTTTATTTATAAATTTTAAAACTTTGACAAATCACAGCGATCAAGTTTTTGGCACCGTTGCCGTGGAAATAAAATATTAAGAATGCTCAATTTTTATTACTTTAGCCATTTTTTTTATTTTTTTTGCAATTTACTTTTATTTCTTAGTTTTTTTTTTAACTTTGCTAATTTTCTTTCTTTTATTCCTTTCAGGTACCTCTAGTTTATGACTAGAAGGAACCCGACAGGACCCCTACTTTACGACAGTGAAATTGAAAGCACAGTTCGCAGAAATCGTAGAGAAATAAGGCGAAGCTTAAACTACATAGAAGAAGAGCAAGAAGACGAAATTAATACTATCGAAGAGATGGCTGAGGAAAATCCGCCACCTCCAGAGATAGCTGACAATCATGCTCCTCGAACTATGTATGATTATGCTAGACCTAGTTTAACAGGAACTGAGTCAAGTATTGTTCGACCTTCTATTGCCGCAAATAATTTTGAACTAAAACCTAACACAATTCAGATGATATAGCAATTTGTTCAGTTTGATGGTTTTCAGGATGAAGATCCAAATAATCACTTGTCAAATTTCCTAGAATTTTGCGACACTTTCAAAATAAATGGCGTTACTGACGATGCCATCCGTCTTCGGTTATTTCCCTTCTCTTTGAGGAATAAAGCCAAAAAATGGTTGCATTCTCTTCCACGAGGGTCAACCACTACATGGGATCAAATGATCGAAAATTTTTTATTGAAATATTTTTCGCCGGCCAAAATGGCGAAGCTAAGGAATGATATCTCTTCTTTTGTGCAGATGGATTTAGAGACACTTTACGATGCATGGGAGAGATACAAGGATTTGTTGAGAAGGTGCCCACACCATGGACTACCCTTGTGGCTACAGGTCCAAACTTTTTACAATGGTGTGAACCCCTCAACAAGGCAATTAATCGGTTCAGCTACCGGAGGAACTTTGAATAACAAAACTCCTGAAGTGGCCTATGAGTTGAAAGAAGAGATGTCATTGAATAACTACCAGTGGCAAGTTACAAGGACAAGGCCAACAAAAGCAAACGGAGTTTTCAACCTCTACGCAGTAACCATGCTATCAAATCAGGTAGAGGTGCTAAATAAAAAGATTGATGGTTTGTGTTCGTTGCAGGTACATCCGATCATGCAGTGCGACGCAAGTGGAGGCGTGGTGAATCCTGAGTACCCACCCTACCATCCGGGCGCAGAGAGCGAACAGATGAACTATATGGGTAACAACTTTAGATCTAACAATAACCCTTATAGTAATACTTATAATCCAGGTTGGAGAAACCACCCCCATTTTTCATGTGGTGGTCAAGGAAATCATAGACAACAACCCCCTCCAAATTTTCAAAATCAGCCCTACCCACAGGAAAAGAAGCCGAACCTTGAGGAGATGCTGACAAAATTCATAGCAGTCTCAGAAACCCGTCTTCAAAAAGATGAGACAACACTTGAAAGTTAGCAAGCATTGATTCAAGAGATCAAGAATCAGGTAGGTCAACTTACCAAGATCATGTCAGAACGACCACAAGGTAGATTGCCAAGCAGCACTGAAACTAACCCAAAGGAGAAACTTCAAGCCATAACCACTCATGATAGTAAAGGGTTAGATGAACCCAAATTAAGGCAAGAGGATGTGGTAGAGGAAGGTAAGGTCGAGGTAAGTCATGATAAATCAAAATCGGTAATCAAAGAGTACCAGCCTCGCATACCATATCCCGAAGCAATGAAGAAAGATAACACAGAGGAACAGTTCGATAAGTTTCTTAAACTTTTAAAGAAATTACATATTAACTTACTGTTTCTCGTAGCTCTTTCGCAGATGCTAGATTCAACAAAATTTTTAAAAGAGCTTTTGACAAACAAATGGAGGTTAGACGAGGCATCGCATGTGGAGCTAAACGTAATGTGCTCAGCAATTCTACAAAATAAACTACCACGAAAATTAAAAGATCCAAGGAGTTTTACAATTCCATGTTTAATTGGTAGTTTATCTATTAGTAACACTTTAGCTGATTTAGGGGCAAGCATAAATGTTATGCCTTATAAAATGTTTAAACAACTAGATCTAGGGAAACTGTAACACCCCAGACCCGGTCATTACACCACGACCGAATCTGGTATGTTACGAGGAAAACGTACTTGAGAGGTTTAGGTTTTTCGTTTAAAAGCAGGATGTAAACACTTCACTATCTAGTGTATTTGAAGAAAATTTGAGTAGGCTTGTTTGAAAAAAGTGGTGTATTCAGAAAACCCAAAAAAAAAATTGAAAGCTTAACCAAAAGATGTAGTTAAAACGAGTTTATTCCATTTCATTATTCAAATAGTTTCTTAGTGTTACTTAAGACATTTTAACTTGGTAGAAAATCGAGTTTTGATTTGGAAATCGTTTGAGTTTCTAATGCAAGTCATGGTGAGATACCCGATGGTATAGTTTAAAACACTTTGCGTTATAGTTTTTAAATCATTGTCTTTCCAAATTTTAGTAAAATTTCAACCCACTTATTTTGTTAAGGCATATTAAAGTCTATTTAAAGCATAAACATCATAAAGCATAATTTAAAGTCCTTTTACAATCCAAAACAAAACCCAAATAATAAAAAGCAAGCTAAAGTACCCAAATTATAAAGTCTGAGTAAAACTTTATTAAGCGTGGCATCAGCACCCGAGTCCATCCGGCTCCATGTCGCGTCTAAGTGTCACTGAAATGTCAAAGGAGAGGGTGAGTCGAATGACTCGAGTGCATAAATCCCGCTCCCGATAAAACAACATGCTAACACACATCATACATAGCAACATGATTAATGCAACCCGATCCTAACCATCCATATCGCCTTTTCTACCCCGTGTGGTACCAAACCACTTTGGTGGTGCCAAACCATTGGTGACCCAAAGTCACGATATCCATAAGTGTGGTGCCAAACCCTTTGGTGACCCAAAGTCACGAATAATCCAATGATGGGGCCAACCCATCGCGTGATACCAAATCACTAGCGAGCGATCCCATATCTCAAAGTGGGGCCAACCCACGGTGGTGTTAACCACGGGACGAGTCGCAATGAGGTGCCAAACCTGCGGTGTCCCAAAGACACGCAGTGTGATACCAAATCACTTTGGTGTGCATGATCACAAATCCGATGATGGGGCCAACCCATCGTGTGATACCAAATCACTAGCGAGACGATCCCATATCTCAAAGTGGGGCCAACCCCACGATGGTGTTAACCACGGGGACGAGTCGCAATGAGGTGCCAAACCTCTAGTGTCCCAAAGACACAAATGTGATACCAAATCTTTGGTGACCGAAGTCACAAAATCAAGCTGTGGTACCAAACCACTTTGGAGGTGCCAAACCTCTGGTGTCCCAAAGACACACAGTGTCCCAAAGACACGGATATCATCATCCTCCCTCCACTCATATCACCCATCATCATGCCATACTCATGTGATCATGCATCTCATACAAGTCATGCATATCATGCCAACATGCCAAGCATTATATCTCATAGCATACATAACATAGATCATAATATTGAGTATACATCAATAGAACTCGTAATGCTACGGACTTACCCGGATCCGTACATATACCCCACTTGGGTACCAATTAATCCATCATCTTGTTTTGGTTTTACAAAGCAATCGAGTTATTAATAATATTACTAAGTATGGGTGTGTTAGTTACACACACAGAAAACAATGACCTTAAACCCCTCGAGCAGCATCTAAGCCCCCTTGATTAACTTGCTCCTATAATCGGCCAAATAAGAGCATTAGACAACTTATCACATTCGGCCAAGACCATCTAACCCCAAAAGAATCCATATCAAACCCTCACCTTTAAACTTGATTTGGTTTCCCACCAAATCTCGAATCAAGCAGTGATTCCCCTTGACAATCGACCAACCCCTAAAAGAGAAACAGTTAAACTTTAATGATCTTGACTTAATCGAAACCAAAAGATTGAGCGATTAATGTTAATACCAATCACTTACCACAACCACTGCTTACCAATCGGTTAAAAGAGTGAAAACTCTTCTTGGTTACTTTTCAATATCCAAAGACCTATCACAAGATGATTAACAAAAGGTTAATACCCTTTCAACCACAACCAAACATGAGCTTTTAATCCAACCGAATTCAACATAGAACTAGAGAAGATGGACATGGCCATTTGGCCAAACACTTACCCCCTTCCAATCGAAAGAAAACAAGAACCCAACACGATTACCACCCTTCTAATATTCGGCCACCAAGGAACTACTAAGAGAGAGGAGAGTTTGGCCAAGAGGAATAGAAGGAACAAATGGAGACAAACGGCTTGAGCTTTGAACAAAAGACAAGAATAAAAGATAGGTAGAGAGTGGGGACTTTCAGTTTGAAAGCAAATAGGTGAAGAAAGTGTTTTGGAAGATAAGATTCGGCTACCAAAGTTTCAAGAAGAGAAAAAGAATGTTTGAGAAGAGAGAGCTTCGGCTTGCACAATTGAACAAAAGAAGAAATAGTTTCGGCACAAAGAAATGGGAAGATGAATGGAGAATTCGGCTTCACAAATGAACCAAGGAAAAAGGAGATGAAGAGGAGGATACTCGGCTACCAAATGAACACCAAAGATCAAAGATATTTCGGCCAGTTTTAGGAGTGTGGTATTTCGGTTTTCAAAAGCAAAAAGAATGAGAGAAAACTCTTTGAGAAAATCGGCTTGTTTGACAAAATGAGAGAACTTTTGCTTACCAATTACTTTTGGCCGAAAATGCACAAGGTAGAAAGTGCATTTCGGCACATCCTCTTCCACACTAAGCCGTCCACTCCCCACTCCAAACACCCAAAAATTCGGCCAAAATCCCTCCATTCACTCACCACTACTCCTTCAAACATGTTTGACCAAGTCTTCCTCCTAAAATCCCTCATCACCCTCCATTTGAATGGGAAGACCAAGTCCAAAGTAGAATTCTAATTGCCTTCTACCTCTCCCTCCATGCCGTCCAAAATGGGAACCAAAATGGGGACTCTGCGACTTGAACACAGGATCTCTCCCCCTTGTAGATGACGCCACCCTCAAGCTCCAAGTGGCACATGCCTTGCCACTTTGCCAGCTCCTCATTTGTGCAACAAAACACCAAATAAAATACATATCCCTCGGCTCCATCGGCTCCCCTCCTATAAAGCCTAAAAATAAAAATTTTCCTACCTACTCAGGCACACTCCTAGCCTACAATTAAGCCCCGACACTACACAAACAGCAACACAGCACACCAACACATGCAATATCATGCAACAACAAAATAGCCCCCAACCCGGGATATTACAGTTCTACCCCCTTAAAATAATTTCGGCCTCGAAATTACGATCAAAAGAGTTACAGAATGCTGCTTTGTTTCATCATATCCTCGGGTTCCCACGTGGCTTCTTCCACGCCATGATTCCGCCCGATTACCTTAACCAAAGGCACAGACTTCTTACGCGGAGAACCTTCACATCCCGATCTAGAATGCGCACGGGTTCTTCTTCCAAAGTCAAATCGGATTTACCTCGATCTCTTCCACTTTGCTACCACATGCGACGGATCCGAACGATAACGTCGAAGCATCGAAGCGTGAAATACGTCGTGAATCGACTAAGCTCTGCTGGCAACTCCAGTTGATACGCCCGCTGGTCCCACTCGTCTCAAAACCTTATACGGCCCAATAAACCTCGGACTTAGCTTGCCTTTCTTTCCGAACCTCAAAACCTTCTTCCATGGCGAGACCTTGAAACACTTGATCCCCACGAGAAAACTCTATGTCTCTCCGCTTAAGATCGGCATAAGACCTCGCCGGTCGAAGCTTCCTTCAACCGAGCACTGAATCAACTTAACCTTGTTTTCGGTCTCGACAACCAACTCGGGTCCTAACAGCTGGCGTTCACCTAACTCAGTCCAACACGTAGGTGATCGACACTTCCTACCATACAACGCCTCATATGGTGCCATCTTGATGCTCGCAGTAGCTGTTGTTGTAGGCAAACTCGGCTAATGGTAGAAACTCCTCCCAACTACCTCTAAAATCCAGAACACAACCCCTCGGCATATCCTCTAAGATCTGAATAACTCTTTCCGATTGTCCGTCGATTGCGGGTGAAAAGTCGCGTCTTTGAAATCCAACCGCGTACCCGAGCACGATGCAGCGCTTTCGAACCTTGGCGTAAATCGGGATCCCTATCCGAGATTATCGAAGCGGCACACCGTGCAACCTTACTATCTACGAAACATACAAACCGCCAACCTCTCGAAGTGAATAGTCAACCCTCACCGGAATAAAGTGAGTGATTTAGTCGGTCGATCCACAATTACCCAAAGCCGAATCTTTCTTGCTTGGCGTAGCGGTAACCTTGACAAAATCCATGGTTATCCTTTCCCACTTCCATTGAGGAATCTTCACGGTGAAGCAAACCCGACGGCAAGCGATGTTCGGCCTTGACCTGTGACATGTCGGGCACTTCCCAACAAACTCTGTCACCTCTTTCTTCAAGCCGAGCCACCAAAAGCGCTCTCTAAGATCTCTATACATCTTGCTACCTCCGGGATGCATAGCATAAGGAGGCTCTATGTGCGTCTGAAGAATCTTTGTCTCGACTCAACATCTTTAGGCATACAAGCCTTACCTTGGAAACTGAGAACCTCATCACTAGACAAAATTTGTAACCCTCCAAACCACCATTACGCACTTGCAACCTTGGCGCGCACTCAGAACCTCATCCTCTAACTCTGTTTCTCTCGATCTGCTCAACCCAAGTAAGCTTAACTGCAACTCGCGAGAATACTCCGTCGTCATACAAACTTAAATGGGTAAACATCGCTCTTAAGTCGAAACAACCTTACGGCTCAACGCGTGCGCCACCACGTTAGCCTTGCCGGATGATACTCAATCGAACATTCGTAATCTTTAAGCAACTCAACCCATCTGCATTTGCCTCAAATTCAAATCCTTACGAGTCAAGAGGTACTTGGACTCTTATGATCGGTGTAGACTATTGATCTCTCTCCGTACAAGTAGTGCCTCCAAATCTTCAAGCGCAAAGACTACTGACCGCTAACTCCGGATCGTGCGTCGGATAGTTGACCTCATGTGGCCTCGGTGCCGAGATCGTAAGCCACAACCTTACCTTCTGCATCGGCACACAACCCAACCCCGTATGTGATGCATCGCGATGGACCGTGAATTCCTTACCGGCCTCGGGTTGAATTAAAGCGGAGCTTACGTTAGAATCTTCTTAAGCTTGTCGAAACTCTCCTGCTTTGTTTCTCGGTCCAAACAAAGCGGAACCTCTTTCCTTAACAACTTGGTCATTGGCTGCGCTATCAACGAGAAACCCTCAACAAACCTTCGGTAGTATCCGGCCAAACCAGAAAACTCGAATCTCGACCCCCGCGACCTAGGCGGCTTCCAATCCAAAAGCGCCTCAATCTTACGAGGATCTACTCGAATCCCTCGGCCGACACTACATGACCCAAGAAAGTCACTTTTCTAAGCGAAACTCGCACTTACCGAACTTAGCATGAAATTTGCTTTTCCCTCAAAATCTGCGGCACAACTCTCAAATGCGCATCATGCTCTTCCTCTGTTCTTGAATACACCAAGATGTCGTCTATGAAAACCACGATGAATCGATCCGGATCATCTTTGAAACACTCTATTCATCATATCCATAAATCTTTGTCGGTGCGTTAGTCAACCCAAGCGGCATTACGGAAATTCGTAGTGCCCATACCGAGTCGAAATTTGTCTTGTGAATATCGCTTCTTTCACCTTTAGCGGTGATACCGGACCTCGAGTCAATCTTAGAAAATACCATTTGCACCCTTCACGGTGATCAAACAAGTCATCTATCCGTGGCAGCGGATACTTGTTTTTTGATCGTCGGCTTATTCAAGCTGGCGGTAGTCTATGCACATCCGCATCGTACCATCTTTCTTCTTCACAAAAGTACCGGCGCACCACGGCGAAACACTTGGCCCGATAAAACCTCGATCCAATAACTCACGAATCGAGCCTTAAGCTCCACCAATTCCTTTGGCGCCATCCTATACGAGCAATAGACACTGGCGCGATTCAAGATAACAGATCTATCCCGAACTCTACCTCACGATCTGGCGGCAAACGGAAGCTCCTCGAAACACATCAGCAAATTCCTTAAGCATGCGGACCTTCTCTCTGGCGAGACTCTTTAGCCTCCAAGGCATACACATGAACCACATACGCCTCACGGCCCTTCACGACCATCTTCTGCGCCCAGAGCGGATACCACATTAGATAAGCAATCTCTCCTATTACCTATCATAGCCACTTCATCACCTCGGTGCGTCCTTAGAACCATGCGCTTAGCGCGCAATCCAACCGCTGGTACTTAACCAACCAGTCCATCCCAAGAATCAAATCGAACTCCCCAAGCGGCGGTTCCATCGGATCGGTGACAAACACTACCCCTTGGAGTTCTAGGGGTGCGTCTCTAAACGACTTATCTACTACCACGAGTGACCTAAAGGGGTAATTACGGTCATGCGCCTAGAAGATATCTCGAGTCTAAGTCCATGGTTTCTACTATACTCACGGCCATGTAAGAATGCGTCGAACCCACATCAATCAAAGCGATAAAAGGAGAACCAAAGATCAAACGTCACGGTTATGGCGTCCGGTGCGTCGCCCTCCTCTCGGCGCCTTCTTTGCATACACTAACCCGCCGTCATGCGGCGTCGAACTACCGCACCCCGCGCGATGCTCCACGGCCTGAGGCGGATCCATTACTACCTGCTGCCATTACCACGGCCCTCTACGGTGGCGGTCCACTACTCTGAACCGATTACGGCCACGACTCTCGGGCCGAATCTGGCCAACTTACGTGGGCCAGTCCCTCACGCGATGATCCGAGAGAACCACACTCAAAACAACCTTTTCCACCGGTCCGGCTGGCTCTCCCCAATGATATCTCCCACAATGGTTACCGCGGCGGTCACGACTAGCGATAACAACCCTACGGGTGATTCGCCCACTCTGTCTAGCCCTTTTACGAGGACTACCCGGCGATCCGAGAAGACCCAAAGCTCCTCTCATGCCTGTTCTGTCCATACCGCCTCACGGACTCCTTAACACCCTCGTCTACCTTAGCCTTCTCAACGGGACAGCAAACTCACGCTCCTGGCGAGGAGCAATCAGCGACCTCAACTCGTCTCTCGGACCATCCTCAAAGCGAACACACCTCTCGTGTTCGGTAGCCACAATACCCCTAGCATACAGGCTCGGCTTCAAGAACTTCGACCTCATACTCGGAAGCAGACTTACTCCCTTGGACAAGCCTCGAAATGCCTTTTATTGGGAGTCAATATAACTAGCCCCAATGTACTTCTTTTGATACGCGATGACCTGAAATAATCCCATGTCGGATCCTCTGCGCCACATTTGTCCCGAACCGTGAGCCACCATTGATATGACTCATCCGGAGAAGCAATACTATGCCCTTGACTTCTCTTGGCGGTCAAGTCGGGTCATCCATGATCCGCTCCGTTGCCTCCGGCCAATACTCGGCGGTCTTTGGGAGCAACACCGAAACACCTCGAAAGAATTCGGCCCGTTTGCGGAGTCGCTCGAGCAATTTCCTAACTCCTGCACCACCACCTACACCGGCTACCCTTTCCAACACTCGCGGCGCGCGCTGTGACGCTGCGTCATCGATCGATCTTGAAACTCACCACCTTGGTGGTGGCGATGCCGTATCTCATTTTCGACCCACGACCGGACCCTACGGGTTGAAGCGATCATCCTACCACAACCTCGTCCACGACCACGTCCACCTCTAGCGCTCATGACTAAATTCTCTCGTATCCGATTCGGGAGTTTTATGCATCGATATTTATTCCACTATTTTAAAGCAAAGTCTTATGAATTGTAAAGAAGCTTTGTTTTCGCGAGTTCTGAGAATCCTATCGAGTTTGAGTTTCTAAAGTAATCCACTATTGCAATCATCCAATCACATCAATAAATCACAAGAAATAGTAAGGGGTACTTACACAGGCGGGCCAGTGCAGGAGACTCGGTGTCATGCCCTTCAAACCATTTATTTCAAACAAAACACTTAAAAGCAGACTTTTGAAAGCATTTTGGGCCTCGGGCCTGTGTAAGAAACCTTTGAACTTGGCTCACGATACCACAATTGTAACACCCGGACCGGTCATTACACCACGGCCGAATACGGTATGTTACTGAGGAAAGCGTACTTGAGAGGTTTAGGTTTTTCGTTTAAAAAGCAGGATGTAAACACTTCACTATCTAGTGTATTTGAAGAAAATTTGAGTAGGCTTGTTTGAAAAAAGTGGTGTATTGAAAACCCAAAAAAATTTGAAAGCTTAACAAAAGATGTAGTTAAAAGCGAGTTTATTCCATTTCATTATTCAAATAGTTTCTTAGTGTTACTTAAGACATTTTAACTTGGTAGAAAATCGAGTTTTGATTTGGAAATCGTTTGAGTTTCTAATGCAAGTCATGGTGAGATACCCGATGGTATAGTTTAAAACACTTTGCGTTATAGTTTTTAAATCATTGTCTTTCCAAATTTTAGTAAAATTTCAACCCACTTATTTTGTTAAGGCATATTAAAGTCTATTTAAAGCATAAACATCATAAAGCATAATTTAAAGGCCTTTTACAATCCAAAACAAAACCCAAATAATAAAAAGCAAGCTAAAGTACCCAAATTATAAAGTCGAGTAAAACTTTATTAAAGCGTGGCATGAGCACCCCGAGTCCATCCGGCTCCATGTCGCGTCTAAGTGTCACTGAAATGTCAAAGGAGAGGGTGAGTCGAATGACTCGAGTGCATAAATCCCGCTCCGATAAAACAACATGCTAACACACATCATACATAGCAACATGATTAATGCAACCCGATCCTAACCATCCATATCGCCTTTTCTACCCGTGTGGTACCAAACCACCGGTGGTGCCAAACCACTGGTGACCCAAAGTCACGATATCCATAAGTGTGGTGCCAAACCCTGGTGACCCAAAGTCACGAATAATCCAATAATGGGGCCAACCCATCGTGTGATACCAAATCACTAGCGAGCGATCCCATATCTCAAAGTGGGGCCAACCCACGGTGGTGTTAACCACAGGGGCGAGTCGCAATGAGGTGCCAAACCTGCGGTGTCCCAAAGACACGAGTGTGATACCAAATCACTTTGGTGACCATGATCACAAATCCGATGATGGGGCCAACCCATCGTGTGATACCAAATCACTAGCGAGACGATCCCATATCTCAAAGTGGGGCCAACCCACGGTGGTGTTAACAAAGGGATGAGTCGCAATGAGGTGCCAAACCTCGGTGTCCCAAAGACACAAATGTGATACCAAATCTTTGGGTGACAGAAGTCACAAAATCAAGCTGTGGTACCAAACCCTTTGGAGGTGCCAAACCTCACGGTGTCCCAAAGACACGAGTGTCCCAAAGACACGGATATCATCATCCTCCCTCCACTCATATCACCCATCATCATGCCATACTCATGTGATCATGCATCTCATACAAGTCATGCATATCATGCCAACATGCCAAGCATTATATCTCATAGCATACATAACATAGATCATAATATTGAGTATACATCAATAGAACTCGTAATGCTACGGACTTACAGGATCCGTACATATACCCCACTTGGGTACCAATTAATCCATCATCTTGTTTTGGTTTTACAAAGCAATCGAGTTATTAATAATATTGCTAAGTATGGGTGTGTTAGTTACACACACGGAAAACAATGACCTTAAACCCTCGAGCAGATCTAAGCCCCCTTGATTAACTTGCTCCTATAATCGGCCAAATAAGAGCATTAGACAACTTATCACATTCGGCCAAGACCATCTAACCCCAAAAGAATCCATATCAAACCCTCACCTTTAAACTTGATTTGGTTTCCCACCAAATCTCGAATCAGCGGTGATTCCCCTTGACAATCGACCAACCCCTAAAAAGAAACAGTTAAACTTTAATGATCTTGACTTAATCGAAACCAAAAGATTGAACGATTAATGATAATACCAATCACTTACCACAACCACTGCTTACCAATCGGTTAAAAGAGTCAAAAACTCTTCTTGGTTACTTTTCAATATCCAAAGACCCTATCACAAGATGATTAACAAAAGGTTAATACCCTTTCAACCACAACCAAACATGAGCTTTTAATCCAACCGAATTCAACATAGAACTAGAGAAGATGGACATGGCCATTTGGCCAAACACTTACCCCCTTCCAATCGAAAGAAAACAAGAACCCAACACGATTACCACCCTTCTAATATTCGGCCACCAAGGAACTACTAAGAGAGAGGAGAGTTTTGGCCAAGAGGAATAGAAGGAACAAATGGAGACAAACGGCTTGAGCTTTGAACAAAAGACAAGAATAAAAGATAAGTAGAGAGTGGGGACTTTCAGTTTGAAAGCAAATAGGTGAAGAAAGTGTTTTGGAAGATAAGATTCGGCTACCAAAGTTTCAAGAAGAGAAAAAGAATGTTTGAAGAGAGAGAGCTTGGCTTGCACAATTGAACAAAAGAAGAAATAGTTTGGCACAAAGAAATGGGAAGATGAATGGAGAATTTGGCTTCACAAATGAACCAAGGAAAAAGGAGATGAAGAGGAGGATACTCGGCTACCAAATGAACACCAAAGATCAAAGATATTTCGGCGTTTTAGGAGTGTGGTATTTGGTTTTCAAAAGCAAAAGAATGAGAGAAAACTCTTTGAGAAAATCGGCTTGTTTGACAAAATGAGAGAACTTTTGCTTACCAATTACTTTTGGCCGAAAATGCACAAGGTAGAAAGTGCATTTCGGCACATCCCTCTTCCACACTAAGCCGTCCACTCCCCACTCCAAACACCCAAAAATTCGGCCAAAATCCTCCATTCACTCACCACCACTCCTTCAAACATGTTTGACCAAGTCTTCCTCCTAAAATCCTCATCACCCTCCATTTGAATGGGAAGACCAAGTCAAAGTAGAATTCTAATTGCCTTCTACCTCTCCCTCCATGCCGTCCAAAATGGGAACCAAAATGGGGACTCTGCGACTTGAACACAGGATCTCCCCTTGTAGATGACGCCACCCTCAAGCTCCAAGTGGCACATGCCTTGCCACTTTGCCGGCTCCTCATTTGTGCAACAAAACACCAAATAAAATACATATCCCTCGGCTCCATCGGCTCCCCTCCTATAAAGCCTAAAAATAAAAATTTTCCTACCTACTCAGGCACACTCCTAGCCTACAATTAAGCCTCGACACTACACAAACAGCAACACAGCACACCAACACATGCAATATCATGCAACAACAAAATAGCCCCCCAACCCGGGATATTACAGAAACCAAACAAACTAGGATGAGCATTCAATTAGCAGATAAGACTATTCGAATTCCTAGGGGTATAATCGAAGATGTTCTCGTAAAGATTGATAAATTTGTATTCCCAGTAGACTTTGTAGTTTTAGACATGGATGAGGACAATAGTATCCCCTTAATTTTAGGGAGACCCTTTTAGCAATTGCCAGAACTAAAATTGATGTGGGTAAAGGTGAACTCATACTCTGCGTAGGTGACAAATCAATCAGTCTCCAGGCTCTCGACTCAGCTAGGACATCAAGAAATGAAGGTGAGAAAATATATTCTATCGATAACCAATTAGTTAAACCTTCTTTTCAGGAAGCACCACGGAACAACACAACTGAGCCAGATCCTATATCTCATGCCAACAAGGAAATAATTCATGAGGATCGAAGGCTTCATATTGATGAACTAGACGAGTGGGACACACACTTCAAGGAGAAACTAGGGATACACGAATAGAACCCAAGCCACTCTATGGGACTAACAAATTCAAAATCGGAGATCAGGTATTATTAGATAAAACAGACCCTCGAATACCTCCGCTCGACCCTAATACAAACAAAGAAATCTCTTTTAAGGTAATCAATATTTTCCCATACGGAACAGTCGAGGTAAGTAATCCTACATTTGGCACTTTCAAAATAAATGCTACTCGACTTGAACTATACACGAATAATAGGACAGATAGCATGAGGAAAGATGTTCAACTCTTCAAACCACCATGATTATGCGAATGAGAGGTAAGTCTAGCTTAAGACTTTAAACGAGCGCTTCTCGGGAGGCAACCCCAGCACTAACTCCGTTACTCTCTACATTTTTAGTTTATTTTATTTTTACTTTTATTTCTCCTTTTTTAGCAGCTAACTATTAACTAAACAAGGTGTAGATTTCTATATCACACGACCTTGCACACGGTCGTGGCCGTGGCCGTGTGGATACTACGAACTCCCGTACTAACATAGCAGAGGTAGTACGAGCCAATGACGAAAGATTCCCAGATCACGGATGACTACAAATTGCCACGACCGTGTGATATGGCCATGGTCAACACTAAGGGAAGTCACACGGGCTCCAACTAACTCGCCACGGCCGGGCGATGCGGCCGTGGTCGAACTGTTTGATCCTACACGAGCGTGGTGACCTGAACCTGGGCGTGGGAGTAACGAAAAGAGCACGGCCGTGTGACTCGACACACCCATGGTGCACGGGCGTGGGGGTGTACCAGACATGAAAATTCTATTTAAACCCCCTCCTTCTTCTCACCTATGCCCCACCTCCTTTCTCCAATCCTATTCTTTAGACCCCTCCCCTTCCATACTTTTTTTCTTTAGTCCTTCCCAAAACCCTTGACCTCCACCACATCTATGTCAAAGAAGCGGAAGGATCCAAGCACAGTCACCCTCTAGGAGATCGATCTACATAAGTTCATGTCGGCCGCTTCAATTACTAGACAAGCCAAGGGTGTTTGAGGCCATTTAATTTTTCTTCTTCTTTACTCTTCTCCTTTATTTTCCTTATCTTTACTTCTCTTCTGCTTAATTTATTTTATTTTATTTTCGTTTCTTAGTTTTAGGTTCTTCAGGCTGCTTGGGAATCATGCCACAGCGACTTTAATATCCACCCCTACAGAAATGTCTTCCTCCAACGCAGCCCGAATATTATGACCCCATAAAAAAATTCAGGGAGTTTCACCTCTAACCCTATCTTTTAATTTTCTATATCTATATCTATCTTTGTACATTGAGGGCAATGTGCATCTTAAGTGTGGGCGGGTGAACCTAAAAAGTGCCTAATTTTTTTCATTATTCTCAAATCCCTGAGTTAGTTCTTGTTCTTAAGTATGAAGAGGTGTCAACAATATTAATCCTGAATTATGCCTTGTTTCTTAGAGTAATTTTCTCATATTACGATTAGAATGAAATTTCCTGTGATTTATGATTTCATTAATATGTTTTGGATTAAGTCATAGTTAATTGTACATTGATGATTTAAACTTTAAGATACTAGAGAGTCAAGCATGATAAGTCTATTTTTCAGAATAAAATTTTTTTTCTAGGTTGTCGACCTAAATTTTAATATTACTTTGAAGTTTGAAATTTACGAGGTTGACATCAAAACCCATAATTTTCTCTTGTGAGATTTTGAGCCTTTAGAGCATATATTCTTTTTCTTGCTCATTTTATTGATTATGAGTGAGTCAACATTGATGTGTTATTCTAGAACTTGCATCGATTATACATGTCGAGACCACACCTTTGATTTGATATACAAAGATGATGAAGGCACCTAGGTTTTAACCCACTCACTCCACTAGAAAGCCTACCTTCATAATTAACCCCTAGTGAACCCCTTTGATCCTAACAACCCATTTTATTGACTCACCCACTAATATTAATCCAAAACCCATTGTATTCGTTATCACCATTCTTCTTGACTACCCCTATATCGAGATTTAATTTGATCGATTAATTAACTATATTTTTTATCAGTTGTTAAATTCTATCTTCTTATTACTTGATTTTTTCTATAAAAAAAAACAAAGTATATTCATTATTAGTTCTATGTTCTATGAGCTTAAAACAGTTAAATTCACATCTTTAGAAGAAGCTCATGTTATTATTAGTATTATGAGTTTTCAATTGATGTAATTATTTACTATCAGTTCATTGTTTCTAGTTAGGTAATTTGTCAGGTCAGTCTCGATTCTAACCCTCTACTTTAGCCTTTATCCACACCTTTAACCCAAGCCCCATTACATCCCTATTAAAGACCTTTTGATTTTTGTATCATCTCATATTATAGTGGTGGAGATTTGATTTTCATGCAAGCCTATGGGATTAACTCTTCATGTTTGACTTATGAGTGCTTTTTCTTGAACCTTAAACACCTCGAGTGATTTGAGTGAATCTTTTTCGAGGATGTCAATCCTTGTCGATTTTGAATCAGGGGTAATTATTTAGATAAGGGGAAACACCTATGTTTTCATGCTACAAAATGTATGACTTAGAATGTTTGAATCTTTAAGACTCTTTGAGTTGAATTATCCATGTATGAATTATCTATGAATTATGATGAAACACTATCGATGAATATTATTGAGGAAGTTTGTTTTAATTATGAGTTGAGAATTTTGCTTGAGGACAAGCAAAAGCTTAAGTGTGGGGGTATTTGATAAACCGCAATAGTAACATATTTTAAGCCCACATTTAGTATGCTTTTGGATGATTTAAGCCTTGAATTGTGTAATTTGGTGCTCTTAATCCTTTGTTTTCATGTTTTATACTCAGAAAAGCACCGAAGCATGAAAAGAACGAGAAACGGGCTTAAAACGGACCAAATGGGCCTAAATCACGAAATCGACACGGCCTGGGCCCAAGACCACACGGTCGTGCCTCATTAATGGACTTGAACACGGCCTGGCCACGACTTACATGGGCGTGTGCCAAGGGCGTGTCCCTGCCGTGGCAAAGAGAAATTCTATTCGGATTAGGATATTTAGAGGCAAAGTAACACATTCTGAAGCCTATATAAACACCCTAAGTATGACCTAAAAGGGGGGAACCTAGGGCTTTTGTCACGGGGTGTCCAGCTAGGCCAAGGAGCCAAGCCGGAGAGGTCAGAATTGTGGAATTTACTCGAAGAAAGCCAGTTGATTCATCTCAAGAAGCCGAAGTCATACTCAAGACGGAGGATCTTCTCTTCAATTCCTTTAGGGAGTTTTAGGGTTTTTCTTATGTTTTGTTTTATCTTTTCTTCTGAGATGTTTTCTTTTATCATTATGAACTAAACTCCTCAGATACCTGAGGGGGATGAAACCTAAGATGAATCTTGTTATTATTTTCTGAACTATATGATAAATACTTGATTTGTTCTTAATTATGTGTTTTTAATTCTTGTTTTGATATTTTCGGGATATTGATTCAAGTTTGATGTGCTTAGGTGGAGGAGCAAAAGTCCCCACCTAAGAGTAGATCTAGCATAATTAAGCGGAGTTGATCGCATGCCTAGACATAGGGTGACGAGATTTTGCCGGATTAGGGTGAAACCTAATATGGGAGTCCATAGATTGAGTTAATACAATTCTAGGGGTTTTAATTAGAAAGAGATTTCAATTAATCAACCTAGGGTTAGACGTTAGTAGCCTCGACGGAGGTATTAATATAACTTAGGGAGTCCTACGGATCAAGTCAAGTGAATAAATCGTCTGGTTCAGTGTTAGATAACAAGTGAAGTCTAGGTGGATTCTTCCTCGGGTATTGTCTTAATTAATTGGTTTTTCCCACAAGTATTTCCCCAAATTCATTCTTCTTTGTCTTAGAGTCTTTAGCTTAGTAGTTAGTTAATTTAGATTAAATGACAATTCCCTTTATTTTAGGCTAGATAATAAAAAGAAAGTTAGTATTAGTACTTTTAGTTCCTTTGGGTTCGACAATCCGGTCTTGCCTTAACTATACTATTGTTCGATAGGTGCGCTTGCCTCAAATCGTTGTCATAGTTAGTTTCTAGGTTCGATCATTCTCTTTATTTATAAATTTTAAAACTTTGACAAATCACAGTGATCAGAAAGAGATTTCAATTAATTAACCTAGGGTTAGACGTTAGTAGCCTTGAGAGAGGTATTAATATAAATTAGAGAATCCTACAGATCAAGTCAAGTGAATAAATGGTCTAGTTCAGAGTTAAATAACAAGTGAAGTCCAGGTGGATTCTTCCTTGGGTATTGTCTTAATCAATTGGTTTTTCCCACAAGTATTTTCCCCAATTCATTCTCTGAGTCTTAGCGTCTTTAGTTTAGTAGTTAGTTAATTTTAGATAAAACAACAATTCCTTTAATTCTTAGGGTAAATAATAAGAAGAAAGTCAGTATTAGTACTTTTGGTTCCTTTGGGTTCGATATTCCGGTCTTGCCACTAAGCTATACTACTGTTCGATAGGTGCACTTGCCTCAATCGTGGCGATAGTTAGTTTTTAGGTTCGATCATTCATTATATAAATTTTAAGACTCTCGACACACGATCAAGTTTTTGGCACCGTTGCCGGGGAACTAAAATATTAAGAACGCTCAATTTTTATTATTTTAGCCATTTTTATTTTTTTGCAATTTACTTTTATTCTGTTTTTAACTTTTCTAATTTTTCTCTTATTTGTTTCTGATAGGTATCTCTAGAAGAAACCCGTCAGGACCCTTGACTTTTGACTGTGAAATAGAACATACCGCTCAAACCGAAGAGATGTCACTGAATAATTATCAGTGGCAAGTCATGAGGACCAAGCCTAATAAAGCAGCCGGTGTTTTTAACCTTGACTTGGTCACCATGTTATCTAACCAGGTAGAGCTTTTAAATAAAAAATTTGATGGTTTGTATTATTCTACGCAGGTACATCCGGTAATACAGTACGATACAAATGGAGGAGGGGTGAATAACACAGAATATCTATCCTACGACCCTAGCACAGAGAACGAACAAGTCAATTATATGGGTAACTATTCTAGACCTCAAAATAACCTTTATAGTAACATTTATAATATAGGTTGGAGGTACCATCCCAATTTCTCGTGGGGTGGTCAAGGTAATCAAAGACCGCAACTTCCTCCAGGTTTTCAACAACCACCTTACCAGCAGGAAAAGAAGCCGAACCTTGAGGAGATACTAACGAAATTTATCTCGGTGTCAGAAACACGCTTTCAAAACACTGAAACAGCCCTAAAAATCAGCAAGCGTCAATTCAAGGGATCGAGAATCAAATATGTCAGCTTGCTAAGCTGATCTCAGAAAGACCACAAGGTATATTGTCTAGCAACACCGAAACTAACCCAAGAGAGCAACCTCAAGCAATAACTGCTCACGATAGTGAAGGGTTAGATGAACCAAAATTGAAGTAAGAGAATATGGTAGAGGAAGGTAAGGTTGAGGTAAGCCATGATAAACCAAACCCGGTAATTACAGAGCACCAACCTCATGTGCCATACCACAATGCGATAAAGAGAGACCACACAGAGGAACAATTCGGTAAATTTCTTAAACTTCCAAATAAATTACATATTAACTTGTCGTTTCTTGAAGCTCTTTCGCAGATGCCAGATTCAAGGAAATTTTTAAAAGAGTTTTTGACAAACAAACGGAAGTTAGATGATACGTCGCATGTGGAGCTAAACACAGTGTGCCCAGCAATTCTACGAAATAAACTACCACGTGAGCTCACATTTCGTGTAAGTGACGAAACGATCACTCTTCAGGTTCTTGACACGGCTAGGACATCGAGTATTAAAGGTGGAACCAATCACTTCAAAGTTGGGGACCTGGTACTGTCAGATACAACCGACCCTCGAATAGTCACTTTAGAACTTAATACAAACGGTGCGACTCCTTTTACGGTACTTAAGTTCTTTCCATACGGAACGGTCGAGGTAACACTATTTAATTTTGGCACTTTTGAGGTAAATATTACCTGACTCAAACCATATGTTGATAGAATTGATAGTAAGAAAAAGGAGTTTCGAATCCGTTAACCACCATGGCCATACGAATAACAGGTAAGTCTAGCTCAAGACTTTAAACGAGCGCTTCTCAGGAGGCAACCCGAGCACTAAGCGTAGGTTTCCATACCACACGGCCTTGCACACGGGCGTGGCCATGGCCGTGTGGACACCACAAGTATGCATATCAGCGTGGTGGATATCGTGCAGAAACAGAACAAAAATTTTCCCCAAGACACGGGCTCCGACTAAATGCCACGGTCGTGCAACGTGGCCGTGGTCAAAACTACCTAAAGAACATGGGCTGAGATAAATCCACACGGCCGTGTGAGGCGACCGTAGTCGATATTATTAGCTTTTTCACATATCGCCGCCACCACCACCTCAAGATCACTCTGATGATGAGGACCTTCGAGTCATTTTTATTTTCTTTATTCTTCTTTTTATTCTTATTTATTTTTATTTTAGTTCATTTTCCTTTATTATTAAACTCTTTAAAATTTTAAGTATAATTTGATTTCTTTTATCTCTGGCTGTTTAACTCTCGAGTAACCATAACAAACGTCCATTAACTAAGAACTCCCTAAAAACCTTACTGATGACTTCGCATTTTAAAAAGGTTCAAGATGCCACTCAAGGAACGAACACACCACCGGAGTATTCTCCACCACCTTCACCTATACCTAGTCATCATGTTCATCATTGATCATCCTCCAAGGATTTCATCCATAATTCAGGAAGTTTCACTTCTCCCTCTCTTTTGATTTTCTTAAAATATTGTTCATATATATCTTTGTACATTGAGGAAAATGTACATCTTAAGTGTGGGGGGCGAATTTTATCGTGAAAAAGTGCCTAACTTTTTGCATTATTCTCAAGTTCCTAAATTATGTCTTGTTCTTAAGTAATTCTCTCATATTACTGTTAGAATGAAACTTCCTTTGATTTATGATCTTCATTGATATGCTTTGGATTAAGTCATAGTTAATTGTGTAGTGATGATTTAAACTTTAGGAGACTAGAGAATCAAGCATGATGAGTTTATTTTCAAAGTTAAAAATTTTTTAAGTTGTCTACCTGAATCTAATTATTATCTTGAAGTTCGAAATTTACAAAGTTGACATCAAAAGCCCATAATTTTTGTGAGATCTTGAGCCTTTTAGAGCATATCCTTTTTTTTTCTTGCTCACTTTTTTTATTATGAGTGTGTCAACATTGATTTGTTATTCTAGAACTTGCTTCGATTATACATGTCGAGACCACACCTTTGATTTGATATACTAAGATGATGAAGGCACCTAGGTTTTAACCCACTTACTCCATAAAAAGCCTACCTTCACAATTAACCCCTAGTGAACCCCTTTGATCTTAACAAACCATTTATTGACTCACCCACTAATATTAACCCAAAACCCATCTTGTATTTGTTATCACCACTTCTCTTGACTAACCCTTTTTGTCGAGATTTGATTTGAGAAGTTGCCTAACTATGTTCTCTATTTCAGTTGTAAATTCTTTCCTATATTCGTATGATTTCTTCTTTAAAAAAAATGTTAGAAAATCTATTCATCATTAGTTCTATGTTCTATGAGCTTAAAACAGTTAAATTCATATCCTTAAAAGAAGCTCGTGCTATTAGTATTACAAGTTTTTAATTGATGTAATTAATCATTATCAGTTCATTGTTTCTAGTTACGTAATTTGTCAAGTCAATCTTGATTCTAGCCCTTTAATTCAGCCTTTATCCACACCTTTAACCTAAGCCCCGTTACAACCCTTTTTAAAGACCTTTTGATTTGTGTATCATCCCATATTATAGTGGTGGAGATTTGATTTTCATGCAAGCCTATGGGATTAACTTTTCATGTTTGACTTACGAGTGCTTTATCCTGAACCTTAAACAGTTCGAGTGATTTGAGTGAATCTTTAGTGAGGATGTCAACCCTTGTCGATTTTAATTAGAGGTAATTATTTAGATGAGGGGAAACACCTATGTTTTCATGCTACAAAAATATATGACTTAGATTGTTTGAATCTTTAGGACTCTTTCAGTTGAATTATCCATGAATGAATTATCTATGAATTATGATGAGACATTGTTAATGAGAATCATGAACTAAGGAAAGTTAGTTCTTAACTGTAAGTTGAGAATTTTGCTTGAGGACAAGCAAAAGCTTAAGTGTGGGGGTATTTGATAAACCATAATATGTTCATATTTTAATCCCACATTTAGCATACTTTTGGATGATTTTTTCCTTGAATTGTGGAATTTGGTGCTTCTAATACTTTATTTTCATGTTTTATACTTAGGAAAGCATAGGAGGATGAAAAGAACGAGAAACGGGCCAAAAATGGGTCAAAGTAGGAAATCAACACGGTCGTGCCTCCCTAGCAGACCCAACCACGGTCTACAATTCAATTCACACGGGCGTGTTGCGCGGGCGTGTCCCTGCCGTGGCAAAGAGGAATTTCACTCAGATTAGGATACTTAGAGGCGAAGAAACACATTCCGAAGCCTATATAAACACCCTAAGTATAACCTAAAAGGGGCTTTTTGTCAAAGGGCGTCCAACTAGACCAAGGAGCCAAGCCAGAGAGGTCAGAATTGTGGGATTTACTCAAAGAAAGCTAGTTGATTCATCTCAAGAAGCCGAAATCATACTCAAGACGGAGGATCTCTCCTTTAATTCCTTCAGGGGGTTTTAGGGTTTTCTTATGTTTTGTTTTATCTTTTCTTCTGAGATGTATTATTTTATGATTATGAACTAAACCCCTCAAATACATGAGGGGGATGAAACCTAAGACGGATCTTGTTATTATTTTCTGAACTATATGATAAATACTTGATTTGTTCTTAATTATGTGTTCTTAATTCTTGTTTTGATATTTCAGGATATTTATTCAAGTATTGATGTGCTTAGGCAGAGGAGGAATAGACCCTGCCTAAGAGTAGATCTAGCATAATTAAGCGGAGTTGATCGCAACACTAGAGATAGGATGACGAAAATCTGCCTGATTACGGTCAAACCTAATATGGGAGTCCATAAATCGAGTTAATGCAATTCTAGGGGTTTTAATTAGAAAGAGATTTCAATTAATCAACCTAGGGTTAGACGTTAGTAGCCTCGAGAGAGGTATTAATATAAATTAGGGAATCCTACGGATCAAGTCAAGTGAATAAATCGTCTGGTTCAGAGTTAAATAACAAGTGAAGTCCAGGTGGATTCTTCCTCGGGTATTGTCTTAATGAATTGGTTTTTCCCACAAGTATTTTCCCCAATTCATTCTCTGATTCTTAGCGTCTTTAGTTTAGTAGTTAGTTAATTTTAGATTAAACAAAAAATCCTTTAATTCTTAGGCTAAATAATAAGAAGAAAGTCAGTATTAGTACTTTTGGTTCCTTTAGATTCGACATTCTGGTCTTGCCACTAAGCTATACTACTGTTCGATAGGTGCACTTGCCTCAATCGTGGCGATAGTTAGTTTTTAGGTTCGATCATTCATTATATAAATTTTAAGACTCTCAACACACGATCATATTGTCAGCAAGTTTTGACATTACCAAGTTTTTGGCGTTGTTTTTGAGGAGTAAATTGCTGGAGTAAGATCTGGTCGAATCAGTGGAGTTGATTGACTAGTTCCCAATTAAGAAGTTAAAGAATTACCTGTATTTGTTTTGGAAAGGTTTGCTAATCAACTACTAATTCAACTAGTGTTTATTAATTTATCTTAATTAAAATAACAAAATAACAAAATTTTTTTAATTTTCAAGATTTAAAAGTTTTTTATATTGCTCAATCTAATGCATTTGGAAAAGGAATATGAAAGGAGGAATATGCAAACAGAGGAAAATGTTTTAGAAGTATAATTTACTTTGACATAAGAATATTTGATCGTGTGCAAACTAACTATGACAACGAATAAGGCAAGCGCACCTATCGTTTGGTAGTATAGCTATGGCAAGACCGGAAATATCGTATCCTCAAAGACCAAGAGTACTAGTAGTTACTATCTTTTTATTATCTAGCCTAAGTATTAAGGGAATTGTTGTTTAATTAACTAATTTCTAAGCTAAGGATTCTAAGACACAAAGAGTGAATTGGGAAAATACTTTTGGGGAAAAACCAGTTGATTAAGACAATACCCGAGGAAGAATCCACCTAGACTTCACTTGTTACTTAACTCTGAACCAGACGAGTTATTCACTTGACTTGATCCGTAGGATTCCCTAATTTATATTAAAACCTCTTTCGAGGCTACTAACGTCTAACCCTAGGATGATTAATTGAAATCTCTTTCTAATTAAAACCCTTAGTGTTGCATTAACTCGATCTATGGACTCCCATATTAGGTTTAACCCTAATCCGGCAAATTTTCGTCATCCTATCTCTAGGGTTGCGATCAACTCTGCGTAACTATGCTAGATCTACTCTTAAACAGGACTTTTGCTCCTTCGCTAAGCACATCAATACTTGAATCAATATCCTGAAATATTAAAACAAGAATTAAGAACACATAATTAAGAACAAATCAAGTATTTATCATATAGTTCAGAAAACAATAACAAGATCCATCATAGGTTTCATCCCCCTCAGGTATTTGAGGGGTTTAGTTCATGTTTAATAAAGAATACATCTCAGAAGAAAGTAAATAACAAAACATAAGAAAAACCCTAAAACCCCCTGAAGGAAATTGAAGGGAAGATCTTCCGTCTTGAGCGTGATTCCGGCTTCTGAGATGGATCAATTGGCTTCCTTGGAGTAATCCCCTGTGTTCAGCCCTATCTGGCTTCGCCCCCAACCAAAGACACTTTTTAGGTTATACTTAGGGCATTTATATAGGCTTCAGAATGTCTTTCTTGGCCCACAAGTATCCTATTCCGAATGAAACTCATCTTGGCTATAGCAGGGACACACCTGTGTGGCACGCCCGTGGTCGACTCTCTTGGCCGTGGTCAATCCTGTTTTCCACACACGATCATGTAATCCAGCCGTGTACGATGTTCTAGGCCGTGTCGCGGTTGTTACTTGAAACGCACAGCCGTGGGTGATAGTCCAGGCCGTGTGAGTCTCTAAGGTAAGCCATTTTACCCCTTTTTGGCCCGTTTCTCGTTCTTTTTGATTCCCTAAGCTCTCTTGAGTATAAAACATGAAATTAAGAGATTAGGAGCATCGAATTCATAAAATTCAATCAAAATTCATCCAAAAGTAAGCTAAATTTGGGATTAAAATATGTAAATATTACGGTTTATCAAATACCCCCATACTTAAGCATTTGCTTGTCCTCAAGCAAAATTCTGAGTTCACAATTAAAATTAACTTCCCTCAATTCATAATCTTCATCATAATTCATAGGTAATTAATATATTGATAATTTAACCAGAAGGTTCCTAAAGATTCAAACAATCAAAGTCATAGTTTTTATAGTACGAAAACATAGGTGTTTCCCCTTACCTAAATAATTACCTCTGATTCAAAATCGACAAATATTGACATCCTCACTAAAGGTTCACTCAAATCACTCAAGGTGTTTAAGGTTCAAAAATAAGCACCCAAGAGTCAAACATGAAAAGTTAATCCCATAGGCTTGCATGAAAATCAAATCTCCACCACTGTAAAATGATATGATACACAAATCAAAAGGTCTTTTATGGGTTGTAACGGGGCTTGGGTTAAAGGTGTGGATAAAGGCTGAATTAGAGGGTTAGTATCGAGACTGAATTGATAAATTACCTAACTAGAAAGATAAACTAAAACTCAAATAATTACCTCAATTAAAATTTCATAACATGAGCTTCTTCTCAAGATGTGGAATTTAAATGTATAAGCTCAATTAACATAGAACTAATAATGGATTAACTTCAAATAATAATAGATTTTTTTTTAGAACAAATACATACAATAATAATAAAGAATTTAACCACTGAAATAAAGAAAATAGTTAAGTAACCGATCAAATCAAATCTCGATATAGGGGTAGTCAAGAGAAATGGTGATAACAAATACAAAGTGGGTTTTGGGTTAATATTAATGGATGAGTCAAGAAATGGTTTGTTAGGATTCAAAGGGGTTCACTAAGGGTTAATTAAATGGGTAGGCTTTTTAGTGGAATAAGTGGGTTAAAACCTAGGTGCCTTTTCTCATCTCAGTATATCAAATCATAGGTGTGGTCTCGACATGTATAATCAAAGCAAGTTCTAGGATAACAAATCAATGTTGACACACTCATAATCAATAAAGTGAGCACGAAAAGAATGTATGCTCTAAAAGGCTCAAGATCTCACAAAAATTATGGGCTTTTGATGTCAACCTTGTAAATTTCAAACTTCAAGGTAATAATTAGATTCAGGTAGACAACCTAACAAATTTTTAATTCTGAATATAGACTAATTATGCTTGATTCTCTAGTCTCCTAAAGTTTAAATCATGACTGCACAATTAACTATGACTTAATCCAAAACATATCAATGAAAATCATAAATCAAAAGAAATTTCATTCTAACAGTAATATGAGAAGATTATTTAAGAACAAGATATAATTCAGGGTTTTGAGAATAATGAAAAAAGTTAGGCACTTTTTACGATAAAATTCACCCCCCACACTTAAGATGTACAAATGAAGATAATAACCATGTAGTAATAGATCATAAGAGAGGGATAGAGGTGAAACTTCCTGGATTTTCGAATGGATTTCTTGAGTTGGAAGTGTGGAAACTTGATTTGGAGGTGAAAAATAAGTTGGAGGAGGCGTCTCTAGTGGTGGTATGGTGGCTGCCAACAATCACTACGCTAGATGAAGAAATTGGATAACTTGTGAAGAAATAGCCAGGAAATAATAAGAAAAATTCAAAATATACTAAATATGTATTTAAAGATAAGAAAAATAAAGAGAATAAAAATAAAGGAGAAGAGAAAAGACATAGGTAAAATAAATGGACTCAAATGTCCTTGGCTTGTCGAGTATATAAAGCGACCGGCATGAACTTATATGGATCGGTCTCGCACGGGGAGACTGTGCTATGGTCCTTTCGCTTCTTCGACATGAAGATGGTGGTGAGGATGGTGAAATAAAAAGAATGAGGGGAAGGGGAACGTAAAATGAAGGGAGAGGATAGTGAGGAGAGAAAGGGGTGTGGTGGCTGGGGGTTGCGAGAAGAAGAATTTAGGGAGAGAGTGAGAAGAAAAGGGGGTCTTAAATAAGGATCAAGGACACAGCCACGCCCACGCCCAGGTGTCTTTGTGGGCGTGTTCGGTCTGGGCCGTATCGCCTGCGCCCGTGTGGTGGCTCGTTCATTTTTCCCACGCCTGTGTAGAGGTTTCCACGCCCATGTCTCTTTCTCAGTTTCGGCCACGGCCTTAAAGCACGGGCGTGGCTTATACCCGTGTGACTTTCTCAGTGTCTACCACGGCCGTATCGCACGGTCGTGGCATTTTATAGTCGTCTGTGATTTGGGGACTTTTCGTCCTTGGTTTGTACGACCTCTGCCATGCCAGTGTACAAATCCGTGATGTCCACACGGCCACGGCCACGCCCGTGTGCAAGGCCGTGTGGTACGGAAACCTACGATTTATTTAACTTTGTTAGTCTTTAGTTAGGTGCTAAAAATCAAAGATATGAAAATAAAGGGGGTTAGTGCTCGGGTTGCCTCCCAAGAAGCGCTCGTTTAAAGTTTTAAGCTAGACTTACCTCTCATTCGCGTATTCATGGTGGTTTGAGGAGTTGAAACTCCTCTTTCCTGCTATCAGTTCTTACAATATATGGTTCGAGTCGAGTAGTGTTTACCTTAAAAGTGTCGAACTGAGGATTAGTTACCTCGACTGTTCCGTATGGGAAGACATTCAGTACCGTAAAAGGAATCTCTTCATTAAGGTCTGGAACGGTGATTCGAGGGTCTATCTTTTCCAACAATACCTGATCTCCTATTTTAAAGTGATTTGCTATTCGTATAAGCTCATTTGGGGGTTCCCTCGGTTTTGCTTCATGTGTTCCTAGTTTCTCCTTGAAATGTGTCTTCCACTCGTCTAGTTCCTCAACCTAAAGCCTTCGTTCCTCATGAATCACTTCCTTGTTTGTATGAGGTCTAGGATCTGGCTCAATTGTGTAGTTCCGTAGTGCTTCCTGAAAAGAAGGTTTGACCGAATGGTCATTAATAGAATTTATATTCTCACCTTTATTACTTGATGTCCTAGCCGAGTCAAGAGCCTGAAGAGTGATCGTTTCGTCACCTACACAAAGTGTGAGTTCACCTGTACCAACGTCAATTTTAGTTCTAGCAGTTCCTAGAAAGGGTCTTCCTAAAATTAAAGGAACATTATTGTCCTCATCCATGTCTGAAACGACAAAGTCTACTGGGAATATAAATTTATCAACTTTCACTAGCACATCTTCGATTATACCCCTAGGAACTCTAATGGTTTTATTAGCTAATTGGATGCTCATCATAGTTTGTTTGGGTTTCTTTAGACCTAGTTTTTTAAACAGTTTGTAAGGCATAACGTTGATGCTTGCCCCTAGATCTGCTAAAGCATTATCAATAGATAAACTACCAATTAAACAAGGAATCCTAAAACTCCCTGGATCTTTTAATTTTCGTGGTAGTTTATTTTGTAAAATTGCTGAGCACACTGCATTTAGCTCCACATGCGACGTATCGTCCAACCTCTGTTTGTTTGTCAGAAGCTCTTTTAAAAATTTCCTTGAATCTGGCATCTGCGAGAGAGCTTCAAGAAATGGTAAGTTAATATGTAATTTCTTTAAAAGTTTAAGAAATTTACCAAATTGTTCCTCTGTGTGGTCTTTCTTCATCGCGTTGGGATATGGCACTCGAGGTGTATACTCTTTAATGACCAGTTTCTGTGTATCGTGGCTTATCTCAACCTTACCTTTATTTACCACGGGTTCTTGCCTTGGCTCAGATTCGGGTTCTACTAACCCTTCACTATTGTGATCGGTAATGGCCTGAATTTGCTCCTTTGGGTTAGTTTCTGTGTTGCTTGGCAAGCAACCTTGTAGTCGTTCTAAGATTAGCTTAGCTATCTAACCTAACTGGTTCTCGATCCCTTGAATCAATGCCTGCTGATTTTTGAGCATTGTCTCGTTGTTTTGAAAATGGGTTTCTGACACCGCGATAAATTTTTTTAGCATCTCCTCAAGTTTTGGCTTTTTCTCTTGTGGGATGGGTTGTTGTTGAATGCCTGGAGGGGGTTGTTGTCTTTGATTTCCTTGACCTCCCCATGAAAAATTGGGATGGTTTCTCCACCCTAGATTATAAGTGTTACTATGAGGGTTATTTTGAGGTCTAGAATTATTACCCATATAGTTCATCTGTTCATTTTCTATGCCGGGGTTGTAGGGTGGGTATTCTGTATTGTTCGACCCTCCTCCATTTGTATCGCACTACATCACTGGATGTACCTGCGAAGAACCACACAAACCATCAATCTTTTTATTTAACAGTTCTACCTAGTTTGATAGCATGGTTACTGCGTCAAGGTTGAAAACACTGGCAGCTTTTGTCGGCTTTGTTCTCATAACTTGCCACTAATAATTATTCAGTGACATCTCTTCAATGAATTCATAAGCAGCCTCAAGTGCTTTATTGTTTAGTGTACCACCGGCGGATGCATCAATCAACTGCCTAGTCGAGAGGTTCACACCGTTGTAAAAGGTTTGAACCTGTAGCCATAATGGTAACCCATGATGAGGGCACCTTCTCAATAAATCCTTATATCTCTCCCATGCATCGTAAAGTGCCTCTAAATCCATCTGCACAAAAGAAGAGATATTATTCCTCAACTTAGCCGTTTTAGCCGGCGGAAAATATTTTAACAAAAAAAATTCGTTCATTTGCTCCCATGTAGTGATTGATCCTCGTGGAAGAGAATTCAACCACTGTTTGGCTTTATTCCTTAAAGAAAAGGGAAATAGCCGAAGGCGAATGGCATCATCAGAAACGCCATTAATTTTAAACGTATCGCATAATTCCAAAAAGTTTGCTAAGTGCATGTTAGGATCCTCATCCTACAAACCATCAAACTGAACAAATTATTGAATCATCTATATAGTGTTAGGTTTTAGTTCAAAATTATTTGCAGCGACGACAGGTCTAACAATAATTGATTCAGTTCCTGTTAAATTAGGTTTAGCATAATCATACATAGTTCGAGGAATAGGATTTTGATTAACCGGGTTTACGGCAACTACAGGAGGTAGCGGATTATTATCGGCCATCTCTTCGGTACTGTTGGTATCGTTCTCTTGCTCTTCTTGTATGTACTGTAGGCTTCGTCTAGTTTCTCTACGGTTTCTGTGCACGGTTCCTTCTATATCACTATCGTAAAGTAAAGGTCCTGATGGGTTTCTTCTAGTCATAAACTAGAATACCTGCCAGAAGCAAGGAAAAAGAAAAAATTAGCAAACTAAAAATAAAATAAAGATTCATTGCAAAAAATAAAATGGCTAAAGTAATAAAAATCAAGTGTTCCTAATATCTTAGTCCCCGGCAACGGCGCCAAAAACTTGATCGTGTCCAAACTAACTATGACAACGAATAAGGCAAGCGCACCTATCGTTTGGTAGTATAGCTATGGCAAGACCGGAAATATCGTATCCTCAAGGACCAAGAGTACTAGTAGTTACTATCTTTTTATTATCTAGCCTAAGTATTAAAGGAATTGTTGTTTAATTAACTAATTACTAAGCTAAGGATGCTAAGACACAAAGAGTGAATTGGGAAAATACTTTTGGGGAAAAACCAATTGATTAAGACAATACCCGAGGAAGAATCCACCTAGACTTCACTTGTTACTTAACTCTAAACCAGACAATTTATTCACTTGACTTGATCCGTAGGATTCCCCAATTTATATTAATACCTCTTTCGAGGCTACTAACGTCTAACCCTAGGTTGATTAATTGAAATCTCTTTCTAATTAAAACCCCTAGTGTTGCATTAACTCGATCTATGGACTCCCATATTAGGTTTGACCCTAATCTGGCAGATTTTCGTCATCCTATCTCTAGTGTTGTGATCAACTACGCGTAACTATGCTAGATCTACTCTTAAACAGGGACTTTTGCTCCACTGCCTAAGCACATCAATACTTGAATCAATATCCTGAAATATTAAAACAAGAATTAAGAACACATAATTAAGAACAAATCAAGTATTTATCATATAGTTCAGAAAACAATAACAAGATCCGTCATAGGTTTCATCCCCCTCAGGTATTTGAGGGGTTTAGTTCATGTTTAATAAAGAATACATCTCAGAAGAAAGTAAATAACAAAACATAAGAAAAACCCTAAAACCCCCTAAAGGAAATTGAAGGGAAGATCTTCCGTCTTGAGCGTGATTCCAGCTTCTGAGATGGATCAACTGGCTTCCTTGGAGTAATCCCCTGTGTTCAGCCCTCTCTGGCTTCGCCCCCGACCAAAGACACTTTTTAGGTTATACTTAGGGCGTTTATATAGGCTTCGGAATGTCTTTCTTGGCCCACAAGTATCCTATTCCGAATGAAACTCATCTTGGCTATAGCAGGGACACGCCCGTGGTTGACTCTCTTGGCCGTGGTTAATCCTGTTTGCCACACACGGTCGTGTGATCTGGCCGTGTATGATGTTCTAGACCGTGTCGCGGTTGTTACTCGAAACGCACGGCCGTGGGTGATAGTCCAGGCCGTGTGAGTCTCTACGATAAGCCCATTTTGCCCCTTTTTGGCCCGTTTCTCGTTCCTTTTGATTCCCTAAGCTCTCCTGAGTATAAAACATGAAATTAAGAGATTAGGAGCATCGAATTCATCAAATTCAATCAAAATTCATCCAAAAGTAAGCTAAATTTGGGATTAAAATATGTATATATTACGGTTTATCAATATTACATTAGTCTTGAATTTTTAATTTTTTAGATAAAGCTACTTGAGAATGTTGAGCATATTGATTCTGACTTTGATCATCATCTAAACACACCCCAAGTCTTTTCTCAAATTCTTGAATGCAATAATTTCATAATTTAATTAGGTTTACTAATCATTTTAAGTTGAACAAGAGGAAGACAAGATTTACAATCTCATTATTTAAATAAGCAATTGGTATTTTGATAGGTTATATCAATTTTTTTTTACGAAAAGTTATTTCTACTGTTGCTTGTGTATTATCTCAGTTTATGTTAATTAAAGAGTTTAGCCAATGATAAAATCATATTGTCCATGGTAATTGTGTTATGATGTCATACAATTTTTGTGATTCCAATTTATTAGAAAATATATGATTATTATTTGAGCTTTGAGAGGACAAAAATAAAAGAAGGAAGACAAAAGAAATAGGAATATGCAATAGAAGCAAAAATTTATAAAGTATATTTTACTATAACGTAACCTAAAAATATTACATTTGTGTTGAATTTAATGTATAAGATGAAGTCCAATGATATTTGAGACTAGGTTAACTGTTGAGTATGTTGAGAATATTGACTCTGATTTTGATCAGCCCCCTAAGCAGACCCTCAAGCCCTTCTTCGAAGTCTTGAAGGCATAACTCTGATAATATGAGTTCATTCCAAACTTTCTTGATATGAATAAGGTCAGATTTTCTTTTTGCAAGGGATAGCAATGAAGCTCCAGCATTTGCCATTTCATTGATATGTTGTTCTCCTTCACTATTGACTATTTTTGTGTGCAAAAGCTTTGAGACTAAAGACCAGAGGCTCGTATGTGATTCTTTATGGATTTCAAAAGTAAAGGAGAACAAGGATTCTAGCACGCTAAGAGTGACTGCTTGCACCTCCCTTAAGACGCTAACTGTGGCACAGGTTGTTGAAAGTTGGCTTGCAATGCAACAACATGAAGCCTTTTATTTGCAACAACATGAAGTTTTTTTTTTAATTTTTTTTTTATAACTTAGTTATGTATGTAACAACTTAATTAAGTTTATTTTGATTGTACTTTTGTTTTTCTAGGGTTCGTCAGCTACTTAGCTAATTTAGTAGCTTCTTAGGTTGTTATTAAGCTTATTTTACAACTTGGATACTAGCACAAGTTATGTTTTGTTTTCTTCCAATGTAATTAAGCTATTTATGAACATTGTATTGCTACTAATTAAAGTAATGAGAGTTGTTAATTTTTCCTCTCAATAGATTTGTTTTGCTTCTGTTTTTCATTTTTCAAACACAAATTTTATTGTTTTTGATCTTTGGATGCTGATTTAAATCAAAAAATGGTATGAAGAGCCTGTCATCTTTTAGGGCCTTTTGCTGTGTGTTGTTTATTTGTGTGTTCTATGCTTGAAAGAAAAGAAACAAAAGTTGTTTTGTTGGTTTTTTTTTGTTACTGCAAAAGAATGAGTTTCTCACCACCACCACCACGACCACCTATTTTTGCTGGTGAAAACTACAACATTTGGGCTGTGAAAATCAAAACATACCTGCAGGCTCGTGATCTGTGGTGTGTTGTTCAAGCTGACATAGAGCCACCACCTTTGCGAGCTAATCCTACCATACCTCAAATTAGGCAGCACAATGAGGATTGTGCCAAAAAGTATAAGGCTATGGCATGCCTTCAAAATGGAGTTTTAGATGTAATTTTCGCAAGGATAATGGCATGTGACCCTCCAAAACAGGCCTGGGATAGACTCATGGAAGAGTTTCAAGGGTCAAATAAAACCAGGCAGCAACAGTTGATCAACTTGAGAAGGGACTTCAAGAATCTGAAGATGAAGGAGTCTGAATCCATTAAGCACTATTCTGACAGGATTATGGCTACAGTTAACAATATTAAGCTTCTTGGGGATGATTTCAGTGACAAAAGAATAGTTGAAAAGGTCATTACAACCCTTCCAGAGAAGTATGAGTCAAAAATTTCTTCTTTGGAGGACTCTAGATACCTGTCAACTATATCCTTGATAGAGCTGATAAATGCTCTTTATGAACAAAAGCAGAGAAGGGAAAACAGGATAGAGGAGCATTTTGAAGGAGCCTTTCAGGCTAGAAGCAAAAAAAGACAAAGCTCAAACTCAAGCTACAAAGGTAAGAAGCCTTGGTCTGAAAAGAAAGAAAAGGCAAAGAACGATGCTGCAAAGAGGAAGTTTCCACCATGCACTCACTACAAGAAGTCCACTCATTTAGAAAAGTACTGCTGGTATAGGTCTGACATTCAATGTCGAAGTTGCAAGTAACTTGCTTACATGGAAAAAGTCTGTAAAAACAAAGCAAAAACACAATCACATCAGTAGAATCAAGCTCAAGTTGCTGAGGATGTTCAAGCTCAGGAGGAGCATGTTTTTACTGCTTCTTGTTTTGCAAGTTCAAGCAAAGTAAAAAAGAATTGGTTGATTGACAATGGCTGCACTCATCACATGGCATCAGATGAAGGCATGTTTAGGGAACTAGATACCAGCTTTGTGTCCAAGGTCAGAATTGGAAATGGTGAGTTCATTAAGGCCAAAGGCAAAGGCAAAGCTGTGATTTGCACTCAATCAGGTAACAAAACAATTTCAGAAGTCCATTTTGTACCTAATATTGACCAGAATTTACTTAGTGTTGGTCAGTTGTTAGAGAAGGGTTACTCCCTCATCTTTGAAGATAAAACTTGTGTGACTAAAGATCATTTTGGTCAAGAGCTAGTGACAGTAGCTATGCATGATAGATCCTTTACTTTAGATGTGAATCAGTTAGAAGTAAAGGCTTACATAATGCGTCATCTTATCCCTATAAAATAACAAAAAGAATAGTATAAGAGAAGTAGGGTCAAATCCTCAAGGACTAGATTTGCACAAATTCTTGTTCCTCAAAATACTCAGGGGCTGGATTTACACACTAGATCATCACTTCTCAATGGTGAATGCCACACCATTTTGTCTCTTGGACTCGAAAACCACTAACACAGTAAGCTAACGAACCGGCTGTGCAACCTTCCCAAAACATATAAAACGTCCGCCTTTGCATAAGATGAAAATATCACTTTTTGAAGGGACATGGATGGAACCATCATTCCTATAGCGCGGAGAAACAATGAATATTCGTTGAGAAGGCTAAGTGCGGATTCTAAGCCTCATGAACCCTTTTTGGGAAATCTCGACAATTTTTGGCTAGATGAATTTAGTGGCTCATGTTTTTTGGGGAAAAAGAAATAAACTTAATAAAAATAGAAATTTATTGAATAAATGAAAGGAACAAAAGCCAGAGCTTTTTGATAGAGGGAGCTTTTTTAGAAAAGATGAGTGAAATTTTTGTCACTCCATCCCCTATTTATAGTACTTAGAAAACCTAGTTTGTTCCTATTTAAATTCTAAAAGATAAATAAAGATAAAAGCTGAAATTAAGTATAAACAATAATCTTAACAATAATCCTAATATAATTCAAATTTAAATAGAGTCTTATGTTTATAAAATCTCTTCTTTGAACTTTTACCCCCATGTCTTCCACACTTTGCACTTTCAGCACCACTTCTTTCCTATTTTGCATAAATTCACGCTTTTTGCCCCTAAATTTCCTTTTTCCTTCAGTTTAGTCCCTACAAGATAAAAAACCATAAATAGCTCAAATTAGTAGGATCATACTCAAAATAAATATGTAATTAATACAAAAAAACATGTCGTTCTAGAGTATTATCATTACACTACTCTGACTAATGAATCATATTTATGGCACAAGAGGTTGGGGCATTAATCGCTGTGAATCAGAGCTTTAAAATTTATAAAAAGAATGATCGAACCTAGAAACTAACTCTGACAATGATTGAGGCAAGTGCACCTATCGAACAGTAGTATAGCTTAGGCAAGACCGGGATTATCGAACCCAAAGGAACTAAAAGTACTAATACTAACTTTCTTTTTATTATCTAGCCAAAAATAAAGAGAGATTGTTTATCTAATCTAAATTAATTAACTACTAAACTAAAGACTCTAAGACAAAGAAGAATAAATTTGGAAAATAACTTGGTAAAAACTCAGTTGATTTAGATGATACCCTAGGAAGAATCCACCTAGACTTCACTTGTTATCTAACACTGAACCATACGATTTATTCACTTAGTTTGATCCGTAACACTCCCTAACGTATATTAAACCCTCTCTCGAGGTGAATAACATCTTACCCTAGGTTAATTAGTGGAACTCTCGTTCTCTTATAATAACCCCTAGAATAGCAAATAAATCGATCTATGGATTCCCATATTAGGTTTCACCCTAATCTGCAAAATCTAAATCACCCTATCTCTAGGCGTGTGATCAACTCCGCTTAATTATGCTAGATCTACTCTTGGCGAGGTCTATTCCTCCTCCACCTAAGCACATTAATTTTGGATTAAGCTCACATAATTAAGAACAAACTAAGTATTTATCATACAATTCAGAAAACAATAACAAGATTCATCATAGGTTTCATCCCCTTCGGGTATCCGAGGGGTTTAGTTCATAACAATAAAGGAAAACATCTCAAGAGAAAAGATAAAACAAAACATAAGAAATCCCTAAAACCCCCTGAAGGAATTGAAGGAGAGATCCTCCGTCTTGAGTATAATTCTGGCTTCTTGAGATGGATCAACTTGCTATCCCTAAGTGAATCCCCACAAATATGCCTTCTTTGGCCTAGTACGACGCCCCTAGACGATGGCTTTGGGCTCCCGCTCTTAGCTCATACTTAGGGTGTATTTATAGGCTTTTGAAATACGTTTCTTTCTCCCTAAGTATCCTTTCTCGTATGAAATTGCTCTTCTCCACGGCAGAGGCACGGCCATGGCACACGCCCGTGCGAATCGTGGTCAAGCCGTGTTCAGATTTCTTTAATGCGACATGGCCGTGTGAGTCGGGGTTAGACCGTGTTCTAGATGATTGACTTGGCACGACCGTATGGGTCCATGTCCAGGCCGTGTCGATTTCCTCTTTGGCCCGTTTTGGTCCATTTTGAGCCCGTTTCTCGTTCTTTTTATTCTTGGGTGCTTTCCTGAGTATAAGACATGAAAAGAAAGGATTAAGAGCACCTTTTTACATAAATCAAGGGATAATTCATCCAAAAGCATACTAAATGTGGGATTAAAATATGTTACTATTTTTGTTTATCAAATACCCCCACACATAAGCTTTTGCTTGTCCTCAAGCAAAATTCTCACTTTGCAATTAAAATGGACTTTCTATAATTCATAATTCCTATCAACAATGTTTTATCATAATTCATAGATAATTTATACATGGATAATTCAACTCAAAGTGTCCTAAAAATTCAAACACTATAAGCCTTATATTTTGTAGCACAAAACATAGGTGTTTCCCTTCATCTAATAATTACCTCTGATTCGAAATTTTCAAGGATTGACATCCTCACTAAAGATTCACTCAAATCACTCAAAGTGTTTAAGGTTCAAAATTTAGGCACTCAAAAGTCGAACATGAAAAGTTAATCCCATAGGCTTTCATGAAAATCAAATCTTCACCACTGAAATATGAGATGAAACACAAATAAAAAGGTCTTTGTTAGGGTTGTAACAGGGCTAGGGTTAAGGTGCGGAATAAGGCTAAATTAGAGGGTTAGAATCGAGATTGAATTGACAAATTACCTAACTAAGAACTAATGAACTAATAATAATAATTACATCAATTGAAAACTAATAATACTAATAATACGAGCTTCTTCTTCAATATTTGGAATTCAAACGTATAAGCTCACTTAATCACATAACTAAAAATGAATATACTTCGTCATTTTTTTTAAGTACATAATAAATACATAATAAAGGATAAATTACTAAAATTCATAATTAGGCAACTAATCAGATCAAATCTCGATATAGGGGTAGTTAGAAAGAATGGTGATAACAATTTCAAAGGTTTTTGGGTTAATATTAGTGGGTGAGTCAATAAATAGGGTTGTTAGGATTAAAAGGGGTTCACTAGGGGTTAATTTGTGAAGGTAGGCTTTTAACGGAGTTAGTGGGTTAAAACCTAAGTGCCTTTATCATCTCTGTATATCAACTTAAAAGTGTGGTCTCGACATGTATAATCAATGCAAGTTCTAGAATAACAAATCAGTGTTGACATACTCATAATCAATAAAGTGAGCAAGAAAAAGAATTTATGCTCTATAAGGCTCAAAAACTCACAAAAATTATGGGTATTTTTTACATCAACCTTGTAAATATCAAATTTCAAGGTAATATTTAAATTCAGGTAGACGACCTAGAAAATTTTTAATTCAGAAAAATAGACATATTATGCTTCATTCTCTAGTATTCTTAGAATTTAATCATCAATGCACAATTATCAATGACTTAATCTAAAACATATCAATAAAAATCATAAATCATCAGAAGTTTCATCCTAATTATAATATGAGAAACTTACTTTAAGACAAGGCATAATTTAGGGATTTTCAAATAATACTATAGTTAACCCCCCCCACACTTAAGATGTACACTGCCCTCAATGTACAAAGATAGATAATAGCAAAATAATCATAAAATCGTAAGATAGGGAGAGAAGTAAAACTTCCTGAATTTTGGATGAAGTCAATGAAATGAAACCGGATAGGATTGGAGGTGAACGTGGGGAAGCGTCTCGAACCGTTTGAGTCCTCGAAGTAGCCGTCCTAATTTTATTGTATCCTAAGCTAAATCTAAATGGAATGAATAATAAGAAGAAAATAATAAAGAAAATTAAAGAAAATTAAAAGAAATAAAAATAAAAGTAAAAATAAAAGTAAATAATGGAAAATGAAAAAAAGAAAAACAACTGGAAAAGAAAAAGGAAGAAGGGGGTTAAATAAGAATTATGGATCTGGTGGTTGCCCCCGCCTTTGTACCTTCCTGTGGTGGCCACACGGCCACGGCCACGGCCGTGTGTAAGGCCGTGTGGTCTGGAAATCTACACTTTGGTTAGTTTATAGTTAGGTGCTAAAAAGGGAAAATAAAAGTAAAAGAAGAAAAAAATGTAAAAATTAATGGGGTTAGTGCTCGGGTTGCCTCCCGAGAAGCGCTCATTTATAGTCTTAAGCTAGACTTTACCTCTCATTCGTATGGTCAAGGTGGTCTGAGGAGGTGAAAATCCTTTCTCATGTGATCAATTCGGTTTTTGATAAATGGTTTAAGTCGAGTAGTGTTTACCTCAAAAGTGTTGAATTTAGGATTGCCTACCTCGACTGTGCCGTATAAGAAGACATTAAGTACCTCAAAAGTGATTTCTTTATTTATCTTGAGGTCTGAATTAGTGATTCGAGGGTCTTCCTTATTCAACAATACCTGATCCCCTATTTTGAAGTGATTTGTTGTTCCTATCAGCTCGTCTGGGGTTTCCTTCGGTTTCACTCCGTGTATTCCTAGTTTCTCTTTAAAGTGTGTCTTCCACTCATCTTGTTCATCGCTCTGAAGCCTTCAATCCTCATGAATTTCTTCTTTATTGATGCGAGGTCTAGGATCTAGCATCTGCGAAAGAGCTTCAAGAAATGACAAGTTAATATGAAATTTCTTTGGAAGTTTAAGAGACTTACCGCATTCTTCCTCTGTGTGGTCTTTCTTTGTCGCATTGGGGTATGGCGCACGAGCTTGATACTCTGTAATTACCGGGTTTGGTAAATCCTGGCTTACCTCAACCTTACCTCCGCTCACCACAGGCTCTTGCCTTGGGTCAGATTCCACTAACCTTTCACTGTCATGAGCTGTTATGGTTTGAATTTGTTCTTTTGGGTTAGTTTCAGTATTGCTCGGCAAGCTTCCTTGTGGTAGTTCTGAGATCAGCTTAGCAAGTTGTATAACTAACTTAGTAAGTTCCCCAACTGACTCAGTAAGTTCCCCAACTTGGTTCTTGATCCCCTTGATCGATGCTTGTTGGTCATTAAATGTTGTCTCAGTTTTTTGGAGACAGTTATCTGTAGCTGTCATGAATTTTGTCAGCATCTCTTCAAGGTTCGACTCCTCTTCCTGTTGGTGAGGTGGTTGTTGAAAATCTGGAGGAAGTTCTGGTCTTTGGCTATTTTGATCATCCCACGAGAAATTGGGATGGTACCTCCAACCTGCATTATAAGTGTCATTATAAAAATTATTTTGTGGTCTAGAATAGTTACCCGTATAGTGAGCTTGCTTGTTTTCCATGCCATATCCGTAGAGTGGGTACTCAGGATTCGCCACACCTCCTAAATTCGAATCATATTGTATTTCTGGGTGTACCACGTCGAGGTTGATGACACTGGCTGCTTTAGTAGGAATTGTCATCATCACTTGCCACTGATAATTATTCAGTGCCATCGTCTCTATAGACTAAAATTATCTGCCAAAAGCAAAATAGAAGAAAAATTAGCAAAGTAAAAGAATTAATAATAAAAATAAAAATAAATTGCAGAAAATAAAAAATAATGGGTAAAGTAATAAAAATAGAGCTTTCTTAATATTTTAGTTCCCCGGCAACGGCGCCAAAAACTTTATCACTGTGAATCAGAGCTTTAAAATTTATAAAAAGAATGATCGAACCTAGAAACTAACTCTGACAATGATTGACGCAAGTGCACCTATCGAACATTAGTATAGCTTAGGCAAGACCGGATTATCGAACCCAAAGGAACTAAAAGTACTAATACTAACTTTCTTTTTATTATCTAGCCTAAAAATAAAGAGAGATTGTTTATCTAATCTAAATTAATTAACTACTAAACTAAAGACTCTAAGACAAAGAAGAATGAATTTGGAAAATAACTTGGGAAAAACTCAGTTGATTTAGATGATACCCTAGGAAGAACCCACCTAGACTTCACTTGTTATCTAACACTGAACCATACAATTTATTCACTTAGTTTGATCCGTAAGACTCCCTAACGTATATTAAACCCTCTCTCGAGGCGAATAACGTCTAACCCTAGGTTAATTTGTAATGACCTGAATTTGGGCCTAGTAGAATTGGGTCCAATGGGCCTTGTGCGTAGTAGCGTTTAAAATTTTTGAGAACAAGATAACGGCTTTTTGGACCTATTAGGTGAGTGATTTTGGAAGGTTAGGGGGCTTCTATGAAGTCCCGGGATTAAACTTGAGCTTTAGGAAAATTTTGGTTTTAGGTGAAAAAAACCCTGGGAGTTGGTATGTAGGCTGTAAGAATAAAATGTGGAGAAAAATGACACAGTGGAGTGTGTGGTGTAGTGGCAAAGTGATGCCACATAAGAGGTAAGGGGGTGACGCCACAAGAAAGGAATGAGGTCCAAGGTTCAAGTCTTGGCTCTTGCATTTTGGTTTTCTTTTTAAATGGACTTTAGAATTTGGCTATAGATTTATATTTAGTTGCGCATGGTTTAAGACACAAGAGGAGTTTGTGGCCAAGTGGTTAGCGGTTTGGATTATGCTACAAGGGTGCCTGGGTTCGAATCTCATGAAAAGCAAGGGAGTATTTATTTTGCGAATTGGACGGCAAGAGTTTGAGTTGGATTTAAACTCTCTTGTGAAGGGATCCCACATCGGAAAGATACAAAGAAGGAAGGTGAGAAGCTAGCTATATATAGAGCATTCTATGATAGGAGGAAGGATACCTTGAGGGCGTTTGGGCACGAGGAGTGGTCGGGGCGCGGATTAGCACCCGATTCCTATCGGTGTGTAACTCTCTACTCTAGTTGTAGAGTGGCAAATGCCGAAGTGTTTGGTCACACATAATAGTAGCCACGCGAGCGTGCGAGCATGCGTGTGGAGCTTCGACCGCGATAGTTGAGGCCATCGTAGTATTCTTGTGGGTTGAAGGTCTTTGGGCCATGATGGTAGAAGTGGGCCCAATGGGCCCGTGGGCCCAATAGAATAAAATGTATGATGGTGTAGTATATAGTGAACTAGACTAGGTGAATCTCATATACGTGACTAGATTTGTGTTAGGTGGGCCACACGAGCGTGTGGGCCCAAATGGGCCGAAATCGAGTTTTAGGCCCAATAGTCCGGTACGACCGGAAATGGTAGTTAAGTCGCTCGAGGCGACATTAAGCCTTTGGAAAGGCCATTGCAGGTGCAAAATTATTGAAATACCCCTGGTTTGCGAAATTATCGAAATACCCCTGGTTTGCAAAATTACCGAAATACCCCTGGTTTGCGAAATTACTGAAATACCCCGATTAGCAAAATTACCTAAATACCCCCGATTAGCGAAATTAACAAAATACCCCCGGTTTATGAAATTAGTGAAATACCCCCGATTTGTGAAATTACTGAAATACCCTCGATTTGCGAAATTACTGTTTTACCCCTAAACGACAAAATGACCGTTGTACCCTCGTGGCAGTACTAGCGTTGTATGTGTTAATTGTATGATTGATTATGTTTGAGATGCGTTGCATGCATGGATTGGTTATGAGTAGAATTACCGAACTACCCTTGTAGGGTAGAATTACCGAAATACCCTTGTAGGGTAAAATGGTGATTTACCCTTGTAGGTAAATGATCGACTTGTGGAATGAGTGGACTAATTTGGTTGTGGTTGTATGATGAGATATTATTTTATTACATGTTTAAATAATTGTTATTCTTGAGCATGGCCATTTGCATACACGTGTAATGATTGAGCATGACATACACGACATATTGCATGGGGTTGGGATTATTAATACGGAGGAAGATCTAATAGGATCGCATGGTCGCTTGACGATCGTGGATCCACCAGAAGGCTTTATAGCCACCGCAGTTTTTTAGCAACCGAAAGCGACCCATTTGCACCGATAATGTTACTAAAGTGTGTGCCATTAATATGGCCGCGCCGTAATTATGGGCTTTGTGCCAATACAGAAGGCTCTGTGCGATATTATGGCTTTGTGCCAATCGTATTTACCGTGGCTATGTGCCTAACTTATATATCGATGACTCTGTGTCGATCATATTTACCTAAAAGTTTGTGTGCCGATTATATTACCGTCATTGATGGCTATGTGCCAAATATAATACTGATCACCGATGGCTTTGTGCCAATTGTAATACCGCTCATGAAGGCTTTTTAGCCACCGAAAGCAGCTATCTTTGCACCGATAAGATTAGTGCCGCAACCGGTTCTACATAAGGAGTGTAGGGATGGGTGGGTCGATTAAATCCCCACAGGAGTGTAGGGTTGGACGAGAGGCGGAGTGCGGGGTTGGTATGGGCATTAACGCATTGCATATCGGATTATATTATCGAGATGGGCTTAGGCCCCGATTTATATGTATGACATGTGACATTTGACTTGGGTTAAGGCCCAACCGAGGCTATTTTGGGCTAATGCCCAATTACCACCGTTACTTTAATGGGCTTGGGCGAATTATTTTGATGCATGTTCTTACTGATTTTGTTCGTAAGGGAATTACACACTTGAGTTTTCGTAAACTCACCCCCTCTTTTAATTTTCTTAGGTAATCCTCGGTGGCGGTTCGACGTCTTTGGAGGACTCGGAGGTGGCCACACTACGAGCGATTTTGGACTTTAGTATTTTACTTATTTTTAACTTGGGTTAATATTTTGTAATAAGGACGCTTTAACTTTAAATTTGGTATTTTATTTGGTTTAGCTTTTAATATGATACTGCCTATTATTCTTAAATGTTTAATACGGGATTTTATTAAACCCTTAATAACCGTTTTCCAAAATGTTAACAAAAGGATAACAAGCGAATACATAATTAAACTTGAAATTTTTAACAAACGCGCAATTTTTAAACAACCCTTTTATGTAACATGCCGGATCTGGTCGTAACATTTTGATCGGGTTTGGGGTGTTACAATTATGGTATCAGAGCCTAGGTTGCAAAACTTGGCTGTGGATTGGGTTTTCAAAATTGAATTTCTGAAAGTATTGTTTCAAAGAGGCTTGAAAATATTTAAAGTTCTGAAATTGTATTGACCGATTTTTGAAAGTGTGGTACACTGAGTCTCCGGCGCCGAATCTATAAGTTTCCTGACCTTATACTCTGTTATGTGCTGTAATGACTGTATTTTTGTTATTTATTTTGTATGTGTTTTGTTTGGATGTGATGTTTGGATATAGAAATTGGTTGCGTATAAGATATCTGTCTGCTTTAATGGTTAGGTGTTTTGAGTATGTGTAGGGAGTTCCAAATTCTAGTTAAAATGTGATAGGGATATTAGAATCAGTGTGTACGGTAGCGTAGTTAGGGGTAGTTGTTGCCACGACTACCCTGTTAGCTGAAAATTTCGGGGACGAAATTTCTTTAAGGGGGTAGATTTGTAACGACCTGAATTTGGGCCTAGTAGAATTGGGTCCAATGGGCCTTGGGCGTAGTAGCATTTAAAATTTTTGAGAACAAGATAACGGCTTGTTGGACCTATTAGGTGAGTGATTTTGGAAGGTTAGGGGGCTTCTATGAAGTCCGGGGATTAAACTTGAGCTTTAGGAAAATTTTGGTTTTAGGTGATAAAAACCCTGGGAGTTGGTAGGAAGGCTTTAAGAATAAAATGTGGAGAAAAAATGACACAGTGGAGTGTGTGGTGTAGTGGCAAAGTGACGCCACATAAGAGGCAAGGGGGTGATGCCACAAGGAAGGAAGGAGGTCCAAGGTTCAAGTCTTGGCTCTTGCATTTTGGTTTTCTTTTTAAATGGACTTTAGAATTTGGCTATAGATTTATATTTAGTTGCGCATGGTTTAAGACACAAGAGGAGTTTGTGGCCAAGTGGTTAGCGGTGTGGATTATGCTACAAGAGAGCTTGGGTTCGAATCTCATGAAAAGCAGGGGAGTATTTATTTTGCGAATTGGACGGCAAGAGTTTGAGTTGGATTTAAACTCTACTGACGAAGGGATCCCACATCGGAAAGATACAAAGAAGGAAGGTGAGAAGCTAGCTATATATAGAGCATTCTATGATAGGAGGAAGGATACCTTGGAGGGCGTTTGGGCACAGGAGTGGTCGGAGCGTGGATTAGCACCAGATTCCTATCAGGTGTGTAACTCTCTCTACTCTAGTTGTAGAGTGGCAAATGCCGATGTGCCGGTCACGGCAATAGTAGCCACACGAGCGTGCGAGCGCACGTGTGGGGCTTCGACGCGATAGTTGGGGCCATCAGTAGTATTATTGTGGGTTGAGGCTGCTTGGGCCATGATGGGCCGAAGTGGGCCCAATGAGCCCGTGGGCCTAGTTGAATAAAATGTATGATGGTGTAGTATATAGTGAACTAGACTAAGTGAATCTCATATACGTGGCTAGATTTGTGTTAGGTGGGCCACACGAACGGGTGGGCCCGAATGGGCCAAAATCGAGTTTTAGGCCCAATAGTCCGGTACGACCGGAAATGGTAGTTGAGTCGCTCGAGGCGACATTAAGCCTTTGGAAAGGCCATTGCAGGTGCGAAATTACTGAAATACCCTTGGTTTGCAAAATTACCGAAATACCCCCGGTTTGTAAAATTACCAAAATACCCCTGGTTTGTAAAATTACTAAAATACCCTGATTTGCAAAATTACCAAAATACCCCCAGTTAGCGAAATTAACAAAATACCCCCAGTTTGCAAAATTAGCGAAATACCCCCGATTTGCAAAATTAGCGAAATACCCCCGATTTGCGAAATTATCATTTTACCCCTAAACGACAAAATGACCGTTGTACCCTCGTGGTAGTACTAGCGTTGTATGTGTTAATTGTATGATTGATTATGTTTGAGATGCGTTGCATGCATGGATTGGTTATGAGTAGAATTACCGAACTACCTGTAGGGTAGAATTACAGAAATACCCTTATAGGGTAAAATGGTGATTTGCCCTTGTAGGTAAATGATCGACTTGTGGAATGAGTGAACTAATTTGGTTGTGGTTGTATGGTGATATGCTTTTATTACATGTTTAAATAATTGTTCTTGAGCATGGCCATTTTGCATACACATGTAATGATTGAGCATGACATACACGACATATTGCATGGGGTTGGGATTATTAATACGGAGGAAGATCTAATAGGATCGCATGGTCACTTGACGACTGTGGATCCACTGAAGGCTTTATAGCCACCGTAGGCTTTTTAGCCACCGAAAGCGACCATCTTTGCACCGATAATGTTCTTGAGGGTGTGTGCCATTAATATGGCTTTGTGCCGTAATTATGGGCTTTGTGCCAATCTGAAGGCTCTGTGCCGATATTATGGCTTTCGCCAATCGTATTTACCGTGGCTATGTGCCTAACTTATATATCGATGAATGCGTGTCGATCATATTTACCTAAATTTGTGTGTCGATTATATTACCGTCGTCGATGGCTATGTGCCAAATATAATCTGATCCACCGATGGCTTTGTGCCAATTGTAATACCGCTACTGAAGGCTTTTTAGCCACCGAGCAGCTATGCTACACCAATAAGTTAGTGCCGCGACCGGTGCTACATAAGAAGTGTAGGGATGGGTGGGTCGATTAAATCCCCACAGGAGTGTAGGGTTGGACAAGAGACAGAGTGCAGGGTTGGTATGGGCATTAACGCATTGCATATCTGGATTATATTACTGAGATGGGCTTAGGCCCCGATTTATATGTATGACATGTGACATTTGACTTGGGTTAAGGCCCAACCGAGGCTATTTTAGGCTAATGCCCAATTGCCACCGTTACTTTAATGGGCTTGGGCCCGAATTGTTTTGATGCATGTTCTTACAGATTTTGTTCGTAAGGGGAATTGCACACTGAGTTTTCGTAAACTCACCCCATCTTTTTAATTTTTCTTAGGTAATCCTTAGTAGGCAGTTCGACGTGCTGGAGGGCTCGGAGGTTGCCACACTACAAGCAGTTTTGGACTTTAGTATTTTACTTATTTTTAACTTGGGTTAATATTTTGTAATAAGGCCGCTTTAACTTTAAATTTGGTATTTTATTTGGTTTAGCTTTTAATATGATACTGCCTATTATTCTTAAATGTTTAATACGGGATTTTCCTAAACCCTTAATAACCGTTTTCCAAAATGTTAACAAAAGGATAACAAGCGAATACATAATTAAACTCAAAATTTTTAACAAACGCGCAATTTTTAAACAACCCTTTTATGTGACATGCCGGATCTGGTCGTAACGTTTTGACCGGGTTTGGGGTGTTACATAATTAGTGGAACTCTCGTTCTCTTATAATAACCCCCTAGAATAGCAGTAAATCGATTTATGTATTCCCATATTAGGTTTCACCCTAATCCGGCAAAATCTCGTCACCCTATCTCTAGGCGTGCGATCAACTCCGCTTAATTATGCTAGATCTACTCTTAGGCATGGTCTATTCCTCCTCCACCTAAGCACATTAATTTTTGATTAAGCTCACATAATTAAGAACAAACTAAGTATTTATCATATAATTCAGAAAACAAATAACAAGATTCATCATAGGTTTCATCCCCTTCGGGTATCCGAAGGGTTTAGTTCATAACAATAAAGGAAAACATCTCAAGAGAAAAGATAAAACAAAACATAAGAAATCCCTAAAACCCCCTGAAGGAATTGAAGGAGAGATCCTCCGTCTTAAGTATAATTCTGGATTCTTGAGATGGATCAACTTGCTATCCCTGAGTGAATCCCCACAAATCTGCCTTCTCTGGCCTAGCACGACGCCCCTAGACGATGGCTTTGGGCTCCCCCTCTTAGGTCATACTTACGGTGTGTTTATAGGCTTTTGAAATACGTTTCTTTCTCCCTAAGTATCCTTTCCCGTATGAAATTGCTCTTCTCCACGGCAGAGGCACGACCATGGCACACGCCCGTGCGAATCGTGGTCAAGCCGTGTTCGGATTTCTTTAATGCGACACGGCCGTGTGAGTCGGGGTTAGACCGTGTTCTAGATGATTGACTTGGCACGACCGTATGGGTCCAAGTCCAGGCCGTGTCAATTTCTTCTTTGGCCCATTTTGGTCCGTTTTGAGCCTGTTTCTCGTTCTTTTTATCCTTGGGTGCTTTCCTGAGTATAAGACATGAAAAGAAAGGATTAAGAGCACCTTTTTACATAAATCAAGGGATAATTCATCCAAAAGCATACTAAATGTGGGATCAAAATATGTTACTATTTTGGTTTATCAAGCATGTAAACTACAAGTCACTTGGTTTGCTGCATAAGATGAGTTTAGTTGAAGACATTTCCAAGATTGAGCTTAAAAATGAAGTTTGTGAGGTTTGTCAGTTTGGCAAGCAGACCAGACTACATTTTTCAGTTAACAAAGCTTGGAGAGCTCAAGAGAGGCTTCAACTGGTCCATACTGATATTTGTGGACCTATGAAGACCTCTTCATTGAATGGTAGCAGGTATTTTATGTTGTTCATTGATGATTGCACCAGATTTTGTTGGGTGAATTTTTTGAAACAGAAGTCAGAAGTGGTTGATTTCTTTTTTAAGTTTAAGGCCTTAGCTGAGAATCAAGCAGGTTGTAAGCTGAAGGTCTTGAGATCAGATAATGGGGCTGAGTATGTGTCTCAAAAATTTTAGAAGATTTGTGATGAAGCTGGAATTCAGCATCAGTTAACCACCACCTACACACCACATCAGAATGGTGTTTGTGAGAGAAATAACAGAACTGTTCTTGATATGGCCAGGTGTTTGTTGTTTGAAGGGAAAAAGCCTAACATGTTTTGGGATGAGGCAGTAAATACCTCAATGTATTTACTCAATAGACTGTCAACAAATGTAGTCAAAGGCAAAACACCATTTGAAGCTTGGTTTGGACACAAGCCTACTGTCTCACACTTAAAAGTGTTTGGCTATTTATGCTACACACTTGTGCCATTTGAAAAGAGAACCAAGCTGGAAAAGAGGTCTATGTCTGGAGTTTTTGTTGGCTATAGTAGCACAAAGAAAGGGTACAGGATCTTTGATCCATCCACTAAAACAAATTGTTGTGAGCAGAGATGTAAAGTTTAGTGAAGGTAGTTGTTGGAAATGGAATGGAACAGATGCAAGTTTACTTGAGCAAGACCAACAGGATCTTGATTTACAGCATGTTGAGAATGAAGTTGAAATTGAAGGAGAATATGATGATGTGTAACACCCCTTACCCGTCTTCAAGCCGGGACAGGGTTCGAGGCATTACCTAACTAATCTTGCTTAAACATCTCGAATAGGGTTACAAAGTCTCGTTTAAACCCATCACTTACTTATACTTGGCCTAAGAAGCCCTAAACATACTTTCGAGAGGTATCAAGACTATTTCGGGGACATTTACGCGTTCGAGAAACTTTTCAACAAAATAGGGGTCACACGCCCGTGTGAGTCTAGGGACACGCCCGTGTGTCCCTAAGATATACCCGTGTCTACCACCCGTGGTCGAAACTGACTAATTTTACACGGCCTCGACACATTCGTGGCTTTGGTCCGTGTGCCAAACCTTGGCATTCTGACTAATCCACACGGCCTGGGCACACGCCCATGTACTAGCCGTGCTGCTCACACGGTCTAGACACACGCCCGTGTGTCTACCCAGGTGGAAAATTAGAAGGGTATCTACCAAGCCCTTAGCCACCCTACCTTGCAAACATACATACTCCAATTCCATTCAACGTAATTCATGACCCAAAGACACATCTAAATACTCAATTCAACATTCATACACAAGGGCATACACTTCAAGAAAATCACTTCCATTAAGCAAAATAATTTGCCAAGTATTTTCCTCACATAAGGCCATTTACAAAATGACTTTAGTAACATATATAGCCAACACTTTGGCTAACAATTACAACTGAACAAAATACTCGAGTCCTATACATGCCATACTCAAAATAAGTCTAAATTGTTATACCAAAGTGATGTCGATAGTGTGATTTCCGAACTCCTACGTCCACGATCCTCGAGTTATCTTGGCAATAATACAAGGAAGAAGGGCAATGAAAGGGGTAAGCATAAAGCTTAGTAAGTTTGCATGGATATAAATAGCAACAATAAGCTCATAAAATAATCCATCCGAGACATTAACTAACCATACACAAGTCATAGGCATCTTGCCATACTTACTCACAATCGTCTTTATTTAGCACATACCGTGCCACATGTCGTAAACATTTCTTTGTGACTAATTCACGAGTACCTGTATTCACTCATTCATATGACCCTAGTGCAAATCTCATTTCTACTTCTAAACTCATCTACTTATCCCTTTAATCCCTAGGGATAGTCAAAGACGCATATTCGACGTCTTTCATGTAGAGACGGAGCCAGTGCCACATCCCCGAGGTGGTCTTACATGGAGTTACTTCTAAATGTCAATGCCATATCCCGGATATGGTCTTATATGGACTTTCTCATCAAGTATCGATGCCACATCCCGGATGTGGTCTTAGACGAGTTTCTTATTCTTTTACGAAGCCATATCCCGGATATGGTCTTATACGGGATCTTAACTCAATGCCGAGGCCATGTCCCGGACATGGTCTTATACGGGACTTTATCTAATTCACATCTCGATGATAGCAATCCCATATTCATTATAGTCCACTAGGACTTCAACATCATATTTAACATCAATTTCTCATTTCAATGAAGTATCATACATCAATGTGATACCAAGAATTTTCAATTATGCTAACATAAATATTTCATTAATCACATACAAACCTCGTTTTTAAAATGAGCTAGCTCGGCGGTTTAGTCTGAGACTTTGTTCTTTCCCCGATCGAGGCGGATTCTCGATTCTTCTTTCTCTATAATAGCAATTTAGCTCATTTTTATCATCTCATTAATAAAAGCATTTCAATAATCATGCTTAGGCAAAATTATTATTTTGCCCCTAGACTTTGAAAAATTGACCATTTTGCCCCTAGGCTCAGAAATTGATTCTAATCACATTTCTACCTTCAACAAGCCTAGGTGAACATTTAATACTCTTATAGCTATCATCAAAACTCAACATATCACACATTTACTACAATTTTGTAACCTTTTCATCAAGGTCCAAATTAGGTGTTTTCAAGACAACACCTTTCACAAAAGTTGTTCATCCAACAACTAAGACTCATTTTCTTCCATAAAAATGAAGCAAATAGCAATGAAAGCTCTCATGGTAAAACTCTAAACTTTGCATCATATTGCACAATATTCCTCTCATTTGAAAGCTTAAGTTCTAGGGGTCTTAAAAGTACAATTATCATAAAGAAAAATCATCAAAATCACTTACTAGAATGGAGGAGAGCTTGCTGAAAATTGTAAGCTTTCAAACCCCTATTTTTCTTGCAAATTTTGGTGGAGAAAGATGGAGAGAAAGATGATATTTTCTCTTTATTTATTCTAATATTAAACTAGTCAAACAAGTCACCAACTATCAACTACTTTGACCAATTTTTTGTCCATCTTTGTCTCCTATGCTAGTCCATGGCCGGCCAAGCATATATTGGGGGTCTAATTACCTTTTAAAGACCTCTAATTTACATTCTAAGGCTATTTGGTACCTTTATCTTATAGAATGGAACTTTCGCACTTTATGCGATTTAGTCTTTTTTTTTGCGATTAAGCATGAAATCGCTAAAATTAAAGCACCAAAATTCTCATGCACATATACTATCATGCTCCGAATCATAATATAACATGAAAATAAATTTCTCAAGTCTCAGATTAGTGACCCCGAGATCACTATTCCAACTAGCCTTTAAATCAGGCTGTTACAATTCTCCCCCCTTAAGGATTTTCGTCCCTAAAAATCTTACCGGTAAAAAGGTTGGGATATTGGTTTCTCATCATTTCCTCGGGCTCCCAAGTACCCTCTTCTATTCTGTGCCTTTTCCATAGAACTTTCATTAGAGCTATGCTTTTGTTTCTTAACTGCTTGACCTCTCGCGCCAAGATTCTAATCGGCTCTTCGCCATAAGTCAAGTCCGGTTGTATCTCTACTTCTGTTAGTACAATGACATGTGAAGGATCTGAACGGTATCGACGCAACATGGATACGTGAAAGACATCATGAATCTTTTCTAGTTCAGGTGGCAAGGCCAACCGATAAGCTACCGGTCTTATCCTCTCGGTAATTTCATAAGGTTCGATAAAGCGCGGACTTAATTTGCCCTTCCGGCCAAATCTGAGGACTTTCCTCCAAGGTGATACTTTCAAGAACACTTTATCACCGACTTTGAATTCTATCTCTTTCCTTTTCAAATCTGAATAGGACTTTTGCCTATCTAAGGCGACTTTCAGACAATCACGTATCAATTTTACTTTTTCTTCAATTTCCTTAATCAAATCGACCCCGTGTATCTGTTTCTGTCTGAGTTCTGACCAATACAAGGGCGTGCGGCACTTACGCCCATACAATGCCTCATAAGGCTCCATCTTCAAACTTGATGAAAATCGTTGTTGTAGGCGAATTCCACCAACAGTAAGTATTTCTCCCAACTACCTTGGAACTCTAAAACACAACATCGAAGCATGTCCTCAAGTATCTGGATTACCCTCTTTGACTGTCCGTCAGTTTGTGGATGGAAGGCTGTACTAAAATTTAATTTCGTGCCCAAGGCTTCTTACAACTTTTTCCAAAACCGTGACGTGAATCTCGGATCTCTATCTGAAATGATCGACAACGGTACACCATGGAGTCTTACTATCTCTGACATGTACAAGTCTGCCAATTTATCAAGCGAATAGTCGACTCGTACTGGTATAAAATGGGCTGACTTTGTGAGTCCATCAACCACTACCCATACTGCATCTTTCTTCTTTGGAGTCAATGGTAAGCCCGTCATGAAGTCCATGGTAATACGGTCCCATTTCCACTCAGGAACCATAATGGGCTGAAGTAAACCCGAAGGTACTTGATGTTCAGCCTTCACTTGCTGACAAATCAGGCATTTCGATACAAACTCGAAAATGTCTTTCTTCATACCAAGCCACCAATACCATTTCCTCAAATCATTGTACATCTTCGTGCTGCCTGGGTGTACATTTAAACATCCACTATGCGCTTCATGCAAGATTCTACAAATAAGCTCGTCATTTCTGGGTACACAGACCCTACCTCGAAATGTCAGACATCCATCAGGATTTACCCGAAAGTCTGACTCCATGTTCGACTCACATAAAACTATCTTGGCTTGCAAACTGTTATCATCTTTCTAAGCTTCAAAAATTTCTTGGAGAAACAAGGGTTTAGCCCTCAATTCGGCTAAAATGGAACCATCACCCAGCGAGGTCATTTGAGTATTAATGGCTCTCAGTGCAAACAATGATTTTCTGCTCAAAGCATCAGCGACTACGTTCGCCTTTCCCGGATGGTAGTCAATTACTAACTCATAATCCTTAATCAGCTCTAACCAACTTCGTTGCCTCAAATTCAATTTCTTTTGAGTCATCAAATATTTTAGGCTTTTATGGTCGGTGAAAATCTGACACCTTTCACCATATAAATTATGCCTTCAAATTTTTAACGCAAACACAATTGCGGCCAACTCTAAATCATGAGTCGGGTAATTCTTCTTGTGCGGCTTCAATTTCCTAGAGGCGTAAGCAATCACCTTACCCTCTTGCATAAGTACACAACCCAATCCGTTCAAGGACGCATCACTATAAACCACAAATTCTCTTCCCGGCTCAGGTTGCACTAAAATAGGGGCCTCAGTCAATACTGTCTTCAGTTTCTCAAAACTCTATTGACACTTTTCTGTCCAATCGAACTTCACATCTTTTTGCAAAATTTTAGTCATCGGGGTAGCTATCATGGAAAACCCCTTGACAAAACGCCTATAATAGCCAGCTAGGCCTAGAAAACTCCTTACTTCAGTTATGCTCCTTGGTGGTTTCCATTCAAAAATTGCTGAAATCTTACTCGGGTCGACTCTAATCACGTGTCCCGAGACAATGTGTCCCAAAAATCCCACTTCCTTGAGCCAAAATTCACTCTTACTGAATTTGCCATACAATTATTTTTCTCTCAAAACTCGCAGAACCATAATCAAATGCTCGGCATGTTCGTTCTCGTCCCGAGAGTAGATTAGTTTGTCGTCGATGAAAACCAAAACAAATTTATCCAAGTATGGCCAAAAAATACGATTCATCAAATCCATGAAGATCGTCGGGGCATTTGTTAGTCCAAAAGGCATGACCAAAAATTTATAGTGGCCATATCTAGTCCTAAACGCGGTTTCCATCACATCCGAGTCCTTGACTCTCAGCTGGTAGTACCCTGACCTCAAATCTATCTTGGAAAATACCGTGGCTCCCTTCAATTGATCGAATAGATCGTCAATCCTCGACAACGGGTACTTGTTCTTCACAGTTACCTTGTTAAGTTGCCGATAATCTATACATAGTCTCATGGAACCATCTTTCTTCTTTACAAATAAAATGGGAGCACCCCACGGAGAAAAACTTGGCCTTGCAAAACCATTACTGTTAGCTCTTGCAACTATTCTTTTAGCTCCTTTAGCTCGGTTAGATCCATTCTATAGGGAGCAATAGAAATAGGGGTAGTGTAACACCCCTTACCCGTATTCTACGCCGGAACCGGGCCCGAGGCATTATCAAAATAAAACCAGTTGATCGCCACTTAGGCTCAACGTGACTACTCTCCTTAAGTCACCACAACAACCTTATTCTCGACTTACGAGGCCTTATTCATACACACGAGGGCTCTCGAGACCATATCAAAAACTCTTACGAATTTAAAATTTTTCCATCTATACAGGGACCACACGCCCGTGTAAGATTAGACACGCCCGTGGAGGTCACACACGCCCATGCCCCCATCCCGTGCATGAAAACCCAAGCATTCTGCCAATGTCCCACGGCTAGGGCACACGCCCGTGCTCTCCACCCGTGGTGAACACTTACTACTATACACGGCCTAAAGCCTAGACACACGCCAGTGTGGCTATCCCGTGGCCTATAACACTCGAATCTGCCAAATTGACATGACCAAGTCACACGCCCGTGGGCTGGCCGTGTGCCACACACGGCCTAGACGCACACCCGTGTGTCTATCCACATGGACAAGAACAAAGCTATATGCTAAGCTCTTCTCACCCATCTAGCTCATACAACATATACACATTCAAATCATTCAATATCAACTTATATTGAAACACAATCTTTCATGGATAACTACATCTTTTCATATAATATAAGTTAGCCATCAACCATGGCATTATACAAAATAGATTATCCAACTAAAGGCCAACACATCTTAGCCATTATAACAAAACTCACTAACTTGTCTAGCCTCTATACATGCCATATACAAAACATTAAGTCTAATGTACCAGAGTGTGCTGATAGTGTGGGCGATCTTCCGATTAATCCGTGTATCACGATTCAATCCTTTTTCTCTATAAGACAAGGGAAAAGAAAGGAGTAAGCTTTGAGCTTAGTAAGTTTACACATGATAAACCGTAATAGTAACATATTTTAAAGCCCACATTTAGCATACTTTTGGATGATTTATCCCTTGAATTATGTAATTTGGTGCTCTTATTCCTTTAATTTCATGTTTTATACTCAGGAGAGCATAGGATGATGAAAAGAACAAAAAATGGGCTTAAAATAGACCAAATGGGCCAAAGAACGAAATCGACACGGCTTGGGCCTAAGAACATACGACCGTGCTCCTTCAGCAGGTTCGAACACGGCCCGCCCACGATTCACACGGGCGTGTGCCATGGGCGTGTCCCTAACATGACAAAGAAGAATTTTATTCGGATTAGGGTACTTAGAGCAAAGAAAGCCATTCATAAAGCCTATATAAACACCCTAGAGGCCAACCTTCAGGGGGGCGTCCAGCTAGGCCAAGGAGCCAAGCCGGAGAGGTCAGAATTGTGGAATTTACTCGAAGAAAGCCAGTTGATTCATCTCAAGAAGTCGGAGTCATACTCAAGACGGAAGATCTTCTCTTCAATTCCTTTAGGGGGTTTTAGGGTTTTTCTTATGTTTTGTTTTATCTTTTCTTCTGAGATGTATTCTTTTATAATTATGAACTAAACCCTCAGATACCTGAGGGGGATGAAACCTAAGATGAATCTTGTTATCGTTTGCTGAACTATATGATAAATACTTGATTTGTTCTTAATTATGTGTTCTTAATTCTTGCTTTGATATTCCAAGATATTGATTCAAGTACTAATGTGCTTAGGTGGTGCCTAAGAGTAGATCTAGCATAATTAAGCAGAGTTGCTCACGCGCCTAGATATAGGGTGACGAAATTTTACCGGATTAGGGTGAAACCTAATATGGGAATCCATAGATCGAGTTAATGCAATTTTAGGGGTTTAATTAGAAAGAGATTTCAATTAATCAACCTAGGGTTAGACGTTAGTAGCCTCAACGGAGGTATTAATATAACTTAGGGAATCCTACGAATCAAGTCAAGTGAATAAATCGTCTGGTACAAAGTTAGATAACAAATGAAGTCTAGGTGGATTCTTCCCTGGGTATCGTCTTAATCAATTGGTTTTTCTCACGAGTATTTTCCCAAATTCGTTCTCTTTGTCTTAGCATCTTTAGCTTAGTAGTTAGTTAGTATTAGATTAAACACAAATTCCCTTGTTTCTTAGGCTAAATAATAAAAAGAAAGTTAGTATTAGTACTTCTGGTTCCTTTTAGTTTGACAATCCTGTCTTGCCACTAAGCTATACTACTGTTCGATAGGTGCACTTGCCTCAATCGTAAATCACATGATTAGTTTCGGCTCGATCATTCTTTATATAAATTTTTAAGACTCTGACGTACACGATCAAGTTTTTGGCGTCGTTACCGGGGAACCAAAATATTAATAACGCTCAATTTTTATTACTTTAGCCTTTTTTTTTATTTTTGCAATTTACTTTTATTTTGTTTTTAACTTTGCTAATTTTTCTTCTTTTATTTGTTCCTTGCAGGTACCTCTAGTTTATGACTAGAAGGAACCCGACAGGACCCTTAATTTACGACAGTGATATTGAAGGTACCGTTTGCAGATATCGTAAAGAAATCAGGCGAAGCTTAAATTTCATAGAAGAAGAGCAAGAAGACAAAACCAATACCACCGAAGAGATGGATGAAAATAATCAGCTACCTCCAAAGGTGGCCGAAAATCATGCTCCGTGAACTATGTATGATTATGCTAAACCTAATTTAACAGGAACTGAGTCAAGTATTGTTAAACCTGCTATTGCTGCAAATAATTTTGAATTGAAACCTAACACTATACAGATGATACAACAGTTTGTTCAGTTTGATGGTTTGTAGGATGAGGATCCTAACACACAGTTAGCAAATTTTATAGAATTCTGTGATACCTTCAAAATAAATGGCGTTACTGATGATGCCATACGTCTTCGGTTATTTCCCTTTTCATTGAGGAATAAAGCCAAATAGTGGTTGCATTCTCTCCCTCGAGGATCAATCACTACATGGGATCAAATGACCAAAATTTTTTTATTAAAATATTTTCCGCCGGCCAAAACGGCCAACTTAAGGAATGATATCTCTTCCTTTGTGCAGATGGATTTAGAAACAATCTATGATGCGTGGGAGAGATACAAAGACCTATTGAGAAGGTGCCCACACCATGGATTAACCTTGTGGCTACAGGTGCAAACCTTTTATAACTGTGTAAACCCTTCAACCAGGCAGTTGATTAATTCAGCCGCCGGCGGAACCCTGAATAATAAAACACCTTAAGCAGCTTACAAATTTATAGAGGAGATTTCACTAAATAACTATCAGTGGCAAGTCACGAGGACAAAGCCCATGAAAGCTGCCAGTGTTTTCAACCTCGACACAGTAACCATGCTATCAAACTAGGTAGAGATGTTAAATAAGAAGGTTGATGGTCTATGTGGTTCTTTGCAGGTACAACACGTTATGCAGTGCGAAGCAAGTGGAGGTATGGCAAATCCTGAGTACCCACCCTACGGACATGGCATAGAAGGTGAACAAATGAACTATGTAAGTAATAATTCTAGATCTCAAAGTAATCCTTATAGCAATACTTACAACCCAGGTTGGAAGAATCACCTCAATTTCTCATGGGGTGGTCAAGGAAATCAAAGGCAACAACCCCCTCCAAACTTCCAACAACAGCCCTTCCCACAGGAAAAGAAGCTGAACCTTAAGGAGATGCTGACAAAATTCATAGCGGTGACAGAAACACGTTTCCAAAACACCGAAACAGCACTCAAAAAGCAAGAAGCATCGATTCAAGAGATCCAGAATCAGGTAGGTCAACTTACCAAGATCATGTCAGAACGACCACAAGGTAGATTGCCAAGCAACACTGAAACTAACCCAAAGGAGCAACTTTAAGCCATAACAGCTCAGGAAAGTGTAGGGTTAGATGAGCCTAAGGTAAGCCAAGAGAATGTGGTAGGGGAAGGTAAGAACGAGGTAAGTCATGATAAGTCGAAACCGATAATTAAAGAATACCAACCTCGTATACCATACCCCGATGCGTTGAAGAAAGACGACACAGAGGAACAATTTTGTAAGTTTCTTAAAATTTTAAAGAAATTACATATTAACTTGCCATTTCTTGAAGCCCTTTCACAGATGCCAGATTCGAGGAAATTTTTAAAAGAGCTTCTGACAAACAAACGAAGGTTAGACGATTCCTCGCATGTGGAGCTAAATTCAATGTACTCAGCAATTCTACAAAATAAATTACCATGCAAATTAAAAGATCCAGGGAGTTTTACAATTCCATGTTTAGTTGGTAGTTTATCTATTGATAACGCGTTAGCTGATTTAGGGGCAAGCATAAATGTTATGCCTTATAAAATGTTTAAAAAACTAGGTCTAGGGAAACCCAAACAAACTAGGATGAGCATTCAATTAGCTGATAAGACTATTCGAATTCCTAGGGGTATAATCAAAGATGTTCTCGTAAAGATTGATAAATTCGTATTCCCAGTAGACTTTGTAGTTTTAGACATGGATGAGGACAATAGTATTCCCTTAATTTTAGGGAGACCCTTTTTAGCGACTGCCAGAACTAAAATTCATGCGGGTACAGGTGAACTCATACTCCGCGTAGGTGACGAATCAATCAGTCTTCAGGCTCTCGACTCGGATAGGACATCAAGCAATCAAGGTGAGAAAATAAATTCTATTAATGACCATTCGGTTAAACCTTCTTTTCAGGAAGCACCACGGAACTACACACCCGAGCCAGATCCTACATCTCATAACAACAAGGAAATAATTCATGAGGATCGAAGGTTTCATATTGATGAACTAGACGAGTGGAAGACACATTTCAAGGAAAAATCAAAATCACACAAAGTAAAACCGAAGGAACCACCAGACGAGTTAGTAGGAACAACAAATCACTTCAAAATAGGAGATCAGGTATTATTAGAAAAAGTAGACCCTCGAATATCTCCTCCTGACCCTAATACAAACAAAGAAATCCCTTTTAGGGTAATCAAGGTTTTCCCATACGGAACAATCGAGGTAAGTAATCCTATATTTGGCACCTTCAAAATAAACGCTACTCGACTTGAACTATACACGGATAATAGGACAGATAACATGAAGAAAGATGTTCAACTCTTCAAACCACCCTGATTATGCGAATGAGAGGTAAGTCTAGCTTAAGACTTTAAACGAGCGCTTCTCGGGAGGCAACCCGAGCACTAACTCCATTACTCTATACATTTTAGTTTATTTTATTTTTATTTTTACTTTTATTTCTCCTTTGTAGAAACTAACTATTAACTTAACAAGGTGTAGATTTCCATACCACACGGCTTTGCACATGGCCGTGGTCGTGGCCGTATGGATACTACGGACTCCTGTACTGACATAGCAGAGGTAGTACGAGCCAATGACGAATGATTCCCAGATCACGGACGACTATAAATTTCCACGACCGTGTGATATGGTCGTGGCCGACACTAAGGGAAGTCACACGGGCTCCGACTAAACACCACGACCGTGCGATACAGCCGTGGTCGACACTATTTTATCAAACATGGGCGTGGTGACCATGAAACGGGCGTGGGAGAAACGAACGAAGCACAACACGGCCGTGCGATACGGTCGTGTGACCCAACACGCCCATGGTACACGGGCGTGGGGGTGTACCAGACCTGAAAATTCTATTTAAACCCCCTCCTTCTTCTCACCTACTCCCCACCTCCTTTCTCCCATCCTATTCTTTAGACCCCTCCCCTTCCATACTTTTATTCTTTAGATCTTCCCCAAACTCTTGACCTCCACCACATCTATGTCGAAGAAGTGGAAGGATCCAAGCACAGTCTCCCTGTGGGAGATCGATCTACATAAGTTCATGCCAGCCGCTTCAATTATTCGACAAGCCAAGGGTCTTTGAGGCCATTTAACTTTTATTTTTCTTTTCTCTTCTCCTTTATTTTCCTTATCTTAACTTCTCTTCCACTAAATTTAGTGTATCTTATTTTAGTTTCTTATTTTTAGGTTCTTCAGGCTGCTTCGGAATCACACACCACAGTCTTAGAAATCACACCCACCTCACGAACCATCTAACAATAAGGACTTTTCAGTCTATTCATCTATTCTTTTAATTTTATTTTACTTTCTATTGTCTTTTTCTTTATCTTTCTTGTCTTTAAATACATAATTAGTTTATTTTAAATGTGTCTCACTATTTCCTGGCTATTTCTTCACGGGCCACCCAAGTTCTTCATCTAGCGCAATAATAGTGGGCGGCCACCACACCACGACCACTCCCAACTCAAAGAAGCCATCCAGAATTCAGGGAGTTTCACCCCTATCCCTATATTTTGATTTCCTACTTTATTGGTTTTATATATCTTTGTACATTGAGGGCAATGTACATCTTAAGTGTGGGGGGGTGAATCTTAAAAATGCCTAACTTTTTTTCATTATTCTCAAATCCTGAATTATGTCTTGTTCTTAAGTAAAAGTTCTCATATTACTGTTAAAATGAAATTCCCTTTGATTTATGATTTTTATTGATATGTTTTGGATTAAGTCATTGATAATTTTACAGTGATGATTTAAACTGTAGGAAACTAGAGAATCAAGCAGGATAAGTCTATTTTTCAGAAGTAAAAATTTTGTTAGGTTGTCTACCTGAATCTAGTTATTACCTTGAAATTTGAAATTTACAAGGTTGATGTCAAAAAGCCCATAATTTTTGTGAGATCTTGAGCCTTTTAGAGCATATATCTTTTTTTTTCTTGCTTACTTTATTGATTATGAGTGTGTCAACATTGATTTGTTATTCTAGAACTTGCTTCGATTATACATGTCGAGACCACACCTTTGATTTGATATACTAAGATGATAAAGGCACCTAGTTTTTAACCCACTTACTCCATAAAAAGCCTACCTTCACAACTAACCCGTAGTGAACCCCTTTGATCCTAACAACCCTTTTTTATTGACTCACCCACTAATATTAACCCAAAACCAACTTTGTATTTGTTATCACCATTTCTCTTGACTACCCCTATATCGAGATTTGATTTGATCGGTTACTTAACTATTTTTTTATTCCAATTATTAAATTCTATCTTATTATTATTACTTGATTTGTTCTTTAAAAAAATCAAAGTATATTCATTATTAGTTCTATGTTCTATGAGCTTAAAACAGTTAAATTCACATCTTTAGAAGAAGCTCGTGTTATTATTAGGATTATGAGTTTTCAATTAATGTAATTATTTACTAATAGGTCGTTGTTTATAGTTAGGTAATTTGTCAGGTTAGTCTCGATTCTAACCCTCTAATTCAACCTTTATCCACACCTTTAACCCAAGCCCCGTTACAACCATTTTAAAGACCTTTTCATTTGTGTATCATATCATTTTATAGTGGTGGAGATTTGATTTTCATGCAAGCCTATGGGATTAACTTTTCATGTTCGACTTATGAGTGCTTTTTCCTGAACCTTAAACACCTCGAGTAATTTGAGTGAATCTTTAGTGAGGATGTCAATCCTTGTCGATTTTGAATCAGAGGTAATTATTTAGATGAGGGGAAACACCTATGTTTTCATGCTACAAAATGTATGACTTAGATTGTTTGAATCTTCAGGACTCTTTCAGTTGAATTATCCATGTATGAATTATCTTTGAATTATGTTTAAACATTATTGATGAATATTATGAATCGAGGAAGTTTGTTTTAATTGTGAGTTGAAAATTTTACTTGAGGACAAGCAAAAGCTTAAGTGTGGGGGTATTTGATAAACCGTAATAGTAACATATTTTAAAGCCCACATTTAGCATACTTTTGGATGATTTATCCCTTGAATTATGTAATTTAGTGCTCTTAATCCTTTAATTTCATGTTTTATACTCAGGAGAGCATAGGAGGATGAAAAGAACGAAAAACGGGCTTAAAACAGACCAAATGGGCCCAAGACCATATGGCCGTGCTCCTTCAGCAGGTTCAAACACGGCCTGGGCACGATTCACATGGGCGTGTGCCATGGGTGTGTCCCTGACGTGACAAAGAAGAATTTTATTCGGATTAGGGTACTTAGAGGAAAAGAAAGCCATTCCAAAAGCCTATATAAACACCCTAGAGGCCAACCTTCAGGGGGGCATCTAGCTAGGCCAAGGAGCCAAGCCGGAGAGGTCAGAATTGTGGAATTTACTCGAAGAAAGCCAGTTGATTCATCTCAAGAAGCCGGAGTCATACTCAAGACGGAAGATCTTCTCTTCAATTCCTTCAGGGGGTTTTAGGGTTTTTCTTATGTTTTGTTTTATCTTTTCTTCTGAGATGTATTCTTTTATAATTATGAACTAAACCCTAAGATACCTGAGGGGGATGAAACCTAAGATGAATCTTGTTATCGTTTGTTGAACTATATGATAAATACTTGATTTGTTCTTAATTATGTGTTCTTAATTCTTGCTTTGTTATTCCAGGATATTGATTCAAGTACTGATGTGCTTAGGTGGTGGAGCAAAACTCCCTGCCTAAGAGTAGATCTAGCATAATTAAGCGGAGTTGCTCACGCGCCTGGACATAGGGTGACGAAATTTTGCCGGATTAGGGTGAAACCTAATATGGGAATCCATAGATCGAGTTAATGCAATTCTAAGGGATTTAATTAGAAAGAGATTTCAATTAATCAACCTAGGGTTAGACGTTAGTAGCCTCGACGGAGGTATTAATATAACTTAGGGAATCCTACGGATCAAGTCAAGTGAATAAATCATCTGGTTCAGAGTTAGATAACAAGTGAAGTCTAGGTGGATTCTTCCTTGGGTATCGTCTTAATCAATTGGTTTTTCTCACGAGTATTTTCCAAAATTCGTTCTCTTTGTCTTAGCATCTTTAGCTTAGTAGTTAGTTAGTATTAGATTAAACACAAATTCCCTTGTTTCTTAGGCTAAATAATAAAAAGAAAGTTAGTATTAGTATTTCTGGTTCCTTTGGGTTCGACAATCCGGTCTTGCCACTAAGCTGTACTACTGTTCGATAGGTGCACTTCCTGAATCGTCATCACAGTTAGTTTCCCGGGTCGATCATTCTTTATATAAATTTTTAAGACTCTGACGTACACGATCAACACATAAACAATTTAAGTATTCTAGTATAAGCTAAACAACAATTAGCATTATACTAACATATGTAATTCACATCCACTACTATGCTTACTCTTTCTATCCCTTACCACATCTCCAACACATCATGAGTCACATACTCATAATCATTGACATGCACCCCTGCACTCAATATCACATTTACTCAAAATACAACACATCATTATTTCTCAATAATACATCCACACAGCTAAATTACTCGGTGGTTTCGCACTTAGCCCACCACAATCAGATCATAAGGTAGTATCGCACATAGCCTACCACAAAGGATAATTATAGTGATTCCGCACATAGCTCACTAAATAATTTGCTTAACAATAGTATCGCACACAACCCATCATTGTTAAGTATCAAGGTGGTATCGCACTTGGCCCACCATCAAGCATTATCGCTACACATTCACATGTCTACTTTGTAATACATTCATCCATTCACAACTACTATCTCATTTATTCCACTAGAATCGAATAGGTTATCAATCATGCTACACACTAGCTAGCATTAACAATGTATACGTATAAATGCATTGTTTATACATAAACTTACCTCGGTACTCAAAAAGTATGGAGATGTGCAATTTAGTCCACGACCTTGCCCTTGCCTCGGTTTCTATCCGGGCTTCGTCTTTCTTGATCTATAATGATAAATTAACTCATTCAATACACACATTGACTCAATTGACCCTTATCTCATACTTTAGCAAAATTACCATTTTGCCCCTAAACTTTCTCATATTTACACTTTTGTCCCAAGGCTCGTAAAGTGATTTTCATTCAACTTTCTAGCCTTTCATGCTTAGCCGAATCATTTACTCAACTAAAGCAATCATCAATTCTCACTAAATCACTCATGTATGACCAATATCAAGACTTTCACAAACTAGTCCCTACATGCATTTTTCATGGAATTCACTTAGCAAAAGATGTTTCTACTACATCAAGCTTTCATATTCTTCCATAAAACATCAAAGTACATGCATGTCATACATGGGTACATTTTTGAACATCAATCCTAGCTCAACATATAGCTAAAAATAGCTTACTCGTGTTACTAGGACTTCAAAAATACAAAGAATATCAAAAACGGGGCTTGGAGGCACTTACTAGCAAGCTTGAAAAATTAAAGAGCCCTAACAATGGCTTCTTGAAATTTTCGGTAGCTTGGAGAAGAAGATGAATGAAATTTTGTCATCTTTTTCTCTTTTTAATCACTTAATTGACAAATGACCAAAATGCCCCTTTGTCAAACTTTTCCAATATCATCCACTCATGCCCATTTTTGTCCAAAAATTAGAAATTGGGAAATTACTATTTAAGGACCTCTAATTGATGATCCAAAGCTATTTCATACAATTAGCTTCTAGAATCTCACATTTTGCAACTTTTACAATTTAGTCCTTTTGGACAATTCAACCGCAATTTAACAAAATTGCTTCATGAAACTTCCACACTAACATGAAAACACAGCATAAACCTCAAAACTCATACATATACCTCGGATTTGTGGTCTTGTAACATTATTCCGACTAGGCCCTAAATCGGGATGTTACAAGCAGTACCCAGAGCTAACTCAATCCCAAATTTGATCTCTCTAACTGGAGGTAGCCCTGGCAACTCTTCTGGGAAAACATCTGGGTACTCGCATACTATGGGTACCGACTCCATTTTCAATTCAGTCTCTTTAGTGTTCAATACAAAGGCAAGATAGGCTTCGTATCTGTAACATCCTGATTTAGGGCCTAGTCGGAATAGTGGTGCGAGACCACAAATATGAGTTAGTAAATTGAGTTCTTAAGGTTTATGACATGTTTGCATCATAGTATTAAAGTTCCATGTAGAAATTTTGTGAAATTTACATGGAATGATCAAAAAGGACTAAATTGCAAAAGTTGCAAAATATGAGTTTCTAGAAGCTTTTTGTATGAAATAGCTTTAGAATATTAATTATGAGTCTTTAAATAGCAATTTTCCCAAATTATAATTTTTGGACAAAAATGGACATGAGTTAGAAAATTAGAAATTTTTAAAGAGAATGGCATTTTGGTCATTAGCCTAATAATTGATTAAAATAGGAAAAAGATGAGAAAAATCTATTCATCTTCTTCCTCTTGTGCCGAAAATTTGGAGACTCCATAGCTAGGGTTCTTCATTTTTTTCAAGCTTGCTAGTAAGTTCATCTTAGCCCCGTTTTTAATATTCTTCGTGTTTTTGAAGTTCTCGTATTATGAATTAGCTATTTTTAGCTATAAAATGAGCTAAGATGCATGTTCAAAAATCTACCCAAGAGTGAAATGCTTGTAAAATGATATTTTATGGAAGTTTATTAGAGTTTGATGTTAGATAAACATCTTTTTCTAAGTGAATTTCATGAAAAATGCTAGTAAGGACTAGTTTGTAAAAGTTATGAAATTGGTCATACCTATTAGAAATAATGGGAATTGATGATTGCTATAGTATAGAAAATGAATCAGCTAAGCATGAAGTTTAATAAAGTCGAATGAGATTCATTTTACGAGCCTTGGGGCAAAAGTGCAAATATGAGAAAGTATAGGGGTAAAATAGTAATTTTACCAAAGTATGAGTTAAGAGTCAATGTAGTCAATGTGAGTATTAAATGATCTATTTATGATTATAGATCAAGAAAAACAAAGCCCGGATCGAAACTGAGGCAAGAACAAAGTCGAGGACTAAATTGCATATCTACATACATTTTGTATATCAAGGTAAGTTTGTATGATTTCTAAGCTTTATGATTAATATTGTAATATCTCGGGAATTGTGGCCTATGCATTTTGTTTAATTATATGGAATAGCATGTCTATGTGAACGGTGAATGTGTTCTATGAATTTTGTGAATTTTGTGAACCTTAGTGTGTAAAGAAATGCCTTAGAAATATTAGGTTTTAAAGTTTAAAAAGGGGAACTAAGGCAAGGTGGTCTTAAGAGAAAATGTAGGGGAAATATGACACAGAATTGGGCTTGGTAAAGCGGCTTGAAGGCGCCACTTAAAGCCTAGGTAAGTGACGCCGCAAGCATGTGTGCAGGGCCAAGGTTCGAGTCGCGTGGGAAACAATATTTTGGGGCTTTTGTTTTGCATGTTTGCGTCAAGGAGAGGGGGAGGTGATGGACGGCTATGGGACTTTTGAAAGATAAGGATAAATACTTGTCTTGTTCTTTTAAAATTCGGCTATTATGAGGAGATAATAGTTGACCCATTCAAATTATTTTGAATGGATTGAAGAGAGGAAAAATAGGAGGAAAATTTGGAATTTGATAGATGAGAATAAGAAGTGACCGGCCAAGGGACTCCTTTAGTGATGAATTTCGGTCATGAAAGGGGAGTAGGTGCCGAATTTCTTTTTGTTATTGAGCATCCACTTTCTTCTTCTTTTTCTTTTAGCCTTCTAGCCGAATTCTTCTAGCCTTTCTCTTTACATCTTTTTCCTTTTCAACCTTGATTATACATCTTTTCCTCTTGTGGCCGACTTTTCCGTCACCATTTGAAAAGGCTTAGCCGAACCTCAAGGCAACCTTTAGCTGATTGTTCAGCAAAGCCTAAAGCCAAAGTTCACTTCTTTTGAATTGATTTCTCCTGCAAGCTCTTAGCCGATTTCTTAAGGGTAGTGGTCAATTGCGTTTCGATTGTCCTTTTGGTAAGAATCTCTCTTAGTTGAACCCTTATTCTTTTCCTTCTCTAACTGACGAAAAGCAAGGCTTTAATCTCATTATTGTTGTGACCGAAACCTTGAAGGATCTCTCGGGATTTGGCTATAGTCGACTATAAGGAGGAGATTTTTGGGATTCCAACATCCAAGGTAAATCATGAGGTATTCGGCCAAGGCCATATTCAATAGTTTAGATCTATACTTTACTTGTTTGAAAGCCAAAAACTAATCCGTGAAGTGATTTAGTGCTAGCCGATTGCAAGAGGGATTATCTCAGAGTTTTAGGATTTGATTAGTGATCAAATCGGTAGCAAGGTAAGATTTTGGTCGCATTGATTCTTCGGGATTTGGTTTTATAGCTCAATAGGCTTTGTTAAAATATTAAGTGTTGGCCGAATGTAGGGGACTAAGATCTAGAACATTAAATTGGGATTCTTCGGGATCTAAGTGGAAGCGATAAGTATATCAGGTGTGTACCCCACACTAAACCTTATTAGATTACGGCTTAAATTAGTTGTGTGTTTATAATAATATGAATGTGGCCAAAGGTACCATGCAATGGTACAAAGTACTCAGGTACGTTTACCCACTCCTACTATGAGTATAATATGATCTGTTATGGCACGCATGTGAAACTATAAGAATGTGAATAAAGAATATGGCATGATATTGCATGTTTTGTATGGCATGGGCATATGGGTTATATGGAAAGGGGAAGTGATTGGTGGTTATATACCCCAATATATGAATGTGGTGGCCGGTCACAATATCTCGAATGTGGTGACTTCGGTCACGTTATTCGAATGTGGTGTCTCATGACACAAAATAATTATCTGGTGGCTATGCCACGAATATTATAAGAGGCGATGAGCACGTCATTGCAATGACGCGCCGATGATGTGTAGCGGATGGAGGGTTGACTTAGTAGTCCCCACGGTGTGCAGGTTGGTACGGGTGATGTGTAGCGGATGGTAACTAGGTTTGGGTTCGGGTTTGCATCATTTTATTATTTAATTATATGCATATGTATGAACTGATATGCCTAAACTATTGGGATTTAGTGTTGGTTACACATTGAGTCTGTTTGACTCACCCCCGTTGGGAATATTTTTCAGGTGACACTCGGTGATGGACCGGGTCGGCGGGAGCTTAGTGGTGGCCATGCTCAGCACAAAGATTATTTTCAATTTGGACTCTTCATTTTCTTACAAGTATCTTGGATTTATTTCGGGTTTTCCTTTGATGTAATAAGGCCACTAGTATGAAACTCTTTATGCATGCACTTTAATTATTTAGTATGATACAAATTTTATCAATTTAAAGTTTAAGCAACTTTTCTAAAAAAAAATAAATTTTAAATGTTTAGACACCTAAACACAAACAATTTTCGAATTAAAGATTAACCCCAAGACAACTCGGTATTTTTATAAAACCACCCAAATTTTCCAAGGTAATAAACATGAAATTAAAACGTTTTACTCGAGGAACATACCAGATCCGATGCAGGCTCGTGGGCCGGGTTTGGGGTGTTTCAAATTAGTATCGAGCCCAGTTCAAAACTCGGGCTCTGGGGTTTTAGGCTCCAAAGCGTTTTCTAAAAATGGGCTTTTTAAAGGATAGCAGTGCATTAGCTCGGCATGGCACTGCGTTTCCGACCCAAGTCCGCATAGGGTAAGTACCTAAACCATTGTGTGTTATACATGTGGGCTTTATGGGCTTTATGGGACGTAAACTAGTTTAAATAGACTACGATGGACTATAGGCTTAGTTTAAACCACTTCTTAAACTTTCATAAGACTTAATTTCACTAAACAAACCCGTTAACGAGCCACAAGACTAGGGTGTGGTAACCGTCGACGCATGTCTAGGATTGGATCCAGGAAGAGCTTGGTATTTAAGCAGTCCTAGTGACTCACCTCCTCTTATTTGGAATCCTACAGTGCGTAGTATTGACTGCTCACCTTAGTCGAGTTAGGGTGTGGCAATAGGCGACGCATGCCTAGGGGTGGATTCGGGGAGAGCTTGGTATTTAAGCGTCCTAGCGACTCACCTCCTCTTGCGGGAATCCTACTGCAGTGCGTGGTGACTATTCACCCTAGTTATGAGGACTCGTTGATGGGCTAAACCCTATAATTAAAACCCGAAAGGGACCAGCCACCCTAGTTTGAAAAAAAAAATTACCGAAATACCCCCGGATTTCAAAATTACCGAAATACCCTTATTTCATAAAATCACCAAGGATCCCTGAATTGGAAAATTTATGAAATTACCCCTGATTTACATTTTTTTAAATTAACCCCGATTTATTACCAAAATACCCCTATAGGTGAAATGACGAAAATACCCCTGGGATAGGAATAGGACGAAAATGTTTGAATGATGAATGTGTGTTGAATGAATGTGCTCCTTTAAATTAGGATAGAAGACTTGAAACTTTGATCGATCGAAAGAACTACTTCTAAACTTCTTTCATAAAATTTCTTCACGGATAATCAGTGGAACAAAATACTAATGCATAAAAATTTCTTAATCAGATTAAAGCGCGATCATAGACATGAGTTCTAGGGGACATGGTCGTAATGTGCGAGGACGTGGTAGAGGCAGAATGGTCGTATCGGAACCCGTTAGGTCTGGTCAAGGGTTCGAGAATGAGGTACCAGCACCACCACCACCGATTGCTGGTGTCGAGCAGCAAGATCAGACGGGGGATGATGCAGTATCGCAGGCAATGTTGCGAGTTCTTGAAATGGTGGCTAGAGCAGGAGGAAATATGGGAGCTCGAAATCTGCACCCGGCGACTCAGAGCCAATGGAAATTTGAGGTGTTCCGTGGTGTATCCGGTGTGGCACCCAAGATCTGGTGAGTATTGGTTGGAGGCAACCCAACGCAATTATGGATGAGTTGGATCGACCCACGAGAGAAACCGAAAGGGATGGTGGCATTACTCGCGACGAAGCCTATCAATGGTGGCTCACAGTTCGGGATGGTGCCATAGCGGAGGATCTCACTTGGGAGTATGTCAAGGTGGCGTACCAGAAGAAATATGTTGGTACTCACTATATTGATGCGCAAAGGAAAGCATTTTTGGGGCTGGTTCAAGGGAATAAGTCCGTAGCGGAGTATGAGGCTGAGTTCTTAAGGCTGAGCCGATATGCTCGAGGAGTAGTGGCTACGGAACATGAACGATGTGTCCGATTTGAGGACGGACTAAGGGATGATCTGAGGTTATTGATAGCTCCGCAGTAGGAACAGGAATTTGCCGTATTAGTGGAGAAGGCCAAAGTGGCCGAAGGAGTTAAGGACTCTGTAAGGCAGAACTCTGATCGGAATAGGCAGAAAAGAGGATTTAGACTAGCAGGGTCAGCTGGGAACACTCAAAAGAGGCCTAGAGTTGATGGGCCGCGAGGTCGACAAGGCCCAGTGCACAGAGGGCAATACCGCACATGTCTTTGAGTGTGGGAAAAAGCACTTAGGAGAGTGTTGGAAGAAAAGCGGGAGGATGTTTTAAGTGTGGGTCTAAGGACCACATGATTAAATCTTGTCAGATAAAGATGAGGCGGGGCCGACCAACGAGGCAAAATGGTAATCGGTGGTAGAGGTGACAGCGACCTCGGCGAGGTCGTGGTGCGAATGGCGAGAGGTAATGGTTTTGGAAGAGGGCGTGGAACACTGGCGAGAGGTGTTGGTAATGCAGAGGCAAGACAGCCGGGTCTAGTGTATGCAGTTCGTCGAAGGGAGGACGAAGATGCACCAGACGTCATAACCGGTACGTTCCTTATATCTGGCAAGCCTTATTTTGCTTTGATTGATGTGGGCTCGACCCATTCTTATGTTGCAAGTAGTGTAGTTGAAACACTAGGCATAGCCTCTGAACTATCTGATAGGGAGATGACTGTAGTGAGCCCACTAGGCCAAACTGTAGTGGTGAAGAAGATCTTTCGGAGTGTACCTCTAGAAATTCAAGGAGTGATTTTCCCTGCCGACTTAATGGAACTTCCCTTCGGAGAATTAGATCTCATACTTGGCATGGACTGGCTAGTAGAACACCGAGCTATATTGGATTGTGCAGCTAAACGAATGGAGTTAAAGACGCCGGAGGATGAGGCAATAATTATGATAGGAGAAAGAAGAAACTACTTGTCTAACGTAGTCTCTGCCTTAAAGGCTGATAAAATGGTTCGGAAAGGGTGCAAGGCATTTCGACTTTTGTTAGGCGTTGGATGCCAAAGAAGGGGAGTTAGTGGAGTTAGAGCAAGAAAGGAGTTTGTGGATGTGTTTAGGAGGAGTTACAGAATACCCCGGGGGAGAGGTGGAGTTTGGAATTGATTTGTTGCTGGAGGCAGCGCCCGGTATCTATCGCTCCGTATAGAATGGCACCGAAGGAGTTGGTTGAGCTCAAGGCTCAAATCCAAGAGTTGCTTGATCGTGGGTTCATTCGACCCAGTGTGTCTCCGTGGGGAGCACCGGTCTTGTTTGTGAAGAAAAAGGATGGAACTACGCGTATGTGCATAGATTATCGGCAGTTGAATAAGCTGACCATCAAGAACAAGTACCCTTTGCCAAGGATAGACGACTTTTTCGATCAGCTTAAGGGGGCAGCGGTATTCTCGAAGATAGATTTAAGGTCTGGATATCATCAGCTTAAGTTGAAGGAAGCAGATATCCATAAGACAGCCTTTCGAACAAGATACGGACACTATGAGTTTGTAGTAATGCCGTTTGGGTTGACGAACGCCCCAACCGCGTTCATGGATATGATGAACCGGGTTTTTCAACCTTACTTGGATCGGTTCGTTGTTGTGTTCATCGACGATATCCTAGTATACTCCAAGTCTGAGGAAGAACATGACGAGCATCTCTGGAAAGTGTTACAAGTGTTAAGGGAGAAGAAGCTATATGCCAAATTCAGCAAGTGCGAGTTTTGGCTTAAGGAGGTTGCATTCTTAGGGCATGTAGTGTCTGCAGAAGGGATAAGGGTGGATCCTAGGAAAATCGAAGCAGTGCTGGATTGGAAACCACCTAAGCCTGTGGCTGAGATTTGAAGTTTCTTGGGATTGGCAGGCTACTACAGAAGGTTTGTGGAAGGATTTTCATCAATAGTTGCACCTTTGACGAAGTTGTTGAGAAAGGAAGTACCTTTCGTTTGGACAGATAAGCAACAGGAGAGCTTTGAGAAGCTTAAGAGGGTTTTGACTGAAGCTCCAGTTTTGATTCAACCTGAGGCAGGAAAGGATTTCGTGGTGTATTGTGACGCTTCCCATATAGGCTTGGGTTGCGTACTGATGCAAGACGAGAAGGTGGTAGCTTATGCGTCTCGACAACTAAGGCCTCACGAGGTTAACTACCCGACGCATGACTTGGAACTGGCGGCAGTGGTTTTTGCTCTTAAGGTGTGGAGGCACTACCTTTATGGAGAAAAGTCAATGATCTACACGGACCACAAGAGTCTTAAGTATCTGTTGACTCAGAAGGAGCTGAACTTGAGACAGCGAAGGTGGGTGGAATTACTGAAGGATTATGATTGTTCCATAGAGTATCATCCGGGCAAGGCGAATGTAGTGGCAAATGCCTTAAGTTGGAAAGTGGTGTCGAATCTGAGGGCAATGTTTGCACATCTGAGCTTGTATGACGATGGAAGTCTGCTGGCAGAGTTGCAAGTTAAGCCGTCATGGCTGAATGAGGTAAAGGAAAGTTAGTTAGTGGATGAGGAATTAAGTGCTAAGTTGCAGCAAGTGCAGAGTGGAGAGTTGGAAGATTATGGTATTAATAACGAAGGGGTGTTGTGTTTTAAGGGTAAGGTCTGTATGCCGAGGAACAAGGAGTTAAGGCAGAGGATTCTTCAGGAATCGCATGGTAGCCCCTATGCTATGCATCACGGAGGTACTAAATTGTACTGAGGATCTAAGGGAGCAGTTTTGGTGGCACAGTGCGAAGAAGGAGATTCTACGAATTTGTCGGCAAGTGCTTAGCGTGTCGACAAGTTAAGGAAATTTGAACACCAAGTTCCGTCAGGATTACTTCAACCGATAATGATTTCGCAGTGGAAGTGGGAGAGAATTACCATGGACTTCGTTAGTGGGTTTCCCCTTATGCCTACTAAGAAAGACTCGGTATGGGTGATAGTGGACCGGTTGACCAAGTCCGCGCACTTCATTCCGGTAAGAGTTGATTATTCTTTGCAGAAGTTAGCAAAGTTATATGTGGCGGAAATTGTGAGGTTGCATGGAGTGCCACTATCAATTATTTCAGATAGGGATCCAAGCTTTACGTCTCGATTTTGGAAGGCTCTACATCAGGCTTTGGGCACTAAATTGGATTTCACTACGGCTTTTCATCCACAGTCAGACGGGTAGTCTGAACGAGTAATCCAAGTGTTGGAAGATATATCTTTGAGAGGTGTGTGATAGAGTTCAGAGGAAGTTGGGAAGAATATTTGCCGTTAGCGGAATTTGCATACAACAACGGCTATCAAGCGGTGATTCGGATGGCACCGTATGAAGCACTGTATGGACGAAAGTGTCGCACTCCTACGTGTTGGACGAAATTGGGGGAACGACGAGTTTTGGGTCCAGAGATTGTGGCAGAATCCGAAGAAAAGGTTGAGGTAATTCGGGCACGATTGAAGGAAGCATCTGATAGGCAGAAGTCGTACGCAGATCTTAAGAGGAAAGAAATAGAATTTGATGTGGGAGATCAAGTGTTTCTTAAGGTATTGCCTTGGAAGAAGGTGATGAGATTTGGTCGCAAAGGGAAGTTAAGTCCGAGGTTTATAGGACCATATCAGGTATTGAGGCGAGTTGGACCGGTGGCATACCAGTTAGAGTTGCCTTCGGAATTGAAGCAGATACACGACGTATTCCATGTGTCCATGCTACGTCGTTATCATTCGGATCCATCTCATGTAGTTCCGGTTGAAGAGGTGGAGCTAAGGCCGGATTTGTCTTATGAGGAAGAGCCGATTCAGATTCTAGAACGCGATGGGAAAGTGTTACGGAGAAAGTAAGTTCCTTTAGTCAAAGTGTTATGGCGCAATCATGGATCGGAGGAAGCTTCGTGGGAGCCAGAAGAGGCAATGCGACAGCAATACCCTCACTTGTTTTAGCCAGGTAATTTCGAGGATGAAATTATTTTAAGGGGGTAGAACTGTAATATCCCGGGAATTGTGGCCTATGCATTTTGTTTAATTATATGGAATAGCATGTCTATGTGAACGGTGAATGTGTTCTATGAATTTTGTGAATTTTGTGAACCTTAGTGTGTAAAGAAATACCTTAGAAATATTAAGTTTTAAAGTTTAAAAAGGGGAACTAAGGCAAGATGGTCTTAAGAGAAAATGTAGGGGAAATATGACACAGAATTGGGCTTGGTAAAGCGGCTTGAAGGCGCCACTTAAAGCCTAGGTAAGTGACGCCGCAAGCATGTGTACAGGGCCAAGGTTCGAGTCGCGTGGGAAACAATATTTTGGGGCTTTTATTTTGCATGTTTACGTCAAGGAGAGGGGGAGGTGATGGACGGCTATGGGACTTTTGAAAGATAAGGATAAAGACTTGTCTTGTTCTTTTAAAATTCGGCTATTATGAGGAGATAATAGTTGACCCATTCAAATTATTTTGAATGGATTGAAGAGAGGAAAAATAGGAGGAAAATTTGGAATTTGATAGAGGAGAATGAGAAGTGGCGGCCAAGGGACTCCTTTAGTGATGAATTTCGGTCATGAAAGGGAGTAGGTGCGAATTTCTTTTTGTTATTGAGCATCCACTTTCTTCTTCTTTTTCTTTTAGCCTTCTAGCTGAATTCTTCTAGCCTTTCTCTTTACATCTTTTTCCTTTTCAACCTTGATTATACATCTTTTCCTCTTGTGGCCGAATTTTCCATCACCATTTGAAAAGGCTTAGCCGAACCTCAAGGCAACCTTTAGCCGATTGTTCAGCAAAGCCTAAAGTCGAAGTTCACTTCTTTTGAATTGATTTCTCCTGCAAGCTCTTAGCCGATTTCTTAAGGGTAGTGGTCAATTGCGTTTCGATTGTCCTTTTGGTAAGAATCTCTCTTAGTTGAACCCTTATTCTTTTCCTTCTCTAACTGATGAAAAGCAAGGCTTTAATCTCATTATTGTTGTGACCGAAACCTTGAAGGATCTCTCGGGATTTGGCTATAGTCGACTATAAGGAAGAGATTTTCGGGATTCCAACATCCATGGTAAGTCATGAGGTATTCGGCCAAGGCCATATTCAATAGTTTAGATCTATACTTTACTTGTTCGAAAGCCGAAAACTAATCCGTGAAGTGATTTAGTGCTAGCCGATTGCAAGAGGGATTATCTCAGAGTTTTGGGATTTGATTAGTGATCAAATCGGCAGCAAGGTAAGATTTTGGTCGCATTGATTCTTCGAGATTTGGTTTTATAGCCGAATAGGCTTTGTTAAAATATTAAGTGTTGGCCGAATGTAGGGGACTAAGATCTAGAACATTAAATCGGGATTCTTCGGGATCTCAGTGGAAGCGATAAGTATATCAGGTGTGTACCCCACACCAAACCTTATTAGATTACGGCTTAAATTAGTTGTGTGTTTATAATAATATGAATGTGGCCAAAGGTACCATGCAATGGTACAAAGTACTCAGGTACGTTTACCCACTCCTACTATGAGTATAATATGATCTGTTATGGCATGCATGTTGTAACAACCCAAACCCGGCCCAAACACTACGACCGAATTTGACTTGCTACCGAGTAAAACCTTGTGAACACCATTTCGAAAAACACTAAATTTTCATTGAAAACCCCTCGTTTTCGGTTGTCTTGTCAAAGCTACCCTTAGGTTTAATTTGGAATCTTAATTAAGTCCAATTGTTATACCAGTTTCAAGTGTGCCCGATGGCACGAAAAAGCATTTTCGTGTTAATTTAAGAAAACGTGTGATTTTTAGTTCAATTTAATAATATAGTTTAAAGCAAATATCCAACATAAAAGAAAATAACACCAATGTAGTTTAAGGAGGCCTTATTACAACCCAAGTAAAAATAAAGGAATTTAAAGTTCTATAAATTTGAATCCTTTGCATGGCCACCTCGAGTCCAACCGGCTCCTCCACCGCCATCTACGAGTCACCTGAAAAATGTTAAAGGAGAAGGTGAGTCACCAAGACTCGATATGTAACCCTTCCCTTGGTTAATACAACATTTCATACACAACATATAATGATTAATTAAGCAAAGTATCGTGTACCCAACCTAACCAACCAAACACCTTTGCCTACCCCATGTGGTACCAAACCACTTTTGGTGACCGTAGTCACGATGTGTTACCAAAATGCTTTGGTGGTGCCAAACCACTTTGGTGACATATAGTCACAATGTGCTACCAAAGCACGGTGTCCAGTAGACACAAATCGGGTGATGGGGCCAACCCATCGTGTGATACCAAATCACCGCGAGACGATCCCATATCTCAAGTGGGGCCAACCCACGGTGGTGTTAACCACAGGGACAAGTCGCTATGAGGTACCAAACCTCTGGAGGTACCAAACCTCTGGTGACATATAGTCACAGTGTGCTACCAAAGCACTGGTGCTCGTCAGCACAATATCACTGCCCCCTCCTCTCATCAACCCATGTCAAGTAGTTAAAAACAGAACATACACATATCACATGTATCAAACAATCCATGCTTCCCAAAAGCATTATCATCAATCTCATACAAATAGAGACTTACCGGTATCCTCGCTTGTACCATTAAGGCACTAAAGCCGTATCTACATAAAGCAGATTTACACATAACATACACTTAATACACTTTATTAACCATTATACGTGTGTATGTACACACCTGTCACCAACGAGGAGTCTAATCCCGAGGATTAAAGAAATCGGCCTCCCAAGATCCACTTGTTCCTATATTCGGCCAAACATGGGAGTTAGTACTATGGCCTATTCGGCCAAACCAAATATTTAAAAGGGTTCTCTTTTTGAACCCTAATCCTTACCCGAGTGCCTTAGTACCCAAATTACTATACTCTGAATGATTTTACTTCCCTGAAATCGGCAACTATTAGTAGCCTTCGGCTTAAACGAATATTAACTAAATTCATAGATCCTTACCATTACTTACCCCAAAATCGATTGCTATAGGTTTGGAGGATTCAACCTACCGCGTGGAGATCCCGAAGTCCTAGGTGAAATCGGCTTCTCAACCGATTGGAAGAAGAATCCCAGAGAGACTTGGGTCACCCTTAGTATTCGGCCAAGACCATAGAGTAGAGGAAGAGAGTTTTCGGTATACCACTAGAGCATAATCGGCCAAGGGGAAAGAAAATAATAGGGGAGAAAGGTGGTAGAAGATTCGGCTTGAAAGCTTGAGAGAATGGTGAAAACGCAAGAGCAAAAGAGGGCTAGGGAATTCGGCTAAGAGAAGTAGAGAGTGTTTGGCCAAGGGTTTGAGAGAACAAGGAAAATAAAAGAACACAAGGGAGAGGGGTTAGGGTTTTCGGCAACTTAGCAAGAATGGAAAAAACCAAAACAATGAGCTAGGGTGGGGTTTTTATAAGCATTCGGCCTCCCCCTTCAAGCTTGAGTCCAACCTAGGCAACAAGGAGTTCAACTCTAGCCGTCCACTCCTCTTCACCAAGGAGTCCCACATTCGGCCATCACCTAGTTTTCTCTAGGCCACCCATTTAAATTAATTCAAACTAATTTGAATTAATTCCCTTTTATCAAATAATTTTGAATTAATCACCTAATAATCCCTTTTAATTTAAATAATATCCTTGATGCAATTATCATATCTCTTGTATTATCAAAAGGTTTAAGCAAATTAAATCTAATTTAAAATGCTTAAATTATCCCTTAATAAAAACCCCTTTATTATCCAAAATAAAAAGAATTTGAGGAGAGAAAAACTCTCCACAAGTGCGAATCCATCCAAAATGCAAAAAGGAGAGGGATCCTTGTGACTCAACCAAGGCTCTCCCTTCCCCTTAATGTGGCGTCACATGTAGCTCTTAAGTGGGCTTCTTTTGCCACTTTACCAAGGCCTAATTAGTGTTAATAATACCCACATTTATTCTTATAACACCACTTACCAAGGCTCCCTTCTTTTAAAAGTTAAAAACTAAAATTTCCTACCAAATCGAGCCAACACAAAGCCTTAACTTGACCATTATTATTCCATAAATAATGACACAGCAGTTTCATACATAAGAAAAATAATCCATTTCCAAATAGCCCCGTTTTGGGATGTTACAGTTCTACCCCCTTAAAATAAATTTCGTCCTCGAAATTCCTTGATCAAAAGAGATGGGGGTATTGCTGCCGCATCACCTCCTCGGGCTCCCACGTAGCTTCTTCCACTCCGTGGTTCCGCCATAACACTTTTACTAAAGGCACTGCCTTCCTACGTAGGACTTTCACATCTCGGTCTACAATCTGAACCGGTTCTTCCTCAAAAGATAAATCCGTGTTCACCTCAATCTCGCTCGCTCGCGGCACAACGTGCGAAGGATCTGACCGATACCGTCTCAGCATTGATACATGGAATACGTCATGAATCTGACTCAGTTCTGCCGGCAACTCTAGCTGATAAGCTACCGGTCCCACTCGCTTCACAACAGTATATGGCCCAATGAACCTTGGGCTCAGCTTCCCTTTCCGTCCAAATCTCAACACCTTTTTCCAAGGCGACACTTTCAGAAAGACTTTGTCTCCCACAGCATACTCCATTTCCTTGCGTTTGAGATCGGCATAAGACTTCTGCCTATCCGATGCTTCCTTGAGACGAGACCGAATCACCTTGACTTTGTCTTCCGTCTCGGTTACCAACTCTGGACCTAGAACTTGTCTTTCTCCCAACTCCGTCCAACATGTAGGAGTACGACACTTTCGTCCATATAGAGCCTCGTATGGAGCCATTTGGATACTCGCTTGATAACTATTGTTATAGGCGAATTCCGCTAATGGTAGGTACTCCTCCCAACTACCACTAAAATCCAAGACTGACCTCTTAGCATGTCCTCTAAAATCAGTATCACCCTTCCCGTCGTCAGTCGATTTGTGGATGGAAAGCCGTCTTGAAATCTAACAGTGTACCCAAAGCTTGATGCAATGCTTTCCAAAACCTTGACGTGAATCGGGATCCCTATCCGAGATAATCGACATTGGCACACCATGCAATCGACTATCTCACCACATACGACTTCGCTAGCTTCGAGTGAATAATCCATTCTCACCGGCATGAAGTGAGTGATTTAGTTAGGCGATCCACAATTACCTGCATCGCATCCTTCTTGGTGGGCGTAAGGGGTAGCCCACTAACAAAATCCATGGTGATCCTCTCCCATTTCCATTGAGGATCTTTATTGGTTGAAGTAGTCCCGATGGTGACCGATGTTCAGCCTTAACCTCTTCGACACGTCGGACACTTCCCTACGAACTCCGTTATCTCACGCTTCATCCTGTGCCACGAGATCAATTTCGCAAATCTCCATACATCTTGCTTCCTCCGGGATGCATAGCGTATGGGCTGCTATGTGCATCTTGGAGAATTTTACGCCTTAAATCAGTATCTTTTGGCATACATACTGCGTCCTTGAAAACAAAGCACTCCATCAATAGACATTGTACCCTTCCAATCCACCGTCTTGAACTTGTACCCTCTTAGAGCTCAAGCCTTCATCCACTGCTTGCTTTTCTTTAATCTCCTCAATCCAAGTCGGCTTTACTTGAAGTTCTGCCAAAAGACTCCCATCACCATACAGACTTAACCGAGCGAACATTGCTCTTAAGTCCGTTCGCTTCCAGGCTCAATGCGTCAGCTACCACATTAGCCTTACCCGGATGGTACTCGATTGAACAATCGTAGTCCTTTAGTAGTTCAATCCACCGACGCTGTCTCAGATTCAGATCCTTCTGAGTCAGAAGATACCTCAAGCTTTTGTGATCCGTGTAGACCATCGACTTCTCTCCATACAGGTAATGTCTCCATATCTTGAGCGAAGGCGACCATTGCTAACTCTAAGTCGTGAGTTGGGTAGTTAACCTCATGCGATCTTAATTGACGGGATGCATAGGCTACTACCTTCCCATCCTGCATCAACACACATCCCAAACCGGTGTGAGATGCATCACAATAGACTGTGAATAACTTCCTGCTTCAGGCTGCACCAAAACCGAGCTTCCAGTCAAAATCTTCCTTAACTTATCAAAGCTTTCTTGTCGCTTTTCCGTCCATACAAATGGGACACCTTTCCTTAGCAACTTAGTTAACTGCACGCTATTAGAGAGAATCCTTCCACGAATCTCCGATAGTATCTGCTAAACCCAGAAAACTTCAGTATTTCACCACCGTCTTAGGTGGTTTCCACTCTAATACTGCCTCAATCTTGCGAGGGTCTACTCTAATTCCTTCAGCTGATACTACATGCCCTAAGAAAGCCACTTCCCTAAGCCAAAATTCACACTTACTGAATTTGGCATATAATTGCTTCCCCCTCAATACTTGCAGAACTATCCGTAAATGCTTGTCATGCTCCTTCTTCTGTCTTTGAATAAACCAATATGTCGTCTATAAACACCACACGAACTGGTCCAAGTACTGTTGGAATACTCTATTCATCAGGTCCATGAATGCCGCCGGTGCATTGGTCAACCCGAATGGCATTACCAAGAACTCGAAATGCCCATACCGAGTTCGGAATGCCGTTTTGTGAACATCAACCTCTTTCACCTTTAATTGGTGATAACCCGACCTAAGGTCTATCTTCGAAAACACCGAGGCACCCTTCAGTTGATCAAACAAGTCGTCAATCCGAGGCAACGGATACTTGTTCTTGATCGTTAACTTGTTCAACTGACGGTAGTCGATGCACATCCGCATAGAACCGTCCTTCTTCTTGACAAACAACACAGCGCCCACGGAGATATACTTGGTCGTATAAACCCTCTATCCAAGAGCTCCACGAATTTGAGCCTTTAGCTCCACCAATTCCTTTGGTGCCATTCGGTATGGTGCTATGGACACAGGTGCCGTTCCAGGTAGCAAGTCTATACCGAATTCGACTTCTCGATCCGGAGGCAATCCCGGAAGTTCTTCTGGGAATACATCAGCAAATTCCCCAACCGTTCGGACCTTTTCAATTACTAACTCCTTAGTTTCCAAAGCATGATTTGAACCAAATACGCCTCACAACCCTTCTTGACCATCCTTTCCGCCTTCAAGGCGGTCACTACGCTGGATAGGTAATTCCTCCTATCTCCTATCATAACCACTTCATCACCTTCCGCTGCCTTAAGAACCATGCGCTTGGTCACGCGATCCAACCTTGCTTGGTACTTAACCAACCAATCCATACCGAGGATCAAATCGAACTCCCCAAGCGGTAGTTCCATTAGATCACTACAAATACTACCCCTTGAAGTTCTAGGGTACGCCTCTATAAAGTCTATCTACGACTACGGAGTGACCTAAGGGGGCTAACTACGGTCATCTCCCTAGAAGCGGTTTGAGTTTAGGTCCATAGTTCCTACCACACTACTAGCAATGTACGAAAAGCGCCGAGCCCACATCAATCAATGCAACATAAGGGAAACCGAAAATTAGAAACGCATCTGGGTTATAACATCCGGTGCGTCACCTTCCTCGCGACACCTCGCTGCGTAAACTAAGCCAGCCGCCTAGCCTCTGTGTTGCCCTGAACCTGCGCCTTGAGTTCCACGACCTCTGTTAGGACCGTTGTTTCCTCTACCATTACCACGACCCCTCTGTGGTCCTACATTCCTATCTTGAGCACGGTTCTGACCCTCTGGCTGTTTCTTAGCTAGTTTTTGGGGACAATCTCTGACGCGATGCTCCAAAGATCCACACTCAAAGCATCCTTTGTCACCAGTCCAACATCCTCCCCAATGGGTCTTTCCACGCGACAGACCGAGTCGGCCTCGATTAGCGAGTTGTGGGCCTTGCTGCCTGATTGGGCCCACTTGGCCTAGCCTTTTTCTGAGCACTCCCGCTTGATCCAGCTGACCCAAAACTTCTCTTCTGATTGTTCTTACTATAGTTCTGCCTCACAGCCTCCTTGATTCCTTCGGCTACCTTAGCCTTCTCCACTAGAGATGAGAACTCACGAACTCATTGTGGGGCAATCAAGAACCTTAAATCATCTCGAGTCCGTCCTCAAAGCGGACATGGCGCTCATGTTCGTGAGAGCCACGATGCCTCTCGCATATCTACTCAACCTTAGAAATTCCGCCTCATATTCAGGACACGGACTTAGTTCCTTGAACTAATCCCTAAAAGCCTTTCTCTGTGGCGTCGGTGTAGCTAATGCCCACATACTTTTTTTTACGATAGGCGGTTCTCAAATACTCCCAAGTCAAATCATCTGCTGTAGCCCCATCTCGAACCGTTAGCCACCACCGATATGCTTCATCCTTCGTGGTTTACACCGCGCCTTTCGCTTTTTCCTCCTCGCCAAAGTCAAGGTCATCCATGATTCTTTCGATTGACTCTAGCCAATATTCCATTGCACTAGGTGCCACTCCCGACACACCTCGGAATACCTCCGCTCCGTTAGATCGAGTCGCCGGGAACAGATTTCCGAGCTCCAACATTTCCACCGCCCCACCACCATCTCCAAAACTCGCAACACACTTGCGATACCGACTCGCCACCGGCTCGCGCTCGGCCGCCTCACTCTAAAAGTAGGAGGTGGTGGTGGCGATGGTACCTCATTTTTTCGAACCTTGTCCTCGACTGATGGGTTCAGACACCGTCATCCTACCCCTACCACGTCCACGGCGTCCACGTCCTCTAGAACTCATTCTATCTACCGCGCTTTTAATCTGATTAAGAAAAATTTTATGTGTTAGCATTTGTTTCACTTTATTACTCGCGAAGAAGTTTTATGGATGAGGTTTAATCAGAGATTCTTTCGAGCAAACAATGTTTCAGTTTCCTATCCTAGTTCACACAAAGAAGTCCATGCATCCATTCCTTAATACTTTCCATACCTATTCACTCATCGGACATTTACTCGCCATTTCTAACCTGTGGGTATTTTTGCCTTTTTCCCTACAGGGTATTTTTCGTAATTTTTCAAAACCAAAATATTTTGCTGATGATTTCCAAAGCTAATCTACTTGATATTTGATAAAATAGTTGAAATTTTTAAGCAAAACCGACGATTTAATATTTTATGGGTCAGGGGCATTTTGGTAATTTTACTCCTAAGGGTATTTCTGTAATTTTCCACAAGTCAAGTTTTCCGAGAAAAACATTGTATACCTAGTGTTCTAGGGTTTAATAGGGTTATTGGATAAGTTTTGAAAACATTAGGGCTTGTTGTCTCGTTCTATTTTGAAAAACAAGGCTAATTCCCTTTTTGGGTTTTAATCATTGTTTTTAGCCTATGACCGAGCCTTCACGATCGGGGTGAACCAAAGCTACGCACAGTGCGTAATTCAAGTGAAGAGGAGGTGGGTCACGCGGACCGCTTAAATACCAAGCTCTCACTGAACCTTTCTAGACATGCGCACGCAGGTTACCACACCATCCGAGCCCTGCGAGTTAGGGTGAACCGAAGCTACGCACTGCAGGATACTGCGAAGAGGAGGTGAGTCACGAGGACCGCTTAAATACTGTGCTCTTCCCGGATCCAATCCTAGACATGCGTCTGGGGTTACCACACCTAGCTCATTGACTAAGTCATAGGTTGGTTTAGTTCTTTAAGTCTTATGCTTCATTGTGTTTGAGTAATCTAGCCTTAGGGTCCCAAGTCCTATAAGTCTATCTCGTTCCATGCTTCCTACCCTTCTACGAATATAATTCACGAAAGGTTTAAATGTACTTACGGGCGGATCGGTGTCGAGACTCGGGCCATGCCGCTTAAAAACAGAGTAAATCACACCATAAGGCCTACCAAAAACATTTTTGGGCCTTGGGCCCCCAGTAGAGCTTTGAACTGGTCGATACCAATTCTCAGAACAACCCAAACCCGGCCCAAACACTACGACCAAATTTGACTTGCTACCGAGTAAAACCTTGTGAACACCATTTGAAAAACACTAAATTTTCATTGAAAACCCTCGCTTTCGGTTGTCTTGTCAAAGCTACCCTTAGGTTTAATTTGGAATCTTAATTAAGTCCAATTGTTATACCAGTTTCAAAGTGTGCGATGGCACGAAAAAGCATTTTCGTGTTAATTTAAGAAAACGTGTGATTTTTAGTTCAATTTAATAATATAGTTTAAAGCAAATATCCAACATAAAAGAAAATAACACCAATGTAGTTTAAGGAGGCCTTATTACAACCCAAGTAAAAATAAAGGAATTTAAAGTTCTATAAATTTGAATCCACTGCATGGCCACCTCGAGTCCAACCGGCTCCTCCACCGCCATCTACGAGTCACCTGAAAAATGTTAAAGGAGAAGGTGAGTCACCAAGACTCAGTATGTAACCCTTCCCTTGGTTAATACAACATTTCATACACAACATATAACAGTTAATTAAGCAAAGTATCGTGTACCCAACCTAACCAACCAAACACCTTTGCCTACCCCATGTGGTACCAAACCACTTTGGTGACCAAGTAGTCACGATGTGTTACCAAAACACTGGTGGTGCCAAACCACTGGTGACATATAGTCACAATGTGCTACCAAAGCACTGGTGTCCGTAGACACAAATCGGGTGATGGGGCCAACCCATCGTGTGATACCAAATCACTGGCAGACGATCCCATATCTCAAGTGGGGCCAACCCACGGTGGTGTTAACCACAGGGACAAGTCGCTATGAGGTACCAAACCTCTGGAGGTACCAAACCTCTGGTGACATATAGTCACAGTGTGCTACCAAAGCACTGGTGCTCGTCAGCACAATATCACTGCCCCCTCCTCTCATCAACCCATGTCAAGTAGTTAAAAACAGAACATACACATATCACATGTATCAAACAATCCATGCTTCCCAAAAGCATTATCATCAATCTCATACAAATAGAGACTTACCGGTATCCTCGCTTGTACCATTAAGGCACTAAAGCCGTATCTACATAAAGCAGATTTACACATAACATACACTTAATACACTTTATTAACCATTATACGTGTGTATGTACACACTGTCACCAACGAGGAGTCTAATCCGAGGATTAAAGAAATCGGCCTCCCAAGATCCACTTGTTCCTATATTCGGCCAAACATGGGAGTTAGTACTATGGCCTATTCGGCCAAACCAAATATTTAAAAGGGTTCTCTTTTGAACCCTAATCCTTACCCGAGTGCCTTAGTACCCAAATTACTATACTCAATGATTTTACTTCCCTGAAATCGGCAACTATTAGTAGCCTTAAACTTAAACGAATATTAACTAAATTCATAGATCCTTACCATTACTTACCCCAAAATCGATTGCTATAGGTTTGGAGGATTCAACCTACCGCGTGGAGATCCCGAAGTCCTAGGTGAAATCGGCTTCTCAACCGATTGGAAGAAGAATCCCAGAGAGACTTGGGTCACCCTTAGTATTCAGCCAAGACCATAGAGTAGAGGAAGAGAGTTTTCGGTATACCACTAGAGCGTAATCGGCCAAGGGGAAAGAAAATAATAGGGGAGAAAGGTGGTAGAAGATTCGGCTTGAAAGCTTGAGAGAATGGTGAAAACGCAAGAGCAAAAGAGGGCTAGGGAATTCGGCTAAGAGAAGTAGAGAGTGTTTCGGCCAAGGGTTTGAGAGAACAAGGAAAATAAAAGAACACAAGGGAGAGGGGTTAGGGTTTTTCGGCAACTTAGCAAGAATGGAAAAAACCAAAACAATGAGCTAGGGTGGGGTTTTTATAAGCATTCGGCCTCCCCCTTCAAGCTTGCTGGTCCAACCTAGGCAACAAGGAGTTCAACTCCTAGCCGTCCACTCCTCTTCACCAAGGAGTCCCACATTCGGCCATCACCTAGTTTTCTCTAGGCCACCCATTTAAATTAATTCAAACTAATTTGAATTAATTCCCTTTTATCAAATAATTTTGAATTAATCACCTAATAATCCCTTTTAATTTAAATAATATCCTTGATGCAATTATCATATCTCTTGTATTATCAAAAGGTTTAAGCAAATTAAATCTAATTTAAAATGCTTAAATTATCCCTTAATAAAAACCCCTTTATTATCCAAAATAAAAAGAATTTGAGGAGAAAAACTCTCCACAAGTGCAAATCCATCCAAAATGCAAAAGGAGGGATCCTTGTGACTCGAACCAAGGCTCTCCTTCCCCTTAATGTGGCGTCACATGTAGCTCTTAAGTGGGCTTCTTTTTGCCACTTTACCAAGGCCTAATAAGTGTTAATAATACCCACATTTATTCTTATAACACCACTTACCAAGGCTCCCTTCTTTTAAAAGTTAAAAACTAAAATTTCCTACCAAATCGAGCCAACACAAAGCCTTAACTTGACCATTATTATTCCATAAATAATGACACAGCAGTTCATACATAAGAAAAATAATTCATTTCCAAATAGCCCCGTTTTTGGGATGTTACACATGTGAAACTATAAGAATGTGAATAAAGAATATGGCATGATATTCAATGTTTTGTATGGCATTGGCATATGGGTTATATGGAAAGGGGAAGTGATTGGTGGTTATATACCCCAATATATGAATGTGGTTGCTTCGGTCACAATATCTTAATGTGGTGACTTCGGTCACGTTATCTGAATGTGGTGTCTCATGACACAAAATAATTATCTGGTGGCTATGCCACGAATATTATAAGGGCGACGAGCACGTCGATCGCAACGATCGCTTCGATGATGTGTAGCGGATGGAGGGTTGACTTAGTAGTCCCCACGGTGTGCAGGTTGGTACGGGTGATGTGTAGCGGATGGTAACTAGGTTTGGGTTCGGGTTTGCATCATTTTATTATTTAATTATATGCATATGTATGAACTGATATGCCTAAACTATTGGGATTTAGTGTTGGTTACACATTGAGTCTGTTTGACTCACCCCGTTGGGGAATATTTTTCAGGTGACACTCAGTGATGGACCGGGTCGGCAGGAGCTTAGTGGTGGCCATGCTCAGCACAAAGATTATTTTCAATTTGGACTCTTCATTTTCTTATAAGTATCTTGGATTTATTTCGAGTTTTCCTTTGATGTAATAAGGCCACTAGTATGAAACTGTTTATGCATGCACTTTAATTATTTAGTATGATACGGATTTTATCAATTTAAAGTTTAAGCAACTTTTCTAAAAAAAAAAAAATTAAATGTTTAGACACCTAAACACAAATGATTTTCGAATTAAAGATTAACCCCAAAACAACTCGGTATTTTTATAAAACCACCCAAATTTTCCAAGGTAATAAACATGAAATTAAAATGTTTTACTTGAGGAACATACCAGATTCGGTCTAGGCTCGTGGCTCGGGTTTGGGGGTGTTTCAAATATCATTGAATTTCTTAGTATAATGTACAATATTATCATGAAAATGTTTAATGTTATGTTAAACAAAGTAATCAATAAGATCAAGCATGAGAAAGCCCCGATTGAAGATGAATAGCTTAGGATACTCGATCTATCACATGAAATGAGAAAGTCCGTATAAGTCGAAGCAGAGGCATGGCATCGGCAATCAGACAAGTTATCATGTAAGACCAAGACAAGTCTTGGCATTGAAGAGTTATTATGAGATGAAGACCCGTATAAGCCCAAGCCGAGGCATGGCATTGGTGAGTCTCCAAGCAAAAATGTCATGTAAGTCCAAGACGAGTCTTGGCATTGAAAAGCTATCAAGAGATAGAGATCCCATGTAAGTCCAAGCCAAGGCATGGCATTGGTGAGTAACAAGGAAGATTTCATGTAAGTCCAAGCCAAGGCTCGGCATTGACCAGTTCATGAATAAAGGTACCAAGTAAGACCATGTCAAGACATGGCAATGGTAAGTTCCCAAGGGAACTCACGAGAAAGACTTCGTATAAGTCTATGTCAAGACATGGCCTCGAACCCAAGATTAGATATTCCATGCAAGACCGTATCTAGGATATGGCTTTGGCATCAAGTTATATGTGGAGTGAGATTTAGTATCCTCGGTTATTCATAGAAATTCATCGGGGAAAACGAGTAAAGCTCAAATGAGATAATAAGAAAGTTGAGTAAGCAAAGTTATTATCAAGTTGAAAATGAGTATTATTCATGTTATGAATGATGAATCATAGATTATGATTATTATGTTAAAATATGCTGATCAATATGATCAAGTGATACAGGTACCTTGTTTACCCCTCAAGTATGAGACTAGTAAGTTTCATTAGATATGTAAGAATCAAGTATGAGTAAGTAAGCTTTATAGCTGAAATTGTGATACCATTGTTTATGTCAAATGGTTTATATGAAGCAAGTATGTTGTTATGTGCATTATGTGCAAACTTACTAAGCTAAATGCTTACGTATTTTATTCTTTCTTTACATGTAGTCCCGCCAAGCTAATCTCGTGGATCATTGTCATCGGAGCTCGGAGCACACTATCAATTGCTTTTTTGGTATAGCCAAGTTGTTTACATTAAGTATGCCATGTATAGGAAGCATTTCATTTTGAGTTAAAATGTTGGCTATCAAGCCTAGTATTCTTTTGTATATGGCCAAAGAGATTGGCCTTGAATGATTAAGTATGTATGTTTTTATTTATCAATGAAGTATGCATTCTAGTTCATGATAGATGTAGTAATTGAGTTGTTTAATTGAATGTTGGATTTGATCCTTGATTTTAGGGTGGCCATTGGCTTGGTAAATAGCCTCTAAATGCCCACACGGTTAGACACACGGGCGTGTGTCTAGGCCGTGCGTAACCTGCACCTTAGTCTCATAAGTCAGAATAGGCCACGGGCTAATCCCATGGCCGTGTGTTGAAGCCGTGCATGACACACGGTTGGAACATGGGCGTGTGCCCCGGCCGTGTGAAATAAGTCAGTATATCAAGGTATAGTACACGGTCTAAGTCCACGGGTGTGTCAAGGCCGTGTGTAATTAGTCAGTGTCGACCACGATCGGAAGACATGGGCGTGTAAAGGGGTTCACGGGCGTGTCCCAAACCACATGGGCGTGTGACCTCTACTTTAAAGAAAAGTTTCTGATTAAGTTTCGAAAGTTTTTATATACGTGTATAAGGCCTCGTAGGCCTATGAAATGTATGATTAGACTGAGAAAGAGAATTTTTTAATTCGGAACAAAATTTTACAGCTCGTAAGTGCATGATTAAGCAAGTTAAAGCATAGTAATATCTCGTATCCGGTCTAAGCCTTAGACTCGGGTTTGGGGTGTTAAATTTAGTGGTATCAGAGCTACGGTTTAGTCAGTTCTAGGACTAACGTAGCACGAGTACGAGTCTAGCTATACATGCCATACGTAAGAATGTTTTTATTAAGATAGTGTGACGACTCCTGATGACTTAAATTATGTTTATATATATAGTAAATGGATCCTGAAAGAGATATGGCGGATGATGTAGAAAGTAATGTGCCGGCTCCTGCTGAAGGGACGGTGCCGAATGAGAATGAGAATAGACCCACTACGGTGAGTCAAGGAGGAGGAGAAAAGGCTAGAGAAGCCTTCCTCCATATGATGAACACATGGTACACGGAGTTCGTTCGTACGAACCCGAATGCACAACACCCTCCACCCCCACCTATTCCTCAACCTATCCCAGTAGCCCCTCAAGTAGTAGAGGTGGTAAGAGGAGAGAAGCCTCCGGTTGATAGGATTAGGAAACATGGGGTAGAAGAATTCCGGGCTAGAAAAGATGATGATCCGGAAAAAGCTGAATTCTGGTTAGAAAATACCATCAGGGTATTTAATTAGTTGTCATGCACATCTAAGGAATGCATGAAGTGTGTAGTCTCTCTTTTAAGAGATTCTGCCTATCAATGGTGGAACACCCTTGTGTCGGTGATACCGAGGGAAAAGATCACATGGGAATTTTTCCAAGAAGAGTTCAAGAAAAAATATATCAGTCAAAGGTTTGTGGACCAGAAAAGGAAGGAATTCCTAGAATTAAAGCAAGGCAAGATGTCTGTGACTGATTACGAGCGTGAGTTTGTACGACTCAGTAAATACGCTCGAGAATACGTATCCACCGAGGCCATCATGAGTAAGAGATTCGAAGATGGGCTAAATGATGACATCAAACTGTTTATTGCTGTCTTAGAACTAAAGGAATTTGTGGTGCTAGTAGAGAGGGCTTCCAAAGACGAGGAGCTAGTAAGAGAGAAGAAAAAGTTTGAAATGGAGTCTTGTGATTCGAGAAAGAGACAGTGGAATAAGTCATTCCAATCTGTATCCAAAAAGTCAAGAGATTTCCCTACCCGGTCGGCTACTTCCACTAGATTTTCCAAGAAAGACAAGAGTAGACAGAATTCGGGAAACAAAGCACAGACTACTTCAGTTGCTAGTGTAGGGAATAACCGATCTGATAGACCCGAATGCCCACAGTGTGGCAGACATCATCTCAGTGAATACCGAGCGCATGAAAATGCTTGTTTCAGATGTGGTTCCCAGGATCACTTTATAAAAGATTGTCCTGAGATGATGAAAGAAGAAAGAACTCAGAACCCGAGATCTGGGGGTATGGTCAGGGTAGACCGCAGAGGAACCCCGGAAGTGGGGCAAGTGGTAGAGGTAACCCTAAAAAATAGGCTGTGAGACCTGAGGGTAGGGCGCCTACGAGGACTTATGCCATTCGCGCTCGCGAAGAGGCATCATCTCCTGATGTTATTACGGGTACCTTTTCTCTTTATGATGTTAAAGTTATTGCTTTAATAGATCCCGGATCCACACACTCTTACATTTGTATGGAACTAGTATCCAGTATGAAAATGCCTATTGATTCTATAGAAATTGTGATTAGAGTGTCTAATCCTTTAGGCAAGGGTGTGTTAGTGAATGAAGTATGTAGAGAATGTCCATTAATGATTAGAGGTCATTACTTTAAAGCAAATCTTATGTTGCTACCATTTGATGAGTTTGACATCATTCTTGGTATGGACTGGTTGACCACCCATGATGTAAGAGTTAATTGTGGGAAGAAATATATTGAGATGAGATGTGAGAATGGGGATATTCTCCATATAGAATCAGATGAGCAAAGTAAATCACGAGCAATGATTTCTCATATGACGGCACAAAGATATGTAAGAAAGGGGTACAAGGCATATTTGGCCTTTGTGATGAATGATAAAGAAACAGAGTTAAAGATTGAGTCAGTGCCAATAGTATGTGAGTACGTGGATGTGTTTCCCGAGGAATTGCCAGGACTACCACCTATTAGAGAGGTTGAGTTCAGCATTGAGCTAGCTCCCGGTACTATACCAATATCTATTACTCATTACAGAATGGCTCCAACGGAGTTGAAGGAGCTGAAGTTGCAGTTGCAAGAGTTGACAAATAAAGGCTTTGCAAGGTCAAGTTGTTCTCCTTGGGGTGCTCCGGTTTTATTTGTGAAAAAGAAAGATGGCACTATGAGATTGTGCATAGATTACCGTCAACTTAATAAAGTGATAGTAAAGAACAAGTACCCATTGCCAAGGATCGATGATTTGTTCGACCAATTGAAAGGAGCCACTGTGTTCTCCAAAATAGACTTGAGATCAGGGTACTACCAGTTGAGAGTAAAAGAAGCAGATGTGTCTAAAACAGCCATTCGAACAAGGTATGGGCATTATGAATTTTTAGTCATGCCCTTTGGTTTGACCAATGCTCTGGCGGTATTCATGGACTTAATGAATCGCATTTTTAGACCATACCTTGATAAGTTTGTAGTCGTTTTCATTGATGACATACTGATTTATTCCCGAGATGAGAATGAGCATGCTGAGCACCTACGGATAGTTTTACAGATTCTAGGAGAAAATCAATTATATACCAAGTTCAGTAAAAGTGAATTTTGGCTCAAGGAAGTACGATTTCTGGGACATATTGTCTCGGGAGAAGGAGTTCGAGTAGACCCCATTAAGATTTCGACTATTACGGACTGGAAGCCACCAAAGAATATCTTTGATATTAGAAGTTTTCTAGGCCTAGCCAGCTATTATAGACGATTCGTCAAGGGGTTTTCTATTATTGCAACCCCGATGACTAAATTGTTACAGAAAAATGTGAATTTTGAGTGGACTGAAAGATGCCAACAAAGTTTCGAGAAACTAAAAGCGATGTTGACAGAAGCCCCAGTTTTAGTACAACCTGAGACAGGGAAAGAATTTGTTATTTACAGCGATGCATCCTTAAATGGATTAGGTTGTGTACTTATGCAAGAAGGCAAAGTGATTGCTTATGCCTCTAGACAGTTGAAGCCTCATGAGAAGAATTATCCGACGCATGATTTAGAGTTGGCTGCCATAGTCTTCGCATTGAAGATATGGAGACATCACCTATATGGTGAGATATGTCGGATTTTCACTGATCACAAAAGTTTAAAGTACTTGATGATGCAGAAAGAGTTGAACTTAAGACAACGGAGATGGTTAGAGTTGAAAAAAGATTATGATATGGTCATTGACTACCATCCCGGGAAGGCGAATGTGGTCGCCGACGCTTTGAGTAGAAAATCCCTATTTGCATTAAGGGCAATGAATTCACGGATGACTTTATCCGACGATGGTTCTATTCTAGCTGAGTTGAGAGCTAGACCAACTTTCCTCCAAGAGATCATTGAAGCTCAAAAAGAAGATAGTGGATTGCAAGTCAAGAGAGCTCAGTGCGAGACAGATGTTGAGTCTGATTTCCAGATTAGTCCCAATGGAAGTCTGATGTTCAAAGATAGAGTTTGTGTACCGAGAAAGGAAGAGCTTATTCAGGGAATTTTGCGTGAGGCCCACAACGGATGTTTGTCTATACATCTGGGTGATACCAAGATGTATAATGACTTGAAACAACAGTATTGGTGGCCGAGAATGAAGAAAGATATTTCAGAGTTTGTTTCCAAATGCTTGATTTGTCAGCAAGTAAAGGCTGAACATCAAGTACCTTCGGGTTTGCTTCAACCCATTTTGGTTCCGGAATGGAAATGGGACCGTATTACTATGGATTTTGTAACGGGTCTACCATTATCTCCGAGCAAGAAAGATGCTGTATAGGTTATAGTTGAGAAACTCACGAAGTCAGCTCATTTTATACCTATTCGATTTGATTACTCACTAGACAAGTTGGCTAACTTGTACATTTCAGAAATAGTAAGGCTTCACGGTGTTCCTTGGTCAATCATATCGGATAGAGATCTGAGATTCACATCCAGATTTGGAAGAAGTTGCAAGAGGCCTTGGGTACAAAGTTGAACTTTAGTACCGCTTTTCATCATCAAACTGACGGTCAGTCAGAGAGGTTAATTCAAGTACTCGAGGACATGCTCAGATGTTGTATTCTTGAATTCCGAGGCAGTTGGGAAAAGTTTCTCCCATTAGTAGAGTTTGCCTACAATAATAGTTTTCAGTCGAGCTTAAAGATGGCGCCTTATGAGGCTCTATATGGGCGAAAGTGCAGAATGCCTTTATTTAGGACTGAACTCAAGGAAAACAAAATTCATGGGGTTGATTTGGTTAGAGAAGCTGAAGAGAAAGTGAAAGTGATATGAGAATGTTTAAAAGCTGCATCAGACAGACATAAGTCCTATAGGGACTTAAAAAGAAAAGAGATGGAGTATCATGTCAGAGATAAAGTTTTCTTGAAAGTGTCACCATGGAGAAAAGTTCTCAGATTTTGCCGGAAAGGCAGGTTGAGTCCACGTTTTATTGGACCGTATGAGATTACCGAGAAAGTTGGACCGGTAGCTTACAGATTGGCTCTGCCATCAGAGTTAGAAAAGATACATGATGTGTTTCACGTGTCAATGTTGAGACTCTACCGATCAGATCCTTCACATGTAATTACCCCGTCAGAGATAGAGATTCATCCCAACATGACTTATGGTGAAGAACCAGTTAAGATTTTAGCTTGGGAAGTCAAGCAGCTAAGGAATAAAAGTATTGCCCTGGTAAAAGTATTGTGGCAAAGACATGGAATAGAAGAAGCTACGTGAGAACCAGAAGAAATCATGAGAAACCAGTACCCAAACCTGTTTGCTGGTAAGATTTTCGAGGACGAAAATTCCTAAGAGGGGGAGAATTGTAACATCCCGATTCAGGGCCTAGTCGAAATAGTGGTGCGAGACCACAAATCTGAGTTAGTAAATTGAGTTCTTAAGGTTTATGACATGTTTGCATCATAGTATTAAAGTTCCATGTAGAAATTTTTTGAAATTTACATGGAATGATAAAAAAGGACTAAATTGCAAAAGTTGCAAAATATGAGTTTCTAGAAGCTTTTTCTATGAAATAGCTTTAGAATATTAATTATGAGTCCTTAAATAGCAATTTGCCCAAATTATAATTTTTGGACAAAAATGGACATGAGTTAGAAAAATAGAAATTTTTAAAGAGAAGGGCATTTTGGTCATTAGCCTAATAATTGATTAAAATAGGAAAAAGATGAGAAAAATCTATTCATCTTCTTCCTCTTGTGCCGAAAATTTGGAGACTCCATAGCTAGGGTTCTTCATTTTTTTTCAAGCTTGCTAGTAAATTCATCTTAGCCCCGTTTTTAATATTATTCGTGTTTTTGAAGTTCTCGTATTATGAATTAGCTATTTTTAACTATAAAATGAGCTAAGATGCATGTTCAAAAATCTACCCAAGAGTGACATGCTTGTAAAATGATATTTTATGGAAGTTTAGGAGAGTTTGATGTTAGATAAACATCTTTTTCTAAGTGAATTTCATGAAAAATGCTAGTAAGGACTAGTTTGTAAAAGTTATGAAATTGGTCATACCTATTAGAAATAATGGGAATTGATGATTGCTATAGTATAGAAAATGAATTAGCTAAGCATGAAGTTTAAGAAAGTCGAATGAGATTCATTTTACGAGCCTTGGGGCAAAAGTGCAAATATTAGAAAGTATAGGGGTAAAATAGTAATTTTACCAAAGTATGAGTTAAGAGTCAATGTAGTCAATGTGAGTATTAAATGATCTATTTATGATTATAGATCAAGAAAAACGAAGCCCGAATCGAAATCGAGGCAAGAACAAAGTCGAGGACTAAATTGCATATCTACATACATTTTGTATATCGAGGTAAGTTTGTATGATTTCTAAGCTTTATGATTAATATCATTGAATTGCTTAGTATAATGTACAATATTATCATGAAAATGTTTAATGTTATGTTAAACAAAGTAATCAATGAGATCAAGCATGAGAAAGCCCCGATTGAAGATGAATAGCCTAGGATACTCGATCTATCACATGAAATGAGAAAGTCCGTGTAAGTACAAGCCGAGGCATGGCATCGGCAATCAGACAAGTTATCATGTAAGACCAAGACAAGTCTTGGCATTGAAGAGTTATTATGAGATGAATACCCATATAAGCCCAAGCCGAGGCATGGCATTGGTGAGTCTCCAAGCAAAGATGTCATGTAAGTCCAAGACGAGTCTTGGCATTGAAAAGATATCAAGAGATAGAGATCCCATGTAAGTCCAAGCCAAGGCATGGCATTGGTGAGTAACAAGGAAGATTTCATGTAAGTCCAAGCCAAGGCTCGGCATTGACCAGTTCATGAATTAAGGTACCAAGTATGACCATGTCAAGACATGGCAATGGTAAGTTCCCAAGGGAACTCACGAGAAAGACTTCGTATAAGTCCATGTCAAGACATGGCCTCGAACCCAAGATGAGATATTCCATGTAAGACCGTATCTAGGATATGGCTTTGGCATCAAGTTATATGTGGAGTGGGATTTAGTATCCTCGGTTATTCATAGAAATCCATCGGGGAAAACGAGTAAAGCTCAAATGAGATAATAAGAAAAGTTATTATCAAGTTGAAAATGAGTATTATTCATGTTATGAATGATGAATCAGAGATTATGATTATTATGTTAAAATATGCTGATCAATGTGATCAAGTGATACAGGTACCTTGTTTACCGCTCAAGTATGAGACTAGTAAGTTTCATGAGATATGTAAGAATCAAGTATGAGTAAGTAAGCTTTATAGCTGAAATTATGATACCATTGTTTATGTCAAATGGTTTATATGAAGCAAGTATGTTGTTATGTGCATTATGTGCAAACTTACTAAGCTAAATGCTTACGTCTTTTATTCTTTCTTTACATGTAGTCCCGCCAAGCTAATCTCGTGGATCATTGTCATCGGAGCTCGGAGCACACTATCAATCGCTATTTTGGTATAGCCAAGTTGTTTATATTAAGTATGGCATGTGTAGGAAGCATTTCATTTTGAGTTAAAGTGTTGGCTATCAAGCCTAGTATTCTTTTGTATATGGCCAAAGAGATTGGCCTTGAATGATTAAGTATGTATGTTTTTATTTATCAATGAAGTATGCATTCCAGTTCATGATAGATGTAGTAATTGAGTTGTTGAATTGAATATTGGATTTGATCCTTGATTTCAGGGTGGCCATTGGCTTGGTAAATAGCCTCTAAATGCCCACACGGTTAGACACACGGGCATGTGTCTAGGCCGTGCGTAACCTGCACCTTAGTCTCATAAGTCAGAATAGGCCACGGGCTAATCCCACGGCCGTGTGTTGAAGCCGTGCATGACACACGGTTGGAACATGGGCGTGTGCCCCGGCCGTGTGAAATAAGTCAGTATATCAAGGTATAGTACACGGTCTAAGTCCACGAGCGTGTCAAGGCCGTGTGTAATTAGTCAGTGTCGACCACGGTCAGAAGACATGGGCGTGTAAAGGGGTGCACGGGCGTGTCCCAAACCACATGGCCGTGTGACCTCTACTTTAAAGAAAAGTTTCTGATTAAGTTCCGAAAGTTTTTATATACGTGTATAAGGCCTCGTAGGCCTATGAAATGTATGATTAGACTGAGAAAGAGAAGTTTTTAATTTGGAACAAAATTTTACAGCCCGTAAGTGCATGATTAAGCAAGTTAAAGCATAGTAATATCTCGTATCCGGTCTAGGCCTCAGACTCGGGTATGGGATGTTACAGTATCCCTTCTTTAAAAACTTCTAAGTCGACAAGGTTGACATCACTATTGGTAGCCTATCTGGCTTATCTGATTCAACACGAATAAGATTACCATTTTCATCTCTCAACTCAATATGCTTCTTCCCACAATTCACAATTACTCCATGATTAACTAACCAATCCATCCTAAGGATGACATCAAACTCATCAAACGATAATAACATAAGATTGACCAGGAAACAATGACCCTTAATCATCAAAGGGAAACCTTTGCAAACTGTATCAACCAACACACACTTGCCTAGGGGAGTAGACACTCTTATTATGAATTCGGTAGACTCTATAGGCATGCTCATGCTAGAGACTATTTTCATGCATATGTATGAGTGGGTGGATCTTGGATCAATTAAAGCTATAACACGAGTATTATGGAGAGAAAAGGTACCCGTGATTACATCGGGGGAAGATGCCTCTTCACGAGCACGAATGGCATATGTCCTCGCCGGTGCTCTACCCTCGACTCTAGCAGCTTGCTCTCTAAATGGATTCTTGCTACCCATCTCATTTCTCGGGTTTCTCAGTGGTCTTCCCCTAGCAGTACTTCCCGATCTTGAATTCTGAGGCTTTTTTTTCTCGCCCACCTCGGGGCATTCTCTGATAAAGTTGTCTAAGGACCCACATCTGAAGCAAGTTTTTTTTTAGCTCGACACTCACCAGAATGGCACCTATCACACTGAGGGCATTCCAGTCTACTTGGTCGGACGTTGCCCACACTAGAAACTGATGTGGTCTGCCCTTTCGACCCCAAAAATTGCTTGCCTTTACTTCGAGTTGAAAACCCCGCTGAAGTGACTGATCGAGTAGCGAAATCCCTCGATTTCTTAGATGAGGATTGGTGAGACTTATTCAGTTGTCTCTTCCTCGAGTCACGAGACTCATTCTCAGCTCTTCTCTTCTCTTTAGCCAACTCTTCGGCTTTACAGGCTCTATCTACCAACACTACAAATTCCTTTAGATCGAGGACTCCCATGTATAAACGGATATCTTCATTTAATCTGTCCTCGAATCTCTTGCACATGACAACTTCAGTAGACATGCACTCCCGTGCATACTTGCTAAGCCTTGCGAACTCCCGTTCATAGTCGGTTAATGACATACGGCTTTGCTTCAGTTCCAAGAACTCCTTTCTCTTATGGTCGATGAACCGCTGGCTGATGTACTTTTTCCAGTATTCCTCTTGGAAGAATTCCTAGCTAACTCTCTCCCTTGGCACCACTGACACTAGGGTGTTCCACCATCGGTAGGCTGAATCTCTCAGGAGAGATACCGCACACTTTAAGCACTCCTCAGGCGTGCAGGATAACTCATCGAATACCCTGATGGTATTCTCGAGCCAGAATTTCGCTTTCTCCGGGTCATCGTCCTTATTTGCCCAGAATTCCTCGGCTCCTTGCTTCCAGATCTTATCCATCGGAAGCCTTTCTCTTCTCACCACCTCAACTACTTGAGGATCTACTGGAGCAGGTTGAGGGATTGGTGGGGGTGGAGGGGGTTGAGCGTTAGGATTTGCTCGGGTATACTCAGTATACCAGTTGCTCATCATGTGGAGAAAGGCTTCTCGAGCCTCTTCCCCCTGATCCAAGGTCTCGGGTCTACTATTAGCTGGTGCGGTCCCTTGAGCGGGAGCCGGCGCGCTACTCGTATCATCATCGGCTACAGTTCGGTCTGGATCAGAATCCATATACTACATAAAACACAATTTCATACGTCAGGAGCCATCACACTATCATTACTCAGACACTCTTACATATGGCATGTAAAGCTAGACTCGTACTTATGCTACGTTAGTCCTAGAACCGACTAAATCGTGGCTCTGATACCAATAAATGTAACACCCCTTACCCGTCTTCAAGTCGGGATAGGGTTCGAGGCATTACCTAACTAATCTTGTTTAAACATCTCGAATATGGTTATAAAGTCTTGTTTAAACGCATCACTTACTTATACTTGGCCTAAGAGGCCCTAAACATACTTTCGAGAGGTATCGGCACTATTCCGGGGACATTTACGCGTTCGAGAAACTTTTCAACAAAATAGGGGTCACACGCCCGTGTGAGTCTAGGGACATGCCCGTGTGTCCCTAAGACATGCCCGTGTCTACCACCCGTGGTCAAAACTGACTAATTTCACACGGCCTCGATATGCCCGTGGCTTTGGCCCGTGTACCAAACCTTGGCATTATGACTAATCGACACGGCCCACACACACGCCCTTGTGTTTCAACCGTGTGGCAATTTAAATTCCAAGTGCAAGGTGCAGACTTCACACGGCCTGGGCACACGCCCATGTGCTATCCGTGCAGCACACGGTCTAGACCTGCGCCGGGTGTCTACCCAGTGGATAATTAGAAGGCTATCTACCCAGCCCTTAGCCACCCTACCTTGCAAAGATACATACTCCAATTCCATTCAACGTAATTCATGACCCAAAGACACATCTAAATACTCAATTCAACATTCATACACAAGGGCATACACTTCAAGAAAATCACTTTCATTAAGCAAAAGAATTTGCCAAGTATTTGCCTAACTTAAGGCCATTTACAAAATGAATTTAGTAACATATATAGCCAACACTTTGGCTAAAAATTACAACTTAACAAAATACTCGAGTCCTATACATGCCATACTCAAAATAAGTCTAAATTATTATACCAAAGTGATGTCGATAGTGTGATTTCCGAACTCCTACGTCCACGATCCTCGAGTTATCTTGGCAATACTACAAGGAATAAGGGCAATGAAAGGGGTAAGCATAAAGCTTAGTAAGTTTGCATGGATATAAATAGCAACAATAAGCTCATAAAATAATCCATCCGTGACATTAACTAACCATACACAAGTCATAGGCATCTTGCCATACTTACTCACAATTGTCTTTATTTATCACATACCGTGCCACATGTCGTAAACGTTTCTTCGTGACTCATTCACGAGTACCTGTATTCACTCATTCATATGACCCTAGTGCAAATCTCATTTCTACTTCTAAACTCATCTACTTATCCCTTTAATCGCTAGGGATAGTCAAAGACGCATATTCGACGTCTTTCATGTAGAGACGGAGCCAGTGCCACATCCCCGAGGTGGTCTTACATGGAGTTACTTTTAAATGCCAATGCCATATCTCGGATATGGTCTTATATGGACTTTCACATCAAGTATCGATGCCACATCCCGGATGTGGTCTTAGACGAGTGTCTTATTCTTTTACGAAGCCATATCCCAGATATGGTCTTATACGAGATCTTAACTCAATGCCGAGGCCATGTCCCAGACATGGTCTTATACGGGACTTTATCTAATTCACATCTCGATGATAGCAATCCCATATTCATTATAGTCCACTAGGACTTCAACATCATATTTAACATCAATTTCTCATTTCAATGAAGTATCATACATCAATGTGATACCAAGCATTTTCAATTATGCTAACATAAATATTTCATTAATCACATAAAAACTTACCTCGTTTTCAAAATGAGCTAGCTCGGTGATTTAGTCTGAGACTTTGTTCTTTCCCTGATCGAGGCAGATTCTCGGTTCTTTTTGCTCTATAATAGCAATTTAGCTCATTTTAATCATCTCATTAATAAAAGCATTTCAATAATCATGCTTAGGCAAAATTACTATTTTGCCCCTAGACTTTGGCAAATTGACCATTTTGCCCCTATGCTCGGAAATAAATTCTAATCACATTTCTACCTTCAACAAGCCTAGGTGAACATTTAATACTCTTATAGCTATCATCAAAACTCAACATTTTACATATTTACTACAATTTTGTAACCTTTTCATCAAGGTCCAAATTAGGTGTTTTCAAGACAACACCTTTCACAAAAGTTGTTCATCCAACAACTAAGACTCATTTTCTTCCATAAAAATGCAGCAAATAGCAATGAAAGCTCTCATGTTAAAACTCTAAACTTAAGTTCTAGGGGTCTTAAATGTACAATTATCATAAAGAAAAATCATCAAAATCACTTACTAGAATGGAGGAGAGCTTGATGAAAATTGTGAGCTTTCAAACCCCTATTTTGCTTGCAAATTTCGGTGGAGAAAGATGGAGAGAAAGAATATATTTTCTCTTTTTTTATTCTAATATTAAACTAGTCAAACAAGTCACCAACTATCAACTACTTTGACCAATTTTTTGTCCATCTTTGTCTCCTATGCTAGTCCATGGCCGGCCAAGCATATATTGGGGGTCTAATTGCCTTTTAAAGACCTCCAATTTACATTCTAAGGCTATTTGGTACCTTTATCTTATAGAATGGAACTTTCACACTTTATGCGATTTAGTCCTTTTTTCGCGATTAAGCATGAAATCGCTAAAATTAAAGCACCAAAATTCTCATGCACATATACTATCATGCTCCGAATCATAATATAACATGAAAATAAATTTCTCAAGTATCAGATTAGTGACCCCGAGATCACTATTCTGACTAGCCCCTAAATCGGGCTGTTACAAGAACTATCACAGACATCTATCAAAGATGTGATATGACCATTGTTGAGCCTTCTAATTTTGACGAGGTTGCAAAAGAGGACTGCTAGAAAGGAGCAATGGAAGTACAAATGGAAATTATTCACAAGAATGGTACATGGGAGCTAGTTGATAGGCCAGCACACAGAAAAATTATTGGTGTGAAATGGGTGTTTAGGACTAAGCAAAATACAGATGGGTCACTGAACAATCACAAAGCAAGGCTAGTTGTGAAGGGGTATAGTCAAAAGTATGGCATTGATTTTTCAGAAACCTTTGCACCAGTTGCAAGGTTGGACACCATAAGGCTGCTATTTGCCTTAGCTGCTCAAAAGCTGTGGAAAGTGCACCAGGTAGATGTCAAATCCGCTTCCTTGAATGAATTTCTCAAGGAAGAGATCTTTGTTGAGCAGCCAGATAGATTCAAGGTATATGGTGAAGAACACAATGTAACAGCCCGATTTTGATCTTAATCGGAACAGTGGTTTCGGGACCACAAATCTGAGTCAGTAAAATATTTTAATATTATTTTTGGTGCTTATGATATATGATTAAGCATGTGATAAAGTTTCGTAAGTTAATTTGTCCATTTGTGTGTTTAATTTAAGAAAAATGACTAAATCGCATAAGTAGTAAAAGTGGCATTTTATTTAATTGAGTGGCATAATTGAAGAGTATTTATAAAGATGAGGCCTTATGTTGTGAAATTTCCATTTAACAAGGTAGTGGACGGCATGTTACTTATTATAAGGTTTTTATTTATTATTTATAAAAGTTAATAATAATAAAATCATATTATAAGGTTATAATAAAATAAAACAAAAAGAAACATGCATCTTTGTTCATCTTCTTGACCGAATACTAAAGAAAAGATAAAGGAAAAAACCTAAGCTACATTCGGCACTTTGAAGCTTTGATTTAGGTATGTGTTTTGTTCGGTTCTTGATAATTTTTACCTTTTTGAGATCGTTGCTTAGAAATGAATAAAACCCATGTCTTAATTTTTTATTGTGATGATGATTTTGTGTTTTGCCATTGATGATACCTTGTGATTTTTGATGTTTGACGATGAAATAAGAATTATATGTGTTAGATTAACAAGTTTTGTCTTTGAATTTTTTATGAAATTGAGTAATTAGGATTAAATTTAAAAAATAAATTTTTGAGGGACTAAAATGTAAAATAAAAGAAATGTATGGACTAGTATGAGTGTATGGAACATTCGGCCTAAGCATGATGTAGTCAAATTTTGAATATTTTGTGTTTTGTGTAAAAAGGACTAAATTGTGAAAATGTGAATTATTAGGGGTAAAAATGTAATTTACCCATTTATGTGTTTTTGGATTAAATTGAATGAAAATATGTTTGAATGAACTTAATTTGAAATTTATTAGATCAAGAACAAAAAGGATCAGGATTGGATCGGGGGAAAGCCAAGTTAATCGAATAGTCGGGAAACATAGTCTGTCGATATCCGAGGTAAGTTTTAAGCAATTGAATTGAGTTGTATTTATCTATAATAATGTACATGTATTTAATAGAGGTAAATATGTACAATGTTGATATTGCCAAATGTGATATTGGTTGGGAGATGAATTTAGTTGAATGTGATGCATACATATAAGTTAATAATATAGCTATGTGTGATATTGATTTAAGAGATGAATAAAGCAGGAAATGATGTATATTTATGTGCCAATAATATAGCTGAATGTGTTGTTGATATGGAGATGAAATAAGCAAATTTGTATATGTATGTGTAATTGAGGTTTAGGTCTTATATATGTGTTTAATTAAACGAATTACAAGTTCAAGTAATGCACTATGTGTGCGAATGTAAATACCGAGCACTATGTGTGCGAAATCGGTCATTTGGCACTAAGTGTGCGAGATATTAAAGGTAACAGCACTAAGTGTGCGATGCGTTACGAGAATTTAGCACTAAGTGTGTGAAATATTAATGTAACGACACTATGTGTGCGATACGTTACAAGGTTTGGCATTGAGTGTACGGGTTTAATGATCCATCAAGGATATCGGTTATTTAAAGTATTAAGCAAAATAAAATGAGCAGGTATGTGATGATATATCCTATATGGATAGTGAAGTAAGTATGGGCGGTTGAATTGAAACCAGGTATTTTGCTTATCAATATGTGATTTATAAGGAATAGATATGAAATTTCAACCACAATGTTTATATGATGCAGTAAATAATTTCATGATAGGTAAGAATGGCATTATAGGTTATGTATATTTTGATTGTACAAAATTGGTCATAATATACATAAATGTGTATAATGAGTTTGGTTTATATGTTTTAGGTTATTTATAATATAGGTATGGTTTTGATAATTTGGCTATGAAAATTGTAAGAGATGTGGTCGATTATATGTTTGGATGCTTTCGGCAATTGGTATTGAAATTGGTATATCCTAGATTCGGTTAAGTAAGGTTTAGTATATGTATATTTGGTTTTGATAATAGATAATTTGTTTTAGTAAAGTGATTATAGCATGTGCATATTCGGCTATTGTAACGTCAATGACCAAATGAATAGTAGTTTTTGTTATTTGATGAAAAATGCTTACATATGAATTTGGCTATATGGATTTAAGATATGTATGTTAACATTTAAAGCATATTATGAAAGTGCATCATTACTATAATGCATTCGATTATGACCATATGAATAGTAAATATTTGTTATAACTTGTAATAAGAAATATGATATAAGTATGTGAATGTCTACTTTGAGTTGTGTATTTGATTAGTAATACCTTGTAACCCATTCTGGCGACAGATACGGGTTAGGGGTGTTACACACAAGGCCTTGTATGGCCTAAAACAGGCTCCAAGGGCCTGGTATGACAGAATTGACACATATCTATCAAAGCTCGAATTTGAGAAAAGTGTTAGTGAACCTACTCTCTATGTCAAAAAGGCTGAAAATGAGACCTTATTGATTGTATCCTTATATTTGGATGATTTTTTGGTTACTGGTAGCAAAAGTGAACTGATTGAGGAGTTCAAAAAACAGATGCAAGATGTTTTTGAGATGACTGATCTTGGCTTGATGACTTACTTTCTTGGCATGGAAGTGAATCAGAACGAGCATGGCATTTTTATAAACCAACAAGCATTTGGATTGAAGATCCTAAGCAAGTTTTGCATGACAAATTGCAAGCCTACTAGCACTCTTGTAGCACAAGGAGAAAAACTTTCCAGCAAGAGTGACCATGAATGATTGGATGAGAAGGGCTATAGAAGTCTTGCAGGTTGTCTGCTCTATTTGACAGCAACAAGGCCAGACATCATGTATGCAGTCAGCCTTCCATCAAGGTTCATGCATTGCTGCAATGTTGCTCACTTCAAGGCTGCTAAAAGTGTCTTGAGATATGTTAAAGGGACCATCAACTATGAGGTGAAGTTTGTGAAGGCTGAGGAGCTAAAACTGGTTAGCTATTCAGATAGTGACTGGGCAGGCTCAGTTGATGACATGAAGAGTGCATCAGGCTATTTTTTCACTCTAAGTTCAAGGGTCTTTTTTTGTAGTTCTAAGAAACAACAAACAGTAGCTCAATCCACTGCAAAGGTAGAGTACATTGCAGCTGGTACTGTTGTTAATCAAGCCAATTGGCTTAGAAAACTTTTGAGTGACTTGAATGTTAATCAAGAAGAAGCAACAGAGATCAAGGTGGACAACCAGTTAGTTGTTGCTATTGCCAAAAATCCTGTGTTTCATGGCAAGACCAAGCATTTTAAGATCAAGTACCATTTTGTTAGAGAAGCTGAGCTATCAAGAGAAGTCAATTTGAGTCATTGTAGTTCAGAGATTCAGTTTGTTGACATTTTAACAAAGGCACTAGCTAACACAAGGTTTGAGTATTTGAGGGGAATTATTGGAGTTTTCTGCATAAAAGCCAAGGAGGAGTGTTGAAAGTTGGTTTGCAATGCAACAACATGAAGCCTTTTATTTGCAGCAACATGAAGTTCTTTTTTTTTTAATTTTGTTTTATAACTTAGTTAGTTGTGTATGTAACAAGTTAACTAAGTTTAGTTTGATTGTACTTTTGTTTTTCTAACGTTAGTCAGGTACTTAGATGATTTAGTTACTTCTTAGGCTTTCATTAAGCTGATTTTACTGCTTGGATACTAGCACAAGTTATGTTCTGTTTTCTTCCAATGTAATGAAGCTATTTATGCACATTGTATTGCTACTAATTAAAGTAATGGGAGTTGTTAATTTTTCCTCTAATAGATTTGTTTTGCTTCTATTTTTCATCTTTCAAACACAAATTTTATTGTTTTTGATCTTTGGATGCTGATTTAACTCAACACAGGTCTCGTTCAAAGCAGTGCTTTCCTTGTGCTTCAAATTCTTCAAGGCCTCCAAGATTACCCTTTTAGCTCCCTTCTTAGAGCTCAAGTATTTTTTAACCTCATTAGTAAAGCCTTTTGTAGCACCTCTCTTTCGGCGCAAGATAGATTGAAGTTCTACAGTGCATTCCTTTACTTGCAATAAGGCATCCTTGGCAGTGGTGAATACATCTAAAAGCCCAAGAGATCCATTCAACAGCATATCGACATATTCCCTTTGCTGTTCATAGGATAAGATTTGTTGAGTCAGGGGTAGCAGAAGCAGTTTCTCAGTACAATCATGTAAATCTTGAAGTCTACCGAGGTTTTGGTTTAAGGACGATGATGTAGATGCCGACTCAAACGATGCCAATCTGCTCAAATGCTCATCAACCTCGGAAGTAAGAGGGTGGGCTCGAGAGGGAAAGCTCTTGGAACGAGTGTGGTAACCGGTGGTAGCCATTATTTCTTCTAGAAATAAAAACTTAGAAGTTGTGATCTGAATTCAATTTTCCTTCTTCCCTTCATCTACCCAATATATATATATGCATATATTGTGTGAAAGAGGAGACATGAAGAATCTCACCGTTCCAAATTGAAGTCATGAGGTAACATGAACTTGATACCAATCTGAACTACTATGTCAGCATGGTTGAGCGATGTCTCCCTCCTAACATTCTCCACAACTCATAATTTGATTCTTTTAATTAGTATATCTTAATTCCTGATATAATAAAACTATACTATATAATGGGGTTATGCACGAGTGGCTTTAAGCTTGCTTCAACTGACGGTGGCTACTTGTCTATTATTTTGAGACAAGAGACTAATTTATGTAACTATTATTGTTTAATCATTTCCATCAACATCGAATTGAACATGTGCATGCAATTAACATGGTTGAGTTTATTAATTTCTTGTCGTGCAGGAGGCAGGCAAGATCTGCAATCTCAACCTGTACATAGTTTGCAACTTATAGAAAAATGGGTGGAGTTTAATGATCAATGCGGGATGACTAAGCTATGAGCATAATCGAGAGACGATTTTTTTCGTTAAATAATGGACCTTTTAAACACAAAATTAAATACAGATTAAAATAAAAATCAAAATAATTGGAGTAATAATGGCAAGGGGTAGGACAAGATCCACTTGCGTATCCTTTGCTACCTTTTCTCCTCACATAACCGAAGAAACTATTGTGATTGACAGACTATGATTTATTTTCTTAAAGCGTGTGAGATATGTATGTATCTACCATGTCATAGTCAAAGTAATCAAATTGTTAAAACTTATCAAAACATGAATCCTGACAACTCATGCATTCATAGCAGAATCGCATCAAATCTGGAATTTGGGTTTGGAGTTGGAATTCCATTATCTATAATCTCGTAAAAAGAAAAGTTCAACTTGCAAATTCAGATATTGGTGGACAAGATAAGAAAAGAGAGAAAGTTGGTGGAAAGAAGACTATAATTTTTTGTTTTAACAATAGTTGTATACATGTAAGTTATAATTATGTACAAGTTTACAATGCCAAGATTTCAACAGTTGACAATGTTTAGAACAGTGACTCTAGCTTTGATCAAACGCCTGAAGAAGCTTTCAATACCTTCTTCAAGGTCTTCGTTGCACAACTCTGAGTTTTGGAGCTCATTTTGTACATTCTTAACATGCTTCAAGTTTCCAGATTTAATGAAGGAACGCAATGCAGCTTCAGCATTCGCGATTTCATTTGTTTTCTCTTCTTCTTCCTCGCACTTTACTCTTTTCTGGTGCATTAACTTTGAAACTAGTGACCACTGGCTCGATGCCTCTGGCCCTGAAATAAAGGATAACAAGGATTGTAACACGCCCATGATGTCTGCTACTACTTGTTTTAAGGTGCTAATCACGGATCCGGTCTCACCGTCTTTGCTCATAAGTTTATTGTCCATATGCTTCAAGTTCTTGAAGGCCTTGCTTATTACCTTTCTCACCTCATTCTTGGAGGTTAAGTATTTTCTAACCTCATCACCAAGCCCTTCAACTCCTCCTCGTCTTCGGCGCAAAACCGATTGGAGTTCTTGAGTGCTTTCCTTGGTTCGCAACAAGGCATCTTTAGAGGTTCCGCATACATCCAAGAGCATGAGAGATGCATCCAAAAGTTGTTCAACCGATTTCCTTTGCTGCTCTTGAGCTAGATCTTGTTGAGTGAGGGGCAACTAAAGCAACATATCCACATAGCCGTACAAATCTTGAAGACAGGTCAGTTCATGTCCTATGGATGACAAAGATGTAGAGGTCGATTGAGATGCCCTCAATAGGTTCAGATTTTCATCAATTTGTGAACTGATGGGGTGTTGCCTTGAAGGCATGTTGTTTGAGCGAGCATGGAAAGAAGGTTGGACATTCAAAGGAGAGGCAACCATTTTCTTTGTTTTAGAGAAGAAAGAGGGCCTGACAATTGGAATTATGTGTTTCAACTCACTCTACCTATTTGCTGTCTTCCCATTCTCATCTGCTGAATATATATATATATTACAGGCTGAGGGTGGACAAGAGGAATCTCATCCTCTTTAAATAACAATGATGGAGCTCGAAACTAACTATTATTTCGACAAAGGCAAGCGCACCTATCGAACAGTAGTATAGCTATGGTGAGTCCGAAATATCGTATCCTCAAGGACCAAGAGTACTAGTATTAACTATCTTTTTTATTATCTAGCCTAATAGTTAAGGGAATTCATTTTTAATCTAAAATTAACTAACTAATTTAACTAACTATGAACGCGACAGAGAGTAAGTTGGGGAAAATACTTTTGGACAAATTATATGAGATAGACAATACCTAAAGAATAATCCACCTAGACTTCACTTATTACTTTTGATTCATGTGATTTATTCACTTGGCTTAATCCGTAGAAATCCCTAAATTATATTAATACCTCTCTTGAGGCTACTAACAACTGATTCTGGGTTGATTAATTGAAATCTCTTTCTAATTAAAACCCCTATTGTTGCATTAACTCGATCTATGGATTCCCTTATTAGGTTTGACCCTAATCCGGCAGATTTTTGTCGCCCTATCTCTAGGGTTGCAATCAACTCCGCTTAATTGTGTTGATCTACTCTTAAACAGGGACTTTTGCTCCACTGAATAAGCACATTCAACTTGAATCAATAACCTGAATTATCAAAACAAGAATAAGAACTCACAATTAAGAATAAGCACAAGTTTTTATCTCATAAATCAAATAATAATAAGATTCATCTAGGTTTCATCCTCCCTCGGTATTTAGGGAGTTTAGTTCATACTAAAAGAGGGAAACATCATAAAAGAGGAAAAACAACAAAACATAAGAAAACCCAAAAAACTCCTAAAGAACTTGGTGGGAGATCTTCAGTCTTGATGGAGATCCTTCTCCTAAGCTATTCCCGACGGCTCTCTTGGAGTATTTTCTCCTTCTACTCGGCGTCTATTCGACGTCTTGTCGAGCTCCCCTTTTAGGTTGCCCCCTAGCGTGTTTATATAGGCTTTGAGATGCCTTACTTGGCCCAAAAGTATCCTAATTCGAATGAAACTTATCTTGGCGGAGGTAGGGACACGCCCGTGTGACACGCCTGTGGTGGGCTCACTTGGCCGTGGTCGGTCCTGCTCGTCACACACGGCCGTGTGATCTGCCTGTGGTCAATACTCCAGGCTGTGTCTAGGTTGTTGCTCGAAGCACACGACCGTGGGTGATAGCTCAGGCCGTGTGAGTCTCTAAGGTAGGCCTATTTTGTCCTTTTTTTGGCCCGTTTCTCATTCTTTTCGATTTCCTAAGCTCTCCTGAGTATAAAACATGAAATTAAGAGATTAGAAGCATTGAATTCGTCAAATCTAATGGATATTCATCCAAAATTAAGCCGAGCATGAGGTTAAAATATGTGTAAATTATGGTTTATCAAGTACCCCCACACTTAAGCTTTTGCTTGTCCTCAAGCAAAATTCTCAACTCACAATTAAAAATAACTTCCTCAATTCATAATCTTCATTAATAATGTCTCATCATAATTCATAGATAATTCATACATTGATAATTTAACTAAGAGAGTCCTAAAGATTCAAACAATCTAAGTCATAGATTTTTATAGCATGAAAACATATTTGTTTCTCCTTACCTAAATAATTACCTCTGATTTAAAACTGACAAGTATTGACATCCTCACTAAAGATTCACCCAAATCACTCAAAGTGTTTAAGGTTCAAAAATTAAGCACTCAAAAGTTAAACATGAAAAGTTAATCCCATAGGCTTGCATGAAAATCAAATCTCCACCACTATAAAATGAGATGATACACAAATCAAAAGGTCTTTTAAAGGGTTGTAATGGGGCTTGGGTTAAAGGTGTGGATAAAGGCTGGATTAGAGGGTTAGTATCGAGATTGAATTGATAAATTACCTAGCTAGAAAAATAACTAAAACTTAAATAGTTACAACAATTAAGAATTCATCACTAATAACACGAGCTTCTTTTCAAAATGTGAAATTAACGCATAAGCTCAAATAACATAGAACTAATAATGAATATACTTCGTTTTTTTTAAGAATAAGCACAAACAATAATAATAAGATAGAATTTAACAGCTGAAATAAAGAAAATAGTTAAGCCATCGATCAAATCAAATCTCGATATATGGGTAGTCAAGAGAAATGGTGATAACAAATACAAAGTGGGTTTTGGGTTAATATTAATGGGTGAGTCAAGAAATGGTTGATTAGGTTTCAAAGGGGTCACTAGGGGTTAATTAAACGGGTAGGCTTTTTAGTGGAATAAGTGGGTTAAAACCTAGGTGCCTTTATCATCTCAGTATATCAAATCAAAGGTGTGGTCTCGACATGTATGATCGAAGCAAGTTCTAGAATAACAAATCAATTTTGACACACTCATAATCAATAAAGTGAGCAAGAAAATATATATGCTCTAAAAGGCTCAAAATCTCACAGAAATTATGGTTTTTGATGTCAACCTTACAAATTTCAAACTTCAAAGTAATATTTAAATTTAGGAAAACAACCTAGAAATTTTAATTACGGAAAATAGACTTATCATGCTTGATTCTCTAATATCTTAAAGTTTAAGTCATCAATGCATAATTAACTATGACTTAATCCAAAACATATCAATGAAAATCATAAATCAAACGAAATTTCATTCTAACAATGATATGCGAAAATTACTTAAGACAAGATATGATTCAGGGATTTCTGATAATGAAATCAATAACCTCCCCACACTTAAGATGTACATTGTCCTCAATGTACAAAAAATGGATAATAACAATAAATTTAGAAATCATAAGAGAGGGAGAGAAGTGAAACTTCCTGAATTGTGGATGAAATCCTAGAAAATAACCAATGATTAACATGATCACTAAGTAGAGGTAAAGGTGGGGGAGAATACTCCGGTGGTGTGTTCATTCCTTTTAGTGGCACGTTGAACCTTTGTAAACTGCGAAATCATCAGTAAATTTTTAGGGAGTTCTATTAGTGGACGTTGTTAAATTTACTCGAGAATTAGACAGCCGAAGATAAAAGAAATCGAACTATTCTAATAAAAGTTTTAAACAAGAAGAGTAAAGATTTGAACAAACAAAGAAAAGTGAAAATAAAAATAAATTAAAATTAAAATTAAAATAAAAAATAACAATAAAAATAAAGGGACTTAAAGGTCCTCATCATCGGCTAGATCGCGAGGTGGTGGAGGCGGCGATATGTGAAAGTGATGACAAATCTACTGAAGTGTCACCTCAATGCCGTCAAATCATCAAGTACAGTAATGCTCAAACTGTGAGGCGGTCAGAGATGTCTGAAAGTGAAGCAGCCGCATGAACTGGTCGGCGAGGGGTGTGTGGTGCCGAAGGTGGCTCCTCGTGCTGTGGAGGGACATCATCAGTAATGTCCTCTAGGTCATCGGTAGCTTGTGATAGCCTATACCGAGGAGGGTCGAACCCACAGCGACGCTCAATCATTCTCATGTGGAGCATCGTCTGTATGCCCTGTGGGGACATCTATCCCATCAGTGTGAGTGAGGAGGACTGAATGGCGTTGCTTAGGAGCCCATAATACCGAGCCAGACGTGTGATGTAGGGACCCATGGGGATGACCCCTCTCCTATGCTGCTCCGTCTGATGTTGGATGGCGCGAGCTATGAAGTAGGCTAAGTTGAAGGCGTGCCCGTTCGCCATGCACCATAGGAAGTAGACGTCATGAGTGTTGACATCGTCGGTGCTCTCTCGCCTACCTGTCAATGTATGAGCTAAGATGGCGTGTAAGTACCTCAGGGATGGGGCGAGAGCTGTCGCCTTGGAGCGACTGGGGTCATAGGTGGCCGAGACAGGGACTAAGGCTCTCCAACAGGCGGAAGGGTAGTTTTGGATGTGGCGGTGGAGGTCCTCGAGATTATTATCTTCCATGAATTCATCAGTGTAGAGTCCCAAAGTGGCCCCGAAATGTGGGACACTCAGCTCACGTACAATGCCTCCGAGGCGGAATTGGATTGTGCCGGGGTCATCGTGGTACGTCATCACCATCTGGAGGTGGAATATGGAACAGAGCTCCAAAGTGAGCTCTAGGTATGTGGGCTTAACGATATCGAAGAATTGCCCCCATGGGTCGGTGGTCAGGAGGGCCCAGATGTCGTCGACTAATTTGACCTGCTCCAGGGCGGTCCAATCGATGCATCTCCCTAAACCGAGGGGTCGCGCCCGTAGAATCTGAAAAAGCTCCTCCTGGGTTCCCGGAGGAAACTGTAGAAAGGGGTGTTGGATTTCGGCGGAGGCGCTCGAGGATGTTGCACCGGATCCCTTTCATTTTTTTGAAACAGGGACTGCGGTTTTCTTGCCGTGGGAAGAAGACATTATGTTCCTGCAAAATAGAGTAAAGAACATCATCCCATATGTTGTCATAATGATGATAGTACCTATGATTCCAGGATTACAATCTCATGATATTAACAATGAAATTTTTTCCTAAATAGTCTCCTAATACTAGAGGTTCAAGGAATTCAAAAATCAGAGTTAAATTATCCATAACACTTAAGTAAACATCAGTATTGAAAATGATTATCAAGAGTGAATACTAAAAATTTAAAGGAATAAATATAAGATCTAAAACCAAGCATGGAATAAATAAGATTAAGAAACAAAGTAGAGAGTGGAGGGGATAGAATGGACCGACGGAGACATGAGGACGGCGCACGGTCATGGAGGGATAACGCACGGGTGTGTGGATCTCGCACGGGCATGGTCTACGTGTAGAATAAAAGAGAAAGGAGGAAGGGAATGAGGGAAAAGAGAGAGGAGAAAGCTTGGGGTGGGTGTTGACGGTGATGGCCGGACTGAGTAGGGGAGGGGGAAAACGGCTAGAGTTTTGAGGAGAAGGATTTGGGAAGAAGATGAATAGTGGGTTGTTTTAAATAGGAAATAGGGAACACGGTCAGGGGCCACGCCCGTGTTTCATTTATTTAGCCCGTGTGTTTCGAGAATTTTGAATTTAAGCGCGTCTGAGTTGTGTCCCACGCCCGTGTTACCTGGGCGTGTTGGGTCACACGGCTGTATCGCACGGCTATGTGATGCTTCATTCGTTTCTCCCACGCCCATGTTGATTTAGTCAGTGTCGACCATGGCCTATAGGCACGGGTGTGTCACTTGCCCGTTTAACTTACTCAGTGTCGACCACGGCTTTTTGGCACGGGCGTGCTACTTGCCCGTGCCACTTACTCAGTGTCGACCACGGCTGTGTCGCACAGCTGTGGCATTTTATCGTAGCCCGTGTTTTAGGAAAATTTTACGTCCTTCGCTCGCACGGTCTCCACCATGCCGATGTGCCTACCCGTGGTGTCCACACGGCCACAGCCATGGCCGTGGGTAAGGCCGTGTGGTATGGAAACCTACGCTTATTAATCTGGTTAGTTTTTAGTTAGGTGCTAAAAATCAAAAGTATGAATATTAATGGGGTTAGTGTTCGGGTTGCCTCCCGAGAAGCGCTTGTTTAGAGTCCTAAGCTAGACTTACCTTGTATCCGCTCTTTATGGAGGTTCACGGATCTGAAGCTCCTCTCTAATATCTCTAAAATTCTCTCTGTTATATAGTTTAAGGCGTTGACCGTTTACCTTGAATGTGCCACGAGTCAAATGAGTTACCTCGATCGCGCCATAGGGAAAAATGGTTTTGATTACGAATGGACCTGACCATCTTGATTTCAGCTTTCCAAGGAACAACTTGAGCTTCGAATTGTATAGTAGAACAAGATCTCCAACTACAAACTACTTAGGTTGCTTCAAACGAGCATCATGGCATCGCTTTGTTGCTTCTTTGTATAAACGTGAGTTCTCGTAGGCATTCTCTCGCCACTCATCTAGCTCGTTCAACTGCATCAATCTTTTCTCACCTGCAAGTTTAAGATCGTAATTTAAAAATTTTGTAGCCCAAAATGCTTTGTGCTCTAATTCAAATGGTAGATGACAACTCTTTCCGTAGACAAGTCTATACGGGGATGTTCCTATGGGGGTTTTAAAAGCGGTTCTATAGGCCCATAAAGCATCGTCTACTTTTAATGCCCAATCTTTCCTGTTCGATTCTACTGTTTTCTCTAGAATACGCTTAAGCTCTCGATTTGCTACTTCCACTTGTCCACTGGTTTGAGGGTGATAAGGGGTAGCTGTTCTATGTTGTACTCCATATTTCTTTAAGACTCTATCAAATTGAGTATTAAAAAAATGAGTACCCCTATCACTAATAATTGCTCTAGGTGTTCCAAATCGAGAGAAGAGTTTTTTAAGAAATCTTAGTACCACTCTAGCATCATTAGTAGGTAAGGCTTGAGCTTCCACCCATTTTGACATATAATCAACTGCTACTAATATGTATTTATTCCAAAATGAGCTAGGGAATGGACCCATAAAATCAATACCCCATACATCAAATATTTCACATGATAACATATATGTTTGAGGCATTTCATTGCGTTTAGAGATATTACCTGTTCTCTGACATCTATCACATGAAGCAACATACCTGTTAGCGTCTTTGAACAGAGTGGGCCAATAAAAACCTGATTCGAGCATTTTGTGTGCTATCCTAATCCCACTATAATGTCCTCCTGATGGTTCTGAATGGCAATGTTCTAGAATTTTGCTTGCTTCGCGCTTTGTAACACATCTCTCGAATTACTTGATCTGCATGATATACTAAAAGCAGAAAAGGGTCCTCCCAAAAATAGTTTTTCGCATCAACAAAGAATCGCTTCTTTTGATGATGTGTTAACCCTTTTGGCAGGATGTTAGCAGCTAAATAATTCGCAATATCTGCAAACCAATGTACCTCGGAGTCAGAGATAGCAAAGAGTTGCTCTTCAAGAAACGAATCGTTTATCTCACTTTCATCGAGTTCTTTGATATGTGGATTTTCAAGTCTAGAAAGATGGTCTACCGTGAGGTTTTCAGCTCCTTTCTTATCCTGAATTTCCAAATCAAATTCCTGTAAGAGTAAAATCCATCTTATGAGTCGAGGTTTTGCATCAGATTTAGTTAAAAGATAACGAAGAGCTGAATGGTCAGTGTAAATGAAAACTTTAGATAATATCAAATACTGTCTAAATTTATCAAATGCAAAAACCACAACTAGCAACTCTTTCTCTGTGGTGGTGTAATTTTCTTGCGTGGCCGTCAATGTTTTGCTAGCGTAATAAATTGGCTGAAAATGCTTGTCTCTTCGCTGTCCCAAAACCGCACCTACTGCAAAATCACTCGCATCACACATTAGTTCAAAGGGTAAATTCCAATCAGGTGCAATTATAATCGGAGCATTTATTAATTTATTTTTGAGGGTATTAAATGCATCTAAACATTCCTGATCAAAATTGAAAGACACATCTTTTTCTAGTAATTTAGTTAAAGGCTTAGCTATTTTAGAAAAATCCTTAATAAATCTTCTATAAAATCCAGCGTGTCCTAAAAAAGTTCTAATAGCCTTAACTGAACTAGGGGGAGGTAATTTTTCTATGGTTTCAATCTTTGCTTTATCAACCTCAATCCCTTTACTAGAAATTTTGTGACCTAACACAATCCCTTCTCGAACCATAAAGTGACACTTTTCCCAATTAAGCACAAGGTTCGTTTCCTCACATCTCATTAGAACTCGTTTTAAATTTTTAAGGCAAAGATGGAAAGAATTACCAAATACCAAAAATTCGTCCATAAATACCTCCATAATATCTTCCACGAGTTCATCAAAGATGGCTAGCATGCATCGCTGAAAAGTAGCATGAGCATTACATAATCCAAAAGGCATTCTACGATAAGCAAATGTACCATATGGACATGTAAATGTTGTCTTTTCTTGATCCTCAGGAGCTATTGGAATTTGGAAGTAGCTAGAGAGTCCGTCTAAGAAGCAATAGTACATATGCCCAGATAATCTTTCTAACATCTGATCAATGAAGGGCAAGGGGAAGTGATCTTTTCTCGTGGAATCGTTTAAATTCCTATAGTCAATGCAAACTCTCCAACCTATGACTGTCCTTATTGGAATCAATTCATTCTTCTCGTTGGCTACAACAGTCATGCCTCCGTTCTTTGGAACAACCTGCATAGGACTTACCCAATTACTGTCAGAAATAGGATAAATAATTCCAGCATCTAGAAGTTTAATTACCTCAGCTTTAACAACTTCCTTCATGTTGGGATTTAATCGTCTTTGAGGTTGCACACATGGTTTATATTCATCTTTCATTAGAATTTTGTGGGTGCAAAACGATGGGCTTATCCCTTTAATGTCAGAAATCTTCCAAGCTATGGCTCTTTTATGCTCCTTTAGTACCTGTATTAACTCGTCTTTCTCATTGAGTTCCAATTCTGAAGAAATAATTACCGGTAGTGTAGAATTATCTCCGAGGAATGCATACTCTAAGTGATTCGGTAACTATTTCAATTCCAATTTGGGGGGTTCTTCAATAGAGGGTTTTTGTTTTAGTTCGTCATTTATTTCCATGCCCTCATACTTCTTTTGTCTTGGGGAAGAAATTTTACTTCCGCCATTTCATTGCTATCGTCATCAGCCTCCCCTCCTTGGGCAAGACACAATTCCAACGTATCTTTATTTATGATTTCCTGAAAAGAATCTTGAATAGAATGATCAATAGCATCGATAAAATAACAGGAATCATCTTGCTCTCTAGAGTATCGCATAGCATCATAAATTTTAAAAATAATTTCCTCGTCACCTATCCCGAGCACAAGTTTACCATCACCTACATCAATATGACCCTAGCAAAGTGGCTAAAAATGGGCGTCCTAAAATTAAAGGTACCTCAACGTCCTCATCCATGTCAAGCACAACAAAATCAACAGGGAATATGAATTTATCAACTTTTACCAAAACATCTTCAATAATTCCCCTAGGATACTTAATAGATCTATCAGCTAATTGGAAACTCATCCTAGTGGGATTCAGTTCCCCAAGACCAAGCTGCTTAAACAGTTCATAAGGCATTAAATTAATACTGGCACCTAAATCAGCTAATGCTTTCTCAATATTTAAACTACCAATTAAACAGGGAATGGTAAAACTTCCTGGATCTTTCAATTTGGTTAGAAGTTTATTTTGGAGAATAGCTGAACATTCCTCGTTAAGTTCCACGGTTGATAGCTCTTCAAACTTCCTTTTTATGTGTTAGAAGCTCTTTTAAGAATTTTGCGTATGTCGGCATCTGTGAAATAGCTTCAACAAAAGGTAAGTTAATATGTAATTGTTTAAAAAGTTCAAGAAATTTACTGAATTGTGCGTCCATGCGGTCTTTCTTCAACTTTTCCGGATATGGGATCGGTGGTTTATACTCTTTAAGTACGGGTGTGACATTTTTGTTTACCTCCTCATCCTTTTCCTTATTAGTTTCTTGTGGCATTTTCTTTTTAGCTTCAACCAACTCCTTCCCACTCCTTAGCGTAACTGCTTCCACATGCTCTTCTGGTTTAGGTTTGGTGTTACTAGGTGAACTACCCGGTTGCCTTTCGAAAACTAACTTAACCAGTTGTCCAATTTGACTCTCAAGCCCTTGAATCGATGCTTGCTGATTTTTCAACTTCGTTTTGGTATTCTGAAAACGAGTCTCTGACATTGAAATAAACTTTGCTAGCACATCTTCAAGGCTCGGTTTTTTTCTCCTGCTGGTAGGTTTGTTGTTGGAAGCCTGGAAGGGGTTGTTGTCTCTGATTTCCTTGACCACCTCATGAAGAATTGAGATGGTTCCTCCAACCTGGATTATAAGTGTTATCATAGGGATTAGTCTGAGGTCTAGAATTATTACCCATATAGTTTATCTATTCGTTTTCTATACCAGGGTTGTAGGATGGATATTTTGTATTGCCCATTCCTCCTCTATTCGTATCGTAATGCATTACTTAATGTACCTGCAAAGAACCATACAAACCATCAATTTTCTTATTAAGGAGTTCTACCTGGTTTGATAGCATGGTCACTGCGTCGAGGTTGAAAACACTGGCAGCTTTTGTCGGTCTTATCCTTGTAACTTGCCACTGATAGTTATTCAGTGACATCTCCTCTATAAACTCATAAGCCGCCTCAGGAGTCTTGTTATTCAGGGTTCCACCGGCGGCTGAATCAATCAACTGCCTAGTTGAGGGGTTCAAACCATTGTAAAAGGTATGAACTTGTAACCATAAAGGTAACCCATGGTGTGGGCACCTTCTCAAAAAATCCTTGTATCTCTCCCATGCTTCGTAAAGTGTCTCTAAATCCATCTGTACAAAAGAAGAAATATCATTCCTCAACTTAGCCGTTTTAGCCGGCGGAAAATATTTTAACAAAAAATTTTTGGTCATTTGTTCCCATGTAGTGATTGATCCTCGTGGTAACGAGTTTAACCACTGTTTAGCTTTGTTCCTCAACCAAAAGGGAAACAACCGAAGGCGAATGGCATCATCAGAAATGCCATTAATCTTGAAAGTGTCGCAAAAAACTCTAGAAAATTTACCAATTGATTGTTTGGATCCTCATCCTACAAACTATCAAACTGAACAAACTGTTGAATCATCTGTATAGTGTTAGGTTTTAGTTCAAAATTATTTGTAGCAATAGCAGGTCTAACAATACTCGACTCGGTTCCTGTTAAATTAGGTTTAGCGTAATCATACATAGTACGAGGAGCAAGATTTTGATTCACTGGGTTTGCGGCAACCACAGGAGGTAGCGGATTATTATCAGCCATCTCTTCGGTAGTGTTGGTATCGCCCTCTTGCTCTTCTTCTATGTACTGTAGGCTTCGCCTTATTTCCCTACGATTTCTGCGAACGGTACCTTCTATATCACTGTAAAAAAGTAATGGTCCTGACGGGTTCCTTCTAGTCATAAACTAAAAGTTCTTCTCAGAAGCAAAGAAAGAAAATTTAGAAAAGTTAAAATAAAATAAAAATAAAATGCAAATAAATAAAATGGCTAAAGTAACAAAAATTTAGTGTTCCTAATATCTTAGTCCCCGGCAATGGCGCCAAAAACTTGATGGAGCTCGAAACTAACTACTATTTCGACAAAGGCAAGCGCACCTATCGAACAGTAGTATAGCTATGGTGAGTCCGGAATATCGTATCCTCAAGGACCAAGAGTACTAGTATTAACTATCTTTTTATTATCTAGCCTAATAATTAAGGGAATTTATTTTTAATCTAAAATTAACTAACTAATTTAACTAACTATGAATGCGACAGAGAGTAAATTGGGGAAAATAATTTTGGACAACTTATATGAGATAGACAATACCTAAGGAAGAATCCACCTAGACTTCACTTATTACTTTTGATTCATGCGATTTATTCACTTGGCTTAATCCGTAAAAATCCCTAAATTATATTAATACCTCTCTCGAGGCTACTAACAACTGACTCGAGGTTGATTAATTGAAATCTCTTTCTAATTAAAACCCCTATTGTCGCAGTAACTCGATCTATGGATTCCCTTATTAGGTTTGACCCTAATCCGGCAGATCTTCGTCGCCCTATCTCTAGGGTTGCAATCAACTCTGCTTAATTGTGTTGATCTACTCTCAAACAGGGACTTTTGCTCCACTAAATAAGCACATTCGACTTGAATCAATAACCTGAATTATCAAAACAAGAATAAGAACTCACAATTAAGAATAAGCATAAGTATTTATCTCATAAATCATATAATAATAAGATTCATCTAGGTTTCATCCTCCCTCGGTATTTAGGGAGTTTAGTTCATACTAAAAGAGGGAAACATCATAAAAGAGGAAAAACAACAAAACATAAGAAAACCCAAAAAACTCCTAAAGAACTTGATGGGAGATCTTGGTCTTGATGGAGATCCTTCTCCTAAAGTCATTCCCATGACAATTTGTGTTAGAGTATTTTCTCCTTCTACTCGGCGTCTATTCAACGTCCTGTTGAGCTCCCCTTTTAGGTTGCCCCCTACGGTGTTTATATAGGCTTTGAGATGCTTTACATGGCCCAAAAGTATCCTAATCCGAATGAAACTTACCTTGGCCATGGCAGGGACACGCCCGTGTGACACACCCGTGGTGGGCTCCCTTGGCCGGGGTCGATCCTGCTCGCCACACACGGCCGTGTGATCTGCCCGTGGTCGATAGTCCTAGCCGTGTCTAGGTTGTTGCTCGAAACACGCGGCCGTGGGTGATAGCCCAGGCCGTGTGAGTCTCTAAGGTAGGCCTATTTTGTCCCTTTTTGGCCCGTTTCTCGTTTTTTTCGATTTCCTAAGCTCTCCTGAGTATAAAACATGAAATTAAGAGATTAGGAGCATCAAATTCATCAAATCTAATGGATATTCATCCAAAATTAAGCCTAGCATGTGGTTAAAATATGTGTAAATTATGGTTTATCAAATAATTACAAGTAACATGAACTTGATTTGGATCTACAAAAATGTTCATGTGTTGTCTCCTTTCCACCGTCAAAACAACTCATTACCCTTTAGCAAATACAATCAAAACTTATCTTCAATAGCATGATAATAATATAAAAATATACAAATACACATGACAGGGCTAAGAAAGAATATAGGCAATGGCCATTTGCTCTTCCGTTCTTCCCTTATATTAATGCATTATTGCTTTCAACTTGTCTGCTGGTTATCACCTTATGTTTGGCAAAAGGGAGGCAAGATCCGCATGCTTGACTTGTATACTATAATTTTTAGTAGGAAAGCATTTCTTGAAGATTCGATTGTCCCTTAACTAAAACAATTTTCTATGATGCAGCCTGTGTATGACCTGAATCAACATGTGAATGTCAATTAACTTTTTTTTTAGTGTCTAATAATGTGTTTGTGGATTGAGACGGTAGGATTCTTGACATTGAAGAAGATGGTTCAGGGATGGTCAAGAAGAGTTCATTTCTGAAGACTTATTTCTCTATTTTTATTTATGTTTTAATTGATAGATTGAGTCAGCTTTGTCCAAATCTGATTTAACAACCTTCCCTCTATTGAAACATCAAAGAAACATTTGAATTTATGGCATAAAAAAGTTGAAAGTTAGAAAATCTATCTTGAGTTTCTTGCTAAGTTGGTGTTTAAAACAGAATGGAGCTTATTCCAGACAAATGGGAAAAAAAGGTGCAGATAAATGCTAGAAAATGATATTGTAGTATCAAAACTGCATGTCGTTGAGAATATATATGTATACCTCATGTCTGTACAAGATTGGTGTTTACAAAATTTTCTAACGATTGAATGCGTTGAGAAGAGAGACCCTAGCTTTGATCATACACCTGAAGAGGCACTCAAGTCCATCTTCAAGCTGTTGAAAACAAAGCTCCAACTCTTTTAGCTGTCTTGGCATCTCAACATTCTCAGATTTGCTCATCTTCTGACTCATTACTAATCTTAAAGCAGCATAAACATTCTCAAATTCATTAATGTCTCTTCTACCAGCTTGTTTACATGCTATCCATTTGTGGTACAATAGCTTGGACACTAACGCCCAGCTGCCGCACTTCGATCGTTCCTTTGGCCCTGAGATGAGGGCGAATAAGTACTCAAACATGGAGGAAGTGACTGCTTTAACCTCCCTTAACAAGCTAACCATTGCCTTGGTCTCGTGTTCGTTCGAAGATGAGAAAATGCATTTTTTTCCACACCCTTCACATTCTTCAATGCCTTGTGGATAGTCTTTTCCACCACTTTCCTGGAGGTGAAGTACTTCCTCACCTCACCCACAAGCTCGACTTCTCTGCATCGTCTTCTTCGCATCACTGATTGAATATCCTGTATACTTCCTTTTGTTTGCAACAAAATATCCTTAGCAGTGTTGCACAGGTCAAAGAGCCTAAGGGATCCATCCAACAATTCATCAACAGGTCCCTTGTTTTTAGAAGATGGCCTTCCATGCAGCTCATGCAGTAAGGAGCACTTCATGCAATCTGAGCCATGCAGAAGCTGTTATTTCATGTGCAGCTAGTAATTATTTTGTTGATTTTTTAATCTCTAGTCAATGTAATGTAATTTAGTTCACTTTGAACTATGTTAGGTTGATATTTTATGTGATTTTGATAGTAATTTTGCTGATAAATCAGCTTTGTTTATGTGTACAAGTTAAGTTTTACAAGTTTCCATGTAATTAGTGGCATTAGGTAAGTATTAGGTGAAATGTTGCTTGATTTTGTTTAGTCAAAAGACTGATATATGTAATGGCAATATGCCAATGTTTCTTCTTAATGAAAAACATCAGATTTCATTTACATATGCTCTATTTTTTCTTGCGTTCTCATTGCTGTTCTTGTTTTCTTAGCAAATTACTACTTTTGTTTCTTCACCAAGCAACGAGGCTTGTTACACAAGCTTTCAACTCAGCTTGCTAAACCTTGTCAAAACACCAACAATTGGTATCATGAGCCTAAGTCTTAAGGGCCATTGATTTTGCTTCTGCTGCTTGTTAAAAGAAAGAAGTTGTCAAAGCATGTCATCAAGGACTGCTTGAAGAGAAGACAACATCAGCTCAACCTTAAGAGACTCCCAAACAAGCTTGAATAAGCTGAAGGAGGAGTTTCAAGGAAAGTATGTGAGCTTTCCAATGTGCAAGCTGCAAGCTCAGCAAGATGTCAAACCTGCAAGCTTAGCGAGATGTGCAAGCTATGAGCTCATCAATAGTTGTGAGCCTGTTAAAGACACCTTAAGAGACAGTAAGCAAAAATGCGAGCCTGTCAAAGGTGCAAGCTCAGCCTGGTGCGAGCAACAAAGTGCAAGCCAAAATGGCAGACTGAAGGCAAGCAAACTATACTCGCAAGCTATATATGCAAGAAGAAACAGGACAGTAATGAACAAAGGAACAAGGCAACAGAAGACTCCATTTGATGAACAAATCTTTGGCACAAAAGACTGGGATAGTCAAGTGTGTAAGTCAGATTTGGTTGAGAATGAAGCCAAGGTTGAAAATGAATTGCTTGAGCAGAGTCAGCTTGAAACAAAGCATCTAAGGACTACCAAGTTCAAAAAAAAAACCTGATGAATGATTGGTATTTGTAGCATGAAGGCAAAGGAGGAGTGTTGAAAATGGCCAACCATGCTGCTGTTATATTTTTTGGTTAAGTGCATGCGACTTGTAAACATCTTCGCAAAGACCTATCTTTCTGTGAATAAATAAAAAATTCATTTAGTTATTTTGTTAAGTAACTTAGTTGAAAATGAACAAGCTGATGACAGCTTGATATGTTTGTTTAGGTGTTGAATGACTCGTTTAGGTGGCTTGTTTATGTGTACAAGCAATGTTTTTCAAGTTACTAGGCTACTTAGTGGTAGTAGGTAGTATTTGGTGATGTATTTGGCTATAAATGTATTGTTTTTCTTATTGAAAAGATGAGCAAACATGAGCTAAAAGCCATAAGCTCCCTTGCTTCACATTTGTAATCAAGTAAAATATCATACTACCTTGTTCTATGTTTTGTTTTCTTCTTTTGCTGCTGTCATAACACCAACAATTGGTATCAGAGCCAGGTTAGACACAATCAGATTGTTGGTTGCTTTGGCTGTACAAAAGCAGTGGATCATTCATCAGTTAGATGTGAAGTCTGCATTTCTCAATGGCCGCCTTGAAGAAGAAATCTACATTGAACAGCCCCAAGGTTTTGTTGTGCCTGGCAAAGAACACTTGGTGTACAGGCTTAAAAAGGCCTTGTATGGCCTAAAATAAGCTTCTAGAGCCTGGTATGCTAGGATTGATAGCTACCTGGTTAGCTTGGGATTCGAGAGGAGCATCAGTGAGCCAACACTGTATGTCAAGAAGGAACAAGCTGAAACACAGCTTATTGTGTCCCTTTATGTTGATGACCTCTTGGTGACAGGAGGAGATCAGATTATATTGACTGATTTCAAGGCCAAGATGAAGGACATGTTTGAAATGTCTGACTTGGGACAGATGACATATTTTTTTGGAATGGAAGTTTTGCAAACTCAAAGTGGAATCTTCTTAGGACAGAAGACATTTGCTACAAAAATCTTAAGCAAATTCTCTATGGAGAAATGCAAGCCAACAAGCACACCTATGGCTGTTGGAATGAAGCTGTTAAGCCAAGATGATCATGATCGAGTAGATGAATCTGCCTATAGAAGTCTAGTTGGATGCTTATGTGATTTGACAAACTTTGACCGGATATCATGTTTCTTTGTTAGTATGCTATCGAGATTCATGCATTGCTGCAACAAGCAGCATCTTCAAGCAGGAAAAAGAGTGCTCAGGTACATCAAAGGCACCTTGAGCTATGGATTACAGTTTAGCAAAGCTGAAAACTTGAAGCTGATAGGCTACACTGATAGTGACTGGGCTGGTTCAAGGGATGACATGAAGAGTACTTCTGGTTATGCATTTACACTTGGCTCAGCAATGTTTTGCTGGTTCTCAAAGAAGCAATCAATAGTAGCTCAATCAACATCAGAAGCTGAGTATGTTGCAACTAGAAATACTGTTAATCAGGCCATTTGGCTAAGAAAAATCCTAGCTGATTTGAACCTACATCAAGGGGCAGCGACAGAGATCTTTTGTGATAACAAGTCTGCTGTTGCAATTGCAAAGAATCCTGTCTTCCATGGTAGAACTAAGCACTTTAGCATCAAGCTACATGTGGTAAGGGAGATGGAACAAGCTCGAGAGGTTGAGCTGATTCATTGCAATTCTGAAGAACAAATTGCTGATATCTTCACAAAGGCCTTGAATGTAACAAGGTTTATTAAACAAAGGGAGTAGTTAGAAGTCTGCAACATGAAGACCAAGGAGGAGTGTTAGAAGATGGCCTTCCATGCAGCATGATAAACCGTAATAGTAACATATTTTAAGCCCACATTTAGCATGCTTATGGATGAATTATCCCTTATTTTATGTCATTTGGTGCTCTTAATCCTTTGTTTTCATGTTTGATACTCAGGAAAGCACCGGAGGATGAAAAGAACAAGAAACGGGCTTAAAACAGGCCAAATATGCCAGATCACAAAATCGACACGGCCTGGGCCCAAGACCACACGGTCGTGCCTCATTAATGGACTCCACACGGCCTGGCCATGATTTACACGGGCGTGTGCCATGGCCGTGTCCCTACCGCGGCCAAGAGGATTTTTACTCGGAATAGGATGCTTGGAGGCAAAAAAACACAATCCAAAGTCTATTTAAACACCTTAGTAGGAATTCTACCTGGATTAGGATTCTTAGGGGCCAAGTAAGGCATCTCAAAGCCTATATAAACATCCTAGGGGGCAACTTAATCGGAGGGAGTTCGACAGAAACCCTCTGTCGAGGGGAGCCAAAGGCTGTTGTCAAGGGACATATTGCTAGGCCAAAAGAGGCAGATTTGTGGAGGTTTACTTGAAGATAGCCAGTTGATCCATCTCAAGAAGCCGGAATCATACTCAAGACGGAGGATCTCCTCTTCAATTCCTTCAGGGGGTTTTAGGGATTTCTTATGTTTTTTTTTTATCTTTTCTTCTGAGATGTTTTCTTTTATCGTTATGAACTAAACCCTCAGATACCTGAGGGGGATGAAACTTAGATGAATCTTGTTATCGTTTGCTAAACTATATGATAAATATTTGACTTGTTCTTAATTATGTGTTCTTAATTCTTGTGTTGATATTTCACGGGTATTAATTCAAGTTTGATGTGCTTAGGTGGAGGAGCAAAAGTCCCTACCTAAGAGTAGATCTAGTATAGTTAAGCGGAGTTGATCGGACGCCTAGAGATAGGTTGGCGAGATTTTGCCGGATTAGGGTGAAACCTAATATGGGATTCCATAGATCAAGTTAATGCAATTTTAGGGGTTTTAATTAGAAAGAGATTTCAATTAATCAACCTAGGGTTAGACGTTATTCGCTTCAAGAGAGGGTTTAATATACATTAGGGAATCTTATGGATCAAGTCAAGTGAATAAATCATCTGGTTCAGAGTTAGATAACAAGTGAAGTCTAGGTGGATTCTTCCTCGAGTATTGTCTTTATCAACTAGTTTTTTTTTTCAAAAGTATTTCCCAAATTTATTCTTCTTTGTCTTAGAGTCTTTAATTTAGTAGTTAATTAATTTAGATTTAAACAACAAATTCCCTTTATTTTAGGCTAGATAATAAAAAGAAAGTTAGTATTAGTACTTTTAGTTCCTTTGGGTTCAACATTCCGGTCTTGCCTTAACTATACTACTGTTCGATAGGTGTGCTTGCCTCAAATCGTTGTCATAGTTAGTTTCCAGGTTCGATCATTCTCATTTATAAATTTTAAGACTTTGACATCGCATAAAACAACGATCAAGTTTTTGGCGCCGTTGCCGGGGAACTAAAATATTAAGAAAGCTCAATTTTTATTACTTTAGCCATTTTTTTTTATTTTGCAATTTACTTTTATTTCTTATTTTATTTTTAACTTTGCTAATTTTTCTTCTTTTATTGTTTTCTCCTTTTAGGTACCTCTAGTTTATGACTAGAAGGAACCCGACAGGACCTCTAATTTACGACAGTGATATTGAAGGTACTATTCATAGAAATCGTAGAGAAATAAGGCGAAGCCTAAACTACATAGAAGTATGGCAAGAAGGCGAAACCAATCCTATTGAAGGGATGGCCGAGAACAATCCACCACCTCAAGAGATGGCCGAAAATCATGCTCCTCGAACTATGTATGATTATGCTAAACCTAGTTTAACAGGAACTGAGTCAAGTATCGTTAGACCTGCTATTGCTGCAAATAATTTTGAACTAAAACCTAATAAAATTCAGATGATACAGCAATTTGTTCAGTTTGATGGTTTGCAGGATGAAGATCCAAATAATCACTTGGCAAATTTCCTAGAATTTTGCGATACTTTCAATATAAATGGCGTTACTAACGATGCCATCCGCCTTCGGTTATTTCCTTTTTCTTTGAGGAATAAAGCCAAACAGTGGTTGCATTCTCTTCCATGAGGGTCAATCACTACATGGGATCAAATGACCGAAAAATTTTTATTAAAATATTTTTCGCCAGCCAAAACGGCCAAATTAAGGAATGATATCTCTTCTTTTGTGCAGATGGATTTAGAGACACTCTACGATGCATGGGAGAGATACAAAGATTTACTGAGAAGGTGTCCACACCATGGATTACCCTTGTGGCTATAGGTCTAAACTTTTTACAACAGTGTAAACCCTTCAACAAGGCAATTAATCGATTCAGCCGCCGGTGGTACTTTGAATAACAAAACTCCTGAAGTAGCCTACGAATTTATAGAAGAGATGTCACTGAATAACTATCAGTGGCAAGTCACAAGGACAAGGCCAACAAAAGTAGCCGGAGTTTATAACCTCGACTTGATAACCATGCTATCAAATCGGTAGAGATGTTACATAAAAATTTGATGGTGTATATGGTTCCTCTGAGTACACCCGATTATGCGATGCGACACAAGTGGAGGCGTGGCGAATCCTGAGTACCCATCCTACGGACAGGGCATGGAGAGCGAACAAATGAACTATATGGGTAACAATTTCTGATCGAACAATAACCCTTATAGTAATACTTATAATCCGGGTTGGAAGAACCACCCCAATTTCTCATGGGGTGGTCAAGGTAACCAAAGACAACAAAACTTCCAACAACAGCCCTACCCACAGGAAAAGAAGCCCAACCTCGAGGAGATACTGATAAAATTCATAGCAGCCACAGAAACACGTCTCCAGAATATGGAAACAAAATTTGAAGCATCGACAAAGGAACTCAAGAATCAGTTAGGGCAACTAGCTAAAATGATCGCTGAAAGACCACAAGGAAGATTACCAAGCAACACTAAGACTAACCCAAGGGAGTAAGTCCAAGCCATAACAGCTCAAGAAAGTAAAGGGTTAGATGAGCCCAATTTAAGGTAAGAGAATATGGTCGAAGAAGGTAAGGTTGAGGTAAAGAATAATAAGCCAAAACCGATAATCAAAGAGTACCAACCTCGCATACCATATCCTGAAGCAATGAAGAGAGATGACATAGAGGAACAGTTAGGTAAGTTTCTTAAACTTTTAAAGAAATTGCATATTAACTTACCACTACTTGAAGCTCTTTCACAGATGCCAGATTATAGAAAATTTTTAAAGGAGCTGTTGACGAAAAAGCGAAGGATAGACGAGGCATCACATGTGGAACTAAACGCAATGTGCTCAGCAGTCTTGCAAAATAGACTACCACAAAAATTAAAAGATCCAGTGAGTTTTACAATTCCATGTTTAATTGGTAGTTTATCTATTGATAATGCGTTAGCTGATTTAGGGGCAAGCATAAATGTCATGCCTTACAAAATGTTTAAACAACTAGGTCTAGGGAAACCCAAACAAACTAGGATGAGCATTCAACTAGCTGATAAAACTGTTAGAATTCCTAGGGGTATAATCGAAGATGTACTAGTGAAAATCGATAAATTTGTATTCCCAGTAGACTTTTTCGTTTTAGACATGGATGAGGACAACACGATCCCCCTAATTTTAGGAAGACCATTTTTAGCAACTGCCAGAACTAAAATTGATATTGATGTAAGAGAACTCATACTTCGTGTAGGCAATGAAATAGTCACTCTTCAAGCTCTCGATTCGGCTAGAACATCGAGTAATCAAGGTGAGAAAGTAAATTCTGTTGATAACCATTCGGTTAACCCATCTTCTCAGGAAGCACCACAAAAGAACAGAACTGAACCTGATCCTATACCCCGTCCCAACAAAGAAATAACTCATGAGGAACGAAGGATTCAGATAGATGATCTAGACGAGTGGAAGACGCATTTCAAGGAAAAATTAGGGATACATGAAGCAGAACCAGAGCCACTCCACGAAGCAGACATGTAACATCCTTAAATTAGGGGTCTGGCATTTTTGTGTTGTTGTATGCGTTTAGCTCATTTAGCTTGTTATTTAAGTGTGTTTGGGGGTCCTGGAGAGGCTCGGGTTCGAGCCAGAGCTTTGGTAAAATTTTGCTTTTTCGGCATAAGGGGAGAGAGCTAGTGGAAGCAGGCCTTAAGGATAATTATTTGTGTTTGATGACACAAAAAGAGCTCTTGGTGGAGTGGTTTTGGCATCACAAGGGAGCGTGGAAGGGGGGAGTGGGATTCGAATCCTACAGGCTGCATTTTGGAGTATTTATTTTGTGCCAGGAGGGAGAAGAGGTGGTTTTCGGCTGGGACTCTATCAAGGAAGGCTTGGACTTGGTCAAATATTCGAATGAGAGGAGGAGAGAGCATGGTGGAGTGATTTGGGGAGAGAATTAAGAGATGTGGTGGAGTGATGAAGTTGGTCAAATGTGGGAGACTTGTGAAGGGGAAAATTCGGTCAAAGAGTAAGGAAGTATAGGGGAACTTTGAGTAGCATTTTTCGGTAGTGGGAGATTAGTGTGCCGTTTGTTTCAAGAGTGGCTAGGTGAGTTTTGTTCTTCTTTGCAATTTCGGTATTAACACTTGGGAAAGCATTGCCTCTACTCCCTTTGCCGAAACCTTTAGTGCCATTCCCATTTTTCTTTTTCTCTTCTCATCTTTTCCTCTGTGCACATTTTGAGCCTAAACCTTTTTCCTTCTGTGGTGTTTTCTTCTATTCATCTCTTCCTCCAATTCTTCAAAAGCCGAATCTCCTTTCTTCTACTTTTTCTTCTTCTCCATTTGTATTTTATTCCACACCTTAGCTGAACTCTTTCTCTTCCTTATTATTTGTCTATTCTCCCTTCACCAACAGAACCCTCTCTTCTCCATCTTTTAAATCGGTTCCCTTATTTTTTCCAATAGCCGAATTTCAACTCTTCTTCTTCTAGCTTCAATTGATCATTTCTCTTCTCTCGGTGCCTTGTTAAAATCGAAAACCTTAACTTCATTCCTTTTTGGCCTAGACCGATTGTAGAAGGGATTGATCTTATCTTTTCCTCTTCGTTCAGCATTCAATTGGGAAGTATTTGGTAAGTAATGATAATGGCCGAATAGGGGAAAGAATCGATGGAGGGTCTCCTCTATGTTTCAGTTAGGCCGAAGGGCTGTTTCTTATTATTTTTGTTTTGGAGCATCGGTCCTAACTCTTGTGTTATTTAGGGACTCATCCAGAATTGCAAGCCGAATCCGTTGGTGTTCGATTCTCCATTGATCAAGGTAAGGAGTTTCTCTCTGATTTTTGCTCGTCTTTTCTCTTTTCATTTTCTCGGCCATAACCAAACCTCCTTGCTAGACAACCATCGTTCTCTCTGAAAGTACTGTACTGATCAAGACTCTCTTCATGGATGCGAGTGCTAGTCGTTCTAAGGAGGTATCGACAAAAAAGCCTGAGGGGAGTTGACTCGTAGTATCTACTCCTAAGTTCAAATGACGTAGGGTGTCAGCGATTCGGGATTTTTCGCCGGGTTGTGGTAGGGAGCCGACATCTGCTTGGAATAGACAAATCGCTGTGGTTCGTGCTAGTGAGGGCGACGACGAGCAGGAGTGTATAGTTCTTCGCGTAATCAGGTGTGTAATTTTACACCTCTATTTCGTTTTGTCTGTGTTATACTATGTGTCGGCTAAAAGTAGAAATACCCTTAAAGGGAATGCAGTTGTGGTACCCTAGTGGGTAAGACTGGTGACATAACAGGTAAGTAGGATTTATGACTATTCCATTTGGACAAATTAGCATGATCGTACGTGTGTTCTGATTATCTGATGTACATTAATGTATGTATGCATTCACCATATTATGATGATATGACATGATGCATGGGAAAGGAATAATGATTGATCGGGGAAGTGTATTTTGGGGACTCTATTTTGGTGACTCTGTCACATTATTTCGGTGGCTTTGCCACATATTTCGGTGACTCTGTCACTTTATTTCGGTTGCACTGCCACAATTTCGGCAATGAGCAGCGTGACTGCCATCGAGGTGTGTAACGGATGAGGGTTGATTGTAGAAATCCCCACTGGTGTGTTTGGCTGGAACGGGTGGTGTGTAGCGGATGGATTACTAGGTTTGGCTGGGTTGAATTGCTTGAATTTATCTATTTTACCATGTTAAAAGGGCTCAGGCCCAGTTCGTTTCCGTATGGGCTTCGTCCAGTTTGATTTCGTAAGGGCTAAGGCCCAATTTGTATCTGCATGGGTTCGGGCCCAGTTAGTGTTTTTTTCGGGGATTACACACTGAGTTCTCGTAACTCACCCCCTCTCTGCTTAATATTTTCAGGTGATCCCCAGCGTTGAGGATTTGGAGCCGAGGTGGACTCTGTGGTGGCCATACATCATTACTTTAGTAAATTACGTTTTACTTTACTTTAAATTTCATTTTAATTTGGGATTATATTCTGTAATAAGGCCTCTGGGATTTTATTTTGGTTTTTAGCCTCTAATTCGGTTATTATCTTTTATTAAACATTCGATTCGGGGTTTTCCTAAACATTAAGAATCGATTTCCAAAATATCACGTCTCCACAAAAATATACAAATTTAGCTTTCATAACAACAATAATTAGTTTTGAAATAGTAAGAACTTTTAAGCGGTTATTTAGAAAAGCGCATTTTCTTTACAAACAACAAACTTGTTTTTTTTTTAAATAACATTTTTTTAGTTGAATTTGATTGTTTACAAACAAAGGTTTCAAAAACAACAACAATAACGTCTTTGCAAGAGAACTATAAAACAAGTTTGACTTCTCATAAGCAACAAAACTTGACATTTTTAACGAACGCGAAGTTTCATTAACAACCCTCCCATGTGACATGCCAGATCCGGTCGTAACGTCTAGGCTAGGTTTAGGGTGTTACATTTTGTGGTATAAGAGCCCAGGTTGCAATACTCGACTGTGGATTGGGTTCGACAACGTTTTTCCAAAATTGGTTTAAAATATGGTTTAGAAAAATATATGTCTTTTAGGAAGTATGGCACCCGAGTCTCCGGCACCAAATCCGTAAGTCTCCTAACCTTGTGTTATATTATGAAATGATTTTAGAAGGAATTATTAGAATTAGTGTTTTATGACTGCTAGCTATAAGAGTTAAGACTTTAGAGACTGAGACATTAGGAAATTCGATTTGCGAAAACAACTACTATACTCACTTTGCATAAAACATTGTTAATAAACATTGAAATGATATCCTAATTCATAAAATTTTTAATCAGAATAATTTGATCTAGGGAACATGAGCACAAGAGGACGTGGACGTGGTATACGTGGCCGAGGTAGAGGCCGAGGTGCTGGGGTTGGATCTGAGGCATCGGGCCACATAGCTGAAATGGAAGCACCTGCATCACCGGTGACCGAGGCAGGGTCCCATGATCGAGTTGGAGGGGACGATGCTTTGTCCCAAGCTATGTTACGAGTTTTGGAATGGGTTGCTGGAGCAAGCACTGGATCGGTAGCTCGGAAATCTATTCCTGAGTGACTCCGGCCAAATGGGGCTGAGATATTTAGGGGTATTTCTGGTGTGGCCCCAAACGTAGCTGAATACTGGCTGGAAGCAGTTGAGCAGATTATGGATGATTTGGACTGCACGGCGGAGGAAAAATTGAAGGGAGCAGTGTCCCTCCTACGAAATGAAGCGTACCAGTGGTGGCTCACAGTGAGGGAAGGTACTTCAGCGGACTGTATCACCTGGGACTTCTTTAAGACAGCATTCTAGGGAAAGTATGTTGGGGCGAGTTATGTGGACGACCAGAGGAAGGCATTTCTGATCTTGGTCCAAGGGAATAAGTCTGTGGCTGAATATGAGGCGGTGTTCCTGCACTTGATTCGTTACCCTCGGGGTATCGTTGCAACTGATTATGAACGTTGTGTTCTGTTCGATGATGGTCTGCGGGATGAGCTGCGAGTACTGATAGCTCTGCAGCGAGAAAGAGATTTTGCTATACTGGTTGAGAAGGCAAAAATTGCCAAAGAGGTGAAACGTTCTGAGAGGCAGAACCAGGATAAAGACACGGGCAAGAATAAGAGAAGTTTTGGGACGTCAGGATCTACTGAGGGTTTCCAAAAGAAGCCCAGGTTAGATGGGCCAGCTTGAGCCAGGATGCCAATTGCTGTGGGTCATTTGCGACATTGTGCACAGTGTGGGAAAATACATCCGGGAGAGTGTTGGAAAATAATTTGAGGATGTTTTAAGTGTGGATCTAGGGATCATTTGATAAAGGATTGTCCGCAAGAGCTTGCTAGGGTGCAGAGGATAGGTCAGGGATTTGCACAGCCTGGGAAAGGTGGTCAGCAGCCACCCAAAGGTCGGGGTCCAGCCAGAGGGGGAAATGGGTTTGGACGAGGTCGTAGAGCACCGGGCAGAGGTACTGGTAATACAGATGCAAGACAACCTAGACTGGTCTATGCGGCTAGACATCGAGAGGATGGCGACGCACCAGACGTCATAACCGGTACGTTTCTTATATTTGATGTACCCTTTATAGCTTTGATAGATATTGGGTCTACACATTCGTATGTTGCCTGTATTGTGTCTGGGACTCTGGGTATTAAATTTGAGGTTGCTGCTAGAGAAATGTCTGTGGTTAGCTCTCTAGGACAATCGGTGGTAGTGAACAAACTATTTAGGAACGTGCCTTTAGAAGTTTAAGGAGTAGTATTTCCGGCAGACTTGATGGAACTGCCATTCGGCGAGTTCGATCTGATCTTATGCATGGATTGGTTAGTTAAGCATCGTGCAAGCTTGGATTGTGCTGCTAAGCGCATGATACTGAAGACTTCCGAGGATGAAGAGGTAATTGTGATAGGAGAAAGAAGGGATTACCTGTCCAATGTGGTTTCGGCATTAAAGGCAGAAAAGATGGTACGAAAAGGGTGTAAGGCGTATCTAGCTTTCGTCAGTATGTCGGATGCCAAGGAATTGACTGTAGGGGATGTCAGAACTGTGAAGAAGTTCTCGGATGTCTTTCCTAAAGAGCTTCTAGGATTGCCTCCGGACCGTGAGGTCAAATTTGGCATTGAGTTATTGCCAGGAACGGCTCCAGTGTCCATCGCTCCTTACAAGATGGCACCGAAGGAGTTGGCAGAACTAAAAGCTCAGATTCAAGAGTTGTTGGACAGTGGATTTATCAGACCAAGTGTATCTCCATGGGGAGTGCCGGTTTTTTTCGTGAAGAAAAAGGATGGGTCGATGCGTATGTGCATAGACTATCGCCAGTTGAACAAGTTGACTATTAAGAACAAGTACCCGCTACCAAGGATGGACGACTTGTTCGATCAGCTGCGAGGAGCTTCAGTTTTCTCAAAGATAGATTTAAGATCTGGGTACCATCAGCTAAAGGTCAAGGAGGCAGATATTCATAAGACTGCATTCCGAACTCGGTATGGGCATTACGAGTTTCTAGTAATGTCGTTCGGGTTAACAAATGCACCAGCTACTTTTATGGATATGATGTACCGGGTCTTTCAACCCTATCTAGACCGGTTCATGGTGGTATTCGTAGATGACATTTTGGTATACTCAAGGACGGAGGAGGAGCATGATTCTCATCTTCGGACAGTTCTGTAAATTTTGAGAGAGAAGCAACTGTATGCCAAATTCAGCAAGTGTGAACTTTGGCTGAAAGAAGTGACCTTTTTGGGGCATGTTGTTTCTGCTGAGGGGATTAGGGTTGATCCTCGAAAGATCAAGTTATTTTGGACTGAAACCTTGAAGCTCGTGTCAAAATTCGAAGTTTTTTGGGTTTGGCTGGGTACTACAAAAGGTTCATTGAGGGGTTTTCGTTGATTGCTGCGCCTTTAACCAAGTTATTGCGGAAAGGAGTACCGTTTGTTTGGGCCGAGAAACAACAGGAAAGTCTTGAGAAGTTAAAGAAGATTCTGACTGAGGCGCCGGTGTTGATTCAGCCTGAGGCGGGGAAAGAGTTTGTTGTCTACTGTGATGCATCGCACACAGGTTTGGGTTGTGTGTTAATGTAAGAAGGGAAGGTGGTAGCATATGCATCTTGTCAACTAAGACCGCATGAGATGAACTACCCCACTCATGACTTGGAGTTAGCTGTAGTGGTGTTCGCCCTTAAGATATGGAGACACTATCTGTATGGAGAGAAGTCGATTATCTACACCGACCATAAGAGTCTAAAATATCTCCTTCCCCAGAAGGAGCTGAATTTAAGACAACGAAGGTGGATTGAGTTGCTGAAAGACTATGACTGCTCGATTGAGTATCACCCGGGTAAAGCTAACGTGGTGGCAGATGCGTTAAGTCGTAAGGTGATATCAGATTTGAGAGCAATGTTTGCTCATCTCAGTCTTTATGAAGATGGTAGTCTATTAGCAGAACTTCAGATAAAGCTGACATGGGTAAGCCAGATTAAAGAGAAGCAATTGTTAGACAAATCGTTAAGTTTCAATTCCAGCAAGTAGAAGGTGGTGAAACAGGGGATTTTGGTCTGAACAGCGAAGGGGTATTGTGTTTCCGTGGAAGAATTTGTATGCCGAAGGACTCTGAGTTGAGGCAGATGATTTTGCGGGAAGCACATAGTAGCCCATACTCTATGCATCCTGGTGGAAGCAAGATGTATCGGGACTTACGTGAATCGTATTGGTGGCCTGGTCTGAAACGGGAAGTTACCGACTTTGTGGGTAAGTGTTTGACATGCCAGCAAGTGAAGGCGGAACATCAGTTGCCTTCGGGGTCGCTGCAACCGGTGAAGATTCCACTTTGGAAGTGGGAGAGGATAACGATGGACTTTGTTAGTGGGCTACCCCTAACGCCTACTAAGAAAGATTCAGTGTGGGTAATCGTTGACCGGTTGACTAAGTCCACACACTTCATACCGGTTCGCACCGACTATTCGCTACAGAAGTTGGCCAAGCTGTATGTGGCGGAAATCGTGAGGTTGCATGGGGTACCCGTGTCTATCATATCAGACAGTGACCTTAGGTTTACATCGCGGTTCTGGAAGGCATTGCATGAAGCTTTGGGTACAAGGCTAGATTTCAGCATAGCGTTTCACCCACAGATTGATGGTCACTTAGAAAGGGTAATTCAGATTCTGGAAGACATGTTAAGGGGCTACGTGATTGACTTCAGGGGTAGTTGGGAAGATTACCTGCGTTGGCTGAATTCGCGTATAAGAACAGCTATCAGTCAAGCATTTAGATGATACCCTACAAGGAGTTGTATGGCCGTAGGTGTCGTACCCCTACCTGTTGGACAGAGTTAGGTGAGCGATGGTTGTTGGGTCCGGAATTGATCTCAGAAACAGAGGAAAAGGTTAAGCTGATTCGAGATCGGTTAAAAGAAGCTTTTGATAGACAGAAATCGTATGCGGATCTGAAGTGTAGGGAGATAGAATTTTTGGTGGGGGATTGTGTCTTCTTGAAAGTCTCACCTTGGAAGAAGGTTTTAAGGTTTGGACGGAATGGCAAGTTGAGCCCCAGATTCATCGGGCCTTATCGAGTTTTGAAACGAGTGGGACCAAAGGCTTATCAGCTTGAGTTACCCCCAGAGTTGAGTTAGATACATAATGTATTCCATGTTTCGATGCTAAGATGCTATCGTTCAGATCCATCTCACGTTGTGCCGGTGGAAGAAATTGAGGTGAGACCTGATCTGTCTTTCGAAGAAGAACCAGTGCAGATCTTGGATCGGGATATTAAGGTATTGAGGAGGAAATTGGTTCCACTGGTTAAAGTATTGTGGTGTAATCACGGTTCAGAGGAAGCCACGTGGGAGCCGGAGGAGGCGATACGACAGCAATACCCTCACCTTTTTTAATCAGGTAAATTTCGAGGCTGAAATTTCTTTAAGGGGGTAGAACTGTAACATCCTTAAATTAGGGGTCTAGCATTTTTGTGTTGTTGCATGCGTTTAGCTCGTTTAGCTTGTTATTTAGGTTTGTTTGGGGGTCCTGGAGAGGCTTGGGTTCGAGCCTTTTCTTTTTTGGCATAAGGGGAGAGAGCTAGTGGAAGCAGGCCTTAAGGATAATTATTTGTGTTTGATGACACGAAAGGAGCTCTTGGTGGAGTGGTGTTGGCGTCACAAGGGAGCGTGGAAGGGGGGAGTGGGGTTCGAATCCTACAGGCTGCATTTTGGAGTATTTGTTTTGTGCCAGGAGGAAGAAGAGGTGGTTTTCGGCTGGAACTCTATCAAGGAAGGTTTGGACTTTGTCAAATATTTGAATGAGAGGAGGGGAGAGCATGGTGGAGTGATTTGGGGAGAGAATCAAGGGATGTGGTGGAGTGATGAAGTTGGTCGAATGTGGGAGACTTGTGAAGGGGAAAATTCGGTCAAAGAGTAAGGAAGTATAGGGGATCTTTGAGTAGCATTTTTTGGTAGTGGGAGATTAGTGTGTCGTTTGTTTCAAGAGTGGCTAGGTGAGTTTTGTTTTTCTTTGCAATTTCGGTATTAACACTTGGGAAAGCATTGCCTCTACTCTCTTTGCTGAAACCTTTAGTGCCATTCCCATATTTCTTTTTCTCTTCTCATCTTTTCCTCTGTGCACATTTTGAGCCGAAACCTTTTTCCTTCTGTGGTGTTTTCTTCTATTCATCTCTTCCTCCAATTCTTCAAAAGCCGAATCTCCTTTCTTCTACTTTTTCTTCTTCTCTATTTGCATTTTCTTCCACACCTTAGCCGAACTCTTTCTCTTCCTTATTATTTGTCTATTCTCCCTTCACCAACGGAACCCTCTCTTCTCAATCTTTTAAATCGGTTCCCTTATTTTTGCCAATAGCCGAATTTCAACTCTTCTTCTTCTAGCTTCAATCGGTCGTTTCTCTTCTCTCGGTGCCTTGTTAAAACTGAAAACCTTAACTTCATTCCTTTTTGGCCTAGACCGATTGTAGAAGGGATTGATCTTATCTTCTTCTCTTTGTTCAACATTCAATCGGGAAGTATTTGGTAAGTAATGATAATGGCCGAATAGGGGGGAGAATGGATGAAGGGTCTCCTCCATGTTTTAGTTAGGCCGAAGGGCCGTTTCTTATTATTTTTGTTTTGGAGCATTAGTCCTAACTCTTGTGTTATTTAGGGACTCATCCAGAATCGCAAGCCGAATCTTTTGGTGTTCGATTCTCCATTGATCAAGGTAAGGAGTTTCTCTCTGATTTCTGCTCGTCTTTTCTCTTTTCATTTTCTCGGCCATAACCAAACCTCCTTGTTAGACAACCATCATTCTCTCTAAAAGTACTGTACTGATCAAGACTCTCTTCATGGATGCGAGTGCTAGCCGTTCTAAGGAGGTATCGACAAAAGAGCCTGAGGGGAGTGGACTTGTAGTCTCTACTCCTAAGTTCAAACGACGTAGGGTGTCAGCGGTTCGGGATTTTCTGTAGGGTTGTGGTAGGGAGCCGACATCTGCTTGGAATAGGCAAATCACTGTGGTTCGCACTAGTGAGGGCGACGACGAGCAGGAGTGTATAGTTCTTCGCGTAATCATGTGTGTAATTTCACACCTCTATTTTGTTTTGTCTGTGTTATTCTATGTGTCGGCTAAAAGCCGAAATACCATTAAAGGGAATGTAGTTGTGGTACCGTAGTGGGTAAGACTGGTGACATACCAGGTAAGTAGAATTTATGATTATTCTATTTGGAAAAATTAGTATGATCGTACGTGTGTTCTGATTATCTGATGTACATTAATGTATGTATGCATTCACCATATTATGATGATATGACATGATGCATGGGAAAGGAATAATGATTGATCGGAGAAGTGTATTTCAGTGACTCTGTCACATTATTTCGGTGGGTCTGCCACATATTTCGGTGACTCTGTCACTTTATTTCGGTGGCACTGCCACAATTTCGGCGATGAGCAGCGTGACTGCCATCGAGGTGTGTAGCGGATGAGGGTTGATTGTAGAAATCCCCACTGGTGTGTTTGGCTGGAACGGGTGGTGTGTAGCGGATGGATTACTAGGTTGGGCTGGGTTGCATTGCGTGCATTTATCTATTTTACCATGTTAAAAGGGCTCAGACCCAGTTCGTTTCCGTATGGGCTTTGCCCAGTTTGATTTCGTAAGGGCTAAGGCCCAATTTGTATCTGCATGGGCTCGGGCCCATTTAGTGTTTGTTTCGAGGATTACACACTGAGTTCTCGTAACTCACCCCCCTTTCTGCTTAATATTTTCAGGTGATCCCCAGCGTTGAGGATTTGGAGCCGAGGTGGACTCTGTGGTGGCCATACATCATTACTTCAGTAAATTACATTTTACTTTAATTTAAATTTCATTTTAATTTGGGATTATGTTCTGTAATAAGGCCTCTGGGATTTTATTTTGGTTTTTAGCCTCTAATTCGGTTATTATCTTTTATTAAACATTCGATTCGGGGTTTTCCTAAACATTAAGAACCGATTTCCAAAATATCACGTCTCCACAAAAATATTAAAATTCGGCTTTCATAACAACAACAATTAGTTTCCAAATAGTAAGAACTTTTAAGCGGTTATTTAGCAAACCACATTTTCTTTACAAACAACGAACTCGTTTTTTTTTTAAAATAACATTTTTTTTAGTTGAATCTGATTGTTTACAAACAAAGTTTTCGAAAACAGAAACAATAACGTCTTTGCAAGAGAACTATAAAACAAGTTGGACTTCTCATAAGCAACAAAACTTGACATTTTTAACGAACGCGAAGTTTCTTTAACAACCCTCCCATGTGACATGCCAGATCCGGTCGTAACATCTAGGTCGGGTTTGGGGTGTTACAAGACAAGTTCAAAATCAGAGATCAAGTATTGTTAGATAAAGCAGACCCTCGAATATCTCCTCCTGACCCTAACATAAATAAAGAAATCCCTTTTAGGGTAATCAGTGTTTTCCCATACGGAACAGTCGAGGTAAGTAATCGTATTTTTGGCACTTTCTATATAAGCGCATCTCGACTTGAACTCTGTCATGATAATGAAACTGATAGCATGAGGAAGGACTTTCAACTCCTCAAACCACCCTGATTATACGAACAAGAGGTAAGTCTAGCTTAAGACTTTAAACGAGCGCTTCTCGGGATGCAACCCGAGCACTAACTCTACTACTCTTTATATTTTATTTTATTTTATTTTCACTTTTATTTTTCCTTTTTAGCAACTAACTATAAACTAACCTAAGGCCAATTTCCATACCACACGGTCGTGGCTGTGGCCGTGTGGATGCATCGAATCTCCGTACTGACATGGCAGAGATGGTACGAGTCAGGACGAATCATATCTTTAAGTCACAGACCCAACTACCATGCCACGGCCGTGCGATGCAGCCGTGGCCAACACTGATAGATTATACACGGGCGTGGCGACCTGAACATGGGCGTGGGAGAAACGAAAGAAGCACAACACGGCCGTGCGAGGCGGCCGTGTGATTCAACACGCCCTTGGTACACGGGCGTGGGGTCGTGCCAGGCCTAAAAATCTATTTAAACCCCCTCCTTTTTCTTCTCCCCTACTCACTTTCAACCCCCCACCCCTTTCATTTTTCCCATTTTTCTTCTAACAAAGCCCCTGATCTACCACATTTATGTCGAAGAGGCAGAAGGATCCAAGCACAGTCTCCCTGTGGGAGACCGATCTACATAAGTTCATGCCGGCCGCTTCATTTACTCGACAAGCCAGGGGTCTTTGAGACCATTTAATTCTTCTTCTTCTTTACTCTTCTCCTTTATTTTTCTTATCTTTACTTCTCTTCTGCGTAATTTAGTTTCTTTTATTATAGCTTCTTGGTTTTAGGTTCTACAGGCTGCTAGGGAATCACACCTCGAGCACGACCACCACTTCACCACAACCTTAGAAATCACGCCCACCTCGCGAACCATCCAACAATAAGGAATCTTCAGTCCATTAATCTTTTCTTTTAATCTTGTTTCACTTTTTATTTTCCGTCACTTTAGCTTGCTTTTCTTTAAATATATAATTAGTATAGTTTGAATTATTATTATGTCATGGCTAATTCTGCACGAGCTACCCAATTTCTTCATCTAACACAGAGACTGTGGGAAACCACCACACCACGACCACTACCAACTCCAGCTCGAGCTGAAATTCCATCGCTTCTTTTCTTTGACTCCATCCAAAATTCAGGAAGTTTCACTTCTTTCCCTCCCTTTTAATTTTCTTACTATAACATTTATATTTATCTTTGTACATTGAGGGCAATGTACATCTTAAGTGTGGGGGGTGAATCTTAAAAGTGCCAAACTTTTTGCATTATTCTCAAATCCTGAATTATGCCTTATCTTAAAGTAAGCTTCTCATGTTATGATTAGAATGAAATTTCCTATGATTTATGATTTTTGTTGATATGTTTGAGATTAAGTCATTGATAATTATGCATTGATGATTTATACTTTAAGATACTATAGAATCAAGCATGATAAGTCTATTTTTTTAGAATTAAAATTTTTCTTAGGTTGTCGACCTGAATTTAAGTATTACCTTGAGGTTTGAAATTTACAAGAATGACATCAAATTACCCACAATTTTGTGAGATTTTGAGCCTTTAGAGCATATATTCTTTTTCTTGCTCACTTTTTTATCATGAGTGTGTCAACATTGATTTGTTATTCTAGAACTTGCATCAATTATACATTTCAAGACCACACCTTTGATTTGATATACAGAGATGATGAAGGCACCTAGGTTTTAACCAACTTACTCCACTAAAAAGCCTACCTTCACAATTAACCCCTAGTGAACCCCGTTTAATCCTAACAACCCTTTTTATTGACTCACCCACTAATATTAACCTAAAACCCATCTTGTATTTGTTACCACCATTCCTTGACTCCCTTTTTGTCGAAGATTTGATTTGAGCAGTTGCCTAACTATGTTTTATATTTCAGTTGTTAAAGTTCTTTCTCATGATTGTATTTGATTTGTTCTTAAAAAAATCTAAGTATATTCATTATTAGTTCTGTGATTAAGTGAGCTTATACATTTGAATTCCAAATATTGAAGAAGAAGCTCGAATTATTAGTACTATTAGTTTTCAATTGATGTAATTACTTATATTCAGTTCGTTGTTTCTGGTTAGGTAATTTGTTAGGTCAATCTCGATTCTATCCCTCTAATTCGGCCTTTATCCACACCTTAACCCAAGCCTCGTTACAACCCTGTAAAGACCTTTTGATTTGTACATCATTTCATATTATAGTGGTGGAGATTTGATTTTCATGCAAGCCTATGGGATTAACTTTTCATGTTCGACTTTTGAGTGCTTTTTCCCGAACCTTAAACACCTCGAGTGATTTGAGTGAATCTTTAGTGAGGATGCCAATCCTTGTCGATTTTGAATCAGAAGTATTTATTTAGATAAGGGGAAACACCTCTATTTTATGCTACAAAAATATATATGACTTAGATTGTTTGAATCTTTAGGACTCTTTGAGTTGAATTATCCATGTATGAATTATCTTTGAATTATGATGAAATACTATCGATGACTATTATGAATTGAGGGAAGTTCGTTTTAATTGTGAGTTGAGAATTTTGCTTGAGGACAAGCAAAAGCTTAAGTGTGGGGGTATTTGATAAACCATAATAGTAACATATTTTAAGCCCACATTTAGCATGCTTTTGGATGAATTATCCCTTATTTTATGTCATTTGGTGCTCTTAATCCTTTGTTTCCATGTTTGATACTCAGGAAAGCACTGGAGGATGAAAAGAACAAGAAACGGACTTAAAATGGGCCAAATAGGCCAGATCACAAAATCGACAGGGCCTGGGCCCAAGACCACACGGTCGTGCCTCATTAATGGACTCCACACAGCCTGGCCACGATTCACACGGGCGTGTGCCATGGCCGTGTCCCTGCCACGGCCAAGAGGAGTTTTACTCGGAATAGGATGCTTGGAGGCAAAGAAACACAATCCAAAGTCTATTTAAACACCTTAGTAGGAATTCTACTTGGATTAGGATTCTTAGGGGCCAAGTAAGGCATCTCAAAGCCTATATAAACATCCTAGGGGCCAACTTAAGCGGGGGGAGTTCGACAGAAACCATCTGTCGAGGGGAGCCCAAGGCTATTATCAAGGGGCGTCTTGCTAGGCCAAAGGAGGTAGATTTGTGGAGGTTTACTTGCAGATAGCCAGTTGATCCATCTCAAGAAGCCGGAATCATACTCAAGACGGAGGATCTCCTCTTCAATTCCTTCAGGGGGTTTTAGGGATTTCTTATGTTTTGTTTTATCATTTCTTCTGAGATGTTTTCTTTTATCGTTATGAACTAAACCCTCAGATACCTGAGGGGGATGAAACTTAGATGAATCTTGTTATCGTTTGCTGAACTATATGATAAATATTTGACTTGTTCTTAATTATGTGTTCTTAATTCTTGTGTTGATATTTCGCGGGTATTAATTCAAGTTTGATGTGCTTAGGTGGAGGAGCAAAAGTCCTTGCCTAAGAGTAGATCTAGCATAGTTAAGCAGAGTTGATCGCACGCCTAGAGATAGGGTGACGAGATTTTGCCGGATTAGGGTGAAACCTAATATGGGATTCCATAGATCGAGTTAATGCAATTCTAGGGGTTTTAATTAGAAAGAGATTTCAATTAATCAACCAGGGTTAGGCGTTATTTTCTTCGAGAGAGGGTTTAATATATATTAGGGAATCTTACGGATCAAGTCAAGTGAATAAATCGTCTGGTTCAGAGTTAGATAACCAGTGAAGTCCAGGTGGATTCTTCCTCGGGTATTGTCCTTATCAACTGGTTTTTTTCCAAAAGTATTTCCCAAATTCATTCTTTTTTGTCTTAGAGTCTTTAATTTAGTAGTTAATTAATTTAGATTTAAACAACAAATTCCCTTTATTTTAGGCTAGATAATAAAAAGAAAGTTAGTATTAGTACTTTTAGTTCCTTTGGGTTTGACATTCTGGTCTTGCCTTAACTATACTACTATTCGATAGGTGCGCTTGCCTCAAATCATTGTCATAGTTAGTTTCCAGGTTCGATCATTCTCATTTATAAATTTTAAGACTTTGACATCGCATAAAACAACGATCACAGCACATGCAGTTCATGCAGCAAGGAGCACTTCATGCAATTCGAGCCATGCAGAAGTTGTTATTTCATGTGCAGCTAGTAATTGTTTTGTTGATTTTGTAATCTCTAGTCAATGTAATGTAATTTAGTTCACTTTAAACTATGTTAGGTTGATATTTTATGTGATTTTGATAGTGATTGAGCTGATAAATCAGCTTTGTTTATGTGTGCAAGTTTAGTTTTACAAGTTTCCATGTAATTAGTGGCATTAGGTAAGTATTAGGTGAAATCTTGCTTGATTTTGTTTAGTCAAAAGACTGATATATGTAATGGCAATATGCCAATGTTTCTTCTTAATGAAAAACATCAGATTTCATTTACATATGCTCCATTTTTTCTTGCCTTCTCATTGCTGTTCTTGTTTTCTTAGCAAATTACTGCTTTTGTTTCTTCACCAAGCAACGAGGCTTGTTGCACAAGCTTTCAACTCAGCTTGCTAAACCTTGTCAAAACACCAACACTTGTTTTGTTCTTGAGCTAATTCTTATTGGGAAAATGGGAACTGCAGCAACTTATCCACACAATCATACAAATCCTAAAGGCCATTTAGCTTATGGCTTATTGATGATGAGGTTGACGTTGCTTCAGAGTCCCTTAATCTGTTCAAATGTTCATCAATCTCTGAAACAAGTGGATTTGGTCTAGATGGCAAGGAGAAGCTGTTAGAACGAGCATGGTGAATTGTTTGGGCTACCATTTTTCTTTTTCTTCAGGGGAACAGCCTAGTGGTTGAATGTTTCTACCTATTATTTGCAATAGCAGTAGTAGGCATCAGCTCCATTTTATATATACATCAGGTCATACAGACAAAAGGAATCTCAAATACTTCTTTAATCAGCAATTTCTTATTGTTTCTTCACTTAATTGGGATATCGATTTGAACACTCACAAGCATTGTTTATGCAAAATGTCTTCCTCAACCAACTCTCTAGCTCGGTCTTTGTCCAATTAAGTTAATATCATCCAATTTCCCCGTGCACAAGTTAGTTAGTTTTTGTCATTGTATAATTGAAATAAGACAAGCGCAAACAATAAATATTTGCACCAAAGCATGACTACATATTCTATCCATTTCTATATGATATTGTGTCCCTTGGAAATCGGAACCTAACATTTTCAATTTTTCTCCTCATAAAAGAAGTGACATTATAATACACACACACGCTAAATTAAAAGATCATGTAATTGTAATTGTATATTTTGCCGCTTTTCCTCCTGTGTGGGGTGTTTTACTGAGCATTTTTTGAGGCAAATACAGACTGTTTGAACTTTTATCCAATGCCTTCTTACTGTTCATCCTCCTCATTCACATGTTCAGATGCTCCATTATACTAACCAAAGTAGAATGATTAAATCAAATGTCTTAAGGGTTTAGAAATAATTTCTAAACAAGATCCTATAGGATGACATTGGCTTCTGAGTAATTCATTTTACTATTCACAATTAGTTATCATTTGAAGCATGCATGACCGCGTTAACCATATGATGGTCAAGCTTTCAATTATCTCCAAGGACATAAAAGGAATCATGACAGATCAAATATTCAGAAAGTTTTTCAGCTTCCAAATTTGGTGATGGAGACCGTCATTCAACTTGCAAAACTAGATCTTAATCTAACAGGCCTAAAAGGTGCACCAATCCATTCTGGAATGATTATTAAAATTTATCCCCAAACTAAGAAAACAGAAGAAAATATGGGAAAAACAATTAGACCGTATAACTTTCCTATTACTACCTAGAAACATGTAAATTTTCATTTATATATGATAAATGATAAAACTAACATATTTTAATCCCATTCTTAATGCGTTTTTGGATGATTATTTATGCAAATTGGTGAATTTGATGCTCCTAATCCCTTTAATTCATGTTCTTATACTTAGGTGAGCATTTGGAAGCAAAATGAGCGAAAATCAGAGAAAAATAGTATATTTCAATAGCCACACATGCAGGACACACGCCCATGTGCCAGGTGGAAACATGAAAATATACACACTTTTTCATGCCCTTTTTAACTCAAATTAATGCAGTTTCGGTAAAATTCTTTTTGAAAAATATATAATAATTATAAAATAATTCAATTGTACTTCAATTATTAACATGTTGAATATTAATTAATTCTATAATAAATTTTGATTAATTTTTGACAGATTCGCACAAAGGGCGAAAATTGGCTCGACAGACACTGCTAGAAGCACAAAATCGAGAAGCGATTTTGAAGCATCAAGGTGAATTAATTTTTTAGCCTAAGATGGTCCAAATTATGAATATTAATTCATAATATAATTAATTTTAATTTTAATCCAATTTATTTTGGGTTAAATAATTATTATTTATTAATTATGAAAAGAGGCCCAGTTGAGCTGAACCGAGAAAACCGATCCAACCTAGCACTGGGCTACCCAAAACCTTCCCACATGCTGACCCAATCAGCTTATTTGGCTGATTCTTGAAGACTCCTTGAATTTGCATTCAAACCCCTCCATTTATTATGCCTTCCTAGATTTGTCTCTACCTTAAAATAGCAAGTTTGTAACCTTCAAACTTGCCACATGTGTGGCCGGCCATGGAGGGAGTCTATGGCTGCTGATTTTTTCTATCTTTAGTGGCCATCTCAACCTATAAATACCCCCTTGACTTATCATTTCAAACACACCTCAAAACCTCTCATCCTTTCACTTCTCTCTCACTTTCTTCAAAACCCTTCCTTTTTTCTTCATTTTCCTTCCAATTCCCTTGCCAATTTCACCTCTTGGAAAAGAGTCCTTCAACCACCGTTTGAAGCAGCATTCAAGTGTTTGTGCAAGCCTCAGTTCAACAAGAACAAGCAGAGAAGGAAGAGCGGAGCTAGTCAAGCCTCGGAGAAAAACCGGATTTGATTCTTGTTCCTTATCCTTTTAATTTTATTATTGTTGTTATGAACCTGTCTATGAATACTTGTGATGTTGATATGTTTAATTCAATTAATATGGTTTAAATTTAATTCGTGTTAGGTTAATTTCATTTCGTCCACTTGTGTTATTAAAATTATATTTGTGTTGTTATAGGTCTTGGTAAAATGTTTGATTAAGTAAAACCATGACTAAGTTATTCTTACACTATAATTGTAAGGTGACTAATGAATTAATTATTTAAAAGTATTGAAATTGTAATTAATTGATACAATACTTAATCAGTGCATGTTTAATCTTCTAAGGTAGCTGAGGGTTAAATTAGTGACGGTATTAGATAATACATTAGCCTTGCATAACTTGCAAGATTATTGTGATTAAACTGTTCAAGGTAGGAATACATTGTCACCTCACTTAATCTTTTATGTGCTTATGAAGATTGATTAATTGTTTGAATTGGCATTGGAAAATGTTCAAGAGATTAGTTAATTTAATAGGTATGTATGAGTAGTAGTTAGCAAATTACCGAGTTGCCGTGAATTTATTCGTAACAACATGAACATGAGTTTAGTAATTCTAAGTTAAGAAATGTAATTAATCTAACACAATTATGTCATCTTGATTAAAATCATCTTTTGAAATCGCGCATTGGAAATTTTATTTTTATCTTATTTTACTTAGTTAAATTTTAGTTTTAAATCACTTCCTCAAAATCAAAATATTTTTCTTCACCAAAGTGTTTTTAATTGCATTCACAAATAATTATTTTCACAATCCCTGTGGGTACGATAACTTGACATTTACTTGTCACTTTATTACTTGTTACGATTGTGTACACTTGCACGTTTCCATTGTTCCACTAGCCCAAGTTGATTTCGCAACCTACTTCCCAAACACACGGAAAAACTCAATTTTTAGGCTTTCTGAGCGTTCTAAAGTCTATAAATACCAAATAGAATAAGAGATATGGGAGCCATCAGAGAATATCAAGAAAACAACTCGAAGAACACCATCGGAGCTAACTCTGAAGCGGATTTCCATCAAGATCGAAGACCTCCTTTTAATTTCCCTTGAAGTTTTTATGAGTTTCTTTGTTTCTAGTGGTTTTTCTGACTTTGAGATTTTTTATTTGGGATTATGAACTAATTCCCTAGATACCTAAGGAAGATGAAACCTATAATGAATTCTATTATTTAATTTCTGTTTTGCATGATAAATACTTGATTCTTGTTCTCAATTATGTGTGCCTCTTTCTTGTTTTAATATTTTCGAGATATTTATTCATGTTTAATATGCTTAATTCAGTGGAGGAAAAGTTCATGTTTAAGAGTAGATCTAGCATAATTGAGCGGAGTTGCATGCAATCCTAGAAATAGGACGACATAAATCTACCGGATTAGAGTCAAATATAATAGGGGAATCCATAGATCGAGTTAATGCGACGATAGGGGTTTTAATTAGAAAGAGATTTCAATTAATCAACATAGAGTCAGTTGGTTTTACTCTCGAAAGAGATATTAACATAATTTAGGGATTTCTACGGATCAAGACACCAAGTGAATAAATCGTTTAATTCAGAGTCATAATAATAGATGAAGTCTAGGTGGATTCTTTCCTGGGTATTGTCTCTCTTATTGGTTAATATTCAATTATTTCCTTGATCCATTCTCTGTTGAGTTCTTAGTTAATTTAGTTTAGTAATTTTAGCTTAAAACCTATCACTCTAATTTGTCAGCTAAATAATAAGAAAACAGTAATTACTAATACTTTTAGTCCTCATGGATATGATATCTTTACTCACTGTAGCTATACTATTGTTCGATAGGTGCACTTGCCTTAGTCGTATTTGTAATTAGTTACGTGAGACACATCAATATACAATTGGAATCTCAAGTTAACAGTTTTTAGTATGTTGAGTGTAGTGACTGTAGCTATGATCAAACTCTTAAAGAGACTTTCAAGTCCTTCAAGATACCAGGTTGTGAAATGCCCAAATGGGAGTCCAGAATTTCTATTTCATGCTATCAATAGATGTATATGATAAACAAAAAATGTATATACAAGGATGAAAGTTACTATACTAGGCATAGAATAAACAACAAATGTATATGATAAAGAAATATGTAGATTCATTTGTCAAAATTCTTTTCATTTATGATAGATGAAGTATGCATATATTTTTTTACCAATATACAAGGATGTACAACAAAATTGTGTAAAGTTGTTTTCTATTGCCATATGTTATAACTTCTTACAGCCTAATGGCTAAGGATGTTGAGAACATAAACTCTAGTTTTAGAGAAGAAAGAAGGCCTTGCAATTGGAATTGTGTGTTTCAACTCACTCTACCTATTTGTTGTCTTCCCATTCTCATCTCCTGAATATATATTACAGGCTGAGGGTGGACAAGAGGAATTTCATCCTCTTTAAATATCAATCAAAGATAAATGCTAGAAAATGATATTGTAGTATCAAAACTGTATTTCATTGAGTGTATATATGTATATCTCATGTCTGTACAACATTGATGTTTACAAAATTTTCTAATGATTGAGCGCTTTGAGAAGAGAGACCCTAGCTTTGATCATACACTTGAAGAAGCACTCAAGTCCATCTTCAAGATCTTGAATGCAAAGCTCCAACTCTTTTAGCTATCTTGGCATCTCAACATTCTCAAATTTGCTCATCTTCCAACTCATTACTAATCTTAAAGCAGCATCAACCTTCTAAAATTCATTAATGTCCCTTCTTCTGGCTTGTTCACACGCTATCCGTTTGTGGTGCAATAGCTTGGACACTAACGCCCAGCTGCCGCACTTCAATCGTTCCTTTGGCCCTGAGATGAGGGTGAATAAGTACTCAAACATGGAGGAAGTGACTGCTTCAGCCTCCCTTAGCAAGCTAACCATTACCTTGGTCTCATAGTCGTTCGAAGATGAGAAAATGTGTTTTGTTTCCACACCCTTCACATTCTTCAATGCCTTGTGGATAGTCTTTTGCGCCATTTTCTTAGAGGTGAAGTACTTTCTCACCTCACCCACAAGCTTGACTTCTCTGCATCATCTTTTTCGCATAACTGATTGAATATCTTGTATACTTCCTTTTGTTTGCAACAAAATATCCTTAGCAGTGTTGCACAGATCAAAGAGCCTAAGGGATCCATCCAACAATTCATCAACAGGTCCCTTGTTTTGTTCTTGAGCTAATTCTTGTTGGGAAAAGGGGAACTGCAGCAACTTATCCACACAATCAAACAAATCCTGAAGAACATTTAGTTTATGGCTTATTGATGATGAGGTTGATGTTGATGTTGATTCGAAGTCCCTTAATCTGTTCAAATGTTCATCAATCTCTGAAACAAGTAGATTTGGTCTAGATCTCAAGGGGAAGCTGTTAGAACAAGCGTGGTGAATCGTTTGGGTGACAAGCTATAAAAGTAACATATTTTAATTTCATTCTAAATGTGCTTTTGGATGTTTAGTTATGAAAATTAGTGAATTTGATGTGCCTAATCGTTTAAATTCATGTTTTTATACTTAGAAGAGCATTTGGGAGCGAAAAATGAGCCAAAATCGCACAAAAAGAGTTATTTTCAGGATCCACACGGGCTGGCCACATGCCCATGTGCTAGCCCATGTCGATATCGCACCCTGCTTCCCAAATATGCAGAAAAACCTAATTTTTAAGCTCTTTTAGCATTCTAAAGTGTATAAATACCAATTAGAAGAAGACCTAAGTGGGGGCAATCAGTGAAGATTGAATAAAACACTCGAAGAACGCCATCGGAATCAACTCGGAAGCAAATCTCCCTCAAGATTGAAGATCTCCATTTAATTTCTTTTGAAGTTTTATTGAGTTTCTTTATGTCTTGTGGTTATCCTAAATTTGAAATGTTTCTATTCAAGATTATGAACTAAATTCCCTAGATACCTAGGGAGGATGAAACCTATGATGAATCTTATTATTTGATTTCTTGTTTACATGATAAATACTTGATTCTTGTTCTCAATTATGTATGCTTATTTCTTGTTTTAATATCTCTACTGTAACACCCCTAACCCGTATCCGTCGCCGGAATGGGTTAAGAGGCATTACTGGACATAACACAGTTTTAAACTTTCACATAATCATACAAGTCAAATTCGTATATAAATATAGAATAAAGCAAATTAAAAATCAAATAGGCTCTGTTAATAATATCTCATAAACAAACTATGCTTCGAAATTCAATCATATCAGTATCATTTATTTATTCACATATTCGCACCAACAACATATATCAAATCATATTACAAATGATTTATAAAATTGAATAGCCGAACCATAAGACTTATAATCATGGTATTCAAATAATCAAATCATAAAAATACAGCCTAATATTCCTTCACATATAAAATATTAATTAACTAAACAACACAACCAAATATGCTTTTTGTGCTATTATAACTTGCACATATCACTACAAAGCAAAAGCCATTTCTAAACACAATTACCAAACCATAACAAAACCAATTTACCTTTTATCAAATCACAAGTACATGCGCATATCACCATACCAATTGGATCATTTTGAATACAAATTCTAACCAAGAATTCAACCAATTCACATGCTATTCACTATACCCAAAATATACTTGTACATAACCACTCATTTATTCGCATACACATATTCGGTCAACCATTTAAAACTATAAAAGCTAAACCTAAAACTTTCATTACTCATTTAACTATCATTACCCAAATTTGTATGTACTTAATTTATAAATTTTAAGCCTATTTAAAATACATTTATATATATATCATTTAAAAGATCAAAACATGTATATTTATCTATTACAAATTTGCACATATGATTATATCAATTTTAGCGATATCTGAAAATTCATTCAATTCATATCATTTTACAAATATAAAATTGAATATTAATACCACTTGCATGAACAAATCGTACGTTTATTAAATACTCCACATTCCTAGTTTATTTCATAACAAATCGGCAACCCAAAAATAACTTCATAATTTGTACAAGATTTAGCCATTAAATCATAAGCCAAAGTATGCCATTTCCAAATCAAACCATATCGATTCACATAACAATATCATACATATCACTTCACATTTGTCTAAACCTAAATCCATACACCAAATTTTAGCATAAAACACACTTCCAGAACATAACTAGATTAAGACCGAATTTATACATGATTTTCACTCCCTTATAATCGAACATACATATGCAAATTACTAGTTCCCTTCATAACAATTTGTCAATGTAAACACACTCTTACAAACCAGATTTAACTACCATTTCATCTAAGTTATACTTAGCATTTCACCTATATGCCATAACCGAATTCACTTAATACCAAATCACTTAACAACACTTTAACAAAGCATATCAAACAAGATTTACATATATTTACTTATAATTAACCCATAGCAGAATCACCAAGACCAAAACCAAACATGTCACACATACTATATACACAAACATATATATATATATATAACACATAACCAAGATTAACTAAGCTTGAATATTATTTCTAGCCATTTTCGCATGGCTTTAATAATTACAAATTCAAAACCAACCAAACTAATACTAGACTATACATGCCATAGATTCAAAATTCAAACTTAGTAAATACCGAAAGAAACAGTCGATAGTGTGATAGGTTTTGCTGACGATCCCCGAGCTCATAACGTGACTCCAAAATCTATAAAACAGAGGTAAACAATCAACACACACAGAGTAAGCTATTTAAGCTTAGTAAATCTTAAGCAAAAACATATATAACAACAATTACATATTAACAATTTTTTAACAAAGCCAAATTTGCATAATATCAAATACAAGTTATTATTTACTAATAGATCACATTTTAACCTCACATACATATGTCATATGGCTGAATATAATCAATCATATACATATATAAATTTTCACTTTTATTATTACTAACACATCAATAGGCCGAATCACTTATATGTTCAAATATGTTAACACATAATTCATATTCACATAACCTTTTATCAATTCCATTAACCAACTTACCTTATTTTCATATAAACAAATAACTAACACATACCTGAACCTGTAATTCAATTTCACATTCGATCTTTACTTCACATTGCCCGTTGATCCGTTCAAAATTAAAAAGGATACGCGGATAGTCGGAAGCTTGTATAATGCCAACGTCCCAGACGTGGTCTTACATTTAATCACATATCGATGCCACTATCCCAGACAGGGTCTTACACGTAAACACAAGTCGATGCCAATGTCCCAGACGTGGTCTTACACGATAACACATATCAAAAATCCTATGTCATGACATATGTATCCTATCTATTCCTAGGGTTCGTACGGGACTTTCGGACGTTGAATCTCGATCGAATCGAACTCGAAACATAGTTCCCTATCTCATAATCACATTCGACCAAAGCACACACACATATATATATTCGAATAATTCAATTCATCACATAACATTTATATATTCTCAATTTAACAACATTTAAATGCTTATAAACTTACCTCGGATATCGACGGACGAAATCAACTACTCGACTACTTTCGACTTCCCCCGATCGAATTCTGTTTTCTTTCGTTCTTGATCTAAATAAATTCAAATTTAACTAATTTAATCACACACTCATTCAATTTAATCCAAAAACAAATAAATGGGAAAATTACCATTTTGCCCTTGACATTTCACACTTTTTGCAATTTAGTCCCTATTGCATAAAACACAAAATACATAAAATTTGCATATACCATAGCTAGGCCGAATCTTACTATAGTCCATATAAGTCCACACATTTCATTTATTTCACATTTTAGTCCCTAAAAATATTATTTTTACAATTTAGTCCAAATTACTCAAATTCATCATAAATCCAAAGACAAAACAAGATAATTTAACACATATCTTTAATATTTCATCATCAAACAACAAAAATCACAAGCTATCATCAATGGAAAAACACAAAATCATCATCAAATTCAAAAATTAAGGCATGGGCTTTGAAGATAACTTAGCAACGATCTCAAAAACGTAAAAATTATCAAAAACTGAGCTAGATACTTACCTTGATCAAACTCAATAATGGCCGAATGCCATAGCTCTCTTTATTTCTTTTTCTTTTCCTTAGTTTCGGTCAAAGAAGATGAGAACATGGCTTTTAAATTTTGTGATATATATTATAACATTATATTATGTTATTATTATTTTAACTTTTATAATTAATATATAAAAACCATATATTAATCAATATGCCGTCCACTACCTTTTATTATTGGCTAAATTACAACATAAAACCTCCATATTAAAAGAACAACCATTATTCAGCCCTTTTGAATTTAACCACTAAATTTTCATTTTACGCGATTAAGCCTTTTTATTAAATCGGGCACTCAAACGACGAAATTAAAACACAAAAATTTCACACAAGCAAATTCACACATAATAAACATAGAAGATAATTTTAAAAATATTTTTCGGACTCAGATTCATGGTCCCGAAACCACTGTTCTGATTAGGGTCAAAATCGGACTGTTACATCTGCGATATTAATTCATGTTTCATGTGCTTACTTCAGTGGAGCAAAAGTCCCTATTTAAGAGTAGATCTAGCATAATTGAGTGGAGTTGCATGCAATCCTAGAAATAGGATGACATAAATCTACCGGATTAGAGTTAAATTTAATAAGGGAATCCATAGATTGAGTTAATGCTATAATAAGGGTTTTAATTAGAAAGAGATTTTAATTAATCAACCTAGAGTTAGTTGTTCTTACTCTCGAAAGAGATATTAACATAATTTAGGGATTTTTACGGATTAAGACACAAGTGAATAAATTGTTTAATTCAGATTCATAATAATAGGTGAAGTCTAGGTGGATTCTTTCATGGGTATTGTCTATCTCATTGGTTATCTTCATTTATTTTCCTATTTCATTCTCTATTGCGTTCTTAGTTAGATTAGTTTAGTAATTTTAGATTAAAAACAATCACTCCAATTTGTCGGCTAAATAATAGAAAAACGGTAATTACTAGTACTTTTAGTCCTCGTGGATCTGATATTCCCTACTCACCATAGCTATACTATTGTTCGATAGGTGCGCTTGCCTTAGTCGTATTTATAGTTAGTTTAGTGACCATCAAGTGTAACACCCCAAACCCGGCCCAAACACTACAACCGGATCTGGTATGTCACTTGAGTGATTTACAAAAACATGTGGCACTTTTGAGAAAACAATTATCAGGTTTAGATAGTCATACCGAAAACTTAATAATTTATTAAGTTCATATAAGATATAAAGTTATAAAACGTCATGGTGAATTTTAAATAGAAACCGAAATTTCATACATGTCTTAGCTTAGTTTAAACATAAAATTTAAATGCCCATAAATGAAAGCCCAACATGAATCCAAAACAGAAATAATAGTCTAGTGGCCCATGGCCTTATTACAACGAAATATAAAACCCATTTAAGACAAATTTCTTAAAAATAAATAAAATAAAGTCTTTTCCTGAATCCTCAGTACTCTATCCCATGGCCACCTTGCTCTCCTCTCCAGCCCGGTCCGATGCACTAAGTGCTACCTAAAATTGTTAAAACAATAGGGTGAGTCGCGAGACTCAGTGTGCAACCCACATGCACCATTAGATTTTGGCCTTAGCCCCACAGAACATATATCAGAATATATTATAACAGAAATTATGCAAAGCCCAACCCAACTCCTAGGTTTCCAACCGCTACACACCACCCTTACCTGCCAATCACACCATTGGGTATTTCTACAATCAACCCACACCGCTACACACCATCGATGGCAGTCATGCTGCATGTAACATCCCGAAATTGGGCCTAGTAGGATTGGGCCCAGTGGGCCTTGATTTTAAATTTTTGAGAACGGCATTAATGCAAGTTAGACTTATTAGGTAAGTTATTTTGGAAGGTTAGAGGGCTTCTATGAAGTCCCGGGATCAAATATTAGCTTTGGGGAAATTTTGGTTTTAGGTGGAAAAAAACCCTGGAAGTTGGCAGGTAGGCCTTAAGAATAAAATGTGGGGAAAAATGACACAAGTGGAGTGTGTGGTGTAGTGGCAAAGTGACGCCACATAAGAGACAAGGGGGTGACGCCACAAGGAAGGAAGGAGGTCCAAGGTTCAAGTCTTGGCTTTTGCATTTTGGTTTTCTTTTTACTTGGACCTCAGAATTTGGCTATAGATTTATATTTAGTTGCGCATGGTTTAAGACACAAGAGGAGCTTGTGGCCAAGTGGCTAGCAGCGTGGATTATGTTGCAAGGAGCACAGGTTCGAATCTCATGAGAAGCAAGGGAGTATTTATTTTCATGGTGCGGACGGGAAGAGTTTTGATTGAATTTAAACTCTCTCGTGAAGGATCCCACATCGGGAAGATACAAAGAAGGAAGGTGAAGAGCTAGCTATATAAAGAGCATTCCGAGGAGGAGGGTTGACACACCTTGGAAGGCGTTGGGGCTGAGGAGTGGTCGGAGCGCGGATTAACACTAGAGTCCTATCGGTGTGTAACTCTCTACTCTAGTTGTAGAGCGGCAAATGCGAGGAAGTGCGGTCACGGCAATAGTAGCCACACACGAGCGCGCGAACGCACGTGTAGGGCCCGATCGCGATAGTTGAGGCCATCGTAGTATTCTTGTGGGTTGGAAATTTTGCTTGGGCGCGATGGGCGAAGTGGGCCCAATGGGCCCGTGGCCCTTATGAGTAAATTGTGCGATTGTGTAGTATATAGTGAACTAGACTAGGTGGAACTTATATACATGGCTAGATTTGTGCTAGGTGGGCCACACGAGCGTGTGGGCCCAAATGGGCGAAATTGGGCTTTAGGCCCAATAGTCCATTTCGACCGAGAAATGGTAGTTGGGTCACTCGGGCGACACTGGGCCTTTGAAAGGCCATTTCAGTCTGAATTACTGAAATACCCTTGGTGGGTAAATTACCAAAATACCCACGAAGGGTATATTACGAAAATACCCTTAGTGGGTAAATTATGAAATACCATTTGAAGGGTAAATTATGAAAATGCCCTTGGTGGGTAAATTACCAATATACCCTTGGTGGGTAAATTACGAAAATGCCCTTGGTAGGTAAAATTACGGTTATACCCTTAGAGGTTGATTAGGGTGATTATGTTGTTTTATGTCTATCGATTATGATGGTAATTCATGTTATACTTATATTTGATATATGTCTAGCATACATGACATACTCGCATACACGAATTATTATGTCATATTGCATGGGTATGATGAGAGGAGGGGGAAGATGATATCTCGTGTCTTTGGGACACGGTGGTTTGGCACCACCCGGTGGTTTGGTACCACAGATTGATTATTGTGACTTTGGGTCACGGAGGTTTGGCACCTCGGCGTCTCGTCCCAGTGGCTTAGCACCACAGTGGGTTGGCCCCACAGTTGATTATACGGGATTGACGCCAGTGATTTGGTATCACACGATGGGTTGGCCCCATCATTGGATTCGTGACTTCGGTCACGGTGATTTGGTATCACATTCGTGTCTTTGGGACACCGGAGGTTTGGCACCTCATAGCGTCTCGCCCCGGTGGCTTAGCACCACAGTGGGTTGGCCCCACAGCTGATTATACGGGATTGACGCCAGTGATTTGGTATCACACGATGGGTTGGCCCCATCATTGGATTATTCGTGACTTTGGGTCACCAGTGGTTTGGCACCACAATTATGGATATCGTGACTTTGGGTCACCAGTGGTTTGGCACCACCAGTGGTTTGGTACCACATGGGGTAGAAATGGAGTGCGGATGGCTAGGTTTGGGTGCATGATATGCATATTTTCATATGAAATTGTGTAAGGGCACATTGGATGGGGATTTACACCTTTGAGTCTCGATGGCTCACCCCTTAGTTAAATTTTGCAGGTAATCATTAGATCGCGGATTTGGGAGTTGAGGTGGACTCGTGGAGGCCATACATATGTTTACTCGTAAATTCGTTTCTTTTATTTGGACTTATTTTTATTTGAGTTTTTGTTATGTAATAAGGCCTTGGGTGTAACATCCCAAAATAGGGGTTATTTGTGATTGAATTATTTTTCTTGTATTTGAATTTCTGTGATATTATTCGTGTTGATATAAGGCTTAATTAGGGGTCTTGAGTAAGCTCGGTTTAGTAGAATAATTCTTAGTATGGCTTATTTAAAGAAGAGGATTAAATGAGCTTAGCACTTAAGTTAATTTAAGTAGCAATAAGTGACACAAGATGAGTGCATGGCAAGTTGGTAATGGCGCATGGAGTTTAGCTTGAGGGGAGAGGTTCGAATCCCTTAAATAGCATTGGGACAACTTTTATTTTTGCTTTGGTATAGTAAGTGTCGGCCAAGGATAATTAAGATAAGGGTTGACCATGTTATTCTTGGTTAGTAGACTATAGGTTTAAGGCAAGTGTTATCATATGGAAGGGAATCAAGTAATTAAGGAAAATATGGAGACATGGGGCTAGTATCAAGGATTATGTTTTGGAAACAAAATCATGGCCTTTATGCCATGAACTTGGACGGCATTGTGGCTAAGGGGGATTTGGGCGAATATGCTAGTGTTGGTAAGGCTTGGGAAGAATTTTTGGTCATTTCTTTCATTTGATGCAAAAGGTGCAAAACAATTTTTCTCTCAAACTCTTTTCTTGTTAGCCGAATTTCACCTTTTGATAAGCCTAATACTTTTTGACCATTTGGTCATTTTTGGCTCATTTTCTATTTCTCCTTTTCATTCTCTCAAAACCGAAACACTCATCTCTTTTGTCCATTTTCTTCTTTCTTTCTTAGCCGAATCTCTTATACCATAATATTCTATCTATTTCTTTCTTTTCTCTTCTCAAAAGCACTTAGCCGAAATTACTGGTTCACTTTCTTACTTCATCTGTTGCGTAGAAAGTCAGTACCCTTAGTGAAAGTGCTATGGCGAAACCATGGTACGGAGGAAGCGACGTGGGAACTCGAGGAGGTGATGCGGCAAGCAATACCCCACCTTTTCGATCGGGTAATTTCGAGGTCGAAATTATTTTAAGGGGGTAGAAGCGTAACATCCCAAAATAGGGGTTATTTGTGATTGAATTATTTTTCTTGTATTTGAATTTACGTGATATTATTCGTGTTGATATAAGGCTTAATTAGGGTCTTGAGTAAGCTCGGTTTAGTAGAATAATTCTTAGTATGGCTTATTTAAAGAAGAGGATTAAATGAGCTTAGCACTTAAGTTAATTTAAGTAGCAATAAGTGACACAAGATGAGTGCATGGCAAGTTGGTAATGGCGCATGGAGTTTAGCTTGAGGAGAGGTTCGAATCCCTTAAATAGCATTGGGACAACTTTTATTTTTGCTTTGGTATAGTAAGTGTCGGCCAAGGATAATTAAGATAAGGGTTGACCATGTTATTCTTGGTTAGTAGACTATAGGTTTAAGGCAAGTGTTATCATATGGAAGGGAATCAAGTAATTAAGGAAAATATGGAGACATGGGGCTAGTATCAAGGATTATGTTTTGGAAACAAAATCATGGCCTTTATGCCATGAACTTGGACGGCATTGTGGCTAAGGGGGGGATTTGGCCGAATATGCTAGTGTTGGTAAGGCTTGGGAAGAATTTTTGGTCATTTCTTTCATTTGATGCAAAAGGTGCAAAACAATTTTTCTCTCAAACTCTTTTCTTGTTAGCCGAATTTCACCTTTTGATAAGCCTAATACTTTTTGACCATTTGGTCATTTTTGGCTCATTTTCTATTTCTCCTTTTCATTCTCTCAAACCGAAACACTCATCTCTTTTGTCCATTTTCTTCTTTCTTTCTTAGCCGAATCTCTTATACCATAATATTCTATCTATTTCTTTCTTTTCTCTTCTCAAAAGCACTTAGCCGAAATTATTGGTTCACTTTCTTACTTCATCTGTTGCGTAGAAAGTCAGTACCCTTAGTGAAAGTGCTATGGCGAAACCATGGTACGGAGGAAGCGGACGTGGGAACTCGAGGAGGTGATGCGGCAAAAGCAATACCCCACCTTTTCTCGATCGTGTAATTTCGAGGTCGAAATTATTTTAAGGGGGGTAGAACTGTAACATCCCAAAATAGGGGTTATTTGTGATTGAATTATTTTTCTTGTATTTGAATTTCTGTGATATTATTCGTGTTGATATAAGGCTTAATTAGGGGTCTTGAGTAAGCTCGGTTTAGTAGAATAATTCTTAGTATGGCTTATTTAAAGAAGAGGATTAAATGAGCTTAGCACTTAAGTTAATTTAAGTAGCAATAAGTGACACAAGATGAGTGCATGGCAAGTTGGTAATGGCGCATGGAGTTTAGCTTGAGGGGAGAGGTTCGAATCCCTTAAATAGCATTGGGACAACTTTTATTTTTGCTTTGGTATAGTAAGTGTCGGCCAAGGATAATTAAGATAAGGGTTGACCATGTTATTCTTGGTTAGTAGACTATAGGTTTAAGGCAAGTGTTATCATATGGAAGGGAATCAAGTAATTAAGGAAAATATGGAGACATGGGGCTAGTATCAAGGATTATGTTTTGGAAACAAAATCATGGCCTTTATGCCATGAACTTGGACGGCATTGTGGCTAAGGGGGGGGATTTGGCCGAATATGCTAGTGTTGGTAAGGCTTGGGAAGAATTTTTGGTCATTTCTTTCATTTGATGCAAAAGGTGCAAAACAATTTTTCTCTCAAACTCTTTTCTTGTTAGCCGAATTTCACCTTTTGATAAGCCTAATACTTTTTGACCATTTGGTCATTTTGGCTCATTTTCTATTTCTCCTTTTCATTCTCTCAAAACCGAAACACTCATCTCTTTTGTCCATTTTCTTCTTTCTTTCTTAGCCGAATCTCTTATACCATAATATTCTATCTATTTCTTTCTTTTCTCTTCTCAAAAGCACTTAGCCGAAATTATTGGTTCACTTTCTTACTTCATCTTTTTCCATACAAGTTGAACCTTGGTTGATTGTGTTGAATAAATCATAGCCGAATCCACTCTCTTGGGTATGCCGAATTTTCTTCTCCTATCAACTTTGGCCGAATATTGAAGGTAATATAGTTATCATCGGGACTTCTCTAGAAATCGGTTTTGGTAAAGTGGTAAGGGCTTATTTCAAAGGATTACTCTTTTAAGTTTCGTTTAAGCCAAGGCTAATAAACCTTTTGATGATGGTTGATTGTAGGGAAGTGAGGCCGATTCTTTTAGGAGTGTGTTGGATAAGTGTTGAAGGCTTTGGGTAAGATTTTAGGTTCACAAGGAACCTTTCTCAATTATTTTGGTTTGGCCGAATAGGCCATGGTTCTAATATTCATTTTTGGCCGAATATAGGGGCAAGAATACTTGTGTGGCCGATTTGTCTATTCGGGATTTAGAACTCTTTTTGGTGCAAGGTGTGTATACATACACATCTTATAACTTTTTAATATGCTAAGTGTTATTTTATGCCTAACGTTTTGTGTAGACATGGATGAAATACCTTCATGGTATTAACAAGGATTTGGGTAAGTTCCTATTACTATGTGATTATTATTTGATGCTTTTGGGAAGCATGACACATTTGGTATGTGTATTATTTGATATATGACTTATGATAAATCGATTGGATGTTGTTAAATAAATCTATCAACATGATTTGTGGTACATGCATAAAAATGATTGTTATGGGATGATGAGAGGAGGGGCGGTGATATTCGTGTCGGCGGACACCGGTGTTTTGGTAACACATCGTGACTACGGTCACCAGAGGTTTGGTACCTCCAGAGGTTTGGCACCTCATAGCGACTTGTCCACGTGGTTAATACCACCGTGGGTTGGCCCCACTTTGAGATATGGGATTGTGCGCGGTGATTTGGTATCACACGATGGGTTGGCCCCATCATCTATTTGTGACTTCGGTCACCGGTGTTTTGGTAACACAATTGTGTCTTGGACACCGAGATTTAGTATCTCCGGTGATTTGGTATCACATTTGTGACTATACGTCACAGTGGTTTGGCACCACCGGTGGTTTAGTACCACAAGGGGTAGAAAAAGGCGTATGGATGGTTAGGTTGGGTGCATTTAAACTTATGCATGTTAATTGGTTATAATTTGTGTATGTGATTGCATTAAATTGGGAAGGGTTACACATTGAGTCTTGGTGACTCACCTTCTCCTTTAATTTTTTCAGGTGACTCGTAGATCGCGGATGAGGAGCCGGATGGACTCGAGTGGCCATGCGGTGGGAGATTTTAATAAATGAATTTTGGATTTTATCTATTTTTCTGTTGGGTTTATGTTGCTTAATTGTAATAAGGCCTCCTAGGATTATTTTATTATTGTCTTGCATGTTTGAATGTTTAGTTTAAACTATTTGATGATGTTAAAACGGATGCACATGTTTTCTCAAATTAAACGAAAAATGTTTTTAAAGTACCATCGGGTACATTTGAAACTTGTAAAACCTAAATTAGGTTATATTTTTTTAAATGACATTAGGTAATGCTTTCTTCATAACACCTCAATTGTTTTAAATCAAATCAATATCTTTTATCAAAATTTAAAACGACTTAACAAGGGATTTTCAAAGGTTTTTCCTCCGTAGCATACCAAATTCGGTCGTAATGTTTGGGCCGGGTTTGGGGTGTTACAAAATTGGTATCGAGCCAGTTCAAAGCTCGGTGTGGGGCCCAAGGCCCAAAAATGTTTTAGTAGGTCTATTTGAAATATTATGGTTTTGAATAAGCATGGCACTGAGTCTCCAAGACCGATCCGCCTGTAAGTACCACTAACTTTTTGTATGAATTATTTACTGTAGAAGGGTAGGAAGCATGGGACATAGATAGTGATAGTATTTTAAACTTTAGGACTAGTTTACTCCAAACAAAGACATAAGACTTTAATGGCCTAATTAAACCAACCTACGACCAAGTCGCCGAGTTAGGGTGTGGTAACCTTGGTGCGCATGTCTAGGATTGGATCCGGAAGAGCTTGGTACTTAAGCAGTCCTCGTGACTCACCTCCTCTTCGCGGGATTCCTACCTGGTGCGTAGCTTCGGTTCACCCTAACCAAGAGGACTCGGTCATAGGCGAAATCCTAAATAAAACCCGAAAGGGATTAGCCATGTTTTAAGGAAAACTTGGGTTTAAAATCATTAAATTATTTTTTGATGGTAGGACAAATTTATCTTGAAAATTTTTAAAATATTCTTGATTGACAAAATTACCAAAATACCCTTTAGGAAAAATGACGAAAATACCCACAGGTTAGAAAGCGACAAGATAATGCTCGAAGAGTGCATAGGTATGAAAGGTATAGGAAATGGATGTATTATTCTGTGTAAACCAAGATAGAAGACTTAAAACCTTGTTTGATCGAAAGAATCTCTATTAAACTCTTTTCATAAAATTTCTTCGCGGATAATCAAGTGAAACATGTACTAATTCATAAAAATTTCCTAATCAGATTAAAGCGCGATAGTTAGAATGAGCTTTAGAGGACGTGGCCGTCGGGGACGCGGAAGGGGAAGGATGGCCGTATCAGAACCTGTCGGGTCAGTCAAGGATCTCGAGAATGAGATACCGCCACCACCACCCCCAACCTTTGGAGTGAAGAGCAGGATCGGGGTGGTGACGACTGTGTCACAAGCGATGCTACGGGTTCCGGAAAGGGTAGCTGGAATTGGTGGAAGTGGAGGAGCTCGGAAGTCGGTTCTGAGAGACTTCGAGCTAACTGAGCTGAATTTTTCCGAGGTGTTATGGTGTAGCGCCCAATACTGGTGAGTATTGGCTGAATCGACCGAAAGAATCATGGATGAGATAGATTTGACAAATGAGGAGAATCAAAAGAGCGGTGTCGCTTCTCAAGGATGAGTCTTATCGATGGTGGCTCACGGTCCGAGATGGTGCTACGGCAGATGATCTCACTTGGGAGTACTTCAAAGCCGCATATCGGAAGAAGTATGTTGGATCAAGCTACATTGACGCTCAAAGGAAAGCTTTTTCGGGGTTAGTGCAAGGGAATAAGTGCGTCTCGGAGTATGAAGCGGAATTCCTAAAAAATTTGAGTCGTTATGCTCGGGAATAGTGGCATCGGAACATGATCGTTGTGTTCGTTTTGAAGACGGACTTAGAGCGAGTTAAAGGCTGCTGATTGCTCCACAAAGAAGAACGTGAGTTTTCTTGTCTTGGTGGAGAAGGCCAAGGTAGCCGAAGGAATCAAGGAGTCCGCGAGGCAAAGTTATGATAGGAGCAAGTGAAGAGAGGCTTTGGATCGTGCGGGTCGGTGGTAATGTTGAGAAAAGATTTAGGCGAGTGGGTCAAATCAGCAGGAGGTCCATGTTTGCTAATCAAAGACCGGCCCGATGTAACCGTGTGTGGAAAGTTTCATTGGGGTGAATGTTGGACCGAGGGAAAGGATGTTTCGAGTGTGGTTCGCTAGAACATCGTGTGAGGGGGATCGCGTAAGCAAGCTAGGAATCGATCGAAGGTCAAGGTCGTGCCCGATTGAGAAAGGAGGGACCAGCACCGCAGAGGGTCGTGGTTATGGTAGAGGTGGTTATGGCTCTAGTGGAGGTCGCGAGCGGTGGCAGAGGTATTGGCAACACGGAGGCTAGGCGACTGGTTTGGTGTATCTTCGCGAGGCGTCGTGAGGAAGGAGACGCACCGGACGCCATAACCGAGTGCGTTTTTAATTTTTGGTGTTCCATATCTTTGCGCCTTGATAGATGTGGGTTCGACGCACTCTTACGTTGCTAGTAGTATAGTTGAGACCATGAGTTTAGTTCCCGAGATCGCTTCTAAGAGGATGACCGTACTTAGTCCTTTAGGTCACTCTATAGAAGTAGATAAGTCAGTATAGAGATATACCCCTAGAACTCCAAGGGGTAGTGTTTGTAGCCGATCCGATGGAACCGCCGTTTGAGGAGTTTGATCGATTCTTGGGATGGACTGGTTGGTCAAGTACCAAGCAAGTTTGGATTGTGCCGCTAAGCGCATGGTTTTGAAGACGGTTGAAGGTGAAGAAGTGGTCATGATAGGTAATAGGAGAGATTATCTATCCAACGTGGTATCTGCGTTGAAAGCGATAAAGAAGGTCGGGAAGGGCCGTGAGGCGTTCGTAGTTCATGTGTGTGCTTTGGAAGCTAAGGAGTCTTACGTGGGAAATGTTCAAGCTGTAAAGGAATTTCTTGACGTATTTCTGAAGAACTTAGGGATTGCCTCCGGATCGTGAAGTCGAATTTGGTATAGATCTCAGCACTGAGGCAGCGCCGGTGTCTATAGCTCCATATAGGATGGCACCGAAGGAATTGTTGGAATTGAAGGCTCGGATACAAGAGTTGTTGGATCGAGGTTTCATTCGACCAAGTGTTTCACCTTGGGAGCGCCGGTATTTTTGTCAAGAAGAAGGATGGTACGATGCGGATGTGTATAGACTACCGCTTGATTGAATAAGTCGACGATTAAAAACAAGTATCCTTTGCCGAGGATAGATGACTTGTTTGATCGGTGAAAAAGGGGCTGCGGTTTTCTCTAAGATTGATTTAAGGTCCGGATATCATCAACTAAAGGTGAAAGAGGTGATATCCATAAGACGGCATTTCGTACTCGGTATGGACACTACGAGTTCTGGTGATGCCGTTTGGTTTGACTAATGCACCAGCAGCTTTCATGGACATGATGAATAGGGTATTTCAACAGATTTTGGATCAGTTTGTTGTGGTCTTTATAGACGATATTTTGGTGTATTCAAGTCGGAAGAGGAGCATGATGCGCATTTGCAGTGGTGTTGCGATTCTGGGGAAAAGCGGTGTATGCGAAATTTAGTAAGTGCGACTCGGCTTAAGGAGGTGACTTTCTTGGGTCACGTTGTTTACCGAGGATTAGAGTGGATCCTCGAAAGATTGAGGCGATGTTAGATTGGAAGCCGCCTAAATCGTGGCTGAAATTCGGAGTTTTCTAGGTGCGCGAGGGTATTACCGAAGATTTGTGGAAGGATTTTCTTTGATTGCCGCACCGATGACCAAGTTGTTGAGGAAAGGAGTTCCATTTGTGTGGACCGAGGAGCGGCAAGAAAGTTTCGACAAATTGAAGAAGATTCGATGAAGCTCCGTTTTGATTCAACTTTGAGGCGAGCAAGGAATTCACGGTTTATTGCGATGCATCACATATTGGTTTGGGATGCGTGCTGATTGATGCAAGAAGGAAGGTAGTGGCTTATGCATCTCGCAGATTGAGACCACATGAGGCTAATTATCCGACTCATGACTTGGAGTTAGCGGTGTAGTCTTCGCTTTGAAGATATGGAGGCACTATTTGTACGGAGAGAAGTCGATAGTTTATACGGATCACAAGAGTCTTAAGTATCTCTTGACTCGGAAGGATTTGAATTTGAGGCGTAGATGGATTGAGCTGTTGAAGGACTACGATCGTTCGATCGAGTATCATCTGGTAAGGCTAACGTGGTGGCGAGACGCGTTGAGTCGTAAGGTTGTATCGGATTTAAGATCGATGTTTGCTCGACTTAGTCCGTTCGATGATGGGAGTCTTTTGGCAAGAATTGCAAGTCAAGCCGATTTGGTTAGATCAGATTAAGGAGAAGCGGTTAGAGGATGATGGTTTGAATGATCGGAGGTTGCAAGTCCGAATGGTGGATTAGAGGATTTTAGTCCGTCGATGATGGAGTTTTGTGCTTTAAAGGAAGAGCTTGTATGCCGAAAGATGTGGAGTTGAGACAAAGGATTCTTCGAGACGCACATAGCAGCCCATATGCTATGCATCCTGGAGGTAGCAAGATGTATCGGGATTTGAGAGAGAAATTTTGGTGGCAGTGCGAAACGGGAAGTAATCGAGTTCGTGGGTAAGTGTCGACGTGTCAACAAGTCAAGGCTGAACATCGGTTGCCATCCGGTTTACTTGCCCGGTGAAGATTCCTCGATGGAAGTGGGAGAGGATCACCATGGACTTTGTCGGTGGATTACCTCTTACGCCTAGCAAGAAGAATTCGGTTTGGGTGATTGTGGATCGTCGACTAAATCAGCGCATTTCATACTGTAAGGGTAGATTATTAAGCAGAGGTTAGCTAAGTTATATGTAGCCGAGATAGTGAGATTGCATGGTGTGCCAAGATCGATTATCTCGGATAGGGATCCGAGGTTTACATCGAGGTTTTGGAGAGCGTTGCATCAAGCTTTGGGTACGAGATTGGACTTCAAAGATGACTTTTCATCCGCAATCCGACGGACAATCGGAGAGAGTGATTCAGATCTTAGAAGATATGCTCAGAGGTTGTGTTCGGACTTGATGGCGGTTGGGAGGAGTATCTACCGTTGGCGGAATTCGCTTATAACAATAGTTATCAAGCGAGTATCCAAATGGCTCCATATGAAAAACCCTTGTATGGGCCGAAAATGTCGTACTCCTACGTGTTGGACGGAACTAGGTGAACGACATGTCTTGGGTCCATTTGGTGACTAAGGCGAGGACAAAGTTAAAGTAATTGGGCTCGTCTCAAGGAAGCATCGGATAGGCAAAAGTCTTACGCCGATCTCAAGCGCAAGGAGATGGAATACGAGGTAGGAGATAAAGTCTTTCTGAAGGTGTGCCTTGGAAAAAGGTGTTGCGTTTTGGGCAAAAAAGGAAATTAAGTCCAAGGTTCATCGGCCCGTATACTGTGTTGAAGCGAGTAGGACCGGTAGCTTATCAGCTCGAACTGCCAGCAGAGTTGAGTCAGATTCACAATGTCTTCCATGTGTCGATGCTTAGACGGTATAGGTCAGATCCATCGCACATCGTGCCAGTATCAGAGATTGAGGTTAACTCCGACTTATCATTCGAGGAGGAACCAATTCAGATTTTAGATCGTGATGTCAAGGTGTTGCGTAGAAAGTCAGTACCCTTAGTGAAAGTGCTATGGCGAAACCATGGTACGGAGGAAGCGACGTGGGAACCTAAGGAGGTGATGCGGCAGCAATACCCCCACCTTTTACGATCGGGTAATTTCGAGGTCGAAATTATTTTAAGGGGGTAGAAGCTGTAACATCCCAAAATAGGGGTTATTTGTGATTGAATTATTTTTCTTGTATTTGAATTTTCGTGATATTATTCGTGTTGATATAAGGCTTAATTAGGGGTCTTGAGTAAGCTCGGTTTAGTAGAATAATTCTTAGTATGGCTTATTTAAAGAAGAGGATTAAATGAGCTTAGCACTTAAGTTAATTTAAGTAGCAATAAGTGACACAAGATGAGTGCATGGCAAGTTGGTAATGGCGCATGGAGTTTAGCTTGAGGGGAGAGGTTCGAATCCCTTAAATAGCATTGGGACAACTTTTATTTTTGCTTTGGTATAGTAAGTGTCGGCCAAGGATAATTAAGATAAGGGTTGACCATGTTATTCTTGGTTAGTAGACTATAGGTTTAAGGCAAGTGTTATCATATGGAAGGGAATCAAGTAATTAAGGAAAATATGGAGACATGGGGCTAGTATCAAGGATTATGTTTTGGAAACAAAATCATGGCCTTTATGCCATGAACTTGGGCGGCATTGTGGCTAAGGGGATTTGGCCGAATATGCTAGTGTTGGTAAGGCTTGGGAAGAATTTTTGGTCATTTCTTTCATTTGATGCAAAAGGTGCAAAACAATTTTTCTCTCAAACTCTTTTCTTGTTAGCCGAATTTCACCTTTTGATAAGCCTAATACTTTTTGACCATTTGGTCATTTTGGCTCATTTTCTATTTCTCCTTTTCATTCTCTCAAACCAGAAACACTCATCTCTTTTGTCCATTTTCTTCTTTCTTTCTTAGCCGAATCTCTTATACCATAATATTCTATCTATTTCTTTCTTTTCTCTTCTCAAAAGCACTTAGCCAGAAATTATTGGTTCACTTTCTTACTTCATCTTTTTCCATACAAGTTGAACCTTGGTTGATTGTGTTGAACAAATCATAGCCGAATCCACTCTCTTGGGTATGCCGAATTTTCTTCTCCTATCAACTTTGGCCGAATATTGAAGGTAATATAGTTATCATCGGGACTTCTCTAGAAATCGGTTTTGGTAAAGTGGTAAGGGCTTATTTCAAAGGATTACTCTTTTAAGTTTCGTTTAAGCCGAAGGCTAATAAACCTTTTTGATGATGGTTGATTGTAGGGAAGTGAGGCCGATTCTTTTAGGAGTGTGTTGGATAAGTGTTGAAGGCTTTGGGTAAGATTTTAGGTTCACAAGGAACCTTTCTCAATTATTTTGGTTTGGCCGAATAGGCCATGGTTCTAATATTCATTTTTGGCCGAATATAGGGGCAAGAATACTTGTGTGGCCGATTTGTCTATTCGGGATTTAGAACTCTTTTTGGTGCAAGGTGTGTATACATACACATCTTATAACTTTTTAATATGCTAAGTGTTATTTTATGCCTAACGTTTTGTGTAGACATGGATGAAATACCTTCATGGTATTAACAAGGATTTGGGTAAGTTCCTATTACTATGTGATTATTATTTGATGCTTTTGGGAAGCATGACACATTTAGTATGTGTATTATTTGATATATGACTTATGATAAATCGATTGGATGTTGTTAAATAAATCTATCAACATGATTTGTGGTACATGCATAAAAATGATTGTTATGGGATGATGAGAGGAGAGGCGGTGATATTCGTGTCAGCGGACACCGGTGTTTTGGTAACACATCGTGACTCACGGTCACCAGAGGTTTGGTACCTCCGGAGGTTTGGCACCTCATAGCGACTTGTCCACGTGGTTAATACCATCGTGGTTGGCCCCACTTTGAGATATGGGATTGTCTGCGGTGATTTGGTATCACCACGATGGGTTGGCCCCATCATCTATTTGTGACCGGTCACAGTGTTTTAGTAACACAATTGTGTCTTCGGACACCAGAGATTTGGTATCTCCAGTGATTTGGTATCACATTTGTGACTATACGTCACCAGTGGTTTGGCACCACCAGTGGTTTGGTACCACAAGGGGAAGAAAAAGGCGTATGGATGGTTAGGTTGGGTGCATTTAAACTTATGCATGTTAATTGGTTATAATTTGTGTATGTGATTGCATTAAATTGGGGAAGGGTTACACATTGAGTCTTGGTGACTCACCTTCTCCTTTAATTTTTTTCAGGTGACTCGTAGATCGCGGATGAGGAGCCGGATGGACTCGAGGTGGCCATGCAGTGGAGATTTTTAATAAATGAATTTTGGATTTTATCTATTTTTCTGTTGGGTTTATGTTGCTTAATTGTAATAAGGCCTCCTAGGATTATTTTATTATTGCTGCATGTTTGAATGTTTGGTTTAAACTATTTGATGATGTTAAAACGGATGCACATGTTTTCTCAAATTAAACGAAAAATGTTTTTAAAGTACCATCGGGTACATTTGAAACTGTAACAACCTAACTTAGTATATTTTTTTAAATGACATTAGGTAATGCTTTCTTCATAACACCTCAATTGTTTTAAATCAAATCAATATCTTTTATCAAAATTTAAAACGACTTAACAAGGGATTTTCAAAGGTTTTTCCTCCGTAGCATACCAAATTCGGTCGTAATGTTTGGGCCGGGTTTGGGGTGTTACATTGGGTATTTTATTTGCTTTCAGCTTTCAATTTTCTTATTGCTTATTATTAAATGATCAATATGGGATTTTCCTAAAATGATAATAAACCATTTCTTATTCAAAATTACTTAAACTCGATTTCTCACCACAACTATAAAGAATATGAGCTTTTAACGAATGCACAGTTTTTAGACATTCCTTTCATGTGACATGCGATCTTATTCGTAACGTTTAGCCGGGTTTGGGGTGTTACAATTATGGTATCGAGCCTAGGTTCAAAAAACTCATTTGTGGGTTTGGGTTCAAAAATGTTTTCAAAAGATGGTTTAGAAAATAGTTTAGAAAAATATATATCTGTTCTTTTTGTTGAAATATGGCACCGAGTCTCCGGCACCAATCCGCATTGTAAGTTTCGATACTTTTCTTTGTTATATGTCGTATTTTGAATATCTATTCTGTGTGTGTTTGGGTTGGATGTGATGTTCGGATATAGAGTTGATTGCGTCTGAAATATTTGTGCGCTTTAATGGTTAGGTTTTTTTTTGTATGTGTAGGATTTCTAAATTCTAGTTAAAAGTATATTAGGGTTATTGGAATCAGAGTGCGCAGCGTGAGCACACAGCGTTGTAGGTTAGGTGGTACGAATGTTCCTATAGTTGGAAATTTTGAGGACGAAATTTCTTTAAGGAGGGTAGATTTGTAACATCCAGAAATTGGGCCTAGTAGGATTGGGCCCAATGGGCCTTGATTTTAAATTTTTGAGAACGGCATTAATGCAAGTTAGACTTATTAGGTAAGTTATTTTGGAAGGTTAGAGGGCTTCTATGAAGTCCGGGATCAAATATTAGCTTTGGGGAAATTTTGGTTTTAGGTGGAAAAAACCACGAAAGTTGGCGAGTAGGCCTTAAGAATAAAATGTGGGAAAAATGACACAAGTGGAGTGTGTGGTGTAGTGGCAAAGTGACGCCACATAAGAGACAAGGGGTGACGCATACAAGGAAGGAAGGAGGTCCAAGGTTCAAGTCTTGGCTTTTGCATTTTGGTTTTCTTTTTACTTGGACCTCGAATTTGGCTATAGATTTATATTTAGTTGCGCATGGTTTAAGACACAAGAGGAGCTTGTGGCCAAGTGGCTAGCAGCGTGGATTATGTTGCAAGGAGCACAGGTTCGAATCTCATGAGAAGCAAGAGAGTATTTATTTTGCGGTGCGGACGGGAAGAGTTTCATTGAATTTAAACTCTCATCGTGAAGGATCCCACATCGGGAAGATACAAAGAAGGAAGGTGAAGAGCTAGCTATATAAAGAGCATTCAGGAGGAGGGTTGATACACCTTGGAAGGCGTTGGGCACCGTGGAGTGGTCGAGCGCGGATTAACACTAGAGTCCTATCAGGTGTGTAACTCTCTCTACTCTAGTTGTAGAGCGGCAAATGCCGAAGTGCCGGTCACGGCAATAGTAGCCACACGAGCGTGCGAACGTACGTGTAGGGCTTCGACGCGATAGTTGAGGCCATCAGTAGTATTCTTGTGGGTTGGAAATTTTGGGCCGCGATGGGCCGAAGTGGGCCCAATGGGCCCGTGGGCCCTTATGAGTAAATTGTGCGATTGTGTAGTATATAGTGAACTAGACTAGGTGGAACTTATATACATGGCTAGATTTGTGCTAGGTGGGCCACACGAGCGTGTGGGCCCGAATGGGCCGAAATTGGGCTTTAGGCCCAATAGTCCATTTCGACCAGAAATGGTAGTTGGGTCGCTCGGGGCGACACTGGGCCTTTGGAAAGGCCATTCCAGGTACGAAATTACTGAAATACCCTTGGTGGGTAAATTACCAAAATACCCCTGAAGGGTATATTACGAAAATACCCTTAGTGGGTAAATTACTGAAATACCACTGAAGGGTAAATTATGAAAATGCCCTTGGTGGGTAAATTACCAATATACCCTTGGTGGGTAAATTACGAAAATGCCCTTGGTAGGTAAAATTACGGTTATACCCTTAGAGGTTGATTAGGGTGATTATGTTGTTTTATGTCTATCTGATTATGATGGTAATTCATGTTATACTTATATTTGATATATGTCTAGCATACATGACATAACGCATACACACAATTATTATGTCATATTGCATGGGTATGATGAGAGGAGGGGGAAGATGATATCCGTGTCTTTGGGACACCAGTGGTTTGGCACCACCAGTGGTTTGGTACCACAGATTGATTATTGTGACTTTGGGTCACCAGAGGTTTGGCACAAATGCCTCGTCCCAGTGGCTTAGCACCACAGTGGGTTGGCCCCACACGATTGATTATCTGGGATTGACGCCGGTGATTTGGTATCACACGATGGGTTGGCCCCATCATTGGATTCGTGACTTTGGTCACCGGTGATTTGGTATCACATTCGTGTCTTTGGGACACGAGGTTTGGCACCTCATAGCGCCTCGCCCCGGTGGCTTAGCACCACGCAGTGGGTTGGCCCCACGGTGATTATCTGGGATTGACGCCGGTGATTTGGTATCACACGATGGGTTGGCCCCATCATTGGATTATTCGTGACTTTGGGTCACCAGTGGTTTGGCACCACAATTATGGATATCGTGACTTTGGGTCACCAGTGGTTTGGCACCACCAGTGGTTTGGTACCACATGGGGTAGAAATGGAGTGCGGATGGCTAGGTTTGGGTGCATGATATGCATATTTTCATATGAAATTGTGTAAGGGCCTGTTGGATGGGGATTTACACACTGAGTCTCGATGGCTCACCCCTTAGTTAAATTTTGCAGGTAATCATTAGATCGCGGATTTGGGAGCTGAGGTGGACTCGTGGAGGCCATACATATGTTTACTCGTAAATTCGTTTCTTTTATTTGGACTTATTTTTATTTGAGTTTTTGTTATGTAATAAGGCCTTGGGTATTTTATTTGCTTTCAGCTTTTAATTTGCTTATTGCTTATTATTAAATGATCAATATGGGATTTTCCTAAAATGATAATAAACCATTTCTTATTCAAAATTACTTAAACTCGATTTCTCACCACAACTATAAAGAATATGAGCTTTTAACGAATGCACGCTTTTTAGACATTCCTTTCATGTGACATGCCGATTTGGCCGTAACGCTTAGGCGGGTTTGGGGTGTTACACTCGCAGATTAGTGCTCATCGTCAAATCGTGACAGAGTCACCAGGCTGAAATGGCATAAGCCACCAGAAAACAGAGTTGTGACAGAGTCACCGGGCTGAAATGGCATAAGCCACCAGAAATAGAGTTGTGACAGAGTCACCAGGATGAAATGGCATAAGCCACCAGAACAGAACACTTCCCCCTTTTCATCAATTACCCTACCCCAAGCGTACATAGAAATTTACATGCAAAACATATCTTTTTAACAGAAACATTCACTGAAGAATGACAGAAAGCACTAACCTGATATTTAGCCTTTACCCTTCTCGGGTTTTCAAAAGTTATGCCGGGATTTCGAAATTTAACAGAGTATAGCAGATTTATTACACATATACATATATATATATAAACAATCTAATGGTGTGAGAAGTTACACACCTGGTTACCGTTAGGATGACACTCTATATGTTGACACTATCAGAAGCTGCTAAAACTGCTATCTGTCTAAGATTTTGTTCGGATACCGGTCCACAACCTACTGGCCAATCCCGAACTGGTGACACCGCTCGCTTTTTAAACTTAGGGATTGGTTTTACAGATCCAATCCTTTCATTTGCCTGATCCATATTTGATTCCATCGAAGGACCTTATCAGTTGCTACCATCGTAACATGTGGTTGTTGATCCATAACATAGGGTTAAGATTACGAATACGATAATCTAATGTAACGAAAATCTAGAGAAAACTACCTTACCTTAAAATCTCAAAAAGAGGTATGATACTCAGAGACTAACGATTTTCGGCTTTTATATCTAGACGATCAGGTCTCCTTCAAATCCCGAAATGCCGCCCAACATAGCACAATTAAACTATTAGTTTTTCGACTTTTGCCTTTCAAGAACCGAAATAGAATATGAGATCTAACAGAAGTCGACACTTACCTTAGTATAGGGAATTCGGCTAGCACTTGGAGAGAAGATTCAGTAATGTCAAAGAAAAAGATTTAAATGCCGGAAGAACTAATTCTCAACTAGGATGAATTAAGAAAAACTATGGAGATTTTGGCTTTTCAGAGAAATCGACTCAAAGGGAAAAAGAATGGAGAAGAGGTTTCGGATTTTGAAGAAATTGAAGAAAAGAAATTGGAGAGGGAGAGACTAAGAATTTCGGCACAATGGAAGGAGAAGAAATTAGGGTTTAAATGTCAGAATCAATGAGATATCCTCCCCTATTTATAGAAATTTCGGCACCTATTGTTCATACCCGAAAACGCCCTTCTTGATAACTAAAAGTCAAGCTAAAAGAAAAGGGAAAATTCGGTACCCATATATACTAAAATAAATAAATAAATAAATAAATAGAATAAACCTACACTCCCTAATCAACTCAAAATTATCACTAATTAAAGTCCTTTATTATCTTAAAAATTTATCCTCATCAAAAAGTCCTTTTATTTAGCCCAAAAATTCAATTTGAATTTCATTCAAATAGCTTCCGAACAATGACCATCTTTTGGAATTTTGGTCCAATTCAAATACCTTCCCACGCCAGTAGCAAAATTTCAAGCTATTGCGCACAAGGCAACTCGAACCCGAGACCTCCAAGCACAACCACACGCTACCAGCCACTGCACCAGAACCATTCTTGTGATATACCCCATTGTCAACTTCTTTTAAAGTATACTTTCCAGCGATCGAATCATCCTAAGAAATCCAAAAATATTAACCGACACCTGCATTCGAACCTCCTCGCCCTTTTCACTATGAGGCACGTCCCTTGCCATCTGCGCCACCCGTTTCATTTGAGTCATAATTCCTTCCCAGTTAATTATCAACCTTTATTCCGTGCTCCTGGTTTACTTAAAAAAAAACCCAACATTTCGCGCACAACTCGACTAGAACCTTGTTCCCCCTACTACTCCTAACGCCTTTGCCACTGGGCCAGGCGTTTCCTTGTGTCATGAAACAGCCCCAACTAATTATAAGGCCTAAACTCTGGCCTTCATACTATCATATGCGCAATAAAAATTTTTGCCATACCCAAGACTTGAACCTTTGACCTCCAACTTATTCACAACGCCCCAAGCCACCAGACCACCTACTTCTTTGTGAAATCTTTTAACCCAACAATATTTTAAAAGCCTTATGACTACCACCAACCTCCCTAAAAAAAACAACATTTTTGCTAAAGCCCTAGATCGAGCCTAGGACTTTTCCAACACTACCAACCCTTCCTAAACCTCCTAAAAATTAAACTAAACTTGCAATAATAATTTTTTTAACAGACAATGTCCATTCAAACTTTTCATGATAAAATAATTTATTTCTGTTTGAATAATATTTTTAAGAAAAATTAACTATTTAAATGTATTAGTGACATTATAAAAGTAGAGGGACAAACTGTGTAAAAGTAAAGCATATAAATCAAATCCCCAAATTTTAGCATAATCTAGGGGTCAATTAAAAATTTACCATTATCTTATTTTAGCATAAACCACATATTAATTTTTTTAGTACATTCAAATTATATATACTCATATTGTATATTAACAAAAATTTAACGATAGAAATTGATATTATAAAAAAATATAAGAACTAAATTATATTAAAATATAAAAATTAAATCGAGAATAATAGAAAAATTAATATTTCTAAATTATAACTTCGTTCATCACACTAATAACATAAATAAAATAATTAATTATATGACAAGGACAAAGTTATGGAAAATATTTGATAACTTGATGCATAAATAGAGTTTAATATTATGCCACATTAAATTTTATTATAATTCACTTAATATATTTAAAAGGGAGGAAAAATTAGTAAACAATAATTACAAGTTTTTTTTTACGACAAAAATCCATTCTCTCGACACACGAAACCCATTTATTCTAGGCCCAAATTCAGGATGTTACAATTCTACCCTCCTTAAAGAAATTTCGTCCTCGAAATTTCCAACTAACTAGTAATCATACTACCTAAGTCTCACCACTATGCTTTCGCTGCGCACTCTAATTCTAAAGCCAAAATAAACACTTAGTATTCTATGGTAGAGTACGCATCGGTACTCACATCTAGAGCGTCCTCGTCCCCTTGTACTCATTCTTTCGATCGACGTTTATCTGATTAAGAATTTTATGAATCATTAATTCTTTCCACTGGATTAACCACGACCAATCTTATGAATGCAGTTTTAAGGGTAGTTCTTTCGAATTCGCATTCATAATTTAGTCTCATGTTCGTACCCTCTAGTTCTAGGAAACACATACACTCAATTAACATACAAAGAATCATCCATAAATTTACATTCATCAAATAAAGGTGTTTTCATTGTTTCACTACCCAGGGGTATTTTCGTCATTTTATCCTACAGGGGTATTTTCGTAATTTTCCAAAATAGGGTTCCTTGGTGATTTTGTGAAATAAGGGTATTTTGGTAATTTTTCAATCCGGGGGTATTTTGGTAATTTTGAAGTCCGGGGGTATTTCGGTAATTTTACAAATCAGGGTCATTTTGGTCATTTTGCAAAACAAGGGTAATTTGGTAATTTTACAAACCATGGATATTTATTGTTGTTGTTGTTTTTTCTAACGGGGGTACTTTGGGGAAATCTAGTTTCATAATCCGGGTTACTCTTGTAAACATGAGATTTTCGGGTAAATTTTCAAAACATAGGTATTTTTATAAATTCATAGTTGATTGGAAATTTTCACAAATCAAATGTATTTTGAGAATTTTGCAAAATGTGGGGATTTTTTTTTCAGAAATAGGGTGGCTGGTCCCTTTCGGGTTTTAATTGTAAGGTTTAGCCTGTCAACAAGTCCTCGTGATCAGAGTGAACAGTCACTACGCACCAGGTAAGATTCTAGCGAAGAGGAGGTGAGTCGCTAGGACTGCTTAAATACCAAGCTCTCCCTGAATCCATTCCTAGACATGCGTATGCCCGTTGCCACACCCTAGTCTTGCGACTCGTTCACGGGTTTGTTTAGTGAAATTAAGTCTTATGAGATTGAAGGAGTTGTTTCAGCTAAGCCTAGAGTACATCAAGTTCTAATCTAACTAATCTACATCCTATAAAGCCCATCAAGCCCACATACACAATGAGTTCAGAATACTTACCTGGCGGACTTCGGCCGGAGACGCAGGTGCCATGCCGAGAAACCCTCCTGTGTTATTTATAAACATGCATGTTTTCAAAAACCCATCTTTAGAAAACGTTTTGGGCCTAAAAACCCAAAGCCGAGTTTTGAACTGGGCTCTGATACCAACTTGTAACACCCCAAACCCGGCCCAAACACTACAACTGGATCTAGTATGTCACTTGAGTGATTTACAAAAACATGTGGCACTTTTGAGAAAACAATTATCAGGTTTAGATAGTCATACCGAAAACTTAATAATTTATTAAGTTCATATAAGATATAAAGTTATAAAACGCCGTGGTGAATTTTAAATAGAAACCGAAATTTCATACATGTCTTAGCTTAGTTTAAACATAAAATTTAAATGCCCATAAATGAAAGCCCAACATGAATCCAAAACAGAAATAATAGTCTAGTGGCCCATGGCCTTATTACAACGAAATATAAAACCCACTTAAGACAAATTTCTTAAAAATAAATAAAATAAAGTCTTTTCCTGAATCCTCAGTACTCTATCGCATGGCCACCTTGCTCTCCTCTCCAGCCCGGTCCGATGCACTAAGTGCTACCTGAAATTGTTAAAATAATAGGGTGAGTCGCGAGACTCAGTGTGCAACCCACATGCACCATTAGATTTGGGCCTTAGACCCACAGAACATATATCAGAATATATTATAACAGAAATTATGCAAAGCCCAACCCAACTCCTAGGTTTCCAACCGCTACACACCACCCTTACCTGCCAATCACACCATTGGGGATTTCTACAATCAACCCACACCACTACACACCATCGATGGCAGTCATGCTGCGATTTAGTTGCTCATCGTCAAATCGTGACATGAGTCACCAGGCTGAAATGGCATAAGCCACTAGAAAACAGAGTTGTGACTGAGTCACCAGGCTGAAATGGTATAAGCCACCAGAAACAGAGTTGTAACAGAGTCACCAGGCTGAAATGGCATAAGCCACCAGAACAGAATACTTCCCCCTTTTCATCAATTACCCTACCCCGAGCATACATAGAAATTTACATGCAAAACATATCTTTTAATGAAACATTCATCAAGAATGGCGAAAGCACTAACGATATTTAGCCTTTACCCTTCTCGGGTTTTCAAACGTTATGCGGGATTTCTGCATTTAAATGTAGTATAGCAGATTTATTACGCATATACATATATATATATATATAAACAATCTAATGGTGTGAGAAGTTACACACCTGGTTACCGTTAGGACGACACTCTCTATGTCGACACTATCAGAAGCTGCTAAAACTGCTATATGTCTAAGATTTTGTTCAGATGCCGGTCCACAACCTACTGGCCAATCCCGAACTGCTGACACCACTCGCTTTTTAAACTTAGGGATTGGTTTACAGATCCAATCCTCCCTTGCCTCGATCCATATTTGATTCCATCGAGGGGCCTTATCAGTTGCTACCATCGTAACATGTGGTTGTTGATCCATAACATAGGGTTAAGATTACAAATACGATAATCTAACGTAACGAAAATCTAGAGAAAACTACCTTACCTTAAAATCTCGAAAAGAGGTATGATACTTAGAGACTAATGATTTTCGGCTTTTAGATCTAGACGATCAGTCTCCTTCAAATCCTGAATGCCGCCCAACATAGCACCATTAAACTATTAGTTTTTGACTTTTGCCTTTCAAGAACCGAAATAGAATATGAGATCTAATGTAAGTCGACACTTACCTTAGTATAGGGAATTCGGATAGCACATGGAGAGAAGATTCAGAATGTCAAAGAAAAAGATTTAAATGCTTGGGAAGAACTAATTCTCAACTAGGATGAATTAAGAAAAACTATGGAGATTTTGGCTTTTTAGAGAAATCGGCTCAAAGGGAAAAAGAATGGAGAAGAGGTTTTGGATTTTGAAGAAATTGAAGAAAAGAAATTGGAGAGGAGAGACTAAGAATTTGGCATGACAATGGAAGGAGAAGAAATTAGGGTTTAAATGTCAGAATCAATGAGATATCCTCCCCTATTTATAGAAATTTCGGCACCTATTGTTCATACCCGAAAACGCCCTTCCTGATAACTAAAAGTCAAGCTAAAAGAAAAGGGAAAATTCGGTACCTATATATACTAAAATAAATAAATAAATAGAATAAACCTACACTCCCTAATCAACTCAAACGTATCACTAATTAAATTCCTTTATTATCTTAAAAATTTATCCTCATCAAAAAGTCATTTTATTTAGCCCAAAAATTCAATTTGAATTTCATTCAAATAGCTTCCCGAAAAGCAGCCATCTTTTGGCATTTTGGTCCAATTCAAATACCTTCCTACGCCAGTAGCAAAATTTCAAGCTATTGCGCACAAGGCAACTCGAACCCGAGACCTCCAAGCACAACCACACGCTACCAGCCACTGCACCAGAACCATTCTTGTGATATATTCCATTGTCAACTTCTTTTAAAGTATACTTTTCAGCGACCGAATCATCCTAAGAAATCCAAAAATATTAACCGACACCCAGATTCGAACCTCCGCCCTTTTCACTATGAGGCACGTCCCTTTCCACTGCGCCACCCATTTCATTTGAGTCATAATTCCTTCCCAATTAATTATCAACCTTTATTCCGTGCTCCGGGTTTACTTAAAAAAAACCCAACATTACGCGCACAACGTGACTAGGACCTTGTTCCCCCTACTACTCCTAACGCCTTTGCCACTGGGCCAAGCGTTTCCTTGTGTCATGAAACAGCCCCAACTAATTATAAGGCTAAACTCTGGCCTTCATACTATCATATGCGCAACAAAATTTTTTGCCATACCCAAGACTTGAACCTTTGACCTCCAACTTATTCACAACGCCCCAAGCCACCAGACCACCTACTTCTTTGTGAAATCTTTTAACCCAACAATATTTTAAAAGCCTTATGACTACCACCAACCTCCCTAAAAAAAAAACAACATTTTTCTAAAGCCCTAGATCGAGCCTAGGGCTTTTCCAACACTACCAACCCTTCCTAAACCTCCTAAAAATTAAACTAAACTTGCAATAATAATTTTTTTTAACAGACAATGTCAATTCAAACTTTTCATGATAAAATAATTTATTTCTGTTTGAATAATATTTTTAAGAAAAATTAACTATTTAAATGCATTAGTGACATTATAAAAGTAGAGGGACAAACTGTGTAAAAGTAAAGCATATAAATCAAATCCCCAGATTTTAGCATAATCTAGGGGTCAATTAAAAATTTACCATTATCTTATTTTAGTATAAACCACATATTAATTTTTTTTAGTACATTCAAATTATATATACTCATATTGTATATTAACGAAAATTTAACGATAGAAATTGATATTGTAAAAAAATATAAGAACTAAATTATATTAAAATATAAAATTAAATCGAGAATAATAGAAAAATTAATATTTCTAAATTATAACTTCGTTCATCACACTGATAACATAAATAAAATAATTAATTATATGACAAGGACAAAGTTATGGAAAATATTTGATAACTTGATGCATAAATAGAGTTTAATATTATGCCACATTAAATTTTATTATAATTCACTTAATATATTTAAAAGGGAGGAAAAATTAGTAAACAATAATTACAAGTTTTTTTTTTTACGACAAAAATCCATTCTCTCGACACACGAAACCCATTTATTCTAGGCCCAAATTCAGGATGTTACATCAAGTTTTTGGTGACGTTGCCGAGGAACTAAAATATTAGGAACACTTGATTTTTATTAATTTAGCTATTTATTTTTATTGCATTTTGTTTTTGTTTTTAGTTTACTTTTTACATTCTAATTTTTCATTTTATTTGTTCTGGCAGGTTCCTTTAGTTTATAATTAGAAGAATATCGTTGGGACCATTATTATTTGATAGTGAAATTGAAAGTATAGCTTGTAGAAACTGTAAAGAAGTAAGGCAAAGTCGACAGAATATAGTAGACGAACAAGACATTATTATTACTGAGGAAATAGGTGATAATTAGAATAATTAGCTACCTTTTGCAGTTGCTGCAAATCCAAATCCTATTCCTCGTATTATGTACGATTATGCCAAGCCACTCTAATTAGGGCTAAATCGAGTATTATGAGACCCACCACTGCTGCGAATAATTTCTAACTGAAGCCGAACTCTATTCAGATGATACAATAATTTATTCAGTATGATGTTTTGCAAGACAAAGATCCAAATACTCATTTGGCTAGTTTTCTGGAAGTCTGCGATACTTTAAAGATAAATGGCGCTTCTAACGACGCCATTCGTGTAACAGCCCGATTTTGGGGCTAGTCGAAATAGTGGTTTCGGGACCACTAATCTGAGGTTGAAGAAAATTATTTTTAATATTATTATATGTGTTATATCATGATTATATGGATGTATGAAAATTTTGGTGCATTAATTTTGGTGACTAAATCGCATAAAGTGCGAAAGTTTCATTTTAAAAGCTAGAGGTGACTAATAGCTATAGAATAATAAATTGGAGGTCCTTAAAGTGCAATTAGGCCATTGGGAAGGTGATGGCCGTCAATATGGGACAAATTAGAGGCTTGGTCAATGGTTAGGTGAGTTGGTGACTTAATTGAATAAAATAAGATTAAATAAAGAAAAGGCTATCATCTTTTTCATTTTCTTCTCCTTCCACCGAAATTTTCAGCAAGAAATAGGGGCTTTGAAGCTCAAACTTTCAGCCAAGCTATTCTCTTGCAAGTAAGTAATTTTAGAGGTCTTTCTTAATAATTTTTGCACTTTTGGAACCCCTAAAGCTTAAGCTAGCTAATGAGGGGACTATTTTGCAAAATGGTTGAAAGTTTAGTGATTTTCCATGTGAGTGCTTGTGTTTTTTGCTGAGTTTTTAGGGAAGAAAATGAATGGTGATTGTTAAATAAACAACTTTTGTGAAAGGTGTTTCCATGAAAACACCAAAAAGGGGCCTATTTCTAAAGGTTGGAAATTGAGTAGTAAATGCATGAAATGATTGGAATTGTGAATTGTTATAAGAGAAATAAATGTTCAGCTAGGCTTGTTTAATGAGGAAATTTGATGAAAAACGATTTACAAGCCTAGGGGCAAAATCGTAATTTTGCCAAAGTATAAGGGCAAAACGGTCATTTTTGCCAAAATAGAGATTTTAAAGTGTTTTGATTTCTGTAGTGATTAAATGAGTAAATTTTATTATTATAGATCAAGAAGAATGCGGAAACAACCTTGACCGGGGAAAAGGCAAAGTTTCGGACTAAACCACAAATTAACATATTTTGCACCGAGGTAAGTTTATGTGTAAACGATACATCTCTATTACGGATGCTTTAACTATTTATGCATTGTGTGGATGAAATTTCTTATTGGTGGGAGTTATTGAAATAGTAAAGAAATGTGAAAACTCTCGGATGAACCTTCGGAAGAGAAATAATGAGTACGGAAGAATATCCGTAAATATGTAAATTTGGTGGGCTATGTGCGATACCACCTTGTTATTTATTAATGATGGGCTATGTGCGATACCATCGTATTTATTATCATTTTGGTGGGCTATCTGCGATACCACCGTAATTATCATTGTTGGTGGGCTGTGTGCGATACCACCCTATTATTGATGAATGGTGGGTTGTGTGCGAAACCACCGGGTATCTTGTAGCATTCCGAAGGGTTCATTGAGAAACTTGTTTAAGTAAATATTTCATGTGGCTTTGTGGTGATAAGTTCAGGGTATAAGTACAAGTAAATGTGAGCAATGTATATGATATGTGGTTGGGATGTGGTAAGAGTTGATATGAGTAAGCAGGACCATGAGAATATAAATTTGTTTATACTTAGTATGTAATGTTTATGATTGATTAGCATATGGTATGATGCTTATTGTTCACATATAGACTTACTAAGATTAAAGCTTACTCCCTTCTCTTTTCCCTTATTTTATAGTGTCGAAGAGCCAGCTCGGGATACGAAGATAATCAGAAGATCACCCACACTATCAGCACATCTTGGTATAGGTAGTCTTAGCATTTTGTGTATGGCATGTATAGGGACTAGACTTAGTTGAATGTCATATTGTTTTGGCCAAATGTGTTGGCTCATTCAAAGATGAACTCTTTTGTATAAGGCCATAGTTGATGGCTAATTTTTATGAATCTATGAATAGATGAAGTTATTTATGATAGTGCAAGTAGCATGTTGATTTACTTGGTTAAATTATGCATGAATGGGTTGATGGTTGAATGTGATTTTAGCTCGTATGAGTTGGGGTGATAGAAAGAGCTTGGCAAATAGCCTTGTTCTTGTCCACATAGGTATACACACGGGCGTGTGTCTAGACCGTTTGTGACACACGGTCAACTTCATGGGCGTGTGGTTAGGCCGTGTGTCCCCTTGCATGCTTGGTTTGCAAGTCAGTATGCTCAGTAGTAAACACACGGGCAGAGACACGGCCGTGTGTCTCAACCGTGTGGAAGGCACGGCAATGGACATGGGCGTTTGCCTAGGCCGTGTGAAGTCTACACCTAAAATTAGGAATTTATTTCGCCACATGGTCGAAGGACACGGGCGTGTGCCTAGGCCGTGTAACATTTATGGGATGATGACATCTGAAACAGAATGTCAAGGTTTTTACACACGGGCATGTCGAGGCCGTGTGAGGGACACGGGCCAGGGACACAGGCGTATGTTCGGCCATGTGAAAACCCCTGTAGGTTCGAATTAATAAATAAATCCACACGGGTGTGGAACACGGGCATGTGGACTGGTTAGTGAAAATTTTCTAAGATTTTTGGGAGAGCTTCAAAGGAGCTCGATTTGATCTCGAACCATCCCTAAAGCATGATTTAAGCCTCGTAGGCTTGTTTAAGAGGTGTTAATAAAAGTTTTAAGTTTGCAGAGGAAAGTCAAGTATTGGAATTATATGATTTATTACGTATCAGTCTAGTAACGCCTCGTACCCTGTTCCGGCGTTGAACACGGGTAAGGGGTGTTACATTTAGTGGTATCCGAGCTATGGTTTAGTCGATTCTTAGACTACTGTAGCGTGTGTGAGAGTCTAGCTATACATACCATAAATATATATTGATAGTATGGTGACTCCTGACAATATTAAACTGTGTTTTCGTATAGAAAATGGATCCCAACCGAGCTGCTGCTGATGACGTTGCTAGTAATGCGCTGGCTCCCACGCAAGGGACCACGCCTGTAGAAAGTATACCCGAGACTTTGGGTCAAGGAGAAGAGGCTTGGGAAGCCTTTCTCCACATGATGAGTAATTGGTACACTGAGTTTGTACGAGCAAACCCTAATGCTCAACCTCTTCCACCCCCACCTATACCTTAGCTAGTCCCCGTGGCTCCTCAAGGTATAGATTTGGTAAGAATCACCAAACCCCCAGTCGATAAAATTTGAAAACAAGGGGCCGAGGAATTTAGAGCTAATATAGACGATGACCCTAAGAAAGCGGAGTTCTGGCTTGAGAACTCTATACCGGTATTCGATGAACTCTCCTGCACACTTGAGGAGAGCTTAAAATGTGCCGTGTCATTGCTGAGGGACTCGGCATATCGTTGGTGGAAAACGCTGACATCTGTAGTACCGAGGGAGAGAGTGACATGGGACTTCTTCCTAGAAGAGTTCCAAAAGAAGTACATAAGTCAGCGATTTGTTAACCAGAAACGAAAGGAGTTCCTTGAATTGAAGCAAGGCTGTGGCAGAGTACGAGCGCGAATTTATTAGGCTTAGTAAGTATGCGCAAGAGTGTGTGTCTACGGAAGCTATTTTGTGCAAGAGGTTTGAAGATGGGCTGAATGAGGATATCAGATTGGTAGTTGGGATCTTGAAATTGAAAGAATTTGCCGTGTTGGTCGATAGAGCCTACAAGGCTGAAGAGTTGAATAAGGAAAAGAGAAAAGCTATGATTGAAGCCCGAGATGCAAGGAAGAGGCCGATGAGTAAATCGTTTCAAACTCAATCAAAGAGGTCCAAGGAAATGAACCCTCAGACGACTACTTCAGCTGGATATTCACACCGGGATCTAGGTAATGCATATTTTGGCTCGAGAGTTCAAGCCACCTCAATGGCAAGCGTGGGAAATGCAAAGTCAAATAAATCGGAGTGTCTGAATTGTGGAAGACAACATACCGGGGAGTGTTGGGGAAATAATTGAACTTGCTACAAGTGTGGTTCACCCGACCACTTCATTCGGGACTGTCCAGAGAGGGATGAGGAAAACAGAAAACACGAAGTAAGAGCGAGCAATGTACCTTCGAGTGGTAGACCACAAAGGAACCCGGGGAGTGGGACTAGTAATAGAGGTGCGCCTAGAGATTCTGCTGTGAGGTCAGAGGGCAGCGCACCCGTAAGGACTTATGCCACTCGTGCTCGCGAAGAGGCATCATCTCTCGATGTGATAACGGGTACTTTTTCTCTTCATGATATCTCTGTTGTTACTTTGATTGATCCGGGGTCTACCCATTCCTATATTTGCATGAAATTGGTATCTAGCATGAGTATGGTTGTTGAATCTACAGAATTTGTGGTAAAAGTGACAAACCTGTTAGGTAAACATGTGCTAGTTGACAAAGTGTGTAGGAATTGTCCCTTGACAATTAGAGGTCATTGTTTTCAAGCTAATCTCATGCTATTGCCGTTTGATGAATTTGACTTGATTCTTGGTATGGATTAGTTGACTGCACATAATGTTTTAGTGAAATGTGGTAGTAAGTTTGTTGAACTAAGATGCGTAAATGGAGATGTCATTCGGGTTGAATCAGGTAAATCGGATAGTATGCCTGTAGCAATTTCATCTATGGTAGCTGAGAAATACATGAGAAAAGGGTATGAGTCCTACCTCGCCTTTGTATTGAATGCTCAAGAGTAAGAGGTAAAGATTGAATCAGTCTTTGTAGTGTGCGAGTATCCAGATGTGTTTCCAGAAGAGTTACCTGAATTACCTCCAGTTAGAGAGGTTGAGTTTGGCATTGAGCTAGTCTCGGGTATAGCATCTATTTCGGTTGCCCCGTATAGGATGGCACTATTAGAGTTAAATGAGTTGAAGGTTCAGTTGCAAGAGTTAACGGGTAAGGGTTTTCAAGACCGAGCTATTCACCTTGGGGTGCTCCGGTACTTTTTGTGAAGAAGAAAGACGGGTCGATGAGACTGTGTATAGACTATAGACAGCTCAACAAGGTGACAGTGAAGAATAAGTATCCTTTTCCAATGATAGATGATTTATTTGACCAATTGAAGGGAGCTATGGTGTTCTCTAAGATAGACCTGAGGTCTGGTTATTACCAGTTGAGAGTTAAGGAGCAAGATGTGCCGAAAACTGCATTTCGGACGAGGTATGGCCATTACGAGTTCCTTGTCATGCCATTTTGCTTAACGAATGCTCCTGCGGTCTTTATGGATTTAATAAACCGTATCTTCCGATCGTACTTAGATAAATTCGTAGTCATTTTTATTGACGACATACTAAGTTATTCTCGGGATGAGAATGAGCACGCGGAGCACCTAAGAACTGTTTTACAGACTCTAAGAGATAAGTAGTTGTATGCTATGTTTAGCAAGAGTGGGTTTTGGCTCCGAGAGGTCGGATTCTTAGGACACATTGTGTCGGGTGATGGCATTAGAGTTGATCCGAGTAAGATCTCGGCTATTGTGGAGTGGAAACCATTGAGGAATGTGTTTGAGATTAGGAGATTTTTGGGTTTAGTGGGTTACTACAGACAATTTGTTAAAGGGTTCTCCATGATTGCTACCCTGATGACGAGACTGTTACATAAAGATGTTAAGTTTGAATGGACCGAGAAATGCCAACAGAGTTTTTAGAAGCTGAAAGCTTTGTTGACTGAAGCACCGATTTTAGTACAACTTGAGTCGGGAAAGGAGTTTGTGGTCTACAGTGATGCGTCATTAAATGGCCTTAGTTGTGTGTTGATACAAGAGGGTAAAGTAGTAGCTTATGCCTCGAGACAGCTAAAACCGCATGAGAAGAATTATCCGACTCATGATTTGGAGTTGGCTGCGATCATTTTCGCTTTGAAGATTTGGCGTCATTATTTGTATGGAGAGAAGTGTCAGATCTTCACCGATCACAAGAGTTTGAAAAACTTGATGAATCAAAAGGATTTGAATTTGCAACAACGGCGGTGGCTCGAATTACTAAAAGACTATGAGCTAGTAATCGATTACCATCCGGGGAAAGTGAATGTGGTTGCGAATGCCTTGAGCCGAAAATCCCTGTATGATTTGAGAGCTATGAGTACGAGCTTAGCATTGTCTGATGATGGTGCCGTATTTGCCGAGTTGAGGGCTAGATAATTATTTATTCAGCAAATATGTGAAGCTCAAAAGAATGATGATGAGATGCAAGTTAAGAGGGCTCAGTGCGAATCGGGGAATAACTCTGAATTTCGAGTTGGATCAGATGATTACTTGATATTTCATGATAGAGTTTGTGTACCTAAATATGATGAGTTGATTCAGAGAATTTTACATAAAGCATATAATGGTTATTTGTCAGTACATCCGGGCAGCACAAAAATGTATAATGATTTGAAGAAGTTGTATTGGTGGCCGGGTATGAAAAGATATATCTCCGAGTTTGTTACAAATTGTTTGATCTGTCAACAAGTGAAAGCTGAGCATCAAGTACATTCGGGATTTCTTCATCTAGTGATGGTTCCCGAGTGGAAGTGGGACCGAATTACGATGGATTTCGTAATGGGATTACCTATGACTCCGAAAAAGAAAGATGCTGTGCGGGCTATTATAGATAGATTAACGAAATCGGCTCACTTTATACCGGTGCGTGTGGATTACTCACTTGACAAGCTTGCTGAGTTGTATATTGCTGAGGTGGTGAGATTACATGGGGTGCCTATATCCATTATCTCGGATAGAGATCCAAGGTTTACTTCGAGGTTTTGGAAGAAGTTACAGGAAGCCTTGGGTACGAAACTGAATTTTAGTACCGTGTTCCATCCACAAATCGATGGCCAATCCGAAAGAGTGATTCAAGTTCTCGAGGATATGCTCCAATGCTGTGTTTTAGAGTTCGAAGGTAGTTGGGAAAAATATCTACCTTTGGTTGAATTTGCCTACAACACCAGTTATTAGTCGAGTATACGGATGGCACCATACGAAGCCTTATATGGACGCAAGTGTCGGACTCCATTGTATTGGACCGAGCTTAGTGAGAAGCAAATTCACGGGGTTGATCTAGTTAAAGAAATCGAGGAGAAAGTGAAAGTGATCCGTGATAGTCTGAAAGATGCTTCGGATCGACAAAAGTCATACGCGGATTTAAAAAGGAAAGAAATTAAGTTTCAGGTGGGAGATAAAGTATTCCTGAAAGTATCCCCGTGGAAGAAACTATTGAGATTTGGTTGAAAGGGCAAATTGAGTCCACGATTCATAGGGCTGTATGAAGTTATTGAGAGGATTGGACCAGTAGCTTATCGATTGCCCTTACCGGCAGAGTTGGAGAAAATACACAACGTGTTTCATGTGTCGATGCTGCGATGATATCGTTCCGATCCTTCACATGTGATTCCTCCAACCGAAATTGAGATACGACCAGATATGACCTATAAAGAGGAACCAATTAAGATTTTGGCTCGAGAGGTTAAACAGTTGAGGAACAAAAGTATAGCCTTAGTGAAAGTGTTGTGGAAAAAAACACGGTGTAGAAGAGGCTACGTGGGAATCGGAAGAAGCCATGAGAGAACAGTACCCAAACCTTTTTACCGGTAAAATTTTCAGGGACGAAAATCTCTAAAGGATGGAGAGTTGTAACAGCCTGATTTTAGGGCTAGTCGGAATAGTGGTTTCGGGACCACTAATCTGAGGTTGAAGAAAATTATTTTTAATATTATTATATGTGTTATATCATGATTATATGGATGTATGAAAATTTTGGTGCACTAATTTTGGTGATTTCATGCTTAATTGCGAAAAAAGACTAAATCGCATAAAGTGCAAAAGTTTCATTTTACAAGATAGAGGTGTCTAATAGCTATAGAATATTAAATTGGAGGTCCTTAAAGTGCAATTAGGCCATTGGGGAGGTGATGGTCGGCCATAGGGGACGAATTAGAGGCTTGGTCAATGGTTAGGTGAGTTGGTGACTTAATTGAATAAAATAAGATTAAATAAAGAAAAGGCTATCATCTTTTTCATTTCTCTTCTCCTTCCATAAAAATTTTCAGCAAGAAATAGGGGTTCTGAAGCTCAAACTTTCAGCCAAGCTATTCTCTTGCAAGTAAGTGATTTTAGAGGTCTTTCTTGATAATTTTTGCACTTTTGGAACCCCTAAAGCTTAAGCTAGCTAATGAGGGGACTATTTTGCAAAATGGTTGAAAGTTTAGGGATTTGCCATGTGAGTGCTTATGTTGTTTGCTGAGTTTTTAGGGAAGAAATTGAATGGTGATTGTTAAATAAAAAACTTTTGTGAAAGGTGTTTCCATGAAAACACCAAAAAGGGGCCTATTTCTAAAGGTTGTAAATTGAGTAGTAAATGCATGAAATGATTGGAATTGTGAATTGTTATAAGAGAAATAAATGTTCACCTAGGCTTGATTAATGAGTAAATTTGATGAAAAATGATTTACAAGCCTAGGGGCAAAATCGTAATTTTGCCAAAGTATAAAGGCAAAACGGTCATTTTTGTCAAAATAGAGATTTTAAAGTGTTTTGATTTATGCAGTTATTAAATGAGTAAATTTTATTATTATAGATCAAGAAAAACGCGGAAACAACCTTGACTGGGGAAAAGGCAAGGTTTCGAACTAAACCACAAATTAACATATTTTGCACCGAGGTAAGTTTATGTGTAAACGATACATCTCTATTACGGATGCTTTAACTATTTATGCATTGTGTGGATGAAATTGCTTATTGATAAGAGTTATTGAAATAGTAAAGAAATGTGAAAACTCTCGGATGAACCTTCGGAAGAGAAATAATGAGTATAGAAGAATATCCGTAAATATGTAAATTTGGTGGGCTGTGTGCGATACCACCTTATTATTTATTAATGATGGGCTATGTGCGATACCGTCATATTTATTATCATTTTGGTGGGCTATCTGTGATACCACCGTAATTATCATTGTTGGTGGGCTGTGTGCGATACCACCCTATTATTGATGAATGGTGGGCTGTGTGCGAAACCACCGGGTATCTTGTAGCATTCCGAAGGGTTCTCGAGAAACTTGTTTAAGTAAATATTTCATGTGGCTTTGTGGTGATAAGTTCAGGGTATAAGTACAAGTAAATGTGAGCAATGTATATGATATTTGGTTGGGATGTGGTAAGAGTTGAGAAGAGTAAGCATGACCATGAGAATATAAATTTGTTTATACTTAGTATGTAACATTTATGATTGATTAGCATATAGTATGATGCTGATTATTTACATATAGACCTACTAAGCTTAAAGCTTACTCCCTTCTCTTTTCCCTTGTTTTATAGTGTCGAAGAGCCAGCTCGGGATACAAAGATAATCAGAAGATCACCCACACTATCAGCACATCTTGGTATAGGTAGTCTTAGCATTTTGTGTATGGCATGTATAGGGACTAGACTTAGTTGAATGTCATATTGTTTTGGCCAAATGTGTTGGCTCATTCAAAGATGAACTCTTTTGTATAAAGCCATAGTTGATGGCTAATTTTTATGAATCTATGAATAGATGAAGTTATTTATGATCGTGCAAGTAGCATGTTGATTTACCTGGTTAAATTATGCATGAATGGGTTGATGGTTGAATGTGACTTTAGCTGGTATGAGTTGGGGTGACAGAAAGAGCTTGGCAAATAGCCTTGTTCTTGTCCACACGGGTAGACACACGGGCGTGTGTCTAAGCCGTGTGTGACACACGGTCAACTTCATGGACGTGTGGTTAGGCCGTGTGTCCCCTTGCATGCTAGGTTTGCAAGTCAGCATGCTCAGTAGTAAACACATAGGCAGAGACACGGCTGTGTGTCTCAGTCGTGTGGAAGGCACGGCCATGGACATGGGCGTGTGCCCAGGCCGTGTAAAGTCTGCACCTGAAATTAGGAATTTATTTCGCCACACGGTCGAAGGACACGGGTGTGTGCCTAGGCCGTGTTACTTTTATGGGATGATGAAGTTAGAAATAGAATGTCAAGGTTTTTGCACACGGGCATGTCGAGGCCGTGTGAGGGACACGTGCCAGGGACACGTGTAACATCCTGATTTAGGGCCTAGTCAAAATAGTGGTGCGAGACCACAAATCTGAGGTTTATGAATGAGTTTTTGAGGTTTATGCTATGTATGCATGCTAGTGTGAATGTTTCATGAGGCAATTTTGTGAAATTGCGGTTGAATTGTCCAAAAGGACTAAATTGCAAAAGTTACAAAATGTGAGATTCTAGAAGCTATTTGTGTGAAATAGCTTTAGAATATTAATTAGAGGTCCTTAAATAGCAATTTTTCCAATTTCTAATTTTTGGACAAAATTGGGCATGGATAAGTTAAAATAGAAAGTTTATCAAAAAGGGCATTTTGGTCATTTAACAATTAAGTGATTAAAATAGGAGAAAATATGACAAAATTCACTCATCTTCTTCTCCAAGGCTGCCGAAATTAGCAAGAGCCATTGTTAGGGTTCTTCAAAAATTTCAAGCTTGCAAGTAAGTGCATCTAGCCTCGTTTTTAATATTCTTTGTATTTTTGAAGTCCTTGTTGCATGAGTAAGCTATTTTTAGCTATTTGATGAGCTATGATGGATGTTCAAAAATGTGGCCATGTATGACATGCGTGTATTTTGATGTTTTATGGAAGATTATGAAAGCTTGATGTAGTAGAAACATCTTTTGCTAAATGAGTTTCCATAGAAAATGCATGTAGGGACTAGTTTGAAAAAATCTTGAGTTTGGTCATACATGCGTGTTGTGATGAGAATTGATGATTGCTCTAGTTGAGTAAGTGATTCAGCTAAGCATGAAAGGCTAGAAAGTTGAATAAAAATCACTTTACAAGCCTTGGGGGCAATAGTGTAATTATGAGAAAGATTTGGGGCAAAAGAGTAATTTTGCCAAAGTATGAGGTGTGAGTCGATTTGGTCAATGTGTGTATTGAATAAGCTGATTTATTCATTATAGATCAAGAAAGACAAAGCCCGAATCAAAATTGAGGCAAGAGCAAAGTGGTGGACTAAATTGCACGTTTCTATACTTTTGAGTATCGAGGTAAGTCTATGCATAAACAGTGCATTCATACTTACAATTTTCTAATGCTAGATAGTGTTTAGCATGGTTGAGAATGATTGAGAACCTATGTGGTTCAAGTGAAATGAATGGTTGAAAGATTAAGTAAGTAGATTTGTGAATGTGTTATGATAATGCTAAATGGTGGGCTAAGTGTGATACCATCCTAATGCATATTGACGATGAACTGGCTATGTGCGATGCTATCGTTAGGTATATTATCTACTGGGCTATGTGCGAAACCACTATGAATACCTTGTTGGTAGGCTAAGTGCGATACTACCTTATCAATTGATTGTGGTGGGCTTAGTGCGAAACCACCGAGAGGTTTGCTGTGTGGATGTGATAGTGAGTAGCATAGCTGTGTGGATGTATTATTGAGAAATAATGATGTGTTGTATATTGTGTAAATGTGATATTGAATGCAGGGGTGCATGTCAATGGTTATGAGTAAGTGACTCATGATGTGTTGTAAATGTGGTAAGGGATAGAAAGAGTAAGCATAGTTGTACATTATATGTTAGTATAATGCTAATTATTGTTGTTTAGCTTCTACTATGTCGCTTAATTGTTTATGTGTGAACTTACTAAGCTCAAAGCTTACTCTCTTTCTTTTCCCTTGTCTTATAGAGCAAAAGTGTTAAATCGAGATACGAGGATCAATTGGAAGATCGCCCACGCTATCAGCACACTCTGGTACATTAGACTCGATGTTTTGTATATGGCATGTATAGGGGCTAGACAAGTTAGTGAATTTTGTTGTATATGGCTATGATGTGTTGGCCTTTAGATGGATAATCTATTTTGTATAACGCCATAGTTGTTGGCACTTTATTATATGAAAAGATGTAGTTATCTAAGTGAGGTTGTAAGATTTTGAGTTGATTATGGATGTGTTGAATGAGTGCATGATTGTGTATGCTAGATGGGTGAAAAGAACTTGGAAAATAGCTTTGTTCTTGTCCTTGTGGGTAGACACACGGGCGTGTGTCTAGGCCATGTGTGACACACGGTCAGCCCATGGGAGTGTGACTTGGCCGTGTGTCCCCTGCATGTTAGTATTTGAAGTCAGAATAGACCACGGACTAGTCACACGGGCCTGTGCCTAGAACATGTGTGGTAATCAGTGCTGGCCACGGGCTAGCCACACGGGCATGTGTCTAGACTCTAGGCCGTGTCAAGGTAGTCAGTGTGCACCACGGGTGGAAGGCACGGGCGTGTGCCCTAACTGTGGGGCATTGGCAGAATGCTTGAGTTTTTATGCACGGGTAGTGACCATGGGCGTGTGTGACATCTACGGGCGTGCCAAATCTTACACGGGCGTGTGAGCCCTGTATAGACGGAAAAATTTTAAGATCGTAAGAGTTTTCGATATGGTCTCGAGAGCCCTCGTGTGTTTGTGAGAGGCCTCGTAAGTCGGGATTGAGGTTGTTGTGATGGCCGAAGAGAGTGGTCATGTTTTACCTAAGTGGCGATCTTGAGGTTTTAATACGGTAACGCCTCGTGCCTGGTTTCGGTGTTGAATACAGGTAAGGGGTGTTACATTTAGTGGTATCAGAGCTATGGTTTAGTCGGTTCTAGGACTACCGTAGCGGGTGTAAGAGTCTAGCTATACATGCCATAAGTGTACAATGATAGTATGGTGGCTTCTGATGATTTTAAATCTTGTTTTATATAGAATATGGATTCCGATCCATTGACTGCTGATGAGGCAGCTAGTAATGCGCCGGCTCCTACGCAAGGAACCGTGCCTGTTCAAAGTGGACCCGAGGCTAGGGGTCAAGGGGAAGGGGCTCAGGAAGCCTTTCTCCAGATGATGAGCAATTGGTACTCGGATTATGTTCGAGCGAACCCTAATGCTCAACCTCCTCCTCTTCCTATACCTCAGCCAATTCCTGTAGCTCCTCAAGGTTTTGATGTAGTGAGGATATCGAAACCCCCGGTAGATAAGATTAGAAAACACAAGGCTGAGGAGTTTAGAGCTAAGGTTGATGATGACCCTGAGAGGGTAGAGTTCTAGTTAGAGAACTCGATGAGAGTATTCAATGAACTCTCTTGTACACCTGAAGAGAGCTTAAAGTGTGTCTTATCCTTGCTGAGGGACTCGGCATACCATTTGTAATATCCCGGGTCGGGGGCTATTTTGTTGTTGCATGATATTGCATGTGTTTAGTGTGCTGTGTTGCTATTTTTGTGTTTTAGGGGCTTAATTGTAGGCTAGGAGTATGCACGAGTGAATGGGAAAAATTTAGTTTTTGGGCTTAGGTGAGAGGAGCTGAAAGAGAGTGGGGTTTAAGAATTTTATTTTGTTGTTTTGTTGCACAAAAGAGGAGCTGCAAGGTGGCAAGGCATGCGCTACTTGGGAGCTAGGTGTGGCGTCAATTGCATGAGGTGGAGGTCTTGTGTTCAAGCCGCAAAGACCTCACATTTTGGTTCATTTTGGACGGCATAGGAGGGAAGAGTTGGATGAAGATTAAATTCCTCATTGGACTTGGTCAAATGGCGACTTGGTGGGTGGAGAGTGATTGTAGGAGTGAGACTTGGTAAACTCATTTGAAATGTGTGGCTTGGAGTAATTGGGGGGATGTGGCCGAATTTTGGGGAGTGGTTGGAGGTGTTGGCCGAAACTTGGATGCTTGTGGGAGAGGTTGGTCGGTTTTGGTAAGTGGTAGGAGGTGTGTCGAAATTCATTTTGAATTTTAGGGGTGCATATTCGGTCTTGGTGTGCCAAAGCAAAAGTGTCCATTTTGGTTTTGTTAGCCGAAATTTTATGAAGGTTTTCTCTCAATTTTCTTCATTTGTTTAAACCGAAAGTCCATGTGCTTGTTGCCGAAACTTTGCTTGTTTTCTTCTAACTCTTTTTGTTAGCCGAATGCTTCTCCCCACTCTTTCTTCTTTCTTTCATTTGAGTTGAGTAGAAACCATTTCCTAAGAGTTCTTATAATTTCTTCTCCTATTAACACCTTGTTAAATGAAACTCTAGCCTCCAAAAACACTTTCAACAATTCTTTTTCTTTCAAAAACCGTAAGTACTCTCTCTATCCATCTTTTATTCTCTTCTGTTTCAAGCCGCTCTCTTTGACTATCCTTTGTGCCGAAACTCTACCCATTTACAATCTTCTTTCTCTCTCTTTCTCACTCAAAGCCGAATCCAAGGGTGTTAAACACCTAAAGCCGAATTTCCTTCTTTTTTTGAAGTCTTGGCGAATATCAACCCCTCCTTTCTTCACCTTTTCTTGCGTTCCCTTTTGTGAGTAAGGCCGAATCTCCATTCCCTTCTAGTGTGGTGTTGGCGAATTTTAGTTGGTGTTGGGATCTTTGATTTGTGGTGGGAATCAAGGAGGCCTTTACTGTTAGAGACCGATTGGTAGCGGTGGTAAGTGGCTATGTTATTATCGGTTTATTTATTTAGTTCGATTAAGTCAAGGATGACAATGGTTTAAGCTCGTTCTTCTTATTAGGTGGTGACCGATTGTCAAAGGGACCATTAGTTGGTTCGGGTTTGGTAGGAAACCAAACATTTGCAAAATAAGGGTTATTTGATAAACCCTTTTTGGTTTAAATGGCTATGGCCGAATGGTCTAAGTGATTAACTCATGTTGGCCGATTGTTTTAGGAGAAAGAGGATCGAGGGTTGTAGACCGGTTCTTAGGATTAAAACCTTCGCTTTACCAGGTGTGTAAACTAACACACTCCTGTTTAGTAATATGATTGATAACCTGTGTTGTAATTAGTGAAACAGTGATGATTGATATGATACCCTATTGGGTATGATCTTGGACTCGGGTAAGTCAGTATTATTATGAGCTTACTGATGATCTATATAGTATCATGATTATGGATGTATGTGATATGGGATATGATGTTAACATATTAGCATGATATGCATGGCTTGTATGATATGCATGATCACATGAGTATGGTATGTTGATGGGTGATATGAGTGGAGGGAGAATGATGATATCCGTGTCTTTGGGACCTTTGTGTCTTTGGGACACGAGAGGTTTGGCACCTCAAAGTGGTTTGGCACCACGATTGATTTTGTGACTTCGGTCACCAAAGTGATTTGGTATCACATTTGTGTCTTTGGGACACCGGAGGTTTGGCACCTCATTGCGACTCGTCCCCCGTGGTTAACACCACCGTGGGTTGGCCCCACTTTGAGATATGGGATAAATCTCGCTAGTGATTTGGTATCACACAATGGGTTGGCCCCATCATTGGATTATTCGTGACTTTGGGTCACCGGTGGTTTGGCACCACACTTATGGATATCGTGACTTTGGGTCACGGTGGTTTAGCACCACCGGTGGTTTGGTACTACACAGGGGTAGAAAAGGCGATATGGATGGTTAGGATCGGGTTGCATTAATCATGTTGCTATGTATGATGTGTGTTAGCATGTTGTTCTATCGGGAGCGGGATTTATGCACTGAGTCATTCGACTCACCCTCTCCTTTGACGTTTCAGGTGACACTTAGACGCGGACGTGGAGCCGGGATGGACTCGGGGTGCTCATGCCACGCTTAATAAAGTTTTACTCAGACTTTATAATTTGGGTACTTTTGCTTGCTTTTATTATTTGGGTTTTGTTTTGGATTGTAAAAGGCCTTTAATTTATGTTTTATGATGTTTATGCTTTAAATAGACTTTAATATGCCTTAACAAAATAAGTGGGTTGGAATTTTACTAAAAATTGGAAAGACAATGATTTAAAAACTATAACGCAAAGTGTTTTAAACTATACCATCGGGTATCTCACCATGACTCGCATTAGAAACTCAAACGATTTCCAAACCAAAACTCGATTTTCTACCAGGTTAAAATGTCTTAAGTAACACTAAGAAACTATTTGAATAATAAAATGGAATAAACTCGTTTTAACTACACCTTTTGGTTAAGAAATTTTCTTCAAATACACTAGATAGTGAAGTGTCTACATCCTGCTTTTAAACGAAAAACCTAAACCTCTCAAGTACGTTTTCCCCGTAACATACCAGATTCGGTCGTGGTGTATTGACCGGGTTTGGGGTGTTACAATTGTGGTATCAGATCCAAGTTCAAAGGCTCGGCTGTGGGCCTGAGGCCCAAAATGTTTTTAAAAGTTTGTTTTAAGTGTTTTGGGTTTAAATGTATGGTTTGTAAGGCATGGCACCGAGTCTCCGGCACCAGTTCGCCCGGGTAAGTACCCCTTACTATTGCTTGTGATTTATTGATGTGATTGGATGATTGCAATAGTGGATTACTTTAGAAACTGAACCTGATAGGATTCTGTGAACTCGCGAAAACAAAGCTTCTTTACTATTCATAAGACTTTGCTTTTAAGGACAGTGGAATAATTACTGATGCATAAAATTCCTAAATCGGATACATAGAGATTTAGTCATGAGCACTCGAGGTGGGCGTGGTCGTAATACTCGTGGTAGAGGTAGGGGTAGGATGACGCCGTTTCGAGCCCGTAGGATCGGGTCGTGGTTGAGATAATGAGATACGGTTCCGCCACCGGTGGAGGTGGTGAGTTCCAAGATCGATCGAGACGATGCAAATGTCACAGCGTCTTTGCGAGTGTTGGAAAGCGGTAGCTGGTGTAGGGGTGGTGCGGGAGTTAGGAAATGCGCTCGAGCGACTTCGGGCAAATGGGGCCGAATTCTTTCGAGGTGTATCCGTGTTGCTCCCTTTCGCTGAATATTGGCCGGAGGCAACCGAGCGGATCATGGATGATCTCGACTTGAGCTCGCTCAAGAGAAACCGAAGGGCATCGTATCGCTTCTCCGGATGAGTCATATCGGTGGTGGCTCACGGTTCGGGACGAGTGTGGCGCAGAGGATCGACATGGGATTATTTCGTGGTTGCATATCAAAAGAAGTACATCGGAGCTAGTTATATTGACTCCCCAAATGAAAGGCATTTCGAGGCTTGTCCAAGGGAGTAAGTCTGTTTTCGAAAGTACGAGGTTGAGTTCTTGAAGTCGAGTAGGTATGCCAGGGTATTGTAGCCACCGAACACGCAGAGGTGTGTTCGTTTTGAGGATGGTCCGAGAGACGAGTTCAGCCGCGATTGCTCCCGCAGGAGCGTGAGTTTCTTCGTCTGGTTGAGAAGGCTAAGGTAGCCGAGGGTGTTAAGGAGTCCGTGAGGCAGGTATGGGCAGAGCAGGCATAAGAGGAGCTTTGGGTCTTCCGGATCGCTCGGGTAATCCTCGTAAAAGGGCTAGACAGAGTGGGCCGAATCATCTGGTAGGGTTGTTGTCGCTAGTCGAGGACCGCCGCAGTGTAACCATTGTAGGAGATATCATTGGGAGAAAGGGCTGGACCGGTGGAAAAGGTTGTTTTGAGTGTGGTTCTCTGGATCATCGCGTGAGGGACCGCCCGCGTAAGTTGGCCAGATTCATCCCGAGAGTCGAGGACGATTTAGTTCAGAGTAGTGGACCGCCACCGCAGAGGGGCCGTGTTAATGGCGCGAGGTAGTAATGGATCGGGCGGGGCCGTGGAGCACCCAGCGAAGTGTGCGGTAGTTCGACGCTTGATACTGGGTTAGTGTATGCAAAGAAGGCGCCGAGAGGAGGGCGACGCGACCACGGACGTCATAACGATGCGTTCTTGATCTTTGGTTCTCTTTTACCGCTTTGATTGATGTGGGTTCGACGCATTCTTACATGGCCGTGAGTATAGTAGAGACCATGGACTTAGACTCGAGATATCTTCTAGGCGGATGAGCGTAATTAGCCCTTTAGGCCACTCGCGTGGTAGTAGATAAGTTGTTTAGAGACGCACCCCTAGAACTCCAAGGGGTAGTGTTTGCTGCCGATCCGATGGAACCGCCGTTTGGGAGTTCGACTTGATTCTTGGGATGGACCGTTGGTTAAGTACCGGCGAAGTTGGATTGCGCGGCTAAGCGCATGGTTCTAAGCGACGATCGAGGGTGATGAAGTGGCTATGATAGGTAATAGGAGAGATTACTTATCAAATGTGGTATCTCGCATCAAGGCGTAGAAGATGGTCGGGAAGGGTCGTGAGGCGTATGTGGTTCATGTGTATGCCTTGGAGGCTAAAAGAGTCTCATTGTAGAGAAGGTCCGTACTATTAAGGAATTTGCTGATGTGTTTCTGAGGAGCTTCCGGTTTTGCCGGATCGTGAGGTAGAGTTTGGGATAGATCTCATTATCGGAATCGCGCCGGTGTCTATTGCTCCGTATAGGATGGCGCCAAAGGAATTGATGGAGCTTAAGGCTCGATTCGTGGAGTTATTGGATCGAGGTTTTATCGGGCCAAGTGTTTCGGCCGTGGGTGAGTGCGCTGCAGGTACTTTGTTAAGAAGAAAGATGGTACGATGCGGATGTGCATAGACTACCGCTAGTTGAATAAGTCGACGATTAAAAACAAGTATCCGCTACACGGATAGATGACTTGTTTGATCAATTTGAAGGGTGCGTGGTATTTTCTAAGATTGACTCGAGGTCAGGTATCACCGATTAAAGGTGAAAGAAGCGGACATTCACAAGACAGCGTTTGAACTCGGTATGGGCACTACGAATTCTCGTAATACCGCTCGGGTTGACTAACGCCCGCAAGCATTTATGGATATGATGAATAGAGTGTTTCAAAGCAGAGATCTGGATCGGTTCGTCGTGGTTTTCATAGACGACATCTTGGTGTATTCCGTAACAGAGGAAGAGCATGATGCGATTTGAGAGTTGTGCCGCAGATTTTGAGGAAAAGCGACTTTATGCTAAGTTCTGGGCAAGTGCGAAGTTCGCTTAGAGAAGTGACTTTCTTGGGTCATGTAGTGTCAACTGAGGGGATTCGAGTAGATCCTCGTAAGATTGAGGCAGTTTTGGATTGGAAGCCGCCTAGGTCAGTGGTTGAGATTCGGAGTTTTCTAGGTTTGGCCGGATACTACCGAAGGTTTGTTGAGGGTTTCTCGTTGATTGCAGCACCAATGACCAAGTTGTTAAGGAAAGAGGTTCCGTTTGTTTGGACTGAGAAACAGCAGGAGAGTTTCGACAAGCTTAAGAAGATTCTAACAGAAGCTCCGGTTTTAATTCAACCTGAGGCTGGTAAGGAATTCACAGATCTATCGCGATGCATCACATACGGGCTTAGGGTTGTGTCTTTGATGCGGGGAAGGTAAGGTTGTGGCTTACGCATCTCGGCAATTTGAGGCCACATGAGGTCAACTATCCGACGCACGATCCGGAGTTAGCGGCCGTAGTCTTTGCGTTGAAGATTTGGAGGCACTACTTGTGCGGAGAGAGATCAATAGTCTACACCGATCATAAGAGTCCAAGTACCTCTTGACTCGGAAGGATTTGAATTTGAGGCGCAGATGGGTTGAGTTGCTTAAAGATTACGATCGCTCGATTGAGTATCATCGGGCAAGGCTAACGTGGTGGCGCACGCGTTGAGCCGCAAGGTTGTTTCGACTTAAGAGCGATGTTTGCCCATTTGAGCTTGTATGACGACGGGAGTATTCGCGAGAGTTGCGTGTAAGCCTACTTGGGTTGAGCGATCGAGAGAAAGCTTGATTAGAGGATGAGGTTCTCGAGTGCGCGAAGGTTGCAAGTGCAGGATGGTGGTTTGGAGGGTTCTGACTTGTCTAGTGATGAGGTGTCAGTGTTTCCAAGGTAAGGCTTGTATGCCTAAAGATGTTGAGCTAAGACAGAAGATTCTTCAGACGCACATAGCAGCCTTATGCTATGCATCCTGGAGGTAGCAAGATGTATAGAGATCTTAGAGAGCGATTTTGGTGGGCTCGGCTTGAAGAAAGAGGTGACAGAGTTGGTTGGGAAGTGCCGACTTGTCAAGCCAGTCAAGGCTGAACATCACCGCCGTCGTGGTTGCTTCACTGTGAAGATTCCTCGGTGGAAGTGGGAAAGGATAACCATGGATTTCGTCCAGGTGGGTTACCGCCACGCCAAGCAAGAAGGATTCGATTTGGGTAGTGGTGGATCGTCTCGACTAAATCACTCATTTCATTCCGGTGAGAGTTGACTACTCACCGCAGAAGTTGGCGAAGGCTGTATGTTTCGAGAGATAGTGAGGTTGCACGGTGTGCCAAGATCGATCATCTCGGATAGGGATCCCGATTTACGTCAAGGTTCCGGAAAGCGTTGCATCAGCTCTGCAGGGCACGCTGGTTGATTTCAAAGACGGCTTTTCACCCGCAAATCGACTCAGGCAAATGTAAAGAGTTATTCAGATCTTAGAGGATATGCCGAGAGGTTGTGTCCCGGATTTTAGAGGTAGTTGGGAAGAGTTTCTACCATTAGTGAGTTTGCCTACAACAACGCTACCAAGCGAGCATCAAGATGGCACCATATGAGGCGTTGTATGGTAGGAAGTGTCGATCACCTACGTGTTGGACGGAGTTAGGTGAACGCCAATTGTTAGGACCCGAGTTGGTTGCTGAGACCGAAAACAAGGTTAAGTTGATTCAAGCTCGGTTGAAGGAAGCTTCGAGCGCGAAGTCTTATGCCGATCTTAAGCGGAGAGACATAGAGTTTTCTCGTGGGGATCAAGTGTTTCGAAGGTCTCGCCATGGAAGAAGGTTTTGAGGTTCGGAAAGAAAGGCAAGCTAAGTCCGAGGTTTATTGGGCCGTATAAGGTTTTGAGACGAGTGGGACCAGTGGCGTATCAACTGGAGTTGCCAGCAGAGCTTAGTTAGATTCACGACGTCTTCCACGTTTCGATGCTTCGACGTTATCGTTCGGATCCATCGCATGTGGTAGCAGTGGAAGAGATCGAGGTACATCCAGATTTGACCATGGAAGAAGAACCTGTGCAGATTCTGGATCGGGAAGTGAAGGTTCTGCGTAGGAAGTCCGTGCCTTTGGTTAAGGTACTTTGGCGGAATCATGGCGTGGAAGAAGCTACGTGGGAACCCGAGGATATGATGAGACAGCAATACCCGTAACTCTTCTGATCAGGTAATTTCGAGGTCGAAATTATTTTTAAGGGGGGTAGAACTGTAATATCCCGAGTCGGGGGCTATTTTGTTGTTGCATGATATTGCATGTGTTTAGTGTGCTGTGTTGCTATTTTTGTGTTTTAGGGGCTTAATTGTAGGCTAGGAGTATGCCTGAGTGAATGGGAAAAATTTAGTTTTTGGGCTTAGGTGAGAGGAGAGCTGAAAGAGCTGGGTTTAAGAATTTTATTTTGTTGTTTTATTGCACAAAAGAGGAGCTGGCAAGGTGGCAAGGCATGCGCTACTTGGGAGCTAGGTGTGGCGTCAATTGCATGAGGTGGAGGTCTTGTGTTCAAGCCGCAAAGACCTCACATTTTGGTTCATTTTGGACGGCATAGGAGGGAAGAGTTGGATGAAGATTAAATTCCTCCTTGGACTTGGTCAAATGGCGGCTTGGTGGGTGGAGAGTGATTGTAGGAGTGAGACATGGTAAACTCATTTGAAATGTGTGGCTTGGAGTAATTGGGGGGATGTGGCCGAATTTTGGGGAGTGGTTGGAGGTGTTGGCCGAAACTTGGATGCTTGTGGGAGAGGTTGGTCGGTTTTGGTAAGTGGTAGGAGGTGTGTCGAAATTCATTTTGAATTTTAGGGGTGCATATTCGGTCTTGGTGTGCCAAAGCAAAAGTGTCCATTTTGGTTTTGTTAGCCGAAATTTTATGAAGGTTTTCTCTCAATTTTCTTCATTTGTTTAAACCGAAAGTCCATGTGCTTGTTGTCGAAACTTTGCTTGTTTTCTTCTAACTCTCTTTGTTAGCCGAATGCTTCTCCCCACTCTTTCTTCTTTCTTTCATTTGAGTTGAGCCGAAACCATTTCCTAAGAGTTCTTATAATTTCTTCTCCTATTAACACCTTGTTAGCCGAAACTCTAGCCTCCAAAAACACTTTCAACAATTCTTTTTCTTTCAAAACCGTAAGTACTCTCTCTATCCATCTTTTATTCTCTTCTGTTTCAAGCCGCTCTCTTTGACTGTCCTTTGTGCCGAAACTCTACCCATTTACAATCTTCTTCCTCTCTTTTCTCACTCAAAGCCGAATCCAAGGGTGTTAAACACCTAAAGCCGAATTTCCTTCTTTTTTTTGAAGTCTTGGCCGAATATCAACCCCTCCTTTCTTCACCTTTTCTTGCGTTCCCTTTTGTGAGTAAGGCCGAATCTCCATTCCCTTCTAGTGTGGTGTTGGCCGAATTTTAGTTGGTGTTGGGATCTTTGATTTGTGGTGGGAATCAAGGGAGGCCTTTACCTGTTAGAGACCGATTGGTAAGCAGTGGTAAGTGGCTATGTTATTATCGGTTTATTTATTTAGTTCGATTAAGTCAAGGATGACAATGGTTTAACCGTTTCTTCTTATTAGGTGGTGACCGATTGTCAAAGGGACCATTAGTTGGTTCGGGTTTGGTAGGAAACCAAACATTTGCAAGGTAAGGGTTATTTGATAAACCCTTTTTGGTTTAAATGGCTATGGCCGAATGGTCTAAGTGATTAACTCATGTTGGCCGATTGTTTTAGGAGAAAGAGGATCGAGGGTTGTAGACCGGTTCTTAGGATTAAAACCTTCGCTTTACCAGGTGTGTAAACTAACACACTCCTGTTTAGTAATATGATTGATAACCTGTGTTGTAATTAGTGAAACAGTTGATGATTGATATGATACCCTATTGGGTATGATCTTGGACTCCTGTAAGTCAAGATTATTATGAGCTTATCTGATGATCTATATAGTATCATGATTATGGATGTATGTGATATGGGATATGATGTTAACATATTAGCATGATATGCATGGCTTGTATGATATGCATGATCACATGAGTATGGTATGTTGATGGGTGATATGAGTGGAGGGAGAATGATGATATCCGTGTCTTTGGGACACTGTGTCTTTGGGACACCGGAGGTTTGGCACCTCCAAAGTGGTTTGGCACCATGATTGATTTTGTGACTTTGGTCACCCGGTGATTTGGTATCACATTTGTGTCTTTGGGACACCAGAGGTTTGGCACCTCATTGCGACTCGTCCTCGTGGTTAACACCACCGTGGGTTGGGCCCACTTTGAGATATGGGATCGCCTCGCTAGTGATTTGGTATCACACGCATGGGTTGGCCCCATCATCGGATTTTTGTGATCTGCGGTCACCAAGTGATTTGGTATCACATTTGTGTCTTTGGGACACCGGAGGTTTGGCACCTCATTGCGACTCGTCCCTCGTGGTTAACACCACCGTGGGTTGGCCCCACTTTGAGATATGGGATCGTCGCTAGTGATTTGGTATCACACGATGGGTTGGCCCCATCATTGGATTATTCGTGACTTTGGGTCACCAAAGTGGTTTGGCACCACACTTATGGATATCGTGACTTTGGGTCACCAGTGGTTTGGCACCACCAGTGGTTTGGTACCACACGGGGTAGAAAAGGCGATATGGATGGTTAGGATTGGGTTGCATTAATCATGTTGCTATGTATGATGTGTGTTAGCATGTTGTTCTATCGGGAGCGGATTTATGCACCGAGTCATTCGACTCACCCTCTCCTTTGACGCTTCAGTGACACTTAGACGCGGACGTGGAGCCGGATGGACTCGGGTGCTCATGCCACGCTTAATAAAGTTTTACTCAGACTTTATAATTTGGGTACTTTTGCTTGCTTTTATTATTTGGGTTTTGTTTTGGATTGTAAAAGGCCTTTAATTTATGTTTTATGATGTTTATGCTTTAAATAGACTTTAATATGCCTTAACAAAATAAGTGGGTTGGAATTTTACTAAAAATTGGAAAGACAATGATTTAAAAACTATAACGCAAAGTGTTTTAAACTATACCATCGGGTATCTCACCATGACTCGCATTAGAAACTCAAACGATTTCCAAACCAAAACTCGATTTTCTACCAGGTTAAAATGTCTTAAGTAACACTAAGAAACTATTTGAATAATAAAATGGAATAAACTCGTTTTAACTACACCTTTTGGTTAAGAAATTTTCTTCAAATACACTAGATAGTGAAGTGTCTACATCCTGCTTTTAAACAAAAAACCTAAACCTCTCAAGTACGTTTTCCCCGTAACATACCAGATTCGGTCGTGGTGTATTGACCGGGTTTGGGGTGTTACACCATTGGTGAAAGACGTTGACGTCAATGGTCTCGAGAGAGCGAGTGACGTGGGACTTCTTTCTGGAAGAGTTCCGGAAGAAGTATATAAGCCAGAGGTTTACTGATCGGAAAAGGAAGGAATTCCTTGAGTTGAAGCAAGGAAGAATGTCAGTAGCTGATTATGAGCATGAGTTTGTTAGGCTTAGCAAATAAGCTCAAGAATGTGTGTCGTCAGAGACCATGTTGTGTAAGAGGTTTGAAGACGGACTGAATGAGGACATCAAACTTCTAGTGGGTATATTGGAGTTGAAAGAATTTGTGGTGTTGGTCGAAAGGGCAAGTAAGGTCGAAAAGTTGAGTACAGAAAAGAGAAGGGCTGTGAGTGAAGCCCGATATGCTAGAAAGAGGCTGATGGGCAAGTCGTATCAAGCCCAGTCGAAAAGGTCCAAGGAAGTGAGTCCTAGGATGACAGCACCAGTGAGTTATTCGCATCGAGACTTAGGCAATACTCGTTCGGGTTCGAGAGTCCAAGCTACCTCGATGGAAAGTGTGGGCAATCCGAAGAGCAAACCGGAGTGTCCATGTTGTGGTAGATATCACACCGGAGAGTGTTGGGGTAACAGTCGGAACTTTTATAAGTGTGGTTCCCCCGACCATTTTATCCGAAATTGCCCCGAGAGGAATGATAAGGAAGAGAAGCAAGAGATGAGATCCAATGATGTGTCTGCAAAGGGTAGACCACCAAGGAACCCGAGAGGCAGGAATAGTGGTAGAGGTGCATTTAGAGACTCTACCGTGAGACCGGAGGGTAGGGCACCTGTGAGGACGTATGCCATTCGCGCTAGCGAAGAGGCATCCTCCCCTGATGTAATAACAGGTACTTTTTCTCTCTTTAACACCCTTGTTATTGCTTTAATAGATCTAGGGTCTACTCATTCTTATATTTGCATGAGATTGGCATCTAGTTTGAGTATGACTTTTGAGTCTACAGACTTCGTGGTTAAGGTGTCAAACCCGTTAGGTAAGCATGTGTTAGTGGACAAGGTGTGTAAGAATTGTCCTTTGATGATTGAGAGTCATTGCTTTCCGGCAAACTTAATGTTGTTTCCGTTTGATGAGTTTGATTTAATCCTAGGCATGGATTGGTTGACTACCCTTAGTGTCTTAGTGAACTGTGGTAGTAATTTTATTGATTTTATTGATTTGAAATGTGAGAGTGGAGATGTGGTTCGGGTTGAATCAGGTGGATCGGATAGTCTACCAGTGATGATTTCTTCCTTAGTGGCTGATAAATGCTTGAGAAAAGGGTGTGAGTCCTATCTTGCTTTTGTGTTGAATACTCGAGAGGTTGGAGTAGAGTTTGAAATAGTACCAGTGGTATATGAGTATCCGGATGTATTCCTGGAAGAGTTACCCGGATTACCTCCAGTGAGAGAGGTTGAGTTTGGGATTAAGTTAGTTCTGGTAATGGCACCTATCTCGATTGCTCCGTATAGGATGGCACCTTTAGAGTTGAAAGAACTAAAGGTTCAGTTGCAAGAGTTGACAGATAAGGGTTTTACAAGACCGAGCTACTCACCGTGGGGTGCTCCGGTATTGTTTGTGAAAAAGAAAGATGGGTCTATGAGGTTGTGTATAGACTATAGACAGCTTAACAAAGTGACGATTAAGAATTAGTATCCTTTACCAAGGATTGATGATATTTTTGATCAACTGAAGGGAGCTACAGTGTTCTCCAAGATAGACCTAAGGTCTGGTTATTATCAGTTGAGAGTGAAAGAGCAGGATGTGTTGAGAACTGCATTCCGGACAAGGTATGGCCATTATGAGTTTTTGGTTATGCCGTTTGGTTTGACGAATGCACCGGCAATTTTTATGGATCTGATGAACCGTGTTTTCAGACCATATGTGGACCAGTTTGTAGTTGTCTTCATTGACAACATATTGATATATTCTCGGGATGAGAACAAACATGAAGAACATTTGAGAATTGTCTTGCAAACTTTAAGAGATAAGTAGTTGTACGCTAAGTTTAGCAAGAGTGAGTTTTGGCTCCGTGAGGTCGGATTCCTAGGACACATTGTGTCGAGTGATGGTGTTAGAGTTGACCCGAGTAAGATATCGGCTGTTGTGGAGTGGAAACCGTCGAGGAACGTGCCTGAAATTGATAAACCAAAGTAGTAACATATTCTAGGACCACATTTAGTATGCTTTTGGATGAATTATCCTTTGATTTATGTAAAAAGGTGCTCTTAATCCTTTCTTTTCATGTCTTATACTCAGGAAAGCACCCAAGGATAAAAAGAACGAGAAACGGGCTCAAAACGGATCAAAACGGACCAATGAGGAAATCGACACGGCCTGGACTTGGACCCACACGGCCGTGCCAAGTCAATCATCTAGAACACAGTCTAACCCCGATTCACATGGCTGTGCCTCATTAAAGAAGTCCGAGCACGGCTTGGCCACGACCCACACGGGCGTGTGCCATGGTCGTGTCCCTGTCGCTGGAAAGAGCAATTTCACTCGGATTTGGAAGCTTGGAGGCAAAGAAACACACTCCAAAGTCTAATTAAACCCCCAATTAGGAATTGCACTCAAATTAGGATACTTGGAGGCCAAGTAACACATCTCAAAGCCTATATAAACACCCTATGGGGAAACTTATTCGGGGGAGTTCGACAGAAACCCTCTGTCGAGGGGAGCCCAAAGCCATCGTCTAAGGGCGTCGTGCTAGGCCAGAGAAGGCAGATTTGTGGGGATTCACTAAGGGATAGCCAGTTGATTCATCTCAGGAAGCCAGAGGTATACTCAAGACGGAGGATCTCCTCTTCAATTCCTTCAGGGGGTTTTAGGGATTTCTTATGTTTTGTTTTATCTTTTCTCTTGAGATGTTTTCCGTTATTGTTATGAACTAAACCCTTCGGATACCCGAAGGGGATGAAACCTATGATGAATCTTGTTATTTGATTATTTGAATTATATGATAAATACTTAGTTTGTTCTTAATTATGTGAGGTTAATCCAAATTTAATGTGCTTAGGTGGAGGAGGAATAGACCCTGCCTAAGAGTAGATCCAACATAATTAAGCGGAGTTGATCGCACGCCTAGAGATAGGGTGACGAGATTTTGCCGAATTAGGGTGAAACCTAATATGGGAATCCACAGATCGATTTACTACTATTCTAGAGGGTTATTATAAGAGAACGAGAGTTCCATTAATTAACCTAGGGTTAGACATTATTCGCCTCGAGAGAGGGTTTAATATAAGTTAGGGAGTCTTACGGATCAAACTAAGTGAATAAATCGTATGGTTCAGTGTTAGATAACAAGTGAAGTCTAGGTGGATTCTTCCTAGGGTATCATCTAAATCAACTGAGTTTTTCCCAAGTTATTTTCCAAATTCATTCTTCTTTGTCTTAGAGTCTTTAGTTTAGTAGTTAATTAATTTAGATTAATAAACAACTTCACTTATTTTAGGCTAAATAATAAAAAGAAAGTTAGTATTAGTACTTTTAGTTCCTTTGGGTTCGACAATTCGATCTTGCCTAAACTATACTACTGTTCGATAGGTGCACTTGCCTTTAATCGTTGTCAGAGTTAGTTTCCAGGTTCGATCATTCTTCTATAAATTTTAAAACTCTGATTTACAGCGATCAGAAATCAAAAGTTTCTTGGCATTAGTGGGATATTACAGACGTTTAGTAAAAGGGTTCTCTGTGATTGCTACCCCGATGACGAAACTATTGCACAAAGATGTCAAGTTTGAATGGACTGAGACATGTCAACAGAGTTTCGAAAGACTGAAGACATTATTGACTGAGGCGCCAGTTTTGGTTCAACCAGAATCGAGAAAAGAGTTCGTGGTTTATAGTGACGCATCATTTAATGGTCTCGATTGCGTGTTGATGAAAGAGGTTAAGGTAGTCGCTTACGCCTCGAGACAGTTGAAACCCCATGAGAAGAATTATCTGACTCATGATTTGGAGTTGGCTTCAATTATTTTCGCGTTAAAGATTTGGCGACATTATTTATATGGTGAGAAGTGCCGAATCTTTACGGATCACAAGAGTTTGAGATATTTGATGGATCAGAGGGATTTGAATTTGCGACAGAGACAGTGGCTTGAGTTGTTGAAAGACTATGAGTTAGTCATTGATTACCACCTGGGAAAAGCGAATGTGGTTGCGGATGCCCTGAGTAGGAAATCCTTGTATGCTCTAAGAGTTATGAGGATGAGTTTGGCATTGTCTGATGATGGTGCTATTCTGGCAGAGTTGAGAGCTAAGCCACTATTTGTTCAACAGATATGTGAGGCTCAGAGAAATGACAATGAGATGCTAGCTAAGAGAGCTGTGTGAATCAGAAAGTGATTCTGATTTTCGAGTGGGTTCGAATGGTTGTTTGTTGTACCGTGACAGAATTTGTGTACCTAGAGATGAGGAGTTAATCCAAAAGGTTTTGCATGAGGCCCACAGTGGATATTTGTCAGTACATCCGGGCAGTACGAAAATGTATAATGACTTGAAGAAGTCTTATTGGTGGTCGGGTATGAAAAGAGATATTTCAGAGTTCGTGACAAAGTGTTTGATTTGTCAACAAGTGAAAGCTGAGCATCAAGTGCCTTCGGGATTGCTTCAACCAGTGTTGGTACCCGAATGGAAGTGGGATCGGGCTACCATGGATTTTGTGACGGGGTTACCGATGACTCCGAAAAAGAGTGATGCTATGTGGGTGGTTGTGGATAGACTAACGAAGTCAGCTCACTTTATTCCAGTACATGTTGATTATTCACTGGATAAGTTAGCTGAGTTGTATGTTGCAGAGATAGTGAGGTTACATGGTGTACCTGTGTCAATAATATCGGATAGGGATCCGAGGTTCACTTCGAGGTTTTGGAAGAAGTTGCAAGAGGCTTTGGGAACAAATTTGAATTTCAGTACTGCGTTCCATCCGCAAACTGATGGTCAGTCTGAAAGAGTGATTCAAGTTCTCGAAGATATGCTTCAATGCTGTGTGTTAGAATTCGAGGGTAGTTGGGAAAGATATCTACCTTTAGTCGAATTTGCTTACAACAACAGTTATCAGTCAAATATACGGATGGCTCTGTATGAGGCCTTGTATGGTCGTAAGTGTCGGACTCCCTTGTATTGGACCGAGCTTAGTGAGAAGCGGATCCATGGGGTCGATCTAGTAAAAGAGACTGAGGAGAAATTAAAAATAATCCGTAATAGTCTGAAAGTTGCTTCGGACCGACAAAAGTCGCACGCGGATCTGAAAAGAAAAGAAATTGAGTTTGAAGTGGGCGACAAAGTGTTTTTGAAAGTGTCCCCATAGAAGAAGATTATGAGATTTGGACGAAAAGGAAAATTGAGTCCAAGATTCATAGGTCCGTATGAGATTACAGATAGAGTTGGGCCAGTAGCATACCGGTTGGCTTTTCCGGTAGAGTTAGAAAAGATTCATAATGTGTTCCATGTGTCGATGTTGCCACGGTATCACTCCGATCCTTCACATGTGATTCCTCCGACAGAAATAGAGATAAGATCGGATATGTCTTATGATGAAGAGCCGATTATGATCTTGGCTCGAGAAGTGAAACAGTTGAGAAATAAGAGCATAGCACTAGTGAAAGTGTTTTGGCAGAAACACGGTGTGGAAGAGGCTACGTGGGAAACGGAAGAAGCTGTGAGAGAGCAACATCCAAACCTCTTTATTGGTAAGATTTTCGAGGGCAAAAATCTCCAAAGGGGGAGAGAGTTGTAACATCCCGATTTAGGGCCTAGTCGGAATAGTGGTGCGAGACCACAAATCCGATGTTTATGAATAAGTTTTTGAGGTTTATGCTATGTATGCATGCTAGTGTGAAAGTTTCATGAGGCAATTTTGTGAAATTGCGGTTGAATTGTCCAAAAGGACTAAATTGCAAAAGTTGCAAAATGTGAGATTCTAGAAGCTATTTGTGTGAAATAGCTTTAGAATATTAATTAGAGGTCCTTAAATATCAATTTTTCCAATTTCTAATATTTGGACAAAATGGGGCATGGATAAGTTAAAATAGAAAGTTTATCAAAAAGGGCATTTTGGTCATTTAACAATTAAGTGATTAAAATAGGAGAAAAGATGACAAAATTCACTCATCTTCTTCCCCAAGGCTGCCGAAATTTGCAAGAGCCGTTGTTAGGGTTCTTCAAAAATTTCAAGCTTGCTAGTAAGTGCATCTAGCCTCGTTTTTTATATTCTTTGTATTTTTGAAGTCCTTGGTGCATGAGTAAGCTATTTTTAGCTATTTGATGAGCTATGATAGATGTTCAAAAATGTGTCCATGTATGACATGCATGTATTTTGATGTTTTATGGAAGATTATTAAAGCTTGATGTAGTAGAAACATCTTTTGCTAAATGAGTTTCCATAGAAAATACATGTAGGGACTAGTTTGTAAAAATCTTGAGTTTGGTCATACATGTGTGTTGTGATGAGAATTGATGATTTCTTTAGTTGAGTAAGTGATTCGGCTAAGCATGAAAGGCTAGAAAGTTTAATAAAAATCACTTTACGATTCTTGGGGGCAATAGTGTAATTATGAGAAAGATTTGGGGCAAAAGAGTAATTTTGCCAAAGTATGAGGTGTGGGTCGATTTGGTTAATGTGTGTATTGAATAAGCTGATTTATTCATTATAGATCAAGAAAGACAAAGCCCGGATCGAAACCGAGGCAAGAGTAAAGTGGTGGACTAAATTGCACGTTTCTATACTTTTGAGTATCGAGGTAAGTCTATGCATAAACAATGCATTCATACTTACAATTTGCTAATGCTAGATAGTTTTTAGCATGGTTGAGAATGATTGAGAACCTGTGTGGTTCAAGTGAAATGAATGGATGAATGATTAAGTAAGTAGATTTGTGAATGTGTTGTGATAATGCTAAATGGTGGGCTAAGTGCGATACCATCCTAATGCATATTGACGATGAACTGGCTATGTGCGATGCTATCGTTAGGTATATTATCTAGTGGGCTATGTGCGAAACCACTATGAATACCTTGTTGGTAGGCTAAGTGCGATACTACCTTATCAATTGATTGTGGTGGGCTTAGTGCGAAACCACCGAGAGATTTGCTGTGTGGATGTGATAGTGAGTAGCATAGCTGTGTGGATGTATTATTGAGAAATAATGATGTGTTGTATATTGTGTAAATGTGATATTGAATGCAGGGGTGCATGTCAATGGTTATGAGTAAGTGACTCATGATGTGTTGGAAATGTGGTAAGGGATAGAAAGAGTAAGCATAGTTGTACATTATATGTTAGTATAATGCTAATTATTGTTGTTTAGCTTATACTACGTCGCTTAATTGTTTATGTGTGAACTTACTAAGCTCAAAGCTTAATCTCTTTCTTTTCCCTTATCTTATAGAGCAAAAGTGTTGAATCGAGATACGAGGATCAATTGGAAGATCGCCCACGCTATCAAAGACACTCAGTACATTAGACTCGATGTTTTGTATATGGCATGTATAGGGGCTAGACAAGTTAGTGAATTTTGTTGTATATGGCTATGATGTGTTGGCCTTTAGATGGATAATCTATTTTGTATAACGCCATAGTTGTTGGCACTTTATTATGTGAAAAGATGTAGTTATCTAAGTGAGATTGTAAGATTTTGAGTTGATTATGGATGTGTTGAATAAGTGCATGATTGTGTATGCTAGATGGGTGAAAAGAAATTGGAAAATAGCTTTGTTCTTGTCCATGTGGGTAGACACACGGGCGTGTGTCTAGGCCATGTGTGACACACGGTCAGCCCATGGGCGTGTGACTTGGCCGTGTGTCCCCTGCATGTTAGTATTTGAAGTCAGAATAGACCACGGACTAGTCACACGGGCGTGTGCCTAGAACTCGTGGTGTGTCGGTGTTGGCCACGGGCCAGCCACACGGGCGTGTGTCTAGACTCTAGGCGTGTCGTCAGTAGTCGGTGTGCACCACGGGTGGAAAGGCGGGCGTGTGCCCTAACCGTGGGGCATTGGCAGAATGCTTGAGTTTTCATGCACGGGTAGTGACCATGGGCGTGTGTGACATCCACGGGTGTGCCAAATCTTACAAGGGCGTGTGAGCCCTGTATAGATGGAAAAATTTTAAGATTGTAAGAGTTTTCGATATGGTCTCGAGAGCCCTCATGTGTTTGAGAGAGGCCTCGTAAGCCGAGATTGAGGTTGTTGTGATGGCCGAAGAGAGTGGTCATGTTGTGCCTAAGTGGCGATCTTGAGGTTTTAATACGGTAACGCCTCGTGCCCGGTTTCGGCGTTGAATACGGGTAAGGGGTGTTACAACACGGGCGTGTGTCCGGCCGTGTGAAAACCCCTGTAGGTTCGAATTGAGAAATAAATTCACACGGGTGTGGAACATGGGCATATGATATGCCACACGGGCGTGTCCCTTTCTCCACGCGGGCGTATGGACTGTTTAGTGAAAATTTTCTAAGATTTTTTGGAGAGCTTCAACGGAGCACGATTTGATCCCGAACCATCCCTAAAGTGTGATTTAAGCCTCGTAGGCTTGTTTAAGAGGTGTTAATAAACATTTTAAGTTTGGAGAGGAAAGTCAAGTCTCGAAATTGTATGATTGATTTCGTATTAGCCTAGTAATGCCTCGTACCCTGTTTCTGCGTTGAATACGGGTAAGGGGTGTTAACTTCGCTTACAGTTATTCTCTTTCTCGTTGAGGAACAAAGCTAAACAATGGTTGAACTCTTTACCACAAGGTTCTATCACTACATGGGATCAAATGACCGAGAAATTCCTACTGAAGTACTTCCCACCGGCTAAGACAGCCAAGTTAAGGAATGATATCTCTTCCTTTGTTTAGATCGACTTAGAAACCCTATATGTTGCATGGGAGAGGTATAAGGACCTATTGAGACGGTGCCCTCATCATAGGTTACCTCTATGGCTACTGATAAACCGTAAAAGTAACATATTTTAATCCCACATTAAGCATGCTTTTGGATGAATTATCCCTTATTTTATGTAATTTGGTGCTCTTAATCCTTTATTTTCATGTTTTATACTCAGGGAAGCATCGAAGGATGAAAAGAACAAGAAACAGGCTTAAAACGGGCCAGTTGGGCCAAATCACGAAATCGGCACGGCCTGGACCCAAGACCACACGGCCGTGCCTCATTAATGGAGTCCACACAGCCTGGCCACGATTCACACGGGCGTGAGCCCAAGGCCATGCCCCTACCGTGGCAAAGAGCAATTTCATTCGGATCAAGATACTTAGGGGCAAAGAAACACATTCCAAAAGCCTATATATACACCCTAAGTATGACCTAAAAGGGGGAGCCCAAGGCTATCGTCTAGGGGCGTCTTGCTAGGCCAGAGAAGGCAGATTTGTGGGGATTCACTCGAGGATAGCCAGTTGATTCATCTCTAGAAGTCGGAATTATACTCAAGACGGTGGATCTCTCCTTCAATTCCTTCAAGGGGGTTTTAGGGATTTCTTATGTTTTGTTTTATCTTTTCTTCTGAGATGTTTTCTTTTATTGTTATGAACTAAACCCTCAGATACTTGAGGGGGATGAAACTTAGATGAATCTTGTTATCGTTTATTGAACTATATGATAAATATTTGACTTGTTCTTAATTCTTGTGTTGATATTTCCGGGATATTGATTCAAGTTTGATGTGATTAGGTGGAGGAGCAAAAGTCCCTGTCTAAGAGTAGATCTAGCATAATTAAGCGGAGTTGATCGCGCGCCTAGAGATAGGGTGACGAGATTTTGCCGGATTAGGGTGAAACCTAATATGGGATTCCATAGATCGAGTTAATGCAATTCTAGGGGTTTTAATTAGAAAGAGATTTCAATTAATCAACCTAGGGTTAGACGTTATTCGCTTTGAGAGAGGGTTTAATATACATTAGGGAATCTTACGGATCAAGTCAAATGAATAAATCGTCTGGTTCAGAGTTAGATAACAAGTGAAGTCTAGGTGGATTCTTCCTTAGGTGTCGTCCTAATCAATTGGTTTTCCCTCAAGTTATTTTCCCCAATTTCATTCTTCTTTGTCTTAGAGTCTTTAATTTAGCAGTGAATTAATTTATATTAAACAACAAATTCCCTTTATTTTAGGCTAGATAATAAAAATAGTTAGTATTAGTACTTTTGTTCCTTTGGGTTCGACATTCCGGTTTTGCCACTAAACTATACTACTATTCGATAGGTGCGCTTGCCTCAAATCGTTTTCATAGTTAGTTTCTAGGTTCGATCATTCTTTTTTATAAATTTTAAGACTTTGACATCGCGAAAACAACGGTCAAGTTTTTGGCGCCGTTGTCGGGGAACTAAAATATTAAGAAAGCTTAATTTTTATTACTTTAGCCATTTTTGTTTTTGCAATTTAATTTTATTTTAATTTTTAACTTAGCTAATTTTTCTTCTGTTATTGTTTCCTCCTTTCAGGTACCTCTAGTTTATGACTAGAAGGAACCCGACAGGACCCCTACTTTACGACAGTGATATTGAAGGTACCGTTCGTAGAAATCGCAAAAAAATAAGGCGAAGCTTAAACTACATAGAAGAAGAGCAGGAAGCCGAAATAAACCCCACAGAAGAGATGGATGAGAACAGTCCACCACCTCAAGAGATGGCCGAAAATCATGCTCCTCGTACTATGTATGATTATGCTAAACCTAGTTTAATAGGAACTGAATCTAGTATGGTTAGGCCTACTATTGCTGCAAATAATTTTGAACTGAAACCTAACACTATACAGATGATACAACAGCTTGTTCAGTTTGATGGTTTGCAGTATGAAGATCCTAACACACACTTAGCAAATTTTCTAGAATTCTGTGATACCTTCAAGATAAATGGCGTTTTTGATGATGCCACCCGTCTTCGGTTATTTCCCTTTTCTTTGAGGAATAAAGCCAAACAGTGGTTACATTCTCTTCCACGAGGGTCAATCACTACATGGGATCAAATGACCGAAAAATTTTTACTAAAATATTTTCCACCGGCCAAAACAGCCAAATTGAGGAATGATATCTCTTCTTTTGTGCAGATGGATTTAGAGACACTTTATGATGCATGGGAGAGATACAAAGATCTGTTAAGGAGGTGCCCACACCACGGATCACCTTTGTGGCTACAGGTCCAAACTTTTTACAATGGTGTGAACCCTTCAACAAGGCAACTAATCGATTCAGCTGCCGGTGGAACCCTGAACAACAAAACTCCTGAAGCGCCCTACGAGTTTATAGAAGAGATGTCACAGAATAACTATCAGTGGCAAGTTACAAGGACAAGGCCAGCCAAAGCAGCTGGAGTTTTCAACATCGATACAGTAACCGCGCTATCAAACTAGGTTGAATTATTACATAAAAAGTTTGATGGTTTATATGGTTCCTCGCAGGCACATCCAGTTATGCAGTGCGACGCAAGTGAAGGAGTGGTGAATACTGAGTACCCACCCTACAGACAGGGCATGGAGAACAAACAAATGAACTATATGGGTAACAATTTCCGATCTAACAATAACCCTTATAGTAATACTTATAATCCAGGTTGGAAGAACCACCCCAATTTTTCATGGGGTGGTCAAGGAAACCAAAGGCAACAACCATCCCAAAACTTCCAACAACAGCCCTACCCATAGGAAAAGAAGCCAAACCTTGAAGAGATGCTGACAAACCTCATAGCAGCCTTAGAAATACGTTCCCAAAATACATAAACACGTTTCCAAAAGATAGAAGCAAAACTTGAGGCATTGACGCAAGAGTTCAAGGACCAAATTAGGCAACTCACTAAGTTAATCTCTGAAACACGATTAGAAAGCTTACCAAGGGAAACAGAGCAGGTACAGGCAGTGACACTAAGAAGTGGAAGGGAATCGAAACAAAGAAAGAGGTACCACATGAAACCGAGAAGGTAAAGATAACACCAACCCGTGAGGAAATCAAACCAATAATTCCATACTCAGCAAAGCTAAAGAAAGACAGCTTAGACGCACAATATGGTAAATTTCTTGAACTTTTCAAACAGCTACATATTAACTTACCTTTTGTTGAAGCTATTTCGCAGATGCCAACATATGCAAAATTTTTAAAGGAGCTTCTAACAAATAAAAGGAAGTTCGGGGAAATTTCAACAGTGGAACTTAATGAAGAATGCTCAGCTATCATCCAAAACAAGCTGTCAACCAAATTGAAAGATCCAAGAAGTTTCACTATTCCTTGTTTAATTGGTAGTTTGAGCATAGAGAAAGCATTAGCTGATTTAGGTGCCAGTATTAATCTAATGCCTTATAAAATGTTTAAGCAACTTGGTCTCGGGGAACCAACACCCACTAGGATGAGTATTCAATTAGCTGACAAATTTGTTAAGTATCCTAGGGGAATTATTGAAGATGTTTTGGTAAAAGTAGATAAATTTATATTCCCTGTTGATTTTGTTGTGCTCGACATGAATGAGGACGTAGAGGTACCTTTAATTTTGGGATGACCCTTTTTAGCTACTGCTAGGGCTGTCATTAATGTTGGTGATGGTAAACTTGCACTAAGGGTAAGAGATGAGGAAATTGTTTTCCAAATTCATGATGCCATGCAATATTCTAGAGAACAAGATGATTCTTGTTACATTGTTGATGCCACTGATCACATTTTTCAAGAATCTTTGCAGGAAATCATGCACAGTGACACGATGGAACTGTGTCTTTCACAAGGTGAGGGGAAAGATGATGATACCAATGAAGAGAATCCCAATGCATCATCTTCTAGACAGATGAAAATAGAGGACATCAAGATTAATGACAAATTAAAACAGAAAACCTCTATTGATGAGCTGCCCAAGCTAGAACTAAAACAATTACCAAAGCATTTAGAATATGCATTCCTGGCGGATAATTCTACGCTACCAGTAATCATCTCTTCGGAACTAGGACCCAAGGAGAAAGAAGAGTTGCTAAGGGTACTAAGAAAGCACAAAAGGGCCATAGCGTGGAAAATGTCAGACATTAAAGGAATAAGCCCATCATTTTGCACCCACAAAATTTTAATGGAAGATGAGTGTAAACCGTGTGTGCAACCTCAGAGACGGTTAAACCCCAATATGAAAGAAGTTGTCAAAGCCGAGGTAATTAAACTTCTAGATGCAGGAATAATTTATCCTATTTACGATAAAGACTTGGGTAAGTCCTCACATGCGTGTAGTTAGAAGAAAGGAGGCATGATCGTGGTAACCAACTAAAAGAATGAATTGATTCCCACTAGAACGATCACACGAGTTGGAGAGTCTCAGATAGACTATAGGAAGTGAACGACACCACAGAAAAGATCACTTCCTCTACCCTTTATAGATCGGATGTTAGAAAGATTGTGCAGGCATATGTACTCACGCTTCTTGGACGGACTCTCTGGCTACTTCCAAATCCCAATAGCTCCTGAAGATCAAGAGAAGATAACATTTACAAGCCCATACGGTACGTTTTCTTATCGTAGAATGCCTTTTGGATTATGTAATGCTCCTACTACTTTTCAGCGCTGAATGTTGGCCATCTTCGATGAACTTGTGGAAGATATTATGGAGGTATTTATGGACGACTTCTAGGTATTTGGTAATTCTTTCCACCTTTTCCTTAAAAATTTAAAACGAGTTCTAATAAGATGTGAGGAGACGAATCTTGTCTTAAATTGGGAAAAATGTCACTTTATGGTTAGAGAAGGGATTGTGTTAGGACATAAGATTTCTAGTAAAGGGATTGAGGTAGATAAAGCAAAGATTGAAACCATAGAAAAATTACCTCCCCCTAGTTCAGTTAAGTCTATTAGAAGCTTTTTAGGACATGCTGGATTCTATAGAAGATTCATTAAAGATTTCTCTAAAATAGCTAAGCCTTTAACAAAATTACTAGAAAAAGATGTTCCTTTCAATTTTGATCAGGAATGTTTAGATGCATTTAATATCCTTAAAGATAAACTAATAAATGCTCCGATTATAATTGCACTGATTAGAATTTACCCTTTGAACTAATATGTGATGCAAGTGATTTTGCATGAAGAGGTGCGCCTCAAGGACAACGAAGAGACAAGCATTTTCACCAATCTATTATGCTAGCGAACATTGACACTGCACAAGAAAACTACACCACCATAGAGAAAGAATTACTAATGTAGTTTTTGCTTTTGACAAATTTAGGCAAAGATTTAATATTATCTAAAGTTGTCGTTTACACTGACCATTCAGCTCTTCGTTATCTTTTAACTAAAGCTGATGCAAAACCTCAACTCATATGATGGATCTTACTCTTACAGGAATTTGATTTGGAAATACAAGATAAAAAGGGAGCTGAAAATCTTGCAGCAGATCACCTCTCTAGGCTTGAGAACCCACATATCGAAGAGCTCGACGAAAGTGAGATAAACGACTCATTTCCCGAGGAGCAACTCTTTTCTATAACCAACTATGAGGTACCATGGTTTGTAGATATTGCAAATTATTTAGCTGCTAACATCTTACCAAAAAGATTAACACATAATCAAAAGAAGCGATTCTTTACTGATGCGAAAAACTATTTTTGGGAAGACCCCTTTCTTTTCCGTATATGTGCAGATCAAGTAATTCGGAGATGCGTTACAAAGGAAGAAGCGAGTAAAATCCCAGAACATTGCCATTCAGGACCTTCAGGAGGACATTACAGCGGGATTAAGACAACACACAAAATGCTCAAATCAGGATTTTACTGGCCAACTCTTTTTAAAGATGCCAACATGTATGCCGCTTCGTGTGATAAATGCCAGAGAACAGGTAATATCACTAAACGCGATGAAATGCCTCAGACATATATGTTATCATGTGAGATATTTGATGTATGGGGTATTGATTTTATGGGTCCGTTCCCCAGTTCATTCGGAAACAAATACATCTTAGTAGCAGTAGATTACATGTCAAAATGGGTAGAAGCCCAAGCTTTACATACTAACAATGCTAGAGCTGTAGTAAAGTTTCTTAAGAAACTTTTCTCTCGTTTTGGAACACCCAGAGCAATCATCAGTGATAGGGGCACTCACTTTTGCAATACTCAATTCAAAAAAGTCTTAAGAAAATATGGAGTACACCACAGAATAGCTACCCCTTATCATCCTCAAACCAGTGGGCAAGTGGAAGTGGCAAACCGAGAGCTTAAGCGAATACTAGAAAAAACAGTTGAATCAAATAGGAAAGATTGGGCAGTAAAAGTAGATAACGCTTCATGGGCCTACAGAACAACATTTAAAACCCCTTTAGGAACATCCCCGTATAAACTTGTTTACGGAAAGAGTTGTCATCTACCATTTGAGTTAGAACACAAAGCCTACTGGGCTGTAAAATTCTTGAATTTTGATCTTAAAACTGTAGCTGATAAGAGGATGATGCAGTTAAACGAACTAGATGAATGGCGAACTGAGGCCTTTGAGAATTCACAACTATATAAGGAGGCAACAAAATGACGCCATGATGCTCGTTTAAAACAATCAAAGCAATTCGAAGTAGGAGACTTAGTCTGTTTGTACAATTCAAGGCTCAAATTATTTCTGGAAAAGTGAAATCAAGGTGGTCGAGGCCCATTCGTGATAAAATCTATTTTTTAAATGCAGCACGATCGAGGTAACCCATCCAACTCAAGGAACATTCAAGGTAAATGGCCATCGATCTGAAACTTTATAATGGTGAAGATTTCAAGGAATTGAGAGAGGAGCTTCAGCTCCGTGAACCTTCTTTCAGGAATGAAAATAGGGTGAGTCTAGCTTAAGACTTTAAACGAGAGCTCCTCGGGAGGCAACCCGAGCACTAACTTCACTAACCCCATTAATTTTTCACATCTTGATTTTATTTTTTAGCACCTAAATCAAACTAACTGATTCAGAAAAGCGCAGGTTTTCTACCACACAGCCTTACACACGGGCGTGCCCGTGGCTGTGTGGAAACCATGGGACGAAACATGGGCATACTTATAGCCATGCTCGACAAAGGCAATTTTTTTATCCCCAACACGGGCTACGACAATATCCCCACGCCCGTACTGAGCAACCTTGGACTATACTGACTTGTCAAAAACGGGCGGAACACGCCCGTTTTGAACAACCGTGTGAAGAAGAACACGGGCGTGTCACTTTAACTACGGTCGTGGCCAAGCACCCTGAACGCACCCAAAATTCAAAACCACGAAAAGCACGGGCTGATTAAAAATTGAGCACGGGCGTGGCACCTGCCCGTGCTCCCACCCCTATTTAAGGAACATAAACTCTCATCTTCCCCAAATCCTAACCCTAACCGATTCTCTCAACACTCTCCCTCCCTAATCCGGCCACCACAAAGAAATCACCACCATTTTGACCCCCATAACTCTTCCACCTTCCCTCCTCTCAAATACCCATACAAAAATGCAGCCATGCCCGTGTCAAATAGGAGCCCACGCCCTCACCACCGCCGTGCGAATCTAGAAATTTCACAGCACACGATCGTGCACCACCGTCCACGCCCACGTGCAGCAGCCGTCTGCTCAGCGCCACACCCCAAAACACTGCTGGTCACCCTTTAATATTTCATTTTTCTATCTAACGATTGTTTGATTAAATTTTCATATTATTTAGTTTCTGTTTACTATTAGTATTATTTTTTTTAGAATAATACTTTCAATTTTAGAACTAATTAACTATTTAAAATTTCATGTTATTTAGTTTCCTTTTCCTATTATTGTTATTTACTCTTAAGTTTAATTCCTTGCAATTTTAGAATTCATTCAATTGCTATTTTTCTTTAGATATTAGATAGAATTAATAACTGACGAATTGGTTGTTCATAGTTAAAATAGTCGTATTTAGCCTTTGAATATTTCAGGTTTAGATAAAAGTACTTGCAATTTTTTTTTGAATATTACTTATTTTCAGGTACAATGTCATCGTCAAGAGGAAATGTAACATCCCAAATGTGGGGTTATTTGGAATTTGATAATTTTTCTTATGTATGAACTGCTGAGTCATTATTTATGGAATAATAATGGTCAATTTAAGGCTTTGTGTTGGTTCGATTTGGTAGGAAATTTGAGTTTTTAACTTTTAAAAAGAGGGGAGCCTTGGTAAGTGGTGTTATAAGAATAAGTGTGGGTAATTTAACACTAAAAAGCCCTTGGTAAAGTGGCAAAAAGAAGCCCACTTAGGAGCTACATGTGACGCCACCAAGGAGCAAGGGAGAGCTTGTGTTCGAGTCACAAAATCCTCCTCTTTTTGTTTTTATTTGGACGGCACAAGGGGGAGAGTTTTCTCCCTTCAAACTCTTTTATTAGGTGTAATTATTAAGGGATAATTTAAGCATTTTAATTAGTTTTAACTTGCTTAAACCTTTTGATAATACAAGAGATTTGATAATAGCATTAAGGATATTATTTTAATTAAAAGGGGATTATTAAGTGATTAATTCAAATTATTTGAATTAATTGAAATGTGTGGCCAAGAGTACTTGGAGAGGTTGCCGAAGTTTTGAACTCCTTGAACAAGGAGGTGTGGGACGGCAAGGCTACTAGGTGATGGCCGAATGTGGGACTCCTTGGTGAAGAGGAGTTGGCTAGGAGTTGGACTCCTTGTTGCCAAGGATGGACGGCAAGCATTAGGGAGAGGGTGCGAATTTCTTTATAAGCACCCATCCATCAATAGGTTTTCTTTTTCTCACTTTTGCTAGTTGTCGAAACCCTCAAACTCTCCTTGTTCTTCTTTTTATTTCTTTCCCTTCTCTTAAAAGACCTTAGCCGAATTCCCTACACATCAACCTCTCCTCTATCTTCTTTCTTATCTCTTCTCTTTTTCTTAGTTAGCCGAATCTACTCCCTAGCCATAGCCGAATTTCCCTCTCCATATTTTCAAAGCTTTGGCCGAATATACCTCTCTAGAGTGCCGAAATTCCCTTCTCTTTGGATGCACTTTTGCCGAACCCTAAAGGTGGTATAAGACTCTTGAGACTCTCCTTCAATCGGTCATAAGGTGGTAAGTGATCTTGGCCGAATGCCATCTTTCTTTTCTCTCTTTGGTATCGATTTCTTTTACAAGGAGGGGTGCCGATTTCGGCAATGGTTTCTAAGCGGTTAGTAACCGATTCTTGTTAGGTACTCAGGAAGTGAAGCGATCGATTAGGGCCTGATCTCTAGTATTCGGTTGGTGGTACGTAACGGTGAGATCTACTTTAATGGTCGGTGATATTTGTTTTAGTCGAAGGCTACTAACTTTTAGAGTGCCGATTCATGATATCAGAAGCAGATTTGGGGGAGTTAGGTGTTGCGGTTGGTGTCCAAAAGTGTGAAGGTGAGATTTTGGGTTCACAAGGAACCCCTCCCAATAATTTGATTTGGCCGAATAGGCCCTAAGACTAATCCCTAGTTGGTGAATATAGGTACAGTGAGATCTAGGGGGGCCAACGTTTCTTCTCGGGATTTAGAACATCCAAGGGTGACAGGTGTGTACATACACACTTATAATAGTTAATTAAGTGTATGTTATGTGTAAATCTGCTCTATGTAGATGTGGCAATAGTACCTTAATGGTACAAGCGAGGATCCGGTAAGTCTCTATATGTATGAGATGGATAATATGCTTTTGGGAAGCATGGATTATTTGATACATGTGATGTATGTATGTTCTGTTATTAACTGCTTGACATGGGTTGATGAGAGGAGGGGCGGTGATATCGTCTTTGACGAGCACGGTGCTTTAGTAGCACATCTTGTGACTATATGTCACCGGAGGTTTGGTACCTCCGGAGGTTTGGTACCTCATAGCGACTTGTCCCCGTGGTTAACACCACCGTGGGTTGGCCCCACTTGAGATATGGGATCGTCTCGCGGTGATTTGGTATCACACGATGGGTTGGCCCCATCACCCGATTTGTGTCTACGGACACCGTGCTTTGGTAGCACATTGTGACTATCGTCACCGGTGGTTTGGCACCACCAGTTGTTTTGGTAACACATCGTGACTACGGTCACCAAGTGGTTTGGTACCACGTGGGGTAGACAAAGGTGTTTGGATGGTTAGGTTGGGTACATGATACTTTGCTTAATTAATCTGTTATATGTTGTGTATGAAATGTTGTATTAACCGGGGAAGGGTTACATATCGAGTCTTGGTGACTCACCTTCTCCTTTAACATTTTTCAGGTGACTCGTAGATGGCGGTTGAGGAGAGGGTGGGACTCGAGGCGGCCATGCAAAGGATTTTAATTTACGTAACTTTAAAGTTGTTTAATTTTTATTTTGGGTTGTAATAAGGCCTCCATAAACTATAGTTGCGTTTTATTTTTTTATGTTGGATATTTACTTAAAACTATGTCATTAGATTGAATTAAATCACATGTTTTCTTAAGTTAACACGAAAGAGTTTAATCGTGCCATCGGGTACACTTGAAAGCTGGTAAAACAATTGGACTTAATTAAAAATTCGAATTAGATCTAAAGGTAGCTTTAACCGGACAATCAAAGCGAGGGTTTTCAATGGAAAATTAAATGTTTTTGAAATAGCGTTCACAAGGTTTTACTTCGTAATAACTCAAATTCGGTCGTAGTGTTTGGGCGGGTTTGGGTTGTTTCTGACTGGTATATCGAGCCAAGTTCAAGCTTCTGGTGTGGGGCCCAAGGCCCAAAAATGTTTTTGGTAGGCCTTATGGTATGATTTACGGGTTTTAAAAGCATGGCCCGAGAGTCTCAGCACCGATCCGCCTGTAAGTACATCTAAACCTTTTTGGGAAATATATTCAGTAGAAGGGTAGGAAGCATGGAACGTAGATAGACTTATAGGACTTGGACCCTAGGGTTAGATTACTCAAACACAACGCAAACATAAGACTTAAAGAACTAAACCCACCTATGACTTAGTCAATGAGCTAGGGTGTGGTAACCCACATGCACGCATGTCTAGGATTGGATCCGGAAGAGCTTGGTATTTAAGCGATCCTCGTGACTCACCTCCTCTTCGCAGTATCCTACCAGTGCGTAGCTTCAGTTCACCCTAACTCGAAGGCTCGGTGGTGTGGTAACCTCCGTGCGCATGTCTAGAAAGGTTTGGTGAGAGCTTGGTATTTAAGCGGTCCGCGTGACCCACCTCCTCTTCACTTGAAGTGCTCAGTGCGTAGCTTTGGTTCACCCACGACCGGGAGGGCTTGGTCATAGGCTAAACACAATGATTAAAACCGAAAAAGGAATCACCATGTTTTTGAAAAGAAAGAAACAACAAGCCCTAATGTTTTCAAAACTTGTCCAATAACCTTCTTAAACCCTAGAACACTTAGTATACCATGTTTTTTCGGAAACCTTGACTTGTGGAAAATTACAAAAAAATTACCCTTAGGAGTAAAATTACCAAAATGCCCACGACCCATAAAATATTAATTCGACGGTTTTGCTTAAAAATTTCAACTATTTTACAAATATCAAGTAGCTTAGCATTGGAAATCATCAGTAAAATATTTTGGTTCTGGAAAATTACGAAAATACCCTCAGGGAAAAAGACGAAAATACCACTGGGTTAGAAATGGGCGTAAATGTCCGATGAGTGAATAGGTATGGAAAGTATTAAGGAATGGATGCATGAACTCCTTTGTGTGAACTAGGATAGGAATCTGAAACATTGTTTGCTCGAAAGAATCTCACGATTAAACCTCGTCCATAAAACTTCTTCATGAGTAATAAAGTGAAACAAATGCTAACGCATAAAATTTTTCTTAATCGAGTTAAAAGCGCGGTAGATAGAATGAGTTCTAGAGGACGTGGACGCCGTGGACGTGGTAGGGGTAGGATGGCGACGTGTCGAACCCGTCAGTCGAGGACAAGGTTCGAGAAAATGAGGTACCACCGCTACCACCACCTCCTACTTTTAGAGCCGAGGAGCCGGAGCGCACGGTGGCGAATCGGTATCGCAAGTCGTGTTGCGAGTCTTGGAGATGGTGGTCGGGTGGTGGAAATGTTGGAGCTCAAAATCTGTCCCGAGCGACTCGATCTAACGAGCGGAGGTATTCCGAGTGTGTCGAGTGGCACCCAGTCTTGTACGGAATATCGCTAGAGTCAAGCCCGAAAGGATCATGGATGACCTTGACTTTGACCGAAGAAGAGAAGTCGAAAGCAGGCGTGTCGCTTCTAAAGGATGAAGCGTATCGATGGTGGCTTACGGTTCGAGATGGGGCTACACCGATGATTTGACTTGGGAGTATTTGTAACCGCCTATCGAAAAAGTATGTAGGCATTAGCTACACCGACGCAAGAGAGAAAGGCTTTTCCGGGATTAGTTCAAGGAACTAAGTCCGTGTGTCGGAATATGGCGGAATTTCTAAGGTCGAGTAGATATGCGAGAGGCATCGTGTCATCGAACATGAGCGCTGTGTGTCCGCTTTGAGGATGGACTCGAGATGATTTAAGGTTCTCGATTGCCCCACAAAGAGTTCGTGAGTTCTCATCTCTAGTGGAGAAGGCTAAGGTAGCCGAGAGGGAATCAAGGAGGTGTGAGGCGTAATTATAGTAAGAACAATCGAAGAGAAGTTTTGGGTCGGTGGGTCAGCGGAAGTGCTCGAGAAAAAGGCTAGGCCCCAGTGGATCTAATCAGCAATGAGGCCCACGATCGCTAATCAGAGGCCGACTCAATGCAATCGCTGTGGAAAAACCCATTGGGGAGGATGTTGGACGGCGATAAGGGATGTTTTGAGTGTGGGTCTTTGGAGCATCGCGTCGAGAGATTGTCCCCGAAACTAGCTAAGAAGCGACGGAAGGACGAGAACCGTGCTCAAGATAGAAATGTAGGACCACGAGAGGGTCGTGGTAATGGTAGAGGAAACAACGGTCCCCAACCGAGGTCGTAGAACTCAAGGCGAGAGGTTCAGCAACACAGAGGCTAGGCACTGGTTTGGTTTACGCAATGAGGTGTCGCGAGGAAGGTGACGCACCGGATGTCATAACCAGATGCGTTTCTAATTTTTGGTTTTCCTTATGTTGCATTGATTGATGTGGGCTCGACGCACTCGCACATTGCTAGTAGTGTGGTAGGAACTATGGACCTAGACTCTGGCGCTTCTAGAGAGATGACCGTAGTTAGCCCCTTAGGTCACTCCGTAGTCGTGAGATAAACTCTATAGAGGCGTACCCTAGAACTCCAAGGGGTAGTATTTGTAGCTGATCTAATGGAACTACCGTTGGGGAGTTCGATTTGATCCTTGGTATGGATTGGTTGGTTAAGTACCAAGCGAGTTTGGATTGCGCGACTAAGCGCATGGTCCTTAAGACGATGAAGGTGATGAAGTGGTTATGATAGGAGATAGAAGGAATTATCTATCCAACGTAGTAACCGCCTTGAAGGTGAAAAGATGGTCAAGAAGGGTTGTGAGGCGATTTGGTTCAAATCGTGCTTTGGAAGCTAAGGAGTTGGTAGTTGAAAAGGTCCGAACGGTTGGGGAATTTGTTGATGTATTCCCGGAAGAACTTCCGGTTTGCCTCCGGATCGAGAAGTCGGTCGGTATAGACTTGCTACACGAGCGGCACTGTGTCTATAGCACCATACCGAATGGCACCAAAGGAATTGGTGGAGCTAAAGGCTCAAATTCGAGGAGCTCTTGGATAGAGGGTTTATACGACCAAGCATATCTCCGTGGGGAGCACCTGTGTTGTTTGTCAAGAAGAAGGACGGTTCTATGCGGATGTGCATCGACTACCGTCAGTTAAATAAGTTGACGATCAAGAACAAGTATCCGTTGCCTCGGATTGACGACTTGTTCGATCAACTGAAGGGTACACGGTTAGATTTCAGTACGGCTTTCCATCCACAGTCTGACGGACAGTCGGAAAGGGTGATACAGATTTTAGAAGACATGTTAAGAGGTTGTGTCTTGGATTTTAGTGGTAGTTGGGAGGAGTACCTACCACTAGCGGAATTCGCTTATAACAATAGTTATCAAGTTTAGTATTCAAATGGCTCCATACGAGGCCCTATATGGACGGAAGTGTCGTACTCCTACGTGTTGGACGGAGTTGGGAGAAAGACAAGTTCTGGGTCCAGAACTGGTAACCGAGACGGAAGACAAAGTCAAGGTGATTCGGTCTCGTCTCAAGGAAGCATCGGATAGGCAGAAGTCTTATGCCGATCTCAAACGCAAGGAAATGGAGTATGCTGTGGGAGACAAGGTCTTTCTGAAAGTGTCGCCTTGGAAAAAGGTGTTGAGATTTGGACGGAAAGGGAAGTTAAGCCCAAGGTTTATTGGGCCATATACCGTTGTGAAGCGAGTAGGACCAGTGGCTTATCAGTTAGAGTTGCCGGCAGAACTAAGTCAGATACACGACGTCTTCCACGTATCAATGCTAAGACGGTATCGGTCAGATCCTTCGCACGTTGTGCCAGTAGCGGAAATCGAGGTGAACTCGGATTTATCTTTTGAGGAAGAACCGGTTCAGATTATAGATCGAGATGTGAAAGTTCTACGAAGGAAGGCGGTGCCTTTGGTAAAAGTGTTATGGCGGAACCACGAGTGGAAGAAGCTACGTGGGAGCCCGAGGAGGTGATGATGGCAGCAATACCCCCATCTCTTTTGATCAAGGAATTTCGAGGACGAAATTTATTTTAAGGGGGTAGAATCAGAACATCCCAAATGTGGGGTTATTTGGAATTTGATAATTTTTCTTATGTATGAGCTCATTTGAGTCATTATTTATGGAATAATAATGGTCAATTTAAGGCTTTGTGTTGGTTCGATTTGGTAGGAAATTTGAGTTTTTAACTTTTAAAAAGAGGAGCCTTGGTAAGTGGTGTTATAAGAATAAGTGTGGGTAATTTAACACTAAAAGCCCTTGGTAAAGTGGCAAAAGAAGCCCACTTAGGAGCTACATGTGACGCCACCAAGGAGCAAGGGAGAGCTTGTGTTCGAGTCACAAAATCCTCCTCTTTTTGTTTTTATTTGGACGGCACAAGGGGGAGAGTTTTCTCCTTCAAACTCTTTTATTAGGTGTAATTATTAAGGGATAATTTAAGCATTTTAATTAGTTTTAACTTGCTTAAACCTTTTGATAATACAAGAGATTTGATAATAGCATTAAGGATATTATTTTAATTAAAAGGGATTATTAAGTGATTAATTCAAATTATTTGAATTAATTGAAATGTGTGGCCAAGAGTACTTGGAGAGGTTGCCGAAGTTTTGAACTCCTTGAACAAGGAGGTGTGGACGGCAAGGCTACTAGGTGATGGCCGAATGTGGGACTCCTTGGTGAAGAGGAGTTGGCTAGGAGTTGGACTCCTTGTTGCCAAGGATGGACGGCAAGCATTAGGGGGAGGGGGTGCCGAATTTCTTTATAAGCACCCATCCATCAATAGGTTTTCTTTTTTCTCACTTTTGCTAGTTGCCGAAACCCTCAAACTCTCCTTGTTCTTCTTTTATTTCTTTCCCTTCTCTTAAAAGACCTTAGCCGAATTCCCTACACATCAACCTCTCCTCTATCTTCTTTCTTATCTCTTCTCTTTTTCTTAGTTAGCCGAATCTACTCCCTAGCCATAGCCGAATTTCCCCTCTCCATATTTTCAAAGCTTTGGCCGAATATACCTCTCTAGAGTGCCGAAATTCCCTTCTCTTTGGATGCACTTTTGCCGAACCCTAAAGGTGGTATAAGACTCTTCGAGACTCTCCTTCAATCGGTCATAAGGTGGTAAGTGATCTTGGCCGAATGCCATCTTTCTTTTCTCTCTTTGACTGTCGATTTCTTTTACAAAGAGGGGTGCCGATTTCGGCAATGGTTTCTAAACGGTTAGTAACCGATTCTTGTTAGGTACTCAGGGAAGTGAAGCAGTCGATTCGGGCCTGATCTCTAGTATTCGGTTGGTGGTACGTAACGGTGAGATCTACTTTAATGGTCAGTGATATTTGTTTTAGCCGAAGGCTACTAACTTTTAGAGTGCCGATTCATGATATCAGAAGCGATTTGGGGGAGTTAGGTGTTGCGGTTGGTGTCCAAAAGTGTGAAGGTGAGATTTTGGGTTCACAAGGAACCCCTCCCAATAATTTGATTTGGCCGAATAGGCCCTAAGACTAATCCCCTAGTTGGCCGAATATAGGTACAGTGAGATCTAGGGGGCCAAGCGTTTCTTCTCTGGATTTAGAACATCCAAGGGTGACAGTGTGTACATACACACTTATAATAGTTAATTAAGTGTATGTTATGTGTAAATCTGCTCTATGTAGATGTGGCAATAGTACCTTAATGGTACAAGCGAGGATCCCGGTAAGTCTCTATATGTATGAGATGGATAATATGCTTTTGGGAAGCATGGATTATTTGATACATGTGATGTATGTATGTTCTGTTATTAACTGCTTGACATGGGTTGATGAGAGGAGGGGCAAAGTGATATCGTGGTCGACGAGCACCGGTGCTTTGGTAGCACTGCTCGTGACTATATGTCACGGAGGTTTGGTACCTCCAGAGGTTTGGTACCTCATAGCGACTTGTCCCCTGTGGTTAACACCACCGTGGGTTGGCCCCACTTGAGATATGGGATCGTCACGCGGTGATTTGGTATCACACGATGGGTTGGCCCCATCACCCGATTGTGTCTCACGGACACGTTGCTTTAGTAGCACATTGTGACTATACGTCACCGGTGGTTTGGCACCACCGGTGTTTTGGTAACACATCGTGACTACGGTCACCGGTGGTTTGGTACCACGTGGGGTAGACAAAGGTGTTTGGATGGTTAGGTTGGGTACATGATACTTTGCTTAATTAACCGTTTATATGTTTGTTAGGAAAGTTGGTATTAACGGGGGAAGGGTTACATACTGAGTCTTGGTGACTCACCTTCTCCTTTAACATTTTTCAGGTGACTCGTAGATGGCGGTTGAGGAGCCGGTGGGACTCGAGGCGGCCATGCAAAGGATTTTAATTTACAGAACTTTAAAGTTGTTTAATTTTTATTTTGGGTTGTAATAAGGCCTCCATAAACTATAGTTGCGTTTTATTTTTTTTTATGTTGGATATTTACTTAAAACTATGTCATTAGATTGAATTAAATCACATGTTTTCTTAAGTTAACACGAAAGAGTTTAATCGTGCCATCGGGTACACTTGAAACTGGTAAAACAATTGGACTTAATTAAAAATTCGAATTAGATCTAAAGGTAGCTTTAACGGACAACCAAACGAGGGGTTTCAATGGAAATTTAAATGTTTTTGAAATAGCGTTCACAAGGTTTTGCCTCGTAATAACTCAAATTCGATCGTAGTGTTTGGGCCGGGTTTGGGTTGTTACAGGAAACGAACCACAACCGCCACTTCCAAGAAACGAAAGGGACCCAGCTCATCCTCTGCCAGTGCCTCCTCCGAAGTACGCCACCGGTTCCTTCAATTTACTCAAGAAATGTAACAGTCCGGTTCATACCCTAGTCGGAACAGTGGTTTCAGGACCACGAATCTGAGTCCGTATAATATTTTAATATTAATTTCTGTGCCATTAATATGTGATTAAGCATGTGTTAAATTTCTGTAAGTTAATTTGTCTGTTCGTGTGTTTAATTTGAGCAGAGTATTGAATTGCATTAAATGCGAAAGTAGTATGCCATTTGTTAAGTACTAATGGGTTGTGGCTTTATAAATATGAGGACTTATGTGGCAATTAAGACAAAAATATGTGAATGGACGGTAACATGCTTATGTATATTGTTTTTATATGTTATTTTTATAAGTTAAAGTTATATTACATATATTATATAGATATATTATAATAAAAGAAAACAAAGTAGTGGATTTCATTCATGCATTCATCCACCGAAATTCAAAAGAATAGAAAGAATAAAAGCTTTCAAATTTTAGGCACATACAAGCTTAAATTCAAGGTTAGATTTTGTTTCGTTTTTGATAATTTCTACGTTTTTGTAATCGTTGCTTCGAAAACTATCAAACCCATGTACTAATTTTGAGTATTGATGATGTTTGTGTGAGATGCCATTGTTGATATGTTGAGTTTTGAAATGAGTTTAGTTGTTAAATGAAAGATTTGAGTTAGATGAACATACTTTGTTCTTGAATTTTTGATGAATTTAGTTAATTAGGGCTAAATTGAGAAAATATTATTTTTGAGGACTAATTTACAAATTTGATGAAAAATGTGGGCTTGTATGTGATGTATATGTATTCGGCCAAACATGTGTATGGGTGGATTTTGTGAATTTGATGTTTTGTGAAAAATGGACTAAATTGATAAATTGTGCAAATGTGAGGGCTAATTTGCAAATGGCCCTAAATGTGTGTCCTTGGATTGAATTGAATGAATTAGTGAATAAAAGGGTTAATTCTGAATATGTTTAGATCAAGAACCGAGGAAAACGGATTTAGATCGCGAGAAAGGGAAAGTAATCGAGTAGCCGTTTTCATTCCGATAAACCGACTCTGAGGTAAGTCACTATGCAAATAAACGTACTTGTCTGAATTTATACTTGTTCATATGATTAATGTTGATGATAGATGCTTACGAGGGTTTATGAATATGAATTCTAAGGTAAGTTTGTTATAGTGACTAAGTCCGAGAAGTCTCGTATGAACCTAGGAATAGGTATCTGTTCTACTTTATCATGTAAGACCACGTCCGGGACGTTGGCGTTGATTTCAGATTTTCGTGTCAGACCACGTCTGGGACGTTGGCATCGGTATTAGATTTTGTGAAAGACCACGTCTGGAACATTGGCATTGATATAAGTTTTACGTGTAAGACCACATCTGGGACGTTGGCCTCGTTATGATTATTACGTGTAAGACCATGTCTGGGACATCGGCATCATATTGATTCGTGTAAGACCCTGTCAGGGACAGTGGCATCGATATCCGAGTGCATGTAAGACCTCGTCTGGGATGTTGGCATTGTACTACCAGTCCAAACTTTTCGAGTGTCCTACTAGATTCCTATTGGTTCAACGGGCAAGTCTATAATACGATTCGCAAATTCGAGCTATGAATAATTATATGATCGCACATTCCGTTTCAGGTACGTTTGAGATACATATATATATACACTAAGTGTGTATACAAGGTAAGTACCTATGTGACTTCAATTTTAAGAAATGTATGACTAAATATGAGAATGTGATTTTAAATGCTAAAATGGTTATGGAAAGCTATGTATTTATATATGATTCTTGAAGTAGTGAAAGTGGCAATATGGCCAAATATATGAACCCAAGCATATATGTGATAGTTTGCTACGAAAATGAAATGTGCTTTTGTACCTATGTGTATATATGTCTTCCATGCTCAGTTTATTTGTATTATGACTTACTAAGCTTCGAAAAGCTTACTTTGTGTGCATATTCTCTGTTTTATAGGTCGTCAAAGCTACCGAAGGATTGGGACTGTCACGGATCTTCATCACACTAATAAACTCATTTTGGTACATTTTGGGAATGGTTATATCTAGATATGGCATGTATAGTCTAGTTTTTGGTACAAGTTGATGTATATACTTAGTCATGAGATATGGCTAGTTTGGTTCATATTATGCCTTGATGAATGTGGTATATGTATAGTTTCAGTATGGTCTAAATGCCCATAAAATAGTCAAGTTTTTGGATAGTTAAATGATGAAGATATGCTTTGGTTATGTATATGTTTTGTCTTGAAAGTTGGCATGAATGAATTAGATATTAGATACATAGATCGAATGGATAAATTGGTATGTTTTGGGTTGCTATATGTTCAAGATATGTCTTGGGTTTTGATACTTGTAGGTTTGACCCTTATGGGTGGCAATTTGGCCTTGTAAATTGCCTATAATGTCACACGGTTGTGGAACACGGGCGTGCCTAAGACCATGGTTGAATTGGCAGAATGTAGCTTAAATAGCACACGGCCTCGACATTGGCGTGTCAGCTGGCTGTGGTGTACAAGTCAGTAGCTAGCTAAGAGCACACGGCCATGGCACACGGGCGTGCTTGGTGGCCGTGTTGGAAAAAGTCAGTATATGGTCTGGTAGCACACGGTCATGGCACACGGACGTGCCTAGTGACCGTGTTGATATAGTCAGTATATAGACACGGATGGACACACGGGGGTGTCTAGAAGCCGTGGAGGGCACACAGTCTCCTCCCACGGGCGTGTCTACCCTGAAAGTTAGAAAAGTTTTTAATTTTCATGAAATTTCATATGTGTTTCAGTTTAGTCCCAACTCGGTTTATATGCATGCTTTGGGTCTTGATGACTCATCTAAGGGACACTATGATCGTTAATGATGAATGTAATGTATGAAATGTTATGTAAGTTTTTGATCTGTCCGGCAATGCTCCTAACCCTAGTCCGGCGTCGGTTATGGGTTAGGGGTGTTACATTTGGTTGGTATCAGAGCTACGGTTTAGCCGATTCTCAGACTAACGTAGCATGTCAGAGTCTAGCTATACATGCCATATATCTGAATTGTGATAGTGTGATGAATCCTGACGTATAAATGTGATTTCTGTATAGTAATGGATCCCGATAGAGCCGTAGCTAACGACGTAGAAAGTAATGCGCCTGATCCCGCGCAAGGGATAGATCCTTCTGAATCGAGACCGACTACTAGCGGTCAAGGGGAAGAAGCTAAACAAGCTTTCTTCCAGATGATGAGTGAGTGGTTCACTCAGTTTGTAAAGAATAACCCGACTGTTTTCACAACCCCCGCCCCCAGATAATCCCCCTCAGACTACAGTTGTGCCACCGGTTATGCATCCAAATCTGTTAAATAAGCCTCCGGTAGACAAGATTCGCAAGTATGGAGCTGAAGAATTCCGAGCTACCAATGATGATGATGCTGAAAAGGCTGAGTTTTGGTTAGAGAATACGATTCGGGTATTCAACGAAATGTCTCTGACTCCGGATGAATGCATAAAGTGTGTTGTATCATTACTCCAAGATGCAGCTTATCAATGGTGGAAAACCCTGATTTCTGTTGTTCTGAAAGAGCGAATTACATGGGACTTCTTTCAGAGTGAGTTTTGAAAGAAGTATATCAGTGAGAGATTCGTAGATCAGAAGCGAAAGGAATTTCTGGAACTAAAACAAGGCCGAAAGACTGTTTCAGAATATGAACGAGAGTTCGTGAGACTGAGTCAGTACGCTCGAGAATGTGTATCATCTGAAGCTATAATGTGCAAAAGGTTTGAAGATGGGCTTAATGAAGACATTCGTTTGCTAGTTGGAATTTTAGAGATAAAGGAGTTTATTGTACTCGTTGACCGAGCGTGCAAAGCTGAGGCACTTGGAAAAGATAAAAGAAAAGCTGAGTCAGAAGTTTGAGATATGAGAAAGAGATTTCAGAGTAAATCATTTCAGTCTACTCCGAAAAGATTCCGAGATAATCAAAGTCGTTTTAGAGATAATGTGAGATATTCGAACAGAAATCAATCTAGACCGCAAATGAGCTCCAAAGCTCCAAAGAACTCGGTGGCAAGTGTTGGAAACGCATCACGATCCGGGAAACACGAATGTAAAAATTGTGGAAAAAGGCATCCGGGAAGTTTGTAGATTAAATGATAGAGCTTGTTTTGGATGTGGATCACTTGATCACTTTATCTGTGATTGCCCTGAGTCGGTCGAGCGCAGACTGCTCGTAATCGAGATCTGATAATGCACCTGTGAGAGGTAGATCCTCGAAGAACGTAAGAAATGTCAGTGGTAGTCAAAGAACTACGAGAGAAAATGTTGTAAGATCTGAAGCTAGAGCGCCTGCTAGAGCGTATGCTATCCGAGCTCATGAGGAAGCTTCATCGCCTGATGTTATAACTGGTACTTTTACTCATTATGATACTTCTGTGATTGCTTTGATAGACCCTGGTTCTATGCATTCATATATATGTATGAATTTAGTATTCAGCAAGATTTTGCCATTAGAGTCTACTGAGTTTACTATAAAAGTATCGAACCCCTTAGGTAAAAGTGTCCTTGTTGACAAAGTATGCAAGAACTGTCCGTTAATGTTTTGAGATATCTATTTTCCTGCTGATCCGATGTTTGTTGCCATTTGACGAGTTCGATATTATTTCAGGTATGGATTGGTTGTTTTGCATGATTCTCATTGTGAGCAGAAAAGAAAGACTATTGATTTGAGATGTTCGAATGATGAGATTGTACGAATTGAATCTAATGATTTGAGTGGATTGTCTACTCTGATAACTATTTTGAAAGCTCAAAGTTATGTGAAGAAGGGATATGGGGCATATTTTGCTTATGTGATTAATTCAAAGGTATCCGAAAAGAAAGTTGAATCAGTGCCTATTGTCTGTGAGTTTTCTGATGTGTTTCCTGAAGAGTTACTGGGTTTACCTCCGATACGTGAAGTTGAATTTGGTATTGAGTTGTTGCCTGGTATTACGCCTATTTTGATAGCTCCGTATAGAATGGCACAAACAGAATATAAAGAGTTAAAGTCACAGTTGCAAGAGTTGACTGATAGAGGGTTCGCTAGTTCGAGTTTCTCACCTTGGGGTGCTTCTGTTCTGTTTGTGAAAAAGAAAGATGGCACGATGAGAATGTGCATTGATTATCGTCAGCTGAACAAGGTGACTATAAAGAACAAATATCCGTTGCCCAGAATTGATGATTTATTTGATCAGTTAAAAGGAGCTACTGTGTTTTCCAAGATTAATCTGAGATCGGGATATTACCAGTTAAGAGTGAAAGGTATAGACATTCCGAAAACTCTATTCAGAACAAGGTACAGGCATTATGAGTTCTTAGTTATGCCATTTGGATTAACCAATGCTCCTGCTATTTTTATGGATCTGATGAACATAATTTTCAGACCGTACCTAGATCGATTTGTTGTCGTATTGATGAACCATAAAAGTAACATATTTAAAGCCCACATTTAATATGCTTTTGGATGATTTAAGCCTAAATTTATGTAAAAAGGTGCTCTTAATCCTTTCTTTTCATGTTTTATACTCAGGAAAGCACCCGATGACGAAAAGAATGAGAAACGGGCATAAAATGGACTAAATTGGGCCAAGCCACGAAATCAGCACGGCCTGGACTTTAAGCCACACGGCCGTGCCTCCTTAAAGATCTCGAACACAGCCTGGACCACAATTTACACGGTCGTGCCTCATCAACGAAGTCCACACAGCCTGACCACGATTCATACGGGCGTGTGCCATGGCCGTGCCCCTACCGCGGCCAAGAGGAGTTTTACTCGGATTTGGATGCTTGGAGGCAAAGAAACACACTCCAAAGTCTAATTAAACCCCCAATTAGGAATTGCACTCAAATTAGGATACTTGGAGGCCAAGTAACACATCTCAAAGCCTATATAAACACCCTAGGGGGCAACTTAATCGGGGAGTTCGGCAGAAGCCTTCTGCCAGGGCTTAGTGAGCTAGGCCAGGAAGCCAAGCTGAAAAGGTCAGATTTGTGGGAATCACTCAAAGATAGCCAGTTGATCCATCTCAAGATGCCGGAATTCTACTCAAGACGGCGGATCTCTCCTTCAATTCCTTCAGGAGTTTTTTTAGGATTTCTTATGTTTTGTTTTATCTTTTCTCTTGAGATGTTTTCTTTTATTATTATGAACTAAACCTTCGGATACCCGAAGGGGATGAAACCTATGATGAATCTTGTTATTTGATTTTTTGAATTATATGATAATAACTTAGTTTGTTCTTAATTGTGTGAACTTAATCCAAATCTAATGTGCTTAGGTGGAGGAGGAATAGACCCTGCCTAAGAGTAGATCCAACATAATTAAGCGGAGTTGATCGCATGCCTAGAGATAAGGTGACGAGATTTTGCCGGATTAGGGTGAAACCTAATATGGGAGTCCACGAACGATTTCTTTGCTATTCTAGGGGTTACTATAAGAGAAAGAGATTTCCACTAGTTAACCTAGGGTTAGACGTTATTCACTTCGAGAGAGGGTTTAATATACGTTAGGGAGTCTCACGGATCAAACTAAGTAAATAAATCATATGGTTCAAGGTTAGATAACAAGTGAAGTCTAGGTGGATTCTTCCTAAGGGTATCGCTTGAGTCAACTGAGTTTTCTCAAAAGTTATTTCTCGAATTCATTCTTTTTGTCTTTGCGTCTTAGCTTAGTAAGTAGATTAGTTTTAGTTTAAACAACCATCACTTTATATTAAGGCTAAATAATAAAAAGACGGTGAGTATTAGTACTTTTAGTTCCTTTGGGTTTGACAATCCGGTCTTGCCTAAACTATACTACTATTCGATAGGTGCACTTGCCTTTAATCGTTGTCAGAGTTAGTTTCCAGGTTCGATCATTCTCTTTATAAATTTTAAAACTTGACAAAACAACGATCAAGTTTTTGGCGCCGTTGCCGGGGAACTAAAATATTAAGAAAGCTCTATTTTTATTACTTTAGCCATTTTTTTTTATTTTCTGCAATTTATTTTATTATTATTTTTTTATTATTATTACTTTGCTAAATTTTCTTTTATTTGATTTTGACAGATAGAGGAGATGGCACTGAATAACTATCAGTGGCAAAGTTACGAGACAAAGCCAACAAAAGCAATCGATATCTACGACCTCGACCCAAGAACTGAGCTATCAAATCGCTTAGAGATGTTACATAAAAATTTAATGGTTTATATGGTTCCTCGCAGGTACATCCAGTTATGCAGTGTGAAACAAGCGGAGGCGTGGCGAATCCTGAGTACCCACCCTACGGACATGGCATGGAAAGCGAACAAGTCCACTATATGAGTAACTATTCTAAACCTCAAAATAATTTTTATAGTGACACTTATAATGCGGAGTTGGAGGTACCATCCTAATTTCTCGTGGGATGATCAAAGTAGCCAAAGACATGAACTTCCTTTAAATTTTCAACAACCACCTTACCAACGGGAAGAGGAGTCGAACCTTGAAGAGATGTGACAAAATTCATGGCGACTCTACCGATAACCGTCTCCAAGACACTGAAACCACCCTTGAGACCCAACAAGCATCGATCAAAGGGATCGAGAGCCAAGTTAGGGAAGTCACTGAGTCAGTTGGGGAACTTACTAAGTCAGTTATACAACTTGCTAAGCTGATCTCAGAACTACCACAAGAAATCTTGCCATACAATACTGAAACTAACCCGAGTGAGCAAAATCAAGCCATTTACGATAGTGAAGGGTTAGACGAACCAAACCCAAGGGAAGAACATGTGGTAAGCGAAGGTAAGGTTGAAGTGTGCCATGATATATCAAAACCGGCAATTACAGAGTACCAACCTCGTGTGCCGTATCCCGATGCAATAAAGAAAGACCACACAGAGGAAGAAGTCGGTGAACTCACACTTCGTGTAGACGACGAAACAATCACTCTTCAAGCTCTTGACTCAGCTAGGACATCGAGTAATAAAGGTACGAACGTTAATCCTATTGATAACCATTTGGTTCAACCTTCTTTACAGGAAGCATCACGAAATCACCTAGCTGAGCTAGATCTTAGACCACGTACCCATAAAGAAATAATTCATGAAGGACTAAGGCTTCAGGTCGAGGAACTAGACAAGTTGAAAACACACTTTAAAGAGAAACTAGGAATACACGAACTGAAACCTAAGGAAACCCCAGACGAGCTGATAGGAACAACAAATCACTTCAAAATAGGGGATCGGGTATTTTTGAATAAGGAAGACCCTCGAATCGCCAATTCAGACCTCAAGACAACCGAAGAAATCACTTTTGAGGTACTTAATGTCTTCCTATACGGGACAGTCGAGGTAAGCAATCCTAAATTCAGCACTTTTGAGGTAAACACTACTCGACTTAAACTTTCTATCAAAAATTGAGTTGATCGCATGAGAAAGGATTTTCACCTCCTCAAACCACCATGACCATACGAATGAGAGGTAAAGTCTAGCTTAAGACTATAAACGAGCGCTTCTCGGGAGGCAACCCGAGCACTAACCTCATTAATTTTTACATTTTTAATTCTTCTTTTACTTTTATTTTTCCTTTTTAGCACCTAACTATAAACTAACCAAAGTGCAGATTTCCATACCCACAGGACCTTGCACACGACCGTGGCCGTGGCCGTGTGAACACCACGGGTCGGCACATGGGCGTGGACCGTATCACTATTTAATTATTCACTTTTATTTTTATTTTTATTTTTATTTTTATTTTTATTTTCATTCTTATTTTCATTTTTATTTTTATTTTATTTTCATTTTTTTATTCTTATTTTTATTTTTATTTTTATTTTTCTTTTATTTTTATTTTTATTTTTATTTTCTTTATTATTTTCTTCTTATTATTCATGCCATTTAGATTTAGTTTAGGATACAATAAAACAAGTCCTGGTTGCTTGATTCAAATTCAAAGCGGTTCGAGACGCTTCCCGAGTTCACTTCAAATTCCTATCCAGTTTCTTTTCATTAACTTCATCCAAAATTCAGGAAGTTTCACCTCTCCCTCTCTTTTGATTTTCTTACTATATGCTATTATTTATCTTTGTACATTGAGGACAATGCACATCTTAAGTGTGGGGGGGTTAACCCTAGTATTATTTGAAAATCCCTGAATTATGCCTCGTTCTAAAGTAATTTCCTCATATTATGATCAGAATGAAATTTCCTTTGATTCATGAGTTTATTGATATGCTTTGGATTAAATCATTGATAATTGTGCATTGATGATTAAATTTGAAGGATACTAGAGAGTCAAGCATGATAAGTCTATTTTTCAGAATTAAAAAATTTCTAGGTTGTCTACCTGAATTTGAATATTACTTTGAAGTTTAAAATTTACGAGGTTGATATCAAAAACCCATAATTTTTGTGAGATTTTGAGCCTTATAGAGCATATATTCTTTTTCTTGCTCACTTTATTGATTATGAGTGTGTCAACATTGATTTGTTATTCTAGAACTTGCATCGATTATACATGTCGAGACTACACCTTTGATTTGATATACAGAGATGATAAAGGCACCTAGGATTTAACCCACTCACTCCACTAAAAAGCCTACCTTAATAACTAACCCCTAGTGAACCCCATTTAATCCTAACAACCCTTTTTATTGACTCACCCACTAATATTAACCCAAAAAAAACCTTTGTATTTGTTATCACCATTCTTTTTTTTACTACCCTTTTTGTCGAGTTTTGATTTTGAGCAGTTACCTAACTATGTTCTATATTTCAGTTGTACTTTCTTATTATTGTAAATAGTTAATGATATGTGTTCTTAAAAAAAAAAGAGAGACAAAGTATATTCATTATTAGTTTTATTAGTCCTACAAATTAAGTGAGATTACATATTAAAATTCCACATCTTGAAGAAAAAGCTCGTATTATTAGTATTACAAGTTTTTAGTTGATGTAATTATTAGCTCATTTTTCTAGTTAGGTAATTTGTCAATTCAATCTCGATTTTAACCATCTAATTCAGCCTATATCCACACCCTTTAACCACCTAAGCCCTGTTACAACCCTAATTAAAGACCTTTTGATTTGTGTATCATCTCATATTACAGTGGTGGAGATTTGATTTTCATGCAAGCCTATGGGATTAACTCTTCATGTTTGACTTTTGAGTGCCTAATTTTGAACCTTAAACACTTTGAGTGATTTGAGTGAATCTTTAGTGAGGATGTCAACCCTTGTAGGTTTTGGATCAGAGGTAATTATTTAGATGACGGGAAACACCTATGTTTTGTGCTACAAATGTATGACTTAGATTGTTTGAATCTTTGGGACTCTTTGAGTTGAATCATCCATGTATGAATTATCCTTGAATTATGATGAAACATTATCAATGACTAATATGAATTGAGGGAAGTTTGTTTTAATTATGAGTTGAGGATTTTGCTTGAGGACAAGCAAAAGCTTAAGTGTGGGGGTATTTGATGAACCATAAAAGTAACATATTTAAAGCCCACAATTAATATGCTTTTGGATGATTTAAGCCTCAATTTATGTAAAAAGGTGCTCTTAATCCTTTCTTTTCATGTTTTATACTCAGGAAAGCACCCGATGACGAAAAGAACGAGAAACGGGCTTAAAACGGACTAAATTGGGCCAAGCCACGAAATCAGCACGACCTGGACTTCAAGCCACACGGTCATACCTCTTTAAAGATCTCGAACATGGCCTGGACCATGAATTACACGGTCGTGCCTCATCAACGAAGTCCACACGGCCTGACCACGATTCACACGGGCGTGCGCCATGGCCGGGCCCTGCCGCGGCCAAGAGGAGTTTTACTCGGATTTGGATGCTTGGAGGCAAAGAAATACACTCCAAAGTCTAATTAAACCCCCCAATTAGGAATTGCACTCAAATTAGGATACTTGGAGGCCAAGTAACACATCTTAAAGCCTATATAAACACCCTAGGGGGCAACTTAATCGGGGAGTTCGGCAGAAGCCTTCTGCCAGGGCTTTGTGAGCTAGGCCAGGAAGCCAAGCTGAAAAGGTCAGATTTGTGGGAATCACTCGAAGATAGCCAGTTGATCCATCTCAAGACGCCGGAATTCTACTCAAGACGGCGGATCTCTCCTTCAATTCCTTCAGGGAGTTTTAGGGATTTCTTATGTTTTGTTTTATCTTTTCTCTTGAGATGTTTTCTTTTATTATTATGAACTAAACCTTCGGATACCCGAAGGGGATGAAACCTATAATGAATCTTGTTATTTGATTTTTTGAATTATATGATAATAACTTAGTTTGTTCTTAATTGTGTGAACTTAATCCAAATCTAATGTGCTTAGGTGGAGGAGGAATAGACCCTGCCTAAGAGTAGATCCAACATAATAAAGCGGAGTTGATCGCACGCCTAGAGATAGGGTGACGAGATTTTGCCGGATTAGGGTGAAACCTAATGTGGGAGTCCACAGATCGATTTACTGCTATTCTAGGGGGTTACTATAAGAGAAAGAGATTTCCACTAGTTAACCTAGGGTTAGACATTATTCGCTTCGAGAGAGGGTTTAATATACGTTAGGGAGTCTCACGGATCAAACTAAGTAAATAAATCATATGGTTCAAGGTTAGATAACAAGTGAAGTCTAGGTGGATTCTTCCTAAGGGTATCGCTTGAGTCAACTGAGTTTTCCCAAAAGTTATTTTTCGAATTCATTCTTTTTGTCTTTGCGTCTTAGCTTAGTAAGTAGATTAGTTTTAGTTTAAACAACCATCACTTTATATTAAGGCTAAATAATAAAAAGACGGTTAGTATTAGTACTTTTAGTTCCTTTGGGTTCGACAATCCGGTCTTGCCTAAACTATACTACTGTTTGATCGGTGCACTTGCCTTTAATCGTTGTGGAGTTAGTTTCCAGGTTCGATCACTCTCTTTATAAATTTTAAAACTCAACAAAACAATGATCACGTATTCATTGACGACATTTTGATTTATTCACGGAATGAGACGGAGCATGCTGAACATCCGAGGATTGCATTACAAACTTTGAGAGAAAAGTAATTTTACGCAAAATTCAGCAAATGTGAATTTTGGTTACACGAGGTTAGTTTTCTGGGGCATATTGTGTCAGCTTCTGGAATCTGAGTTGATCCGAACAAGATTTCTGCTATTCTAGATTGGAAACCTCCGAGGAACGTGTCTGAAGTCTGTAGCTTTCTGGGCCTAGCTGGTTATTATCATCGATTTGTAAAAGGATTTTCAGTGATAGCTACTCCGTTGATGAAACTACATCAGAAAGATGTTAGATTTGAATGGTCTGATAGATGCCAGAAAAGTTTTGAACAGTTGAAAACTTTGTTAACAGAAGCTCCGGTGTTAGTACAGCCAGAATCTGGCAAAGAATTTGTGATTTGCAGTGATGCTTCATTAAACGTTCTGGGATGTGTTTTGATGCAGGAAGGCAAAGTTGTAGCTTATGCTTCGAGACAATTGAAGCCGCATGAAAAGAGTTATCCGATGCACGACCTTGAGCTTGCTGCAATTGTGTTTACACTTAAGATTTGGCGCCATTACCTGTATGGTGAAAAATGTCACGTATTTTCATATCATAAAAGCCTAAAATATCTAATGACTCAGAAAGATTTGAACCTGCGTCAGAGAAGATGGCTTGAGTTGTTAAAAGATTACGAGCTTGTGATAGATTATCATCCGGGTAAAGCAAATGTTGTTGCAGATGCTCTGAGTAGAAAATCGTTGTTTACATTACGAGAATTGAGTACTCAGTTGGATTTGTCTGATGAATGTTCTATGATAGCTAAATTAAAAACAAAACCGTTGTTCTTACAACAGATATGTGATGCTCAGAAATCTAATAAAGAATTGTTATTGAAACGAGCTCAGTGTGAAGTGAATTCCGAATCCGAATTTCAAATTGTTGATGATTGTTTGAGATTCTGGGATCGTATTTGTGTTCTGAGAAATCCGAAGTTAATTCAGTTGATTTTGAGCGAAGCACATAACAGCCATCTATCTGTTCATCCGGGAAGTACGAAAATGTATCAGGATTTGAAACGACACTACCGGTGGTCTGGTATGAAACGAGACATTTCTGACTTTGTTTCGAAATGTTTAGTCTATCAACAAGTAAAAGCCGAACATCAAGTTCCGTCTGGATTACTCCAGCCGATTCTGATTCCTGAATGGAAATGGGATAGAATAACAATGGACTTTGTTTCAGGTTTGCCTCAGACTCCAAGAAAGAGAGACGCGATATAGGTCGTGGTTGATAGATTAACGAAATCTGTTCATTTCATTCCGGTAAGATCTAACTACTCACTTGACAGATTAGCCGAGCTTTATATTTCAGAGATTGTTAAATTGCATGGCGTACCGCTATCTATTGTGTCAGATAGAGATCCGAGGTTTACGTCGAGATTCTGGAAGAAATTGCAAGAAGCTTTGGGCACAAAACTGCATTTCAGTACAGCTTTTCATCAGCAAATAGATGGTCAATCTGAGCAGATTATTTAGATTCTCGAAGATATGTTAAGATGTTTTACACTTGAGTTTAATGGTTCGTGGGAGCGATGATTCGCTTCTTGATTGAGTTTGCATACAATAACAGTTTTCAGTCGAGCATCAGAATGGCACCATATGAAGCTTTGTACGGACGTAAATGTCGTACACCTCTGTATTGGACCAAACTCAGTGAAAATAAGCTACATGGGGCCGACTTGATAAAAGACTCAGAACAGAAAGTAAAACTGATCCGAGATTGTTTGAAAACAAAGATTCGATCGTCGAAGTCATATGCAGACTTGAAATGAAAAGATATAGAATTTTAGATCGGCGACAAAGTATTTCTGAAAGTGTCACCGTGGAAGAAAGTGCTCCGTTTTGGACGTAAAGACAAGTTGAGTCTGAGGTTCATCGGACCATATGAGATCATTGAGCGAGTTGGACCTGTCGCATATCGATTGTTGTTGCCTTCTGAGCTAGAAAAGATTCATAATGTATTTCATGTCTCGATGCTCCGTAGATATCGATCTGATCCGTCACATGTAATTATCCCATCTGAAATTGAAATCCGATCTGATATGACATATGAAGAGGAACCGATCCGTATCTTAGCTTATGAAGTAAAAGAGTTGAGAAATAAGAAAATTTCGTTAGTAAAAGTACTATGGAATCGACACGGAATAGAAGAGGCTACGTGGGAGCCTGAAGATTCAATGAGACGGCAATATCCGAATCTGTTTAACGGTAAGATTTTCGGGGACGAAAATCCCTAAAGGGGGAGAATTGTAACAGTTCGGTTCATACCCTAGTCAGAATAGTGGTTTTGGGACCACGAATCCGAGTCCGTATAATATTTTAATATTAATTTCTGTGCCGTTAATATGTGATTAAGCATGTGTTAAATTTCCGTAAGTTAATTTGTCTGTTCATGTGTTTAATTTGAGTAGAGTATTGAATTGCATTAAATGCGAAAGTAGTATGCCATTTGTTAAGTACTAAGGGGTTGTGGCTTTATAAATATGAGGACTTATGTGGCAATTAAGCCAAAAATATGTGAGTGGACGGTAACATGCTTATGTATATTGTTTTTATATGTTATTTTTATAAGTTAAAGTTATATTACATATATTATATAGATATATTATAATAAAAGAAAACAAAGTAGTGGATTTCATTCATGCATTCATCCACCGAAATTCAAAAGAATAGAAAGAATAAAAGCTTTCAAATTTTCGGCACATACAAGCTTAAATTAAAGGTTAGATTTTGTTCAGTTTTTGATAATTTCTACGTTTTTGTAATCGTTGCTTCGAAAACTATCAAACCCATGTACTAATTTTGAGTATTGATGATGTTTGTGTGAGATGCCATTGTTGATATGTTGAGTTTTGAAATGAGTTTAGTTGTTAAATGAAAGACTTGAGTTAGATGAACATACTTTGTTCTTGAATTTTTGATGAATTTAGTTAATTAGGGCTAAATTGAGAAAATATTATTTTTGAGGACTAATTTGCAAATTTGATGAAAAATGTGGGCTTGTATGTGATGTATATGTATTCGGCCAAACATGTGTATGGGTGGATTTTGTGAATTTGATGTTTTGTGAAAAATGGACTAAATTGATAAATTGTGCAAATGTGAGGGCTAATTTCCAAATAGCCCTAAATGTGTGTCCTTGGATTGAATTGAATGAATTAGTGAATAAAAGGATTAATTCTAAATATGTTTAGATCAAGAACCGAGGAAAACAGATTTAGATCGCGGGAAAGCGAAAGTAATCGAGTAGCCGTTTTCATTCCGATAAACTGACTCCGAGGTATGTCACTATGCAAATAAACGTACTTGTCTGAATTTATACTTGTTCATATGATTAATGTTGATGATAGATGCTTATAAGGGTTTATGAATATGAATTCCAAGATAAGTTTGATATAGTGACTAAGTCCGAGAAGTCCCGTATGAACCTAGGAATAGGTATCTGTTCTGCTTTATCATGTAAGACCACGTCCGGGACGTTGGCATTGGTATTAGATTTCGTGAAAGACCATATCTGGGACGTTGGCATCGATATAAGTTTTACGTGTAAGACCACGTCTGGGACGTTGGCCTCGTTATGATTATTACGTGTAAGACCATGTCTGGGACATCGGCATCGTATTGATTCGTGTAAGACCCTGTCAGGGACAGTGGCATAGATATTCGAGTGCATGTAAGACCTTGTCTGGGACATTGGCATTGTACTACTAGTCCAAACTTTCCGAGTGTCCTACTAGATTCCTATTGGTTCAACGGGCAAGTCTATAATATGATTCGCAAATTCGAGCTATGAACAATTATATGATCGCACATTCCGTTTCAGGTACGTTTGAGATACATATATATATACACTAAGTGTGTATACAAGGTAAGTACCTATGTGACTTCAATTTGAAGAAATGTATGACTAAATATGAGAATGTGATTTGAAATGCTAAAATGGTTATGGAAAGCTATGTATTTATATGTGATTCTTGAAGTAGTGAAAGTGGCAATATGGCCAAATATATGAACCCAAGCATATATGTGATAGTTTGCTACGAAAATGAAATGTGCTTTTGTACCTATGTGTATATATGTCTTCCATGCTCAGTTTATTTGTATTATGACTTACTATGCTTCGAAAAGCTTACTTTGTGTGCATATTCTCTGTTTTATAGGTCGTCAAAGCTACCGAAGGCTCGGGATTGTCACGGATCTTCATCACACTAATAAACTCATTTTGGTACATTTTGGGAATGGTTATATCTAGATATGGCATGTATAGTCTAGTTTTTTGTACAAGTTGATGTATATACTTAGTCATGAGATATGGCTAGTTTGGTTCATATTATGCCTTGGTGAATGTGGTATATGTATAGTTTCGGTATGGTCTAAATGCCCATAAAATAGTCAAGTTTTTGGATAGTTAAATGATGAAGATATGCTTTGGTTATGTATATGTTTTGTCTTGAAAGTTGGCATGAATGAATTAGATATTAGATACATAGATCGAATGGAAAAATTGGTATGTTTTGGGTTGCTATATGTTCAAGATATGTCTTGGGTTGTGATACTTGTAGGTTTGACCCTTATGGGTGGCAATTTGGCCTTGTAAATGGCCTATAATGTCACACGGTTGTGGCACACGGGCGTGCCTAAGACCGTGGTTGAATTGGCAAAATGTAGCTTAAATAGCACACGGCCTCGACATGGATGTGTCAGCTTGCCGTGGTGTACAAGTCAGTAGCTAGCTAAGAGCACACGACCATGGCACACGGGCGTGCTTGGTGGCCGTGTTGGAAAAAGTCAGTATATGGTCTGGTAGCACACGGTCATGGCACACGGACGTGCCTAGTGACCGTGTTGATATAGTCAGTATATAGACACGGATGGACACACGGGGGTGTCTAGAAGCCGTGGAGGGCACACGGTCTCCTCCCACGGGCGTGTCTCCCCTGAAAGTTAGAAAAGTTTTTAATTTTCATGAAATTTCATATGTGTTTCAGTTTAGTCCCAACTCGGTTTATATGCATGCTTTGGGTCTTGATGACTCATCTAAGGGACACTATGATCGTTAATGATGAATGTAATGTATGAAATGTTATGTAAGTTTCCGATCTGTCTGGTAATGCTCCTAACCCTAGTCCGGCGTCAGTTACGGGTTAGGGGTGTTACAAGAAACACAATAGGAACGACATAAGACACTATGGGCACGACCTCTCGGCACCGGTAGATGCATCAATTGGGCTGCGATAGAGCAAGTCTGGCTCGCAAACTATGTCCGAGCACTTCTTACGACCGAGCCGTGGGACCAATTCTTTACCATCATCGAGCCCACATACTTGGAACTTACCTTAGAGTTTTGCGCTACTTTTCAACTACAGACGGTGATGGCACAATACGATGATCCGGGCATGATTCAATTCCGTCTAGGAGGTACTGTACGACGACTAAACATACCACAATTTGGGGCTGCACTCGGACTGTATACAGATGCCTTCGTAGCAGAGAATGATCTTTTCGAGCTACACCGCCACATCCACTGTACCCCCGTAAGCTGTTGGTACGACTTAGCCCTCGACAAGGGCAATTACGACCCCAGTCACTCCAAAGCGACGGCCCTTGTCCCGTCCCTACGGTATGTACATGTAATTTTTGCTCACACTATTACAGGTCGACGCGAGAGCACCGGCGTCGTAAATACTCACGACGTCTACTACCTATGGTGCATGTCAAACGGGCACGTTTTCGACCTAACTTCCTTCATAGCCCGCGCCATCCAACACCAGATAGAGCCACATAGGAGGGGGATTCTATCGGTGGGTCCATACATCACACGGTTGGCTCGATACTTCGGCCTACTCGATACCGAGACCCAGACCTCCTCCCTAACACTGATTGGTCATATGGTACCCCAGGGCATCCAAACTATGCTGCATATGAGGATGATCAAATATCGATGTGGAATCGATCCTCCTCAATACCGACTAGCCCTCCCCATCGATGTGGAGGATCTCGAGGACATTACTGATGATGTCCCACCACCACAGGAGGCACCACACCTGAGCCAGCACACCTCCCATGCAGCAGCTTCACTATCGGATATTTCTGCACGCCTTACTCAGTTCAAGCAGTACTGTACTCAGCAATTCACTGACATCGCTCGACGTTTTGATGGCATCGAGGCCACCCTGCAGCAGATTTGTCATCACTTCCACATCTCTTCGCCGCCACCACCCAACGACCCAGCAGATGACGAGGACCTTTGAGTCCTTTTTCTTATTTTTATTTACTATTTTTTACTTTTATTTTTATGTTTAATTTTCAGGTATTTAGTACAGTTCAGTTTCTTTTATCACTGGCTATCTAAGCCTCGAGTATCTCTAACAAATCTCATTAAATATTTCTCCCTAAACATGTAATTGATGACTTCGCAGATTAGATAGAATTAATATACAACTCAAGGAACAAAATTATCACTTATACCTAGTCATCACACTCGTCACGAAACATCCTCCAAGGATTTCATCCATAATTCAGAAAGTTTCACTCCTCCCCATATCTTATGATTTTATTATTATTATGCTATTATCTATCTTTGCACATTAAGGGCAATGTACATCTTAAGTGTGGGGGGTTAACTATAGCATTATTTGAAAAATCCCTGAATTATGCCTTGTCTTAAAGTAAATTTCTCATATTATCATTAGAATGAAATTTAAAGGATACTAGAGAATTTCTCATATTGATAATTGTGCATTGATGATTAAATTTAAAGGATACTAGAGAATCAAGCATGATAAGTCTATTTTTCAGAAATTAAAATTTTTGCTAGGTTGTCTACCTGAATTTGAATATTACTTTGAAGTTTGAAATTTACGAGGTTGACATCAAAATACCCATAATTTTTGTGAGATTTTGAGCCTTATAGAGCATATATTCTTTTTCTTGCTCACTTTTTGATTATGAGTGTGTCAACATTGATTTGTTATTCTAGAACTTGCATCGTTTATACATGTCGAGACCACACCTTTGATTTGATATACAGAGATGATAAAGGCACCTAGGATTTAACCCACTTACTCCACTAAAAACTTACCTTCATAATTAACCCCTAATGAACCCCGTTGAGTCCTAATAAACCTTTTTATTGACTTACTCGCTAATATTAACCCAAAACCCTTTTTTGTTATCACCATCCTTTTTGACTACCCTTTTTGTCGAGATTTGATTTTGAGCAGTTGCCTATGTTCTATATTTCAGTTGTTAAAGTACTTTCTTATTATTGTAAATATTTGATGATTTGTTCTAAAAAAAATCGAAGTATATTCATTATTATTTTTGTGATTAGGTGAGCTTATACGTTAAATTCCAATTATTGAAGAAGAAGCTCGTATTATTAGTTTTCAATTGATGTAATTACTTTTATTCAGTTCATTGTTTCTAGTTAGGTAATTTGTCAATTCAATCTCGATTCTAACCCTCTAATTCAGCCTTTATCCACTCCTTTAATCTAAGCCCCGTTACAACCCTGTTAAAGACCTTTTGATTTGTGCATCATTTCATATTACAGTGGTGGAGATTTGATTTTCATGCAAGCCTATGGGATTAACTCTTCATGTTGATTTTTGAGTACTTAATTCTGAACCTTAAACACTTTTAGTGATTTGAGTGAATCTTTACTGAGGATGTCAATCCTTGTCGGTTTTGAACCAGAGGTAATTATTTAGATGAAGGGAAACACCTATGTTTTTGTGCTACTGATAAACCGTAAAAGTAACATATTTTAATCCCACATTTAGCATGCTTTTGGATGAATTATCCCTTATTTTATGTAAAAAGGTGCTCTTGATCCTTTCTTTTCATGTTATATACTCAGAAAAGCACCGGAGGATGAAAAGAACAAGAAACGGGCTTAAAACGAGCCAATTGGGCCACATCACGAAATCGACACGGCCTGGGCCTAAGACCACACGGTCGTGCCTCCTCAATAATCTCGAACACGGCCTGGCCACGATTTACACGGCCGTGCCTCATCAACGAAGTCCACACGGTCTGGCAATGACTTACACGAGCGTGTGTAAGAGGCCGTGTCCCTGCCGTGGCCAAGAGGATTTTTACTCGGATTTGGATACTTAGAGGCAAAGAAACACATTCAAAAGTCTATTTAAACACCCAAGTAGGAACTCCACTCAGATTTGGATACTTGGAGGCCAAGTAAGGCATCTGAAAGCCTATATAAACACCCTAGGGGGCAACTTATTCGGGGAGTTCAGCAGAAGCCGGAGCCCAAAGCTATCGTTTAGGGGCGTCTTGCTAGGCCAGAGATGGCAGATTTGTGGGGATTCGCTCAGGGATAGCCAGTTGATCCATCTCAAGAATCCGGAATTATACTCAAGACGAAGGATCTCCTCTTCAATTCCTTCAGGGGGTTTTAGGGATTTCTTATGTTTTGTTTTATCTTTTCTTCTGAGATGTTTTCCTTTATTGTTATGAACTAAACCCTCAAATACCTGAGGGGGATGAAACTTAGATGAATCTTGTTATCGTTTGCTGAACTATATGATAAATATTTGATTTGTTCTTAATTATGTGTTCTTAATTCTTGTGTTGATATTTCACGGATATCGATTCAAGTTTGATGTGCTTAGGTGGAGGAGCAAAAGTCCCTGCCTAAGAGTAGATCTAGCATAGTTAAGCGGAGTTGATCACGTGCCTAGAGATAGGGTAACGAGACATTGCCGGATTAGGGTGAAACCTAATATGGGAGTCCATAGATCGAGTTAATGTAATTCTAGGGGTTTTAATTAGAAAGAGATTTCAATTAATCAACCTAGGGTTAGACGTTATTCGCCTCGAGAGAGGGTTTAATATAAATTAGGGAATCCTACGGATCAAGTCAAATGAATACATCGTCTGGTTCAGAGTTAGATAACAAGTGAAGTCTAGGTGGATTCTTCCTTGGGTGTCGTCTTAATTAACTGGTTTTTTCCCAAAAGTATTCTCCCAATTCATTCTTCTTTGTCTTAGAGTCTTTAGTCTAGTAGTTAATTAATTTAGATTAAACAACCATTCGCTTAATTCTTAGGCTAAATAATAAAAAGAAAGTTAGTATTAGTACTTTTAGTTCCTTTGGGTTCGACGATCCGGTCTTGCCTAAGCTATACTACTATTCGATAGGTGCACTTGCCTCAATCGTTGCCATGGTTAGTTTCCAGGTTCTATCATTCTCGTTATTTAAATTTTTAAAACTCTGACACACGATCAAGTTTTTGGCGCCGTTGCCGGGGAACTAAAATATTAAGAACACTCTATTTTTATTACTTTAGCCATTTTTATTTTATGCAATTTAATTTTACTTCTTATTTTATTTGCTAATTTTTCTTCTTTTTCCTTCCAGGTACCTCTAGTTTATGACTAGAAAGAACCCGAGAGGACCTTTAGTATACGACAGCGATATTGAAGCTACCGCTCATAAGAATCGCAGAGAAATTAGGCGAGCCCTAAATTACACAAAAAAAGAGCGAGAAGGCGAATCCAATCCTACTGAAGGGATGGACGAGAATAATCCACCACCCCAAGATGTGGCAGAAAATAATGCTCCACGTACTATGTATGATTATGCTAAACCTCATTTAACAGAAGCCGAATCTAGTATTTTTAGGCCCGCTATTGCATCTAATAATTTTGAATTAAAGCCTAACACTATACAAATGATTCAATAATTTGTTCAATTTGATGGTTTGCAGGACGAAGACCCAAACACTCATATAGCTAATTTTTTAGAGTTCTATGATACCTTCAAAATAAATGGCATTTCTGATGATGCCATACGGCTTCGGTTATTTCCCTTTTCATTAAGGAATAAAGCCAAACAGTGGTTTAACTCGTTACCACGAGGGTCAATCACTACATGGGATCAAATGACCGAAAAATTTTTATTAAAATATTTCCCACCGACCAAAATGGCTAAATTACGGAATGATATCTCTTCTTTTGTGCAGATGGATTTAGAGACATTATATGACGCGTGGGAGAGATAAGGATCTCTTGAGAAGGTGTCCACACCATGGTTTACCCTTGTGGCTCCAAGTCCAAACTTTCTATAACGGTGTAAACCCCTCAACGAGGCAACTAATTGATTCAGCCACCGATGGAACCCTGAACAACAGAACTCCTGAAGCAGCCTACGAATTCATAGAAGAGATGTCACTGAATAACTATAAGTGGCAGGTTACAAGGACAAAACAACAAAATCAGCCGGAGTTTTCAACATCGATGCAGTAACCATGCTATCAACACAGGTAGAGATGATGAATAAAAAGCTTGATAGTTTGTGTTCTTCGCAGGTACATCCAAAGAATGCAAAGGCACGCAGTGGAACTATGGCAAATCCCGAGTACCCACCCTACCAACCGGGCACAGAAAGCGAACAGATGAACTATATAGGTAATAACTTCAGATCCAATAATAACCCTTATAGTAATAATTATAATCCAGGTTGGAGGAACCACCCAAATTTTTCATGGGGAGGACAAGGAAATCAAGGTAATCAAAGACAACAACCTCCTCAAAATTTCCAAAATCAGCCCTATCCACAGGAGAAGAAGCCAAACCTTGAAGAAATGCTGACAAAATTCATGGCAGCTACAGATAACCGTCTCCAAGACACTGACACCACACTTAAGAATCAACAGGCATCAATTAAAGGGATCGAGAGCCAAGTGGGGGAACTCACTAAGATAGTTGGACAACTTATTAACACAGTTGGACAACTCGCAAAGATAATTTTCGAACGACCACAAGGACGTCTACCAAGCAACACTGAGATTAACCCAAATGAGCAAATCCAAGCTATATCAGCTCAAGAAAGTGAAGGGTTAGACGAGCCCAATTCAAAGCAAGAGAATGTGGTCAAAGAAGGTAAGGTTAAGGTAAGTAATAATAAGCCAAAACCGGTAATCAAAGAGTACCAACCTCGCATACCATATCCCGAAGCATTAATGTAACACCCTGGTTTAGGGGCTAGGTAATTCGGATATAATTCGAGTGTTGGAAGGGTTTTGGGTGTTTTTGGATGTGGTTTAGAAGTTTAAGAATGCTCGGATTGAAGGGGAAAGGCTTAGGAAAATTTTAATTTTTGGGGTTAAGGAATGGAGCTGGGCTTTAGAGGTTTTAAAAGAATTAATTGGGCGTTAGGGGAAATAGGGCAAGAAGGCCTTAAAATAATTTTATGGAGTTTATGACACAAGATAGACTTTGGCAAAGTGGCGATTGAGGCGCTGCTTGAGGGCTTTGGAAGGTGGCGCCTATGGGGCTTGGGTTCGAGTCCAAGCAAAGCAGCAATTTCTTGTTTTATTTTTGCGTCAAGGGACTGGGCTAAGTAGGCCTTAAAATTAAATGGGTAGGTTTGATGGACATGGAAGTCCAAAGGGCGAGTGGCTCTTAGGCGCTACTTAGGCGCTGGAGGGAGAAGAGAGCACGGGTTCGAGGGGCTGGAGCTGCATTTGGGCGTTTTTGTTTTGTTATTTGGTGATGGGCGGAAGTAAGAAGGGGTTAAAAGCAATTGTTGCGGGTTTCTAGCATGAAATTCAATGAGGCCGAGTGGCCTGGGCGTTAGGGGAAAGGTCAGCAGCAGCATGGTGTCCCAGGTTCGAGCCAAGGAAGCTGCATATTGGAGTTTTTTTTATTTATTTCTTTTTGGGCAGCAAATTGAAGATTGGACGGCACATGGTTTTTAAATTGAAAGGGATTAAGCTTTTATCCTTTTAATTTCGGCTAATTTGGAGTAAGGATAATTATTATGTTTTTATTCTTTTTAAATTGAAGGGGGGATATAGGATAAAGGTGGGTTTTATTTTGTTTTTTTTAATTTGAATTGATTGGCTGGGAGTGAATTAAGAGATTTGATTAATTCAAATCAATTTGAATTAAATGGCCAGGAAGGTGGTAGCCGAATTTGGGTAGCTTTGTTAGTTTATTATTATAGGATTATTTATTATTATTTATTAATTAAATTAAGTGGGATAATTATTATTATTTATTTGTTTTTTTAATAAGGGGATAATATGAGCATTTTTATTGGAGATAAACAAGGATATTATGAAGATTAAAAGAATTATTATTGGATTATTAGTGAAGTGTTTAAGTAGAATTAAATTAGTGAAGTGTTGGCCAAATTTTGGAGACTTCAAGGGGGGTTGGCCGAATGCTATAAATAGGGGAGGGGGGAGTGCTAGTTGTTCATCAAGTCTTTTGCCTCTCTCCTCTTGGTGTGCCAAATTCCTTCCCTATTTTGTTGTCACTTGGTAGAAAGTGTTAAGTGTTTCTTTGTTGCTTGAAGCCGAAATCTCCTCGGTGTCCTAGTGTGGTCGGCCGAATCTTGAGCAAGAGTGCCGAAAGAAGGAAGCATTGAGGAAGTCTCTTGGATTCGATCATCTAAGGGGCAAATCGACAAAGTACAGAGGAGCCTTTGAGATTTTAGATCGTTTCGGTAAGTAAGTTAAATTGTAGTTGTTCGCTTGAGATTTTGTATTTTGACGTTTAAACCAAAGGGTTCTAATTAAGTGATTACGATGGACGTGGGTTCGAGTACCACCAAGGTGGGCAAGGAAAGTCCCCATCCCAAAGTTCAAGAAGAGATCCGTTCTGCTGTTCGAGATTGGCCACCAGGGTGTGGGCCAACAGCAAGAAACGTTAGGCAGAAAGCCGTAGTTTCGCTAGACGATAGTGTCGAGGAACGAGAGTCTAGAACTCCTAGTAATAAGGTGTGTAACTAACCCACTGTTTCCGGGTTTTATGTGTTATATGTTTTACTAACAAGTGCAGTAAGGAGTGTGCCATATATACCTCTAAAGGGTATGATGATGACCAAAGTTAGTAGCAAATTGGCTAATATGTGATGATTGATTTTTAATATGTAAGTATGCCTATGATTGTGAATAGCATGCACATGCATCATCCTCGCATTATATTATGTTACATGTGCATGGGTGGGTTATGAAAAGAAGGTACGGGTGTACTTCGAGTACGTGGTTGATGTCAGCTTTGTGCTACATCGTGGATTGGCGCTGACTGAGGTCGCGTTGTGGATCGTTGCGACTTAGTTCGCGTGGTTACCTTGATTGATATGAGCTTTATGCCATATCGTGGCTTGATGGATTCTTTGTGTGCTCCATCGTGGTTTGATGTTAGCTATACGCTACATCGTGGATGGCATTGGTTGCCTTTTTGGAGGGAAAAGGAGAGGGTGACTCGATAGTCCCCTGGTGTGTGGTAGGCTGGATAAGGGGGTGTGTAGCGGATGGACCCTAGGATGGGTTGGGAATCATGTTGCATTATTTTTGTGATAATATGGAAATGGGCCAAGCCCAATATGACATGTGGATAGGTATGTTTTGGGAACATACGTGGAAATGGGCCAAGCCCGGATGATATGTGGTTTATTGAGAAATGGGCCAAGCCCGAGTATGTGATGTGATTTGAATGTGGGCCAAGCCTGATTGTGGTAATTGTTAAAATGATATATATATATATTACTTGTTGCATTTGGTAAGTGGGATATTTTGTGGCTAGCATGTGGGTGGATTTGGTGGTTAACTTACACATTGAGTCATTGTGACTCACCCAATTATTTATCCATCATCGCGGTGAGTCATGATTAGTGGACGGGTTGGAGTGGATACAAGGTGGCCCATGCGAATGCGATTTTCATGTAGTAGACGTTTTGAATATTTTTATTTGATGCTTTTTAATTCAAAGTACTTTGTTTATTTATTTGATGTAATAAGGGTCACTTTTGATTAAAGTACGCTATTTATAGTTGTTAAAGGTTATAACGTGTTTAGTAATATTTTTACAAAAGAGTTATATTATAGTAAATTATAATAAAGTTTTAATTCATCCCAAGCTTATATTATTGAATAATTTTAAATGGACATGACTTTACGAAGATAATAAACTTTCATGTTTTAAATTCTAAGTAAAGAAACATATTTTCACTAACATAACCAGATTCGGTCGTAGTGAATAGGCCGGGTTTGGGGATGTTACAGTTTGGTATCAGAGCCAGGTTCAAAACTCGGCTTTGAGGGTTTTGGGCCCAAAAACATTTTCAAAATGGGCTTTTAAGAAATATTTCAGGTTTTCGGCATGGCACTGTACCTCTACCGAGTCCACTGTAAGTACTTGGACTTTTGAAGTGCTTTACTATTATGAACTGTTATGGGCTTAGTTGGGCTCGTAGATTAGTGAACTAGGATCTATTGAACCCTAGGACTAGTCTACTCAAACATATGTATAAGACTTAAAATTACCAAACAAACCTGTGATTAAGTCGCCAAGTTAAGGTGTGGCAACCATTGTGCGCATGTTCAGGAGTGGATCAGGAAGAGCACGGTACTTAAGCGATCCTCGTGACTCACCTCCTCTTCGCTGGAATCCTACAGTGCGTAGCTACGGTTCACCTTAACCAAGAGGACTTGTTCATAGGCTAAACCCATTATTAAAACCCGAAAGAGATTTGCCTCACTGCTTTAAAACCCTTAGTTTTAAAATTTCTAAAAAATACCCACAGAGGAAAATGACGAAATTACCCCCGGGTAGGGAAGAAAACTTGATTGCTCGAAAGAACTACTCGGAAACTTCTTTCATAAAATTGCTCGTGGATAAAATAGTGAAACAATAATTTCTAATGCATAAAACTTTTTAAACAGATTAAATCGCGACAATAGAGATGAGTTCTAGGGACGCTGTGGTAGAGGTAGAATGGCAAAGATCGGGAATCGATAGGGTCCGCCATGGGTCGAAAGTGAAGTGCCGCCGTGAGTGGACGTAGAGGGGCAAGACCAGACAGAGAAGATGACGCAGTTGTCGCGGGCCATGTTACGAATTTTAGAGCGTGTAGCAGTGAGCTAGTAGAGGAAATGGAACTCGAAAGTCGCGTGTCGGAAAGGCTTAGATTGAACGGAGTGAGATCTTTAGAGGAATATCTGGAGTAGCTCCGAACGTAGCGGAGTATTGGCTAGAAGCAGTCGAAAGAATCATGGACGATTTGGACTGCACCAATGAAGAAAAGCTGAAGGGTGCTGTTTCGTTGCTTCGCGATGAAGCTTATCGTTGGTGGCTCACTGTCAAGCAAAGTGTACCAGCAGATCGACAGGATTGGGACTTCTTTAAGGTTAAGTTTGAAGGAAAGTACGTAGGAGCCAGTTATTTGGACTCGCAAAGGAAAGCGTTTCTAAATCTAGTACAAGGAAGTAAATCGATAGCTGAGTACGAAGCGGAATTCGTGCGACTTAGTCAGTATGCTAAGGGAATTGTGGCCACTGATTATGAGAGGTGCGTCCGGTTTGAAGACGGATTGCGAGATGAACTTCGAATGGTGATTGCTCCGCAGAGGGAGAGAGACTTCGCGGTGCTAGTGGAGAAAGCTCGGATCGCTGAAGAGGTTAAAAAGACTATAAGAGAAAACCGAGAGAAGAATAGGAACGAGGATAAGAGGAATATTGGACCGTCAGTATCGCTTGGTAATGTCCAGAAAAGACCAAGGACCGAGAACCCTGTAAGTGTACTTGTACCAGTGGATCGGAATCGTTCTTGTGTTCGATGTGGAAGACCTCACACAGGAGAGTGTTGGGGAAATAGTAAAGAATGCTTTCGGTGCGGATCTAAGGCACATTTAGTTAAGAATTGTCCTCGAGCAACGAAGGGTCGTGGTTCTAGTCAAAGTCAACCAAGGATGTGATACCGGGTAAGCTCCTTTGTTTTGGAATACTCTTTAATTGTTCTCCTTGTTGTAAGTTAATTCTTTCCTGTATGTTTTGGATCTTGAGTGAGAACTTAGAGACTACGTTTGGGAAGTATGATGAATTGAAATCAGAGTGCGCAGCGGAAGCGTAGAGTAGGGGGTTAGGATTGCATGGTAGTAAGTAATTTCGAGGACGAAATTATTTTAAGGAGGGTAGAATTGTAACACCCTGGTTTAGGGGCTAGGTAATTCGGATATAATTCGAGTGTTGGAAGGGTTTTGGGTGTTTTTGGATGTGGTTTAGAAGTTTAAGAATGCTCGGATTGAAGGGGAAAGGCTTAGGAAAATTTTAATTTTTGGGGTTAAGGAATGGAGCTGGGCTTTAGAGGTTTTAAAAGAATTAATTGGGCGTTAGGGGAAATAGGGCAAGAAGGCCTTAAAATAATTTTATGGAGTTTATGACACAAGATAGACTTTGGCAAAGTGGCGATTGAGGCGCTGCTTGAGGGCTTTGGAAGGTGGCGCCTATGGGGCTTGGGTTCGAGTCCAAGCAGCAGCAATTTCTTGTTTTATTTTTGCGTCAAGGGGACTGGGCTAAGTAGGCCTTAAAATTAAATGGGTAGGTTTGATGGACATGGAAGTCCAGTGGCAGAGTGGCTCTTAGGCGCTACTTAGGCGCTGGAGGGAGAAGAGAGCACGGTTCGAGAAATTGGAGCCGCATTTGGGCATTTTTGTTTTGTTATTTGGTGATGGGCGGAAGTAAGAAGGGGTTAAAAGCAATTGTTGCGGGTTTCTAGCATGAAATTCAATGAGGCCGAGTGGCACGGGCGTTAGGGGAAAGGTCACAGTGAGATGGTGTCCTGTGTTCGAGCCAAGGAAGTCGTGATATTGGAGTTTTTTTTTATTTATTTCTTTTTGGGCAGCAAATTGAAGATTGGACGGCACATGGTTTTTAAATTGAAAGGATTAAGCTTTTATCCTTTTAATTTTGGCTGAGTAAGGATAATTATTATGTTTTTATTCTTTTTAAATTGAAGGGGATATAGGATAAAGGTGGGTTTTATTTTGTTTTTTTAATTTGAATTGATTGGTGGGAGTGAATTAAGAGATTTGATTAATTCAAATCAATTTGAATTAAATGGCTGTGAAGGTGGTAGCCGAATTTGGGTAGCTTTGTTAGTTTATTATTATAGGATTATTTATTATTATTTATTAATTAAATTAAGTGGGATAATTATTATTATTTATTTGTTTTTTTAATAAGGGGATAATATGAGCATTTTTATTGGAGATAAACAAGGATATTATGAAGATTAAAAGAATTATTATTGGATTATTAGTGAAGTGTTTAAGTAGAATTAAATTAGTGAAGTGTTGGCCAAATTTTGGAGACTTCAAGGGGGTTGGGCGAATGCTATAAATAGGGGAGGGGGAGTGCTAGTTGTTCATCAAGTCTTTTGCCTCTCTCCTCTTGGTGTGCCGAAATTCCTTCCCCTATTTTGTTGTCACCTTGGCCGAAAGTGTTAAGTGTTTCTTTGTTGCTTGAAGCCAGAAATCTCCTCGGTGTCCTAGTGTGGTCGGCCGAATCTTGAGCAAGAGTGCCGAAAGAAGGAAGCATTGAGGAAGTCTCTTGGATTCGATCATCTAAAGGGCAAATCGACAAAGTACAGAGGAGCCTTTGAGATTTTAGATCGTTTGGTAAGTAAGTTAAATTGTAGTTGTTCGCTTGAGATTTTGTATTTTGACGTTTAAACCAAAGGGTTCTAATTAAGTGATTACGATGGACGTGGGTTCGAGTACCAGTCCAAGGTGGGCAAGGAAAGTCCCCATCCCAAAGTTCAAGAAGAGATCCGTTTCATTGTTCGAGATTGGCCACCGTGGTGTGGGCCAACAAAGAAGAAAGCGTAGGCGTAAAGTAGTTTCGCTAGACGATAGTGTCGAGGAACGAGAGTCTAGAACTCCTAGTAATAAGGTGTGTAACTAACCCACTGTTTCCGGGTTTTATGTGTTATATGTTTTACTAACAAGTGCAGTAAGGAGTGTGCCATATATACCTCTAAAGGGTATGATGATGACCGAGTTAGTAGCAAATTGGCTAATATGTGATGATTGATTTTTAATATGTAAGTATGCCTATGATTGTGAATAGCATGCACATGCATCATCCTCGCATTATATTATGTTACATGTGCATGGGTGGGTTATGAAAAGAAGGTACGGGTGTACTTCGAGCACGTGGTTGATGTCGACTTTGTGCTACATCGTGGATTAGCGCCGACCGAGGTCGCGTTGTGGATCGTTGCGACTTAGTTCGCGTGGTTACCTTGATTGATATGAGCTTTATGCCATATCGTGGCTTGATGGATTGTCTGTGTGCCATCGTGGTTTGATGTTAGCTATACGCTACATCGTGGATGGCATTGGTTGCCTTTTGGAGGAAAAGGAGAGGGTGACTCGATAGTCCCCGTGTGTGGTAATTTGGATAAGGGGGTGTGTAGCGGATGGACCCTAGGATGGGTTGGGAATCATGTTGCATTATTTTTGTGATAATATGGAAATGGGCCAAGCCCAATATGACATGTGGATAGGTATGTTTTGGGAACATACGTGGAAATGGGCCAAGCCCGGATGATATGTGGTTTATTGAGAAATGGGCCAAGCCCAAGTATGTGATGTGATTTGAATGTGGGCCAAGCCAGATTGTGGTAATTGTTAAAATGATATATATATATATTACTTGTTGCATTTGGTAAGTGGGATATTTTGTGGCTAGCATGTGGGTGGATTTGGTGGTTAACTTACACATTGAGTCATTGTGACTCACCCAATTATTTATCCATCATCGCGGTGAGTCATGATTAGTGGACGGGTTGGAGTGGATACAAGGTGGCCCATGCGAAATGATTTTCATGCAGTAGACGTTTTGAATATTTTTATTTGATGCTTTTTAATTCAAAGTACTTTGTTTATTTATTTGATGTAATAAGGGTCACTTTTGATTAAAGTACGCTATTTATAGTTGTTAAAGGTTATAACGTGTTTAGTAATATTTTTACAAAAGAGTTATATTATAGTAAATTATAATAAAGTTTTAATTCATCCCAAGCTTATATTATTGAATAATTTTAAATGGACATGACTTTACCGAAGATAATAAACTTTCATGTTTTAAATTCTAAGTAAAGAAACATATTTTCACTAACATAACCAGATTCGGTCGTAGTGAATAGGCCGGGTTTGGGGATGTTACAATTAAGGAGAGACGACACATAGGAACAGTTCGGTAAGTTTCTTAAACTTTTGAAGAAATTACATATTAACTTACCGTTACTTGAAGATCTTTCACAGATGCCAGATTTGAGGAAATTTTTAAAACATCTCTTGACGAACAAGCGTAAGTTAGACGAGGAGCCACATGTGGAATTAAACGCAGTATGCTTAGTAGTGTTACAGAATAGACTACCGCGAAAGCTAAAAGATCCAGGGAGTTTTAAGATTCCATGTTTAATTGGTAGTTTACCTATTGATAATGCGTTAGCTGATTGAGGGGCAAGCATAAATGTCATGCCTTATAAATTGTTTAAACAACTAGGTCTAGGGAAACCCAAACAAACTAGGATGAGCATTCAACTAGCTGATAAAACTGTTAGAATTCCTAGGGGTATTATCGAAGATGTTCTTATTAAAATTGATAAATTCGTTTTCCAAATAGATTTTGTTGTCTTAGACATGGATGAGGATAATTCGATTCCCTTAATTTTAGGAAGACCATTCTTAGCAAATGCTAGAACTAAAATCGACATTGATGCAGGAGAACTAATACTTCGTGTAGGTAATGAGACAGTCACTCTCCAAGCTCTTGACTCGGCTAGAACATCGAGTAATCCAGGTGAGAAAACAAATTCTATTGATAACCATTTGGTTAACCCTTCTTTTCAGGAAACACCAGGAAAGAGTACAACTGAACCCGATTCTATACCATGTGCCAACAAAGAAATAACACACGAAGAACAAGGGATTCAGGTCGATGATCTAGACGAGTGGAAGACGCATTTCAAGGAAAAATTAGGAATACGAAGCGGAACCGAGTCACTCCACGAAGCAAACAAGTTCAAAATCGGAGATCAGGTATTGATAGAAAAAATAGACCCTCGAACATCTCCTCCTGACCCTAACACAAACAAAAAAATACCGTTTAGGGTAATCAGTGTTTTTCCATACGAAACAGTCGAGGTAAGTAATCCTATTTTCGGTACTTTCAATATAAACGCTTCTCGACTTAAACTTTATCAAGGAAATAGAACTGATAGCATGAGGGAAGATATTCAAATTTTTAAACCACCCTGATTTGCTGCGAATACAAGGAAAGTCTAGCTTAAGACTTTAAACGAGCGCTTCTCGGGAGGCATCCCGAGCACTAACCCTAATTACTTTCGTATTTGTTTTCATTTTACTTTCTTCGCTTACCTTAGTCTTAAACACCTAGTTTTAAACTAACCAAAAGTGCAGATTTCCAGCCCACACGGTCGTGGCCGTGGCCGTGTGGAGGTACAAAATCTCGTCATCGACAATGGCGAGAAGAGGTACAAGTCGAGATAGAATCAAATCTTCGTAATCACGGACTCCAACCACCACCCCATGGGCGCGAGGCAAAACGCCACGGCCGCATTTGACGCGGCGCCGTGGGCGACATCGACTTATCACACACGGGCGTGACGAATCGAGCATGGGCGTGGGAGAAACGAATAAAGCCCACCACGGCGTGCGATGCGATGCGTGTGTGAGATGCCACGCCCACAAGACACGGGCGTGTGAATGTACCGACTTGAGAATTCTATTTAAACCACCCACCCCTCCCTCTTCTCACCCATTCAGCCCATTTAGTTTTTCTTTTCTTTCTCAACCCTCTCCCTACTTTTCTCCTCCAATACATTCCCAAAACCTTGAGCTACACCAAATGCCGAAGAAGCAGAAGGAATCAAGCATAGTCTCCTAGAGGGAGACTGATCTATATAAGTTCATGACGGCCGCTTCAATCATTCGACGAGCCAAGGATATTTGAGGCCATTTAGTTCTTATTTTGTTTTTCTCTTTTACTTCAATTTCCTTATCTTTACTTCTCTTCTGCTTAATTTAACTCATTTTATTTTAGTTTCTTGGCTTTTAGTTCTTCAGGCTGCTTGGGAATCACACCACGACCACCACCATATCCACAGCCTTAGAAATCACACCCAACAATAAGGACTCTACGGTCCATTTATCTTTTCTTTTAATTTTAGTTCACTTTTTATTTTTCTTCACTTTAGCTTGTTTTTCTGTAATTATTTAATTAGTATAGTTTTAATTATGATTATTATATCCTGGCTAATCCTCCATGAGCTACCCAATTTCTTCATCTAGCACAGGATCGTCATAAAGAACGAACCCTCTAACTTATCTTTTACCTCCAACGCAAGGATTTCATCCATCATTCAGGGAATTTCACTTCTCTCCATATCTTTTGAATTTATACTTAATTGTCTATATATATATATATATATATCTTTGTACATTGAGGGCAATGTACATCTTAAGTGTGGGGGGGTGAACAACCTAAAAAGGTGCCTAACTTTTTTTCATTATTCTCAAATTCCTGAAATTAGGTGCCAAACTTTTTGCATTGTTCTCAAATCCCTGAATTATGCCTTGTCTTAAAGTAAATTTCTCATATTATCATTAGAATGAAATTCCCATGATTGATGATTTTTATTGATATGTTTTAGATTAAGTCATTGATAATTGTGCATTGATAATTAAATTCTAAGATACTAGAGAATCAAGCATGATAATTCTATTTTTCAAGAAAATAAATTTTTTTTCTAGGTTGTCTACCTGAATTTGAATATTACTTTGAAATTTGAAATTTACGAGGTTGACATCAAAATACCCATAATTTTTGTGAGATTTTGAGCCTTATAGAGCATATATTCTTTTTCTTACTCACTTCATTGATTATGAGTGTGTCAACATTGATTTGTTATTCTAGAACTTGCATTGATTATACATGTCGAGACCACACCTTTGATTTGATATACAGAAATGATAAAGGCACCTAGGATTTAACCCACTTACTCCATAAAAAGCCTACCTTCATAATTAACCCCTAGTGAACCCCTTTTAATCCTAACAACCCTTTTTATTGACTCACCCACTAATATTAACCCAAAACCCTTTGTATTTGTTATCACCATTCTTCTTGACTACCCTTTTCGTCGAGATTTGATTTTGAACAGTTTCCTAACTATGTTCTATACTTCAGTTGTTAAAGTACTTTCTTATTATTGTAAATATTTGTGATTTGTTCTTAAAAAAATGAAGTATATTCAGTATTAGTATGATGAAAATCGAGCTTGTACATTTAACGTCTATTTATTGAAAAAGAAGCTCGTATTATTAGTTTCAAAGTTTCAATTCATGTAATTATTTATTTTTCAGTTCGTTGTTTCTAGTTAGGTAATTTTTCAGGTCGATCTCGATTCTAACCCTCTAATTCAGCCTTTATCCACACCTTAACCCAAGCCCCGTTACAACCCTGATAAAGACCTTTTGATTTGTGCATCATCTCATATTACAGTGGTGGAGATTTGATTTGCATGCAAGCCTATGGGATTAACTTTTCAGGTTTGACATTTGAGTGCTTAATTCTGAACCTTAAACACTTCGAGTGATTTGAGTGAATCTTTTGTGAGGATGTCAATCCTTGTAGGTTTTGAACCAGAGGTAATTATTTAGATGAAGGGAAACACCTATGTTTTTGTGCTACAAATGTATGACTTAGACTGTTTGAATCTTTAGGACTTTTTGACTTAAATTATCCATGTATAAATTATCCTTGAATTATGATGAAACACTATTAATGAATATTAGGAATTATGGAAAGTTCGTTTTAATTCTAAGTTGAGAATTTTGCTTGAGGACAAGCAAAAGCTTAAGTGTGGGGGTATTTGATAAACCGTAAAAGTAACATATTTTAATCCCACATTTAGCATGCTTTTGGATGAATTATCCCTTATTTTATGTAAAAAGGTGCTCTTAATCCTTTCTTTTCATGTTATATACTCAGGAAAGCACCGGAGGATGAAAAGAACAAGAAACCGGCTTAAAACGGGCCAATTGGGCCACATCACAAAATCAACACGGCCCGGGCCTAAGACCACACGGCCGTGCCTCCTCAATAATCTCGAACATGGCTTGGTCACGATTTACACGGTCGTGCCTCATCAACAAAGTCCATACGGCCTGGCCACAACTTACACGGGCGTGTGCCAGAGGCCGTGCCCCTACCGCGGCCAAGAGGAGTTTTACTCGAATTTGTATACTTGGAGGCAAAGAAACACATTCAAAAGTCTATTTAAACACCCAAGTAGGAACTCCACTCAGATTTGGATACTTGGAGGCCAAGTAAGGCATCTCAAAGCCTATATAAACACACTAGGGGGCAACTTATTCAGGGAGTTTTGCAGAAGCTGGAGCCCAAAGCTATCGTTTAGGGGCGTCTTGCTAGGCCAAAGAGGGAAGATTTGTGGGGATTCGCTCAGGGATAGCCATTTGATCCATCTCAAGAAGCCGGAATTATACTCAAGACGGAGGATCTCCTCTTCAATTCCTTCAGGGGTTTTAGGGATTTCTTATGTTTTGTTTTATCTTTTCTTCTGAGATGTTTTCCTTTATTGTTATGAACTAAACCCTCAGATACCTGAGGGGGATGAAACTTAGATGAATCTTGTTATCGTTTGCTGAACTATATGATAAATATTTGATTTGTTCTTAACTATGTGTTCTTAATTCTTGTGTTGATATTTCGCGGATATCGATTCAAGTTTGATGTGCTTAGGTGGAGGAGCAAAAGTCCCTGCCTAAGAGTAGATCTAGCATAGTTAAGCGGAGTTGATCGCGCGCCTAGAGATAGGGCGACGAGGCGTTGTCGGATTAGGGTTAAACCTAATATGGGAGTCCATAGATCGAGTTAATGCAATTCTAGGGGTTTTAATTAGAAAGAGATTTCAATTAATCAACCTAGGGTTAGACGTTATTCGCCTCGAGAGAGGGTTTAATATAAATTAGGGAATCCTACGGATCAAGTCAAATGAATACATCGTCTGGTTCAGAGTTAGATAACAAGTGAAGTCTAGGTGGATTCTTCCTTGGGTGACGTTTTAATTAACTGGTTTTTTTCCCAAAAGTATTCTCCCAATTCATTCTTCTTTGTCTTAGAGTCTTTAGTCTAGTAGTTAATTAATTTAGATTAAACAACCATGCGCTTAATTCTTAGGCTAAATAATAAAAAGAAAGTTAGTATTAGTACTTTTAGTTCCTTTGGGTTCGACAATCCGATCTTTCCTAAGCTATACTACTATTCGATAGGTGCACTTGCCTCAATCGTTGTCATAGTTAGTTTCCAGGTTCGATCATTCTCGTTATTTAAATTTTTAAAACTCTGACACACGATCAGCTACAAATGTATGACTTAGACTGTTTGAATCTTTAGGACACTTTGAGTTGAATTATCCCTGAATAAATTATCCTTGAATTATGATGAAACATTATCAATGACTATGATGAATTGAGGGAAGTTCGTTTTAATTATGAGTTGAGAATTTTGCTTGAGGACAAGCAAAAGCTTAAGTGTGGGGGTATTTGATAAACCGTAAAAGTAACATATTTTAATCCCACATTTAGCATGCTTTTGGATGAATTATCCCTTATTTTATGTAATTTGGTGCTCTTAATCCTTTATTTTCATGTTTTATACTCAGGGAAGCACCGGAGGATGAAAAGAACAAGAAACGGGCTTAAAATGGGCCAGTTGGGCCAAATCACGAAATCGACACGGCCTGGACCCAAGACCACACGGCCATGCCTCATTAATGGAGTCCACACGGCCTGGCCACGATTCACACGGGCGTGAGCCCAAGGCCGTGCCCCTGCCGTGGCAAAGAGCAATTTCATTCGGATCGGGATACTTAGGGGCAAAGAAACACATTCCAAATGTAACACCCCATACCCGAGTCCGAAGCTGGGACTAGATAGGAGACATTACCGGAACACATGCACTTGTAAACGTATTAAACCGAGTCATAAAATTTCATCCAAATTATGCATCTCATAAATTGCATCATCACAAACATATAACTTGAATAACACTAGCCAACATCAATGGCCTTATACAAAATGGACTACTAAATATTAAAGGCCAACATTTTAGGTCAAACCAATTATGACATATACAAATGACTATGTCCCCTATACATTCCATAAACTTAAGAGGTTTGTATTCACTTTTATCCCACGATGATAGCTTCATAGTGTGATTACATCTCCGGCGATCTCCAACTCGAGCTAGCATACAACCATATAAGATATGGGAAAGGAATGGAAGTAAGCTACAAAGCTTAGTAAGTAAGTATGTAAATAATAAGTGATTTATTAACAGGCTTTTATAAATCTTCACAATATGTTCTCAAGATAATACAATCATAATTTCACATAGTTCCACTTTTTATTCATGTTCATCTCAAGCTATCTACTCGAATCACAGTCACTAAATTATTTATATCTTGAGCTACGGAACTCCAAATTAAGATCCGCTAATTTTCTATGAAACTAAATTCACATATATTCTTACCATAAAATTTCCAGAATTTTTTGATTAGCCAATCAATACATTTTATTCATTAAAGATTCCCCTATTTAACTGTTCGATAGCTCTAATACCTCTTCCCTAAAATTAAAATTTCTCATTATACAGAGTTTGGATAACCTTTCTGTTTCTCTCTCTCGAAAGTAGACTCACCAAGGATTCTGAGAATATGAATTACACACCATAACCATTTTTATACAAGTTTTAGTGATTTTCCAAATTTGGAACAGGGGATTTCTAAAACCATTCAGACCCTGTCTCACCAAAATTTAAATATCTCATAATAGAAAATTTATTTACTCACACAATTTCTTTTATGTGAAAATAGACTCAGTAAGGTTTAATTTCATCACTCATTCAACATATAATTCAATTTACACTATTTATGGTGATTTTTCAAATTCACGTAACTGCTGCTATTTCAATCTATTTTACTGAAAATTTTACTCTCCCATGTTTTCTTTATATTACTTTCATATATGCACACATTACACCAACCATGTTCAATACTAGCCATACAAATGAATAATCATCACCAATATTTACGAGTATTCATAGTGGCGCTTACACCATATCAGCCTTACCACAATTTCAATCACGTATCACATATCAAACACATTATGCACATACACACATGGTCACATGCACCCTTGTTCACACAAACACTTACTCACACGTACATTTACCACATTTCTCAATTGGTCACATTCACACCTGCACTTATTCATAATATGATCGCACCAATCACCATTAGTAAGTTATCTCATTGAACCCCTTCGGAAAATGCCCGATACCCGGTGGTCTCAGCACATAGCTCCACCTACACATAATTCGGCTTTCTTGTACACATGGTGAAGGTCCCTTATCACCCATGTGACCTAGCCATTCCATCTCGTAGCTTTCTTGTCTACATGGCGTCCAACACTAGGAACCACTCATGCGACCTAGCTACTCATAACCCGTAGCTTTCTTGTACACATGGTACACACACAGTATTACACATGTGACCTAGTTACATATGAAACTATTATCCCGTAGCTTTCTTGCACACATGGTGAAAGTCCCTTATCATCCATGTGGCCTAGCTACATATCAAAATTTTCCATCTCGTAGCTTTCTTGTGCACACGGTGAAGGTCCCTTATCACTCGTGTGACCTAGCTACATATTGTCCGTATCTCTCGGTTTTTCGAAGGTTCAATCGAGAATTTCACATTCCATACATTTTTATATTATAGTTATCACCCAATGATTTCCATAATATCTAGCAAAATAATTATTGAACAAGTAAAATAAATACATTATTTACATATAAACTTTCCATTTCATATAATAACCATAGTCATAGAAAACACCTTTAAGCACAACATTTCAACCCATTTTCCTTGTCACCTATGTCACCTTTTATCATAAACATATTATTAAATCAATTCACCAACATAATATACTAAACATGTAATTCAGCAAATATCAATTTAATACCACAATTTAGGTTTCAAACAAACATTACGACATTATTGCATTATTATTAACACACAACTTACCTCGGTGCAAAATATGACAAAATTTGCAATTTAGTCTGTAACCTTGCCTTTACCTCGTTCAAGGTCGATTCCATGTTCTTCTCGATCTATAATAACACATTTAGCTTATTTAATATTTATACTATTAAATTCAGTCCAAAAATCACATTATGGCAAAATTACATTTTTGCCCCCTAACTTTCACAAAATTACAAATTTGCCCCTAGGCTCAAAAAATAAACTTCATCCTAATTTCTTATATTTTATGACATGCTGAACATTTTTCCCTTCTATGGCAACATCAAATTCTCACTCTAACATGTACTTATGAACATTAGGTATTTTTACCGATTATGACGTTTTACTCGTTTTCACGTAAAATCGCTTAGTAAAAGTTGTTTAACATAATTTAAGCCTTCATACTCTACCATAAAACATCAAAATACACACCTTTCACCTATGGGTAATTTTTCAAAGATGAACCCTAGCATGAATTATTGGTAGCATAAGCTAAATCGAGCTACCGTGACTCCAAAACCGTAAATAACTTGAAAAATGGGCCTAGAACGGACTTACCATGAGCTTGGAAAGTTGAGAAAACCCTAGCCATGTCTTCTCCTGGTAAATTTCGTCCATGTGAAAAAGATGGACAAATTTGGCATTTTAATTTTGTTTTTAATTCATTTAATTACCAAATTACCAAAATGCCCCTAACTTAAAAATATCCCATTTCACTTATCTAATGTCCATTTTTGTCCAAAAATTTAACCAATGGTCTAACTGCCATTTAAGGACCTCCAATTTAAAATTTCATAGAAATTGGACACTTCTAACATGTAGAACTCAACTTTTGCACTATTTACAATTTAGTCCTTTTGACTAAATTGAGTGCCCAAACGTCGAAATTTTCGAACGAAATTTTCACGAAATCTTTCTATGAAATTGTAGACCATAAAAGTATAATAAAAATAATATTTTCCTCAACAGATTTGTGGCCCCAAAATCACTATTCCGACTAGGCCCAAAATCGGGCTGTTACAATTCTCCCCCTCTTTAGGGATTTTCGTCCCTGAAAATCTTACAGAAAAAGTTGCTTTCAACTCTCCTAAAACACTTTCACTAATCTTCTCAGAATTACAAATCGATTTAAATCTCATATATCTCTTTCCAATATCCTTTAAACTTTTAGCACACAAAGTGTCTGAATACACCAGTCAAAATCTGAACTACCCTCTTAGACTTATCATTGATAAAAACAAAATTCATCGCACCAAAATGCAATCAGTATACTCAGAATTCCCTATGGCTCATTCTATAATTACAATGTAACCTTCGGATCTCTATCCGACATAATGGAAGCGCACTGCATAATCAAATAATCTCGAGAACCATATTACTCGGCTTAATCTGTCAAATAAGAAATCGCACTTAATGAAATGATCATACGGATCTTTCTTTGTCAATTGATCAACCATAAACCAATTATCATATTCCTTTCGGGATAATGAAAATCTCGATATGAAATCTATGGTAACTATATCTCATTATCACTCTCGCACAACCACCGATCGTATTAGTCCACGAATTCACTTGATTTTGGCTTTTATCTGTTAACATATCGTCATCTGAATACGGATCCAAGATATCATGTAACATACCCAATCATTAGCACATCTGCTTTATATGGCTGCACCGTTTATTACTCTTGGATGAACCGACGAACTACTACTGAGTCTCGTATTCAACTTCTGTACAAACTCTAGATTACCCAGTACGCGAATTCCATCTCAGAACAATAATAATAACAAGAATCAGGTCCAACTTGAAATTCGGAATAGAAAGTCGTTTCACACTGTACTCGTTTAGTTCACCACTCTCTATCACATTTCAGAGCTTCTCAATTCACAAAGCAAGTATCGCTTAAGCTTTTAACTTTGCTAGTCCATCGTCAATTAAGATAAATCGAGTAACCAGTACTCACAAAAATAAACAAAGATTTTCCATTCAAGCATCTGTAACCATACTTGCTTTCCAAAAGGTAAGTCGATAATCACTCTTAGTCTTTTAACATCTCAAAACAATCACATTGTCTTAATTTCAGATCCTTCTGCGACATTAAATACTTTAACCCATTAAGATCAAGAAGCTTATAGCATTTTTCATCGAACATACAGAATCATCCAATTCACAACACAGATATAAAAGTGACAGTCTCTAAATCATTAGTCAAACAGTTCTTTTTTTTTTCATGTGACTTTAACCGTCTACATGTGCAAACTACTTCTTCACATGTATTAAAGCATATTCCGATCTGTTCAATAGTACATTATTGAAAAAAAATCGCAATTTCCTTACTCAATTCAAACTGAACTCAGAACTAGAGCTTCGGTTAATAATACTTTTAACCGTTTAGAACTTTTGCTAACATGCATGGATCATTCGAACTTTCATAAATGTGATGACTTTATCAATCAAGATGCTGACTTTAAGTCGTAATAACATCATTCGATTAAAACAATCCAATAGGCATATCTCTCGTATCATACTTTCCGAATATAATTTCTTCATTCAGACTATCCGTCTATATACTCGTGAATGCACAAAATTCATTACTATACTTGAGGATACTATAAATACACATAACTCAATTGAATCGAATAGCCGAGACTAGCTTCTTCTTTATCCTTGACATTGCATAATCTATGTAATCTTTAAAACATTTTGATATTTCTTCTAAAGTTGTTTTCACTTTCCAACTATTCTCATCTCTGTATACATTACTAATTATTTCATCACTAACTCTTTAGTTTCACACTTATGAACTTATTCAACGTGGTTCTCGTAAAATTTCGTCATAAAGCATCACTGATAAGGGGGTGAGGTCATACAGCCTCTAACTTGACGCTCATAAATACACACATATGACTTAACATTCATCATTAACGTAATATCATCATAATCACATAATTCACTTTAGACAATTTAATATGCTTATTCATTTTACGAATGTTTTCTGTCATTCACAATTTCAAACAATGAAATTTACTTACTAGCATTTTTCAAATTAGAGAACGCCTTACGGGTTCGAGTGTACGTCGTTTACTTGATGCCATAGTCCAACTATGGTCTTACACGCATACACATGTACCGCCATGGTCCAACCATGGTCTTATCCAATCAATTCATCATTGAATGATCGCACTCATTTCCTCGTTAGCAAAGACGTAAAACATAACATCATATGCATGTAATTTAATAAGTAAACATAAAATTCAACCACATTAACATACCGATTACACTTATTCAACAAGTGTACATAACCACACATTCCATCAATTTGTGTAGGTGTACTTATCATATTCACTTAATCAAATAGGTTGGGCACATATCATCATATGCATGCCAAGCAAATATGAATGGGTTTATCACCACATAAACATTCATTGTATTCCACGTTTCCACATTTCTCAACTCATGATTATCTCACTTCGTACATTAACACATACATATAATGAACTTCTATCCATACCTTTCTAAGTTTAGTCTCATCACAAACACATTTCAATCACCTCGATATCATTTTTTTTAGCATCATCGAAAATAGCTCGGTTGGAAGTCATCTCTGTCTTAACAAAACAATTTTGTTAGAGCCGGGAGATATCACACTATCACGGTCTATGTAATATCCCGGGTTAGGGGCTATTTTTTTTTTTTCTTCTCGTTGTTGCATGTTTTGCATGAGTTTGTTATGCTGCGTTGTTGTTGGTGTTGTATCGGGGCTTAATTGTAGGATAGGTGTGTGCCTGAGTAGGTAAGAAATTTTAGTTTTTGAGCTAAGGCATTAGAGAGTGAGGAAGTGGGGCTTTTAAATTTATTTTGGGAGTTTGTTAGCACAAGAAACAAGTTGGTGGAGTGGCAATGTAGGCGCCACTAAGGCTTGGAGTGGGTAACGCCTAAAGCAAGGTGGAGGCCTTGTGTTCGAGCTGCGGAGTGGCCACTTTTTGGCACTCATTTTGACGGCATGGAGGGAGGAGTTTGTAGGCAGTTCAAACTCGCCTTTGACTTGGTCTTCACATTCGAATGGTGGGTGGAGAGGAATTTTAGGGTGTTGACTTGTTCAAAACAATTTGAACTTGTGGCTTGGAGTGTTTTGGGGATTCTAGCCGAATTTTAGGGAGTGGGAGGGGAGAAGTGGACGGCTTGGTGTGGTAAGTGGTAGTGCGAAACTCACTTTGCCAAGCTAGGCATTTTGGTCATAGTCAATTCCAAGCAAAAGCTCTCCCTTGGTCTTTTGTTAGCCGATTCTTCCTCAAAATAAGTCTCTCATTTTCTATTCCTCTTTGAAACCGAAAGCTTCAAGCAACCATACCTTGCCGACTTCTCTTTTGGGCATCTAGCCGATTGGGTGCAATTGCTTCTCTTAATCCCTTGCGTTGTCGAAACTAGCTACCCATCTCTCCTCGTATTTTTCATTCCTTCTCTTAAAACACTTGAGCGAAACTCCACCTCTCCAAAACATTTCCATCTCTTCTCTTGCTAGCCGAAACCATATCAACTTGCCCCAAACGTTCTTCTATTTTCTCAAATCCTAGTGCCAGTAATCTCCATTTCTTCTCACCTATGTTCTTTCTTTCTCTTTTAATCCAAAACCGAAAACAAGAGTGTTAAACACCTAGTGCCGATTTCTCCTTTCTATTGTTTACAACTTAGCCGAATATTCCCTCTCCTAGAAGTCCTGGTTTGGCCGAATATTGGGTGTTGGTAAGTGCAAGGCCGAATGGCCATATCTTCTTTTGTTTTGGTTCTTTGTTGGTTATGGTTCGGTTAAGAGCCGATTCCAGTCTTTGCTAATAAGAGAAAATCGTCGGTTTGGAAACCGATTCTGTTTTAGGGCCTTTTGATCGTGGGGGTGTTAGAGGAGGCAATCAATTGGAGCTTTGACCGCAAGTGGCCGATTGGTAAGTAAAAGGGTAAGCAGTTGGTATATTTGTGTCCAGTACAATTAGTTGATTTCGATTAAGGTTCAAGTGATTGATGATTCCATTTTCTTTTAGGTGGAGGCCGATTGTCAAAAAGAACCACTCTCTTGGTTCGAGTATTGGTTAGGAAGCAAACCAATAGCAAGGTTAGGGTTTGAAACTAACCCCTTTGGGTTTAGATGTCTTTGGCCGAATGGTCTTAGTACCTAACCCTATGTTTGGTCGATTGTAGGAGTTAGCAATCGAGGGACGTAGATCGTTCGTTGGGATTTTAGACTCAGAGCTATCGTGTGTGTATACTAACACACTTATATTTAGTAATATCGTTAATAACCCGTGCAATGACTAATGAAACAGTGGTGACTATTATGATACCCTCATGGGTACGAGTTTGGACTCGTAAGTAAGTCAGTGCTATTATTATGAGTTATTGATGATTTGTATGATACCATGGTTATGGATATGTGACATGGGGTATGAGATTAGACATATTGGCATGATATGCATGATAGTATGATATGCATGATAGCATGATATTCATGATTACATGAGTTTGGCATGTTGATGGGTGATACGAGAGGAGGGAGCAGTGATGTATTGTCTTGCCGACGAGCACCAGTGCTTTTGGTAGCACACTTTGTGACTTTGGGTCACCAGAGAGGTTGGCACCTCCAGAGGTTTGGTACCTCAACGTCTCGCCCCCTGCTGGCTCAGTACCACGATGGGTTGGCCCCCACATGATGATTATACGGGATTGACGCCGGTGTTTTGGTAACACACGATGGGTTGGCCCCATCACCGCATTTGTGACTACGGTCACCGGTGCTTTGGTAGCACATTGTGTCTTTGGGACACCAGAGGTTTGGCACCTCATTGCGACTTGTGTCCTCGTGGTTTGACCACCGTGGGTTGGCCCCACTTGAGATATGGGATAAATCGCTAGTGTTTTGGTAACACACGATGGGTTGGCCCCATCATCATTGGATTCGTGACTTTGGTCACGGTGCTTTGGTAGCACAATTGTGTCTTTGGGACACCAGTGCTTTGGTAGCACATTGACGGATATTGTGTCTTTGGGACACCGGTGCTTTGGTAGCACATTGTGACTATATGTCACCGGTGGTTTGGTACCACACGGTAGAAAAGGCGATATGGATGGTTAGGTTCGGGTTGCATTAATCATGTTGCTATGTATGATGTGTGTTAGCATGTTGATTCTTTGGGAGCGGGATTTACACATCGAGTCACTCGACTCACCCTCTCCTTTGACATTTCAGTGACTCGTGAGACGCGGACTTGGAGCCGGGATGGACTCGAGGTGCTTATGCCATCTTTGAATAAAGTCTTTACTCGGACTCTATATTTTGGGTACTTTAGTTATTTACTTTTATTTGGGGTTTTTTTTATTCGGTTTGTAAAAGGCCTTTAAAGTTATGTTTTATGTTGTTTATATTTTAAGTTGATTTTAATATGCCTTAACAAAATAAGCCGGAATAAATTTTACTAAAACACGGAAAGATAATGTTTTCAAAATTATAACGCGACGTGTTTTTAAACTATACCATCGGGTATCACACTAAGTCTTTTTGACAAACAAATACAACCTGGTTTCCAATTCTAACTTGTAATTCACCTAAGTTCAAAAGTGTTTTATGTATCACTAAGAAACTAAGGAGGTTTTAAATGGTTTTAACTTGTTTTAACTACAAATTCTAGCTAAGTTTTCAAAATCTCGGGTTTCAAATACATCAACCTGTTTTCCAAACAAGACTACTCAAATTTGTTTCAAACACACTGTGTTTTCACTCCACTTTTAAACGAAAAATCTAGTTTTCCCAAAACGCTTTCCCCGTAGCATACCGTGATTCGGACGTGGTGTCTTGTCCGGGTTTGGGGTGTTACATTTTTGTATCGAGCCAAGTTCAAAGGCTTTTGTGGGCCTGAGGCCCAAAATGTTTTCAAAAGTCCTGTCTAAGTGTTGTTTTGGAATATATGATTTTGAAAGGCATGGCACCGAAGTCTCTAAGCACTGGGCCGCCTGTAAGTACCGGACTATTCTTTGTGATTTGATTGGATGTTATATGATCCGACGAATAGCTATAGTATGCTACCTTAGAGATTGAAGGCGATAGGATTTTGTGAAACTTGCGAGAACAATCCTCTTTAATATTCATAAGACTTGGTTTTTAAACAAGTGGAATAAATATCGATGCATAAGATTCTTTAATCGATCACGAGGAAGATTAGTCATGAGCACTCGAGGCGTAACGTGGTCGTAATACTCGTGGTAGAGGTAGGGGTAGAATGACAGTTTCGAGCCCGTAGGATCCGGGGCGTGGTTCGAGAAAATGAGATACCGGTTCCGCCACCGGTGGAGGTGGTGAGTTCCAAGATCGACGGAGAGACGACGCAGCGGTGTCACGAGCGATCTTCGCGAGTGTTGGAAAGGGTAGCCGGGCTAGTGGTGGTGCAGGAGTTAGGAAATCGGTTCTGAGCGACTCCGGCTACTGAGCTGAATTCTTCCGAGGTGTATCTGGTGTTGCTCTAGCACGCTGAATATTGGCCGGAGGCAACCCGAGCGGATCATGGATGATCTGGACTGGATGTGCAGAAGAGAAGTGAAGGGTATCGATCGCTTCTCCGGGATGAGTCATATCGGTGGTGGCTCACGGTGCGAGACAAAGGTGGCAAACCGAGGATTTGACATGGGATTATTTCGTGGCCGCTTATCAAAAGAAGTACATCGGAGCTAGTTATATCGACTCCAAAGTGAAAGGCATTTTCGAGGCTTGTTCAGGGGAGTAAGTCATTGGTCGAGTACGGTGAGTTCCTGAAGCTGAGTAGGTATGCCAGGGGCATTGTGGCCACTGAGCATGAGAGGTGTGTTCGTTTCGAGGATGGTCTGCGAGACGAGTTGAGGCTGCTGATTGCTCCTCGCCGGGAGCGCGAGTTCTTCGTCTTAGTTGAGAAGGCTAAGGTGGTGAGGGTGTTAAGAATCGGTAAGACAGAGCATGGACAGGAGTAGGCTTAAGAGGAGCTTTGGGTCTTCGGTTCGTCGGCAATCCAGTAAGAGGGCTAGACCGAGTGGGCGTAATCATCCGCTAGGTTTGTTGTTTGCAGGCAAGGACCGCCGCAGATGTAACCAGTGGGAAATCTCATTGGGGTGGTTCTTTGGATGGAGGTAAAGGTTGCTTCGAGTGTGGTTCTCTGGAGCATCGCATTAGGGATTGTCCGCGTAGGATGGCCAGGATTCAGTCTGAGAGTCAGGGCCGTAATCAGTTCAGAGGTAATGGACCGCCACCGCAGAGGGGCCGTGGTAATGGCAGAGGTGGTTATGGATCTGGTCGGGGCCGTGGAGCACCGCGCGAGGTGCGGGTAGTTCTCGAGGCGAGCGGCTGGATTGGTGTATGCTGCGAGACGCCGAGAGGAGGGCGACGCACCGGACGTCATAACCGGGTACGTTTTTGATTTTTGGTACTCCTTATACTGCTTTAATCGATGTGGGTTCTACGCACTCTTATGTTGCCGTAAGTAAGGTGAAGACAAGGACTTAGACTCTGAGATATCTTCTAGGCGGATGACCGTGATTAGTCCTCCAGGTCACTCAGTAGTAGTAGATAAACTGTTTAGAGAGGTACCCTAGAACTCCAAGGGGTAGTGTTTGCTCGCCGATCCGATGGAACCGCCGTTTGGGGAGTTCGATCTAATCTCGGGATGGATTGGCTAGTTAAGTACCAAAGCGAGGTTGGATTTGCGGCTAAGCGTATGGTTCTTAAGACGGTTGATGGCGTTGAGGTGGCTATGATAGGTAATAGGAGGGATTACTTATCAAATGTGGTATCTGCTCTGAAAGCGGAGAAGATGGTCAGGAAGGGCTGCGAAGCGTATGTGGTTCATGTGTATGCCCTGGAGGCTAAAGAGTCTGCGGTAGAGAAGGTTCGTACTGTTAGAGAATTTGCTGATGTGTTTCCTGAAGAGCTTCCGGGTTTGCCGCCAGATCGAGAGGTAGAGTTTGGGATTGATCTGTTGCCCGGGACGGCGCCAGTGTCTATTGCTCCGTATAGGATGGCACCAAAGGAGTTGGTGGAGCTTAAGGCTCAGATCCAGGAGTTATTGGATCGAGGTTTTATCGTGCCAAGTGTTTTCGCCGTAAGTGCGCCGGTACTTTTGTTAAGAAGAAAGATGGTACGATGCGGATGTGTATAGACTACCGCCAATTGAACAAGTCGACGATTAAAAACAAGTATCCGCTGTTACGGATAGATGACTTGTTTGATCAATTGAAAGGGTGTCGCGGTATTCTCGAAGATCGACTTGAGATCCGGGTACCATCGCCTAAAGGTTAAGGAGGTGATATCCATAAAACAGCGTTTCGGACTCGGTATGGGCACTACACAATTCTCGTAATGCCATTCGGGTTGACTAACGCACCGCAGCGTTTATGGATATGATGAATAGGGTGTTTCAGCAGAGATCGGATCGGTTCGTGGTGGTTTTTATAGACGACATCTTAGTATACTCAAGGTCGAGGAAGAGCATGATAAGCATTTGAGGGTGGTGCTGCAGATTTTGAGGAAAAGCAACTCTATGCTAAGTTTAGTAAGTGTGAGTTCGGCTTAGGGAAGTGACGTTCTTGGGGCATGTAGTGTCGGTGAGGGTATTCGAGTAGATCCTCGTAAGATTGAGGTCTGTTTCGATTGGAAGCCACCTAGGGTCGGTGGTGAGATTCGTAGTTTTCTGGTTTGGTGGATACTACGTAAGATTTGTTGAGGGTTTCTCGTTGATAGCAAATGCCGATGACTAAGTTGTTAAGGAAAGAGGTTCCGTTTGTTTGACCGAGAAACAACAGAAAGCTTCGATAAGTTAAAGAAGATCTTGACCGAGGCTCCGGTTCTAATTCAACCCGAGGTGGTAAGGAATATACAGCTTCATCGCGATGCATCACACACACAGGTCAGGTTGTGTCTTTGATGCAGGAAGGTAAGGTTGTGGCTTACGCTTCTAGGCAGCTGAGGCCACATGAGGTCAACTATCCGACGCACGATCTGGAGCTAGCGGCCGTAGTTTTCGCCTTAAAGATTTGGAGGCACTACTTATATGGGGAGAGATCGATAGTCTACACGGATCATAAGAGCTTGAAGTATCTACTGACTCAGAAGGATTTGAATTTGAGGCAGCGTAGATGGGTTGAGTTGCTGAAGGATTACGACTGTTCTATTGAGTATCATCCGGCAAGGCTAACGTGGTGGCGACGCGTTGAGCCGTAAGGTTGTTTCGATTTAAGAGCTTTGTTTGCCCATTTGAGCTTGTATGACGACGGAGGAGTATTTTGGCAGAGCTGCAAGTTGCCTACTTGGGTTGAGCGATCGAGAGAAACAGATTAGAGGATGAGGTTGCAGGTGCGCGAAGGTTGCAAGTGCGAGAATGGTGGTGTGGATGGTTACTGACTTGTCTAGTGACGAGGTTCGTGTTTTCAAGGTAAGGCTTGTATGCCTAAAGATGTTGAGTGAGGCAAAGATTCTTCAGACGCACATAGCGCATCCTCATGCTATGCATCCTGGAGGTAGCAAGATGTATAAGGATCTTAGAGAGCGATTTTGGTGGCCTGTCGAAGAAAGAGGTGACGGAGTTTGTTGGAAAATGTCCGACTTGTCGTGAGTCAAGGTGAACATCGATTTGCCGTCGGGTTTGCTTCACCTGTAAAGATTCCTCGATGGAAGTGGGAAAGGATAACCATGGATTTTGTCGGTGGGTTACCGCTACGCCAAGCAAGAAGGATTCGATTTGGGTAGTGGTGGATCGTCGACTAAATCACTCACTTTATTCCGGTGAGGGTTGACTACTCACTTCAGAAGCTAGCGAAGCTGTATGTTTCAGAGATCGTGAGGTTGCACGGTGTGCCAGTTTCGATAATCTCGGATAGGGATCCCAGGTTTACTTCAAGGTTCGGAAGGCATTGCATCAGCTCGGGTACTCGTTTGGATTTCAAAGACGGCTTTTCACCGCATGATCGACGGACAATCAGAAAGGGTCATTCAGATCTTAGAGGATATGCTGAGAGGCTGTGTCCTGGATTTCAGGGGTAGTTGGGAGGAGTTTCTACCGTTGGCCGAGTTTGCCTACAACAACAGTTATCAAGCGAGCATCAAGATGGCTCCGTATGAGGCGTTGTATGGTAGGAAGTGTCGCTCACCTACGTGTTGGACGGAGTTAGGTGAACGTCAGTTGTTGGGACCCGAGTTGGTAGCTGAGACTGAGGACAAGGTTAAGTTGATTCGGGCTCGATTGAAGGAAGCTTCAGACCGGCAGAAGTCTTATGCCGATCTTAAGCGAAGAGATATAGAGTTTGCTGTTGGGGATCGAGTGTTTCTGAAGGTCTCGCCTTGGAAGAAAGTACTGAGGTTCGGAAAGAAAGGCAAGCTTAGTCCGAGGTTCATTGGGCCGTATAAGATTTTGAGACGAGTTGGACCGATGGCGCGATCGCCTTGAGTTGCCGCAGAGCTTAGTCAGATTCACGACGTTTTTCATGTTTCGATGCTTCGGAGGTATCGTTCAGATCCGTCGCATGTGGTAGCAGTGGAAGAGATCGAGGTGAATCCAGACTTGACTATGGAAGAAGAACCTGTACAGATTCTTGATCGAGATGTAAAGGTTCTACGTAGGAAGTCTGTGCCTTTGGTTAAGGTACTTTGGCGGAATCATGGCGTAGAAGAAGCGACGTGGGAACCCGAGGATACGATGAGACAGCAATACCCGCAACTCTTTTGACCAGGTAATTTCGAGGCCGAAATTTTTTTTAAAGGGGTAGAACTGTAATATCCCGGGTTAGGGGCTATTTTTTTTTTTTTCTTCTCGTTGTTGCATGTTTTGCATGAGTTTGTTATGCTGCGTTGTTGTTGGTGTTGTATCGGGGCTTAATTGTAGGATAGGTGTGTGCCTGAGTAGGTAAGAAATTTTAGTTTTTGAGCTAAGGCATTAGGAGCTGAGGAAGCTGGGGCTTTTAAATTTATTTTGGGAGTTTGTTAGCACAAGAAACAAGTTGGTGGAGTGGCAATGTAGGCGCCACTAAGGCTTGGAGTGGGTAACGCCTAAAGCAAGGTGGAGGCCTTGTGTTCGAGCCATGAGTGGCCACTTTTTGGCACTCATTTTGACGGCATGGAGGAGGAGTTTGTAGGCGGTTCAAACTCGCTTTGACTTGGTCTTCACATTCGAATGGTGGGTGGAGAGGAATTTTAGGGTGTTGACTTGTTCAAAACAATTTGAACTTGTGGCTTGGAGTGTTTTGGGGGATTCTAGCCGAATTTTAGGGGAGTGGGAGGGGGAGAAGTGGACGGCTTGGTGTGGTAAGTGGTAGTGCCGAAACTCACTTTGCCAAGCTAGGCATTTTCGGTCATAGTCAATTCCAAGCAAAAGCTCTCCCTTGGTCTTTTGTTAGCCGATTCTTCCCTCAAAATAAGTCTCTCATTTTCTATTCCTCTTTGAAACCGAAAGCTTCAAGCAACCATACCTTGCCGACTTCTCTTTTGGGCATCTAGCCGATTGGGTGCAATTGCTTCTCTTAATCCCTTGCGTTCGAAACTAGCTACCCATCTCTCCTCGTATTTTTCATTCCTTCTCTTAAAACACTTGAGCCGAAACTCCACCTCTCCAAAACATTTCCATCTCTTCTCTTGCTAGCCGAAACCATATCAACTTGCCCCAAACGTTCTTCTATTTTCTCAAATCCTAGTGCCGTAATCTCCATTTCTTCTCACCTATGTTCTTTCTTTCTCTTTTAATCCAAAACCGAAAACAAGAGTGTTAAACACCTAGTGCCGATTTCTCCTTTCTATTGTTTACAACTTAGCCGAATATTCCCCTCTCCTAGAAGTCCTGGTTTGGCCGAATATTGGGTGTTGGTAAGTGCAAGGCCGAATGGCCATATCTTCTTTTGTTTTGGTTCTTTGTTGGTTATGGTTCGGTTAAGAGCCGATTCAGTCTTTGCTAATAAGAGAAAATCGTCGGTTTGGAAACCGATTCATTTTAGAGGCCTTTTGATCGTGGGGGTGTTAGAGGAGGCAGTCAATTGGAGCTTTGACTGCAAGTGGCCGATTGGTAAGTAAAAGGGTAAGCAGTTGGTATATTTGTGTCAGTACAATTAGTTGATTTCGATTAAGGTTCAAGTGATTGATGATTCCATTTTCTTTTAGGTGGAGGCCGATTGTCAAAAAGAACCACTATCTTGGTTCGAGTATTGGTTAGGAAGCAAACCAATAGCAAGGTTAGGGTTTGAAACTAACCCCTTTGGGTTTAGATGTCTTTGGCCGAATGGTCTTAGTACCTAACCCCTATGTTTGGTCGATTGTAGGAGTTAGCAATCGAGGGACGTAGATCGCTCGTTGGGATTTTAGACTCAGTAGCTATCAGTGTGTATACTAACACACTTATATTTAGTAATATCGTTAATAACCGTGCAATGACTAATGAAACAGTGGTGACTATTATGATACCCTCATGGGGTGCGAGTTTGGACTCGTAAGTCGAGTGCTATTATTATGAGTTATTGATGATCCGTATGATACCATGGTTATGGATATGTGACATGGGGTATGAGATTAGACATATTGGCATGATATGCATGATAGTATGATATGCATGATAGCATGATATTCATGATTACATGAGTTTGGCATGTTGATGGGTGATACGAGAGGAGGGAGCAAAGTGATGTATTGTGTTGACGAGCACCGGTGCTTTGGTAGCACACTTTGTGACTTTGGGTCACAGAGGTTTGGCACCTCCAGAGGTTTGGTACCTCGGCGGCTCGCCCCCTGTGGCTCGGCACCACAGTGGGTTGGCCCCACAGATGATTATACGGGATTGACGCCGGTGTTTTGGTAACACACGATGGGTTGGCCCCATCACCGCATTTGTGACTACGGTCACAGTGCTTTGGTAGCACATTGTGTCTTTGGGACACCAGAGGTTTGGCACCTCATTGCGACTTGTCCCCGTGGTTTGACCACCGTGGGTTGGCCCCACTTGAGATATGGGATCGTCTCGCTAGTGTTTTGGTAACACACGATGGGTTGGCCCCATCATCATTGGATTCGTGACTTTGGTCACAGTGCTTTGGTAGCACAACCGTGTCTTTGGGACACCAAAGTGCTTTGGTAGCACATTGACGGATATTGTGTCTTTGGGACACCGGTGCTTTGGTAGCACATTGTGACTATATGTCACGGTGGGTTTGGTACCACACGGGGTAGAAAAGGCGATATGGATGGTTAGGTTGGGTTGCATTAATCATGTTGCTATGTATGATGTGTGTTAGCATGTTGATTCTTTGGGAGCGGGATTTACACATCGAGTCACTCGACTCACCCTCTCCTTTGACATTTTGGGTGACTCGTAGACGCGGACTTGGGCGGGATGGACTCGAGGTGCTTATGCCATCTTTGAATAAAGTCTTTACTCGAGACTCTATATTTTGGGTACTTTAGTTATTTACTTTTATTTGGGGGTTTTTTTTATTCGGTTTGTAAAAGGCCTTTAAAGTTATGTTTTATGTTGTTTATATTTTAAGCTGATTTTAATATGCCTTAACAAAATAAGCCGGAATAAATTTTACTAAAACTGGAAAGATAATGTTTTCAAAATTATAACGCGACGTGTTTTAAACTATACCATCGGGTATCACACTAAGTCTTTTTGACAAACAAATACAAGCTGGTTTCCAATTCTAACTTGTAATTCACCTAAGTTCAAAAGTGTTTTATGTATCACTAAGAAACTAAGGAGGTTTTAAATGGTTTTAACTTGTTTTAACTACAAATTCTAGCTAAGTTTTCAAAATCTCCGGGTTTCAAATACATCAACTGTTTTCCAAACAAGACTACTCAAATTTGTTTCAAACACAATTGTGTTTTCACTCCACTTTTAAACGAAAAATCTAGTTTTCCCAAAACGTTTTCCCCGTAGCATACCAGTTCGGACGTGGTGTCTTGTCAGGGTTTGGGGTGTTACATTTTTGTATCGAGCCAAGTTCAAAGGCTCATTTGTGGGCCTGAGGCCCAAAATGTTTTCAAAAGTCCATCTAAGTGTTGTTTTGGAATATATGATTTTGAAAGGCATGGCACCGAGTCTCCTAACACCATTCGCCCTGTAAGTACCGGACTATTCTTTGTGATTTGATTGGATGTTATATGATCTCGACGAATAGCTATAGTATGCTACCTTAGAGATTGAAACCGATAGGATTTTGTGAAACTTGCGAGAACAATCCTCTTTAATATTCATAAGACTTGCTTTTTAAACAAGTGGAATAAATCTTGATGCATAAGATTCTTTAATCGAGCACGTAGGAAGATTAGTCATGAGCACTCGAGGCGGACGTGGTCGTAATACTCGTGGTAGAGGTAGGGTAGAATGACGGTTTCGAGCCCGTAGGATCCGGGCGTGGTTCGTAAAATGAGATACCGGTTCCGCCACACCGTGGAGGTGGTGAGTTCCAAGATCGACGGAGGCGACGCAGTGTCACGAGCGATCTGCCGCGAGTGTTGGAAAGGGTAGTGGGGCTAGTGGTGGTGCAGGAGTTAGGAAATCGGTTCTGAGCGACTCGGCTAATCTGAGTGAATTCTTCCGAGGTGTATCCGTGTTGCTCCTAGCATCGCTTGAATATTGGTGGAGGCAACCGAGCGGATCATGGATGATCTGGACTGGCAATGAAGAAGAGAAGTGAAGGGTATCGACGCTTCTCCGGATGAGTCATATCGGTGGTGGCTCACGGTGCGAGACGAGTGTGGCGGTGAGGATTTGACATGGGATTATTTCGTGGTCGCTTATCAAAAGAAGTACATCGGAGCTAGTTATATCGACTCCCAAATGAAAGGCATTTCGAGGCTTGTTCAGGGAGTAAGTGCATTCTTGCATGAGGTGAGTTCTGGTCGAGTAGGTATGCCGGGGCATTGTGGCCACCGAGCATGAGAGGTGTGTTCGTTTCGAGGATGGTCTGCGAGAGGCGAGTTGAGGTCGCTGATTGCTCCTCGCCAGGAGCGCGAGTTTCTTTGTCTTAGTTGAGAAGGCTAAGGTGGCTGAGGGTGTTAAGAATCGGTAAGACAGAGCATGGACAGGAGTAGGCTTAAGAGGAGCTTTGGGTCTTACGGTTACGTCGGCAATCCCGAGAAGAGGGCTAGACCGAGTGGGCGTAATCGATCTGCTAGGTTTGTTCTTTCGCTAGGCAAGGACCGCCCGCATGTAACGATGTGGGAAATCTCATTGGGGTGGTTCTTTGACCGAGGTAAAGGTTGCTTCGAGTGTGGTTCTCTGGAGCATCGCATTAGGGATTGTCCGCGTAGGATGGCCAGGATTCGGCCCGAGAGTCGGGCCGTAATCGATTCGAGGTAATGGACCGCCCACTGCAGAGGGGCCGTGGTAATGGCAGAGGTGGTTATGGATCCGTCGGGGCCGTGGAGCACGGGCAGGAGGTGCGAGTAGTTCGAGGCCAGCGGCTGGATTGGTGTATCCGCGAGACGCCGAGAGGAGGGCGACGCACCGGACGTCATAACCGGTACGTTTTTGATTTTTGGTACTCCTTATACTGCTTTAATCGATGTGGGTTCTACGCACTCTTATGTTGCCGGTAGTATAGTAGAGACAATGGACTTAGACTCGAGATATCTTCTAGGCGGATGACCGTGATTAGTCCCTCAGGTCACTCAGTAGTAGTAGATAAACTGTTTAGAGAGGTACCCTAGAACTCCAAGGGGTAGTGTTTTGCCGATCCGATGGAACCGCCGTTTGGGGAGTTCGATCTAATTCTCGGGATGGATTGGCTAGTTAAGTACCAGGCGAGGTTGGATTGCGCGGCTAAGCGTATGGTTCTTAAGACGGTTGATGGCGTTGAGGTGGCTATGATAGGTAATAGGAGGGATTACTTATCAAATGTGGTATCCGCTCCGAAAGCGGAGAAGATGGTCGGGAAGGGTCGCGAAGCGTATGTGGTTCATGTGTATGCCCTGGAGGCTAAAGAGTCTCATGTAGAGAAGGTTGCATCTTGTTAGAGAATTTGCTTGATGTGTTTCTGAAGAGCTTAGGGTTTGCCGCCAGATCGAGAGGTAGAGTTTGGGATTGATCTCATTTCGGGACGGCGCCGGTGTCTATTGCTCCGTATAGGATGGCACCAAAGGAGTTGGTGGAGCTTAAGGCTCGAGATCCGGAGTTATTGGATCGAGGTTTTATCGGGCCAAGTGTTTCGCCGTAAAAGTGCGCGGTACTCTTTGTTAAGAAGAAAGATGGTACGATGCGGATGTGTATAGACTACCGCCAATTGAACAAGCCGACGATTAAAAACAAGTATCCGCTGCCACGGATAGATGACTTGTTTGATCGGTGAAGGGTCTTTGCGGTATTCTCGAAGATCGACTTGAGATCCGGGTACCATCGCCTAAAGGTTAAGGAGGGCCGATATCCATAAACAATGCGTTTGGACTCGGTATGGGCACTACGAATTCTGGTAATGCCATTCGGGTTGACTAACGCACCGGCGGCGTTTATGGATATGATGAATAGGGTGTTTCAAAGAAGATTCGGATCGGTTCGTGGTGGTTTTTATAGACGACATCTTAGTATACTCAAGGTCGGAGGAAGAGCATGATAAGCATTTGAGGGTGGTGCTGCAGATTTTGAGGAAAAGCAACTCTATGCTAAGTTTAGTAAGTGTGAGTTCGGCTTAGGAAGTGGACGTTCTTGGGGCATGTAGTGTCGGTGAGGGTATTCGAGTAGATCCTCGTAAGATTGAGGTCGTTACGGATTGGAAGCCACCTAGGTCGGTGGTCGAGATTCGTAGTTTTCGGGTTTGGTGGATACTACGTAAGATTTGTTGAGGTTTCTCGTTGATAGCGCACCGATGACTAAGTTGTTAAGGAAAGAGGTTCCGTTTGTTGGACCGAGAAACAACAGAAAGCTTCGATAAGTTAAAGAAGATCTTGACCGAGGCTCGGTTCTAATTCAACTTCGAGGTGGTAAGGAATACACAGCTTCATTGCGATGCATCACACACAGTGCAGGTTGTGTGTGATGATGCAGAAAGGTAAGGTTGTGGCTTACGCTTCTAGGCGGTGAGGCCACATGAGGTCAACTATCCGACGCACGATCTGGAGCTAGCGGCCGTAGTTTTCGCCTTAAAGATTTGGAGGCACTACTTATATGGGGAGAGATCGATAGTCTACACGGATCATAAGAGCTTGAAGTATCTCATCGACTCGGAAGGATTTGAATTTGAGGCGGCGTAGATGGGTTGAGTTGTTGAAGGATTACGATTGTTTCTATTGAGTATCATCGGGCAAGGCTAACGTGGTGGCGTACGCGTTGAGCCGTAAGGTTGTTTCGGATTTAAGAGCTTTGTTTGCCCATTTGAGCTTGTATGACGACGGAGTATTTTGGCAGAGTGCAAGTTAAGCCTACTTGGGTTGAGCGATCGAGAGAGAAACAGTTAGAGGATGAGGTTCTGGTGCGCGAAGGTTGCAAGTGCGAGAATGGTGGTGTGGATGGTTACAGACTTGTCTAGTGACGAGGTTCGTGTGTTTTCAAGGTAAGGCTTGTATGCCTAAAGATGTTGAGTCGAGGCAAAAGATTCTTCAGAGGCGCACATAGCGATCCTCATGCTATGCATCCTGGAGGTAGCAAGATGTATAAGGATCTTAGAGAGCGATTTTGGTGGCACAGTGCGAAGAAAGAGGTGACGGAGTTTGTTGGAAAATGTCGACTTGTCGCCAGTCAAGGCTGAACATCGATTTGCCGTCGGGTTTGCTTGACTGTAAAGATTCCTCGATGGAAGTGGGAAAGGATAACCATGGATTTTGTCGGTGGGTTACCGCTTACGCCAAGCAAGAAGGATTCGATTTGGGTAGTGGTGGATCGTCTCGACTAAATCACTCACTTTATTCCGGTGAGGTTGACTACTCACTTGAAGCCAGCGAAAGTTGTATGTTTCGTGAGATCGTGAGGTTGCACGGTGTGCCGATTCCGATAATCTCGGATAGGGATCCCGAGTTTACTTCAAGGTTCGGAAGGCATTGCATCGGGCTCGGGTACTCGTTTGGATTTCAAAGACGGCTTTTCACCCATGATCGACGGACAATCGAGAAAGGGTCATTCGGATCTTAGAGGATATCTTTGAGAGAGGTCGTGTCCTGGATTTCAAGAGTAGTTGGGAGGAGTTTCTACCGTTGGCCGAGTTTGCCTACAACAACGATTATCAAGCGAGCATCAAGATGGCTCCGTATGAGGCGTTATATGGTAGGAAGTGTCGCTCACCCACGTGTTGGACGGAGTTAGGTGAACGCCGCTTGTTGGGACCCGAGTTGGTAGGCGAGGACCGAGGACAAGGTTAAGTTGATTCGGGCTCGATTGAAGGAAGCTTGAGGCCGCAGAAGTCTTATGCCGATCTTAAGCGAAGAGATATAGAGTTTCTTTGTTGGGGATCGAGTGTTTCGAAGGTCTCGCCTTGGAAGAAAGTGCGAGGTTCGGAAAGAAAGGCAAGCTTAGTCCGAGGTTCATTGGGCCGTATAAGATTTTGAGACGAGTTGGACCGATGAGCGTATCGGCTTGAGTTGCAGTGAGCTTAGTCGATTCACGACGTTTTTCATGTTTCGATGCTTCTGAGGTATCGTTCAGATCCGTCGCATGTGGTAGCAAGTGGAAGAGATCGAGGTGAATCCGGACTTGACTATGGAAGAAGAACACCGCATGATTCTTGATCGAGATGTAAAGGTTCTACGTAGGAAGTCTGTGCCTTTGGTTAAGGTACTTTGGCGGAATCATGGCGTAGAAGAAGCGACGTGGGAACCCGAGGATACGATGAGACAAAGACAATACCCGCAACTCTTTTGACAGGGTAATTTCGAGGCCGAAATTTTTTTTTAAGGGGTAGAGCGTAATATCCCGGGTTAGGGGCTATTTTTTTTTTTTTCTTCTCGTTGTTGCATGTTTTGCATGAGTTTGTTATCTTTGCGTTGTTGTTGGTGGTGTTGTATCGGGGCTTAATTGTAGGATAGGTGTGTGCCCGAGTAGGTAAGAAATTTTAGTTTTTGAGCTAAGGCATTAGGAGTCGAGGAAGTGGGGCTTTTAAATTTATTTTGGGAGTTTGTTAGCACAAGAAACAAGTTGGTGGAGTGGCAATGTAGGCGCCACTAAGGCTTGGAGTGGGTAACGCCTAAAGCAAGGTGGAGGCCTTGTGTTCGAGCCATGGAGTGGCCACTTTTTGGCACTCATTTTGACGGCATGGAGGAGGAGTTTGTAGGCGTTCAAACTCGCCTTTGACTTAGTCTTCACATTCGAATGGTGGGTGGAGAGGAATTTTAGGGTGTTGACTTGTTCAAAACAATTTGAACTTGTGGCTTGGAGTGTTTTGGGGGATTCTAGCGAATTTTAGGGAGTGGGAGGGGAGAAGTGGACGGCTTGGTGTGGTAAGTGGTAGTGCCGAAACTCACTTTGCCAAGCTAGGCATTTTCGGTCATAGTCAATTCCAAGCAAAAGCTCTCCCTTGGTCTTTTGTTAGCCGATTCTTCCTCAAAATAAGTCTCTCATTTTCTATTCCTCTTTGAAACCGAAAGCTTCAAGCAACCATACCTTGCCGACTTCTCTTTTGGGCATCTAGCCGATTGGGTGCAATTGCTTCTCTTAATCCCTTTATGCTTGCGAAACTAGCTACCCATCTCTCCTCGTATTTTTCATTCCTTCTCTTAAAACACTTGAGCCGAAACTCCACCTCTCCAAAACATTTCCATCTCTTCTCTTGCTAGCGAAACCATATCAACTTGCCCCAAACGTTCTTCTATTTTCTCAAATCCTAGTGCCGTAATCTCCATTTCTTCTCACCTATGTTCTTTCTTTCTCTTTTAATCCAAAACCGAAAACAAGAGTGTTAAACACCTAGTGCCGATTTCTCCTTTCTATTGTTTACAACTTAGCCGAATATTCCCCTCTCCTAGAAGTCCTGGTTTGGCCGAATATTGGGTGTTGGTAAGTGCAAGGCCGAATGGCCATATCTTCTTTTGTTTTGGTTCTTTGTTGGTTATGGTTGGTTAAGAGCCGATTCCAGTCTTTGCTAATAAGAGAAAATCGTCGGTTTGGAAACCGATTCATTTTAGGCCTTTTGATCGTGGGGGTGTTAGAGGAGGCAATCAATTGGAGCTTTGACCGCAAGTGGCCGATTGGTAAGTAAAAGGGTAAAGCGATTGGTATATTTGTGTCGATTACAATTAGTTGATTTCGATTAAGGTTCAAGTGATTGATGATTCCATTTTCTTTTAGGTGGAGGCCGATTGTCAAAAAGAACCACTATGGTTCGAGTATTGGTTAGGAAGCAAACCAATAGCAAGGTTAGGGTTTGAAACTAACCCCTTTGGGTTTAGATGTCTTTGGCGAATGGTCTTAGTACCTAACCCCTATGTTTGGTCGATTGTAGGAGTTAGCAATCGAGGGACGTAGATCGTTCGTTGGGATTTTAGACTCGTAGCTATCGTGTGTGTATACTAACACACTTATATTTAGTAATATCGTTAATAACTTTGTGCAATGACTAATGAAACAGATGGTGACTATTATGATACCCTCATGGGTACGAGTTTGGACTCGTGTAAGTCGATTGCTATTATTATGAGTTATTGATGATCCGTATGATACCATGGTTATGGATATGTGACATGGGGTATGAGATTAGACATATTGGCATGATATGCATGATAGTATGATATGCATGATAGCATGATATTCATGATTACATGAGTTTGGCATGTTGATGGGTGATACGAGAGGAGGGAGCGGTGATGTATTGTCCGACGAGCACCGGTGCTTTGGTAGCACACTTTGTGACTTTGGGTCACAGAGGTTTGGCACCTCCAGAGGTTTGGTACCTCGGCGTCTCGTCCCAGCTGGCTCAGCACCACGAGTGGGTTGGCCCCACAGATGATTATACGGGATTGACGCCGGTGTTTTGGTAACACACGATGGGTTGGCCCCATCACCGATTTGTGACTACGGTCACTAGTGCTTTGGTAGCACATTGTGTCTTTGGGACACCGTGAGGTTTGGCACCTCATTGCGACTTGTCCCCGTGGTTTGACCACCGTGGGTTGGCCCCACTTGAGATATGGGATCGAAATCTCGCTAGTGTTTTGGTAACACACGATGGGTTGGCCCCATCATCATTGGATTCGTGACTTGGTCACGGTGCTTTGGTAGCACAAGCGTGTCTTTGGGACACGGTGCTTTGGTAGCACATTGACGGATATTGTGTCTTTGGGGACACGATTGCTTTGGTAGCACATTGTGACTATATGTCACCAGTGGTTTGGTACCACACGGGGTAGAAAAGGCGATATGGATGGTTAGGTTCGGGTTGCATTAATCATGTTGCTATGTATGATGTGTGTTAGCATGTTGATTCTTTGGGAGCGGGATTTACACACTGAGTCACTCGACTCACCCTCTCCTTTGACATTTCAGTGACTCGTGAGACGCGGACTTGGAGCCGGATGGACTCGAGGTGCTTATGCCATTTGAATAAAGTCTTTACTCGAGACTCTATTTTTTGGGTACTTTAGTTATTTACTTTTATTTGGGGTTTTTTTTTATTCGGTTTGTAAAAGGCCTTTAAAGTTATGTTTTATGTTGTTTATATTTTAAGCTGATTTTAATATGCCTTAACAAAATAAGCCGGAATAAATTTTACTAAAACCTGGAAAGATAATGTTTTCAAAATTATAACGCGACGTGTTTTTAAACTATACCATCGGGTATCACACTAAGTCTTTTTGACAAACAAATACAACTGGTTTCCAATTCTAACTTGTAATTCACCTAAGTTCAAAAGTGTTTTATGTATCACTAAGAAACTAAGGAGGTTTTAAATGGTTTTAACTTGTTTTAACTACAAATTCTAGCTAAGTTTTCAAAATCTCCGGGTTTCAAATACATCAACTGTTTTCCAAACAAGACTACTCAAATTTGTTTCAAACACACTGTGTTTTCACTCCACTTTTAAACGAAAAATCTAGTTTTCCCAAAACGTTTTCCCCGTAGCATACCAGATTCGGACGTGGTGTCTTGTCCGGGTTTGGGGTGTTACAGTCTACATATGGCATGTATAGCTAGACTCACATACGCTATGTTAGTCCGAGAATCGACTAAACCATAGCTCTGATACCACTAAATGTAACACCCTATACCCGAGTCCGAAGCTGGGACTGGATACGAGATATTACCGGAACACATGCACTTGTAAACGTATTAAACCAAGTCATAAAATTTCATCCAAATTATGCATCTCATAAATTGCATCATCACAAACATATAACTTGAATAACACTAGCCAACATCAATGGCCTTATACAAAATGGACTACTAAATATTAAAGGCCAACATTTTAGGTCAAACCAATTATGACATATACAAATGACTATGTCCCCTATACATGCCATAAACTTAAGAGGTTTGTATTCAGTTTTATCCCACGATGATAGCTTGATAGTGTGATTACATCTCCAGCGATCTCGAACTCGAGCTAGCATACAACCCTATAAGATATGGGAAAGGAATGGAAGTAAGCTACAAAGCTTAGTAAGTAAGTATGTAAATAATAAGTGATTTATTAACATGCTTTTATAAATCTTCACAATATGTTCTCAAGATAATATAATCATAATTTCACATAGTTCCACTTTTTATTCATGTTCATCTCAAGTTGTCTATAGGAGTTACAGTCACTAAATTATTTATGTCTTGAGCTACGGAACTCCAAATTAAGATATGCTAAGTCTCCCTGAAACTAGATTCACATATCTTCTTACCATAAAATTTCCAGAATTTTCGGTTTAGCCAATCAATACATTTTATTCATTAACGATTCCCCTATTTCACTATTTGATAGCTCTAACACCTCTTTACTAAAACTAAAATTTCTCATTATACAAAGTTTGGATAACCTTTCCGTTTGTCTCTCTTGAAAGTAGACTTACCAAGGATTCTGGGAATATAAATTACACACCATAACCACTTTTATACAAGTTTTAGTGATTTTCCAAATTTGGAACAAGGGATTTCAGAAACCATTCAGACCCTTTCTCACCAAAATTTAAATATCTCATAATATAAAATTTATTTACTCACACAATTTCTTTTATGTGAAAATAGACTCAATAAGCTTTAATTTCATCTCTCATTCAACATATAAATCAATTTATACTATTTATGGTGATTTTTCAAATTCACGTAACTGCTGCTATTTCAATCTATTTTACTGAAAATTTTACTCTCCCATGTTTTCTTTATATTACTTTCATATATGCACACATAACACCAAGCATGTTCAATACTAGCCATACAAGTGAATAATCATCACCAATATTTACGAGTATTCATAGTGGCGCTTACACCATATCAGCCTTACCACAATTTCAATCACGTATCACATATCAAACACATTATGCACATACACACATGGTCACATGCACCCTTGTTCACACAAACACTTACTCACACGTACATTTACCACATTTCTCAATTGGTCACATTCACACCTGCATTTATTCATAATATGATCGCACCAATCACCATTAGTAAGTTATCTCATTGAACCCTTTCGGAAAACGCCCGATACTCGGTGGTCTCAGCACATAGCTCCACCTACACATAATTCGGCTTTCTTGTACACATGGTGAAGGTCCCTTATCACCCATGTGACCTAGCCATTCCATCTCGTAGCTTTCTTGTCTACATGGCGTCCAACACTAGGAACCACTCATGCGACCTAGCTACTCATAACCCATAGCTTTCTTGTACACATGGTATACACACAGTATTACACATGTGACCTAGCTACATATGAAATTATTAACCCGTAGCTTTCTTGCACACATGGTGAAAGTCCCTTATCATCCATCTGGGCTAGCTACATATCAAAATTTACCATCTCGTAGCTTTCTTATGCACACGGTGAAGGTCCCTTATCACTCGTGTGACCTAGCTACATAATGTCTGTATCTCTCGGTTTTCTGAAGGTTCAATCGAGAATTTCACATTCTATACATTTTTATATTATAGTTATCACCCAATGATTTCCATAATATCTAGCAAAATAATTATTGAACAAGTAAAATAAATACATTATTTACATATAAACTTTCCATTTCATATAATAACCATAGTCATAGAAAACACCTTTAAGCACAACATTTCAACCCATTTTCCTTGTCACATATGTCACCTTTTATCATAAACATATTATTAAATCAATTCACCAACATAATATACTAAACATGTAATTCAGCAAATATCAATTTAATACCACAATTTAGGTTTCAAACATACATTAGGACATTATTGCATTATTATTAACACACAACTTACCTCGGTGCAAAATATGACAAAATTTGCAATTTAGTCCGTAACCTTGCCTTTACCTCGTTCAAGGTCGATTCCACGTTCTTCTCGATTTATAATAACACATTTAGCTTATTTAATATTTATACTATTTAATTCATTCCAAAAATCACATTATGGCACAATTACATTTTTGCCCCCTAACTTTCACAAAATTACAAATTTGCCCCTAGGCTCGAAAATTAAATTTCATCCTATTTTCTTATATTTTATGACATGCTGAACATTTTTCCCTTCTATGGCAACATCAAATTCTCACTCTAACATGTACTTATGAGCATTAGGTATTTTTACCGATTATAACGTTTTACTCGTTTTCACGTAAAATCGCTTAGTAAAAGTTGTTTAACATAATTTCAGCCTTAATACTCTACCATAAAACATCAAAATACACACCTTTCACCTATGGGTAATTTTTCAAAGATGAACCCTAGCATGAATTATTGGTAGCGTAAGCTAAATCGAGCTATCGTGACTCCAAAACCGTAAATAACTTGAAAAATGGGCCTAGAACGGACTTACCATGATCTTAGAAAGTTGAGAAAACCCTAGCCATTTCTTCTCCTGGTAAATTTCGTCCATGTGAAGAAGATGGACAAATTTGGCATTTTAATTCATTTAATTACCAAATTACTAAAATGCCCCTAACTTAAAAATATCCCATTTCACTTATCTAATGTCCATTTTTGTCCAAAAATTTAACCAATGGTCTAATTTCCATTTAAGGACCTCCAATTTAAAATTTCATAGAAATTGGACACTTCTAACATGTAGAACTCAACTTTTGCACTATTTACAATTTAGTCCTTTTGACTAAATTGAGTGCCCAAACGTCGAAATTTTCGAACGAAATTTTCACGAAATCTTTCTGTGAAACCGTAGACCATAAAAGTATAATAAAAATAAGATTTTCCTCAACTTATTTTTGGCCCGAAAACCACTATTCCGACTAGGACCAAAATCGGGCTGGTACAATTCTCCCTCTCTTTAGGGATTTTCGTCCCCGAAAATCTTACCAAAAAAAGTTGCTTTCAACTCTCCTAAAACACTTTCACTAATCTTCTCAGAATTACAAATCAATTTAAATCTCATATATCTCTTTCCAATATCCTTTAAACTTTTAGCACACAGTGTCGGAGTACACCGTCAAAATCTGAACTACCCTCTTCGACTTATCATTGATATAAAAACAAATTACTGTGCCAAAATGCAATTGTATACTCAGAGTTCCCTATGGCTCATTCTATAATTACAATGTAACCTTCGGATCTCTATCCGACATAATGGAACTGGCACTCTTCATAATCAAATAATCTCAGAACCATATTACTCGGCTAATCTGTCAAATAAGAAATCTGCACTTAATGAAATGATCATACAGATCTTTCTTTTTCAATTGATCAACCATAAACCAATTATCATATTCCTTTTCGGGGATAATGACAATCCCGATATGAAATCTACGGTAACTCTATCTCATTATCACTTTCGCACAACCACTGACTGTTTTAGTCCTGAATTCACTTGATTTTCGGCTTTTATCTGTTAACATATCGTCATCTGAATACGGATCCAAGATATCATGTAACATACGCAATCATTAGCACATCTGCTTTATATGGCTGCACCGTTTATTACTCTTGGATGAACCGACGAACTACTACTGAGTCTCGTATTCAACTTCTGTACAAACTCCAGATTACCCAGTACGCGAATTCCATCTCAGAACAATAATGATAACAAGAATCAGGTCCAACTTGAAATTTGGAATAGAAAGTCGTTTCACACTGTACTAGTTTAGTTCACCACTCTCTATCACATTTCAGAGCTTCTCAATTCACAAAGCAAGTATCACTTAAGCTTTTAACTTAGCTAGTCCATCATCAAATAAGATAAATCGAGTAACCAGTACTCACAAAAATAAACAAAGATTTTCCATTCAAGCATCTGTAACAATACTTGCTTTCCAAAAGGTAAGTCGATAATCACTCTTAGTCTTTTAACATCTCAAAACAATCATGTTGTCTTAATTTCAGATCCTTCTGCGACATTAAATACTTTAACCCATTAAGATCAGGAAGCTTATACCATTTTTCATCGAACATACAGAATCATCCAATTCACAACACAGATATAAAAGTGACAGTCTCTAAATCATTAGTCGAACAGTTCTTTTTTTTTTCATGTGACTTTAACCGTCTGCATGTGCAAACTACTTCTTCACATGTATTAAAACATATTTTGATCTGTTCAATAGTACGTTATTGAAAAAAATCGCAATTTCCTTACTCAATTCAAACTGAACTCAGAACTAGAGCTTCGGTTAATAATACTTTTAACCGTTTAGAACTTTTGCTAACATGCATAGATCATTCGAACTTTCATAAATGTGATGACTTTATCAATCAGTACAGCTTTAAGTTGTAATAACATCATTCGATTAAAATAATCCAATAGGCATATCTCTGTATCATACTTTCCAGAATATAATTTCTTCATTCAGACTATCCGTCTATATACTCTTGAATGCACAAAATTCATTAATATACTTGAGGATACTATAAATACACATAACTCAATTGAATCAAATAGCCGAGACTAGCTTCTTCTTTATCTTTGACATTGCATAATCTATGTAATCTTTAAAACATTTTGATATTTCTTCTAAAGCTATTTTCACTTTCCAACAATTCTCATCTCTGTATACATTACTAATTACTTCATCACTAACTCTGTAGTTTCACACTTATGAACTTATTCAACGTGGTTCTCGTAAAATTTCGTCATAAAGCATCACTGATAAGGGGGTGAGGTCATACAGCCTCTAACTTGACGCTCATAAATACACACATATGACTTAACATTCATCATTAACGTAATATCATCATAATCACATAATTCACTTCAGACAATTTAATATGCTTATTCATTTTACGAATGTTTTCTGTCATTCACAATTTCAAACAATGAAATTTACTTACTAGCATTTTTCAAATTAGAGAACGCCTTACGGGTTCGAGTACGTCGTTTACTTGATGCCGTAGTCCAACTATGGTCTTACACGTACACACATGTACTGCCATGGTCCAACCATGGTCTTATCTGTCAATTCATCATTGAACGATCGCACTCATTTCCTCGTTAGCAAAGACGTAAAACATAACATCATACTGTCTGTAATTTAATAAGTAAACATAAAATTCAACCACATTAACATACTGATTACACTTATTCAACAAGTGTACATAACCACACATTCCATCAATTTGTGTAGGTGTACTTATCATATTCACTTAATCAAATAGGTTGGGCACATATCATCATATGCATGCCAAGCAAATATGAATGGGTTTATCACCACATAAACATTCATTGTATTCCACGTTTCCACATTTCTCAACTCATTATTATCTCACTTCGTACATTAACACATACATATCATGAACTTCTATCCATACCTTTCTAAGTTTAGTCTCATCATAAACACATTTCAATCACCTCGATATCATTTTTTTTAGCATCATCGAAAATAGCTCGGTTGGAAGTCATCTTTGTGTTAACAAAATAATTTTGTTAGAGCCGGGAGATTTCACACTATCACGGTCTACATATGGCATGTATAGCTAGACTCACATACGATATGTTAGTCCGAGAATCGACTAAACCATAGCTCTGATACCACTAAATGTAACACCCAAGACCCGAGTCTGAAGCTGGGACTGGATACGAGACATTACCAGAACACATGCACTTGTAAACGTATTAAACCAAGTCATAAAATTTCATCCAAATTATGCATCTCATTAATTGCATCATCACAAACATATAACTTGAATAACACTAGCCAACTTCAATGGCCTTATACAAAATGGACTACTAAATATTAAAGGCCAACATTTTAGGTTAAACCAATTATGACATATACAAATGACTATGTCCCCTATACATGCCATAAACTTAAGAGGTTTGTATTCACTTTTATCCCACGATGATAGCTTGATAGTGTGATTACATCTCCGGTGATCTCCAACTCGAGCTAGCATACAACCCTATAAGATATGGGAAAGGAATGGAAGTAAGCTACAAAGCTTAGTAAGTAAGTATGTAAATAATAAGTGATTTATTAACAGGCTTTTATAAATCTTCACAATATGTTCTCAAGATAATACAATCATAATTTCACATAGTTCCACTTTTTAATCATGTTCATCTCAAGCTATCTACTGGAGTCACAGTCACTAAATTATTTATATCTTGAGCTACGGAACTCCAAATTAAGATCCGCTAATTTTCCCTGAAACTAGGTTCATATATTTTCTTACCATAAAATTTCAAGAATTTTTTGTTTACCCAATCAATACATTTTATTCATTAAAGATTCCCCTGTTTCACTATTCGATAGCTCTAATACCTCTCCACTAAAATTAAAATCTCTCATTATAAAGAGTTTGGATAACCTTCCCGTTTGTCTCTCTCGAAAGTAGACTCACCAAGTATTCTGAGAATATAAATTACACACCATAACCATTTTTATACAATTTTTAGTGATTTTCCAAATTTGGAACAGGGGATTTCAAAAAACCATTCAGACCCTGTCTCACCAAAATTTAAATATCTCATAATATAAAATTTATTTACTCACACAATTTCTTTTATGTGAAAATAGACTCAATAATATTTAATTTCATCTCTCATTCAACATATAATTCAATTTATACTATTTATGGTGATTTTTCAAATTCACGAATCTTCTTGCTTGTTTCAATCTATTTTCTTGAAAATTTTACTCTCCCATGTTTTCTTTATATTACTTTCATATATGCACACATAACACCAAGCATGTTCAATACTAGCCATACAAATTAATAATCATAACCAATATTTACGAGTATTCATAGTGGCGCTTACACCATATCAGCCTTACCACAATTTCAATCACGTATCACATATCAAACACATTATGCACATACACACATGGTCACATGCACCCTTGTTCACACAAACACTTACTCACACATACATTTACCACATTTCTCAATTGGTCAAATTCACACCTGCACTTATTCATAATATGATGGCACCAATCACCATTAGTAAGTTATCTCGTTGAACCCCTTCGAAAAATGCCCGATACTCGGTGGTCTCAGCACATAGCTCCACCTACATATAATTCGGCTTTCTTGTACACATGGTGAAGGTCCCTTATCACCCATGTGACCTAGCCATTCCATCTCGTAGCTTTCTTGTCTACATGGCGTCCAACACTAGGAACCACTCATGCGACCTAGCTACTCATAACCCGTAGCTTTCTTGTACATATGGTATACACACAGTATTACACATGTGACCTAGTTACATATGAAATTATTATCCCGTAGCTTTCTTGCACACATGGTGAAAGTCCCTTATCATCCATGTGGCCTAGCTGCATATCAAAATTTGTCATCTCGTAGCTTTCTTGTGCACACGGTGAAGGTCCCTTATCACTCGTGTGACCTAGCTACATATTGTCCGTATCTCTCGATTTTTCGAAGGTTCAATCGAGAATTTCACATTCCATACATTTTTATATTATAGTTATCACCCAATGATTTCCATAATATCTAGCAAAATAATTATTGAACAAGTAAAATAAATACATTATTTACATATAAACTTTCCATTTCATATAATAACCATAGTCATAGAAAACACCTTTAAGCAGAACATTTCAACCCATTTTCCTTGTCACCTATGTCACCTTTTATCATAAACATATTATTAAATCAATTCACCAACATAATATACTAAGCATGTAATTCAAAAAATATCAATTTAATACCACAATTTAGGTTTCAAACATACATTACGACATTATTGCATTATTATTAACACACCAACTTACCTCGGTGCAAAATATGACAAAATTTGCAATTTAGTCCGTAACCTTGCCTTTACCTCTTTCAAGGTCGATTCCACATTCTTCTCGATCTATAATAACACATTTAGCTTATTTAATATTTATACTATTTAATTCAGTCCAAAAATCACATTATGGCAAAATTACATTTTTGCCCCTAACTTTCACAAAATTACAAATTTTCCCCTAGGCTCGAAAATTAAACTTCATCCTATTTTCTTATATTTTATGACATGCTGAACATTTTTCCCTTCTATGGCAACATCAAATTCTCACTCTAACATGTACTTATGAACATTAGGTATTTTTACCGATTATGACGTTTTACTCGTTTTCACGTAAAATCGCTTAGTAAAAGTTGTTTAACATAATTTCAGCCTTCATACTCTACCATAAAACATCAAAATACACACCTTTCACCTATGGGTAATTTTTCAAAGATGAACCCTAGCATGAATTATTGGTAGCATAAGCTAAATCGAGCTACCGTGACTCCAAAACCGTAAATAACTTGAAAAACGGGCCTAGAACGGACTTACCATGAGCTTGGAAAGTTGAGAAAACCCTAGCCATGTCTTCTCCTGGTAAATTTCGTCCATGTGAAGAAGATGGACAAATTTGGCATTTTAATTTTGTTTTTAATTCATTTAATTACCAAATTACCAAAGTGCCCCTAACTTAAAAATATCCCATTTCACTTATCTAATGTCCATTTTTGTCCAAAATTTAACCAATGGTCTATTTTCCATTTAAGGACCTCCAATTTAAAATTTCATAGAAATTGGACACTTCTAACATGTAGAACTCAACTTTTGCACTATTTACAATTTAGTCCTTTTGACTAAATTGAGTGCCCAAACATCGAAATTTTCGAATGAAATTTTCACGAAATCTTTCTGTGAAATCGTAAACCATAAAAATATAATAAAAATAAGATTTTCGTCAACAGATTTGTGGCCCCAAAACCACTATTCTGACTAGGCCCAAAATCGGGCTATTACACCAAAAGCCTATATATATACCCTAAGTATGACCTAAAAGGGGGAGCCCAAGGCTATCGTCTAGGGGCGTCTTGCTAGGCCAGAGAAGGCAGATTTGTGGGGATTCACTCGAGGATAGCCAGTTGATTCATCTCTAGAAGTCAGAATTATACTCAAGACGGAGGATCTCTCCTTCAATTCCTTCAAGGGGTTTTAGGGATTTCTTATGTTTTATTTTATTGTTTTGAACTAAACCCTCAGATACCAGAGGGGGATGAAACTTAGATGAATCTTGTTATCGTTTACTGAACTATATGATAAATATTTGACTTGTTCTTAATTATGTGTTCTTAATTATGTGTTCTTAATTCTTGTGTTGATATTTCCGGGATATTGATTCAAGTTTGATGTGCTTAGGTGGAGGAGTAAAAATCCCTGTCTAAGAGTAGATCTAACATAATTAAGCAGATTTGATCACGCGCCTAGAGATAGGGTGACAAGATTTTGCCGGATTAGGGTGAAACCTAATATGGGATTCCATAGATCGAGTTAATGCAATTCTAGGGGTTTTAATTAGAAAGAGATTTCAATTAATCAACCTAGGGTTAGACGTTATTTGCTTCGAGAGAGGGTTTAATATACATTATGGAATCTTATGGATCAAGTCAAATGAATAAATCGTCTGGTTCAGAGTTAGATAACAAGTGAAGTCTAGGTGGATTCTTCCTTGGGTGTCGTCCTAATCAATTGGTTTTCCCTCAAGTTGTTTTCCCCAATTTCATTCTTCTTTGTCTTGGAGTCTTTAATTTAGTAGTTAATTAATTTAGATTAAACAACAAATTCCCTTTATTTTAGGCTAGATAATAAAAAGAGAGTTAGTATTAGTACTTTTAGTTCCTTTGGGTTCGACATTCCGGTCTTGCCACTAAACTATACTACTGTTCGATAGGTGGGCTTGCCTCAAATCATTGTCATAGTTAGTTTCCAGGTTCGATCATTGTTTTTTATAAATTTTAAGACTTTGACATCGCAAAAACAACGACCAGCTACAGGTTCAAACCTTCTACAACGGTTTGAATCCCTCAACTAGGCAGTTGATCGATGCATCAGCCCATGGAACTCTAAATAATAAAACACCCGAAGTGGCTTATGAATTTATAGAAGAGATGGCACTGAATAATTATCAATGGCAAGTCATGAGGACAAAACCAATGAAAGAAGCCAGTATTTCCAATTTAGATGCAGTCACCATGTTATCAAATCAAATAGAACAATTAAATAAGAAAATTGATGGTTTATATGTTTCTACGCAGGTACATCTGATGATGCAATGTGATACAAATGGAGGTGGAATGAACAATCCAGAATGTTTACCCTTCGCTCCTAGCACAAAGAACGAACAAATCAATTATATGGGTAATAATTCTAGGCCTTAAAATAACCCTTATAGTAATTACTATAATGCAGGTTGGAGGAACCATCCCAATTTCTCCTGGGGTGGTTAAGGAAATTAGAGACCACAAGCCCCTCTAGGCTTCCAACAACAACCTTACCAGCAAGAGAAGAAGCTAAACCTTGAGGAGATGTTGACCAAGTTTATCACGGTGTCAGAAACACGTTTTCAGAACACTGAGGCAGCACTAAAGAATCAGCAAGCATCGATTCAAGGGCTCGAAAACCAAATAGGTCAACTTGCTAAGTTAATTTCTGAACGACCACAAGGTAGTTTACCTAGCAATACCGAAACTAACCCAAGGGAGCAGCTTCATGCAATTACTGTTCGAGATGAAGAAGGATTAGTTGAATCTAAACCATAGCCGAGGTAAGAAATTGTGGTAAATAATGATAAGGTTGAGGTAAGCCAGAAAGAGCATAAACCAGTTGTTGCAGAATATAAACCTCGAGTGTCATATCCTAACGCGACGAAGAGAGACCACACGAACGAACAATTTGGTAAATTTCTTAAACTTCTAAAAAGTTACATATTAACTTACCATTTGTTGAAGCTCTTTCGCAGATGTCCAATTGCGTTAAAATTTTAAAGGATCTTTTTGCAAAAAAAAAGAAAGTTAGATGATTCATCGACTGTGGAGCTTAATGCAGTTTGCTCTGCCGTATTACAAAATAAACTACTCAACAAATTGAAAGATCCAGGGAGTTTTACTATTCCTTATTTAATTGGTAGTTTGAATATTAATAATGCTTTAGCTGATTTTGGGGCTAGTATTAATTTCATGCCTATAAAATGTTTAAGCAATTAGGTATTGGGAAACCCAAACAAACTATGATGAGTATTCAATTAGCAGATAGAACCATTAGATTTCCTAGGGGTATTATTGAAGACGTTCTTGTAAAAATTGATAAATTCATATTCCTAGTTGATTTTGTTGTTTTAGACTTGGTCGAGGATAGTGACGTACCTTTGATTCTAGGTCGGCCTTTTTTAGCAACTGCTAGAACTATAATTGATGTTGGTACAGTTGAATTAGTACTTTGTGTAGGTGACAAAACGATTATTCTCCAAGCTCGTGATTCGATTAAGACATCTAGTAATCGAGATGATTTTACAAGTTCTATTAATATGAGTAACCATGTGGCTCAACCTCCTTTGCAAGAAACCCCTCGAAAAAACGTAATGGAGCCACGTTTCAGTCCATACGATAGAAACAGAATGGTTTACGAAGAATGAATGTTGCAAATCGATGAACTAGATGAATGGCGGACACATGTCAAGGAGAAACCGAGAAAGCACGATGCAAAGCCAAAGTGACACCATGATGAGCATGTGGATAGAACAAACCAATTTAAGGTTGGGGACAAGGTATTACTAGATAAAATGGATCCTCGAATTTCCACTTCAGAGCTTGATGCAAACGGATCAAACCCTTTAAATAAGTGCTTCTCGAGAGGCAACCCGAGTGTTAACACTGCTAATTCCTTTAATTTTATTTCATGTTATTTTTATAACTGATTCATTTTCAAAATAAAAAAAATGTGTTTTTTTAACCCACATGGCCTGGACACACGGGCGTGTCCCAGGCCGTGTGCACTATAAGGGATTCGACAGTGAGTTACACGGCCTGGCGACATGGCCATGTGACCCACACTGCTTGGACACACGGGCGTGACCTTTTCCGTGTGGATCTTGGGTCTTTATTTTTAAAAAATTCGATGGAGACACGGCCTAAAATGATCCATACGGCCGTGTGCGCATGGGCGTGCCCTAAGCCATGTGAGTCATGTAGCTAATATTATTCAATTTTAAAACAATTCAGAGAGTTCGTGTGTGAGACACGGCCGAGCCACACGAAAGTGTAGGCTCTCACATGGGCATGGAAGAAACAAATGAGATTGCACACGGGTGTGTCCAAGGCCGTGTGAAGACTGGGTTTAAAATCTTTCTCATACACGAGCTGAAAAAGAACCACACGGGTATGTGACATGGCCGTGTGGCCCAACATGGGCCTTTACACGGCCGTGCCCCCTATTTAACCCAAACAACCCTAATTTTACTTTTCATTTTGTCTTCTTCCCAACCAACCCTAGCCACCGCCGTTCACCATCCCCTTTTACAACTTCGGCCATCCAAATCGCCCCTCTCCCTCATCGATAACCCCCCATCCATTGCCCCGCACGTCGTCACCCTGCTCACCAAACCGCCCACAAACCACCTCCCCTCGTCATCCCTTTTATTTCCCTCCCCAACCCCTTCCCCCTCTCCCTTCAACGCGCACAAACCCACCCATGCCCTAGCTCCCCATTTTCCTTCCCCCCAATGACCCCTTACCCCACCCCCATCACTCACACCTACACACACCAACCCCTTCCCTTCACCCTCATTACGCACCCATGCCTCACCCACTTACACGCACCTCCCAACACCCTCAACAACCCCGTTCCACCACCATTTCCCACAGCCTCGTTGCACTCCACCGTGCGCCAAGCGATGTTCCCGTCGCCCCCAATAGTTCCGGTCACCAACCACTGTTTGCCCTATTTTATTATTTGTTTATTTGTTTATTACTTAATATTATTATTTTTAGTTATATTATTCTATTTTTCTAGTTGTAATTGTTTCTTGTCATTATTGTCATTATTATTACTATCATTAGTTTATTTTAATTATTTGTTTACTATTTTTTATTATTATTGTTCTTAGTATGTGCCTTATGTTTTTATACTTTTTATTCTTTTCTTTATTTTATATATATATATTATTTTTTATTATTCTTCTTGGTCTTTCATTATCTTTATCGTTTTTAGTTTTTCATTTCATTTTTTTTCTTCATTATTATTTCTTAGTAGTTTGCATGTTTAGTATAATTAGTACATAATTTATGCATGATTGATAATCGTCAATATTGTTTTAGGCGTCAATTTTCTATTCAGCCTGTTTTGATTTCACTGCGTGTCATAGGATGATTCTTAGTCTTATAGTTTTCGTTACACGATTGTTTTGTCACCTGTCTATTTGTTTATTTGGTATTGCTTATGTTATTTTTCTGATAGTAAATTATTTTATTTTTCAGGCACATCATGACAAACACTCGCAGTAAATCCAAGGTTGCCATCCCCGCTTCGAAAAAGCAAAAGACCCCTGACGCGACCTCCTCCTTGAGCATTTCCGCCGAGGCCCGCCACCCCTATGTTTGATTTTCAGCGGGTCCCCAGGAGGATTTATATCACCTTCTCGGACTGCAACCACTCGGTTTAGGCCACTGTATTGATTGGGCCGCTTTGGAACAGGTCCAATTAGCTGATTATGTGCGCGCCATTATTGCCACAACCCCGTGAGATCGGTTTTTCTCTATTGTCGAGCCTACATACATGGAGCTAACTTTGGAACTCTGTTCAGCATTTACTCTACAGCATGTGATGACGGCCATTGATGAGCCAGGCACCATCACTTTCAGACTTGGTGGCATGGCGCGCTATATGAGTGTCCCTGAGTTCGGCGCTACTTTGGGACTATACACTGAAGAGTTTATGAGTACCCAGAAATTCCTCCGCCTACACCAGCACATCCACTACTCGTCATCTCTTTGTTGGGTGGATCTCACGGTGAGTACGAGACCTTATTATGCAAGTCGCTCGAATTTGACTTTTCTCCCTCTGGCTTTACGGTTTATTCATGCTCTCTTTGATCACACTTTGGCCGGTATGAGAGAGAGCACCGGAGTCGTCAGTACCACCGATACATATTTTTTATGGAGCATGACCATAGGGCATATTTTCAATTTAGCATACTTCATCGCCCTTGCATTTCGCCATCAAACAGACCGCAACAGGAAGGGTCCTATCTGTTTAGGCCCTTATGTGACTCGACTAGCTCGACACTTCGATCTCTTCGACACACCGGAGCAGTCCTCTACGCTTACACTCGCCGGCCAGATGTCCCCACAAGGAATATCGAGCATGACCCATATGAGGATGATCGAGCAACTTCGTGGAGTAAATCATCCTCAGTACCGACTATATCATTCTGACTCTCAGAATGAACCCAAGGACTTCACTGATAACGTCTCTTTCCATCACGAGGATCCACCTCATCCTCCACCTTCGAGTCACCGTCCTGTTTCTTCTGCTGTTACTTTAGAGGACCTCTCCGAGTGGTTCACTCACTTTGAACAGCATTGCTTTCAAAGGTTCGACAATATTGATGCCACATTGCAGCAGATCTGTCCGCACCTCCATATCTCCTCGTCAACGTCGATGACTCACGACACTGCCGCCTCTAACGATGAGGACCATTAAGTTTATTTGTTTTATTTTTATTTTTATGTTTATGTTTATGTTTATTATTATTTTTAGTTGTTTTTATTGTTATTTTCTTAAACTGTTTTAGTTTTTCTCTTTTGAACTATATTTTTCATTTTATGGTTGTTTCTAATCGAGTTAGTAACCTTTTAATCTTATTCACCATTTGTGTTTATTTTCTTCTTTATTTTGGTCGGAATCATGCACTACATCTAGATTTGTTTACAATTTTGCTTTTCACCATTCTGGCAATTTCATCCAATATTCAGGGCAGTTTCAATTTTCACCCTTTCTTATGATATTCTACTTATACTATGATTTTATCTATTTGTACATTGAGGACAATGTACATCTTAAGTGTGGGGAGGTTATTTATATAATTATTAAAAAATCCCTGAATTATATCTTGTATTTAAGTAATTTTTTCATTCTTCCATTAGAATGATTTTTTGTCGATTTTGAATATTTGTTGATGTGTTCTAGATTAATTTATCGATAATTGTGTATTGGTTGATTTAAAATTTTAAGACATGAGAGAATCAAGCATGATAAGCTATTTTTCAGAAATTAAATTTTTTTTGGTTGTTTCCCTAAATTGAAGTATTATCTTGAAGTTTGAGATTTGCAAGATTGACATCAAAAACCATGATTTTTTGTGAGATTTTGAGCTTTCAGAGCATAAATTTTTCTTGCTCATTTTATTATTGGTTATGAGTGTGCCAATTTGATTTGTTATTCTATAATTTGTTTCGATTATACATGTCGAGACCACACCTTTTAATTTGATATACTGAGATGATAAAAGCACTTAGGTTTTAACCCACTTATCCCATAAAAAGTCTACCTACATAATTAACCCTTAGTGAACCCCGTTGAGCCTAACACACCATTTCTTGATTTACCCATTAATGTTAACCCATAACTCATTTTTTCATTGAGACTTTTTCTCGTTTTATTGACTCTCTTTTTGTCGAGATTTGATTTTGTTAATTGCTCAACTATGCTCTCCTGTTTGATTTGCTGAATTATTTCTAATTGTTCTATATAAAAAAAACAAAAGAAAAAAAATTGATTATTATTTAGTTCTAAATTGATTGAGCTTGAACAGTTAAATCCATATTTTAAAAAGAAGCTCGTTTTTATTCTTGAATAGTTCTCGATTGATTTAATTGTTTTTAATTCAGCACTTGTTTAATTTTTCTAGTGTGGCAATTTATCAATTCAATCTCGATTATAACCAACTTTTCTGGCCTTTCTCCACACCCTTAACCTAAGCCACAATACAACCTCTTAAAGACCTTTTGATTTGTGTATCATATCATTTTATAGTGTTGGAGATTTGATTTTCAAGCAAGCCTATGGTAATGACTTTTCTTGTTTGACTATTGAGTGCTTATTCCTGAACCTTAAACACTTTGAGTGATTTAAGTGAATCTTTAGTGAGGATGTCGATTCTTGTAGATTTTGAATTAAAGGTAACTACTTAAATGAGGGGAGACACCTATGTTTTCGTATTTCAAAATGTTAGCTTGGATTGTTTGAGACTTTAGTGCTCTTTTGGTTGAATTATCAATGCAAGATTATTTATGAATTGTTTTGAGATATTATTGATTGGAATTACAAGTTGAGAAATATTAATTTTAATGTGAGTTGAGAATTTTGCTTGAGGACAAACAAACGCTTAAGTGTGGGGATATTTGATAAGGTATAAAAATAACATATTTTAATCTCATTTGTAATGCGTTTTTGGATGATTAATTATGCAAATTAGTGAATTTGATGCTCCTAATCCTTTAAATTCATGTTTCTAAACTTAAGAGAGCATTTGGAAGCGAAAGGAGTGAAAAAAGAGCCAAAATCGGACAAAAAAAGTTGTTTTCAGGATCCACACGGCCTGGGCATTTCCACACGGGCTGGCCACACACCCATGTGCCTGTCGGTGTCAATATTGCATCCTGCTTCCCAAATACGTGGAAAAACCCAATTTTTAGGCTTTCTAAGCACTCTAAAGTGTATAAATACCAATTAGAAGAAGACCTAAGTGAGGGGGAAATCAGAGAAGATTGAAGAAAATACTCGAAGAATGCCATCGAAATCAACTCGGAAGTAGATCTCCCTCAAGATTGAAGATCTCCGTTAAATTTCTTTCAAAGTTTTATTGAGTTTCTTTATGTCTTGTGGTTATCCTAACTTTGAGATGTTTCTATTCAGGATTATGAACTAAATTCCCTAGATACCTAGGGAGGATGAAAACTACGATGAATCTTATTATTTGATTTCTGATTTACATGATAAATACTTGATTCTTGTTCTCAATTATGTATGCTTATTTCTTGTTTTAATATCTCCGCGATATTAATTCATGTTTCATGTACTTATTTTAGTGGAGCAAAAGTTCATGTTTAAGAGTAGATCTAACATAATTGGTGGAGTTGCATGCAATCCTAGAAATAAGACGACATAAATCTACCGGATTAGAGTCAAATCTAATATGGGAATCCATAGATCGAGTTAATGTGACAACAGGGGTTTTAATTAGAAAGAGATTTCAATTAATCAACCTAGAGTTAGTTGTTCTTACTCTCAAAAGAGATATTAACATAATTTCGGGATTTCTACGGATCAAGACACAAGTGAATAAACCGTTTAATTCAGGTTCATAATAATAGGTGAAGTCTAGGTGGATTCTTTCCTGGGAATTGTCTATCTCATTGGTTATCTTCGTTTATTTTCCTATTTCATTCTTTATTGCGTTCTTATTTAGATTAGTTTAGTAATTTTAGATTAAAAACAATCATTCCAATTTGTCGGCTAAATAATAGAAAAACGGTTATTACTAGTACTTTTAGTCCTCGTGGATACGATATTCCCCACTCACCATAGCTATACTATTGTTCGATAGCTGCGCTTGCCTTAGTCGTATTTATAATTAGTTTAGTGACCACCATTGGGATGCCATTTTTCTTTTTTCTTCAGGGGAACAGCCTAATGGTTGAATGTCTCTACCTATTATTTGCAATAGCAGCAGTAGGCATCAGCTCCATTTTATATATACATCAGGTCATACAGATAAAAGGAATCTCAAATACTTCTTTAATCAGCAATTTCTTATTGTTTCTTCACTCAATTTGGATATCGATCTAAACACTCTATCAGCATTGTTTATGCAAAATGTCTTCTCTCAACCAGCTCTCCTGCTCAGTGCTATCCAATTAAGTTAATATCATCCAATTTCCCCGTGCACAAGTTAGCTGTTGTCATTGTATAATTGAAATAAGACAACTGCAAACAATAAATATTTGCACCAGTGTAGTTACATATTCTATCCATTTCTATATGATATTGTGACCCTTGGAAGTCGAAACCTAACATTTTCATTTTTTCTCCTCATAAAAGAAGTGACATTATAATACACACGCACACTAAATTAAAAGATCATGTACTATAATTGTATATTTTGCGAGTTTTCCTCCTGTTGGGTGTTTTATTGAGCATTTTTTGAGGCAAATACAGATTGTTTGAACTTTTATCCAATGCCTACTTGCTGCTCATCCTCCTCATTCACATGTTCAGATGCTCCATTATGCTAACCAAAGTAGAATGATTAAATTAAATTTCTTAAGGGTTTCGAAATAATTGCTAAACAAGATCCTGTAGGATGACATTGGCTTTTGAGTAATTCATTTTACTATTCATAATTAGTTATCATTTGAAGCATGCATAACCGTGTTCACCATATGGTGGTCAAGCTTTCAATTATCTCCAACGACATAAAAGGAATCATGACAAGTAAGATATTCAGAAAGTTTCTCAGCTTCAAAATTTGGTGATAAAGACTGTCATTCAACTTGCAAAACTAGATCTTAATCTAACAGGCCTAAAAGGTGCACCAATCCATTCTGGAATGATTATTAAAATTTATCCCCGAACGAATAAAACAGAGGAAATTTGTGGGAAAAACAATTAGACCGTATTACTTTCCTATTACTAACTAGAAACATGTAAATTTCTATTTATATACAATTGGAATCTCAAATTAACAGTTTTGAGTATGTTGAGTGTAGTGATTGTAGCTATGATCAAACTTGTTGGAATTTCGATACTGTTGCGAGATGACCATTCATGCAGCAGACACATTTGGCGAACCCATTAAGATTGGTGATCTCACAGAAAGTGGCAAGCTCATTAATTTTGGCGAACAAAAAATTATGAACAGGATTTAAAGAGTTTACTTGTAAGTGAAGTTTACTTGCAAGACAAGTTATACAAAATATATTTACTTTCTAGAAGGTCTGGTTTTTTATTAGTATAGTATAAATATCTTTGTTATTTCTTTCCATATTTAGGAGTTTTTTCTTGCTATAAATACCATTGTTACATTGTTCAAAATAGATGAGTGAAAAATAATAAAAACCTTAGCAGTCATTTTTGTTGCTAATTTTTTTCGTTTCTTCTCTAAAATTCTTCCCTTCTTAGTATCAAAATTCTAACAAGTGGTATTAGAGCTATCTTCATAAGAGTCTTAATTGTTTGTTCTTAGTTACACATAGCTTCCGCATGTTTTTCACCACCTTCACCATTCATTTTTAATGGTGAAAATTATCATATATCGATTGTTGAGATGGAGACCTATCTACAAGCTTATGACTTGTGGGAGGTTGTGAGTACTGACTTCAAGCTCGCACCATTAAGGGACAACACTACAGTTGCTCAAATTAAACACCACGGTGACGAGTGAGCTAAAAGATACAAGGCAATGTCTTGTATTCAAAATGGCATATTGGATGTCCTATTCACACGCATTATGGCCTGTGAAACCACAAAAGAAGCTTGGGATAAGCTAAAGGAGAAGTTTCAAGGTTCAGATAAGACCAGACAACAACTCAATAATCTCAGGAGAGATTCTGAGAATTTGAAGATGAAGGAGTCGGAAACAATGAAGCAATATGCAGACAGGATTATGGTGGTTGTAAATAACATCAGGTTACGTGGGGAAGAGTTCGCAGATAGCAAGGTCGTTGAAAAGGTCATAAAAACACTTCTTGAGAGGTTTGAATCAAATATTTCCTCACTCGAAGACTTAAGGGATCTCTCGGTGATCTCTCTTTCAAAATTGATAAATGCATTGTATGCTTAAGAACAAAGAAAAGCATCAAGGCATAATGAGCACACAGAAGAAGAAGCTTTGCGATCCTTGAGTATTAAAGGTGCGAACCCCTAGAAACATAAGGGAAATAAAGGTTGGTCAAAGAGGAAGGAGAAGTTGATGCAAGATGGTGGAAAGAAGAAATATTCACCATGTTCGTATTGTAAGAAAAACACTCATCCTGAGAAATATTTCTAGTACAGACCAGATATTAAGTGCAGATCATGCAAGCAATTAGGTCATACGGAGAAGGTATGCAAGAACAAAGGGTGAACCCCTCAACAGAATATGCAGGCTTAGGCAACTAAGGAAGATTGCATTCAAGTGGAGTAGGTGTTCACAGCCACAAGTTCTGCATCAAAGAACAAAGTCAAGAAAGGTTGGTTGATCGATAGTGAAGGCACCAACCATATGACCTCAGATGAAAGAATCTTCAAGAAAATTGACCGAAGTTGTGATCTTAAAGTGAGGATTGGTAACGGCGAACTCTTAGAAGCTATGGGTAAGGGTGAAGTTGTGATTAATTCGTCATCGGGTGCTAAAGTAATTTCTGACGCTCTCTTTGTACCTGCGATAGATCTAAATCTTCTGAGCATTGGTCAACTACTTGAAAAAATTTATAATGTAGTTTTTAAGAATTATGGCTGCATAATATTTGATTCATTGGGACATTAAGTTGTAACAGTCTCGATGAGAAATAGAAGTTTTATGTTAGACTGGAATTTGGCAAACTCAAGGTCCTACACTAGTACGGTCAATGATGAAAACCTTTGGCACAAAAGAATGAGACATACGAACTATAAGTCCCTTATTCGAATGTGCGAAGCAGGTTTAGTTCAAGAAACAATCAGTGTTGAGAAGCAAAATTGTACTTGTGAAGTCTGCCAACTTGGAAAGCAGACGAGGTTACCATTCCTAGCGAACAAAGCTTGGCGAGCTCAAGAAAAGCTACTGTTGGTGCAACCTGACGTGTGTGGACCCATGAAAACACCCTCATTAAATGGGTGTAGATACTTTGTTTTGTTCATTGATGACTACAGCAGGTATTGCTGGGTGTATTTTTTGAAACAAAAAAAACTGATGTTGCATAAGTATTTTGGAAACTTAAAGTACAAGTTGGAAACCAGACTGACAGGAAACTGAAAAATATCAGGTCTGAGAATGAAACCAAGTACACTTTTGAGAGATTCCAAAACTACTGTGAAGAAGCTAGAATCATCACCAGCTCACCAATATTTACATTCCACAGTAGAATAGAGTGTGCGAAAGAAAGAATAGGATAGTAATAGATATGGCAAGGTGCCTATTATTTAAAAGTAGGTTGCCAAATGAGTTTTGGGCTGAGGCAATGAACACATCAGTCTATTTGCTGAACAGGCTACCATCTAAGGCAGTAAAAGAGATGACTCCATTCGAAGCATGGTTTGGAAACAAACCATTTGTTTCTTACTTAAAATTTTTTGTTGTGTCTATTTTGTTCATGTTCCACATGTGAAAAGGAACAAGTTAGAAATGAGGTCGCAGCCATGTATCTTCCTTGGGCATAGCAACAATAGGAAGGGATATAGAATTTATGATCCTTCCTCCAAGAAAATTTTGGCGAGCAGGGATGTTGTGTTCGATGAAAGTAAAACATGGAATTAGGATGCTACTGAGGTTGAGCAAAGGTTGGGCAAACTGGGTTCGCAAAACTATTATGATGATGGCGAGCTGAGGTCGTGGTCTAGCAATGAGTTAACTAAAGTAGACTTTGATGACAGTCCAGTAAGGAGCACACGATCCATTGATGATGTAACACCCCAAACCCGGCCTAGAAGTTAGGCCCGAATCTGACGTGTCACATTGAAGTGTTTTTCGAAAACCATGTTTTCGTTGAAAACCCTTCTTGTTTAAAGGCTTAAGTAAAAACCCAGTTACGTTAGTTTATTTTTAAAACGTGGTACATTGAAAAATTATTAGTTTTAATCCCAAAACATCTTTTCAGTTGCGAAAGCTGATTTTGAAAGTAATTGATTTACGAAAAAGATTAAGTCACGAAACCATTTCGAAAATGTTACGAAAACGTAGTGTTGTTTTAAAAACAGTTAGCATTTTGGAAAACCGTGATTTACTTCTAACGGATATAATTCAAAGTAAAGAAAGACCCAGAGTTAAAACCCAGAAACTTAAAGCGGCCTTATTTGTAACACCCCTTACCCGGGTTCTACGCCAGAACCGAGCTCGAGACGTTACCATACTAAAACCTCACGATCGCCACTTAGGCAAATCGTGACTACTCTCTTTAGTCACCTCAATCACCTCATTCTCGACTTACGAGGCCTCACTCATACACACGAGGGCTCTCAAGACTAATCCGAAACTTTTACGATTCTTAAAATTTTTCTCTTCAAATACAGGGCTCACACGCCCGTGTAGAACGAGACACGCCCGTGTGTAGACACACATGCCCATGTCCTCAACCCGTGCATAAAAACCCAAGCATTCTGCCAATGCCCCCACGGCTAGGGCACGCCCGTGCTCCTCAACCGTGGTGAATACTGATTACTCTCACATGGCCTCAAAGCCTAGTCACACGCCCGTGTGGCTAGCCCGTGGCCAATACTGACTAAACTCACACGGCCATGGCACGCCTGTGGCCTTAGCCCGTGTGTAAAACCTTGATATACTGACTTATTCAACACGGCCTAGGCACTGCCCATGTCTTGGCCGTGCGTATCTACGACTTGAACAAACGGCCGTGTGATCAGCCCGTGGTCTATTCTGACTTAAGGTACTAAGGTGCAGGATGCACACGGCCTAGACACACGCTCGTGTGTCTATCCGTGTGGGCACTTAGAAGATATCTTCCAAGCCTTTTTCCACCCACATTTGCATACATTCATACCTCATCACATAACTACACATAGTATCAACATTGCTCTTGAATTAAAGACATTTGATTAGAAAAGAATGAGGTTTTTATCCCATACACTAGGGAGAACTAATTTCCCATATAATTACAAACAATTTAGGCCATCATCTATGGTTATACACAAACAAACATAAGTTCTCTTAGGCTAACATAATTTGGCCACATCAACAATGACTTATTCAACCTTAGGTACTAGCCCTATACATGCCATAACTTAAAGAGACTTGATACATCATACCAAGTGTATGTTCGATAGTGTGAAAACATCTCCGGCGGCCTCCAACCCGAGCTAGTTAATATAACCTATAAGAGATGAGAAAAGTAAAGGAGTAAGCAATAATGCTTAGTAAGCTCATCTGCATAATGTGTCAAATATTGATATACATAATTACAAAGTATCATGAAGAGTGTCTCTCATAAACTCATGGTTACTTACTAAACTTTTCTTAAAACTTACTCGTTCAGTCTCTTACCACATTTTTACCATGTCACAAGCCAACTACTCGTTTAATAAGCGTACATTCCTGCACTGATCACCACATGATCATATAAAACCACACATCAAGCATTTTCAATAAGCCGCTCACGCTACTAATATCTCGATGGTTTCGCATTTAGCCCATCGGTTACTATCAATATGGTGATATTACACATAGCTCACCGTTATTTTACATTCATGAATAATAATCCTCAAGTTTATTTCTATTTCAAATGTTCCTCCGAGAACATCCTCACATACTTCTATTCTTACTTAACTTTCTACGATACTCGCTCGCATTCACACGATGCATTAATGAATCTATCTCATACAACTAAGGTGTATTGAATACACATAACCTACTAAGGGTTCATCATATACTGAATTCATATCAATTCAATTCTAGCACACACACTTGTGCTTTTCTCGTGGTACAACCGCGTACTTTCTTCTTTCAACATATACGTTGATTCACTCAAGTTATTAAATAACTCTCTCTCGAGTCTCATACACATAATTTCACATAGAATTCATACCCTAATAGGGTCTTACTTGTATTAACATGTCAATGCCATGTCCCTGACATGGTCTTATACGAATTCTTACATCGAGTCCATATTCCAATATGGTCTTACACGAGGCCTTAACTATCATTATATCATTCCACATACATTTCCCATCACTCTAAGTTCAATTCCATTGACATCTCATCAAGAGACATTTCATACATTCATATAGTAATATACATTCCATACAACATTGGAATACTAAATGAGCTCATACGTAATTTCAACATTCGCACATGAACTTACCTTGATGTCGAAAGAGCCGAAAAGGACTTTTTGCCCACATTTCTCTTTTCATCCATTCTAGGTCCGAAACTCATTTTCTTTGATCTAGAACAATGAAATTTACTCATTTAATCACTTAATGATCGTATTACAACATAATCTCTACTTAGGCAAAAATGACCATTTTGCCCCTATACTTTGGCAAATTTACAATTTTGCCCCTAGGCTCGTAAATAAATTTTTATCACATTTTCTTGTTAAGAAAGCCTAGATGAACATTTTATCCTCTTACAACTATTCTCAATTCCATCAATTTCATGCCTTAATGAACAAATTACAACTTTTGCATTTTAGTCCCAATTAGGTGATTTCATGACAACACCTTTCACAAAAGTTGTTTATCAACATCCTATTATTCATTTTCTTTAATGAAAAGTCATCAAACAACATGAACTCTATCATGGCAGGTCCCTAGACTTCCAACCATATTGCAAACTAGTCCCCTCTTTAGAAAGCTTAAGCTTTAGGGGTCTCAAAAGTACAAAAATTATCAACTAAAGCCATCAAAATCACTTACTTGAGTGAAGAGAAGCTTGCTAAAATTTTAAGCTTCAAAAACCCCTCCCATGGCTGCTATTTTCGGTGGAGGAAGAGAATAAAATAAAAAGATGATAGCTTTTTGCTTATTCATCTTATTTTATTCATTTTTCCACCTAATTTCCACCAATTTTGACCAAAATTAAATGCTCTTGTCCCCCAATGTCACATGGCCGGCCAACCCACTTAAAACAAGGCCAAATTGCACATTTAGGACCTCCAATTAATAATCCATAGCTATTTGGCACCTCTAGGAAATAAAATAGAACTTTCACACTTTATGTGATTTAGTCCTTTTTCACAATTTAGCTAGAAATCGCTAAAATTAAGGCACCAAAATTTTCATACATCCTTATAAACATGTTATAACACATAACATATCATGAAAATAATTTTATCTAACCTCAAATTATTGATTCCGAGATCACTGTTCTGACTAGCCCCTAAATTGGGCTGTTACAATTCTCCCCCCTTAGGGATTTTCGTCCCCAAAAATCTTATCAGGCGGAGTTGCTATTGTCATTCTCAAAACGTTTCCATAAACTCTTCAAAATCGTGAATCCACTTATCCTCATGTTTCTCTTACCATTAACTCTTAGCTGTGATACATAAGATAGAAATGTAACTGGAGACCTAGGTTATTCTTCCTCTGGGGCATATACTATATCCAGAAATCCACTAATTTGGATCTCTGTACATGTCCAAATGATTGTTCGGATCTACACTGGTTGATTCACTACAATTCAAATGACATCCCCCCTCTTTGGGAATCTTGTCAAACTATATTTTGAAATCTATAAGGTTTCATCTCACTTTTTCATTAAAGCATTCACCGACTGTAATAGTCTTGACTTATACGCTTTGAAAACTCAGCTTTTAGTGGTCGACTATTTCTGACCATAATCTCAATCATATTGTGAAATGTACTCTATTGTCAAAACATTTATGCGCATAACTGCATTTCCTTATTCTTGCATTAGAAGATATGCCACTACTGAATTCCATACCAAAACTTCTGTATAAGTTTTGGACTCATCATCACTCAAATTCTAGCTCGAGGAAACATTGACAACGGAAATATTATCCAACCTGGATTTTATCATCTCAATAAACTCATTCAGAGCTTATTTAAAATACCATTTGCTAACTCATACGAACCCTTTTTGTTACGAAAGGAAGACTCGCTCTAGTCATTAACCTTGCTGAAATTAGGATATTACCAACTAAGATCAACCGAGTAGCTAACTCGCATTGTCTAACATAGATCATTCATTCAGACATCTGTACTATGTCTACTATCCGAAAGTATTACAATAACTATACCTGTCATTGTATTAGCTCTAGCCGTTTCACTATTTCATTTTCAAAATCTCTGTAGCATGTGATGCTCTTTCATCATTAAAAATTCAGAAAATACACATCGATGATCCCATGGATCAATACATAATATCTAACTCACAACATTGCGGACACAAAAGTGATCATCTACGGATCAGGCACATCAACTCTCTCTCTCGATTGATTGATCTCGGTACTAGAACTTTCAAATAAACAGTTCTTTCAATAGATTTCAACTCAACCATCACGGTTTGAACATTTCGATGAGCATATCTTTATATCATTCTCCCTGTTCACGTACATACAGAATTTACCCTCTTTATTGATTCATGCGTGAATATACATAGAGTTCGAATCATATCTTAATACATTAATCTACTCTTTTCTCCACACCGAGAACATATTTCAAAAACACTCTCATCTGAATTTCTCTTGCTATGCAAATCTAAACTTTTACTATCGTCATATCTCACGATAGCAGGGACATCTTGTTCGAATTCATTAACTCTATTCGGCTTTCCCGGAACCCATCACACAACGTGAAACTTGTGATTCCACTTCTTATACTAGAATCATCACCAACTTCCTCCTCAAGGTACCCAATTAAGGTCACGAGGAGATAGAGGAATGTCGATTTCAATTAACTAAATTGACAACCGTTTAGTCTACTTTTTCCGTCAGTTAACGTTCTCACACAATCACAATTTCATGAAAAGAATGACCACATTATCCTTGAAGGGAAACATGTATTAGTACATAATACTAAAGGAGATCATTATAATCCCATCCATGGCATTAACTAACCATGCACAACCCATAGGCTTCTAGCCAACTTACTCATACTTTCCCTTATAAAACACGTCCCGTGCCATATATCGTAATCGTCTCTTCGTGATTCATTCATGAGTACATGTTTTCACTCTTTCACATGACCTTAGCTCCATTCTCATTTTTACCTCTAGACTCATCTATCTGTCCCATTGATCACTAAGGATAATCAAAGACGCATATTTATTGTCATTCATGTAGGTACGAAACCAATGCCACATTCCCGAGGTGGTCTTATATGGAGTCACCCCTAAATGCCAATGCCATATCCCGGATAAGGTCTTATATGGACTTCCATATCAAATATCATTGCCATATTCTGAATATGGTCTTACACAATTCTCATATTTATTACCGAAGCCATATCCCGGATATGGTCTTATACGGGATCTCAATTTGGTGCCAAGGCCATGTCCTGGACGTGGTCTTATACGGGACCTTATCTATCTCATATTTTGATGATAGCATTATCATTCATTATAGTCTCCTAGGACTTCAACCTCACGTTCCACAACAATTACTCTATTTAGTAGAGTATCATGTATCAGCGTGATACAAAGCATTCTCAACCATGCTAACATAAATTTTTGCATTAATCACATGCAAACTTATTGAACTTGACTCTCATAACATCTCATCATGATTTAACAGTGGTAAGGGGGTGAAGTCGTAAAGCCCCTAACTTGATTCTCGTGACTATATACATGTGATTTAACATTCCTAGTTAATGAAATATCATCGTAATCACACAACTCGCTCCAGGCAAGTTTTCATACTTACTCCTGTTACAATGGTTTCTATCACCCGTAATTTCGAACAGTGACTTCACTTACTCAAATTCCACCTTAATGTCTACTCGAGTACTCAACATTAAACTCTAATTTCTCTTATCAATGCTTATCAAGTTAGAGAATGTCTTACAGGTTTGAGTACATCGTTTACTTGATTGCCATAGTCCAACTATGGTCTTACTCGTATCATAACGTCATAGCCCAACTATTACTTTACATGTCATCACGATGCCATAGCCTCGCTATGGTCTTACACGAAATCTCATATCAATACCAATGCCATATCCCAGATACGGTCTTACATGGAAACTCATATCGGTGCCGATGCCATATCCCAGATATGGTCTTACACGAAATCTTATACCGATATCGACGTCATATCCCAGATATGGTCTTACACGATCTCATACCGAAGCCAGGTCCCAGACGTGGTCTCACACGAGATTACTATTCGATGCAGATGCCATATCCCAGATATGGTCTTATATTGGTTCACATATTGCCATGGTCCAACCATGGTCTTATTCATCATTTTATCATTGAACGATCGTACTCATCTCCTGCATTCTACTTAGTCAAACTTCCCGATTTAACTTTCACACTATAATATGTGTGACTTCATAATGAGAATCATAAAACAAAACATTATACATTCTCTACTTTACTTGAGTCTCACATGAGATTTAACCATGTGGACATGTTTATCATAACCAATGGCATCACCAATCTCAATTGCTTACTTACTCTTTCTGTTTCTCACATACATCATGGTACTTACTAGTCTCATGTTTGTAAGGTAAACAAGGTACCTGTAACACTTGATCACATAGATCAGTATATCTTACTATAATAAGCATAATCTCAACATCATCATTCATAACATGAATTATACTTATTAGTCAGCCTTCACTAGTATGACATAATACCAACTTTACTACTAACTTTCTTGCTATCTCATTTAAGCTTTACTCTTTTGCCCGATGAATTACTATGAATGATCGAGGATCTTGAATCTCATCTCACATATATCTCGATGCCAAAGCCGTATCCCAGATATGGTCTTACATGGGATCTCTCATCTTGGTTTCGAGGCCATGTCTTGACATGGACTTATACGAAGTCTTTCTCGTGAGTTCCCTTGGGAACTTACCATTGCCATATCTTGACATGGTCTTACTTGGTATCTTTGCTAATAAGCTGGTCAATGCCGAGCCTTGGCTTGGACTTACATGAAATCTTTCTCTTGATAGCTTTTCAATGCCAAGCTTGCCTTGGACTTACATGATATCTGTTCAATGCCAAGCTTACCTTGGACTTACATGATATCCGCTCAATGCCAAGCTTGCCTTGGACTTACATGATAACTTACTTGATTGTCGATGCCATGCCTCAGCTTGGTCTTATATAGGCTTTCTCATTTTATGTGGTAGATCGAGTATCCTAAGCTATTCAACTTTAATCGGGGCTTTCTCATGCTTGATCTCATGAATTTCTTTGTTTAACATAACATTAAACAATTTCATAATAATATTGTACATTATACTAAGCAATTCAATGATATAAATCATAAAGCTTAGAAATCATACAAACTTACTGAAATTAGCTCGGTTGGAAATCATCTCTGTTTTAACAAAATAATTTTGTTAGAGCCGGGAGACATCACACTATCACGGTCCACATATGGCATGTATAGCTAGACTCTTACTCACGCTAGGTTAGTCCTAGAACCGACTAAATCATAGCTCTGATACCACTAAATGTAACACCCCTTACCAGGGTTCTACGCCGGAACCGGGCTCGAGACGTTACCGTACTAAAACCTCACGGTCGCCACTTAGGCAAATCGTGACTACTCTCTTTAGTCACCTCAATCACCTCATTCTTGACTTATGAGGCCTCACTCATACACACGAGGGCTCTCGAGACTAATCCGGAACTTTTACGATTCTTAAAATTTTTCTCTTCAAATACAGGGCTCACACGCCCGTGTAGAACGAGACACGCCCGTGTGTAGACACACACACCCATGTCCTCAACCCGTGCATAAAAACCCAAGCATTCTACCAATGCCCCCACGGCTAGGGCAAGCCTGTGCTCCTCAACCGTATTGAATACTGATTACTCTCACACGGCCTCAAAGCCTAGTCACACGCCCGTGTGGCTAGCCCGTGGCCAACACTGACTAAACTCACACGGCCATGGCACACCCGTGGCCTTAGCCCGTGTGTAAAACCTTGATATACTGACTTATTCAACACGGCCTAGGCACACGCCCATGTGCTGGCCGTGCGTATCACACGACTTGAACAAATGGCCGTGTGATCAGCCCGTGGTCTATTCTGACTTAAGGTACTAAGGAGCAGGATGCACACGGCCTAGACACACGCCCGTGTGTCTATCCGTGTGGGCACTTAAAAGCTATCTTCCAAGCTTTTTTCCACCCATATTTGCATACATTCATACCTCATCACATAACTACACATAGTATCAACATTACTCTTGAATTAAAGACATTTGATTAGAAAAGAATGAGGTTTTTATCCCATACACTAGGGAGAACTAATTTCCCATATAATTACAAACAACTTAGGCCATCATCTATGGCTATACACAAACAAACATAAGTTCTCTTAGGCTAACATAATTTGGCCACATCAACAATGACTTATTCAACCTTAGGTACTAGCCCTATACATGCCATAACTTAAAGAGACTTGATATATCATACCAAGTGTATGTTCGATAGTGTGAAAACATCTCCGGCGGCCTCCAACCCGAGCTAGTTAATATAACCTATAAGAGATGAGAAAAGTAAAGGAGTAAGCAATAATGCTTAGTAAGCTCATCTGCATAATGTGTCAAATATTGATATACATAATTACAAAGTATCATGAAGAGTGTCTCTCATAAACTCATGGTTACTTACTCAACTTTTCTTAAAACTTACTCATTCAGTCTCTTACAACATTTTTACCATGTCACAAGCCAACTGCTCGTTTAATAAGCATACATTCCTGCACTGATCACCACATGATCATATAAAACCACACATCAAGCATTTTCAATAAGCCGCTCACGCTACTAATATCTCGGTGGTTTCGCATTTAGCCCATCGGTTACTATCAATATGGTGATATTACACATAGCTCACCGTTATTTTACATTCATGAATAATAATCCTCAAGTTTATCTCTATTTCAAATGTTCCTCCGAGAACATCCTCACATACTTCTATTCTTACTTAACATTCTACGATACTCGCTCGCATTCACACGATGCATTAATGAATCTATCTCATACAACTAAGGTGTATTGAATACACATAACCCACTAAGGGTTCATCTTATACTGAATTCATATCAATTCAATTCTAGCACACACACTTGTGCTTTTCCCGTGGTACAACCGTGTACTTTCTTACTTTCAACATATACGTTGATTCACTCAAGTTATTAAATAACTCTCTCTCGAGTCTCATACACATAATGTCACATAGAATTCATACCCCAATAGGGTCTTACTTGTATTAACATGTCGATGCCATGTCCCTGACATGGTCTTATATGAATTCTTACATCGAGGCCATATTCCAATATGGTCTTACACGAGGCCTTAACTATCATTATATCATTCCACATACATTTCCCATTACTCTAAGTTCAATTCCATTGACATCTCATCAAGAGACATTTCATACATTCATATAGTAATATACATTCCATACAACATTGGAATACTAAATGAGCTCATACGTAATTTCAACATCCGCACATGAACTTAGCTCGATGTCAAAAGAGCCGAAAAGGACTTTTTGCCCACATTTCTCTTTTCATCCATTCTAGGTCCGAAACTCATTTTCTTTGATCTAGAACAATGAAATTTACTCATTTAATCACTTAATGATCGTATTACAACATAATCTTTACTTAGGCAAAAATGACCATTTTGCCCCTATACTTTGGCAAAATTATGATTTTTCCCCTAGGCTCGTAAATAAATTTTTATCACATTTTCTTGTTAAGAAAGCCTAGCTGAACATTTAATCCTCTTACAACTATTCTCAATTCCATCAATTTCATGCCTTAATGAACAAATTACAACTTTTACATTTTAGTCCCAATTAGGTGATTTCATGACAACACCTTTCACAAAAGTTGTTTATCAACATCCTATTATTCATTTTCTTTCATGAAAACTCATCAAACAACATGAACTCTATCATGGCAAGTCCCTAGGCTTCCAACCATATTGCAAACTAGTCCCCTCTTTAGAAAGCTTAAGCTTTAGGGGTCTCAAAAGTACAAAAATTATCAACTAAAGCCATCAAAATCACTTACTTGAGTGAAGAGAAGCTTGCTGAAATTTTAAGCTTCAAAAACCCCTCCCATGGCTGCTATTTTCGGTGGAGGAAGAGAATAAAATAAAAAGATGATAGCTTTTTGCTTATTCATCTTATTTTATTCATTTTTCCACCTAATTTCCACCAATTTTGACCAAAATTAAATGCTCTTGTCCCCCAATGTCACCTGGCCGGCCAACTCACTTAAAACAAGGCCGAATTGCACATTTGGGACCTCCAATTAATAATCTATAGCTATTTGGCACCTCTAGGAAATAAAATAGAACTTTCGCACTTTATGCAATTTAGTCCTTTTTCACAATTTAGCTAGAAATCGCTAAAATTAAGGCACCAAAATTTTCATGCATCCTTATAAACATGTTATAACACATAACATATCATGAAAATAATTTTCTCTAACCTCGAATTATTGATTCTAAGATCAATGTTTCGACTAGCCCCTAAATCGGGCTGTTACATTATTACAACCCGAATCAAAATACTTGAATGTAAATAATCAAAATAGAAATCATAAGCAGTGTGTGGCCTTCTCTGAGTCCCTCACAGCACCGATCCGTCTAAGGTTGGGGATTACCTGCACAGTTAAAAACGGGGTGAGTTTTCGAAAACTCAGTGTGTAATCCCCTTACTAGAGTAACAGTCAGTATACAGAAACAGAACCCGAAATAGTCTGGGCCAAAGCCCTTTAACAGTAACAGTACAGTCCAGATCAAAACATACGTGGGCCATAGCCCACTACCATATCATTTGGGTCACAGCCCATGCAGAATCAATTGGGCCTAGCCCAAACCAATAACAGAACAAGTGGGCCTAAGCCCAGTATAGTGACAAATCTCATAAACAAGTATGCAACAGTATGAGGATGCATCCCAGCCCGATCCAGCCAACACACCACCCGTACCAACCCTACACTTACGTGGGGATAAAATCGACCCACCCAACCAGCACACCAATGTTAGAACCGGTTGCGGCCTTAACCAAAATCGCAGCAAAGATGCTAGTATATATATACGGCTCTAAGCCTTCAGTAGTGGTATTATAATTGGCACAAAGCCATCAGTAATTGTATTATGTTTGGCACATAGCCTTTAGCGACGGTAATATAATCGGCACACAGCCTTGGGTAAATATGATCGACACAGAGTCATCGATATATATGTTAGGCACATAGCCACGGGAAAACACGATTGGCATAAAGTCATAATCAAGATGGCACAGAGCCATATTTAGGTTGGCACAGAGCCAAAATCAAATTACGCAGCTTTAAGCAGTCCGTCGGTCCACAGTCGTCTTGGGCGACCCGTGCGACCTTAACAGATCAATACTGGATCCACAGTCGTCATGCGACCCGTGCGACCCTATCAGAACTTCCTCCGTATCAATGTCCCAACCCCATGCAATATGTCGTGTATGTCATGCTCAATCATTACACGTGTATGCAAAATGGCCATGCTCAGTGATCGTGTGTCAGAGTTTTAAAATTTATAAATAATGAGAATGATCGAACCTGGAAACTAACTATGACAACGATTGAGGCAAGTGCACCTATCGAACAGCAGTATAGCTTAGGCAAGACCGGATTGTCGAACCAAAAGGAACTAAAAGTACTAATACTAACTTTCTTTTTATTATTTAGCCTAAGATTTAAGCGAATGGTTGTTTAATCTAAACTAATTAACTACTAGACTAAAGACTCTAAGACAAAGAAGAATGAATTTGGTAGAATACTTGAGGAAAAACCAATTAATTAAGACGACACCCAAGGAAGAATCCACCTAAACTTCACTTGTTATCTAACTCTGAACCAGACGATTTATTCATTTGATTTGATCCGTAGGATTCCTTAATTTATATTAAACCCTCTCTCGAGGCGAAAAACATCTAACCCTAGGTTGATTAATTGAAATCTCTTTCTAATTAAAACCCCTAGAATTGCATTAACTCGATCTATGGACTCCCATATTAGGTTTCACCCTAATCTGGCAACGCTTCGTCACTCTATCTCTAGGTGCACGATCAACTCCGCTTAACTATGCTAGATCTACTCTTAGGCAGGGACTTTTGCTCCTCCACCTAAGCACATCAAACTTGAATTAATATCCGCGAAATGTCAACACAAGAATTAAGAACACATAATTAAGAACAAATCAAATATTTATCATATAGTTCAGCAAACGATAACAAGACTCATCTAAGTTTCATCCCCCTCAGGTATCTGAGGGTTTAGTTCATAACAATAAAAGAAAACATCTCGGAATAAAAGATAAAACAAAACATAAGAAATCCCTAAAACCCCCTGAAGGAATTGAAGAAGAGATCCTCCGTCTTGAGTATAATTCCAGCTTCTTGAGATGGATCAACTGGCTATCCCTGAGCGAATCCCCACAAATCTGCCCTCTTTGGCCGAGCAAGACGCCCCTAAACGATAGCTTTTTGGGCCCCCCTTTCAGGTCATACTTAGGGTGTATTTATAGGCTTTTGGAATGTGTTTCTTTGCCCCTAACTATCCAAATCCGATTGAAATTGCTCTTTTTCGCGGCAGGGACACGGCCATGGCACACGCCCGTGTGAATCGTCTTTAGGCCGTGTTCAGACTTTTAATGAGGTGACACGCCCGTGTATCTCATGGCTAGACCGTGTTCGAGATTATTGAGGAGGCACAGCCATGTGGTCTTGGGCCCAGGCCGTGTCAATTTCGTGCTTTGGCCTATTTGGCCCGTTTTAAGCCCGTTTCTCGTTCTTTTCATCCTCCGGTGCTTTCCTGAGTATATAACATGAAAAGAAAGGATTAAGAGCACCTTTTTACATAAAATAAGGTATAATTCATCCAAAAGCATACTAAATGTGGGATTAAAATATGTTACTTTTACGGTTTATCACTCAGTAACAGTCATTTCGACATATATTAAAAGCATATCAGTCATACAACCATGGTCAAGTCAGTTAAAACACAGTCATACAATCCCAGTCAAATCAATCACATCATAGCACAAGTCAGTCATTTACCTACAAGGGAAAAATAGTCATTTTACCCTACAAGGGTATTTCGGTCATTTTACCCTACAGGGGCACTACGGTAATTCTACCCTACAGGGGTATTTCAGTAATTCTACCATACAGGGGTATTTCAGTAATTCTACCTTACATGGGTATTTCAGTAATTCTACCCTACAGGGGTATTTCAGTAATTTTACAAATCGGGGGTATTTCGGTAATTTCGCAACCTGAGGGTACGTCGGTAATTTTACAAGTCAAGGGTATTTCAGTAATTTTGTAAACCAAGGTATTCTAAATAGATATAACGATGCGAATGGGCCTAGGGCCCATTCTCGGGCCAAATGGGCCCACTCGCTCGTGTGGCCCATTTAGCCCAAATCTAGCCACAGGTATGAGATTCACATAGTCCCGTCCAATATTTACTACACAATCATACAACTTATCCGATTGGGCCCACGGGCCCCTTTCGGCCCAAACAGCCTAAACCAACAAGAACACTCATGATGGCCTCAACTATCGCGTCGAAGCTCCCACATGTGCGCTCGCACGCTCATGTGGCTTCCATCATCGTGTGACCGGCAGTTCGGCATTTGCTGCTTTACAGCTAAAGTAGTGCGAAATACACACCTAATAGGAATCTGGAGTTAATTCGCGCTCCGAACACTCCTATGCCCAAATGCCAACCAAGGTATGCTTACTCTCCTCATAGATCGCTCTATTTAAAGCCAGCTTCTCGCCTACTCTCATGCTAGCTTTTCGATGTGGGATCCCTCCATCAAACCTCCGAAACCGTCCCAAATTAGTAAAATAGTCACATTTCGCATACAAGGGGTTTCGAACTCAGGCTCCTCTGTAACTTAATCCACGTCGCTAGCCACCTTACCAACTAGCTCCTTGTGTCATGATTTCCCCAACAATATTCTTAAAGCCTACTCACTTACATCCAGGGTTTTATTCACCTAAACCAAAATTTTTCCTAAAGCCCAGGTTTGAACCCAAGACTTCATGGAAGCCCCCTAACCTTCCAAAATCACTCACCTAATAGGTCCAACTTGCATTAGTGCCGTTCTCTTGTTCTCAAAAATTTTAAACACTCCCATGCCCAAGGCCCAATAGGCCCAATTCTACTAGGCCCAAATTCAGGGTGTTACAGATGAGATCTATTAGAGAGCTGACGTAGCACTACCTAAATCTACGAGGTTTGAAGAGGCTGAAACTATTGAAGGCTAGAAAGAAGCCATACAAGAATAAATGAGCATAATTCATAAGAACCAAACTTGGGAGCTTATTGACAAACCATCGCACAAAAAGGTCATTGGTGTCAAGTGGGTGTTCAAAACCAAATTAAATATTGATGGTGTAACAGCCCGAATTAGACCCTAGTCGAAATAGTGGTTTTGGGACCACAAATCCGAGGTCGAAATAATATTTTAATGTTATTTTTGGTGTTGATTATATGTGATATAGCCTGTGTGAAAATTTTGTGTGGTAATTTTATCGACTGTGTGCCGAATTAAGAGAAAGGATTTAATCGCGTAAAGTGTAAAAGCTGTGTGCTGATTTATAAGTACCTAAGTGCTATTATCTTTATAATGTGAAGCCCTTAAAAGGCAATTAGCCTATTTTATTAATAGTAGGCGGTGGATGGACTTTTTAACAAACTAATATGTAATATATTATGTTATTATTAAAGGCTAATACGGTAAATGGATTAATAATAATATATGTTATAATAAAATAAACATGACAGATGGTTTTTATCATCCTTTGAGTGCCGAAATTGAAGAAAGGAAAAGAAAAGAAAATACAAGTTAGGGTTCGGTCATTGAATTTCTTAATTAAGGTATGTTTTAACTTTAGTTTTTGATGATTTTTATGTTTTTGAGATTGTTGCTTAGTCCACTATCAAGCCCATGTTGAAATTTGAAGAATTGATGATGTTTATGAGATGTGCCATTGATGAAATGGTGAGCTTTGTGATGAGTGTTGGTGTAAAATGAAAGATATGTGTTTAATGAACATGTTTTGTTCTTGAATCTTTGATGAATTTAGCTAATTAGGGCTAAATTGTAATAAATATATCTTTAAGGACTAAAATGTGAAATAGATGAAATGTGTGGGCTTGTATGAATACAAGGAAAATTCGGCTAGACTTATGTGAAAGGAAATTATGTAAATTTGATGATTTTATGAATTAAGGACTAAAGTGTCGAAATGCGAAAATGTGAGGGCTATTTTGTAAAATGCCCTAAATATGTGTGTTTGGACTAAAATGAATAATTTGGTGATTGAATGGATTGAATTTGAATGTGTCTAGACCAAGAGAGGAGAGGTTCGAATCGAGATCGAGGCAAAGATAAAGTGCTCGATTGACCGATCGTTGCGATAGTTCAACGTCCGAGGTAAGTTCGAACATAATACGAACATCTAGTTATGTTAAATGCTATGAAATGAATGTTATAATGATATTGAAATGTGGATGCTATTTGAGAGTTGAGTTTGAGTTATGTGGCACTAAGTGTGCGTATTTAGAAACATGATCAAGATGATCAGCATTGTGTGTGCGAAATAATATAAGCTTCGACTTCGTGGTTGGCACTGTGTGTGCGATACCGATTGAAGAATGGTCTGATATAAATGCACTATGTGTGCAATGATAATTAAGCTTCGGCTAAATATCGGGGCACTAAGTGTGCGATTGAATCAAAGAAGAGACGGAAGTTGATCGAAAGGGAAAAGTGAGTATTGAGTAGCAAATGTAATTAACTACTAGGTGTTGGCTAAGGTACGCTCGGAACCTAAGTGGTTGATGAATCTATGAATGAGATTACGAAATGTTAAATGAGCATTTTAGTGTTGGATGGTATGATATATATGTATATGTAAATAATCTATGTGGTGGTTTGTTTGATTTAAATATGTTCTGGTACGAACTTACTAAGCTTTGGAAAGCTTCTTGTGTGATTAGTTTCTACGCTGCGAGTGTCATAAAGCTAGCTCGGATCCGGGGATCGTCAGCATTCTCTATCACACTATTGGCAATCTATTTTGGTACTTTTGGGAAAGATGTACATAGTTGAAATATGGCATGTATAGGCTAGTTTTGTAAGACATGTTTGAGATGTGTAAATAGCCATGTGATGTGGCTAGATAAATGTTGGTAAAATGCATGTGTGGCTTTAATATATGGTGCATATTTTGGTATAGCTTGTGGGTAAAGAAAATGTCTTATGAATGGTAATCTTAGTGATGGTATGATGCTAGTATGATTTAGTAAATTTGGGGATGAATCATGATTGATATTGAATGTGTTCAAGTTGTGTAATTTAGTTCCTAAGTTGACATGTTTAGAAATGAGATGATATGAGATGATATGTTGATCATTTGACATGAAAATTGGTTGCCAATTTGTGTGTGGAAGTATGCTTAAATGTGCTTGTAGGTTTGACCCTTGTGTGGGTGGCAAATTGGCCTTGCAAATGGCCTGTTTTGCCTACACAGTTATGACACACGGGCGTGTCTAATGACCGTGGGGTAAAGTTTGTAGCTAGCTAGTTACACACGGCTATGGCACACGGGCGTGCCTAGTCGCCGTGTGAATAAGTCAGTATGTGGCTTAAGGGAACACGGCCTGAGTACACAGGCGTGCTTGGTGGCCGTGTGGAGAAGTCAGAATGCTTGCTCTATTTTGGCATGGCTTAAACACATGGGGGTGTCTGGTGACCGTGTGGAGCACACGGCCTGGTTACACGGGCGTGTGGCCTTAACAGACTTGGTGAATATTTGAAATTTTGAAAATTTTTGTAAGTGCTCAGTTTAGTCCCGACCCTATTCTAGCATGTGTTTAAGGTCTTGTAGACTTCAATAAGGGACCTTATGGTTGATAATGAGTATAGTTGATGGATGAATGACTTAGTGTCGTGTAATGGTTGTGTAATGATTCGATTGTTTGGTAACACCTCTTAACCCTATTCCAGAGACAGTTTCGGGTTAGGGGTGTTACATTTTATTGGTATCAGAGCACGCTTTAGTCGATTCTCAGACTAATGTAGCGTGTGTGAGTCTAGCTATACATGCCATATATATGAAATTGCGATAGTGTGATGAATTCTGACAGTTATAAATGTATTTTCGTATAGTAATGGATCCCGATCGAGTAGTTGCTGACGACTTAGAGAGTAACGCACCTGCTCCCGCTCAAGGGACAGCACCGGCCACATCTAGGCCGAATGATAGTAGTGAGAAAGGAGAGGCTAAGCAAGCCTTCTTTCGAATGATGAGTGAGTGGTTTTTAGAGTTCATTCGAACGAATCTGGCTGCTCCACAACCTCCACCCCCACAAGTCCCTTTTGTGCCACAAGTGATAGATCCGATTTGATTGAATAAACCTCCTGTGGATAAGATCCGAAAGTATGGGGTCGAAGAGTTTAGGGCCACAGTTGATGACGATGCTGAGCAGGCCGAGTTTTGCCTTGAAAATACAATTTGAGTATTCGATGAAATGTCGTTGACTCCTGATGAGTGTATTAAGTGTGCAGTTTCATTGTTGAGAGATACAACCTATAATTGGTGCAAAACATTGATTTTCGTGGTTTCGAGAGAGAGAATCACTTGGGACTTCTTTCAAGTTGAGTTCAGAAAGAAGTATATCAGTCAACGCTTCATTGATCAGAAACGCAAAGAGTTTTTAGAGCTGAGACAGGGTCATTTGTCAGTTACCGAGTACGAGCGAGAATTTGTGAGACTGAGCCAGTATGCACGGGAATACGTTTCGACTGAAGCCACTATGTGTAAATGTTTCATAGAAGGGTTGAATGAGGATATTAAGTTATTGGTTGGGATACTTTATATAAATGAATTTGTTGTGTTAGTTGAAAGAGCTTGTAAAGCCGAGGAGCTCAGTAAAGAAAAGAAGAAAGCTGATTCTGAAGCTCATGATGAAAGAAAAATATCAATGAGTAGGTTTTCCCAACCTTCTACGAAGAGATTCAGAGATGCAAGCAACCGATCAAATGCTTCGTTTGGACATCCAAATATAGATCGCGCAAGACTAAGTGTTGGCCTGAGAACTCAAGCTCTAGTAGAATTAAGTGTTGATAGTGCTAAAAGTAACAAACCTGAGTGTAGACAGTGTGGAAGATGACATGTGGGAGAATGCTGGGGCAAGTACAACAATAGAGTTTGTTATAAATGTGGATCCCGAGATCATTTTATTCAAGATTGCCCAAAGATGGTCGAAGAGAAAAATGTTCAGAATGAAAGACTGAGTAATATGACGGCTAGAGGTGGACCACCCAGAAACACTAGAAATGTGAGTGGAAGCCAAAGAGGGACTACTGACACAGCTGTGAGGTCAGAGGTAAGAGCACCTGCCCGAGCTTATGCTATACGTGCACGAGAGGAAGCATCATCTCCAAACTTCATCTCCGGTACTTTCACTTTATTTGATACTGATGTCATTGCATTGATAGATCCAGGATCTACTCATACATATGTGTGTGTGAATCTAGTATCAAGTAAGACTCTACCTGTTGAGTCTACTGAATTTGTGATTAGAGTATCGAATCCTTTAGGCAAGTGTATTTTGGTAAATAAGGTGTGCAAGAATTGTCCATTGATGTTTCGAGATGTTTGTTTTTCGGTTAATTTGATGTTATTACCATTCGATGAGTTTGACATAATTCTGGGTATGGATTGGCTTACTCTGCATAATGTCATCGTGAATTGTAAAAGAAAGAGTATTGAGTTGAAAAGTTAGAATGGTGAGTTAGTTCAAATAGAATCCAATGATATGAAAGGATTACCAGCTATTGTATCTGCGATGAAAGCTATGAACTATGTGAAAAAGGGTTGTGAAGCTTATTTGGCGTACGTGATTAATACAAAAGTGTCGAAAAAGAGAGTTGAATCTGTGCCTGTGGTATGTGAGTTTCCAGATGTGTTTCCTAAAGAGTTACCAGGATTACCTCCGATTCAGGAAGTCGAATTTGGTATTGAATTAGTGCCGGGGACCACTCCCATTTCGATAGCTCCGTATAGAACGGAACCAGCAGAATTGAAAGAGTTAAAGTCTCAGTTGCAGGAGTTGACTGACAGAGGATTTGCACGACCGAGTTTCTCACCCTGGGGAGCTCTTGTGTTATTCGTGAAAAAGAAAGACGGCACGATGAGGATGTGTATTGATTACAAACAGTTGAACAAAGTAACGATAAAGAACAAATATTCGTTGCCTCGTATTGATGATTTGTTTGATCAGCTGAGAGGAGCTACAGTGTTTTCAAAGATAGATTTGAAATCAGGTTACTATCAGTTAAGAGTTAAAGAATCCGATGTGCTAAGCGCGCTTTCAGAATGAGGTACGGACATTACGAATTCTTAGTGATGCCTTTCGGACTAACAAATGCTCCTGCAGTGTTTACGGATCTGATGAATCGGATATTCAGGCCGTATTTGGATCGCTTTGTAGTGGTGTTTATTGATGATATTTTGATCTATTCGTGTGATGAGACGCAGCATGCCGAGCATTTGAGAACTGTGCTACAAACTCTGCGTGAGAAACAGTTGTATGCTAAGTTTAGTAAATGTGAATTTTGGTTGCGTGAAGTTGGTTTTCTGGGGCATATTGTGTCAGCTGCTGGGATACGAGTTGATCCGAGTAAAATCTCTACTATATTAGAATAGAAACCTCTGAGAAATGTGTTTGAAGTTCGTAGTTTTCTGGGACTAGCGGGATATTATAGACGGTTTGTGAAAGGCTTCTCAATGATTACGACTCCGTTGACGAAGTTGCTACAGAAAGATGTTAGATTCGAGTGGTCAGAAAAATGCCATCAGAGTTTTGAACAATTGAAAGTGTTGTTGACAGAAGCACCAATGTTGGTTCAACCTGAATCGGGCAAAGAATTCATAGTTTACAGTGATGCCTCGTTGAATGGATTGGGCTGTGTGCTGATGCAAGAAGGTAAAGTCATTACTTATGCTTCGAGGCAACTAAAGCCGCATGAAAAGAACTACCCAACGCACGATCTTGAATTGGCCGCGATTGTGTTCGCATTGAAAATATGGCGTCATTACTTATTTAGTAAGAAGTGTCACATCTTTACAGATCATAAGAGTTTGAAGTACTTGATGACTTAGAAAGAATTGAATTTGCGACAGAGAAGATGGTTAGAGTTGTTGAAAGATTATGAACTTGTGATAGATTACCACTCGGGTAAAGCTAATGTTGTAGCTGATGCTTTGAGCCGAAAGTCCATATGTGCTTTGCGAGCAATGAATGCTCAGAAAGATCTGTGTGATGATAGTGCGGTTATGGCCGAGTTGAAAGTAAAGCCGATGTTTGTACATCAGATTTGTGATGCCCAGAAAAGTAATGTTGAAATGATGGCTAAACGAACTCAATGTGAATCGAATGCTGAATCAGAATTTCGAATTGATAGTGATGATTGTTTGAGATTTAGAGATCGGATTTGTATTCCGAGAAATTCAGAGTTGATTCAAGCGATTTTAAAAGAGGCTCATAATAGTATATTTACTGTACATCCTGGGAGTACGAAAAATGTATAATGATCTGAAACAGTTTTATTGGTGGCATGGTATGAAAAGAGACATCTCTGACTTTGTGTTGAAATGTTTAATTTGTCAACAAGTTAAAGCCGAACATCAGGTTCCATCTGGATTGTTGCAACCGATTATGATTCCTGAGTGGAAATGGGAAAGGATCACGATGGACTTTGTGTCGGGATTGCCTTTATCTCCGAAAAAGAAAGATACAGTTAGGGTGATAGTTGATAGATTGATGAAATCAGCTCATTTTGTTCCGGTGAGAACAGATTATTCACTTGATAAATTGGCTGAATTGTATATTGCTGAGATTGTGAGGTTGCACGGGGTGCCACTATCTATTATTTCGGACAGAGATCCGAGATTTACCTCACAATTTTGGAAGATATTGCGAGGCTTTAGGCACAAAATTACATTTCAGTACTGCATTTCATCCGCAAACGGATGGTCAGTCTGAGCGAATCATTCAGATTCTTGAAGATATGTTGAGATGTTGTATACTTGAGTTCGAGACTACATGGGAAAAACATTTATCGTTGATTGAATTCACCTACAACAACAGTTTTCAATCTAGCATTAAAATGGCACCGTATGAGGCTACTTACGGTCGAAAATGTCGAACTCCATTATATTGGACTGAGCTAAGTGAGAATAAAATTCACGGGGTTGATCTTATAAAAGAGACTGAACAGAAAGTGAAAGTGATACGTGACAGTTTGAAAGCGGCTTCAGATCGTCAAAAGTCTTATGCAGATTTGAAACAAAAAGATATTGAATTCGAAGTTGGCGATAAAGTGTTTTTGAAAGTATCTCCGTGGAAGAAAATACTTCGATTTGGCCGGAAAGGCAAGCTGAGTCCGAGATTTATCGGACTGTATGAGATCATTGAGCGAGTTGGATCAGTTGCTTATAGATTGATGTTGCCACCTGAGTTAGAAAAGATTCATAACGTGTTTCATGTGTCAAAGCTTCGACGGTACAGATCAGACCCATCTCATGTGATTGCTCGTACTGAGCTTGAGATCCAGTCAGACTTGTCGTATAGTGAAGAACCGATCCGAATTTTGGCACGAGAGACCAAAGAGTTGAGAAATAAGAAAATCTCTTTAGTGAAAGTATTGTGGCACAAGCACGGAATTGAAGAGGCTACGTGGGAGCCTGAAAATGTTATGAGAGAGCAATATCCACAGCTATTTACCGGTAAGATTTTCGGGGACGAAAATCCCTAAAGGGGGGAGAGTTGTAATAGCCCGAATTAGACCCTAGTCAGAACAGTGGTTTCGGGACCACAAATCCGAGGTCGGAATAATATTTTAATGTTATTTTTGGTGTTGATTATATGTGATATAGCCTGTGTGAAAATTTTGTGTGGTAATTTTATCGACTGTGTGCCGAATTAAGAGAAAGGATTTAATCACGTAAAGTGTAAAAGCTGTGTGCTGATTTATAAGTACCTAAGTGCTATTGTCTTTATAATGTGAAGCCCTTAAAAGGCAATTAGCCTATTTTATTAATAGTGGGCGGTGGATGGACTTTTTAACCAACTAATATGTAATATATTATGTTATTATTAAAGGCTAATATGGTAAATGGATTAATAATAATATATGTTATAATAAAATAAACATGATAGATGGCTATTATCATCCTTTGAGTGCCGAAATTGAAGAAAGGAAAAGAAAAGAAAATAGAAGTTAGGGTTCGGTCATTGAATTTCTTAATTAAGGTATGTTTTGACTTTGGTTTTTGATTATTTTTATGTTTTTGAGATTGTTGCTTAGTCTACTATCAAGCCCATGTTGTAATTTGAAGAATTGATGATGTTTATGAGATGTGCCATTGATGAAATGGTGAGCTTTGTGATGAGTGTTGGTGTAAAATGAAAGACATGTGTTTAATGAACATGTTTTGTTCTTGAATCTTTGATGAATTGAGCTAATTAGGGCTAAATTGTAATAAATATATTTTTAAGGACTAAAATGTGAAATAAATGAAATGTGTGGGCTTGCATGAATACAAGGAAAATTCGGCTAGACTTATGTGAAAGGAAATTATGTAAATTTGATGATTTTATGAATTAAGGACTAAAGTGTCGAAATGCAAAAATGTGAGGGATATTTTGTAAAATGCCCTAAATATGTGTGTTTGGACTAAAATGAATAATTTGGTGATTGAATGGATTGAATTTGAATGTGTATAGACCAAGAGAGGAGAGGTTCGGATCGAGATCGAGGCAAAGATAAAGTGCTCGATTGACCGATCGTTGCGATAGTTCAACGTCCGAGGTAAGTTCGGACATAATACGAACATCTAGTTATGTTAAATGCTATGAAATGAATGTTATAATGATATTGAAATGTGGATGCTATTTGAGAGTTGAGTTTGAGTTATGTTGCACTAAGTGTGCGTATTCAGAAACATGATCGAGATGATTAGCACTGTGTGTGCGAAATAATATAAGCTTCGACTTCGTGGTTGGCACTGTGTGTGCGATACCGATTGAAGAATGGTTTGATATAAATGCACTATGTGTGCGATGAAAATTAAGCTTCGGCTAAATATCGGGGCACTAAGTGTGTGATTGAATCAAAGAAGAGACGGAAGTTGATCGAAAGGGAAAAGTGAGTATTGAGTAGCAAATGTAATTAACTACTAGGTGTTGGCTAAGGTACGCTCGGAACCTAAGTGGTTGATGAATCTATGAATGAGATTACGAAATGTTAAATGAGCATTTTAGTGTTGGATGGTATGATATATATGTATATGTGAAATAATCTATGTGGTGGTTTGTTTGATTTAAATGTGTTATGGTACGAACTTACTAAGCTTTGGAAAGCTTACTGTGTGATTTATTTCTCCGCTTTGCAGTGTCAGTAAAGCTAGCTCGGATCCGGGGATCGTCAGCATTCTCTATCACACTATTGGCAATCTATTTTGGTACTTTTGGGAAAGATGTACATAGTTGAAATATGGCATGTATAGGCTAGTTTTGTAAGACATGTTTTAGATGTGTAAATAGCCATGTGATGTGGCTAGATAAATGTTGGTAAAATGCATGTGTGGCTTTGATATATGGTGCATATTTTGGTATAGCTTGTGGGTAAAGAAAATGTCTTATGAATGGTAGTCTTAGTGATGGTATGATGCTAGTATGATTTAGTAAATTTGGGGATGAATCATGATTGATGTTGAATGTGTTCTAGTTGTGTAATTTAGTTCCTAAGTTGACATGTTTAGAAATGAGATGATATGTTGATCATTTGACATGAAAATTGGTTGCAAATTTGTGTGTGGAAGTATGCTTAAATGTGCTTGTAGGTTTGACCCTTGTGTGGGTGGCAAATTGGCCTTGCAAATGGCCTGTTTTGCCTACACGGTTATGACACACGGGCGTGTCTAATGATCGTGGGGTAAAGTTAGTAGCTAGCTAGTTACACACGGCTATGGCACATGGGCGTGCTTGGTGGCCGTGTGGAGAAGTCAGAATGCTTGCTCTATTTTGGCACGGCTTAGACATATGGGGGTGTCTGGTGACCGTGCGGAGCACACGGCCTGGTTACACGAGTGTGTGACCTCAACAGAATTGGTGAATATTTGAAATTTTGTAAACTTTCGTAAGTGATCGGTTTAGTCCCGACCCTATTCTAGCATGTGTTTATGGTCTTGTAGACCTCAATAAGGGACCTTATGGTTGATAATGAGTATAGTTGATGGATGAATGACTTAGTGTCGTTTAATGGTTGTGTAATGATTCGATTGTTTGGTAACACCTCTTAACCCTATTCCAGAGACGGTTTCGGGTTAGCGGTGTTATAGATGGTTCTCTTAACAAGTTGAAGTTGAGATTGGTTGTGAAAGGTTTCAGTCAACAATATGGCATTGATTACTGGGAGATTTTTCACCAGTAGCAAGGCTAGACACGATCAGATTATTATTGGCCTTAGTAGCATAGATGGTGTAACAACCCATTTTTCTGTGGCTTCGGAGCCATAAATCCGACGAGTAAGTTCGTAAATGTTATTATTTAATTTTTACGAGTCAATTATGATTTGTAAAAGGTTTTTTATATGGTAATTTATGCTTTTCGAATGATTAATTAAGTTCAAGTGGTAAGACCCTAAAGTCAAGTGGTTTTAGAAAATGAGGTATTGGGACCTCGCTTCTATAAACCGAGTTGTAAATATTTTTATCAATAGTTACGGAGTGTTATAAAGGCCCTATTAAAGTTTCGTTGAAAAATTTTAACGTTTCGATAGTTAATTAAGCAAAAAGGACTAAATCATAAAAATTGAAAAAAGTCAATCGTTATTAGTTTAAATGTGTTATTTGATTAAAGAATTTTAATTGGAGGGCCTTAATGGGTAAATTACCCATTCTTAAGTTCGTGGACGGTTAAAGCTTTATTTTCTTTTAATTTTATTTGTATTTTATATGTTATAATATTATTATTAAAAGATAAAGATAAAATAATGAATAAAAAGGTTAATAAAATAAAACAAAAGGGCATCATCTTCTTAAGCACGCCGAATGTGCCATGGAAAAAGAAATGGAGAAGCTTCAAGCTTCGGCCTTGCTTTGAATGATGCATGTAAGTCAGTTTTAGTCTCGTTTTTAATAATTTTTATGTTTTTTAGATCGTTGCAACTAGGTTCAGCTATCCCGTACCTTCGATTTTGAAATTGTTAAAGATTTTGAATGTTTCCATTGATGAATCTTATGATTTTTTATGTTAAATGATGAATTTGAGATATTAGTTGGTATGTAAAAGTATTTTGTTAAGTGATTTTTAATGGATTTGTCGATTAATGACTAAATTATTGAATTAATAAAAGTTCAAGGATTTGATGTGAAATTATTAAAAAGGTGGGCTGTATTGGGTACCATGAACATTCATCTAAGCTTAAATTTGGGTAAAAATGGTTAAATTGCGTGTTTTAGGCTTAGGGACTAAATTGAATAAAACTAAATTATTATGGGTAATTTTGTAAAATGTCAAAAATGACTAAATTGCATAAAATAAATTGTTTTACTAGCTAAATTAATAAATTGAATGAAATTATTAATTTAGATCATGATCGAATGGAAAATCGAGAAGAATGGAAAATTACCAAAATGCTTATGTACTTTGACATTTCTGCAATTCAGTCTAGGTAAGTTCGTACGGTTAGAATTTAACATCAATGTGAATTTTTGAGTAGATTAACATGGTACAACTTATATATTTATTTTTTATTTTTGCTAATTAATGGTAATTCGAGATATAATATTGAATTTGATGCTTAGTTTGGATTGAATGTGGGATAGAGTACAATTGTGATTTGTTATGTTTCGGGGGTTTAGAGTGGAGATGGTATTAGAGGGAGATACCTGAATATTACCCAAGTAAACCGAGGTTTAGTATTTTTTTGCGAACTCTCGTGTTATACTCTTTGTCTGGTGTGTTTCGGTTGGATTATCTCTTATGAGCTTCTGTTTGGTGTGTTTGGTTGATCTGACGATGTACTCTTATCCGTAAGTCGTTCTTCGAATGGAAAATCTTAGGAAGGTAATTTGTTTAATGAATCTGAAAGATTTTTTATTTATTGAATATTGATCTTGTAATGGCCTAAATTCAAGGTTATCGGAACAATGGTTTCGTAACCATAAATCCGATTTAAAGAGAAATTTATTTTAATATTTTTCATGAATATTTATATGATAGGAAAATCGTATTAAAATATCGATAGAAAAATTTTACCGATTTAGTGGTTAGTTAGAAAAAGGAATTATTGAAGGAATTGGGTAAAAACAAGGTATCGAGACCTTGATCTCATAAAATTGAGTAGGAAATATTTTTATAAATATTTATAAAATGTTAGTAATGTGGTATTAAAATTTCGTTAGAAAATTTTAACATTTGGGTAGGTAATTAATTGAAAATGACTAAATTGAAAAGGGTGTAAAAGTTACTAGAAGGATAAAATAGCTCAATTGTCAAATGAGGAGGGATCTAAAGAGCAAATAAGCCCAAAGGAGATATTTTGGGCGGCATAAGCTGAGAAAAATCAGGAGAATTACTTAAATAAGGGCAAAATGGGAAAATAACAAAATTTACTAAATAAAAGTAGGACTAATTTGGGATATCTAGAAATATCTTCAGTTTTCTTCATTCTCATCAGCCAAAAACGCCATAGGAGGGTTTTCTAAGCTGGTATTTGATCGTATGTCTGTCGAGTTTTAAAATTTATAAAAAGAATGATCGAACCTGGAAACTAACTCTGACAACGATTTAAGGCAAGTGCACCTATCGAACAGTAGTATAGCTTAGGCAAGACCGGATTATCGAACCCAAAGGAACTAAAAGTACTAATACTAACTTTCTTTTTATTATTTAGCCTAAAAATTAAGCGAATGGTTGTTTTAATCTAAATTAATTAACTACTAGACTAAAGACTCTAAGACAAAGAAGAATGAATTTGGGAGAATACTTGAGGAAAAACCAATTAATTAAGACGACACCCAAGGAAGAATCCACCTAGACTTCACTTGTTATCTAACTCACGAACAGCACGATGTATTCACTTGACTTGATGCAGTAGGATTCCCTAATTTATATTAAACCCTCTCTCGAGGCGAATAACGTCTAACCGTAGGTTGATTAATTGAAATCTCTTTCTAATTAAAACCCCTAGAATTGCATTAACTCGATCTATGGACTCCCATATTGGGTTTCACCCTAATCTGGCAATGCCTCGTCACCCTATCTCTAGGCGCGCGATCAACTCAGCTTAACTATGCTAGATCTACTCTTAGGCAGGGACTTTTGCTCCTCCACCTATGCACATCAAACTTGAATCGATATCCGTAAAATATCAACACAAGAATTAAGAACACATAATTAAGAACAAATCAAATATTTATCATATAGTTCAGCAAACGATAACAAGATTCATCTAAGTTTCATCCCCCTCAGGTATCTGAGGGTTTAGTTCATAACAATAAAAGAAAACATCTCAGAAGAAAAGATAAAACAAAACATAAGAAATCCCTAAAACCCCCTGAAGGAATTGAAGAGGAGATCCTCCATCTTGAGTATAATTCCGGCTTCTTGAGATGGATCAACTGGCTATCCCTGAGCGAATCCCCACAAATCTGCCCTCTCTGGCCTAGCAAGACGCCCCTAAATGATAGCTTTGGGCTCCCCTCGACAGAGGGTTTCTGTCGAACTCCCCGAATAAGTTGCCCCCTAGGGTGTTTATATAGGCTTTGAGATGCCTTACTTGGCCTCCAAGTATCCAAATCTGAGTGGAGTTCCTACTTGGGTGTTTAAATAGACTTTGGATTGTGTTTCTTTGCCTCCAAGTACCCAAATCCGAGCCAAACTTCTCTTGGCCGCGGCAGGGACACGGCCATGGCACACGCCCGTGTGAATCGTCTTTAGGCTGTGTTCGGACTTTTAATGAGGTGACACGCCCGTGTATCTCGTGGCTAGATCGTGTTTGAGATTATTGAGGAGGCACGGCCGTGTGGTCTTAGGCCCAGGCCGTGTCGATTTCGTGCTTTGGCCCATTTGGCCCGTTTTAAGCCCGTTTCTCGTTCTTTTCATCCTCCAGTGCTTTCCTGAGTATATAACATGAAAAGAAAGGATTAAGAGCACCTTTTTACATAAAATAAGGGATAATTCATCCAAAAGCATACTAAATGTGGGATTAAAATATGTTACTTTTACGGTTTATCAAATACCCCCACACTTAAGCTTTTGCTTGTCCTCAAGCAAAATTCTCAACTTAGAATGAAAACGAACTTTCCACGATTCAATATTCCTATCAACAATGTCTCATCATAATTCATAGATAATTTATACATGGATAATTTAACTCAAAGAGTCCTAAAGATTCAAACAATATAAGTCATACATTTGTAGCACAAAACATAGGTGTTTTCCCTCATCTAAATAATTGCCTCTCATCCAAAACCTACAAGGATTGACATCTTCACAAAAGATTCACTCAAACCACTCGAAGTGTTTAAGGTTCAGAATTAAGCACTCAAATGTCAAACCTGAAAAGTTAATCCCATGGGCTTGCATGAAAATCAAATCTCCACCACTATAATATGAGATGATACACAAATCAAAAGGTCTTTAACAGGGTTGTAACGGGGCTTGGGTTAAGGTGTGGATATAGGCTGAATTATAAGGTTAGAATCGAGATTGAATTGACAAATTACCTAACTGAAAAAAATGAACTGATAAATAATTACATCAATTGAAAACTTGTACTAATAATACTCTAATACGAGCTTCTTTTTCAGAAATTGGAATTTAAACGTATAAGCTCACTTAATCACAAAACTAATAATGAATACACTTCGATTTTCTTCTTTTTTTTTTCTTTTTTTTTAAGAACAAATCACAAATAAAAATAAAGAACTTTAACAACTGAAATATAGAACATAGTTAGGTAACTGCTCAAAATCAAATCTCGACAAAAAGGGTAGTCAAGAGGAATGGTGATAACAAATACAGACTGGGTTTTGGGTTAATATTAGTGGGTGAGTCAATAAATAGGGTTGTTAGGATTAAAAGGGGTTCACTAGGGGTTAATTATGAAGGTAGGCTTTTTATGGAGTAAGTGGGTTAAATCCTAGGTGCCTTCATCATCTCTGTATATCAAGTCAAAAGTGTGGTCTCGATAAGTATAATCGATGCAAGTTTTAGAATAACAAATCAATGTTGACACACTCATAATCAATAAAGTGAGCAAGAAAAAGATTTTATGCTCTATAAGGCTCAAAATCTCACAAAAATTATGGGTATTTTGATGTCAACCTCGTAAATTTCAAACTTCAAAGTAATATTCAAATTCAGGTAGACAACCTAGAAAATTTTTAATTTCTGAAAAATAGACTTATCATGCTTGATTCTCTAGTATTCTTAGAATTTAATTATCAATGCACAATTATCAATGACTTGATCTAAACATATCAATAAAAATCATAAATCAAAAGAAATTTCATTCTAATCATAATATGAGAAACTTACTTTAGAAACAAGATATAATTCAGGGATTTGAGAACAATGCAAAAAGTTTGGCACCTAATTTCAGGAATTTGAGAATAATGAAAAAAATTAGGCACCTTTTTAGGTTGTTCACCCCCCCACACTTAAGATGTACATTGCCTTCAATGTAAAAAGATAGATAATAGCAAAATAAAATAATACGATAGGGAGAGAGGTGAAACTTCCTGAATTTTGGATGAAGTCAATGAAAAGAAACTGGATAGGATTGGAGGTGAACATGGGGAAGCGCCTCAAACCGTTTGAACTTGAATCCTCAAAGTAGTCAGTCTGATTTTATTGTATCCTAAGCTAAATCTAAATGCCATTGAGAAAAAGAAAAATAATAAAGGAAGTAAAAATAAAAAATAAAAATGAAAATAAAAATAGGAATAAAATTAAATAGAGATACGGTCCACGCCCATGTGCCTACCCGTGGTGTCCACACGGCCACGGCCGTGTGCAAGGCCGTGTGGGTGTGGAAACCTACGCCTAAATACGAAAAGAAATAAAACGAAAGTAATTAGTAGAGTTAGTGCTTGGGTTGCCTCCCGAGAAGCGCTCGTTTAAAGTCTTGAGCTAGACTTACCTCTTATTAGCATTATCAGGGTGGTTTGAGGAGGTGAAAATCCTTTCTCATGCGTTCAATTCAGTTTTTGATATATAGTTTAAGTCGAGTAGTGTTTACCTTAAAAGTGCTGAATTTAGGATTAGTTACCTCGACTGTTCCATCTGGGAAGATTTTGAGTACCTGATCTCCTATCTTAAGCTGGGTTGTCCCATCATTAAGTTTCTCGTGGAGTTGCCTCGTTTTTGCTTCGTGTATTTCTTTGAAGTGTATCTTCCACTCGTCTAGTTCATTGATCCGAAGCTTTCGTTCCTCATGAATTTCTTTTTTATTGACACGAGGTCTAGGATCTAGCATCTGCGAAAGAGCTTCAAGAAACGTCAAGTTAATAAGAAACTTCTTTGGAGGTTTAAGAAATTTACCGAATTGTTCCTCTGTGTGGTCTTTCTTTATCGCATTGGGGTATGGCATATGAGCTTGGTACTCTGTAATTACCAGGTTTGGTAAATCATGGCTTACCTCAACCTTACCTTCACTTACTATAGGCTCTTGTCGTGGGTCAGATTCCACTAACCTTTCACTGTCATGAGCTGTTACGGCTTGAATTTTCTCTTTTGGGTTAGTTTCAGTGCTGCTTGGCAAGCTTTCTTGTAGTTGTTCTGAGATTATCTTTGCAAGTTGTCCAACTGTGTTAGTAAGTTGTCCAACTATCTTAGTAAGTTCCCCAACTTGGCTCTCGATCCCTTTGATTGATGCCTGTTCATTCTTAAGGGTGGTCTCAGTGTCTTGGAGACGGTTATCTGTAGCTGCCATGAATTTTGTCAGCATCTCCTCAAGGTTCGACTCCTCTTCCTGTTGGTGAAGTGATTGTTGAAAATTTAGAGGAAGTTCTGGTTTTTGGCTACTTTGATCATCTCACGAGAAATTGGGATGGTACCTCCAACCTGCATTATAAGTGTTATCATAAAAATTATTTTGAGGTCTAGCATAGTTACCCATATAGTTGACTTGTTCGCTTTCCATGCCATGTCCGTAGGGTGGGTACTCAGGATTCGCCACGCCTCCACTTGTTTCACACTGCATAACTGGATGTGCCTGCGAGGAACCGTATAAACCATCAAATTTTTTATGTAACATCTCTAACTTGGTTGATAGCCTGGTTACTGGGTCGAGGTTGTGGATATCGGCTGCTTTTGTTAGCTTTGTCCTCATAACTTGCCACTGGTAGTTATTCAGTGACATCTCCTCTATAAACTAAAATTTTCCTGACAAAAGCAAATAAAAGAAAAATTAGCAAAATAAAAATAAAATTTAATTGAAAAAATAAAATATGGCTAGCGTAATAAAAATTGAGCGTTCTTAATATTTTAGTTCCCCAGCAACGGCGCCAAAAACTTGATCGTATGTCTGTCGAGTTTTAAAATTTATAAAAAGAATGATCGAACCTGGAAACTAACTTGACAACGATTTAAGGCAAGTGCACCTATCGAACAGTAGTATAGCTTAGGCAAGACCGGATTATCGAACCCAAAGGAACTAAAAGTACTAATACTAACTTTCTTTTTATTATTTAGCCTAAGAATTAAGCGAATGGTTGTTTTAATCTAAATTAATTAACTACTAGACTAAAGACTCTAAGACAAAGAAGAATGAATTTGGGAGAATACTTGAGGAAAAACCAATTAATTAAGACGACACCCAAGGAAGAATCCACCTAGACATCACTTGTTATCGAACTCTGAACCAGACGATGTATTCACTTGACTTGATCTGTAGGATTCCCTAATTTATATTAAACCCTCTCTCGAGGTGAATAACGTCTAACCCTAGGTTGATTAATTGAAATCTCTTTCTAATTAAAACCCCTAGAATTGCATTAACTCGATCTATGGACTCCCATATTAGGTTTCACCCTAATCTAGCAACGCCTCGTCACCCTATCTCTAGGCGCGCGATCAACTCTGCTTAACTATGCTAGATCTACTCTTAGGCAGGGACTTTTGCTCCTCCACCTAAGCACATCAAACTTGAATCGATATCCGCGAAATATAAACACAAGAATTAAGAACACATAATTAAGAACAAATCAAATATTTATCATATAGTTCAGCAAACGATAACAAGATTCATCTAAGTTTCATCCCCCTCAGGTATCTGAGGGTTTAGTTCATAACAATAAAAGAAAACATCTTAGAAGAAAAGATAAAATAAAACATAAGAAATCCCTAAAACCCCCTGAAGGAATTGAAGAGGAGATCCTCCGTCTTGAGTATAATTCCGGCTTCTTGAGATGGATCAACTGGCTATCCCTGAGCGAATCCCCACAAATTTGCCCTCTCTGGCCTAGCAAGACGCCCCTAAACGATAGCTTTGGGCTCCCCTCGACAGAGGGTTTCTGTCGAACTCCCCGAATAATTTGCCCCCTATGGTGTTTATATAGGCTTTGAGATGCCTTACTTGGCCTCCAAGTATCCAAATCTGAGTGGAGTTCCTACTTGGGTGTTTAAATAGACTTTGGATTGTGTTTCTTTGCCTCCAAGTATCCAAATTCGAGTAAAACTTCTGTTGGCCGCGGAAGGGACACGGCCATGGCACACTTCCGTGTGAATCGTCTTTAGGCCATGTTCGAACTTTTAATGAGGTGACACGCCCGTGTATCTCGTGGCTAGACCGTGTTCGAGATTATTGAGGAGGCACGGCCGTGTGGTCTTGGGCCCAGGCCGTGTCGATTTCGTGCTTTGGCCCATTTGGCCCGTTTCTCGTTCTTTTCATCCTCTGGTGCTTTCCTGAGTATATAACATGAAAAGAAAGGATTAAGAGCACCTTTTTTACATAAAATAAGGGATAATTCATCCAAAAGCATACTAAATGTGGGATTAAAATATGTTACTTTTACGGTTTATCAGTATTTCATAATTTTTGCACCAAATCTAGAAAACTCAAATGCTAAGCTAGATCGAGGAAAGGAAAAAGTCTCGGATTAGTAGATTTTGTATACGAACTAGTATCGAGGTAAGTTCATTTAACTTGAATTATATTCTTAAATGATTGAAATGGATGTTATTGATGTGAATATAATTTGAATGTTCATTGTATGAAGATTAATGAAACATTGATATATTTGATAAAAAAGGGGGAAGAAATCCCGGTTGAATGAAAGGAAAATTTGATGGATCTCTGAAAAGGAATTGACGGCAAAAAGGATCTAGCCCGGACGGGTGATCCTATCCTAATATAGCCCTCCCGAAGAATATGTGGAAAATGGATTTAGCCCGGACGGGTAATTCGAATTAGGGTCAGAATTTAGCCTGGACTGGTAATTCAGATCCAAACTCATTAGAGTAATTATCGTTGCGGGGTTTAGCTGGGATCGTAATCCCGACAATACTCTATGAGTTTATATTACGAGGATTTAGCCTGGATCGTAATCTCATTTGTAAGGATGAGGTTCGCGAGTGTGCTCTCTGAAATGGAAATGTGCGCACATGAATGTGAATTGTGGACCGATTTGTACACTAAAGTGTACCCTGAAAATCCATCGAAATTCCAAGAAGTTCAACGGGATAAATATGAAAAAAAAAATAACAAGGAAATGGAAATCATGGTATTGATTAGCTCATCAATCATGGTATATATTATTGATATATTGAAATTATTGGACTAACTTGAATGTTGAGTTTGTGCATGTTAGGGTAATAATGCATTGAATGGATATATGAATGTTTATTGCATTGTATTGAAAATATTAGGTAAGTATAATTCTTGTTACATGGGCTTACTAGCACACAAAGTGCTTACCCTATTTCTTTTTCCCTATTTTGTAGTGTTAAGAGCTCGGAGAGGTCGGATTCGATCGGAGACACATCACACTATCAACCCCAAGATTTCGGTATATAAAGAAACTTTATTTTGGAAATCAATGGCATGTATAAGCTAATAAAGTAAATGTTAATATGAAATGAATGTAAGGTCAGCCATTGGTATGGCTAACAAATCTTGGTTTTGGTATGTGTTGAGGTTATCTTGTAAATATGTATGAATCTATTTTGAAAATATGTTGAATTGGATTGGTTGATATGGATTGGTCTCGGTTTAAAATTTGCAGGGAAGGCTAGATACTATAAAAGGGTTATATTGAATAAAAAAATTATTATTTGTAAACTTCGGTAATGCCCCGTACCCTATTCCGACTACGAATACGGGTAGGGGGTGTTACATTTGTTGGTATCAGAGCTACGATTTAGCCGGTTCTAGGACCGATGTAGCAAATACGGATTAGCTATACATGCCATTTAAATTATTATTGATAGTGTGATACCTCCTGACCATTTAAATTGTGTTTTTCTTATAGTAATGTCATCCGACCGAGCTCAATCTGAGGAAGCTGGGAGCCATGCTCCGGCTTCAGTATAAAGAGAAGAAACTAGCAGTAAAAGATCCGGTACAGAGGGTCGAGGGGAGGAGGCAAAAATAGCCTTCTTTCAAATTATGAATGAATGGTTTACTCAGTACATAAGAACTAACCCTGCAGTGCAGCAAACTCAAGCTCCCTCTCCTGCTCCTCCACCGGTTCCCGAGATTCCACAAGGTACAAGTACTGAATCTGTCAGAAAAGGGAAAGCTTCTATTGATAAAATCCGAAAATATGGGGCCAAAGAATTTCGAGCAGCAGTTGATGATGATCCTGAACTAGCTGAATTCTGGTTAGAGAATACTACTCGGGTTTTGGAAGATTTATCTTGTACACCAGAAGAGTGTCTGAAATGTGCAGTATCATTGCTAAAAGATACAGCCTACCATTGGTGGAATACTAAAGCTTCAGTTGTTCCGAAAGAAGAAATTACATGGGAATTCTTCTAGACCGAGTTCAAAAAGAAATATATCAGTCAGAGATTCCTTGATCAGAAAAGAAAAGAATTTCTTGAGCTAAAATAGGGTAATAGATCAGTATCTGAGTATGAAAGAGAATTTGTTCGGTTGAGTAAATATGCTCGAGAATGGGTACAGTCAGAAGCGAAAATGTGCAAACAATTCGAAGAAGGGTTGAACGAAGACATTAAGCTACTGATCGGAATTCTTAAAATTTGAGAGTTTACTACATTGGCAGAGAGAGCTTATAAAGCAGAAGAATTGAGCAAAGAGAAGAAACAGGCTGAGAGGGAAGCTCAAATTTTTAGTAAAAGACCAATGGGAAAATCCCAGTTTTTTGCTCTAAAGAAATTAAAGAAGTACCAGGATCGTTCTACCTCAGCCACTGGGTATTCGGGTAGAGAGTGAGGTTCTCAAAGCAATAATCCAAGACCTTCCACTCCATCAATGACCAGTGTTGGCAGTGTTGGTACCCCTAAGCTGAGATGTCAGTATTGTAATAAAGCTCATTTTGGTGAATGCCGATTTAAGAGCGGGGCTTGTTACCGATGTGGTTCTTTTGACCATTTCCTCAGAGATTGTCCAGAAAGGGGTGAAAAAGAAGCTAAACAGATATCGAAGCTAAGGGGTAGACCATCTCGACCATCCGGTAATGTCAGTGGTAGCCGAGGAGCTACAAAAGATACTGCAGGCAGGACTGAGACACGAGCACTTGCCGGGACATATGCCATTCGTGCGGAGAAGATGCCTCAAAGACCGATGTTATTATGGTACATTTTTTTACTTGACAGCGATATTATCGCATTAATTGATCCTGGTTCTACGCATTCATATATATGTATAAATCTTGCATGTGTTAAAGATTTATCTATTGAACCCTCATGAATTTGTGGTTAAAGTCTCAAACCCCCTGGGCCAATTTGTTTTGGTGGATAAAATTTGTAAAATTGTCCATTGATGGTAAGAGGTTCTTGTTTCTGGTGATTTGATGTTCCGCGCCATTTGATGAGTTTGATGTGATATTGGGCATGGATTGGTTAACTCGGCATGATGCAAAGAGTAAACAAAGCGATGTAAATATATTGTGTTGAAGTGTCAGAATGGCGAATTACTCCGGGTTAAATCTGATCAGACATAGGGATTATCTGATGTGATTTCAGTTATTACTGCTCAGAGGTATGTCAAAAAGGGGTATGATGTTTTTCTTGCTTATGTACTCGACACCAAGGTATCTTAGTCAAAGATACAGGCAGTGCCAGTGGTATGCGAATTTTTCGATGTGTTTTCAGAGGAATTACCAGGGTTGCCACCAGAAAGAGAAGTGGAATTTTCTATAGATTTGATTCCGGGAACTACTCCAATTTCCATAGCTCCGTACCGGATGGCTCCTACAGAATTAAAGGAATTAAAGATAGTTGCAAGAACTTGTTGACAGGGGTTTTGTCTGACCGAGTCATTCACCTTGGGGTGCCCCGGTTCTGTTTGTGAAAAAGAAGGACGGGTCCTTAAGATTATGTATTGATTACCGACAGCTCAACAAAGTCACTATAAAGAATAAGTACCCATTGCCTCGAATTGATGATCTGTTTGACCAGTTGAAGCGTTCCATTGTATTTTCAAAGATTGATCTCCGATCGGGCTATTACCAGCTACGGGTAAAAGAGTCAGATGTGCCAAAGACAGCTTTCAGAACCAGGTATGAGCATTATGAGTTTCTGGTTATGTCGTTTGGGCTGACTAATGCACCTGCAGTATTTATGGATCTGATGAATTGGATATTCAGACCGTACTTAGAGAGATTTGTGGTAGTATTCATTGATGATATATTGGTTTATTCTCGAGATGAAGAAGAACACGCAGAACATTTGAGAATTGTGCTGTAAATTCTGCGAGAGAAGCAGTTATATGCTAAATTCAGTAAATGTGAATTTTGGCTTCGAGAAGTGGGTTATCTTGGACATATTGTATCCGCCGAAGGCATCCGGGTAGATCCAAGTAAAATCTCAGCTATTGTCAATTGGAGTCCACCGAAGAATGTATCTGAAGTTAGAAGTTTCTTGGGTTTAGCTGGTTATTATCAGAGATTTGTACAGGGATTCTCTATAATAGATTCTCCGATGAATCGATTATTGCAAAAATATGTAAAGTTCGAGTGGACTGATGAATGTCAGCAGAGTTTCAACCGATTGAAAGATCTACTAACAAAAGCACATGTATTAGTACAGCCTGAACCGGGTAAGGAATTTGTTATTTACAGTGATACCTTATTAAATGGTTTAGGTTGTGTCTTGATGCAAGAAGGTAAAGTAATAGCCTATGCTTCAAGACAACTTAAACCACATGAAAGAAATTACCCAGTACATGATCTTGAATTAACTGCTATTGTATTTGCGCTGAAGATATGGCGGCATTACTTGTACGATGAGAAATTTCACATTTATACTGATCATAAAAGCTTGAAATATTTGATGACACAGGAATATTTGAATTTGAGACAGCGCAGGTGGCTTGAACTAATAAAGGACTATGATTTGATTATTGATTACCATCCGGGTAAGGCTAATGTTGTAGCTGATGCTTTGAGTCAGAAATCTCTATTTGCTTTACGAGCTATGAATACCCGGTTGTCACTGACTGATGATGGTTCAATCATAGCTGAATTGAGAGCTAAACCGACATTTCTACAGCAAATATGTGAAGCTCAGAAGAATGATGAGAAGTTACAGGTTAAACGGGCACAGTGTGAGTCAGGTACCGATTCTAAATTTCAGGTTGGGATTGATGGTTATATGTTATTCAGAGGTAGGGTATGTGTACCTCAGAATTCAGAGCTCATACAGAAGATTCTACACGAGGCTCACAGCGGTACTATGTCTGTACATCCGGGGAGTAATAAAATGTATAATGATTTGAAAAAGATGTACTGGTGGCCAGGAATGAAACGTGATATCTATGAGTTTGTATCAAGGTGTTTAATATGTCAGCAAGTTAAAGCTGAACATTAGGTACCTTCGGGGTTACTTCAGCCAATTACTATACCGGAATGGAAATGGGAAAGAATCACTATGGATTTTGTATCGGGGTTACTGTTGTCTCCAAGGAAAAAAGATGCTATTTGGGTGATTGTTGACCGATTGACAAAGTCAGTGCACTTTATTCCGGTACGTATGGATTATTCTTTAGATAAACTGGCAGAACTGTACATATCTGATATTATCAGGCTACATGGAGTGCCTGTCTCCATTATATCGGATAGAGATCCCCGATTTACGTCTCGTTTCTGGGACAAATTGCAAGAAGCCTTGGGTACTCAGTTGTATTTCAGTACTGCATTTCATCCTCAAACAGATGGCCAATCTGAGCTTGTAATTCAGGTATTGGAAGATATGCTCTGATGTTGTATACTAGAGTTTGAAGGTAATTGGGAGAGGTATCTACCTTTGATTGAATTTGCTTACAATAACAGTTATCAGTCCAGTATTAAAATGGCTCCGTATGAAGCTTTGTATAGTAGAAAATGTAGAACACCGTTATATTGGACAGAGCTCAGTGAAAAGAAGATACATGGGGTTGATTTGATCTGGGAAACAGAAGAAAAAGTAAAAGTAATTCGAGATAATCTAAAAGTAGCTTCCGATCGTCAAAAATCATATGCTGATCTTAAACGAAAAGAGATTGAATTTCAGGTCGGCGACAAGGTATTCCTGAAAGTGTCTCCTTGGAAGAAAGTTCTCCGATTCAGTCGAAAGGGTAAATTGAGTCCAAGATTTATCGGGCCATATGAGATTATAGAAAGAATTGGATCGGTCGCTTATCAATTGGAATTACCCCCGGAACTTGATAGAATCCATAATGTTTTTCATGTGTCTATGCTACGACGGTATCGATCAGATCCTTCACATGTTATTTCTCCGACAGAAGTGGAGATTCAACCGGATATGACTTACAATGAAGAACCGATCAAGATATTGGCATGGGAAATAAAGGAGCTTAGAAATAAAAAGATAAATTTGGGGAAAGTATTATGGAAAAGCATGGGATTGAGGAAGCGACATGGGAACCGGAGGAGACAATGAGAAAACAATACCCAAACCTCTTTACTGATAAGATTTTCGAGGACGAAAATCCTTAAAAGGGGGGGAGAGTTGTAATGGCCTAAATTCAAGGTTATCGGAACAATGGTTTCGTAACCATAAATCTGATTTAAAGAGAAATTTATTTTAATATTTTTGCATGAATATTTATATGATAGGAAAATCGTATTAAAATATCGATAGAAAAATTTTACCGATTTAGTGGTTAGTTAGAAAAAGGAATTATTGAAGGAATTGAGTAAAAACAAGGTATCGAGACCTTGATCTCATAAAATTGAGTAGGAAATATTTTTATAAATATTTATAAAATGTTAGTAATGTGGTATTAAAATTTCGTTAGAAAATTTTAACATTTGGGTAGGTAATTAATTGAAAATGACTAAATTGAAAAGGGTGTAAAAGTTACTAGAAGGATAAAATAGCTCAATTGTCAAATGAGGAGGGATCTAAAGAGAAAATAAGCCCAAAGGAGATATTTTGGGCGGCATAAACTGAGAAAAATCAGGAGAATTACTGAAATAAGGGCAAAATGGGAAAATAACAAAATTTACTAAATAAAAGTAGGACTAATTTGGGATATCTAGAAATATCTTCAATTTTCTTCATTCTCATCAGCCAAAAATGCCATAGGAGGGTTTTCTAAGCTGGTATTTCATAATTTTTGCACCAAATCCGGAAAACTCAAATACGAAGCTAGATCGAGGAAAGGAAAAAGTCTCGGATTAGTAAATTTTGTATACGAACTAGTATCGAGGTAAGTTCATGTAACTTGAATTATATTCTTAAATGCTTGAAATGGATGTTATTGATGTGAATATAATTTGAATGTTCATTGTATGAAGATTAATGAAACATTGATTTATTTGATAAAAATGGGAAGAAATCCGGTTGAATGAAAGGAAAATTCGATGGATCTACGAAAAGGAATTGTGGTAAAAGGATCTAGCCCGGACGGGTGATCCTATCTGATATAGCCCTCGAGAAGAATATGTGGAAAATGGATTTAGCCCGAATGGGTAATCCGAATTAGGTCTGAATTTAGCTCGACTGGTAATTCAGATCAAACTCATTAGAGTAATTGTCGTTGCGAGGATTTAGCCTAGACTGGTAATCCCGACAATACTCTATGAGTTTATATTACTGAGGATTTAGCTGGATCGTAATCCCATTGTCACGGATGAGGTTGTGGGAGTGTGATCTCTGAAATGGAAATGTGCGCACATGAATGTGAATTGACGGACCCGAATTTGTACACTAAAGTGTACCCCTGAAAATCCATCGAAATTCCAAGAAATTCAACGGGATAAATATGAAAAAAAATAACAAGGAAATGGAAATCATGGTATTTATGAGCTCATCAATCATGGTATATATTATTGATATATTGAAATTATTGGACTAACTTGAATGTTGAGTTTGTGCATGTTAGGGTAATAATGCATTGAATGGATATATGAATGTTTATTGCATGGTATTGAAAATATTAGGTAAGTATAATTCTTGTTACATGGGCTTACTAAGCACAAAGTGCTTACCCTATTTCTTTTTCCCCTGTTTTGTAGTGTTAAGAGCTCGAAGGTCGAATTCAGTCGGAGACACATCACACTATCAACCCCAAGATTTCGGTATATAAAGAAACTTTATTTTAGAAATCAATGGCATGTATAAGCTAATAAAGTAAATGTTAATATGAAATGAATGTAAGGTCAGCCATTGGTATGGCTAACAAATCTTGGGTTTGGTTGTGTTGAGGTTATCTTATAAATATGCATGAATCTATTTTGAAAATATGTTGAATTGGATTGGTTGATGTGGATTGGTCTCGATTTAAAATTTGCAGGGAAGGCTAGATATCTATAAAAGGGTTATATTGAATAAAAAATTATTATTTGTAAACTCCGGTAATGCCTCGTACCCTATTCCGACTACGAATACGGGTAGGGGGTGCTACAGATCTGAACATAGATGAATTCATCGATTAAAATTGTGATTGATAGGGAATTCTCATGTTTAATTAATATTGTTTGAACTGTTGTATTTACTTTGGTAAGATTTATCGTTTAGTGCATCGAACTTACTAAGCTTCATTAAGCTTTCTTGTGTTGTTTAATGTCATTGTAGATACTCGAAAGGTTGGACAATCGGATCGACACTCAAGTCACACTATCCAGCTCAATTCGGTAGTTTTTGGAACATTTATTTCAAACTATATGGCATGTATAAGCTATTGTGTGATTATCGTTAATGTTTTGGTTTACATAAAAATTATAGAAGATCTTTTGTGTAAATGGTCAACTTATATAATATATGAGAATGAGGTATAGTTTCTATGCTAATATGAATGATATGTATTAAAGAAATGTTGTGATTGAGATACCTTTGATAGGTATTTTGGATAGGTATTGCTTGAATGAATTGATGATTATTTTGATGTATAATTATATATACTTGTGGTACCAATGAGGGTACATTGGTTAGGCACTTAATAGGTTGGTTTTGGTGTGTTTTTGGCTCGATTAAAGTCGTTGATTTGGTATTTTTGTTAGTATTTGAGTTTCTTAAGGTCCAAGCAAACTTGATCTGAGACACGGCCTAAGACACGGGCGTGTGTCTCAACCAGGCCTGACCACATGGCGTGTGACCCCTGTAATCCAAATTTTTCAGCTTTTTCCTAAACTTTCCAAATGTTTCCTATTTAGTCTCAGATTGATTTTATTATATTATTAGGGCCTTGAGGGCTCGATTAAAGGATGTTATGAATGTATTTGAATGAATTTAGAATATGTATTTCATTGATGTATGAATTGAATGGTTTACTGTTCTGTTTGTTCGGTAATGCTCCGTAACTCTATTCTAGAGACGGATACGGGTTAGGGGTGTTACAGAGGGATTGGAAAATTCATCAGCTGGATGTTAAATCAGTCTTTCTGAATGGCTATTTGTAGGAAGAAATCTATGTGGAGCAACCTCCTAGGTTCGCAGTTAAAGAAAAAGAGGAGAAGGTATATAGGCTTAAAAAATCCTTATACGGTTTGAAACAGGATCCACGATCTTGGTACACGAGGATAGATGAGCACTTCATGAGGTTGGGATTTGAAAAGAGTCCTAACGAGCCTACCCTATATGTGAAGAAAATTGGCGAACTCACTTTGCTAATTGTTTTGCTATATGTAGATGATCTACTTGTGATTGGAAGCAGCGAAGTCTTAGTAAAGGAGTTTAAACAACAAATGGAAAACATGTTCGAAATGTCAGATCTTGGGGAAATGAGATATTTTCTTAGGATGGAAGTTCGACAAGTTCAAGAAGGAATTTTCATAAGTCAACATGGCTTCGCATTAAAGATTTTGAATAGGTTCTGCATAGCGAAGTGTAAACCAATCAGTATGCCTATTGCTCTTGGAGAAAAACTCTACAGTAGTGAAAAGTTTTAGAAAGTTGATGAGAAGAACTATTGAAGCCTTGTGGGTTGTTCGTTGTACCTAAGAGCAACACGACTAGATATTATGTTCGCAGTAGGCTTGTTGTCAAGATTTATGCACTGTTGTGATACTTCTCATTTCAAAGCGGCGAAGAGGGTGCTGAGATACATCAAAGGAGCAATTGATTTTGGTGTTTGGTTCGCAATAGCGAACACTGCAATAGTGAACTCTTTAAAACTTATTGGGTACACTAACAGTGACTGAGCTAGATCGATGGATGATATGTGAAGTACCTTCGGATATTTCTTCTCACTAGGATCTTGGGTATTCTTCTAGAGTTTGAAGAAGCAATTAACAGTTGCTTAATCCATAGCTAAAGCTGAGTATATAGCTACAGCTGCAGCAGTTAATCAAGCAATTTGGTTGAGAAAATTTTTGTTTGATTTGAACCATGTGTGGGTTGAAGCAACTCAATTTTTTTGTGACAACCAGTCTGCCATAGCAATTTCAAAGAACCCAATCTTTCATGGAAAGACAAAGCATTTTAAAATCAGGTATTACTTTATAAGAGAAGTCGACCAGAGTAAAAAAGTGACTCTGGTTCATTACAGTACTGAGGATCAACTTGCAGGCATCCTACCAAACCACTTAAAAAGTCGAGGTTTTAAGAGTTGAGGAATAAAATTGGTGTTCGCAGCATGAAGGTCAAAGAGGAGTGTTGCGAGATGACCATTCATGCAGCAAACACACTTGGTGAACCCATCAAGATTGGCGAGCTCACAGAAAGTGGCGAGCTCATTAATTTTGGCGAACTAAAAAATATGAACAGGATTTGAAGAGCTTACTTGCAAGTCAACTTTACTTGCAAGACAATTAAACAAAATATATTTACATTCTAGAAGATTTAGTTTTTTATTAGTATAATATATTTAGCATTTATTAGTATAAATATATTTATTATTTCTTTTCATATTTAGGAGTTTTTTCTTGCTAAAAATACCATGGTTACATTGTTCAAAACTGATGAGTGAAACATAATAAAAACCTTAGCAAACAATTTTGTTGCTAATTTTTTCTTGTTTCTTCTCTGCAATTCTTTCTTTATTAGTATCAAAATTCCAACAGATACTAAAAAAGAAAGAATTGCAGAGAAGAAACGAGAAAAATTTAGCAACAAAATTGTCTGCTAAGGTTTTTATTATTTTTCACTCATCTGTTTTGAACAATGTAACAGGGGTATTTATAACAAGAAAAAACTCCTAAATATGGAAAGAAATAACAAAGATTCTGTACTAAAAATTGCTAAATATATTATGCTAATAAATGCTAAATATATTATGCTAATAAATACTAAATCTTCTAGAAAGAAAATATATTTTGTTTAACTTAACTTGCAAGCAATCTCTTTAAATTCAGTTCGTATTTTTAGTTCGCCAAAGTAATAAGCTTGCAACTTTCTATGAGTTCGCATATTTGTGTTCAATCTTTGCCATTGCATGGAAGGCCACTTTCCAACATTCCTCTTTGGCCTCCATGCTACGAATCCCAATGTCATAACATAGCTTTTCGAACTTCATCTTCTCAAGAGGTTTTGTAAGAGTATCAGCAAGTTTGCATCTTACCTTGCTCACAGCTCGCACATTTGTCAACTCGCACTTTTTTCGAGTTCGCAACTTGCATTTTGGTGAGCTCGCAAGCTCACACTTCATCTTGCTACTTGCTACTGCATGAGTGGCCAATTTGCAACACTCTTTCTTGACCATCTTGTAGCCAACTCCAATGTTGTTTTCTCGTGTAACTTTTTCAAAAATTGTAAGCTCCAATATTGCTAAGTCACATCTGTGATAAGTTTCAATAATAGGTCTGATGCTTTTTACAGGAAGATCATCAAAACATTCATCTTTATCTTTATCTTTATCCTCTACTTTAGTCATATTCTCAACCGATTTTGCACTCTTGACTAAGGGAATTATAGTTCACATGTCCCTATCTTTTGTGCCAACTATATGATTTATCCACTAAATTAGTATAGGCTCTTAAGGCCCCAAAGTTCCAATCCAGCACAAAGTTTTTATCATTCATTGAGACTGTCACCACTTCCTGTTCCAATAAATCTAATATAGTGCAATATTTATCTTTGAAGACAACAGTGTATTTCTTCTCCATCAATTGACCAATGCTAAGGAGATTATGATCTATTTCAGGAACTAAAAGCACGTTTGTGATTATTTTAGTACCTATTAAAGTGTTGATCAGCACATCCCCTTTTCCCTTAGCTTCTAAGAGTTCGCCATTACCAATCCTTACCTTAAGATCGCATCTTCTGTCAATCTTCCTGAAGATGCTTTCGTCTGAGGTCATGTGGTTGGTGCATCCACTATCAATCAACCAACCTTTCGTGACTTTTTTTTTTATGCAAAACTTGTGGTTGTGAACAATTGCTCCTCATGAATATGATCTCCCTCAACTGCCTAAGCATGCACATTCTGCTGTTGAGTTCACCCTTTGTTCTTGCATACCTTCTCCATGTGGCCAAATTGTTTGCAACTTCTACATTGAATATCTAGCCTGAACCAGCAATACGTCTCTGAGTGATTTGTCTTTTTGCAATGAGAGTATGGTGGATTTTCTTCCTTACCACTATCTTTCAATTTATCTTCTTTCTTCTCTGTCCAACCTTTCTTACCCTTACGTTTCTGGGGGTTCGCATCATTAATACTCAAGACTCGCAGTGTTTCTTCTTTTGTGCGCTCCCAATGCCTTGATGCTCTTCTTTGCTCTTGAGCATATAGGGCATTTATTAACTCTGAAAGAGAGATCGCCGAGAGATCCCTTGAGTCTTCGAGTGAGGAAATATTAGATTCGTACCTTTCAGGAAGTGTTGTTATGACCTTCTCAACAACCCTACTATCTGTGAACTCTTCGCCAAGTAACCTGATGTTATTAACTACTTCTATAATCTCACATGCGCATCTTTGCTTTCTTGTTTTAGCCTCCTTCATCTTCAGATTCTCAAAATCTCTTCTAAGATTAATGAGTTGTTGTTGTCTGGTCTTATCAGAACCTTGAAACTCCTCATTTAGCTTATCCTAAGCTTTTTTAGGGGTTTCGCAGACCATAATGCATGTGAATATGACATCCAAGATGTCATTTTGTATACAGGACATTGCCTTGTATCTTTTAGCTTGCTCGTCACTATGGTGTTTTATTTGAGCGACTGTAACGCTGTCCCTCAATGGTGCTAGCTCAACATCAATATTCACAACCTCCTACAAGTCATAAGCTTGTAGGTAGGTCTTCATCTTAACAACCCATATATGATAATTTTCTCCATTGAAAACAAACGATGAAGGTGGTGAAAAACTCGCAAAGCCATTTATAACACAAAAAGAACAACAACGGCCCTTAAGAAGATAGCTCTGATACCACTTGTTGAAATTTCAATACTAAAGAAGAAAAGAATGCAAAGAAGAAACGGAAAATTTTAACAACAAAATTGCCTGCTAAGGATTTTATTATTTTTCACTTATCTGTTTTGAACAAGATAACAGGGGTATTTATATCAAGAGAAAAAACTCCTAAATATGGAAAGAAACAAAAAATATTTTTATACTAATAAATGTTAAATATATTATGTTAATAAATGATAAATATATTACGCTAATAAATACTAAATTTTCTAGAAAGAAAATATATTTTGTTTAACTTGACTTGCAAGCAATCTTTTTAAATTCAATTCGTATTTTTAGTTCGCCAAAGTAATGAGCTTGCCACTTTCTGTGAGTTCGTATCTTTGCGTTCAATGTTTGTCATTGCATGGATGGTCACTTTCCAACAAAACTCTTAAAGAGACTTTCAAGTCCTTCAAGATACCGAGCTGTGAAATGCCCAAATGGGAGTCCAAGATTTTTGTTTCATGCTATCAACATATGTATATGATAAACAACAAATGTATATACAAGGATGAAAGTTATTATACTAGCTAGAGAATAAACAACAAATGTATATGATAAAGAAAGATGTAGATTTGTTCATTAAAATTCTTTTCATTTATGATAGATGAAGTATACATGTATTTTTTACCAATATACAAGGATGTACAGCAAAATTGTATAAAGTTGTTTTCTATTGCCATATGTTATAACTTTCTGCAGCCTAATGGCTAAGGATGTTGAGAACAGAAACTCTAGTTTTGACCAAGAGCCTCAACAAGCACTCCACTCCATCTCCAAGATCTTGAATGCTTGACTCCAATTTCTGCAACTCAATTTGTGCATCATCATTGCTCATTTTACCAGATTTTCTGGTCTTGTTACCAATGAGAATGCACAAAACTGCATCCATTTTCTCGAATTCATTGGTTTTCGTTGCTTCTCCCTCGTGTGTTACGCGTTTGGAGCTCATCAACTTGGACAGCAAAGACCAATTGGTCGATTTTGATTCCATCTTTGTGCCATTGATATGAGAAAAGAGGGATTCAAACACTGTGAATGCAGCTCTTTGTACCTCTCCCAACATGCTAAATGCGACCTCAGCATCGTTTTCTAACAGAGCAAAGCCACATTTACAAGCTTTCTGAGACTTGTTTCTTAACTTCTTTGCTTTCTTCCTTGAAGCCAAGTATTCCTTAGCTTCATATGTGAAACCAGCTTCATCACCTCTTCTTCTTCTCAAAATTGATGGAAGTTGTTGGGTATCTTCCTTGGCCTGCAGTAAAGCATCCTTGGCCACACCACAAACATCCAAGAGCTTGAGAGACCCATTCAACAACTCGTTAACCTGTTTATCATTGCATTGTTGGGCTAATGATTTTTGTGTAAGAGGCAGTCGAAGCAAATTATCAACCAACTCATACAGATCTCTAAGGCCACTTAGTTTTTGGCTCATTGATGAAGATGATGATGAGGCGGATTCATTGGACTTTAGCCTACACAGATGCTCATCAATTTGAGTAACAAGTGGATGAGGTCTAGAAGGCAAGCTGTTTGAACGAGCATGAAAATTGGATTTTTGGTTCAAAGTTGAAGAAGCCATCTTTTTTGTCTTGGAGCAAAAGGCTAAAGGCTTAGATGTACAAGTTGATCAACTCAATGCACCTTCCCATTCAACCCTCGAGCTGCGATCGTATATATCGGAAACTATGGAAGACAAGGAATCTCATCTGCAACCTCCATGAATCCTAACGTGACCCTGACCTGAATCTCAACATTTTTGCTGCCAATGTTTGCTCATTGTCTCCCACCCCACCCCAAAAAATCTTTAAGCAATTTATTTATATAAATATTTTGAGCCTACACATTTTTCTACAGAAATGAAGGCTTAATTATTGTGCACGAGTGGCACTGTGGCCCCTGTCTCCTCTCATAGACATAGGGGGGTGGCAAGATTCCAGTGATGCTTGTGCTACTTCTTTTAATAATTCGTTAATAAAATAAGGAACTATAGGCACATACAGCGTTGCTTGCGAGAAAAAAGTGGCCCCAATCTTTGTAGGTGAGACAGGACCGCAATGCCGGTCATGCTAAACTTGAAATCCGAAAAAAAAAAATAATAATAAATAAAACAATGAAGCCTCACCCACGAATCGGCACATTTGAAAACAAGTGTTTCTAAGCGTGGACATTTAAAGCCAGGAATGGCATTTAAGCCTTGTTGTCTCGTATCTTGTTCTTCCCGCTGCAACAGTACCGGGAAGATTGTGAAAAAAAATTGTTAACATGGGCGACCAGGTAAGTTGGAGTTGGTCACTGGACACATTTCCACATTATTACAGCTTAGCTCCAACATTTTGGAATCTCCGTCAATGGTGAAATGAATCTGTTAGATTGATTTAGCCATCAATGATGCAAGTTTCGATGCAATGCAAGGTTTGAAGAGCCCCTTAGTCCATGCAATTTGAGGGACGAGATAAAAGCATTCTCAGAGCAAATAAAAGTAGTTGGATATGTTACCATTCAGGTTCTTCTAAGAAGAGAAAATATTTCATTACGTTTCTTTTTTTTTCAATACAAAAGAATTTGTCCGTTCAAATTGAAGGAGACATACAAAAATATTGCATCTATAAGAGATTGAGAATTGCTTCAAAAACCCTATTGACAAGAAAGATTTGTGTTACACGTTGCTGAAATGGTGGAGCCTCCTTATTGAGTTAAGCATAGCATATATTTGCAAACATGAAGGGCAGGTACACATCATCACAAATGGGGAAAAAATACACATTCTTTGCTATTTCGTACACTTCCAATTTGAAATTCAATTTCAAACTCAGATTTTTACACAAACTTTTGGCAGCCTCAACAAGAAAATGGTACAGGAATGTAGAATCAAACACTATATTTTTGTTCTCACGATCCCTTAACGACCCGTTGCTTCTTTTCTTCAAGTCCAGCAGCTTCGTTCAACATGTCTGCAGCGTCTTTATGCATGTCTAGTTTGGCAAGAGCAACTGACTGCATATAGAAGGCAGTCGGCCACTCGGGATTCGCAATTTGCGCCTGCATTGCATCTGCGAGGGCAGCATCTGGTTGATCGCAGAATAGATAGCACAGGCTGCGTCGAGCAAAAACAGTTGGGGAGACCATGGTTCCGACATCTATGAACTGCACAGAAAGAAAAGGTAGCCATACGGCTTCCATCCTAACTCAATATAATTTAATACTCGTCTTGGTTTAACGGTTATCTCATTACAGCACGATTAAAGTTTATTCGGATGCTCAAGAGAGTCAACCTAAAACAATATAACCTCAGTTACATTAAAGGTCGGTCTGGTCAAGGCTAGCTGCTTGATAATATCATATCTAATTTGTGGTAAAAAAAAAATTTAAATTTCCAAGAAATATATTTCTGGATGAGAGAGTTAGAGAGTACGAATACCGTCCATGACAGGCAAACCAACAAGTAAAAGATTCCATTTAAACAATCTCAATTGTCCTAGAACTATCGAATTGTCAATAATTTAGCAAGATGACAATTTTTGACAAATTCTTAACCAAATAACATATAGTTCTTGACAAGTTAAAGTCCAGTACCTGGGAATAACAGTCAATGGCGGTTTTAAAATCTTTATCACGGAACGCATAGTCCCCACGCTTCCTAGCCTCGAGCATATCTCTCATCTGCTGGGTCCACTCTTGGAAAGATAACTGAAGCGATCCATCCACAATTTTATGCACTTCTTAGCACAAGAGTAAAGAAAATGGATTTGAAGGATTCACTAAAACAAGTCATCACCTCATTTGTCCCTTCGTCATCCTTGTAGTGATTCATCACCAATATTTGATGAATTGCTGTAAGGTCAAGCCGCGAACAGGCCTCACCCATTGGTGAAAGAGGACGCTGTGGAGTTGGTGGAGCTTCCTCATATTTTGAGATTCCAAGCATAACATAAGATGGAACCTACAAGCCAGGAGATAAAATAATCAGGATCTAAAAAGAAAAGCATGCTCTTTGGTCTTCAAAACCACAGCCACAAGGTAACAATTTTAATGTGATTATTCCCACATCATTTTTAGCTTTAGGATGGCTTGAGGTAACAATAGCAAAGGTGAAGTATGTAAAGAAGTATAGATACACAACAGCGTAAGCATCTGGGACAACTCAGATACAACACTTGTTGTTTTCTTCATTAGATCTAGGCCTATTTAGCGATTTTAATTACTGCAGGAACCATATATGCAAGAGATTTTCAACTCTTCACTAAAGGGAATAGATGCAACCTCCAGGTTCTAAATCTTTGGCTCACCAATAAACAAAAAACAAACTGTAATAAATTGAATAGGTAAAAGCAGCAAAGTTCCTTACATCAGGTTTGGTGTGCAATGGAGCAAGTGTGGCAACAAGATCCTTCACACTGGGCCGCTCCCTGGGTTCATATTGCAAGCATTGAGAGGCAAGGCCAACAACCACAGTTGCCTCCTCCATAGAAAATTTCCCCTCTAAATGTGAATCCATGAGGAGAACGATGTTTTTACCTCGTATCATATCAAGCGCCTGCAAACATGCACAGCCATCAAGATAAAACCAAAGTTTGTAACCTTCAAGACTAATACTGTCTGACAGTAGAACAGGTAAAGACATAAGCCAAGCAGCTGTTGAAATGGAATAGTGAAGTTTTGGTAAGTACAAGATTTCAAATTAATCACACAAAGTGAATTGCACAATAGCTGTTAACCACGCTAACTCACAATTTGAATAGCAAGTTTGCATTTACAAGCATTCAAAGGAGCCATGATAAAATCACTGATTCCGAGATGCAGATCGTTCCAAAATGTTTTAAAACAAAACTACACAATGATACATATGGGTCCCATGTGCTACAAATATAAGCCACTTAAATCCACTTACATGACTAGGAGGGATGTGCTTTCCACTAAGCAAATCAACAAGAACAGTGCCAAAGCTGTAAATAACACTTTCTGGGGTGACTCTCCCTACAAGAAGCATATTTTTTAGAAAATTGAATGAAGAGAATCATGCAATTTGAAACAATAGAACAGTTTTCACATAGCTCAGCACTATGAAACAACAGATAGACAGTTTACCATACATCTGGAAATGATTTTATACTTACATAGGAATGACCAGAACAACTCACTCATCTATGGGAAACACCAAAAGAAAACAATTTGAACCATTAACATAGGAATCCATTTTCATAAAAAGCCTCCCACTCCCTGTTTGTCTGCTACAAAAATACTAACCAAGTTTTTGCAAGAGAAAGGAGAAACAGAACATCTCTAGAAGTTGCAACAGTAACTGTCAAAATACAAGTCTGCTAAAGTCGGTATCCTAACATCATTTCACAAAATTTACTCAAACTTCACTGAAGAACATCAGAATGAAACAAAAAGGAAGAGAATTCTTTTACTGAAAACGTGTTCAATAATTGAAGCAAACCAATCATGTAGAGTAACATTAAAAAGGACCGAAGTAAACTCCAGATATGTGTAACAGGTAAAATCCAGTACATTTGGACAGGCAGAAGAACTGAGTAAGTATTTTATGACGGTAACCACCAGAGATAGACCAGACAACAAATGAAGTTACCATTTCTTAGATACTCAGGAGGTGTGTAGGCAAGATTAGTGCTATAACTTTTCCCATCCCGGCTATTTTTCATCAGTCCGAAACATGAAAGACGTGGATCACCATCCTACAAAATCCATTAAGAAGCCATCAGTTACTGCACCAAGTGGTTGTTAATGCTAGAGTAAGAGGAGGAAAAAGGTATATACATGATAAGAAACCTTATATTCAAGAGACCAATACCTCATCAAAAAGAACCCTGTAAGCATTTAGATCATGGTATAATGGATGGCCCTCACTACTACAATAATCTAAAGCTTCAGCAATGCACGTAGCTACTCTTAAACGCATTGCCCACTCGATGGTTTGATTTTCCCCTGAATAATGTGAACAAAGATACAACTTTAGGCCGTGATAAACAGAAATGTCAAGATATATTATCAAGCTAAAAGCATTTAGCTGACAAAACTGTATATCAAACTTACCAAGTAAAATCAACCTGTAATCTATCCTATATGTTCAGTAAGGATTACAGGAACTCAAGAAATTAAAACAAAAATTATTAGATAAACCATTTATGGCATGAACAATGAATCAAGAATAACTGGAAGAGAAACAAAGGCTAAGGTCGAGTTACATAAGGCCTATTCTTGGCAACAATTAGCAAGAACAAAAATCCAAGCCTGATAAAACTAGCTAAAAACTTAAAAAGATAAGCAAGAAATTAAGAAATTAAACAACAACATAAAGAAAAAGAAAAAGAGAAAAGGAATCTTCAAGTTAAAAGAGAAAGAAAACTGACAATGAAACAAATGCTTAGCAAGAGTGTCATTGATCATATACTCAGCAACAAGCAGCCTTTCATCTCCATCACAGCAATACCCTATCAAATTGGCCAGCCTCCTGTGTCTCAACTTTCCCACTCCACATGCTTCCTCCTAAAACAAATCAACAAAACCCAGTTCAAATATCCCACCAAAAACCCAAAATTTAAAAAAGCAATAAACCAAAAATTGATGGTACCACAAACTGTTTGGAATCAGGCCAAGCCATCTTAGTAAACTTCTTAACAACGATCCATTTCCTGTTCTGTAAACGACCTTTGTAAACAAGGTTAGGAGCTTTTTCCCCACTTTCAGAAACTATGTTATCTGAACTGAAATTATTGGTGGCAGCTTTGAGGTCAGCCAAGGAGAACTCAGAGAAAGAAGGGACTCCATTAGCAACAGCTGGGTCGGGTCCAGCACCTGAAACTGCTTGGCTATGGTTCCGGGGCTCCTGTTGCTGTTGCCGACTCTGGTCTTTTTCTGGGTGGGTCTCTGTTAGACAAGATGATTGACAGCAACCCATAATTCAGTTTTGATTGAAGCTTCCCGTTTGATTTTCAGAACAGAATCATGAGAGAAAAAGAAAAAAGGGCTTTTGGTTTTGACAAAAAAATAAAAAGAAGAAAAGAATGGGTTTAGGACTTTGAGGGGATTTGGGTTTGTGCCTTTGTTACCGTGGTTCCTTGTTTTGATCGTTTGGAGTTTGTTTATGTTACAGGTTTCTTCTTGTCTTGCCGGGACTGATGCTCTCTAACCAGGCTTTTTTCCTATTACAAAGGTTGTTTAATAACTTGTTGCTGTAAGTAACTAAAGTAGCTCATCATTTATAGCAGGAATCTATATTGTTTTTCCTAATACAACCCTGGACCTCAGGGAGTTTTTCTTTTAGAGACAATTTATTCATTTAATCAAAATAAAAAATATTCAATCTTTCTCTTCTTCTTTTTTTCTTTTCGTTGTGTAATTATAGTAGTCAAGTAAAAAAAAAAAAAAATTGGATGTTGCTTATTTTATTAAATATAAAATTTAAGATTTAAAACCATTTATTTTGATGTGAAACTCATTTATTTTACCACTAAGAAAATTACAGTTTATTTTCCTGCTAAACAACTTCATTGATATATATGTCAACCCTTCTCCAATGGAAATTTGTATTGTTATTTGATAAAATTATATATATATATATTACTAGATTATGCGTTCGAAAAAATTATTAAATAAATTTATAAAAAATTATATAAATATTAAATATGTTTTTAGTTGAGATGGTAAAAGTGGGAGTATAGGATTTTTAATGTTTTGAGTTCAAATCCTATTGTGTATATATGTATTTTCTAGATTTTATATAAAATATAAAAAGATAAAAAAATATTTACACTTTTGTAAAAATAACGAGCTTTTAATATCAACTCAATCAAAACTTTAAATATTAATATAGATAATATACTATAATAAAATTTTTGGTTGAGTTTATACTATGTCAGGAGTATTATTTTTCACCATATTTTAATATATGAGTTAGTAATAAATTAATTTTAATTGATAATTTTTAGCCACTCACATTACTTATTTTAAAATAGAGAAGGAATACTTTTTACTTATTTTAAAGTGTTTTTACTCATTTTTCTAATTTCAAATTTAAATTTATATTAATTGTTCTTTATTTTATATCTAATTATTACAATATATATAATAAATATTTTTTTCATATTATTACATGAGTAACCAAGCGAATAATTAATGTTACTAAATCAAGTGATACTAATGGTGACTTTGATGTTACTAAGTGATAATGATGACTAATCAAGCCTTCTTTAATGGAAATTTGTATTATTATTTGATAAAAAAATATATATATCTACATCTATTTATCTCTCTCTATACTCTAAGTTTAAGAGTTACTAAATTAAGTAGTATCATTGAGTGAAATACAGTAAAGCAATTTAGAATTAAATTATTCTTGACTTGTATAGAATGATAGTTAAAATTTTGTATCAGTCACTTATTTGATACGAGTTCAAATTATATTACCCTCATTTCTTATATATTTTTATATAATTATTGGTATTCTCATTGATTTTACTTTACGATCTGAAGATAATGAGGTATTCTACTGTGCACCATAATTTTAACTTTTTGCCAACCTTTCTAACTTATACCAATATCAAAGTTTTAACAAAACACAAATTAGATATTTGGGTGTGCGTTTCGAGCGCACAAGAGAATTTTCTAATGTTAGTCCTATTTGACCTAGGGTGGTATTCAGAAAGATTTTCTCAATAATGACGATTTCAAATTTTGGATTTAGTCCAAATACCTGAACAAATATGTATTTTTTAATTTATCGAATAATATTTTAAAAAGAAATTAAGTACTTAAATTAATCAATTTTCTTTTTGAAAACTATTTACATATTTTCTTTCCTTTAAACCACATATTTCTTACATATTATTTTGAAGATATATACTTATTATATGCTCTTAAGTGATTTTCCATGTTTATGTGTTTTAAGAATTAATAAATAAAGAAAAATAATTAAAGTTTAAAGAACCCTCAATTATTTTTTTATTTTCAATAAAATTGTTTATTTTATTTTGATTTTTTCCTTTGTTTAATGTTGGCAAAATTACTTTTTTTTTTAAATCCTCGAACTACAATGTTTTATTGAAATAAGTACTTACATATCTTTTTATAGCTTAATAAATGTTCATCTTTTGATTTGTATCTATAAATAAGTTTTTATTTTCAAGTAAAAAGTTTATTTATGTTTATTTTAAGTATAAAGTATTATTTATTCAAAAATATATAAAAAGTATTAAAGTTTAAATAAAGTATCAAAACTTATTTAGGTATAAAGTGTTAATGAAAGAGGAAGAGCTTATTTAAAGATACAAATAGTATTAAAACTTATTTAAATAAAGTAAGTTTAGCCTTTATTTTTATTTTTTTGTATTGGTTTTATTTTTTTACCAAAAATAAAAGTAAAATCAAATGCATGAAAATGGTGTTAAGTGAATGTTTCCAAAAATTCTCTCTTAATAAGTTAAAAAAAAAATGGAAGAGTTCATTGAACCAAAAAATTGCTACAAGTAAACATATTATGATTTTTTTTCTTTTAATATATGATGAGGTTTATTAGGTGTCAACAAATTAGTCCCTTTTTTTACAGCTAAACTTGACCCATTAATATTTGATTCAATTAAAAATGATTATAAAACCTTATCATAAAAATGCCTTTACAACTATGTTAGATCCCAAATTTTGAACCGTGAAAAACAGAATGAGTTTTTTTTTTTTATCAAAAACTTACTATTTCTTTTAATATTTTTCATAAAATACTAAATAAAATTAGATTCAGACTATTCATCATTCTCTTATATGACAAAAGGTGATTCTTGTTTTATGTACTATTGCTTAATTTTAGTTTTAGATTATTTAAAACCAATATTTAAACCAATTAGGCTTTAATGAGATTCTATAAAAAAAATATATTAAGCATATATAAAAACTTATGGAGAAAGCATATATTCTCCACCAATACATGGCCTAATTTGTTTGTTTGCCTCCAAATGATGATGTGCCGGTGCTACTGCCAGCCAGAGCTGAGCAAGGCAATGTTTCTTTTTATATTTTCGCTTAAGCGACTCAAATAACTAATTGTGCACGTTTTGTAGGTCTTTTATATCAAAAGTGAAGATAGAAAGTTTTTACTTAACCGAATTCAATCAAAGTTTTTATTTAAATTATTGGGTTATTAAAATTAATGTTACGTGGTTTTCTTCATTTATATTGTCTGTATTAATTAAAAGTTCTTTATTTTTTCTTCTATAGTTTAATATTTGTTATGAAACAATTTTAGACGTCATGATTTTGTAAACTAAAATTCAAACAATTTTTTCTCCGATCTCTAACATTGACTATTAGATCAACTTAGATTTAAGGTATATTCTTTTACTCGTTAGTGGGTATTGATCTACCGTACCAATCGTCAAATCGACACTTAGAGCTTCCTGACAAAACTTAAAATAAAAAAAAAAACTTAACAACGTAATAATTTAAATAAAAACTTTTAAATAATTCAATAACTAAATTATAACTTTTATTAATTAAAAACCAAAACAAGTGTAAATTTTACCGACAGTAAAAGAAAAGTACGACCCATTAAAATAACGGAGAATTGATTAGGCCAGAAAGGAAAGGTTATGTGTAAGAGAAAATGGGTAATATTAAATTCCAAATTCCAAAGTCAAGGGGTTTTTGCAGAATAATTAATAAGGTCTCAAAACAAGGGTCTTTCGGTTATGGTTTTAATTTCTCAACACTGGGACCAAAGCTTAAAGTGTTGAAACGCGTTGGGTCCAAATTTACGTTTTAAGAATAAAATCAAGGAATCAAGTGGGTTAGATTTTAAATTTTTGAGAAATAGGTGGTGGTTGGTTTGCTGCTTCATTTTCTTTAAGGTTTGAGATTAATATAATTTTAAAAGATTCAATATCTTCAAGTTCTTAGATTTATGAAAGTGATGGTTAATTCTTTTATAAATATGGAAGAATCTCTCTAGTATTCATATATAAAATTACAATTTGATTGTAATTTCAAACTTAGAAAGGGAAGCCACAACCCCCCAAAATCATATCATTTATCTTATTTTGCTACATATTATAAGCTCTTTAAACATGAAAAACTAAAACATCAGCCATCCGCATTTACCAAACAAATGTCAACATTATGAAATCCTCCTTTTGTTCTATCTAACTCCCCTGTAATCAATCCCCTCATACTATCTAGTTCATTTATCTCTATTAACCTAAGGTTCCAATTACTCGTTAAACTGTGTAGGGAATTAATCCGTGTATGTAACGAACAAGTAGATATAATAAAATCGAAAAAATCGAACACGTAAGTTTTAAGTAGAAAAACTATTAAAAAGATGATAAAAAACCACGAGCAAAAGGAGATTTCACTATAATAAAGAAGAGTACAAAAGATTGAGAGAATAAAAAGAAAACTCGAAGCCCCAAAAACAAAATCCTTCAAAACAAAGAACAGAATTCTCTCAATCTAAATATTTCTGTTATCTCAAACCTAGAGTAACAATTACATTACGAAATCCCAAATTGATATACCCATTGATTATGATATTACCATATAATGAAGAGATGTTACCGCATTTATAGCCAATTGATCGAAAGTATCAATCTTAGGTGATAAACCATAAAAGTAACACATTTTAATCCCATGCTTAGCGTGTTTTTGGATGTTTTATTATACAATTTTGTGAACTCGATGCTCCTAATCCTTTAAATTCATGTTTCTATACTTAGGAGAGCATAGGGAAGCGAAAGGAACGGAAAACGGGCCAAAATCAGATAAAACAGGCCATCTTAAGGATCCACACGGCCAAGCCAGTACCACACGGGCTGGACACACGCCCGTGTGCCAGCCCGTGTCGATCGAGAGCCATGCAAATTTGCACACGGCCTGGGCCTTCTCACACGGGCTGATCACACGCCCGTGTCCCTGTCGCACCCTGCTTCATATTTACGCGAAAAAAGCCAATTTTTAGGGTTTCTGGGCATTCTAAAGTCTATAAATACACACCAAAAGAAGACCTAAAGGAGCACGCAGAGTAGATCGAAGAAATTACTCGAAAGAAGCCGTCGGATTCATCTCGAAAGCAGATCCACTCCAAGATTGAAGATCTCTATCAAGTTCCTTAGAAGTTTTTTGGGTTCTTTATGTCTTGTTGTTTTCTTGATTTTGAGATGTTTTCCTTTTACGTTATGAACTAAACTCCCTAAATACCTAGGGAGGATGAAACCTAGATGAATCTTATTATTCAATTATCTGAATTACATGATAAATACTTGTTCTTGTTCTTAATTATGTGTTCTTAACCCTTGCTTTAATATTTTTAGGATATTAATTCAAGTTTGATGTGCTTATTCAGTGGAGCAAAAGTGTAACACCCCTAACCCGAAACCGTCGCCAGAATAGGGTTAGGAGGCATTACCAGACAATCGGAGCATTTCACCACCATTTCTCGACACAAAGTCTAACATCAATCATACATATTCAAATACGAACATACAGTCCCTCATTTAGGTCTACGAGACCTTAAACACGTGTTAGAAAGGGGTCGAGACTAAACCGAACACTAATGAAAGTTTTCAAAATTTCGAATATTCTTCAAAACTGTTGAGGTCACACGCCCGTGCAATCAGGCCGTGTGCCTCACACGATCACCAGACACCCCCATGTGTCTAGGCCGTGCCAAAGCAGAGCATGTATTCTGACTTCTCCACACGGCCATTAGGCACGCCCGTGTGCTAAGGCCGTGTACTCTTAGGCAATATACTGACTTATTCACACGGCTACTAGGCACGTCCGTGTACCATGGCCATGCATACTTGGGCTAGCTATTGACTTTAACCCACGGTCACTAGGCACGCCCGTGTGCCATAACCGTGTAGACAAAACAGGCCATTTGCAAGGCCAATTTGTAACCCACACAAGGGTCAATCCTACAAGCACAATTAGGCATGTTTTCTCTCATGATTTGGCAACCAAATATACATCAAAAAGTCATCATATCATCCTATCCAATCTCATTTCTATACATGTTAGTTTATCAACCAAATTGCACAACTAGAACACATACATTACCAAACATGATTCATCCTTAATATCACTAAATCATATTAACATCAATCCATCACTAAGATTATCATTCATAAGACATTTTCATTACCAACAAGTCAAACCAAAATATGCATTATATACCAAATCCATTCATGCTTATAGCCACATATATCTAGCCACATCTCATGGCTATTTACACATCTCAAATATGTTCAAAACAACTAGCCTATACATGCCATATTTCAACTATATACATCTTTCCATAAGTACCAAAATAGATTGTCGATAGTGTGATAGAGATGCTGACGATCCCCGGATCCGAGCTAACTTTACTGACACTGTAAAACAGAGAAATAATCACACAGCAAGCTTTCAAAACTTAGTAAGTTCGTAACATAATACATTATACCAACAAACCATCACATAGATTAATTCACAATCACATATACCATACCATCCAAGCTAATATGTTCAATTAATCTTCCATAAACTCATTCATATTCTCATCAACCACATAGGTTCCGATCGTACCTTAGCCAACAATTAGTTATCGGTCACTTATGCCAATTATTGCTCAATATTTCATTTCGATCAACTTTCGTTACTTCTTCGATTCAATCGCACACTTAGTGCCCAATTCATTAACCGAAGCTTTATTAAAATCGCACACTTATTGCATCTATATCAAACCGATCTTAAATCGGTATCGAACACACAGTGCCAACCACAAAGCCGAAGCTTATATCAATTCGCACACACAGTGCCAATCATCTCGATCACATTTCCGAATACGCACACTTAGTGCCACATAACTTGAGCCCTCACATAGCATTCACATTTCAATAATTTCATACCATTCATCTCATAACATTAAACATAGTTAAATACACGTATTATTTCCGAACTTACCTCGGACGTCAAACTATCGAAACGGTCGATTAATCGAGCACTTTATCTTTGCCTCGATCTCGATCCGAACCTCTCCTCTCTTGTTCTATACACATTCAAATTCAATCCATTCAATCACCAACTCATTCATTTTAGTCCAAACACACATATTTAGGGCATTTTATAAAATAGCCCTCACATTTTCACATTTCGACACTTTAGTCCCTAATTCATAAATTCATCAAATACACACAATTTGCTTGTACTCATGCCTAGCCGAATTCTCACTATACTCATTCAAGTCCACACATTTCATTTATTTCACATTTTAATCCTTCAATTTCTCATTTTCTCAATTAAGCCTAAAATGCTCAATTTCACTAAAAATCCCAATACAAACTATGTTATCTCAACACCAAGTTTTCATATTTCACTATCAACTAGCAAATAGCTCAAGCATTCATCAATGGCTCATCACAAAAACATCATCAATTCACAAAATTACAACATGGGTTAGCTAGAGCACGAAGCAACGATTACAAAAACATAGAAATTATCGAAAACCGAACAAAATCTAACCTTGAATCAAGCTTGCTAGGTGCCAAAAATTCAAAAGCTTTAAACCCTTATTCTTTCTTCAAAAATCGGTGGAAGAAAAGATGAATAAGGCTTTCTTTTTCTCATTTGTTTTAGTTAATATACATTATTTCTTCACTTACCAATTTACCCTTTTATTAAACATATAAAACATTTATACACTAAGGTTACTTTTGTCCATTGTCACCCACTATCACTAATAATGGTCAAATTGCATCATAAAGCCTCCATATTAAAAAGACAACCACAATTAGGTACTTATAAATCAGCACACAGCTTTTGCATCTTATGCGATTAGATCCTTTTTCTTAATTCAGCACACAGTCAATAAAATTTTCACACAGAAATTTCACACAAGCTAAATCACATACTATTCACATAGAAAATAATATTAAATTATTATTCTAACCTCGAAATTATGGTCTCGAAACCACTGTTCCGACTAGGGTCTAAACCGGGCTGTTACAACTCTTCCCCCCTTAGGGATTTTCGTCCCCGAAAATCTTACCAATGAATAGGTGTGGATATTGCTCTCTCATAACGTTCTCAGGCTCCCACGTTGCCTCTTCAACTCCGTGTTTTTGCCACAACACTTTCACTAAGGAAATTCTTTTGTTTCGCAACTCTTTGGTCTCTCGTGCCAAGATTCGAATCGGTTCTTCATTATACGACAAATCTGACTAAATTTTAACTTTAGTAGGAGCAATCACGTGAGACGGATCAGATCTGTACCGTCAAAGCATCGACACATGAATTACATTATGAATCTTTTCTAACTCAGGTGGCAACATCAATCTATAAGAAACCGGCCCAACTCGTTCAATGATCTCATATGGCCCAATGAACCTCGGACTCAGCTTGCCTTTTCGGCCAAATCAAAGTATTTTCTTCTACGGAGACACTTTCAGAAACACTTTGTCACCAATCTCAAATTCAATATCCTTCCGTTTCAAATCTGCATAAGACTTCTGACGATCTGAGGCCGCTTTCAAACTATTGCGAATCACTTTCACTTTCTGCTCAGTCTCTTTTATAAGATCAACCCCGTGAATCTTATTCTCACTCAGCTCAGTCCAATACAATGGAGTTCGACATTTTCGACCATAAAGAGCCTCATATGGTGCCATTTTAATGCTAGATTGAAAACTATTGTTAGACGCGAATTCAATCAATGGTAAATGTTTTTCCCACGTAGTCTCGAACTCAAGTATACAACATCTTAACATATCTTCAAGAATCTGAATGATTCGCTCGGATTGTCCATCCGTTTGTGGATGAAATGCAGTACTGAAATGTAACTTCGTGCCTAAAGCCTCTTGCAATTTCTTCTAAAACCGCGAGGTAAATCTCAGATCCCTATCAGATATAATAGATAGTGGCACCCCGTGCAATCTCACAATTTTAGTAACATACAATTCAGCTAATCTATCGAGTGAATAATCTGTTCTCACCAGAACGAAATGAGCTGATTTCGTCAATCTGTCAACTATCACCCAGATCGCATCTTTCCTTCCCGGAGATAAAGGTAACCCCGACACAAAGTCCATTGTAATTCTTTCCCATTTCCACTCAAGAATCATAATTGGCTGTAACAAACCGGACGGAACCTGATGTTCAGCTTTAACTTGCTACAAACTAAACATTTCGACACAAAGTCAGATATATCTCGTTTCATACCATGCCACCAATAAAACTGTTTCAAATCATTATACATTTTCGTACTCCCCGGATGAACAGTCAAATGACTATTGTGAGCTTCATTCAAAATCATCTGAATCAACTCTGAATTTCTCGGAACACAAATTCTATCTCTATATCTCAGACAATCATCACTATCAACTCGAAATTCTGAATCAACATTCAATTTACACTGAGTTCGTTTAGCCATCATCTCAACATCACTCTTCTGGGCATCACAAATCTGACGTACAAACATCGGTTTCACTTTCAATTCTACCAAAACCATATTATCATCACACAGATCTATCTGAGCATTCATTGCTCGTAAGGCACATATAGACTTTCGGCTCAATGCATCAGTTACAACATTAGCTTTACCAGGATGATAATCAATCACAAGTTCATAGTCTTTCAACAATTCTAACCATCTTCTCTGTCGCAAATTCAATTCTTTCTGAGTCATCAAGTACTTCAAACTCTTATGATCGGTATAAATATGACATTTCTCACCAAATAGATAATTACGCCAAATCTTCAACCCAAACACAATCGCGACCAATTCAAGGTCATGCGTCAGATAATTCTTCTCATGCGGCTTTAACTGCCTCGAAGCATATGCAATAACTTTGCCTTCTTGCATCAGCACACAGCCCAAACCATTCAACGATACATCACTATAAACTATAAATTCTTTACCCGATTCAGGCTGAACTAACACTGGTGCCTCTGTCAATAATACTTTTAACTGCTCAAAATTCTGATGACACTTTTCTGACCATTCATATTTAACATCTTTCTGTAGCAACTTCGTCAATGGAGTCGCAATCATCGAGAAGCCTTTCACAAATCGTCTATAATATCCCGCTAGTCCTAGAAAACTACGGACTTCCGACACACTTCTCAGAGGCTTCCATTCTAATATAGCAGAGATTTTACTTGGATCAACGCAGATTCCCACAGCTGATACAATATGCCTTAGAAAACCAACCTCACGCAACCAAAACTCACATTTGCTAAACTTAGCATACAATTATTTCTCACGCAGAGTTTATAACACAATTCTCAAATATTTGGCATGATGCGTCTCATCACATGAGTAGATGAAAATATCATCAATGAACATCACAACAAAATGATCCAAATACGGTCTAATTATCCGATTCATCAGATCCATAAACACTGTAGGAGTATTTGTTAATCCAAAAGGCATCACTAAGAATTTATAATGTCCGTACCTCGTTCTGAAAGTAGTTTTCGGTACATCAGATTCTTTAACTCTCAACTGATAGTAGCCCGATCTCAAATCTATTTTAGAAAACACTGTAGCTCTTCTCAGCTGATCAAACAAATCATCGATACGAGGCAACAGATATTTATTCTTTATCGTCACTTTATTCAATTGTCGGTAATCAATACACATTCTCATAGTACCGTCTTTCTTTTTCACAAATAACACAAGAGCACCCCAGGGCGAGAAACTTGGTCGTGCAAATCCTCTATCAGTCAACTCTTGCAACTGAGACTTCAACTCTATCAATTCTGTTGGTGCCATTCTATATGGAGCTATCGAGATAGGAGTCATTCCCGGAACTAATTCAATATCGAATTCAACTTCTCTGATTGGAGGTAATCCCAGTAACTCTTTAGGAAATACACCTGGAAACTCACTAACCACATGCACTGATTCAACTTTCTTTTCTGACACTTTTGTATCAATCACATATGCCAAATAAGCTTCGCAAACCTTTCTCACATAGTTCAAAGCTTTCATCGTAGATACAACAGCTGGTAGCCATTTCATATCAATGGATTCAATTCGAACTATCTCACCGTTCTGACTTCTCAATTCAATACTCTTTCTTTTACAATTCATAATGGCATTATGCAAAGTGAGCCAATCCATACCCAGAATGATATCAAATTCATCAAAAGGTAGTAACATCAAATTAGCCGGAAAGTATATATCCCGAAACATCAATGGGCAATTCTTGTACACTTTATCCACTAGGACACACTTGCCTAAAGGGTTCGATACTCTAATTATGAATTCAGTAGACTCAACAGGTAGAGTCTTACTTGATACTAGATTCACACACACATAGGAATGAGTAGATCCTGGATCTATCAATGTAATCACATCAGTATCAAATAGAGTAAAAGTACCAGTGATGACGTCTGGAGATGACGCTTCCTCTCGTGCTCGTATAGTATAAGCTCGGGCAGGTGCTCTCACCTCTGATCTCACAGCCGTATCGGTAGTCCCTCTCTGGCTTCCACTCAAATTTCTGGTGTTTCTGGGTTACTCAATCTCACATTCTGAACATTTTCTTCCTCAACCATCTTTGGGCAATCTCGAATGAAATGATCTCGTGATCCACATTTATAGCAAACTCTATTATTGTACTTGCCCCAACATTCTCCCACATGTTGTCTTCCACACTGTCTACACTCAGGCTTGTTGCTTTTGGCACTATCAACACTTGATTCTTCTGGAGCTTGAGTTATCGGACCAACACTTAGTCTTACACGGTATCTATTCAGATGCTCAAATGAAGTATTTGATCGGTAGCTTATATCTCTAAATCTCTTCGTCGAAGGTTGAGAAAACTTATTTATCGATCTTTTTCTTTCATCACGAGCTTCAGAATTAGCTTTCTTCTTTTCTTTACTAAGCTCCTCGGCTTTGCAGGCTCTTTCAACTAACACAACAAATTCATTTATGTCAAGTATCCCAACCAACAACTTAATATCTTCGTTCAGCCCTTCAATGAAATGTTTACACAATGTGGCTTCGGTCGAAACACATTCCCGTGCATACTAGCTCAATCTTAAAAGTTCCCGCTCGTACTCAGTAACTGACAAACGACCCTGTTTCAGCTCTAGAAACTCTTTATGTTTCTGATCAATGAATCGTTGACTGATTTATTTCTTTTGGAATTCAACTTGAAAGAAGTCCCAGGTGATTCTCTCTCTCGGAACCACAGATATCAATGTTTTCCACCAGTTATAAGCTGTATCTCTCAATAATGAAATTGCACATTTAATGCATTCCTCAGGGGTCAACGACATCTCATCGAAATACCCGAATTATATTCTCGAGCCAAAATTCAGTCGCTCAGCATCGTCATCAGCTGTGGCCCTAAATTCTTCGGCCCCGTACTTACGAATCTTATCCACAGGAGGTTTACTCAATTGTATCGGATCTACAACTTGTGGCACAACAGGTACTTATGGGGGTGGAGGTTGTGGAGCAGCCGGATTCGTTCGAACGAACTCCGAAAAACACTCACTCATCATTCGGAAGAAGGCTTGCTTAGCCTCTCCTCCCTCACCACTATCATGCGGCCTAGATGTGGCCGGCGCTGTCCCTTGAGCGGGAGCAAGCACATTACTCTCAACATCGTCAGCAACTGCTCGATCGGGATCCATTACTATATAAAAACACATTTTCAACTGTCAGGATTCATCACACTATCGCAATTTCATATATGGCATGTATAGCTAGACTCACACACGCTACGTTAGTCTGGGAATTGAGTAAACCGTAGCTCTGATACCAATAAAATGTAACACCCCTAACCCAAAACCGTCATCGGAATAGGGTTAGGAGGCATTACCGGACAATCGGAGCATTTCACCACCATTTCTCGACACAAAGTCTATCATCAATCATACATATTCAAATACGAACATACAATCCCTCATTTAGGTCTACGAGACCTTAAACACGTGTTAGAAAGGGGTCGGGTCTAAACCGAACACTAATGAAAGTTTTCAAATTTTCGAATATTCTTCAAAACTGTTGAGGTCACACGCCCGTGTAATCAGGCCGTGTGCCTCACACGATCACCAGACACCCCATGTGTCTAGGCCATGCCAAAGCAGAGCATGTATTCTGACTTCTCCACACGGCCATTAGGCACGCCCGTGTGCTAAGGCCGTGTACTCTTAGGCAATATACTGACTTATTCACACGGCTACTAGGCACGTCCGTGTACCATGGCCGTGCATACTTGGGCTAGCTACTGACTTTAACCCACGGTCACTAGGCACGCCCGTGTGCCATAACCGTGTAGACAAAACAGGCCATTTGCAAGGCCAATTTGCCACCCACACAAGGGTCAATCCTGCAAGCACAATTAGGCATGTTTTCTCTCATGATTTGGCAACCAAATATACATCAAATAATCATCATATCATCCTATCCAATCCCATTTCTATACATGTTAGTTTATCAACCAAATTACACAACTAGAACACATACATTACCAAACATGGTTCATCCTCAATATCACTAAATCATATTAACATCAATCCATCACTAAGATTATCATTCATAAGACATTTTCATTACCAACAAGTCAAACCAAAATATGCATTATATACCAAATCCATTCATGCTTATAGCCACATATATCTAGCCACATCTCATGGCTATTTACACATCTCAAATATGTTCAAAACAACTAGCCTATACATGCCATATTTCAACTATATACATCTTTTCATAAGTACCAAAATAGATTACCGATAGTGTGATAGAGATGCTGACGATCCCCGTGTAACAGCCCGATTTAGGGCCTAGTCAAAAAAGTGGTGCGAGACCACAAATTCGAAGTAGTAATATGAGTTTTAAGGTTTAAAGAAATGTTTGCATGATAGCATTAAAGTTCCATGTAGAAATTTTATGAAAATTGACATGGAATGGTCTAATAGGACTAAATTGCAAAAGTTGCAAAATATGAGTTTCTAGAAGCTTTTTGTATGAAATAGCTTTGGAATATTAATTAGAAGTCCTTAAATAGCAATTTGCCCAAATTATAATTTTTGGACAAAAATGGACATGAGTTAGTAAAATAGAAAATTTTGAAGAGAAAGTCATTTTGGTCATTTATCAATTAAATGATTAAAATAAGAAAAAGATGATAAAAATCATTCATCTTCTTCCTTGTGTGTGTGCCAAAAATTTGGAGACTCCATATCTAGGGTTCTTCATTTTTTTCAAGCTTGATAGTAAGTTCATCTTAGTCCCGTTTTTAATATTCTTCGTATTTTTGAAGTTCTCGTATCATGAATTAGCTATTTTTAGCTATAAAATGAGCTAAGATACATGTTTAAAAATCTGCCCATGTATGATATGTTTGTTAAATTATGTTTTATGGAAGATTATGAGAGTTTGATGTTAGATAAACATCTTTTTCTAAGTGAATTTCATGAAAAATGAATAGAGGGACTAGTTTGTAAAAGTTATGACATTGGTCATACATAGTAGAAATAGTGGGAATTTGACAATGCTATAGTTGAGAAAATGAATCAGCTAAACATGAAGTTTAAGAAAGTTGAATGAAAATCATTTTACGAGCCTTGGGGCAAAAGTGTAAATATGAGAAAGTATAAGGGCAAAATAGTAATTTTTCCAAGGTATGAGTAAAGAGTCAATTTAGTCAATATGAGTATTAAATGATCTATTTATGACTATAGATCAAGAAAAATGAAGCCCGGATCGAAATTGAGGCAAGAACAAGGTCGAGGACTAAATTGCGTATCTAGTTACATTTTGTATATTAAGGTAAGTTTGTATGATTTCTAAGCTTTATGATTAATATCATTGAATTGCTTAGTATAATGTACAATATTATTATGAAAATGTTTAATGTTATGTTAAACAAAGTAATCAATGAGATCAAGCATGAGAAAGCCCCGATTGAAGATGAATAGCTTAGGATACTCGATCTATCACATGAAATGAGAAAGTCCGTATAAGTCCAAGCCGAGGCATGGCATCGGCAATTAGACAAGTTATCATGTAAGACCAAGACAAGTCTTGGCATTGAAGAGTTGTTATGAGATGAAGACCCATGTAAGTCCAAGCCAAGGCATGGCATTGGTGAGTCTCCAAGCAAAGATGTCATGTAAGTCCAAGGCAAGCTTGGCATTGAAAAGTTATCATGTAAGTCCAAGGCAAGCTTGGCATTGAAAAGCTATCAAGAGAAAGAGATTTCATGTAAGCCCAAGCCAAGGCTCGGCATTGACCAGTTCATGAGCAAAGATAACAAGTAAGACCATGTCAAGACATGGCAATGGTAAGTTCCAAAGGAACTCAGGAGAAAGACTTCGTATAAGTCCATGTCAAGACATGGCCTCGAAACCAAGATGAGACATTCCATGTAAGACCGTATCTAGGATATGGCTTTGGCATTGAGTTATGTGAGATGAGATTTAGTATCCTCGGTTATTCATATAAATTCATCGGGCAAACGAGCTAAGTTCAAATGAGATAACAAGAAAGCTAAGTAAGCAAAGTTATTATCAAGTGAAAATGAGTATTATTCATGTTATGAATGATAAATTAGATATTATGATTATTATGTCAAAGTATCTTTGATCAATGTGATCAAGTGATACAGTACCTTGTTTACCTCACAAGTATGAGACAGTAAGTATCATGAGATATGTAAGAATCAAGTATGAGCAAGTAAGCTTTATAGCTGAAATTATGATACCATTGTTTATGTCAAATGGTTTAATTTAAGCAAGTATGTTGTTATGTGCATTATATGCAAACTTACTAAGCTAAATGCTTACGTCTTTCACTTTTTCTTTCCATGTAGTCCCGCCAATCTAATCTCGTGGATCATCGTCATCGGAGCTCGGAGCACACTATCAATCGCTATTTTGGTATAGCCAAGTTGTTTTATTAAGTATGGCATGTATAGGAAACACTTCATTTGAGTATATGTTTTAAGAAGAGCCATAGTATAGGCTATCTTGTTCATTATGCTTTTTGTATATGGCTAGAGAAATTGGCCAACTTTGACTAAGTGTGTATGTTTATAGATATCAATGAAAGATGTAGTAATTTGAGTAATTGAATTGAGTATGAATGTGATCTCGATTTTAGGGTAGCAATTGGCTTGGTAAATAGCCTCTAAGTGCCCACACGGTTGGATACACGTGCGTGTGTCTAGGCCGTACATACCCTGCACTTTTATACTTGAAGTCAGGATAGGCCACGAGCAGATCACACGACCGTTGGTTCAGGCCGTGTAACACACACGGTTGGCACATGGGCGTGTGCCAAGGCCGTGTGAAGTCTGCACTTTTCACTTAGAAATTTAATTGTCACACGGCTGATATACACGGGCGTGTTTACAGACCGTGTGCATAAGTCAGAATACTAAGGTTTGGCACACAGGCCAGGGCCACGGGCGTGTCCAGGCCGTGTGTAACAAGTCAGTGTCGACCACGGGTGGAAGACAAGGGCATGTCCTGGAGTACACGGGCGTGTTTCAAGTTGCACGGGCGTGTGGTCCCTGCTTCGAGTAAAAGTTTTCAGATGAGTTCCGAAAGTTGTCGGATATGTGTTTAAGGCCTCATAGGCCCATGATATGCACATTTTGACCTAGAAAGAAGAGTTACTATTTCGGGACAAAATTTTACAGCCCGTAAGTACATGTTTAAGTGAGTCCAAGCATGGTAATATCTTGTATCCAGTCTTAACCTCGGACTCGAGTATGGGGTGTTACACCCCGGATCCGAGCTAGCTTTACTGACACTGTAAAACAGAGAAACAATCACACAGTAAGCTTTCGAAGCTTAGTAAGTTCGTAACGTAATACATTATACCAACAAACCATCACATAGATTAATTCACAATCACATATACCATACCATCCAAGCTAATATGTTCAATTAATCTTCCATAAACTCATTCATATTCTCATCAACCACATAGGTTCCGATCGTACCTTAGCCAACAATTAGTTATCGATCACTTATGCCAATTATTGCTCAATATTTCATTTCGATCAACTTTCGTCACTTCTTTGATTCAATCGCACACTTAATGCCCAATTCATTAACCGAAGCTTTATTAACATCGAACACTTAGTGCATCTATATCAAACCAATCTTAAATCGGTATCGCACACACAGTGCCAACCACAAAGCCGAAGCTTATATCAATTCACACACACAGTGCCAATCATCTCGATCACATTTCCGAATACGCACACTTAGTGCCACATAACTTGAGCCCTCACATAGCATTCACATTTCAATAATTTCATACCATTCATCTCATAACATTAAACATAGTTAAATACACGTATTATGTCTGAACTTACCTCGGACGTCGAACTATCGAAACGGTCGATTAATCGAGCACTTTATCTTTGCCTCGATCTCGATCCGAACCTCTCCTCTCTTGTTCTATACACATTCAAATTCAATCCATTCAATCACCAAATCATTCATTTTAGTCCAAACACACATATTTAGGGCATTTTATAAAATAGCCCTCACATTTTCACATTTCGACACTTTAGTCCCTAATTCATAAATTCATCAAATACACACAATTTGCTTGTACTCATGCCTAGCTAAATTCCCACTATACTCATTCAAGTCCACACATTTCATTTATTTCACATTTTAATCCTTCAATTTCTCATTTTCTCAATTAAGCCTAAAATGCTCAATTTCACTAAAAATCCCAATACAAACTATGTTATCTTAACACCAAGTTTTCATATTTCACTATCAACTAGCACATAGCTCAAGCATTCATCAATGGCTCATCACAAAAACATCATCAATTCACAAAATTACAACATGGGTTAGCTAGAGCACGAAGCAACGATTACAAAAACATAGAAATTATCAAAAATCGAATAAAATCTAACCTTGAATCAAGCTTGCTAGGTGCCGAAAATTCAAAAGCTTTAAACCCTTATTCTTTCTTCAAAAATCGGTGGAAGAAAAGATGAATAAGGCTTTCTTTTTCTCATTTGTTTTAGTTAATATACATTATTTCTTCATTTACCAATTTACCCTTTTATTAAACATATAAAACATTTATACACTAAGGTTACTTTTGTCCATTGTCACCCACTATCACTAATAATGGTCAAATTGCATCATAAAGCCTCCATATTAAAAAGACAACCACAATTAGGTACTTATAAATCAGCACACAGCTTTTGCATTTTATGCGATTAGATCCTTTTTCTTAATTCGGCACACAGTCAATAAAATTTTCACACAAGCTAAATCACATACTATTCACACAGAAAATAATATTAAATTATTATTCTGACCTCAGAATTGTGGTCTCAAAACCACTATTCTGACTAGGGTCTAAACCGGGCTGTTACAAAAAGTCCCTGCTTAAGAGTAGATCTAGCATAATTAAGCGGAATTGATTGCAACCCTAGAAATAGGGTGACATAAATTTTCCGGATTAGAGTCAAATCTAATAAGGGAATCCCTAGATCGAGTTAATGCGACGATAGGGGTTTTAATTAGAAAGAGATTTTAATTAATCAACCTAGATTCAGTTGTTCTTAGTCTCGAAAGAGATATTAACATAATTTAGGGATTTCTACGGATCAAGACAGGTGAATAAATCGTTTAATTTAGAGTCAGAATAATAAGTGAAGTCTAGGTGGATTCTTCTTTAGGTATTGTCTTTATTCATTGGTTTATTTGATTACTTTCTTCACTCTCTGTCGCGTTCATAGTAAATTAGTTAGTTAAATTTTAGATTAAAACAAATCCCCTTAATTATTAGGCTAAATAATAAAAAGATAGTTATTACTAGTAATTTTAGTCCTTGTGGATACGATATTTCGAACTCGTCATAGCTATACTACTATTCGATAGGTGCGCTTGCCTTTGTCGAAATATTAGTTAGTTTAGAGACCATCATTAGGACAACATATATCTCTGTTAACCATTATGATAGTCTTATTCGTCATGTTGTGATGGCATTTGTTGTGTTAGCAATTGCCCCTATTGTAACCACCTTATTAATGCCCAAGAGGCTTAGACTCATTTTAAGACAACATATGAAAACAAGTTTCGATCTCAACTATGCAATTTATGTGAGACTCTCAATCAAACCTCTATGGGTTCTAACTCCATCACTCACTATCTCAATAAAATACACTCAATTTCTAATGATTTAGTTATATATGGTTATCCATTACAACTTGAAGAACTTTTTTTGGAAGTTCTTACAGGGTTGGACATGAAAACGATTCCATAAGTGTTGTTATTTGCATTTGAGAAACAACTATCTCTTTTAAAAGACTTCATGATAAACTTTTTGGTCATTAACTATTCCTTCGACATCAAGCAGCAAAGCATGAACAACAAACGATTCCTACTCAATCACTCAATGTTCTAATCAAATAGGCTAATAGAATTGCTTTAATAACGAGAGCTACTATTCAAATCAAATCAGGAACAACACCAACAATGTTGTTCAAAATATCCCTCAAGGTAATTCTCAACCTTTCAATACATCTTATTGGTATTGGTGGGGGAACCAAATCTGAGTGCTAAGAGAATCCAATAATAAACTCAACAAGCATGGTTTGATTGTAACATCCTGAAATTGGGCCTAGTAGGATTGGGCCTAATAGGCCTTGAGCGTAGTAGCGTTTAAAAATTTTGAGATCAAGAGATCAGCATTAAGGCAGGTTAGACATATTAGGTGAGTGATTTTTGAAGGGTAGGGGGCTTCTATGAAGTCCCGGGATCAAATTTAGGCTTTAGGAAAAATTTTGGTTTTAGGTGAAAAACCCTGGGAGTTAGTAGGTAGGCTTTAAGAATAAAATGTGGAGAAAAATGACACAAGTGGAGTGTGTGGTGTAGTGGCAAAGTGACGCCACTTAGGGAGCAAGGGGGTGACGCCACAAGGAAGGAATGAGGTCCAAGGTTCAAGGCGTGGAACTTGCATTTCTTTTAGATTATTTTATTAAATGGATTTAGACCTTGGCCATAGACTTATATTTAGTTGCGCATGGTTATAGACACAAGAGGAGCTTGTGGCCTAGTGGCAAGGTGGCATTACAGTTGGCAAGAGGTCTGAGGTTCAAGTCTCGGGATCAGCAAGGGAGTATTTAATTTGTGGATTGGACGGCCAGAGTTTGAGTTGGATTTAAACTGTGCTATCGGAGGGATCCCATATCGGAAAGATACAAAGAAGGAAGGTGAGAAGCTGGCTATATATAGAGCTATCTATGATGGGAGAGGGGGAATACCTGGTTGGCGTTGGGCATAGGAGCATTTGGAGCGCGGATTAGCACTAGATTCCTATCAGGTGTGTATTCTCTCTACTCTAGTTTTAGAGTGGCAAATGCCGAATGCCGGTCACACGGCGATAGTAGCCACACGATCGTGCGAGCGCACGTGTGGGGGCTTCGATGCGATAGTTGAGGCCATCGTTAGTGTTCTTGTGGGTTGATGTTGTTTGGGCCACGATGGGTCGATAGGGGCCAAGTGGGCCCAATAGGCCCGTGGGCCCATATGAGTAGATTGTATGATTGCATAGTATATATTAGACTGGACTAGGTGAATCTCATATCTGTGGCTAAATTTGTGCTAGTTGGGCCACACGAGCGTGTGGGCCCGAATGGGCCAAAATCGGGTTTCAGGCCCAATAGTCTGGTAAAGACCGGGGATAGTAGTCGAGTCGCTCGGGGTGACATTAGGCCTTTAGAAAGGCCGTTGCAGGTACGAAATTACTGGAATACCCTCGATAGGTAAATTACGAAAATACCTTTGGTAGGTAAAATTACTGTTATACCCTTAGAGGTTGATTAGCTTGATTATGTTGTATTCTGTTTATCTGATTATGATGGTAATTCATGTTATACGTTATATTTGATATATGTTTTGCATACATGACATACTGCATACACGAATTACTATGTTGCATGTGCATGGGATACTGGGATGATAATGATATAAAGGGGAAGTGTATATCGGTGACATTGTCACACTAAATGATGGCTTGGTGCCTCATTACCGTATCGATGATTGGATCACATGTTGATCGGTGGCTACACCACGTTATATTGACTTTGAGCAGTGTGTCTGTCAGCATGACTGCCAAAGAGGTGTGTAGAGGATGGAGGGTTGATTGTAGAAATCCCCACAGGTGTCTTGAGGATGGACATATGGAGCGGAGTGTAGAGGATGGAATACTAGGTTGGGTTGGGTTGCATTGCATTCACTATCTGATATGCCATGTTGTTAGGGCTACGGCCCAATTCGATACGTATGGGCTTCGACCAAATTTGTTACTGTGAGGGCTAAGGCCCAATGTGCTTCTGTGGGCTTAGGCCTAGGTTTTTGTTCGTAAGGGGAATTACACACTGAGTTTTCGTAAACTCACCCCCTCTGCCTTAACTTTTGCAGGTAATCCCTAGCTTGAGGATTTGGAGCCGAGGTGGACTCTGTGGTGGCCATACGTCGTCACTTTAGTAAATTAAGTGTTATTTTCTTTTAAATTTCATTTTAATTCGGGATTATGTTCTGTAATAAGGCCACTGGGATTTTAATTTGGTTTATTTTTTCTAAGTTTTCATTTATAACTGTTAAACTTATAAATACGGGGTTTTCTTAAAACATTAGCAATCATTTTCTAAAATATCATGTTTACGCAACGATGCAAGTTCAACTTTCATAACAAAACAGTTTTTCAAAATAATAACAACTTTTAAACGGTCATTTAGCAAATCGCGTTTTTCTCAAACAAACAACGAACTCGGAGTTCAAAAATTCGATAAAACTTTTCTAAACAATTGCTTGGCTTTTTAACTACCTTTCCTTGTGACATACCAGATCCGGTCGTAACGTGTAGACCGGGTTTGGGGTGTTACATTGATTGGGGAAGATTGTTTACAAATCGCCACACCCTAGTAACATCCTAAACGTAAAGTGATAAGGTCAACACCAACACACATGATTGGAGATTAAAAGATACAGAATATCACCACTCTCACTTACCTCATATGAATAAAAAGTGTTTAAGGATGTTTGATTATTGTTGGAATCAACCAAGAACAAGTAAACAAAGAAAAGTTGCTGAAGAGCAAGTTTTTTTATTCAAATTCTCATATATCTCTTCTCATTTACATTGTTAACCTTTATATAGGCTATTTGGAACATCCCGTGAGCATAAGAAACTTAAAGGTTAAGTATTTGCAGTAATACTTACATTAATAACAAAATAAATGCACCTAATCCTAAATACAAGCATAATTACGAGATTCATGCTTAAATTAAATAAATACATGTATTTAATGTACATTCATTCTTACATACATTAGTTCCTAATTCACATACCTACTTATTTAACGAACGCATTGAATTTATTAAAATAAATTAAAAGTCTCTTAATAATATTCTACCCAAATTAGGCTCTTCATGTTGCTGCATATTAGGCTTTCAAAGCCCAAAATATATCTAGCTTCATCCTTTTCAAATTGAGCAAAGTAGCTAGCAGCTTAGTTGATGCTCATGTATTATTCTCCTCTAGTTGGGAGAATCGATCTTCATCTTTCGAATGAACGCCTATGATAAGGAGATAAATCAAAAAAAATACTTCTTGAAATTCTGTAAAGTCAAACAATTTATTTAAAATACAAATCAACATATGAGTAGCATCCATAGTTTGTGACAAGGAAGAAAATGATTAATCCTAGAAAATCAATCTACTACCACTATGATGGAATCATAACTCATTTTTGTTATAAGAAGTCCTAAGACAAAGTTCATTCTCACATCTTCTCAAGGTAAGTTTGGAGTAGGAAGAAGTGTGTGCAAAACTATATTTTGAGGTTTCATCTTCGCTTGTTGACATGTGTTCCATATCTCCACAACCCTAGTAACATCCCACAATATTTTTGGCTAATAAAAGTCATATTTCATCAAAGCATAAGCCTTTCCTTGACCAAAATTTCCAGCAAGCCCTCTAGCATGAGCTTCGATCAAGATGGCATTCTTAAATAGCATTTAGGCACACAACATAAGTTACCCTTAAAGAGGTAACCATTGTGTATGGGTCACACTCGATTTCCTTTAAACTTGAAAATTAGGAACAATTTGGGGATCAAATTGAAAAAAGCTGTAAGCTGGCGGTCTCTACTAAAAAACTAGGAAAAGTTAGGAACAAAATTGGACATGGTTGAAATCAAATTCTAGTTCTGCTGGATTAGAACTAGTCAGTCCCTTAGTGGGGGACAAAATGATTGTAAACAGATGGATTTAACACAGCTGAAGATCGTGCGAGAAGGGCTATAAATAGCGAAGAGGTGACTTCTAAGAAAGGATTCATCTTGGTTCTATTTCATCTCAATTCTGTTTCATTTTCTCCCCTTCTTCATCTTCTTCCTTAGGTTACTCTGAAGAATAGATAATTATGGGGAGCTCTACATGGAGCGGTAATTATGAGGATTGAGTCAGAAAAGTAGAGAATCCAGTGAGCTGGTAAATTTTTAATTCCTTAAGATCATGCAAGGCTTAGAAAACAAAGTTAAAAGTTTTCACAACCATTTAAGGGGTTTTGCATGTTTCTGGGAAACTAAAATTTTAAGTTGAAAAATGTTGAGTTCAATTTATGGCCTTGATTGTGATGCTTAGTTTCCAGGAGAATGGAAGCTCGGCATTTGGTAAAAGTTAAGTTGATGAGGCAAAAGAGGTATCAGGTGAGTCTTTGCACTCCATCCTTGGAATACTAAGAATGAGTAAGATCGTATAGGCATATGAGTATTCGCCACTTTAGTTCAAAATGCATGAATTAGTTATGATTCCATGGTATTTAATCTATAAAATGTATGCATTACATGTTCTGATAAGGGAATGGAAGAGAATTATCGATGGGTTAGATGAAGTTAAGATTAAGAAATAGTGATTTTGTTAGATACCACCATACAGTGCTGCTATGAGCAAACCGTGATGTGCAAAGCTCCGGGCCTTGTAGAGGGGACACTACGGTGTTTGAGCATCAATGTTAGGAATGACCAAATGCAGGAATAAACGTTAGAATAGGGAAATTAGAATTCCGTTAAGATACCATCATTCGGGATTGCTGGGAGCAAACTGTGATGTGCGAAACTTTGAGCCTTGTGAAAGGGAGACTTCGGTGTTTGAGCATCAAGGTGGATATAAGATGAGATGATATTGACGGTTATTAGGTTCCATAGAGTAACACCGCAATGACGAGCAGCAGGCTCTATGAGGAAACATCACGACGATAGTAAGATCCTTCTGGGTGACCCCTCACAAAGGGTTAAGGTGTAAAACCATAGCTCGACTATGGCAACCAACGGAGTCTGCTAGGATGTTAAACATGAAGGCATATTGTGTAAAACCATAGCTTGACTATGGAAACATATCGAGTTCACCGAGACAGTAAACACGGGGTGGTCCGTTGGGACAGTAAACACGAGATGGTCCGCTGAGACACTAAACACAGGGTAGTCTACCAAGACAATAAACACGGGTGGGTAATTAGGACAGTAATCGTGGGAAATCCCGCAACAAGGAAAAAGGGTTGGAACAAAAATATAAGTAATGGATAAATGATAGTGAGCCAATGGATTATTGAGGAATCCTTGAAATAACAAAAAGAAAGTAAAAAATGAAATAGTCTACCAACATAGTGATTAGAAAAGCCAGAAGGCCATATGGGGGCATATGGGTGGTAACCCAACAAGACTCATTAAAGGAAAATGACATGCCAAAAATGACTGGGTAAAGACAAGCGAGATAAGATATATTCAAGGATCGTAGATGAGGATCCGCTATTAAGAATCCCCAAATGGGGGCTCCAAGAAATCATGTATGCTAGTGGTTGATAAAAAATACACAATTTAGTCCATAATGAAAGGATGGGTAGTTAAGAACCCAATAGAAAATGTAACATCCGGGATTTAGGGGTTATGTGGTTAGTGCATAATTCAAGTGATAGTGGGCCTAGTGTGTGTTTAGTTGTGTTTTAAGGGTTTGGAGAACCCTAGGATGTAGGAGAGTGCCTTGGAAAAATATGAGATTTTGAGTTTAGTAGGGGAGTTAGGATAAGGAGGCCTTAAGAAAATTTTGGGGATCTTGGACATAAGATTGGGCTTGGTAAAGTGGCTTGGAGGCGCCACTTAGGGCCTTGGTGAATGACGCCTCAAGCAAGGGTGAAGGGCTCAGTTCGAGTCATGAGGCAAAGATAAGGTGTTATTTTATTTTGCTTTTGCGTCAAGGTAGAAAGGGGAGTGTTGGGACGGCATTGAGACTCCAAAGGGATGAGGATAAGACTTGGTTTTATTTTAAAATTCGGCTAGGAATAAGAGATAAAGGTTGGACTCATTCAAACTTTTTGAATGAGTGTTGAAGAGAGAAAATCAGAGAAAATTATGAGATTTGAGAGGGGGGATGAGAAGTGGCCGAATATAGGACTCCAAGGGGGTGGCATTTTTGGCTTTAAAGGGTGTTAAAGAGTGTGTGCCGAATTTTAGTTGAAGGGTATCCATCTTTTTTTTTCTTTCTCTTTTAGTGCCTTGCCGAATTTCTTCTCACTTTCTCTTCCTATTCTTTTTCTCTCAACCCCAATTCAAGTCTTTTTCTTGAATAGCCGAATGACTCTTTGTCATTTAGAACTTTAGTCGAAACTTTGATCACTTTGATCTATTTGCTTTCTTGGCCGAATTCACATCTCTTTCTCAAACTCTTTTCTTTTCTTAGCCAAATATCTCATCTTCATTTTGAGTCATAGCCGAATCTCAAAGGTGCCTATTATCTCTTCTATTCCGCAAGTCTTTGAGGCCGAATCTTCTAGAGTGGTGCCGTTGGCTACTCTCTTGGAGTCTCTTCAAGTAGGCGTGTAGTGGTAAGTAATCTCCTCTTTAAACAATCGGTTTTTGGTTCTCTCTTTTGGTGTGACGAAATCAAGTGATTAGGCCTTGGTCTAAGGTTGGCCGAATGTTCTTTAAGGCCATAGTGATGTGTTCTTTTGTGTGTAGCCGGAGGAAGGAGGCATTAAAGGAGTCTCTCGGGATTTGAAGTGATCAAGGTAAGCAATGTAGTATTCGGCCAAGGGCCATTTTCCTAAGATATATGCTTAAAGCCGATTCTAATGTGGTTTCACTCAGGGATTTCGACAACTTCATAGACAGGTGGTGATTTCGAGATTTAGACAAGCAAGGTAAGTGGTTGGTAATATTCGGTCATAGGCCATGTTATGGATATTTAAGTGTTAGCCGATTTTGACTATGGTTATTTAGGGGCAAATCGACGACAAGAGTAGCGAAGCTTTTCGGATTTTGATTCATTTGGATAAGGATGTTAAGTTGTGGTTTATTCGGTTAAGATCTCGTATAGTGGTGATTAACCGTTTTGATTCTGATTAAGTATTGTTGATGGAGGCGAATACCAGTCAAGGAGAGAAAGGGGTAGTCCCCATCCCGAAACAAGTGGTTAATTACTGTATTATCTGATAAGTGGTATGAATATGGGCCAAGCCGAAATGTGATATTATAAGAATAAGTCGCCTTGTTAAGCGTTATGCGGTTGATATATGGTTTAATTTGTGGGTGGAATTCAGTGGTCTAATTGCACACTGAGTCCGTGTGACTCACCCAAATAATTATCAACATCGCAGGTGATACGTGATTCTTGGACCGGGTTGGAGAGGATACAAAGGTGGCCATGCAGAAGTTAATTTTATTTGTTCCATGCGAGAAGATGTTTTATTTAATTTTATGCACGTCATATATTTCAGTATTTTGGATATTTATTTGATGTAATAAGGGCCACTTTAAGTAGTTGAAGTTTATTAATATGTTTTAGTTGGATTGCCGATTAAATTACTATTTGGAAATGACTTTATTTTCAACAACTTACAATTTAAAATATATCTATATATTAAAGTTTTTAAATCAGGATATTATGTAACATCCAAATTTTACTTGGCATTTTAAGTATATAATGTTTTACAAATGACAACAAATTTTCGTGTTTTCACGTAAGTTAAATCTTTTTCAAACGTTTTCTCGGTGACATACCAGATCCAGGCCAAGGCTCGTGGGCGGGTTTGGGGTGTTCTGATTTGGTATCGAGCCGGTTCAAAACTTGGCTTTGAGGGTTTTGGGTCCAAAACATTTTCTAAGATGGGCTTTTCAAAATATGGACTTTTATTTTCGTGTTATTCGGCATGGCTTTGTATCTCCTACCGAGGTCCACTGTAAGTACTTCGACTATTGAAGTGATTTGAATATGTGAACTATATGGGCATTAAAGGATCGTAGATTAGTAGATTAGGGCTATTGGACCCCAGGACTAGTCTACTCCAACACGTAATGCATAAGACTTAAGAATCATTAAACAAACTCGTGAACTAAGTCGCGAGCTAGGGTGTGGCAGCGATGCGTGCGCATGTCTAGGATTGGATTCATGAAGAGCTTGGTACTTAAGCAGTCCTAGTGACTCAGCTCCTCTTTACTCGAATCCTACCTGGTGCGTAGCTACGGTTCACCCTAACCAAGAGGACTTAGTCACCGGCTAAATTCGATAATTAAAACCCGAAAGAGACTAGCCTTGCTGTTTATAAAAAACCTTAGTTTTTAAATCTCCAAATTACTCTTTTAATTGGAAAACACTAAATTAGATTTTGAGAGAAACATTTTTCGAATTATTCTCAGTTGATAAAATTACCCAAATACCCCTGGTTGTAAAATTACTAAAATGCCCCTGGTTTATAAATTTACCGTACTACCCTCCATTTTTACTAAAATAACCTTGCTTTACAGAAATACCCAGAAACTCTATTTGAAAAATATCCAGATATCCTGATTTGGAAATTTACTAAAATACCCCTAACTTACAAAATTACCAAAATGACCCTGATTTCCAAAATTTCTACCATACCTCCGATTGAGAGAATTTTTAAATAACCCTGAGCTTTGAAAATTTTGAAATACCTTTGTAAAGATTTTCAAATTGATCCTGATTTATTACCAAAATACCCTTATAGGATAAATGACGAAATTACCCTTGGGTTGGGAATGGATAAAATGCCATAGTAGTATGGTGGATGAATGAATGTGTCTCTATTGATGAATGTGAATGTGATTCTCTGAATTAGAATAGTGAACTTGAGCTGAAACTTTGATTGATCGAAAGAACTACTTCTAAAACGTCTTTGCATAAAACTGTTCGCGGATAATCAGTGGAATAAATTACTAATGCATAAAACTTTTAATCAGATTAAATCGTGACGTTAGATATGAGTTCTAGAGGACGTGGTCGAACGACTGTACCGGAACCAATAGGGTCTGGCCATGGGTCAAAAAATGATGTGCCGCCGCCAGCAGTAGGCGCGGAGGATCAAGATCCGACAGGAAGAGATGACGCAGTATCGCAGGCTATGCTGCAAGTGCTAGAGCAAGTGGCAAGAGCTGGTATGGGAAATGAAGCTCGGAAGTCAGTATCGGAAAGACTAAGGTCAAACAGAGCTGAGGTTTTTAGAGGAGTATCCGGAGTAGCTCCGAATGTAGCGGAATATTGGTTAGAAGCGGTCGAAAGAATCATGGATGATTTGGGTATGCATCACGAGGAAAAGTGAAAGGTCTTTGTCTCGTTGCTTCTGCACGAGGTTTATCGATGGTGGCTCACCGTCAGGCAAGGTGTCCCTGCAGATCGATTGGATTGGGAGTATTTTAAGCTTAAGTTTGAAGGGAAGTATGTTGGAGCCAGTTACTTAGACTCGCAAAGGAAGGCGTTTCTAAACTTGGTTCAAGGAAGTAAGTCAGTGCCAGAGTATGAAGCGGAATTTGTGCGGTTAAGTCAGTATGCCAAGGGGATCGTGTCCACTGATTACTAAAGGTGTGTTAGATTCGAAGACGGATTGCGAGATGAGCTACGAGTGTTGATTGCTCCGTAAAGAGAAAGGGACTTTGCTATTCTAATGGAGAAAGCTCGGATAGCTGAGGAAGTTAAGAGAACCGCGAGACAGAACCGAGAGAAGAATAAGAGTTAGAACAAGAGGAGTTTTGGACCATCGGTATCATCTGAGGATTTCCGGAAGGGACCAAGGACCGAGAATGCTATACGTACACCTGTGCCAGTTTCTGAGAATCGGAGTCGTACATGTGCTCGGTGTGGAAGAGCTCATGCTGGAGAGTGTTGGGGAAATAGTAAAGAATGTTTCCGTTGTGGGTCTAAGGCTCATTTGGTTAAAAATTGTCCCCAGACGACGAAGGGTCGTGGTCCCAACCATGGAGGAAATGGTTCCGGCAGAGGTCGTGGAACACCAAGTAGGGGTGCTGAAGGTTCAGAGGCGAGACAACCAAGGTTGGTTTAGGCAGTCAGCCGTCGCGAGAAGAAAGATGTGCCAGATGTGATAACGGGTACGTTCCTTGTTCCTAGAATACCCTTTATTGCCTTGTTTGTTATGGAGTTAGCTTATTCTTATAAGGCTAGTGAGGTGTTTGGAACCTTGAATGTGAACCTTGAGATTGTATCTAAGAAGATGACCGTACCTAGTTCGTTAGGGCGATTAGTGGTGGTAGGTAAACTTTTAGTGAGTGCCTTTAGAAGTCTGAGGAATAGCAGTACCCTAGCTAGTTTAACCAAGTAATTTCGAGGACGAAATTATTTTTAAGGAGGGTAGAACTGTAACATCCGGGATTTAGGGGTTATGTGGTTAGTGCATAATTCAAGCGATTGTGGGCCTAGTGTGTGTTTGGTTGTGTTTTAAGGGTTTGGAGAACCCTAGGATGTAGGAGAGTGCCTTGGAAAAATATAAGATTTTGAGTTTAGTAGGGGGAGTTAGGATAAGGAGGCCTTAAGGAAATTTGTAAGGGATCTTGGACATAAGATTGGGCTTGGTAAAGTGGCTTGGAGGCGCCACTTAGGGCCTTGGTGAATGACGCCTCAAGCAAGGGTGAAGGGCTCAGGTTCGAGTCATGAGGGCAGCATAAGGTGTTATTTTATTTTGCTTTTGCGTCAAGGTAGAAAGGGGGAGTGTTGGACGGCATTGAGACTCCAAAGGGATGAGGATAAGACTTGGTTTTATTTTAAAATTCGGCTAGGAATAAGAGATAAAGGTTAGACTCATTCAAAATTTTTGAATGAGTGTTGAAGAGAGAAAATAGGAGAAAATTATGGGATTTGAGAGGGGGGATGAGAAGTGGCCGAATATAGGACTCTAAGGGGGTGGCATTTTTAGCTTTGAAGGGTGTTAAGGAGTGTGTGCCGAATTTTAGTTGAAGGGTATCCATCTTTTTTTTTCTTTCTCTTTTAGTGCCTTGCCGAATTTCTTCTCACTTTCTCTTCCTATTCTTTTTCTCTCAACCCCAATTCAAGTCTTTTTCTTGAATAGCCGAATGACTCTTTGTCATTTAGAACTTTAGTCAAAACTTTGATCACTTTGATCTATTTGCTTTCTTGGCCGAATTCACATCTCTTTCTCAAACTCTTTTCTTTTCTTAGCCAAATATCTCATCTTCATTTTGAGTCATAGCCGAATCTCAAAGGTGCCTATTCTCTCTTCTATTCCGCAAGTCTTTGAGGCCGAATCTTCTAGAGTGGTGCCGTTGGCTACTCTCTTGGAGTCTCTTCAAGCGGTAGTAGTGGTAAGTAATCTCCTCTTTAAACCATCGATTTTTGGTTCTCTCTTTTGGTGTGGCGAAATCAAGTGATTAGACCTTGGTCTAAGGTTGGCCGAATATTTTTTAAGGCCATAGTGATGTGTTCTTTTGTGTGTAGCCAGGAGGAAGGAGGCATTAAAGGAGTCTCTCGGGATTTGAAGTGATCAAGGTAAGCAATGTAGTATTCGGCCAAGGGCCATTTTCCTAAGATATATGCTTAAAGCCGATTCTAATGTGGTTTCACTCTGGGGATTTCGACAACTTCATAGATGTGTGGTGATTTTGGGATTTAGGCAAGCAAGGTAAGTGGTTGGTAATATTCGGTCATAGGCCATGTTATGGATATTTAAGTGTTAGCGATTTTGACTATGGTTATTTAGGGGCAAATCGACGACAAGAGTAGCGAAGCTTTTGGGATTTTGATTCATTTGGGTAAGGATGTTAAGTTGTGGTTTATTCGGTTAAGATCTCGTATAGTGGTGATTAACCGTTTTGATTCTCGATTAAGTATTGTTGATGGAGGCGAATACCGTCCAAGGAGAGAAAGGGGTAGTCCCTATCCCGAAGTTTAAGAAGAGATCGGTTTCGCTGTTCGGGATTGGCCACGGTGTGGGCAGTGATAGAGAGAGGGGAAAATAGGCGGATAGTGTAGTTTTGTTTAGCGATAGCATCGGATCGAGAGCGTAGTGCTTCAAGTGATAAGGTGTGTAGTTAGCCTACCGTTTTCCGGGATTTATGTGATACTTGCATGTGTTGTATATGTGTTATATATGTGCTAATAAGTGCAGTGGAAATTATGAAATGGATGCCCTTAAGGGGGTATGTCGATAATCAGTCGATTATCAAAACCGATGAAATGTGGTTATGAATGTGAATATGATTGAATGCATGAATAACATGTACATGCACTATTTTATTATGTCACTATTGTACGTTGCATGTGCATGGGATAGGATATGAATGTGAAAGAAGGACAGGGTGTACTTCGAGTATGTGGTTTGATGTTAGCCATGAGCTACATCGTGGATTGGCGCTGACTGAGGTCGCGTTGTGGATTACTTGTGATTAATTTCACGTGGATTGATGAGTGGCTCTGTGCCTCAACGTGGTTGATATCGGCTTAGTGCCATATCGTGGTTGATGAGTAGCTATGTGCCTCATCGTGGTTTGATGTTAGCTACGAGCTACATCGTGGATGACATTAATTGCCGAAATTGGTGTGTAGCGGTTGGAGGGTGATTTAGTAATCCCCTGGTGTGTGGTGGCTGGATACGGGGGTGTGTAGAGGATGGACCCTAGGTTTGGGTTGGGTGCATTTGCATAATTACATCGGATATGTGTATCTAATGGGATTACGGGCCAAGCCCTATATGTGAATGTGGATCGATTGTGGAAATGGGCTAAGCCCATTATGTGGAAACAAGTGGTTAATTATCGTATTATCTCGATAAGTGGTATGAATATGGGCCAAGCCCGAAATGTGATATTATAAGAATAAGATGCCTTGTTAATCGTTGTTATGCGGGTTGATATATGGTTTAATTTGTGGGTGGAATTTCGGTGGTCTAATTGCACACTCGAGTCCGTGTGACTCACCCAAATAATTATCAACATCGCGGTGATACGTGATTCTTGGACCGGGTTAGAGAGGATACAAAGGTGGCCATGCGAAGTTAATTTTATTTGTTCCATGCAGAAGATGTTTTATTTAATTTTATGCACGTCATATATTTCAAAGTATTTTGGATATTTATTTGATGTAATAAGGGCCACTTTAAGTAGTTGAAGTTTATTAATATGTTTTAGTTGGATTGCCGATTAAATTACTATTTGGAAATGACTTTATTTTCAACAAATTACAATTTAAAATATATCTATATATTAAAGTTTTTAAATCCGGATATTATGTAACATCCAAATTTTACTTGGCATTTTAAGTATATAATGTTTTACAAATGACAACAAATTTTCGTGTTTTCACTCGTAAGTTAAATCTTTTTCAAATGTTTTTCTCAGTGACATACCAGATCCGGTCAAGGCTCGTGGGCCGGGTTTGGGGTGTTACAGAAAAAGTTACCAAAAAGGAAAAAATCGAGTGACAAAAATGTATGTCATGACTATTCCTCTTTAAGGGGAAACTATTGAGGAAGTACCAATCGAATGGCTAATTTCATGGGAAACCAACATGAAATAAAAATCATGAACTCAGATGACCATTTAGATGATAGTCTGTTGAAAACTGTACACCAAATGGTTCATATCATATGGGCATGTTACATTTAAAAGTAAGGTAATGTGAACAATGTGGGTTACAAGAATGTAGCCCAATCACTATTTAACCCAAGTGAGATTTAGTCCGCCAGAGTGGCGTAGGGCCTCGTTAGTTATTCCAACGGATGGAGTGTGAGCAAGTCCTACAGGATTATGGTAAAGAAAGGAGTTCTCCATAGACTAAGTATATTTGGAATGATCGCCAATAAGGATATGCCCAAGGGCCTTTAGGAGAATAGGCCGAAGGGCCACTTCAATAGGACAAGATGGAGGAAAGAATCCATATTAGGAATCGTTGGATCAAGGAATACAAGTAAATGAAGGACAAAGTCTGCGAATTTGGCGAGAAATTCGTGGAATCGATGAGACTAAACAAGGGTTGGTAGGATTTCCCAGTGCTAGATTGCTTAATGATCTATCCTCCAATGGATAAGTTCGAAAATAAATCAGAACTCACCACTTTGGGTAAAGAAAGATTTTCCAAAAATGATCAGGGAGTTAATCGTGTTTAGTTTATATTTAAACCCCTGTAAGATGAGGTCTATTTTAGTGTAATGTAGAGACTCACTAAATTCTTTTGAACTTACAAGGGTTTTGACTTGTGTTGCAAGACCTGCAGGATAAGGAACTCGATGAGGGACTAAGCCAAACTGAGTAATTTCACGGATTTGACATCAGTGTAGTGTCATGCACATAGGAAGGGGGTACTATGAGAAGCTAAGCCTCGGGGTCCATTACGTTGTGATTATGTAGTCTTCTTAGAGTCTGAAGCTAAGATAATGAACTTTTGATTAAAAAATAGTGTATTCGTTGTAAATAATGTTCTTTAAATAAATAGGTATTACAGTCTAATTTTAATACTAAGATCCAAATGTGTACATAAATTCGGTTCAGATGTGACACTCCATACCTAAATTCGACGATCGGGCCGGGTATGGGTGTTACAGTATGAGGTAACCATTTGAAGCTCTATTCTAGCACACCTTCTATATTTCTCCAAAATCCTAATCATTTGGGTCGAGGCTAATAATCTCCTCGAAATCCAAAGATTGTGTTTGTAATGCTCCAAGTAGTGCATACCTTCTACTTAAAGAATCAACCACATTAGTTGTTCCAGATTTATGCTTTATCACAAAATGGAACATTTGTATGAATTTAACCCAAGGAGCATGTCTATGACTAAGCTTCTACCGACTATGCAAGTATCTCAAAGTTTTAAGATCATAATACCAAACAAAAAAAATTGGTAGCAAATATTGACACTAGTGATTAATAGCCCTCACAATTGCATAGAACTCCTTGTCATAAGTAAAATATTCCATTCTTGATTCATTAAGGTTTTCACTCAAGTAGGTAATATGTTTACCTTCTTGAGTGAGTACTACCTCAATTCCAAATCCACTTGCATCAAATTCAACTTCAAACACCAAGTTGAAATTTTGCAAAGAAAGGACTGGTGCTTCTATCACCTTTGCTTCAAAGTGTTGAAAGCTTGTTGGGCTACTTCGTTCCACTTGAATACACCTTCTTTCGTACAATCAATTATTGGTGCTGCAATGGTGCTAAACCCCTTGACAAATCATCTATAAAATGAGGCTAAACCAAGAAAACTTCTAATTTCATGAATCGATTTTGGTGTAAGCCATGATAAGATTGCCTCAACTTTTCTTAGACCCATGCATATACCTACACCAAAAACTATAAAACCAAGAAACACTAATGAATCTGTATTTAATTAAAATCTCTTTAGGTTGTCTTACAACCTCTCCACTTTAAGCCTCTCGAAAACTTGCTAAAGATGATATAAGTGCTCCTCTAGGTTTTGGCCGTACACAAGAATGCCATCAAAATACACCAGGACAAAGTAACCATTGAATGACTTGAATGCATCATTCATCATCTTCATGAAAGTACTAGGTGCATTTGATAATCCAAATGGAATGCCAACCATTCATACAACTTTATACAACCCATCTCTTATCTTGAAGGTTGTCTTCCATTTTGTCTCCCAACCTAATTCTTACTTGGTGATAACCACTAGCAAGATCAATTTTGGAGAAAATAGAGGCACCACAAAGTTGATCCAGCAAATCATCTAGCCTTGGAATGGGGAAATGATAATTGATAGTAATTTTTGTAACTGCCCTACTATTAATGCACATTTTTCACGTTCCATTCTTCTTTAGTATAAGAAGTATAGCACAACGACTCTTGCTATTCCGAATCAACCCATTTTCAATAGTTTTGTTACTTGCCTTTGAAATTGTTTACACTCTACTGGACTTATTCAATATGTCACCTTATTAGGGATCACATCTCTTAGTACAAAGTCAATAGCAGGTTGAATGTCACAAATTAGAGGTAAACCAATAGGTAATTCTTCTAGAAATAACTCTAAATAGTTTTTTTATAAGTTCTAGGACTTCATTTAGGATATACGACTCCTCATTCCCCTTCTCAACCTCCATAGGAATGGTTGAAGTCAAGCATCCTACAATGTCTTCAATCTCTTCCTTAGAAATCAAATGGACACTATCAATTGTAAGTGTCTTCTTTTGGTCCTCCGATTGTAAAAGAGCTAAGATTATTTTTTGTCCATCTTTCATGAAGGTATTTGTGTTTTCATACCCATCGTGCATAACCTTTTTTTCATATTGCTATGGTCTCCCAAGTGTCATAGGTCGCGGATCACAGTGTTGGAAAATTGGGTTCGAAAAACGTAGCAGAAAATAGGTTTAAGGGAAAACTAGATTTTAATTTTTTTTCCCAAAAATAAGAACTTGGTTGTGTTATCTAAAAAAATAAATATTTAATCAAAATCGTACATTTATGATTCGTCTAGGATGAACGCTTCGACCGAGTAATCTTCTCCGCTATCTTCAAGCTCACGTTTGCCGAGTGTAGGCTCTCTTTGAACCAGAAAATTTTTCACAAAATTACCAATAGGGTAATTTCATAATTTTTTTAGACTTTTGGGGTCAAGTTGTAAATAAAAAGAATATTTCTAGAAATTTTATGAAATAATTTCTTCAGAGAATTTTCTCTCTACAACTTTTCTTGAATTCAAATGTATGAGAATAATGACCCATGCTCTCTTTATATAGGGAAAGTTTAGAGAGAGTTCAACTAGGATTAGAATTAGTCACATTAATATTAAATTAACAAAATATTATCTAGATAAATATTAAATTAAATTTAATATTAAATTCATTAAAATAATATCATCTTTGAAAAAGTTAATTTGAAATCAAGTTACTCGGTAGAGTCCCACTAAGAGTCTAATTTTCCACTGCTCTACCACCGAAGAATCGTTGTCGCCGTCACAACCACCGTGCCTGATGGTGCCATTGCCGACGTGACTCTCCTGGCACCTTGAACCGTCGTCATTTTTCTCGAATAGGCATGGCCGATTCGGTTACTATCGATTCTATCTGGGCTAGTGCCGACCCAATCGGTCCAGTCTAGCCAGTAGTTGGACCGTCAACCCAGTTTCATACATAGGGCTTGGTTCAACCAAATTTTTGGGTTTCGATTTCGGGTTTTGGTTCTCAGGTTCAATTTTCAAGTTCAATTACTCATTGGGGCAATTGTCTGACTTGAAAATTAATTTCCAAAAATATCATATTTATTTCAATCAATTTGATTAATTTAATTTTCCTTGATCAAAATTAATTTTCCCAAAAATCACTAAGATTTTTCAAATTAATTTTTCAAGAAAATTCTTTAATCAAATTCTCTAATTGAACAATTCATACGACCACCTAATTTAATTCCACATCGAATAAATCAAATCAATTAAATTATTTCCAAAGTCGTAGAATTTTCTTCTAATTCAAATGCAGTCCGATCGAAATTTTGTTGAGCTAGCAGAGGGACCAATCGAACATATACAATTAGGCTCAAGTAATTGCAATTATGTCCAGAAACATCGTTTTGATAATTCGCGAATTACTTAATCATGGAGTCAGTCCACAATAAGTATCATGATTGAAAACTCCTTATTGTATACTATTTACAAAAACATTTCATCCAACTACTTTGTCCAATGACCTTGCCATGTGTGTGTTACCCTCATGTGATATTTGCAACACTCATACTCGACCCGGTCGCTGAATCTGGGTATGGAGCATTACATCTTAACCGGATTGATGTACACGTTTAGATCTCACTATTGAAATCCGATTGTAATACCCATTTATTTAAAGAAAAATCCTTACAATGGAGACACTAATTTTTAATCAAAAGTTCATTATCTTAGCTTCGGACTATAAGAAGACTACATAATTACAATGTAATGGACCCTGAGGTGAAGCCTCTCATAGTGCCCCATTCCTATGTGCATGATACCGCACCGACATCAAATTCGTGAATTAACTTAGTATGGCTTAGTCCCTCCTCGAGTTCCTTATCCTGCGGATCTTACAACCACAAGTAAAACTCTTGTAAGTTCGAAAGTACTTAATAAGTATCTACATTACACTAAAATAGACCCCATCTTGTAGGGGTTTAAATATAATGAAACTAAACACGATTAACTCCCTGCTCATTTTTGGAGAATCTTTCTCTACTCAAAGTGGCAAGTTCTGATTTATTTTGAACTTATCCATTGGCGAATAGATCATTAAGCAATCTTTCTTTGGGAAATCCTACCAACCCTTGATTAGTCTCGTCGGTTCCGTGAATTTCTCGCCAAACCCATGGACTCTGTCCTTCCTTCACTTGTATTATTTGATCCAACGATTCCCAATATGGATTCTTCCCTCCATCTTGTCCTATTAAAGTGGCCCTTAGGCATATCCCCCTTGTCGATCATTCCGAATTTGCTTAGTCGATGGAGAACTCCTTTCCTTACCGTAATTTCGTAGGGCTTGCTCACATTCCATCCGTTGGAATAACTAACGAGGTCCCACGCCACTCTGGTGGACTACATCTCACTTGGGTTAAATAGTGATCGGGCTACATCCTTGTAACCCGCCTTGTTCATATTACCTTGCTTTTAAATGTAACATGACCATTTGATACGGACTGTTTTTGCATACAGTTCTCAACAAACTGTCATCTAAATGGCCATATGAGTTCATGATTTTTCTTTCATGTTGGTTTCCCACAAAACAAGCCATTCAACTAGTACTTCATCAATAGTTTCCCTTAAAAAGGAAAAGTCATGACAGACATATTTTTCACTCGATGTTTCCCTTTTTTAACTCTTTTTATTGGGTTCCTAAAGACCCCTCCTTTTCTTATGGACTAATCTATGTATTTTTTATCAACCACTAGCATACAGGAGTTCTCGAAGTCTCCCTCTGGGGATTCTTAATAGCGAATCCTCATCTACGATCCTTCGATGCATCTTCTCTCGCTTGTCTTTACCCTAGTCATTTCTGGCACGTCATTTCCCCTGTAGGAATCTTGTTGTGTTACCACTCATATGCCCTTCTGGCTTTTCTGATTAATGTGTTGGCGGACTATTTCCTTTTCTACTTCATTTTCCTTATTCGACAGATTCCCCAATAATCTATTGGCTCACTATCGTTTTTCCATTAATTATATTTTTGTTCCAACCCTTTTTCCTTGTTGCGGGATTTCTCACGATTACTATCCTGATTATCCACCCGTGTTTATTGTTTCGGTGAACTCCCTTATATTGCCACAACCGAGCTATGGTCTTACTCAACATGATGCCATGTTTAATGTCCTGACAGATTACCCCATGTTTAATGCCCCGGTGGACTCCAAATGTTGTCATGACCGAGTTATGGTCTTACTCCTCAGGTTTCATGTAACAGCCCATTTTTCAGTGGTGTCAAAAATAGTGGTTTCGGGGCCACCAAATCCAATGAGTAAGTTCGTAAATATTATTATTTAATATTTACGAGTCAAATGTGATTTTAAAAAGGTTTTCAATTTGATAATTTATGTTATTTAAGCGATTTATTAAGTTTAAGTGGTAAGAGCCTAAGGTCAAGTGGTTCTAGAAAATGAGGTATCGGGACCTCGTTCTATAAACTGAGCCGTTAATATTTATAAAAATATTTATGGAGTGTCATTAAGGTGGTATTAAAATTTTGCTAAGAAATTTTAACATTTCGATTGTTAATTAATTAAAAATGACTAAATCATAAAAGATGTAAAATTTGATCATTATTTGATTTAAGTGATTAAATGGCTTATTGAATAAAGTTAAAGGGACTAGAATGGTAATTAAACCATTCAAGGAGTTAGTGGACTATTGGCATGAATTCGGTGTTTTATTTAATTTTTAACCAAGGTTAAAATGGTAATTTGATAATTAAATTAAATTAAATAAAACCAAAAGGTGTTATCATCATTTTCATGTCTTCTTCACCAAAATGGAAAGAATAAAAACTCCACCAAAATGGAAAGAAGAAAAACTCCATGGAAGGCTTTGAAGCTTCGACTTTCTCTTTGAAGATGCATGTAAGTCCATTTTAGCCCCATTTCTAATAGTTTTTATGTTTTTGAGATCATTGCAACTAGGTCCAGCTAGCTCGTACCTTCGATTTTGAATGTAACGCTCCGAATTTGGGCCTAAAAAGAATGGGCCTTGAGTGTGGGATCAGCTAGGAGACTGCACATAGGTATTTAGTTGTGCAAGAAAATGGCACAATTGAATGCTTGCCTTAATGGTTAAGTGAGTTTGGAGTGTTTGGGAATGTTTGGGAAGTCCTGGGTTCAAACCTAGGCTTTAGCAAAATTTTTAATTTTCAAGTGAATAAGGCCTTGGTTCTGGAGAGTAGGCTTTAAGAATAATTGTAGGGGAAAGGAGACACAAGAGGAGCTTGTGGCTTGGTGGCAAGTGGCGTGAAATGGCTTATGTGAGAGCTTGGGTTCGAATCCCTTGGCATGCAAAGGAGTATTTATTTTATATCCTTGTGGTGTTAGAGGTAGAGTTTGACCGAAACTTTGTTGAGGTGGTTGTGGAATTGGTCAAGGGAGGAGATCAAGGGATATGATAATGTTGGTAAGGTTATGGAGGAGATTTAGGAGGAGAAAATCAAGGAAATTCAAAAGTTGGTGTGGTGTAGCCGAACAAGGAGTCTTGGGCATGCAAATTCGGCTAGGGGGTTTCTAAGTGCTTTCCTCTGCTCTTTGTTCGGTTTTGGGAATTTTTGTGTTGTTTTTGAGTGTGCCGAATTGTGACTTTTGGCAACCTTTAGCACGTTTTCTTTCTTTTTCCTTTTTGAGTAGCCGAATATTGCATTTCGAGCATTTCTCCTTTCGAGTTTTGTTCTGTCTATTCTAGTGCTGACTCTTCCTCTTCACAACCTAGTTGAGTGTTCTCTTTCTCACCCTTTCTTTCCTCTTACTATTCAATTAAGCCTTTGTCGAATTGCTTGTTGCTTTCACCCTCTTATTTGACTGAATATAGCTTCATCTCTCCCTCTCTATTTGATTTTCTCCTGGTTTCTGTTCTAGCCGAATACTCTCCTCATCTTTTAGTTTCATTCCCTTTTTTCTGTTTTCTTCCGTTATACTCTTATTGTTAGGCCGAATACCTTTCACCTTTTTGGCTATCCATTTTTGGTTACTCTGCTATTAGGGGATTGGCTGAGTACTCTTCTGTTCTACTATTGCTTGCTATTTCGGTCTTCATAAGATTTCCTGACAAACGGGTAGGGTTTAAGTTATGGTACCTTTCATTCATCTAAGCCGAATGTTTTTCCTTCTATTTTTGGGTACCGATTTATGATTCCTTCCTTCTTTCTAGGGCTTCCTCAAGGAGTGGTGGTGTACAAGTGGTTTTGAAGCAACCACAGCCTTTTCCTCAAGTATCCAATCAAGATTCTCGACAAGGCGTGTGATCAATTTTGGGTTAGCGATCTTAGAGGATTAAGCCACCCTCATTCAATCAAGGTAAGGTGGTGTATTTTTGGGCTAAAGGTTAAGAAGTGGTTAACTTGAATCATCAGTTAATTAACTGAAGGTCTTGTTGAGTGTAGGTTCGGTACACGTGGAATTCTTCGCGCGTCTCGTTAAACAGGTGTGTAATCACACTATCTCCTCTGTGAATCGGCAAAAGACGAAAAGTCGAAACCTCGACATATGAGGCCTCACGAGCGTGCGATCGCTCGTGTGGTAAACCGAGCCCACAATTATGGGCGATAGACTGTAGAAGCCACCACGAGCGTTCTCGTGCTCTTGGGCCGTTATGGGCCTCGTTGGGCTGAAATGGGCCGTGTGGGCCCAATGGGCTCAAGGGCCCCACACGAAATAAATCCACAATAAGTGGCAAATACTGGACTGGGCTATGTAGTTCGCATAGCCGTGACTGAATTTGGGCTAAATGGGCCACACGAGTGTGTGGGCCCACTTGGGTTGAATATTGGGCCTTGGGCCCATTTACACCGTAATGACCGTAATGCCCCTGTAGGGTAAAATGACTGTAATGCCCCTGTAGGGTAAAATGACCGTAATGCCCCTGTAGGGTAAAATGACCATGATGTCCCTGTAAGTAAAATGACTGTAATACCTCTGTTAGAGGAATTGAGTGATATACCCCTCAAAGGGTAAAATGACTATTTTGCCCCTCGAGGGTAAATGATTGATTTGTCTGCGATTTAAATGATTGATTTGTCTGTGGCGTAAATGACTGATCTATCTGTGATTTAAATGACTGATTTGTCTGTGATTTGTATGACTGATTCTGAGCATGGCATTTCGCATACACGGCATACAGCATGGGGTTGGGATACCGTTATGGAGGAAGTACTGTATTGGTGGCTCTGCCACAATCACTATTACTGGTGGCTTTGCCACATATACTGTTACTAGCAGCTTTCTTTGCGATATCGCATGGCGACTTTTTTTGCGATACCATTGTTGGCAGCTTTGCTGCGATGCTACTGATGGATGTGTGCCAATCATATCACTGCTACTGATGGCTTTATGCCGATCATATTACCGTTACTGATGGCTGTGTGCCGATCATATTACTACTACCAATGGCTTTGTGCCAATCATAATACTGTACTCATGGCGTTATAGCTATCACATTTACGACGACTTAGCCATTCTCGACATCGCGACTTTGCCGCAACATCGATTAGTGCCGCATGGTGCCGAGATATTGGTGTGTTGGTGGATGGGTCGATTTTATCCCCACATGGTGTGTTGGTTGGTACGGGTGGTGTGTTGGTTTGGATTGGGATGGGTTGCATGATTGCATTGTTGCATTTCGCTTTTCGATCATCACATATTGGGCTTAGGCCCACATGTATTTCATTTTCGATTTTGATTATTTGAATGGGCTAAGGCCCACATCTGACATTATTATTGAATAGGGCTCGTGCCTGCATATTCTTGCATGATAGGGGATTACACATTGAGTTCTCGTAACTCACCCTTTTCTTTTAACTGTACAGGTAAGCCCCAGCCTTAGATGATTTGGAGCTACGAGGGACTCGGAGGTGGCCACACGTTCGCTAATAGTTTATTTTAGACGTAGTTAATTAAATTTTTATATTGGGTTGATATTTTTGTAATAAGGCCTCCGTGATTTTAATTCCTTATAATTGGGTTTAATTTCTTATTTTGAAAGCGCACAACCGATACAAACAAGTTTTCAAAAATAAAAACGGTTTTAAAAGACAAACACACATTTTCAAACTTCAAATAACTCTCATTAAAGTAGCTTCTGCGGATTTTTTAACCAACTAAGAAACCAACAGTAATAAACATGGCAATCGATTAAAAACAGTTGTCTCTCGACAAGCCTGATTTCGAAAAGCACTTCGATGTGACACGCCAGATTCGGTCGTAACGTCTAGGCCGGGTTGGGGGTGTTACATTGAAATTGTTAGAAATTGTGAATGTTGCCATTAATGAATCTATGTGATTTTAAATATTAATTGATGAATTTGAGATGTTGGTTGATATTTAAAAGTATTTTGTTAAGTAATTTTGATAAATTTTTCGATTAGGGACTAAATTGTGTAAAAAATAAAAGTACAAGGATTTGATGTGAAATTTTTGCAAAATGGGCTGAAATGGAGGCTATGAATATTCGGCTAGTGTGAAATTTCAATAAAAATGGTTAATTTGCATGTTTTAGGCTTAGGGACTAAATTTAATAAAAGTAAAATTGTAGGGGTAATTTTGTAAAAATATAAAAAGACTAAATTGCATAAAATACCTTTTTTACTGTCTAAATTAATAGATTGAATAAAATTATTAATTTAGATCAAGATCGAGTGGAAAATCGAGGAGAATGGAAAATTACCAAAATGCCTCTGTACTTTGTCATTTCTGCAATTTAGCCAAGTAAGTTCGTATGAACTATTATCATTTAATGGTTGATTAAATTTAATGTTTAATGTATGGTTCTATTGAAAATGAATCAATATATATATTATGCAATTTATCATGTCATGAAACGACGGAATTCCAACGACGTTATAACGACTATCGAGCCCCGTTTGAACCTTAAGAATATATAGGATACAAATGGCATGTCATTAGGGTTACCATGTTTCGGGTGCTGGTCCTGAATGTCCTACCAGTGGTTGAGTTCCGAAATTTGTTGCGGATACTTGACAGCTTGTGTGAGCAGCACCGTGTAGCTACGTTTCGACCGGCAGCTTGTATGAGCAGACCCAGTTACTATGTTTCGGGTGCTGTCTTGAATGTCCTACTGATGGCTGAGGCCCGGCATTAGTTGTGGATACTCGATAGCTTGTGTGATCAGTATTGTGTAGCTTGCATTCCGACTGACAGCTTGTGTGAGCAGACCCATTTTACAACTCGTATGAGCTACGACTATATGTTTAGCACACTTTGTGTGAGCTTTCCTGTGTATCCGATATTATTCAAAGTGGTTCAACGGGCATAAAAAGGGAAGGAACGATAAGTATTCAAATGACTCATTGTAACACCACTATACTCGGTTTGACCCAAGGAACCTGATATAAGAATATTACATTTGGTGTCAAACTGATTTTGGCTAATAACTTAAATATTTGAACATTAAAAAAATAATTTTTTATAACTTATATTTTAGTCCCTACTACTTGGAACATACTTGATCTTCCTAAGTACATGTCATTCTATTCAAAATTTTGAAACATACTCTCTTGGCACTTGGAGATGTGATGAGATGGATGCTCACAACCTCAATTACAACTCTTCAAAATTCACTATACCTAATCTGCACACGGAAAACAAAACCGTATGCTGAGTAAAACTCAGTGGTATTTCTATAATCCGAATATTTAAAGAAAAGAAATTACAAATATACAATTGAAATCGAAACATATATTAATATTTAAATATTATAACAATCATATCATATTTCATTTGTTTTACAAATATTTCAATTCTCATACTACCTATATAAATAGCTTTTCACAAATTATTTCACATTTCATTATACAATTGTATTATCCATTCCATATTCATTTCATGAGTATATAACTCATATATTCCATATATTTGCAACTATCTTTCACATTCTATTTTCAATTCACTATTTCACTTCCATTTCTCACACCATGTCATTTTGATATCAATTATAAAACTTTCTTATTCATTTACCCCTATTAACACGACTCAAACTCGGACGGATACGCGGATCCAACCAAACACACCAATTTGGCACCCAGTGCCTCATCGGATAATTCGAAGTAATAATTTGACACCCAATGTCTCATCGGCTAAACCGAAGTAAATTGGCACCCTGTGCCTCATCGAATTAATCTGAAGTAGTAAATTGACACCCAGTGTCTCATCGACTCGAAGTCAAAGAAATCCCTGAACTCTTCCAATCCTATGGCATGTCATCTATATTTGACTCAGCCCGATACAGTTAATAGGGTTTAATTCCACAATTCAAAAACAATCAATATCCAATATCAATTTTTCATATAATCACATATATATAAATTCAATTCAATATCAAAATGCCAAATACTCACCTCAATCACTTACCATAACATTTAATCAAAATACAACAATTAATAACTAAGTTCGGATTATAGAAATATAAAACGGAAATTTCGAGCTATTCCTCATCGACTTTATCTTTTTACTTTTTAGTCGAGGGTTCCAGTACGACTTTAGCTACAAAATTAAAACAATTAAAAACCATTAATACAACACAATTCAATTTCATATTGAATATTTCAATTCTTACTCAAATATTGCCTAAATTTCAATGTAGTCCCTAAATCGAGACTAACTTTATTTCTTTACATTTAATTCTTTATTTCCATAAAAATTCAACTTTAGACTAAATTTAACTCCTTATTTTCACTAAAATCCCTAAATTTTGAAATTTTCACAATTTAGTCCCTATTACTCAAAATTTACATTTTATTATACAATTCAATCCTTTTTCATTTCTAACTTAAAAATCTATCAATTCAATCCCTAATACTAAAATTATTCAACATAGAAAACACTTAAAAACTCAATAATTTCTAATATTTTGACATGAGTCGGGTAGTATTTAATACTGGGATTTCAAAAACATAAAAATTACAAGAAAATGGACTAAATTGACTAACCAATTGAACTTGGAACTTTGAAACCCTAACCTTGCTTTCTCCTTCTTTCATCCCCTTTTTCTTTTCTTTCCTTTCTGTTTCTTTCTTTTTCGTTTGTTCTTTCCATTTCTTTTTCTTTCTTTATTTGTTTTTATTATTATAATATAATATATATACTTAATACTTAAGTAAAATATATTATAATATATTTTTTAACTTTAATTTATTATTAATATATATAATTTTTACTCTTATGCCGCCTCTTTTAAGGACAATGTCATAATTTCTTCTTTAGTCCTTTTAATTTTTCTTTAATCTATAATTCAACTTTCACCCTATATGCAATTTAGTCCTTTTACCTAATTACTCTTAATTCAAGCAAATTCTATTTACCAATACCTAATTAACTACACAACTAGCTTCGTAAATATTTTTAATAAATATTTACGAGTCCGATTTACGGAAACGGAGTCTCGGGAATACACTTTTCGACACCCTTGACAATCAGGTCGTTACACTCATGTTATGAATTTATGAAAATGAATGAAAAGGTAATGTTCAAAGAAAGTATGTTTATGCTCACGAAATTGAAGATTTCAAATGATGTTGTTTGTGCATATGACTTACCTTATGTTATTTCAAGTGATTTATGAGTTGATGCTCTAACATGAGTTGTGGATGATGCTTAGGCTTGTGCCAAGCTTATGATTGGATTATATCATGCTTAGTATTAATGAAATACATTGAAATGGTAAGTGTTCAATTGGTAATATGCTTATGTACATGAAAAGGTAGTATAAATTAAAGTATGTAATTTCTTATGAAATGGTTTATCATGTAGTTGATTTCAAAAGAGCTATGTTAAATGCACTAGCTCGTAGTCATGGTTGATGTTATGCTTAGATCTTGTGTGTTGTGCTTATTGAACGGGTTAGGAAAGGTAATGAAATGCTAAGTTCATAATTGAAATGAAATATGATTAAAAGGAAATAATGAGTTAAAAGATGTACTTATATGTTATAAATTTATGTATGCTATGGATGAATATACCTATATCATGGATAAATACACTAAGTTGGGAATTGATAATGTTGTTTAGGCTTATGATAAGCATTAGAAACGGAACGGAAAGTAAGCAAATTGAAAGGTGTATAATCTTATAGAAAGGTTGATGATTATATATTATGTCCCATAAATCCTATCATGTTATGAATGATAAATATATGCGACGTTAATGAACTCACTCACTTGTAAGTTGAGGATCATATAGATTTATGAATCTTATGGCATTGGCATTGGTTTATGTTTATTCTATAAAGTTTATTATTGAGATGAAATATTATGCTGAAAGTTTATACGAGCTTACTAAGCATACATTGCTTACGTATTTATTTTCCCTTACTTTTCAGATTATCGAAAGCTCGATCGGGTTGGAAGCTAGTCGAAGATCTATCACACTACCCAGTAATTATATCGGTAGAATTTGATGTTCTGGTCATGGTTATAATGGCATGTATAGGCGGACTATGTCTAATGTTTAATTGATGTGTTTGGTATGTATATGTCACTTTGGTTGATGATTATGGTATGAAATGTGTTGGTTAGGGTTAATCTGGTCAAATTGATGCATGTTTTAAAATGACCAAAATCGATATGTGTTAATGCATCTTTAACTAGCCAAAATGGTATGTCATAAATTGATCTAAACATGGTGAATTTATAGTTTACTTTGGAAAGGTTTTGAACTAGATGTGCATGATGTAAATATGGTATATAAGTGTAACATCCCTCACCCGTATTCAACACCGGAATAGGGTTACGGAGTATTACTAGAATTATAAAATAATTAAACACTCAACTCTGCATAAATTTTCACATTACAAGCAATCATCAATCAATCTCAATCACTTTGTCCCTAATACGAGCCTACCAGGCCCTAAACATACATTGGGAATGGTTCGGGACTAAACTGATAACTTGGGAAATAATTTCAACACTTAGAAAATTTTTCTCAAAACAGGGGACACACGCCCGTGTGGCCAGGCCGTGTGTCTCACACGGCCACCAGATACGCCCGTGTCACATGTCGTGTGAACATTCGAAATGGAAGCACATGGCTGTGTCCCAGCCTGTGTCTTACCCCGCGTCCAAACAAGTGAGCTTACTGACTTGGGTCACACGGCCAACCACACGCCCGTGTGCCTAGCCCGTGTGCCCTTCGAAGTGGCCACACACGCCTGTGTGTCAGGCCGTGTGCTAGGCCGTGTCAATCCTGTAGGGTATACTGACTTATGCAACACGGCCAAGTCACACGCCCGTGTGCTAGGCCGTGTGCCAATTAGGGGGTATACTAACTTGTACCACACGGCCGATCACAAGCCCGTGTGTGAGACCTTGTGGAGCATACGGACTTCACTTCAATTTCAACACCAGGGGACACGCGGCCGTGTAACATAACCGTGTGTCAGACACGGCTGAGACACACGCCCGTGTCTCTGCCCGTGTTGACAAAAATAGGCTATTTACCAAGCCAATTTGCCACCCAAACTTAAGTTCACCTAAACAACCAAAATGGCAACAATTCAAAGCATAAATGAACATCAATTTAAGCCACAATCAAGACTAAATCATACCATTTCCAATACTAGCAACCAACATGCTTATAACCTCAAGTTTTATCCAATCAAAACATACCTAATTACATATACCAAACAACTAGCTAAACCTTTTCCAAACATACATCATTTTGCACCAATTCACTAATACAATTCAAATCCAATATCAACCAACTAACCTTTACTATGACAATATCCACAAGCTTCATAACAAGCCATTCATGAACTCAAATATCAACCATAATGCACATATAAGCACATAACCAAATCCACCAAAATAAGCCAAATCTTATGGCTATATTTACAAACCAAAACATATATATATATTTACAAGCCATTTCAAATGACCAAAATCATTATCAACCCATGATCAAAATGACTCAAAATACCTATACATGCCATATACTTAAAATACCAAAGTTCAAAGGTACCAAGTGATAGGTGGTAGTGTGAAGCGATCTCCGACGATCCCCGAATCCGAGCTAGCTTCGATATCACTATAAATCACGGGAAAATACACAAAGTAAGCTATAAAGCTTAGTAAGCTCGTATGAAATAAACTTAATACAATCACATAAATATAATTCAATAATTTGAATACAACAACATGTAGCTTATATTAACAACAAACCTTTCAAATATTCATTCACAAAATTGTATACTTTCATCATCATTTCTCGATTCAATGCTAAAATAGTTTATACACATACATGTACCATCTCATACAATTCTCATACACATTCTTGTCTTCCATTTACCTGTTGAACCATTCGGAATAGAAGTCGGATACTCAAGGATCTCACACGATAAGTACCTATACCATGGCTCGTAGCCAAATCAAGGTAACTTATCTCCGAAGTTCTAATATCATGGCCCGAAGCCAAAATCAGCCGATATGCATGGCCCGAAGCCAACTCACTGTGTCCCCTAATGACATGTCACTAGTATCCTAAACTATTCCTAAGGTTCAACCGGGATTCCAACTGTCGAATTATCGTCGAATCATTTCCAAACTTGTCCGTAGTCACATAATCGCAATTTATGCTATATCAAAGAATATAGAATACATTTGAAATGAAATTATAACATACGAACTTACCTCGAGTGTGGTAACGACGAAATAAGTCGATTAGTGGATAACTTTCATTTTTCCCCGATCTAGACTCGAATTCCGCTTTTCTTGATCTTAATTGCCCAAACTAGCTTGGTCGAATCAAGGGAATGAAAATGGCTTTCTCTAGCCCTAATTTTCGGTGCTAATCACTTAAGGACGATGATGATATTATGTTATTTTGTTTTTAACTTATTAATTAATCAAATTACTAAATTAACCTTAGTTATAATTTATTAAAACCATATAATGCATGCCCATCTTTGTCCACTCACAATTAAAATGGTCTAATTACAACATAAGGACCTTAATTTTAAGTTTCTATAGCTATTAGACATCTTTAGCTATTAGAACTCAAGTTTTACGCTTTACGCGATTTAGTCCTTTTTATCAAATTGACTATTCAAACGATAAAATTTCTTAACTAAATTTTCACACAATCACTCAATCATACTGTAAACATTACAATAATAATAAAATAAATATTTTTACCTCGGATTTGTGGTCCCAAAACCACTATTTCAATTTGACTAAAAATGGGCTGTTACACCCCTAACCCTTAACCGTCGCTGGAACAGGGTTACGAAGCATTACCGAACGTTTCAGACCAATTACGAACATTTCATAACATTTAATACACATATCAGAAACCAATCACAATTCACTCACATTGTCCCTTATATGAGCCCTCGAGGCCCAAAATATGCATTAGAAACAAGTCAAAACTAAACTGGAAACTCAGAGAATTTTTCTCAAAATTTTAAAATTTTGCCTAGGTGCAGGGGACACACGCCCGTGTGGCCAGGCCATGTGACTCACACGGCCAAGAGACAAGCCCGTGTCGTAGACCGTGTAACTCTCTGACTTAGATCACACGGCCAACTCACATGCCCATGTGCTAGGCCGTGTGCAAAAACCTAGGCATTCTGTTTCTAAATTTTAAGATGCAGGGGACACACGGCCAAAACATACGCCCATGTGCTAGGCCGTGTGTCATACATGGCTGAGACACGCGACTGTGTCTATGCCCGTGTGGACGAAACAAGTCATTTTAAGGCCACTTTTCTCACCCATTTTGTCATCAACCTATACACAACATTTCAATACATCAATACATCCCAAACAAACAATTAACACAAGCCAAAATCATGTTTTAAGCATAACATAACATCACAAATACTCAATTACTTAAACTTACCTATTTAATCCATCTCATTGGTTTATCAAAATTTACTTCTATTTATATATATACAAGCATATAACATTCTTAACCATATTTTTAAGTACTTCATTTCCACACCAACCATATACGTGCCATATAAACCAAAATATACGTTGCAAAAGCTACCGGATTAAGCTGGATAGTGTGACTTGATGTGTTGGTCCGATCTCCCGACCTCATATTAATCTACAAGAACATTAAACAACACAAGTAAGCTTAATGAAGCTTAGTAAGTTCAATAGGTTAAACATAAATCTTACCGTACATATTATAACAAATCATTTAAGTAAATCCTTCAATGTACATTTCCTGCCAATCACAACTTTACTTGATGAATTCACTTATCTCAGATCAATACCAATCATAACATTAAGTCTTTATACATTAATTTCATACGTCACTTACCAACCCTTGCTGAATCGAAGAACGACTTACGGATATGAGTACATCGTATTCAAAAGCCTGAAGGCTGCACAGAACCACATAAGTGCTAAATGGAAACCCATAAGGGTTGAAAGAAAGCTCATAAGAGCTGAACGGGAACCCATAAGGGTTAAACTGAAGCTCAAAAGAGCTAAACGGAAACCCTTTAGGGTTAAACAGAAACTCATATGAGTTAACAAAAGCTCGTGAGACCTAAACGGAAAATAAACACGAATGTTCGCAAAAAATGTTGAACCTCGATTTACGTAGGTAATTTTTCGTCAATTCATCCTTTGCATTTACCGTCAATTCATCCTTTACCACAGAACGATTGTACTCAATCCCGCGTTCCACTCGTTTTGAACAATCAATTCAATTTCATAATTTAACAAAAATTTTATTTTCAATAATAAATATGAATAAATACATAATACCATTCATCAATTTAAAAAATAAATATTAAATTTTAACCATACGGACTTACCTGGATTAGTTTGTAAGATTTGTAGTAGTTTAGGGACTATTCTACTAATTTCTCTTTTTCACGATTGTCTACGGGTTCTTGATCTAAAATATAAAATTATCCCTTCATTAGCATATATTTTAGTTTCAATTCACTTCACAATTAATACCCCTCAATGTTTGAAATTACCATCTACCCCAACTTTTACAATTTTTACAATTTAGGCCCTTACTAATTAATCTATCAAATGAGCTAATTTTTCTCAATTGAAAATTTATCTAAGTATTCTAGGCTATCTTACAGCCCTTGATACATAAAAATTTAATAGAAAACCCTAATTCTTTAATTCTTCACCATTTAGTCCTAAAATCAATATCTATCAAATTCACTTTATAAAATCATCATACAACAAAATTAAAGCTCTAAATCCATGTTAATTCATCAAAAAAATTCAACATTCATCAATGGTAACTTTCAAAATTACCAATAAAATCAAAAACTAATGAATTAGGTAGTTGGACCTAATTGTAAAAGTCTTAAAAACACAAAAATTTCAAGAAAAGAGTAAGAATTAAACTCACATGAAGTAAAAATATGAAAAAATAGCTTTAAGAGCTCTCCTATGGCTGTTTTTGGCTGAAAATTGTGAAGAAATTGCTAGAAACTCTTTTAATTGTTAGTTTATTTGTTTAATTTTTACAAAATTTCCCATTTTCCCCTTATTTCACCTAATTCCATGATTTTTCTCTGCTTATGCCGCCTCAGCCATCTCTTGTGTGGCAATTTACCCTTTTAGTCCTCCCTTATTTATCACTTGAGCTATTTAATCACTATTTCTTTAATTAGCAAGTTTTGCACCTTTTTCAATTTAGTCCTTTCTAATTAATTAACTATCAAAATGTTAACATTTTCTAACGAAACTTTAATACTACCTTAATGACACTCCGTAAATATTTATAAAAATATTTATGGCTAGGTTTATAAAATTGAGATCTCGATACCTCGTTTTCCAAACCATTTAACCTAATAAATCCTTATAAAACACAAATTACTAATTCAAAAATTTTCCTAAAATCACATTTGACTCGTAAATACTAAATAATAAAATTTACGAGCTTGCTCATTGGATTTGGTGGTCTCGAACCACTATTTCTGACACCACTAAAAATCAAGTTGTTACAATAAGTGTCGGTTGTTTGGTACTATTTGGAAATGGTTGGTTTATGTCATTTAGATGGTTATGAAGCATGAGAGAAATTCTCCTAATGGTAAGGTTATTTTGATATGGCATGAATCTAATATAGTATGGTTGATATGTATCAATTGTGATATGTTTTGGCATAGAAACAAAATAGTTGATAAATGGTAAATGTGCACATGTTTAGGTTGATTTGATGATTATGTTTGAGGTGTCTTTTGGTATATTGGTTGTATGGATAAATGACATATTGAATTGGTCTTAATATGCATGATTTAGTATGTTTGTAAGCTTGATTGTATGTGCAAATGTCTTGTAGGTGTGAGCTTGAAATGGGTGAAAGGAATGGCTCGAAATTGGCCTAGTTCTTGTCCACACGGCTTAAGACACGGGCATATGTCTCAGTCGTGTGTGACACACGGCCATGCGACACGATTGTGTGTCCCCTGTAGATTTTAAAGGTTGCATTTTGAGAGTTACACGGCCTGGAACACGGTGTCTGGCTTCGTTGTGTGACCCAAGTCGGAGAGTTACACGGGCACGAACATGGGCTGGGACACGGCCGTGTGTCCCTATTTTGAATGTCCACACGGCCTGAGACACGGGCGTGTGTCTCAGCCGTGTGACCCCTGCAGTGTGAAATTTTCTATACTTTTTCATTAAGTTTTAAATGTTTTTGGTCCTAAATCGTTTCTAAAGTGTTTCTAAGGCCTCGAGGGCTCAAATAAGGGACGATATGCATGTCTTTGAATGGATTATGTTATGATTTATGAAATGATTGGAATTGAATGTTTTTATGTTACATTTTTTCGGTAATGTTTCATAGCCCTATTCTGGCAAGGATACGGGTTAGGGTGGTTACATTTCATGTTTAATGTCCTGACGGGCTTCCCGTGTTTACTGTCTTGACGGGCTCTTTATGCGGTCAAAGCTGAGCTTTGGTCTTACACAGTATAACTCCATGTTTAATTTTTTGACAGACTTTATTGGTTGCCATAGTTGAGCTATGGTCTTACACATTATACCTCTTTTAGGTGTCACTCCATAGAACCTTACCACCATCGCGGTGTCGCCCCATAAAGCCTGCTAATCGCCATAGCGGTGTTACTCTATGGAACCTAATAAATATCAATATCATCTTATCACATATCCAAATTGATGCTCGAATAACAAAGTGTCCCTTTCGCAAGGCCCAGAGCTTTGCACATCACGGTTTGCTCCCAGCAATCTCGAATGGCGGAATCATAATGGAATTTTAGTTTCCCGATTCCTCTACCCATTCCTCCTTTTTGCCTTTCCTAACCTTGATGCTTGAATACAACAGTGTCCCCTCCGCAAAGCCCAGAGCTTCACACATCACGGTTTGCATACAGCAACACTGTATGGTGATATCTAATAGAATCACTCTTTTCCCTATCCTAACTTCATCTAACCCATCGATAATTCCCTTCTATACTTCACCATTATGATCATGCATGCATTTCACTTACATCCTATCATGGAATACGCTATCTTTTAAAACATGGAATCATAACTACTTCATGCACAATGAACTGCATTGGCAGATACCCATATACCAGGCAATCCTACCCATGCTTAGCATAAAAAATCAGTAGATAACATTCATTATCACAAAACTTAACATAGAATCATGTCAGCCACTCAACATTCTAGGAATGGTAAGTAGAATCTCACCTAATGCTTTTTCGTCTTACTAGCTTAGCTTTTCCAAACGCCAGAGCTTTCATCCTCTTAATAGCAGTTTACTGAAGTCCCTACATTTCCGACTAAACCCTCAGGTCCATCGCTCCATGCAGAGCTTACATAGTTATCTCTTCTTCAAAGCAATCAAGGAAGATAAAGAACAGAAGAAAGTGAAGCAAAAAATCGAGAAGTCATTTCCCCAACTATATATAGCCCTTCCGACACAATCTTTAACCGTGTAGAAACCATCCATTGACAATCATTTTATCTTCCACTAAGAGACCCACTGGTTCTAATCTAATCGAACCAGATTTGAAATTCAACTACATCCAAACCAGCCTCTATATTTCTCTGATTTTTCAATAGAGGCCGCTATCTTACAGTCTCTTTCAATTTAACCCCCAAACTATTCCTAATTTTCCGGTTTAAAGAAAATTGGGTGTGACAATATCTTTGATTCCTTTAAGTTAAATCCATTCACTCAATACAATCTTGTTTTATCTCATTATCACTATTGTGTCTTCTTAATGATTAATATGATAATTGTCAACTAATGACTGTGATAAATTGCTTGTTCAAGAACAAGCAACCCATGGTCATGTTTCATATTTATCAATCCACGCAATGCTAATGAGACGATATCGTTAACTCTTTAATCGAGTTATGAATTCCATTGTTGCTAGTAAATCCATGCCATACACAAGTCATGTAACCAGCATACCGACTATTGACTCGATCATCTTTAGAGCATAAGCCTCCACTTATACCAAAACACATGAGTTACATACGCATGGTCAATAACTAACTCAAGATTTAGGTAAGTCACACCATGAACGTCACAAAGGAATTATTTCACAAACGGAGTTATATAAGAGTTGCTAAGACTAGTTCCTTGATTACTCCACGATAAATTTGGATGATTTTTCCATGAAGGATTATAGAAATTTGATTGCGGACTTGGAGCACTCCTATTCTGATTTTGGTTTCCCATGTAATAGATAGATTCTGGATTGACGGGCAATTTTTGAACATATGATTGTCTCCACAGTACACACATGAAATGTTCTAAAATTGGCTTGGTTGTTGACCTATTAGAATACCATTGAGACCATTAGTAGTAAAGTTCATAAGCATTGAAGACATAGAAGATACTTGAGCTGCCAATGAAGTAAGTACATCAACTTCATGTACTCTTGCCACTCTTCTTCCTATGGTTGTTCAATTAGTCGGCTACTAATAATTGTTAATGGAAATTCTTTCAAGAATTTTGTAAGCTTCATTGTAAGACATAGAAAGAAGAGCTCTATTTACAGAAGCATCTACCACCATGCTTGTATGTGCATTGAGACCATTGTAAAAAGTGTTCAATTGAATGCAATGTGGAATCCCATGGTGAGGACACTTTCACAATAACTCCTTGAATTACTCCAATGTCTCATACAGCGATTCGTCATCAAGTTGTTGGAATGCAGTGATCTCATTTCGAAGCTTGACATTTTTACTGGGAGTAAAATATTTCATCAAGAACCGTTCAGCCAATTCTTAACATGTAGATATGGAGTCAGACTGTAAAGAATTCAACCATGCACGTGTTCTATCTCTCAATGAGTATGGGAATAACTTCAATCTCAAAGCATCTTCTGTCACTCCGACCAATTTGAAGGAGTCATTTACTTCCATGAATAAGCGAAGATGAAGGTATGGATCTTTAGTAGTCATCCCATTAAATTGGCACATCATTTGTAACATTTGGAACATCACTAGCTTCAATTCTAATTGTGATGCCTTAATTTCAAGTCTTACAATACCTGGATTTAATTCATTGAAGTGAGGCACAACATATTGACAAATGGCATGATCTTTGTCATCAGCAACAATGACCGGATTTTGAGCTTTAGCAGCTCCGTCTCTTTGATCTTGGTTCATTTCTTCGGTTTGTCTCTGGTTCACACGTTCCCTTCTTCTTCTTCTAAAGGTACATTCAATTTCAGGATTAACTGGAAATAGATCGATAATTCAATCTATGTTCATAAACACCTAAAAAATCATAAAATTAACTAAGTTAATATTGCCGAAAAAATGAACCAATTTGAAAAATAATTAATTTCACAAATAATGACTAAAACAATCCCCAGCAACGGCGCCAAAAACTTATTGCGATATTATCGAATGATGTGCAAGTGTACATAGTCGCCAACAAGTAATAGAGTAGTAAGCAAAGAAAATCGTCTCCACAGGGACTGTACGTAAGACAAATAATGTGCAATTAACAACTAATAAGTTGGAGATGGAAATAATAAAGAGAGAATTGAGTTAACTAATTAACCTAATTAAAATTAACTAAGTGTGCACAATAATTAAAATATAGCACTGAATATAAGCAGCAAATATTAACAAGTTTTAATCACAATGACATGAAAGGCTAGAATAACTACTTTCCCCTAACTTATGATCATTAAAAAAATGCTAAGGAATGTTATTGTGAACTCGTGGCAATTGGGAATTTGGCAATTCGTCTCACTTTTAACCTTTTAGTTTCTTTAACATATTTCTATGTTTAATTAACTTCAAGGTTCATATGCAAGCATCATACCCTAGGGTTATGCAAGGTAACAATATTGCTAGATACCATTACTAATTCAATTATTAAGAAATCAAACATGCACCATTCAAATAGTGTGTCCACAAATTACCATCTTGTTTAGATTGATGAATTAATTCATATACTTCCCAACACTAATTATGCATTAGCAAGAATGATCATGATTTTATTTGAATGAATAAATAACCAATGCAAAGAACATTAACAGTAAGTATTAATAGCACAAGCTAAGGGATCATAATTATTGTAACAGCTCGATTTTGGACCTAGTCAGAACAGTGGTTTCGGGACCACAAATCCGACACAGAAAATTTTTTTTTACTACGTTTCTATGGTCTTCAATTTTACGAAATGATTTCGTGAAAATTTTGTTCAAAAATTTTGACGTTTGGGCACTTAATTTAGTAAAAATGACTAAATTGTAAAAAGTACAAAAGTTGAGTTCTACATGCTAGAGGTGTCTATTTACTATGGACCATTTGTTAAGTTATTGGACAAAAATGGACAAGGTAAGATAAAATTTCAAAGTTATGCATTAAGGGCATTTTGGTCATTTGGTAAATAAAAGAATAAAAAGGGAAAATCAAGCTAAAATCTTGTCCATCTTCTCCCCCAAGTGCCGAATTTTAGAAGGTCACCATAGCTAGGGTTTGCTCAACTTCCAAGCTTGATCGTAAGTACATCCTAGCCCTGTTTTTAATGCTCTTTACATTTTTGAAGTCGTTATCATCCGATCTATCTATTTCTACCATTAATTTAAGGAATAATCAAGGTCTAGGGTTTGACCAATGTTAGACATTTATGTATTTTGAACTCTAATTGTAGAAAATGAATGTTTGGTGTTAAATAAACAACTTTTACTAAGTGATTTTTGATGAAAATGCTTAAAATGACCTATTTCTAAAAGTTATAAAATATGTAGTAAAAGTATTTTAATAAAAATTGCGGGCTGTTATAGTTATAAAAATGTTCGGCTAGGCTTGTACATTACAGAAATTGAACACGTTTCATTTTACGAGCCTAGGGACCAAAATGTAAATATGTCAAAGTTTTAGGGCAAAAATGTAATTTTGCCATAATAAGATTTTTGGACTGAATTGAATAATGTGAATAATAAATGAGTTAAATTTTCTATTATAGATTAAAAGAAACGAGGTTCAGACCTAGATCGGGGGAAAAATAAGGTGTTTGACGATTAGGTCATTTTCTACTATTTTTGTACTGAGGTAAGTTCGTATGTAAATAATGCATTGTTTTATGTAACACCCCTTATCCGGGTTCTACGCCGGAGCCGAGCCCGAGGTGTTACCGAACTCAAACCACTTGATCGCCACTTAGGCTCGTCATAACTACTCTCTGAAGTCATCTCAACAACCTCGTTCTCGACTTACGAGGCCTGGGCTCTCGAGACTAAACCGAAACTTTTTCCATTCTTAAAATTTTTCTCTTTTCACAGATCTCACACGCTGGTGCAAGATTAGACACGCCGTGCATGGACACACACGCCCATGTCCCCAAACCGTGCCTAAAAACCCCAACGATTCTCGCCAATGCCCCACGGCCAAGGCACACGCCCGTGCTTACCACCCGTGGTGCACTGCGACTACCTTAACACGGCCTAGAGTCTAGACACATGCCCGTGTGGCTAGCCCGTGGCCAACAGCGATTAATCCAAGACGCCCTAGGCTGCGTCCGTGTGACTAGTCCGTGGTCTATTACGATTTACAATACTAACATGCGAGGGACGACGGTAGGAAGCACTGCACGCGTGTGGTGACTGTGTGTCACACATGGCCTAGACACACGTCCGTGTGTCTATCCACATGGCCAAGAACAAAGCTATTTGCTAAGCTCTTCTCACCCTTATAGCTTACACAACATGCACTCATATAACACATCCATAATCAACTCAAATTGAAGTGCAATCTCATATAGAAAACTACATCTTTCTTTCAAATAATGTAATAGCCAACAACCATGGCATTATACAAAATACACTATCCATCTAAAGGCCAACACATCTTAGCCATTTACACCAAAAATTCACTAATTTGTCTAGCCCCTATACATGCCATATACAAAACATTGAGTCTAATGTACCAGAGTGTACTGATAGTGTGGGTGATCTTCCAAATGATCCTCGTATCTCGATTCAACACCTTTACTCTATAAGACAAGGGAAAAGAAAGAGAGTAAGCTTTGAGCTTAGTAAGTTTACACATAAATAATTAAGCAACTTAGTATAAGCTAAGCAACAATTAGCATTATACTAACATAAGTAATTCACAACTATGCTTACTCTTTCTATCCCTTACCACATTTCCAACACATCATGAGTCACTTACTCATAACTATTGACATACACCCCTGCATTCAACATCACATTTACACAATATACAACACATTATTATTCTCGATAATACATCCACACAGCTAATCCACACAGCTAGTCCACACAGCTAATCCACACAGCTAATCCACTCACTATCACATCCACACAGCAAATCTCTCGGTGGTTCCGCACTAAGCCCACCCCATTCAATTAGTAAGGTAGTTTCGCACTTAGCCTACCAACAAGGTATTCATAGCGGTTTCACACATAGCCCACTAAATAACATACCTAACGATAGCATCGCACATAGCCAGCTCATCGTCAATATGCATTAGGATGGTATCCCACTTAGCCCACCTTTTTGCATTATCACAACACATTCACAAATCTACTTACTTAATCATTCATTCATCCATTTTACTTGAACCACATAGGTTCTCAATCATTCTCAACCATGCTATACACTATCTAGCATTAACAATTTGTAAGTATGAATGCATTGTTTATACATAGACTTACCTCGATACTCAAAAGTATTGAGACTTATAATTTAGTCCACCACCTTGCTTTTGCCTCGGTTTCGATCCGGGCTTCGTCTTTCTTGATCGATAATGAATAAATCAGCTTATTCAATACATACATTGACTAAATTGACCCACATCTCATACTTTAGCAAACTTACTATTTTGCCCCTAAACTTTCTCATATTTACACTTTAGCCCCAAAGGCTCGTAAAGTGATTTTTATTCAAATTTCTAGTCTTTCATGTTTAGTCGAACCACTTATTCAACTAAAGCTATCATCAATTCTCACTAAAACACACATGTATGACCAAACTTAAGATTTTCACAATCAAGTCCCTACATGCATTTTCATGGAAAATCACTTAACAAAAGATGTTTCTACTACATCAAGCTTTCATAATCTTTCATAAAAAAACAAAATACATGCATGTCATACATGACCACATTTTTGAACATCCTTCATAGCTCATCAAATAGCTAAAAATAGCTTACTCATGCTACCGGGACTTCAAAAATACAAAGAATATCAAAAACGAGGCTAGATGCACTTATTAGCAAGCTTGAAAAATTGAAGAACCCTGGCTATGGCTTCCTTCAAATTTTCGGCAATGAGGGGAAGAAGATGAGCATGATTTTGTCATCTTTTCTCCTTTTTTAATCACTTATTTGATAAATGACCAAAATGCCCTTTTTGATAAACTTTAAATTTTAACTCATCCATGCCCATTTTTGTCCAAAAACTAAAAATTGGGAAAATTGCTCATTAAAGACCTCTAATTAATAATCTAAAGCTATTTCACACATATAGCTTCTAGAAACACACATTTTGCAACTTTTTCAATTTAGTCCTTTTTGACAATTCAACCGCAATTTCACAAAATTGCTTCATGAAACTTTCACACTAGCATGCATACAAGGCATAAACCTCAAAAACCCATTTATAACCCTCGGATTTGTGGTCTCGCACCACTATTCTGACTAGGCCCTAAACCGGGATGTTACAACTCTCCCGCCTTTAGAGATTTTCGCCCCCGAAAATCTTACCAGTAAAGAGGTTTGGATGTTGCTCTCTCATAGCTTCTTCCGTTTCCCACGTAGCCTCTTCCACACCATGTTTCGCCATAACACCTTTCCCAGTGCTATGGTCCTATTTCTCCAACTGTTTCACTTCTCGAGCCAAGATCTTAATCGGCTCCTCTTCATAAGACATATCCGGTCTTATCTCAATTTTCCCTCGAAGGAATCACATGTGAAGGATCGGAGCGATACCGTCGCAACATCGACACATAGAACACATTATGAATCTTTTCCAACTCTACCGGCAAAGCCAACCGGTATGCTACAGGTCCAATCCTGTCTGTAATTTCATACGGCCCTATGAATCTTAGACTCAATTTCCCTTTTCGTCAAAATCTCATAATCTTCTTCCACGGGGACACTTTCAAAAACACTTTGTCGCCCACTTTAAACTCAATTTCATTTCTTTTCAAATCCGCATACGACTTACGTGCGGTCGAGGCGACTCTCAGACTATTACAGATTACTTTCACCTTCTCTTCGGTTTCCTTCACTAAATCGACCCCATGGATCCGCTTCTCACTAAGCTCAGTCCAATACAAAGGAGTCCAACACTTACGACCATACAAAGCCTCATACGGTGCCATCTCAGATACTGATCGATAACTATTGTTGTAGGCGAATTCGACCAAAGGTAGATATCTCTCCCAACTACCTTCGAATTCTAACACACAGCATCGAAGCATATCTTCAAGAACTTGAATCACTCTTTCAGACTGACCATCGGTTTGCGGATGAAATGCAGTACTGAAATTCAATCTTGTACCCATGGCCTCTTACAACTTCTTCCAAAATCTCGAAGTAAACCTCGGATCTCTATCTGATATAATAGACACAGGCACACCATGCAACCTCACTATCTCTGCCACATACAACTCAGCTAACTTGTCCAGTGAATAATCAACACGTACTGGAATAAAGTGAGCCGACTTCGTCAATCTATCCACAACAACTCACATAGCATCTCTCTTTCTTGGAGTCATCGGCAACCCCGATACAAAATCTATGGTAATCCGATCCCACTTCCATTCGGGTACCATTACTGGCTGAAGCAATCCCGAAGGAACTTGATGCTCAGCCTTCACCTGTTGACAAATCAGACACTTTGTCACAAACTCTGATATATCTCTTTTTATACCCGTCCACCAATACAACTTCCTCAAGTCATTATACATTTTCGTACTGCCCAGATGTACTGACAAACATCCACTATGGGCCTCATGCAAAACCTTTCGAATCAACTCCTCATCTTTAGGAACACAAATTCTATCACGATACATCAGACAACCATTCAAATCCACTCGAAAATCAGAATCACTTTACGATCCGCATGATTAGCTATCTTAGCTTGCATCTCATCTTGTCATTTCTTCGAGCCTCACATATTTGTTGAACAAATAGCGGCTTAGCTCTCAATTCTACCAAAATAGCACCATCGTTAGACAATGCTAAACTCATGCTCATAACTCTTAGAGCATACAAGGATTTCCTACTCAGGGCATCCGCAACCATATTCGCTTTTCCCGGGTGGTAGTCAATGACTAACTCATAGTCTTTCAACAACTCAAGCCACCGTCTCTGTCGCAAATTCAGATCCTTCTGATCCATCAAATACTTCAAACTCTTGTGATCCGTAAAGATTCGGCACTTCTCACCATACAAGTAATGTCACCAAATCTTTAACGCGAAGATAATCGCAGCCAACTCTAAATCATGAGTCGGATAATTCTTCTCGTGCGGTTTTAGCTGCCTCGTAGCATAAGCGACTACCTTACCCTCTTGTATCAACACGCAACCGAGACCATTAAACGACGCATCACTATAAACCACGAACTCCTTCCACGATTACGGTTGAACTAAAACGGTGCCTCGGTCAACATTGTTTTGGGTCTCTCGAAGCTCTGTTGACATGTCTCATCCATTCAAACTTGACATCTTTATGCAACAACAACCGTCATCGCAGTAGCAATCACGGAGAACCCCTTACGAAAGCGTCGTAATATCCCGCTAATCCCAAGAAACTTACGATTTTAGACACGTTCCTCGATGGTTTCCAATCCACAACAGCGGTAGATATCTTACTCGGGTCAACTCGACATCATCACCGACACCATGTGTCCTAGGAATCGACCTCTGAGCCAAAACTCACTCTTGCTAAATTTAGCATACAAGCGCTTATCTCTCAAAGTTTGCAAGACAATTCTCAAATGCTCTTCATGATCGTTCTCATCTCGAGAATAGATCAATATGTAAATCAATGAAGACAACTACAAACTTGTCCACATATGGTGCGAAAATACGGTTCATCGGATCCAAAAAATCGCAGTGCATTCGTCAAACCAAATGGCATAACCAAAAACTCATAATGGCCATACCTTGTCCGAAATGCACTTTTCAACACATCTTGCTCTTTCGATGCGAAATGATAATAACAAGACCTCAAGTCTATCTTGGAGAACTTTGTAGCTCCTTGGTTGATCAAAAGATCATCAATCCTTGGTAAAGGATACTTATTCTTCACTGTCACCTTGTTCAGTTGTCTATAGTCTATACACAACCTCATAGACCCATCTTTCTTCTTCACGAATAATATCGGAGCACCCCACGGCGAATAGCTCGGTCTTGCAAAACCCTTATCTGTCAACTCTTGCAACTGAACCTTCAATTCTTTCAACTCTATAGGTGTCGTTCTATATGGAGCAATTGAAATAGGTGCCGTTCTCGGAACCAACTCAATTTCAAACTCGACCTCTCTCACTGGAGGTAATCCGGGTAACTCTTCCGAAAATACATCTGGATACTCACATACCACTGCCTGCTTTTGGACTCTACTCCAACCTCTCGAGTATTCAACACAAAAGCAAGATAGGACTCACAGCCTTTTCTCAAACATTTTTCAGCCACTAGGGAAGAAATCATCACTGGTAGACAGTCCGATCCACCTGATTCAACCCGAACCACGTCTCCACTCTCACATTTCAATTTAATAGACTTACTACCACAGTTCACTAAGACACTATGGGTAGTCAACCAATCCATGCCTAGGATTAAATCAAACTCATCAAACGGCAACAACATAAGGTTTGCCGGAAAACAATAATTTTCAAACAATAAAGGACAATTCTTACACACTTTGTCCACTAACACATGCTTTCCTAACGGGGTTGACACCTTAACCACTACGTCCGTAGACTCAACGGTCATACTCAAACTAGATGCTAATCTCATGCAAATATAAGAATGAGTAGACCCTAGATCTATTAAAGCAATAACAAAGGTGTCATAGAGAGAAAATGTACCCGTTATCACATCCAGGGAGGATGCTTCTTCGCGAGCGCGAATAGCATACGTCCTCGCAGGTGCCTGACCCTCTGGTCTCACAGTAGAATCTCTAGGTGCACCTCTACCAATATTCCCACCTCTCGGGTTCCTTGGTGGTCTACCCCTTGCAGACACATTGCTAGGTCTCATCTCTTTCCTCTCTTCCTTATCATCCCTCTCGGGGCAGTTTCGGATAAAATGGTCGGGGGAACCACACTTATAACAGTTTCGGCTGCTACCCCAACACTCTCCAGTGTGATATCTACCACAACTTGGACACTCCGGTTTACTCTTCAGATTGCCCACACTTTCCGTCGAGGTCGCTTGGACTCTCGAACCTGAACGAGTATTGCCCAAGTCTCGATGCGAATAACCCACTGGTGTTGTCGTCTGAGGATTCACTTCCTTGGATCTTTTCGATTGGGCTTGGTATGACTTGCCTATCGGCCTCTTTCTAGCATCTCGGGCTTCACTCACAGCCCTCCTCTTTTCTGAACTCAGCTCTTCGGCCTTACTTGCCCTTTCAACCAACACTACAAATTCTTTCAACTCTAAAATGCCCACTAGGAGTTTGATGTCCTCATTTAGCCCATCTTTGAACCTCTTACACAAGATGGTCTCAGTCGATACACATTCTTGAGCGTATTTGCTAAGCCTAACAAACTCACGCTCATACTCTGCTACTGACATCCTTCCTTGCTTCAACTCAAGGAATTCCTTCCTTTTCCGATTAGTAAATCGCTGGCTTATATACTTTTTTCGGAACTCTTCCAGAAAGAAGTCCCATGTCACCCGCTCTCTCAGGACTACCAACGTTAGTGTTTTCCACCAATGGTATGCTGAATCTCTCAGCAAGGATACGGCACACTTCAAGCTCTCCTCAGGCATACATGAGAGTTCATCGAACACCCTCATCGAGTTCTCCAACCAGAACTTCGCCCTCTCTAGGTCATCATCTACCTTAGCTCTAAACTCCTCAGCCCCGTGTTTTCTAATCTTATCCACCGGGGGTTTCGATATCCTCACTACATCCATACCTTGAGGAGCCACTGGATTTGGCTGAGGTATAGGAGGGGGTGGAGGAGGTTGAGCAGTAGGGTTTGCTCGAACATAGTCCGAGTACCAATTACTCATCATCTGGAGAAAGGCTTCCCGTGCCTCTTCCCCTTGACCCCTGACATCGGGTCCACTCTCAACGGGCGCGGTTCCTTGCGCAGGAGCTAGCGCATTACTAGCTGATTCATCAGCAGTCAATGGATTAGAATCTATATACTATATAAAACAAGATTTAAAATCGTCAGAAACTACCACACTATCATTGTACACTTATGGCATGTATAGCTAGACTCTTACACCCGCTACGGTAGTCCTAGAACCGACTAAACCATAGCTCTGATACCACTAAATGTAACACCCCTTACTCGGGTTCTACGCCGGAGCCAGGCCTGAGGCATTACTGAACTCAAACCACTTGATCGCCACTTAGGCTTGTCATAACTACTCTCTGAAGTCATCTCAACAACCTCGTTCTCGACTTACGAGGCCTCACTCATACACACGAGGGCTCTCGAGACTAAACCGAAACTTTTTCCATTCTTGAATTTTTTCTCTTTTACACAGATCTCACGCGCCGTGCAAGATTAGACATGCCCGTGCATGGACACACACGCCCATGTCCCCAAACCGTGCCTAAAAACCCCAACATTACGCCAATGCCCCCACGGCCAAGGCACACGCCCGTTCTTACCACCGTGGTGCACTGCGACTACCTTAACACGGCCTAGAGTCTAGACACACGCCCGTGTGGCTAGCTGTGGCCAACAACACCGAATCTCGCACGCCCTAGGCACACGCCCGTGTGACTAGTCCATGGTCTATTCGATTTACAATACTAACATGCAGGACGACGGCCAAAGCACACGCGCTGTGGGTGACTGTGTGTCACATATGGCCTAGACACACGTCCGTCTGTCTATCCACATGGCCAAGAACAAAGCTATTTGCTAGGCTCTTCTCACCCTTATAGCTTACACAACATGCACCCATACAACACATCCATAATCAACTCAAATTGAAGTGCAATCTCACATAGAAAACTACATCTTTCTTTCATATAATGTAATAGCCAACAACCATGGCATTATACAAAATACACTATCCATCTAAAGGCCAACACATCTTAGCCATTTACACCAAAAATTCACTAATTTGTCTAGCCCCTATACATGCTATATACAAAACATTGAGTCTAATGTACCAGAGTGTGCTGATAGTGTGGCCGATCTTCCAATTGATCCTCGTATCTCGATTCAACACTTTTACTCTATAAGACAAGGGAAAAGAAAGAGAGTAAGCTTTGAGCTTAGTAAGTTTACACATAGACAATTAAGCAACATAGTATAAGCTAAGCAACAATTAGCATTATACTAACATAAGTAATTCACAACTATGCTTACTCTTTCTATTCCTTACCACATTTCCAACACATCATGAGTCACTTACTCATAACTATTGACATACACCCCTGCATTCAACATCACATTTACACAATATACAACACATCATTATTCTCGATAATACATCCACACAGCTAGTCCACACAGCTAATCCACACAGCTAATCCACACAGCTAGTCCACACAGCTAATCCACACAGCTAATCCACTCACTATCACATCCACACAGCAAATCTCTCGGTGGTTCCGCACTAAGCCCACCACATTCAATTAGTAAGGTAGTATCGCACTTAGCCTACCAACAAGGTATTCATAGAGGTTTCGCACATAGCCCACTAAATAACATACATAACGATAGCATCGCACATAGCCAGTTCATCGTCAATATGCATTAGGATGGTATCGCACTTAGCCCACCTTTTTGCATTATCACAACACATTCACAAATCTACTTACTTAATCATTCATTCATCCATTTCACTTGAACCACATAGGTTCTCAATCATTCTCAACCATGCTATACACTATCTAGCATTAACAATTTCTAAGTATGAATGCATTGTTTATGCATAGACTTACCTCGATACTCAAAAGTATTGAGACTTGCAATTTAGTCCACCACCTTGCTTTTGCCTCAGTTTCGATCCGGGCTTCGTCTTTCTTGATCTATAATGAATAAATCAGCTTATTAAATACATACATTGACTAAATTGACCCACATCTCATACTTTAGCAAAATTACTATTTTGCCCCTAAACTTTCTCATATTTACACTTTAGCCCCAAAGGCTCGTAAAGTGATTTTTATTCAACTTTCTAGTCTTTCATGCTTAGTCGAACCACTTATTCAACTAAAGCTATCATCAATTCTCACTAAAACACACATGTATGACTAAACTTAAGATTTTCACAATCAAGTCCCTACATGCATTTTCATGGAAAATCACTTAACAAAATATGTTTCTACTACATCAAGCTTTCATAATCTTCCATAAAACAACAAAATACATGCATGTCATACATGACCACATTTTTAAACATCCTTCATAGCTCATCAAATAGTTAAAAATAGCTTACTCATGCTACCGGGACTTCAAAAATACAAAGAATATCAAAAACGAGGCTAGATGCACTTACTAGCAAGCTTAAAAAATTGAAGAACCCTAGCTATGGCTTCCTTCAAATTTTTGGCAATGAGGGGAAGAAGATGAGCATGATTTTGTCATCTTTTCTCCTTTTTCAATCACTTATTTGATAAATAACCAAAATGCCCTTTTTGATAAACTTTAAATTTTAACTCATCCATGCCCATTTTTGTCCAAAAACTAAAAATTGGGAAAATTGCTCATTAAGGACCTCTAATTAATAATCTAAAGCTATTTCACATATATAGCTTCTAGAAACACACATTTTGCAACTTTTGCAATTTAGTCCTTTTTGACAATTCAACCGCAATTTCACAAAATTGCTTAATGAAACTTTCACACTAGCATGCATACAAGGCATAAACCTCAAAAACTCATTTATAACCCTCAGATTTGTGGTCTCGCACCACTATTCTGGCTAGGCCCTAAACTGGGATGTTACATTTTATTTATGTTTTAAATGCTTTCATATTGTATGAATTGTGATTTACTCTTCGAATGTAATCGACAAAGTTCAACAAGCGAGAAATCCCGGTTGAACCTTAGGAATAGTTAGGATACAAATGTCATGACATTAGGCTTATTTGAGATTACGTGTAAGACCATATCTGGGATATGGCATCGATATGAGATTTTGTGTAAGACCATAGCTGGGCTATTGGCATCGATAAGAGAATCAATATAAGACCATATCTGGAATATGGCTTTGGTATGGTATTGTGTGTGCAAAATTCCCGAGTATCTTTTAGTATTCCAAGTGGTTCAACTGGAAATTCAATGAGTATGACAAAGTTGTAAAAGGCTATGATTATGTTGCGAGTTAGTACAGGTACGTACGTAAAACTCATTTACTAATGAGCTCAATATGTGATGAATCCCTCGGTAAGGTTATGAATGAGTAAGTTATGATTAGAAGATCTTGATACTATTTATGCCAAGTTCATCATGATTAATTGTATGATACATGTGTGATTATAATGCTTATTATTTGCATAGGAACTTACTAAGCTATATAGCTTACTCCCCTTTCTTTTTCCCTTGTCTTATAGAGTCGCCAAGCCAGCTGGGGGATAGTAAATTCTCGGAGATCCATTCACACTATCTATAAAGATTATTTTGGTACCAATGAATTCAAGTATTTTGAGTTATGGCATGTATAAGGGCTTGGTCATTTTGTTATGTGTCATAATTTATTAGCCAAATGTGTTGGCTTATGTTGGTTGATAATTCATTTTGTAAATGGCCATTGAAATTGGCTAATATTAGTTTAAGTATATATATATATGCATATGATGATGCTTTTTATGGATGTGGGAAATTGCATGATTTGAGTTGATAAGTATGTGATTATTGTATGTGATAGATGGTAATATATGAATGAGTGTTGATATCTTGTTTGTGGTTGATTTGGTTGTATGTATATGCTTGGATTGGTGTTGCTTGTTGTTGTGTAGGTTGGTGTAAGTAAGGGTGGCAAAAATGGCTTGGTAAATAGCCTTATTTTTGTCCACACGGGTAGACACACGGGCGTGTGTCTAGGCCATGTGCGACACACGGTCTACCCCACGGGCATACCCCACGGGCATGTGTTTCAGCCGTGTGTCCTTTGCACCTTAATTGTTGCAAAAAAGAATGCTCAGTATTGAGCACATAGGCAGAGACACGAGCGTGTGTCTCGACCGTGCAGATGGCACGGCCTCTAACACGGGCGTGTGCCCTGGCCGTGTGAAGTCGGCACCTATGTTATGAAAAATTATGGAAATAAAATCAATCACACGACCTAGCACACGGGCGTGTGGCACGCCCGTGTGGCACAAGTCAGAGATCTCTATATTTTGAACACAGCCTGTAGCACGGGTGTGTCCCTTGGACCACACGGGCGTGTGGCCCTTTTTTAGTGAAAAATTTTATAAGTGTTGTATAATTTTCAAAAGTTCTCGGTTTAGTCCCGAACTACTTCCACTATATGTTTTGGGCCTTGTAGGGTTGTTTGAGGGACGATATGAATGTATGTGAAAATTTTTAAATTTGGATGGAAATTACGTCTCGGTTATGTATGTTTGCTTGCGTTTAAGTCTGGTAATGCCTCGTACCCTGTTCCGGCATTGAATAAGGGTAAGGGGTGTTACATTTAGTGCTATCAGAGCTACGGTTTAGTCAATTCTCGGACTAATGTAGCGTGTGTAAGAGTCTAGCTACATGCCATAAATGAACTGTGATAGTGTGATGACTCCTGACAGTTTTAAATTGTGTCTTCATATAGTAAATGGATCCCAATCGAGCTGAGGCTGATGAAGTTGAAAGTAACACCTTGACTCCCGCTCAAGGGGCGTGCTGTCGATAGTAGACCTCCTACGATTAGTTAGGAAGAAGGGGGTAGGGAAGCCTTTCTCCACATGATGAATGAGTGGTATATAGAATTTGTTCGAACAAATCCGAATGCCTAACCTCCTCCACCCCCACCTATTCCTCGACCGGTTCCCGTAGCTCCACAAGGTATCGAATTTGTAAGAATGAACAAGCCCCCGGTTGATAAGATCCAAAAGCACGGGGCTGAATATTTCAGAGCTAATGTGGATGATGATCCCGAGAGAGCCAAGTTTTGGCTCGAAAACTCCATCAGAGTATTTGATGAACTATCTTGCACACCAGGTAAGTGTTTAAAGTGTGTCATCTCACTTTTGAGAGATTCTGCATATCACTGGTGGAATACGCTAGTATCAGTGGTACCAAGGGAGAGGGTTAAATGGGAATTCTTTCAAGAGGAGTTCCAAAAGAAATACATTAGTCAAAGGTTCATCGATCAGAAACGTAAGGAATTTCTTGAGCTGAAGCAAGGCCGAATGTCAGTTACTGAGTATGAGCGAGAATTCGTCAAACTTAGTAAATATGCTCGGGAGTGTGTCTCCATCGAGGCTATCATGTGCAAGAGATTTGAGGATGGATTAAATGAGGATATTCGTGTGTTAGTTGGGATCTTAGAGCTGAAAGAATTTGTGGTATTGGTTGAACGGGCTTGCAAGGCCGAAAAGTTGAATAAAGAGAAGAGGAAAGTTGATCTTGAAGCTAGAGATTCGAGGAAAAGACCGATGAGTAAGTCATTTCCATCTCAGTTAAAGAAATCTAAAGAAATGTATTCCCGTTTGAATGTTTCATCGGGGTATTCACACAGAGATCGTGGGAAGCCACATTCGAGTTTTAAACCTCAATCTACTTTGATGGCAAGTGTGGATAATGTAAAGTCTAATAGACCTGAATGTCAAAATTATGGAAGAAGACATCCCAGCGAGTGTAGAATTAATGACCGGGCTTGCTTTAAGAGTGGTTCCCAAGAGCATTTTATCCGTGATTGTCCTGAAATAGCTGAGAAAGAAAATTTCAGAGTGTGAGGCCCAGTAATACGACTAATAGGGGTAGACCACCGAGAAATACCAGAAATGGAGCTAGTAGTAAAGGTGGGACGAAAGATGCAACGGTGAGATCCGAAGCTCGAGCACCTGCTAGAGCCTATGCCATCCGTGCTCGCGAAGAAGCGATGTCTCCCGATGTTATCACTAGTACTTTTTCTCTCTATGATACTAATGTTATTGCATTGATCGATCCTGGATCGACTCATTCTTATGTTTGTGTGAATTTAGTAGCTAGTAAGAGCTTGCCAGTTGAGTTTACTGAATTTGTGGTTAGAGTGTCAAACCCCTTAGGCAAACATGTATTAGTTGATAGAGTTTGCAAGAATTGTCCCTTGATGATTCGAGGTCACTATTTTCCGGCTGATTTAATGTTGTTCCCATTTGATGAATTCGATGTTATTTTGGGTATAGATTGGTTGACACTGCATGATGCTGTAGTAAACTGTAAAAGAAAGATTATTGAACTGAAATGTGAAAATGGTGAAATTCTTAGGATTGATTCAAATGAGTCGGGTGAGTTACCTGTTGTGATTTCTTCGATGTCTGCCCAAAGATATGTGAGAAAGGGTTGCGAAGCTTATCTAGCTTATGTGTTGAATACAAAAGTGTCTGAGTTGAGAATTGAATCAGTGCCGATAGTTTGTGAATATCCGGATGTGTTCCCGGAAGAGTTGCCTGGGTTACCACCAGTTAGAGAAGTTGACTTTGGTATTGACTTAGTACTAGGGACCTCGCCGATATCTATTGCTCTGTATAGAATGGCTCAGATCGAATTGAAAGAGTTAAAGACTCAGTTGCAAGAGTTGACAGATAAGGGTTTTGGGAGACCGAGTTTTTCACCATGGGGTGCACTGGTGTTATTTGTCAAGAAGAAAGATGGATCCATGAGACTTTGTATTGATTACCGACAGCTCAACAAGGTGACTATAAAGAACAAGTATCCTCTGCCGAGGATAGATGACTTGTTTGATCAGTTAAAAGGGGCAACAGTATTTTCGAAGATTGATTTCAGGTCTGGATACTACCAGTTGAGAGTTAAAGAGTCGGATGTGCCGAAAACTGCTTTCAGGACAAGGTATGGGCATTATGAATTTCTTGTTATGCCTTTCGGACTGACTAATGCACCTGTTGTTTTTATGGACTTGATGAATAGAATTTTCTGACCATATTTGGACAAATGTGTGGTTGTGTTTATTGATGACATTCTGATTTATTCCCGAGATGAGGCCGAACATGCCGAGCACTTGAGAACTGTATTGCAGATTTTGAGAGATAAGAAGTTGTTTGCTAAATTCAGTAAAAGTGAGTTTTGGCTCCGAGAAGTCGGATTTCTAGGACACATTATTTCTGGAGATGGTATTCGGGTAGATCGGAGTAAGATTTCAGCAATTGTTGATTAGAAGCCGCCGAGAAATGTATTAGAGGTTTGAAGCTTTTTAGGCTTAGCCGGTTATTACCGACGTTTCTTCAAAGGATTTTCGATGATTGCTACTCTTATGACTAAGCTGTTACAAAAGTATGTTAAGTTTGAATGGTCAGAAAAATGTCAACAAAGCTTTGAGAAGTTGAAAACATTATTGACTGAGGCGTCGATTTTAGTACAACCTGAATTGGGAAAAGAATTTGTGATTTATAGTGACGCATCACTGAATGGATTAGGATGTGTGTTGATGCAAGAGGGCAAAGTGATAGCTTATGCCTCGAGAGAGTTGAAACCGCACGAGAAGAATTATTCGACGCATGATTTAGAATTAGCTGCCATTGTTTTTGCTTTGAAAATTTGGCGTCATCATTTGTACGGTGATAAGTGCCACATCTATATCGATCACAAGAGTTTGAAGTATTTGATGACTCAAAAGAATTTGAACTTGCAGCAACGGAGATGGCTCGAGTTACTGAAGGATTATGAGCTAGTGATTGACTATCACCCGGGAAAGGCAAATATAGTCGCAGATGCGTTGAGTAGAAAGACTTTGTTTGCTTTGAGAGATATGAATACGAGGTTGACCTTATCCAATGACGGTTCAGGTCTAGCGGAGTTGAGAGCTAGACCGTTATTCCTTCAACAAATTTGCGAAGCTCAGAAATGTGACAGTGAATTGCAAACCAAAAGAGTTCATTGTGAATCGAGTAGTGATTCAAATTTTCATATCGGATCCGATGGTTGTTTGATGTTCCGAGGTAGAATTTGTGTACCGAAAAATGATGAGCTTATTCAGAAAATTCTTCACGAGGCGCATAATGGTTGTCTATCTGTGCATCCGGGTAGTAAAAAAATGTATAATGATTTGAAGAAATGGTATTGGTGGTCAGGTATGGAACAGGATATTTTGGAGTTTGTTTCGAGATGTTTAGTTTGTCAACAAGTAAAGGCCGAACACAAAGTACCTTCAGGTTTACTTCAGCCAGTGATGGTACCCGAGTGGAAATGGGATAGGATTACGATGGACTTTGTAACAGGTTTTCCTTTGACTCCGAAAAAGAAAGATGTTGTATGGGTTATGGTTGATAGATTGACGAAATCAACTCATTTTATACCGGTACGTACTGACTACTCACTGGATAAGTTAGCTTAATTGTACATTTCTGAGACTGTGAGATTGCACGGAGTGGCCATTTCTATTATTTCGAATAGAGATCCGAGGTTTACTTCGAGATTTTGGAAGAAGTTACAAGAGGCTTTGGGTACGAAGTTAAATTTTAGTACCGCTTTTCATCCACAAACCGACGGCCAATCAAAGAGAACGATTCAGGTTCTCAAAGATATGCTTCGTTGTTGTGTTTTAGAATTCAAAGGTAGTTGGGAAAAATATCTACCATTGGTCGAATTTGCCTATAATAACAGTTTTCAATCGAGTATAAAAATGGCGCCTTACGAGACATTGTATGGACGTAAGTGCCGAACACCTTTGTATTGGATCGAGCTTAGTGAGAAACAGATTCACGGGGTTGACTTGGTTAGGGAAACCGAAGAAAAAGTAAAGGTAATCCGTGATTGCTTGAAAGCCGCTTCAGATCGACAAAATTCGTACGCAGATTTGAAAAGAAAAGAGATCGAATTTCAGATTGGTGATAAAGTATTTCTGAAAGTATCTCTATGGAAGAAGATTCTGAGATTTGGCCGTAAAGGCAAGTTGAGTCCACGTTTCATCGGGCCGTATAAAGTTATTGAAAGAATAGGGCCCATGGCATATCGGTTAGCTTTACCGACAGAGTTGTAAAGCATTCACAACGTGTTTCACGTGTCTATGTTACGTCGTTACAGATCAGACCTTTCACATGTGATTTCCCCGACAGAGGTTGAGATTCGACCCGATATGACTCATGGTGAAAAACCGATCAAGATTTTGGCTCGAGAAGTTAAATAGTTGAGAACTAAAAGTATAGCCCTAGTGAAAGTTTTATGGCAACGACACGGAGTCGAAGAGGCTACGTGGGAACCTGAGGAAGCTATGCGAAAATAGTACCCAAACCTATTCTCTAGTAAGATTTCGGGGACAAAAATCCCTAAGGGGGGAGAGTTGTAACAGCCCGATTTTGGGCCTAGTCGGAACAATGGTTTCGGGACCACAAATTTGACACAGAAAAGTTTGTTTTTATTACATTTCTATGGTCTACAGTTTTACGAAATGATTTTGTGAAAATTTCGTTCGAAAATTTTGACGTTTGGGCACTTAATTTAGTAAAAAGGACTAAATTGTAAAAAGTGCATAAGTTAAGTTCTACATGCTAGAGGTGTCTAATTACTATGAAATTATAAATTGAAGGTCCTTAGATGGTAATTAGACCATTTGTTAAGTTAGTGGACAAAGATGGACATGGTGAGATAAAATTTCAAAGTTATGCATTAAGGGCATTTTGGTCATTTAGTAAATAAAAGAATAAAAAGGGAAAATCAAGCTAAATTCTTGTCCATCTTCTCCCCCAAGTGTCGAAATTTAGAAGGTCACCATAGGTAGGGTTTGCTCAACTTCCAAGCTTGATTGTAAGTACATCCTATCCCTGTTTTTAATGCTCTTTACATTTTTGAAGTCGTTATCATCCGATCTATCTATTTCTACCATTAATTTAAGGAATAATCAATGTCTAGGGTTTGACCCATGTTAGACATTTGTGTATTTTGAAGTCTAATGGCAGAAAATGAATGTTTGGTGTTAGATAAATAAATTTTACTAAGTGATTTTTGATGAAAATGCTTAAAATGACCTATTTGTAAAAGTTATAAAATATGTAGTAAAAGTGTGTTTTAATGGAAATTGCGGGCTGTTATAGTTATAAAAATGGTTCGGCTAGGCTTGCACATTAAAGAAATTGAACACGTTTCATTTTACGAGCCTAGGGACCAAAATGTAAATATGTCAAAGTTTAGGGGCAAAAATATAATTTTGCCATAATAAAATTTTTGGACTAAATTGAATAATTTGAATAATAAATGAGTTAAATTTGCTATTATAGATCAAGAGAAACGAGGTTCGGACCTAGATCGGGGGAAAAACAAGGTGTTTGATGATTAGGTCATTTTCTACTATTTTTGTACCGAGGTAAGTTCGTATGTAAATAATGCATTGTTTTATTTATGTTTTAAATACTTTAATATTGTATGAATTGTGATTTAATCTTCAAACGTAATCGACAAAGTTCAACAAGCGAGAAATCTCGGTTGAACCTTAGGAATAGTTAGGATACAAATGTCATGACATTAGGGTTATTTGAGATTACGTGTAAGACCATATCTGGGATATGGCATTGATATGAGATTTCGTGTAAGACCATAGCTGGGCTATTGGCATCGATAAGAGAATCCATATAAGACCATATCTGGGATATGGCATTGGTATGGTATTGTGTGTGCGAAATTCCCGAGTATCCTTTAGTATTCCAAGTGGTTCAATGGGAAATTCAATGAGTATGACAAAGTTGTAAAAGGCTATGTTTATGTTGTGAGTTGGTACAGGTACGTACGTAAAATTCATTTACTAATGAGCTCGATATGTGATGAATCCCTCGGTAAGGTTATGAATGAGTAAGTTATGATTAGAAGATCTTGATACTATTTATGCCAAGTTCATCATGATTAATTGTATGATACATGTGTGATTATAATGCTTATTATTTGCATAGGAACTTACTAAGCTATATAGCTTACTCCCTTTCTTTTTTCCTTTGTCTTATAGAGTCGCCAAGCAACTCGGGGATAGCAAAATTCTCGGAGATCCATTCACACTATCTATAATGATTATTTTGGTACCAATGAATTCAAGTATTTTGAGTTATGGCATGTATAGGGACTTGGTCATTTTGTTATGTGTAATAATTGATTAGCCAAATATGTTGGCTTATTTTGGTTGATAATTCATTTTGTAAATGACCATTGAAATTGGCTAATATTAGTTTAAGTATATATATATGCATATGATGATGCTTTTCATGGATGTGGGAAATTGCATGATTTGAGTTGATAAGTATGTGATTATTGTATGTGATAGATGGTAATATATGAATGAGTGTTGATATCTTATTTGTGGCTGATTTGGTTGTATGTATATGCTTGGATTGGTGTTGCTTGTTGTTGTGTAGGTTGGTGCAAGTAAGGGTGGCAAAATGGCTTGGTAAATAGCCTTATTTTTGTCCACACGGGTAGACACACGGGCAGGCGTGTATCTAGGGCCGTGCGACGACACCTGCCTGCGCCCCACGTGCATGTGTTTCAGCCGTGTGTCTCCTGCACCTTAATTTTTGCAAAACAGAATGCTCAGTATTGAGCACACGGGCAGAGACACGGGCGTGTGTCTCAACCGTGTGGACGGCAAGGCCTCTAACACGGGTATGTGCCCTGGCCGTGTAAAGTCTGCACCCATTTTATGAAAAATTATGGAAATTAAATCGATCACACGGCTTAGCACACGGGAGTGTGGCACGGGCGTGTGGCACAAGTCAGAGACCTCCCTATTTTGAACACGGCCTGTAGCACGGGTGTTTCCAAGGGTCACACGGACATGTCCCTTGGACCACACGAGCATGTGGCCCTATTTTAGTGAAAAAATTTCTAAGTGTTGTATAATTTTCAAAAGTTCTCGGTTTAGTCCCGAACTACTTCCACTATATGTTTTGGGCCTCGTAGGCTTGTTTTAGGGACAATATGAATGTATGTGAAAATTTTTAAATTTGGATGAAATTATGTCTCGGTTATGTATGTTTGCTTGTGTTTAAGTCCAGTAATGCCTCGTACCCAGTTCCGGCGTTGAATACGGGTAAGGGGTGTTACAATTATTCTAGCATCAACAAAATTAAGTCATAACAATTAAATTAAAAGTAAAAGAATAAGTTGCAATCATGTTTACCACTCTATGAACAAAGTAAAATATTAAAAGAATGAAAATCGTAAGGCCGATTCCGATGGTTCTTCAAGGCAGTGCTCACATTGCTCCTCCTCCTCTCTTCTCCTTTGCTTGCTTCCAGGCACAAATGCTTTCAAGTTTGTCGAAATTTGCTACTCTTAATGTTTCTGAGATGCTTTCTTAACTCTGTGTTGTGTGCTCTCAATTGTGGTGTGTTTGAAATGTAACTAGTGCCCCCTTCTCCCTTTACTATTTTTGGCGTCTCACCCTTGATTTTCTCCATGTAGGTAGACGGTTGGCATGATTTGAGGAAGAATGGTGGACAATTTGCTTGATTTGTGTAACACCCCTTACCTGTGCCCGAAGCCGGGACCGGGATTGAGGCATTACCTAACTAATCTCACTTGACATCTCGAAACGGGCTATAAAATTTCGTTTAAACTCATCACTTGCACGTACTCGGCCTAAGAGGCCCCAAACATACCTCTGAGAGGTATGTTAACTACTCTGGGAGTCTTTACGAGCTCGGGAACTTTTCAACAAAACAGGGGCCACATGCCCGTGTTGGTCTAGGGACACGCCCGTGTGCCCCTAAGACATGTCCGTGTCATTCACCCGTGGTCGATCCTGACCAACTTCACACGGCCTAGACACGCCCGTGTCTTCCACCCGTGGTCAATTCTGACTAACTTCACACGGCCTAGACACGCCCGTGTCTTCCATCCGTGGTCAATTCTGACTAACTTCACACGGCCTAGACACGCCCGTGTCTTCTACCCGTGGTCGATTTAAATTCCACAATTAATGTGCAGACTTCACACGGCCTGGGCACACGCCCGTGTCCCTAGCCCGTGGAGCGCACTGACTTGCAATCCTAGCATGCAAGGGGGACACACGGTCAATTCACACGCCCATAGGGCTGACCGTGTGTCACACACGGTATAGACACACGCCCGTGTGTCTATTCATGTGGACAATTAGATGGCTATCTACCAAGCCTTTTTCCACCCTACATTGCACACTTGCAAACACCAATCTATCTCAACACAATTCATAATCCAAAGGCATATCCAAGTACTCAATTCAACAACCATACACAAGGGCATACACTTCAAAAAAATCACTTTCTTTAAACATAAAAATTTGCCAAGTATCGGCCTAACTTAATAGACCATTACAAAAGGAGGTTTTGATGCCTTACAAAGCCAACACTTTGGCCAAGAATTACGACCTAACAAAATACTCGAGTCCTATACATGCCATATTCAAAACAAGTCTAAATTGTTATACCAAAGTGGTGTCGATAGTGTGATTTCTGAACTCCTACGTCCCCGTTCCTCGAGTTATCTTGGCAATACTACAAGGAGAAAGAGCAATGAAAGGGGTAAGCATAAAGCTTAGTAAATTTGCATGGATATGAATAGCAACAATAAGCTCATAAAATAATCCATTCATGACATTAACTAACTATACACAAGTCATAGGCTTCTTGCCATACTTACTCACAATTGCCCTTATTTAGCACATATCGTACCACATATCGTAATCGTTTCTTCGTGACTCATTCACGAGTACCTGTATTCACTCATTCATATGACTTTAGTACAAATCTTATTTCTACTTCTAAACCATCTACTTATTCCTTTAATCACTAGGGATAGTCAAAGACGCATATTCAACATCGTTTATGTAGGGACAAAGCCAATGCCACATCCCCGAGGTGGTCTTACATGGAGTTACTTCTAAACGCCAATGCCATATCCCGGATATGGTCTTATATGGACTTTCACATCAAGTATCGATGCCATATCCCGGATATGGTCTTATACAATTCTCATATTCATTACCGAAGCCATATCCCGGATATGGTCTTATACGGGATCTCAACTCAGTGCCGAGGCCATGTTCCGGACATGGTCTTATACGGGACCTTACCTATTTCATATCTCGATGATAGCATTTTCATATTCACATGGTCCACTAGGACTTCAACATCTCACTCAACATCAATTTAATGGAGTGTCATGCATCAATATGATATCAAGCATTCTCAATTATGCTAATATACATATTACATTAATCACATACAAACTTACCTCGATTCCAAAATGAGCTAACTCGTCGGTTTAGTCCAAGACTTTGTTCTTTCCCCGATCGAGGCGGATTCTCGGTTCTTCTTGCTCTATAATAGAAATTTAGCTCATTTTAATCACCTCATTAATAAAATCATTTCAATAATCATGCTTAGGCAAAATTACTATTTTACCCCTAGGCCTTGGCAAAAATGACCATTTTGCCCCTAGGCTTGGAAATAATTCTAATCACATTTCTACCTTCCATAAGCCTAGGTGAACATTTAATACTCTTATAGCTATTATCAAAACTCATCATTTCACATAATTACCACAATTTTGTAACCTTTTCATCAAGGTCCAATTAGGTGTTTTCATGGCAACACCTTTCACAAGAGTTGTTCATCTAACAACCAAGACTCATTTTCTCCCATAAAAATGCAGCAAATAACCATGATAGCTCTCATGGAAAAACTCTAAAATTTTCACCATATTGCACAATAGTCCCCTCATTTGAAAGCTTAAGCTTTAGGGGTCCCAAAAGTACAACTATTTTCAAAAAAAGATCACTAGAACACTTACTTTTGAAGAGAAGAGTGTGCTGAAATTTTGAAGCTTTCTTCCCTCTATTTGCTGCTAATTTTTGGTGGAAGAGTGAAAGAGAAAAGATGATATCTTTTCTTTCCTTATTTTATTAATACTAGTCAAATTAGTCCACCTACTATCACCAACTTTGACCATCATTGATAATTTTGTCTCCTATGCTAGTCTATGGCCGGCCAAGCAAAAATTGGGGGTCTAATTGCCTTTTAAAGACCTCCAATTATCAATCTATGGCTATTTAGTACCTTTAGCTTATAAAATTGAACTTTCGCACTTTATGCGATTTAGTCCTTTTTCACGATTATACAAGAAATTGCTAAAAAAAAAGCACCAAAATTCTCATGCACATATACTATCATGCTCCGACTCATAAAATAACATGAAAATAAATTCTAAATTCTTAGATTAGTGACCCCGAGATCACTATTCCGACTAGCCCCTAAATCGGGCTGTTACAATTTGTGGAGGAAGAGTTGCTTGATTCTCTCAATGGTTGATTTGGTGGTTGAGATAGGTAAAGACCAAGTCCATGGACGGTTTTGAGCTCCCTTCTCCTCTTTAGCAGACGATTCGGGTTACTCCTTCCCTTAGTAGACAGTTTTGGCTCTTTTGGGTTGTCCAAGCTTGTTTGTCCACTCCATCATTGGGTTGAGAAGAATCTTGAAGTCCAACAAGCAATATTGGGGCGTTCAAAGATGACAACATATCATCCCAATCCCGTAGGTCCTATGTTGCAGTGCTGCTGCGACATTGAGTGTCAACATGTGAACTTTAAGTCCTTCTTTCCTCCTATTGCACCAACTACCTTCAAATATAAAGAAATCATATATTTAGCATATAATAAATCAAGGTGAATTATTCCAACATAAATTTTACAATAAACAGAAATTAGAATAATTACAACACAAATTGTCATCAATCACCCTTGACTTGAATGAAATTGTAAGTTAAAAGGTATTAAAATAACTCTATATTTTAGAGTTATCACGGACTCGTTTAGATTATCTATTGAAGTTTTCTTTCTCACAATATAAATGTTCTTACAGTGCCACTTATCATCAGTTCGAATTTAGACAATCAATGAGCTAATATTTGAGTGTCACAATTTTGCTATGTATGCAAAACATGAAAGACAAACACAAAAGATATAATAGTTAAATGTGAAATTAACTTTATTCATTTATTCATCATTCAAATACATAGAAAACAGTTACACGTTTACTACAATATGGGTACATTTCCCAACACAAAGCACATGACCATTGCGCACAGAATGTCCCATGGAGGTCAACTGATTAAATGTAGCTCATTTGACCTGCTTGAACTGGCTCGTGGAACACATGGAGAAATTCATCTACCTGAAGCCTAAGTGGCCTAGTGAAACACTCCAGTAAAACTAGAGTTACTATGGTAATTAATGTAAATCCTAAGGGATAAAGATGTATAGAGTTTAAACCCCTTAGGACTCTCATCTTGTAGATAGGCACTAATCTCAACCGTTGATGTAATTCGATCTGTACCGTTGAATCTCAGGGAGCTCAACTATTAATAAATGCCTCCCTCTTTATTTGTAATCATCTCATTGTACTTCATTCATTCTTTAAGTAAACATTTGAAACTTGCTTTGGTTCCATTTTTTAGGAAATAAAGACTGCCCATCATCTTTCCCCAAAATCATTTCCTGTAAGTTGCAATAAGATAAATAGAACTTGACAGTTTGCTGATAGACACAACATTACAAGAAAGTTTGGGAAGATGAGTAATATCATATAAAATGAATGAGAGTGTTTAATAGTTCCTATTCGCCGAGAATCAACCATTTGGAATACCTATTTTTTTTGCAGTCATAAATAGTGGGAAATTTTATTCCTGCTTTGATACCATAAAGATTTAAGTGGAAGAGAATTTTTTTTCATGCGTATGCAACTTTATATAATATTACAGAAAAGAGTATACAGAAAAAGCAAAGACTAAATCCTAAACTTATGTATTAACAAGATCCTAATATCAATTACATAAAATTAAAGACTACAACAGATTTTTCTAATTTCGATAAAACACCATTTTGTGTGTCCTCTACGTTTCATTAAATTGGTAGCCTCAAATGTGAACAATTTTATTAGAAAAACAAAACACGGCATCTAAGCGGAGCAGCTCATCAGACCAATGAGAACATGTTAATTCATATTAAATGTTCATTGCAGGCAAACTTATTCAGTAGTGCAGATTTCATTTAGCTCTTCACGACACCTTTGCTTTTTTGATGTGCCTTCAACTTGCAGTGTGCCAAAACAGTCGTCTATACAAAAATTGAAATAATTTAATTCAAAATGGAAAAGAAAATTGCATTATAGTACAACATTTGATCAGCGGGTACTCCTGTAACTTGAATCACGCTGAAATGCAAAATTGATGGAGAATCTGCTTACTCAGATGCTTTGATTACATTTGCTGCTCTTGTTTGCAGAAGCATACTCCATTTTCTTCAATGACAGAGGTGGTGCATGATGCCATCTATTTGATAGAATACGATGATTTGTACTTCTACAAGGGCACCACCGATAGGTTCTCACCAACCGTCAATATCTCGGGATCTAGGCAAACCCCGACAGTTCTCAGTTGGAAGGCTTTGCAATCTGCAACGCTTAGTGGCATGCGTCTCCCGATCTCTCTTCATTTATGCATATCATAGACTATCTAAAACTATTGTTGCCGGAGGCAGATGATGAGCCATTACCAAGTCTTTCCCTGACAGAAGAGCAACCAGCCAAGTTTTGCATTACAAGAATGTTTGACCACCGCTTGAGCTTCATTTCTCATAGAGCAAGACTGTTTGTAGCCGCTATTTACAGCCCTACGTAACTCTTTCATGATCTTGAGCAATCCTTTCTTTAACACGTTCCAAAAGCTCCTCATAGGCTTTGGAGGACTCAGAACTGAACCTTTCCATCGCATCGAAAATGCGTTGCAAGCTACCCTGCAAACTGGTGTTGCTAGTGTCACTCTGATACACATGTCCAGCTACTGAGAGACTATTACCATCTCCAGAGACCAAAACGATTTTTTTATCCATCGCTTGGATCTCTTTCTGTAGCTTTTGATCGTCTCTATCCAAGTTCCTAGCCTTTCTCTCTAAATCCTTATTCGCCATCATTCTCCGATGCATTTCCGACTTATCTTGTTCCCAAAGCTGGAATATGCTCATGGCAAAAATCCGCATGGAGTCAACCACCTCCCTTTCAGATATTCTATCCATTACTTGTGACCACTGATTACAGATTACGAATATAGGGGGTGCACCTACCCTGCTAGGTGAGAAGGGAGCTATTCCATCATCAGTCACTTCAGGTTCATAGTGAAGACATTTCAGAAGCCAATTATTCAAAGCCCTGACATAGCCCTTCTGGGCACCTATCCAACTAGAGAATCTTATAGTCCAACTAATAAGTTCATGCTCAAGCTGCAAAGTGGCCTTAAGATGGTCATCACTAAGCTTTTTGCCAGATCCAATAGAACCTAAACTTTTGGCTTCTTTAATTACCTGACACTGACTATGATGGCATTCAAGCATGCATTTCCACATTCGGTTTAACCTGGAAAAAGAAATTACAAGAAAACATCATAAGACAGAAGAAAGAAAAAGATAATAATAAATGGTAAGTAAATTTTGGCTTGTGGAGTGATGAAAAATTGCAAATTCAGTACTTTGAAGGAAATGAAAACCATTAAAGAAGAAGAAAAGTAATCAAGTTCACAAAAGGAAATTTGAAATCAATATCTACAGAAAGCATACATTTCTTTCAGCCAAAAGAGGTTTGCTTCAGTTCTATAGCCTCATAACCAACATTTTATTAGATTGTCCTTTAACAGCAATTAATTAGTATACGTTCAAAAATGGTCAATAAGTATTCCCAGCTTACATTTGTGAACAGCATCTCATAGAAGTGCATTCAAACATATAAATTGTGATAAAGTTTCACATATTATTTATATGATATATGGTGACGGAAGGTGCATTTTGAAATACTGAGATGAAAAGCCACTCAACTCACTCAGTACTATACTACCCATATACATCAAATACAAAGACATTTGGATCTTTTAGTACTTAATATATAGACTACAGTTATTAGAACAGTTTACATAATACACCAAATCCAAAAACATTATCTGAAATCCATATTCCCAAACAGTTCACACTAAGAACTTCCTTGAAAGCATACTGCTCGATCCCCATGAATCTAATAACTAGTTCAATCCTTTCTGTGAAAGACATACTCCACACCCACCCACCCCAATAAATAATTAAATTAAAATAAAAGAAGTAAATGATGCATATTATAGACTTTAAGACTAACCAGTATCTATTTTGTATCTTTGGGTTAGTAGAGCAATACGGCACAGCCTTTTCACAAATTCTAACTAGATTGCAGTAGATATAATATTTAAACAACTAACCTGGAACTCAAATAATAATCTTCCAAACATGGTAGCTAGACATCTTAGGCCAAACCCACCAATTATTAGCTGCAAATATTTCAAGTATCCACAAAAAGGGGGGGACAAGGAAAAGAAAAGCATGACCTAACAAATTGTATCCTAATAAGTAATAACTGTTGTAGAATTTACTGGTGGGGGCAAATTTCCTAACTCCTTTTCATTCTTTCTTCAACTCTTCATACCCTTTAAAGAACTCTCAGGCCAGTACCCCCATCATTGACATTCACCTCTCATCACTCTTGACTGTACACTTTTACAAGCTTCAACAGCAAGGATAACAGGCCTAAAAGAATACTAATGCAAACAAGTAAAATGCCAAAGAAATTCCTAAATGCAACCAATACGGCAAAAATGATCTGATTAAAAATGCTAAGTAAAGAAATCAAGTGAACACAATCAAATGGCAATGTCAAAAGTAAGTGACAATTATGTCAGTTTAGAACAAAACACTCATTTAAGAAATTAAGACCAAAGAGCAATGTTTGTTGAGAACATAGAATGAGATGTAAAAAAAAGAAAAGAGTTAAACAAGCAGATATAGTACCCTTCAATCAGTTCATTGAGCAGTGGCCATAGCTCCTCATCTCTGATCTTATTAATTGTCACAGATATCTTGTCAACAACTTGAATTGCAATTCTTATCTTTGTTGATAGGCTTCTGATTATATTCCGGGTTGAATCAACTTTGTTAGCTTCAGCACCCCTTTCATCTAACCGCTTCAACTTACGGCATTTCCTGTCATAAGCTACCCGCATCTTCTCCTCAGCCTGCATTGCATCAAAAACTTCCATTTAAGGAGAATCATAAAGTTTAAGGAACTACTAAAAGAAGAGGCACAAAACTGCTCTTAATCCGGGGCATAACTAAGTCATTTGTCACCAGAAAACCAACTCATGTGCTTGTAAGGCATTCCTCAAATGGGTGCAGAAACAACATAATTTGAAATATAAACCACTATCCACAACAAAGCACAAGAGTTAACATCATGAAGCCTTTCAAAATGAAAATCTCTGAGCAGTAACTTTCAGAACACAATTCAAATTAAACTAAAATATCAGCAGGTAATATAATTTATAGATAGTCAAACATATTCTAAGAAAATACAGTGAAATGAAAAGCAACCAAATATAAACCAATAAAAATTGACATGAATCAAGTAATCCATACAGCCATTTTTGAGATAATAATGAACCTGATATTCTAAAGAGAAGATGGGTAAAGGGCTGGGAAGGGGAAAGAAACAGATACCAAGTACAACAACAGGTAATACATCATCAAGACTCAATATACCTTTACTTCATTGTAGAGTTTCTTTTCCCAAAGATACAACTTCTGCAATGTAGAGGAAAGGTTTCTCTGTTTCGTGGCCAATTCTTCATTGAAGTCTAGAAAAGCCGGATCAGTATTGTCAGCTGATGAATCAGTCTTAGAAGTAGATGGCTGAGATGATACTAATGATAACGAAGGAGTAACTACTTGCAACATCTTCGAAGCTGTTGCAGAAATGATACCAAACCCCGTAGTTAGTATTACTATTAGAGCAAATAGATAAAATAACACAACAATCCAGTAAAATAATGATGAAAATCATTACCATGTTTACGGTGATAAGGAAGTGTTCCCACCTCAAGCAACTTTGCAATTTCACTCCCTGACTCAGAAGCTTTAACAAACTGAACCTGTATCTCTCTAATCACCTCAAAAACATTCCTTGGAGGGCCTTTTGACCCTTTACCACGCTCCTCAGCGCTCTCATCACTCACAACTTTCTTATCCACCACATGAACCTCATATTCCACCCTATCATTTTCCACCCCTACACTTGGCCTGCTCTGATAAAGCGAGGCCTCTGCTTCACTAGTAACAACTCCCTTAGCTGCTTCTTCAGCTGGGGACTTGGAATACCCTCCGCTATCAACAAATTTCTGATCTCCGTCCACTTCTTTAACTACTTCATGTTGATAAGTCTCATCTTCCAAATCAGGGATCCCTTCCGCTTCCCTCACCTCCCTCAAATCCCTACTCGGCGTATACGGATGATTGTAGTTTTCATAACTCTCGAACGGGTTCAAGAAATCCCAAGCTGAGGTTCTCGGAGGTGAAGGTGGAGGCGGCGGTGGTTTCGAGGATGACCCTCCAGCCATTGACGACGGTTGCAGTGAAGACTGATAACCAGGCGCCGGATAGAAAGCATAATTACTAAAACCACCGTAATTTTGATAACCCGGATAAGGATATGAACTAGAACTAGGATTATTGTTATTATAAAAAGAAGATGATGATGAAGATTCACCCATATAAACTATCTCTGGATTCACAGGCCTTTGTTCATAAACAATAGACGGCGTTGGTTGCTTCTTCGTAAAATTCATATGCATATACCCACTAGGGAAAGACCCGGTTTCGTAGGCACCATAATTGGGGTAATTTTGGTGCAAATACTCAATATGAGGACCCCCACCATCGTGGTGCAAAGGAGAAGAATGATCTGAATGCTGCAAGGACCCGGCAGAATCATCTTCATCAGAACCAGAATCGAAGTGAAGATGAGACCCAGAATGGGAATGGGAATGGTGGTGAGAAATAACATCTTTCTTGGGTGAACTTGACCCAACTTGAACTGGATCCACCGCTTTGCTTTTAAGTTTATTAGGAGATGGAGGAGAAGGAGGCAACGCCCCTGAAGAAGTCCCGAAATCATTATCAACAAAATTGTTCAAAGACTGTCCAAATAACTTCAAAGAAGCTGTATAAGCAACATGAGCTTCAGCTAAAGCAAAACGTTGTTGAATCGCTTCATCCAAGAAACTACATCGTTCCCGACATAGAGCAACTGCCGGCAGATCATCTAACTTCGAACTAGAACATCCCATCACTGACGAAAAAAAAAAAAAAAAAACGACCCAGCAAAGTATAGCAACTGCTTTACATGAAGGAAACGAAAAACATGATAAGAGTGATTGTTTCTGGAGAAAAGTTCAGGGTAGGAGAAAGAAAGAAAGGAATCCTTGCCAGCGGGGAGAACTGTGGTAGGGTTCTAGATAAGCAGAAAGAAGAGAGAGAAACAAAGGCTTACCAACAGTGCTTTCGTTGTGCGTCGGTGTGTATATTGCTGGAGCGTATTAGTGTTGAAATCAAGTCAAAACAAACCAAACAAAATTCTCGTACTGTTTCCACTTTTTTTCAAATACTATTTTTCTTATTTAATTATGGATTTAGTTAGGTAGCACACAATTTGGTTTTATAATATGAAATTTCTTACTATATTACTTGGGAAGGAGGTTCAAAAGGTATAATTAAATTAGTTACACCATAAAACATCATTAAGAATTTATTTTTTTATTAAAAAAATATGAGTAAATTAGTTCATGTACATTATATTAAAGAATAAGTTGGTCTTTCTATTAAAATTTTTATTTATTTTTACTATTAAAAATCGAGGATAAAGTACACATTACATGCCACGTGTAATTTTCTAGTTATTCTGTCAACAAAGTGTTAGTTTTTAACTGTAGAAATGAATGAGTTTTTTACTAAAAATGATCAATTTGTTCTTTAATCTAACGTATAGGCATTAATTTTCCTATTTTTTGAGTAAAAATGACAAATTACAATCTTACTCCTAATAGAGAAACTTCAATGATATTTTTATCTTAGTTATACAAATATAATATTGATAAATTCAATAATAAATTATTAAAATATTAATTCATCCGAAATTAATGTCTAAATTTAAACATAAATTGATATGATTAATAATGATAAATTTTAATTATAGGTGTCAAAAGAGTATAAATGCCATTGCAATTGCTTGAAAATTGAACGAGGGCTTATTTGTTATAGAGAAGTAGTTTGCAAACCTTAACCTCTTGTGTTATATTTAATAAAAATAGTTAACTTAAAACTATAGGGACGGCATACCTTCTTGCAATGGCAAACTTTGATTGAAAATAGACAGAGAATTGACAAATTGGGGTTACAAATGGGTTAGGTTATAAGAATATCAATTTTCTTTTTCTTTTTCTTTTTTTTATAAGAAGAATATCTTTTCTTTTCTTTTTACTTTATTACATTCTTTTTCTGAATCATGAGTTAGGGTCATAACATTTGGGAAAGAGGTTAACAAAATTTCCAAGATTTTGTATCTAAAGATTGAAAAAAAATAATAATAATAAAAAGGAAAAGTTATTTTATTAAAATTAATATTAAAATATTCAACTTGGTGGGCTTTAGGGTTTTGACCGACTTGATATTCACCACATTTTTTTAAGAGTAAAAGACATTTATACCCTTGAGGTTTGAACTAAAAATTACATTAATCACTCTAGGTTAAAAGCTAGTTTTCCTTTTTAATATATGTATAAAATTATTTGAAATATAATAATATTTTTAATTTAAAAATAGAATACGTTATCTTTTTAAAATTGTGAAATATAAGTATAAAATATTAAAAATTATGAAAACATGTTTATTTTAAAATTATTATACAATTTATGTTTTAAAAAACAATTATAAAACCTTTTTAAATTTAATTAAAATACAATATTTATTTCTTCACAAATTTATTATGGTTTATTTCATGTAAAAAGATTCGCAAAACTAGTAAATTAAAAGGTTAAATTTGATAAAAATGCCAATTTAAAAAAATTAGGGTTTTGGGCCAATTTTTAGGATGCATCCAATAGGATGCGTTTTAACTTTCTCTCTTATCGATTTTTTTTAGGGTTTAGGGTTTTTTTTTTTAGAGTTTAAGGTTAGAAATTTGGGGAAAAGATTTATTTGTGTTTGTGTTCGAGGTAGACATTGTGAAAGCTTAAAGGTATATTTGAGTTGACGGTGATGCGATAGTGCTTGGAGACTCACACATTTCATCTGCTGTTGAGATGAAACCATTACCTTAGAAGTCCATCATATTGCAAATCAAGCTCCGAGTTCACGGTGCTTATACGGTCACGGGTTGAAGTATAACTAGGGGTCCTAGTTGACGATGGTTATGCAGTCATGGGTTCAAGTTTTATGATACTAAAAGAGGATGCTTTATAAACTCGATACATAAGTTTCAGACCATAATCACAGGGAAAAACTAAGGGGTTTTCTAGTATAATCAACTTTTTTTTTTCTCTATATCGACCAAAAGCAGTATCATTAACCTCCATCTTGTCCGAAACTTGTGATAGATTTGGATGCAAGAGGACATTCAGGGGGAGTGACTATGACAATTGAGAAAATGTGAAGGTCCTTTCGAATAGACAATGGTTGTTGTGCCTAAATAACTTACTAATAACTACAACTGATGTCGCCCCAACTCGAGTTTTACCTTCTCTCCACCGCCATAGTCACTCCCCCCTAAGAGTCCTCTTGCATCCAACTCTGTCATAGGTTTCGGACAAGACGGAGGTTAAAGATGTTGCTTTGGTGGAGATGTAGAAAAAGAATAAGTTGATTATACTGAAAAGCCCCTTAGTTTTCCACTATGATTTTGGTCTAAAACTTATGTATCAGGTTTATAAAGCATCATCTTCTGGTATCATGAAACTTGAACGCATAATCATATAACCATCATCTTCTGGTATCATGAAACTCCAACTCTTGACTGTATTGTTGAAAAATCGGGTTTCCAAAACACAACGGAAAATAGGATTAAGGGAAAACCAGAGTTTTAATTTTTTTTTCAAAAACAAGAACTTGATTGTGTTATCTAAAGTAATAAAAACTTAATCAAAATCATACCTTTATGATTCGTCTAGGATGAATGTTTTGACCGAGTAATCTTCTTCGCTATCCTCAAGCTCATGTCTGCTAAGTGTGGGCTCGCTTTGAATCAGAAAATTTTCACAAAATTACCAATAGGGTAATTTCGTAATTTTTTAAAATTTTTGGGATCAAGTTGTAAATAACAAGAATATCTCTAGAAATTTTCTTGAATTCAAGTGTATGAGAATAATGACCTTTGACCCATGCTCTCTTTATAAGGGAGAATTTAGAGAGAGTTCAACTAGAATTAGAATTAACCACATTAATATTAAATTAATAAAATATTATCTAGATAAATATTAAATTTAATTTAATATTAAATCCATTAGAATATTATTATCTTTGGAAATGCTAATTTGAAACCAAGTTACCCAGTAGAGTCCCACTAGGAGTCTAATTTTCCCACTGCTCTACCACCAAAGAACCACTGCTATCAACCATCCGCCGACCACCGGATGGTTGTAGTTGCAGCTATCGTGCCCGACAGTGCCACCGCTGTCGTGACTCCCTCAGCACCCAAACCGTCGTCATTTTGCCCGAATGGGCCTAGTCGGCTCGATTGTTGCCAGTTCGAGCATTTTCATCACATGTATACATTTCTTTACAATTTAATCTAACTCCCACCTTTATACTAATTCACAACCAACACGTATATAACCAAAAATTCAAACATACAAGAACTTAAACACATTTATACTGTATGAATACCTAGTCAAACTAATAAACAAGTTGAATTTACAAGTAATCGATAAATTTATCTTTTTTCTGGTTACCCTTAGTTTGATTCAGTTCCTAATCAATTGAAGGACTAAAATTTTGAAACTTTGAAACCTTTTCTTTCTTTTTGTTTGGGTTGAAGAAGAAAAAGATAGACAAATGTTTTATTTTCTTTTTCTTTTAACTTATATACTTATAATTAAATTAATTAATCAAAATTAATTAATTTAAACTTTAATTAACTTAACTTAATCAAGATTAACAAAATTGGCGAATTCCAATTGACATTCACCACCATTTGGCCATTTAATAATGGTCTAATTGCTCATTTGGTCATTCGACAATTTAAAAATCTATAGCGATAAATTTTTACAATTTAGTCCTTATACATTAATTAACTACTAATTTGACAAAATTAATGGACTAAACTTTGATAACCTTTAATACTAACATCTTAAATATTAAATAATAATATTTATGAACTCGAACATCAGAAATGTGGTTTCAAAACCGCCATTTTCTATACCACTAAAAAATAAGCTGTTATATAGAATGTGTATGTACGTCTCCAAAATTCGATCTTTGACCGGATTATATAAACATAAAAAAAATTATCAATTTAATAATGTTAACAACTTAATAATGAACTTAATTAGAATTTAAAATATTAAAAATATTTTCTTACCATTTGCAATTGAACGCTAAAAATGTGGTTGTCATTAAAATGAATAAGAGAAATTGTCATTATAAAAATTAATTAAAACAAATAAATTACGAAAAAATTAAAACAACAAGAATTTAAGAGAAATTTAATGAAAAATTTAGAACTAAAAACTTGAGAGAATTGAGAGAAAGGGATTTGAATTCAAAAAGGAGAAAATGGTTTGGGTTTATATAGCAAATAAACTAGCCATTGGAAATTTTACCGTTGCCTAAAAACGCGTCCTGCCTAGTCAGAATAAAGCACGTCCTTTTGGACGCATTTTCAGCTGAGTCGGCAAGAAAGCATATCCTACAGGGTGCGTTTTCAGCCACATAAGCAGAAAACGCATCCAGCAGGACGTGTTTTCTTTTTCTCTTTCCAAAATCGACTTATTTCCTTAAATATCTCAGAAATCGATCCAAAACCCTAATTTTTTTTAAAACTGATATACTTATCAAATTTAACCTAAAATAAAATTGATTATGGTTTATTTTAATATAATATAATATAACAAATCAGATTAATTTGATAAATCCAAAATCATATTTATAACAAAACTATTAACCTCTAACTCTTGCATTTAAAAAAAATTAGCATGTAAATTTATTATAAATAAAAATATACAATTAAGTTGTTGGCCTTCTCAACCTACACTTACAATCTTGAACAAAAAATTAAAACCATTTAATCATGACAAATTCCATTGGTTGAAAACAATGCCGAAAATTAAATCTAAATTTATATAAATAAAAAAACCTAGAACTTATAATGAAACTAACTATCTTTGCTGTAACACCCTAAACTCGGCTTAGACGTTATGGCCGAATTTAGAGACGTCACAAATAAGGGTTTTGAAAATTTAGCCGTTTCGATAAATCTTTCAAGTTTTATAATTCATGTTCGTTTATAACTATTATTGAAAGCGTTTATTTAATTAATTTATTTGCTAAAATATAATTTGCAGCGAAAGTCATAGAAAGCGTTATATTTGAAAATCCCGTTGGTATTTTCAGAATACCTTTGTTTTAGTAAAAATCATGTTTTTAGATAATCGTCGCAAATAAAGTGTTAAAACGAAAATCTAAATCCCAAAATTAAACCAAATAGTCCAGAAAGTCCAATTATTACAAAACTCCCATAATAATCTTTAAATTAAAATAAACCATAAATCTTAAACCGTTTACGAACTTGTGGTCACCGAGAGGCTCCGTCACACTGATCCGCCTAAATCCGTGAATTACCTGAACAGAACAGACACACAGATGTGAGTTTTCGTAAACTCAGTGTGTAACCCAATGGAGATAGGCATGCAATACATACAGAAATCACATATATAGTCAGATTCAGATTCGAACTTAAGTCCTTTACAGATATAGATAACAGAATCAGATATGCAGAATCCTACCTCCATCCTCTACACACCAACTCCGACCATCTCATCACACTATGTGGGGTTAAAAACACCCACCCATCCCTACACACCATATCGTGTCATTACGACACACATCAGATAATATGCAGCCAAGCTGCCAGAATATAGGCGGAGGTCGCCATACAGAACACTTCATCCACATATACAAAACCCACCCCATTCACAGATACAGAAATAATAGATACAGTAATATCATGCATAACATGCTTGTATACAGATGTTATATATATATACTTAACAGGATAATCAAATATGCATAATAGTGTCCCACACAAAACAGAATATCAGATTATCAAATCACATAATTTTAGGGTTTGGTTAGCCCTTACCAACCCTACAGTAGGCCCACAGTCGATCGAAATTCACCGTGCAACCTTAGGGAAAATTTCAGAAATATGGGCCCACATGCCCGTGTGGCCCACACGGCCTGGCCCAAAACCCACACGCCCGTATGGGCCCATACGCCCAACTTGGCCTAGCCCATATGGCCCACACGATCATACCCACACTATCACATGGCCGTATCTTGCACACGACTACACCTTCGTCAGACACACAGTCGTATCTCGCACACGGCCAACACACGGGCGATCACACACCCTTGTGGCGTCGACAGATTGCACTTTCGGCTTTCACCGAAACTCGATTTTCTCGCGTAAGGGGTACACACCTGGTTCGTTTTCGCAGCGAAACCACTCCCGAGACCACCAGCACCTAAAAATAAAATACCCATCACCTTTTAGCAACCAATTTACGAGTCTAATACGATTTAACCAATTACACATAAACTGACTCACTGCTAACAAAAACAACCACAACCTCGAATCAAGCCGTTAAATTGTAATTTTCCGCCTCACAACCTTTACCTAAACGCATATTCCATCGATTAATCACCAATTAATGGCTGCCAATAAACATTGCTAACATCTCAAAACCAATCGCTAACGACAAACAAAGTTCTACTTATCAATCCAAATGAAGAACCCGTCAATTCCCACAGCACGATTGAACGACAGATTCACGAACCAAATCGAAGAAAAAATAAAGCAGGGATTTACAGAGAAGGGGAAAAATATCAGAAACAGAAAAGAAAAAGAAATTTGACGTCAGAAATTTTGGGAAGAAAATAAAAATAAAATAAAATAAAATAAAAGTTAAAAACCACCAAAAATCCCACTAAATCCACCACTAACCAACTGATAACCACCCATTTATTTAAACTTCCAACTCCATCCAAACTCTATCACACAACCGAGTAAAAATAGCATCCACGCTCGCGCAGGGATTCAAACACAGAACCTCCAACACACTAACTCCCTTACCACTCAAACCAACAGGCTCATTCTAATATGGATTAACAGAAAGTTTTATATAAGCCCACTCGACAATGGTAAGGCTTGGATTTAAAATAACAAAATAAGCAAAAGTGGGACTTAAACCCAAGACCCCACTCACACACCCAGGACACTTAACCAATGAAGCAGATACACATTTGTGTCAGAATTTACAGATATAGGAATAAATTATTAAGGGTGTTACATTAACTTTATTTCTTATTCTCTATAAAAGCTTACTTTCAAACTGATCATTCATTTGAAACTCTTAAATAGAATTTATTCATTGAGCTTCTTTGTATCTTTCTCAATATGATATACGTTAAAACAAAAATAAATTATAAAATGTTATAAAATAAAAAACAGAGAATAAAGAATAAAGAGAATAGGAGAGCAAAAAGATAGCGTCTTTTATTGATCAATCGGAATCCTCTACAATACTTCTCCAAAGTTTATATTTATAGACATAAGAAGTATAAATGAAATAGAACTCTACTTCTAATGACTATTAGAATTTAAAATATATCAAAACTTATCTAGATCTTGATAGACATCTACTTAATAAAATATTCATAACACAGTAGATAGTGTGCATCGTTAAAACCTTACTAAGATAAAAGCCCTGTGGGAAAAAAATCCTAGTGAAGGAAAAAGAGTACACATATCTATAATACGCATAATATGATGCCTCATTAAAAACCTTACTAGGAAAACCTAATGGGATAAAACCTCGGTTAAGAGAAAAAGAGTACAACGCGTATTTACTACCCCTCATGAAAACATCACATACTTTCTCATATTCTACGTATTCAATCTTGAATACTAGTTTTTCAAATGAATATTTGAATGTATTTGTTAAGCATTTATATCACCGTTCTTTTGAAAGTCATGAGTGAGGGAAAATTTGGGGGAAATATATTTTTATCTCTTCAGAAGTTTCAACAATAATCATAGCAAACTTTAATCATGATTATTCTATAAAAACACAAATAGGTATTTTGGATCATTTTATTATCCTCCTTCAATTACTATTCACTAAGTCAAATTTACCACATATGTTCAAATTATTTCAAGTCATATAAATGAATAATTTTTCGAGAATTTTAATATGCTTCTAGATTCTAAATCCTTCAAGGATTTTAATATAAACTTTACTATATAGTGATTTATAAAATGTTGTAACAACAACCATTAGACGCAAGTTAAATCTCTTACGAACTATTAGTTTAATAATATATCTAAAGGTTATTGTATCTACTACAAAAGAATATTATATATTTTCATAATCAATGCTAGGACTTTGCAAAAACTTCATATTTTGTTCCGTTTTTGCATAACTACTTCATTTGTACCCTCACTGACTTTATACCTTTAGATATTTGACTACTGGTCCAAAAATTCCACGAATTTAATTGTACTTGAGTTGCGTCTTTTTATTTTGACCAATTTATTCAATATCTATATTTCTCAATATATTTATTCAAGATCCTCCTTTTATTTTATTATTTCAATAATAATATTCTATGCAAAGCCATTGTCGACCAGTTTTATTATTGGTTTCACTTTTTCTCAAATTGACATAATTTATCGAGATATCTTATTTTCACTATTTTAATCTTCAATTTTAGGTACCTGAATCTCTTTTAGAGTTTTAGTTATTAGTTATGTCTTAGGTCTCTTCTAAAGTACTCGCCTCCACTATATGATCATCTAGAAGAATTTTCTTCTATGGAACTGATCAATCTATTATTTATTCTAACTGATTGTCCTACTGGACTTTGATTCAAAATATTAGATTGTATATAGCACTTGGTTATTCTCATTAAGTTTGTGAATACATCTGAAAGTTAACTTGTAATAAAGTGAGTTATCCTTTTTGAACTTCTAATTCAAATTACTCTCTATAAGGATCTAGATAATGATAACTCATTACAAGCAGTGATTTTATTTAGCTATTATTTCTCTCCCCTTAATATCGGGAAAACTATCAAATCAAAATAGTAATCGTAAAACATGTAATAATTGAATTTCCAATACATTCAAAACATCTAATAATACAAGGAAACTTGTAATTAATATATATTCCCAACTTTCTTTGAGGATTCACTCATCTTTGTGCGTTGTGGTGGAGCAATTGGAATATATACGCACATACAAAAATTCAAAGATGAGAAATATTTAACTCTTGACTAAAAACCAATTGTAATGGGAAGTGTTTATAACTTATTGGCTTGATGCGTACAACACGTAAGTCAACATAATCTCATGTTGAAATAGGAAGTTTAGTTCTCATAAGTAATGGTTTAGATATTAATTGGATGCGTTCAATCAATAATTTCTCTAAACCATTATGTACATAAATAGCAAGCTTTTACGCAAATTTTTCAAATTCAATCAAGAAAAGAATGGGATATAAACACATCTACTTTAGCAATATGAATTGTCTTAATTGCATAATCCAAAATTAATTATTTAAACAAGCAATCTTGCAAACGACAGGTTGCAAGTTGATAACACATATGTGATTATTTTGTAGATGCATCTACAGGAATCATATAATATCAGAAATGCAAGACATTAAATCTTAACTTTAGCTAGTGAGTTTCTAATAAGCAATTTTTATTGAAAACAAGCAACAAATGAGAATTCATTAAATTAAAGAATCTTCTGGTTCTTTAATGAATGTCCATATGAGTTCTCAATTAATTTTCGCATCATATATGATCTAGTATGGTCTAACTGGTCACGCCAAGTAGTAAACACATTTGTATCAGTAAGCTTCTAGTTTACTTTAATATGCATTTCAACTGTACTAACAATGTCAACATAAATTGTGGCAAATTGATAATTTTACTGTCATTCCTTTTACTTTGTATCCATGTATAAGTACTACTGTGACATTTACTACTGAAAATGTCTAAATCAATGTGTAGTTTATAGTGCCACTAAGACAACAAAATAAATATATTTTCCAAACAATTATATGCAATAATCGTTTCAGGGAATATGCCAAATCTTCAAATATCCAAAAATAATAATTATTATGAAATTTATTATATTTATTGCAGTCATTCATTTCAAGGAATGTGCAAAAAGTAATTCAGACAATAATGTAAGCATATATCATATTTCTTACCAATAAGATTATATAGATATCATCTGCTTTAAGGAATGATAAATTAATATAAATCATTGTGTAACACCCCAAACCCGGTCTAAACATTATGGCCAAATCTGGAGATGTTACATAAAACGGTTGTAAATCCAGTTTTTCGTAAATTTTGGAAAAATGTTGCAAACTTTTATTACTTAAACCCCAATTTAAAAGAAAAATACATCTAACTTAACTTTATAGTTGAAAACGATATGTGCTTACATTTTCTAAAATGAATACTTAGCAGCGAAAATTCTCAGATTGTTATGTTTGGAAAACGAAGTTTATTTTCTCGAAATCAGTTATTTTGTAGAAAAATAGACATTTTCGATAAAACGTTTTTAATAGTATCATGAAAAAATTGAAAATAAAATCCCAAAAACCAAAATATTCCAAAAATAATGAAACATAATAACCCCAAATTTAAGTATAACAAATAATGAAACTAAATTAGTTTAACCGGGCTCCATCGCACCGATCCGCCTAAGTCTGAGGATTACCTAAAAACATTAGAAAAACAAAAAATGAGTTTACAAAACTCAGTGTATAACGAATAACTGTAAACAATTAATTTATATCAGACAGATTTAACAGAACAGATTCATATCAGAGCAATACAAATACAGACATATATTCCTATCCCCATCCTCTATACACCATCTTCGACCATCCCAACACACCATATGGGGTATGAAACACCCACCCAACCCTACACACCACTTAGTTTCAATATGACACTTTTCAGAATATTTGTCGCTGAGCTGCCAGTGTAATAGGCGAATTATCGCCGTTCACAGAAACACTTTCTCCACATAATATAATCCATCCCAGACGCAAATACAGAACAGAATAGAATCAAACATGCTACAGTTATACATTAAAGCATACATAGCATTTCTCGGGTTTCTCATAGCCTATTACAAGGTTTATTTAACAAATAACATCTCAAATATGTGAACATATATCAGAATTTATACTAGCAGTTGATCAGATTTCATACTTTACAGTCTATTTGATCACATACCGACCCCACGGAAGGCCTACAATCGATCAAAATGATGTATACGGTCCTAGGGAAAATTTTAGAATTTTGGGCTCACACGCTCGTGTGGCCCACACAGCCTCACAAATGCTTGTGTGGTCCACACAGCTCAAATAGCCCAAACCGTGTGTCACACACAGCCTACCATACGACCTGGCACACGACCGTGTAGCGTCGACAGTACAATTTTTTGACTTCCGCCATTCACTATTTTTCGGGTTTCTTGTTACACACCTCGTCAAAACCGAAGTAGAATCACCAAATGCGAATTCCAGTACTCTAAATCGATAGATTACACAAAAAAATTAGCTAAGAATCAATCATCTCAAATTGATCAATTGAGGATTTTAACACAAACCAACTATCTCGACAACCCACAACCCAAAAACAACATCAAACCCTTACCTTAAAACGACAATAGCACCCTCACAAGCCTCAATTCGTTGGTGGATCACCCACTCCGCAACCTTCACTTAAGGAACTCCACACGATTAACACCAAAAGCCGAAGCACACAAACCAAACAAAAACCCAACTTAGCTAGAAATAACAACAGAAAAATTCAAGCAAAGAAAGAACGAAATTGACAACACTTACACGAGTATCGGGTTGCAACGATTCAACCAAGAACATATTATAGAAATTGATAACCTAAGAGATCAAAATCAAGAACCGAACGAAGTTTAAAAAAGAACAAGAAAGAACAAAAGAAAGAGAGAAAAGAAAAAAGAAAAACAAAGCAAAATCAAATTGAAACAAGAACATGAGAGAAAGGCGACGGCATACCTGGGGAATGAAACAACCAAAACAAACAACCAAAAAGAAATAAAAAAGTGGGGGGAAAATAATATTAAATTATAATATTATTTGTTTTTGAAACAAAAAGAGAACAACAATCTATACCAACAACTAATCAAATATCAATTAGAGAGTTTAAATTAAATCTAAACTCATCCTTAATTTGGCAAAACATAAAATATTTTCATTTGCTCACAAAAACAATTCGAACCCAAGACCTCAAAGACACACTCAAAGCACTAAATCAATGAAGCAAATTCTTATTTACGATAGAATTTAACAAATCAAAGAAAACAAAACTTTAGGGTATTACACATTGAACATTCTGTACTAAGAATAGAATTTGGCAACATTTTGAATCATCCATCTTCTTCTTATCTATTTGTCTGTAATGACAATAAGTTAAATTTTCATAATTGTTATGAATTGCTGCATTTACTTCAGGGAATGGAGCAAAATTGGTGGAACAAATAACTCGTTATTTTGTTTAGCCATAATAAGATATGAGATCAATTTAAAATACTTTTAAAGCCCTTTTAACAAGAGTTTTGCATAATCAATTAACTACCAAGAATAACTGGTTAGGTCATGTATAAAAACAAACATAAATTAAATATATCAATAAAAGTCTCATCTCCAATATAAAAATATGACATAATGAAAAACTAGCAATTTTTTTTCTTTCATAACCATCATCATAAACATGCATGAAGTTCAATTTAAAATCCAACCATTCATACTCATAAAACTTTTCATTTACAATTGCTCATGTCATTTCTCTAAATAATTAACACATAGAATAATATAAAACGTATATATAAACTACTATCTTTAATAATTCTTTAAACTAAATCAATTTTGAATAACCATAAAATTCATTAGTTTATTAATACAAATTTGCATACTAGATATGTTTTAATCAAATATATTATTTAATTATAAAACCTACTATAACAACAAAAATAAATCAATTAATATTAATTTTCATGAAGAAATAAGATGCTTAAAACAATATGTAACCCATGTAATCAAAACTTAAAAAGAAGACCATCTCAAATATTTAAACTATATATAAAGTTGATTTAATATTTAAACATGTACTTTTTTTTCTGTGTTGAGTCTTGACGATTTTATCAAGAAGTAAGCAAATTAAACTCAAGTAGTAGACTTTGAATCCAACCAAAATCTATCAATAGGAAACTTTGAGAGTGAATCTTATTTTCCAGGTATACAACAGGTACATAACCAATAATTTTTCATACATAAATTCTCTCTTGCAAGTTCTCATCAGTAATATTTTTCCATGTAATTTTAATTGAGAACTTATTCTGAATACTGTAGAGTTATACTCGCAGTTTTAAAAAAACTTGCAACTTCAGGTGCATCTAACCATAACGAGCTTTAGATAGAATTACCATATTCTATTGCTCATAAGTAGATCTCTCACAGTCAAATATTTTGCTTTCAATCCTTTAATGGGGATGATCACAAAGATAGTCACAACCAATTCAATTTAAAAACAAGAGTAATCAATAACTCAATCCTCCCTTTTTTTTTCATCCTTTCAAAATAGATATTTATAGCAATAGTGATTCATATGAAATATGATCTTTTCTTCATTCACATTCTCAATATGATATCCATTATAATGAATATCTTTTAAAACTAATGCATTAACCATCACAAATTTTGTGCTTTTTAGATATTAATATATTAGCTCTTCTAAAGCTTTCAACTAATTTTATACTATCAAATATTGGAATATTTGTTTGTTTCAGTATCAAATAAGATAAATATTTTCTATCTGTAATGATAGAATTTATTACTACATTCTCATATCCTTCCTCAAAGAATATTAACAGAAACAAAATATTTGGGCATATGTCACATATATGGCCAATAATCTTCCATATCACATTGATAACGTAAGTTATCTTCACTCTTTGAAGAGTTATCTTCAGAACTCTCATTGTTCTCTTATTTATTACTATGTTTCCACTTTTAGTGGTCCATGATTATATCTTTTATTTTCTTTATGTTTGCATTCACTTCGGAGAATGCAACAAATCTAGTAGGACAGACTTCTAAACGCCTCCATTGATTCTTTATTTCATAATCACCATCGCAAACATACGTGGATTTCAAATCAGAATCTATCTATTCATGTTTGTCATGATTAGTCTCTAATTATAATAAACATGATACAATAAATAAATCATAGTAAAATATACCTAAAGATCTTTAACATCATCGTCATCACCCACGTAAGGATTATATAAATTTCTTCTGATAATGATTATCCATAGTGCGCAGGCCTCAATTGAAGACTGAAATTGCAATAGCTCTAAAAGGCAATCGACAACAACTTGAACAGCAGATTTGGAGTGACAGTATTATAAAATAAAAGAGAATCGTGCTAATAACGTGTTATAGAATAAAAGACAGAGAATAAAGAATAAAGAGAATGGGAGAGCAAAGAAAGAGCATATTTTATTGATCAATCAGAATCTTCTACAATGCTTCTCCAAAGTCTATATTTATAGACATAAGAAGTATAAATGAAATAGAACTCCACTTCTAATGATTATTAGAATTTAAAGTATATCAAAACTTATCTAGATCTTGATGGATATCTACTTAATAAAATATTCATAACCTAAAATATGGTCACTCCAAATCTTTTATAAAAATCATTAGATTATTGATATTAGTTAAATTATATATATATTTGGAAAAGTCAGCACTTTAATTTCATTTAAAAAATGAACATAGTACACGAAACTACATAAGTAATTCACGATCAAAGCCTAACACAAGCAAAACTACTATTTGTTAACAAATATTTTAAAAATATATGTACATTATATTACATTAATGTAATTTAAGTTAGTTCATAGTATTAACAATATTAAAGAAATTAACTTATAAATATATTAGAATAAAATTACTTATTTATTAGTACTTATAAATTATAAAGTAAAACATGTCAGTAATTTAGTCATAATTGATACAGTAGATTAAAACATAAAATGCAAAATATTAAATGAGAAAATGTGGGATTTGTAATTTTATCGTTTGGAAAAACCTCAAGGAGTTGAAACACAATTTAACCTTTAAAGGGTACATTTTTCATTTTTCAGCTTGTTTTTTAAAAGTTAAATTTGTATACTTAATTATAATCCTTATAATGCGTTCAAATTGGAATCATTATTCCTTACAAAAATATTTAATTTCTGCAAATTAAGAAGACAAACTTTATACTAAATTGAAACAATTTGAAACAAATTAGGGTTAAATTATAAGGTTAACAAGTATTTCAACAGAATTTTTGTTGTTAAGGGATCAGATCAACATCCTTAAGGACAACACTTTAAAAACTTTACCGGAAGGAGCCAATCTTCTCTCAACAAATTTCATAATAAAATATAAATCTATATGAAACACCCCAAACCCGGCCCACGAGCCCAGACCGGATCTGGTATGTTCCTTGAGTAAAACGTTTCAAATTCATGTTTATTACTTTGGAAAATTTGGGTGGTTTTATAAAAAAAATGCTGAGTTGTTTTGGAGTTAATCTTTAATTCGAAAATCGTTTGTGTTTAGGTGTTTAAACATTTAAAATTTATTTTTAAGAAAAGTTGCTTAACTTTAAATGGATAAAAATTGTATCATAATAAAATAAATAAACATGCATGCATAATCAGTTTATAGCTATGGCCTTATTACATCAAAGCAAAACCCGAAATAAATCCAAAATACTTAGAAATAAAAAGTCCAAAATTAAAATAAAGTCTGAGTTGAACATGGCCACCACTAAGCTCCCCGCCGACCGGTCCCGCATCGAGTGTCACCTGAAAAATATCCCACAACGGGGTGAGTCAAACAGACTCAGTGTGTATAACCAACACCAATCCCAACGATTTTAGGCACATCAAATCATACACATATAACGAATATAAGTAATGATGCAATCCCGAACCCAAACCTAGATAACCATCCGCTACACATCACCCGTACCAACCATCACACCGTGGGGACTACTAAGTCGACCCTCCATCCGCTACACATCATCGAAGGCAGTCGCTGCAGATGACTTGCACATCGTCCTTATAAATTGTGGCATAGCCACCAGATAATGTGACAAAGTCACCAGATAGTAATTTGTGACATAAGTCACCACATTCGATTTTCGTGACATGAGTCACCACATTCGAATATTGTGGTATAAACCACCGGATCACTTCCCTTTTCATATAACCCATATGCCCCATGTCATACAAAATATGCAATATCATGCCATATCTCTTATTTCACATTCGTTACAATTTCACATGTGTGTCATATTCAGTGTTCATAAACATTATTAACATAGTAGTAGTAGTATGTTAACGTACCTGAATACTCTGTACCATTGAATGATACCTTTGGCCATATTTTCATATTTCCATTAACACATACATAATAATAATACCATAGATCTATTAGGAATTAGTGTAGGGCTACACACTGGTTACTATTGTATTCTTTGAATCCAGAAAGTCTACCAAAAGCATTGAACTCTTCCTAAAAATCAAAGTTAGAATCGGCCAATCACTAACACTTAAAATGGCCTTGGCGAATATCACACATGGCTTACCTTGGATCTTTGAAATCCCGAAGATCTCCTCCTTGTAGTCGACAATAATCAGAATCTCGAAACCCTCCTTCGAGAGTTTGGCCATAGAGCAAGCAACAATATGGTTAAAGTCTTGATTTGATGACCAAAGAAAGAAAAAGAATAGTAAATCGACATAGAAGAGGTCCTTACCAAAAAGAAAGACCAAAACGCAAATGGTCACCACCCTCCAAGGGATCGACGGGAAGATCTGAAGTAGCGAACTTGGTTCAAATGAGAAAGATGATAGGATCTTGGTGCTTAGGAGTGTCGGTTTCAATGGGTGTCAATGAAGTGAACTTTCGACTTATGAAAGAATAGCAAAGGGTTATAGGTTCGGCTTTATGAACACTAGGGAGATTCGGCTTCAACAAGTGAAAGAGAGAGGAGAGTATGAGGCTTTAGGAGAATCGGCAATGATGGGATTTTGAGAGAGGATATTCGGCTTTGGTCAATTGAAGAGAAAAGGAAGTAGAAAGCAAAGAAAGCAAATTGAATTCCTAAGGATTTTCGGCACAAATGAGAAAGATGAGAAGAGCATCAATTTCCTAGTGACACCTATCCTATTATCATCAAACCGAAAATGCCATCCTCCAATGCCCCATATTCGGCCAACTCCTCTTCCCCTTATCGACTTCCTTCTTTTTCTCCTATTTCTTCTCTTCTTTACCCATTTAAAATAATTTAAATATAACAACAATTATCTCCTCCCTTTAGCCGAATTTTAAAAGGAATTTGACCATATCTAGTGCTCATCTCCTTAGTGTTTTAATGCCGTCCAACTCCCCTCTTAGCTTGACGCAAAAAGCAGCTCAAAATTGCTCCCCTTGCTGCTCGAACCTAGGCCTCCTTGTACTGCTTGTGGCGTCACTTACTAGGGCTTTAAGTGGCGCCTCCTTGCCACTTTAACAAGCCCATTTTTGTGTCTAAATTCTCCTACAAATTCTCTTAAGGCCTATCAGGCTTAACTCTCTCTTTGAAACTTAAAATCAAATAATTTCTAAGGCATTTTCCTACACTCTAAAGTTCTCATGATTCACAAAAACACATCAAAACACACATAGGTATACTAGCACATTCAATTTAGCAAAAATGCACAAGCCCTAAATCCCAGATATTACAGTTCTACCCCCCTTAAAATAATTTCGACCTCAAAATTACCTGGCTAAAATAAGTGAGGGTATTGCTGTTGCATTGTTTTTTTCTGGCTCCCACGAAGCTTCTTCCGATCCATGATTACGCCATAACACTTTGACTAAATGAACTGATTTCCTTCGTAATACCTTCACATCTCGTTCCAAGATCTGGATCGGCTCCTCCTCATAGGACAAATCTGGCATTAGCTCCACCTCCTCAACCGGCACCACATGAGATGGATCCGATCGATAATGATGTAGCATAGAAACATGGAATACATTGTGCATCTGCTGCAATTCTGAAGGCAACTCTAACTGGTATGCCACTGGACCAACTCGCTTCAATACCCGATAAGGTCCTATAAACCTTGGACTTAATTTCCCTTTGCGACCAAATCTCATCACCTTCTTCCAAGGCGAAACCTTAAGAAACACTCGATCTCCCACAGCAAATTCTATTTCCTTTCGCTTAAGGTTCGTGATACGACTTACGCTCGTCGGATGCCTCCTTTAATCGTGCCCGAATTGACTTAACCTTTTCTTCAGATTCTGCCACAATCTCTGGACCCAAAACTTGACGTTCTCCTAATTCTGTCCAACACGTAGGAGTGCGACACTTCCGTCCATACAGCGCTTCATACGGTGCCATCCGAATACTGGCTTGATAGCTGTTATTATATGCAAATTCTGCTAAAGGCAAGTATTCTTCCCAACTTCCTCTAAAGTCTATTACACAGCCTCTCAACATATCTTCCAACACTTGGATCACTCGCCGATTGACCATCCGATTGTGGATGAAATGCCGTAGTGAAATCCAATCTGGTGCCTAAAGCTTGATGTAGTGCTTTCCAGAACCGAGACGTAAACCTTGGATCCCTATCTGAGATAATCGACATTGGCACTCCATGCAACCTCACAATTCTGCCACATACAACTTCGCCAACCTCTGCAAAGAATAGTCAACCCGCACTGGAATGAAATGCGCAGACTTTGTCAATTGATCCACTATCACCCATACCGAGTCCTTCTTAGTAGGCGTAAGGGGAAGCCCACTAACAAAGTCCATGGTGATTCTCTCTCATTTCCACTGCGGAATCTTTATCGGCTGAAGCAACCCTGATGGAACTTGGTGTTCAGCCTTCACTTGCTGACACGTTAAACACTTCCCTACGAATCTCAGAACTTCCTCTTAAGACCAGGCCACCAAAAGCTTTCCCTTAGATCTCTATACATCTTACTACCTCCAAGATGCATAGCATAGGGGCTACTATGCGATTCCCGAAGAATCCTCTACCTTAACTCCTTGTTCTTCGGCATACAGACCTTACCCTTAAAACACAATACTCCCTCGTCATTAATACTATAATCTTCCAACTCTCCATTCTCGCACTTGCCGTAGCTTAGCACTTAGATCATCATCCATTAATCGACTTTCCTTCACCTCATTCAACCATGTCGGTTTAACTTGCAACTCGCCAATAAACTTCCATCATCATACAAGCTAAGATGTGCAAACATTGCCTCGAGATCGACACTACTTTTCGACTTAGAGCATCCGCCACTACATTCGCCTTGCCGGATGATACTCTATAGAACAATCGTAGTCTTTCAATAACTCCACCCACCCACCTTTTGTCTCGAGTTCACTCTTTTCGAGTCGTGAGATACTTAAGGCTCTTGTGGTCTGTGTAGATCACTGACTTCTCCCCAAAAAGATAATGCCTCCATACCTTAAGAGCAAAGACTACCGCCGCTAATTCCAAATCATGCGTCGGGTAGTTAACCTCATGCGGCCTTAATTGCCGAGACGCATAAGCGACTACTTTCCCATCTTGCATTAGGACACATCCTAATCCTGTGTGGGAAGCATCACAGTACACTACAAAATCCTTTCCTGCCTCAGGCTGAATCAAGACTGGAGCTTCAGTCAAGACCCTCTTAAGCTTCTCAAAGCTCTCCTGTTGCCTATCTGTCCATACGAAAGGTACTTCATTTCTCAACAATTTTGTCAAAGGTGCGGCTATTGATGAGAACCCTTCTACAAACCTTCAGTAGTAGCTTTGCCAATCCCAAGAAACTACGAACCTCCACCACGGACTTAGGTGGTTTCCAATCCAACAACGCCTCAATCTTCCTAGGATCCACTCTTATCCCTTCTCGGACACTACATGCCCTAAGAATGCGACTCTCCTTCACCAAAATTCACACTTGCTTTCGAATTTGGCATAAAGCTTCTTCTCCTTAATACTTGCAACACAACCCGGAGATGCTCATCATGCTCCTCTTCAGACTTGGAATATACTAAGATGTCGTCTATGAACACAACGATGAACCTATCCAAGTAAGGTTGAAAAACCCAGTTCATCATATCCATGAACGCCGCTGGGGCGTTTGTCAATCCGAACGGCATTACTAAGAACTCATAATGCCTGTATCTTGTTCGGAAGACTGTCTTATGGATATCCACCTCCTTCACCTTAAGCTGATGATATCCAGACCTTAGATCTATCTTCGAGAATACTGCTGCCCTTCTTGGTTGATCGAACAAGTAAATCTATCCTCGTGAATCGGTACTTGTTCTTGATGGTCGGCTTATTCAATCGGCGATAATCTATGCACATACGCATAGTTCCATCATTCTTCTTCACAAACAAGACCGGTGCTCCCCATAGAGACACACTGGGTCGGATAAACCCACGATCAAGCAACTCTTGGATTTGAGCCTTGAGCTCAACCAATTCCTTTGGTGCCATTGCATGCGGGCGATTGACACGGGAGTCGTTCTCGGTAGCAAGTCAATTCCAAACTCCACCTCTCTATCCGGGGGTATTCTGTAATTCTCTCGGAAAGACATCCACTAAGTCATTTGGGAAGCTGCGTCCCCGAACTTCTAAAGGCACTTCCTTAAAGAGTTTATCTACTATCACGATGCGCCCTAAAGGACTAAATACAGTCATCTTCCTAGGATACAGTCTCAAAGTTCACATGCAAAGTTTGGATACTTCACTAGCAACATAGGAATGAGTTGACCCTATGTCTATCAAAGCAATAAAGGGTAACTCCGATATAAAGAACGTATGCCGTTATAACATCGGGTGCATCATTTGTCTTCCTTACGATGAACGCATATACGACCCCTGTTTGTCTAGCCTCGGCATTACCAACACCTCTGCACGGTGTTCCACGTCCTCCTCGCATCGTTTCTCTCGCCAATCGGACCACGACCCCGCCGAGGCTTTCTTGTCCCCCTCTTCCGGCTGATTAGAACCACGACTGTTGGTCGACTCCGTCTATCTTAATAGGATGGTCCTTAATCATGTGTTCCTTAGACCCACACTTAAAGCATCCTCCGTCTTCTTCCAACACTCTCCTAGGTGCCTCTTCCCACACCGATCACAAGTACGACATCGCCTCCTGTCACAACTTGCGACCTCGCGGCCCATCAACTCTAGGCCTCTTCTGCGCATTCCCGGATGACCGACGATCCAAACCCTCTCTTATGCCTGCTCCGACCAGATTCGCCACAGATTCTTTAACCCCTTCGGCTACCTTAGCCTTTTCCACCAACATCGCAAATTCCCGCCCCGCTGCGGAGCTATCAACAACCTTAGATCATCCCTTAAGTCCGTCCTCAAACCGGACACATCGTTCATGCTCCGTAGCCACGATACCTCGAGCATACCGGCTCAACCTTAAGAATTCGACCTCGTACTCCGCTCACGGACTTGTTCCTTGAGCCACCCCAAAAATGCCTTCCTCGAGCATCAAGATAACTAGTTCTAACATACTTCTTCCGATATGCCGCTTTAACATACTCCCAAGTGAGATCCTCACCGGTTGTAGCACCATCCCGAATCGTGAGCCACCAGCGATATGCCTCATCGCGAAGTAGCGACACCATTCCGCCGACTTCTCTTTGGTGATCGGATCCGGCTCATCCATAATTCGCTCTGTCGCTTCCATCAATATTCACCGTCTTGGGTGCCACACGAGATACGCCATGGAATACTTCACTCTATTTGCTCGAGTCGCCGCACTGATTTCAAGAGCTCCCCACCTCCACCGCTCTAGCCACCATCTCAAGAACCCGCGGCATCGCTGCGTCATCGCATCATCCTCGCCCGATCTTCTTTGCCGCCAACACCAGCGGTGGTGGTGGGGTGGTGGTACCTCATTTTGGACCCATGTCCGGACCTAACGTTCCGATACGGTCATTCTCGCCTCTACCACGTCCTCGCACATTACAACCACGCCCCTTAGAACTCATTTCCACGATCGCGCTTTAATCGATTTAAGGAATTTTATGCATTAGTATTTGTTCCATCGATTATCCGCATGAAGAAATTTTATGAAAAGGAGCTTAGTAGTAGTGCTTTCGATCATTACAGGTTTTCATTTCAAGTCTTCTATCCTAGTTCAGAGAAAGATGCACCTTCATTGATGAGTATCTACTACACACATTCATCACTTGTACATTTTTGTCCGTTTTAATCCTGGGGTATTTTCGTAATTTGTCCTATAGGGTATTTTGGTAAATTTCCAAACCAGGTATCTTGATGTTTTGCAAAATAGGGTTTTTGGTATTTTTGTAAAGTAAGAATATTTTAGAAAAAATTGAGGGTAGTGTGGTAATTTCATAAACCAAGGGTATTTTAGTAATTTCTCAACCCAGAGGTATTTTAGTAAATTTTTGTAAATCGAGAATATTTCGGAAAAATTTTGTAAAAGAGTTTTTGCAAATCAAAGGGGTAATTTGGTGCTTTTAAAACTAAGGTTTTTATAAAAATATGGGTAGTCCCTTATGGGTTTTAATTATTGAGTTTAGCCTGTGAATGAGTCCTCTTGGTTAGGGTGAACCGTTACTACGCACCAGGTAGGATTCGAGTGAAGAGGAGGTGAGTCACTAGGACTACTTAAATACCAGGCTCTTCTGAATCCAATCCTAGACATGCGCACAATGGTTGCCACACCCTAACTTTCGCGACTAAGTCACAGGTTTGTTTAGTTAGGCCTTAGATTTTATGTAGTTCTTGTGTTGGGGTAAACTAATCCTAGGGTTCCATAACTTAATATACTAATCTACGTTCCCGTTATACCCATATACGAATCATACATTAATTCACACAACGGTTAGGGGTACTTACCTGGTGGACTTGCCATGCCAGAAAAACCTGCTCATTTCACAAAAATTTTCACAAAACTTGTTTGGGCTCTATTTTGAAAACGTTATGGGCTTTAAACCCAAGGCTGAGAGTTTAAAACTAGGCTCTGATACCAAACTAAAACACCCCAAACCCGACCCACGAGCCCAGACCGGATCTGGTATGTTCCTTGAGTAAAACGTTTCAAATTCATGTTTATTACTTTGGAAAATTTGGGTGGTTTTATAAAAAAAATGCCGAGTTGTTTTGGAGTTAATCTTTAATTCGAAAATTGTTTGTGTTTAGGTGTCTAAACATTTAAAATTTATTTTTAAGAAAAGTTGCTTAACTTTAAATGGATAAAAATTGTATCATAATAAAATAAATAAACATGCATGCATAATCAGTTTATAGCTATGGCCTTATTACATCAAAGCAAAACCCGAAATAAATCCAAAATACTTAGAAATAAAAAGTCCAAAATTAAAATAAAGTCTGAGTTGAACATGGCCACCACTAAGCTCCTGCCGACCCGGTCCGTTACTGAGTGTCACCTGAAAAATATCCCACAACGGGGTGAGTCAAACAGACTCAGTGTGTATAACCAACACCAATCCCAACGATTTTAGGCACATCAAATCATACACATATAACGAATATAAGTAATGATGCAATCCCAAACCCAAACCTAGATAACCATCCGCTACACATCACCCGTACCAACCATCACACCGTGGGGGCTACTAAGTCGACCCTTCATCCGCTACATATCATCGAAGGCAGTCGCTGCAGATGACTTGCACATCGCCCTTATAAATTGTGGCATAGCCACCAGATAATGTGACAAAGTCACCAGATAGTAATTTGTGACATAAGTCACCACATTCAGATTTCGTGACATGAGTCACCATATTCAGATATTGTGGTATAAACCACGGATCACTTCCTTTTCATATAACCCATATGCCCCATGTCATACAAAATATGCAATATCATGCCATATCTCTTATTTCACATTCGTTACAATTTCACATGTGTGTCATATTTAGTGTTCATAAACATTATTAACATAGTAGTAGTAGTATGTTAACGTACCTAAATACTCTGTACCATTGAATGATACCTTTGGCCATATTTTCATATTTCCATTAACACATACATAATAATAATACCATAGATCTATTAGGAATTAGTGTAGGGCTACACACAGTTACTATTGTATTCATCGAATCCAGAAAGTCTCACCGAAACAGATTGAACTCTTCCCTAAAAATCAAAGTTAGAATCGGCCAATCACTAACACTTAAAATGGCCTTGGCCGAATATCACACATGGCTTACCTTGGATCTTTGAAATCCCGAAGATCTCCTCCTTGTAGTCGACATAATAATCGAGTCCCGAAACCCTCCTTGAGTTTGGCCATAGAGCAACAATGTGGTTAAAGTCTTGATTTCGACAACCAAAGAAAGAAAAAGAATAGTAAATCGACATAGAAGAGGTCCTTCATTGAAAAGAAAGACCAAAACGCAAATGGTCACCACCCTCCAAGGGATCGGCAGGAAGATCTGAAGTAGCGAACTTGGTTCGAATGAGAAAGATGATAGGATCTTGGTGCTTAGGAGTAATCGGTTTCAATGGGTGTCAATGAAGTGAACTTTCGGCTTATGAAAGAATAGCAAAGGGTTATAGGTTCGGCTTTATGAACACTAGGGAGATTCGGCTTCAACAAGTGAAAGAGAGGGAGAGTATGAGGCTTTAGGGAGAATCGGCAATGATGGGATTTTGAGAGAGGGATATTCAGCTTTGGTCAATTGAAGAGAAAAGGAAGTAGAAAGCAAAGAAAGCAAATTGAATTCCTAAGGATTTTCGGCACAAATGAGAAAGATGAGAAGAGCATCAATTTCCGGTACACCTATCCTATTATCATCAAACCGAAAATGCCATCCTCCAATGCCCCATATTCGCCAACTCCTCTTCCCCTTATCGCCTTCCTTCTTTTTCTCCTATTTCTTCTCTTCTTTACCCATTTAAAATAATTTAAATATAACAACAATTATCTCCTCCCTTTAGCCGAATTTTAAAAGGAATTTGACCACATCTAGTGCTCATCTCCTTAGTGTTTTAATGTCGTCCAACTCCCCTCTTAGCTTGACGCAAAAAACAGCTCAAAATTGCTCCCCTTGCTGCTCGAACCTAGGCCCCCTTGTACTGCTTGTGGCGTCACTTACTAGGGCTTTAAGTGGCGCCTCCTTGCCACTTTAACAAGCCCATTTTTGTGTCTAAATTCTCCTACAAATTCTCTTAAGGCCTATCAGGCTTAACTCTCTCTTTGAAACTTAAAATCAAATAATTTCTAAGGCATTTTCCTACACTCTAAAGTTCTCATGATTCACAAAAACACATCAAAACACACATAGGCATACTAGCACATTCAATTTAGCAAAAATGCACAAGCCCTAAATCCCGAATATTACACTATACATCATATGTATGTACTAACTAGTATAATATATAATAATTTCAACTATTATCCTACATAATATATCAACATTATACCACTTAGTCCGATCAAATATTATGCTCATACCATACATAAAATGGAGGGAGGGATTTATTGTTGGGGTAGACCCGAATTAAGCAACGAATAAGAGCGAAAAAGAGAAAAAAAAATTGGGCACATAAATATTTTACGTGAAAAAACTTTTTCGAAGAGGATAAAAAAATCATGAGCAAATAAAACTTCAGTATAACTACAAAAAAACAAAGAGGAGTACAATATGGAGAAACAGAAATAAACCCGAACCCAAAATACAAAGTTCTCCTGAAATTCTCACAAAACTCTCTCTTAATTGTGTTGTTGAATCAAACTAATTTCTAGGGTTGATAAAAGCCCTATTTAGAGGCTGGAATTTGTGTGAATATATGACTAGAATAATCAGAGTTAGACTAGGAAAAAATAGCATAGCTTAACTAGGAGAAGATACCTGGTTTAGCAGGGAACACGTTGTGACGTCGTTTATCGACTCGCCGGGACGTCAACTCTTCCTCATCACAATGTTGACTCTATTTCGATCAAAATACAAGGTACACTCCACAAGAAAATAGTACTAATAAGTACGAAGAAAACTCATCTTCATTTAAATCTAGTGTGTTCAAAAAGAAAAAGGAAAATCCATAGACAACGAAAATTGGGCAAGTAATATGAATATCTATCAAACTTTATTATTATTATTCTTTTTGGTTGAAAGACTTTCTATGAAACAACATGGGAAATTTGGTGAGATAAAATAAAATAGGAAGCAAAAGGGCCAACATTCAAATATAAATAATTTAGACCTCCCATTGCAATGATGATGTGAAATTATTTCTAACATAAGATATTGTTTATCTAAGTTGGGTCCATTTGGCTCAAAAATTATTATTTTTTACTATTTAATATTTAAAGATGAAGAAACATCCAGAGTATGGAGTATGCAGCACGTGGGGAGAGGAATCGTAGTCCCAACTACAAATTTATTTTTATTTCTTCTCTCTTCTCTAAGTGTGGCTATAATCAAGTTTAGGTAGTAAAATGCAAGTTTTTACTTGATTCAGACCATAACTATATGTATTATTTCAATCTTTTCATATAATCAAAGAAGGGCCTGGGATTAGGATTCTGATGGAAACAAAGATAAAATTTCCCAATTACACCACACCTCTATACGTAGGGGTGAGCAAAATCCAATTCGATTCGAAAAACTCGATAAAAAATTTAAATTTTAAATTAAATAGTTCGGGTTATTTGAGTTAATCAAGTTATTCGGATCAACTCGAATAAAAAATTAATTTTTTTGGTTTAACTCGAATATGAATTACACAATTCGAGTTATCCAAAAATCCGAATAAAAAAAAGTAAAACTACGTCGTTTTGATAAATGTTTACCTTTTCTAAAGTTAAAAGTAAAAACTATTAAGGTAAAATGCAAAATTACGTTGTTTTGATAAATATTTACTCATTAAGTTAAAATGTAAAACAATTATATTGTTTATGTAGTTAAATAATCTTGTATTTCGTCTACTAGTTAAATAATCGGTCTATGTAAACACAACATTGAGTATAAATAATATTATTCGTTAACTCGACTCGACTTAACTCGAAATTTTTTCACTCGATTCGAAAAAATTCAAATTGAGTTCGGTTGCTAAAATATGATTCGTCAACTCGACTAACTCGAATTTTTTCGACTCGATTCGACTCGACTCGATCGAATACTCACCCATACCTATATGTATTTATCAAACTACTGTCCTTTCGCCTATGTGAAGAGCAACTTCACTATTTTGCCAATACAAGGGGCAATCTTTTATTCTTTATCTCATTTAATTCCAAATTTTAGTTTATTTGTGATTATTTTTTCTAAAAATAATTTGGGTTTAAATAAAAATATTTTAATTTAATAGTTAATATAATAAGTATATTTTCATTTGATGAAACCAAGTATGTAACAACATTTAACTTTTAACTGTAAAAATTAAATGTTTTTTATAAAATCTTTGAAAAATACTTGCCCCTTAAGTTTTAAAAATGAAATCACAAAATTCCCTTTGAAATCTATTTATTAAGTAATTTTTAAATAAAAAATTATCTGTCTATTTTCTATTTATTTTATTTAGTTTCTTTCGTTTTTAATTACAAAATAAAAAAAAGTAATTACTTTTGACGTACAATAGATTTAAATTCTAATTAAATTATATTTGATTTCAAGTAAAATTAAATATTTTAAGCTTATAATAAATTTGAGATGAATTCACTAAATCATTTTAATTTAAAATTACCATTATTCAAAAGATTTTAATGAAAAATAAATTGATTAAAAGATAAAAAAAAATCATCTCAAAGTTAATATATATAATTAATTTAATTTAATTTAAAAAACATTTAATATTTATTCGCATAAAATTTTATTATTTTAATTAAAAATTATACAATAAAAATATTAAAAATAACAAATAATTTATTTAAGCACAAACACGGTCGCCATATTTTGATATATATATATATATATTAGTTGTTTATAAAGTTAGTGTATCTTTTTGGGATCTGGATCCTAATTATTAAGAAGATAAATGTGGGCAACGACATTACTTTTCGCAGGTCGAGTTGAGCAATGAGCAGCTTCAATGTTTTAGGTGGCATTGCCATTGATGCATGCCCACATTAAACAACAATGGACCACAATGCTACTACATACATAATACCTTCTTTGCTACAACACAAAATTCTTTACCATTTCTTTGTTTTCTTCTTCCAGTTGGGAGGAGAATTATTGCTAAAGTTTGAATCTCCATTTTTAAGGTTTCTTTCTAACTAAACCATTATTTTATTTTTATATATATTTTTTCAACTATTACTTGGTACACAAGTGGGATGTAAAAATTTCAATAATTAATGTTTGTCTCTCTCGATGCTTTTAAATTTAAAAAAAAAGAGTAAATTAATGAGTTACATGTCATCATCTTAACTTTTATAGTAAATTTTTTTTCTTTCCGTCAACACTTTATTTAATAATGTTTTTTAATTTCATAAAAATAAAAAAAAATTATCACCATTTATTCTTTTCTATTTTCACAAAAAAATAAAAAAAATCTTAAAATCCAAATCCCCAATGTCCATATTCCATTTCATCTCTTCCTATCAAAGAATGGAATAGAAACCAAACAAAGATTAAATGAATGTATGTGGTAACAATAAAATAATGAATGTATGATATAAAAAGGGATCCAATATCATCATAGCGGTAGCATAATTATTGGTCCATCAACATTGACACATGAACAATATTTAAGATAAAAAAGTTAGGTGCATATACTAATTAGATAAATTCTCTCTATCTATACTCATTTATTATTATTTTTATATATTCATTATCGATAGTAATGATTATTTTTTCTTATCATAAATATTTTCCAAAAAAGTAAATTATTAGTTATAAAATATATTTTATTTCCATAGACGGAAATTGAACCCGCCTTCATAGTTAAGGCATATTAATTAATTCCAGCCAATGTTGTTAAATTGCTTTCATTCATTAAAAGTAAATATTTTTTTTTTTGATAATAGAATTACTTAGCACATTATTGTAGATGCTATATTGTTTTGTTTAGTTTATTTGATTGAAATATAACCTTTCGTTATTTGGGTAACAGAATATAATATTATCTAAAAATATATTTTATTTGAGTACTTTTATTATAAAATTTATTTTTAAATATTTATAAGTTAACATTTTATTATTTGGGTGACAGAATGTAATATTATCTAAAAATATATTTTATTTAATTATTTTTATTATAAAATTTATTTTTAAATATTTATAAGTAAAGAAATTGAAACAATTTTAAGCATGGTTAGTATGCAAATTAATTTAAACCTATTTCAATTTTTCTAAATTTTATCATAATATTTCATATATTATCCTCACAACATGTTTAGAGATGCCAAATTATAAGAAATTTAACATAAAAATGATAAATTTGTCATAAAATCAATTACCTTTTACTTTTGAAATCTGAAATTAAGGAATAAATGATATTAAAATTACCTTATGTTATCAATTTTTAACATTACAAAAAAATGTAAGATTATTTTCGAAATTCAAATAAAAATATGTAGAATACCACCTCAGTTGAATCTTACTTAAAGAATTTATTGCAAATTGCAAATTTAAGTTTATTATTTCGTATATCGGTAAATTATAATTAAGGTTATTAAACTATTAGTAAATTTACGTTTTGGTCACTCAACTTAAAAAAGTTATAAAATGGTCACTTAACTATTCAAAATTTTCATTTAAGTCACTAGGCTATTAAAATTGCTCTTGTATAGCCTTATTTGTTCGCACCACTTGCGTCAATCGAAAACTTTCATTCCTCTTCTCTTCTACAGTTTCAATTTTTTTTATGAAACAACTTTGAATACCATGAATCTATGAAGTGAAATTCAAACAGTTTTCTTTTTCGATATTTGACACTGATCACTAATCGACTTGGATCTAAGGTATGTTCTTCTACTTATTGATGGGTATTGATCCACTGTATCACTCATCGAATTGTTGCTTGAAGCTCGCTAGTTAATTTTTTTAATAAAAAAACTCTTAACAGTCTAGTGACTTAAATAAAAACTTCCAAATATTTCAGTGACTAAAATGAAAACTTTCAAATAATTCAGTGACGATTTTGTAACTTTTTGAAATTGAGTGAACAAAATGTAAATTTACTAATAGTCTAGTAACTTTAGCCGTAGTTTACTTTTTGTATATTTAGTTTTTTAATAAAATAACTAGAACTACTCATAATTTCTTTTAATATTTAAATAAGAAAATAAATACATTTTAATATACTAAACTCACATTCTCCTAATCTAACAATAACACCGATATGGTCATGGTTGGTATATTTATTATGTTTAGATGGAGCAATGTTTCCTCATTGAAACTTGTGCATCTTATGTCAAAAAAGGGTTTGAACTAAAACAAGGGGTTTTCAACAAATAATGGTACTATCATATATATACACATATATATATATATATGCATATGTAGTTGTGCAAGTGTGGCAGTGCAGGATATCCATTATCCAAGTAAAACTCCAATTGTGATGAATCTCTTTTAATTAATATCGTCGGCCATCAAATTTCCATCATAACATCCACTTCCTCACTACCAAATTATTTCCTCAATAATAACTACCCTTATATTTTATCTTATTATAGTTTTTGATCATATTTATTTTTTTGACATAATGTCTAAAACTATTTATAATATCTCCCAACCCATAAATAGAATAATAATACACTTCAGTGCACTCAAACTCATATTATCATGCATTGACAATAATACTCATACCAATCAAACTAATACTCAATCGTCAACTTTTATATTCTTTTGTCAAAAAGAATTCACTGACCTACCTTAATTTTTCACCATCCTATAATTAAAAATCTATAATTCATGGTAAACTTGTGATTGACATCAATCCTATCAATAATAATCTTTCATTTTTTTATCTCTAGATTGCTTTTTTAGTTAATTATTCTACTTTTGGAGTTTGAAATTTGAATAATAATTTTGGGTAATGACCAGAGATTTTTTATTTTAATTATAAAATATAAAAAATTATTAAAATAATCGAAGCCCAATCATCCAAGTGAAATTTTTAAGCCGAAATTAAATATTTAATATGAAAAGCTAAAGTGACGTGTAAGTTAATGTGATTTATATTTTATAAATTTAAAAAACTTGTAATTTTCATTAACAATATAACAAAATAATAGTCCTATAAATAAATAGGAAACTTATTAATTTTTGGTTGAAGGATACCACATGTCTTATTTAAGTTATATTAAAATATAAAGATATAAGAATTTAAAAAAAATAAGACATGTGAAAATTATTTAATCACATTTTAAAATTAAAATATTTGAAGCACTATTATTTATAAGAAAAATAGTAGAAGTATAATTTATATGTGATTAAATTAGTGAAAGGAGATGGTTGAAAGTGAGGGAATATGAATATGCACCCTCCCATTTGCTTCACTTTCCTTTTTCTTCTTTTTAAAGAAGAGAGATCCCCTTTTCCTTGGTATCAAAAGGTGAGAGAATTTAATCATAATGTTGTTGTTATAGGAATATGGGAAAGTTGATCCAATATCACATTCCTGATTTTCTTCATGGAAATGGTAAGATGATGCTAAGGAATGATCATTTTTACACAAATGCCCTCGCTTCTTTTTCATTATAGATAAATATATTAACTTAAATACAATAAAAATGAGATACTGATGCGTGTAAGTTATTCGAGTTTGATTTGAGAAACTTCAAATATAATTTGGTAATTGTTGAGTTGAAGTCAAGCTTAATAATACTTGATTCAAATGGTTTGCAAGTCTTATCGAATTTTTTATATTATTAAATTACGTTATTATCGTTAATATATATGATTAACCCTATGTTTAATTATTGAGTTGAATTTAAGCTTGTGTTCTAACTTGAATACAAAAATTAATAATGAATTTTGAATTAAAATGGAGGTGGAATAATATTGGAAGGAGAAAATGGAGAGGGGTAGAGCTTAGGTGGAGATCACGTGTAAGTAAGAAGAGGGTGGATATTGGCATTTTAATAATCTATATACGTAGTTCAAGGAGAATGGGGGATTGGGTTAGAAGTTTAGAGTAAGAAAGTAACTGTTGGTATGCTTTTTGCTTGTGAATGATAGAGAGAGAGACAGGGGGCACAAAGTGAATCCAAGGGTGAGTTTGGATGGGCGATGCGTTTACCTGCGGTTAGTGTAAAAACAGCGGTGGCGGTGAGATTAGAAACTATAGCAATACTGTAGCGTGAGACAAAAAGTAAACTAAACGCACCGCGCCGCACTCAATCGCCCATCCAAACCCACCCCAAGTTGTGCAGTCCGTCAGTGTGGGAGAGAAGGGCTTATCATGATTTGTTTGTGTGGAGTTTCTCCATTGACCTAATCAAAGTCAATCCCAACCAATTTTATACTCCATCCCTTTTGCAAAACTAATTTTAATGCAATTCAAACATAGGTACAAAAAGAATTCATCAAATACATGATATTAATGGAGGTCAAAATATGGAGGATGGTATTTTGGTCTATAAAATAGAAAAGAAGTCCCCTCAAATAAAATATTCGAAGTTATTTAAATTATGAGTATTTCGGGTCGGATAATTAAGTCAGATCTCAAGTCGAGTTCTTATATATTTTTTATAATTGTATAACACTATTAAAAAACAAGAGTAGAGAAATGAAAAAACTTAGTTGAAAAACTTTGGTGTTCTCATCAATTCATCATTTTTTGGTTTATCTTTTATCTTTAATTTTAAATTTTTTAGTTAAATTCCATCCAAGTTTTACTACGCCAAAGAGAATGCTCTAAACATCCAACAACATGAACATTCAGAAGAGATTTTCTCAAGACTTTAGGCCCATTTCACATTGTGGTTGAGGCTGAAATAGTGATTTTCAACTCCAACAACAATATCAAACACTTAGGCTTTTAAGGTTGAAAGTGCAATCAAAAAATGTTTTTTTTTCATAAAAGTTGTTATTTAGGTGTTTTTGACTTTTGTGTTTTAAAGAAAACTTATCAAAAATATATTTATTTATATTAATTATTAATATGTATTTAAAAGATTATTTTATATTTCATGTATAATTATATTAAATTATTTAAATATTATCTCAATTAATTTATTTTTTAATTCCAACATTATGTTTAAAATTAACATTTTAACTTTCCATTGTAATTTTTTTATATCAATGTCAAACACTTGAAATTAACAAATTATATTTTTTCACAATAATTTCTCATAGCATTTTTCGAAAGTATTTTTGTCCAAATTATTTTTTTTTAAAATAATTCTCAACCACTATTACAATGCTAAATTGAAAAATCAAGTGAATGTATCCATTACTAAATTTATTTTACGAATTTGAATAATGGGTATTTATAAATATTCATAAGAATTAATAAAGATATTAATTTTAGAAAAAAAATGTTAACAATAATTTAATTGATCGGGACTGACCTGATAATTAAGAGTTATTCACCTTTAGAACTCACTTGGATTTAAATTTCAAGATAAAAAAAAAATTCATTTAATTGGTTAAATATTTGGTACATGAAATAAAGCAATGAAATCCGTCCCATTAATTTGACCATCCTATAAAGATTAAAAAGTAGGGTTTTCAAAAAGGAAAAAAACAACTAATTTTATTAAACTTTCCTTCAAAATTCACATCTAACCATTTTTCTGGAGGCCCTCATGATAACAGTAGCCACTGCATATTCCAATTAAAATTCCATTAAATTTACATCAAATTTCTAGTTTCTTGAGAATATATCATTCTTGACATCTCAAAGCGAGAAAAGGCTCATAAAGCAAAGAACTCAACTCGACCCTCTCAAAATTCCAAAAAGAAAAAGAGGAAGCCATTGATAAGACAGGCAAAAAAGAAGAGGACGACCCAATTCTACATTTCGTTTGTTGTTTGCCTATACACATCAATTAATTAAAATCTTCTTCCTAGAAATGAAATGAAGATCTTTCTTTTAAATTCAGTGAAACTATTTGTTAATATGTTTAAATACTATATTTGAGCAGTCCTAAGGGAAAAAATTTCAATCAAATTTTCATAATGTTGGGAGAATATATATATATATATATATATTGAGAAAGGAGTATAATAATGTTGATTGTGATAGATATTGCATTGATTATGATTAGAGGTGTTTATGGGTCGAGCTGGATCGGGTCTAATCAAAATTTTAAGTTCATTTGTTAGGCCCAAGTCCAGCCCGGCCCGAAAAATGGGCTTAAAATTTTGTCTAAATTCGACCCAAATAAAAATGTTAAAACTCGGGCCCGGTTCGGCTCGCTCATGTTAATTCTTTTTTAAAAATATAATACATAAAAAATACTAAAAACATTAAAATAAATATTTCCCAACAAATTGAAAATAAATTAAAAAACAATATGTATACTTAAATAATACTAAGATAAGTGTAACTTAATAAACAAATGCCTCTAAAATAGTAAAAAAATTAATAATAAAACAAGAGTTATATAATATCCAAACAATAACAACATAATAGTGAAATGGTAGCAAAATAGTGAAAAAAACAATAAGAAAATAGTAACAAAACAGTAAAAAACAATGTCGTAACCATTTTTTTGTAAAACGGGTCGACTTTGGTTTTAGAAATGAAAACGAAAAAAGGGAGTCGCCACCAATCCTTTTTGATGATGTGTGATAAGGGTCACCTCGTAATCCAATCATTTTAATAAATATTTTGATTTACTAAAACAACAATTTCTGGTCTACAAAATTTAGAAAAACGGGTTCGGGAGTCAATTACGCACGAGGAAAGATTAGCACCCTCGTGATGCCCAAAATTGGTACCTAATTGACTATTTGATGTTTTTGTGTCGAAAATTTGAAAAGATTTTAAAATACGATCCTCTTTGTTTAAAAAACACTTGAATAAATTAAAATGGACACTAGGACCCTCATGTTTCGAAGAAGTAAAATGTCACGCCCAGTAAGTTAGGGTACGACATTTCGAGTTCCCGAAACTGAGCTTGTCTTTCGACTTTTAGAACTCGTATTTAAGCTTGAGGAGAATATTCGGATATTTGGGTCAAATGAAAAATCGAAACCCAGTAAGTTAGGGCACGATTCCTCGAAATTCCAAATACAGAATATTGTCTTTATTTTTTTGAAATCCTTATCCCGAGATAACAAAACGTCACATCCAGTGAGTTAGGACACAACGTTTTTGAATTCCCGAGAATAGGTTTTTATTTAACTTACTTTGATTAAAAAAAATAATTGGTTCTTTAGACTCGGTGAGAAAAATCGAAACCCAGTAAGTTAGGGTACGATTTCTTCCGAATCTTAGAACGGTGAGTATTCTCTTATTTTGAAACAAAGATTAATGTATCGGGTAAAATGTGACATGATTTTATGGTAGAAAGGAAAATGAATTACGATACTGATATGCGTAATAGAACAATAATAACAAAGATAATAATAAAATACAATAATAATATCGAATAACATAAACTTGCAGGTGTATAAAAACATAAATAAATAAATGAATAAATAAATACATGATAAGATAATAATAATGAAGACAAAACAAAATAAAAATGAAATAAATAAAATAATGAAGGAAAATAAATGAAATAACAAAGAAAATTCTAGTGAAATTTTAATTTAAATTGAGAATAAGCAAATAAACATGTAATATCCTGAAATAGGGGTAAAATTTTATTAAATTATTTTGCATAAGTGTGGTCATCATGGTGTTAATTGAGGTATTTTAGGTGCTAGTGATAAGTTAAGGGAATGCCCGAGCTATAGGAGAAATTTTATTTTTTTTAAGTGTAAAAGGGGAATTGGGCTAAGGAGGCATTAAGAATAATTTTTGGCATTTTTGGGCACAAGAAACGCCTTGGTAGACTGGCTTCCATGCGCCACTTAAGGGCTTTGGGGGACGCCTTGAGCATGGGGGTTCGAATCATGGGGGCTCCAAAGGGTGCATTTTATTTTTGGTTTTGGCGTTGAGACAAGGGAGCTAGGGAAGGAGGCTTTAAAAGAATATGGGGGGAGTTTATGATAAAAAGAGAACAGCAGCAGAGTGGGGTGGGAGGGCGCTACCTGCAGAATGGGTGCTAGCAGGTCTCAAGTTTGAGGCTTAATGGCAGCACAAGGTGGTGTTTTATTTTTATTTTTATTTTGTGGCAGATTGGAAAGGTGGTGGACAGCATGTGGGCTCTAAATTGGATGAAGATAAATTTGGAGGCTTGTCTTTGAATTCATTTGGAAGTATGGAATAAATATTGTTTTATTCCTTTTATTTTTTTATTTGAAGAGGTGATAAGGGATAAGATGGAAATAGGTATTGTTTTTAATTTTAAATGGATGGGGATAAGTTTAATGGTTGTTTCTAAATTAATTTGGAAGGGTAAGTATTGTTATTATTTTAATTTATTTATTTGAAGAGGTGGGTGAAAGATAGGATGGAAGATAATGTTATTTTATTTCAAATGGGGATAATTAAAGGATAAACCTTATCACATTAGGGAGCAAATAAGTGCGAATTTTGCTTGAGGAGTGTGTCCATCTTTTTATTTGTTTTTAGTCTCCATTGCCGAATCCCTTTTGCATTCTCTTCTTATTCTTTTCTTTTCTTCATTATTTTCTTTCAATTCCAAATTCTACAACTTTTTCCTATATGGCCGAATACCTCATTTGCAATTAGAATCATAGCTGAACCTTAAAGCCTCATTGTTCTACTCTATTTCTCTATTATTAAAAGTGCAAGAAACACCATAGAATCTTTTTTTTTTTTTTTGGAGGGTTTTGTCGACTACGTGCTTGTGATCTTCTATTCTCTTCAACGTGTAGTGGTAAGTTCTTTCATTATCATTCGGTTTTGTGCTCTTTTTGCTAGTGTGCCGAAATCATGAGGATAGGCCTAGGGATAGTCGAATATTCTTTAAGCCATGATTATGTATTCTTTTGTGTGTAGTCGACGCTAAGGAGCCTTAAAAGAGATCTATCGGGTCTTGGAACATTAAGGTAAGTGATTGGTAACATTTGGCCATAGGCCATTTTATGAGTTTTAAATGGTGATCGATTCTGTCCATGATGGTTTAGGGGCTAATCGACAAGGATAAGGAGACTCTCGGGATTTAAAGCATTCAAGGTAAATCGACAGAAATAAAGAGTTTCGGGATTCTAGATTGTGTTAGATCCAAAATAGATCGGGATTTCGCTAAATAATCAGGTGTATAGTTATCGCCTTTGTCTTTTGATTGTTTTAAATATGTTAAAATGTATATGTGCTATGTTATGAATGATAGCCGAGTTAAGGGCTAAAGTGGTGGATACCACGATGGGTAAAGCGATTAACAAGGTCAGCGTTTTATGTTATTAAATGATTCTTTGTTAAATATATGAAATGGTGATGAGCATGTTATATATGTATTTTATTAAATGATGTTTTAATTATATTTATGTGCATAAGGGCTTGGGATATGAATATTGGAGGACGGGTGTACATATTTTATGTACGTGGTCTAATGCTAGCCTTGTGCTACATTAGCGCTTGATGTTAGCTAGGTGCTACGTCAAGGGAGGTGTTGGCTAGGTGCCCATCTCGGCGGTTGACAAACGGTGTGTGCATCACCGTAGATTGATTGATATGTGGGATTCCTCTACGGGATCGGTGGCTTAGCCACGGCCTTGAGCAGCAAGTCCGGCAAGGTAGGATATGTGGATCACGATGTGATCGGTGGTGGATTAGCCACGGCCTTGGGCAGGAGTCGCTAAGGTAGGTGTAATGGATGGACCTAGGTTGGGTTGGGTCATAATTGCATATTTATGTGTATGGATTTGTGTGGATATGGGCGAGCCCATATGTATGGAGACATGTGTAATGACTATGCTTTGAGTCTGTTTGACTCACCCAAATTTTTACCAACATTTCGGGTGATGCATAAAGCTTGGATCGGGTTGGAGTGGATACGAGGTGGCCCATGCAGAAGATATTTTAATTAATTAAGTATTTATATATTTTCAGTATTTTGATTAAGTGTTTATTGTAATAAGGCCCATTAAAGTATTTAAGTATTCTTATTAAGTACCTTTATTATTTTTTTTTGATGGATTGATAACTGAATTATGATTTGGAAATGAGTTATTTCAGCAATTTACATTTTGGAATATCTATTAAAGTTTTAAATCAGGAAATGTGTGACAATAAAAGTTTTACTTATAAATTTTAAAAAAAAAATACAAGGTTTTACAAAAGTCAACAAGATTTTAATGTTTTATCTTAAGTCAAAAATATTTTCAAACGTTTTTCCGCAGTGGCATTTCAAATTCGGTCGTAACAAATGGGCCGGATTTGGGGTGTTACAAAACATATGAATAAAGAAACTTTGAATGAAATGGTTTAAAAATAATAATGATAATAAAAATAATAGTAATAATAATAATACTACTAAAGATAATAATAGCAATAATAATAGTAATAATAATAGACGAATAATAATAATAGTAATAAAATAAATAAATAATAGTAATAATAATAATAATAAAGTAAAAATAATAAATTAATAAGAAAAATTATGATAATAATAATAGAAAATATGAAAAGAATAAATAAAAAAACAATAATAATAACACAGTGGTAGTAAAGTAATGATAATAGCAAATATAATAGTAATAATAAAAATAATAAGAATGATCATGAGAAAAAAAAACTAGTAACAATATTAATAATAATAATATTAAAAGTAATTAATACTAATAATGATAATAATAATAATATTGATAATAATGAACTAATAATAATGGTAAAATATAATATTAATAATGATACTAACAATAATAATAATGATAAAAATAATAATAGATATGATAATAATAAATAATTAAATAATTAAACATGATAATGATAATAAAATAAATAAACAAAAAGGACAAAATAAATAATAAACAACAAATAAAGAGGAAAACAAATAAATTGAACGAGGGGCTAAATTAAAAGAAAAATAAAAGCAAAGTTAATGAGTAGTCGATTCGATCCGTCAATTTCGAATACGAGGTAAGTTCGTATAATTGAACTTAAATGCGTACCTATCTATTTGATGGATGGAATTGATATAGTAATTATTCTATTAGATAAATGTTGAGATATTAAATGAAATGTACGAATTGAGTAAGGCAAGTTGCCGAATAAGACCATAGTCGGGCTATGGCAATCGAATAATAAGACCATAACCGGGTTATGGCATGTGAATGAAAGACCATGGCAGGGCCTTGGCAATATATGTGAAAGACCATAGTTGGACTATGGCATCAGAAAAATCGATGAATTTGTATCAAAAGCAATTGTAAACCGGAAGGGTTTAATAAGAGTATTGATGAGAAATAGATATGTATCGATATAGGTACATACGAAAGATTATTTAAGTATCGAGATATATGAAGTTGAGAAATTATGAATGATGATATGGATAAATTTTATGATAGCTCACGAATTGATGCTTTAAATGTTTATGATATAATCCATTTTGAATTGCTAATGAATGTTGTGATTATTTCATGTTCACATACGAACTTACTAAGCTTTATAGCTTACTTTGTTTAACTTTCGTTGTTTTATAGTTCTACGAAGCTAGCTCGGATCCAGGGATCGTCAAAGACTTCATCGCATTATCGATCATCTATTTTGGTACTCTTGAAGCTATGTATATATGGTATATGGCATGTATAGGCTTGTGTCAAAATGGTTTATTTGATGGATGTGTATTTTGGCCATTTGTGTTGGCATAAAATGATGAACTTGATGATGTTTTTGAATATGCAAATAGTTCTACTTTAATGTTTGGAAATAGACCTATATTGAATGAATGGAGTTGAAGTGATTATGTATATTTGAGTTGGTTTAGTTAGATAAATTATATATGTGAATTATGCTTAGTAAAGCAAGATGAATTGATTGGTATTTGAATAGGTAAATGGTATGGAATTGAGTATTGAATTTAGTTGAAATGAATATGGTATGATTATGTATTGGTTGATGAACTTTGGCAGCATATTTGTGACTTAAAATGATACCATATAAGCTTGTGTAGGTATGTGTAAAAAGGGTGGCAAATTGGTTTTGCAAATGGCCTATTTTTGTCCACACGGGTAGAGACACGGGCATGTGTCTCAGCCGTGTGCGACACACGGTCATGCTACACGGCCGTGTGTCCCTTGGTGTTGAAATTGAATTGAAGTCAGTATGCTCCACACGGCCTCACACGGGGGCGTGTGACCAGCCGTGTGGCACAAGTCAGTATACCCCCTAAATGGAACACGGCCTAGCACACGGGCGTGTGACTTGGCCGTGTTGTATGAGTCAGTATACCCTACAGGATTGGCACGGCTTGGCACACGGGCGTGTGTGGCCACTTCGAAGGGCACACGGGCTAGATACACGGGCGTGTGGTCGGCCGTGTGACCCAAGTCAGTATGTATGCCCTGTTTTCACACGGCCTGAGACACGGGCGTGTCTGGAGTTGTGTGAGGCACACGGCCTGTTCACACGGGTGTGTGACCCTTGTATGTTTGAATAATTTCTAAGTTTTCCGAGAATTTTATATGTTATCGGTTTAGTCCCAAATCACTTCTAAAGCATGTTTATGGCCTCGTAGGTCCTCATAAGGGACAATGTGATCATGTTTAATGGTATATGAATATAAATGAATAAATGTATGAGTTTTGTATGATAAATGATGTGTATTGATCGGTAATACCTCGTAAACCTATTCTGACAGTGAATACGGGTGAGGGGTGTTACACCGTGTGTGGCCATATTAGTGCAGAGTTCACACGGGCATGTGTATAGGCCGTGTAACTCACTGTTTGTGACTTAGGACCACACGGGTAAGCACACGAACGTGTGCCCAAGCCGTGTGAGTCACACGGGCAATGACACAGCCGTGTGTCCAAGTCATGTAATTCTCTGTTTATATGTTAGAACCACACGAGCAGAGGGCATGGGCGTGTGCCCAGGCCGTGCGAGTCACACGGGCAAGGGCACGACCGTGTGTCCAGGATGTGTGGCATTATCAAAGAGGCCCGAAACCCGTTTTTGAGGCCGTAAATGTGGTTTATGATTGATAATAATTTCCCCATTGTATGACTGATCTGAAATTGATTGAATCGAGAACTCTCTGATACTCTGTAACAGACATATGAATATTATAAATGTAAGTGTATTATGGATAATTATACTCTGCATTTGCATGGGTTGGGATGTTATGAAGAAGGAAGTAATCTACTCTGAATCAGTGGTTAAGCTACTATGTAAATAGTTCCGATTCTGGCGCTTTGACGCATTATTATCCAGCAGCTAAGCTGTGTTACTATAAACGTGTCAAATAGACACTTTGTGGTGTGTAGGGATGGATGGGTATTGAATGTCCTTAACGGTGTGTTGGGATGGTCGAAGATGGTGTGTAGCGGATGGGGTTTAGGAATATCTGCATCTGTATCTGATCTGCAATATATATATGAGTTTGCATATATATATAAATATCTGTATACAACTGATCTATTCTGAATCTGAATTGTAAATAGTCCTGCACCGAACCGAATCTTTGAATATGAGCTACTTTATAAATGAATACTAATCGAATAAGTTCACAACTCATTTTTTCTTTGGTTGGATTTCAGGTAATCCCCAATCTTGAATGGGTCAGCGCAGCGGATGCTCGGTCAAGCATTTACTCTTCTTTAAGTAGTGTATTAGGATTTCGGCAAACTATAATAGTATGAATTTGGAAGATTATATACTTAATTAGTTTTATGATGAATGCATTATGGAATGTGGTTTAATTTTATTGTGCTGTTGTGTGACAATTGATAACTGATAAGGTAACTCTCTAAACTTAGGCTGGATGTCCAGGCTGGGTTTAGGGTGTTACAATTAAAGTATATTTAAAAAACTATGTATCAGTCTTTTAACTCATTTATGAAATAAAATGTTTTCAATCCTCTTACGAGTAAAAGAAAAATTTTATATAATAAAAAATATCAAATTTGTAAGTTGTAAATTTACTTCTTCCACTTTAATTTGGTTGTTTTAGTTTTTGTAGTTTTCAATTTTTAAATTTTCACTTTTGATTAAATGATTATTATTAATTTTATTAAGTTAAATGATGTTGATATTATTATATAGAGTGGTGGTTAAGGCTCTTGTCAAACACTCGTTTGACCTGGATTTGAACCGTTATCCCCACCCATATAAAAAAAACATTTTATTACATGTATAATACCGTGCCAACTTGCTATTTCCACATATCACTCATTAAAAAGTTAGGTTATTTTAGTTAATAGATTTAATAGTTATTGTTTGAATTATGATTGAAACTTCAAAATCGAAAAAGCAAAGGGACTAAAAATGATCAAATTAAGAGTATGGAAAAAATCCAAAAATTATGAGATCAATAGCAAAATCTGACCTAACAAATTAATTACTATCATTTAGTTGAAGACTAAAAATTCAAAATTCAATCCGACATTTTAAGAATATTAAATCTCTCAACTTAACCACTAATTCATTTTTTAAATTTCTTTTTTTAAGGATAGTTTAACCTATTTAATTTAAAAAAATTATATAATTATTGAAATCATAAATATTCTTATAATAAATTTCTTAGTTTTAAAAAATTTATTTAATTTTAATATTTTTATTGATATTTAATTAACTTGTAACACTAATTGAATTTGACATAAAAGTAATAAAAACAAATGAAGTGTCATGGTTTTACCCTCTTATCTTATAGCTTACCTTTTGATTTATATATATAACCGTAACTTTGAATCCGGTTTATCTTTGAGTGTTGTAGTATCTTAGATAGTATTTGAAAAGTCACAGAATAATTGAATTTTGGTGTAATTTTTTTTATGTAATTACATCTAAATCTAATTTTAAAAAATTATTTTTATACGAGTTATAAAAAATTATATTATAAACATGAGCTCGTATGAGTGTTTGAGATGGTTATGAACAAAATATTTTATATTTTAAATCCTAAAAAAATTATATTATAAAAATAATTTGTGTATTTTATGAAGCTATAAAAAATTATATTGTTTAAATCTTAAAAAAATTCTAAAATTATGACCAAAAAATTATTTTTATAAACATGTTATTTATTTATAAAAAGTTAATATTACGTTTTCCATTCTATTGTATATTATAAATAATAATTTGCATGTTATAAAAGTGTTATAATATATTTATTTATAAAAAGTTATAGCTAAGTATGGACACAACTTATTTATGTATCCATGTTATATATTATAAAAATATTACTTTTGGACAATTTATAAAACTTTTTTTATAAAGGTTATATATTATAATTTATGTTATTTTTATTTAATTTATGTATTATAAAATGAGATAAAACTTAGTATAAGTCTTTTTCCAAATTAAGTTTATATAAATTTTTATAATTAAAGCTACAAACTATTCAAACTGTGAACCAAAATATTATAAGGTTGGTGCTAATTACCCAAATAAAAAATGTTTTCTTGCACTATATCGTGGAATATGATACCATTTGAAAAAATGGTGTCAAACACAAGTACCGTAAAATAACTCGCGAACTTTTTAATTAGTTTAAGACATTCAAGGCTTCAAAATGTAGTTAAGAAAACATTTTTTTATTCTAAAAAAAGTTCACATATTAACAACATCACCTTAGTATAGTATAAGAAAATGTTGGACTGTATTAGCATATTGCATATTTCATAACTTTAATTATAGGTGGAATTGAGATGATCCATACTTCGTAGAGTACATGGAAGAATAAAATCTTGATAATCTTAATGATGTAAATTCAAATTCGGATGATGATGACCTTAATCAAGGACCAACAACTGATGATAATGAGCATGTGTTAAATATTACAAAAAGAACAACCCAACAAATATGTAGTAGAACAATTAGATAAAATTGCACATAATGTTTATTTTTCTTGCTATTTTTATTAGTAATCGTATTATCCACTACTTTTTTAGGCTAACAGAATAAGTATGATGATTTGATTTAATTTTTGTTACTTGCTTAGAAATTATTTTTATTATAATAATATTTCTTATAATAATGAATATTTTTAAAAAATATAAATTATGTAACTATGTAATTACAATTTGTATTACCAAACATGACGTAAAAAATTACGATATAATTACACTTTATTAATCAAACATATCTAAAAAATTATAATTTTTTATAATTATATTTTTATTCAATTACACTATACTATCCAAACATACTCTTAGAAGTGAATTTGGTGGAAAGAAGGAAATTTGAAAAATGTAAGAAATGGGGCTCAACCCAAAGGGTTGGATGAGAAGGCCAATTGAAGATAAGGTAGACAATTGAGGATATTTGGAAAAGAAAAGGCCCACCATTTCAATCAATCATTACTCCTCTTCTATAAGCCCCATAGGCCATAGCTAATAAAAGAGGAGGATTTTCTTTAGGCACTGACTGTGATTGACTGAACAACCTGCTAACTTTCTTTTAATTGTAATGAAAAGCCAAAAATTCTAAGCATGAAATCAACATGGGTCTAAAATATGGAAACAAAAAGTATAAATTACTTCAAAATTATTAATTATAAATTATTTTCGAATTTTAAATACATGTAAGATCTCTTTAAAGTTTACACCGATCATAAATCAATTATGACCGAAAAAATAAAGGTAATATCCTTAACTATTAATATAATTTACTCAAATCAATTTAAATTTTAAGCATCATAAATAACTAAAATGAAATAAAATATTAAGGGATTTATATGTGCTGTATTAATTTTTAAATATAGATAAAGGTATTTGGAATGAAGTATATGTATAAATGCACCTGCTTATTGGTATACAATTTCAATCTCCCCACCTAAGTAGTGGATTGCTTTTTGTTCCAATATATTGAAAATCATATATGTTAGAAATTTATAAATATAAATTAAATTTTAAAAAAATAAAAAATAAACATAAATATAATAATATTTAAAAATTAAAATAAAATTAAAACAAAGGTTTTAGTTGTGCATCCATGTTATTTTGATTTTTTTTTACCAAATTTACAAAGGTTTTTTATATTATAATTTTGATATAATTAATAAATTTATAAAGAGGTAATCAAAATGCACAATTTTAATTGTAATATTAATATTTAAATAATTGAATTTTAAATATATAATTTTTATTAAAATTAATAATATTATTATAGAAAATAAACCCAAATTCAAGAAAGGTAAATAGAGAAATTTATGTGTATAATTGGGCATTTACTCAATGTATATATCATATCATTAATGTAAATAAAAAATTTCATAATTGAAATGATTATTGGAGAATTACAGTAGCAATTAAAAGATTGCTAACAGAAATTGCTTTAATATATTGTAGTATGTTTGGAAAAAATATATGTTTAACCTCATTTCAACACTTGATAAATTGACAACCCAAAATTTCGAAATGTATATTTTGTCAAACCTGTTTTTAAAAGGAATGATTTGCAGAATTAATTAAGATAGAATTGATAAATTTTATTACAAAATAAGTTATATTTTTAATACAATTTGTATTAACTAAATCTATAATATATTAAATTAGTTGTATACTATAATTAGATCTGAATTATATTTATTTTGTAGTCGTAAATTACTAAATTAAATGTATTTTTTATTACAAAATTAGTTTTAGTATACAATAAAAAAGGAAAGAAATTTGTTTTTAAAAGGAATGATTTGGGTCATAATACTATTGAATTGATCAAGGTAAAATATTAATAACTAATAATTTTTTTAATGTAACAAAGGAAAGTATACACGAAATTATAGAATAAGTTGTATATTTCAATTGCATGAACTTGAAGAGTTTCGATTCCTTGCTTATCAAAACTCCAAGTTATACAAGGAAAAAAGCAAATTGCGATAAAAAGGAAAACTTTTGTATTAGGTCAACAGGTTTTTCTGTTCAACTCCCGTTTGAAGTTGTTTCCGAGAAAGCTAAGGTCATGGTGGACTGGCCCATGTACTGTCACTCGTGTGTTAACTAATGGAGTTGTGGAGCTTCAAACTGACGAAGGTCAGAGATTTTTAGTCAATGGGCAGTGAGTGAAGCTCTATTTAGGGGGAGCCTTGGACGTTTTAAAGGAGGTTCAATATTTGAAATGTGAGGACGATGGTTCTACCAGCGTAAATTATGAGTTGGATGGAAGAGGGAAGTCGAGGGAGCGTGTGATCTCCTCGAGGAGATCTGAGCTTTTGTGGATTAGAGTAACAGTAAATTGTTTTTGTTCTTGCATTTTATTTTACACTGAATAAACGAATTTTAATAAGTTTTGATTGTGGATAATTTTGAACACGGTTAGATCAATGTATATAATTTTACGTTAGGGTTGTCAATTTTAGTACCTTTTCAATTAGAGTAGGGTATTTAATTCTTGAACTTAGTAAGATAGAATTGTGTTGATTGGGAGAAAATTTAATGGTTTTGTAGGTGTTTTGGAGTTTTGAACAGTGAAATCGTGATATCCATGATAGGAATCGTGATTTCTCGTAAAGACCCAAATTAAAAAAAATGATTGGTTAAAATAGTGGTATTATGACACCATACTACTAGGTATCACGATACCTTAGGCAGATTCGAAGGGTATGAGGATTTAAACAGGGTATATTGCGACATCCTATACTGAGTATCACGATACTCCTATCAGGATGGGCGATACTCAGTTAGGGCATCGCGACCCGCATGTTTTGGAGGCTTAAAAAGCCTCTAAATACCCTAAACCCTTATTCTCCCTTAATTTTTTTCTAGCTTTCAAATCCCTAAAACCCAAAAACACTTTCCTTCATTATTATTTCTCTCAATCTCCCTATTATTCCTAACGAATCCTCACTCTTCGCGATATTCGTTTTGCTTGTTTTTGCCTTTCTCTGCTTCCTTTACAAAGGGCTTATCCATATTGAACTGACACGACACTATCAAACGTCGCCATAAAACCTATCGTCAAGCGTTCTAGACATTATTTACTATTTAATAGAGCGTGGAACTTTCATTTCATTTTTTTTTTTGGTATTTGTTATCTCTATTCTTGTCTTATTGCAAAATGCCTCATAGAAGACTTAGCTCGATGGGCTCACACGATATGTCGACGAAATCTATGGAACAGAGTGATTGGAAATTTGAATCTCTTGAAGCAAATGAGTTCTTCCGAGAGCTTCACAAAAGACCATTCATTCAAGAATGTGGATTTGACTTCGAAGATTATTTCAAAGAGGAATTTTGGGGACTAGTACGATTCTATGGATAGCGTGATTCTGCCTTTATCCATAAGAGTTTGTAGACTCTTCTATGGTGCTGCAGTTTTATGCCAATTTGAAGTTTTCTAGGCCGCACACAGTTATTGTGAGGGGTCGTATAGTACGAATTTCACCCTCTATCATTTCAGAATTTTATAATGTGTCACATAATGAGAATGAATATATTGAAATTCTCGATTTAGGAAACTTTCACAATGTTGACTTGGATAACATCATACTTTATTTAACAAAAGGAAAGGGCGATTAGATACGAGATGGAGATACGAATCTCTCATGCCCATTTTGTAACGCCCCAAATTTTATAATTCTGTTTCTGTAAATTCTTGACACAAATCTATATCTGCTTTAGTGGTTAAGTGTTCTGGGTATGTGTGTGAGGTCCCAAGTTTAAGCCTTACCTTTGGTAAATTTTGGTATTTTTCTGACTTAAGTCTTATACTTGATCAGTGGGCTTATATTAAATTATTTATAAGACCATATCAGAATGGGCTCTTTGCAGTCCGGTGGTTAATTTGAGTGTTAGGTTCTTTGAAGGTCTTGTGTTTGAATCCCTGCGCGAGCGTGGGAGATTATTTTTGCTCGGTTTTGCGCAAGTGTTTCAGTATAGTTGGAATTTTGAGAAGTGGGTTAATGGGGGGTTATCTGATTTTATTTTTATTTTAATATTTTTCGCAAAATTCTAGTTTTCTTCCTAACGTTACTCATCTTCCAAAACAAAGAAAAATCCCCAATCTTACTTCGTTTCCTTTACTCTCTGTCAAAGGGTAATTTTTAATTCTTTCCTTGACTCTGCCCTTGCTCTCGTGCGATCTGAACGTTTGGTTTTGGTCTTTTCGGTAAGTGGTACGTTTGCATTTTTTTTTTTGTCGTTTGACTTCTGAGGGTTAATCATTGCTGTACTTTTTGTGTAGGAGATGTAACACCCCTTAACCCTAAAATGTCGTCGAAACAGGGTTACGAAGCATTACCGGACATTACAGACAACTTACGAATATTATACAATTAATTAACATTTATAATATAATATATTCATTAAGTCCCTTTCATGGACCCTCGAAGCCCAAAATACGAATTAGAAGTGAATCGAGACTTGATTGGGTGCTCCGGAAATTTTTCGTAATTTTTTTTTTTGTGTGTGAACTCAATATAACTCCTTTATAAACATCTAACCTTTCCTGCAATTTCAAACCACAACCAATCCAAAACCAATGGCACAACCAAAACAATTTATGCTCAAATACACCTAAATCATAACCAATTCATTAACACAATAATTTAATAATTAAACATTCATAATATCATTCAAAGTTTACTAATAACTTCATTCATTTTCCATTCAAACTTAATACCAAATTTTATAGTATACTTTTTACCATTTCACTTAGACTAAGTTCAAAACATTATAAATCATCCATACTTTATAACTAAATTCATATGACCCTTGTATATAACCTAGGTACATGGCACATTTACCAAAAGGAAAAGTACATCACCAAAGTTGTGCTGAAGTCGGGATTGATCTGGATGTTGAACGGGACTTTTGACTTCTTCGACTCTTGACTGCATACGGAAACAATGCGTCACTGAGTATGTCTATACTCAGTAGTATTACCATAATTCAAATTATAATAACAATTAATGGAATATAATATCAAACATGTAACAATTGAATTTCTCAAGTACTAATTCATTCTTAAACTTTCATTCATTAACAATAGCAACTCAAATTTTAGCTATTAAACACTTACAATCACATATCATAAGCTTCAATTCCATTCACTTCATGAACATTTAGTTCATGCCTTCCATTTCAAATCTCAATTTTAATTCACAATTCAATTTTCTCATTTCTTTCAATAATTCAATCAATCAAATTCATTCGATTCTTTATTTCATTTATTCACCCCTATTAACAAGACTCGGACCTTGGCGGATACAGGGATCCAACCAAACACACCAGAATGGCACCCAGTGCCTCATCAGATAGTTCAAAGCAATATAATTGACACCCAGTGTCTCATCGGCAAAGCCGAAGAAAGTTGGTACCCAGTACCTCATCGAATCTATCCGAAGTAATATAGTGACACCCAGTGTCTCATCGACTCGAGGTCGAAGTATCCCTAAACACTTCCAATCCTATGGCATGCCAACTATATCCGACTTAGCCCGACTAGTTAATAGGGTATTTACATCACTTTCCAATATCTAATCAATACACATTTCAGATAATTTCACTTTGATTCAATTCAATTCGATTCACTTTTCCAATCAATGTACAATTCATATATTCACACATATTCATAATTTCATTCACTTTTATTCAATGCAATATTCATACTCACCTCAATTTTCACTTACCAAGTACTTTAATTAAAATTCAACAATTAATGATAATAAATTCAAATTATAGTAATACAAACCCGAAATTCTTAATTTACTCCTCGGTAATCTTCTCCTTTCCCTTTTGAGCCGATACCTCTGGTTCTTTGTTAGCTACGAAAATTAAAATAAATTTACAATGATTAATACAACATTAATTCACATTAAATACTTGAATTTCTATTCAATTTCTACCTTAATTTTAATTTAGTCATAACTAAATTCATCTATTTTTCTACCTCAATTTATACCTTATTTCTACTCAAATTTTAACTAGACTTAAACTTAACAACAAATTTTCAGCATAAAAATCATAATTTCGAATTTCTTTCAATTTAATCCCTATTATACAAAATTTATAACTTATTCTATAATTTAATCCATCTCCCACTTCTAGTTAGAAATTCTATTAATTCAATCCCCAATTCACACTTTTACTCAATAAAATTTAATGTCTAAAAATCTAATATCTTTCAAAATTTCAGCACATACTTAATAGTATTTTGTTCTAGTTTCATAAAAACTCAAAAATTATAAGAAAAGGACTTAATTTAACTTGCCAATTTGAAATTGAACCTTGAAAACCCTAAATTTCTTCTTTTCTTTTTTTTTTTTCTTTTCTTTCTGTTTCGTCCCCTATTCTGTTTCTATTTCCTTTATTTTGTTTCTTTAGTTTATATATATATATATATATATATAATATTAATAATAATATAATATAATATAATATAATATAATTAAAACATAAATTATCTTTATTATATAATAATATAATAATATATTAAACATAAAAATCTTAGATTTTCCTCACGATAATTCGCCTCAATTTATACTTTTGGTATAATTGCTCTTTTAGTCCTTTTTATTTTCTTTTAATCTATAATTTAACTTTTACCCTTTATTCAATTTAGTCCTTTTTATTAATTACTTCTAATTAAGTCAAATTCACCTATCTAAAACCTAATTAAACACACAACTAGTCTCGTAAATCTTTCTAATAAATTTTTACGAACCCATTTCGCTAAGACAGAGACCCGATAATGTATTTTTTCGATGCCCGTGAATTTTGGGTTATTACAAGAGAAGTGGTGGAAACAGCAGTTTCTTTGCAAAGATGAAACTTGTACGAGTAAACGGGGGTGTAGACGGTAAGTGAGACCACCTTATTCTGTTTGGATCAGAGGAGTTGGTTAATCGATGGCTAATTTCGTGTTGGGTACTCTGTTTTTAGGTTCCGAAGGGCTCGGGATTACTTTTGCATCATAACCGTAAAAGGTGTGTACTCGAAAACGCAGAAAACGAGATTCGGTGAAAGTCAAAAGTGCAAACTATTGACGCCACACGGGCGTGTGGTCGCCCGTATGATAGGCCTTGTGCCACAACACGGCCGTATGATCGACGAAGGCCATGCCGTGCGCAAGACACGACCGTGTGATGACCGGGGTGTGGCCGTGTGGGCCACACGAGCGTGTGGGCCCACACAGACACGCCACACAGATGTGTGATATCTGGGCCAGGCCGTGTGATCCACACGGCCAAGGCCAATCTGGGCGTGTGGGCCCATATGGGCAAACCACATCGGCGTGTGGTTCCATTTAACTAAAATGTTTCCTAGGGTTGCACGGGTCACCCAAGTCGACTGTGAACCTACTGTAGGGTCGGTAAGCGCTACTTAGACCCTAAATTGTATGATCTGAATATATAATGTATGTGTTGAGCATGTTAAATTTATGCATGTTTACTGATCCATATGTATGAGTGATAACTGAATTTTAGCATGTAAGCATGTATTCCGGTATGACTGCATTGAGCATGTTTAGTTGCATCTGCGTTGGGGTGGGATGATTGATTATTGGGGGAAGTGTACTGAAAGGCTTTCATGCCTATTATCTGGTAGCTCAGCTGCAATATTACTGATATGTGCCGCATTTGGTACGACTTGGTGTGTAGGGTTGGGTGGGTGTTTTAAACCCCACATGGTGTGTAGGGTTGGTCAGAGATGGTGTGCAGAGGCTAGTGGGTAGGATACTGATTTCTGTACTGTATGCATACTGCATCTGAGATAGGCTAAGGCCCTAATCTATATTTGAGACTCTATCTGAATGGGCTAAGGCCTAAACTAAATCTGAATCTGTAATGGGCTTAGGCCCCAGACTGCATTTGACTGATAACTGTTGTTTGACTGTATACATGTCTTCTGTGGGGATTACACACTGAGTTTACGTAAACTCACCCATTTCAATTTATCTGTACAGGTAATCCCTAGTCTTAGATGGATCTGTGCGGCAGAGGACTCAATGGTGACCACATGTCTATTGAACTGCGTAAATTCCATTTATGATTTTTAATTCCTATTATTTTTGGGGTATTTTTTTATGTAATTTGGACTTTTGGGACTGCTTACCTTTACTTTGGTTTTTATCTGTTTCCATGGGCTTTTAAATTGCAAAACTCAACGAAAACTCAGTTTCACTTAAAACAACATTTTTCTAAACGCGAACGGTTTTCTTTAAATATCACGGTTTTAAAAGCTTCTGCCATAGAACATGTTTTTAAGAGAATCAAATTAACGAGAAAATGATTTTGAAATCAACGAGAGATTAATAAAAGATAATAAACGGAAACGGTTTTAACTTGACAAATTCTCTTTCAAATCCCATTCCATGTGACATCGTCAGATTCGACCATAACGTCTAGGCAGAGTTTGGGGTGTTACACATTTGATAAGTTTCTTTCACTCACTTAGCCAAACTTTTGATTCAATTCTTTTGCACAAGAATTTTCCCTTTGCTCAAATCTAAAACTGTCGGTCATTTCTGTGCCATTTTGTTAAATGCCATTTTGTAGAAAAAGCGCGTTTGTGTAGGAATATAGATTTATAGATATATAATGCGATGTGTGGTACAAAACGAAGCTGATATATTCTTCCTACATTTAATCACCGATTTATGCCGACTTGTTGGAGTTCCTATGGAGTAAAACGAACAAGTTACTTGTCCAACTACAATTTTAAGGGGCGGCCCCTTATATGGGAAAATACAAGAACTTCAACAAGAGTTGCATAACAAGAGAACCTGAAAGCATAAAAACAAAGAAAATTTAGTGTATTCTTCGTCTAAAGAATCACAAATAGAGAAAATGTTACAAAACCTTGTAACAAAGATGGATGAGCTGATAGAATGGAGGAAATCTGATTCCAATATGATTAAAGCGATGAAACCATTTGTTGAATGCTACGTAGGTAATTACGGGTTAGATGCTTCGGTCTATCAGAGATACCACAACCATGTAGTGTTCAAAAAAGGTGTGGAAAGAAGTATCGAACAAATAAAGAGAATGAGACTAACCAACAAATGAAAAAGACTGATTCTACCTCAGAGAAAGACAAAATGGAGATTATGTTCGCATTGGCGCTAATGGATATTATGTTCGCGTTGGCGCTACCTTCATGAGGAGGGGTAATCTTAAACGATAGGAGAGAGTGGCCAAAACGAGCGCCGAGGTGTGCGGCAATGAAGAGTAAAGGAAAACCACTGATGATGCATTTTATTTATTTTTAATTTTTATGCGGCATGTAAATTATTAAACACGTTTGGATTTGTTTGTTGTTATTTTTATTTTTAGTATTATGTGGTTGTTTTTTTTCTTTCTTTGTTTGTCTTATGTGCAACGAGTTACCTTGAAACTCTGCACAACCATTCGAGCTTCAACAAGAAGGTGGACCCCCAAGCTAGTCTAATTCTCCATCTGAGGGAAGTCCGGTAACCTCCTATCTTTTTTTTTTTTAACACATTGGGGACAATATGTATTTTAAGTGTGGGGGGGATGCACATAAGTTTTGTGTGTGTTATTTTTCTTGCTTTCATGTTTATTTGTGTGTTTATTTTAATCTTTTTTTTGCCTTTTTAAAAAAAAAATTCAAAAAACTCCAAAAATATTTTTTCATTTTTGTTTTTATTTTATGTAAATGTATGGTGCTTGAACATGAATTGATTGACATTAGTGAATGGTAGTATGATATTGTGGATTGAGTTCTTTGAATGTATAAATTTTAATTGATGCTTGATGAATTCTTTACTTTGCGAATAAATTGTTTAGTTCAATTAATTACATTGTATAATAGGATAGAGGTAGTTGAAAAATTCTTCGTTTTATCCAAATGATCAATAAGAATGAAGATAGGTGTAGACATGCATGTTTTAGAAATTTCCATTATTCACTAAAATATGTAGAAGCATGTTTTAGTTTTGTATTTGTTGAAATGCTAAGGGATGACTTAAGGCATTGTTTGTGTAGCCTAGAGCGTGAAGGACCAACCTTAAATGCTACATTATCCCTAGCTCTTGAATTCAAGCCATAAATTGTCTTTGCTTGATGACCCTCTATGTTTGAAACCTTGAGCCGCAACCCTTCACAATCTCTAAACTTTGTATTACACTATTGAATGGATATCAAGCTATAGACATCGAGGGTTAGGTAGGAACATTGCGGAGGTTTCTTACAAAATTTACTTGAGTGACTAGTGAAGAGAGTTTGATTTAGCTTGTGAGTTATTCTTACTTAAAATTGTGCATAAAAAGAAAGAAAAGTGAGGATCAAAAGTATTGAGAGAGAAAAGAATAAACAAATGAAAAATATGCTCAAAATAAGAAAAAGAAAAGAGCATAACTTTAATACCTCAAAATCGTAGTGCATAAAAATGAGCTAATATCAATTCATCTCTTCCACATTGTTGGAGAGATAAGGAAGGAGAAATAAGGCGGTGAGATGAAACGATCACAATTAGGGGAATTGGGAACAATGTCGCGAGTTATGTTGTTCATAGTGCTTAAACCGTTTTGAGATGACATTTCTTTGAATCCGTACCAACCTAAGCCTCAGAACGTTACAAGCCACTAAGTCCTATGTGACCTTAGTGTCTCCTTTTACAAACTGAAACTTGTAGAAACTTATTGTAAATGAATAATTCAATTTCTTTCATACGTAGATACATCATATCTTCATGTCTTATTGTGATGAAATAATGTGTAAGATTTCATTTTCATAAATTACCTCTACTTTTGTTTGCTGTGTAACTTCTTGAACTAAGACGATTTGCTCTCGGAGCTATGAGTTTACAATACATCAATTTTGAGTTGTACAGTAAAATGAACTTAGTATATAATGCATGCATGTTCATTAAATGTCAAATAAATTCATTTTTCAAGGGTCGTCTTTTATTTTTGCATGTTTTGTGTGTTTGCTTGAGGATAAGCAAAAAGTTAAGTGTAGGGGAGTTGATCTGCCACAAATTGATGTGGCAAATTAACCTTTTTTGATATACTTAAAGGAGCTTTTTCTCGAGCAAAATAGTGTCTTTTATATAATTTTTTTTTATTTTTAGATTTTTAGTTAATAAGTGAAAATGTCTATTTTTTGCCCATTTTGTGACCCAATTTGCCAATGGTACCATTGGGAGGCCTAACATGTGATTAAGTGGTGTAGGGAAGTGTTGAAGGTTGAAAATGAATGAGAATGACACCAAGGAAAAGGGTATCACGATATCCACACCTTGGAATTGCGATACCTCCAACAGTATTGAAGAATGGAGATACCTTTCAGTGGTATCACGATATCCTCTTTGGGTATTGTGATATCCACCTTTTAAAGAAGACCCCAAGGCTCGACAATGCCCGAGATATTGCGATATCCTCTACTGGGTATCACAACATCGCCTTCGTTATAGGGACAAACTTGGACAGAAAGGGTAGCCTTTGTCCACCCGATCCACCAATCACCCAAGGTCAGTGCATGGGTATTTTTTGCAACGAAAAATCATTAGATGACAACTTAAAACAACCAAAATTGACTGAGGAGGAGGGAGACATATATTAGCTTAATTTTAGGTTTAGTTTTCTCTAGATTTTCTCTTCTTTTTTTTTGCACTTTTTCTAGGGTTTTCATTTTCTCTTCTTCTTCCTTAGTTTAGAGTTTATTTTTCTGCATTTACTTATTGTTCTTAATGTTCTTAGTGTTAGTTAAGTTAGTTATCATTGTAGCTTAGGTTTATTTGCACTTTCAGTCATTATACCTTAGTTGTGAGACACTTTAAGCTTTAGTTTAATGTATTTCAGTTTTTTCTACTTTAAATCTGTTAAAGTTTGTTCCTTTCATGTTTGTTACTTTAGATTTTCTTGATAAATTCTTTTATTTTCATGTTATTTAAGTTTACTTGAATAAAAATATCAAATTTCATATTTTTCTTAAGTTTTACTTTAATGGTTATTTTGTTGTCCATTTTCATGTTCATCTCTATTATTTTTAGCATGAATAACTAAACCTCATAGGGGGGTAGTTGATGGAAATGTAGGTAACCTGATTTTTTTGAACCAAGGATTAAATCGAGGTTACTGACAAATTACGTCTCTTTCAATACGAAATTGATGAATTCTGCTAGGTTTGTCGTCATGTGCTCGTATCATAGACCCTCATCGTATGATTAAGTCCACTGGTCAAAGGGTATGTTAGCGAAGTACACTGCACTGGGCTCGTTAACAGCCCACAAGTTTTCTAACATTTCATGAAAATGATGTTAGACGCTGACTATTAGACTTGTGTTGTTTATAGTAGTTAGCAACTACATGTCTTAAACAATACCTATGGTAAGTGCAGTTCCAAAGGCTTCCCTGCCATTCAATCACGCCCAGTATTTCGGACCCCCTATCGAAGATGACGCATATACTGGTTGCGAGACAACATGTCTCAATTTAGATAGGAAGAAATCTCAATCATTTATTGCCTCTCTCTATGTTATTGCGAAGGCTATTTGTAGGATTTTTTGATTACCATCTAACAAGTGATGCTCATATCTTTCGTACAAGAAGTTACCGTCGATTTTTATCAATGGCTTACAGTATCGAAAAGCTTGTCGACATTGGTCAAAAGTCCAAAAGAAACGATGAAAAACTCGGTGGCCTTGGACTAAATGATTTAGGTAGTACACAGGTTGCGTTTGCGATTCAGTTATGGAACATGGTACCCACTGACGTAGTACATGACACCATCGCCATAAATCATTTAAACGATGCGTCACACCCATTATGCATCTTCTTCATGGTTTTTTAGTTTTTGATCTATGCCTTGTGATACGACAATGTATAATTGTACTGGCTATGAATATTGGAAATTATAACCGACACAAGAATCTTGGGGCTCAATTTCACCATAGGTAATATTATGTTCTAAATCATCTCCAAATCAAAATTTGGATGATCCTGTTTAATACCTACAACAACATGAGTATTTCAAAATTAGGAATTCAATACCACAAATATCAAACAATCTTGACACAGTACCTATGACAACACACGTAGGCGGAACGGTATATTTCTTGATGGTCTACAACCCTATCTTTTTCTTCACAGAAGCCATGATATTCCATGGACATCTTTTGTCTCGCATTGCATATTTCGCCTCGAATTTCTCTAATCGGGATTTAACAACGTAGAAGTTTATCCCATTCTTTATGTTGTATCACTTCACCACTGCGACAAAAGCATCTTTAAAGGAAAACTCCTTCATCACTTCTAAATCACTAACATTCAACAAAGAACTCACATGGCTCGATCTTTTGTGTAAGAGTTCTAGAAACTCCAACCCACCTTCTACTGAGGAGTTCACATTATGCATATGGGTCAGAGGTAAGTATGCCCTGAATCATGGATCTTCTTCGGCAGCTTATCCGGACCTTCACCGTCTGAACCTCTATATTTTTGTTCAGTTGGAGCCAGCTTTGGTTTAGAAAATAATGTAATTTCCAAACTATCCGGCCCAGACTCTCGAATTAGATCGTCATCGGATTCAATACCCTTTTCAATCTCAACCCCCTAACATGTCCAAGGTTAGATGTCCCCTAGCCGATGGAGGTTGTAGGGAGTACATCATCATTTCTTATATAGTTGTTAGTACAGCCAAAATCACCTACAGATTTCCAACCGATAAAACTTGATGTCATACCTTTGTAAGTGTTCCCGACGTAGAATATCAGACTCTCGAAGTTGAAACTAAAACCACTAACAGAGTGTCGTGTCGGGGCATCAAAGTCTTGGTTAGCGCCATACCCTAACTGCAGGATGTTCTGTCTGTCTTGGTTAAAATCTAGGGATGAAACCAATGATTGTCTTTTCCTTGATGATTTCGAGATAGCATAATGGGAGCTTTCTAATAAAGTCATGAACCCATTGTACAACCATGTTGTTGGACTCTCAATTTCCTCTTCCGTTCCGACATGTCCAATTGGAACAGATGTCGACCTCCAATCGCTTTCATCTGTGTTGACAAACTCCATATATAACTCGAGTATTGGTGATCCACTAGCAAAATGCATTCGGACCATCGACTTGATCACTATTGGGCCTTTGACATAAAAAACCTCATATTTTATGGGGTCCGTCGACGTTAGATAGCTATATTTAAAGGACGATACTCTCATCTGGATGGATCCGATGACTTTTTGCCTAATTCTTTCACGGAGTTTCGACGATTGTATGTTTGGGTTGAAAGCCAATTGCGCTGTGTACGTTGATGAAAAATGGCCCCAACATCAGTGTCACAAACCATTGTAATAAACAAAAACATTAACTCGTCCACTTATTTTGAACCAAATAATCTATTCCACATGTTAAAAACAAAACATTATACAAAAAATATAGAGTAGTAATTATCCATTAACAAAAATAATTGAAACTTACTTGATATAATCACGTTTTTGCTCGAAATTTTGCCTTATGGAACGTCTTGTGAAATTCACCCTTGCACTTTAGTATGCTCAAAATTTTCTTATGGCCTCTCCAGCTGAACTACCAATCCATTTATACAAACTTGTGCCTTAGAAGCATTGCTTGCAAAGAAAATATCTTGGGAATACAGGGATATTTGAAGGATTCCTGCATGAGGAAAACTTTTCAGTGCTGGGAGCATTTTCACTCTCCCATTGTCAACCCTGCGAAGTTTTCCTAACATTTTTGCAGGCCATGCTTCTGCAAAGAAAATATCTTAGGATTCCTGGGTAATATTTTCAGGGCACATGGGTAGCTTTTGCATATTTACTCGTTCCCATTGTCAATCCTCATTTTACAATGTCTACCTCAAACACGAACACAATTAACAATTCAATCGATTAATCAAGTAATTGTACAGTTCAATCGAATACGATTTTAATTAGAGAATGTGTACATAAAAGTAAAGTTTTAATATTGATACATAGATTGATTTATATGGTCATATTTTACGTGAATTTTTAAACAAAATATTATTCAAACAAAAAAAAAAAAAAAACTTCTGCATGATTTGTTCGAATATTTTTTTTTTTAAATTCCACATTAGCTACCAAAATTATCTAATAAATTTACGTCCATTGAAATGTTTTTTTCTTACATGATCACCATATATTTAATAGAAAAAATTAAAAAATCACTCCAGCCAATTTAATAAAATTTTTTTATTGGTGTTAGGAATTCGAGTTGAATTGGTAAATTCAAAAACTCGAGGGTTTTAAACCTCAAACTCTAAACCCATTAAAACTCGAGGGTTTTCCTGCAATGTTCGCTGAAAACGTGTCCATCTCAAAGCGTTTTCCTGCAAAGTACACCGAAAACACTTCCAACTCAACGCGTTTTCAAAAATTGGCCTAATCCCACAAATATAAAAAAAAAACGGTCTAATTTGATAGATTTAAAAAAAAATTCGGCATTTTCTGTTAATTCAGTGGATTCATTTTCTTATTTCAATTGAATTATTATATTTATGGTTTTTCTTTTCTGTTTGTTACATAAATAAAATTGATTAAATATATTAAAAATTTAAATATAAATAAAATACATACATTAAATCTATATTATTCGTTTATACTTTTACATGAGATCCTTATATTATACACATCCAATAGCATAAAAACAATTTGTAAATTAATGAAAATCTGTAAAAAAAAAATAAAAAATGAGAGAACTATTTCATCATTTCTTTTGCTGTAGTTCAACCTCCGTCTCTTAAGTAAAAATATTTGAGACAAGAGCAAGAGAAGTATTTTTCATTTTTATTCTTTTTTCTATTAAATTATTCTTTAAGTAACAGGGAAAAGAATACCCTAACCACTAATCATCAACACATCATTTCCTTAACGGAAAAAAAGATGGACCAACAGAAGAATAATTATGAGAAACAGGAAATTATGTGTCGACTGGATGCCCCGGCCTCCACTTTTCTTTCTATGTACACAGTGCTCTTTGCCGTATGTGTCAAGATTAGAGTATGATCCTAAAAGAACCCAAAAAATTAGAGGAAAAAACAACCTGTTGGCCTTCATTTTAGTCTGAAAAGAACCCTTCCACTTCAGGATGTTCTTGTTTGGTTATCACATCAGGCAACTCATCTAAATAAAAAAAGTCAGTCCAATCTGGATCCTCCTCAAGGGGCTGTTGTTGTTGTTGTTCATCACTCACTTCTGCACCCTCCTTCCTCTCTTTACTATTTTCATCGTCTTCTTGAGGAGTTTTAAGTACATTTGCCTGACATATGCAGCTATCTGGGTTTTCATGAAACTCACCCTTGCCAGGTTTCACTTCTTGTGGTTCCCCCATGAACCCAATCTGATATGTTCGAACCTTAGAGGCAAACTCGTCCCATGTCATGTTATTTCGGTCCAAGAACAGTTTATACAGTTTCTTGGCGTTTGGTCGGATTGTTGGTTTGTGCCCAAAGTATCTCCTGCAATGTTCAAATATGCTTTTAGCAAAACCGGATGCAAACATCACTAAAATGCAAAAGAGTTGCATACCTTCGACCAGCTAAAATCCGAGCCATGTTTCCATTATTGTTTGTGACAAAAACATCACTTTCATCACAAACAATGTAATCCAGTGCTGCCATGCGACCCGAAAATGCTGAAAATGGTGCCAATTCCTCCTTGGTGGCTATAGTTTCTTTTGAATGGAAATTAGGGAAGAGTGCTTTTAGTGGTGCCAGTGTCTCTTCCCCTCTATATACTTCACCTGACGCCACATAAATGTGAACATCACTGCCAAAGCCCAATGCTCTTAGCATTAGACCAACTTCCTCTGGTGTCAGCGGGCATCTTCCATGCCTTCTCACCTTTTCAGGGTTGCTCACCTGCAGTTCATTCCAAAGCAAACATGTTTTAATGCTTCATAAGCTCTCTTTGGACTAAAGACGTGTATTCAACAATTGACATGGTCTTACATGTAAAGTTTTCCATCTCTTCCGGATTGCACCCAGTTCCCCGCTTTCTTTTTCTCCGCCACCATAATAACATCCAGAAAATGCAAGCATATCAGGTTCAAACCTATGGCAAATGATATATCATCAACCTGCATTAATAAAGTCCTTCGTATTTGACAGTAAAGATATTAAGACAAATTGGTTTTAACATCCAAGAAAAAAAAAATGACTGCAATATCTAAAGACAATATGATTTAGAGAAGTGCCCTTTACCTCAAGTGCAAGGCAATAAACTGCTTAGCTTTCATCCTCATCCTTTCAACCAAGATTTTTCCCAGTTCAAGAATTGAATCTGTGAATCTTAGAGCTTGGTAGTTCACCCTACATCTGAGCTTTTGTAAATCTGTCTCCAACCAATTTGAAAGTCTATAATCAAACTTGGTAAGCTCAACAGCCTGCAACAGGAAAAATATTTCAGTGAAAAGAATTCATTTTCTGTAAAACATACTTGTGTCAAGCTCAAGAAAACAATCAAGAGATGGATGAGCACAAGAAGATTAAAATATGAAACGACGGATTAAGGATCATCTTTCTTGGTGAATGAGATGATGTTTCACATCAACATGTGACATTAGTAATTCAGTATTACAATTATTATGATACAGATTTTTGTTTTTGCTCTGCTTTTAGCCAAAATATAGGATATGAAATGTGTGGGGGTATTTTAGAACTATTATTTACATGTTTTTTATTTAGAACAGGTAGAACACGAGTCTGATAGCATTTTGAATTGCATTTTTCTTTCTTTTTTTTTTTCTTTTTTTGCTCTGCTTTTAGCCAAAATATAGGGCATGAAATGTGTGGAGGTAATTTAGAGCTACTACTTACATGTTTTTTATTTAGAACAGGTAGAACACGAATCTGATAGCATTTTGAATTGCATTTCCTTGGAACACGCATGCTACGAGGAGTCCAAGCTTTACCTTCATTTCGTGGTAACTCTTTGATGATTTCAACATCTCGAGAGAGAGATGAAATGAACCAGTCAACATTGAATATTTCAGCAAACCCACTGCATCAAATACCCCCATCACATAAATGTAAAGAACATAAAAGTATAAACAATCCCCTGCATTTTGCATTAAACATGAATATAACACTAGACCTGGCATCTTTCCAGTAAGAATGCTGATCCAGCTTGGGTATGACCAGAGTTGCATTCAAAATATATGCTACAACAACAGCGTCTATTATCTGTTTCCATAAAAGTCACAATATTATCAGGACCAAATATATCAATTTATCGCTTTTCACTGTATGCTTTATGACTGTTAACCAGATTTGAGGTGAGCGTCCCATATGATTACATATATGTTCAATACATGTATGTTTAATTTTTTGAAGTTTTTGCATGTATCAGGAGGATTCTAATCTCATTCTCATGTACGAATGTGTGATTATTTTACGGAAATAAAATAAGTCCAGGAAACATAGATAACCAATAGCACCCAAAAAATTTAACGCTAGCTCTGAATGCAAATAAACAAAAGCAGCAACGCTGAAGCTGCTCTGTAAAATGTCTGTTTCAGAAAACTTACCCCTGTTCTCTGTTGATTTAACCCTCCACTGGTAGCTATCATCAAGTATCGGTTGGGATGTGTTTTCATATCAGCAGCTGAATCATAGACAGCATAGCTAACCATCAAATTTGCAGCGTAAGTATATCAAATTTGAAGCCAATTCTATATAGGGAAGATTCCGTTTCAAAACCAAAAATTATATATCATTAAACAAGAAAATAAGGATTCAAAATTTGGAATACTTTACATAGAAAGCTCTTAGAGGCATTGCTGCATCCATAGTAGAACTTTGATTGGCTCGAACTCCATAAATCACGACCTAAAGTTCCTCCGCTTGCCTTAACATCAGATAAAAAAAATTAAATCAAAACTGGTTTTAAGATCCAAACGAGTCATCAAACTCAACAAGAATTGCCACAAAGCTCGTACCGGAACTTGAAACACCATATCAAAATTAGACTCCACAACCTCTGTTTTCTTCACCGCCTAAGCAAAATAACAAACACAAATAAAAGACAAAACGAATCAAAGTCGGAGAATATTATATATTCTTTTTCAAATTTCGAGAAAACCAAACACATGAAAAACAACAGTAACGAAAAGAAAACCAGAAAACGAGAGGAGGTATAATGAATAATGTGACGTACGGAGGGGTGGTGAGAAAGGAAGTGTTCGGTGGCGGTAGGAGGAGGAGTGAAGACGGAGAAGGCAAAGAGTAAGAGAAGTAAACAACCGGAGACGGCGGAGATGAGGGAGAAGAGACGGTGGCGTTTACGCCATAGAATGACGTTAAGTCCGATGAACAACTCATTGGAGGCTTGAAGAAGGATGTTGTTATTGTTACGTTCCCTCTTCTTTTTCTTCATTTCCACGGAAAAAATAAGCTGTTTCAGATTCTTCAGCATCAGCATCTGACTTAGCAAACTGTTTCATGTAACTTTTGTATACACCAACTTTCCTTTATATAGAAACCATTTTACTGGGTATCACCGAAAAACAAAATACTCTATTTCTACGGACAATCCCTGTATTTTGTATTTTTAGTCAATTTAATCCCGATTTTAAAAAATCATGTCATTATTTCATGAAATTATCCTAAAAGGCTGACTTTGTGGAGGACTAAACATAATTAAATTATAATAAAAGAGTTAAATCTGAAAAGGAAAAGAATACTACAAATAGGTTTTTATAAATTTTATCAAAAGAAATCCAAATAAGATGTTTCAGACAAAGAAAATATTTTTTAAGATATATTATCGAGTAAAAAAGATTTAAAAGCTGTTTTGTTTATGTTAAATGATTACGTGTAATGAATGTTAACAAAATTATCTAAATATTTGAATTTTTGATAAAATATATCTTTATATTTAAAGCATTTGTATATAAATATTCGAATTAATGATAAATGCATATATTTTGTATATATTCAAAACAATCGAATATGGATAATTGTTTTATTTTTAATATTTATTTTCATTTTTAAATAAATGGTGATTTTATTATCCAAAGAAGCAGAATTTTAAATAAATTTGAATATAAATATTATAAGTAACTGTATATATTAATTTAAATGATTTAGACTTCACATTCTCCTTTTATGTTTTCCTTTGAAGCAATGCTGTCAAGATTAAATTGGTCCCGAGCTTTAATTAGTGACATATAATCTTCTACCATTTCAAATCAATAAAAAATAAGAAATATTAGCCCCTAAATTTAGATTCGGTCAAATAATTTAGTCTTTTTTTTTAATACCATTAAGAGGTGATGATGTAACATTAGAGAGAGTGTCATATAATTATTTTTTTTTAAAAAATATTTAAAAATTATAGAAAATATATAAATTTATAAAAAAATATATAAAAGTTATAAAAAATTCTTTGAAATTCTTTTTAAAAAATACTGAAAAATGCACCTCCCGAATAAATCTAAAAATATGGACATCCAAATTTATCTAAATTTGGACATATTAAATTTGTTCAGGTTCATGTGGTTATTTATAATAATTTTATTTTTTATATTTTCAAAATAAATTCTCGATTTTTAGATTATTTTTTTTAATTTTGATTGGGAGAGTCTAAATGTGCATTTGTCGAGATTCATTTGAAATAATGCATTTTTTTATATTTTTTAATTTCAAAAGAATTATTTAAAATATCAATTTTAATACTTTTCTATAATTTTTAAATTTTTTTTATAATTTTCTAAATATATGTTTTTTGAAATCTTGAAATCTTCATATTTTCTTATAAACTTTTTTATTTATTTATAAATTTCAATAATTTTTATATTTTTTCCTTTTTTTAGAATTTAAAAAACAAAATTTTAAAAATCCAGTTAAGAGTGCCACACCTTCACCTCTTTCTTTCTTTTTTTTTTTACAAATTTTTTTTTTCAACTTCTTGATAGACCTTGGAAGCTTCTAAAACTCAATTGTTTTTAAAACAACCTTAAAAGAATGAACTTCTTTCATCTATTTTCTTTTAAAGGATTGGGTAGAATTTTCCCAAGTCTTTTTCTTACCTTTCTTCAACTCTAGAGTTAGGAATCTTTGCAACCATGTTTTTATTGTTTCTATTGCTCTATCTAATCTTTCCTTTTTTTTAGTGTTGGCGAATTTAAAAGGTAATCAGAATTCCTTCATCTGTGTCGCTTCTATTATAAATTGTCTTATTAGATTATTATCCTTTTAAAGTCATAGTATTTCATTGCCTCTTTGAAGTATCAACTCACTGATTTTACTTTGATTAGTAATTTACTCCAAATATTTTAGAAGGCTGAATCGTTATAAGAATTGTTCTTCTTGTGAGAGCTAACAAGTGAGGTTTTTTTGGTTTCTTTTCTTCCAACACCTTGTGCAAATATGCAATATGTTTTCAAGTAATAATGTGGAAAAATTGAGTCAACTTTTGGCTCTTGTGGAGCAGTTGCTAGACTCTAGTTGCTGATATTGCGATGAAAAAGACCATATAGGGTATTGTTGTCTAAACAAGGCATATCACCAAGAGAGATTTTTGTGTGAGTTTTAGTCCAACTTTTATTATTATTCTAGATATGATGAGTTGCATGTTTTATCATCTATAGAAGAGATTCATGGAAATTGTGTAGATAGTTGCCCAATAGAATTAGACGCACCATTATTTCTTATAGAATTGTACCTCGAGTCGATGAAAATTAAGAATTGTGTGAGGGATTTGGGTAGTGTGATTGCCTCACGTAAAAAGGTTGAAAGTAAAGAGGTGAGAGAGATAAAAGCTAAATTTAAAGCCACATTTGATGAGAGAAGACACATGTGAAGTAAAATTCAAGAGTTGTGCTCAAACAGAAAAAGAAAAGCATGAAAAGAAGCAAATAAGCCATAACAAAGAGAGTAGAGGTTGATGCTTTCACTTCACTAACCATAGCTTGAATTTTTTTAGCAGTGTTTCTTTGTTTTAGGTTTTTAAACATCCAATAGGAAGAGTATGGTCATATTATTCCACGCATAATGCTCGAATTCGAGGATGAATTTTTTTTTGAAGAGAAAGGGAATGATACGAACTCAGGCGATGTAAATTCATTTGAGCTCAAGATTGATATATACGCGAATGGGGTGAAAATTATTAAATTAAACTCACCAAAGTTAATGTTTTTCACATTTGTACATTAGCTAAATTGTGACACATTTTTAGATGGGATCTAGGTATTTTGGATTGAGTTATCTACTTATGGATCGAAGGCTTGTCTCCTACTTTCGCAATGCACTTTGAAACATGACAATCCGAATTCAGGAACTCAAGTTATAGTTGTTTTATTGAAAAATGTGAAAATAAAATTTAATTAGAGGAGTTCAATATGAGGATTTTAAGTTAAAAGGCTTTGGAAGTCTCTTTAGCCACCCATTCGTATTCTCTATGCCTAGATTTTAGAGCTTTATGTTACTTAGAAATTTATTTAAGAGATTAAATATTTATTTATTGAGTTCCGGTTATATAATACATGTAAAACCAAATATTTAATTAGTTTTTCTTGTTTTTTTATTTATTAAATAGAGTTAGACTATGGATCAATTTATTAGTGTGGAATTTTAAATTATTTTCTTAAAAATTTATATTTCATTTAAACTTTATCATGTAAGTGTCTACATAAAAGAGGCTTGGTCAGTCATACTTGAACTTTTCTTTTTTACTTTGCGCAAAACAAGGTTTTTTTTTTTTTTTAAAGAGTTGAATGATTCTTCTCTTGATGGTAATTCCTTTGTCTGTTTGAAGCTTTTTTTCTTCTTCAAATGGAAGCATTGTTGACACATAAGAAGCCACTGGTGGTTAAGCCTTAATCAAGACAAGCCCTAAGTTTGGATCCTTGTTTGCCTAGTTCTGCATTATTGTTGGCTATGGTTCTTGCATTGATTCATATGATTTTTTGTTGTTTTACATTTTATTTCTCGGAGTACAACTGTTTTCTGTTGTAAAAATAATAGGTCAACTCCCTTTACAGTAACAATTTTTTTATTATTTTAAAACGGTTAAAAACAGGAAGTCAAAAGCAGAAGTAGAAGCAACACTCAACTAAAGCGAAAGCTCAGTTTTTTTTTTTTTATTGGGTGCATTTTTTAAAACTGTTAATGCATGATATTTATATTCGTTCATCACTTCATCTTTGCTAAAAAAAAAAAGCCTACAATTTCCTGCTGTTATTTTTACATGTGGACCAAGAAAAATGAAGGGTAGGAGTGTTTGCATAAAAAAAACCGCTTGCACATATCCATTGCTCTCTGTTTCCACGTGCGCGGCACTTGTCTCCGGGGTTCTATTTCTGTCATCTGACGCCTACGTCACCGTAAAGCGCGTGTACAAATTTTGATTAATGACGGGTTAATATACCTTTTAATACCTGAATTTAACTTTAATATTTAATTTAATATCTAATTTTTTATCTTAGTTTAGCAGCGGAGTTTGTCTTCAAAATTCAATTTGGTATATAAATTAAATAAAAATATATAGCCTAATAAATATTTGACACGTATATTCTATTAAAAGATACAGAGGCAATTAATTGATAAAAAAATTCATTTATCAAATTAAATATTAAAGCTAAATTTAAATAATTAATTGAGACGAAAAATAAATTCAAATATAAAATTAAAAAAATCAAATACCAAATTAAATATTAAAACTAAAATTATATACTAAATTGTGATATGCCAAATAAATTTTTAACCTTACTGAAAACGAAACCACTTATTAATTGACTATTACAAACATGTACATTTACGCGCGTGGTTTGAAACATTTGCTTTTCTCTAAAATGTTGTCGTTTTGAGGTCCCTAATAATAACGTTTTGAATTAAGTTGTTGTCTTGTAGTCCAAAATTCTTTTGATTTTAAACGCACTTTCAAACCAATAATAATAAAAGTATTTCACTAATAATATTAAGCCAACAATTAATCTTCTTTTTCTTACACTAATTAAACCATGTCCTAATTTTATGTCTAATCTAATCAATGATAAAGACAAAATGTAATAATAGTGAAAATACAATTAAATTATAAAATTAAAAAATAAAATAAGAATAATTAGGTAGTTCATTTTACTTTTTAAAATTTGTCCACTTACCCATTTAACTTTTTTAAAAAATAATAGTAAATCAATTTTAATTAAACTACTACTATTATTTACAAACTTGTCATCAATAAAAAAAATATCTAGCTTTTTTTTTAATTTCATTAAAAAATTAATTATTTTGAAATAAAAAATAATAAATGAAATATATTTATTTATTTTTCACAACAAATTCTAGTTTTAATTAATTGAATAATTAAGATGGTCAAGTTGATTAAAATATTGGGTAGTTGAGCTTTGAATCTAAAGATGATTTAGCTGAGAAATTGTCAAAAGGGTTTTTATCTTCTTCTTCTTTTTCACTTTGAAAATGAAAGATAGCTGAAGATAATTAATTAAGGAAATGCGTATACACAATAAGAAAATTTAAGTAATTATAGCTAATTTGAAACTATCAGAGATAATTAAGTGACATCATCTTTAACTAAAGTTTTGTTTGCTTAATGAAGCAAAGCAACTAAGCAAGATAGATACCAACAAGGCTTCTCCTAAAACATTAATGTTAGGGTTTAAATGGTCGGCGTGATGCGTTTAGCTTAATTTTTGTTTCAAGTTACTTTTTGTTTTTACACTAATCACAGACACACTGCCCATCCAAACTCACACTTACTGTAGATTTTCTTTCATATTAATTTTGGACTTGAGTTTCTTCATATATAAAATTATAAACAGAAGATTAAAAAAAAAAAAGGATTGTATGAGTTTCATAATTCAAGCATATAATTGTTGGTTTTTATATTTTACTAAATTGAGTCTGAATATAAAATTTTCTAATTTAAGTCAATCTCATCAAAATTTTTATTTATTAAGATAATTAATTAATTATAAAATGTATAAATATTAATATAAATTTAATTACAATTTTTAATATTTGTTAAATAATAATACACACTCTTGCACCAGCCTAAACTTGAATAAAAATATGTAAAACGAAGTAGGCAGTCAGTTGACCAAACCTACACTGACGATACAAGTTAAAAGAAAAAAAATATTATCTTAAAAAAATTACTTAATAATTAAATTATAGGTGAAATATAAAGTATTAATGAATAAATTTTTAGCAGTTTTGGATTTTTTTTAGTTGTGATTTTTAATTGTTTTATTTAATAGTAAATATTAAAATATTAAAAGATGAAAGCACTATTAAAATAATATTTATATTTTCTAAAAATATGGTTTTTAAGTAATTTTACTGTCAACAATTTTTTGATCTAGGTGATAAACAGTATTATATTGTAGATACGAGAATTTAAGTTCTATCTTAAAAAATCTCATTCTTTATCTTCAATTATAAAAAAATAATTTCCTAAATGAATTAATATCGAGTTAAATCGAAATCTTAAATAACATATTAATTTGGTTTAAAGATGAACGCATTGAAACTTACATGTTTATAACGAGGAACTACTTTGATAGTGAGATGCTAAATATGGTATTAGTTATATGATAATAACCAACTGATGGTTGGGGTTGCAATATAGGCAAAACTCGAGTGCTGACTCCTATTCTCAATAATTGTGTGGTGGTTACTTGATTATGACATACATAGCTTTTCAGCTAATATATATTGAGAAAGTCTCACGATTTTTATTTTAAGTTGCTTGCGTTTTCAGGATAGCACCACAAAAATAGTCTGCGACTTGCTATATATCAAAACTAGTTTGTATATTTGTCAAATGTAATTGTTTTTAGGGTAAACTATAATATTAATCACTAAATTACGGGTAAGTTTTTATTTTAGTCACTTAATTAGAAAAGGTTACAATTTGGTCATTGAACTATTCAAAAGTTTTCGTTTAAGTCACTAGGCTGTTAAAATCATGTTATATGGCTTTATTTATTTACACATCCTGCACAAATTGAAAACTCTCTTTTCCCTTATCTTTTACTGTTCAATTTTTTCGTGAAATAACTTTGGACGTTACGAATTTGCGAACCAAAATTCAAACAACTTTTTTCTTCGATTTCCGATACTAATCGTCAAATCGACTTGGATCTAAGGTATGTTCTTTTACTCGTCGATGGGTACTAATCCATCATACCAATTGTTGAATTATCACTTGGAGCTCGCTAGTGGAACTTTAAAAAAAAAAAACTTAATAGCCTAATGACTTAAATAAAAACTTTTGAATAGTTCAGTGGCTTAAATGAAAACTTTCGAATGGTTCAGTGGCCAAATTGTAACTTTCTTTAGTTAAGTGATCAAAATGAAAACTTACCTATAATTTAGTGGCTAATGGTGTTGTAACCTTCCTAACCCGGCCTAGATGTTACGACCAGATTTTGAAGGCTACATTAGCCACTGAAATGGCCTAGTAAAATTATCGGAGTTTTTAAAACAACCTTTTAAAAACATTTACTACCTTAGAAGAAAAACTTAGCATTTTATCCCTTTTTCTCTAAGAGATACAATTTTCCAAATCGATTGATTTTAAGACTTATTTCGCAACAGTTGTTTTCCAATTTATTTATTACTCAAAACTCTTTTATAATTTTGCAGTGGAAAAAGTGATAATCGCCAGGGTTTTAAAATCCAGATTTCATGCATCATTAATTCAATTCCAAATTTCAAAAGTCTAAACAACTTAAATGTCATGCATGTCAATATTAGCCCAAAATTTAAGTCTCATGCCACAATTCAAATAAAATCATATAGTTCCCAAATAATATAAATTATAAATAATATGTCTAAAATACTTTTAGCGAAAAAAACTGTCTGAGACAAGCCCTCCGAATGCCAAGTTCGTGCCCTAACCTTGTAGGTTATTTGTAAAGAAGGAAATTAATGGGGGTGAGCTTAAGAAGCTCAGTGTGAATCTAAACACGAGAAAATCAATGCAAAACAATATGCATGGCATAATATAACAATTTTCAAAACAGTCATAATCATATGGCAAAGCAGAGTTTGGCAATTACTTGTGCATGCTTATGAATACCAATGCAATTTATGTTATCAGGAAAAAAAACTCTTACACATTCTCTGATACACATCACAATAAGAGTTCCCCAGAACTCATCCATCCTTACACACCATATTATGGATAAACCATCAGTAATTTGCAGATAAACTGCTAGTGAAAATTGTGGGTAAACCACCGGTATTTTCAAATAAAAGTTTGCACATAAATTGCCAATAAGTTGTGGATGAACCATCAGTGCATACAGATTATTAAACTTGCAGTACTTTCTCCGATTATATCGTCTTAATCCCCATGCTATGCAAAATGGCATGCTAGTAACAATACAATATAAAATAATAGTCATGATTATTATGCAATCAGTAATACAAAAATAATGGCAACAGTAATAGACCATCGAATATATAATAATGGTAGGCATGTATTATTCACATATCATTCATTATATCATAAACAGACCAGTCATTCAAATAACAAATTCCAGAGTATTCATAATATAAGGATCTCAATCATAGACTTTCTTGCCCACATACTTCTGAGCAGAATGGTCTGGTAGAACGTCGTCATCCCTTGATTGTTGAAATAGGTTTGGTGCTTTTAGCTCAAGCCTCACTTCTATTGTCATACTGGACTGATGTTTTTGCTACAACAATATATATTATGAATTGCTTACCTACTAAAGCTTTAGGGGGACTCTCTCCTATTATGAAGTTGTTTGGTAAACAACCAAATCTTCAGTTCCTCAAAGTGTTTGGTTCTAAGTGTTATCCTCTTCTTTGGCCCTACAACTGTCACAAGCTACAGTATAGTTCAGCTCATTGTATTTTTTTGGGTTATGCTAACAATTACAGAGGGTATAAATGTGTTGGTCATCGTGGCAGATTTTACATTTCATGACATGTGAAATTTGATGAGCAAATATTTCCTTTTGCTCAATCACTGTCAGGGTCTTCTAAAGTGGCTACTTCTTTTGGTTCCCCTTGGTCACTAACAACTCTGCTTTTATTTGTGCAGTCACCTAGTATTAGAGTTGACACCTCACCCTCAGTCTGCAATTTGTGGATTCTGATGTTGCAAAACATTTTTCAGATGAGCGTGCTCCTCTAGTGCCAATAGTTACTATTGGTCATGAAGATCCTTTACCTAGTAATGTGCATCCTATTATTTCTAAGAGTAAGGTGGGAGTGTTTAACCCCAAGACTTATGGCATTGAATTAAGTATAATTGAGCCTAAGAATATCCATGAAGCCATGACGATTCCTGCATGGCAGAAAGCTGCCGATGATGAACTTCAGGCCTTAATAAAAAATTACACATGAGAGTTGGTGTTTGCTCTAGCTCATCGTAATTTAGTGGGATGCAAATGGTTGGCCAAAATAAAAAGGAATCCTGATAGGAGTGTAGCCAGGAATAAAGCTCGATTGGTGGCATAGGGTTTTTCTCTGACTGTTGGTTCAGATTACCATGATACCTTCAGTCTTGTTGTCAAGGCAAATATAATTGGAACGGTGCTTGCTATGGCAGTCTCACAGCAATGGAATATCTTACAAACATATGTAAATAATGTTTTTTTGAATGGCAAGTTACTTGAATATGTATATATGTGACAACCTCCTGGGTTTGAGGTTTGTGATTTAGAGGGTAATGTGTTAGTGTGTAAACTGAAAAAGTCACTATATGGGCTTAAGCAAGCTCCACGTGCTTGGTTTGATACACTGAGGAGTTTCCTGGCTAATACATTGTATTTTCAAAGTTCTAGAGTTGATTCTTCTTTATTTTTTAAAAGGACCTCTGTTGGTTGTGTGTTTCTACTTGTCTATGTAGATGATATACTCGTCACAAGTGCCCTTGAGGCAGATATAACTGAAGTGATTCAAGTTCTTCATCCGTAGTTTTCTCAAAAAAACCTTGGTAATCTTCATTATTTTCTTGGGCTTGAAATTACCAGAGGAGAAAATGGTATGCATGTCTCACAGCAAAAGTATGCCCGTGAGTTACTGGAACGAGCCATTATGAGTAATGTTAAATCAATTCCTACCCCGATAGTGAGTGTTCCTATATTGTCCTCACTATCACACCCCAAAATTGGGTCATATAGTTTTGAGGCTACTTTAGGGATTTTAGCTCTAGTGTGCTCGAAAATTTTGAAGCATGGTAAACCGGAAATGTCTTTGTCTATGGCTTTTAGAAAATCAAATCAATTTTTTTGAAAATGATGTTTAAAAGATCTTTAATTTTGAAATAAGGATTGTTTTTAAAATGGGGTTAAAACTAGGAGTACTAAAAGGGTAAATAACCCAAAACTTTAAAATCAACCTAATATTTCCCCCACCTTTAGGAACTCACGAAACCCCTTCCATTTTATTTATGTTTAGCCCTCTCTTGCTTACCCAAGTTTCATTCATCCAATTTCAATTCTCAAACTTCAATTCATTTGATTTATACCATCATTTTAGCATTAAACCTCTTTAGAATTCCACAAAAACCATAAAAAAACACCATTAATTTCACCATTGCTCAAACTTCTGGATTTTTCAAATTTTGAACCAAACGTCTGATTTTCTCCCATCGAAAGTAACGATTCGTTTTCCTATTATTTTTGATGTTATCTAGTCTTTTAAATAGAGTTTTTACCTATTGAATCGAATGTTTTGAATAAATAGCAAAAATTAGGTCGTTAATGGTGGATTTTAGGGTTTTGAATAAAAATAAGGTTACAAAGTGCTTTTTAATTAGTTTTGATGTGGTTAGAAGGTTTCTAAACATTCCTTAAATTTTCGCTAAAGAATTCCAATGTTTTATTGAATTTTCGTGGAAAATTGCCATAGTATGTCAAAATTTTAGAACCATGATTCTGTATAGTTTTGAGTAGTTTGAAGGCTGAGAACTGTTCTTGGATGATTAATTAGACGATTGGAATCAGTTTCATGTGATAGGAAAGAGTATGTATTGAGATTTTTGTGTTTCAACTAAGCTTATCGAAGTTTCAGTGTCATGAGAATTTAGCTTAGGCTTGTATTTTTAGTTGATTTTGGTGAGTCCTTGGTTGAATGATAATGATGTGTATTGTGTAAATTATTGTGGTAAAACTTTGGAATCATTAAGACCTTCTATGAGTAAAGCGAAAGGTAAGGAAAAGTTAGTTTAAGCTTTTGGGGACAAGGCGAAAGCACGAATGGTGAGTGTTTCAACTAAGTTTGAAGGCTGAGAACTGTTCTTGGATGATTAATTAGACAATTGGAATCAGTTTCATGTGATAGGAACGAGTATGTATTGAGATTTTTGTGTTTCAACTAAGCTTGTCGAAGTTTCAGTGTCATGAGAATTTAGCTTAGGCTTGTATTTTTAGTTGATTTTGGTGAGTCCTTGGTTGAATGATAATGATGTGTATTGTGTAAATTATTGTGGTAAAACTTTGGAATCATTAAGACCTTCTATGAGTAAAGCGAAAGGTAAGGAAAACTTAGTTTAAGCTTTTGGGGACAAGGCGAAAGCACGAATGGTGAGTGTTTGGAATCACTACTTGTAGACACGATTCATAGTGTTAATTGAGAGCTTAAGAGTAGCTTAAATCCATAATCTTAAGTTCCGAGTGTAAGTTTTCTTATACCCCTTGTTTATTTTGTGTGGTATGCGATAATGTGATGTGGATTGTGAAATATGATGTGTTAATATGATATGTGATACATGCTAGAGATAGTATTTGTGTAATATGTTAATTGTGGGCATGATTTGCATGCTAAATGACAGTAATTATGATGTGCTAATAATGCAAACATGTAGTGAAAGTGTGCAGAAAATCAGTGAGAAAGCATGTGATTTAATTGTGGATATTTTGGCCTTGTAATCTTTAAGACCATTGCATATAGTTGGCATGTCATAGGATTGTGAGTACTCACCTATATGTTGTGTTTTGGGGGTGTTAAGGCCCGAGGAAAGATTTGGAGAGATAAGGGAATGTGAGCTCGACTCCATTCACATGATATATTGGTGTGTTGAAGAGTGTTAGCTATGTGCTACGCTTTTGGGATATGTTCGACTATACGATTCATTTGGTGTGTTAGATATTCGTGGATCCGATGTGTGGTAATAGAGCCGACTATTATGTTTCATAGACTTAAGTGTCAAACTATCGTTAAATGTGATTTCATAAAATGTGATATTAATATGCGGTGTATGCATGAACATGTGGAAAAATGTGTTTAATGTAATGATTAGTAATAATTGAATATGTTAATATATTTTCTTAATATAGTACGTATGTAATTGAGCTTTGATAATTTTCGGTTAACATATGAGTGCATGTCTATTTGGTGGATGTTCAAATCATTCATTGAGTTTGTTTAAGCTCACCCATTCATTTTAAAACCTTTGTAGACTGTTAATGTTGCGGTGCGAAAAGTTTCCAAGGGAGTGATCCAAGTAGAATAACATTTGAATAGGTGATTAGTAACTATTATTTTGAATTGTGAGAATAAGACAATATGGTAGAATTTCGATTGTCATTGCCATTATGTTTTCGATGTTTGCTCATTCTCGTAGAAATTATGGATGTTGATTCTAGTTCATTGGGTTGTTTAGTTTAAATGATTGATGATGCATGAAACTGCCAATTCTGTTATTTTTTATGATTGGATTATGAGATTATAAGTGCGTGATGACTTAGTAAGTGTATGGTTGAGTTAAATGCCCTATTTTGGTGTTGTCTTTATTGTTTGATGTAGAGGTATCGATAATCGGGCATTAGTATCGATACCTCTATGATATTTTGATTGTGTAGGAAGTCAGTAACTTAATTTGGTATCAGTACCATGTCTCAAGTATCGATACTCGGGGGTAAAATTATTGATACTTTTTGATAGAGTATGGATAGTTTGTTGGTTTAAATTTTTACAGAAAAACAAAATGCTAATTTGGCACCGATTTTCTAAGCGGTATCGATACCATCTACGAGAATTATCGATATCATTGAATGAGTATCGATACCTACGTAATTTATTTTGATTTTTTTAAGTGGTCTTAAAGCATGCTTCTATTTTGTTATAAGCTCATTTGATGTATGTCTAGCATGATTTAACCTCGCCTAAGGTATTCTCGACTTGGAATCTCTATAAATGTTCAAATTTGAGAATGTTCGCATGCTAGTGAGATGTTATATAATGTGTGATGTAATGTCGGTGGTGTAGCGTTCTGTTACTCAGGCTCGGTGATCGGATCGGGTATAGGGTGTTACATTTGGTGGTATTGGAGCTTAGGTTACCTAACACTCAGACTTAAGTTATTATTGTATGGACTAGGGTTGCGAAACCCATGTGTCTAAATTTCTCTAAATTCTTGACTTGAATGAGATATCTCTGTTTGAATCGTATGATTTGTTTGAAGTTGGGGTAGGAATGGGAACATATTACCTTTGTTTTAAAATTTTCTTGCAGGAATGTGACCTAGATGATTTTCCCACTACTCACACGTTTTATTTGTTTGAGTATGTTAGATTATTATATTCAATATGCCCCATGTAAATGTGAATGCAAATGCTCAGAAAATGGTACATCTTCTGCACATCCTGTGTTGCCGCATAGAGTGAGCGTACCTAATGAGGGTGTTGGCCCTCTGATGAAAACTATGATTGGAGCATTCAAAAGGATTGCTGGTGTTAACCCTACTGATAAACCATCATTTATACATATTTTAACCCTATGCTTAGCTTATTTTTGGATGAGTTTTCATTAGATTTGATGAATTCGATGCTCCTAATCCTTTAATTTCATGTTTTACACTCAGGAGAGCTTAGGGAGTCGAAAAGAACGAGAAACGGGCCAAAAAGGGACAAAATGGGCCTATCTTAGAATTCAACACAGCCTAGGCTATCAGACACGGCCGTGTGTTACGAGCAGGATCAACCACGGCCTGGATCAACGTACACGGGCAGACCACACGGCCGTGTGTGGTGAGCAGAAGTGAGCACGGCCTAGGGCTATCGAGCACGGGCGTGTCACACCGGCGTGTCCCTGCCGTATCAATGGTTAATTCTATCCGGAAAAGGTTACTTGTGGGCAAAGAAAGATGTTCCAAAGCCTATATAAACACCTTAGGGGGTGACCTAAAGGGGACGCTGAATAGAACGTAGAAAATACTCGAAGACAGCCGTCGGAAGCAGCTCGGAGGAAGGATCTCCATCAAGGCTGAAGATCTCCCATCAAGTTCTTTAGAAGTTTTTGGGTTTTCTTATGTTTTGTAGTTTTCCTTATTCTATGATGTTTCCTTCTATCAGTATGAACTAAATCCCTTAAATACTTGAGGGGATGAAACCTATGACGGATCTTATTACTATTTGATTTATAAGATAAATACTTGTTCTTATTCTTAATTGTGAGTTCTTATTCTTGTTTTGATAATTCAGGTTATTGATTCAAGTCGAATGTGCTTATTTAGTGGAGCAAAAGTCCCTGTTTAAGAGTAGATCAACACAATTAAGCGGAGTTGATTGCAACCCTAGACATAGGGCGACGAAAATCTGTCGGATTAGAGTCAAATCTAATAACAGAATCCATAGATCGAGTTAATGCGACAATAAGGGTTTTAATTAGAAAGAGATTTCAATTAATCAACCTAGAGTCAGTTGTTTTTAGTCTCGAGAGAGATATTAACATAAATCAGGGATTTCTACGAATTAAGACAAGTGAATAAATCATATGAATCAAAAGTAATAAGTGAAGTTTAGGTGGATTCTTCCTTAGATATTGCCTATCACATAAGTTGTCTAAAAGTATTTTCCCAATTATTTCGTTACCGTGTTTTTAATTATGTTTTAGTTTAAAAGAATTCACTCCAATTTTTAGGCTAGATAATAAGAAGATAGTAATTACTAGTACTCTTGGTCCTTGTGGATACGATATTACCGGTCTTACCATAACTATACTATTAAACGATAGGTGCGCTTGCCTTTATTGTGGTCATAGTTAGTTTTAGACACATCAAGTTTTTGGCACCGTTGCCGGGGACTAAGATATTAGAAACACTAATTTTTTATTACTTTAGCCATTTTTATTTTTATTACAATTTATTTTTGTTTTTAGTTTAATTTACTAACTTCTATTTCTTTGTTTCTGGCAGGTGTCTCTAGTTTATGACTAGAAGGAACCCGTCAGGATCTTTACTTTACAACAGTGAAATTGAAAGTACAGCTCGCAGAAATCGAAGAGAAATAAAGCGAAGTCTACAATACATAGAAGAAGAGCAAGAAGACGAAACTAATACTACAGAAAGGGCTGATAATAATCTGCTACCTCCTGTGATTGTCGCAAACCCGGTGAATCAAAATCATGCACCTCGTACTATGTATGATTATGCTAAAGCTAATTTAACAGGAACCGAATCAAGTATTGTTAGACCTGCTATTGCTGCAAATAATTTTGAACTGAAACCTAACACTATACAGATGATTCAGCAATTCGTTCAGTTTGATGGTTTACAGGATGAGGACCCAAACAATCACTTGGCAAATTTTCTGGAATTTTGCGACACTTTCAAAATTAATGGCGTTTCTGATGATGCCATTCACCTTCGGTTGTTTCCCTTCTCGTTGAGGAACAAAGCTAAACAGTGGTTGAACTCGTTACCACGAGGATCAATCAGTACATGGGATCAAATGACCGAAAAAATTTTACTTAAATATTTTCCGCCGACTAAAACGGCTAAGTTGAGGAATGATATCTCTTCTTTTGTGCAGATGGATTTAGAGACACTTTACGATGCATGGGAGAGATATAAGGATTTACTAAGAAGGTACCCTCACCATGGGTTACCTTTGTGGCTACAGGTTCAAACCTTTTACAATGGTGTGAACCCCTCAACTAGACAGTTGATCGATTCAGCCGCTGGTGGAACCCTAAATAACAAGACCCCTGAAGCGGCTTATGAGTTTATAGAGGAGATGGTACTGAATAACTATCAGTGGCAAGTCATGAGAACAAAGCCGACAAAAGCCGCCAGTGTCTTCAACCTCGACGCAATCACCATGCTATCAAACCAGGTAGAGCTTTTAAATAGAAAGATTGATGGTTTGTGTGGCTCTTCGCAGGTACATCCAGTGATGCAGTGCGATGCAAATGGAGGAGGAATGGGCAATACAGAATATCCATTTCAAAACTCTGGCATGGAGAATGAGCAACTGAATTATACGGGTAATAACTCTAAATCTTCAAATCTTCCTTACAATAATACATATAATCCAGGATGGAGGAACTACCCAAATTTCTCATGGGGTAATGAAAGGAATCAAAGACCGCAAATTCCTCCAGTTTTCCAACCATCCTACCAGCAAGAAAGAAAGCCGAACCTTGAAGATATGCTAGCAAAGTTTATTTCGGTGTCAGAGACTCGTTTCTAGAATACCAAAATAGCATTGAAAAATCAGCAAGCGTCAATTCAAGGGCTTGAGAATCAAATTGGACAACTGGTTAAGTTAGTTCCCGAAAGGCAATCAGGTAGTTTACCTAGTAACACCAAACCCAAACCAAAAGAGCATGTGAAGGCAGTTACACTAAAGAGTGGGAAAGAGTTGGTTGAAACTAAAAAGAAGATGCCACAAGAAACTGATAAGGCAAAGGGCGAGGAAGTAAACAAGAATATAACACCGGTACTTAAAGAGTATATACCACCGATCCCATATCCGAAAAAGTTGAAGAAAGACCGCATGGACGCACAATTTGGTAAATTTCTTGAACTTTTTAAACAATTACATATTAACTTACCTTTTGTTGAAGCTAGTTCGCAGATGCCTTCGTACGCAAAATTCTTAAAAGAGTTTTTAACAAATAAAAGGAAGTTTGAAGAGCTATCAACTGTGAAGCTTAACGAGGAATGTTCAGCTATTCTCCAAAATAAGCTACCAACCAAATTGAAAGATCCAAGAAGTTTCACTATTCCCTGTTTAATTGGTAGTTTAAATATTGAGAAAGCATTAGCTGATTTAGGTGCCAGTATTAATTTAATGCCTTATAAAATGTTCGAGCAGCTTGGTCTTGGGGAACCAAATCCCACTAGGATGAGTATCCAATTAGTTGATAGATCTATTAAATATCCTAGGGGAATTATTGAAGATGTTTTGGTAAAAGTTGATAAATTCATATTCCATGTTGATTTTGTTGTGTTTGACATGGATGAGGACGTTGAGGTGCCCTTAATTTTAGGACGCTCATTTTTAGCTACTGCTAGGGCTGTTATTGATGTAGGTGATGGTAAACTTATATTCAGGATAGGTGACGAGGAAATTATTTTTAAAATTTATGATGCTATGTGATACTTTAGAGAGCAAGATGATTCTTGTTATTTTATCGATGCTATTGATCATTCTATTCAAGATTCTTTTTAGGAAATCATACATAAAGACACGTTGGAACTGTGTCTTGCCCAAGGGGAGGAGGCCGATGACGATACTAATGAGATGGGGGAGGTAAAAATTTCTTCCCCAAGACAAAAGAAGTATGAGGGCATTAAAGTAAACAACGAACTAAAACAAAAACCCTCTATTGAAGAGCCCCCCAATTTGGAATTGAAACAGTTACCAAATCACTTAGAGTATGCATTCCTCGGAGATAATTCTACACTACAGGTAATTATTTCTTCAGAATTGGAACCCAATGAGAAAGATGAGTTAATACAGGTACTAAAAAAGCATAGAAGAGCCATAGCTTGGAAAATTTCTGACATTAAAGTGATAAGCCCATCGTTTTGCACCCACAAAATTTTAATGGAAGATGAATATAAACCATGTGTGCAACCTCAAAGACGATTAAATCCCAACATGAAGGAAGTTGATAAAGCTGAGATAATTAAACTTCTAGATGCTGGAATTATTTATCCTATTTCTGACAGTACTTGGGTAATTCATGTGCAGGTTGTTCCAAAGAAGGGAGGCATGACTGTTATAGCCAACGAGAAGAATGAATTGATTCCAACAAGGACAGTCACAGGTTGGAGAGTTTGCATTGATTATAGGAAATTAAACGATGCCACGAGAAAAGATCACTTTCTCTTACCATTTATTGATCAGATGTTAGAAAGATTATCTGGGCATATGTACTATTGCTTCTTGGACGGACTCTCTGGCTACTTCCAAATCCCTATAGCCCCTGAGGATCAAGAAAAGACAACATTTACATGTCCATACAGTACGTTTGCTTATCGTAGAATTCCTTTTGGATTATGTAATGCTCCTGCTACTTTTCAGCGCTGCATGTTAGCCATATTTGACGAACTTGTGGAGGACATCATGGAGGTATTTATGGACAACTTTTCGGTATTTGGTAATTCTTTCCACATTTGCCTTAAAAATTTAAAACGAGTTCTAGTGAGATGTGAGGAAACGAACCTTGTGCTTAATTGGGAATAGTGTCACTTTATGGTTCGAGAAGGGATTGTGTTAGGTCACAAAATTTCTAGTAAAGGGATTGAGGTTGATAAAGCAAAAATTGAAACCATAGAAAAATTACCTCCTCCTAGTTCAGTTAAGGCTATTAGAAGCTTTTTAGGACACGCTGGATTTTATAGAAGATTTATTAAGGATTTTTCTAAAATAGCTAAGCCCTTAACTAAATTACTAGAAAAATATGTGCCTTTCAATTTTGATCAGGAATGTTTAAATGCATTTAATACCCTCAAAAATAAATTAATAAATGCTCTGATTATAATTGCACCTGATTGGAATTTACCCTTTGAACTAATGTGTGATGCGAGTGATTTTTTAGTAGGTGCGGTTTTGGGACAGCGAAGAGACAAGCATTTTCAGCCAATTTATTACGCTAGCAAAACATTGTGGCAGCGCAAGAGAAAATTACACCACCACAGAAAAAGAGTTGCTAGCTGTGGTTTTTGCATTTGATAAATTTAGACAGTATTTGATATTATCTAAAGTTATCATTTACACTAACCATTCAGCTCTTCGTTATCTTTTAACTAAATCTGATGCAAAACCTCGACTCATAAGATGGATTTTACTCTTACAGGAATTTGATTTGGAAATTTAGGACAAGAAAAGAGCTGAAAACCTCGCGGCAGACCATCTTTCTAGGCTTGAAAATCCACATATCAAAGAACTCGATGAAAGTGAGATAAATGACTCGTTTCCTGAAGAACAACTCTTTGCTATTTCTGACTCCGAGGTACTTTGGATTGCAGATATTGCGAATTATTTAGCTGCTAACATCCTGCCAAAAGGGTTAACACATCATCAAAAGAAGCGATTCTTTGCTGATGCGAAAAACTATTTTTGGGAGGACCTTTTTCTTTTTCGTATATGTGCAGATCAAGTAATTCAGAGATGTGTTACAAAGGCAGAAGCAAGCAAAATACTAGAACATTACTATTCCGGACCATCAGGAGGACATTATAGTGGGATTAGGACAGCACACAAAACGCTCGAATCAGGTTTTTATTGGCCCACTCTGTTCAAAGACGCTAACAGGTATGTTGCTTCGTGTGATAGATGTCAGAGAACAGGTAATATCTCTAAACGCGATGAAATGCCTCAAACATATATGCTATCATGTGAAATATTTGATGTATGGGGTATTGATTTTATGGGTCCATTCCCTAGCTCATTTGGGAATAAATACATCTTAGTAGCAGTTGATTATATGTCAAAATGGGTGGAAGCTCAAGCTTTACCTACTAATGATGCTAGAGTGGTAGTAAGATTTCTTAAGAAACTCTTCTCTCGATTTGGAACATCTAGAGCAATTATTAGTGATAGGGGTACTGATAAACCAAAATAGTAACATATTTTAGGCCCACATTTAGTATGCTTTTAGATGAATTATTCCTTAATTTATGTAAAAAGGTGCTCTTAATCCTTTCTTTTCATGTCTTATACTCAGGAAAGCACCCAAGGATAAAAAGAACGAGAATCGGGCTCAAAATGGACCAAAACGGGCTAAAGAGGAAATCGACACGGCCTGGACTTGGACCCACACGGTAGCGTGCCAAGTCAATCATCTAGAACACGATCTAACCCCGACTCACACACGGCCGTGTCTCATTAAAGAAATCCGAACACGGCACGGCCCACGATTTACGGGCATGTGCCATGGCCGTGCCTCCGCGTGGAAAAGAGCAATTTCATTCGGGAAAGGATACTTAGGAGAAAGAAACGTATTTCAAAAGCCTATAAATACACCCTAAGTATGACTGAAGGGGAGCCCAAAGCCATCGTCTATGGGCGTCGTGCTAGGCAGAAGAAGGCGATTTGTGGGGATTCACTCGAGGATAGCCAGTTGATCCATCTCAAGAAGCTTTAATTATACTCAAGACGGAGGATCTCCTCCTCAATTCCTTCAGGGGTTTTAGGGATTTCTTATGTTTTGTTTTATCTTTTCTCTTGAAATGTTTCCTTTATTGTTATGAACTAAACCCTTCGGATACCCGAAGGGGATGAAACCTATGATGAATCTTGTTATTGTTTTATGAATTATATGATAAATATTTAGTTTGTTCTTAATTATGTGAGCTTAATCCAAATTTAATGTGCTTAGGTGGAGGAGGAATAGACCACCGCCCAAGAGTAGATCCAACATAATTAGCGAGAGTTGATCGCACGCCTAGAGATAGGGTGACGAGATTTTGTCGGATTAGGGTGAAACCTAATATGGGAATCCATAGATCGATTTACTGCTATTCTAGGGGGTTATTATAAGAGAACGAGAGTTCCACTAATTAACCTAGGGTTAGACGTTATTCGCCTCGAGAGAGGGTTTAATATACGTTAGGGAATCTTACGGATCAAACTAAGTGAATAAATCGTATGGTTCAGGGTTAGATAACAAGTGGAGTCTAGGTGGATTCTTCCTAGGGTATCTTCTAAATCAACTGAGTTTTTCCCAAGTTATTTTCCAAATTCATTCTTATTTGTCTTAGATTCTTTAGTTTAGTAGTTAATTAATTTAGATTAGATAAAAAATCTCTCTTTATTTTTAGGCTAGATAATAAAAAGAAAGTTAGTATTAGTACTTTTAGTTCATTTGGGTTCGATAATCCGGTCTTTCCTAAGCTATACTACTGTTCGATAGGTGCACTTACCTCAATCGTTGTCAGAGTTAGTTTCCAGGTTCGATCATTCTTTTTATAAATTTTAAAGCTCGATTCAATGATTAAGTTTTTTTGGCGCGTTGTTTGGAACTAAAATATTAAGAACGCTCTATTTTTATTACTTTAGCCATTATTTTTATTTTTCACAATTTATTTTTATTTTTACTTTTAAATTTTCTAAATTTTCTTTCTTTCTTTTCCTAGCAGGTACCTCTAGTTTATGACTAGAAGGAACCCGAGAGGACCTTTAGAATACGACAGTGATATTGAAGCTACCGCTCGGAGAAATCATAGAGAAATTAGGCGAGCCCTAAATTACCAAGGAGAGCGAGAAGACAGATCCAATCCTACTAAAGGGATAGACGAAAATAATCTTCCACCACAAGATATGGGAGAAAATAATGCTCCTCGTACTATGTTTGATTATGCTAAACCTCATTTAACAGGAGCCGAATCAAGTATTGTTAGGCCTGCTATAGCCGCTAATAATTTTGAATTAAAGCCTAACACTATACAAATGATTCAACAGTTTCTTCAATTTGATGGTTTACAGGACGAAGATCCAAACGCTTATATAGCTAATTTTTTAGAGTTCTGTGATACCTTCAAAATAAATGGCGTTTCTGATGATGCCATATGACTTCAGTTATTTCCCTTTTCATTAAAGAATAAAGCTAAACAGTGGTTAAACTCGTTACCACGAGGGTCAATCACTACATGGGAACAAATGACCGAAAATTTTTTATTAAAATATTTCCCACCAGCCAAAATGGTCAAATTACGTAATGATATATCTTCTTTTGTGCAGATGGATTTAGAGACATTATACAATGCATGGGAGAGATATAAGGACCTCTTGAGAAGGTGTCCACACCATGGTTTACCTTTGTGGCTCCAAGTCCAGACTTTCTATAACGGTGTAAACCCCTCAACAAGACAACTAATTGATTCAGCCGCCGGTGGACCCTTGAATAATAGAACTCACGAGGCAAAAACCTACGAGTTTATTGAAGAGATGTCATTGAATAACTATCGGTGGCAAGTTACAAGAACAAGGCCAACAAAAGCGGCGAGTTTACAACCTCGACGCAAAGAACCATGCTATCAAATCAGGTAGAGTTGATGAATAAAAAGCTTGATAGTTTGTGTTCTTCGCAGTACATCCGGTCATGCGATGCGACACAAGTGGAAGCGTGGCGAATCACAGTACCCACCCTACCAACAAGGCGCAGAGAGCGAACAGATGAACTATATAGGTAACAATTTCAGATCTAATAATAATTCATATAGTAATAATTATAATCCAGGTTGGAGGAACCACCCAAATTTTTCATGGGGAGGACAAGGAAATAAAGGAAATCAAAGACAACTACCTCCTCAAAATTTCCAAAATCAGCCCTATCCACAAGAAAAAAGCCGAATCTCGAAGAGACGTTGAACAAAATCATAGCATCCACAGAACCCCGTCTCCAAAAAACTGAGGTAACACTCGACACTCAACAAACATCGATCAAAACGATCGAGAATCAAGTTGGAGGACTTACAAAGGCAATCGGAAATTACCCGATCGATCGGAGAAATTGCAAAGCTATTATCCGAACGACCGCGCAAGGCGTCTACCGAGTAATCTGAAATTAATCCAAATGAGCAAATCCAAGCCATAATACTCAAGAAAGTAAAAAGTAAGTAGACGAACCGGTCCCAACACAAGGAACGAGGTAGAAGAAGGTAAAGTTGAGGTAACACAAGACAAGCCAAAACCGGTAATCAAGGAGTACCAACCTCGCGTACCTTACCCCCGAGGCATTAAGAAGAGCGACATTGTAAGAAGAACAGATTCGGTAAGTTTCTTAAACTTTTAAAGAAATTACATATTAACTTACCATTACTTGAAGCTCTTTCGCAAATGCCGATTCTAGGAAATTTTTAAAAGAGCTTCGACAAACAAAGAAGTTAGACGAGTCGTCACATGTGGAACTTAACGCAAAGTGCTCAACAATTCTCCAAAATAGACTACCACAAAAGCTAAAAGATCCGGGGAGTTTTACAATTCCATGTTTAATTGGTAGACTAACCGTTGATAATGCGTTAGGTTGATTTAGGGGCAAGCATAAATGTCATGCCTTATAAATTGTTTAAACAATTAGGTCTAGGAAACCCAAACAAACAAGGATGAGCATTCAATTAGCTGATAAAGCTGTTAGAATTCCTAGGGTATTATCAAAGATGTTCTTGTAAAAATCGACATGATTCGTTTTCCCGATAGACTTTGTTGTCTTAGACATGGATGAGGATAATTCGATCCCCTAATTTTAGGAAGACCCTTTTTTATGGCTGCGGGACTAAAATTAATGTTGATGCGGGGAGAACTCATACGTTGCGTAGGTAATGAGACAGTCACCATCAAGGCTCTCGACTCGGCTAGAACATCGAGTAATCAAGGTGAGAACGTAAATTCTCATCGATAACCATTCGGTTGACCCTTATTTTCGTGAAGCACCACCAAAGAATACAATGAACCCGATCCTAAGCCCCATGCCAACAAAGAAATAACTCATGAAGATCGAGGATTCGGTTCGATGATCTAGGCAGTGGAAGACACACTTCAAGGAGAAATTAGGGATACACGACGAAGAACGAGAACCACACAAGAAAAACCGAAGGAGCCCCAAAAGAGCTAATAGGAACAACAAACCACTTCAAAATAGGGGACCAGTGCTTTGTTAGATCGGTAGATCCTCGAATATCTCCTCAGGACCCTAGCACAAACAAAGAAATATCTTTTAGGGTAACCAGTGTTTTCCCACACGGAACAGTCGAGGTGAGTAATCCTACTTTTGGTACTTTTACTATAAACACATCTCGACTTAAATTTTTTCACGAAGAAGACACAAATGATGGCATGAGGAAGGACTTCCAACTCCTCAAACCACCACGACAATACAAATGAGAGGAGAGTCTAGCTTAAGACTATAAACTAGCGCTTCTCGGGAGGCAACCTTGAGCACTAACATAATTTATTCTCACATTTTGCCTTAAATTTATTTTTCTTTTCTTCTTTTCTTTCTGAACACTTAGTTATAAACTAACAAGGGGTGTAGAATTCCAGGACACACGGCCTTGCACACGGCCGTGGCCGTGGCCGTGTGGACCATAAAAATCCCCGTACTGACATAGCAGAGGCCGTGCAAATCAGTTCCAACCACTTTTCAAGCTCACGAACTCAACCACTCCACCACGGGCACCGACAAAGGGGCACGGCCGTGCCCCATAATCGTGTGAAGCTACTGACTTTCCAACCACGGCCAAAACACGCCCGTGCCTTAAAACCGTGCCAACATACTAACGTGTCGAACACAGGCTAGACACGAGCGTAGGGAACCAACACGCCCTAGAACATGGCCGTGCGAGGCGGCTGTACGAATCGACACACCCTCCGTCCACGGGCGTAGGAGAGCCTCAGATACAAAATTTTATTTAAACCCCACAGCCCTCCCCCTTCACCCCATCTTCTTCCATCTTCTTTTTCTTTCAAAAATCTCTCTCCTTTCCTTAGAAACAAAGCCTCTATCACTCTTGAGCTATAACAAAATCATATCCATGGCAAAGAAGCGTAAAAGGCCAATCTCTTCAAGGGAGACCGATTCACATGAGTTCATGCCGACAGCTTCATCCAAACGACAAGCCAAGGATATTTAAGGCTATCTAGTTTTTATTTCATTTTTCCCTTTTGCTTCAATTTCCTCCCCTTTAACAATCTTATGCTTAATTTAGTTTATTTTGTTTTAATTTCTTGTTTTTAGGTTCTTAAGGCTGCTTGGGAATCACGTCACTTCCACCATCACCAACACCTTCGTCACCTTCAAAGTCACACCCACCTCTCGAACCATCTACCAATAAGGATTCTCAAACCCCTTTATCTTTTAAACTTAGTTTATTTTCCTTCTTAGTCTCCATATCTTTACTTTTCTTGTCTTTAATTATATATTTAGTTTATTTTAAATTTGTCTTAATAAATCCTGGCTAATCCCCCACGAGTCCCCCAATTTCTTCATCTAGCGCAGAACTCGTGGGCAACCACCACATCCAGACTGGCCCTTCAAATTATCTTTCACCACGACCACTGCCAACTCAAGGAGTCATCCATAATTTAGGGAGTTTTACTTATCCCCATATCTTCTGATCTGAACATTTATATTATATATCTTTGTACATTGAGGGCAATGTACATCTTAAGTGTGGGGGGTGAACAACCTAAAAAGGTGCCTAACTTTTTTCATTATTCGCAAATTTCAGAAATTAGGTACCAAACTTTTTGCATTGTTCTCAAAATCCTGAATTTAGTCTTGTTTGAAAGTAAATTACTCATATTACTAATTAGGATGAAATTTCTGATAATTTCTGATTTTTATTGATATGTTTTAGATTAAGTCATTGATAATTGTGCATTGATAATTAAATTCTAAGAATACTAGAGAATCAAGCATGATAAGTCTATTTTTCAGAAATTAAAAATTTTCTAGGTTGTCGAACTGAGTTTAAATATTACTTTGAAGTTTGAAATTTACAAGGTTGACATCAAAATACCCATAATTTTTGTGAGATTTTGAGCCTTATAGAGCATAAATTCTTTTTCTTGCTCACTTTATTGATTATGAGTATGTCAACACTAATTTATTATTCTAGAACTTGCATCAATTATACATGTCGAGACCACACTTTTTGATTTGATACACAGAGATGATAAAGGCACCTAGGTTTTAACCCACTTACTCCATAAAAAGCCTACCTTCACAAATTAACCCCTAGTGAACCCCTTTTAATCCTTACACCCCTATTTATTGACTCACCCACTAATATTAACTCGAAACCCTTTGTTTTTGTTATCACCATTCCTTTTAACTACCCTTATATCGAGATTTGATTTGATTAATAGCCTAACTATGTTTTTTATTTCAGTTATGTATTTATGATTTGTTCTCAAAAAAAAAAATATCATCAAAAGTATATTCATTATTCATTATTAGTTGTGATTAAATGAGCTTATACGCTTAAATTCCAAATATCGAAGAAGAAGCTCGCATTATTAGTATTATTAGTTTTCAATTGATGTAATTATTATTGGTTCGTTAGTTCTTAGTTAGGTAATTTGTCAGTTCAATCTCGATTCTAACCCTCTAATTCAGCCTTACTCCACACCTTAACCCTAGCCCCGTTACAACCCTAACAAAGACCTTTTGATTTGTGTTTCATCTCATATTTCAGTGGTGGAGATTTGATTTTCATGCAAGCCTATGGGATTAACTCTTCATGTTTGACTTTTGAGTGCCTAAATCTTGAACCTTAAACACTTCGAGCGATTTGAGTGAATCCTTAGTGAGGATGTCAATCCTTGACAATTTCGAATCAGAGGTAATTATTTAGATGAAGGGAAACACTTATGTTTTGTGCTACAAAATATAAGGCTTATAGTGTTTGAATTTTTAGGACACTTTGAGTTGAATTATCCATGTATAAATTATCTCTGAATTATGATGAAACACTATTAATGACTATTTTGAATTATAGGAAGTTCGTTTTAATTGTAAGTTGAGAATTTTGCTTGAGGACAAGCAAAACCTTAAGTGTGGGGGTATTTGATAAACCAAAATATTAACATATTTTAGGCCCACATTTAGTATGCTTTTAGATGAATTATTCCTTGATTTATGTAAAAAGGTGCTCTTAATCCTTTCTTTTCATGTCTTATACTCAGGAAAGCACCCAAGGATAAAAAGAACGAGAATCGGGCTCAAAACGGACCAAAACGGGCTAAAGAGGAAATCGACACGGCTTGGACTTGGACCCACACGGCCGTGCCAAGTCAATCATCTAGAACACGGTCTAACCCCGACTCATACGACCGTGTCTCATTAAAGAAATCTGAACACGGCCTGACCACGATTTACACGGGTGTGTGCCATGGCCGTGCCTCTGCCGTGGAAAAGAGCAATTTCATTCGGGAAAGGATACTTAGGGAGAAAGAAACGTATTTCAAAAGCCTATAAATACACCCTAAGTATGACGAAAGGGAGGAGCCCAAAGCCATCGTCTAGGGGCGCGTGCTAGGCCGCAGAAGAAGGCGATTTGTGGGGATTCACTCGAGGATAGCCAGTTGGTTAATCTTAAGAAGCGAATTATACTCAAGACGGAGGATCTCCTCTTCAATTCCTTGAGGGTTTTAGGGATTTCTTATGTTTTGTTTTATCTTTTCTCTTGAAATGTTTTTCTTTATTGTTATGAACTAAACCCTTCGGATACCCGAAGGGGATAAAACCTATGATGAATCTTTTTATTATTTTCTGAATTATATGATAATTACTTAGTTTGTTCTTAATTATGTGAGCTTAATCCAAATCTTAGGTGGAGGAGGAATAGACCCTGCCTAAGAGTAGATCCAACATAATTAAGCGGAGTTGATCGCACGCCTAGAGATAGGGTGACGAGATTTTATCGGATTAGGGTGAAACCTAATATGGGAATCCATAGATCGATTTACTGCTATTCTAGGGGGTTATTATAAGAGAACGAGAGTTCCACTAATTAACCTAGGGTTAGACGTTATTCGTCTCGAGAGAGGGTTTAATATACGTTAGGGAGTCTTACGGATCAAACTAAGTGAATAAATTGTATGGTTCAGGGTTAGATAACAAGTGAAGTTTAGGTGGATTCTTCCTAGGGTATCTTCTAAATCAACTGATTTTTTCCCAAGTTATTTTCCAAATTCATTCTTCTTTGTCTTAGAGTCTTTAGTTTAGTAGTTAATTAATTTAGATTAGATAAACAATCTCTCTTTATTTTTAGGCTAGATAATAAAAAGAAAGTTAGTATTAGTACTTTTAGTTCCTTTGGGTTTGATAATCCGGTCTTGCCTAAGCTATACTACTGTTCGATATGTGCACTTGCCTTAATCATTGTCAAATTTAGTTTCCAGGTTCGATCATTCTTTTTATAAATTTTAAAGCTCTGATTCACAGCGATCAAGTACTCATTTTTGTAATACTCAATTTGATAAAGTCTTAAAGAAATATGGAGTACACCACGAACAAACTACCCTTATCACCCTCAAACCAGTGGACAAGTGGAAGTAGCAAATCGAGAGCTTAAGCGTATTCTAGAGAAAACAGTAGAATCGAACAGGAAAGATTGGGCATTAAAAGTAGACGATGCTTCATGGGCCTATAGAACCGCTTTTAAAACTCCCATAGGAACATCCTCATGCAGACTTGTCTACGGAAAGAGTTGTCATCTACCATTTGAATTAGAGCACAAAGCATTTTGGGCTACAAAGTTCTTAAATTACGATCTTAAACTTGCAGGTGAGAAAAGATTGATGCAGTTGAACGAGCTAGATGTGTGGCGAGCGAATGCCTATGAGAACTCACGTTTATACAAAGAAGCAACAAAGCGATGCCATGATGCTCGTTTGAAGCAACCTAAGCAGTTTGAGGTTGGAGATCTTTTTCTACTATACAATTCGAAGCTCAAGTTGTTCCCTGGAAAGTTGAAATCAAGATGGTCAGGTCCATTCGTAATCAAAACCATTTTTCCTTATGGCACAATCGAGGTAACTCATCCGACTCATGGCACATTCAAGGTAAACGGTCAACGCCTTAAACTATATAACGGTGAGGATTTTAGAGATATTAGAGAGGAGCTTCAGCTCCGTGAACCTCCTTAAAGAGCGAATGAAAGGTAAGTCTAGCTTAAGACTTTAAACGAGCGCTTCTCGGGAGGCAACCCGAGCACTAACCCCCTTAAGTTTCATATTTTTTATTTTTAGCACCTAACTAAAAACTAACCAAATTAATAAAGCGCCGGGTTCCCTACCACACGGCCTTGCACACGGACGTGGCCGTGGCCGTGTGGACACCACAAATACGCGCATCGGCGTGGCAGAGACTGTGCGAACCAAGGACGACAGTTTTCCCAAAACACGAGCTGCGACAAAATGCCACGGCCGTGCGATACGGCCATGGTCGACACTGAGAAAGTAACAGGGGTGTACGACACGCTCGTGTCCCTAGGCCATGGTCGATACTGATCAAACGAACATGGGCGTGGAAACCTCTATACGACCGTAGGAGAAACAAACGAAGCATCACACGGCCGTGCAACTCGACCGTGTGACCTAACACGGCCAGGGCACACGAGCGTGGGAAGTTACCAGATGCCACGATTTCTATTTAAACCCCCATCTTCTGTTCATTTTCTTCCCCAATTGTTCTTCTACCTAACCCTAGCCACTACACCACTTCCTTTTCCTATTATCTTCTCCCTTCATTTTTCTCTCCCCCTTTCCCTTACCCTTTCCTTACACCACCACCACACCAACCACCATCCTTGCCACTATACACAAAGATTAAATACTAGAGGCAAGAGCAAAGCCACCATCTCCATGTCGAAAAAGCGAAAAGCTCCTAGCACGGTCTTCCCGTGCGCGACCACTCCAAATAAGTTCATGCCGGCCGCTTCATTAATTTGACAATACAAGGACCTTTGAGTCCATTTATTTTTTCTTTTTCTTTTATTTTCATTTTTAAATTCTTTCCGTTTACCTTTCTTGTCTTCAACTTATATTATTATATTTTAATTTCTTTAATTTAGGTTTAAGGGGCTACTACGGAACAACCCCACCACCACCGGAGTATCCACCACCCCTGCCCACCTTTACACCGTTTCTTTTCTTTGACTCCATCCAAAATTCAGGAAGTTTCACTTCTTTCCCTATCTTATGATTTTCTTATTATATTGTCATTTTATATATTTGTACATTGAGGACAATGTACATCTTAAGTGTGGGGAGGCTATTTAATTGATTATCAGAAAATCTCTGAATTTTGTCTTGTTCCTAAGTAATTTGCTCATATTGCTATTAGAATGAAACTTCTATTAATTTATGATTTTCATTGATATGTTTTGGATTAAGTCATAGTTAATTGTGCATTGATGATTTAAACTTTAAGACATTAGAGAATCAAGCATGATAAGTCTATTTTCAGAATTAAAACTTCTAGGTTGTTTTCCTAAATTTAAATATTACTTTGAAGTTTGAAATTTGCAAGGTTGACATCAAAAACAATAATTTTTGTGAGATTTTGAGCCTCTTAGAGCATATATTTTTCTTGTTCACTTTATTGTTGGTTATGAGTGTGTCAACATTGAACTGTTATTCTAGAACTTGCTTCGATTATGCATGTCGAGACCACACCTTTGATTAGATATACTGAGACGATAAAGGCACTTAGGATTTAACCCACTTACTCCATTAAAAGCCTACCTTCATAATTAACCCCTAGTGAACCCATTTGAAGCCTAATCAACCATTTCTTGATATACCACTAATATTAACCCGAAACCCATTTTTATTTGTTATCCCCATTTTTCTTGACTACCCTTTTGTCGAGAATTGATTTGATCAGTTGCCTAACTATTTTCTTTATTTCAGTTTGTATGTTCTTATTCTTACAAAAAAAAAAAATTGGTTGGAAATCTATTCATTATCAGTTCTTTGTTATTTGAGCTTAAGCAGTTAATTTCACATTTAAGAAGAAGCTCGTGTTATTAGTATTTAGTTTTCAATTGATGTAATTATTCAGTATTAGTTTATTTCTCTAGTTAGGTAAATTATCAATTCAATCTCGATTCTAACCCTCTAATTCAGCCTTTATCCACACCTTTAACCCAAGCCTGATTACAACCCTCTAAAAAACCTTTTGATTTGTGTATCATCTCATTTTATAGTGGTAGAGATTTGATTTTCATGCAAGCCTATGGGATTAACTTTTCATGTTTGGATTTTGAGTGCTTAAATTGAACCTTAAACACTTTGAGTGATTTGAATGAATCTTTAGTGAGGATGTCAATACTTGTCGGTTTTGAATCAAAGGTAATTATTTAGGTAAGGGGAAACACCTATGTTTTTATGCTATAAAAGTCTAAGACTTCAATTGTTTGAACCTTTAGGACTCTTTTAGTTAAATTATCAATGTATGAATTATCTGTGAATTATGATGAAACATTATTGATGAGAATTATGAATTGAGGAAGTTAGTTTTAATTGTGAGTTGAGGATTTTGCTTGAGGACAAGCAAAGGCTTAAGTGTGGGGATATTTGATAAACCATCATTTATACATATTTTAACCCCATGCTTAGCTTATTTTTTGGATGAATTTTCATTAGATTTGATGAATTCGATTCTCCTAATCCTTTAATTTCATGTTTTACACTCAGGAGAGCTTAGGGAGTCAAAAGAACGAGAAACAGGCCAAAAAGGGACAAAATGGGCCTATCTTAGAATTCAACACGGCCTAGGCTATCAGACACGGCCGTGTGTTACGAGCAGGATCAACCAAGGCCTGGATCAATGTACACGGGCAGACCACACGGCCGTGTGTGGTGAGCAGGAGCGAGCACGGCCTAGGGCTATCGAGCACGGGTGTGTCACACCGGCGTGTCCCTGCCGTATCAAAGGTTAATTCTATCCGAAAAAGGTTACTTGTGGGAAAAGAAAGACGTTCCAAAGCCTATATAAACACCTTAGGGGGTGACCTAAAGGACGCATTTGAATAGAACGCAGAAAATACTCAAGACAGTAGTGGAAGTAGTTTCGGAGGAAGGATCTCCATCAAGAGGTGAAGATCTCCCATTAAGTTCTTTAGAAGTTTTTGGGTTTTCTTATGTTTTGTAGTTTTCCTTATTCTATGATGTTTCCTTCTATCAGTATGAACTAAATCCCTTAAATACGAGGGGATGAAACCTATGACGGATCTTATTACTATTTGATTTATAAGATAAATACTTGTTCTTATTCTTAATTGTGAGTTCTTATTCTTGTTTTGATAATTCAGGTTATTGATTCAAGTCGAATGTGCTTATTCAGTGGAGCAAAAGTCCCTGTTTAAGAGTAGATCAACACAATTAAGCGGAGTTGATGCAACCCTAGACATAGGGGGCTTAAAATCATCGGATTAGAGTCAAATCTAATAACGGAATCCATAGATCGAGTTAATGCGACAATAAGGGTTTTAATTAGAAAGAGATTTCAATTAATCAACCTAGAGTCAGTTGTTTTTAGTCTCGAGAGAGATATTAACATAAATCAGGGATTTGTACGGATTAAGACAAGTGAATAAATCATATGAATCAAAAGTAATAAGTGAAGTCTAGGTGGATTCTTCCTTAGGTATTGTCTATCACATAAGTTGTCTAAAAGTATTTTCCCAATTCTTTCATTGCCGTGTTTTTAATTAAGTTTTAGTTTAAAAGAATTCACTCCAATTTTTAGGCTAGATAATAAGAAGATAGTAATTACTAGTACTCTTGGTCCTTGTGGATACGATATTACCGGTCTTACCATAACTATACTATTAAACGATAGGTGCGCTTGCCTTTATTGTGGTCATAGTTAGTTTTAGACACATCACCTGCTCCTGCACCTGTTAATCGTGGGTTGCCGCTTGAACGTCTGCAGGCGTTGGGTGGTAAAGAGTTTTCTGGAGTAAAAGGGATCGATCTGACCGTAGCTGAGTATTGGTTGGAATGAGTTGAAAGGATCATCGTTGGTGGAATACTGTTAAAAGAGGTACTACTGCTGACCGTTTGACTTAGGGTTATTTTCTTGAGGTTTTTAAGAAGAAGTTTATGGGCTAGGGGTGAGCATTCGATCGAATCGAATCGAAAATTTTTGAGTTAATCGAGTTTTCGAATCTCATTTTATCATCCTAACTTTATTTGAAGTTTTATCGAATCGAATCGAGTGAGATGGAATTTGAATCGAATCGAATCGAATATATTTGTTCGAGTTAAATTAAAAATAAAATAAAATTAGTGTTGTTTATTTTTATGTAATTTTTCAAAAAATAATTTTCTTTAAAGTTTTTAAACATGATCATACAACAAAAAATTGAAGTAAATAAGTGAATAAATAAAAGCAACACAACATCAACCCAAATAAACAACATGATTCCAAATAAACAACAAAAATAATACAACAAGATTATAATAAAAAAACATAAGTAAAAGTCCAAGTAAATAGCATGAGTCGAAATAAACAACAACATTATAATAAAAAAAAACATAAGCAAAAGTCCAAAATACAATAGAAACCTACACCAAAAGAACACAACAAAAGTCCAATTAACCAACAACAATAACAAACCAAACCAAACTAATAACAATAACACATCAGTTAAAAAACCATTATAGAAACGTTTAAGTTTTTTCTTGTGCTTCAAACACCGTTGATAATCTTGAAACATCTAGTAAAAGTATTGAATGAGTTAGTTAAATAATAATTTTTTTTTTTGCAAAAATAAATTAAATAAACATTTAACTTTATAAACTAATGCTAAGTATGTTACCTTCTTGATCTTCGGGTATTTTGGATAAGTCTAGCAAATTTAGAAACAAAAGTGTTAGTTAAATTATGGGAATGCTTACTAATATAAAGAATACAAAAGCTTATTTTATAAATTAAAATTTATATATTACCATCTTCCATGGTTTGAAGTTCATCAACATAATTTTCAAGATTGATGGCATCATTAGATTTTCGAAGCCAATCTTGTGTGCAAACCAAAGCTTCGACCATGAGAGGAGTTAGAGAACTTCTAAAACTATCGAGAACACGTTCACCCATGCTAAATGCACTTTCCGAGGCAACTGTTAAGATAGAATAGCAAGAATATCTCGAGCCATTTGTGCAAGAATAGGGAATCTAGGACTGTTCATTTTCCACCACAATAGTAAATCAAATGAACTTGAATTGTTTACTTTTTCATCCTCACCCAAATATCTATCCAACTCAGATTTGCTTTCTAATCCAACTTGTTTCTTCTTCTTAAGGTATTTTTGTTTGGCCAAGCCCGTTTTCATTTCCGACTGATCTATTTCCATTGAACTGCAAAGATTTGTCGAAGAACTAGATCTACCTTCAAACAATTCTCCCGGCATTAGAAGAATACTCATTGAACAAGCAATGAAAATCTTTATCAATCATTTTCATAATGTCATTAGCAACATTAGGAAAAAGCAAGTTGACCCTAAAGTCCAAAAAACTCATTTTACATCGCGGATCAAAGACAACCGCCAAGTAAACTAGCATGTTGATCTTGTTTCCTTCACCCCAATACTTATTATATTTCTCTCTCATTTTGGAAGTCATAGAAATTATGTCTAAATCTCCACAATCTTGCCACCCATCAAAAAGACAATGCACATCCGTCAATACTTCAAAAAGTGAATGAGAGGTAACATGCAAAGATCCGGACACCTTCAATGTAAGATGATAAAAAGGCTCAAATACTTTTATAACTCTTCGAACAATTTCCCAATCATCAAATGTAGGAACTCCATCTCCAGCATAAGGTCAAGAAAAAAATTATGGTCATCACGTACATATGATTCAAATGCAGGCTCATATTTTTCAGCCACCGTTAACATCATATATGTTGAGTTCCATCTAGTAGGCACATCTAAACACAATTGAGCCTTACTATCTATCATTTCTTCTTTTACCCGTTGGTTGAATTTTGTCAACCTCGATGGTGATGCTCTTATATACCTCACAACACCTCTAACTCGATCCACAGACACAGAAGCATCCTTAATATCGTATTGCACAATGAGATTAAGAATGTGTGCAACACATCTCATATGAATAAATTTTCCATTTGCAACAGAAGCATTTCGATGATTCAATTTCTTTCTCAAATATTCAATGGCAACACTATTGGTGGATGCATTATCAACTGTAATAGAGAAGACCCTCTCAATCCCCCAATCTCGAAGACATTTTTCAATGGCTTGACCTATGCTTTCACCTCTATGAGTGGATATTGGGCAAAAATTTATAATCCTTTTTTGCAACCTCCACTCATCATCCACCCAATGTGTTGTTAAAACCATATAAGATATCCTCTGCAATGAAGTCCAAGTGTCCGTCGTCAAACAAACTCTACTTATATCTTTTTCAAAACAATTCTTCATCACACTCTTCATGGAGTTAAATAAATCAAGACAATCCCTTCTAGTTGTCCAACGAGATGGAAGACTAAACCGTGGGCATGCTATATAAAGAAAGTATTTGAAACCCTCTCCCTCTACAATTTTAAAAGGTAGTTCATCCATAACTATCATACGAACCAATGCTTTTCTAACAACATCTTTATCAAACACCCAAGTTGATAAATCCGTTGTTTCTTGGCTAACCTTCACAAATGTTAATTCTGATTGCTTCAGATTAGAAGTATTACCTCGAGGTCTTTTTAGGCATGCTTTCAAATGGTTATTCAAATTCGTTGTAGAACCCGAAGTTGATTCCATTGTGTAAGTAACATCACATGCATTGCACCTTTCTCTCTTCTCCCACTCTTCAGTCACAAATTTGGTGAAATAGTTCCAACAAGCTGCCCTTGGAGTAATCTTTTTTCGAACATTTTCCTTGGTTGTTGTTTGATCATCTCTACTTGGGGAAGAATTTTGTGAACTTTGAGTTGAACCATCTCGCTTTGGATCACTCATCTACAAGTAAACATTTGTTGCAATCACTAACCATGACCAAAAATTGGTTTAAAATCAAACTTAATAAATCGATTAAATTAAAAATTAATTAATATAATAGTACAGCAGCATAAATTAAACAAAAAAAGTATGTTAAACTACATTTTAAACTTTAAAGTTAGTTAATTGAAGCCTAAATTAATATAATAGTAAAATAGCATAAATTAAACAAAAAAAAGTCTGTTAAGCTATCGTTTAAACTTTAAAGTTAGTTAATTGAAGCCTAAATTAATATAATAGTACAACAGCATAAATTAATTAATTGAAGCCTAGTTTTCTTTATATCTAACTTGCCAAAAAGATTTATTATTAAAAGATTTAGGTGTCTATTAAACTACAGTTTAAACTTTAAAATTAGTTAACATGGTATTTAAAAAAGTCTGGTGGAGTGTTATTTTATTTATTAGGTCTGGTATTTAATATTTAATATTTTAATTTTTATTTATAATTTAAATATGATAATCCAATATTTTATTCATCATTTAATGTTATTTTATCGAATTGTATTAGCAAGTTTGCAAAATCCTTTAAAAAGAAGTACATTTTATGCATTTTTTCTCTATTAATATTACGTTATTACTAATATTATATTATTACTAATATTACATTATTACTTTGGGAAATTAATTGGCTAACATTTTTTCTCTATTAATATTACATTATTACTAATATTATATATTTATATTAGGTTGTGCTTCTGCTTAGTTATTAATAATAAAAAGAATTTTACATCTTCCAAAACAAAAAAAAAAAGAAACAAAGACAATTAAATGTTTCATTTTAATTATTTTAACAGTGTAATTAAAGGTTTCATTTGAGTGGGGAGGTATCATTTTTAATTATTTTAAAGCCAAAAATGGCTTTACCAAGAGATTCCAGCAGCTGCACTCAAAGTCTCAAATAAAATAACTTAAATTCTTTCATTTAAAAAAATTAGCCCGATGATGATTGTGCTGTGCCAGTGTGCCCCGTTCTACAACAACAAACAGGTAAGTGGAGAAGGAAAATAGAGCGAAAATCATTCAATAGAGCGAAACAGATGCAAATAGAGCTAAAATCATTCAATAATTCAAAAATATTTCAAGACAAACTTTAAAGATGCAAAAAAATCGAGCTTACAATAGAAGAGAACAGACTGCCTCGGTTAGAAGGAATAGCAACTCGGTTTGGAGGTAAGGATTTTGATTTGAAGGTTTATTTTAAGAAGAAGAAGGGTTTATTTTAGGGTTTTTTGAGAAAAATAAATTTTAGGGTTTGAACTTTGAATGGAATGGAAACAGAGAGAAGAAGAAAAATAAATGGGGGTTTGGACGATGGAATTTGCTGGGGGTGATTTGGGGGGAGGAATTGGGATTTGGGAAAATAAATCTTTGGGGCATGGGCAGACGGGCTTGGGGAAGTAGGAAAAAATAAAATGTTTGGGCTTGGGGGAAATTGGAAATTGGGTTAAAGACTTAAAAGTAATTAAGTAAAAGCCTATTAAAAAAATTAAAAAAAATATAGTTTATATTCGGTTTATTCGAATTCAAAAATTCAACTCGACTCGAACTCGAAATTCGAAAAAAAATTTGAGTTGATTCGATTAACTCGATTAACTCGATTCGAATAATTCAAAATTCAAATTTTTTTTCGATTTTTTCGAATCGAATCGAATTTTGCTCACCCCTATTATGGGCAAGCAATAAATGAAAGCTCATAAACGTGAGTTCTTAAACTTGGTCCAATGTAATTTGTCTGTGGATGATTATGAGTCAGAGTTTGTGTGGCTTAGTCAGTATGCTCCTGAGATGGTTTTTTCTAAGAGGGACTATTGTAAGAGGTTTCGTTTTGGGCTTAATCATGAGATCCGGGTTTCCTTGGTAGCTCGGAATGCAGAATTGTTTGATGAGTTGGTTGAGAAAGCCAAAGCAGTTGAAAAGACTTTGGCTGAATCTCCTCGTTCTATAGTAACTGAATCGGGTAAGAGGACTTCTGATGGTGCATCTGGTCGACTGCCTAAGAGAAGGCGTGATAATTAGAGTTCTGGTGGAGGCACAAGACGTGGGTTCCGGCTGAGTCAGTCTAAGCAGCAGAGTCGTGCTGTGGTTAGTACTAGGGGTTCGACTAGTGGTTCTAGTTGGCTTCTTTGTGCACATTGTGAGCGTAGGCATCCTGGTGAGTGTCACAAGTTGACAGGTGGATATTTTGTGTGGCTCTAAGGAACATATGTTGAGGGATTGTCCAAACAAGGTTGAGGTTTTACAAACTCAGTGTTTTGCACTTGTATCGGCGCCTGTTAAAGGCTATGGTCGTGGTAGAGGTAATGGAAGATCGATTGGGCAGCGAGTTGTTGCTCTACTGTTGCTACTCAGGTTGAGTCTGGAGGTTCAGCTCGGGTTTATGCTGTTAGGGAGCTTGATAATCAGGATTCGACTGATGTTATCGCAGGTACTTTCATTTTGCAGTCTATTCCATTATTCTCTTTAGTTGATTTTAGTTCTACCCATTCATATATTTTGAGTGAATTGACATGTAAATTAGGGATTCCTGTAGAGACTACTGGTTTGGTATGACTGTTAATAGCTCTTTTGGTAATAGTGTTGTGGTGAATTGAGTGTATCAAAGGTGTCCCATTATTATTCAAGGACATGTTTTCTTTGTGGATCTTATGAAATTGCCTTTCTATGGTTTTGGTGTGATTCTTGGTATGTACTGGTTAATCGAACATAAGGTTAAGGTAGATTTTGAGATGAAACGAATTTCTTTGAGGAATAGTGATGGTTTGAAAATTGTTGTTGGTAAAAGACTGGGATTTATGTCAAATATGGTTTCGGCTATCAAGGCTGAGAAAATGATGGGTAAAGGTTGTGAAGCTTACTTAGCTAATGTGATGGACTCAGTTAGTAAGGAGTTGAAAGTTCAGGATATTCATACTGTTAAGGATTTTCCTAACATGTTTCCTGAAGAGTTGTCTGGTTTGCCACCGGAACGTGAAGTGGAGTTTGGTATTGAGCTCTATCCTGGTACTGCACCGGTGTCTATTGCGTCATATTGTATGGCACCAAAAGAACTCAAGGAGTATAAGATTCAGTTACAAGATTTGCTTGACAGAGGGTTCATTCGACCAAGTGTATCTGTAACACCCCTAACCCGTATCTGACGCCGGATTAGGGTTAAAGGCACTACCGGACAGATCAGAAACTTACACAACATTTCATACATTACATTCATCATTAACGATCATAGTGTCCCTTAGATGAGTCATCGAGACCCAAAGCATGCATATAAATCGAGTTGGGACTAAACTGAAACACATATGAAATTTCATGAAAATTAAAAACTTTTCTAACTTTCGTGGAGGCGACCGTGGTAGGAGACCGTGTGCTCCTCCACGGCTTCTAGACACCCCGTGTGTCCATCCGTGTTTACATATCGACTATATCAACACGACACTTGGCACGTCCGTGTGCCATGACCGTGTGCTACCAAACCATATATCGACTTTTCCAACACGGCCAACAAGCACGCCTTCGTGTGCCATGGCCGTGTGCTCTTAGCTAGCTCTCGACTTATACACCACGGCCACCGACACGCCCATGTCGAGGCCGTGTGCTATTTAAGCTACATTCGCCAATTTAACCACGGTCTTAGGCACGCCTGTAAAGCCTTAGAAATCGTGTGGCATTATAGGCCATTTACAAGGCCAAAATGCCACCCATAAGGGTCAACCTACAAGCCATATTTTCCAACATATCTCATGCACATATAACCATAAAAAACATACCAAAATAATCATTCAAACCATGCATTCAATACCATTTCCAACCATGACCATTTCAAAGAATAAAACTCATATCATTACAAGCATAATTCATTCATTTGCCCACTCAAACCTTGGTCATTTCACATGCTTTCACCATACCAAAATATGCATCATGTATCACATTCATTTAAGCAAAGTCTTAATTCAAAAATAGCCAAATCACATGGCTAAGATCACATAACAACTTGTACTAAAATACTAGCCTATACATGCCATATCTAACTTTATACATTTTCAAAGAGTACCAAAATGATTTTAGTAGTGTGATGACGATCCTTGACGGTCCCGAGCCTTCAGTAGCTTTGACGACCTATAAAACAGAGAAAACACACATAGAGTAAGCTTTTCAAAAGCTTAGTAAGTCATATACAAATAAACTTAATAGACAAGTATATAAGCATATAGAATTATAGGCACATTTCATATACATAACATCTTCTCACATATATACTTTGCTTCATACTATTGGCCACATTTACCACATTCATTAATTCCAAAAATCTCTTATGCACAAAATTATTTCAAAGGTACATAACCATCATAGCAAGGTTACATATGAACTTACCTTATATACACACTTAGTGTATGAATCAACGTACCTGAATCGAATTCACTATTTACATGGCTATTTCGTATCACAACTTGCCCGTTGAACAGTAAGGAATCTAGTAGGATACTCATAAAGCTCGGAATGGTCGTACAATGCCAACATCCCAGACGAGGTCTTATATGCACTCAGACATTGATGCCGCTGTCCCTGACAGGGTCTTACACGTATTAATACGATGTCGATGTCCCTGACATGGTCTTACACGTAAAGCTTATCTCGATGCCAACGTCCCAGACGTGGTCTTATACATAGAACTTATATCGATGCCAACGTCCCAGACGTGGTCTTACACGAAGTCTCAAATCAACGCCAATGTCCCAGACGTGGTCTTACATGATAGAACAGAACAGATACCTATGTCATGACATAGCTAATCCTCTCTATTCCTAGGTTCGTACGGGCTTTTCAGACTTTATCGCTATATCGGCCTTATCTCGTAATTCATATGCACAACCTCTCATAAGCATTCATTATCTACATTAGTCATATGAACAATTACAATTGCATACATATACGTTCATTTGCATAGTGACTTACCTCGGATTCGATATGTGCTCGGAATGAAAACGGCTACTCGGTTACATTTCGCTTTCCGTGATCAATGTCCGCTTTCCTTGGTTCTTGATCTAAACATTTTCAAAATTAACCCTTTTATTCACTAATTCATACATTTCAATCCATGGACACACATTTAGGACTATTTGCAAATTAACCCTCATATTTGTACACTTTATCATTTTAGTCCATTTTTCTCAAAACATCAAATTCACAAAATCCACACATACACATGCTTAGTCGAATGTATATACATCTCATACAAGTCCATATTTTCCATCAAATTTCCCATTTAGTCCCTCAAGTTACCATTTTCTCAATTTAGCCCTATTTAGCTAAATTCATCAAAAATTCAAGAACAAAGTATGTTCATCTAACTCATATCTTTCATTTAGCAACTAAACTCATCTCAAAACTCAACATATCAATAATGACATCTCACACAAACATCATCAATTCACAAAATTGGTACATGGGCTTGATAGTAGACTAAGCAACAATCTCAAAAACATAAAAATCATAAAAATCTAATTCAAAATCATACCTCAATTTGGCTTGGTAATTGCCGAAACCTAGGATAGTTTTCTACCTTTCTTTCTTATGAATTTTCGGTGATAAAATGGATGATATAAAACCATTATCATGCTTATTTTTTTATATTTACTAATAACATAATTATTTAATTACCCATTTACCCATTTAATAATCATATAAGACAAATATATATATATCATGGCTATCATGACATTCCACCATCCACTATCCAAAAATTTGCATATTTACCTCATAAGGCCTCATCATGTAAAAGCCATATCACTTTGGTATTTAACGAATAACATACAACTTTCACCTCTAATACAATTCAATCCTCTGTTCAAATTAAACACACGAACAGACAAATTAGCTTACGAAACTTTACCACATGCTTAGTCACATATCAATGGCACAGAAAAGAATATTAAAATATTATACAGACTCGGATTTGTGGTCCCGAAACCACTGTTCCGACTAGGGTATGAACCGGACTGTTACAAATCTCCCCCCTTAGGGATTTTCGTCCCCGAAAATCTTACCGTTAAATAGATTCGGATATTGCTGTCTTATTGAATCTTCAGGCTCCCACGTAGCCTCTTCTATTCCATGTCGATTCCATAGTACTTTTACTAACGAAATTTTCTTATTTCTCAACTCTTTTACTTCACGAGCTAAGATACGGATTGGTTCCTCTTCATATGTCATATCAGATCGGATTTCAATTTCAGATGGGACAATTACATGTGACGGATCAGATCGATATCTACGGAGCATCGAGACATGAAACACACTATGGATCTTTTCTAATTCAGAGGGCAATCTTAATCTATATGCAACAGGCCCAACACGTTCAACGGTCTCATACGGTCATATGAACCTCAAACTTAATTTGCCTTTACGTCCGTATCGAAGCACTTTCTTCCACGGAGACACTTTCAAAAATACTTTGTCGCCAATCTCAAATTCTATATCTTTACGTTTCAAGTCTGCATACGACTTCTGACGATCAGATGCTGCTTTCAAATAATCTCGGATTAGTTTCACTTTCTGTTCTGAATCTTTTATCAAATCAACACGTGTAGCTTATTTTCACCGAGTTCACCCAATACGAGGGGTACTAAATTTACGCCCATACTGAGCTTCATATGGTGCCATTCGATACTGATTGAAAACTATTATTATACGCAAATTCGATCAATGGCGACATCGCTCCCATGAACCATTAAACTCAAGTACACAAAGATCTTAACATATCTTCGAGAATCTGAATGATTCGCTTGATCGACCATCCGTTTTACGGATGAAAAGTCGCATCTTGAAGTGTAATTTCGCACCCAAAGCTTCTTGCGCTTTCTTCCAGAATCTTGATGTAAACCTCGGATCTCTATCTGACACAATAGATAGTGGCACTCCGTGCAATTTAACAATCTCGAAAATATATAGCTCGACTAATCTATCAAGTGAATAATCAGATCTTACTGGAATAAAATGGGCAGATTTCGTCAGTCGGTCAACTATGACCCAAATTGTATCTTTCTTTCTCGAAGTCTGAGGCAAACCACAAACAAAGTCCATTGTTATTCTATCCCATTTCCATTCAGGAATCAGAATCGGCTGAAGCAATCCAGACGAAACTTGATGTTCGGCTTTTACTTGCTGATAGACTAAACATTTCGAAACAAAGTCAGAAATGTCTTGTTTCATACTGCATCACCCGTGAGTGTCGTTTCAAATCCTGATACATTTTCGTACTTCCCAGATGAACAGATAGACGACTGTTATGTGCTTCGCTCAAAACTAGCTGAATCAACTCTGGATTTCTCGAAACATAGATACGATCTCGGAATCTCAAACAGTCATCAACAACTCGAAATTCAGATTCAGAATTCACTTTACACTGAGCTCGTTTCGCTAGCAATTCATTATCTACCTTCTGAGCAACACATATTTGCTGTACAAACAACGGTTTCGCTTTTAACTCAGCTAACACAGAACTATCATCAGATAAATCTATTTGAGCATTCAAAGCGCGTAGTGCAAACAATGATTTTCGACTCAGTGCATTTGCAACAACATTTGCTTTACCCGGATGACAATCTATCACAAGCTCGTAATCTTTTAACAACTCAAGCCATCTTCTCTGACGCAGGTTCAAATCTTTCTGAGTCATTAGATACTTTAGACTTTTATGATCTGAAAATATGTGACATTTCTCACCATACAAATAATTGCGCCAAATCTTAAGTGCAAACACAATCGCAGCTAACTCGAGGTTGTGCGTCGGATAATTCTTTTCATGCGGCTTTAATTGTCTCGAAGCATAAGCTATGACTTTGCCTTCCTGCATCAAAACACATCCCAGCCCATTTAACGAAGCATCAACGTAAATCACAAATTCTTTGCCCGATTCTCGTTGTACTAACACCGAGCTTCAGTTAATGAGTTTTCAATCGATCAAAACTTTTCCGACATCTATCGGACCATTCAAATCTAACATCTTTCTCAAGTAATTTCGTCAACGAGTAGCTATCACTTTGAAAATCCTTTCACAAATCGACGATAATAACCAGCTAGGCCCAAAAAGCTACGGACTTGGACACGTTCCTCGGAGGTTTCCAATCGAATAATAGCAGTAAATCTTGCTCGGATCAACTCGAATTCCAGTCGACACAATATGCCCTGAAAAACTAACCTCGTGTAACTGTAATTCACATTTGCTAAATTTTGTGTACAATTGCTTCTCTCTCAGAGTTTGCAACACAATCCTCAGATGCTCAGCGTGCTCAATCTCATCACGCGAATAAATCAAAATGTCATCAATGAATACGACAACAAATCGATCTAGGTACGGTGCTCAAAAATTGCATTCATCGATCCATAAAAACAAAGCAGGAGCATTGGTTAGTCCAAATGGCATAACTAAAAACTCATAATGCCCATACCTCGCTTAAAGCGCTTTTTGAAATATCTGAATCCTTGACTCTCAACTGGTAGTATCTCGATCTCAGATCAATCTTGGAAAATACAGTAGCTCCTTTTAACTGATCAAATAAATCATCAATTCTGGGCAACGGATATTTGTTCTTTATAGTCACCTTGTTCAACTGACGGTAATCAATACACATCCTTATCGTGCCATCTTTCTTTTTCACAAACAGAACAGGAGCACCCCAAGGCGAGAAACTCGGTCTAGCAAACCCTCTATCGGTCAATTCTTGTAACTGCGACTTTAACTCCTTCAACTCTGTTGGTGCCATTCTATACGGAGTTATTGAAATAGGTGTAGTACCCGGCAACAACTCAATACCAAATTCAACTTCACGTATCGGAGGTAAACCCGGCAATTTTTCTAGAAACACATCAGAATATTCACAGACAACAGGCATTGACTCAACTTTCTTTTCGGATACCTTTGAATCAATCACATAAGCAAAATATGCCTCATATCCCTTCTTCACATAACTCTGAGCTTTCAATACTGATATCACAGCAGGTAATCCATTCAAATCATTAGATTCAATTCGTACAATCTCATCATTCGAACATCTCAAATCAATAGTCTTTCTTTTACAATTCACAACAGCATCATGCATAAACAGCCAATCCATACCCAAAATAATGTCGAATTCATCGAATGGTAGAAGCATCAGATCAGCAGGAAAACAGATATCTCAAAACATTAACGGACAGTTCTTGCATACTTTGTCAACCAGGACACTTTTACCTAAGGGGTTCGATACTTTTATAGTAAACTCAGTAGACTCTATAGGAAAAGTCTTGTTGAACACTAAATTCATGCATATATATGAATGTGTAGAACCAGGGTCTATCAAAGCAATCACAGAAGTATCATAAAGAGTAAAAGTACTGTTATAATGTCAAAGACGAAGCTTCCTCTCGAGCTCGTACAACATACGCTCCGCGCAGCGCCTAGTTTCAGATCTGACAACATTGTCTCTTGTAGTTCTCTCGACTACCACCGACATTCTTTACATTCTTTGATGGTCTACCCTCACAGTGCAATATCGATCTCGATTTTGAACCATCTGCGGCTCAACAGGCTCGTGGCAATCACAGATAAAATGATCAAGCGATCCACATCCAAGCAAGCTCTGCTGCTCAATCTACTGACTTCCCGGATGTCTTTTTCCATAATGTTTACATTCGGTCTCTCATCCGGACATTACCAACAGCAAGCACGGAAGTTGCTGGAGTTTTGGAACTCATTTGCGGTCTAGATTGATTTCTGTTCGAATATCTCACATTATCCCTGAAACTTTTCGGAGCAGATTGAAATGATTTACTCTGAAATCTCTTTTTCATATCTCGAGTATCGACTCACTTTTCTTTTATCTTTCCCGAGTGCTCTCGCTTTACAAGCTCGATCAACAAGTACAACGAACTCTTTTATTTCTAAAATACCAACTAGCAAACGGATGTCTTCATTAAGTCCGTCTTCAAATCTTTTACACATTATAGCTTCAGATGATACACATTCCCGAGCATACTGACTCAGTCTCACGAATTCTCGTTCATACTCAGAAACAGTCATTCTACCCTGTTTAAGTTCTAGAAATTCCTTCCGTTTCTGATCAACGAATCTCTCACTGATATATTTCTTCTGAAACTCAATCTGAAAGAAGTCCCATGTAACTCGTTCTCTCAGAACAACAGAAATCAGAGTTTTCCACCATTGATAAGCTGCATCTCGGAGTAACGGTACAACACACTTTATGCACTCATCCGGAGTCAGAGACATTTCGTCGAATACCCGGATAGTATTTTTAATCCAGATTTCGACCTTTTCTGCATCATCATCTTTAGTAGCCCAGAATTCTTCGGCCCCATACTTACGAATCTTGTTAACAGGAGGCTTATTCAATGATTCGGATGCATATCCGTGGCACAACCGTAGTCCGAGGGGATTAATAGGGGGGGGGTCATAAAACAGTCGGGTTATTCTTTACAAACTGAGTGAACCACTCACTCATCATTTGGAAGAAAGCTTGTTTAGCTTCTTCCCCTTGACCATTAGTAGCCGGTCTCGGATCAGAGGGCGCTGTCCCTTGCGCGGAATCAGGCGCATTGCTTTCTACGTCGTCAGCTACGACTCTTTCGGGGTCCATTACTATACAGAAATCACATTTATATGTCAGGATTCATCACACTATCACAATTCAGATATATGGCATGTATAGCTAGACTCTGACACGCTACGTTAGTCTGAGAATCGGCTAAACCGTAGCTCTGATACCACAACCAAATGTAACACCCTTAACCCGTATCCGACGCCGGATTAGGGTTAAAGGCGCTACCAGACAGATCAAAAACTTACACAACATTTCATACATTACATTCATCATTAACGATCATAGTGTCCCTCAAATGAGTCATCGAGACCCAAAGCATGCATATAAATCGAGTTGGGACTAAACTGAAACACATATGAAATTTCATGAAAAATAAAAACTTTTCTAACTTTCAGGGGAGGCACGCCCGTGGTAGGAGACCGTGTGCCCTCCACGGCTTCTAGACACCCCCGTGTGTCCATCCGTGTTTACATACTGACTATATCAACACGGTTACTTGGTACGTCCGTGTGCCATGACCGTGTGCTACCAAACCATATACTGACTTTTCCAACACGGCCAACAAGCATGCCCGTGTGCCATGGCCGTGTGCTCTTAGCTAGCTACTGACTTATACACCACGGTCAGCTGACACGCCCATGTCGAGGCCGTGTGCTATTTAAGCTACATTCTGCCAATTCAACCACGGTCTTAGGCATGCCCGTGTGCCACAACCGTGTGGCATTATAGGCCATTTACAAGGCCAAAATGCCACCCATAAGGGTCAACCTACAAGCCATATTTTCCAATATATCTCATGCACATATAACCATCAAAAACATACCAAAATAATCATTCAAACCATGCATTCAATACCATTTCCAACCATGACCATTTCAAAGAATAAAACTCGTATCATTACAAGCATAATTCATTCATTTGCTCACTCAAACCTTGGTCATTTCACATGCTTTCACCATACCAAAATATGCATCATGTATCACATTCATTTAAGTAAAGTCTTAATTCAAAAATAGCCAAATCATATGGCTAAGATCACATAACAACTTGTACTAAAATACTAGCCTATACATGCCATATCTAACTTTATACATTTTCAAAGAGTACCAAAATGATTTTAGTAGTGTGATGACGATCCTTGACGGTCCCGAGCCTTCAAAGAGCTTTGTGACCTATAAACCGAGAAAACACACATAGAGTAAGATTTCCAAAAGCTTAGTAAGTCATATACAAATAAACTTAATAGACAAGTATATAAGCATATAGAATTATAGGCACATTTCATATACATAACATCTTCTCACATATATACTTTGGTTCATACTATTGGCCACATTTACCACATTCATTAATTCCAAAAATCTCTTATGCACAAAATTATTTCAAAGGTACATAAAAATCATAGCAAGGTTACATAGGAACTTACCTTATATACACACTTAGTGTATGAATCAACGTACCTGAATCGAATTCACTATTTACATGGCTATTTCGTATCACAAACTTGCCCGTTGAACAGTAAGGAATCTAGTAGGATACTCAGAAAGCTCGGAATGGTCGTGACAATGCCAACGCCCCGCACGAGGTCTTATATGCACTCATACATTGATGCCGTTGTCCCGCATGTGGTCTTACACGTATTAATACGATGCCGATGTCCCTGACATGGTCTTACACGTAAAGCTTATCTCGATGCCAACGTCCCAGACGTGGTCTTACACGAAGTCTCAAATCAACGCCAATGTCCCAGACGTGGTCTTACATGATAGAACAGAACAGATACCTATGTCATGACATAGCTAATCCTCTCTATTCCTAGGTTCGTACGGGCTTTTCAGACTTTATCGCTATATCGGTCTTATCTCGTAATTCATATGCACAACCTCTCATAAGCATTCATTATCTACATTAGTCATATGAACAATTACAATTGCATACATATACGTTCATTTGCATAGTGACTTACCTCGGATTCGATATGTCGGAATGAAAATGGCTACTCGGTTACTTTCGCTTTCCCGCGATCAATGTCCGTTTTCCTTGGTTCTTGATCTAAACATTTTCAAAATTAAACCTTTTATTCACTAATTCATACATTTCAATCCATGGACACACATTTAGGACTATTTGCAAATTAACCCTCATATTTGTACACTTTATCATTTTAGTCCATTTTTCTCAAAACATCAAATTCACAAAATCCACACATACACATGCTTAGCCAAATGTATATACATCTCATACAAGTCCATATTTTCCATCAAATTTTCCATTTAGTCCCTCAAGTTACCATTTTCTCAATTTAACCCTATTTAGCTAAATTCATCAAAAATTCAAGAACAAAGTTTGTTCATCTAACTCATATCTTTCATTTAGCAACTAAACTCATCTCAAAACTCAACATATCAACAATGGCATCTCACACAAACATCATCAATTCACAAAATTGGTACATAGGCTTGATAGTAGACTAAGCAACAATCTCAAAAACATAAAAATCATAAAAATCTAATTCAAAATCATACCTCAATTTGGCTTGGTAATTGCCGAAACCTAGGATAGTTTTCTACCTTTCTTTCTTATGAATTTTCGGTGATAAAATGGATGATATAAAACCATTATCATGCTTATTTGTTATATTTACTAATAACATAATTATTTAATTACCCATTTACCCATTTAATAATCATATAAGACAAATATATATCATGGCTATCATGACATTCCACCATCCACTATCCAAAAATTTGCATATTTACCTCATAAGGCCTCATCATGTAAAAGCCATATCACTTTGGTATTTAACGAATAACATACAACTTTCACCTCTAATACAATTCAATCCTCTGTTCAAATTAAACACACGAACAGACAAATTAGCTTACGAAACTTTACCACATGCTTAGTCACATATCAACGGCACAGAAAATAATATTAAAATATTATACAGACTCAGATTTGTGGTCCCGAAACCACTGTTCCGACTAGGGTATGAACCGGACTGTTACAGTATCTCCCTAGGGTGTACTAGTTTTGTTTGTGAAGAATAATGATGGTATGTTGTGGTTGTGTATCAACTATAGACTGTTGAATTAGTTGATCATCAAGAATAAGTATATTGTGCCTCGAATTGATGACTTATTTGATAAGTTGACCATCAAGAATAAGATCTGGGTATTATCAGTTGAGGGTGAAGGAGTTTAACATCTTGAAAACTGCTTTTAAGACTCGGTATAACAGTTTTTGGTCATGTCGTTTGGTTTAACTATTGCCCCTATTGCATTCATGGACTTGATGAATCATGTGTTCCATTCGTATTTGGATCAATTTGTGGTTGTTTTCATAGACGACATTTTGGTGTATTCTCGTTCTGAAGAGGACCACAATGCACATTTGAGGATTGTTTTACAGGTTTTGAGAGATAAACAGTTGTATGCGAAGTTGAGTAAGTGCAAATTTTGGTTAAAAGAAGTGACGTTCTTAGGCCCTGTTGTGTCGGCAGATGGAATCCATGTGGATCCAAAGAAAATTGAAGTGATCTTAGATTGGAAACCGTCTAGGAGTGTTACCGAAGTTAGAAGTTTCTTGGGTTTGGTCGATTATTATCGTAGATTCATTTAAGGGTTTTCCCTTATTGTTGCACCCTTAATGAAACTAATACAAAAAAAACGTGGTGTTTGAGTGGATTGATGAAAGGCAGTAAAGTTTTGAACAACTTAAGGCAGTTTTGATTTAGGCTCCTGTGTTGAGTCAACTAGAGCCTGGAAAAGATTTTGTGATTTACAGTGATGCTTCGTATTCGGGACTCGATTGCGTGTTGATGCAATAGGGAAAAATTGTGGCTTATGCCTTGAGACAGTTGAAGACGTATGAGCGTAACTGTCTAACTCATGACTTGAAGTTAGCTGTTGTGGTATACTTTTCCTCTACCATATGCTATAATTTGATATTTGAGCTTATGATTCTTATTTTATTATTCTTTCACATTGTTGTGTAAGACCGGCATTCCATGATTGGGTTTTATTGTTGTTGTATATACATATTCTTATGTTTGTTTTTGCATGGCCGAAAGGCTTCTTTGTCAATAAAATCAAGTCAATTGCCAATTTAACATTGTTTTTATAAAGCCGACTGAATTGGTTGGTTGAAACAATGATAAAGATGGAATAAGTCAACTTAAATACTACTCATACATTATTCACAATTACATCCCAATCATTATAAGCAAAATTAAGACAAATGAAACACAATTTATTGACATAATAAAAGCATTATTAACGAGAACAGCTATATTTTAACCTAAATAATTTATTATCTAACGAGGGTGAAAGTGAAATTACACCGCCTACCAATTCATACGGTGGAGTTAAAAATTGCGAATAGAGGCTAAAATATATATAAAAAAAAAAATGTCCCTTTTTTTTAATTACAGAAATAGGTCTATATTTTAAAATTTTACAAGAATAAGTCGATTTAGGTAAATCAGTTTCAATTAAAAGTGTTTTCAGAGGAAACCCAAAAAAGTATTTTTCAACATATTGACAAAAAAAAACTTTCGGCTGGAAGTACTTTTTGCCACATCAGCACTAAAAGTGGCAGCACCAAAATTTTTTTTTTTTGCCTCCTATTAATGTGAAAATAAAACTTATAAAACAGGCCTTTATATAAACTCAAAGTTTTATTTCCCTTATTTTCTTAAGCAATGTGGGATATGAGATATGTGTATATATAGACTCATGAATATGTTTAATTATAAAACTTAAATTTAAGATAATTGTTCAATTATAAAATTGAAGTTGTCAATATGTGAATTGAATTTTTCTTAAAATATATTCCTTAAAAATCACAATTTCATATAATGACAACTTAAATTCAAATATTGACAACTTGAATATGTTTAATTATAAAACTTAAATTTTAGATAATTGTTCAATTATAAAATTGAAGTTGTCAATATGTGAATTGAATTTTTCTTAAAATATATTACTTAAAAATCACAATTTCATATAATGACGACTTAAATTCAAATATTGACAACTTAAATTTCATAAAAATCACAATTGCTTAAGAAAAAATCAATTCACATATTGACAACTTAAATTTTATAATCTATACGTCTTTAAAAAAAATCACAATTTATATTTAATTAAACCTATTTATGAGTTTATATATACACATTGTCTATATATCACAATTTAAGAAAGCAATCTCACATTGTTTAGGAACAAATTTCAAACCTATTCACGAGTCTATGTATATACATATGCATATCCCATATCTTATCTTACTTAAGAAAATAAAGGAAATGAAACTTTAAATTTATATAAAAGCCTAATTTATAGGTTTTATTTCTACGTTAATATATGGCACAAAAAAAATAATATAAGTACTACTACTTCTAGTATTGATGTGACAAAAATCAATCTATTTCTATAAATTTTTAAAAATTCGACCTAATTTAAGAAAAATCACATTTTCTGGAATTCTAGTCCGGAATAGAATGTTATTTAAGGCCAACAATGTGGCTGGCCTTTTTGCTTGTAATTCCCATTTAAAAAGCTGTCGCTTTCTTAATTTCGAAAACTAAAAATTCAGATTATTTAAAAAAAATACATAATCAAATTAATTTCAGTAGTGATGGTGGTGGGATTATTATGTTAACATGAAAATATGTATTATTTTTTAATAATATTTAAAATTATAATATATTTTATTTTATAAATTTGTTTAAATATTTTAAATAATTAACTAATTTATAAATTTAGCTATTCATTTAATTTGATTTCTTAGACTTACATGTAGAGGTGAATTTAGGGGACTACAGGTCCCGGCCCCCTAAAATGGAAAATTGTTATTTAGGCTCTTTAAAATTTTTTAAAATTTCAAATTAGTAAATGTAGAATTACATTTTAGCCCCCTAAAATTATAAAAATTTGATTTATTCCTTTAAAAATTATAAAAATATAAACTATTAAAAATTAAAATTTTATTTGGTCCCTCGAACATTTATCTGACTTCACCCTTATTTTCATATTTGATTTAGTTTGAATTTTTAGAAATGGAAAAAGTCTTAATAGCCCAAAGAAAAAAAAAAAGCAAATTTGGGCAACCCATGTTATAAGGAAGTGCAGCCCATCTTGGTGAATTCTACACTCACTAAAATCATCTTCATATAAAGCTAATGAAATAAGGCAACTTGCAAAATCAGTTTCTCGTTGCTGTTATGGAAAGATATTTATGAAAAGTGTTTCTAAATAATTTGGTTTAAGATTTAAATTTTTAGTATTATTGTTAAAAAGTATTTTTGAGAAACAAAATATCTATTTTAGATATAATATTGTGAAGTAAAAAATATGAATTTAAATAATGTTCAAATTCATTAATATTATGATATTTTAGTCAAAATATAAATAAAATAATTTATTGTAACTCATTAATAATATTTTGATAAATTTTTAATTTTTTTAAATAATTAATATTAATTATTTATAAAATTTAATTTAAATATATAACTTATATTTTAAATATTAAAATATAACCGTTACGAATTTAAATATATAATATACAATTTACAAGCTCTTAAACGAATTTTGTGTTGACATTGTATTTTTATCCCATTTGGCATTTTAATATTTATTTGTCTTTTCGAAATTTCATGTATATATTGATTTCCTTTTTTTTTAAATTCCATGTATATATTGATTTCATAAATATAATAAAAAGCTATTACAATATTAAAATAACTAATAAACAATTATATTAAATCCACATAAATTTTGAATATTTTGTTATAATTTTTCTTTTCTTTTTTATATATATTCTTATAATTTTTTATTAGCATTTTTTGAAAAGAAATTTATTAAAATTTATGTTCTTTTATTCTTCTTATGAAGAATTATATTTTCTAAAAAAATCGTATATTCTAAATTTTTTTAAATAAACAGTTTAAATACAAGTACAAGATAGAATAATATTTCCTATTTATTATTAATATTTTTATCATACTATTTACATAATTTATAAAATAAAAAATAATTTAATATTTTTATTAATATATAAATAAACAAAATAATTAAAATATTGTTTCATTAATATTTTTAGTTAATATGTTGTTATTCAAATAATAACAATTTCATAGAATATTGGGGAAACTAGTATACATTTTACGAGATAGAAAATTAGTGATATATATTTGAAATAAATAATTGTTTACCCGATATAAATATATTATATTTTAAATAAGGGGTAATAACGTTATTTAACTCTAAAAGTACTTTTTCCAAACAGAAAATGCATTTGGATTCAAAAGTGAAGTGAGCAACGAGCATAAAAATTAACACAATTCTCTTCATTTAAATTGTGATTTGTCTCTTTTTATTTAATTCATTATCTAAAGGTACTTTGCAATCCACTTTGACACAAGTCGATGAAAATTGAAGTTTTGTGAGTTTTAAGAGTTGATTTTCTTTCCTAAATCCATCTTTTTAATTTCTTCAAATTTGTTTTGTAGGAATCCACTCAATTATTGTCTTCTCTGGATTGAAGATAATAATTCCATATTTACATGTTACTAAAATACTTCTCATCTTCAAATTTTGACCCCTCAAAAGTTGATAAATCCTAATATTGAAACAGCATTCCTGAAAATTAGCTATATAGCACCTTTTATGCACAAAAAAAGGAAAAGTTATCAAATTGAAAATGTCTTCGATGATCACCATTAGAGTTGTTCATGAGTCGGGTTCGCATCGGGTCACGTAAAAGATTTAGGCTCAGCCCGATTAAAAAATGGGCCTAAAATTTTGTCCAAGTTCGCCCCAGATAAAAAATGCTAAAACTCGAACACAGCTTGGCTTGCCCGTATTAAAATTTTTTATATTATTTTTTATATAAAAATAAATTTAAAAAATATAATACATCAAAATTCAAATACAATAAAAACATTAAAATAAATGTTTCCCAACAAATGAGAAAAAAAAATATTTGAATATCACTAAGATAAGTGCAACTTAGCAAGCAAATACCTTTAAAATAGTAGCAAAATTAATAATAAAACAAGAGTTATACAATATCCAAACAATAACAACAAAATAGTAGCAATATAATAACGAAATGATAGCAAAATAATGAAAATAGTAATAAAAAAAGCAACAAATTTTTTTGCAAATTTGGGTCAAGCCCAAGCCAAAAAAAAGTTTATTTGAGACCCGGTCTATTTAGAAAACGGGTTTTATTTTTTTTGTCCCAACCCATTTTTCAAATCTCTACTTTTACCCAAACCTTCTCACTTTTCAGATGGACCTACCTGTCCTGGCCCATCAATAAGTTTAATTACCATACAAAAGTTACTAAAAGATAAAAATTAGTAAAAAAAAAAGTTTTGAAATTGAGAATTTCCAAAAGTGTAGGTTTTGTTAAAAGTTAAAAATGCAGTTTTGAAGATGAGGGTGATGATGGGCCTCATCCAAAAATACATAAGAATTCAACTTAGTTTTCGTAATTGTTCCATTAGAAAAAAACATAGGTCAAGTTACAAGAAAATAGGTTAATTACTAATTGAATTTTCAAAAATACTCAAATGAGTATCCTCTTTAATAACCTTTTTAATAAGGTCTTGATTTCATGCGGCAGCTCCTCAAGAACCATTTTACCCATTTTACCTATTTTCTTAAAAAAATATTAAAATAATTTCACTAATTTCTTTGGGTTAGAAATTTGAAAAGGGAATGTTTTTTATCTTAAAATTTTGGAGACTTTTAATATGTCATATTAAAATAATATTATTATTAGAAATAATAAGAAAAATATACAATATAGATGCCATTAGATTTATAAAAATCTAATAATATGAAGAAGATTGAAAAATATAATTTTGAAGTTACTTCTGCAATTAGAATCTAAGAAATAGCAATCAATAAATTATAATGGGTAAAAAAGTCCTTGAAATTTGGCAAAATAATCAATTAAACTAGGTCATGAAAACTCAATCAAGTTTTCAAATTCTTAAATTGTATCAATTAAATTTTTTGACTAACATTTTCTATTTTTGACCGATACATTGTAGACATACTTGTTAACGCTGCTAGCGCGACGGTCCACGCCAGTAACAGTTGCTAGACCTAGCAAAGCCACATTACTTACCACGTCAAGAAAATAGAAAAATTAAATCTTTTATTATTATAAATCTTTTATCATGAAATGTGTTGGAAAAAATCAGGTTTTGTAGCGTGTTTAGTTAAGCGCCGTTAGAGATTTAGCGGTTGAATGACTAAAATGAAAATACCCTAAAAGTTGAGTGACGAAATTGCAAATGATAACACCCTAAAATGTGAGTGACCAACTAAGGGCTCCTTTGGATTAGCTTTTGAAGTCAATGTGGTGCAGTTGGGTAGGAAATTACTACCAATCTCACTGAAATGCTGTTTGGTTCAGCATCACGTTTCAGCCAAAATTAATTTTAAACACACTGATCTGCAGAAAATTGACTGAAGGTTTCAGCAGCAATTAAACCCAGTTCAGCTGAAGGTATTTTTAACAGATAAAAAAACCCTTACTTTTATTTATTATTTTACCATTTTATCCCTGAAAGTTTTCTTTCCCAACCTTATTTGTTTTCAGATTTGGGAACAAAATAGTCGTTTCTCCCCTCTTTTTTGCTTACACTGGTTATCCCCTCTCCGACCACTCTCTTTTTCTCTTTCACATTTTCCTCCCAAAAAATTCCATTCCATTCTATTGAATATCTTTCAATCTCTAATTTCCAATATCTCTCTTTCTTCCATCACAATAAAAAGTTTTCTCTCACAAGAATTCATGTCGGTAAGCAAATCTTTTTGGTTTTTTCCTCTCCCATTTCTGTTTAAATTTGTTATAAAAATGTTTAATTTTTGTTGTCTGATTAAATTTACTTTTCTTTTCAATGGATACGAGCTTTGGGTTGTTGTGATTCATATATTTTATGGGCTCTTTTATTCTGGGTTTTTAATGTTTTTCCTTTTTGTTTTTTTCTTAAAGAATAAAGATCGATTTTGTTGCTCATCAAAAGTTTCTTTGGTTATCATTTTGGGCAAGGTTTTTTTTTTTTTTTATTGATTAGAATTGTATACTTCTTTTTATCATTTTGTTTTTGTTTCCTTTGATGGGTTTTGGTGGAAGCTGGTTTTGAGCCTTTTTGTTTTTTGTTGGAAAAAATATGGTTTTGTAGCGTGTTTAGTTAAGCGCCGTTAGAGATTTAGCGGTTGAATGACTAAAATGAAAATACCCTAAAAGTTGAGTGACGAAATTGCAAATGATAACACCCTAAAATGTGAGTGACCAACTAAGGGCTCCTTTGGATTAGCTTTTGAAGTCAGTGTGGTGCAGTTGGGTAGAAAATTACTACCAATCTCACTGAAATGCTGTTTGGTTCAGCATCACGTTTCAGCCAAAATTAATTTTAAACACACTGATCTGCAGAAAATTGACTGAAGGTTTCAGCAGCAATTAAACCCAGTTCAGCTGAAGGTATTTTTAACAGATAAAAAAACCCTTACTTTTATTTATTATTTTACCATTTTATCCCTGAAAGTTTTCTTTCCCAACCTTATTTGTTTTCAGATTTGGGAACAAAATAGTCGTTTCTCCCCTCTTTTTTGCTTACACTGGTTATCCCCTCTCCGACCACTCTCTTTTTCTCTTTCACATTTTCCTCCCAAAAAATTTCATTCCATTCTATTGAATATCTTTCAATCTCTAATTTCCAATATCTCTCTTTCTTCCATCACAATAAAAAGTTTCTCTCTGTCAAGAATTCATGTCGGTAAGCAAATCTTTTTGGGTTTTTTTCCTCTCCCATTTCCTGTTTAAATTTGTTATAAAAATGTTTAATTTTTGTTGTCTGATTAAATTTACTTTTCTTTTCAATGGATACGAGCTTTGGGTTGTTGTGATTCATATATTTTATGGGCTCTTTTATTCTGGGTTTTTAATGTTTTTCCTTTTTGTTTTTTTCTTAAAGAATAAAGATCGATTTTGTTGCTCATCAAAAGTTTTTTTGGTTATCATTTTGGGCAAGGTTTTTTTTTTTTTTTTTTTTTGATTAGAATTGTATACTTCTTTTTATCATTTTGTTTCTGTTTCCTTTGATGGGTTTTGGTGGAAGTTGGTTTTGAGCCTTTTTGTTTTTTGTTTGATTGATGAATTGAATACCATTTTGAGCAATACACTTGTGTGATAACATGGTTTATGGTTGGGATTGTCTTGGTTGTGGCTGCTACATTTGCTTATGTTAGAGTCTGCTTTTTGAAGGTATTTTTCATTAATTTCTTGTCATAGACTTCTACATAGAACATGCAAAATGGACTTACCAAATTCCTTTCATTTTCTTATATATTCCGTCGTTTGGTCCTGCGCAGAGTCATCGAGATTATTGTTGGTCCCGCGAAGAGTCAATCTATCTGTCTGGCAGATAAAATCAAACAGTTTGGAGGGGCCTTGTTCATAAGGTATGATTCTTACTAATTTCTTTTTGTATACCAAGTTTGCTTTTTAGAGAAAAATTGTTTTGGGATAGCTATATAAAGTAAGACCAAACATCATCTAAATGATAGAGTAATCTACTTATCTCCAGGCATGAATATAACAAAATCTTGGGGTAGCTAAGAGCAGTGCCAACGGTTGAAAAACAGATTCTAAGGCTCAAAACAAAGGATATAAAGTTTATAGTTAAAATGGTAGTTCATAATTCATTTGCTAAAAACTCCACTCCGCTCCACCACGAACCTATGGGATTATAATCTACATAAAACTGGTATTGCTATGTCCATGTTGTATCAGACATGTATTGCCGATTGCCTATCCCTCTATGTGCTTCTTTGCTCATAGGGCATCCAATATTCTATGGTGCCACAGTCCAGATTGTTCTATCTATCCCTTCCCCAAAAGATATGAGCTAGGGTACACTTTCTGAACCAAAGGTCTACTGTAAACTTATATATACCAATATGCATATACTTAAATAGATTTTACATGCCTTATAAGTGATTTATTGAAGGAAAAAAACCATATAAGAACCAATAGGTTTGACTCCTGCTTTTTAGTTTTCAAAGTATGTAGCACATATTTGATAAGACATATACTCTATTGTTGAGTTTTTTTTTTTTTTTTTATAACAGCTTTAATAATTTTTTTTAGTGTTCATCTTATGGCTTTCATCCTTTCGTGATGTATTATTCTTATTTTTTATGAAACTATATTATTATATCTAATTATATATTTATGGTTTTATGTCGGTTGACAATTAAAATCAAAATAATAATAATAATAATAGATGGTAAATACACGAAAATTTGTGGAAGGAGAAAGTACCTTAGCAACAAAAGCTGTTTGGGATGATGAGCTGACGTTGATATTTTGTGAACTTTGCGTGAATGAAGTCAATGCTGGTAATAGACCGACAACTCATCTAAACTCAAAAGGATGGGAAAATGTCGTTGCTCTTTTTCAAGCAAAACACAAAAAATTATGGAAAACCTCAATTGAAAAATAAGTGGGATACATTAAAAAGGAATGGAGGTTATGGAGGAGTTGCTTAAGGAGTCTACTGTGTATTGGATGGTGTCCATCTAAAAAGACGGTTGATGCTACCGAAGAATGGTGGGCTGAAAAAGTACAGGTTAGTGTTAACTTTATCATTATTTTAATGCATAAAGTTTATTGAAATTAATAATTTACAAATATAAAAATCTGAGTATAACATTTAACATTTAACATGTTATGTAGGAAAATCCTGATTTTAAAGGATTTAAGAAGAAAGGAATTGAACCACGATTGAATGATTTAATGTGGCAAATGTTTGGTGGCATTGTAGCCACTGGAGAGAATGCATGGGCACCTTCGTCTGGTGTTCTTCCAAGTGGAGTTCCTATGGGAGATGATACACCTAATGAGGGATTTGGTGATTCAGATGAAAATAGTAATGAGAATGAAGGTATTCCTACTAATGAGGTACCATCAAACCCTTCTCATGAAACTCCTAATCGAAGAAAGGAAACACTTGGGGTTGTACATGGTAAAGGAAAAAAATCAAGTTCAAGTAGAAAATCATCAAGAAATTCATTTGCTACTCATATTGAGAAATTGTGTGAGAGTATGGCTAGTCCAAGGAAGTCAGTTTCTGAAATTATTTTTCCTCACTCTCAATATACTATTTCAAATGCAATGGATGCTTTGCGTGATTTAGGAGATGAAATTCCAAAAAAAGATGAACTGTACTATTTTGCCATCAAAATGTTCTAAATACCGGTGAAACGAGAAGTGTTTTTGAACTTAGATCCAGATGTTTAGGGTTTGGTGGCTTCGACGTGAGTATACTGAACAAAATCCAATTGCATCATTTTCATCCTTGGTAGCAACATCCTCATTTCCCTTCCAACCATACCATCCACAACCTCCACCATAAGCTCCTTAGAATTATTATTGTAATATAACTATACTACTTTTTTATATGTAAAACTAATGTATGATCTACTTTTTTATATGCAAAACTAATGTATGATCTACTTTTTTTATATGTAAACCTAATGTATGATCTACTTTTTTATATGTAAAACTAATGTATGATATTTTTTATGTTTGATATTTTTATGCTATGCTTTTATTCAATTTTGTTGTGTTGTATAGAATGTCACAAGTTATTAATTTATTTTCATTTGATTACTTTTTCAGGTTATGGATGAATTTAACAATATGTATAATAGTTTTTATATGAATTATGATACCCATGAATTAAGTGAAGAAGCTCAACGAAGAATAGCCACAATTGTTACACAAGTTGAGCACAACAATTATCATGAAGAGGAAGAACAAGTGTTAAGCAGTGTATTGGTACACCATGAAACTTATTTCACTATGCAACCGTGTATGGATTCAAATTATACAGGTCAAATATGGGTAGACGAAGTATTAAATGGGCATGATGATCGTTGCATGAATAGTTTTAGGATGCCAAAAAATATATTTCACAGCTTATTGCATAATTTGCAAACAAATTATGGCTTAAAGCATGGGAAGGTATATGCGATGGAGAAGTTAGCATTATCATTATATATTCTTGAAAATAGAGAATCAAATTCAAATGCAGCAGAGCGATTTCAACGATCTGGGGAAACTGTTAGTCGAATTTTTACTGATATGTTGCATATATTTGCTCGAATGGGAATAGGCACGGTTAAACCCACTGAAGGTCAATTCGAGGAAGTACCGAACCATATTCGACATGATACAAGATATTGGCCTTACTTTAAGGTAAAATTTACACAATCTTTATATTTTTAAAATATAAATTATTTCTAACTTTTATCTCATTACTTGTATTTATTTTAAAGGATTGTATTGGGGCCATAGATGGAACACACATAGGCATGCATTTCGTCTTCTTGTCAAATACCTTATATCGGACGGAAAGGTGAACCAACTCAAAATATTATGGCAGTTTGTGACTTCAACATGTGCTTCATTTTTGCATTTCAGTTGCGAAGGAACAAAGACATGACAAAGAGAATTTTTTTGCAAGCACTTAGAAAACAAGAGTTAAAGTTTCCACACCTTCCACCAGGTCGAACTTTAATTTTTTAATTAATCTTTACATAAAAACAATATTAAAATTTTTAATTTATTTTTAAACTTGATATTATGTTTTAATTTTTTTGTAGGAAAATATTATCTTGTGGATTCAGGATATCCACAAATGACAGGTTTTCTAGGTCCATATAGGGGGGAGCAATATCATTTACCTGACTTTCGTCGAGGTAATCATCGAGCATCTGGAAAAAAAGAAATCTTTAATCATGCCCATTCTTCGTTACGCTCGTGATTGAGAACGAACATTTGGAGTGTGGAAAAAATGGCCAATATTAAGAGATATTCCAAGCTATTCATTCGACAAGCAAGTTTTAATAGTTATTGCAACAATGGTTTTGTATAATTACATTCGAAGACATGCTTGGTCAAATGATGAGGATTTTCGACAAATTGAGAATATACCTGACATGCCAATCTCTTCAGGCCATTTTGATAGAGGTGAATCGAGTTCTTCTAACAGTGAAAGTGACCTTGAAATTGCAATGTTAAGGGAAACCATTGCAAATAGTTTAATGAATCAATATTTGTAAAAACAATTTTGTATCATAACCTAATTTCTAGTAATAATGAAACTTGTTATGTCTTATGTTAATATTTTTTTTTATTAAAAATCATTCGTTTAGATACTTCAAAATTTGATCCAAATATAATGTTATTATTTGCGAAAATAATATTTATCATTGTTATAAACGAATATTTAACTATAAAAAATTAAAAATAATAATCATTTTATCTAATAAATAATTTAAATTGATTGTATAATTCATTAAAATATTTATAATAAAATATTGGAAGATACATTTTATTATTTTATTAAATGAATTTATAAATTTACATATTTTAATAATTTTATATAAATAAAATAATTTAAAAACTTCTATTATATATCAAATCTAATATGATATCCTTAATAGTCATTTTTTATTTTCACCTCACCGCTACAGCTGCGTTTGAATCCAAACACATACTCTACCATTGTTTCTAATCTCACTGCTACAGTATCCAATCTCACCGCTACAGTAACTAATCTCACCACCACCGCTGTTTTTAACCTCACTGGAAGTAAACACACCGCCCATCCAAACTAAGCCTAAGTAGTTTACCCTTTTATGTAAGTTGTAATATTATCTACTATGTCATCATTTTAAGTGTGAGATAATTTATCTTGTCATTATTTAAGGAATCACTAGAAAATTTAAGGAAAAATATATTTTAAAAACTTAATTGATTGCAATTTAAAATTCAAAGTACCAAATTAAATATGATATTTTATTAGAGACTTAATTTTTTTTTTTTTAAAATTTAAGACTAAAGTTTAAAATCTGTTCTCTAAATACCTAATAAAAATTCAATAAGAAAAAAGAAGCATGGACCATGGACTGCCCTGCCTAGTACCTAATACATTTATGCCTTCGAGTGTTCATTATCGACTTTTATTAATGCTTTTCAAGTTTGAAATTGCAGAGCTTCTTTGTAGAACACTACTACTCTACACTCGCCTCCTTTGTCTACTTGCACACAACAAAGCTTTGCTAAATATGTGATTTGACAAATGGGAACACAAGGTTACGTATACCTTAAGGTATTGGTACTAACTGGTATTCCAAGCTTTGCCCCATTGGCGTTTTGCGGGACACGCTGATTGGTTCCTGGAAACTTCGATCTGTTGTTGACTGATTTGATTAATCAAAGTTTTCAAAATGCCGCGAATTATAGAAAGGAGCGTTAGGCCCTCCATGGCTGATAATATAGCATTATGAAAAAACGCGTTGACTGGTTAATATAATAACGGCGTCAATACTCCAATGGCGGCTACGTAGTTAACTTATATCCTTTTCTCATATACATAAAATACGACTTGTAAGCAGCACGATAACTATAATATATTTTTAAATATCTATAAACTAAGACAAAGTTTCAAGTCATTCACATGCTTTGTTTAATTTTTCTCTGAACATCAAATATTTTTCCCAGGTTTTCTTCAATCTGCATGCGAAAAAGAAAAATGGGGTTCTCTAAACTGTTTGTTATAATTCTTGGGTTGCTCTTAGCTCTCACCCTGGATCAGTGCACTGCTCAAGAATTCAGATGCAGCTCCCCGAGTTCATGCCGTGCACTTGTCGGGTACATCACCGTCAACAACACCAACCTTGGCGCTATCCAATCGCTTTTCAACGTCACGAGCTTCCAGAGTCTCCTCGGAGCCAACGACTTGCCGCTTTCCACTCCACGCAACCGCACCATAGCTGCACGACAACTCATCAGAGTTCCCATCAATTGTGTTTGTTACAACGGAACCGGGACTTCCAGCGGCGGTCCCACATACACGATTCAACCAGGGGACGGGCTTTACCACATAGCGGCCGAGGTGTTCTCGCAATTAGTGCTGTTCCCGCAAATTGCAGCTGCCAACAACATTTCGAATCCCGATTTGATAGTTGTTGGGGACACTCTGCAAATCCCGTTGCCGTGTAGCTGCGATGACGTTGACGGTCAGAAAGTGGTGCATTACGCACACGTGGTGGAACCTAACAGTACTTTGCCAGAGATTGCTCAGGAGTTTGGAACCGATGAGGCAACTTTAGCTCGGATTAATGGTATCACCGCCCAGAATCAGTTAAAAGCTGAGCAACCCATTGATGTTCCTCTTAAAGGTATAATAATTTCGTTTTACCTCTCTGCTAAAACAAAAAAGCTGTAGTAGTTTTTTTTTTTTTTAAAAGGAAATTATTTTAACCATTGAAATAGTCAATAGTCTTGTCAAAAATCATTATGATGGGATGGGGTGACCCAACACTTGTTTTGTCTTCCATCTGTGGGATCCACCACTTGTTTTCTCTTCCATCTGTGGGACCCACTTGTAAGTAATGGATGTTTTGCCTTCCAATATGTTTGTTTCCCAATGCTCTGTTATTGCTGTTAGTTGGGTTGGGTGTTTGGGCTTAATGAGTGGGTGGGTGTGGATGGAGGAAAATTATTATTACCATTCATGATTGAATGAATTTGTGATTTGTGGTCCAACCTTTCAAAGTGAGATTAATTTTCGATTGATTTGACTAATTTTTATTAATTTTTCTACAGCCTGTAACTCATCAGTAAGAAGTGACTCATTGGACTTTCCTCTACTCGCTGCTAATGGCACATACGTCTTCACTGCAAACGGCTGTGTGAGATGCACCTGCGAAGCTGCTAACAACTGGACGTGAGTATATATGTTTAAACGCCTTGTTATTTTTTTAAGGAAATTTTGGGGTTTTCAATATGCTAATTGAATTAGAATCTGATGCTGGTTTGGTCAGATTACACTGTGAACCTTCCCAGAACAGACCATCGAGATGGGAAAGATGCCCATCAATGCAATGTGAAGGTTCTCAAGGTTTATCGCTTGGCAATGTCACCACCTCGGGTTGCAGTAGAACCACATGTTCCTATGCTGGCTTTAACAACTCAACCATCTTCACTACCCTGGTCCAAGACTCATCTTGTACAACATCGACTCCAAGCAATGATGTGTCAAGAATCAGTTTGAAATGGGACATTGTTATCATATCGGTCTTGCTTTGTCTCCATCTAGTAATGCTTGAAACAATCTAGACGACTTCAGTGGGCTACCAGATTCTCAAAAACAAAAGACTTTTGGCTATTTTCTACATGGTCCCCCTCAGTTAGCCAAAAAGCTTTTAACTTTTTCTTCTTTTACTTTGATGCTTATGTTGTTTTCTGGTTAGTTTATCATTTGGATTAATCAGATTTTGATGATTAGTGTTTTTATCAGCAATTATTGTGATGTAAAGTAGAACGTTTTTTATTATTTATTTCAACCCAAACCCAAACTCTGCTTTCATATTCAAATAGGATTTTCTTTCTTGATCCATCATATTCACATATTACTGTTGTCTGTCTACTACCTTGCTCTTTTCACCTTTTGATTTGGGGAGCTACAATAGAGTAGAGTAGTAATAGAAAAGGGGATTGAAAAGTATTAAGTATTTACATTATGTTTTCTATATTATATTTATTATTATTTAAGCGAGTTCATCAATTCAATTATAAAATTACATATAGAAATATCTTGTTTTTTTACATCATCTTAAAATAAAAAGAATTTAAAATTATGAATTCAAAAATCAAATAGAAATATTAAAATACAAATTTATTACCACTTTTTCTATATTCGTTATTAAATAAATTTTGAAAGAAAATATTTTAATTGTAAAATATTTTTGTTCACCCACTTCGCCTGGATGTGACAAAACTTAGTATATATAATAGTTGAGTTGAATAATAGTATTACATGGGTAAGAAATAGATTGAAAATATCATATTTATCCTTAGTTAAAAATATTTTTTTATATTATTAATATCTTATAAATTTTAAATAAATATATTTATTGTTTTTTAGAGATAAATTATATTTATAAGTAAAATGACAACTACTATGGCAAGTTTTAAATTTTTAATATAATCTATAAAAAATGATTAAAACTAATAAAATATAATTACCGAAATAATAATTTTAAGTGATTTTAAATAAATAATATTTAATATTTAAAAATCTTAATGCAACTATATATAAAAATTATTATATTTATATAGATATTATTTTAATATATCATACAAATATTTAAGGATTATTTTAGTACTATAATTTAATTTTTTGGTAACTAATTTTAAATATTATTTATAAATGTATAGATTTGTATGCAATATTTGATATTAAGCATAACATTTAAAAATTTTTTTTTTTAGGTTTAAGAGTTAATAAAATTCTTGCAAATTTCCAAAAAATAAATTAAATCCTTTCGCCAAAAACTTTTTTGGGGGTAAATAAAGGAACTAACATTAACATGAAAGATTACATAACAGTACCTCTACCAACAAACATAACTTGATGGCCTCAGGAGCTCATCACAAAAGGAAATAAGATCATTACAACAAATATTATTCGAGGAGCTACAAAGATGAAAATGGCTCCTTAAGTTTCCCAAAGCATCAACACTCCGGTTTCTTTCCCTAAAGGTATACATGATTTTTGTATTCGAGATCGTCTTGCAACCAAGAAAACTGTTGGAAATTACAGTGTTAGTCATGAAGCTAATAACAACATATGCATCACCTTCTACTTCTAAATAAGATAGATTAAGGTCAATTGCTCGTCCCTTAATGCCCAAAGTTCGACTTCTAAACTATTAGCTTCTGGGATATGATGGAAACATCTTTTTAACCATTTCCCTTCATGATCCCGAATGAAAGTACCTGCACCCTCTTTAAACATATTCAATTGAACCTTTCGACTTAGAAATTGTATCAATTAAATTTTTTGACTAATTATTTCGTTCTTCGATCATTAACTGATGTTGACAATTTCTATTCACATAGCGGTCCATGTAAATAATTATGTTGACATGATATTATTTTGTATTATATGTTATGTTAACAAATAATTTAAAAATAAATAAATTAATAAAATTTTAAAAATAAAACTTTTTAAAAATTCTAAAAATTATAATTTATTTAAATTTTAAAAAATATTAAAATATAAAATATTATAAAAAATTGAATTTGACAAATTCTTTCTCTCAAAAAAAAATGTATATAACAAATTTATTTAAAAAATTATTTGTAATTTAAAATAAATTGACAAAGTGAGGTTTGACTTCGGGTTGGAAGCGATGTGTGTGGAATTTAAGCGGATGTTTTGGGTGATGACAAATGGTGTAGAAAAATTCGGGTAATTTACCAATATATACCGAAAAAAAATTTACGGAAATGGGCCGAATTTTGCATTATTTACGAAAAAGGGCCATTTTCCCCCAAAACGCGTTCACGTCAGCGCGTTTTGGGGGGATGCAGCAGGAAAGCGCGCCCTTGGGGGAGCGCTTTGTGCCACATCAGCACAAAACGCGCTGACGAGGACGCGCTTTGCTGATGTGACACAAAGCGCTCCCCCAAGGGCGCACTTTTGCCCTCCTTCCCCCGACTCCCTTTTCAGCTGTTTTTAGTGTTAGGGTATGAGGTTTTAGGGTTTTAGGGCTAGGGTTTAGGATTTTTAGGGTCGTTGTGTTTAGGGTTTTTAGAGAAAAATTAATGGACTAGATTATAGGGTTAATTAGGGTTTAGTAAAAATATATTTAGGGTTTAGGGGAAAATATATTAGCAAAATAAAAATGATTTGAATTTTCTTGACAGTTGTATCTAGCAAAATAATTTTGAGAAGACGTTTCTGAACAAATAGTACCGAAAACACTTCAAGCAGGATGCACTGTCAACAAGAGTACTGAAAAGAGCTCCCACGTGGACGCTCTTTTGCTCTGATGAGTCTCGGTAAAATAATTTTGAGAAGACGTTTCGAACAAATAGTGCCAAAAATGCTTCAAGAAGGATGCTTTATCGGCAAGAAGAGTTGAAAAGAGCTCCCACGTGGGACGCTCTTTTGCTACACATGAGTCTCGGTAAAATAATTTTGAGAAGACGTTTCGAACAAATAGTGCCAAAACGCTTCAAGCGAGGATGCACTTGTCAACAAGAGTATCGAAAAGAGCTCCCACGTGGGACGCTCTTTTGCTACAATAGTCTCGGTAAAATAATTTTGAGAAGAGGCGTTTCGAACAAATAGTGTCGAAAACGCTTCAAGCGAGGATGCACCTTGTCGCAAGAAGAGTCTTGAAAAGAGCTCCCACGTTGACGCTCTTTTGCTCTGATGAGTCTCGATAAAATAATTTTGAGAAGACATTTCGAACAAATAGTGCCGAAAAACTTCTCAGCGGGATGATGCGTCAACAACAAATGAAAAGAGCTCCCATGTGGGACGCTCTTTTGCTATAGTAGTCTCCGGTAAAATAATTTTGAGAAGACGTTTCGAACAAATAGTACCAAAACGCCAAGCGGAGATGCTTCGTCGGCAAGAGTAATCGAAAAGAGCTCCCACGTGGACGCTCTTTTGCTCTGATGAGTCTCGGTAAAATAATTTTGAGAAGGCGTTTCGAACAAATAGTGCCAAAAACGCTTCAAGAAGGATGCACTCGTCAAGAAGAGTGCGAAAAAGAGCTCCCACGTGGACGCTCTTTTGCTCTGATAGTCTCCGTAAAATAATTTTGAGAAGACGTTTCGAACAAATAGTGCCGAAAGCGCTTCAAGCAGGATACACTCGTCATCAACAAAGTGCGAAAAGAGCTCCCACGTGGACGCTCTTTTGCTACAATAGTCTCCGGTAAAATAATTTTGAGAAGACGTTTCTGAACAAATAGTGTCGAAAACGCTTCAAGCAGGATGCACTGTCAGCAAGAGTACTGAAAAGAGCTCCCACGTTGACGCTCTTTTGCTACATTAGTCTCCAGTAAAATAATTTTGAGAAGACGTTTCAGAACAAATAGTGCCGAAAACGCTTCAAGCAGGATGCACTGTCAACAAGAGTACTGAAAAGAGCTCCCATGTGGACGCTCTTTTGCTATAGTAGTCTCCGATAAAATAATTTTGAGAAGACGTTTCTGAAAAAATAGTGCCAAAGCGCTTTAAGCGGGATGCATCGTCAAGAAGAAATCAAAAGAGCTCCCACGTGGACGCTCTTTTGCTACAGTAGTCATTGGCAATCCTTAGACTATAAATCAGTTAAATTTCATTCTCAGGTTGCATAACAGAAATTGAGGCAAAAGAAAAATAGAAACTGAAAATGAGTGAACGTATTAATGCTGTTATTTACTACGATGGTGAGGTTTGTGACACCGAAAATGGTGTTGTTTTTTTATCGGAGAACACAACGCGGTTGGGTTTTAATCGGAACATAGATTTGCTAGAACTTCGCAAAATAATTAGGCGTAAAATCTTCGGAGCAACGCCAATGAAAGTTCAGTCTATTAAGTATAGATTTTGCGCTTCGATTGATCTAGTGAGATATGACTCATTCGACATCAAAGGTCCTCGGAGCTTTGAGGCAATGGTGGAGACTCATCTTGCCAGTGGATCACCCTATCTTGAGGTATATGTACAATTTTCATTGCCAAGTGATCTTCTTTCGACCTCAACATCTACTGCTGTTCAACGGGAATACACGACCCCAAGCCGACACTCTGTTAGTGGGAGGCAGACTACGGAAGTACCCGTGTTTGGTGGTAGTATGGAAAACATAACCCCTGCATGTCATTATTTTGGTGGATGGGACATGCATATCCTTCCTTCGACGTCTGATGATAGAAATACGTATTGGGGAACGTCATCAACTTCTAGTGGTTGGCAATCCACATATGATTGGGAACGTTACGAAAGATGTTTAAGGAGGGATAATGTACTCCCCACGACATCCATCGGTGAGGGGCCCTCGTTCGTTGCAGATTATGGTGGGTCGGATGATGAGTCTGATGTGGATCCACCTCGAGAGCCCTGCCCCGATGGTGCAGAAGTTGCATTATTTTCTGAACCGGAGCCTGTTCCAACCGTACCTGAAGATGTTGAGGGCGGTTCAGATGAAGAAGAAGAAGATTCGCTATTCAGGGCGTACTCCCCTCCAGCCCACATGCATAATATCGATCTATCTCAAGACGATGCATTGGAGTTTCCTGAACTACCACACCGGACGCGTGACCGTACAAGTTCGTCGTTGGATTCGGGCGAATTAGAAGTTGGTAAAGAGTTTTCCAACAAGGATGCTTTTCTTGGTGCATTGAAACAATACAGCATCAATAACGGGGTTAACTACAACGTGGTTAAATCCAAGCTCGATAAGTACGAGGCGAAGTGTGCAGTGCAAGACGGTACATGTTCATGAAAAATCATGGCCTCGTTGAAAAAAAGGATAGGCTTGTGGGAGATCAAAAAGTACAAAGGTCCACATACATGTCTTGCCTGTACAGTATCACTATGTGTTTAAAGTTTTTGAATAATACTAATATTACGTAATGTTGCATTATTTAACGTATTTCGTTGACAGGTGTTTCACAAGATCATCCGAAGATGGATTCAGAGATGTTGGCTGACTTAATAGTACCGATGGTGAAGGCCGATCCCAAAACTACAGTGCCGGCCTTAATTGGCAATATCCGTAGCCAATTGGGGTACACGCCCTCTTACCTGAAGACTTGGATAGCCAAGCAGAAGGCGTTGGAAAAGTTGCATGGTCGGTGGGACGCTTTATATAATGAAGTGTGGCAGTGGTGTCAGGTGCTGGAGAGATATGTCTCAGGCAGCATATCAGACCTCGAAACGGAACCGGTGTACTATAACGATCGATTGCTCCGAGGATGCGCAGTGTTCAAGCATCTTTTCTGGACATTTAAGCAATGCCGAGACGCATTTATATACTGCAAGCCATTGGTACAAATTGACGGTACCTTTATATATGGCAGATATACGCATCGGCTATTGCTAGCTGTGGCGCAGGACGGTAGTGGGAGAATCCTTCTAATTGCGTTTGCAATAACACCGGGGGAGTCAGCTAATGACTGGGATTTCTTCCTATCTAGGTTAAGGAAGCATGTCTGCCCCCAACCTGATATATGCGTTATATCGGATCGGGGCCCTAGAATACTAGTCGCAATAGATCGACAGGGAAGTATGTGGCATCGCACACACCATCGATATTGTCTAAGGCATGTTGCGTCCAACTACCACGGGCAACATCGATCTACAAGTCAAAAATGGTAAGTGACCAACATGGGCATGTAATATCTATTGATATAATTTCGTTTGTAATATTCAATTTATTCTTAATTGAAGAGTGGTATGTAATATTCACTATCAACTTATATTGGCAGGGTACGAGATCAATAAGGACCGTTTTCACGAGATGTTGGTGAATTTACGCTCAGTTAACGAAGAAGGCACAAACTACCTATGCAATATTCCTTTCGAACAGTGGACACAAGCATACGACGGCGGCCTACAATATGGTCATATGACCTCAAACCTGGCCGAATGCATAAATTCTGTTCTCAAAGGAACGCGCTATTTGCCGATAACATCGGTTGTGCGTGAGACATATTTTCGTTTAGCGGCACTATTTTCGAAGCGAGCAGCGAGTTATAAAGGCCAAATGCAAGGAGGCCATGTATGGTGCGCGAAGGTCTTGCGAGAAATTAACAATGGGAAGGCACGGGCTAACACCATGCACACAGGTGTGTCACTATCGCGACAACCTATGGTTTCGTGTGTGAGTTTGATGAGCCGAACCAAGGTATTGTTGGCGGTCAATATCGTGTACACTTGAGAAATAGGACTCGCGATCGTGGGGTATTTGATGCACCGTTACCCATGCGCTCATGTACTTGCGGCTTGTCAGAATCTCCGTCTTGATCCCATGAGCTATGTCGACGAAGTGTATAAAATAAAAAACATGTACAACGTGTGGAGACACGTATTCCCACCAATCCCAGATGAACGTAAGTGGCCGTCTGTATCGCTTGCACCGTATAAGCTGTTGCCGGATAGACAACTGAGGCGCAAACCAAAAGGTCGACCTTGCTCGACTAGAATACGCAACAATATGGATATTCGAGAAACGACCAACCAACGTAGGTTGTGCGGATGGTGTAGGAACCCAGGCCATACATCTCGCTCGTGTCCAAATCGGAATAGTTGACAATCTTCTTAGCTTTTTTGTCTCTTGGTGGCTATGTAAATTCTATTTATTTCTTGATGAAAACGATGAACTTTTGTAGAAGGACTAATTTGCAAAAAAATAAAAATTAAATTACAAAAAAAAACAAATCTTGGACTTAAAAAAAAAAACAAATCTTGGACTTTTATTTTTATTAAAGATATTAAAATTAAATTACAATAAAAAAATAAAAAAAACTTTTATTTTATTAAAGATATTAAAACTAAATTAAAAAAATAAAAACAAATTTTATTTAATTAAAGATATTAAAATTAAATTACAATAAAAAAATAAACAACTTCTATTTTATTAAAGATATTAAAATTAAATTACAATAAAAAAATAAAAAAATTCTATTTTATTAAAGATATTAAAATTAAATTACAAAAAAAAAATAAAAAAACAACTTTTATTTTATTAAAGATATTAAAATTAAATTACAAAAAAAATAAAAAAACAACTTTTATTTTATTAAAGATATTAAAATTAAATTACAAAAAAAAAATAAACAACTTTTATTTTATTAAAGATATTAAAAATAAATTACAATAAAAAAAAACAACTTTTATTTTATTAAAGATATTAAAATTAAATTACAATAAAAAAAACAACTTTTATTTGATTAAAGATATTAAAATTAAATTACAATAAAAAAAATAAACAACTTCTATTTTATTAAAGATATTAAAATTAAATTACAAACAAAAATAAAAAATAACTTTTATTTTATTAAAAAATAAAAAATTATATTACAATTAAAAATAAAAAAGGTGGTGGAATCGTGTTGGTGCGGTCGAATCGAGTGCCACATGGGGGTGGTCGGTGATTCTGTGGCTGGGTTCCTCCTTCTTCTAGCTTCCGTGGGGTCGTGGAACCTCAAAGGGATTCAGTTCCTCGGCAGATGGGTCCAGTTGTGGGTGTTGGGAGGATGACCCACCTCGATAAAATAACGACTGCGGAGGTGTTTGCATAAACCATGGCGGGTGTCCGAATCCCCATACGGCGAAGGAGATTGGTAAAAGAAGAGCTCCCCGACGGCGCCTCGTGTGATCCTCATGCATTTGGCGGCCTCAAGATCGCCCAGCAAGTCGGAGTAGTCGAACGGACTCGAACCGGGCCATGCATTCCAACCTGCAGTGGGACTGGAAAAAGGAAACATATATGGGTTAGGATATATATAAGGGCTAGGGTATGCACCTGGCATAAAGGCCAAAGGCTGTGATGTCGGTGTCGTCGGCTGAAGTGTTGGTCCGGTGGATTGTGTGGTATTTGTTGATGGGCCGATGGATCGTCGTCGCGCTGTTGATGGTCCAGTCTCATCACCCATTCTCCTTGGATTTAAAGGGCCCCGTCGTTCCCTTTGTTCACAAAGTTGCCGTCTCCTCTCCTCTTCCGACAACAAATACGGCTTGCCATGGATCCTAAACCATGGCATGTATTCCGGCACGCACGCTAACTCAGGAATGACGATCGGTTTCTGAATAGGTATATAATCATACTGGTTCTCCCACATATGTATATACGCTGACCAAAATCTTGGCCAATCCGTGTGCAACTGCCGTAAGTCGACTTTGTGCTCATCATCGAGCACCTCAGGTGGCACGGGAATCCGTTGCCAGAATTCAAATTTTCGCAGAACCCGATCTGACTGGTGCATCTCCACGGTGGCATAGTTGACCAATGGGACCTTCACATGCCAAATGTTCGGATTTTGCAAGAACTCCTCCGGAATTACTGCCCGAATTGCCGGATCCTCGTATGGTGTCCATTGAAACTATATTAACATGACCAAAATATTAGTTATATACATAATACTAAATACTAAATACGAAATTCGAAACGACAATTTTATTACGAAAATATATTTTATTTAATACTTACTTGTGATTCCGATCGTTGCTCTAATAGAAGCCGTATATCTTCAAGCTCGGTAGGTATTCCAACATAACTCGTCGAATGGTTCACCTAATTAAATAAATTTTTAGCATACAATTATACTTTAAATCTACGTAATAATTGTAAAATATAATATTAAATTTACCTCGCTATGAGTGGGAATGTATATGGGTGGTTGACTCGAGGGCGTAAAAATAGAAATCGAAACCGTGCCCATGACTGCAGTAGTGATAGGCAACCTCCAATTTTCGCTTTACTCGCCGCGCGCGTCGCGCGCATCTCCCGATACAATTTTGATTGCAGCGGCGGACCCCAACTCATTTCAAATTTGCTCTAAAATCAACGAGTTTCAGCAGCCATCTCAGGTGTACGAGGTTTCGAGACAGGTCTGGCATCAGGTAGCCTCCAATCATCACAAGAATGTATGCCCGAGCATACCGTATTCTTTCTATTTCAGTCGAACCATTATTCGGCTCCGGGATTGTGTCTCATAACCAGCCCATCTCGATTCGACCTCTGTGAATGTTATTCGGAATGGCACCCAGAAGCTCGTAGCATACGGCGGTCCAATCACTAGAAGTTGCGGACCCGATGACTAGGACCCATTCACCGGCAATCCCAATTGCAACTGCACGTTTTCCAGAGTGATAGTACACTCTCCGCATGGAAGATGGAAAGTGTGCGTCTCGGGTCTCCACCTCTCTATCAACGCACTGATTAACTTCGGCTCCAACTTGCACCCCCGGCCTATCGTGGCCACGTGCCAAAACCCCACTTCCCGCAGATAATTCTCGATAAGCGGCGATGGTGGACCAGGTATATTGCGAATATAGCATTGCAACACCCGATCTACAGACTGTTTAAAAAATTATAAAATAAAAATTAATTAAAATTGCATAAACCTAAAAAATATTAAATAGTATTGAAAAATTAAAATTAAAGCTTACCATTTGCATTTGATCGACGGAGATGTGTTTATCGTCGAGACGAATTAATTCCCCGGCCATTGGAAATACGATCGAATATTTTAAAATTTATCAAAAAAATATATTTCAAAAAATTTAAAAAAGGGCTTTTTGGTAAATATTAAAGGACTATTGTGAAATTTTAGAGGAAGTTTCAAGGAATTTAAGAGAAATTTGAGAAGAATTTGAGAGAAAGTTGAGAGAAAAAAATGAATAAGGAATTTGTTGTGAAAAAAATAAAAGGGTGGGGGAGTTTTTATATTTTTTTTTTCTGACCGTTGGAGGCCCAACGGTCAAAAATTTGACCGTTGCAGCAGGAAAGCGCGCCCTTGGGGGAGCGCTTTGTGCCACATCAGCAAAGCGCGTCCTCGTCGGTAGCGTTTTGTCTTTGATGTGGCACAAAACGCCTCCCAAGGGCGCTTTCTGCTGTGCATCCCCAAAACGCTACTGCGTGGACGCGCGTTTGGGGGAAATGGCCTTTTTTAAAGTAAATAATGCAAAATTCGACCCATTTTCGTAAAAAAAAATTTTCCGGTATATATTGGTAAATTACCCGAAAAATTCAGGAGGATTTTTAATTCTTTAAGTAATTTTCCATATTTCATATTCGAAATTTCTGAATATATTAAGTAAGAATTTATATTTATTAAACTATCAAAACCCAATTTTTTTTATTTCATCTTACGGTCGTTACTAGTTTTTCTTACAGTTGACCATCACTTTTGAGTGTATTTGAACCTTTACCCACCAAAAAAGTCACTTTTTCTACCTTCGCTGCTATCCATGTTTGCCGCCTTGAATTTTCTTTTCCAAATGGAACAAAGTTTGTATTAATTATTTGGGTAAATTACGTGTAAGATTATTAAATTATTAGTAGGTTTATATTTTTTTTGTCACTTAACTTAAAAAAGTTACAAAATAGCCACTAAACTATTTGAAAGTTTTCATTCAAGTCACTAGGTTATTAAAATCGTTATTGTATGACTTTTTCTGTTCGTACTGCCTACACCAATCGAAAGCTCTCGGTCCCATTCTCTTCTACAATTTAGTTTTTTTCATGAAAAAACTTTGAACGTCACGAATCTGTAAATTAAAAACCAAACAATTTTATTTTTCAATCTTTGACACTGGCCGTCATATCAACTTGGATCTAAGGTATGTTCTTCTACTTGTCAATAAGTATTGATCTGTTGTACCGATCGTTGAATCGCCGCTTGAAGCTCGCTAGTCGGATTTAAAAAAAAAACTTAATAGCCTAATGACTTAGATAAAAACGTTCAGATAGTTCAATGACTTATATGAAATTTTCTGAATAGTTCAATGACTATTTTGTAACGTTTTGAAGTTAAGTAGCCAAAATGTAAAGTTACTAATAGTTTTTAGTGACCCTGGGTGTAGTTTACCCTAATTGTTTTGGAAGCGATGAAAAATAATTGTCTTGTGGTTGTTATTAGCTAATAAATTTTCTCTATGTTGAAGGGGCTGACTATTTTGGGAAAAGTTTTCAAAGTGTCATCTATTGGATAGTGGAACGACAAAAATGTGCAAGTGTACACAATCGCAACAAGTAATAAAGTGACAAGTAAATGTCCAGTTATCGTACCCACAGGGACTGTGAAAAGAATTATTTATGAATGCAATTTAAAAACACGTTGGTGAAGAAAAATATTTTGATTTGAGAGGGTGATTAAAAACTAGGATTTTAACAAAGTAAATTAATTAAAAATAAAATAAAAGTTCCAATGCACGATTTCAAAAGATGATTTTAATCAAGATGATATAATTGTGTTAGATTAATTACATTTCTTAACTTAGATTTATTAAACTCATGTTTATGTTGTTACGAATAATTTCACGGCAACTCGGTAATTTGCTAACTTATGAACATACTTACCTACCAAAATCCATTCATCTCTTGACTATATCTCCATGCCAATTCAACCAATTAAACAAATTTTAATAAGCAAATGTGTTAATGCACATACATACTTATGAAATTAAAATAATCTCTTGTACATATCTCTATGCCAATTCAAACAACTAATTCAATTTCATAAGCACATAAAAGATTACGTGAGGTAACAGTGTATTTCTACCTTGAAACAATTTAATCACAATAATCTTGTAAGTTATGCAAGGCAAATGTATCGCTCGATACCGTTGCTAATTTAACCCTCAGCTACCTTAGATGATTAAACATGCATTGATTAAGTATCGTGTCAATTAATTACAACTTCAATCCGTTTAAATAATTAATTCATTAGTTACCTTACAATTGTAATGCAAGAATAACTTAGTCATGGTTTTACTTAATCAAACATCTTACCGAGGCCTATAACAACACAAACACAATTTTAATAAATTAAGAAGACGAAATGCAATCAACCTAACACAAATTAAATTTAAGCCATATTAATTAAATTAAACACATCAACATCACAAATATTCATAGACATGTTCATCATAACAACAACAGAATTAAAAAGGATAGGGAATAAGAAGCAAATCCGGTGTTTCTCCGTGGCTTGACCGGTTTGCTCCACTCTTCCTTCTTCACTTTCTCTTGTTGAACCGAGGATTCTATGAACACTTGAATGCTTCTCCAAATGATGGATGAATGTCTCTTTTTCAAGAGGTGAAATCGGCAAGAGGACAAAGGAAAATGGATGGGAAATAAAGAGAGAAAGTTGAGAGAGAAGAGAAGAGATGAGAATATTGTGATGTGTTGAAATGAGCAGCCAAGGGGGGGGGGGGGGGGTTATAGTGTGAGAGGGCTGCTAAAAATAGCCAAAATCAGCAGCCAAAGAGCCCTCCCATGGCCGGCCACACATGTGGCAAGTTTGAAGTTTTCAAACTTGCTATATTAAGGCTGGGGCAAATCTAGAAAGGCACTAAAAGAGGAGGGGTTTGTTTGCAGTTTAACGAAGTCTTCAAGGGCCTTTTTGCAAGCCAATTAATCAGCTAATCAAGCTGATTGGGTCAGCATGCTGGACAGTTTTCAGTTGCCCATAGCTTGGTTGGTTCGGTTCTCTCAGTTAAGCTCAACTGGGCCACTTTTCATAATTAATTAATAAAAATTTATTTAACCCAAATTAAATTGGATTAAAATTAAAATTAATTATATTATGAATTAATACACATAATTTGGACCGTCTTTAGCTGAAAAATTCATTCATCTCGATGCTTCAAAAATCGCTTCTCGATTTTCCGCTTCTAGTAGTGTCTGCCGAGCCAATTTTCTCCCTTTGTGCGAAGCTGTCGAAAATGATCAAAATTAATCCAAATTTATTATAAAATTAATTAAAATTCATTATGTTAATAATTTAAGTACAAAATAATCATTTTATAATATTTATATATTTTTCGACAATAATTTTACCGAAACTGCATGAATTTGAGTTAAAAAGGGCATGAAAAAGTGTGTATATTTTCGTGTTTCCACACCCCCAAACTTAATTCATTGCTCGTCCCGAGTAATGCACAAATTGAAATGATTTTTTCGAAAACACCTTTGAAAAATTCCTTTAGAACAACATTCTTCCCAAAATTATGAATTAGGTATACTTATGCTCAAGAACAAGAAATTTGATATTTATACTACTTACGTATACATATCATTCAAATTAATCTCAATAACCATTATGATAGCAAAAATAGACTAAATGCTTTCTAAATAAAGACATGTTAAATCCCTACCAATTTGATTTTATTCCCTCATTCAAGATTAAGCTGCAATCATTAAGTTTAAATTATGCCTTCATATGTTGAACATAGCAATTTCTCTCCACTAATGTAAGTAGCAAAGAAACTTGAATCAATAGGTCTTTAAATAGGTTGTAACGTGGCTAGGCTAAGGGTAGGCAAAAGATAGATAAATTTAGGCTAAAAACCCTAGACTCAGCTTCAATCGAAACTTCGGAATAATTACCTTCAATACACCAACTTACTTTGCTTTCACATGCTCTTCTGTACATCTATTTTCTTTCAAGTACATATGCTCTCTCTTTTTGTTCTTTTTTTTTACGAGCATTTTACTATATGTACTAAATTTTTTTTGAGCATTTGATATTTCTTTTCAACTCCCCCAAACTTATTTTCAAAGAATATTCTAAATAGTACTAAGTCTAGTGTTTGAGACAATTTACAGATAATTAAGAGAAACGTGATGGCTAAATATTGCAAAGGTTCAAATAAAATTAGGCCATATAGTCTCAAAGTTGGGTTTCAACGGGTAAAATTCCATCAAGGTTGGCTTGAAAGGCTCAAACGATCCAAACAAAAGTTGCCTAAATTATTTTCAACATTCCATGCTTCCCAGGATTTCGCCTCAAGAAACTACTAAATCAATTCTAGAGACTTAAACTTTTATGCCTGCCAAACTTTCCTAAGGAACTAAAAATTTTTATGGTATGATTTGCATGCTTTATTAAAAATACACTTATGTCATATTTCAGCCAACATAACAATTATTGAAATAATCGAACTTCATTTATACTAAAGTTTAGCATATTTAACAAAATTTCAAATTTATTGAACAAAATATATCCTAATCATAATTAAAAGAAAAAAATTATTCTGAGTGGAAACAATTTCAATTTTTCGATCCCCCCTACTTAAGATGAACAATGTCCTCATTGTTAAAAGTGAATAGATACTATACACCAGGTAGGGTTCTAGAAAAGAGGAGGTGAGTCAATTTGACTGCTTAAGTACCAAGCTCTCTCTAGATCCAATCCTAGACATGTATATATATCTATTGCCACACTTTTATACTTTGCAACTTGTTCATTTTTATTTATGATTTCCACCTCTTGTTTTATTATGCTAAAATAAAAATTCCTAATCCTAAAATAACCTAAGAACGGAAATAAAATAAAGCCAAGATCCCCCCTTTTTATTTATTTGCAGATTCCTCCAAATTTGACTCGTTTTTTGCTCCATCATCTTTATTTTTGCATGAATCGTTTTGCTTCCTCTTCGATAGTTGTAACAACCCGTTTTTAGTCAAATCAGAACAGTGGTTTCGGGACCACAAATCTGAGGTTAAAATATTTATTTTATTATTATTTTAATGGCTGCAACATGATAATGTGATTGTGTGAAAATTTTGTTAAGAAATTTTATCGTTTAAATAGTCAATTTGAGAAAAAAGACTAAATATCGTAAAGTGCAAAATTTATGTTCTATTAGCTAAAGGTGATTAATAGCTATGGAACTTAAAAGAGGAGGTCCTTATGTTGTAATTAGACCATTAATAGCATGAGTGGAGATATATGGACATTAAATGGATGATATTAAATGGTTTATAATAAGGTTAAAATAGTAAATGAGTAATTTAGTTATATTGTAATAAAACAAAAGCATAAAATTTAATTCATTCATCTTCATTAGCCGAAAATACAAAGAAGAAGAAGCCATAGAAGTTTTTTTAGGGTTCGACACTTGCAAAGTTAAATTGGTAAGTGATTTTAGCTCGGTTTTTAATGATTTTTACGTTTTTGAGATCGTTGCTTCGTATTCTAGCTAGCCCGTACCTTAAATTTTGAAACTGTTAAAGATTTATCATGTTTCCATTGTTGAATGCTTGAGTAATTTGATGATTTATGATAGATTTGGAAGGTTTAGTGTTAGATTAATAGCTTTTGTAAAGTGATTTTTGACAAAAATGTTAAAAAGGGATTAAATTGAGAAAATGTGAAATGTGGTGGTTAAAAGTGTGAATAAATTGAAAATATGGGCTGCTAGTAACATGTATTAAATTCGGCTAAGCATGGGTATCTTGAAATTTGCATGAATTTGTGATTTTGTGTAATAAGGACTAAATTGTAAAAATGTGAAAGTTTAGGGGCTAATGTATAAAATAGCCCTAATGTGTGTTATGGATTAAATTTAATAAATAGTTGATTAAATAAGTTAATTTTTAATATATTTAGATCAAGAAAAAAAATTCAGATTAGGATCGGGGAAAAATGAAAGTTATCGACTAATCGACTCGATTCGCCGTTTTAATATCTGAGGTAAGTTTGTATGTAATAATCATTGTAATAATTATGTTTTTAATGCTTTGATATTGCATAAATTGTATATACGAGACTACAGTCATGTTCGACGACAAATCAGCTATGTATGGCACTTAGTGTGCGATTCGAGATAGCTTCGGCTATATGTGGCACTTAGTGTGCGATTCGACATAACTTCGGCTATATATGGCACTTAGTGTGCGAGATCGAGATAGCTTCGGCTATATATGACACTTAGTGTGCAATTTGAGATAGCTTTGGCTATGTACGACACTTAGTGTGTGAGATATCGAGTATTCAATGGTATTCTGAATATGTATGAACTTGTTACGGATTTGTACAGGTATGTACATGCATGGCATGAGCTTTAAATTGAAGAAGTTATGAAGTTTGCATATAAGCGTATGATTAAGCATGTGAAAGGTTTGTTAGTAATCATGAATTACATGTTAATATGTTTAAATTGATGAATGGTGCATTTGTGATTAGTTAAGTTTATATCATACGAGCTTACTAAGCTATAAGGTTTACTTTGTTTATTTTCCATGTCTTACAGTGATTTCAAAGCTAGCTCGAATTCGGGGATCATCGGAGACTACGTCAAACTATCCAACCATCACTTTGGTACTTTTGAGCTTATGGTTTGGTCATATGGCATGTATAGGATTATAGTCATGTTGGTTATGTTTTGGTAGTGAGTGTTGCCATTTGAAATGGCTTGTGAACGGTTATGTTTTGGTTTGTATATATTTATATAGTTATGATACTTGGCTTAATTTGGCTAGTTTGGTTATGTATATATAAGTGTGCTTATGGCTTATATTATGACGTTTGTGGAATTGGTATCATGCTTGAGAATTGGAACAAAATTATGTATGTTTGGTAAATGTTTTTAGATGTGCTAATGCCATTTGGTAATGTTTTTCATCTTACTTGAAAATGGTTGATGAATTGATGATGTTTGTGATTGAGGTTTAGGCTAAGAAATGCTTAGATGAAATGGTAGGAATTATGTTTGATTTGGTAGTTTTGGATTGCCTATTATGCTTTGTTTTTGTGCCATATGTGTAGGTGAAGGTGTGTATCAAATGGGGTGGCAAAATGGCTTGGTAAATAGGCTATTTTAGTCCACACGAGTAGAGACACGGGCGTGTATCTCAGTCGTGTGTGACACACGGTCATGTTACACGGCCGTGTGTCCCCTGGTGTTGTTATTGAAATTAAGTCAGTATGCTCCACACGGCCTCACACACGGGCGTGTGACTTGACTGTGTGGCATAAGTCAGTATACCCTACAGGTTTGGCACGGCCTAGCACATGGCCTGGCCCACGAGTGTGTATGGTTATTTTTAGGGCACACGGGCTAGCCACACGGGCGTGTGTGTTGGCCGTGTGACCCAAGTCAGAGAGTTACATGGGGTAGGACACATGCTGGGACACAACCATATGCTCCCATTTCGAATGTTCACACGGCCTGTGACACGGGCGTGTTTGATGGCCATGTGAGACACACGGCCTGGTCACACGAGTGTGTGTCCCCTGTTTTGAGAAAAAAATTACTAAGTGTTGAAAAATTTCCCGAGTATCCGGTTTAGTCCTGAACCAATTTCAATGCATGTTTAAGGCCTCATAGGCTCGTTTAAGGGACACTATGATTGTTTATGATTTGGATGTATTTGAATTTATAAATTGTATATGAAATGTATGTTTAAAAGTGTTGTAAGTCCGATCCGTAACCCTATTTTAGCGTAGAATACGAGTGAGGGGTGTTATATTTATTGGTATCAAAACTATGGTTTAGTTGATTCTAGGACTAACGTAGCGTGTGTGAAAGTCTAGCTATACATGCCATATATAAACTGTGATAGTGTGACGACTCCTGACATTTTAAACTGTGTTTTTGTATATAGTAATGGATCCCAATCGAGCTATAGTTGATGAGGTTGAGAGTAATGCGCCAGCTCCCGCGCAAGGGGCAGCGCCGTCTGATTCTAGACCCGTGACGGGTAGCCAGGGAGGTGAGGCTAAAGAAGCCTTCTTTCAAATGATGAACGAGTGGTTCACACAATACATTTGTACGAACCCAGCTGCTCAACAACCTCCATCCCCTCCTAATCCCCAACTCGTACCCGTAGCTCCTCAAGAAGTCGAGCTTTTAAGATTGAACAAGCCTCCAGTTGATAAGATCCATAAACACGGGGTTAAAGAGTTCAGGGCTAATGTTGACGATGATCCTGAGAGAGCAGAGTTTTGGCTTGAAAATACGATCCGAGTGTTTGATGAACTTTCTTACACACCGACTGAATGTTTAAAGTGTGCTATATCTCTTCTGAGAGACACCGCATATCAGTGGTGGAATAAGTTAGTATCCGTGGTGCCGAGGGAGAGAGTTACACAGGAATTCTTTCGCATGAATTAGAAAGAAATACATCAGTCAATGGTTTTTGGATCAAAAGCATAAAGAGTTTTTAGAATTGAAACAAGGCCGCTTGATTGTAACCGAATATGAAAGAGAATTCGTACAATTAAGCAAGTATGCTCGAGAGTATGTGTCTACTGAAGAGATAATGTGCAAGCGGTTTGTTGATGGGCTGAACGAAGATATTACACTTCTGGTCAGGATTTTAGATTTAAAAGAATTTTTTGTGTTAGTTGACCGGGCTTCCAAAGCCGAAGACTTGAGCCAAGAAAAGAGAAAGACTGATTTAGAGACAAGAGACTCGAAGAAGAGATCGATGAGTAAACCTTACCAGAGACTATTTTAACCGATCGACAGTTTCAATGGAATATTCCAATAGAGGTCGTGGAAAGCAATACACCAGCCCTAAAGCTCAAGCCACATCGGTATCGAGTGTTGGCAACGTGAAAGACGTTAAACCCAAGTGTCAACAGTGTGGAAGACGACATTTTAGAGATTGCTGGGTGAAAAATAATAATAGAGCTTGTTACAGTTGTGGTTCACGAGATCATTTTATCAGAGATTGTCCCGAGCTAAATGAAAAAGATAAATCTCGTAATGCAAGATTGAGCAATACAACTACTCGAGGGAGGCCACCAAGAAATGCGGGAAATGCAAGTGGTAATCGTGGTACAAGGAGAGATTCTACGGTGAGATCTGAGGCCAGAGTACCTGCTAGAGCTTACGCTATTCGCGCTCGCGAATATGCGTCATCACTAGATGTCATTACCAGTACATTTTCTCTTTACGACACTAATGTTATTGCATTGATTGATCCTGGATCGACCCATTCGTATATATGTATGAATTTGGTGTCTAATAAGAGTTTGCCTGTCGAGTCTACTGAGTTTTTGATTAAAGTATCGAACCCCTTAGGCAAGTATGTTCTAGTTGATAAAGTTTGCAAGAACTGTTCTTTACTGACTCGGGGTTACTATTTTCCGGCTGACTTGATGCTTTTGCCATTTAATGAGTTCGATGTAATTCTGGGAATGTATTGGTTGACTCTGCATGATGCTGTTATGAATTGTAGATGAATGATTATAGAATTGAAGTGTTAGAATAATAAAATTCTTCGGATTGAATCAAATGAATCAAATGATTTGCCTGTTGTGATTTCGTCTATATCAACTCAGAGATGTGTGAGAAAAGGTTGCGAAGCTTATCTTGCTTATGTTTTGGATACAAAAGTGTCTGAATCAAAGATTGAATCTGTGCCAGTTGTCTGTGAATTTCCGGATGTGTTTCTTGAAGAATTACCGGGGTTGCCACCTATTAGAGAGGTTGAATTTGCTATTGAATTAGTAACGGGAACTACACCGATATCTATTGCTTCGTATAGAATGGCTCCGACAGAGTTGAAAGAGTTGAAAGCTCAGTTACAAGAGTTAACAAATAGAGGTTTTGCACGACCGAGTTTTTCGCCCTGGAGTGCGCCTGTATTTTTCGTAAAGAAGAAAGACGGGTCAATGAGAATGTGCATTGACTATCGCCAGCTCAACAAGGTTACAATAAAGAATAAGTATCCGTTGCCGAGAATAGATGATTTGTTTGATTAGTTGAAAGGTGCAACATTGTTTTCAAAAATTGACTTGAGATCTGGCTATTATCAGTTGCGAGTTAAAGATTCAGATGTGCCGAAAACTATGTTCAAAACGAGGAACGAACATTATGAATTCCTTGTTATGCCTTTTGGTTTGAATAATGCTCATACCATTTTTATGGATTTGATGAATCAGATTTTTAGACCGTATTTAGACAGATTTGTTGTTGTGTTCATTGATGACATTCTGATCTATTCACGAGATGAGTCTGAGCATGCTGAGCATTTGAGAAATGTGTTGCAAACCTTGAGAGATAAGCAATTGTATGCTAAATTCAGCAAATGTGAGTTCTGGCTACGGGAAGTGGATTTTTAGGACATATAGTCTCGGCGGATGGCATTCGAGTTGATCCGAGCAAGATTTCTACAGTTATTGACTGGAAACCACCTAGAAATGTATATGAGGTTAGAAGTTTTCTAGGATTAGCAGGCTACTATTGACGTTTTGTTAAAGGATTATCGATGATTGCTACACTGATGACCAGATTGCTACAGAAAGATGTGAAGTTCGAGTGGTCAGAGAAATGTCAATAGAGTTTTGATCAATTGAAAGTCTTATTAGCTGAGGCACCAGTGTTGGTTCAACCTGAATCGGGTAAAGAATTTGTGATTTATAGCGACACGTCACTGAATGGTTTGGGTTGTGTGTTGATGCAAGAAGGAAAAGTGATAGCTTATGCTTCCAGACAGTTGAAGCCGCATGAAAAGAATTATCCGACACACGATTTGGAGTTGGCCGATATAGATTTTGTATTGAAAATTTGGCGTCATCATTTGTACGGTGAAAAATGTCACATCTTTACTGATCATAAAAGCTTAAAGTATATTATGACTCAGAAAAATTTGAATTTACGACAACGGAGATGGCTCGAGTTAGTGATTGATTATCATCCAGGGAAAGCAAACGTAGTCGCGGATGCCTTGAGTAGAAAATCGTTATTTGCTTTGAGAGTAATGAATATACAGTTGACATTATCTGATGATGGTTCAATTTTAGCTGAATTAAAAGCTAAACCGGTATTTATTTAGCAAATTTGCAAAGCTCAAAAGTGTGATACTGAGTTACAAGCTAAAAGAGTACAATGTGAGTCTACTAGTGATTCAGAGTATCAAATCAGATCTGATGATTGTTTGATATTCTGAGATAGAATCTGCGTCCAGAAAAATCCGGAGTTGATTCAGAAATTTTTTTACGAGGCACATTGTGGTTGTTTATCCGTTCATCTTTGAAGTACCAAAATGTACAATGATTTGAGGAAATCGTAGTGGTGGTTAAAGATGCAATTTGGGTTATTGTTGATCGGCTAACGAAATCAGCACATTTTATTCCGATACGTACTGACTTTTTGCTTGATAAATTAGCGGAGTTATACATTTCTGAGATTGTTATATTGCACGGAGTGCCAGTTTTGATTATTTCGGATAGAGATCCAAGGTTTACGTCGCGATTTTGGAAGAAATTGCAAGAAGCTTTGGGTACAAAGTTGAATTTTAGTACAGCTTTTCATCCGCAAACTGACGGTCAGTCTGAGAGAGTAATTCAAATTTTTGAAGATAAGCTCAGATGTTGTGTTTTAGAGTTCGAAGGCAATTGGGAGAATTATTTGCCGTTGGTTGAATTTGCGTATAATAATAGCTTTCAAACGAGCATAAAGATGGCACCGTACGAAGCTTTATATGGTCGCAAATGCCGAACTCCATTGTATTAGACTGAGCTTAGCGAAACACAAATTCACGGGGTTAATTTGATTAGAGAAACCAAAGAGAAAGTGAAAGTAATTCGCGACTGTTTGAAAATAGCTTCAGATCGTCAGAAATCATACGCGGATTTGAAAAGAAAAGACATTAAATTTCAAATCGGTGAAAAAGTATTTTTGAAAGTATCTCCGTGGAAGAAAATACTCCGATTCGGTCGTAAAGGCAAATTGAGTCCGAGATTCATCGGGTTGTATGAAATAATTGAAAGAATAGGTCCAGTGGCTTATCGGCTAGCTTTACCGATTGAATTAGAGAAGATTCACAATGTTTTTCATGTATCGATGTTGCGTAGATATAGATCGGACCCTTCAAACGTAATTTCTCCAGCAGAATTTGAAATTCAACCTGATATGATGTACAACGAAGAACCAATCAGAATTCTAGCTTGAGAGATCAAAGAACTGAGAAATAAACGTATAGCTTTAGTGAAAGTCTCGTGGCAACGTCACGGAGTTGAGGAGGCTACGTGGGAGCCCGAGGAAGCTATGAGAAAATAGTACCCTAACCTATTCACTGGTAAGATTTTCGGGGATGAAAATCTCTAAGGGGGGAGAGTTGTAACAGCCCATTTTTAGTCAAATTAGAACAGTGGTTTTGGGACCACAAATTTGAGGTAAAAATATTTATTTTATTATTATTTTAATGTCTGTAGCATGATATTGTGATTGTGTGAAAAATTCGTTAAGAAATTTTATCGTTTAAATAGTCAATTTGAGAAAAATGACTAAATCACGTAAAGTGCAAAATTTATGTTCTATTAGCTAAAGGTGATTAATAGCTATAGAACTTAAAAGAGGAGGTCCTTATGTTGTAATTAGACCATTAATATTATGAGTGATAAACCGTAATAGTAACATATTTTATCTCCACATTTAGCATGCTTTTGGATGATTTATCCCTTGAGTTATGGAATTTGGTGCTCTTAATCCTTTAATTTCATGTTTTATACTCAGGAGAGCATAGGAGGATGAAAAGAACAAAAAACAGGCTTAAAACGGGCCAAATGGGCCAAAGTAGGAAATCAACACGGCCTGGGCCCAAAGCACACGGCCGTGCCCCTTTAGAGCTCGAACACGGCTGAAGTCGATTCACACAGGCGTACACACGGGCGTGTGTCCTGCCGTGACAAAGAGGAATTTCACTCGGAATAGGATACTTAGAGGCAAAGAAACACATTCCAAAGCCTATATAAACACCCCTAGAGGCCAACCTTGAAAGGGCATCCAAACTAGGCAAGAAGCCGAGCGCAGAGAGGTCGAATCATGGGATTTACTCAAGAAAGCCGGTTGATTCATCTCAAGAAGCCGAAATCATACTCAAGACGACGGATCTCTCCTTCAATTCCTTCAGGGCATTTTAGGGTTTTCTTATGTTTTGTTTTATATTTTCTTCTAAGATGTATTCTTTTATTATTATGAACTAAACCCCTCAGATACCTGAGGGGGATGAAACCTAAGACGGATCTTGTTATTGTTTACTGAACTATATGATAAATACTTGATTTGTTCTTAATTATGTGTTCTTAATTCTTGCTTTGATATTTCAGGGTATTGATTCAAGTATTGATGTGCTTAGGTAGTGGAGCAAAAGTCCCTGTCTAAGAGTAGATCTAGCATAGTTAAGCGGAGTTGATCGCAACCCTAGACATAGGATAACGAAAATCTGCCGGATTAGGGTCAAACCTAATATGGGAGTCCATAGATCGAGTTAATGCAATTCTAGAGGTTTTAATTAGAAAGAGATTTCAATTAATCAACCTAGGGTTAGACGTTAGTAGCCTCGAGAGAGGTATTAATATAAATTACGGAATCCTACGGATCAAGTCAAGTGAATAAATCGTCTGGTTTAGAGTTAGATAACAAGTGAAGTATAGGTGGATTCCTCCTTGGGTATTATCTTAATCAATTGGTTTTTCCCACAAGTATTTCCCCAATTCATTCTCTTTGTCTTAGCGTCTTTAGCTTAGTAGTTAGTTAATTTTAGATTAAACAATAATTCACTTCAATTCTTAGGCTAAATAATAGAAAGAAAGTTAGTATTAGTACTTTTGGTTCCTTTGGGTTCGACATTCCTGGTCTTGCCACTACACTATACTCTTTGCTCGATAGGTGCGCTTGCCTCAATCGTTGTCACGCTTAGTTTCTAGGCTAGATCATTCATTATCTAAATTTTTAAGACTCGACATAACGATCAAGTTTTTGGCGCCGTTGCCGGGGAACTAAAATATTAAGAACACTTGATTTTTATTACTTTAGCCATTTTATTTATTTACAATTTATTTTTATTTTATTTTAATTTTGCTAATTTTTCTCTTTCTTTGCTTTCGCGGTATTTCTAGTTTATGACTAGAAGAAACTGTCAGAGGACCCTTGATTTTTGACAAGAAATAAAACATACCACTCGCATGAAACCGAAGAGATGTCATTGAATAATTATCAATGGCAAGACATGAGAACAATGCCTAATAAAGCAGCCGGTGTTTTCAACCTTGACGCGGTCACCATGTTATCTAACCAGGTAGAGCTTTTAAATAAAAAAATTGATAGTTGGTATGGTTCTACGCAGGTACATCGGTAATACAGTACGATACAAATGGAGGAGGGGTGAACAATACAGAATATCTATCCTACAACCCTAGCACAGAGAACGAACAAGTCAACTATATGGGTAACTATTCTAGACCTCAAAATAATCCCTATAGTAACACTTATAATGCAGGTTGGTGGAACCATTCCAATTTCTCGTGGGATGGCCAAGGAAATCGGAGACAACAACCCCTCCCAGGCTTTCAACAACCACCTTACCAGTAGGAAAAGAAGTCGAACCTTGAGGAGATGCTAACAAAATTTATCGTAGTGTCAGAAACCTGTTTTCAAAACAACGAGACAATGCTCAAAAATCAGCAGGCATTAATTCAAGGGATTGAGAACCAAATAGGTCAGCTTGCTAAGCTGATCTCAGAAAGACCACAAGGTATCTTGCCTAGCAACACCGAAACTAACCCAAGAGATCAACCGCAAGCAATAACTGCTCACGATAGTGAAGGGTTAGATGAACCAAAATTGAAGCAAGAGAATGTGGTAGAGGAAGGTAAGGTTGAGGTAAGCCATGATAAACCAAAACTGGTAATTACAGAGTACCAACCTCGTGTGCCATACCCCAATGCGATAAAGAAAGACCACACAGAGGAACAATTCGGTAAATTTCTTAAACTTACAAAGAAATTACATATTAACTTGCCGTTTCTTGAATCTCTTTCGCAGATGCCAGATTCAAGGAAATTTTCAAAAGAGTTTTTGACAAACAAACGGAAGTTAGACGATACGTCGCATGTGGAGCTAAACGCAGTGTGCCCAGCAATTCTACAAAATAAACTACCACGTGAGCTCACATTTCGTGTAAGTGACGAAACGATCACTCTTCAGGTTCTTGACATGGCTAGGACATCAAATATTAAAGGTGGAACCAATCACTTAAAAGTTGGGGACCAGGTACTGTCAGATACAACCGACCCTCGAATAGTCGCTTCAGAACTTAATACAAACGGCGCGACTCCTTTTATGGTACTGTAAGAACCCATTTATACCCGGGGCCCATTTACCAGTCCATTAAAATAAAAACAAAACAAAAACAACCAGAAATTAAAAAAAAAAACAATCAATAATAAATGTCCAGTCCATTACAAATTACAAACCCATTTTTTTGAGGCCCAACTCAAAACCCAATTTTGAGCCCAAAAATTTCGAGGCCCAAATAGCCCAAACGCCTTAACCTATCAGAAACCCTAGCAGCTAAGGTGCGCCGCAACAGCCTCCACGATGCCCCACACGCGCGTCGCCACGTCAGTGGTCCTTCCTACGCGTACCGTACCACCGCCAGCAAGCATACAGCCTCTGTACCTACACCAAACGACAGACGAACAACAAATCAAACAAAAAGAGAAGCTTTTGTATATTTTTTATTTTGATTCGGCTATAAAAAGCCATCAAACCATTGTAACGTTTTTTTTTCACGGACAATTTTATGCACACTGTTATTACGCATACGAGAATACAGCAATAGAAACCAGAAACAGATTCAAAAGGTTTCTTTTCGATTTCATCTCCCTGATTGTTTTTTCTTTGAATCTATTTCTGTATCTTTTTCTTTCCATTCTTTTGCTATACGCGAGAATAAAAAAGGAGGGTGACTTACCTGCGAAAGTGGAATCGGCGGACTTTTTTTTTGTCGAAATCGAAATAAAAGGGGTCGTCGAGGCTAAAGTCGAGCTTGGTTTGAAGGAGGGGCTGAATGGTCTCGAATCGGCCACTAATCGCCGATCATCATGGCGTCGTAGTGGCCGTATCTTTCTTCTTTTCTTTGCGGCGGAGAACGGAAACGAAAAAAGGGAGGGGGCTAGGTTTCATTCTGTTTTTGTTTAGAAAAAAAGAAATGGTCTGATAGTTTTAGGGTTTTATCAAGACGCACTGAACGGCACCATTTAAGGCCCGTTTCAATGGCCCTAAAATGGTGCCGTATAGGGGACCCATTTTGACCCGACCCGAAAACCCGTGTGACCCGCGTGTTTTCACCATGAAGGGACATTTGCGCTTTTAGTCCATTTTCTTGGTGCCGTTTTTTATTAAATCCCTTGAATATTTTCTTTTTTATTTTAATTAATCTCTTTAATTTGTGCATTATTTCAATCTGGTCCGTTCCATACACTGCGCTGGCCATGAGGGGTTATTTTTGGTTTAGTCCCTAATCATTTGGGGCGCATTTATATTGATCCTTGATTTTGTTTAAATGATTTTATTTTTTTATAAAGCTGCCTGTTAATTTTGTTCTTAATTCAATTAGGCATTTCTCAGTTTTGCCTATAAAACTATTTTTATTATTCATTATTATAAGTTTTCTTTAATAAAATTATTTTGAAATGGGTTTCTCAATATTTTAATTCATTTTTCAATATTTTAATTCGTTTTATGCTTCCATTTATTTTTTATCTATTGTATCAATGTTTAACTTCAAATATTTTTATATTTCTTGTCTTAAAATTTTGTATAATATTTAGCTCAAATACTCTTGCATGTTATTTTTAGACTGCTTCATCATTATTTAAAATTTACTTTGTATTAATTTGCTAACGTCAATTTTGTAGAATTATCGTATCATGTGGCTTATCGATCTTTACTCGTTAATATGTGTCTTTTAAACCATGCGATTATTGCTATTGTATACTTGTGTGTTAAATTATGTTTATAATTAAGTCCATCCTTATAATATCGAGTTTGTATATTACTTCATGCCATGCTTGTGTTACTTATTATTGTTTTATGTTTTAAAACCTAATATACTCTATCCTTTATTAAATGTTCTATTTTTATCGCAAACAAAATGCATTTGAGTCAATTTTAAAATTGCGTATTTGAAAATACTTCAAAAATAAGGCAATATTTCGTGTTTGGAAATCCGAGAGATCGTGCCCTAACGTGCTGCGTTTCTGTTTATTGTTTGACCAAATAATTGAATATCCTTTTAAGACTTTATTCATATTTCCTCAACGTTAAAAAACAAGGCAATATTTCGTGTTTGGAAATTCGGGAGATCGTGCCCTAACGTGCTGGGTTTCGATTTTTTGTTTGATCCCAAATAATGAAATACCCTTTCAAAATCTCAATGCATGAGTTTTGAGAATTTTGGGATGATCTGGAATTCGAAGACTTAAATTGCTTGCATCCTAACGTACTGGATGTGATATTTTATTCCTTCAGAACCAGAGAATCTTAATATTCAAACTCGAATATCTTCAAATGGGTCGAAAAAGGGTCGTAATGTTAAAATCTTTCAAATTTTCGACGTTAGGACATTAATTAATCAATTTGGTACCAATTTTGGGCATTGCGAGGGTGCTAATCCTTCCTCGTACGTAACCGACTCCCGAACCTATTTTCTTAGATTTCGTAGACCAAAATTATTGTTTTAATAAATCAGAATATTCTATTAAAATAATCCATCTCAAGGTGATCCGATCACACCTCAAATGAAAGATCGGTGGCGACTCCATTCCATTTGTTATTTTAAAAGTCGATCCCCGTTTTTCAAACTCGTAAAAAATGGTTTCGACAGCTTGGCGACTCCACTGGGGAACAATAAGAGAGTCAAGCTGCAAAATTGATTATTTGTTGTCCTTTTGTCGAAAGTTGAAAATTTGATTTGAAAAATTACGATCCTTTTATTGCGTGTATCTGTGTCATTGTTGTGGTTTGAGTTTCGTAGACTACTCTTGCATCATATTGCATAAAGACCTTTTGGTTTTTATCTCTTTTAAGTGGGAGTGAGAAGCTACTCCTTCGTGAGGTTTTCACCTCCGTGCAGGATAGTGAATCGCTTTCGGGATACATCCGTACCTATGTCTTCGTGAGATTTTCATCTCCGTGCAGCCATAGGGAAATGTATTCCCCTGAACTGAACTCGGTCTGTATGAGCCTATAATGGGTGAGGATCGAGGAATCTGCTGGTTTGGGTACCTCAACTTTAGAACCAAACCACATATAGTGAGACCTAGGAGCCTACCCTAGATAGAGCCACGCCAAACCCTAGTGGCCACCCGGACAAGTGTTCGGTGTTGTTTATTTCTCTTGTACTAGCGTGTTTTCTTTTGTTTTGATTGCATTGCATTGCATCATCATAGAAAGGAGATGTTGATTAATATTTGATTGCTAAATAGAGGAGTTTGTCATAAGGAAACGAACTTCTTGATAAAGTGGATTATAATACAGTTGTCCGGATATGGTCCAAGTAAACAACGAGAGAAGGCTGATAGTCCGCAGAAGAATACAAGACTTCGCCCGAGGATTCAAGTCGACAAAAAACTATTCAAGAGCCATCACGTCTTGACTTTTTTTAAAAGAGCTAACGAGCATCATGGGGATAAGTGAGCAAAGGGTCATGGCCTGGATCAAGCAACAAAGAGCTAGAAGAAACATCTATCGAGAAAGTCCATGGGACACGACCATAACGTCCGGATACGAAGAAAAAGATTGGTGTCCTCACTTGGACTATGAGGACGAAACCGCATATGTAATCCGTTTTATGTAAAGATATTTGTTTTCTAGAAAAGTTCTTCTAATGGAATTGAATTCAGAATCAACGTCTCTCTTCTTGCATTCATTTCATGCATTTACATTTCATGCATTTGCATTACATCATTTGCATTGCATTTTGTGCATTAAGTTTTCACATAAGGCCCCTAATTAGGTAAAATTATTTCAATTAACCTGGAAAACATGGAACAAAGGTTGGAGAGATTAGAGCAAAGGCAAATACTGATGCAAGAGCAGTTGGCCAAAATTCAACGGGATATGCGAGATCAAATGAATATGATGCGCCAGTTGGTCGTGTGTCAGAGTTTTAAAAATTTAAATAATGAGAATGATCGAACCTGGAAACTAACTATGACAACGATTGAGGCAAGTGCACCTATCGAATAGTAGTATAGCTTAGGTAAGACTGGATTGTCGAACCCAAAGGAACTAAAAGTACTAATACTAACTTTCTTTTTATTATTTAGCCTAAGAATTAAGCGAATGGTTGTTTAATCTAAATTAATTAACTACTAAACTTAAAGACTCTAAGACAAAGAAGAATGAATTGGGAGAATACTTTTGGGAAAAACCAATTAATTAATACGACACCCAAGGAAGAATCCACCTAGACTTCACTTGTTATCTAACTCTGAACCAGACGATGTATTCACTTGACTTGATCCGAAGGATTCCTAATTTATATTAAACCCTCTCTCGAGGCTGAATAACGCGTCTAACCCTAGGTTGATTAATTGAAATATATTTCTAATTAAAACCCTAGAATTGCATTAGCTCGATCTATGGACTCCCATATTAGGTTTCACCCTAATCCAAGCAACGCTCGTCACCCTATCTCTAGGCGCGCGATCAACTCCGCTTAACTATGCTAGATTTACTCTTAGGCGGGGACTTTTGCTCCTCCACCTAAGCACATCAAACTTGAATCGATATCCATGAAATATCAACACATGAATTAAGAACACATAATTAAGAACAAATCAAATATTTATCATATAGTTCAAAGCAAACGATAACAAGATTCATCTAAGTTTCATCCCCTGTATCCAAGGTTTAGTTCATAACAATAAAAGAAAATATCTCGAAGAAAAGATAAAACAAAACATAAGAAATCCCTAAAACCCCTGAAGGAATTGAAGAGGAGATCCTCCGTCTTGAGTATAATTCCGCTTGAGATGGATCAACTGGCTATCCTCGTAATCCCCACAAATCGCCTCTGCGGCCTAGCAAGACGCCCCTAAACGGTAGCTTTGGGCTCCCCTTTCAGTCATACTTAGGGTGTATTTATAGGCTTTTGGAATGTGTTTCTTTGCCCCTAAGTATCCAAACCGATTGAAATTTCTCTTTGCCACTAGGCACGGCCTCCGCACACGCCGCTGTAAGTCACGGCCAAAGCCGTGTGGACTTCTTTGATGAGGCACGGCCGTATAAATCGTGGCTAGACCGTGTTCGAGATTATTGAGGAGGCACGACCGTGTGGTCTTAGGTCCAGGCCGTGTCGATTTCGTGCTTTGGCCCATTTGGCCCGTTTTAAGCCCGTTTCTCGTTCTTTTCATCCTCCAGTGCTTTCCTGAGTATATAACATGAAAAGAAAGGATTAAGAGCACCTTTTTACATAAAATAAGGGATAATTCATCCAAAAGCATGCTAAATGTGGGCTTAAAATATGTTACTTTTACTGTTTATCACCAGTTAACTCAATTACTAGTCAGAGGGCTTGAAAAAAGGAGTGGCTCGGTGGTCAGCAGTGTGGATGATGATGAAGACATCGTTTATTCCCCGATGAGTGTCCTGACTCAACCAGACAGGCATTCGCATGGGGTACCCGTCATTATCAAACCCCGATATCAGACTGATGCCTCGGTAATGTTGAACTTCTCGATGGGTTCAGGTTTTAACCCGGAGGATGATCGAGCCAAACCGGTTGTACTGACAGAAACAAAAGAAAAAGGAGAGTGGACTTTAAAAGCCCTGAAGAAAAAGGAAAATAAAGCGAATAATACGAGAAGGTATAATAAGGGTCACCTGGAGCTGATCACAGAGGGCCACCAAGGATCGCAATTACAGTACCGTCGAGTCTCCCAAGGCAAGAACCCGATCCAAGACCGAACTCGAGAAAAATCCGATTCGCGCACACATCCCAATCACGTATAGGAGTTGTACCAAATTTTGTTTGAAGCACATGTTGTATCCCCTTTTTACCCGAAACCGATGCAACCTCCATACCCAAAATGGTATGAGCCAAATGCCCAGTGTGAGTACCATGCGGGGGTCACAGGGCATTCGATAGAAAATTGCCTTGCTTTCAAGAAATTGGTAGAAAAATTCATCAACATGGGTGTTGTGAAGTTAGATGACGCGTCAAATGCGTAAATATGAGCACGGGAGCGTTTTGGACAATTGGATTTGCGGAAGAAATTCCTGTAGTATTTAGAGCTTACTCGGAGTAATGTACAAAACGCACTTGCTGCTTTAAGCCTAGGAGCAATAAGACTTCTTTTGTGAAATAGGCTTGTGTCCAGAATTCTTATTTCAATAAAATGCATCTTTTAAGTAAATATGTTTTCATTCTTTTCATATTATACATTCTTTTGTTTTTCTCTCATTCTTTATTCATGACCATATCATACGAATAATCATCTGCAGAATCATTTATTCCTTGGATTTTCTGGCTTCGTACCTAGGTACCTAGATATCAACGACATGAGTGACGTTGTTACTGACTCCCATTTTGAATAAGATATGGGTCTAAGGGATCTAAGGACTTTGAAGATGATAGAGAGTGTAGCCTATCTTCTGATTTGTTAATGATAGTAGAACAAGATGAAAATAGACTCTACCTTGCAAAAGGTCAGTGGACGTTGCAAGCTTAGAAAAGGGGCAAAGATCGAAGCCTAACTCACCACAGAAATAAGGCGAGACATCATTAAGCCATTTTCGAGAATTCGAAGATGTTTTTGCACAATCATATCAAGGCACGCCAGGATACTGAAACATGGGTATGCTGAACCCATGTTAATGGTCCTACCATGGTCAAGGCTAATTAAGAGGTTCGAGCTACTGGTCTACCAAGAAAGAGAAATTAGGTCAGTTACGCTGCAAATGCCAAATCGAGAAGGACAAGACTTACATACCTCCTCCATTTTTTCTATATGTGGGGAACAAACGTTATGAGGCAGATCTCGTCCAGAGCATTTAGCCGACACCAATTCATCTTCATGGGTGTCAATTTCTTCACTAAGAGGGTAAAGGTCGCTTCATATGCCAATATTACAAAGTCGATAGTCATTAGACCAAAAAAAAAAGAGAAAAAAGAAAAAAGAAAGAAAGAATAAAAAAATTGTCAAAAAGATCACATTCAACCGCACAATGTCAAAAGTCTGCGATCTGTTCAAAGATTAGGTGCCACATATCAGTGCAGCAAAAGCAACCAAAAAGAAAAACAAAAGATCATAAAAAGACCGAGACTTGAAAGATTGGCATACAGAAGTTACTATTTACCCTCTATGCTTATCAAACATTGGCCAAGACTGTCCGGGGCAACACATTTCTCATTGGTTTTACCCATTAGAGTCGAAATTCCTTCAGAGCTGAAATCAGATGAGGCAGAATGGATCCAATCTCAATATGATTAGTTGAATTTGAAGAGAAAATGTTAAAAACTATCTGTCACGGTCAGATGATGCAAGCTCACAACAAAAATGATTCGCCCTAGAAATTTTCATGATAGGGCTTTGAAGAAGATTTTCCCCATGCAAAAGGGACTTCAGAAGAAAACGGATGCCAAACTAGGAAGGTCCTTATGCAGCAAAGAAAGCCTATTCTGGGGAAGCATGGATATTGTCTGAGATAGATGGCAAGGACCTGCGGTGAATTCAGATTCAATAAAAATTTTTCCAAAGAGAAAAACACACAAAAAAAACACAAAAAAATAGGAAAAGAAAGAAGAAGGAGAGGCCAAGGCGAAAACCCGCAAAGGGCGCTTTGAGACCAAAGGGAATTTGAGTTGAAAACCTGAAAAGGGCGGCTCAAATTTTGATCAAAACTGGGGCATACAACAGTCTTGCTATGCCTGAATTAACAATGAAGAAGTATGCTATGTCTTGGGGCATCGACAAAGTACTCCGGATCCCCTAAATACATATTGAGCTTAAAATGGTCCTCAAGAAGTTTGAACAGAGAAGCTCAGGCTGCGATATCTGGGGCACCTAGTTTCCATTTTACCCATTTTAAATTTGTTATTTGTGATTATATTATTCTTTTCAAAATATGTTCACAATAAATTTCCTTCTTGATTGCGATTGCTATCTTTGCCTAATTTATTTGTTTCGAGCTATGCTCCTAATTAATTTCCTTCTTGTCCATGGTTATGATCTGTTTCAGGCATTTTGCATTGAAATAATAACACTTTCACAAAAAAAGTTTCGCATATTACTCTAGGAACTTCTAAATAATACAAGAACCTGAAACAGGATTATTGTTCAGAATTCACCAAGCTTAAGGGTCAGAAATATTTGAGTCCATATTAAGGTTATCTTTTCGGATTTTTACCGAAAATGGTGGTTGAACAAACGATAAGATATTGCGCCAGTGATACAATCTTGACGAAAAATGGGCATTGTTAACCTAAGTGTAAAAGGGGAATCATTCACAAGAAAAAGATGATATTTTGCATCCATGCAAATATCATGTATACACATTTGGTTAGGACACCTGGGGAGCGATCAGTTGATTGAACAAATTACAGTCCTCTACCCCTGAGTTGTGGTGGCATGGATGGAAAATGATACAAGTCCTATACCTTTGAATAAGAATGGGATGGATTGAAGAAGAAACAAATCCTACGTTTTGGAGTCGCAGTGGGATGGATGGGAAAAGATTCAGATCCTATACCCCTAAGTCACAATAAGATGAGCCCTGAAGTTACAGTGGGGAAAATCTGTTGAGCAAGATATAATCATTTTCTCGGGTTTTCTGTCAAGAATACCAGCCGAACAAGATGGCAGCATAATACATCAGTGATAAAACCTTAATAAACAATGAGCGATGACGCCTTAAAATTTTAAAAACAGATCATTCTCATAAAATTCTGCATTCATGCAAAACACATTTAGTTAGGAGCATTTGATTCATCTCGATTATTGCATCCTAATCATTGTAAGAAATCATTCTCATGACATTCTGCATTCACACAAATTTCATCCATAAGACACATCCATTTAGGGGCATTTGATTCATTCCGATCATTGCATCCTAATCTTTGTAAAAAGACCATTCTCATGACATTCTGCGTTCATGCAAATGTCGTCCATAATACGTTTAGTTAGGAGCATTAGATTCATTCTGATCATTGCATCCTAACCATTTTGCATAAGCATAAACACAAAACTGATCTTACAGGACAGGTACCCTAGAGGACGTTGTCGCAACATCAGTGAATTCGAAGATCTTGTCTTCTTGAGCGAAGCAGATCGAAGATATCGATCCGCAATCTCGAATTTTCGTGGAGCGGATCAAGACATCGATCTTGCCTTCCCGAGCGAAGCGGATCGAAGATAGCAGATCCGCAATCCCGGTTGCGGAGCAGCGGATCAAGACATCGATCTTGCCTTCCCGAGCGAAAGCGGATCAAAGATAGCAGATCTCGCAATCCTGAAGTTGCAGGAGCAGATCGAAGACATCAAATCTTGTCTTCCTGAATGAAGCGGATCGAAGATAGCAGATCTGGAAATCCTAAAATTGCAGGAGCAGATTGAAGACATCAGATCTTGCCTTCCTGAGCGAAGCGGATCGAAGATAGCGATCCGCAATCCACGAAGTTGTAGGAGCGATCGAAGACATCGATCTTGCCTTCCCGAGCTAAGCGGATCGAAGATAGCGATCCGCAATCCCGGCTGCGTAAGCATCGAAGACATCGATCTTGCCTTCTTGAGCGGCCGGATCGAAGATAGCAGATCCGCAATCCCGGAAGTTGCAGGAGCGATCGAAGACATCGATCTTGCCTTCCGAGCGGGCGATCGAAGATAGTAGATCCGCAATCCCGGTTGCAGGAGCGATCAAGACATCGATCTTGCCTTCCCGAGTGAAGCGGATCGAGGATAGCAGATCTCGCAATCCTGAAGTTGCAAGAGCAGATCGAAGACATCAGATCTTGCCTTCCTGAGCGAAGCGGATCGAAGATAGCAGATCTGGCAATCCTGAGGTTGCAGGAGCAGATCGAAGATAGCATATCTTGCCTTCCTGAGCGAAGCTGATCGAAGATAGTAGATCTGACAATCCTGAAGTTGCAGGAACAGATCGAAGACATCAAATCTTATCTCTCTGAAGTTGCAGTAGAGCAGATCAAAATAAGCCCTATCTCCCTGACCAGCAGTGGAATAGGTCGAAGATTGTAGATCTTGTCACCCTAAGCAGTAGTGGACCAAGATTGAACGGCAAGTCTTGTCTCCCTAAGCAGTAGTGGAACAGATTTAAGCCACCAGTCTGGTATCCCTGAGATTGCAGTGGAGTAGGTTGAAGATAGCAGATCTGGCATTCCTGAAGTTGCAGAAGCAGATCGAAGACATCAGATCCTATCTCCCTGAACTTGTAGTGGAACAGATTAAAACGACAAATCCTATACCTGTGAAGTTGCAGTAGGTCAAATTGAATTTACCATACAAGTCTTATTTCCCTGAAGTTGCAGTGGAGTAGACAGAAGACAGCAAATCTCATCACTTCGAAGTTGCGGCGGAGCAGATGGAAGCTACAAGTCTAATTTCCTTGAATTGGATCGAAGCGCTAGTTCTTATACCCCTAAGATGCAGTGGAACGGAATAAAGCTACTCGAAGAGGAGAAGCACCGAAAGAAGTCAAAGATTTGAAGACCGGGCAAAAATGGTCCTTTTTGAAGTCTTTGCTCCATTCTCGTTACACGACAACGAGCAAAGAGGGGCAACTGTAAGAACCCATTTATGCCCGGGGCCCATTTTCCAGTCCATTAAAATAAAAACAAAACAAAAACAACCAGAAATTAAAAAAAATAATCAATAATAAATGTCCAGTCCATTACAAATTACAAACCCATTTTTTTGAGGCCCGACTCAAAACCCAATTTTGAGCCCAAAAATTTTGAGGCCCAAATAGCCCAAACGCCTTAACCTATCGAAACCCTAGCGGCTAAAGTGCGCGCAAGCAGCCCTCCACAATGCCCCACGCACGCATCGCCACGCCGCTGGTCCTTCCTACGCGCACCGCACTCTCCGCCAAAGAAGCATACGTACTCCGCACTCTACACCAAACGCATTTAACGAACAACACAAACAAATAAAAAGAGAAGCTTTTGTATATTTTTTATTTTGATTCGGCTATAAAATGCCATCAAACCATTGTAACATTTTTTTTTTCACGGACAATTTTATGCACACTGTTATTACGCATACGAGAATACATCAATAGAAACCAGAAACAGATTCAAAAGGTTTCTTTTCGATTTCATCTCCCTGATTGTTTTTTCTTTGAATCTATTTCTATATCTTTTACTTTTCATTTTTTTGCTATACGCGAGAATAAAAAAGGAGGGTGACTTACCTGCGAAAGTGGAACCGGCGGACTCTTTTTTTCGTCGAAATCGAAATAAAAGGGGTTGTCGAGGCTAAAGTCGGGCTTGGTTTGAAGGAGGGACTGAATGGTCTCGAATCGGCCATTAATTGCCGATCATTATGGCATCGTAGTGGCCGTATCTTCCTTCTTTTCTTTGCGGCGGAGAACGAAAATGGAAAAAGGGAGGGGGCTAGGTTTCATTCTGTTTTTGTTTAGAAAAAAAGAAATGGTCTGATCGTTTTAGGGTTTTGTCAAGACGCACTGAACGGCACTGTTTAAGCCCCATTTCAATGGCCCTAAAACGGTGCCGTATAGGGGACCCATTTCGACCCGACCCGAAAACCCGTGTGACCCGCGTGTTTTCACCATGAAGGGACATTTGCGCTTTTAGTCCATTTTCTTGGTGTCATTTTTTATTAAATCCCTTGAATATTTTCTTTGTTCTTTTAATTAATCTCTTTAATTTGTGCATTATTTCAATCTGGTCCATTCCATACTGCGCGTTTCGACGATCGGTTATTTTTGGTTTAGTCCCTAATCATTTGAAGGCGCATTTATATTGATCCTTGATTTTGTTTAAATGATTTTATTTATTTATAAAGTCGCCGATTAATTTTGTTCTTAATTCAATTAGGCATTTCTCGTTTTACTCAGAAACTATTTTTATTATTCATTATTATAAGTTTTCTTTAATAAAATTATTTTGAAATGGGTTTCTCAATATTTTAATTCATTTTTCAATATTTTAATTCGTTTTTTGCTTCCATTTATTTTTTATCTATTGTATCAATGTTTAACTTCAAATATTTTTATATTTTTATATTTCTTGTCTTAAAAATTTGTATAATATTCAGCTCAAATACTCTTGCATGTTATTTTTAGATTGCTTCGTCATTATTTAAAATTTACTTTGTATTAATTTGCTAACGTCAATTTTGTAGAATTATCGTATCATGTGGCTTATCGATCTTTACTCGTTAATATGTGTCTTTTAAACCATGCGATTATTGATATTGTATACTTGTGTGTTAAATTATGTTTATAATTAAGTCCATCCTTATAATATCGAGTTTGTATATTACTCCATGCCATGCTTGTGTTACTTATTATTGTTTTATGTTTTAAACCCTAATATACTCTAGCCTTTATTAAATGTTCTATATTTATCGCAAACAAAATGCATTTGAGTCAATTTTAAAATTGCGTATTTGAAAATACTTCAAAAATAAGGCAATATTTCGTGTTTAGAAATTCGAGAGATCGTGCCCTAACGTGCTAGGTTTCAGTTTTTTGTTTGACCAAATAATCGAATATCCTTTTAAGACTTTATTCATGTTTCCTCAATGTTAAAAAACAAGGCAATATTTCGTGTTTGGAAATTCGGGAGATCGTGCCCTAACGTGCTGGGTTTCGATTTTCTGTTTGATCCCAAATAATGAAATACCCTTCCAAAATCTCAATTCATGAGTTTTGAGAATTTTGGGATGATCTGGAATTCGAAGACTTAAATTGATTGCATCCTAACATGCTGGATGTGATATTTTATTCCTTCGGAACCAAAGAATCTTAATATTCAAACTCGAATATCTTCAAATGGGTCGAAAAAGGGTCGTAATGTTAAAATCTTTCAAATTCTAGACGTTAGGACATTAATTAATCAATTTGGTACCAATTTTGGGCATTGCGAGGGTGCTAATCCTTCTTCGTACGTAATCGACTCCCGAACCTGTTTTCTTAGATTTCGTAGACCAAAATTATTGTTTTAATAAATCAGAATGTTCTATTAAAATAATCCATCTCAAGGTGATCTGATCACACCTCAAATGAAAGATCGGTGGCGACTCCATTCCATTTGTTATTTTAAAAGTCGATCCCCATTTTTCAAACTCGTAAAAAATGGTTTCGACAGGTACTTAAGGTCTTTCCATACGGAACGGTCGAGGTAACACATTCTAATTTCGGCACTTTTGAGGTAAATATTACCTGACTCAAACCATATGTTGATAGAATTGATAGTAAGAAAAGGAGTTTCAATCAGTAAACCACCATGGCCATACGAATACTGTAAGTCTAGCTCAAGACTTTAACGAGCGCTTCTCGGGAGGCACCCCGAGCACTAACCCCACTAACGCCCATATTTTGAATTTTAGCATCTAACTAAAAACTAACCAAAATTTTAGGCGAGGTTTCCATACCACACGGCCTTGTACACGGGCATGGCGTGGGGCGTGGTGGACACCACGAGTATGCATATCGGCGTGACGGATATCGTGCGTAAAACAGATTTAAAATTTTCCCCAAGACACGGGCTCGACTAAATGCCACGGCCGTGGCAACGTGGCCGTGGTCGAATCGCCTAAAGAACACGGGCCGAGATAAATCCACACGGGCGCGAGGCGAGGCGCCGTGGTCGATATTATCAGCTTTTTCACATATCTCCGCCACCACCACCTCGAGATCACTCCAATGATGAGGACCTTTGAGTCCTTTTTATTTTATTTATTCTTATTTTTATTTTTCTTTATTTATTTATTTATTTTTATTTTAGTTCATTTTCCTTTATTATTAAACTCTTTAAATTTTTAAGTATAATTTAATTTCTTTTATCTCTGGCTGTTTAACTCTCGAGTAACTATAACAAACGTCCATTAAATAAGAACTCCCTAAAAACTTTACTAATGAATTCGCAGTTTAAAAAGGTTCAAGGTGCCACTCAAGGAACGAACACACCACCGGAGTATTCTCCACCACCTTCACCTATGCCTAGTCATCATGTTCATCATTGATCATCCTCCAAGGATTTCATCCATAATTCAGGAAGTTTCACTTCTCCTTCTCTTTTGATTTTCTTAAAATATTGTTCATATATATCTTTGTACATTGAGGAAAATATACATCTGAAGTGTGGGAGGGTGAATTTTATCGTGAAAAAGTGCCTAACTTTTTGCATTATTCTCAAATCCCTGAATTAGGCCTTGTTCTTAAATAATTTTCTCATATTACTGTTAGAATGAAATTTCCTTTAAGTCATGGTTTTCATTGATATGTTCTGGATTAAGTCATAGTTAATTGTACAGTGATGATTTAAACTTTAGGGGACTAGAGAATCAAGCATGATAAGTCTATTTTTCAGAATTAAAAATTTTTTTAGGTTGTCTACCTGAATTTAAGTATTCCCTTGAAGTTTGAAATTTACAATGTTGATATCAAAAGCCCATAATTTTTGTGAGATCTTGAGCCTTTTAGAGCATACATTCCTTTTCGTGCTCATTTTATTGATTATGAGTGTGTCAACATTGATTTGTTATTCTAGAACTTGCATCGATTATACATGTCGAGACCACACCTTTGATTTGATATACTGAGATGATAAAGGCACCTAGGATTTAACCCACTTACTCCACTAAAAGCCTACCCTCACAATTAACCCCTAGTGAACCCCTTTGATCCTAATAACCCTTTTTATTGACTCACCCTCAACATTAACCAAAAAAACCATTATTGTTGAAATCCCTTTAATTAATTTGACCCACATTAAGTCGAGGTCTGATTTGAACAGATTACTTAGCTAAACTATGCTTTCCATTTCAGTTGTTAATTTCTTTATTATTGTATGATTTGTTCTTAAAAAAAACGAAGTATATTCATTATTAGCTCTATGTTATTTGAGCTCAAACTGTTAATTTCATTATCTTTAGAAGAAGCTCATTTTATTAGTATTAAGTTTCCGTGATGTAATTATTTGGTATTAGTACAACTTTTTAGTTAGGTAATTTGTCAATTCAGTCTCGATACTAACCCTCTAATTCAAGCCTTTATCCACACCTTTAACCCAAGCCCCGTTACAACCCATAAAAGACCTTTTGTTTTGTATATCATATCATTTTACAGTGGTGGAGATTTGATTTTCATGCAAGCCTATGGGATTAACTTTTCATGTTCGACTTCTGAGTGCTTATTTTTGAACCTTAAACACTTCGAGTGATTTGAGTGAATCTTTAGTGAGGATGTCAATTTTTGTCGATTTTGAATCAGAGGTAATTATTTAGGTAAGGGGAAACACCTATTTTTCGTACTATAAAAACTATGACTTTGATTGTTTGAATCTTTAGGAACTTTCTGGTTAAGTTATCAATGTATGAATTACCTATGAATTATGATGAAACATTATGGATGAAGGTTATGAGTTGAGGAAGTTCGTTTTAGTTATGAGTTGAGAATTTTGCTTGAGGACAAGCAAAAGCTTAAGTGTGGGGGTATTTGATAAACCGTAATAGTAACATATTTTATCTCCACATTTAGCATGCTTTTGGATGATTTATCCCTTGAGTTATTGAATTTGGTGCTCTTAATCCTTTAATTTCATGTTTTATACTCAGGAGAGCATAGGAGGATGAAAAGAACAAAAAACGGGCTTAAAACGGGCCAAATGGGCCAAAGTAGGAAATCAACACAGCCTGGGCCCAAAGGACACGACCGTGCCCCTTTAGCAAGCTCGAAGATGGCCTGAAGTCGATTCACACGGGCGTGCCACACGGGCATGTCCCTGCCGTGACAAAGAGGAATTTCACTCGGAATAGGATACTTAGAGGCAAAGAAACACATTCCAAAGCCTATATAAACACCCTAGAGGCCAACCTTGAAAGGGGCGTCCAGCTAGGCTAAGGAGCCGAGCCAGAGAGGTCAGAATCGTGGGATTTACTCGAAGAAAGCTAGTTGATTCATCTCAAGAAGCCGAAATCATACTCAAGACGGCGGATCTCTCCTTCAATTCCTTCAAGGGGTTTTAGGGTTTACTTATGTTTTGTTTCATATTTTCTTCTGAGATGTATTCTTTTATTATTATGAATTAAACCCCTCAGATACCTGAGGGGGATGAAACCTAAGATGGATCTTGTTATTGTTTTCTGAACTATATGATAAATACTTGATTTGTTCTTAATTATGTGTTCTTAATTCTTGCTTTGATATTTCAGGGTATTGATTCAAGTATTGATGTGCTTAGGCAGTGGAGCAAAAGTCCTTGTCTAAGAGTAGATCTAGCATAGTTAAGCGGAGTTGATCGCAACCCTAGACATAGGATGACGAAAATCTACCAGATTAGGGTCAAACCTAATATGGGAGTCCATAAATCGAGTTAATGCAATTCTAGGGTTTTTAATTAGAAAGAGATTTCAATTAATCAACCTAGGGTTAGACGTTAGTAGCCTCGAGAGAGGTATTAATATAAATTAAGGAATCCTATGGATCAAGTCAAGTGAATAAATCGTCTGGTTCAGAGTTAGATAACAAGTGAAGTCTAGGTGGATTCCTCCTTAGGTATTGTCTTAATCAATTGGTTTTTCCCACAAGTATTTCCCCAATTCATTCTCTTTGTCTTAGCGTCTTTAGCTTAGTAGTTAGTTAATTTTAGATTAAACAATAATTCACTTCAATTCTTAGGCTAAATAATAGAAAGAAAGTTAGTATTAGTACTTTTGGTTCCTTTGGGTTCGACATTTCGGTCTTGCCACTAAACTATGCTACTGTTCGATAGGTGCGCTTGCCTCAATCGTTGTCACAGTTAGTTTCTAGGCTAGATCATTCATTATATAAATTTTTAAGACTCTGACATAACGATCAATGAGTGGACATATATGGACATTAAATGGTTTATAATAAGGTTAAAATAATAAATGAGTAATTAAGTTATATTTTAATAAAACAAAAGCATAAAATTTAATTCATTCATCTTCATTAGCCGAAAATACAAAGAAGAAGAATCCATAGAAGTTGTTTTAGGGTTTGGCACTTGCAAAGTTGTTTTACGTTTTTGAGATCGTTGCTTCGTATTCTAGCTAGCCTGTACCTTAAATTTTGAAACTGTTAAAGATTTATCATGTTGCCATTGTTGAATGCTTGAGTAATTTGATGATTTATGATAGATTTGGAAGGTTTAATGTTAGATTAATAGCTTTTGTAAAGTGATTTTTGACAAAAATGTCAAAAAGGGATTAAATTGAGAAAATGTGAAATGTGTTGTTTAAAAGTGTAAATAAATTGAAAATATGGGCTGCTAGTAACATGTATTAAATTTGGCTAAGCATGGGTATCTTGAAATTTGCATGAATTTATGATTTTGTGTAATAAGGACTAAATTATAAAAATGTGAAAGTTTAGGGGAAAATGTATAAAATAGCCCTAATGTGTGTTATGGATTAAATTGAATAAATAGTTGATTAAATGAGTTAATTTTGAATATATTTAGATTAAGAAAAATGGAATTCAGATCAGGATCGGGGAAAAACGAAAGTTATCAACTAATCGACTCGATTCGCCGTTTTAATATCTGAGGTAAGTTTGTATGTAATAAGCATTGTAATAATTATGTTTTTAATGCTTTGATATTGCATAAATTGTATATACGAGACTACAGTCATGTTCGACGACAAATCAGCTATGTATGGATACGGGTGAGGAGTGTTACAATAGTGGACTCCATGGTTCAAATATGAAATCTAGAAACTCAGGCACAAAAATAAAGGGGTCATTGCATATTTTTGAATATCTCCAGTAAGCTTGTTGCTACCACTGCATATGTTGCATAATGTTTATTAACTTTGACAGCTCATCTCGAAGATCTGGGAGAGGCGATTGAGTTCTGAACACTAAAGTTGCAACATCAGGTTCGGCTTCTGGTTTCATTGGTTCTGCCTTATCAGGGATTTCAGCTGATTGCATTGGTTCGATCTTCGTGGGATCTTCTTCTTCTTCTTCTTCAGGATCCTCACTTTCTTCAACTCATTGCTGTAGAACAGAGTCTCCAGCTATTCGGTAGAGGTCCCAATCTGTGATTGTGCCCTGGCTATAACCTGTCTTCTTTACGTTTGCAAGAATTTTAGCTTTTAAGCCCAAAATTGTTATCGTAAAAGGGAAGTAAGCTGGGCCAGAATGCCTAGCGGCACAATTCCGCATCTCTCTCGAGATGATTTTTCCCACATCAATGGTCTTTCCTGTTAAAATTGAGTATAATAAGACCATTCGCTCTAATGAAATCGTAGTTCCATGTGAACTAGGCATAAAGCTAAATCAAATGAAATAGAACCATACCTTCGCTAGTGGTGTCAAATATTCTCTTCGACAAGTGTGAATTCCTTGTTTTGACACAATCCACTTGGAATCTGGAACTGTAAGTTCCTCAAGAATTTCTTGTAAATTCTCAGGCTCACTATAGCTCATCAAGGAAGAATATTCATCGTTTTAAAAATCAGGTAATTCAAAGATTTCATTAATAGCATTTGAGGTTATTGGTACCTTGATTCCGTGAACAGATACTTCCGTCAACTCGCTTGAGGTTAAATTCGTATAACATTCACGAACTAATTCCTCATCCACACTAGGTCTTTTCTCACAAAACAACTCCCAATTGAGAGTTTCAGCAACTTGACGAATACGCGCCATGAAATCAATATAATTGCTTTCTTTCAATGTGAAGCCTTTCTCTGGATGCATCTGCTGATTCTTGAAAATACTTTCGTATCTCACTTTGGCTTCTTCACAGTGGAATTTGTTTTGTGATTCGTCAATTTGGACAGAGGCACGAGTTCTCTTGTGAGGCATGATTAACCTGAACATAAGATGGAAAACAATTATTTTCTCAAAAATTTAATTAGTATAAACTATTAATAATTCAATAAACTGAAAAATTAAATAATTAAAAATTTAGGAGAAAAATTTGTCTTACCACCCTTTTTATAAAAATTAAGAACTCCTAAAAAATTATTATAAATCAAAAGAGGTCGATTTAGGGTAGGTTGGAGGGTTATCGGCTAAGGATGGGGTGTTTGATGTGTGCTGTGCGAATGGGCATGAAGCGTGGGCTGCAGGCAGCAACACCGAATGGGCAGCAGCTTGGGCGCGCGTGAGCTGAGGCTGGAAACAGCGCGAGGTGTGCGGATCCTTGCGAGCAGGCCTGTCGAGCGCTGGAGCTGGGGCTGGTGTGGAGCCGAGAAGCAGCTGCTGGGTGCGCACGGAGGCAGCAGGTGTGCGCAGGGTGAGCTGCTGGCCGAATGGCTGTCAGGCGGTGTTGTGGCTAAGGAATTGGAGGTTTGTGGCACTATGTGTTTCGGTATTTGGTGGGAATGGAGTTTTGAGTAATGAATGATGGTGAAGGTTGGTGGTATTTATAATGTGGGGAATATGAGTTAAAGTAGAATTCTTAGAAAAATTAATAATTAAAAATTCTAAGTTCTAATTCTACTCAAAGTTAACAACAATTAATAATTAATATAATGCATATTAAATTATTATTTGCTATTAATTTATTAAGATAAAAACTTATTAAATAAAACATGATTAAATTTAAACTAATCCTAACTTTATGTAAAGTTGATAATAATTAATATATATTACAATGGATATAATTATATATTAATGATTATAATCTTTTTTTTAAATTAAAAACATTTATTCTAGATGCCTTTTGAAAATATTTACAAAAAGACGCATCTAATTTTTTTAATATTTATAAAAAGAGCAACCAAATTTTGGAAATAATTCAATTAAGTACTTAGACTTAAAGAAAAATTGAAATTGAGTTGCAATTTAAAACTTGGATCAGAATTGACCATTTTATTTGAAAACTTAAAAATTTATTTTGCCATTTAGGGGATACTTTCTCGAAAGATTATGTTAAAATCAATTCCCAGGAAAGATTGGAGGGCTCACAAACGATCCCGCTTAAGTTCCAATCTCCTAGAAAAAATTTATTTTAACATACTAATCCCGGAAATATACCCTAAATCATTTATTTTAAATAGAAAAACAAGGAAAATTTAAATATCCGATAAAATGAATGAGATTTGATCCCGTTCAATTTTATCTCCCCAGTAATGTTTCAAGCGCTGAGCATTGACTCGAAAATTACCTCCCTTACTTTTAAGTTCAACAACACCGTATGGATAAACTCAGTGAATCGTAAATGGACCGGACCAACGTGATTTTAACTTACCTGGAAAGAACTTTAATCTGGAATTGAATAACAAGACTTGCTGACCTGCTTCAAATTCTCGAACTCGAATATGCTTGTCATGCCATTACTTAAGTCTCTCCTCTAGTAATTTGGCATTCTTGTATGAGGACATTCGAAATTCTTCTAACTCTTTGAGTTGGAGCATCCGTTTCTCTTTAGCAAGCTTAATATCCAAGTTGAGTTGTTGGAGAGCCTAGTAAGCTTTGTGCTCTAACTCCAAGGGTAGATGACAGGCTTTCCCAAAGACCAACCTATAGGGTGACATCCCTAAAGGTGTCTTGTAGCTGTCCTGTAAGCCCATAAAGCATCATCCAGTCTTTTGGACCAATCTCGTCATTTCGGGCAAACTACCTTCTCAAGTATGGCTTTGATCTCTTTGTTCGCCAATTCAGCTTGCCCATTCGTCTGCGAATGATAAGCTGTGGCAACCTTGTGCTTCACTCCATGTTTGTGAAGTAACCATTTCAACCACTTGTTCACAAAATGGGACCCTTCATCACAGATGATGGCTCTTGGGGTTCCAAACCTTGTGAACACATGCTTCTGCAAAAACTTCATCACAACCTTAGCGTCGTTCGTCGGATATACCTCGGCCTCAACCCATTTAGACACGTAGTCTACTGCTACCAATATGTATTTGTGACCAAAGGACGGAGGAAAAGGACCGAGAAAGTCAATACCCGAAACATCAAATAATTCCACCTCAATGATGTTTGTTCGAGGCATCTCATTTCTGTTGGTGACATTTTCAACCCTTTGACATCGATCACAACTCTTTACGTAAGCATATGCGTCTTTAAATAGTGTTGGCCAAAAGAATCCGGCTTATAATACTTTGGCCGCAGTACGTGTACCTCCGAAGTGTCCCCTACTTGGAGCTGAGTGACAATGATTTAGAATCTTATGTACTTCATCTTCTGCCACGCACCTCCTGATCATTTGATCTGCACAATTTTTAAACAAGTATGGTTCTTCCCAGAAATAGTATTTCACATCGTGAAGAAACTTTTTCCTTTGATGATATGTCTTATCAATTGGCATCAAATCACAAGCTAAATAGTTAGCAATATCAGCAAACCAAGGGGTATTATGGACATGATTTACCTTCAGTATGTGTTCATCTGGAAATGTTTCCTGAATTGGTATAAGTGGAGAATTCCCTTCTTGCGGCTCCAATCTGGACAACTGGTCTGCTACTTGATTTTCTACTCCCTTTCGATCTTGAATTTCTAGATCAAACTCTTGAAGTAGAAGTACCCATCAGATCAATCTCGGTTTAGCATCTTTCTTTGCAAGTAAATACTTAACTGTCGAATGGTCCGTATAGACAGTCACTGTAACACCCCTTACCCGTGTTCAAAGCCAGAACCGGATACGAGGTATTACCTAACTCAACTCGCTTAAACATACAACATCGGGCCATAAAAATTTGCTCCAAATTAAAACTTTTCATAAAAACTCATAACATCCTTATCTTAGGCCTACAAGGCCTTAAACATACTTACGGAAGGTTTCGAAATTAACCCAGAAATCTTTACGCACTTAGAAACTTTTTCCTAAACAGGGGCCACACGCCCGTGTTGTCTAAGGGACACGCCCGTGTGACCCTGGGACATGCCCGTGTTCTTCACCCGTGGTCGACACTGACTTATTTCACACGGCCAAACACACACCCGTGTCCCTGGCCCGTGTGCCTCACACGGCCTTGACACGCCCGTGTCTTAGCCCGTGTGCCAAAACCTTGGACTTCTTTTTATGATGTCATCACATCATTAAAGTCACACGGCCAAGGCACACACTCGTGTCCTTAGACCGTGTGTCAAATTAAATTTTTAATTTTAGGTGCAGACTTCACACGGCTTGGGCACACGCCCATGTCCATGGCCGTGCCTCCCATATGGCTGAGACACACGGCCGTGTCTCTGCCCGTGTGTTTACTACTGAGAATACTGACTTGCAAACCTAGTATGCAAGAGGACACACAGCCAAACAACATGCCCATGGGGCTAGCCGTGTGTCACACACGGCTTAGACACACGCATGTGTATCTACCCGTGTGGACATTAGAAAGGCTATATTCCAAGCCAAATGCCACCTTACATAGAAACCATACTTATACCAATTCATTTCAACATAACTCATGACCCTAAGGCACTTCTAAAACTCAATTCAAAGCATCCACACAAGCATAAACTTCATGATTTCATCATCATTGAATATAAATAAACTTGTCATGTATTGGCCCAATTCCAATGACCATTTACAAAATGGCCTTGATAACATAAATAGCCAACACATTGGCTATCAAAATGACATAACAAAATATCCAAGTCCTATACATGCCATACTCAAAATAAGTCTAACTTGTTATACCAAAGAGATGTCAATAGTGTGATTTTCGAACTCCAACGTCCCACAATTCTCGAATTATCTTGGCAATACTACAAGGAAAAAGGGAAATGACAGAGGTAAGCATAAAGCTTAGTAAGTTTGCATAAAAATAAATAGTAACAATAAGTTCATAATGACATCAATTCATGGCATGGGATAACCACACAAAGTCGTAAGCACTTTGCCATAACTTACTCGTACTTGTTCTTATCTAGCATATACCATGCCACATTCGTAACATTCCTCGTGAATTATTCACGGGTACCTGTATTCACTCAATCACATGACTTTAGTGCTAATCTCATTTCTATATCTAAGCTTATCTATTTATCCCACTAATTCACTAGGGATACTCAAAGACGCATATTCATCGTTATTAACATAAACACGAAGCCAATGCCACATCCCAGATGTGGTCTTATATGGGGTCACCCCTGAGCGCCGATGCCATATCCTGGATATGGTCTTATACGAAATCTCACTTTGAGTATTGACGCCATATCCCGGATATGGTCTTATACGATTCTCAAATTCAATACCGAAGCCATATCCCAGATATGGTCTTATACGAAATCTCAATTCAGTGCCGAGGCCATGTCCCCGACATGGTCTTACACGAGACCTTATCCATCTGATGTCTCGATGATAGTATTCTCACAATTATTATAGTCCTACCGGGACTTCAACATCTCCTCTTTTATCATCTTTCTCATTCAACACCAATACTTAGTTTCATAGAATATCATGTAGTATCATAATATCAAACATTCTCAAACATACTAGCATAAATGTTGAATTTATCACATACAAACTTACCTCGATTTTAAAATAAGCTAGATCGTCGATCTAGTCCGATACTTTGTTCTTTCCCCGGTCGAGGTAAATTCTTGGTTCTTCTTGATCTATAATAGCAAATTAGCTCATTTAACAATCACATTAATAAATGCATTTCAATAACCATGCTTTGGCAAAATTATTATTTTGCCCTTAGACTTTTGCAAAATGACCATTTTACCCCTAGGCTCGGAAATCAATTCTAATCAATTTTCTACCTTTATCGAGCATAGGTGAACATTTATTTCTCTTATGGCTACCATCAAAACTCAACATTTCACACATTTACTACATATTTTACAACCTTTACAAAAAGGTCATTTTAGGTGTTTTCATGGTAACACCTTTCACAAAAGTTGTTCATCTAACAACTAAGACTCAATTTCTTCCATAAAAAAGTAGCAAACAACTTAAATGCTCACATGAAAAAACCCTAAGCTTTCAATAATTTTGCAAGATAGTCCCCTCTTTAGCTAACTTAAGCTTTAGGGGTTTCAAAAGTATAATTTTTATCAAGAAATGATCACTAAAGCACTTACTTGTAAAGAGAGAAGTTTGCTAAATTTTTTGAGTTCTAAAACCCCTTTTTTGCTGAAAATTTCGGTGGAGGAAGATGAGTAAAAAGATGAATATCATCTTTTCCTTATTTTAACATAAAACAATCAATTAAGTCACCAACTTTACCAACTTTGACCAATTTTGACAATTTTTGTCTCCTATGGCCAGCCACCCTATCTTTATGGGTCTAATTGCACTTTAAAGACCTCTAATTAATATTCTTTAGCTATTAAACACCTTTAGCCTTTAAAATGGAACTTTCATACTTTATGCGATTTAGTCCTTTTTCGCGATTAAGCATGAAATCGCTAAAATTAAAGCACCAAAATTTTCATACACATATATAATCATGCCCTAACTTATAGAATAACTTAAAAAATAAATTTTCTCTAACCTCGGATTAGTGGTTTCGAACCACTGTTCCGACTCGCCCTTAAATCGGGTTGTTACAATTCTCCCCCTTAAGGATTTTCGTCCCTGCAAATCTTACCGGTAAAAAGGTTGGGATAATGGTTTCTCATGGTCTCTTCAGGCTCCCAAGTAGCCTCTTCTATTCCATGTCACTGCCATAGCACTTTGACAAGGGCTATACTTTTGTTTCTCAGCTGTTTGACCTCACGTGCCAAAATCTTAACCGGCTCTTCACCATAAGTCAAGTCCGGTTGAATTTCTAGCTCTGTTGGTACTATCACATGAGAAGGGTCCGAACGGTAATGGCGCAACATGGATACATGGAAGACATTGTGAATATTTTCCAGCTCAGATGGCAAGGCCAAACGATAAGCTATCGGTCCTATCCTCTCGGTAACTTCATAAGGTCCGATAAAGCGCGGACTCAATTTTCCTTTCCAGCCAAATATGAGGACTTTTCTCCAAAGTGATACTTTCAAAAATACTTTATCACCTACTTATAACTCAATCTCTTTCCGTTTTAAATTCGAAAAAGACTTTTGGCTATCTGAGGCCGCTTTCAGACATTCACGTATCACCTTTACTTTCTCTTCGATTTCCCTGACCAAATCAACCCCGTGAATCTGATTCTCTCTGAGTTCTGTCCAATACAAGGGCGTTCGAAACTTACGCCCATACAATGCTTCATAAGGTTCCATCTTTAAACTTGACTGAAAACTATTGTTGTAGGCAAATTCTACCAACGGTAAGTATTTTTCCCAATAACCTTGGAATTCCAAAACGCAACATCGAAGCATGTCTTCAAGTATCTGTATCACTCTTTCTGACTACCTATCGATTTGTGGATGGAAAGCTGTACTGAAATTCAATTTGGTGCCTAAAGCCTCTTGCAACTTTTTTCAAAACCGTGACGTGAATCTCGGATCTCTATCCGAAATGATCGACAACAGTACACCATGAAGTCTTACAATCTCTGACATGTACAAATCCGCCAACTTATCAAGAGAATAATCAACTCGTACTAGTATGAAATGGGCTGACTTCGTAAGTCTATCGACTACAACCCATACAACATCCTTCTTTTTCGGCGTCAACGGTAAACCCGTCACACAGTCCATAGTAATACGGTCCCATTTCCACTCGAGAACCAATATAGGCTGAAGTAGACCCGAAGCTACTTGGTGTTCCGCCTTCACTTGTTGAAAAATTAGGCATCTTGAAACAAACTCAGAAATATCTTTCTTCATACTCGGCCACCAATACCACTTCCTCAAGTCATTGCACATCTTCGTGCTGCCTGGGTGCACAGTTAAACATCTGCTATGTGCTTCATGCAAAATCTTTCGAATAAGTTCATCATTTCTGGGTACACAGACTCTATCTTGAAACGTCAAACATCCGTCAAGACTTACCCAAAAGTCTGACTCAACATTTGATTCACTTAGAACTCTTTTGGCTTATAAGTTGTTGTCATCTTTCCGAGCTTCACAAATCTCCTGGAGAAACAGTGGTCTAGCCCTCAACTCGGCTAGAATAGAACCATCATCTGACAAAACCATCCGTGTATTCATGGCTCTCAGCGCAAACAAGGATTTTCTGCTCAAAGCATCGGCGACCACGTTCTCCTTTCCCGGATGGTAGTCAATCACTAACTCATAATCCTTGATCAGCTCTAACCATCTTCGTTGCCTCAAATTCAATTCCTTTTGAGACATCAAGTATTTTAGGCTCTTATGGTCGGTGAATATCCGGCACCTTTCACCATATAAATGTTGTCTCCATATCCTTAATGCAAACACAATGGCGGCCAACTCTAAGTCATGGGTCGGGTAATTCTTTTCGTACGACTTTAATTGTCTAGAGGCATATGCAATCACCTTGCCCTCTTGCATAAGTACACAACCCAGTCCATTCATGGATGCATCACTGTAAACCACAAATTCTCTTCCTGGCTCAGGTTGCACCAAAATAGGAGCCTCATTCAACAACGCTTTTAGTTTCTCAAAACTCTGTTGGCACTTTTCTGTCCAATCAAACTTCACATCTTTTTGCAATAATCTCGTCATTGGGGTAGCTATCATGGAGAACCCCTTGACAAAATGCCTATAATAGCCGGCTAGGCCCAAAAAACTCCTCACTTCAGTTACGCTCCTTGGCGGTTTCCACTCAACAATTGCCGAAATCTTACTCGGGTCGACTCTAATTCCATCTCCCGAGACAATGTGCCCTAAAAATCCAACTTCCTTAAGCCAAAATTCACTTTTACTAAACTTTGCATACAATTGTTTATCTCTCAAAATTTGTAGAACCTTTCTCAAATGCTCGGCATGTTCGTTTTCATCTCGAGAGTAGATCAGTATATCATCAATGAAGACCACGACAAGTTTATCCAAATATGGCCGAAAAATGCGATTCATCAAGTCCATGAAAACGGCTGGGGCATTTGTTAAACCAAAAGGCATAACCAAAAATTTGTAGTGGCCATACCTCGTCCGAAATGCAGTTTTCGGCACATCTGAGTCCTTGACTCTCAACTGATAGTATCCCGACCTTAAGTCTATTTTGGAAAACACCGTGGCTCCCTTCAATTGATCAAACAAATCATCGATTCTTGGCAACGGGTACTTGTTCTTCACGGTTACCCTATTAAGTTTCCAACAATCTATGCATAACCTCATAGAACCATCTTTCTTCTTCACAAATAATACGGGAGCACCCCACAGAGAAAAACTCGGTCTTGCAAAGCCTTTATCCGTTAGTTCTTGCAACTGTGCTTTCAATTCTCTTAGCTCGGTTGGAGCCATCCTATATGGAGCAATAGAAATGGGGCGTACTTGAGCTAACTCAATCCCAAATTCAATCTCCCTAACCGAGGTAACCCTGGCAATTCCTCCGGGAAAACATCCGGATATTTGCACACTATGGGTACCGACTCAATTTTCAACTCAGTCTCCTTAGCATTCATTACAAAAGCAAGGTAAGCTTCGTACCCCTTTCTTAAATACTTCTGAGTCAACCAAGATGATATCACTACTGGTGATCTGTCTTGCTTATCTGATTCAACACGAATAAGATCCCCACTTTCACATTTTAACTCAATAAATTTCTTTCCACAATTTACAATCACATCATGAGTAACTAATCAATCCATCCCAAGGATTACATCGAACTCATCAAACGGCAATAACATGAGATTTGCAGGAAAACAATGACCCCTAATCATCAAAGGGCAACATTTTCATATTCTATCAACCAATACACATTTGCCTAGGGGATTCGACACTCTTATCACAAATTTAGTAGACTCTATAGGCATGCTCTTGCTAGAGACTAATTTTATGCAAATGTATGAGTCGATAGATCCCGGATCAATTAAAGCTATAATACGAGTATCATAGAGAGAAAATGTACCCGTGATTACGTCAGGGGAGGATGCCTCTTCACGAGTACCCTTAGCTCTCGCAGTTTTCCCTCCAGATGCGTTCTTGTTACCCATTTCATTTCCCAGGTTTCACGGTGGTCTTCCTCTAGCAGTACTTTTCGGTCTTACATTCTGAGACTTCACTTTCTCGCCCACCTCGGCGCAATCTCTGATAAAATGGTCTAAAGACCCACATCTGAAACAGGCCTTCTCGTTTTCTCTACACTCACCGGAATGACATCTGCCACATTGCGGGCATTCCGGTCTACTCGGTCGAACGTTTCCAACACTAGCAACTGACGTGGTCTGCGCTTTAGACCCCAAAAACTGTTTGCTCTTACTTCAATTTGAAATCCCGGCTGAAGTGGCTGGTCGAGTAGCAAAATCCCTTGATTTCTTAGATGAAGATTGGTATGAATTATTCAGTTGCCTCTTTCTCGAGTCACGGGACTCAATCCCAGCTCTTCTTTTCTCTTTAGCCAACTCTTCGGCCTTACAGGCTCTATCTACCAACACTACAAATTCTTTTAGTTCGAGAACTCCAACATATAGACGGATGTCTTCATTTAACCCGTCCTCGAATCTCTTGCACATGATAGCCTCAGTAGATACGCACTCTCGGGCATACTTACTAAGCCTTACAAACTCACGTTCGTATTCGGTCACTTTCATTCGGCCTTGCTTCAACTCCAAGAACTCTTTTCTCTTCTGGTCAATGAATCTTTGGCTGATATACTTCTTCTGAAATTCCTCTTGGAAGAATTCCCAGCTAACTCTCTCCCTTGGTACTACCGCCACAAGGGTGTTCCACAACTGATAGGCTGAATCTCTCAAGAGAGATACCGCACATTTTATGCACTCTTCAGGCGTGCATGAAAACTCATCGAATACTCTAATGGTATTCTCTAGCCAGAACTCCGGCCTTTCCGGATCATCATCCTTACTAGCCAAAAATTCCTCGGCTCCTTGCTTCCGAATATTATTGACCGGAGGCTTTTCTCTTCTCACTACCTCAACCACTTAAGGAGCTACAGGAGCGGGTTGAGGAATAGGTGAGGGTGGAGGGGGTTGAGCATTAGGATTTGCTCAAACGTACTCAGTGTACCAATTACTCATCATATAGAGAAAAGCTTTTCGAGCCTCTTCTATCTAACTCATGGTCTCGGGTCTACTCCCTACTGGCGCGGTCCCTTGCTCGGGAGCCGGCGCATTACTTGCAGCATCATCGGCTACAGTTCGGTCGGGATCAGAATCCATTTACTATATAAAAACACAATTTAAAACGTCAGGAGCCATCACACTATCATTACACAACTACTCTTACGTATGGCATGTATAGCTAGACTCATACTAACGCTACATTAGTCCTAGAATCAACTAAACCGTAGCTCTGATACCACTAAATGTAATACCCCTTACCCGTGTTCAAAGCCAGAACCGGATACGAGGTATTACCTAACTCAACTCGCTTAAACATACAACATCGGGCCATAAAAATTCGCTCCAACTTAAAACTTTTCAAAAAACTCATAACATCCTTATCTTAGGCCTACAAGGCCTTAAACATACTTACGAAAAGTTTCGGAATTAACCCGGAAATCTTTACGCACTTAGAAACTTTTGCCTAAACAAGGGCCACACGCCCGTGTTGTCTAAGGTACACGCCCGTGTGACCCTAGGACATGCCCGTGTTCTTCACCCATCGTCGACACTGATTTATTTCACACGCGGCCGGACACGCCCGTGTCCTCGGCGTGTGCCTCTCACACGCCTTGACACGCCCGTGTCATAGCCCATGTGCCAAAACCTTACATTCTGTTTATAACATCATCACATCATTAAGGTCACACGGCCAAGGCACACGCCCGTGTCCTTAGACTGTGTGTCGAATTAAATTCCTAATTTTAGGTGCAGACTTCACACGGCCTGGACACACGACCATATCCATGGTCGTGCCTCCCACACGGCAGAGACACACGGCCGTGTCTCTGCCCGTGTGTTTACTACTAAGCATATTGGCTTGCAAACCTAGCATGTAGGAGGACACACGGCCAAACAACACGCCCATGGGGCTGGCCGTGTGTCACACACGGCTTAGACACACGCCCGTGTACCTACCCATATGGACATTAGAAAGGCTATATTCCAAGCCAAATGCCACCTTACATAGCAACCATACTTATACCAATTCATTTCAACATAACTCATGACCTTAAGGCACTTCCAAAATTCAATTCAAAGCATCCACACAAGCATAAACTTCATAATTTCATCATCATTGAATATAAATAAACTTGTCATGTATTGGCCCAATTCCAATAATCATTTACAAAATGACCTTGATAACATAAATAGCCAGCACATTGGCTATCAAAATGGCATAACAAAATATCCAAGTCCTATACATGCCATACTCAAAATAAGTCTAACTTGTTATACCAAAGAGATGTCGATAGTGTGATTTTCGAACTCCAACGTCCCACAATTCTCGAATTATCTTGGCAATACTACAAGGAAAAAGGGAAATGGGAAGGGTAAGCATAAAGCTTAGTAAATTTACAAATAAATAAATAGCAACAATAAGTTCATAATGACATCAATTCATGGCATGGGATAACCACACAAAGTCGTAAGCACTTTGCCATAACTTACTCGTACTTGTTCTTATCTAGCATATACCATGCCACATATCGTAACATTCCTCGTGAATTATTCACTGCACTGTATTCACTCAATCACATGACTTTAGTGCTAATCTCATTTCTATATCTAAGCTTATCTATTTATCCCACTAATTCACTAGGGATACTCAAAGACGCATATTCATCGTCATTAACATAAACAGAAGCCAATGCCACATCCCAGATGTGGTCTTATATGGGGTCACCCCTGAGTGCCGATGCCATATCCTGGATATGGTCTTATACGAAATCTCACTTCGAGTATTGATACCATATCCCGGATATGGTCTTATACGATTCTCAAATTCAATACCGAAGCCATATCCCAAATATGGTCTTATACGGAATCTCAATTTGGTGCCGAGGCCATGTCCCCGACATGGTCTTACACGAGACCTTATCCATCTGATGTCTCGATGATAGTATTCTCACAATTATTGTAGTCCTACCGGGACTTCAACATCTCCTCTTTTATCATCTTTCTCATTCAACACCAATACTCAATTTCATAGAATATCATGTAGTATCATAATATCAAACATTCTCAAACATACTAGCATAAATGTTGAATTTATCACATACAAACTTACCTCGATTTCAAAATAAGCTAGATCGTCGAACTAGTCTGATACTTTGTTCTTTCCCCGGTCGAGGTAAATTCTTGGCTCTTCTTGATCTATAATAGCAAATTAGCTCATTTAACAATCACATTAATAAATGCATTTCAATAACCATGCTTTGGAAAAATTACTATTTTGCCCTTAGACTTTTGCAAAATGACCATTTTACCTCTAGGCTCGGAAATCAATTCTAATCAATTTTCTACCTTTATCGAGCATAGGTGAACATTTATTTCTCTTATGGCTACCATCAAAACTCAATATTTCACACATTTACTACATATTTTACAACCTTTACAAAAAGGTCCTTTTAGGTGTTTTCATGGTAACACCTTCCACAAAAGTTGTTCATCTAACAACTAAGACTCAATTTCTTCCATAAAAAAACAACAAACAACATAAATGCTCACATAGAAAAACCCTAAGCTTTCAATAATTTTGCAAGATAGTCCCCTCTTTAGCTAGCTTAAGCTTTAGGGGTTTCAAAAATACAATTTTTATCAAGAAATGATCACTAAAGCACTTACTTGTAAAGAGAGAAGTTTGCTGAAATTTTTGAGTTCTAAAACCCCTTGTTTGCTGAAAATTTTGGTGGAGGAAGATGAGTAAAAAGATGAATATCATCTTTTCTTTATTTTAATATAAAACAATCAACTAAGTCACCAACTTTACCAATTTTGACAATTTTTGTCTCCTATGGCCGGCCACCCTATCTTTAGGGGTCTAATTTCACTTTAAAGACCTCCAATTAATATTCTTTAGCTATTAAACACCTTTAGCCTTTAAAATGGAACTTTCGCACTTTATGCGATTTAGTTCTTTTTCGCGATTAAGCATGAAATCGCTAAAATTAAAGCACCAAAATTTTCATACACGTATATAATCATGAGCTAACTTATAGAATAACTTAAAAAAATAAATTTTCTCTAACCTCAGATTAGTGGTTCCGAACCACTGTTTCGACTAGCCCCTAAATCGGGCTGTTACAATCACCTTGGTATCTACAAGATAAGATCGAAACTCTTCAAAAGCAAACACAATAGCAAGTAACTCTTTCTCTGTTATCGTATAATTCAGTTGAGCTCCTGTTAGAGTCTGACTTGCGTAGTAGATGGGATGAAAAACTTTGTTCCTTAGCTGGCCCATGACAACTCCTATCGCAAAGTAACTTGCGCCACACATCAATTCAAATGGCAAATCCTAGTCTGGTGTGATGATTATGGGTGCCAAAACTAGTCGACTCTTTAAATCTTTAAAAGCTCTTAAGCACTCTTCATCAAATTTGAATGTTGTGCCCTTATCTAATAATTTGCATAATGGTTTAGCAATTTTGGAGAAGTCCTTGATAAATATTCGATAGAAACTGACGTGGCCCAAAGCTCCTAACACCCTTTACAGATGTTGGAGGTGGGAGTTTCTCAATAACATCTACCTTTGCTTTATCTACCTCGATTCCATGTCTCGTTATCCGATGCCCTAGAATAATACCTTCTCGTACCATGAAATGGCACTTTTCCCAGTTGAGTACAAGGTTTGTTTCTTCGCATCGCCTTAGTACCTTGGCTAGATTGGCTAGGCAATCATCATATGTATCTCCAAATACTGAAAAATCATCCATAAAGACTTCCAAGTATTTTTCAACCATGTCAGTAAAAATAGACATCGTACATCTTTGAAATGTAGCAGGTGCATTACATAAACCAAATGGCATGCGTCTAAATGCAAATGTACCGTACGGACAGGTAAATGTTGTCTTGTGTTGATCTTCCGGTGCTACTGTAATCTGATTATACCCCGAGTATCTGTAACACCCCAAACTCGGCCTAAACGTTACGATCAGATCTGGTATGTCACATGGAAAGGGTGTTCAAAGAAACTTCACCATTTCTTAAAAACTTTGTGTTTTGTTTTCATTTCGAAAACCGGATTTAGTTATAAGGTTTTCTTGCAAATTTTACTAACAGCCGAAAACAGGTTTTGTGATACGAAAAACCAAAACTAGTGGATTTCAGAAATGTGACATTTGAAAACAAGGTTTGTAGTTCTAAGAAAATTTCCGAATTTAATTATTCATCGGCTTGTTATTCGTTTGTTAATATTTTGGAAAATGATTGTTTATATTTTTAGGAAAACTCTGAATTTAACATTTCAAAATATATAATAACCACATTAAAATCCAAAAACCCAAATTAAAATCCCGGAGGCCTTATTACATGACAAATTCCCAAAATTTAAAATAAGTTTAAATAAAGAAAACGAGGTTTACGAAAAAGATAATGCATGGCCACCTCAGAGTTTCCCGGCTCCAAATCCTCGAGCTAAGGATTACCTGCAAAATTAAGCAGAGGGGTGAGTTACGAGAACTCAGTGTGTAATTCCCCTTTTAACGATAATCGGGCCTAAGCCCACGTATGCATTGGGCCTTAGCCCTAACAACATGGCATATCAAATAGTGAATGGAATACAACCCCACCCAACCTAGTATTCCATCCTCTACACTCCGCTCCATATGTCCAACCTCAACACACTCCGTGGGATTTCTACAATCAACCCTCCATCCGCTACACTCCTCATTGGCGGTCATGCTTTGAAGTCATCTTCGCTCAAAGCCGATATAATGTGACAGAGTCACCGATATATGTGGCACCGAGCCATCTAAAAAATGTGACAGAGTCACCGTTATACACTGCCCCTTTTAATAAATATCATATCCCAATCCCATGCAACATATAATCATAATGTAATGAATGCAACGTATGTCAATGTAAATCGAATAATCAGAGCATACATATATTCATGATCAAGTATATACATGACACAATCAGATGGTAACTAACCTGGCATCTCCGATTATACCCCCCAAGGGTAACTCAACAGACGTTGCCGATATTTCGGCTTTCAAACAATTCACATACTTATTATTAATCAAACAAACGATGGTGTGAGAATTACACACCTGATTACGCGAAGAACTAAACTCTCCTAAACGTTGCTACTCTCACTAGCGGGAATAACCACTATCTGCCTATCCCAAACGGATGTCGGCTCTCTACCACAACCCGGTGGGAAGTCTCGAACCGCCAACACAGTACGTCGTTTGAACTTAGGAGCAGCGGCTACGAGTCCACTCCCCTCAGGCTCCTTTAACGCACCCTCCTTGGATCAGCTAGCACTCGCATCCATGAAGAGAGTATTGATCAGTACAGTACTTTCAGAGAGAAACGTTGATTGTTAAACTAGAAGGTTTTGGTTATGGCAGAATAAAACGGATAGAGTCTAATCGCAAAGAACTAGAGAAAAACTCCTTACCTTGGTTAACAAGAAGTCGTACAACACCAAGTTTGGCTATGGACTAAAACAAAGGAACCCTAAAGTCGGCTGAAGAGATTCGGCTATAGATCAAGATCGAAGAAACCAAGAGATGCTCAATGATTCCCCTTTTTGCCACCAGTGAAATCGAAATGGCTACCCTAGCACTGAGGAGTATTCGGCCTAAAAGGAAAAAATCACTGTTTGAGAGAGTTTTACGTTCGGCTCACAAAGAACTGGGAGAAGAAGAGATGAGAAGTAAGCTTCGGCTAGAAGAATAGAACAAAAAGAAACAAAACGAAAAGAAAAGCAAATGGGCAAGTTGAGGTTCGGCTATGGAGAAAAGAGTGTAGAAAAAAAAAAAGAAGGGAATTGAACGAAAAGGAAGATAGTGAGGGAAGATTCGGCTAACAACAAGAAAATGGTTCGATTATGGAGAAGAAAACGAATAGTAGGAGATGAAAGAGAGGTTCGGCTATGGCAATAGAGAGAAAAAAATTTTAATGAGGTTCGGCTACGGTGTTTCCGACGTCCAAGGGAAAATAGTGTCTACCACAAAAAGAAAAAGAGAAGAAGAAAGAGTTTCTAGAATGATTAAGGTTCGGCAAGAAGAAATGGAAGCAACACAAAACTTAAAAATGCTCTAAGCCAAAATGCCTAAGAGGTTAATATTCTCTCAATTGAATACTTGAAGGAACGACACTCTCCCCCCACTTATGACCGAATATGCTACCCAAATTTGCCTAAGGAACAAAAGGGAATTTTGGCACACCCACACACACTAACCAAATCGAATATGCTCTCACAAAAGACCCCTTTCTTGACCGAAATTCTCCCCTCAAAGACCCCCACATTCGGCCAACACCTCCACCAACTTGAATCCCACGATCCTCTCCTTGATTTACTCCACAATCCACTCCCCATCACCCATTCAAACCAATTTGACTAATTCAAATCCTCCCTAGAAGAGTCCAACGCCAACTCCACCACTTCTCCATCTTGACACAAAATGAAACTCCCAAAATGCAGCATGTGGGATTCGAACCTTCTCCCTCTCTGCTTCTCTTGTGGCGTCATCCCCTGGCTCCCTAAGGCGTCACTTGACACTCTACCACACTCCTCTTTATGACATCAAATTACAACCAAACATGCTTAAGGCCTGCATCCACTAGCTCTCCCCCTAAAGTGCCCTAAAAACAAAAATTTTACAAAAGCTCCGACTCAAACCCGAGCCTCCCCAAGACCCCCAAACACACCCAAACAACAAGCATAGCTAGCCAAACGCATGAAATAGTGCAAAATGCAGAACCCCAAATTCTAAGATGTTACAGTATCCATCGAGAAAACAATAATAGTCTCGCCCCGCGAGTCTATCCAGCATCTGGTCCAAAAATAGCAAAGGAAAGTGATCTTTTCTTGTCGCCTTATTCAGCTTCCGGTAATCGATGCAAATTCTCCATCCCGTAACCGTTCTAGTCGGTATCAACTCAATATTCTCATTTTCGATGACCGTAATACCTCCTTTCTTTGGCACGCACTTGACTGGACTTACCCATGAACAGTCTGAGATGGGGTAAATTATACCAGCATCTAACCACTTGATGATTTCCTTTTTCACCACGTACTTCATGATGGGGTTCAGTCTTCGTTGTCCATCAATCGTCCCTTTTTCGCCATCTTCCAGGATAATCTTGTGCATGCATACAGACGGACTAATACCGCGAATATCGGCTATGGTCCATCCAATAGCCTTCTTGAATTGTTTCAATACTAGGATGAGTTTCTCTTCTTGCTCAATAGTTATTTCTGCTGAAACAATCACAGGCAGAGTAGAAGCGTTACCTAAATAAACATAATTTAAATTTGAGGGAAGTACCTTCAGTTCTAATTTAGATGGCTCCTCGATTGACGCTGTAACACCCCTCACCCGTATTCACTATCAGAATAGGGTTACGAGGTATTACCGGTCCATACACATTATTTATCAAGCATAACTTATCAATTTAAGCATTCATTCTCAAACACCATTCAATCATATTCCTTATACGGGCATACGAGGCCTTAAACATGCTTTAGAAGTGGTTCGGGACTAAACCGATAACTTATAAAAATTTTGGAAACTTAGAAAAATTTCAAACATATAAGGGTCACACGCCCGTGTGAACAGGCCGTGTGCCTCACACGACTCCAGACACGCCCATGTCTCGTGCCGTGTGAAAATAGGGCATACATATTGACTTGGGTCACACGGTGACCACCACACGCCGCGTGTCTCAGCCCGTGTGCCCCTGAAGTGGCCACACGCGCGCGTGTGCGTGCCGTGTGCTAGGCCGTGTCAATCCTGTAGGGTATACTAACTTATGCAACAAGGCCAAGTCACACGCCCGTGTTCTAGGCCGTGTGCCATTTAAGGGGTAGACTGACCTGTGCCACACGGCCGATCACATGCCTCTGTGTGAGGCCGTGTGGAGCATACTGACTTCAATTCAATTTCAACACCAGGGGACACACGGCCGTGTAGCATGACCGTATGTCGCACACGGCTGAGACACACGCTCGTGTCTCTGCCCATGTGGACAAAAATAGGCCATTTGCAAGGCAAATTTGCCACCCTTTCTCATGCTCACCAAAACAACCAAAATGGTACCATTTCATCATACAATAGAAATCCGAAAACCATCAACCAAGTACACAAATCATACCATATTCATTTCAACTATTTCAATACTCAATTCCATATCATTTACCAATTCAAATACTTATATCATTAAACATCAATTCACAAGCACTTAACTAATCAAACTAACAACTTCAATCACACCTTATAGAAAAATTTCCAAATTCAAATATAACCATAACCACATTCTTGCCAAACATAACCAAAATAGCCATTACTCATGACTATATATACATACTAAAACATATACCATTTACAAGCCAAATCTCAGGGCCATTATCACAACCAAACATATCATTATATCAATAGCCTATACATGCCATATACATTATTTACAAAGCACCAAAAGTACCAACAAGTTGATCGATAGTGTGACGATGTTCCTGATGATCCCCGAGTCCGAGCTAGCTTCAATTATCTATAAAACAGGGAAAAAACACACAAAGTAAGCTTTAAAAGCTTAGTAAGCCATATACAAATAAAATTACCACATGAATCAACATCATTTCCATCAATAGGCAAACTATGAGTAAACTTATATAAGCTCACAAACCTTTCCCAATGTATACATATTCAATATCATACGTGAATTTATCAAATACTTCCCTTTTCAATACTTGTATGAATCTCATACGTACCTGAGTCACTTAACTCATTCACACATCCTTTCTCGACTTGACTTTGCCCGTTGAACCTTTTGGAATTGTTAAGGATACTCGGAAATCACATACAGCTCGTACAATGCCATATCCCAGATATGGTCTTACATGTTATCACATATCGATACTAATAGCCCAGCTATGGTCTTACACGAAATCAAATAACGATGCCAATGTCCCAGACATGGTCTTACACATAATCACATAATGATGCCAATGTCCCAGACATGGTCTGTCTTACACATAATCATATCTCGATAATCCTAATATCATGACATTCGTATCCTATATATTCCTGAGGTTCGTACGGGACTTTCGGATATTGTAACCTTGTCGATTCTAGCTCGTATTTGATCATTCAACATTCATAGAATTTCAAGGATAAATAAATATATATAATTCAATTTAAATACATTTATTTTCATATGAACTTACCTTGTATTCGGGATAAACGGACTGGATCGACTATTCGATAACCTTTGATTTTCCCCGATCTAAATCCGATTTCTTTCGTTCTTGAACTATATACATTTAGAATTAACTCATTTATTCATCAAATCATTCAATTCAGTCCACAAACACATATTTGGGCATTTTTACACTTTAGCCCCTAAAGTTCCACATTTTTACAATTTAGTCCCTATTTCACAAATACACAAAATTCATGAAATTTCATTAAAACCAAGCCTAGCCGAATTTCATATAGGTCCCTAGCATCCCAACACTTTCATTTATTTTACATTCAAACCCCTCAATTTGCATATTTTACAATTTAATCCCTATTTGACATTTTTGTCAAAAATCACTTTATAAAACATGAAAATCTATCATCAAACTTTCATAATCTATCATCAAACCTCAAGATACTCAAGTATTCAACAATGGAAACATGATAATTCTTTAACATTTTTGAAAATTAAGGTACAGGCTAGTTAGAATACAAAGCAACGATCTCAAAAACGTAAAAATTATCAAAAATCAAAACTCAAACCGTACCTTAATCAAGCTATATGTGTGCCGAACCCTAAATGTTCATCACTGGCTTCTTTTCTTCTTCAATATTCGGCCAAAGGGAGAAAAGATGGACAAAAATTCATTTTTTTATGTTTTGATTAACCTTTATTAACAATTTACAAAATTAACCTTAATGACATTTATTAATTACACCAAATGCCATGACATTATCATCCACTATCATAATAATGGTCTAATTACCACATAAGGACCTTAATTTAAAAGTTCTACTGCTATTAGACACCTTTAGCTAATAGAACAGCACCTTTGCATTTTACGTGATTTAGTCATTTTTCTCAAATTGACTATTAAAACAATAAAATTAGCATACGAAATTTTCACACATACATTCTATCATGCTGTAAACACATAAAATAATATTAAAAAAAATTCGACATCGGATTTGTGGTTTCGAAACCACTATTCCGATTTAGCTAAAACGGGGGTGTTACAACTCTCCCCCCTTAAGGATTTTCGTCCCCGAAAATTTTACCAGTGAATAGGTTCGGATATTGTTTTCTCATAGCATCATCGGGTTCCCACGTAGCTTCTTCAACTCCGTGTCGATGCCATAATACTTTCACTAATGTAATTTTCTTATTTCTCAGCTCTTTGATCTCACGAGCTAAAATTCGAATCGGTTCTTCAGCATTTGACATATCTGACTGAATTTCAACCTCGATGGGGAAATGACGTGTGAAAGGTCGGATCAATATCGTCAAAGCATCGACACATGAAACACATTATGTATTTTCTCTAATTCAGACGGTAAAGATAATCAATAAGCAACTGGTCTGACTCATTCGATAATCTCATACGGTCCGATGAATCGCAGACTCAATTTCCCTTTTCGACCAAACCGCAATATCTTTTTCCATGGCGACACTTTCAGAAACACTCTCTCCCCAATCTGAAACTCAATATCTTTCCGTTTCAAGTCTGCGTAAGATTTCTGTCAATCCAATGTTGCTTTCAAACTATCGCGAATTACTTTCGCTTTTTCTTTTGTTTCTCTGATTAGATCAACCCCGTGAATCTTATTCTTACTAAGCTCAGTCCAGTACAATGGTGTTCGACATTTACGACCGTATAAAGCTTCGTATGGTGCCATCTTTATACTTGATTGAAAGCTATTATTGTAAGCAAATTCAATCAGCGATAAATATTTCTCCTAGCTACCCCTAAACTCGAGAATTCAACAACGCAACATTTCCTCAAGTATCTGAATAACTCGATCGGATTGACCATCCGTCTGCGGGTGAAATGCGGTACTGAAATGTAACTTTGTACCCAATGCCTCTTGCAGTTTCTTCCAAAATCGTGAAGTGAATCTCGGATCTCTATCCAAAACAATAGAAGTAGGCACTCCGTGCAATTTCACAATTTCAGAAATATATAACTTAGCGAATCTATCGAGTGAATAGCCTATACACACCGGAATGAAATGTGCAGACTTCATTAATCTGTCAACAGCAACCCAGATTGCAACTTTCTTTCTCGGAGTTAAGGGCAAACCCGAAACAAAATCTATAGTTACTCTGTCCCATTTCCACTCAGGAATCATGATAGGCTGTAATAAACCTGACGGCACTTGATGCTCAGCTTTGACTTGCTGACAAATCAAACATTTCGAAACAAATTCTGAGATATCTCGTTTCATGCCATGCCACCAATAAAATTGTTTCAAATCATTATACATTTTCGTGCTTCCCGAGTGTACTGATAAATAATTACTATATGCTTCGTTCAAAATCATCTGAATCAACTCTTAATTTCTCAGAACACATATTCGGTCTCTGAATCTCAAACAATTATCGGAATCAACTTGAAACTCTGAATCAGAAATTGACTCACACTGAACCCGTTTTGCTTGCAGTTCATTATCAAAATTTTGAGCTTCATAAATCTGATGTATAAACAATGGTCTCGCTTTCAACTCGGCTACTAACGAACCATCGTCAGACAAAGCCAAATATGTGTTCAAAGCACGTAAAGCAAACAAGGACTTTCAGCTCAAAGCATCAGCAACTACATTCGCTTTCCCCGGATGATAGTCAATTACCAAGTCATAGTCTTTTAACAATTCTAACCATCTCCGCTGTCGCAAATTCAAATCTCTCTGAGTCATCAGATATTTCAAGCTTTTGTGGTCAGTATAAATATGACATTTCTCACCAAACAAATAATGGCGCCAAATTTTCAAAGCGAACACAATCGCAGCCAATTTTAGATCGTGTGTCGGATAATTCTTTTTATGTGGCTTCAACTGTCTCGAGGCATATGCTACAACTTTGTCTTCCTGCATCAAAACACAACCCATGCCATTTAACGATGCATCACTGAAAATTATGAATTCTTTACTCGACTCAGGCTGAACTAACACTAGAGCTTTAGTCAATAAAGCTTTTAACTGCTCGAAACTTTTCTGGCATTTATCTGACCACTCGAACTTAACATATTTTTGAAGCAATCTTGTCATCGGAGTTGCAATCATTGAAAAGTCTTTTACAAACCGTCTATAATATCCCGCTAGTCCCAGAAAACTGCGGACTTCAGAAACATTTCTCGGAGGCTTCCAATCTATAATCGCAGATATCTTACTACGATCAACCCGGATACCATCAGCTAAAACAATATGTCCCAGAAATCCAACCTCTCGTAGCCAAAACTCACATTTGCTAAACTTTGCAAACAAATGTTTATCTCTCAAAGTTTGTAACACAATTCTCAAATGCTCGGCATGTTCAGATTCATCACGAGAGTAAATCAGGATATCATCAATAAACACAACTACGAATCGGTCTAAATACTGCCTAAAAATTCGGTTCATCAAGTCCATAAAAATAGTAGGTGCATTCGTTAGTCCGAAAGGCATAACCAAAAATTCATAATGTCCATACTTTGTTCTAAATGCAATTTTTGGCACATCGGAGTATTTAACTCACAACTGGGAATAACCCGATCTCAAATCGATTTTTGAAAACATTGTTGCCCTTTTAACTAATCAAACAAATCATCAATCCGCGGCAAAAGGGTATTTCTTCTTTATAGTCACTTTATTCAGCTGTCTGTAGTCAATAAACATTCTCATCGTGCCATCTTTCTTTTTCACAAACAACACCGGTGCACCCAGGGGAGAGAAACTCGATCTAGCAAAACCTTTATCTGTCAACTCTTGCAACTGAACTTTCAATTCTTTTAACTCTTTCGGGGCCATTCTGTACAGAGCTATCGATATCGGTGTTGTCCCCGATACTAATTCAATACCAAACTCAACTTCTCTGATAGGTGGTAAACTCGATAACTTTTCAGGAAATAAATCTGGATACTCGCACACAACTGGTACTGATTCAATCTTTATTTCTGTCACTTTCGTATCAAGTACATAAGCAAGATAAGCTTCACACCCCTTTCTCACAAATCTCTGAGCTATCATCAGATTTAATTCTAATAATCTCATTATTCTGACATTTCAGTTCAGTTGTCTTTCGTCTACAATTCACTATGCATTGTTAGCCAATCTATACCCAAGACTACATCAAATTTTTCGAATGGAAACAACATCAGATTAGGTGGAAAATAGAAATCTTGATGCATTAACGGATAATTCTTGCAGACTTTGTCAACCAAAACACATTTGCCTAAGGGGTTCGATACTCTAATCACAAATTCAGTAGACTCTACAGGCAAAGTCTTACTAGATACTAAAATTATGCATATATAAGAATAAGTTGATCATGGATCTAGCAATGTAATCAAATTAGTATCATAGAGAGTGAAAGTACCGGTGATAACATCTGAAGATGACGCTTCTTCGCGAGCGCGAATAGCGTAGGCTCTGGCAGGTGCTCTAGCATCGGATCCCGCAGCAGTATCTCGTGACACACCTCTACCACCACTCACATTTCCAACATTACGGAATGGTCTTCCTCTCACAGCAAGGTTGCTCGATTTCACATTCTGGGACTTCTCTTTCTCATCTATCTCAGGACAATCCTGGATAAAATGTTCATGCGAGCCACATCTAAAACAGGCTTTATTGTTCAATCTAAAATCACCTAAATGTTGTTTTCCACACTGTCTACATTCGGGTCGATTTGGTTTCGCACTCCCGACACTAGCTATCGACATAGCCGGAGCTTTAAAACTCAAATGTTGCCTTTCACGATCTCTGTTTGAATGTCCCACTGATGCATTAGAACGATTAAACGAGTCTCGGAATTTCTTCGATGAAGATTGATACGGCTTACTCATTAATCTTTTTCTCGAGTCTTTAGCTTCTAAATCTGCCTTTTTCTTTTCTTTACTAAGATCCTCGACTTTACAAGCCCTGTCAACTAGAACGACAAATTCTTTCAACACTAGAATTCTAACTAGTAACTTTATATCTTCATTCAATCCATCTACAAAATGTTTGCACATGATTTCTTCAGTGGAAACATATTCTCGGGCATTCTTGCTTAACCGTACGAATTCTCTTTCATACTCGGTGACAGTCATCCGACCTTGTTTTTAACTCCAAAAACTCTTTATGCTTCTGATCAAGAAATATTTGATTGATGTACTTCTTTCAGAATTCAGATTGGAAAAACTCCTAAGTAACCCGTACTCTAGGAACCACAGATATCAACATTTTCCACCAATGGTACGCATTATCTCTCAGCAAAGATACAACACATTTGATACATTCATCAGGAGTACAAGACAATTCATCAAATACTCTGATTGTATTTTCGAGCCAGAACTCAGCTCTCTCCGCATCATCATCAACAGTAGCCCGAAACTCTTCAGCCCCATGTTTTCGAATCTTATCTATTGGCGGCTTGTTCAATCGTATCGAATCTATAACTTAAGGAATAACAGGGATTTGTTGAGGAACAGGTGGGATGGAGGTTGTTGAGCAGCCGGATTCATTCGAACGAACTCTGTGAACCACTCACTCATCATATGGAAAAAGGCTTGTTTAGCCTCTCCCTCGTGGCTACTCGTCACGAGCCTAGATTCAGTACGCGCTGTCCCTTGAGCGAGAGCGGGCACATTACTCTCTACATCATCAGCTATAGCTCTTTCGGGATCCATTGCTATACGAAAACACAATTTAAGCTGTCAGGAATCATCACACTATCGCAGAGTATATATGGCATGTATAGCTAGACTCTCATACACCTACATTAGTCCTAGAATCGACTAAACCGTAGCTCTGATACCAATAAATATAATACCCCTCACCCGTATTCACTATCAGAATAGGGTTGCAACATATTACTGATCCATACACATTATCTATCAAACATAACTTATACATTTAAGCATTCATTCTCAAACACCATTCAATCATATTCACTATGTCCCTTATACGGGCCTACAAGGCCTTAAACATGTTTTAGAAGTGGTTCGGGACTAAACCGATAACTTATAAAAATTTTGGAAACTAAGAAAAATTTTAAACATATAAGGGTCACACGCCCGAATGAACAGGCCGTGTGCCTCACACGACTCCAGACACGCCCGTGTCTCAGGCCGTGTGAAAACAGGGCATACATACTGACTTGGGTCACACGGCCGACCACACGCCCGTGTGTCTAGCCCGTGTGCCCTTCGAAGTGGCCACACACTCCCGTGTGCCAGGCCGTGTGCTAGGCCGTGTCAATCCTGTAGGGTATACTGACTTATGTAACACAGCCAAGTCACACGCCCGTGTGCTAGGCCGTGTGCCATTTAGGGGGTATACTGACTTGTGTCACACGGCCGGTCACACGCCCGTATGTGAGGCCGTGTGGAGCATACTGACTTCAATTCAATTTCAACACCAGGGGACACACGGTCGTGTAGCATGACCGTATGTCACACACGGCTGAGACACACGCCCGTGTCTCTGCCCATGTGGACAAAAATAGGCCATTTGTAAGGCCAATTTGCCACCCTTTCTCATGCTCACCTAAACAACCAAAATGGTACCATTTCATCATACGATAGGCATCCCAAAACCATCAACCAAGTACACAAATCATACCATATTCATTTCAACTATTTCAATACTCAATTCCATATCATTTACCTATTCAAATACTTATATCATTAAACATCAATTCACAAGCACTTAACTAATCAAACTAACAACTTCAATCACACCTTATAGATCAATTTCCAAATTCAAATATAACCATAACCACATTCTTGCCAAACATAACAAAAAGAGCCATTACTCATGACTATATATACATACTAAAACATATACCATTTACAAGCCAAATCTCATGGCCATTATCACAACCAAACATATCATTATATCACTAGCCTATACATGCCATATACCATATTTACAAAGCACCAAAAGTACCAACAAGTTGATCGATAGTGTGACGATGTTCCTGATGATCCCCGAGTCTGAGCTAGCTTCAATTATCTATAAAACAGGGAAAGAACACACAAAGTAAGCTTTAAAAGCTTAGTAATCCATATACAAATAAAATTACCACATGAATCAACATTATTTCCATCAATAGGCAAACTATGAGTAAACACATATAAGCTCACAAACCTTTCCCAATGTATACATATTCAATATCATAAGTGAATTTATCAAATACTTCCCTTTTCAATACTTGTATGAATCTCATACGTACCTGAGCCACTTAACTCATTCACACATTCTTTCTCGACTTGACTTTGCCCACTGAACCTTTTGAAATTGTTAAGGATACTTGGAAATCACATATAGCTCGTACAATACCATATCCCAGATATGGTCTTACATGTTATCACATATCGATGCCGATAGCCCAGCTATGGTCTTACATGAAATCAAATAATGATGCCAATGTCCCAGACATGGTCTTACACGTAATCACATAATGATGCCAATGTCCCAGACATGGTCTTACACATAATCACATCTCAATAATCCTAATATCATGACATTCATATCCTATATATTCCTGAGGTTCGTACGGGACTTTTGGATATTGTAACCTTGTCGATTCTTGCTCGTATTTGATCATTCAACATTCATAGCAGTTCAAGGACAAATAAACATATATAGTTCAATTTAAATACATTTATTTGCATATGAACTTACCTTGTATTCAGGATAAACGGACTGGATCGACTATTCGATAACCTTTGATTTTCTCCGACCTAAATCCGATTTCTTTCATTCTTGAACTATATACATTCAGAATTAACTCATTTATTCATAAAATCATTCACTTCAGTCCAAAAACACATATTTTGGCATTTTTACACTTTAGCCCCTAAAGTTCCACATTTTTACAATTTAGTCCCTATTTCACAAATACACAAAATTCATGAAAGTTCATTAAACCCAAGCCTATTCGAATTTCATATAGGTCCCTAGCAGCCCAACACTTTTATTTATTTCACATTCCAACCCCTCAATTTTCATATTTTACAATTTAATCCATATTTGAGATTTTTGTCAAAAATCACTTTACAAAACATGAAAATCTATCATCAAACTTTCATAATCTATCATCAAACCTCAAGATACTCAAGTATTCAACAATGGAAACATGACAATTCTTTAACAGTTTTAAAAATTAAGGTACGGGCTAGTTAGAATACAAAGCAACGATCTCAAAAACGTAAAAATTATCAAAAATCGAGCTCAAATCATACCTTAATCAAGCTATGTGTGTGTCGAACCCTAAATGTTCATCAATGGCTTCTTTTCTTCTTCAATATTCGGAAAAAGGGAGAAAATATGGACAAAAATTCATTTTGTTATGTTTTAATTAACCTTTATTAACAATTTACAAAATTAACCTTAATGACATTTATTAATTACACCAAATGCCATGCCATTATCATCTACTATCATAATAATGGTCTAATTATCACATAAGGACCTTAACTTTAAAGTTTTATAGCTAATAGAATAGCACTTTTACATTTTATGCGATTTAGTCCTTTTTCTCAAATTGACTATTCAAAAAATAAAATTAGCTTACGAAATTTTCAAACATACATGCTATCATACTGTAAACACATAAAATAATATTTAAAAAAAATTTTGACATCGGATTTGTGGTTCCGAAACCACTGTTCCGATTTAGCTAAAACCAGGCTGTTACAGACGTTTTTGGTTGGGCATAATCCCTATTCTCTAACTCCAAAGATTCAAAGCGGGATTGCGGATTAAATCCCCTTTGATTAGCTTCTAGCAAAGCTAAATATTCATCCTACTCTTCATCATTTGGAGGGTCCGACGTCAAAATATGTCCCAATGGGTCCTTAACATAGTTGAGTTCCTTTTTCATGATTAATTCCTCTAAATCGGAAACTGCAGAACAATCATCAATTATGCCAGGAAATCGCATAGACTTAAAAACATTAAATGTTACCTGATCATCCTGAACACGAATAGTAAGCTCGCCCTTCTGCACATCAATGAGGGTTCTTCCGATTGCTAAGAAAGGCCTTCCTAAGATGATTGGCACTTCTTTATCTGCTTCAAAGTCTATAACCACAAATTTAGCAGGAAAAATAAATTTATCTACACGTACCAATACGTCCTCGATTTTTCCTTCTGGTTGTGCTAAGGATCGATCTGCTAGTTGAAGTGTAACCGCAGTAGGTCTAACTTCACCTATCCCCAACTTCCTACATATTGACATGGGCATCAAGTTGATACTCCCACCCAAGCCACATAGTGCTTTACCACAATATGTTGCTTCAATATTGCAATGTATGGTAAAAAATCCAGGATCCTTCAATTTTGGGGGTAATTTGTCTTGAAGATATGCACTGCATTCCTTTGTCAGGGCTACTGTCTCAAATTCTCCAAGCCTTCATTTTTTTGATAGGATATCCTTCATGAATTTGACGTAGTTCGGCATTTTTTCAAGTGCTTCAACCAACGGGATGTTGATATGAAGTTGCTTGAGTACGTCTAGGAACTTATTGGAACTGGTTAATTTGTCTTCTATGGCAATTCTGTATCTAACGAAGTTGTTAGTTGGTTAGAATTCTGGTTCTGAAGTTACCTTATCGAATTTTGCAGATTTTGGTTCCGGTGAAACTAGAATTTCAACACTTGGTTGAACTTTCTCTGAGTCTTGAGCATCGGCTGGCTCCTTTTCAACTTCAACGGTGTTGGGATCTAATGTCTTTCCGCTCCTCAATGTCAATGCTTTACAATGCTCCTTCCCTGGATTCCTCAGATTCTCCATATCATCAGGTAAAGCACCTTGTGATCGATTTCTGAGTTCAGTTGCAAGCTGGCCCACTTGATTCTCCAAATTCCTTAGAGTGGCATCATTTTTTTCCATGTATTCCTTCAATAGATTCTCTAAGCTATTGGACGGTTCAGCTTGGGTTAGTTTCTGAACTTGTTGGGAAAAACCAGGTGGCTGGGTCGGTATAGGTTGGGCATAAGTGTTACTGGTTCTCGCCCCTTGGTTACTCTAGGAAAAATTCGGGTGGTTTTGCCATGATGGGTTATAGAAATTGGATTGCAGTCCTTGCCTTCCTCGATTTTGGTTTTGGTTACCCATGTAATACACGAATTTTGGGTTCGATGGACATTCTTCGAAGAGATGTCCTTCCCCACAATAGACACAGGCTACATTTTCATATTGATTCGGTGGCTGTGCTGCAAAACTATTAAACCCATTAGTGGTAAAAATTTTAAGCATTGAGGATATTGAGGATACCTGAGATGCGAGTGAAGTGAGAGCGTCTACTTCATGTATTCCAGCGACTCGTCTTCCTGATGTTGCTCGATTGGTTGACCATTGATAATTGTTGCTGGAAATCCTTTCAATGATTTCATAAGCCTCATTATAAGACTTAGAAAGGAGAGCACCATTAGCAGAAGTGTCCACTACCATCCTCGTGTGGGCATTGAGACCATTATAAAATGTCTCAAGTTGGATGCAATGTGGGATTCCATGATGAGAGCACTTTCATAATAACTCTTTGTACCTTTCCCATGCCTCATACAAGGACTCATCATCCATTTGTTGGAAAGTAGTGATCTCGTTCCTCAACTTAGCATTCCTGCTGGGTGGGAAATACTTCATGAGGAATCTTTCTGCCAACTCTTGCCATGTGGTAATTGAATTTGGAAGTAATGAGTTCAACCAGGCTCGAGCTCTGTCCCTTAGCGAATATGGGAACAGCTTCAATCGTACTGCATCTTTGGGTACTCCGACTAACTTGAAAGAATTGCTCACCTCCATAAACAATCTTAAGTGCAGGTGAGGATCTTCGATAGGCATTCCACTGAATTAGCCCACTGTCTGAAGCATCTGGAACATGATTGGCTTCAGCTCAAACTGATGTACCTCGATTTCATGTCTCCTAATACTCGGATTAAGATCATGAAATACTGGCACGGCATACTGTCTTAAAGCTCTATCCCTATCATCAGCAATAAGTATAGGATTTTGAGCAGGGTCTGCTCCATTTCCTTGATTCGGGTTTTTAAAGTTCATCTCTTCGGTCCTTCTCTGACTTGCTTGTCTTCTTCGCTGTCGAAAAGTTCATTCAATCTCAGGGTCTACAGGGAGTGAATTGGTAATTCGGTCAATACTCATAAACACCTAAAATAATCAACGAAAAATTAATTAAGTTAAAATTGAACAGAAAAATAAACCAAAATGCAAAACTAACAAATTCACAAATAATGACTTTTTAAAACAGTCCCCGACAACGGCGCCAAAAACTTGGAACGACGGAAATGTGCAAGTGTACACAATCGCAACAAGTAATAAAGTGACAAGTAAATGTCCAGTTATCGTACCTACAGGGACTGTGAAAAGAATTATTAATAAATGCAATTTAAAAACACTTTGGTGAAGAAAAATATTTTGATTTGAGAGGGTGATTAAAAACTAGGATTTTAACAAAGTAAATTAAATAAAAATAAAATAAAAGTTCCAATGCACGATTTCAAAAGATGATTTTAATCAAGATGACATAATTGTGTTAGATTAATTACATTTCTTAACTTAGATTTATTAAACTCATGTTTATGTTGTTACAAATAATTTCACGGCAACTCGGTAATTTGCTAACTTATGAACATACTTACCTACCAAAATCCATTCATCTCTTGACTATATCTCTATGTCAATTCAACTGATTAAACAAATTTTAATAAGCAAATGTGTTAATGCACATACATACTTATGAAATTAAAATAATCTCTTGTACATATCTCTATGCCAATTCAAACAACTAATTCAATTTCATAAGCACATAAAAGATTACGTGAGATAACAGTGTATTTCTACCTTGAAACAATTTAATCACAATAATCTTGCAAGTTATGCAAGGCAAATGTATCGCTCGATACCGTTGCTAATTTAACCCTCAGTTACCTTAGATGATTAAACTTGCACTGATTAAGTATCGTGTCAATTAATTACAATTTCAATCCGTTTAAATAATTAATTCATTAGTTACCTTACAATTGTAATGCAAGAATAACTTAGTCATGGTTTTACTTAATCAAACATATTACCGAGGCCTATAATAACACAAACACAATTTTAATAAATTAAGAAGACGAAATGCAATCAACCTAACACGAATTAAATTTAAGCCATATTAATTAAATTAAACATATCAACATCACAAATATTCATAGACATGTTAATCATAACAACAACATAATTAAAAAGGATAGGGAACAAGAAGCAAATACGGTGTTTCTCCGTGGCTTGACTGGTTTGCTCCACTATTCCTTCTTCACTTGCTCTTGTCGAACCGAGGCTTCTATGAACACTTGAATGCTGCTCCAAATGATGGATGAATGACTCTTTTTCAAGAGGTGAAATCGGCAAGAGGACAAAGGAAAATGGATGGGAAATAAAGAGAGAAAGTTGAGAGAGAAGAGAAGAGATGAGAATGTTGTGGTGTGTTGAAAATAGCAGCCAAGGGGGGTTTTTATAGGGTGAGAGGGCTGCTAAAAATAGCCAAAATCAGCAGCCAAAGAGTCCTCCCATGGCCGGCCACACATGTGGCAAGTTTGAAGTTTTCAAACTTGCTATATTAAGGCTGAGGAAAACCTAGAAAGGCACTAAAGGAGGAGGGGTTTGTTTGCTGTTTGACGAAGTCTTCAAAGGCCTTTTTGCTAGCCAATTAATCATCCAAGCAAGCTGATTGGGTCAGCATGCTGGACAGTTTTGGGCTTCCCATAGCTTGGTTTGTTCGGTTCTCTCGGTTCAGCTCAACTGGGCCACTTTTCATAATTAATTAATAATAAATTATTTTACCCAAATTAAACTGGATTAAAATTAAAATTAATTATATTATGAATTAATACACATAATTTGGACCGTATTTAGCTGAAAATTTTATTCGTCTCGATGCTTCAAAAATCGTTTCTCGATTTTGCGTTTCTAGCAGTGTCTGCTGAGCCAATTTTCGCCCTTTGTGCGAATATGTTAAAAATGATCAAAATTAATCAAAATTTATTATAAAATTAATTAAAATTCATTATGTTAATAATTGAAGTACAAAATAATTATTTTATAATATTTATATATTTTTCGACAATAATTTTACCGAAACTACATGAATTTGAGTTAAAAACGGCATGAAAAAGTGTGTATATTTTCGTGTTTCCAGATAGTCGACCAAACTCCCAACAATTTCAAGTTATTGTCCCCTAACGGGGGTTTTGTCTCTCGTGCTTTGCCTAGAGCTAATGTGTCGTGAGTGACTACCTAGGGGATTTGGCTCACAAAGTCGAGAGCGCCTTAGTTGGTGGACCTATAAGACCCACAAAATAGGTATTTATATAAGGTGTGGTATAATTATGCAAATATAACCTCACTTGCCTCAAGTTGGTGGTTCAAGTTCCCCTCGCTCAAGTAACTTCATAACTATTCTCACTCCTTATACTTATACTTCATAACAATTAGTAGTTTCTATTATTTTGTTACATTAGTTACTAAGATACTCTTTGTTGTACATAAAGCTATTGATGGCTTGAGTTAAGTATGAAATGATGATTGATTTCTTGACATGAAGTCTTGTTAATTTCTAATAATACTGACACCTCTCCTTTGAGCTTTATAGATCCACAAACCAAAGTGCTCTCGACTCTGTGAACCAGGCCTATCGAGCATGTTCTCATGCCATGCTGGTTCTTGGCGAAGTACAAGAGACAAAACCCCCATCAAGGGACAATAAATTGACATTGTTGAAGTCTAATCGATTACTCGACGAATGACATTTCAAAGATTTCTCCTCAAATAATCACTCCCTCAACTTTTTACTTCTCTTTAATATGGCAATCTCTTGTTTTTGTTTTGTTTTGTATCTAAATAAGTATATTCCTTTGACATACTTATATATACTAGCTCATATAAAATTTAAAGGGAAGATATTTGGTACACATTCTACAGGAACTATTGAAGTTAGGAAGTGTATTAAAAACCATAAATAATATATATTTATAATATATATAAAAACAGGAGTTTGGAAAACCTTTTGAATTGACAATAATACCTTTTATTTTTCATCATATTACTAAATTCACATTTAAAAATAATTATAATATTTAATTTAGAATTATTAGTTAAAATTTTAAAATAAAATAAAAATTATGATAATTATACATTTAAAAATAATTATAATTTAATAGAACTTATTACCCATTTAAAAACAATTAGAATTTAAATTATAATTATTAATTAAAAAGTTGTGCTAATTTTAAAAATAGAGTTTTTAATTGAATATAAGAAAAAAAATTGTGATAATTACAATTATAATTAATCATTATTAGTTAAAAAAGTTTTGATTAAAACAAAAGTTTTCCTAATTTAATTGATGTAAAGTAGAGTTATTAAATAGAATTCTAAGAATAATTAATATTAGAGTTAATTATATTAATTAGTTATTATTTCGAGTAATCTTACTTTCCATTACTTGCATAAAATAAAATTGTATTGTATATTGAATAGGTTAAGAATATTTTAATAATTATTATTTGAAAATTTTCTATTATAATATTTGAATTGTTAAATTAATATATGTTAATTATAATCAATAATTTAAATAAGAAATATTATTTTATGCTAATAACTGCAATTAAAAGAACAATATTTAAAAAATTAATTAAATTATGTGACTTTTTTTTGTGAATTACAATAACAAGATAAAGCTCGAACAACTAACGCGACTAGCGCGACTCGAGCCCAGCAAATATATATTGACACGATTTTTTTAGAAAAATATTGATACGAAAATATTAATAAAGCATATATAGCAAGAAGAACATGTTTGATAGGATTATCAATCTTTTTATCAAACAATTTAATTTTTTAATTAACCTCCTCAAAATTAAATTATAAAATCCAGAACTGAACCATTCCCCCCAACCACATGGGGTAAATTGGAAAACAGAAAAATGGCCTATTACTTTTAATTATGTATTCCAGTTGAAGATATCATGTAGCTGTGAGAGATGGCTAACTGTAGAAAAGTTGATCAAGTAATGAACCATATGCTGGAAAGCTACTGTTTTTATTTGGATTCATCCATATATTATAAACAAACAAAGGATGAACCGGTACATGCAAGAGTAAAGAAAGTAACAATTGTCAGCATCTAATGGATTAAAAGAAGGCAGGTTCAAGAAGGGACATAATCCAAGGGACCATAAGGTTCAAAGAATTCAGCAAACAGTCCCTTTTTCCGCCTAGGGTTCCACCCCATATCTTTGCACAGTTGATCATTGTACCAGACATGGAGTGCACCGATACATTTTCTTCGATAGTATCCACCCGAATATTGTTTCAAGTATTCATCCCATTTTCTCACATCCTTTTCCATCTCTTCAATGCTTGGTAGCTTGAATGTGCCGTCAAGAAGTTCAGCTAGCCATCGGCATCTTATCTCTGAGGTATACAAATTTGCATTACTTTCAGAGTATCCTATTACAGCTAGTTGAGGTATCCTTGGCTGAATGCATTCCCTGTTCCGAAAACATGACGATTCTTTTATGAAAATCTTGAACCGACAAAACATCATCATCATCATTAGTTTTCAAGTTGACCTGTAGAGTGGGGTTGCAGCATCAGGGGATCCAGCTATGAAGTTTTGAAAGGTTTGGGACACGAACATGTCTTTGAGCTTTTTTTCTCCCTTGAATCCTGTGGCCAAAATCACCACGTCTGCCTCTATAGGTGCTGTCTCATCTTCCACCATAACGCCATTGTCACAGAAACTAAAACTTGGGGCCTTTTTCAATTTGATTTCTCCATCTTCAACTTTGTCATAGAATTTTTCTGGGACTGTTGAGGTCAAGCAAGAACTGAGTTCATGGAGGAAGCCATGTGTTGGGACCATGCCATGCTTTGCCAAATGAAGCTTCCTTTTTATATCACTTTCAACAAATTTCGAATATGCCCATCTCTGTCAAATAATCACACCAGAGAAAAAAAAAAAACTATAAGAGCAAAGAAAATAAATGGCATGTCATTTGATTCGGAGTTAATGTTGTTGTTACCAGTGGTGTAAGAAAAGTGGCCAAGAGACCGAGGAGAAACCCTTCACCAGGCTTATGAACCATAAGCTCTGAGAACCGATTAAAATACATATATGCCAGTGAAAACCCCCTTTTAAAATAATCAGGGAGATGCCAGTGTGCAGTCCTGTATAAAACTGTACATGGGTTTTCTACCCCTGCAAACCAAATTGAAAGAAAAAACAAATATGGATGAATTCTAAGAGTTAGTTTAAATAGATTGTATTTACCATTTGCTGCACAGCACTCCATTGCAATGTCCAAAGCAGATTTCTGGAACCCAACAACAATGACTCTTTTGCCTTTGATGAATTCAACAGCCTTTTCATCATCCATGGCTGCATAGTCCATGGAATGTATGACCTTACCATGAAATGCTTCCGGACCCTTGTTTGGGGGGAATTCTGGTATGTTTGGCAGACCACTGAACCGTCCCACACAAAGTATTACAAAGTCCACTTGGTATATCTGCAAAAAAGAAAGTTGATGGATGATGGATGCCGGATGGACATGGATGATGGAGTGACATGCATGTAAATACCTACATCAGTTGAAAGCGTATTCAAGTCTTCCACAATGAGCTTCCACTTGCCTCTGGAGCTGAAAGGCTCGCCAGTGCCACCCCATAAACTCCAAGACTGGATCTCTTCATCCTGGAGACCTTCATACTCAATACCAGCAACTTTGGTGTTGAATTTGATGTGGTTAAGCAAGTGGAAGTGCTTTGCATAGGCCTCAACATAATCCAACACCACGTGTTTGTCGGGAAAATATTCAGTGACAGATAATGGCCAAGCAAAATCAGAGAACTGATAAAATGGCTTGGGAGTTTGGAGCTTTGTAGTCTCAAGCGCTTTGGTCCAAACCCCTCCAATGGAGCTTTGGGATTCAAAAACAATTGGATGGAAACCTTTAGATAAGATGTATTTACAGGCAAGGAGGCCACTTACACCTGCTCCAACGATACCTACCTTCCTCTCCATTGCCGTCTTGTCTCACTGATACCTTCATAATACTCTACTCTTCTTTGCCTCTCTATTTATACATTTATTTGTATAAGAACAATAGCAGTAATAGATATTTTATGATATATGTGCAGTTATTTTGAAGGAATTAAATAATAAATTTACAGCTTCTTTAATTGTATCACCCCAAACCCAGCTTAGAAGTTTAAGTTAAATCTAGACGAGTTACACCAACATAGTAAAAACGTATTTCTTTCCAGATTTTTTAACTTTGAAAACCAAAAATTCATTTTAGACGATTTAGATGAATTTGTAGTTTCGCTTTAAAACTTGACAGATACTGACGAGATTATAAAAAGAAAAATAAAACAAGTCCAAAAAAGATTACAAATCCAAAGGATTAAATTGTAGTTATCTCAGTGCAAAACAATCCAAGCTCCTGCACGTCATCCGATACTAAATCAGATCTCTTCCTGATAGATAAAAGTAAGACAAAGGGTGAGTCACCAAGCACCGCGTATAACCAAACTCAAATAACAATAAACAGAACGTAATATATAAATCGTAGTAACGCAAGCATTTGATAACAATTGTATAACCAGTACAGAACAGATCTAGAATATCACAGGGATTTCAACCAAGGTAGTACAACAGAACAAAGAAAAACAGAACAAAACATAACAACGCAATTCAAACAAAATAGAACCGAATAGAACATAACAGAACAGACAGAGCAATGTTGAATGGAAAAGAACAGAATAGTACAGAACAGAGCATGTATGTTTATGCAGATGCAATATTTTTCAACAGACCAGAATGTAGATTTATCAAAAACATCCTACCCAACTCCGCTATACACCGAAATAGAGTTCCCCAGAAGTCGTTCAGCCATATCACACCAATAGATAAGCGTGGGCGGATTGCCACGGTATTTTGCGATTAAAAGCGCGGATCGAATACATGTGGTCAAGCCACCACAAGACGATCGAATCAATGAAGCGAAGTGTTGATAAACCACCAGATAATGCAGATCATTAAACTGCCAGAAACTTCCTCATTTTACATCAACCTAACTCCCATGCAATGTGTTATGGCATGCTATTACAGAATCAGAGTAATAAACTTGTAAGTCATGCTATCTCTCAATAACAGAATCAGTAAATATAGGAGTCCATGTTTTGTAAAACAGACTTATCAAATTTGCCATGAAGTCACATGCACGGTTATAAATCAGAATCCGTAACAATCAGTCTAACATGTTCAGATATCGTATATTCCTCATCAACAGAGTGACGCAGAGGCGTACCAACAAACTTAACAGAATACAGATCGTACTTGGATAATTCGCACACATAGACAATAGCACATTACGTTCTGACATATCCTACTCACTTAGGTTCAACCATAACAGATATATGTACAGATCACAAGTTGTTCATTATCAGATCATCAAATAGCAAGTTATATAGTCTAATTCAGATTGTATGAACCCTACAGTAGGCCTGCACCCGTTTCGGATGATACTTGTGGCCCCAGGAAAAAAATCCAAATATAGCTTCACACGCCCGTGTGGTTTCACACGGCCTGGAGAACTGGCCCGTGTGGCTCTACACAGTTTGGCACACGCCCGTGTGGTCCTAATTCGCAAATAGTGAGTTACACGACCAGGACAAATGCCCATGTTCATGCTCGTGTGGTCCTAAATCATAAATAGTGAGTTGCATTGTAACACCCCTAACCCACATCCGTTGCCGGAATAGGGTTGGAGCATTACCGAAGCTTATCGATCAAATAGACATAAATTCAAACATTGATATCATATAATATTCAGATCAAAAACCAATTAAATTCATACATAATGTCCCTTATTTGAGCCCTCGAGGCCCAAAGTACGTGTTAAAAACAAGTCGGGACTAATTTGGAAACTCAGAGAATACCACACGACCGTGTGACTCACACGGTCAGGAGACACGCCCGTGTCTCAGGTCATGTGGGCATTCGAAATAGGGACACACGGCCGTGTCCCAGCCTGTATCTAATACCCGTGTAACTCTCTGACTTGAGTCACACGGCCAAGCCACACGCCCGTGTGCCAGACCGTGTGCCCTTTCGAAATGGCCTCGCACGCCTGTGTGCTAGCTGTGTGTCTCACACGGTCCAGTCACACGCCCGTTTTTATCAGATTTTGATGATTATTGTGTTTTTATTAGCAATTATTGTGATGTAAAGTAGAAAGTTTTTATTATTTATTTCAACCCAAACCCTACTTTTATATTCAAATAGGATTTTCTTTCTTGATCAATCATATTCACTGTTGGACTAATTTACCTATAAAGGCCCATTTCCAAGTATATTTACAAAAATGGGCCAATTTCTACATTATTTACCAGAAAGGGCCGATTTTGACAAAACACGTCCACGTAGGAGCGTCTTAGGTTGAAATTCCAGCAAAACACGCCCTTAGGGGAGTGATTTTGCCATGTCAGCACAAAATGCACTGACATGGACGAGCTTTTGCCCGTTCTTGGATTAAATTTTCAAAAAAGATTATTTTTTAAAAAAAATTATAAAAATAAACTACTTTTTTTTTTAAAATTTACGAGAATAAGCCTTTATAAAGACCCAAAGTGGCAACACCATTTTTTTTTATTTTAAGGTGCCATCAATTAATATGGAAATAAAACTTACAAAGCAGATCTTTATATAGACCCAAAGTCTCATTTTCCTTGTTTTCTTAAGCAATGTGGGATATGAGACATGTGTATATATAGACTCATGAATAGGTTTGCAGCTTGTTTCTAAACAATGTGGGATTCCTTCCTCTTTTAACTAACAACATAGGATTAAAGGCTACACTAGAGGTGTTCATGGGCCGGGCCGGGTCGGGTTTGGACTGGGCTCAACTAAAAAATTAGGCCCATTCATCGGGCTCGGGCGAGGCCGGGCCCAAAAAATGGGCCTATTTTTTTTCCCAAGCTCGACCCATATAAAAATGCTAAAACCCGGGCTCGGCCCAACCCGCCCGTATTAAATTTTTATATTATTTTATATAATTTTTAAATATATATAATACATCAAAAATACTAAAAAAATCAAAATAAATATTTCCCAACAAATTGAAAATAAATTTTAAAAAAATATGTAGACTTAAATAACACTAAGATAGATGTAACTTAACAAACAAATTCCTCTAAAGTAATAATAAAATTAACAAATGCCTTTAAAATAATAACAAAATTAACAATAAAATAAGTTTTATACAATATTCAATCAATAACAACAAAATAGTAGTAACATAATAGTAATATGGTAGCAAAATAGGGAGAAAAAAACAAGAAAATAACATTCAAAAATAAAAAAAAATAGCAGATTTTTTTTGTCATTTAGTGAATTGGGGCCGGGCCGGGCCCGGGCCAAAATTACCTTACCCGAGGCCCGGCCCATTTTATAAACGGGCCTTATTTTTTGTCCAAGCCCATTTTTGGGCTTATATTTTTGCCCAAACCCTCCCAAATTTCGGTCGGGCCTTCGGGCCGGGCCGGGCCGCCCGGCCCATGAACACCTTTAGGCTACACTATATTTTATAATTTTTTTACAAAACAATGTCTATTTTTTTATATTTTTTTAATATTTTCTCATATTATAAAATTATCTTTTGAGATCTTTAATCTTGTTACATTTTAGAATTGTTAGCATATACAAAAGGACTATTAAAAAAGAATAAATTGCACATATGAAACTTGTACATGCAATAATCTTCTATTCAATTTTAAATGTTTGAAGTTAATATCCATGCAATTCTAATTTTTAAAATAATTTTCCATTATTTAAATTTAGAAGTTATACTTTTAATTTTTTTATTCTTTATTTTATTTTATATTATGAATGTTTGATTAATAAATAAATGGTGATTATTTGGTACTCAAATAGTATTTTTTTTGTAATTTTAAAAATTGATATATCTTTTTTAAATATTTATTTGTTTTTTATGTTTTACTATACTCATTAATTTTTTAATTCTAATTTTAATTTAATTTTCATCACCTAATGAATGCTGATATATTTATTTCAGATGTATTTTGACTAGATAGATAATCTATTTAAACATAGTATATAATTATGTTAAATAAGTTTTTTTTATAGAAATATATAATATACATAAAATATAATAATTATTTTTCATAATTTTATATCTAGATTAAATTACATTAGTAGTCACTTAACTATGATTTTTTGACTATCGAATTATAAAAACTTACAAAATAATCACTCAACTTTTTGTAAAAAAATTTAAACTCTATAAGTAAAAAAATATAAAATATAGTGTAGCCTATAAACTTATGTTGTTAGTTAAAAGATGAATGAATCCCACATTGTTTAGGAACAAGCTGCAAACCTATTCATGAGTCTATATATACACATGTGTCATATCCCTCATTGCTTAAGAAAACAAGGGAAATGAGACTTTGGGTTTATATAAAGATATGCTTTGTTAGTTTTATTTCCATATTAATTGGTGACCCCTTACAATAAAAAAAAAATAGTGTTGCCATTTTGGGTCTTTATAAAGGCTTATTCTTGTAAATTTTCAAAAAATTTGGTCTATTTTTATAATTATTTTTAAAAAATTATCTTTTTTGAAAATTTAACCCGAGAACGGGCAAAAGTGTGTCAAATGTCAGCGTGTTTTTGCTGACACAGGGTAAGTGCATCCACGTCAGCATGTTTTGTGTTGACATGGCAAAATCGCTCCCCTAAAGGCGCATTTTGCTGAAATTTCACCCTAAAACGCTCCTATGTTGACGCGTTTTGCCAAAATCGGTCCTTTCCGATAAATAATGTAGAAATTAGCCATTTCCGTAAATATACTAGAAAATAGGCCTTTATAAGTCCAATTGTTTTCTGTATATTCTTCTCCATCCTTCTACTACCTTGCTCTTTTCACCTTTTGCTTCGGGGAACTACAACAGAGTAGAGTAGTAACAGAAAAGGGGATTGAAATGTATTAAGTATTTACATAGTTGATTCAATGGATTATGTTTTCTATATTATATTTATTATTATTTAAGTGACATTAATTAAGTTATGAAATTTAAAAATTATGAATTCAAAGATCAAACATGTAGTTAGTAATATTGAAATATAAATTTATTATCATTTTATCATAAAATATTTTTGTTCACCCACATCGCGTGAATGTGACAGAACTTAGTATATATAATAATTGAGTTGAATAATAGTACTAAATGTGTAAGAAATAGATTGAAAATATCATATAAATATTTTTTATATTATTAATATCTTATAAATTTTAAATAAATATATTTATTGTTTTTAGAGATAAATTATATTTATTAGTAAAATGAAAACTACTATGGCAAGTTTTAAATTTTCAAATAATCTATAAAAAATTATTATAAAATAATAATAAAATATAATTACCGAAATAATAATTCTAAATGATTTTAAATAAATCATATTTAATATTTAAAAATCTTAATGCAATGTTACTATATATAAATATTATTTATATTCAATATTTATATGGATATTATTTTAATATATCATACAAATATTTAAGGATTATTTTGGTACTATAATTTAAATTTTTTTGGTAACTAATTTTAAATAGTATTTATAAATGTATATATTTTTATGCAATATTTGATATTAAGCATAAACATTTAAAAAAAATACCTTTTTAGGTTTAAGAGTTAACAAAATTCTTGAAAATTTCCAAAAAAGAAATTAAATCCTTTCGCGAAAAACTTTTTTCTTAGGTAAATAAAGGAACTAGCATTAACATGAAAGATTACATAACAGTACGCATACAAGGATGTCCATAAGCCTCTTTCACCAAACATAACTTGATGGCCTCAGGAGCTCATCACAAAAGGAAATAAGATCATTACAACAGATATTATCCGAGGAGCTACAAAGATGAAAATGGCTCCCTAAGTTTGCCAGAGCATCAACACTCTGGTTTCTTTCCCTGAAGGTATACATGATTTTTGTATTCGAGATCATAGTTAGGAGCGTCTTGCAACCAAGAAAGTTGTTGGAAATTACAGTGTTAGTCATGAAGCTAATAACAATAGATGCATCAACTTCTACTTCTAAATAAGATATATTAAGGTCAACTGCTCGTCCCTTAATGTCCAAAGTTCGACTTCCAAGCTATTAGCTTCTAGGATATGATGGAAACATCCTTTTAACCATTTCCCTACATGATCCCGAATGAAACCACCTGCACCCTTTTTAAACATATTCATTTAAACCTTTCGACTTAGTAATTACATCAATTAAATTTTTTGACTAATTATCTCAATCTTTCACCATTATCTGATGTTGACAATTTTTATTCACATAGCAATCCATGTAGATGATTATGTTGACATGACATTATTTTGTATTATATGTTATGTTAGTAAATAATTTAAAATTTAATAAAAAATTAAAAAAATAATTCTAAAATTTATAATTTATTTAAAATTTAAAATTTAAAATATTAAAGATAATAAAAAATTGGATTTGACAAATGCTTTCTCTCAAATATATATATATAACAAAATTATTTAAAAATTATATGTAATTTAAAGAAAAAATTTGATTCTGGTAGGTGTCGACTATGACAAAGTGAGGTTTGACCTTGGTTGGAAGCGATGTGTGTGGAATTTAAGCGGATGTTTTGGGTGATGACAAATGGTGTAGAAAAATTCAGGAGGATTTTTAACTCTTTAAGTAATTTTCCATATTTCATAATCGAAATTTGTAACACCCCAAATCCGGCCTAAACATTATGGCCGAATCTGGCGATGTCACATAATAGTGTGTTTGAAAACTAAATTATTACAATAAAATCATTTCCATGTTATTACCTATCTTTATCTCTTATTAGTTCTAAAGGGAATCGTTTTACTTATTTAAAACATTTGCTTTAAAACGTTTCTCGTTGCGGAAGCTTTTAAAACAAAGCAGTTTAAATAATCGTGAGTTTAGAAAATGCGTTAGCTTTTTGAAAACCGAACTTCCTACGACTAGCAGTTATAATTCCACAAAAAAAAAAAAAAAAAAACAAATTTAAGCAAAAGTCCCAAGAGTCCTCAATTTACATCCCAATAATAATATGACCATAAAACATAAATTAAAAAAAAAAACATAAAGTCCAAAAACTGTAGTCACCGTCGAGTCCTCCGCCGCACCGATCCGTCTAGGTCTGGGGATTACTTGTGCACATTAAACAGAGAGGGGTGAGTTTACGTAAACATAGTGTGTAATCCCACAGAAAACAAACATTAGTAGACACAGTGCACAGTCAAATATAGTTTTGGGCCTAAGCCCCTTTCAGTATCAGTAATGGTTTGGGCCTTAGCCCATCTCAGTACAGTATCAAATATGCAGTAGGGCATTAGCCCATCACAGTATTAGTAGCAGTCATGCAGTATTTAGTATCAAAGTCCTACTCAACCAGCTTCTACACACCATCTCCGTCCAACCCTACACTCCATGTGGGGATTAAATCAACCCACCCATCCCTACACTCCAGGTAGTACCGAATGCGGCACAAAAGAGTAATTTGCAGCTGAGCTGCCAGTAATATTAGGCTTAAGAGCCTTTCAGTATACTTCCCCCAAATATAATCAACCCAACCCCATGCAATGCAACATACAACTCATGACATGCCATCTCATGATATCAGTACATATAACCAGTTCAGTATACATGCATACTATCATCATGCTTAATATATATAAATCAAACAGTCAGTTCACACAATTAGGGGTCTAAGTAATACTTACCGACCCTACAGTAGGTTCACAGTCGACTTGGGTGACCCGTGCAACCTTAGCAATCAATTCAGTAAAAATGGGCTCACACGACCATGTGGCTTGCCCGTAGGCCCACACGCCCATATTAGCCTTGGCTCGTGTGGATCACACGGCCCGGCTCAATTTCCCATACGCCCGTGTGGACTACCCGTGTAGACCCACACGCCCGTGTGGCCCACACGGCCCAAATCAGTCTAGCCCGTGTGCGCACACGGCCTACCGCCATTACACGCGGTAGTCATGTCGTACGCACGGCCCGCCTCTCGATCACACGCCCGTGTTATGCCATACGGCCTATCACACGGGCAACCACACGCCCGTGTGGCGTCGACAGTGAGGTTTTTAGCTTTCACCGAAACCTCATTTTCTGTGCAATCGAGTACACACCTGTATCGTTTTTTATGCCTACACGCTTCCGAGCACTCCAGTACCTATAATTAACCAATATTTCACTCAATTAATCGCTTAACCAACTGAACTAAACTAATCTCGAAACGAGATAAACATCTTTCGAACAACGAAACCATTACATTCTATCGAATAATGGGAATTCCACGCCCTTAGAACGTCGATGAACGATAATCAGCCCTTCGATAAGCCCCTAATCACCAAACGAATCCTTATTAACACTTGTCCAGATCACAATTAAAGTTTAATAAAAAACTAGACTTACTGAAAGAGCGACGAGGACGTTGCGCAGGAAGAAAGTAAAAGAGATGTCAAAACAAGAAAATGGCAGCAAGGGAAAGGAAGAAAAAGGCGGCTCAGCAAATAGGAAGGCAAAAATCGGCACCAAGGGGGAAATGATAAAGAAAACGGCAGAGAGTTTTTGAGAAAGAAGTATAACCGAATTTTTGGAAAAATAAAAAGCTACTAGATCTTCCCTAATCCCCAAAATCACTCCATTACTTCCCACTACTTCCAATTACTCAACTTTTTAATCCAACACAAACTCTTCTAGATGAGCAAGCAAAAATAATGCTCTTGTCTAGACTCAAACACAAGACCTCCTTCACACCAACACTCCACTCAACCACCAGACCAGTAGGCCCATTCTGTTAATTATTTACCAAATTTTACTTAAAAGCCTTCTAACCCAAGATGGGGCTTTATTTAAAAAAAAAAACCAAAATTTGCCCAAGTCATGGCTTGAACTTGGGACCTCTCACACACACCCAGAACACTTAACCACTAAAGTAGATACACATTTGTGTCACACATTTGCAAAAACAAAATTTTAAATTTTGGGGCGTTACAACTCTACCCCCCAAAAAGAAAATTTTGTCCTCGAAATTTACCTGATCAGAATAGATGAGGATACTGCTAACGCATCGCATCCTCAGGCTCCCACGTTGCCTCCTCAGTGCTATGATTCTGCCACAGGACCTTTACCAGCGGAATAGACTTCTTCCTCAGAACCTTTATATCACGATCTAGAATCTGAACCGGCTCCTCCTCAAAGGTTAAGTCTGGCCTAACCTCAATCTCCTCAATAGGGACAATATGAGTAGGATCAAAGCGGTAGCGCCTCAGCATCGAGACGTGGAACACGTCATGAATGCAATCCAACTCCGGGGGTAGCTCCAACTGATAAGCAACCAGTCCCACTCGCTTCAGAATACGCTAAGGTCCAATAAACCTAGGGTTCAACTTGCCCTTACGACTAAATCTCTGTACTTTCTTACATGGCGAGACCTTAAGAAAAACGAAGTCCCCCATAAAATACTCGATCTCACGTCTCTTCAAATCCGTATAAGATTTCTGCCTGTCAGAAGCCGCTTTCAAATGATCCCAAATCAATCTAACCTTATCTTCTATCTCAGAAACCAACTTAGGACCTACAAACACGTCACCTGCCCAACTCAGTCCAACATAAGGGAGTCCGACACTTACGACCATACAGTGCCTTGTAAGGTGCCATCTGGATGCTGGACTGGTAACTATTATTATAGGCAAACTCCGCTAACGGCAGATAATCCTCCCAACTGCCTTGAAAATAAATAACACAGCTCCTCAACATATCCTCCAGTATCTGAATCACCCTCTTAGACTGAACATCGGTCTGAGGATGGAATGCAGTACTGAAGTCCAACCTTGAACCTAGAGCCTCATGCAACTTTCTCCAAAACCAAGACGTGAAACAAGGATCTCTATCAGAGATGATCGAAACCTGTACCCCATGCAGTCTCACTATCTCAAAAATATAAAGCTTCACCAGCTTCTGCAGAGAATAATCAGTACGAACCGATATAAAGTGAGCGGACTTGGTCAATTGATCCACGATGACCTATACTGAATCCTTCTTAGTGGGTGTTAGAGGTAACCCACTAATAAAATCTATAGTTACACGCTCCCACTTCCATAGAGGAATCTTAACCGGCTGCAGTAAACCCGAAAGTAACTGATGCTCAACCTTAACCTGCTAGCACGTCAGACATCTCGCCACAAAATTAGTAACCTCCCGTTTCAACCCTAGGCACCAATATAACTCTTGAAGGTCTCGGTACATCTTATTTCAGCCAGGATGCATAGCATAAGTACTACTATGCGCCTCTCTCAGTATAGATTGCCTCAAATCAGTATTATTCGTCACACAGATTCTCCCACGGAAGCAAAGTACCTCATCACTATTCGTCCAAAATTTGTAGTGCTACCACTCTTAACCTGTCGGAACCGAAGACCCAAAGACTCGTCCTCTAACTGCTTACCATTAATCTGCTCAATCCATGTCGGTTTAACCTGAAGCTCGGCTAATAGACTACCATCATCAAATAAACTAAGGCGAGCAAACATCGCCCTCAGATCAGTTATAGCCCTACGGCTCAAAGCATCGACCACTACATTAGCCTTGCCAGGATGGTACTCAATGGTTCAGTCGTAGTCCTTAAGCAGCTCGATCCATCTACGCTACCTAAAATTCAGCTCCTTATGAGTAAGGAGATACTTGAGACTTTTGTGATCAGTGTAGATGATACACTTCTCACCGTACAGATAATGCCTCCAGATTTTCAGTGCAAATACCACGGTGGCCAGCTCCAAATCATACGTCGAATAGTTCGCCTCATGTATCTTAAGCTGACGAGACGCGTATGCTACCACCTTACCATCCTGCATCAACACACATCCCAAATCGACATGTGATGCAGCACTATAAGCCGTGAACTCCTTTCCAAGTTCAGGCTATATCAGAACAAGAGCCTGAGTTAGAACAGTATTGAGCTTCTCGAAGCTCTCTTGCCGCGCATCACTCCAGAAAAATGGTACACCCTTACATAGTAGCTTAGTTAGGGGTGATGCAATCAATGAGAAGCCTTCCACAAACCGCCGGTAATATCCTGCTAAACCTAGAAAATTATGGATCTCAGACACATTCTTAGGCTGCTTCCAATCTAATACAGCCTCAATCTTTCGAGGATCAACTCGAATCCCCTCAGCAGAAACCACATTACCCAGAAATGACACCTCACGTAGCCAGAACTCGCACTTGCTAAACTTAGCATAGAGCTGCTTCTCTCTCAAAGTCTGCAAAACAACCCTAAGGTGCTCGTCATGCTCATCCTCAGTCCTCGAGTAAACCAGTATATCATCGATGAACACTACCACAAACCAATCCAGATAAGGCTGAAATACTCGGTTCATTAAATCTATGAAAGCTGCCGGTGCATTAGTCAGTCCAAATGGCATGACTAAGAACTCGTAGTGACCATAACGAGTCTTAAACGTCGTCCTATGTACGTCAGCCCCCTTGACCCTTAACTAATGATACCCAGATTGGAGGTCAATCTTAGAGAACACCGAAGCTCCTCGAAACTGGTCAAATAGATCATCTATCCCCGTGTAGGGGGTACTTATTCTTAATGGTCAACTTGTTCAGTTACCGGTAGTCGATACACATCCGTATGGATCCATCCTTCTTATTCACAAACAGTACCAGTGCTCCCCATGGAGACACACTAGGACGGATGAACCCATGATCTAACAACTCTTAAATCTGAGCATTTAGCTCCACAAGCTCATTCGGTGCCATTCGATAGGGAGCGATGGACACCGAAGCTGTACCAGGTAGGAGCTCAATATCAAACTCCACTTCACGATCCGGAGGTAAACCAGGTAGCTTCTCAGGAAAAACGTTCGGAAAATCCTTTACCGTTCTGATGTCCTTAACAGAGGAATTCCCATAATTTGAAACACTTACGTAAGCTAGGAACGCCTCACATCCCTTACGTACCAACTTTTTTGCCACCTGTGCAGAAATCACATTAGTTAAATAATCCCAGTGCTCTCCAATCATGACTACCTCATCGTCCTCTTCAGTCCTCAATACGACCCTCTTAGTCGCGCAGTCCAAGCTAACACGATGCTTGACCAACCAGTCTATCCCCAGAATTAAATCGAACTCCCCAAAGGAAAGCTCCATCAGATCAGCTAGAAAGATTTTCCGTTGAACCTCTAAAGGAACGTCTCTAAACAGCTTGTTAACCCTTATAGATTGCCCCAATGGACTCAGTACAGTAACCTCACTCGTAGTGCTCTCAAATGATCGTTATGTCAGAGTCTTAAAAATTTATATAATGAATGATCTAGCCTAGAAACTAACTGTGACAACGATTGAGGCAAGCGCACCTATCGAACAGTAGTATAGTTTAGTGGCAAGACCAGAATGTCGAACCCAAAGGAACCAAAAGTTCTAATACTAACTTTCTTTCTATTATTTAACCTAAGAATTGAAGTGAATTATTATTTAATCTAAAATTAACTAACTACTAAGCTAAAGACGCTAAGACAAAGAGAATGAATTGGGGAAATACTTGTAGGGAAAACCAATTGATTAAGACAATAACCAAGGAAGAATCCATCTAGACTTCACTTGTTATCTAACTCTGAACCAGACGATTTATTCACTTCACTTGATCCATAGGATTCCCTAATGTATATTAATACCTCCGTCGAGGCTACTAACGTCTAACCCTAGGTTGATTAATTGAAATCTCATCCTAATTAAAACCCCTAGAATTGCATTAACTCGATCTATGGACTCCCATATTAGGTTTGACCCTAATCCGGTAGATTTTCGTCATCCTATGTCTAGGGTTTCGATCAACTCCGCTTAATTATGCTAGATCTACTCTTAAACAGAAACTTTTGCTCCACTGCCTATGCATATCACTACTTGAATCAATATCCTGAAATATCAAAACAAGAATTAAGAACACATAATTAAGAACAAATCAAGTATTTATCATATAGTTCAGAAAATAATAACAAGATCCGTCTTAGGTTTCATCCTCCTCAGGTATCTGAGGGTTTAGTTCATAATAATAAAAGAATACATCTCAGAAGAAAAGATAAAACAAAACATAAGAAAACCCTAAAACCCATGAAAGAATTGAAGGAGAGATCCGCCATCTTGAGTATGATTTCGGCTTCTTGAGATGAATCAACTGGCTTTCTTCGAGTAAATCCCACGATTCTAACCTCTCTGGCTCGGCTCCTTGGCCTAGCTGGACGCCTTCTGACCAAAAGCACCTTTTAGGTTATACTTAGGGTGTTTATATAGGCTTCGGAATGTGTTTTTTCGCCTCTAAGTATCCTAATCCGAGTGAAATTCCTCTTTTTCACGGTAGGGACACGCCCATGTGGCACGCCCGTGTAAATCGAGTTGTAGGCTGTGGTTGGGTCTGCTAGGGAGGCACGGCCGTGTGGTGAAACCCCAGGCCGTGTTGATTTCCTACTTTGGCCCATTTGGTCCATTTTTGGCCCGTTTCGTGTTCTTTTCATCCTCCGATGCTTTTCTAAGTATAAAACATGAAAATAAAGGATTAAGAGCACCAAATTCCATAATTCAAGGGATAAATCATCCAAAAGCATGCTAAATATGGAGATAAAATATGTTACTATTATGGTTTATCAAATACCCCCACACTTAAGCTTTTGCTTGTCCTCAAGCAAAATTCTCAACTCGCAATTAAAACAAATTTCCTCAATTCATAACCTTTATCAATAATGTTTCATCATAATTCATAGATAATTCGTACATGGATAATTTAACCAAAAAGGTTCCTAAAGATTCAAACAATCAAAGTCATAGTTTTTATAGTACGAAAAATAGGTGTTTCCCCTTACTTAAATAATTACCTTTGATTCAAAATCGACAACGATTGACATCCTCACTAAAGATTCACTCAAATCACCCAAAGTGTTTTAAGGTTCAAAAATAAGCACTCAGAAGTCGAACAAGAAAAGTTAATCCCATAGGCTTGCATGAAAATCAAATCTGCACCACTATAATATGAGATGATACACAAATCAAAAGGTCTTTAAAAGGGTTGTAACGGGGCTTGGGTTAAAGGTGTGGATAAAGGCTTGAATTAGAGGGTTAATATCGAGATTGAATTGATAATTTACCTACTAGAAAGTTGTACTAATACTGAATAATTACATTAATTGAAAACTTAATACTAATAACATGAGCTTCTTCTAAAGATAATGAAATTAACAGCTTAAGCTCCAATAACAAAGAAGTAAAAATGAATAAACTTCGGTTTTTTTTTAAGAACAAATCAAGTACAATAATAATAAGATAGAATCTAATAACTAAAATAAAAAAAATAGTTACGTAACTGATCAAGTAAAATCTCGATATAGGGGTAGTCAAGAAAAATGGTGATAACAAATACAAAGTTGGTTTGGGGTTAATATTAATGGGTGAGTCAATAAAAGGGTTGTTAGGATCAAAGGGGCTCACTAGGGGTTAATTGTGATGGTAGGCTTTTAGTGGAGTAAGTGGGTTAAAACCTAAGTGCCTTCATCATCTTTGTATATCAAATCAAATGTGTGGTCTCGACATGTATAATCGAAGCAAGTTTTAGAATAACAAATCAATGTTGACACACTCATAATCAATAAAGTGAGCAAGAAAAAAAAGAATATGCTCTAAAAGGCTCAAGATCTCATAAAAATTATGGGCTTTTGATGTCAACTTTGTAAATTTCAAACTTCAAGATAATAATTAGATTCAGGTAGAGAAATGACCTAAAAATTTTTAACTTTGAAAATAAACTCATCATGCTTGATTCTCTAGTCTCCTAAAGTTTAAATCATTCTTGCACAATTAACTATGACTTAATCCAAAGCATATCAATGAAAATCATAAATCAAAGGAAGTTTCATTCTAACTTGATAATATGAGAGAATTACTTAAGAACAAGACATAATTCAGAATTTGAGAATAATGCAAAAAGTTAGGCACTTTTTCACGATAAAATTCACCCCCTCACACTTAAGATGTACATTGTCCTCAATATACAAAGATATGTATGAACAATATTTTAAGAAAATCAAAAGATAGGGAGAAGTGAAACTTCCTGAATTATGGATGAAATCCTTGGAGGATGGTCAATGATGAACATGATGACTAGGCATAGGTGAAGGTGGTGGAGAATACTCCGGTGGTGTGTTCGTTCCTTGAGTGGCACCTTGAACCTTTTTAAACTGCGAAGTCATCAGTAAAGTTTTTAGGGAGTTCTTATTTAATGGACGTTTTTTATAGTTACTCGAGAATTAAACAGCCAGAGATAAAAGAAATCAAATTATACTTAAAAATTTAAAGAGTTTAATAATAAAGGAAAATAAACTAAAATAAAAATAAAAATAAGAATAAATAAAATAAAAAGAACTCAAAGGTCCTCATCATCGAAGTGATCTCTAGGTGGCGGTGGCGGCGATATGTGAAAAAGCTGATAATATCGACCACGGCTGCCTCGCACGGCCGTGTGGATTTATCTCAGCCCGTGTTCTTTAGGCAGTTTCAACCACGGCCGCGTTGCACGACCGTGGCATTTAGTCGGAGCCCGTGCTTGGGGAAAATTTTTGTCCTGTTTCTGTACGATATCTGCCACGCCGATATGCATACTCGTGGTGTCCACAAGGCCACGGCCACGCCCGTGTGCCAGGCCGTGTGGTATGGAAACCTACGCCTAAAAATTTGGTTAGTTTTTAGTTAGATGCTAAAATTCAAAAATATGGACGTTAATGGGGTTAGTGCTCGGGGTGCCTCCCGAGAAGCGCTCGTTTAAAGTCTTGAGCTAGACTTACCTGTTATTCGTATGGCCATGGTGGTTTACAGATTCGAAACTCCTTTTTCTTACTATCAATTCTATCAACATATGGTTTGATTCGGGTAATATTTACCTCAAAAGTGCCGAAATTAGGATGAGTTACCTCGACCGTGCCGTATGGAAAGACCTTAAGTGTCGTAAAAGGAGTCGCACCATTTATATTAAGCTCTAAAGCGGCTATTCGAAGGTCGATTGTATCTGACAGTACCTGGTCCCCAACTTTGAAGTGATTGGTTCCACCTTTAATACTCGATGTCCTAGCCGTGTCAAGAACCTGAAGAGTGATTGTTTCGGCACTTACACGAAATGTGAGCTCACGTGGTAGTTTATTTTGTAGAATTGCTGGGCACATTGCGTTTAGCTCCACATGCGACGTATCGTCTAACTTCCGTTTGTTTATCAAAAACTCTTTTGAAAATTTTCTTGAATCTGGCATCTGTGAAAGAGCTTCAAGAAATGGCAAGTTAATATGTAATTTCTTTGGAAGTTTAAGAAATTTACCGAATTTTTCTTCTGTGTGGTCTTTCTTTATCGCATTGGGGTATAGCACACGAGGTTGGTACTCTGTAATTACCGGGTTTGGTTTATCATGGCTTACCTCAACCTTACCTTCCTCTACCACATTCTCTTGCTTCAATTTTGGTTCATCTAACCCTTCACTGTCGCGAGCAGTTATTGTTTGAGGTTGCTCTCTTAGGTTAGTTTCGGTGTTGCTAGACAAGATACCTTGTGGTCTTTCTGAGATCAGCTTAGCAAGCTGGCCTATTTGAATCTCGATCTCTTGAATTGTTGCCTGCTAATTTTTTAGCATTGTCTCGTTGTTTTGAAAACGGATTTCTGACACCGCGATAAATTTTGTTAGCATCTCCTCAAGGTTCGGCTTCTTTTCCTGCTGGTAAGGTGGTTGTTGAAAACCTGGAAGAAGTTGCGGTCTTTGATTACCTTGACAACCCACGAGAAATTGGGATGATACCTCCAACCTGCATTATATGTGTTACTATAAAGATTATTTTGAGGTCTAGAATAGTTACCCATATAGTTGACTTGTTCGTTCTCTGTGCTAGGGTTGTAGGATAGATATTATGTATTGTTCACCCTCCTCCATTTGTATCTTTGCATCAGACACGGATGTACTGCGTAGAACCATACCAACCATCAAATTTTTTATTTAAAAGCTTTACCTGGTTAGATAACAAGGTGACTGCGTCAAGGTTGAAAACACCGGCTGCTTTATTAGGCATTGTCCTCATGTCTTGCCATTGATAATTATTCAGTGACATCTCTTCGGTTTGAGTGGTATGTTCTATTTCACAGTCAAAAGTCAAGGGTCCTGACGGGTTTCTTCTAGAGATACCTATCAGAAACAAATAAGAGAAAAGTTAGCAAAGTTAAAAACAGAATAAAAGTAAATTGCAAAAAAAAATGGCTAAAGTAATAAAAATTGAACGTTCTTAATATTTTAGTTCCCCGGCAACGGCGCCAAAAACTTTATCGTTATGTCAGAGTCTTAAAAATTTATATAATGAATGATCTAGCCTAGAAACTAGCTGTGACAACGATTAAGGCAAGCGCACCTATCGAACAGCAGTATAGTTTAGTGGCAAGACCTGAATGTCGAACCCAAAGGAACCAAAAGTACTAATACTAACTTTCTTTCTATTATTTAGCCTAAGAATTAAAGTGAATTATTGTTTAATCTAAAATTAACTAACTACTAAGCTAAAGACGCTAAGACAAAGAGAATGAATTGGGGAAATACTTGTGGGAAAAACCAATTGATTAAGACAATACCCAAGGAAGAATCCACCTAGACTTCACTTGTTATCTAACTCTGAACCAGACGATTTATTCACTTGACTTGATCCGTAGGATTCCCTAATGTATATTAATACCTCCGTCGAGGCTACTAATGTCTAACCCTAGGTTGATTAATTGAAATCTCTTCCTAATTAAAACCCCTAGAATTGCATTAACTCGATCTATGGACTCCCATATTAGGTTTGACCCTAATCCGGCAGATTTTCGTCATCCTATGTCTAGGGTTGTGATCAACTCTGCTTAATTATGCTAGATCTACTCTTAAATAGAAACTTTTGCTCCACTGCCTAAGCACATCACTACTTGAATCAATATCCTGAAATATCAAAACAAGAAATAAGAACACATAATTAAGAACAAATCAAGTATTTATCATATAGTTCAGAAAACAATAACAAGATCTGTCTTAGGTTTCATCCCCCTCAGGTATCTGAGGGTTTAGTTCATAATAATAAAAGAATACATCTCAGAAGAAAAGATAAAACAAAACATAAGAAAACCCTAAAACCCCCTGAAGGAATTGAAGGAGAGATCCGTCGTCTTGAGTATGATTTCGGCTTCTTGAGATGAATCAATTGGCTTTCTTCGAGTAAATCCCATGATTTTGACCTCTTTGGCTCGGCTCCTTGGCCTAGCTGGACGCCCTCTGACCAAAAGCACCTTTTAGGTTATACTTAGGGTGTTTATATAGGCTTCGGAATGTGTTTCTTCGCCTCTAAGTATCCTAATCTAAATGAAATTCCTCTTTGTCACGGTAGGGACACGCCCGTGTGGCACGCCAGTGTAAATCGAGTTGTAGGCCATGGTTGGGTCTGCTAGGGAGGCACGGTCGTGTAGTAAAACCCCAGGCCGTGTTGATTTCCTATTTTGGCCCATTTGGTCCGTTTTTGGCCCGTTTCGTGTTCTTTTCATCCTCCGATGCTTTCCTAAGTATAAAACATGAAAATAAAAGATTAAAAGCGCCAAATTCCATAATTCAAGGGATAAATCATCCAAAAGCATGCTAAATGTGGAGATAAAATACGTTACTATTACAGTTTATCATCAACCAAGATCCCCAAATTTCCAGACACAGTACAGGCTATATAGGAGTGAGTGGATCCTATATCTATCAATGCAATATATGGTACATCAAAAATAAGAAACATACCCGTGATGATGTTCGGAGCATCTACATCCTCTTGGCGACGAGCAGCATAAACTAGAGTCGGCTGCCTTGCCTCAGCCTGTCTGGTACCTCTGCCCGGTCCTCTCTGCCCACGGCCCATACCATTACCACCTCTGGCATGACCACGGCCCCTCGGTGGCTACTAAACTACCCTCGGTGGTTGTATAGTACCAGTACCCGGAGCTTGCCTCTGATCAACCCTCAGCGGACACTCTCTAATGCGATGTTCCAACGACCCACATCTTAAGCATGCCCCAGCCCTCTTCCAACACTCGTCCTGATGGCGTCTACCACAATCAGTACATGGCTGCAGTCTAGTAGCAGCAATAGGGGGTCCAACTCTAACCGGCCCATCAACTCTTGCTTTTTTCCTAGGCCTCTGCACTGCACCCGAGGGCTCCGAATCCATCTTATTCCTACCTCTTTCTCTCTCTCTATCCCGATTTTGGCGCTCAGCGCGCTTAACCTCCTCGGCGATCTTTGCCTTCTCAACTAGGACAGAAAAATCGCGCTCCCTCTGTGGAGCTATCAAAACCCATAAGTTATCTCTGATGCCATCCTCAAAGCGGACACATCGCTGGTACTTAGACGTCACAATACCTCGCGCATAACGGCTCAGTCTCAGAAACTCAGCCTTATACTCGACCACTGATCGATCTCCCTGAGTTAAATTTAGAAACTCTCTCCTACGGGCATCTACGTAACTGGCTCCTACATATTTTCCCTGGAATGCGGTCTTAAAGAACTCTCAGGTCAATCGTTCGGGCTGAGTGCCCTCCTTAACAGTAAGCCACCACTGATATGCCTCATCACGCAGCAGCAAGATTGCACCCTTTAATTTCTGCTCTGGGGTGCAATCTAGATCGCCCATGATCCTCTCCGTGGCCTTAATCCAGTACTCGGCCACATTAGAGGAAACCCCAGTGATACCCCTAAATAACTCAGTCCCATTAGACCGGAGTCACTTCGTAACCGACCCTCGGCCCCTAGATCCAGTATTGGGCTCAGCGACCCTCTCCAAAATCTTGAGCATAGCCTGGGAAAATGCGTCGTCCCCAGCCATGCGATCTTGAGACCCAGTCTCAGTAGCGAGCGACACTGGCGTCTCACTCGTATCCAAATTTGGTAGGCTTCCCGATGACGAGGACTCAACTCGAGCCCCTCTACAGCCTCTACCTTGGCCTCTAGTACCCCTTCGGCAGATACCTCGTGTGCTCATATCTAATCAAATTTATCTGTATTAAAAGTTTTATGAATCAGTTACAGTTCCAGTGTTTACTAACAAATATTTTATGTAAAACAGTACCAGAAGTTGAGAGTTTGTTTTCGTTTGTTGCAATCTCTAGTAGTTTACTATAGTTTTAGTTTAACTACAGCTTACAGTATATACTAACTAGAGTATTTTCACAGTATACTACCTATAGTAGTTTAAGAATAGCATAGCATTTTCAATTAAAGCATATATCAGTTTCGAAATACTTACAGAATCGGCGCCGGAGACTCGGTGTACCACATACTCAGTAGAAACATTTCAAATCATTTGAAAACCAATTCTTCAAAGACCAAATTTAAAACCCATAATCTACAGCCGAGTTTTGCAACCTGGCTCTGATACCACTAAATGTAACACCCCAAACCCGACCTAAACGTTATGGCTGAATCTGGCGATGTCACATAATAGTGTGTTCGAAAACTAAATTATTACAATAAAATCATTTCCATGTTATTACCCATCTTTATCTCTTATTAGTTCTAAAGGGAATCGTTTTACTTATTTAAAACATTTGCTTTAAAACGTTTCTCGTTGCGAAAGCTTTTAAAACAAAGCAGTTTAAGTAATCGTGAGTTTAGAAAATGCGTTAGCTTTTTGATAATGGAACTTCCTACGACTAGAAGTTATAATTCCACAAAAATAAATAAATAAAACCAAATTTAAGCAAAAGTCCCAAGAGTCCTCAATATACATCCCAATAATAATAAGTCCATAAAACATAAATTAAAAAAAACATAAAGTCCAAAAACTGTAGTCACCGTCGAGTCCTCCGCCGCACCGATCCGTCTAGGTCTGGGGATTACCTGTGCACATTAAACAGAGAGAGGTGAGTTTACGTAAACTAAGTGTGTAATCCCACAAAAAACAAACATTAGTAGACACAGTGCACAGTCAAAAAAAGTTTTAGGCTTAAGCCCCTTTCAGTATCAGTAATGGTTTGGGCCTTAGCCCATCTCAATCTGATATTAAATATGCGAGAGGGCCTTAGCCCATCACAATATCGATGAGTGATCATGCAAAGATTGATATCAAAGTCCTACCCAACCAGCCTCTGCACACCATCTCCGTCCAACCCTACACTCCATGTGGGGATTAAATCAACCCACCCATCCCTACACTCCAGGTAGTACCGAATGCGGCACAAAACAGTAATTTGTAGCTGAGCTGCCAGTAATATTAAGCTTAAGAGCCTTTCAGTACACTTCCCCTAAATATAATCAACCTAACCCCATGCAATACAACATACAACTAATGACATGCCATCTCATGATATCAGTACATATAACCAGTTCAGTATATATGCATACTATCATCATGCTCAATATATATAAATCAAACAGTTAGTTCACACAATTAGGGGTCTAAGCAATGCTTACCGACCCTACAGTAGGTTCACAGTCGACTTGGGTGACCCGTGCAACCTTAGCAATCAATTTAGTGAAAATGGGCTCACACGCCCATGTGGCCTGCCCGTGTGGGCCCACACGCCCATGCGGCCGCACGCTCATATTGGCCTTGGCCCGAGTGGATCACACGGCCTGGCCCAATTTTCCACACGCCCGTGTGGACTACCTGTGATGCCTATACGGCCCAAATTAGTCTAGCCCGTGTGTCGCACATGGCCTACCTGGCCATCACACGGCCGTGTCATGTACGCACGGCTTGGCCTTGTCGATCATACACCCGTGTTATGCCACACGGCCTACCACACGGGTGACCACACACTCATGTTTCGTCAATACTGAGGTTTTCGTCTTTCATCGAAACCTCATTTTCTGTGCAATCGAGTACACACCTGTATCGTTTTTTATGCCTACACGCTTCCAAGCACTCCACTACCTATAATTAACCAATACTTCACTCAATTAATCGCTTAACCAACTGAACTAAACTAATATCGAAACGAGATAAACATCTTTCGAATAACGAAACATTTACCTTCTATCAAATAACAGGAATTTCACGCCCTTATAATGTTGATGAATGATAATTAGCCCTTCGATAAGCCCCTAATCACCAAACGAATCATTATTAACACTTGTCCAAATCACAATTAAAGTTTAATCAAAAACTAGACTTACCGAAAGAGCGATGAGGACGTTGCGCAGGAAGGAAGTAAAAGAGAGGTCAAAACAAGAAAAATAGCAGCAAGGGAAAGGAAGAAAAAGGCGGCTCAGCAAATGGGAAGGCAAAAATCGGCAGCAAGGGGGAAAAGGTGAAGAAAATGATAGAGAGTTTTTGAGAAAGAAGTAGAACCGAATTTTTGGAAAAAGAAAAAGCTACCAGATCTTCCCTAATCCCCTAAATCACTCCACTACTTCCCACTACATCCAACTACTCAACTTTTTAATCCAACACAAACTCTTCTAGATGAGCAAGTGAAAACAATGCTCTTGCCAAGACTCGAACACAAGACCTCCTTCACACCATCACTCCACTCAACCACCAGACCAGTAGGCCCATTCTGTTAATTATTTACCAACTTTTACTTAAAAGCCTTTTAACCCAAGATGGGGCTTTATTTAAAAAAAACCAAAATTTGCCCAAGTCATGGCTTGAACTTGGGACCTCTCACACACACCAAGAACACTTAACCACTGAAGCAGATACACATTTGTGTCACATATTTGTAAAAATAAAAATTTAAATTTTGGGGCGTTTCAAAATTTCTGAATATATTAAGTAAGAATTTATATTTATTAAACTATCAAAACCCAATTTTTTTTTATTTCATCTTACGGTCGTTACTAGTTTTTCTTACAGTTGACCATCACTTTTGAGTGTATTTGAGCCTTTACCCACCAAAAAAGTCAATTTTTCTACCTTTGCTGCTGTCCATGTTTGCCTTCTTTAATTTTCTTTTCCAAATGGAACAAAGTTTGTATTAATTATTTGGGTAAACTACGTCTAAGGTTATTAAACTATTAGTAAGTTTATATTTTTGTCACTTAACTTTAAAAAATTACAAAATAGTCACTAAACTATTTGAAAGTTTTATTTAAGTCATTGGGTTATTAAAATCGTTGTTGTATGACTTTTTCTGTTTGCACCGCCTGCATCAATCGAAAACTCTCAATCCCATTCTCGTCTACAATTTAGTTTTTTTTTCATGAAACAACTTTGAATGTCATGAATCTGTAAATCAAAATCCAAACAATTTTATTTTTCAATCTTTGACACTGGCCGTCAAATCAACTTAGATCTAATGTATGTTCTTCTACTTGTCAATAAGTATTGATCTACTATACCGATCGTCGAATCGCCATTTGGAGCTCACTAGTCGGATTTTAAAAAAAAAAACTTAATAGCCTAATGACTTAGATAAAAACGTTTAGATAGTTCAATGACTTATATGAAAATTTTTGAATAGTTCAATGACTATTTTGTAACATTTTGAAGTTAAGTGACCAAAATATAAACTTACTAATAGTTTTTAGTGACCTTGGGTTTAGTTTACCCTAATTGTTTTGCAAGCAATGAAAAAAAATTGTCTTGTGGTTGTTATTAGCTAATAAATTTTCTCCATGTTGAAGGGGCTGAATATTTTGGGAAAAATTTTCGAAGTTTCATTCAATAGGTAGTCAACCAAACTCCCAACAATTTTAAGTTATTGTCCTCTAATAGGGGTTTTGTCTCTTGTGCTTTACCTAGAGCTAATATGTAACACCCCCGACCCGTATTCATCGCCGGAACAGGGTTACGAAGCTTTACCGGGAACTTTCAGAACATTTTCAGATAATTCATGTAAATTACTATTCATTAACTGAGATTTATTCATATCGTCCTTTATATGGACCCTCGAGGCCCAAAATGAGTATTAGAATAGAGTCAGGACTTAATCGTGAACTCTAAGAATTTTTCACGAAATTTCAAAAAAATTTCAAGGTGCAGGGCTCACACGCTCGTGTGGTCCAAGGGACACGCCCGTGTGACCTAGGACACACCCGTGCTGCAGGCCGTGTCTTACCCCGTGTAACTCTCTGACTTGCACACACGGCCATGCCACACGCCCGTGTGCTAGGCCGTGTGGTTAATTATTTCAATTCAAAATTAGGTGCAGGTTTCACACGGCCAAGACACACGCCCGTGTTCTAGGCCGTGTGGCATACACGGGCAGAGACACGGTCGTGTGTCTCAGCCGTACCACACATCTTGCATTTCTCACCCCAAACTTTACCATTAACCTACACCACATCTTGCATTCATAACCCAACCAATCCAAGCATTTTAATCAATTTAATTCTATCATTTAACATGATATATCATCACAAGCATTTATGTTTACAATCTTACTCTTTTATAAGCATACTTGTTTACCCTCACTTAATCAAACAATATATATAGCACTTATGATATCACCATGACATGAACTTAAATACATATATACATGTAACGAAACATAATCATCACTAGCCATTCCAATGGCTAGATTACAATAATCATTTACATTTTCATGCCAATATGGCCAACATAACCTATACATGCCATTACAACCATAATTGATTTACCATATATATATACTGATATAGGCCGATAGATAGTGTGAGTGATCTCCGCCAAGCTTCCAATCCAACGAGCTTCCGATTTACTCTAAAACAGGGGAAAATAAAATGGAGTAAGCATAAAATGCTTAGTAAGTTCGTATAACATGGTACTTAACTTACCATTCATTCTAATTTTGAGGTAACTATGTAAGCCACATTCAATCAATTTGACCTCAAGCCCTACACATATCCTCATTGCCCTTGTTAGTCATATATTCTATAACAATATCAAAAACATGTATGAGCTCAACAACAATCAAGTTTCCATGCACAAATGCTTTCCACAACATGTATAAATCACATCGTTATAGCTCAAGTATATTTCCATATAACTCATCTCGAGTTTAGATTATTTCATATCAAAACTTTACTCATAATTCTCGTAATATCAATGTCACATGAGTAGTGGTACACTCAAATTGCACAAGTCCATAACCAAGGATGAACATATTCATCAAATGAATTCCATGTACAAATATCATCATCTCATGTGTTCATATGTCAATTTTCATGTATCATCATTTTCATGGATTTCAGACAACTACGTGTAATAACTCATTTCTTATTCATGTCCTTTCATGTCAATATTTTTACCCGTTGAATTTATTCGGAACATCGATGGATACACAAGTAGTACACTCGTAGTGTACAAAACAGGATCCGTCAATTCATGTCCAATGGTACCCATAAGGTACTATTGCCGGGAGTACACTCTCGAGCCACATATATATATATATACAACAGGATTACCAGTCCAGGCTAAATCCTTTTTATGACATATGCTCTAAAGAGCTTGATCTGGATTACCCGTCCAGGCTAAATCCAATACATAACATGTGCTCGAGAGGACTTATATCAGGATTACCCGTCTGGGCTAAATCCTTCCATAAATGAGGTCAATAGGATTACTCGTCCATGTTACATCCCGTCTGCAACAAATGCAGGACCTCATTCATTTCGGGAAATCACATATCCATTGATTTTCCATTTTATTCAACTGGGATTTAAACATTTTTCTCAAGCATTATCGGGCATGTGATTATTTCATACATCCAAAACATTCATATAATTCAAAGAAACACATTCCACATTCATTTCAAGCATATAAGTAACATTCTCATCGTTTATCCTTTGTTATCTATCGGGCATTATCATTTAATTTAAACGTTTTTATTTATCGGGCTTGATTGGATATGTAATCATTTCACATATTTATGACATTTATACAATTTGAATAAACACATTCAATGCAAGCATGTAAATAAACACAATTTAGTTACACGAACTTACCTCGACAATGTTCGTGTACGTAAAATCTACTAATCCGACATTTTCCTCTTTCTTCGTTCTAGCTCCAAATTTGATCTATCCGGATATATACGAGTAAATTTAACATTAATTTATCACATTTCATATTTATCTGGACTCAATTTACGTCCTAGGAAAAATTACCATTTTACTCCTAACTTTTCCATAAATTCCCATTTTGTCCCTAGGCTCAGAAAATGAAATTCATGAAATCCGACCCTCTACCCAAGCCTAGCCGAAATATACATACAACTTTTACAGCACATACATTTCATAAATTTCATCCTTTTCTATGGGTTTTTACCATTTTTCATTTTAGTCCCTAAATCAAGTTTTCATAAAAAATCACTTTGTAAAAGTTGTTTATCTATCATCAATCTTTCATTTTCTACCATAAATTTCAAATTTCCAGCATATACATCCTTGACCCAATTTTTATACTTTGATAAATTTTCAAATTGATCCCCCAAATAGATAGTTTAGGTTATCCCGGTTTCAAAAATATCAAAATTACTAAAAACAGGACAAGGAAACTTACCCAATTTGGCCATGAAAGTTTCTTCTCTCTCTCCTAGGGTTTCCATATCTTATTTTGGGGAAGAAGATGAGAAAATACTATTTTTATTTTCTTTTCATCTTTTTAATTAACTAATTTAGTTGAATTCCAATTTAGTCCCTACCCTTTTCTAAAATTTCCATGGATGAGTCATCTCAAAATATCTACTAACTTTTAATTAATGGTCTAATTACCATATAAGGACCTCTAATTTTGAATTTCATAGCTATTTAATCCTTATAGCTACTAGAATTCAACTTTTGCATTTTATGCGATTTAGTCATTCTCGTAATTAAGCACATAATCGATAAAATTTTCTTTTCAAAATTTTCACATGACATTTCTAACATAATATGGTCCATATAATAAAATAAAAATATATTTTATTTTTGGCTCGAATTTGTGGTCCCGAAACCACTGTTTCGATTTCACCAAAAAAATGGGCTGTTACATAATGTGTCGTGAGTGGCTACCTAAGGGATTTGGCTTACAAATCTGAGCGCCTCATTTGGTGGACCTATAAGACCCACAAGATAGATATTAATATAGGGTGTGATATAATTATGCAAATATAACCTCACTTGCCTCAGGTTGGTGGTTCAAGTTCCCCTCACTCAGGTAACTTCATATGACACCTCTCCTTTGAGCTTTGTAGATCCAGATACTAAAGTGCTCTCGGCTCTGTGAACCAGACCCATCGGACATATTCTCACAGCATGCTTGATAATACTCTAGGATGACATATTTTTATGTATTAATTATATGTTTATTTTGAGTATGATCCTACTAAATTGAGCTATTTATGGTTTTTTATCTTATAGGGACTAAATTGAAGGCAAAAGGAAATTTGAGGGCAAAAAGCGTGAATTTAAAGTTAAATTGGGCCAACATGCGAAGTAGGAGAGAATTGGTGCCGAAAATGCAAAGTGTGGAAGATTTTGGGAGCAAAAATGCAAAAGAAGAGATTTTATATCACAAGACTCTATTTTAATTCCAATTATATTAGGATAATTATTAAGGATTATTATTTAGATTTAATTTTAAGATTTATCTTTATTTATCTTTAATTATCTTTAATTATCTTTATTTATTTGTATTTATCTTTTGGAATTTAATTAGGAATAAACTAGGTTTTCTAGTACTATAAATAGAGGATGGAGTGACACAAATTTGACTCATCTTTTTCTATAAACACTCTCTCCCCCAAAAAGGTTAGCCTTTTGTTCTTTTCATATTTTTTCAATAAAAATTCCATTTCCATTATATTTATTTCTTTTTCCACAAAAACCATGAGCCACTAAATTTATCTAGCCGAAGGTTGTCAAAGTTCCTCAAAAAGGGTTCTTGAGGCTTAGAATCTGCACTTAGCCTTCTCGACGAGTATTCATCGTTTCTCTGCATTACGGGGCTGACGCTTTTGTCCATGTCCCTTAAAAGGTGATCTTTTCAACGTGTGCAAGGAACGGCCGCTTTGTATATTTTGAGAAGGTTGCACAGTCGGTTCGTTAGCTTACTGCGTCAGAGGTTGGTGAGCCCAAGAGAAAAAATGGCGTGGCATTCGCCATTGAGAAATGATGATCTAGCATAAGATGGTCCCACAGAAGCGATTGTTGGCTAGAGTCAGGTTCCTCTAAATCATAAGTTTAAATTCTTGGAGCTGGTGGTCGTAGGCGTCCTCTTCCACTATAACTGGCTTATTCTGTTTGAGAAGGATCACTTAAAAGCCGATGATAGAATCCAAGACGGATCGAGACAACCGGAGGCTGAAATCTCTCTATAAGAAACCTTTTCTCAACTCTAATTATCTCTACTATTTTAATTTTAATTTATGCACTTTCAATTAAATCCAAACTTTTAATTCTGGTTTTTTTTTGTTTTTTTCTAACTACGCAGGTTTTCTTAGGCACGATTCGGTCCAGGATTTCGAGGAACAAGCAATTTTGCAAATCCGGTCCCTGAGGATTTGACCCTACTTCCCTTATACTATTATTTTTATTTTCATTATAGATATGATATATTTGGTGCTCTCAACGACCACATCAATGCTGGTTCTTGGCGAAGTACAGGAGACAAAACCCCCCATCAAGGGACAATAACTTGACATTGTTGAAGTCTAATCGGTTACTCTACGAATGACATTTCAAAGATTTCTCCTGAAGTAATTACTCCCTCAACATTTTACTTGCTTTAATATGGAAATCTCTTGTTTTTGTTTTGTTCTGTATCTAAATAAGTATATTCCTTTAACATAAGCATATATACTAGCTCATATAAAATTTAAAGGGAAAATATTTGGTATACTACCAGTGAAGTTTTTAAACTCCATAAGCAGGGTCAAGGTTGACAAGTGTACTGTAAGGGTATAGTAAATTACTATATATATTTAAAAAAAGTGACACGTGTCAATCTTTTAAGTTTGTTTCTATTAGTGTACCAAATACTCTTTCGAAGTTAGGAAGTGAATTTAAAACCATAAATAATATATATAAAAACACGAGTTCGAAAAAACTTTTGAATTGACAATAATACCCTTTATTTTTCATCATATTATCAAATTCATATTTAAAAATAATTATAAAATTTAATTTAAAATTTTTAGTTAAATATTTGAAATAAAATAAAAATTATGATAATTATACATTTAAAAATAATTATAATTTAATAGAATTTATGATAGTTACACATTTAAAAATAATTAGAATTTAAATTACAATTAATAATTAAAAAATTGTGCTAATTTTAAAATAGAGTTTTTAATTGCTTAGAGCTTGAGCATAAAATATAAGAAAAAATTTGTGATAATTACAATTATAATTTATCATTATTAGTTAAAAAAAATTGATTAAAACAAAAGTTTTGCTAATTTAATTGATGTAAAATAGAGTTATTAAATAGAATTCTAAGAATATTAATTATCACTTAGTTAATATTAGAGTTAATTATATTAATTAGTTATTATTTCGAGTAATGTTACTTTGCATTACTTACATAAAATATAATTGTATTGTATATTGAATAGGTTAAAAATGTTTTAATTAATATTATTTAAAAATTTTCTATTATAATATTTGAATTGTTAAGTTAATATATGTTAATTATAATCAATAATTTAAATAAGAAATATTATTTTATGCTAATTACTATAATTAAAAAATAATATTAAAAAATAACTAAATTATGTGACATTAGAAGCTAGCTATATGCAAATATATATTAATACAATTTTTTTAAAATATTGATAAAAAATATTAGTGAATATAGTAAAAAAGATATATAGCAAGAAGAATATGTTTGATAGGATTATCTAATGTTTTAATTAACCTCCTCAAAATTAAATGATAAAATCCAGAACTGAACCATTCACCCAACCACATGGCGTAAATTGGAAAGCAGAAAAATGGCCTATTACTTTTGATTACGTGTTCCACTTGAAGATATCATGTAGCTCTGAGAGATGGCTAATTGTAGAAATTAAAGTTGATCAAGTAATGAACCAAGAGATGGCTAATTGTAGAAAAGTTGATCAAGTAATGAACCAACACCATCCGCCTGTCTCCCATATGCTGGATAGCTACTGTTTTTATTTGGATTCATCCATATATTATAAACAAATCAAAGCATGAACTGGTACATGCAAGAGTAAAGAAAGTAACAATTGTCAGCATCTAATGGGTTAAAAAGGCAGGTTCAAGAAGGGACATAATCCAAGGGACCATAAGGTTCAAAGAATTCAGCAAACAGTCCCTTTTTCCGCCTAGGGTTCCACCCCATATCTTTGCACAGTTGATCATTGTACCATACATGGAGTGCACCGATACACTTTCTTCGATAGTATCCACCCGAGTATTGTTTCAAGTATTCATCCCATTTTCTCACATCCTTTTCCATCTCTTCTATGCTTGGTAGCTTGAATGTGCCGTCAAGAAGTTCAGCTAGCCATCGGCATCTTATCTCTGAGGTATACAAATTTGCAATACTTTCAGAGTATCCTATTACAGCTAGTTGAGGTATCCTTGGCTGAATGCATTCCCTGTTCCGAAAACATGACAATACTTTTATGAAAATCTTGAACCGACAAAACAACATCATCATCATTAGTTTTCAAGTTGACCTGTAGAGTGGGGTTGCAGCATCAGGGGATCCAGCTATGAAGTTTTGAAAGGTTTGGGACACGAACATGTCTTTGAGCTTTTTTTCTCCCTTGAATCCTGTGGCCAAAATCACCACGTCTGCCTCTATAGGTGCTGTCTCATCTTCCACCATAACGCCATTGTCACAGAAACTAAAACTTGGGGCCTTTTTCAATTTAATTTCTCCATCTTCAACTTTGTTATAGAATTTTTCTGGGACTGTTGAGGTCAAGCAAGAACTGATTTCCTGGAGGAAGCTATGTGTTGGGACCATGCCATGCTTTGCCAAATGAAGCTTCCTTATTATATCACTTTCAACAAATTTCGAATATGCCCATCTCTGTCAAATAATCACACCAGAGGAAAAAAAAACTATAAGAGCAAAGAAAATAAATGGCATGTCATTTGATTCGGAGTTATTGTTGTTGTTACCAGTGGTGTAAGAATAGTGGCTAAGAGACCGAGGAGAAACCCTTCACCAGGCTTATGAACCATAAGCTCTGAGAACCGATTAAGATACATATATGCCAGTGAAAACCCCCAGGGAAGATAGTCAGGGAGATGCCAGTGTGCTGTCCTGTATAAAACTGTACATGGGTTTTCTACCCCTGCAAACCAAATTGAAAGAAGAAACAAATATGGATGAATTCTAAGAGTTAGTTTAAATAGATTGTATTTACCATTTGCTGAACAGCACTCCATTGCAATGTCCAAAGCAGATTTCTGGAACCCAACAACAATGACTCTTTTGCCTTTGATGAATTCAGCAGCCTTTTCATCATCCATGGCTGCATAGTCCATGGAATGTATGACCTTACCATGAAATGCTTCCGGACCCTTGTTTGGGGGGAATTCTGGTATGTTTGGCAGACCACTGAACCGTCCCACACAAAAGATTACAAAGTCCACTTGGTAGATCTGCAAAAAGAAAGTTGATGGATGATGGATGGACATGGATGATGGAGTGACAAGCATGTAAATACCTACCTCAGTTGAAAGAGTATTCAAGTCTTCCACAATGAGCTTCCACTTGCCTCTGGAGCTGAAAGGCTCGCCAGTGCCACCCCATAAACTCCAAGACTGGATCTCTTCATCCCGGGGACCTTCATACTCAATACCAGCAACTTTGGTGTTGAATTTGATGTGGTTAAGCAAGTGGAAATGCTTTGCATAGGCCTCAACATAATCCAATACCACGTGTTTGTCGGGAAAATATTCAGTGACAGATGATGGCCAAGCAAAATCAGAGAACTGATAAAATGGCTTGGGAGTTTGGAGCTTTGTAGTCTCAAGCGCTTTGGTCCAAACCCCTCCAATGGAGCTTTGGGATTCAAAAACAATTGGATGGAAACCTTTAGATAAGATGTATTTACAGGCAAGGAGGCCACTTACACCTGCTCCAACGATACCTACCTTCCTCTCCATTGCCGTCTTGTCTCACTGGTACCTTCATAATGCTCTATTCTTCTTTGCCTCTCTATTTATACATCTCTTTGTATAAGACCAATAGCAGTAATAGATATTTTATGATATATGTGCAGTTATTTTGAAAGAATTAAATAATAATTTTGCAGCTGCTTCAATTCTAACACCCCAAACTCAATCTAGAAATTTAAGTCGAATCTGGACGAGTTACACCAACGTAGTAAAAACGTATTTCTTTCCAAAGTTTTAACTTTGAAAACTAGAAATTTATTTTAGATGATTTAAATGATTTTGAAGTTTCGTTTTAAAACTTGACAGATAGTGACGAAATTATAAAAAGAAAAATAAAACAAATCCAAAACAGATTACAAATCCAAAGGATTAAATTGTAGTTATCTCAGTGCAAAATAATCTGAGCTCCCCCACGCCGTCTGATCCTAAATCAAATGTTTTCCTGACAAATAAAAGTAAGACAAAGGGTGAGTCACCATGCACCAAGTATAACCAAACTCAAATAACAATAAACAAAACGTAATATATAAGTCATAGTAACGCAAGCATTTGATAACAGTTGTATAACCAGTACGGAACAGATCTAGAGTATCACAGGGATTTCAACAGAGGTAGTACAACAGAGCAAAGAAAAATAGAACGGAAGATAACAACGCAATTCAAACAAAACATAATAGAATGGAACAGAGCAGAGCAATGTTGAACAGAACAGAACAGAATAGCGCAGATCAGAGCATGTATGTTTATACAGATGCAGTATTTTTTAACATACCAGAATGCATATTTATCAAAAACATTCTACCCATGTAACATCCTCAAAAACCCCTTGGTCGTAAATAATATGAGATAAAATTTTAGTGACATAAGGTATAAGATCAAAGAAAATGAAATTTGTAAGATATCATAAGAGAGTTAAATCAAAAAGCATGACATGATGTATAACTGATTTCTCGATAAAATGAGAAAATGATTTAAAGATGATAAAAGAGAATATTGAGGAGTATTAAAAAATAATAATAATAATAATTAAGAAGTAGGTTTTAGTATATTGATTTAAAGTAAGGACCAAATCGTAAATATGTGAAAAGTTTTTGGCTCAAATGTAAATATTCAAAATTTAAGAGATCAAAGTGTAAAAATAAGAAAGTTGAAGGGCCACAAGTGAAAATAATCCAATTTACTATGATATGGAATTGGCATGCAGGGACCAAATTGAATAGATAAAGAATTATGAGGGACTAAATCGTAATTTTACCAAATTAAGTGATGATTTAAGGATGTAATTTTAAAAGATCATAAAAGTCAAAATAGTCAATTAGAAAGAGAGAGAACTCTAGAAGGTAATAATGATGTTGGAGATATTTTGATGATATTTTATAATTATTTAATTAGATAATTATTACTTTATTAATATTTTTAATGAGATGTTTTATTAATATATTATTATAAATAGCTAGTATAAAAGAAGAGGAAGATGAAAAAAAGAGAGAGAGAGAGAGAGGATTCTCCCATCTTTCCAACGTGAGTGAGGGGGAGAGAAGAAGAAAATTTTGTTATTTTTACAATTTGGCCCTTCCACAAAAAATCCACCATTTTCAGCAAGAATTTCAAGAAATTTTCATAATTACCAAGAGAGAAAAGTGATAATGAGACTATGGAGAACAATAAAATCACCTTGGATTCAAGAAAATGGAAGTTGGAGGAGAGAGAAAACTAAATTAAAGATTGAAATCAATAGGAGAAGGTAAGAACATCAAGATTTCAATATATTTTTAAGTTTGATATTATTGAAAAAGTATGAAAATGATGTTAAAGTAGAGTTTTCTTACATAAGGTTTTATGTTCTTAATATGTTAGTGAAGGGAAATAAGAGGAAGTGATGGGAAATATTGTAGAGAAAGGAAAGGTGGGTGTTATAAACTTGGTTATCAACATTTTGTACTAAAACAGTTTTGGACAGCAACAGTAGTCTGACTTTGAAAATTCACCAAAAATTGTAGAAATTGAATTAGAGATTAATTAAAGTATTAAATTAAAGCCTACTGAGTCTAGTTTTACATATAAGAAACGGTGTAAGCAAAAGAATTTCATATGATGAGATATATGAATTTTTGTGAGACAAGGTCAGATTGATTTCGGGTTCCCCTGTTCTGACTTTGGAAAATAATCAAAAATTGTATAATAAAAATAATAATTAGGGGTTTAAATTTATATGTTTAAATTTTTAATGAGTCTATTTTTAAGAGAAACAAACAGAAACATCATCCAAACCCCGTACTAAGAGATAATTAATTTTTAGTAAAGAAAAAGAACGGTTGTCAAACAATGAGTAATGTATAAATTTGAAGATTTTACTGTACTTATTGGCTAAATTATAAATTCTAAAATTTTTATGGTAAAAAGATATTTGAGTCTAAAAACATCAAGCGGATCTTAATTTAGAATTTTGTAGCTCAAGATATAAATAATTTAGTGACTATGACTCAAGTGGACAACTTTGATATGAACACATAAGTAAATAGTGGAATTATAGATAATGTTACATATAAGCATGTTATATACTAAAAGCTAAAGATTCTAACAAATATATATACATAAAGGATGTGGAATGGAGAGGAGGAGGAGGAAAAATATATGAATATATATATATATATATATATATATATAGTAGATGAATTTGAGATGTTTTGAAATGGTTGTAGGTGATGGAATGATTGATACATATGAGTATGTTTAAACGAATTGATAACATAATAAGTGAATAATTGTTAATTGATGTGAATTCTTTGTTAAAATTTTATGAAGAATTAAATTGATTGGCACAATTTAGAAATAAATATGAAATATACATAAAGTGGGTAAACTAATTTTGCAAGTGCAAGTCCTCCAATGGTCTTATTTGTAAAATTTTAATATTTGTGTTAATTTTATAAACTTTGTTATATTTAATTGAAAGTCATGTTTTTATGAGGACTTGAGATTAAAAATAGACGTAAGTGGATGATATGTAAAATAAAATGGTGGTTATGACATCTGAATACGGTTTTGGTAATGATATAAAATAAATAAATAAAAATAAAGCGTGGAACTTGTAGGAAATGGAGATGACATCACGATGATAAGTTTGCCATGTCACGACGTGGAAACCCCCAACGTCGCGACGACAGTTCAAAATTTTTTATGAACTTTACAATTTAACCTTTGATCAATTGTGGATGTTTTAATGAGCTCCTTTAACTCATAATTAGCTCTATCGTAAATTCAATTATTACTAAAAATTAGTTAATGATCTACATTAATTAAATAATAAGATAAATTGATCTAAAAATTTTAGTAGTTGCTTCAGCAACGAATGTGACATCCTGATGTCTTGACTCGGCGATCGGGTCGGGTATTAGGGTGTTACAACCCAACTCCGCTACACATCGAAATAGAGTTCCCTAGAACTCGTCCAGTCAGATCACACTAACAGGCAACTGTGGACAGTGCCACAGTATTTTGCAATTAAAACTACCAGATCGAATACATGTGGTCAAGCCACTACAGTACAGTCAAACTGCCGAAACAAAAGTGTGGATAAACCACCAGATAATGCAAATCATTAAACTGCCAGAAACTTCCTCCTTTTACATTAACCCAAGTCAATGTGTCATGGCATGCTATTGTAGAATTAGAGTAATGAGAATGTAAGTCATGCTATCTCTCAATAACAGAATTAGTAAATATGGGAGTCCATGTTTTGTAAAACAGACTTATCAAACCTCAATAAACCATATCAAATTTTCCATGAAATCACATGCACGGTTATAAATCAGAACCAGTAACAATCAGTCTAACATGTTCAGATATCGTATATTCCTCATCAACAGAGTGACGCAGAGGCACACCAACAAACTTAACGGAATACAGATCGTACCTAGATAATTTGCACACATAGACAATAGCACATTACGTTCTGACAGATCCTACTCACTTAGGTTCAACCATAACAGATATATGTACATATCACAAGTTGTTCATTATCAGATCATCAAATATCAAGTTATATAGTCTAATTCAGATTGTACGGACCTTACAGTAGGCCTGCGCCCGTTTCGAACGACGCTTGTGGCCCTAGGGAAAATTTTCAAATATAGATTCACACGCCCGTGTGGTTTCACATGGCCTGGAGAACTGGCCCGTGTGGCTCTACACGGTCTAGCACACGCCAGTGTGGTCCTAATTATCAAACAGTGAGTTACACGGCCTGGACACATACCCATGTCCTTGCTCGTGTGGCTCACATGGCCTAGGCACATGCCTATGTCCATGCTCTTGTGGTCCTAAATCATAAACAGTGAGTTACACGGCCTAGACACACGCCCATGTCCATGCCCGTGTGGTCCTAAATCATAAACAGTGAGTTACACGGCCTGGGCACACGCGTATATCCTTGCCCGTGTGGCTCACACGACCTAGGCACATGCCTATGTCCCTGTCCGTGTGGTGTCGACAGCCACAATTTTCGGCGTTTGAAATTCACAAAGATAGGAAGTTTCGGTACGAACCTGATACGAATTCGATGCAGAAACAACCAGGATGACTTCTCGTCCCCCTCGCACGAAATCAACAGCACAAACTTAGAACGTTGAAAGAACGTTACTCTTGAGAACTTCGTCTGACAAAGACTTACACAACTCAGAATCCATTCCAACGAAAAGAACTAAACGTAACTTCGACCATCATCAAACTCAAACAAATAAACTTGACAAAGGCATTTACAGTTCGATTGAAGATTAATCGCACAAAGGAAGGATTCAACTATAGAATAATAGAGTAGAAGAAAGAAAAGATAAAAAAAAAATAATATTGAACGGAGAGAAGCAAAAAAAAAAAAAGAAAGAAAAAATAGAATGAGAAGAGAACCTTCTGAATATCCCATTCGGAAGTTAATTAACTTGTTTTCTTTACAAATCAAACAAAACAAATAAATTACAAAATGGCGCAAAATATTTCCCTATTACGTACACAAAGACTCGAACACAAGACCAAAGGATATATAAACACTTAACTATTGAACCAACAAGCTCATTCTTGTTATTAGATGATTGAAATTAGAACTTATGCCACGCAATCCAGAATAAGGGTTTGATAAAAATAACAAAATTTCAAGGAATAGGATTCAAACCCAGAACCTCTTACACATGACCAAAACACCTGAACCAGATCAATTTCCTTGTCAAAAAATTCCAAAATCTAAACTCAAAATCGAAGGATGACCATACTTGGTTTCAAAACCCAATTTCTTCTAACCTGATTTTTGAGATGTTACATTAATTTATTTTGCTTGGGTGAGCTAAGAATGTTGGTAAACCGGATATAAGAGAGTCTTTTTTTTCTCAAAAGAGCCCTTAAGAAAATGCGAAAAAAATCAATTAAGTCCCTGTATTAAATTTGTATCTACTTAAGTCCCTCCGTTAATGGTTCGATAATTGATCATGTTGACCACTAAAATAAATTGAAAGATCAATTAGATGGTGACACGTGATAGTTTCTAGTTTAATCTAATATTTTTCCCATAGAAATAATTGAAAAATCATAAAAATTATTAAAATAAAAGAAATTATCAAAAAAATATTAATATTTAAAAATATGAAAATTGATATAAATATATAAATATTTTAAATATATTTTAAATATTATAAAAATATAAAAAAAACTAATAAATTATAAAAAAATATAAATTAATAAAACATATTAAAATATATAAAATTTATTAAAATTATATAAAAATAAAAAAAAATTATTAAATTGATATAAACTTATAAAAATTATAAAAAAAATCATAAAAACTTGAATTGAACCAAATCAGTTGGTTGGACAGATTAGATCAAAATCGATAAGGGTGTCGGTCCCGAGAAAGGAATTTGATCAATTAACCTGGGAACCGAAAGGTTGAACCGATGTTTTATTTTTTTTATTTTTAAAATTTTTTATTTAATTGAACTAGACTAATTAGTCGAACTAGCAAACCGGTGGCCTAATCAATTCAACCACCGATCTGGTTTTGAAAACCTTGGTTAGAATATTTCAATCTAACATATGCTAATAGTTGGATAATGAAATGTTTATTTAATAAAAATATTAAAAAACAATCAATTCAACCTTCCGGTTCCTGGGTCTACCAATCTAATGGCTTTCCCCGAACCAATACCCTTGCTAATTACAAGTTAATCAGTCTATTTCAAGTTTTTATGACTTTTTTTTTATATTTTTATAAGTTTATATCAATTTTAATATTTTTACAATTTTTTAATAATTGTAATACGTTTTTAAATTTAAATATTTTAAATAAGCTTTACTAAATTTATAATATTTATAAGTTTTTTATCATTTTAATAAGCTTATATCAATTTTTATATTTAATATTTTTATTTTTATAGTTTTTTTATTTTTATATTTTTTATAATTTTATGGGAAAAACATTAGATTAAACCAGAAGCTACCGCGTGTCACCATCTAATTGATTCGTCAATTTATTTTAACAATCAACGTGGTCAATGATAAAAATTGTTAATAGAGGAGCTTAATTGATTGTTTTAGTTAACAAAAGGGGCTTAATTGAATTTTTATTTTTTTTTGCATTTTCTTAAAGGATTTTTTTTTGACATATAAGCCTTTATTTTTAAATACTTTACTGTTACTAGAAATCCTATCACACGCGTATGTTTGTGGAAACCATAGATTTGGAATACAAATGTATGTTTAAAAATAACATACAAGAAACAACGAAACTTATGGTTGTAAACTAATTAATCATAATAACACATTAAATATGTACTATATTAAAATTTAAAAATTAGATTAAATTATGAGTAAACAACATTTAAATACATAAATACAGGAGATAAACAATACTAAATGCACTATAATTTATTATCATGGTTTTGTCATCAATTGTGAGTTAGTATCGAGTTAACTTCTGAGACCAACTCAATTAATAAAATTATTTTTATATATACAACTGGTGGAGATAGTAAATTATGCATATTAGAAAAATGTATAAAAAAATTCAATAAAATTTTGGTCGAGTGGTAAATTTAAAACTTTATTAATCAAATTGGCATGAGTTCAAATCTCACTATATGAATATTTTTCTTAGTTTTTGTTAAAATGAAAAGACTAAAATAGCTTTGAATAATATGACCTATTTTAATTATGGAATGACGTTTTCATAATTTCCCAAGTAATCCGTTACACAAACTTAGTCAGGGGTTTTATTAATAATATATATAAAACTAGTGGAGATAGTAAATTATGCATATTAAAAAAAATACCAAAATAAAAATTTGATTGAGTAGTAAATTTAAGATTTTATTAATTCAATTGGTGCATGTTTAAATTCCACTGAATGCATATTTTTCTTGATTTTGTTAAAATAAAAAAACAAAAATATTTTTAAATAATATGATTGATTTTAATTATGAACAAATATTTTTATAATTTATTAACATTAATATTTTAATAAGAAATTTTATTGATAATAATATAGATATTTTTAAAATAAATAATGAAGATAATTTATAAGTGAGTTGGTGTGAAATGTAAATATGTTGGCATGAGAATATTGAATGGATATGAATATTTAAATATTTCAAAAGGAAATCATTTCATTAGTCACCATCAGTCCATTATCTACAACTTCCTATCAATTTCATAAGATATTTTAGTATCTTCATCGAAATGCATTCATAACCAAAAAATAATAATAATAATAATATTTTTTTCAATCACCGAATTAGATCAGATTATAAAAATATTCAACTAATAATTGAGAATTCGGTTCTCACGGCAATTTTAAAATTTGTTATCAGTATTTATTTTTTTAATGGGTCTATAAAATATGAAAAATTAATTATTGAATTTATTTTAATAGATACTTTAAAAAATAAAAAATATTTTTTATTTTTAATTAAATTTAATTAAATACTTTTAATATATTCAAATTAATTATGTATATTTACACTTGTTTTATACTATTTAGTGTTTTTTATATATATAATAGTGTAATTACCATCATAATTTTCTTCACAATTTGTCATATAAGTCAAATTTATAATGTAGTGGTGAAAAGCTGACAATATAATTCTTAAGGTTTAGCTTCAAAACCTATCAATTGAAAATGAATATTTTTTTAAGTGTGAATAATTTGCCATTGAAATAACTTTTTTAAGCAAGAATAGTAGAAAAGCTGTGAAATAATAATGTTAAAACTAGATATATTGATACTTAAGTGAGAATGAATTTACTTGAATAAAATTTATTAGTTTTTTAAATATGAGGTGGTAGTTTTTTTTTCCTAACATAGTGGATAAACATGTTTAGAAATTTAAATTTTTAATATTGAAAAAAATTAAAAAATTTTGATAATGTGATAAATAAGTACAATTTGATAATTTTTAATGTTTTATTTTAATTTCTATCACTTTTTTTTATTTTAATCCTTAATTTTTTTACTTCAATTAATCTTCAAAAAAAGATATTTTTAGGGTAATCAAAATGAAACCGACTTTTAAGTTGGATGACCAACGTAAAAAGATAAGCATGATGTGACATTTGTAATTAAACACCATTAGGGATTTAACAGTTAAGTGATTAAAATGAAAATATCCTAAAAAATGAGTGACCAACTAAATAATTTACCATTTTATGTAAGTTTTAATGTCTATATTTTTTTTTACATAAGTGTGAAATCATTACTTAAGGGAACATTAAAAACTTTAAAAAATATATTTTTTTAAAAAAAACTTAAATCATCGCAATTTATAATTTAAAGTACCAAATTAAATATGATATTTTATTAGAGATTTTTTTTAGATTTTAAGGTTTAAGCCTAAAGTTTAAAATCTGTTTCTAAATACATAATAAAAATTCAATAAGAAAAAGAAGCATGGACCAAGGACCTGCCTAGTACCTAATACATTTATGCTGCTTTTCAATTTTGAAATTGCTGAGCTTGCTTTTAGAACAATACTACTCTACACTCGCCTCTTTTGTCTACTTGTTCGGTGGTCGTTGTTTACCGCTATTAATTCACGAATCGTCCAAGTTAGCCAAAAAAAAAAAAAGAAAAAGAAAGAAACAAATTGTTTGAAAGCAATATATCATATTAAGGATATTTTGATGATATAACAATTGAATTTATATATCATTCATGCCATTTGAGATTTATTATGTCGAAATTGAGATTTTAATATTAAGTATGTGCATCGAAAATGCAATAAAATAGCTGATTGGTTAGGAAAGATTGTAGAAGAAATAGTTATTAGCTTTCATTTTATCCTAATCTCTTGATTTTGTTTTAAATATACTGCATGAGAATGCTAGAGATTAATTACTATATAATAGCTTTTACCCTCATTAATATTTTTTTTTTGTAAAACAAAAAGGAAAAATTAATGTCTGTATCTATCTTTAGTGTATTTTGAAAAGCTGTGAAATAATGTTAAAACTAGATATATTGATACCTAAGTGAGAAATTATATTTATTTGATAAAAAATTATTTTTGATTAGTTTTTTAAATATGAGTTGTTGTTTTTTTCTGGATAATTTCTTAAATTTTTTTTTTTTTTAAAATCGTAAGTTTTGAAGGGAAAGATAGTCAAGGAGTAAAATTTAAAAAGAATAGAAGTTTTTTATAAAATTGTAATACACAACCCCATTTGCTTACTAATTATAAGTGTCATGGGTTGCATAATCCAAGTCCGTGACATAAGGAGTTAGTTGTGTTATACATCAACAACAATATGCTATTATAAAGAGATAATTGATGTAAACTTATATTAAATTCATATGGTGAATTTGCATCGAATAAAAAAAGTGAAAATCAAGTCAACAAAATTAAAAGATATATGACAGGTGCATGCAATATTGTTTTTATGCATATTTTATTTTATGTTCTTTAACATAATTATTTATGAAGTTTATAAATATAACAAATTTAATTAATTGATATGGGTTATCAAATTAAATTAATTAATTTAGGCTAAAGGGTCAAAAAAGCCCTTAGTAAAAACATCAATTGAGCCCTTAAGAAAAAACTCACCCAATTGAGTCCTCAGTGACCCAAAAAAAAAATCATTTGGCCCCTTCTGTTAACAAAAACCATTAGTTGACTGGTTTGATCATTAGCTCAATTGGATTAATAGTTGTATGATTAATGTCATAATTCATTTGATTACACTGATAACTAGATGAATGTATAATTCATCAATACTCTTAAATTTATTTATACACTATAATATCATTACATCAATAATTAGAAGAATGTACAATTGATCAATATTCTTGAAATTATTTGAACACTACAATATCATTACATTTTTAAATGAATCGTGTAACAGCCCGATTTTTTAGTGATATCGAAAACAGTGGTTCAGAGCCACCAAATTCGGCGAGTAAGTTCGTAAATATCATTATTTAATATTTACGAGTCAAATGTGGTTTTAAAAAGATTTTTGAATTGGTAATTTGTGTTTTATAATGATTTATTAGGTCAAGTGGTTTTAGAAAGTGAGGTATCGGGACCTCGTTTCTATAAACCGAGCTGTAAATATTTATAAAAATATTTACGGTGTGTCATTAAGGTGCCATTAATGTTTCGTTGAAAAATTTTAACGTTTCAATAGTTAATTAATTAAAAAGGACTAAATTGGAAAAGGTGCAAAACTTGCTAATTATAATAACTAAGTGATTAAATGGCTTAATTAATAAATGATGAGGGACTTAAGAAATAAATAAACCTAAATTAAAAGACGAGGCGGCATATGAAGAGAAAAATAATAAAATAAAGCCATTCAATGGCAAAATGGTAATTTGTTTGAAATTAAAATGAAATAAAATCGACATAGGGAGAGAGCTTTAAGCTGGTTTTTTTATATTTTTGCTTCATGTGAGTTCAATTTTTACTCATTTCTTGTAATTTTTATGTTTTTTAGATTATTACAATTAGGTCCAACTAAATCATAGCTTTGTTTTTTTATTTTATTAAAAAATTTAGAAGTTTTCATTGATAAATATTAAATGTTTTTGATGAATAACATAGATTTAGAGTTTTGATTTTGTTGTATGATGATTTTATAAAGTGATTCTGTTAAATACTGATTTTAGTATTAAATTATGAAAAAGTTAAAATATTAGGGTTTGATAGTGAATTTTGGTTTATTAGGGGCTGTATGAAGGCCTAGAATATTTGGATAGATTATTGATTGAGAAAATTTGTTAATTTGATAGATTAACTAATTAAGGGATTAAATTACAAAAATTGTAAAAGTTTAGGGTAATTGTGTAAATTTGAAAAAATAAAAGGGTATTAATTGTAAAATGAATTGGAAATGGAATATATGCTAATAAATGAATAATTTTATATTTTAGATCAAGATCCCGTAGATACTTGTGAAAAAAGAAAAATAGCAGAATAGTCCTTGAACTTTTATAATTACTACAATTCAATCCAGGTAAGTTCGTACGGTTAAAATTTAACAGTTGTATTAACTTGATGAATGGTATTATGCATTTATTTATTGTTGGAAATAAATTATTGTTGGAATTATAATATTGAATTGGATATTCGGTTTGAATGGAACGCGGAATTTGTGTACATTCGTGATTTGGTGTATGATGGTATTGGAGGGAGATATCATCATTTTATCCAAGTAAACCAGGGTTCAGTATTTGTTGTGAACTCTCGTTTTTTTACTTTTTGTTTGGCGTAATTGGGTGAATTAGCTCTTATGAGCTTCTGTTCAGCTCTTACAAGCTTCTGTTCAGCTTTCGAGCTTCTGTTGGCATATTTAAATGGATCAGCAATTATGAGCTTCTATTGACAATGTACTCTTATCCGTAAGTCGTTCTTCGAATGAAAAAAAAAAATTGGTAAGGTGATTTATTAAATGAATTTGAAAGACATGTTATTTATTTTTATATTGATTTGAATACGGATGTATTTATCAATAGAAGTTGTGAATGACAGGAAATTGACAGTGAATGATAGGGAAATGACATGAATGATTTTATTTATTTGACTTGTTATAGTAGGTTCGGTAAGATTTTGTTTAACCCGTCAAACTTACTAAGCTTCATTTAAGCTTATTTGTATTGTTTAATGTCATTATAGATTTTCGGAAGGTTGGACGATCGGATCAGCACTCAAACCAAACTATCCAGCTTATCTCGGTAGTTTTTGAAACGTTCAATACGGTTTATATGGCATGTATAGGCTTTTGTATGGTCTTGGTCAAAGCTTGGCTTATGTAAATATTATGAATAATATTTTGTTTATATAACCAACTTGTATACATATTGGTATGAGAATGAGGTATATTTGTGATGTTAGTATGAGTGATATATAGACATATATATATGTTTTTGAATTGTGGTGAATTTTGGTATCTTTGTTAGGTAAATTGATTAGGTATTGTTATGGAGAATTGATGAATTGAAATGATATTTATTTTGTTGTGAAAATATTATATACTTTTGGTACCATTGAGGGTACATTGGTTTGACACTATATAGGTTGGTTTGACGTGTTTAAGGCTCGATTATTGTCATTTGAATTGGTATTTTTGATTGGTTTTATTATGAATATTGATATGTTATGAAACGTTTGAAATTTCTGTCTGTTTGATCTGTAAATCTCGATAATGCTCTGTAACCCTATTCTGGCGACGAATACGGGTTAAGGATGTTACAGATCGATTCAAGTTTATCAATGATTGTATGATTAATTCTATAAATTATTGACTCGGATAATATTGCATAATTACTTGTATAATCCATTCAATTTGATTAATGGTTATACGATTAATGCCATAATTCATTCAAATTGTTTTGAAGATTTTGATTTCAACATGTTTAAGTAACGATTTTTAAATAAAATTAAATATATCAAACAATTTAAAAGTTGTGAATGGTACTTATATAATTAGAGTTTTAGATCCTTTCATATGATCTTGAGTAGCAAGAATGTTCGCATTTTTTATACCAAATACTCCGTAACAAAATGTTTTAGCGAAAAGTCTTACCTTAATGAGTGTGATTAGTTTGATGAATTTTTTTAACATTAATCTCACTAGGCTTAATTTTTGAAAATATCCTCAATATTTATGGGTTTTTAGGTTTGAGCCCTTAACCTTTCTTTTTTTTAGATTGACACCCTTAACGTTACGATTTTTCAGAAATCAACCCAATTTTAACGGGAAGCATGACTTAACCGTCAGTCAACTACAAGTAAAGGACGTGTCAAGGATGCTTGATCAATTTCAAAGATGCTTACCCCTTCCCTCTCACTCCTCACCGTCCCAACCCCTACCACCGCTCCCTTCCCTCTCACTCCTCACAGTTTATCTCACCACAAACGTCCCCAAAACCTTCTCCATCTCTATCTCCATCCTCATCCTCCTTCCCTCATCATCATCAATAGCGTGGTGGTTAGCAGGATTCTAGCTAAAGGTAAAACTCAAAAGATAGGGAGAACTGTTAAAAGTTAGATTTCAAATTCCTGCTCTCCATCAAACGAAAATGAACAGGGAAGTGTCATCACGAGAAAGCAAGAACTCGGCAGAGATTCGACGGCGGATTCGACCAAGAGTCAAGGGATTGAACTACACGCTGCTTAGATGGGAGAATCGATTTCAATGGAGGAGAAGGTTCTTCCTTTTGCGTTTCAAATCTCACCCTCGGTTAAGGGACCTTGCTCATCAATAAGGAAGAATGGTCAATAGAGTCACATTTTATCAGAGGGGAGCAAAAGTGAGAGTTTTGAGTCAAGACGACTTCAACGATCAATATCGCCTAGAGTTAGGTGGTTGAAATCAACTGAGATACAACTTACGGTCAGGCAAAAACAATGAAGAACCCACCGATAGTGATATTACCAACACCGGTCTTCAACTTTCACAACTACCACTCTTCCGGATTCCAAACCAGAAGGCTCCCACCTTGATATCAGGAAGAGTATCGAAGCTGGGTAATGGAAGTCCCAGTAGCAAGTCTCACGAAGAGGATTCTCTAGGTTCAACTGGCAAACACTATGGCTCCCTTAGCTCTTCGAAAGTGGGTAATGGAAGTCCTAGTAGCAAGTCTGACAGAGAGGATTCTCAAGGTTCAACTAGCAAACACTATGGCTCCCTTAGCTATTCGAAGGTGGGTAATTGAAGTCCTAGTAGCAAGTCTAATCGATCGATGGTTGGACACAACGGCGGCAACAGCTAGAGGGGAAGAGAGAAAGAGGGAAAGAGGAGAAGAACAAAGAAGATAGAAACAAAATGAACAAAAAAAGAATTTTGTTAAACATTTGTTTATAGATGACATCATCTATGACCCTGTGCTTATGTGGCACGCTACATAAGTTACTTCGTTGTCCTGCAGTTTGACTAATGGTCAACTCACGTTTTCTGTTAAAATTGGGTTGGTTTCTGGAAAAATAGTAAAGTTGAGGTGTCAATCCAAAAAAAAAACAAAAGTTAAAGATTCAAACCCGAAACCCATAAACGTTGAGGGTATTTTCGACAATTAGGTCGTCTCATTATAGGTTCTTATTATATCTATTTTTTTTTATACAAGGCCTAGAACTACACGTAATCCCTCCCCAATCTTTAAATAGAAGAATAATGCGTTTCAGCACACGAGCCCACACCCTCCTGCACTGGCAACAATGTTGATGCCAATCAAGCTAAGACTCAATTGACTTAATTCGATGATTTTAAATGCAAAATTACTCTATAATTTATGGGCTGAAACATTATTGATGGCATGTTATATCCCTTCAAAAACATAAAGGTCTCCATGCAATATGCTAAAAAATGGGTGGTATTCAAGTAAAGCAAAAAAAACTAAACTTTTATTATCTCTCTTCGTTACTCTTAAAAAAATTTGGGTAAGTGAAATATAATATTTTGGTCGAATCGATTGGATTTAGTATCCATCAATATACTTTTCAAATAATTTTTTATAATAATTTTTAAATTTTATATGAATTTATATAATTAATCAATTGTTATTGGACCATCTATCCAATCAATCAAATTGAATCGAACACCAGCCCAATTTTTGAAACATAGGTGAAAAGTCGAAATTCTCTAAATTCTAAAGTGGCATTTACGTTTGGCAAAAAAAAGAAAAAGAGAAGAGGCATTAACGTAAAGTAACGGATAACGGTTAGAACATGAACACGCGAGGGGTCCGTGCCAAAGCTTCATCTCTCATTCTGAGTCTCGACTCACTTTTGGCGTTTTTGGCCCCCCATGTTCAATCGATCAAAGCTTTTTCTTGTGCTTTCAAATTTCCGTTTCATTTCGATTAAAACCTTCCTTTTTTGAATTAAATGGAAAAGGGGATGATAGTTCTTTGATTTCTATCATTTTTATTTTAAATGAATTATGCTGATTGTCATCAAATTGAGAGAAAGTGTAGTAGCCGATGAAGATTACAGATTATCTATTGGGCTATTCGCCTCCTATTTGGGCGACTTTTGTTGCTGGAGTTTTTTCAGTCATAACAATTTCCCTTTCATTGTTTCTTATTTTCGAGCACCTTTCTTCATACAAGAATCCTGAGGTAAGTTTTTGTGTTTTTCTTTTTTTCTAATTGAAATTTTCATTTTTTTTCCTTATTTGGTTTTGCATTTTTGTTTAAAAAAAATTCTGTGTTCTTGGATTGACAGGAGCAAAAGTTCTTGATCGGAGTTGTTCTTATGGTTCCTTGCTATTCTGTAGAATCGGTGAGTTTATTTGTATTAGTTGAATGGAAGCATTTGAATCTTATAGATACATATTTTATGTAATTCAGATCGTGACACTCCCTAGTATTTTGCATTAATTTCTTCTATTTTGTTTGATTAAATAAGAGTCTCTAATAATGTAAGGCTAAAATCATTATAAATTAAAATTTTTACAATGCTTGAAATTGTTGCTCCATTTTCTGGACCGTTAGGTGATAGTTGGTCCTTTGGCGATATAATGGAATGCACGTCAGAGTGAATTCACTAGCTAAATGTTTTATGATCAATGCTGGAAACTTTTGCTTCTAAAGATGCTTGCAGTGGGAATTTTTGTTGTTAGACTCCTGTGACTCCTTTTATGACTCTTCAACAGTCTGATCTAATATTGCTAACATGCTTATTTGAAGCTATGAAGTTAATCTACATTGAAAGGTGTGGTTGTTAGTTGGATACATTTGTTCATAAAAAAATTGACCTATATTCAACTTAGGTTACTATTTAAGTTTTGAGTATAGTTTTGGCACAGCATGCAACATGTTAATTTTGCACCATGCATCTGATGTAATTATATGTTATTTTCAGTCTTACTAACCTGGATTATTTTAACAGTTTGTATCATTGGTGCATCCATCAATTAGTGTTGATTGTTCGATACTACGTGATTGCTATGAATCATTTGCGATGTATTGCTTTGGAAGATACCTTGTTGCTTGCTTGGGTATGTTCATTTCAAAGACCTTGAACTTCAAATAAAGATTTTATTTCTTATCTCTGGATCAGCCTTGCACGATATTTCATTTAGTTTACAGTTTCTGTGGTGATATTGTCTTTGTTATTTGCTTTGCTTATGCCCTTGAATCTGAATTTTGGACACCTAGATATTATTTTCAATGTCATTGAATAGTCATTTCAACACTTCGCTTTTTCATATCTTTACTGTTTAAGAATATATAGGTTCTTCTGATGTCTAACATACCATAATCATAATTCCCCTTAATGCACTAAAAGGAATATGCACTACTTTGTTAGTAAGCAAGGTACAGGATGTGATTTGCAGCTCTTCCCTTTAGCATTGATGACCAGCTCAAGGCTCGACATTGCACGTTCTACATGGTGGCCATAGGCTGTTTCAGTTACTAGCCAACGGTTGATTTTAGTTTTAAAGTTATTTGGTGCTAGCAATGTCTTGCATTGAGTTACTGATGACAAACATTTGAAATAACATGCATTAAGACGCACAGACATTGAGAAAAAGGATATTGTAAATATTTCATTAAAGAGATTTGAAAGAAGAATGGATAATTCTGTACTTATGTCAAACTTATTTATACATGCTTTTCTTCTCTTCATGTATTTGACATTATGGATCTAAAATTCTAACAAATATTTGTCAGAATTCATAAATTAAAGTTAGTACAAGATATATGAATTTATGGTTTATGGATTTTCCAAAGCTCTATTTTACAGGACAAGCGTCAAAGTGCAGTAATAGTTTTTTGTGCTTTGACAGCACAGGTTAATTTTGAATATTTCATTTTGCATTGTTCTTCTCCCTTATATTTTCTAATGCTCTTCATTTTTCGGCGTTAATATTGTTTATAGTTGTGGCTGATGTTGAGAAAAATTATTTTCTTTTTGGAATCTTTCCTTCAATTTCTGCTTTAAGGTGGGGAAGAGAGGACAATTGCTTTCATGAGAAGATTGGGACGTGCAAGTTCTAAAACTCCACTATTGGGACACAGTTGTGAAAAAGGAACTATTAAGCACCCATTTCCTATGAAATATTTCCTAAAACCATGGAAACTTGGTCGATGGTTTTACCAAGTTGTCAAGTTCGGCATTGTTCAATATGTAAGTTCTCTTTAGCTTGAAGAAAATGAAATACTTATTTTTTATTTTGTTGTTGGTTTCCTTTTTTAATAGACTTGTATGCTTCCTTAACAGATGATAATCAAGATATTGACTGCTCTTTTAGCAGTAATTCTTGAAGCTTTTGGTGTGTATTGTGAAGGAGAATTCAACTGGGAATGTGGGTAAGATGATCTTAATGTAGAATGTTGCTGGTGATATTGAGGATTTTGTGTGATTTATCAGTAGAAAGACCTTTTTTTCTGGTTAGAAGAAAGTAATTCTAAAAGATTGCGATCCACATTGATGCCTCTTTTGGTGCTTCACCCGCTAAGCAACAAGCCACCTAAAACCTAAACTTATGATGTTGTTTCACTTGTGAGCCCTAGTTTGTGTTTAAAATATTCTGGTATTCCATTGTTGCATTTAAAATGTTGAACATTCATTACTAAAACAGAAATATTTGAATGGCCCCTCTTTAAGAAATTTCTCATTATCTTGGCAATTTGTTTCCTGATTGTGCAGATATCCTTATATGGCAGTGGTTCTCAATTTCAGTCAAACATGGGCTTTTTACTGTTTAGTTCAATTTTATACCGTTACAAAGGATGAACTGGCACCCATAAAACCATTGGCCAAGTTTTTGACTTTTAAATCAATTGTATTTTTGACTTGGTGGCAAGGTGTGGCGATTGCCCTTTTTTATGCTCTTGATCTGTTTAGACATCCAGTTACCGAAGGCTTGCATCTGAAGTCAAGTGTCCAAGACTTCATCATTTGTGTAGAGGTAGATGTCTTCAATCACCAATGTATTTCTTCTAGTTCGTACTTCGATTTATGATATGAAATGCAACTAATGTAATAAATAAGCAGAAGATTTACCTATCCGTATGTAATCTCAAACAGCTTGCAAATTCTAATACAGAACTTTGACATGTCATGGTATTCCTCCAGCGCAGATGGGCATTGCTTCTGTTGTTCACCTATACGTTTTCCCTTCCAAACCATATGAGCTAATGGGAGATCCCATTCCTGGAAGTGTTTCAGTCCTTGGAGACTATGCATGTGTTGATTGCGCTCCGGATCCTGATGAGATTAGGGAAAGTGAGCGACCCACAAAACTACGCTTACCGCAGCCTGACATAGAGGCTCGAAGTGGAATGACCATAAAAGAAAGTGTGAAGGACGTATTCATTGGTGGTGGTGAATATGTAAGTCTTTCTGTTTATACTAACAGGCCACTTTGTAAATGGAGATTAGTGGACATTATTACTATTGTTGAAACTGCTCTTTTTTTGTGCAGATCGTAAATGATGTAAAATTTACTGTAAACCAAGCAGTTGAGCCAGTTGAGAAGGGGATTACCAAGTTCAATGAGAAGCTGCACAAGATCAAAGACCGGAGAAAGACAAAGGATGATAGTTGCATTGCCACTGCCGAACCGAGGGTAATTCGTGGAATAGACGATCCCCTCTTAACTGGGAGCATGAGTGATAGTGCGATAGCAAGGGGAAAGAAACATTGTAAAAAATCAGGAAGCACTACCAGTGCGGAAAGTGGAGACAGTAGCTGCTATCTAAACTCTGGCGGATATCTTATTAGGGGCCGTAGATGGGTCACAAAGGATTAAAAGCTTATATGAATTATTGTGGTTATATGATGAACTACAAACACACCTTGTGGTGGCTTAAAATATAGTCATCTCCTACTCTTAGTTTCTGGACTGCTGGCTTGCTTCACATGCCTAACAGCATTCATTATTTTCTGCCTAAGGCGGTTGAAGAACTTTTTTTTTCTTTCACGACTTTCCTGAAATTTTAGATTCATTGTTCTATTTATAGTCCGTCTAGGCAAGTGTTTTCAGGTCGAATCAAGCTTGAGTAATGTCTGGAAATCATTGCCCAGGAAAAAGAGAGAGTTATAAACACATTAACAGCTGTTTTGTATTCTGGCTCTGAATATATATGTACGGTATTTGAAATCATTTTCCACATGGATCATCGTTTTCTTCCATATTTCTTGAAACTGTTTTTAATGTATATCTCAAGCTAGGAAAGGCTAAAAAGTGCCCAAATGATCAAGAAAAGTAAAGGTTGAAACCAAGTTCTTAGAAATTTCAATGCCTCCTTTGGGAATACTTTGAATCTTTTAATTCAACCAAGACTTAATATTTAATATTTTTTAAATTATTATAAATATACATATATTTTTATTATATAATAAATATTTAAATAATAATCAATCAAGACTTTGGTATAGCTAAACAAAAGTAAAAGTAAAGATTTTTATCTTTTAAGTATTCAGATTTAAAGTACATCATGCACAATTATATGAATACACTAAATTCGATTTCAATAATTGACTCATGGTGATCCATTATCATTTAAAAAATATAAAATTTCCTGAATAAATAAACCATATAAAAAATAAAAAATTCTGGAAAAAATTATAAAAAAATTTAAAACATTATATATTTTAATTTTGAAAAATTAAATCTTGATATTTTTTAAAATTTAAAAATGTTAATGAAGAGATTTTGATTTAGTTGACAAAAACAGAGGACTTATGTTCTAGTATCAATGTTTAAAACTTTCCATACACAATATATATATATATATATATATATCTTAATACAGTCATGTTTGGGAGTTTTAATCTAGTTCTAATTGTATAAAAAAATAAAACTAAATTAACCATTTATGCTAAAGAAAAAAGTTATATTCGCCAAATAAACCGATTTTCCTAACTTTTCGAAAAAAACGACTTATTATCACTTTATCAGTAATTTAGTCCAAAAATAACGATGGAAAATTATTTTTTATTGAAGTTTTTAGTTCATTTTATTTTAGGGAAAAAAGGGTTTTCTCCCTTCTAAAAAATTCTGTTCTCCCCAAGCTGAAGCAATACGTGAAGGTTTGTCGAAATCAAAGCTAGCAACTAGTGAGAACCCAAAGAAATCGAAGAATGTTGGTAAGATTAGTTTGACTTCTTTAATTGCTTCCTTTCCTCTATCAGCTTCGGTATTGACTGGTTTTTTGAGTACATACTCTCAATATCATTCACTCGTGCTTAAAATCAGTTTGGGTTTAGGGTTTTTACTGATATCGTTTGGGATTTTTTAAAAGGGGAGATGAGTTTACTGGGTTTTGATTTCGATTTTGATTGGGAATCAAGATGGTTTGAGCCAAAATCAAGACAATTTATTTAGCTTGGTTCTATACTCTTTTTAACATGGACTGCAGGTTGCAGTGTTTATCATAAAGTATACCTCCCAACTTTGGCTACTGATGGAGTTTTAGCATGTTCAGCTACAAACTCTCCTCACTGTTCACTCTTAAACCTTCTTGTTGATTAGGTTACAGTTGGCTCCACTTTCTGATAATTTTCACTCAAATCATGTCATGTTTTTGAGCGTTGCAATATGCTTGTCAGTGTGTTAATCTGTCACTAATTATTTTCAACTTGTTCTGCTAATATAGTTTCTACTTTGAATGCTGTTTTGGTGTATACATATTCGCAGACACTGAGTAGTTATATGTTTCAAATTAGATGTAAGATAATGTTTTCTTATCAATCTAATTACAGATGTAATTTGTTTCAAAAAAAATGTTATCATGATATTTTTATTTTTTTGCTCTTTTAACTATCACTAGTCTGTAGTCTGTGAAAGAAGATTGCAATTTCTGGTCACTTTCAGTCTAGCCCGGATTTACTTGGTTAGTCGGGACCTGCTTCTTACCATGTAGTGATCAACCAGGCTAGCTTTCCTGTAGTAGAGCGCATAGGGAGCGACCATCAGGGCCTTGAATAGGGTGTGCCCTTTTTTTCTGTAATTTTTTTATGATTAGTACTCTTGAATGTACTATACAGTATGTTATCAGTGCCCTAAGATCCCAATCCCAGTTCAAGTTCCAATCGCCAAATTGTTCTCAAGCAAATGGCTTTTACTCAACCTCAATTCATTCAGTTAAGACCTCCCTTTTAATCACTCAACCAATCAATTCCTACTTTAATTTTGGATCATTTTTACTTTTGAATTATTTTCAACCTTGGAGTGGTAATTTTAATTTTGTATTACTTTTAATGCCTTATTCACTCACTCAATCAATTCCTATTTTAATTTCGATTATTTTTAATTTTTAATTATTTTCAACCTTCTTGGCAGTCCTGATTTGACTTGAGAATTCATTCTGAAATTTTCGCTTTCACCATCGTTGAATAAAGTCTCTCTCTAGCTTCCCTGCAATATTAATTGTTTACTTTGTTAGTATTATTACGACTGCAATTTAAAGACCAAAACTTTAATCAATCAGTATCTAATTGTGTTTCATATCAGTTTTCCATGGTTGATAGGAACTAAGATTAAGAAACTTTTTTCCAGATATGTATCAAGATTCAACTTAGTTTGAAATTATAAAGGCAAGTCCTTTTGTCAATTGAAGAAGAAGACGGAAGAATAGTGAGCAGAATCTGAAAGGTTGGTTGTTTTAATTTATTTTGGGTTATTTTTTTATAGTAAATTTAGTTTTTTTGTGGTTCATGAGCAAAATCAGAGATACCCTTTTTATAAATTTGGCTCCTTTTTAATTGTTTCCTCATTCCAGAATTATATCTAGGTATGCTGTTTTTTTTTTTTTTTTTGGTTTGTTTGGTTTGCATTATATTTAATAATTTGTTATATTGGATCTATCGGTATTATTTTTGTTCAATAAAGATTTGCCTCCTAAAGGAGGATGCTTTTCCAATTTTTTGTTATTGTTTGTGATTTTGCTCTTTAAATTTAACAAATTTTAAATCTTCCGGTTATGCTTTAATAAAAAAATTGAGGCATGCTGTTTTTATGATGTAATAATGAAAAAAATTCTTGTCAGTTTTCAAGATCAAGAAGGTTTGATTTTGTTTTAGGATCATAGGAAAATATAGGAATGTAGGGAAAAAATACCATTAAGGTTAAGAAGCGAATTTAATATTGATCCAATCTTATCGGCTACAAATTAGTTTGCCACATCAACTAAAGTAAAAATATGAAGCAAAAAAAACAAACAAAGCAAGTAAGACTTGACTGTATATATTTGTATATATTTCTGTTTATCTGTATATACATATATCTAATTACCTAAGTAGATTAAAAATTAGTATCTAATCACCTATCATATCAGCTTCCAGATCTGGTGGAATTTTCTGTAATATTTAGATTTTCCCTGATTTTTGGTTTTAAGTAGATTAAAAATTAGTATCTAATCACCTATCAAATCAGCTTCCAGATCTGGTGGAATTTTCTGTAATATTTGGATTTTCCCTGATTTTTGGTTTTTATAAAATATTTTTTAATCTGAAAGTACGTTTTTAAAAACTAGGAATTTCTAAAATTTTATAAATTTTCTTCTTTTTTTTAATTTACATAATTTTTCACATTTTTTGAATCTTTTTATAAAAATTATAATTTTTAATTAATTTATTGATGTGGCATATATGATAAAATCGTCCGGTCTGCATTTTAGTGCATGTACATCAGCAAATATCGTTGACCATTAGTCATCTAACTGCCACATCTAATTCTGATTTATTTGATAAAGATTAAAAGATTAAGGTGGCAATAGGGAAAAAAAAGAATCAGTGCGAAATTTACAAAACAGTCAAATGTTAAGAGCAAAATTTGCAATTAGGCCTTTTATTTATTATTTTTTAAAGTAGCATAAAAAATTTGGACTTTTTGTTTTTATTTTTTTCAATATTCTTATTTGGAAATATATATGAAAATAAAAAATTCATGGGCTTGATCCTGGTTGGCTAGCCTACTAATTGAAGTTAAATGTCTAACTTATACCCTAGACCCTAAGCCTCTCTTCCTGGCTCCTGCAGATACCTATTTTTATAATGGCTTCTTCAATGTTCCTAGCCCAACGTCGGTGGTTCCGTTCCCTTCCAAGAAACCTTTCCAATGCTGGGTTCTTCTCTGCTTTACCTTCTCAACACCCTGTTTCTGGACCTCAAAACAATGTTGGCCCCGAATCTAACAAGTTCAAAAAGGCTTCTTCAGCTCCCTCTTCGTTGAAGGAACCTGAACTCGCCAAGTTCTCTGCAATTGCCGATACTTGGTCAGAAAAAAATTTGGGATTATTTCAGTTCTATTCAACAAAGACTTTGAAATGCTCTAAGATGTTGCTTTTTCTTCTTTTTTTTTATTATCTTTTTTATTATGTGCAGGTGGGATTCTGAAGGACCATTTAAACCATTGCATAAAATGAATCCTACCAGGCTCGCTTTTTTACGCTCTACTCTTTGTCGACATTTCCGGTATGTATCACTTGTGTTTCAAAAAGACAGAATCTTTTACTAGCTGAACTTGTTTTGTAACTGTGTTTTGGAATACTGATTTCGACATTTATCATGTTTTGGGAATTTTCAATTTAATCCCTAATTGCATTCGTTTGTGCATGTTTGTTATTGTAGAAAGGATCCTCTCTCTGCTAGGCCCTTTGAAGGACTAAGGTTTATCGATGTCGGTTGCGGTGGTGGTATTCTGTCAGAGGTATTTACACATGTCTGCCACTGGAATTCATTTTTCTTATAATTAATATTCTTTCATGCTTAACATCATTTAATCTGGAAGAGCATCAATTTCTAGTTAGTCCCTGCCTTGTTCATTGAAAAGCTCCAACGAGCACTCACATAAAATCTTGTTGGCATTCTCATTAAATGACATCTCTATTTGTTACTTAAGATTTCTTGAAAATCTAGTGTTTAGTGCCTTTTTATTGAATGGGCTACTGTAAGCAATTAATCCTCTTTAGGCATTTGACTGTTTTGCATTACTTCCATTCATTGGTAATCTAGATTTCAGGAAATCTATGGAAGAATTGGTTAGCATAACCCTATAACAATATGATATTATGAGGTTCTCTATTGTCTTTTAAATTTGCACTTGGTCAACTATTGAGGATCAAGACGAACTTGGGCAGAGAGCAATGGAAATGGTTGATTGGTCAACTAATTTGGGAAAAAAAAAAGGTTAATACCCAAATAAGCTAGTGATCTTTTACTACGTGGAACTAAGGCAAGTTTTTCTTTTTCCAATGTAATTATACCTATTAAATTTAAAAATGGCTGAATATAATTCAATTACAAAAACTATTAAAACAGCATCTCTATAGTATTTGTCATCCAACTCAACTAAGTTTAAAAACACTTTTTCTATAGATACATAAATCATCCAACAGATGTGTAATATTTTGTAATGTCAAGGTTCTCATTATAGTCAAATGAAGTCCATGGTCTTTAATTCCATGCAATAAAAGATCAAAAGCATTTTTTTTTTTACTCTTAGTGAAGTTAGGTATTTGGACATTATCCCCAAAGAGGTAACATGGAAACCATAAAGATGACTGGGAAACCTACTATATATTTTCAGGTGTTAAGGTTCAAGAAATATTGATCTAAATGCTTTTTTTCATTTTCCTTTTAAATTTATATTCTTTTGAGGAGTTTGTGCAGAATTTCAGATAGTTCCATCTACTTACGAAAACATCAAGCATCTGAATAGGAAAATTACCTTTTTAAATTTCATATATTTATTAATGGATGCTATGTGCTTCATTCCACTTTTGTTTGTTTTTTCTCTCTTTCCTTTTTCCCTTTTTCCTTTTTTCTCCTAGTAGACATTGGTACAAACTGCTAAAGTTAGATCTGCTATTTTGTTGGTATCTATAATGTTCCTTTATCTTCTCAGCCGCTGGCTCGAATGGGAGCAACTGTCACTGGAATTGATGCAATAGAGAAAAACATCAAGATTGCCCGTCTTCATGCTGTATGTTATTTTCTTTTCAACCATTTCATGATATGTTGCTAGTGTTATTTTTTGTACATGCAAGTGTTATCTTTCATAATTTTCTTATTACTAGAAATATTCCAGTGTTTGGAGCATTATTTCTTCCATTCATGTTAGCCTGAGCATGTCTACATCTTAGGTTGATTTTAGTTATAACTGCACATGGGGTTGTAAGAAAAGATTATTATTTGCTTATTTAATGATAACTCTATTGTTGGAATTCCTAGAATTAAGAATAGATTACTAAGGAAATCTTCTGTAAATAGAAACTAATCATAGTTACTGATTCTTAGGATAATTACTGTTTTTAAGGGATTATTTACCTTCCTTAGGATAGTTTATCTCTTTATATACTTGTAAGCTAATTAGCAGAAGTATGAATCTAATTTCTAAAGTTTCTACATGGTATCGGAGCTCTAGGAATTTTTCGATCCTCTCATCTATCTTCCTAAAAATCCCTCCGATTTCTCATTCATTTTCCTAAAAATTCCTCCGATTTCTCATTCATTTTCCTAAAAATCCCTCTGTTTTTTTCTCCCATGGGTGACCTTAATGAAGCCTTGTGCAAATCGAGATGTCACAAATGTCTCGAATGTTAACCATCATCAATCAAAGTGATCGTAATTCTTCACTTATGATCACTAGTCATCGACTAGATGGGAAGAATTTTCTACAATGGTCTCAATCTGTTCTTATGGTGATCCGTGGCGAGGCAAATTAGGATACATCAATGGAGAACTTCCACGACCGAACGAAAGCACACCGCTTATGCTACTTGGGAACTCAATAACTCCATTGTTATGGCATGGTCGATCAATTCGATGGAAGGCCATATAAGCCGAACCTACCTTCTCTTCAAGATCGCAAAAGACATGTGGGAGGCAAACAAAGAGAACTACTCGATCTTGGAAACGCTTCCCGTGTTTTTGAGATCAAACTCAAGTTGAGAGACACTCGACAAGGGACACTTGAGGTAACTCACTACTACAACAATGAAAATCTTGTGGCGGGAGTTAGATATGTACTATGAAGTCGATTGGGGGAAGGCCTAGAACACACTAGGTTCATGACTCACCTCAACAACAAACGTCTCTATGAGTTTCTAATCGGGTGAGGCATGAGTTAGACGAGGTCAGGGGAGAATTTTGGGCGAGATCACCTCTCCCAACCATTCTTTGAAGCTTTTGCGTAAGTAAGAAGAGAAGAGAAACGTCGTCTTGTCATGATGTGGGAACCCAAACCGATAATCTCTTTTGACTAGTCTCATCGAATCCTTTGCTCTTGTGTCCAAAGGTCCTCAACCACAAAAACCTCGTCTTGGAAATGAGTCCGGATCGAGCAGGACCATGGTGTAGCCATCGCAACCGTGTTGGTCACACAAAGGAAAAATGTTTTAAACTCCATGGTTATCCAGATAAAAACAAAAGACAAGAAAAGCGCCATGTTGTCTTCCAATACCGCAGATGAGGTCTTTGGATGTGCGCCTAACCAAGACTCAACTCGAAAATCTCCATAAAATTCTTAGTACCTCTCATGGTCATGGGAATCTAGCCACTCAAGGTACTGCTTGCTCTCAATATTGCTCTTGAATCTAATAACCAATCTCCTTGGATACTAGATTCGGTGGTGCTTTGACCACATGATGAGTAACCCCAATTTATTCCAAACTTACACCACTGTCATAACAAGTCACGAATCAGATTGCTAATGGTTCATACTCACCGTTCTTTGGAGTAGGGAAAGTAAAAGTAGCAGAAAATTTTTCTCTTGATAATGTTCTACATGTTCCCAACTTATCTCGTAATTTACTTTCAATAAGTAAACTTACTAAAGATGAAAACTCGCTTGCTGAATTTTCTCGCAATTGGTTGTGTAATACAGAATGTAAATCGGGGAGGATGATTGGGCTTTGCTAAAGTTGATGATGGATGTATGTGTGGAATAAAGACAAGACACAAGGGAGATTAGCTCTATCTATCGCAAAAGAGGATACTATTATGCTATGGCACCGTAGGTTAGGACATCCAAATCTTTTGTACCTAAAAAGCATCTTCCACGTTGTTTGAAAATAAAAATAAATTCCTTGAAGTGTGATATTTGTGAATTGTCCAAACATACACGTGTTCCATATCCTTTAAAACCTTATACCACCCAAACCTTTTCCTTAATACACAGTGACTTATGGGGAGCTAGTCGAGTGAAAAAACATTATCTGGTGCTAAGTGGTTTATTACATTTATTGATGATCACACTAGGGTATGTTGGGTCTACCTTTTAAAAGAAAAAATCAAACACCCAAAGTCTTTCAAAAATTTCACTCAATGGTTCGAACCCAATTCAACTCTACTCAGCCCAAACTCTCCACACACTGCATAAACGGAGAGAATACTTTAATTTGGTCCTAAGTTCATACCTTTCGGACCAAGGAATCATACACCGAGTTCATGTCCAAACACTCCTCAACAGAATGGGATCTCCGAAAGCGGAAAAATAGACATCTCCTTGTTGTTGCTCGGGCCTTAATGTTCACCATGAATGTCTCAAAATATCTATGGGGAAAGTCGTTTCATCGCTCGCTACCTAATAAATCGGATGCCATCCAAAGTCCCGAACTTCCAAACACCTCTAAACACTCTTCACAAATCATTTCCTCTATTTCATGATCCTAATCTTCCAACAAAAATATTCGGTTGTAAAGCCTTTGTCCATAATCATCAACCCAATCAATCCAAGCTTGATCCTCGAGCCCACCCCTGTATATTTGTTGGGTATTCCCCACTCAAAAGGCTATAAATGCTACTCACCAACCTTGCACTGGCTATTTGTCTCTCGGGATGTCACCTTCTTCAAACCAGAACCTTTCTTTAGAGCTTCTCATCTTTGTGGGAGATGTTTAATGAAGATGAGACCTTAATACCCTCCTCATCATACCTCCCATACTTCCCAGACCCTACCACCACTATCACTAAACCTATACCCAACCTAGACATCGTTATTGTTCCTCCTATACCGCAAGATAGTAGCACTATACTTCCCGATAACAACACTATCACCGAAGCGGTCCCGATCAAGGAAAACAAAGAACAACAGTTCGCATTGCGAGTTTATTCCGCATTTAAATCGACGTCCCGAATCGTACAAAGAGTGCCACTCGCATCTTCAACCGAGGACTGCATTCGAAAATAAAGTCTCACCTCCATCACCATCCATCTATCTTCCAATTGCAATGAGAAAGAGCACAAGGAGTCGCACTCAACACCCAATTTCTCGGTTTGTATCCTATGGAAACTTATCTAAGTCTTATAAATCTTTTGTGACTAATGTTGATTCTATAAAAACTCCAAAAACTATAGAAGAAGCATTTGAGTCAGCTGAATGGAGACAAGCCGTGATAGAAGAAATGGAGGCCCTCAAAAATAATGGGGCGTGGGAAGTTTTGGATCCGCCTAAAGGAAAGAAAAAAAAAGAGGGTCGCAAATGGATTTTTACTACTAAATTCAAAACTCGATGGCCGATTGACCGATACAAGGCTCGCTTGTGGCTAAGGGCTTCACTCAAACTTATAAATTTGGATTATGAAGAGACATTTGCACCGGTTGCCAAACTAAACACGATTAGAGTCCTTTTGTCCATTGTCTTTGTCAATCTTGATTGGCAATTGACCCAATTGGATGTTAAAAATGCGTTTCTCAATGGGGAGTTAAGTGAAGAAGTTTACATGGACTTTCCACCTGGATTTGAAGAAAGAAAGGGCCAAGTGTGTAAGTTGAAAAAGTCTTTGTACGGGCTGAAACAATCTCCAAGGGCATGGTTTAGTTGATTTGCAAAAGCCGGGATGAGCAGGAGTATACTCAAGGACAAAGCACTCACACCATGTTCTACAAGCATTCGGAACAAGGAAAATGTTGCATTCTAATTGTCTATGTGGACGATATAATAGTGACAGGAGATGATACAAGTGAAATTGGGAGGTTGAAAGAATTTCTTGGAACAGAATTTGAACTTAAAGATTTGGGAAATCTTAAATATTTTCTTGGCATGGAGATAGCAAGGTCTCAAAAAGGTATTTCTATCTCCCAAAGGAAATATGTCCTCGATTTGCTATCAGAAGTGGGGATGATGGGTTGTAAACCAGCTGAAACTCCTATGGAGTTTAATCTCAAGTTGGGTACTAATGAGGATGGAGAAGAAGTCGTGGGGAGATATCAACGCCTAGTAGGGAGGCTTATCTACTTAGCTCACACTCGCCCCGACATTGCTTTTAGTGTCAACGTCATAAGTCAATATATGCATGCCCCAAGGAGAAACACCTAGAAGTCGCATATCGTATACTAAGGTACCTAAGGGAACTCACGGCAAGGGCCTATACTTCAAGAAAAATGACAGCAGAAATGTGGAAGTGTATCACGATGCCGATCAGGCGGTGTTCTATTAATGATGCAGACGATCAACCAGTGGTTATTGTAGCTATGTTTGGGGTAATCTAGTGACATGGAGGAGTAAAAACGATGCTGTGGTAGCACGCAGCAGTGTGCGTGTCGAGTATCGAGCACTAGCGCATGGTATTTGCGAAGGAATTTGGATACAAAGGCTGATGAGAGAACTAAAGGTTCCTTATAATAGACCTATGCAGTTGCATTGTGACAACCAAGCTGCTGTCAGTATAGCTCACAATCCTGTGCATCATGATCGTACCAAACATGTTGAGATAGACCGACACTTCATAAAGGAGAAAATACACTCAGGTGAAGTGAGTGTTACCTATCTACCTACCAGACAACAGGTTGCTGATATGTTGACAAAAAGCTTAAACAGAAACATGTTTGAAGAACATGTTGGCAAGCTGGGTTTGATAAACATCTACACTCCAGCTTGAGGGGGAGTGTTGGAATTCCTAGAATTAAGAATAGATTACTAAGGAAATCTTCTGTAAATAGAAACTAATCATAGTTACTGATTCTTAGGATAATTACTGTTTTTTAGGGATTGTTTACCTTCCTTAGGATAGTTTATCTCTTTATATACTTGTAAGCTAATTAGCAGAAGTATGAATCTAATTTCTAAAGTTTCTACATCTATTTTAAGTCTATGGTTTTGAAGATATTGTGTTGTCTCAAGGCTTTTTACTTGTCTTTGAAAGAATAAGGTCAAATAAGATTCTGTTACTTTATCAGGCATGACTTACTTTATATGAAAACTTCTTGAAATGGAAAGCTCTTAACTGGTTCTACCGTGGCATAACTAGCTAGTTAGGTAGGTGAGTGGAGGATATATGTTGAGTATTTTTCATGTAAAGAAGTCTTCAAGTTTTAAGCAACGGGTTTATACTCAATAATCAAATCATTCTAGCTTTTCCACAATATCTGAATATATTTTCCAAGTTATTTTCAATTTATAAAATCATCCTAAACAAATTAATGGTTTCCTACCTTGTCTATCTGTGTCTTTCATTCATTCATTCCTATCATTCCTTTATTTTCTTTTGAAATAAATAGCTGGACCCATCATTTGAAAGCCTCCCTCTTAGGAATGTTACTTCTTAAGCAAGCAGAGTGTGACTTGAGTTTTCTTTCCAGCAATAATTTGGCATATGTTATCATTTATATATATTTGCTTCCTGCTACAAATTTTTTAAGATGAATCTTTTGTATCTGAATACTATTGCACCAAATTACAAGTCTAAAAGTTTACAGTTCTGAGTGCCTGTAGCTCATTCATGTTATTGTGTTCTAGACTTGAACTTGGATTTTATGATATACCTTCCTCTACAGAATTTGGATCCAACAACTTCAACTATTGAATACTGTTGTACAACAGCAGGTACATTCTAAGCTTAATTCTTCTGTAGGTTAATCTCTCTGCTAATCTAGATCTATAACTTTCTGTTCTTTTTCAAACTTTTAAACCTTTTGAGATGGTGACGTTTCTGGATAAGTGGAATGTGGATGTGGAGGACATCAGTACAAATTACTTGTTGGGCTGCGTCTCTGACACTGAATCGGGTTGAAATGTGAATGAGACCATGCAGCCAAATTTAGTAGTAGTTCTCATGCAAATAAAATCATCATATGATAGAACTGCCATATGTAAAATTCTCTCAAAGTAGCCCTCTACTAGGAACTTGATGTTGTTGGATGAACTGTCGGAGCAAATAACCTGGAAAATTTACAATTGAAAAAAGGATAAATGCTAGCTGAGTTTTCTGTAGCTGGGTTTTTTTTACTCAAATTTACCAGAACTGTAATAAATTTCTTTGGTTAGTGGTGAACATTAGATTTCTTGGGATCAGTATTCCATCAATGTGATCTCTTCAGCGCTCTCTTCCCCTCTTACTACATATTTTCTGTGTGAAACCCATAAATACAGCTATTGCTGTACTCTTTGGTAACTTCTTTTTCCCCTCTTTTCATCTGAAAGATATTGAAGACAATTGAAATCATAACCATTTTCTTCTTGATGTCTGTGATGGATATATGTTCTTTTGTATCTATAAATGCTTGCCACTATAATTGATTGGTGAACTTTGATAATTGTCACAACATAGACAATTTGGATTGGTTAAACAACCATACGGAACTCATTGTATGATTTCTGTCCTTTCCTGAATTTTTTTGTTGTATATTTTTAGTGATAGCTTACGTGGATACATTTTCATGAACAGAAAAGCTGGTTGAAGAGCAGAGAAAGTTTGATGCAGTGATTGCTTTAGAGGTATGCACTCTTTGGACAACTACGTCTCTCTCTCACTCCCTCCATTTGTCTCTATTGGTTGTTTAAAGACTGGTACATTTTTTATTTTGGTGTAATAATGATGCACTCATTACTGCTAAGAGCATTTTTATGGTCTATTCATGATTCAAGTTATCTAGCGTTTCAGATACCTTGGTCATTTGCTAATTCTTTATATACTTTTCGTTGTAAATTTGTGGTGTTGTTTTTTTTGGTAAATTATTAACTTTTACTTAAGGTGATTGAGCACGTAGCAGATGCTGCTGAATTCTGCAAGTCTCTCTCAGCATTAACTGCTCATGAAGGAGCTACTGTTGTTTCAACAATTAACCGCTCTATGAGATCATATGCAACTGCCATTGTTGCAGCAGAGTACCTGCTACAGTGGGTATGATTCTGTCATCTTTTAAGTACAACACTTTATTTATTTTTCTATTTTGATATGTAATTATGTATCTGTTCTATACAAATGCCTTGTAGAGATTTAACCCTTACTTTTAGGATTTATTTTCGTATTCACATCTTGTTTGAAATTTAATCTAATTGGGATCTTATTTCCATGCTTTTTCATATCTACATTTTTTAATTCATAGGCTAAAATGTTGAACATGGGTTTGAAGTTTTGTCTACACAATATTACAAATATAAAATTCTAATGAAATGGTATTGTTCAGAACTTAGATTCAGTGTCCTGCAAATCATGTAAGGGACCTTGTATTGAAACAGATTAGCATTGTAAGGAGAAATTGACATGTGAATACATGTGTAGCTATTGTCCCTGAAACTAGCAAAGACAAAGCTATTACCTCCAAAAAAAAAATAGAAACCATTCCTTTTTTTATAATTTTAAAAAACAGTTGGTTCTAAGATATGCTTTGTAACTCATAATGTCTGTTGATTTTATGCAGCTACCTAAAGGTACACATCAATGGTCGAGTTTCCTGACCCCAGAAGAACTCACCATGATTCTAAAACGTGCAGGGGTTGATGTAAGCAAACCAAGCAATCCCTTTGATATCTGAAACTGAACTAACCATTATGCGTTATGACTAACGTCTGCGCTGCTGAATTGTTGGGTGAATAGGTGAAAGAGATGGCGGGATTTGTGTACAACCCTTTAACAGGGAGATGGTCACTATCGGATGATATTAGTGTAAATTTTATTGCTTATGGTACTAAAGAAAAGTAATGAAGAATAGGGTTGTTAAGGTGTGCCAGACTGTGGAACAACGTAGCGCCGCAAATTCGTTTTGAGTGAGCCTCATTTGATGAGGCACGCATCTAGTGTGCCCACTCGCCCTTTTTGAAAGATGGTATGCGCATAATGAAGTTTTTTTTTTTTTTATAATTAAATCACATGGTTGAAGTTCTCTAATGCATCTTTATTTTTTGATTTGTTGTATTGTCAAACTTCCTATTTTGTTTGTAATGTTGGAGTACTTAACAATAAACATGCGACTGTAAGGAAATAATCAAATATTCGAAATAGGTGCAGATCTTGGTTGGTTTCCTTGTGTCAAGCTAATATTTAAAGTCCATGACATTTTAATGATGGGAAACGATATAACTATGTTGTAGACTAGAACGGCTCGATTTTCCATGAAAGATTCGAGAGAAGCAGTCTATGTTCTAGGAATTAAGATTTATAGAGAGAGATCAAAAAGGTTGCTTGGACTCTCGCAATCTATCTTACATATAGAAGATGCTAAAATGGTTTGATATGGAATCAAATCAAAGAATGTAGGTGAAAACATCTTTGGGAAGTGTCACTGGTGGATGAAAGCTCACGATGAATGTTCACGAAATATTTTATGGATGTCAACTGATGAAATGAGATTTATTGGAATATATAAAAAAGTTCATCTACTTAAAGCTTTAGTGGTCTAGTGAAATACCTTAATGTATAGAGTGTAATTCTTATTTTGTAGATAAGTACAAATCTCAACTGTTATGTAAATCAATATATACCGTTGAATTTAGGGAAATTCAATAAATAGAGACTTTCTTTTCATTTGTTGTCCATTGTAATTTACTCAAAATATTTTATATGCGTTGTTTTTTTGTGACATTTTTTATTCTTTTGCTGCTCTTTTCTTTTTGGGGTTTGTTTTCATGTCAATAAATAGTTTAAATGGCACAACTTACCAGACTAACAATCACATTCCACTGAGGAAGCATAAAGGGATACTAGATTGAATTTCCTAGCACCTGCTCGTCTATAGCGATGAAGTTGGGATCTGAGGTAACGGTAGTTCTTTCACACAAGTTAATATCCTTATGCTTTGTTACCATCAATTACAAAAAAATTGATGTTTGTGTCGAAACAGTGCTACTTTTTGGATTAGAAATTTTACCATATTCATTAATTGGGGCGTCACAGTCATGGCTACTAGTAGTGAAAGGTCCTGCACCCCTTCTTCCAAATATCATACCTCTATCTATGACTGTAAAACAAGCAGTGCATAAACTTAGGTTATATCTCAAGAATGTTTCTTTCATTACTAAAGACAAGCGTAAGCTTCATACGATTTCAATTAACCCTTCGGCACTTTCCCTTTAATATTTCTATTAAACTAAACATCACTTCTACTAAATCTAAATCAATTTTCACTTATATTTCAATTAATTTACGAACCTTTCAATCGCATAAACAATTAACTTATTATCAACCGACAAATCTTGTAAATAATATAACAATGAAGCATGACAATCAAAGTGAGTCAACGATTAAACAATTCAATTTTAAAAAAAAAAAATTAAAAACATATCATTTCTAAAATGTTATAAAAATTCAAAAAATATAAAATAAAATAAAAAAGAAGACAAAATAATTAATCAAAGTGAGACAAAGGTTAATCAATGTATCAATGATAAATTATAGATCGATCAACTCCAATCCACATGAATGTCATATTGACAAAATAAGAAGTCTATAATTGGATGCCTAAATTTTTTTAATGTTGTCGTGTGATGGAATGTAAAAAAGAAAAAAAAAAGAAAAAAAAAGGGCAAGAAACATATTTAGGTACTAAAATAAAAAAGCTGCTATAGTTTAGGGTCTAAATTATGAATAAAGCCTTTTTCTTTTGATGGATGGATTTCACTTTCAGTCCCTCAAATTTGTAACGAGGAGGAACGGAGACGAGCTCAGTTTTCCAAAGATATCACCGAATGAATGCAACAAAATTGAGACTTGTACTCAAAGAGCTCAGTTTTTCGGTCTCCTATGGCTCTCAATCTTCGCCAGAAACAAACAGGTAATTTTCTGTTTTGATCTCTCTTCTTCTGTTTCCCCTAAATTACCAGTACCCCCATTCCATTTCTCTTTCTAGATTTTCATGTAAATGCAGTGGCATCGAGCTCTCATTTTGACCCTGTTACAATTTTGTTAAATTTGATATGTTCTTTGAATGTGAATCTATAAAAGTATCGTTATTCTACCAATTGTTTTGTTAAATTTTATAACCTTTCGGATCTAGTTTTGTCTGATTCTTCCTTTACTGGACTATTGAATTTGATCTGTCATTTTGGAGCTTTGATCGTATTGGCTGTTTTGGTTTGCTTTTACAGAATGTATAATCCGAATGCTTAATCTGAATCAACCTGTGAATTCCACTGGAACTGCTAATGAAGAGGTTTACAAGATTTTGATTTATGACAAATTTTGTCAGAATATACTGTCCCCTTTGATACATGTCAAGGATCTTCGAAAACACGGTGTTACACTATACTTCCTTATTGACAAAGATCGAAAACCTGTCCATGATGTACCAGCTGTCTACTTTGTTCAGCCTAATCAATCTAATATCCAGAGAATCGTAGCCGATGCTTCGCATTCTCTCTATGATAGTTTCCATTTGAATTTCTCTGCGTCTATACCAAGGCCGCTTTTGGAGGATCTGGCTTCCGGGACTTTGAATTCAGATTCAATCCATAAGATTTCGAAGGTTCATGATCAGTATTTGGAGTTTGTGTCGTTGGAGGATAATTTGTTCTCATTGTCCCAGAAGTCTACGTATGTGCAATTGAATGATCCATCAGCAGGGGATAAAGAGATCGAGGATATTATAGAGAGGATTGTTAGTGGATTATTTTGTGTTTTGGCTACACTGGCTGTGGTTCCCATAATAAGATGCCCGCGTGGTGGACCGGCAGAGTTGGTTGCTTCGGCATTGGATCAGAAGTTGAGGGATCATTTGTTGTCAAAGAACAATTTGTTTTCTGAAAGTGGGAGTTTTGCGAGCTCATTTCAGCGTCCGATTTTGTGTATGTTTGATAGGAACTTCGAGTTGTCGGCTGCGATACAACATGATTTTAGGTACCGCCCACTTGTACATGATATTCTTGGATTGAAGCTTAATAGGTTGAGTGTGCCAGGAGAGAAAGGTGGAATGAAATCATATGAGCTGGATAGGTCAGACCCATTTTGGATGGCAAATGGATCATTGGAATTCCCTGAAGTTGCTGTTGAGATTGAGACCCAGTTGAACACATATAAGAAAGATGTTGATGAGGTGAATAGAAGGACTGGTGGGACTGCAGGAGCAGAGTTTGACGGGACAGACTTGATTGGGAACACAAAGCACTTAATGAATGCAGTGAACTCCCTGCCTGAACTGACCGAACGGAAGCAGGTCATTGATAAACACACAAACATTGCAACAGTGCTCTTGGGTGAAATAAAGGAGAGATCTCTTGACTCTTATGTAAAGAAGGAGAATGATATGATGGTGAGAGGTGGCATTGACCGAAATGAGTTGCTGGCTGTACTTAAGGGAAAAGGTACCAAGATGGATAAGCTGCGTTTTGCTATAATGTATATTATCTCTTCCGAAACCATTAATCCAGCAGAAGCAGAAGCAGTGGAAGCAGCAATAGTAGAATCTGAGGTTGATACAAGTGCATTTCAGTATGTAAAGAAGATCAAGTCATTGAATGTTTCATTGGCGTCAGCAAATTCTGCTAGTAGAAATAACATTGTTGATTGGGCTGAGAAGCTCTATGGCCAGTCAATTAGTGCTGTCACAGCAGGTGTGAAGAACCTATTATCTAGTGATAGGCAGTTGGCTTTGACCAGGACTGTGGAAGCATTGATGGAGGGGAAACCAAACCCTGAAATTGATTCTTACCTTGTATTTGATCCTCGTGCCCCTAAATCGAGCTCTGGAACTAGTAGTAGCCATCTGAAAGGACCCTTTAAAGAAGCTATTGTGTTCATGATTGGTGGTGGAAATTACGGGGAGTATGGCAGCTTGCAAGACCTTGTGCGACATCAGCAACCTGTCAAGCATATTATATATGGAACGACAGAAATTTTAACCGGAATGGAGTTTGTTGAGCAACTCTCACTGTTGGGGCAGAAAATGGGATTGGGCAACTCTGTTGCTACTTCTTCAGCAAGCCATTAATGCAGCCTGTTGTTTAATTTGCAGAGCCTACTATTCGCTGGTCAAGTGCATAAAGAAGGCAGCATCATGCAAAATGGAGATACCATGCCATGTTACCAAGTAAACGCAGATCCAAAGGTGATTATCTGAGCACCCATGCCTTATTTTTTCTTGCTGGTTTCAATCGTGATTTGAACCTTCAACTAATTAGAAGAACATATATTTTTGTTCCATTACAGTGAGTTTAACATGATTCATTTGTGTAATTTTGTAATTGTATTCTTGGAAAAATGTCAGGAACTACTTATTGTGCGTTTAACATGATTCATTTGTGTAATTTCTTTCCTGATTGGTGGTGTGAATGCACATGCTCATGGTTATGGTAATAAATTTTGATTACTGGATTGGATTAACGAAATCATTTATCTCAATAAAATCCATTTTTGGACACGACAATAATTTATATTCTCAAATAATTTATCAGCGCTAGATTAGCAAATCACTGATTATATTTCCCTTCTGACAAGGAGAAGAAATCACAGAATCAATTCACAGTATCCTTTAGACTCTTTTTATGTTTGAATTTATTATGCAAAAATATAAGTCACATATAAAATTTGAAGGCAATTAAGAGTAACACGAATGATTTTCAAAGATCAGTCTCCAATATACAAGACCAAAATAACAGAACACAGAGTATGAACATATGATATAAAAAGAACTCATCTTCTGTGTCTAGGTGTTGCTAGATTTTGCAACTGGAAATTCCTTAGTCGAGATTAGATACTTAAAAAATAGTCAACCCATGAACCATCATCAAGCAGTTGTGTCAGGGATCTAGGAGAAATAGTGCTGGTTCAGTTTTTGCTGCATATCCAAACTTGTATGAACTATACTTTCTATGTACTCCCTTGAGTTTTCCGGATCCTGCTTTCTGATGGTAAGTAACCATTAACTTTGAGCATTCCCTGTTGACATGCATGACAAAAGCATCCTTCATTAGTGTTCTACACAAGGGTCAAATAAAGCTAGGCAAGCCTAGCAATCCAAATATAATAACTTACAACAGCTGATCTTCTGTGTATTTAGTATGCCACTCACTGGTCTTTGTCCAGTTCTTGAACCGGAAAAGACTGCACTGTGCTGTGTAAATTGCTGCAGCAGCTAGCAGAGATGGCTGAAACTTGAGCATTTCATATTCAACCATGCCCAACTCAATCAGGAAGAACGAGAGAAATTCAAGCTGGTATGCCACAGGGTAATGTATATATCTTATCAGTTTTTTTTTTTTTCTTGGGTGAGGCTTAACTAACAAAAAAGGTTTAACAAACAGTAATCCATTAATGAATTATCTACCTTTTTCTCAGATTGTGCTGCCTTGAGAAATCTCCTCATGAAAACATATGGAGTTGGCACAGACATGTGGAATTGTAAAGTGTTCACCATTAATTTCTCCTAGAAACATAGAGATTACTATTAAATATGTCTAGAGAAATGCAAGGAAAATACAGGACTGCTGTAGGAAATTACCATATCTAGAACATCCTTCCTCGTATATGCTTTATCTGAAATCAGAACAAAGTCCTCCACTATTGGGACAGAAACTTCCTCATACTTGCATGCTAATAACATGGCTGTCATGCCAACCAATTGAAGCTTCTTTCGGATCACAGTGCAACGCTCTAAGAATCTGTCTATGAGATTGATTGTAAGGAACAATGTTTCTTCCATAAGATCAAATTTGTAGTGAACCTGCTCAAAATGATATTGTTAGTAATCTCTAGACATACTTTGAACAACAATTAAGTACAAATTTTTCAAGTCAATAGTAGTAGCACATCTTTCCAATGAGACAGTTCTACTGCATGCAAAGTATATTCTTGATAGCTGCACCCTAATTGCCTTGAGGAAAAAGAAAACAAACTAAGGTTAGACCATACCTCAATGAGCCAATCAATGAGGATGGCCCTCATCTTCTCATTGATGTCAAATTGCCTGTCCATGTAATTTGGAGAAACACAGGAAGAAACCTGCACAAATGAACCCTAAATAAGTAACTCAAAAGACCAATAATTCCAAAGAATGTTTCTCCATCTACTCTGCTATAAATTGCCTCATTGGCAAATTTAAATCAAAGCTTACCTCGGTTTTCTTGTAGTAAGCATAGATGTCATCTACGTACTCAACAACTGCAAGTGGATCTTTTGAATCACTGCAGTCAATATCAATGATAGAGTTCTCCATATCTTCCATTTCAATGTCCTATATATTGTTCAATACAAAGATGATGTAGTAATCTTGCTGCTTTGCCTTCCCAAAAAATAACCATTTTCAACAGTTAATAAATACACATACCATTTCATCAGTTTCATCTAAGACTGCCTCTGTGTGTTTCACAAACATAGGGAGTGTAACATCATTACCCTCCCCACACTGTTCCACATCAACGATTTCGAAATCGTCTAGACCACCGGGCTTCACTGTCAACTCACTTTGTTTCTTAGTGTCCTACAATACATTCAATCCAACAAATTCTATTTAGTTTCCTATTGTTTTGGTTTCTACAGTGATTTGAAGTTGCTTAACAAATAGTTTAATGGAAATCATAAAGCTTCCACAATATGTGGTCAGTATAGTACTTCTAGGAAGTGATGCTGGTTGCTAACCCTTTCAACAGCCAAACTCCTAAACATATAAAAAAGAAAAAAAAATTAAGTTTTTGAAGCAAAATTTACCCAAAAAAAAAACAAAGAGGTCAAAGCATAAAGGACAGAAAAGCAAAAAACAAAGAGCAAACTAGATAGAACCTAGTGTCTGATCTTTGTTCCAGAGCTGATTTCTTATTGCAAAATTCGTCTTTCCTGTGTAAGACACAACTCAAGTCAATCCCAAGATGTACAAAGAAAACTGTAATAATGGAGCTTGGAATTTTGACAGTTGAAAGTACCCTGGAAGTTCTCTTTTATTAACCACACCAGAGTGGTGGAGTGAAGCTCCTATAATGTTCTGATTAATGCTACTCAGAGCCCTTCTTTGATTTTGTTCCATGTCCTTTACCATCTTGGCACCACCCATTCTCAGCCCATCTTTCAGTTTACAAAAGATTCCAATAAGAACAAAAGGAAAAAAAAAATATTCATGAAAAATGGAACAAGTGTACAGGTAGTGTAGAGTAGCAAGGAGCTCGATGTCCCTTATGCGAGGTCTCGAGTTCCAGCATTGAGAGAATTTGAACCTACAAATGGGATCCGACCTGACTCCACTCTGGACTTAATCAGGACTGATCATATGATAAAAGAGACTTACCATTCGGTGCTGCAATTGAACCTGGATTGTTCTCCTTTGATCTTCTCATTCTTTTGTTCTTTTGTTTTTCTTTAAGACTAAAAACCCCACTTCCAAGACCCTTCAAGAGAACCAAGAATATCAAACAAACTTTAGATTCATTGGGAAAAAAACACCCATTTTCTAAAAGAATTAAATGGAAGAAAAAAATAAAGAAAACTAAGCTAACTTGATCACCTCCACTTAAACGAAACTGTAAAATCATGAAATTTTCAAACTAAAACAAATCCTTAATTTTGATATTGAAAACAATAAGGAAGGGGAGACGAGACAAACCCCCAGTGATTAAGCCTTGTATCTCTCTCTATCTCTGTTTGATGAAAAGGAAAGGAAAAGAATTAGGAAAGAGCCAACAAGTGGGGTGTGGGTGTGTGTGTGTGTGTGTGTGTGTTTTTGCACATTAATCCTTCTTTTTATTTGAAACCTCAACGGCTAGTAAATGGTTACCGTTGGATGTAAATAAAATTGAAAAAAAAAAAAAAAAGTCACGATGGTTCATTAGACTATTAAAATTACGCCACGTTGTTAAAAGCCTTTTCGGCTGTGTGGGGTCTGGATCGAACCCAGGAGCTTAATATCGAGCCCTGCTTACGCTCTTCTCCACTATAAAAGAGCTGAGAACTCGGTTTTTGTCAAATTGTTACTTTCGTCTCTTTACTATGTTCATGTTTGAGATAGGTCCCTATACTTTATGGCAATATCTGGGTTTTGGACTTTTTGTCCACTCGGCCCCTCGTGTCTTTTAAAGTTCGAAAATGTTTTTAATATAATGAATTAGAAAAATTATTTTTTTTTATTTTTATATTTTATAAAATTAAAACTAAATAAAAACATATTTATTATTTAAGTCCAACTTCACCAAATTTATCAAAAGTCCCATCTGAATCCAATCTAAATTCCGTTGAATGAGATCGATAATTCAATTTAATTGAATCCCTGGATTAAACCAATAATTTGATTTTTGGATAAGTTTAATTTCGCATAATTATTTATTTGGCCCTCTAATTTTATTAAAAAAAATCATTTTAGCCCCCATTTGATTTTTCACATCTTTTAGCTTTTGAACTAGTATTTTTTGTTAAATCATCTCAAAATAGATGGAAAAATTAACGTTTTTCTTTTTTACTTTGCCGACGTGGTATAAACGTGGATGACACATCAGCATTTAATTAAATTTTAAAAATGCAGAAAAATAAAAAATCATTAAATTATTAAAAAAGTATAAAAAATCTTTTAAAAATTTTAATTAAATGTTGACATGTCGTCATTCACGTGTATATCATGTTAGTAAAGTTATCGTAAACTTTTTCATCCATTTTGGATGATTTAATAAAAAAAAATAAGTTCAAAAACTAAAAGAGACGAAAAATTAAATGAAATGTTAAAATAATTTTTTTTAAAAAATTGGATTAAGTTATTTTATTGTTGTGTTGTTGAACAAATTTATGAGATTATAATTTAGAGGAACAAAAAATGTCTAAAATCTTGTTAGTTAAAATATAATATGCAAGTCTTAAAACAATTGCAAATAATAAAATTTTATTACCAAGAATTATTAAATCGTGTAAGAATAGAATACTACAGTTATTATTACGTAATTTATGTTCCAAATATTGTAATAATTTTTTTCTAAAATAAACATTTTATTTAACTCATAAAGGGAAATTAGCCAACTAAATTACTAGTCGAGCGATAAAAAAAATTAATATCAAACCTTCAAGAGATATTATACTAGAGGTGAATTTGGATAGGTAATACGTTTATCTGCAGTTAATGTAAAAATAATAGTAATAGTGATATTAGATATTATAACATGAGAAAAAAGTAAGTTAAATGCATCACTCATTCGCTCATCCAAATCTATCCTAAATTACGTGACATTAAAAAAAAAGGATAATTAATTGGAGTTAAGAAGGGATGAGTGTAGAAATATAAATAAAATATGAAGGTGAAGTAAACTTCATTGATTGATTCTATATTCTTATATTACGTAAAGGAAGAGGTAAAATGAGCTGGCACCATTATTTGATTCTCAGCTCCAACTTTAGTTTTAATGGCGGCCCCATTCCAACGGAAATGGTGGGGAGAATGAGGAAGAAGCCTTGGATAGGATCCCCCACCCACGCCCCCTGTCCTTTGCTTCATGGACTTAACACTGTGCAGGCGGGTCTTCTTGCGTTCAAACCTACCTAACGCAAATAGCCTCACCCTCCCTTCTTCTCTGCATCTTGTAGTTCGGGACACCCACGTTCCTTGTTATCTTTTTTTTTTTTTTTTAATTAATCAGATCAAAAAATAAGACTTAGTTGACAAAGCGAAGTCAGAAATTTTAGAATTAAATTATATATTTTATGATAATAAAAATATAATTTATTATTTTAATAGTTTATGTTTTTATAATTTTTAATAGATTAATTTATTTTTTTATTATTTTTAGGACCAAAATATTATTTTAGCATTATTAATTTAAAATTTCATAAATTATAAAAAATCTAAATAATTTCTTTTTTTGCAAGCCCACGTTCAGTATTTCTAGCATAAGTTTTAATTTCAATTTCAATTCTACGTAACTTCAAAAGAAATCTTAGATTGACAACCCTCATTTTTATTGTTATTAATATTTCATACACTATAATCATGAATGAGGATATAACATGAATTATAAAAATCCTTTGCAAAAAAAGTTAAATAATATTAACAATTAAAGATGTTAAATTTGTAGTTGTTTTAGTATTGTTATATAATTATAATCTGACCGGATTTAATAAAAGTCGACAGACATCTTAAAAGGGAGAGGGCTTTCCTCTTCCTCTAATTTAACCACTCAACTCTATCTTATTCCACAATTGTTGATCTGATATACCAACAAGTATGAATAGGTTTCGTAAAAAAAAAAAATTAGAGGATATTAAATTTAAATTTCAAATTTATTTAGGTATTAACTTTTTTTTTTGTTTTTGTTTTTAGGGTAAGATAGATAATTCCTAATATTCAAAGTTTAGCATACGCTGCCGCTTATGATGCAATTAGGAAAGGCCGTACAAGTATGAGCTTTTCATTATCATTGTTAAAAGATATTATAAGATTGCAATCTAAGTATCATGGCACCGAAATTCAGACTCAACATATTACTTTACCTTTTAATTTATCACAATTTTGTCTGTACTTTAAAAAAAATTTAATGTGGTACCTCTATTTTTAATTTAGTCTTTTGATGTGGTACTTTCATTTAACGGTATTAATTTTTGAGACCATTTGACATGTAGCCTAATGATAAGTTATCAGGTGTCATTTTTAACGGAAATTTTTTATGTCAGAATATGCTAAGATTCTCAAATTAAATAATCCAAAAAAATAAATAAAACATTTAAACCTCAAAAATTATTTAACATTTAAACAATAATTAAATAAAAAAATCAAAATTTGAAAATTCCCGAATTTCATCTTTTTCTACATCTCAACTACAATTTCAACATTTTTATCACACTTTTAGTCCATTTTTCATAATTTTTCAATTTAATTTTTACTAAAAATTCACTATTCATTCATTCTTGTCCAATTCAAATTTTTTACTTTACTATTATTATTCAATCGATAAATCATTATTTTTGAGAAAATTTGCTATTTATCTTTCGAAATACTGTTATTAGTGACAGTTACACTTCTCTTCCAACTCCTTCTCAGGCTTCCCTTAATCCTCAAATAATGACTTTTCTCAAGTAAACCAAGGTCGATTAAAATGAGGAAAATAATTTCAATCGAGTTAAATGAAATAAAAGAAAATTGTTGATTTCTAATTTGTTAAACAAATTAAAGCAAAAAATAAAAACCTAGAAATCGTTATTCCCTAATCCCAATCGAGTTAAGTAAATTAAAGCAAAAAATAAAAACCCAACAATTGAGTTAAACAAAAACCCTCTGAATTCGTTGATTCCTTAATCCAAATCGAGTTTCCCAAAATTCTCAAAATTTAGCTATTGGGATGAATCATTCTTATAGCTCAAAGGGAGCTCTTTGCATGGTGAAAGACACTGATCCTTGGAGAAGAAACAATGAGCAAAGGATTTAAGAAAAGCGAGAAAAATATGTAAGAGAATAAAGGGAAGAAAATTTGAAGAAACAAATAGAAATAAATCATTCTTTTTACTGGCAAAAAAACAATTTTTTAAACCGTTTAAGTTGGGTTTGATGTGCCTTTTATCTTCAACGAATGGCTTACCATTCAATGCAGGTCAAAGCATATAGTTGCCTGGCTTGTTAAATATTGTTAATGAAATTAGTAATTCACTATTCTTAACAATTGGTTCATCATGTTATTGCTCTAGGTTTACATACAGCTACATTGATGTTAGTAAAGGGCTCTTTACTTGCACGCTATTCCAAGTTCATATCGGATAAAAGGGATTTCAATTATAGTTTTCCTTGCGATGGTTCGGGGCGAGGGGGTACTTGTGATATTTCGGCGTGGGACGCATTTTATTTGGCGGTTTTTTGGATGTTAAATACCATTGGATGGGTTATTTTTTATTGGCATTGAAAACACATCACATTATGGCAAGGTAACGTCTCACAGTTTAATGAATCTTCCACTCATTTGATGGGATGGTTAAGAGATTATCTATGGTTAAACTCTTCACAACTTATCAATAGGTGTAACCTATTTGGTATGAATAGTTTATCAGCCTGGGCGTGGATGTTCTTATTTGAATATCTTACGGATTTATGTTCTTAATTTATTGGCGCGAATATTGGTAAGAATTGATTGAAATTGTAGCTCTTCAAGTTTTTGTGGCTTATCTTCAATTAATAATTTAGGAAATCTCATATAGATTATTACCTGAATTAGATCCAGTCTTTTTTAATCTCTATACGTGCAATTCCCTTGACAACAGAAAATAGTCTCATATTTTTTTGTACATAATTCTTGATACAGTCTCTTATTTTTTTTATCTTCTTGTAGACCTTCGAAATACTTTCTAGGTTGTGCAAACTAAAGAGAATGATGACTTTGGGTTGTACCAAGTCTGAAACCAAGTGGATTTATTTTTTGTCCCATAATCCTCCACTACTATATATATTAAGATATCCTTGACCCAAAGTGTTATGTATCATTCTTTCATTGGAACATATGTCATTTTGCATCAGAAATTAACACTGTTAAATGAGAGTACCATATTGATAGACGGAATAAAAGTTGAGATACCACATCAAACAAATTGAAAGCAAAGGGACCATGTTGAAAATTTTGTTAATGTAGAGAGGAATTTTTTGTAATTATCCCATTCATAAAATATGAATAATTAACTTTTCAAATTTATAAAATAGAGAAATTTAATTCATAAGTAGAGATTTTTTTCCAAGGTTTCCCGTTGACTTTGTGAATTGTTTTAATGAACATAAATCAAGACAATGATGGTAAAAGATTCAACTCTCAATCGAAATTTGGGTGTGAATTTTATTAAACGATAACAAAATCAAGTAAATTTCATATCTAAATCAATCTCAAATATTACTAACTTAGAACCCCTTTTTTGCCAAATTAAAGTTGTGGGATTTTGATATGACAATTAGTCAATTTTGATTGATGAAATCCAATCAAATAATGATGTACCACTGAATTCTTGTGCCTTCATGATGATTTCCCGCTGTTCCCTACTTTTGTTTTTGTACCGAAAATTCATAACCATCCCTGATATTATCAACCCCTCAATTTCAGGTTCTTATATGGTTGGTGGGTGAAGGTAAAAATAAATTTATAAGAAATTAATAAAAAGTTTCAAGTTATCTTTTTAATGTTGTCCCACATATATTATTGTGTGTAAAAATATTATTGGTAAATAAACTTCAAAGATATAATGAAATTCAATGATTATTTATATTTTGTATTGATAAAAATAATTCATCGAGTATTGAGCGGAGCATAGTAAGAATATCAATTCTTATAAATAATTTTTACTATAATTTTTTATAAAATAATCTAAAAATATAAAATATGATGGGAGAAATAAAAAGAAACTTTGTTTCTATGATTTTAGGCGTGTCATATAAATAAAATTTTACTCTTATAAATAGTGACATAATTATTCAATAAAATAGTAACGACTTTTAATTATTCGTAATTTTTCATTTAAAGTTAATAGATATAATAAATATATTTTGGGTGTAACGATAAAGAGAAAAAACCTTTTAAGTTTAAACCTTAAAGAGATAAACATGGATGGAGGAGGGGAGTTGATAAAAAGGGGAAGGAAATTCCGAGGGTTTGAAAGAGTTGGAGATAGGGATGTAGAGCGTGGGTCAGTTTGTAAAACAGGATTTGCACGTGAATACGCGTTACAATGTCAAAAAACCGCGTGAACTCCATTATTTCCCTTTTCTTTTTGTCTTTGACCTTGGTATCTCAATATTTAGCATTATTATTATTATATAAAAATAAGATCTTCAAAATTTGATTAATTCTCAAAATCTTCAGTAAAAAAACATAATCAAAATTTTAGCATTGGTAATAAGAGCATTACTGTTTGCTTTCAATTACATCTTTTTTGCTGATTCCAATTTTAGTAAACCGGAAATCCCGCGAACTAACCGTTATTAATCATCCTCATCAATAAAACCGCCAAATTAAAAAAAGAAAATCACCATGTTCATTGTATTAATGCTCACACTATCAGCTGACACACCCCCCCCCCCTTTTTTATCTTTTTACTCAAAGATCACAAATTTTCTGAATACCCTTTGGGGATTTAAGCTTGTTGGTTAGAAATGGAGAGGCAAATTGTGATGGATTCGAGTTCATCGAGTGATTTAGTTAGGGAAATGATGGAGGTGATAGAGACGGTTGGATCCTACGCTGGATTCAGGGTAACTCAAAGGAAGGAGTGCTTGAATTTGGTGAGGAGATTGAAGCTTTTGGTGCCACTTTTGGAGGAGATAAAGGAGCTTGATTACTCAGTTTCGGGTTTGGGTTTGGGTTTCGGTTTGAATTCTCTGCTTAACTTGAAGAAAGCACTGCTTGGAGCAAAGAAGCTGTTGAAGACTTGTAACTATGGAAGCAAGATATATTTGGTAATCATTTATAATGCCGATTGATTTGCCTACTTTATTTGTATTTTTTTCAATTTTTTCATTTGGCTGATTCAAGATTTTGCATTTTTTCTGTTTGTTAAAATTAGGCAATGGAAAGTGAGGCGGTGATGTGTAGATTTCATGCTGTTTATCACAAAATAAACCAGGCGCTTGATGACATCCCTTTTGATGAACTTGGAGTTTCAATTGAAGTGAAAGAACAAGTAATGTTTCATTTATGTGTATCTTAATTTCATCTTTCTAAATAGATTGCTTGAACTCCTATTTTTTCACATTGTTAAATCAATATGTACAATGAATCATTGCCTGGTTTGGTTTAGTTCTTAATCATTGTTTCAACCGATGGACAAGATAGATACTCTCGTTTCTCTATGCCGCACCGTATCGTGTCCACAATCGGGACAATACCAGATTACAGGCACGGCATTAAACAGCACAGAGAAATGAGTGTATCCAATTAGCCGCTTGTACTTGTGACACTTCTTATTACATTGGTTGAGTTTGTGAATTAGGCCCTGGAAAAGACCCATTTTTCCTTTTAGCTTGTTCAATAAAGGGGTGGTTATGTTTTTTGATTGAATTCCTTCAGGTTGAGCTAATGCGAATGCAACTTAAAAGAGCAAAGAGGAGGACAGATACACAAGATATGGAGTTAGCAATGGATATGATGGTGATTTTCTCTAAAAAAGATGAAAGGAATGCAGACATTGCTATACTTGAAAGGCTGGCAAACAAGCTAGAATTGCATACCATTGCAGAGTTGAAAGCTGAAAAAACAGCTATCGCAAAACTGGTAAAGCAAAGAGGTGGATATAATGAAACCATGCACCAAATTGTAGATCTCCTGGGAAAGTTCAAGCAAATTGCAGGGATTGATGAAACCGTTTCACTTGATGGTCCTATTTCAACTAGAACTCCCCAAACATGTCAATCTCCTTTAGTACCTCATGAATTTCTCTGCCCAATTACGTTGGAAATCATGACAGATCCTGTTATTGTAGCAACTGGACAGGTAATCCTCACATTACTGCATTTATTAATGTTCCACTTTTTTCAAGCAAACTGAGAAAGGTTTTTTGTTTTTGTTTATGGTTGAAGACTTATGAAAGAGACAGCATTCGGAAGTGGTTAAATTCCAACCATCGAACCTGTCCAAAGACTGGACAAACTTTAGAACACTTGTCTCTAGCACCAAACTTCGCACTCCGCAACCTTATTCTGCAATGGTGTGAGAAGAACAACCTTGAACTGCCCAAAAAGGATAGTTATGCATCTTCAGTTAATTATTCTGCAGAAATCATGGAAGAAATCTCTTCATTGGTTCTAAACCTATCTTCTAGTCAGCCAAATGTGCGTAGAGATGCCATTGTGAAGATCCGTATGCTCTCGAAAGAGAATCCGGAGAACAGAATTTTCATTGCCAACGATGGAGGAATCCCACGTTTAGTTCAGCTATTATCTTATCCAGATTCCAACATTCAAGAACACACTGTCACTGCCCTCTTGAACTTATCAATTGATGAGACCAACAAAAGGCTTATAGCTAGAGAAGGAGCTATTCCTGCCATTATTGAGATACTGCAAAATGGAACTGATGAAGCTAGAGAGAACTCTGCAGCAGCCTTATTTAGCTTGTCAATGCTTGATGAGAACAAAGTTCTTGTAGGGAACTTCAATGGGATCCCACCATTAGTAGCTCTGTTGAAAAACGGGACAATGAGGGGTAAAAAGGATGCAGCCACTGCACTTTTTAACTTGTCTTTGAACCAAGCCAACAAGTCCAGAGCCATTAAAGCTGGCATTATACCACCATTACTTCATTTACTGGATGACAAAAATCTGGGTATGATTGATGAAGCACTCTCCATCTTGTTACTTCTTGCATCTCATCCCGAGGGCCGGAATGAAATCGGTCGATTGTCATTCATCGAAACTCTGGTAGAAATCATTAGAAACGGCACCCCCAAGAACAAGGAATGTGCGGTTTCAGTTCTGCTAGAGTTGGGGTTAAACAATTCATCCCTTATTTTAGCTGCTCTCCAGTTTGGTGTTTATGAACCCCTAAGAGAAATCTCCATATCTGGAACAAACAGAGCTCAAAGAAAAGCTAATTCGTTATTACAACATATGAGTAAGTGTGAACATATTCCTTGAACTTCCTCAAATGGTTCCAATTGCTAATATATTTTCCCTTGTTTCAGTCTGTCATTGTAATATTTTCAGCTTCACAACGTATTAGAGATTGTGATTTTTGTGTCAGTTATGTTGTTCAAACAACCTTGTTTTTGGTTTTTTTCTAATATTCTTAAAATATATTTTTGTTTTTCTAAAGATAACTCTCTTGAAAAATGATTTCTTAATAAAAAAATAGATTGGATAGTGACACATTAAAACTAGAAAAATACTTATGCTATAAAACATGGTTAATTTAGGGACAACAATTTGGATTGCGGATCGGATATTCACAATATCCAATCCGAATAAGGGTTACAAAATGTTTATCATTTTGCTTCTAGCATGACCTTTTACAAGAGAAGGCTATAAATATGTTTAATTCATAACCCCTCCCTAACCTTTATATAAATATGTTTAATTCATAACCCCTTCCCAACCTTTAAATAAGAGGGTAATGCGTTTTAACGCACTCAAACCCACGTCCTTCTACACTAGCAATAATGTCGATGTTAACTGAGTTAAGACTCAATCAATAATTTGAGATTATTCTTTTTATTATTTGAATCAATATATTTGGACGGTTTACACAATGCAAGTTTAAAATCTGCAATTACACGAAACCAAGCCGACTTCTATTTTTTATTTCATAGATAAATCATTTTTATTTTATTATATAAAAATGTTTTATATTTAAAATAGTGAAAATAATTTAAAAGTTTTAGAAAAAAATTTTAAAAAATTCAAAACAAAAAATAAAACAACGAAAAATTGAGAACCAAACTAACCTGAATTGAATTATGATGGACACTAAAACAAACACTAAAAATCTAATCGAAACAAACTGATATCATCCCTACATTTAACTAACTTTATAGTATATACAACTAACATTATATAATTAAGGTAGATTAGTAATAATGTGTAACCCTATATAGTATATACAACTATATTAGTATAATGTACATTTGTATATTAATGATATGTAACCTTAAATCCTAAATGTGCAGCTAACATTATCGTATATTATTGTTATACTTATATCCTTACCCTATATAGTAATAATGTGTAACCCTATATAGTATATACAACTATGTCACTATAATGTACATTTGTATATTAATGATACGTAACCTTAAACTCTAAATGCGCAGGTAACCTTATCGTATATTATTATTATACTTATATCCTTACATCAATTTAGACCCAACTGGACTCTCCTTTGGGCCATTCAAGATCCAATGAATGGCATAATTGGGTAAGAACCCTCACTTGCCTATAAATACCCTAAGGACTAACATAGTAGGGGGACTCTTTTTCGACTCTTGACCTTAGAACAAGTGAACTAACCTTTTTCAACACCACCCCCTCTCCTCCTTCTCCACTTCCATTGATATTATGTATCAACAATTATAATATATACAATTAGCATTATATAATTAAAGTAGATTAGTAATGATATGTAACCCTATACAACTAAGTTTATTATAATGCACATTGTTATATTAATGATCTTAAACCTTAAGTTCAAATCTTGTTATAGTATTATTTTACTAAAAAAATATGAAAAGACAAAAATATCCTTACACTGATATTTGTTAATATGTAAAGTAATATTATTTTAGTAATTTCTTAACTGAATTGGTGCTCAGTTGATTTATCACCAACTCAGTCAAGAGTTTAATATAAGATTATAAGTATAAATATTAAATAATAGATTTATTGACAATAATATAATAGATAAAACTTGAAATTTAAAATCTAATTTATGATTATTTTTAATATGAAATTTTAAATACTATTAAATATTATTATAATTTATACAATTTTTAATGAAAATAAAAATTTTATTAATTCTCTTTAAAGTTGGACATATAAGTATAAGCCCAACATAAACCCACAACAAATTTTAAAGAAAATTCTACAATGCCCAATTTATTAAAAGAATTTTTTTTCCCCCAATTGAAACTTACAGCCATCGACTTCCAAGTCCCGTTTCAAATTTCCCAAAAGGTCAAAACCTAAAATTTCCCCCAAATCCCCCAGCCCTCGACTCTCAAGTTGTCCTAACCACTGTCTAGTACCGGTCAAGCACCGTCAACTGTTTACCGTCGACTACTGACCACCGACCTCCAATTTCTCGTTTAACTGGTTAGTTTTTTTTCCCTCATTTGACGATTTATGTGCATTCTTGTAACCATTTACCAATCAATTATTTTGCTAATTTCATTTGTAAATTTTCTCAAGAAGAGGAATAAGCAATGACTTGAAGGATGGAATGAAAAGGACATAAAATGTGATTGTAGAATTTGGTGAGAAAAATAAAGTTAGGCGTCAAAACAAAATTCAGAAATAAAAATAATGTTGAAGAAGACGTAAGAGAGCAAAGTAATGACATTAATTGCATTGATTATTGCAATATGTCACTGCTCAGTTTTATTCTTTCCCCTGCAACCCTAATCCATATCAGTTTTCTTCAAACATTTCAATGAATTTTCTGTAATATTTGGATTTTCCCTGATTTTTGGTTTTTATAAAATATTTTTTAATCTGAAAGTATGTTTATAAAATATAGGAATTTCTAAAATTTTATAATTTTTTTTAATTTACAGAAATTTTCACATTTTTTGAATTTTTTTTTAAAAATTATAATTTTTAAATAATTTATTGATGTGATATATATGATAAAATAGTCCAGTCTACAATTAAGTACATGTACATCAGCAAATATAGTTGACCATTAGTCAACTAACTGCCACATCTAATTCTGATTTATTTGATAAAGATTAAAAGATTAAGGTGGCAATAGGGAAAAAAAAGAATCAGTGCTAATTTACATAACAGTCAAATGTTAAGAGCAAAATTTGCAATTAGGCCTTTCATTTATTATTTTTTAAAGTAGCATAAAGATTTGGACTTTTTGTTTTTATTTTTTTCAATATTCTTATTTGGAAATATATATAAAAAAAAAAATCATGGGCTTGATCCTAGTTGGCTAGCCTACTAATTGAAGTTAAATGTCTAACTTACACCCTAGACCCTAAGCCTCTCTTCCTAGCTCCTATAGATACCTATTTCTATAATGGCTTCTTCAATGTTCCTAGCCCAACGTGGGTTGTTCTGTTCCCTTCCAAGAAACCTTTCCAATGCTCGGTTCTTCTCTGTTTTATTCTTCTCTGTTTTACCTTCTCAACACCCTGTTTTTGTTTTTGGACCTCAAAACAATGTTGCCCCCAAATTTAACAAATTCGAAAATATAAAATCCCTAACCCTTATCTGTCACCGGAATAGAGTTACGAAGCATTACCAGACTTTTCAGATCAAATACGAACATTTCATATCAATTAACATACATATCAAAAACTAACCATAGTCACTCATATTATCCCATAAATGAGCTCTCGAGGCCCAAAATACGCACTTAAAATGAATCGGAACTAAATCGGGAACTCAAAGAATTTTTTACAAAATTTCAAAATTTTTCCTAGGTGCAGGGAACACACTCCCGTGTGGCCAGGCCGTGTGGCTCACACAATTAAGAGACACACCCGTGTCTTAAGCCGTGTGGGCATTCGAAGTGGGGCACATAGCCTGGCCACATGGTCGTGTATCTCCTGCACCTAGGAAAAAAATTGAAGTTTTGTGAAAAATTCTCTAAGTTACCGGTTTAGTTCTGATTCATTTTAAGTGCGTATTTTGAGCCTCGAGGGCTCATATAAGGGACAATATGAGTGACTATGATTAGTTTCTGATATGTATATTAATTGATATGAAAGGTTCGTATTTGATCTGAAAAGTCCGATAATGCTTCGTAACCTTGTTCCGGTGACGGATAAGGGTTAGGGGTGTTACATTTAATGGTATCAGAGCTACGGTTTAGTCGATTCTCAGACTCAACATAGCGTGTGTAAAATGTCTAGAAATACATTTTATATAAATCTGTGATGTGTATGATCCGATCTAACTTTTGTTTTCTTATATATTGTAAAGATGTCAGACGGATCTGAACGTGCTGACCATGATAAGGTCAATAGTAGAGCACCGGCTTATAAACATGGGACGAGTAGTAATGTCCTAATCCCTCCGACTCTGAAACAAGAACTTAAAAATATGTTATTTGGGTATATGAACCAGTGGTTCAGTAAATTTATGCAAGAAAGAAATCTGGCTCAACAACCTCCACCCCCTATTGTACCGCCTGTAGTGTCTCCGGTTGCACCTCCACCAGTGACTGATTATCTTAGATGTGCTGTTTTTTTATTGAAAGAGGAAGCATATAACTGGTGGTCGACAATAGTAGCTGTAGTGCCAAAGGAGAAAATTTCCTGGGAATTTTTCCAAACTGAATTTAAGAAAAAATATGTCGGTAAAAGATATTTAGACAAGAAGAAGAGAGAATTTCTTGAGTTGCGCCAAGAAAACAGATCAGTAGCTGAGTATGGAAGAGAATTTGAATACCTCAGTAAATATGCTCGAGAAATTGTGTCAACCGAAGAAGAAATGTGCTTTCGGTTTAAAGAAGGGTTGAATGATGAAATCCGAATGATGATTGGAGGCAATGAAATTCGAGAATTTGTTGTTTTGTTAGATCGTGCACAGAAAATGGAAGAGGTGTATAATCGAAAAATGCAAAGGGATAGACGGAATCGAGAATCTTATAAAAGAGGTTCTTCTAAAACATTTTCGGCATCGCCGGCTAAAAAGTCTAAAGATGATTTCAGTCGAGCTACCTCAATGCCTGAACGATCAAATAAAAACAAGATGATTCAACTTGATTACGGGGTATCTACTAGACCCACTGTTAGTGTGGGTAGTGTGTAAAATACTCCTAAGCCTAAATGCAGATATTGTGGGAAATACCACCCTAGCGAGTGTAGAAGTAAAGTAGGGGCTTGTTATAAGTGCGGAGCAACTGATCATTTTATCCGAAATTGTCCTCAATTGTAAAAGGAAGAGGAAGAGCAGAAAGAAAAACAATTGCCTACTTCTCAAAGAAGTAGACGTTCGGGCCAAAATAGTGCTACTGGGACTACTTGTTCGGGTATAAAAGATACTGCTGCTCGGTTAGAGGCTAGAGCACCTGCGCGTACCTATGCCATTCAAACATGATCTTTTACTACTTGGAACTAAGGCAAGTTTTTCTTTTTCAAATGTAATTATTCCTATTAAATTTCAAAATGGCTGAATATAATCCAATTACAAAAACTATGAAAACAGCATCTCTATAGTATTTTTCATCCAACTCAACTAAGTTTAAAAACACTTTTTCTATAGATACATAAATCATCCAACAGATGTGTAATATTTTGAAATGTCAAGGTTCTCATTACAGTCAAATGAAGTCCATGGTCGTTAATTCCATGCAATAAAAGATCAAGAGCATATTTTTTTTACTCTTAGTGAAGTTAGGTATTTGGATATTATCCCCAAATAGGTGATGACTTGGAAACCTACTATATATTTTTAGGTGTTATCAGAAAAGACTATTCTGTTTGTAGCTATTATATTTGATTTGACTCTGTTAAGGTTGAAGAAAGATTGATCTAAATGCTTTTTTTTTCATTTTCCTTTTAAATTTATCATTCTTTTGAGGAGTTTGTGCAGAATTTCAGATAGTTACATCTACTTATGGAAACATCAAGCATCTGAATAGGAAAATAACCTTTTTAAATTTCATATATTTATTAATGGATGCTATGATGCTTCATTCCACTTTTGTTTGTTTTTTCTTTCTTTCCTTTTTCCCTTTTCCCTTTTTGCTTTTTTCTCCTAGTAGACATTGATACAAACCGCTAAAGTTAGATCTGCTATTTTGTTGGTATATATAATGTTCCTTTATCCTCTCAGCCGCTGGCTCGAATGGGAGCAACTGTCACTGGAATTGATGCAGTAGAGAAAAACATCAAGATTGCCCGTCTTCATGCTGTATGTTATTTTCTTTTCAACCATTTCATGATATGGTGGTAGTGTTATTTTTTGTACATGCAAGTGTAGTCTATCATAATTTTCTTATTACTAGAAATATTCCAGTTTTTGCAAGCATTATTTCTTCCATTCATGTTAGCCTGAGCATGTCTACATCTTAGGTTGATTTTAGTTATAACTGCACATGGAGTTGAAAGAAAAGATTATTATTTGCTTATTTAATGATAACTCTATTTTAGGTCTATGGTTTTGAAGATATTGTGTTGTCTCAAGGCTTTCTACTTGTCTTTGAAAGAATAAGGTCAAACAAGATTCTGTTATTTAATCAGGCATGACTTACATTATATGAAAACTTCTTGAAATGGAAAGCTCTTACCTGGTTCTACCGTGGCACAACTAGCTAGTTAGGTAAGTGAGTGGATATATGTTGGAGTATTTTTCATGTAAAGAAGTCTTCAAGTTTTAAGCAACAGGTTTATACTCAATAATCAAATCATTCTAGCTTTTCCACAATATCTGAAACATTTTCCAAGTTATTTTCAATTTATAAAATAATCCTAAACAAATTAATGGTTTCCTACCTTGTCCATCTGTGTCTTTCATTCATTCATTCCTATCATTCATTTATTTTCTTTTGAAATAAATATCTGGACCCATCATTTGAAAGGCTCACTCTTCGAAATGTTACTTCTTAAGCAAGCAGAGTGTGACTTGAGTTTTCTTTCCAGCAATAATTTGGCATATGTTATCATATATATATATTTGCTTCCTGCTACAAATTTTTTAAGATGAATCTTTTGTATCTGAATACTATTGCACCAAATTACAAGTCTAAAAGTTTACAGTTCTGAGTGCCTGTAACTCATTCATGTTATTGTGTTCTAGACTTGAACTTGGATTTTATGATATACCTTCCTCTACAGAATTTGGATCCAACAACTTCAACTATTGAATACTGTTGTACAACAGCAGGTACATTCTAAGCTTAATTCTTCTGTAGGTTAATCTCTCTGCTAATCTAGATCTATAACTTTCTGTTCTTTTTCAAACTTTTAAACCTTTTGAGATGGTGACGTTTCTGGATGAGTGGAATGTGGATGTGGAGGACATCAGGACAAACTACTTGTTGGGCTGCGTCTCTGACACTGAATCGGGTTGAAATGTGAATGAGAACATGCAGCCAAATTTAGTAGTAGTTCTCATGCAAATAAAATCATCATATGATAGAACTGCCATATGTAAAATTCTCTCAAAGTAGCCCTCTACTAGGAACTTGATGTTGTTGGATGAACTGTCGGAGCAAATAACCTGGAAAATTTACAATTGAAAAAAGGATAAATGCTAGCTGAGTTTTCTGTAGCCGGGTTTTTTTTACTCAAATTTACCAGAACTGTAATAAATTTCTTTGGTTAGTGGTGAACATTAGATTTCTTGGGATCAGTATTCCATCAATGTGATCTCTTCAGCGCTCTCTTCCCCTCTTACTACATATTTTCTGTGTGAAACCCATAAATACAGCTATTGCTGTACTCTTTGGTAACTTCTTTTTCCCCTCTTTTCATCTGAAAGATATTGAAGACAATTGAAATCATAACCATTTTCTTCTTGATGTCTGTGATGGATATATGATCTTTTGTATCTATAAATGCTTGCCACTATAATTGATTGGTGAACTTTGATAACTGTCACAACATAGACAATTTGGATTGGTTAAACAATCATACGGAACTCACCGTATGATTTCTGTCCTTTCCTGAATTTTTTTGTTGTTTATTTTTAGTGATAGCTTACGTGGATACATTTTCATGAACAGAAAAGCTGGTTGAAGAGCAGAGAAAGTTTGATGCAGTGATTGCTTTAGAGGTATGCACTCTTTGGACAACTACGTCTCTCTCTCACTCCCTCCATTTGTCTCTATTGGTTGTTTAAAGACTGGTACATTTTTTATTTTGGTGTAATAATGATGCACTCATTACTGCTAAGAGCATTTTTATGGTCTATTCATGATTCAAGTTATCTAGCGTTTCAGATACCTTGGTCATTTGCTAATTCTTTATATACTTTTCGTTGTAAATTTGTGGTGGTGTTTTTTTTGGTAAATTATTAACTTTTACTTAAGGTGATTGAGCACGTAGCAGATGCTGCTGAATTCTGCAAGTCTCTCTCAGCATTAACTGCTCATGAAGGAGCTACTGTTGTTTCAACAATTAACCGCTCTATGAGATCATATGCAACTGCCATTGTGGCAGCAGAGTACCTGCTACAGTGGGTATGATTCTGTCATCTTTTAAGTACAACACTTTATTTATTTTTCTATTTTGATATGTAATTATGTATCTGTTCTATACAAATGCCTTGTAGAGATTTAACCCTTACTTTTAGGATTTCTTTTCGTATTCACATCTTGTTTGAAATTTGATCTAATTGGGATCTTATTTCCATGCTTTTTCATATCTACATTTTTTAATTCATAGGCTAAAATTTTGAACATGGGTTTGAAGTTTTGTCTACACAATATTACAAATATAAAATTCTAATGAAATAGTATTGTTCAGAACTTGGATTCAGTGTCCTGCAAATCATGTGAGGGACCTTGTATTGAAACAGATTAGCATTGTAAGGAGAAATTGACATGTGAATACATGTGTAGCTATTGTCCCTGAAACTAGCAAAGACAAAGCTATTATCTCCAAAAAAAAAATAGAAACCATTCCTTTTTTTATAATTTTAAAAAACAGTTGGTTCTAAGATATGCTTTGTAACTCATAATGTCTGTTGATTTTATGCAGCTACCTAAAGGTACACATCAATGGTCGAGTTTCCTGACCCCAGAAGAACTCACCATGATTCTAAAACGTGCAGGGGTTGATGTAAGCAAACCAAGCAATCCCTTTGATATCTGAAACTGAACTAACCATTATGCGTTATGACTAACCTCTGCGCTGCTGAATTGTTGGGTGAATAGGTGAAAGAGATGGCGGGATTTGTGTACAACCCTTTAACAGGGAGATGATCAGTATCGGATGATATTAGTGTAAATTTTATTGCTTATGGTACTAAAGAAAAGTAATGAAGAATAGGGTTGTTAAGGTGTGCCAGACTGTGGAACAACGTAGCGCTGCAAATTCGATTTCTTGAAATGAGTTTTCTTGAAACATATCAATGAATATCCCTATGGGTTGGGTTGGGCCCAAACTAATTTTTTGGCCCATTTGTTAGGACCATCTCAAAAAATAGGCCTAAATTATTACCAAGTCTGGCCAGGATAAAAATGTTAAAATTTGGAATCGGCCCGATCCTCTCATATTAAAATCCTTTATATATATTTATAAAATGTATAATACATCAAAAATTTTAAAATAAATATTTCTCAACAACTTATAAATAAATTAAAAATTATGTGTACTTAAATAATATTAAGATATATACAATTTAACAAGTAAATGTTTTTAAAATAGTAACAAAACTAACAATAAATAAAATAGGAGTTAGATAATATCTAAATTAATAATAAAAAAATAGTAACAATATAAAAGTGAAATGATAGTAAAATAGTGTGAAAATAACAAGAAAATGACAGGAAACAGCAAAAATGGTAAGAAAACATAAAAAATTTAATAGTTTTTTTTGTTTTTTGCAAATTTGGCTCGGATTGGACTCTAGTCAAAAAAATCTTACTTGAGGCTTGGTCTATTTTCTAAATAGGTTTTATTTTTTGTGTAAACCCATTTTTTGAGCCTATAATTTTACCTGAATTTTTTCACTTTTTGTGCGGGCCGGGTGGCCCGACTCATGGAGAGGTCTCTATCCAATTATTTGAATTTTATATTTTATATATTTTTTTATGATTCTTATAACTTTTTAATAATTAGTAAATAATTCTTAGAATTTATTTTTATGCTTTTTAATCAATTTTAATATTTTTATAATTTTCTTGGAATTTTTAATAATTTTATAATTTTTTTAAAATATTTTATATTTTTTAATAACAACTTCCAAAATGAATTTAGATAAATGAGAGTCATGAACTTGAATGTCTATTTGTCTAAATTCATTCTTGTCCTGCATTTAAAAAAAAAATCTTGATTTTTTTTAAATATATGCCACATCATCATACATCTACGTGGCATGCCATATATGAGTTTTTCATTGCTTTTGTCGATCATGTTGACATCCACGTCAATGACAATTATTGTTATTGAAAGTGCCTAGTTGTTTTTTTTCCATTACTAAAAACTCATTTGGATATATTTTTTTATAAGAGCTTAATTGATTTTTCATTTTTTTTGCTAAAAACTTTTTAAACCCTTTAACATTTAAAAACAATTGAATATGTTATCAAAATAATTAAAATTAATTCATTAGGATAGGAATCAAAAATAAATTTCTAAAAATTCAAAATTGAGAAAAATTAGCTTTCAGTTAGTTTTGATTCAACTAGTTATTGTTGTCATATGCGTTGTATGTGATCTAATTCTTAATTAAATTTTTAAATATTGTATTGTTAATTAATGCAATTGATGTAAAATTAATTTTATTCAAATTGTTAAATGTAATAAAATATATTAATTTATTTAACATTTAAATATTATAATAATAAATTTAAAATCATAATTAAAGTATTTTTAACATATTCAATGATGTAATTAATGTAAAGTAACATTATTTAAAATAAAAATTAATTAACATAATTAATATATATTTATATGTAATTCAAACACTAATCCAATTCTTACAATAAAAATATAAAAAAGAAACATACGGTTGTAAAGTAAAGCTCTCACAATAGACAATGTAAACAATAGAATTTTCATCAAAATAAATTCTCAAGGAAATCTTCCCACAAGATGGCATATAATTTCTAAATTTAAAGAATATATAAAATGAATATTATAAAAACTAAAAATAAAAAATTATATAAATTAAAATTTAAAAAAAAAATCAAATGTATAAAGTAAAAAGATTAATTACCTATCATTAACAATGATAAATTCTCTTTTTAATATTTTTTATATATTATGCATAGAATTCTATTCAATATAAAACTCAATTGAGCTAACATTTTGACTTTTTTATCCTAATAATATAAAATAAATAATTAATTACTGAAATAGGATAGGTAAAAAATTAATTATCGAAATAGGCAAATACAACAGTACCCGTTGATGTCGCCTAACACACCAACAGTACCACCCCCACTTTCTCTCCAATCATTCAGCACCGAATAATATTTTTAATATTTTTTTAGTTGGTAGGATAATAATCTAGTTCTTTTGGTAAGATGGTTAAAAATATTAGCGATGCCGCCTACCACAGTGGTGGAACATTTTTTAAAAAAAAAGCTAATGATGGCCGAATGATTGGGGGGAAAGTGGGGGTGGTGCCGCTGGTGTGTTAGGCGGTATCGACGGGTAGTGTTGCATTTACCTATTTCAGTAACTAATTATTTATTTAATATTAATACAGTAAAAAAACTTAACATTTTAAATTAAATTAAATTATAAAAATATGAATTATTATTTAAATTAAGTTAACGTGATAAAAAACTTGAAATAGCCTATATTTTTCAAGAATTTGAAATACACTGTTTGATATAAAAAATAGGATAGATTCAACCAAATCCTAATTACTGTGTTTTAGTAATAAATTAAATTTTAATTCAATTTTATGTTAAATAATTTTATTTTATTTTTAATTCGATTTTAGCTTTTATTTGGTGTTGTGATTTTTCAAACATATGACCCCAATTTATCAGCTTGCCCCAACAATTGAACTTATCATTACAATTTTTTCGGAGCATATATTAATAAAAAATTATGAATTACGAGAAAGGGAGAAAGTTTTTATCAATTATTTTAAAAAATAAACTAATTTATTAATTTAAATTATAATTATATTTAGGTCTCGATAGAAAAAAAATCTTCTCATTAGTTTAAATATTAAAATTTATTTTCTTCATTGAACAAAGAAAGTAGACACTGTAATTGTGACACATCCCAACTAGAACTAATCATGCGTTAGGTCATTCGTCTATGCTCGAAGGTTTGTTTGAAAAGTGAGAGGATTTGAATAAAAATATAGGCTCAATAAATGAGTTTAGACAAAAAAATAAGACTAATTGGGTCTCGGGTAGGATGTTTTGGCCCGACCTCGACTTGAATAATCCTAAAATTTCTTTCTGCTGCAATTTTGTTGTTGTTTTGCTGTCATTTTACTATTATATTGTTACTATTTTATTGTTATTATTTGAATATTATATAATTTTTGTTTTATTGTTAATTTTACTACTATTTTAGAGTCATTTGCTTGTTAAGTTATAACTTAATGTTATTTAACTATAAAATTTTCTTAATATATTTTCAATTTATTGGGAAACATTTATTTTAATATTTTTAGTGTATTTGATGTATTATTATTATTTATATAAAAATAATAATACGAGCGGGTCGGGTTCAAATTTAACATTTTTAATCTAAATTAGACTTGAACAGAATTTTAAGATCATTTTTCAAGTCAAACCTAAAATTTTACATCAATCTAACCCAAACTCGATCAATGATCATGTCTAATCCCAACATTTCATAAATAGAGTGGAAAATAGACACATTTTGACCTACCAAGGTACCATCAAAACAGACACCTAACAAGGCAAGCATTAATCTTAACAAAGTAAAGTGAGCAGTACAAAAGAAAATACATGTATGTATGTATTTATCTATATCTATATTATTATATTTAAGATGTGGAAATCAATTCATTGTAAATTTATTATTATTTTTTTATTTTAATAAAATAAAATAAAATAAATTTATCTTTTATTAAAGATCAAACCTTGAAGTTTTATCATGTCAATAAATTTAAAATCTATTTTAAAAATTAAATTTTCTAATATATAAAGATAAGATAATAAAAAATCTCGTAGTATAACTATAACCCCAATCCCCAAACATAACCTTGTTGGTGCGAAACTTGGAAATTGGATTCCCATTTTTCTTCAAACCTAAAATTAAAAATCTCTTTTTTCATCCTATTTTTATAAAACAAACCAAATACTTTGATATCTCATTTATTTTTTAAATATACTTTTAATTCTCTAAATATAAGGGAAATACAAAGTTATTCAGAAGGAAAGCGAAAGGAAATTTTTTTTTTTTTCGTATTTATCCAAATTTCTAGGGTTACATTATTTGATCGATCCGAGAGAGGGAGGCTATGGGTGGGGAAGGCGATTCGCGTGAGTCACGACTCGGCACCAATGGAGAAGATGAGGGATTGCTGGTTAACATCCGCTGCTCAAATGGTACAAAATTTACGGTGAGGACCAGCCTCGAATCAACCGTTGGAGTTTTCAAATCTCTTTTGGCTCAGAATTGCGATGTCCCAGCTGATCAGCAACGTTTGATTTATAAAGGCCGAGTCTTGAAGGACGACCAAACCCTTCAAAGTTATGGTAAGTTCTAACCGCCTTTAGATTTTTCCCCCCCCCTTTTTTTTTATAATTTAGGTTGGTTTTTAATTTTTCGGTATTTCTTATATCGATAGAAATATAATAGAAATAATTCAAAATGGTGAAACTTGTAAGAAGTCTGAATTTAAGTTTTGAAAGTATCGGTAAAAATGAAATGCTTATTTTACGAAATTGTTACTCTGAGAAAATGCAAATTTTGATGGGTTGGCATTGTTTTGTTGAGCTGTTTTTGATCTGATTTAGATGGCCATGTATTTCATTTTCTAATCAGGAGTCACTGAAGATTGTGACATGATCACAGATGTTTTCTGTTGGATCATAATATCCATGTAATCCGAAGAATTAGAATTTGTAAGCTTAAGCCATTAATACTACCCTTGATTTGCGAGTCATCTGAGAACTGATGATATAGTTTTTTTTTGGTTAATGAGTTATGCTGATTTTGCTTCCTAGCTGAAGAAGGTTGGGAAACTATTAGGTAATTTTAGCATTTGATATAAGAAGCTCTTTAAACAGGGGACGAGAATTATGCTGTGCATGTGCTTGCTAAGCCCTTGTTTCTTCTATCTAAGCACATAAACTCTAGGTTACATTGAATATTCCCTTGCTTTATACATAACATTTTTATGAGGTCTAAACACAAAAATGATTAGTTAAAATAGCTGTATTTGATAACTTAATAATACATTGTTATATATTTCATGGCTCATTAATCACTATCATGATGCCTTAACACCTGAAAATAATAAATTATGCCTATGTAATGATTACTTTAGAAGATAAATCTATTTCATATGAGGGTTGGAAGCAACTTTGTAACTTGTACACCCAGATTTTGCACATAATACTTAATGATTGCTCGACCATTTCACTCTTTTCACCCTTATTGAAGGTTTGCAAGCTGATCATACCGTCCACATGGTTCGTAGTTTTACCCCATCTTCATCTATACCTCCTCCTGCAGCTACCACAAATACTGCAACTCCTAATTCTACTCCAGGGGTCACACGGGGTGTTGGTTCTAATGAGGGTGCTGGTCTGGGAGCATCATCTTTCCCTGGACTTAATTCACTTGGTGGCAATGGAGGTTTGGGTTTGTTTGGGTCTGGACTTCCTGAATTTGAGCAAGTACAGCAACAACTAACTCAAAATCCAAACATGATGAGCGAACTAATGAATACACCTGCTATTCAAAGTTTGATGAATAACCCAGAGTTAATGCGTAGTTTGATTGCGAGCAATCCCCAAATGCGTGAGATTATTGATCAAAACCCGGAGCTTGGGCATATACTTAATGATCCTAGTATTCTTCAGCAGACGTTAGAAGCTGCAAGGAACCCTGAGCTCATGCGTGAAATGATGCGGAACACTGACAGGGCTATGAGTAATATTGAATCTTCTCCCGAGGGTTTTAACATGCTTAGGCGTATGTATGAAAATGTTCAGGAACCATTTATGAATGCTACAACTATGGCTGGAAATAATGGAAATAGTCCGAGCTCAAACCCATTTGCTGCTCTATTGGGCAATCTAGGTGATTCTCAAGCTAGGGGCTCACCTAACAACACTTCTACAAATGGTTCTGAAACCACTCATGGACAAACTTCCCCAAACACAAATCCTCTTCCTAATCCTTGGGGAAACACTGTTGGTGGCGGTAAGTTTCGGCATTCTTTACTTCATTAAAGCATCTTTTCTGAATAGCCATACTCTGTGGTCCAATGTGCACATTTTTTTAATTATATGCACATACAATCCTATGGTAGAGAAAAAGGGCTGAGTAGAAATAAAAATGCTACTGGTTGGCTAGAAAAAGAATACGCAAAGAAGCTTAATCCTGAAAGCTAATGGTTTGGAAAATTTTGAACAGTTAGCTAAAGTGATGTGTCCTATAATATTTTACCACAGATGGTGCATGAAACTAATACATTTGACTGAACTAGAATATATGAATCGTTTAAAATGGATGTTATACTAAGTTTATTTGGTTGTGGGATTTATGATTTGTTTGAAACTCGTCTAATATTTATGTTGCTGTCCATATTTGCATGACTTTGAATTACTTTAATCTTTTGTTTTGAAGTTTTCCAATATTAATGGGATTCCTTTATACTTAGGAAGAAGAAAAAAAAAATTATTGTAATTTCAGTTGATTTGTCTGTCACTGTTTTACCACAATTGCAGCATGGATAATGTATGGTGAAGCAGAAATCTAAATCTTTGTCTTCTTTAAATGCATTTTACTACTGTTGAAAATATGTACTAAAAATACTGAAAATTTTATGTTACAAATTCTCAGGGGGCACCCAGACCAATGCTACTGCAAGGTCAAATCCTGCTGGAGATTCTAGGGCACCAGGTCTTGGTGGTCTGGGAGGCCTTGGACTTCCGGATGTACCACCCATGATGAATGGAATGCCAGATGCTTCTCAGTTGACTCAATTGTTGCAAAATCCAGCTCTATCACAGATGATGCAGAGCATAGTGTCTAATCCCCAATATATGAATCAGGTACTTTCAAGAATCACTTAGGTTAAGAGATTCTCATTTTTGTTTGGTCCATTTTGTTAAGAGTCTGTTTTTGCTTTTAGATTATGAATCTCAACCCGCAACTACGCGGAATGTTTGATTTGAATCCTCAATTGAGAGAAATGATGCAAAACCCAGAAGTACTTCGTCAGATGTTTTCACCCGAGACAATGCAGGTATATTCTATGCTGTTATGCATTTCTGAGCTCTCTCGTAATAAATGCTTAGTTCTTACATGACTTCATGGTTTTGAATCTTTCTTTTCTATAAGGTCACCTAGCTCATATGTTCTTCTAGGCATGTTAAGGCTTCCATACTGGATAGTATCAGATATTTGTTTACAAGCACTATTTTGACATTAAGTCTCCTACCTTGTTTTCTTTTATTTCTTGCAGCAAATGCTAGGTTTACAGCAATCACTTCTATCCCAGCTCAATCAACAGCAATCTACCCGGTAAGTGATAGTACACCTCCATCTATTCCATCGGTAACAAAAGCATCAATTGCCTTTTTGCATTTTGAGGTTGTCCTAAGTACAATACATGCATATCAGACTTGTGTTCTTAAGTGATTTATATGTCTTTTTTTTAGATAACTGTAGATATCTTGTACCCTATTCAACAGTATTAGATAATTATTTCTAAAATATTGTTTTAAATTGGGCCCTTTGAGGGATTTCAAAATAGAATGAAGCTCTCTCTGTTTTTTATATGGTAATTTGGCCCTAAGATGATTAATCTTGGCATATTTTTAGCTTCATAGGTTTTAATGTGCCTTTTATGATTCACGCTTCAATGATTACAACTTCTTGGCTTTCTTGCAGGGATTCATCAGAGACTGGTGCTACTACAGGTACGAAAAAAAAAAGGGGGGGTCCAAACTGTAGTTATAAATTTTCTATACAAAGGGCACAAAGAGTACTTCCTTGAACCATCAAGGGCTCTCTCTAGTTTCCTTTGCCACCTTTCTTTACCAGCTCTTCTTTCATATATCTTTATGTTTTACACATTCATTCGGTTTAATTGCATTTTCAGGAGCTCCAGGTATTGCTGGTCTGGAGTCGTTGATGAATATGTTTGGTGGTCTAGTTGCTGGTAGCCTGAGTGTTCCCAACCAACCTGATGGTTAGCATTCTTATATGTTTCTGCGTCTTTATGAATCAGAGTTGCTACACTTATGAGCCGCTACTGATTTTATCTTCATTCTTTTCCAGTTCCCCCAGAAGAACTCTACGCTACACAATTATCACAATTACAAGAAATGGGTTTTTACGATACGGTAGAGAATATCAGAGCACTACGTGCTACTGCTGGAAATGTCCATGCGGCGGTTGAGAGACTTCTAGGTAACCTGGGGCAGTAATTCCTCAAGATAATGCTTTTAAATTTGAACAAGAACTGTGATGTAAGATTAGTTGATTCGGCCTGCTGACTTGGCAAAACCACAGATTATGCTGATTCCTTTTTTGGGCACACGTTTACTGTTTAATGACGTGGTAAACAGGATGATGTACCCAGAGAACTTGATATATAGGCTTATGCATATTCTTGGATCATTCCATCTTTTGCCCACGCACTTGCCTGTGTACATACACACATTGGATTAATTTTGAGAACTTGAAAAGGATGGTTCCAGCATCTTCAATTCATGCACTCTGTTGCTGTTCGATTCTACGGAGTCGATGAACTGTGAGTTGCATGTATGTTAGTGTGTCATGTCCTGTGTATATAAAGGGACGTGGATTGATAAGTGGCACTTACATGGACATAATAATTAAAATTTTTACCTTTGACTAATTAATAGATGGATGGTAAAATGTTTTTCTTTTTAGAGTTTTAATGGTGAAATATTTTTGATAAGCGCGATTTTTAAGATTCTTGATAAGAAGTAATAATTATATAATATTGTTAGAATTGGAGTGGGTTTAGAATTAGAAGTCGGTAAAATTCTAAAGTTGAAAACCAAAAAAGGCAGAAATTATTTTATTTTTAACAAAAAAAAAATTGATTTGTTTTGCGTTGTTTTTGTCTTTAATTTTTGTAAATATAATTTTTCTTAACTTTTAAATATATTTTGAATTTTTAATTAAAGTGATTGAGCTATCTAATTTAAACTAGGAAACATTTATTTGACGATTTAAACTTTTAGCTTGAAGTTGCATTTAAGTCCATAAAAATGCGCGCCAATCCGTCCACTCCTATTGAAGAAATGTAGTGTTGGCTTTTGAGAAACAAATCCAATAATTTTGTAGTATTGATTTGAGATTAAGAGTGATATAAACAATTGCTATAAAGTTTTGGGGAACTTTTAGAAATACTCCAAAGATTAGGGCGTCACATTGGAAATTTCCCAAGACTCGTTAGATAAACTAGAAAATAAAGAAAAGTAAGGAGGACTAAACGGTAAATTGAACTACCCGGTTTAGAGGCAAAGTTCCTTACTTTTGAAACCTATCTTTCATTCTCACTTTCGCTCCTCCGTGTTTTCGATGAGCTAAGGTAAATGTCTTTCCGGCTTTGTTTTAATTCTGGATTTTCTTCATACCTCTCTTGTTTTAATTTTGTTTGGTAATTTTGAGTTTGTAGAATTTGATCAACTTTCTTAGTTGTATAAATATTTCGATTTTTGTTCAAATTTCCGCATTTTGATTCAATGGGTAGTATTCTTTCAAATTTCAATGCATTTTACAAATCCTATGTGCCAAATTTTTTTATTTATTTGTGTTGAATGTAATGCCTAGGTTACTGGGTCTTTAGAATTTTGCAGTCTGTAATGTGTTTCTGTTTGTAGAATCAAAGAGAAATTGAAAGAATGGTGTTGTTAGTCTGCAGATGTTTGTCTCCACCTTTGATTCTTTCTGTTTTTGCCAGTTAGTTTCTGCTTTTGGTTGATGTAATCCACAATTCTACAATTTATTATTCAAAATATTCTTTGTTCAATGTCACTGGCAATAAATTAATTGTACCACTGTCACATTTTGGTATGCGAAGTCTGTTTCTTATTGCTGCGAAAAGAAAGTTAAACCTAAATGCGTGGAGGATGCAGTGGAGCTCCTTGGGAACCTACAGTTATGCTTTGTTTGGAATTGAAAAAATATTGATCTTAAACATGAGGATTCAATTTCAAATGTATTTTAGTATAAACTTTATTCTCAAATGATACAAGTTCCATTTTTAATTTGGTTTCAAGTTACAGCCCTAGTACCGATACGTTTGTTGTCTATGGTTGTTGTTAATAGTTAAAAGATATGCTGGTAATTAAGTTCATATTTTCATAATCAGATAAAACATCCATATAGTTTCATACCGTCTACTGTATTGCCTTTCTTGTCCAAATAATGATGCCACGGCCTGCTTGATTTTCTTCTATGTGCGTGGTCAATTTTCTGATCTGTTACTGGGGACTGATCATAGCTTTGGAATTTGCTTCGTTTGACTTAATTGTTTTTTCCACTTTAAGCCAAATCTGAGCTCTACTGGTTATTTACGGTAAGCGTATGTATTAGATTGCATAAAAGGTATATTTAGTCATTCAGGTTGCAGACGTTATGTCTCCAAAAAGCTGTTTTTCTTTCTTTAGTTCAAGAACCGAGTGGTTAGTTTTAAATTGGGTTCTTTTATGATGACCATGTTCTTACCAGAATCAAACATCATCAGATGGTTCAACAAACGCTAGACCCTAAATTCAGTGAATATGGAATGCTGAACCCAGAGAATAACTCACCCATTTGTGATAAGCAACCTCCAGCTGGTGCAAAGAAGACACCATTGAGAGACCTCCAGAACGAAAATAGAATTGTGCCCAACTCTGCAGGGAGCTCTCCATTTCCTAAAGATAGAGGTCCTGGTATTGATCCTATCAAGGTTTCTGGAACTAAGAGACCATCCCCTGAATGTCCTGTGAGCCCCTCGCAATGCCAATCTCCAAGCAGTTGTGCTGCAAATGGGCACCTTGTCTATGTCCGGAGAAAATGCGAAGCTGAATTAGGCAAAAGCAGCGTTTTTGACTGTACCAACTCAACTAATTGCCAACAAATGAGGCAAGTTAGACAACCGGAGGAAAGTAACCAACTAAAATCCCAAATAAAGGAGTTGAGAGTTCCTTGTTTTCCAGCTCTTGCACCACTAACAATGGCATCACTGACAAGTTCATCTGCCAAACCTTCCGTACCTTTACCTCCTGGAAAGTCTGCTATGAAATTAACACCCTCAGAATCCAGTCAACATCCAGTTGTTACTGCTGCTCCTTTGTTGGATAGCCTGAAAGGAATTAGGAAACTTCACTGGGAAGAGCGATATTATCAATTGCAGATGCTACTGAAAAAGTTGGACCAATCCGATCAAGAGGATTATACCCAGAGTATGTCCATGTGATGAATCAGTCTTCCAATAAACTGCTTTTCCAGTTATAAAATTCTTACAATACTGATTTACAATTTATTCATGTTATCTTGTCAGTGCTTCGATGTCTTTCTGCAGTTGAACTCAGCAGACATGCTATTGAGCTGGAAAAAAGATCAATTCAGCTCTCACTGGAGGAAGGTAATTTATCTGTCTTTCTTTTTTGGTTTGTAGTTTGGACTTTGGGCGGAAAGTTGGCATTTAAGTATGTATAGACGGATGTATAGATATAAAAAGATTCAGTTTTTAGGAGGTCAAATGTATACCATATTTATAACATACCACCTTTGCAATTAATTGGTTATTTCCAAGACAGCATATTGTAACTGGACGTGGTTTGATGTCCACAATCTTTGTTATTAGTGGCATTCTTATGGTGCCATCTGTTTCCTTTAGTTGATCCTTTAGCACCTATGACTGCATCTGTGCATCGTGGATCTGATATAATCTGATCTTCTTTTCCCAGCAAAAGAGTTGCAGCGTGTCAGCTTTTTAAATGTCATGGGAAGAACTATGAAGATGGTTAAAGCATCCTCCACTCAACCAGATCAGTCATACAAATGAAAAGGCATCAAGTGCAAGGTAGTCAGTGTAGTAAGTTGTAACCGGTCCATAGAAAGTGGGTGCACTCGTGCTTGGTTCTTCGTTCATCCTAGTTTTTTTCCTGCAGTGGTCACTCTGGGGTGACTATCTGTTATTCTGTGGGTTTCACCTTGGATTATCCATCTGTGTATTTTTCTTAGAAAACATGCTGGAAAGTATCAAATTCAAACTGTACTGTCATATTGTAGTGAAATGATCCTCTTTTTCTCATATTTGTCCTAGTCAGCCCTTCCTGCTAAATTGGCTTCTTTTCTATTTACTTCTGAGATTTAACCATATGGGGTTTGGCTAAATACAAAGTGGATATGTTTTTTAAAATATGTTTTTCGAAAATTATTTTTCAGGAAACAGAATAAAATTATTGTTAAATGTTTTCATAGAACCTTGACCGACAGTTATACCATTTTTTACTTCATCGAATGGAATATTGTTTCATGAACTGGAAATTAGTGGTTTGAACTGTTTGATCATTAATCTAATTATTAAGACATTGGTAATAATTGTCTTTTTTTTTTAAATATAGTTATCCTTGTTAAATTTACTTTTTTTTAATACAATTGTGACACTAGGCTATTTTTGAGGTGTGTTAAATATACTTTTGATTCCTTTATAAATAATTTTTTTTTTTTAAAAATGAAACTTTTATCCATAAAGAAAGTGGCATGCTTATAGGGTCTACCGTATGCACCAAGTAACATATTATACTTGGTGAAAGCAGTGAAGCATAACCCAAATGTAAACCACCCCATGTTTCCAACATCCTAACTGAAAAAAACCGCTCACTTGATAACTTCCCTGTCCCATAACCTTAGTAACTGCCCTCACTCCTACATAAACACCACAGCCTCCATTTTTACAATTTTTCCTTCTTTCAACTCTCCATTGTCTCTTTGATATTTTCTTCTCTCTTTTCTTTTTACTGAAAATGAACGAAAACATCGATTCTGATCATGGGTTTCAATTCCTTTCTTTTGTTACCCAACGTAACGTCCTGGACTTGCCTTCTTCTTCAAGCAATACTGTGAATTATGATCCAAAACCCCGCAAGAAACGTACAAAAGTAATAAAGGTCGACGTTGGTCAATTCCCGACTTGTTCTAGCACCACCGTTTCCAGGCCTAAATATACCAAAAAACCTGACCCTGCTGCACCAAAGATTACACGTCCTTGCACTGAATGTGGCAAGAAGTTCTGGTCATGGAAAGCACTTTTCGGACACATGCGATGTCACCCTGAGCGACAGTGGCGTGGAATTAACCCCCCTCCTAATTATTGCCGCCCTGTTAAACCCGCAAGTAATGTGGAGACCTTGGTGACTGAGGACGATCATGAAATTGCAGCCTCCTTATTGATGCTGGCAAATGGTTCCACCGCTAGTGAGAGCGAATGTGGTACAAGTTATCGACCCGGGGTTCAAGAAACCGAAGCTTTTTCACAACATTTGGGTGCAAATATCCGTTTCGAATGCTCGAGTTGCAAGAAAGTTTTCGCGTCACACCAAGCATTAGGGGGTCACTGGGCTAGCCACAAGAATGTCAAGGGTTGTTTCACGATAACAAGAAGCGAGGGCTACGATGTCAAGGATCATAGCTGTGATGAGGATAAGATGATGATGGTGTTGGGTCACAAATGCAGCATTTGTTGGAAGTTGTTGTCTAGTGGTCAAGCCTTAGGTGGGCATAAAAGGTATCATTGGGAGAAAGGGGATGATGAGGCATCATCACTCAACCTTTTGACAGCAAAGGAAGATTGTGGATTGGACCTGAATTTACCACCTGCTCCTCTTCAAAACGATTCATATCCCTCAGGCTTAGCTTTGGATTTGAGGTTAAGTCTCTGAAGAACTAAAGTTGTATGTGACTTGTAACCTAGGATTAGAATTATTCTGTATACTCATATATTTGACACTGATTTCCTTTTTATTTAAACACTAAACCCAACTTAGTACAATGTTTAAATAACATTTCCAAATTTTTATTTGTTTTTTGATCTTTAATTCATCCCACAGTTCATGAAGGTGATATCTAAAGTTGACACACTGTAAACATGGTGAGGAAGAACAAAAGTTTGTTTCTTCTACCATGTAATTTCTGGGTTTCCATTTAAACACCTTGCCACCATTGATATATCTGTTATTAATAAGTAGAGTTTAGCTCAAGTAAAAGTCAACTATTCTTGTCTGATTCCAGATTTCTAAAATCCAACATATAATAATAATGTTCCAGGTATCTATCTAAGCGCTTTCATGTATCCAACCACTACTACTGCATGTCATTGTCATCCTGTTTGACAGTGAATTGGTAGGTGTCCACCATCATCTCCCCATATCGCCAAATATGAATATCATTCGTCAAGGATAATAAATATATACGAAACCAAAACCCTGGGTTTCATCTCCATCAAAACTTATATTGATTATTGAAGCAGAAGAATCTCCATTTTCAAACTATAATAACAATAAAAAAAGTTGGGGGGGATATCCACTGTGAATCCCTTTCCCTTTCATCATCAGCAACAATTTCATTTTTTCATTTTTTTTCTCCCTTCAACAAAAAAGGATAGAGTTGACTAATGAACGGCCAACTCAAATACATCACAAACAAATATTGCTTTATCCAATCTTAAATTAGTTGATTCATTTGTCCATTTCCTAACCACAACCTTTTTCATATTTTTTTCCTTATTCTACCAAGCTCTGCTTTTCTTCAAATACATATTTCTAACTCCTTTCCACTTTTAATATCAATTATCTTCAAATACAAATTTAATCATCATTCATAAATGGGTTAAAACCTGCAGTTTTTGAAAGTTCCACTACTACATATATATATATATATATATATATATATAAGGAACAAAAGAGAAAAGAATAGATTAATTTTCTTTTTAAGATATTAAGGTGAATAAAAGCGGTGTCCACATGAGAATAAAGTAAGTTTACTTGGTTTTGGTCATTTTCGATAAGTTTAATTTCTTGCTATTAATTAGTGATTAGATTAACATCAATCACTTGGAGTTGATAGTTGATAACCCCCTTTTTCTAAAAAAAAGAAATTATTAATTAAAAGTGGGAAGAAATCAAATAAAAGAAAATGAGAAATTTTTGAAAGAAAGAGCTCAATTAGAAGCATATATAAAATGACCCCCACTTTTAATTGAAATGCAAAATTCAAAACCTGACAAGATGCCTGATGTCAGACATGAAAACCAATGGCTAAGCTCAAGAAGAAGAAAAATGGAGGAAAGATGTGGTTAGGGTTAGCCAACCTCAACACATCCACCATTTAAACCATATACAATAATAGAGTTTTAATTTGGATTTTAAAAGGGAAATATTTTGAAAGCAAGTAAGGAATAATATATAAATAAACAAAGGAGCAACCGTGTTACAAAGAATGGTTAAAAAAAAAAGGAACAATAAATAATGAGTAGCAGCTGAAGTCATCAATGGGGGTTGAGTTAATAAAATAAAAAAAAGGGTTGGAATATTTTAGGGTAGCAGAGCTGAAGTCATCAATGGGATGTGCTAAAACCTTGATTTAATTAACATAATTAAGTTTGAAGATCTGAGAATTATTAGGTAAACTTGTACTGTTTCCTGGAGAGCAAACATGGGTCTGCCTGTCTTTGCTCAAGCAATCAGATTTAAGGAACCCTTTTACTTTCTGCTAAATTATGACTCAGTGGGATTCCACATCTGAATCACGATCGTAATTAAACGTTCTTAATTAATGAACAATTAGTATTAAATTGAAGCAAAGCATTATTGCTTGGATGCGGCAACCCGAGAGAGGGAGAGGTCACGTCATGGCTTCCCCAGAACGTAAGAGCCACTTTGCAGAGCTTTTCAACCATTTTCTGCATAAAAACAATGGCCCCTTCGCTCTTTGCACATTCTATTCTCTTTAACTTCCTAACTATTTCAAATCTGTCCAAAAAAAACTCTGTAAATGTCTCCATTTATCAATTTCTGCACGTATCTTTGTTGTAACTGTTGAATTAGTATTTTTCTTTTATATCTTTATCCATTTGAAATAATCTTTTCACTTACATTATAATATATTTTAATAATTAAATATATGCATATAGATACATGTCATATTATTAACTCTACTTATCAGTTTGCATCTCTGCTTTATTATGATTTCTATTTTGACACTAAAAAATTGATAAAACTTTGATGCTACTTTTGTTACAGACTGTATTTTAATTTATGAATGAGTAATAAATTTATTTCATTTCATAATTTTTAGCTACTTATATGACTTGTTTTGAAAAAATAAAGAATTTTTTTTTTTAATTTTTTTTAATAAGAGTTTTTACTTATTTTTCTAGTTTCAAATTAAAAATTGTACTCAGAGTGAATCTAGAGATGCTCGCAGGAGCCGCAGTCCCCCTAAAACAGAAAATTTTCTATTTTTACCTTTTAAAATTTTAAATTAATAAAGGTAAAATTACAGTTTGCCCCCCTAAAATGATAAAATTTTGATTTAATCATTTAAAAATTATATTTTTACTATCATAAAAATTACAATTTAATTTCGGTCCTCCTAACAAAATTTCCTGGCTTCATCCATGATTGTACTAACTATTTTTATTTTATTTTATGTCTAACTATTATAATACATGTGTAATAAATAAAATTTTGACTAGTAATCAAGATGCATAATCATAAAATATCCCTATTTTAAAGGGAATTATTCGTCCAACTTTTGGATCTTCAAGATCATATTTACTAATTTATAGTATCATAACTATCTATTTTTATTATTATTGTAAGTTAGCTATTTTAAAGACTTGATAGTTGAATAATTGAAACTCACTTGTGTATTAGTTAGCATTGTAGAGTGACTTTTAACTACTATAATTTTCATTCTTTTACTTTATTATTTTCTTACTTTTTAAAAAAAAATTCAATTGGTATCAGAACTATTTTTTTTAATGATTTGTGAGCGTAATTGAGACTGAAACTATTTTTTTTCCAAATATTTTATGTATTCAAAGATGAGAATTATCAACTTTGGACAATAACAATAAGGACTTACTTTGAGGCTTTAGATCTTTGATAGGCCATGAAAAAGGAATATAAAAATCCTCCATTGTCAAAAAAAAAAAAAAAAAAAAAACTTATCATGGTTGGTCCGAATATAAATCCATAAGAAAAAGAAAAAAAAAAAAAAAAGGCAAGAAGTCCAAGGCAAAAGCAACTTGATTGCTACTGTTTCAACAAGTTCCACAATAATTATGTTTCTCAAATTATCCAAATAAGTGTGGGACTATTTCAAATGAAGGGATACAATGCATGCATGTTTTGAATTTAATAAGGTGACGTTTGGGAATTAGGATTTTAGAATTTGGATTTGGATTTAAAAAATGGTGTAAATTGACTAGTAAACTATTTACTATTTAGTAATATAACATTCATGATCATTTTTCAAATTCATGGATTTGCTAGAAGCCTATTTAATAATGAAGCTGCAATCCTTAAAATATTTTTGGATTTAACAAATCCATGTTTTTATACATTTCTAATATTTGTTAGATTTAATCTCAATAAATTTATACACAATATATGCATTTTATTCTTACCATTTACGTAATAATTGAAATCTAAATGCAAATTTTCTAATTTATGTTTCCAAACGGAGCATAAAGGAATTTGAGTTGTAGAGGATGAAAGTGTCTAAGACAATTAAACAATACTTATACAAATTACTTGGCATTGCCAACAAAGTAAGGTTGCTTGGCACTCATTTTTTAGATTCAAAAATTGTTGAAAAAAAATCTTGTAACAATGCTTGAAATATATGAAACTTCAACAACCGTCTCAGAAAACACAAAAGATTTATCTAAAATCACTTTGATAGAGTTGTTGCTAGTCAAGCACGAGGAGGTAGGAAAGCACAAGAAGAAAAATGATAGAAAAACTTCGGTGACATTTGCTGAAAAGTTTGCAAACAACCAAACTCTTAGCAAGGTAGAAGTTCAAACAAAAACTACCCACCTTGTTAGCATTGCGGTAAAATAGGTCATCCACAATATGAATGTTGGAAGAGACTGGATGCAAAATGTAGCAAACGCAATCAATTTGGATATGAACATGTGTTAGCAAATCAACTTATAGAAGCACAAAAAAGCCCATGTAGTTGATCAAGACGGGGAAGAATAAATGTTTGTCACAACGTATTTTTCAACTAAAAGTTCTTTAGAAGAGCTAGTTGGTTAATAGTGGTTGCACAAATCATATGACTTTTGACAAAACTCTCTTCATGAATTTGAAGCCTTCTAAAGCCATTAAGGTCAGAATAGGGAATTGTGGTTATATTTATGCAAAAGGGACAAGAAATATTGCAATTACAACAATTTAAGGTACAAAAACATAGTAAATGTTTTTTATGTACCTGAAATTGATCAAAATTTACTAAGTGTTGTCAACTACTAGAGAAAGAATTTAAAGTATCCTTTGAAGAATTTAAAGAATTTGTTATCTAAAAGAACTATGATCTATCTAGTAGTTTTATATTGAAAGTTGATAATAGAAACATTATTAATAGCAATTGACCATACATCACCCTTCAACTGTTGCTCATCATTGCCTCTACTCCCTAGGCGCAATTGATTCAATCCTACATTTATGACAAATATTCTAGAAACACTTAAGCAACTTTTCATTTTCTGCAACATAATGAACTACCCGCTATTGTACCTTCCGAATCACACACCTCTCTCTCAATTAATAAGATTTGGTGTGTCAAGGCAAGCCATTTTGTAACCTACCTTTCGACTTTTGGGGAGGAGGGGAGACTATTGTTATACCTCCTTTTAGACTTGGACTGTAACACCCGAAACCTGACCTAGAAGTTTAGACCGAATCCCAGATGTCACATTGATCACCGAAGTGATCATAGGTAGATTTTTACAAAGCAAGTTATCACGTCAAATCGAAACACTTAACCGTTTAAAATTCAGACAGTAAAATTACAGTTAAGTTTAATACTTATTTAACTGAAATAAAATCGCATAAAACTTAAAACAGAATTTTACCATAATTTTTAAAAACCTTACATTTCAAAACTGATTAACAAAGTAGTAACCGAAAACCCAAACCGATAATTTATTTTCCACCGAGACTGTCCTAGACCTCCGCATACTGAGTCCAACGTCAGAATTCAGAAAGGGTACCTGAAAAAAAACACTAAGAGGGGGTGAGCTACTCGAGCTCAGTGTGAGTCCAAAACAAGTCACGAACATAGATACAAAATTCAAAACAGTAGCACAATAGATTTTCAGTTACTTACGGAGTCAGAACGCACACTTGGGACTAATGTCCCAACGTAACTTATTAACTAGAGCACATCAAATTCACTCAAATACTCAGCTCAAATGCTGATCAGACAAACAGATTACAGACAATCAATCTTGTAGTCAAAACACACAGACAGATGCAGATGAAATGCAGTCAGATAAATATAACCCACCCATCCAGCCAACACACCTCTCCGTCCCCTGATCACACATCATAAGAACTATTAAAGCTCATCCAACCAATCACACCAATTAGGACCTCAGAAGGCCCATCCAACCCTACACTCCACATATGTGGGCTAAGCCACTCAGATAATAATACGCAGCAGGGCTAGCGTATGTGCTGTACTGTGCAATGCGGTAGACCGCGATACAAGTCAGATCAGATAATAGCACGTAGCAAAGCTGGCGTACGTACAATACAGTGCAATGCGGTAATCCGTTGTACAGTCATGTTGCAGTTAAATTGTCAGATTAGATAATAGTGCGTGGCAAAAGCCGACGACGATAATCTGATGCGATAAATCGCTATACGTATAAGTTCTGATTAAACCGACGATTCGAAACAGAATACGATCTTCCTTCTCTTCACAACCCAACCCAAAATATTTTATGTAAATGTATGAATACATTCAAGCTAACAGAACAGAGACACATTAATAGACAGTCAGTCAGAACAGTTACGTAGCACACTCTTCAGACCAGATTCAAAACATATATCACACACAACCATCACAGACCTCGAGTCTTGAACACCCTCACTAAACTTAGTGATGGGCTCGAAACTAACTAAAAATTCGACAAAGGCAAGCGCACCTATCGAATAGTAGTATAGCTATGGTGAGTCCAAAATATCGTATCTACAAGGACTAAAATTACTAGTAATAACTATCTTTATATTATTTAGCCTAATAATTAAGGGGATTTATTTTAATCTAAAATTTAACTAAATAATTTACTATGAACGCGACAGAGAGTGAAGAGAGTAATCGAAATAAACCAATGAATAAAGACAATACCCAAGGAAGAATCCACCTAGACTTCACTTATTATTCTGACTCTGAATTAAACGATTTATTCACTTGACTTGATCCGTAAAAATCCCTATATTATGTTAATATCTCTTTCGAGACTAAAAACAACTGGCTCTAGGTTGATTAATTGAAATCTCTTTCTAATTAAAACCCCTATCGTCGTATTAACTCGATCTATAGATTTCTTTATTAGATTTGACTCTAATCCGGCAGATTTATGTCGTCTTATTTCTAGGGTTGCAATCAACTCCGCTTAATTATACTAGATCTTCTCTTAAACAGGGACTTTTGCTCCACTGAATAAGCACATCAAACTTGAATTAATATCCTGAAAATATTAAATCAAGGGTTTAGAACACATAATTAAGAACAAGAACAAGTATTTATCATGTAATTCAAATAATTAAATAATAAGATTCATCATAGGTTTCATCCTCCCTAGGTATTTAGGGAGTTTAGTTCATAACGTAAAAGGAAAACATCTTAGAATCAAGATAACAACAAGACATAAAGAACCCAAAAACTTCTAAAGAACTTGATGGAGATCTTCAATCTTGGAGTGGATCTGCTTTCGAGATGATTCTGACGGCTTCTTTCGAGTAATTTCTTCGTTCTACTCTGCGTGCTCCCTTAAGTCTTCTTCTGGTGTGTATTTATAGACTTTAGAATGCTCAGAAACCCTAAGAATTGGCTTTTTTTTCGCGTGAAAATGAAGCAGGGTGCTATAGGGACACGAGCGTGTAATCAGCCCGTGTGAGAAGGCCCAGGCCGTGTGCAAGTTTGCATGGCTCTCAATCGACACGGGCTGGCACATGGGCATGTGTCCAGCCCGTGTGGTTCACACGGGCATGTGCTCTGTAACATCCTGGAAAGGGCCTATGCATTTTCGGTTTAGTTCTACGAAGTGACATGTTTTAAGTACTAAGAATAAATTTTGAAAATTTTTGGAAACTCGGAAATGAATGAAAATGAGTTAGAAATGAACATTTTTGGAAACCTGAAAATGTATGAAAATGGATGGAAATGATTTGGAAATGATTCAAAATAGGAAAGTGAACATTTCTGGAAACTTGGAAATGTAAGAAAATGTCAAGTTTATAGAGCCGAACGAAAATTTTTGGAAACTTAGAAATGACCTAGAAATGACGAGTTTTAAGGGTTAAAAGGGGAAATTAAGGCAAGGTGGCCTTAAAAGAAAAAGTTTGTGGAATTTGACACACAAACAGGCTTGGAAAAGTGGCCTGAAGATGCCACTTAGGGCCTATGGAAATGGCGCCATATGCAAGAGGAATGGGCCTAAGTTCGAGTCACATGGGAAGCAAATAAAAGAAATTTTATTTTTGCTTCCAGAAGACTGAGGTGGACGTCACATGGCTATAAATTAGGAGCTTTTATTATTTTATAAATAGTGGATAAATAAGAGATTTATTTATCATTATTTTCAAGAGATAATTGTTGGATTAAATTCTTTTAATTTGAATAAAGAGATAAAGAGGAAAATAAGGGAGAAGTGATGGCCAAGCAAGGGACTTTGAGTTTAATAATTTCGGCTAAGTAAGGATAGTTGCTGAATTATCTTAAGTGATAATTAAAGGATAAAGTTATCAGATAGAGGAGTGGTGGCCAAGTAAGGGACTCATTAGATGATAATTTCGGCTATAAAAGGAAGGAAGGAGGGCTACTCATCAATTTGTGCTTCCTCATTTCTCTGCCGAATTCTTAGTGCTCTCTTCTCTTCTTTTCTTTCTTTTATTTTTGCCAAGCCGAAATACCTTGTGTTCTAGCCGAATCCTCCATCTTTATTCTTCCTTCTCTTTTCTTTCCAATCCATCAAAAGCCGAATCTTTGAGGGGCTTCAAGCAAAGATGCAATCGATTTCTTCAAGTAAGGGTAAGATCTCATTCGGTTTCATCCTTTTTTCTTAAGATTTGCTGAAATCTAGGACTAACCCCATTAATATCTTGTTGCCGAAACTTTGAAGAGATCTTTCGGGATTTACTAAGTGTCGACTACAAGGAAGGAGAAGTTCTTTTCCCGAAGGTACACCATAGGCCACGTGTTCCCTAGTTATTCGGTGAGTTTCGAGATTTAAAATCCACAAGGTAAGTTTGAGTATACTAATCCTACTAGGATTTGGATTTATGGCCGAATGGCTTTTTATTAAAGTAGTAGGTGATTAATCAAATGTAGGGATTAAAGATCCAAGCATTAGATCAAGCTTTTCGGGATCTCAAGGAAATTTTAAGCGAATCAGGTGTGTACCCCACACTAACTTTTAATAAGATTGATGGTAATATGTAAAATATGCATGTTTATAAGAATTTGGCTAAGGTACCATAATATGGTACAAAGTACTCAGGTACGTTTCCTATTCCTATTAGGATTACAAAATATGTTATATTTAACATGTGAAATATGATAAGAATGTGAATTTAAGTATGATATGCATACTATGAATAATATGGGGCATTCGGGTTATATGAAAAAAAGGGGGAAGTGAATGTGACGACTTCGGTCTCACTACTATCGAATGTGGTGACTTCGGTCACATTATCCGAATGTGGTAACCGGTTACATTATCTCGAATGTGGTGTCTCATGACACAATTATCTGAGTGGCTATGCCACAAATTTTATATGGGCGATGAGCACGTCGATTGCAGCTGATCGCCTTCGATGGAGTGTAGCGGATGGAGGTTGACTTAGTAGTCCCCACGGTGTGTGACCTGGCAGTGCGGGGTGTGTAGCGGATGGACAACTAGGTTTGGGTTTGGGAATGCATCATAACCTGTAATCTATGTTTTGAATGTGTAATATGTGATATGCCTGATTCTATTATGATTTAGTGTCGTGTACACATTGAGTCTGTTGACTGACTCACCCAGTTGGGAACATTTTTTCAGTGATGAAGCAGTGATGGACCGGGACGGCATAACTTGTGGTGGCCATGCTCAACATGAAGTTTATATTTTTGAGGACTCTTGAATTTATTTTAGTACTTTGAATTATTTTGGGAATTATTTGATGTAATAAGGCCATAAGGCCATAAGTTACACTTCTTTACTTTTATTTTTAATTACTATGTTACGAATTATTTTCAATTAAAGTTAAGTTTAAAATTTATTTCCTTTAAAATAAACCCTAAATCGTTTTGTCACCTTATTTAATGGATTTCAATATAAGATGAATTGGTTTTCAACACAAGCCCAACCCAAAACAATATTTTTTTTAAAATCGCACAAGTTTTTCCTAAGGAACAAAAGAATTTGAAACCGGTTTACTTGAGGAACATACCAGATTCGGTTCAGGCTCGTGGGCCGGGTTTGGGGTGTTTCATGCTCAGCCCGTGTGGTGCGAGCTTGGCCGTGTTGATCCTTAAGATGGCCCGTTTTATCTGATTTTGGCCTGTTTTCCATTCCTTTCGCTTCCCTATGCTCTTCTAAGTATAGAAACATGAATTTAAAGTATTAGGAGCATCGAATTCATAAAATTGTATAATAAAACATCCAAAAACACGCTAAGCGTGGGATTAAAATGTGTTACTTTTATGGTTTATCAAATATCCCCACACTTAAGCGTTTGCTTGTCCTCAAGCAAAATCCTCAACTCACAATTAAAATTAAACTTCTTCAATTCATAATTCTCATAAATAATGTCTTATCATAATTCACAAATAATCACACATTGATAATTTAACTAAAAGAGCACTAAAGATTCAAACAATCCAAGTCACACATTTTTATAACATGAAAACATAGGTGTTTCCCCTTATCTAAATAATTACCTTTAATTCAAAACCGAAAAGATTCAACATCCTAACTAAAGATTCGCTCAAATCACTCAAAGTGTTTAAGGGTCAAAAATTAAGCACTCAAAAGTCAAACATGAAAAGTTATTACCATAGGCTTACATGAAAATCAAATCTCCACCACTATAAAATGAGATGATACACAAATCAAAAGGTCTTTAAAGGGTTGTAATGGGGTTTGGGTTAAAGGTGTGGATAAAGGCTGAAATAGAGGGTTAGAATCGAGATCGATTTGACAATTTACCTAACTAGAAAAATGATAAACCGTAATAGTAACATATTTTAAGCCCACATTTAGCATGCTTTTGGATGATTTTTCCCTTAATTTGTGTAATTTGGTGCTCTTAATCCCTTAATTTCATGTTTTATACTCAGGAGAGCATCGGAGGATGAAAAGAACGAGAAACGGGCCTAAAATGGACCAAATGAGCCAAATCACGAAATCGACACGACCTGGGCCCAAGCAACACGGCTGTGCCTCCCTAATCAGACCCGAACACGGCCTGGCCACGATTCACACGGGCGTGTGCCAAGGGCGTGTCCCTGCCGTGGGGAAGAGAAATTTTACTCGAATTAGGATACTTAGGGGTAAAGAAACACATTCCAAAAGCCTATATAAACACCCTAGAGGCCAACTTTTTGGGGGCGTCCAGCTAGGCCAAGGAGTCGAGCCAGAAAGAGCAGATTTGTGGGAATTTACTCAAAGAAAGCCAGTTGATTCATCTCAAGAAGCCGGAGTCATACTCAAGACGGAGGATCTCTCTTCAATTCCTTCAGGGGGTTTTAGGGTTTTTCTTATATTTTGTTTTATCTTTTCTTCTGAGATGTTTTCTTTCTAAACCCTCAAATACCTGAGGGGGATGAAACCTAAGACGAATCTTGTTATTGTTTTCTGAACTATATGATAAATACTTGATTTGTTCTTAATTATGTGTTCTTAATTCTTGTTTTGATATTTCAGGATATTGATTCAAGTACTGATGTGCTTAGGTAGAGGAGGAATAGGCCCTGTCTAAGAGTAGATCTAGCATAATTAAGTGGAGTTGATCGCAACCCTAGAGATAAGATGACGAAAATCTACCGGATTAGGGTCAAACCTAATATGAGAGTCAATAGATCGAGTTAATGCAATTCTATGGGTTTTAATTAGAAAGAGATTTCAATTAATCAACCTAGGGTTAGACGTTAGTAGCCTCGAGAGAGGTATTAATATAAATTAGGGAATCCTACGGATCAAGTCAAGTGAATAACTCGTCTGGTTTAGAGTTAAATAACAAGTGAAGTCTAGGTGAATTCTTCCTCGGGTATTGTCTTAATCAATTGGTTTTTTCCACAAGTATTTCCCCAATTTCATTCTCTTTGTCTTCGCATCTTTAGCTTAGTAGTCAGTTAATTTTAGATTAAAACAATTCACTTCAATTTTAAGGCTAAATAATAAAAAGAAAGTTAGTATTAGTACTTTTAGTTCCTTTGGGTTCGACAATCCGGTCTTGCCTTAACTATACTACTGTTCGATAGGTGCGCTTGCCTCAAATCATTGTCATAGTTAATTTCCAGGTTCGATCATTCTCTTTATAAATTTTAAAACTTTGACAAATCACAGTGATCAAAAAATAAACTAATACTGAATAATTACATCAATTGAAAACTCTTCAACACGAGCTTCTTCTCAAAATGTGAAATTAATTGCTTAAGCTCAAACTTGAAGGACTAGTAAAAATCAACATAAATGAATAAATATTTCAATTTTTTTTTGAATAATAAGAAAGAATTTAACAATTGAAACAAAAGAACATAGTTAGGCAACTAACCAAATCAAATCTCGACAAAAAGGGAGTCAATAAAATGGGAATAACGAATCAAAAATAAGTTTTGGGTTAATATTAATGGGTGAGTCAAGAAACGATTTATTAGGCTCAAAGGGGTTCATTAGGGGTTAATTATGAAGGTAGGCTTTTAATGGAATAAGTGGGTTAAAACCTAGGTGCCTTTATCATCTTAGTATATCAAATCAAAGGTGTGGTCTCGACATGCATAATCGAAGCAAGTTCTAGAATAACAAATCAATATTGACACACTCATAACCAATAATAAAGTGAGCAAGAAAAGTGTATGTTCTAAAAGGCTCAAAATCTCACAAAAATTATGGTTTTTGATGTCAATCTTGTAAATCTCAAACTTCAAGGTAATATTTAAATTTAGGGAAACAACCTAGCAATTTTAATTCTGAAAATAGACTTGTCATGCTTGATTCTCTAATGTCTTAAAGTTTAAACAATCAATTCACAATTACCTATGACTTAATCAAAAAAAGACCAATAAAAATCATAAGTCAATAGAAAATTCATTCTAATAGTAATATGAGAAAATTACTTAAGAATAAGACATAATTCAGGGATTTTCTAGTAATGATATAATTAACCTCCCCACACTTAAGATGTACATTGTCCTCAATGTACGAAAATAGATAATAACAATATAATGAGAATATCATAAGAGAGGGAGAGAAGTGAAACTTCCTGAATTTTGGATGAAATCCATGGAATAGTGAACGCGGAATTGTGGATATAGCAAAGTGAAGTGTATGATTCTGAGCAACTATTAAGAAAATAAACACAACTGTGGAAGAAGATTAAGGTATTACTCGGTTAGGAACAATCATAAAAACTAAAATATAGTTCAAAATATAAAAGATAATTCTTTGAAAATAGGATAAAAAACATAAAGGAAAATAGACTAAAAAATAAAAATAAAAAGAAAAAGAAAACTAAAAATGAAAATAAAGACAGAAAGAAAATAAGTGGACTCAAAGGTCCTCATTGTCAGACGCGTCGCGAGTCGACGGTGCCGAAGATGAAATATGGAGATGGTTGCAGATCTGCTGCAATGTGGCCTCGAGACTGTCGAACCGCTGAAAGCACTACTGTTCGAAGCGAGTGAGACGCTTGGATATGTCTGTAAAAGTAGGAGTAGAAGAAAGAGGTCGGTGACTCGGAGGTGGAGGGTGCGGTGGATCCTCGTGAGGGAGAGGAACATCTTCAGTGATGTCCTCGGGATCATTCTGATCATCAGGACGAGACAATCGGTACTGGAGAGGATCGAATCCACCATGCCGTTCGATCATCCTCATGTGTAGCATGCTCGAGATGCCCTAAGGGGGCATCTGGCCAACAAGAGTAAGTGTGGAGGACTGCTCTAGTGTGTCAAGGAGATCGAAGTGTCGAGCGAGGCGAGTCACGTAAGGGCCTAAGCAGATAGGGCCCTTCCCGTGGCGGTCAGTCTGATGGCGGAAGGATAAAGCAATGAAGTACGCCAAGTCGATAATATGGTTATGGGCCATGCTCTATAAGTAGTATGCATCGTGTGTGCTCACGACTCCGGTGCTCTCTCTCCGTCCTATCAAAGTATGAGCTAAAAGAGCGTGAATATACCTTAGAGCTGGAGAGGGAGAAGTTGCCTTCGAGTGACTAGCATCATAGTTTGTCAGGCCGCCCGTGAGGTCAGTCCAACAACGCGAGGGCGAGTGATGGATATGGCGATGGAGCTGAAGAAAGTCCTCGACGCTCATGAACTCCTCTGTGTATAGTCCCAAAGCAGCACCGAATTCTGGGACGCTCATATGACGCACCAAACCGCCAAGGCGAAAAATGATGGTGCCTGGCTTGTCATGGACTGACATGACGTTCTGAAGGTGAAACGTCGAGCAAAACTCTAAGGTAAGCTTCATATATGTAGGCTCGACGATACGAAAGAAATGGTCCCATGGTGCTGTGATAATGAAAGCACGAACCTCATCAGCGAGGTAGACCTACTCCAACGCGGCCCAGTCAATGCATCGGCCCAAACCTAGGGGTCGTACGCGAAGGAGCTGAAATAAGTCCTCCGTTGGGTCCGTTGAAAATCTGAGATAAGGATGGCGAGCTTCAGCAGAGGCACTTGAGGAGGTCGCGCCAGGTCCCTTCCGCTTTTTTGAAGCGGGAACATCGACCTTAGTCTTGCCACAAGTATTTGTCATGGTGTCCGTAAGAAAGCGATTAGGAAAAATTAAAATGGATGAACATACATACTAGAGACATGCTAATAAAGAGGGAAATGAATCTAAATGAAGTTCATCAACTGGACTAAGAAAGAACATAATTGTGAAAAGAGAAAGCTAATTAACAGAATACTAAAACCAGAAAATAGTAAAACGAAATAAATCTAATAATGAACAATTGAATAACTAAAAATAGTATAAATAAAAATAAAATCAATTATGCGAAATATTACTAAAATAATAAAATTCAATATCAAAACAAATAATCAGAATATTCAGACGCAAGAACAAATAAACAATTAAATGTAGATTAACTAAAAAGAACAGAATATGATATAAAGATATGAAAAAAAATTAATAATAGAAATAATAAAATAATAATAATAAAAATAAAAAAAAGTAAAGGAAGTGTAACCGACGGCAGTGAGAGTGGTTGCCGGCGTAAGGGGAGGCGCAAGGCCGGGACGGGTTGGGTCGAGTGGGGCGTGTGTGTGTGGGTCGGATGAGAAAAGGGAAATGAGAGAGGGCCGGGTAGGTTTAGTAGGTGAGGAGAAGGGAAAAGAAGAAGGGATAAGAGGATGGCGGCGGTGGCCGGAAGTGGCAAGGGGGTTGCGGCGGTGCAAAGTAGAGGGGGTCGGGGATGGCGGCGCAAAGGAAAGGAAAAAGAAAGGGGGAAGGAGAAGAGAGGGAGAAGATTGCGGTACAAGAGAAAATAAAAGGGAAAAGAATAGGAGATGGGGGGTCGATGAAGGCGGTGGAAGGTGCGGCGGAGCTGGGGTGGGGTGCGGCGGCTAGGGTTTGGGGGTTTGGGAAAAAGAAAGGAGAAGAAAATAAAGAAAATTGGGTTTTAAATAGGTGACACGGTCATGTAACGGCCTGTGTTGGGCCACACGGCCGTGTCACACGCCCGTGTGACCTATATTTAGCCCGTGTTCGTCGCGAAATTCTTAAGTCCAGATTTCACACGGCCTTGGACACGCCCGTGTGTCCAGGTCGTGTGGTCCACACGGTCGTATCACACGGTCGTGTGCAAAGTTCTTCGCTTCTCACACGCCCGTGTAGAATTTGACACGCCTGTGTAACCTTACACACGGCCGTGTGTATTGCCCGTAGAGCCCCCTGACTTGTTTTAAAATTTGAAATTTGAAAAATTAGGCTCCAGGTTTCGCACGGCCTTGGACACGCCCGTGTCGCACGGCCGTGTGGTCATTATTTAGGCCGTGTCTCTATCAATTTTTGGGAATTTTAAGCTCCAGGATCAATACGGCCAAGGACACGCCCGTGTGTCCTGGCCGTGTGGGTGACACGGCCATGTCGCCAGGCTGTGTAGCCCTCTGTAGATTTATTAAAATTTAAAAACTAAGTCCCAGGATCTACACGGCCAGGGACACGCCCGTGTTTCCAGGCCGTGTGGGTCTTAAAACACCATTTTTTTATTAATTAGTTTCGAATATATCATAAAATATCATTTGTAAGTTAGGCATGTTAATGCTCGGGTTGCCTCCCGAGAAGCGCTTGTTTAGAGTCTAAGATCGACTTACCTTGTTTTCGCTCGGTTACGGTAGTTCACGGAGCCGAGACTCCTCTTTCTCGCTATCAATTCTATTATCGACATACGGTTTGAGTCGAGTAGTATTTACCTTAAAAGTGCTGAAATTAGAATGAATTACATCGACTGTCCCGTATGGGAAGACATTGAGTACCGTAAAAGGAGTCACTCCTTTTGCATTAAGCTCTGCAGTGGTTATTCGAGGGTCAGTTTCATCTAACTGTACCTGGTCCCCAACCTTGAAGTGATTCGTTCCACCTTTTAGCTCGTTATGGAGTTGCTTTGGTTTTGCTTCGTGTATTCTCGGTTTCTCCTCGCCATGTGTCTTCCATTTATCTAGTTCATCAATCTGAAGCCTTCGCTCTTCATGAGTCGTTCTGTGTTTGTCACATAGGATAGAATATGACTCCTTCACTTTCTTTCTAGGGATTTCCTGCAAAGAAGTTTGAGCCACAACATTACTCACATTAACAGAACTCGTAAAATCATCTCTATCACTAGATGTCCTAACAGAATCACGAGCTTGGAGTTTAATCGTGTCATCACCTACACGAAGTATCGATTCACCTGTGCCAACATCAATGATAGTTCTAACAGTTGCTAAAAAGGGTCGTCCTAAGATTAAAGGTGCGTCACTGTCCTCATCCATGTCTAGAATAACAAAGTTGACTGGGAATATAAATTTATCGATTTTTACAAGCACATCCTCAATAATACCCCTAGGAATTCTAATAGTTTTACCTGCTAGTTGAATGCTCATCCTAATTTGTTTAGGTTTCCCAAGACCTAATTGCTTAAACATTTTATAGGGCATGACATTAATATTTGCCCCTAAATTAGCCAATGCATTATTAACATCTAAACTACCAATTAAACAAGGAATAGTAAAACTCCCAGGATCTTTTAATTTGTTGGGTAGTTTATTTTGTAAAATGGCTGAGCAGACTGCATTTAGCTCCACGTGCGACGCATCATCTAACTTTCGTTTGTTTGCCAAAAGCATCTTTAAAAATTTAACTGAGTTGTGCATCTGCGAAAGAGCTTCAATAAACGGTAAGTTAATATGTAACTTTTTCAAGAGTTTAAGAAATTTACCGAATTGTTCATTGGTATGGTCTTTCTTCGTCGCGTTGGGTATGGCACACGAGGTTTATATTCTTTACTTACCGGTTTCTGTGCATTGTGGCTCACCTCCACCTTAACTTTACTTACCATAATTTCTTGCCTCGGTTCAGATTCAGATTCTACTAACCCTTCTTCGTCGCGCACAGTAATGGCATTGAGTTGTTCTCTTGGGTTAGGTTCGGTGTTACTCGACAAGCTACCTTGTGGTCGTTCTGAGATCAGCTTAGCAAGCTGACCTATTTGGTTCTCGAGCCCTTGAATCGACGCTTGCTGATTTTTGAGTGCTATTTCGGTGTTTAGAAAACGGGTTTCTGACACCGAGATGAATTTTTTTAGCATCTCCTCAAGGTTCGGCTTCTTCTCCTGTTGGTAGGGTTGTTGTTGAAAGCCTAGAGGGGGTTGTTGTCTCTAATTTCCTTGACCACCCAATGAGAAATTGGGATGATTCCTCCAACCTGCGTTGTAAGTATTACTATAGGGATTATTATGAGGTCTAGAATTGTTACCCATATAGTGAACTTGTTTATTCTCTGTGCTCGGGTTGTAGGATCGATATTCTGGGGTGTTCATCCCTCCTCCACTTGTGTCACATTGCATCACCGGATGTACCTGTATAGAAACACATAAGCCATCAATCTTTTTGTTTAAGAGCTCTACCTGGTTTGATAACATGGTAACCGCTGTCGAGGTTGAAGACACCAGCGGCTTTTGTCGGCTTTGTTCTCATGACTTGCCACTGATAGTTATTCAGTGATATCTCCTCTATAAACTCATAAGCCGCTTCAGGTGTTTTATTATTTAGGGTACCGCCGGCGGCTGCATCAATCAGCTGTCTAGTTGAGGGGTTCAAACCGTTGTATAAGGTTTGAACCTGTAGCCATAAAGGTAACCCATGGTGAGGGCACCTTCTCAATAAGTCCTTATACCTCTCCCATGTATTGTAAAGAGTTTCTAAATCCATCTGCACAAAATAAGAGATATCATTCCTCAACTTTGTCGTTTTAGCCGTGAAAAATATTTCAATAAAAATTTCTCGGTCATTTGTTCCCAAGTAGTGATGGAACCTTGTGGTAACGAGTTCAACCACTGTTTAGCTTTATTTCTTAAGAAAAAAGAAAACAACCGAAGGCGAATGGCATCATCAGAGACGCCATTAATTTTGAAAGTGTCGCAAAATTCTAGAAAGTTGGCTAAATGAGTATTTGGATCTTCATCCCGTAAAACCATAGAATTGAACACATTGTTGGATCATCTCAGATAGTGTTTGGCTTTCACTGAAGTTATTTGCAGCAACAGCAGGCCTCACAATACTTGATTCAGCCCTAGTCAAATTAGGCTTAGCATAATCGTACATAGTACGAGGAGCAGGATTTGTGGCAACCACAGGAGGTAGCGAATTATTATCAGCCATCTCCTCGATACTATTGGTATCGTCCTCTTGCTCTTCCTCTATATACTGTAGACTTCGCCTTATTTCTCTACGGTTTCTGCAAGCGGTACTTTCAATCTCACTGTCAAAAAGCAATGGTCCTGACGAGTTTCTTCTAGTTATAAACTAAAACTACCTGCCAGAAGCAAAATAAAAGAAAACTTAGTAAATTAAAATAAAACAAAAATAAATTGCAATAAAAATAAAAATGACTAAAGTAATAAAATTTAAGCGTTCCTAATATTTTAGTCCCCGGTAACGGTGCCAAAAACTTGATGGGCTCGAAACTAACTAATAATTCGACAAAGGCAAGCGCACCTATCGAACAGTAGTATAGCTATGGTGAGTCCGGAATATCGTATCCACAAGGACTAAAATTACTAGTAATAACTATCTTTCTATTATTTAGCCTAATAATTAAGGGGATTTATTTTAATATAAAAGTTAACTAACTAATTTACTATGAACGCGACAGAGAGTGAAGAGAGTAATCGAAATAAACCAACGAATAAAGACAATACCCAAGGAAGAATCCACCTAGACTTCACTTATTATTCTGACTCTGAATTAAACGATTTATTCACTTGATTTGATCCGTAGAAATCCCTAAATTATGTTAATATCTCTTTCGAGACTAAAAACAACTAACTCTAGGTTGATTAATTGAAATCTCTTTCTAATTAAAACCCCTATCGTCGCATTAACTCGATCTATGGATTCCCTTATTAGATTTGACTCTAATCCGGTAGATTTATGTCGTCCTATTTCTAGGGTTGCAATCAACTCCGCTTAATTATGCTAGATCTTCTCTTAAACAGGACTTTTGCTCCAACTGAATAAGCACATCAAACTTGAATTAATATCCTGAAAATATTAAAGCAAGGGTTTAGAACACATAATTAAGAACAAGAACAAGTATTTATCATGTAATTCAGATAATTAAATAATAAGATTCATCATAGGTTTCATCCTCCCTTGGTATTTAGGGAGTTTAGTTCATAACATAAAAGGAAAACATCTTAGAATCAAGAAAACAACAAGACATAAAGAACCCAAAAACTTCTAAAGAACTTGATGGAGATCTTCAATCTTGGAGTGGATCTGCTTCCGAGATGATTCCGACGGCTTCCTTCGAGTAATTTCTTCGTTCTACTCTGCGTTCTCCCTTAGGTCTTCTTCTGGTGTGTATTTATATACTTTAGAATGCTCAGAAACCCTAAGAATTGGTTTTTTTTCCGCGTGAAAACGAAGCAGGGTGCAGCAGGGACACAGGCGTGTGATCAGCCTGTGTGAGAAGGCCCAGGCCGTGTGCAAGTTTGCATGGCTCTCGATCGACACGGGCTGGCACACGGGGGTGTGTCTAGCCCGTGTGGTTCACACGGGCATGTGCTCAGCCCGTGTGGTGCGGGCTTGGCCGTGTGGATCCTTAAGATGGCCCGTTTTATCTGATTTTGGCCCGTTTTTCGTTCCTTTCGCTTCCCTATGCTCTCCTAAGTATAGAAACATGAATTTAAAAAATTAGGAGCATCAAATTCATAAAATTGTATAATAAAACATCCAAAAACACGCTAAGCGTGGGATTAAAATGTGTTACTTTTATGGTTTATCACTTACTTAAGGGTCGGAGCACACACAAACACATATTCAGATCATAAATGCATACAAAACCATTATAAGTGTCTTAAGACCACACGCCCGTGTGCTCTAGCTGTGTGGTATTGCCTAGGCTGTGTGGGAGATCAAAAGCTCTTGTGAGGAGGGGCACACGGTCGTATGACAGAGGCACACGCCCGTGTAAAGAGAGACACACGACCGTGTGACTGAGGCACACGCCCGTGTGGACTAGGGACATGGCCGTGGAGACAGACCGTGTAACTCTTTGTCCATTTGCACTGAATTTGAGTACAGAGCTGACACGGCCGTGTGAGGGTCTCACACGTCCGTGTTCCCATCAGGCACGGCCGTGTGTCCCAAAACACACGCCCGTGTGGAATCCCTAAATCCCCAAATTAGCCATATGGCCGTGTAGCTAAGCCGTGTGACACTAAATCACTCAAACCCTAATCCCCAAACTCACACGCCCATGTGTCCAAGGGACACGGCCGTGTGAGAAATGATAAAATCCCCTAATCGGCCACACGGTCGTGTGGTCAGGCCGTGTGGCACCAAAATTGGCCCGAAAACCCTAATTCCCAAAAGCACACGGCTGTGTGAGTCGTCACACGCCCGTGTAGACGCCTGTGTGGTCACGAAACCACCCTAGATCAGCCTTGAAAAATGTTCTTTCAGTCTCTAAGCACTTTCCAATCCTCGTTAGATCAAAATTATACACATTTCAAGCACAAGATATCGATATCACATCCATAGTCGACTTTTCGCAAAGTTTAATTAGAATTTGTAAATAAAGTAGAAGAAGTTCGAAACCCATACCTGTCTCATGATCTAAGACGTCCTGATGCCGATTTGATGACCAGAAAATCTAAGCCCTTTGAAACCACAACACCACCGTTTTCAAAAAAGAAAAAGCAAAACCAAAAGAGAGAACAAGAAGAGAGCGTGAAAAAAAAACAAAATAAAAATGAAAATAATAAAATAAAATGAATAAATAATACTAAATAATTATTATTAACTAAAAAACAAAACAAAATAAAAAGACTCTTCCAAAATGCGCGCCCAAAGATTCGAACCCAGAACCTTAAGATTAACTACACATAACCAAACCACCAGACCAGCAGGCCCATTCTTACACTTAGACGCGAAACTATACACAATAGCACATTTCTGCCTCTGACCCTAGCCATAGAACCCAAAACTTCTAGCCCCAAAATTCGGGGCGTTACTTGGACATATGTCAAATGACAAACTATATGAGAAATGTTCGTAACTAGTTCTTCGACTCTACATTAACCGATCTCTCCCACTTCGATGCCTCGAAGACCAACCTTCTCGAAGCTCTTCTCTTTCTCCGACCCTTGATTTAGCAAGGGACCTGAGCTACCCACTCCTTTCTAAGAGACATGGACCTCGAACTTCTATAGATAGTCCACTCACTTGGTAAGCATCTTTGACAAGCACCCGCTTTTTAAGTGTGAACACAATGTTCACACACTCTTAAAAACTATTGTACCCCACTTGAGCATAACAACCTTGTACTGCCATAACAAAATAGGCCCCAATGTGCATGTCCTTCACGTACTCCCTAATAGAAACTTCTTTGCAACGACCTGCCATGTCATACTAGCAAACAAGAGGACCTCTCCTATAAATACCCTCTCAAACAATGGGAAAAATGATCTTTTGGAGCCCTTAAGAAATTCTTGAGCATTAATCCTCCATAACCTTCTCCCCAACTTTCTCCTTGTCCTCTTGTCTTTTCTAGCTCTCCGCCTCTCAAGGTGAACCAACCTCCTTAACATCAGCATATCCTCTTCCTTATTCTACTCTTTGCTGTACATTTATCAATAATAATTATATTTAATTTAGGTGAGGGGCCCACTTACACAATGTAAAAACTAAAGTAGTTTTACACACTTCCATAACTATTTATATGATTAATATTTTAACGATACAATCGTTGAATTTATCAATATAATTGTACTTGTCATTCATGTAAAATTTCAAACCGATTTGATATCCCTATCATATCGATCTAAAATACTCTATATATTAATAAATATTCAACAGTTGAATTTTTTTTAAATATAACAAATAGTTAGAAGTTTTAAATTTACATCAAATATGGCATGCATGATCTACATGAATAGACCATGAAATATAACGGTTGAATTGTTAAAATACTAATCATATAAATAATTACGGAAGTACGTAAAATTACTTTAATTTTTATATTGTGCAAGTGGATCCCCCTTTATTTTAATTTTATATTAATATTTTTTATTGAAATATGCCTATAATTTTAAGTTGATAATAAAAATGACATTAATAAAATCGTTTTAATTATTATTTTATATTAATAAATTTTATCATATTTATTTGAAAGAAACTTAAAAATATACTACATGTTTGGTTAAATTACTTTTTGTTATCACATAGTAATTAATAATATACTTAATATTTATTTCTAATTTATCTAACGAGATGCTAATATATAAATAGATATAATAAGTTACTAATATGTTTGAATACTCTAAATATGGAGTGAATAACCTAAAAATATCAACAAAAAAAAAATCAGATTAGGTCATTTTTTTGAAAAATTACGAGATTAGACTAATTTAACGAAAATGCTTCTAGCTGAAAGCGTTTTCAACTAATTTGCAGAAAAAATGCTTCCAGTTGGAAGCGTTTTCAGCGTATTTACAAAAAAATGCCTCCAGCTGGAAGCATTTCCCCCAACTATCACTCACCCCAACAACTATTTTCTCCAACAACTATTTAATTAGTCGTTGGGACCGACGACTCCCCTCCAACGACCATTTTATTTTTTCTATATAAACCCACCATTTCATTTTTTTTTCTTCAATTCAATCTCAACTCTCTCTCAATTCTTAAATCTCTATCAAATTTCTCTATTCCCTCTTAATTTATCACTCAAAATTTATTTCTCTCTCAACTCTTTTTTATTATTATTAAAATTGTCTTAAGATTTTCGTAAAATACTTTTCTATTACAATTTATTTCGTGTTTTTTGAAATTAACAATGGCAGAATCTGTAATCTGTTTGGATGGTAAGAATTTTTTTATTATATTTAATGTAACTTAATTTAACTATTTTCTTGTTATATTGGAATTTAATACTTTGTATTTTTTTTTATATATAGGCAGAATATCGAATTTTAGAGACATATATTTGTAATCTACCCGCTCCTCCATGTAACAGTCCGGTTTATACCCTAGTCGGAACATTGGTTTCGGGACCACAAATTCGAGTCTGAATATTATTTTAATATTATTTTCTGTGCCTATGATATGTGATTAAGCATGTGATAAATTCCTGTGAGTTAATTTGTCCGTCTGTGTAATTAGTTGAGCAAATGACTAAATCGTATAAGTGGTAAAAGTAGCTTTCTATTTGATTAAATGGCCTAATTGATGTGGCTTTATTAGTGTGGAGTCCTTAAAAGGAAAATAGCCATTATTTTAGATAGTGGACGGTATTAGGTGATGATATGATTATATATATATGATTTTATATATTAATATTATAAGATAAAATTTATATTATATATTATAAGGTTATAATATAGTAAAAATAAACATTGGTTTCATCACTTTAACTCATCCACCACCGAAATTATAAGAAAAAGAAAGAACAAAAGCTCTCAAGGGTTTCGACTATGGTTTGGCTTAATTAAGATCAAGAACTGAAGAAAACAGACTTAGATCGCGGGAAATTGAAAGTAATCGAGTAGTCGTATCTGTTTCCGTTAATAGAATTCGAGGTAAGTCGATATACAAATAAATGTATTTGCATTGAATTATTTGAATGCATATGATATGTGAAATACTATGATCATCCATTGAGATGGAATGTATGTGAAATTTGAGTTGGCTAATAAGTCGATAAACTGATAAAGTCTGAGAAGTCCCGTGTGAACCTAGAAATAGATAGGATTAGCTATGTCATGACATAGGTGTCGATTCTGTGATATCATGTAAGACCACGTCTGGGACGTTGGCATTGATTGGTGATTTCATGTAAGACCACGTCTGGGACGTTGGCATCGATATGAGATTTACGTGTAAGACCATGTCTGGGACACTGGCATCGTATTGATTTGTGTAAGACCCTGTCTGGGATAGGGACATCTATATTTGAGTACATGTAAGACCTCGTCTGGGACGTTGGCATTGTATGACTATTCCGAGCTTTCTGAATATCCTATTTAGTTCTGAACGGTTCAACGGGCAAGTCTGAGAAATGAACAACTCTGTGATTTGTACATCTGTTTCAGGTACGTTTGAAAAGTACACTATGTGTGTATGAAAGGTAAGTATCTATATGAACTTATTATGATAAATATATGCAAAGAAATAATGAGATTTCATATGAAGATATGCTTGAATAAGTTCTGTGTATATGTGATATTTGAATTGAAGAATGTGGTAAGAAATGGCTTAACAATTGAGCCAAGGAATATATGAGATCAATTTGCTATGAGAACCATTAATGTTATTGTATCAATTTAGTTATATACATTTTATGATAAGTTTATTTGTATATGGCTTACTAAGCTTTTGAAAGCTTACTATGTGTGTGTGTCTACTCTGTTTTATAGATCGTCAAAGCTACTGAAGGCTCGGGACTATCGAGGATCGTCATCACACTACTCAAACTCATTTTGGTATCTTTTGAAAATGTATATACTAAGTATGGCATGTATAGGCTAGCTAATTTGTATAAGTTGAGAGATGAATCTAGCCATGTGATTTGGCTAGTTATGTGTTGATAATATGCATTAATGAATATGTTATATGATAAATGGTGCATGTTTTGGTATGGTTTGATAGCATATGAAATGGTTAAGTTTATGGTAAGTGTATGGATGAATTATGCTTGTGTATACATGAGTTTTAGTCTTGTAAATTGGTATGAATGGAATTGGATTGAAATGTAGAGATTAGATGATTATTTTGATATGTTCTTGATTGTCAAATGTGCATGAGATGTATTGGTATTTTGCTTGTAGGTTTGACCCTAATGTGGGTGGCATTTTGGCCTTGCAAATGGCCTATTTTGCCACACGGGTGTGCCTGATGACCGTGGGTGTAAGTCAGTATTTAGCTAAGAGTGCACGGCCATGGCACACGGGCGTGCTTGGTAGCCGTGTGGTTTAGTCAGGATCGACCACGGCCAAGGTACACGGGCGTGCTTGGTGGCCGTGGAGTTAAGTCAGGTTCGACCACGGGGGAGACACATGGGCGTGCCTAGCAGCCGTGGGAGGCACACGGCCTGCCCGCACGGGCGTGTAACCCCTGAAACTTAGAAAATTTTAAATTTTCAAGAATTTTCGTAAGAGTTCCGTATAGTCCCGGCCCTACTCTAAAGTATGTTTAAGGTCTCATTGACCTATAGATGGGACATGATGATGGTGATTGATGATTTATAGTACGAATTGTCTGACTAAGTTTTTGATCTGTCTGGTAATACCTTTAACCCTAATTCGGCACCGGATACGGGTTAGGGTTGTTACATTTGGTTGGTATCAGAGCTACAGTTTAGTCGATTCTTGGACTAACGTAGCGTGTTAGAGTCTAGCTATACATGCCATATATCTGAATTATGATAGTGTGATGAATCCTGACGTGTAAAATGTGATTTTCGTATAGCAATTGATCCCGAAAAAGCCGTAGCTGATGACGTAGAAAGTAATGCGCCTGCTCCCACTGAAGGGACAGCACCCTTTGATCCGAGACCGGCTACGAGCGGTCAAGAGGAAGAAGCTAAACAAGCTTTCTTCCAGATGATGAGTGAGTAGTTCACTCAGTTTGTTAGAAATAACCCGACTGTTTCGCAACCTCCGCCCCCGGTTAATCCCCCTCAGACTACAGTTGTGCCACCTGTTATGTATCCGAATCTGTTGAATAAGCCTCCGGTTGACAAGATCCATAAATATGGGGCTGAAGAGTTCAAGGCTACCAGTGATGACGATGCTGAGAAAGCTGAGTTCTGGTTAGAAAACACGATCTGAGTATTTGATGAAATGTCTTTGACTCTGGAAGAAAGTATTAAGTGTGTTATTTCACTGCTTCGAGATGCAGCTTATCTGTGGTGGAAGACTCTGATTTTTGTTGTTTCGAAAGAACGAGTCACGTGAGACTTCTTTCAGATTGAGTTTCAGAAGAAATATATCAGTGAGAGATTCATCGACCAGAAATGAAAGGAATTTCTGGAACTAAAACAGGGCCGTATGTCTGTCACTGAATACGAACGAGAGTTCGTGAGGCTAAGCCAGTATGCCCGTGAATGTGTATCCACTGAGGCAATAATGTGCAAAAGATTCGAAGATGGCCTTAATAAGGATATCCGCTTACTAGTCGGGATTTTAGAGATAAAAGAGTTCGTTGTGCTAGTTGACCGAGCGTGCAAAGCTGAAGCACTCGGGAAAGATAAAAGAAAAATGGAGTCTGAAGCTAGAGATGTGATAAAGAGATTTCAGAGTAGATCATTTCAGCCTACTTCTAAGAAATTCTGAGATGAGCATAGTCGTTCAAAGGCTAATGTGGGACAATCGAATAGAGATCGAGCTAGATCACAGTTGAGCTCCAAAACTCCGGCAACTTTAATAGCAAGTGTTGGAAATGTCCGTTCTGAAAGACCCGAGTGTAAGCATTGTGGAAAAAGGCATCCGGGAAATTGTAGATTGAATGACCGGGCTTGCTTTAGATGTGGATCGTTAGATTATTTTGTTCGAGATTATCCAGAGTCTGTTGAGCTAGAAACTATTCAAAATCCGAGATCTGATAATGCACCAGCGAGAGGTAGACCTTCGCGAAATGCGAGAAACATCAGTGGTAGCCAAAGAACTAATAGAGACACTGTTGCGAGATCTGAAGCTAGAGCGCCTACCAGAGCATATGCTATCTGAGCTCGTGAGGAAGCTTCATCTCCTGATGTTATAACTGGTACTTTTACACTTTATGATACTTCTGTGATTGCATTGATAGACCCTGGTTCTACGCATTCGTATATATGCATGAATTTAGTATCCAGTAAGACTTTACCTGTAGAGTCTACTGAGTTTGTTATAAAAGTATCGAACCCCTTAGGTAAAAGTGTCATTGTTGACAAAGTATGAAAGAACTGCCCGTTAATGTTTCGAGATATCTGTTTTCCTACTGATCTAATGCTATTACCATTCGATGAGTTTGATATCATTCTGGGTATGGACTGGTTGACATTGCATGATGCTGTTGTAAACTTTAAGAGAAAAACTATTGATTTGAGATGTCTGAATGATGAATAATCAGAGTTGGGTCTAATGATTGGAACGGATTACCTGCTGTGGTATCTGTATTGGAAGCTCAGAGCTATATGAAAAAGGGATACGAGTTATATTTTGCTTATGTGATTGATTCGAAAGTGTCTGAAAAGAAAGTTGATTCGGTGCTAGTAGTCTGTGAGTTCTCTGATGTTTTCCCTGAAGAATTGCCGGGATTGCCTCCGATTCTTGAAGTTGAATTTAGAATTGAATTGTTGCCTGGTACTACACCTATTTCGATAGCTCCGTATCGAATGGCGCCAACAGAGTTGAAAGAGTTAAAGTCACAGTTGCAAGAGCTGACTGACAGAGGGTTTACTAGACTGAGTTTCTCACCGTGGGGTGCTCCCGTTCTGTTTGTGAAAAAGAAAGATGGCACGTTGAGAATGTGCATTGACTATCGTCAGTTGAACAAAGTGACCATAAAGAACAAATATTCGTTACCCAGGATTGACTATTTGTTTGATCAGTTAAAAGGAGCTATTGTGTTTTCGAAGATAGATCTCGAGATCGGGTTACTACCGATTCATGAGTAAAAGATTCAGATATTCCAAAAATCGCCTTCGTAACGCAGGTACGGCCATTATGAATTTTTAGTTATGCCATTTGGACTAACAAATGCTCCTCGCCGCTTTATGGATCGATGAACAGAATTTTCGCACCGCATACCTAGATCGATTTGTTGTTGTATTCATAGACGACACATTCGATTTATTCACGGGATGAGACCGAAACATGCCGAACATCCGAGAATTTTGTTGCAAACTCGAGAGAAAAGCAATTGTATGCGAAATTCGAAGAAATGCGAACAGTTGCGTGAAGTCGATTTTCTAGGACACATTGTATCGGCCTCTGGAATAAGAGTTGACCGAGCAAGATCTCTCGCTATATTTGGATTGGAAACCTCCAAGAATGTGTCTGAAGTCCGAAGTTTTCTGGGACTAGCTGGTTATTATCGTCGGTTTGTAAAAAGATTTTCAGTGATAGCTGCTCCGTTGACCAGATTGCTTCAGAAAGATATGAGATTTGAATGGTCTGATAAATGTTAGAAAAGCTTTGATCAATTAAAAACTCTGTTAACGGAAGCTCCAGTGTTAGTACAGCCAGAATCAGGCAAAGAATTTGTAATATACAGTGATGCTTCATTAAACGGTCTGGGATGTGTACTGATGCAAGAAGGCAAAGTAATAGCTTATGCCTCGAGACAACTGAAGCCTCATTAAAAGAATTACCCGACGCATGACCTTGAGCTAGCTGCGATTGTGTTCGCATTAAAGATTTGGCGTCATTAACTGTTTGGTGAGAAATGTCGCGTATTTTTAGATCATAAAAGTTTGAAATATTTGATGACTCAGAAAGATTTGAATCTGCGACAGAGAAGATGGCTAGAGTTATTGAAAGATTATGAGCTTGTGATAGATTATCATCCGGGTAAAGCTAATGTTGTAGCCGATGCACTGAGTCAGAAATCGATGTATGCATTGCGTGCTTTGAATGCTCCGTTAGACCTGTCTGATGATAGTTTCGTAATGGCTGAATTGAAAGCTAAACCGTTGTTTTTACAATAGATATGTGATGCTCAGAAAGTTGACAACGAAATGTTAGCGAAACGAGCTTAGTGTGATTCGAATTTTGATTCTGAATTTAGAGTTGTTGATGATTGCTTGAGATTTCGAGATTGTATCCGTGTTCCGAGAAACTCTGAGTTGTTACAGCTAATTCTGAGTGAAGCTCATAGTAGTCGCTTATCTGTTAATCCGAGAAGCACTAAAATGTATCACGATTTGAAGCAACACTACTGGTGGTCAGGTATGAAACGAGATATTTCTGACTATGTGTCGAAATGTTTAATTTGTCAGCAAGTAAAAGTTGAACATCAGGTTTCGTCTGGGTTGTTACAACCGGTTCTGATTCCCGAGTGGAAATGGGATAGAGTGACAACGGATTTTGTTTCTGGACTGCCTCTGACTCCAAGAAAGAAAGATGCGATTTGGGTCGTAGTTGATAGATTGACGAAATCTGCCCATTTCATTCCAGTGAGATCTGATTATTCACTTAATAAGTTAGCCGAGCTTTACATTTCTGATATTGTGAGATTGCACGGGGTGCCACTATCCATCGTGTTAGATAGAGATCCGAGATTTACATCAAGATTCTGGAAGAAATTGCAAGAAGCTTTAGGCACGAAACTGCATTTTAGTACAGATTTTCATCCGCAAACGGATGGTCAATCCGAGCGGATCATTCAAATTCTTGAGGATATGTTAAGATGTTGCATCCTTGAGTTTAATGGTACGTGGGAACAATATCTGCCATTGATTGAGTTTGCGTATAATAATAGTTTTTAGTCGAGCATTAAAATGGCACCTTATGAAGCTTTGTACGGACATAAATGTCGAACACCTCTGTATTGGACCGAGCTCAATGAAAATAAGCTACACGGGGTTGATCTGATAAAAGACACTGAACAGAAAGTGAAAGTAATCCATGATAGTCTGAAAGCAGCGTCTGATCGTCAGAAATTCTATGCAGATTTGAAACATAAAGATATTGAATTTGAGATCAGTGATAAAGTGTTTTTAAAAGTATCTCTGTGGAAAAAAGTACTCCGATTCGGACGTAAAGGCAAGTTAAGTCCGAGATTCATCGGGCCGTATGAGATTATCGAGCGAGTTGGGCCAGTTGCATATAAATTGTTATTGCCCTCTGAGCTAGAAAAGATCCACAATGTATTCCATGTTTCGATGCTCCGTAGATATCGATCCAATCCGTCACATGTGATTTCTTCGTCTGAGATTGAAATTCGATCTGATATGTCATATGAGGAAAAACTAATCCGTATCTTAGCTCTTGAAGTGAAAGAGTTGAGAAACAAGAAAATTCTGTTAGTGAAAGTGTTGTGGCATCGACACGGAATAGAAGAGGCTACGTGGGAGCCTAAAGATTCAATGAGACAGCAATATCCGAATCTATTTAACGGTAAGATTTTTGGGGACGAAAATCCCTAAGGGGGAGAATTGTAACAGTCCGGTTTATACCCTAGTCAGAACAGTGGTTTCGGGACCATAAATCTGAGTCTGAATATTATTTTAATATTATTTTCTATGCCTATGATATGTGATTAAGCATGTGATAAATTTCTGTGAGTTAATTTGTCCGTCTGTGTAATTAATTGAGCAAAGGACTAAATCGCATAAGTGGTAAAAGTAGCTTTCTATTTGATTGAATGGCCTAATTGATGTGGCTTTATTAGTGTGGAGTCCTTAAAAGGAAAATAACCATTATTTTAGATAGTGGACGGTATTAGGTGATGATATGATTATATATATATGATTTTATATATTAATATTATAAGTTAAAATTTATATTATATATTATAAGGTTATAATATAGTAAAAATAAACATTGGTTTCATCACTTTAACTCATCCACCACCGAAATTATAAAAAAAAAGAAAGAACAAAAGCTCTCAAGGGTTTCGGCTATGGTTTGGCTTAATTAAGATCAAGAACTGAAGAAAACGGACTTAGATCGCGGGAAATCGAAAGTAATCGAGTAGCCGTATCCGTTTTTGTTAATAGAATCCGAGGTAAGTCGATATACAAATAAATGTATTTGCATTGAATTATTTGAATGCATATGATATATGAAATACTATGATCATCTATTGAGGTGGAATGTATGTGAAATTTGAGTTGGCTAATAAGTCGATAAACTGATAAAGTCTGAGAAGTCCCGTGTGAACCTAGGAATAGATAGGATTAGCTATGTCATGACATAGGTGTCGGTTCTGTGATATCATGTAAGACCACGTCTGGGACGTTGGCATTGATTGGTGATTTCGTGTAAGACCACGTCTGGGACGTTGGCATCGATATGATATTTACGTGTAAGACCATGTCTGGGACACTGGTATCGTATTTATTTGTGTAAGACCCTGTCTGGGACAGGGACATCTATATCTGAGTACATGTAAGACCTCGTACGTTGGCGTTGTATGACTATTCCGAGCTTTCTAAATATCCTATTTAGTTCTGAACGGTTCAACGGGCAAGTCTAAGAAATGAACAACTCTGTGATTTGTACATCTGTTTCAGGTACGTTTGAAAAGTACACTATATGCGTATGAAAGGTAAGTATCTATATGAACTTACTATGATGAGTATATGCAAAGAAATAATGAGATTTCATATGAAGATATGCTTGAATAAGCTCTGTGTATATGTGATATTTGAATTGAAGAATGTGGTAAGAAATGGCTTAACAATTGAGCCAAGGAATATATGAGATCAATTTGCTATGAGAACCATTAATGTTATTGTATCAATTTAGTTATATACATTTTATGATAAGTTTATTTGTATATGGCTTACTAAGCTTTTGAAAGCTTACTCTGTGTGTGTGTCTACTCTGTTTTATAGATCGTCAAAGCTACTGAAGGCTCGGGACTGTCGAGGATCGTCATCACACTACTCAAACTCATTTTGGTATCTTTTGAAAATGTATATACTAAGTATGGCATGTATAGGCTAGCTAATTTGTATAAGTTGAGAGATGAATCTAGCCATGTGATTTGGCTAGTTATGTGTTGATAATATGCATTAATGAATATGTTATATGATAAATGGTGCATGTTTTGGTATGGTTTGATAGCATATGAAATGGTTAAGTTTATGGTAAGTGTATGGATGAATTATGCTTGTGTATACATGAGTTTTAGTCTTGTAAATTGGTATGAATGGAATTAGAATGTAGAGATTGGATGATTATTTTGATATGTTCTTGATTGTCAAATGTGCATGAGATGTATTGGTATTTTGCTTGTAGGTTTGACCCTAATGTGGGTGGCATTTTGGCCTTGAAAATGGCCTATTTTGCCACACGGTTGTGGCACACGGGCGTGCCTGATGACCGTGGGTGTAAGTCAGTATTTAGCTAAGAGTGCACGGCCATGGCACACGGGCGTGCTTGGTAGTCGTGTGGTTTAGTCAAGATCGACCACGGCCAAGGTACACGGGCCTGCTTGGTGGCCGTGGAGTTAAGTCAGGTTTGACCACGGGGGAGACGCATGGGTGTGCCTAGCAGCCGTGGGAGGCACACGGCCTGCCCACACGGGCGTGTAACCCCTGAAACTTAGAAAATTTTAAATTTTCGAGAACTTTTGTAAGAGTTCGGTATAGTCTCGGCCCTACTCTAAAGTATGTTTAAGGTCTCATTGACCTATAGATGGGACATGATGATGGTGATTGATGATTTATATTACGAATTGTCTGAATAAGTTTTCGATCTGTCCGGTAATACCTTTAACCCTAATCCGGCGACGGATACGGGTTAGGGGTGTTACACTCCATCACCCTTAATTAAACTCTACTAGTGAAATGCTAGATTTTTGCACATGGCCTTTATCGGTCGGGGGTGTAAATTAGACCCCACACTTGTAAGCGTTTTGGTGGAAAGGTGGAGACTTGAGACGCACACATTCCATCTTCCATGCAATGTGTGTACTATAACTCTGGAGGACATGTAGTTACAGCTCGGGTTCACGCAGTTGATTGGAGAGACGTATGCGAGCAACTTTTGGGGAGGGTTCCGGAAACGATTTATGGAGCCTGGATAGATATGAATTGGTTAAAAAGAAATTCCAGTGGGTTAAATGAGGATTCGGTTGAAGTCCAAAGAGAACAACATGCTTAGACTTATATCCTTATAATTATCGGGGGTCTCCTAATGTCCGATAAGTCACGAAATCTTATCCATTTAAGATATCTTCTAAAACTGTACCGGAGGTTGAACCAAGAAGGAATCCGACTCACAACTGTCAACCACACCGATGTGGCACACATTCTGACTAGGGATTGGATTGATTTATTTTATTTTTGTACTTGTCACATAAATTTTTAAATAAATATGAATTTTTTTTTTATTGTATCGATGTTGCATATCCTTATGTTTCAAATAAATATCGTTTTTGCATCAAAATTGGTTGTCATTGTCATTTCATATTATTAAATCAAGCATGCAAGAGAACAATAGAACAAAGTTGTATTTTTTTTTATGGTATAATAAAATCAAGTGTTTACAAGTTACATCAAAATTTGAGTATGAATTAAAAAATTAATAAATCTGTTAATGAGGTGTTGTCCTAATATCATCCCGTCGATGTAGACATGACGACATTGTATGCCCTGGGTTCTTATACCACCCGTATAAGCTCGGTTGGTTTGACTTCTCCTGAATGTCCATGTTGTAGCGTATCCGAATCGATGCCGATCGACTTTTTGGTTTGCGAAGCAATGATCTATCGGGTAACAACTCGAATGGAGCAATCAATATATGTGTCCACATATGTTCCTCTGGGATCAATGCGAATATGTTTCTCCACACGTTATACATGTGTTCTAGTTTGTACACTTTGTCCATAAAGCTCATGTGATCCAAACATTGATTGCTACATGCTGCAATTGCATAAGCACATGGAAAACGAAGTGCGTCAAATCTCCCATAATTGTAGGTTCATTATTTCAGGTCTACACAGTAAGCTCCCTCGATAATACCTTGGTCCGATCTATTGAACTCCGTAACCCGAAACAATAGGTCTTCGCATGAATGACACACTAGATGCATACAGTTCACTCGTGCTATAGCCTTCCTAATTTCTCTCAGTACATGATAAACCGTAAAAGTAACATATTTTAATCCCACATTTAGCATGCTTTTGGATGAATTATCCCTTATTTTATGTCATTTGGTGCTCTTAATCCTTTGTTTTCATGTTTTATACTCAGGGAAGCACCGGAGGATGAAAAGAACAAGAAACGGGCTTAAAACGGGCCAAATGGGCCACATCACGAAATCGACACGGCCTGGGCCCAAGACCACACGGTCGTGCCTCACCAATAGACCCAACACGACCTGGCCACGATTTACGGGTGTGTGCCATGGTCGTGCCCTCGCCATGACAAGAGGAGTTTTTCTCAGATTTGGATACTTGGTGGCAAAGAAACACATTCCAAAGCATATTTAAACACCTAAATAGGAATTTAACTCAGATTAGGATACTTGGAGACCAAGTAAGGCATCTCAAAGCCTATATAAACACCTTAGGGGGCAACTTAAAAATGGAGTTCGGCAGAAGCCCTCTGTGGGGTCGTCCAGCTAGGCCAATGAGCCGAGCCAGAAAGATCAGAATTGTGGAAATTACTTGAAGAAAGCCAGTTGATTCATCTCAAGAAGCCGGAGTTATACTCAAGACAGAGGATCTCTCTTCAATTCCTTCAGGGGGTTTTAGAGTTTTTCTTATGTTTTGTTTTATCTTTTCTTTTGAGATGTATTCTATTATCATTATGAACTAAACCCTCAAATACCTGAGGGGGATGAAACCTAAGATGAATCTTGTTATCGTTTGCTGAACTATATGATAAATATTTGATTTATTCTTAATTATGTGTTCTTAATTCTTGTGTTGATATTTCCGGGATATTAATTCAAGTTTGATGTGCTTAAGTGGAGAGCAAAAGTCCCTGCCTAAGAGTAGATCTAGCATAATTAAGCGGAGTTGATCGCACGCCTAGAGATAGGGTGACGAGATTTTGCCGGATTAGGGTGAAACCTAATATGGGATTTCATAGATCGAGTTAATGCAATTCTAGGGGTTTTAATTAGAAAGAGATTTCAATTAATCAACCTAGGGATTAGACGTTATTCGCTTCGAGAGAGGGTTTAATATACACTAGGGAATCTTACGGATCAAGTCAAATGAATAAATCGTCTGGTTTAGAGTTAGATAACAAGTGAAGTCTAGGTGGATTCTTCCTTAGGTATTGTTTTAATCAATTGGTTTTTCCCACAAGTATTTCCCTAATTTCATTCTTTTTGTCTCATCGTCTTTAGCTTAGTAGTTAGTTAATTTTCTAGATTAAACCGATTCACTTCAATTTTAAGGCTAAATAATAAAAAGAAAGTTAGTATAAGTACTTTCGGTTCCTTTAGGTTCGACAATCCGGTCTTGCCACTAAGCTATACTACTGTTCGATAGGTACACTTGCCTCAATCATTGTCATAGTTAGTTTTTAGGCTCGATCATTCTCATTATAAATTTTAAGACTGTGACACACCGACCAGTACATCATCGCTCCAGATGAAGCCTCACTGCATCTGTCCAACATATTTCTCCGCTCGCTTTGGAAAAACTTCAGTCAAACGAAAATATGTTTCTTTGACAATCGAGGTTATTGACAAAAGACGTGTTCCCTTCAATACGGAATTGATGTATTCTGCCAGATTTGTCGTCATGTGCCCATATCGTAGACCTCTGTCATACGATTGTGTCCAATGATCGAATGGCATGTTGGAGAGGTACCCCGCCTCGACACTGTTAATTGCATGTAAGTTTTCCAACATTTTATGGAAACGGTATTTGACGAGCTCGTACCCTATCGAGAAAAGTGAATAGTTAATCCATAATGCTCAACATCTGCTGATCGGTTAAATATCAAACAATTGAAATGGTGGCGAATACATACCCATGTTGATCACTTGTGTGCGATGAGCTGCATAATTGTGTTGTATGTGGTAGTTCGCTGCAACATGCCTTAAACAATACCTATGGTGTGTGTGGTCCCAAAGGTTTCCCTGCCGTTCAATTACGGTCAGTAATCCAGGTCCCTTGTTAGAGATGACGCATATATTAGGTTGGGGGCCAACATGCCTCCCCAACCTAGATAGGAAAAAATCCCAATCGTCTATTGACTCACCCGACATTATTGCAAAGGAAATTAGTAGGATTTTCTGATTGTCGTTCTATGTCATAACCAACAACAACCGATGGGTATATCTCCCGTACATAAAAGTACCATCGATTTTTACTAGTGGCTTACAGTACTGGAATGCCTGTCAATATTGCTTGAAAGCCTAGAAGAAACGATGGAAAACTCAACATTCATGGAACAATCAGTCATTGTAGTACGCAGGCATCATTTTCAGATCGGTTACGCAACCTAGAACGTACTTCTCAAGTACTTGACACCATTGCCATAAATCATTGTACGACGCGTCCCACCCATTATGCATATTCTCCAACGCCTTCTGCTTTGTGATCCACGCCTTATGATACGACGACGTGTAATCAAACTGGCTACGAATATTTTCAATTAAAATCGACATAGAAACCTTGGGACTTGCTTTGACTATAGGTAGTATTATATCTGCGATCATCTCTGAATCCAATTTTGGATGATCCCATGAAATACCTGCAACAACATGAGTACGTTAAAATTAGCAATTCAACTCTTCAAATACAAAACAGTCTTGATGCAGTACCCACGACAACACACATATGTGGAGTGGTGTATTTCTTTATGGTCCATAGCCATGTTTTCTTCTTAACAGAAGCCATGATTTTCCATGCACATCTGATGTCTAGCATTGCGCACTTCGCCTTGAACTTGTCAGATCGGGATTTAACAATGTGGAAGTTCACCCTGTTCTTGATGTTGTATCACGTCCTACGTGGAGCATGTTCCCTCTAGCAATTTCAACTCCAAACTTTTCCCCACTCAACCATCAAATATCTCGGGATTCCCAGGATATATTTTCTGAACCGATCTCAATGTTCAAAAATAATGCACTGGAAAAAATAATGCACTGAACCTATCTGAATGTTCGAAAATAATGCACTGTAAATAACGATCAAAACTCAGTTGCATTTTAAAAAAAAATCAAAAAAAAATTAAAAACTAAGATTTAATCAAACAAAGTAGTTCAAGTTTCGATTTTGAATCGAATTGAATTTCGCAATTCGAATAATTCGAATATACAATGGGTGTAAATACGATGCTTCTAAACATCGAATTAAATAGTTATTAACTTTACATCTCAAATTATTATAAAAAATATACAAAAACTTAAAAAATATACAAAAAATCCTAAACTTAAAATTTAATAAATATAAAAAAAATCCACAAAACCATATCCTAACTCTACTTTAAAAGACACAACTTTAACCCTAAAAAATAGAACACAAGGAAAACGCTTCTAGTTGAAAACATTTTCGTAAAATCAGTCTAATCCTGTAATTTTTTTAAAATTTTCAGTATTTTAGATTATTCACTCCTAAATATGATAGTGTATAGATTTTTTTCTAAAAAAATACATAAATACACTAATATGTTTTATTTCTTCTTCATTTCTTTTGCATTTTAGCCATTTTAGCCGAACTAAAAAAAATTTCACAGAGCAATAAACTCTTTTTATTTTTAAAGAAAAATCTATATACTAGAAATTAAATAAAAGCATATGACATTAAAAATTAGTATATATAAAAGAATGAGTTTTGAGAAAATTTTAAATTTATACTAGAAAACCCTTTATTTGTTATTATATTACTAAATTGAAATTAAAAAATAATTAATCAATATATTATTTAACCATTAATGAAAATGATAGCATATTAAGATAAAAATTAATTAACTTGGTTTTATCTTTTAAAAGTTTTACCAAAAAAAATATCATAAATTATGTTCATATATTATTAATTAATAAAATTATTAGATCTATAAAATTATTTAATATAATTGAATAAATTTAAATAATAAAAATTCTAAAATTTTCTCTAAAAAGTATCATATAGACAACTATAAATTTTATTATTCTAAACAAGCAGTATATGAATATAGATTTTTCTTTAAAAAAAAAAAAAGAGTTTATTGCTCTGTGAAACTTAATATTTTAGTGAAATTAAAATTCCTATGTATAAAAATGATAAAACTTATAAAAGAAAAACATATTTAAATGTCGAATTCATTAGTATAATGAATAAAAAGAGTTATGTTGGTCTGTTTAAAAGTTTTTCTAAACTCGTGTCTTTAAATATATTATATATTATAAAAATTATATATATAAAGATAAAACAAATTATGAGATTATAGAGTATAATATTGAACTCAACTCAACTCTGAATTATCTTCTATAAAAGAAAATGAAAAATCTACTCTAGAGCTTATGCTGGTTGAAAGTACATAACAAGTTACTCTATTATAAAAATTGAATCTAATTAATTAAATAGATTAATTTAATTTTAGTATTATAAAAATAAAATAAAGAAAAAATTTAACCAAGTGATTATTTACTGTTTAATATAATTATTATTTTAAAAAAAATTTATGATCTTACAAATAAAATCTAAAAAAGTTATTGGGAAATAAAAATTTGTACAAGTAAATAAAAATTTGTAATCTATTTTATAAAATAAGTAGCATACATTTATGAAATTTAGTTACATATGTGGCTGTCCGAGAACGTTGAATGAAGTTCAATTAAAGAGGGTATGGTCAAGAATCTCTTTCGCATAACCTACTTTGTTTTTAATTATAAAAAAAAAAAATGAGTCCACTTATTAGATTTAAAAGCAAAATAGTACAAACACTATAGATGAGATGCAGGGAATCTGAGCAGGCTAAAGAACAAGCAACATAACCCCAAAATTAAAGAGAAAAAAACCCAGATTTTATGTTTTAGTTTTTACTATCCATTTTTACTCATTGTGGTAAACAAAATCTGATTGGTTGTTGAAGTGGGGTCTTATGTTTTCCATATAGAGAATACTGTTCACGCGTATGACTCCGAGAGTAGTCTTTATAATAACACCGCCACAGAGTCCAACCAAAACTGATCACTGTGTTGCAAATTGGCTTGTATTATATATATATATTCGCTTTTGTTTTGGTTTTTTCTTTTACTTTTTAATGCCTTTTTATGTGATTGGGTGTTGTAAGAAGGAAAACAGAAGGAAGTTTCATTGAACAGAAACACACCTTTGTTTAGATTTATTAGGTTGCTTCACTCAAACTCTATATTACACAGACAAAGAAACCCAATGTACCAAACTGGGTTTATTTTTCTCAAAGATTCTTTGTAAAGTGAGTCCCTTTCTTTTCTTTCGTTGTATGTTTGTTTGTATGTATGTGTGTGGGTTTTTGCTTTTATTTTATTTTTATTTTTTAACAGTAAGGTTTGGGAATTTGTATGAAACTAAGGGTTTTAAGAAATGGGATTCATGGTGTTTATGTTTGAGGGGACGTTTAGAAATGATTGATAGTACAAATTCTAAGGACGATGGGTTTGATTATTGTATGGGGAAGCTGATGGTTTGACTTGTGGGGATTAATTTGTTTTAAGTCAACTAAAACCTGCAAGTACAATTAAGGACTATATTTTATAGCAGTTCTATTGTCTGTTTTTTATATTTTAACTGTGAATGAACAACTATGGAAGGTTTCTTCCTTCTGAAATGCATTTCTGATTGCAGTTCATGATTCAAAACAAACTTTTTCTTGACGATGTTTCTGCGCCTCGGACAGATTGGGATTCTGGATTCTGGCAGAAGGAACCTTTCCTGGAAATTCCTGTTTTTGTTTTTCATCTTTACTGTGCTTTTGTGTTTCGGCTCATGATGATGATCATGTTTACAATTCCAATCTAATATATAGGCTCTGTTACAAGCTAATTTGTCGACATGGAAGGCGATGGTGCTGTTCCCAGTGACTTTTCGCCCAATTCTACCTTTGTGGATGCTGCCATGGATTTGGACCTTATGGATGAACTCTTGTTTGAAGGGTGCTGGTTAGAGACTAATGATGATTTCAACTTTATGCAGCCTGCTCCATCTACATCTAATGATCTCAATCAGTCTAGTACTGTTCCTTCTAATGCAAACTTACATCAAATGCATCAAGGGGAGACCAAAAGATCGGTTTCTCCCCCTTGTGACGGGTCGGCTGTTGGGAATGCTTCATCATTGTTACAACCTGGAACTTTTATAGTTCAAGGCACTGAGTTGGGCAGTAGATGGTGGATAGGACCGAGCGCAGAATCCGGTTCTTCTTTGTCCGTGAAAGAGAGACTAATGCAGGCTATTGGATATTTGAAGGAATCTACAAAAGATAGGGACCTCCTTATTCAAATCTGGGTGCCTGTAAACAGAGAAGGCAAACATGTTCTTACTACTGAAGGCCAGCCATACTCTCTCAATACGAATTGCAAGAGTCTCGAAATCTTTAGAGATGTTTCTAAATCCTATAACTTCCCGGCCGAGGAGGATACAAAGGAATCAGTGGGGTTGCCTGGCCGTGTATTCTTGGAGAAGTTGCCTGAGTGGACACCTGATGTTCGTTTCTTCAGAAGTGAGGAATATCCACGTATTAGCTTTGCAGAGAAGTACAATGTTGGAGGATCTCTTGCTCTTCCTGTTTTCGAGCGAGCAAACGGAACATGTTTGGGTGTTGTTGAGATTGTCACAACTATTCAAAAGAGCAATTATCGTCCCGAACTTGAGCACGTCTGCAAAGCTCTTGAGGTCTCTACTATTCTTTTTTATTGTTCTTTATTTATCATCTGAAACTGTCATAGTTTAATCAGTTAACGCTGTAATAACTAACTGTATATATAATTTTAGGACTTGTTCTGCTTTTTATTGATAAAAGTTGTCGATAAAGTCTAAACTCGTGTTGTATCTTTAGGATTTGACTTTTCATTTTAAAAAAGAAAATTAAGTAGATTAAGGAAAGAAAAAAAAACCTTCAGAAGTGCCAATTGCCATGAATCAGTTTATTGGGGTCTAAATAAATCATATCCACATGCAGGCTGTTGATCTAAGGAGCTCTCCCAACTTCACTCCTCCTAATGTTGAGGTAAATGAATGGTATCTTAAAACCGTAGTTTTCGATGGTTCGAAATTTTATTATTCGTTTCTGAGACCGAAGGAAGTTGTCTAATGCACAGGCTTGTAACGAGTTGTATCAAGCTGCATTGCCTGAGATAGCCGAGGTTCTAAGATCTGTTTGCAAGACATATAAACTGCCTTTGGCTCTGACATGGGCTCCATGCCTGAATCAAGGTAAAAGTGGATGCCGACATTCTTATGAGAACTTTTATCATTGTGTCTCCACCGTGGATACTGCTTGCTTCGTAGCTGATGAAGAATTTTCAGAATTCCTTGAGGCATGCTCGGAGCACCACATGTTCAGAGGCCAAGGTGTAGTTGGTAGAGCATTCACGACAAACAAACAATGCTTTGCAACTGATATAACGGCCTTCAGTAAGACAAATTATCCTCTCTCTCACCATGCTAGGATGTTTGGATTACGTGGCGCTGTAGCTATTCCACTACAAAGCATTTTTACTGGATTGGTTGAATTTGTTTTGGAGTTGTTCTTACCAAAAGATTGCCATGACAGTGAAGCACAAAAGCAGATGCTGAACTCATTGAGCGGTTTTATGCAGCAGGCTTGCCAGAGCTTGCATGTAGTTGTGGACAAGATGCTGGAGGAAGAAGTGATCCTGCCAGTTAAGGAAGTTGTAGTTGCATCGGACGGAAGATCAGACAAAGAAGAAACTCAATTTACGGTTTCTTCTGCAAAAGAGAACTCTCCGGAAGAGTCATCGTGGATTGCCCACATGATGGAGGCTCAACAGAAGGGTAAAGGTGTTTCTGTCTCGTGGGAATATCAAAAGGAAGAACCAAAAGAAGAGTTTAAGGTGACAACTCATTGGGAAGACACTGAACTAGAGTTACATGATAAGGAGGTACTTTCGGATTTTCAGCAGCTTCATCAAAACGCTGAAAGCAAAGCTAGTGTTGAGGGAGGTGGTGGTGACTCCAGTTCTTCTGGTGGGTGTGGCGTTTTACCCAGTAAAAGAGCAGGTGAGAAGAGACGAACCAAGATGGAGAAGACAATCAGCTTGGAGGTTCTTCGACAGTACTTTGCAGGGAGTCTTAAAGATGCTGCCAAGAGTATCGGTGGTAGGGAAATACTTAATTAGAATTACAAGCTTCACATTATTACTCATTCAAATAATCATATAGCTCAAGTAATGTTACCACATAAATGCAGCAATGCATCTCTTGTAGATAGAGATTGATTTAGCCTAGTATATATACATATATAAGGTGTTATATAACTTAAGACACTCTAGTTCTTATTGATACAATGAAAAGTTAATTTTCAAGATATTCTGTCCATAGAACAATGGAACGCATCTTGCCTTCTATGATGTTTTCATCCCGGTTTCTGCCTTTGCATTCTTACCGCGACATTTCTGTCACTGTACCTTATTTTGGATTGATATTCGCAAATGCTGTTGTCATCCATGCATTAGCAGTTTGTTCCATTTTGTCTCAAAGAGAGCTTAACAGAATTCATTCTATTGCAGTGTGCCCTACTACTTTGAAAAGGATATGCAGGCACCATGGGATCACTCGATGGCCTTCTCGGAAAATTAAGAAGGTAGGCCACTCTTTAAGGAAACTCCAACTTGTGATTGATTCGGTCCAAGGTGCTGAGGGTGCCATTCAAATAGGGTCGTTCTACTCAAGCTTCCCGGAACTTAGCTCACCAAACCTTTCTGGTAATGGCCCTTCTTCGTCTTTGAAGATCAGTGGGCATTCAAAGCCATCTGAACCTCAACTTGAGAACTGCATGTTCAGCCAAGGAGCTGCTGCTCCGAAGTCTCCATCTTCTTCATGCAGCCGGAGCTCTGGTTCAAGTACCTGTTGTTCCATGGGAGTGAAACAGCATAGTACGAGTATCAGTGCATTATGTAGTGCAGATGGGTTGATGGTGGAAGACCCTGGTGGAGCACTAAAGAGAGCTCGTAGTGATGCTGAATTGCACTCGTTGAATCAAGAGGAGCCTAAGCTGCTAGCAAGATCCCAAAGCCATAAAACATTGGGTGAGCTTCCACCTTTGGAGACACAACCGCCCTTGCCGAAAACTGGTGGCCAGAATCTACGAACCAGGGGTGCCTTCAGAGTAAAAGCAACGTTCGGTGAAGTTAAAATAAGGTTCAGCTTGCAACCGAGTTGGGGTTTTAGAGATGTGCAACAAGAGATTGCGAAGCGATTCAATATCGAAGATGTCAGCAGAATGTGTCTCAAGTACTTGGACGATGATAACGAGTGGGTGCTTTTGACGTGTGATGCTGACCTTGAGGAGTGTAGAGATATATACAAATCATCTCAAAGCCACACAATCAAAATCTCCCTCCATCAAAGCTTCTCATCCGAATCTAGGAAGTTCATTTGGTAGCAGTGCCCCATTATAACATCAGTTCCCTTATGGATATATTTGATGGTCGTAGCAGTTTGTTTAGGATCATATGATTTTTATTTCCCATATTATTTGTAACAAATAATAGTACATCATGAGTTATATAAGACACCATGCAATAAAAGCAAATTGGGTGGAAGGTCAATAACGTTGGCTGAGGATTGTGAATGCATAATTGATATCATATGTTGTAGTGTAAATGTTCTGCTTCGTTCAAGTGTGGTTCAATGCACTTCAAATAATAGATGGGGTCGGATCAAGGATCAAGTTTAGGAAAGGTTAGACAGAGCTTTTGCGAATGCTAATTTTCTTTGAAATAGAGAGTTTATTTCAGTTTGCAATCTTCCTCTGCACTGTTTAGACCATGGTCCGGTACTTGTTTCCACTAAAGTTAGTCTTCCACTCCAGAGAAGACCATATCATGTTGAGGCCGGTGGGATCACCAATGTTTTCATTGATAGAAAACTTTCCTCTTGAGGTGGAATAAAGAGGTATTTGGAAATATGCAACGGAGGAAAGCCTTAGAAATGCTCTTAATCGAGGGTCAAGTTGACTTAGGCAAAAGGAAGATAAGAAATGAGCTGAACATTTTGGAGGAATACGAAAAACTTCATTGGATGCAGAAGTCTAGGAATACTAATTTTTTCACGCAATAGAGAGAGTATAGTGTTTAAAGAACATTGATAATGTATGGGTTGAGGAACCACAAAACCATGAAACAAATCTTCTTGGACCATTTCAAGAGTATTTTCTATCAACAAGACACGGGTGACATCCAAAATATCAAAAGCATATTACAACACTTAAAACTTACATTATCTTCGAGAGCTTGATAAGCCATTTTCAAATAGCAAAATAAGAGAAGCAATTTTCCAAATAGCTGGATTGATGGCAAACCTAGCTTATTCTATCAAACTTACTAGAATATTGTGGGTCCACTGACGACTGGGGCTACCTTATCTTTTCCATCCAATGGGTTCTTTCTACGAGAGCTTAACAAAACTACCATTGCTCTTATACTAAAGGGATATCCAATCTAGAATTACAGACTTTCACCTTTTTAGACTCTGCAATGTGGCTTATAAAATTATTTTCAAGGTGTTGGTCGATAGACTAAAGATATTATGGAGCGAGGGTAATGATAGGGTAAGTAGGAAATTCATTCAGGCAGTACTAGAGACATTGGGATTCAACTATCTATGGACCAGAATCATTTAACAATGCATAACTACGGTTTCTTATTAGGTTCTACTTAATGTCAGCCTCACTAAACAGTTTACCCTTTTAGAGGTCTCAAGTAGGGTGATCCTATCTATTTGTTCTTTGCAAGAAAACATTCTATCCCTCTGGCCTCTTTTTTATGGAAGCGGAAGACAATGACACTGTTGCTGGTATTAAGATTGGACGAGTGGCTATTCTCGTCAATCAGCTTTTATTTCTTGACGATTGCCATCTATTCTTCAAAGCTAAAGTTCAGGCATGTTAAAGCTATCCTCACAAAATTCTGTAATTTATCAGGACAAATTATTACCTTTGAGAAATTGGAACTTTTTCTGAGCCAATCCGCAAAACAAAATAAAAGAAGATGATTTTAGTTGTGAAGAGAATTGACAAGCCAGGTAAGTATTTGGGGATATTAGTAACAAGAAAGCTTTCTTCCAAGGCATCCTTGATAAAATCTAGAATAAACTAGCTCTCTTGTTTTAAAGCCCCCTCTTATATCTACAATAAGATGATCAGATGTTGAGGGCCTTTTGGTGGGGTCATAAGGTTAGTGAAAAGAAACTTCACTTATGTAGTTGGGAGAAATTGCGTAGACCCATACAAGAGCGTAAATAGAGTATTCGACATAAAAAGTTGATGAACGAAACTCTGCTACGCATTTACAGTTAAGACTCTGAAGGCAAAATATTGCAGGAATAGAGATATTACAACCATGGAAACAAAACCTTCCTACTCCTGGAATAATATCGAGGTGTTGGGGTTTTGACAGCAGCAAAAGAAGAAAACATAGAACACAGAACAATGAAGCAAGATTCAAGAAATATTTTTACTTGCTCACAAATGTGCAGCAAGGGAGCTTATGGCTGATACCTCATTTTGCTCACTCATTCAATAAGAAAAACAATACATTTATAGCCAACTACATCACCTAATACTACCTACTACCACTAAGTAGCCTAATAACTTGATAAACATTGCTTGTACACATAAACAAGCCACCTAAACTAGTCCTTCAACACCTAAACATATCAAGTTGTCATCAGCTTGTTCATTTTCAACTAGTTTGATTACAATGAAACTAAACAAAAAACTTTGCTGTTACAGCAAGCATACGTGCTGCAGCATGTTTACAAGCTGCATGCACTTCGTCCGGCAGTAGCATGGTTGGCCAATTTTCAACAGGAGGGATGTTTGTACTTTGTAATTTAGGAAAAGAAATACAGATATGGGGCGACTCGAACTGCGAGATGGGAACGAGAAATAATGCCACATTCACATGGGCAACTGACACGACAGCCACACAGAACTCTCTTTGAAATTTCTTGACGAAAGATGGTAAGGCAGAGGACGAAAGATCCATCAGAAGTACTTTGAGGAATGATTATTGGCAAGACATATCTAACATATCCTTCTCTTCTTCGATAAAACAAAATGGTAAGGAAGTTTGATCACAACAGATTATTTTCTATTAAGTCTGCACATTATGCACTATGGGATCATAATTTCAATGATAGGATTACCGGTAGTGAGATGGGAAAGAAGGGGAAGGTTTTATGGAAGCTTAAGTTGTTTAAGCTCATTATATTTTTGCGGAAGATGTTGGAAATTGGCCTACCATGCTGCTGTGATATTTTTGGTTGAAGTGCATGCAGCTTCTAAACATGCTGCAGTACATATGCTTGCTGTAACAGCAAGGTTTTCTCTTTAGTTTCACTGTAATCAAACTAGTTGAAAATGAACAAGCTGATGACAGCTTGATATGTTTAGGTGTTGCATGATTAGTTTAGGTGGCTTGTTTGTGTGTACAAGCAAGTTTTAATAGTCCCAATGCTGATTAGTGGGATTAGTTGAATATTAGGTGATGTATTTGACTATAAATGTATTGTTTTTCTTATTGAAAAGATGAGCAAAAGATGAGAAAAAAAAGCTATCAGCCATAAGCTCCCTTGCTGCACATTTGTAAGCAAGTAAAATTTTTTTCTTGCATCTTGCTTCATTGTCTTGCTCTGTTCTCTGTTTTCTTCCTCTGCTGTCAAAAACCCAACAGAAGATTTGTCATAACTACCTCCCTATGAAGGATGAGCTTCGGAAAAGATCGATTCCAGTGGAAAGTTATTGTTCACTTTGCAATGATGATGACGAGTCCTTAGAACATGTTTTTCGTGCAATGCAATGTTGTAAGAGCTGTTTGGTTTTGAAGTTTTATGTCTTAATGTTCAATCTAGACTTAGTAAAAGATAGGATATTCCGATGGCTACAAAGAGTTTTATACAAACTTTACTTGCACACTTTGGGGTATATGAAAAGCTAGAAATGCGATTATCTTCGAAAAATCCAAACTGAACACCTGATTAACAGTTGGTCTTCTCAATTATGAATGTAAACTTTGAGATTAATAATAAGCATAAACATGGGAGATTGACAGCTCAATGTCCTTCAATGTGTAGGTTAGAGGCTAAGGATGACACTGAAGATAGATGGAAATTAACCTTCAAGTTAGAAAGGAGGGGTTACTATGGGGGTGCAGCTATTCTCAAAGATGAAAGGGGCGACGCAAGAGATCATCAACTCAATCGAAGATTCAAGCCAGCATTGCTCTAATCCGTCACTTTTCTCAAAATGTTTGAGCAAGGAACAAGGAGATGCAAGCTATTCAATAAAGAGAAATTTTGGAGCAATATCTTTGTCGGAAGAATAAAGGTAAATTGGCAACTTGAATTGGCTTATGCTGATATACGATTTCTTATTTAAAATGTTGATATCCACATGAGATAGACGATACAACAAAAAGATAAATGATAGGGCCAAGATGACGGAATTTGTTGATACCTTCTTTTATTGTGCGTAAATTTCAAATATATATATATTTCACATTACAAGCTTGTTAATGTAAGCATGCACGGGTTTGCAAGTAATATTATTGTTGGGGTTTTGCAGCAACAAAAGTAGAGAACATGATAGAGAGCAAAGCATCAAGAAGCTTGATATAATTTATTTGCTCACAAGCATTCAACAAGAAATGAAAAACTTATTTTCATTAACAAAGTGTTGGGTTTTTGGAGGAGCAGAGGAAGAAAACAGAGAACACAGAACAATGAAGCAAGATGCAAAAAAAAAAAAAAAAATTACTTGCTCACAAATGTGCAGCAAGGGAGCTTATGGCTGATAGCTCATTTTGCTCATCTTTTGCTCATCTTTTCAATAAGAAAAACAATACATTTATAGTCAAATACATTACCAAATACTACCTACTACCACTAAGTAGCCTAGTAACTTGATAAACATTGCTTGTACACATAAACAAGCCACCTAAACTAGTCATTCAACACCTAAACATATCAAGCTGTCATCAGCTTGTTCATTTTCAACTAGTTTGATTACAATGAAACTAAAGAGAAAACCTTGTTGTTACAGCAAGCATACATGCTGCAGCATGTTTAGAAGCTGCATGCACTTCAACCAAAAATATCACAGCAACATGGTAGGCCAATTTCCAACACAAAGCAATACATGACTTTTATAGACAATTTTCTCTATCAAGTACAACTACTCAGCATAGTAAGTTGTAATACATTGCTTATACACTAATACAAGCCAACCAAACAGGTCATTCAGCTACCTAAACACATCAAGCTGTTATCAAGCTTGTTCATTTTCAATCAAATTAAATTACATTGCAACTAAAACAAAAAAAAAAATGTTATTGCAGCATGGCATGCATACAAGCTATATGTACTCAACAAAATCATCATAGCAGCATGGTTGGCCACTTTTAACACTCCTCCTTGGCTTCCATGTCGCAAATACCAATCATTCATCTTTTTTTTTTTAAGCTTGACAGTTTCAAGATGCTTTGTTTTAAGTTGACCTTGCTCAAGTAATTTATCTTCAACCTTGGCCTCATTCTCAACCAAATCTGACTCACACACATGACATCCCAGTCTTTTGTGCCAAAGATTTGTTCTTCAAATGGAGTCTTCTCCTCTTTCACAGCCTTGGTTGGCAACTTGCCTTCAAACGCATCTTGCCTTGTTCCCTTGTTCATTAGTCTTGTTTCTTCTTGCACATACTCCTTCATGTTGTGGTATATACTCCATCAACTTCTCCTTCAGCTTATCTCAAGCTTGTTTGAGAGTCTCACAGGGGAGAAGGGCTGCTGCCTTATCTTGGAACTCATCCTCCTTCAGCTTATCCCAAACTTTTTTAGGAGTCTCACAAGGGTGAGCTGCTGCTGCCTTAACAAGCAACCCTTAAAGATGTTAGGCTTTGGCAACTTCTGTCTTTCTTAACAAGCAGAAGAAGCAAAATCAAAGGCCCTCAAAGATTTAGGCTCATGATACCATTTATTGGGGTTTTGCAGCAACAAAAGCAGAGAACAAAGCAACAAGAAGCTTGATATAATTTACTTGTCAACAAACGTGTAGCAAGGAATGAAAAACTGATTTTCATTACCATTAACATTATTTGTACATTAAAACTGTTAGTACAAATCTCCGGTGAGGAAAATCTCGAACACACGAACGAAACTCGAACAGAAGAAGAAATAGGACAAGGCCCCAAGGCGTGTATCAAACCACTATATTTAAGGTTATATTCGCCCCCACCTATCTTTGGTGTGCAAACGAGTTCCAAGCAAATTAACCTCGAGGATACAATGAAGCCAATGACTATTTGCGTTTTGCACTGACGAGAATAGCCCACTCCACACTGAGCAATGTATGACAAGAAACTCAATTTCTATAAAGAATTTCTGCAGTAATACTTTATAGAACAATCTAACAATATTAGAAAATGAAGGAAGAAAGAAAGAATTTAGAATTTTTTGTTGGTATGATTTCCAAATGAAATCTTATTCCTATTTATAGGAATTTTCATGTCTTTTCATAGAGACACCTTTCATTAATATGTGTCTTTCTGAATAATAATGTTTTTAAAATAAAAACATAATTATTCATTTAATTATAACTATTCAAATAATATTATTTAAATAGTTATAATTCTTTTTCAAAAAATTTAAAAATATAATCTTTTGATTAATTACACCCATTCATTTATAGTTATTGGAACACTATAAATATTTGAAAATATTCTAACAATCTCCCCCTATTTTCAAAATATTTTAGATTTTGATATTCTTGGAAATCAATTTGCATAAATGAAGGTATCTTACGATTGAACCTTCACTTAGTGAAAACATGTTAAAGTTAATCGAAATTGCATGGTAGACTAAGCTTTGAACCAACTATTTCATTTGATTAACCGAACGCATCTCACACAATGATTTCAACATCGGTCAATGCATAGTATCTAGGGACACTATTATGGCCATGTGTCTGTGTCCTCTTTTCATGAGTACTGTTAGAGCCAAGCCCTTGAGCTCCTAGAAGCGGCCACACTTCCACTCACATAGGTAGATCCCATCAAGAGTGTTCCCGTAATTATAACACTCTAACATATTTATGTTATGAGTCCATTAAGAGTACATTACTCATCCTTCCCTTATCATTACGGGTACCTAGCACTTTAATCTTAGGATGGATTTATTATAGTGCTAACAGTCATATACTAATGATGTACTTTGTCTCATTGAACTCAAGACTTGACGTTATACCAAGCGTTGAGTCGAGTTTCCATCATGGATGACTCTAATTAATGGGCTTGAGTCCCATCCCTTTTGAGGTCCTTTTTATTGCATCTCTAGCAAGACTTTTTGTCAAAGGATCCGCCAAATTTTCACTTGACCTCACATAATTAATAGTGATCACTCCATCAGAGATTAATTGTCGGACATAACTATGTCTTAATCCAATGTGTCTAGACTTTCCATTATATACTTGGCTATATGCCTTTGCTAGAGTAGCCTCACTATCACAACGGATAGAAATAGGTGAAATTGGATTAGGCCATAAAGGTACATCATAAAGTAAATTTCTTAACCATTCTGCTTCTTTAGATGCAGCGGCTAATGCAATAAATTTTGCTGCCATGGTGGAATCAGTAATACATGTTTGTTTCTTGGAACCCCAAGAAATGGCTCATCCACCAAGAATGAAGATCCATCCACTAGTAGATAGATGATCTTCCAAACTTGTAATCCAACTAGCATCCGAATACCCTTCTAAAACTGGAGGATATCCATTATAACACAATCCATAGTTAATAGTTTTCTTCAAGTACCTAAGTACTCTATTCAATGCTTGCCAATGCAAACTACTTTGATTACTTGTGTACCTACTCAATTTCCCAACAGCATATGCAATATCTGGTCTTGTACAAGTCATTATGTACATAAGACAACCAATTAAACTTGCATATTTCAATTGATCAATTTTCCTACCAGCATTAGATACTAATTTTATTTGAGGATCCATGGGTGTAGATGCTGGTATACAGTTGAAAAGATCAAACTTTTTAAGTACCTTTTCAATATAATGTGATTGTGATAAAGCTATAGTGCTTTCATCTCGGGTTATTTTAATCCCAAGAATAACATCTGCTACACTCATATCCTTCATAGCAAAGTTGTTTGACAAGAATTTCTTTGTGTTTTCTATTTGTTCCAAATCCGTGCCAAAAATGAGCATGTCATCTACATATAAGCAAATTATGACACCTTTTTCATTTTCAAATTTGCTATATATGCACTTATCGGATTCATTTATTTTATAGCCATTAGCTAAAACAACATTGTCAAACTTTTGGTGCCATTGTTTTGGTGCTTGTTTAAGTCCATATAAAGATTTAACAAGCTTACATACCTTATGCTCTTGTCTTGGAACAACAAATCCTTCCGGTTGTTCCATGTACACTTCCTCTTCCAATTCACCATTTAAAAATGCAGTTTTAACATCTATTTGGTGAACAACCAAATTATATATAGAGGTAAGTGATATTAAGAGTCTAATTGTAGCAATTCTTGCTACTGGAGCATAGGTATCAAAGTAATCAATACCTTGTTTTTGTGTAAAACCTTTGGCAACCAACCTTGCTTTAAACTTATCAATGGTTCCATCGACCTTCATTTTCTTTTTGAAGATCCATTTACAACCTATTGGTTTGGAACCTGGTGGAAGATCAACTAAGATCCAAGTTTGATTTCCCATTATTGAATCCATCTCATCATTTATTGCTTCTTTCCAAAAAGTAGAGTCTTGAGATTTCATTGCCTCTTCAAATGTAATAGGATCAGATTCCGTATTATAACAATAAGATATCTTATTGCATATACTTTCACCTTTTCCTTCTACAAGAAACATAATAATCATCTTACTTCTTCTTAATTCTTGACAAGATTCATCATTATTATCAATTTGTTCCAATGGAATCTCATTCTCATTTGAAGAATGAATCAATTGTTGTGGCTGTAATTGTCTTAATATAGAATTAAATCTATTTTCATAAAAAATAACATCTCTTGATTCAATAACAGTATTAATTGAAATTGAATCATTTGGTTCAATTACCATGAACCTATAGGCCTTGCTATTATGTGCATATCCTATAAATATGCATTCAATTCCTCTTTCACCTAATTTTTTACGTTTAGGTGTTGGAACTTTGACAATAGCTCTACAACCCCAAACCTTCAAATAATTAAGATTTGGTTTCCTTTTCTTCCATTGTTCATAAGGGGTTATTTTAGTTTCCTTATTAGGAACTCTATTCAATATATGACAAGCTGTTAGAATAGCTTCTCCCCAAAAACCTTGTCCAAGACCTGAATATGATAACATTGAATTTACCATTTCAGTCAATACTCTATTTTTCCTTTCAGCTACACCATTTTGTTGTGGTGTGTGGGGCTGAAACTTGATGGACAATCCCAGTGGATTCAAAATAACTTGGATTATAGTATTCTCCACCTCTATCCGATCTTAAACACTTGATAAATGATTCACATGAAGTTCAACAGATTTATAAACTTTAAATTTATCAAGCGCTTCATCTTTTGAATGCAATAAATATACATAACAATATCTAGAACAATCATCAATAAAAGTAACAAAATATTTCTTTCCACCTAATGTAGGAGTATTATGCATGTCACATAAATCACTATGTATCAAATCAAGCAATTTTGTTTTTTTTAACCTTAGGGAAAGGGTTTCTTGTAATTTTAGTAAACTTACATGTATTGCATTTTCCAATATTATTATTAAAAACAGGAATTAAATCAAACTTATACATGTCATTCAATTTTCTATAATTCAAATGACCTAATCTATAGTGCCATAAACAAAAGATTCAACCATATATAAGCGAAATAGTATTTTTATTCTTATTAATAATATTCAGTTTGAACATACTTTCATACATATACCCTTTCCCTACAAAAATCCCTCCCTTAGACAAAATAAACTTATTTGCCTCAAAAACAAGTTTGAAACCAAACTTATTTAACAGACTTCCAGACATTAAATTCTTTCTAACTTCTGGTATATAATACATCATTTAAGGTTAAAACCTTTCCAGAAGTGAATTGTAGTTCAACAGACCCTTTGCCTTTGATTGCTGCGGTGGAAGAATTTCCCATGTACAAGACATTGTCATTTTCACATTGTGTGAACTTTGTGAACATGCTTTTGTCTTTGCACACATGTTTGGTTGCTCCAGTATCAATCCACCATGTATTATCATCTTGTGTCATATTAATTTCAGATATCATTGCAATGAACTTTTCGTTATTATCAGCCTTAGAAGATGATTTCTTCTTTAAAAATCGACATTCATTCTTGAAATGTCCCGGCTTACCACAATGATAGCATGAGCCCTTTTGTTTCTTTTTGAACTTAGGTGCTCTATCGATCTGTTTGAACTTTCTCTTGAATGGTTTAGTAGTCCAGTACTTCCTCAGTAACATGCACTTTGGCATTTTCTGAATTTAGATTCGATCTTGCTTTCGATACTCTTCTTCAATACGAAGATGATTTGCCAAAGCTTCAAGAGATATTTCCTCTTTCTTATGCTTTAGACTTCTTTTAAAGTCTTTCCAAGATGGAGAAAGTTTGTCTATTATGGAGGATACAACAATCATTTCATCCATTTTCATATCATATTGCTTGAATTGATTCAGCATCTTTTCAATATCACGGAATTGTTCCATAACAGAATGACCATCAACCATTTGATAATTATTGAAACGACTGACAAGAAATTTCTTACTTGTAACATCTTCGGTCATGTATCTTGTCTCCAATTTATCCCATAATTCTTTAGCGGTGCCCTCGTTTTGGTAGGTGTCGAACAAACCATCAGATAAACCATTCAATATATGGCCCATGCACATGTAATCAGCATTGTCCCATTTTTGTCTTTCTCGGGTTGCCGCAACATATTCGTTTTCAGTCTCGTCAGGTCTTGGAGTATCCAAAACATAAGCAATCTTCAAAGTTGATAATAAGAAGTGCATCTTTTTCTGCCATGTCGAAAATTGCCACCATCAAACCGATCAAGTTTGACAAAATTGGAAGCCAACTCCCTTAGTGTTCCACTTTCGTGAGTTGTGGTAGTCATCATGAAATATAACCTTAAAATTGTTAGTACAAATCTCCGGTGAGAAAAATCTCGAACACACGAACGAAACTCGAACAGAAGAAGAAATAGGACAAGGCCCCAAGGCGTGTATCAAACCACTATATTTAAGGTTATATTCGCCCCCACCTATCTTTGGTGTGCAAACGAGTTCCAAGCAAATTAACCTCGAAGATACAATGAAGCCAATGACTATTTGCGTTTTGCACTGACGAGGATAGCCCACTACACACTGAGCAATGTATGACAAGAAACTCAATTTCTATAAAAAATTTCTGCAGTAATACTTTATAGAACAATCTAACAATATTAGAAAATGAAGGAAGAAAGAAAGAGTTTAGAATTTTTTGTTGGTATGATTTCTAAATGAAATCTTATTCCTATTTATAGGAATTTTCATGTCTCTTCATAGAGACACATTTCATCAATAGGTGTCTTTCTGAATAATAATGTTTTTAAAATAAAAAACATAATTATTCATTTAATTATAACTATTCAAATAATATTATTTAAATAGTTATAATTCTTTTTCAAAAAATCAAAAAATATAATCTTTTGATTAATTACACCCATTCATTTATAGTTATTGGAACACTATAAATATTTGAAAATGTTCCAACAAAAACAAACTAACCAAACAAGTCATTCAGCTACCTAAATATATCAAGCTGTCATCAAGCTTATTTATTTTCAACCAAACAGAAAATATGTTATTGCAACATGCACAATTGTTACAGCTTGCACATAAGCCATAAACAAAAATAGTTATTAAAGAATAATAGTTTTTAAAGCTATATTCATAGTAGCATGGTTGACCGCTTTTCAACAATTACTTTTAAATATTTATACATTCTACGTTGAAACAAAGTTATTATCTTTTTCATTCTTCATTTTCATTTTATAGTTGATTTTTTTTTTTTTTTCACATTTCACATTTCATTGACTTTTTCCTTGATTTCATTTAATGATTGATGTATAAAAAAATCATTAGACCATTTTCATGAGTTAAAAAAACACTTTTTTTCTTAAAGAATAATAATATCTATTAAAAATAGTTATATTTTAAAACAATAATTAAAAATAAAAATAAAATAATTTTAAGTAAATAATTATGCAATTTTGAAACAATAGCTAGAAAACTACGAAAGTACTTGGAAAGAGTGAAAGGGAAGTGGGCACTTCTTTGACATCCAACTCAAAGCAATAAACAAAATCAAACACGTAGAAATTATTTACACAGTTCGGTTTCCCTACGCCTGTGGAGCCTAGCTAAGCAAGGAACATCCTCTCTCTTCAACAATTACAACAACTGAATCTAACCTATTACACATCCCGTGACGGTTCTCCTTACTTTTGAACCTTGAAGATCGATAATCTTATCACTAAATTCACCACTATGAACTCAACAAGTAAAATCACAATAAAAACGGTTTTACTATCAAATTGCACTAAGAGTGAGCATTCGATCGAATCAAGTGAAAAATTTTCGAGTTGACGAGTCCTATTTTATTATCCTAGCTCGATTTGAAAAAAATTGAATCAAATCGAGTGAAATAAAAGTAAACTCAAGTGAAATCGTTAGAGTTAAATTTAAAAATTAAACACGCAAATAAAAACCTTGTTACAATATAACTAATTTCTTGTTAAAAGCACATAAATTTAAAACCATATATATTTGAAAACTATTTCAAAGCAAAATAGGAAAAAAAAAACATACTTTAATATGATAAATTTGAATAATTAATTTAGTTATTTAGGTCTCCAAGATTATTATTTTAAATTTTTTTAAAATTTTAAATTTTATATATTATTTATATTTATTAAAAAATATAAACTTTGAAATTTTTATAAATATTTTAAATTTTTGAAAATAATTTTGAATCTTTTTTTGTAATTTTTATTGAGAGAAACCAATTTACTCATTTTTAAAATTGACAAGGACTAAATGGATATTTATATCAATCTATCATTTGAATTGTAAAATTCATATAAATTATCTTCATATAATTTATACCCTTCAACAAATTGACAACAACTCAAACATGAAAACTACCTTCAAACAGAATGAAATGATAAGGAAGTGGGCATTTCCAATTTCATATTTTTCAACAAATTTTAAGAGATATGTATTAGAATAAATAAAAAGGAAAAAAGAAATTAACTTGGATCTTTCCATCTAATATCACTCCTTAAACCCAGCAAACGAACTAAACTAGACGATTCCCTCAAACTAAATTGTTGCGGATAACTTTTGATTAGTCTGATCAATGTTCCCCATGCATAGGAGTTCCATCTATGTTTCTGTGCAGTTTCTCATAAAAGATTGATATTTCTCCTTATTTGATAATATATATATATATATATATATTATATTTTCTTTTTATCGCTGAATTGGTGCATAAGTCGAGCCATACCAAACTCAGCCAAAATCTTAGCTCCCACTGCTGAACACCTGGAAAAAAAGGGATCTTAAAGGAAACAGTCAGAAATATTTTCTATAAACCAAATCGTGTTATGTATCTTCATCAAGACCCATATATAATTTGTTATAATTTGTAAAGGCCTGTATTAGTGAGATACTCTATTTTCATACGGTATCAAATTATAAAAATGAATAACGCCAGATATTATTTCAAACGAATCAGAGCATGGAGCGATTCAGAGATGATCAAGAAGACATTTTTTCCCTAATTGCAAAAGCTTGATATATGTATTTATAATAACACCATCACAACTCTCTGACCCAGAAAAGGAATAAAAAAAGTTATCCATTAAGATATTAACATTACAGAATTAATTATGTGGTGTGTGTGTGTATATATATATATATCATTGCATACAGGATTTTTTTAACCAACTTGCTGAAATGAGAGCTGCTCTCTGGTAACACTACCAATCAATTCAAGTGTATCTAAGCAATATTTCTTGCGGGAGGACCCATCAAACTCAGCACCACCTGCAAATTAAACGATATATTATATCAATGGCCAATATGTACACTATTTACTACGAATACAATTGTGTTGCTAAAGCAGAAGCAGCAGCAGCAGATAAACAGTGGAATGCAACACACCAACAATGTCCAGTCATTGCTTTTATTTTATGAAAATTTCATTGGCAAGTCTGACGGCAACCACATTATATAGTAAGGTGTGTCAGAAGCTTACCTTTGGTTTCTAGGTTGCTCATTGATTAGCATTTTGGTTGTTATTTTTATAACTTACAAAAGAAAACATCTTCTCAAGGATTTAAATTTTAAAAACTCGACTCATGGATAATAAAAATGCATTTGTTTTACTTATGCATGGTACAATTATTGTCAGCGTAGCACTTTAGTCATGTTTGATTTCATACTATCTGCTTTCACTTCTAACAACTTTTAATAGGAAAAAAAGCAAAAAGAAGAAAATAAGTAACAAGGGTAACAACCCTTGTTAACAATCAAACACAGCCTTGGCATGAAAACCAATTAGAATAAATGGATTGACAAAGCCAGCAAAGAATAATAGAGTCGAAGAAGATTGTGAGTGAGTCAATTAAGAAGCTTCCGGTTAACTTACTGGTAAAAACACAAGCCCATGCAAGAAGCCAACAAGAACCAATGCCAAGTACATCTGAAAGTAATAAACCTGCAAAAAAGAAAGAAAATTGTTTTTATATATTCCCTTAATCTGGAAAAAAATAAAAATAATTGAATGATAGCAGGGAATGGTACCACAAAAAGTTCTGATCTTGAGAAGAAAAGCACAATCACTCCTACAAGCTTCGTGAGGGTGATTCCACTGTCAAAAGAAGTCAAAATGAAAATAATCAATTACTCTTTTTCAGCAAGCAAGCTCCAACTAGCAGGTCATCTTTACCAAGCACTAAAATGGGTGTAGGAGAGGAGAACTAAAAGTTATCCAACTAATAGCTTGAAATGAACAATTCGACAAAAAATAACAATGGGAATGAAAAGAAACTCTAAATGGTGAAATAGAGAAGATTTTCAGATATCTCTAACTCCTATTCCTGGTATGTTTGGGAAAGAAGTTTCAATATGCTAAGTTACTTCCCTCCACACCACCACCCTCCAAAATCCCTGCCTTCCCCAGATCCCCAAGAAATAAAAACAAATAGATAAATAAAAGGAAGAAAGACTTGTAAAGATAAATTAAGATAGTGCCTCAGATGTTCATAAGGGATCAAATTCACTAAAAATAGATCCTAAAAGAACAGTTAAATTGATGAATTATCCTTTATTTAGCTTGTCTACGGTGTTTATCTAGTCTTCCAACTGCTATCATTGATACCACACCAAAACTGGGACAATGGAAGAACAATAAACCTGAATACAGATGCTCCAATGGTACTAAGAGCCTTCTTCATTCTTTGATCCCTATCCCCATTACTGACCTGTTTAAGAGACGCGTAGAATTCTGAAATTAATAAAAGCCAATGTGCAATTCCTGGGTTAATATAATAATTGCCTTACTGCAGCTGCATGTTCCAGGAGAACTAGAGTTCAAGTGGAGGTTAAATGTCACAATTAGGCAATGTATACATTTCTTCTTTTTACCACAGAAATCTACAGAAACCATAAGGAAAAAAAAAATTCCCACAGCCATGTATGATACAAGTAATGCAGTTCCATTACCTACTCATCCCAGACTACACTGAGTAAAGGTTTGATACTAACCAAGAAAGCATTTGCTATATGAACACAGAATTCAACAGCAATCCCGATTGACATGATAAGGTTCACAACTGAGACTGCATTGAGCTGAATACCCAGAATTGCCATAACACCCTGCAAAATTGGAGAGAAATTAAGTTTCTTTCTTTAAGGGAAAAAAAAAAATATAATTAGGAAAAAGGACACCAAAAGTTACAGAAACTTTATTATATTTTTAATACAAAATGGGAGGAGAAAGAAAAAGGCTAAAAAGCGACAAAGTATTGTAAATTTCAAGGCAGAAGATATACCATGAGATCTACAACAATCATCACCAACACCAGTACAATGATGGCAGAAATCCACAAACTGCATTTAGAAAACCAAAGAGTAACATACTAAAGTTAGAGAAATCCAAAACAAATGGGCAAAAAGAGATTTAAGGAAACAGACAAATAGGTTAAAAAGGGACCAGAGAAAGAATTTGAACCTGGATGTGATAACCAGACAGACAAGAAAAATAGCACCTGTAATTTAAGATACTCAGTGAATTTTCACATAGAGATTCATTCAGAGAACACATGAAGCATGCATGTCTACACACACACAACCTCTTCAAGAAACAGAATAAGAAATAAAAGAACAATGAACAAAAGAAAAGGTAAACATAGCAGCAAAAGCTAAAGAACAGGGCATCTCATAAAATGAGAAAAAAAAATCAGATCTCTTTCAAGAATGATGATGTGAAAGATGATACAAACTCCATAAGTTAAAACAGTTGCTAAAAATACCAATACTTAGTAATCACATCCGAAAAGGTGAAAATGAATTTTACAAAATATAGATGCCATGAGAGAGAGCAGAAACCAGTTCTTTGAAATACAACGCGGTTGATGGATGCAAAATAATCAATACAGCATAATGGAAAACCTACCTAGCGCAATAGCAATATTTGTCAAAGCAATCGTCCAAATATCAAGATATTGCTCAAAGAAAATATAGAAGACTGAATAGGGAAAGATTTGCATCTGCACCAGAGTAACATCAGCAGAAAAGTGAACTGGTGTTAGGAAAAATATTGTTGCAATACAAAAACAAGTGATATGAAAATGTCAAACACAAAACCAGAAGCACGAGGAAGATATTTGTAGAAAAAGAACTGTGATCATATCATTAAATTAGTGGGTTCTTTCTCCCCCTAAAGGGTCTCCTTTCATGAAACATGTTCCCCTTAAAAGCCCGTTAATCAAGTTATTGTATTTCAATAACATATCAAATCTGAAGTCAAACTATCCACTCAAGTGGCATTAACACATAGAAGACAGAACCACCAGTAAGAATGGTTCACACTCCAAATAAAGAAACTTAACCAAAACATATACATTATAAGAAATTAATTTGATTAACTGCCATAAAGTATGTCATGGCAGTCAACATGAAAGACCAAGAAATACTCATGGCTTCATAATGAAGAACATAAAATGTGCTAAAACCATCTCTATAGCAGGTCAGCATAAGCAACAGAGAGAGTGATGAGCCAAACACAAAAATGGAAAAGTGTTCTAGCCACTAACATTTCCCTGCTTGTTCCATGAAAAGAAAAGCAAACTTGCATCCAACCTCTTGACATGAGAACTTTAAAGCTTATCTAGGATCAAGGAAGCCAAAGTAAACTATTAATAGAGCATGATTAATTAAAACCTTCAATGAATCAGAAATTCTTGAGCTGAACTCCCTTGCAGCTCGCAACGCATTGACATAGTCACCCTGAGGAAAATGACGAGATCAAAGCAAAGTGGTATAATTAACTTAAGCTGTATTAGAAATACTCAAAATTCATACTGAGATCAATCAGTCAACAAAATACATAGGCTTACTTGTCCGTTAAGTGGTGTGTGATAAGTACGAAACTCTGATGCTTTTATTACACCACTCTCATAACCTGTAAAGATGTGTACAGAAAAGCAAGATAGGCCTCTTATTATCTCATAAGAGCAAGAAAACAATGTTTAATACGCATAGGAATATTTCCAATCTACAAACCATTCAAATCCACACTGCTAGTGTAAGCCCCATGACCACCTTTGGCACAATCAGCAGATGGGAGAGCATTAAGGAACCAAGGAAGCTTCTCTCTGAATTGCTCTGTAGATGGGCGATCATTAACCAAATCTGAATGGCGGAAACACTGGAACCAACTAAAAGAATGTTAGCGCTCGCAATCCTTTTAGTTTGATACTTGGAATAAACCTTGAACCTTAATAACAACTCAAATGTACATATAATGCATACAATATATATATATATTTATTTCTGTAAAACATTTCTAATTTATATGCTACTCCTAACTCCACAGACACACACAAGGAAGAGAGAGAACAGGGACAAAACCGTTGTACAGTCTTTGCAGACTCCACCTAAGCCACAAGAACCTCCATCTGGTGAACAGCAAGGTGGCTGGAAAGAGTATTTTCTACTTTAGTAATCCAGTGATAATCATCTAAATAGCTCAACAAGCTGGAAAAAATACATCAACATCATGCTATGCAAGCAGGATCTTACTGTTTAACAATTAAACAGAAAATTGCATTTCACACACATTTAGATCTCAGCATAAGAGGGAATAAGAAAAAAAATGCTGAGCTTGAGTTAAAAACTTAATATCGATAAAAAATCCATTTAGCTAACATGAAGGAAACTAGCATGTAGCATATGAAGTACTAACTTGATCATCTGGTGGACAGTAAGATCCATTTGTAAACTTCCGACAACAACCAAATGCCTCAGGTGATAACCATACAAGAAAATCATCAAGCCATGAAGCAGCTGGCTTAGCAATATAGCTTGATTCTGAAACCAATGATGCTCTTGATATCTGGCCAAATGATAAATTGTTTTGTTTCAGATAGGGTGTCAGAGAGACAGACAGATAAAATAAGGCGTCAACCAACTCCAAGAAAGGCTCATGCAACTTTCAGACTCCATAATTTGGCAACTTTCGAGCAGTGCAATATTCAGCATAATGCCACATGCATAGACAAGAAAACATGCATCCCAGAGTGCTTTGATGTTAGCATTATATATTATAATGAAAGCTACTAGAAATTCATTACCTCATTCAAAAGAGAGTTAGAATCACACCGGTTGATGGAGCATAACTTGTTTGTATCTCTTGATTCCAAGCTGAGTGGAAAAGCTCATTAGATCAAATGATCAAACCACCGTATGGATTGAGAATAAAACCAATAATACAGATGCGTTTACAAAAAGGATTTTGGCATAAAGCTTTAGAAGAACATTATAATTAAGCTTGGATATTGGCAGTAAACTTTACTCCACTAACTCCGTGAACACATTACCCATTAAATAACTAAATTACCAACACCTCTCACAGAACATCATCCATTTTCATTTTGGTCTTATTACAAGTAATTTTTTCTGTATTTTTTAAAATATATATCCAAAATATAAAACAATTAACAAAATCTATATTACAACTATAAACTGTAATTAACTAAAATTTGCAATCCCATGAAACAAATCATTCTGTTAATTATCCAAAAGGCAACTATAAACTTGTTTGTATCTCTTGATTCCAAGCTGAGTGGAAAAGCTCATTAGATCAAACCACCATATGGATTGAGAATAAAACCAATAATACAGATGCGTTTACGAAAAGGATTTTGGCATAAAGCTTTAGAAGAACATTATAATTAAGCTTGGATATTGGCAGTAAACTTTACTCCCCTAACTCCGTGAACACATTACCCATTAAATAACTAAATTACCAACACTTTCTCACAGAAAATCATCCATTTTCATTTTGGTCCTTATTACAAGTGAATTTTTCTGTATTTTTTAAATATATATCCAAAATATAAAACAATTAACAAAACTTATATTACAACTATAAACTGTAATTAACTAAAATTTGCAATCCCATGAAAGAAACCATTCTTGTAATTATCCAAAAGGCAATGATGACTGAAATTTGAAGTTTCAGCATTTTAGCTGCAAACTACAACCTGTAAGGGATAAAGAATTGATCCTGTACTACACAATTACCCTTTCTTCAGCATAGCTTTACTTACCCAAAGGATAAGAATTTGATCAATCATGTCTTTCCTAGATTGTTCTATTGCTTAGGGCATGTGTGTCCGGTAACGCCAGGTTCAAGGCTTCTGAATAAAGACAGTCAGAAGGCAGCAACAAGATCCAAGAGAAATCCACCTGCTTCCTTTAGAGCTTATAGAGAGAAACTGAAAATTTTTTGAGGTAGAGAAACATTCAACCTCATGCTTCAGGCTTGGACTCCACTATCACCCATGTTTCTAGACTTTTCTGACCAAAGAACTCGAAAGCTTTTCCGATAGGAATGCTTTCACCCTCACTAGCAGGATACTAAAATAAAAGTTGAGTTCAATGAGACAGTAGCACACAGCCAGCAAGCAAATCCTGACCTAATAATTTGACACTTGAACTTCTAGAAATCTAAACCTAATCCTCATAGAAAAGTATCCATTTCTAATGCCCCATAAACGAATACAGAGTTGAACAAATTCTGCCAAAACCCCACTAGCAGAAGCAAGAATGAAACTGGAATATCTCTCATCTACCTTTCTTGCTTCTCTAATGAAATTGATAGTTAAAAGATCCATCTTTCATACCCAAAAGCAGTCTTTCTCTTATGTATGTATGTTAGGATCAAACTCAGATAATTCACCTCAAGCAATAACAGTTTCTTCATCATGAAGAAGTCAAGCTCTCTTTCAATGATATCTCAAGTTAGTGCTCCATGTGAAAGAGGAGAACAAGTCTTATCACACAGCCCAAATGAAAGTGTATTTGCATGCATAGAAGTGTCTGTCTAAACTCTAAAGTACACTAGTTTTTGTGTATCAACTGCATTACGTGAACAATAACAGAGCTTATGTCTGAGATGTCTGAGCAAGGTTAAATCATGTATGCTGATATCATGCACATCATTTAGGTAATGGTAATGGCATTCTTCAATCTCATGGACACTGCTATTGCATGGTGACATTCACCAGTTTGAAAACAACATACAGTACTTACTGAAGATTAGGTAGAGGGGGAAAGCAAGTATCAAACTGGAAAAAAAAAAGACTTGACATAATATACAAATCGATACCTGTAGTTGTAATCCTTAACAACAAAATATAACGGTGGTCCAATTCTGAGATATTCTGAGATATTGGTGAAGTATCCCTAACACAAATATATATTGAACAGTAAGATAGAAGGATTGACAAGAAGAAAGATACAACACACCAGCATGAAAAGGAAATATCAAACCAGATGGATCAAACCTGAAGATAGGAGTCCCGAGGAAGAACAATTTGTTGCTCCAAACCCGAGTCAATCCTTGTGGAGAGCGCCTAAAACACAAGTACACAACTATTTATATGATGAAAAATCAATTAGGGGGAAATAGTTGACACAAAATGCAAATAACTTACAATGCTTGCCAAAGCAAAAGCAACAAAGATGGCAACTACCACCACTTTGACACCCCGAAGTCCAAGAAAGGGGGCATGTATTTCCTACAGTATCAAAGGGTTTCAGGAGTTAACACGAAAGCATATAATAGGCCATATAGCATTGCTGTGACAGTTCATTAAGAAATTCGCTTGCTATAAATTCATCAAGACAACACAATGAACCCAACTTTCAACCAATGGATATAACAATGCCTTGGATATAATTCAGAGCTAGTAACTTTGAATATCTTACTTGCATATATCTTGTCAAAAGTCCAGATCCTCTTGAGTTCATGCCTAAATTCATCAAAATGGTTGGTCAGTATAAATGCTGGATTACAATGTAGAAGAATGTTCACATAAAAATTTAAGGTGTGCTTGGTTGAGTGGAAAAGTGAAAGGAATGAAAGAGGAGGGGGAAAGTGGAAAGAAAATAAATTTTGAGTCTGCTTAGTAGAAAGGAAAAGTGGGAGGAAAGAACATAAGAAAGATGACCATTTTTCATCCTAATGCATAAAAACAAATCATTACAGATTGGAACGATAAGAAGAGAGAAAATGAGAAAGATTGAAGTTAAGTGTACATTTTACAAGATTATGCATTTTTTAGAATCTTCATGTTCTTTCCTCCAAATTTTCAACTCAAGCAATGAATGGAAAGAATTTTTTTTTCATTCCATTTTCTGTTCTTTCCTTCCAAGCACAATGATGGAAAGAAAAATATAATTTCTTTCTACTTTTCTTTTCCTTCAATTTTTCATCTTTTTTAATTTTCCTTCCACCCTACCAGGCAAAGCCTTAGAGCTGTACTAGACATTCAAAGCAAACAATACATAATGAATTCATAAACAACAACCTTCATCAGACTCTTCAGCAGATGATGGAATTTTTATGCACGGAAAACAGTCAATCCTGTTATCTTCAGCCCTCAGACAGTCGAAAACTATCAGTGAAACAAAAGCAGTAACTTGTAGAAGGAAGTCCAGCAAAACAGCCAAAGCTAACAAAAGGAAAAAAAAAAAAACAGAGTCAGAGAGATTAAGGCCAAATAAGGAGTTGATAATTTAAAGGTACAAGATAATGATTGTAAGCACAAGTTATTAGACCTGCAAACAGGGAAAAGACACGGCATGCTGGCATAGGAGTGAAACCTCCAACTGCAAATGCAAGAATCTCAGACAAACTAGCTAGGGTTATGGATGGACCGACTTCAACCAGGGCATTACTGATTCGTTCCTCTAAAGGTAACTCCAATGGTTGGCGTTTTACAGCATGAACCAGTATACACATGTTATCCACTCCAACCTAATTAAAATAAACAGAACGAGAAGTGAAAAAGAAATATATCAAAGAATTTATAAACTAAAAGCACATAATAATCACTGCCAAACCCTAAAAAGGACGTAAAAAGAGAAGTTTCAGAATAAAAAATCATATAGAATGTCTAAAGAGATGTATAAGTTCACATTTAAAGAAAGTGGGCAGCATATTAGAGACCAAAATATAAAAACTAGGGACAGATATCTATGACAAAGTGTATTTATAGTCTGTTTTCTATGGTGCATTAGAATGGACACATGTCTGCCCCCTCAATTACGACCACAAATTGAGAATAAAGCCATCATAAGAATACAAGTTTCGGTTTCAGAATAAATAAACAGTGAAGTATTGACTGATGGAATAAACTGTTCTATGCATGCAAATGAATGGAAACCTTTGCTTTAAATTAGTAAAACCCAAATTTAAAAAACTCAGCAGGTGTAAAGTCTAAAAGACTTGTTGACAGGGAGAAGGAGAATAGGGATCAACTCAGGACTACTTGTTATTATAATCTAGGATGCAAATTATCTCATAGAAATAACTAAAACAAGAATGCCATTTAAAACAATCTGATCGAAAACTTACAGCCAAAACCAAAAAAGGTATCACTTCCATTATGATCAATGTTGACTTGACCCCGAAAGCACTGAAAAACCCAACGGATCCAAGAACAGAGAGCATGACAAGAACAACTCCTGAAAGACCAAGCAAGACCTGCAAAACAGTAAATGAATGGTAAGCTACAGAAACTTATTATTGCCCCAAGGACAAGAAAATTTATTCAATTTCAACAGAAAATAGCTTATGACAAGAATCTATGTCACCTGGACATAATATACACAAGAAATATACAAAGGCATGCATGAGGAAATTTCTGTCTCTATTGACGAATGTACCCATGATGAGTAAAAGAACCCAGGAATACCACAACATTAGGCACTAGGTGATCAAAGAGACATATAGTAGACATGGAAAGTGCTAACAAACCAAACAGTTTTTAGTGTGCATCAAATTAAATATAAAAAAATAGTTAAAAACTTAGAGAAAAATACCTTGGACGAGATATAGAAAGTAGATAGACGAGATGCATCTCCCAATGTGATAGATATGTAAGCAAACATCACAAGATAGCTTACCTGAAATGAAATTAAATTAGGAGGAAAGGGAATACGAAACAAACAAATATTTGACAAGTAAAAAAACAGATACAGAAATAACTAGAATCATTTCGGAAAAGTTGACTGCTAAGAAAAGAACAAGTTCCAGTAACTTACCGCAATTGTTATAATATCAGCGGTGCTCTCCCTTTTCAGTTCTTCCTCAATTGAGCTTTCAGATGAAAATGAAAGAGAAAGATTTCTAGACTGAACTAAAGGTAGCAGCTCCTCCTGTCATGTCCATACAACCATCCAAGAGTAAGTAAGACATTTTCCCTCTGACTGCACAATTATAGCAGCTCCTCTTGATAATCAATACACTAGATTATCCACATCCAAGAGAATGTAAGAAACAAATGAACAGTTGTACCTTTGCTAACTTAATAAAAGCTTTTTCCCAAGCCACTGCCTTCCCATTCCCATTGCCTGCTTCATCAATTGCATTATTAACTGGGTAGGTCACAACAAATGCAGAAGCCTGAAATTGAAATGAAAGAGTATTAAAGAATAAGTATGATCTCAGAAAGGCAAGACAGGATAAAAAGCAATTACCTCGGAATAATTGATCCCAGAAAATCCCCCTAATGCAGTGCTAGGATCAAGTGGAGCCTCGAATGCACTCAAACAAGTGTCTGAAGAAGTGTAATGCTGAAAGAGGGGAACAAAGGAGACAAAATCAAAGACATCATAAACATCCTAGTGAGAATCATCATAAATATAATGCTAACAGTAACAAGCATAGGTGTTCCTAACTTCGAAGAAAAGTAACTATGATAAATAACATACAACAGATATTTCACAGGTGTGGCTGGTTATGGTGGGCCTCAAATGTTCATCTATGAGCAAAATGAAAAGCCTTCATAATCATGACATGAGCTTTGTCATTTTAAACTAAGCAATCAATCCCTATTCCTGCCTCAACCTTAAGGCAAAAGCCTCAAACCAATTGACATCATAAAACAGAAGTAACATTGGAGTAAACTTAAATCTGACAGCAAAAGGAAAGAAGGATGGATTCAATAGAATAGCATGCCAACAGGGAAACATCTGATTTCTTCCATGATTATCCAGAGACAACAAATACAAGTACAAATGCACTTGCCCACCTACACATACAAATACATAGAGATAAAAAATAATTACCTGAAAACAATACTCAGCATGTGTAACTCCTCCATAGTTATCAAAGTTTTCCCGATCCATCTTGAAATACTAGTGGAAAGAGGTCAAGAAACAAAAATAAAGATGATTATGCTTTAGTAAAGCTAAGAGGTAACTCGAATTCTTTTTACTTAATTTCAAAAAGCACTATAGATATCTTGAACCCTGAGACTCGCAAATACAAATGCAAGAAAACCTGTAGAACACTCTGAGTAGCACAATCTTGGCCAAGAGGCTTCAAGCAAATATCGGTCAGAGACACTTTCGAACCAGAATAGTTTGCACGAATTCCATCAACCTGTCAATTTTCAGCAAGAACAGACAAATAAGATGATGCAAACAGAAAACAAAACATGTGATGTCTCACTTATATCAGTGGCTCAGAAAAGTAGCAATAAGTGCATTGTACCTTCTCTTGAATTTCAAAAAGCAATTGGATGTTATCATCTGAAATAATACTCGGTGGCTTCCCATGTGTTTTATCAGGCAAAGTGGCTAATATAAGCTGGATAAAAAAAATTAAGTTTCAGAAAAATGTCATTGCTTTAATATAAATTTAGATGGTGTCTCAATTCCATTAACTGAGATATAAACAAACAGATAGACAGTGAGACAAAGATACACAAATAGAGAATTAGTGTCAGTTAACAAGAATATATATATACTTATTCTCCCACTCAATCTTCAACTTTTGGCATAGAGAATTCAATCAAGTCAAAAAGTGGAGAAAATTTTTAAGTATAGTTAGATCAACTTAAACATTAAAGTCTTGAGATATGAAATTAAACTTGAATGCTCATGCCTAACCCTTTCTGTAATGATGTTCAATCAGCAAGTAACTAAAGTGATAGCGTCTACCTCACAGCTTATATAATTGTCAGATAAAAGAAATCCCTAAAATATGCATTACAATTTTATGTGTGTGGCTTTCTAGGTTCCTCCACTCAGATGTCCTTTTTCAATTTGACATTTAGTCAGGCATATTAAGGCACCTTGTAGCCAAACAGACTAAGATGACGTTTAAGCTCAACTATATAACTTTTGTCACCTATAATTTCCAATTCGAACTTTCGAAAAGAATCTTAAGATAAAGTCTACAAAGGAACAGAGCTCAAGGAAGGCAAGAAATAGTTTCTCTTCTCTTTTATACAGGATATAAAGGCAAATTAATTGTTGAAAGCATTTATTCCTTCCATTATTTCAGGAAGGAAGGGGGTAGATGGATGGGGATTGAATATGGAAAAACAAATCATATCATAAATGAAGAAAAACAAATGAAAAGAACCTGTTCAATTCTGTAGAAGGGTGCAAGGTGACTGTCAAAAAACTGTTTCTCTTCTGCTGCCTTACTTCCATGGCCTACCCACAACTATATGATAATACATCTGTCAAGGCTTGATAGTATGTAGAAGAGCAATGGTATAAAGCAAACAGAAAGTATGATCACACACAATACATGTCCTCACAGCTTATCCAAGGGGAAGTCAGGTACCAAAAAGATACTTTAAGTTCAAACAGCTTCTCATCCAAATATTTAGGAATGGAAAAAATATATGGCAAAACAATTTTCCTTTCCCCTGTTTTAAAATCGATACAAGAAATTGAGCAGACAAATGAAAAGGGTCTACAATGGGCTTAAAACAGGAGACTTACAAAAGCACAAGGAATCAAAAGAAGAAAGATCTAATCACAGCAAAGAAACTATTTCTAGTAAAATTGAAAAAGATCTGTTTCCTGACAAATGTTGTCACAACATTGTAACAGTCCCCACCCCCACCCACCCCAACTGATGGACTAGAAAAAGAGAAAGGCACAAGAATAAGATTAGAACTAAGGCATTGATGATAACTCACAATAGTTTCTAGGATAAAGATGAAATATCATACCTTCTCTGGCCTTGTCTCCACTTCGATACGTATGAGACCAAAACATAGCACAATAACAACTGCCAATGATAAACACAGTACAAGAGTAGGATTTCTAGCAACCCATTTTCCATAACTCCTGGACACAGCAAAACCAAACATTTAGCACATGCTATATATTTAATTATCTAGATATATGCGTATGCATGTGCATATTCTGCGTTTGCATGTGAGACAAAATCTAATTATGCACATGTTCACCTGTAAAAGCTTGACATATATCCTTGAATAAAGGAAAGTTGTGCCCCATTTTTCAATTGCTCAGTCACCCCACGTCCCTGATTTCAAGATAAAGAGGCACATATTACATCTAAACCTCAAAGTCTACCCAGTTCTTTTTAAGAGGACATATAACAAGCTGAATAATAAAACAGGAAAAAAGAAAAACCCTAAAAATCATTTTGAATAAAATGAAAAGCAACATTATACTGCTAAACCAATATAATTGCATTAACAAAGCAAAGTTTCAGCAGCCTACTAGGACATACTTATGGAAAATCCAGTATTTCAATAATCATCATGATTCAACAATGGAGATCATTTCCTCAATGCATACCAAATGCTCAGTTGGAGTCTTGGACAACCAAATATTAACAGATCAGAGACAAAATCATGAGTAACTGAACAAAGTTATGAGTTTTATGCTACCAAAATCTCAGAGTTTAACATGAGTACTGAACGTTGAAGTAGCAGGTGAGTGACGACATATAATCCCAAAAGATACTAATAAAGTCTGCAAACAGACGATACAGATCCCCAGCACTTAATAAAACAAAACACATAATCCCAAGGATTTAGGCAACCAGACACAAGTTCTTAGGAAATGGTTCCTGGAAATTAGATAATTGTTAAGTTCAAAATGAAGCCCTTGACTACTTTAACTGATGCCAAAATGCCAATAATATAGAATAGTAATATTAGACGGTAATAAAGCTAAGTTGCAAAAAGAAACACCCAAATACTGCAACATTTCAATGCAGAAAAATATCATATTGTAATCTCAAAATCCTAGATGGGAACAGGTAAACAGAAGTCTACTTGTAAGTGACAGTGACAAAGATGTTAAAATGAAAAGGAGGAAGGAGTTCAAGGGGAAAGAGGGAAGAAAAGATATATTTAGAACATAGCTAACATATTGCTATTTTTCATCAATTAAAGATTGGCAAGAATATAAGAATACCAATTGCAGCAGACAGCAGCATAACCCGTTGGAACTCCTAAGATTTTTTTTTTTTTTTTTTTGAAAAAAAAAATTGAACGCTACTCAGGTTCAAAAAAGGTAAATTGCTCTTTAATGCAACTCCCAAACTCAAACTCACCATACTATGGGAATGTCCAAGTCAAACATGTACTGATAAGGGAAGTAATAATCATCATTTACCTCCAAAGCAAGGTTCTCATCATATTGCATGTTAGACAAATTTGCTTCATCTTCATCTGTTGACTTCAGTAATGGTTCCCTGTCGGATGCAAGTATCCTTTCTCTTTGCCGATGAAACAGTGCCCATCCGAAAAGTCCCAAAACCAATATGATATATGCTATAGCTAATGCAAAGTCAATACATCTTACCTGCAAGTGACAGTCAATATCACTATATATACCAGAACATATGTCAATAAAACTTTTCACAAATGGAAATTAACTGATTCAGCCATGAGGTTTAAGTGTTATGCAGTATGCACTAACGTCGTTAAGTCATTTAAACTAAAACATAATAACTTTATCTAAAGGAAAGCCATCAATTAGACCTTAATAGGTCCAATAGTTATTGAGCAGTGATCTTTTTTCGATGGTGAAGGAGGTTCAGAATTGGAGCATTGAGGTGATGAAGGACAATCGCCACAAGAGCAGCCAAGAGAGGTGTCACCACATGAATACGTAGAAACGTTCATCAGCTCCATTCCAGATAAATCAGGAACAGTAGACTTGAAATCAATAGCATAAGGTGAACCAGGAAACCCAGGAGGAGCTTTCTGACCAATAAAATCAAACCACTCTGGAAAGAATCAACATATTAATAAAATACTATTGCAGAACAGCTAAAAGTCATAAGCAGGTGACGAAAATATACTACAAAGGATTCGCCTGGACCACACATAATATAGAAGGAAGTATCTTCAATTATAGTTTTAACTAGTTTCATTAACAAGAAAAATGCACATTGCTTCCCAGCAGCCAAATTCTTTGATGTGACAAGAACCGCGAGTTTTATGGGTTTAAGCAGGTCGCTAAAAGAAGATAAGTCAACCTCCATTGACTTAGTGATGTAATCCAACAAACTGTTCATTCTTTGGTAAAGACTATATATTCCAACTCTATCTGTATGCATAAGTTCTGTCCATCATGATGACATTGACATAACTGCAGGAAATGAATGAGACCAACCCATCATTTATTATCTTTCACCGCAAACTTTGCAGAAAAAATAAAGACAAAGACCCAAGAGGAAATCCATAAAGTTCAGCTTTTTCAGGAAGGATTTCCTCCAAGCAATCAAGAGATAATACCATTTTATTTTGAACTTCCTCCATACTGCTTAATTCACTCTACAGAAAAATCACTTTTGTTTTCTATGCCAAGACTGTTGATTCAGAAAAGCAAAGATGCTTAAATCAAATTTTAAATGTATAAATAATACTCAGCTAATGGGTGTCAGATGATACTTGGCAAACTGTTTTGGCAATATAAATTTTCAGCCATGCACTTAACTTAAATTCACCTTTAAAGTTTGTTGCCCCAGCTCCTATGAACTGAATGGCTCGTGTATTCATGGTCCCGAACTTTACCTCCTTACAGGAGTCATAAAGCTCTTCTCCAAAAGCATCAGATACAAAAAAGTCGATGCCATCCACTGTCAAGTTGCCATTAATCTGACAAATTAATAAAACAATGGGAATCAGTTAAACAACGTTAGACATATAAAGTGGAAAACAAGAGGTATGTTAAATCAAAAGCAAGGAATGGCCTTTGCTCGTTATAAGCCTGTCCTAACCTCTGAAACGGAAGTCACATTGATGAATAGACTTTGATTTGGAGAGCATGAAAGCTCGCAGAAAAGATTTAAGAAGTTCCTCAAGCACGCTGGACAACCAACAAGGAAAGGAATGGCCTGACAAATAGCACACGTTACAGATAGCGGGAGAAAAGCAGATTAATGGATACAATACAGCAGATAAGCTACAAGCACCCCCAAAAAGAAATTATACCCTTACCCTGGGGCATCATCATAAAGGTTTTACCTGCTGAACCTGTGCCCGCAATGTGTTAAACTGATCCTCTGTGCAACAAACATTACCGCTTATTGATGGACACAAACTTTGAATTTTGGCAGAAAACAGCTCATCAGGCTGATAAAGCATGAAATAAATGTATAAGGAACATAAGGAGAAGAAGAAGAAGAAGAAGAAAACAGTGTCAGAACAGCTTTGAATTTTGGCAGAAAACAGCTCATCAGGCTGATAAAGAATGAAATAAAGATATAAGAAACATAACAAATAAAACATTAAGTGTCAGAAATTATACTTGAAGGGAAAACAATCAGAGAAAACAGAGCAATAAAAATGTAAAATGAACAAGCAAGAAGTTGCTCACCTTCACAGATGGAGAACCATATGGGCAATTTAGAACTTTACCATCACTTCGTTGTCCGCAAATATCATACATTGCACAATATTCTTCAGAATGCCTCTCCCTGGCCAACAGACCACAAGTGTTTCAATTCAAACAAAAGAAAATGAGGCAGAAAATACCACAACCTTGTGACAAGAAATTAAAATTAAAATAAACAAAAAAAAGAAGGTTGCCATCAGAGATTAATCAGCTCTTAGTAATTGCAAGACCTGGATAATATTCTGGAGGATAGGCTCAATAAACTAAACATGCAGTCCAAAAGAACTAAAAAGAATTGTGCTGTAAAAAGCTGGGAATTGTACACAGCAAGTATTAACCAAATCGCAGATATTAAACACACATCAAGCTTTGAGACTGAAAAAAGCGTTACCCCAAAGTGAGATAAGAAACTGAAAGGCCACCAGAATCAGTCTTCTCTGCGCACAGTCCTTGCATCAATAAAATTAACTAGAAAAAAGGAACAATTTAATTAACACAAAGTGAGTATAAAGGGCTTCTAACACTGTACGAACAAGCTTCTATATCCATTTCAGCCAATTATATATAAAACTTCACAGTTTGAACAAAAAATACTGAGGTTCTAATTTTTTGAGCAAAATCTGATATTCAAAGTCAAACGCAAGTCGATAAAGTTACAGCTCCATCTTGTAAGCGTTCGGCCATCCTTTTTCCACTTCAAATCAAACAATAAACAGCTTACCAATAATTAAAAAACGAAGAAACACCATAAATAGCAATAACGGTAAGAATTGCACCATAAATAGCGGAATACCCAAATGAAGTCTCAAGTAGAAACTAAAAAGTTCCAATTCAACTACGATATAGTGAACCCATTAGCGCCTTGTAGCATAGCATTGTAATATTTAACAACACAAAAACAATTCATTCGGAAAAACCAAGAAATCCATGGTTACGGTATCATCACAAAAAAGAAACCCTTAAATTCAATAAAAAGTTGAAGAAACAGCTTGTCAAAGTAGGATCAAAGAACGGGTTCTTGCCTGTAGAAGAGAAAAAGCAGCGAGAAAACTGGGAAACTTCATCCTTAACTCGACGAGAACGAAGAGTGAACAGCGTGTGGAGTTGGGTTTTAGTTAGTAGATGAAAATATAGCAAAATTTGTGAGATGACTTAAAAAGGACGAAAGCGAGGTAGGAAATTGCCATTAAACTAAGAAAAATACCTGTACATAGACACAGTCGTAATTAATACACATAATTAACAAAGGACAAATTAATGTAGAAAATGCCAAAATGGTCAACTTTTTATTTTTATAAAAAATAAAAAAATAAAACTCCATAGTAGTCTTGATGCTATAACTTGATTGCATTTTAGTTATCCTAGTTAAATAAATAGCAAATTGGTATATATACATAATAGTCCTTCAGTTAAAATTGTGCTAGTAAATATTCATTTTGGTGTTTTATATATAAATTGGAATAACAAATTATATTTTTAACATTTACAACTTTATTCAATTCCATTTTTAATTTCTTTTTTTTGGAGCAAAATGGCCATCTACCTATTATTGCTAGCGACACTATTTTATTTTACATAACACGTTTAGTAAAAAATTTAAAAAAGACAAAATAATAAATTTAGCTTCTAATGTTTTTTTTTTTCATTTTTGTCTTAATTCTTTTTTAATCAATTTGTTCATCAACCTTCAAATTTTAATGAAATTATTTTTTGGGTGAAAAAGTTGAATGGGCCATTAAAATTTGGTTAAATTTTGTTATTAGCACTTGTACTATGTATAAGTTGTGAATTTACCCCATATATTTTAATTTGGTCATTTTCAATCTCTAGAATTTTATAATTTTAAAATTTTAGTCCTAACCAAATGATAACTATTAAATTCATTAAGTTATGTTATTTTCAAAATGTGATGCGGCAAATATATTACCACATGTGTAATATCATGCCAATTTATTTTTTTCATATGTTAGTAACAAATATCGGTTAATAGATTTAATGATTGTCATTTGCATCGAGACTGAAATTTTATAATTTAAAAAATACAGTGGCTAAGAGTTAACTAATTGGAGAACATGGACTAAATGTGCAACTTTATGCATAATATAAGACTAACAGCATAATTTAACCAAACAGATTTAACTACTATTGTTTATTCATGACTAAAATTTCAAATTTTAAAAAGTTTAAGAACTAAAATTGATTGGTTCAAAAAGCAAAATGACTAAATTTGATCAAATCAAAGACATGTACTAAATCCATAACTTATGTAAAGTACGTGGTCTAATGGCATAATTTGACCTAAAAAATTCCAACGATACTAAAATGACGTCATGTGTGACAATCCTTATGTACATCATAAAGAATAATTAAAAATTCTAAAAGTTCATAAAATTTTAAAAAAAATTAACCATGTTAGCAATGAAGCACACTTGCACTACCACGCTACCACAAAACATTAAAATTTCAGTAGTCCAATCAGCTTTTTCATTCAAAAAAATAATAACTTGCCTAAAATTTAAAGGTTGAGGGTTAAAGCAATGTTATAAGAACTTGATCAATGGTCAAACTGATCAGACAATTGATTTTTAATTCAATCGATTTTTCAACTAGCTGAATAGCCGGTTTAACTATTACAATATATATATATATATTTTTAAATCATAAGAATTCAAACAAAAAAGAAAATATTATTAAACTTAAATAAATAATAATATAAGCATAATCCTCCATTTTATAAATTATATAAAAAATTAAATATTTAAATTAGTTGAAACAATTTTTTACCTAAATTTGCACCAATTCACTCCTCCATGTTTATAGTACTGGTTGACAATTCAATCGGCCGGATACAGAATTTTGATATTTAAGTAATTTTTAATACTTTTTATTATTAGTTTCTTTTATTAATTCTATAAGGTGAAAATAATATAAAAGATATAACGTTGTAAATGGTTTTAAAATGTACTAAAAAAGGGAGAAAAAGACATAACTAAATAATAAAAGGGGAAATATTACTTAATTAATGATTATTCATAAAAATCAAGAAAAAAAAATATGTGAACAACTCATGGTTGAAAAGGTTGTTGCGTTCTTGAAGTTCAACCTTGTTCTTGGCATTGTTGGGCATGGAAAATATTGTTAATGCTTAGATCCTTGTTACCTTCCTTAGGGAGTTTACAGGTGGATTTTAAACTTTGCAAGGTATGAGAAAAGTTGAGACAAAGAGGGAAAAGGCTACACGACACAAGTTTGTACATAGGGACGAAGCTAAAATCTTTTTTGAGGTGATGGAATTAAATTATATATTTTTACGATAGTAAAAATATAATTTTATCATTTTGACAGCCTATATTTTTATCATTTTTAAAAGATTAAATTAATTTTTTATCATTTTTGGGGCCCAAATACAATTTTATTATTACTAATTTAAAATTTTATAAATTATTGTGAAAAAAATAACGTCGGTAATGACAAATATATCGCAAAGAAAAGAGAAATAAAAATAAAAAACACACAGATTTTACGTGGAAACCCTTTCGGGAAAAAACCACGGGCAGAGGAGAAGAAAATTCACTATGTCGAATTCGAATCAATTTACAAGAGGAATAGACTATATCTATTTATAGGCTTGTAAAGCCATATTCTAATAGGAGTGTAGTAAGAATGAAACTCCTTATTCTAATCGATATCCAATAGATGGAGTTTAATAAGGTTTAAAAAACCTTATTTAAAATAAAATAAAAGAAGTGTAGTTCTATAGGGATTCTTCTTTTATTTTATTTTACCATTGTATTTTATTTAAATAAGGATTCGGGTCACTTAATTCTAACAATCTCCACCTTGACACGAATTCTAAATAAACAAGTTCTTCATCGCGAACTCTCAACGAACAAGTTCTCCACCTCTTCCATAAAACCCCTTAAGGGTTTAACTTCAACAATGAACACCAACCAAGTCTAAGCAATGCTCAAACTTGGTTATAGGAAGTGACTTAGTCATCATATCTGCAGGATTTTCATGAGTACTAATTTTGCTCACAATAATATCACCACAAGCAATAATATCACGAACAAAATGATACTAAACATCAATGTGTTTTGTTCTCTCATGAAACATTTGATCTTTTGTAAGGAAGATGGCACTGATTCGTCGCAAAATCTTGTCTTTGATTTGAAGGTCTTCATTGAACTCACTAAAGAGTCCTTCAACCAAATAGCTTCTTTACAAGCCTCAGTGATCGCCATGTACTCAGCTTCAGTGGTAGACAAAGCGACTGTAGTTTGCAAAGTAGCTTTCCAACTGATTGCACAACCTCCGATTGTAAAGACATAACCAGTGAGAGATCTTCTTCTATCAAGGTCTCAACAAAATCGGCATCAACATACCCAATGACTCCATCTCTAGTTCTTCCAAAGCGTAAGCAAACATCGGTAGTACCTCGTAAGTATTTTAAAATCCTTTGAACTACTTTCCAATGTTCTTTAAGGGATTCGCCATGTATACGCTAAACCGTGACCGATCGCATATGATAAATCTAGATGTGAACAAACCATAGCATACATGAGAGATCCCCTTTGCACTAGAGTATGGAACATGTGACATGTACTCAATCTCATCATCGATTGTGGAGACAAAGCCGATGAAAGTCCGAAATGGGTTGCTAAAGGAGTACTAATAAAGCTTAGCACTCTGCATATTGAACTCGCAAAGAACTTTCTCAATATACCCCTTCCGACTTAGGTACAATTTACTTGCTTTTCTATCTCTAAGAATCTCCATACCAAGTATCTTCTTTCTTTGGTCCTAAATCTTTCATCTCAAATTCTTCACTTAGTTGGGCTTTGACCTTTCTTATCTCTCCTTTATCTTTTCTTTGCTATCAACATGTCATCAACATAAAGAAGTAGATACACAAAAGAACCATCCTTCATTTTTCTTAAAGTAAACACACATTTATCAAAACTACTTCTTTTAAAATCATGAGAAGTCATAAAAGAATCAAACCTCTTGTACCCTTTGTCTTGGTATTTGTTTCAAACCGTAAAGGGACTTTTTCAAACAAGCAAACATAGTCCTCTTTTTCGAGATCAGAAACCCTCTGGTTGTTGCATGTAAATATCTTCCTCAAGTTCTCCATGCAAAAATGCGGTTTTACATCTAATCGCTCAAGCTCCAAATCATGCATGGCCACAATACCAAGCAAAGCTCGAATCGAACTATGCTTCTGGCCTGGGAGAACACATCTATGAAGTCCACTCTGGAATTTGATCTGTAACCTTTTGCAACAAGCCTTGCTTTATATCAGGTTCTTCAACTCCCTGAGTCCCTTCTTTCTTTTTAAACACCCATTTACAAATGAACAACCTTTTTACCTTTAGGAAGTTTCACAAGATCCCATGTTCTATTTTTATGGAGTGATTCCATCTCCTCTTGCATAGCAAACATCCACTTTTACGAGTCTTCACACATAACTTAGCCTCAGGAATAATTAGGCGGCTCTTGGTTTGCATCTATATCTTTGGCCACATTTAAAGCATAAGCAACTAGATCGACCTCGGCATACTTCTTTGGAGGTTTAATTTCTCTTCTAGTTCTGTTTTTGGCGATAGAGTATTGTGGTGAAGAAGCAACTCTATTCTCAATTTTTTTGTCTTGGCTTGAGGAGTCGACTCTGTGTGTCGATGCTCCACCGCTTTTGATTTTCTTTATTGGAAGAGTCTTTAAGAGATAAGTTAGGTAGCATAACGGTTTCATCAAAAACAATATCTCTGCTAATCACAACTTTTCTATTTTCAGGACACCATAACTTATACCCTTTTACACCAGCTTTATAACCAAGAAAAACACATTTAATGGATCTCGATTTCAATTTTCCATTATTAACATGAGCATACGTAGGACACCCAAAGATCTTTAAATCAGAATAATTAACAGGATTACCAGACCATACCTCTTGTGGAGTCTTTTTCTCAATGGCAATGGATGGAGATCGGTTGATCAAAAAACATGCAGTAGAGGCTACTTCGGCCCAAAACGACTTTGGTAAGTTGGAATTTGACAACATACATTGAACTTTCTCCATGATCGTTTTGTTCATTCGTTCTGCAACGCCATTTTGTTGTAGAGTATGACGAACTGTCAAGTGTCTCACGATCCCTTCTGACTTGCACAGTTTATTAAACTTATCAGAACAAAACTCTAAGCCATTGTCTGTACGGAGGTGTTTTATTTGTTTTCCCGTCTGTTTTTTCAATCATAGTTTTCCAAGACTTAAATGCGGAAAACACATCGCTTTTCTGCTTCAGGAAGAATGCCCAAACTTTTCTGGAAAAAATCATCAATAAAAGTTAGCATATAATTAGTTGCACCTCTTGAAGGCACTCTTGATGGCCCCCACAGATCAGAATGAATATACTTCAATGTTTCCTTCGTGTTATGGATTCCTCTGGTAAATCGAACTCTCTTTTGCTTCCCAAAAATGCAGTGCTCACGAACTTGAGTTTGCAAATTCCTTACCCATCAAGAAGTCCTCTTTTGCTCAATTCTGCCATGCCATTCTCACTCATATGCCCTAGGCGCATATGCCAAAGTTTAGTAATATCATCATCTGACAAGGAAGAGGAAGCGACAGCTGCATCACCAAAATAGTAGAACCCTGCAAAACATATAACTTGGCAGTCTTTCTCTGCCCTTTCATCACAACGAGGGAACCTTTGGAAATCTTCAAAATCCTACTTTCAGCTCTGTATTTGTACCCTCTTGAATCAAGAGTACTCAACGAAATTAAATTTCTCTTCAATTCTGGAACATGCCGTACGTCACTAAGTGTTCTGATAACTCCATTAAACATTTTAACTTTAATTGTTCCAACACCTGCGATTTTACACGAAGCATTATTTCCCATCAAAATAACACCTTCAGACACTATTTCGTAATTTGTAAACCAATCCCGATTGGGACTCATGTAGAAGGTACAGCCTGAATCAAGTATCCACTCCTCGCTCACTTTAGAATTGTTGACAGAAGCGAATAGAAGTTCACCATCGCTGTAGTCTTCTACAACATCAGCTTCACCAAAATTTTCGGGTTGTTTTCCCTTTTGATTCGCAGCCTCCCTTTTAATCTTGTTCTGTAGTTTATAGCACTCAGATTTAATGTGTCCTTTCTTCTTGCAGAAGTTACAAGTTTTACCTCTGTTTGAAGACTTCGATCTACCCTTAGATTTACCGCGAAGATTCCGTTCCTGTGTCCTTCCACGATCATCATCAGCATTCAGATCTTGTCTCTCATGAATAATGAGACCCTCTCCCTGAGAGTCGGGTTTAACCATAATATGCTTCATCTTATCATACGAGGTCAAAGAATCATAAACCTCATAAAGCTGTGAGAGACTCACGGCTATATAAAATCGTGTCTCTCGAAGGTTGAATAAGGCGGGGCAACGAACAAAGTAGAATCAACCCTAGATCTTCCTTATCATCTTTGAACCTCCATGGCCTCCAAGTTTGAGAGAATTTCTTTAAACAACATTAAGTGTTCGTACCTGAGCACGCACCTTCCTCCAAACGATGAGCATAAAGGCGTTGCTTTATATGCAACTTTCAGTAGAGTTTTTCGACATACATATTTGTTCTAGCCTCTTCCATAATGCCGCGCGATCTTCTCTCTTTATCATATCTTGCAAAATTTCGTTAGACAAATGCGGATGTAAGCGTGTTAACGCCTTTCGATCCTTGCGCTTTTTCTCTTCCTCCGGCAATGTCGAATGCATCTTATCTACCCCTAGCAGGGCTTCCTCTAAATCCCATCGTGCAAGAAGCGCTCGCATCTTTATTTGCCACAACGCAAATCTGGTGTTGCGATCCAACAGCGGAATTTCATACTTTAAAGACGCCATTACCGTGATCGAGATGAAAAAAACCCAGAAGCTCGGATACCAATTTGTGAAAAAAATAACGTCGGTAATGACAAATATATCGCAAAGAAAAGAGAAATAAAAATAAAAAACACACAGATTTTACGTGAAACCCTTTCGGGAAAAAACCACCAGGCGAGAGAGGAGAAGAAAATTCACTATGTCGAATTCGAATCAATTTACAAGAGAAATAGACTATGTCTATTTATAGGCTTGTAAAGCCATATTCTAATAGGAGTGTAGTAAGATTGAAACTCCTTATTCTAATCAATATCCAATAGATGGAGTTTAATAAGGTTTAAAAAACCTTATTTAAAATAAAATAAAAGAAGTGTAGTTCTATAGGGATTCTTCTTTTATTTTATTTTACCATTGTATTTTATTTAAATAAGGATTCGGATCACTTAATTCTAACAATTATAAATGAGACTAAATGGAAATTTTTTTATTTTAGGGGGGACCGAGACCCTATCAACTCTCTGGCTTCAATTAAGTGTGGGATGATGGCATGAGGATACCAAACTGATCCAAGGTGTACTCTTTGCGATTGTGAGGACTTGGAAACTAGAGATCATCTCTTTGGTTGTTGCTCTTATTCCAAGTTGTTGTGGGATTGTATTTTGAGGGCATGTGGTATGCGAGTGATTCATTATTCTTGGGAAAATAATAGAAGAGTAGATGGGAGAGCTCTTAGGCAAATTTAAGTTTTTTTATTTTTTTTTATTCGGCTCGAATCCAAGTCATACTTGAGACAATAAACACCTTGATCATCAGACTAACACGTGGTGTTCAAGCCAATTCAAGTTTTGTTCATATTGATTAAAGATTTAATAGTATTAGGCTTGTGGATATAAAAAAAAATTTATAAATGTTTCTGACCATATATTTAACGAGTGGGGATTAAATGTAAACAGACAAGGGTTTTGAGTTTTTCTTAGATGAATTATATGTAACAAAAAATTACTTATTTTTTTGGATGAATAAAATTTTACTAACCCAAAATGAAAAAATATATATAAAAAAGTGAGGAAAATAAAAATAATGTAAAAAAACTACTTGGTTAAAAATTATCTTTGGAAAATTAACGATTATTAATAAAAAAATATAAAAATCTAAATGGTTTTAAAAAACTACATATGATGTACTTTAAATTCTAATAATCATTAGAATTAGATCTCTACTTCATTTATACTTCTTATGCCTATAAATAAAGACTTTAAAGAAGCATTGTAATCATCCGATTGATCAATAAAATTCATTCTCTATTGTTTCCCATATTTTTTTTTGTTCTTTACTCTTTTTATCTCTCTTTATTTTATAACAAAAATGATTTACTTGTCAATGAAAAATAATTTTTCTCCTAAAAATTACCTTTCCTTTTTAAAATGTATAAGATAATGGGTAAACTATCAAAATAGTCACTTTTGTTTGTCTCAGGTTATATTTTAGTGTTTGAAATGTTATGTTTTAATCAATTACGTTATTGTGTTATAACATTTTAGTCACTGAACCATTAATTGCAATTAGCAGCGTAACGGAAAGCTGATGTGGCACGTTAAATCATCATTTCAAATGAAAATTTTAGGTCAAATTATACAATTGGCCCCTATATTTTTTCATTGTAAGCAATTTAATTATTTTCTTTTATATTCTTTTAATTTTCTTTTTTTTTCCATTCTCTTCAGCTTTTCCCTCTGTTTTCCTCTCTTCTTCATTTATTTTAACGTAGTTTTTCTATATTTTCCATTTGTTAAAACTAGTCCACAAGCTTGCCTCACTTGAAAAAATTAAATTGTTCAAAAAAATAAAAGTATAGGGACAAGTTTTAACAAATGGAAAACATAGAAAAACTACATTAAAAGAAATGGAGAAGGGAGAAAAACATAGGGAGAAACAGAAGAGAATGAAAAATAAAGAAAAATAAAGGAAAGTTAAAAGAACATAAAAGAAAAAAAATTAAATTGCTTAAAATGAAAAAATATATATACGGACTATTAGCTCGAGTAATCAAACCGAAATTTCCAAGAGAGTGGTGAATTGGCCTTTTAAAATTTGGTGGAAGCAAAGAGAGAAAATGAAACAATGAACACAAAGATTTAGAGTGGTTCAGCCCCAATTGCCTACCCCACTACCTTATCTTTCCACAACTAAGGATTTTCCCAAATTCGCTAATTTGTTCAACCTTTGAGGACAAGGTTCAACCTTACAACTTTCTTAAGACTTCTACCCAAATCTTAAGATAAACCCTCTCAAAGAATTACAAAGAAGCAAACTAAGAAATAATCCTCACACGATCAAAGTGTTTGCCAATTAAGCACAAATAAACTAAAATACACTTGAACTAAGGAATGAAAGTAAAGGATCACAAGTGTATACAAGAAAATTATGGAAGTATTGGGCACAAAGGTTGTTTGATTGATGATTTTGCTTGAATATGGTTTCTTGTTATTGTAGGACATTTAGAAGCTAGTATTTATACCCCTAATTGATTTCCAACAATTGAGGTTGTTGTGGTAGTTAATAGAACCGTTGGGGATGTGAAAACCAAAGCATTTAATACACCTGCAACAGCGAGTATCGATTCCGAATAAAAAGGTATCGATAATTTTTTTGTAATAAATGCTAAATTCAGTGAACGTTGGAGTTTAACTATTGATACCAAAACAATTTTATCGATACTTTATGAACTGGTATCGATACTGTATCAATACTTTGTTGATTTTGTGAAAAACATAATGCCATTTTGGTATCGTTTATTTGAAGGGTATCGATATTTCAAAATTATCAGTACTTGACCAAAAAAGTGACGATACTGGGCAATCCGCGAGATGAAAAGAATGAATGGAAGTAAGTGAGAAAAGGACAGGGTCCGTAGAAATTATGAGGCACGTGATAGTGTATGGTTATCAATTCAACTAGAGTGAGGTCATATGGTGAGAAGCTCGGAGGATCGAGCGGAGTTCGCCACCCTGCTGAAGAAAACTCGCCTAGAACAAGCAGGGAGTTTAACTATATTTAGTTTAATTTTTCAATTATTACCCTTGTGAGATAGGGTTCATTTATTTATGTGTGACCTAGTGAAATATCTCACTATGTTCATTTGAACTTACAATAGTGTGGCTGATGTTCGCAGGACTTGTGAGAATGGTTAAGGATTTCAAGAAGGGACCTAAGCTAGACAGTGATGGGATCGGGATTGTGCAGTTAGAGTCCTGCATATAGGAAGAGGGTACCATTAGAGGCTTCACCTCAAGATCAATAACAATAAAGCCAGATAATGTCATTAGAATCTGGGTTTTTTGGGGACAGTTAGCCTTAGCTAAATTTTAAGAATTATTTTGTAAATAAGTAGTCTGTATAGAGACAGAAACCTTGAGAGACCAAGTTTTGGATAAGCTCAAGGCTTTTGTTGTAAGAAGTATTATTGTTTCAATATAGTATGTTTTATAACAGTTAGCCAATAGAATTTAGGATAAGCTAATGTGATTCATTTGTGATGCATGTACCCGAATCTGGCGGACGGGTCGGGTTAGGGCTGTTACAGGCTTCCTCTCAACTATCATCCATGGTCTGTATGCGTCTGTTTCCTCCACTCTATCATCGTCCACCATCATCGCATCTGCCGCCAGAGATTATTCATCGCTGGAGGCACACCACCATCTGCCTTTGGACAAGATTCCGTATTTGAACATATTTCCTTTACGTGTCCATATCATCTACACGAGAAACAGACTGTTGACAAATACTCATACTCAACCATTTTGAGTATTCCATTAATCAAGACCTAGGAAACCAACGGTTTATCCAGATTAACGTATACCACCATACGAGCGAAGCGGCCTCGTGCTCCATTATCGATATTAAAATCTAGTTTCATGACTTTCCCCACCATCTCTCCAATCTCCTATAAAATCTTTCTTTTATACATGTGCCCCAGAAGCCTTGAAAGACGGATCCAATACATTACAACGCTTGGAAAGGGTTGTGCAGGGTTAAAATCTATAGACCACGGTTGCACCGTCAAGTATTGTCCGTAAATGATCCAAGGGCCTTTGAGAGAGCACCTTTTCGAAATCATCACTATTCTAAAACTTAGCCAAGAAATAACCATTCTCAATGTCCATAAGTTAGAATGACATAGAGGGTCTCCAAAGATTTGAAACCCTATTTTAGATAGTTGCATACCCAATGTTCCAACCTAAGAGCTTAATCACCATTATAGTAGCCATATCATTGACTAATAAATGATGAATCCTCTCCGAGAAATCAATCGAAGGAATGCCAGTTATGATCAATCTCGTGATGTCCCTTTACACAAAATCAAATTCATCCTCCACTTCCACCCTTATTATTACGATCCCCCTCTTCGAGCCAATGGGGCCTTTCCCACCAATCTCTCTTTCTAAGATAAAGGTGGATTAGGGACCAAATCAACTGCCACCACAACATTCGAATCAAAGTATTGCTCTTTAAGACATACTCTCTTGGTAGAACGATTCTCAATAACTTATCCATCCATTTTTCAGGTTATTATTAACCTTGGACCAGGTATTTGTTTTTCTTGATTGAAAAAATTTGTAACGCCCCAAAATTTTAATTTCTGATTTCGTGTATGTGTGACACACAATGTCTATCTGCTTTAGTGGTTCTGTGTCCTGGGTATGTGTGAGAGGTCCCAAGGTCAAGCCTTACTTGGGCAAACTTTGGTATTTTTTATAAATAAAGCCTTAACCTTGTGCAAAGGGCTTAAGTTTAATTGTTGGTAAGTTTATATTAGAATGGGTCTGCTAGTTTGTTGGTTAAGTAGAGTGTTGGAGTGTTGGAGGTCCTGTGTTCAATTCTCTGTGATGGCGTGGAGACAATATTTTTGCTCCAATTTCGGCTAAGAGTTGTGTTGGGATAAAATTCTGAGTAGTTGTGTTTTAGTGGGTTAATAGGGAGTGATTTTAGGAGATAATTTGGGAGAGGTTATCAGAAAATAATATGGTTATCTTTTTGTTGCAAAAAAGAGAGTAGAGTTTCGATTTTCTCTCCAATTCCCCAAACTTTTTCTGACGTTTTCTTCTTCTTCTTTTTTTCCCTCCTCTGTTGATTCTTCCCCTAGTTATTGCCGAAATTTCCATTATTTTTCCCCTTCTGTTTCTTTTTTTTTCCAATTGATTCGGTTGTTCATCATTGGTTGCGCGTGTTCGGTAAGTAACGGTTTTGTCTATTGTTAATCGTTCTTGGTTAATCTCTAAAAGGGGGATTCCTTTTTTGTGTTTAGGAGTTAATCAAGGGGGTGGTGGTTTTGAATCGATATTTGTGATTGTGCGAAGTCGTGGTTACTCAAGCGAGGTAAAAGGGTTTTGCTAGGTTTTTAGTCGAGTTCCTTCCGAAATTGGTTGATTAAAAACAAATTAAGTGATTAATCACGGAGATATGTTGGTCGATTTTTAGGTTCGGAGGCTTAGGAGTGCTTACGCATCGAAGCGATACAGTGTGTACCGAAACGCAAAAAATGGGATTTGGCGAAAAGCCAAAATTGCTTGCTGTCGAGAAATAAGAGAAATAAGAGAAAATGATGCGAAAAATAGTAGAGAAATGAAATAAGGGTGTTATAAACTTGGAAATCAACATTTTGCACTAAAATAGTTTTGGACAAGATGAGTGATAGTCTAACTTTGAAAAATCATCAAAAATAGTGGGAATTGAGTTAGAGGTTGAATAAAATATGAAATTAAATTTTAGTGAGTCTAGTTTTTCATGGAAGAAATAGTGTAAGCAATGGAATTGTAAATCATGAGATATAAAAAATTTTGTGAGACAAGGTCAGAATGATTTCGAGTTCCCCTGTTCTGACTTAGGAAAATCATCAAAAATTGTAAAAAAATAATTAGGGGCTTAAATTTATATTTTTAAATCCTTGATGAGTCTATTTTCAAGAGAAACAAATGAAAACATCATAATTCCATACTAAGAGATAAATAATTTTTAGTAAGGAAAGGATGAAGCTGTCAAATAGTAGAATAGGGATAACTTTAAAGATTTTACTGTACTTATTTGATAAACTATAAATTCTGAAAATTTTATGGTAGAAAGGTATTTTAGTCTAGTTTCAAAAACATCAAGCGGATCTTAATTTGGAATTCTGTAGCTCAAGATATAAAAATTTAGTGATAATGACTCAAGTAGATAGCTTTTAATGAACATATAAGTAAATAGTGAAAACATATATGAGTATTGAGCTAGCATGAGTTACTTTAAAAATGGATCACACGGCCAAGGCCAATTTGGGCCGAGTGGGCCACACGGGCGTGTGGGCCCACACGGGCAGATCACATGGGCGTGTGGGCCCATTTTTACTGAAATGTTTTTAAGGTTGCACGGGTCGCCCAAGTCTACTGTGAACCTACTGTAGGGTCGGTAAGCACTACTTAGACCCTTAAATGTATGAAATTGACTGAATGATATATGTACTGGGCATGTTAATAACTGAACTGAATATATGTACTGAAATTGCATAATAGCATGTCATCCATTGTGTGTTACATTGCATTGGGTTGGGGGTTGTTATTCGGAGGAAGTGTACTGAAAGGCTTTAAGCCTAATTTACTGGCAGCTCAGCTGCAAACTACTTTATTGTGCCGCATTTGGTACTACTTGGAGTGTAAGGATGGGTGGGTTGATTATATCCCCACATAGAGTGTAGGGTTGGACGGAGATGGTGTGTAGAGGCTGGTTAGGTAGGATTTTGCTCTTTGCATCGTGCATAATCTGCATTACTACTCGATCTTGTGATGGGCTAAGGCCCTTTGCATTTTTGACATTGTACTAAGATGGGCTAAGGCCCAAATATCATCGAGCATCTTGAAAAGGGCTTAGGCCCAAGATCATTTCAAGCGTACTTTGTGAATGCGATTGTTTGTTTGTTTCTACGGGATTACACATTGAGTTTACGTAAACTCACCCTTTTTGTTTAATGTACACAGGTAATCCCCAGACTTAGACGGATCGGTGCGACGGAGGACTCAGCGGTGACCACAGTAATTTTTGGACTTTATGGTTTTCAATTTACAATTTATGATTTAATTATTATTGATTATTTGGGTTGTAATTTAAGAACCCTCTCAGGACTTTGGTTTTAAATTTGGGTTTTTATTTATTTATTTTACTTTATGGATTTATACTGCTTTGGTCGTAGGAAATTCGGTTTTTAAAAAGTTAAAGTAATTTCTAAACGCATGATCACCTAGACTGTTTTATTAAAGCTTCCGCAACGAGGGATGTTTCAAAACAAATGTTTTAAATGAATAAAGACGACTTCCTAATAGGGGCGAAGCCAGAATAATTTTTTAGGGGGCGGATGAAATTTTAATTTTTTATAGTTTATATCTTTATAATTTGTAAAAGATTTAATCGAATTTTTATAATTTTAGGGGGCCAAAGTGCAATTTTACCTTTACTAATTTAAAATTTTTAAAAAATTTTAAGGGCCTAAATAGCAATTTTACATTTTAGGGGGGCCGGGGCCCATGCTAGCCCCCTGGCTTCGCCCCTGCTTCCTAAGTTCTAACAAAGGTTTACTAAAGATAATAACATGGAATGTTTTCATCGTAACAACGAGGTTTCAAAAACACTATCGTGTGACATTGCCAGATACGGCCATAACGTCTAGGCCGGGTTTGGGGTGTTACAAAATTGGTACAAATTGATATATTATACTTTAGCTTTAATTTATCGAATTAGACATTTTTTATTAATAAAAGAATCAAAACGATATTTTTCTTAATTTATGTTTTAACCATTTTAAGTTAAAAACGATAAGATAAGATTAATAGATAACATGTCAAACTAGGCATTTTAATAAATTTTAATTTTTTATAATTGTAATTCGAATTCAAATTATTTTTGGGAAAAGTGAATATTTAACCAATAGGTCGCAAAGAGCATAAGTCTATTTTTTAGTCTTATCTACTTTGAGTTCTATAAAATCATTATCATAATTAATAACTTGTTTTTCAATACATTAAAAATCATAACATTTATATATATTTAGGGATAAATCTCAAATTTATATATGAACTTTAATTTAATGTGAAATTTTATACATGAACTTTGATTTTGTGCAATTTTATACATGAAATTTTGATTTGATCCAATTCTTACAAATTATTAACACAATTATTGATATAGCATCATTTTACGTTTATATACATTACGTATACAAATAATTATATTTATCCAATATAAAAATAAATTGTTGTATTTATTTATTTAAATTTGTATGATTGAATCAAAATTAACGTTTCATGTATACATTTGAACCAAATCAAAATTTCATGTGTATAATTGCACCAAATCAAAGTTCATTTATCAAATTGCACATTGAATCAAGTTCATGTATAATTTTAAGATTTATCCATTATTTAATAAAAAAATATTATTTCAACTACCGTATTCAATCTAAATATTCAATTTGAAAAGTAAAAAGAATTGTTAAATGACATCATTCATTGACTAATGTAAGGCTTAATAGTATAAAAGGCCCTTGAAGAATTTCCAAAAAAAATAAAAATTTAAGCCACTCTAAATTTTTTGCATTCAATTAAGATCTTAAACTGGCAATTTCGACTAGTAAAATTCTTTGACCAATGTTAACCGTTAGAAACTGGCGACAATTCTAATAGGGTCGATGAGTCAAACAATAGATGTTGGCATGGTGATCAATGTCAGCAAAAATTCAAATTTCAAAAAGAAAAATTGAAAATTCAAGTTTAGAATGAATCCAGACAATTGTTCAAATTTAATTGAATTTGGACACTCGTTTATCTAGATTTACTCTAACATTATAAAAATAAAAAAAAAATTAAAAATCATTATTTCATGGTATAATCTCATAGAATAATTACTTTGGCCAAAGCAAGTATTGTTCTAAAATTTTAAAATATTTTTATTTATTAAAATTTTTGGAATTTTTTAATTTTTGTTGATGTACAATGTCACGTTAGCAAATGGTGCTGATGTGTTTCATCACGTCAACATTCGCTAGTTGACTCAACAACCACGTCAGGGTTGCCATTAATTTTTAATGGTCAACACTGATCAAAAGTCTCACTAATCAAAATTATTAGTTTAGGGTCCAATTTGTTTGAAGTTTTATGTATTTTAAAAAATTATACAAATCTCACATTCCCAAATAAAGACCTTGAGACCCTTGTATATAAGCTATTATACTTCATTGTTCTAATAAGAATCAAATTGAGAGGGTGGACTCATGCATTAAGCATAAAAGGCTAGTGTAATGTACATCTGAACCCTTTTGTTTATGAAACTTTTTTTACTAAATTTTTTAGAGTCCAAGAAAGTGAACTTCTTAACTTATAACATCTATATTTAGCCAAACTAGAATATAAATAAGATAAAGATAATGTAGGAAAGAAATGAAATAAGAATTCAACCCATAAAATCTACGTTAGCTTTTTTGTCTGAATGCATTCAAAACAATTTGCTTTCTAGATAATCCTTCTAGAAGAGTGAGATTAGAATAGAACAATTTTTCTAGTTACTTCGTTCTTTATTTCTATTTGAGAATGTAACACCCCAAATCCGGCCTAGACGTTATAGCCGTATCTGGCAATGTCACACGATAATGTTTTTGAAACCTCGTTGTTACGATGAAAACATTCCATGTTATTATCTTTAGTAAACCTTTGTTAGAACTTAGGAAGTCGTCTTTATTCATTTAAAACATTTTTTTTGAAACATCCCTCGTTGCGGAAGCTTTAATAAAACAGTCTAGGTGATCATGCGTTAAGAAATTACTTTAACTTTTTAAAAACCGAATCTCCTACGACCAGCAGGTATAAATCCATAAAGTAAAATAAATATATAAAAACTCAAATTTAAAACCAAAGTCCCAGAGGGTCCTTAAATTACAACCCAAATAATCAATAATAATTAATTCATAAATCGTAAATTGAAAACCATGAAGTCCAAAAATTTTTGTGGTCAGCGCTGAGTCCTCCGTCGCACCGATCCGTCTAAGTCTGGGGATTACCTGTTGACATGAAAGGGTGAGTTTACGTAAACTCAGTGTGTAATCCCGCAGAAAAAAACAAACAATCAGTATTCACAGTGCACAATTGAACAATCTTGGGCCTAAGCCCTTTTGATATCGATGTGATTTGGGCCTTAGCCCATCTCGAAGATCTGATGCCAAAAATGCGTGAGGGCCTTAGCCCATCACGATGATCGATGAGTGATAATAGTTATGCAAGAGCAAAATCTTACCAAACCAGCCTCTACACACCATCTTCGTCACTCTATGTGGGGATATAATCAACCCACCTATCCCTACACTCCAAGTAGTACCGAATGATGCACAATCTGATGGTTTGCACTGAAGCCACAAGAAATTAGGCTTAAAGCCTTTGGTACACTTCCTCCGAATAACAACCCCAACCCAATGCAATGCAACACACAATGGATGACATGCTATTATGCAATTCAAAGTACATATATTCGGTTCAAATATTAACATGCCCGATCTGAGATATCATTCATCAATTTCACACATTTAAGGGTCTAAGTAGCACTTACCGACCCTACAATAGGTTCACAGTCAACTTGGGCGACCCGTGCAACCTTAAAAACATTCGGTAAAAATGGGCCCACACGCCCATGTGATTTGCCCGTGCGGGCCCACACGCCCATGTGGCCCACTCGGCCCAAATTGGCCTTGGCCGTGTGATCCATTTTTAAAGTAACTCATGCTAGCTCAATACTCATATATGTTTTCACTATTTACTTATATGTTCATTCAAAGCTGTCTACTTGAGTCATTATCACTAAATTATTTATATCTTAAGCTACAGAATTCCAAATTAAGATCCACTTGATGTTTTTGAAACTAGACTCAAATACCTTTCTACCATAAAATTTTCAGAATTTATGTTTTATCAAATAAGTATAGTAAAATCTTTAAAGTTATCCCTATTCTGCTGTTTGACAGCTTCATCCTTTCCTTACTAAAAATTATTTATCTCTTAGTACGGAATTTAGATAAAGTTTCCGTTTGTTTCTCTTGAAAATATACTCATTAAGGATTTAAACATATAAATCTAAGTCAGAACAGGGGAACCCGAAATCATTCTGACCTTGTCTCATGAAATTTATTATATCTCATGATTTACAATTCCATTGCTTACACTGTTTCTTCGATGAAAAACTAGACTCAATAAAATTTAATTTTATATTTTATTCAACCTCTAACTCAATTCCCACTATTTTTTTATGAATTTTCAAAGTTAGACTACTACTGCTGTCCAAAACTATTTTAGTGTAAAATGTTGATTTCCAAGTTTATAACACCCTTATTTCCTTTCTCTACAATTTTTCGCATCATTTTCTCTTATTTCTCGACAGCAAGAAATTTTGGCTTTTTGCCGAATCCCGTTTTCTGCATTTTGGGTACACACCTGGTATCGTTTCTGATGCGTAAACACTCCTAAGCCTCCAGAACTTAAAAATCGACCAACATATCTCTAGATTAATCACTTAATTCATTTTTAATCAGCCAATTTCTGAAGGAACTCGACTAAAAACCTAGCAAAACCCTTACCTCGCTTGAGTAACCACGACTTCGCACAATCACAGCGTCAATTCAAAACCACCAACCCCTTGATTAACTCCTAAACACCAAAAAGGAATCCTCCTTTTAGAGATTAACCAAGAACGATTAACAATAGACAAAACCGTTACTTACAGAACACGCGCAACCAACGATGAACAAACAAATCAATTGGAAAAAAAAGAGAGAAAGAAACAGAAAGGAAGGGAAAAAATAATGGAAATTTTGGCAGGAACTAAGGGAAAAAATCGGCAGAGGGGGAAAAAAGAAGAAGAAAAAGTCAGAAAAAGTTTGGGGAATTGGAGAGAAAACCGAAACTCTACTTTTTTTTGGAACAAAAAGATAATCAGATTATTTTCTGATAACCTCTCCCCAATTATCTCCTAAAATCACTCCCTATTAACCCACTAAAACACAACTACTCAGAATTTTGCCCCAACACAACTCTTAGCCGAAATTGGAGCAAAAATACTGTCTCCACGCCATCACAGAGAATTGAACACAGGACCTCCAACACTCCAACACTCCACTTAACCACCAGACCAGCAGACTCATTCTGATATAAACTTACCAACAATTAAACTTAAGCCCTTTGCACAAGGTTAAGGCTTTATTTATAAAAAATACCAAAATTTGCCCAAGTAAGGCTTAAACTTGGGACCTCTCACACACACCCAGAACACATAACCACTAAAGCAGATAGACATTGTGTATCACATATACACGACATCAAAAATTAAAATTTTGGGGCGTTACAGAGAAAATCCTTAGAAAAACATTTTGTTTCCACTGAACTTAAACAAGATGTAGATGTCTCTAGTAAACCAAAGTTATCATTTAATAGCTATTTTGCTTCAATCAATCCCATAAAAAATTGAAGATTTAGTTACGATTAGAAATACACTTTTCTATCTTTATCCATGAATCTTTTTCTCATACTTATTCAATTGGAAGGTAAGTTAAAATCATTTAACCAGTTTATTCTTTACGTTCTCTTTCAAATACTCTCTGTTTCCTCAAAAGCTTCCTTCTACAATTTTAGCTGAGTATTTAATTAGTTTGTTTTTTCTTGTTCCCTGTTTTCCTATTGGTTAACATAATTGCTTGTTGAATCCTAGGGAATACACAAATCCATGAAATATCCTTATGAATAGTGATATTCACACCTCAAGCAACAATTCTAATTTTCTAAGCCTTCGATTTTTAACAATCTTAAGGATATTTAGATGTTGTTTGCATTACCGATACTCATATTCGTTGTTGCCATTATCGTTGTGATGCTACTTGTGTCATGTCTCCATGAAGGTACCATGTGTCTACTTTTACTATCGTCTTACTATATGTATCCCAATTATTTTGATATTCCTATTGTTTGAGATTCTCACGCATCAATAACAAGTATTACAAGGGGTAGGATCTAAATATTTCTAAAAGACTATAATTGGTTTAATTTTGGAAAATTAAAATATTGATCGCATATAAAATGTGTTATTTTTATGCTTAATTTTTTGAATAAAGCATGAATCTATGATTTTATGTTGTATGAATTCATTTATTATTGTCAAAAAAATTAGTGGACTTAAATTGAAGTTTAATAACATTATTAATATAGTAATAATGTGAATTTACTCTAGACTCGATTAGTATTAGTTTTACCTTTAATATGGGTTGGATTAAACATTGAGTTTTTTATATATAAAAAACCAAGGTTTTAATAATTAGATATTCATTTGTAACTATGATAAGAATTTATTGGTTATCATGTTATCGTATTTGATTGAATATGCAAGTTTTATTTATTTATTTTGAATTGCATATTTATATAGAATTGAATAAATATATATGTGTGTGAGAGAGTTGAATTTATTTTTAAACGTGATTTATGATGAATATATGGTTACAAGCCCAAAATAAAATTTTGAGAAATAAGAGGAAAAAAACGAAAATTATTTTGTGTGGAAAATCCATAGTTGATTGCTAGAAATAAGTGTAATAGTATGAAAGTGCATGTCTAGGAATGGTTCATGAAACACCCCTAACTCGTATACGGAGCGTTACCAGAATTTTCAGTACATTTACAGATAATTCATGTCATATTCTATTCATTTTCCGAATATTATTCATATCATCCCTTAAATGGACCCTCGAGCCCCAAAATGAGTATTAGAATCAAATCGGGACTAAATCGGGAACTCAAAGAATTTTTCGCGAAATTTCTAAAATTTTCGAAGATACAGGGCACACACGCCCGTGTGACCCTAGGGCACGCCCGTGCTGCAGGCCGTGTTCGACCCCGTGTAACTCTCTGACTTGTGCCACACGGCCAGCCACACGCCCGTGTGCTAGGCCGTGTAACACACACGGCTAAGACACACGCCTGTGTCTCTGCCCGTGTGCTCAATTTTGAGCATTCTGTTTCTCAAATTTAAGGTGCAAGGGACACATGGCCTAACCACACGCCCATGTACCAGGCCGTGTGTCACATACGGTCAAGACACACGTCCGTGTGTCTACCCGTGTGGACAAAATAAAGTCATTTTCTAGCTTTATTTCTCACCCAAACTTTGCCAATGACCTACACCAAAACTTTCATTCATATACCAACCAATTCTAGCATCATAATCAAGTTAATTTTAACATCTAACATGGTACATCATTACATACATTCATGTTTATAATCTTACCCTTTTTGTGAACATACATGTTAACATAATTTAATATACCACACTAAACACATGGATATACATCATGGTATAACCTTATAATTTTACCAAAACAAATCTTTACTAGCCATTCCAAATGGCTAGATTACAATTGTAACACCCCTAATCTGAAACCGTCACCGGAATAGGGTTAAGAGGCGTTACCGGACAAATCGAAACTTTCACAAACATTTCACAACATGTATTATATCATCATCAAATCATAGTAGATTCAAAACATAGAGTCCCTTAAACAGGTCTACGAGACCTTAAACATGCATTAGAAAGGGGTCGGGACTAAACCGGGTTCATACAAATTTTTTCCAAAAACTTAACATTTCTCAAGGTTACAGGGACCACACGCCCGTGTGGGTAGGCCGTGTGCCTCACACGGCCTCAAACACGCCCATGTGTCCAAGCTGTGGTCGAAACTGACTTGCACCACACGGCCTGTCACACGCCCATATGTCTGGCCCGTGGTCGAAACTGACTTGCAACACACGGCCAGTCACACGCCCGTGTGCCTAGCCCGTGGTCGAGCCTGACTTGAATCAAATTACAAATTTCAGGGACACGGTCGAGCCACACGCCCCGTGTGCTCAACCGTGTGGGCAAAAATAGGCCATTTGCAAGGCCAATTTGCCACCCACACTAAGGGTCTCACCTACAAGCAAAAACCAATACAATTTCATACCCCAAATAGCATTCAAACATACCAAAACATACTCAATTTAAATCTCTTAACATCATCACTCATTATTCCATACAAATCCATCTAAACATATCGTTCCAAAGTATCAATTACATATAAAAAACATGTAATTTATGCACCATTTAATCTCAACCATATCATAGTATGAACATACTATCTCCACATTACCAAAACACATCATAAAGTTATTCACTTAGAACAAACATACACATCTTGAACAATCTTTACTCATACCCAAAGCTTATACCAAATTCATTAACCTATCTAGCCATATCACATAGCAAGAACTATACAACTCAAAATATTCCATAATCACTAGCCTATACATGCCATATACCAAATATATACAACTTCAAAAAGTACCAAAATAGGTAGCCGATAGTGTGATTAAGTCGCTGACGATCCCCAGATCTGAGCTAGCTTTAATTACACTGTAAAATAGAGAAAACTTCACACAGTAACCTTAAAAGCTTAGTAAGTTCGTAATATAATACATTAACTCAATGATTCAAATTCAATATGTAAAATAAACCATCACATAGATCATTTCAAAATAATACACAATGTCATCTATAATCAACTACTCACATCACCATCCATTTATCCATTTACAAATCATCAACCACATAGGTTCTATACATACCTGTACCAACACTTAGTTAACGATCACTTTTGCTACTCGATGTTCAATATCACATTTCGTTCAATCTTCATTAATCATTCGATTCACTCGCACACTTAGTGCCAATTTCATAGCCGAAGCTTCAATATCATCGCACACTTAGTGCCTTGTATTGAACCGAATTTGACTCGGTATCGCACACACAGTGCCTGTCACTATAAACAATACTTTCTTTGTTTCGCACACATAGTGCCATTCGTCACTTTATCAACTCCATTTACGCACACTTAGTGCCACAATACTTAAATCCAAATATAGCATTACCAATTCATCAACAACATATATTCATTCATTACATAATATATGAATACGATTTAAACGATTCGTATTATACACGAACTTACCTCGGACGTGGTAATACCGAGACTAGTCAATCAATCGAGCACTTTATCTTTGCCTCGATCTCGATCCGAATCTCTCTTTTCTTGGTCTATACATATACAAATTTAGTTCATTCATTCACCAAATCATTCAATTTAATCCAAACACACATATTTAGGGCATTTTACAAAATAGCCCTCACATTTTCACATTTCAACACTTAAGTTCCTATTTCATAAAATCACAAAATACACACAATTTCATTTTACCCATACTTAGCCGAATATTTCTAATGCTCATACAAGCCCACATATTTCATTTATTTCAAATTTTAGTCCTCCAATTTCTCATTTTCACAATTTAGCCCAAATTACTCAAATTCACCAAAAATTCAAAGACAAAATATGTTAATCTATCACATATCTTCCATATTTCATCATCAACTATCACAAAGCTCAAGCATTCATCAATGGCATTTTACAAAATCACCATCAAATTCTAAAATTAAAACATGGGCTACCTAAAACACGAAGCAACGATCACAAAAACGTAAAAATCATAAAAAATCGAGCTCAAAACATACCTTAATTGAGCCAATTTCTAGCCGAACCCTAATGTTCTTTTTCTTTTCTTTTTCCTTAGCAAATTTCGGCAATAAAGATGAACACCACCCTTTTTCATGCTTTTGTTTATTTTAATTATTCTTTAATTCATGTTTTACCATTATAACCTTATTAATATCATTTAAATTTCCATTAACTAAAATCCATTTTTGTCCATCCATTTAGCATGTGGAAGAATAACAACATAAGGACTCACATTTAATAAGCCATGAAAATTAAGCACTTTAACAATCAGCATACAACTTTTGCATTTTATGCGATTTAATCATTTTTGCAAATTAAGCACACAATCGATAAAATTTTCACGCAAAATTTTCACACATACTGTAAACACGAAAAATAACATTAAAATATTTTTTCGACCTCGAATTTGTGGTCTCGAAACCACTATTCTGACTAGGGTCTAAACCGAGTTGTTACAACAATCAACCCTTTTACATGCCAATATGACCAATTAACCTATACATGCCATTATAACCATAACTAATTTACCATATGTACCAAAATGAGCTGATGGATAGTGTGAGTGATCTCCGCCAAGCTTCCAATCCAACGAGCTTCCGATTTACTATAAAATAGGGAAATAAAACTAAGTAAGTATATAATGCTTAGTAAGTTTGTATAACATAGTACTTAACTTACCATTTATTCTATTTCAAAATAAACATGTAAGGCATATTCAATCAATTTGATCTCAAGCCGTACACATATCCTCATTGTCCTTGTTAGTAATATATTCCATAATAACATCAAGAAACATATATGCGCTCAACAATAATCAGGTTTCCAGGCACATATGCTTTCCACATCACGTATTCATTTAACACGTATAAATCATATCTTTATATTACAAGTATATTTTCATAATAATTCATCTCGAGTTCAGATTATTTAATGTCAGAACTTTACTCATACAATTCGAAATGTCAGTGCCACACGAGTAGTGCACTCAAGGTGTACAAATCTATAATCAATGATGAACATATTTATCAAATAAATTCCATGTACAAATATCATCATCTTATAATTCCATGTATCAATTATCATATATCATCATTTTCATGTATTTCAGGAAGATACGTGTAATGACTCATTTCTTATTCATATATTCTCATATCAGGATTTTTACCCGTTGAATTTATTTGAAATATTGATGGATACACAGGTAGTACACTCGAGGTGTACAAATCAGGATCCGTCAATTCATATTCAGGGGTACCCATTAGGGCACTTAATCAGAAAGCACACTCTCGAGCCACATATCATATAACAGGATTACTTGACCAAGCTAAATCCTGTTTCCAACATATGCTCACATGAGCTTAATCAGGATTACCAGTCTAGGCTAAATCCTTTCTGTAACATATGCTCAGAAGAGCTCAATTAGGATTACCAGTCCAGGCTAAATCCTAATTGTAACATATGCTCGAGAGGGCTAATATCAGGATTATCCGTTCGGGCTAAATCCTATCTGTAATGAGGTCAATAGGATTACTCGTCCGAGCTAAATCCCATCAGCAACAAATGCAGGACCTCATTCATTTCGGGAAATCACATATCCATCGATTTTCATTTATTCAAACGGGATTTAACATTTTCAAGCATTACCAGGCATGTGATCATTTTATACATCTATAACATTCATATAATTTAAATAAACACATTCCACATTCATTTCAAGCATAAAAGTAACATTTTTATCATTTATCATTTATCAGGCATTATCATTGATTGGGTTTTGTCAGATATGTTTTTAATGTCATATATATGATATTTATATAATTCACATACAAAAAAATCTAATTCAAGCATTTAAATATACAATTTAGTTACACGAACTTACCTCGACAAATGTTCGTGTACGTAAAATCTACTAATCCGACATTTTTCTCTTTTCCTCGTTTTAGCTCCGGATTTGGTCTATCCGGATCTATACGAGTAAAATTAACATCAATTAATACAACTTAAACTCAATTCAATCCAATGTACATCTTAGGCAAAATTACCATTTTGCCCCTAAACTTTTAATTAATGACGATTTCGTCCCTAGGCTCGGAAAATGAAATTCATGCAATTTACTTCTTATTCCAAGCCTAACCAAAATTTCAATATAAAATTTACAGCACATTATTCTATAAAATTCAGAATTTTTCTTCAATTTACATAACTTTACAATTTAGTCCCTAAATCATGTTTTCATCAAAAATCACTTTGTAAAAGTTGTTTATCTATCATCAACCTTTCATATTCTACCATACATTTCAAATTTTCAGCATATTCATCCATGACATAATTTCTATACTTTGATAACTTTTCAAATTAATCCCCAAAATAGATATATTAGACTATCCTAGTTTCAAAAATATAAAAATTACTAAAAACGGGGCTTGAATACTTACCTAATATGGCCAAGAAAGCTTTCTTTCTCTTTCCTAGGGTTTCCATGGAATATTTGGGGAAGAATATGATATAAAATGATTTTTATTTCTATTTAATTATTTATCATCTTTTAATTTTATCACTTTCCAATTTAGTCCTTAGCCTTTTTCTAATTTTCCATGGATGAATCATCCAAAAATATCTACTAAATTTTCATTAAGGGTAAGGACCTCCAATTTAAATTTCTATAGCTATTTAATCCCTTTAGCTATTAGAACACAACTTTTGCACTTTACGCGATTTAGTCCTTTATCAAATTAAACATGTAATCGATAAAATTTCTTTACGAAATTTTCACACAATATTATTATCATACTGTAGATCATAAAATAGTATTAAAATAATTTTTCTTTTCGGGCTCGGATCTATAGTCCCGAACCACTGTTCCGATTTTATCAAAAATTGGGTTGTTATACAGTTCAGGCTAGGAAAGACTCGGTACTTAAGAGTGTCATGTACACCACCTTTCTTTATGAGAAACCTACTTTGTTTTATTCATCAACTATGCTCACTATTCTAGTATCCAGTTGTGATGACTAATTGGGCCACTATATAACTTTATGTAAAAATCAATAATGGAGGAATGGTAACCCTGTTAAGCCAAATGCCAACTTTGTCAAAGCAGATGATATAATCTTGTGTTGATTTCTCAAGTTAATATTTTCACTAATGTGAAAGAGTAGGAGATAGACAGTGGTTGTAACACCCTGATACTTGACCCGATCTCCGAGTTCGAGCTACAGTGATGCATCGTTGGGAGCACCAAAAATATCCTATCCCTATAAAATAATGAAAAGAATAGTATAAGGGAAGTAGGGTCAAATCCTCAGGGACTGGATTTGCACAAGTTCTTGTTCCTCGAGATCCCGGACAGAGTCGTGCCCAAGAAAACCTGCGTGCCTGGAAAAAAAATAAAAAACAGAATTAAAAGTTTGATTGAATTGAAATTGCGAAAATTAAAATTAAAATTGTAAAGATAAATAGAGTTGAGAAAAGAGAGTTTTTTATGGAGAGATTCCAGCCTCCGGTTGTCTCGGTCCTCATTGGGTTCAATTCTAGGCTTTTAGGTGATCCTTCTCGAACAGAATAAGCCAGTTATAGTGAAAGAGGACGCCTACGACCATCAGCTCCACTTAGATTTTAGACTTACGGTTTAGAGGAACCTGACTCTAGCCAACCGTAGCTTTTGTGGGACCATCTTACACTAGATCATCACTTCTCAATGGCGAATGCCACGCCATTTTGTCTCTTGGGCTCGACAACCACTGACGCAGTAAGCTAACGAACCGACTGTGCAACCTTTCCAAAACATACAAAGCGGTCATTCTTTGCACAAGTTGAAAAGATCACCTTTGAAGGGACATGGACGGAAGTGTCAGCCTCGTAATGCGGAGAAACGATGAATACTCGTTGAGAAGGCTAAGCGCGGATTCTAAGCCTCATGAAGCCTTTTTAGGGGATCTCAACAACCTTTGGCTAGATAAATTTAATGCCTCATGCTTTTTGGAGAAAAGAAATAAACTTAATAAAAATGGAATTTTATTGAATAATATGAAAAGAACAAAGGCTAAGCTTTTTGGGAGAGGGAGTGTTTACAGAAAAGATGAATCAAATTTGTGTCACTCCATCCCCTATTTATAGTGCTAGGAAACCTAGTTTATTCCTAATTAAATTCTAAAAGATAAATATAAATAAATAAAGATAAAAGCTAAAATTAAATCTAAATAATAATCTTAACAATTATCCTAATATAATTAAAATTTAAATAGAGTCTTGTGTTTATAAAATCTCTTCTTTGCACTTTTGCCCCCAAGTCTTCCATACTTTGCATTTTCGGCACCACTTCTTTCCTACTTCGCATGCTGGCCCATTTTATCTTTAAATTAACGCTTTTTGCTCCTAAATTTCCGTTTGCCTTCAATTTAGTCCCTACAAGATAAAAACCATAAATAGCTCAAATTAATAGGATCATACTCAAAATAAATATGTAATTAATACATAAAAATATGTCATTCTAGAGTATTATCATACAAGATGCCACAATAATTGTCGAAGCAACTATGATCATTTCTGCTTAATTAAAAACCATTATACATTCAAATACAAGTAAATCATGCACATAATATGATAAGTAGTCATTTTTGGGTTTTATACGAGTTTACTAAAGCTCTATTGCTAACTCTAGGTCAAATTAGGCCTAAATTGTAAAGATTTTATAATTCCAAGTTGATGTCGCGACTCTCGGGGTTCCTCCTCATGATGCAACTCACTAACATAGGCTTTCGTGGCATCGAGTATACATCATCACGATGTAATTCTCTAGTTGATCTCGTCACGACGTTAAGAGTATGTCGTCGCGACGTGACTTACTATTTCTCAAAAGGACCAATTTGGAACAAGTTGGAAAGACCTTAAATAACACTCAAACATCCCAAATACAACCAATCTAACAATAAACATATTGCATTCAAGCCAAAATATACCAAAATGGTGCTTTTAGATAACACTAATCTACCAAATTCCAAAATCAACCATTTACGATACAAAACTGACTTAAACCCTAGGTATATGCCATATACTTATCAAAAGAGAACTTTAAAAACTTTGCTAAGTTTGGGATCGCCTCCTGGATGTTGAGACTACTTCTCATATTCTTGAGGATCACCTAAACCTTTGCACGGAGAATACAAACCGTACGCTGAGTGATAGGGCTCAGCGGTAGATTTATGATTCAAGATAATATAACATAACGTATCAATAACAATATAACATGTTACACATAGACAAAATATCTATCAATACATATTCCCAATTGCATCACAATTTCACAACCATTTCCACACAAAAGTGTACATATACCAATGTTTAACCAAACCGACTAACTTAACATTAGCATAACCGATTCAATTGCATATATCAAACCTATTTCAAAACATACTTGTAATTAATACCAATTTATAATTCAAGTACTCATAACCATGACATTATTACATTCAATCTCATATTCATTTCTCATCAACAATTCATTTTGACATATCATTTAACATTTACCATTTCATTTACCTTTTTAACCATCATTCAAACTCGTTTCTAGAATCTATTGACTCATTCATTTTCGGTTCGGACCCCTGAGCTTGTTTTCAATTGATTTACATAATCATCAATTTGTTTCCTCTATCTCAATTCACATATATACATATTTGGTTCAATAGCATCATATATCACCATATTCACATCATTTACCAAACTTACAATTTGCAACCCTATTAACTTGACTCAGACTTGGATGGATACACGGATCGTTCAACCAATACACCAAACTGGCACCTAGGTGCACCATCGGATAAACCTAAGTAGGGATAACTGGCACGTAAGTTGCATATTGGAACACGAAGCACATCACTAGCACACGAAGTGCATCTTGGTACACAAAGCTGCATCTTAGGGCACAAAGCACATCTTGGTACACGAAGTGCATCTTGGCATAAGAGGTGCATCCTGGTGCATAGTTCGTACACAAACCAATCCTATGACATGCCAACTATATTCAACTTAGCTCGACTAGTTAATAGGGGATCAATGTTAATTTTCATTTACAATTTAATACATATATTATTTCTCTATCATATTCATAAGATTAATCCATTTTATCATCATATCACATATATTTCATGCCATTCAATATATTTACACTCAATTCCACAACAAACATCATATTTCAAACTAATTTATACAACTTTACATTTTATTCATTTTTAGTCCTCTATCTCAACAATTCATATTCAAGCTCAATCCAATGGTAGTCCATGTCTCGATAATTGATCTCGGCTAAAGCAATTCAATTCAAAAATCCAATACTAACTCACCTCAACACCTTATAATGCAAAATGATATGTATATGCAGAAAATAATTGGTTCCCAAATCATAAAAATACAAACCGAAATTTCGAGCTATTTGTCGTCAACTTTTGATTTTCGTTTCCCTCTTGACGGTTTCGTGTCAATGTTAGCTAAATAAAATAAAAAAACATATAATATTATCAAGTTCCATTCAAATCTGAACCAATCACAATATCAAACATATTTTACAATTTATTCAATTTAGTCTTAAACTCAAGACAAACATAACTTTCAATCCAAAGCTCCGGATTGATCCTTGGATTAGCTTAATCAAGCTTCCAAGATAAAAAAAAAAAAAACTATAAAAATCAAATAAAAATGGTTGGGGACTTACTTGAAATTGAAGCTAAAAGCTTGGAAACCCTTAAAAATGGTGTCCTCCACTCTTCTTCTATACTTGGCCGGTTGGAGAAGATATCTCATCTCTCCTTCCACTTACATTTCTTTTTATAGTTAGATTATGGCTTAATTAACTTAATTTAATCATGTTTTATCTTAATTAATCAAATTTGTTTAATTAGTTAACTAACATCATTACCTTCCATTACATCATACTTAAACATGGTATAATTACTATTTTAAACCTTTTATTAATTGCAATTTAAGTCCCCAAGTCATTTTCTAATTAAAAATCTATAGCGATTGAACTTTACAATTTAGTCCCTGAGCCTTAATTAACCACAATTTTGGCTGAATTGATCATCCAAAAATTAATTCACCTATGTAATAACACTATAAATATATTTATTTAATATTTACGAACTCAATTTACTGAAATTGTGTAACACCCCTTACCCGTATTCGATGCTGGAACAGGGTACGAGGCATTACCAGACTTGTACACAAGCAAACATGCAAAACCGATACATGACTTCCCACTAAAAATTAAAACCTTTCATATCATATCTTAAACAAGCCTACGAGGCTTAAATCACACTTTAGGAACGGTTCGGAATCAAATCAAACTCTTCAAAAGATCTCTAAAAAGACTTAGAAAATTTTCATCAAACAGTCCACACGCCCGTGTGGAGAAAAGGACACGCCCGTGTGGAACTTCACATGCACGTGTTCCACACCCGTGTGGATTTATTTCTCATTTTGAACCTACATGGGTTTTCACACGGCCGGACACACGCCCGTGTCCATGTCTCGTGTCCCTCACACGGCCACGACACGCCCGTGTCTTAGCCCGTGTGCAAAAACCTTGGCATTCTGTTTCTGACGTCATCACCCCATAAATGTCACACGGCTAAGGCACACGCCCATGTCCTTCGACCGTGTGGCAAATTAAATTCCTAATTCAGGTGCAGACTTCACACGGCCTGGGTACATGCTCGTGCCTAAGGCCGTGTCTTCCACACGGTTGAGACATACGGCCGTGTCTTTGCCCGTATGGTTACTACTGAGCATACTGACTTGCCAACTTAGCATGTAGGGGGACACACGGTCTAACAACACGCCCATGGGCAGACCGTGTGTCACACACGGCCTAGACACACGCTCGTATGCCTACCCGTGTGGACAAGAACAAGGCTATTTACCAAGCCCTTATTGCCACCCCTACTTGCAACATCATAAACCACATTAAGTAACCAACTCATTCATGCATAAGTAAACTAATTAATCAACCATACACTTTGCACATTCATGAATAACCTCATTATTTCATTGATTGGTAAGAAAGAGCCATCAACTATGGCTTTATACAAAAGAATTCATTCCCAAATGAGCCAACACCTTTGGCCAAAACAATATGACATTTAACTAAAACTGAGTCCCTATACATGCCATACTCAAAATGCTAAATCTAACTATACCAAGATGTGCTGATAGTGTGGGTGATCCTCTGATTATCTCCGTATCCCGAGCTGGCTCTACGACACTATAAAACAAGGGAAAAGAGAAGGGAGTAAGCTTTAAGCTTAGTAAGTCTATATGTAAACAATAAGCATCATACCACATATTAATCCATCAAAAACATTGCATACTATGTAAAAACAATTCATATTATCATAATCACGCTTACTCATTTCAAAACTTACCACATCCCAAACACATATCATAAACAATGCTCACGTTTAGTTGCATTTATACCCTGCACTTATCATCACAAAGCCACATGTAACTTTACTTAGACAAATTTCTCGATGATCACTTCGGAATGTTGTTGAATACTTGGTGGTTTCGCACACAGCCCACCATTAATAATTTACAATGTGGTATCACACACAGCCCACCATTAATTACATGTTTACGGTGGTATCGCACACAGCCCACCATTAATTACATGTTTACGGTGGTATCGCACACAGCCCACCAAAGATAATAAATACGATGGTATCGCACACAGCCCATCGTTAATAAATAACAAGGTGGTATCGCACACAACCCACCATTAATTACATGTTTACGGTTGTTTATCCGTACCCATATTCCTATTCCGAAGGTTCATCCGAGAATTTCCTCATTTTCTACCATTTTTAATAAATTTCGCCAATAAGCATTTACATCCACACAATGTATTAATAGGTAAAAACATACGTAATAAGGATGTATCGTTTACACATAAACTTACCTCGATACAAAATATGTCAGTTTGCAATTTAGTCCGTAACCTTGCCTTTTCCCCGATCAAGGTTGATTCCACGTTCTTCTTGATCTATAATAATAAAATTTACTCATTTAATCACTACATAAATCAAGACACTTCAAAATTTCTACTTTGGCAAAAATTACAATTTTTGCCCTTATACTTTGGCAAAATTGTATTTTGCCCCTAGGCTCGTAAATCATTTTTCATCAAATTTCCTCATTTAACAAGCCTAGCTGAACATTTATTACTCTTATAACAACTCAAAATACCAATCATTTCATTCATTTACTACCCATTTTACAACCTTTACAAAAAGGTCTTTTTAGGTGTTTTCATGGAAACACCTCTCACAAAAGTTGTTTATTTAACAACCATAATTCATTTTATTCCTTAACATTACAAGGTTAACCTTACCTATGTTAATTGGATCCCACTAATTCGTTAACCTTACCTATGTTAACCTTTCACAAAAATCGTAATTTTTGGTATCAAAAAATAATTGTAATGACCTTACCTATGTTAACCTTTCACAAAAATCGTAATTTTTGATACCACTGGAAACCGAGTCATTACAAGGTTAACATAGGTAAGGCCATTACTTGACCTGTTAAGCATTATATGATTATGTCCCTCCTATGGTGTAAACTAGACTTGATTATGGGTTGGGCCACACATCCAGACCTAAAGGTCCAGCCGAAAAGTGGGAGGGTTTAGGCAAAAATATAGGCCCGAAAAATGTGATTCGTAAAAAATTGAGGCCCATTTTCTGAACAAGTCGAGCCTCGAGTAGGATTTTTGTCACACCCAATTCCTATTAAAGTCCAGAATTAAGAAGGATCATGTAACATCCTGAAAACCCCCTTGGTATAAAATAATATGATATAGATTCTTAGTGAAATAAGATGTAAAGAAAGTAAAGGATAAGGGATGTTAGAGAAAAAATGAAATAAGAAATTCAATTAAGTAAATTATAATTTAAAATCTTATTATTAGAAATAACGAATGAAAAAAGTAATAGTAATACGATGATGTATTAGTTTAGTAATACAACTAAAGTGATGTGTTAAGTTTATTGAACTGTTAAAGTTTACTATGACCATCTAGTAAAGGTGAGAAGAGACTATTTAACTTCAAATAAAAATTAGTAAGTTAGAATATCCTATACTTTGTATTGGAGGTCATGGAGTGGTATAGTAAGTTATACGTTAGCGATGTAATGCGAATTAAGTGAAGTGTATATTGTGGTTAAATAATGGAAGGTCAATATTTATGTAAAAAACTAGAATGATATATGAAGGTTATAGATAACCGATAGACTGAAAATATATACAAGAATACATGAATTCGTGAAGAAATGAAAGAAAGAAAATTATATGAATCAGAAGGATAAGTAAAATATATGTTCAAGAGACTGAAGAATTTAGAAGCAAGTGCATTATTGGGATAAATAAATTTTAGAGATATGATCACAAGGGAGAAGGATGTCAAGGCAATACAAGGAAGTAATGAAATAATGAAACTTATAGTTATTCAAAGTAAGAAAATTTCGAGAACGAAATTTTATTTAGGGAAGAATGTTTGTAATTCCTCCAAAATCATCATCCTAAATTTTGTAAAGTGATATATTCAGAAAGTATATAATTGAATTATCGATTAAATGAAATAAAGTATATCAATGTTAGTATAGGAACATATTGGATAATGGAGAGGGCCCAAAAATAAATGAATAAATTATAAAATAAAATATATAGTATTATATTGTGAGATATAAATTTGAGGTATTGACTAAATTGTGAAAAAGTGAAAAGTGATGGGGTCACAATGTGAATATTTAAAAGTTGAGAGGTTAAAGTGTAAATTCAAAAAGTTGAAGGACTAAAGGTGAAAATAACCAAAAGTAAAAAGGACATAAAAGGAAATATAAAACTTGACCAATGGCAAAATGGTCATTTAACAAAATAATAATAAATAAATAATTTTGAGAAAATTACCAAAATGTCATTGGATATATGAATGAATTATGGCCATTAGATTTGCTTAGCCTTGAAGTGTAAAATATGGGCCATTGGATTGTAATCATGATGATGATGATATTTTAAAAAATATATTAATAATAAATAAATTAGATATTTTAATAATGAAATGGTACTATAAAAAGGGAGAAAAGATGAAGAATTTTCTTCATCCTTCTATCCCCAACGTGAATAGAAAATGGAGGAGGAAAAAATATTTCCTTCTTTTACAATTTGGTCCTTAGTTATTCAATTCCACTATTTCGCCCCAGAATCATGAGAATTTCCATGAGCATCAAAAAGGAAAACGGAACCATATATTTTAGAGAGTATGTTCATCAACTTAGAAGCAAGAAACAAGTAGATGGAAGTAAAGAAAAATAGATGAAAAGAGAAGGATAGTGATGAAGTTGAGAAAGAAATGGAAAAGAAGCAAAAGAGAAGAAATTCTTGTCAAAAGAGGTAAGTTTTCAAACTAACCTTACTTGTATTTCAATGAGTTGAGTTAAATATATTGTGAATGAAAAGTATAATATGTGTGTATTTTAATTTATACATTAGAGATAAAAAAGTATTGATGAAGTATGACGTGAAGAGACACCGAGTTTTCAAGTGAGTGAGTGTATGATTTATAATTTTGACAAGTATTAAGGTAAAGAAATGAATATGTTATAAACATATAAATATAAGTGGTTAATTTGGACAGTAACTAAAAGTATAATAAATATATGTGGTTAGATGAAAGTTAGTGCAAATGAACCATGGGAAAGAAAATGTTTCTACTAAAACAGTTTTTGGACGGCAAAAGTAACTAAATTTTTAAAATTCACCAAAAATTGTAAAAATCGAAGTAGAGGTTGAATAAAATATGGAATTAAAGCCTATTGAGTCTAGATTTTCATAGAGGAAATGGTGTAAGCAATGATATTGTAGATTATGATATATAATAATTTTTGTGAGACAAAATCAGAATGATTTCGGGTTCCCCTATTCTAACTTTGAAAAATTATTATAAATTGTAAAAAAATGTTTATGAGATGGAATTCATATGAATAAAATATTAATGAGTCTATTTTCAAAGGAAATAAACTGTAAATTAATACGATACTTGTGCTGAAAGTTGATAAATTTTTAGTGAAGAAGGGTCAAAGCTTCTTAACAGCAAACCAGGGGAGGATTTAAAGAATTAGCTGTATTAATTGACTAAAGTAGAAATTCTGAAATTTTTATGGTGCAAATATCATTGAGTCTAGTTTCAAAAACAAAAATTGGATCTTAATTTTGAATTCTATGGGTCAAAATATAAATAATTTAGTGATTGTTACTCTAGTGGATAGTCTTGCTAAAAATAAGTAATTAGTGAAAACATAATTAATGTTGCATATAAGCATGCTATACTAGAAGTTGTAAATACTCGTATAATTATATATATGCACTTATAGGATGTGGACTGGAGAAGAGGAGGAGGAAAAATAATAGAAAAGTGTAATATTAAAAAGTTGTTATAAATGATGGAATTGTTAATGTACAAGAGAAGTGTAAATGAATTGATGGAACATTAAGTGAATAATTGTTTTATGATGTTTTAATGGACTTATTTGTAAACTTTTAATAGTTGTGGTAATCTTATAAATTTGATTGAGAATCATATGGTGTTGAAATATGGAAATAGATACATGTGAATGATATGAATGATACATTAGCTGAGTTGATTTGGAATGTGTTAATTGAAAAAGACTTAGGTGGTAAAAACTTGAAGTGCGGAAAAAAAGAGAGAATGAAACAGGGTGCACGTCACAACTTCGAACATACCACATCGCGACGAGCCAAAGTCAGTGAGTGACGTCATAACAAGGAACCCCAACGTCGCGACAATGACTCGAGGTTTTGAAAACTTTGTAATTTAGTCTCGATTCAATTATAAATTGTTACATGTGCCATAGAAAGTTTGAATTGAATTAAGACAGATTTTTAAATTATGTTGTAAATTCTATTTAGTCTTAGTAGTGCGATTAAAATGATTGAATGAATCAAATTTAACAGAAGTTGCTTCAGCAACGAATGTAACATTCCGGTGCTCGGTCCCAACGAGCGGGTCGGGTATTGGGGTGTTACAGATCGGGAGTTAATTGAAAGAATTTGTAGATTCGACGAACTCTACTGAAAATCTAGAAATTCTAGTAGTTCAATGATAAATAGTTGAATCTCACTTCTAGTTTAGTTAAGTTGGAATTGACTTGTAACACCCTCAACCAGATCTGTTTTGCCAGATCCGGATCTTGGGTATTACCAGACGAATACAGACAAAAACTTAATCTACTTATACAAATTTCAATTAAATTGCAAGTTAACATCGTATAGATCCAACCTAAATTACATAAATATATATACAATGGGAAAATAAAATTGCAACACATGATAATTTAATTACAATGATATCTAAATTGAAATTTTAATCTATTACAGTTATCCCAAAATATGGATTTCTAAGTAACATTTCAAACTTTGAACACGCAACACAATTTGCTTTGTATGCATAATAACCTGATACGCCATTTCATATGGTGTAACCCTGGCATTGTCCCTCATGGCGTAGAGTCACATTGTCTCACCTGAAACACAATACATACAAGATAAGTTCATAAGAACTTAGTGAGGGAAACATCATTTACCTGAGTAATACTTGCACATTGTAACTGGCGAATCATAATGACGATCTTATCGCTCTTAACCTTTAACTTTATCTCTAACGAGTACTTCCTCTGATTCTATTCTTATACACATCAGATACCATACCTCACTCTGCAATCATTCCTTTTCGATCATTGTCTTCTATACATCACTACATCCTTCAATTTCTAAGCTATCATATCTTCACAATTTGAGAATGAACTCGTATACAGATGACAGATACCTCCATTGAACAATCAAGCTTAAATTCTTATTCGGTTCACACTTTCAATGCAACTCCTTTACTTCTCTATATCTCTTCAATTCATTATTTTCAATCGACTCATCGTCTTATATAATACTTTACCGTGTAAACCATAGAGACAAGATACCAAACAACAAAAGGACATGTGGAACCAACATAACAAGAAAAAAATGGTTCTCTTGCTTCTACCGATTTGGTCAATCCTATCCGAGTTAGTTACATTGTGGCTATACTGTGTCATAACCTATCACCATTCAATCAAGCCTGGGCCACATCGTGCAAGCATCATGAGCATAATATTGGTATTTTTTTTCTTTGGACATCCAAAAACCCCTCAAGGTTTTATCATCTAAAGGTTCGTCTCCCCAAGTTCGAACCTATGACCTCATTCTACAAAAGTATTAATGCAACTCTGATACCATAGGATCTAAGATAGGGTAAACATGAATATCATTTATGGATAATTCAAGCACCTATAGTATGGTTAAGTTTTGAGGCTTATTATCTTTTTATTCTATCTTGTTTGCTTACAACTAAACTTGATCATGGGTTGGGCAAGGCCGATGCAATATTTTAGACTCGCTTTCTAGGCCCATCCTGACCTAAAAAATGGGCTTAAAATTTTGTCCAAGCCCTGCCCATATTAAAAATGCTAAAATTGAGTCCGACTTGGTTCAACTGTAATAAATGTTTTTAGATTTTTTATATAAAAACAAATTTAATACAATCAAATACACTAAAAATATTAAAATAAATATTTCCTAATAAATTGAAAATGAAAAAAAGTATAGGCATGTGATTCAGGTCGGGTTGGGCCTAAGATAAAGAATTTCTACCCGAGGCTCAGCCCGTTTAGAAAACGAGCCTTATTTATTATCCAAGCTCATTTTCCAGGCCTATATTTTTACCCAAACTCTCCCATTTTTCGGGCAAGCCTTTGGGTTTAGGCAAATGACCTGGTCCATGATCAAGTCTACTTGGAACCTATTCATTTGGTAATTTGTTAAATGAAAGTAATAAAAAAAAATGGATGATAGAACAAAGACGTTGGTACACCTTGTTGGTGGTAAAAGAAAGAATGGTACAAAAACTAATGTTGGAAGCACTTTCGATGCTCCTTTGATACAAAAATTATTTAGGTGGAGTATTCTTCAAGTATATATGTATTATCATGCTTTCATATTCAAGTTGTGTATAATTTTTTCAACAATATGATTGAGCTCTAGTTTATATTTACTAATTATGCAAATTAATATATATTAAGTAAATATTAATAAATTTAAAAACATTTAACAAGATTTTCTTTTCATATGTAATTAATACATGAAAATGTGGTTTTGATTTAATTGTGGCAAAGAAAATTTCATTTTCCAAAACTCTATTTTTTGTTAAATAAAATACATTAATACATATTAATAAAAAAATATAAAATAATATACAAATAATTAAATAATGCCTTTTGCTAGCAATCCAAATGAGCATGTGGTTAAAAGCTTTGTATTGACACCTCAAGATCCAGGTTAAGGTTCGAATCTTGGTGTTAACATCTCACCTTTCTAAGATTATAATGAAAGCTTGATTATACATATATATATATATATAATTTTCAAACTAATAAAATAGGAGAGAGGTCCACATAAATCTATGTAAAATTAAAGTAATTTTACACTTTTCAGTAATTTTTATACGATTAATATTTTAATAATTCAACCATCATATTTCATGTCTCTTTTATGTATACATGTCAAGTTTGACATAAAATAAAAATTTTTAACTATTCATTTTATGTAAAAAAAAAAAACTTTCAACCATTAAATATATATCAATATAAAAAATTATTTTAGATCAATATAATAGAAATAACGAATCGATTCAAAATTTGCATGCATGTCAAGTGCAAATATCTTGATAAATTTAATGAATGGACTTCTAATATATTAATTGTATAAAAAATTACAAAATGTGTAAAACCACTTTAATTTTACATCAGTGTAAAAGGATCACTCCCCAATATATTTCTAACCTAATACATGAATTAATTCACTATAAATAAAACACTATTTTTAATCTAATATCTTAACATATTAATTGGAAACTAAGTGTTACATTTTCCACTCTAACCGAACTAGAATTGGACCTCAACCATGTCCAATTCGATTTCTAACTTTCTTGTTTCTTCTAATATAGGCTGCCAGCTTGTTGTCTCTTTCAATTTAGTCCCTTATTCATTCTTATTTCTAGGTTAATTGGAAACCGGGTGTTACACTTCACTTTAGTCCTAAATTATACATTTAAGTCCTATTCATCTTTTAGGTCTTTTAAAGATTATTTGAGGCTTATTGGATCATTTCTAAGCTTTCTCTTAAATATGGTTGAAATTGAAAGTCGTTTGGGGCTTATTTAGGCCAAATTGAGCAGAAAAAAGGTAAAATGGGACACTTTTACAAATACTCACTATTCTAAGTATCAGTACAACTCCCCTAACATTATTCATTTTTTGCTCTCTAGAGTACTTGTACCGATACAAGTTATACAAGTATCGATACTTGTTTGCAAGGTACCTTAAATCAGGCCCAAAACACTCATTTTTATGCTATGGTTAATCCAATTCATTCCCAAACATCCATCAACCAATTTAGACCATAAAACATCTCAAATATCATATATATCATCATACATTCAAAACATAACCTAACTAAATTCCCTACACTATCATATTCTTCAAGCATTTTTCATCAGTACTCATAAATATACTTAACAATATTGATGTACATGCTATAACTAGTTCCAAAAGAAATATTTATACTCACTTTTAGACCTTGAGATGTGATGAGATCTGTTGAAACTAAATCTTCGTTAAAGTGCTTCAAATTAATTTATTCACCTAGACGTTAGAAAATAACACATTAAGCTTTTGAAAGCTTAGTAAGTACATTAAGAATTTAAACTTTCCATTACCTTAAATAAATTTAACATGTCAATACATTAAATATAACATTTTGAATTTAGCTAAATAATCATTAAATGTTGATTTGACTTACAATCTTATCGTATTTCACTTACCAATTCACTATCAAATTCACTTAACCTTTTTTTCATTTTGCCCATAGTAGACTTAACTGAACAAGTAGGATATGCAGAAAGAACAATGAAATGCACCAAAGCGCAGAATCACTGAAATGCTCTGAAGAGCCACTATCGCTGAATTGCACTGAAGTGTTACTATCACTAAGTTGCACTAAAGTGTCACTATTACTATGCGCGCTGAAAGTTTCCTAATGACATGTCATATATATCCAACATGTTCATGTCTTATCTACTTGGGCATTTATATTGTCATTTTCATCGCTATCTCTTATCAATTAATTATATATTAAACTTTACACTCTTTACAATTTAATCATTATTTTCATGAAAATAAATATTCACTAAATTATCACTTAAGCATCACTTAGAAATAAATTTACTATTATAAACACTTCATTCATATTCACAATTCAAGTATCTTTGTTTCATAATTCTAATTTTTTACACACTTTGCAAATTAGTCATTTTTACATCAATTTCACTACATTTAACTTTACAATCTTTCCAATTTAATCATTGCTATCATATAATTCGATAACCACTATATTCTCACTTCAATATACATTGCACTTCCATTCATCGCTTCACATAGATATTTTATTATAATATTTTAGTACACATAGTCACTTTTGAATATTTTACAATTTAGTCATTGGCAAAATGAAATTTAGTAACCACTATAAATCCACTTCAACATCAATTTGAATTTACCTCACTACCATATTCCACTTCATTTAAATCCACAACATACTATTTTATTTCACATATCAATTCTTTTGTACACCTAACTAATTAGTCCCTTTTTACCAAAATTCCACTACACTTAGTATATGCACTTTACCATTGAAATTCTTTTCATTTCAATAATACTTCTTATTCAATTTCATAATAAATAATATAATGTTCTTAAATAATTTAATCATACAATTATTGTTATAACAACTTAAATATATCCTACGCTTAGATTTAATTGGGTAAAACAAAACTCTTGAAGTACTTACACTTAAATGCTTAGATTTGCTTCCTTATTCCTTCTCTCACTCCTTTACTACCTCTTTTCCTTTGTCAAACAATCAATTCTCTTCTCTTTCACTTTATTAACATACCACATACACACAAGTTTTAATGTCAAAACAAGGATTAAATACTATTGTCATACATTTTAAATGAAACTAGTACGGAATCCATGACAAAATCTCACCATTCTTACCTTGCTTTTTTACTTCAAACTCTTTCTCCACTTTTCTCTCTCCTCCAATATGAACATAATATCTCTTCTCATGAAACAAAGCTTGTTATAAAGTTTCTCTATTGATTCTACTAAAAATCTATGAAATTTTTTTTAAGGATTTAAATTTGGTTTGGTTAAAAATGTTGGAAATGACCAAATTGTAAAAAAAAAAAAAAAACTATTCTTTTATGAAATGATGGTCGCGTTGGATGAGAAGAATGATGGTGAGAATTCTATCATATTCTCTCATAAAAATATATTATAATTGATTAAAATTATTAAAATGTATAATAAAATTCCCAACATTATCATTTTCATCCAATGGCCCATATTTATTCACAATTTTCATCAAAATCAAAGGGCTTAGAATGTGCCATAATTTATGAAATTATTTTCATAAATATTTATTTATGAGATGTCCATTTTACCCTTGAACTTTCTCTACAATCTCATATTTGATTCATGACACTTTCTTAGTATAGTTAACTTCTAATCCTTTCTCTATTTACTTTCAATTCAATTCAATCATTTATACTTTTAATTTTCTCACTTGTGCCCCAACACTTTTCACTTTCTTACAATTTAGTCAATACCTCGGATTTATTTTTCTTAATACAAGAGTGTAACATCCCTAACCCGTATCCATCGTCGAAACAGGGTTACAGAGTATTACAGGACAACAGAATAGTAAATCATTCAAATCATACTTTAATACAAACATAATCAAATTGCTTGGGCCTTAAGAAACTCAAATACTAACCAAAATACAAAATCAAAATGACATTAATCGGGTTAAAAACACATCAAAACCAATCTAATATGTGCCTAACCAATGTACCCTCATTGTTACCACAATTATATACAATTTAATCTCAAAATACACATTAATTCAATTCATCAACTCATCCAAGCAATGCCAAATCAAAATAACTAACAAAGTTACCACAACCACAACAAATCAAATATAGGTAAGCCACACATACTAACATAACAACTATACCTCATTCTCATACCCTTTGCAAATTGGTTATCTGCACAAAATATCATTCATAACATTTACATAAGCCAAACATTAACCAAAACAGCACAAGAGCCTATACATGCCATATAATCTGAATTTAACGTTTCAAAAACTATCGAGATAAACTGGATAGTGTGACTTGAGTGCTGATCCGATCGTCCAACCTTCTGAAAATCTATAATGACATTAAAGAACACAAGTAAGCTTAATGAAGCTTAGTAAGTTCGACGAGATAAACAAAAATCTTACCGAACTAAATATAATAAATCAAATAATAAAAATCATCCATGATATCTCCCTGTCATTCACAACTTCAATTGATAAATACATCCCTATTCAAATCAATACAAAGATAAATAACATGTCTTTCAAATTCATTAAATAAATCACTTTACCGAGATTTTTCCATTCGAAGAACAAATTACGGATAATAGTACATCGTCAACAGAAGCTCATAAGAGCTGGTCCTCCCGAATACGCCAACAGAAGCTCGAAAGCTGAACAGAAGCTCATAAGAGCTGAATAGAAGCTCGTAAGAGCTGAACTGAAGCTTGTAAGAGTTGATCCACCCAATCACGCCAAACAGAAAGTAAAACACGAGAGTTTGTAACAAATGCTAAACCCCGGTTTACTTGGGTAAAATGCCGATATCTCCCTCCAATACCATCTCCACTCCAAACCCTCGTCATACACCTAATCACGAATGTACTCAAATCACGCGTTCAATTCAAACTGAATATCCAATTCCATATTATAATTCAAACAATAATTCATTTCCAACAATAGAATATATGCATAATACCAATCATCAATTTATACAAATGTTAAATTTTAACCGTATGAACTTACCTGGACTGAATTGTAGTAATTGTAGAAGTTTAGGGATTATTTCACTATTTTTCCTTTTCCACGAGTATCTACGAGATCTTGATCTAATATAAAATTACTCATTTATTAGCATATATTTCATTTCCAATCTATTTTACAATTAATACCCTTTTATTTTTTGAATTTACGCAATTATCCTAAACTTTTACAATTTTTGCAATTTAATCCCTTAATTAGTTAATCTATCAAATTAACTAATTTTCTCAAATCAATAATCTATCCAAATATTCTAGGCCCTCATACAGCCCCTAATAAACCTAATATTCACTATCAAACCTTAATATTTTGACATTTTCACAATTTAATCCTAAAATCAATATTTAACAAAAAATCACTTTACAAAATCATCACACAACACAATCAAAGCTCCAAATCCATGTTATTCATCAAAAACATCTAATATTTATCAATGGAAACTTCTAAATTTTTTAACAGAATTAGAAACGAAGGTACGAATTAACTGGACCTAGTTGCAACGATCTAAAAAACATAAAAATTAAAAGAAACGGGCAAAATTTGCTTACCAAATAATCAAACCAAAGTTGGCCGAATATTAAGCCCTAGCTATGGCTTCCTTCTTTAACAATTTCGGTGGAAAAACAAAGGTTAAAGAAGATGACACGTTTTATTTGTTTTACTTTACTTTTAACTATTAAATTATTAATTTAACCTTTCTTATAATATTAAAATTCACCCATTTAATGTCCACCTTTGTCCATTATTTTTAAAAATGGTCTAATTGCCAACTAAGTCCCTTTTCCTTATTCAATAAACCATTTAATCACTCAAGTCAAATAGTGACTAAATTTTATATCTTTTACGATTTAGTCCTTTTTAATTAATTAACTATCGAAACGTTAAAATTTTTTAATAAAACTTTAATACCACCTTAATGACACTCTGTAAATATTTATAAAAATATTTAAGGCTCGGTTTATAGAAACGAGGTCCCGATACCTCACTTTCTAAAACCACTTAACCTTAGGGTCTTACCATTTGAACCTAATAAATCGTCATAAAATATAAATTACCAAATCAAAAACATTTTTAAAACCATATTTGACTCGTAAATATTAAATAATAATATTTACAAACTTACTCGCCAGATTTGGTAGCCTCGAAACTACTGTTTCCGACACCACTGAAAAATCGGACTGTTACAAAAAGTCTTTTCAATTCCTTCTAGTATGCAACTACCTTCCTATTTAACATCAATAATTCCAATATTATTTATTTCAAAAATACTAACACGTGTGGTCTCGTATTAGCATTATTCCCGACTTAAGGGTTTTAAGGATGTTACATTTCTCCCCCTTAAAATTTATCTGACTCTACTAGTTGTAGATACTTATCTCTCCCACAGTATGATATCTCCGTAGCACTTTCACTAAAGAAATTTCAGTATTTCTTAGTTCATTTACTTATCAAGCAAGGATTCTAACTAGTTCTTCCTCAAGAGCCAAATTTGATAAAATTTCAATAACTTCTAGTGAACTCACATGTAATGAAACAAACCAATATCTTCTCAACTTTGACACATGAAATATATTACAGATTCTATAAACCTCAAAACTCAACTTTCATTTCTTTCCAATTTGATGACTCTTTTTCCCCAAGGACATTTTTAGAAACACTTTCTCTCCCACACGATATTCAATATCTTTTCTCTTAAGATCTGCATGAAATTTATGTCTATCATAGCTATTTTTTTCAAATTATCTCTTTTATCAATTTCACTTTCCCTTCTGTTTCTTTGGTCAATCCAACCCTATTATCTTGTTTTCACTTCCATTCAAATGTTGTTACAGAGTATAAAGATATTGAAAAAACCTAATGTTCTGTCACTTACTAACACATCTAACACTTGGGACATAATTTACTATATCCTTTTGTCATTCTCTTCCATTAATGATACAGCTTGAATTCATGATATATTTTATTACTTCCCAAATGCATGACAATTGGGGTAAATATCTCAATAATACCAAAAAAAATCAAAATTTACCGGAAAGTATAGGTTTCAGGAAAATTGACCGGAAAGTGCAATTTCCAAAAACGCGCGCGTCAGTCGGTAGCGTTTTTGGGGAAAAAGCGACCTAAAAAGCGCGTCACGGGGAGCGCTTTTGGCCACCTCAAAGAAAAACGTTCCCACGAGGCGCGCTTTGCCGAGGTGGTGTGCGCGCCCCCAGGACGCGCTTTAGGCCGCTTTTTCCCAAAAATGCTTACCGGCGTGGACGCTGCTTTAGGAGGTTTTTCCTTCCTCCTCGGCAAAATAATTTTGAGGAGACGTTTGAACAAAACCGTGGCGAAAAACGCTTCCACGGACGCGCTTTTTGCTACTGATGGTATCGGGCACAATTATTTTGAGGAGACGTTGCGAGAACAAACCGTGATCAAAAACGCTCCCAACTTGAACCCCCGCCTATCGTGGCCACGTGCCAAAAACCCGCTTCCCGCAGGTAATTCTCGATCAATGGCGATGGGGACCGGGCATGTTGCGAATATAACATTGCAACACCCGATCTGATCGTTTAAAAAATTATAAAATTCAAAATTAATTAAAATTACATAATTAAAAATTTAATAATATTGAAAAATTAACATTCAAACTTACCATTTTCATTTGCTCGACGGCAATGTGCTTGTTGTCTAGGCGACGTAATTCCGACCATTGTACTTCGATAAAGTATTTTCAAATTTTCCAAAAATAGATATATTAAAAAAATTATAAAGGGCTTTTTCGTAAATAGTAAATGACTATTTTGAAATTTGAGCGTAAATTTCAAGGACTTTGAGAGAAACTTGAGAGCAAATTGAGAGAATAATGAGAAAAGATTGAAGTGTGAAAAAATGAAGGGTTGGGGGTATTTATAGTTTTTTTTTTTTTTGACCGTTGGGGGCCAACGGTCAAAAAAAAAAATTGATCAGCAGACGGCCTAAAAGCGGCCCCTGGGGAGCGCTTTAGGTCGCTTTTTCCCAAAAACGCACGCTGACGTGGACGCGTTTTTTGGGAAAATTGCACTTTCCGGTCAATTTTCCTGAAACTTATACTGTCTAGTAAATTTTGATTTTTTTTTGTATTATTGAGATATTTACCCTGACAATTGACCTACAATAAAATTCTCGAAGTATGCTTTATTTTAACTTATCAATATCGTAAACTATCTTGAAATCACAGCCTTTTCACTGTCCCTTTTTTAACATTCTCTCTTTGTGCATAATTAATATGTTGTAGTAAATGGGATTTTATTTTCAACTCAGTTAATATCACTCCATTTTATTCCAGACTTAGATGAAAATTAAGAAACAAAGATTTGAAAAATATTAGTTATGAAAATTTGGCAAGTAAAGGGTAAGTAGTTGACGTGTCAAAATTTGAATGGCTAATGGGAAAGATTGGAAGCCCGCCCACTTATCATCCTAAACCCTAACCCCGCCAATATCTCTCCTTCGGCTCTACCCTTTTATCAAAACAGAGCGCCACTTTTCACCCTTTCTCTCTTAACTCAAAACTCCAAACCCCCCTTCGCAACTGCTCCCTTTCGCCAGGTACCTCTTCCTTTTCCTTCTTTATCCCTACATCTCGATTTCGCCTTTTCTTTTTCGATTTTGTATTTCGTTTTATTTGATGGCATTGAATCGCTGATTCGTTTCCAAGCTTCGGTTCTGTTTGGTTACTGAGAAAAAAAAACTTGAGATTTGAAGCGCTTTTTTCCCTTTTGGCAGAGAAAAAAATGGACCGGTACCAGAAGGTGGAGAAGCCGAAGGCTGAGGCGCCGATAAACGAGAATGAGCTGAGGATTACAGCTCAAGGGAGAATGAGGAATTACATTTCTTACGCCATGACTCTGCTTCAGGTTTTTCCTTGTTTCGCTTAATATACCTTCCTCTGTTATTCTTTTCATGTCGGATATTTGCATTGTATTAGGCGTTAATTTAAGTGTGTTAAAATAGCGAGTAGCGTATTTTTGTTCTAAAAATATTCTGTTGTTGAGCTAAGGTCTCGTTTTATTTTACAGGAGAAAGGTGCAAACGAGATTGTGCTTAAAGCTACAGGTAGAGCTATAAACAAGACTGTCATGATTGCTGAATTAATTAAGGTAGTTGTTTGATTTTAATTGGTTATTGTTTCATTTATCTTAATTTTGTTGTTATCTATTCGTTTATGAATTCATGTCCATAGCTGCGTCATTCGTTTTCTTAATGATAATGTAATCTCTAAGCATTTGAGAACATGTTGGTTTTGTTATATCTCTCCCTTGCATATTCTCCAATTTGGAGTTAGAAAGATAAAGGAAGATACAAAATTATGAAATGCGATTGCTCTTATCTTTATAATCTCCCTCCCTTTTTTTTATGTGATTTTGTACTAAAATGTTTTAACTTATTCCAGAGGAGGATTGCTGGTCTTCATCAGAACACATCAACTGGATCAATAGACATAACTGATACATGGGAACCTCTAGAAGAAGGCCTGCTGCCGTAAGAACCTAGATTTCCTATTCTTTCTGAGTTCGGGCATTCATTTTCTAGCTAGAACTGATGTCTCATCGCCTCTAATCTATGGTTTACTTGAACAGCCTAGAAACCACTCGCCATGTTTCGATAATCACGATTACTTTGTCTAAAAAAGTTCTGGATTCATCTTCAATAGGGTAATTGGCGACTACTTGTCTGTATTTAAAAGCACGCAATGTTGAATATATTATTGTTCTTTGAGCCCTGTTATTTACTATGATTGTCTTGGCATGCTGCTCTTTCGGTCTGCAACATGTTATGATGTTAGATATCAACCTCCAATTCCAACTGATCAAGTGAAGGCATCAGCCGAAATTGAGGGAAATGGAGGAGGTAAGGCAATAATGGACGATTATTGATGATTATGCAAGTCTGCTTTATGCTGTGTCTGGTATGAATTGATACTTATACTCCATCTCATGCAAATTAGAGGACTCTGCTGACACCCAAGGCAAAGGACATGGTGGTCAAGGAAAATATGGAGGTATATAAGCAAAACATCCATGGCTTGTTCTGTACTGATGTGAAATAATCGTGACCTAAGTTTGAGTCATAAAGGCGTGTTTGGAAAAAGTCATATTCATTCTTTTATGTTGGAGACAATTAGAGTTAAAATCCTTTCACAGATTCAGCTATGGTATCTTCCTCTCTTCAACTTGTACTGGATATGAGCTTCAAAACGTGGATGTGCTTAGAATGGTGATGAGATTAATGAAAACTTGAATTTGATGATAAATTAAGATTCAATTATATCCTTTTGGTGATAAAAAGGGTGAAGAGGACAGTAAAGCAACAGTCTTGACTGCACAGTTGGTGCTGTGCCTTCTGTTGGTTGCAAATAATTGCTATGTGTCGTAGCACGTTTTATGCTTTCTTTATCTGAATATCTGTAGAACAGATTTTTGGTTCTAAGGCATTTTCTTGGAATGAGATGGCAATAATCCTTGGCTTGGTGATTGATTGGGAAAGTCTGTTATCCAGATTTGTGCTGTGTATCATCAAATCATGTCTTTTCTTTTTCATGAATTTATTGGAGCACATGTGAAACAAAACTTACGTATAAGTTTAACTTGTGCAGGCAATATCAATGGTGGCATGGTGGACCATAGGAATGGAGGATGGGATGGCGGTCGAGGTTATGGAGGCAGAGGTCGGGGTCGTGGGAGGGGACGTGGTTTCCGAGGGCGTGGTAGAGGGTATGGTGGTGGAAATATGCAGCGGGACTCAGGATATTACAACGGTAATGATCCATCAGGACCATTGCCTGGCCAGGGTCGTGGTAAATCTTTGCTTCCAATGTTTCTTTTGGTTTTGCCGATCTGTTTTACTGACTTAACTTTTAGTTTAGTGACTTGACGTATCCAGAAACCAATATTTTTTTCTCTCAAGAAACAGATTTACAAGAAGCTAGTTTCTTAGTTGAGAGTCTTTAGGCAGTGTTTCTCTGTTATCAGTCGCTGCTGATAAATGTCATCATGGGGTTTCTTTGTTAATTATCACTGCTGATAATGTTATCAAGTGGTTACTTCTGGTAGAATTTTCTTTTGGCGAATGAGTTGCTTTAAAAAGAGAGCATAAATTATGGATTACACATGGTTTAACGTCCAGTGTATTGCCAATAATCTTTATTAATAATCCTTCAAGTTGCAAGTATGTGATTGATTATTGGTTTAGAAGAAAACAAAATATATATGAATCTCCATAAAAGGATTAGCTTCCCTTTTTCCCTCATATTCAATGCATGCCTACACATCATTTTATTAGAACAATTACATTCACCATTTTTGTGTAAAATCACTGGTTGCAGGTGGACGTGGGAGAGGACGAGGACGTGGTCGCGGACCTCCTGGTCAAGGTTTCAGATCTGATGGTCCATTCCAGAAAGCTGCTTGAGCATCTACAGAAGTATGGCTTTAAATTGAAACCTAACCAGTGGATGGCTGCTGGCCTTTACGCATTATTTAAGGCTTTGATTGGTAAGAGACCTTATCTATTGTTTTCTAGGCCGCAATTTTTGAGGGAAATTGGTAGGTAGATGATATTTTATCACGCGCCGCCAATGTTTGTGCAATTTTTTCAGTTATTTTTAGATTATTATTGAAAATGATTTTCTCGAAATAATAGAGCAGCAGTCTTGTCGTCTTTTTTAGAATGACGTTTGCCTTGTTGCTTAATATTTTTTTGACATTAATCTCACTATAAATTTTTATTATATCAACTTTTTTTTATGCAATGATTAAAATTATTTATAATTTCTCTCCAATCTTTAAATAAAAGGATAATGCGTTTCAGTGCACTCAAAACTACGTCTTCTTGCACTGGCAACCATATCTATATCGATTGAGTTAAGACTCGATCAGCTTATTGCTTAATATTTAAAGAATAAATGATATATTTAGTGAATTTAAAATGGTTGCCATTAATTCATATTTTAAAATTTAATAATTTAATAATTTATATTTATGATAAAAAGAAATAAGAAACAAGATTAATGGTTATATATGGAATATACGACCTAGTATGATCTTGTCATATGTATTTAATAAAATGGAATAATAAAGTATATTTATAAATTATAATAATTAGAAATATATTTTTAATAAAATAATAATCATAATAACTTTTTTTTTTTAATATTAAAAGTTGTAGATATTAATTCAATAGTCTTTACTGTAAATTCAAAATAGGAGCAGTGGATATATGATTGTGAATGAATGTGATACATTTACCCACTCTCCTTCCTGTTTCCTTTAATGTATATCTAAAAAGCAAGTATGGTCCAATATAGTGGTGTTCACGAGTTGTTGACTTGTTTAATTTTCTAGTCAAATCTCTTTTTAATGAAACATGATATTTCATTACGTTGTTTCATTCAAACTAATTTTAATAAGATGAACGTCAAAAATGAGATTAAGAAATTATCTTTTGTTTTTATTTTCATTTAATATAATATAAAAAAAGCAACTTTTTGAATGTTTTTATTTATTGTTTCAATTGTAGATTTAAACTTCTAAGATCTTTTAAAATGTTTTTATTTTCTTATAAAATATATAATTATTTATGAAGACAATTTCATATATTTATATTAATATATAAAATCAATCTGTGATAATATATAACCTGCTTATGTAACGTCTTTTAATCAATCCTGGAAATTAATAAGAGCCCGAAATAAAAGATGATACGACGATAGTCATTGTCGTTCACATGTTACTCTTTTTTTTTTTCTTTTGGTTGTCGGCAAGCGAGACAGTTTCAGATTTTAAATCTCAGAAGGTGGTTAAATTTTGCTATCAGTCCTAATACCATTATGCTATTTTCAAAATTCTATATCCTACTTATTTAATCTACATGATTAGCTTTTATTGTCAAGTAATGTTCACAAAAGCAGCCCTTATTTTAGTTAATATTATCGTTTGACTCAAGATTGAATTTCAAAATCTAAAGGACTAAAAATGTTTAAATTAGATAATAATGACTAAATCTACAACTTACCTATAATACTAGACTAATAGTAGAATTTAAGCTAACGAATTTAATTGTTATCGTTTGAGTTAGGACTGAAATGTTAGAATTCGAAAAAGTATTGAAACTAAAGTTGATCAAATTAAAATATAAGGATTAAATTTATAGGGACTAAGAACATAATTTGACCGTGTTGTAGTAGGGTAGTTTTTATCTATGGGATGGGCTTATTATGTGGGCTAGTTTGCTAGGTCAAACTCTTATTTGAACATTAGATCCGTGGCCGAAGGGCTCATAATAATAATAATAATACAAAGATTAGGTGATGTGTCTCCCCTATTATTAACGAAAAATAAGTGCAAATGAAGATAGTAGGCATGTGACTGAGGCAGAAGTAAAGTGATAGACGTCAAGGGAACTCATAAAAATAATTTTGATTTTTATAATTTTTATAATTGTTTTATGTTTTAAAATTATAAAAACATAAAACAATTATAAAAATTATAAAAATCAAAATTATTTTAAAAATAAGTATACCAATTAACATGGTTGTCTAGGTTCATTTGAATTTGGACACCCATTTGTCTATATTAATTTTGAAATTATAAAAAATTATAAAAATCATTAAAATTATATGGTTTTTAATTAATTTCTAATAAATTTTTATAAAATTTAATGCTTTTTTAATAATTTTATGTTATTTTTTTATAATTTTAGAATGAATTACAAATGGGTGTCCAGATTCAAATGAACCTAGACAACTGTTCGTCCAGTTTCATTGTATACTTATTTTTAAAATAATTTTTTTACTGATGTGACAATGCCATGACAACAATCGAGCTGACATGGTGTCTGTTAATGGCCACGTCAACGTTACCTTAAATACTAATGATCAATGTTAGTTAAAGGCTCTATTTGGCTAATTTTGTTAGTTTAAGGGTTTAATTGAGTGTAAAAAGTTCAAGACGCATAATTAAATTTTTTTTTTTGAAAAGTTAGAGGGCTTATAATACCATTAAACCTTTTTTTAAAGTAAAATAATGACTTAAAAATTTAAAATTAAAGAGATTAGTTTATAAAAATAAACAAAATTCTTCTTCCCACCCTCTGCTCACATAACCAAAACTTTTCATGAGGCTTTACATTGTAACTTTCACTTCCTTGATTAAAAATTGTAACTTTGATAGAGCCAATGAAACAATGTAGTGTCTGGTAAGGAATTTTACTGAACTCCAGAGGTTAAAGGAGGCTGTTGGGATGATCTTTGTGATGCAAAATCATGGCTTTAAGCTAAATGTTGAAACCTTTAATTGTATTTTGGGGGTTGGATTTTGAAAAAGCAATAAGTTTGCTTCTTGTTTAAATTAATGTCCAATCTAACATCCAGACACAAGTTTGAACATGACAGTGAACAAAGGTAAATAATAAAGAGAGAAAAGGAAGAGGTAACTCTCAAAGTTTGTTAACACAGTTCGGAAACAATTCTACTCTGTAGAGTCTTATTCAATGAATGATTTATTCAACAACTGGTCCAACCACATATTGGCTAAAGCCCAATCTACCTTTGCACAAGAAGCAATTGTAGCCCCAATAGATAGCCCCAACTTGTTACTAGGAGTGTTCAAATAGTCGGTTCGGTTATTAACCGAACCGAACTAGCATTAACCAAATTAATCGAACTGTATAATCTTTTAACCGTTAACCGAATCGAAATATTTCGGTTAATTTGGTCGGTTAACCGAATTAACCGAAATTTATATGTTTTTGTCTTTTGGTTAAAACAAGTATAAAGCATATCAAAAAATACATTGATAATGTTCATTTGTCTTGAAAGTTAACCGAATTAACTGAAATTTTAAGTCTTGAAACACTACATAATTATTAAGTTCGATTAATTTGGTTAATTACCCGATTTCGAACCAAATTAACCAATAACCGAAATTTCAAAAAATCATTAATCGACCTTCGACTGAACTAAGTTAGGCCACCGATCGATTAATCGAATTAGATTAGTTCGACCGATTAGTTCAATTTTAACCGAAGTTTAAACACCCTTACTTGTTAGAACTACTTACCCAATTACCTTACTTACAATCAGTTTAGGCTTTCTTAAAGAATGCCCATAAAATGAGTGTGAAAATACAAGTAAAAAAACATTAAAGATGCCAACAAAATCAGTACAAATCACTCTTCAAAGATGCATCTTCAACATACGAATTGTTGCCTATTTATAGGCCAAACTAGACAGCCTTCCAGATAAGATTTTGTAGAGAAAAATACTTCAATTTGGTGCAAAATAATCCAGAATAAAGTCCTTCAATATATATATATATATATATATATTCCAAAACACAGCCTTATCATCCAAGTAACATCATTAGCTAAATCCATAAGATAAGGCTTAAAGGACAAGTATAAGTCTTAAGGGATAAAGTATGTCGATCTCATGGTCTCTAGAATTAGCCAAATTCGATCATTATGTTTTAAGATGAAATAAAAGACGTTTTGAGATTCATTTGCTTATGGAGAAAATAATCATGGAGGACCAAGTAAAAAATGCCAACATCCAACTCCATCTAAGCTCTCCTAAAGACTTGTTTAGACTGCTGTTTTAGGATCTGTCTGGACAACTATTTAAACATGGGAATGAACAGATAGTCCAAGGAGTTGTTTAAACAAGGGTCGAAACATCAGCACTAGACAACTATAGTCCCAACAATTTCGAACAGGGGTTGCTTGATTATTTGAAAAAAAGGTGTTTGATGAATTGTTTGAGGGAAGTGTTGGGAGGGGGAGGAAATCAAAGGTTGATAAGTGGTTAAAGGAAATGTTGGAAAGAGGGTACATTGTTGATAATGCTATCATCATCTCCTTCAGTCACCTCGCACCATCGACTCACATCACTGAAACATCATCTTCACCATCCTCACTTAACATTGAAAGCAACAATCAACCATCCAACTTGAAGAACCATAGAAATCAAACCTAAAAATCCCACCAATACCACAGTCAACAAAGCCGAACAAAACAAAAGGGAGAGAGAGAGAGAGAGAGTCTTGCATAAAAAAGGAGTTAATAAATTAAAAAAAAAAAGAAAAAAGAAGAAGAGAAATAAAAAAAAAAAAGGTGAAAAGAACTTATTGAATGGTTGAAAGTTAGCTGCCAACAAAAGAAGAAACATACTAGAAAATCCAGTTGAATCAATCACCGAATTAAAAGAACAAAACATAGGCAGGTCGAGGCTAAAGGTTTAAGTTTGAGCACTTTGGGTTTGATTCTCGGAAATTTCAATCGTGAAGTTGAAAAGGGTGATGGGAACTTCGTTTCTATGGTGTCAACGATGTGAAGGATGCTAGAGTGTGTCTGAGCAATCGTTGTTCATTGAAAGATGCTTAAGTTTCATAGCTATTTATTTGATTTTTATTTTTTATTCTTAATTTCTCATTTAATAAAATTATTTTCTTTAATTTTAAATTTTCATTTCTGTTGAGATCGAAATACACCAAGAGGGGGTGAATTGGTGTTTTAAAAGGTTTTGATAAATGACAAAAATCAAATGACTCAAGAAATTATAGTGGTTCAACCTCAATTGCCTACATCCACTACCTTAGCTTTCCTCAACTAAGCATTTCCCAAATCTGCTAGATTTGAACCTTTAAGGACAAGGTTTAACCTTACAAATCCCTACCTTTTCAAATGTAAGATAGAATCACTTCCCCTTAAGGTTTTCTACCCAAAACCTTAAGTAATACCTCAACAATGAGAGAAAAATAATGACGAATAAGATGATACCACTAAAAGGTAGATAATCAACAATTAAGCACTCTCACACAAAGTTACAACACTTGAAAGAATATAGAAAACTTAACCCACAAGTGTGTATAAGAAATATTTAGTAAAAGATTGAAAAAGATTGGAAAATTGAGTTCTTGGAAGTTAGACACTTGTTTCTTGTCTTTTTTTGACTTCAATGGGGAGCCTTAACCTTGTATTTAAATCCTCTAACAACCTTGTGGATGTTGGTAGCTGTTAGAAACAAAATGGAGTCGTTGTAGCTATAAAAATCAACATTAAATGCAGTCTGCAGTTTCGTTGTATCAGTAGAAGAAAACTTGTATCGGTAGAAGTCTTTCCAAAATATGACTATTGGGCTCTTTCTATCGGTATTAGTCCTCTTGTATCAGTATAACTCTAAGGGTTTCATTTGGTCGGTAGAATTCATCAAAGTATCGGTAGAAGTGCAGGGGATGCTGAACTTTAGCTACTGTCTTAACTTGTTTCAGTAGAAGTCCTCAAGGTATTGGTTGAACTCTGGTGGTTTCAACTCGTATCGGTAGAAACCATCAGAGTTTCAGTAGAAATGTAGGAGAGGTTAAACCTTGGCTACTGTTTTGACTTGTTGCGGTAGAAGTCCTCAAGGTAGCGGTAGAACTCTGAGGATATCGGTAGATCTGACCAGGGTATCGATAGAAGTCCCAGGCCAAAACTACCTTGCTTACTGGAGTGTGTTCTACCGATTGAAGTTCGGGTTGTATCGGTAGAACCCAAAGTTGTATCGGTAGAGCTTCCAGTTCTACTGGTAGAATTCTGTAGCCTTTTCAAAGTCATTTTCATCTTGAGTTTTACCGATACTTGTCCACCTAAGTATCAGTAGTAGTCCTTCAGACTTCAAAAAACTCGTTAAAAATCAAGTTAATTTAAGGCTTTTTAAAAGTTTATTTTGTCCAACACTTTGAAAATAATTTTCAGAACTTATAAACAATTGTTGCAAATTTAAGTAGTGGATTTTTAATATTCTTTTTGTTATATCAAAATACTTGAAAAACTAGAGCTAACAATTTCATTATTTTAAATTTAAAAAAGTTTTCCTAGCAAATCAGATTTCGACATGTGAATTATTAAATCTAATCATTAATTATTTAACGGACCATCAGGGGCCTTGACAGAAATGATAATTACGAGGGTCCAATTGATTGTAAACTGTGGATTATGTGCCTAATTGAGTGTACTTTTAATTGCGGGCTCAATTGATCTTTGAAGTATTTCAAAGGGCCTTTTTTAGTACTTTTAACCTATTGAAAAATAAACCAAATCAAATTTCATGTAAGAAAGTATCAATATATATGGATGTTCCTTTTTTTCTATTATGATTTTAGTACTTGTTTTTTTTTGGTATAATGATTTTGGTACATATTAATAAAAGTGAAGCCAAAATTTTTATTTAAAAACAAATATAAAACCATAAAACTTTGGAGGTTAGAATTAAAAATTTTGTGCTAAAAAAGCTTAAATTGAAGTATTGATTTTTTGGAGAAGACAAAATTATAATTTTATATCTATACTATATATAGTTTATATCTATATTATTATAATGTTTTTAAATGAGTTGGTGCCATTCATCAACCGGGTTCTAGCTCAGTTGTGAATTTACTAAAAACGCATTTATTTTACAAAGCAACAAGTATTATTTCTAGAGTATCTATACTATATATAATCCCTTTGACTAAGTTGATGTCACCCATTAATTGAGCCCCAACTCAATTGTGAATTTATAAAAAGCCAATTTATTTTACTAAGGAAGAAGTGTTATTTTGAGGGAATCTATACTCTAGATATTTTGATAAATCTTGATAAATATATGCATATCACAAGGTTTGAACTTAAGACTCTTTAATATTTATTTTTTCTTTACTATTTCAAATAAGGCTATTGTAATAGGCCCAATTTGCCCGGGCCCACAAGTCATACAAATAAATAAATACAATAAAACAATTTTAAACCAAATAAAATGTCCATTGTCCATTTACATAGCCCAAATACATTACAACCCAAATCATTAACACCCAAATAACCCTGACCCAAGTACACCTAGGCCCAGTGGCCCAAAAATTAAAGGAGCCCAATTAGCCCAAAATAGTTTCAGCTGTTGGAAACCTTAGCAAGGGTCTCGCGCCGCAAGCACCCAACGGAGGCCCCTCGTCAAGCCGTGATCCACGCGCGAATCACGCCCTATCGCCACCGCGTCCCGCGCCATTCACCTGCAAACAAGGAAAGGAAATAGACAGTAGCAGTAGATTGAGATTTCTCATTTATTTTTCCGATTTTATTTTGGGTTATAAATAACCTCAGCACAATCTGTAAAAAGGGGGGGGAGGCAAATATACACAAGAGAATACAGAGAATTTTTTTAGATATACACAATAAAAAACAAACAAAGGTTTATCTTTTTTTTTCTTTTTTTTTTTCCGAATCGGCTAACATATAAAGTTTACGTTTTTATTTTTATTTTTTTGTACTATACATATATATATTTTTAAATAAACTGTAAAAAAAAAAGGAAAAAAAAACTCATCTTTTGAAATTACGCTACTCGCTGTGCGGCGGACGTGGTGGGCCACGCGAGAGCCAGCGAGTTACGCCGAAACCGCCAGCCAGGAGAGAGCTTTCAGAGAGGGCTCTTTGTTTTTTTTTGGAGAAACAGCATAAAATGATTTTTTTAGGCTAAAAAGTGGTATTTATATACCAGTGAAACGACGCCGTTTTGAGGGTCATTTTCGGAGGCCAAAACGACGTCGTTTTGAGCCTTCGATCCGCGACCCGACCCAGTAAGCCCAGGATCCGCGTGTTTTTTTGCGAAAGGGCTATTTGCGCTTTTAGCCCTTCCGCATTTTTTGTTTTTTTAAATTAAGTTTATTTTATTTTTAATTTTGCCCGATAATTTACAACGGTTTTCAATTGGGTCCTCCCTGCTGCTGTGCGTTTTGGAGGGAGGGAATATTTCCCCTTTTAGTCCCTCCATGTTATCCGCGCATTCGAATAGGTCCCTCATTTTTTATTTTCTTCAAAATTCGCCCCAAACTTTTATTTTTAGTTCAATTTCGTCTTTTTTATATTTCTTTTGTCTTTTTTTATTTTATTATTAATTTTATTTTATTATTTTATTATTTTTACTATTATTTGTACATTAACATATATTATTTTCATTACTATTATTATTATTATTATTATTATTATTATTATTATTATTATTATTATCACTTTCAATATTGCTATTTACTATTTCTATTTTCACCACTATTTTTATTGTTATTACCATTAATCTTAATATTATTACTATTATTTTATTATTAGTACTATTTTTATTTTTACTATTACTTTTATTATTATTTTCATTATTATATTTATTATTATTACTAGTACTATTATTATTATTATTTTATCATCGACATTATTATTGCTATTTTTATTATTTCTATTATTTCTATTATTTTTACTATTACTATTTGTTTATTAATATATGTTATATTATTATTATTATTATTATTATTATTATTTACTATTATTTTTAATATTACTACTACTATTATTATTTTCTTTATTATTATTAACTTTATTATTATTATTATAATATTATTATTATTTTATTATACATAATACTTATTTTTTATTTGATTTACTACTGGTTATTATTTTTAACATATCATTATTATTATTTTCATTATTCTTACTTAAATTCTGTATTAGTATTATTAGTTAATTAATTTTTATTATTTTACTTAGAAAATACTAAAATCTAATATCATATATTTGTTTCATTTACTCACTTATTCTTTTATTTATTTATTTATCTCATTATTTATTTATTCTCTTACTTATATATATATGTACATATTTTTGTTTTTTTACTTTTATTCTTGAATTTCTAAATAGGCTCGTATTTTTGGTTTATTGTGTTTCTACTATCATGATCTTTATGCTTTATTAATTTATTAGATTTATGTTGTGTAATTGTTCTTTAAAATATGAGATTTTGTTTTGAAATAAGCAAACACTCCGCGTTCAAAGATTCGAAAGAAATCGTACCCTAACTTAGTGGGTTTCGATTTTTCTCATCGAGTTTAAATAACCAATTATTTTTAAATCAAACATATAAGTTAAATCAAAACTTATTCTCGAGAATTCAAAATGTTGTATCCTAACTTATTGGATATGATGTTTTGTGTCTCGAGGTAAGAATTTTCTACAAATAAAGGCGAACCTAGTTTCGAAGTCATGAGATGTTACATCCTAACTTATTGGGTATATCATTTATTTCTTTGAGATAGGTAAGTTTTGGCTTTCTTTCAAATAAAAGGATCATATTTTAATTTTTTTTAAAGTTTCAACATTAGGACATCAGATTATCAATTAGGTACCAAATTTTGGGCATACGAGGGTGCTAACCCTTCCTCGTACGTAACCGACTTCCGAACCCGTTTCTTGTATTTCGTAGACCAAAATCAATGTTTTGAAATAAAACGTTTTATAAGGTGATCCAATCACACCTAAGTAAAAAGGGATTGGTGGCGACTCCCGTTTTTGTTTTTTTTAAAAGTCGACCCCCGTTTTTCATAAACTTTAAAAATGGTTTCGACAGCTTGGCGACTCCACTGGGGACCAATAAGAGAGTCAAGCCGTAAAATTAATTATTTCTTGTCCTTTTGTCCAAATTTAAAAGTTTGATTTGAAAAACCATGATCCTTTTTAATGCATGTGGTTCTATTTTATAAAATATCTCTGCATTGCATTGCATGACCGTTGTGGTCGTACCTTTAAGTGGGAGAGAGAAGCTATGCGTTAGTGAGGTTTTCACCTCCGCATGGGCTAGTGGATTGCTTCTGGGATACATCTGTACCTATGTCTTCGTGAAGTTTTCACTTCCGCATGGCCATAGGGAAATGTATTCCCCTGAACCGAACTCGGTCCGTATGAGCCTATAATGGGTGAGGATCGAGGAATCTGCTGATTCTGGTACCTCAACTTTAGAGCTAAACCACAAGTAGAAAACATAAGGACTTACCCTAAGCAGAACTATGCCAAACCTTAGTAGCTACCCAGATATGTGTTTGTTTATTTTACTTGCTTTATATTTTATTCCATGGTACTAACTTGTTGTGTTTTAATTTTTGTGCATGTCATTTCATATTTTAAGAGGTATCGATTCACGGTCAGTTTCTAAGTTAGAAAGCTGATTATGGAGAACGAATTCCTTGATAAAGTGGAAGACAATGCAACCGTCCGCATGTGGTCAGAGAAAACGCAATTAGAGAAAGGGAATAGTTTAGCTGAGGGGTATGTGTTGGAACTCCGGGATTTCGCTCGTATTAGTGTCACGCAAAATGAACTCCAAGAGTTAAAAGGAATATGGACCCAGTGGGACGATGAGGCAAAACAACTGTTCTATCGTAATTATGGTGATCTACCTTATTTGCTCGACGTCAAGGTAGATAAGCATCTGTTCCGGGCTATGACTCAGTTTTAGAATTCTGCTTATAGCTGTTTCTCTTTCGGGAAAGTAGATTTAGTACCCACGGTGGAGGAATATACAACCTTGCTTCGCTGTCCAAGGATACAAGTCAAAAAAGCTTATTCTAGGGCTGCTAGTGTCCCAACTTTTGTGAAGAAGTTAATGAATATCACCGGGATGAGTGAGCAGTGGGTTGCAGCCAGAATTCAAGAGAAAGGTGAGGGTAAATGCATACCTTGGGTGAGCTTGAAGGACCTGATTCTAGCACATCCAGATGTAAAGAAGAGGATTGACGTCTTTGCCCTGAGTATTTATGGTTTGGTAATTTTTTCTAAAGCTCTGAGACATGTAGATGAAGCAGTTACTGATCTATTCGATCGACTTGACAAAGGGGTCACGCCCGTACCTGCGATCTTAGCCGAGACGTTCAGATCTTTGAATGCATGTCGAAGAAGCGGTGAAGGCGAGTTCATTGGATGCTTGCATGATTGTTATTAGTTTGGTTCCTGAGTCATTTTTGGAAGGTGGAAAAAGTTTCTTATCGGGTTTTTTCTGAGAATTATTCTCCATTAAAAGAAATAGTAGCTACACCAAGGAGAGAAGACGTGTCCGAGGAAAACTGGATGGAGCTTCTGCAAAACCTTCAAGAGGAGGATATTGAGTGGAGGGCTTCTTAGATGATTCTCGACGAAATCCTTTATCGGTGTGGGAGTTTTGGCTGGGTTCCTTTACTTGGAATTTGGGGAGCCGTTGGGTATGCCCCTTTGCTCGTACTGAGGCAATATGGATCAAGACAGTTTGTACCAACGACATATGGGCTGGCTAAATGTGAGTTCTCATACAGAGGGAAAAGCTATAAGAAGAGGGTTAAGGATATTTTTAGTGCTTGGAATCAAATTCATAGGATGAAGAGATTATCCGCAGGCCCAATGACGACCACAGAATACAGTGGATGGATGATTAGAAGGATTAATGATAACATCCCCGAGCTGAATCTAGAAGGTGCCCGATCAAGAGAGGAATGCTTGCAAGTGGTCCCATCAGAGTTAGAGATTGTAAAATAAGATTTCGAAAAGATGAGTTAAGAGCTTGGAAAGAGGATAGAGAAGTTGGAAGAAGAGAAAATGTATCTAAGGTTAGACGTGGATGTTCAGAAACTGGAGGCCGATAAGTTAAGAAATGGGAAGAAAAGGGTCGAGGAAGACCTGGACAACCTAAAGACCGAGTATAAGAAGCTGCGTCTATCAATGAAAAATACCGAATTGGGGAAGACTTCGAAACAGTGGCAATAGGAGATTTAAGAGGAAAAGGCCAAAGCTGACCATTGGGAGAGGAAGTTCCAAGAGATGCAGATGCGAAACGAAGCCCTAGAAAGAAGTTTGGCAGAAAGCCAAAAGGAGAAAAGTGGATTAAACGCTAGAGTGGCTGAACTGGGACGGTCTCTTCACCACCATCGAAGCCGTAATTCTGCAAACGAGTTGAAGTCAAGTCTGAACAAGATTGAGGAAATGAAGGGCAAGATTGAAAACTTAAAATCGGCATTGCAGAATTGTGAACTCCGGATCGAGCTTCTGGAAGCAAGAGAAGGGCATTGGAAAGAAGAGCTCCATCATTCGCATGATCAAGTTAGAAATCGGGACTATCTCATGGGTGAAGCCATAGTTCAGATTCGGGAGGTAGCTGATCACCTACAGACTTTGGCAGTACAGGCTGATACATTGAGCACGAAATATGAACTATAGTCAGATTGTGGTCGAGAGCTAGCCTTATTATTTGGGAAAATTAAAACTTTGGGCCTTAGGGCAAAAGCATATTTGTAGTCTATTTTATGTAAAAGATTTTGTTTTCTAATAAAGTTTTCTAAATGAAATTGAATCTGAATCGATGCCTTTTTTGCATTCATGCATTTGCATTACATTGCATCATTTGCATTAGACTTTTACAAAAGGACCCTAATTAGGTAAAATTATTTCAGTTACCCTGGAAAACATGGAACAAAGGTTGGAGAGATTAGAGCAAAGGCAAATACAGATGCAAGAGCAATTGACCAAAATTCAACAAGATATGCGGGAATTTCAAAAGAATGTGATTGGCCAGTTAAGTCATTTACTAGTTGAAGGGCTTGAAGAGAGGAAAGGCCTAGTAGTCAATAGTGGGGATGATAATGAAGACCTCGTCTATCCTCCAGGTTTTACTCCAATAAGCATCCAGACTCAACCAGACGTACATCCAAAAGGGGTACCCGTTACTATCAGACCCCAACAGCATCAGGTCGGTATGTCTACTCGATGGGCTCAGGTCCCAATCCGGGGGGAAATCTAACCAATCCCATTGTCATTGATCTGGCTAGTATAGAAGAAACAAGGAAGGCTAGTGTGGAGATCTCGAAACAATGTGAAGACCGTTACAAAAGGAAAAAGCGAGACTGGAGCTCCCAAGTTAATACTTTAAGGGCCCCGAAGAAAAAAGAAAATGAGGCGAATAACACGAGCATGTATAGCAAGGATTATTCAAAATCAAATACCATAGGCCGGTCAACTACTAGCCATCAGGTCTCCTCAGGGCAAGAACCCAATCCAGGACCGAACTCAGAAAAATCCCAACTCTTGCCCATCCCAATCACGTATAGGGAGCTGTACCAAATTTTGTTTGATGCACATGTAGTATCCCCTTTCTACCTAAAACCTATACAACCTCCACACCCTAAATGATACGACACGAACACTCAATACGAATACCATGCGAGAATCATAGGACACTCGATCGAGAACTATACCGCTTTCAAAAAGATGATCGAAAGACTTGTCAAAATGGGTATTGTCAAATTCAATGATCCATCTGGGGCAGAAAATCTGTCACCCAACCATCTAGATAAATGGGTGAGATCTATGAGATTCAAGAATGCACCGAGTTCAGGGCTTTAGTGCAAGACCTGATATTGAGAAATCTGAATATTAACGACGTATCTGAAGAAAGAACTGGATTTTTCCAAGCGTCTGCCCTTACATACTTGGGAGTATTTTGAACAATGGGACTGTGGAAGAGATCCTTATATTTTTTAGAGCTAATCTAGAGTAATATTCAAAACACGCTTGTTGCCTTAAGCCTATAGGCAATAAGAATCCTTTTGTGAAATAGGCTCGGTAATAGAAATTTTTATTTCAATAAAATGCATCTTTTGAGTAAATACTCTTTATTTTTTCCATTTCATCTTTGTACAAACAATTGTTCTTAGTTTTTCTTTTGCTTGTTCTTTGGACTTTCTTTCTAGTATTCTTTCATTCTTCATACAAATAATTATTCTTTGAATCATTTATTCTTTGGAATCTTCTCTCAAACCTACAATAGGTCTCCGGATATCAATGATGTGAGCAATCTCGCATTGACTCAGAGTCTCCTTTCGAGTAAGATATGTGTCTAGAAGGATCTCGGGACTTTGAGAGATGTGAAATTGTAACATATCTTACGATCTATTAAGAATGGTGGAACAAGATAAAAACAGACCTTACTCCACAAAGGGTCAGTGGATATTATGAGCCTAGAAAAGAGGTGAAGATTGTAGCTTAGCTCACCATAGAAATAAGGCGAGACATCATTGAGTTATTTTCAAAAATTCAAAGATGTTTTTGCATGATCATATCAGGACATGCCTGGGCAAGCGAGGCAGTGCGTTGTTGAAATCTTAAAAGAGGTCCATAAGGATGTCAGAAGGATACATGTTAATGGTTTTACAATAGCCAAGCTAATCATGAGGTTTGGGTATTGCTAATCTACATAGAAGGGGATGGCATCATTTATGCCGTATTTGAGGAAGACAAGACTTATGTGCCTCATCTATTTCTTCACTGATTTTTTATATGTGGGGAATGGATTTTATAGGGCCGATCTCGTCAAAAGCTTCTAGTCGACATCGATTCATTGTCATGACCGTCGTTTACTTCACTAAGAGGGTGAATGTTGCTTCATATGCCAATGTTACAAAGTCGATAGTCATCGAATTCTCAAAAAAAGAAAAAAAAAAAGAAAAAAAGAGATCAGGTGCCGACAAAGAATGCCAAAAAGGACCATGTCAAAAGTTTGTAGTCTGTTTAAAGATCAGACGCCATATCATAAAGCAACAAAGGCAGCCAAAAAGAAAAAAAAAACAAAAAACAAAATAAGGATCATGGAAAAATGATTGAGATTTGTAAAGGTTGGCATAAAGAAGTCACCATTTACCCTATTTGTTTCTTGAACGATGGTCGGGACCTTCACCGGGGCAACATCTTTCCCATTGGTTTATAAAAGGGAAGCAATTGTTGGAGGTTAAGATTCCTTTTCTCCAAGCTTTGATTGAATTGGATAAAGCAGAATGCCTCCAGCAAGTTTGATTGAAAGTATTCATGGTCTAATGTACCAAAAATGGATGGTACAAGCTTATGATAAAAAGTTTGCCTAAGATAATTTCATGATGGGGACCTGGCATTAAGAAGGATTCTTCTCATACAAAAGAACTTCAGAGGGGCTCGTTCTAGAGGAGCATTGATATTGACCGAGATGAATGGTGAAGACTTACCCAATTCAGCGAATTCAGGTTCAGTCAAGAAGTATTTTATCTGAAAGAGGAAAGACCAAGGTAAAAACCTGTAAAGGGCGCCTAGAGATCAAATTAAAAAAAAAAAAGAAAGGAAAAAGAGGAGAGGCCAAGGCAAAAACCCGCATAAGGGCTCTTTGAGACCAAAGGGGTTTTGAGCTGAAAACCTGAAAAGGGCGGCTCAAATTTTGATCAAAGATAGGGCATGTGGTAGTCTTGTTATGCTTGAATTAACAATGAGGAAGTATGCTATGTCTTGGGGCATTAAAAAAGTACTCCGGATCCTCTAAACACGTATTGAGCTAAAAATGGTCCTCAAGAAGTTTGTACAGAGAAGCTCAGGCTGCGATATCTGGGGCACCTAGCTTCTATCTTACCCATTTTGAATTTTTTATTTTTGATTACTTTATTCTTTTCAAGATACATCCCAATCAATTTTCTTTTATGGCCTTGGCTATCTTTGATTACTTTATTCTTTTCAAGATGTACCTCAGTCAATTTTTTTTATTTATTGGCTTGGTTAGCTTTGATTAAACTTATTTGTTTCGAGCTATGCTCCTGATTAATTTCTTTCTCGTCAATTGTTATGATCTTTTTCAGGCATTTTATATTGTAATAACGATTAATGGACTAATAATACTTTCATAAAAGGAGTTTCACATATTACTCTGGAAGCGTCTAAATAATATGAGAATCTGAAACAGGACTATTGTTTAGAACTCACCAAGCCTAAGGGTTGGAAATATTGAAGGATGATTATCTCTTCGGATTTTTATTGGATAAGACATTTTATCGGTGACACCATTTCGACAAATGACGAGCAATGTCAACCCAAGTGTAAAAGGGGATCATTCTCAGGAGAAGATACCCTGCATTCATACATCTGGTCATTACACCCAGGGAATGGTGTAATAGATTAAATTGATTGAAGATTATACAAATTCTATACCTCTGAGTGGTAACAGGATGGGTGGAAGAAACCAAATGTTATTCCCCTGAAGTTGCGGTGGGAGGTACAAACCTTATGTCCCAAGGTTCAAGTGGAATGGACTCAGAATTACCATGGGAAAATCATTTGAGCATATATGATTGACACTTCGAGAGGAATGAAGATGAAACCTTGACGAATAAATGAGTGATGACACCTAAAATAGGAAGCATTCTCATAACATTTTTGCATTTATATATCATAACATGTCTAATTAGGAGCATTTGACTCATATCGATCAGGGCATCCTAATCATTCGGCATAAGCATATACCCATTCTACAGGTCACAGGACGATGTAGTAGGGTAAATTGTCACTTTTAGCCTTGTCTCCCTGAAGTTGCAGTGGAGCAGACTGAACACAACAGATCTTACCTTCCTGAAGTTGCAGGAAGAAGATCAAAGACATCAGCCTTGTCTCCCTGAGTTTGCAGTGGAGCAGATTAAAATAGCAGATCTGGCATTCCTGAAGTTGCAGTGAAGCAGATCGAAGACATCAGTCTGGCATCCCTGAGTTTGCAGTGGAGCAGATTGAAGATAGCAGATCTTGTCTTCCTGAGTTTGCGAGCCAAGCGGATCGAAGATACCAATCGGCATCCCCGAGTTTGCGATGGAAGCGATTAAAATAGCGAATCGGCATTCTTGAAGTTGCAGTGAAGCAGATCAAAGATATCAGTTTGGCATCCCTGAGTTTGCAGTGGAGCAGATTGAAGATAGCAGATCTTGTCTTCCTAAGTTTGCAGCGAATTGGATCGAAGATACCAATATGGCATCCCCGAGTTTGCGATGGAAGCGATTAAAATAGCGATCGGCATTCACGAAGTTGCGGTGAAGCGAGATCCACGAGTTTGCGATGGGAGCGATTAAAGATAGCGAGATCTTGTCTTCCGAGTTTGCAACGAAGCGGATCGAAAGATACCAATCGGCATCCACGAGTTTCTGATGGAAGCGATTAAAATAGCGAATCGGCATTCACGAAGTTGCGATGAAGCAGATCCACGAGTTTTGATGTGAAGCGATTGAAGATAACAGATCTTGTCTTCACGAGTTTCACTGTGAAGCGATCGAAGATACCAATCTGGCATCCCTGAGTTTGCAGTAGAGCAGATTAAAATAGCAGATCTAGCATTCTTGAAGTTGCAGTGAAGCAGATTGAAGACATCAGTCTGGCATCCCTAAGTTTGCAGTGGAGCAGATTGAGGATAGCAGATCTTGTCTTCCTGAGTTTGCAGCGAAGCAGATCGAAGATACCAATCTGGCATCCCTGAGTTTGCAGTGGAGCAGATTAAAATAGCAGATCTGGCATTCCTGAAGTTGTAGTGAAGCAGATCGAATATATCAGCCTGTCTTCCCTGAAGTTGTAGTGGAGCAGACTAAAAATAGCATATCTGGCTTTCCTGAGATTGCAGCAAAGCAGATCGAAGATACCCGTTTAGCATCCCTGAGTTTGCAGCGGAGCAGACTAAAGATAACAGATATTGCCTTCCTGAAGTTGCAGCGAAGCAGATTGAAGCCGTCAGACTTATAGTTCAATACTTCTAAAAGTTGCAGTTCCAATACCCTTGAAGTTGCAGTTGGGTTGGAAGCTATTTGGAAAAGATGAGGACCAAGAAGTCAAGACTCGGCAAGACCGGGTAAAATGGGTTCTTTTATCGTCTTTGCTCTATTCTTTTATTATTATATTATTATGCATAATACTTATTTTTTTATTTGATTTACTACTGAATTTTATTATTATTTTTGACATATCATTATTATTATTTTCATTATTCTTACTTAAATTCTGTATTAGTATTATTAGTTAATTAATTTTTATTATTTTACTTAGAAAATACTAAATCTAACATCATATATTTGTTTCATTTACTCACTTATTCTTTTATTTATTTATTTATCTCATTATTTGTTTATTCTCTTACTTATATATATATGTACATATTTTTGTTTTTTTACTTTTATTCTTGAATTTCTAAATAGGCTCGTATTTTTGGTTTATTGTGTTTCTACTATCATGATCTTTATGCTTTATTAATTTATTAGATTTATGTTGTGTAATTGTTCTTTAAAATATGAGATTTTGTTTTGAAATAAGCAAACACTCCGCGTTCAAAGATTCGAAAGAAATCGTACCCTAACTTAGTGGGTTTCGATTTTTCTCATCGAGTTTAAATAACCAATTATTTTTAAATCAAACATATAAGTTAAATCAAAACTTATTCTCGGGAATTCAAAACGTTGTATCCTAACTTATTGGATATGATGTTTTGTGTCTCGAGGTAAGAATTTTCTACAAATAAAGGCGAACCTAGTTTCGAAGTCATGAGATGTTACATCCTAACTTATTAGGTATAGCATTTATCTCTTTGAGATAGGTAAGTTTTGGCTTTCTTTCAAATAAAAGGAACATATTTTAAATTTTTTTTAAAGTTTCGACATTAGGACATCAGATTATCAATTAGGTACCAAATTTTGGGCGTATGAGGGTGCTAACCCTTCCTCGTACGTAACTGACTTCCGAACCCGTTTTCTTGTATTTCGTAGACCAAAATCAATGTTTTGAAATAAAACGTTTTATAATGTGATCCAATCACACCTAAGTAAAAAGAGATTGGTGGCGACTCCCGTTTTTGTTTTTTTTAAAAGTCGACCCCCGTTTTTCATAAACTTTAAAAATAGTTTCGACAGCTATTTTTGGATTTTATGTTAGTTTTAAGAAACTTATTACATAGTTGTTTTCACCCACATGGTGGATGTGTCATAATCTAGTATGCTTAAATTGATTGTTTGAATTTTTAGGAGGGGCTTAAAAGAAAACTTTCACTTTAGCCAATGAGGCTAAGGCCCTTGGCCACCCCTTAGCTACGCTCTTTTGCGTACCCATGAAATACACGAATTGATCATATATATCAATTAAAAAATATTTTTTTGTTAATTTTTAGGTAATTTTGTAACATTTAATTTTAGAAACTTCATACTTAGTATTATAACAAATATAAAGTAAAAAAAATTAGCAGATAAAATAAACTTGAATTAATAAGTAATATTTGTCAAACTAATCAAAAGTTTAGAATTCAAAAATAGAACTCCTGATGTCAACGTTTTATGTCTTCGATCTTTGCCTTAAAAGTTGTTTCAAAATAATGTTTTAAGTCTAATTATAGAAAAATTACTAATGATTTATTTTTGTGTTTAATAACTTACATTCCCATGCAAGTGACCGTCTCTCCCCTACTCTCATGAACGGGGGAGAGAAATCAACAATAAAAAAACAATTAATAAATAACTATGTGTGATGTCTGCAAGTCTGACAGGTCAGTTGTAATATTTGCAGTGTTACAATGAAACACCAGAGTATTCCAAGGATCGAACCCAAATTAGTCAGCGATTTAGCTTATTTCTATTAAAAAATGCATGCAAGAAAGGGGTCTAGCTAGCTACTCGCTAAGCACTATATTACGACATGCCATAAATGAGATTGATTAAAACTAATTAACTACCTATAACAGAAAATGACTAAATTGTAAATAAAAAAAATTGCCGAATACGATAACAGGGTGCGGTTAGTTGATTTCCATGTTGTTGATTAAAACTAAATCGCTAACACTCCTAAATTGGTTCCATTTTACCTCTTGGTTTCAACTTTACCAAATTAGACAAATTAGTTGAATTTATCTCTCGACCTCACTCGACTAACCCTGGACTAATGAATTGGTGCCCATAAGATTACCTCTCGGTCTCACTTATCTTGATATTCCCTAAGGGGCGTCAATCCTAAGTTTTGAAGTTTATTTGATTTAGTCCCTGTATCAAAGACTAACTAAACAACACTTCCATCAACCAACCACCCTAAGATTTAGCTACTAATATTCATATCTAAACCAGCAAAAACCAAATATTCAAACAACATATGCATCAAAGTAAACTCAAAGGAAAGATTATAAAAACATGAACTTTCTTGTAAAAACTTGAAAAAAACACAAATGACAACAATGGTGAGGAAGAAAAACATAAAAGATAAACAACACTTAGCTACAGTAAAAGCTAACTTAACTAACTAAGAAAATACAAGGAAAATAAAGAAGTTGCAGAAAGCTAAATCCTACAACTAACTTAAACTAAAAATGAAAGAAAAACCCTAAAAATATGAAGCTTTCTAACCTAAACTATTGCCTCTCTTTTCTCTCAACCAAAAAGGGCTTTTAAGTTGATTACAACCCAATTTTTAGTAACCAAAATGCCCCTGGATGTTGCATTTTGATTGGTGTTGGACAAAACTACCTCTGCAGTCATTTTTCTCCATGTTAGGTAGCAATATTGCGATACCCAGGCTTGGGTATCGCATTACACTACGGTCTTGAAATAGGGGTCCAATGGGAGTTGGATATCGCGATACCCATACTTGGATATTGCGATATCACTGTGAAGTGCCTCGATCCTCTTCAATTCAGCACTGTCAAGGTGTCACGACTTCCATGCTTTGATGTCGCGATACCCCCTTTTAAGTGATATTTTCACTCACATTCGGGCTTCTGATGACTCCCTATAATACTTAATTGACCATTAGCATCCCTATGGCGCATTTGGCTAATTCGGGTCTCAAAAGTAGCATAAAATGTACTAATTCACTTATCATAGCTAAAAACTAAAACCAAGTAAAAACACAACAAAAACATATAAATTGCTCAAGAATAAGCTCATTAAGTGTAATGGAGAGTCTAATTTGACATATCAAATTACGACAGATCAACAAGGGCATTTGTAGGAGTACAAAAATCATGATTGTTGAAATCATTTATTTTAACATTGTTCCCTATTTCTTTATCATTTTGGGAGTGATGGTGGCAGTGGGGAGCTTTGTGTTGGTTAACTGTCTGAGAGTCTTGATGGTGGCATGGTCGCTAATATGGTAGGGTTGTGGTTGTAAAGTTAAGATGGTGGTGGAAGGAAACTGGTTTGAATGAATAATGTGATGGTCGTAAAATTGAATGAAATGAATAGTGGTAAAGAAAAAAAAATATAGGTTTTCATTGGCTGACAAATCTTGACTTAGTAAAAGGGAGTAGGGAATAGAATTTAACCTAAATTTTTAAGTGAATATGTGTCATTAGTGTTTTAACAAAGATGTTTCTCTTCACAATTTGTTTATCTTATTCCATCGAGCAAACATGTTCTTCTGTCTCTCAAAATTGTTCGTTTCATTTCCATTTTGGAGTTTTTTTAAGCTTCCTCTAGTTTTGAGTTTCTCCCCATGTTATGTTTGGGTTCCATACCCTTTGTTTTTTTTGGGTTTCATAACTCATACTTTAATTTTGAGTTTCATCTCATGTTTTTTAAGCTTCATCTCCTCTACATATTTTGTCTCTGCAACTTAGATTGTGTAACCATGATTTTGCAACTTGGGTTTTGTAGCCTAAATTCTACTGGCCCAATTATGTAGGCCTTATATCAATTTCAAGTTTAGACATTTTCTCTATTGTTTTCTACTATATTATTTTCAATTACATCTCTGCCATGTTTGTTACTCAACAATATTGTTTTAGAGTTCTACTCATCCTATGTTATTTTTAGGTTTACTTCTCTCATGTTGTTTATGGCTCTGTTTCTATAGACCTATGACTTTATTACATGTTTTTTAAGTGTAACTTTCATTTTGTTTGTAGTTTCATTACTATAGAGCTCCAACTCTCATGTTTTTTTTTTTGTAATTCCCATTTTATTTACGGGTTTCATTTATGTGAAACTTTGACTCTCTTTCATGTTTTTTTTAATGCAACTTCGACTCCCTTTCATGTTTTTTTTATGCAACTCCTACTCTCTCTCATGTTGTTTTATGTGCTATGGGTTTTACTCTTACGACCTATATATCCCTTACTTTGTAGTCCTCACTCTATAACCTCTACAACTTAGCTTTATAGATATGTTATGTAGCTCCTATTAACTTCTTGTAACTTTGGCTTCTTCTTTTTTTGTGCACATGGTATGTTAGTTTCTTGCAAATCTCGCTTTGCAATTTTGCCTTGCAAATCCGTTTTGTTGGCTTCTTTGCACATTGTTATTATGGTATCCTTTTTGCAAATTTCACTTTGTAGCCTAAGCAACTCTATCCTGTAGCCTATATAGTTATGTCTTGTAACCTATGTTTTTTGGCAGCTTATGCAGCCCTGTCCTGCATCCTATGATTTCTATAGATCCTACTCTATAGGCTATGCAACTTTGTCTTGCAACTTTTACTTTGACAACTTATTACAGCTTTAGCTAAACTTTAATTGTTCTCCATTTCATTTGTAGGTGTCATATGTTGAGTGCACATATGCTATGTTAGTTTCTTTCAACTCTTTCAAACTTCTTGTATGTCTGGCTTGAGTTTTGAGTTTCCCTACAACTTCGATTAAACCTTTTTTTTTATTCCCATGTATGTTATATTTGTTTCTTGCGACATTTGATCTCCTACAATTCGTTGTGGCAAATTAGGTCCTTTTCGACACTTAGGGAGCTTGTATTCTAGCAACTAAGTAATGCTTTTGTTAAGTTTTCATTCCAAGCATGTGGTTAGTAAATTGAGTAATTAGGAGTGTTTTATGACCTTTTAGGTTAATTTGAGCCTAAGAGAGGATTAACTTGTTTGTTAAGTGTGCAGGACGTCGATTTAGGCCAAAGAGTCAGTGGACTGCTCTCTATGTTGCAACACGCTGCTTGGATGTCGCAACACAGCTTCCATAATACCTCAGGAGCATATTGTCGTCTATGTCGTAACACGCATCAGAGGAAGTTGCAGCACAACCCTGAACATACATTAAAGAAGTATATTGCCGTCGGTGTCATGACACAGGCTTGAGGGTGTTGTGACACAACTGCGACGAGGCCACTAAATTCAACAAGAGTGTTTTAGTTCGCACAACTCCAATTAATGATGTTTAGTCACTTGTATTAAGTCTAAATGAGTCATCTAACATGACTCCTATAAAGAAGACTTCTCAGAACTCAACAGGGGACAACTTTTTATCTTTCATTTTTGTTTTCAATTCTTAAATTAGGGTTTTTTCTTTGACAATTCCACTTTCAGAATTTTTTAGTTCTTGTTTGGTTGTTCATTTTATTAATTCAGATTGTGAATCGCTCAATTGTTGCTACTAATTTCTAGTTCCAGACTTCATCAATATTCAAAATCTATTTTCTTTTCTCTCTATTTTGTCTTATGATATTTTATTAATGTTTCAATTCAATTTCAAGATTATGTTAATTAGATTTTTGAGTAACTAATATCCGTGGGAGAGTAACGAGAAGATGTAGGAGTACTTAAAAATTGTTTAGGGTTTCTTATCGGATCAATTGGTTAGGGTTGAGAGAGATTAAACCTTAGGCCAAACAGCCCTAAAAAGTCATTTAGGTTGATGAGGTTGAGAGAATAGTCTACCGAGCACCACTTCGTCTGTCCCGGTCTAAATTGTGAGGTCGAGAGATAAGTAGTTCTTGTCGACTAGTTGTGGTAGTTAGAAGCTGAGAAGTAATAACTATTGGAAAAATCTCGGTTTGAAAATGGTTTTCTTGTACGACGGAAAATTAAAATTTTAAAAACCGACCTAGTTTGTGATATTTATAGCAATAAACCTTAACTGAATTTGTACCTGTGTTTTCGGCTTAGCGGATGTTCGTTGTTCCCAGCTTTCAACGAAATGATCTTCTCCGCTATTTTTGTACCATGAACTACTTTGAGTGTGGGCTCGAACCAATTGAATCAAAACACAGAACTAGAAAATGTTTTCTCTCCTTTTAGGGTGAAAACGTAAATTCTCTATTCTTAATAGAAACTGATAGAATTATTATTCCAGAAAAATATAAGTAATAGCTGTGAATAAATTCTCTATATTTTTCGTCAGAATAACAATTTCTCAAAGTTGTGTTAATAACTTTACATGCGTCATCTCTATATAGGAAGAGAAGGTAGAACATTTGTTGAGTGGTTTATTTCAAATAGAAAAACATCCTACTTAGAATAACATTAGGGTGGACGACACATCCTAGTATTCCTACTAAGGTTGCTGGCCCCTTCATGTTTATAAGGGGTTTTTGGGCCTCTCTCACATCGGGTCCAATTACAAGTACTTCCTAGGTCTTTTTTATCCAGTACTCTGTAATGTGATCCAATCCGATTCAATTTTTCTATTTCCCAAAATAAACTTCAATATTTATATATAAAACAATTTTCTCATCCCTATTTTACCCCCAGCAAAATTTTGATGATTTTACCCCTGGTAAAATTTTGACGATTTTGCCCTTAGTAAAATTATGAGAAAATATGTTTAATATTTCACGACTCAACATGTTCACTATGACCGACTGGTTTATTTTCACTTTCGAGCTTAAAAATAATCCAAAAATATAAACTCATTCTTCTGATCATTTTTTAAGTAATCCATATAAGATTACAAATAGATCATTTCCATTTTTGGAAACCTAAATTCATAGCAAATGATTCCATTTCTCCATTTCGGAGAAAACCATAATCATTCCTGAATGTTTTTTCATTTCTCTTTTCCTATTCATTCCATTCATTTCTATTCAAATACGCAATTCATTTTTTGTTTCAAAGAGCTAGTGGAGAGACCGATTGGACATATGTAGTTGAGGCTCAAATGATTTATAATTAAGTTTCGGCTTTTTGTCTATTAAGTATAAACTCATTTAGTCAAGAAGTCATTCCACTATAGTATTGTGACTGAGCTCTCCCCAACGACATACCATTATGAAAGCAACTACTCACTGCTCATCCAATGACCTTGTCATAAGTATGGTACCCTCATAGGATATCATTGATCTCTTTGAGATAATATTCATTCTCCCAATATGATCTTATTTTACATCACGGTGAGGCACTAGGTGCCAAACTGATGGGTTTTGGTTGGATCCATGTATCCGTCGGAGTCCTAGTCGTATTAATAGGGGTAAATGAATAATAAAGTTTTATAATTGATATTGAAATGGCATGGTATGAGAAATGGAAAAGAAATAGTGAATTGAAAATAGAATGTGAAATATGTTGCAAATATATAGAATATATGAGTTATATACTTATGAAATGACTATGGAATGGATATTGCAATTGTATAATGAAATGTGAAATAAATTATGAAAAGCTATTTATATAGCAAGTATGAGAATTTAGATATTTGTGAAACAAATGAAATATGATATGGTTGTTGTAATAATTAAATATTAGTATGTGTTTATAATTAAATTGTATATTTGTAATTTATTATCTTTAAATATTCGGATTATAGAAATACCACTGAGTTTATACTCAGCGTACGATTTTGTTTTCCGTGCACAGGTTAGGTATTTAACTTTTGATCGCCGATTCAGCATCCAACAACGATCCCGAACTCAAATGTGGTGATGTTTATCCTTTATGTCGGCATGTACCTAGGTGTCTAAATAATAGTTATTTTGTGGTTTGATTGTAAATGAGGTTATAAGTTTAATTTTGGTTGGTTTTATACATATAAATACATGTTTGTTTTTGAAGTCATATTATGGCATGGTAAATTGAACTAAATCTAGATAGGTGCATGTGAATTTAATTCTATGTTTAAGTGCTCATGAACTAGACAAAACTAGACAAAATTGATTTGGATTTGATATGTTTATAATTTAGATTAAAATGATACTTTGATGACTTATTTTTGATGATATGAAATGTTTGAAATTTCTGTCTGTTTGATCTGCAAACTCTAGTAATGCTCTGTAACCTGATTCCGGTAAGGGATACGGGTTGGGGGTGTTACAAGTTCTCTGTGCAGCTTGGATCTTTCAACTCACTCGAGAACTCGGTCAGCGCTCCGACGGTGAGACCATTGAATGGCTGTCCCGTCAAGCTGAGCCTTATATCATTGCTGCCACTGGGTCCGGTACGGCGGCACCACCCCCGCCGCCCATGAGATCTCTTGTGCCTTTGGGCTCACTACAACTTCTTCGCCTAAGGAATTGTGTCAGCTGCACCCAGTAGGGGTTGGTAGCGGCGGCAATGTGGTGACGGGGATGTATACCATGACAACGCTGCCACCAAGTTGCCGGCTGGACTTGTGCTAGTGAATGGGGTTTCAGTATTCAATTGTATCAACATATGCCGTTTACAGCGTTGCTTTTGCAGTTGACGGCGGATATAACAAGAACAATTATAATAATTATATAAAATTGATTTGCTTTTGGTTGATCGATTGAACGAGGGAGGGCTTTTCGAGCAGCCACTACCTAGGTCAAATTTTGTTTTGTTCCCCTTTTTTTTGGGTTTCTTTGAAAATTTTCAATTTCTTGTTCTATTTATCGTTTTGATTTTCGATTCAATTTTCAGTGAAAGGGTTTCTTTGGGGTTGAATTACTTGTGGATCACTGGGCTGTTTTTTTTTTTCATTATTGTTTGCTTTCTGGGTTTTCAGTGAATAGAGCAATGCTGTTGATCATCGAATTTGTTTAGAGACTAGACCTTTGAGAAATTGAAAATGCTTTCTTTGTTTCATAGTTGTAAATTATTGAGGAATGCATTGGAAATGAAGTATTGCCTTTTTACTGTCATTGTGAAAAAAAGAAAGAAAGATCAGAATGGAGAAATGAGAAGAAGAAGAAGAACACAGCAAACCCTCAAATTAACAATGTCGAGATGATGAAATTTGGCTGGGGTTAAAACATTTATGTTGATTTAATATGCTTAATAAATCAATTTTTTTTTATTACTTAAAATACCTTAGTTACGTGGAAATAATGTGGATATTAGGTGGAAAAAGAATACTTAGCCGAAGGTTTAACTGTTGAGCCATCATTTTGAAAAGTTTTTTTTTTAATTATAATGATTAAATTAATAAAAAAATTAAAGTGATTAAAATAGGTAATCAATCCTATTTTAAAGTGATTATCGATGTAATTTACTCAAAAAATAAATAACACAATAATATCATTAAATTAAAAATATAATAACAAACATTTAATTAAAAACATTATAGTTTTTTACCTTTTTTTGTTTTAATTTTTTACTTTTAGTTATTTTCAAATATTTTTAATTCTCACAATACTTTCTTAAGTTCATTATAAAAATATTTATAAATTCATTAAACGTATTCTAATATATTAAACCTATCTAGGCATATAATATATTATCATTAATAATTTTAGTTAATTAATTAATTACTCGATTTTAGATTTAATTAATTGATAATTAAATTTTTTTAAAAAAATTACTAACCCTTAATTAAATCTAATGATTAAATAAATTAATTCAGTTAGAGAAAACATAGCATATTTAAGGCAGAAAAAGATGGGTAGTATTGTTTGTAAGGAAACCGTATAGTTGTTGTGTCGGGACGGCAGAATCAAACTAAAAAAAAACAAGGGCAACCAAACCTTGTGTTGCCATTTCTGGTACACGCTTTTCGTTTCCAACAGCGCGTGTTGTGTAGTCTCTTTGAAGCTGCAAAATACATTAGTGCCCCTAGTTATTGGAGAAAAGTGTAAAAAAAGAAGAAAAAGAGAAACAATAATTAGGTTGGTGCATGCATATGAATTATGAAATAAAATACAAAAGTGTAGTTGACAAATAAAATGGATTTCTTGTAAGTTAAGGTGTTAACTTTAATATTTGGCGTCTTTTCTCCCATCCCTCAAACCACTGCCAAATTGCATCACTTTCCATTCCTTCTTACACTTCCATATATGTCTACTGTTTTACTTTTTCTATCATTCAATTAAATATTAATATTTAATTAACATAACCTAAACCACTTTTTTTTTTTTTTTTAATTTCCATATATTTTATTTAAGAATTGGGCATATAAATAAAGTGGCGAGGTCACGTTATCCATCTCGTAGGTTCCTCTATCCTTCCTTTCTATTTAAACTGTTGTGGTCACCCTCTCTGCTCTGTTCTGTTCTGCTCTGCTCTTCAACTTTTGCCTTTCTTTCATTTCTCAAAGTAATTCCTTTATTTTCTAAATCCTTTTTTCCATCCTATCAGCGGAAATAAGAAGACCGAAGATACACTGTGAGCAAAGGAGCGGAGAAAAAGCTGTGAAATATCCCGGGGGGAGGGTCATGGCGTCCTCTAAGGTGATAACGACAACGTCACAGACCAATCCTGATCTGCCACGTCAGCCATCTCTATGCCCTTCGCTCTCCACTCTCCTCGCCGATCTTCAGAACCAACAAAACAATCAAAACCAATCCCAGAACGGCCTTGGTTCCATGAACATGGACGATCTGTTGAAAAATATCTGCTCCTCCCCACCACCACCGCCACCTACTTCCGATGCACACCCGCAGTTTGCCGGCGTGTCCATCTCACGCGAAGGTAGTTTCTCGCTACCGAAGGATGTGGCGAACAAGTCCGTCGACGAGGTTTGGAAGGACATCGTGGTCGGTGGCGACGATCAGAGACAGGGGAATCCACCGGTAGGTATGACTTTGGAGGATTTCTTGACGAAAGCTGGGGCGGTTAGGGAAGAGGATGTCAGGGGAGTTGTTAATCAGGTGGGAGTAGGTGCAGGGGTTCATCCTGTTGACCCGGCCGTTATCAACGGTGGTGGAAATCATTTTTCGGCGTTCGGAAACAGCGGAGGCGTTGATCATCAGAGGTTGGTGGCGGTGGCAGGTGGAGGCGCTAGAGGAAAGCGACGCGCCGTGGAGGCACCGCCTTTGGATAAAGCGACTCAGCAGAAACAGAGGAGGATGATAAAAAACAGAGAATCTGCAGCTAGATCCAGAGAACGCAAACAGGTCAGGCTTTCTTTTCCCAAAATCTGTTTGGTTGCCGAGAAAATGGAGAGAAATAGCACTTGGTTTAATGTCAATCCTATTAATTGCTTTTTCTTCCAACTTTAAAATCTCTATCCTGCAATTGGACAGTTAATTCAAGTTATGATGTTGAAAGTTAGATTTCCCCCCTTGAATTCGATAACTGAGTACTTTCCCCTTTGTGCTGCTTTATTTGTTGATACATAGGCTTATACGGTTGAATTGGAATCTCTGGTGACACAGTTGGAAGAAGAAAAAGCCCGGTTGCTGAGAGAAGAGGTATATAGGCCGCAGTATATATGATCTTAGACCATAGTTTTGAAGAATTTCAGTTCATGCTAAGCTTATTGATTAAAATTGCAACGTTGTCTAAATTATGCTACTAAACTGTTGAGATATTGAAATGATGTATGACGCCTAGTATAATGGATCATATCATTACATGAGCTGAAACATTTGAGATTCCCCCCGCTTTCCTTTTTAGTCAAGTAGTTAATAGATACCATTCATATTGAAGAATGTATGAATCATTATATGGATGTTTTCGTATTGATTTCTCGATTTACTTTTGCAGGCTGAGCTGAACAAGGCGAGGTTTAAGCAGGTATGCCTCTTCGTCTGACCATTTTAATTCCATTATTATGTTGCTTCAGATGCATAAATCTTTGGCTGGAGGTTGTAATAAAATGTTTGAGAGTAGATCATTGGTTAATTTGGGTTTTATATGATGACAAATGTATTACATGAAAAATGACACCATTGTTGGCAATTCTGATGCCTACATCTTGAAATACAGCTGATGGAGAACCTGGTCCCTGTTGTGGAGAAACGAAGACCGCCTCGAGTTCTTCGGCGAGTTCATTCTATGCAATGGTAAATATAGTAGCTCATCTTCTTTTTTCATTAATGTAGATGACAAGAAGAAACAAAAAGCTTTGATAAAAGGAAGTGGTAGAACCAATTAAAAGGAGTGGGGAAGTAGAAGTTTGTTGAAGCATTTGGGGCTTCGTTTTTTGGCATAGAATCCCATTACAGTTGAACTTATATACTTTTGGATATTTTGCTTAGATAATGTAAATAAGAAACAAGTTCATTTGTGTAAAGTATCATATTCCCTGATAGTAGGGCTGTGAACTGATCCTCTATACAAACATGTGGTGGTGAAATTCATAAGAATATTCGAGTGGAAGTACTCTTGCTCACTGCCTTTTATTTTTCTTTTTGGGTCAGCTTCATAATAAAAGCTGAGCATGGTGCCGGTTATGCCAACAAATCAAGATTGTCAGTCTGTTTTTTTGTACTTTGTATGTCTTCATATTCTACCAAGACTTTGTCTGTAGTCGCGTTGTACCCAGATTTAGACCAATGAAATTCGATTTAATTTAAAGAAATCCAATTTTAAATTAACTTAAAAACTGATTCAAGTTATTTTAATTCAAGTGGAGTTTTATTTTTTAATTTACTGCAAATATTCTTGATGATTTTGAAAATAATTAAGCAAATTGGTGCATCTAAATTTAACCAATCATATTTGTAAAAATATATATAATATTAACAGTTGTTTTTAAAAATTCTAAAGAATTATAAATATATATAAATTCAATAAAATTTTTCAAAATTTGGAAAAAGAATTCCTAAAGTTAAAAAAATTAAGAAAGCAATAAAATGACTAAAGTAATTAAAAATAAAAATAATAAATTTTCCAAAGTTATTCAAAAATGCAAATAAATCTAAAAATCTTCAAAAATTTTATTAAAATTTACAAAATATATAATATGAAAAAAAAACATTATAAATTTTTTTAAAGTTCTCAAATGTAGGCTATTTTACCAAATTGACCTAAAAAATTGATATTTACAAAAATGACCCAGGTTCAAAAACAATCACCAAAATGACCTGAAATGAACAGTAGAATGGGGTTTTGGGCACCCAATGGCCGGCACCACCTGGTATTTTGGCCTCATGATTGCCTAATGATTGTGTAAGGCTTTAAAAAAATTGATTTTTTTGTCTTTGGGAATCCAATGGCCGACACCAGGATATTTTTTTTAAAAATCGTATCATACTGGTATACAAAAATACCAATATTTTAAAAAAAAATTAGTTTTGGCCTTCTAATGGCTGGCACCACACTAGTAAAAAAAAAAAAAAATTGGTTCTGGCCTTCTAATGGCCGGCACCAGGGACTTTTTTCGTGTCCTAATGCAATTTTTTTTACTTTTCTACACTGATGGTCGGCACCAAACTAGTAATTTAAAAAAAAAAAATTGGTTCTGGCCTTCTAATGGCCGGCACCAGTGACTTTTTTCGTGTCCCAATGCAATTTTTTTTTACTTTTCTACACTGATGGCCGGCACAAGACCAGTAATTTTTAAATTTTTTTTTGGTTCTGGCCTTCTAATAGCCGGCACCACACTAGTAAAAAAAAAAAAAATTGGTTCTGGTCTTCTAATGGCCGGCACCAGGGACTTTTTTCGTGTCCCAATTCAATTTTTTTTTTTACTTTTCTACATTGATGGCCGGCACCAGACCAGTAATTTTTAATTTTTTTTTGTTTTGGCATTCTAATGGCCGGCACACTTGTAAAAAAAAAATTACTTTTCTACACTAATGGCCGGCACCAGACCAGTAAATTTTTTAAAAAAAAATTTTGGTTCTGACCTTCTAATGGTCGGCACCAGGTATTTTTTTTGTGTCCCAATGCAAATTTTTTTTACTTTTCTACACTGATGGCCGGCACCAAACACCTCTGGCCGACAACCGTCGTTCACCGCCGATCACTCCATGGATCCTAACCGTAATAATCTTCTAAACGACAACGACCACATTGCTAAAAATGTGCATAAGGTAAATGAGAAGAAAAATGTCCCGTTTAATTTTAAATATTAATTTAAATTCTTTTTTAACGAGAAATATAACAATCTATATTTACTATAAACGCAGGATCTGTATCGAATTGTGAGACCCCAGTTGCATGATCCCGATTATTTTCTCGATTGAAGAGTTTTGCCGTATTTTATTATATAGCGGGTTTTGGGGTAGCCGTGTACATTCAAATATCTGAGCTATGGGCCGATTTAATATCCGCCTTAGTTGAAAGATGGCGCCCGGAGACACATATGTTCCACCTCCCGTGTGGGGAGGTAACTATTACACTACAAGACGTAGCAGTCCAACTAGGGCTGTCTATAAACGGCGAAGCAGTGACTGGGCTTGGAAAAGTACCCGATCCGTGGGGCACTTGTGCGCGCTTACTTGGAAGAGTTCCCCCTAACGACGATGAAGGACGATTAACCTATATTAAAATTACTTGGTTAAAAGAAAACTTCCAGCATCTTCCGAGCAGTCCAACACAGATGGACATTATCTACGCTGCAAGAGCGTTCATTCTGCAACTTATAGGTGGGATACTATTGCCCGACGTCAATCAAAATAAAGTCTCAATAATGTATCTCCCCTTATTAGAGGATCTCGAGCTTGCCGGAAGATTTAGTTGGGGCTCTGCAGTGTTGACATGCTTATACCGTGAGCTTTGTCGAGCGACAAATCTGTCTACGAAAACAATGGGCGGTTGCTGCCTTCTACTGCAGTATTGGGCATTATACCGAATGCCATTTTTGGCATCAGTGAGCCACCAACCGTATGTATGGCCACTCGTTAATAGGTAAATATATAGTTCAATTTTGCCATCTATTTTTTAATTGTATAGTATAGTATACAATTTTTTTTAATGGAAAAATAATCTGATAATTTATTCGTTTTTTTTAAATGGGCAACTGTACCGGGAATGGGGCGATCGTTCACCGTACCTATGTACCGTATGATGATAGAGACTCATTCCGGGGATGACATAAAATACGTTTTTGAATCTTTCTTTTTTAAATACAATAATTGCACAAGAAAAAATTAAATAATAACGTGTTGTCTATTTTATACAGTTTCTATGGATGCCATATGCTGAGGAAGAGATCGCGGCGCTCATACCATCATGGGTTTTCGAGCAGCAACAGCTGTTCGTGTCAAATGTACCGTTGATTAATTTCCATATGGTGGAGTGGCACGATGGGGGTCCGGTATTGAGGCAGTTCGGTTGCCCACAACCTATCCCGAACCCTCCTGTCGACATCGCGAAAGTCCACGGAATAGAAAAAAAGGTTCGGGTCGGGAATATTTAAATTGGGTGCAAAAACATGAACCGTATATCTTTTTTGTGGAATGATCGACATTCGAGGCGCCCTCCCTTGTATGTCTTAGAGGGAGGGTTCTCTTCTACGCGCGAGTACGCACAATGGTATATGGCACACGGGAAGCCATTTTTATTCCAAGGTCGTTATATGTTGATCCAAAAAGACGCGCAACTTGAATCTTCACGATGGCAACCCAGGGATGCCCGACCGCACCGTAACCGAGTTCTGCCATTCGGGAACACCGAAATCGATTCTGCTTCGAACCCTGATCCTGAGCCCTAAAATGAAGCATCTGGCTCGTCATCACACCATCCGGAGCCCAAGTCTGAGTCCCAATTTCCTCCATCGTTCGAGGATATTTTTGGTCACGAGCCAGATCCTCAACATTCGACACGGTCCGAATCGTCCTCATATCACCCGGAGTTCGATCAAGAAGCACGTACACCTAATACTGAGGATATTTTTCCATCGGCACCTCCAGTCACGCAATACCCCTTAACTCTCGATTCTGTTGTATATGGTTATACTAATTTTCTAAGTACACCGGACGGGACATCGGAGGTCGAATCGAGCAATTATCAAACGCCTCAGCAAGTTGCACGGCATCGCCGACGAAGGCATCCGGATCGTTACACGCCAGCGCCGGGGACGTCGCCCGGATCACGACAATTTTAATTTTTATCTGTAAAAATTTACTTTATTTTGTTTTTAATATTAATTTAATTTCTCTAAAATAATTTTTTGTTTTAATAAAAGACTTCGAAATATTTAGTAAAAAATTATATAATTCCAATAAGTAATTGTACATGACAAATTAAATTTACAGACACAATAAAATACAAACATTCCACAATATTAATACAAATAAATATATAATTCAAACAAAAACAATACGCACTAAATTAAATTTAAACACCCAGCAAACTACAAACATATGGGTAAAATTAATATACGGAAATTTTAAATTCAAACTACGTAAAATACGAACTAAATCAAATTTACAGATACAAAAAAATACAAACATTCTAAGAAATTAATACACGAAAATATAATAAATGAAACCTTAAATCCTAAGCAACTACATTAAATTTACAGATATAATAAAATACAAACATTCTAAAGAAATAATACAATTATTTTGAATAGTAGTTTCTTCACAATTAATCTTCTTCTGCTTGAATCAGGTCTACGTTGCATCAGTACAGGATAATTAACATTCTAAAGAAATAATACAATTGTTTTGAATAGTAGTTTCTTCACAATTAATCGTCTTCTGCTTGAATTAGGTCTACGTTGCATCAGTACAGGATAATTGGATAGCTGAAACGGTCAGCAAAATTAAAAAAAGAAACAGAAAACCAGCTGCATAAAGCAAGGGAGAATATAACTTCCTAAAAGCTCCAGACTCCTTATTATTCCATTGTCTCCTGAGATACCTTTGCATGGAGACTCTACCAACCGGTTCCAACCACAGCCTAGTTCCGGAATAAACGCTATTGCACCATAGATAATGTCCATCTGCGTTGGACATCTCAATTAGCCATCTATGGCGCAGAAAATCGTCTAACCCTTAATGGCATAACCTTTAGGGTCGACATGATAGTATATAATTCAACTCCGTTAAAACATGACAATATATAATTCAACCCCGAAATTCGGTTGTACACTACGAAAAACTTCCATCTACAATCCACTACAAAAAACTCATTTGATAATATACTACAAAACACTCTCATTTTGGTGGCTCTCTCAAAATTTTTTTCTCATTCCATTTACACTATCAGAACCCAAACCACCCACTATATATAAGGTTTTGTGCCGGCCATTACATGGCCAGCACCCAAATTTTTTTTTACTAGTCTGGTGCCGGCCATCTACAACCCAGCACCAATTTTTTTTTTAAAAATTTTACACTCTGGTGCCGGCCATTAGAAGGCCAGAATCAAATTTTTTTTAAATACTGGTATTTTTGTATACCAGTATGACAGAACAAATTTTTTTTTTTTACATCTTTGGTGCCGGTCACTACATGGCCAGCACCAAAAATTTTATTTTTTACTAGTCTGGTGCTGACCATCATTGTAGAAAAGTAAAAAAAAAAAATTGCATTGTGATACGAAAAAAGTACCTGGTACCGGCCATCTACAGGCCAGCACCAATTTTTTTTTTTTAATTTTACACTTTGGTGCCGGCCATTAGAAGGCCAGAACAATTTTTTTTTTTAAATTCTGGTATTTTTGTATACCAGTATGACAAAATAATTTTTTTTTTTTACATCTCTGATGCCGGCCACTACATGACCAGCACCCAAAATTTTTTTTTACTAGTCTGGTGCCGGCCATCAATGTAGAAAAGTAAAAAAAAATGTATTGGGACACGAAAAGAATACACAGTGTGTTGGCCATCTATGACCCAAAGACCAATTTTTTTAAAAATTTTTTACTCTGGTGCCGGCCATTAGAAGGCTAGAACAATTTTTTTTCTAAAATACTAATATTTTTGTATACGAGTATGATACGATTTTTTTAAAAAAAATACCCTAGTGCCGGCCATTGGGTTCCCAAAGTAAAAAAAAAAAAATCAAATTTTTAAAGCCTGACACAATCATCAGGCAATCATGCTGCCAAAATACTAGGTGGTGCCGGCCATTGGGTGCCTAAAACCCTATTTTACTGTTCATTTTAGGTCATTTTAGTGATTATTTTTGAACCTGGGTCATTTTTGTAAATATTAAAATTTTTAAATCAGTTTGGTAAAATAGCCTCAAATGTATATTCTCTCAAATTTACCAGCTCTTTTGCTTGAATTTTAATGAGATTGTCTGTCTTGTTTTTTAGTTTAATTCTAATAAATTTATTCAATTTAACTCAAATTTTGCTTTACGAAATTTTTAAATATTCAATTAATTTAATTTGTAAAAAAAAAATTGAATTAAATTTAGTTGGTAAAATAAGATTCAACTTACCAGATTGCCTGTTTGTTTTAGTACTTGTATGTATTTATACAGGGATATTTTTAATATATCGATTCAAGTTTATTATATTTTAAAATGTTTTTATAATTATTGTAAGGCCCAATTTCTTGCCCGGGCCCAATAAAATAAAATCCAAAAATAAAAATTACAGTTCCATTAAACATTAGCCCAAAGCAAGGGCAAATCAGAAACAAAGAGGAGCCCTAGCATCAGTGTAGCGCCGTCACCAGCAGCCACATTGCCCACCCCTTCGAATTGTGCACGCTCCCAGCGCTCGCGTGAAGAGCCCCACTCCACCACGGCGTTTGCTTATAAAACAGAAATTAGTTGTAAATGTTAGGCTATAAAAAGCCAAATCAGAATTTGTAACGGGGACTTTTTTTTTTTACACGACTTACACAAGAAACACACAGAGCATTTCACGAATCAATACTAAATAATCAGTGGAGGTTTTTTTCTCTTTTCGATTTCTTTTTTGAATCTAAATATTGTTGTTTTCTTCTTTATTTTTTATTTTTTTTATTTTTTCGTTTTTGATTTCTGTTTTGGGTTTCTCCATTTCTCATATTTTAAAAAAACTTACAGTATATATATCAAAGCATTAAGGTTAAAAAAAAGGGAGGAAGAAACTTACTAGGCTGTCGGCCTTGCGTGCGCGGGGTCGGTCACCAGACCAGTGGTGATACGGCGGCGTATGGAAGAAGGGGGTTCAAACCCTAGAAAACAAGAATGGGAAAAAGGGATATTCTGGTTTTTGTTTTGAAACAGAGAAAGAAACGAAGGAATGGTTTTGTTTTAGGTTTTAAACATTAAAAAGGGAAGGGCCCCGCGCATTTACCTGCTTCCGCAGGTGGATTGGCGCAATTTCACCCTAAATGGGTAAATTGCGCGATTAGCCCTCCTTTTTGTGCTGTTGTTTTAATTGCGTCCCCCTTCAGTTTTTTTCTATTTTTTAAATTTGCCCCTCAATGTTATGCGCATTACGGTTTAGCCCTTTATTCTTCTTTTATCTTGAATTCGGCCCCATGCTTTTGATTTTGATCCAGTTCAGTCCTTTTTTTGATTGTTTTGTTATTTTGCCATTAAATTAATTGTTTTTAATTTTTTTATCACCATTATTATCAATATTTTTATTAACTCTATTATTGTTCTTTTTATTATTATTTATTAGCATATATTATTGGTTTTATTATTAATATATTTTTATTTTTATTTTACTACTATTATTATTTTTATATTATAATTACTATCAATTTTAATATCCTTATATTTTTTTTTATTATTAATACTATATTTATTTTTGCTATTATGGTTATCATCATTTTCATTATTATCTTATTTTATAATTGTAAATATTATTTTATTTTTATTACCATATTTTCGTTATTATTATTATTATTATTTTATGCATATTATTTATCTATTAGTTAATCGTATATTAACTTTTTTTATTTTCTTGCCTTTTATTTATTTATTTGTTTATTTTTTTATTATTATTACCTTCATTATTATTATGTATATTATCTCTCACACTTTTATTCTGTTGTTCATGCTGCCATTATGATTTATTTTCCAATTATATTTTCTTTGATGCATCAAAAACTTGGTTTTAAAATAAACAAATAACCCTCCGGGTTCTAAGGTTCGAAAGGAATCGTACCCTAACTTACTGGGTTTCGATTTCCCTTTTCAAGTTTAAAGAACCTATCACTTTCTTTTTGAAAAGTTAAATAAAAAATTATTCTTGAAAATTTAAGATAGTCGTGTCCTAACTTACTGGATGGGACGTTTTGATATCTCGAGGTAAGGATTTCAAAAAAACAAAGGCAATATTCTGTGTTTGGTATTTTGGGAAATCGAGCCCTAACTTACTGGGTTCTGATTTTTCATTAGCCCCAAATAACCGAGTATCCTTCTTAGTTTTGAACGCATCAATTTTGAAAGTCAAAGGACAAGCTCAATTTCAGGGATTTGAGATGTCGTACCCTAACTCACTGGGCGTGACATTTTACTTCCTCGAATAAGAGGGTCTGATTGCTCATATTTTATTCAAGTTTTTTCCTTTAAAATAAAAAGAATCATATTTTAAGATCTTTCAAATTTTCGATATTAGGGCATTAATCAATCAATTAGGTACCAATTTTGGGCGTCACGAGGGTGCTAATCCTTCCTCGTGCGTAACCGACTCCCGAACCTGTTTTCTGAAAATTCGTAGACCAAAATGTTTTAAGGTGGCCCAATCACACCTCAAAAAGATTGGTGGCGACTCTGTTTTTCTTTTTAAAGTCGGCCCGTTTTCAAACAAAAAAATTGTTTCGACAGCTTGGCGACTCCGCTGGGGACCAATAAGAGAGTCAAGCCGTAAAATTGATTGATTAATGTCCTTTATTTGAAAATTAAAATTTGATTTTGATTCTCCCATCGCATTTGTTTGGGTCGTGTCATATGGTTGTTACGATTTAAGTGTCTAGGGTACTCTTGCATCATATTGCATGACCGTCGTGGTCACACATTTTAAGTGAAAGTGAGAAGCTACTCCTTCGTGAGGTTTTCACCTCCGTGCAGGATAGTGAATCGCTTTCGGGATACATTCGTACCTATGTCTTCGTGAAGTTTTCACCTCCGTGCAGCCATAGGGAAATGTATTCCCCTGAACTGAACTCGGTCCATATGAGCCTATAATGGGTGAGGATCGAGGAATCTGCTGGTTCAGGTACCCTTCCTTTAGAACCAAGCCGCATATAGCAGCCCTAGGAGCCTACCCTAGATAGAGCCACGCCAAACCCGAGTGGTCACCTAGACAGGTGTTCTGTGTTGTCTATTTCTCTTGCACTAACGTGTTTTCTTTTGTTTTGACTACATTGCATTTCATCATCATAGAAAGGAGGTGTTGATTCATATTCGATTACTAAATAGAAGAGTTTGTCATAAGGAAATGGATTACTTGATAAAGTGGGTTATAATACGGTCGTTCGAATATAGTCCAGGTAAACAACGAGAGAAGGCTGATAGTCCGCAGAAGAATACAAGACTTAGCCCGAGAATTCAAGCCAACAAGGATTATTCGAGAGCCATCACATCTCAATTTTCTCAAAGAAGCTTATGAGCATCGTGGATGACAAGTGAGTGAAGTGTCACGGCCTGGATCAAGCAACAAGGAGCTAGAAGAGGCATTTATTGAGGAGGTTCATGGGACACGACCATAACATCCGGATACGAAAGAAAGGATTGGTGTCTTCTTCTGGACTATGAGGACGAAGCCGCTTATGTAATTCATTTTATGTAAAGAAATTTATTTTCTAGAAAAGTTCTTCTAATGGAATTGAATTCAGAATCAATGTCTCTATTTCGTTTTGCATTCATTCCATGCATTTGCATTGCATTTCATCCATTTGCATTACATCACATCATATGCATTAAATATAGTAAAAGAACCCTATTAACTAGAGATCGTATTATAGCTACCCTGGAACATCACTACTACACTCGAAGAAAAATGAAAGCTATGGATCAAAGGTTAGAGAGGTTGGAGCAGATGCAGAAAGAGATGCAAGATCAATTGCAAACACAGATGCAAGAACAGTTGGCCAAGATCCAACAGGATATGAGGGATCAAATGTTGGAATCCCAGAGAAGCATGATGAGCCAGTTAACGCAACTATTGACTGGAGAGCATGATAAAGGAAAGGGCCCCATGGTTGATACCGGGGACGATAATAAAGACTCTGCTTATTCTCCAAGCGTTGCCCCGGTAAATGCTCAAGAACAACCACCAAGAGTGTCCGTCAATATCAGACTTCAGTATCAATCCGGTACCTTAGCACCGGTAAACTTCTCGACAAGCTCGAGCTCCAATCCCGGAGATAATTTGACAAAACCAATGGTCCTTGATTTCGATGATGCAGCAGAAGAGGAAAAAGCAAAAGCGGAGCTCCCAAAGGAGTTTGAGGATCGATGCAAATAGCTTGAGGAGAAGTTTAAAGCATTGGAAAGTGCTGATTACCAATGCGAGGTGGATGCTAAGAAGCTGAATTTAGTCCCGAATCTGGTACTTCCTCCGAAGTTCAAAATGCCGGAGTTTGAAAAGTACAATGGGACCAGCTGCCCTGAGGCCCATATTACCATGTTCTGTCAGAGAATGACGGGATATGTCAACAACGACCAGTTGTTGATCCACTGTTTTCAGGATAGTCTGACTGGAGCTGCAGCAAAATGGTACAATCAGCTCAGTTGTACTCAAATCAAGTCGTGGAAAGATTTGGTACAGGCCTTCATGAAGCATTACGGCCATGTGACTGATATAGCGCCTGACAGGATCACGCTGCAAAACATGGAGAAGAAGTCAGGAGAGAGTTTCAGGAAGTACGCCCAAAGGTGGATGGAGGTCGCTACACAGGTCCAGCCACCGCTACGAGAAAAAGAAATGACCATGCTCTTCATTAATACTCTGAAAGCACCTTTCATCAATCATATGTTGGGGAGCGCGACTAAGAGTTTCGCAGATATAGTGATGTCCGACGAAATGATAGAGAACGCGATAAGGTGTGAGAAAATAAAAACTGGAGAGAGCATGAGAAGATCAGCTCCAAAAAAAAGAGAGAGTGAAATGGGTAACGTAAGTTTGGGTTATCCCAAACCCATTACTGTTAATCAACCGAGAGCGGTAACTGCGAGCCAGTAGGCCTCACCAAGACAAGAGCCCAACACGAGGCAGAAGACCGAGAAGTTTCAGTTTACTCCTATACCTGGGACGTATAGGGAGTTGTATAAAACTTTGTTCGATGCGCACGTCGTTCAAAAGGCTAGTCGAGAGACTTATCAAGGCAGGGGTGGTACAGTTTAATGACGCACCTGGTGGAGGAAATTCGTTACCCAGTCATACTGATAATAGGGTAAACGCGATAGTTGAGAACATGGGGAGGAGGTTCAGGCAGGAGATTGCTGAAGTTAGAACCCCATTAAGAGAGGTTTGGAGAGAAATGCAGAAAAGGGGGTTAGTTCTGCAAGAAAATGTGAACAGATCTCGAGATGCAAGGAACTACTGTGAGTTCCATAACAAAGAAGGCCATGAGATCCAGCAATGCAACGAATTCAGAGCCCTAGTACAAGGGCTAATGGATAATAAAGAGTTGGATTTTTTTACTCGGCGGAAGGAGAGGACGTATGTTCCACAGAAGGAGGGTCTGCAGAGAGGGTCCCTGGGGTCAATCACCAGTAGTAATTATCACACGACCAAGGGTCGACGAAGCAGGAGTGAAAATGGCTTGTAATTCAAAAACCCGTGACTTTTCCTTATAAGGATACACCGAGGGTTGTAATTCAAAAACTCGTGACTTTTCCTTATAAGGATACACCGAGGGTTGTAATTCAAAAACCTATAACTTTTCCTTATAAGGATAACAAGAGGGTACCTTGGAATTACAATTGCACTGTGACAGTTTCCGGGAAAGAGAGTTCAGCCAGCACGCCCAACCCAGAAGCCGAATCCTCTATGATCAGAGGTGGAGAAGAGAAAATCGGGTCAATGGTTAATGACCCAGTAACAGAAAGTGAAGCGAAAGAGTTTTTAAAGTTCCTAAAGCACAGTGAGTACAAAGTGTTGTGGAAGCGATTACCAAGCGACCAAAGACGCGCATACTCCAGATCGGCTCTACTTTTAAACTCGGAGGCACACCGTAACGCTGTGACAAAAGTGTTGAATGAAACCTATGTCGCTGATGACATTTCAGTAAATAAGTTGGACCGCCTTGTGGGTAACATAAGCGCAGACAATTTCATTTCTTTCAGTGATGATGAAATTCCACCAGGAGGCATGGGATCCACTAAGGCTTTGCACATCACTACCCGATGTAAAGGGTACACACTACCGGGGGTATTAATTGATATTGGATCGGCACTGAACGTCTTGCCCCTATCTACGCTGAATAGGTTGCCCGTAGACAGCTCTCATATGAAATCATGCCACAATATAGTGAGAGCATTCGATAGCACCGAGAGGAAAGTAATGGGAAGGATTAAAATACCCCTCCTAATCAGGCCAAATGCATATGAGGTAGACTTCCTCGTAATGGACATCAAGCCCTCTTACAATTGTTTATTGGGGAGGCCCTGAATCCACTCAGCGGGAGCCGTACCATCATCATTGCACCAAAAGTTAAAGTTGGTGACAGAGGGCCGATTGGTAACCATAATTACGGAGGAGGATATCATCGCGTCCGTAACTAGTAATGCGCTGTATATAGAGAATGATACGGAGGCTATAGAGTGCTCATTCAGGTCGTTGGAGTTTGTAAATGCGACTTTCATCAGTAAAGGAAGCAAGATCCCGGTGCCCAGAATCTCTGAAGCAGCAAGGATGGGCCTCCAGCTGACAGTAGGAAGAGGAGCATTGCCTGGGAAGGGACTCGAAAAATATCTCCAAGGGCCGGTCAGGGTGCCAGGATTGGTTGACAAGCATGATCACTTTGGTTTGGGGCATAGACCAAATGCCCAGCAAAGAAAGGAGGAATTAGAAAGGAAACATGAAAGATGAAGGGCACGATTGAACGGTGTTGAGATCGAGTAGGGTTCAATGACTTTTCCCCATATTTCTACTACATTCGTGTCGGGAGGAATTATCCATTCAGGGCCAGAAAATATGAGTAAGGAAACTGCTGAAGAAATGATGAGAGCTTTGAGCATCAACGCCGTGTTAAAGGAGGATCCGAAGGAAGAGAATTTGGCGGGTATTCACCCTTACGAGCCTGAGAGTGTTCTGAACAACTGGACTACGGAAGAAATTCCTGTAGTTTTTAGGACTAAAACAGAGTAATGTTCGAAACACACCTGTTGTTTCAAGCCTAGAAACAATAAGAATCATTTGTGAAATAGGCTCATGTTCAAGCACTGTTATTTTCAATAAAAAATGCATTTTTCCTTTCATACCGTGCAATCATTCTTTTATTCCTTTTCCGTTCCATTCATGATCATAACATAAATAAGTTGAATTCATTTCATTGAATATTCTTTCGTACCTACCATAGGTCCCCAAATATCAACGTCACGAGTGACACTGCTATGGACTCAGAATTCCCTTATGAGCGAGACATGTGCCTAGAGGGATCTCGGGATTTTGCAGATGATGAAGATTGTAGTTTATCCCCGGATTTGTTAAGGATGGTAGAACGGGAAGAGAAGCTGATTCTACCTCACAAGGAGACAATTGAGAATGTGCTTCTAGAGGATGGAAAAGAGGTGAAAATTGGCACCTGTATAACCAAGGAAACAAGGCAGGACCTCATTAGACTTCTGCTAGAGTTCAAAGATGTCTTCGCGTGGTCATATCAAGACATGCCAGGGTTGAGTGCTGACATTACGGTACACCGTATCCCCATAAAAGGAGAATGTAAGCCAGTCCAACTGAAGCTTCGAAGGATGAGACCAGATGTCGCGGTAAAGATAAGGGAAGAAGTCAAGAAGCAATTTGATGTTGGGTTTTTACGAGTGGTGAATTACTCAGAATGGGTAGCCAACGTTGTCTCTGTCCCTAAGAAGGATGGAAAAGTACGAATGTGCGTCGACTACAGAGACTTAAACAAGGCCAGCCCAAAGGACAACTTCCTACTGCCTCACATCGACACTTTGGTGGATAACACGGCAGGGTATTCATTATTCTCCTTCATAGATGGGTTCTCTGGATACAATCAAATAAAGATGCATCCTGAAGACATGGAAAAGACCACATTCATAGCCTTGTGGGGAACATTTTGTTACAAAGTGATACCATTCGGGTTAAAGAATGCGGGAGCAACATACCAAAGATCCATGGTAACTTTGTTTCACGACATGATGCATAATGAGATTGAGGTCTACGTCGATGACATGATCGCAAAATCCCGAACAGAAAGAGAGCATATACAGGTTTTTAGAAAACTATTCTTGAGGTTGAGGAAATTTCAGCTGAAGCTCAATCCAACCAAGTGTACTTTTGGGGCTAGATCAGGAAAACTACTAGGTTTCGTAGTCAGTGAAAGATGAATTGAGGTCGACTCGGATAAAGTCAAGGCCGTACAAAAATTGCCTCCGCCGCGCACTCAGAAGGAAGTCCGAGGTTTTCTAGGAAGATTGAATTACATTGCTCGGTTTATTTCGTAACTGACTGAGAAATGTGATCCAATATTCCATCTTCTTAAGAAACACAATCTAGGCATTTGGGACGATGAATGCCAGAGGGCATTTAACAAGATCAAACAATACTTGTCCAATACCCCAGTGCTAATGCAACCCAGTCCCGACAGACCAGTGATTCCGTACTTGACGATATTTGATAATTCAATGGGATGTGTGCTCGACCAACATGATGAGACAGGAAAGAAAGAAAAAGCGATATACTACCTCAGTAAGAAATTTACTGAGTGTGAAATGAGATACTCGCCAATTGAGAGATTATGTTGTGCTTTGGTCTGGACGACCCAGAGGTTGAGGCAGTACATGCTGTACCATACAACTTGGTTAATCTCGAAACTAGACCCCCTTAAGTATATGATGGAGTCTACCGCTCTTCATGGAAGAATGGCCCGATGGCAAATTTTGCTCTCAGAATTTGACGTAGTCTATGTGAACCAGAAGGCTGTGAAAGGGAGTGCAATAGCTGATTTTCTAGCCAGTAGAGCGCTAGACGACTACGAACCCTTGAACTTCAATTTTCCCAATGAAGATCTGATGTTTGTAGCGACAACTGAAGAAGACACCCTAGAAGATCGCCCTTGGAAGTTGAACTTCGATGGAGCATCAAATTTCGTTGGTAATGGAGTTGGGGCAGTCCTGATATCCCCGAACGGAGACCATTATCCATTCACTTGCAAGTTGGATTTTGACTGCACGAACAATATGACAGAATACGAAGCATGTATCATGGGAATTCGAGCAGCCATAGACCGCAAAGTTAATGTACTAGAAGTATATGGAGATTCCGCGTTGGTGATCTATCAGCTCAAAGGGGAATAGAAAACGAGAGATCCCAAATTGGTTAGTTACCGAAAGTTGGTTTTGGAGCTAATCGAGGAGTTTGACGATATCACATTCTTTTACCTCCCGCGTGACGAAAATCAGATGGCTGAAGCCTTTGCCACATTAGCTTCTATGATCAGGGTAAATGAGCAAGAGGGTATGAAGCCCATCCAAATGAGTATCTGCGAGACTCCGACTCACTGCTGCAATATTGATGAAGAGGAGGAGAGAGATGATCATCCTTGGTATCACGATATTCTGCGATATGTGAAGAGCCATGAATATCCCGATCAAGCAACAGAAAATGATAAGAGAACATTGAGAAGACTTGCTGGTGACTATGTCCTAGACGGAGAGATCTTATATAAAAGGAGGAGGGATCAAGTGTTGCTAAGATGCGTCGATGCTGTAAAGGCTAAGAAAATCCTAGAAGAAGTCTATGACGGGGTTTGCGGAATGCATGCCAATGGATTTACAATGGCCAGGCAGATAATGAGATTCGGGTATTACTGGTCCACGATGGAAGGAGACTGCATCCGTTACGCCAAGAAGTGCCACAAGTGTCAAATTTATTGTAATATCCAGGATTTATGGCTTGTGCATTTTTACTTAAATATATGTGGAAGCATGCCTGTGTGTGTGTTGAATGTGTTTTATGAATTTTGAGAACTTCAGAGTGTAGGTGAATGCCTTAGAAAATATTGTATTTTAAGTTTTAAAGAGGAGCTAAGCTTGATAGGCCTTAAGAGAAATTGTAAGGGAAATTGGACATAAAAATGGGCTTGTTAGAGTGGCAAGGAGGTGCCACTTAAAGCCTAGGGAGGTGACGCCATGTGCAAGGTGCAAGGGCTTAGGTTCGAGTTGCAGAGGAAGCAAATGGGAGTTTGTTTTTGCGTCAATGAGGAGAGGTGTTGGACGACAATGGGGCACTGAGTGGATGAGTATAGATCAAGTCAAATTCTTTTTAAATTTTCGGCTAAGGGCAAGGATAATTGCTGATTTATTTTAATTATTTTTGAATAAGTAAAAGAAGAGAGAAAATAGGAGATTGGATAGAGAGAGGGGAGTTGGCCGGCCAAGGGAGTCTTTGGTGTCAAATTCGGCTAAGGGGGTAAGGGGTGTGTAGACGAATTTCATTAAGCATTCTAGCCTCCCTCTCGTTTACTCTTTTCTCTCTAAAGCTATCACTTTTCTCCTCTCTTTTTTTATTTGTTCTAGCCGAATTATACATGAGCCTCCATATCATTCCTTTTTCATCTCTTTCTCATTATCACTACTGTTAATCAAAAGTCGAAGGTAAGTCCTCCTAGCCATTGTCGATTCTCCCTAAGTCTTAAACTTTTCTTTTTCATTCTTGATGAGGTAGAATCTCCATCATCAACCTTCTCTTCTTCTTTTGCAAGTTCACTCAAAGCCGAATACTCAAAGTAGTCTTAGCCGATTGCTCAGTAGATCCAAAAGCCGAAACCTATTGATCACTACCTAGTCTATATAGCCGAATTTCTTTGTGATTTTAAGTAAGGGAGCAGTCGACTACAGCATTAAGGGTAAGATCAGATGCTATTCAATTTTCTTTCTTTTCTTTTAGCCGAAACTTAGGAACTAATCCCAATATCACACTTTGGCCGAAACTTTGAAGGAGGAATTCGGGATTTGGTTGTTGTCGACTACGAGGAGGAGATCATTCGGGATTTCAAAATCTAAGGTAAGAAAAGTGTTGTTTAGGCCGAAGGCCATTTATTCAAATGTTGGAATCGGATCTAACATACACCATGTAGGTATTGCGACATCTTCAAAGACAAGGGATAAATTCGGGGTTTAGATCCGCAAGGTAAGAGAGTGTTAACATTCGGCCAAGGCTATATTTAGTGATTATTTGAGTGGCCGGTTCTAACTTTGACTGTTTAGGGAGGAGTACAATCCGATTCGATAGACTTTCGGGATTTTAGTGAATTCGTTAAGTAAACCAGGTGTGTACCCCACATTAACTCTTAATAGATTTATGGTATCAATTTAATATATGTGTTTATAATAATGTGAAAAGTGGGCAAAGGTACCATGTGATGGTACAAAGTACTCAGGTAAGTAACCTTAACATTATGTTAATAAATGATATGAATATTTGGAATATGGTACATATGTGAATATCGATAAGAATGTGGAATAAGCCATAAGGCATGATATTGCATATTACGTGTGACATGGGGCATATGGGTTATATGGGAAAGGGGAGCGATCCGTGGTTTATACCACAATATCTCGAATGTGGTGACTCATGTCATGAAATTTGAATGTGGTGACTTATGTCACAAAATAATGTCTGGTGGCTATGCCACAAAATTTATAAGAGGCGATGAGCAAGTCGTCTACAACGACGCGCCGATGATGTGTAGCGGATGAAGGGTCGACTTAGTAGTCCCCACGGTGTGATGGTTGGTACGGGTGATGTGTAGCGGATGGTTATCTAGGTATGGGTTGGGTTTGCATCATTATTTCTATCTCATTATATATACGTATGATATGATATGATATGCCCGAATCGTTGGGGCTTAGTGTTGGTTATACACACCGAGTCCTGTTTGACTCACCCGTTGTGGGATATTTTTTCATGTGACACTCGATGAACGGACCGGGTCGGCGGGAGCTTAGTGGTGGCCATGTTCAACTCGGACTTTATTTTAATTTTGGACTTTTTATTTCTAAGTATTTTGGATTTATTCGGGTTTTGTTTTATTGTAATAAGGCCATAGCTATAAACTGATTATGCATGCATTTTTATTTATTTTATTATGATACAATTTTTATCAATTTAAAGTTTAAGCAACCTTTCTTAAAAATAAATCTTTAAATGTTTTTACACCTAACACAGATGATTTTTAATTTAAATAGTAAACTCTAAAAACTCGACTTTTTCCTCTAACTTATGATTTTGAAATATAAAAATAAAGTCTTAATAAAGCCAAATCTTCGAAAATAACGAAGTTTTCAATTTGAACCCAATCCAAATTTTTCTCCTAAATCACCCAAAGTTTTCCAAGAAACAAACAAGTTTTGAACTGTTTTACTCCAGGAACATACCAGATCCGGTCAGGGTTCGTGGGCCGGGTTTGGGGTGTTTCAATTTGGTATCAGAGCCCAATTTTAAACTCTCGGCCTTGGGTTTAAAGCCCATAACGTTTTCAATATAGAGCCCAAATAAGTTTTGTGAAAATTTTGTGAAATAAGCAGCTTTTTCTAGCATGGCACCTAAGTCTCCTACCCGAAGTCCACCAGGTAAGTACCCCTAACCGTTGTCTGAATTAATGTATGATTTGTATATGGGTATAACGGGAACGTAGATTAGTATATTAAGTTATGGAACCCTAGGATTAGTTTACCCCAACACAAGAACTACATAAAATTTAAGGCCTAACTAAACAAACCTGTGACTAAGTCGTCGAGTTAGGGTGTGGCAACCATTGTGCGCATGTCTAGGATTGGATTCAGGAAGAGCCTGGTATTTAAGCAGTCCTAGTGACTCATCTCCTCTTCACTCGAATCCTACCTGGTGCGTAGTAACGATTCACCCTAACCAAGAGGACTTATTCACAGGATAAACTCAATAATTAAAACCCGAAAGGGACCTGCTACATTGTTTTATAAATCTTAGTTTTAAAATCACCAAATTACCCTTTTGATTTGTAAAAACTATTTTAGACCTTAAAAAGAAATTTTTTTGAAATACTCCCAATTCACAAAAAATTTACTAAAATACCCCTGGGATTGGAACGGACGAAAACGTTCGAGTGATAAATGTGTGTAGTAGATACTACTGAATGAATGTGCTACTTTCTCTGAATTAGGGTAGAAGACTTGAAATGAAAACCCTATAATGATCGAAAGAACTACTACTCAACTTCTTTACATAAAACTTGTTCGTGGATAATTAGTGGAACAAAGACTAATGCATAAAACTTTCTAAAACAGATTAAATCGCGATCGTAGACATGAGTTCTAGGGGACGTGGTCGTAATGTGCGAGGACGTGGTAGAGGCAGAATGACCGTATCGAAACCCGTTAGGTCTGGACAAGGGTCCGAAAATGAGGTACCACCACCCCCACCACCGGTGTTGGTGTTGAGCAAAACAAGATTAGACGGGGATGATGCGATATCGCAGCAAAGTCTTTGCGAGTTCTTGAGAGGGTAGTTGGAGCAGGTAGAGGTGGGGGAGCTCGAAAATCTATACCCGAGCGACTCCGAGCAAATGGAGCTGAAGTATTCCGTGGCATATCTGGTGTGCCACCCAGTACGGCTGAGTATTGGATTGTGCAGCTAAGCGAATGGAGTTAAGGACCCTGGAGGATGAGGAGATAATTATGATAGGAGAAAGAAGAAACTATTTGTCTAACATAGTTTCTGCATTAAAGGCTGATAAGATGGTTCGAAAAGGGTGCAAGGCATTCTTGACTTTCGTTAGTGCGTTGGATGTAAAAAAAGAAGGAGTTAGTGGAGTTAGAACCGTAAGGGAATTTGTGGATGTTTTCCCGGAGGAGTTACCTGGAATACCCCCTGATAGGGAGGTGGAGTTCGGAATTGACTTACTGCCTGGAACGGCGTCAGTATCTATCGCTCCGTATAGAATGGCACCAAAGGAGTTGGTGGAGCTCAAAGCTCAAATTCAGGAGTTGCTTGATCGTGGGTTTATTCGACCCAGTGTGTCTCCATGGGGAGCACCGGTCTTATTTGTGAAGAAGAAGGACGGGACTATGTGTATGTGTATAGATTACCGTCAGTTGAATAAGCTGACCATCAAGAACAAGTACCCGTTGCCAAGGATAGACGACTTGTTCGATCAGCTTAAGGGGGCCGCGGTGTTTTCGAATATAGATCTAAGGTCTGGGTATCATCAGCTTAAGGTGAAGGAGGTGGATATCCATAAGACAGCTTTCCGGACAAGATACGGGCATTTTGAGTTCGTAGTAATGCCGTTCGAATTGACGAACGCCCCAGCCGCGTTCATGGATATGATGAACCACGTTTTCCAACCCTACTTGGATCGATTCGTCGTTGTGTTCATAGACGACATCCTAGTGTATTCCAAGTCGGAGGAGGAACATGACGAGCATCTCTGGTTAGTGTTGCAAGTATTAAGGGAGAAGAAGCTCTATGCCAAATTCAGCAAGTGTGAATTTTAGCTGAAGGAGGTCGCATTCTTAGGGCATGTAGTGTCTGCAGAGGGAATAAGGGTGGATCCCAGGAAGATTGAGGCGGTGTTGGATTGGAAACCACCTAAGTCTGTGGCTGAGGTTCGTAGTTTCTTGGGATTGGCAGGTTACTATAGAAGGTTCGTAGAAGGGTTCTCATCAATAGCCGCACCTTTGACGAAATTGTTGAGAAAGAAGGTACCTTTCGTATGGACAGATAGGCAACAAGAGAGCTTTGAGAAGCTTAAGAGGGTCTTGACTGAAGCTCCAGTCTTGATTCAGCCTGAGGCAGGGAAGGATTTCGTGGTGTATTGTGACGCTTCTCACACAGGATTAGGATGTGTCCTGATACAAGACGGGAAGGTAGTCGCTTATGCGTCTCGGCAGTTGAGGCCACATGAGGTGAACTACCAAACGCATGACTTAGAATTGGCAGCGGTGGTCTTTGCTCTTAAGGTATGGAGGCACTATTTATATGAAGAAAAGTCAGTGATTTACATAGACCATAAGAGCCTTAAGTATCTGTTGACTCAGAAAGAGCTAAACCTGAGACAGCGAAGGTGGGTGGAGTTATTGAAAGACTACGATTGTTCTATTGAATATCATCCGGGCAAGGCGAATGTGGTAGCAGATGCCCTAAGTCGGAAAGTAGTGTCGGATCTGAGGGCGATGTTTGCACATCTTAGCTTGTATGACGATGGAAGTCTGCTGGCAGAATTGCAAGTTAAGCCGACATGGTTGGAGGAGGTGAAAGAGAGTCAGTTGGCAGATGATGATATAAGTGCTAAGTTGTGGCAGGTGCAGAGTGGGGAGTTAGAGGATTATGGAGTTAGCAGCGATGGAGTATTGTGTTGCAAGGGTAAGGTCTGTATGCCTAAGGATAAGGAGTTAAGGCGGAGAATTCTTCAAGAATCGCATAGTAGCCCCTATGCTATACATCCTGGAGGTACTAAGTTGTACAGGGATTTACGGGAACAGTTTTGGTGGCCTGGTCTTAAGAGGGAAGTTACTGAATTTGTAGGGAAATGCTTGACGTGTCAGCAAGTCAAGGCTGAACACCAAGTTCCGTCAGGATTGCTTCAGCCGATAAAGATTCCGCAGTGGAAGTGGGAGAGAATCACCATGGACTTCGTTAGTGGGCTTCCCCTTACGCCTACTAAGAAGGACTCGGTATGGGTGATAGTGGATCGATTGACAAAGTCCACGCATTTCTTACCGATGCGGGTTGACTATTCTTTACAGAAGTTGGCGAAGTTATATGTGGCAGAAATTGTGAGGTTGCATGGAGTGCCAATGTCGATTATCTCAGATAGGGATCCAAGGTTTACGTTTCGGTTCTGGAAAGCACTACATCAAGCTTTGGGCACCAGATTAGACTTGAAGACGGCATTTCATCCACGAATGATCGGTCAACTGAGCGAGTGATCCAAGTGTTGGAAGATATGTTGAGATGCTGTGTAATAGACTTTAGATGAAGTTGGGAAGAATACTTGCCTTTAGCAGAATTTGCATATAATAACAACTATCAAGCCAGTATTCGGATGGCATCGTATGAAGCGCTGTATGGACGGAAGTATCGCACTCCTACGTGTTGGACAGAATTAGGAGAACGTCAAGTTTTGGGTCCAGAGATTGTGGCAGAATCCGAAGAAAAGGTTAAGTTAATTCGCACGATTAAAGGAGGCATCCGACAGCGTAAGTCGTATACGGATCTTAAGCGAAAGGAAATAGAATTTGCTGTGGGAGATCGAGTGTTTCTTAAGGTTTCGCCTTGGAAGAAGGTGATGAGATTTGGTCGCAAAGGGAAATTAAGTCCAAGGTTTATAGGACCTTATCGGGTATTGAAGCGGGTTGGACCAGTGGCGTACCAGTTAGAGTTGCCTCCGGAGTTGAAGCAGATGCACGATGTGTTCCATGTTTCTATGCTACGTCCTTACCGATCGGATCCATCTCATGTAGTACCAGTTGAGGAGGTGGAGCTAAGGCCAGATTTGTCCTACGAGGAAGAGCCGATTCAGATTTTGGAACGAGATGTGAAAGTGCTACGAAGGAAGTCAGTTCCTTTTGTCAAAGTGTTATGGCGCAATCATGGATCGGAAGAAGCTTCGTGGGAGCCGGAAGAAACAATGCGACAACAATACCCTCACTTATTTCAGCCAGGTAATTTTAAGGACGAAATTATTTTAAGGGGTTAGAACTGTAATATCCGGGATTTATGGCTTGTGCATTTTTACTTAAATATATGTGGAAGCATGCCTGTGTGTGTGTTGAATGTGTTTTATGAATTTTGAGAACTTCAGAGTGTAGGTGAATGCCTTAGAAAATATTGTATTTTAAGTTTTAAAGAGGAGCTAAGCTTGATAGGCCTTAAGAGAAATTGTAAGGGAAATTGGACATAAAAATGGGCTTGTTAGAGTGGCAAGGAGGCGCCACTTAAAGCCTAGGGAGGTGACGCCATGTGCAAGGTGCAAGGGCTTAGGTTCGAGTTGCAGAGGAAGCAAATGGGAGTTTGTTTTTGCGTCAAGGGGGAGAGGTGTTAGACGGCAATGGGGCACTGAGTGGATGAGTATAGATCAAGTCAAATTCTTTTTAAATTTTCGGCTAAGGGCAAGGATAATTGCTGATTTATTTTAATTATTTTTGAATAAGTAAAAGAAGAGAGAAAATAGGAGATTGGATAGAGAGAGGGGAGTTGGCGGCCAAGGAGTCTTTGGTGTCAAATTCGGCTAAGGGGGTAAGGGTGTGTGGCGAATTTCATTAAGCATTCTAGCCTCCCTCTCGTTTACTCTTTTCTCTCTAAAGCTATCACTTTTCTCCTCTCTTTTTTTATTTGTTCTAGCCGAATTATACATGAGCCTCCATATCATTCCTTTTTCATCTCTTTCTCATTATCACTACTGTTAATCAAAAGCCGAAGGTAAGTCCTCCTAGCCATTGCCGATTCTCCCTAAGTCTTAAACTTTTCCTTTTCATTCTTGATGAGGTAGAATCTCCATCATCAACCTTCTCTTCTTTTTTTGCAAGTTCACTCAAAGCCGAATACTCAAAGTAGTCTTAGCCGATTGCTCAGTAGATCCAAAAGCCGAAACCTATTGATCACTACCTAGTCTATATAGCCGAATTTCTTTGTGATTTTAAGCAAGGGAGCAGTCGACTACAGCATTAAGGGTAAGATCAGATGCTATTCAATTTCCTTTCTTTTCTTTTAGCCGAAACTTAAGAACTAATCCCAATATCACACTTTGGCCGAAACTTTGAAGGAGGAATTCGGGATTTGGTTGTTGTCAACTACGAGGAGGAGATCATTCGGGATTTCAAAATCTAAGGTAAGAAAAGTGTGGTTTAGGCCGAAGGCCATTTATTCAAATGTTGGAATCGGATCTAACATACACCATGTAGGTATTGCGACATCTTTAAAGACAAGGGATAAATTCGGGGTTTAGATCCGCAAGGTAAGAGAGTGTTAACATTTGGCCAAGGCTATATTTAGTGATTATTTGAGTGGCCGATTCTAACTTTGACTGTTTAGGGAGGAGTACAATCCGATTCGATAGACTTTCGGGATTTCAGTGAATTCGTTAAGTAAACCAGGTGTGTACCCCACACTAACTATTAATAGATTTATGGCATCAATTTAATATATGTGTTTATAATAATGTGAAAAGTGGGCAAAGGTACCATGTGATGGTACAAAGTACTCAGGTAAGTAACCTTAACATTATGTTAATAAATGATATGAATATTTGGAATATGGTACATTTGTGAATATCGATAAGAATGTGGAATAAGGCATAAGGCATGATATTGCATATTCTGTGTGACATGGGGCATATGGGTTATATGGAAAGGGAAGTGATCCGTGGTTTATACCACAATATTCGAATGTGGTGACTCATGTCACGAAATCGCATGTGGTGACTTATGTCACAAAATAATGTCCGTGGCTATGCCACAAAATTTATAAGGGCGATGAGCAAGTCGTCTGCAATGATCGCCGATGATGTGTAGCGGATGGAGGGTCGACTTAGTAGTCCCCACGGTGTGATGGTTGGTACGGGTGATGTGTAGCGGATGGTTATCTAGGTATGGGTTGGGTTTGCATCATTATTTCTATCTTATATATATACGTATGATATGATATGATATGCCCGAATCGTTGGGGCTTAGTGTTGGTTATACACACCGAGTCTGTTTGACTCACCCGTTGTGGGATATTTTTCAGGTGACACTCAAGAACGGACCGGCCGGCAGGAGCTTAGTGGTGGCCATGTTCAACTCGCAGACTTTATTTTAATTTTGGACTTTTTATTTCTAAGTATTTTAGATTTATTTGGGTTTTGTTTTAATGTAATAAGGCCATAGCTATAAACTGATTATGCATGCATTTTTATTTATTTTATTATGATACAATTTTTATCAATTTAAAGTTTAAGCAACCTTTCTTAAAAATAAATCTTTAAATGTTTTAACACCTAACACAGATGATTTTCAATTTAAATAGTAAACTCTAAAAACTCGACTTTTTCCTTTAACTTATGATTTTGAAATATAACAATAAAGTCTTAATAAAGCCTAATCTTCGAGAATAACGATGTTTTCAATTTGAACCCAATCCAAATTTTTCTCCTAAATCACCCAAAGTTTTCCAAGAAACAAACAAGTTTTGAACTATTTTACTCCAGGAACATACCAGATCCGGTCAGGGTTCGTGGGCCGGGTTTAGGGTGTTTCATTTATAGGGATAAAATACATGTACCTCCTTTACCTCTTCATGTTATGACTTCTCTGTGGCCTTTCTCAATGTGGGGCATGGACGTCATTGGGCCGATCTCACCAAAGGCTTCTAATGGATATCGATTCATTTTTGTGGTCATTGATTACTTCACCAAATGGGTAGAGGCAGCTTCATATGCCAATGTCACGAAGACGACAGTTAGCAAGTTCTTGAAAAAAGAGATCATATGTCGCTACGGTATGCCGAAAAGGATTGTATTTGACAACGCTTTGAACTTAAACAACAGTGCGATAGCGGAAGTCTACAGTCAGTTCAACATTAAGCACCATAACTCATCGCCATATCGCCCAAAAATGAATGGCGCCGTTAAAGCAGCTAATAAAAATATCAAAAAGATCGTGGGGAAAATGGCTGAAACCTACAAGGATTAGCATGAAAAGTTACCACTTGCCATTTATGCTTACCGAACATCTGTTAGAACTTCTACCTGAGCAACGCCTTTCTCATTGGTTTATGGGATGGAGGCAGTCTTGCCTATCGAAGTTGAAATTCCTTCTCTCCGGGTTTTGTCAGAACTGAAGTTGGATGAAGCGGAATGGGTTCAATCTCGATATGATCAACTGAATCTTATTGAGGAAAAACGGCTAAGAGCCATCCGTCATGGTCAAATGTACCAGAAGCGGATGATGCGGGCTTATAACAAGAAGGTTCGCCCCAGAGTATTCTATGAGGGAGACTTGGTATTGAAACAGATCCTCCCTATGCAAAAAGACTTCAGGGGAAAGTGGATGCCTAATTGGGAAGGGCCTTACGTTGTAAAGAAGGCCTTCTCTGGGGGAGCGTTGATACTCGCCGAGATGGACGGCAAAAGTCTGCCAAATCCAATTAATGCAGACTCGGTCAAGAAGTATTTCACTTAAGAAGGAAAAGGGGCCAAGGCGAAAACCCGCAAAGGGCGTCTTAAGTTCAAAAAAAAAACGGAGAGGCCAAGGTGAAAACCCGCAAAGGGCACTTTGAGACCAAAGGAACTTTGAATTGAAAACCCGTAAAGGGCGATTCAAAAGTTTTGGAGAAATGGGGCACGCGCTAGCCACCCTATACCTGAATTAACAATAAGGAGATACGCTACATATTCGGGGCATTGGCAAAGTACTGCAGGTCTCCTAGATACATGTTGATCTCAGAGTGGTCTTCAAGAAGTTCGCACAGAAAAGCTCAGGTTGTGATATCTGGGACACCATTTCCACTCTTACTCATTTTTGTACCTTAGCAAAATTTGCTGCCCTTGTTTAATTCATTCTTCACGGGTTTTTGTCCCGAATAAATTTCAGTTTCATTCATCTTTATAATCTTTTTTCAAGCATTTCATATTGAAATAGTGATTAATGAACTAATAACACTTTCGCAAGAGAAGTTTTGCTTATTACTCTGAAAGTCTCTAAATAATACAAGGATTTGAAACAGAACAATTATTTAGAACTTACCAGGTTTAAAGGGCTCGAAACCCATGAGATAAGGGTCTAAGCAGTGACGATATCTTCAGATTCTCTGTTAGAAGTATCAGTTGAACAAAGAAGACACAAATCAGGAATATCACCTTAATAAACAGCAAGCACTGATAACCCAAAAGTTAAAAAAATGGATCATTCTCATGACATTTTGCATCCATTCATATAACACTCATGGTTAGGAGCATTTTTTCATGACATCCAAATCATTTGGCACAAGCATAGACTCCATGAAATCAATCCTACAGGTAGGTTCCCCAGAGGACAATGTAGCTACAGAAAGCAGCAGATCTTATCTCTACTGAGTAGGAGTAGAGCAGATCGAATTTTACAGATCTTATCTTCACTGAGCAGGAGTGGAGTAGATCAAAAACAACAAGTCTTATCTCCATGTATCGGCAATGGAGTAGACTGAAGAGTGCAGATCTTATCTCTACTGAGCAGGAGTAGAGCAGATCGAAGTTTACAGATCTTATCTTCACTGAGCAGGAGTGAAGCAGATCGAAAATTACAAGTCTTATCTCCATGTATCGGCAATGGAGCAGACTGAAGATCCCAGCCTTATCTCCACCGAGCGGAGAGGAGAGGCGGTCGAAAGAAAGTAGATTTTATCTTCACTGAGCAGGAGTGAAGCAGATCGAAAATTACAAGTCTTATCTCCATGTATCGGCAATGGAGTAGACTGAAGAGTGCAGATCTTATCTCTACTGAGCAGGAGTAGAGCAGATCGAAGTTTACAGATCTTATCTTCACTGAGCAGGAGTGAAGCAGATCGAAAATTACAAGTCTTATCTCCATGTATCGACAATGGAGCAGACTGAAGATCCCAGCCTTATCTCCACTGAGCAGGAGTGGAGCAGGCTGAAAGAAAGCAGATCTTATCTTCACTGAGCAGGAGTGAAGCAGATCAAAAATTACAAGTCTTATCTCCATGTATCGGCAATGGAGCAGATCGAAGATCGACCTTATCTCCACCGAAAGGCGGGAGTGGAGCAGGCTGAAAGAAAGTAGATCTTATCTTTACTGAGCAGGAGTGAAGCAGATCGAAAATTACAGGTCTTATCTCCATGTATCGGCAATGGAGCAGACTGAAGAATACAGATCTTATCTCTACTGAGCAGGAGTAGAGCAAATCGAAAACAACAAATCTTATCTCCACTGAGCAAGAGTGGAGCAGATCGAAGATTATAGTCTTATCTCCATGTATCGGCGATGGAGCAGGCTGAAGATCATAGCCTTATCTCCACTGAGCAGAGGTGGAGCAGGCTAAAGATCGTAGATCTTATCTCCACTGAGCAGAAGTGGAGCAGATCAAATACAGCAAGTCTTATCTCCATGTATCGGCGATGGAGCAGGCTGAAGATCATAGCCTTATCTCCACTGAGCAGAAGTGGGGCAGGCTAAAGATAACAGATCTTATCTTCACTGAGCAGGAGCGGAGCAGATCGAAGACGATGAGCTTTAATTCCCTAAGCAGTAGGGTAACAGGCTAAAGAATAGCAGATCTTATCTCTACTGAGCAGGAGTGGAGCAGATCGAAACAAAATTCCTATACCCCTGAAGATGCAGTGGGTCAAAGCAAGGCTACTTGAAGAAATGAAGCATCAAGAGGTCAAGATTCAACACGATGGGGCAAAATTGGTCCTTTCAAAGTCTTTGCTCTATTCTCGTTACACGACAATGAGCAAAGAGGGGCAGCTGTAAGGCCCAATTTCTTGCCCGGGCCCAATAAAATAAAATCCAAAAATAAAAATTACAGTTCCATTAAACATTAGCCCAAAGCAAGGGCAAATCAGAAACAAAGAGGAGCCCTAGCATCAGTGTAGCGCCGTCACCAGCAGCCACGTTGCCCACCCCTCCGAATTGTGCTCGCTCCCAGCGCTCGCGTGAAGAGCCCCACTCCACCACGGCGTTTGCTTACAAAACAGAAATTAGTTGTAAATGTTAGGCTATAAAAAACCAAATCAGAATTTGTAACGGGGACTTTTTTTTTTACATGACTTACACAAGAAACACACAGAGCATTTCACGAATCAATACTAAAGAATCAGTAGAGGTTTTTTTCTCTTTTCGATTTCTTTTTCGAATCTAAATATTGTTGTTTTCTTCTTTATTTTTTTTTTATTTTTTCATTTTTTATTTCTGTTTTGGGTTTCTCCATTTCTCATATTTTAAAAAAACTTACAGTATATATATCAAAGCATTAAGGTTAAAAAAAAGGGAGGAAGAAACTTACTAGGCCGTCAGCCTTGCGTGCGCGGGGTCAGTCACCAGACTAGTGGTGATACGGCGGCGTATGGAAGAAGGGGGTTCAAACCCTAGAAAATAAGAAAGTGAAAAAGGGATATTCTGGTTTTTGTTTTGAAACAGAGAAAGAAATGAAGGAATGGTTTTGTTTTAGGTTTTAAACATTAAAAAGGGAAGGGCCCCGCGCATTTACCTGCTTCCGCAGGTGGATTGGCGCAATTTCACCCTAAATGGGTAAATTCGCGTTTAGCCCTCCTTTTTGTGCTGTTGTTTTAATTGCATCCCCCTTCAGTTTTTTCTATTTTTTAAATTTGTCCCTCAATGTTATGCGCATTACGATTTAGCCCTTTATTCTTCTTTTATCTTGAATTCGGCCCCATGCTTTTGATTTTGATCCAGTTCAGTCTTTTTTTTTATTATTTTGTTATTTTGCCATTAAATTAATTGTTTTTAATTTTTTTTATCACCATTATTATCAATATTTTCATTAACTCTATTATTGTTCTTTTTATTATTATTTATTAGCATATATTGTTGGTTTTATTATTAATATATTTTTATTTTTATTTTACTGCTATTATTATTTTTTATATTATAATTACTATTAATTTTAATATCCTTATATTTTTTATTATTATTAATACTATATTTATTTTTGCTATTATGGTTATCATCATTTTCATTATTATCTTATTTTATAATTGTAAATATTATTTTATTTTTATTACCATATTTTCGTTATTATTATTATTATTTTATGCATATTATTTATCTATTAGTTAATCGTATATTAACTTTTTTTTATTTTCTTGCCTTTTATTTATTTATTTGTTTATTTGTTTATTTTTATTATTATTATTACCTTCATTATTATTATGTATATTATCTCTCACACTTTTATTCTGTTGTTCATGCTGCCATTATGATTTATTTTCCAATTATATTTTCTTTGATGCATCAAAAACTTGGTTTTAAAATAAACAAATAACCCTCCGGGTTCTAAGGTTCGAAAGGAATCGTACCCTAATTTACTGGGTTTCGATTTCCCTTTTCAAGTTTAAAGAACCTATCACTTTCTTTTTGAAAAGTTAAATAAAAACTTATTCTTGAGAATTTAAGATAGTCGTGTCCTAACTTACTGGATGGGACGTTTTGATATCTCGAGGTAAGGATTTCAAAAAAACAAAGGCAATATTCTGTGTTTGGTATTTTGGGAAATCGAGCCCTAACTTAATAGGTTCCGATTTTTCATTAGCCCCAAATAACCGAGTATCCTTCTTAGTTTTGAACGCATCAATTTTGAAAGTCAAAGGACAAGCTCAATTTCGGGGATTTGAGATGTCGTACCCTAACTCACTGGGTGTGATATTTTATTTCCTCGAGATAAGAGGGTCTGATTGCTCATATTTTATTCAAGTTTGATTGCTCATATTTTATTCAAGTTTTTTTCTTTAAAATAAAAAGAATCATATTTTAAGATCTTTCAAATTTTCGATATTATGGCATTAATCAATCAATTAGGTACCAATTTTGGGCATCACGAGGGTACTAATCCTTCCTCGTGCGTAACCGACTCCCGAACCTGTTTTCTGAAAATTCGTAGACCAAAATGTTTTAAGGTGGCCCAATCACACCTCAAAAAGATTGGTGGCGACTCCGTTTTTCTTTTTAAAGTCGGCCCGTTTTCAAACAAAAAAATAGTTTCGACAATTATAATTTACTTTCTATTTCCATAATAAAATATGTTATATATAAATATATTTCAATTATAGATGTAAAAGTAGGTTTATATGCAAATATAAATTTTATAATTATTAATTAAATTTAATAACTTATTTAAAAAAAAAAAGATTAAGAGAAGTTGGCTTACAAGTTACAAGCAACCCCGAGACAAGGAAATGGAAAAAGAAAGATGAAAATGGAGAAAAGAAAAAAGAAGAGAAAGTAGAAAGATTTGTCATTCATCTTTTTATGTGTTCCGATGGTCACAAATTTTAGCATTTTATTCACAAGCTAATTTCGTGTCAAAGCTGCTGAGGCAGATTGCAAAAGCCTGAAATGCAGATAGGGGATATCGATAATCCATGGTGAACATATCTTTGCCAACCTTCCCAAACTGTAGGATTACCTTATCCATATCGGGTGGGGCAGGGCCACTGGATGCTGGTTGCGTGGCAGCGATCAACTGAAAGTTCTTAACCGACGCAACTGTTACCCGGCCGCGGAAATTCAGGCACCAACACTGTAATTGCTCATGCCATCGAGGGGCCTTGTTTTTGAGGATCAAGGGTTTCATATTCCCATCTCCATCATCTTTATGAGACACACCAACATCTGAAAATCGAGAGCTGCTAAACTCGACCGAATGATCAAGAGACTTAGAGAAGGAAATGCTCCTGAATGAGTCCTCCAAAGGGTGACGAAGAAGCTCTGGCTGGCCAGGGACTGAACCACCTACACCAAGAGCTGAGGCCGGAACGGAATGCATAATACAATGCATCTTCCGTGGGCCTCGGGTACCAAGAACATTTAATTCGTAACTAATCTGAGCTATGTTATAGCTGCCCGTAGGGACTTTAGGGGAAACTTTCTTGGAGTAAAATCTTCGACTCGATCGGCCTGGTGGAGGAACATGAGAAGAGGCAGTATAGGCAGGCTGGGTATCGTATATTATGAATTTCGTGCCAAGGAAGTTTGACCTGAAACGGAAAAAAGACTTAGCTTATGGAAATGCAATATTTACAGTAAAATGTGAGTTCCATTCACATTCATACCTCAGCTTCCCGATGTAACTGCTGCTTGATCTTGAAATGTTGTCAGCATTCATAGAAATTATATACTCAGTGGAAGTAGTCCTGCGTGTCCTTTGTGCGGAAAGAAGGAATTTCCCATTTTCAACAAGTAAGGCTACAAAAGAGAGAGTAATAAAATGAAAAATAGAGGTGAGTTTAGCCGGAAAGAAGGTTGAAAAATCGAAAAGCAATGTAAGGCACATAAGCAGGCCGGTGGATGTAGATAGTCTTCTCTTGACTGCAAACCAGTTTCATTTATATCGAATAATTTATCAAATAGTCGTTAATGATACACAGCCTATGTATTCAAGCACGAAATATACAGGTATGCAAACAAGTCGAATCACATTAAAATTACAGCATGCAATACTTCATGATACACATGCATTATCACAATAAAATTAACAACTTGATCAAATCTACGTTTAACAAAGGCAACTTAATTCAACAAATGGTTGCTGAGAATCATGCTTACCAGGGCTAAGACACAGAAAGAGGTGGTATGTCAGTTTCGATTTATCCCTTTTTATGAAACACTGGATAATCCCATCACGTGGCCCGGGCTGAAATGTCAAACAAGACAGTTAAGAGTTCCAGTCTCAAGTTTTAAATATAGTAAGAATTGGTTACATGTTTCAGCATAATCTCCACATAAATGCAAAGATACAGAATTGCGGTAAATTTGAATTGGAAGGAGACTGATCTATGTTCAATCCAGTCATCCTACCTGCTTAAGAGACACCGGGAAAGTAAGCTTCCCGCAGAATTCAGGACACTTAACAATGTCTTTGCAGATGACTCTCCATGATTGGCAAACTGAAGCACATGCAACAACACTCTTTCGTGCAGGCCATGTGCTCTCACTCTCTTCCAACCTCTTGATCACATCAGTAAGCAGCTCGGGAGGGAGATTAGCCCAACGGCTGTTCTGAATTACAAGCGCCTCATCATGCAGATCATGTAAAGCACCATGAGATTTTCCTCTATGATGCCCCACCAATCTAACATCAAAACTCCGCCTAGATAAGCTCCCAAAACTATCCCTCACATCACGAACTATGCTACGGAATGACATTTCTCGAGTCAGTTCAATTGCAATACCGGTTGGGAAGATTTCTGATTATAATACTGTCGCTGATTATGTGCCAGTGGCTGCCCATAAAACAAACAACTCAGTTCCCACAATAAAGCACCAAGTTATGAAGAAAAGAGAATATAAAAGATGCCAAAGAGATAAAACCTAAGGCAAATGGAACCCGAGGAACCTAAATAGCCAGAAATTTAACCATCTAACAAGCAACAACCCATTTACGCAAGATCGAGTTTAAATCCTAGAGTCATAGAACTAGGGACCTGTGATTATACTTGTAAAAAAGAACAATGTATATTTGATGACTTCAATATGTTCTCATCAAATATTTTCCATAAATGGGAGACTACAGAATTATCTCACCCAAAGATATAAGCTGCATACAACAAATTATGTAAGGAAAAAAGTAATAAATAATTTACCTTCCAAAAATGAAGACCTCAATTTCAGAGATGAATCTAATCAAACCGACGTAGTTTTAGTCTCAGAACCCACCACAGATCTGCAAAAAAAAAAAAAAAAAAAAAAAGAAGAAGATTTTTAAGAAAATTTTGACGAAGTAGGATGTGATCTGTGATTTATGTACCTGAAAACATGCAGCGAATCCTAAAACAAGATCAAAGAAAACCCAGACAACTTTTCCACATAACAGAACGGTGGGAAAAAAGAAAAGGGGATCAAAGTCAGAACTAAACAGAGTTTTCTTACTTTCTCTTTCTTCTCAACTTTTTCTCGCTATCAGACGAGGATTCCAGATTCATAATAAATTTAGCTGAGCAGCCAACAATTGAATTTTTAAGGGGAAAACAACAATGAAAAAGGGTGATCTAATCTTTCAGTTCTGATTTTAGTTCTTAGGTGGTTGATGTGAATATTTTTTAATAAAAAAAATGGGAAATAAATATCTTGGTGCATCATGTCTGAGCTACAGAGCTGAAAAGCAGGCTCCAACCAACGACTAAATGCCCCCCTTTGACTTTTCTCATTGCGCTATCTGACCGACGGAAACTGCTATGTCGTTTCTCGCATACTAAACAAAACAAATTAATTAAAGGATTTAATGCCAACTTCTTCACTTCATTTCGTTGGTATTTGAATTTGGAAAATAAAATTATATTTTTATTTTTAGAAATATAATATATTTTATTATTGCAACATTATTTTATATCATACATCATGTCACCATTTAATTTAAATTTTATAAGAAAATTAAAAGATATTAAAAATTTCAAAAAAATAAAAAAATAAAAGTACAAAAGCAAAATTAACCATAATTAATGTATTATAAAAAATACAAAAACACAACAACATCATATTCTTCCAACTAGAGGTGTCTATGGATCAAGTAGGATTGAGCTGAGACTTAGTTCCAAACCTATTTTTGAGCCGGTACGACCTGTTCAAAAAGCTCATTTTACTATTAAAAATATTTTTTAAAAATATTTTTTTTTTTTAAATTGAATTTGGGTCGGGTTGGACCAACTCGAAGTACAAAAATCTTTGTTCAAGCCTAGCACTTGAACAAGTCCACGTTACGGGAGACATAAATCTAACTCGTCAATACACAATAACTCAATATCCTATGATATATCATGTACACCCAAACATTTTTTATGTTAATTAATAGAAGCATTTAATTATAAAAGCATGAATAAAGGATTAGATAAACATATGATATGTTGAATAACTATGAACAACTCATTATCACCAAAAGCATTGGTTAAGCACTTAATATTCATACTAAGCATAATTTAAACATCAAATTCGAAGTCTCTCTTTTTAACTCCCAAACCAACGTGAAGAGAAAATGATGAAATCTTGTTTTAAGGATTAAAATCTAAAGAAAAGAATTAGAACTGAAATCAAAGTTTATATCAATAAATTCTCAAGAACACAAGTTCCTCTTCCTCACACCCAAACCAACGGCATTATGGAAAAATGAAGAAGAAGCTTGATTTTTTTAGTAAAGAAATAGATAGAAATTTGACTAACCAAATTGAAATTTGGGAAAGTTTTGAGTAGAAAAAGCAAAGCTATGGTGAAACAAAGTCTCTAATCGTTCCCTCCCTTGAAATTTTCCAAATGGGTATTTTGCTTATATACCCTTGGACTAATTACCACAAAAGAACCTCCTCTCATTCTAGTCCAAGTTCCTTGCAAATTTTATTTCTCTTACAAGTTAGTTTAGTCCTCAGAATTCCCAATTCCTTAAAACCCAGCGATTAATGAAACGTAGGAATAATATATTCAATTGAGACAAAAATTATTTCGATACCCATTCTTTGAATCCTCTCAATTTAGTGTCCTTATTCCTTAATGATTCCCCACACTCTTTAGTGGCTCTCCCACCACCTAAGGCGAAAGTACTATTATTTACATCAAAACCTTGTATAGCTTAATTTTTATATCAATTAAAACTCACTTCACTTTAATCTAATTTTTTTTTAATTAAAAAAGATTTAGATTTATTAGCATTAATAAGAATTAATGATGTTATTTTATTGACAACTTAATTAAGAGTCATTTTGCCACAACATCGAATAAACATATATTGGGAAGTTTCTGGCATTTTTCACAATTGAATCCTATTTCATTGGTGAATCTTTACTGACAAAAACACTGTCGTCGTTGTTAATAATACAAGTGTTGTTGTCTAAAGAAGAAGTAACAACAATCTCTATAGTTTTATTTTCTGGAGAAGTGATTGATGCCACTAACTTATTCACCACCTTCGTCTCCTTGCTTTTTCCCCATAACACAACATAAAGTCCCATCACAATTAGCACTGCTCCAATTATGCTGTAATTGCACAAAAGAATTTAAATTTTAAAACAGATGTTTTTATTATTATTTTTATTTTATGTATCCTATAACCAAATATTTTTGCATTATATATTACATTTACTTACCTTCCAAGGTAGAGCTTTTCTTCAAGAAATAATGAGCCTGCAAGGGATACTAAGACCACCATTAAAGGGCTGAAAACAGACACATAAAGTGGACCTTTCATCCGCACACACCAAGAGATCACGCTAAACACTAGCCCTGATGATAAAATTCCCTGCAACAAATAACAATGAATGAACAAAAACTCTCCAAACTCAGAGATAAAGCTAAAAGAACCCAATTACTTAATGATTTAGCTTCAATAATTACTGTAACTAACAGACCGAGTAAGCAACCGTGAGAAGCCTAATATTCCAGCCTAATTTCCACTGACTCATGTCTTTTTCCATGCACAGTGCAAAGACAACTGCTTGTATGGTTCCGATGATGCATATCAATGCCGTGCTTGAGTAATAACACGGGTAGTTTTCGCTCATTTTAGCCTATAAAACAATCAAACTTCATGGCTTTAGATATAAAAAGGAATGTTGTATCAAAGAAGAAAACAAAAGAATTGCATATACTTAAAAGGTCAAACTATGTTATAATCCATATGTTATGTGTAAATTGCAGACCTTGATGTAAATAATCAAATTACCTGAATGTTCAACCAAAGAGAGTAACTGATGCAGCTAGTGAGAGCTAGCAAAGCGCCCAACAGACGGTGGTTGGTAGAAGGTGCATTTGAGGAGATAGGTCCATGAGAAAGAAGAAGGTGAAAATGGGTTGATCCCATATTAATTTGGAGTCCTTTGTAAAATGTGAGTAGCATTGCCCCACCTATTCCAATTACCGTTCCCAACACCTTTGCCCTCCCTGCCATTGTTCTAAAACCTAGCTTTTCCAATCTGTCATTAAATTGGGTATTGGACCCATCAAAGTTTTAATTAGTGCATTGGATGGCAAGCAGCATGCATGAGTCAAAAGAAGCAAATATGTATGTATGTATGCATACCCCATAATGATGGCCATAATGAAAGTTATAGCTGGAGTGAGATTAGCCATGGCGGAAACAAAAGTCGCGGATGTCAAAGCCATGCTTTCTATATACAAATTTTGAGATAGCGTACCCCTGTAAAAATGCAAACCAATTAGACTAGAGATCAAACGCTATTCACTTTCAGCGCATCATAATAGTAATTATTTGGAGAAACGTTCTGTGCTGAAATTATAAGAACGAAAGTTCGTCGCCCGACGGCACTGGTCGCCTTGGGTGGCGATGCTTGCGGTGACTATCACATTGGATAGAGAACCAGTTGAGAGAGAAATTGTATAAATGGGAAGTTCATTGTATGTATATTATATTAGAAAATTAACTTTGGAACGTTAAATTTTAATATAATCTAATATATTAATATTATTAAATTTAATAAATTATGATAAATAAAATAATATTATTTTATTCAACTGTAAATCAACATGGAAAAAATTAATTCTGATAAAGCCATATATATACCCCACTATTATATTCTGAATAACCGCTACATTACCTCTTCATTTCATTCCAAAAGCAATGTTAGATTTGAAGTAAATAAACCTGGTAAAACAACTTTACTTACCCAAGTAACGCACAAAGAAATGCTTGAAGAAGTATAGTCCAAGTCAGTTTTGGCCTTTCCCTGCGCAACAACCATTGCAAAAACCAAAGTGAATAGTTACCATCTTATATAATTTCCTTCAATCAGTGTAAAAATCTCTGCTACTTGAATCTTGAAGAGTAAAAAACCAAAGTTAAAAAATCTACTACTCTGATTATGCTTAGAAAGCTTGAAAAATGAAGAAAAAGAGACGAAACCTTTCAACAAGGAGAGCAAGAGGAACCATAACAGCAGTGGCGAATAAGAATCTGTAAGCCACGATGATCCTTAAACTCATTCCATCATTTGCAGCCAATTTGTAAAGCACATTAACCCCAGCAAATATGACTTGAATCACCACCATCAACATTGCATGCTTTAGTCCATGCAAAATCTTAATAATCTCTCCCATTTTTTTTTTTAAACAAAAATCACCCAAGTTGAAAGCAAGCTTTTTGTAGACAATCCTTGGTAAGTAGCTGAGCTAGGGTGACGGTTGTGTGAAAGGAAATGGAAGGCGAGAGATCGGAATTTATAAGCTATAAAAATTCACTGTATATTTGTAGTGCCATTGCACGCGCTGTGTTTCCCCACTTTAAACGTAAGCCTTCACTTTGCTTTTCAACCCCTTTTTTATTATTTTTCCTTCATTTGGTGCCCTTTTGCCAAGCTCCACCTTCCCTTATATGTCAAGCTTGGGAACTGGGATACCTAGCAATCCTTTTGTCAATTAGTAACGTTATCTATATTTTGTTGACACGCCCTCTTTTTTCTAATTTTAGAAAAATGGTTTGATTTTAGTTTTTGTATTTTTTTAAGTTTAAATTTGAGATTAATCTCTGTAATTTAGTTTTTAACCTAATTTAATTTATATATTTTTATAATATTATTAATTAATCCAAATAATCAAAATCGTTAACAGTATAACACAATGGTCAAATTTTAATTTTGACCCTAGACTATGTTGAAGCTTATTATTTAATCTATATACTTCATTTTTATATGATTTGGTCTCTCTACTTCTATAATGTCATTAGTTAGTTTATTTAAATAGTTAATATTCTTAACTATTTCAATCAAAATACTGACATAATTTTTTCTTAAAAGATTTATTTCAATCAAAAAAATTATTTTATAATGACGAATTCAAGGGAGTGTTTTTTAAGAAAAAAATCATAACTAATATTTTCAATGTTATTTTTATTGTTAAATGATTAACAAGTAAATAATTTTTAATTTAAAAATGTCACACCAAAGAATTTAATAGAAAAAATTTAATGGGGTAACAATTGGACTTAAATTTTTAAATCTAAAAAATAGAGGTATTAAATTCTTAAAAATAAAAGTAAGAAGGCTAAATTCTAAATATACGAAACGTATAGGAACTTAAAACATATTTTAACATTCAAATTTTTACTTGCTAATCTAACACAAACAAATAATCAAAGCTTCACATCTCTAAAACCATTTAAGTCAAAACCAACAAATTTATGATTCAATTATTATTTTTAGATTTAATTGTGATCTTAATCCTTGTCATCTTCACAATTTTGAAATTTTAGTTTCTCTAGTTTTTGAATTTCAAGAATTTTAATTTCAATGCATTTTTTATTTAATAATTGAAACCCAATTTATAAGCATTCAATTTAATTATAGGGTAAACTATATAGGTAGTCACTTTATTATGAGTAAGACTTTTTGGTCACCTTACTATGAAAAGTTAAAAAATAATCACCCAATTATTCGATTTTTTTCTTTTTTGATCACCTTCGTTAAGTGACTAATAGAAAGATGGTTTGTGCTTTTAAAATTGGCACAATAGCAACGTTAACCCTCAACATTTATACATTGTGTCAATTTATACTTGATTTTAAAAAATTAAGTCTACGACATTTACACATTGTGTAATTTAATAACAACCCAAATTTTGAAAAATAACCAATTCAATTCATTGAAAATAAAAAACTATTCACTTTGTCAATCAACCTAAATTCAAGTCTAATAGCTTAAAAAAAAAAAAAAAACCAACTTTTGCTTTGCATTATCAATAGAAGACAACTCAAGCTAACAAAAAATGAGTTGACAATGAAAGAGATCGAAGTTTTTAACCATTTGAAGTATAATGAAGAAAAGGTATTTGGTTATTATCTAGTTTAATTATAAAAATAATTTTTAAAAAAATATATTTTTGTTTCTGTTTCTAATTTACACATTGTGTATTGAGTTATATTTTCATGTAAAAAAAGGATAAAATTAGGTTATTGTAAATATTGAGGGCTAAATTTTTAAATAATAAGACTAAATTGAAACAATATGCAAACATTGATGACTAAATTTATTCTTATACCTATTTTAAAATTTGCCACGTTACCTTTCCATTTGCTATTTAACGGTTGGTGATCCAAACAGAAAAAATTCAAATAATTAGATGACTAAAAAAAATTACTCATAATCGAATGACTATCAATATAATTTACCCTAAATTATGTGGTATCTAAAATAGTGCCTAACATGACAAATTTAAATTTGTGTGAAAGCCATGTAAACAAATTTTTTTTTTTTTACCAATTTTCATTGTACTTCTTTTGAAATGGTGCTAAATAGCCTTACAACCTCATCTTTTATATTTTTATTTGACTTTTCACATTGTGATATTAGCAACGTGAGACAAAAATTTATTTTAAAATTGTCACATAATCTAATTTATTTGAAGTCTTTTAACAATATTGTGAATTAGGTTTTAATTATTAAATTAAATTAAATTCTTAAAATTAAAAATAAATAGATTATATTTTAAATGTACACAAAAGTACAAGGATTGAAAGCACAATTAAATCTTTTTTCTTTAGTTACAATTAAAATGGTTTAACCTGTTGAGTTAATTATTTTCGAGAGGCAAATTATATAGAAAAAAATGGAAGGTTAAAGTATGTTCTAAGTTTATATTTTTCATACATTTTAATTTAGTCTTCATGCTTTTATTTTTAAGAATTTAGTTTTTCTATTTTTTAATTTAAAAATTTAGATTTAATTGTTGATATCGTTAAAATTATTCTGTTAAATATGCTAATGTGACATTTTAAAAAAAAAATACTCACTTAGTAACCATGTAACAAAAACTGACATAGTAATGGATTTGAATTTAAAGCGAATTGTTGTGTTAATAGTTCTTAAAAATTCATGCCAATATTGTAATAAGAATAAAGTATTTGGATCAACTAATGATATTACAAAAGTTGAGGCACCAAATTATGCTAAAAATTAAAGTATAAAGATTAAGTCTCAAATTTAAACGTAATATATGGACCAAAACTAAAATTTAACCATTATTATATAATAAAAAAAGGGTAAATTTCACCCAAGATCACTAAACTGTTAATAAGTTTACGTTTTGGTCACTCAACTTCAAAAAGTTACAAAATGATCACTGAACTATTTGAAAAGTTTTCACTTAAGTTACTGAGCTGTTAAAATCGTTGTTGTATGTCATTCTCTATTCGCATTGCCTGCACCAATCGAAAGCTCTCTTTCCTCTCCACTTCTACTATTCAATTTTTTTTTCATGAAACAGATTTGAACATCACGTATATGCGAACCAAAATCCAAACAACTTTCTTCTCTAATCTCCACATTGACCGTCAGATCAACTTAGATCTATGGTATGTGCTTCTACTCCTCGATGAGTACTAATCTACCGTACTAATTCTCGAATTGTTGTTTGGAGCTTGCTAGTTAGACTTTTTTTTTAAAAAGAAACTTAATAACTTAGCGATCTAAATAAAAAGTTTTGAATAGTTCAGTGACTTAAATAAATTTTTTTGGATAATTTAATGACTATTTTATAACTTCTTGAAGTTAAGTGATTAAAACGTAAATTTATTAATAGTTTAAAAACATTGACTGTAGTTTACTTAAAAAAGACAAAAACTTTAATTAACAGGTGGCGCATAGAGGAAGCTTATGTGCTTCCTTTTATTAAAAATTAAATGTAATATAAGGATGAAAATTGAAATTTTACTTTCAGTATATAATATAAAAAAAGACAAAAGCTTTAATTAACATGTGTCCCATAAGGAAGGCCTATGTCCTTCCTTTTATATAGGGTGTAGAGGTAAGTGAGGGTGTGTAGATAAGTGGGATGATTTATGAATAAAGTATAAAAGAAAACAATTTATTTGAGTTAGAAAATAAATAAATAGAAGTTTAATACATTATGGTATTTATATTTTTTTTGTATAATATAATAGTTATATTTGATAAATGTTATATATTTTGGTACTTGAATGTAATAATGTTAACTTTTTCATTATTTAATTTAAAATTTAGTTTGATTTTATGTAAATCCATAATTAATTGATAATACTAGCAATTTATTTTCAATCAACTCTAAAACCTGAAAAAAAATCACTACCAGACTATCTTTAATGAATTAAACACAAAATTTAATAAATCTATAATTAACACTAAATTTATTCTATTAATAAAAATACGAAAATTCAAAGCTACTAATATTAACAAAATTCTAAAACTTGAATTAACATTAAAAGGCTAACAGTGGGTAAAAAAAATGTATAACTTTTACCAAATATAAATATGGTATTGCACCAAAAATAACACAAGTACCAAATTAGAAATTTTTTTAAATTTGAGTACCAAACAGAATATTAAGCCATAAATAAGTGACCTCTCGAATTACTATTTAACCAACTAGCTGCGGTGTTGTAATTAATTAAATGGAACGTATTTCCCACACGTGTGAATGTTTTTTTAATTGATGTCCGTATTTTAAAACACGTGGATAAATGCATGGTGTGGCAGTTCTCATGGTTCACCCACGTTAGTGGGGTGCGCAGTCTGTACGACAGTAGGTTCTAATTAGATACTTTTGTCGGGAAAGAGAGGGTCTAATTGTGCCCCTCAGTCCTTGTACTCTTTCAGATTTTTAAATTTAATCCCTTGATTTAAAAATTAAGGTTGGAGATATAACTCTTATCAATTAATTTTCGTTAAATATAGACATATATTATCAATTAAAACTTTAAATATTAAAATTTCACATATTTAAATTAAGGAGATAAATTTTTAGAATTAAAATTGTAAAAGTTGAAAGAGTAGAAGTAGTAGAGGCAGAATTAAACCAAGTAAAAAAGTTGTACTGCACCATTTACATATGTTTGGTAGGCAAGAAAACGAAGGAAAAAGTTAAAAAGTGAAAACATAAATTATTATTTAATTGTTGAAGGCCATGTAGATGCATGAATCTTTATTGTATAGATGTCATATGACATGTATTAATTAATTAATTAAGGTTTAATATCATTGTTAATCAGATGTTTTACGCACATTAAAAAGGTCTTGGATTGTTCTTTTCCTTGATATTTTATAAACACTTTTCATAGAAAACCAAAAAGGTTGGTTTGAGGCATTTGCTTCTTTCATGCTGAAAATGGGGCAAACCAAATCTGATTTTCATTCTCTCTTTTCTTTTCCAATTAGGAGAAAAGAATCATGCTGGACATTTGATATTATAGCAATTAGGAGTGCACTTTAACATTGCTTTTGCATTTTTATAATATGTTTAACAATTTAAATTTTATTTAAAATTTACTATTTCATTATTTTATTTTAGTATTAGTTTCGAGTTAAAATGTTTTTTAGCTCAAGCATTTTCAAATTTGAGTTTTTTTTTTAGCTCAAGCATTTTTGGTTATACAGTTGTGTTTAAATTTTTTTCAAGTTTGGACGAAATCGGATAAAAACATATATAATCTCAGGTTTTGGATCAAATCGATTAAGTCTTTTCAATATTAGGAGAGCTTGAGTTTTTCAAATTCAACTCAAATTGAATTCCAACTCGGACTTTTCAAATCATGTTTTCAAATTTAATCTCATTTTGTACCTTTTATGTCTTGATTGAATTGGTTGTAGAAACCAAAAGTAATTATTTGGGTCCATTACTTACCAATATAAAATATAACTTTTAAAATAGCTGTAATCAGCCCATTTTGTTCGGGCCCGTAAAACAAACCAAAAAAAATAAATAATAAAAAATAAATAAAAAACCAATGTTTTTACAGTCCATTTACAGCCCATTTACAGACCTAATCCACTAACCCAATAACCCAATACCCCGTTACACCCTTAGCCCAATACTAAACAACAGACCTAATCCATTACCCATTAACCCATACCCAAAACTTACAAGGCCCAAAAGGGCCCAAATGCTAAACAATTTCAGAAGCCTAGGGTTTCTGAAACCCTCGGCGCCGCAAACCCTCGCGCCCCAGCAAGAAACGCCGGTCACGCCGCATGATCGCGCAGACTGCGCGAATCCCCCTATCGCCGCCACGTTCTCCGTTTCTCACCTGCAAAAAGGAAAGAAGTACAACAACAAATATGTATTTCTTTTTTTTTCATTTTTTCGGGTTATAAAAAACCCAGAATAATCTGTAAAAAGGGGAATACATAAGATACAATAGATACACATAGGGAGATATACAGAGAATACACAAAAAAGATAATAAAAAACCAAAGCAGAGGTGATTTTTTTTCTCTTTGTTTTTTATTTCATGCAATATTCTCAGTATATATGCTACTAAAAATAAAGAACAAGAGTTTACCATTTTGATCGGCGTTAAAAAACGGAAACTTCTGGCTTTCGGCCGCCGTACGTGGCGGCGCTTGTGGAGGCGCTTGCGGATGCGCGTGAGGTACACGTGCGATGGTCCGTCACCGGAGCCTCGGCCGGGTTCTGGCCTTCGACAGTAGGGAAGAGAGCCTTTGGGGCTTCTGTTTTTGATTTTTTTCTTAAGGGTGTTTAAAATGAATTTTTGAGGGTTAATTTTGGCTTATATAAGTGATCTATACGGCACCGTTTTGAGGGCTGCCTTTAGAGCCAAAAACGACGTCGTTCCATCCTTAAACCCGCACGTTGACCCAACCCGCTACAGGGATCCACGTGTTTTTGAGAAATGGGTTATTTGCGCATCAAGCCCTTCCGCATTTTTATTTTCTTTTAATTCAGTCTTTTTTAAATTATAATTCGCCCTATTAATTTTCTTGCTAATTCGTTTTAGTCCCCTTGATGCTGAGCGTTTTGGGATTGGGGGAATAATTTCCCAATTAGTCCTTATTTTTTGGGTCGCGCTACAATTCGGTTCCTTTGCCTCATTTTATTTCTGTTTTTACTCTAAAAACTTTATTTTGCTTTCAATTTAATCCATTCTGTCATTATTGCTATTTTATTATTAAAATCAATTAATTTAAATTCTTATTATTATTAATATCAATATTATTATTTTAGTACTACTACTATTATTATTTTAATATTAATATTATAATTATATTTATTATTATTCTCCATATTATTATTACTATTTTTAATATCCTTACTATTATTTTATTATTACTAATACAATTTTCATTTTTACTATTACTTTTATTATTATTTTCAAATTCATTATTATTATTATTATTATTATTATTATTATTATTATCATTATTACTAATATTATTATTATTATTATCGCATTTTTTTTGTTACTATTATTATCATTCTATGGTTTTTATTATTGTATATAGCCTTCATTTTTGTTACAATTCTCTTTTATTTTATTTGTTTATCTTGCTTTTACTTTATTATATTTTATTCCTACCTTTATTATTGTTATTATATTTTATCATCATCATGTTGTTATACTAGTCAGCATTGTAAATCGTTTTACATTTTGTTTTAAATACATTTTTCATTTCGTTACGACCACATTATATTTTCAAAATAAGCAAACACTCCGCGTTCTAGGGTTCAAAAGAAATCGTACCCTAACTTACTGGGTTTCGATTTTCCTCTTCGAGTCCAAAGAACCTATTACTTTCCTTTTAAAAGTTAAATAAAATTATTCTCGAGAATTCAAAATAGTCGTATCCTAACTCACTGGATATGACGTTTTGTTATCTCGGGATAAGGATTTCAGAAAACAAGGCAATGTTTCGTGTTTGGAAATTCGAGAAATTGTGCCCTAACGTGCTGGGTTTCGATTTTTTTAAATGACGTCCAAATAACTAAATATCCTTTTAATTTCGTGTTTTGGGAAATTAAGGGACGATCTTAGTTTCGGGGGTTAAAATGCCGCACCCTAACGTACTGGATGTGATATTTTATCCTTTTGGAACAAAAGAGTCTTAATATTCCAAAACGGGTTATATAAACATTCTTTAAAAGAAGTTGTATTTTAAAATCTTTTCAAATTCTCGACATAAGGACATTAATTAATCAATTAGGTACCAGTTTTTGGGCGTTACGAGGGTGCTAATCCTTCCTCATACGTAACCGACTCCCGAACCCGTTTTCTTGTATTTCGTGGACCAAAATCAATGTTTTGAAATAAAATATTTTATAAGGTGATCCAGTCACACCTAAGTAAAAAGGATTGGTGGCGACTCCTATTTTCGTTTTTAAAAGTCGACCCCCGTTTTTTTTAAAAATCAAATTCAAAAAATGGTTTCGACAGCTTGGCGACTCCGCTGGGGACCTAAGAGAGTCAAGCCGTAAAATTGATTGTTTTCTGTCCTTTTTCGGAAATTTGAAAATTTGATTTGAAAATTTAAAAATTTTGATTTGAACATATGATTATTATTTTCTTGCACACATTGCATTGCATGACCGTTGTGGTCGCACCTTTTAAGTGGGAGTGAGAAACTATACCTTCGTAAGGTTTTCACCTCCGCATGGGCTAGTGGACTACTTTCGGAATACATCCGTACCTATGTCTTCGTGAGGTTTTCACATCCGCATAGCCATAGGGAAATGTATTCCCCTGAACTGAACTTGGTCCATATGAGCCTATAATGGGTAAGGATCGAGGAATCTGCTGGTTCGGGTACCGCAACTTTAGAGCTAAACCACATGTAGAAAACCTAAGTTCTTACCCTAGGTAGAACTATGTTAAACCCTAGTGGTCACCCAGATAAGTGTCCTATTTTGTTATTTACTTCTTTCATGCTAACGTGATCTCTTTTGTTTTGATTGCATTGCATTCACATCATAGAAAAGAGGTGTTGATTCAAATTTGATTGCTAAATAGAAGAGTTTGTCATGAGAAAATGGATTTCTTGATAACGTGGATTATAATACGGTCGTCCGAATATGGTCCAAGTAAACACAGAGAGAGAAGGCTGATAGTCCGTGAAGGAATACAAGACTTTATTGCCCAAGGATTCAAGCTGACAAAGACTATTCGAGAATCACCACGTCTCGACTTTCTTGAAGAGGCTAACGAGCATTATGAAAATAAGTGAGCAGTGAGTCGCGACCCAGATCAAGCAAAAAGGAGCTAGTGGAGGCATCTATTAGAAGTTTGCAAGATTTTACCTTTGCGAAGAAGGGGATTGATGTTTTTGCTTTGAATATGAGGGCAAGGCCACATATGTAATCCGTTTTGTGTAAAGAAATTTGCTTTCTAGAAAAGTTTTTCTAATGGAATTGAATTCAGAATCAACGCCTCTCTTTCTTTGCATTCATGCATTTGCATTACATCACATCATATGCATTTAAGTCCATAGAAATAGTCTAATTAGTTGAAATTATAACAGAGAGAAAAGAGAAAGAGGGAAAGAAAAATCTGGAAATTGAACACCGTTACGGTACACGTGCCAAGACCAAGAAAATGGATCAATGATTTGAACAAATTCAAAGATACATGCAAGACCAGATGCAAGAGCAATTAGCAAAGCTCCAACAGGAGATAGGAGACCAAATGCTGGAAGCCCAAAGAAGTATGATGGCTCAAATGGCTCAGATGCTGAACGGGGTAATGGACAAAGGAAAGGGTCCCATAGTTAATGCTGAAGATAATGAGGACTTTCCTCCGAATTTTACTCCACCGCATACACAAGTACACCTTGAAGAAAATCCCCGAAGGCCATCTGTCACGATTAGGCCTCAACAAGGGCAAAATGACACTGGAGTGCCTATGAATTTCCAAGTTGGCACAGAATCCAACCCAGGAGATAACCACCGCTAATCATGTTATCACGACTTAGATATAGCAGAGAGGAAGGGACAATGACCGAATCCTCAAGGCAGTTAGAGGATCGCTGTAGATGGTTGGAGGAAAAGTTTAAGGCTTTAGAAAATGCTGATAATCATCACGGAATTGATGCTACAGACCTAAGCTTGGTTCCAGACTTGGTGCTTCCTCATAAGTTCAAAATGCCAGAATTTGAGAAGTACAATGGGACCAGCTGCCCTGAAGCCCATATCACTATGTTCTGTAGACGGATGACTGGCTACGTTAACAATGATCGACTCTTGATTCATTGTTTCCAAGACAGTTTGGTGGGGGCAGCGTCCAGGTGGTACAATTAACTCAGCCGTGCTAAGATTAGCTCCTGGAGAGACCTAGCCCAAGCCTTCATGAAGTAATACAATCATTTCACAGACATGACGCCTGACAGAATTACTTTGCAAAACATGGAGAAGAATCCAAATGAAAGCTTCAGGTAGTACACGCAAAGATGGAGGGAAGTTGCCCTACAAGTTCAGCCGCCGCTTTTAGAAAAAGAGACCACAATATTTTTCATCAATACTTTAAAAGCCCCATTCATTAACCATATGTTGGGAAGCACTACCATAAGCTTTTCAGATATAGTAATGTCTGGCGAGATGATTGAAAATGCGGTAAGGAGTGGAAGGATAGACACGGGAGAAAGCACCAAAAGACCAAATTTCAAGAAACAAAGAAAATGAAGTGAGTACCACGAGCATGCATCCCAAATCAGATCATCGTAGGCGGTAGAAATTTGTAACCACTAGCTATCAAGGCTCTTCAAAGCAGGAGTCCAATTCGAGGCCAAATACAGAAAAGCTCCAGTTCACACCCATCCCGATGACATACAAGGAGCTGTATCAGAATCTTTTTGATGTGCATGTAGTGTCTCCGTCCTACTCGAAACCTGTGCAACCTTTGTTCCCAAAGTGGTATAATGAGAATTCCCAATGCGAGTACCACGCGAGAATAACGGGTCACTCAATTGAAAACTGTACTACGTTTAAAAAGTTGGTAGAAAGGTTCATTAAAATGGGAATTGTGAAGTTCAACGATTCATCAAAACCTGATCACTTTGACGAGGCAGTAAATGCGATAATTGAAGAAGGATACAAGAAAGTTGCAACTCCTTGAAGAAATCAAAAGCGAAGAGGGAACCAAGGAACGAGGTTTCCAAGCTCTTGTGTACTTAGGAGTGTTTTGAATAATGGGACTGTGGAAGAGATCTCTGTATTTTTAGAGCTAATCTAGAGTAATATTCAAAACACGCTTGTTGCCTTAAGCCTAGAGGCAATAAGAATCTTTTTGTGAAATAGGCTCGTGTCTGAAACTTTATTTCAATAAAATGCATCTTTTTTAGCAAATATTCTTTTATTTTTTTTCAAATATTCTTTCATTCTTCATTCATGACCATACAAATAATCATTCTTTGAATCATTTATTCTTTGGAATCTTCCTTCGAACCTACAATAGGTCTCCAAATATCAACGATGTGAGCAACGCTGCTACTGACTCAGAGTCTCCTTTCGAGTAAGATATGTGTTTAAAAGGATCTCAGGACTTTGAAAATAACAGAGATTGTAACCTATCTTCTGATTTGTTAAGGATGGTAGAACATGATGAAAAATAGATTATACCTTACATAGGGTTAAAGGACATTGCGAGCCTAGGAAAGGGGTGAAGATCGAAGCCTAGCTTACCACTAAAATAAGGCGAGACATCATTGAGTTGTTTTCAAGAATTCAAAGATATTTTTGCATGATCATATCAAGACATGCCTGGGCTACTAAGACGTGGGCTAAACATGAGGATCAAATACTGTGGTCTGCCATGGAAGGGGATCACATCAGTTATACCGCAAATTTTGAATTGAAGAAGACAAGATTTATGTGACTTTTCCATTTTTTTCACAGACTTTTCTATATGTGGGGCACGGATGTTATGAGGCCGATCTTGTCAAAAGCTTCTAGCCGATATCGATTCATCTTCGTGGTCATCGTTTACTTCACTAAGAGGGTGGAAGTAGCTTCATATGCCAATGTTACAAGGTCGATAGTCATCAAATTCTAAAAAAAGAAAAAGAAAGAAAGGATCATGTTTAGTAATGCATAACTATACAATGTCAAAGTTTACAGTTTGTTCAAAGATCAGACAGTATATCACAGTGCAACAAAGGTTGCCAAAAGAAAAAAAATACAAAAAGAAAAAACAAAATAAGGATGACCGAGACTCGTAAGGGTTGACATAAAGAAGTTACTATTTATTCTCTATGATTATCGAATGTTGGCCAGAACCTTTACTGGGGCAACATCTTACCTATTGGTTTATGGAATGGAAGCATTTTTTGCCAATTGAACCTAATAGAAGAAAAGGTTAAAAGTTATCCATCATGGTCAGATGATGCAAGATTACGAAAAAGAGGTTCATCCTAGGGAATTCCACGAGGGGAACCTGGTATTGAGGAAGATCCTTCTTATACAAAAGGATTTCAGAGGAAAGCAGATGCCAAACTGGGAAGGACCTTATGTAGGGCCTGTTCTAGAGGAGCATTGATGTTGACCGAGACGGATGGCGAAGACTTGCCCAATTCGGCGAATTCAGGTTCAGAAAAGAAGTATTTTACCTGAAAGGCCAAGGCGAAAACCCGCAAAGGGCGCTTTGAGATAAAAGGGGTTTTGAGCCAAAAACCCAAAAAAGGGCGGCTCAAATTCTGATCAAAGATAGGGCATGTGGTAGTCTTGCTATGCCTGAATTAACAATGAGGAAATACGCTACGTCTTGGGGCATTGACAAAGTACTCCGGATCCTCTAAACACGTATTGAGCTCAAAATGGTCATCAAGAAGTTGGTACAGAGAAGTTTAGGCTGCGATATTTGGGACACCTAACTTCTTTCTTACCCATTTTGAATTTGCTATCTTTGATTACTTTATTCTTTTCAAGATACACCCTGATCAATTTTCTTGCATTGGTTATCTTTGATTAACTTATTTGTTTCGAGCTATGCTCCGGATTAATTTATTTCTTGTCCATTGTTGTGATCTTTTTCAAGCATTTTATATTGAAATAATGATTAATGAACTAATAATACTTTCATAAAAGGAGTTTTGCATATTACTTTGGAAGCTTCTAAATAAAATGAGAATCTGAAACATGACTATTGTTTAGAACTCACCAAACTTAAGGGTTGGAAATATTATCTCTTCAGATTTTTATTGGATAAGATATTCCGTCGGTGATACCATTTTGACAAATGGCGAGCAATGTCAACCCAAGTGTAAAAGGGAATCGTTCTCGGAAAAGAAAAATGATACCCTGCAAATTTCAGGCACATACATTTGGTCATTACACCCAAGGAATGGTGTAACAGATCAAATTGATTGAGGATGATACGAATTCTATACCTCTGAATGGTAGCAAGATATATGAAAGAAACCAAATGTTATCCTCCTGAAATTGCAGTGGGAGGTACAAACTTTATGTCCCAGAAGGTACAGTGGAAGGGACTCTGAAATTACAACGGGGCAAGTTTGCTGAGCAGAATATAATCGTTTCTTTGGATTTTCTGTCAAAGATACCAGCTGACTGAGAAAGAACCTTGATGAACTATGAGCAGAGACAATCCAAAAATTAAAAAAAGGGGTCATTCTCATGCATTTCCAATTAAGAGTATTTGATTCATTCCGATCATTGCATCTTAATCATTGTACTTTAAAAAAAAAGGGAAATCATTCTCATGACATTCTGCATTCATGCAAATGTCGTCCATAATACATTTAGGAGCATTAGATTCATTTCGATCATTACATCCTAATCATTACACATTTAAAAAATAGAATCATTCTTATGACATTCTGCATTCATACAAATGTCGTCCATAATACATTTAGTTAGGAGCATTAGATTTATTTTGATTATAGCATCCTAATCATTTGGCATAAACATAAGTCTACAGGATATGTCCCTTAGAGGACGGTGTAGCAACATCGGTGAATTCACCAGTCCTATCTCCCTGATCAGCAGTGGAATGAGACGAAGATTGTAAATCTTGTCACCCTAAGCAGTAGTGGGACGAGATCGAATGAAAAATCTTATCTTCCTGAAGTTGCAGTGAAGCAAATTGAAGCCACTAACCTTATCTCCCTGAAGTTGCAGTGGAGCAGGTTGAAGTCACAAGTCTTATCTCCCTGAAGTTGCAGTGGAACAGATTGAAGACAGTTAATCCCATCTCCTTGAAGTTGTAGTGGAGCGGATTAAAATGATGAATCCTATACCTCTGAAGTTGCAATAAGTCGGATTGAATTTACCATCGAAGATCTTATCTCCACTGAGCAGGAGTGGAGCAGATCGAATTTGAGCAAGTCTTATCTCCATGTATTGGCAATGGAGCAGACTGAAGAAATTAGATCTTATCTCCACTGAGCAGGAGTGGAGCAGATCAAATTTGAGCAGGTCTTATCTCCATGTATCGGCAATGGAGCAGATTGAAGAAACCAGATCTTATCTCCCCTGAGCAGGAGTGGAGCAGATCGAACTTGAGCAAGTCTTATCTCCATGTATTGGCAATTGAGCAGACTGAAGAAATCAGATATTATCTCCACTGAGCATGAGTGGAGCAGATCGAATTTGAGCAAGTCTTATCTCCATGTATTGGCAATGGAGTAGACTGAAGAAATCAGATCTTATCTCCACTGAGCAGGAGTGGAGCAAATCGAATTGGAGCAAGTCTTATCTCTATGTATCGGTAATTGAGCAGATTGAAGAAACCAAATCTTATCTCCACTGAGCAGGAGTGGAGCAGATCGAATTTGAGCAAGTCTTATCTCCATGTATCAGCAATTGAGCAGACTGAAGAAATCAAATCTTATCTCCACTGAGCAGGAGTGGGGCAGATCGAAGACAGCAAGTCTTATCTCCATGTATTGGCAATGGAGTAGACTGAAGATAGCAGATCTTATCTCTACTGAGCAGGAGTGGGGCAGATCAAAGACAACAAGTCTTATCTCCATGTATCGGCAATAGAGCAGACTGAAGATAGCAGATCTTATCTCCACTGAGCAGGAGCGAAGCAGATTGAAGCCATCAGACTTATAGTTCAATAATTCTAAAGTTGCAGTTCCAATACCCCTGAAGTTGCAGTTGGGTTGGAAACCATTTGGAGAAGATGAGGACCAAGAAGTCAAGACTCGACAAGACCGGGCAAAATTAATCCTTTGATAGTCTTTGCTCCATTCTCGTTTCACGACAATGAGCAAAGAGGGGCAGCTGTAATCAGCCCATTTTGCCCGGGCTCGTAAAACAAACCAAAAAAATAAATAATAAAAAATAAATAAAAAACCAATGTTTTTACAGTCCATTTACAGCCCATTTACAGACCTAACCCACTAACCCAATAACCCAATACCCCGTTACACTCTTAGCCCAATACTAAACAACAGACCTAATCCATTACCCATTAACCCATACCCAAAACTTACAAGGCCCAAAAGGGCCCAAATGCTAAACAATTTCAGAAGCCTAGGGTTTCTGAAACCCTAGGCGCCGCAAACCCTCGCGCCCCAGCAGCCCCTCGGTCACGCCGCCAGTCGTACCACAGCTTGCGCGAATCCCCCTATCGCCGTCACGTTCTCCGTTTCTCACCTGCAAAAAGGAAAGAAGTACAGCAGCAAATATGTATTTCCTTTTTTTTTTTCATTTTTTCGGGTTATAAAAAACCCAGAATAATCTGTAAAAAGGGGAATACAGAAGATACAATAGATACACATAGGGAGATATACAGATAATACACAAAAAAGATAATAAAAAACCAAAGCAGAGGTGATTTTTTTTCTCCTTGTTTTTTTTTTCATGCAATATTCTCAGTATATATGCTACTAAAAATAAAGAACAAGAGTTTACCATTTTGATCGGCGTTAAAAAACAGAAACTTCTAGCTTTCGCCCGTCGTACGTGGCGACGCTTGCGGAGGCGCTTGCGGATGCGTGTGAGGTACACGCGCGACGGTCCGTCACCGGAGCCTCGACCGGGTTCTGGCCTTCGACAGTGGGGAAGAGAGCCTTCGGGGCTTCTGTTTTTGATTTTTTTTCTTAAGGTGATTTAAAATGAATTTTTGAGGGTTAATTTTGGCTTATATAAGTGATCTATACGGCGTCGTTTTGAAGGCTGCCTTTAGAGCCAAAAACGACGTCGTTCCCTCCTTAAACCCGCGTGTTGACCCGACCCGCTACAGGGATCCACGTGTTTTTGAGAAATGGGTTATTTGCGCATCAAGCCCTTCCGCATTTTTATTTTCTTTTAATTCAGTCTTTTTTAAATTATAATTCGCCCTATTAATTTTCTTGCTAATTCGTTTTAGTCCCCTTGATGCTGCGCGTTTTGGGATTGGGGGAATAATTTCCCAATTAGTCCTTATTTTTTGGGTCGCGCTACAATTCGGTTCCTTTGCCTCATTTTATTTCTGTTTTTACTCTAAAAACTTTATTTTGCTTTCAGTTTAATCCATTCTGTCATTATTGCTATTTTATTATTAAAATCAATTAATTTAAATTCTTATTATTATTAATATCAATATTATTATTTTAGTACTACTATTATTATTATTTTAATAATATTATTATAATTATATTTATTATTATTCTCCATATTATTATTACTATTTTTAATATCCTTACTATTATTTTATTATTACTAATACAATTTTCATTTTTACTATTACTTTTATTATTATTTTCAACTTCATTATTATTATTATTATTATTATTATTATTACTAATATTATTATTATTATTATCGCATATTTTTTGTTACTATTATTATCATTCTATGGTTTTTATTATTGTATATAGCCTCCATTTTTGTTACAATTCTCTTTTATTTTATTTGTTTATCTTGCTTTTACTTTATTATATTTTATTCCTACCTTTATTATTGTTATTATATTTTATCATCATCATGTTGTTATACAAGCTAGCATTGTAAATCGTTTTACATTTTGTTTTAAATACATTTTTCATTTCGTTACAATCACATTATATTTTCAAAATAAGCAAACACTCCGCGTTCTAGGGTTCAAAAGAAATCGTACTCTAACTTACTGGGTTTCGATTTTCCTCTTCGAGTCCAAAGAACCTATTACTTTCCTTTTAAAAGTTAAATAAAATTATTCTCGAGAATTCAAAATAGTCGTATCCTAACTCACTGGATATGACGTTTTGTTATCTCAGGATAAGGATTTCAAAAAACAAGGCAATGTTTCGTGTTTGGAAATTCGAGAAATTGTGCCCTAACGTGCTGGGTTTCGATTTTTTCGTACGTCCAAATAACTAAATATCCTTTTAATTTCGTGTTTTGGGAAATTAAGGGATGATCTTAGTTTCGGGGGTTAAAATGTCGCACCCTAACGTACTGGATGTGATATTTTATCCTTTTGGAACAAAAGAGTATTAATATTCCAAAACGGGTTATATAAACATTCTTTAAAAGAAGTTGTATTTTAAAATCTTTTCAAATTCTCGACATAAGGACATTAATTAATCAATTAGGTACCAGTTTTTGGGCGTTACGAGGGTGCTAATCCTTACTCATACGTAACCGACTCCCGAACCCGTTTTCTTGTATTTCGTGGACCAAAATCAATGTTTTGAAATAAAATATTTTATAAGGTGATCCAGTCACACCTAAGTAAAAAGGATTGGTGGCGACTCCCATTTTCGTATTTTAAAGTCGACCCCCATTTTTTTTAAAAATCAAATTCAAAAAATGGTTTTGACAATAACATTTTATATTTATTTCGTTATATAATTGATTAATTTATAAAAAATATTTATTGAATTAATTAGTGGCATTTCATAAAAAAATTTAAGATATTAAAATATGAAGAAAATATTTGATACACTATTAGTAGAGTTTTTAGACTCTACAAGCAAAGTTAGAGGTTGACAAGTGTCCTACAAGTGTATAGTAAAATATTTAAAAAAAGAAACACATAACAATTTTTTGAAACTGATTGTAGAATAAAAAAAATACATTACTGATATACCAAATATTAACGAAAATAATATTAAATTGCATATAATTTTTCTTTAAAAATTTAATGTAATCTTATTAGTAATTTTTAAAAAAAAAATTGTTTATGAAAAAACTTTTTTTTTTTAACTAATAGGAATTGTTTTATCAAAAGTAACTACACGAATGCCTCATGCATCACACGAATTTTTATTTATATATACATAAAAAATAATATATATTTTTTGCCTTTTCTTATTCATTAACCAATTAATTACCGTAGAGGTAGCAATATGGATATGAGTTTGAAAACTTGAGACCATACATGTTCTTATCCTATTTTATTCAAATTTAAAAAGATTTCAACTCTGAAAAGGCCTAAACTCGAAAAAAAAGCTAAAAAAAAAATTCTATGTAATTTTTAAATAAATTTTAAATTGTTTTAACATGAAATTTAATACTAAAAATTAGTTGATAACTTAAAAAAAATGTGATAAATTTTCATTAAGGAAATAGAAATTATATGTGTGGAGATAATGAGAACGGGGCATGGAGCAAGGTAGGAAAATTCTATTTACTTAATCGAGTTGATATAATTGTTATTGCAACAATTAAGACCTTAAAATGATACATTAATATAGAAAAAATGGAGTTGAAGTCGTCCTTCCTTAACTTAGAAAAAGATTTGGAATGAAGCAAACATAAGAACTTTTAATATTCCCTATTACTATTGGAAAGGGAAGTTACTTTTACCATAAGAGTCCAACAGCAACATAATATTTGGTGGCTAACATGGTTGACAAATTAGACAAGTAATGGAGAGTATTAATTTAAAGATTGCATTTTCCACTACCCCACTTACTTCGTTTTCTATATCTCATGTTTTTAGTTATAAATTAATGGGGTTTGCACTCAATTAACTAGTACTCTAAAAACATATGGGGATATTTAATTATTTGAAAACCATATCCCCACGATTTATCAGTGCTCTAATCCCAAAGTTTAACTGGTTAATTAGTACTAATTAATCCCAAAAGAAGTCCTTTGAAAGGTAGCTGTAATAGTCTAAAAATTGGTTCTCTTCGTGTATAAAATGTACAGTGAAAACACATCTAATCCTCCTATGATACTGTTGATTTGCATAGATAAGTTCAATTAAAAGAGCTCAAGTTTGATTGGATCTGCTACAAATACCCAGATTTAAGTTTTATCAATATTCTCACATGATATGTGAGTTTCACTTCCATCTTTTTTTTATTAAAATCACTAACATATCTCAACTTTAAAGTAGTGATGATAATAACAATAATTTTTTTTGGTACAATCTTTCAAAGTTTGTGATTGTTTATCTCAATAATGTTCTCTTTAGAATTTAACCTTCAACCCTTTTATTGAAATTGCAATGTGCCATACCACTACATCTATCGCTTATTGATAATGATAGTAACAACATATGAATCCTTGAACAATTTTATCATATAATTGTACATGAGCTATCTGTATATTTTTAAGGATCTTCATTTCTACCTTGTACCAAAAATAAAGGAAATATCCTTATGATTATTAAATTATCAATTAAAATAATGATAAAATTTTACAAATATAAATCATAAATTGACTTCATTTCTCAATAGAATAAGTTAACAACGAACTTTTTTTTTTTCCTCTTCTTTTTTGTGTTATGAATTCTTTCAGTTAGACATTATCTATCACATGTTATGATCCTTCTGTTTTCTTTTTTTTCCCAATATCTTTCTTTATCTTCTTTTGGACAACTAAGGCTGAATTGGTATGCCTCCCTTAGTTTTTGGGCTCTACTTATGATGGAAACTCTTTATTTCCCTTTGGTTTTACCTCTCACCGTCTTGTTAGGTTGTTTATGCATTACAAAGAAATCCCAAAATAGGTAAGCACGACTATGAAAAAATAATATGCTATATAGTATTTGAATTTCCTTTTTCTCTAGTTTACAAGTATAATTGCATATATAAGTACTATACAAATCAAAATTGGATCAACCAAAACTAGAATTAACTCAATATAAAATTGATCGTGCTTCGGTGTGCGTGCACCAGGGCTATGAATCAACATTATTATACTTAAATATCTAGCGGCTTTACTGCAAGTGTCACAGGTCAGTTGTAATATTTGTAGTGTTACAATGGAACACCAGAGTATTCCAAGTATCGAACCCAAAGGATTGCCAAATTGGTAAATGTGTTTATCAAGTTAATTACAAGTTAAGCAATTACTAATCTAATCGAGTCATAAATTATTAGTGCAAATTCCAAAATAATCTGTTTATAAACTAAATTTAAATTATTAATTAAACAAACTAATCTAATTTTCTTCCCTATTGCTTTATACAATGAAAATGATAAAACGATAGTCGATTGATTCGTTACTCACTAATTAAGCTAATAAACCTATATCGATTATATTGTTTGCCACTCTTAGCTAAGAATCTCCTCTCGGTCTCATCCTAAACTAAAAGATACCACCTAAGTTCTCCTCTCGGTCTCACCTAGGCATATAGATCTCCTCTCGGTCTCACTATTTGGCACAATTATATCGAACTATCTAATAATAAACTCTCCTCTCGGTCTCGTTTATCTAGATTTTTCACTAGAGGCATCAATTTTAGTGAATTAAGCATTTCGATATAATCTGACAATCAATTAATCAAGCATAAACATTAACTTAAACTAACAAATAACCAATCAACCAACCGTCAACATATTTAGCACATAATCAAACTTAAATTCCAAACTAGCATTTTATCAAACACATGGTAGGCATAAAATAAAAGTAAAGAGTTTGAGAAAATCTCATTCAATTTATGGAAATCCTATGAACCCCAAGAGTTGGATCACCTTTCTTTTGCATAGTCTTCAACAATAAAAGAAGAAATAAAAAACAACAAAAATAAAATATATTCTAAACATAATCTAAAAAAGAAAAGAAAAGAAAAAGAAAAGAAAACCTAACCTAAAACAATGAAAAACTAAGGAGAAATGTTTAGCAAAAAAAAATTGAAATCAAAAGGTTATTAAGTGGTATTTATAGTCTACTAACATTTAACCTAAAATTGACAATTATGCCCTTAAATAAAATTTGACTTAAGCTTGTTTGGACATAAAATTGTCCCTGCAGTTTTTCACCCGTCAAAAAGCGTAACATGGCCGTGTCCCAGCCCATGTGGGTATTCGAAATAAAAGCATACGGCCGTGTGCCAGACCATGTGTGTATTTGAAGTATGGTCACATAGCCGTGTCATCAGGCCGTTTAACTCTCTGAAATCGTGTGAACAATCCCGCACTTAAAATTTAAATGACACATGGCCGTGTGTGGCACACGGCCGTGCGACAGCCCGTGTCCAAGGCTATGTGCACCTAAAATTACTTCTAAAATAAGGTAATTCTCACACGTCACTTGGGTACCAAGCCAAACCTAAAACCAACCCTTATGTACTATAAAAAAAAAAACATTTTCAAACAAGTCTAAAACATGTCAAAAACACACAACCTATATGTCAAAAACATCTTAAATGAAAAATGCTCTTTAAATTAAGAAAAAAAAAAGGGATTTCTTGAGAAGATAAATCAACAACTACATACATAGCTGATGAAGTAATGCCTTTGGTTGAAACGGGCCACGACTTCACCATTCCTAAATACCACCCAACAAAACCCATCTTCCCAAGTGACGCCGTTGAAGATGAAGAGGAAGAAGAAAAAGAAGAACTGAAAAGGGATGGGGAGATATCATATTCTCTTACTTTCCATACAACATTTGGGAACCGAACTTACTCCCTGGCTTGGTTCTTGGTTTAATTCCTTAGAAACGGGTGGACTCTATTAATCGTGTAACACCCCTATCTTGTCTCAGTTGCCGGATTAGTGTTATGAAGTATTGCCAATCAAAACAAAATAATTTCTTCATAATAGAAAGAATTATACAATTTAAATGCTAGCACATCACATTTGAATCTAGTCATAGCAAAAATACATTTATGGGCCTTAAATAGAGCCTATGAGGCCCTAATAATAGTTTGGGAATAATCTGGGATCAAATCAAAATAAACATGAAAATTCTGGAAAAACATGAAAATTTAGAAAACAGGGATCACACGGTCGTGTGACATAGCCTAGACCGTTTGAACATTAGAATTCTAGACACACGGTCGTGTCTCAGCCCGTGTGCCAAACCGTGTGTGCATTCGTTGTTAGGTCACACGGTCGTGTCTTAAGCTGTGTGCCAGATCATGCTACATATTGACTTGAAACACACGGTCGTGTTGCAGGCCGTGTCTCAGACCGTGTGAAACCTGCACCTAAAACAATAAAGACACATGGCCGTGTGAAGAGACCGTGTGTGACACACGGCCATGTGACATGCTCGTGTCTTAGGCCGTGTGCACCTAAATTTTCTTCCAACATAAGGCATTTCAACACCAATATCTTAGGTGTCAAGCCAAACCATAACTAGCTATAAACATACTTTCAAACACCTATAATTGAGTCCAAAACATACATATTTCATAAAATTTATGTGCCTAACCAATGTGTCCTCATTGACACCACAATTGTTACACAAGTGCAATAACCATAACCCCTAAAATATTGTCATCATGAATATGTTATTCAATTAACAATCATGCTACCATTTCCTAATATTAAACACATACCATAAACAACCTAACATGACCACTACCTTGTATCACCTACTAAATTGACCATAACATATTTCAACACCATTAAAGATACCATATCAAACCAATGCCTAAACAAGAGCACAAACATTACCATACCCAATTAGTACCAACAAGAAACATAATTTGCCAATTCAAAACCATATAAGCTTAATTTCAAATCAACTAACATATTAACTTTAACCAAATAAAACCCTATATACATGGCACCACCAAAATGACTTAGGGACAAAAGACTCTGAAAAGAGAGTCTAGATAGTGTCAGCGTTGAAGCTGATTCGTCTGAACCATTACGCAAAATATAAACTACAGAAAACAAAACAAAACAAGTAAGCTTATGAAGCTTAGGAAGTCTGTAGTCAAAATTTAATTTAAACTTACCTTTAAATTATAACTCATCATTAATTAACTTAAATCATTAAAATCCTGACAACCATTTCCAGAAAAAAAAATCTCATTAGTACCATAATATTCAAACATGTAAATCAATATTCATAATGGCTCAAATCAAAACAATTCATGTATGCATACATATTCTAAAAATCATTTTGCATAATTTTCAACTCATAGAATGATTTTACATTTAATCATAAAGTTTCATGGCCTGTTGAACTATAGTAAATTGTCTCGGATACTCGGGTTTCCTCCAAAATACACCAGAGAGCATCGAAATGCTAACAAAGGCACCAAAGTGCAATCAGAGGCACTGAAGTGCAATCCCGTACAAACACACGTACTAACCTTATTGGTATGCCAATCGTATCCTAACAGTTTACTACATTCAACAAGGCATTATACTTAAATTCGTTACATTTATAGATATCCATCATGCAGAGGCACTTCATTATTTTTGTACACATACTATAAAACTGTTACATTCATTTCAATAATGTGCAACCACAAGAATTGCCACCACCAAACATTCATTCTCATATGTACTTGTTTGCAACATTTAATAGTATATAGGTAATTAATGAAATTTCACATATATACAATTAAATAATTAACTGTAACAACCCGTTTTTCAGTGGTGTCGGAAACAGTGATTTTGGGGCCACAAATTCAATGAGTAAGTTTGCAAATATTAAATAATAATATTTACGAGTCAAATATGTTTTTATAAAGGTTTTTGATTTGGTAATTTATGTTTTATAAACGATTTATTAAGTTCAAGTGGTAAAACTCTAAGGTCAAGTGGTTTTAGAAAATGAGGTATCGGGACCTTGTTTCTATAAACCGAGCCGTAAATATTTTTATAAATATTTACAGAGTGTCATTAAGGTGATATTAAATTTTCGTTAAGAAATTTTAACGTTTCGATAGTTAATTAATTAAAAAAAACTAAATCGTAAAGGGTATAAAATTTGATCACTATTAGATTTGAATAATTAAATGACTTAATTATTATAAAAGGAAGGATTAAAATGGTAAATATATCATTTTTAATTAGTGGGACGGAAAAAGGACTTTAAAATTTTGTTTTATTCATGTTTGAATATTAAAAATAATTAAAATAAGTAATAAAATTAAAATAAAAGAATAAAAGGTTAAAATATAAGAAAACATAATGGTTTTCTTCTACAAGGAGTTTTATTCATCACTGAATGTCCATGGAAATGAATCTAGGTTCGGCCATGATTAAAGTTATACATGTAAGTCCGATTTAGCCCCATTTTTAATAATTTTTATATTTTTGAGATTGTTGCAACTAGGTCTAACTAGCCCGTACCTTCGATTTTGAAATTGTTAAAGATATTGAATGTTGTCATTGATGCATCTATGTTATGATAGATGTTAAATGATGAATTTGAAGTGTTGGTTGATATTTAAAAGTGTTTTGTTAAGTGATTTTGATGAATTTGTCAATTAGGAACTAAATTGTTAAAATAGTATAAGTACAAGGATTTTTTGTGGAATTGTTGCATAAATGGGCTGTATTATGAACCATCAATAATCGGCTGTTACGAATTTGCAATAAAAATGGTTAATTTGCATGTTTTAGACTCAGTGACTAAATTGAATAAAAATGAAAACTTGGGGCAATTTTGTAAAAATGTAAAAAATAACTAAATTTCATAAAATAAATTTTTTACTGTCTAAATTAATAAATTGAATGAAATTATTAATTTAGATCAATATCGAGTGGAAAATCGAGGAGAATGGAAAATTATCAAGTAGCCCCTGTACTTTGACATTTCTGTGATTTGGCTAGGTAAGTTCGCACGGTTAAAATTTAACATTTATATACATAGGTGATTGGTATTACATGATATATATGTTTCATTGTGGGAAATGAATCATTATCTGAGTTATAATATTGAATTTAATGTTCAGTTTGAATTGAATGCGGGATGGAGTACATTCGTGTTTTGGTGTGTTACGGGGGTTTGGAGTGGAGATGGTATTGGAGGGAGATATCTGTATATTACCCAAGTAAACCGAGGTTCAGCATTTGTTGCGAACTCTCACGTTATACTTTCTGTTTGGCGTGATTCGGGTGGCTCTTATGAGCTTTTCTTTAGCTTTTATGAGCTTCTATTGGCATGTTTCGGGTGGACCAGCTCTTATGAGCTTCTGTTTGGCGTATTTTGGTTGGATCAACTCTTATGAGCTTCTGTCTGGTGTGTTCGATCTATCTGACGATGTACTCTTATCAGTAAGTCGTTCTTCGAATGGAAAATCCCGGTAAGGTAATCTGTTTAATGAATTTGAAAGATTGGTTATTTATTGAATATTGATCTGAACATAAATGAATTCAACAGTTGAGATTGTGGATAATGCTTAAGTTTATGCTAAGCTTATGGTTACACTATATCATGTTTAATATTAATGATATACATTGAAATGGTAAATGACAAAAATGAGAATATGTTTATGTTCATGAAAAGGTGGTATGACTCAAAAGGTGTATTTTCTTACAAAATGGTTTATCATGTGATTGACCCCAAATGAGTTGTATACATAAATGCACTAACTTGTGTATTGATGATGGTGATTAGGCTTATGTCAAGCTTGAGATTATGATTGATGTTTATGCTTATGTCTGGTATTATACAAATGAAACAGGTAAGAAAAAGTAATGAAACGGTAAGTTCATTATTGAAATGTGATATGATGAAAAAAGGATTGATGAATTGAATGATGTACTTATATATGAGAAATTACGTATGTTATGGATGAACTTACCTAGGATGTGAATAAATATACTAATTAGTGAATTGATGTGGTTATTTAAATTTATGCTTAGTAAATAGAATGAAAAATAAGTAAAGGAAGTAATTCATAGTTTTATGAAAAGGTTAATGATTGTGTATAATGTTTTATAAAATCCTATTAAGTTAGGAATGAAAAATATATATGATGTTGATAGACTTACTCATTTATGAGTTAATGGTTATGTAGCTGATAAATCTTAAGGCATTGGTATAGGTTTATATTTAATCTATAAAGTTCATTGTTGAAATGGAATGTTATGTTTACAGTCTATATGAGCTTACTAAGCATTCATTTCTTACGTAGTTGTTTTTCCCTTACTTTAAAGATTATCGGAAGCTCGATCAGTTTGGAAGCTCATCAGAGATCTATCACACTATCCAGCGATAATATCAGTAAATTTTGATGTTTTAGTCAAGGTTATAATGGCATGTAGAGGTGGATTTGTGTTGAATGATCTAATTGTTGTGATATGCATAATTGTTATTATGGTTGATGTTCTTAGAGTATATTGATGCCTTGTTGGTTGATGTTAATATGGTTAAATTGATGCATGTTTGGAATGACCATATTTGGTGTGTTTATAATGAGGCCAAGTTGAAATATGCTTTGAGGTAGATATGAGCTATTTGAAATGGTATAAATGTGATCAAATATGGTGAGTTTATGTTGAAGTGATATAGGTCAATTTATGATGGGTTTTGAGATGGTAAATGAATTAGGTGTTGATGAATGAAATATGTTAAGTACTTGTATATGTTTAGGTAAATTGTATGTTTGCATTTGGGGTGCCTATATGGCATATTGGTTGAATGAAATTTGGTCATTTTATGCATGGCTGAACATGTTTTGATGTTTTGGTCATATGTGCAAATGGCTTGATTTTGGCCAATTTCTTGTCCATACGGCTTAAGACATGGGCGTGTGTCTCAGCCGTGTGTGACGCACGGTTAGGTGACACGGTTGTGTATCCCCTGTAGGTTGTTAATGGTTACTTTCCGAAAGTTGCACGGCCTAGCACATGGGCTTGTGGCTTGGTCGTGTGACCCAAGTTAGTGAGTTACACGGGCACGGACACGGGTTGGGACACAGCCGTGTGTCCCTATTTCGAATGTTACATGGCCTAAGACACGGACGTGTGTCTCAGCCGTGTGACCCCTACAGTATAAATTTTTCTAAATTTTTCCTAAACTTTCTAAATGTTTCCAATTTAGTCCCAGATTGTTCCTATTGTATTTTTTAGGGCCTCGAGGGCTCGATTAAGGGACGTTATGAATGTATTTGAATGAAATTAGAATATGTATTACATTGATGTATGAATTGAATAGTTTACTGTTCCATTTGTTCTGTAATGCTCTGTAACCCTGTTCCGGCGACGAATACGGATTAGGGGTGTTACATAAACAATGATATAATCATAAAGAAACATATATCTACATATCATTACACTACGAACTTACCTAATATATATCAACGGTTGACTCGTAGGGACTATTCCGTAATTTTTTTCCTTTTCCTCGGTTATCCTCCGTACGAATCAAATCTTGATCTATAATAATTAAATTCAATCCTATCAAATTCAAATACACATCCCACTCAATTTTATGCATATGACCATTAAGTTTTCATTATTTACACATTTTCCCTAAATTTTAATATTTCTCACAATTTAGTCTCTAAACCCAAAATTCCAAATTTTAACAAAATTTCAAAAATACCCAAGCTAGACGAATTCATTTCCATACTAGGACAGTCCATATTTATTAAAAATTCACAAAAATTTCATGTCAATTTTAACATTTCATCAAATTAGTCCTTTAACTAAAACTATAACAAATTACTTTACAACCTAGTCCTGATCAACAACCAATACTCAAATCCATCATTGCACATAAAAAATAACAAAAATTCATCAATGGAAAAATCCAAAATCCTTAACAGTTTCAAAAACGGAGGTACGGGTTAGCTAGACCTAGTTACTTATGTTTTTGTAACAAAAATTTACTTATGTTTTATTTTATTATGTTTTTGTTATTTTATCTTTATTTTTAACATTAAAAATAATGTATAAAACGCATAAAAATTACCTACTAGCCGTCCCAATAAGTAAGAATGGTGTATTTACCACATATATCCTTCCACTTATGCTAACTATGCCATTTAATCATTAAAATTTAATAGCGATTAGGTTTTACATCTTTTGCGATTTAGTCATTTTTAATTAATTAACTAATAAAACATTAAAAATTCTAAACCAAACCTTCACATATCAAAATAATAACTCCATAAATATTTAATAATAATATTTACAAACTCGATTTAAAAAAAAAAGGTCCTAATACCTTACTTTTCGAAACCACTTGATTTTCGGGACAACCACTTATACTTAACCATTAATTCAATTAGCTAAAATTCTTCAAATCAAAATTCAATATAAAGTTATAATGAACTCATATAACTAAAATACTAATTATTATGGATTTACTAGTCGAACTTGTGGTCCCGAAACCATTGTTTTCTACACCATTGAAAACATACTGTTACAGATCGAGTCAGCCAAGTCGACGGTCGGTTGGTTCTATGGTAGGCGGGTGATGGTAGTGAACCTACGCAAAGAACCGCTCATTATGTCCTTCTGGGTTTCATTTTCTTTTCTCTTTTCCAATGGCGTCTCTTAGCTTTGAAAGGGTTTTGGTGTGGTAGATGAACAATGCCTTGCCAGAGCAACTCCTCAATTTGATCCACGGTGTGTTTGGTGGTCAAACCCGTGCCTAGACACTGGGATGATGATTAACAATGTAATGGTGATGAAAGGGAAATAAAAAACCAAAAGGGAAAGGGACAAAGGAAGAGAGGGTATGTGGTGAAGTGAAGAGGAAGAAGAAGATACAGTTTCGTATTTCGAAAAAAGAGAGAAGGTGGGATAAGTTCTATGCAAAATTAGTGCGCGGATAAAAAGAAAACACAGGTCAAAAGGGGTCTTGGGAATGCAACATATGGTGAGGTGCGAGTGACCAGCGCTACCACATTAGCAAAATCTTAACATCGTTAGGCTCAGGTACCAAACTAGTGGACGGAAAAAAAATTTTGGGTACCAATCTGGGACAAAAAAAACCATAGGTACCAATTTGGGAGAAGTGGATAAGTTCAGGTACTAATTTTATATTTAACCCTTTTCTTTTCAAGAATTTCTCTTGAGTTTTCTTTTAGAAGAGTTTTAACAATCTTTTCAAATTGTGGGGATTATTTTCAAGCTTTTTCTTGCCAAGTTTTCTTTCTTGGAAAGGGAATTAGATTCGTTTGAAGGGGGTTGTGGATTCATCTGGTTTCCAAGGCTCCTTAGGACTTCTATACGTCACTTTCTATCTTTTCCATCTATCTTGTTTAGTTTATTTGTTATTATGTTGTTTAATTGTTTCTAATCTTTAATTTGGATTACTTGTTCTTTTTCTATTTTTATTTATTGTTTTAATTGTTGCTCTTTTTAATTCTTAAATCTGATTTAGATTTGTTTACATTTTAGGTTGTATCAAACTCCAAGTTCTCTTTCATTCATCTAGAGCCCTAGGCCAGATCTGCGACTTGGAAAAACTTACGATCCTGTTCCGCGCACCCTCCCTTTATCAATTAGCCTAATCTTGATGATGTTATGGGATGTTGTGTGACAAACTCTTGTAGAGTTACTAGGATGGCCACAAAGCTGACAGTAGACAATATTTCGTGAAAACTATTGTGATGAAAATTGTTGTTGTGAATTTCAACGAGGCCTTCGTTGATTATTGTTTTAATTGGGAGACGAAAAACGCCATTGTTGATTGCCAAAAGATGAATTGTTGAAGTTATTTGGTTGTTGATGATCACTGTTTTTGTTGGGCTGAAAATTACCTAAATTGAGTCATTCGAGAATAGAAACTATAACTAGAGGATTGTGTTTGCACTCTTTGTTTTTGAAAAAAAAATCATTATCAAGTAGTTTTTTATACAGTTCTTCATAGTTGATAGTGCTTTCACGAGAACGGATGGTGGTAGAGATATCTTTGTACTCAAGACCAACACCTTGAAGAATCCTGACAACTAGCTAAACATTTAATTCATCGAGACCTGATTTAATTTTATAAAGATAATCAGTAACTAACTTATTTTCTTTAATGATGCGAGCAAGATGACCTTGGAGACTGATAATTCTGGTTTGCGATTTACTAGTAACTGTTGTGTGTAAAGATTGCCAAGCCTGATGCGTAGTTGTAGAGAGAGTGGCAGTGGAGTCAAGTGTAGGATTGACGGAGGCCAATATAGCATTATGAATAAGTTTATCTTAACGGAACCACTGTTGATATGCGAGATTAGTTGTGGTGTGATTTTCATTGGTCAGAGCCTGAATTGGTGCAAATTTTGTTCCATCTAGATGACCAAAGAGGTTGTGACCATACATTAACATTTCTACTTGTGCTTTCCAAATCATGAAATTATGGCTCTCAGTTAATTTGATTGGTAGCTAAAACGCATGATTGAATTGGACAATGGTATTGGTATCGGTTGTATTATCAAAATTAATAACTCTAGTATCATTCAATTTTAGGTGAGGCAGTAGGAAGGAAGGGAAAAAAAAGTTGAAGAGAAAAAAAGGGAAAAGGAAATCAAGTTTTGCTCCGTTTGAGCTTTGAAAGCTTTTATTACTGTAAAGAAATTGAGAATAAGGCAAAATAAAACATACTTCTATTTATTGAAATTAAAGTATTAATAGAGCAATACTCAACTAACAGTTCAAAAATAAATCAATTAACAAAATATCCTAATAGATAATAATTCAAAATCTGGGTGGGTTTGGATGGGCAGTGCGTTTACCTGCGGTTAGCGTAAAAACAACAGTGGCAGTGAGATTAGATATTTTAGCATGAGACAAAAAGTAAGTTAAATGCAACACACTGCACCCAATCGCCCATCCAAACCCACCCTTAAAAGTTTGTCAAAGTCATGTACTTTTAATCCTGACCAAGCCACTGACATCTTGTGGAGGTATGAAAGAAGCTTCGTGTGTGATAAGTCAATACTAAAAAAATTTTCAAAAGAGAGAAAAATATGGAGAATGTTAAAAGTCAATCAAAGCCTTAACTATTGCTCAAGAATAGAGCAGTGGTATCAAGTTTCTGCAAATTTCGTTTCTTGTTATTTCCTCTTTCTACTGTAAAAATCCTAAAGACTGGTGTAGACTTGATCATGGGTCGGGCCACTCGGCCCAGCCCAAAGGCCCGCCCAAAAAATGGGTTTAGACAAAAAACAAGGCCCGTTTAGAAAATGGACCGGGTCTCAGGTAAGATCTTTTTGGCCCAACCCGGCTCGAATTATATAATAAATATTTTATTTTATTTTTAATCATTTTAAATTTTTACTTTTCTAATTTTACTTTCACTTTCGTGCCTTCCTCCCCTTATTCCCAATTCCAGAATCAAAATCCCTAACTCACCACCACCTCCACCGATCCAGCAGTGCTGTCCGTCAGCACTGCTCACAAGTCACCAGTCACCACATTCATCTCCACCTCCCACCTGCTTCCTCTGTCACCGGCACCCACCTGATTTCCTCAACTGACTCAGGTAAGAAATATCATTTTCACTTTCTTTTTGTTTAGTCACCGATAAAATGAAGGAAAGTTTTGATTCTATTTTATGTTCCCCTGCTTTATTCACTCTGTTTTTGTGTGGGATTCCTTTGTATGCTGTTAGGGTTTGTTGCACTTACTAGAAATCTAGTAAAGTAAAATACAATAAAATGGTTGGTCGTCCATCTGGTTCTAATTCGAAAACCAAAAATGGAACTCTTAAATCTAATAGCCATTCAAGTATGTAAGTTAATAATGACCGGCCACAACTAAGTTGCGTTTTTTTTGCTTCTTTAGCCTCTGCCACTTCTTTTTTTCAATCTTTTTGTCTCCAAAATTTCAAGTGTTTTTTTAAAGGATTTTTTGCTGCCTCGAAATTTCACAAATTCTGTGAAAACTTTTGGGGGAATAAAATTAAAATGCGGGTAGCATTATGGGAGGAGAATATGGGATTGGTATGAAATTCATTAGAAATTCGATTCAAGGTACAAATAACCATATGAAATTGGATTATCAGAAACCGGTGGAAGAATATATGGATTCATTCGTTGCATTTGGATGTCAATTCCAATTTTGCTGAGAAAGATTCGTCGGGTCGATACGTTAGGGTATATTTTTCGCTACCTTTTTATATATGTATATTGTTGTTTCTCTGTTGCATTGTTTATGGTTTTCCTATCTGTTTGGTTGCCAAGAAACTTGAAGGAAAGCAATTTGTTAAGGAGCTCGTAATCTTTATATTTTAAAATTTAAGCAGACCCGGTAGTTTGAGATTGTGCTTAAAAAACACATTTTGGGATTTTGAGAAATAACAAAAATAATATTTTGGACAAACTTTTGTTAATTTCCTTCACAGAATTTTTTGTCCAAAACTCAAATTAAGATTATTTTCTTTCAATATCTATAGTGATATACTCATTTAAACATTCTAAGAATTCCATTGGGACACCATGATTGACTAGCTTAAAGAAGTCATATTCCTCACAAGCCTTAACTATGAGGGTCTTTGCTTCAGGGCTCCTTAAGTCTACCACTGGGATTCCTTTGAAAACACTGGTGGTAGGCTTGCATGTTTTGATCAAAGAGCAATGGTCTAATGCTGCAGACTGTGAATGCACAACCATGTTTTAGAAACTCTCTTACGACTTTAAGGCCATAAGTACGGTCATTTACTACTCTAAGTTGCATTGTTTCAATCATTTTCTTCTAATTATCTAAAGTCCATTTTTTATTAAATTTTTTGTTAAATTTAATTATTAATTCAAGTTTAATTAATTAATTAAAAAATAAATTTAGAAGAGAGTTCACATATTTATAAATTGTGAGTCTTGAATATGGAGTTCGACCTTGTTAATAAACTAAAGCCTCATTAGTTGAATTTAAATTCTAATTAATCATTAAAACTATAAATTTAATGTTTTATTAAAAAAAGTATATAAACCGATTGAGTTTTAGCTTGATTGATATTAACATTATTGTTAATGCACTGAATCGTATATATCCTCTTATTTAAGGGATATGGTTAAATTATAAATAATTATAAATATTGTATAAAAAAATTATATAATCATAAACTCAATTAAAAATATATATGAGATTTGGAACTTAGCTCCTTGGCCTAACGACATTAGATGTTTACTTCAAAAAATCTACGTAATGAATTCAAATCATAAAGATAATTTTATTTACTTTTATCAGGGAATCTGTGAATCAATTATAAATATAAAAAAATGAATATTTGAATGTTGAAGTAGATCTGATGTTTCATGAAAATGGTTGGGCGTTCTAAAGATGGTGCTTTAAATTGCTGAAAACTAAACAAATTCTGTTTGACTTGTGAGTAATAATGATAAAATGCATATAGAAGCTGTGTTTGTCAAGAAACAATCAAATTATTATGGTTTGTTTTTAAACCATTCATATTTTCTATTATTATTATTATTATTATTCAGGTTGTGACTTAGAATTTTCAACATTAATCCTAAAGAGTTTGTGCCATGTTTTCTGCTCTGAAACTTACTTAAATTCTGCATCTTCCTTTTTTTCAGGAATAATTTGAACTAATTTGGGCTAACATTTTATGATAGTAAATAATATTATGGAATAATTCATATATTATATACAATTGTTGAACAATTATATAATCTTTTGGTTTATTTGGATTTTAGGACTTGAGTTTTTATGACTATGGCTAGCTCGAACACTCCTATACCTGTGGACGATGGGTTTAATGAGTATGAAAGTGCTCTCAAACGTCAAAAGTCTACCACTTCAAAGGTGTGGGATGAAATGACAAAGCTTGAATGCGAGAACAAAAATGAATTGAAGGCACAATGTAATCACTGTAAGAGTATCTTCTCTGCTAAATCTTCTAGTGGAACCTCTCATTTAAGACGTCATCTAAATCAATGTTTGAAAAAAGTTAATAATGACATCACTCAATACACCATAGCCACTCAACCATCATTAGGAGGTGGTCCATCTATAAAAAACTACAAGTTTGATACTGATGAGTGTCGTCGAGCTGTTTCTACTTTCTTTGTGTATGGCAAGCATTCATTTAGGACAGTTGAAGAACCGGGATTTAGATACATGATGAGAATTTCTATTCCTAATTTTAAGAATATAAGTAGACATACAGCTGCTAGGGATGTCCTAATGTATTATGCAAAAGAGAGAGATCATGTTAAAGAAGAGTTGGCTAAAGCACATGGTTTAATTTGTCTAACTTCCGATAATTGGAACTCGGAGCATACTAATGATAAATATATTTGCATTACTGCTCATTGGATTGACAAAGATTGGAAGCTACAAAAGAGAATCATAAGGTTTAGAGCTTTATTTCCTCTGTATGATTGTTTGAATATAACGGATGAACTTGTTTTATGTTTATCTCAATGGGGTATAGATAAGAAAATTTTTAGCATCACTTTGGATAATGCTTCTTATAATGATGTTATGGTTTCTTGTCTTAAAAATCATTTTTGTGCGAATCGAGCTATTTTGTGTGATGGTGCTTTTTTTCAAGTTAGATGTTGTGCACATTTATTGAATCTTATAGTTAAAGCTGGTTTGGAACTTGCTGATGATGTTGTTGGTAAGATTCAAAATGGAATTAAATACATAAAAAAGTCAGGAATTCGTAGGAAAAGATTTTATGATGTGGCTGACAAAAGTTTTCATTTGAATGTGACCAAAAAGTTGCGTCAAGATGTGTGTGTGAGATGGAATTCTACTTATTTGATGCTTGAATCTTCTCTTTACTATAAAGATGTGCTAGATTATTGGGGCCAACGTGTAACGGCTCAGTTTAGACCTTAGTCGGAATAGTGGTTTCGGGACCACAAATCCGAGGTCAAAAAAATATTTTAATATTATTTTTAGTGTTTACAGTATGTGATAAAGCATGTGTGAAAATTCTGTGTAAAAAAATTATCGTTTGTGTGTCGATTTGTGAAAAAAGGACTTAATCGCATAAAATGTAAAAGCTGTGTGCTAATTATTAAAGTGCTTAATTGGCATGGCTTCTTAAATGAGAGGTCCTTATGTGTTTATTTAACCATTGAGTGCCTTAAATGACAAGAATGGACAATAGTTAGTGGAATTTAAATGTTTATAATAAGGTTATTTTAGTAAATGGCTTATTAAATGTTTAATTAATAAAACTAATATGAAAATGAAGCCATTATCATCTTGTTCATGTCAAAAATTCAAAGGAAAAAGAAAAGAAAAAGAGTTCTAGGTTTAGGCTAGCATATAGCTTGATTGAGATCAAGAAAAGAGAGATTTGGACCGAGATCGAGGCAAGAACAGAGTGCTCGATTGATCGACTAGTGTTGTTGTTTTTGCGTCTGAGGTAAGTTCGTGTATAATACGAATTGTTTAAATTATGTTTACATGTTATGTAATGAATGGAAATGTGGTTGTTGAGTTAGTAATGCAAAATGTGAGTTTGAAGTGATGTGGTGCTAAGTGTGCGTAACTAGAATCGATACAGTGTGAATGGCACTATGTGTGCGAGATAAAGAAAGCATCGACTATATTAGTTGGCACTGTGTGTGCGATACCGAATCAAATTCGATTTAATGTATAAGCATTAAGTGTGCGATGATATTAAAGCTTCAACTATGTAATTTGCACTAAGTGTGCGAGTAAACCGTATGGTTAAAGAAGATCGAATAATTTATGAAATCGAGTATTGTGTGGTTTATGTGATAAATAAAATTAAGATGGAACGGATACGCACAAAACCTATGTGGTTGATTATTTCGTGTGTGAAATAGATGGTTGATTAAGTGAATGAAAGTTAAGGAGGATTAGATTATGAAGCATTATAAATGCTAGTACACAAACTTTGAGATGTAGTATGAATGTGAGTAATGGCCTTGGATGAAATTGAATAGAGATAAGGATTGAACTATGTGTTAGTTAAATTTTTCATATTAAATTTGAAATGTTGAGCTATTTGTATTATATTACGAACTTACTAAGCTTTAAAGCTTACTGTGTGAAGTCTTTTTCTGTTTTACAGTGTCATTAAAGCTAGCTCAGATTCGGGAATCGTCAGCGACTCAATCACACTATCGGTCATCTATTTTGGTACTTTTGGAAGTTATATCTTTAGTATATGGCATGTATAGGCTAGAAATTATGGAATGTTTTGAGATGTGTAAATATAGCCATGTGATATGGCTTGTTAATGTATGTGTTTATGGATGAGTTTTGTTCTTGTTTTATGATGTATAAGTTGGAGTGTTTTGATGTGCTCATAAATGGCCAAATGAATTGGTCTATTTTGGTATGTTTTGGATGCATTTGAGATATTAATTTAGAATGGTTTGATGCTTGTAGGTGTGACCCAAAAATTTGGGTGGCAAATTGGCCTTGCAAATGGCCTACATTTGCCCACACGGTTGAGCACACGGGCGTGTGTCTCGACCCTGTCTCTTAAGGTTGCATTTCGTAATAAGTCAGACTCGCACACGGGCTAGACACACGGGCGTATGACAAGCCGTGTGAATTAAGTCAGTGTTGTCCACGGGTCAAGCACACGGGCATGCCTTCGGCCGTGTAGATAAGTCAGTATGTATGCCCTGTTTTGCCACGGCTTAGATACACGTGTGTGTCTGATACCGTGTGAGGCACACGGCCTACCCACACGGGCGTGTGACCTCTGTAACTTTGAAAAATGTTTGATTTTCGAAAAAAAATTGTATGTGCTCGGTTTAGTCCCGACCTCTTCCTAATGCATGTTTAAGGTCTCGTAGACCTTTTAAAGGGACTCTATGTATATGATTTGCTATGGTACGATGATGATGTATTTATGTTTGAGAAATGATCGTAAAAGTTCCGTTATGTCTGGTAACGCTTCTTAACCCTAGACCGGCGATGGTTACGGGTTAGGGGTGTTATATTTTATTGGTATCAGAGCTACGGTTTAGTCGATTTTAGGACTAACGTAGCGTGTGAGAGTCTAGCTATACATGCCATATATATATATCTGCGATAGTGTGATGATTCGTGACAGTTAAAAATGTGTTTTCTATATAGTAAATGGATCCCGATCGAGGTTAGTTTTCTGGGACATATAGTATCAGCTGCGGAATATGAGTTGATCCGAACAAGATTTCAGCAATTTTAGATTGGAAACCTCCGAGAAATGCATCTGAAGTCCGCAGTTTTCTGGGGCTAGCGGGATGACACGATGAGAATGTGCATTGATTACCGTCAGTTAAACAAAGTGACTATTAAGAACAAATACCCTCTGCCCAGAATCGATGATTTGTTCGATCAGTTGAAAGGAGCTACTGTGTTTTCGAAAATAGACTTGAGATCAGGTTATTATCAGTTGAGAGTCAAAGAATCAAATGTGTGCCAAAAGCGCTTTCGTAGCGAGTACGGACATTACGAATTTTTAGTTATGCCTTTCGGACTAACGAATGCTCCTGCAGTATTTATGGATTTGATGAACCAGATATTCAGACCGTATTTGGATCGATTTTTCGTTGTGTTTGTTGACGATATTTTGATTTATTCTTGTGATGAGGCGCAACATGCTGAGCATTTGAGGATCGTGTTACAGACTTTGCGTGAGAAGCAATTGTATGCAAATTTTAGTAAATGTGAGTTCTGGTGGCGCGAGGTTAGTTTTCTGGGACATATAGTATCAGCTGCGGAATATGAGTTGATCCGAACAAGATTTCAGCAATTTTAGATTGGAAACCTCCGAGAAATGCATCTGAAGTCCGCAGTTTTCTGGGGCTAGCGGGATGGCACGATGAGAATGTGCATTGATTACCGTCAGTTAAACAAAGTGACTATTAAGAACAAATACCCTCTGCCCAGAATCGATGATTTGTTCGATCAGTTGAAAGGAGCTACTGTGTTTTCGAAAATAGACTTGAGATCAGGTTATTATCAGTTGAGAGTCAAAGAATCAAATGTGCCGAAAACTGCTTTCAGAACGAGGTACGGACATTACGAATTTTTAGTTATGCCTTTCGGACTAACGAATGCTCCTGCAGTATTTATGGATTTGATGAACCAGATATTCAGACCGTATTTGGATCGATTTTTCGTTGTGTTTGTTGACGATATTTTGATTTATTCTTGTGATGAGGCGCAACATGCTGAGCATTTGAGGATCGTGTTACAGACTTTGCGTAAGAAGCAATTGTATGCAAATTTTAGTAAATGTGCGTTCTGGTGGCGCGAGGTTAGTTTTCTGGGACATATAGTATCAGCTGCGGAATATGAGTTGATCCGAACAAGATTTCAGCAATTTTAGATTGGAAACCTTCGAGAAATGCATCTGAAGTCCGCAGTTTTCTGGGGCTAGCGGGATATTATAGATAATTTGTGAAAGGCTTCTCGATAATTGCAACTCCATTGACGAAATTGCTATAGAAAGATGTTAAATTTGAGTGGTCAGAAAAGTGTCAACAGAGTTTTGAACAGTTGAAAGTATTGTTGACAGAAGCACCAATGTTAGTTCAACCTGAATCGGGTAAAGAATTCATAGTTTACAGTGATGCATCATTGAATGGTTTAGGCTGTGTGTTGATGCAAGAGGGCAAAGTTATAGCCTATGCTTCGAGACAGTTAAAACCGCATGAAAAGAACTACCCGACACGATATTGAATTAGCAGCTATTGTATTTGCATTGAAGATTTGGCGTCACTACTTGTTTGGTGAGAAGTGTCACATTTATACTGATCACAAGAGTTTGAAATATCTGATGACTCAGAAAGAATTGAATTTAAGACAGCGGAGATGGTTAGAATTACTAAAAGACTATGAATTAGTAATTGACTATCATCTGGGAAAAGCTAATGTTGTTGCTGACGCTTTGAGCCGAAAGTCTTTATTTGCTTTACGAGCAATGAGTACTCAGATAGATTTGTGTGATGATGGTTTGGTTTTGCCTGAGTTGAAAGTGAGGCCAATGTTTATATGTCAGATTTGTGATCCCCACAAAATTGATACTGAGGTGATGGCAAAACGAGCTCAGTGTGGTTTAAATTCTGATTCAGAATTTAGAGTTGATAGTGATGGTTGTTTGAGATTCCGAGATCGGATTTGTATTCTAAGAAATTCAGAGTTAATTCAGTTGATTTTGAACGAGGCTCATAATAGTCGTTTGTCTGTTTATCCGGGAAGTACAAAAATGTACAATGATCTAAAACAGTTTTATTGGTGGCATGGTATGAAACGAGATATCTCAGAGTTTATTTCGAGATGTTTAGTTTGTCAGAAAGTCAAAGCTGAACATCAGGTTCCATCCAGTTTGTTACAGCCGATCATGATTCTTGAGTGTAAATGGGAGAGAATCACAATGGACTTTGAGTCGGGATTGCCCCTATCTCCGAGAAAGAAAGATGCAATCTAAGTGATAGTTGACAGATTAACGAAATCAGCTCATTTTATTCCGGTGAGAAAAAATTATTCTCTTGATAAGTTAGCTGAATTGTATATTTATGAGATTGTGAGATTGCACGGGGTACCATTATCTATTGTGTCTGACAGAGATCAGAGGTTTACATCGCGATTTTGGAAGAAACTGCAAGAGGCTCTAGGTATGAAGCTGCATTTCAATACTACATTTCATCTGCAAACGGATGGTCAATCTGAGCGGATCATTCAGATTCTCGAAGATATGTTGAGATGTTGTATTCTTGAGTTCGAAAATATATGAGAAAAGTATCTGTCGTTGATTGAATTCGCGTATAATAATAGTTTTCAATCAAGCATTAAAATGGCACCATATGAGGCTCTCTACGGTCGTAAATGCAGAACTCCATTGTATTGGACTGAGCTTAGTGAGAATAAGATTCACGGGGTTGAATTGATTAAAGAAACTGAGCAGAAAGTGAAAGTGATTCGTGATAGTTTGAAAGCAGCGTCAAATCGTCAGAAGTCTTATGCAGATTTGAAACGAAAAGATATTGAATTTCAGATAGATGATAAAGTATTTTTGAAAGTGTCTCCGTGGAAGAAAATACTTCGATTCGGCAGAAAAGGCAAATTGAGTCTGAGATTTATCGGGTCGTATGAGATTATCGAACGTATTGGGCCAGTTGCTTATCGATTGTTGTTGCCACCTGAGCTAGAGAAGATTCATAATGTGTTTCACGTATCGATGGTTAGACGATACAGATCCGATCCATCGCATGTAATTGCTCCTACTGAAGTTGAGATTCAGTCTGATCTATCGTATAACGAAAAACCGATTCGAATTCTGGCAAGTGAGATCAAAGAGTTGAGAAATAAGAAAATTTCTTTAGTGAAAGTGTTGTGGCACAAACATGGAGTTGAAGAGGCTACGTGAGAGCCTAAAGATGTTATGAGAGAGCAATATCAGAATCTATTCACTGGTAAGATTTTCGAGGACGAAAATCCCTAAGGGGGGAGAGTTGTAACAGCCCGGTTTAGACCTTAGTCGGAACAGTGGTTTTGGGACCACAAATCCGAGGTCAGAAAAATATTTTAATATTATTTTTAGTGTTTACAGTATGTGATAAAACATGTGTGAAAATTCTGTGTAAAAATTTTATCGTTTGTGTGTCGATTTGCGAAAAAAAGACTTAATCGCATAAAATGCAAAAGCTGTGTGCTAATTGTTAAAGTGCTTAATTGGCATGGCTTCTTAAATGAGAGGTCCTTATGTGGTTATTTAACCATTGAGTGCCTTAAATGACAAGAATGGACAATAGTTAGTGAAATTTAAATGTTTATAATAAGGTTATTTTAGTAAATGACTTATTAAATGTTTAATTAATAAAACTAATATGAAAATGAAGCCATTATCATCTTGTTCATGCCGAAAATTCAAAGGAAAAAGAAAAGAAAAAGAGTTCTAGGTTTCGGCTAGCATATAGCTTGATTGAGATCAAGAAAAGAGAGATTTGGACCGAGATCGAGGCAAGAACAAAGTGCTCGATTGATCGACTAGTGTGGTTGTTTTTGCGTCTGAGGTAAGTTCGTGTATAATACGAATTGTTTAAATTATGTTTACATGTTATGTAATGAATGGAAATGTGGTTGTTGAGTTAGTAATGCAAAATATGAGTTTGAAGTGATGTGGCACTAAGTGTGCATAACTAGAATCAATACAGTGTGAACGGCACTATGTGTGCGAGATAAAGAAAGCATCGACTATATTAGTTGGCACTGTGGGTGCGATACCAAATCAAATTCGATTTAATGTATAAGCACTAAGTGTGCGATGATATTAAAGCTTCGGCTATGTAATTTGCACTAAGTGTGCGAGTAAACCGTATGGTTAAAGAAGATCGAACGATTTATGACATCGAGTATTGTGTGGTTTATGTGATAAATAAAATTGAGATGAAACAGGTACGCACAAAACCTATGTGGTTGAATATTTCGTGTGTGAAATAGATGGTTGATTAAGTGAATGAAAGTTAAGGAGGATTAGATTATGAAGCATTATAAATGCTAGTACACAAACTTTGAGATGTAGTATGAATGTGAGTAATGGCCTTGGATGAAATTGAATAGAGATAAGGATTGAACTATGTGTTAGTTAAATTTTTCATATTAAATTTGAAATGTTGAGCTATTTGTATTATATTACGAACTTACTAAGCTTTAAAGCTTACTGTGTGAAGTCTTTTTCTGTTTTACAGTGTTATTAAAGCTAGCTCGGATTCGAGAATCGTCAGCGACTCAATAACACTATCGGTCATCTATTTTGGTACTTTTGGAAGTTATATCTTTAGTATATGGCATGTATAGGCTAGAAATTATGGAATGTTTTGAGATGTGTAAATATAGCCATGTGATATGGCTTGTTAATGTATGTGTTTATGGATGAGTTTTGTTCTTGGTTTTTGATGTATAAGTTGGAGTGTTTTGATGTGCTCATAAATGGCCAAATGAAATGGTCTATTTTGGATGCATTTGAGATATGAATTTAGAATGGTTTGATGCTTGTAGGTGTGACCCAAAAATTTGGGTGGCAAATTGGCCTTGCAAATGGCCTACATTTGCCCACACGGTTGAGCACACGGGCGTGTGTCTCGACCCTGTCTCTTAAGGTTGCATTTCGTAATAAGTCAGACTCGCACACGGGCTAGACACACGGGCGTGTGACAAGCCGTGTGAATTAAGTCAGTGTTGTCCACGGGTCAAGCACACGGGCGTGCCTTCGGCCGTGTAGACAAGTCAGTATGTATGCCCTGTTTTGCCACGGCTTGGATACACGGGTGTGTCTGATGCTGTGTGAGGCACACGGCCTACCCACACGGGCGTGTGACCTCTATAACTTTGAAAAATGTTTGATTTTTGGAAAAAAATTGTATGTGCTCGGTTTAGTCCCGACCCTTTCCTAATGCATGTTTAATGTCTCGTAGACCTTTTAAAGGGACTCTATGTATATGATTTGCTATGGTACGATGATGATGTATTTATGTTTGAGAAATGATCGTAAAAGTTTCGTTATGTCTGGTAACGCTTCTTAACCCTAGACCGGCGATGGTTATGGGTTAGGGGTGTTACACAACGGGATAAAGATTATCAAATATTTGCACTTTCTAATGAGGAGTGGAGAATTGTTGCTATTCTTTGCAAATTTTTGAAAGCCTTTTATGATGTGACTTGTGTGTTTTCTGGTTTTAATTATCCAATGACTAATCTTTATTTTAGAGGAGTTTGGAAGGTTCACAAGGTCTTGCTTGATACTGTTAAAGGTCCTTATTCTTTTTTAACTCCAATGGTTAAGCAAATGCAAGAGAAAATTAATAAATATTGGGCTGAGTATTTGTTGATATTGTCATGTGCTGCAATTTTAAATCCTCGTTACAAGTTGAATTATGTGCAGTATTGCTTTACTACAATCTATGGTATTCATGCTTCAGATTTTGTTGAAACCATTCTTAGCAATCTTAGACTCTTGTTTGACGAGTATTTTAAGAAATCCAAATCCACGTCTTCCTTTTTGGCTGAGAGTTCTAATGTTTCGGATAAAGATCCTATTGATTCTAGTTTGCATCATTGTAGTGAAAAGTCACAGTTGGACATTTATTTGGAAGAACCGGAGCTTGAGTTGAATAGTCAAATAGATGTTTTGGATTATTGGAGCAAAAGTTCAGTTCAATATAATGAGCTTTCATTATTGGCTCGTGATCTTTTGGTAATTCCAATATCGACTGTAGCTTTCGAATCGGCTTTTAGCATGGGTAAGAAAGTTATCACACCTTTGAGGAGTTCACTTAAGCCAAAAACGGTTCAAGCCGTTGTTTGCTTTGATGATTGGATGCGAGCTAAGGGATTTTCAACGGGTAATTATTATTCTCGTTTTATTGTTGTAATTTTATATTTTTTTTTTATCAATTTGATTATCTAATTATTTATTCTTATTTCATGTTAGAAATTGGTTGCAAGAATGATGAGGACGATGAAGATGATGTTTCTTCGATTGCTTTTTAGGTTACCTTCCTTTCTAATTGTTGAAAATTTAATTTAGCTTACAATTTTATTGTTATAAAATTAAATATGTTGATTGGTTAATGTATAGATATTCTGGTTGGTTGATTATATTTTGCAGGTTTTTGGTGCTATTTTAGTGTTGTTGGTGATGCTATTTTTTGTGCTGTTTTGATGCTGTTTTAGTGTTACTTTTTATGGTGTTTTATTGTTTTTTTGTAGCTATTTATTATGTTGTCTGTTGTCGTTTTTAATATTATAAACTTTTGTTTTATTATTAATTTGGTTATTATTTTAGTTCTAACTTGTTTCAATTTTAATATAACCGCTTTTTATTATATTTTCAATTTGTGTATTGTTTTAAGAGTTATTTTAGTATCATTTTTTATTTGTTTCTTGTTTTAATATTTATTTTTATGTTTTTAAATGTATTTGATTTATTATATTTTAAAATTTTTTTATTTAATAAAATAAGCTAAAAAAATTTAATTGGGCCAGGCCGGGTCAGGCTCGGGCTTAGCAATTTTATTTTGGGCTGGGCTTAGACAAATTTTCAGGCTCATATTTCAAGCCGGGCCAAGTCCGGGCCTAAAATTTTGTTTGGGCTCGGCCCATGATCAGCTCTAGACTAATGGAGTTTTAACAACCATACATGTATTGGACAAATATTCGTAGCTTTAAAGCTAACATAAAGGTATAATTATGCCACAACCACTATACTCATACTTTTAAATTTTAGTATTTTTACTTTTAATTCTAAGAATTTAACCCCCAACTTTGATTTAAAATTTAATTAATTTTCTTACTCAGCTATGCACGGATTTGATTGTATATGTCAATTAAAATATACTAAAATTATTTTATAATTTTGTTGTAAATTTAATTTTATAATTGATAATATAAATAAATTTAAATTATTTTATATTTTTTGTAATTATCTAAATTATATATATTGCACTTACATTTTACAAAATATATAACTTAAATGATACATAAAACACGGGTATGATAATTTGTTACATTACTTTATGTATCACTTATTGGTTGTGTATATTAAATTTATAATATTTTATAATATTAATTTTTGTTTAAAATTTTTAATAAATTTCTGCAAAAAAAATATATAGAGAGAGAGCATGTGTAATTATTATCTTTAAAATTTAAGATACACAAATTTTAATTGATGTAGCGTGCAATAATATATTAATTGATATATAGATCACATGTCAAAATTTTAATAAATTTCTTCAAAAAAATTTATACATGGGGCACAGGTAACAAAAAAATTAGTTATGGATAATTAGGGTAATATTTAATTGAATAATTAAAATTTAATTTAATTTAAATTGAATGGATAAATACTATTTTTAATTGTATATTTCTCTAATTAATTTGTTAATATAAAATATTCTATACTTTGAATTTATTTTATTTAAATTTGAAAAAGTTACGGAAAAATAAATTAACTTATAAAAATATCTGAAAAAGTTAATCTAAATTTGAAAAAAATAATTTAAATAAACTAACTTATATAAAGATTTTATCTAATATTTGAAAAAGTTACGGCAAATAAATCATATATATAAAAATATTTGAAAATTTTAATGTAAGTTGAATGGGTAAATTACTTTTTTTTTAATTTTATATTTATCTAATTAGTTTTTAATATGAAATATATTATCCATTAAATTTATTTGATTTAAATTTAAGTAAATTAATTTATACAAAAAAGTTCTAATATTTGAAAAAGTTACGGTGAATAAATTAACTCATAAAAATATTTTAAAAGATTAATTTAAATTTGAAAAGGCTAATATTGTAAATATGATATAACATTATTAACTTACTTTTTTATTAAATCTGAATGAGTTATGAATTGATGAAATCATTGAATATTAAAATGCAATAAATTCAATTTTAATGAAAATGTACTAAAATTAAATAGAAAAACTATTTTTTGAAAAATAGAGAAATATGAAAAGACAACCGCCCATATTTGTTTGAAATAGGAAATGATGAGATTCATTTGTCGTTAGCCTGTGGGGGTTAAATAGCGTTTTTGTTTTGTTCTGTTTCGGCCCACATGGTGCCGAAATATTTATTGGCCGGCATATATTAAATTCTAGATCAGTCAGAAATGATCGATTTGCATTGCTGCTGGCGATCATGATTATAATTAGAAAATTTTAGTTTCTCATAAATTTGCCAACAATCCAAAAGGAAATCATTGTTAGGGGTAGATGGTCTTAACAAAATGCATCCAGAAATGAAAATTCTTGGCCTTACTACCAAAATAATAAAGACCAAAGCAACTCTCAAGTTCGAAATCCATACAAGCCACTCCATGCCAAAAGTAATTTTGGAATCTAAAACCTGAAATCTAATGAGAGACAGACTGTATATACCATAAACTTTCCTCCATTGATAAAAACCAAAGCTTCAGATGTCCAACAAACTGAACTCACACAGACAGATGACTGAAAAATGTAGGCTTCCGATACATTCAAATTAGAAGCACTTCCGGTGAACGATAGCTGGGCCTGATTCATCATACTCGCCCTTGGAAATCCACATCTGAGGCACAGAAATATAGACGTAAGGAATGACAATAATAACATTCAATCCCCGTAGACATCCTAGGAAAATTACAAGCACAAAAGTTACCTGCTGGAAGGTGCTAAGAGATGCTAAAATGGATCCTCCAATCCAGACACTGTATTTTCTCTCGGGAGGTGCAACCACCTTGATCTTCATGCTGCTAGGGGCAAGTGCAGTGATTTCCTTGCTCATCCTATCAGCAATGCCAGGGAACATGGTCGATCCACCACTAAGCACAATGTTTCCGTAAAGATCCTTCCTAATATCAACATCACACTTCATGATGGAGTTGTAAGTAGTTTCATGGATTCCAGCAGCTTCCATTCCAATCAGAGATGGCTGGAAGAGTACTTCTGGACAACGGAACCTCTCCGCTCCAATTGTGATCACTTGCCCATCAGGCAATTCATAACTCTTTTCGATGGCAGAGCTACTCTTGGCAGTCTCCAATTCTTGCTCAAAATCAAGAGCAACGTAAGCAAGTTTCTCTTTCATATCACGAACAATTTCTCGCTCTGCAGTTGTTGTGAAAGAGTATCCTCTCTCAGTCAAGATCTTCATCAAGGAATCTGTAAGATCACGTCCAGCAAGGTCCAAACGAAGAATAGCATGGGGGAGGGCATAGCCTTCATAAATTGGCACAGTGTGGCTCACACCATCACCAGAGTCCAAGACAATACCTATACAAGTATATGAGCATAAAGTTAACACTAGATGAAAGGAAAACGAACAAAACAAAATCTTCATGCTAATTTCCAGTTTGCAATATTGTATAACAAATAGAATCAATAGAGCAATGCCTAGTGACTGTACAGCTAAAGTTATTTCAGACTCGCTGACTCTAATACAATCAAAATCAGCTTCCAAGCTATAAATAAATACCTGTTGTTCGACCACTGGCATAAAGTGAAAGAACTGCCTGAATAGCAACATACATAGCAGGAGAATTGAATGTTTCAAACATAATCTGGGTCATCTTCTCCCTATTCGCCTTAGGGTTGAGTGGTGCTTCTGTAAGAAGTACTGGATGCTCTTCAGGGGCAACACGAAGCTCATTGTAGAAAGTATGGTGCCAAATCTTCTCCATGTCATCCCAATTGCTGACAATGCCATGTTCGATAGGGTACTTTAAAGTGAGGATACCTCTCTTTGACTGGGCTTCATCACCTACATAAGCATCCTTTTGACCCATCCCAACCATGACACCTGTGTGGCGTGGGCGACCAACAATACTAGGGAAGACTGCCCTAGGGGCATCATCACCAGCAAAACCAGCCTGCAAATACAAGAATAAAGCAGGCATATAATTAATAAAACACAAGCCAATGCAAAATTCTATAGCACCAAAAGGTAAAACCAAGCCAGTACAATACATGACCTATGTAGAATTACTCCAAAATCGTCATTATTAAAATTGTCTTGGTAAAGAACTTGGAATGCAAATTCATGCTAAGAATGTAAATCAAACACATAAACATCAAAAAAGATAACTAACCTTGACCATTCCAGTTCCATTGTCACACACAAGAGGTTGAATATCCTCATCTGCCATCTCTTGTTAACCTGTATAAGAAAAAAGGGATTACTGTAAGAAGAATATATATTTCATTTTTTATTTGACAATTCTCAAGATTAACCCACTATAAAAATTACTATTAAAGTCTATAAGAATTTGTTGTATTGTTAACTGTATCACACCAAATAGGTAATTTACTAGAGCGGTTTATTATAACTTTGGTTCTTGAGGACAGCAAAGAGAGGGGAACTGCTGTGTGTATGTCATCTGCATTTTATATTCTGTTCCAATTGTTCACAAGTTTTACTCTGCGTGGCAGGTAAATTCCTAAAATCATAAAGCTCCAATAAAATTCGTACCAACCATACAAGAACACAATTTCCGATAATATTAATCATTAAAAAAAGGCATAAAATCGAACCAAAAAAAGAATTACAAACATATTACACCATAATCCACTAATGAGTATCCACCAGATTCAAAGAATCTGATGTTCTAAAGTAAACATCAATCCATACTCGACCAAGATCTAGATGAATTGGAAATAGATGTCAACTTGAGGCATGAAGAAATCAAAATAAATTTCATATTCTGGAAGCATAAAACTGTAACAAGAAAACCTAGCAGATTAAGTAATCCAAACTTTAGGCAGATCTAAATCATAAAACTGAAATAAGGAATAACAAAAATATGGTATATGATTAGGTATCCAGAAATAGCTAAGACATAGACAAGCAATTGAAGGAATAAAAAGCATACCTTGTTTAAGCAAAAAAAAAAAAAAAAAGGAAGAAAATAAAAAACAACGGCAAGTTGTTGACAGAGAAGCTGAAACTGAAATGTAGGGAAGAAGGGAAATGTAGAATGCGGCTTTTTATATTATATTATATATATATAGCAGAAATGAGAATGAAATGCAAATGGAATTCAACCCAAATTCAGTTTACCTCTGTTTCGCTGCTGGTAATAAAGTAGAATAAAGTCATAATAAATTATTTACCCTCTAATTTAAAAAAAGTTATATATATATATTTTAGCCTTATTATTTATCAGTAAAGTTAATGAATTTTAATTTTTTTCATTTATTTTAAAATAATTTGATAAAAAAGATAAAATTTAAAAAATTAAATGCTAAATAAATTTTTTTTTTTGTAAAATTGAAACAAAATCTGATTCATCTTCCTCGTGGAAAGCAAAGGAAAAGGAAAGAAATTTGCTCAAAAAGAAAAAATTTCCATCCACGTGGGGTCTCATTAGATTCTAGTCTGATAATGATGATGTGGACCTCCTATGACAAAATGATTAGTGCGGTGTCGATGCCACGTCAGCAGGGCGGCTAAAGTGTTAGGGTGGGCGGTGAGTCGGACTCGGACTCGGAGTCGTGCCCCGTGCCCATCATGTCTAGTTGTCTCCTAAATTCTGCCTCAGCATTGCTTGGCAATGGCCACCCACGCCGCCGCTACACTCCCCGCTTTTTCTTTTTCATTTTTCATATAATTATAATTATTCTAGGTTGGAACTTTCGATCTTTTGATTAATTTCTTTGTATATGATTTATATATATGTATTTTAATTTAATTCTTAAAATATGGAAATTTTAATGCATTTTTAAAAATTTAGTTTTCAATATGATATATTTAATGTTGATGTCATATGATTAGATAAATATAATTAAATAAAAAATATTATATAATTAATAAAATAATATAGATTAAGCTTTTATTAATTGATTTCAATTTGAGCCCTACATTAATATTTATTTGCATGAACATATATGATGATTTTATACCAAGTTTACAATTTTTATCTTTTTACCAAAACTAATAATCAAGAAACTGAGTTCAGTCACATTTGGGTATTATAATATTTTATTTGTCCATAATCAACCGAACAAGTTTATGTTATTGTTTAAAACATTTATATTTTTATAATTAAATTTTAATAGAAAACTTTTATTACTATTTCAAGCTCACTAATCAAAATTAAATTTTTTATTTAAGTTCAACTTAATTCAAGTCAAGCTTATTAATTCAAATGAATAAGTTATTTATCGAACAGAATTTATAAGTAAGGATGAAAACAAATACAATGGTAATACAATCTCAATCCAAAGTCATTTGATTTGTCATTTTATATCCTAAATAAATCGAGGATGGATAAAGGCCGGGTAAAGTTAGATCAAAACAATCTTTATCAAGTTGCAAAAAATGTGCTTCTTTTGATCCTACTTTATCTAACCATTACCTACCCCGGTTTAGGCTATAAAATGACATTTTATTTTTATTTTTAATTGTGATTCCTTTCATTGAATAGAAAAATTCACCTGCACAGAAGAAAGAAATTAAGGCATGAAAAGTTTAGAAATGTCAGCCATTATTATTGTTGTGATCCTCTTTGTTGTTGGTAAAATATACACCATTGCATTTTATCTATTATTGTGGTTTTGTCAAGTTTTAAAGTATAATATGTATATATATATGTCTGTAAATTTCAGGAAATGAGATAATGGCCCAAGATTCTGAAGTAAGAGTATGTGGAGTTCCATTTATGCTTCCAAATTGTAGAGATGATGTATGCAAGAGGGGATGTGCCAACAAATTTTCGCCCAATGGAAATGGAATATGTCAAGGTGGTTCCAATTGTCTTTGCTTTCATCCTTGCTTATAAATTTTGTTGTTTTACCTTATTAATCAAGTCTAATAAGTTTGGTTTCAATTTCATCCAACTTAAATAATTGAAATTACTATTTAAATATTAGAGAATGTTTCAAATAATAAAATGAATTTCTTAGATCAAATTTGATTGATTTTGGATAATTACGATATTGTACTACCCAATATGACGATAGTTTTGTGGCCGCCATTAGTGATGTAGGACAGTAAGATGGAAACACAATGGTCCTTCCCTGCTTGAGATGTTGAAGACTACATGATTTTGGTTATTAGAGGCAACGATGAAGGAGAATAAACATTCTGTCATTGACATTACGACAAGTATTAATAAATTTATGACGATTGATAATTTTTTAGTAAAAAAATTTGTTTGTCCAAAATTCAATACAACTTGATTTAAAAAGTTTATTTATTGTATAATATGGACATTTGGCATATTTTTATAATAAGAAGTTTTATAATAAAAAAATTAAAATTCTTTTATTTAAATTCCACCAAATTCAAATCAAGCATATGAATAAGCTATTGATGGAACAAAATCTATAAGCAAGGATGAAAGCAAAGACACGTGGAGCCACCTTGACACATTCCATACCCATTGGGTGGAAATTTATTGGCACATGCCGCCTTGCACACCCCATCTGTACAATTTGGAAGGTTAAAGGGAATCGCGCATAACTTTCCTTCACCATCTTGGGCCATTATCTCATTTCCTGAAATTTACAAATATATATATATACTATTGTTTTAAAACTTGAATTTCTTGGCAAAATTACAAAAATGGATAAAATGTAAGGATGCATATTTTACCAATAGCAAAGAGGATCACAACAATAAGGATGGCTGACATTTGTAATTTATTCATGTCTTAATTTCTTCCTTCTCTACAAATAAATTGAGTGAGTAATTTGAAAATCAAGAAAGGATTATAAATGTTAAAATTCAAAACTAAAATATGCTAAACACCACCCATAATTTAATGTAGGGAAATTTGAAATTTTAAGTGAAAATTTTAGAAACACTAAGATGGAGCAGAATTGTTAATGTAGGATCAATACAATCTCAAAGCTATTAGATTTGTCATTTTATAATCCAAACTAGCGGTAGGTAGGAGCCATATAAAGTAGGATCAAAACAATCGTTATCAAATTGCAGAAAAGGAAATATATTTTGATAAATAATTTAGTTTCCAATTTCTTTAAATTTACCTAAATAATATCAATGTAACCTTCTCAACTTAGTCTAGACGTTAAAAATGAATTCGAAAGATTACATTAGCCATCAAAATGGCCCAGTAAGCTATCAGAGTTTTGAAAATGGTCATTTTGAAACATTTGTTTAATTTAGAGGAAAACTTAGTCTGTTTTCAGAAAACTTACGAGTTATCAAAATCGGTTTAGATTAGCTAACCTATATAATGGTGACTCCTTTTCGAAAACTTGATTAACTACCAATTTATATATTACTCAAAATTTTAATTATAACTTAGTAGCGGAAAAGTGATATCTATTTACGTTTTTAATGAAAACTAGGGTTCATGCATAATTAATTAATATTCACAATTCGATGTCCTAAGATCAAATTAAATGTCATGCAAGCTATAAAATAAAACCCAAAACTTATGTCCTATGCCACAGTTCAAAATAAAATAATAAAATTTCTTGAATAATTAAAATATCAGATAACAAAACTAAATTATTTTATTAACTAAAACCGAGTCGAGTCCCTTCGAATGTCACGTCCTCGTCCTAACCTGGTGGGTTATCTATAAGGATGAAGATTAAAGGGGGAGTGAGCTCTGACGCTCAATGTGCGTTCAATTACAAGAAATCGGTACAAAACAGTAGGCAAAACATATGAGTTAACAATTCTGAGAATAATCACAATCATAAAACACTTCAGAATAACAATTTTTTGTATAATCACTTCACTACACTATCTCAGAGATCACAGTTTTTGTATGCACATGCTAATGAATGGTAATACAATTTCAATTTATCAGAAAGGGTCCTACCCAACTCCGCTACACACCTCACTTATGAGTTCCCCAGAACTCATCTGCCATATCACTCCAGGTTTTGATTGAACCACTGCTGATTTGCAGATAAACTGCCACTTGCTGTGGATACACAACGTAATTGCAAATAAAAGCTGCCACTAGGTTTGTAAAAATTGTGGATAAACCACCAGCATTTTTAGATAAAAACATTTGTAGACAAGCTGCCACTTGGTTCGAGATCGAACCACATATTTGTAGTTACTGCCACTTGTTGCGGGTGCACAAAACATTTGCAGATTAAACAAACTGCCACTTGGTTTGTGGACAAGCCACTGGTTGTTTGCAGATTATTAAACTGCTACTCTTCCTTCGTACAAATCATTTGGCCCCATGCAATTCAATATGACATACTTTATAATAATGCAAAAATTCGTAGGCATGCTTAACATTTATTCCATTCAACACTAGCAATAAACATGTTTATCATGTATTCAGTAGGGCGATAGCATTATTAACACTCACAATTTATCAATATCACTTTAACAGTAGGCATGATTCATATCACATGTTTATTCATAGCATTGTAACGATTCAATTAATCAATATCAATAAACACATTATAACAGTAGCAATTCAGGTATATAAATCGTAGATTTCTGTATAAACACTAATTAAAGGATAAATTAAGTGAAAAAAAACCTCTAGAACAATTCAGGGATCAAGCAGGGACTAAATTGAACATTTCATAAATTTTTGGGCAAATTTGTAAAGAAGGGGACACGCGGTCATGTGGCCAAGCCGTGTGGAAGAGTTACACGACCGTGTGGCCAGGTCGTGTAACAAACTATGGTTGCATGGAATTTACAACATTAAGCTACATGAGGATACGGTCGTGCGACAGGCTGTGTAGAAGGGTTTTGGCCGTGTGAGATTCAAACTAGCCTAGGGTTTCAAAGGCACATGGCCATGTGATCCACACATGTGGTGTAACACTCCTAATCCTTATCCGTCACCAGTACAGAGTTACGGAGCATTATCGAGCTTTTCAGATAAGAACATTTCACATTATTTGACATATGATCGTGTCCAAACTAACTATGACAATGAATAAGGAAAGCGCACCTATCGTTCGGTAGTATAGCTATGGAAAGACCGGAAATATCATATCCTCAAGGACCAAGAGTACTAGTAGTTACTATCTTTTTATTATCTAGCCTAAGTATTAAGGGAATTGTTGTTTAATTAACTAATTACTAAACTAAGGATGCTAAGACACAGAGAGTGAATTGGGAAAATACTTTTGGGGAAAAACCGGTTGATTCGGACAATGCAGGAAGAATCCACATAGACTTCACTTGTTATTTAACTCTGAACCAGACGATTTATTCACTTGACTTGATCCGTAGGATTCCCTAATTTATATTAATACCTCTTTCGAGGCTACTAACGTCTAACCCTAGGTTGATTAATTGAAATCTCTTTCTAATTAAAACCCCTAGTGTTGCATTAACTCGATCTATGGACTCCCATATTAGGTTTGACCCTAATCCGATAGATTTTCGTCATCCTATCTCTAGGGTTGCGATAAACTCCGCTTAACTACGCTAGATCTACTCTTAAACAGGGACTTTTGCTCCACTACCTAAGCACATCAATACTTGAATCAATATCTTGAAATATTAAAACAAGAATTAAGAACACATAATTAAGAACAAATCAAGTATTTATCATATAGTTCAGAAAACAATAACAAGATCCGTCTTAAGTTCCATCCCCCTCAGGTATTTGAGGGGTTTAGTTCATGTTTAATAAAGAATACATCTCAGAAGAAAGTAAATAACAAAACATAATAAAAACCCTAAAACCCCCTAAAGGAAATTGAAGGAAAGATCTTCCGTCTTGAGCATGATTCCGGCTTCTGGATGAATCAACTGGCTTTCTTGGAGTAATTCCCCTGTGTTCAGCCCTCTTTGGCTTCCCTCCCTTTTTAGGTCATACTTAGGGTGTTTATATAGACTTCGGAATGTCTTTCTTCGTCCCTAAGTATCCTTTTTCGAGTAGAATTACAACGGGTCACGGCAGAGACACGCCTGTGGAGCATGCCCGTGTGAATCGAGCCCAGGCCGTGCTCGGGCCTGCTAAGGTGGCACAGCCATGTGATTCGAGCCCAGGCCGTGTTGATTTCTTACTTTGGCCCATTTTCTCCGTTTTCGGCCCGTTTCTCATTCTTTTCATCCTCCTATGCTCTCCTAAGTATAAAACATGAAATTAAAGGATTAGGAGCATCAAATTCCACAATTCAATGGATTAAATCATCCAAAAGTATGCTAAATGTGGGATTAAAATATGTATATATTACGGTTTATCAAATACCCCCACACTTAAGCATTTGCTTGTCCTCAAGTAAAATTCTCAACTCACAATTAAAATAGAATTTCCTCAATTCATAACCTTCATCAATAACGTTTCATCATAATTCATGGGTAATTCATACATTGATAATTTAACCAGAAGGTTCCTAAAGATTCAAACAATCAAAGTCATAGTTTTTATAGTACAAAAAATAGGTGTTTTCCCTTACCTACATAATTACCTTTAATTCAAAATCGAAAAAAAATTGACATTCTCACTAAAGGTTCACTCAAATCACTCCAAGTGTTTAAGGTTCAAAAATAAGCACTCAAGAGTCAAACATGAAAAGTTAATCCCATAAGCTTGCACGAAAATCAAATCTCCACCACTGTAAAATGAGATGATACACAAATCAAAAGGTCTTTTATGGGTTGTGCTTGGGGCTTGGGTTAAAGGTGTGGATAAAAGCTGAATTAGAGGTTAGTATTAGACCGAATTGATAAATTACCTAACTAGAAAAATAACTAAAACTTAAATAATTACATCAATTAAGAATTAATAACACGAGCTTCTTCTCAAAATGTAAAATTAACTGCTTAAGCTCCAATAACAAAGAAGTAATAATGAATAGTTGAGCTTTTTTTTTAAGAACAAGTCATACAATAATTAAGATAGAATTTAACAACTGAAATAAAGAAAATAGTTTAAGCAACTGATCAAATCAAATCTCGATATAGGGGTAGTCAAGAGAAATTGTGATAACAAATACAAAGTGAGTTTTGGGTTAATATTAATGGGTGAGTCAAGAAATGGTTTATTAGACTCAAAGGGGTTCACTAGGGGTTAATTATGAAGGTAGGCTTTTTATGGAGTAAGTGGGTTAAAACCTAGGTGCCTTTATCATCTTAGTATATTAAATCAAAGGTGTGGTCTCGACATGTATAATCGAAGCAAGTTCTAGAATAACAAATCAATGTTGACACACTCATAATCAATAAAGTGAGCAAGAAAAGGAATGTATGCTCTAAAAGGCTCAAGATCTCACAAAAATTATGGGCTTTTGATGTCAACCTTGTAAATTTCAAACTTCAAGATAATAATTAGATTCAAGTAGACAACCTAACAAATTTTTAATTCTGAAAATAAACTCATCATGCTTGATTCTCTAGTCTCCTAAAGTTTAAATCATCACTGCACAATTAACTATGACTTAATCCAAAACATATTAATGAAAATCATAAATCAAAGGAAATTTCATTCTAACAGTAATATGAGAAGATTATTTAAGAACAAGATATAATTCAGGGATTTGAGAATAATGCAAAAAGTTAGGCACTTTTCACGATAAAATTCACCCCCCACACTTAAGATGTACATTGCCCTCAATGTACAAAGAAAGATAATAACCATGTAGTAATAGATCATAAGAGAGGGATAGAGGTGAAACTTCCTGGATTTCGGATGGATTTCTTGAGTTGAGAGTGTGGAAACTTGATTCGGAGGTGAAAGATAAGTTGGAGGAGGCGTTTCTGGTGGTGGTATGGTGGCCGCCAACAATCACTGCACTAGATGAAGAAATTGGGCAACTTGTGAAGAAATAGGCAGAAAATAATAAGAAAAATTCAAAATATACTAAATATGTATTTAAAGATAAGAAAAATAAAGAGAAGGAAAATAAAGGAGAAGAGAAAAAAAGAAGAAAAAATAAATGGACTCAAATGTCCTTGACTTGTCGGGTCAATGAAGCGGCCGGCATGAACTTATATAGATCGGTCTCGCATGGGGAGACTGTGCTAGGGTCCTTTCGCTTCTTTGACATGTCGATGGTGGTGAGGATGGTGAAAGAAAAGGAATGAGGGGAAGGGGAACGAAAAATGAAGGGAGAGGATACTGAGAAGAGAAAGGGGTGTGGTGGCTGGGGGTTGGGAGAAGAAGAATTTGGGGAGAAAGTGAGAAGAAGAGGGGGTCTTAAATAAGGATCAAGGACTTGGTTGCTGCCCACGCCCGTGTGCTGTGGGCGTGTTCGGTCACACGGCCGTATTACACGGCCGTATAGTGGCTCGTTCGTTTCTCCCACGCCTATGTAGAGGGTTCCATGCCCATGTATCTTTCTCAGTGTCAGCCATGGCCTCAAAGCACGGGCGTGGCTTCTACCCGTGTGACTTTCTCAGTATCTACCACGGCCGTATCGCATGACCGTGGCATTTTATAGCCGTCCGTGATTTGGGGATTTTTCGTCCTTGGTTCGTACGACCTCTGCCATGCTAGTGTGCAAATCCGTGATGTCCACACGGCCACGACCACGCCCGTGTGCAAGGCCGTGTGGTACGGAAACCTACGCTTTATTTAACTTGGTTAGTTTTTAGTTAGGTGTTAAAAATCAAAGATATGAAAATTAAAGGGGTTAGTGCTCGGGTTGCCTCCCGAGAAACGCTCGTTTAAAGTCTTAAGCTAGACTTACCTCTCATAATCATGGTGGTTTGAAGAGCTGAAGCTCCTCATTCTTGCTATCAATTTGGTTATCGATATATATTTTAAGTCGAGTGGTGTTTACCTTAAAAGTTCCGAATTCAGAGTGAGTCACCTCGACCGTTCCGTATGGAAAGACATTGAGTACCTTAAAAGGGATTTCTTTATTCGTTTTAAGGTCTGAAATGGCGATTCGAGGGTCTTTCTCATCCAACAATACCTGATCTCCTATTTTGAAGTGATTTGCTATTCCTATAAGCTCGTTTGGGGGTTCCCTCGATTTTGCTTCTTGTGTTCCAAGTTTCTCCTTGAAATGTGTCTTCCACTCGTCTAGTTCCTCGACCTGGAGCCTTCGTTCCTCATGAAGTACTTCCTTGTTTGCATGAGGTCTAGGATCTGGTTCAGTTGTGTAGTTCCGTGGTGCTTCCTGTAAAGAAGGTTGAACCAATTGGTTATCAATAGAATTTATGTTCTCACATTTTTCACTTGACGTCCTAGCCGAGTCAAGAGCCTGAAGAGTGATCGTTTTGTCACCTACACAAAGCGTGAGTTTACCTGTACCAACGTCAATTTTAGTTCTAGCAGTTGCTAAAAAGGATCTTCCTAAAATTAAAGGAACATTGTTGTCCTCATCCATGTCTAAAACGACAAAGTCTACTGGGAATATAAATTTATCAACTTTCACTAGCACATCTTCGATTATACCCCTAGGGGCTCTAATGGTTTTATCAGCTAATTGAATGCTCATCCTAGTTTGTTTGGGTTTCCCTAGACCTAGTTGTTTAAACAGTTTATAAGGCATGACATTGATGCTTGCCTCTAGATCTACTAAAGCATTATCAATAGATAAACTATCAATTAAACAAGGAATCGTAAAACTCCCTGGATCTTTTAATTTCCATGGTAGTTTGTTTTGTAGAATTGCTGAGCACACTGCGTTTAGCTCCACATGCGACGCCTCGTCTAACCTCTGTTTGTTTGTCAGAAGCTCTTTTAAAAATTTCCTTGAATCTGGCATCTGCGAGAGAGCTTCAAGAAACGGTAAGTTAATATGTAATTTTTTTAAAAGTTTAAGAAATTTACCAAATTGTTCCTCTGTGTGGTCTTTCTTCATCGCATTGGGATATAGCACTCGAGGTGTATACTCTTTAATGACAGGTTTCTGTGTATTGTGGCTTACCTCAACCTTACCTTTATTTACCATGGGTTCTTGCCTTGGCTCAGATTCGGGTTCTACTAACCCTTCACTATTGTGATCAGTAATGGCATGAATTTGCTCCTTTGGGTTAGTTTCAGTGTTGCTTGGCAAGTAACCTTGCGGTTGTTCTGATATTAGCTTAGCTAGCTAACCTAACTGGTTCTCGATCCCTTGAATCGATGCCTGCTGATTTTTGAGCATTGTCTCGTTGTTTTGAAAACGGGTTTCTGACACCGCGATGAATTTTGTCAGCATCTCCTCAAGGTTCGGCTTCTTCTCTTGTGGGTAGGGTTCTTTGTTGAAAGCCGGGAGGGTTGTTGCCTCTCGATTTCCTTGACCTCCCCATGAGAAATTTGGATGGTTCCTCCACCCTGGATTATAAGTGTTACTATAAGGGTTATTTTGAAGTCTAGAATTGTTACCCATATAGCTCATCTGTTCGTTTTCTATGCCAGGGTTGTAGGGTGGGTATTCTGTATTGTTCGACCCTCCTCCATTTGTATCGCACTGCATCACTGGATGTACGTGCGAAGAACCACACAAACCATCAATTTTCTTACTTAAAAGTTCTACCTGGTTTGATAGCATGGTGACTGCGTCGAGGTTGAAGACGCTGGCAGCTTTCGTCGGCTTTATCCTCATAACTTGCCACTGATAGTTATTCAGTGACATCTCTTCAATGAATTCATAAGCTGCTTCAGGGGTTTTGTTATTTAGGGTTCCACCGGCGGCTGCATCAATAAGCTGCCTAGTTGAGGGGTTCACACCGTTATAGAAGGTTTGAACCTGTAGCCATAATGGTAACCCATGATGAGGGCATCTTCTCAATAAATCCTTGTATCTTTCCCATGCATCGTAAAGTGTCTCTAAATCCATCTGCACAAAAGAAGAGATATCATTCCTCAACTTAGCCGTTTTAGCCGTGAGAAAATATTTTAACAAAATTTTTGGTCATTTGCTCCCATGTAGTGATTGATCCTCGTGGAAGAGAATTCAACCACTATTTGGCTTTATTCTTAAAGAAAAGGAAATAGCAGAAGGCAAATGGCATCATCGAAATGCCATTAATTTTAAGCGTATCGCATAATTCCAAAAAGTTCGCTAAGTGTGTGTTAGGATCCTCATCCGCGCAAACCATCAAACTGAACAAATTGTTGAATCATCTCAGTATAGTGTTAGGTTTGATTTAAAATTATTTGCGGCGACAACAGTCTAACAATACTTGATTCAGTTCTGTTAAATTAGGTTTAGCATAATCATACATAGTTCGAGGACCGGGATTTTGATTAAGCGGGTTTGCGGCAACTACAGGAGGTAGCGGATTATTATCAGCCATCTCTTCGGTAGCGTTGGTATCGTTCTCTTGCTCTTCTTATATGTACTGTAGGCTTCACCTAATTTCTCTTCGGTTTCTACGAACGGTACCTTCAATATCACTGTCAAAAATCAAGGGTCCTAAAGGGTTCCTCCTAGTCATAAACTAGAATTACCTGCCAGAAGCAAATAAAAGAAGAATTAGCAAAGTTTAAAAATAAAATAAATATAAATTGCAAATAAATAATATGGCTAAAATAATAAAAAATTTAGTTTTCCTAATATCTTAGTCCCCGGTAACGGCGCCAAAAACTTGATCGTGTCCAAACTAACTATGACAACGAATAAGGCAAGCGCACCTATCGTTCGGTAGTATAGCTATGGCAAGATCGGAAATATCGTATCTTTAAGGACCAAGAGTACTAGTAGTTACTATCTTTTTATTATCGAGCCCAAGTATTAAGGGAATTGTTGTTTAATTAACTAATTACTAAACTAAGGACGCTAAGACACAGAGAGTGAATTGAGAAAATACTTTTGGGGAAAAACCAGTTGATTAAGACAATACCCGAGGAAGAATCCACATAGACTTCACTTGTTATTTAACTCTGAACCAGACGATTTATTCACTTGACTTGATCCGTAGGATTCCCTAATTTATATTAATACCTCTTTCGAGGCTACTAACGTCTAACCCTAGGTTGATTAATTGAAATCTCTTTCTAATTAAAACCCCTAGTGTTGCATTAACTCGATCTATGGACTCCCATATTAGGTTTGACCCTAATCCAGTAAGAATTTCGTCATCCTATCTCTAGGGTTGCGATCAACTCCGCTTAACTACGCTAGATCTACTATTAAGCAGGACTTTTGCTCCACCGCTAAGCACATCAATACTTGAATCAATATCTGAAATATTAAAACAAGAATTAAGAACACATAATTAAGAACAAATCAAGTATTTATCATATAGTTGAGAAAACAATAACAAGATCCGTCTTAGGTTCCATCCCCCTCAGGTATTTGAGGGGTTTAGTTCATGTTTAATAAAGAATACATCTCAGAAGGAAGTAAATAACAAAACATAAGAAAAACCCTAAAACCCCCTGAAGGAAATTGAAGGGAAGATCTTCCGTCTTGAGCGTGATTCCGGCTTCTAGGATGAATCAACTGGCTTTCTTGGAGTAATTCCCCTGTGTTCAGCCCTCTCTGGCTTCCCTCCATTTTTAGGTCATACTTAGGGTGTTTATATAGACTTCAGAATGTCTTTCTTCGTCCCTAAGTATCCTTTTTCGAGTAGAATTACAACGGGTCACGGCAGAGACACGCACGTGGAGCACGCCCGTATGAATCGAGCCCAGGCCGTGCTCGGGCCTGCTAAGATGGCACGACCGTGTGATTCGAGCCCAGGCCGTGTTGATTTCTTACTTTGGCCCATTTTCTCTATTTTCGGCCCGTTTCTCGTTCTTTTCATCCTCCGATGCTCTCCTAAGTATAAAACATGAAATTAAAGGATTAGGAGCATCAAATTCCACAATTCAAGGGATTAAATCATCCAAAAGTATGCTAAATGTGGGATTAAAATATGTATATATTACGGTTTATCAACATACATCTCATAAACCAATCAAAATCAATCATATTGTCCCTTATATGAGCCTTCGAGGCCAAAAATACACATTAGAAATAAATCGGGACTAAATCGGGTACTTAGAATTTTTTTAAAAAAATATCAAAAATTTTCAAAAGAGTAGGGGACACATGCTCATGTGGCCAGTTCGTGTGGCTCACACGGTCAAGTGACACGGCCGTGTCTCAGGTCGTGTGGGCTGTCGAAATAGGGGTACACGGCCGTGTCCCAGCCCGTGTCCAATTTAGGGTGCTTACTAACTTGGGTCACATGGCCAAGCCACATGCCCGTGTGCTAGGCCGTGTGAAAAATCCTGGGTATTCTGTTTTACAATTTAATTGATGCGGGGGACACACGGCCAAACCACACGCCCCATGTGTTAGGCCGTGTGTAACAGCCTAATTTTCAGTGGTGTCGAAAATCATGGTTCGAGACCACCAAATCCGACGAGTGAGCTCGTAAATTTTATTATTTAGTACTTATGAGCTAAATGTGATTTTAGAAGAATTTTTTAATTAGTAATTTGTGTGTTATAATGATTTATTAGGTTAAGTTGTTTCAAAAACGAGGTATCGAGACCTAAATTCTATAAACTGAGCCGTAAATATTTTTATAAATATTTATAGAGTGCCATTAAGTTAGTGTTAAAGTTTAGTTAGAAAATTTTAACGTTTTGATAGTTAATTAATTAAAAAGGACTAAATTGAAAAAGGTGCAAAACTTGCTAATTAAAAGAAATAGTGATTAAATGGCTTAAATGGTAAATAGGGAGGACTTAAGGAGTAATTTAGCCTAATTGATTTGGCTGAGGCGGCATAAGGGTAGAAGAAATAAACAAAATTAGTGTGAATTAAGGGCAAAATGGTAATTTAGTTGAAATTAAAAATAAAACAAATGACCAAATTGAATTCTAGACAATTCTTCATCAATTTTTAGTCCAAAAAACGCCATAGGAAGACCTTGAAGCTGGTTTTTCATATTTTTACTTCAAATCAAGAGCCCGTAGACAATCGTGAAAAAAGGAAATTAGCAGAATAGTCCCTGAACTACTACAAATCTTACAAACTAATCTAGGTAAGTCCGTATGGTTAAACTTTAATATTAATTTATTAAATTGATGAATTGTATTATGTATTTATTCATATTTATTGTTGAAAATAAAATTATTGTTAAATTATGAAATTGAATTGATTGTTCAAAACGAGTGGAATGCGGGATTGAGTACAATCGTTCTGTGGCAAATGATGGATTGACAGTAAATGCAAAGGATGAATTGACGAAAAATTACCCAAGTAAACCGAGGTTTAGCATTTGTTCTGAACATTCGTGTTTACTTTCCGTTTAGCTCTCACGAGCTTCTGTTAACTCATATGAGTTTCTGTTTAACCCTTATGGGTTTCCGTTCAGCTTCTATGAGCTTCCGCTCAACCCTTACGGGTTTTTGTTTAGCACTTATGTGCTTCTGTGCAGCTTTCGGGCTTCTGAATACGATGTACTCATATTCGTAAGTTGTTCTCCGATTCAGCAAGGGTTGATAAGTGACGTATGAAATTAATGTATAAATACTTAATGTTATGATTGGTATTGATCTGAGATAAGTGAATTCATCAATTAAAGTTGTGATTGGCATAAAATGTACATTGAATGATTTACTTAAATGATTTGTTATAATATGTACGGTAAGATTTATGTTTAACCTATTGAACTTACTAAGCTTCATTAAGCTTACTTGTGTTGTTTAATGTTCTTGTAGATTAACGTGAGGTCGGAAGATCGGATCAACACATCAAGTCACACTATCCAGTTTAATCCGGTAACTTTTGCAACGTATATTTTGGTTTATATGGCATGTATAAGGTTGATGTGGAAATCAAGTACTTAAAAATATGGTTATGAATGTTATATGCTTGTATATATATATAAATATAAGTAGTTTTTGATAAACCAATGAGATGGATTAAATAGGTAAATTTAAGTAATTGAGTATTTGTGATGTTATGTTATGCTTAAAACATAATTCTGGCTTGTGTTAATTGTTTGTTTGGGATGTATTGATGTATTGAAATGTTGTGAATAGGTTGATAACAAAATGGGTGAGAAAAGTGCCCTTAAAATGGCCTATTTTCGTCCACACGGGCAGAGACACTGGCTTGTGTCTCAGTTGTGTGTGACACATGGCCTAGCACATAGACGTGTGTTCTGGCCATGTGTCCCCTGCATCTTAAAATTTAGAAATAGAATGCCCGGGTTTTTGCACACGGCCTAGCACACAGGCGTGTGACTTGGCCGTGTAATCCAAGTCAGAGAGTTACACGGTCTAAGACATGGGTGTGTCTCTTGGCCGTGTGAGTCACACGGCCTGGCCACACGGGCGTGTGTCCCCTGCACCTAGGCAAAATTTTGAAATTTTGGAAAAAAAATTTTAAGCTTCCGGTTTAGTCCCGATTTACTTCTAATGCGTATATTGGGCCTCGGGGGCTCATACAAGGGACAATATGAGTGATTTATGATTGGGTTTTGATATGTGTATTAAATGTTATGAAAGGTTCGCATTTGACCCAAAAAGTCCGGTAATACTCTGTAACCCTGTTTCAGTGACGGATAAGGGTTTGGGGTGTTACATCATGTGTCACACACGACTGAGACACACGCCCGTGTGGACGAAAATAGGCTCTTTTCAAGCCACATTTCTCACCCATTTTTTATTTCAACCTAAACACTTCAATTTGCACACTCATAAGCCATAACAAGACCTTCAATACAACCAAATCAAGCTTTAAACATATCATATTATCACATTTATTTAACATTCAAATCTACCATATTGATCAAAGCACATATTTGCATACTTATACCAAACATACTATACTATCTCATTCACCAACATGCTTATAAACTATCTATCACTTAACCACACCAAACATATATCAAGCATGATAAGACCACACACACATATATATAAGTTTATTGTAATTATAAACAAAATGTAATTTCATAATATTTACGCAAACCAACTTTGATCAAATCCACACCAACCCTATACATGCCATATAAACCATAGTGTACGTTTCAAAAACTATCGGAATAAGCTGGATAGTGTGACTTGATATGCTGATCCGATCTTCCAACCTCTCGAAAATCTACAAAGACATTAACCAACACAAGTAAGCTTAATAAAGCTTAGTAAGTTTGATGGGTTAAACATAAATCTTATCGAACCTACCATAACAGATCAATTAAATAAATTCATTCAATGTAAACTCCCTGCCAATCACAACTTCACTCGATGAATACACTTATTTCAGATCAATACCAATAAAAAATAATATGTCTTTCAATTTCAATTATTTATTCACTTACCAAATCTTCCCAAATCGGAGAACGGCTTATGGATAAGAGTACATCTTTTTCAGAAGCCCGAAGGCTGAATAGAAGCTCATAGGAGCTAAACAGAAACCCATAAGGGTTGAACGGAAGCTCATAAGAGCTGAATGGAAACCCATAAGGGTTAAATAGAAGCTCAATAGAGCTAAACGAAAACTCATATGAGTTAAACAGAAGCTTGTGAGAGCTAAACGGAAAGTAAACACGATAGTTCGTAACAAATGCTGAACCTCGGTTTACTTGGGTAAATTGGCTGTCATTTTCCTCCAACGTTGTCAATTCGCCAAATGCCAAATGTACTCAAATCCCGCATTCCATTTAATCCAAATATTAAATTCAAATTTATAACTTTAACAATATTTCATTTTCAACAATAGAATAAATACATAATACCATTTATCAATTCAATATAAATATTAAAGTTTAACCTACGAACTTATATAAATACTAAAGTTTAACCGTACGAACTTACCTGGGTTAAATTGTAATATTTGCAGGAGCTCAGGGACTATTCCGCTAATTTTCTTTTTTCACAAGTATCTACGGGATCTTGATCTAAAATATAAAAATTTTGCAATTTAGTCTTTAACTAATTAATCTTATCAAATTAACTAATTTTTTTCTCAATTAATAATTTATCCAAATACTCTAGGCTATCATACAACCCTTGATAAAACAGAAATTTAATACCAAACCCTAATTCTTTAATTCTTCACAATTTGATCCTAAAATTAATATTTAACAAAATCACTTTATAAAATCATCATACAACAAAATTAAAGCTTTAAATCCATGTTATTCATCTAAAACATCTAATACTCATCAATGGAAACTTTCAAAATTTTCAATAAAATAAAAAACTAAGGTAATATTAAGTTGGACTTAATTGTAAAAGTCTCAAAAACATAAAAATTACAAGAAAAGAGTAAGAATTAAACTCACATGCAGCTAAAATATGAAAACCAGCTTTAAGAGCTCTTCAATGGTGTTTTTAGATAGAAAATTGGAGAAGAAATTGTCTAGAAACTATTAAAATCCAATTTGGTTATTTTAATTTTATTTTATTTACAATTTTGCCCTTAAATTACATTATTTTATTATTTTTCTTTGCTTATGCTGCCTCAGCCATCTCATTTAGGCTTAATTACTCTTTAAGTCCTCCCTTATTTACCATTTAAGCCATTTAATCACTATTTCTTATAATTTACAAGTTTTATACCTTTTTCAATTTAGTCCTTTTTAATTAATTAAGTATCAAAACGTTAAAATTTTCTATCGAAACTATAATACTACCTTAATGACACTCCGTAAATACTTATAAAAATATTTACGGCTCGATTTATAGAAATGAGGTCTCGATACCTCAGTTTCTAAAACCACTTGACCTAAAACTTTACTACTCGAACTTAATAATTCATTATAAAACTTAAATTGTCAGTTCAAAAATCTTTCTAAAACCACATTTGACTCATAAATACTAAATAATAAAATTTATGAGCTTACTCGTCGAATTTAGTGGCACTGAACCACTGTTTTCGACACCACTGAAAATCGGGCTATTACAACTCTCCCTTCTTTAGAAAATTTCGTCCTCGAAATTTGTTACCTGAGAATAGATTCAGATATTGTAATCTCATTGCTTCTTTTGTTTCCCAAATAGCTTCTTTCGAACCATGACGATGCCAAATACTTTTACTAACGGTACTTGTTTATTATGCAATTCTTTAACCTCTCGAGCTAAAATTCTCACCGATTTTTCCGAATACGTCAGATTTGGCTGTAGTTCAATCTCACTATGAGGAATCACATGTGAAGGATCGGATCTATACCGTCTCAGTATCGATACATGGAACACATTACGAATTTTTTCAAGTTCAGGAGGCAAGACTAATCTATAAGCTACATGGCCAATTCTTTCGACAATTTCATATAGTCCGATAAATCTTGGACTCTGCTTCCCTTTCTTACCGAACCGTAACACTTTCTTCAACGGAGAGACTTTTAAAAATACTCGATCACCAACAGCAAATTCTATATCTCTTCTTTTCAAATCTGCATACGATTTCTAACGATCAGAAGTAGCTTTCAAACTATCCCGGATAATCTGAACTTTATCCTCAGTCTCTCGGATCAAGTCAACTCCTACTAGTTTGGATTCACTCAATTCAGACCAATACAATAGTGTCTTACATTTCCTCCCATAAAGAGCTTCAAACGGTGCCATTTTTATACTGGATTGATAACTGTTTTTATACACAAATTCAGCTAACGGTAAATACCTTTCCCAGCTACCTCCAAATTCGAGTACACAACACCTCAACATATCTTCCAGAATCTGAATCACTCGTTCTGATTAACCGTCAGTCTGAGGACGAAATGCTGTGCTGAAATTTAGCATTGTACCTAGAGCCTCTTGTAGTTTACTCTAAAATCTCGATGTAAATCTCGGATCTCGGTATGAAATAATAGATGTTGGAATCCGTGTAACCTCACAATTTCAGATATATATAATTTCGCTAATTTCCCAAGTGTAAAGTCTGTTCTGACTGGAATAAAATATGCCGATTTAGTCAATTTATCAATAATCACCCAGATCGAATCTTTCTTTCTTGGAGTCACAGGTAAACCGGATACAAAATCCATCGTGACATGCTCCCACTTCCATACAGGAATCATGAAAGGTTGTAGTAAACCCGTTGATACATGATGTTCTGCTTTCACCTGCTGACAAATCAAACATTTCGCTACAAATTCACAAATTTCCCGTTTCATACCCGGCCACCAATACATCTGTTTCAAATCACAATACATCTTCGTACTACCCAGATGAATAGAGTACGTGCTACTGTGAGCTTTAGAAAGAATATCATTTTTCAAATCCAAATTATTCGGAACACAAATCCTATTGCGATAACGCAACATTCCACTATCATCAACACTATACTCTGAACTTAAAGTGTTCTGAACCATCTGTCGTTTCAATACCAACTTAGAATCGTGATAAACCGTAAAAGTAACATATTTTAATTCCACATTTAGCATACTTTTGGATGATTTATCCTTTGATTTATGTAAAAAGGTGCCCTTAATCCTTTCTTTTCATGTTTTATACTCAGGGAAGCACCGGAGGATGAAAAGAACAAGAAACGGGCTTAAAACGAGCCAAATGGGCCAAAGCACGAAATCAACACGGCCTGGGCCCAAGACCGCACGGCCGTGCCTCCTCAATAATCTCGAACACAGTCTAAGCCACGAAACACACGGCCGTGCCTCATTAATAAAGTCTGAACACGGCCTAAAGACGATTCACACGGGCGTGTGCCATGGCCGTGTCCCTGTCGCAGAAAAGAGCAATTTCAATCGGATTTGGATACTTAGGGGCAAAGAAACACATTCCAAAAGCCTATAAATACACCCTAAGTATGACCTAAAAGGGGGGAGTCAACGGGAGCCTAAAGCTACCGTTTAGGGGCGTCTTGCTAGGCCAGAGAAGGCAGATTTATGGGAATTCGCTCGGGGATAGCCAGTTGATCCATCTAAAGAAGCCGGAATTATACTCAAGACGGAGGATCTCCTCTTCAATTCCTTCAGGGGGTTTTAGGGATTTCTTATGTTTTGTTTTATCTTTTCTTCTGAGATGTTTCCTTTTATTGTTATGAACTAAACCCTCAGATACCTAAGGGGGATGAAACTTAGATGAATCTTGTTATCGTTTGCTGAACTATATGATAAATATTTGATTTGTTCTTAATTATGTGTTCTTAATTCTTGTGTTGATATTTCGCGGATATTAATTCAAGTTGGATGTGCTTAGGTGGAGGAGCAAAAGTCCCTGCCTAGGAGTAGATCTAGCATAGTTAAGCGGAGTTGATCGCGCGCCTAGAGATAGGGTGACGAAGCTTTGCCGGATTAGGGTGAAACCTAATATGGGAGTCCATAGATCGAGTTAATGCAATTCTAGGGGTTTTAATTAGAAAGATATTTCAATTAATCAACCTAGGGTTAGACGTTATTCGCCTCGAGAGAGGGTTTAATATAAATTAGGGAATCCTACGGATCAAGTCAAATGAATAAATCGTCGGTTTGAGTTAGATAACAAGTGAAGTCTAGGTGGATTCTTCCTTGGGTGTCGTCTTAATTAATTGGTTTTTCCTCAAGTATTCTCCCAAATTCATTCTTCTTTGTCTTAGAGTCTTTAGGTTTAGTAGTTAATTAATTTAGATTAAACAACCATTCGCTTAATTCTTAGGCTAAATAATAGAAAGAAAGTTAGTATTAGTACTTTTAGTTCCTTTGGGTTCGACAATCCGGTCTTGGCTAAGCTATACTACTGTTCGATAGGTGCACTTGCCTCAATCGTTGTCATAGTTTCCAGGTTCGATCATTATCTTTATAAATTTAAAACTCTGACTTCACAGCAATCAAGTTTTTGGCGTCGTTGCCGGGGAACTAAAATATTAAGAACACTCTATTTTTATTACTTTAGCCATTTTTATTTTTTGCAATTCAATTTTATTTCTTATTTTATTTGCTAATTTTTCTTCTTTTATTACTTCTTCCTTCCAGTACCTCTAGTTTATGACTAGAAGGAACCCGAGAGGACCACTAGTATCTGATGGTGATATTGAAGCTACGCTCGAAGGAATCACGAGAGAAATTAGGCGAGCCCTAAATTACACAGAAAAAGAGCGAGAAGGCGAATCCAATCCTCTTTGAAGGGATGGACGAGAATAATCCACCACCCCAAGATGTGGCGAGAAAATAATGCTCCACGTACTATGTATGATTATGCTAAACCTCATTTAACGTGAAGTTGAATCGAGTATTGTTAGGCTGCTATAGTCATTAATAATTTTGAATTAAAGCCTAACACTATACAAATGATTCAACAATTTGTTCAATTTGATGGTTTGCGGGACGAAGACCCAAACACTCATATAGCTAATTTTTAGAGTTACGTGATACCTTCAAAATAAATGGCGTTTCGATGATGCCATACCGCTTGGTTATTTCCCTTTTCATTAAGGAATAAAGCCAAACAGTGGTTAAACTCGTTACCACGAGGGTCAATCACCACATGGGATCAAATGACCAAAATTTTTTTATTAAAATATTTCCCACCGACCAAAATGGCCAAATTACGGAATGATATCTCTTCTTTTGTGCAGATGGATTTAGAGACATTATACGACGCATGGGAGAGATACAAGGATCTCTTGAGAAGGTGTCCGCACCATGGTTTACCCTTGTGGCTCCAAGTCCAAACTTTCTATAACGGTGTAAACCCCTCAACGAGGCAACTAATTGATTCGGTGGGGTGGAACCCGAACAACAATGAACTCCTGAAGCGACCTCTACGAGTTTATTGAAGAGATGTCCTTTGAATAACTATCGGTGGCGGTTACAAGGACAAAACCAACAAAATCAACCGGAGTTTTCAACATCGATGCAGTAACAATGCTATCAACACAAGTAGAGATGATGAATAAAAAGCTTGATAGTTTTTGTTCTTCGCGGTACATCCGGTGATGCGGTGCGATGCAAGTGGGCGTGGCGAATCACGAGTACCCACCCTACCAACCGGGCACGTAAAGCGAACAGATGAACTATATAGGTAACAATTTCAGATCTAATAATAACTCTTATAGTAATACTTATAATCCAGGTTGGAGGAACCACCCAAATTTTTCATGGGGAGGACAAGGAAATCAAGGAAATCAAAGACAACAACCTCCTCAAAATTTTCAAAATCAGCCCTATCCACAGGAGAAGAAGCCGAACCTTGAAGAGATGCTGACAAAATTCATGGCAACTATAGATAACCGTCTCCAAGACACTGAGACAACCCTTAAGAATCAACAGGCATCAATTAAAGGGATCGAGAGCTAAGTCGGGGAACTCACTAAGACAGTTGGACAACTTACTAACACAGTTTGACAGCTTGCAATAATTTTCGAACGACCGCAAGGGCGTCTACCAAGCAACACTGAGATTAACCCAAAGGAGCAAATCCAAGCCATAACAGCTCAAGAAAGTGAAGGGTTAGACGAGCCCAATTCAAGGCAAGAGGATGAGGTCAAAGAAGATAAGGTTGAGGTAAGTAATAATAAGCCAAAATCGGTAATCAAAGAATACCAACCTCGCATACCATACCCTGAAGCATTAAGGAGAGACGACACAGAGGAACAGTTCGGTAAGTTTCTTAAACTTTTAAAGAAATTACATATTAACTTACCGTTACTTGAAGCTCTTTCACAGATGCCAGATTCTAGAAAATTTTTAAAAGAACTTTTAACGAACAAGCGAAGGATAGACGAGGCATCACACGTGGAACTAAATGCAATGTGCTCAGCAATCTTGCAAAATAAACTACCACAGAAATTAAAAGATCCAGGGAGTTTTACAATTCCATGTTTAATTGGTAGACTAATTGTTGATAATGCGTTAGCTGATCTAGGGGCAAGCATAAATGTCATGCCTTATAAATTGTTTAAACAACTAGGTCTAGGGAAACCCAAACAAACTAGGATGAGCATTCAACTAGCTGATAAAACTGTTAGAATTCCTAGGGGTATAATCGAAGATGTACTCGTAAAAGTTGAAAAATTCGTATTCCCAGTAGGCTTTGTTGTTTTAGACATGGATGAGGATAATTCGATCCCCTTAATCTTAGGAAGACCATTTTTAGCATCTGCCAGGACTAAAATTGATATTGATGCAGGAGAACTCATACTTCGTGTAGGTAACGAGACAGTCACTCTCAAAACTCTTGATTCGGCTAGAACATCGAGTAATCAAGGTGAGAAAACAAACTCTATTGATAACCATTCGGTTAACCCTTCTTTTCAGGAAGCACCACAAAAGAATACAACTGAACCCGATCCTAGACCCAGTGTTAACAAAGAAATAACTCATGAGGAACGAGGGATTCAATTCGATGATCTAGACGAGTGGAAGACGCATTTCAAGGAGAAATTATGAATACACGAAGCAGAACCAGAACCACTCCATGAATCAAACAAGTTCAAAATTGGAGATCAGGTATCGATAGAAAAAACAGACCCTCGAACATCTCCCCCTGGCCCGAACACAAACAAAGAAATACCATTTAGGGTAATCAGTGTTTTTCCATACGGAACAGTCGAGGTAAGTAACCCTATCTTTGGCACTTTCAATATAAACGCATCTCGTCTTAAAATCTATCATGATAATACCGATAGCATGAGGAAGGATTTTCAACTCCTCAAACCACCATGAACATACAAATGAGAGGAGAGTCTAGCTTAAGACTATAAACGAGCGCTTCTCGGGAGGCAACCCGAATACTAACCCCATTAACTTTTACATTTTTATTTTGTCTATTTTATCTTTTCTTTATAGTATCTAACTTTAAACTAACCAAAAGTACAGATTTCCAGGCCACACGGCCTTACACACAGTCGTGGCCGTGGTCGTGGCCGTGTGGAAGTACAGAATCGTCGTACTGACACGGCAAAGAGGGTACAAGTCAGAAAGAATCAAATCTTTGAGTCACGGACTCCAACCACCAACCCACGGGCATCGAAAAAATGCCACAGCCGTGCGACGCGGCCGTGGACGACACTGACTTAGCACCAACGGGCGTGGCGACCTGAGCATGAGCGTGGGAGAAACGAACAAAGCCCACCACGGCCGTGCGATGCGGCCGTGTGAGATGCCACGCCCACGATAAACGGACGTGGGGTTGCACCTGATTTTAGAATTCTACTTAAACCACCCACCCCTCCCTCTTCTCACCCATTCAGCCCATTCAGTTTTCCTTTTCTTTCTCAACCCTCTCCCTATTTTTTTTCCACCCCTTTGCATCTTTCCCCTACTCCTTTTCTCCAATACATTCCCAAAACCCTTGAGCTACACCAAATGCCGAAGAAGCGGAAGGAAACAAGCATAGTCTCCTTGAGGGAGATCGATCCATATAAGTTCATGCCGACCGCTTCAATCATTCGATGAGCCAAGGATAATTGAGACCATTTAATTTTTCTTCTTCTTTACTCTTCTCCTTTATTTTCCTTCTCTTTAACACTTTTATGCTTAATTTAGTTTATTTTATCTTAGGTTCTAAAGGCTGCTAGGGAATCACGCCACTTCCGCCACCGCCAGCACCTCCGCAGCCTTAGAGGTCACACCCACCTCGCGAACCATCCAACAATAAGGACCCTACGGTCCATTTATCTTTTCCTTTAATTTTAGTTTCATCTTTATTTTTCTTCACTTTAGCTTGCTATTCTTTAATTATTTAATTAGTATAGTTTTAATAATTATTATTATATCCTAGCTAATCCTCCACGAGCTACCCAATTTCTTCATCTAGCGCAGGATCGTCATCCAGACCGACCCCTCCAATGTATTTTCCACATCCTCCAATGATTTCATCCATAATTCAGGAAGTTTCACTTCTCCCCATATCTTATGATTTTAGTATTATTTTGTTATTATCTAACTTTGTACATTGAGGGCAATGTACGTCTTAAGTGTGGGGGGGTGAACAACCTAAAAAGATGCCAAACTTTTTGCATTATTCTCAAATCCCTGAATTTAGTCTTGTTTTTAAGTAATTTTCTCATATTACTAATTAGGATGAAATTTCCATGATTTATGATTTTTATTGATATGTTTTAGATTAAGTCATTGATAATTGTGCATTGATGATTGAATTCTAATAATACTAGAGAATCAAGCATGATAAGTCTATTTTTCAAGAAAATAAAAATTTTCTAGGTTGTCTACTGAACTTAAATATTACTTTGAAGTTTGAAATTTACTGAGGTTGATATCAAAATACCCATAATTTTTGTGAGATTTTGAGCCTTATAAGAGCATATATCCTTTTTCTTGCTCACTTTATTGATTATGAGTGTGTCAACATTGATTTGTTATTCTAGAACTTGCATCGATTATACATGTCGAGACCACACCTTTGATTTGATATCTGAAATGATAAAGGCACCTAGGATTTAACCCACTTACTCCACTAAAAACCTACCTTCATAATTAACCCCTAGTGAACCCCGTTTAAACCTAACAACACTTTTTATTGACTCACCCACTAATATTAACTTGAGAAACCCTTTGTTTTGTTATCACCATTCCTTTTGACTACCCTTATATCGAGATTTGATTTGATTAATAGCCTAACTATGTTTTTATTTCAGTAATTTATCCTTTGTTATGTATTTATGATTTGTTCTTAAAAAAAATCAATCAAAATCAAAAAGAGTTTATTCATTTTTAGTTTTGTGATTAAAGAGCTTATACGTTTGAATTCCAAATATTGAAGAAGAAGCTCGTAGTATTAATATTTTTTCAAATTGATGTAATCACTTTTACTTAGTTCGTTGTTTCTGGTTAGGTAATTTGTCAATTCAATCTCGATTCTAACCCTCTAATTCAGCCTTTAACCACACCTTTAACCCAAGCCACGTTACAACCCCGTTAAAGACCTTTTGATTTGTGCATCATCTCATATTACAGTGGTGGAGATTTGATTTTCATGCAAGCCTATGGGATTAACTTTTCAGGTTTGACATTTGAGTGCTTAATTCTGAACCTTAAACACTTCGAGTGATTTGAGTGAATCTTTAGTGAGGACGTCAACCCTTGTAGGTTTTGAATCAGAGTTTTGTGCTACAAATGTATGACTTAGATTGTTTGAATCTTTAGGACTCTTTGAGTTAAATTATCCATGTATAAATTATCTATGAATTATGATGAGACATTGTTGATAGGAATATTGAATCATGGAAAGTTCGTTTTAATTGTAAGTTGAGAATTTTGCTTGAGGACAAGCAAAAGCTTAAGTGTGGGGGTATGTGATAAACAGTAAAAGTAACATATTTTAATCTCACATTTAGCATACTTTTGGATGATTTATCCTTTGATTTATGTAAAAAGGTGCCCTTAATCCTTTCTTTTCATGTTTCATACTCAGAGAAGTACCGGAGGATGAAAAGAACAAGAAATGGGCTTAAAACGAGCCAAATGGGCCAAAGCACGAAATCAACACGACCTGGGCCCAAGACCACACGGCCGTGCCTCTTCAATAATCTCGAACATGGTCTAAGCCACGAAACACACGGCCGTGCCTCATTAATAAAGTCCGAACACGGCCTAAAGATGATTCACACGAGCGTGTGCCATGGCCGTGTCCCTGCCGCGGAAAAGAGCAATTTCAATCGGATTTGGATACTTAGGGGCAAAGAAACACATTCTAAAAGCCTATAAATACACCCTAAGTATGACCTAAAAGGGGGGAGTCGACGGGAGCCTAAAGCTACCGTTTAGGGGCGTCTTGCTAGGCTAGAGAAGGCAGATTTGTGGGAATTCGCTCGGGGATAGCCAGTTGATCCATTTCAAGAAGCCAGAATTATACTCAAGACGGAGGATCTCCTCTTCAATTCCTTCAGGGGGTTTTAGGGATTTCTTATGTTTTGTTTTATCTTTTCTTCTGAGATGTTTTCTTTTATTGTTATGAACTAAACCCTCAGATACTTGAGGGGGATGAGACTTAGATGAATCTTGTTATCGTTTGCTGAACTATATGATAAATATTTGATTTGTTCTTAATTATGTGTTCTTAATTCTTGTGTTGATATTTCGCGGATATTAATTCAAGTTGGATGTGCTTAGGTGGAGGAGCAAAAGTCCCCGCCTAGGAGTAGATCTAGCATAGTTAAGCGGAGTTGATCGCGCCTAGAGATAGGGGTGGCGTTGTCGGATTAGGGTGAAACCTAATATGGGAGTCCATAGATCGAGTTAATGCAATTCTAGGGGTTTTAATTAGAAAAATATTTCAATTAATCAACCTAGGGTTAGACGTTATTCGCCTCGAGAGAGGGTTTAATATAAATTAGGAATCCTACGGATCAAGTCAAATGAATAAATCGTGCAGTTTGAGTTAGATAACAAGTGAAGTCTAGGTGGATTCTTCCTTGGGTGTCGTCTTAATTAATTGGTTTTTCCTCAAGTATTCTCCCAAATTCATTCTTCTTTGTATTAGAGTCTTTAAGTTTAGTAGTTAATTATTTTAGATTAAACAACCATTCGCTTAATTCTTAGGCTAAATAATAGAAAGAAAGTTAGTATTAGTACTTTTAGTTCCTTTGGGTTCGGCAATCCGATCTTGCCTAAGCTATACTACTGTTCGATAGGTGCACTTGCCTCAATCATTGTCATAGTTAGTTTCCAGGTTCGATCATTATCTTTATAAATTTAAAACTCTGACTTCACAGCGATCAAATCGTCATCTTGCAATTCTTGAATTCTTTGCAGAAACAGGGATTTCATTCTCAACTCTGCTAATACAGAACCATGTTCATTTAAAATTAATTGTGCGTTCAATGCTCGAAGTGCAAACAATGACGACTTTCGACTAAGTGCATCCGCAACTACATTAGCCTTTCCTGGGTGGTTGTCAATAACCAGATAATATCTTTCAATAATTCTAGCCACCATCTCTGTCTCAAATTCAACTCTTTCTAAGTCAACAAGTACTTAAAACTTTTGTGATCTGTAAACACATAACATTTCTCACCTTATAAATAATGTCTCCAAATCTTCAATGCGAATACAATTGCGGCCAACTCAAGATCATATGTAGGATAATTCTTCTCAGGTGGCTTTAATTGTCGAGAAGCATAGGCTACTACCTTTCTTGACTGCATTAGTACACAACCCAAACCATTTAGATACGCATCACTATAAACAACATACACTACACGATTCAGGTGAGTCAAAGTGGAGACCGAGTCACAACATTTTCTTCAACTGATCAAACCTCTATTGACACTCATCGAACCAAACAAATTCAACATTTTTCTATAATAATCGGGTCATTGTAGAAGCAATAATCGAAAAGTTTTTAACAAAGCGTCGGTAGTAACCTGCTAAACCCAGAAAACTTTGCACTTCTGAAACATTTTTCAGAGTTTTCCAATATATCACAGCAGAAACTTTATTCGAATCAACTTGAATCCCATCAGCTGATGCTATGTGACCCAAAAATCCAACTTTACGGAGCCAGAATTCACATTTGCTAAACTTTGCATACAACTGCTTTTCTCTCAAAGTCTGTAGTACAATTCTTAAATGTTGTGCATGCTCGGATTCTATCTTGGAATAGATTAGTATATCATCGATAAACACAACCACAAACCTATCCAAATAAGGTTGAAAAATCCGATTCATTAAATCCATAAAAGTAGCAGGAGCATTAGTAAAACCAAATGGCATTACTAGAAACTCATAGTGACCGTAACGAGTTCTGAAAGCAGTTTTTGGCACATCACATTCTTTAACCTTCAAGTGATAATACTCGGATCTGAGGTCTATCTTTGAGAACATTGCGGCACCTTTCAATTGATCAAATAAATCATTGATACGTGGTAAAGGGTATTTATTTTTAATTGTGACTTTGTTCAACTATTTATAGTTAATGCACAATCTCAAAGAATCGTCTTTCTTTTTCACAAATAAAACAGGTGTACCCCAAGGAGACATGCTTTGTCTGATAAACCCTCGGTCCAATAACTCTTGCAACTGTGCCTTTAATTTCTTTAATTCAGCTGGTACCATACAGTATGGTGTTACTAATATCGCAGCAGTTCTAGGAATCACATCAATTACAAACTTAACTTCACAATCAGGTGGTAAACTCGATAATTCTTCAGGAAATACATCAGAAAACTCACTAACAATTGGTAACTGATCTAGCTTTGATTCTAAATCCCGGGTATCAAAGATGTATGCCAAAAATGCCTCATTACATTTCCGCATCAATCTCTGAGCAGAAAAAGCTAAAATAATTCTAACAATATCTTTCGGATTCTCAGGCTCAATTGAAATCATCTCTCTTGTCTGACATTTCAAATCAATCCGTTTCTGTCTGCAATTTACCATAGCATCATGCAAAGATAACCAATCCATTCCTAGAATAACATCAAATTCCCGAAAGGGTAGCAACATCAAATTAACAGAGAATTCACAGCCTTTCACTTTCAGTGGACAATTACGACACACCAAATTAACTATCATACTTTGACCTAATGGATTAGTAACTTGAATATCATAATCAGTAGATTCAACAGGTAACTTCTTTTCCGCTACTAATGTAGTGCAAATATAAGAATGAGTGGACTCAAGGTCAATCAATACATACACGGTAACATCAAAGAGATATAATATACCAGCAATCACATTTGGAGCCATAGCTTCCTCTTTAGCTCGAATGACATAGGTACGTGCAGGTGCTCTAGCCTCTGACCGAGCAGTAGTATCTTTCATTCCCGAACGAGCAGTCCCAGTGGCACTATTTTGGCCCGAATGTCTACTTCTATGTGAAGTAGGTAATTGCTTTTCTTTCTGTTCTTCCTCTTCCTTTTGTAATTGAGGACAATTACAGATAAAATGATCAGTTGATCCACATTTATAACAATCCCCCACTTTACCTCTACACTCGCCCGGGTGATATTTCCCACAATATCTGCATTTAGGCTTAGGAGTATTTTCCACACTACCCACACTAACAGCGGGTCTAGTAGATACCCCGAATTCATGTTGAATCGTCTTGTTTTTATTCAGACGTTTAGACACTGAGGTAGCTCGACTAAAATCATCTTTAGTCTTTTTAGCTGGTGATGCCGCAAATGACTTGGAAAAGCCTCTTTTGTGAAGTTCTCAATTTCGTCTATCCCGTTGCATTTTTTGGTTGTACACCTTTTCCATTTTCTATGCACGATCAGACAAAACAAAAAATTCTCGTATTTCATTGCCTCCAATCATCATTCGAATTTCATCATTCAAACCATCTTCAAATCGAATGCACATTTCTTCTTCGGTTGGCACAATTTCCAGGGCATATTTACTGAGATATACAAATTCTCTTTCATACTCAGCTACTGATTTGTTTCCTTGGAGTAACTCAAGAAATTCTCTCTTTTTCTTGTCTAAATACTTGATAAACCGTAATATGTTCATATTTTAATCCCACATTTAGCATACTTTTGGATGATTTATTCCCTGAATTGAGGAATTTGGTGCTTCTAATCCTTTATTTTCATGTTTTATACTTAGGAAAGCATAGGAGGATGAAAAGAATGAGAAACGGGCCAAAAATAGACCAAATGGGCCAAAGTAGGAAATCGACACGGCCTGGGGGTTCACCACACGACCGTGCCTCTTTAGCAGACCCAACCACGGCCTACAACTCGATTTACACGAGCGTGTTGCACGGGCGTGTCCCTGTCGTGGAAAAGAAGAATTTTATTCGGATTAGGGTACTTAGAGGAAAAGAAAGCCATTCCAGAAGCCTATATAAACACCCTAGAGGTCAACCTTCAGGGGGCATCCAGCTAGGCGAAGGAGCCAAGCCGGAGAGGTCAGAATCGTGGGATTTACTCGAAGATTGCCAGTTGATTCATCTTAAGAAGCTGAAATCATACTCAAGACGGCGGATCTCTCCTTCAATTCCTTCAGGGGGTTTTAGGGTTTTCTTATGTTTTGTTTTATCTTTTCTTCTGAGATGTATTCTTTTATTAGTATGAACTAAACCCCTCATATACCTGAGGGGGATGAAACCTAAGACGGATCTTGTTATTGTTTTCTGAACTATATGATAAATACTTGATTTGTTCTTAATTATGTGTTCTTAATTCTTGTTTTGATATTTTAGGATATTGATTCAAGTAGTGATGTGCTTAGGCAGTGGAGCAAAAGTCCCTGTTTAATAGTAGATCTAGCATAATTAAGCGAAGTTGATCGCAACCCTAGAGATAGGATGACAAAAATCTGCCGGATTAGGGTCAAACCTAATATGTGAGTCTATAGATCGAGTTAATGCAATCTTAGGGGTTTTAATTAGAAAGAGATTTCAATTAATCAACCTAGGGTTAGACGTTAGTAGCCTCGAGAGAGGTATTAATATAAATTAGGGAAACCTACGGATCAAGTCAAGTGAATAAATCGTCTGGTTCGGAGTTAGATAACAAGTGAAGTCTAGGTGGATTCCTCCTTGGGTATTGTCTTAATCAATTGGTTTTTCCCACAAGTATTTCCCCAATTCATTCTCTTTGTCTTAGCGTCTTTAGCTTAGTAGTTAGTTAATTTTATATTAAACAATAATTCACTTCAATTCTTAGGCTAAATAATAGAAAGAAAGTTAGTATTAGTACTTTTGGTTCCTTTGGGTTCGACATTCCGGTCTTGCCACTAAACTATAGTACTGTTCGATTGGTGCGCTTGCCTCAATCGTTGTCAAAGTTAGTTTTTAGGCTAGATCATTCATTATATAAATTTTTAAGACTCTGACTGACGATCAAGTTTTTTGTGCCGTTGCTGGGGAACCAAAATATTAAGAACGCTCAATTTTTATTACTTTATCCATTTTTATTTTTGCAATTTACTTTTATTGTGTTTTTAACTTTGCTAATTTTTCTTCTTTTATTTTGTTCCTTTGAGGTACCTCTAGTTTATGACTAGAAGGAACCCGACAGGACCCTTAATCTACGACAGTGATATTGAAGGCACCGTTCACAGAAATCGTAGAGAAATAAGGCGAAGCTTAAATTACATAGAAGAAGAGCAAGAGGACAATACTAATAACCCGGAAGAGATGGCTGATCACCAGAATAATCCACTCCCTCCTGTAGTTGTCGAAAATCCTCCTTCTCGAACTATGTATGATTATGCTAAACCTAATTTAACAGGAACTGAGTCAAGTATTGTTAGACCTGCTATTGCTGCAAATAATTTTGAATTGAAACCTAACGCTATACAGATGATACAACAGTTTGTTCAGTTCGGTGGTTTGCAGGATGAGGATCCTAACATACACTTAGCAAATTTCCTAGAATTTTGTGATACCTTCAAAATAAATGGCATTTCTGATGATGCCATCCATCTTCAGTTGTTTCCTTTTTCTTTGAGGAATAAAGCAAAACAGTGGTTGAATTCTCTCCCACAAGGATCAATCACTACATGGGAGAAAATGACCGAAAAATTTTTATTAAAATATTTTCCGTCGGCTAAAACGGCTAAGTTAAGGAATGATATCTCTTCTTTTGTGCAGATGGATTTAGAGACACTTTATGATGCATGGGAGAGATACAAAGATCTATTGAGAAGGTGCCCACACCATGGATTACCCTTGTGGCTACAGGTCCAAACCTTGTACAACGGTGTAAACCCTTCAACTAGGCAGTTGATTGATTCAGCCACCGGCGAAACCTTGAATAACAAAACTCCTGAAGCGGCCTACGAGTTTATAGAAGAGATGTCACTGAATAACTATCAGTGGCAAGTTACAAGGACAAAGCCAACAAAAGTAGCCGGAGTTTTCAACCTCGACGCAGTAACCATGCTATCAAATCAAGTAGAACTAATAAATAAAAAGATTGATGGTTTGTGTTCTTCGCAGGTTCATCCAGTAGTGCAGTGCGAAATAAGTGGAGGTGTGGCAAATCCTGAGTACCCACCCTACGGGCATGGCGTAGAAAGCGAGCAAGTTCACTATACGGGTAATAATTTTAGATCCCAAAATAACCCATATAGTAACAACTATAATCCAGGTTGGAAGAACCACCCCAATTTATCATGGGGTGGCCAAGGAAATCAGAGACAACAACCCCTCCCAGGCTTCCAACAACAACCCTACCCACAAGAGAAAAAGTCGAACCTTGAGGAGATGCTAACAAAATTCATTGCGGTGTCAGAGACCCATTTCCAAAACACTGAAACAACACTCAAAAAGCAAGAAGCATCGATTCAAGAGATCAAGAATCAGTTAGGACAACTTACCAAGATCATATCAGAACGACCACAAGGTAGATTGCCAAGCAACACTGAAACTAACCCAAAGGAGCAACTTCAAGCCATAACCGCTCATGATAGTGAAGGGTTAGATGAGCCCAAATTAAGGACAGAGAATGTGGTAGAGGAAGGTAAGGTCGAGGTAAGTCATGATAAGCCAAAACCGGTAGTTAAAGAGTACCAACCATGTGTGCCATATCCTAGTGCGATTGTAATATCCTTAAATCGGGGTCTCTGCATTTTGTGTGTTTGCATGTGTTATTGTGCCTACTGTGCTAGTTTAGCATGTTTTGGGGTCCAAGTATGACCTCGGGTTAGGCCTGGGTCATGGCCAAAAATTTTTGTTTTAGTGCTTAGGAAGAGGAAGCTAAGAGAGTTAGGGGTTAAAAGAAATTATTGGAGGGTTGTGACACAAGTGGAGTGTGTGGTGTAGTGGCAAAGTGACGCCACATAAGAGACAAGGGGAGTAACGCCACATGCAGGGAAGGAGTGCTTGGGTTCGAGCTGCAGAAAACCCTTTTCTGCTTATTTTTTTTCATGCCAGAAGCAGGGAAGAGGTTTGCTCAGGTGGGACTCTCTTGAATGGATGAGGATTGAGTCAACAGGTTTGAAATGGATAGAGAGGAGAAAAGTGTGGAGTATGACTCATTCAAACCGATTTGAATGAGTGGATGGGAGAGTCTTGAGGTGTTGGCCGAATTATGGACTTTAGGGGAGGAGGTGTAATCGGTTTTGGAAGCTAGGGGGTGCCGAATCTCAATAGCCAAGTAAGGGTGCATATTCGGCTAGCTTTGGAAGTCTTTCTCTTTTTCGTTTAGTGTCAAAGCCAAAACCTCAATTATTTTTTCTTTCTTTCGGCAACTTTGGTACTTGGCTGAACCAAACCTTGTTCCTTTTGAAGAGCCGAAACTTGATAGCCATTCTCTCCTCTTCTTTTCATGTGCATTCATTGTTGACCGAAACTTCCTCTTTACCGAATCCACCTTTGTTCACTTCTCTTCTTCCTATTTTGTTCAAAGCCGAAAGCAACACCCATTCTTCAGTCGATATCTTTCTTCCCTCTTTCAAATCTCCTTGTGCTGAAACTTCTTCCATTCTCCTTTGCCTAATCCCTTCAATACCATTCCATTTTTCTTCTTTATCTCTTTTATCTTCAAAAAGCCGAAAGTCTTGTTGTTCTCTTTCGTTTCCATCAAGTACCTTGGCCCAATACTTTGCTCATAAGCCCTTCTCTTTTTGCGTTTTCTCTTCATCATATTAAGTGCCGAATCTATCTCTAGTTCTTTCTTTGAGTTATAGCTGAATCTTCTGGTAAGTGACTTCTTCTTCTCTTCTTGATCGATTTGGGTAATGCCGAAACCCCACTTCTCTTCTATCTTCCCTTTTATTATAGATCTATATATATTAAACTACATTCCTGTTCTTTATTGGTAGCCGAAACCCCTAACATCAATAGGGTGTGCCGATCTTTGGTGGTTGGTGGCCGAATCAGTCATTAAGGTAAGGGGGCGACAATCTCTTTTGGTTTCGGGATTCATGCTAAGGCCGAATGGTACTTGGATTGCTAATGATGCATTTAAGTCGATTGTAGGGAGGAGTACAACCTGATGCGGTAGATCTTCGGGATTTGGGTGCCGATCTAGGTAAGGGCTCTAGCATTTGGATCTGTTTCTTATTCTTTCAAAAGTCGAAGGCTAATCATGTTTGTATGCTAGTGCTTGGCCGATTGCAAGGGAGGTTCATCACATAGTTTCGGGATTTGGTTGGAAACCAAATCGGCATTAAGGTAAGGTGCTACCTTCATGCGACATATCTTTGGGATTTTGGGATTAAGCCGAATGGCTATAATATTAAAAGTATGTGTTAGCCGATTGTAGGAAAGGTGAAGGCAACGTTTCGGGATCTCGCTAGTTTCGCGTAGTTTTGGGATTTCGCTTAGATCTACAAATAGTCAGGTGTGTAACGCTTACACACTTCGTTAGTATGATATGTTTATTATGTTACTGTTAATAGCCATTAAAACTGGTAGTTATGCCTTGTGGGCATGAGCGTGGACTCCGGGTAAGTCCTCTGATTGTGGATCTCGATATATGCTATCATGTCACTGTTTAATGCTATGCCATGTGTTATTTGCATCATCATATGTTACTATGCCACGATTGATATGGACATGATGGTGGGATTGTTGAGAGGAGGGGGAAGAATTATTTGGACTGTCATCAGTGGTTTTGACCACACGACGGGTTGGCCCCGTCTTTGATATTATTATTTGTGACTAAGTCCCAGTGGTTTTGACCACATTGATGATATTTGTGACTACGGTCACCAGTGGTTTTGACCACATATGGATATTGTGACTCGTCCCAGTGGTTTGGTACCACAGTGGGTTGGCCCCACATGATTGATTACGGGATTGTCATCAGTGGTTTTGACCACACGATGGGTTGGCCCCATCACTTGATTTGTGACTACGGTCACCAGTGGTTTTGACCACACTTATATATTTGTGACTCCGGTCACCAGTGGTTTTGACCACCAGTGGTTTTGTCCACACGGGGTAGTTAAAATAGATCGGATGGTTAGGTTATGGGGTTGCATGATTTGCATGTTTTATTAATGACTTGTGTAAGTGCTATTCTATCGGGTTGGGGATTTATACACTGAGTCTCGGTGACTCACCCCTTCCCCTATATTTTGTAGATGAGGCTTAGATCGCGGATTTGGAGTCGGGGAGGACTCGAGGTGGCCATGCAACTTATTTTCGGGTTTTGACTTTAAATTAAAATTTTGATTTTTATTTATTTACTTTAAGTTTGGTTTTGGTTTTGTAATAAGGCCGCTGAGTATTATTTTGGGTTTTTTTTATATATACTTGCTTTTATTTGATTAGATTATGCATGTGCTTAATAATTTGATTTGCTTAAATAACCGGTAAAAAGCAACGTTTTCAAATTTAATTTCTTAAACAACTCAAAACACAAATGGTTCTTAACTCGACTATGCTTAACTCACTTGGTTTTTAATAAGTATCGAAAGGTTTTCCAAAACTAGAAACAACAAATGGGTTTCCAACAAAAGAGGGTTTTTTCGGGTTTTAAAGCAACCAAAAACGATTTCAACTATACTCTACACGGGGTTTTCTAACCTTTTAAACGGTAAAAGAGTTTTCAATAGAAATAAATCGGCAAACTTGTTTTGCTCAAAATGTTTTCACTCCGTAATATGCCAGATTCGGTCGTGGGGTGTTGACCGGGTTTGGGGTGTTACAATTTTGGTATTAGAGCCAAGTTTAACAGCTCGGCTGTGGGGTCGAGGCGCAAAAATGTCTTAAAATGTATTATGAAAGGCTTTATGGGAAAAAGTATAATGGTGAAAGCATGGCACCAAGTCTCCGGCACCGATCCGCTCAGGTAAGTACCCCAAATTATTTCTTATTGATGATAATGATGATATTGGCATGACTAAACAGTAGTAGGAACTACTCTAGTGACTCGAACCATAGGATGATGTGAACTCGCGAAACAATCCCTTATTAAACTTCTCATAAAACTGTGCCTTAATAAACAGTGGAATAAAAGTCTAATGCATAAAACTTGTAGTCAGATCAACTTGTATCGGTAGACATGAGTGCACGTGGACGTGGGCATAACACTCGTGGACGAGGTAGGGGTAGGATTTCAGTCTCGGAATCGGTAGGGTCCGAACATGGGTCGGAAAATGAGGTACCACCGCCGCCAGCTGTGGGCGCGGAATTTCAGGATCAGACGGGTGGTGATGACGCAGTGTTACAGGCAATGCTGCGGGTTCTGGAGAGAGTCGCGGGTGCAGGCGTTGGAACGAGAGCTAGGAATTCTGTGTCCGAATGACTCAGGGCTAATGGTGCGGAGGTATTCAGAGGTGTATCCGGCGTGGCACCTAGTACGGCAGAATATTGGTTAGAGGCGACGGAATGCATCATGGATGACCTGGACTTCTCGGCTGAGGAGAAGCTGAAGGGTATAGTATCTTTGCTTCGAGATGAGTCATATCAGTGGTGGCTCACGGTTAGGGACAGAGCGATGGCGGATGACATTACTTGGGAATTCTTTAGAGCAGCCTATCAGAGGAAGTACATTGGGGCTAGCTACATTGATGCGCAGCGCAAGGCATTCCTAAACCTGGTCTAGGAAAGTAAGACTGTATCGGAATATGAGGCGGAATTTCTTCGGCTGAGTCGGTATGCACGGGGTATTGTGGGCACGGAGCATGAGTACCGTGTCGGTTGAGGATGGGTCGAGAGACGAGGCAGTGCGGATATTAATTGCCCCACAGCAGGAAAGAGAGTTTGCGGTCTTAGTGGAAAAGGCCAAAGTTACTGAGGAGGTGAAGCAGTCAGTAAGACGGAATCAGGACAAGGGTTGGAATAAAAGGAATTCTGGATTATCCGGGTGCAGGAATCGTGAAAATGAGGTAGATATAGTGGGTCGAATCAGGCTGCTAGCTCTGCTTGCCGCTAACACTCGATGGCCGCCACGATGTGCTCGGTGTGGAAAGTCTCACACGGGGGAGTGTTGGACTGGAAACAGGGGATGCTTTGAGTGTGGATCGATGGGGCACCGAGTGAGGGACTGTCCACAAAGATCAGCTAGGTTGCAGTCTGGGGATCAGAATCGTACACAGATCAGGAGGGATGGTCAGCAGCCTCAGAGGGGCCGTGGTGCAGCCAGGGGAGGTAATGGCTCTGGTAGAGGCCATGGAGCACCGGGCAGAGGTACAGGTGGTGTAGAGGCGAGACAGCCTGGATTGGTCTACGCAGCGAGGCGTCGAGAGGAGGGCGACGCACCGGACGTCATAACTGGTACGTTCTTAATCTTTGGACTACCTTATAATGCTTTGATAGATGTGGGTTCGACGCACTCGTATGTAGCCAGTAGCATAGTGGAAACCATGAACATAGACTCTGAGATTACTTCTAGGGAGATGACAATAATAAGCCCTCTAGGTCACTCTGTAGAAGTAAATAAACTATATAGGGATGTACCCCTAGAACTTCAAGGGGTCGTGTTTTTGGCTGACTTGATGGAACTACCGTTTGGGGAGTTTGATCTGATTCTCGGGATGGATTGGCTAGTAAAGTACCGGCCGGTTTGGATTGCTTGTGACTAAGCGCATGGTGTTGAAGTCGGTGGAAGAAGCGAAGAGGTAGTGATGATAGGTAATAGGAGAGATTACCTATCCAATGTGGTCTCTGCTGGCTGAAGGCGAGAAAATGGTTAGGAAAGGTTGTGAGGCATTTATGGTGCATGTCGTGCTTTGGAAGCCAAGGATGCATTTGTGGAGAATGTCCGAAGCGTGGGGAGTTTTCTTTGATGTATTCCCGGAGGAACTTCCGGGTTTGCCTCGACCGCGAGGTTGAGTTCGGTATAGATTTGTTACCGGAACCGCGCGCCGGTGTCTATTGCCCCGTATAGGATGACGCCAAAAGAATTGGTGGAGTTAAAGGCTCAGATTCAGGAGTTGTTGGACAGAGGTTTCATCCGACCGAGTGTATCACCTTAGGGAGCACCTGTGTTTTTTGTTAAGAAGAAAGACGGTACTATGCAGATGTGTATAGACTACCGCCAGCTGAATAAGTTGACGATCAAAAACAAGTATCCGTTGCCCAGGAAAGCCGACTTGGATTGATCAGGTTAAGGAGAAACAGCTGATAGATGAGGTTTTGAGTGCTCAGAGGTTGCAAGTGCAGAATGGTGAATCGGAGGGTTATAGTTTGGGCAGTGATGGAGTACTGTGTTTTCAAGGGAAAGTATGTATGCCCCAGGACGTTGAGTTGAGACAACAGATTCTTCAGGAAGCTCATAGCAGCCCATACGCCATGCATCCTGGAGGCAGTAAGATGTATCGTGATTTGAGAAAAATGACTCACGGTGGCCGGGTCTTAAGCGGGAAATGGCGAGTTTGTGAGTAAGTGTTTGACATGCCAGCAAGTTAAAGCTGAGCATCAGTTACCGTCAGGACTGTTGCAGCCGGTAAAGATCCCGCAGTGGAAGTGGGAAAGGATTACGATGGATTTCGTCAGTGGGCTACCCCTTACGCCTAGCAAGAAAGACTCGATTTGGGTAATTGTGGATCGTCGACTAAATCGGCTCATTTCATACGATCGAGTTGACTTTTCGCTCAGAAGTTAGCCAAGTTGTATGTGGCGAGATAGTAAGGTTGCATGGAGTGCGGTGTCAATTATTTTGGATAGGGATCCCGAGTTCACGTCGAGGTTCGGAAAGCTTTGCATCGAGCGTTGGAGTGCGAGGTTGGATTTTAGCACGGCTTTTCACGATGAGTCCGATGGGCGACCCGAGAGGGTAATCCAAATTTTGGAAGATATGTTAAGGGGCGTGTTTCGGATTTCAGCGGTAGTTGGGAAGAGTATCTACCATTGGCGAGTTAAACTTATAACAATAGTTATCAAGTGAGTATTCAGATGGCACCATATGAGGCACTATATGGACGGAAATTTCGTACTCCGACGTGTTGGACGAATCGGGTGAGCGGCGGATGTTGGGTCCGGAGTTGGTGACAGGAACATAGGATAAGGTTAAGGTGATTCGGACTCGTCTTAAGGAAGCATTGGACAGGCAGAAGTCTTATGCTGATCTTAAGCGCAGGGATATAGAGTATGCAGTGGGTGACAAGGTCTTTCTGAAGGTATCGCCATGGAAGAAAGTGTTGAGATTTGGGCGAAAGGGCAAGCTAAGCCCTAGGTTTATCGGGCCGTATACGGTGTTGAAGCGAGTGGGACCAGTAGCTTATCAGCTCGAGTTACCAGTAGAGTTAAGTCAGATTCACGACGTATTCCATGTTTCCATGCTTAGGCGTTATCGATCAGATCCGTCGCATGTTGTGCCAGTTGAGGAGGTAGAGCTGAGCTCGGACTTGTCTTTCGAGGAGGAGCCGGTACGGATTTTGGATCGGGATGTCAAGGTTCTGCGTAGGAAGTCAGTTCCCTTGGTGAAAGTATTATGGTGGAACCATGGTACGGAGGAGGCCACGTGGGAACTGGAGGATGCGATGCGGCAGCAATACCCTCAACTCTTCTGACCAGGTAATTTCGAGGCCGAAATTATTTTTAAGGGGTGTAGAACTGTAATATCCTTAAATCGGGGTCTCTGCATTTTGTGTGTTCGCATGTGTTATTGTGCCTACTGTGCTAGTTTAGCATGTTTTGGGGTCCAGTATGACTTGGGTTAGGCACAGGTCATGGCCAAAATTTTTTGTTTTAGTGCTTAGGAAGAGGAAGCTAAGAGAGTTAGGGGTTAAAAGAAATTATTGGAGGGTTGTGACACAAGTGGAGTGTGTGGTGTAGTGGCAAAGTGACACCACATAAGAGACAAGGGGAGTGACACCACATGCAAGGAAGGAGTGCTTGGGTTCGAGCTGTAGAAATCCCTTTTCTGCTTATTTTTTTCAAGCCAGAAGCAGGGAAGAGGTGTGCTCAGGTGGGACTCTCTTGAATGGATGAGGATTGAGTCAACAGGTTTGAAATGGATGGAGAGGAGAAAAGTGTGGAGTTTGACTCATTCAAACTGATTTGAATGAGTGGATGGGAGAGTCTTGAGGTGTTGGCCGAATTATGGACTTTGGAGGAGGAGGTGTAACCGGTTTTGGAAGCTAGGGGGTGCCGAATCTCAATAGCCAAGTAAGGGTGCATATTCGGCTAGCTTTGGAAGTCTTTCTCTTTTTCGTTTAGTGTCAAAGTCGAAACCCCAATTGTTTTTTCTTTCTTTCGGCAACTTTGGTACTTGGCCGAACCAAACCTTGTTCCTTTTGAAGAGCCGAAACTTGATAGCCATTCTCTCCTCTTCTTTTCATGTGCATTCATTGTTGACCGAAACTTCCTCTTTGCCGAATCCACCTTTGTTCACTTCTCTTCTTCCTATTTTGTTCAAAATGAAACCAACACCCATTCTTGATCGATATCTTTCTTCCCTCTTTCAAATCTCCTTGTGCCGAAACTTCTTCCATTCTCCTTTGCGAATCCCTTCAATACCATTCCATTTTTCTTCTTTATCTCTTTTATCTTCAAAAGCCGAAAGTCTTGTTGTTCTCTTTCGTTTCCATCAAGTACTTTTGGCGAATACTTTGCTCATAAGCCCTTCTCTTCTTGCATTTTCTCTTCATCATATTAAGTGCCGAATCTATCTCTAGTTCTTTCTTTGAGTTATAGTGAATCTTACGGTAAGTGACTTCTTCTTCTCTTCTTGATCGATTTGGGTAATGCTGAAACCCCACTTCTCTTCTATCTTCCCTTTTGTTATAGATCTATATATATTAAACTCTATTCCTGTTCTTTATTGGTAGCCGAAACCCCTAACATCAATAGGGTGTGCCGATCTTTGGTGGTTGGTGGCCGAATCAGTCATTAAGGTAAGGGGGCGACAATCCCTTTTGGTTTCGGGATTCATGCTAAGGCCGAATGGTACTTGGATTGCTAATGATGCGTTTAAGTCGATTGTAGGGAGGAGTACAACCCGATGCGATAGATCTTGGGATTTGGGTGCCGATCTAGGTAAGGGCTCTAGCGTTTGGATCACATTTCTTATTCTTTCAAAAGCCGAAGGCTAATCATGTTTGTATGCTAGTGCTTGGCCGATTTCAAGGGAGGTTCATCACATAGTTTCGGGATTTGGTTGGAAACCAAATCGGCATTAAGGTAAGGTGCTACCTTCATGCGACATATCTTCGGGATTTTGGGATTAAGCCGAATGGCTATAATATTAAAAGTATGTGTTGGCTGATTGTAGGAAAGGTGAAGGCAACGTTTTGGGATCTCGCTAGTTTCGCGTAGTTTTAGGATTTCGCTTAGATCTACAAATAGTCAGGTGTGTAACGCTTACACACTTCGTTAGTATGATATGTTTATTATGTTACTGTTAATAGCCATTGAAACCGGTAGTTATGCCTTGTGGGCATGAGCGTGGACTCCGGGTAAGTCCTCTAATTATGGATCTCGATATATGCTATCATGTCACTGTTTAATGCTATGCCATGTGTTATTTGCATCATCATATGTTACTATGCCACGATTGATATGGACATGATGGTGGGATTGTTGAGAGGAGGGGAAGAATTATTTGGTGTCACCGGTGGTTTTGACCACCACGGCAGGTTGGCCCCGTCTTTGATATTATTATTTGTGACTAAGTCCCAGTGGTTTTGACCACCAGTGGTTTTGACCACATTGATGATATTTGTGACTACGGTCACCAGTGGTTTTGACCACATATGGATATTGTGACTCGTCCCAGTGGTTTGGTACCACAGTGGGTTGGCCCCACATGATTGATTACGGGATTGTCATCAGTGGTTTTGACCACACGATAGGTTGGCCCTATCACTTGATTTGTGACTACGGTCACCAGTGGTTTTGACCACACTTATATATTTGTGACTCAGGTCACGGTGGTTTTGACCACCGGTGGTTTTGACCACACAGGGTAGTTAAAGGAGATCGGATGGTTAGGTTATGGGGTTGCATGATTTGCATGTTTTATTAATGACTTGTGTAAGTGCTATTCTATCGAGTTGGGGATTTATACACTGAGTCCGGTGACTCACCCCTTCCCTATATTTTGCGGATGAGGCTTAGATCGCGGATTTGGAGCCGGGAGGACTCGAGGTGGCCATGCAACTTATTTTTGGGTTTTGACTTTAAATTAAAATTTCGGTTTTTATTTATTTACTTTAAGTTTGGTTTTGGTTTTGTAATAAGGCATTGAGTATTATTTTGGGTTTTTTTTATATATACTTGCTTTTATTTGATTAGATTATGCATGTGCTTAATAATTTGATTTGCTTAAATAACCGGTAAAAAGCAACGTTTTCAAATTTAATTTCTTAAACAACTCCAAACACAAATGGTTCTTAACTCGACTATGCTTAACTCACTTGTTTTTTAATAAGTATCGAAAGGTTTTCCAAAACTATAAACAACAAATGGATTTCCAACAAAAGAGGGTTTTTCTGGGTTTTAAAGCAACCAAAAACGATTTCAACTATACTCTACACGGGGTTTTCTAACCTTTTAAACGGTAAAGGAGTTTTCAATAGAAATAAATCGGCAAACTTGTTTTGCTCAAAACGTTTTCACTCCGTAATATGCCAGATTCGGTCGTGGGGTGTTGACCGGGTTTGGGGTGTTACAGCGATGAAGAAAGACAACACAGACGAACAATTCGGTAAATTTCTTAAACTTCTAAAGAAATTACATATTAACTTACCGTTTCTTGAAGCTCTTTCAAAGATGCCAGATTCAAGGAAATTTTTAAAAGAGCTTCTGACAAACAAACGAAAGTTAGACGAGGAGTCACATGTGGAACTAAACGCAGTATGCTCAGCAATGTTGCAAAATCGACTACCACAAAAATTAAAAGATCCAAGGAGTTTTACAATTCCATGCTTAATTGGTAGTTTATCTGTTGATAATGCTTTAGCTGATTTAGGGGCAAGTATAAATGTTATGCCTTATAAAATGTTTAAACAGCTAGGTCTAGGGAAACCGAAACAAACTAGGATGAGCATTCAGTTAGCTGATAAAACTATTAGAATTCCTAGGGGTATAATTGAAGATGTACTCGTGAAAACTGATAAATTTGTATTCCCAGTAGACTTTGTTGTTTTAGACATGGATGAGGACAACACGATCCCTCTAATTTTAGGAAGACCCTTTTTAGCAACTGCTAGAACTAAAATTGACATTGATCTGAGTGAACTCATGCCCGTGTAGGCGGCAGAGACAGTCACTCTTCAAGCTCTTGACTCGGCTAGGACATCGAGTGATAGAGGTGAGAAAGTAAATTCAATTGATAACCAATTTGTTCAACCTTTCTCACAGGAAGCACCACGGAACTACACAATTGAGCCAGATCTTAGACCTCATGCAAACAAGGAAATAATTCATGAGGAACGAAGGCTTCAGATCGATGAACTAGACGAGTGGAAGACACATTTTAAAAAGAAATTAGGGATACACGCAGCGGAACCAACGCCATGCCATGGGACAAACAAATTTAAGATCGGAGATCAGGTATTATTAGATAAAACAGACCCTCGAATATCTCTTTCAGACCTTAATACAAACGAATAAATCTCTTTTAAAGTAATCAATGTTTTCCTATACGGAATAGTCGAGGTAAGTAATCCTATTTTCGGCACTTTTAAAGTAAACACCACTCGACTCGAGTTATATCATGATAGTATAACTGATAGCATGAAAGAGGATGTTCAACTCTTCAAACCACCCTGAATATGCGAATGAGAGGTAAGTCTAGCTTAAGACTTTAAACAAGCGCTTCTCGGGAGGCAACCCGAGCACTAACTCCATTTATTTTTACATTTATTTCTACTTTTATTTCTCCATTTTAGCACCTAACGATTAACTAACAAAAGTGCAGATTTCCATACCACACGGCCCTGCACACGGCCGTGTGGACACCACAGATTTCCGTACTGACATGGCAGAGGTCGTACGAGCAAGGACGAAAAAAAATCCCCAAGTCACGGACGGCTATAAATTGCCACGGCCGTGCGATATGGCCGTGGACGACACTGAAGAAACCACACGGGCATAAGCCATGCCCGTGCTTTGAGGCCGTGGCCGACACTGAGAAAGAGACATGGGCGTGGAGACCTTTCACACAAGCGTGGGAGAAATGAACGAGCCACCACACGGTCGTGCGATACGGCTGTGCGATGCAACACGGCCACGACACACGGGCGTGGGGATGTACCAGACCTGAAATCTCTATTTAAAAACACCCCTCTCCCTTTCCCACCTACTCCCCATTCCTTTTCTTCCATTCCCTTTCACCTTTTTTTTTCCATTCCCTCTCATTCTCCTGTCCCAAACTCTTCATTTTCACCTTACCTATGTCGAAGAAGCAGAAGGACCCTAGCATAGTATCCCTATGGGAGATCGATCTACATAAGTTCATGCCGGCCGCTTCATTTACTTGACAAGCCGAGGACGCTTGAGGCCATTTAGTTTTTATTTGTCTTTTCTCTTCTCCTTAATTTTCCTTCTCTTTGACTCTTTTATGCTAAATCTAGTTTATTTTATTTTAGTTTCTTGGTTTTAGGTTCTTCAGGCTGCTTGGGAATCACACCACCACGACCCTAGTATCCACCTCTACAGAAATATCTTCCTCCAACACGGCGCGAACTTCCCAGATTTTTTTCTCTGACTCCATCCAAAATTCAGGAAGTTTCACCTCTTTCCCTATCTTATGCTTTTCTTATTATAATTGTTATATTTGTACATTGAGGGCAATGTACATTTTAAGTGTGGGGGTGAAATTTATTCAGGAAAGTGCCTAAGTTTTTTCGTTATTCTCAAATCCTGAATTATATCTTGTTCTTAAATAATTTTCTCATATCACGATTAAAATGAAATTTCCTTTGATTTATGATTTTTATTGATATGTTTTGGATTAAGTCATTGATAATTGTGCAGTGATGATTTAAACTTTAAGATACTAGAGAATCAAGCAGGATAAGTCTATTTTTCAGAAGTAAAAATTTTGTTAGGTTGTCTACCCGAATCTAATTATTACTTTGAAAGTTTGAAATTTACAAGGTTGATATCAAAAACCCATAATTTTTGTGAGATTTTGAGCCTTTTAGAGCATACATTTTTCGTGCTCACTTTATTGATTATGAGTGTGTCAACATTGATTTGTTATTCTAGAACTTGCTTCGATTATACATGTCGAGACCACACCTTTGATTTGATATACTAAGATGATAAAGGCACCTAGGTTTTAACCCACTTACTCCACTAAAAGCCTACCCTCACAATTAACCCCTAGTGAACCCTTTTGATCCTAACAACCCTTTTATTGACTCACCCATTAATATTAACCCAAAACCAACTTTGTATTTGTTATCACCATTTTTTTTGACTACCCCTATATCGAGATTTGATTTGATCGGTTACTTAACTATTTTCTTTATTTCAGTCATTAAATTCTATATTATTATTGTACTTGATTTGTTCTTAAAAAAAATGAAGTATATTCATTATTAGTAGTTCTATGTTATTTGAGCTCAAAATTTTAATTTCATTATCTTTAGAAGAAGCTCATTTTATTAGTATTAAGTTTCCGTGATGTAATTATTTAGTATTAGTACAACTTTTTAGTTAGGTAATTTGTCAATTCAGTCTCGATTCTAACCCTTTAATTCAACCTTTACCCACACCTTTACCCCAAGCCCCGTTACAACCCTTTTTAAAGACCTTTTGATTTGTGTATCATCTCATATTATAGTGGTGGAGATTTGATTTTCATGCAAGCCTATGGGATTAACCTTTCGTGTTCGACTTTTAAGTACTTAATTTTGAACCTTAAACACTTTGAGTGATTTGAGTGAATCTTTAGTGAGGATGTCAACTTTTGTCGATTTTGAATTAAAGGTAATTATTTAGGTAAGGGGAAACACCTATTTTTCGTACTATAAAAACTATGACTTTGATTGTTTGAATCTTTAGGAACTTTCTGGTTAAATTATCAATGTATGAATTACCTATGAATTATGATGAAACACTGTTGATGAAGGTTATGAATTGAGGAAGTTCGTTTTAATTGTGAGTTGAGAATTTTGCTTGAGGACAAGCAAATGCTTAAGTGTGGGGGTATTTGATAAACCGTAATATGTTCATATTTTAATCCCGCATTTAGCATACTTTTGGATGACTTATTCCCTGAATTTAGGAATTTGGTGCTTCTAATCCTTTATTTTCATGTTTTATACTTAGGAAAGCATAGGAGGATGAAAAGAATGAGAAACGGGCCAAAAACATACCAAATGGGCCAAAGTAGGAAATCGACACGGCCTGGGGTTCACCACACGGCCGTGCCTCTTTAGCAGACCCAACCACAGCCTACAACTCGATTTACACGGGCGTGTTGCACGGGCGTGTCCCTGCCGTGGCAAAGAAGAATTTTATTTGGATTAGGGTACTTAGAGGTAAAGAAAGCCATTCCAGAAGCCTATATAAACACCTTAGAGGTCAACCTTCAGGGGGCGTCCAGCTAGGCGAAGGAGCCAAGCCGGAGAGGTCAGAATCGTGGGATTTACTCGAAGAAAGCCAGTTGATTCATCTCAAGAAGCCGAAATCATACTCAAGACGGCGGATCTCTCCTTCAATTCCTTCAGGGGGTTTTAGGGTTTTCTTATATTTTGTTTTATCTTTTCTTCTGAGATGTATTCTTTTATTATTATGAACTAAACCCCTCAGATACCTGAGGGGGATGAAACCTAAGACGGATCTTGTTATTGTTTTCTGAACTATATGATAAATACTTGATTTGTTCTTAATTATGTGTTCTTAATTCTTGTTTTGATATTTCAGGATATTGATTCAGGTATTGATGTGCTTAGGCAGTGGAGCAAAAGTCCCTAGTTAAGAGTAGATCTAGCATAATTAAGCGGAGTTGATCGCAACCCTAGAGATAGGATGACGAAAATCTGCCGGATTAGGGTCAAACCTAATATGGGAGTCTATAGATCGAGTTAATGCAATCTTAGGGGTTTTAATTAGAAAGAGATTTCAATTAATCAACCTAGGGTTAGACGTTAGTAGCCTCGAGAGAGATATTAATATAAATTAGGGAATCCTACGGATCAAGTCAAGTGAATAAATAAATGCAGTTCGGAGTTAGATAACAAGTGAAGTCTAGATGGATTCCTCCTTGGGTATTGTCTTAATCAATTGGTTTTTCCCACAAGTATTTCCCCAATTCATTCTCTTTGTCTTAGCGTCTTTAGCTTAGTAGTTAGTTAATTTTAGATTAAACAATAATTCACGTCAATTCTTAGGCTAAATAATAGAAAGAAAGTTAGTATTAGTACTTTTGGTTCCTTTGGGTTCGACATTCCGGTCTTGCCACTAAACTATACTACTGTTCGATAGGTGCGCTTGCCTCAATCGTTGTCACAGTTAGTTTTTAGTCTAGATCATTCATTATATAAATTTTTAAGACTCTGACTGACGATCAATACCTTTTTCAGACATATTTCTTTTTAAATTCTGTCTGGAAAAATTTCCAGGAAATTTTCTCTTTTTGTACCATAGCTACTATTGTTGACCACCAATTATATGCTTCCTCTTTCAGCAATGAAACAACACATCTCAAATAATCATCAAGGGAACAAGCCATTTCTTCAAAGACCCTTATTGTATTTTAAAGCCAATACTCAGCTTTAACTGGATCATCCTTTGATCTGCCTCTAAATTCTTCAGCACCACATTTTCTAAGTTTCTCAATCGGAGTACGTTTAGTAGATTTAATCACTGGGGAGGTGGAGGTGGAGGTGCAACAGGAGGTACTACAGGTGGTACAGTAGGAGGTGGAGGTTGTAGAGCCAAATTTCTTTCTTGCATGAATTCACTGAACCACTGGTTCATATTGTAACACCCTTAACCCTTATCCGTCGCCGAAACAGGGTTAGGGAGCATTATCAGACTTTACGGACTAATTACGAATATTTCATTACCTTTATTATACAAATCAAGAATTAATCATATAACACTCATATTGTCCTTTAGATGGGCCATCGAGGCCCAAAATACACTTTAGAAGTGAATCGAAACTAAACCGGACACTCAGGGAATTTTTTTCAAAATCTTAAAATTTTTCTTAGGAGCAGGGGGCACACGCCCGTGTGGCTGCCCATGTGGCCGGCCGTGTGCCCGCGTTTCAGGCCGTGTGGGCATTCGATGTGAGGCACACGGCCGTGTCCCAGCCCGTGTCCCTACTCTTGTAACTCTCTGACTTGGGTCACACGGCCAACCACATGCCCGTGTGCAAAGTGCAGGGGTCACACGGCCAAGCCACACGCCTGTGCGCTAGGTCGTGTGCTAAAACCTTAGCATTCTGTTTCAAAATTTTAAGGTGTAGGGGACACACGACCAGACTACACGCCCATGTGCATGGCCGTGTGTCACACACAGCTGAGACACACGCCCGTGTGGATGAAAATAGGCCATCTTAAGGCCATTTTTCTCACCCTTTTTGACATCAACCTACACACAACATATAAATACACTATTATATCCCAACCAAGCAATCCAAACCAACCAATACATGTTCTAAACATTATATAACATTACATATACATCAATTACTTATACTTACCCATTTAACTCATTTATTAATTTATCAATTTCTATTACTAATTACACACATACAACCATTTAAGATTCACAACCACAATTCAAACTATTTCATTGCCAAACCAACCCTATACATGCCATATAAACCAAAATTTACATTTCAAAAACTATCGGATTAAATTGGATAGTATGGCTTGATGTGTTGATCCGATCTCCCAATTACGCGTTAATCTACAAGAACATAAAACAACACGAGTAAGCTTAATAAAGCTTAGTAAGTTCAATAGATTAAACATTGATCTTACCGAACTTAATATAATAAACTAAATTGTAAATAAATCATAAATTCTCCCTGTCAAATACAACATAAGTCAATGAACACACTTCCTTTAGATCAATATCATTAATAATTAATATATCTTTCAATTCATTTACATAGGTCTTTGACCAATTCTTACTAAATCGAGGAACAACTTACAGATATGAGTACATCATTTTCTTTGTGTCATAGTCCAACTATGGTCTTACACATGCATTGCCATGGCCCAGCCATGGTCTTACATTCATAGTGCCATAACCCAGTTATGGTCTTATCATCAGAGTGCCATAGCCCAGCTATGGTCTTACACATAAACACTGCCATGGTCCAACCATGGTCTTATCCGTCAATTCATCCTTTGCTATAAAACGATTGTACTCTATCATGCGTTCTACTTGTTTTAAACATTCATTTCAATTTCATACTTTAAAAATAAATTTTAATTTTAATAATAAAAATATGAATAAATACATTATATCATTCAGAAATTAATAAATAATCATGAAAGTTTAACCATACGAACTTACCTGGGCTGAATTGTAAATTTGTAGTAGTTAGGGACTATTCTGCTAATTTCCATTCTTCTAGTTGATCTACGGGCTCTTGATCTATAATGTAAAATTATTCATTCATTAATATTTCAATTTCAATTCAATTCACAATTAATACCCCTCAATTTTCGAAATTACACAATTAGCCCAACTTTTACAGTTTTTACAATTTAGTCCCTCACCAAATATCCTATCAATTGAGCTAATTTTTCTCAATTGACAATTTATCTAAGTATTCTAAGCTATTTCACAGCCTTTGATAAACAAAATTTAATTCCAAACCCTAAGATTTAATCTTTTTTCACAATTAGGTCCTAAAATCAATTTCTATTGAAATTTTTTGATAAAATCATCATATAAAAAAAAATTAAATCTTCAAATCCATGTTAATTCATCATAAACATCCAGCACTCATCAATGGTAACTTTCAAAATTACCCATAGAATAAAAAAACTAATGAAATAGCTAGTTGGACCTAATTGTAAAAGTCTTAAAAACATAAAAATTACAAGAAAAAGGCAAGAATTGAACTCACTTGTAGCAAAAATATGAAAAACCAGTTTAGAGGCACTATTCTATGGCATTTTTGGCTGAAAATTCATGAAGAATTGTCTAGATTTCTTTTAATAGTTGTTTTATTTATTTAATTTTATAAAATTTCCAATTTTACCCTTATTTCACCTAATTTCCTGATTTTATTTTCTTGCTAATGCCGCCTCAGCCATCCTCTTTGGGCTAATTTTCCCTTTTAGTCCTTCCTTATTTATCACTTGAGCTATTTAATTGTTATTTCTTTACTTAAAAATTTTGTACCTTTTTCAATTTAGTCCTTTTTAATTAATTAACTATTAAAACGTTAAAATTTTCTGATGAAACTTTAATATTAACTCAATGACACTCCGTAAATATTTGTAAAAATATTTACGGCTCGATTTATGAAATCTAGGTCTCGATACCGCATTTTCGAAATCACTTAACCTAATAATTCCTTCTAAAACACAAATCATTAATTCAAAAGTTTTCCTAAAATCACATTTAACTCATAAATAATAAATAATAAAATTTTCAAACTCACTCGTCGGATTTAGTGGTCTTGAACCACTGTTTTCGACACCACTGAAAATTGGGCTATTACACATATACCCAAAGAACATATTTTTAAGTTCTTGTTCCTAAGCTGGAGGAATTGGGACATTACTACTCGTCCCATGTTCAGAAGTTGGTGCTCTACTATTAACCTCATCATGGTCAGCACATTTAAATCCGTCTAACATCTTTATAATCTATAAGAAAACAAAGGTTAGATCGGATCATACACATCACACTATCACAAATTTATATGGCATGTATTTCTAGACATTTTACACACTACGTTCATTCCGATAATCGATCAAACCGTAGCTCTGATACCACTAAATGTAACACCCCTAACCCTTATTCGTCGCTAGTACAGGGTTACGGAGCATTACCGAACTTTTTAGATCAAATACGAATATTTCATATCATTTAACATACATATCAGAAACCAATCAAAATCAATCATATTGTCCCTTATATGAGCCTTCGAGGCCCAGAATACACATTAGAAATAAATCGAGACTAAATTGAGTACTCAAAATTTTTCAGAAAATATAAAAAAATTTCAAAAGAGCAGGGGACACACGCCCGTGTCTCAGGCTGTGTGGGCTGTCGAAAGAGGGGCACACAGCTGTGTCCCAGTCCGTGTCCAATTTATGGTGCTTACTGACTTGGGTCACATGGTCAAGCCACACGTCCGTGTGCTAGGCCATGTGAAAAATCCTGGGAAATCTGTTTTACAATTTAATAGATGCAGGGGACACATGGCCAAACCACATGTAACACCCCTAACCCTTATCCATCGCCGGAATAAGGTTACGAGGCATTACTGAACAAATCACAACTTCTGAACAATACACATATTCACATAGGTCATATTAAAATATATGAAGACAGAGTAAATGGATGATCAAATTCACACATACATTATTAATAATAAAAAAAATGCATATACAAATCATATCTCAAAAATCATACGATATATATATATATATATAACAACTTATAAATATTCAACTAACATGTTAAAACCAAATGTTAGGTACACATATTCTTTTTCATCAATTCAATTCTTCCATATAAATATAATACCCAACTTAATTAAATTACTATGATAGCCAAATCAAATGCCATTCATATCATTAATTGGTCCATAAATGAACATTGAATACTCATCAGGCATATGTTCTGATTCTTACCTAACTAACACATGATCTACTTAAGCGTAATTAACAAATATCATATATCATAATGCTAAAACACATAGCAACTATACATACTTCATATATTCGGATACGTTCTTGATATATGCCCAAACCAAAATCACATATATATACAACCATAAATCTCATGAACATGTGTTTAAAAGCCGAACCATTGAACAACCATATTCTTTATCTCATTTTAACATATAACCAAAAACACCAACCAACTTATACATACAAAATAAACATCACAAATATCATTCATTCATGTCACATATCACCATAACTAAAGTGGACTTATGCTATGATCAAACCAAAACCAAATTTGAACATTTAAATAAGCCATTTTCGCATGGCTTTTATACAAAACCAAGATTCATCACATTAAAACACAACTCAACCTATACATGCCATAGTTCCAAAATGTAACTTATAAAATACCAAAGACGGTTGATAGTGTGATCGACTTTGCTGACGATCCCTGAGCTTGTAACTTGAATCCAAAATCTATAAAACAGAATGAACATGGAAATATAGAGTAAGCTATAATAGCTTAGTAAGTCATAAGCAAATAAACATCCCAATGATATAATCAACTCATTTTAAGCCAATCCAAATTTCATTATCATTATCAATCTTAACCTCAAATCTACAAATGAGATAAATAACACATTTTTACTCACAAAATTTACCTTGGCCGAATGCTCATTTAATCAATATGACCTAATATTAATCAACTTTCAAAACTAAAATGTCTTTATATGATCAAACATACACATACGCATTTATATAAACTCAATAACTATAATACCACATCATGTACATATACCACTTAAATGGTCGAATATACATGAACACATATATGCCCATATCCAAAAATAAATTCCACAATATTCATACTATTTATTTACAAGGCCGAATACACTTACTAAAATTCACATGAAATCTTCATTTGTATCATACATAATTAGTAACTAATATCAAGATACTAATTTACCATATCTCAAGTAAACAATAAGTTAACACATACCTGATCATTGAGCTCATTTAACGTATTTAATTACCACCTCAGCATAAATATTTTAGGCATAAACTTATAATAATAATTCACCGGCATAAAGCCTGCTAGGCGTAAAGCCCGATATCTTTCACCGGCACAAAGCCTACTAGACCCAAAGTCTGATTATTTACACTGGCAATAAGCCTGCTAGGCATAAAGCCCGATTTAATTCACCAGCACAAGGCTTGCTAGGCCCAAAGCCCGAATAACAATACTATAAAGCTGTCTCATACACATTTCATATATCGAATATTTCAAATATTCCACGTGATTCATACGAACTTTCAAATGTTATATCTCAATCAATATAGACTCAAACACATTTTTTTATGCTCATTTACATTTGGCTAGCTTAATAATAATTCCATAAGTTCAATTCAACATATTACTAAGTTACATTCAAAATTAACAATGTTTAATTGCTTAAAAACTTACCTCGGATATAATTAACGATGTAATCGGCTATTCAACTATTTTTGTTTTTCCCCGATCCAAATCTGATTTCCTTGGTTCTTGATCTAAACATATTCAAATTAAGCTCATTCAAACATATTTTCATTCAATTTAGTCCAAAAACAAATAAATGAGCAAATTACATTTTTACCCCTAATATTTCACATTTTTCACAATTTTGTCCCTATTGCATAAAACACAAAATATGCAAAATCTCACTACAACATAGTTAGGCCGAATATTCCTTATTCTCATACTAGTCCATCTATTTCATTTATTTCACATTTTAGTCCCTCAATTTATTATTTTCACAATTTAGTCCTAATTACTCAAAATCATTAAAAACTCCAATACAAAACATGTTAATCTAAAACATATTTTTTATAATCTATCATCTAACATCACAAAACTCATGAATTCATCAATGGCTTAACTCAAAATATTCATCAAAATCAAAAATTAAAGCATGGGTTTTGTACATTTCATAGCAACAATTTCAAAAACGTAAAAATTATCAAAAACCGAACAAAGCACATACCCGAATCAAGCTTCCAAAGGTGCCGAAAATTCAAAGCTTTCAAAGCTTTATTTTCTTCTTAAGTTTCGGCCAAGAAAGATGAATGCATGGCCATTTTAGTTTTTGTTTTATTTTATTTCATGTTATTATTCTTTTAACTTTTATTTTTAATATATAAAAACCATATATTAATCATTGTGCCTTCCACTACCTTTCAAAATGGGCTTATTACAACTTTGGTACTTCCTTTGTAAAAGACAACATCAATTTAGCCCCTTTTCCAAACAACCACCTAATTTTCACTTTACGCGATTAAGCACTTTTTATTTAATCAGATATCCGAACGATAAAATTTTAAAACGAAAATTTAATACACACAAATTCACACATTATAAACACCAAAAATAATTTTAAAATATTTTTTTTGACTCGGATTCGTGGTCCCGAAACCACTATTCCGATTAAGGTCTAAATCGAATTGTCACACCACATGCCCGTTGTTAGGCCGTGTGTCACACACGGTTGAGACACACGCCCGTGTAGACGAAAATAGACTCTTTTTCAAGCCACATTTTTCACCCATTTTTGATTTCAACCTAAACACTTCAATTTGCACACTCATAAGCCATAATAAGACCTTCAATACAACCAAATCAAGCTTTAAAAATATCATATTATCACATTTATTTAACATTCAAATCTACCATATTGATCAAAGCACATATTTGCATACTTATACCAAACATACTACACTATCTCATTCACCAACATGCTTATAAACTATCCATCACTTAACCACACCAAACATATATCAAGCATGATAAGACCACACATATATATAAGTTTATTATAAATTTAAACAAAATGTAATTTCATAATATTTACACAAACCAACTTTGATCAAATCCACACCAACCCTATACATGCCATATAAACCATAGTGTACGTTTCAAAAACTAGCAGAATAAGCTGGATATTGTGACTTGATGTGCTGATCCGATCTTCTAACCTCTCAAAAATCTACAAAAACATTAACCAACATGAGTAAGCTTAATGAAGCTTAGTAAGTTCAATGGGTTAAACATAAATCTTACTGAACCTACTATAACAGATCAATTAAATAAATTCATTCAATGTAAACTCCCTGCCAATCACAACTTCACTCGATGAATACACTTATTTCAGATCAATTCCAATAACAAACAATATGTCTTTCAATTTCAATTATATATTCACTTACCAAATCTTCCCAAATCGGAGAACGAATTACAGATAAGAGTACATCTTTATCAGAAGCCCGAAGGCTGAATAGAAGTTCATGAGAGCTAAACAGAAACCCATAAGGGTTAAACAGAAGCTAGTAAGAGCTGAATGGAAACCCGTAAGGGTTAAACAGAAGCTCAATAGTGTTGAACGGAAGCTCGTAAGAGCTGAACGGAAACCCGTAAGGGTTAAACAGAAGCTCCATAGTGTTGAACGGAAACTCATATGAGTTAAACAGAAGCTCGTGAGAGCTAAACGGAAAGTAAAAAAGAAAGTTCGCAATAAATGCTAAACCTCGGTTTACTTGGGTAAATTGGTTGTCATTTTCCTCCAACGCCGTCAATTCGCCGAATGCCGAATGTACTCAAATCCCGCGTTCCATTTAATCCAAATATCAAATTCAAATTTATAAATTTAACAATATTTCATTTTCAAAAATAGAATAAATACATAATATCATTCATCAATTCAATATAAATATTAAAGTTTAACCGTACGAACTTACCTGGGTAAATTGTAATATTTGCTGGAGTTCAAGGACTATTCCGCTAATTTTTCTTTTTCACGAGTATCTATAGGATCTTGATCTAAAATATTAAATTACTCATTCATTAGCATATATTTCAGTTCTAATTCATTTCACAATTAATACCCTTCAATTTTTTGAATTTATACAATTACCCCAAACTTTCACAACTTTTGCAATTTAGTCCTTAACTAATTAATATTATCAAATTAACTAATTTTTTATCAATTATTAATTTATCTAAATATCCTAGGCTATCATAAAACCCTTGATAAAATAGAAATTTAATACCAAACCCTAATTCTTTAATTCTTCACAATTTGATCTTAAAATCAATGTTTAACAAAATCACTTTATAAAATCATCATACAACAAAATTAAAGCTCTAAATCCATGTTATTCATCTAAAACATATAACACTCATCAATGGTAACTTTCAAAATTTTCAATAAAATAAAAAACTAAGGTAATATTAAGTTAGACTTAATTGTAAAAGTCTGAAAAACATAAAAGTTACAAGAAAAAAGTAAGATTTAAACTCACATGGAGCTAAAATATGAAAACCAGCTTTAAGAGCTCTTCAATGCTATTTTTAAACAGAGAATTAGAGAAGAAATTGTCTAGAAACTATTAAAATCCAATTTGGTTATTTTAATTTCATTTCATTTACAATTTTGCCCTTAAATTACATTATTTTATTATTTTTCTTTGCTTATGCCGCCTCAGCCATCTCATTTAGGCTTAATTACTCTTTATGTCCTCCCTTATTTACCATTTAAGCCATGTAATCACTATTTCTTATAATTCACAAGTTTTGTACCTTTTTCAATTTAGTCCTTTTTAATTAATTAACTATCAAAACGTAAAAATTTTCTAACGAAAATTTAATACTACCTTAATGGAACTTCGTAAATACTTATAAAAATATTTACGAATCAGTTTATAGAAACGAGGTCTCGATACCTCATTTTCTAAAACCATTTGACCTAAAATTTTACTTCTCGAAGTAATTATAAAACTTCATTTGCCAGTTCAAAAATCTTTCTAAAACCAAATTTGACTCATAAATACTAAATAATAAAATTTACGAGCTTACTCGTCGAATTTAGTGGCCTCGAACCATTGTTTTTGACACCACTGAAAATCTGGCTATTACATGTGGCTTATACGCCCGTGTGGCAGACCATGTGGCATTATTCCTAGACATGGTTTGCCCTGACTCACTTATAAAAGAACACACACCTTTCACCGGTAGCCCCAACGACATTCCTCACGTTCAAATCTAATCTGATGTACCTAAATTGGTTCATTCAAATGACATTTATGCAAAAATTAAGGATGAATTTCAAGATTTATCAAGATTAATGGAAGATTTCAGCAAGAATTGCAAGATATCGTAATTGGATTGAAAGGTTAGCGTGGATTGATGCTATTTTAGATTTTATGAGTTCTACTAATTGAAACAAGAATACTTACCAAACTTTTGATGTAGATACGGGGCTATGGATGATAAATTTGACAACCAGTAGAGAAACGATTTAACAGAGATTGATTTTGATTCAGGAAAAGAAAAAATAATTCTCAACAATAAAATGAAATTATGATGAAGAGAAAATGGGGAGAAAAGAAAATAAGAAGATATAGAGAAAAGGAGAAACTCTAATTGGAATGAAAAATAAAACAAAATTCTTATGTAATTAGGAAAAGAAGGACTAAATACCTAGGGTTTTCAAACCCTAGGGGCAGCATGTAATTTTCCCCTTATCTGCCGAAAATAAAAATGCATTTTCGAGAAGTTATGGCTCGAACTTATTTTCACAAGGAAAAGAATGAATGCTTAAGCATTAGGCTGTTGCCCATTTTTTGTTAAGTTGTTACTCCAAAAAATATATATTCTAATGTGATTTTTATCCTAGTTTGCTCAGATTAAAAAGGAAAGAAATGGGAGAGGAGTGGATAAAACCTAAAACCTCTAAGGAGTGCACTAACTACTTAACTAGCAAACTTGTTCAATTTCTTTGTTAATTATTTCAATTAACCCCCTATATTTTGGGGCGTAAAAATAATTATAAACTATTTTAAATATAATTAAGATATAAGAAAAGAAATGAATATCTAGAAATGTAACATCCTGATTTAGGACCTAGTTGGAATAGTGGTGCGAGACCACAAATTTGAGGTTTATGAATGAGTTTTTGAGGTTTATGCTATGTATGCATGCTAGTGTGAAAGTTTCATGAAGCAATTTTGTGAAATTGCGATTGAATTGTCCAAAAGGACTAAATTGAAAAAGTTGAAAAATGTGAGATTCTAGAAGCTATTTGTGTGAAATAGCTTTAGAATATTAATTAGAGGTCCTTAAATAGCAATTTTCCCAATTTCTAATTTTTGGTCAAAATTGGGCATGGATGAGTTAAAATAGAAAGTTTATCAAAAAGGGCATTTTGATCATTTAACAATTAAGTGATTAAAATAGGAGAAAAGATGACAAATTCATTCATCTTCTTCTCCAAGGCTGCCAAAAATTGAGAGAGCCATTGTTAGGGTTCTTCAAAATTTTCAAGCTTGCTAGTAAGTGCATCTAAGCCCCGTTTTTGATATTCTTTTTATTTTTGAAGTCCTTGTTGCATGAGTAAGCTATTTTTAGCTATTTGATGAGCTATGATGGATGTTCAAAAATGTGGCCATGTATGAAATGCATGTATTTTGATGTTTTATGTAAGATTATGAAAGCTTGATGTAGTAGAAACATCTTTTGCTAAATGAGTTTCCATAGAAAATGCATGTAGGGACTAGTTTGTAAAAATCTTGAGTTTGGTCATACATGTGTGATGTAGTGAGAATTGATGATTGCTTTAGTTGAGTAAGTGATTCGGCTAAGCATGAAAGGCTAGAAAGTTGAATAAAAATCACTTTACGAGCCTTGGGGTAATAGCGTAAATATGAGAAAGTTTAGGGGCAAAAGGGTAATTTTGCCAAAGTATGAGATGTGGGTCAATTTAGTCAATGTGTATATTTATGAGTTGAATTATCATTATAGATCAAGAAAGACAAAGCCCAGATCGAAACCGAGGCAAGAGCAAAGTGGTGGACTAAATTGCACATTTCTATACTTTTGAGTATCGAGGTAAGTCTATGTATAAACAATGCATTCATACTTACAATTTGTTAATGCTAGCTAGTGTATAGCATGGTTGAGAATGATTGAGAACCTATTTGGTTCAAGTGGAATGAATGTGATAGATTTTGTGAATGGATGAATGATTGAGTAAATAGATATGTGAATGTGTAGCGATAATGCTAAAAGATGGGCTAAGTGCGATACCATCTTAATGCATAATGACGATGAGCTGGCTATGTGCGACGCTATCGTTGGGTATATTGTCTAGTGGGCTATGTGCGAAACCACTACATTACCTTTATGGTAGGCTAAGTGCGATACTACCTTATTTATTGATTTTGGTGGGCTAAGTGCAGAACCACCGAGACATTAGCTGTGTGGATTTGCTGTGTGGATGTATTATCGGGAAATAATGATATGTTGTATATTGTGTAAATGTGATATTGAATGCAGGGGTGCATGTCAATGGTTATGAGTAAGTGACTCATGATGTGTTGGAAATGTGGTAAGAGATAGAAAGAGTAAGCATAGTTGTACATTATATGTTAGTATAATGCTAATTGTTGTTTAGCTTATACTATGGTGCTTAATTGTTTATGTGTAAACTTATTAAGCTCAAAGCTTACTTCCTTTCTTTTCCCTTATCTTATAGAGCAAAAGTGTTGAATCGAAATACGAGGGTCAATTGGAAGATCGCCCACACTATCAGCACACTCTGGTACATGAGACTCAATGTTTTGTATATGGCATGTATAGGGGGTAGACAAGTTAGTGAATTTTGTTGTAAATGGCTATGATGTGTTGGCCTTTAGATGGATAATCTATTTTGTATAATGCCATAGTTGTTGGCACTTTATTATATGAAAAGATGTAGTTATCTATGTGAGATTGTACTTCCTATGAGTTGATTATGGAGGTGTTGAATGAGTGCATGTTTTGTATGCTATAAGGGTGAAAAGAACTTGGCATATAGCTTTGTTCTTGTCCATGTGGATAGACACACGAGCGTGTGTCTAGGCCATGTGTGACACACGGTCAGCCCATGGGTGTGTGGCTTGGCCGTGTGTCCCCTGCATGTTAGTATTTCAAATCAGAATAGACCACGGACTAGCCACACGGGCATGTGCCTAGGGCGTGTGGGTTAATCAGTGTTGGCCACGAGTTAGCCACACGGGCATGTGTCTAGACTCTAGGCCGTGTAAGTGAAGTCAGTGTTCACCACGGTTGGAGAGCATGGGCGTGTGTGTCTACACACGGGCGTGCATCATCTTACACGGGCGTGTGAGCCCTGTATAAAAGAGAAAAAAAATTTAAGATCGTAAGAGTTTTTGATATGGTCTCGAGAGCCCTCGAGTGTTTGAGTGAGGTCTCGTAAGTCGAGATTGAGGTTGTTGTGATGGCCAAAGAGAGTGGTCATGTTGAGCCTAAGTGGCGATCTTGAGGATTTTAATACGGTAATGCCTCGTGCTTGGTTTCAGCCTTGAATACGGGTAAGGGGTGTTACATTTAGTGGTATCAGAGCTATGGTTTAGTCGATTCTAGGACTACCATAGCGGGTGTAAGAGTCTAGCTATACATGCCATAAGTGTACAATGATAGTGTGATGGCTTCTGATGATTTTAAATTTTATTTTATATAGAATATGGATTCCGATCCATTGACTACTGATGAAGCAGCTAGTAATGCGCCGGTTCCTGCGCAAGGAACCATGCCTGTTCAAAGTGGACCCGAGGCTAGGGGTCAAGGGGAAGGGGCACAGAAAGCCTTTCTCTAGATGATGAGTAATTGGTACTCGAATTACGTCCGAGCGAACCGTAACGCTCAACCTCCTCCACCTCCCCCTATACCTCAGCCATTTCCTGTGGCTCCTCAAGGTATTGATGTAGTGAGGATATCGAAACCCCCAGTAGATAAGATTGGAAAACACGGGGCTGAAGAGTTTAGAGCTAAGGTTGATGATGACCCTGAGATGGAAGAGTTCTGGTTAGAGAACTCGATGAGAGTGTTTGAGGAACTCTCTTGTACATCTGAAGAGAGCTTGAAGTGTGTCGTATCCTTACTGAGGGACTCGGCATACCATTGATGGAAGGCGTTGAAGTCGGTGAGTCCCGAGAGAGAGCGGGTGACGAGGACTTCTTTACGGAAGAGTTCCGGAAGAAGTATATAAGCCAACGATTTCTTGATCGAAAAGGAAGGAATTCCTTGAGTTGAAGCAAGGAAGAATGTCAGTAGCGGAATATGAGCGTTACTTTGTTAGGCTTAGCAAATACGCTCAAGAATGTGTGTCGACAGAGACCATTTTGTGTAAGAGGTTCGAAGACGGATTGAATGAGGACATCAAACTCCTAGTGGGTATTTTAGAGTTAAAAGAATTTGTGGTGTTGGTCGAAAGAAAGGGCAAGTAAGGTAGAAGAGTTGAGTACTGAGAAAAGAGAAGGGGGTGTGAGTGAAGCCCGAGATGCTAGAAAGAGTTCGATGGGCAAGTCGTATCAAGCCCAGTCGAAAAGGTCCAAGGAAGTGAGTCCTAGGACGATAACACCAGTGGGTTATTCGCATCAAGACTTGGGCAATACCCGTTCAGGTTCGAGAGTCCCAGCCACTTCGATGGAAAGTGTGGGCCATCCAAAGAACAAACTGGAGTGTCCAAGTTGTGGTAGATATCACACCGGAGAGTGTTGGGGTAATGATAAAGCTGTTATAAGTGTGGTTCCCCAACCATTTTATCTGAAACTGCCCCGAGAGGGATGATAAGGAAGATAAGCTAGAGATGAGATCCAGTGACGTGTCTGCAAGGGGTAGACCACCAAGGAACCTGAGAGGCAGGAATAATGGTAGAGGTGCATCTAGAGACTCTGCTGTGAGACCGGAGGGTCGGGCACCTGCGAGGACGTATGCCATTCGCGCTCGTGAAGAGGCATCCTCCCCTGATGTGATAACGAGTACTTTTTTCTCTCTTTGACACCCTTGTTATTGCTTTAATAGATCCAGGGTCTATTCATTCTTATATTTGCATGAGATTGGCATCTAGTTTGAGTATGACTGTTGAGTCTACGGACTTTGTGGTTAAGGTGTCAAACCCGTTAGGTAAACTTGTGTTAGTGGACAATGTGTGTAAGAATTGTCCTTTGATGATTGAGAGTCATTGCTTTTCGGCAAACCTGATGTTGTTGCCATTTGATGAGTTTGATTTAATCCTAGGCATGGATTGGTTGACTACCCATAGTGTCTTAGTGAACTGTGGTAGTAAGTTTATTGAATTGAAATGCGAGAGTGGAGATGTGGTTCGGGTTGAATCAGGTGGATCAGATAGTCTACCAGTGATGATTTCTACCTTAGTGGCTGATAAATGCTTGAGAAAAGGGTGTGAGTCCTATCTTGCTTTTCTGTTGAATACTCAAGAGGTTGGAGTAAAGTTTGAAATAGTGCCAGTTGTATGTGAGTATCCGGATGTATTCCCGGAAGAGTTACCCGGATTACCTCCAGTGAGAGAGGTTGAGTTTGGGATTGAGTTAGTTCCGGGAACGGCACGTATTTCGATTGCTCCATATAGGATGGCACCTTTAGAGTTGAAAGAAGCTGAAGGGTCAGTGCAAGAGTTGACAGATAAGGGTTTTGCAAGACCAGAGCTACTCACCAGTGGGTGCTCGGTATTGTTTGTGAAGAAGAAAGATGGGTCTATGAGGTTGTGTATAGACTATAGACGACTTAACAAAGTGACGGTTAAGAATAAGTATCCTTTACCAAGAATTGATGATTTTTGATCAAGCTGAAGGGAGCTACGAGTGTTCTCAAGATAGACACGAGGTCAGGTTATTATCGGGTTGAGAGTGAAAGAGCGAGGATGTGTTGAAAGCGCATTTCGGATAAGGTATGGCCATTATGAGTTTTTGGTTATGCCGTTTGGTTTGACGAATGCACCGACAATTTTTATGGATCTGATGAACCGTGTTTTCAGACCGTATGTGGACAAGTTTGTAGTTGTCTTCATTGATGACATATTGATCTATTCTCGGGATGAGAACGATCATGAAGAACATTTGAGAATTGTCTTGTAAACTTTAAGAGATAAGCAGTTGTACGCTAAGTTTAGCAAGAGTGAGTTTTGGCTCCGAGAGGTCGGATTTCTAGGACACATTGTGTCGAGTGATGGTGTTAGAGTTGACCCGAGTAAGATATCGACTGTTGTGGATTAGAAACTGCCGAGGAACGTGTCGAAAATCAGAAGTTTCTTGGGATTAGTAGGATATTACAGACGTTTCGTAAAGGGGTTCTCTGTGATTGCTACCCCGATGACAAAACTATTGCACAAAGATGTCAAGTTTGAATGGACTGAGACATGTCAACAGAGTTTCGAGAGACTGAAAACAATGTTGACTGAGGCACCAGTTTTGGTTCAACCAGAATTGGGGAAAGAGTTCGTGGTTTACAGTGACGCGTCGTTTAATGGTCTTGGTTGCGTATTGATGCAAGAGGGTAAGGTAGTCACTTACGCCTCGAGACAGTTGAAACCGCACAAGAAGAATTATCCGACTCATGATTTGGAGTTGGCTGCGATTGTTTTCGCGTTAAAGATTTGGCGACATTACTTATATGGTGAGAAGTACCGAATCTTTACGGATCACAAGAGTTTGAGATATTTGATGGATCAGAAGGATCTGAATTTGCGACAGAGACGGTGGCTTGAGTTATTGAAAGACTATGAGTTAGTCATTGACTACCACCCGGGAAAAGCGAATGTGGTTGCGGATGCCCTGAGTAGGAAATCCGTGTATGCTCCAAGAGTTATGAGCACGAGTTTAGCATTGTCTGATGATGGTGCTATTTTGGCAAAATTGCGAGCTAAGCCACTATTTGTTCAACAGATATGTGAGGCTCAGAGAAATGATAGTGAGATGCTAGCTAAGAGAGCTAAGTGTGAATCAGAAAGTGATTCCGATTTTCGAGTGGGCTCGAATGGTTGTTTCTTTGTCACCGTGATGTAATTTGTGTACCAAGAGATGAGGAGTTAATCTGAAAGGTTTTGCATGAGGCCCATGGTGGATGTTTGTCGATACATCCGGCAAGGCGATGTAAATTTACAATGACTTGAAGAAGTATTATTGGTGGCGGGTATGAAAAGAGATTTTTGAGTTCGTGACAAAGTGTCCGATTTGTCAACAAGAAAAAATTTGAGCATCAAGTGCCTTGGGATTGCTTGACCCGAGTGTTGGTACCGAATGGAAGTGGGATCGGGTTACCATGGATTTTTGTGACGGGGTTGCCGATGACTCAGAAAAGAGAGATCTGTGTGGGTTGTTGTGGATAGACTAACGAAGTCGGCTCACTTTATTCCAAAGATGCGTGTTGATTATTCCTTTGGATAAGTTATTGAATTGTATGTTCTTGAGAGATAGTGAGGTTACATGGTGTACCTGTGTCTATAATATCGGATAGGGATTCGAGGTTCACTTCGAGGCTTTGGAAGAGGTTGCAAGAGGCTTTGGGAACAAAGTTGAATTTCAGTACTGCGTTCTATCCGCAAACCGATGGTCAGTCTGAAAGAGTGATTCAAGTTCTCGAAGATATGCTTCGATGCTGTGTGTTAGAATTCGAAGGTAGTTGGGAGAGATATCTACCTTTAGTCGAATTTACTTACAACAACAGTTATCAGTCAAGTATACGGATGGTTCCTATGAGGCCTTGTATGGTCGTAAGTGTCGGACTCCTTTGTATTGGACCGAGCTTAGTGAGAATCAGATCCATGGAGTCGATCTTGTGAAAGAGACTGAGGAGAAAGTGAAAATAATCCGTAATAGTCTGAAAGTTGCTTCGGACCTACAGAAGTCGTACACGGATCTGAAAAGAAAAGAAATTGAGTTTGAAGTTGACGATAAAGTGTTTTTGAAAGTGTCCCCATGAAAGAAGATTATGAGGTTTGGACGAAAAGGAAAATTAAGTCGAAGATTCATAGGGCCGTATGAGATTACAGACAGAGTTGGGCCAGTAGCTTACCGGTTGGCTTTACCGGTAGAGTTGGAAAAGATTCATAATGTGTTCCATGTGTCGATGTTGCGACAATATCGCTCCGATCCTTCACATGTGATTCCTTCGACGAAAATTGAGATAAGTCCGAATATGTCTTATGATGAAGAGCCGATTAAGATCTTGGCTCGAGAAGTGAAACAGTTGAGAAATAAGAGCATAGCACTAGTGAAAGTGTTATGGCAGAAACACAGTGTGGAAGAGGCTACATGGGAAACGGAAGAAGCTATGAGAGAGCAACATCCAAACCTCTTTACTGGTAAGATTTTTGGGGGCGAAAATCTCTAAAGGGGGGAGAGTTGTAACATCCTGATTTAGGGCCTAGTCGGAATAGTGGTGCGAGACCATAAATACGAGGTTTATGAATGAGTTTTTGAGGTTTATGCTATGTATGCATGCTAGTGTGAAAGTTTCATGAAGCAATTTTGTGAAATTGCGGTTGAATTGTCCAAAAGGACTAAATTGCAAAAGTTGCAAAATGTGATATTCTAAAAGCTATTTGTGTGAAATAGCTTTAGAATATTAATTAGAGGTCTTAAATAGCAATTTTCCCAATTTCTAATTTTTGAACAAAATTGGGCATGGATGAGTTAAAATAGAAAGTTTATCAAAAAGGGCATTTTGGTCATTTAATAATTAAGTGATTAAAATAGGAGAAAAGATGACAAAATTCATTCATCTTCTTCTCCAAGGCTACCGAAAATTGAGAGAGTCATTGTTAGGGTTCTTCAAAAGTTTCAAGCTTGCTAGTAAGTGCATCTAAGCCCCGTTTTTGATATTCTTTGTATTTTTGAAGTCCTTGTTGCATGAGTAAGCTATTTTTAGCTATTTGATGAGCTATGATGGATGTTCAAAAATGTGGCCATGTATGACATGCATGTATTTTGATGTTTTATGGAAGATTATGAAAGCTTGATGTAGTAGAAACATCTTTTGCTAAATGAGTTTCCATAGAAAATGCATGTAGGGACTAGTTTGTAAAAATCTTGAGTTTGGTCATACATGTGTGATGTAGTGAGAATTGATGATTGCTTTAGTTGAGTAAGTGATTCGGCTAAGCATGAAAGGCTAGAAAGTTGAATAAAAATCACTTTACGAGCCTTGGGGTAATAGCGTAAATATGAGAAAGTTTAGGGGCAAAAGGGTAATTTTGCCAAAGTATGAGATGTGGGTCAATTTAGTCAATGTGTATATTTATGAGTTGAATTATCATTATAGATCAAGAAAGACAAAGCCCGGATCGAAACCGAGGCAAGAGCAAAGTGGTGGACTAAATTGCACATTTCTATACTTTTGAGTATCGAGGTAAGTCTATGTATAAACAATGCATTCATACTTACAATTTGTTAATGCTAGCTAGTGTATAGCATGGTTGAGAATGATTGAGAACCTATTTGGTTCAAGTGGAATGAATGTGATAGATTTTGTGAATGGATGAATGATTGAGTAAATAGATATGTGAATGTGTAGCGATAATGCTAAAAGATGGGCTAAGTGCGATACCATCTTAATGCATAATGACGATGAGCTGGCTATGTGCGACGCTATCGTTGGGTATATTGTCTAGTGGGCTATGTGCGAAACCACTACGATTACCTTTATGGTAGGCTAAGTGCGATACTACCTTATTTATTGATTTTGGTGGGCTAAGTGCAGAACCACCGAGACATTAGCTGTGTGGATTTGCTGTGTGGATTAGCTGTGTGGATGTATTATCGGGAAATAATGATATGTTGTATATTGTGTAAATGTGATATTGAATGCAGGGGTGCATGTCAATAGTTATGAGTAAGTGACTCATGATGTTTTGGAAATGTGGTAAGGGATAGAAAGAGTAAGCATAGTTGTACATTATATGTTAGTATAATGCGAATTGTTGTTTAGCTTATACTATGGTGCTTAATTGTTTATGTGTAAACTTACTAAGCTCAAAGCTTACTCCCATTCTTTTCACTTGTCTTATAGAGCAAAAGTGTTGAATCGAAATACGAGGGTCAATTGGAAGATCGCCCACACTATCAGCACACTCTGGTACATGAGACTCAATGTTTTGTATATGGCATGTATAGGGGCTAGACAAGTTAGTGAATTTTGTTGTAAATGGCTATGATGTGTTGGCCTTTAGATGGATAATCTATTTTGTATAATGCCATAGTTGTTGGCACTTTATTATATGAAAATATGTAGTTATCTATGTGAGATTGTACTTCATATGAGTTGATTATGGAGGTGTTGAATGAGTGCATGTTGTGTATGCTAGAAGGGTGAAAAGAACTTGGCATATAGCTTTGTTCTTGTCCATGTGGATAGACACACGGGCGTCTGTCTAGGCCATGTGTGACACACGGTCAGCCCATGAGCGTGTGACTTGGCCGTGTGTCCCCTGCATGTTAGTATTTTAAATCAGAATAGACTACGGACTAGCCACACGGGCGTGTGGGTTAATCAGTGTTGGCCACGAGTTAGCCACACGAGCGTGTGTCTAGACTCTAGGCCGTGTAAGTGAAGTCAGTGTTCACCACGGTTGGAGAGCATGGGCGTGTGTGTCTACACACGGGCGTGCATCATCTTACACGGGCGTATGAGCCCTGTATAAAAGAGAAAAAAAATTTAAGATCGTAAGAGTTTTCGATATGGTCTCGAGAGCCCTCGAGTGTTTGAGTGAGGTCTCGTAAGTCGAGATTGAGGTTGTTGTGATGGCCAAAGAGAGTGGTCATGTTGAGCCTAAGTGGCGATCTTGAGGATTTTAATACGGTAACGCCTCGTGCCTAGTTCCGGCGTTGAATACGGGTAAGGGGTGTTACAAGAAATGCATAGGAACTTTGCTGGCACTTGAATGTACTGCCTCACCAATCCCGTCGAAGATTAAATGGGCAACCAGAAAAGTTTGGAATAAGGATTCGAAGGATGTTATTCCTGAGGAAATGACCATGGAGGATAATTTTTCGAGGAAAGTATCATTCAAATAAATGTTGATAGCGAATGTAGGTGACGTTGCTAGGGGATCTGCTAGTGTTGTAAATGCAGGATTAGATAATGAGGAGTTTGAAATTTTGGAAGGGGATGACAATGTTTCCTTGGACGGACCTTACCCAGAGATTTTTTTCCGATTAGGTTCAAGAAATGTTTGATAAGAATATGGAACAGGATGTAGTAGTAAGGCTACTGGGTCACATGATTAGCTACAAAGCTTTTCTAAACATAATTCAGACACTTTGGAAGCCGATGGGTTCGTACCAAATAATCGACATTTATAACAACTACTTCTTAGTGAAATTTGTTGTGTACCAAGATTACTCCAAAGCGCTGACAGAGGGACCTTGGGTAGTCTATGGGAACTACCTCACCGTTCAACATTGGAGTCATCACTTCGCCACGAAAGAACATCCCTAAAAAATTATGGTGTGGATGTGATTGTCAGGCTTGTCTTATAGATTCTACAATAAAAAGCTTTTGCGATTATAGCAAAAATGCTGAGAAGTGTGGTGAAAATCGATTATAACACAACGACATGTAAACGAGGGAAGTTTGCAAGTTTTTTTGTAGTTGTCAATTTGCATAAGCCTCTTAAAGCGTTTGTGGGAATTGATAGCATTTCTTATTGTGTTGAATACTATAGGCTTCCTTCGATATGCTATAAATGAGGATGCTATGGCCACATCAAAAATGAGTATCCGTCAGAGGTTGAGGGAAGAGAGTTAGATCGGTCTGTTATGAGGGATCCTTGGTTGATGATGCCTTCGGGTGAGAAAATAGATGATGGCCAAATCAGTTTTGGACTTAGGATGCAAATGCCTAGTAAAAAATGGTGCCTAGTGAAAAATTTGGCAGCAAATATTTCTGGAAAGAATCTAAGCGACGTGAAATCTAAACCAAAAAATACTCTATTTGATGCCTTAATATCGTTGGAAGAGCCAAGATTGGAGGGATCTGATGGAGTTATGAGGGATGAGATTGTGGAAATTAAATCTTGTGGAAATGGAAAGTCGGTTGAGAAGGAAGATGAAAATCAGGAAAAGGGGAGTGGGATCATGAGAAATAAAGGGGATGAAAAAAAGAACGAAGTAAGAAAGTTAAATGGAGCCTTAAAATTGAGTCAAATGAAAGCTAGGCCAAGTGGTGTATCTAGGCCTGAAATGAAGAGAAGTGGCTTAGAGTAAGCCACATGTGGGCCGGTTGTAACGCCCTTAATAATTTGTTTTTGTTTCTATAAAAATCTGACACAATTGTGTATCTGCTTCAGTGGTTAAGTGTTCTGGGGGTGTGTTTGAGGTCTTGGGTTCAAGCCCTACCTTTAGCAAATTTTGGCTATTTTTAGATCCAAGCCTTACCCTTGTTGAGCGGGCATATATAAAATTGTCTGTTAATCCATATCAGAATAAGCTGCTGGTTCGAATGGTAAGGGAGTTGTTGTGTTGGAGGTCCTGTGTTTGAATACCTACGCAAGCAAGGATTATATTTTTGCTCAGTTGCAAGTGAGAGTTTCGGTGGAATTGGGTTTCTGAGAAGGTTGGTTGTTGGTGGGTTAGTGGGGAGAGATTTGAGGGATTTGGGAGTTATCTTTGATTATTTTTATTTTTTATTCTTTTTTTTTTCAAAATTTCCCCTCTTTCCAGAAAAGAAACTAACGTCAATTTTTCATTTTCCTTCCCTTTTGCTCTTCGATTTCAATTGCTGCTTCTCTCTATTATGTTTTGTTCGATTGTTGCTTATCTAAAATTTATTTCTCCGAATTACCGATTCAAGGTTTATATTTTCTGTTTTGGCAGCAGAGAATCGTGTAGAAAGGGGCTCTCCTCGTGCTGATTTGTAGTTGAAATCATGCAGGGTTTTTAGGTAAGTGATAAGTGATCGTATTAAAACTTTTGTTGGTTTCGTGGTTTCAGATTAACCTTAGTTTTAGACTGATTTTGGGGGTTTGCTGTGTTGATCTTTAGTTTTTGAAGGGTTCGTGTTTGCAGTAGCATCAAAACGATACCAGGTGTGTACCTGTAACACAAAAAACGAGGCTTTGGCAAAAGCCAAAAAACTGTTTTGTCGACTCCACACGAGCGTGTGGTCGCCCGTGTGGTTGGCCGTGTGCGAGACACGACCGTGTGATTGATGAAGGCATGGTCATGCACAAGACACGACCGTGTGGTGGTGCGAGTGTGACCGTGTGGGCCACACTGACATACCACACAGGCGTGTGGATCTTGGGCCAGGCTGTGTGAGCCACACGGGCAAGGCCAATCTGGGTGTGTTGACCCATATTTCTGAATTTTTCCCTAGGGTCGCATGGGTCGTTCCGATCGACTGTGGGCCTATCGTAGGGTCGGTACGGGCTAACCAAACCCTAAAACTATAGATCTGATAGTCTGATATTCTACTGTGAGTATGATAATGCTATGCATGTTTGATTATTTCATTATCTGTATATAAAACATGTTGAGCATGATTAATCTGTTATTTCTGTATCTGTTTTCTGTATCTGTTTTTGGGTGGGATTTGCATATGTGGAGGAAGTGTTCTGTATCGCGATCATCGTCTATATTCTGGTAGCTTGGCTGCACATTATCTGATATGTGTCATAATGGCACGATATGGTGTGTAGGGTTTGGTGGGTGTTTATAACCCCACATGCTGTGAGGATGGTCGGAATTGGTGTGTAAAGGATGGGGGTAAGATTTTGATTATCTGATCTGTATATCTGACTCTGTTATCTAAATCTGAAATGGGCATGAGCCCGAACCTGTATTTGATTGTATGTGAGTTTTCTGCATATTTGCATGTCTACTTCTATTGGGTTACACACTGAGTTTACGTAAACTCACCTCTATTTGTCTGTTCTGTTCAGGTAATCCACAGACTTAGACGGATCGGTGCGGCGGAGTCTTGCGGTGACTACTAGTATACGAACTAAATTTAGTTAAAGGTTTTATTTTTTTAAAAAAAATATTTTTGTGGGTTTTGTATTAATTGGACTCTCCGGACTAACGATTTAATTTTTGGGATTTGGATTTTGTTTTAATATGTTGTTTGGATAACTCGCTAAAAACACGGTTTCATTAAAATAAAGGTTTTCTAAAAACATGAACTGCCTTCTTGATATTCAACGATTTTTGTAAGCTTCTGCTAATAAACACGTTTTGAGGCAAATTAATTAACTGAACAAACGTTTTGACAGTGTATAAAAGCAAACAAGAGTTGAAAAACTGGAATGGTTTTATTGTATAAATTTCGTTATCAAAGCCCATTCTTTGTGATACCTCCGGATTCGGCCATAACGTCTAGGCCGGACTTAGGGTGTTACATTTAGTGTATCAGAGCCAAGTTGCAAAACTCGGGCTGTGAATTTTGGGTTCCAAAATTTTGTTTCAAAAGAATTGATTTTCAAATAGTTTGAATAAATTGAGAAAGTATGTGATACACCGAGTCTCCAGCGCCAATCCTGTAAGTATCTCTGTACCGAAGTAGTTAGAGACTAAAACTTCTGAAAACATCTCTGAACTTCTGATAATTTATGCATAAAATATCTGTTAATAAATACTGGAACTGATGCATAAAACTTTATAATGTAGATAAAATTTGAATTATACGATGAGCGCTCGTGGAACTCGCGGACGTGGTATTCGTGGCCGTTGTAGAGGCCGTAGGGGGCTCGAGCTGAGTCTCCTCTCTGGGCAGTATGCCAAACTTAGATACAAGTGAGACACCGATTTTGCATGCTACTGAGACTGGGTCTTAGAGCTGTTCCACTGAGGACGACGCACTGTCCCAAGCCATGTTGAGGATATTAGAGAGGGTCGTTGGACCCCATTCTGGATCTGGGGGCCGTGGGTCGGTAAATGAACAACTCTGGTAAAATAGAGCTGAGCTATTAAAGGGTGTCACTGGAGTCACCCCTACAGTGGCCGAGTATTGGTTGGAAGCCACTGAGAGGATTATGAATGATTTAGACTGTACTCCCAAGCAGAAATTTAAGGGTGCAGTCTTTTTGCTTCGCGACGAGGCATATCAGTTGTGGTTGATGGTTGAGGAGTGTACTCAGCCTGATCGTCTGAACTTGGATTTCTTTAAGACTGCCTTCTAGGGGAAATATGTGGGGGCGAACTATGTGGATGCTCGTAGGCGTGAGTTCATGAATCTCACGCAAGGCGGTAGATCAGTGGTCGAGTATGAGGCCGAGTTTCTGAGGTTGAGCCGCTACGCTTGAGGCATGGTGGCATCTGAGTATGAGAGTGTGTCCGTTTTGAGGACGGCTTGAAAGGCAGTTTGAGGGTTCTGATTGCTCCACAGAGGGAGCGGGAGTTCGCGGTTCTGGTTGAGAAGGCGAAGATCACCGATGATGTTAAGCGCGTGGAGCGTTAGAATAGGGACCGAGAGAAGGGTAAGAATAAGAGGGATTCAGAGCCCTCTAGTTCTGTTCAGAAGCCTAAGAAAAAGGCTAGACCTGATGGGCCAGTTAGAGTGGGGGTTCCTATTGCTCCTACTAGGATTCAGCGATTCGGTGATTGTGGTAGGCGTAATCCAGGCGACTGTTCGAGGAGGATAGGGGCTTGTCTGAGGTGTGGGTCTGATCGTGTGTCGAGAGTCTTAATATTTATATAATGAATGATCTAGCCTAGAAACTAACTATCACCATGATTGAGGCAAGCCCACCTATCGAACAGTAGTATAGCTTAGTGGCAAGACCGGAATGTCGAACCCAAAGGAACCAAAAGTACTAATACTGACTTTCTTTTTATTATTTAGCCTAAGAATTAAGGGATTTGTTGTTTAGTCTAAAATTAACTAACTACTAAGCTAAAGAAGCTAAGACACAGAGAATGAATTGGGGAAAATACTTGTGGGAAAAACCAATTGATTAAGACAATACCCAAGGAAGAATCCACCTAGACTTCACTTGTTATTTAACTCTGAACCAGACGATTTATTTACTTGACTTGATCCGTAGGATTCCCTAATTTATATTAATACCTCTCTCGAGGCTACTAACGTCTAACCCTAGGTTGATTAATTGAAATCTCTTTCTAATTAAAACCCCTAGGATTACATTAACTCGATCTATGGACTCCCATATTAGGTTTGACCCTAATCCGGCAGATTTTCGTCATCCTATCTCTAGGGTTGCGATCAACTCCGCTTAACTATACTAGATCTACTCTTAAATAGGGAATATTCCTCCACTGCCTAAGCACATCAATACTTGAATCAATATCTGAAATATCAAAACAAGAATTAAGAACACATAGTTAAGAACAAATCAAGTATTTATCATATAGTTCAGAAAACAATAACAAGATCCGTCTTAGGTTTCATCCCCCTCAGGTATCTGATGGGTTTAGTTCATAATCATAAAAGAATACACCTCAGAAGAAAATATAAAACAAAACATAAGAAAACCCTAAAACCCCCTGAAGGAATTGAAGGAGAGATCCTCCGTCTTGAGTATGATTTCGGCTTCTTGAGATGAATCAACTGGCTTTCTTCGAGTAAATCCCACAATTCTAACCTCTCTGGCTTGGCTCCTTGGCCTAGCTGGATGCGCCCCTCAAGGTTGGCCTTTAGGGTGTTTATATAGGCTTTTAGAATGTCTTTCTTTGCCTCTAAGTACCCTATTCCGAGTGAAATTCCTCTTTTTCACGGAAGGGACACGCCCGTGCAATACGCCCGTGTGAATCGGATCCAGACTGTGGTCAAGCCTGCTAAAGGGGCACGGTCGTGTGGCTTGGGCCCAGGCCGTGTTAATTTCTTACTTTGGGCCATTTGGTCCGTTTTTGGCCCGTTTCTCGTTCTTTTCATCCTCCTATGCTTCCCTAAGTATAAAACATGAAATTAAAGGATTAGGAGCATCAAATTCCACAAGTTAAGGGATAAATCATCCAAAAGTACGCTAAATGTGGGATTAAAATATGTATATATTACGGTTTATCAAATACCCCCACACTTAAGCTTTTGCTTGTCCTCAAGCAAAATCCTCAACTTACAATTAAGAACTAACTTTCTTCAGTTCATGATCTTCATCAATAATGTTTCATCATAATCCATAGATAATTCATACATGGATAATTCAACTCAAAGAGTCCTAAAGATTCAAACAATCTAAGTCATATATTTTTATAGCATGAAAACATAGGTGTTTCCCCTCATCTAAATAATTACCTTTAATTCAAAATCGACAAAAATTGACATTCTCACTAAAGGTTCACTCAAATCACTCAAAGTGTTTAAGGTTCAAGAAAAAGCACTCATAAGTCAAACATGAAAAGTTAATCCCATAGGCTTGCTTAAAAATAAAATCTCCACCACTATAATATGAGATGATACATAAATCAAAAGGTCTTTAAAAGGGTTGTAACGGGGCTTGGGTTAAAGGTGTGGATAAAGGCTGAATTAGAGGGTTAGTATCGAGACTGAATTGACAAATTACCTAACTAGAAAGTTGGACTAATACTGAATAATTACATCAATTGAAAACCTAATACTAATAACATGAGCTTCTTCTCAAATTATGAAATTAACTACTTAAACTCCAATAACAAATAAGTAATAATGAATAGATTCCTAATAAATAATTTTTTTTAAGAACGAATCATTAAGTACAATAATATAGAATTTGATAAATGAAATAAAGGAAATAGTTAAGTAACTGATCAAATCAAATCTCGATATAAGGGTAGTCAAGAGAGATGGCGATAACAAATACAAAGTGGGTTTTGGGTTAATATTAATGGGTGAGTCAAGAATTGGGTTGTTAGTCTTAAAAGGGGTTCACTAGGGGTTAATTATGAAGGTAGGCTTTTTATGGAGTAAGTGGGTTAAAACCTAAGTGCCTTCATCATCTTAGTATATCAAATCAAATGTGTGGTCTCGACATGTATAATCGAAGCAAGTTCTAGAATAACAAATCAATGTTGACACACTCATAATCGATAAAGTGAGCACGAAAAGGAATGTATGCTATAAAAGGCTCAAGATCTCACAAAAATTATGGGCTTTTGATGTCAACCTTGTAAATTTCAAACTTCAAGGTAATCATTAGATTCAGGTAAACAACCTAACAAATTTTTAATTCTGAAAATAAACTCATCATGCTTGATTCTCTAGTCTCCTAATGTTTAAATCATCACTGCACAATTATCTATGACTTAATCCAAAACATATCAATAAAAATTATAAATCAAAGGAAATTTCATTCTAATAGTAACATGAGAAAATTATTTAAAAACAAGACATAATTCAGGGATTTGAGAATAATGCAAAAAGTTAGGCACTTTTTCAAAATAAAGTTCACCCCCCACACTTAAGATGTACATTGTCCTCAATGTATAAAGATATATATGAAATCATAAGAGATAGGGAGAAGTGAAACTTCCTGAATTTTGGATGGATCCTTGAGTCGGAAGTGTAGAAATTTGATTCGGAGGTGAAAGATAAGTTGGAGAAGGCATCTCTGGTGGTGGTATGGTGGCTGCCCATAATCGTTGTGCTAGATGAAGAAATTGGGTAGCTCGTGAAGAAATAGCCAGGAAATAATAAGAAAAATTCAAAATAAACTAATTATGTATTTAAAGACAAGAAATATAAAGAGAAAGAGTGTAGAAAGTAAAAGACAATAAAAAGAAAAGATTAATGGACTGAAAAGTCCTTATCATTAGACGGTTCGCGGGGTGGGTGTGATATCTAAGGCCGTGGTGTGGTGATTCCCAAATAGCCTGAAGAACCTAAAACCAAGAAAATAGAATAAAATATATTAAATTAAGCATAAGAGAGTCAAAGAGAAGGAAAATAAAGGAGAAGAGAAAAACATAGGTAAAATAATTGGACTCAAATGTCCTTGGCTTGGCGAGTAAATGAAGCGGCCAGCATGAACTTATGTGGCTCGGTCTCTCACGGGGAGACTGTGCTAGGGTCCTTTCGCTTCTTCGGCATGGAGATGGTGGTGAGGATGGTGAAAGAAAAGGAATGAGGGGAAGGGGAAGGGGAAAATTAAGGGAGAGGATAGTGAGAAGGGAAAGGGGTTGGTGGCTGGGAGTTGGTGGAAGAAGGATTTGGGGAGAAGGTGAGAAGAAAGGTGGGTCTTAAATAAGAAACAAGGACCTGTTGCTGCCCACGCCCGTGTGTTGTGGGCGTGTAGAGGTCTCCACACCCATGTCTCTTTCTCAGTGTCGGCCACGGCCTCAAAGCACGGGCTTGTCTCATACCCGTGTGACTTCCTCAGTGTCGGCCACGGCCATATCGCACGGCCGTGGCAATTTATAGCCGTCCGTGATCTGGGGATTTTTCGTCCTTGGTTCGTATGACCTCTGCCATGCCAGTGTGTAAATCCGTGATGCCCACACGGCCACGGCCACGCCCGTGTGCAAGGCCGTGTGGCACGGAAACCTATGCTTTATTTACTTTGGTTAGTCTTTAGTTAGGTACTAAAAATCAAAGATATGAAAATAAAAGGGGGTTAGTGCTCGGGTTGCCTCCCGAGAAGCGCTTGTTTAAAGTCCTAAGCTAGACTTACCTTTCATTCGTACGATCATGGTGGTTTGAGGGGTTGAAAGTCCTCTTCCCTGCTATCAATTCTAACAATATATGGTTTGAGTCGAGCGGTGTTTACCTTAAAAGTTCCAAATTCAAGATTAGTTACCTCGACTATTTCGTATGGGAAGACATTACGTACCTCAAAAGGGATTTCTTCGTTTGTTTTAAGGTCTGAGAAGGCGATTCGAGGGTCTCCCTTATTCAATAATACCTGATCTCCTATCTTGAAGTGATTTGCCGTTCCTATAAGCTCGTTTGGGGGTTCCATTGGTTTTGCTTCGTGTGATTTTGATTTCTCCTTGAAATGTGTCTTCCACTCGTCTAGTTCATCAATATGAAGCCTTCGATCCTCATGAATTACTTCTTTGTTGTCATGATGTCTAGGATCTGTCTCAGTTGTGTGGTTCTGTGGTGCTTCCTGAAAAGAAGGTTTAACTGAATGGTCATTAATAAAATTAATTTTCTCACCTTGATTACTTGATGTCCTAGCCGAGTCAAGAGCATGAAGATTGATTGATTCGTTACCTACACGGAGTATGAGTTCACCTGTACCAACATCAATTTTAGTTCTAGCAGTTGCTAAAAAGGGTCTTCCTAAAATTAAAGGGATCGTGTTGTCCTCATCCATGTCTAAAACGACAAAGTCTATTGGGAATACGAATTTATCAATTTTCACGAGTACATCTTCAATTATACCCCTAAGAATTCTAATAGTTTTATCAGCTAATTGAATGCTCATCCTAGTTTGTTTGGGTTTCCCTAGACCTAGCTGTTTAAACATTTTATAAGGCATAACATTTATACTTGCCCCTAAATCAGCTAAAGCATTATCAACATATAAACTACCAATTAAGCATGGAATTGTAAAACTCCCTGGATCTTTTAATTTTTGTGGTAGTCTATTTTGCAACATTGCTGAGCACACTACGTTTAGTTCCACATGCGACTCCTCGTCTAACTTTCATTTGTTTGTCAAAAGCTCTTTTAAAAATTTTCTTGAATCTGGCATCTGCGAAAGAGCTTCAAGGAACAGAAAGTTAATATGTAATTTCTTTAAAAGTTTAAGAAATTTACCGAATTGTTCGTCTGTGTTGTCTTTCTTCATCGCATCGGGGTATGGTATACGAGGTTGGTACTCTTTAATTACCGATTTTAGTTTGTCATGGTTCACCTCAACCTTACCTTCCTCTAACACATTCTCTTGCCTTAAATTGGGCTCATCTAACCCTACACTATCATGACCTGTTATGGCTTGAATTTGCTCCTTTGGGTTAGTCTCATTGTTGCTTGGAAGGCTTCCTTGCGGTCGTTTGGAGATCAGCTTAGTAAGTTGCCCTAACTGGTTCTCGATCCCTTGAATCGATGCTTGTTGATTTTTAAGTGTTGTTTCGGTGTTTTGGAAACAAGTTTCTGACACCGCTATGAATTTTGTCAAGCATCTCCTCAAGGTTCGGCTTCTTTTCCTGTGGGTAGAAGTTTTGTTGTTGGAAGTTTGGAGGGGTTGTTGTCTCTCGATTTCCTTGACCACCCCATGAAAAATTGGGGTGGTTCCTCCAACTGGATTATAAGTATTACTATAAGGGTTATTTTGGGGTCTAGAATTGTTACCCATATAGTTCATCATTCGATTTTCCATGCCATGTCCGTAGGGTGGGTACTCGGGATTCGCCACACCTCCACTTGTTTCGCTTTGCATTACGGATGTACTGCGAAGAACACAAACCATCAATCTTTTGTTTAACATCTCTACGATTTGATAGCATGGTTGCTCTGCGTCGAGGTTGAAAACTCATTTGCTTTTGTTGGCCTTGTCCTTGTAACTTGCCAGCGATAGTTATTCGGTGACATCTCCTCTATAAACTCGTAGGCCGCCGGGAGTTTTGTTATTTAGCGTTCGCGGCAGTGAATCGATTAGTTGCCTTGTTGAAGGGTTCACACCGTTGTAGAAGGTTTGAACTGAAGCCACAAAGGTAGCCCATGGTGAGGCACCTTCTCAACAAATCCTTGTATCTCTCCCATGCATCATATAGTGTTTCTAGATCCATCTCGCACAAAAGAAGAGATATCATTCCTCAACTTGGCCGTTTTGGCCGGTGGAAAATATTTTAACAAGAATTTTTTGGTCATTTGATACCATGTAGTGATTGACCCTCGTGGAAGAGAATTCAACCACTGTTTGGCTTTATTCCTCAAAGAAAAGGGAAACAACCGAAGACGGATGGCATCATCAGAAACGCCATTTATTTTGAAGGTATCACATAATTCTAGAAAATTCGCTAAGTGTGTGTTAGGATCCTCATCCTACAAACCATCAAACTGAACAAACTATTGTATCATCTGTATAGTGTTAGGTTTCAATTCAAAATTATTTGCAGCAATAGCAGTCTAACAATACTTGACTCAGTTCCTGTTAAATTAGGTTTAGCATAATCATACATAGTTCGAGGAGCATTATTTTCGACCACCTCTGGAGGTAGCGGATTATTCTCAGCCATCTCTTCGGTAGTATTGGTTTCGTCTTCTTGCTCTTTTTCTATGTAATTTAAGCTTCGCCTTATTTCTCTACGATTTCTGGAACAGTACCTTCAATATCACATGCGTAAATTAAGGTCTGTCGGGTTCCTTCTAGTCATAAACTAGGGGTACCTGCAAGGAACAAATAAAAGAAGAAAAATTAGCAAAGTTAAAAACAAAATAAAAGTAAATCGCAAAAATAAAATGGCTAAAGTAATAAAAATTGAGCGTTCTTAATATTTCAGTTCCTCGGCAACGGCGCCAAAAACTTGATCGTGTGTCGAGAGTCTTAATATTTATATAATGAATGATCTAGCCTAGAAACTAACTATCACCACGATTGAGGCAAGCGCACCTATTGAACAAGAGAGTATAGCTTAGTGGCAAGACCCAGAATGTCGAACCCAAAGGAACCAAAAGTACTATCTCGACTTTCTTTTTATTATTTAGCCTAAGAATTAAGGGATTTGTTGTTTAGTCTAAAATTAACTAACTACTAAGCTAAAGACGTTAAGACACAGAGAATGAATTGGGGAAAATACTTGTGGGAAAAACTAATTGATTAAGACAATACCCAAGGAAGAATCCACCTAGACTTCACTTGTTATTTAACTCTGAACCAGACGATTTATTCACTTGACTTGATTCGTAGGATTCCCTAATTTATATTAATACCTCTCTCGAGGCTACTAACGTCTAACCCTAGGTTGATTAATTGAAATCTCTTTCTAATTAAAACCCCTAGGATTGCATTAACTTGATCTATGGACTCCCATATTAGGTTTGACCCTAATCCGGTAGATTTTCGTCATCCTATCTCTAGGGTTGCAATCAACTCCGCTTAACTATGCTAGATCAACTCTTAAACAGGGAATATTCCTCCACTACCTAAGCACATCAATACTTGAATCAATATCTTGAAATATCAAAACAAGAATTAAGAACACATAGTTAAGAACAAATTAAGTATTTATCATATAGTTCAGAAAACAATAACAAGATCCGTCTTAGGTTTCATCCCCCTCAGGTATCTAAGGGGTTTAGTTCATAATCATAAAAGAATACATCTCAGAAGAAAATATAAAACAAAACATAAGAAAACCCTAAAACCCCCTGAAGGAATTGAAGGAGCGATCCTCCGTCTTGAGTATGATTTTGGCTTCTTGAGATGAATCAACTAGCTTTCTTCGAGTAAATCCCACAATTCTGACCTCTCTGGCTTGGCTCCTTGGCCTAGCTGGATGCGCCCCTTAAGGTTGGCCTTTAGGGTGTTTATATAGGCTTTTGGAATGTCTTTCTTTGCCTCTAAGTACCCTATTCCGAGTGAAATTCCTCTTTGTCACGTCAGGGGCACGCCCGTTCAATACGCCCGTGTGAATCGGATCCAGGCCGTGGTCGAGCCTACTAAAAAGGCACGGCCCTATGGCTTGGGCCCAGGCCGTGTTGATTTCCTACTTTGTCCCATTTGGTTCATTTTTAGCCTGTTTCTCGTTCTTTTCATCCTCCTATGCTTCCCTGAGTATAAAACATGAAATTAAAGGATTAGGAGCATCAAATTCCACAAGTCAAGGGATAAATCATCCAAAAGTACGCTAAATGTGGGATTAAAATATGTATATATTACGGTTTATCAGGGTCTTTGGAACACCGGATTCAAGAGTGTCCACAGCGGGTAGATCAAATGCAAGCTTCAGGATCGGGTTCTATACAGCCGCAGAGGGCAGTTCAGCTGCCACCTAGGGGCCGTGGACCGGCTAGGGGTGGTAATGGTTTGGGTCGTGGGCAGAAAGCATCGAGCAGAGGTGCTAGTCAGATTGAGCCGAGACAACCTGCATTAGTTTATGCTGCTCGACGTCGAGAGGATATGGATGCTCTAGATGTTATCACCGGTATGTTCTTAATTTTAAATGTACCATATATTACTTTGATAGACATAGGTTCTACACACTCCTATGTAGCTAGTTCTGTATCTAAAAACTTGGGAATTTCTGTCGAGAGCACTTCTAGTGAGATTACTGTATTGAGTCCGTTTGAGCAGTCTGTTCAGGTTAATAAGCTTTATAGGGATGTTCCGTTAGAGGTGCAAGGGGATGTATTTCTGAAAAATTTGATGGAGTTACCGTTTGGGGAGTTCGATCTGATTCTGGGTATGGACTGGTTAGTTGAGCACCGTGTTAGCTTGGACTGCGCGTCTAAGAGGGTTGTTCTGAGGACTAGGGATGATAAAGAGGTGGTTGTGATAGGTAAGCACCGAGATTATCTATCCAATGTAATCTTCGCGCTTGTGGCTGAGAAATTGGTTCGAAAAGGGTGTGAGGCGTATTTGGCTTATGTTAGTGATTCTGTTTCTGGGGACTCTTCTGTCGAGGATATCAGAATAGTGAGATATTTTTCAGATGTCTTTCCTGAGGAGTTACCGGGTTTACCTCCTGATTGAGAAGTTGAGTTCAGCATTGAGCTTCTACCGGGTACAGCTCTGGTGTCCATCGCTCCCTACCGAATGGCACCGAAGGAGCTTATAGAGCTTGAGGCTCAACTTCAAGAGCTTCTGGATCGTGGTTTCATCTACCCTAGTGTGTCTCCGTGGGGGGAATCGGTTTTGTTTGTTAAGAAAAAGGATGGGACCATGAGGATGTGTATTGATTATCGGCAACCGAATAAACTGACAGTGAATAATAATTATCCACTTCTGAGGATCGACGGTCTGTTTGATCAGTTCCGAGGGGCTTTAGTGTTTTCGAAGATTAATTTTTGTTCTGGGTACCATCAGTTTAGAGTTAAGAAAGCTGATGTTCATAAGACTGCATTTAGGACTCGTTATGGACATTACGAGTTCCTAATTATGCCTTTTGGTTTGACGAATGCTCCAGCTGCATTCATGGATCTAATGAACCAACTGTCTCAGCCATACCTGGATCAGTTCGTTGTGGTCTTTATTGACGACATTCTGGTTTACTCTAAGACCGAGGGTGAGCATAATGAGCATCTTAGAGTAGTGCTTCAGATTCTCCGTGAGAAACAACTCTACGCTAAGTTGAGCAGGTGTGAGTTCTGGTTGCGAGAGGTAAATTTTCTGGGGCACGTGGTTTCTGCTGAGGGGATCCAAGTTGATCCTAGAAAGATTGAGCCTGTGCTTGATTGGAAACAGCCTAAGAACATATCTGAAATCTGGAGTTTTCTGGGTCTAGCGGGTTATTATCGGCAGTTTATCGAGGGGTTCTTTCTTATTGCAGCTCCTTTGACTAAGCTTTTGCGTAAGGGTGTTCCTTTTTTCTTGACTGATGCACAGCAATCGAGCTTTGAGAAGCTCAAGTCTGTTCTGACTTAGGCTCCTGTTCTGATACAGCTTAATCCTAGAAAAGAGTTTGTGGTATACAGTGATGCGTCGCATGTTAGGTTAGGATGTGTATTGATGCAAGATGGAAAAGTTGTGGCTTATGCGTCCCGCCAAATTAAGACATATGAAGGGAATTATTCAACGCGTGATCTCGAATTGGCTGCGGTGGTTTTTACGTTAAAAATCTGGAGGCACTACCTGTTTTGTGAGAGTATTATCTACACTGATCACAAGAGCCTCAAGTATCTCCTTACTCAGAAGGAGTTGAATCTTAGGCAGCGGTGATGGATTGAGCTGCTCAAAGATTATGACTGCACGATAGAGTATCATCCTGGTAAGGCCAATCTAGTGGCCGATGCTCTCAGTCGTAAAGCGATGACTGATTTGAGGGCGATGTGCGCTCGTCTTAGTCTGTTTGATGATGGGAATCTATTAGCCGATTTTTAAGTTAAGTCAACTTGGATTGATCAGATTCAGGATAAGCAGTTAGGGGATAAGTCTCTGGGTTTGCGGTTCCGTCAGACTAAGAGTGGCTGTGCTTTGAATTTTGGGTTGAATAATAATGGTGTTCTGTGCTTTCAAAGTCGGATCTGTGTGCCAAATGATTCTAATTTGAGGCATTCGATTCTGAGGGAGGCTCATAGTAGCCCTTATGCTATGCATCCCGGTGGTAATAAGATGTATCGGGATCTCCGTGAACTGTACTGGTGGCCGGGTTTGAAACGTGAGGTTACGAATTTTGTTGCTTGTTGTCTGACGTGCCAGCAAGTTAAGGCTGAGCATCAGTTGTCTTTGGGTTTGTTACAACCTGTTAATATTCCCTTATGGAAATGGGAACGAGTAACAATTGACGTCGTTAGTGGGTTGCCCTTGACACCCACTAAGAAGGATTCTGTTTGGGTTATCGTGGATCGATTGACCAAGTCTAGCATCTCAGACCGATGGTCAATCTGAGAGGGTGATTCAAATACTGGAGGATATGCTTCGGAGTTGTGTAATTAATTTCTGAGGTAGTTGGGAGGAGTATCTGCTGCTAGCTGAGTTTGCCTACAATAACAGTTTCCAGTCTAGCATCTAGATGGCACCTTACGAGGCTTTGTATGGTCGTAAGCGTCGCACTTCGCTATGTTAGACTGAGTTGGGTGAGCGTCGGGTTTTGGGTCCTGAATTGGTTTCTGAGACCGAGGGTAAAGTTAGACTGATTCGGGATCGTCTGAAGGCGGCTTCTAATAGACAGAAATCTTATGCCGATCTAAAGATGAGAGATATCGAGTATTCTATGGGGGACTTCGTGTTTCTTAAGGTTTCCCCGTGGAAGAAAGTTCTGAGATTCAGTCGTAAGGGCAAGTTGAGCCTTAGGTCTATTGGGCCGTATCGAATTCTGAAACGTGTGGGACTGGTCACTTATCAGTTGGAGTTACCTCCAGAGTTGGACCGTATTCACGATGTGTTTCACGTCTCGATGTTGAGGCGGTACCAGTCTGATTCATATCACGTTTTCTCTATTGAGGAGATCAAGGTTAGACCGAATCTGACTTTTGAGGAGGAGCCATGATAAACCTTAATATGTTCATATTTTAATCCCACATTTAGCATACTTTTGGATGATTTATTCCCAGAATTGAGGAATTTGATGCTCTTAATCCTTTTATTTCATGTTTTATACTTAAGAAAGCATCGGAGGATGAAAAGAACACGAAATGGGCTAAAAACGGACCAAATGGGCCAAAGTAGGAAATCAACACGGCCTGGGCCCAAGCCACACGGTCGTGCCCCTTTAGCAGGCTCGACCACGGTCTATAATTCGATTCACATGGGCGTGTTGCACGGGCGTGTCCCTGCCGTGGCAAAGAGGAATTTCACTCAGATTAGGATACTTGAGGGCCAAGTAAGGCATCCCGAAAGCCTATATAAACACCCTAGAGGGCTTTTCGTCAGGGGGCGTTCAGCTAGGCCAAGGAGCTGAGATAGAGAAGGCAGAATTGTGGGATTTACTCGAAGAAAGCCAGTTGATTCATCTCAAGAAGCCGAAATCATACTCAAGACGGCAGATCTCTCCTTTAATTCTTTCAGGGGGTTTTAGGGTTTTCTTATGTTTTGTTTTATCTTTTCTTCTGAGATGTATTCTTTTATTATTATGAACTAAACCCCTCAGATACTTGAGGGGGATGAAACCTAAGACGGATCTTGTTATTATTTTCTGAACTATATGATAAATACTTGATTTGTTCTTAATTATGTGTTCTTAATTCTTGTTTTGATATTTCAGGATATTGATTCAAGTATTGATGTGCTTAGGCAGAGGAGGAATAGACCCTGTCTAAGAGTAGATCTAGCATAATTAAGCGGAGTTGATCGCAACCCTAGAGATAGGATGACGTAAAATCACGGATTAGGGTCAAACCTAATATGGGAGTCCATAGATCGAGTTAATGCAACCTTAGGGGTTTTAATTAGAAAGAGATTTCAATTAATCAACCTAGGGTTAGACGTTAGTAGCCTAAAGAGAGGTATTAATATAAATTAGGGAATCTTACGGATCAAGTCAAGTGAATAAATCGTCTGGTTCAGAGTTAAATAACAAGTGAAGTCTAGGTGGATTCCTCCGTGGGTATTGTCTTAATCAATTGGTTTTTTCCCACAAGTATTTCCCCAATTCATTCTCTTTGTCTTAGTGTCTTTAGCTTAGTAGTCAGTTAATTTTAGATTAAATAACAATTCCCTTAATTCTTAGGCTAAATAATAAGAAGAAAGTCAGTATTAGTACTTTTGGTTCCTTTGGGTTCGACAATCCGGTCTTGCCACTAAGCTATATTACTGTTCGATAGGTGCACTTGCCTCAATCGTGGTGATAGTTAGTTTCTAGGCTAGATCATTCATTATATAAAATTTTAAGACTATCGATACCAACGATCAAGCCAGTTCAGATTCTGGATCATGATATTAAAGTTCTGAGAATGAAGTCCATACCGTTACTGAAGGTTATTGTAACACCCCATACCCGAGTCCGAGGCTAGGACCGGATACGAGACATTACTATGCTTGAACTTTCTTAAACATGTACTTACAGGCTATAAAATTTCGTTCCGAATTAAAAACTTCTCTTTCTTAGTCAAATCAGACATTTCATGGGCCTACGAGGCCTCAGACTTACGTCTCGAAACTTTCGGAACTCATATGGAAACTTTCTCTCTAAACAGGGGTCACACGTCCGTGTGACTTGGGACACGCCCGTGCACCCCTAAAACATGCCCGTGTCTTTCACCCGTGGAGGATACTGGCAAAATCCACATGGCCTGGACACGCCCGTGGCCCTGGCCCGTGTGCCAAACCTTGGCATTCTGGACTTATCCACACGGTCTGTACACACGCCCGTGTGCGTCACCGTGTGACAATTGAATTTCTAAGTGTCAAGTGCAGACTTCACACGGCCTTGGCACACGCCCATGTGCCAACCGTGTGTATCCACACGGCCTGAACAAATGGCCGTGTGACCAGCCCGTGGTCTAATCTGACTTAAGATACTAAGGTGCAGGAGACACACGGCCTAGACACACGCCCATGTGTCTATCCGTGTGGGCACTTAGAGGCTATCTTACCAAACCTTTTACCACTCCCGTTTGCATACATTCATATACTACTTCAAAACATTCTCAAATCATCAATTAAAACACATGAATTAACACATTTTGTTCATGAAAATAAAGTTTTCCTCTCATACACTGGGGAGAATTGTTCCCACAACATTTACAACTACTTAAGCCATCATCACTGGCTATACACAACCATTCTATAAATTCTCTTAGGCCAACAACATTTGGCTACAACAATTAGACTTCATCAACTTTAAACGAATCCCTATACATGCCATAACTCTTAAGGACTTGATACCTCATACCGTGTGTGCGCTCGATAATGTGAAAACATCTCCCATGGTCTCAACCCGAGCTAAGTAATGAAACCTATAAGAGATGAGAAAAGTAAAGGAGTAAGCAATAATGCTTAGTAAGTTCATCTGCATAATCTGACAAATATTGATATTCACTGAATATACGTAACCCCAAGGTAATATGCCGAGTTTTTCTCATCAATTCATGGTCACTTACTCAATCATTCTTGAATCTTACTCATTCTATCTCTTACCATATTTCTACCATGCCACAAGCCAATTCGCTCGTTTAATAAGCATACATTCCTGCACTGATCATCACAAGATCATACAAAACAACACATCAAGCATTTTCAATAAGTCGCTTATACTACTAATCTCTCGGTGGTTACGCACTTAGCCCACCATTGAATCTCTTATAGGGTGGTATTGCACACAGCCCACCAATCATTTTTACCTATGGTGATTTCGCACTTAGCTCACCAATCATTTATAAGCGATGGTATCGCACACAGCCCATCGATTACTAATCAATCAGGTGGTAACGCACACAGCCCACCAATAAATAATATAGTTGATGGTATCGCACACAGCCCATCACTAACCATTAATAAGGTGATATCGCACATATCTCATAGTTATTTACATTCATGGATAAAAATCCACAAGTATATCTCTATTTCAAATGTTCATTCGAGAACACCCTCACATGCTTCTATTCTTACTTAACTTTCTACGATACTCGTTATCATTCACACAGTACATCAATAAATCTGTCTCATACAACTAAGGTGCATCAACTACACATACCCCACTAGGGGTTCATCATATATTGAATTCATCTCAATTCAGTTCTACACATACTTGTGCTACTCATGGTACAACCACATACATTCAACATATACATTGAATCATTCGAATTGTTAAATAACTCTCTTGAGTCTCATGCACATAGTTCTCATTATCATCATACCCCAATTGGGTCTTACATACACTAACATATCGATGCCACATCCCTGACATGGTCTTATACGAATTCTTACACCGAGGCCATATTCCAATATGGTCTTACTCGAGACTTTAACCATTGTCCTATCGTGCTATACACCTTTCCCATTACTCTAAATTTAATTCCATTGACATCTCATCAAGAGACATTTCATACATTCATACAGTAATATACATTCCATACAACATTGGAATACTAAATCAGCTCATACGTAATTGCAACATTCGCACATGAACTTACCTCGATGTCGAAAGGGCCGAAAAGGACTTTTTGCCCACATTTCTCTTTTCATCCGTTCTAGGTTCGAAACTCATTTTCTTTGATCTAGAACAATGAAATTTACTGATTTAATCACTTATAAATCATGATATACCATAATCTAAACTTTAGGCAAAAATGACTATTTTGCCCCTACACTTTGGCAAAATTACTATTTTGCCCCTAGGCTCGTAAATAAATTTTCATCACATTTTCTTGTTAAACAAGCCTACTTGAACATTTAATCATCTTACAACTATTTTCAATTCCATCAATTTCATGCTTAAATGAACAAATTACAACTTTTGCATTTTAGTCCCAATTAGGTGTTTTCATGACAACACCTTTCACAAAAGTTGTTTCTCATCATCCTATCATTCATTTTCTTCCATAAAAACTCATCAAACAACATGAACTCTATCATGGTAAGTCCCTAGACTTTCAACCATATTGCAAACTAGTCCCCTCTTTAGAAAGCTTAAGCTTTGGGGACTCCAAAAGTACAATTTTCTTCAAGAAATACCATCAAAATCACTTACTTGAGTGGAGAATTGCTTGCTGAAATTTTAAGCTTCAAAAACCCCTCCCATGGATGCTATTTTAGGTGGAGGAAGAGAAGAAATAAAAAGATGATAGCTTGGCTTATTTTATCTTATTTTATTTCTTTTTAGTCACCTAACATGACCACATTTAATACTCTTGTCCCCTTTAACTTCTTGACCGGCCAAGCCACTTAAACAAGGCCAAATTGCACATTTGGTACCCCCAATTTATAAACCATAGTTATTTGGTGCCTCTAGCAAATAAAATAGAACTTTCGCACTTTATGCGATTTAGTCCTTTTTCACCATTTAGCTAGAAATCGCTAAAACATAACATAACATGAAAATAATTTTCTCTAACCTCAAATTAGTGATTCTGAGATCACTGTTCTGACTAGCCCCTAAATCGGGCTGTTACAGTTCTGTGGTAGAATCATGGCACGAAGGAAGCCACGTGGGAACCTGAGGACTCGATGCGTCAGTAGTATCCTCAGCTGTTCTTATAAGGTAAATTTCAAGGTCGAAATTTCTTTTAGGGGGTAGAGTTGTAAGGCTCTGAATAATTTGTTTTTGTTTCTGTAAATATCCGACAAAACTGTGTATCTTCTTTAGTTGTTAAGTGTTATGGGAGTGTGTTTGAGGTCTTGGATTCAAGCCCTACCTTTAGCAAATTTTGGTTATTTTTAGATCCAAGCATTACCCTTGTTGAGCGGGCATATATAAAATTGTCTATTAATCCATATTAGAATGAGCCTGCTGGTTCGAATGGTAAGGGAGTTGGTGTGTTGGAGGTCCCTTGTTTGAATCCATGCACAAGCAAGGATGATATTTTTACTCAGTTGCAAGTGAGAGTTTCGGTGGAATTGGGTTTCTGAGAAGGTTGGTTGTTAGCGGGTTAGTGGGGAGAGATTTGAGGGATTTGGGAGTTAATCTTTGATTATTTTTATTTTTTATTCTTTTTTTCAAAATTTCCCCTCTTTCTAGAAAAGAAACTGACTTCAATTTTCCTTTTCCTTCCCTTTTGCTATTTAATTTCAATTGCTACTTCTCTCTATTCTACTTTATTCGATTATTGCTCATCTGAAATTCATTTCTCCGTTTCCATCGATTGTTGGTAAGTGGCTTAAGTGTATTGTAGTTTTGATTCCCAAATTACCGATTGAAGGTTTATATTTTCTATTTTGGCAGTATAGAATCGTGTAGAACAGGGCTTTCCTCTTGCTGATTTGTAGTTGAAATCATGCGAGGTTTTGAGGTAAGTGATAAGCGATCGTATTAAAACTTTTGTTGGTTTCATGGTTTCTGATTAACCTTGGTTTTAGACTGATTTTGGAGGATTGTTGTGTCGATATTTAGATTCTGGAGGGTTCTTGTTTGCAGTAGCATCAAAACGATACCAGGTGTGTACCCGAAACACAGAAAATGAGGCTTCGGCAAAAGCCAAAAAACTGTTTTGTCGACACCACACGGGTGTGTGGTCACCTGTAACAGCCCGATTTAGGGGCTAGTCAGAATAGTGATCTCGGGATCACTAATTCGAGATTAGAGAATTTTATTTTCATGTTATATTATGAGTCAGAGCATGATAGTATATGTGCATGAGAATTTTGGTGCTTTAATTTTAGCGATTTCATGTTTAATCGCGAAAAAGGACTAAATCGCATAAAGTGTGAAAGTTCCATTCTATAAGCTAAAGGTACCAAATAGCCATAGATTGATAATTTGAGGTCTTTAAAAGGCAATTAGACCCCCAATACTTGCTTGGCCAGCCATAGACTAGCATAGGAGACAAATTTGTCAATGATGGTCAAAGTAGGTAATAGTAAGTGGACTAATTTGACTAGTATTAATATAATAAGGAAAGGAAAGCTATCATCTTTTTCTCTTTCACTCTTCCACCAAAAATTAGCAGCAAATAGAGGGAAGAAAGCTTCAAAAATTTTAGCACACTCATCTCTTCACTAGTAAGTGTTCTAGTGATCTTTTCTTGAAAATAGTTGTACTTTTGGGACCCCTAAAGCTTAAGCTTTCAAATGAGGGGACTATTGTGCAATATGGTGAAAAGTTTAGAGTTTTTCCATGAGAGCTATTATAGTTATTTGCTACATTTTTATGGAAGAAATTGAGTCTTAGTTGTTAGATGAACTTTTGTGAAAGGTGTTGTCTTGAAAACACCTAATTTGACCTTGAGAAAAAGGTTACAAATTTGTGGTAATTATGTGAAATGTTGAGTTTTGATGATAGCTATAAGAGTATTAAATGTTTACCTAGGCTTGTTGAAGGTAGAAATGTGATTAGAATTTATTTCCGAGCCTAGGGGCAAAATGGTCATTTTGCCAAAGTCTAGGGGGCAAAATAGTAATTTTTACCTAAGCATGATTTTTGAAATGCTTTTATTCATGAGATGATTAAAATGAGCTAAATTTCTATTATAGAGCAAGAAGAACCGAGAATCCGCCTCGATCGGGGAAAGAACAAAGTCTCGGACTAAACCGTCGAGCTAGCTCATTTTGAAATTGAGGTAAGTTTGTATGTGATTAATGCAACATTAATATTAGCATAATTGAGAATACTTGATATCATATTGATGCATGAAACTCCATTAAATTGATGTTGAATGAGATGTTGAAGTCCTAGTGGACCATGTGAATATGAAAATGCTATCATCGAGATATGAAATAGATAAAGTCCCGTATAAGACCATGCAGGACATGGCCTCAAGACCTTGAGTTGAAATTCAGTATAAGACCATATCCGAGATATGGCTTCGGTAATAAATATGAAAATCGTATAAGACCATATTCGAGATATGTCATCGATACTTGATGTGAAAGTCCATATAAGACCATATCCCGGATATGGCATTGGCGTTTAGAAGTAACTCCATGTAAGACCACCTCGGGGATGTGGCATTGGTGATAAACCGAAATAGTAACATATTTTAATCCCACATTTATTATGCTTTTGGATGAATTATCCCTTGATTTATGTAAAAAGGTGCTCTTAATCCTTTCTTTTCATGTTATATACTCAGGAAAGCACCAGGGGATGAAAAGAACGCAAAACGGGCTTAAAATGGGACAAATGGGCCAAAGCACGAAATCGACACGGCCTGGACCAATGATCACATGGCCGTGCCTCCTTAAAGATCTCGAACACGGCCTGAACCACGATTTACACGACCGTGCCTCATCAACGAAGTCCACACGGCCTGACCACGACTTACACGGGCGTGTCCCTGCCGCGGCCAAGAGAAGTTTTACTTGGATTTGGATAGTTGGAGGCAAAGAAACATATTCCAAAGCCTATTCAAACACCCTAGTAGGAACTCTACTTGAATTAGGATACTTTGGGGCCAAGTAAGGCATCTCGAAGTCTATATAAACACCCAAGGGGGCAACTTGTCAGGGGAGTTGGACGGAAACCCTCTGCTGAGGGGAGCCCAAAGCCATCGTCTAGGGGCGTCGTGCTAGGCCAGAGAAGGCAGATTTGTGGGGATTCACTCAGGGATAGCCAGTTGATCCATCTCAAGAAGCCAGAGTTATACTCAAGACGGAGGATCTCCTCTTCAATTCCTTCAGGGGGTTTTAGGGATTTCTTATGTTTTGTTTTATCTTTTCTCTTGAGATGTTTTCCTTTATTGTTATGAACTAAACCCTTCGGATACCCGAAGGGGATGAAACCTATGATGAATCTTGTTATTTGATTTTTGAATTATATGATAATAACTTAGTTTGTTCTTAATTGTGTGAACTTAATCCAAATCTAATGTGCTTAGGTGGAGGAGGAATAGACCCTGTCTAAGAGTAGATCCAACATAATTAAGCGGAGTTGATCGCACGCCTAGAGATAGGGTGACGAGATTTTGCCGAATTAGGGTGAAACCTAATATGGGAATCCACAGATCGATTTACTGCTATTCTAGGGGGTTATTATAAGAGAACGAGAGTTCCACTAATTAACCTAGGGTTAGACGTTATTCGCCTCGAGAGAGGATTTAATATACGTTAGGGAGTCTTACGGATCAAACTAAGTGAATAAATCGTATGGTTCAGGGTTAGATAACAAGTGAAGTCTAGGTGGATTCTTCCTAGGGTATCGTCTAAATCAACTGAGTTTTTCCCAAGTTATTTTCCAAATTCATTCTTCTTTGTCTTAGAGTCTTTAGTTTAGTAGTTAATTAATTTAGATTAATAAACAACTTCACTTATTTTAGGCTAAATAATAAAAAGAAAGTTAGTATTAGTACTTTTAGTTCCTTTGGGTTCGATAATCCGGTCTTGCCTAAGCTATACTACTATTCGATAGGTGCACTTGCCTTTAATCGTTGTCAGAGTTAGTTTCCAGGTTCGATCATTCTTTTATAAATTTTAAAACTCGATTCTGAATGATCAAGTTTTTGGCGCCACATTGGGAACTAAAATATTAAGAACACTCTATTTTTATTACTTTAGCCATTTTTTATTGCAAGTTATTTTCATTATTTTCATTATTTTCATTATTATTATTTATTTTTTTTATTTTTATTTCTACTTTTCTAATTTTTCCTCTATTTTGCTTTTGGCAGATAATTTTAGTCTATAGAGAAGATGGCACTAAATAATTATCGGTGGCAAGCGATGAGGACAATTCCTCTGGCGACCAGTGTCTTCAACCTCGACGTGGTCACCAGGTTATCTAATCAGTTAGAGATGATGAATAAAAGAATTGATGGTTTGAATAGTCTCTCGCAGGTACATCCAGTTATGCATTGTGAAACAAGCGGCGGCGTGGCGACTGCTGAGTACCCACCCTACGGACATGGCATGGAAAGCGGACAAGTCCACTATATGAGTAACTATTCTAAACCTCAAAATAATTTTTATAGTGACACTTATAATGCAGGTTGGAGGTACCATCCTAATTTCTCGTGGGATGATCAAAGTAGCCAAAGACAGGAACTTCCTTTAAATTTTCAACAACCACCTTACCAACGGGAAGAGGAGTCGAACCTTGAAGAGATGCTGACAAAATTCATGGCAGCTACCGATAACCGTCTCCAAGACACTGAAACCACCCTTGAGACCCAACAAGCATCGATCAAAAGGATCGAAAGCCAAGTTAGGGAAGTCACTGAGTCAGTTGGGGAACTTACTAAGTCAGTTATACAACTTGCTAAGATGATCTCAGAACTACCACAAGAAAGCTTGCCACGCAATACTGAAACTAACCCGAGTGAGCAAAATCAAGCCATTTACGATAGTGAAGGGTTAGACGAACCAAACCCAAGGGAAGAACATGTGGTAAGCGAAGGTAAGGTTGAATTGTGCCATGATATATCAAAACCGGCAATTACAGAGTACCAACCTCGTGTGCCATATCCCGATGCAATAAAGAAAGACCATACAGAGGAAGAAGTCGGCGAACTCACGCCGTGTAGGCGGCGAAACAATCACTCTTCAAGCTCTTGACTCGCTTAGGACATCGAGTAATAAAGGTACGAACGTTAATTCTATTGATAACCATTTGGTTCAACCTTCTTTACAGGAAGCATCACTTAAATCACCTAGGTGAGCTAGATCTTAGACCTCGTACCCATAAAGAAATAATTCATGAAGGACTAAGGATTCGTGTCGAGGAACTAGACAAGTGGAAAACACACTTTAAAGAGAAACTAGGAATACACGAAGTGAAACCGGAAGGAAGCCCTGCATTTGAGCAGTGATAGGAACAACAAATCACTTTAAAATAGGGGATCCGGTATTGTTGAATAAGGAAGACCCTCGAATCCCAATTCCAACCTCAAGACAACCAAAGAAATCACTTTTGAGGTACTTAATGTCTTCCTATACGGGACAGTCGAGGTAAGCAATCCTAAATTCAGCACTTTTGAGGTAAACACTACTCGACTTAAACTTTCTATCAAAAATCGAGTTGATCGCAAGAGAAAGGATTTTCACCTCCTCAAACCACCATGACCATACGAATGAGAGGTAAAGTCTAGCTTAAGACTATAAACGAGCGCTTCTCGGGATGCAACCCGAGCACTAACCCTATTAATTTTTACATTTTTTATTTTACATTTTAGCACCTAACCATAAACTAACCAAAGTACAGATTTCCATGCTCACACGGCCTTGCACACACGCCGTGGCGTGGCCGCACGTGTGGAAGCCGAAGGACAAACCACGGACGTGCTAGTAACCATGCATGACAAAGAATGATTTCTTTTCCCAACACGGGCTGCGATAAAAAGCCACGCCCGTGCCGACTTTCCATGTGAGGTTATTGAATTATTGAGCATGGGCGAGACACGGCTGTGCCCTACAACCGTGCGAGGTTACTGACTTGACGAGCACGGGTTAAACACACCCGTTCTAAAGGACCGTGAGAAGAATACACGGGCGTGCTACGAGACCCACGGCCGTGGTAAAACACCTAAACGCGCCCAAAATTCAAAATCACGAAAAACACGGACTGATTAAACTCGAACAAGGGCGTGGACCGTATCACTATTTAAATATTTACTTTTATTTCTATTTCTATTTTCATTTTTATTTTTATTTTCATTTTCATTTTTATTTTCATTTTTATTTCCTTTCTTTTATTTTCTTTATTATTTTCTTCTTGTTATTCATTCCATTTAGATTTAGCTTAGGATACAAAAGAAATTAAGATGGCTACTTCGAGGACTCAACCAGTTCGAGACGTTTCCCCACGTTCACCCCCAGCCCTATCCGGTTTCTTTTCATTGACTTCATCCAAAATTCAGGAAGTTTCACTTCTCTCCCTATCTTATGATTTTATGATTATTTTGCTATTATCTATCTCTGTACATTGAGGGCAATGTACATCTTAAGTGTGGGGGGTTAACTATAGTATTATTTGAAAATCCCTGAATTATGCCTTGTCTTAAAGTAAGTTTCTCATATTATGATTAGGATGAAATTTCAAATGATTTATGATTTTTATTGATATGTTTTAGATTAAGTCATTGATAATTGTGCATTGATAATTAAATTTGAAGAATACTAGAGAATCAAGGATGATAAGTCTATTTTTCAAGAATTAAAATTTTTTTAGGATGTCTACTTGAATTTAAATATTACTTTGAAGTTTGAAATTTACATGTTGACATCAAAACACCCATAATTTTTGTGAGATTTTGAGCCTCATGGAGCATAAATTCTTTTTCTTGCTCACTTTATTGATTATGAGTGTGTCAACATTGATTTGTTATTCTAGAACTTGCATCGATTATACATGTCGAGACCACATCTTTGATTTGATATACAGAAATGATAAAGGCACCTAGGATTTAACCCACTTACTCCACTAAAAGCCCACCTTCATAATTAACCCCTAGTGAACCCCGTTTAATCCTAACAACCCATTTATTGACTCACCCACTAATATTAACCCAGAACCCCTTTTTGTTATCACCATTCCTTTTTACTACCCTTATATCGAGATTTAATTTGATTAGTTGCCTAATTATGATTTTTTCAGTTACCTATCCTTTATAATGTATTTATTATGTATTTATTAATGATAAAAAAAACGAAGTTTATTCATTATTAGTTATGTGATTAAATGAGCTTATACATAAATTTAAAATATCGAAGAAGAAGCTCTTAGTGTTAGTATTATTAGTTTTCAATTGATGTACTTATTATTATTAGTTCATTAGTTCTTAGTTAGGTAATTTGTCAATTCAATCTCGATTCTAACCCTCTAATTCAGCCTTATTCCACACCTTAACCCTAGCCCCGTTACAACCCTAACAAAGACCTTTTGATTTGTGTTTTATCTCATATTTCAGTGGTGGAGATTTGATTTTCATGCAAGCCTATGGGATTAACTCTTCATGTTTGACTTTTGAATGCCGAAATTTTGAACCTTAAACACTTTGAGTGATTTGAGTGAATCTTTTGTGAGGATGTCAATCCTTGTCGATTTCGAATTAGAGGTAATTATTTAGATAAAGGGAGACACCTATGTTTTGTGCTACAAAATCTATGACTTATAATGTTTGAATTTTTAGGACTCTTTGAGTTGAATTATCCATGTATAAATTATCTCTGAATTATAATGAGACACTATTAATGACTATTATGAATTGAGGGAAGTTCGTTTTAATTATGAGTTGAGAATTTTGCTTGAGGACAAGCAAAAGCTTAAGTGTGGGGGTATTTGATAAACCGAAATAGTAACATATTTTAATCCCACATTTAGTATGCTTTTGGATGAATTATCCCTTGATTTATGTAAAAAGGTGCTCTTAATCCTTTCTTTTCATGTTATATACTCGTGAAAGCACGGGGATGAAAAGAACGCAAACGGGCTTAAAACGGGACAAATGGGCCAAAGCATGAAATCGACACGGCCTGGACCACGATTTACACGGCCGTGCCTCATCAACGAAGTCCACACGGCCTGACCACGACTTACACGGGCGTGTCCCTGCCGCGGCTAAGAGAAGTTTTACTCGAATTTGGATACTTGGAGGCAAAAAACATATTCCAAAGCCTATTCAAACACCCTAGTAGGAACTCTACTTGAATTAGGATACTTTGGGGCCAAGTAAGGCATCTCGAAGTCTATATAAACACTCAAGGGGGCAACTTGTCAGGGGAGTTGGACGGAAACCTTCTGTTGAGGGGAGCCCAAAGCCATCGTCTAGGGGCATCGTGCTAGGCCAGAGAAGGCAGATTTGTGGGGATTCATTCAGGGATAGCCAGTTGATCCATCTCAAGAAGCCAGAGTTATACTCAAGACGAAGGATCTCCTCTTCAATTCCTTCAGGGGGTTTTAGGGATTTCTTATGTTTTGTTTTATCTTTTCTCTTGAGATATTTTCCTTTATTGTTATGAACTAAACCCTTCGGATACCCGAAGGGGATGAAACCTATGATGAATCTTGTTATTTGATTTTTGAATTATATGATAATAACTTAGTTTGTTCTTAATTGTGTGAACTTAATCCAAATCTAATGTGCTTAGGTGGAGGAGGAATAGACCTGCTTAAGAGTAGATCCAACATAATTAAGCGGAGTTGATCGTGACGCCTAGAGATAGGGTGACGAGATTTTGCCGAATTAGGTGAAACCTAATATGGGAATCCACGCATCGATTTATCGCTATTCTAGGGGTTATTATAAGAGAACGAGAGTTCCACTAATTAACCTAGGATTAGACGTTATTCGCCTCGAGAGAGGGTTTAATATACGTTAGGGAGTCTTACGGATCAAACTAAGTGAATAAATCGTATGGTTCAGAGGTTAGATAACAAGTGAAGTCTAGGTGGATTCTTCCTAGGTATCGTCTCTAAATCAATCGAGTTTTTCCCAAGTTATTTTCCAAATTCATTCTTCTTTGTCTTAGAGTCTTTAGTTTTGTAGTTAATTAATTTAGATTAATAAACAAATTCACTTATTTTAGGCTAAATAATAAAAAGAAAGTTAGTATTAGTACTTTTAGTTCCTTTGGGTTCGATAATCCGGTCTTGCCTAAGCTATACTACTATTCGATAGGTGCACTTGCCTTTAATCGCTGTCGAGTTAGTTTCGTGTTCGATCATTCTTTTATAAATTTTAAAACTCGATTTAAAGCAATCAATTGGCTTCGTCCTGATCGTATCAAAACTAACTATGACAATGAATAAGGCAAGCGCACCTATCGTTCGGTAGTATAGCTATGGCAAGACCGGAAATATCGTATCCTCAAGGACCAAGAGTACTAGTAGTTACTATCTTTTATTATCTAGCCTAAGTATTAAGGGAATCGATGTTTAATTAACTAATTACTAAACTAAGGATGCTAAGACACAAAGAGTGAATTGGGAAAATACTTTGGGAAAACCAGCTTGATTAAGACAATACCCGAGGAAGAATCCACCTAGACTTCACTTGTTATTTAACTCGAACTGCACGATTTATTCACTTGACTTGATCTGTAGGATTCCCTAATTTATATTAATACCTCTTTCGAGGCTACTAACGTCTAACCCTAGGTTGATTAATTGAAATCTCTTTCTAATTAAAACCCTAGTGTTGCATTAACTCGATCTATGGACTCCCATATTAGGTTTGACCCTAATCAAAATGATTTTCGTCATCCTATCTCTAAGGTTGCGATCAACTCCGCTTAACTATGCTAGATCTACTCTTAAATAGGGACTTTTGCTCCATCGCCTAAGCACATCAATACTTGAATCAATATCCCGAAATATTAAAACAAGAATTAAGAACACATAATTAAGAACAAATCAAGTATTTATCATACAGTTCAGAAAACAATAACAAGATCCGTCTTAGGTTTCATCCCCTGTGTATTTGAGGGTTTAGTTCATGTTTAATAAAGAATACATCTCAGAAGAAAGTAAATAACAAAACATAAGAAAAACCCTAAAACCCCCTGAGGGAAATTGAAGGGAAGATCTTCCGTGTTGAGTGTGATTTTGGCTTTTAGGATGAATCAACTGGCTGTCTTCGAATAAATTCTTGTGTTCAGCCCTCTTTGGCTTCGCTCTTCGTCAAAAGCCCTGACAGAAGGCTTCTTTTGACTCCCCTTTTAGGTCACACTTAGGGTGTTTATATAGGCTTTCGGAATGCCTTTCTTGGCCCACAAGTAACCTAATCCGAGTGGAATTAAAACGGGTCACGACAAGGACCCGCCCGTGTGGAACGCCCGTGTGAATCGAGCCCGGGCCGTGTTTGGGTCTGCTAAAGTGGCACGGCCGTGTGGTTACCTCCAGGTCGTGTGGATTTCTTCATTTGGCCCATTTTCTCCGTTTTTGGCCCGTTTCTCGTTCTTTTCATTCTTCGATGCTCTCCTAAGTATAAAACATGAAATTAAAGGATTAGGAGCATCAAATTCCACAATTCAAGGGATTAAATCATCCAAAAGTATGCTAAATGTGGGATTAAAATATGTACATATTACGGTTTATCAAATACCCCCACACTTAAGCATTTGCTTGTCCTCAAGCAAAATTCTCAACTCACAATTAAAATCGAATTTCCTCAATTCATAATCTTCCTCAATAATGTTTCATCATAATTCATAGGTAATTCATACATTGATAATTTAACGAGAAGGTTCCTAAAGATTCAAACAATCAAAGTTATAATTTTTTTATAGTACGAAAAATAGGTGTTTCCCCTTACCTAAATAATCACCTTTAATTCAAAATCAACACAAGTTGACATCCTCACTAAGGATTCACTCAAATCACTCAAAGTTTTTAAGGTTCAAATTAAGCACTCAGAAGTCGAACATGAAAATTTAATCCCATGAAAATCAAATCTCCACCACTATAAAATGATATGATACACAAATCAAAAGGTCTTTAAAAGGGTTTTAACGGGGCTTGGGTTAAAGGTGTGGATAAAGGCTGAATTAGAGGGTTAGTATCGAGATTGAATTGATACATTACCTAACTAGAAAATTGGACTAATACTGAATAATTACATAAATTGAAAACTTAATACTAATAACATGAGCTTCTTCTAAAGATAATGAAATTAACAGTTTAAGCTCAAATAACATAGAACTAATAATGAATATACTTCATTTTTTTTTTAAAAACAAATCACATCCAATAATAATAAGATAGAATTTAACAACTGAAATAAAGAAAATAGTTAAGTAACCAATCAAATCAAATCTCGATATAAGGGTAGTCAAGAGAATTGGTGATAATAAATACAAAGTGGGTTTTGGGTTAATATTAATAGGTGAGTCAAGAAATGGTTTGTTAGGATTCAAAGGGGTTCACTAAGGGTTAATTAAATGGGTAGGATTTTTAGTGGAATAAGTGGGTTAAAACCTAGGTGCCTTTATCATCTCTATATATCAAATCAAAAGTGTGGTCTCGACATGTATAATCGAAGCAAGTTCTAGAATAACAAATCAATGTTGACACACTCATAATAAAAAAAGTGAGCACGAAAAAAAATGTATGCTCTAAAAGGCTCAAGATCTCACAAAAATTATGGGTTTTTGATGTCAACCTTGTGAATTTCAAACTTCAAGGTAATAATTAGATTCAGGTAGACAACCTATCAATTTTTAATTCTGAAAATAGACTCATCATGCTTGATTCTCTAGTCTCCTAAAGTTTAAATCATCACTGCATAATTACCTATGACTTAATCCAAAACATATTAATAAAAATCATAAATCAAAGGAAATTTTATTCTAACAGTAATATGAGAATATTTACTTAAGAACAAGATATAATTCAGGGATTTGAGAATAATGCAAAAAGTTAGGAACTTTTCAAGATAAAATTCACCCCCCACACTTAAGATGTACATTGTCCTCAATGTACAAATATAAAAATTATAATAAGAAAAGCACAAGAGAGGGAGAGAGGTGAAACTTCCTGGATTATGGATGAAATCCTTGGAGGATGATCAATGATGAACATGATGACTAGGCATGGGTGAAGGAAATAAAGAATACTCGGTGATGTGTCTGTTCCTTGAGTGGTACATTGAACCTTTCTAAACCGCAAAGTCATCGGGTAAATTTTTAGGAGTACTATTTAATGAATGTTGTTATAGATACTCGAGAGTTAGACAAATAAATAAAAAAATTAAACTATACTAATAAAAGTTTTAAACAAGAAAGGTAAAAAGTTTAATTATAAAAGAAAATAAATTAAAATAGAATAAAATAGAATAAAAATAAAAATAAAGATGAAAATAAAGAAAATAAAAGGACTCAAAGGTCCTCGTCATCGGCTGGATCGCGAGGTGGGGGCGGCGATGAAATGTGAAGGTGCTGACATATCTGGTGGAGGGTGGCGTCGATGTGATTGAAACGCTGAAAGCATTGCTGCTCAAATCGTATTAGGCACTCAGATATGTCCGAAATAGAAGTTGCCACATGAACTGGGCGATGGCTCGGTGGTGGCTCCTCGTGTGGTAGGGGACATCGTCAGTAATTTCCTCAGGCTCCCCCTCCTTGGTGGTATGGGCTAGACGGTATTGGGGAGGATCGGTCCCACGGCGACACTTGATCATCCTCATGTTTATCATGGTCGAGATGCCCTGTGGAGCCATCTGGCCTATCAAGGTGAGGGAAGATGATTGTGCCGCGGTGTTGAGGAGGCCAAAGTGTCTCGCGAGTCGTGTCACATAGAGCCCCATAGAAATTACCCCCTTACAATGCCGCTCCATCTGATGTTGGATGGCGAGAGCGATGAAGTAGGCAAGGTTGAACACGTGGCCGTGTGCCATGTTCCACAGAAAATAGGCGTCGTGGGTATTAACGACGCCGGTGCTCTCGCGCCTTCCTATCAATGTATGTGCGAGGAGGGAATGGAGGTATCTCAGTGATGGGGGAAGAGCGATCGCTTTGGTGCGACTAGGATCATATGTTGCTGAAACTGGAACCAAGGCCTGCCAACATTTGGAAGGTGAATAGTGGATGTGGCGGTGGACAGGGTCGAGTTCATTCTCCTCTATGAACTATTCTGTGTAGAGTCCTAGAGCGATTCCAAATTCAGGGACACTCATTTCGCGAACCAAACCTCCTAGGCGGAACTGTATGGTACCTGGGTCGTCATGGTTCGTCATCACCTCCTGCAAATGAAAAGTAGAGCAAATTTCTAATGTTAGTTCGTGGTATGTGGGCTCGACAATACTGAAGAACCACTCCCAAGGGTCGGTGGACAGTAGGGCCCGAACGGCATCAGCAAGTTGTACTTGCTCCAGGGCGGCCCAGTCGATGCATCTCCCCATGCCGAGGGGTCACGTCTGTAGTATCTGAAAACGCTCCTCCTGGGTTCCCGGAGGAAACTGTAGGAATGGGTGTCGTACTTCGGCAGATGCGCGTGTCGATAATGAACCGGGTCCCTTTCATTTTTTTGAAGCAGGGACTGCGATTTTCTTACCTCGGGAAGAAGGCATTATGTTCCTGCAGAATAGAACAAAGAACATCATCCCATAATGATAGTACCTATGAGTCCAAAATTGTAATCTTATGATATTAACAATGACAATTTTTCCTAACTATTCTCTTGATACTAAGGGTTCAAGGCATTCAAAAATCATAGTTTAACTATCCATAATGCTTAAGTAATCATTAGTATTGAGAATAATTAACAAGAATGAATGCTAAAGAAAAAAAATTTAAAGCAATAAATCTAAGATCTAAAAAACAAGCATGGAATATATAGGATTAAACAGAAAAGTAGAGAGTGGAGGGTGTAGAATGGACCGACGGAGGTGTGGAGATGGCACACGGTCGTTGAGGGATGATGCATGGGCGTGTGATGCGGTTAGGTGGTGGAACACGGCTGTGTCGTCCTTTTACGGGCGTGTATAGCGTTTACACGGGCGTGGTCTGGTGTGCGTGGAGAGGGAAAAGGAAAAATAGAGAAGGGAAAGGAAGAGGGGAAAGAGAAAAAGGGTCAACGGTGGCCGGAAAGGGGGGAAGATTTTGGCTGGGGTGAAAAACGGCTGGGATTTTGGGGAAAAGATGATGAATAGTGAAGGGTTTATATAGAAATAGGGGAACACGGGCGTGTTGTCCCACACGGCCGTGTCGCACGGTCGTGCTGAGCTTCGTTCGCTTCTCCCACGCCTGTGTTTTATGTCCCAAACCCATGTTAATTCGATAGGTTTGGCCACGGTTTCGAGGCACGGGCGTGTTGCACGCCCGTATCATTTTAACAGTATCGACCTTTGTCTAGAGGCACGCCCGTGTCATTCTTGCCCACGCCCGTGGTATTCCCACGACCTTAGGGCATGGGCGTGCCGCACGGCCATGTTTTGGGGAATTTTTCGTCCTTGGTCTGTACGGCCTTTGCCACGCTGATATGCCTACTCATGGTGTCCACACGGCCACGGCCACGCCCGTGTGCAAGGCCGTGTGGAGGTGAAACCTGTACTTAAAGTATAAGTAAAAACAAACTAATTAGTATGGTTAGTGCTCGGGTTGCCTCCCGAGAAGCACTCGTTTAAATTCTTGAGCTAGACTTTTCTGTTATTCGTATGGCCATGGTGGTTCACGGAGTCGAAACTCCTTTTTCTTACTATCAATTTTATCAACATATGGTTTGTGTCGGGTAATATTTACCTCAAAAGTGCCAAAATTAGAATGAGTTACCTTGACCGTTCCGTATGGAAAGACCTTAAGTACCGTAAAAGGAGTCGCACCGTTTGTATTAAGCTCTAAGCGGCTATTCGAGGGTCGGTTGTATCTGACAGTGCCTGGTCCCCAACTTTGAAGTGATTGGTTCCACCTTTAATACTCGATGTCCTAGCCGTGTCAAGAACCTGAAGAGTGATCGTTTCGTCACTTACACGAAATGTGAGCTCACGTGGTAGTTTATTTCGTAGAATTGCTGGGCACACTGAGTTTAGCTCCACATGCGACGTATCGTCTAACTTTCGTTTGTTTGTCAAAAACTCTTTTAAAAATTTCCTTGAATCTGGCATCTCAACCTTACCTTCCTCTACCACATTCTCTTGCTTCAATTTTGGTTCATCTAACCCTTCACTATCGTGAGTAGTTATTGCTTGAGGTTGCTCTCTTGGGTTAGTTTCGGTGTTGCTAGGCAAGATACCTTGTGGTCTTTCTGAGATCAGCTTAGCAAGCTGACCTATTTGAATCTCAAGCCCTTGAATCGAAGCTTGCTGATTTTTAAGCACTGTTTCAGTGTTTTGGAAGCGTGTTTCTGACACAGAGATAAATTTCGTTAGCATCTCCTCAAGGTTCGGCTTCTTTACCTGCTGGTAAGGTGGTTGTTGAAAACCTGGAGGAAGTTGCGGTCTTTGATTACCTTAACCACCCCACGAGAAATTGGGATGGTACCTCCAACCTGCATTATAAGTGTTACTATAAAGATTATTTTGAGGTCTAGAATAGTTACCCATATAGTTGACTTGTTCGTTCTCTGTGCTCGGGTTGTTTGATAGATATTCTGTATTGCTCATCCCTCCTCCATTTACATCGCACTGCATCACTGGGTGTACCTGCGAAGAACCATATAAACCATCAATTTTCTTATTTAAAAGTTCTACCTAATTTGATAGCATGGTTACTGCGTCAAGGTTGAAAACACTGGCAGCTTTTGTCGGCTTTATCCTTGTAACTTGCCACTGATAGTTATTCAGTGACATTTCCTCTATAAATTCGTAAGCTACTTGTGTGTTTTGTTATTCGTGGTTCACGCCAAGCTAAATCAATCAACTGTCTAGTCGAGTGGTTCACACCGTTATAGAAGGTTTGAACCTGTAGCCATAATGGTAACCGATGATAAGGGCATCTTCTCAATAAATCCTTGTATCTCTCCCATGCATCGTAAAGTGTCTCTAAATCCATCTGCACAAAAGAAGAGATATCATTCCTCAACTTAGCCGTTTTAGCCGGCGGAAAATATTTTAACAAAAGTTTTTCGGTCATTTGCTCCCATGTAGTGATTGATCCTCGTGGAAGAGAATTCAACCACTGTTTGGATTTATTCCTTAAAGAAAAGGGAAATAACCGAAGGCGAATGGCATCATCAGAAACGCCATTAATTTTATAAGTATCGCATAATTCCAAAAAGTTCGCTAAGTGTGTTTTAGGATCCTCATCCCGCAAACCATCAAACCTGAACAAATTGTTGAATCATCTCAGATAGTGTTAGGTTTGATTCAAAATTATTTGCAATGACAAAGCAGTCTAACAATACTTGATTCAGTTCTGTTAAATTAGGTTTAGCATAATCATACATAGTTCGAGGAACAGGATTTTGATTAACCGGGTTTGCGGCAACTACAGGAGGTAGCGGATTATTATCAGCCATCTTTTCGGTAGTGTTGGTATCGTTCTCTTGCTCTTCTTGTATGTACGGTAGGCTTTGCCTAATTTCTCTTCGATTTCTGTAAATGGTTCCTTCTATATCACTATCGTAAAGTAGAGGTCCTGACGGGTTTCTTCTAGTCATAAACTAGAATACCTGCCAGAAGCAAGGAAAAAGAAAAATTAGCAAAGTAGAAATAAAATAAAAATTAATTGCAAAAATAAAAATGGCTAAAGTAATAAAAATCAATTGTTCCTAATATCTTAGTCCTCGCAACTGGCGCCCAAAAACTTGATCGTGTCCAAACTAACTATGACAAATGAATAAGGCAAGCGCACCTATCGCTCGAAGAGTATAGCTATGGCAAGACCAGAAAATATCGTATCCTCAAGGACCAAGAGTACTAGTAGTTACTATCTTTTTATTATCTAGCATAAGTATTAAGGGAATCGATGTTTAATTAACTAATTACTAAACTAAGGATGCTAAGACACAGAGAGTGAATTGGGAAAATACTTTTGGGAAAACCAATTGATTAAGATAATACCCGAGGAAGAATCCACCTAGACTTCACTTGTTATTTAACTCTGAACCAGATGATTTATTCACTTGACTTGATCCGTAGGATTCCTTAATTTATATTAATACCTCTTTCGAGGCTACTAACGTCTAATCCTAGGTTGATTAATTGAAACCTCTTTCTAATTAAAACCCCTAGTGTTACATTAACTCGATCTATGGACTCCCATATTAGGTTTGACCCTAATCCGACAGATTTTCGTCATCCTATCTCTAGGGTTGCGATCAACTCCGCTTAACTATGCTAGATCTACTCTTAAACAGGGACTTTTGCTCCACTGCCTAAGCACATCAATACTTGAATCAATATCCTAAAATATTAAAACAAGAATTAAGAACACATAATTAAGAACAAATCAAGTATTTATCATACAGTTCAGAAAACAATAACAAGATCCTTCTTAGGTTTCATCCCCCTCAGGTATTTGAGGGGTTTAGTTCATGTTTAATAAAGAATACATCTCAGAAGAAAGTAAATAACAAAACATAATAAAAACCCTAAAACCCCCTGAGGGAAATTGAAGGGAAGATCTTTCTTCTTGAGTGTGATTTCGACTTCTAGGATGAATCAACTGGCTGTCTTCGAATAAATTCCTGTGTTCAGCCCTCTCTGGCTTCGCTCTTCGTCAAAAGCCCTGATAGAAGGCTTCTGTCGACTCCTCTTTTAGGTCACACTTAGGGTGTTTATATAGGCTTTCAGAATGCCTTTCTTGGCCCACAAGTAACTTAATTCGAGTGGAATTAAAAAGGGTCACGGCAGAGACATGCCCGTGTGGAATGCCCGTGTGAATCGAGCCCGGGCTGTGTTTGGGTCTGCTAAAGTGGCACGACCGTGTGGTTACCTCCAGGCCGTGTGGATTTCTTCCTTTGGCCTATATTCTCCATTTTTGGCCCGTTTCTCGTTTTTTTCATTCTCCGATGCTCTCCTAAGTATAAAACATGAAATTAAAGGATTAGGAGCATGAAATTCCACAATTCAAGGGATTAAATCATCCAAAAGTATGCTAAATATGGGATTAAAATATGTATATATTACGGTTTATCACGTCCCTACATGAATGACGTTGAAGATACGTCTTTGACTATACCTAGTGATTAAAGGGATAAGTAGACAAGTTTAGAAGTAGAAATGAGATTTGTACTAAAGTCATATGAATGAGTGAATGCAGGTACTCGTGAATAAGTTACGAAGAAACAATTACGATATGTGGCACGGTATGTGCTAAATAAGGGCGATTGTGAGTAAGTAGTGCAAGAAGCCTATGACTTGTGTATGGTAAATTAATGTCATGGATGGATTATTTTATGAGCTTATTGTTTCTATTTACATCCATGCAAACTTACTAAGCTTTATGCTTACCCCTTTCATTGCTCTTTTTCCTTGTAGTATCGCCAAGATAACTTGAGGATCGTGGACGTAGGAGTTCAAATATCACACTATCGGCATCACTTTGGTATAACAATTTAGACTTATTTTGAGTATGGCATGTATAGGACTCGAGTATTTTTTTTAAGTTGTAATTGTTAGCCAAAGTGTTGGCTATGTATGTTACTAAAGTCATTTTGTTAATGGCCTTAAGTTAGGCAAATACTTGGCAAATTCTTTTGCTTAATGAAAGTTATTTTCTTGAAGTGTATGCCCTTGTGTATGGATGTTGAATTGAGTATTTAGATGTGCCTTTGGGTCATGAATTGTGTTGAATGGAATTGGTGTATGTATGCATGCAATGTAGGGTGGCAAAGGGCTTGGTAGATAGCCTTCTAATTGTCCACATGGGTAGATACACGAGCGTGTGTCTAGACCGTGTGGGAGGCACGGCTAGCACATGGGCGTATGCCCAGGCCGTGTGAAGTCTGCACCTTGCACTTGGAATTTAGACCACCACACGGCTGAAGCACACGGACGTGTGTATAGGCCGTGTGGATATGTCATAATGCCAAGGTTTGGTACATGGGCCAGGGCCACGGGCGTGCCAAGGCCGTGGGAAATTAGTCAGTGTCGACCACGGGTGGAAGACACGGGCATGCCTTAGGGGCACACGGGCGTGTCCCTAGACCCACACGGGCGTGTGACCCTTGTTTTGTTGAAAAGTTTCTCGGACTCGTAAAAGTTCCTGGAATACTTTTGATACCTCTCGGAAGTATGTTTAGGGCCTCCTAGGCCGATTATGTGCAAGTGATGGGTTTAAACAAAATTTCATAACCCTATTTGAGATGTTTAAGCAAGATTAGTTAGGTAATGCCTCAAACCCTGTTCCGACTTGAATACGGGTAGGGGTGTTACATTTATTGGTATCAGAGCTACGGTTTAGTCGATTCTAGGACTAACATAGCGTAAGTACGAGTCTAGTTATACATGCCAAATGTAAGAGTGTCTGAATAATGATAGTGTGATGGCTCCTGACGTATAAAATTGTGTTTTTATGTAGCATATGGATTCTGATCCAGACCAAACTACAGTCGGCGATGCTGCGAGTAACGCGCCGGCTGTCGCTCAAGGGACCGTGCCAGCTAATAGTAGACTCGAGACCTTGGGTCAGGGGGAAGAGGCTCGAGAAGCCTTTCTCCACATGATGAGCAACTGGTATACCGAGTATACCCGAGCAAATCCTAACGCTCAACCCCCTCCACCCCCACCAATTCCTCAACCCGCTCCAGTACCTCCTCAAGTGGTTGAGGTAGTGAGAAGAGAAAGGCCTCCGGTGGATAAGATCCGGAAGCAAAGAGCCGAGGAATTTTGGGCAAATAAGGACGATGACCCGGAGAGAGCAGAATTCTGGCTCGAGAATACCATCAGGGTATTCGATGAGTTGTCCTGCACGCCTGAGGAGTGCTTAAAGTGTGCGGTATCTCTCCCGAGAGATTCACCTACTGGTGGTGGAACACCACGTGTGTCGGTGGTGCCAAGGGAGAGAGTTAGCTGGGAATTTTTCCAAGAAGAATACCGGAAGAAGTACATTAGCCAGAGGTTCATCGACCATAAGAGGAAGGAGTTCTTGGAACTGAAGCAAGGCCGTATGTCAGTGACCGACTATGAACGGGAGTTCGTAAGGCTTAGCAAGTATGCATGGGAGTGCGTGTCTACTGAAGTCGTCATGTGCAAGAGATTCGAGGACGGATTAAATGAAGATATTCGTTTATATGTGGGAGTCCTCAAACTAAAGGAATTTGTAGTGTTGGTAGATAGAGCCTGTAAAGCCAAAGAGTTGGCTAGAGAGAAGAGAAGAGCTGAGAATGAGTCTCGTGACTCGAGGAAGAGGCAACTGAATAAGTCTCACCAATCCTCATCTAAGAAATCGAGGGATTTTGCTACTCGATCAGTCACTTCAGCGGGGTTTTCAACCTGAAATAAAGGCAAGCAATTTTCAGGGTCTAAAGGACAGACCACATCAGTTGCTAGTGTGGGCAACGTTCGACTAAGTAAACCGGAATGCCCTCAGTGTGGCAGGCGCCATTCTGGTGAGTGTCGAGCTAATGAGAAGGCTTGTTTCAGATGTGGGTCCTTAGACCACTTTATCAGAGACTAACTCGAGGTGGCCGAGAAAGAAAAAGCTCAGAATGTAAGATCGGGAAGTACTGCTTGTAACACCCCTAACCCGTATCCGACGCCGGGTTAGGGTTAAAGGCGCTATCGGACAGATCGAAAACTTACACAACATTTCATACATTACATTCATCATTTACAATCATTGTGTCCCTTAGATGAGTCATCGCGACCCAAAGCATGCATATAAATCGAGTTGGGACTAAACTGAAACACATATGAAATTTCATGAAAATTAAAAACTTTTCTAACTTTCAGGGGAGGCACGCCCGTGGTAGGAGACCGTGTGCCCTCCACGGCTTCTAGAAACCCCCGTGTGTCCATCCGTGTTTACATGCTGACTATATCAACACGGTTACTTGGCACGTTCGTGTGCCATAACCGTGTGCTACCAAACCATATACTGACTTTTCCAACACGGCCAACAAGCACGCTGTGTGCCATGGCCGTGGTGCTCTAGCTAGCTCTCGACTTATACACCACGGCCAGCTGACACGCCCATGTCGAGGCCGTGTGCTATTTAAGCTACATTCTGCCAATTCAACCACGGTCTTAGGCACGCCCGTGTGCCACAACCGTGTGGCATTATAGGCCATTTACAAGGCCAAAATGCCACCCATAAGGGTCAACCTACAAGCCATATTTTCCAACATATCTCATGCACATATAACCATCAAAAACATACCAAAATAATCATTCAAACCATGCATTCAATACCATTTCCAACCATGACCATTTCAAAGAATAAAACTCATATCATTACAAGCATAATTTATTCATTTGCTCACTCAAACCTTGGCCATTTCACATGCTTTCACCATACCAGAATCTGCATCATGTATCACATTCATTTAAGCAAAGTCTTAATTCAAAAATAGCCAAATCACATGGCTAAGATCACATAACAACTTGTACTAAAATACTAGCCTATACATGCCATATCTAACTTTATACATTTTCAAAGTGTACCAAAATGATTTTAGTAGTGTGATGACGATCCTTGACGGTCCCGAGCCTTCAGTAGCTTTGACGACCTATAAAACAGAGAAAACACAGACAGAGTAAGCTTTCCAAAAGGTTAGTAAGTCATTTACAAATAAACTTAACATATAAAACATATGAGCATAATACCATATTGGCACATTTCATATACATAGCAAATTTCTCACATATATACTTTGGTCCATATCATTTGCCATATTTGCCACATTCATCAATTTAAGAATCATAATAAGATCACATAAGTACTTACCTTATATACACACTTTGTGTATATATATCAAACGTACCTGGAACAGACAATCAATCACTTAATTTATCATAGCTCGGATTTGCAATTTGTATCTCAGACTTGCCCGTTGAACCGTAAGGAATCTAGTAGGATACTCAGAAGGTTCAGAATGGTTGTACAATGCCAACGTCCCAGACGAGGTCTTACATGCACTTAGACATTGATGCCGCTGTCCCAGACAGGGTCTTACACATATCAATACGATGCCGATGTCCCCGGACATGGTCTTACACGTAAAGCTTATATTGATGCCAACGTCCCAGACGTGGTCTTACACATAAAACTTATATCGATGCCAACATCCCAGACGAGGTCTTACACGAAATCTCAAATCAACGCCAACGTCCCAGACGTGGTCTTACATGATAAAACAGAATAGATACCTATGTCATGACATAGCTAATCCTATATATTCCTAGGTTAAATGCAGGACTTCTCGGACTTAGTCACTATATCGGACTTAACTTTCAGAATTCATTTGCATAGCTTCTCATTAACATCCATAACTAACATTGGTCATATGAACACATGTAATATCATACAAGTACGTTTATTTGCATAGTGACTTACCTCGAATTCAGTTTATCGGAATAGAAGCGGCTACTCGTTTACTTTTGCTTTCCCGCGATCTAAAACCGTTTTCCTCGGTTCTTGATCTAAACACATTCAGAATTAACCCTTTTATTCATTAATTCTTACAATCTAATCCAAAGACACACATTTAGGGCCATTTGCAAATTAACCCTCAAATTTGCACACTTAATCAATTTAGTCCATTTTTCTCAAAACCTCAAATTCACAAAATCCACACATACACATGCTTGGCCGAACCTCTCTAGGGACTATATAAGTCCAAATATTTCATCAAATTTACAAATTAGTCCCTCAATTTTCTATTTTCTCAATTTAGCCTTAATTAGCTAAATTCATCAAAAATTCAAGAACAAAGTATGTTCATCAAATACATATCTTTCATTTAACACCATAAAACATCACAAGGCTCAACATAGCATCAATGGCATTTTACACAAACATCATCAATTCATGAAATTGAGACATGGGTTTTGTAGCTCTCAAGGCAACGATTGCCAAAACGTAGAAATTATCGAAAACCGACCGAAAACATACCTTGAATTTAGCTTTCAAATGGTCGAATGAAACAAAGCCTTTCTTTCCTATTTTTGTTTGAGTTTTCGGTGGAAAAATGGATGAATTAAAGTCCATTTCCATGTTTTAATCATAATATAACATTAATAAATAATTTCCTATTTTAGCCTTATAATATAAAATATTTATAACATACAAAACAAGGTCATTTTTTACCATAACCACCCACTTACACAATAATGGCTTATTTGCCATATAAGGCCATAACTTTAAAAAGCCACAACACTTTAGTACTTTAATGAATAGCAAGCAACTTTCACATTCAATGCAATTTCATCCTTTTGTCAAATTAAACATACAAATGGACAAATTAACTTACGAAAATTTACCACATGCTTAATCACATATCAAAGACACAAAATATAGTATTAAAATATTATTCAGACTCAAATTTGTGGTCCCGAAACCACCATTCCGACTAGTGTATAAACTGAACTGTTACAATTCTCCCCTTTAGGGATTTTCGTCCCCGAAAATCTTACCGTTAAACAGATTCGGATATTGCTGTTTCATTGAATCTTCCGGTTCCCACGTTGCCTCTTCAATTCCGTGTCGATTCCATAGTACTTTCACTAACGGAATTTTCTTGTTTCTCAACTCTTTTACTTCACGAGCTAAGATACGGATCGATTTCTCTTCATATGTCATATCAGATTGGATTTCAATTTCAGATGGAACAATCACATGTGACGGATCAGATCGATATCTACGGAGCATCGAGACATGAAACACATTGTGGATCTTTTCTAATTCAGAGGGCAATCTTAATCTGTATGCAACAGGCCCAACACATTCATCGATCTCATACGGTCCGATGAACCTCAGACTTAATTTGCCTTTACGTCCGAATCGAAGCACTTTCTTCCACGGAGACACTTTCAAAAATACTTTGTCGCCAATCTCAAATTCTATATCTTTACGTTTCAAGTCCGCATACGACTTCTGACGATCAGATGCTGCTTTCAAACAATCTCGGATCAGTTTCACTTTCTGTTCTGAATTTTTTATCAAATCGACACCGTGTAGCTTATTTTCACCGAGTTTAGTCCAATACAAAAAGTACGACATTTACGTCCGTCTGAGCTTCATATGGTGCCATTTCGATACTCGATCAAAAACTGTTATTGTATGCAAATTCAATCGAGGCGATCATCGTTCCCACGAACCATTAAACTCAAGTGTACAACATCTTAACATATCTTCAAGAATGAATAATGCGCTTTCAGATTGACCATCTGTTTGCGGATGAAAAGTCACATCTTGAAATGCGTTTGTGCCCAAAGCTTCTTGCAATTTCTTCCAGAACCTCGATGTAAACCTCGGATCCCTATCTGACACAATGGATAGTGGCACCCCATGCAATCTCACAATCTCAGAGATATAAAGCTCGGCTAATCTGTCAAGTGAGTATTCAGATCTTACCAGAATAAAATGGGTAGATTTCGTCAGTCGGTCAACTATGACCCAAATTGCATCTTTCTTTCTCGAAGTCTGAGGCAAACCAGAAACAAAGTCCATTGTTACTCTATCCCATTTCCATTTAGGAATCAGAATCGGCTGAAGCAATCCAGACGGAACTTGATGTTCGGCTTTTACTTGCTGACAGACTAAACATTTCGAAACAAAGTCAGAAATGTCTCGTTTCATACCAGACCACCAGTAGTGTCGTTTCAAATCCTGATACATTTTCGTACTTCCCGGATGAACAGATAGACAACTGTTATGTGCTTCGCTCAAAATCAGCTGAATCAACTCCGGCTTTCTCGAAACACAGATACGATCTCGAAATCTCAAACAGTCATCAACAACTCAAAATTCAGATTCGGAATTCACTTCACACTGAGCTCATTTCTCTAGCAATTCATTATCTACCTTCTGAGCATCACATATTTGCTGTACAAACAACGGTTTCAGTTTTAACTCAGCTAACACATAACTATCATCAGATAAATCTATTTGAGCATTCAAAGCGCATAGTGCAAACAATGATTTTCGACTCAGTGCATCTACAACAACATTTGCTTTACCCGGATGATGATCTATCACAAGCTCATAATCTTTTAACAACTCAAGCCATCTTCTCTGATGCGGGTTCAAATCTTTCTGAGTCATTAGATACTTCAGACTTTTATTATCTGAAAATATGTGACATTTCTCACCATACAAATAATGGCGCCATATCTTAAGTGCAAACACAATCGCAGCTAACTCGAGGTCGTGCGTCGGATAATTCTTTTCATGCAGCTTTAATTGTCTCGAAGCATAACCTACGACTTTGCCTTCCTGCATCAAAACACATCCCAGACCGTTTAACAAAGCATCACTGTAAATTACAAATTCCTTGCCTGATTCTGGTTGTTCTAACACTGGAGCTTCTGTTAACAGAGTTTTCAACTGATCAAAACTTTTCTGACATCTATCAGACCATTCAAATCTAACATCTTTCTGAAGTAGTTTTGTCAACGGAGTAGCTATCACTGAAAATCCTTTTACAAATCGACGATAATAACCAGCTAGGCCCAGAAAGCTACGGACTCCAGACACGTTCCTCGGAGGTTTCCAATCCAGAATAGTAGAAATCTTGTTCGGATCAACTCAGATTCCAGATCTGACACAATATGCCCCAGAAAACTAACTTCATGTAACCAAAATTCACATTTGCTGAATTTTGCGTACAATTGCTTTTCTCTCAGAGTTTGCAATGCAATCTTCAGATGTTCAGCATGTTCAGTCTCATCACGCGAATAAATTAAAATGTCATCAATGAATACGATAACAAATCGATCTAGGTACGGTCTGAAAATTCTGTTCATCAGATCCATAAAAATAGTAGGAGCATTAGTTAGTCCAAATGGCATAACTAAAAACTCATAATGCCCATACCTCGTTCTGAAAGCAGTTTTCAGAATATCTGAATCCTTGACTCTCAACTGGTAGTATCCAGATCTCAGATCAATCTTGGAAAATACAGTAGCTCCTTTTAACTGATCAAATAAATCATCAATTCTAGGAAATGGATATTTGTTCTTTATAGTCACCTTGTTCAACTGACGGTAATCAATACACATCCTCATCGTGCCATCTTTCTTTTTCACAAACAGAATAGGAGCACCCCAAGGCGAGAAACTCGGTTTAGCAAACCCTCTATCGGTCAATTCTTGTAACTGCGACTTTAACTCCTTCAACTCTGTCGGTGCCATTCTATACAGAGCTATTGAAATAGGTGTAGTACCCGGCAATAACTCAATACCAAATTCAACTTCACGTATCGGAGGTAAACCCGACAATTCTTCCAGAAACACATCAGTATATTCACAGACAACAGGCACTGACTCAACTTTCTTTTCGGATACCTTTGAATCAATCACATAAGCAAAATATGCCTCATATCCCTTCTTCACATAACTCTGAGCTTTCAATACTGATATCACAGCAGGTAATCCATTCAAATCATTAGATTCAATTTGTACAATCTTATCATTCAAACATCTCAAATCAATAGTCTTTCTTTTACAGTTCACAACAGCATCATGCATAAACAGCCAATCCATACCCAAAATAATATCGAACTCGTCAAATGGCAACAGCATCAGATCAGCAGGAAAAATGATATCTTGAAACATTAACGGACAGTTCTTGCATACTTTGTCAACCAGGACACTTTTACCTAAGGGGTTCGATACTTTTATAGTAAACTCAGTAGACTCTACAGGAAAAGTCTTGCTGAACACTAAATTCATGCATATATATGAATGCATAGAACCAGGTTCTATCAAAGCAATCACAGAAGTATCATAAAGAGTAAAAGTACCCGTTATAACGTCAGGTGACGAAGCTTCCTCTCGAGCTCGTACAGCATACGCTCTGGCAGGCACTCTAGCTTCAGATCTGACAACATTGTCTCTTATAGTTCTCTGACTACCACTGACATTCTTTACATTCTTCAATGGTCTACCTCTCACAGGTGCAATATCAGATCTCAGATTTTGAATCGTCTCTGGCTCAACAGGCTCAGGGCAATCACGGATAAAATGATCAAGCGATCCACATCTGAAGCAAGCTCTATCGTTCAATCTACAGCTTCCCAGATGTCTTTTTCCATAATGTTTACATTCAGGTCTCTCAGTCCGGACGTTACCAACACTGGCTACTGAAGTTGCTGGAGTTTTGGAACTCATTTGCGGTCTAGATTGATTTCTGTTCGAATATCTCACATTATCCCTAAATCTTTTCAGAGCAGATTGAAATGATTTACTCTGAAATCTCTTTTTCATATCTCGGGTATCAGACACAGCTTTTCTTTTATCTTTCCCGAGTGCCTCTGCTTTACAAGCTCGGTCAACAAGTACAACGAACTCTTTTATTTCTAAAATACGAACTAGCAGACGGATGTCTTCATTAAGTCCGTCTTCAAATCTTTTGCACATTATAGCTTCGGATGATACACATTCCCGAGCATACTGACTCAGTCTCACGAATTCTGCCCTGTTTAAGTTCCAGAAATTCCTTCCGTTTCTGATCAACGAATCTCTCACTGATATATTTCTTTCGGAACTCAATCTGAAAGAAGTCCCATGTAACTCGTTCTCTCGAAACAACAAAAATTAGAGTTTTCCACCATTGATAAGCTGCATCTCGGAGTAACGATACAACACACTTTATGCATTCATCCGGAGTCAGAGACATTTCGTCGAATACCCGGAGAGTATTTTCAATCCAGAACTCGGCCTTTTCCGCAGCATCATCTTTAGTAGCCCGAAATTTTTTGGCCCTATACTTACTAATTTTGTCAACAGGAGGCTTATTCAACAGATTCGGATGCATATCTGGTGGCACAACTGTAGTCTGAGGGGGATTAACAGGGGGCGGGGGTTGCGAAACAGTCGGGTTATTCTTTACAAACTGAGTGAATCACTCACTCATCATTTGGAAGAAAGCTTGTTTAGCTTCTTCCCCTTGACCGCTAGTAGCCGATCTCGATTCAGAAGGCGCTGTCCCTTGCGCGGGATCAGGCGCATTGCTTTCTACGTCATCAGCTACGGCTCTTTCGGGATCCATTACTATACGAAAATCACATTTATACGTCAGGATTCATCACACTATCACAATTCAGATATATGGCATGTATAGCTAGACTCTGACAAGCTACGTTAGTCCGAGAATTGACTAAACTGTAGCTCTGATACTAACCAAATGTAACACCCCTAACCCGTATCCGATGCCAGATTAGGGTTAAAGGCGCTACCGGACAGATCAAAAACTTACACAACATTTCATACATTACATTCATCATTTACGATCATAGTGTCCCTTAGATGAGTCATCGAGACCCAAAGCATGCATATAAATCGAGTTGGGACTAAACTGAAACACATATGAAATTTCATGAAAAATAAAAACTTTTCTAACTTTCAGGGGAGGCATGCCTGTGGTAGGAGACCGTGTGCCCTCCACGGCTTCTAGACACCCCCGTGTGTCCATCCGTGTTTACATACTGACTATATCAACACGGTTACTTGGCACGTCCGTGTGCCACAACCGTGTGCTACCAAACCATATACTGACTTTTCCAACACGGCCAACAAGCACGCCCGTGTGCCATGGCCGTGTGCTCTTAGCTAGCTACTGACTTATACACCACGGCCAGCTGACACGCCCATGTCGAGCCGTGTGCTATTTAAGCTACATTCTACCAATTCAACCACGGTCTTAGGCACGGCCGTGTGCCATAACCCTGTGGCATTATAAGCCATTTACAAGGCCAAAATACCACCCATAAGGGTCAACCTACAAGCCATATTTTTCAACATATCTCATGCACATATAACCATCAAAAAACATACCAAAATAATCATTCAAACCATGCATTCAATACCATTTCCAACCATGACCATTTCAAAGAATAAAACTCATATCATTACAAACATAATTCAATCATTTGCTCACTCAAACCTTGGCCATTTCACATGCTTTCACCATACCAAAATATGCATCATGTATCACATTCATTTAAGCAAAGTCTTAATTCAAAAATAGCCAAATCACATGGCTAAGATCACATAACAACTTGTACTAAAATACTAGCCTATACATGCCATATCTAACTTTATACATTTTCAAAGTGTACCAAAATGATTTTAGTAGTGTGATGACGATCCTTGACGGTCCCGAGCCTTTAGTAGCTTTGACGACCTATAAAACAGAGAAAACACAGACAGAGTAAGCTTCCCAAAAGCTTAGTAAGTCATTTACAAATAAACTTAACATATAAAACATATGAGCTTAATACCATATTGGCACATTTCATATACATAGCAAATTTCTCACATATATACTTTGGTCTATCTCTTTTGCCATATTTGCCACATTCATCAATTTAAGAATCATAGTAAGATCACATAAGTACTTACCTTATATACACACTTTGTGTATATATATCAAACGTACCTGGAACGGACAATCAATCACTTAATTTATCATAGCTTGGATTTGCAATTCGTATCTCAGACTTGCCCGTTGAACCGTGAGGAATCTAGTAGGATACTCAGAAGGTTCGGAATGGTTGTACAATGCCAACGTCCCAGACGAGGTCTTACATGCACTCAGACATTGATGCCGCTGTCTCAGACAGGGTCTTACACATATCAATACGATGCCGATGTCCCGGACATGGTCTTACACGTAAAGCTTATATCGATGCCAACGTCCCAGGCGTGGTCTTACACATAAAACTTATATCGATGCCAACGTCCCAGATGAGGTCTTACACGAAATCTCAAATCAATGCCAACGTCCCAGACGTGGTCTTACATGATAAAAAAGAACAGATACCTATGTCATGACATAGCTAATCCTATATATTCCTAGGTTCGTACGGGACTTCTCGGACTTAGTCACTATATCGGACTTAACTCGGAATTCATTTGCATAGCTTCTCATTAACATCCATAACTAACATTGGTCATATGAACACATGTAATATCATACAAGTACGTTTATTTGCATAGTGACTTACCTCGAATTTAGTTTATCAGAATAGAAGCGGCTACTCGTTTACTTTTGCTTTCCCGCGATCTAAAACCGTTTTCCTCGGTTCTTGATCTAAACACATTTAGAATTAACCCTTTTATTCATTAATTCTTACAATCTAATCCAAAGACACACATTTAGGGCCATTTGCAAATTAACCCTCAAATTTGCACACTTAATCAATTTAGTCCATTTTTCTCAAAACCTCAAATTCACAAAATCCACACATACACATGCTTGGCCGAACCTCTCTAGGGACTATATAAGTCCAAATATTTCATCAAATTTACAAATTAGTCCCTCAATTTTCTATTTTCTCAATTTAGCCTTAATTAGCTAAATTCATCAAAAATTCAAGAACAAAGTATGTTCATCAAATACATATCTTTCATTTAACACCATAAAACATCACAAGGCTCAACATAGCATCAATGGCATTTTACACAAACATCATCAATTCATGAAATTGAGACATGGGTTTTGTAGCTCTCAAGGCAACGATTGCAAAAACGTAGAAATTATCGAAAACCGACCGAAAACATACCTTGAATTTAGCTTTCAAATGGTCGAATGAAACAAAGCCTTTCTTTCCTATTTTTGTTTGAGTTTTCGGTGGAAAAATGGATGAATTAAAGTCCATTTCCATGTTTTAATCATAATATAACATTAATAAATAATTTCCTATTTTAGCCTTATAATATAAAATATTTATAACATACAAAACAATGACATTTTTTACCATAACCACCCACTTACACAATAATGGCTTATTTGCCATATAAGGCCATAACTTTAAAAAGCCACAACACTTTAGTACTTTAATGAATAGCAAGCAACTTTCACATTCAATGCAATTTCATCCTTTTGTCAAATTAAACATACAAATGGACAAATTAACTTACGAAAATTTACCACATGCTTAATCACATATCAAAGACACAAAATGTAGTATTACAATATTATTCGAACTCAGATTTGTTGTCCCGAAACCACTGTTCCGACTAGGGTATAAACCGGACTATTACACTGCTAGGGGAAGACCACTGAGAAACCCAGAAATTGAGATGGGTAGCAAGAATCCATCTAGAGAGCAAGCTGCTAGAGTCGAGGGTAGAGCACTGGCAAGGACATATACCATTCATGCTCGTGAAGAGGCATCTTCCCCTGACGTAATCACGGGTACCTTTTCTCTCTATAATACTCGTGTTATATCTTTAATTGATCCGGGATCCACCCACTCATACATATGCATGAAATTAGTCTCTAGCATGAGCATGCCTATAGAGTCTACCGAGTTCATCATAAGAGTGTCTAATCCTCTAGGTAAGTATCTATTGGTTGATAGAGTATACAAAGGATACCCTTTGTTGATTAAGGGTCATTATTTTCCGGTTGATCTTATGCTATTGCCATTTGACGAGTTTGATGTCATCCTTGGGATGGATTGGCTAGTTACGCATGGGGTAATTGTGAATTGTGGGGAAAAGCATATTGAGTTGAAAAGTGAAAACGGGAAATTTATTCGTGTTGAATCAGATAAGCCAGATAGGTCACCAGTAGTGATATCAACTCTGTCGACTCAAAAGTATTTGAGGAAAGGGTACGAGGCTTATCTTGCCTTTGTGTTGAACACTAAAGAGATTGATTTGAGAATTGAGTCGGTACCCATAGTATGCGAGTACCTAGATGTTTTCTCGGAAGAGTTTCCAGGACTACCTCCGGTTAGAGAGATCAAATTTAGGATTGAGTTAGCTCCGGGCACTGCCCCTATTTCTATTGCTCCCTATAGAATGGCTCCAACCAAGCTAAAAGAGCTAAAAGAATAGGTTCAAGAGCTAACGGATAAAGGTTTTGCAAGCCTGAATTTTTCTCCGTGGGGTGCTCCCATTTTATTCGTGAAGAAGAAAGATGGTTCTATGAGGTTATGCATAGATTATCGGCAACTCAATAAGGTGACTGTGAAGAACAAGTACCCGTTGCCGAGAATCGATGATCTTTTTGATCAATTGAATGGAGCCACGGTATTTTCCAAGATAGATTTGAGGTCAGGGTACTATCAGCTGAGAGTCAAGGACTCGGATGTGCCGAAAATTGCATTTAGGACTAGGTATGGCCACTATGAATTTTTGGTCATGCCTTTTGGTCTAACGAATGCCCCTGCGATCTTCATGGATTTGATGAATCGCGTTTTTCGGCTATACTTGGATAAATTTGTCATGGTCTTCATCGATGACATATTGATCTACTCTCGAGATGAGGACGAACACGCCGAGCACTTGAGTACGGTTTTGCAAGTTATGAGAGATGAGAAATTGTATGTCAAATTCAGTGTAACATCCTGAATTGGTGGGGCTTTGCATTTAGTGTGCTGTGATGTTTATGTTACGCTTGATGTGCTAGTTAGGGTGTTTAAGGGGTTAAGAATGGGCTCAGGGATTGGGCCGAGGCCTTAATCGAATTTTCTGCTTGGGCACTCTAGTGGAAAGCCAGTGAGGATAGGGCTTAAAAGATGTTATCTGTGCTTCAAGGCACAAGTGGGCTTGTGGCTCAGTGGCAAAGTGGCGCCACTTAGAGAGCAGGGAGGTGGCGTCAGCTGAGGAGGCCCAAGTTCGAGTCGCATGAAGCCCAATTTTCTTTTTTTAATTTTAACTATTTTCGGCATTAAAGGGGGAGCAAGTTGGACGGCAATGGGGCTTGGAAATAGGGGAATAAATGTTTGGATAATGTAGATAATATGGCTGATAATGTGGCAGATAAAGGGAAGAAGAGGTGGTGTTATCTGGGTCACTTGTGGATGGGAGATCAGATAATGATAAGGGAGAAAATTTAGGAGTTATCTGCTGGTCACAATGGTGGCCGAAATCCCAACACTGAGGGGGAGGAGGAATCGGTTCTGGTATGTTCAAGGGGTGTCAAAATTTCCCTTGATTAATAGCTTAGTTTTGGTTTTAAAAGGGGCATTTTCGGTTTTTAGGTAGTAGGTGCCGAAATTTGGTTTAAGTAGGGGGATATCTCTTCAATTCCGACATTTAGGTCCTATTTTTTTCTTCTTTCCTCTCATCTCCACTTTTATGCAAAAGCCAAAATTCCATTATTCTTTTCTCTGCTTTCCTCTACGAGCCGAAACCTCACAGCTCCTCTCTATATCTTTTCTTTTGACCTCCGCTAAAGCCAAATCTCTTCACTTCAATTCTCTTCTCCACTCTTTTCTACTAGCCGAATACCTTGTCCACTCTTTTCTCCTTGCCGATTTCTTTCTTCTATCGTGCTAAGTGCCGGGATCTCTAAGGGTTAGTCGAATCTGTTGGTGTTAAGGTAAGTGCCGAATTCTCTCTTCACTTTTTCTCTTCCAGTTTTTGGAGGCCAAAGCCGAAAGGCTAGCTGGCGTGATAGGATTATCCTTGGAGTAATGTTTTGATTGTTCTCGTGTTTTCATTTTGGGGTGACACATCGAGAATCGAAGTAGATCGTCTAGATCTAAAACCCGGAAACCGCTAGTCTCTAAACTCCATCTCTTTTCAGGATTTCAAGGTAAGGGGTTCTCTTTAAATTCTCGTTAGATTCGCTATCGTAATTGTGATCTTAACCATATGTTATGATGGTAGCAACTGATAAGGTCTTTTAATGGAATCAAATATCGATCAGGTGAAGGAGGGGATTGGATCTGTTAAACCAATCCCTAAGTTTAAGAAACGAGCGGTGTCAGCAGTTTGGGATTGGCCACCGGGTTGTGGACCGGCTTCAGAACAAAACCTTAGATAGTTAGCAGTCGTATCGGATTCTGATAGTGTCAACATAGAAAGTCTCGTCTTGTCTGTAATCAGGTGTGTAGATCTCTATCACACTAATTAATCTATACTATATATGTTATGGGCTAAAAGCCAGAAAAAGGCTGTATGGACAGTCGTATTACCCGAAAAGGGTAGGCAAGGGATGCCAGGTACGTAATCATAGAAACTTCTCTATGGCTGAAGAGTTGGCTAAAGAGAAAAGGAGAGCTGAGATTGAGTCTCGTGACTCGAGGAAAAGACAGCTGAATAAGTCACTCACATCTTCATCTAAGAAATCGAGGGATTAAACTACTCGACCAGCTACTTCGGTCGGGTTTTCAAATCGAAGTAAGGGCAAACAGTTTTCGGGGTCTAAAGTGCAGACCACATCAGTTGCTAGTGTGGGCAACGTTCGAACGAGTAGACCGGAATGCCCGCAGTGTGGCTGGTGTCATTCTGGTGAGTGCCAAGCAAATGAGAAGGCTTGTTTCAGATGTGGGTCTTTTGACCATTTTATCAGAGATTGCCCCAAGATGGGCGAGAAAGAGAAGTCTCAGAATGCAAGACCGGGAAGCGCTGCTAGAGGAAGACCACAGAGAAACCTTGGAAATGAGATGAGTAGCAAGAATCCATCTAGAGAGCAGACTGTAAGAGTCGAGGGTAGAGCACCGGTGAGAACATATACCATTCATGCTCGTGAAGAGGCATCTTCCCCTGACGTAATCACGGGTACATTTTCTCTTTATGATACTCGTGTTATAGCTTTAATTGATTCGGGATCTACCCACTCATAAATATGCATAAAATTAGTCTCTAGCATGAGCATGCCTATAGAGTCTACTGAATTTGTAATAAGAGTGTCTAATCCCCTAGGCAAGTATGTGTTGGTTGATAGAGTATGCAAAGATTGCCCTTTGACGATTAGGGGTCATTGCTTTCCGGTTGATCTTATGTTATTGCCGTTTGATGAGTTTGATGTCATCCTTGGGATGGATTGGTTAGTTACTCATGATGTAATCGTGAATTATGGAAAGAAGTTTATTGAGTTGAAGTGTGAAAGTGGGGATTTTATTCGTGTTGAATCAGACGAGCAAGACAGGTCACCAGTAGTGATGTCATCCTTGTTGGCTCAGAAGTATTTAAGAAAGGGGTACGAAGCTTACCTTGCTTTTGTGATAAATACTAAGGAGACTGAGTTGAATATTGAGTCGGTACCCATAGTATGTGAGTATTTAGATGTTTTCCCGAAAGAATTTCCAGGGTTACCCCCGGTTAGAGAGATTGAATTTGGGATTGAGTTAGCTCCGGGTACCGCCCCCATTTCTATTGCTCCATATAGAATGGCTCCAACCGAGCTAAAAGAGTTGAAAGTACTGTTGCAAGAACTAAAAGATAAGGGTTTCGCAAGACTGAGTTTTTATCCGTGGGGTGCTCCCGTTTTATTCGTGAAGAAGAAAGATGGTTCTATGAGATTATGCATAGATTATCGGCAACTTAACAGGTAACTGTGAAGAACAAGTACCCGTTGTCGAGAATCGATGATTTATTTGATCAATTGAAGGGAGCCACGATATTTTCCAAGATAGATTTGAGGTCAGGGTACTATCAGCTCAAAATCAAGGACTTGGATGTACCAAAAACCGCATTTAGGACTAGGTATGGCCACTATGAATTTTTGGTCATGCCTTTTGGTCTAACGAATGCCCCTGCCGTTTTCATGTACTTGATGAATCGCATTTTTTGGCCATACTTGGATAAATTTGTCGTGGTCTTCATCGATGATATACTGATCTACTCTAGAGATGAGAACGAACAGGCCGAGCATTTGAGTATGTTTTTACAAATTTTGAGAAAAAAACAATTGTATGCCAAGTTCAGCAAGAGTGAATTTTGGCTTAAGGAAGTAGGATTTTTGGGGCACATTGTCTCGAGAGATGAGATTAGAGTCGACCCGAGTAAGATTTCAGCAATTGTTGATTGGAAACCACCGAGGAGCATAACTGAAGTAAGAAGTTTTCTAGGCCTAGCCAGCTATTATAGGCGTTTTGTCAATGGGTTTTCCATGATAGCTACCCCGATGACGAGGCTTTTACAAAAAGATGTAAAGTTTGATTGGACAGCAAAGTGTCAATAGAGTTTTGAGAAACTAAAGGCGTTGTTGACTGAGGCTCCTGTTTTAGTGCAACCTGAGCCAAGAAGAGAATTTGTGGTTTACAGTGATGCATCCCCGAATGGATTGGGTTGTGTACTTATGCAAGAGGGTAAGGTGATTGCATACGCCTCTAGACAATTAAAGCCGCACGAGAAGAATTACTCGACCCATGACTTAGAGTTGGCCGCCATTGTGTTCGTATTGAAGAATTGGAGACACCATTTGTATGGCGAAAGGTATCAGATATTCACCGACCATAAAAGCCTAAAATATTTGATGACTTAAAGGGAATTGAATTGAGGCAACAAAGATGGTTAGAGCTGATGAAGGATTATGAGTTAGTGATTGACTACCATCCGGGAAAGGCGAACGTGGTCGCCGATGCTTTGAGCAGAAAATCCTTACTTGTGCTGAGAGCCATGATTACGCGGATGGTTTTTTCAGATGATGGTTCTATTCTAGCCGAGTTGAGGGCTAGACCATTATTTCTTCAAGAGATTTGTGAAGCTCAGAAAGAGGACAGCAGCTTACAAGCCAAAAGAGTTCTATGTGAGTCAAATGTTGAGTCAGGCTTTCGGGTAAGCCCTGATGGATGTTTGACGTATCGAGATAGGGTCTGTGTACCCAGAAATAATGAACTTGTTCGTAAGATTTTGCATGAAGCACATAGCGGATGCTTAACTGTGCACCCAGGCAGCACGAAGATGTACAATGATTTGAGGAAGTGGTATTGGTGGCCCGATATGAAGAAAGACATTTCTGAGTTCGTGTCGAGATGCCTAATTTTCCAGCAAGTGAAGGCTGAACACCAAGTACCTTCGGGTCTACTTCAGCCCATTATGGTTCCCGAGTGGAAGTAGGACCGTATTACTATGGACTTCGTGACGGGTTTACCATTGACGCCCAAAAAGAAAGATGCTGTGTGGGTTGTGGTTGATAGACTCACGAAGTCAGCCCTTTTCATACCTGTGCGGGTTGACTACTCGCATAGGTTGGCAGACTTGTACGTGACTGAAATAGTAAGACTTCATAGAGTACCGTTGTCCATTATTTCAGATAGAGATCCGAGATTCACGTCACGGTTTTAGAAAAAAGTTACAAGAGGCCTTGGGCACAAAATTGAGCTTCAGTACCGCTTTCCATCCACAAACTGACCGGCAGTCGGAAAGAGTAATACAGACACTCGAAGACATGCTTTGATGTTGTGTTTTGGAATTCCAAGGCAATTGGGAAAAATATTTACCACTGGTGGAATTCGTTTACAACAACAGTTTCCAGTCAAGTCTGAAAATGGCACCTTATGAGGCATTGTACGGGCGTAAGTGTCAGACGCCTTTGTATTGGAAAGAACTTAAGAAGAATCAGATACACGGGGTCGATTTGGTCAGGGAAACTGAAAAGAAAGTAAAGGTGATACGTGAATGTGTGAAAGCGGCCTCAGATAGACAAAAGTCCTATTCGGATTTAAAAAGGAAAGAGATTGAATTCCAAGTCGATGATAAAGTATTTTTTAAAGTATCACCATGGAGGAAGGTCCTCAGATTTGGCCGGAAAGGCAAATTAAGTCCGCATTTTATTGGACCTTATGAAGTTACCGAGAGGATAGGACCGGTAGCTTATCGTTTTGCCTTGCCACCTGAGCTGGAAAAGATTCATGATGTTTTCCATGTATCCATGTTGCGCCGATACCGTTCAGACCCTTCACATGTCATAGTAGCAACAGAGGTAGAGATTCAACCGGATTTGACTTATGGTGAAGAGTCGGTTAGAATTTTGGCACGAGAGGTTAAACAGCTGAGAAACAAAAGTATAGCCCTTTTTAAAGTGCTATGGTAGAGAAATGGAATAGAAGAGGCTACATGGGAGCCCAAAGAGTCTATGAGAAACCAATATCCCAACCTTTTTGCCGGTAAGATTTTCGGGGACGAAAATCCTTAAGGGGGGAGAATTGTAACAGCCCGATTTAGGGGCTAGTCAGAATAGTGGTTCGGAACCACTAATTCAAGGTTATAGAAAATTACTTTTATGACATTTTATGAGCTAGAGCATGTTTATATGTGTGCATGAAAATTTTGGTACCTTAATTTTAGCGATTTCTTGCTTAATGGCGAAAAAGGACTAAATCGCATAAAGTGTGAAAGTTCTATTTTATAAGCTAAAGGTACCTAATATCCATAGAATATTAATTTGAGGTCTTTAAAGGGCAATTAGACCCCTAAGGAAAGGGTGGCCAACCATAGGAGACAACAATTGACAAATTGGTCAAAGTTGGTAAAAGTTGGTGACAAAATTGACTTGTATTAATAAAATATAGAAAGAAAAGATATCATCTTTTCTCTCCATCTTCCTCCACCAAAAATAGCAAGCAAAATAGGGGTTTTGAAAGCTCAAAATTTTAGCAAACTCTTCTCCATTCAAGTAAGTGACTTTAATGGTTTTTCTTGATGATAGTTGTACTTTTAGAACCCCTAGAGCTTAAGCTTTCTAAAGAGGGGACTAATTTGCAATATGGTGAAAAGTTTAGAGTTTTTAAATGAGAGCTTTCATTGTTATTTTCTGCATTTTATGGAAGAAAATGAGTCTTAGTTGTTAGATGAACAACTTTTGTGAAAGGTGTTGCCATGAAAACACCTAAATGAACCTTTTTGTAAAGGTTGTAAAGTTTGTAGTAAATGTGTGAAATGTTGGGTTTTGATGATAGCCATAAGAGAAATAAATGTTCACCTAGGCTTGTTAAAGGTAGAAATTTTATTAGAATTGATTTCCGAGCTTAGGGGTAAAATGGTCATTTTGCCAAAGTGTAAGGGCAAAATAGTAATTTTGCCAAAGCATGGTTATTAAAATGCTCTTATTAGTGTGATGATTAAAATGAGCTAATTTGTTATTATAGAGCAAGAAGAACCAAGAAGCAACCTTGACCGGGGCAAGAATAAAATCTCAGACTAGATCGACGATCTAGCTTATTTTGAAATCGAGGTAAGTTTGTATGTGATAAATTCAACATTTATGCTCATATTTTTTGTGAATGGTTGACATTATATTGATGTACAATATTCTAAGAAATTGAAATGTTGAAGTCCCGGTTGGACTATAATGAATGTGAGTATATTATTATCGAGACATGAGATAGATAAGGTCCTGTGTAAGACCATGTCTGGGACATGGCTTCGGTGCCAAATTGAAATTTCGTATAAGACCATATCCGGGATATGGCTTCGGTATTGAATATTAGAATCGTATAAGACCATATCTGGGATATGGCATCGATAGTCAAAAGTAATCCCATATAAGACCGCATCCGGGAAGTGGCATTGGCTTCATGTGTATGCTAATGGTTATGAATAAGCATCCTTGAGCATCCCTAGTGATTTATTGGGATAAATAGATCAGCTTAGAAATAGAAACGAGAATTTTATTAAAGCTATGTGATTGAGTTAACACAGGTACCCGTGAGTAATTCACGAAGAATATTTACGACATGTGGCATGGTATGAGCTAAATAAAGGCAATTATGAGTAAGTATGGCAAGGATCCTATAACCTTGTGTGTGGTTAATTAATGCCATGGATGGGTTTTATCATGAGCTTATTATTGTCATTTATTTTCATGCAAACTTACTAAGCTTTATGCTTACCCCTTTCATTGCCCTTTTCCTTGTAGTATTGCCAAGATAGCTCGAGAAATCGCAGACGTCAGAGTTGGAGATCACACTATCGACCACTATTTGGTATAGCCAAACTAGATTCATTTTGAGTATGGCATGTATAGGACTTGGTCTTTTTGTTATGTCATATTTGCAAGTCAAATGTGTTGGCTATTATAGTTGTTCAATCTATTTTGTAAGAGGTCATGGGATGTTGGCCTAAACTTGATATGTTCATATATTCAATGATGATGGATTTCATGAAGTGTATGTTTTTTATGGATGTCTTGATTCTTTTGAGTTCTTAGAGGTATCATATGGTCACCTTAAATATTGAATTGATTTGGTATGAGTGTGATTTCTTGCTAGGGTGGCAAATGGCTTGGTAGATAGCCATATAATTGTCCACACAGGCAGACACACGGGCGTGTGTCTAGGCCGTGTGTGACACACGGTCAGCCCCATGGGCGTGGTGATCGGCTGTGTATCCCCTTGCATGCTAGAGTTGCAAGTTAGTATGCTCAGTAGTAAACACACGGGCAGAGACACGGCTGTGTGTCTCAGCCATGTGGGAGGCACAGCCATGGACATGGGCGTGTGCCCAGGCCGTGTAAAGTCTACACCTAGAAATTGGAATTTAATTCGACACACGGCCTAAGGACACTGGCGTGTGCCTTGGCCGTGTGACCTTAGTGAGGTGATGACGTCACAAATAGAATACCAAGGTTTTGGCACACGGGCTAAGACATTGGCGTGTCGAGGCCGTGTGAAGGACATGGGCCAGGGACACGGGCATGTGTCCGGTCGTGTGTATTAAGTCAGTGTCGACCACGGGTGAGGAGCACGGGCATGTCTCAGGGGCACACGGGCGTGTCCCTTGAGCAACACGGGCATGTGGCCCCTGTTTTGATGAAAAATTTTCTATGTCTTCTTAAAGTTTCCTAAGTTCTCGGATTAGTTCCGAACAATCCTCTATGTATGTTTTGGGCCCCGCTGGCCCATATAAGGGGCAAATATTGATTGTAAATGAAAAAGTTTTAAGTTGGGACGAAATTTTATAGCCCAAAGTTATAAGTTTAAGCAAGTTAAGTTAGGTAATGCCTCGTATCCGGTTCCGGCTTCGAACACTGGTAAGGGGTGTTACAGTCACCATTTTCTTCCCCTCCATTTTTGTTCATTTAATTTAAATTATTTCATTTTATTCTGTTATTTATTTTTATCTATATTTTTCTTAATTTTGTTGATTATTATTCTCTTTATTTTTAGTTCTAGTTAGATTAGGCTTATTATTATTTTGCTAATTCTTATTATTCTCTTTATTTAGTTGTTTTATTTTTTATTTATTTCCTCTAATTATTCATTCTTAGTATCTTGTTATTTCTATTTGCTAGTTAAGTTTTCTTATTATTTTTATTAGCTAGCTCATTTTTCTTTTCTCCATTTATTTGCTATCTCCTATTACTCTTTACTAACTCATTGTTAATATTAAATTTTTAGTTAGTTTTTTTTATATAACTATTATTATGAAGCGTTCTTAGTGCATTGTTTTTAATTTCCTTGCTTTCTAGTTCTTAAATTATTAGGTGGAATGATGTGTTCCTAGTTCTTGGCATTAGGATTATTTATTTATTTTTTATTCTTGTTACAAGAATATCCTGATTCTTTATTAGAGTAGCAGTACGTTGCTATTTTGGATTACTGGGATCCTACATCCTTGACTTTGGTGATGCTTGATTTACTAATTGAAAATATTTTACATTTTTAGGCACATCATGACAAATACTCGAGGCAAGACTAAGGTCACCGTTCCCGCTTCGAAAAAGCGGAAGGGTCCTGGCGTGACCTCCTCCAGTGCCTCGGCTGAAGTACGTCATCCCTACCTGAGATTTTCCGCGAACCCACCAGAGGACCTATTTCAGCTCCTTCGAGTACAACCCCTAGGTTTGGGCCGCTGCATTGATTGGGCCGCGTTGGAGCAGGTCCACCTCGCTGACGAGGTTCGCGCCTTCATCATCACAGCACCATGGGATCGCTTCTTCAGTATCGTCGAGCCCACTTATATGGAGATTACTTTGGAGTTCTGCTCGACGTTCCACCTTCAGAGCGTCATGTCAGTCCATGATGAACCTGGCACCATCATATTTTGCCTTGGTGGTTTGGTGCGTCACATGAGTGTCCCTGAATTCGGTGCTGCTTTGGGACTTTATACGGAGGAGTTCATGAGCATCGATGACTTTCTTCAGCTACATCGCCATATTCATTACTTGCCCTCGCGTTGTTGGAATGATATCACGGGCGGCCTGACGACCTATGATGCTAGTCGCTCGAATGCGACTTCTCTCTCTCCAGCCATATGGTATATTCATGCCCTCTTAGCTCATACTTTGACAGGATAGAGAGAGAGCACCGGCGTCGTGAGCACACACGATGCCTACTACTTATGGAGCATGGCCCATGGCCATGTTATCGACTTGGCGTACTTTATTGCTTTATCTTTCCGCCATCAGACTGACCGCCACAGGAAGGGCCCCATTTGCTTAGGCCCTTACGTGACTCGCCTCGCTCGACACTTCGGTCTCCTCGACACACCGGAGCAGTCCTCCTCGCTTACACTTGTTGGCCAGATGTCCCTTCAGGGCATCTCGAGCATGCTACATATGAGGATGATCGAGCGTCATTGTGGATTCGATCCTCCTCAGTACTGATTGTCTCGTCTTGATGAGCAGGATGATCCCGAGGACATCACTGATGATGTTCCTCTCCCTCACGAGGATCCACCTCACCCTCCACCTCCGAGTCACCGACCTCCTTCTTTTGCTACTACATTGAACGACATATCCGAGCGACTCCCTCACTTCGAGCAGTAGTGTTATCAGCGGTTCGACAATCTCGAGGCCACCTTACAGTAGATCTGCCACCACCTCCATATTTCACCTTCAGCACCACCACCTCGCGAAGCGTCTGACGATGAGGACCTTTGAGTCCATTTATTTTTATTTTTATTTTTCTTTTTATTTTTATTTTTCTTTTTAGTCTATTTTCCTTTATGTTTCGTCTCATATTTTCAAAGACTTATCTTTTATATTTTGAACTATATTTTAGTTTTTATAATTATTCCTAATCGAGTAATCCCTTAATCTTCTTCCACAGTTGTGTTTATTTTCTTAATAGTTGCTCAGAATCATGCACTTCAATTTGCTATATCCACAATTCCGCGTGCACTATTCCATGGATTTCATCCAAAATTTAGGAAGTTTCACTTCTCTCCATTTCTTATGGTATTTTCATTATATTGTTATTATCTATTTTGGTACATTGAGGACAATGTACATCTTAAGTGTGGGGAGGTTAATTATATCATTATTAGAAAATCCCTGAATTATATCTTGTTCTTAAGTAAATTTTCTCATACTACTATTAGAATGAAATATTTATTGATTTATGATTTTTATTGATATGTTTTGGATTAAGTCATAGGTAATTGTGCATTGATTGTTTAAACTTTAAGACACTAGAGAATCAAGCATGATAAGTCTATTTTCAGAATTAAAATTGCTAGGTTGTTTTCCCAAAATTAAAATATTTCTTTGAAGTTTGAAATTTGCAAGGTTGACATCAAAAACCATAATTTTTGTGAGATTTTGAGCCTTTTAGAGCATATACTTTTCTTGCTCACTTTTTTGGTTATAAGTGTGTCAATATTGATTTGTTATTCTAGAACTTGCTTCGATTATGCATGCCGAGACCACACCTTTGATTTGATATACTGAGATGATAAAGGCACCTAGGTTTTAACCCACTTATTCCATTAAAAGCCTATCTTCATAATTAACCCTTAGTGAACCCCTTTGAGCCTAATAAACCATTTCTTGATCTACCTTTAATATTAACCCAAAACTTATTCTTTTTGATTCATTGAGAATTTTTCCTATTGTATTAACCCCATTTTTCTCGAGATTTGATTTGGTCAGTTGCCTAACTATGTTCTCTATTTCAGTTGTTAAATTCGTCTTATTATTGTATGTTCTTAAAAAAAAGAAAGTGGAAATACATTATTACTACTAGTTCTATGTTATTTGAGCTTAAACGGTTAATTTCACATTTTGAGAAGAAGCTCGTGCTATTATTGATAAGTTTTCAATTGATGTAATTATTTAGTATTAGTTTCTTTTTCTAGTTAGGTAAATTGTCAATTCGATCTCGATTCTAACCTTCTAATTCAGCCTTTATCCACACCTTTAACCCAAGCCCCATTACAACCCTTTTTAAAGATTTTTTGATTTGTGTATCATCTTATTTAATAGTGGTGGAGATTTGATTTTCATGCAAGCTTATGGTAATAATTTTTCATTTTTGACTTTTGAGTGCTTAATTTGAACCTTAAACACTTTGAGTGATTTGAGTGAATCTTTAGTGAGGATGTCAATTCTTGTCGGTTTTGAATCAAAGGTAATTATTTAAATAAGGGGAAACACCTATATTTTCGTGCTATAAAAATTTGTGACTTTGATTGTTTGAATCTTTAGGAATTTTTTAGTTAAATTATCAATTTATGAATTATTTGTGAATTATGATAAGACATTATTGATAAAAATTATGAATTAAGGAAGTTTAATTTTAATTGTGAGTTGAGGATTTTGCTTGAGGACAAGCAAACGCTTAAGTATGGAGATATTTGATAAACCATAAAAGTAACACATTTTAATCCCATGCTTAGCGTGTTTTTGGATGTTTATTTATATAATTTGGTAAATTCGATGCTCCTAACCCTTTAAATATGTAATTCTATACTTAGGAGAGCATAGGGAAGCGAAAGGAGCGAAAAACGGGCCAAAACTAGACAAAACGGGCCATATTAAGGATCCACACGGCCAAGCCAGAACCACATGGGCGGAGCACATGCCCGTGTGAACCACATGGGCTGGACAGACGCCCGTGTCCCAGCCCGTGTCGATCGCGAGTCACCCAAATTCACACACGGCCTGGGCACTCTCACATGGGCTGATCACACGCCAGTGCCCCTGTCGCACCCTGCTTCATTTTCACGCGAAAAAAGCTAATTTTTAGGGTTTCTGGGTATTCTAAAGTTTATAAATACACACCAGAGGAAGACCTAAGGGGGCACGCAGAGTAGAACAAAAAAATTACTCGAAGGAAGCCGTCGGAATCATCTCGGAAGCAGACCCACTCCAAGATTGAAGATCTCCATCAAGTTCTTTAGAAGTTTTTAGGTTCTTTATGTCCTATTGTTTTCTTGATTCTAAGATGTTTTCCTTTTACGTTATGAACTAAACTCCCTAAATACCTAGGGAGGATGAAACCTAGATGAATATTATTATTTAATTATCTGAATTACATGATAAATTCTTGTTCTTGTTCTTAATTATGTGTTCTAAACCCTTGCTTTAATAGTTTCAGGATATTAATTCAAGTTCGATGTGCTTATTCAGTGGAGCAAAAGTCCCTGTTTAAGAGTAGATCTAGCATAATTAAGCGGATTTGATTGCAACCCTAGAAATAGGACGACATAAATATGCCGGATTAGAGTCAAATCTAATAAGGGAATCCATAGATAGAGTTAATGCGACGATAGGGGTTTTAATTAGAAAGAGATTTCAATTAATCAACCTAGAGTCAGTTGTTCTTAGTCTCGAAAGAGATATTAACATAATTCAGGGATTTCTACGGATCAAGGTAAGTGAATAAATTGTTTAATTCAGAGTCAGAATAATAAGTGAAGTCTAGGTGGATTCTTCCTTGGGTATTGTCTTTATGATTGGTTTATTCGATTATTTCCTTCACTTTCTGTCGCGTTCATAGTTAATTAGTTAGTTAAAATTTAGATTAAAATAAATTCCCTTAATTATTAGGCTAAATAATAGAAAGATAGTTATTACTAGTAATTTTAGTCCTTGTGGATACGATATTCTGGACTCACCATATCTATACTACTGTTTGATAGGTGCACTTGCCTTTGTCGAATTATTAGTTAGTTTCGAGCCCATCATTATACTTTATGGCAAATTATAGTGTTGGGTATAAAGGCATGTATATTTAAATTTTCAATTTTTTTCCTCTAATTTCTGAAAGATTGTACCCCACACTTTGGTCCAAATATGTATCGAACACAAGTTTCGAATACACTTGATGAAAAATGAGGACTTGAACTAATAATATTACAATATCCCAACTAGCTAAAAGGGTCAGAGAAATCAAAGTACAAAGAAGAGAACTTCACAAAGAACTTATTTTGAATGTCCTTGGTCCTTATTGTACCTTTTGTCTTTTTAGAATTCATATGAATATAAAAATGATTTTAACATGACTAGTAAACGGTTTGCATTGATCCTCACTCCATAGAAAAAGCAAAAGTTGTTAACCTTGTCTATGACTTAAAATTTTTAGATTATTTTTTCACTCCGTTCCAAGTAAATTGATTATTTCTAGAAAGCAGAATAGATGATGGTAACTTTGTTTTAACTAACATTGGTAAAAAAAGTAAATGTATTTAACACCTGCTATGTCCTTAAACTACAAGACAAATTAAGTGGAGCTCCCTTAAGGCCTGCTGGTTAACTAACCATAAGTGAAGTTTGATCGATTATCACTTTATTTAGATGCTCAGGTTCCTTGATAAAACACACATGGATTATTTTACAAATTCATTTAGATGCTCAAAGGTTAGAAGCATATATATTAGGTACAATTACTGTTCATTATCAGTTGCTTCTCTTCAAAGGTGGTCAAGTCAAGCTAGCAACTTGTTTCTGGGGATTGAAACAGAAAAAAAAAACTAGGATTCTTGTAAAATCAAACATTTCTTGTTAGTATAAATAGTAACTTAATTAATCTTAAATCTCTAAGGATATACGACGACAAAATTCTACTGAGAACTTCAACACATAGGTTTTAGCCAACATAGGAGAACAAATTTAGCCAATTAGAGACTTTTTATAACAGTCTCAATGCTCACACGAGGATGGAAGTAGATGCTTCTGCCAATGGTGCTCTCCTTTCTAAGTTTTATAATGAAGCTTATGATATTATTGAGAGAATTTCAAGCAAAAATTACCAATGGCCAACCAATCGAGCAACTTCAAGATGAGTTGTAGGAGTACATGAAATGGACGCCCTCACTTCACTTGTAGCTCAGGTATCTTTGATATCCTCAATGCTTAAAAATTTTACTAATAATAGGTTTAACAATGTTGCAGCTCGGCCGCCTAACCAATTCGAGAATATGACCTGTGTTTATTGTGGGGAAGGGCACTTGTTCGAAGATTGCCCATCAAACCTAGAATTCGTGTATTACATGGGTAACCAGAACAAAGGTAGATAGGAACAACAATCTAATTTTTATAACCCATCTTGGCAAAACCCCCTAAATTTCTCTTGGAGTAACGAAGGGGGCTGGACCCTGTAACACTTACGTTTAACCCAGACCGATCTAGCCACCTAAATTTATCCAACAAGTTCAGAAACCACCACAAGTTGAACCTTCCAATTGTCTAGAGAACCTATTGAAAGCATATATGACAAAGAATGATTCCACTTTAAGGAATTTGGAGAATCAAGTGGGTCAACTTGCAACTGAACTTATGATCCGACAACAAGCTGTTTTGCCTAGTGATATTGAGAATCCAAGAAATTCGAGGAAAGAGCACTGTAAAGCATTGACATTAAGGAGCGGAAAGACATTAGATCCCAACACTATCGAAGTTGATAAAGAGCCAGCTGATGCTCAGGATACAGTAGAAGTTCAACTGAATGTTGAAAATCTAGCTTCACCAGAACCAAAATCTGTAAATTCTGATAAGGTAACTTCGAAACTAGTTAATTCTGATAAGCTAACATCTTTGTTAGATGCAAAAAATCTGCCATAGTAGAAAAATTGTCCAGTACAAGTAAAGAATCCTCCACCACCTTACCCTCAAAGACTTCAGAAGCAGAAACAAGAAGTCTAGTTCAAGAAGTTCCTAGACGTACTCAAGCAACTTCATATCAACATCCCATTTGTAGAAACTCTTGAGTAAATGCCAAACTACATTAAATTCATGAAAGATATCTTGTCCAAGAAATGAAAACTTAGAGAATTTGATACGGTAGCTCTGACAAAGGAATGTAGTGCATATCTACAAGATAAGTTACCCCCAAAGATGAAGGACCCTAGGTGTTTTACCATACCTTGACACATTGGAGTATCTTATTGTGGTAAGACATTATGTGATTTGAGTGCAAGCATCAAGTTGATGCCCATGTCCATACTCAAAAAATTGGGGATAGGTGAAGTTTCACCAACTACGATTATGCTTCAGTTAGTAGATAGATCCTTAGCACATCCGGAAGGAAAAATCGATGATGTATTGGTACATGTAGACAAATTTATTTGTCCTGTTGACTTTGTTGTTTTAGACTTTGAAGCAGATAAGGAGGTGCCAATCATCTTAGAAAGGTTTTTCCTAGCAACCAAAATGACCCTATTGATATGAAGAAGGGCGAGCTTACCATGCGTGTTCAGGACGACCAGATAACATTCAATGTTTTTAAATCCATGTGATTTCCTAATGCAATTAATAAGTGTTATGTAGTAACCGAGTTAGAAGAATTAGCCATGGAATGGGAACTCGATTCTATTAAGGACTTATTGGAACAAATCTTAATGTCAGACCCTCCAAGTGATGAGGAGGGGGAGGAATATCTAGCTTTGCTAAAACCTGACCAAAGGGGATTTCATCCACAATCCCACTTTGAATCTTTGGAATTAGAGAGCAGAGATTATGTTGAACCAAGAGCGTTGATCGAAGAGCCACCTAAATTAAAACTTAAGGTAATTCATTCACATTTGAAATAATTTTATTTAGGTGAATCCTATACTTTTCCTATGATTATTTCAACTCAGCTAACTAAAGAGCAGGAAGAGAAACTCATTCTAGTACTGAAACAATTTAAAAAGGCTATCGGATGGACCATAACCGATATCTGAGGTATTAGTCCATCCGTGTGCATGCACAAAATCATATTAGAAGATGAAAAAAAAAGAATGATTGATGGAAAACGGAGACTGAACCCCATTATGAAGGATGTGGTGAAAAAAGAATTTATTATGTGGTTAGATGCGAGTATAATTTACCTATCTCAGACAGTTCATGGGTAAGTTCAGTCTAGTGCATGCAAAAAAAGAGAGGCATTACGGTCGTGGAGAACGAAAACAATGAATTAATTTTGACCAGAATAGTTATGGGATGGAGAATTTGCATAGATTACCAAAAGTTGAACAATGCGACTCGAAAATATCACTTTCCTTTTCTGTTCTTGGATCAAATGTTGGATAGACTCGCGGGGCAAGACTATTACTATTTTCTAGATGGATACTCAGGGTACAACAAAATCATGGTAGCACCGGGGGATCAACACAAAACAACATTCACATGCCTGTACGATACGTTTTCCTTTAGACATATGCCTTTTGATTTACGTAATGCTCCTGCTACGTTTCAAAGATGTATGATGGTGATTTTTACTGACATGGTGGAAAAGTTTTTAAAGTTTTTATGGACGATTTTTCAGTGTTCGGAGACATATACGATATTAGCTAATCTAGCCAAAGTACTAAGGTGGTGCGAAAAAACAAACCTTGTACTCAACTACATTTCATGGTACGAGAAGGTATTGTTTTGGGGCACCGAATAACAAGACGAGGGCTCGAGGTAGATAAAGCAAAGGTAGATGTCATTGAGAAACTCCCACCTCGAACATTTGTAAAGGGTGTTAGGAACTTTTTGGGACATGTCGGATTTTATCAGAGATTCATCAAAGACTTCTCCAAAATTGCTAAACCCTTATACAAATTATTGGAGAAGGATCGTGCTTTAATATGTATTGTATCAATGTATCTAAATTCTTAATTTCTTCTTTCTTTGAAACAAAGTTTTATGTAGGTTGAATCCTTGATTCATTATTTATTTTGGTGAGAAATATGTTTGACTTGTTCATCCCATGAAAGCAATGTTTTTTTTTAATACACTTGTTCCCATGGAAGCAATGGCTATAGAAACTGAAGAAATTAAGATTTTGGTGATGCTCATAAAGGAAGTTTTGGGTGCTCAAAAATTGAAAAAGTAAAAGAGGAGAACAGGAGGAAGAACATATAGAGAAATTAGAGCATTTGGAGTGGTAGCCAACATGGATTTATCTAGATTTGGTCAATTTCTTTTGTAGATTTATAATTTCTTGGTGATTATTAGAGACAAATAATTGAAAAACATGAACTATTGAGATTGAAAAGTTGCAAGAGATGAAGCCAGGGAGTTTTTTGGGTAAGGTTATGGCAATAAGGAATGGTGGTCACAGTGGCTGGAGGTGGAGGAGTCATCAGAAACTGGAAAGAAGCTAAATTTTTTCTTTATTTTTTTTAGATTTAGTAAAGAGAAAATAAATAGGTTGAGTAAGGGGAAGACTCTGGAGAGAATTGTTAAAAAAAGTTAAATTATATTTCCAAAAATAAAGATTTCAATAAATTATATTTAAAAATATTTTAAATGAAAATCTAATAATATTTTTTTTGAAGTTATCTAAAAATTTAATATAGGCAGATTGGGCTCGGGTTTATCTTTTCTAATCCGGATCGGGCTTGGGCAAAATTTTAAGCCTATTTTTCAGGCCGGGCCAGATTTGAGCCTAAAAAATGGGCGTAAAATTTTGCTTTGACTCGACCTGGCCCATTATCAGGTCTAGTGTAAACAATGCTTAAACAAATAACCACATGGTTGGTGAGTCAAAGCATATCCTTTATAGGTGGTGTATTGCTCTGCATAATACACTTTATGGATTGGTCTATATGAGTGTGAAGTGGCAGTCGCTTCTATGAGATTTTTGGCAGTCTCTATAGCACTTATGCGCACATGGCCTATTAACACACAATCGCGTTGAAGAACGAATCATAGATATAATATGGTAGATGAGAAGGTTTACAAATTAAGTAATTAGTCAAAGAAACTTGTTTCACCAATTATTTAAGTAAATTATGTCTCATTTGTCAAATTTTATGGTTCATAGTCCGGAAGGCACCAAGTTTATTGTATGATATCGAAACACTCAGCTAAAATTATTTCTTAATTCTTTAAAATATGTAGGGGATTGTTGGAAGTTTTATATATTTCAAAGAATTACATAAATCCCGCATTACTACAGAAAGACCTTGATACCATTGTTTATAAGTCATTATACTTCATTAAGCTAGAAAGAACCAAATTGAGAGGGTGGACTCATGCTTTAGGCTCAAAAGGTTAATATATTTATGAAATAATTTTTTATTGAATTTTTTAGAGTTCAAGAAAAATGAACTTCTTAACTTTTAACATCTATACTTAGCCAAGCTAAAAACAGCTTAACCGATTGAAATTATTTCTACTTAATCTAAATTCATTGAATTATTTTTAAACTATTTTTAGCTAATTAACTTACCTTTTTTGTATTTAGCCAGTTTATTCTTTACATTCTCTTTCAAATACTTCTCATTTTCTCAAAAACATCCTTCCACGATTTTAGCTGAGTATTTAATTGATATGTTTTTCCTTGTTTTGTGTTTTCCTACTAGTTAATAGAAGTACTTGTTGAATAATGAGGATACACAAATTCACAAAATACACTTAAGGATAATGATATTCATGCCTCTGATTTTTAACTCAATTAAGTGTAAAAATTGAAAAATAAATTAATTGATTTTTATTTTTTTTTTGAAATTCTTGAAGTGACTTTTATAATTCTAAAATAGTAAGAGTAGGAGTTTCTTCTTAATCTACAAAAATGGTATAAGTTGGTTTTGCCAAAGAGCCAAAACGCACCTGACAATTAATTTATTTGCATTATATTCGGGGGGCTTTTTACATTTGTATTATATTCGTTTATTTTTTTTGTTATAAAATAAGTATTAAATCAAAGATAAATTAGATAAGACAATTCTTCTCCATCTTAATCATCGTGCAATAATTGCAATACTTCATTCGGTGGTTGCATGTAAATATATCGCCCCAAAGGTCTTAATAACACCATTTTTGCCAAGTCATCCACAACCCTATTCCCCTCTCTAAACACATGTCTCATGTGAACCATCCAAGTACGTTTGAGAAGGTCCTTGATGGCACGCCCCATAGTTGAATAAATTTGTTCAACTTCATTTACTTGGATCACTTCGACAACTTTAATACTATCCATCTCAAGTATCACCTTCTCTAAACTTAGATCCCATGTTAATTGGAGTCCCTCAAGAGTGTTGGGACCGTCGGTATGCCCCGTGGCGCAGCGAAAAAATTATTCTGGCGTTCCACAACCAATGATCCATTTACGAGGAACGAATCGGGTTGAAATAGGGTTGAAAATATACCTTCTTTACTAAAAACATTGAAAGATGTTGCTGATTCGATGTCGATTCCAAACCACAACAAAAACATCCTTTCTTCTACATAGTTCACCTCATCAAAAACAAACAATCACTTTCTCTTGAACTTTTTAGAGATAATTAAAAACAGTTGCTAGACCTTTTAAATTATTAAGTTGGTAACCTTAACACACTAAGGGATTATCATCCTTTTATCCTCTTTGATATCACATATTAAAAAGAAAAATTAGGATTATTCTCTTATTAATAGAGAAGGCAAATGGAAAGTTAGAAAAATGAATTATATTCTCTTATTAATAGAGAAAGACAAATGGAAAGTTAGAAAAATGAATTATATTCTTTCCAACAGAATATTAATTTCCATATCTTTTATATTTTGATTGAAATTAATTAATATAATTGTTTATATTAATAAATTCGATAATATATATACACTTAATATTTTGTATGAATGAAATTCATATATTAATTATATTCTTTCCAAAAGAATATTAATTTCCATGTCTTTTATATTTTGATCGAAATTAATTAGTATAACTGTTTATATTAATAAATTCAATAAAATATATATAATTAATATTTTTTATTAATCAAATTCATATATTAATTATATTCTTTCCAAAAGAATATTAATTTTCATGTTTTTTATATTTTGACTGAAATTAATTAATATTACTGTTTATATTAATAAATTCGGTAAAATATATATAATTAATATTTTGTATGAATCAAATTCATTTATTAATTATATCTATGTTCTCTATTTGTGTACAACAAGTTTGTACAAATAATGTGTTTAATATTTAACTATCAAATTAAATTAATTCAACAATTAATTTAATTCATGTGACAACTAAATACAATATCAAATGTATTTGGATTTTGTTCATTTCAACTATAGGGTGTGACCTTGTAGGCTCTTGTAACGTTGGTAGTAATACTAGAACATTTCTAAAATTACAAGCAATGAGTAATATCTAGCAATGCATCATTGCCACTCAAGTTAGAAGAAGTGATTCGACATAACCTTTCTGTGGTAATCTTTTCATGTCTTATATCATTTTATCCTTAATATCTAGATTGGACATAAGTCATGGAATAGTCACACTTGTATAGTCCAATATCATATTTCTTGATTTTCTGAGCAGACTACAATAAACAAATAAGTGTGATATCTCATATCAACTTATTCGAGCATGACCACGCATTTTTAGTCTCACTCCATCAAGAGGCCTAAGATATTGCTCTCATTATGTAGGAGGGATAAATCCTTTCTTGATCAATCATATCCCACTATATAGATTGTGATATATCCAACATCAGTCTTTATAGTACAACCTGTTACATTAGACGTTTTGACTGTATCAAAATATACGACTCATGATGTTGGGACAATGATGATCTCAAGTCTAAGGATCATATACATAGTTATCACTATGAGTAATATTGTGACTATTACATAATAATCCAAGAAACATACTCATAGCGGGTCGGTCCAATATGTTGTTCTCTAACACATACTCATGTATTGATTTTGACATTCCCATGTCAATGAAAATTATTTGTCATCAATCAACTACACATTAGTCTCAATGCATTATTGTTGTCCAAGCCCACAATCATACTTGACTAAGGACCTTTTTAAGAATAATCATATTTTCTTAGGACTTTAATACAATTCAATTTAGTTATATACATAGAAAAAGAAACTGAAATAATAATGGCAATGCCTTATATTAATAAACAAGGTAAAACGAGTATGTGATTACAATCATCTCATGATTGGTCTTTGGGCATACTCTAACAAAGAGCACCCCAGAGTTTCGTCAGAACCATAGAACAACAAGCAATATTTTTAGAAAAACCAGCTAGCCAAACCCTTTGGTAATCCCGTATTAAACCACCTGCTACAACAATCCTGGACAACTGGCAGACTGCACCATTAATATTCACTTTCAGTCACCCATCATCTGGAAGAGTGCATCTTGTCAAACATCGAGATGTAGCATTTATGTGACTCAAAGGAATCACCTTTCTTTTGACTGCTTGTAAGAAACTTCCTCTCATTCGTCGACTTTTCTTCAAAATGCTGTTGTTTTCAACAAATTCATTGTTGAACACAAAATTATTCCTTTTGACCCAAAGTTCCCAACAGATGATGCCAAAGAGTTCTGGCCATTCACTAGGCTCACTCGCAAAACAATCAGGAGACAATAGGTTCTTTTCAAACCAATTTTCTAAACTAAGGTTGAAAAACTCCTAACTCTTACCCGTTTTGATAACTGAGAAACATGTTGCCACAGTTGGAGTGCAAAACCTCAGTACATGATCAATGCTCTCCGTGATCGCGTTAAACACACTGCAGCTTGAATCTACCATAAAATGGAACTTAACAAGGTTTACATTAGTTAGTACTCTATCAAGGTAAGCTAACCAAACAAACACTCGTACCTTTTGAGGGGCTGGAATATGCTAAATATGATGTCATATTTTCCCATTCCTAGTCACGTCTGACCCACAAAAAGAAACAGAAGCCGAATAGATAGTAAAACCACCCTTATTGTAACATCCTGGTTTAGGGCCTAGTCGAAATAGTGGTTCGAGACCACAAATCTGAGGGTTATGAATGAGTTTCTGAGGTTTATATTATGTATGCATGCTAGTGTGAAAGTTTCATGAAGCAATTTTATGGAATTGTGGTTGAATTGTCCAAAAGGACTAAATTGCAAAAGTTGCAAAATGTGTGTTTCTAGAAGCTATTTGTGTGAAATAGCTTTAGATTATTAATTAGAGGTCCTTAAATAGTAATTTACCCAAATTCTAATTTTTGGACAAAAATGGGCATGGATGAGTCAAAATTTGAAGTTTATCAAAAAGGGCATTTTGGTCATTTAATCAAATAAGTGATTAAAATAGGTGAAAAGATGACAAATTCATTCATCTTCTTCCCCTTTAGCTGCCGAAAATTTGAGAAGCCATTGTTAGGGCTCTTTCAACTTTTCAAGCTTGCTAGTAAGTGCTCCTAAGCCCGGTTTTTGATATTCTTCGTATTTTTGAAGTCCTAGTAGCATGAGTAAGCTATTTTTAGCTATTTGGTGAGCTATTATGGATGTTCAAAAATGTGGTCATGTATGACATGCATGTATTTTGATGTTTTATGGAAGATTATGAAAGCTTGATGTAGTAGAAACATCTTTTGTTAAGTGAGTTTCCATGAAAATGCATGTAGGGACTTGATTGTGAAAAACTTTAGTTTGGTCATACATGTGTGATTTAGTGAGATTTGATGAATGCTTTAGTTGAGTAAGTGGTTCGGCTAAGCATGAAAGGATAGAAAATTGAATAAAAATCACTTTACGAGCCTTGGGGCTAAAGTGTAAATATGAGGAAGTTTAGGGGCAAAATAGTAATTTTGGTAAAGTATGAAATGTGGGTCAATTTAGTCAATGTGTGTATTGAATAAGCTGAATTATTCATTATAGATCAAGAAAGACGAAGCCCAGATCGAAACCGAGGCAAAAGCAAGGTGGTGGACTAAATTGTATATTTCCATACTTTTGAGTATCGAGGTAAGTCTATGCATAAATAATGCATTCATACTTACAATTTGTTAATGCTAGCTAGTGTGTAGCATGTTTGAGAACCTATGTGGGATGAATGTAGTAGAAAATATGGAATTAATGTATGATCGAGAATGATTAAGTAAGTAGACTTGTGCATGTGTTGTGATAATGCTAGATGGTGGGCTAAGTGCGAAACCATCCTAATGCATATTGACGATGAGCTAGCTATGTGCGATGCTATCGTGAGGTATATCGTTTGGTGAGCTATGTGCTGAATCCCTATGAATACCTTTGTGGTAGGCTAAGTGCGATACCACCTTATTAATCAATTGTGGTGTGCTAAGTGCGAAACCACTGAGATACTGGCTGTGTGGATTAACTGTGTGTATTAGATGTGTGTAATAGCTGTGTTGATTAGCTATATGAACTAGCTGTGTGGATAGGCTGTGTAGATAAGTTATGTGGATAATTTGTGTGGATGTATTACGAGAAATAATGATGTGTTGTATATTGTGTAAATGTGACATAGAATGCAGGGGTGCATTTCGATGGTTATGAGTATGTGACTCATGATGTGTTGGAAATGTGGTAAGGGATAGAAAGAGTAAGCATAGTTGTGAATTACTTATGTTGGTATAATGCTAATTGTTGCTTAGCTTATACTATGTTGCTTAATTGTTTATGTGTAAACTTACTAAGCTCAAAGCTTACTCCCTTTCTTTTCCCTTGTCTTATAGATTTAAAAGCGTTGAATCGAGATACGAGGATCATCAGAAGATAGCCCACACTATCAGCACACTCTGGTACATTAGACTTAATGTTTTGTATATGGCATGTATAGGGGCTAGACAAGTTAGTGGATTTTGTTGTAAATGGCTAAGATGTGTTGGCCTTTAGATGGATAGCTTATTTTGTATAATTCCATGGTTGTTGGCTATTACATTATATGAAAAGTTGTAGTTATCTATGTGGGATTGCAATTCAATTTGAGTTGATTATGATTGTGTTGGATGAGTACTTATTGTGTATGCTAGATGGGTGAAAAGAACTTGGCACTTACCCTTGTTCTTGACCATGTGGATAGACACACGGGCATGTGTCTAGGCCATGTGCGACACACGGTCAGCCCACGGGCGTGTGCTGTGGCCGTGCGTCCCCTGCATGTTAACATTTTAAATCAGGATAGTCCACGAGCTAGCCACACGGGCGTGTGACTAGGCTTTGAGGCCGTTTGTGTGAAGTCAGGATTCACCACGGTTGGAAAGCACGGGTGTGCCTTGGCCGTGGGCAAATTGGCAGAATTCTAAGTTTTTAGGCACGGTCTGGGGACATGGGCGTGTATGTCTATACACAGGCGTGTCTTATCTTGCACGGGCGTGTGAGACCTGTATAAAAGAGAAAAAATTTAAGGATCGTAAAAGTTTCGGATTGTTCTCGAGAGCCCTCGTGTGTATGAGTGAGGCCTCGTAAGTCGAGAATGAGGTTATAGAGAGTAATTGCGTTGAGCCTAGGTGGCGATCAAGTGGTTTGAGTACGGTAATGCCTCGGGCCGGTTCCGTATGAGAACCGGGTAAGGGGTGTTACATTTAGTGGTATCAGAGCTATGGTTTAGCCATTTCTAGGACTACCGTAGCGGGTGTAAGAGTCTAGCTATACATGCCATAAGTGTACAATGATAGTGTGGTGGTTTCTGATGATTTAAATCTTGTTTTATATAGTATATGGATTCCGATCCATTGACTGTTGATGAAGTAGCTAGTAATGTGCCAGCTCCTGCGCAAGGAACCGCACCCGTTGAGAGTGGACCCGAGGTTAGGGGTCAAGGGGAAGAGGCACGAGAAGCCTTTCTCCAGATGATGAGTAATTGGTACTCGAACTATGTTCGAGTGAACCCTAATGCTCAACCTCCTCGACCTCCTCCTATACCTCAGCCAAATCCAGTGGCTCCTCAAGGTATGGATGTAGTGAGGATATCGAAACCCCCGGTAGATAAGATTAGGAAGCACGGGGCTGAGGAGTTTAGAGCTAAGGTAGATGATGACCCAGAGAGGGCGGAGTTCTGGTTGGAGAACTCGATGAGGGTGTTCGATGAGCTCTCATGTACACCTGAGGAGAGTTTGAAGTGTGCCGTATCGTTGCTGAGAGATTCAGCATACCATTGGTGGAAGACGCTGACGTTAGTGGTCCCAAAAGAGCGGGTGACGTGGGACTTCTTTCTGGAAGAGTTCCGGAAGAAGTATATAAGCCAGAGGTTTACTGACCGAAAAAGGAAAGAATTCCTTGAGCTGAAGCAAGGAAGGATGACAGTAGCTGAATACGAGCGTGAGTTTGTTAGGCTTAGCAAATACGCTCAAGAATGTGTGTCGACAGAGACCATCTTGTGCAAGAGGTTCGAAGATGGGCTGAATGAGGATATCAAACTCCTAGTGGGCATTTTGGAGTTAAAAGAATTTGTGGTACTAGTTGAGAGGGCAAGTAAGGCCGAGGAATTGAGTTCAGAAAAGAGAAGGGCTGTGAGTGAAGCCCGAGATGCTAGAAAGAGACCGATGGGCAAGTCGTATCAAGCCCAGTCGAAAAGATCCAAGGAAGTGAATTCTCAGACGACGGCACTAGTGGGTTATTCGCATCGAGACTTGGGCAATACTCGTTCGGGTTCGAGAGTCCAAGCCCCCTCGATGGAAAGTATGGGCAATACGAAGAGTAAACTGGAGTGTCCAAGTTTTGGTAGGTATCATACCGGAGAGTGTTGGGGAAACAGTCGGAAATGTTATAAGTGTGGTTCCCCTGACCACTTTATCTGTAGCTGTCCCAAGAGGGATGATAAGGAAGAGAAGCAAGAAGTGAGACCTAGTGATGTGTCTACGGGGGGTAGACCACCAAGGAACCCAAGAGGTGGGGCTAGTGGTAGAGGTGCGCCCAGAGATTCTGCTGTGAGACCAGAGGGTCGGGCACCTGCAAGGACGTATGCCATTCGCACTCGCGAAGAGGCATCCTTTCCTGATGTGATAACGGGTACTTTTTCTCTCTTTGACACCTTTGTTATTGCTTTAATAGATCCAGGGTCTACTCACTCTTATATTTGCATGAGATTAGCATCTAGTTTGAGTATGACCGTTGAGTCTATGGACATTGTGATTAAGGTGTCAAACCCGTTAGGAAAGCATGTGTTAGTGGACAAAGTGTGTAGGAATTGTCCTTTATTGTTTGAGAATCATTATTTTCCGGCAAACCTGATGTTGTTGTCGTTTGATGAGTTTGATTTAATCCTAGGCATGGATTGGTTGACTACCCATAGTGTCTTAGTGAACTGTGGTAGTAAGTTTATTGAATTGAAATGTGAGAGTGGAGATGTGGTTCGGGTTGAATCAGGTGGATCGAATAGTCTACCAGTGATGATTTCTTCCCTAGTAGCTGAGAAATGTTTAAGAAAAGGATGTGAGTCCTATCTTGCGTTTGTGTTGAATACTCAAGAGATTGGAGTAGAGTTTGAAACAGTGCGGTGGTATGTGAGTACCTGGATGTATTTCCGGAAGAGTTACCCGGATTACCTCTAGTGAGAGAGGTCGAGTTTGGAATTGAGTTGGTTCCAGAACGGCACCTATTTCGATTGCTCCGTGCATGAATGGCACTGTAGAGTTGAAGGCGAAGGTTTGATTTGCAAGAGTTGAGATAAGTGTTTTGTAAGACCGAGCTACTCGTAGGGGGTGCTCGGCATTATTCGTGAAGAAGAAGAAAGATGGGTCTATGAAATTTGTGTATAGACTATAGACAACTGAACAAGGTGATGGTGAAGAATAAGTATCCTTTACCAAGGATTTGATGATCTTTTGATCAACTAAAGGGAGCTACTGATGTTCTCAAGATAGACTTGAGGTTTGGTTATTATCACCAGAGTGAAAGAGCAAGATGTGTTGAAAATCGTATTTCGGACAAGGTATGGCCATTATGAGTTTTTGGTTATGCCGTTTGGTTTGACGAATGCACTGCGATTTTTATGGATCGATGAACCGTGTTTTCAGACCATATGTGGACAAGTTTGTAGTTGTCTTCATTGGCGACATATTGATCTATTCTCGGGATGAGAAACGATCATGAAGAGCACTTGAGAATTGTCTTGCAAACTTTGAGAGATAAGCGGTTGTATGCTAAGTTTAGCAAGAGTGAGTTTTGGCCCGAGAGGTCGGATTCCTAGGACACATGGTGTCGGTGATGGTGTCGAGTTGACCGAGTAAGATATCAATTTGTTGTGGATTGGAAACCGCCGAGGAATGTGTCAGAAATCAGAAGTTTCTTGGGATTAACAGGATATTACAGACGTTTTGTAAAGGAGTTCTTCGTGATTGCTACTCCGATGACGAAGTTGTTGCATAAAGATGCCAAGTTTGAATGGACTGAGACATGTCAACAGAGCTTCGAGAGACTGAAAACAATGTTGACTGAGGCACCGATTTTGGTTCAACCAGAATCGTAGAAGGAGTTTGTGGTTTATAGTGATGCGTCGTTTAATGGTCTCGGTTGCGTGTTGATGCAAGAGGGTAAAGTAGTCGCTTACGCCTCGAGGCAGCTAAAGCCGCACGAGAAGAATTATCCGACTCATGATTTAGAGTTGGCTGCGATTGTTTTTGCGTTAAAGATTTGGCGACATTACTTGTATGGTGAGAAGTGTCGAATCTTTACGGATCACAAGGGTTTAAAGTATTTGATGGATCAGAAGGATCTAAATCTGAGACAGAGACGGTGGCTTGAATTGTTGAAAGACTATGAGTTAGTCATTGATTACCACCCAGGAAAAGCGAATGTGGTTGCAGATGCCTTGAGTAGGAAATCCCTGTATGCTCTAAGAGTTATGAGAGAGAGTTTAGTATTGTCTAATGATGGTGCTATTTTGGCAGAGTTGAGAGCTAGGCCACTATTTGTTCAACAAATTACTGAAGCTCAGAGAAATGACAACGAGATGCAAGCTAAGACAGCTAAGTGCGGGTCGGAATGTGATTCTGATTTTCAAATGGGTTCGAATGGTTGTTTGCTTTATCGCGACAAAATTTGTGTTCCTAAAAATGAAGAGTTGATTCGAAAGGTTTTGCATGAAGCCCATAGTGGATGCTTGTCAGTACATCCGGGCAGTACAAAAATGTACAACGACTTGAGGAAGTTGTATTGGTGGCCGGGTATGAAAAGTGATAATTCAGAGTTTGTGACTAAGTGTCTGATTTGCCAACAAGTGAAAGCTGAGCATCAAGTGCCTTCGGGATTGCTTCAACCAGTGATGGTTCCCGAATGGAAGTGGGATCAAGTTACCATGGATTTTGTATGCGGGGTTGCCGATGACTCGAGAAAGAGAGATCTTTGTGTGGGTTGTTGTGGATAGATTGACGAAGTCGGCTCACTTTATTCCAAAGACGTGATGATTATTCTTTGGATAAGTTAAATTGAGTTGTGCGTGGCGAGAGATAGTGAGATTGCATGGTGTACTGTGTCTATTATATCGGATAGAGATCCGAGGTTTACTTCGAGATTTTGGAAGAAGTTGCAAGAAGCCATGGGTATGCGAGATTGAATTTCAAGATATTGCGTTCCATCCGCAATCCGATGGTCATCCGAAAGAGTGATTCAAGTTCTTGAAGATATGCTTCGATCTTTGTGTGTTAGAATTCGAAGGTAGCTGGGAGAGATATCTACCTTTGGTCGAATTCGCCTATAACAATAGTTACCAGTCAAGTATACTGAGATGGCACCGTATGAGGCTTTGTATGGTGTAAGTGTCGGACTCCTTTGTATTGGACCGAGCTTAGTGAGAAGCGGATCCATGGGGTCGATCTAGTAAAAGAGACCGAAGAGAAAGTGAAAGTAATCCGTAATAGTCTGAAAGCTACTTCGGACCGACAGAAGTCGTATGCAGATTTGAAAAGAAAAGAAATTGAGTTTGAGGTAGGCGACAAAGTATTTTTGAAAGTATCGCCGTGGAAAAAGATTATGAGATTTGGACGGAAAGGGAAATTGAGTCCAAGGTTCATAGGGGCCGTATGAGATTGAGCATGTAACTGGGCTTGTAGCTTACTGGTTGTCTTTGCCGGTAGAGTTGGAAAAGATTCATAATGTGTTCCATGTGTCGATGTTGCGACGGTATCGCTCCGATCATTCACATGTGATTCCTTCAATGGAAATTGAGATAAGACCGGATATGTCTTATGAAGAGGAGCCGATTAAGATCTTGGCTCGAGAAGTGAAACAGTTGAGAATCTAGAGCATAGCACTAGTGAAAGTGTTATGGCAAAAACATGGCGTGGAAGAGGCTACGTGGGAAACGGAAGAAGCTATGAGAGAGCAACATCCAAACCTCTTTTCTGGTAAGATTTTCGGGGACGAAAATCTCTAAAGGGGGAGAGTTGTAACATCCCAATTTAGGGCCTAGTCAGAATAGTGGTTCGAGACCACAAATCTGAGGGTTATGAATGAGTTTCTGAGGTTTATATTATGTATGCATGCTAGTGTGAAAGTTTCATGAAGCAATTTTGTGGAATTGTGGTTGAATTGTCTAAAAGGACTAAATTGCAAAAGTTGCAAAATGTGTGTTTCTAGAAGCTATTTGTGTGAAATAGCTTTAGATTATTAATTAGAGGTCCTTAAATAGTAATTTACCCAAATTCTAATTTTTAGACAAAAATGGGCATGGATGAGTCAAAATTTGAAGTTTATCAAAAAGGGCATTTTGGTCATTTATCAAATAAGTGATTAAAATAGGTGAAAAGATGACAAATTCATTCATCTTCTTCCCCTTTAGCTGCCGAAAATTTGAGAAGCCATTGTTAGGGCTCTTTCAACTTTTCAAGCTTGCTAGTAAGTACTCCTAAGCCCGGTTTTTGATATTCTTCGTATTTTTGAAGTCCTAGTAGCATGAGTAAGCTATTTTTAGCTATTTGGTGAGCTATTATGGATGTTCAAAAATGTGTTCATGTATGAAATGCATGTATTTTGATGTTTTATGGAAGATTATGAAAGCTTGATGTAGTAGAAACATCTTTTGTTAAGTGATTTTCCATGAAAATGCATGTAGGGACTAAATTGTGAAAAACTTTAGTTTGGTCATACATGTGTGATTTAGTGAGATTTGATGAATGCTTTAGTTGAGTAAGTGGTTCGGCTAAGCATGAAAGGATAGAAAGTTGAATAAAAATCACTTTACGAGCCTTGGGGCTAAAGTGTAAATATGAGGAAGTTTAGGGGCAAAATAGTAATTTTGCTAAAGTATGAAATATGGGTCAATTTAGTCAATGTGTGTATTGAATAAGCTGAATTATTCATTATAGATCAAGAAAGATGAAGCTCGGATCGAAACCGAGGCAAAAGCAATGTGGTGGACTAAATTGCATATTTCCATACTTTTGAGTATCGAGGTAAGTCTATGCATAAATAATGCATTCATACTTACAATTTGTTAATGCTAGCTAGTGTGTAGCATGTTTGAGAACCTATGTGGGATGAATGTAGTAGAAAATATGGAATGAATGTATGATCGAGAATGATTAAGTAAGTAGACTTGTGCATGTGTTGTGATAATGCTAGATGGTGGGCTAAGTGAGATACCATCCTAATGCATATTGACGATGAGCTAGCTATGTGCGATGCTATCGTGAGGTATATCGTTTGGTGAGATATGTGCTGAATCACTATGAATACCTTTGTGGTAGGCTAAGTGCGATACCACCTTATTAATCAATTGTGGTGTGCTAAGTGCGAAACCACTAAGATACTGGCTGTGTGGATTAACTGTGTGTATTAGTGTGTGTGTAATAGGCGTGTGTGGATTAGCTATATGAACTAGTTGTATGGATAAATTTGTGTAGATAAGTTATGTGGATAAACTGTGTGGATGTATTACGAGAAATAATGATGTGTTGTATATTGTGTAAATGTGACATAGAATGCAGGGGTGCATTTCGATGGTTATGAGTATGTGACTCATGATGTGTTGGAAATGTGGTAAGGGATAGAAAGAGTAAGCATAGTTGTGAATTACTTATGTTGGTATAATGCTAATTGTTGCTTAGCTTATACTATGTTGCTTAATTGTTTATGTGTAAACTTACTAAGCTCAAAGCTTACTCCCTTTCTTTTCCCTTGTCTTATAGATTTAAAAGCATTGAATTGAGATACGAGGATCATCAGAAGATAGCCCACACTATCAGCACACTCTGGTACATTAGACTTAATATTTTGTATATGGCATGTATAGGGGCTAGACAAGTTAGTGGATTTTGTTGTAAATGGCTAAGATGTGTTGGCCTTTAGATGGATAGCTTATTTTGTATAATGCCATGGTTGTTGGCTATTACATTATATGAAAAGTTGTAGTTATCTATGTGGGATTGCAATTCAATTTGAGTTGATTATGATTATGTTGGATGAGTATTTATTGTGTATGCTAGAGGGGTGAAAAGAACTTGGCACTTAGCCTTGTTCTGTACTATGTGGATAGACACACGGGCGTGTGTCTAGGCCATGTGTGACACACGGTCAGCCCACGGGCATGTGCTGTGGCCGTGCGTCCCCTGCATGTTAACATTTTAAATCAGGATAGTCCACGGGCTAGCCACACGGGCGTGTGACTAGGCTTTGAGGCCGTGTGTGTGAAGTCAGGATTCACCACGGTTGGGAAGCACGGGCGTGCCTTGGCCGTGGGCAAATTGGCAGAATACTGAGTTTTTAGGCACGGTCTGGGGACATGGGCGTGTATGTCTATACACGGGTGTGTGTTATCTTGCACGGGCGTGTGAGACCTATATAAAAGAGAAAAATTTTAAGGATCGTGAAAGTTTCGGATTGTTCTCGAGAGCCCTCGTGTGTATGAGTGAGGCTTCGTAAGTCGAGAATGAGGTTATAGAGAGTAATTGCGTTGAGCCTAGGTGGCGATCAAGTGGTTTGAGTACGATAACGCCTCGGGCCTAGTTCCCGGTGTAGAACCCGGGTAAGGGGTGTTACACTTATTCTCATGAACCCATCCCACAAAGTCATCCACATCCCGCACTGAAAGGGGCTTATAAGTTGAAATGCTCAAAATACCTAGGTTTGGTAACACAGACTTCAAGTCATGCCAATTCCAATCCCTACTCGGCATAACCATTGTATTCATAGGCACATGTACCTCATGTATGTATTCGGGTTTAGTACAACTGTCAATTAGAGGACTCTAACCTTTGACCCAATTTTCTTTCCAGAAGTCAACATTCACTCTATTCCCAACATTCCATATGACACCATCCCTCACCCTACTCCAAACATTGTAAATACCATTCCACACTCAAGAAGCATTACCCATATATAATGTAGCTGGTAATTTATCCTTCCATTTATACTTAGTTTTGAGGACTTGAACCCAAAGTTGATCAAGTTTCTTGATAAGATTAAACTCAATCTTCATGAGAAAAGCCTTGTTCAAATTGTCAAACTTTTTAAATCTAAGTCCACTAGACTTCATTTCTTTACACAGATTGTCTCAATTGATGAGATGTACTCCTCTCTTCTCCTCCGTGGTTCCCCAAAGAAAGTTACGAATAATTTTTACTCCACCCTTTTCCTTATCTTGTGTCATCTTTCGGAAATTCCTTTCATTGATATATCCTTATTTTTAAGTACCGAATCACTTTTAGTTATACAAGGGTCATGTACGCCCCCATCACCATGTTTAATTCCACTTCCATCTTCAATTACAACAACCGTGTGACAACTTTTTGAAAGGCTTGTTGCTTTTTCCACTATAATAGGATTCCTATCATCCCGGCCCACTATTTTTGCTCCAACCGATGTAACACCCCAAACCCAACCTAGACGTTATGGCTGAATCTGGAGGTATCACAAAGAATGGGTTTTGATAACGAAATTCATACAATAAAACCATTCTAGTTTTTCAACTCTTGTTTGCTTTTATACACTATCAAAATGTTTGTTCAGTTAATTAATTTGCGTCAAAACGTATTTATTAGCGGAAGCTTACAAAAATCGTTGAATATCAAGAAGGCAGTTCGTGTTTTTAGAAAACCTTTATTTTAATGAAAACGTGTTTTTAGCGAGTTATCCAAACAACATATTAAAACAAAAATCCAAATCCCAAAAATTAAATCGTCAGTCCGAAGAGTCCAATTAATACAAAACCCACAAAAAAAATTTTTTTGAAATAAAACCTTTAACTAAATTCAGTTCGTATACTAGTGGTCACCGCAAGACTCCGCCGCACCGATCCATCTAAGTCTGTGGATTACCTGAACAGAACAGACAAACAGAGGTGAGTTTACGTAAACTCAGTGTGTAACCCAACAAAAGTAGACATGCAAACATACATAAAACTCACATACAATCAGATATAGGTTCAGGCTCATGTCCATTTCAGATTCAGGATTTACTCAAAAGTCTGACTCAACCTCCGACTCATATAAAACTCTCTTGGCTTGCAAACTGTTATCATCTTTCTGAGCTTCACAAATCTCTTGGAGAAACAATGGTTTAGCCCTCAACTCGGCTAAAATGGAACCATCATCCAATAAGACCATCTGAGTACTCATGGCTCTTAGTGCAAACAATGATTTTTTGCTCAAAGCATCGGCAACTACGTTCGCCTTCCCCGGATGGTAGTCAATCACCAATTCATAATCCTTAATCAGTTCTAACCACCTTCGTTGCCTCAAATTCAATTCTTTTTGAGTCATCAAATACTTTAGGCTATTGTGGTCGGTGAAAATTCGATACCTTTCACCATATGAATGATGTCTCCAATTTTTTAACGCAAACACAATTGCGGCCAACTCTAAATCATGAGTCGGGTAGTTCTTCTCGTGCGGCTTCAATTGCCAAGAGGCGTATGCAATCACTTTACCCTCTTGCATGAGTACGCAACCCAATCCATTCAGGGATGCATCACTAAAAACAACAAATTCTCTTCCCGATTCAGGTTGTACCAAAACCGGAGCCTCAGTCAACAATGTGTTCAATTTCTCAAAACTCTGTTGGCACTTTTCTGTCCAATCAAAATTCACATCTTTTTGCAACAGTCTCATCATCGGGGTAGCTATTATGGAAAACCCTTGACAAAACGCCTATAATAGCCGGCTAGGTCTAGAAAACTCCTTACTTCTGTCACACTCCTCGGTGGTTTCCAATTAACAATCGCTGAAATCTTACTCGGGTCTACTCTAATTCCAACTCCCGAGACAATGTGCCCCAAAAATCCCACTTCCTTGAGCCAAAATTCACTCTTACTGAATGTAACACCCTAAACCCGGCCCAAACGCAACGACCAGATCTGGTATGCTACGGGGTTTAACGTTAAAAACTTTACTTGGATGATTTTCAAAAATTCAGTTTGTTTATTTAGGTATTTGCTAAAATAAGTGATATTTGAAGAAAACCTTTGCTTTTTCTTTGAACGTGTTTGAAAATCCCATATTATTACTTCTTATAGATAAGTCTTTGAACATAATGTTAAATTTTAAAAAAAAATAGAATAAAGACATTAACAAGTATAATTTAAACCTAAGCTATGGAGCCTTATTACATAAATAGTCCCAAAATTGAAAACTTAAAGGAAAGCTGAAAATAGTCTATGAAAATATAAGACTTGATGGCCCATCGAGTCCGCCTCGGCTCCCATGTCCACGATCTCACTCGCTCATCCCGAAAAAGTCGGGAAAATAAAGGGTGAGTCACCAAGACTCGGTGTGCAAATCCAAAAACACATAAAAGGCTTGAGGCCCACAAACCATTATGGGCCTTGGCCTATACACAATGGCAACAAAATAATCACATGCTGCATGGCCCAACCCAACCTAAAAGTCCATCCTCTATACACCAGCCTGTACCAGCCATCACACCTCGGGGATTTCTACAATCAACCCACCAACCGCTACACACCATATCGATAGTCATGCTGTCAGTTATAATGCCGATCACCATGTGACCTTATAATCCACTGTGGCAGAGCCACCGATCACTGTGTGACCTTATAATCAAGTGTGGCAGAGCCACCGATCACTGTGTGACCTTATAATCAAGTGTGGCAGAGCCACCGATCACTATTGTGACCTTATAATCAAGTGTACATATCGTGGTTTAACCACCGATCACTAGGTGACCTTTTAACATGCTCTTCCCCTTCATCATATCAACCCCATCCCATGCATACATCCATGCAGAAGAAAAATAATATACAACCTAAAAGATCACAGTCTATCACATACATCGATACACATAGAGAAGTTTCTATGATTACGTACCTGGCATCCCTTGCCTACCCTTTTTGGGTAATACGATTGTCCATATAGCCTTTTTCCGGCTTTTAGCCCATAACATATATAGTACAGATTAATTAGTGTGATAGAGATCTACACACCTGATTACAGACAAGACGAGACTTTCTATGTTGACACTATCAGAAGCCGATACGACTGCTAACTGTCTAAGGTTTTGTTCTGAAGCCGGTCCACAACCCTGTGGCCAATCCCGAACTGCTGACACCGGTCGTTTCTTAAAATTAGGGATTGGTTTAACAGATCCAATCCCCTCCTTCGCCTGATCGATATTTGATTCCATCAAAAGACCTTATCAGTTGCTACCATCATAACATATGGTTAAGATCACAAATACGATAGCGAATCTAACGAGAATATAAAGAGAACCCCTTACCTTGAAATCTCGAAAAGAGATGGAGTTTAGAGACTAGCGGTTTCCAGCTTTTAGATCTAGACGATCTACTTCGATTCTCGATGTGTTGCCCCAAAATGAAAACACGAGAACAATCAAAACATTACTCCAAGGATAATCCTATCACGCCAGCTAGCCTTTCGGCTTTGGCCTCCAAAAACCGGAAGAGAAAAAGTGAAGAGAGAATTCGGCACTTACCTTAACACCAACAGATTCGACTAACCCTTAGAGATCCCGACACTTAGCACGATAGAAGAAAGAAATCGGCAAGGAGAAAAGAGTGGACAAGGTATTCGGCTAGTAGGAAAGAGTGGAGAAGAGAATTGAAGTGAAGAGATTCGGCTCTAGCGGAGATCAAAAGAAAAGATATAGAGAGGAACTGTGAGGTTTCAGCTCGTAGAGGAAAGCAGAGAAAAGAACAATGGAATTTCGGCTTTTGCATAAAAGTGGAGATGAGAGGAAAGAAGAAAAAAAATAGGACCCAAATGCCGGAATTGAAGAGATATCCCCCCTACTTAAACCAAATTTCGACACCTACTACCTAAAAACCAAAAATGCCCCTTTTAAAACCAAAACTAAGCTATTAATCAAGGGAAATTTCGGCACCCCTTGAACATACCAGAATCGATTCCTCCTCCCCCTCAGTGTTGGGATTTCGGCCACCACTGTGACCAGCAGATAACTCCTAAATTTTCTCCCTTATCATTATCTGATCTCCCATCCACAAGTGACCCAGATAACACCACCTCTTCTTCCCTTTATCTGCCACATTATCAGCCATATTATCTACATTATCCAAACATTTATTCCCCCTATTTCCAAGCCCCATTGCTGTCCAACTTGCTCCCCCCTATAATGCCGAAAATAATTAAAATTAAAAAAAGAAAATTGGGCTTCATGCGACTCGAACTTGGGCCTCCTCAGCTGACGCCACCTCCCTGCTCTCTAAGTGGCGCCACTTTGCCACTGAGCCATAAGCCCACTTGTGCCTTGAAGCACAGATAACATCTTTTAAGCCCTATCCTCACTGGCTTTCCACTAGAGTGCCCAAGCAGAAAATTCGATTAAGGCCTCGGCCCAATCCCTGAGCCCATTCTTAACCCCTTAAACACCCTAACTAGCACATCAAGCATAACATAAACATCACAGCACACTAAATGCAAAGCCCCACCAATTTAGGATGTTACAGTTCTACCCACCTTAAAGAAATTTTGGCCTCGAAATTACCTGATCAGAATAGATGCGTATCACTGCTTTGCGCATTGCTTCCTCTCGTTCCCAAGTAGCCTCCTCGTAAGCGTGATTCCGCCATAGAACCTTAACCAACGGAACCGTCTTCCTTCGCAATACTTTGACATCACGATCCAGAATTTCCACTGGTTCCTCTTCAAAGGATAAATCGGGTCTTACTTCGATTTCTTCCACAGACACCACGTGGAATGGATCCGAACGGTAACGTCTTAGCATAGAGACGTGGAATACATTGTGAATCTGGCTTAGCTCAGAAGGTAACTCTAGCTGATAAGCTACTGGTCTCACTCGTTTCAACACCCGATAAGGTCCGATAAATATGGGACTTAATTTACCTTTCTGTCCAAACCTCAGTACTTTCTTCCATGGCGACACCTTCAAGAACACCTTGTCACCCACTGCAAATTCTATGTCCTTACGCTTCAGGTCAGCATAGGACTTCTGTCGATCTGACGCTTCCTTTAATCGAGCCTGAATTAACTCTACCTTTTCCTCTGTCTCGGTAACCAATTTCGGACCCAAAATCCGACGTTCTCCTAATTCCGTCCAACAGGTAGGTGTATGACACCTCCGCCCGTACAATGCTTCATAGGGCGCCATCTGAATACTTGACTGGTAGCTACTGTTGTACGCAAACTCCGCCAACGGTAAGAACTCTTCCCAACTACCTCTAAAATCAATGACACATCCTCTCATCATGTCCTCCAAGATCTGAATTACCCGCTCAGACTGTCCGTCGGTCTTAGGATGAAACGCCGTACTAAAATCCAACTTCGTACCCAACGCTTGATGCAACGCCTTCCAAAATCGTGAGGTGAACATAGGGTCCCTGTCCGATATGATTGATACTGGTACCCCATGCAACCTCACTACCTCCGTTATGTATAGCTTAGCCAATTTCTGCAGGGAGTAATCGACACGTACTGGTATGAAATGAGCAGACTTAAATCAAGCGGTCAACAATCACCCAGACCGAATCTTTCTTAGTAGGCGTGAGGGTAGCCCACTAACAAAGTCCATTGCGATCTTTTCCCACTTCCATTGTGGAATCTTCACCATTGCAACAACCACGATGGTAATCGATGTTCCGCCTTTACTGCTTGACAGTTAAACACTTCCCACAAATTTGGTCACCTCTCGTTTCAAACCCGGCCACCAGAACTGATCTCGCAAATCTCGATACATCTTACTTCCTCCAGGGTGCATAGCGTATGGACTACCATGCGCTTCTTGCAAAATCTTATGCCTCAACTCAGGATCTTTCGGTATACACACTCTCCCTTGAAAACATAATAGCCCTTTCTCATTCACACTAAATTCTGTTGATCCTTCACTTGATCCTACCGAAAACTTCTCCTTTAGCAACTCGTCAGTCTGCTGTTTCTCCTTAACCTGACTGACCCAAGAGGGTTTCACTTGAAGTTCAGCTAATCGAATCTCTTGCACATGATAGCCTCGATAGACACGCACTCTCGGGCATACTTGCTAAGTTTTATGAACTCCCGTTCATAATCGGTCACCGTTATTCGGTCTTGCTTTAATTCTAAGAACTATTTTCTCTTATGATCGATGAATCTCTGGCTAATATACTTCTTCCAGAATTCCTCTTGAAAGAATTCCCAGCTAACTCTCTCCCTTGGTACCACCGACACAAGGGTGTTCTACCACCGATAAGCCGAATCTCTCAAGAGAGATACCTCACACTTTAGGCACTCCTCAGCGTGCATGACAATTCATCAAATACCCTGATGGTATTTTCGAGCCAGAATTCTGCCCTTTCCGGATCATTATCCTTACTAGCCCAAAATTCCTCGACTCCTTGTTTCCGGATCTTATCAACCGGATTGTTCAGAACTAACCGAGAACTTAGGAAACTTTAAGAAGACATAGAAAAATTTTCATCAAAACAGGGGCCACACGCACGTGTTGCTCAAGGGACACGCCCGTGTGCCCCTGAGACATGCCCGTGCTCCTCACCCGTGGTCGACACTGACTTAATACACACGGTCGGACACACGCACGTGTCCCTGGCCCGTGTCCTTCACACGACCTCAACACGCCCATGTGCCAAAACCTTGGTATTCTGTTTGTGACGTCATCACCTCACTAAGGTCACACGGCCAAGGCACACGCCCGTGTCCTTAGGCCGTGTGTCGAATTAAATTCCAATTTCTAGGTGCAGACTTCACACGGCCTGGGCACACGCCCATGTCCATGGCCGTGCCTCCCACACAGCTGAGACACACGATCGTGTCTCTGCCCGTGTGTTTACTACTGAGCATACTGACTTGCAACTCTAGCATGCAAGGGGATACACGGCCGATCACCACGCCCATGAGGCTGACCGTGTCTCATACACGGCCTAGACACACGACCATGTGTCTGCCCCTGTGGAAAATTATATGGCTATCTACCAAGCCATTTGCCACCCTAGCAAGAAATCACACTCATACCAAATCAATTCAATATTTAAGGTGACCATATGATACCTCTAAGAACTCAAAAGAATCAAGACATCCATAAAAACATACACTTCATGAAATCCATCATCATTGAATATATGAACATATCAAGTATAGGCCAACATCCCATGACCTCTTACAAAATAGATTGAACAACTATAATAGCCAACACATTTGACTTGCAAATATGACATAACAAAAAGACCAAGTCCTATACATGCCATACTCAAAATGAATCTAGTTTGGCTATACCAAATAGTGGTCAATAGTGTGATCTCCAACTCTGACGTCTGCGATTTCTCGAGCTATCTTGGCAATACTACAAGGAAAAGGGCAATGAAAGGGGTAAGCATAAAGCTTAGTAAGTTTGCATGAAAATAAATGATAATAATAAGCTCAAGATAAAACCCATCCATGGCATTAATTAACCACACACGGGGTTATAGGCTTCTTGCCATACTTACTCATAATTGCCTTTATTTAGCTCATACCACGCCACATATCGTAAATATTCTTCGTGAATTACTCACGGGTACCTGTGTTAACTCAATCACATAACTTTAATAAAATTCTCGTTTCTATTTCTAAGCTGATCTATTTATCCCAATAAATCACTAGGGATGCTCAAGGATGCTTATTCATAACCATTAGCATACACACGAAGCCAATTCCACATCCCGGATGCGGTCTTATATGGGATTACTTTTGACTACCGATGTCATATCCCGAATATGGTCTTATACGGAACCTCACCTCAAGTATCGATGTCATATCCCGGATACGGTCTTATACGATTCTCATATTCAATACCGAAGCCATATCCCGGATATGGTCTTATACGAAATTTCAATTTGGCGCCGAAGCCATGTCCCCAACATGGTCTTACACGGGACCTTATCTATCTCATGTCTCGATAATAATATACTCACATTCATTATAGTCCAACCGGGACTTCAACATTTCAATTTCTTAGAATATCGTACATCAATATAATTTCAACCATTCACAAACAATACGAGCATAAATGTTGAATTTATCACATACAAACTTACCTCAATTTCAAAATAAGCTAGATCGTCGATCTAGTCCGAGACTTTATTCTTGCCCCGATCAAGGTTGATTCTTGGTTCTTCTTGCTCTATAATAGAAAATTAGCTCGTTCAATCATCACATTAATAAGAGCATTTTAATAACCATGCTTTGGCAAAATTACTATTTTGCCCTTACACTTTGGCAAAATGACCATTTTACCCCTAGGCTCGGAAATCAATTCTATTCAAATTTCTACCTTTAACAAGCCTAGGTGAACATTTATTTCTCTTATGGCTATCATCAAAACCCAACATTTCACACATTTACTACAAACTTTACAACCTTTACAAAAAGGTTCATTTAGGTGTTTTCATGGCAACACCTTTCACAAAAGTTGTTCATCTAACAACTAAGAATCATTTTCTTCCATAAAATGTAGAAAATAATAATGAAATCTCTCATTTAAAAACTCTAAAATTTTCACCATATTGCAAATTAGTCCCCTCTTTAGAAAGCTTAAGCTCTAGGGGTTCTAAAAGTACAACTATCATCAAGAAAAACCATTAAAGTCACTTACTTGAATGGAGAAGAGTTTGCTAAAATTTTGAGCTTTCAAAAACCCTATTTTGCTTGCTATTTTTTGTGGAGGAAGATGGAGAGAAAAGATGATATCTTTTCTTTCTATATTTTATTAATACAAGTCAATTTTGTCACCAATTTTTACCAACTTTGACCAATTTGTCAATTGTTGTCTCCTATGGCCGGCCACCCTTTCCTTAGGGGTCTAATTGCCCTTTAAAGACCTCAAATTAATATTCTATGGCTATTAGGTACCTTTATCTTATAAAATAGAACTTTCACACTTTATGCGATTTAGTCCTTTTTCGCGATTAAGCAAGAAATCGCTAAAATTAAAGCACCAAAATTTTCATGCACACATATAAACATACTCTAGCTCATACATAAAAGTAATTTTCTCTAACCTCGGATTAGTGGTTTCGAATCACTATTCCAACTAGCCCATAAATTGGGCTGTTACAGTGACCGAAGGTGGGGTGGTGGTTGTAGGCGCGGCGGTCGACTGGGCAACGGTGCGTCGGGTGGATAGTGGCGGTGGTTTCGGGGGTGGGTATGGGGTTCTTCATAAAAGGGAAGGAAAAAGGGGGAAGAGAGAAGAGAAGGGAAGGTTTTTGCACAAGGGAAGAGGAAAGGGAAAAGAAAAAGAGAGGGGGACGGCTTTTGGTGGCCGGAAGTGCGGCGGAGATGGGGTGGGAGGCGGCGGCTAGGGTTTAGGGGGTTTGGGAAAAGAAAGGAGAAGAAAAGAAAAAGGAAAAGGGGATTTTATAAGTGACACGGTCGTGTAACAGCCCGTGTTAGGCCACACGGTCGTGTCACACGCCCATGTGATAAAGCCCCTAGCCCGTGTTCGTCGCGATTTGTAAAAGCTCAGTATTCACACGGCCTTGGACACGCCCGTGTGTCCAGGCTGTGTGGTCCACACGGCCGTGTGCGCAGTCCTTCGCTTCTCCCACGCTCATGTTGAATTTGACACGCCCGTGTGACCTCTCACACGGCCGTGTGTCTTGCCCGTGTAGCCCCTTGACTTGTTTTAAATTTTGAAATTTGAAAAATTAGGCTCCAATTTTCACACGGCCGTGTGTCTTGCCCGTGGAGCGCCCTGACTTGTTTAAATTTTGAAAAGTGAGGCTCCAATTTTCACACGGCCTAGGACACGCCTGTGTGTCCAGGCCATGTGGTCTACACGGCTGTGTCGCACGCCCGTGTGGAATAAATTTGGGCCGTGTCTCTGTCAATTTTTAGGGATTTTAAGCTTCAGGATCCACACGGCCAAGGACACGCTCGTGTGTCCAGGCCGTGTGGATGAAAAATCTGCATTAAAATATGAACAAAAGTAAAAATAAACTAATTAGTAGGGTTAGTGCTCGGGTTGCCTCCCGAGAAGCGCTTGTTTAAAGTCTTAAGCTAGACTTATCTTATGTTCATCACTTTATGAAGGTTCACGGAGCTGAGACTCCCCTTTCTTACTATCAATTCTATTATCAACATACGGTTTGAGTCGAGTGGTATTTACCTTAAAAGTGCCGAATTTAGAATGAGTTACCTCGACTGTCCCGTATGGGAAGACATTAAGTACCGTAAAAGGAGTCGCTCCGTTTGCATTAAGCTCTACAGTGGTTATTCGAGGGTCGGTTTCATCTAACAGTACCTGGTCCCCAACCTTGAAGTGATTTGTTCCACCTTTAAGCTCGTCATGGAGTTGCTTCGGTTATTCTTCGTGTATTCTTAGGTTTTCCTTGCCAAGTGTCCTCCATTCATCTAGTTCATCGATTCGAAGCCTTCGCTCCTCATGAGTCTTTCTGTGTTTGTCACATAGGATAGAATGTGGCTCCATTACTTTCTTCCTAGGGATTTCCTGCAAAGAAGTTTGAGCTACAACGTTACTTTCATTAACAGAACTCGTAAGATCATCTCGATTACTAGATATCTTAACAGAATCACGAGCTTGGATTTTAATCGTGTCATCTCCTACACGAAGTGTTAATTCACCTGTGCCAACATCAATGATAGTTCTAGCAGTTGCTAAAAAGGGTCGCCCTAAGATTAAAGGTGCGTCACTGCCCTCATCCATGTCTAGAACAACAAAGTCCACTGGGAATATAAATTTATCAATTTTTACAAGCACATCCCCAACAATTCCCCTAAGAAATCTAATAGTTTTATCTGCTAGTTGAATACTCATCCTAGTTTGTTTAGGTTTCCCAAGACCTAGTTGCTTAAAACTTTTATAAGGCATGACGTTAATACTCGCCCCTAAATCAGCCAAAGCATTATTAACATCTAAACTACCAATTAAACAAGGAATAGTAAAACTCCCTGGATCCTTTAATTTGTTGGGTAGTTTATTTTGTAAAATGGCTGAGCAGACTGCGTTTAGCTCTACGTACGACGCATCATCTAACTTACGTTTGTTTGCTAGAAGCTCCTTTAAAAATTTAACTGAGATGGGCATCTGCGAAAGAGCTTCAATAAACGGTAAGTTAATATGTAATTTTTTCAAGAGTTTAAGAAATTTACCGAATTGTTCATTGGTATGGTCTTTCTTCGTTGCGTTGGGGTATGGCACACGAGGTTTATATTCTTTCCTTACCAGTTTCTGTGCATTGTGACTCACCTCAACCTTACCTTTACTTACCACAATTTCTTGCCTCGGTTCAGATTCAGATTCTACTAACCCTTCTTCGTCGCGCACGGTGATGGCATAGAGTTGCTCCTTTGGGTTAGGTTCGGTATTACTTGGCAAGATACCTTGTGGTCGTTCTGAGATCAGCTTCGCAAGCTGACGTATTTGAGTCTCGAGCCCTTGAATCAACGCTTGCTAATTTTTTACTACTGTTTCAGTGTTTTGAAAACGGGTTTCTGACACCGAGATGAATTTTGTTAGCATCTCCTCAAGGTTCGGCTTCTTCTCCTTTTGGTAGGGTTGTTGTTGAAAGCCTGGAAGGGGTTGTTGTCTCTGATTTCCTTGACCACCCCATGAAAAATTGGGACGATTCCTCCAACCTGCATTGTAATTGTTACTATATGGATTATTTTGAGGTCTAGAATTGTTACCCATATAGTGAACTTGTTCATTCTCTATGCTCGGGTTGTAAGGTGGATATTCTGTTGTGTTCATCCCCCCTCCATTTGTGTCGTAATGCATCACCGGATGTACCTGTGTGGAAACACATAAACCATCAATGTTTTTGTTTAAGAGTTCTACCTGGTTTGACAACATGGTGACCGCATCGAGGTTGAAAACACCAGCGACTTTTGTCAGCTTTGTTCTCATGACTTGCCACTGATAGTTATTCAGTGACATCTCCTCTATGAATTCATAAGCCTCCTCAGGTGTTTTATTATTCAGAGTTCCACCGGCAGCTGCATCAATCAGCTGTCTAGTTGAGGGGTTCAAACTGTTGTAAAAGGTTTGAACCTGTAGCCATAAAGGTAGTCCATGGTGTGGGCACCTTCTCAACAAGTCCTTATACCTCTCCCATGCATCGTAAAGAGTTTCTAAATCCATCTGCACAAAATAAGAGATATAATTCCTCAACTTTTCCGTTTTAGCCGGCGGAAAATATTTTAGTAAAAACTTTTCGGTCATTTGTTCCCAAGTAGTGATAGAACCTCGTGGTAACGAGTTCAACCACTGTTTAGCTTTATTTCTTAACGAAAAAGGGAATAACCGAAGGCGAATGGCATCGTCAAAAACGCCATTAATTTTAAACGTGTCACGGAACTCTAGGAAGTTGGCCAAATGAGTATTTGGGTCCTCATCCTGTAAACCATCGAACTGAACACATTGTTGGATCATCTGTATGGTGTTCGGTTTCAGCTCGAAGTTATTTGCAGCAACAGCAGGCCTCACAATACTCGATTCAGCCCCAGTCAAATTAGGCTTAGCATAATTGTACATAGTACGAGGAGCAGGATTTTGATTCACCGGATTAGCGGCAACCACAGGAGGTAGTGGATTATTATCAGCCATCTCCTTGGTAGTATTAGTATCGTCCTCTTGCTCTTCCTCTATATACTATACACTTTGCCTTATTTCTCTACGGTTTCTACGAGCGGTACTTTAAATATCACTGTCAAAAAGCAATGGTCCTGACGGGTTCCTTCTAGTCATAAACTAAAAATACCTGCCAGAAGCAAATAAAAGAAAAGTTAGTAAATTAAAATAAAAACAAAAATAAATTGCAATAAAAATAAAAATGGCTAAATTAATAAAAATTAAGCGTTCCTAATATTCTAGTCCCCGGCAACAGCGCCAAAAACTTGATGGGCTCAAAACTAACTAATAATTCGATAAAGGCAAGCGCACTTATCGAACAGTAGTATAGATATGGTGAGTCCGGAATATCGTATCCACAAGGACTAAAATTACTAGTAATAACTATCTTTCTATTATTTAGTGATCGTTGTTTTATGTGATGTCAAAGTCTTAAAATTTATAATGAGAATGATCGAACCTGGAAACTAACTATGACAACGATTTGAGGCAAGCGCACCTATCGAACAATAGTATAGTTAAGGCAAGACCGGAATGTCAAACCCAAAGGAACTAAAAGAACTAATACTAACTTTCTTTTTATTATCTAGCCTAAATTAAAGGGAATTTGTTGTTTAGTCTAAATTAACTAATTATTAAACTAAAGAATCTAAGACAAAGAAGAATGAATTTGGGGAAAATACTTGTGGGAAAAACCAATTGTTTAAGATGATACCCAAGGAAGAATCTACCTAGACTTCACTTGTTATCTAACTCTGAACCAGACGATTTATTCACTTGACTTGATCCGTAGGATTCCCTAATGTATATTAGACCCTCTCTCGAAACGAATAACGTCTAACCCTAGGTTGATTAATTGAAATCTCTTTCTAATTAAAACCCCTAGATTTGCATTAACTCGATTTATGGACTCCCATATTAGGTTTCACCCTAATCCGGCAAAATCTCGTCACCCTATCTCTAGGCGTGCGATCAACTCCGCTTAACTATGCTAAATCTACTCTTAGGCAGGGACTTTTGCTCCACCACCTAAGCACATCAAACTTAAATTAATATCCCGGAAATATCAACACAAGAATTAAGAACACATAATTAAGAACAAATCAAGTATTTATCATATAGTTCAGCAAACGATAACAAGATTCATCTTAGGTTTCATCCCCCTCAGGTATCTGAGGGTTTAGTTCATAATAATAAAAGAGAACATCTTAGAAGAAAAGATAAAACAAAACATAAGAAAAACCCTAAAACCCCCTGAAGGAATTGAAGAGAGATCCTCCGTCTTGAGTATGACTCTGGCTTCTTGAGATGAATCAACTGGCTTTCTTCGAGTAAATTCCACAAATCTGCCTCCTTCGGCCTAGCTGGACGCCCCGATAGAAGGCTTCTGTCGACTCCCCGCTTAAGTTGCCTCCTAGGGTGTTTATATAGGCTTTGAGATGCCTTACTTGGCCCCTAAGTATCCTAATCCAAGTAGAATTCCTACTAGGGTGTTTAAATAGGCTTTGGAATGTGTTTCTTTGCCTCCAAGTATCTTATTCCGAGTGAAATTCATCTTTGTCACGGCAGGGACACGCCCGTGGCACACGCCCGTGTGAATCGTGGTCAGGCCGTGTTCGAGTCTATCAATGAGGCACGGCTGTGTGGTCTTGGGCCCAGGCCATGTCGATTTTGTGATCTGGCCCATTTGGCCCGTTTTAAGCCCGATTTCAGTTCTTTTCATCCTCCTATGCTCTCCTGAATATAAAACATGAAAACAAAGGATTAAGGGAACCAAATTACATAATTTAAGGGATAAATCATCCAAAAGCATACTAAATGTGGGCTTAAAATATGTTACTATTACGGTTTATCATTTAGCCTAATAATTAAGGGAATTTATTTTAATCTAAATTTTAACTAACTAATTAACTATGAATGCGACAGAGAGTGAAGGAAATAATCGAATAAACCAATAATAAAGACAATACCCAAGGAAGAATCCACCTAGACTTCACTTATTATTCTGACTCTGAATTAAACGATTTATTCACTTGCCTTGATCCATAGAAATCCCTGAATTATGTTAATATCTCTTTCGAGACTAAGAACAACTGACTCTAGGTTGATTAATTAAAATTCTTTATAATTAAAACCCCTATCGTCGCATTAACTCGATCTATGGATTCCCTTATTAGATTTGACTCTAATTCGGCAGATTTATGTCGTCCTATTTCTAGGGTTGCAATCAACTCCGCTTAATTATGCTAGATCTACTCTTAAACAGGGACTTTCTCTCCACTGCTTCACTGAATAAGCACATCAAACTTGAATTAATATCCGGAAAATATTAAAGCAAGGGTTTGGAACACATAATTAAGAACAAGAACAAGTATTTATCATGTAATTCAGATAATTAAATAATAAGATTCGTCTAGGTTTCATCCTCCCTAGGTATTTAGGGAGTTTAGTTCATAACGTAAAAGGAAAACATCTTAGAATCAAGAAAACAACAAGACATAAAGAACCCAAAAACTTCTAAAGAACTTGATGGAGATCTTCAATCTTGGAGTGGGTCTACTTCCGAGATGATTCTGACGGCTTCCTTCGAGTAATTTCCTCGTTCTACTCTGCGTGCCCCCTTAGGTCTTCCTCTGGTGTGTATTTATAGACTTTAGAATACCCAGAAACCCTAAAAATTGGCTTTTCCGTGTGTGAAAACAGGCGGTGCGGCAGGACACGGGCGTGTGATCAGCCCGTGTGAGAGTGCCCAGGCCGTGTGTAACACCCCATACCCGAGTCCGAGGCTTAGACCGGATACGAGAAGTTACTATGCTTGACTTTCTTAATCAAGTACTTACGGGCTATAAAATTTCATTCCGAATTAAGAACCTATCTTTCTTAATCGACTTGTACTTTTCATGGGCCTACGAGGCCTTAAACTCATGCCCGTAAACTTTCGGCACTCAATCGAAAACTTTTCATTGAAACAGGGGTCACACGCCCATGTGAGTTGGGACACGCCCGTGTAAACCTGAGACACGCCCATGTCTCCTAACCGTGCTTAAAACTCGAGCTATCTTGCCAAACTTCACACGCCATGGCACGCCCGTGGTCGGCCCGTGTGAAAAACCTTAGCATTCTGACTTATAACACACGGCCATGGCACGCCCGTGGACTTAGACCGTGTACTACAACTTGATATTCTGACTTAAGGTGCAATGGTGCAGGGTACACACGGCTTAGACACACGCCCGTGTGTCCGACCGTGTGGGCACTTATAGGCTATTTACCAAGCCAATTTCCACCCTGAAATCAAGAGCATATTCATACTATCTCAACAACTCAAATCACTACAACTTTAATGAACAATATAACGTGCTCCATTGATATCAATAACATACATACTTAGTCAATCTTGGCCAATCATTTAGCCATTTACAAAAGAATAATAATAAACTTGATAGCCCATGCTTTTCCCCTTTCTAAGACATATACTCAAAATGAAATGTTTCCTATACATGCCATACTTAAATAAACAACTTGGCTATACCAAAATAGCGGTTGATAGTGTGATTCGAGCTCCGACTTCAACGATCCACAAGTTAGCTTGGCGGGACTACATAGAAAGAAGTAATAAAAGACGTAAGCATTTAGCTTAGTAAGTTTGCATAATGCACATAGCAACATACTTGCTTAATATAAACCATTTGACATAAACAATTGCATCATAAATTTCAGCTATAAAGCTTACTTACTCATACTTGATTCTTACATAACTCATGAAACTTACTAGTCTCATACTTGATAGGCAAACAAAGTACCTGTATCACTAGATCACATTGATCAAAGATACTTGAACATAATACTCATAATTTCTAATTCATCATTCATAACATGAATAATATTCTTTATCACTTGATAATAACCTTACTTACTTAGCTTTCTTGTTATCTCTTTGGAGCTTAACTCGTTTGCCCGATGAATTTATATGAATAACCGAGGATACTAAATCTCATCTAAATTTCGAGGCCATGACTTAACATGGACTTATACGAAGTCTTTCTTGTTCTCACCAATGCCATGCCTTAACTTGGACTTATATGGGATCTCTTTCTCTTGATAACTTTTCAATGCCAAGCTTGCCTTGGTCTTACATGATAACTTGTTCAATGCCAAGCTTGCCTTGGACTTACATGATAACTTACTCAATGCCAAGCTTGCCTTGGACTTACATGATATCTTATTAAATGCCAAGCTTGCCTTGGACTTACATGATATCTTATTCAATGCCAAGCTTGCCTTGGACTTACATGATATCTTATTCAATGCCAAGCTTGCCTTGGACTTACATGATATCTTATTCAATGCCAAGCTTGCCTTGGACTTACATGATATCTTACTTGCTTGCCGATGCCATGCCTCGGCTTGGTCTTATACGGACTTTCTTGTTTCATGTGGTAGATCGAGTATCCTAAGTTATTCAACTTCAATCGGAGCTTTCTCAAGCTTGATCTCATTAATTTCTTTGTTTAACATAACATTAAACATTTTTCATAATAACATTGTACATTATACTAAGCAATTCAATGATATAAATCATAAAGCTTAGAAATCATACAAACTTACCTCAATATACAAAATGTAGCTAGGTATGCAATTTAGTCCTCGACCTTGTTCTTGCCTCGGTTTCGATCCGAGCCGCTTTTTCTTGATCTATAGTCATAAATAGATCATTTAATATTCACATTGACTAAATTGACCCTTTACTCATATTTGGGCAAAATTACTATTTTGCCCCTATATTTTCTCATATTTGTACTTTTGCCCCAAGGCTCGTAAAATAATTTTCATTCAACTTTCTTAGACTACATGCTTATCTGATTCATTTTCTCTACTATAGCAATCATCAATTCTCATTATTTCTAGTAGGTATGACAAATTTCATAACTATTACAAACTAGTCCATACTATCATATTTCATGAAATTCATTAAGGAAAAGATGTTTATCTACCATCAAACTCTCATAATCTTCCATAAAACATCATTTAACAAGCATGTCATTCATAGATGAAATTTTTTGAACATGCATCTTAGCTTATTTTATAGCTAAAAATAGCTAATTCATAATACGAGGACTTCAAAAACACGAAGAATATTAAAAACGGGGCTAAGATGAACTTACTAGCAAGCTTGAAAAAAATGAAGAACCCTAGCTATGGACTCTTCAAATTTTAGGCAATGGAAGGAAGAAGATGAATGAAATTTTATCATCTTTTTCCTATTTTAATCACTTATTAGACAAATGACCAAAATGCCCTTCTCTTTAAAAATTTCTATTTTACTAACTCATGTCCATTTTTGTCCAAAATTTATAATTTGGGCAAATTGCTATTTAAGGACTCATAATTAATATTCTAAAGCTATTTCATACAAAATGCTTCTAGAAACTCACATTTTACAACTTTTGCAATTTGGTCCTTTTTGACCATTCAACTTCATTTTTGCAAAATTGCTTCACGAAACTTTCACACTAACATGCAAACATGGCATGAACCTTAAAAACTCATAAATTCACCTCGGATTCGTGGTCTCGTACCACTATTTCGACTAGGCCCTAGATCGGTCGTTAGAATTCTCCCTTAGGGATTTTCGTCCTCGAAAATCTTACCGATGAAAAGGTTTGGGTCTTGGTTTCTCATACTCTCTTCCTGGTTCCCATGTGGCTTCTTCTATTCCATGTCTTTGCCACAATACTTTCACTAAGGCAATACTTTTCTTTCTTAGTCGCTTCACTTCCCAAGCTAATATCTTGGTGGTTCTTCACCATAAGTCATGTCGGGATGAATCTCTACCTCGATTGGGAATTACGATCGAAGGGTCCGATCGATAGCGTCTTAACATTGACACGTGAAACACATCATGTATCTTTTCTAACTCTGATGGCAAAGCCAATCTATAAGCTACAGGCCCAACTTTCTCAGTAATCTCATACGGTCCAATAAAACGTGGACTCAACTTGCCTTTTCGGCCAAATCTGAGAACTTTTCTCCAAGGTGACACTTTCAAGAAAACTTTATCTCCAACTTGATACTCTATCTCTTTTCTTTTTAAATCCGAGTAGGATTTCTGTCTGTCTGAAGCAGCTTTTAAGCACTCTCGTATCACTCTTACTTTCTCTTCAGCTTCTCTAACCAAATCAACCCCGTGAATTTGGTTTTCTTTGAGTTCAGTCCAAAATAAAGGCGTTCTGCATTTACGCCCATATAAAGCCTCATAAGGCGCCATCCTCAAGCTCGACTGAAAACTATTATTGTAGGCAAATTCTACCAATGGGAGAAACCTTTCCCAATTGCCTCGGAACTCTAGAATACAACATCTGAGCATATCCTCGAGCACTTGAATTAACCTCTCTGATTGACCGTCAGTTTGAGGATGAAAAGCGGTACTAAAGTTCAACTTTGTACCCAAGGCCTCTTGTAACTTCTTAGAAACTCGGATGTGAATCTCGGATCTCTATCCGATATGATTGATAAGGGAACTCCATGAAGTCTTACTATTTTCGAAACATACAAGTTTGCCAACTTGTCTAGTGAGTAATCAACTCAAATGCAGGTATAAAATGGGCTGACTTCGTAAGTCTATCAACCACAACCCATACAAACATCTTTCTTGCTCGGAGACAACGGTAAACCCGTTACAAAATCCATAGTAATACGGTCCCATTTCACACTGGAACTAAAATGGGTTGAAGCAAGCTTCTGAAGGTACTTAGTGTTCAGACTTTTACTTGTCGACAAATCATACATTTGAAACAAATTCCAAAATGTCTCTCTTCATTTTCGCCACCAATCTGTTGCTTCAAATCATTATACATTTTAGTACTACCGGATGTGCAGACAAACACCCGTTATGTGCCTCATGAAAAATTCTCCGAATAAGCTCCTCTTTTCTCGGTACACAAATTCTACCTTTTAACATCAAATATCCTTCAAAACTAATCCGAAAGTCGGATTCAACATCTGACTCGCACTGAGCTATTTTGACTTGTAATTCGCAATCTTCTTTCTGAGCCTCAGAAATCTCTTGGAGGAATACTGGTCTAGCTCTCAACTCAGCTATAATGGAACCATCATCATATAAAATCATCCGTGAATTCATTGATCTTAATGCAAATAAGGACTTTCTGTTTAAAGCATCGGCGACAACATTCGCCTTTCCTGGACGGTAGTCAATGACTAACTCATAGTCTTTTATCAACTCTAACCATCTTCTTTGCCTTAAATTCAACTCTTTCTGCGTCATCAAGTACTTCAGACTTTTGTGATCGGTGAAGATCCGACATCTCTCACCATATAGATGATGTCTCCATATCTTCAATGCGAAGACTATGGCAGCTAACTCTAGGTCGTGCGTCGGATAATTCTTCTCATGAGGCTTTAACTGTCTTGAGGCATAAGCAATCACTTTGCCTTCTTGCATAAGTACACAGCCTAATCCATTTAAGGATGCATCGCTGTAAACTATGAACTCTTTCCCGTCTCAAAGTTATACTAAGCTGGAGCTTCACAATAACGCTTTCAATTTTTCAAACTTTGTTGGCATATTTCGCCCTCGAACTTCACATTTTTTCGTAACAACCGTCATCGGGGTTGCAATCATGGAAAACCCCTTGACAAATCGTCTATAATAGCTGGCTAAGCCTAGGAAACTTCTAACCTCAGAGATATTCCTCGGTGGTTTCCAATCTGTAATAGCCGAGATCTTACTTGGGTCTACTCGAACCCCTTCTCCTGAGACAATATGCCCCAGAAATCCTACTTCATTGAGCCAAAAATCACTTTTACTGAACTTGGCATACAACTGATTTCCTCAAAGAATCTGTAAAACTATCCGTAGGTGCTCAGCATGCTCATTCTCATCTTGGGAATAAACCAGTATGTCGTCAATAAAAACGACTACAAACTTGTCGAGGTATGGTCTGAAGATGCGGTTCATTAAGTCCATGAATACCGCAGGAGCATTGGTCAAACCAAAAGGCATGACTAAAAATTCATAATGCCCATACTTTGTTCGAAAAGTAGTCTTGGATACATCTGACTCCTTTACTCTTAACTGGTAATACCCCGATCTCAAGTCTATCTTAGAGAACACTGTGGCTACTTTCAATTGATCGAACAAATCATCGATCCTTGGCAATGGGTACTTGTTCTTTACTGTCGATTTATTAAGCTGAAGGTAATCTATGCACAATCTCATAATGCCATCCTTCTTTTTCACAAATAAAACTGGAGCACCCCAGGGAGAACAACTTGACCTTGCAAAGCCTTTGTTTCTTAACTCTTGCAACTGTATCTTCAACTCTTTCAACTCCATTGGAGCCATTCTGTAAGGAGTAATAGATATTGGTACAGTACCGGGAGCTAGCTCAATGCTGAACTCAACTTCTCTGATTGGAGGTAATCCCGGTAATTCTTCAAGAAAAACATCTATGTGCTCACATACTATCGGTACGGACTCAATCTTTAACTCTATTTCTTTATCATTCATCACAAAGGCCAAATATGCCTCATACCCCTTTCTTATAAATCTCTGTGCCGTCATATGAGAAATTAATACCGGCAATCCAATTTATTCATCTGATTCTATATGGAGGATATCCCCATTCTCACATCTCATTTCAATGTATTTCTTCCCACAATTAACAATCACATTATGGGCAGTTAACCAGTCCATACCGAGAATGAGATCAAACTCGTCAAATGGTAACAAGATAAGGTTTGCTTTAAAACAATGATCTCTAATCATTAATGGACATTCTCTACATACTTCATTCACTAACACACTCTTGCCTAAAGGATTAGACACTCTAATCACAAATTCTGTAAACTCTATAGGCATACTCAAATCGGATACCAATTTCATGCAAATGTAAGAGTGTGTAGATCGGGGATCTATTAAAGCAATAACTTTAACATCATGAAGAGAAAAGGTACCCGTGATAACATCATGGGAAGATGCCTCTTCACGAGCGCTAATGGCATAAGTCCGTGCAGGCGCCCTACCCTCGGGTCTCGCGGCCTGCTCTCTAGGGTTACCTCTTCCTCTTTCCCCACTTCCTGGGTTTCTCTGCGGTCTTCCTCTGACCATACTCCCGGATCTCGGGTTCTGAGCTCTCTCTTCTTTCATTGTCTCTGGACAATCCTTTTTGTAGTGGTCTTGGGAACCACATCTAAAACATGCATTTTCGTGCGCTCGGCATTCTCCAAGATGACGTCTGCCACACTGTGGGCATTCGGGTCTTTCAGATTGAAAGTTCCCCACACTAGCGACTGAAGTAGTCTGTACTTTATTTCCCGAATACTGTTTACTCTTGTCTTTCTTTGAAAACCCAATGGAAGTAGCCGATCGGGTAGGTAAGTCTCTTGACTTCTTGGATGAGGATTGGAATGACTTATTCCATTGTCTCTTTCTAGAGTCACGAGACTCAATTTCAAACTTTCTCTTCTCTTTTACTAGCTCTTCGGCTTTACAAGCTCTCTCCACTAGCACAATAAATTCTTTCAATTCTAGTACAGCAATAAACAGTTTGATGTCCTCATTTAGCCCATCTTCAAATCTTTTGCTCATGATGGCCTCGGTGGACACGCATTCCCGAGCGTATTTGCTGAGTCACACAAACTCACGCTCATAATCGGTCACCGACATCTTGCCTTGCTTTAACTCTAAAAATTCTTTTCTTTTCTGATCTACAAATCTTTGACTGATATACTTTTTCTTGAACTCTTCTTGGAAGAATTCCCATGTGATCTTCTCCCTTGGTACCACTGATACAAAGGTGTTCCACCATTGATAGGCAGAATCTCTTAAAAGGGAGACTACACACTTCATGCTTTCCTCAGGTGTGCATGATAGCTCATTAAATACCCTGATGGTATTTTCTAACCAAAACTCGGCTTTTTCCGGATCATCTTCTCTTTTCGCCCGAAATTCTTCTGCCCCATGTTTCCTGATCCTATCAACTGGAGGTTTGTCTCCTCTTACCACCTCTACTACTTGAGGGGCTACTGGAATAGGTTGTGGAACAGGTGGGGGTGGAGGGGGTTGTACATTTGGGTTCATACGAACGAACTCTGAATACCACTTATTCATCATGTGGAGGAAGGCTTCTCTAGCCCCTTTTCCTCCTTCTTGACTCACCGTAGTGGGTGTATTCTCATTCTCGTTCGGCACCGTCCCTTCTGCGGGATCTGGCACATTACTTTCTACATCATCCGCCATATCTCTTTCAGGATCCATTTACTATATATATAAACATAATTTAAGTCGTCAGGAGTCGTCACACTATCATTATAAAAACATTCTTACGTATGGCATGTATAGCTAGACTCGTGCTCATGCTACGTTAGTCTTAGAACCGACTAAACCGTAGCTCTGATACCACTAAATGTAACACCCCATTCCCGAGTCCGAGGCTTAGACCGGATACGAGAAGTTACTATGCTTGAACTTGCTTAATCAAGTACTTACGGGCTATAAAATTTCGTTCTGAATTAAGAACTTATCTTTCTTAATCGACTTGTACTTTTCATGGGCCTACGAGGCCTTAAACTCATGTCCGTAAACTTTCGAAACTCAATCGAAAACTTTTCAATGAAACAGGGGTCACACGCCCATGTGAGTTGGGACACGCCCGTGTAAACCTGAGACACGCCCATGTCTCCTAACCGTGCTTAAAACTCGAGCTTACTGCCAAATTTCACACGGCCATGGCATGCCCGTGGTCCTGGCCCGTGTGAAAAACCTTAGCATTCTGACTTATAACACACGGCCATGGCACGCCCGTGGACTTAGACCGTGTACTACAACTTGATATTCTGACTTAAGGTGCAATGGTGCAGGGTACACACGGCTTAGACACACGCCCGTGTGTCCGACCGTGTGGGCACTTATAGGCTATTTACCAAGCCAATTGCCACCCTGAAATCAAGAGCATATTCATACTATCTCAACAACTCAAATCACTACAACTTTAATGAACAATATAACGTGCTCCATTGATATCAATAACATACATACTTAGTCAATCTTGGCCAATCATTTAGCCATTTACAAAAGAATAATAATAAACTTGATAGCCCATGCTTTTCCCCTTTCTAAGACATATACTCAAAATGAAATGTTTCCTATACATGCCATACTTAAATAAAAGACTTGGCTATACCAAAATAGCGGTTGATAGTGTGATTCGAGCTCCGACTTCAACGATCCACAAGTTAGCTTGGCGGGACTACATAGAAAGAAGTAATAAAAGACGTAAGCATTTAGCTTAGTAAGTTTGCATAATGCACATAGCAACATACTTGCTTAATATAAACCATTTGACATAAACAATTGCATCATAAATTTCAGCTATAAAGCTTACTTACTCATACTTGATTCTTACATAACTCATGAAACTTACTAGTCTCATACTTGATAGGCAAACAAAGTACTGTATCACTAGATCACATTGATCAAAGATACTTGAACATAATACTCATAATTTCTAATTCATCATTCATAACGTGAATAATATTCTTTATCACTTGATAATAACCTTACTTACTTAGCTTTCTTGTTATCTCTTTGGAGCTTAACTCGTTTGCCCGATGAATTTATATGAATAACCGAGGATACTAAATCTCATCTAAATTTCGAGGCCATGACTTAACATGGACTTATACGAAGTCTTTCTTGTTCTCACCAATGCCATGCCTTAACTTGGACTTATATGGGATCTCTTTCTCTTGATAACTTTTCAATGCCAAGCTTGCCTTGGTCTTACATGATAACTTGTTCAATGCCAAGCTTGCCTTGGACTTACATGATAACTTACTCAATGCCAAGCTTGCCTTGGACTTACATGATATCTTATTCAATGCCAAGCTTGCCTTGGACTTACATGATATCTTATTCAATGCCAAGCTTGCCTTGGACTTACATGATATCTTATTCAATGCCAAGCTTGCCTTGGACTTACATGATATCTTACTTGCTTGCCGATGCCATGCCTCGGCTTGGTGTTATACGGACTTTCTTGTTTCATGTGGTAGATCGAGTATCCTAAGTTATTCAACTTCAATCGGGGCTTTCTCATGCTTGATCTCATTAATTTCTTTGTTTAACATAACATTAAACGTTTTTCATAATAACATTGTACATTATACTAAGCAATTCAATGATATAAATCATAAAGCTTAGAAATTATACAAACTTACCTCAATATACAAAATGTAGCTAGGTATGCAATTTAGTCCTTGACCTTGTTCTTGCCTCGGTTTCGATCCAGGCTTCGTTTTTCTTGATCTATAGTCATAAATAGATCATTTAATATTCACATTGACTAAATTGACCCTTTACTCATATTTGGGCAAAATATACTTTCTCATATTTGCACTTTTGCCCCAAGGCTCGTAAAATAATTTTCATTCAACTTTCTTAGACTACATGCTTAACTGATTCATTTTCTCTACTATAGCAATCATCAATTCTCATTATTTCTAGTAGGTATGACTAATTTCATAACTATTACAAACTAGTCCATACTATCATATTTCATGAAATTCATTAAGGAAAAGATGTTTATCTAACATCAAACTCTCATAATCTTCCATAAAACATCATTTAACAAGCATGTCATTCATAGATGAAATTTTTGAACATGCATCTTAGCTTATTTTATAGCTAAAAATAGCTAATTCATAATACGAGGACTTCAAAAACACGAAGAATATTAAAAACGGGGCTAAGATGAACTTACTAGCAAGCTTGAAAAAAATGAAGAACCCTAGCTATGGAGTCTTCAAATTTTTGCCAATGGAAGGAAGAAGATGAATGAAATTTTATCATCTTTTTTCCTATTTTAATCACTTATTAGACAAATGACCAAAATGCCCTTCTCTTTAAAAATTTCTATTTTACTAACTCATGTCCATTTTTGTCCAAAATTTATAATTTGGGCAAATTGCTATTTAAGGACTCATAATTAATATTCTAAAGCTATTTCATACAAAATGCTTCTAGAAACTCACATTTTACAACTTTTGCAATTTGGTCCTTTTTGACCATTCAACTTCATTTTTGCAAAATTGCTTCATGAAACTTTCACACTAACATGCAAACATGGCATGAACCTTAAAAACTCATAAATTCACCTCGGATTCGTGGTCTCGCACCACTATTCTGACTAGGCCCTAAATCGGGCTGTTACACCATGTGTAAATTTGGGTGACTCGCGATCGACACGGGCTGTCACACGGGCGTGTGTCCAGCCCGTGTGGTTCACACGGGCATGTGCTCTGCCCATGTGGTTCTGGCTTGGCCGTGTGGATCCTTAATATGGCTCGTTTTGTCCAATTTTGGCCCGTTTTCTGCTCCTTTCGCTTCTCTATGCTCTCCTAAGTATAGAATTACAATTTTAAAGGGTTAGGAGTATCGAATTCACCAAATTATATAAATAAACATCCAAAAACACGCTAAGCGTGGGATTAAAATGTGTTACTTTTATGGTTTATCATATAATCATAAAGAATTGCTTCTGGCTTAAGTAGAACCAAATCATCAAATTGGAGCCTTAAGAGAAAAATTAGATTAATATAATACATGGAATATTATAACAACATCATTAGTAGTTTATATGCAATGGATTATTGGTGGTGCAAAATTATTAAACCCTCTCAAATTAATCGTCAATGGCCAAAATGGAGCCTCCTCAATCATGAATTCTACTATCTAGCTCCATTGTCTATCTATGTGATTAACATTATCATCGATAGAGATTATATCATATTAACTTCTACAGGTGTAGTAAAGAACGACTGATAAATATCTTGCAAAGTTATTGGAAATTTGGGTTTCATTTTACAACAAAACTTCATAGTTACATTGAAAGAGTTGATCAGGGACAGGCAATAATTGAAAATGAAACATCTTTTAGTCAGAATTATTTTATCAGGAAATGTTATTTGTTTATACACTATGATTATTTGAATAATTTACACCTAGAAATAGAAGTTGTTTGTATATAGCAAAATCATTTACAAGATTCAAAGACAACTTACTTCGAACCAACAAACAAGTGATTGTTGATATGCATGTCCTTGGTTGAAATAAGTATCTGACGAGTTGCGACAAGTAGTAATGGAATTGAGAACTGCCTTCTCCAAATCCTTAGTTAATCTTCATTTCACAATGGAGACAATGTAATTCATGACTAGTGAATCACATGGAAATGTTATAGGTCCATTACTTGGCAGTCCAAACTCCTCTTCGAACATCTTGAAGAGCTTGCAAAAAATGCAATTGCCAAAAAAAGCCAAAGGAATCACAAAACGTCTCTTATCCATTACGTAGATAGCAAAGCAGCCTTTATCAACTACTGACGAGTTATTAGAATGATTTGCAGCGACCTACTTTCTATTAGTCCTTGTTGAAGCTGTAACACCCCACAACCCAGCCTAGAAGTTTAGACCAAATCCTAGAGGTTACATTGACCACCAAAGTGATCAAAAAGTAATTTACGAAAGAAATGTTTAAAACTTATCTTAAATACAGTTTTCTAAAATCAAACTAGGTCATTTAACAATTTTCACTTTAAAACGATAATTCTTTTATAGTTTCAAAATGCACCAATTTAGCCAAATTGCAACTCAGAATTTCATCTAATTATTGTACAAAAAAAAATATGTGACTTCCTCATATAGGTAGGATCTTCAAAACAATTGCAGAAATCTAATTGGAAAATAAAAATGAGCGTGAAACTTCCAAAATGACATTCAAACCGAAAACATGTAATTTGACAAAAAGTCCAAACCAAAACCCATACCACAGTTCGTATAATAGCCTTACAATTATCCTTAAACCCATCGTATAAAACTTATGAAACCTTTTATTGAAGCCAAATCAAACCAAGCATTCTGAGACCTCTGATGTGCCTAGTCCGAAGCATAGTCTCGCAAAATACCTAAAAGTAAGAAAGCTAAGAGGGGGTGAGCTATGCGAGCTCAGTGTGAGTCCGAAAACAAACAAATGAAAACAAAAGACGAATTTGCTAGGTAAACGACCAAAATCAGAGTACACATTCGGAGAATGAAATTTTAAAAATGATGGTCAAAATTACGAACACATTTCCATAAGCCATTCAAGGTAAACACATTCCTTACGCTAAACATAACTCACACTTGTAATCGACCATACGAGTGGACTCGCGTATCAAACTTGACACAGTGATATTATAACAAACATACAAGTTACTTAAGACATTTCAGACTTGAACCTAAAACCTCAAACACATAATCAAATTACATAGCCACAGAAAGAGATACTTAACTACGAGATGAATGCATCCAAATACAATCCCGCCCAACCCACCAAACGCCTCTTCGATCCCCCTGCACACCATAAATGAGCTATAAAAAGCCCAACCAACCTTGCACACCATATAGGACCTTGAAAGGCCCATCCACGCTACACACCACATATGTGGAACAAAGCCACTCGAAATAATAACAATATGCAACTAAGTTGTTATATGTTTATATTGTGATATCACCGCTATTAGGTATTGCAGTTAAACTACCGAATCAGACTTCTTTCTCTTCACAACCAAATTCCATATTTTCATGCAGATGTACAATGCACACAGCTTACAGATAATCATACAACAGTCATACGAATACAGAAGTGCATATATTCAATCGATCAGATTTAGAATCAGTTATGTCTGTATTTATTTACTAGGTAACATCACATAACATTTATACAAATGATAAACCATAATATATACATATTTTAATCCCACATTTAGCATACTTTTGGATGATTTAATCCCTTGAATTGTGGAATTTGATGTTCCTAATCCTTTAATTTCATATTTTATACTTAGAAGAGAATTGGAGGAAGAAAACAATGAGAAACGGGCCAAAAACGGAGAAAATGGGCCAAAGAAAGAAATCCACACGACCTGGAGGTAACCACACGGCTGTGCCACTTTAGCAGACTTGAACATGGCCTGGGCTCGACTCACACGGGCGTGCTCCACGGGCGTGCCTCTGCCGTGACCCATTGTAATTCTACTCGGAAAAGGATACTTGGGAGCGAACAAAGACATTCCGAAGTCTATATAAACACCCTAGAGGGCAACCTAAAAGGGGAGTTCGACAGAAGCCTTCTGTCAGGGCTTTTGACAAAGGGGGGCGAAGCCAGAGAGGGCTGAACACAGGGGATTACTCCAAGAAAGCCAGTTGATCCATCTCAGAAGCCGAAATCACACTCAAGACGGAAGATCTTCCCTTCAATTTCCTTTAGGGGGATTTTTGGTTTTTCTTATGTTTTGTTATTTACTTTCTTCTGAGATGTATTCTTTATTAAACATGAACTAAACCCCTCAAATACCTGAGGGGGATGAAACCTAAGACGGATCTTGTTATTGTTTTCTGAGCTATATGATAAATACTTGATTTGTTCTTAATTATGTGTTATTAATTCTTGTTTTAATATTTCAGGATATTGATTCAAGTATTGATGTGCTTAGGCAGTGGAGCAAAAGTCCCTGTTTAAGAGTAGATCTAGCATAGTTAAGCGGAGTTGATCGCAACCCTAGAGATAGGATGATAAAATCAGCCGGATTAGGGTCAAACCTAATATGGGAGTCCATAGATCGAGTTAATGCAACACTAGGGGTTTTAATTAGAAAGAGATTTCAATTAATCAACCTAGGGTTAGACATTAGTAGCCTCGAAAGAGGTATTAATATAAATTAGGAATCCTACGGATCAAGTCAAGTGAATAAATCGTCTGTGCAGTTTGAGTTAAATAACAAGTGAAGTCTAGGTGGATTCTTCTCGGGTATTGTCTTATCAACTGGTTTTCCCAAAAGTATTTTCCCAATTCACTCTCTATGTCTTAGCATCCTTAGTTTAGTAATTAGTTAATTAAACATTGATTCCCATAATACTTAGGCTAGATAATATAGTAACTACTATTACTCTTGGTCCTTGAGGATACGATATTTTCGGTCTTGCCATAGTTATACTACCGAACGATAGGTGCGCTTGCCTTATTCGTTGTCATAGTTAGTTTGGACACGATCAACAAACTATTAAATTAATGCTATAATTACAAAAAAATGCATAAATCCGAGCTCAGACAGAGTCTAACCACACTTACAGAGGCCTAACGAGAGTCAGGTACACAGACACATTAAACGGATCAAATTATGACTTAGAGCAAAAAATTACGAAACAGGGCCACACGGCTATGCGGAAGTACCTAGGACGTGTGGAGGTAGACATGCCAATGTGGTGGTCTACATGCCCGTGTGCAAGCTGCACACACCTATGTGGAGGAGATACATGCTCGTGTGACCTAGTTACATGGCCGTGTGAGTAGCCCATGTAACTCTCTATCCAAAATTGATAAAATAGGGTACAGAGCAGACACGACCGTGTGGAAATCTCACACGTCCGTGTGGCTAAAGAACAAGGCCATGTGACCAAGGTACACACCCGTGTGAAAATCGACTAAAAATCCCCAAATTAAAGCCACACGGTCGTGTGGCCAGGCTGTGTGGCACAAAAAATCACCCAAAAACCCTAATTCCCAATTGCACACGGCCGTGTGGACCACCCGTGTGTGGCACACGCCCATGTGGTCACGAAACCACACCGAAATAGGCTACAGATCATGCAGTTGCTATCGAAATGAATCCCAATCCTTGATTACTCGAAAAAACACCAAAATATAATGAACTCTACACATTTCAACAGCAACACAATACATCAATTAACTAATTTCTGAATTCCACAGAAATTGTCGATTTCTACAGAACCCACTATAAAATTCTACACCGAAATTGAAGAGTTTCTGAACACACACCTGAATTTGCGATTTAAACGCCCAAAAAATGATCAACGCCTCAAATCCACCAATTCTGAAAACCTCATTAATAAACATAAAACCTTAAGCAGCTAATCTAAAATTCAAAGAATAGTCAACAAAACAATGCTAGTACTTACCCGGAAACTCCTGTCGACGCAATTGTAAAACAAAGTAAAAGAAATATAGTAGAAGCAAAAGAACAGATGTAACATCCTGGATTTAGGGGCTTGGCATTATTTGTGTTGCTGTGTGTTGGCATGTTTTGTTTGTTCTTTTTATGTGTTTGGGGATCCGGGAAGGCTCTGGGGTTAAGCTTGAGCCTTGGTGAAAATTCTGTTTTAGGCACTTTAGGGGAAAGCTAGCAGAGGCAGGAGTCTTAAGAATAAATATTTGGGTTTGATGACACAAGAAGAGAGGTGGTAAGGTGGCAAGGAGGCGCCACTTAAGAGAGCATGGAAGTGGCGTCACAAGGGAGTAGCAGCAGGGAGAAGGTTCGAATCCCACAAGCCTCACTGTGGAGTTTTATTTTTGCGCCTAGGGAGCTAGAGTGGTGGATTCGGCTAGGGCTCTTCAAGGATGGGTGTAGAAAGAGTCAAACCGTTTGAATGAATGGCCATGAGGGATTTGGGGAGTTTGAATTGGTCAAACTATTCGAATGGGTGATGGGGAGCATTCGGTGGAGGAAATCAAGGAGAGGGTTGGTGTTTGAGTGTTGGCCGAAAGTTGGAGTTTGGGGGGGAGGAGAGTGACGGTTATGTGATGTTGTGGTTGGGGGATTTTCGGCATTGAGTGTGGGTTTACAAACCGAGAGCTCCTAGTGAAGGTGTGCGAATTTGTGAGCCTTTGTTTCGTTTTGGGATGTCTAGCATTGTGTGCCGAAATTGCCTAAGATCACCTAAAGGTTTTTCTCCTTTTTCTTTTGGTGACTTTCAACTCTTTTCTCATCTTTTTCTCTGAACTGCAAACCTCTCATTCGTGCACCTTGTTTTTGAAAGCTATCAAACCACCTTTGGCCGACTATTTCCTTACCATACACCCTCCATATTACTTTTTGCCATCTTCTTTGCTCTTCTCTTAAGCACCATAACCGAATCCAAATCAACCCTCATCCCCTCTCTTGTCAAGCCGATATTCCTTTTCTTCTCTACTTTTTCTCTAAAGCCGAAACACCTTCTTGCTCCATTTCTTTTCTTCTTGTTCTTCATAGTCGAATCTCCCTAGTTCATCTTCTCTTGTTTCTTCTTCAAAACTAAATCGGTACCCTTCCATCGATTCTTGATAGAAGCCGAACATAGACTCTCCATTCGGCATATTCTTGTGGTGTTAAGAAGCTCTTCTCTCTTTTCATCTCATTCTTTTTCTTAATCCTCGTTGCAATGGTTAACCGAAGGTTCTGACTCACTTCCTGGGCACTGACCGATTGTAGAAGGGTGTGTTCCGTCATCTCTTTTTCCTGTGGCCTATTTTCAAATGGGGTTTTGGCAAGTAGTCGTTGGCCGAATAGGAGGTAGGGATTCTTTATCGACTTGTTTGGCCGAAAGGCCACTCTTTTTGATCTATCTGGAGAACCTATTCTAACATGGTAATTATTTAGGGGCTCAAATGGTTTCTTAAGCCAAGTCTGTTAACGTTTGGCTTCTGTTGATCAAGGTAAGGAACTTTATCGATTTGAGTTCTTATTCCCTCTATTCTCTTTCAATGCCTTAACCCTGTAACCTGATCAAGAACCTTTCATGGATACAAGAAACGGTCAAGTCGAGGAGGGGAGTGTACCCATAGTATCCATTCCAAACTTTAAACATCATGCGGTATCGGCGGTTCGGGATTTTCCGCTAGGCTGTGGTAGAGAGCCGACGTCTGCCTAGGATAGGCAGATAGCTGTCGTTCCTGTTAGCGAAAGCGCTGACGTAGATAGCTTGGTATTACGCGTTATCAGGTGTGTACTATTCACACACTTATCTGTAGTTATGTTATTAACTGTAATGGCCAAAGGCCGAAAGGATTGATGTGATAGGCAAAATACTCTTATGGGTAAGGTTGGAGACACCGGGTAAGTTCTTCATGGTTGATATTCTTGATTATATGCCTGTATGTATGTTTATTGTTATTCATGTATGAAATAGTATCTGTTATACATTGTGATGACGATTGCATACACATTGTGCACGATGTAAAGAGCATGGGCTCAGGAATTGAAAGGAGGGGGAAGTATTGATTAAGTGACTATTGTCACGAGTGACTATTGTCACGAGTGGTCTGAGTACCACGGTGGTTAATACCATGATTGCTTATAACAGTGACTTGTCTCGGTGGTCTAAGACCACAGTGGGTTGGCCCCCGATTATATTAAGTGACTATTGTCACGAGTGACTATTGTCACGAGTGGTCTAGAACCACGGTGGTCATGAACCACAGTGGCATGATGCCACGGGTGTTTGGATGGAGAGTTAAATTGGGATTGGGCTGCATTGCATGCATGTGACATATGCTATATTGAGAGGGCTAAGGCCCAGTCTGTGTTATACGGGGATTTACACACACTGAGTCTCGATGACTCACCCCTTTTTGCGAATTTCTGCAGGTAATCAGTAGATAGCGGATTTGAAGCCGAGACAGACTCGAGGTGGCCATGTGTTGCTACTTTTTTTTAGTACACTCGAACTTTACTTTAAACCTACTTCTTCTATTTCGGGATTTTAATCTGTAATAAGGCCGCTTTAAATTTATTTCTGTTTTGGGGATTTTGTTTATATACTGATTTTATGCACGGTATGAATTATCGAGGAACAGGGTTTTCTTAAAAACGTAATAGAGGTTTTCTAAAATTTCAACAAAGGAACGGTAAGCTACAAATAACTAAAACTTGGGATTTTTCTTAACAATTTCAGAAAAAATATTATTTCCAATGATTACGTACCTTAACTTTTACATTGATGATCACCTTTCAAAAATTTCTGAGTTCGATTTTGGTAAAATAAACTCGTTTTCAACACCTAATTAACTCAAAGAGAAGATAGTATGCCTTGACTTGAACTCTCTAATCCAAATGTTTTTCTCAACTCCGATATTGCCAAAAGTTTTTTTTTAATTTTCTCCCTGTAACAACTCAAATTTGGTCGTAATGTTTTGACCGGGTTTGGGGTGTTACAATTATGGTATTAGAGCCTAGGTTTCAAAAACTCGGCCGTGGGTATGGGGTTCAAAAATATTTTAAAAGACGGTTTAGAAATATATGATCTCTGGAAACATGGCACTTGAGTCTCCGGCACCAAATCCGCACGGTAAGTCTTCTGACTTTTGGTTGTTTTACATGAACTAGGTGTAAGATGCTATGATCACTTGTACTGGGAAATGCAACTCTAGAGAGTGAAACCTTAGGTGTGCATGAATTGGCAAAAATTACTCATAATGATAATTTCATAAAACTGCTCTGTAATAAACAGTGGAAGAAAACACTAACTCATAAAACTCTTAATCAGATTAAATCGCGTTAGTAGTAATGAGTACTAGAGGACGTGGACACGGTATGTGAGGCCGTGGAAGAGGCCGAGATGTTGGGGCTGAGCCTTCAGAATCTGGGCATGGGCCGGAAGGTGAAGTGCCCACATCGCCAGTTGCAAAAGTATAGTTTCAGGACCAAACTGGTGGAGACGATGCTGTGTCTCAGGCTATGTTACGCGTTCTGGAGAGGGTGGCTGGAGTGAGCACGGGATCAGCGGCTCAGAAATTTGTGTCGGAGCGACTTCGGGCGAATGGGGCTGAAATGTTTAGGGGTGTTTCTGGTGTGGCTCCTAATGTAGCCAAGTACTGGTTAGAGGCGGTGGAACGGATTACGGATGATCTTGACTGCACCGTGGAAGAAAAACTGAAAGGAGTTGTGTCTCTTCTCCGAGATGAGGCTTACCAGTGGTGGCTCACGGTCAGAGATGGTACAGAAATGGACCGTATTACCTGGGACTTCTTTAAGTCTGCGTTCCAGGGGAAATACATTGGGTCAAGTTATGTGGACGCTCATCGGATGGCATTCCTTAACTTGGTTCAGGGGAGTAAGTCAGTGGCTGAGTATGAAGCAGAGTTCTTGCGTCTTAGCCTATATACCCACGGCATTGTGTCAACGAATCACGAGCATTGTGTCCGATTTGAGGATGGCCTGAGGGACGATTTGCAAGTACTGATAGCTCCGCAACGGGAAAGAGAGTTTGTTGTTTTGGTGGAAAAGGCTAAGATAGCCGAAGGGGCAAAGCGGTCTGAAAGTCAGAACCAAGATAGGGACAAGGGTAGGAATAAAAGGAATTTTGTATCGTTAAGATCTACTGGAAATTTTCAGAAGAGGCCTAGGTTGGATGGGCCGGGTCAAGCCGTGAGGCCCGTTGTTACTGGTCGGCCGCAGCAATGTGCTACGTGTGGGAAGTTTCATTTAAGAGAATGTTGGGCAAGAAGTAATGGATGTTTCAGTTTTGGATCAGTGGATCATCGGGTAAAGGATTGTCCGCAAGAACTAATCAGAGTACGGCCAGTAGGTCAGAATTATGTACAGCCTGGTAGGAGTGGTCAGCAACCTCAGAGAGGCCGTGGTCCGGCCAGAGGAGGAAATGGTTTTGGTCGTGGATGTGGAGCACCGGGAAGAGGTGCTGGGAACACTGATGCAAGATAGCCTGGGTTGGTCTATGCAGCTAGACGCCGAGAGGAAGGTGATGCACCGGACGTCATAACCGGTACGTTCCTTATTTACGGATTGCCTTTTTTTGCACTGATTGATATTGGATCAACACATTCCTATGTTGCTAGTAATCGTATGCGGAACTCGAACATAGACTCGAGATTGCTTCTAGGAGATGACTGTATTTTAGCCCTTTAGGACAATCTGTAGTGGTGAACAAACTCTTTAGGGGTGTGCCTCTAGAAGTTCAAGGGATGGTTTTCCCGGCTGATCTGATGGAACTACCGTTCGGGGAGTTCGATTTAATCTTAGGTATGGACTGGCTAGGGAGATATCGAGCTAACTTAGATTGTGCTTCTAAGCGCATGGTGTTAAGGACTCCTGAGGGTAATGAGGTGGTGGTGATAGGTGAGAGGAGGAACTACTTGTCTAATGTAGTATCTGCATTAAAGGCTGAAAGAATGGTGAGAAAAGGATGCGAGGCTTTCTTAACTTTCGTGTGTGCTTTGGAGGCTAAGGAGTCAACTGTAGGGGATGTCAAAATGGTGAAGGAATTTTTCGATGTTTTTCTAGAAGAGCTTTCAGGAATACCTCCGGATCGTGAGGTGGAATTCGGTATTGACCTCCTTCCGGGGACAGCGCCAGTGTCTATTGCCCCATATAGAATGGCACCGAAAGAGTTGGTGGAACTGAAAGCCCAAATTCAGGAACTGTTAGACCGGGGTTTTATCCGACCAAGTGTGTCACCGTGGGGAGCGCCGATGTTATTTGTTAAAAAGAAGGATGGGTCAATGCGGATGTGCATTGACTATAGGCAGTTGAACAAGTTGACGATTAAGAACAAGTACCCGCTGCCTAGGATAGACGATCTATTTGACCAGATTCGAGGCGCTTGGTCTTTTCAAAGATAGACTTAAGGTCGTTATCACGGCTTAAGGTCAAGGAGGCGGATATTCATAAGATAGCTTTTCGAACTCGTTATGGTCACTACGAGTTCTTGGTGATGCCGTTTGGATTAACAAATGCACCAGCTGCGTTTATAGACATGATGAACCGGTTATTCCAACCCTATCTGGATCAGTTTGTCGTGGTGTTTATAGACGATATTTTGGTCTATTCAAGTTCGGAGGAGGAACATGATTCGCATCTTCGGGTGGTACTGCAAATTCTGAGAGAGAAATAGATGTACTCCAAATTCAGTAAGTGTGAATTCTGGCTGAGGGAAGTTACCTTTTTAGGACATGTTGTGTCTGCTGAAGGGATTAGGGTAGATCCCCGGAAAATTGAAGCTGTGTTGGATTGGAAACCGCCTAAGTCTGTGGCAGAAATTTAGAGCTTTCTCGATTTAGCTGGGTACTACAAGAGGTTTGTTGAGGGGTTCTCGTTAATAGCCGCACCGTTAACCAAGTTGTTACGGAAAGGGGTACCGTTTGTCTAGTCAGATAAGCAACAAGAAAGTTTTGAGAAGTTGAAGAGAATTCTAACTGAGGCTCCAAAGATCGATTTAGCTGAGAGTTGGGAAGGAGTTTGTCGTTTCTTGTGATGCGTCGCTGCACGGGTTTAGGATGTGTGTTGATGCGGGGAAGGGAAGGTGGTAGCGTATGCGTCTCAGCAGTTGAGATCGCATGAAGTGAATTATCCCACGCATGATCTGGAATTGGCTGCAGTAGTGTTTGCTCTGAAGATCTGGAGACATTATCTGTATGGGGAGAAATCCATCATCTATACAGACCACAAGAGCCTAAAATATCTCCTTACCCAGAAGGAGTTGAATTTAAGGCAGCGGAGGTGGATCGAATTATTAAAGGATTATGATTGCTCGATCGAGTACCACCCGGGTAAAGCTAACGTGGTGGCAGATGCGTTAAGTCGTAAAGTGATATCAAACTTGAGAGCAATGTTCGCCCATCTTAGCTTGTATGATGATGGAAGTGTGCTAGCTGAACTTCAAGTGAAGCCTTCTTGGGTCAGTCAGATAAAAGAGAAGCAGTTGTCTGATAAATCGCTAAGTGCAAAATTTCGGCTAGTAGCAGGTGGTGAGACAGTAGATTTTAGTGTGAACAGTGATGGGGTTTTGTGCTTTCGGGGAAAGGCTTGTATGCCGAAGGATTCCGAATTGAGGCAGAAGATTTTACAAGAAGAGCATAGTAGCCCATACGCTATGCATCCTGGTGGGAGTAAGATGTATAGGGATATGCGAGAACAGTTTTGGTGGCCGGGTCTGAAGCAAGAAGTGACTGAAATGGTGGATAAATGTTTGACGTGTCAACAAGTGAAGGCAGAACACCAATTACCTTCGGGGTTACTACAGCCAGTAAAGATTCCACTTTGGAAGTGGGAAAGGATAATGATGGACTTTGTGAGTGGGCTACCCCTTACGCCCACGAAGAAAGATTTAGTGTGGGTAGTTGTGGATCGGTTGACGAAGTCTGCTCATTTTCTACTGGTTCAAGTTGATTATTCATTACAGAAGTTAGCCAAGTTGTATGTGGCGGAGGTTGTGAGGTTGCATGGGGTACCCGTGTCTATCATATCAGACAGAGACCCCAGGTTTACGTCGAGGTTCTGGAAGGCGTTGCATCAAGCGTTGGGTACAAAACTGGATTTCAAGACAAATGCGTTTCATCCCTGCATCGATGGTCGATCGGAGATGGTAATTCAGGTCTTGGAAGACATGTTGAGAGGTTGTGTTATTGACTTCGGGGGTAGTTGGGAGGATTTTCTACCGTTAGCTGAATTTGCATACAACAACAGCTACCAATCCAGTATTCAGATGGCACCCTATGAAGCGTTATATGGTCGGAAGTGTCGCACTCCTACTTGTTGGACTGAGTTGGGTGAGCGACAATTGTTGGGTCCGAAAATGGTTTTTGAAACAGAGGAGAAGGTTAAGTTGATTCGGACTCGGTTAAAGGAAGCTTCTGACAGGCAGAAATCTTTCGCGGATCTGAAACGTAAAGATATAGAGTTCTCTGTGGGTGACCAGGTTTTCTTAAAGGTTTCACCGTGGAAGAAAGTCTTAAGGTTCGGACGGAAGGGCAAACTGAGCCCCAGGTTCATCGGGCCTTATTGTGTGTTGAAGCGTGTGGGACCAGTAGCTTATCAGCTCGAGCTACCTTCAGAATTGAGGTAGATTCATGATGTGTTCCATGTCTCGAAGTTAAGGCGCTACCGTTCGGATCCATCTCATATAGTGCCAGTGGAAGAAATCGAAGTAAGGCCTGACTTATCTTTTGAGGAGGAACCAGTTCAGATCCTAGACTGAGATGTTAAAGTGTTACGAAGGAAGACGGGTCCGTTGGTTAAAGTGTTATGGCAGAATCACGGTCTTGAAGAAGCCACGTGGGAGCCAGAGGATGTGATAAGACAGCAATACCCTCACCACTTTTGACCACGTAAATTTTGGGGCCGAAATTTCTTTAAGGGGGGTAGAACTGTAACATCCTCGATTTAGGGGCTTGGCATTATTTGTGTTGCTGTGTGTTGGCATGTTTTGTTTGTTCTTTTTATGTGTTTGGGGGATCCCGGAAAGGCTCGGGGTTAAGCTTGAGCCTTGGTGAAAAATACATTTTAGGCACTTTAAAGGGAAAGCTAGCAGAGGGGTGTCTTAAGAATAAATATTTGGGTTTGATGACACAAGAAGAGAGGTGGTAAGGTGGCAAGGAGGCGCCACTTAAGAGTGCATGGAAGTGGCGTCACAAGGGAGTAGCAGCAGGGAGAAGGTTCGAATCCCACAAGCCTCACTGTGGAGTTTTATTTTTGCGCCTAGGGAGCTAGAGTGGTGGATTCGGCTAGGGCTCTTCAAGGGTGGGTGTTGAAAGAGTCAAACCATTTGAATGAATGGCCATGAGGGATTTGGGGAGTTTGAATTGGTCAAACTATTCGAATGGGTGATGGGGAGCATTCGGTGGAGGAAATCAAGGAGAGGGTTGGTGTTTGAGTGTTGGCCGAAAGTTGGAGTTTGGGGGGGAGGAGAGTGACGGCTATGTGATGTTGTGGTTGGGGGATTTTTGGCATTGAGTGTGGGTTTACAAACCGAGAGCTCCTAGTGAAGGTGTGCGAATTTGTGAGCCTTTGTTTCGTTTTGGGATGTCTAGCATTGTGTGCCGAAATTGCCTAAGATCACCTAAGGGTTTCTCTCCTTTTTCTTTTGGTGACTTTCAACTCTTTTCTCATCTTTTTCTCTGAACTGCAAACCTCTCATTCGTGCACCTTGTTCTTGAAAGCTATCAAACCACCTTTGGCCGACTATTTCCTTACCATACACCCTCCATATTACTTTTTTCCATCTTCTTTGCTCTTTTCTTAAGCACCATAATCGAACCCAAATCAACCCTCATCCCCTCTCTTGTCAAGCCGATATTCCTTTTCTTCTCTACTTTTTCTCCAAAGCCGAAACACCTTCTTGCTCCATTTATTTTCTTCTTGTTCTTCATAGTCGAATCTCCCTAGTTCATCTTCTCTGGTTTCTTCTTCAAAACTGAATCGGCACCCTTCCATCGATTCTTGATAGAAGCCGAACATAGACTCTCCATTCGGCATATTCTTGTGGTGTTAAGAAGCTCTTCTCTCTTTTCATCTCATTCTTTTTCTTAATCCTCGTTGCAATGGTTAATCGAAGGTTCTGACTCACTTCCTGGGCACTGACCGATTGTAGAAGGGTGTGTTCCGTCATCTCTTTTTTGTGTGGCCTGTTTTAAAAGGGGGTTTTGGCAAGTAGTCGTTGGCCGAATAGGAGGTAGGGATTCTTTATCGACTTGTTTGGCCGAAAGGCCACTCCTTTTGATCTATCTGGAGAATCGATTCTAACATGGTAATTATTTAGGGGCTCAAACGGTTTCTTAAGCCAAGTCTGTTAACGTTCGGCTTCTGTTGATCAAGGTAAGGAACTTCATCGATTTGAGTTCTTATTCCCTCTATTCTCTTTCAATGCCTTAACCCTGCTTCCTGATCAAGAACCTTTCATGGATACAAGAAACGGTCAAGCCGAGGAGGGGAGTGTACCCATAGTATCCATTCCAAACTTTAAACGTTGTGCGGTATCGTAGATTCGGGATTTTCCGCCGGCCGTGGTAGAGCCGATGTCCGCTGGGATAGGCGGATAGTCGCTGCCTCGTTCTGTTAGCGAAAGCGTTGACATAGATAGCTTGGTATTACGCGTTATCAGGTGTGTACTATTCACACACTTATCTGTAGTTATGTTATTAACTGTAATGGCCAAAGGCCGAAAGGATTGATGTGATAGGCAAAATATCCTTATGGGTATGGTTGGAGACACCGGGTAAGTTCTTCATGGTTGATATTCTTGATTATATGCCTGTATGTATGTTTATTGTTATTCATGTATGAAATAGTATCTGTTATGCATTGTGATGACGATTGCATACACATTGTGCACGATGTAAAGAGCATGGGCTCGGGAATTGAAAGGAGGGGGAAGTATTGATTAAGTGACTATTGTCACGAGTGACTATTGTCACGAGTGGTCTGAGCACCACGGTGGTTAATACCACAATTGCTTATAACAGTGACTTGTCTCGGTGGTCTAAGACCACGATGGGTTGGCCTCGATTATATTAAGTGACTATTGTCACGAGTGACTATTGTCACGAGTGGTCTAGAACCACGGTGGTCATGAACCCACAGTGGCATGATGCCACGGTGTTTGGATGGAGAGTTAACCTGGGATTGGGCTGCATTGCATGCATGTGACATATGCTATATTGAGAGGCTAAGGCCCGATGCGTGTTATACGGGGATTTACACACACCGAGTCTCGATGACTTACCCCTTTGCGAGTGCGCAGTAATCGTAGAGATAGCGGATTTGGAGTCGAGACATGGACTCGACGTGGCCATGCGTTGCTACTTTTTTTTAGTAAACTCAAACTTTACTTTAAACCTACTTCTTCCATTTCGGGATTTTAATCTGTAATAAGGCCACTTTAAATTTATTTCATTTTGGGGATTTTGTTTATATACCGATTTAATGCACGTTATGAATTATCGAGAGAAGGGTTTTCTTAAAAACGTAATAGAGGTTTTCTAAAATTTCAACAAAGGAACGGTAAGCTACAAATAACTAGAACTTGGGATTTTTCTTAACAATTTCAGAAAAAAAATATTATTTCCAATGATTACGTACCTCAACTTTTACATTGATGATCACCTTTCAAAACTTTCTGAGTTCGATTTTGGTAAAATAAACTCGTTTTCAACACCTAATTAACTCAAAGAGAAGATAGTATGCCCTGACTTGAACTCTCTAATCCAAATGTTTTTCTCAACTCCGACATTGCCAAAAGTTTTTTTTTTAATTTTCTCCCTGTAACAACTCAAATTTGTTCGTAACTTTTTGACCGGGTTTGGGGTGTTACAACAAAATTCCAATCGAGACGAAAATAAACCACGAAAATAGAGCAGAAGAAGAAAATCAAAGATTAAAAGAAAATAATTGTAAAACAAAAGCAACAATTAGACCCCCCAAAAAAGAAAAAACTGGAAATTGGGTAAACAAAAGAAAAAGAAGAAAAACGTGAAAAGAAAGGAAAAGAATGTGTGTGTGAAGGAGAAGAGAACGTGAGAAAAGATTTTTGGCCTTTTTCAAATAAAATTAAAAATAAACAGATATTTTAAAACTTAAAAACAAATCTAAAATAAAGTAAAATAATATTTCAAAACACCCATGAGGGTTCAAACCTATAACTCAAAGGTAAACTAACACACATCCAACCACCAAACCAGCAAGCTCATTCTGACATTAAAACGCGGAAACAAGCACAATTGCTCAGCCTACTCACTAACCCTAAACACATACCTCAAAACTTTTAACCCAAAATTCTGGGATGTTACAAAAGTAATTCTTTTCCTTCTAATGGATGTTACCCTTTGCATTTGGATATTTAATGTTGGTGTTAGATATGACATAGAAATAGGAGGTTTGGCTTGAAATTCTGCCTTTGGACATTTAATGTTGATGCTGGATAAATATCATGTAAGGCTGCTGAAGATCTAGTTTCATTTTAGAACAAGACTATATGTTTTTAGTGCATCATAAAGCAAAAGGAAGTTAGCTTCCAAACATTGAAAGAGTTGAACAGAGACAGTCAATAACTAAAAATGAAACATCTTATGGTCAGAATCATTGTATAAAGAAACATCCTCTGTTAATTCACTATGATATTTTGGATAATTTACACCTAGAAAGAGAAATTGTTTTTGTATATCAGAATTATTTACAAGATTCAAGGCAAATTTACTTAGAATAAGCAAATAAGTGACTATTGATTTACATGCCCTTGACTGAAACAAGTATCTGACGAGTAGCGACAAATAGTAATGGAACTGAGCACTGTCTTCCCCAAATCCTTAGCTAATCATCTTTTCACAATGAAGACAATGTAATTATGACCACTGGATCACATGGCAACGTTATAGGTCTATCACTTGGCATTCCGAACTCCTCTTCCGACATCTTGAAGAGCTCGCGAAAAATGCAGTTTTTGAGAAAAGCCAAGAGGATCAAAAAACATCTTTTATCCGTTGTGTAGATAGAAAAGTAGCCTTTATCAACTATTAATGATTTATTAGAACGATTTGCAACGAACAACTTTTTATTATTCCTTTTTGAAGCAATTTTTTTCCTTCCAATGAATGCTATCTTCTACCACTTTCTTGTCATTCTCATAAGTTTCTTTAAGCTATTTATGCTTGCTTCCATTTGTGTAGCAAATAAAAATCCTAGAGAAGGAAGATGAAAAAAGAGGTTGATTGGTTTCTTATTGCTAGTACTAAAGAGAGAAGGAAGTTTGTTTGCTATTTATATAGGAGGTACAAAAGCTCCTTGAACTGCTGACCTTACTTTTGTCAGTAATTTCAAAGTCGAAGCATGTAATTTTTAGTATTGGAATCTATATTTGCAACTTTATTCTAGATTTATTCAATGCTAGTTAGGGAATTCTATGAGAAAAATTTGGACGATAATGAAATTTTTCATGTGTTATAGAATAGTATATTATTAAAGAATTCATTCTTTGATACTTTAAATTGACAAGAAGGAACACTGATTCATATTTTTAACAAACTTTATTAACCACATGGAGTACAAAACTTTGTCTTGTTTTGGATCCAAAGTCGATGGACAAAACTATGTAAACAGGAGTAGTATAGCAAGAGTTGTGCTAGATTTGGACATTTAATTTTAATGTGATGTTGTTGTTAGTTAGTTATTAGTTACACTAAGATACCGAACAATAAAAGGATATGTAGAACCAACATAAAAAGAAAAAAGAATGCATCAAAAAGTTAATGAATCTCAACTAAACATCCTAATAGACAAAACCTATCTAAGAGTCAATAACAAATTACTCTAATATGCCCTTTTAAGATTTGGGTTAAATTTCAACACTTAAGTTTGAAATCTTAGAGTGAAGACTAACTTGAGAGATGTCTTGGTGAATATATCAGCAACCTAATTAGCAACACGGACATGACTAACATCAAGTTCCTTTTGATTAACATAATAGCGAGTAAAGTGAACATAAACTTTTAAATGCTTTATCTTGTTGTGCAATGTACGATGTTAAAAACGTAGAGTAACACTCAGATTGTCACATGATATTTTAAGTGTATTCAAAAAAGGTATCCTAAGATCTTTCAAAAGATGTTTGACTTAGAGAGTTTTAGAAGAAGCAACTCTAAAACCATGATACTCAACGTCGATTAAAGATCATACATTAGAAACTTGGTTTTTTTATGTTCAATTAATGGGAGTGAGAGCATAAAATAGAATATAACCTAATGTGGACACACAATCATGTTAGTGTGTGGGGATAAAATTGAACTTATGAGAAATTAATGAATATTTTAAGGCATGTATCAAAGCCATTTTTTTAAGGTTCTCTTCGGCCCCACCTATATTTTAGTGTGCAAAAGAGTTATTGGAAAATTAACCTCGAGGTTATAATGAAGCCCAGTGACTTTCAACATTTGGCACTGACGAAAATAGTCCACTGAGCATTGAGCGGAGCATAGCAAGAGTGTCAATTTCTATAAATAAATAAAAAAACTTCTGCAGTAATTCTTTATAGAACAATTTAAGAATATTATAATATGGAGGAGAATAAAAAGAAACTTTTGTTTCTCAACTTTTTATACGTTTTTAGTGTATCAAACAAATGAAATTTGACTCCTATTTATAGGAGTTCTCTTGTTTTTTTTCTTAGAGACATAACTATCCTATCCAGATGGATAGTTACATCTTTTAACAACAAATATAATTATTCAATAGATATTGGATCACTTCTAATTTTTCAATTATAACTATTAGAACATTATAAATGCTTTGAAAATGTTCCAACAATTGAGATCATGCCAATGTACATCACTATACATGTTGAGATTATAATCACAAGAATTAAATATTTGAAGACCAATATTTTTTTGTTTGTGTAACACCCCTAACCCGTATCCGTCGCCAAAACAGGGTTACAGAGTATTACCGAAATTTACAGAACATATAACGGACATTTCATATAATTTACCAATCATATCAGAATTCAATCACATCGTTCCTTATGTGAGCCCTCGAGGCCCAAAATATACATTAGAATCAAATCGGGACTAAACCGAGTACTCAGAAAATTTTTCAAAAAATTTCAAAATTTTTCTTAGTTACAGGGTACACACGCCCGTGTGGTCAGGCCGTGTGGGCATTCGAAATGGGGCACACGGCCGTGTCCTAGCCCGTGTCTGTACTCATGTAACTCTCTGACTTGGGTCACACGGCCAAGTCACACACCCGTGTGCTAGGCCATGTGTAGGTGCAGGGGTCACATAGCCAAGCCACACGCCCGTGTGCCAGGCCGTGTGAAAAATCCTGAGGATTCTGTTTTAAATTTTAATGATGCAGGGGACACACGACCAAGTCACACGCCCATGTTCTAGGCCGTGTGTCACACACGGCTAAGACACATGCCCGTGTCTTTGCCCGTGTGGACAAAATAAGGCCATTTCCAAGCCTTATTTCTCACCCAATTTTTCTTCCATCTACAATGACATTTTAACACCTTTCCAAGCCAACACAAAACATTCAAATCAAGCCAAAATCAAGTTTTATACATGACATATCATCACATGTTTTCATGTTTTCAAACTTACCTAATTGACCCAGTTCACATATATGCATGTTTTTACCAAATATGTTAGTTTAATCCAAACATCCATATGATTTCCATCATTTTAACCATTTTAAACACACGTGTCAAACATGCTTAGACCATGTATATACATAAAAAAATATACTAAACACGAGCCATACAAATGGCTAGTTTCAATCAAAATTTTACATGCCATCATTGGCTAATTTAACCTATACATGCCATTATAAACAAAATTAACTTGCTATATATAAATACCTAGAAGTCTGAGGGATAGTGTGATGTGGCTCCGACCAAGTTCCAACCTTTACGAGCTTCCAAGTACTATAAAAAAGAAGAAATAAAACAGAGTAAGCTTTTAAGCTTAGTAAGTTCGTATAATAGGAAATTAACTTACCAATTAATTCACATTTAAGGTAAGCAAACAAACAAGTTCAAGCCAATTTGGCCTTTTTCCTAGACACATCCTCATCAAGCATGTTAGTCATGTAATTCACATGAATAACAATAAACAAGTATGAACTTATCATTAATCAAATTTCCTTATTCATGTACTTTCCACATCATGTATTCATCATGTAATTCACATGAATAACAATAAACAAGTATGAACTTATCATTAATCAAATTTCCTTATTCATGTACTTTCCACATCATGTATTCAAACTTCATATACAAGTCATGTTCATGTGACCAAATATATGTCCATAATCTTTTATCATAAATTCATATTGTCATTTTTCATAACTTTATCCATTAAACCACTTATAATATCGATGGATACATGGTTAGTACACACAAAGTGTACATACTATATTCCGCCAATTCATATTCAAGAATCTCATTGAGCATTTAAACGGGAAGCTCTTCCAAGCCAAATAACAGAAAGCTCATGTGAGCTTGTAACGGGAAGCTTATCTGGGCTTAATAACAGAAAGTTCATAAAAGCTTAAATCAGAAAGCTCATGCGAGCTTAACGGGTAACTCCAAAGATTTATTATCAGGAAGCTCATGAAAGAGCTTTTAATCAGGAAGCTCCAGATAGCCATATATTGAGACGCTCGTAAGAGATGCGGTGTGTCCGCAACACATGCAGGATCACTATCGATCAGAATGCTCATAGGAGCATATAAATAGGAAGCTTGAAAGAACCATATATCAGAAAGCTCAAGAGAGCTTATATCGGGATGCTCATGTGAGCCATAACGGGACACTCTTGGGAGCTATGGTGTGTTCGCAACATATGCAGAACCACAACCATTTCGGGAACCCTGTATCCATCTATTTTCATTTGTTCAAACGGGATTTATTTCTTGTCAGGCATTGTCGGATATGTGATTTATTTTCATACTTCACAATTATAAAATTCACATACATATAAATCAAGCATATCACATAAATATTTAAATACACAATTAGTTACACGAACTTACCTCGACAAATGTTCATGTATGCAAAAGTCTACTAATCCGACACTTTTTCTTTTCCACGATCTGACTTCGTATTTGATCTATCCGGATCTATACGAGTAAATTTAACTTAATTTAATACAATTCATATTCAATTCAATCCAATTCACATCTTAGGCAAAATTACAATTTTGCTCCTATACTTTTGATTAATTCCAATTTCATCCTTAGGCTCAGAAAATGAATTTCATGCAATTTAACCCTTATTCCAAGCCTAGCCGAATTTTTCATATAACAATAACAGTTCATGTATTTCACAAAAATCAAAATTTTTCCATGAATTTTACATCTTTTCAATTTAGTCCCTAAATCACAATTTCATGAAAATTCCCTTTACAAAAGTTGTTTATCTATCAACAATCTTTCCATTTCTACCATAAAACTTCATAAGTCATGCATATTCATCCATGGAAAAACTTTAATACTTTGATAACTTTGCAAATTAATCCCCAAAATAGCTAGATTAGGTTATTACGATCTCGGAAATATAAAAATTACTAAAAACGGGACAAGAAAACATACCTAATTAAGCCAAATAAGATTGCTTGAGTTCTTTTCTCTTAGCTAGGGTTTCCATGTATTTTAATTTGGGGAAGATGATGAAATAAGATTATATTAGTTTATTATCATCTTTAATTACTTTAATTTCTAATTTAGTCTTTTTCTTTATTTAATTTTCCACGGATGATTTATCAAACTTATCTACTAACTCCTCTTAATGGTCTACTTTCCATATAAGGACCTCAAATTTTGAATTCCATAGCTATTTGATACTTATAGCTACTAGAACTCAACTTTTGCATTTTATGCAATTTAGTCCTTTACCAAATTAGACATGTAATCGGTAAAATTTTCATAATGAAATTTTCATATGTTATTTCTATCATAGTGCAAACCATGCACTAATATTAAAATAAATTTTCTTTCGGGCTCAGATTTGTGGTCCCGAAACCACTGTTCTGATTTCACTGAAAATGGACTATTACAACTTGTTGCAAGTAACACGACAATCATTTAACTACTCTCAAGTGTGATTTAGATGGATTGTGTATAAATTGTGATAATTTATTAACAGAGTAACAAATATTTGGCATTGTGAATATCGAATATTGTATTTTGTCAAGCACCTTTTTGAATTCTATAGCATCAAGGAACTAGTTCCGCAATTTAAGACCAAAACCTCTAAAAGAACTCATGGGATTTTGAACACCACTTCTCTCATGCATATTTGTCTCATGAAGAATATCATAAATATATTCGAGTCGAGATCATAATAAGTCAATTAAAGTATGAATCAGTTCAACACCTTGGAAGAACTTTAGTTCAGCAATATCTTTAATTGAAAATTTTACAAACAAAGATGAAATGAGATTTCGAATGAGGGATGTGTTGTTACCTGTTATAACAATAATGTCACCAACATAAACCAATGAGTAAATGCAATTTCCATTGATGTTGTTAATGAACAAGGAAGCATATGATAGAGAGGATTGAGACCCCATTTGCGAACTTTGATAACTTCTTTGTGCCATTGCTACGAGGCTTGGTTGAGCTCATAGATGATCTTAGATAACTTGTAGATGTGATTTGGATTGATAGAATACTCAAATCTTGGAGGTAGTTTCATAAAGTCTTTTTCATCAAAAGAACCCTAAAGAAAAGCATTATCAACATTAACTTGATGAAGTTTCCAATGATTTTGCACAGCCACAGAAAAACCAAGGTATCATTGTAGGTTTGAGAATCGAGATGAATGTATAATGATAATCTATTCCTAAAATTTGTGTATAATATTTCCCAACAAGTCTCATTTTATAACGATCAATAGAGCCATCAAACTCTGCTTGTGATACCACTTTGCAAAGAGGATTTTCTAGACCATATTTATATGTCCTAAAAGTGATGGAGGAGGTAACGTTGGTAGTATAGTCATCATTTTTTTTGAATATATTACTTTAAGGTCTAGTGACTAGGTGAGATGAAAAGGGTATGCTCGATGGACTTGGAATTACTTTGGCGAATGAGTTTTGGGATAGTGGAGAAGGGTCGTGGGTAATATATTAGGGAACGAGGGATGCTCTTGGTTGGGAATGTGAAGGAAGGTTGATTTGAGAAGATGTGAATGTTAGGATTTTGGTAGGTGGGGGTCAATTTCTACAAGTATAAGTAATGATGGAAGGTGGTTGAGATGGATAAGAAGTAGAAGGAAAAATGGTTTACGTATCTGATTACGAGAGTTCCAAGAGAGATGTGACAAATGTTGGTGCAACAGCCCGATTTAGGGGCTAGCCGGAACAGTGATCTCAGGATCACTAATCCAAGATTTTAGAATTCATTTTCATGTTATATTATGAGTCAGAGCATGATGGTACATGTGCATGAGATTTTTGGTGCTTTAACTTTAGCGATTTCTTGTGTAATCGCGAAAAATGACTAAATCGCGTAAAGTGCGAAAGTTCCATTCTATAAGCTAAAGGTACCAAATAGCCATAGATTGATAATTGGAGGTCTTTAAAAGGCAATTAGACCCCCAATACTTGCTTAGCCGGCCATAGACTAGCATAGGAGACAAATTTGTCAATGATGGTCAAAGTTGGTGATAGTAGGTGGACTAATTTGACTAGTATTAATAAAATAAGGAAAGAAAAGCTATCATCTTTTTCTCTTTCACTCTTCCACTGAAAATTAGCAGCAAATAGAGGGAAGAAAGCTTCAAAAATTTTAGCACACTCATCTCTTCACAAGTAAGTGTTCTAGTGATCTTTCTTGAAAATAGTTATACTTTTGGGACCCTTAAAGCTTAAGCTTTCAAATGAGGGGACTATTGTGCAATATGGTGAAAAGTTTAGAGTTTTTCCATGAGAGCTATCATAGTTAATTGCTGGATTTTTATGGAAGAAAATGAGTCTTGGTTGTTAGATGAACAACTCTTGTGAAAGGTGTTGCCATGAAAACACCTAATTGGACCTTGATGAAAAGGTTACAAATTTGTAGTAATTATGTGAAATGTTGAGTTTTTATGATAGCTATAAGAGAATTAAATGTTCACCTAGGATTTTTGAAGGTAGAAATGAGATTAGAATTTATTTCCGAGCCTAGGGGCAAAATGGTCTGTAACACCCCAAACCCTGCCTAAAAGTTAGGCCCGAATCTGGCGTGTCACATTAAGCTGTTTTTTGAAAACCATGTTTTCATTAAAAACCCTTCTTAAATTTAAAACCTTCTACCGTTTAAAAATCTCGATTTTTGTTGCTTATTAACAAAACAAGATTTGCTTAAAGTCATTCCCTTGCAAAAATATTATTATTAAACCCTTGTTTGTTGCGGAAGTCCGATATAAACAGTTATGGAAACGTGATATTTTAAAAATAGTAGTTATTATTTTAAAACACGTGTTTAATAGACTAGCAGTTTGTAATTAAAAGAAATACCAAATAAAAGTTAAAAGAAAATCCCAATGGCCTTATTACAATTTTTTTTAACCCAATAACTTAAACTAAAAATTTCTAAGTTTAACTTTAATGCTTATCTGACGTGTGGCCACCTCCGAGTCCCTCGCAGCTCCAAATCCTCTAAGGCTGGGGATTACCTGCATAGTTAAAGAAAAGGGTGAGTTGCGAGAACTCGGTGTGTAATCCCCATTACGGTAGAATGATCTGGGCCTAAACCCTATTCGGTAACAATGCGGGCCTAAGCCCTATTCTAGTAACAACTGGGCCTAAGCCCTATTCGATAACAACTGCGGGCCTAAGCCCTAAATCATATCAATGCAAAACATGCATGTACCCCAACTCTGTCCAGCCAACTCTCCACCCGTACCAACCATCTCTCCATGTGGGGACCACGTCGACCCATCCAGCCAATCTCTCCAATAATACAGCCTAGCTGCTAACAACGATATACGTGGCTGAGCCACTAAGATCATAATACGTGGCGATGCCACTATAACGGTACTTCCTCCAAATCAGAAAACCCAACCCAATGCAATATGTCATGTCGGAATTAACCCATGTATGCAGTGCATCACAATCATATACAGTTATATAAATATCACATAAACATCACTTAAACTACCACTAAGAGTAAAACGGTCATCTTGTCATTTAGGGGTAAAACGATAATTTCACCCCTCGGGGGTATTTCGATAATTTTACCCACCAAGGGTATTTCGGTAATTTACCCATCAAGGGTATTTCGGTAATTTACCCATCAAGGGTATTTCGATAATTTACCCATCAAGGGTATTCTAAACAGATATAACGATGCGAATGGGCCTAGGGCCCATTTTCGGCCCAAATGGGCCCACACGCTCGTGTGGCCCATTTAGCCCAAATCTAGCCACAGATATGAGATTCACATAGTCCAGTCCAATATCTACTACACAATCATACAATTTATTCATATGGGCCCACGGGCCCATTGGGCCTACTTGGCCCAAGGCAGCCTAAACCCATGAGAACACTCATGAGGGCCTCAACTATCGCGTCGAAACTCCCACACGTGCGCTCACATGCTCGTGTGACTACCATCGTCGTGTGACCGGTATTTCGGCATTTGCCGCTCTACAGCTAGAGTAGTGCGAAATACACACCTGATAGGAATATAGAGTTAATCCGCGCTCTGAACACTGTTCTGCGCAGAAGCCAACAATGATCCCACCCTTGACCCCAAGGGTGTGTCGATCAACCGGTCACCACCATCGCGACCCAACGGCATACGGATCAACGAATGATCCAACGCCTAACCCAAACGAGCACGCCACAAAGCAAAAGGGATAAGCCAAGAGAGGTATGCTTACTCTCCTCATGGTTTGCTCTATTTAAAGCCAGCTTCTTGCCTACCCTCATGCTAGCTTCCCGATGTGGGATCCCACCTTCAGCAGAGTTTAATTTCATCACAACCACCTGCCGTCCCAACTTAGCAAAAATAATCAACCTTTGCATGCAAGGGGATTCGAACCAAAGTCCTCTCGATAGCCATGTCACGCCACCACCACTAGGACACAAGCTCCTTTGTGTCATAAGTCCAACACATTTAACTATAAATCCTACCTACTCGCTTCCATATTTATTTAAAAGAGAAACCAAAATAAATTTCAAGAGCCAAGACTTGAACCTTGGACCCCTTGCTTCCACTATGGCGTCACTTCCTTGTCACCCATGTGGCGCCATTTTCCACTAGACCATAACTCCTTTTGTGTCTTATTTTACCCTAATTTATTTGAGTCATACCATTAGAGATCAGGGTTCCACTAAGGCTAAAAATCAAAATTTTTCCTATGGCCTAACTTGAACTTGGGACTTCATAGTACCTTCTAAACACTCCAAAATCACTCACCTAATAGGTCAAACTTGCACTAGTGTCGTTCTCTTATTCTCAAAAATTTTAAACGCTCCCATTCCTAAGGCCCAATGGGCCCAATTCTACTAGGCCCAAATTTGGGGCGTTACATGGTCATTTTGCCAAAGTCTAGGGGCAAAAGAGTAATTTTGCCTAAGTATGATTTTTGAAATGCTTTTATTAATGAAATGATTAAAAAGAGCTAAATTGCTATTATAGAGCAAGAAGAACTGAGAATCTGCCTCGATCGGGGAAAAAACAAAGTCTCGGACTAAACCATCGAGCTAGCTCATTTTGAAATCGAGGTAAGTTTGTATATAATTAATGCAACATTTATGTTAGCATAATTGAGAATACTTGATATCATATTGATGCATGACACTCCATTAAATTGATGTTGAATGAGATGTTGAAGTCCTAATGGACCATGTGAATATGAAAATGCTATCATCAATATATGAAATAGATAAAGTCCTGTATAAGACCATGTCCGGGACATGGCCTCGGCACCAAGTTGAAATCCCGTATAAGACCATATCTGGGATATGGAATCGATACTTGATGTGAAAGTCCATATAATACCATATACGGGATATGGCATTGGCATTTAGAAGTAACTCCATGTAAGACCACCTCGGGGATGTGGCATTGGTTTCGTCCCTACATGAATGACGTTGGATATGCGTCTTTGACTATCCCTAGTGATTAAAAGGATAAGTAGACGAGTTTAGAAGTAGAAATGAGATTTGTACTAAAGTTATATGAATGAGTGAATACAGGTACTCGTGAATGAGTCACGAAGAAACGATTATGATATGTGGCACGGTATGTGCTAAATAAGGGTGATTGTGAGTAAGTAGGGCAAGAAGCCTATGACTTGTGTATGGTTAATTAATGTCATGGATGGATTATTTTATGAGCTTATTGTTGCTACTTACATCCATGCAAACTTACTAAGCTTTATGCTTACCCCTTTAATTGCTCTTTTTCCTTGTAGTATTGCCAAGATAACTTGAGGATCGTGGACGTAGGAGTTCAGATATCACACTATCGACATCACTTTGGTATAACAATTTAGATTTATTTTGAGTATGGCATGTATAGGACTCGAGTATTTTGTTAAGTTGTAATTGTTAGCCAAAGTGTTAGCTATGTATGTTACTAAAGTCATTTTGTAAATGGCCTTGAGTTAGGCAAATACTTGGCAAATTCTTTTGCTTAATGAAGGTGATTTTCTTGAAGTGTATGCCCTTGTGTATGGATGTTAAATGGAGTATTTAGATGTGTCTTTGGGTCATGAATTGTGTTGAATGGAATTGGTGTATGTATGCATACAATGTAGGGTGGCAAAGGGCTTGGTCAATAGCCTTCTAATTGTCCACGTGGGTGGACACACGGGCGTGTGTCTAGACCGTGTGGGAAGCACGGTTAGCACATGGGCGTATGCCCAGGCCGTGTGAAGTCTGCACCTTGCACTTGGAATTCAAATCGCCACATGGCTGAAGCACACGGACGTGTGTATAGGCCATGGGGATATGTCAGAATGCCAAGGTTTGGTACACGGGCCAGGGCCACGGGCGTGCCAAGGCCGTGTGTAATTGGTCAGTTTTGACCACGGGTGGAAGGCACGGGCATGCCTTAGGGGCACATGGGCGTGTCCCTAGACCCACACGGGTGTGTGGCCCCTATTTTGTAGAAAAGTTTCTCGAACTCGTAAAAGTTTCCGGAATAGTTTCGGTACCTCTCGAAAGTATGTTTAGGGCCTCCTAGGCCGATTATGTGCAAGTGTTGGGTTTAAACGAAATTTTAGAACCCTATTCGAGATCTTTAAGCAAGATTAGTTAGGTAACGCCTCAAACCCTGTTCCGGCTTGAATACGGGTAAGGGGTGTCACATTTAGTGGTATCAGAGCTGCGATTTAGTCGGTTCTAGGACTAAAGTAGCGTAAGTACGAGTCTAGTTATACATGCCATATATAAAAGTGTCTGAATAATGATAGTGCGATGGCTCCTGACGTATAAAATTGTGTTTTATGTAGTATATAGATTCTGATCTAGACCGAACTACAGCTGATGATGCTACGAGTAACGCGCCGACTCCCGCTCAGTGGACCGCGCCAGCTAATAGTAGACCGAGACCTGGGGGTGGGGAGAGAGGCTCGAGAAGCCTTTCTCCACATGATGAGCAAGCTGGTATCACCGAGTATACCCGAGCAAATCCTAACGTTCAACCCCTCCACCCCCACCAATCCCTCAACCCGCTCCGGTAGCTCCTCAAGTGGTTGAGGTGGTGAGAAGAGAAAGGCCTCCGGTGGATAAGATCCGAAAGCAAGGAGCCGAAGAATTTCAGGCAAATAAGGAAGATGACCCGGAGAGAGCGGGTTCGGCTCGAGAATACCATCAAGGTATTCGATGAGTTATCTGCACACACGAGGAGTGCTTAAAGTGTCTTGGTATCTCTCCTGAGAGATTTAGCCTACCGATGGTGGAACACCCTGGTGCCGGTGGTGCCAAGGGAGAGAGTTAGCTGGGAATTTTTCCAAGAGGAATACCGAAAGAAGTACATTAGCTAGAGGTTTATCGACCATAAGAGGAAGGAGTTCTTGGAACTGAAGCAAGGCCGTATGTCAGTGACCGACTATGAACGGAAGTTCGTAAGGCTTAACAAGTATGCACGGGAGTGCGTGTCTACCGAAGCTGTCATGTGCAAGAGATTCGAGGACGGATTAAATGAAGACATCCGTTTATATGTCGGAGTCCTCGAATTAAAAGATTTGTAATATTGGTGTATAGGGCTTGTAAAGTCGAAGAGTTGGCTAGAGAGAAGAGAAGAGCTGAGAATGAATCCCGTGACTCGAGAAAAAGGCAGTTAAGTAAGTCCTACCAATCCTCACCTAAGAAATTGAAGGATTTCGCTACTCGATCAGTCACTTCAGCGGGGTTTTCAGCCTGAATTAAAGGCAAGCAATTTTCGGGGTCGAAAGGACGGACCACATCATTTGCTAGTGTGGGCAACGTTCGACCAAGTAGACCGTAATTCCCTTAGTGTGGCAGGCGCCATTCTGGTGAGTGTCGAGCTAATGAGAAGGCTTGTTTCAGATGTGGGTCCTTAGACCACTTTATCAGAGACTGCCCCGAGGTGGGCGAGAAAGAAAAAGCTCAGAATGCAAGATCGGGAAGTACTGCTAAGAGAAGACCCCTGAGAAACCTGAGAATTGAGATGGGTAACAAGAATCCATCTAGAGAGCAAGCTGCTAGAGTCGAGGGTAGAGCACCGGCGAGGACATATGCCATTCGTGCTCGTGAAGAGGCATCTTCCTCCGACGTAATCACGGGTACCTTTTCTCTCCATAATACTCGTGTTATAGCTTTAATTGATCCGGGATCTACCCACTCATACATATGCATGAAATTAGTCTCTAGCATGAGCATGCCTATAGAGTCTACCAAATTCATCATAAGAGTGTCTAATCCCCTAGGCAAGTGTGTGTTGGTTGATAGAGTTTGCAAAGGTTGCCCTTTGATGATTAAGGGTCATTGTTTCCCGGTTGATCTTATTGTTATTGCCGTTTAACGAGTTTGATGTCATCCTTGGGATGGATTGGTTAGTTACTCATGGAGTAATTGTGAATTGTGGGGAAAAGCATATTGAGTTGAAAAGTAAAAATGGGGATTTTATTCGTGTTGAATCAGATAGGTCACCAGTAGTGATATCAACTCTGTCGACTCAAAAGTATTTGAGAAAGGGGTACGAGGCTTATCTTGCCTTTGTGTTAAACACTAAAGAGACTGATTTGAGAATTGATTCGGTACCCATAGTATGCGAGTACCTAGATGTTTTCCCGAAAGAGTTGCCAGGACTACCTCCGGTTAGAGAGATCAAATTTGGGATTGAGTTAGCTTCGGGTACTGCCCCTATTTCTATTGCTCCCTATAGGATGGCTCCAACCGAGCTAAATGAGCTAAAAGAATAGTTGCAAGAGCTAACGGATAAAGGTTTTGCAAGGCCGAGTTTTTCTTCGTGGGGTGCTCCCGTTTTATTCTTGAAGAAGAAAGATGGTTCTACGAGGTTATGCATAGATTATCGGCAACTCAATAAGGTAACTGTGAAGAACAAGTACCTGTTGCCAAGAATCGATGATCTTTTTGATCAATTGAAGAGAGCCACGGTTTTTCCAAGATAGATTTGAGGTCAGGGTACTATCAGTTGAGAGTCAAGGACTCGGATGTGCCAAAAACCGCATTTAGGACTAGGTATGGGCACTATGAATTTTTGGTCATGCCTTTTGGTCTAACAAATGCCCCTGCGATCTTCATGGATTTGATGAATCGCATTTTTCGGCCATACTTGGATAAATTTTTCGTGGTCTTCATCGACGACACATTGATCTACTCTCGAGATGAGGATGAACACGCCGAGCACTTGAATACGGTTCTGCAAGTTCTGATAGATGAGAAATTGTATGCCAAATTCAGTAAGAGTGAATTTTGGCTCAAGGAAGTGGGCTTTTTTGGGCATATTGTCTCGGGAGACGGAATTAGAGTTGACCCGAGTAAGATTTCAGAAATTGTGGAATGAAAACCGCCGAGGAGCGTAACTGAAGTAAGGAGTTTTCTAGGCCTAGCCGGCTATTATAGGCATTTTGTCAAGGGGTTTTCCATAATAGCTACCCCGATGACGAGACTGTTGCAAAAAGATGTGAAGTTTGATTGGACAGAAAAGTGCCAAAAGATTTTTGAGAAACTGAAGACACTGTTGACTGAGGCTCCTGTTTTGGTGCAACCTGAGCTGGGAAGAGAATTTGTGGTTTATAGTGACGCGTCCTTGAACGAATTGGGTTGTGTACTTATGCAAGAGGGTAAAGTGATTGCATACGCCTCTAGGCAATTGAAGCCACACGAGAAGAATTACCCGACTCATGATTTAAAGTTGGCCGCAATTGTGTTTGCATTAAAAATTTGGAGCCATCATTTATATGGTGAAAGGTGTCGGGTTTTCACCAACCATAAAAGCCTAAAATATTTGATGACTCAAAAGGAATTGAATTTGAGGCAACGAAGGTGGTTAGAACTGATTTAGGATTATGAATTGGTGATTGACTACCACCCGGGGAAGGCGAACGTAGTCGCCGATGCTTTGAGCAGAAAATCATTGTTTGCACTAAGAGCCATGAGTACTCAGATGGTCTTGTTGGACGATGGTTCCATTTTAGCCGAGTTGAGGGCTAAACCATTGTTTCTCCAAGAGATTTGTGAAGCTCAGAAAGATGATAACAGTTTGCAAGCCAAGAGAGTTTTATGTGAGTCAGAGGTTGAGTCAGACTTTCGAGTAAATCCTGATGGATGTCTGACATTTCGAGATAGGGTCTGTGTACCCAGAAATGACGAGCTTATTCATAAAATCTTGCATAAAGCGCATAGCGGATGTTTGAATGTACACCCAGGCAGCACAAAGATGTACAATGATTTAAGGAAATGGTATTGGTGGCTTGGTATGAAGAAAGACATTTCTGAGTTTGTATCGAAATGCCTAATTTGTCAGCAAGTGAAGGCTGAACATCAAGTACCTCCGGGTTTACTTCAGCCCATTATGGTTCCTGAGTGGAAATGGGACCGTATTACCATGGACTTTGTGAAGGGCTTACCGTTGACTCCAAAGAAGAAAGATGCAGTATGAGTAGTGGTTGATAGACTCACAAAGTCAGCCCATTTCATACCAGTGCGAGTCGACTATTCGCTTGATAAATTAGCGGACTTATACATGTCAGAGATAGTAAGACTCCATGGTGTACCGTTTTCGATCATTTCGGATAGAGATCCGAGATTCACGTCACGATTTTGGAGGAAGTTGCAAGAGGCCTTGGGCACGAAATTGAGTTTCAGTACAGCCTTTCATCCACAAACCGACGGGCAGTCGGAGAGGGTAATTCAGATACTTGAAGACATGCTTCAATGTTGTGTTTTGGAATTCCACGGTAATTGGGAAAAATACTTACCATTGGTGGAATTCGCCTATAACAACAGCTTTCAGTCAAGTTTGAAAATGGCGCCTTATGAGGCACTGTATGGGCGTAAGTGTCGAACGCCCTTGTATTGGTCAGAACTCAAGGAGAAACAGATATACGGGGTCGACTTGGTTAAGGAAACTGAAGAGAAGGTAAAAGTGATACGTGACTGTCTGAAAGTCGCCTCAGATAGAAAAAAGTCCTATTCGAATTTGAAAAGGAAAGAGATTGAATTCGAAGTCGGTGGTAAAGTGTTCTTAAAAGTATCACCTTGGAGGAAAGTCCTCAGATTTGGCCGAAAGGGCAAATTGAGTCCGCGTTTTGTCGGACCTTATGAAGTTACCGAGAGGATAGGACCGGTAGCTTATCGGTTGGCCTTGCCACCTAAATTGGAAAAGATTCATGACGTCTTTCACGTATCCATGTTACGCCGATACCGTTCAGACCCTTCACATGTCATAGTGCCGACAAAGGTAGAGATACAACCGGATTTAACTTATGGTGAAGAACTAGTTAGAATCTTGGCACGAGAGGTCAAGCAGTTAAGAAACAAAAGCATATCCCTAGTGAAAGTTATATGGCAAAGGCACGGATTAGAAGAGGCTACATGAGAGCCCGAGGAAACGATGAGAAACCAATACCCCAACCTTTTCACTGGTAAGATTTTCGGGGACGAAAATCCTTAAGGGAGAGAATTGTAACAGCCCGATTTAGGGGCTAGCCAGAACAGTGATCTCGGGATCACTAATTCAAGATTTGAGAATTCATTTTCATGTTATATTATGATTCAGAGCATGATGGTATATGTGCATGAGAATTTTGGTGCTTTAATTTTAGCGATTTCTTGTGTAATCGCGAAAAAGGACTAAATTACGTAAAGTGCGAAAGTTCCATTCTATAAGCTAAAGGTACCAAATAGCCATAGATTGATAATTGGAGGTCTTTAAAAGGCAATTAGACCCCCAATAATTGCTTGGCCTGCCATAGACTAGCATAGGAGACAAATTTGTCAATGATGGTCAAAGTTGGTGATAGTAGGTGGACTAATTTGACTAGTATTAATAAAATAAGGAAAGAAAAGCTATCATCTTTTTCTCTTTCACTCTTCCACCAAAAATTAGCAGCAAATAGAGGGAAGAAAGCTTTAAAAATTTCAGCACACTCATCTCTTCACAAGTAAGTGTTCTAGTGATCTTTCTTGAAAATAGTTGTACTTTTGGGACCCCTAAAGCTTAAGCTTTCAAATGAGGGGACTATTATGCAATATGGTGAAAATTTTAGAGTTTTGCCATGAGAGCTATCATAGTTGATTGCTGCATTTTTATGGAGGAAAATAAGTCTTGGTTGTTAGATGAACAACTCTTGTGAAAGGTGTTGCCATGAAAACACCTAATTGGACCTTGATGAAAAGGTTACAAAGTTGTAGTAATTATGTGAAATGTTGAGTTTTGATGATAGCTATAAGAGAATTAAATGTTCACCTAGGCTTGTTGAAGGTAGAAATGTGATTAGAATTTATTTCCGAGCCTAGGGGCAAAATGGTCATTTTGCCAAAGTCTAGGGGCAAAATAGTAATTTTGCCTAAGCATGATTTTTGAAATTCTTTTATTAATGAGATGATTAAAATGAGCTAAATTGCTACTATAGAGCAAGAAGAACTGAGAATCTGCCTCGATCGGGGAAAGAACAAAGTCTCGGACTAAACCGTCGAGCTAGCTTATTTTGAAATCGAGGTAAGTTTGTATGTGATTAATGCAACATTTATGTTAGCATAATTGAGAATACTTGATATCATATTGATGCATGACACTCCATTAAATTGATGTTGAATGAGATGTTGAAGTCCTAGTGGACCATGTGAATATGAAAATGCTATCATCGAGATATGAAATAGATAAAGTCCCGTATAAGACCATGTCCGGGACATGGCCTCGGCATCGAGATGAAATCCCGTATAAGACCATATCCGGGATATGACTTCGGTAATAAATATGAAAATTATATAAGACCATATCCGGGATATGGCATCGATACTTGATGTGAAAGTCTATATAAGACCATATCCGTGATATGGCATTGGCGTTTAGAAGTAACTCCATGTAAGACCACCTCGGGGATGTGGCATTGGTTTCGTCCCTACATGAATGACGTTGAATATGCGTCTTTGACTATCCCTAGTGATTAAAAGGATAAGTAGACGAGTTTAGAAGTAGAAATGAGATTTGTACTAAAGTCATATGAATGAGTGAATACTGGTACTCGTGAATGAGTCACGAAGAAACGATTACGATATGTGGCACGGTATGTGCTAAATAAGGGCGATTGTGAGTAAGTAGGGCAAGAAGCCTATGACTTGTGTATGGTTAATTAATGTCATGGATGGATTATTTTATGAGCTTATTGTTGCTACTTACATCCATGCAAACTTACTAAGCTTTATGCTTACCCCTTTCATTGCTCTTTTTCCTTGTAGTATTGCCAAGATAACTTGAGGATCGTGGACGTAGGAGTTCGAATATCACACTATCGACATCACTTTGGTATAACAATTTAGACTTATTTTGAGTATGGCATGTATAGGACTCGAGTATTTTGTTAAGTTGTAATTGTTAGCCAAAGTGTTGGCTATGTATGTTACTAAATTCATTTTGTAAATGGCCTTAAGTTAGGCAAATACTTGGCAAATTCTTTTGCTTAATGAAGGTGATTTTCTTAAAGTGTATGCCCTTGTGTATGGATGTTAAATGGAGTATTTAGATGTGTCTTTGGGTCATGAATTGTGTTGAATGGAATTGGTGTATGTATGCATACAATGTAGGGTGGCAAAGGGCTTGGTAGATAGCCTTCTAATTGTCCACGTGGGTGGACACACGGGCGTGTGTCTAGACCGTGTGGGAAGCACGGTTAGCACATGGGCGTATGCCCAGGCCGTGTGAAGTCTGCACCTTGCACTTGGAATTCAAATCGCCACACGGCTGAAGCACACGGACGTGTGTATAGGCCGTGGGGATATGTCAGAATGCCAAGGTTTGGTACACGGGCCAGGGCCACAGGCGTGCCAAGGCCGTGTGAAATTGGTCAGTGTCGACCACGGGTGGAAGGCACGGGCATGCCTTAGGGGCACATGGGCGTGTCCCTAGACCCACACGGGCGTGTGGCTCCTGTTTTGTTGAAAAGTTTCTCGAACTCGTAAAAGTTCCCGGAATAGTTCTGATACCTCTCGGAAGTATGTTTAGGGCCTCCTAGGCCGATTATGTGCAAGTGTTGGGTTTAAACGAAATTTTATAACCCTATTCGAGATTTTTAAGCAAGATTAGTTAGGTAAAGCCTCAAACCCTGTTCTGGCTTGAATACGGGTAAGGGGTGTTGCAGTTGGCATCATAAGAGGAGCAGGCAAATTATCCTATTGATTTTGGTAGGTGGTTACAAATTTAATCAATATTCTAAGAAGAAGTTAAAATTTGGTAGTATCGTGAAAGATATTTGAGAAAGTAGCATTGCATAATAAATTTTTTTATTTGACTCAATTTTTTTTAGTAGATAGAGGATAAACCCAATCAAATTTTAAAAATTTATTTTTACATTAAAAAAAAAGTATTTTCAATGGGGTAATTTTCTGCAATAAAATTGACATCTCTGAAAAGAAAGAAAGAATTTTAATGTAAGTGGATCATAAGACAGATAATAATTATGGATTCAGGAAAAACCTAAATAAATACATGATTTGGATCTAGGTTCAAGCTTACTTTTAGTATTGGTTCAAATCCCAATGTAACACAAGTAGCCAAGTTTTTTTTTATATATATATATTTATATGTAATTAAAGTCTTTTCCAAATAGCTTTTTTGTAGGGAGATTCATTTTGGAGGGATGCTTGATGTAGAAGTGGTTTGGTTGTTTCAACAATGTGCTGTTGTCGCTTTTTGGCAAGAGAAACTTATTATGGAGTATACAGTCGGAGATAAAAATGCTTTATACCTATGTAAAACAAATTTAGAGAATGACGAAGAAGAAAAGAACAAATTTTGAGTCCATTTGTAATATTCATTACTCAAGAAACTATTTATACACACTACAGTTTATCCAAAGAAAAAAGAAAATTTAAAAAAACAAAATCTACAAATTTGCTATGTAATTTATGTAAACCCATAAATAAGCTATTTACAATTATGTAGATCTTCTCTAACACTCTCCTCAAGTAATCATGTCCAGCTTGTTATAAATATATTGAATCTAAGGTAGATTTAAAGCTTTTGTAAATATATGACATTAAGTAGAGGTTGAAATTTCTCAAGAACAAAATGATAGTCACTAGATTGGAAAATATGTAAAGAGCAACCATACAATCTCACACAATTTGTGTCATAACCTAGTTAGGATGTTACTTAAGAAAAATATATTTAAAAATCATAGAATTTAAGTGACATTATTGAGATAATATCAATTTACAGAAAAAAGTCTTTAAATTTAACATGCTAATCCGATGATTTATTTTTTTATAGTAATTTGGTTGAATAATGTATTAATGCTTAAAACTAATTGATTTTTAATGATAAAATTTTGTTAATGTTTTATAACCATGCCATAATTAACCTTAGAATCTTATCATTCCATAAAATCCAATTATAGATACCTCATTGCGCCAAAAAAGGGGGGGAAAACATACCATATAGATTCATTGTCCAAATAGTAATTGACAGATGAGCAAGTCTGATTTCTTTCCTTTTCAAGTTCCCATGCCTTTCCAACCAGGTTACTCAAGGTCTTGGGGAAAATATTATTCATTTCCATTTATGAATTACCTGAATTAGGGTGGGTTTGGATGGACGATTGGGTACGGTGCGGTGCGTTTAATTTACTTTTTGTCTCACGCTACAGTATTTAATCCCACTGTCACCGCTATTTTTACACTAATCGCAGGTAAATACACTGTCCATCCAAACTCACCTTTAATTTCCTAGATTTGAATTCATCTCATTATAAATTCCTAGATATTCTTAATTTAATTCCGTCTATAATTATAATTTCGTATGAATCAACGGATAATTGGAAAAAGAAGTAAACTTCTTTTCCAATTATTTCCACCTAAATAGGGTTATGTTCAAACTGTTGATCGGATAAAAACACCTAATTTTATACCAAAAGAAAATATCCAAATGAACAAATATAGCCTTGAAGTTAGGCATTATAATTAAAAGTAAAAGGGCATAAGTCAACAATCAATATGAACAGGTGTGGACGTATTTTCAGTATATTCCGAAACTGACAACTAATTTGTCACAAATGAATGTAAAACAATAACACAAGACATTAAAACAAAAAATATCTTGATTGATGCATAGCACCATAGAAAAAATTGGGTTTTTTCATACGTTTCACACCAAATCCGTTCCCTTTTATAGGCCAGCTATAGCTAGTTATAAAGGCACACTGTTGAGAGTTGAGAGTTGTGTAAGAGAGTGAAAATGGGTGAGTGTAGAATGCAGAAGATTTTAGCTTTCTTGTCCCTTATGCTTGTTACGCTTCCACCTATATATGGTTGGGGAACTGATGGCCATTCCATAATTTGTAAAATTGCTCAGGTTTTGATTTCATATATATAGTCTGTTTATTTTGTGTGTGTGTGTGTGTGGTTACAGCTAAAAAGACTAAAAATCATATTTGTTTGTGTGATAGACTCGGTTGAGCGAAGAAGCAGCAGATGCCGTAAAGCAATTGTTGCCAAAATGGGCGGAAGATGATCTAGGGAGTGTGTGTTCATGGGCGGATCAAGTGAAGTTCCGTTACCGATGGTCATCACCTCTTCATTTCATTAATACCCCTGAGACTTGCTCTTACCAGTACAAAAGTAAGTCTACTGCTTCCTCTGCTGTTGTTTCTTTTATCTTTTTGGGTTTCATAGATTGACAACAGAGAAGCTGGATTGGGAAATATCAGTAAGTGTTGCCTGGAAAAGGCTACCCCAACGTGTCAGTGTTAGTGCCGGTTCTTCTCATATAACACATTAATGTCTCTTCTTTGAAAAAGGTTAAAAATGGGGTTACGTATGAACTTGACTGGTTTGGACGGCAACCCTGGAATTTTTTTTAAAAAATTTCTTTGCCAATAATTTGGGTTGCTTTTTCAAAAAAAAAAAACTGTATAATATTTAAACTGGGAAGGGATTGAAATCGACCCAATTGGTTGAATTTAAATTCGGTGGAGGGTATTGGTTCAGTGATTAGATTTGCAGATTAGTAATATAAGTTGAATTGAGTTAAAAATTGGTTAAACTATTGAACTGATTTTTTCTATTTTAAATTTAATGAATTTTTAATAATTTATTTAACTAAATTGATGGAATTGAAAATTGATGATTTGATTGATTTAATTATCGATACAATTTTAAAATATACAAATTATTATTACTTGTTGGTGGGTAGTTGAATCTTGTAAGACAGTCCAATTTTAATGTTAACAACTAATTTAATCTTCAGGGGATTGCAAAGATGAAGATGGAGAAGCAGGTAGGTGTGTAGCCGGGGCAATTAACAATTACACTTCTCAACTTCTCACCTACAATTCTGCCGCAGATAAAGCTGAATGTATGTTCTCCACTCTACCTTTTTTTTTTCTTTTTACTTTTTGCTGTAAACATTTGGTTTTTGGTGACGATTCAAAAACTATCAGATAACCTTACGGAATCACTTCTTTTCCTTGTTCATTTTATGGGAGACATCCATCAGGTAATCCATTTTGATACAAATCTTAAGTTCCACAAATAATAAATACATAATAACGATGTCCATGTCCAGCCTTTGCACGTAGGGTTTGCATCAGACAAAGGAGGCAACACAATCGATGTCCATTGGTATAAAACAAAGCAAGTTCTTCACCATGTAAGCCTGACTTTATTTATAACTTGTTCATTGGCTCGACATGTGATGTGCATTAATGCCAAAGATTTTACAGGTTTGGGACACCAATATAATTGAGACAGCTGAAGAGAGATTTTATAATTCAAATGTAGATGACATGGTTGATGCAATTCAACAAAACATTACGGTATTTTTCTAATCCATTTTTCCACAAAGCTTTATATTTTATTATAAAATTCATCCATTTGTATTTGATGACTGAAAACAGAATGAATGGGCAGATGAAGTTAAAAGATGGGATACCTGTAGTTTAAATAAGACAGCATGCCCTGATATGTATGTTTCTTGAGCCTTCTAACAATTGGGTATTATATATGAAATATGATAAATTCAAAGAATATGTTATTGGCAGATATGCATCTGAAGGTATCAAAGCAGCCTGTGATTGGGCATATAAAGGTGTGAAAGAAGAGTCTGTACTTGAAGGTAAACTTAATATTAATTTCTGAGATTAGACATTGTTTATTTGAGAATAGAAATATGAGGCGGTGGTTTTTGCAGATGATTATTTTGTGTCGCGATTACCAATTATTTACTGGAGGTTAGCACAAGGGGGTGTTCGATTGGCAGCAACTCTCAATCGTATTTTTGGATGAAAAAGTTGCCCATATCCCCTCCTATTTTATTGAGATTTGAGATGAATTTTAATAAAAATTTGGACTCATTTCATATCCAGCTTCAGCTTTTAATTATTTGAGCTGGGTTGATTTGCTTAATTTCAGCCCTATCAAGCTACTACCATATTATACAAAAGTAACGAATATAAACAAATAAAATAAAAGATGTTGGTAATTAAATTTTAGTGTAACTGCTTGTAATTATATATTAATTAGTCAATCTCATACCGCAGATACATTGGAATCTTTAAAAGAAGTCTATAGAGTCATATTATATGAATGTTAGTCCCTATTTTGTCTCTTATATAGAAAATCAGGAGAACCGGAATACAACAACGTAACGTATGCAACAAAACTGTTTTTGAAAGAGAATATTCTTCCAAAGAAGCATTTTTATTCCTTATCTTTTCTTTCTCATTTGGTTTTGATTGTTTGTACAAGTTTCCTTTTTGTCTTTCATTCTCATATTCCAAGGTTTTGAATCCACTTATACCTTCCCTTTCAAGTTTCCAAGCCGTAAAAATTAAAATTAATAGATAAATCAACTGATGAACAACAACAGCTGTCAAAGATATGATAAAATTTCAGAAAAAATTTAGAGAGCTAAATCATTGCCATGAATAAAAAACTTGGTAATTAGTGTTGGAGTGGATACAAAATTTTCATTTAGGATTGGAATTAGATGAACAATTTTTGGGTGATTGATTGTAAGACTCCATACTCGAGTTGGTCGTTAGATCTAAGTGTGTTGTCACATTAAATTGTTAAAGCAACTTAAGTTACTATAACACAAATACATTCAATTTAATCATCAAAATAATTCATATGCATGCATTTATATACTTATTGATTTGACTTCATCAACTTATGGGATTATGCGGGTTAATTTTAGAGTTAGGGTTTGAATCCAAACTTAAATGTCAAATTTCAAATTTATGTTTCAAGACATGAATCCCCATGTCTCACTAGGTCTCGAGACCAACCTCCTCTATTTTTTTTCTATTTTTGCTTCAATATTTGAATGTCTCAAGATAAAAGGTTCCTGTCTCAAGACTTTGTCGAGGTACCGCAAGACCTAAGATATCGAATGGAAGGGTACATAGACAAGTAAATCCCTTATGACACTCGTAGACTATTCAAGAATTTCACATTTCATTTATGTCCTAATTTTGAATTGAATAAAGAATTAAGAGTAGGACAAAATTTATTTAACTTCGATGTTCTTCTGTCTGGAGACAAAGACCACTTGACTCCAAGACCTAGGAACAATTACCTCGAGACTATACAAATATATCTCGAAACCTCAAGCACTTAAATGAAAATTTTAAATGAAATTTGTTCTAGCGGTTTCGAGATATGTTCTTCCTGTCTCAAGACTCAGGGACTAAATGGTCAAAATCCTGTACTTTTAAGTGTTTAAAGTCTTAACCAAATGAATCTAAACATACCTAAAATGTACCACAAAACATATTCATCCAGTTAACCTATTTAAACATGTTCAAACATTTCCAAATCATAACCTCCAATACAACATTACTAAACCAACCATTTCGCACATTCAAACTCACATAATCAAACTTAATTAACTAGTAATCAAAAAATAAAATTCAACCATTATAACATTATAGGTCACTTACCAAAAGTGTCAAAACTTAAGTGTAGTGGCTCAATATTGTTCGGCCCAGACAAAACAAAACAAATAAACAACAAAAACAAATAAAAGTCTAGTCCATTTACAAGCCCAAAGCCCACTATCCTAAACCTAAGCTGAAAAAAGAAAAAAACCCTAATCCCTTCTGCCACAACCTCTACCACGTTAGCAGGCACACCCCCCAAAGTTGTCCGCGCCCCTAGGACTGCCCTCTACTAATTTCACTGAAATGGAAAAAGGCGCATCTCCCCATCGCTGTTGACTGAAAGCTTCCTCACCGCCACCATGCAAAGGCCTGAAACATAAATAGGAACAGAAGTAGAGAAGCAGGAAAGAAAAGAAAAGAAAATATATTGTGTAATATATCTGGCTATAAAAGCCGAAAACAATGTTGTAATTTGGACAAAAAAATCGAATACAAAAGAAAAAAACAAAGTTAAGAAAAAAAACTAAGGTTATTCATCTCTTTTTCTTTTTTTTTCTTTTTTTGCTTTTTATTTCGAAAAATATAAGAAAATAAAATAAGAGTTTACATCTTACCCGTTCATCGCCACTAGGAGGCCCTCCTCCACTTTGAAAGGTCTCTGAACCCCTTAGGGTTCGTCGACGGCCACATCAGAGAAGAGAAACCGAAAGGTCTCTCGGCTTCCAGTCGAACTTTGACTGGGTTTTCGGAGGATCTATCACCAGATCCACGATCTACGCAAAAAAAAAGGGGCTCAGGGGAACTTTTTTTATTTTTCGGCCACCGAAGGCGACGGTCGCCGTCGTCGATGACCGGTGGCCGCAGTGGAGTTACGACAACCTCATGGCCGGCTAAAGGGAGTCTTGAGAGAAAAAAAAAGGAAGAATTTTTTTTTAAACAGGTTTTAAAATGATTTTTAAAATATTTTTTAACTTATATAGGTTTAATGAAACTACGTCGTTTTGGCTTGGCTTCAAAAGCCCCAAAAACGACGTCGTTTCGAGCTCGACTCGAAGACCTGACCCAAGTATCCTCAAGATCCGCGTGTTTTCTAAGGAGGAGTCTAATTGCTTGTTCGGTTCTTCCGCTTTTTTGCCCCTTTTTAATTTCGTCTCCATCATTTTATTTATTTTATTTTTTTAGCCCATAATTTTAATTTTCTTACAAATCAGCCCCTTGACCCAGTGTTGACCTGCCAAGGGAATGACACGTGTGCTGGGTTGGGGAAAATAACACCCTGGGTCTCTGTACTTTTTATTTTGTTTTGATTTAATCCTTTGTTTGCTTTTCTTTCTTTCTTTTAAAATTTATACTTTGAATTTCATTTAGGTTTCAATTTAGTCCTTTGCCTACTTATTTTGTTATTATTATTTTATTATTTATTTTATTATTTCTGGCACTCCCTTTTAACTATGCATCTTTTATTTTTATTTTGAGTTATCATATTTATTTTATTATTAAATATGGTATTATGATTATTATTGTTATTATTATTACCATTGATCAATGTTATTATTATCATTATAGTTATATTATTAATATTGTACTATCATTACCATTGCTACTATTATTTTATTCCTTTATTATTTATTTATAATATTATTTTATTTGTACTTATGTAGCAATTCCATTTTTGTTAAGTATTTTATCATGCTTGCTCATAATCATACAATGCTCAAATAAATTAATTGCACATCGCATTAAATATTATATTCGTTTTTACCCGACGCATAGGAACTAATTAGAACCAAGACGATGTTCTTTAATTAGGGGATTCGAGAAATCGTGCCCTAACTTACGAGGTACGACTTTCTCTTATAACCGAGATAATCGAACATCCTTTTAAAATAAAAACACATAGAATTCAAGTAATAATCAAATGGTGATTATTCTTGTTTTCGAGGATTCGAGACATCGTGTCTTAAGTTACGGGGCATGATCTTTTCTTCTCGATTAACTCAAAATAAAGCCTTTTCCACAAAATAATTAATTTAGTTAGCGATATTTTAATCAAATAACATCATGCAAAGAGAGATCGTATTTTAAATTCTCTTCGAATTTTCAATTCTCGACACTAAGACATCAAGTAATCAACTAGGTACCAATTTTGGGTGTTATGAGGGTACTAATCCTTCCTCGTACGTAACCGACTCCTGAACCCATTTCCTGGATTTTGTAGACCGAAAATCATCATTTTTAAAAATCTAACCTTTTTATTAAAATGATCAAATTTCGAGGTGATCCAATAACACCTAATAAAAAGGATTTGTGGCGACTCCATTTTCATTTTTTTTAATAAAAAATCGAGTTCCAAAAAGGTTTCGACATTAAGCATCAAGCCAACCGACCTAAGTACACGTCATATAACTTCAAAACATATATATACATACAAAATAGGATCGTGATGGCTTCCAAACTGAGCTTTAGAATTGGAAGATTATGTCACAGCCTATTTTTCGGTGAAATCGGAACAGTGGTTTTGGGACCACAAATCCGATCCGAAAATAAAAATTTATTTTTATTTTATTATATGGTCCGTATTATGTTATAAAAGTCATGTAAAAATTTTGATAAGAAAATTTTATCGATTATGTGTTTAATTACGAGAAGGACTAAATCGCATAAAATGTAAAAGTTGAATTCTAGTAGCTATGAGGATTAAATAGCTATAGAATTTAAAACTAGAGGTCCTTATATGGTAATTATACCATTAAAGAAAAGTATGTAGATATTTTGGTATGACTCATCCATGGAAAAATAAAAAAACCCTAAGGACTAAATAGGAAAGATGAAAAGTTATTAAATGACAATTTAATTAAAAGAAAAAGAAAATAATTTCATATCATCTTCCCCAAATATTTCCATGAAAACCCTAGGAGAGAGGAAGAAGACTTATCAAGCTTATTTGGGTAAGTAATCAAGCCTCGTTTTTAGTAATTTTTATATTTTTGAAACTGGGATAGTCTAATCTATCTATTTTGGGGATTAATTTGAAAAGTTATCAAAGTATGAAAATTGGGTCATGGATGAATATGCTGAAAATTATAAATTTATGGTAGAAAATGAAAGGTTGTTGATAGATAAACAACTTTTACAAAGTGATTTTTGATGAAAACATGATTTAGGGACTAAAATGCAAAGTTGTGAAATTTGATGAAAAATTCTGAATTTTTATGAAAACATGTACTGTAAAATTTTGAGATTTTGGTTAGGCTTGGAATAGGGAGTAAATTGCATAAATTTCATTTTTCAGGCCTAGGAACGAAATGGGAATTTATGGAAAAGTTAGGGGCAAAATGGTAATTTTGCCTAGGACGTAAATTGAGTCCACATGAATACGAAATATGATAAATTGATGTTAAATTTACTCATATAGATCCGGATAGACCAAATTCAGAGTTAGAACGAGGAAAAGAGAAAAATGTCGGATTAGCAGATGTTTGTACACGAACCGTTGTCAAGGTAAGTTCGTGTAACTAAATTGTATATGTTTTTATGCTTGAATTAAATGTTGTGTTGTGAATTGTATAAATGCCATAAATATGTGAAATGATCATATATTCGTTAAAACCCGATAAATGAAAGTGCCCGATCAATTATAATGCCCGATAAATGATAAATGATAAAAATGTAAATTTTATGCTTGAGTTAAATGTGAACATTTGAATTGCATAAATACATAAATATATGAGATTGACCACATGCTCGATAATCCTTGAAGAATGTTAAATTCTGTTTGAATAAATGGAAAATTCGATGGATATGTGATTTCCAGAAATTAATGAGACCCTGCATTTGTTGTTGTCGGGATTTAGCTCGGACGAGTAATCCTATTAATTTCATTATAGAAAGGATTTAGCCCAGACGGGTAATCATGATATAAGTCCTCTCGAGCATATGATATGGATTGGAATTAGCCCGGACGGGTAATCCAGATTAAGCTCTTTAAAGCATATATTATAAAAAGGATTTAGCCTGGACTGGTAATCCTAACTAAGCTCTATTGAGTAGAGACGGGATTTAGCCTGGACTGGTAATCATGTTGTATTTATGTGTGGCTCAAGAGTGTAATCTCTGAAATAGTACCTTATGGGTACCACTGAATATGAATTGACGGATTTACTAATTAGTACACTTTGTGTGTACTACCTGAGTATCCATCGATATTCCGAATAAATTCAATGGGTAAAAATCTTGACATGAGAAGATATGAATAAGAAATGAGTTATTACATGTATTTGTCTGAAATATGAGAAAATGATGATACATGACAAGTGATATATGAAATATGATACATGACATGTGATATATGAAAATATGAGTTGATGATATTTGTACATGGAAATTATTTGATGAGAATGTTCATCCTTGATTATAGATTTGTACACCTTGAGTATACAAATCGTGACCTTGATATTTTGAATGATATGAGTAAAAGTCCTGACATGAAATAATCTGAACTCGAGATGAACTATTATGAAATTATACTTGTAATATAAAGAGATGATTTATACATGTTAAATGAATACATGTTGTGGAAAGCATATGTGCATGGAAACTTGATTGTTGTTGAGCCCATACATGTTTTTTTTTTTTTATGTTATTGCGGAATATATGACTAACAAGGGCAATGAGGATATGTGTAGGGCTTGAGGTCAAATTGATTGAATGTGCCTTACATAGTTACCTCAAAATAGAATGAATGGTAAGTTAAGTATCATGTTATACGAACTTACTAAGCATTTTATGCTTACTTAGTTTTATTTCCCTATTTTAGAGTAAATTGGAAGCTCGTTGGATTGGAAGCTTGGCGGAGATCACTCACACTATCCATCGGCCCATGTCGGTACAATATGGTAAATCAATTATGGTTGTAATAGCATGTATAGGTTATATTGGCCATACTGGCATCTAAATGTAAATGATTATTGTAATCTAGCCATTAGAATGGCTAGTGATGATTATGTTTGGTATATGTATATATATACTAAGTTAATGTTATGGTGATAACATAAGTGTTATTTATTGTTTGATTAAGAAAGGGTAAACAAATATGCTTATAAAAGAGTAAGATTATAAACATGAATGCATGTGATGATATACCATGTTAAATGATAGAATTAACTTGATTAAAATGCTTGGATTGGTTGGGTTATGAATGCAAGATTTGGTGTAGGTCATTGGTATGATTTTGGGTGAGAAATGAAGTTAGGAATGGCTTTATTTTGTCCACACGGGCAGACACACGGGCGTGTGTCTAGATCGTGTGTGACACACGACCGGGTACATGGGCGTGTAGTTAGGCCGTGTGTCCCCTGCACCTTAATTTTGAGAAACAAAATTCTCAGAATTGAGCACACGGGCAGAGACACGGGCGTGTGTCTCAGCCGTATGTGCCACACGACCTAGAACACGGGCGTGTGCCTTGGCTGTGTGAAACCTGCACCTATTTTCAAATTGAATTAATTAACCACACGGCCTAGCACACGGGCGTGTGGCATGGCCGTGTGCTCAAGTCAGAGAGTTACATAGGGTCAAACACGGCCTACAGGACGGGCGTGTCCCAAGGTCACACGGGCGTGTCCCTTGGACCACACAGGCGTGTGAGCCCTGCACCTTAGAAAAATTTGTAATTTCACGAAAAATTCTTAGAGGTTTTGATTAAGTCCCGACTCGTTTCTAATGCTCGTATTGGGCCTCGAGGGTCCATGTAATGGACGTTACGAATGACTTCGAAATTTGAATAGTAACTTGCATGATTTATCTGTAAATGTTTCTGAATGTTTCAATAATGCTCCGTAACCCTGTTCCGGTGGCGGATACGGGTTAGGGATGTTACAGATTAACCACAAAATTTCTTTAGCTTTATCCAAGACCTGTGCACGGAAACAAACAAATCAGTACGCTAAGTAATAGTTACTCAGTGGTGCTAACATAACTCGAATTCAATTATAAACGTAACACAATTTAAATAACATAATAACTCAAGTTAACTAACTAATCATTTCACATTAATATCAAAGATATGTATATACCAATAGATTATTAATGATTTTATCTTATTCTTGCCAATGTTTTATTTAATTTCTCGATATAATTTCCAATGCACCCTCAAGGTATTTGCATCTAATTTAACATATTAAAATCATGTCTCGTATTAACATTAATATCTAATTCCAATTCAATATATATTCACTATATCATTTTTACATTTAATCCATATTAGCCAAATCGAATATAATAACGAATATTCGGATCAATCTACCATCACACCAAATACACACCAAAGTGCTAATCGGACATAAATGCAACAATCCCACCAACCACACCTGAATACACTCGTACCCTCAGGGTATTTGAGTTGGTGATACGTTCTCGACCCTAGAGTATTAGAGAACTATAACTATGAACACGCATTGTGTTGAATCTTTCACCTATTAATACGGATCTTATGGCATGCCAACTATATACTCATGATGTAACACCCCTAACCTGTATCCGTCACCGGATTAGGGTTAAGAGGCATTACTGGACGAACAGAAACTTTTACAGACATTTCATAATATAATTCAACAAATCGGATCAAAGTGTCCCTTTTTATAGGTCAACGAGACCTTAAACATGCTTTAGAATAGGGCCGGGACTAAACCGAACACATACGGAAATTCTCGGAAATTTAAAAATTTTTCTAAGTTACAGAGGTCACACGCCCGTGTGGGCAGGCCGTGTCAAAATAGGGCATACATACTGACTTGTCCACATGGCCGTGGACACGCCCGTGTGCCTCACCCGTGGTCGAGCCTGACTTGTACCACACAGCCAGTCACACGCCCGTGTGTCCAGCCCGTGGTCGAGCCTGACTTGATTTGAATTACAACCAAGAGGGACACGGTCGAGCCACACGCCCGTGTGCTCAACCGTGTGGGTATAGGCCATTTTCAAGGCCAAAATTCCTCACACAGTATGGGTCATCCCTATAAGCACAATTAAGCATCTTTCCATGCATCATTAGCAACCAAAACACATCAAAATGTTCATCATATCAACCCAATTCAATCTCTTTTCTAACATACCATCTTATAAGCTAAATAGCTCAACCAATTCACAATTAAACCAAATATAATACATCCACATCTTACCATTCATATAACCATATCATTGATCAAACATATATACTCCTATTGCATCAATAGGCTTACCATAATCTTGACCATTTCATAGACATGAGATCATACCAAAACCAACATCATATACCATATTCACACATGCATATTACCAACATTTATCTAGCCACATCACATGGCTATTTACACATATCTCAAACATAACTTAAGGTGACTAGCCTATACATGCCATACTTTAGTATATACACTTCCAAAAGGTACCAAAATAGTTTAGGTAGTGTGATGACGATCCTCGACGATCCCCGAGCCTTTCGTAGCTTTAACGACCTATAAAACAGAGTAAATACACACAAAGTAAGCTTTCCAAAAGCTTAGTAAGTCATATACAAATAAACTTAACATATAATTCACATTATCATCTTAATACATGAATCATTAACATATCTCAAAGGTAAATTTATAATTCCTCATTGTCTCATTATTTAGCCATTGCTTATCAACCAACATATTTCCATCCATCTCCTTTACTCATATCATTCATTCATATATCACATTTTAGCTCATTGCATCTATGTACATAATTACTTACCTTTCATAGCTATTCAAAGCATATACATCAAACGTACCTAAAACGGATATACAATTCATATAGTCATTCATTTCTCGGACTTGCCCATTGAACTGTTCAGAATCAAATAGGATACTCAGAGTGCTCAGAATAGTCGTACAATGCCAACGTCCCAGACGAGGTCTTACATGTACTCAGATATCGATGCCACTGTCCCAAACAGGGTCTTAAACGAATCAAATACGATGCCAATGTCCCAGACATGGTCTTACACGTAAATCTCATATCGATGCCAACGTCCCAGACGTGGTCTTACACGAAATCTCGAATCAATGCCAACGTCCCAGACGTGGTCTTACATGATATCTCATTTCGAAACCTATGTCATGACATACGTTATCCTATCTATTCCTAAGTTCATACGGGACTTCTCAGACCTTGATAACTTGTCGACATATCCTTGGATTTCATATAAACTCCATTTTGAGCATTTACCATACAATATATATATCTCTCATAGATACATAAATAACTCAATTTAAATACGTTTATTTGTATATCGACTTACCTCGTACGGGAAGAACGGAAATAAACGGCTATTCAATAACTTTCGACTTCCCTCGATCTAAATCTGTGTTCTTCGGTTCTTGATCTATACATATTCAAATTTAACCCTTTTATTTACCAAATCATTCAATTCAATCCAAAAACACATATTTAGGGCAATTTACAATTTAGCCCTCACATTTTCACATTTTGACATTTTAGTCCTTATTTCACAAAATCACAAAATATACAAAATCTCATAATACCATGCATAGCCAAATTTTACACATGCTCATATGAGTCCATACATTTCATTTATTTCACAATTTAGCCCTTCAAAATATTATTTTCTCAATTAAGTACAAATTACTCAAATTCATCAAAACTCCAAAGACAAAACTTGTTAATCAAACACATATCTTTCATTTTTCACCATCAAACATTACAAAACTCATGTGTTCATCAATGGAACATTTCAAAATATTCATCAGTTCACAAAATTGAAGCATGGGTTTCAAAGTATATGAAGCAACGATTACAAAAACGTAGAAATTATCAAAAACTGATCAAAATCCATACCTTAATTGAACTAGATGAGTGCCGAAACCTAAAATGGTTTTCTTCCTTTTTTTTCCTTGCTATATTCGGCCAAATAAGATGAACAATGGCCATGTTTTATGTTTATTATATTATAACATATATTATTAATTCATTTACAAAATTAACCTTATGAATAAACATATAAAACATATAAATATAAGGCCATTAATGTCCTTTAACCATGCACTATCTTTTAAAATGGTTTAATAACAACATAAGGCCACCAACTTATAAAGACATGACACTTAGGTGCTTTTAACATATGGCATGCTAATCTAGCATCTTTCACAATTAAATCCTTTTATCAAATTAATCACCCAAACAGATAAATTAAATTCACAAAAATTTCACACATGCTTAAACACGTATCATAAGAACGGAAAATAATATTAAAATATTTTTCTAACTCGGATTTGTGGTCCCGAAACCACTATTCTGACTAGGGTCAAAACCAGACTGTTACGCATGACTCTATCCGATAGCATTAATAAGGTAAATATCATCATTTTTATCGTATATTATCATCAAGCATATATATCTATATTCATTCAACCAATTGATTATAAATCACACAATCAAGTATATAAATAATTGTCGATCACATTCTTATTGATAGTTAATCATTCCCAAACATATATATAATTATTTAATGAACTCGAGTTATGAGAGAACAAACTAAAATATTTATTCGTCGATAGCTTTGGATTTCTTTGTCTCAGGATGGTCCTATGTCGTTAGATACGAAATTAAATTCAAATACAAAAAACTCATTAATCACATGACTCAAATACAATTCAATATATTAGACACATGAATGCATTTTATTTGATTTAGTCCTTAAACGCCTAATATCCAAAACATTCATTTCTCACAATTTACTCGATTAAATTTAAATTTGACTTAATAAATATAGTACAGGGACCTCTTAAAATCGTTATTTATTTACCAACCTCAAAACTTTCATCCCTTACAAATAAGTTCCTATTAACATGTAATTAACTAAATTACTTAAATTCAAATTAAAGCTTGAACCAACAATTTTATCACACTTGTAACTTACTCCTATCATGATTTTATCTAAAATTAATCATGCATGTCTTGAATGCTTAGTATCAGCTTTTCTCAAGTTTCTCCACAATGAAAACTAAATTAAAGCTTATTAATGCTCTAATTAAAGAATTGGGCTACTCATATATATCATCAAATAATATTTTTCCAACAAAAATTAAACATAAAACTCACCATTTTGCTATGTGAGAGCTACGGCAATGTGAAGGTATAGTATAAGGAAGAATGATGTTTCCTTTCTTTTGAAGGCCGGTGGAGAAGAAGAGAAGAAAATGATATTTTTCTTTTTAACTCTCTCTCTCTCTAACTAACATTATATATATATAATTAATCACTAATTTAATGATTTATTAACCTTTACGATACTTAGTGGTAAGTAATGACACAACCATTAATTAAGCATTATAATTTTTTTTTTGAAATAATCTGACTGATATTTATTATCACATGGCTCAAGGCGAAAGAAAAAAAACACTGGAAAAGTTCAACAAACAGCAACCTGAAAAGACCAAACAGACAACTAAGCCACAGACTTCAACATGAAACAATAAAGCAATAAATAAAGGAAACAGCTGTCAACCAACAAAACACCTAGAAACTACCAAGACCAAAAGTAAGAAGAAAACCGCCCAAGCCAAAACAGTAGCACACTCCAAAAGCCAAATATCAGCCAAACAGTTCCCTCTCCTTCAGATAAATCAAATAAGGAAAAGAAAAGGGAACGAGTGCTTTGAAAACCAAACTGGAGATTCAGCGAACCTTCTCTACATTCAAAGCAAATCAAAGGGCACCTTGATAACTTTGGTTTCAGGCCAGTCGATCCTTCATCGCCAACATCTGCACAGAATCCGGCACTCCATCATCCCAGCCCCCGAAAACCTGTCTTCTCCGACCTTCCAAAGCTAATGTGTGCGCCGCTCTATTCACCATCCGAGGCACAAAGAGGTAGGAAACCTCATCGAAACCAGCTTCTAAAATATTAATATGATGTGTGATCGGCCTAAGAACTGACTTATCTTCCTGTCTTTTTTTGATACTCTTGATAACTGTTAGTGAATCACCTTCCACGATCAGTCGCCGAAAACCCATCGCACCCGCCAGAAGTAGAGCCCTTTCGCATGCCCGTGCCTCCGCCACAAAGGCATCAACCACGTCCTTAAAAAGATAAGTCTCTGCCCCCACTATTTCTCCTTCCGAGTTTCTGGCTAAAACCGCTGATATAGCGATTCTAACATCACTTTGAAAAGCCGCATCAAAGTTTAATTTAATAACTCCAGCATCTGGGGGTTTCCAAATTTCATTTGCCATAGATCTAAAGGACGGACAGAAGTTCTCTTGATTAAGATTAGGATCTTGACCACACCCTCTAATAAACCCCAAAAGCTCCTGCAAAGAAAACTTTACACCTTCATGTATCAATTTATTCCTTCGATACCATAGACCCCATATGGAAAGAGCCATAATTTGTCTTTGTTGTTCTTCTGCTGCAGAAAAGGTATTAGCAAAACGAATCTTACAACTTATCAAGGCTTCGAATGATGGAACCGTGATATTTAATGATGCCCACACACACTGTAAGAACTCACAATACCACATCAGGTGATCAGCATCCTCTGGATCTTTCTTGCACAAAGGGCAGACAGTTTCAACACTCAATGTTCTACGTGCCAGTTTGCAGAAATAGGGTAAAAAATTATTAAACATCCTCCATATGTGTATTTTAACTTTTTCTGGAATGTGTAAAGCCCATAATGATTTGTAAAATTCAGTGTAGTCCTCACCGTTAGGGGAAGTGTCTGAAGTATTCTGTATGTGTTCTGAAAATAGGACCCGATACCCACTTTTAACTGTATATTCCCCTGAACCGTTATATTTCCAGACCATCAAGTCCTCCGATCTACCCCCTGAAATAGGAATGGAGGAAATATGAGTTGTTGTATCAGCATCAAAAATGTTATGAATAAGCTCATTATTCCAGGTATTAGTCTCATAATTGATCAGTTGATTCACAATAGTCCAGTTAGGCATAATCCTTTGGACTGATACTCTATTGTTCTCTCTTCCAGGAAACCAAGGATCATTCCAAATGTTGATACAAGTACCATTACCAACACGCCACAACATTCCATTCACTATCAAATCCCGAGCACTGCAAATACTACGCCAGGTAAACGAAGGGTAAGATCCAATGTTTGCTGAAAGTATATCTGAGTAAGGATGATAACGGGCTTTTAAAACTTTGGCTAAAAGACACTTTGGCTGAGTTAAAATACGCCAAGCCTGTTTTGCTAATAAGGCCTTATTAAACAAAAACAGATTTTTAAAACCCATCCCACCAGCATCTTTCGGTTTACATAACGGCTCCCATCTGCTCCAATGTATACCCTTCGAGGTCTTATTGTTGGTCCACCAAAACTTATTCATTATTCCTTCCAGCTTTCGACACAATGATTTCGGTATAAGGAAACATTGCATAACATAAAGTGGTATAGCCTGCAAAACCAACTTAATAAAGACCTCCTTCCCACCAATTGATAGATAATGCAAGCTCCACCCTTCAACCCGTTTTCTAAAACGATCAACAAAATTAGCAAAAGCCCAAGTTTTCTTCCGACCAACCATCATAGGAAGACCTAAATATTTCTCGGGGTTAGAAGTCACTCGAACTCTTAACAAATTAACTATGTTCTCTTTGACGTTAGAATCCACGTTGGCCCCAAAATAAATAAGGGATTTGTCAAAGTTCACCCTTTGTCCGGAAATCAGTTCATATTCTTTAATAACGTCACAAACCGTTCTAGCTCCCTCACACGAGGCATCACCAAAAAGAATGCAATCGTCAGCAAAAAACAAGTGATTAATAAATAACCTTGCCCTTCCAATAGGGGCACCCTTCATCAAACCTTTTTGCTTAGCTTCTGAAATAAGTGTAGAAAAACCCTCAGCACAAATTAAGAAAAGAAAGGGACTAAGAGGGTCTCCCTGTCTTAAGCCTCTTGAAGGTGAGAACCATTCACTATTACACCCGTTGAGGCTCACAGAATAAGTCACTGAACAAACGCATCTCATAGTGAGAACAATCCAGTCATCATGAAATCCCAAATGCTTCATCATCCCCGCCAAAAAATCCCATTCAACTCGATCATACGCTTTACTCATGTCGAGTTTTAGCGTAAAATTCCTCTTCTAGCCACGCTTCTTTATTTTGAGAGAATGAAGGACCTCATAAGCAATTAAGACATTATCTGAAATAAGTCTTCCTGGGATAAAAGCTCCTTGAGCTTCATTAATGCAATATCCCAAAGTAGCACTCATACGAATCACCAAGACCTTCGCGATAATTTTGTAAACTACATTACAAAGGCTTATGGGTCTGAATTGTGACATATTCTTCGGTTTTTCAATTTTAGAAACCAAAACAATGTGAGTTTTATTGATATCTCCTATTTCAGATTCACCATTCAGAATAGATAAACAATAAATGGAGATTTCAGGCTCTATAATATGCCAATACCTTTGAAAAAAATATAGCGGGAAATCCATCAATGCAGGGTGCATTCAAAGGCGCCATCATCTTAACGGCATAGGCAATATCATCCTCGGTAAACTGTTTAAGCAAAGCAGCATTCATGCTTTCAGTGACTTTTTTCTCCACTAAACGAAATAAATGCTCATCCGAACCCATGCTAGAAGCCGAAAAAAGGTTAATAAAATAGTCCGAAGCAAGCCTTAAGAGTTCTTCAGTCGAAGAGAGCTTTCTACCAATTTCATCTTCTAATTCGATAATTCGACCACTTAAACCGACGTTTGATCGCTACCTTATGAAAATAGCCGTATTTCGATCTCCATTCTTGACTAATTAACGCGGGCACGTTGTTCCCAAAAGAGTTCTTCTTTATCAGCCTCCCAATTAAAATTCATCCGAACATCTCATATTTGGCTAAAATCTCATCAGAAGGTTCTTGGCTATAGAGGTAATTCAATCTATCTTCAAAGTACACACGATTTTTCCTTTCCACTCGAATTCTAGAATTACTCCATTATTGCAATCGGCGTCTTAATTTCTCAAGCTTCCCGGGAACACTTCCTGAATCCTCCGCCCACCATCCTTTAATCATCTCCTCGAATGAACTTTCCAAACACCACTTGGCTTCAAACTGAAAAGGTCTATCATGTCTACATTGATCATTCTGTTTTATTCGCATGGTGTCCAAAAAGATAGGACAATTGTCAGAAAAAGAGTGACCCAAATGTTCCAATTGATAGCTTGGAAATAGATTCACCCAATTTAATGTAGCAACCCCACGGTCCAATCTTTCCCGTATATTAGAGGCTAAAAATCTTCCTCTTTCCCATGTGAACCACCTCCTAATAAAACCCAAATCATTGAGACTGCAATCTTCCAGAGTCGTCCGAAACTCATTCATCTTCCTTTCTAATCTAAGGCGGCCACCTTTTTTCTCAAAAGAGTTAGTAATCTCGTTGAAATCTCCCAACACAACCCACGGGGTAGTTTGATCATGACTCAACTGCCTAAGCAAATCCCAAGAAGCACTTCTCCCTCGACCGTCTGGATTCCCATAAAACCCCGTTAGCTGCCAGACTTCTCCACATTCGTTATCATGAATTTCAACATCAATATGAAACAAGGAGAAACTCTTAAGACACACCAACAAATTCCCTTTCCACCCCAAAGATAATCCTCCTTTTGAACCAATTGCACCAATCTCAATGCCATTCTCAAATCCACACTATAATCTTAGTGTAATTTTCATTTAAGATACTTTCCAATTTAAAAAAATTAAATTTCTATTTATTTTAGTCATGAACAATTTAGTCCCTATACTATTTTCTTTTACTCGTTTTAATTCAGTTATATTCACTCATTCGATCTTTTTGGTCCATACATGATACGCAATTATTCTATTTTTGTTATCTATTAATTCAACTCAATTAATTCGGTTCGAAACTGAATTTTATCACACCGTTGAAAATTGGGTCGTTACATTGACTGACAATTTGGTTTAAAAATTAAAATGAAACTTTAAAAGAAGCTAGTACAAATATGTGTGTAGAAAATGATGAGATAACATTAAATGATTGAAATGGGATATATGATGACATAATGCCACAATTTTATAGAATCTTTTATTATGAAGTGTTAAAAGTTCCATTCGTGTATCTGTTTTTGGATTTGTATTTAGTTAATAAGGCTATAATAAAAACATGTGAATGAATGGAATATAAATTGTGTTTTGAAAGTGGATATAAATTATTATTTATGAAGATGACATCTTGAATATTGAGGAAGTTTGATAATAATTCATATTTGATAGCTTGTGTTGGTTGGAAATGCATAATGATTGATGCCAAATTATGATTTGTTATACCATTCATTTGTTTAATATCCTTGTATTATTACTTATTAATTTTGTTAGTAGGATTGAGTTTCATTACTTAGTGTGTGATTTTGTTAGTAGGATTAACAATTTGCAAGATTATATATACGTGAGTGTAAAAATTATGTATTTAGAACATAGGGGTACGATTAGAAATAACATATAGTAAATAATGAAATATAAGGTCTGAAATTAATAATAATGTATATGCAATATGTACGAAATTTAAATAAAAAGTTGGTTTAAATTGCGTGTAAAAGGAAATTTAACTAGATAAATACACCAAATGAAAAATATTAAATGAACTCCAATTGTTTATCCTAATATTTTCATTTTTCTTGAGTTGGTTTTAAGTTAACTTATGACACCAACTCAATCAACGACATTATTAATACTAAAAATTCTATCACACACGTATGTATACGAATACTATGTATTTAGAACACAGAGGTGTATTTAAAATTAACATACAATAAATAAATGGAACATACAATTTGAAACTAATTAATAATAACACATTAAATATGTATGATATTAAAATGAAAAAAATAGATTAAATTGTGAGTAAAACAAAATTGAAATACGTAAATACATCATATTAAGATTACTAATTAAATGCACTACAATTGCTTATCATGGTGTTGTCATCAATCTTGAGTTAATGTTGAGTTAACTTGTGATACTAACCCAATCAACAACATTATCAATATATTCAATTGGTGGAGGTAATAAAGTATGAATAACAAAATTAATTGGATAAATATCAAAACTATACATAAACTTTGGTTACATGTGCAATGTGATACATGGACTTTGACTTTGTGCAATAATATACATGAAATCTTAATTTGATTTAATTTTCACAAATTACTAACAATGTTACTGTTGTAGCACCATTTTACGCTTATTGTTGTAGCACCATTTTACTCTTACTTATTTTATACACAAATAATTATATTCATCTAACATGGAAATAAATGGATGCATTTATTTTAAAATTGTGTACAATTGAATTAAAATCAAAGTTTTATGTGTAAAGTTGAACCAAGTTAAAGTTTCGTGTGTATATTTGCACTAAATCAATGTTCATGTATCAAATTATACATTTGACCAAAAATTCATGTATAAATTTGAGATTTATCCCTAAAATTAAAATGTTTATATCATATTAAATTAAAGCTTTAATTGAATGGTAAAATTAAGGTTTTATTGATGCCAATGGCATGGTTTCAGATATTATTATATGCAAATTGTTTTTATTTTTTAAAACAATAAAAAGACTAAAATAACCTTAAATAATATAATTGATGTAAAATATAAAAAGATATTTTCGTAATTTTTCTAATTAAGTTAGTGTTGGAAAAAATTACAAGATTAATACATTAACAATGGAAAGAAGTAAAATTCATTGTCTTATTTGCGAAGAAGAAACCTAATCTAAACAAGATAAAAGTACAGAGAAAGGATTGTCTGAAACTGTGATTCCACGTCATCTTTATCCATTTCTAATAAGAGAATGACAAATCAGAAAATCACAATTTCATATAAGTATTTCTCTAAAAATAAATATCCTTTGTCATATACTCTTTAATCCGTGTTTAATGTTCACTAATAAACAAAAGTATTCCCCAAATGGTAATATGAATTTTTACTAAATTCTAGGGTGAATGATGAATGGGCTTACTAGTTTCCAAGAGAGATTCAAGCACCCAATTATTGGCACTAGAGCTCCCACTCTCTGACTCCCTACCAACCAACGAAGAACCCATAGGAATGGGATGATGATGATTTGTTTGGGCTTCTTTATTTGTTAGAGATGTAATAGCAGCCGCCACTGCGACCCTAAAGTTAGGATCTGTAGCAATAGCTTTAACATTTTCAGCTAACAATGACTTATCTTCATCTTCAGATGATTTCCATTCTCTGCCGTTGTGCTGGTTTAATCTGCTCGGCATCCATGGAAAAACTTGTTGATGTGCTGATGGAACTGTGGGCAACATTTGATGATCGAAATGGTGATTGTTTGTGAGGTTATGAAGGATTCCTTTTGAAGGGTCACTAAGGTTGGTAGGTAATGAGTTTATGTGGTGATTGTTTGGAATACCATTAGAGAGAGAGCTGCTTGAATCAAGTAACACGAAGGAAGGTGAAGCTGATGAAGCTATTGAAGCCATGGCGGTTGCACCAACAGGGAGTGGATGATTGTGAGTTCCTTCGTATGTTGTTATAAGAACCGACATGTCGTCCAAGCATCGTTGCACCTAAATTTATAACAATGAGATCAAATTTCAATTTGATATTAATCGAAAGACTAAAAAGTGTGTAACTGGATATATATATATATATATATATATAAATGAACTGTACTTGTTTCCTGACTGGGCATCCTGGTGCTACTGTGCAACGATAGTAGGCACGTGGGCAAGGGTTTCCTTTAGCAATTTTCTGCCCATATTTCCTCCATTGACACCCATCATTCATCTGCAAATATGAACAGTCAAATACATAAACAGTTCAAGTGTGTGTATACAGTATATATGTATATTCAACTTACAGTAGCTGTTTGACATCTTGCTCTAACGGAAACCCTAGGTTTTCTATTAGGTGTAGAAACAGCATGGCTTGTGATGGCTGACGATTGACTTTGGTGAAGCTTATTTTGCACCGATTCAACGTTTGGGGCTCCTTGACTTTCTTTTTTATGCTCTTCTTCCCCAATTCCTCGTTGACTTGAGCTGGTTTCGAGCCGTAATGACAACCCTAGTTCATTCTTCTCTTCATCATCATTATCATGTAATAATGGCGACCCATGTTTTCGGTGGTTGACAGTATTTAAGTTCCTTTGGTTTGCCTGCTGTTCTTGACTTGAGCTTTCATTTCCATTAAGCGAGAGAAAAATTCGAGGTTCCTAAACATCAAACAAATTCACAAACTTATGAATCAAGATTATTCGAAAGAAATCAAATTGAAAATGGAATGATTATTACTATATATATGTATGTATACCTTGTTGGGGTTGTTTTGCTGAATAACAGCAAACTTCATCTGAATATGATTGTAGTCCTGCAAAGTTCTTTCCACCTCTTTCCTTAACACTTTGTTCTCTTCTTTCATGCGATTCATCTCCATTTGTAGCATGGACAACTATAAATACACATACAAAACTAAGACTTCTTAAAGTTGGAATCTCATCCTATGCAATCACTTTCGTTATTGCAGAAACAAAAAAGCTGGTTGTGAGGAGATAATTTATACATAAGTTGGATTAAAGAGTAGCTACCTCTTCAGCCTTGCTGTGTCCTTGTAATGGTGCTGAATCTTCTACTTCTACTTCCCCTGTGGCAGCCATTGATGTCTGTTGATCCTCCTTATCTTGCGAATCTACAGCTTTATGTTGATTATCATCCCTTTGCATTTTAGACTGATCTTTGACTGCTTCCATGTGCTCTTGTTTAGTATCTAGTTTCAGTGACAGATCAATCTCCATTTCTTTTTCCTCTGATCTCCCCATTTCTTTCTTTCTTTTTTTTCTCTCTTTGTGAAATGCTGCTTTTAAGGCACCAAAGTCAATTCCTTCACGTATAATTAGATACACTTGGAGACGCATCTGAGATTTGACTTTAATTAGAACCTCAATTAACTAAAGACTATATACACTGATTATATTTAAAAAATATTTAATCAAAATACAAGTTTCTTCTTGATATAATATAATAAGGAAAAAACTGTGGGTGATTCAATTAATGAAAAGAAAATAGAAATACTAGTATTTTCATTTTTAACATTTCTCTTTATTACTAGAAAAATAAAAAGGTAATTGTTTTTTTAATAGATGATAGATTTTTTTTTAATTTCGGAATTAAAAATATCATCAGTAAATTAGTATTTAAAAAAGTTTAAAAATAAAATCAATGTCTCTTATAAAATTAAAAAACTTTATTATAAAAAAAAATACATAAATCCTAAAACAAACATACATAATATCAAAAAACTCTATTATCAATATATTAAATAATAATCCACAAATAAATACATAATCACCATTTTCAACCTTACATGATGGTGATGGAAAAATATACCCTTTGGAACTTGGAAGTACATAGCATAATTTTATTGAACAAAAATAAGATACACAACTTCATAAAAAACTATTTAAATACAAATATATCAAAGATTTACTTAAAAGGATAATGTATATATATATATAAGTAGCATCATTTTCTCCTCTAAGGGAATTCGAGCCATTTACGAAATCCCAAAGAAAGAGAAAGCCTCCTAGGGATCATAATATTAATTTCATGAAATTGTCAACTATAGAATACCTCATATGACTCTCCCTTGATCCATGTTTTGCAACAATTAATATATATATGTATAACCATCCTTCCTCGACCCTTCCTCGACACATGTTGTGAATTTGGAATACTAAACTTAAATAGCATAGTCTTCACTTATTTTTAATTAATTTTCTTTTCGATATAAATATCAAATTTATTCATAAATTTTGAGTACTTAATGTACAATTTGATATATGAACTTTAATTCCATATAATTATACACATGAAACTTGAATTGTGATTCATATGTATATATAAATGAAACTTTAATTTTGATTTAGTTGTACACATTTAAAGAAATGAATGCATACATTTATTTCATATTGGATTAATATAATAATTTCTATATGCAATATATATCAACATAAAATGGTGCTAATTCGATAATGTTGTTAGTGATTTGTGAAAATTGAATCAAGTCAAAATTTCATATATAAAATCGGACAAAATCAAAGGGATCAAATTTTATTAAGGTATAAGCATGGCTGAGCTAACTGAGCATTACTTCAGTTTGTTAGCAGGCTGCTTAATAGTTAGGTAATACGGTTAAGCAGTCTGTTAGGTGTCAGTTAAGTCAATTGATTTGTTGTAATCAGTTCATTTCAATTAGTGTATCAGCTAAGAATCAACTAGGCTTGATTGTTAGTACTGAATCTCTTACAGATAAAGGATGTTTTGCTAGTGGGTCACATTCATAAGGGCTTGTATCGGTTTACCTCTTCAACACAAAAAGTCATTGCTGCTGCTTTTTCTAGTATACCTTCAAAATGTGCTAGTTCACTCAATCATGCTGAGTTAGGCTCTAGTTTTGTTGTTGATTAGTGGCAAAAACGCCTTGGACATCCATGTAATAAATTACTCCATCAAGTACTCACTAGTTGTAACATTTTTTCACAAGCACCTAAGCAATTTAGTGTTTGTTCAACTTATCAGCTTGGAAAGCCTCACAAGCTTCCTTTTTCTGCTTCTATGACTATGTACTCCTCCCCTTTTGAATTGGTTGTATCAGACTTGTAGGGTCTTGCTCAAGTGACTTTAGAGGGATGCTCATACTATGTTTCTTTTCTTGATGCCTATGATAGGTATACATGGATATACTTAATCAGACATAAGTCAGAAGCTGTTGAAAAGTTTGTTCAATTTCAAAATTTTGTTGAAGTTCAGTTTAATTCTAAAATCAAAATGTTTCAAAGTGATTGGGGTGGTGAGTTTAGATCTTTTTCACAGGTGCTCACTAAATCTAGTATGCAACACAGGCTAACATGTCCACATACTTCAGAACAGAATGGTCTTGTGGAAAGAAAGCATAGGCATATTGTTGAAAGTGGTCTCGCATTACTTGTTCAAGCCTCTCTTCCTATGCATTTTTGGACACATGCATTTCTCAGTGTTTTATATTTGATTAACAGGTTTCCCACGCCTATCGTGCAAGGGAGGTCACCTCAAAAATTGTTGTATCAAACTAAACCAGACTACTTGCATCTCAGGGTATTTGAGTGTTGTTGTTATCCTTATCTAAGACCCTAAAATAGGCATAAATTGGAGTTTTGATCCAAGCTATGCACTTTTCTTGGCTATAGTCCTCTTCATAAAGGATACAAGTGTCCTGATGATTTTGGCAGACTCTTTGTCTCTAGATATGTCATTTTTTTAGAAAAGTGTTTCCCATTTGCCTCCAACATGTCCAAGCTCTCTTAAGGACATTCATTGACTGGCCACTAGACTCATTAGAGGGCCTATATTACAACACCCCTAACCCGTCTTCGTTGTTGAATTAGGGTTACAGAGTATCACAGTACAATTCAAAGCATTTGAGTTCAAACAAAATAATTATTCAATTTAAATTCTAACATTCATTTAAACATTTCATTTATAGCATAAAATACACTTACAGGCCTTGAATTGAGCCTACAAGGCCCCAAAAATAATTTGGGAACGTTCGGGGATCATTTTGAAACAAAATAGTAAATTTTTAAAAAAAATGAAAAATTTTGAAAACATGGATCACACGGCCATATGGCCAAGCCGTGTGACATAGCCCAGCCCGTGTGGCTTGAAAACATGGTCATGTAGCCAACTGTGTTCAATTCGAAGTATGGGACGCACGACCGTGTCCCAGCCCGTATGTCCGCCCGTGTGGGTATTCGAAATAGGGTCACATGATCGTGTCGCAAGCCGTGTGCGAGACCGTGTGTGCATTCGAAGTTTGGTCACACGGCCGTGTCACCAGGCCATGTAACTCTCTGAGACCGTATGGTTCATCCTGCATTTAAAATTTAAATGACACACGGCCATGTGTAGTACACGGTCGTGTGATAGCCCGTATGCTTCATAAATTACCCCTAATGCAAGCTAATTAAAACCCAATTACTTAGGCACCAGACCAAACCAATTCAAGATACTTTCATATGATTAAAACACATTCAAAGACATCAAAACATGCCAACAATCAATCAACCTAGGTGCCTAACCAATGTGCCCTTATTGACATCACAATTTGTAAACCAAATCTATAACAGCCCCTAACCCTTATCCGTCGTCGGAACAGGGTTACAAAGCATTACTGGATATTTCAAAACAAATACGAACAATTACATAATAATTTAACATACACATCATAACTTAATCATAATGTCCCTTTATTGAGCCCTCAAGGCCCAAATCACGTGTTAGAAACAAATCGGTATTTAATTGGAAGTCTAGAAAATTTTTCATGAAATTTCAAAAAAAAAAAATTAGGTGCAGGGCTCACACGCCCGTGTGACTCTATGACATGCCCGTGCTTCAGGCCGTGTCCTAACCCGTGTAACTCCCTGACTTACCCGTGTAACCGTGTTCCTCACACGGTTGAGACATATGTCCGTGTCTCTGCCCGTGTGGTAATACCTGAGCATTCTATTTTGAATTTTTAAGATGCAGAGGACACACGACCTAACCACATGCCCATGTGTAAGTCGTGTGTCTCACACGGTCTGGTTACACGCCCATATGCCAGGCCAAGTGGACTCAAAATGAACCTTTAGCATCAAGTTTTACCAACCTTGAAAACTTAAACCACAAGCAATTCAATAACAAAATGTTCAACCAATCCAAATCACCATCAAATACAACCAAACCATGCCAAATAATCAATCTAATGACCTAACCAACATATCAACATAGGTACTTTACATATTTTTATCAAAATTAAACAACATTACTTCATTCTAGCCAATTCTAATAACATATCAATTTAACCCAATTTTGACCTATTTCATACTCATTTTTATAACTTAACATGTCATACAAATATTCACGTATATAAGTAACTAATATTATTTTATAACATTATTTACAATCATTTTCCCAAAATGACATATATAAACATCCTAGGTACATGCCATGGCCAAAAAGAAATTTACTTCACCACTTTGAGTTCGGAATCGGTTTTGGATGCTGATTCGACAATTTGACTTCAATCTAACCTGCGCACAGAAAACCAACCGTACGCTAAGTATGAACTCAGTGGTATTTCTATAATCCGAATACTTTAAAGAATTAACATTATAAAACATACACTTTTAATCATATATAAACATTAACCAATCAATAATTCAATTCATCCATTTAACCTTCATTTCTCATCAATAGCAATTTCAAATAGCTTTTCTTACTTTGGTTCACATATCATTTAGCAATAACAATAATCTTTTCATGAACCCTTGGTTCATGCATTTCATTTGTACAGTTCAATTCAATGTCCAATTTCAAATTCACATTCAATATCATTCAATATCAATCTTATTGCCAATTCATTTATTATCAATTTATTTATTCACCCCTATTAACAAGACTCGAACTTTGGCGGATACACGGATCCAACCAAAACCCACCAGTATGGCACCCAGTGCCTCATCGAATAATTCGAAGTAATAGATTGACACCCAGTGTCTTATCGGCCATGCCGAAGTAAGTTGGTACCCAGTATCTCATCGAATTTATCCGAAGTAATAATATGACACCCAGTGTCTCATCGACTCGTGGTCGAAGTATCCCTGAACACTTCCAATCCTATGGCATGCCAACTATATCTGACTCAGCCCGATACAGTTAATAGGGTTTTCAAATCACATTTTCAATTTTCCAATCAATTCACATTTCAAATAATCACATATAGACTCATAATTCAATTCAATCCAATACCAATACTCACCTCAATACCACTTACCATATATTAAATAATACATACAATAACTAATAATTAGCTTCGGATTATAGAAATACAAACCGTAGTTTCCGAGCTAATCCTCGTTGACTTTGTCTTTTCCTTTCCTAGCCGAGGTCTCCGGCTCAACGTTAGCTACGGAAATCGAAGCAATTTAAAATTTATCAATACAACACAATTTCACATTGAATATTTCAATTTATACTCAACTTTTTCCTAAATTCCAATTTAGTCCCTAACCAAAACTAACTATATTTTCTTCACAATTTGTTATATATTTTCATTCAATTAACACTTAAAACTAAATTTAACTCTCTAATTTCACCATAAATCCCTAATTTCAAAATTCTCTCAATTTAGTCCCTATTTCTCAAAACTTATGATTTATTTTGCAATTCAATCCCTTTCTCACTTCTAACTTGAAATTCTATCAATTTAACTCCTAATACTTCAATTTATTCAACATGAACAACATCTAAAAATTCACTAACTTTCAAATTTTCAACTTAAATCAAGTAGTATTTTGTTCTAGGATTCCAAAAACATAAAAATTTCAAGAAAATGAACTAAATTGACTTACCAAATTAAGCTTGAACCTTAAAACCTTAAATTTTTCTTTTCTTTTTCTTTCTCCTTTCCCCTTCTCTGTTTCATCCCACCTTTTGTTTCTTTTTCTATTTTTCTTTTCTTTTATTTATTTTTTTATGTTATATAATATAATATAATAATTATTACTTAAATAATAAGTAATTATATTTTAATATATGAATTTTATTTTTACACATGTCATCATATCTACCAAACACTTGTCAACTTTTGGGTTAATTGCTTATTTAGTCCCTTAATTTTTCTCTATTCTATAATTCAACTTTTACTCTTAATTTAGACAAATTCACCTAACCAAAACCTAATTAACCACACAACTAACTTCATTTTACGAATCCGTTTTACGAAAATAGAGACCCGAAAATATACTTTTCGATAACCGTAAATTTCAGGTCGTTACAAAATCAAACACTTATCAAGCATCAAACTAATTTGTAATTAGATTCATCATGAGCAAAATAATCACATAGTTAATTTGCCATCCAACCATACCATTTAAGTTTATTTCCAAGAATCCAAAATTCCAACTCAAACTATCACCTTAAATAAATATAATTAGAACTACACAAACATCCCATTTCAATCCATACCTTAAATAACTTATATATATATACATCATCACAAGCATTAAGCAAAAGGCCTAAAGTATTTGCAACCAAATCATTGGATCAAGTTACCAAACATATATATATGACCATAAAATATTGCCAAATCAAGTACCAAACATAACAACATAGACAAACCAACCAAAATTCCTAATATATTCCATTCATAACCAACATCCAAAATAACTCAAAAGATCTACCAAAACAAGAGATGGATGGTGTGTATGCTCTGACTTGAACTTCTGATCTACTAGGCTTCACGATACGTAAGCACAGTATGGTTAATAAGTTCAAGTGTATGAAAACATAGCTTAATTAATAAATTTACTTTACATAAAACATACATGATCCCGAATCTCATTTATGTATTCAAAAATTCTTATTTACATAACAAACCTTAAAACATTAACATAATAGTCATTCAATTGATATCCTTTTCAATATTTCTATTGTTTTGAAGATGCTATTGTATCTTTCAACCAAGGTCTTACACAATCCTAAAATGATGTCATAGTATCTTTCAACCATGGTCTTTTCCTTTTCAAGTATAATGCCATGATATCTTTCAGTCATGGTCTTTCCCTTTTCTCAAATCAACCAATTCAATTACCAATTCATAGATATGTATTTATAGGTATCAATTTACATCTCGGAATCAAATGAATTGCTTTAATTGAAATATGAACTTACCTAGATAGATACATCATGAACACGAAACCAACGTTTATTCCACTACTTTAGCTTTTTCCGCGATTAACGTCTGATTAAGTTGCTTCTTGATCTAAATGGGAATTTCCACTCAATCAATACATTCAAAAATCTCAATAAATTATTCTCAAGCTAAATAGCCCTTTCAATGATATTTACAAAACTACCCCCATCATTTTACTCATTACACAATTTAGTCCATAGACCCGAAACTTACAATTTTACCATTTTTAGCTACTAACCAAGCTAGCCGAATTTATATATTTGTCATCATTTCACAATATTTATATGAAATTTTACTATCTTCTCAAATAGGCCCCTAAACATTAAAATCATCAAAAATCACTTATCAAAATACTTATATTTAATTATCAACCTTAATAATATATCAACTAACTCACAAACATTTCCAATTCATTTATGAAAAGTCCTTAAACTTTTAAAATATTATGAATTGACCCCTGGGCTAGCTAAATTAAGCTAAAACGATAACAAAACTTAAAAATCATAAAAAATGATATCAAAATCAATCACATGCACCCTTAGATAACTTGGTCGAATGCTTCCTCTTAGCTATGGCTTCTTATTTTCGGTTTGTAAAAAAATAATAGGAAGAAGATGATGACACTTTTTTTTTACCATCTTTTATTTTAATTTACAATTTGCTTAATTACCAACTTAACCTTTTAAAATCATTAAAATTACAACAAAACCAATCCATAAACATCCACTAAATTAAGATATGGTATTATTACTCACTAAGTCCTTTAAGTTTTCTTTTTATATCTATTTAACACATTTACTAATAAACCTCAACTTTTGCATCTTTTACACTTTAGTCCTTTTTTACTTAATTAGCTATTTAAACCTTAAAATTTCTTAACGAAAATTTAGTATGACATTATTAATTTCTCGTAAATATTAAATAATTCATAAATACTAACTCACTCACCGAAATAGGGGTCTTGAAACCACTATTTTTCGATACCACTGAAAATAGGTTGTTACATATGTTCCCATTTTGTCATCTCAGGGGTTTGGTTCCCCCACTCTAGCTTCTTATTTCTATACAGGTTCTCCTACAAGATCAGTTGTTGCTACCTTCTCAGTCCCTACAGACAATATGCATTCTCAGGAGTGACTCAGTTTCCAATGCTTCTCATCAGGTTGATTTTGTTCAAAACATTGTCCCTGATCTTGTTCCAGCAGTCAGCACACGTTCCTTACCAGTTTGTTCCAATGTTCATCCCATGCAAACTCGATCCAAGAGTGCATTTTTAGACAAAAGGTTTATTCAGCTGAAGTTTGTGATCAAGAGTCCTTGACTATTGAAAAAGCTTTCAACAGTCCTGAGTGCACCAAGGCTGCTCAATAGGAGTTTGATGCTATTATGAAGAACAACACCTGGGAGCTGGTTCCTTTGCCTCCCAACATGAAATTTGTAGGATGTAAATGGCTCCTCGAGTATGGTTTCACAAGCTAAAGGAACATCTGGTAGCCTCAGGGTTTGTGTTGTCTAAGTCTGATGCTTCTTTGTTCATCAAAATTTCTGGAGAAATGGTTCTTTATGTTTTAGTCTATGTTGATGATATCATTGTCACAGGGAATCAGGCTGCCTATGTGGATGATTTTGTCAAGTCTTTGGAATTAAAGTTTTCCCTCAAAGACTTGTGGCAATTGCATTTTTTTCTTAAGAATTGAGGTGTCTTACACTGCTGATGGATTGTTCCTCAATCAAAGGAAATACATTTTAGACCTGTTAAAGAAGTTTCAGATGGAACAATCGAATGGTTCTCCCACTCCCATGGTTAGCTCTTGCAATTTTTCTGCTCATATTGGTAATCCAGTTGAAAATGACTCAAGACTATAGTAGCATTGTGAGAGCTTTACAATACATAGTCATTACTTGACCGAAAATTGCCTTTGTTGTCAACAAGGTATGCCAATTCATGCATAAACCTCTTGATCAACACTTTAAAGTAGTCAAAAGAATTCTAAGATATCTACAATGCACTATGGATTATGGCATCTCCTTCAAAGTTGCATCTTGCTTGTCTCTGGTTGGATATTTTGATGCAAATTGGGGAACTGATCTTGATGACAAACATTCAACCACAGGTTTTTATGTCTTTCTAGGAGGCAGTCTTGTGTCTTGGGGCTTGAGGAAGCAACAAGTGGTCTCTCGTTCCACTGCAGAAGCTGAGTATAGAGGCTTAGCTCATGCTACTGCAAAGATTCTATGGTTGGAGTCCTTGCTATTTAAGTTAAAGGTCTAAATTGATGGGAAGGTTGTTGCGTGGTGTGACAACTCAGGTGCAGTGGTTGTTTTAGCAAATCCAGTTATGCATTCTAAGTTCAAGCATGTAAAATTGGACTTGTTTTTTGTTCGAGAGAAAATGGCTACTAGCAAACTAATGGTTGGTCATGTTCTATCACAGAATCATATTGCAGATGTGCTTACTAAGCCTCTGTCAGCTCCCTTTTTCAACAAGTTCAGGTCTAGTCTTTGTGTAGTTAGCAAGTATGAACACATATAGACCAGAAGTTGCAAGGAGAAGGAGAAGATGGGAAAATATTAAGGTATAAGCATGGTTGAGCTAACTGAAGCCTTGTGTAGTTACTTCATTTTGTTAGTAGGTTGATTAGTAGTTAGGTGATACAGTTAAGCAATATGTTAGGTGTTAGTTAAGTCAGTTGATTTGTTGTAATCAGTTCATTTCAGTTGGTGTATCGACTGAGAATCAGTTAGGCTTGATTGTTAGTACTAAATCTCTTCGTTAATGCATTAACTAAACTTGTAAAAATGAGATGGCTCGGTCCTTTGAGATTATTAGAGCTAATTAAATAAAACAGTTTCTCTTCTTTCTTGATCTATGAGTGATTCAAACAAAGTTCATGTATGTTTTTTATATTTATCTCTTTCTTTCTTTTTTTTATTTTAAAAATCCTTAGATGTATCAAAATATAGAATAATTAAGCTTCAAAAGTTTTTTTATGCTTTTCAATGGTTTAATCATTTTAGTGATTGGTTTACAGCGGATTGAGTCTTAGCTCGATTGGCATGAGCATTGTTGTCAATGCAGGAGGACGTGGGTTCGAATGCATTAAAGTGTATTATCCTCCTATTTATGGGTTGGGAGGGGCTATGGGTAGTTCTATGTATTGTTTTGTGTCAAAAAGAACAGATATGATCAAAACCTAAAATAAGATTATTAAAAAAGAGAGAGAGATTGGTTTACATGTTAAAATTTAAAGAAAATTGGAAGATTTGTAAATAAAGGAAAAAGTGAATTTGATCTCCTAAATCTTTTTAAGTTGTGAATGTGACAACGTTTTTCTTGATTTTCTTGTTCTTTTTAAATGTCAAATCTTTCATGAATTATAGCATTTGATCACGCAATCACGATTTCCCACATACTATTTGTGTATATTCAAAAAGATGATCATTTCATGGACAAACCTAATAGTAATTGATCCCCTCCTTTTTCACTTTTTTTCATCTTTGAAAAACCCAAATACAAACAAAAACTTTAAAACTATTCATCTAAACCTTAGGTTTAAATCACAATGTCAGCATTGTTAGTGTGAGGATCAATTCTAGAACATTCAACTATGATAACATTAATTATAATTAATGAGGATTTAAATCCAACTTTGATACCTCTTTACCATTTAACTAAGATTAACATTAATACACCATTCTTACTTTTTTATTTAATGTACAAAATTGAAAGAATAAATTAAAATAGGGATAAATTTTAAAACATTATATTAACTTTGATTAAATGTGTAATGTTATGTATAAATTCTGATTTTGTACATAAAATTTTCATTTGATTTAATTTTCACAAATTACTAACATAATTATTAATATAAAATCATTCCACGTCTACATATTGCATCCACAAATGATTATATTTCTCTAATATAAAGATAAATTGATTTTTAAAAAATTTATAAAATTGAATCATTATGTATCAAATTATAAATTAAATTAAAATTCATGTACCTATTAATTATTATTAAGTAATAGAATAGAAATATAAGTACAGAGATCTACAGTTGCATCATAAATACGTACATATAAGATATTGAAAGTTGAAATAACATATGGTTAAAGAGATGTTGCTATTTTGTGGAGATCAATGCAAGAAACCGATGTCAATAGAAAGACTTGTGTTTATAAGATTCATCCCCTCATTACCCTTTGTATTTTTGCAATTATTAACAATGGATTTGAAACTGTTGACTTGTAAGGCTGCTATACATGTAATTAATGACATTGTTTGGATTGGATCTTCAGGATTTACTTCATTCATATAAAAAAATAATAATAATAATAATAAGCTAATTCAGGTGATATAGTTTTTAATATTAAATATTATATCACTTGCATCTTAATTTTATTAATGAATTTTTCAACATTCAACTCTACCCTAAAAGCTTCAATCCTATATATGAATCCTAAGGATAAATTAATTTATTAATTGAGGTAATCGAGAACTCATCACCTCTCGAATGTGATGAGAAATGGAAATTATAAAATTTAACAGTTGACCCATTTGCTTTCTTTAATCCCGGATTTTATAATGCAAAACAAAATTCCAATAACAACTAAAATTAAATCCATCTAATACCATACCATGGACTGTCTTACTACTACATTTATGTGAATCTACAATTTTCAAACCTGACTTTAACATTTGATACAAAATCCCAATCTTTTTCTTTTATCATTTTGATTTCCCAAATCCCACTCCTATTTTTTTATTTTATTTTTTTATTTTTATTACAAAAATATGGAGCATATAAAATAGTTTCGGTTAAATCCTACTATTAGTTACTTCACAAAAGTTTTGAATTAATGTTAAACCTGTTTGTTTAAATTCAATTACCAACACAATTCTTGTACTATACCTACAATTGTAAATTTAACTCATATTTTTCAATTGGATCTTAATACAAATGACAATTGTTAATCCATTATTTAAATTTTTAGTGAGTAATATATAAAAATAACAAGCTGACATTATATTACACATATAATAATATATTTTGGCGCATCAAATTTTGAAAATAATTATCATATAGTGAAAACTGAAATTTTAAAATTTTAAAAAAGTACTAAGGACTAAAAATAACCAAATTAAAATATAAGGACTAAATCCACAACTTCCATAATGTATGGGGACTAATAGCGGAATTTAACCAATAGTGTTCACATTTTAACGGGTGGGCCTACCTAACATATAGGCAACAGGTTAATGAAGATTTAAAGAGTTGGACCCAAAGAGTAACGGTCCTTTAAAGCAAACTACCAAACAAACAAATTAGTTTTTCATAAACCAGAAAAGTCAAAGATCTAAATAAAAATCTCACTTTTTTTTAATTTTATGGTACCATTTCAACACACTATAATAATAGCACTATTACTCGGACACACCATCCATCTTCAATTTTCTTTTTACTACCTCTCATCTTTTTATACTTACTAAACCATTCACTACATCACTACTAACCAGAATCTTTAGCTTGTTTTCATACCCAAATTGCTTTTATGGGAAACAATAATAAATCTAAAGTAGAAACACAAGAAATGAAAAAGGGTACCCAAAAGAACATACAGAACTAATTTTTCTTTCCTCTTTTCTTCAATTTCAAATGATAAAATAAATAAACCATAAGCTATTTGTTGAATTGTGTCCCCTCAACCACTAGTTAAAACCCAGAGACTGAACTATTTACCCCCACATCCTTACATTGCAGACATAATATAAACCTATTCCCACCCCCTCTCTCTCAATCTTGTTTTTATACCTTAGAAAATCCTATGTTAAAAACCCAGGTAGAATTTAGGATTGGATCCGTTGTAACTTATTCCAATCCACTGTCACTGATGATAACAGGCACATCGTATTTTCATCTCAATATATAAAGCAAAAAAAAAAAAAAAAACTGGGTAAAAAAGGGATAGCCACTTCACCCATGCATTCAAATTTTATCAAGTGGATTAAACATTTTGACGAGTCCAAGCTGCTCCGTTGGAATCCATTGAGCTCGATCCAGATAAGGCATCACCATGAGTCCCATTTTGAGAGTTTAATGGACTTAATGACTGCATTAGCTGGGAAACTTTTGCGGATGGTTTCAATTTCATGTACTGCAGAAAAAAAATTGTAATAAGGTTTTTTAGGAGATGGGATATAAGAGATTTCAAAAGAATAGCAGAATCTAACTGCACAAGAAAGTTTGACTACCTGTTCGAAAAAGGCACTAATCTCCTCTTCTGTAAGACCATCATCATCTTCAGCATTCTCTTCCCAACCAAGGGAACGTAAAAACGCAGCCTCTTCCTCATCAGGATAAAGGTACGCATCAGGTCTTGAATGCTGATCTCTGTTGCTAGAACCGTGCTGAGACTCAGCATAAGCATCTCCATTCAAGGCCACTTCACTCCTATTGTCAGTTGGCAAGTCAGCAATTGAGATCTCTGATGATGGAACACCCCCATCCTGCAGAGTAACAGAAGTGCTGGAATCTTCAGTGCCAAGTTCGTCAGACTTCTCTGAGACAGGTGGTGACACAGCAGAGCCTGAATCAAGGACAGAGGAAGCAGAATTCGAAGTAGATTTCTTCTTTAAAAGGTTGAAGAAGTCATTCCTACTTTGGGCTTGAGCAGTTGCTCTCTTCTCCATGGTCATCCGTAATGGAGTCTGATTACGCTCAGCAGTGGCAGGCCTGGGGCTATTGCCTGAACTCCTAAAGGGAGCAGATGCAGCAGTTGATTGAGTGATGTTTATTGTACTATTTGCAAATTTGTTGCTTCCATTAGTAGGACTCAAGTTATCCCTTGTGGTTATTGAGGAGACACCATTTGATTCTCGTGATGGTTTGAGTATAAGAAGCCTGCTCTCATTAGAAACTTTTTGACTGTCAGATCTTGAAGTTCCACCACGAGTGGAACCAAAAGAGAGTGAAGGATGCAGCTGCTGTCCAACTTTAGGCCTTGATTTCTCTGAAGGACTGACCACCTATTGAGAAAAACAAGAATAATATGCAAAAATTTCAGCAATTTGGTAAGAAAATTAGAATAATATCACTAACACAGTATAAACCAAATTTCTCCATTTCTTTGCTCATTCCCTTTTTAGAAACTTATATCTATTAGATAAAAAATTTAATTTACAATACCTAGGGTGAAGCAGTGCTACCTTGTTGCAACTAGCAAATCACCACGATGTGTTCTTAATAAGAAAATACATACATAGAGAAGCTTAACAACAGCTCACCAGAGTTTTAGGCGTCGATACTGTCACTAAGGGAATTAGTTGCCTCGACTGTTTGATAGCCAGCTCCTCAAGCCTTTGAGTTTCAACATTTAACTACATCAAGGAACACATCAGATCTTGTTTCAGCACTAATATAATTGCTAAAGTATAAACTTAAGAACGGAACAATAGTTCAAGTTACCAAGGGAGGTGTACGAGCACGAGAGGGCCCCTGAGCCACTGCTTCAGCCATATTAAGGCCTGTCATCGTAGTTGGAGTTGAGCCTGCAGGAACATTTTGTGAAGCAACTGCAACACCTCTGCCACTGTTTCCCACACCTACTGGGATGTCTGCCAAAGCTGATGTCCTGCCATCACTGCCAAGGACAGGTGAGGTACCCACTGGCAAGCTCTGCACAGGATTAGTCAAGCCCGGAGACAAAATCCTTCCTATTTCAGACCCAACTTGTCTTACTTCAGCACCAAGTGAAGGAAAATCACGTTCAAATGCAGATTTATTACCAACAGCAGCAACTGTGCTAAGTTTACCATTACCACTGCTATGATGGCTTTTGCTGGTGCCACTTGATTCATTTGTTGCTTTCCTCGGCCATGTGTCACTGTGCTTCCCAGTTTTCAAAGACTGAGAACGCCGCAAAACATCCTTCTCAAACATACTTGGCAGCAGATTATCCAGAGAATCAGAATAGTTTCGGTTCCTATGGTCACCGAGAACAGCATTCTTCCTATCATGGTAACCATTACTAACCTTTTCCCAATCCCTTTCCCTGTGGCCTTTACCAAAATTGCTGTAAGACCATGAGTCAGAAGCACCTTTGCTACTAGAACTCCTCCTAAAATAGGCAGAACTGGCCCTATCCAAAACAGATGTCCGGCCTATGTCACCATCACTGTCAACAGACAACTTATTTCTGGCATGCCTCAATGCAGAATGGTTGTCTATAACAAAATAATAGAATCAAAGATTAGAATTTAGAAATTTACTTTTAATTTTGCTTGAAAACAATGACAAGGAAATAATTTTCAAACTTAGTTAAACTGTCAAGTACCATCTGAAACTAGGTCTAAAAGTTGCAGGCAACTACATAGAAAAATTAACTTCTAGAGACATACCTCTAAATGTAAAATGAAAAGGAAACTTGTAAAATTTTACAATATCATCCTCTTTTCACAAGCAAAATGAAGATACCATATGCATCATGAAAAATGAGGAATGTATTACAATAGTTTGAGTGCTATATGCATCATCAAATGCTACTATTAAATCTATCCTAAAGATAACAACCATCACAGACTTATCAAGGCCATAATGCAAGAAACAAATAATACAGATACAAACTAAAATTACCTGAATGTGAAGATGATGATGTAAACTGATTATTTGAATTGCCACTACCAGTAAGGCTACCACTGCTCTTCAACCATTCCGGTACCAATGAAGGCTCACTTCTTTCCATAACTCTTGCCAAACATGATAATAAAGAAAGAAAAATTTTCCAATTCTGTTTCTCTTTTCTCCAGATTATAACTTCTCAATATTCCCAAAAGTGTTATGTTCCGTTAAATCCAGTTTCACTTACCAAATAGCTTACTTAACATGAACCTCAAAGTTTCTGAAAACTATAAACCAAAATCTCCCAATTCCAAAGTTCTTCTGTTTGAACTGTAACTAGGGTTGTGTTTTGTGTTCCTCCTATACAATATACTCTCTTTAAGATTATTAAATCAGCCAATCAAGTCAATCAATTCAAAGAAACTAGAATTATGGCATTGCTGAGCAATAAAACATACTTGAAGATTTTCCAAAAAATTCTTCTCAAAAATGGCTACTCTGTGAAAAGCGCTTCTGCAATTAAAAGGACTTGGTCATTTGTTGTTTTTCCTTTGTATTTCAATTTCAATAAAAAAGGCTGCTTCTAGGGTTCTTCAAAAACTCAAACAAGAACAAACTAAAAAGATGACAGTTTTACCCTTTCAACAAGAAAGTACAAAACGAGGCGGCTCTCTATGAAAGAACCTAGACCCAATATGGTAAATAACCAGAAAAATTGAACCCTAAAATATTCCTATACCATCCTTTCAACAAACCTTCTCAAAAATCCAGGTTTATTTTCTTTTTTCCTTTTTTTTTCTACTATAAACAGTAGAGTAACAGAGTAAAAAAGGAAACGAATTCTCAGATTATCGTTAGGATTATCAGTCGCTAACCATCTAAATCACCGAAGACAGATTTAAAAAGTAAAAAGAACCTCAATCGTACGGCTCTCGACGCTTCGGCGTCCTCAATTCTCTTGCGGTGTGCGTCAGCGAATCAATTCAAAAGAAAGAAAGAAAAAAACTATCAGAAACCAGAAGGAAAATAAGGAAGTAAGTCAAAATAAACAGGTGATTTTTTTCCGGTATTTTTGGCGTTAAGGAAACGGATGAAACGACGTATTATTTATGGTGTGAACTTCTGGAGAGAGGAAAATGCTTTGGAATTGCGCCGGTGAAGAATGGAAGAGAAAGGGTGCAAATTTTTCTTTCATATATATGAGATGGAAACAAAGGGAATAAAATATTAAATATTATAAGAAGTGCAATTTTTGTGTACTTCTTTTTCTTTTGTTTTTTAATTTATTTTCTTAAAAGATATTATTATTTTGGATTATCCTCTTGTTCACGATTATTGTTGGAGTAAAAAAAAAATCACAACCATATTTCATTTGTTTTTAGACATAGTAAAATAATAATAAAATTATAAAAAATTGATAATAAAAGTGTTTATAAATCAAATTAAACTGATTTTTTTAAAATAAATAAAATTTGAGTTTGAGTCTAACTAATCCAATAGATTGTTTTATTTTTATTTAAGTTTAATTATAAAAATATATAATTATTTAATACAGAATATAAAATATTACCATGTGTCCTTTTTTTTTTGAATTTTATATTTTTTATTCCACTAATAATATATAAATTTATTTTTATATTTTTAAAATTTTAAATAAAAAATAAAATGAGCCGGAATTAAAAAATATAAGTCCAAGTTGAACCGTAGTAGGTTGAGATAATATTTGCGGAAATTTTTTATTTTATCGACTTTAAACAAAATAATTATCCTATTATCATTATTATAAAAAAGGCTTCTTCTTTTTTTGGTTTTATGTTACCCTTTCAAAAACACTTAACAAACAACAACCGTGACTCTTAATTTTTATATCGGGTCAAGTCGAGTGGAACCGAACCGGGTTGACTTCTTTTCTATTTAACGCACGGATTTGGTGTACTTGGCCTAGGCCCATTGGTCATGGAGGTGCGAAACTTCCTCCATAAGCTAAGGGAAAAAGAAGAAAAAGATTTATTAGATTTGTTTGTTTGATTTTTTTTTTTTTAAAACTTCCTCACACCTACTCAAAACTCAAATCATTTAGGAGGGCAAAATGAAATGGAAGGAAAACATTTGAATTACCGATAAATCAATGACTGAATTTTCTCATTAACTTTTTTCTCCAGAAAATTCCAAAATTTTGTGAATGTTAAATTCAGGTATATACCAAACACAAATTTTTTAAATCTTTTTAAAAGAAAAAACTTTTTATATATTTTAAATATTATTACACTATCAATTTATATGAATATTATTGTCAATGTAGGACACGAAAGAACAGATATGATCGGGAGATTATTAAAAAAATATATTATTAGACTTTATTAAGTCTTAAAACATAAATATTCATATACAAAAACTTTAAACAAAATGGAAAATTCAAATAGCAAAGCAGGAAACAACTACTGTACCACAATGGAAAGGCCAATTAGTTTTTTATTACTTTTTCTTTTTCGTGTTTCTTTCACTCCTGCTGAACATGGAATAGGCGTATAATTGTCGACAAATTTCACCATACGAACAAAAGAAATGTAGGCAGCATCAAGTGGAAACTTCAATCTCCAGATTTGTCACCATATGAACAAGGGTTATATAAAGTTGTTTGAATCAGCAGTAAGCAGTAAAATAGTTGTCTGAGCACAATCAGAAAGACTAACCTTGGTCATAGAGATTTTTCTATTAATACTACTGACTTGCATTGGCTCTACCAGTGAATTTGTGCAGGCAATGTACCCCTGTAAGCATCCGAGACAGCTGCAGTGGTTTCGGAGAGACTGATTCTCATCTCGGAAATTTTGGATTCGACATGTTGTTTATATTTCGAGAGAGAATCGGCCAGCATTAAGAGCTCGCGTGCATGCATCTGAGTTTCCTCTTCACTTTGCTGGATTGCTTCTTGCAACCTCAGCTGTGAAGCCTTTGTTGAGAAAAAAAAAAGATAATGTTAATTAGGGATCATTGAGACACTCCTATATGGTCATAACCCTTATTATTTTATGATGATAAAAGCTGCTTTAAACGATGAGGTCGACAGAAGAGGCCTACCTTTAGAATCTCTGCTGCTTCTCTTTCTGTGACATCCAATTTATGAGCCTCAATTTGGATATCCTCAACCATTTTCTTAGCTTCTGCTGTGGATCTATCACCATATTCTTGCATTTCCTTCTTTAACAAATTTATTTGGGCTTCAACCTAACAATAATGGTAACAAAATGTCATTCTCTAACACTGGTCCCATATAAACTACAAGGTAGAGCATTTTCCGACATTAGCACCATTCAAATGTAGAAAACCTACTCTAGCATAGGGGGATAGGGGAAGAAAAAATAAAGGTCGAGACAGAATATAGTATTAATAACACTGCGAGTTCTGTGCCAAATTTGAGAATTACTTGGATGCTATTTCATTGGTTGTGAAAATTGTTCAACAATTAAAAAATCATGGAAAGCCAAAGTTTTCTTATTGAGTTCATCGAAAAAAAAAAAAACAGAAGGAACCGAACATAATAACCTAATTAAACAACAAAAACAAGTGAGAGAATGCGAAAACTAGTGCAAGCGTCATCTTGCAATGCCTGCATGCTTAGATACCTCAAAGTGGCAAAAACAAAGATCTAGACCATCACCTAACCGAAGCTTGAAGCCTTAATCCAACATGTAAGACAAGCAAAAGCCTCCATCTGAATTTCAGAGTTTTGATACTATAGGCCATAAGGGACTGAGTTATCAAGAATAAAGTTTCAGCCTTGGAACATTAAATTTTTGTGGACAATATCTGTGCACCTGACAAGCATGAGCTGCTTTTGTTTGATCCACATATCGTATCTTTGTTACATGGCCGAGAAAGTATGGTTTACAGAATAAATCCTGACAGGTAAAATACACGCTAACCATGACATGCACCAAAGGAAGTAGAAGAAAACGATAACATCTATTCACTACTTTCACAGATTGAAGACCTGATTTCAAAGCACTTACTTCATCAATATGGGATTGTAGCACAACAGTACGATATTTTTGGTTCTCAATCTTGATATTCATTTCTTTTGATTGTTGCTGAAGAATAATCACGTCTTCAAACTTTTCCTTAGAACCCTCCCTTATTTTCTCAGCATAACTTTCCAGCTCAGATTTAAGTGTAGCTTTGTAGTTGATCCCGATCACCTCAGCAGGTGTTGAGCCTTTAGGATTCACCTCATACTGGAAACCATTACCAAGCTTTAACCTGAACACCACACAGAAAGTGATAGCAGTGCTGTTAGTTGCTACCAAGCACTAGGTAAAAAGCTGCATAATTTGACAACATGCTCAAGTTAACAAATTTAATAGACTCTACAGAACAAAACCAGAGAAGATAATCTTGAGCAGAATGAGAAAAGAAACTTATCCAAAACCCCAGGGTCAGAGATCAGAACAACTCTCGGGCTCAAAATAAAGCTGCTAAAACTGAGCAAATTTGTTCAACCAAACACCTAAGGGGGTCAGCTTTCAAGGGCATGCATACAACAAATTGTTTAAAATGTGGAGTATCATTTATCCAAAAGTTTTCCCCCCATAGACTCACCTTCATTTTCAGGAATCATTCCTTAATGCTAAAAACTCGGGCATTTAAGTTCCACTTTATAGCATAAAGGAAGAAACCCCTAATCTTCAGTATTGATATTCTTAGATTTCAACTAAACTTATTAGTAATAAATAAGAAATCAAATTCGACATCACATGCATGAGCAATAATTGTTGGAAAGATATCATTAGAAATAAACATGTAACACAAAAGCAAAACTAAAGCTCACAAAACCTCCTAATTGCTGGGTTGCAATCCATTGCAAGCGCGACAAGCTCCTTAAATTTCTGCCCAATAGTAGAATCAAGATCCCAAGACTTATCTTCCCATGAATTCCTTGCAATTTCTGCCTCTGAAATATCCCTCTCCACAGCCTGCATCTCCCTCTTCATCCTCTCTATATCTCTGGCATTAAAAGTTTGTAACTCCACTCTCTTTTTAAACCCCTCATTCTCCTCGCAAATTCGCTTCCTCTCCTCTTCTTTCGCATTCAACTCCTCCTCCTTTTCCTCCAACACCTGCTCCATTGCATCAATCCTCCCCGTAAACTCTGCAATCATAGCATGAAACTTCTTCACGTCTTCCTCTAATACGTTCTTCTCCTTCTCTAACGCTTCCCTCTCCGTTGGCCCCGTCCTTAATGCCTCTGCTTTTGCCTCCAGTTCTCCAACACTCTTTTCCAAAGCCCTGTTGCTCTCCGCCACGTTTTCCCTCTCCTTCTCGACCTTCTCCATAAACTCCTTGTCTAAAACCTCCAGTTTATCGTCCTCTCCCTGTATATATCGCATATAACTCTCCAATGCATATTCATTCATGCTATTATTTTGAGCAAAATAACTTGTGGAATTCTGAGATATATGTTCATTGAAGATTGCTAGTTGGACCAACCAGTGAAGGATACCAAGCCAGTTAGGCCAGTTGTGTAGGGAATTAGGGGCACGGAATGTGGATTTGTTGAATTTGAAGGGGCAATTAAGGGATTTGAGGAGGAAAGATAGGTCGTCTTCGAGTTTGGAGCAAGGGAAATCGATCATGGAAAGAAGGGATGTGAGGATATTTGAGAGGTCCTTGGCGGAAGGGGCCTGAGAAGGTCTGGTGGAAATAGGATGAATGGAATGGGAGGATAAGAAGGTATTGATGGAGCGGATGGTGGCCACTTGGAAGGCGCGATCGGAGTAGGGTTCGGCGGCGGAAATGGCGCGGCCCATACCAATGGAGGAGGGCCGGCTGCTGGCATCGGAATCACGCGACTGTTGTATTGGCGGAGGATGGAAGGAACCGGTGGCACGGCCGCGCACGGTGCCCCTCATTTTCCTCGGTCTAGGCAAGGCGGTGCTTCGTTATTTTGAATTCTTCCGTTCACTTCGCAGCGTTTTTTCTTCTTCTTTGGGCTAGCTTTCACATGTTCAGCTTTTTATTTCCCGCCTAAGAGGTTTTTGTTTGAAACTAGAAAGTGATAGTTCCCATTGGGACCTACAGTGAGGCCAACGATGTCGTTTTATTTATCCCCATTTTATTTGAAAATTGGCCATATTGCTTTTAAACACTTGTATTAATTTTTGAGAATACATTAACTTTGATTTAGTGTAATTATATATATATGATGGTTTAACTATAGACATTTAAACAAATAAATACATAAATTTATTTTTATATTGGGGTGTCGAAACCATTTTTTTTAAAACGGGGATCGACTAGGGTTTAAAAAACAAAAATAAGAATGGGAGTCGCCACTGATCTTTATTAGGTGTGATCGGATCACCTTTGTTTTAATAAAACATTTTGGTTTACTAAAACAGTGTTTTTGGTCTACGGGATTCGAAAAAAAATCGGGTTCGGGAGTCGGTTACGTGCGAGGAAGGATTAGCACCCTCGTCACGCCCAAAATTGGTACCAAATTGATTAATTAGTGTCTCAATATCGAAAGTTGAAAAAAAAAGATTTTAAAAATACGATCTCTTTTAAAAATGTTTAAATTTTCTCGAATTGGATATTAAGATTCTCTCGCTCCTAAGGAATAAAATATCGCATCCAGTACGTTAGGACACAACAATTTAAATCCTCGAATCCAAGATCATCTCATGATTCCCGAGACTCATGCATTGAAAATATCAAAAGGATATTCGATTATTTGGCCAAGCGGAAAACCGAAACCCAGCACGTTAGGGCACAATTTCTCAGATTTCCAAACACAGAATATTGTCTTATTTTGAAAGCTTTTATTAAGCGATTATAGAATGGACTCAAAAATATATTTGTTTATCTTGTTAAAAGATAATCAATATCGGGCGAAAGTGGGAATTTGAATCATGATGCAATAACAAAAAAAGTAGTTACAAGCATGAATAGTGATACATGACAATAATATTATACGAATGAATAACTATAATACAAAAGATACGAAATAAACGAAATAAAATACACACAATGGCAATAATCTCACAATATACATTATTTAAACATTAACGTTAATAATCAAAGAAAAATGAAATAAATAATATGCAAAACAATTTAAAGTAGATAATGATTTAAAAAAAACAATCCAAAATAAAATAATAAAAAGGTTTAAAATAAACAAAATAAAATATTTTAAATAGATAACATATAAAACGATTTATGCTAAGTAATATATATAAACATTTAAACTATATGATATATATACAAAAATTTGAAAATAAATAATATATATATAAATTTAAAAAACAAATAATGTATAAAAGGTTAAAAAATAAACAGTATATATAAACATTTGTAATAATAAAACAATTTAGAAATAAATAATAAGACAATTTTAAATAAATAATATAAAATTTTTAAAATAAGTACTTTAAAAAGTTTAAAATAAATACTATAAACGGCAAGTTAAAGTTATTAGTATAGAATAATTTAAATAACTAATATAAAAAATTAAAATAATAATATATACAAAGCATCTAAAAATGAATAATGTATAAAAAAGTTTAAGATAAATAATATGTAAAAGAGGAAATTTATACAAATGATATATAAAACAGTTTAAAGAAGAATGACAAATAATAATAATAGTAGTAATAATAATAATAATAACAATAATAATAATAATAATAATAAACAAATGAAATAAATAAAAATAAAAATAGATAAATAATAGTAATAAGAGTATAATAAAAATAAGAGTAACATTAATGACTATAATAATAATATTATTAAAATTAATAATAATAACACTATAATTACAAAAATAAACAAAGAAGGACCAAGTTGAAATCGAGAATAAAATTAAGGGGCTGAAATTGTAATAAATAAAATAAAAGAAGGGATATGGACTTAAATGGAACGCGCATAAAACAAAGAGGACCGAATGGGAAAATTTCCCGAGCCTTGATGCGGCTGCGTTTCAATATGGACAAAATGGAACAAGCGTGAAATTATTGGGCCAGATTTAAAAAAGACAAATAAACCTAATTGGAATAGGCTGAAAAAGCGGAAGGGCCAAAAGCGCAAATAGCCCTTTCGCTTAAGAAACACGCGGATCCTAAGCAAAGCGGGTCGGGTTCGGGTCAGCCTCCCCAAAACGACGCCGTTTTGGCGTCTGGGGAGGCCTTATTGAAACGACGCCGTTTCTATCATTATAAAAGCCAATTTTTTGGCTAAAAACTTCATTTTTCTCCTCTTCAAAAAAAAAAAAAAAAACTAGCAGAATCCTCTCAAACCCCTCTCCCCCTGGCCCGATCTCCGGCCAAGGGCTCGGCCATCGACCGCCGCGCCGACCGTCAGTCGTCGGCGTCGGCACCGCCGCATATGGCGGTCGAAAATCTGAAAAAAGACACATTTTCGCTCTTCGCATATCCGAACCCCTCGAAGCGTCGTTTTTCATCGGAAACGACAGCGGCAGAATACGAAAGGTTAGACGATCTCCCCTTTCTTCGTATTTCTTTTTATTATTTCTCTCTAAAACCGGTAAAGAGATAGAGGGAAAAAGAAAAGGCACCACCTTTTGTTTTTGATTTCTTGTTGTTTTGAATCTCTGTTTTTTTATTCGAAAAATCCCCTAAAATAAAAAAGCAAAAAAAAAGAGAAGACCTTGGCTTGTTTTAATTTTTTTTGATTGTATTCGATTGTATCCGTCTCTACATTAGTGTTTCGTTCGGTTTATATAACCGAATAGAATAATACAATATAATCCTATTTGCTACTATTTTTTTTATCTTTTTCTGCTATTTCTTGCTGTTGTTTTCTTTGTTCCTTCTACAGGGGTCTTTGAAGAGTCAACAGAGGCGAGGGTTGGACGTTTGTTGCTGTTTTGGTGTAAGGGTTGAGCAGAGGGCGCGTCAGGGGGGAGTCTCGGGACGAGGCGCCTTGGGACAACCGAGGGAAGCCTGCGGCGCTAGGGTTTCAAAAACCCTAGCTTATTCTGATTTTAATTTTCGGGCCATAGAGAAATTTGGGCTGTAATTGGGTCTTAGATTTTAATTTGGGCTAATCAAGCCCTAGTATTTGTAATGGACTGTAAGATTTTTTGGACTTTTGTTGTTTTTGTTTCTTTCTTTTGTTTCTAATTTGGGCCCGGGCAATAATTGGGCCTTACAGTAATTATTTGTGGATGAAATATATAAGCATAAAATGATGTTATAATGATAATTGTGTTAATAATTTGTGAGAATTGGATTAAATTAATATTTCATGTATAAAATTATACAAAACTAAAAATTCATGTATAAATTTACACATTAAACAAAAATTCATAAATAATTTTGAGATTTATCCTTACTTTTTTTTATCAAAGTTTGATTCGGAATTAAGAGGGATTTAATATTTTTCCACCTCATGATTTTAATGGAATATGATTAATGTAAATATGATTTTGCAACAATTTGTATACATTCAAGGTTTGATTTACTACACATTTTTTCGGGGAATATAATTATTTATGAAATTATATTTTATTAATTAAAAGTTAATATTAAAATATTTTAATAGTTTTTAATCAATTTTGTTACTAATTACGAACCCATTAGCAAATATAACAAATGTTAATTTTTCTATCCATTTTAAGGTGACTTGACAAAAATGTAAGTTCAAGAAATAAAAATACGAAAATTTAAATGGAGGGTTAAATTGACTTTTTTTGGTAAAATTTAAGGTCCAAAAAAGTTATTATGCCTTTAAATTAATACAAGTCCTACAAACAATTAGAGATGTTTATGGGTCAAACCGAGTTAATTTGAATTAAGCTATATTATATGGTATTAGCACAATCTACACTTGACTAAGTTTAACTCGACCTGAACATTAAATTTTATTCAATTCCACTTATGTTTGTAAATAGGTCAACTCAGACATATTTATCCTCGTTGATATTTTCTTTTAAAAACTTACTATTAAATTTTAATTTATGTTATTTTTTAAAATTTAATATTTCATAAAATAATATGTTTTTTTTTTAATTTGAACATTTACTCCTTAACACACTACATATTATTTTAAATTTATTTATTTTGGATAAATCTATTTTTACTATCCAAAGAATGGTACCAGCCAAAATTCATTTACAACTTACAAAATTGAATTAAACAAAAACTTCTATGGCAATACCCCAATCTACACATAATTTTATATTCATAACATCAGCTCTATTTATTACTCAAATTTACTGAAAATGTGGTGAATTTGTATTAAAAACTCAAAACTCAAAACTTGAAAGCTAAAACTAGTGAGTTTGTGGTCTAGCGAATTCATTGGACCTCCAGTAAAATGAGTAAATTCTATTTTACCCTTTTTCACATTTTTTTAATATTAGCTTTGTTATAGTATTTTTAATATAATAGTCTGTTTGTTTACATGTAAAAAGTTTTACAGAAAATATTTTCTGTATTTTCTTGTGTTTGTTTCACAGAAAATAGTTTGGTCAACGGAAAATGACTTACAGGTCAAGGTAAAATAAGCCCTTTTTTTTATTGTAAAATGACTTAACCTTTTGAAAAGCGCAAGTCATTTTCCAGAAAAGAGCTCATCTATAAATAATTTTATTTTTATATAAAAATTAACTTAAATCAAGCTTAATATTATTATATTGATAATAAATTTTATTTTTATTTTTAAAATATTTAAAATATTATATTTTTCAATATTATTAAACATACATATTTAATTATTTATATTTAGTGTCCTAATTTGACTTTTACCTTGCATAGAGCAATGAAAACGTCGTGAAACGTGAATTCCTTAATTTCATTTATTTCCGTTTGGTTATTAGGTCTTAAATCTATGGGAAAATAGGTAAATTAAAGGTGTCACTAAATCGAATAAGATAATCCCTCTGAAACCAAGAGTACTGTCCACAGAGTCCTAGAGAAAGCGATATCTGTTGCGGCTTGGAATGGAGGAGGGTGGTGGTGGAGAGAGGGATTCCGACGAGGAGATCTCCTTGCTAGCGGAAGAACTTATTCAACTTTCAATTAAGAGATCATTGGTAGTACCGGCAGAAAAACCCACTTTGATCTGTTCGGTGTGGACCAAAAAATAATTTAATACCGAAAGCTTCAAGGCGCAAATGAGGAGCATCTGGAAAACAAAGAAGAAGTTTGAGATCAGACTAGAAGGGCAAAATTTATTCTCAATAATTTTTGATCTAGAAGAAGATTTGGAGCTGATCCTAGAAGGACGCCCCTGGTTATTTTGTAAGTATCTTATCTTATTTGACCGATTAGTTAGTCCAATTGGTAGAGATTTAATATGTCTTACAACATCGCCATATTGGATCAAGATTGGCCCTTGCTTACCAGATTTCGACAAAAAAGATCTTTTACATGCAATCGGTAGTACTTTTGGTGGGGTTATTAGATCGGAGATTTATGATGATTTTTGCAGACTTAGAGTTATGTTAGACGTACAGAAACCTTTAAGGAGAGGCATTTTTGTTGCTAGCAATAACAGCGTTAAAGCATGGATTCCTTTCAAATATGAGAAATTACCAGTTTTTTGCTTTGGATGTGGGCGATTGGGCCATGGCCTCCATGATTGTGTGCTGCTGAGTCTGGAAGAGAAAAACAGCATTAAGGAAGACCCCCCTTTCTCTATTGCACTAAAAGCAGAATCTAAAGCAATGGGAAAAGAAAGTATGAAATTCACAGCATTCACGAAAAGACAGGGAGCCCAATGTTCATACACAGGTTGTTTAAAGGAGGAGATCGCTGGTCACGTCAAAGGGGCCGAACTCATGGCAAAGACAGAAAGCATACTAAATGGAAGACAACTAGCTAATTGGGAGGAGGGTCTAAAGCACAAGGGAAATGTTTCTGATATGGTGGAATCGGACGTGATAACCAAGTCGTTGGAGAAAGATAAAGAAACACATAAAAAGATGAGTTGGAAAAGAGTGGACACAAGGAGTATGAGCGAAACCCGAATGAGTGAACAGGTTGCGAGAAAGAGGAAATTTCTTGAAATTGAGGATGACAGAAAATATAAGGAGATTTTAAGAACAGAAAGTGCGAAAAGGAAAAAATTAGATGATCTTGAAGGTGGTAAAGATATGCTTATGAGTGAAAAATCGAGACCCAAGTTAATTATGTGGACTCAGATACTTTTAAATCGGCGGCTGCCATTAGGCAAGCCGACCGAACATAATTAAAAGCTTATGTTGGAACGTTCGTGGGTTGGGGAGTCCACGGGCAGTTCGGAGGCTGTGCTACTTAATTAAGCAGCATAATCCCCACTTGGTCTTCTTAATGGAGACGAAATTGGATAAGAATAGGATGGAAAAAGTCAGGAAAAGATGTGGCCTTCTGAATGGAATTGAAGTTGAAGCTGAGGGATCTAGAGGTGGTCTTTGTTTGGCATGGAAGGAAGAAATTAGTGTTAATCTGATAAGCTTCTCTAAATGGCACATTGATGTTCTTATTAAGGAGGATAATGTTGAAGAGGAATGGAGATATACTGGTTTATATGGCTCTCCCTACTTAAAAGATAAAAATACAGTTTGGAATCTGCTCAGAAGACTTGATCAAGAGGTTGACTACCATTGGCTTGTTGAAGGGGATTTCAACGAAATTCTATATTCTTTTGAGAAAAGTAGAGGAATTCAAAGGGATAACAAGAGAATGGAGGCCTTTAGGGAGACGTTAGAGGATTGTCAGCTGGCTGATATTGGGTATTCGGGGGTTTGGTTTACATGGGAAAGGGGAAACCTACCAGAAACAAATATAAGAGAAAGACTAGATAGGGGGTTGCAAACGAAAAATGGTTAAAGCTATTCCCATTGAGTATTCTTCAGCATCTCCCTTACTCTACTTCAGACCATTGTCCCCTTCTTTTAAATACAAAAAAGCCTACGGCATTCACAGGGAGTAGAAGATTTCACTTTAAAGCATGGTGGACCATGGAAGAATCTTTAGAAGAAGTCATTCGAGAATCTTGGGAGGCAAATGAAGGAATTTTATTGGAGAAATTAGGAAAATTGCAGCTTTGCTTGGAAGAATGGGCACGAGGAAATAAAAGTAAAAAGGAGGGTTTAAAAAGAAAATTAACAAAGGAGTTGGAAGTACTGCTAGAAGGAGAAAGGAACGATGTCTCTATGGCGAAAATGATTGATACAAAAATACATTTGAATTTGGAAATTGACAAAGATGAAATGTATTGAGAGCAACGAGCAAGAGAAAATTGGCTAAAGCTTGGGGATAAAAACTCGGCATATTTTCACAAGTGTGCTTTAGCCTGGAGGCGAGCAAATATAATCTCAAAGCTGGTAACGGAGGAGGGGAAGGAGATAGAGGAGGAATCAGAAATTATGGATGCGGCTTCATTATTTTTCCAGGATCTATTCAAGTCGAAGGGAGTGGTGAATCCTTGCAAGGTATTAGAAGGTATTGAAACAACGATAACGCAAGAGGACAATGAAATTTTATTATCTCATTTTCGGGAATAAGAAATTCAGGCAGCTTTGAAAGGGATGGGCCCCACAAAGGCACCGGGAGCTGATGGTTTTCCAGCATTGTTCTTCCAAAGGTATTGGCACATTGTAGGACGAGATGTTATTGAATACTGTTTAGGAATTCTGAATGATAAACAGGACTTTGAAGGTTTCAATAAGACAAATATTGTGCTCATTCCAAAAGTTCAAAAACCTACGCAACTAGTTAATTTTAGGCCCATCAGTTTGTGTACAGTTATTTATAAAGTTGTGGCTAAAGCTATAGCTAATCGGCTACAGAAGGTCATTGATAAATGCATTGATAGAGTTCAAAGTGCTTTTGTACCAGGGCGACTTATTACAGATAATGTGCTCCTAGCATACGAAATTCTTCATACGATTCGTCAAAAACGCACAGGAAAGAAAGGTGTTATGGCAGTCAAGTTAGACATGAGCAAAGCGTACGACAGGGTGGAATGGGGGTTTGTTGAAGAGGTAATGACAAAGATGGGTTTTGCTTGTGAATGGGTGGAACTCTTGAGAAGATGTGTTACTACAGTCACTTATGCAGTTAACATCAATGGACGGAGGGGAAGTTTGTTTCATCCCACTAGAGGACTTAGGCAGGGTGACCCATTAAGCCCTTTTCTTTTTCTGATTTGCAGTGAGGGACTTTCATCGCTAATGAGAATAGCTAAGAAACGAGGACTTATCAAAGGTGCTAAAGCAAGCAGGCGTGGGCCAGAGATATCGCATTTGTTATTTGCAGATGATTGCATCCTATTTGGAGAGGCAACCAACAGAGGAGCAAAAATTCTGAAAGACATTCTACAGGATTATGAGATTTCTTCGGGTCAATGTGTGAATTTTACTAAGTCCACAGTCTTTTATAGTCCGAATACAACTGAAGAGAATAAAGAAGCGGTGTCAACCATGTTAGGAGTCAGAATTGCAACAAATCCGAAAAAATATCTGGGACTTCCCAATATGATTGGTAGAAGAAAAAAAATCGTTTCAAAATCTCCTTGATAGAATTTCCATGCGTATTGAAGGGTGGAGTAACAGGTTGCTATCACAAGGGGGTAAGGAAGTTTTCATTAAATCGGTCCTACAGGCTATTCCAATTTTTGCAATGTCATGTTTTCTTCTACCGAATTCTTTATGCAGAATGATGGAGAGCATTTTCGCTAAGTTTTGGTGGCAAAAAGGAAAGGGAAGAAAAGGTATTCATTGGTGCCAATGGAATCATTTATGTCGACCGAAAAGTGAAGGTGGCTTGGGATTTCGAAATATGGCCCAATTTAATGTAGCTATACTGGCAAAGCAGGGTTGGCATTTTTTAGAAAATCCAAATTCTTTAGTTTCACAGGTGTTCAAAGCAAAATATTTTCCAAAAGTAATTTTCTTAATTCGCAGTTGGGGAATAAGAACTCTTATGTATGGCGAAGTATTTGGGCTGCAAGAGGCATCTTGGAGAAATGGCTGATTTGGAAAATTAGAACGGGTACTAGTATTTCTATTGGCAATGATGCATGGGTTCCAGATCTTGTTAATTCCAGATTATTATCTTCTTATACAGGTCCAAATGAAAGTAAAGTTGCTGAACTTATTAATAGCCAAGCAAGAGAATGGAATAGGGAAGTGATTGAGTATACCTTTGGAGCTGAGGAGGCGGAAAAGATCCTTCGCATTCCTTTAGCAACGTTTCCTCATAATGACCTTCTGGCCTGGAGGGGCGAACCATCGGGGGGTTTTTCGGTCAAAAGCACCTATAAACTATTACAAAGTTTTGATCCTAGAGCTTATGCGGTACAACACATCTACAATGAATTTTACAAAAAGCTTTGGTGCATTGATCTACCTACAAAGATAAAAATCAATATTTGGAAAGTCTCCTGGAACTATTTACCCACAAGGGCAAACTTATTATTCAAAAAATTAATTGCAGACGCCTCATGCCCTCGATGTGGTTTGGGAACAGAGACGATGAACCACCTGTATAGAGAATGCCCAATATCAGTAGAAATGTGGTCACAGTTATCAGAAGTTAAATTGATACAAGATAATACTTTAGACTTCGAACAGTGGCTCACCAAGACTCTTGCTCTTCTCCCTTTAGATCTGTGTAGAACTTTCTGTGGAGCTTTATGGGCCATCTGGGGGGACAAGAATGCTCGGATCCATGAAAAAGCAAGCAAAACGGGTAAGGAGATTGCAGTTTTTGTGAGGAATTATATAACAGAACTAGACGGTGTGAAAAACAAAAGGAATAAAACTACCAAATGTTGTAAGCAGATGGCAACACCCACCTCATCATGCTGTGAAAATTAATTTTGACGGAGCATATGATACAAAGGAGCATCTATTGGCATCAGGAATCGTGGCCAGAGATAGCGAGGGGACAGTTCTCATCTCAAAGTCCAAAATACATGAGAAGGTGGCTTCAGCCTTCGCTTCCGAAGCCATTGCTTGTCGGGAAGCAGTTCAGTTAAGGATTGACATGCAGCAAGAAGAAGTCATTATAGAAGGCAATTCACTTACAGTAATTAAAAAATACAGAAATTCTTTGGCAGATAAATCTCAGATCGGGGCATATATCAATGATATTCTCAAGAAAAAAATAGAAATAAAAAAGATAAGGTTCGATTTCATTCCTAGATCAGCAAATACCCTAGCACATATATTAGCGACAGAAACGCTGAAGAAGAAAGCAGAATTTTACCTGTTTGGAGGAGTACCCTACTATGCCGAAACCCAGGCGAGAAACGAAAGTTTAAGGGAGCCGGACTGATTAACAGAGAGCAAAGAAGGAGAAGATGGAAATGAGGGATACAAATGAAGCTATGAAATAGATTCAATTTCAAAGAAACCCCTCGATTGACACGAGGCATTAAAAGAAATGATTGAAATGATGGAGATGCCAGATGATTTGATTGCTGATTGGGCACTAGGTCGGCTGTAGTAATTACTTTCAGTCTTTTCGGTTTTTTTAAAGAGTTTCCCATTTCTTTTTCTTTTTTTATTAGAGTAGGCCTTATGCTTTTAACCGGATCTACATTATGTTTGGGCCAGTCCCTTATGACTAATGGTGTTATTGTTTCTTTTCATTTATTAATATAAGCCCAATCTGTTTTAGTTCAAAAAATATATATTTATATTTAGTCATATAATAAATTATTAATATAATAAATATAATTTATTATTTTAATCAATTATTTAATATTTTAATTTTATTTTAATAATAAATTTTAAAAATAATAATTTTAAATAATAGTATTCATATATTATTGAAAATATTCAATATTAATATTTTAATAATAAATATTTATTACAATTATAAATATATTAATAATAAATGTTTTGTAGTATAAAGGTTAAAATATGTCATAAGTCTATGTACACTTCACAGATTTGTAATTTAGTTTTTGTACTTTTATTTTCAAGAGTTTAGTCCCTTTACTTTTCAAATTTGAAAATCAAGTCCAATTGTTGACATCGTTAATTTTTTTTGTCAATTTTGTTAATGTCACATTTTTAAATAAAAAATACTCACTTAGTAGCCATGTAATTAAAAATGACATTGTAATGAATCTGATTTAACATAATATTTTTAATATATGCAAAAACAATTTAAATATAAAATTATAGATAAAAATAAATTCAATTAAACACTGAAAAAATAAGAAAATCTCAAATGTATGTTTCTTTAATTGAAAACAACTTTTATGAAATATTTTTAAGAAATCTACCAAACAACAGAAAATATTTTACACAGATTCATCCAAACACCAGAAAATATTAACTTTTCCAGAAAAGTAAATCATTTTCCAGTCATTTTCAGTGAAACAAACGGAGCCTAAATAGATTTAATTATTTTTTAAATAATTAGATTTTATAAATTTAGTTAATTAATAAAAAATAAATTTTAATGAAGATGTAATTTTAATAATTCATAATTATTGTTTAACATAAATACTACGTAATATATTAGTATTATTTTGAGCCATTTTTTAATTTTTATTGTAATTATACACATATTTTAATCTAATGTCCTCAATGGTCATTTTCTATTTTTTACTTCACTGTCACCATTATGTTTGAATCCAAATAAATATATCATCGTTGATTTTATTTTCACCACTACAATAACGAATCTCATTGAAACTAATTTCACCAACCATCCAAACTAAGCCTTAGAGTGGTTTCGCCTCCATTGTTTGATCTACGCTACCTTGGAGAAACTTCATAATTAGCATGATTAATGTCATGCTTTTCAATCTTATAATAGTTCAACAAAGTTATTGCTGCTTACTCAGTGCCTCTTTTGAATGTGACTGATTTTTTGTACTTCCCCCTTTATTTGAGTTATCATACTAAAATTTCCCTGCAACAAGGGTTAGCTGACAATGATGATAATCTTTATATTATTTTAATATATTAATGTGATTGAGCTTTAGGACTTCACCCTATTATTCTCGACATATAGAACGAGAAAGACCACCTTTTCATCCCCTAAACATTTATAAACACACGGTTCATCTACGTTTTGCTCAAACCCAAAAGTCTTGATCGCTTGATCGAATCTTTGATTCCATGAGCGAGATGCTTGCTTAAGTCCATATATGCATCTAAGCAGTTTGCAAACTTTATGCTCGTTTCCTTTTGTAACACGCCAATCTCGATCATTTAGAAATATTCAAGTATGACGTGTCACTACTTACTAATCGGTTTAAATCTAAAATTAGTTCTGGCGTAAACTTTGCATAACTTCAGTATTTAAATAAAACCTTTAATAGATCAAAGATAACAGTATATAAGTCATGTAATAGCCCGTTTTCAGAGAAATCGGAACAATGGTTTCGAGACCACAAATCCAAAGTCAGAAAATTTATTTTATTATTATTATTTTATGGTCTACAGTATGATAGAAATACCGTATAAAAATTTCGTTAAGAAATTTTACTGTTTACATACTTAATTTGATAAAAGGGGCTAAATTGCGTAAAGTGCAAAAGTTGAGTTCTGACAGCTAAAGGTATTAAATAGCTATAGAATTTTAAATTGGAGGTCCTTATATAGTAATTAGCCATTAAAGTTGTTAGTGGATAAGCATGAGTAGTCATCATTGGAAATTGAATGAATTATTAAGGTTAATTTTGGAAATTAGTGATTAAAGTTATGAAAATAAAATAAAATAAACTATTATCATCATCTTCCATCAAAAAAATTAAAATTAAAAAGAGAAAACCTAGCCATGGAAGCTTGAAATTTAAGCAAGCTTATTTTGCTCAATTAGATATGTATTTTTTTGTTTCGTTTTTTATGATTTCTATGTTTCCGGGATCGTTGTAGCTTAATCTAGCTAGCCCGGGGATTAATTTGCAAAATTGTTAAAGTATTAGGGTTTTTCTATTGATGAACATACTTGAGTTTTGAAGTTTGATGATAGAAAATGAATGGTTGTTGTTAGATAAACAACTTTTTGTAAAGAGAATTTTGATAAAATCATCAATTAGTGGCTAAATTGAAAACGGTGATAAATTTATGGTAAATTTTGTGAATTTTGTGAAATATATGGGCTGCTATTAATATGTATAAAATTTGGCTAGGCTTGAGTAAGGATTAAATTGCATGAAAATTTATTTTTGAGCCTAGGGACTAGATTACAAAGGAATTAAAAGTATAGGGCAAAATGGTAATTTTTATAAAATTCCATGTTGGATTAAATTGAATGAGAATTATATTGAAATGAGTTAAATTCATTCGTATAGATCCTGTCAGACCTCATACAGAGTTAGATCGAGGCAAAGAGAAAATATCGGATTAGTCGCCTCCGTATCTACGTACACTTATCGAGGTAAGTTCGTGCAATTAAATTGTATATTTATATGTTTTAAATTGAATTATATGTATGTGATTTGTATAATCGCCATGTACAAATACCGATCGCATATCCGATGATTATCGAGTCCCGTTTGAACCTTAGGAATTCGTAAGATACAAATGACATGTCATTAGGGTTACCGATTTGGTTGAGGTCCTGCATATGTTGCGGACACACCACAGCTCGTATGAGCTTACCGATTTGCAGCTCGTATGAGCTTACCGATTTACATCTCACGAGAGCATACCGATTCATAGCTCTTATGAGCATACATGTACATGAATTGACGGATTACAGTTAAGTACACCTCGTGTGTACTACCCGTGTATCCAACGATATTTTAAATGGTTCAACGGGTAATTTTCTGTTATGAGACACTATGAGTTCGATATGAACTATTACAGGTAAATACATGAAATACATGGAAATGATATTACATTATATATTGAAACATGAAATGGATGATACATGTATATGAAATTTGCTTAGTGGTTATGTTCATCCATGTTTATTGGCTATTATATGTGTTTTACATGGTTATCATGTTGAGGATATATGTTTAGGCTTTTGGCCAAATTGGTTTGGATATGTTTTGTACGCTTACTTTAAATGTGATTAAATGGTAAGTTAATTTCTTTGTTATATGAACTTACTAAGCTTAAATGCTTAACTTACTAAGCTTAAATGCTTACTCTGTGTTATTTTCCATGTTTTATAGTAATTTGGAAGCTCATTTGGTTTGGAAGCTTGTTGGAGCTATATCACACTATCCATCGGCTTTTTTGGTACTTTCAAATATTTAAATTTGGTTATAATGGCATGTATAGGTTAATTTGGCCAATATTGGCATATAAGTGTTTTGTTGAGATTAGTCACTTAAATGGCTTGTGTTGGGTATATTTTGATGTGTATATATATGTGGTCTTATCATATTGATGTTTGTTAGAATGGTATATTTGGTACCATTTGGGATTATGCATATATGTATTTGGTTCTTTAAGTAAGTTTGGATACTTGGTTGACATGTTTTTAAGTTGTCACTTGAGGTGCCTAAGGGCATATTGGTTGTATGTGGTGATAATACATGTTTAAGACTTGATTTTAGCTTATTTTGAATGCATTGTTATGACTTGGTTATATGCAGATTGTTGAGTTTAGGTTGGTACCAAATTGGGTGAGAAATGTGGCTTGGAAAATGACCTATTTTCGTCCACGCCGGTGGAGACACGGGCGTGTGTCTCAGCCGTGTGTCCTCTGTAACTTCTTAAGAATGCAAGTTAGTATGCTCACACGGCCTAGCACACGGGCATGTGACTTGGCCGTGTGACCCAAGTCAGAGATTTACACGGGCACGGACACGGGCTGGGACACGGCTATGTGTCCCTATTTCAAATGTCCACACGGCCTAAGACACGAGCGTGTCTCTTGGCCGTGTGAATCACACGGTCTAGCCACACGGTCGTGTGACCTCTGCAGCTTTGAAAAATTTCAATGTTTTCTGAAAAATTCTTTGAGTACCCGATCTAGTCCCGACTTATTTCCAAAGCATATTTTGAGCCTCGAGGGCTCGTATAAGAGACAATATGTTTAATTTTGATTGGTTTCTGACATGAATGTATATGATATGAAATGTTTGTTTATTTGATCTGTAAACTCCGGTAATACTCCGTAACCCTGTTCCAGCGATGGATACGGATTAGGGGTGTTACAAGTCATGTGGCATATAAGTTTGAGTATGATATTTTCATCAAGTAAAGTATAAATTTTTTAAAACGAACCATAAAAATTTTAAGAAACTTCATTAAAAGCATAATTTAACAGATAATTGTTCTTTATACAAGTTCCTCTCAACATACACAAATATTTGATAAGAACTTAGTGAGATATTCCAACAGCAATAGCACTCTGGCGTAGTCCTTCAGAAAGATCTTTTTTCAAACAGCAAGCCTGAGAAGGAAAAAGTTACGGTATAAGTTCATAAGAACTTAGTGAGTTCCAAAGAGATCTTAAACAATAATACTAATTGCATAAATGGGCCTTTCAAAAAGGATTTCACAAACAATAACACAGAGTACACCTAATGGTGTATATAGTTCACAGACAAACTTAGTACGCCGATGGCGTGCCATATAGGCGAATTCTATGCGCCAACTCAACATAAATCCAATAATCCATTTTCATGTTAGCCACATACCCCGTTTACAGAATCAGATACATCACATACAGTTTCGTTTCATTCATATACATTCTCCTCCTTAACTCCTCGTTTTAGTATCATAAGGTATAGCATGTTTTATCATGATCTGCCAATCCGGTTTGCAATATATCTGCCCTACTGGAGGCTATAAAAACATATCTCATTATCTTCATCTCCTCATATCAGATCATTTCATATCTTTCATATCAGAAGCAAATGGTAGTGACTTAACATGAGAATGACTTTCACTTCATAACATAGACTTACTTAACTCAAACCAACAACTCTGGACAATCACAATTCACACACACATGCACTTTTCATCCCTTACAAAGAAAAAGTACTTACCGTAATCAACTATCAAATAAAGAAAACCACAACACATGGAAATAAGAAGGAACTCAATAGAAATAATAGCAAAGTCTATAAAGCATGTCATTTGCCTTTATCACTTGGACCTTCAGTAGCTTCTTGAACTAAAAATAAGGATATTTAAAAATATCAGACCATTGATCTATCAAATCTAAACATGCATGCAAGAAACATCAATTCTTAATCTAGAACCAGAAAGTTTCTTTCCTTGCGTACCATTCTAATATTTATGCATGTAGAACCATAAACACGTAAATAACTTTGAGAATATTCTAGGGTTCATCAACAATTACCAGTGAGCTAAAATGAACGTTTAAGTTAGTTGAATATAGTGAACCAAACTGGAGAGGTTTTCTGAACTTAAGTTTTTAGAGAGTTCAAAGAAAATCAAGGAAAAGAACAAAACAATTATAATGCAAAGGTTTTCAGAGAAAACACCATATTCTTATATACTTAAGCTCGAAGACAAGGTTTAGTGGAAAAATCATATAATTCCACTAACACTTTTGATTCCTTTAATTAAGTGCGCTTATCATAATTTAAGTCTTTTCATCTATAATAGCTTAGTTCCATTCTAACTAAACCTCAACTTAACTAACTAAATTAACTTACTAAAATATTAAAATATTAATTAAATATATTCAGCTACTAACCTAATGAGTTCGCCAGAGCATCTAGGGTGGCGTATTCTAACAGAAGGATCTGCCAAACCACAAATCTAGCCAAAACTAAGAGTTCGCCAAGTGGCGCATACATAGAATCCTATACTTAGTCAAACAAACATTTTACTTACTCATCTCTACACTTATTTTACCAAAAAACACCAAACAGTAACCATATACAGAGACTTTTCCAGGCGGGCTGTTACAATTCTCCCTCGCTTAAAAAAATTCATCCTTGAAATTCATACTTGTAAATAATTGAGGATACTGCTCTTTCATTTGACTTTTTCTTTCCCATGTAGCTTACTCTTAACTATTATTTCTCCATAATACCTTCACTAATGGAATCCTCTTATTTTTCAGCTTTTTTACCTTTTTTGCTAAAATATGAATGGGCTCTTCTTCGTAAGATAAATTCGATTCAACCTCTAATTCTTCAATCTGCACAACATGATCTGGACCATGGTAATGGCTAAAACGCGAGTTAAAATAAACAGGTCTAATTTTTTAAAATACTTGCTTAATATTTCATTTGAGCACAATTGTTTTAAAACATAACTTGAGAAGAAATCTTATTTTTGAAAAACGTTGCGATGATCTTAAAAATTCAAGTTTGATCAAGAGTTTGCAGAAAGTGGATTTTATTAAGAAAACACTTAAAACAATTCATCCATATTAAAACCCATGTAAATGTCCAATTGTCCACAGTTTTTAAAATAAAACATCCATGCCACAGTTTAATGGTAAACCACAATTAAAGTCCCAAAATAAAAATTTAAAAGTCCACGAGTGTTCCAAAAATATAAAATAGTCCATAACCATAAAAATCGTTTATTTTCGAGAGCCTTTTCGATGACCGAATCAGAGTTCTAGCCACGAGGATTATCTGAAACACATAAGTAACATGGGTGAGCTTTAAAAGGCTCTTTGTGAGATCAACACATAATATATATTTGTATACATATCAAAGTACATACATCAATCATGACATAATCATAATTCATCAAGATTATGGAATATAACATTGAATGCTTATGCATGGACATACCGATGCATATTTTAATCGATGCGCATTTTATAAAGTTCCTACCCATCTCTTCTACACACCAATATTGAGTTCCCCATAACTCATCCATCCAAAACATCGTTTGTGGACAAACCACCACTGAGTTGCAGATATAGTGCCACTGCTTTCATCTTTCACAAAATCCCACCTGATGCACGTGATGGCGATTTTCACTTATAACACATATAGATCACTTATACACTTATGCATGTAAACATGCCCACATAATCACTTATCACGTAATAATCACTTTTAACATGTTTAACATGCTTTTCACAATAGATCATATGTCTTGATTTGTCATACATATATACACATAAATCACACATTTTTAAATCATCGCATATAACACATGAGCCATACATCACATATCATGAGCATGAGATCTACACAAATGTCATAACCACAATCATAAGCATATCACTTGTCATGTAAATCATAGATCCACTTGGTTAGAAAACATACTTGGTATCTATCTCGATAAGTTATGCAACTCTTCATAAATATTTAGTATATTCATATATTTTAATATAATTAATTTGTTAATAATAAAATACTAATTTCACACAAACAAATAGTATCGATCCACACATTAGATTATAGATCCGAATTGCCTCAACCCTTATTTATGATTTCATTTGATCTATCTCGTAAGACAATCTATCACATAAGTAACATGTATTAGTGTGGATCTTTGAAAATGTTTTGTCACTTAAGAGATATACCACTAATAGTCTTAACATCACTCACCCCAATATCTAAGACTCTCGAAAAGAGGATTTCCTTTGCAAAGTTAGGGGTCTCCCCTACGATTATTGTTTGGTCCTTCAAACCGATATAAAGAAATATTAGTACTATATTTCATAAATAAATAACAATAACAAAATACCACTATGATTCATGGCACTAGACCATTCGACCATATTAAGGAATCACTAGGAGAAGGGTTTTTACGACCCAAAATAATCTTTACTTACACTTGATTAATTCGAATCGATCAATAAATTGGAAAGGAGCGATGTCGGAAAATCGAGTAATCTAGAAAGGATTATTACAATGAAAGAATAAGTTTGATTAAAACAAAGTGAGAATCGACACAATGAGAGAAAGAAAAGGAAGATTTTTGGTCACCGGTGATGGCGACGGCAGTGGTCCGACAATGGAGGAGTTATAAGGTTTGGCTAAAAAGAGGGAAAAAAGTAGGAGAAAGAAAATTAAATAAAAATAAAGGAGGACTTGCAGTGGCGCACGGTGGCAATGAGAGAAGGGAGATGAAAAGAGTGGTGGAACGACGACCATGAGAGGTGGTGATCGGTGGAAAGAAGTTTGGGTCACGGTGAAAGAAGAAAAAGATTAGGAGGATGGTGGTGGTTTGCAAAAAGGAGAGAAAATGGTGAGAAAAAAATGAAAAATGAAAGAAAGTGAGAGGGAAATGGTGTATGGAAGCCAATGCAAGGGAGGAGGGCACGATCAACCATGGCCAGGTTCAATATATCAAGCAACAAGGTAAGAGGTGTGGATATGGCAAGGGAAGGGGACATGGAGTAAAAAAAGGGATCATGTACCCCCTAACTATGGTAAGTTTGACCTTCTAATGGAGGAAACAAATCCTCCTCATTATAGTGCAAGAGGTGGACGACAATGCTCATTAAGTATGAAAAAAATTGTCAAAAAAAATTAAATGCAAGAGTGTGAACAATGAGGCTTGGGCCACTATGATAGCTAAGTAACCACTAAACCACTAGGCCATTAATTCCCTTGTTCTCACTCATGCGCACAAAATAAATAAAATATATGGGATGTGACACTGGACACACGACCGTGTACCTCCAACTTATATGACTCCAGTTTGTTACACGGTCTAGGACATGACCGTGTGACTTGTGTTAGGAATTTTACATTTAGGTCCACACAGCTACAGCCTATTACACGACCGTGTAACCCTCTTATGTAACACCCATATCTCGTTTCCGTTGCTGGAATAGGATACCGGATATTACAAGTCAAGTTGGAACAGTTAATATGATTTACATTCAATAATCAATTCAATTCCATAATTATAAGTAATATTCAATAAGAAATAGATCATTTAGTTTCGGGTCTTAGATCGAGCTTTCGAAGTTCTAAAAACAAGTTGCGAACATTCAGGGACCAAACTGTAACAAATCAAAACGTTCAGAAAGAATTCAAAAATTTTCAAGTCAGGGGTCACACAACTGTGTGTCCAGGCCGTGTGACAAAGTCTAGCTCGTGTGGCTCCAGACATGGCAGTGTGGTTAACCTACACACTCGTGTGCGACCTCACATGCCCGTATGCATGGACCGTGTAACTCTCTGATTTGGATCACACAGCTGTGTGCCAACCCGTGTAGCATTCGAAAAACCCTCACACGGCCGTGTCGTAAATCGTGTGTCTACCCTGTGAGAACTGCACCTACCCTTTTTTTTTAAACACGTTCTGGGCATACGCCCGTGTGCTTCATACGGTCGTGTGATAGCCCGTGTCCTAGGTTGTGTGAGCACAAAAATAACCAGTTCCAAGTTAAATTTTCACCAATTTTCTTAGGAGCTTAAACACATTCAATACACACTTTCATAGGTTAAAAACCATCTTCAAACACATTAAAAACATGTCAATAGATTCAACCTATATATATATATCAAATCAGTGTACTCTCATTGACACTACAAATAATTTCATAACATTTCATCTTCAAGATTGCATATACAAGGTATAGTTACATATCAAAACATCAATTCATTTCAAACCATAATCTCACATATTGTCATTGTTTCCTACCAGCATGCTTAACACTTAAACTTAGATGAAACATGCATAATTTCACTTGTTGCAACATATAACACAACTTAAGTAAATTTTGCTGAAACTAAGATTCAACCTCATATAAACAAATAGGTCCTAGTGTCACGAGCTGCAATTCAAAGCCCGTGACCATCGCACCAAATGCATCCAATGGAGGTCTATTGTTTAAATGAGGATCATTTGGCCCACGAGAATTGGCCCGATTCAAGGAACTGTCGGAGAAGCCTGACAGATTGAAGTCTGGTTGGCCCGATAATGAAGATATGGCAACTTAGGCTATTTTGGGTAACTAATCTTAGAAGATTGAGGGAATCATATCTTGTAAAGATTAGATTTGATAACATGATTATTTTGCATGATTTCTTATGTATAATTCGGTTTATTTCTGAATTAGTCCCTACTAAATTAGTATTTTTATAATTTAATTCTTGTAGGGGATGCAATTGATCAAAAGCATGCTAAAAGGGCCAAATTGAAAGAAAATCATGGAAATGGGGCCAAATAAAAAAGATGGAGGAAGCCAAGGACTCATCAAGTAATTTGACTTTGTAAAAACCCAAATATGGAAAATCCTATTTTTAGTTTATTTTATTTTTATTTAATTTTATTTTTAATTAATTAGGATTTTATATTTAATTAATTAAGCATATTTTTAGTAAACCCCATGTATATAAATAGGGGTTATTTGTATTTGGATAATCACCAATCAAATATCTCCTTTCCTATTCCTATTTGGAGTTTTATTTCTCTTTGTCTTTTCCTATTTCAACTTAGAATAGGATTTCTTTTATTTTTCCTTCAAGCCAACGTTAAACATTCTGCCAATTTCCAATCCAATTGTTGGTTTTTCCAAAATTGGTGCAATTGCCTTCCAAGCCCCTTTCACTTTCCAAAATTCCATCACCCTTTACACCAAGCCAAAACACATTCCACAACTTGCAAGCATGAGTGAAATCATGCGACACTAAATTCTATCTTAGCCTTAGGCCGGTACTCTGTTCGATCGGGAATCGTGAGATTCGTATCCGCGCAAATAATCCTTCCAATCAGTATTCACCTTTTTCCTAAGTATTGGGATAGATAAATCATCCCTTAAGGTTGAATTCGATTCCAAGTCAAAGTGCACGTTGGATTGGGGTCGTATTTACCGACAGTTGGAGATTCGAGTCGGCCGTGCTATATTTGAGTTTCCGAGAACAAATCAAGGAAGAGGTGATCGGGTTTAAACGACCCACGTAGTTGAGGCCGTTGATTCGAGTTGGGTTCTTCAGAACGCAAGGCTACCAGAATCTTCAATCGGGAACACGTGTATCTCGGTTAGATAATCGGTAAGGGTTGGTTTGCAGGTCGTATCGGAACCAGCTACGAAAGGAGGAATTAGTGGTTAGGGCGTTCTTAATCGCTATAACCAGCTTATCGTTTAGAGGAGAAGATCAATTTTCGAGGATCGATTCTTAACTCGAAATTTACCGAGTCTAAGGCTAAGGCTTATTTACTTTGATTATAAATCCAAGTTTAATTTTTATTTGATTTCTAATTCGTTTAATTATTCTGTTTCAATTATTTAGTTTTTTTTAACATCTTAAAACCCCCCTAATTTACTTATTTTCTTTTTTTAGGTTCGCTTGAAGTCGTGGGCACGACAAGCGCCGCACAAAATTCAGTCGTCGAGAGAGAAATAATTTTGAGTAAACCAGTCTACGTGGGATCGACCTACTACTCCTATCTCGCTTAAATTTGCAACTAGGTGTAGGTTTATATTGGTGGAATCGACAGCCATCAGTTTTGGCGCCGTTGCCGGGGACTGGCAACACTTACAATTGTTTAAATTGTCTTCATGACCAGATCTTCATCAGAAGATCTCGAATATGACCCAGAGATCGAGAAATCAGTGCGAGCGCGACGAAAAGAGACAGAAGCTCTTAAACGCGCAAGTAAAGCAGAAGCTAAACTAGGACAAGGGATCCTAGAATCCGACGTCGAAAAGTTGAGCGAAGCAATTCGTACAGAGGCAATTCGACATGGGAAACAAGTCGAAGTGGTTGAACTTGAAACCAAACCACTTTTTACAAAGGAAGCGAAAGGCAACCGCGGTGAACCAGAAAGAATGGCAAACCGAACCATTCGTCAACTGGTCGCTGCTCCCAATGAGCAAACACCGTTATGCATCAACTATCCAATCGCAGGAACCCCTTTCGAGTTGAAATCAGGCTTGATTCACCTTTTGCCCACTTTTTGAGGCTTGAAGAATGAAAATCCACACACTCACTTGAGAGAATTCCACATGGTCTGCTCAAGCATGAAGCCTCAGGGAGTAACTGAAGATGAAATCAAACTTCGGGCCTCTCATTTTTCTTTAGTTGATACAGCAAGAGAATGGTTATTTTACTTACCCCCCAATTCTATCACAACGTGGGATGACTTATCTCGTGTATTTCTTGATAGTTTCTTTCCAGCCTCGCGAGCAGCTGAACTTAGGAGGGACATAGTGGGAATTTTCCAAATGGAGAGTGAATCGCTTTACGACTATTGGGAACGGTACAAAAAACTGTGTGCAAGTTGTCCTCAACACGGGTTGACCGAACAATCACTTCTTCAATATTTCTACGAGGGTTTGCTCCCTATGGAAATGAAGATGATCGATGCTGCTAGTGGAGGGGCGCTTGTCAATATGACTCCTCAAATGGCAAGAGAACTGAAATCCACCATGGCGGCAAATTCTCAACAATATCGGCCGAATTCGGAACCCACAAGACGGGTTAATGGGGTAAACGTTTCATCTTTAGAAGATAAATTGGATAAGCTTACGAATGTTGTTCAGTCTTTGCTTACAGAAAAGAAGAATCTAACCCAACTATGTGAAATTTGTACGTCTGAACATCTGACGGATTCGTGCCCAATCCTTAACGATAATTTAATGGCACATGTTGATGCTATTGGAAGTTTTCCGGGACCTCCACAAAGACACTATGATCCTTTCTCCAACACCTACAATCTCGGGTGGAAGGATCATCCCAACTTGAGTTACGGAGGTAATCCCCGATATAATCAATCGTACCAACCGAGACCTCTGCAACTACCATAACAGCAACCCAAGCCGAGCACATCTTTAGAAGCTATTATGGAAAGACTTGCTGCCGGTGCTGCAAAATATCAACAGAGGACAGATGCATCAATACAAGAACTAACTAATCAAGTTAGTAAACTCTCGATGGCAGTTAATCGCTTGGAGTTTCAAGGTAAATTACCTTCCCAGACAAAGCCGAATCCTCGACAAAATGCAAGCGCAATAACTCTCCGTAGCGGAAAGGTTCTGGAAATAGTGCCAGCCAAAAGTCGTGGGCAAGACAAGGAATAGGAAAAGCAAACCTCAGATCCAACAGCCAGGCCAGAATCAGAAATTTAGAGACCAGTTGTGATGCCACCTCCTTTTCCAGGGAGACTTGCAAAGGATAAGAAAGAGAAGGAGGAAAAAGAAATCCTCGAGACATTCAGGAAGGTGGAGGTAAATATCCCTTTACTCGACGCTATCAAACAAATCCCTCGTTATGCGAAATTCCTTAAAGAATTGTTTTCTAGCAAGAGAAGGTTGATAGGGAACGAAAGAGTAAATGTAAGAGAAAATGTCTCCGCAGTACTGCAAAAGAAAATTCCGCCCAAATACAAGGACCAAGGTATGTTTGTTATTTCTTGTGAGATAGGTAATGTAGGCATTAAGAAAGCCATGTGTGATTTAGGGGCTTCCATTAATGTTATGCCTTATTCTACTTATAAGTTGATTAACGCGGGTCCTTTAAAAGAAACATGAGTAATAATCCAGTTGGCGGACAGGTCAGTCGTCTATTCCGAAGGGTTACTTGAAGACGTCCTTGTTAAAGTTAACGAATTAGTTTTCCCTGCAGATTTTTACATTATTAATATGGAAGATGATAACTCAACTAATTCTTCTGACATTTTGCTTGGAAGACCATTCTTGAGTACCGCGCGAACGAAAATTGACGTTTGGAGTGGAACACTCACCATGGAATTTGATGGCGAAGTGGTTAGGTTTAATGTTTATGAGGATATAGGACATCCCAATGATAAGTTACAAACTGTGCCTTGCAGGAATGCTGACCTTGATGTTAAGCAAGAGGAATTATCGATAATTCAAAAACCAGTATGTGAAGCTGTCATGAAAGCCTCGAAACTAGAGCTGAAATCACTTCTAGAAAGTACAAGTATTCCGACAGAGAAAAATGAAAACTTGAACGAAGAAGCTCAAATACTCCTCAATCCACTAATGATAGGGGAACCCGGGAAGGGCTTCAAGGATAGTGGAAAAAGGTTGAAACCTTTCTGCAATGACATCCAAGTGCACAAAATGGAGAAATTAATTCTCAATAAGCCGAACGGATAACATTTAAGGTCGTCGAGCTAACGACGTTAAACAAAAGCGCTTTTTTGGAGGCAACCCAAATTTCTTCTCATTTATTTAATTTTAAAGTTTTAGTAAATCTAGGGTGTAGATAAATAAATTTTTACTTAGTTCAATTAATTTGATGTTTTCAGGGAAACAATGGAGAGCATGAATTTTTCCTGAAAGTCGGATAACAGTGGTGGCGCGGGCACGACATGCTAATTTGGTGACAAATATTTACCTAAAAAAAACCCAACTACTTAACCTTCATAAAACACCAAAACCCAAACCCAATACCCATCCACACTTACCCAAAAACACCCTCAAAACAAACCCTCTCCCCCACAACCAACCCACACTGCCGTCACCATCTCCGTCACCGTCGCAGCACCCATCATTATCACCATCGTACTACCATCACCGACACCACTGCACTACTGTCACCGTCTTCCCCCCTCTTTACTATAAGGTTAAGGTGTGGCAATGGGTATATGCATGTCTAGGATTGGATCTAGGGAGAGCTTGGTACTTAAGCGGCCTTAATGACTCACCTCCTCTTCTCTGGAATCCTACCTGGTGCATAGTATCTGTTCACTTTAGCCAACGAGGACTTGATAACGGGCCAAGGTGATCCTCAGTAGGTGGTTTGACGGATGGAGGGACTCAAAGGTACACGGACTACTCACGGAAATATAGTTTTTCGCCAACGTCCACACGTCAATACTAGAGAACAAGAGGAGAGGCACGTTTAAGCCAAATCAAAGCGATACTTGGAAGGATGGAAAATCAAGTCTCCACAATCCTTGATATCCTGCAAAGCCGTTACCCCCAACATCGACAAAATCATTGAAGACACACATGACTTTTCATTTTGTTTATTTGAGCTGCTGATTTTTTTTCTTTCTTATCTATAATATGACACATGCTTGAGGACAAGCATAGAATAAGTAGGGGGTGAATATAGTAAGTATGCATGGATGGTTGATTGGTTTTTGCTACATGTTTCTCTTTTGCATATGTTCAATCTTGCATTGAATTCATTCAATAGTTTATTTTTGAGCCTTTAATCTCATACTTAGTCAACTTGGACAATTGGGCAAAATTTTTTGAATTTAAATGCTCAAGTATATAGATTAGTCGACACTTGTGTTTTAAGGTTGATATATGTTGCTGGATTTTCATGAATTGATTGTTTGAAAATATTTGCTTGTGTATGAATAAATGAAAAAAAATGAAAAAAATTAAATAAATAAATAAAGGCTCAAGTTATGAGTGAAAGTTTCGAAAACGTGACCGGATTGAGTAACCGGGGTAAGGTGCTTGGGTTGTCATCTCATCTCGCGTAAAAAGGTTCGAGTGACAAGTCGATAACTTAATAACATTCCGCCAATGAGCCCAATAATAAAGACTATTTTGAACTTAGTAAAGGGATAGGGTGCTTGGGTTGTCATCTAGTTCGTGTAAAAAGGTTTGACCATGTCTAATTTATTTTCCTAAAAGTTTAGTTAATTAATAATGCCTTGCAATTAATTGGATTCAAACTCAATTTAATGAAATTATCTAGTTCGCATATTTCAAATTTTATGACACTTGTCTTGTTGATTAAACTATATATTCTGAGCATTTATTTAATTATTTTTGCCTATGTTGTTTACATTGAGTATGGATGCAGAAAAGAGGCTCGATTTTTAATAAATTGTAGAATTAATTCTAATGTTTGAAAGAACAACATGCTTGAGGGCAAGCATGGGATAAGTAGGGGGGATTTGATAACATGATTATTTTGCATGATTTCTTGTGTATAATTCGGTTTATTTCTGAATTAGTCCCTACTAAATTAGTATTTTTATGATTTAATTCTTGTAGGGGATGCAATTGATCGAAAGCATGCTAAAAGGGCCAAATTGAAAGAAAATCATGGAAATGGGGCCAAATCAAAAAGATGGAGGAAGCCAAGGACTCATCAAGCAATTTGACTTTGTAAAAACCCAAATATGGAAAATCCTATTTTTAGTTTATTTTATTTTTATTTAATTTTATTTTTAATTAATTAGGATTTTATATTTAATTAATTAAGCCTATTTTTAGTAAACCCCATGTATATAAAGAGGGGTTATTTGTATTTGGATAATCATCAATCAAATATCTCCTTTCCTATTCCTATTTGGAGTTTTATTTCTCTTTGTCTTTTCCTATTTCAACTTAGAATAGGATTTCTTTTATTTTTCCTTCAAGCCAACGTTAAACATTCTGCCAATTTCCAATCCAATTGTTGGTTTTTCCAAAATTGGTGCAATTGCCTTCCAAGCCCCTTTCCCTTTCCAAAATTCCATCACCCTTCACACCAAGCCAAAACACATTCCACAACTTGCAAGCATGAGTGAAATCATGCGACACTAAATTCTATCTTAGCCTTAGGCCGGTACTCTGTTCGATCGGTAATCGTGAGATTCGTATCCGCACAAATAATCCTTCTAATCGGTATTCACCTTTTTCCTAAGTATCGGGATAGATAAATCATCCCTTAAGGTTGAATTCGATTCCAAGTCAAAGTGCACGTTGGATTGGGGTCGTATTTGCCGACAGTTGGAGATTCGAGTCGGCCGTGCTGTATTCGAGTTTCCGAGAACAAATCAAGGAAGAGGTGATTGGGTTTAAACGACCCACGTGGTTGAGGCTGTTGATTCGAGTTGGATTCTTCAGAATGCAAGGCTACCGGAATCTTCAATCGGGAACATGTGTATCTCGGTTAGATAATCGGTAAGGGTTGGTTTGCAGGTCGTACCGGAACCAGCTACGAAAGGAGGAATTGGTGGTTAGGACGTTCTTAATCGCTATAACCAGCTTATCGTTTAGAGGAGAAGATCAATTTTCGAGGATCGATTCTTGACTCGAAATTTACCGAGTCTAAGGCTAAGGCTTATTTACTCTTATTATAAATCCAAGTTTAATTTTTATTTGATTTCTAATTCATTTAATTATTTTGTTTCAATTATTTAGTTTTTTTTTAACATCTTAAAACCCCCCTAATTTACTTATTTTCTTTTTTGAGGTTCGCTTGAAGTCGTGGGCACGACAACTGCCCAGATAAATTTCTGGTCTAGAGAGAGAAACAATTTTGAGTAAACCAGTCTCTGTGGGATCGACCCTACTCCCTATACTGCTTAAATTTGCAACTAGGTGTAGGTTTATATTGGTGGAATCGACAACCATCAAGATTAGATTAGATTAGATATGACATATCTTGTAAATCCCTAAAATTAAGGGATATGGTTAATCTCGTCCGTCGATGTAAATGTATCTTGACCGTCGGTTTTGGGGGAGCTCAACTATAAATAGGGAGCCTCCCCCTCATTTGTACTCACTCCATTCATTTTTTCATTATTATTTGTGAATAAGATAATATTGAGAGCATTTACTCAAACACCTTGTGTGCGCTCTTTCTGTTATTATTTGTAAGCTTCTTTTGGCATAAATCGCTTCTGCTCTACAAATTGGTGCCTTGGAGGAGTTCTTAAGGAATCCTCACTTGAGTAAAGGCTGACTTAGGCGAGTTTGGATAAACAGATCGCCTAAGGCCGCACGAATCGCGAGGTGAAAGATCTAGCCCCGTGACACTAGTACATGCCATATATACTAGACTAAAACAAAGTCTACCAAAAATCTCTTGGATAGTGAGATTTCTTGTATTGATCCGATCTTCAAAGCCTACAAAACGTAATATACAAAATGAAACAAATACATGTAAGCATGAATAAAGCTTAGTAAGTTCATTTTATAATTCAATAAAACTTTCCGATCGAACATAGCATCAACCAATATTAACATAGAGATTCCCAATACATGCAACCTATAACAGTCATTACAACCAATTCAATAGTTTAGTATGCTCAGTAGACTTCGTTTGATTGAGCTTTATTTCAGTATATCTGTAGATTTTACTCATTTGAGCTCCATTCAGTATAATAGTAGAATTTGCTCGTTTGAGCTACTTTCAGTAGAATCATTATGTATGGCTCGATAAAGTATGCTTTCAGTAGAATCAGTAGGTAAGGCTTAATAGCACATACTGTAACAGTCCGGTTAATACCCTAGTCGGAACAGTGGTTTCGGGACCACAAATCCGAGTTCGTATAATATTTTTATATTATTTTCTGTGCAGTTAATATGTGATTAAGCATGCGCTAAATTTCTGTAAGCTAATTTGTCTGTTTGTGTGCTTAATTTAACAAAAGGATTAAAATGCATAAAATGTGAAATTTGCTTGCTATTTGCTAAAGTACCAATGTGTTGTGGCTTTTAAAAGAAAATGCCTTATGAAGCAAATAGACCACTATGTAGTTAGAGGATGAATGAAAGTCAAATATGCCCTTATTACATATTTGTTTTATTTATTAATTGGATGGATATTTTAGTAAATGGGTTAAACATATGTTATTAATAAAATAAATGAAAGAGCTAGTGGATGTATTCATCCATTCTAGCCGAAAATATCAAGAAAAAGAGAAAGAATAAAAGCTTAAGGGTTTCGGCACTTACAAGCCAAAATTAAAGGTATGCTTTTGGTCAGTTTTCGATAATTTCTATGTTTTTGTAATCGTTGTTTCTCCTACTATCAAACCCATGTTTTAATTTTGTGAAATGATGATGTTTGTGTGAGACGCCATTGACGATATGTTAAGCTTTTTGATGATTTTTGGTGTTAAATGAAAGATATGAGCTAGATGAACATACTTTGTTCTTGAATTTTTGATGAATTTAGCTAAATAGGGCTAAATTGAGAAAATGGTAAATTGAGGGACTAAATTACAAATTTGATAAAAAATGTGGGCTTGTATGTGATGTATATGTATTCGGCCAAACATGTGTATGGGTGGATTTTGTGAATTTGATGTTTTGAGAAAAATAGACTAAATTGATCAAATGTGCAACTGTGAGGGCTAAATTACAAATAGCCCTAAATGTGTGTCCTTGGATTGAATTGAATGAATTAGTGAATAAAAGGGTTAATTATGAATATATTTAGATCAAGAACCGAGGAAAACAGATTTAGATCGAGGGAAAGTGAAAGTAACCGAGTAGCCGTTTTCATTCCGATAAACCGAATCTGAGGTAAGTCACTATGCAAATAAATGTATATGTATGCAATTGTAATTGTTCATACGATTAATGATGATAATGAATGCTTGTGTTATGAGAGGTTATGCATTTGAATTCCGAGATAAGTTTGATATACCGATTAAGTCCGAGAAGCCCCGTACGAACCTAAGAATAGATAGGATTGACTAAATCATGACATAGGTATCTGTTCTGTTTATCATGTAAGACCATGTCTAGGACGTTGGCGTTGATTTGAGACTTCGTGTAAGACCTCGTCCGGGACGTAGGCATCGATATGAGTTTTATGTGTAAGACCATGTCTGGGACGTTGGCATCGAGATAAGCTTTACGTGTAAGACCATGTCAGGGACATCGGCATCGTATTGATACGTGTAAGACCACATGCGGGACAAGCGGCATCAATGTGCGAGTGCATGTAAGACCTAAATGCGGGACATTGGCATTGTCACGACCATTCCGAGCTTTACGAGTATCCTACTAGATTCCTTACGGTTCAACGGGAAAGTTTGTGATACGAAATAGCCATGTAAATAGTAAATCCGATTCAGGTACGTTGATTCATACACTAAGTGTGTATATAAGGTAAGTTCCTATGTAACCTTGCTATGATGGTTATGGACCTTTGAAATAGTTTTGTGCATAAGAGATTTTTGGAATTGATGAATGTGGCAAATGTAGCCAATAGTATGAACCAAAGTATATATCTGAGAAGATATTATGTATATGAAATGTACCTATATTTCTATATGCTTATATACTTGTCTATTAAGTTTATGTGTATATGACTTACTAAGCTTTTGGAAAGCTTACTCTGTGTGTTCTTTCTCTGTGTTATAGGTCGTCAAAGCTACTGAAGGCTCGGGACTAGTCAAGGATAAATCATCACATTACTAAACTCATTTTGGTACACTTTGAAAATGTATAAAGTTAGACATGGCATGTATAGGCTAGTATTTTAGTACAAGTTGTTATGTGATCTTAGCCATGTGATTTGGCTATTTTTGAATTAAGACTTTGCTTAAATGAATGTGATTTATGATGCATATCTTGGTATGGTGAAAGCATGTGAAATGGCCAAGGTTTGAGTGAGCAAATGAATGAATTATGCTTGTAATGATATGAGTTTTATTCTTTGAAATTGTCACGGTTGGAAATGGTATTGAATGCATGGTTTGAATGATTATTTTGGTATGTTTTTTATGGTTATATGTGCATGTGATATGTTGGTAAATATGGCTTGTAGGTTGACCCTTATGAGTGGCATTTTGGCCTTGTAAATGGCCTATAATGCCACACGGTTGTGGCATACGGGCGTGCCTAAGACCGTGGTTGAATTGGCAGAATGTAGCTTAAATAGTACACGGCCTCGACATGGGTGTGTCAGCTGGCCGTGGTGTACAAGTCAGTAGCTAGCTAAGAGCACACGGCCATGGCACACGGGCATGCTTGGTGGTCGTGTTGGAAAAGTCAGTATATGGTCTGGTAGCACACGGTCATGGCACACGGGACGTGCCTAGTGACCGTGTTGATATAGTTAGTATGTAAACACGGATGGACACACGGGGGTGTCTCAGGCCGTGGAGGGCACACTGCGTCTCCTCACACGGCGTGTCTCCCGAAAGTTAGAAAAGTTTTTAATTTTCATGAAATTTCATATGTGTTTCATTTTAGTCCCAACTCGGTTTATATGTATACTTTGGGTCTTGATGACTCATTTGAGGGACACTATGATCGTTAATGATGAATGTAATGTATGAAATGTTGTGTAAGTTTTGATCCATGTCAGTAATGCTCCTAACCCTAGTCAGAAGCGCCGAGTTTACGGGTTAGGGGTGTTATATTTGGATTGGTATCAGAGCCACGGTTTAGCCGATTCTCGGACTAACGTAGCGTGTCAGAGTCTAGCTATACATGCCATATATCTGAATTGTGATAGTGTGATGAATCTTGACGTATAAATGTGATTTCTGTATAGTAATGGATTCCGAAAGAGCCGTAGCTGACGACGTAGAAAGTAATGCGCCTTATCCCGTGCAAGGGACAGCGCCTTCTGAATCGAGACCGGCTACTAGCGATCAAGGGGAAGAAGCTAAACAAGCTTTCTTCCAGATGATGAGTGAGTGGTTCACTCAGTTTGTAAAGAATAACCCGACTTTTTCGTAACCCCCGGCCCTTGTTAATCCCCATCAGACTACAGTTATGCCACCAGATATGCATCCGAATCTGTTGAATAAGCCTCCTGTTGACAAGATTCGTAAGTATGGGGCCGAAGAATTTCGGGCTAATAAAGATAATGATGCGGAAAAGGCTGAGTTCTGGATTGAAAATACTATCCGGGTATTCGACGAAATGTCTCTGACTCCGGATGAATGTATAAAGTGTGTTGTATCGTTACTCCGAGATGCAGCTTATCAATGGTGGAAAACTCTGATTTCTGTTGTTCCGAGAGAACGAGTTAACTGGACTTCTTTCAGAGCGAGTTTCAAAAGAAATATATCAGTGAAAGATTCGTTGATAAAAAACGGAAGGAATTTCTGGAACTTAAAGCAGGCGAGAATGATCATTTACGAGTATGAACGAGAATTCGTGAGACTAAGTCAGTATGCTCGGGAATGTGTATAATCTGAAGCTATAATGTGCAAAAGATTTGAAGACAGACTTAATGAAGACATCCGTTTGCTAGTTGGTATTTTAGAAATAAAAGAGTTAGTTGTACTCGTTGGACCGAGCTTATAAAGTAGAGGCACTCGGGAAAGATAAAAGAAAAGTCGAGTCGATACTTGAGATATGAAAAGAGATTTTGAGTAAATCATTTCAATCGCTCCGAAAAGATTTATGGATAATGTGAGATATTCGAGTAAATCAATCTAGACCGCAAATGAGTTCCAAAACTCCAAAGAACCGATGCTTGAGTGTTGGTAATGTGCGGGTAGAGAGACCTGAATGTAAACATTGTGGAAAAAGGCATCCGGGAAGCTGTAGATTGAATGACAGGGCTTGCTTCAGATGTGGATCGCTTGATCATTTTATCCGTGATTGCCCTGAGCCTGTTGAGCCAGAGACGGTTCAAAATTTGAGATCTGATATTGCACCTGTGAGAGGTAGACCATCGAAGAATGTAAAGAATGTCAGTGGTAGTCAGAGAACTACAAGAGACAATGTTGTCAGATCTGAAGTTAGGCGCTGCCGCGAGCGTATGTTGTACGAGCTCGAGATGAAGCTTCATCGCTGACGTTATAACGGTACTTTTACTCTTTATGATACTACGTGATTGCTTTGATAGACCACGGTTCTACGCATTCATATATATGTATGAATTTAGTATTAAAGCAAGACTTTGCTGTAGAGTCTCTCGAGTTTACTATAAAAGTATCGAACCTCTTAGGTAAAAGTGTCCTTGTTGACAAAGTATGCAAGAAGCGTCAGTTAATGTTTGAGATATCTTTTTCCCGCCGATCCGATCGATCTTTGTTTCCATTTGATGAGTTCGATATTATTCAGGTATGGATTGGTTGTTTTTGCATGATGCGGTTGTAAATTGTAAAAGAAAGATCGTTGATTTGAGATGTCCGAATAATGAAACTGTGCGGATTGAGTCTAATGATATGAATGGATTGTCTGCTGTGATATCGATTTTGAAAGCTCAAAGTTATGTAAAAAAGGGATATGAAGCATATTTCGCTTATGTTATTGACTCGAAGGTGTCTGAAAAGAAAGTTGAGTCAGTGCCTGTTGTCTGTGAATATTCTGATATGTTTCCGAAAGAATTGTCGGGTTTGCCTCCGATACGTGAAGTTGAATTTGGTATTGAGTTATTGCCGGGTACTACGCCTATTTCAATAGCTCCGTATAGAATGGCACCAATAGAGCTGAAAGAGTTGAAGTCACAGTTACAAGAATTGACTGATAGAGGGTTTGCTAAACTGAGTTTCTCACCTTGGGGTGCTCCCGTTCTGTTTGTGAAAAAGAAAGATGGCACGATGAGAATGTGCATCGATTATCGTCAGTTGAATAAGGTAACAATAAAGAATAAATATCCGTTGCCCAGAATTGATGATTTATTTGATCAGTTAAAAGGAGCTACTGTGTTTTCCAAAATTGATCTGAGATCGGGATACTACCAGTTGAGAGTCAAGGATTCAGATATTTCGAAAACTGCTTTCAGAACGAGGTACGGGCATTATGAGTTTTTAGTTATGCCATTTGGACTAACCAATGCTCCTGCTATTTTTATGGACCTGATGAACAGAATTTTCAGACCGTATCTAGATCAATTTGTTGTAGTATTCATTGACGACATTTTGATTTATTCACGGAATGAGACGGAGCATGCTGAACATCTGAGGATTGCATTACAAACTCTGAGAGAAAAGCAACTGCACGCAAAATTCAGCAAATGTGAATTCTGGTTGCACGAGGTTAGTTTTCTAGGACATATTGTGTCACCTTTTGGGATTCGAGTTGATCCAAGCAAGATTTCTGCTATTCTGGATTGGAAGCCTCCAAGAAGTGTATCTGAAGTTCGTAGTTTTCTGGGTTTAGCTAGTTATTACCGCAGATTTGTAAAAGGCTTTTCAACGATAGCTACACCGTTGACCAGATTACTTCAGAAGGATGTTAGATTTGAATGGTCTGATAGATGTCAGAGAAGTTTTGATCAGTTGAAAACTCATTATGAAGCTCGGTGTTAGTACTGGCTTGAATCGGGCAAAGAATTTGTGATTTCTGGTGATGCTTCATTAAACGGTGCAGGATATGTTTTGATGCGGGGAAGGCAAAGTTGTAGCTTATGCTTCGAGACAATTGAAGCCGTATGAAAAGAACTATCCGACTCACGACCTTGAGCTAGCTGCGATTGTGTTCGCACTTAAGATATGGCGACATTATTTGTACGGTGAGAAATGTCATGTGTTTTCAGATCATAAAAGTCTGAAGTATCTAATGACTCGAGAAAGATTTGAACTGCGCGCGTCGAGAAGATGGCTTGAGTTGTTAAAAGATTATGAGCTTGTGATAGATTATCATCGGGTAAAGCAAACGTGGTTCTTTGATGCATTGAGTCGAAAATCATTATTTGCACTATGTGTTTTAAATGCTCAGTTAGATTTGTCTGATGATAGTTCTATGATAGCTGAGTTAAAAGCGAAACCATTGTTTATGTAACAGATATGCGATGCTCAGAAATCTGATAATGAACTACTAACGAAACGAGCTCAGTGTAATTTGAATTCTGAATTTGAATTTCAAGTTGTTGATGATTGTTTGAAATTCCGAGATCGTATCTGTGTTCCGAGAAATCCAGAGTTGATTCAGTTGATTTTGAGTGAAGCCCATAATACTCGTTTATCTGTTCATCCGGGGAGTACTAAAATGTATCACGATTTGAAGCAACACTACTGGTGGTCTGGTATGAAAATAGATATTTCTGATTATGTGTTAAAATGTTTAATCTGCCAGCAAGTTAAAGCTGAACATTAAGTTCCGTCTGGGTTGCTTCAGCCGATTTTGATTCCTGAATGGAAATGGGATAGAGTAACAATGGACTTTGTTTCTGATTTGCCTCAGACTTCGAGAAAGAAAGATGCAATTTGGGTCATAGTTGACCGACTGATGAAATCTGCTCATTTTGTTCCGGTAAGATCTGATTATTCACTTGATAGATTAGCCGAGCTATATATTTCCGATATTGTTAGATTGCACGGAGTGCCACTATCCATTGTGTCAGATAGAGATCCAAGATTCACATCACGATTCTGGAAGAAACTGCAAGAAGATTTATGCACCTAAATCGCATTTCAAGATCTGACTTTTCATCCGCAAACAGATGGTCAATCTGAGCGGATTATTCAGATTTTCGAAGATATGTTAAGATGTTGTATACTTGAGTTTAATGGTTCGTGGGAATAGTATATGCCCTTGATTGAGTTTGCATACAATAACAGTTTTCAGTCGAGCATCAGAATGGCACAATATGAAGCTTTGTACGGACGTAAATGTCGCACACCTCTGTATTGGACCGAACTCAATGAAAATAAGCTACACGGTGTTGATTTGATAAAAGATGCAGAACAGAAAGTGAAACTGATCCGAGATTGTTTGAAAACAGCATCTGATCGTCAGAAGTCATATGCAGACTTGAAACGAAAAGATATAGAATTTGATATAGGCGACAAAGTATTTCTGAAGGTGTCACCGTGGAAGAAAGTACTCCGTTTTGGACGTAAAGGCAAGTTGAGTCTGAGGTTCATCGGACCTTATGAGATCATTGAACGTGTCGGGCCTGTTGCATATAGATTAAGATTGCCTTCTGAATTAGAAAAGATCCACAATGTGTTTCACGTCTCGATGCTCCGTAGATATCGATCCGATCTATCACATTTAATTGCTCTATCTGAAATTGAAATCCGATCTGATATGACATATGAAGAGGAACCGATCCGTATCTTAGCTCGTGAAGTAAAAGAGTTGAGAAATAAGAAAATCCCGTTAGTGAAAGTATTATGGAATCGACACGGAATAGAAGAGGCTACATGGGAGCCGGAAGATTCAATGAGACAGCAATATCCGACTCTGTTTAACGGTAAGATTTTCGGGGATGAAAATCCCTAAAGGGGAGAATTAACAACCGATTAATACCTAGTCGAGCAGTGGTTTCGGGACCACAAATCCGAGTCCGTATAATATTTTTATATTATTTTCATGCGATTAATATGTGATTAAGCATGCGCAAAAATTTTCGTAAGCTAATTTGTCCGTTTGTGTGTTTAATTTAACAAAATGATTAAAATGCATAAAATGTGAAATTTGCTTGCTATTTGCTAAAGTACCAATGTGTTGTGGCTTTTAAAAGAAAAGGCCTTATGAAGCAAATAGACCACTATGTAGTTAGAGGATGAATGAAAGTCAAATATGCCCTTATTACATATTTGTTTTATTTATTAATTGGATGGATATTTTAGTAAATGGGTTAAACATATGTTATTAATAAAATAAATGAAAGAGCTAGTGGATGTATTCATCCATTCTAGCCGAAAATATCAAGAAAAAGAGAAAGAATAAAAGCTTAAGGGTTTCGACACTTACAAGCCAAAATTAAAGGTATGCTTTTGGTCAGTTTTCGATAATTTCTATGTTTTTGTAATCGTTGTTTCTCCTACTATCAAACCCATGTTTTAATTTTGTGAAACGATGATGTTTGTGTGAGATGCCATTGATGATATGTTAAGCTTTTTGATGATTTTTGGTGTTAAATGAAATATATGAGCTAGATGAACATACTTTGTTCTTGAATTTTTGATGAATTTAGCTAAATAGGGCTAAATTGAGAAAATGGTAAATTGATGGACTAAATTGCAAATTTGATGAAAAATGTGGGCTTGTATGTGATGTATATGTATTCTGCCAAACATGTGTATGGGTGGATTTTGTGAATTTGATGTTTTGAGAAAAATAGACTAAATTGATAAAATGTGCAACTGTGAGGGCTAAATTGGAAATAGCCCTAAATGTGTGTCCTTGGATTGAATTGAATGAATTAGTGAATAAAAGGGTTAATTCTGAATATGTTTAGATCAAGAACCGAGGAAAACAGATTTAGATCGCGGGAAAGCGAAAGTAACCGAGTAGCCATTTTCATTCCGATAAACCGAATCCGAGGTAAGTCACTATGCAAATAAATGTATATGTATGCAATTGTAATTGTTCATACGATTAATGATGATAATGAATGCTTGTGTTATGAGAGGTTATGCATTTGAATTCCGAGATAAGTTCGATATACCGATTAAGTCCGAGAAGCCCCGTACGAACCTAGGAATAGATAGGATTGACTAAATCATGACATAGGTATCTGTTCTGTTTTATCATGTAAGACCATGTCTAGGACGTTGGCGTTGATTTGAGACTTTGTGTAAGACCTCGTCCGGGACGTAGGTATCGATATGAGTTTTATGTGTAAGACCACGTCTGGGACGTTGGCATCGAGATAAGCTTTACGTGTAAGACCATGTCAGGGACATCGACATCGTATTGATACGTGTAAGACCCTGTCTGGGACAGCGGCATCAATGTTTGAGTGCATGTAAGACCTCGTCTGGGACGTTGGCATTGTACGACCAGTCCGAGCTTTCTGAGTATCCTACTAGATTCCTTACGGTTCAACGGGCAAGTTTGTGATACGAAATAGCCATGTAAATAGTGAATCCGATTCAGGTACGTTGATTCATACACTAAGTGTGTATATAAGGTAAGTTCCTATGTAACCTTGCTATGATGGTTATGGACCTTTGAAATAGTTTTGTGCATAAGAGATTTTTGGAATTGATGAATGTGGCAAATGTGGCCAATAGTATGAACCAAAGTATATATGTGAGAAGATATTATGTATATGAAATGTGCCTATATTTCTATATGCTTATATACTTGTCTATTAAGTTTATTTGTATATGACTTACTAAGCTTTTGGAAAGCTTACTCTGTGTGTGTTTTCTCTGTGTTATAGGTCGTCAAAGCATCAAGGCTCGGGGGACCGTCAAGGATAAATCATCACATTACTAAACTCATTTTGGTACACTTTGAAAATGTATAAAGTTAGATATGGCATGTATAGGCTAGTATTTTAGTACAAGTTGTTATGTGATCTTAGCCATGTGATTTGGCTATTTTTGAATTAAGACTTTGCTTAAATGAATGTGATTTATGATGCATATCTTGGTATGGTGAAAGCATGTGAAATGGCCAAGGTTTGAGTGAGCAAATGAATGAATTATGCTTGTAATGATATGAGTTTTATTCTTTGAATTTGTCATGGTTGGAAATGGTATTGAATGCATGGTTTGAATGATTATTTTGGTATGTTTTTGATGGTTATATGTGCATGTGATATGTTGGTAAATATGGCTTGTAGGTTGACCCTTATGGGTGGCATTTTGGCCTTGTAAATGGCCTATAATGCCACACGGTTGTGGCATACGGGTGTGCCTAATACCGTGGTTGAATTGGCAGAATGTAGCTTAAATAGTACACGACCTCGACATGGGTGTGTCGGTGGCCGTGGTGTACAAGTCGAAGAGCTAGCTAAGAGCACACGCCATGGCACACGCAGGCGTGCTTGGTGGCCGTGTTGGAAAAGTCAGTATATGGTCTGGTAGCACACGGTCATGGCACATGGACGTGCCTAGTGACCGTGTTGATATAGTCAGTATGTAAACACGGATGGACACACGGGGGTGTCTAGAAGCCGTGGAGGGCACACGGTCTCCTCCCACGGGCGTGTCTCCCCTGAAAGTTAGAAAAGTTTTTAATTTTCATGAAATTTCATATGTGTTTCATTTTAGTCCCAACTCGGTTCATATGCATGCTTTGGGTCTTGATGACTCATTTAAGGGACACTATGATCGTTAATGATGAATGTAATGTATGAAATGTTGTGTAAGTTTCCGATCTATTTGGTAATGCTCCTAACCTTAGTCCGGCGTCGGTTACGAGTTAGGAGTGTTACACATACATTTTAGTGGGATCTGTAGGTATGGCTCGAAAGCGCATACGTTTCAGTAGATTCAATAGATATCGTTCGCATGAGCACCAGTCAGTTTATCAGTGGATAACGCTCATTTGAGTTTCTTCAGTATATCGGTGGATATCGCTCACTTCATTCGGTATATGTAATATAACATTCAATAATAGTATATTAACCAAGAATCTAAGAATTATTAGAAGTGTAAATAAATGCACGAACCCATAGGATTGATTTATAGTAACGACTCATAGTATCTCAATTAGTAATCAATGTCATTTCAATTCATTATTTCCATTTCCAATTACACACATCAATATAATCCAACATTTTGCAACTAAGTTCATATAATACATATGTAAATGTACTAAAATTAATTTCAACTAAGTTCATATAATACATATGTAAATGTACTAAAATTAATTTGAACAAACTTACCTGACTAAATTGCAGCAATAACAAAGGTACAGGGACTATTCGGTACTTTTCTCTTTTCCTCGGTTTTCCACTCATTCTTGATCTAAAAATAATATTTTCATTCAATTAACTAATTCCAACAGTAAAATTAACTCATTTTATGCAATTAAGTTTTTTTGCCTTTTTACGAAATTGCCCCCAATATTTCACTATTATGCAATTTAGTCACTAGCTCAAAACATGCAATTTAACCATTTTTATTCAATTTTCAGCTTAGGTGAATATTCAAGTGCCATTCTACAACCCATTTTTGCAATTATTTTGCATCAAGTCCTTGTACTTTTACTATTTTCACATTTTAGTCATTGAACATTAAAATCAACAAAAACTACTTTATGAAATAGTCTTATTGAGCAACCAAGCTTAATATTCTACCATAAAACTTCATGAACAACTCAATTTCATCAATGGAATAATCCAAAACATTTGACAGCTTTACAAATTAATCCCCGAGTTAGCTAGATTAAGCTAATACGAGCTCAAAAACATAAAATTACTAAAAACGGGCAAGATTTACCTACTAAATCGACAAAACCTAGCTTGGCCGAAGGTTTCTCCTCTCAACAATGGTAGATTCAGCTTTTGAAGGAAGAAACAAAAAGATGATTGCCAATTTTGGCTTTTGTTTTATTTTCATTTTACCTAATTTCATAAATTACTATTAAAACCTTACAATTTCAATAAAATTTCATGTAATTAGCCTTGAAACTGTCCATTATCTACTCAAATGGTATAATTTCCAATTAAGGAGGGTTTAATTGCACAATTGGTTTTTCAATTATTTTAAATTTTAACTAAACAAGCTTATTTTCAATTTAATCCTAAACTAATTAGGACTAAAAGAGCAAATAGCCCAAAAGTTAGTGGATTTAATATTTCGCTTGGACTTTTTGACAATGGTTTAATTACCATTTTGGTCCCTTTACTATTTTAAATCTATAGAAATTAACTTTTACCTCTTTTACAATTTAATCATTTTACCTTAATTTAGCCGTAAATCATCAAAATTACCAACCCAGCTTCAATTCACATATAATACAACTCTGTAAATATTTAATAAAAATATTTATGGCTTTAAATTACGGAAACGAGGTCCTAATACCTCGTTTTCAATAACCACTTAACTTTTGAACCGAACCATTTATACTAACTTTTAATTCAATTGGTTAAATTCATCAAATCAAAATTCAATATAAAAATTATTATTGATTTGTATAATTTAAATACTAATTATACAAATTCACTCGTCAAATTTGTAGTCCCGAAACTACTATTACCGACACCATTGAAAAAACGGGCTGCTATATTTTATACACGACATTAGCCTTCCACATGGTTTGAGTACACAACTGAGTTATCTCGCTCTACACGGCCTTGCCACGTGGCCACGTAACCCCTATTTTCTATTTTTACCCTACTTTTATGTTATGTTACGAATTAGTTTTTGTTTGTTTTTGAATTGATTCTAAGGCTTCATAGGCTCAATTTAAGCCCCATTTTTTTTATGAATGTTATGATTATTGAATGATTATCTATTACTATTTGTTTTGGAGTAAATTTTGAATTGAAATAGCATAGTCCTATTCTTTTAATTATTGTAGCATCCCGTAACCCTAATCCGACGATAGATACAGGTGAGGGGTGTTACATAATTTCTAATCGTCAGGTAGCGGTATCGCGACACTCAGGCTTTGGTGTCTCGACACCTAAAATAGTGGCGAACTTATGGATCTTGGGGGCCTCGGTGTCGCGACACCCAATGGTCGATGTCGCTACATCACTGGAGTTGGCCTCAATTTCTTCACTTCAACACCTTTAAGGGTATCACGAATCCGAAGGCTCGATATCGTGACGTTGGCTTGGTGTCACAACATCCATCCTTCGGTAGTGCAACTCCCACAACAGTAAGCTCCATGTTGATTTTTCGTTGAAGTTTTGCATCCTCAAGGTGAAAGTTCTGGGTGTTGCGACTTTCATGGCATAAATGTCGTGACACCCATTCTAAATGATTTTTTTCTCGAGGTTGGGTTATTATCGTCTCCCTACACAGATTCAATCACATTGTTAGGTTCTCCATGACACCATTTGGCCTATTTGGGTCTCAAAAGAGGCAAAACTCAGCAAAAACGTTTATTTAAGGCTTGAAACTAAAAATCGAGAAAAAACATATAAAAGATACTTAAATTGCTTGATAATAAGCTCTTCGAGTGTAATGAAGAGCCTAATTTGACATATCAAATTATGACAAATCAATATTATAATTTGAATATTTTATATTTATCTCAAATAACAATGAATTATAATTATAAAACTATCTTCTATTTATTTAATGTTATTTTTTTCTAAATTTTAAAAATTTAGTATTTATCCATTAAATAAATCTAAAATTATGTAATATAAATTTATCATGAATGTTTATTTCTATTTAATTATCCATGTCTTTTTTAGTTACCCGTTGATGATCTTATATAGGTATTGTAGATTAATTAATAAAAATGGATTATGTTATCTAAATATTTATATAAAATTATCTAATGTATTTATTAATATAAGTTATAAAATCTTATAAATTCAACCTAAATCTTTTCAAATATCTATTAAAATTAATGATATCATTAAAATTAATGATACCCAAAGACTTGTAAATTAACGGATTTTGAATATTTGATACGATATTTTTATATATTTATGTAATTTATATTGCTCATAATACAATCTTTTATATAATTTTATAAAAAAAAAAAAACTTGAGACACGGATAATATTTGTTCCTTTTCTGGATAATAAACTTCAATTTTATATAAAAAATTTAACAAATAAAATAGAACTATTACAACATACTAGAAAGTCTCAAGAGGAGAAGTTTCATATAATTATAGACCCTCCTCCCTGCTAAAGGCCAACTTGGTAATACTATCAGCTTCTCTGTTCTCGTTTCTAGGAACATATTCAATTAACCAATTTTCCTCATTTTGCAAAAGTTGTAAGATATGTCTGATTAATGTAGAATTTGATCCCTTCAACAAGGACTTATTGATAGCTCCAATAACTTTCATATTGTCTGTTTGTATCACAATTCTATCATATATTATGCCTTGTGTTAACATCATACCATCGAGAATGCCCTATAGTTAAACTTAAAAAACAGAACATTTACCCAATATGCGATTGAACCCAAGTAACAATTTGTCACAATGATCTCTCAAAACACCACCTATTGCAACATAACTTGTGTTAATTTTAACGGTTCCATCGGATCTTAATCGAATCCATCTTCCTGTTTTATGTATTATAACATAGATTTGATTTATGTATAGTTTACATTAAAGTTATAAATAACATAAATAAATTTTATAAACTAAGATATATAAAATTATTTAAATAATTATGTTGTATTATGATTTAAATAAAATTACTTATAAATTCGTGTTTAAATTGAATGTTTATTAAGTAAAATTATATTAAACATATAATCTTTTATAATATCTAATTATTGGATATAAGATATGTAAATTCAAATATAATTAGTTGTCACCAATTTTAATTAGTATCGAATAAATTTATATATAGATTAATATATGTAGGGTAATAAATGATTAATAAATCATATTAATTAACTAAATATTTTAGATTATAAATTATTTTAAATTTATAACATAATTATGTTACAATAAAATAAAATAAATATAATCCTATAATTATGTTATAATTGATTTAAATTTTATTAAAAATAATTATACAAAATCTAAAACTACTATAGTAAATCTAAAATATATAATTTAGTATTTAGCGTATGTAAGTTGTTTCAATATAATTAATGAATAGAAAAAATATGGTTGCGTGGCTTGTTGCATATATATATATAATATTCAAACCATTATGGAATTATTGTATTATTTTAGTATTAAATATTTATAAAATTAAAATTTTAAAAATATTTTGTAATTTCATTATTTTTCAATTTATTAATAATTTTAAAGAAATTAATTAAACAAAATTTAATATTAAAAAAATCACTCAAGATACGATGATAAAGTATGACTTTTTTACTAGACTAACTCACAATTTTTCACTTGATTCGATCAAACAATTACCCCTAAAACCAAACAACACAAAACATTAAATTTTAGCTCATTCAATTTATATATATATATATATATAAATTCATTACATAAATTTATTCTTAAATAGTTGTTAATTATATCATCAAATAAAACAACAACTAAGAATAAAGTTATTAAATAGTTTTTACATAATTCGAAATTTTGGGTTATCGATTATTATTTGGTGGGACAGATATTTGAACATCCCTTTAGGCGGGCTTTTTCCTTATGCGCTCTCATTCCCTTCAAAATTTACTCCTCTCTCCTTCCTTCTCTCGCACTTTTCTTTTCATTTTCACTCTCAATGGCTACTCCCACCGAATCCTCCCTCCTCTCCGATCTCCAAACCTCCGATGACTCTAAAGGCATCCACTCACTGGTCTCCGACTACCTCCTCCCCATCTCCACTCTCGCCAACTCCAAGAAGAAGAAACCTGACCAAGCCGCCGTCCGCTCCCTCGCCAAACAGTTCTTGTCCTTTCTTTCCAAATCCTTCCCAATAATATACAAGCGTATCTACATACAAAACTCTAATCAACAACAACAAGCCTCTCTTAGTTATTTCTTCGAGACTTACCGACTTTGCATAACTTGTCTCGAGTTCGTCTCCTCGCAGTTAGCCGGCGGTGCGCACTTGGTTCAGATCCAGAGATTGAAGCTCGTATACTGTTTGCAATCGTGGGGCCGGTACGATGAAGCAGAAAGCGAAGCACTTAGGGTTTTGGAGAGGCTTAGAGGGGAAGTCAAGTCTAAAGGTAAATTTGTTCCGGGCATTGATATTGCTGGTGGTGATTCGAAGTTTGGATCTATTGTGGTCGAGGCGGTGGCGTCTGTAGTGAAAAGCGTGGCCATGGGACACTGTAAAGATTCCGGGAAATATGAAAGAGTTCTTGCTTTGTTGGAGCAAGTGAGGCCTTGGTGCAGGTACTCAATTTCTTGATTTACATAAATATTAACACGAACCATTTGCTTATCTAATTTTTGTGAGCCTTTTCAGGGCATTAGAAGCCGATATTGTTGAGAAGTCGCACAATGTGCTTGTTACTTTTCTGGGTAGATGCTGCCGGTTTTTGATTGAGGAGATTAATCATTTTGGCGAGGAGTTGATTCAACGGTTCTGCAATGAATGTTTGGCCGAGTATGCAAGGTCAATGATGAAGGATCAAGTTTTCAAGGTATGGTTGTTAATATATGGCTCAACATATATGTTTATGTTTTTAGTTTTCTTACTAATTCTTACATTTGCAGTTTGCCCGCAGAATATGTTCCGCATTGTTCTCGCTAGAGAGAACTGATAGCTCAGTTCAAATTGACTTAGTAACGCTTTTGTTAGTCTCCATTTCCCGTGAATGCAAGGTAAGAGTAACTATATAACGTTTTAGAATGGTTGAGGAATAGGGTTCAATAAGTCATTTAGCTTCATTAATTTCAAGACTTTTGTATGCGTACAACTTTCAACTCTAAATTCATGATGCAGCTAACAATTCCCAACACCGATACAGATAGTAGTGGCACATAGTAGTAATTTTGTAAATAGTGTTTCTCGTTAGGAATGCTCACACCTATTTTCCTTCTGTACCCATTTGAACCTTTCACAATTAAGCAGTTGCAGCACTTTTTAAGCTGGATTAATGTGTCAGCTTTGAAATCCATTGTTTGAAGACTTATGGTGCTGTTTGATGGTTGTCTGTAGTAATGATGGCGTCATTCTGTTTTTTTTACATACCATCATTCTTTTTATTTGCTTATATCAACACATTGAGATCTTACCAGACATTCTTCCTAATTTGTTTCTAGTTGTTTTGTGCATCATTTTGCTTTACTTGCTCGCTTTTAATTTTTTAATTTTTTATGAATGGACATTTTTAATCGGCTTAGGGCTTCATAACTAAAGTTTATCTCTTACACTGTGATTTATTGATTAAAGTATCTTTTGGCAGGTTGATAAAGATAATAATGCAATGGAGTTTGTTGAACTTGTTGATTATTGTGCCAATAAATGTAGAGATGCTGGCATAACTTTCTGTAGTACTCTTGCAAAACGTTTAAATGACATGGCAGGTGATTTTCATCAGGTATGTTGCTAGCCTAATTGCTTTTTTGTGGCTTGGATCTGTATCTATTTCATTTATTTGGATAAGATGCCTTGAGTTATAATCTTAAATTTGGTAGAATTTCACAGGCTACAATCCCTGTTGATCTAATACTGAGGCTTTATGCAACCGGGCTAGATTTCTCTGTGCACAATGTTAAGTTGAAATATAATGATTGTACCACTTCCAAAGGTGTAGAAGATGATTCAGCAATTGATATTTTGTTTCTTGAAAGGGATAAGCTGCACAATTTGTCTGGTTTACTTGGTTTGCTTGGAAATTGCTGTAACATTGGTAAAAGTGACCCTAGCATTGCATCTGATGTTGAATGCAAAAATTCTCTGGCTTGCAAAGACAAAAAGGCTTGTCTAGTGATGTACTATAATACACTGAAGTTCTTGTGTCAGCCACTTGCTGAACTAGTAAATTCAGAGAAAAAACGCATACTTGCTGAAACTGAAGCCTCATCTGATTCTAGCAGCCTCTGCATTATCCAGGACGCTTTTTATCAGTTCTGTGATAGTTTCTTTTCTCTTGAGAGGTAAGCTTATTTCTTTCTTTGATAGATTTATTTGCTTTGTTGTAACCAAATGTGATTAGGATGACAATTTGGCATTGTAGTCAAGGGTGTTTAATTTTTTGATTGTATCCAAGTGACTAAAATGACATGATCTTTTTCCATTCTGAATATGACATTCTTACTGCTTGTGTATATTGGTATTATTGTAATTATGCAAAAGTTAAGGAATTAAGTACATTTTTGGTCATTATTAGAAGGATGCATGTCAACAGTTATAATTGTGTTTGCATAATATTTTGAGTTTGATACATTGCTAACTATGGATGATGCTGAATTTATGCTAATGCTAATGCTAATAAAATTACTTATAACGTATTTTGCTACATATTGGGGAATTGTTATGCACATAAATCAGTTATGAACATAATGGTTGTCCGAATTTTCTCTTGCCCTTGCAGCTGTGCATCTGAAACAAAGAGAGAAGGATTTGATGATGGTGAAGTGTTAGTACCTAGTATAATTGTGGCGGGGTTCATTCTTTCCACCTGTACAAAGCGTAAAATTCCGGTCAGTTGAACTTATTGGTATTCACATGGAAAATGAAATTTAACTTTTGCTACTTGGTTGTTTATTTATTGACTAATTTTGGATGAGGTGATGTTTATTGAACTTTCACTCTTGCTGACTGGCTTTCCCTTTTATATTTCAGAAGAGTGTGTGCTACATTAAGCAAATAATTGGCAGTGGTAGGATTCAATCTCAAGGGCTAAAATATGTCTATGTCTCTCTGTATAATATTGGTGTTCTTATGTACAGAAGCAAGCAAATTAAAGAGGTACTTAATTCCTTGAAACTTGTGCATGTTAAGGTTATGGTATTAATATTTAAATGCTCTTTTGCACGGTTGGCAACTCTTATTAGTTTTACTTTCTAAAGGAACCATTTTCATTTCTGTATGATTGAAGCTATTTTATGCATATCCGTGACATGTATGGATCTGCATGTTCTTGTTGCAAGCATTCTTGTTCAATTCAATTCCTTTGCATTTAAGTTCCTCATTCATATAAGTTATCAATCTAACCTTTGCAGGCTTTGAAGGCTTTAAAACTTTCTCATAGAGCATCATGGACTAATATTCAACTTCTCCGTGAGATGTTTATTCATAAGAAAAGTTCTGGTGATCATCTGTCAGAAGATGTTGTCAGAGATTTGGTAACTGATGCATGTACTAGAAGTGCATTTCTTTTGGAAGTTCTCCATGCATGTGGAAATCTTAAGGTGGAAAAAATTATTGTGGAGAGTCTTGAAAACTGGTCCGCGCTTGAAAATTTGTTTAGACAGTTGTCAGGTCCTATGCCTTTGATAAAGCAATGGGTTAAGGTATTGTCAACTCTTGTCTGTTTTTCTGTATGTTTTTGTTATGATGGCCAATTGTTCTTTTGATTTCAGATACAGTGCAAACTTCATAAAAACACGGATTTAGAGGATAGTGCTCCAACTTTATGTTGTATGCTGTTGTCTTCTGCGGAAGTGTCAAAGATGGCCATTTGCAAAATTTTAGAGCAGGTTCATATTGTTAGTTATTGAAAATGGCCCTTCTAGATATTTTTTGGTTCTGCATGCTTATGACTAATGGATGATTTTTCCAATTTCAGGAGCTTCTTGCGTATCAAGAAATGACTCATGGGTACCCAGATTTTTGTCAGAGAATGCAAATTAAAGTTATCGATTTACTTCTGCAAGATGCTTATGCCATAGAAGATAGTCCTTTACTGAAAGCAAGGATGTTAATTAGAAAGGGGAGAACAATAAGGGCCAATGGGATTGAAGCTTTGAAGGACTGTATTTGGTGCTTGTCTGAAGCTATATCTATTATGGTACTGCACGAGATCACTTCTTTATTTTTCTGCCCTGTTGATATTAATTGTGATATTATTGCTTCTTTTTCGCGTTGAATCCATGACTAACCTGAAATATTATTTAAATAGAAAAACTTCTACAGTGAAACAAGTATTGCTGGAACTCCAGCCTGCCATCAATTAGCTGCTGCTTATTGTTTACTTGCACTATGTACTCAGGAAGCTGAACCAAACTCAGAGGTATTTTTGCATAAAAAAGTCTGTTGGTTTGACTAATTAGTGCTTAGTGATTCTTTAGGCTTGACTAATGCGTTTTGATCAAGATTAGTGATAAATTTCTATATTACTGATTGCTCATACTTTCTTTTCATCATAAACAGCAACTTTATCAAGATATCTATGGTGCCTTGGATCTTTGGTTGAGCATATTCATTCCTGATAGTTGTTTTGTGGATGACGAGTTCAAAATGGTGTCCGGAAATACACTGCAACTTCTATATAATGTACTTGATTTGCTATCAGTGAAGGTGTGCTTATTGATATGATCGTCGTTATCTTTTAGTCATGAAAATCTATTTGTCTAGAGTTCTGAACATCTTTTAACTGTTTTACTTGTTGCTTTTTCACCTTTTTGTCTCCAGGGTTACACGAAATTACACAGTAACATATATAAACTGATAATTAGAATATACAAACTAAACAATGTAGAACTTGGGAAATGTGTGGCCAACCTTTGGGAGTGTAGGCGGCTTAGCCATGCACTCTGTGTTTCTCCAGTAAATGAGTCATTCATCACAAACTTATCAGAGCATTGCGGTGGAAGTTCCAAATCTGTTGACTTCTGGATGCATAGTCTAAGTGGATCCCAACCAGGGCTTCTTGGGTTCCAACAGAACCTCACATGTTTCTTTGACAATTTCAATCATGGCTTAAAAAATCATGAAAGCGATATACAATCAGCTGTCTCAGCTAACAATGTAAATCTAGTTGCTTCTGAACTCATTGCGAGTGTAAGTCATGTCAGCTTTCTAGTAAATGCTACAGTTTTTTGTATTGAACATTTTATGCCATTGACTGAATTGGTCAGTGATCTCTCTGTTGCTCTCATAGGATCCTGTGCGTAGTCATTCTCTCTTCCTTGCGGGGTATCTCTACTATGATTTGTGTGAAAGACAGATTTGCCGTGGACGATTATTTGAGGTTGATTTCAAATTTTTGGATGATCTAGCATATTTTATTTTACTCCTTCAAATTTCCTTCTGCAACATTTTAATGAATCCAATATGACTAGGACTCTCTTTTCCATGAAAATCTTAATCATATTGTTACTTATTATGTTTTTCTCCTGTTATTTCTTATTATGATTTTCTTTTATAATTGCAATTTTTCTGCTAGGGTCTTTCATATGCAAAAGAAGCTTTTCGATTGCGGAGTCAACTTTTCAAAAGAAAATTTACATTCTCAATTGAGGCGCTGGTTGAGAAATACAACGAATCTGGTGACATTGGTGAAATTGCCCAGACAGCTATAAATGGTCCTAAGAATCTTCAAGTGCACAGAATAGTTGCTAGTGAACTTTGGTCTTTTGACAGTAGTTCATCAAACCTATGTGGCTGTTATCTTAGTCCGTGGAATGTACTTCAATGTTATCTTGAAAGCATTCTTCAGGTTAGAAGTTTCTCTCTTACAATGTCTGATTTATTTCTCCCTAATGTTTTCCACTTTATAGGAATTTTTTTTATTTTTTTATCTACATACAATTTCCAGGTTGGATGTATTAATGAAATGATTGGAAATGGGGTTGAGGCTGAATCTTTCCTATTATGGGGAAAAAGTATCTCCTGTTCACAGAACTTACCACTATTTGAAGCTACTTTTTCTTCTATCTTGGGTATGAAAGTCATTAGCCCATCTTATTTTGTGTCTTGTCGATACTTGTTCTTTCTTACAACTGCATCGGTGGTTTGCTGAAAGTGTACCTTCTGCTGACATTAGGGAAATTATATCGAAAGAAACGACTCTGGAATTTTGCAGAGCAGGAACTGCAAAGTGCCAAAAGAATTCTGGTGGACAGCAGCAGCCATTGTTCCTGCATAAGATGCCGATTGATGCTGGAAGCTAATCTTGACCAACAACTTGGTGATTTGTTCCGTAATCTTTTTGATATTTCTATCATAAATGATTCAAAAGGGAAATTATCTCGTGCTGAAGTTCAGTATAAATCAGCCCTTGAGAAATTAAATTGTTCCGAGTGGAAAAATATCATTTGCGATGCAGAAAGTAATGTGGATCTGGCAGTCAGAAATACTATAATAAATGGTGAAGATGTTGCTGGCAATACTGCTACTCAGCCAGAGGCAATAGGTGCTAGAAAGGGTAGGAAAACGAAGAATGTATCCAAATCTGTGGTGAAGGAGCAACATGTGATACCTGAACGAAGAAGTTCAAGGGTAACTCGCTCTAGATTTCGATCATCTCAAAACCAAAGCACAACCTGTACTGGCGAAGCACAAATTGAGATTTCGAAACATTCAAATGGTAATGTTGCATCCAAACTCTCTGACACCTGTTGGGAAAAGGACTCCTCGCTCTTGGGTAAAGGAAGCTGTATGGAGGAATTGACGAGTGAAATTGCATGCTTTTGTAACCAAACAAAATGTTGGCAGTGCCTTCCTGCTGAGATTATGAAATCTGGGTTACTGATCTACTTCATAAATATGAAATGGGAGTATGCCCACAGGAAACTCTTGGTGAGGATACTTACTGGTACAGGTATGGTTCTTTTGCCTTGATATTATTTGATTGTACAAGCCAACACATATACCCAGCAACATATAAAAGCTAGTAAGCTGGCTTTAGGTGTCTTTGAATTTGAGCCAATATAACTGAATACAAAATATGTGATATTAATTTTTGTCTAATTGAAAGTGAAAAAAGAAAAATGTTTTACTCCTTTGTAAGTCAAGTGAGGTTTAACGAACATTCTACACTCTTTATTGGAAAAAGCGCTGCATGTAGGACCATACTCCAGTCATCTGTCTCAAGACTTTGTTTTTATAGGATAGACTGTATAGTGGCCTTTTTGTTCTTTACTGTAAGCTGCTATTTACAAATTTTCAGTCTTGTAGCTGTTTTCCTGGGCCTTGTTTAAGTGAGGAAAAGAGGAGAATCATATATGGGGGTGATTTATCAAGAGAGTAGTAATATTGAGAACGTAAAGCTTAGGCTTGAGGAAATTGTTTTTCTTTCTTGTCAATTAAATGCATTCTTCATTATACATGGTGTTCATTTCAGTTATTGTAGGTTAATGTATGAATGTGGAATTACTTGATAATTTCTTGTAACTTCTTTTTTCATATTTTTAGGAAAATGCTTGGGGTATGGTGATCAAACTCATGAGATACACGAAGTTGTTTGGCAAAGCATATCTGTCCTAGTCAGCAGAAATGCATATACTCAGACTTGTTCCTCTGCTCACAGAACTTTCTTGCTTGATTTGATTGGGAGGGAAACCGTGGGAGATACTTTCGCTATTGAACGTGCAGCTATCCTATACAGAATAGGCTGGATGACTCTGAAGGGTTTCCATTCTAAAGTTGCCAGGTATGTGTTCTTGTGATGTCTGTCACTTGTGTACATGTTCGAGTAGTGGTTGTGCTCAAAGAAGTTTACATGCTTTATTTTCTAATCGCTTTTTCCTGAAACCATTTTGCTTTTTGTATTAAGAAAGTACTTCAGTTATTCTTGAGGATGAAGTTTGAATTTTTTTTGCTAACCTTTTGCTTTTGTTGCTTTTCTTTTCTAAAAAACACTCTTGTAATTTCACCTACTTAATTCTTCTGGACTAGCAGAAATTTTGTTGTATTCTTATATAGGTTTAGAAAGAATGACAATTTTACCAAAGGAGGATTACATTATTATTTGAATATATGGCTGATTACTTGTTCTTCTAGGCTAGGTCCCGATTTAACGGAATTGTAATCTGCTGCATCAATTCTCTTCACCCTTGTGATATGTTACTTGGAATATCCTCTGTTAGGTTGTAGGATACTTATTTACACGCGTCACTGTGTATATTTATATATGTTTTCTGATTCACGTGTATCTAAATAAGTGAGGACTCTCTGGTACGGTAGTAAATTTCTAATATCAGCTTTATGAATTATATCTTTTGTATCAAGTACTTGTTTATTTTCCTCTTTTCTTGGTTTATATTCTGAACAGGATCGATTGCTGTGATCTTTCCAAAGTTCAGTTATCAAAAACAGTACACTGGTTGAAGCTAGCCTTTGTACTCTGCCGTGAGGTTCCTGTACTTTTTCAAAAGGTTGAATTTTTTTATTATTCTGATCTATCGTATGCTTGCATAAGCTTAATATAGTCTTAGGTAAATTTTATTTTAACTGCTCGACTGTGGCTTGATGTAAGAATGTGATTGTGGTATATCAGATCCAGTGACACTAAGAAACTGGTCTTCCGTTTGAGACTGAACATTTTTCTGTGTTTAGTTTATTTTAACAAGTATAGTACAGTTGAGTATATCATATTCACTATTTTCTGACAGTTAATTTAGGATTAGTGCAACACTTAGAAATTTGATTTGTTCTTTTTGCCCCCTAATTAATTTACTTTTCCTAATTTTGTGATCTATAATAACATCAGACCAAATTACTGCTGCCTTAAACTAGTTCTTGAGACTTGTTGCTGCTTCTAAATGTCTTATTCATCCAAATCCAATGTAATCTAAGTTAAGTTCACTAAAGGTCAATAATGAAGTTTCTCTCCAGAACTGTTGATATACGGATAACATCTACTGCACCTACATGGCTGTAATGAAGGAAAAAATGAGCATACAGTTAAGCTAAATTTGATTGCTAGTGCTATTTTTAATTTACTTGTGAAATTTGTCTTAGATACTAGTTTGTCTGGGAGTTCCCAAATAATTTCCAATTATTGTCTTTACAAGTTGCTCCCAACAAATTTGTTCTCTTAACCGTTTTAACCTTCTGTCTTTTCTATTGCTTTTTCTCTAATGTCTTGGCAGCTAAATTTTGTGTTATTAATACTCAGGTTTCCAGACTGCTTTCTGCAATATATCTGCTTTCTGCAACTAGTGAGCACTTTACTTTGCCATCTTGCAAGGCACTCTCTGAAAGTCATTGGGCTTCATATTTTCATCAAGCTTCACTTGGGACTCATCTTAATAACCAGTTCTTCCCTAGTACTTCTGGGAGATCGAATGCTCAACGCTTTGTAGATTCTGGGGTAGGTTGCACACTTCATCTTGTCTTTCCTTGGTGGCATTTCCAATATGATAAAGTAGCAAGACAAGTTATTTGCCAATAAATCTTAATAGTTCCAAAAATTGTCTTAAAATGTCAAGGCATTTGACTTACATGTTATAGATGAATCGCATCATGCTCAATGTTATCAGGAAAAGTCTGGCACACAAGAGTCATTCTGAATTTTGGTGGTCCATCTTTAATTATGATATTGGCAATATTATTTATACCCTGGTGAATCCTGTTTCGTCAGGACTAGGTGCTAATTTGTGGGGTCTTACCAACTTTTTCTGTTTTGCCTTTTCTATCATCTACTTTTATGTATTTGTGCTATTTACTATTTCTTGATTATTGAGGCTGGCAGCTTTTATCTCATTCTGTAGATCAAAAGTTTTAAAACACCTGCTATTTCACTTTTTTGATTGAGTCGTTGGATTTTCATTTTCAGGACTTGAATGGGGTTGTTTCATCTTGCGCACATACAGAGACATCCACATTGTTAAGGTTTATGCTGTTACAACTGAAAATTCATGAGATTTACTAGCTTCTATAGTTTCTCTTTACCCCATCAACCCCCGATTTGCACATACATATGAAAAAGAAATGTTATCCTTTCTTCTTGTTTTGCTGCAGGCTTGCCCCCGAGTCAGTCAATGATCTTGAACAATTTGTGATGAACTTTTATGTGGGCCTTCCTGCCACTTCCATCATATGTATAAGTTTGCTCGGTCATGATTATACCAATTTATTGCAAGAATTGCTACTTTACCCATCTTCCATTCATGCATGGATGCTATTGTCACGGTTGAATTCTAAGAATCAACCTGTTGTTTTGCTTTTGCCTCTGGATTCAGTTTTAGAAGGTATTTTCTTTAATACAAATATGTATAATTAAAAATTAACATTATATTAATGCACTAGATGCTAAAAATGTCTGGAAAAAATTTACAGAAGTTTCAGATGATGCTGCTCCTAATGATGATAATGCAAGGGCTTGTCAGGAATTGCGCCAGCTGATGAATTCAGGTAAAAAGTGGCATTGTCCATGGGGTTCCACTGTGGTTGATAATGTTGCTCCGGCATTTAAAATGATATTGGAAGAGAACTTCATGACATCTTCCGGCTGTCCTTTAGAAGATACAAAAAGTACGAGGTCTTTGTGGTGGATGGTTAGAAAGAAGGTTGATCACCAACTTGGTAAACTGTTGAGGTAGGTATTCTCTTTTCATCAAATATGTGTCCATCCATTTTTGACACAATTATTGTGATTTGGGATTGGATCACCAGTGGCCAACTGGTGTTCACAAAACTTCATTCACAAGTTCTTCAACTTGTCTCCTTTTGGCTACATTTTAGTAAACTACCCAAAGTTTGTATGTAATTTGCAGCATTTCATTGAAATTGACTACTGATGTATGAAATATATATATGCCTGGCCTGCGTTCCAGTAATTTAGAAGATTCATGGTTGGGTCCATGGAGGCATGTGCTTCTTGGGGACTGCTTGGACTGCAGAAGCTTGAATACAGTGCATAAGAAGCTGGTGCAGGATCTGAAATCTAAATGCAAAATGGACATAAATGAGAGTTACCTTAAACTCGTTCTTGGAGCTGCAAAGTTTGACATTGAAGAAGCATGCCTTTCACAGCGGTGTTTAAGAAAAGGATGCTACACTGGCAAGCTTGAACATCACGAACAAGAAAATTCTCAGTCTAATGGCATTGATGATGTGTCTGCATTGGCCTCTCAACTAATACGTGAAGCAGTGAATGAGCTTCATATGGAGGATGCCATCTGTAGGGAACCGATAATTTTGGTGTTGGACTTGGATGTCCAGGTTGGTGAAATTGTAATGGTTTATTATATATATTTTCATTTCGGGGCATATCAATATAGCATGAGTTTATCTTGCTCCAAGAAGATGGTTGTCCTCTAATAGCATTTTTTCACCTCATATTTGCTTTTGCCAACATCTTCTTGGTTTGATTATTCTTTTTGTTTTTTCAACTTTTCCCCTTCGAAAGTCCATCCTTTTCCCTTTTTATTTACTTTATTTATTGTAACAACTGACTATACAAGGACTGTGTACAGATGCTTCCATGGGAAAGTATACCAATACTAAGACAGCAGGAGGTTTATCGAATGCCTTCTGTAGGCAGTATCTCTATCATACTTGAGAGAAGTCAGCGATATCATGAGCTAGCTTGTACAAATGCTGCCGCTTTTCCTCTTCCTCTGATAGATCCCTTGGATGCCTTTTATTTGTTAAATCCCAGTGGAGACCTTAGTAGCACACAAGCTGAATTTGAGAACTGGTTTAGGGATCAAAATTTTGAGGTGATTTATCCATTTCTCTTATTATTTGTTGGATTTGTCGAAGGGCAAAGCATTTATCATACATTGATAGAAAATGCCACTTTTTGCTCTGTTAACTTGAATCAGCTAATCTTTATTCCATTTTGCTTTACATGGAATGATGTTCGGTAAATAATTTCTTTCTTAACGAACGATATAATATAGGGAAAGGCTGGAACTGTGCCAACAGCTGAAGAACTGGCTACAGCCTTGAAAAGCCATGACCTTTACTTATATTTCGGCCATGGAAGTGGTATGCTTGTTACTATTGCCATCTGCTGTATGTTACTCATGTCGTGCTATTCTTTTTGTTCCTTTGCATTAATTTTGGATATGCATTTGTGTGCTTTTGGTTGGTATAGGGGAGCAGTATCTTTCCAAAGATGAGATTCAGGGACTGGAGAAGTGTGCTGCCACCGTGCTAATGGGTTGCAGCAGTGGCTCACTGAGGCTTAATGGATGCTATGTGCCGCGAGGTGTTTCGCTATCCTATATACAAGCTGGTTCTCCAGTTACTATTGCCAACTTGTGGGAAGTGACAGACAAGGACATTGACCGTTTCGGGAAGGCCGTGCTTAATGCATGGTTGAGAGAAAGAATGGATCTAGTAGATTGTTCCCAATGCAACCAACTGGTGAAAGAATTTGAGGCCATGAAAATTAAAGGCCGTAAAGGCAATTCCAGAAAGAAATCAGCAAGCAGCAATTTAACTGAAACTGCAAACAGTGGTTCGTTGACGAATGCATGTGAGCACAGACCGACAGTAGGATCATTTGTTGGTAGGGCTCGAGAAAGTTGCACCCTCCCTTTCTTGAATGGGGCATCGCCAGTTTGTTATGGTGTCCCAACAGGCATTATGAGAAAGAAAGATTTGTAGCAATTCCAAACAGACCACTCAAAGGTAGCTTAGAAACAGATATTTGATTTCGGCTTACTACATTATTATTTTTTAAAATTACCAATAAAATAATATTTTATTCATGTGATAACTGATAACAAGAGTAATTCAGAACCTGTAAAACAGGAATTTCACATTAGATTACTCGATGGGGAAGTGCTAAGATAAGCGGAGCTCAGCCATTCACGATTTTGTTTAATGCTCGTTGAGTGTAACAGGTTACTTAACAAAAAAAATGATTTATTTTAATATTTTAATTATTTAAAATATATTTATAATTTTTATATATATCATTCAAGCTCATAAATCCAATTTAATAATTAAAATTGGTTAAGTTAATTAACTAATTGAATTGACCAACCTAAAATTAGATCAATTTAATAAAAAACTGATTGATTTTAATATTTTAATTATTTTAAATATATTACTCATGCTTATTAAACCAACCCGACAAACCTAAAATTAGTTCAGTCAATTGAGTAGGCCGAATGCTCCCTTATCTGAGGGACACGCCAAGGCAGTTAGTATTGAAATTGCCTGGCCACACGTTAAAGCAACTTCGGAATTCATATATTGCCAATATATTTTATTTACATTCTCGTAATCAGACCACATTAAATCCCTGCAATACTTATTGACAACGCGAAAATTTGAGTGAAGCAACAATGGAACAATCACAACAAACGCATGTAGTCTCCAACTACGGCAATGTTTCAATTATTGAAGGATTTATCTCAGTACCCCTAAAATACAATGAGGTTCATTAGCAGTTTAAGGTTTCACAATACGTGCATTGTTTCCCTGCATCCCCCAAATTACTAACATAAGTCTACAATTCTATATATATACAGGGTTAGAGGACTAACATAAGTTGAAAAAAAGAAAAGGAATTACCAGTACACCAAAATGATTACACAACAACAAAGGAAAACAGGCTACTCATCTTCCCAGCCAACCTCTGATACAACCCCTCAAAATGAATGAGAAATAAATTGATGGAAATTTGAATTCTAAATTTCTCTTTTTCTGGCTTCACCTAATTTTCGCTTAGACTATAGTGAAATGTAGGATGTAGCCTTTCCTGTTTCCCCTCCCTTATAGGTACAGCTTTATCCTACATTTGACCTCCAATGTCTTCTCTTCTTCTCCTCCTCCTGCCTGAACGTCCTAAAAGAACTCGGCCATGTCGACGGAGCCGGCTAACCAAAGATACATTGCCCCCACCATCATTAAAATAGTCATCATCTTGATGACCCCCAACAGGAGAGGTACGGTGAACACCAACAGCATTCTCATCTGCTGCATGTGTAGGCTGCCTTGTTCGTCTACCAAGGTCATTCCCTGATGGCCCAAATGCATGCAGAAAAAAAAAGAAATTCAAAACATTATTATCTAACCCCACATCAAAATCTCCACCCCTTTCTATAGCATCTGCTGTGTCGAGACCACCCTCTTCATCCATCTCAAAACCGTAATGATTTCTTTCTATTACATAATCACCAAAAACCATTGCCCCGGGCATTGTTGACCTTATTGTGCTGATCACATCCTCCTGCTCCCGCTCCCTTTCAAGCCTTCTCCACTTCTGTTCAATGGTAGGATCCGCTTCATGTGGCTGAGCACATGGATGATCTGCTTTCATGTGTTTCCTTAATTCCTTAAAAGTACCAACAAAGGTGCAGTCATCCTGCATGCAACTTCTCTTTTTAGCATTTAAATATTCCCTTGCAGGTTCCACCACAGTCCATCCTTTTACCTGACCCCTGCAAAGTGGACATGATATTTCTGTTACTTCACACTTCTCAACAGGCCAACTAGAACCGGCGGCCAGAACTGAATTATCAATAGAAGTATGCAACCGTTCTTCATGATTGAATGGAACTACTTTAGTGTGGAACTTCTTGTACTGGTCAAGGCAGTTCGAGTATCTGAAGCTAGTTCCACACATGTACGGACGACAGCCCTTGTCATGGGATGAACAGAGAAGAAGAACAGCATTGTGAGGGCACTCCATGCAAACAGAACATGTTGCATCTTCCCAATCCCTATTATCCAAAGCTTTGGAACATTTTTTGGGGGGTAAATCTCCAGAGATGCCTTGGCGACGACAATGCAACAAGAATAGGGTTTGCTGGCTTGCTGTTCTATGCCGTCCTTTGCCACCTTTTGCCATTTGCAAACTACACCTTCAAAAAATAATGCAAAATCAAAAAAAAATCTTATGACTGCAGAAATAATCTGAGACCAACATATAAAAACAGCTAGATTACCCGGAGTGCTTAAATTTCTAAAGCTTTTAGCCTATGAACAATAATGTCTAAACCATAGCAAAATGAAATTTCCAGAAAGCAATCCACCAATGACATGAAAATTCAAGTTAAAATAAAATCCTAGTAATACCAAAAAATTCAAGGTTCATAATCCTAAAACAAACATTACAAAAGTCCAGCCATAACTGACATAGACCAATCTAAAAGAACATCAATAGAAAAGAAAACCCTTGACAAAATTAACATCCATGTTACAATTACAAGTGAATTAGATCATCCTTGAAAATGAACATCGCAAAAGAACAAGCCCAATCAATGGGCAAGCCAATTATGACGTGAAAATTCATAATTTAAAAGGACGAAATTGAAAGACCTCACCAGTTTGATAAAAAAAGTTGCGAATATCTAGATCGAGATAATGGGTCAGTCGGAGATACCAAGTCTCATATGATAAACAAACATCCAGAATTAATAGGTTCAATGAATCGAAAGAACGTGATTTAGCAGTAGATTCACGTTACAATATGAAACTATGATTTTTACCCAAATAGAAGTAGTGAAAGCTCAAAATATATACTACATAAGACAAGAATATTAAACGGGAAACAGTAAAACCAAGACGACGAGACGTACCAGGGAAAAGAAGAGTGAATTTGGGGAAAAATTAAGAGAAAAATTTAGGGTTTTGTTTGGCCAAGGATTGAAAACGGAGAAGTTATAATAATGATATAAGCGCCATGCGCAAAGCTTTGTAGCGTAGAAATGAGTCGACGAATCCGATATTCCAAATATCCGATTAATGGGTATTATTTCCTTGGGGAAAGCAATATCACGCAACGTAAAATGGAAGTGCTACTCACGCTCTCATTTGACAGTAATTTACGTCGTGGAGGAGAGAGGTTAGATAGAGACGAGTGAAAAGCACGCTCAGTTGAATCTGTGGTAGATGAATGATGAAGAAAGTTGAGAGAGGCGGTTACATTGAAAAATCAAAAATCGAAGAGCCAGTATTGTGGGCTTGGCTGATGGCGGTTCACTTCACTCACTGCCTCGTAAAAAGGGGTAAGGTAAGGCCGCTCACAACTACTTCCAACTTTCACGTTTTAGCCATACTTAGCAATAGGCCTGAACTCGAAAGTCTGTTTGTGTCCATCCGAACATGTAACAACTTGAGTCTTAAGAGAATTTTAACTCGAAATAAATTTGAGTCCGAAAAAGTTTGAGTTTGAAAAAATCTAAGCCCATAACAGATCGAAGCCTAAGATCGATTTGACCTGAGCTTGAAATAAATTCACCCAAAGCTCCAAAAAGTCTACATTTATAACAGAACAATCATAATAGAAATTAATAATTATTATAATTTTATGATATTACTTAAAATATAAATAAATGATTTTTTTTTGAAAATGTATTCATGAGTAGAGATGTTCATAGGCCGGGTCGTGTCGGGTGTGGGTCAGGCCCAACTAAAATTTTAGGCCCGGACCTAGCCTAAAAAATGGGCTTAAATTTTTCTCTAAGCCCGACCCGAATGAAAATGGCAAAACACGGGCTCGACCTGTCCGTATTAAATTTTTTATATAATTTTTAAATATGTATAATGCATCAAAAATATTAAAAACATTAAAATAAATATTTCCCACCAAATTAAAAATAAAATTTTAAAAATATGTATACTTAAATAACACTAGAATAGATGCATCTTAACAAGCAAATACCTCTAAAATAATAATAAAATTAACAATAAAATAAGTGTTATACAATATCCAAACAATAACAATAAAATAGTGAAATTGTAGCAAAATAGGGAGAAAACGACAAGAAAATAACATTAAAACAACAAAAAAAAAATTTATAACTAACATTATAAAGAAAATAACATTTTAGTTAGTATTCTCGTTGAAGAAAAGTCATTTTGACTCTTTTTGAAAAGGTTGATAGTCAAATTTGAAAAAGATTAAGATCAAATTTAACTAAAAAAATGAATAAGGGCCAAATTGACAAAATAGGTAATATTAAGGGCTAAATTTTTCATTATGCCAATAATAAATAACTAAATTTGTGGTTTACTAGACAAAACTGTTAAGGGCAATACGCAACTAGACCTGTTCATGGGTCGAATTACTCGTTCAGGCCCGAAGGCATGCTACAAATTTAGAAGGGTTTGGGCAAAATATTAAGCTTAAAAAATGAGCTTAGAAAAAAAAGTAAGCTCATTTAAAATATAGGTCGGGCTCGGGTTTGGACATTCAAGGCTCGAATCGACCTGACTCGATTTTAAGTTTATAATATTTTATATATACTAAATATATACTACTCTAATATAAATATTAAAATAATTTTAATATAATTGTATAAAAAATTTTAATAAATAAAAATATATAAAAATATTAAATGTTAAAATAAAATAATTTAAAATTAATAATAAATAGTATGACAGACAAATAATTTTTAATTAATCTTTTATAAATATGAGTAAATTTCAATAAAATTTTAAACCATATTTTAAGCGAGACTTAGTATAAAAAATATTAATTGATTAACACCGTTCATGAGCATATACGCAACAGAGCTTGGGCTGTTTTCGGATTTGGCACAAGCCCATCAGTTGAACTGCCATTATTGAGGTTTCTGCTTAGTTCAACTAGGGTTTTTCTTTTTCCTATTTCGGTACTTACTTCCTCATTCTATCTCGATTTCTCCCTCTTTCTCCCCTAAATGACGAAGTTCAGGAAGCTTAATCGACCCACTGGTCATCGCATGTCCATGCTCAGGTTCTTCATTATCCTTTATAAAATTGGTTGTTTGATTTTTCTCTTTTTATATTGTTTCTTTTATTCTTCAATTGCAGAACAATGGTTTCCAGTTTGAGAAAGCACGCAGCGCATTGAAACTACTGTTGCCAAGGTTCTTTTCTTTTAAGCGTGTCTTTGATTTCCTGGGGTTTTGATGCGTTTCCTTACTTTGTTATATTGATTAATCTTTCTAGTTCCTTTGCTTTTAAGTCCTTATTTCTGTTGTTGGGTTTCTCTTAACTGAGTAATTAAATCTGTGTTTTATTTGTTTTACTTGAATTTATCTAATTTACTGTTTCTTTTAGCATTAAACTGTAAGTGGATTGTACATTTTATTAACTTTTTTTTTATTGCAGGCAAAGGAGATTCGGCGACTTGCTGATAACATGGTACAGCTTGGGAAAGAGGTATTTTAATCAATTGTAGCAAGTGTTTCCTTGGTTGGGCAACATTGGAAAATTTTGCCTCCTTTCTAATGGTGACATGGTTAATGTTTTGTGTTAGTAAATGAGTGTTGTTACTCCATTAATTTCTAAGTGGTGTGGCATTTGTCAATTTGGTCTTGATATTCTCTCTGAAAATTACTTAAGCAAATTAAGTTCTGTCAATTTATTGCCTCTGTGTTGAAGTAATTCATAGTTTCACAACTTGTTTGAAACGGAATTGCACTGGTAAAAGCGAAAGATTTTAGGTTTAACGGTAAATCTAAAATAACAGAAGCACTAAGGGTTACTTGTCCTGATGTTTTGTTGCGAAATACGTAGTGTTGATGTCCTGTATCCAATTATTGCCATCTTAATGGGGAAAATGTTAAAATAGCATGAAATTCTCATATAAGTTGCCTTTTGGAACATTCCGTCAAACTATTTTAACTGCAAATTTGGATGTGTCATGTTGTAGTTGTTGCCTATATCTTGTTTGTTACATTGATCTACGGTTCAAGGGAATATGTAGGATGGTGATTAATGGTCTTGGTCTGGTTTCAGTTGTTTATGGTTTTTACATGGTAGGTAGGCATGTAGAACCTTTCTTAGTTGTTTCACCTGACATCTCTTCATAAGGCATCCGAAAATGATGTGATGGTCAGCAGAGTTTATGGTCATTAAGTATCAGAAGATTATCCATTTACAAATTAATACATGTATTTTGCTGACAACTATCATTAAAGTGGTGGGGGGGGGGGGGGAGGTGGAGTTAACTCTGCCATTATATTATGCTAGTATTTCTTTTGATCAAATCTGATTTTCAACATTGCCTTGTTTCGTTTCAAAATTCTTCAAGGGTTCACTTTTTGCGGCAAGGCGTGCTGCTGCTTTTGTCCGAGGAGATGATGTCATTCACAAGCTATTTACAGAACTGGCATATCGATACAAGTGAATTCTCTACCTGTTTCTTTCTTTGTTATATATGGTTGTCATATTGATTCAATCCAATGTGTTACAGAGACAGGGCAGGTGGATATACAAGACTGCTTCGAACTCGCATCCGAGTTGGTGATGCTGCACCAATGGCCTATATAGAGTAAGAATACTATCTATTCTGCTAACTGCAAGCCCAATTTCCTACTTTAATTTTGATTTAGCTTGGTACAATATAGACAACATAAAATTAAAATGTTTCAATAATTATAATTAAATAAAAATATTTGGTTGGGCTTCTATATCATATGCATTTGTGCTTCAAACTTGAATGGTTATGCCTTTATTAGTTCTCATGCAAAAACCAAACTTGAAACTGAATTAACCAAGCTCAGCTCTGAATCAATTAACTGAAACTTTTTAGCTGAATTTCTTCAATTAATTTGTTTAGGTTGGCTTTAACCAAAACTATTAACCCAAAGATTGAAGATTTTTGAGTTTGGGAACTTTTGAGTTCCAAATGTTTGGTCATGCAGTCTAGTGTCTGGTATCAGATACATTAACTGTTGATTTGCCTTTAGTGCTCTTGTTTTTATTATGAGAAATGACGATAGTAATCATACTTAATAAATGTTTAGCTGTGCTCCTGAAGTGTCTGATGGAATTTACATGGAAGCGTCACGCATTTTGATACTTTGCTTGCAAATTCGAACAGGTTCATTGATAGAGAAAATGAGCTTAGACAGTCGAAGCCACCTACTCCTCAGCCACCACAAAGACCTTCTCTGGATCCTTGGACAAGATCCCGGCTTAGCAGGCAGTTTGCACCCCCTAAAGAGGAGAAAAGCTCTGAATCTGAGATATGAATCAGGAGCCCTTATTCTCAGTGGTTTGATAGTGTTTTACAGATATAACAGATAGAAACAACTGGCAGAAATCTGGCTTGCCAGTGTCATCGGTTCAGCGAGGATGGAATAAGTTCTTTTTGTTTTCTTAATATTATTTGGGATGATTTTAGAATGTTGTACAAATTGAGTGCATTTTTTGTTTTAATAGGTTTTAATATATGATACTGCCCAGCTATTGAACTTTTGACCCCCTTTTGTTGTGTTTTGAGGTTTGAGTTTTGTTTAGGGTGTGGAGTAGAGTCCAAAAGCTAGCGTATGATATCTGGTTTGACTTTAACTGAGTTTTATTTTTGTAGTTTTTTAAAAATAAATTATTCGAGCTTGCTTGATCAGGTTAGTTTAATTATGTTTTTTGATTTAAAGTTTAGTTATATGTTCAGGTTTAAAATTAAAATTTTATTATTGATTGAATAAAAAGGCTGGATTAACACCTGGTGTTAGAATATTTGAATTTGGCCTAATGAAGAGATCAGTCTCTTATGACCAAAAGAAAAGTGTAATTAGGTGATGGTGACTACGTTAAATAAAGTGTTAAATAAAGTACTGCAATAGCATGAACTAGGATTTAAGTACTAGTTACAACCTATGCTATGGCACTTGTTCTATAACTTACGATCTCTATTGTGAATATTTAGTGTTGACTTACATATGCAATCCACCAATACCATAGCATTGGTGGCAAAAGGGCCTGAATATCGAGCCATTCATTAGTCAAGTTCGAACAAAATTTGTCCCAAGACTAGCCGGTGGATTGGGCTTTAGGGATATGAGTAAATTTGATATAGTCTTACTAGCCAAGCAAGGGTGGCCTTATTACCAGACTTTCCTCTTTAGTGGCTTGAGTTAACCCCCATTTTTTTAGTCCTAATTTGGGTTCAAATCCATCGCTCATTTGGCAATATTTTTGGAGCACAAAAGGTCTTAAAATCCTACTTATGTTGGAGCATCCTACTTATGTACTATTGTACTATTATATATATAATGAAATTGTTGAGTATGTCTCATATTTCAATTAATTTTGAGAAATAATTTTCCAGTTAATTTCTATTTATTTGTTTCAGTTGAACTCTGATTAGTTTATATTATTTTTTATTATTTGACTTATGAATTTAGCCTATAAATAGACTCTTTTACAATATTAGAAAATACACTTATTAAAAAGATTAGAACTCATAACACTTTTTGAAAATTTTGTGTTTACGTTTTGAGAGTTTTTTGTTTTCAGGTTTCGAGGTATAGTTTTTATCCTCATCTTTTGTACTCTTCGTTCTTTTGCCATTATATTAAAATTATCTTTACCTGTGGCTTTTTATTCTCTTTAGAGAGATCTTTTCACATTAAATTTGTGTGTTCAATTTCTCAATTTCTTCTGCTATTTTTTACTTGTTCGTTGCTCAATCGGGTCGATCCCCAACAAAAATAGTATAATTTATAAGTATTAATATATAAATATTATTATATTATAAATTATAATAAAATATATATCATCAATAGTTATATGTAATTTAATACATTCAAATACAAGTTTATAATTATAACTAGCAATAAATAAAACATTATTAAAAATTTAATATCTTGATAAATATTATTTTGATTAAATTAGATTTTGAATTCGGCTTTAACTTTTACAATTTGTACTTGGGTATTAAGTTTATTTTTATTTATTTATTTTGGATTTGAGATTTGAGTTATAATTAGTTTATTTTGAGTTTGGGTAATAACAAATATATTATTTGAGTTTGGGCTTAGTATAATACATTTGGATTTTGGAATAAGTATTTTAAAATATAAGTATAAGGTTTATAAATTTAACAAGAAATATGAAAAGTTATTCAATTGTTAATATATAATGTACGACTATTGTTATACTATAAATTATAATAAAAGATACATTATTACATGATATTATAATGTTTAATCATTGATGCACATATATAAACTATTAATATATTATATTATATGACATTATATAATATAGTAGGAGTAACTTTTAAATATACGGAAAGTATAAGAAATTAGAGCTTATTTCAACTAATATAATAATAAACAATAATACATTATAATAATTAATATATCATGTACTACTCTGCTATTATAGTAAGTGATATAGTAGTATATAATGAAATAATATATTTTACAAGTACTAACATATATAACTAATAGTATATTATAGATATAGCATCAATAGTTAGGTGTAATTTAGTATATTAAAATACATGTTTATAATTATAACTATCAATACATAAAAAGGTGATCCACTTACACAATATAAAAACTAAAGTAGTTTTACACACTTTCATGATTATTTACATGATTAATATTTTAATGATCCAACCGTTGAATTTATCAATATAATTGTACTTGTTATGCATGTAAATTTTCGAACCAATTCGATATCTCTATCATCCGGATATAGAATACTCTCTCTCTATATATTAATATATATTCAATGGTTAAATTTTTTTACATGAAAAAAATAGTTAAATGTTTTAAATTTACATCAAATTTGACACCATGGTCTACATGAATAGACTATAAAATATAACGGTTAGATCGTTAAAATATTAATTATATAAATAGTTACGAAAGTTTGTAAAACTACTTTAGTTTAGTTTCTACATTATGTAAGTAGATCCCTCCCTACACGAAATATTATTAAAAATATAACATCTTAATAAAATATCATTTTTGTTAAATTAGATTTTTGCATTGTGGTTTAACTTTTACAAATTGTGTTTGGATATTGTGGTTAATTTCTTTTTATTTTGGACTTGAGATTTGGGCTACAATTTGAGCTTAGTATAATATATTTGGGTTTTAGAATCAATATTTTAGAATATGAATATTAGGTTTATATATTTAATAAGAAAGATAACAAAATTAATTGTCGATATAATATAATAATGAACAATAAAAGATATTTTGTTAATTCACATAATATCATAGAATAATAAATTTTACATACAATAAACACTTTAATTATTTTCCATAAAAGAACATTATTTTATATATATATTTTATGTTTTTTTTTATAAAGCAAATTTGAATTGTGTTGTCATTGTATAAATGTAAAATGAATTATTACATTTAAAATTAAAATATTTATAACTTGTAAAATTAAAAATTATTTGAATCCATTAGAACCTATTCGGCTCGATCTGAACCCAAATTCAAAAAAATCTAAGACTGAAAATTTTGAATTAAAAAAATATTCAGGTTCGTAACAGATTCGAGCCCGAACTGATCCAAACTTATGGGAAAAACAAGGAAACCTCGCCTAGATATAAGAGTGGGCATCAATGAAAAGCCCATAATTGAAACAACTGGAAAATATTTGGGCTGATCCAATAACCATATAACCCGAACTCCTCCACCAGACCCGATTCTATCCTTAAAAATAAAAACCGCCCCTATATAATGTTCAAAACCCTAACAAATCAAGAACTGGAGTAACATTGAAAAACCCTTTTTGGAGTTGCATAAGCAGAGCAACGCAGTCGCTTTTTTGGGGTTTTTTCTTCTTCTTTTAGACAAACCTTAATCGTCGAAGATGCCGAAGTCCAAGCGTAACAAAATAGGTTTGTCTTCTTTTAATCTTTCACCTTTTTTTTTTTTCTTTAGGTGTTATAAAGTTCTGAAAATGTTTGAATTTTATGGTACTTACAGTTTCATTATCAAAGACAAAGAAGAAGGGTAAAGAACATAAAGAATCAATTGTGAATGCCATAAGGGAAGCTGCGGAAGATTACAATTCCATCTATGTTTTCTCTTTCGAGAACATGAGAAATCTTAAATTCAAAGAGTTTAGAGAGAAGCTCAAACCTACCAGCAGGTAATAATTTTAATTTCAATAACCCATTTTTCACCTTTTCCTCGTTGATTATTTTATATTAAAATTTGTTTGGGTTATACTTTAGATTTTTCCTTGGTTCGAATAAAGTTATGCAAGTTGCACTAGGCCGTTCTGTTTCTGATGAGATTAGACCAGGTCTTTACAAAGTCTCTAAGGTACACTGCAATAACTTGTATATATTTATATGGGTAATTTTTCTATCAACTGCCCTTGGAGTAAAAAAACTCCACAAGCCGGTCTAGGATGATGACGGGTCTTTCTTTAATTATTATTTTATTGTGTTTAGGCGTCAATCCAGACCTGTTTGTGAGGTTTTTGATTCCACTGGCAGTGTATAAGATAATAATCCTATTTATACATGTTTCTTTGTCATTGATGTTTGCGTTTTGTGTTACTTTTCTTTATTATAATTATTACCATTGTTGAATTGTTTTAAAGCTTCTGCGTGGGGATGCTGGACTTTTTCTTACCAACATGCCTAGAGATGAAGTCGAAAGGTAACAATGTCCTATCTTACTACTGGTTAGGCTGTTGTGGTTCAAATTCAGCTTCACTTGTTTATCTTTTTTCGGTTTCCTTATTTCCCATTGTTGTGCAGCTGCTTTAATAAATTTGAAGAAAATGACTTTGCAAGGACAGGAACCATTGCAACTGAAAAGGTTGAGAAAGACAAGCTCTTATTATTCCACATCACGTTGTTTATGATACTTGATTATTTACCTTCAGGCTTGTATTTACTTTCTACCATTTCCAGGTGGAACTTTTGGAAGGTCCTTTGGATCATTTCACACATGAGATGGAGCCATTTTTGCGCAAGCAAGGCATGCCTGTTCGGTTGAACAAAGGTCAGATATCTGTCTCTTAGGCTTTATGCATCATACATGTATGGTGTATATATCGATTGAATTTGCGTAGTAACTTGATCTATGGTGATACAGGTGTTGTAGAACTTGTTTCAGACTTTGTTGTCTGTGAGGAAGGAAAACCTTTGTCACCTGAGTCTGCTCGGATACTGGTGCGTTCATGTTTCATACCTTCGAACTTGATATGCTCAGATGATATTTTTGTTTATTGGAACTCAAATGTTGTTGATGTTATTTGCAGCGCTTGTTGGGGATCAAGATGGCCACTTTCCGGCTAAACTTGATATGCAGATGGAGCCCTGAGGATTTTGAGCTTTATAAAGAAGGGCTAGACGAATCGGACGTAGAATGTGCCTAAACCAACATTTTCAGAGTGAATATGATCTCATTAATGTGGTTTGATCATTCAAATATCATCTCTTGGATACTGACATCTTGTTGTTAACGAGTAAAATGCAGCTGCGGCATTGGTTTCGGTTGTTTAACAGTTTTGTCTGGATTTCAGGTTACTGAAGTCTTGAGTGTTTCATTGACTGGTATTATTCTGCAATTATTGCACTAGATTTTGATATATGTTTTAATATATTTGCCTTTTTAAGTGCTTACCTCTGTAAAATCTTATGTTATAGTATTTAATCTACATTTGACTAGCGGGATATTTGAAATTGCATCCCTATTAAATGGTTGATCTTCAGTATGAGTAACGAATTGCAGTTTTCAATAAAAACGAAAACATGGTAATGATACACAGTTTGCTAGGTATACTCTCAGCACTAAAGATTTATACTGAGGTATTTGGTATCGCAATCAATGTTAATCTAATGTAAGCTCCACTGTCCAAGTATAATTTGCGGATGATATGCTAATGTGGTTAGGCCTGCAACTATGTTGCTTTTACCATTTATTATCTGAACCACTGCTAATCTAAACGAGTTCCCATTTTTCCTTTTACAAATTGGTAAGACAAGTTAAAATGACAATTAAGAGAGAGAAGCCTAAAGCTTTAATTGAAATGTCTAAATTAAGATTTGTAGATCTTTTAAGTTTAAATTTTTTTTGAGATTCATTCTGAGTTTAAATGGTTTTTTTTTATATATAAATTTTATATAAAAATATTAAAAAAGTACTATTTGTTACTTTAAAGAAAAATTGAGTATTTTTTTAGTTAAATTGATACGGATGTCAAATCAATTAACGATTTAATAATAACTAGATTTTCACTCTCTATTGGATGAATAAAAATATTTTATGGTAAAAAAAATATTTATAAGGATATATTAATAAATAATTATTATTTGAGTGACAAGGTTTTTTTACATGAATTTATTTTTCAATTTTATTTGAAAATTATAAGAAAGTATGAAAATATGAAAATACTTTTATAATAATAGTTATCTTTTAAAATAAAATATTTTAATAATTTCATAATTGAATTCACATCATAATAGGAGTTTAAATTATAGTATAGAAGAAAAAACTAGCAAAGCTAAAGAGGAACCGTAGGGGTATCAAATCATTGATGTGCAATGGCAGGGGAACAAGAGTACTGATTAAACATGGTCATATGCAACAATGCAAACTGACATGCCAATTTCAGAAGGAAAACTTGATAGATTGATCATTGTTCCAAAATGCAGTTTTTTTTTTTTCTTTTTTTTCTTTTTTGCATCCCATAAAATTGTAAATGAAGCACACGGTTTCTTAAGAGATGGAAACGTAAAACTCACAATGCAGCCAATTCAGCCTTTTTACCCTCCAAAAGCTTTAGCTCCTCACGCCAACCTTCCACTTTTGCCAACTTTTCCAACTGTTCTGGCTTCATATCTTGCTGTGGTGTTTTCTGTTGTTGAGCTTCTGCTAGTCGAATCTGCATATGCAACCCAATATTCAGGTAAATCAGACAAACAAAGCTTGATAGTTTAGTTATTGAAAGCATATTGGATTTAAAACAAGACCCGGGAAAACCATAAAACCATCACGCTACATCCAACGAATGGGAGGGATACAAATGTAAACAATTAATTGGCAGTATGCCAGTACTGAAGTAAAGAAGCAATTCCATGCTGAAGTCACTCAAAGGTCGTTAGACATGCTTAGGAACAAATTAAAGTTGAAACTTGCATAAGCAATGCATATATCAATGAAAGAGTTGTCAAACATTTAATTATAATCTTTTAAGTCCTCTGATATGTGCAACATAAGTTAGAGGTATACATCAAATTAATCACTCTATATGTTTTCTGCATAAGCAAGCTTCTCTTAATATTAGTGCAAACAAACATACATCCTTGCACAAAAACCAGAATCTTATTTAGAGCCTCTCATGGAGTGCATCTAATTCCAAAAGGAAAGAAAGAATAAGTAGGACTCCAGGTTAATTCAAATACGGAAACCCGTAGCAAGAGAATAAGTGAGAGGGATATGCACCACCAAAAGTAAACTGTTAGCAGTGACTTTCATTATACTCACAAGTCACAGCCCCAAAAAGAGCATAAACTATACGTGATTGGAAGAAAATTAAGCAAGCATTACAGTAATAAGTAGTGTGGCGAGTCATATTTTACACTTCCTTTTAGAACCTTTTTCAAAAACTCTGCACCATATAAAGAGGTGAAGCCATATGGTCATACCAACAAAATGCACAAAAAATCGTCATGTAAATGCATACGAAGCCAGTTAGCAAAGAGAAATTGAATATTTTATTAATATGGATATGTGGAAATATGATTATACCTTTTTTCTGTTTGTCATTCTCTTTATTTATTTTAAACCTTAAAAAGTAATTTTCAATTTGCTCTCCTCCCATAACAGATGATTAGTGATGAGTCTTCTGCCTCTAGAGCTTAAAGGACAGATTCAATTTTAGATAAAGATTTTTACATAGAAATGACATGTGAATTTTTCTTTCTTCAAGAGTTCGTTATGATGTACTATAGTGATGGACAAATTCTTTTACATGTTAATACAAACGTGAAATGAGCCGTACCTTCTTTTTAAGTGCTCGAATCTTTTTATCAAGATCTAGAACTGGTGCCCCAGCATCTGAGGCCTCCACTGTGTTTGAGGGAGGCGAGGTTGATACAGGGTTTGGGGAAAAAGCAAGATCACTCATCTGAGATGTCAATGATTTAACAGACTTTGAACTATCTAAATCTTCCTCAGGTACATCCTCTCTTTTAGTCTCGTCATCTGACACTTCTTCCCAGTTCTTACCCTTTTCAAGAGCAGCCTGCCATAAGTAAATTGGTAAATCAAATGCTAAGTTTTAATGCATGGATCTTCTTGCCTATAGTCTAGAAAAATGGCAAGACTAGATGCTTGTATCTCACTAAACAGACTATATCATGTTTGCCTCTTCGCGATGGTGCATGAACCAAGCAAGAAAAGAAAATGACCATCTACTTGGAAGCTTGAAATGAACCATGGCTCACGCATGGGCGAAAGTGGCAAAGGAGAAAATTAGAGATAAAACATAAGGCTAACATGTAAATCTAGGCCAACTGAAGTTTAACAGAAGGGATGAGAAATGAAACATTTTTCTTATGATATAGTTTAATGAACCAAGCAAGAAAATGAAATGAGCCAAAATTGGAAAAACAATTAAATGGAAGTTCATGAAAGGAAAAAAAAAGCAACAAGCTTCATACTTGTAGCCGTTTCTCCTTCTTTCGTTCATTTCTCTTTGCCGACTTGGTCTTTGGTTTTGCATCTGCAGGTGGATCATAACCTGGAGGCACTACTTGTGATGCCATCTCCTTTTTCCACTGCATCATCAATTAAAACAAACATCAATGTCATTTAAAAAAAAGGCAACAACAAATTGCAGGAGATAATTCCATGAACTAAAACAGAGAATCTAATAACCCCAAAGAACGAAGTCTCTACTAGGCTAGCTGAATGGCACAGTCAGAGTACTAATGGTTGGTAGCAAGGTATACACATTCAACAGCAGATTATAGAAAATCAAGTACTTTTAACATTATCTTTTTAGCTATAAAACTCACCCATAAATCCAAAAGCAAAAACTCCCCACATTCCATAACGCCAAATATAAACACGGAAACAAGTTTCATCCATCATCCATCAATCCATGCATAAACACAAGCAAGGCATACACATAAAAAATAAAATACAAAATTTGATGCCACCCTTTTCCTATTCCTCAAATTCTAATCACTAAAACAAGCCAAAAGATGAAATTTTACATGCACGGAAATGCACACATTATATAAATGGACATATGACATACCAGGGCACCTTTAGACTGGTAAATGGCGACTTCCTCTTGGGGAACATACCCGGCCCGAATACGAATGGGTTTGCGGAGGGTGCCGTCGGGTCTTCGGGTGGGCGCCAGAATTCTTTCTCCTTCTTTTAGGGTTTTGCTCAATTCCGCCATCTTCTGCAATTGCTCTTCTCCTCCTACATTATTGCTAGCCATTGATGTAATGTTTTTGAAATTAATCGATTGGTATCGCTCTGATCTTTGTGACTCTGATTACTGCTTCAGTTCGTGAAATCAAACAAAATGCATTTATTATTTTACAATCCTATCAATCAGCTCAAAAGGTGTAAGAATTTAAAAATTGAAAGAACGATTTTTTTAATTAAAAAGTTTGTTTTGTTTTCGAGTACTTAAATGCAGATGTTATAATTGCGTTTTGATCCCTTAAAATGGTTATATTTCAATTTTTGTCCCTTTAACTTTCCTTTTCTGGTGAAGTATTAACCAAGGAATATTAATGGTAAACTAAATTACACCATTCTCCATCCAACTATTAGACGCTTTTATTTTAATCATATAAATATGTAAAGTTACAAGTTAATTATTTTTTGATATACTTCATGTCCGTTTTACGATTTATGTTTGGGATTCGTGGTTGTCCCTCTCAATAATATCGTCTTCAAAATTCGAATCTGGATCCTCCTTTTAATAGTGCAATATGCCTAGGTGAATTTTTTTTACACATGTATGCCTAGGTGAATTTTTTTTTTCCGCATAATATTCTTTTCTTCTTTTTCGCAGCTTTTGTGTTCCTCCCCTAATAAAGCCAAACATACATTCAAATTCTATTTCGATGTCACCTTTATTCAGAAAAGACCACAAGAGAGCTCACCTTCTTATCCTGTATCTACTTGGTTTAAAGGGCCAGTTTAGCATTACTTTTAAGAAGCAAATACTTTTGAGATAAAAGCATTGTTAAACAAGATACTTTTGAGCTTTTCAAAAGTGCTTTTGGGATAAAAAAAGATTTTGCAAAAGCACTTTTTTAGCCAAAATGAGAAGCAAAAAATTTTAACTTTTACTCAAAAGTACTTTTTAGCCTAAAATCACTTTTGAGAAGCAATGTTAAACTAAACCAAAAAACCTTAAGCTCCATCCTCGCAAATCTAAACACGAAGCCCAAATTTAAAAATCATACCAATCTGCTAACATCACCGTTTCATCAACCTTCGACCTAGCCTCAACTTATCCTTGCCCTTTTCCACCTTCCTACTATTGAAATTTCCAAATTGTACATCGCAACCTCAAGAACCTTAAGAGCCCGAGAATGATGTGTTAGCTTTAAAAGTGGTGAATGAATCTAGAGGCGATTAAACTGTTTCCTTAAAAAAATGGTTGGGAAATTTTAGCTTTTAAGGGAGATGGAATTTTGAACTATTTTTTAGAAATCAAATCAATTAATGCAATAATTCAAAGTAAAATGAAGGAAAATTAAAATCTAGCACAAAGGTGTATAGAGGTTCAGTTTGATTTGTCTACATCCTCTCTTGTAGCTCTGCTTGAATTGATACCTTTAAATCTAAAATATAACCTTTACAACCTCTATCTTTTTGTAGAAACCTGTAATAGCCCATTTTTAGTCAAATCGGAACAGTGGTTTCGCGACCACAAATCCAAAGTTGAAATATTTATTTTATTATTATTTTAATGTTTACAGCATGATTGAATGATTGTGTGAAAATTTCGTTAAGAAATTTTATCGTTTAAATGGTTAATTTGAGAAAAAAGACTAAATCGCGTAAAGTGCAAAAGTGATGTTCTATTAGCTAAAGGTGTCTAATAGCTATGGAACTTAAAAGTGGAGGTCCTTATGTTGTAGTTAGACCATTAATAGCATGAGTGCACATATATGGACATATATTAAGGTGTTTTAAATGGTTTTATATAAGGTTAATATAGTAATTTATTAAATAAAGGTTAATTAATTAAAACAAAAGACAAATTTTGTTCATTCATCTTTCTCCCAACCAAAAATAAGAAAGAAAAGAATCCATTGATGAGCTTTGAAGGTTCGGCTATTGCATGCTTCAATTGTAAGAGATTTTTGACTCGATTTTTAGTGATTTCTATGTTTTTGAGTTCGTTGTAGCTCAATCTATCTAGCCTGTACTTTCGATTTCAAAACTGTTAAAATTTGTGAGAGTTTCCATTGATGTATATATGTGTTCTTTGATGATTTATGAATTATGAATATTTGATGCTAGTTAAACAAGTTTTGTTAAGTGATTTTTGGTGAAAATGCAAAATGGGGATTAAATTGTGAAATGTTGAAACTTTAAGGTTAAAATGTAAAATAAATGAAAAATATGGGCTACTAGGGGCATAATAGTAATTCGGCTAGCATGGGTTTATTTTGAATTTCATTAATTTGTGATTTTTTGAAATAAGGACTAAATTGTAAAAATGTGAAAGTTTAGGGGCTAATGGTAAAATAGCTCAAATGTATATTTTGGGTTGAGTTGAATAAATAGATGATTAAATAAGTCAATTTTGAATATATTTAGATCAAGAAAGGAGAAATACAGACTTAAATTGGGGAAAGAACAAAGTTACGGAATAGTTGACTTGTTTCGCTGTTTTAGCATCCGAGGTAAGTTTGTATGTTATAATTTCATTTCAAATGTATTTTATATGCTTTGATATAGCATAAATTGTGATTATGTGACTACAGACAAGTTTGGAAATGATTCGATGATGATTCGACAGTTGGAATCCTGGTTGAACCTTAGGAATAGTTTAGGATACTAGTGACATGTCATTTGGGGATACAGTGAGTTGGCTTTGGGCCATGATATTAGCACTTCGAGTGAGAGATATACCGATTTGGCTTCGGGCCATGCATATCGGCTGATTTGGCTTCGGGCCATGATATTAGTACTTCGGATAGGTTACCTTGATTTGACTTTGGGCCATAGTATAGGTACTTATCGTGTAAGACCCTTGAGTATCCGACTTCTATTCCGAATGGTTCAACGGGTAAATGAAAGAGAAGAATGTGTATGAGATTTGTACGAGATGGTACATGTATGTGCATAAACTATTTTAGCATTGAATTGAAGAAATGATGATGAAAGTATATAGTTTTGTGAATGAGTATTTGAAATGTTTGTTAGCTAATGTAAGCTACATGTTGATGTATTCAAATTATTGAATTATATTTATGTGATTGCATTAAGTTTATTTCATATGAGCTTACTAAGCTTTATAGCTTACTTTGTTTATTTTTCCTGTGTTTTATAGTGTTTTCAAAGCTAGCTCAGATTCGGGGGTTGTCGGAGATCGCTTCACACTATCTACCTATCTCTTGGTATCTATGAACTTTGGTATTTTGAGTATATGGCATGTATAGGGATTTTGGTCATTTTGGTTATGACTTGATTATGATTTTGGCCAAATGAATTGGCATTGTAAATGTTTATGTTTTGGCATGTATATATAGCTATGTGTGATGGATTATTTTGGTTTGTTTGGTATGTTTGAATCATGTACATATATGTATGGTTATGTCTTGTGAATTGAGTTCGTTGATGGTTGTGTGATGATTGATGATAATAGGTATTATGAATGGTAAATTGATGATTTGGGGATATAGGTATGCTTGTGAAATTAGACCAAATAATGCATATTTGTTAATGGTCATTTTAGTGATTTGAGAAGTCAATGATTGGTATGAATTTAGGTGGCTATATGTGGTATTTATGTTTTGTATTGATTGGTGTAGGAAATGGTATAAACCATGCTTGGTTTGGAATTGAAATATATGTCTATTGCTGCTAAGTTTGGTGCCATTTGGGTTGTGTAGGTATATGCAAATTTGGGTGGCAAATTGGCTTGGTAAATAGCCTATTTTTGTCCACACGGGCAGAGACACGAGCGTGTGTCTCAGCCGTGTGTGACACACGATTATGTTACACGGCCGTGTGTCCCCTGGTGTGGTTTTATAAATCAAGTTAGTATGCTCCACACGACCTTGCACACGGGCGTGTAACTTGGCCGTGCGGCATAAGTCAGTATACCCTACAGGTTTGGCATGGCCTAGCACACGGCCTAGCACACGGGCGTGCGTGGCCACTTCGAATGGCACACGGGCTAAACACACGGGCGTATGGTTGGCAGTGTGACCCAAGTCAGTAAGCTCACTTGTTTGGACACGGGGTAGGACACGGGCTAGGACACGGCCATGTGCTCCCATTTCGAATGTCCACACGGCCTGTGACACGGGCGTGTCTGGTGGCTGTGTGAGACACACGGCCTGACCACACGGGCGTATTTCCCCTGTTTTGAGAAAAAAATTCAAAGTTTCATGAAAGTTTCTTAAGTTATCGGTTTAGTCTCGAACCACTCCCAAAGCATGTTTAGGGTTTCGTAGGCTCGTATTAGGGACAATTTGATTGAGATTGAATGATGAATGCTTGAATTGAGAAAATGTATGCTAAATGTATGTTTAATTGTTTTGTAAGTCTGGTAATACTCCGTAACCCTATTTCGGCTTTGAATACGGGAGAGGGGTTTACAAAACCTCTCATATTTTTTACAATGGCTAAAATTGAAATCACTCTTAACTTTCAAGGCTTCAACCAGGAACCTCTCCTTTTTACAAAGATATTTTGATGTAGACAATGAAACCTCTAAGGTGTGATGATACAAATTTTGAGCTCTAACAAGATAGATTAAGAACTTGTACGAGAAAAGATACAAGAAAATGAAGCTTTCTTGTAATTTCTTGCTAATTCAATTCATTTGAATCTTGGATATGTACCCATTGATCCATTTGTACCAAGGAATTGATTTCTAGATGTTTAGAGTCGTTGGAGGTCGAATATTGTTATTGGAACCCTTAAAACTCTTGATTAGAGAAAGTAAAAATTTGTCACCCGTTAGATTAAGGAATTAATCTCGGGACTGATATTTTGCCCTTTTAGAGGGGAATAACCTTTAAGATTCTTTGGAATTGATCTTTGTATTCAAAATTCATAAAAATCATTTTTAAAACACATTATGGATTTTGATCAACCTAAAAACATGAGAAACATATCAAACTATTTTAAACAAATGCTTTTGAAATTTGAAATTTGAAGGTTTGAAAATGTTTTATGAGATTTTTTTAATAAATTTTCCACGAAATGATCTGGGAATGATATGTAATTTCATTCTTAAATATTTGTTATACTAAAAAGCTTACAAAATCAAAGCTAACAAATTTTCCTTTACATATAATAAACTTTAAGAAACATTTACATTTGAAAAACTTTCCCTACATCATATAGATACTTTCAAAAAAGGGTTCTCTTTAATAAATGTTATTTGATTTCAACAATAGAACATGAAAAATTAGCAAAAGTAAATTTCAATGACACAAAGGCTTTATACAATAGTTCACAATTCACATAATTTAACATTTATACATAAAGTTTCTGATTGAGTCTTAACTCAATTGGCATGGATATTATTACCAATACAAGAGGACGTGGGTTCGAGTACGCTAAAGCGCATTATCTTCCTATTTATGGGTTGGGGAAGAGCTATGATCAAGGATACATATTTACTAAATATTCAAAAATCAAACCACCAAATATATTCATATCTAGCTTAATTTATTTCAAAAAGTAATATCCTTTGCCTTGTGACGCTGAAAAAGAGCTTACTGTTGATTTTTTTTGTTCTTCCATCTTCTTACTTATATGTGGTAAAACAATCCAACCCTATTAAGCATAAAGCTTAGTGATGCATACTTCAATTTAGATGATTATATTTTTAGTCACCTTCTACCCAAATTTAAGCATGACAAAAATGAAAGCAAATAAGTATGTTTCAATTATTACATACTAAATTAAATATGTTTCTCATACATCCACTAATTTTAAATTTTCATAATTAACTTTGACTTGAATCATTTTTAAAATATATAAAAAATAGGATGTCATATTTTCACAAATAATTATCATTTTTAAGTTCAGCTTTGTCATGTTTATATATGTTGACAAATTTGAAAGTAAGGATAATTTTGTGGTTGAAACAGTGGCCACAACTTCAAGCACTGTTTCATTGTCAAGCTTGCATATCTATTGTGGAATTATTTGGACGAATTAGAGTCTATAACTTGAAGACCAATTGAGTTGAAATTGAAGGCTTGAAGATTGGTTTCTTGATGATTGAGTCAGGTTACTTGTAGAACAAGTAAAATCAATTTTTATAGTTGAAGACATTGGATCACATTAGGACTCTTATGAAAGTATTATCTTATGTGGATTTTTAGTTTAAAAGTGATTATATTATAACTCTTATGTACGCAAAATTTTAAGTAGTATATAAACTTAAGTTTTGTCTAGGTTAAAGATTATTAAGAGTAACCGAGAGATTAAGAGCTTAGTGAGAAAACACATTCATTAGTTAATGCGACCCAATTCTCTAACTTCATCATTTCTTTCATTTCTGTTCATTTGGTTTTATATGCAATTCATTGTTGGTTTCAACAAGCTAGCGGATGGATCGATTGAACATATATAATTATGGCTCAAATAATTTATAATTAAGTTCTAGCTTTTCGCCTATTAATTCTAAACTTATTTAGTCACGTAGTCATTTCACTATAATATCATAATTGAGCTGTCCCTAGTTACATACCATTACAAAAGCCACTTAACCAGTGCGCGTCCAATGACCTTATCATAAGTATGTTACCATCATAGGATATCTTTAATTTTTTTGGGATAAATCCGTTCTCCCAATATGATCGTATTTTTATCTCATGATAAGCATTACATCTTCTTTCATGAAAAGTCAATTACTATCAAATAGTAATCAAATCATTTATCACATAGACAAACGACTCGTGGCCACGTTTGCTTTTCATCTATCATGTAATGCCGATAAGAGGATATCATTTACCCATTAGTTGGGCTATGAATTCCACTATTGTGAATGATGCTACATACTGCATAAGTCGAATACCCAACGCACCGATTTTCGATTCCTTATCTATTTGAACTCAAGCTTGTACTTACATTAAAGTATATGAGTCACGCATACATAGTCCATCATCCACTCAAGATTAAGGTACATAGTCCATCATTCACTCGAGATTAAGGTATGCCACATTATGAATGTCACAGGAGAATAAATCCATAAACAGATCTAGAATCTATTATGCTTATGTTTGATGTATTGTCAGTCTAGTCAGTCACATCTATGTCTCTATCTTTTGGGAGTCATCCGCTCTATTACTCAAGACAAAGCATCTCTCCCATTGTACTTGATAGATGGTATATTAGTCTTTCAATCAGTTTGCTCATTTCTGATTAGACTAAAGACATGTCTAGGTTCATCTTCTAATACAAGCTATCTTTCTGTATTACGATCCGACTGCGTAATACCGCTTAGTATTAGTTAAATGTTAGATAATCAACAAGCCAATATTTTCTTTAATTTTGCTTTACGTGCAAAAATATCGAGGAAATTATACAAAGGGTATTAATGTAATTAACGAATATTTTATTAAACCAATTTGTTTGAAAAATACAAGTATCATTAGATGAAAATACTGTACTAAGAGCACTAGGTCCCAATGTTGGAAAAAATCTGGTTTGAAAACGTTTTTTTTGTCACAGCGAAAAATTAAAAATTTTAAAAATTGAGTCGGTTTATGATATTTATAGAAACAAACTTTTCCCGTAAAGCACCTGTGCTTTGTGCAAGAGGGATCCTTGTTGTTCCTAGCTTTCAACCGAATGACCTTCTCCGCTATTCTTCTACCACGAATCGATTCGAGTGTGGGCTCAAAGATCACGAATCAAACACAAAACTAGAAATAATTTTCTTATTTTAGTAGGAAAGTAAATCTTTCTCTCAATAGAAACTAGTAGAATTGTTATTCCCAAAAAATAGAATTTATACTTAGAAATAAATTTTGACTATTTTCAGGCAAAATAACAATACTAAAAATTTATGTGTAAACTTGTATGTAAATAACTCTACCAGTGTCATCTATTTATAGTGAGAGATAGAAGAATTTGGGTTGAATAAGTCATACACAAATAATATTATAATAGAAAAACTCTTCTAGTTCAACTAGGAAAGTGGGGCAGCTAACCCTAGTTAATTATACTAGGGTTGCCACCCCTCATACACATTATGAGGAGTTTTGGGCCTATTCTGTATTGAGTCCAATTATATGTGCTTCTTAAACTTTTAACTCAGCACTTTATAATTTAATCCAACCCAACACATGTTTTTCTATTTCCCAAAATAAATATTATTTATTAAATTAATTTTCCAATTAAATAATTTTTTCAACCCAATTCTAATTTCGTTAAAGTCATGACAACTTTACCGTAAAAGAATTAATGAGAAAATATATTTAATTTTCATATTCAATGGATTCAAAGTGACCAATTAACTTACTTCCATTTTGAACTACAATTATTTGATTAAATAATAATTCAAAAACTTAAATTAATTCTCAAGTCATTTCCATACTAGTGAGAAACCACATTCATTTCCAAATGTAATCCATTTCTCCAACTTTATCATTTCTATCCATTTATGTTCATTTTATTTTAAATGCAATTCATTTCTGATTTCAACGAGCTAGTGGTGGGACCGATTGGACATATGTAATTAGGGCTCAATTGATTTATAATTAAGTTTCAGCTTTTCGCCTATTAATTATAAACTTATTTAGTCATGAAGTCATTCTACTATAGTATTGTGACTGAGCTTTCCCCAAGTACATACCATTATGAAAGCTACTTGATCAGCGCTCGTCCAATGACCTTGTCATAAGTGTGTTACCCTCATAGGATATTCTTAATGTAACATGCCTAACACCCCTTAAGATGAGAATAGTGCCATTTTGAAACTTGCATGTGTTAGAAGTTTTGAAGTAGATAAAATAGAAATTATTAATATTAGTAGGGAAGGTAGTTGGATCCCATAGGAAATTAAAAGGCTTTTGAATAGAGAGAAATTAATTTGAGGTATTGACTAGATTAGATGGATGGGAAAAATAGGAAGGACTAGAAGTGCAATTTAACCAAGAAAGTAAAATAAAGTGTGGATGCGATTGAAAGTGAATATATGAGCCACTTGATTTGTATGATGATTTTAGATTTTTTTAAATTAAATATTATTAAAAATTTAAAACACTAAATTAAATAGATTTTAATATAGAAAGATGTAGAAAAAAATATTTTCATCATCATCATCACCACTTCCCTCTCACGTCACTTCCATCTCCACACTTAGCCAACTTTCATTTTCTTTCATTTTAGTCCGTTTTCTACCATTTTCAACCTTTTCAAGCTCAAAACTTCAAATTTCTTCTATAGATTTTTAGTGAAATCAATAGAGAAACCTCATGGCAAGCTAAGTTTCTTGTGAAGTTAGCTAGTGTGCACATTTAAGGAGAAAGAAAAGAGAAATTAGGTAAGGATGATGAAGTTTTCTGAAGGATTTCGTGTTTATCACATTAAAAATGCATGGAAATAATATGTGATCATTGTTTTGATATTAAATCTTGTGTATGTGTGTTATGTTAATGAAGAGAAAGAGAAGAGAGGTGAACAACAAGGGCTTGATAAGGGAAATGAAGTAACAAAAGAGTGAAGGAAGAAGAAAAGAGCTCATTCCAAGCATTTAATAGTAAATACTTTAAGAATTTTACTTAAACTAATTAAAATCTAAGTGAAAATTTTTTAAATTGGTTTTAGTAATGTTTATGGGATTTATTTATATAAGAAAATGTTGATGCGTACTATTGGATTTATTTGAAAGTGAAGATGAATTCTTAAGACATTGAATAGCTTATGTGTAGTGAATTTGAAGAAAAAGGACTAAATTGCAAAGTATATAAAAGTTAGATAAGTGAAATAGATAACTAGATAAGTTCATAAGTGAAGTGTTAAATAATGATAAAATAAATGTCAAGTGATATTTGATGATTGTTGATTTTTTTTGTAGATAAGGACTAAATCGTATTAAAAGTAAAGTTTGAATTGCTTTTATTGGTTGAAAGAATGTAATGAAATTAAATATTTAAATGCCCAAGTAGAAAAAATGGGAACTAGAAGAATATAAATGACATGGCATTAGGAAATTTTCATGAACGTAAGTGATAGTAGCACTTCGATGCAAGTGATAGTGGCACTTCTGTGCAAGTGACAGTGACACCTTGGTGCATGTGACAATGACACTTCGGTGCAAATTATTGATTTTTACACATATCCTATATGTTCTATTGAGTCTACAATTGGACTATAAATTTTAATGGTAAGTGAATTTAGCAATGAGTTTGGTAAGTGACTTATGAATTGAAAGCTTGAGATTGCACTATAGTTTTTTTCTAATTAATTTCATGAATGATAGTATTAATTCATGAGCTTATATACATTTGCATTGGTTAAATTTTAAATGAAAAGTTTAATTCTTGATGTACTTACTAAGCTTTCCGAGCTTAACACACTATTTTTCTAACACATAGGTGAAGATTAGATTTGAAGTTCTAGAGTAAAAACCAACCTCTACTCATCTCATCACATGCCGAAGCTTGGAAAAGAGTATGATTTTGATTTTGGCAATAGTTTATGGCATGTACATAGGGTTAAATTAATAATGTATGTGAAAGAATTCTAATGGAAACATTTGATGGATTTTGATCACCTTGCTGATTTTTGCATACTTAGTTATGTTTGATTTTGTTTTAAGTTGAGTTATGTAATGTTTGAGGCTGGAAATGGATGAATATGAATGATATGTTGGTTGAATTGGTTGAAAAGTGCTAAATGAGTATTGATTTAGGAGTTGTGAATTGAAATGTATGGTTTTCATGGAAATAGAACACACGTCATAGCATTTGATTCTTCTCGTTGCAAACACTAACCCTAGTACATGCCACATTTACCAAAAGATTGATGCATCACCAAAAATGGAGCTGAAGCCGGGATTGAATCAGATGCTGAGTCCAACTTATCTTGACCTAATTTGCGTACGGAAAATAAACCGTACGCTGAGTATTGGAACTACTCAGTGGTATTATCATAATTCAATTTATAGCAATGATCAAATATCATAAACATACTTAGATAAATAACACATCATTCATATAATTTTCATACTAAGTTATTATATTTCCAATGTGACATTTTCAATATTTGAATTAATATCTCATCCATAGAATTCCAACTGTTCATGAACCTTTGGTTCATCTCTCACTCACATATAAATATTCAATTCACATTTCAATAGAAACCATTCATGAACCTTTAATTTATGCCTTCATTCTCATAGCATAATTTCATTTCTTATTTCACTTCACAATATCTCTTTCACTATTCATTCAATAGTTCAAATAATCAAATTCAGATGATTTTCTCATTTCACGTAATTACCCCTATTAACATGACTCGGACTTTGGCGGATACATGGATCCAACCAAACACACCATACTGGCACCCAGTGCCTCATCGGATAGTTCGAAGCAATATAATGACACCCAGTGTCTCATTGGCCTAGTCGAAGTAAAGTGGTACTGTAACACCCCAAACCAGGTCTATGCGTTTAGACGAGATTCGGTTAGTCACACCAATCGAATATTCATTTAATTCTCTAGTGATTAAAGTAAAACTTTTCTACCAAAACCTTTAAGTAATTTTAAAAGAACTTGAAAGAATTTTAAAGAGTAATTTAGGTGGTTCAAAATGTTATAAAACGCAATGTTTAAGAAAAACTTTAAAAATTTAGCATAAGCCCATAATGAGAGTCTTAAACAAAATTAAATCCATCCACACATAAAAAAAAATCCATAAAAACATAATTAGAGGCCTTATTACATCATACCCAAAATAGTAAATAAAATGAATAACTTAAATAAAGTTCATAGTTTATAAAACCCAAGCTCGTAGTATGGCCTCCACCAAGTCATCCCCGACCCAAGTCCACATCAATTTCCATTACGAAATGGGTAATAAAAGCGGGGTGAGTTACAAAGAACTCGATGTGTAACCCACTTACCACCGTTGTTGGGCGGACCATCAAGGCATTAATTTGGGCTTGAGCCCAATTACAAATTTTAACAAAATAAAATGAAATAAAATATATAAAATGCATGTAAAATGAATTTCCCAACCAAGCCTAATTTCCATCCGCTACACACCCCGTACCAACCCAAGACACCTGTGGGGATCAAGTCAACCCACCCCGCCAAACACACCAATCGTAGGCATTTAGCCTTTTAAATAATATTGTAGTGCACTACCGAACTAGATTGTGACATAGTCACCGAACTAGAGGCATTAAGCCAAATTTTGTGGCAGAGCCACCGAACTAGATTCATGGCCACAGGCCTTACTTCTCTTCATCATGTATCCCATCCCATGCAATTATGTATGAATAACAAACTTTAATCATAAATAATTTATCAAGTAACCCATAATACAAATGAGTTTTTAATTAAACTTTTCATTTGGGCCTATTAAACAAAAATAGTATTTAGCCCAGTAAAGCAATCTAGCAAACTTTGGCCCATATTTGAACTAGAAGGTTTTTGGCCCATTTTATCGATCTAGCGTTTTTAGGCCCAATTTGTCGAACTAGCGGTTATTCGGCCAAATTTATCGATCTAGTAGTTTTTCACCCAATTTAACAATCTAGCGATCTTTCGGCTCAATTTAACGATCTAGCGATCTTTTCGCCCAATTTAACAATCTAGCAAATATTTCACTCAATTTATCGATCTAGCAATATTTCGGCTCAATATATCGATCTAGCAATATTTCGGCTCAATTTATCGATCTAGCAATATTTCGCTCAATTTATCGATCTAGTAATTTTTCCGACTTTTAACCGTTTTCATGCATTTACACAAAAGTGTTAATTATCGGATAATTTTCGATTTTGCCATTTTTACGATTTATCATAATACTTATTGTTTAGTATCTAACCTAGAAAGATAAGTGTGAAGTTACACACCGGTTATAGTGAGAACTAGACTTTCATTTCGCTCATCAACACCTAACGTATCACGATAAATTAGAATCACTATATTTTATTAACGAAATCAATCTTAGAAAATAACGATCTAACTTTTACCCTCGGATTTTCGAACTACTTCTACTTGTGGTTTCTCCCCGATTGATGGTTCGTTAACCGATGCAAATCCACGAACAAATAATGGTTCGGGAGTACGAACTACTTCAAACAATTGATTCTCCTCGGATGAACGTCCACAACCCGGTGGAAAATCTCGGATTCCCGAAATAGCCCTTTGTTTATACTTAGGGGGAATAATGGAACCTCCCTTCTTCCGAACACTAAACACCGCCCTTTTCTTCCCTATCTTGATTGTCTTCAATGACAAAATATCATTAGTCCAATCTAACATAATATCGAAAACAATATGACCAAAGGTTTTTAGGAGTGAGATTTCCTTACCACAATATCCTTGTTCCACAAAATGAGAGTCAACCAAAACGTTCCCTTAACACCTTAAATCGATTCCAACGTTCTATGTTACTTACGAACACTTGATTTCTGATCTTCCGTTATCGCACTAAAGTATAACAAATAAAAACGTTAATAGAATGAACGTTTATTTCGATCTAAGAAAGCCTTCATACCACTATCAAGATTCGGCCATGACAACTATTAACTAACATGAACTAAAAAGAATTCTTACCTATTGTCCACGGTTGAAAAGAGACGATTGAGAAAGATGTTTATGAATAGAGAAAGATTTCGGCTATGATTAACCAAAGAAAAGAGAAAATGGTTGGCTATGGCTCACTAACATTCGGCCATGAGAAAATTAATGGAGAAGGTATGAGTGAAAAGAAATAAAATATAAGAGAAGAGATGATGATGATGTTTCGGTTTTCAAAGAGGAGAAAAGAGAAAGAAAAAGATGTGCTTAGGAGCAAAGTACATTCGGCAATGGAGAAAGAAAACAAAAAGAAAGGAATGGCCTTTTTGGTACTAGCAATTTCGGCACTATGAAGAGGCACAAAAAGAATACTAAAGTGATGAGCAAAAATGACCAAATGGTCAAAAAAATTAGGCTTACCAAAAGATCAAATTCGGCCAAAGGAAAAGAGGTTGAAAAGAGAATTGCAAACCTTTGCACAAAAATGCTAGGAATGACCAAAACAAACTCTTAAACCTTGCCAAACTACTAGCATATTCGACCAACCTCCCCTAAGTCCACATTGCCGTCCAAATTCATGGTCAAATGGCCATGAATGAGTTTCCAAAACCTTTTCCTTGATACATGCCTTATGTCCCCTTATCTTTCCAAATTTTCTTGATTCCATACCATAAGTTAGCTATTTCCTTATTCCTTTAGTCTACTTACCAAAAATGAAAAGTCCAACCTTACCATATCTATTGCTTGGCCGACACTTGCTATACAAGTGCAAAAATAAAAGTTGTCTAAATGCTATACAAGGGATTCGAACCACTCCCCTCATGCAATATCTCATGCGCCAACACCACCTTGCCATTTACTCATCTTATGCTACTTTTTAACACTTAATTTAACTTAAGTGTCAATGCCACTTGCTCCACTTCAATAAATTCTCAAACTAAAAATTATTCCATACCCGAATAATTCTATATCTTCTTCTTCGGGACTATAATAGGCACGAAAAGAAATAAGAAAATTTTCCTTCATAATCTAAACACCAAAACATGCAATAAATCGATACTTGAATTTTTAGGGTGTTACAACTCTACCCTCCTTAAAGAAAATTTCGTCCTCGAAATTTACCTGGTTGAAAAAGGTGAGGGTATTGTTGCCGAATTGCATCTTGAGACTCCCACGTAGCTTCCTCCACTCTGTGATTACGCCATAAAACCTTGACCAACGGCACGGTTTTCTTTCTTAGCACCTTAACATCTCGGGCCTAAGATTTCCCACTGGTTCTTCCTCAAAAGACAAGTCGACTTCAACTCCACTTCTTCTACCGGTACTATGTGCGAAGGATCCGATCTATAGCGCGGCATGGAAACATGAAAAACATTATGAATCGACTCAACTCGGGAGGTAATTCGATCGATAGGCCCACTGGACCAACACGCTTCACCACACGATATGGTCCAATGTATCTAGGACTCAACTTGCCCTTCTTCCCAAACACGAAAATCTTCTTCAAATTTCGAAACTTTCTTGCTGTTTATCGGTCCATATATATGGTACTCCTTTTTCGCAAAAGCTTAGTTAGGGAGTGCAAAGCAATCAACGAAAACCCTCAACAAAGCGTCTATAGTAACGACCAAACCCAAGAAACTCGAATCTCGACTCATCGACTTTGGTGTTTTCCAATCCAATACTGACCTCAATCTTCCGAGGATCCACCCTTATTCTTCTTGGTGATACCACATGACCCAAAAAAAGTCACTTCCCTTAACGAATTCACATTTACCGAATTTGGCATACGATTGATTATTTGAAGTAATCGCAATACAATTCGCAAATGCGAGTCATGCTCCTCTTCATTCCTTGAATATACGAATGTCATCTATGAATACCACCACAAACCGGTCTAAATATGGTTGAAAGACCCGGTTCATCATATCCATAAATGCGGTGGTGCATTGGTCAACCCAAACGGCATCACCAAAAACTCATAATGTCCATAATGAGTTGGAAAGCCGTCTTGTGAATATCCGCTTCTTTCACCTTAAGTGGTGATAACCCGATCTCAAATCAATTTTGGAGAAAGCGAAGCTCCCTTCATTTGATCAAACAGTCATCAATTCTTGGCAGAGGGTACCTATTCTTGATCGTCAATTTATTTAATTGCCTGTAGTCAATACACATACGCATTGACCCATCTTTCTTCTTAACAAACAAAACCGGTGCTTAACCAACCAATCCATGCCCAAAATGATATCGAACTCGCCGAAAGGCAATTCCATCAAATTCGCCAAAAATATTTCTCCTTGAATTTCTAAGGGCACATCTCTAAACAGTTTATTTACCAACACCGATCGTCCTAAAGGACTAATTACCTTCATCTCACTATCGGAAATTTGAGTCTAAATTCAAGTTTCGGATATGGTGCTAGCAACATACGAATGGGTAGAACCAATATCTATTAAAGCAATAACAGGTACATCAAAGATGAAGAACGTGCAGTTATCACATCAGTGCATTGCCATCCTCACGGCGTCTAAGCGCATATACCAATCCACGGTTGTCTTGCATCCGTGTTGCCTTTAGGACCATTGCCTCGACCCGCGCACCTTGACCACGCCCGGCCTCATTACCACCACGACACGGTCCACGACCTCTCGGTGGTTGCTGAATTCCTCTTGTCGGTGGTGCATCAGTATTACGAGCTTCCTGAGTTGTATCCATTTGTCGAGGGCAATTCCTATATTGATGATCCATCGACCCGCATTTATAGCAAGCACCCGTTTTCTTCCAGCACTCTCCAGAATGCTGTTTCCCACAATCAGCACAATCTCGACTTTGATTAACAACTACAGGTGTTCTACCTTGAGTTGGTTCATCATTCCGAGGCCTCTTCAGAAAATTTTTTGAAGAACTCGAATACTTCATATCTCTCTTGCCTCTAGCTCGTTCTCGATTCTGACGTTCTGAATTCTTAGCCTCTTCGGCTATCTTGGCCTTCTCCACGAGCGTGGCAAAAGTTCTAACTTGTTGTGGGGCTATTAAAACCCGCAATTCATCGTTCAAGCCATCCTCAAAGCGTACACAACGCTCATGATCCATTGCCACTATTGTTCGTGCATAGCGACTCAAATGTAAAAACTCAGCCTCATACGCTGCCACCGTCTTATTTCCTTGGACCAGATTCAAGAATTCCTTTCTTCGGGCATCCACATAACTTGTTCCTACATATTTCCCTTGAAAGGAAACTTTGAAGAATTCCCAATTAACTAATACAGCTTCAGTGCCTTCTCGGACAGTGAGCCACCATTGGTATGCTTCGTCCCTTAACAAGGACACCGTTCCTCTTAGTTTTTGTTCCACCGTGCACTCAAGATCATCCATAATTCGCTCCACTGCCTCAAGCCAATATTCAGCAACATTTGGAGCTACACCTGAGACACCTCTGAAAACCTCAGCACCACTTGATTTCAATCGTTCCGATATCGACCCACGAGCTGTTGGCCCAGTTCTAGCTCCAGCGACCCTTTCAAGGACTCGCAGCATTGCTCGTGTCAAAGCGTTATCTTCTTCCATATGATCATGTGATCCCGTCTCACTTTCGAGTGACGCAGGTGCATCCATTTCCGGCATATGATCCGGCGCTTGATTGCGCCTCTAACACCTCGTCCTCTACCACGGCCACGTCGTCGCGCGCCCACGACCACGTCCTCTAGTGCTCATAATGACTAATTCGATTTAATCGATTAAGGGTTTTATGAATCGAATACTATTTCAAAGTGTTTATTAACGATATTTTATGATAATAAAGAGATAGAGTTGTTTTCGCAACCATATCCTATTGTCTCAATCTCTACGATTTTCAACACCTAAAACTAGAAGTTCTAGAGTGTTTCTTATGATCATATCACAATGATAATAAACAATCAATATACAGATACTTACTTGACTTGGCGCGGGATGCTCATGGTGCCATACTACCTTTAAATCAAAAAGTCTAGAAATTTGAGTTGTTTCTCAAACAAATATCTTTGTTGGACCCAAACCACTGCCGAGTTTTGAAACTGGCTCTGATACCATTAAATGTAACACCCCAAACCAGGCCTATGCGTTTAGACGAGATTCGGTTAGTCACACCAATCGAATATTCAATTAATTCTCTAGTGATTAAAGTAAAACTTTTCTACCAAAACCTTTAAGTAATTTTAAAAGAACTTGAAAGAATTTTAAAGAGTAATTTAGGTGGTTCAAAATGTTATAAAACGCAATGTTTAAGAAAAACTTTAAAAATTTAGCATAAGCCCATAATGAGAGTCTTAAACAAAATTAAATCCATCCACACATAAAAAAATCCATAAAAACATAATTAGAGGCCTTATTACATCATACCCAAAATAGTAAATAAAATGAATAACTTAAATAAAGTTCATAGTTTATAAAACCCAAGCTCGTAGTATGGCCTCCACCAAGTCATCCCGGCCCAAGTCCACATCAATTTCCATTACGAAATGGGTAATAAAGCAGGGTGAGTTACAAAGAACTCGATGTGTAACCCACTTACCACCGTTGTTGGGCGGACCATCAAGGCATTAATTTGAGCTTGAGCCCAATTACAAATTTTAACAATATAAAATGAAATAAAATATATAAAATGCATGTAAAATGAATTTCCCAACCAAGCCTAATTTCCATCCGCTACACACACCGCATCAACCAAAGACACACTGTGGGGATCAAGTCAACCCACCCCGCCAAACACACCAATCGTAGGCATTTAGCCTTTTAAATAATATTGTAGTGCACTACAGAACTAGATTGTGACATAGTCACCGAACTAGAGGCATTAAGCCAAATTTTGTGGCAGAGCCACCGAACTAGATTCATGGCCACATGCCTTACTTCTCTTCATCATGTATCCCATCCCATGCAATTATGTATGAATAACAAACTTTAATCATAAATAATTTATCAAGTAACCCATAATACAAATGAGTTTTTAATTAAACTTTTCATTTGGGCCTATTAAACAAAATAGTATTTAGCAGTAAAGCAATCTAGCAAACTTTGGCCCATATTTGAACTAGAAGGTTTTGGCCCATTTTATCGATCTAGCAGTTTTAGGCCCAATTTGTCGAACTAGCGCTTTTTCGGCCAAATTTATCGATCTAGTAGTTTTTCGACCCAATTTAACAATCTAGCGATCTTTTCAAACCCAATTTAACAATCTAGCGATCTTTCGCCCAATTTAACAATCTAGCGATCTTTCGCCCAATTTATCGATCTAGCGATATTTCGGCTCAATTTATCGATCTAGCAATATTTCGGCTCAATTTATCGATCTAGCAATATTTGGCTCAATTTATCGATCTAGTAATTTTTCCGACTTTAACCGTTTTCATGCATTTACACAAAAGTGTTAATTATCGAGATAATTTTCGATTTTGCCATTTTTACGATTTATCATAATACTTTCTTGTTTAGTATCTAACCCGAAAGATAAGTGTGAAGTTACACACCTGGTTATAGTGAGAACTAGACTTTCCCGCTCGTCAACACCTATACGTATCACGATAAATTAGAATCACTATATTTTATTAACGAAATCAATCTTAGAAAATAACGATCTAACTTTTACCCTCGGATTTTTGAACTACTTCTACTTGTGGTTTCTCCCTGATTGATGGTTCGTTAACCGATGCAAATCCACGAACAAATAATGGTTCGGGAGTACGAACTACTTCAAACAATTGATTCTCCTCGGATGAACGTCCACAACCCGGTGGAAAATCTCGGATTCCCGAAATAGCCCTTTGTTTATACTTAGGGGGAATAATGGAACCTCCCTTCTTCCGAACACTAAACACCGCCCTTTTCTTCCCTATCTTGATTGTCTTCAATGACAAAAGATCATTAGTCCAATCTAACATAATATCGAAAACAATATGACCAAAGGTTTTTAGGAGTGAGATTTCCTTACCACAATATCCTTGTTCCACAAAATGAGAGTCAACCAAAACGTTCCCTTAACACCTTAAATCGATTCCAACATTCTATGTTGCTTACGAACACTTGATTTCTGATCTTCCGTTATCGCACTAAAGTATAACAAATAAAAACGTTAATAGAATGAACGTTTATTTCGATCTAAGAAAGCCTTCATACCACTATCAAGATTCGGCCATGACAACTATTAACTAACATGAACTAAAAAGAATTCTTACCTATTGTCCACGGTTGAAAAGAGACGATTGAGAAAGATGTTTATGAATAGAGAAAGATTCGGCTATGATTAACCAAAGAAAAGAGAAAATGGTTCGGCTATGGCTCACTAACATTCGGCCATGAGAAAATTAATGGAGAAGGTATGAGTGAAAAGAAATAAAATATAAGAGAAGAGATGATGATGATGTTTGGTTTTCAAAGAGGAGAAAAGAGAAAGAAAAGATGTGCTTAGGAGCAAAGTACATTCGGCAATGGAGAAAGAAAACAAAAGAAAGGAATGACCTTTTTGGTACTAGCAATTTCGGCACTATGAAGAGGCACAAAAAGAATACTAAAGTGATGAGCAAAAATGACCAAATGGTCAAAAGAATTAGGCTTACCAAAAGATCAAATTCGGCCAAAGGAAAAGAGGTTGAAAAGAGAATTGCAAACCTTTGCACAAAAATGCTAGGAATGACCAAAACAAACTCTTAAACCTTGCCAAACTACTAGCATATTAAGCCAACCTCCCTAAGTCCACATTGTCAGTCCAAATTCATGGTCAAATGGCCATGAATGAGTTTCAAAACCTTTTCCTTGATACATGCCTTATGTCCCCTTATCTTTCCAAATTTTCTTGATTCCATACCATAAGTTAGCTATTTCCTTATTCCTTTAGTCTACTTACCAAAAATGAAAAGTCCAACCTTACCATATCTATTGCTTGGCCGACACTTGCTATACAAGTGCAAAAATAAAAGTTGTCTAAATGCTATACAAGGGATTCGAACCACTCCCCTCATGCAATATCTCATGCGCCAACACCACCTTGCCATTTACTCATCTTATGCTACTTTTTAACACTTAATTTAACTTAAGTGTCAATGCCACTTGCTCCACTTCAATAAATTCTCAAACTAAAAATTATTCCATACCCGAATAATTCTATACTCTTCTTCAAGACTATAATAGGCACGAAAAGAAATAAGAAAATTTTCCTTCATAATCTAAACACCAAAACATGCAATAAATCGATACTTGAATTTTTAGGGTGTTACAGGTACCCAGTACCTCATTGAATCTATCCGAAGTAAATAATGACACCCAGTGTCTCATCGACTCGAGGTCGAAGTATCCCTGAACACTTCCAATCCTATGGCATGCCAACTATATCCGACTCAGCCCGACTAGTTAATAGGGTATTGGTTCAAATATCAATTTCTCTTTCTCTTCCAATTGATCACAAATCATCCAAATTCAATTCATACATATTATCAATTCAATCTCAATCTCAATCTCAAATTCACAATTCAAATTCACTACTCAATTTCATTTCAAACATTACAATTATACTATTTAATTTCACACATACATATATATATTCATCAATTAAATCCAAATCACATTCAATTCAAATATCAATACTTACCTCAATTTCATTTTCCATACACATACATTGAAATTAAACATGTAATAATAAATAACTTGAATTATGATAATACAAACCGATATTTTCTCGAGCTACTCCTCGATCACTTTTTCCTTCCCCTTCGTATTAGACGTCTCGGTTTCCTTGTTTGCTACGAAAATTAACATAATTATAATTAATTAATAACACACATATTTTATATAAAATAATAACTTTCCATGCAACTTTTACTAAATCCCAAATTTGTCCTAACCATTTTCACCTTCTTCCTTTTTACAATTCATATCCTTTCCTTATTCAATTTCCATCAAAACTTCAATATAACCATCAATTTTTCATCATTTAACCATAACTTCAAGTTTCTTTCAATTTAGCCCATAAAACTCAAAACTTTTAGCCTAGTTTACAATATAGTCCTCCAATCAATTCAAATCACAAATTCTATCAAATTAATCCCTAATTTCATTATTGTTCAACATAAACCCTAAAAAAATCTATCATTTTTCAAAATTTCCACATAAATTCAAGAGTATTTTACTCTAGGAGTTCAAAAACATTAAAATCACATGAAAAGGACTTAATTAAACTTACCAAATAATCTCCAAGCTTCAAAACCCTAGTTTTTCCATTTTTTTCTTTTCTTTCCTTTCTTTCTTCCCCAATTTCGTTTGTTTCTCTATAACTTTTCTATTCCTTTTTCTTTTCTTTTATTATTATTATTATTATTATTATTATTAAATATAAAATATCTATATAATAACCAATATATATATTACATGTGTATTAATACATATAAATACACATGTATAAATTATCACCACACATTTGGCACTATCATATTTATTTAACAAAAATAATATAATAAACATAATAAATAAATACTAATAATAATCTTTTACTTAACTTATAAGTAAATACATATATAATATACATTTGTACTAATATTTTAGTTACACATGTATTTATTTTCTAACTTACACATGTCACTAATTTGGTTTAATTACTAATTTAGTCTTTTAACCTTTCTCTATTCTATAATTAAACTTTTATGCTCTATTCAATTTAGTCCTTTCTAATAATTACTTCTAATTAAATTCACTTATCAAAAATCTAATTCAACCCATACTAACTTCGTAAATATTTTTAATAAATATTTACGGACTCGTTTTCCTAAGACGGAGGCCCTAAACTCACTTTTTCGGTGCCCGTGGAATTTGGGTTGTTACAATACGTAAATATCCCACTATCTCATATTCCATATGCAAGTAATAGTTCAACAACCAAACATTCATTGGCTCAGAATATCTCAATCAGTGATCAATGTCATATCAATTCATTATTTCCATTTTCAATTACATGCATCAATATAATCCAACATTATACAATTAAGTTCATATAATACATTTAAAAATGTATTAAAATTAAACTGAACGAACTTACTTGACTAAATTGCAGTGATGACAAAGGTACATGGACTATTCTAAAATTCTCTTTTCCGAGATTATCAACTCGTTCATGATCTAGAATAATAATTTTATTCAATTAACTAGTGCTACCAGAATAATTTGCCACAACGAACTGTGGCAGATCAATGACCAAACTTTAATAAACTATTATACCAACTTCGTAAATATTTTAATTTAATATTTGCAAGTTCGGTTTACGAAAATGAGGTTCCAAAACCACCTTTTTTGATACCAATGAAAATCAAGTTGTTACAAATGGTGTATTGAGATACAAAGGGAGGGTCTACATTGGTAACACAAGCACATTGAGGGAGCAAATCCTTAAATTACTACAAGACTCTCCTTAAGTAGGCATTCTAGCACCCAAGCAACATACTTCAGAATTAGGCTTTATTTCTACTTGTTGGGACTAAAAAGGCAAGTTAAGGACTATGTACAATCATGTGGTATTTTCCAGAGATCTAAATATGAACATTTGGCTAAACCAAAGTTACTTTAACCCATTCACTCCATAATAATCTGAGAATGCCAATTTCACCAATATCACTTTAATATAAACACACAATTGAAACAAACACAAATCAACAAATAATTTAGTAAGTTTCATATGAACTTACCTGGCAAAACAGCAAATAAACGAGTCTTTAAGGACTAATTGACAATTTTTGCTTTTCCCCGATTATATCTAGTTTGATCAAATTCTCAATCTATACAATTATTCAATTCAATTTATCAATATCAATATCAAACATTTTATATCATTCCATGATATGCATGTACCTATTTAATTTCATTTTTCAAAAGCCCCTTAAAATTTTTATTTTATTCAATTTAGTCCCTAAAACCGAAATAGCCATATCTATCAAATTTAAGCTTTGATTTGAAAACTGATTTCAATTACATCCTTTTAGGACCCTCTACTATCTATTATTATAGAAATTTTACATCAATTATACAATTTATACACTTTAATCTTTTTGAACAAAACTAACAATTAAACTTTACAATCTAGTCATTTTTCACATCTAAGCTTAAAATCTATCAATTTGACACCAATTTCTTCAAGAAATCAATAATGGAAACTTTCAAAAACTCTAATAGTTTTACAAATTGGTACATGGACTATCTAAATCAAGCCCCCGCAACCTTAAAAACATAAAAAAAAAATTACAAGAAAATGACTTAATTGCACTAATCAATTAGTAGCCAAAAGTTTGAAGCTTTAGAAATGGATTCTTTAGGTTTTCTTCAAGAGGTTTCGGTGGTGGATGGAGAAGATGAAGCTTTCTTCTCTTTCTTTCCACAAATTTTGTAATTATATGCAAATTAACCTTTTAATTAAACTTATTTTAACTAAACAACTTTAATTAATCAAGTTAATCAACATATAATGCTACCGTCCACTAGTACCCATTCCTAAATGACTAAATTTCCATTTTTGACCTTTAGTTAATTGCAATTTGAGTCCCTAAACCTTTGGTCAATTAAAAACTTATAGTGATAAAACTTTTACAATTTAGTCCTTATACTTAAATTAAACAATTAATAAGCAAAATTGAAGGACTAAACTTTAATAAACTATTATACCAACTCCGTAAATATTTTAATCTAATATTTACGGATTTAATTTACGGAAATAGAGTTTTGAAACCATCTTTTTTGACATTATTAAAAATCGAACTATTACAAATGGTGTATTGAGATACAAAGGGAAGGTATACATTGATAACACAAGCACATTGAGGGAGCAAATCCTTAAATTACTACATGACTCTCCTTAAGAGGGCATTCTGGCACCCAAGCAACATGCTTCGGAATTAGGCCTTATTTCTGTTGAAACTAAAAAGGCAAGCAACATGCTTCCGAATTAGGCCTTATTTCTGTTGGAACTAAGAAGGCAAGTTAAGGACTATGTCCAACCGCGTGATATTTGCCAGAGATCTAGAGATTTAAATATGGACATGTGGCCAAAGTTACTTCAACCTATTCATTTCCTAATCAATGCTTGGGTTGTAATTTCTATGACTGGATTTCTATGAAATCTGAGAACTACACCATAATAACAAATTAAGAAAATCGTTTGCGTGTTTGAAATCAAATGTGCATTTTATACTGTTAAAAGCACAACATAATGGCAAAAATTACAACCTTTGATTATTAAAAAACAAACCCCCAAAAAAGAAAAAGAAACAAAATTCAACTTGTGGAACCTTTAGAAGTACATCAAGACCGCAAGGAAGGTTTCCCCCATCATAAAAATGGCATGGAAATGACCCATTTCCCTATAATCACGTAATCAAAATAAAAATTAATATGGACAAAAGATAAAACAAATCTACCCCACGGCGACAGTAAGCAAGCATCAATGTTTGGCAACAAATGGGCTCCCTTTGCAAGCTGATTCGAAGAATTGTTGCTTCAAGTATAACATGTTATCTTCCAATGGGCCCAGTTGAGGTGGTTTTGACACGGCGGAACAAGGTTGCTGATTAAAATCGTGTTAGACTTTGAGAGATTTTACTCCCTCTTATCCTCTTCTGAGTCGTCTTCGGGATCAGAGACACCGGCATTTCCATTATTTCTCTCTTGCTTGACTAAATTGACATCCCCATCAGACTGCCCCCTTGTTAGAGATTGAGCTTCTTCATCATCAAATTCGTCCTTGACATCTTCCGAGTATGCATATCTATGCAAAGTTTAACAGTATTTAGCATGTTAGCATGAAAATTGGAGATACTACGGATGAAATTAAAGCTTTGAAATAATTGTATGGACACTCGAAAGAGAATTGTCATGACAACTTATATATAGGGAAGATTCCTTGACTATTTGAATGAAGATTCTAAACTAAAAAGGTAAGTACTCGGAGTAGAATATGGCCACAATTTGCCATCCTTTTGGTCAAATTGAGCTCTATTCAGCAGCAAAATTTGCCATCCTTTTAAATTTGAGGGGGAAAAAAGGCTAAGGTCATCCAATTGACTCAGTAAAACTTCAAAAGAGTAAAACGCACCTTTGGGAGCTCTGAGATGGAGCCCAGAGGTAGCAAATAACACAGAGTAGTGCAAATGAAAGAATGTCCCAGAAAGCTGTGATGATCCAAGCACTTTGCCACCTCTCATTGAATGGATCTGTTGCTTTGAAGTATACCTGTCGTACCAAATAAATCAGATCTGTGATACATTGAACCCATTGTATCTTACTGACGGCTAGATACCAGCTTTAAGTACAACTCGTAATACTTCACTTGAAACACAAATATTTGTCATTTATCTGCAATAACATAGCAAGAGACGCTAAGAAAGAAACCAAAATCTAAACGAAATATACCTCAAAAGTTATCCATGCGACTGAAGCAATCACTGCCACAGCTAGTGCATTTGAGAATTTCCTATAGAGGTCCAACTTTGCTGATATTCTCTTTACCTGGATGAGAAAACTACTGTCAGTCATTGAAACTTGTACCGAATGAAAGAGCAAAGTGAGAACATAAAATCATGATAAAGAATGAGTGCAGTTATTATAATGGAGAAACTTAAGATCACCAATCACTAAAGCATAAAGAAAAAAGAAGAGAACACAAATACCTGTAACTGCTCTAGTGTTTTTGAAAGAGATGTAAAGATCCACAATATCAAAAACGCATCCAGGAATGCATCAGGAAGGACTAGGAAGAGTCTTGCTCTTCCTGATATGTCATTGATGGTCCCTACATACTCAGTAATGTCCAGCAATTCAGAGGCCAGAAAATAAGTAGCTCCAAGAAGAAGCACCTTTGAAGTAAGGCCACCTAAAGTTGGACGTACAACACCATAACCCATCGAAACAGAAAGAATGAGAAGTCGAGAAAGTGTTTTTCTTATTGCTCCAACTGTCACAACCCAAGTTGTAATTACAACAGGCCTCATTCCTGTACTGTTAAAATTAGAATAGTCGAAATACCACAATATCATTTCAAACAAACCGAGACCAATGACAGCAGTGATACAGTGCTGAAGTAGCAGGATATCTTTCCAAAACCTCACGTACTGTGAGAACCAAATGGCACTAAGCAACAAATAGGCAATCATCATGTAAACATAAAACTTCTTCAATGGTGCCATTCTCCCAGGTAAATAACCATCAGGATTCTTCCACACGGTCTTCCCACTCATTGTTGTTCCCTTTAGCTTCGGATCACATGCTATGAAAAACAAATTATACATCCCCGTTTTCATGATGGGGACCTTAGCATTGTCCATACTTGTTGACAAGTCGTTCCCACCAAAATATATGTTCAGAACCATAGGCCATTTACTATCTGTTGAGGAAGGTATCCGAATGACTTCACCTTGCTTGCACCCTTCCAGCTTAGCAAGATCAGGGGTACAACATATCGATCTCTGTCCACCATAAGCTGAACCACCTATATTATTTCTATCAGCAGCCTCGAAAATCACAGCTTGTATCAACCCGGTACCATGTTCCTTGTCGTACTGTTCATCTGCAGCAGCCTGAGTCCTCCAGAATGTGATATTCTCAAATCTAAAAAAATAAATAAAATACATTTAAGGCTTAAAATTCATCACCAAGAAACTGGTTTCCTTATGAATAGACATAACTGTTTTAAATCCATGGCCACATAAGATCATGAGAAAACAGCATTAATTATATATTTGGAAAAATGATAATAGCGTAGAAAACTCGGATCTGCTCAAATAATCATTTCCATTTGAATATGCAATTAATAATTAGTAAAAAAAAGGAAAAAAAATATATTTCTGGTTTTTTTTTTTCAAAATTAAATCTTCCGACGATGATCATAGATATAAATAAACCTAAGCATTAACTACTTCCTAACAGATCTAATCCACATAAATAAAACAACACCATATTCTTCACTTAAAACTCTAATGCACTGAGTTTAAAATAAAACAAACGATTTAAAACTTTTAAAATAAACATAATGTATCTTTAATGTTACCGGATAAAAGAGCGGCCATCGGAAACGGAGTTGTCGGAGGAACGAGAAGCGGCGAGGCCTTCACTGCCGCCAGGGAGAAGATAAGCATTTCCGACTTCATTGAAGAGTTGGTTTTGGTAAATGTGGATGGAAGCGTTGATGGTTGTTAATGCGGTTGATAATAGAAGGAAGATAGATATTAGATATGCGGAATCCATGGCTAGGAAATTGGGGGAATAGCCTTATGCTCTAACCAGATCCAGAGAGTAGATCGGCGAATTTGAAGGGAAAGCAGAGTGAGTAAGATTGAAGCAATGGTTTAATCAAAGAAGCAAGCACACCGTCACAGTCGGTGAGCGGAAAGTACAGTTACGCGCCCTATACGCGCGGCTCCGTGGCTGTACTACCACCAACCTATCAAATGTGACAATAACATTTTGGTTAAAATATTAGTTTGGTTATATTAAATATATATTAGTTTGGTATTTTAATATTTTTACAAATTTAAATGCTTTGAAGCATGAGACTCAAGCATTTGTGAAGGTAAAGAAAAGTGTCAAACAATGAGTTAATGAAATTAAGAATAATGCCACGGTAAGCGATTGGGTATTATTGTTAATATAAGAGGACGTGGATTGAAATACATTTAAGCGCATTATCCTCCTATTTATGGGTTGGAGAGGGGCTATGAGTAGTTCTATGTATTATGTAAAAAAGAACAGATGTAATCAGAATCTATAATGAGATTATTTTAAAAAAATTAATGCCACTATTAGTGAAGTAATTAATATCCTTTCTATACTTTCAACACTCGTATTAGGATATATCTGCTCATGGAGGTTCGTTCAAAAAACGGGAGGGTTTGAACAAAAATATGAGACTCGAACAATGGGCTTGAGTTAAATTTAAGGTTTGTTTCTTACATGGGTCAGACCTTGGACAAGATTTTTTAGCCCAAGCTCGGTCTGGCTTGACCCGAATGTATTATGTTATAAAAATATTATATTAATTATACAGGTTAAATAATAATTATATATATTTATATTTATATTAAACCACTAACCTAATAACAGTTAAATGCATTACCCAAAACCTATAAAAAATTTGTCTAACTAAATAGCTCAACCCAAAATATAAATTTTAAAAAATATATTTAATACAATAAAATATTTATTATATTTATGGTAGTGATTTTTAATATAAATACTTTTTAATGTATTTTTAATTTGTTAAAAAATTTTATTTTAACTTTTTTTAGTACATTTAGTGTATTATATTTAAAAAAAATATTTTTAAATATAAAACTAATTTTAAAAAAGCAAAAATGGACGGGCTGACTCAGATTTATCTTTCTTAAATTAGGTCAGGTTTAAAAAAAAAAAAAACTCATTTTTCAAGTCAAACTAGACCCAAACTTAAAAAATAATTCAATCCCTCTAGTGTTAAATTAATTGCTAATATTTTTTAACATATTTCTTTTAGTTTTTTCATATATTTACAGAATTTGTAAAGATTTTAATTGAGATGACTGTTCTATTTTGAATTGCTACTAATTTGGTAGCAAAAAATAAGGCAAAGGAAATGGTAAGGAAGGCAACCGATGTGATTCGGGGCAAAGCGAAAAACACACGGAATTCAACTGCTAAAAAGGTTAAGGACAATGTGTTTGGGAAGGTTTATGAATTAAAGGAAATTGCAGGGAAGATAAAACATGATTTTTCAAATTATTTTAAAATATTTGCCTGCTAGAAAATAAATAAATTGGCCCAGCCTAACAACCCCATTATTATTTTTCTTCTCTCGTAGGCTATTTTCATGGTTAATTGTCATTATACTAAAGTTTTGGGAATTTAAAGAATAATATAAAGTTTAAGGTAAAAATTAAGATTTTAAATTTTATGGTTCCTACAATATTTAAGTTATTTTTTTAGATTAAGCTATTTGATTCTCGTCTTTTGTTTTGTTCAGCGTCTTTTTCCTCTCCCATAAACTATTTATTTCTTTCTTCTTCTCATTCACTACACGTCTTCTCTCTTTTTAATTTGCAAATCTATTTTGTAGGTATCTTTATTGTCTTCGCAAGTTGTGATGGACAAATGACGGTGCCTGTCGTTCGCTAAAACTCTACTGGCCACCGGTAGTTTTTATTGGAAAGTGGGTGACTCTTCGTCAACTTCTTAATTTGTTTTTGTTTGGAGAGTATTTTAGTATAAAAATGATTTCATGTATTGATTTGGACCTGTGTTGTCTTAAGTTTTATATGTTTTTTGTTTGTTTTTTCATTGTTTAATAAGTCTTCAGTTTTAGAAGTTTTTGTCTGCTCTTGTAGCATGTTTCTTAGTTTTGCTTATGCATGTAATCTTAGTTTTACAAGTGATTTTAAGGATTATTTTATTGTTGTCCTCTCTAGTTTGGTGAATATCCATTTTTTTTTTTGCTCGCCGCTTTGGACTGTCCAGAGCTAATTTCCTTATCGTATTAAGTGTTTGAGTTGTGACAAAGTCAATTGTCAATGTGTCATAATGTTATATTGATACTGAGACTAAAGCCTTTGTTGTGTTGATGGAGCTTTAAAAAATTATTCTTTTAGATTTATTTTGGGTTTCAATTGACTTTTGTAATTATATTTATTATTTTGTAAAAAAAATAGATTATTTGATAAATTTTCAATTAAATTGATATTCAATGAATTCATGACACAAACTTAATAAAAAAGATACACATATATCAAATTTTATTTTGATATGTAAAATATGCACGATTACCAAAAGGTTTTTAAAATATGATTGTTAAAAATATCAAATAAATTTTCAATAACAATACCAATATATATAAAGGTAATGATTATTACAACCTTTTACAAAAGTCCTCCCATAAATGCAGGAATCAATGAATGTGAAAAAAAATATTTTTAGAAATTTTTTAAAAATATATACATTTTGGGTTTTTTTTTAAAGAATTTTATGGTTTTTTTACAATTTCAAAGAAATGTTATTTTTTTAGAATTTTTTATTTTAAGTTTTTTTTAAGAGTTATTAATAATTTTTTTAGAAATACGAAATTAATATCTTGATTATAGTTGAAGGGTCAAATTAGATATTAACACTTAAGTTAATGCGTTGCGCTATTATTCTATTGACTAATGATAATTAATTGATAAGTGATCAAAATATTACTGTCGAAACCATTTTTTTGTTTGGAAAACAGGGTCGACTTTTAAAATAAAAATGGAGTCGCCACCAATCTTTTTTTTTTGGGTGTGATCGGGTCACCTCAAGATTGATCGTTAAAACCTTTTAATTTATTAAAACAATAGTTTTGGTCTACGAAATTTAGAAAAACGGGTTCGGGAGTCGGTTACGTACGAGGAAGGATTAGCACCCTCGTGACGCCCAAAATTGGTACCTAATTGATTATTTAATGTCTTTATGTTGAGAATTTGAAAAGATTTTAAAATACAATTCCTTTTAAAGAATGTTTGTATAACCCGTTTTGGAATATTAAGACTCTTTTGTTCCAAAAGGATAAAATATCACATCCAGTACGTTAGGGTGCGACATTTTAACCCCCGAAACTAAGATCATCCCTTAATTTCCCAAAACCCGAAATTAAAAGGATATTTAGTTATTTGGAATGAACGAAAAAGCGAAAACCAAAGACGTTAGGGCACAATTTCTCGAACTTCCAAACACGAAACATTGCCTTGTTTTCAAAAGCTCTCAAATAAGCGATTATGAAATTGACTGAGAATGCATTTGTTCGATTTGTTTGGGATAAAAGTGAAATGACCAATATCGGCCAAAACGTTGGAGTTCAAACCATAACGTAATAATAAGAACCACGCAAGCATAATATCGAACATGAAATAAAAATACATGGTACTAATACTACACGAAAAAATAATACATATCAATCCAAATAAACAACGTACATGAAATGAAAAAACTTATTATAAATATATATATAAGTAATAATATATAAAAATGTTTGAAATAAACAAAACTATATAATGAAATAATGACTTTAAAAGAAAAATTATATATAATAGATTTTAAGAATATATGTACATAAATAGATTTAGAAGAAAATATACACAAAATAACATGAAATTAATAATATATATATATATATATATAGAATAAAAGACTATTTAGTATGGATAATATATATATAAAAAATAATAGTGGTAAAAATAAAAATAAAAATAATAATACTAATGAATATAATAATAATAAAGTCAATTATAAATAATAAAAAAATAATAGTAGTAATAATATTAAAATAATAATACTGGTAATGTTAAAATAATAATATTAATAATATTAATAATAAGGAAGGTAATAATAATAAATAAAAATAAAAATAAAAATAATAATAATAATAACGGTAACAAAGATAATATTAAATAATAATGATATTAATAATATTAATAGTAATAATAAAAATATTAAATAATAATAATAGTAATAATAATAAAAGGAAAAAAAACAAAAAAAAAACGAACTAAATTGAACTTAAAATAGATATTTGGGGCGATTTTTTTAAAGAAAAGAGAAAGAGACCTATTTGAATGCACGAATAACATGGAGGGACTAAAGGAGAAAATTTCCCCTCTCTCCAAAACGCTGCGCTTCAAAAGAGACCCAATTGAAATCGAAGTGAAATATAAGGCCAAAATTAAAAATAATAGAAAACTTAATTAAAAAGAAATAAAATGCGGAAGGGCCAAAATGGTAAATAACCCAAAAGCCTCAAAAACACGCGGATCCTTCGGTCGGATCAATCTAGCAGCGGATCACGGGCAAAAGCAGGCGCCGTTTTGGGCTATTGAATTCAGCCCTAAACGACGCCGTTTAAGGGCAGTATATAAGTTGAAATTTTTTTTTAAAAAATTCATTCTTCATTTCAGAAAAAAAGAAACAGAGAGGAGCTTTCTCCTCTTTCCCTGCTTGGCGATTTCTGGACAGGCTTCGGCGAGGCTCCGGTGCCGTCGCTGCCATCCACTGCCGCCGTATACGGTGGCCGGAGATCCAAAATGTGAGTTTTTTCACTCTTTTTTTATAGTTTATTTAAATATATACAGTTTTAAAAGGAAAAAAAATAGAAACGAAAATGTTATAGGTAAGCAGATTCGAAAAACGCAAAAGAAAAAAATAAAAAGGAAATAAACCTTTGCTGCTATTTTTGATTCTCTGTATTTGTATTCGTGAAAAAAACGTGTGTATTGCTCTCGTATCTAAAAAATCCCCCTTTTACAAGTATATTATTTCGACTTTTATAACCTTTTAGTACAACTGATTTTCCCTTGTTTTGTAGGTGTAAGCGTCGTGGAGGCGCACGCTGCGGGGGTGCGGGGCGACGTGGCCTAGTGCGCGAATGTGGTGGTGGCTGCTAGCGGCGTTGGCTGCTAGGGTTTTTGAGACCCTGATTTTTGTTTAGGTTGTGTTGGGCTAGGTCTGGGTTAGTTTTTGGGCTTAGGTTTAATTTGGGCCGAAATTTTGTTGTACATGAACTGGACTTTATGTTTTATTTGTTTTTGGTTTGTTTTTTGGGCCCGGGTAACAAAATTGGGCTCTACAGTTGCCCCTCTTTGCTCGTTGTCGTGTAACGAGAATGGAACAAAGACCTTAAAAGGCCAATTTTGCCCGGTCTTGCCAAATCTTGACTTCTTTCAATGCTTCTTTTCTTTAAGCAGCTTCATTCCATCCACTGCATCTTCAAGGGCATAGGAATTTTTTTTTCAATCTACTCCGCTACTGCTTAGGGAGATATGATCTGTAATCTTCAGCCTGCTCCACTGCTGCTCAGTGAGATAAGGCTCACCGTCTTCGATCTGCTCTACTACTGCTTAGGGAGATAAGATCTGCAATCTTCAGCCTTTTCCACTACTGCTTAGGAGGATAAGGTTGGTGGCTTAAATCTGCTCTATTGCCGATACATGGAGATAAGATTCGCCATTTTCGATCTGCCCCACTGCTATCTCGAGGAGACAAGATCTACAATCTGCAGTCTGCTCCATTGCCGATACATGGAGATAAGACTTGTAATTTTTAGCCTGCTCCCTTGTTATCTCAGGGAGATAAGGCTAGTGGCCTAAATCTGCTCCATTGCCGATACATGGAGATAAGATTCACCATTTTTGATCTGCCCCACTGCTATCTCGAGGAGACAAGATCTACAATCTTCAGTCTGCTCCATTACCGATACATGGAGATAAGACTTGTAATTTTCAGCCTGCTCCCTTGCTATCTCAGGGAGATAAGGCTAGTGGCCTAAATCTGTTCCATTGCAAATACATGGAGATAAGATTCGCCATTTTCGATCTTCCCTACTGCTATCTCGAGGAGGCAAGATCTACAATCTTCAGTCTGCTCCATTACCGATACATGGAGATAAGACTTGTAATTTCAGCCTGCTCCCTTGCTATCTCAAGAAGATAAGGCTAGTGGCTTAAAATCGCTCCATTACCGATACATGGAGATAAGATTTGCCAACTTCGATCGCTTGCTATCTTTGCTTCGAGGAGACAAGATCTACAATCTTCAGTCTGCTCCATTGCCGATACATGGAGATAAGACTTGTAATTTTAGCCTGCTCTCTTGCTATCTCAGGAAGATAAGGCTAGTGGCCTAAATCTGCTCCATTGCAGATACATGGAGATAAGATTTGCCAACCGACCGCCCCCCTTGCTATCTCGAGGAGACAAGATCTACAATCTTGATCTGCTCCATTGCCGATACATGGAGATAAGACTTGTAATTTCAGCCTGCTCCCTTGCTATCTCAAGAAGATAAGGCTAGTAGCTTAAATCTGCTCCATTGTCGATACATGGAGATAAGATTTGCCAACTTCGATCTGCCCCACTGCTATCTCGAGGAGACAAGATCTACAATCTTCAGTCTGCTCCATTGCCGATATATGGAGATAAGACTTGTCAGCTTCGATCCGCCCCTCTGCTATCTCAAAGAGACAAGATCTACAATCTTCAGTCTGTTCCATTACCGATACATAGAGATAAGACTTGTAATTTCAATCATTTTTGCCACATCGTCCTCTGGGGAATCTACCTGTAGAATTGATTTCATGGGGTCTATGCTTATGCCAAATGATTAGGATGTCATGATCGAAAAATGCTTCTAACCAGATGTATTATGAATGTTATATGAATGAATGCAAAATGTCATGAGAATGATCCATTTTTAACGTTTGGGCTGTCATTGCTCGCCGTTTGTTAAGGTGATATCCCTGACGTATGTCTTATTGTTCAGCCGATATTTTCGACAGAGAATCCAAAGATGTAGTCATTGCGTAGACCCTTATCTCTCAAGTGTTCCCAGCCCTTTAAGCTTGGTGAGTTTTAAATAATTGTCCTGTTTCAGATTCTTGCATTATTTAGAGACTTTCAGAGTAATATGCAAAACTTCTTTTGTGAAAGCATTATTAGTTCGTTAATCATTATTTCAATATGAAAATGCTTGAAAAAGATTATAGAGATGAATAAAATTGAAATTTATTCGGGACAAAATCCGTAAAGAATGGATTGAGCAAAGGAAGCAAATTTTGCTAAGGTACAAAAATAAGTAAGGGTGGAATTGGTGCCCCAGATATCGCAGCCTGAGCTTCCTTGTACGAACTTCTTGAAGACCATTCTGAGTTCAACATGTGTCTAGGAGATCTGCAGTACTTTGTCAATGCCCCTGTGATGTAGCATATCTCCTCATTGTTAACTCAGGTATAGGACGGCTAGCGCATGCCCTATTTCTCCTCAAAAATTTGAATTGCCCTTTACGGGTTTTCAATTCAATGCTCCTTTGGTCTCAAAGTGCCCTTTTCGAGTTTTCACCTTGGCCTCTTCATTTTTTTTTTGAACTCAAGACGCCCTTTGCGGGTTTTTACCTTGGCCTATTTTCCTTCTTAAGCGAAGTACTTCTTGACTGAGTCCGCATTAACCGGGTTTGGCTGACTCTTGCCGCCATCTCGGCTAGTATCAATGCTCCCCCAGAAAAGGCTTTCTTTACAACATAAGGTCCCTCCCAATAGGCATCCACTTTCCTCTGAAGTCCTTTTGCATAGGGAAGATCTTTTTCAACACCAAGTCTCCCTCATGGAATACTCTAGGGTGGACCTTTTTGTTGTAAGCCCGCATCATTCGCTTCTGGTACATTTGACCATGACGGATGGCTCTTAACATTTTTTCCTCAATTAGATTCAGTCGATCATACCGAGATTGGATCCATTCCGCTTCATCCAACTTCAACTCTGATAAAACCCGGAGAGAAGGAATTTCAACTTCAATGGGCAAAACTGCATCCATCCCATAAACCAATGAGAAAGGTGTTGCCCCGGTAGAAGTCCTAACAGATATTCGATAGGCATAGATGGCAAACGGTAACTTTTTATGCCAATCTTTGTAGGTCTCAGTCATTTTCCCCACAATTCTCTTGATATTTTTATTAGCTGCCTCAACTGCACCATTCATTTTTGGGCGATATGGCGACGAGTTGTGGTGCTTAATTTTGAACTGACTATAGACTTCCGCTATCGTGCTATTGTTCAAGTTCAACGTGTTGTCAGATACGATCCTTTTCGGCATACCATAGCGACATATGATCTCTCTCTTCAAAAACTTGCTAACTACCGTCTTCGTGACATTAGCATATGAAGCTGCCTCTACCCATTTAGTGAAGTAATCGATGACCACAAAATGAATCGATGTCCATTCGAAGCCTTCGGTGAAATCGGTCCAATGACGTCTATGCCCCACATTGAGAAAGGCCACGGAGAAGTCATAACATGAAGAGGTGAATGAGGCATATGGATTTTGTCTCCATAAATCTAGCACTTGTGGCACTTCTTGGCGTAACAGATGCAATCCCCTTCCATCATGGACCAGTAATACCCGAATCTCATAATTTGCCTGGCCATTGTAAATCCATTGGCATGCGTCCCGCAGACACCTTCATGGACTTCTTCCAGGATTTTCTTAGCTTCAACAGTATTAACGCATCTTAACAACACCTGGTCCTTCCTCTTTTTATACAGGATCTCTCCGTCTAAGACATAATCATTGGCCAGTCTTCGCAATATTCTCCTATCACTTTTAGTTGCTTAATCGGGGTATTCGCGGTTCTTCACATATCGCAGAATATCATGATACCAAGGATGATCATCCCTCTCCTCCTCTTCGTCGATATTGCAGCAGTGAGCCAGAGCCTCACAGATATTCATTTGGATAGGCTTCATACCTTCCTGTTCATTTACTTTGATCATAGAAGCTAACATGGCCAAGGCATCAGCCATCTGATTTTCATCACGCGGGAGATAAAACAATGTGATATTATCAAACTCCTCAATTAACTCCAAAACTAACTTTCGATAACTGATCAATTTGGGATCTCTCGTTTCCTATTCACCTTTGAGCTGATAGATCACAAACGCAGAATATCCATATACCTCTAGCACCTTGATTTTGCGGTTTATGGCTGCTCGAATTCCCATGATACATGCTTCGTATTCTGCCATATTGTTTGTGCAGTCAAAATCTGCTTGGGGATATCAGGACTGCCCCAACTCCATTACCAACGGCATTTGACGCTCCGTCAAAGTTCAATTTCCAAGGAAAATCTTCTAGGGTATCTTCCTCAGTAGCCGCTACAAACATCAGATCTTCATTAGGAAAATCAAAGTTCAAGGGCTCGTAATCGTCTAGAGCTCTGCTGGCTAGAAAATCTGCTATTGCACTCCCCTTCACAGCTTTCTGGTTCACATAGACTATGTCAAATTCGGAGAGCAAAATTTGCCACCGGGCCATTTTTCCATTCAGAGCGGTTGACTCCATAATGTACTTAAGAGGGTCTAGTTTCGAGATTAACCAAGTCGTATGGTACAACATGTACTGCCTCAACCTCCGAGTTGTCCAGACCAAGGCGCAACATAATTTCTCAATTGGCGAGTATCTCATTTCACACTCAGTGAATTTCTTACTGAGGTAATATATCGCCTTTTCTTTCTTTCCTGTCTCATCGTGTTGGCCGAGCACACATCCCATTGAATTATCGAATACCGTCGGGATCTGAATTAATGGTGCATCAGATTGGGTGGCATTAGTACTGGAGTATTAGACAAATATTGTTTAATTCTGTCAAAAGCCTTCTGGCATTCATCGTCCCAAATGCCTGGGTTGTGTTTCTTAAGAAGACGAAATATTGGGTCACATTTCTCAGTCAATTGCGAAATGAACCGGGCAATATAATTTAGTATTCCTAGAAAACCTTAGACTTATTTTTGAGTGCGCGGCGAAGGCAATTCTTGTACGACCTTGACTTTATCCTGGTCGACCTCAATTTTCTTTTCGCTGACCACGAAACCAAGCAGTTTTCCTGACCTAGCCTTGAAATTACACTTGGTTGGATTGAGCTTCAGCTGAAATTTCCTCAACCTTAAGAACAGTTTTCTCAAAACCTGTATATGCTCCTTTTCTGTTCGGGATTTCGCGATCATGTCGTCAACGTAGACCTCGATCTCCTTGTGCATCATGTCGTGAAACAAGGTTACCATGGCCCTTTGGTATGTTGCTCCCACATTCTTTAACCCAAATGGCATCACCTTGTAACAAAAAGTTCCCCATAAGGTTATGAAGGTGGTCTTTTCCATGTCTTCAGGATGCATCTTTATTTGATTGTATCCAAAGAAACCATCCATGAAGGAGAACAATGAATACCTTGCCGTGTTATCCACCAAAGTGTCGATGTGAGGCAGCGGGAAGTTGTCCTTTGGGCTAGCCTTGTTTAAGTCTCTGTAATCGACACACATCCGTACTTTTCCATCTTTCTTAGGAACGGGGACGACATTGGCTACCCATTCTGAGTAATTCACCACTTGTAAGAACCCAGCGTCAAATTACTTCTTGACCTCTTCTCTTATCTTTACTGCAACATCGGGTCTCGTCCTTCGGAGCTTTTGTTGAACCGGCTTGCATTTCTTTTATGGGGATACGATGTACCGCAATATCAGCGCTCAACCCAGGCATGTCTTGATATGACCATGCGAAGACATCTTTGAACTCCAGCAGAAGTTTAACGTGATCATGCCTTGTTTCCTCATTTATGCAAGTGCCAATTTTCACCTCTTTCCCCTCTTCCAGAATCACATTCTCAATTGTCTCTTTGTGAGGTAGAATCAGCTTCTCTTCCCGCTCTACCATCCTCAACAAATTCGGGGATAAACTACAATCTCCGTCATCTGTAAAATCCTAAGATCCCTCTAAGCACATATCTCGTTCACAAGGGAATTCTGGGTCCATTGCAGCGTTGCTCATGACATCGATATCTGGGGACTTATTGTAGGTATGAAAGAATACCCAAAGAAACCAATGAAATCTAAGAATGATTTATTTGTATGGTATGATTATGAATGGTATGAAAGAATAAATAACAAAAAATATTTTCCCGGCATGAAACACGAAATACATTTTTTATTGAAAATAAAGATGTTTGAACATGAGCCTATTTCACAAAAGATTCTTATTTTTTCTAGGCTTAAAACAACAAGTGTTTTTTGAACATTACTCTGTGTTAGTTCTAAAAACTACAGGAATTTCTTCCGCAGTCTAGTTGTTCAGAACACTTCCAGGCTCATAGGGGCGAATGCCCGCTAAGCTTCCTTCCTTCGGTCCTTCTTCAAATACGGCATTGATGCTCAAAGTCTTCATCATATCTTCAGCCGTTTCTTCATTCGTGTTCCCCGGTCCTGGATGGATAACTCCTCCTGACACGAATGTATGGGATATATGGGGAAAGGTCATTAGCTCCCACTTGACCTCTGACCCATCCAATCGTGCCATTCATTTCTCTTGTCTCCTCTCCAGCTCCTTATTCCTCTGCTTGGCGTCTGGCTTATACCCTAAGCCAAAATGGTCCCATTTACTGGTCAAGACCGGTACTTTGACCCGTCCGTAGAGGTACTTCCCAAGTCCTCTTCTAGGCAATGCTCCTTTTCCCACCGTCAGCTGTAGGCCCATCTTTGTTGCTTCGGAGATTTTGGGCACCGGGATCTTGCTTCCCTCGGTAATGAAAGTGGCATTCACAAGCTCTAATGATCGGAAATAATATTCAATTGCTTCACTATCACTCTCTATGTATAGCGCATCACTGGCAACGAATGCGATAATGTCCTCTTCTGCATTTATCGTTATTAGTCGGCCCTCCGTCACCAACTTTAACTTCTGATGCAACGATGATGGCACTGCCCCTGCCAAATGAATCCACGACCTCCCCAACAGACAATTATAGGAAGGCTTAATGTCCATCACTAGGAAGTCCACCTCATATGTATTTGGCCCAATCAGAAGAGGTATCTCTATCTTTCCCATTACCTTCCTTTCAGTACCATCAAATGCTCTTACTACGCTTTGGCATGTTTTCACATGAGAGCTGTCTACCGACAATCTGTTCAACGTGGGCAGAGGTAAGATGTTCAATGCCGAACCATTGTCGATTAGTACCCCCGGTAGTGTATACCCATTATAGCGGGTGGTGATGTGCAAAGCTTTAGTGGATCCCATGCCCCCTGGCGGTATTTCATCATCACTAAAAGAGATGAAGTTGTCGGCGCTTATGTTGCTAACAAGGCGGTCTAGCTTGTTTATCGAAATGTCATCAGCGACATAGGTTTCGTTCAACACATTCATTAGTACGCTATGTTGCACCTCCGAGTTTAAGAGTAAAGCCAGTACCGATATGCGTGCTGGCTGCTTGTGTAATTGTTCCACAACACTATACTCACTGTGTTTTAAGAACTTCAAAAATTCCTTAGCTTCATTTTCCATTACTGGTTCATTAACCAGTGGTTCTGACCTCTCATCTCTTTCTCTGGTCATAAAGGATTTCCTGTTTACGGGTTCGACTTTTGTATTTGGCGTGCTGGCTGAATTCTCCCTCCCCGAAATTGTCACACTGCAGTTATAATCCCAAGGTACCCTCTTGCTATCCTTATACGGAAAAGCCACGGGTTTTTGAATTACAACTCTAGGTGCCACTCTCGCTCCTGCTTCATCGATTCTTGGTCGCGTGATGATCACCACTGGGTGATTAACTTCAAAGACCTTCTCCACTAACCCTCCTCCTATGGTGCACACGTCTTCTCCTTCAGTTGCGTCAAAGAACTCCAGCTCCTTGTTATCCATTAACTCTTGCACTAGGGCCCTGAATTCGCTGCATCGTTGGATCTCATGGTCCTCCTTATTATGGAACTCACAGTAGTTCTTCGCATCTTGGGATTTACTCCCCCACTATTGCTGAACTAACCCTCTTTCCCGCATTTCCTTCCAAACCTCTCTCAATGGGGTTCTTACTTCAGCAACATTCCGTTTGATTCTCCTCTCCATGTTCTCGACTATCACATTTACCCCTTTATCCATATGACTGGGTAACAGATTTCCCACACCAGGTGCGTCGTCGAATTTCACAACACCCGCTTTAATAAGCCTTTCGACCAACCTTTTGAATGAGGTGCAGTTTTCTATCGAGTGTCCTGTGATTCCCGTATGGTATTCACACTGAGCATTTGTGTCATACCACTTAGGATATGGGGTTGTAACGGTTTCAAGTAGAAATGGGCTACAACGTGTGCATCAAACAGATTTTTATACAACTCCCTATACGTCATTGGTATGGGAGTAAACTGGAACCTCTCTATATTCTGCTTCGTGTTGGGCTCCTGCCTTGGTGAGGCCTGCTGGCCTGCAGCTACCGCTCTCGGTTGACTGATAGTAATGGGTTTTGAATAACCCGAGCTCACATTACTTACTTCATTTTTTCTTTTCTTCGGAGCTGATCTTCTCGTGCTTTCCCCAGCCTCTATCTTTCCACACCTTATCGCGTTTTCTATCATTTTGCCTGACATCACTATGTCTGCGAAGCTCTTAGTAGCGCTCCCCAACATATGATTGATAAAAGGTGCTTTCAGGGTATTAATGAAGAGCATGGTCGTTTCTTTCTCCAGCAGTGGCGGTTGGACCTGTGTAGCGACTTCCCTCCACCACTGGGCGTATTTCTTGAAACTTTCTCCCGACTTTTTCTCCATGTTTTGTAACGTGATCCTGTCAGGCGCTATATTAGTCACATGGCCATAATGCTTCATGAAGGCCTGTACTAAATCCTTCCACGATTTGACTTGAGTACGACTCAACTGATTGTACCATTTAGCTGCGGCTCCAGTCATACTATCCTAGAAACAGTGAATCAACAACTGGTCATTACTGACATGTCTCGTTATTCTTCGACAGAACATTGTAATATGGGCCTCAGGGCAACTGGTCCCGTTGTATTTTTCAAACTCTGGCATCTTGAACTTTGGAAGGAGTACTAGATCTGGGACCAGACTCAAATTCTTAGCATCCACCTCCCATTGGTAATCAGCACTTTCCAATGCTTTGAACTTCTCCTTCAACCATTTGCATCGATCTTCAAACTATTTTGGGAGCTCCGCCCTTACCTTTTCCCCTTCTGTTGCATCATCGAAGTCAGGGACCATTGGTTTTGCCAAATTATCTCCGGGGTTGGAGCTCGAGCCTGTTGGGAAATTTACCGGGGCTGAGGTACCGGATTGATACTGGAGTTTGATGTTAACGGACACTCTTGGTGGTTGCATTTTGGAATTTACCGGGGCAAAGCCTGGAGGATAAGCAGGGTCTTCATTATCGTCTCCGGTATCGACCATAGGGCTCTTTCCTTTATCAGGCCCTCCAGTCAACAACTGTGTTAACTGGCTCATCATGCTTCTCTAAGATTCCAGTATTTGATCCCTCATGTCCTGTTGGATCTTAGCCAACTGCTCTTGCATCTGAGTTTGCAATTGGTCCTGCATCTCCTTCTGCATCTATTCTAACCTCTCTAACATTTGATCCATGGCTTTCATTTTTCTTTGAGTGTAGTAGTGATGTTCCAGGATAACTATAATACAATCTCTAGTTAATAGGGTTCTTTTATGACATTTAATGCATATGATGCGATGTAATGCAAATGCATGATATGAATGCAAAAATAAAAGGTGTCGATTCTAGTTTAATTTCTTTTAGAATAAGTTTATAAGAAAACAAAATCCTTTACATAAAATAAAATCACATATACGACCTAGCCCTCATGCTCAAAGCTTTAACTTTCTTAAGAAGCCAAGCTAGCTCTCGACCCCGGTCTGACTCTAGCTCATATTTCACACTTAACACATCAGTCTGAACCGCTAAAGCTTGTAAATGATCAGCCACTTCTCGTATCTGAGCCACAGCTTCGCCCATGATGTAATCTCTTTCTCTGACCTGGTCTTGAGATCGTTGAAACTGTTTTTCCCATCACTCATTATCTGCCTCCAATAGTTGCACCCGGAGTTCACTATTTTGCAGCGCCATTTTGAGCTCTCCCACATTTCCTTTCAAATCTTCAATCTTTTTTAGGCTTGTCTCCAGCTTCACCGTAGAGTTACGGCTTTGACACAATGCCTTCTCTAGTTCTTCCACTCGAGCTCTTAACATCCCCTTTTCGCTTTGGCTCTCGAATACAGTCTTTTTTAGAGTATCCTCTCGTGCTTAAGCATCATGAAACCTCTTCTTCCATTGATCGACCTTAACCTTCTCTTCTTGAGTTTCTTGACGCCATTGTTTTGAGGTTTTACCCAACCCAGCAGTTCTCATCGACGAATGCAACTTTTTGTAATCAGTCATCAAACTGTCCAAATCTTCCTCAGCCTTTCTTTTCCCTTTTCTCAGTTTCCCAGCCTCTAATTTCTGGACATCGATATCTAACCTCAAATGCACTTTTTCTTCTTCCAATTGTTCTATCTTTTTCTCTAACTCCGAATTTCTATTTTCAAAGTCTTGTTTTATGATTTCCAACTCGGAAGGGACTACTTGCAGGTATTCCTCCATCGGTCGAGCGCCATCTTGTCTCGGTCTGGGGATATTATCATTGATTCTTCTACTCCGCCATGCAACATACTTGAGGGTCGTTATCGGACCTACGACAACTCTTTTCATCCGGCGAGTCTGTTTCCAAGCATTAGAAATCTCTCAAACCTTATTCCTATAATTATCTCCTCCATGCGTAAATTCAAACTGAGCTAGCCCGTCTGTCACCGGTATAAACTGCTTTGATCTGTTTTGCCTCAGCACAAGCAAATGCGCATACCCAATAGCTCCCCAAATTCCCAGCGGAGGGACCTAATCAAAACCCCCAACATCAGTAAAGGATTTCGTCGGGAACCAACCAAAGAGCTCTCCACTCAACGTCCTTTTCCTGGAGATTCTGAAGGAGCGCAATCCAGTTTTCTTCTGATATGTCGTCTCTTCTGGGCGTGGCTGCTAACTCCTTTAACGGGGAGTGAATCTCAGAAAAAACCCGATAAGAAACTTTATCCACCTTCTAGAAATGGCTATGGAACCAAACCAACAATAGTTGCGTGCATCCGATGAATCTACCTTCACCTGCCCTCCGACATGCACTTAAAGATCTGAATATTTCGGGAAAAATCACTGGTACCAGCGTAACCCCTTTATCAAGTCGGTCAAATAGGTCAGCCACTGCTTTATCGATATGCCTCAAGGCTTTGGGGAAAATTACCAAACCATAGATACTCAAGGCGAAGATGTCGACTTTCCTCTTTATATCTGGATGTGCTACAATCAAGTCCCTTAAGCTTATCCAAGGAATGCATCTCCCTTGACCTTTTTGCTGAATTCAGGCCGTGACCCACTGTTCGCTTATCCCGGTGATACTCATCAGCTTCTTTACAAAAGTCGGTACATTAGTGGCCCTGGAATAAGCTTTGTCGACTTGGACTTTTGAAAAACGAAGCAAGGCCGTGTATTCTTTCACAGTAGGCACCAAGTCCACTTCCCCAAATGTGAAACAGCTATATGTGGGGTTCCAAAACTGAGTCATAGCCCGAAATAAGCGTTTATCCACTTTGATGTCAAACAGGTAGGGTAGATCGCCATAATTATGATAGAATAGCTGCTTAGACTCATCATCCCAACGGGTCCATATATCTCTTAATTCTTGGAGCTCATTCTGTGTCACACTGATACGAGTGAAGTCCCACAACTCCGACGTATATCCCTCGGCTAGACTATCCCCTTTCTCAAGTTGCGTCTTCTCTGACCATATACGGACAGCCGCATTATCCTCTATTTTATCAAGAAGTTCGTTCTCCATGACAAGCCTTTTAATTCAGTAACCAAACAAGAATCGACACCTTTTTAATATGAAATGACATGCAATAATAGCAAATATACAACAGGTTAGTATCGAATAATAGTAACCAGAGCAAGTAAAAAAAAAGTATCAAACAACTATCTGGGTAACCACTAAGGTTCAACATGGCTCTATCTAGGGTGGCCTCTTAAGGATCGCTATATGTGGCTTAGTTCAGTTCAGGGGAATACATTTCCCTATGGCCATGCGGAGGTGAAAACCTCACGAAGACATAGGTACGGATATATCCCGGAAGCAGTCCACTAGCCCATGCAGAGGTGAAAACCTCACGAAGGCATAGTTTCTCACTCCCACTTAAAAGGTGTGACCACAACGGTCATGCAATATGATGCGGGAATATCCTACGAGACTCAAACCACAACAAACATATGACACGACACAAACTCATGCGATGAAAGAATCAAAATCAAATTTTAATTTTCGATAAAAGGACAAAAATAATCAATCCTACGGCTTGACTCTTTTATTTGTCCCCAGTGGAGTCGCCAAGCTGTCGAAACCATTTTTTTGTTTGGAAAACAGGGTCGACTTTTAAAATGAAAATGGAGTCGCCACCAATCTTTTTTTTTTTTGGTGTGATCGGGTCACCTCAAGATTGATCGTTAAAACCTTTTGATTTATTAAAACGATAGTTTTGGTCTACGAAATTTAGAAAAATGGGTTTTGGAGTCGGTTACGCACGAGGAAGGAATAGCACCCTCGTGACGCCCAAAATTGGTACCTAATTGATTATTTAATGTCTTTATGTCGAGAATTTGAAAAGACTTTAAAATACAATTCCTTTTAAAGAATGTTTGTATAACCCGTTTTGGTATATTAAGACTCTTTTGTTTCAAAAGGATAAAATATCACATCCAGTATGTTAGGGTGTGACATTTTAACCCCCGAAACTAAGATCATCCCTTAATTTCCTAAAACCCGAAATTAAAAGGATATTTAGTTCTTTGGACGAACGAAAAATCGAAACCCAGCACGTTAGGGCACAATTTCTCAAACTTCCAAACACGAAACATTGCCTTGTTTTCAAAAGCTCTTAAATAAGCGATTATGAAATTGACTGAGAATGCATTTGTTCGATTTGTTTGGGATAAAAGTGAAATCACCAATATCGGCCAAAACGTTGGAGTTCAGACCATAACGTAATAATAAGAACCACACAAGCATAATATCGAGCATGAAATAAAAATACATGGTACTAATACTACACGAAAAAATAATACATATCAATCCAAATAAACAACGTACATGAAATAAAAAAACTTATTATAAATATATATATAAGTAATAATATATAAAAATGTTTAAAATAAACAAAACTATATAATGAAATAAGGACTTTAAAAGAAAAATTATATATAATAGATTTTAAGAATATATGTACATAAATAGATTTAGAAGAAAATATACGCAAAATAACATGAAATCAATAATATATATATATAGAATAAAAGACTATTTAGTATGGATAATATATATATATATATAAATAATAGTGGTAAAAATAAAAATAGAAATAATAATAATAATTAATAATAAGGAAGGTAATAATAATAAATAAATATAATAATAAATATAATAATAATAAAAACAGTAACAAAGATAATATTAAATAATAATGATATTAATAATATTAATAGTAATAATAAAAATTTTGAATAATAATAATAATAATAGTAATAATGATAAAAGAAAAAAAACAAAAAAAACGAACTAAATTGAACTTAAAACAGATATTTGGGGCGAATTTTTTAAAGAAAAGAGAAAGGGACCTATTTGAATGCACGAATAACATGGAGGGACTAAAGGAGAAAATTTCCCCTCTCTCCAAAACGCTGCGCTTCAAAAGAGACCCAATTGAAATTGAAGTGAAATATAAGGCCAAAATTAAAAATAATAGAAAACCTAATTAAAAAGAAATAAACTGCGGAAGGGCCAAAAGGGTAAATAACCCAAAAGCCTAAAAAACACGCGGATCCCTTCGGGTCGGGTCAACTGCGCGCGGATCCTGAGCAAAACGGCGCCGTTTTGGGCTATTGAATTCAGCCCTAAACGACGCCGTTTAAGGGCAGTATATAAGTTGAAAAAATTTTAAAAAAATTCATTCTTCATTTCAGAAAAAAGAAACAGAGAGGAGCTCTCTCCTCTTTCCCTGTTTGGCGATTTCCGGCGAGGCTCCGGTGCCGTTGCCGCCGTCCACCGCCGCCGTATACTGCGGCCGGAGATCCAAAAGGTGAGTTTTTTCTCTTTTTTTTATAGTTTATTTAAATATATACAATTTTAAAATGAAAAAAATAGAAACGAAAATGTTATAGGTAAGCAGATTCGAAAAACGCAAAAGAAAAAAATAAAAAGGAAATAAACATTTGCTGCTCTTTTTTGATTCTCTGTATTTGTATTCGTGAAAAAAACGTGTGTATTGCTCTCGTATCTAAAAAATCCCCCTTTTACAAGTGTATTATTTCGGCTTTTATAGCCTTTTAGTACAACTGATTTTCCCCTGTTTTGTAGGTGTAAGCGTCGTGGAGGCGCACGCTGCGGGGGTGCGGGGCGACGTGGCCGAGTGCGCGAACGTGGTGGTGGCTGCTGGCGACGTTGGCTGCTAGGGTTTCTGAGACCCTGATTTTTGTTTAGGTTATGTTGGGCTAGGTCTGGGTTAGTTTTTGGGCTTAGGTTTAATTTGGGCCGAAATTTTGTTGTACATGAACTGGACTTTATGTTTTATTTGTTTTTGGTTTGTTTTTAGGCCCGAGTAACAAAATTGGGCTCTACAATTACAATATAATAATTTGGATAATTATATTGTGAAAAAAACAAAAACTTAATCTTAGTTTGGTCACCATAGTTTACCATTATTGTTGTTGTTATATCAAATAAGCAAATTTTTATGTTCCATAAAAAGAATTAATGGTCAAATGCTATAAAAGGTCCTTTTACTATGTGTTTTGCGTGGATTTAGTACTTAAATTATATTTTGATTATTTATAGTTATCTTTTTTTTAATATGTATTTTTAGTCACGATGCTAACCTATTTTCCGTTAATTTTATCAAATAATTTGACGTGACTTTTTTTTTTAAAACTCAACTTTTAAATTGTAAATGTAAGGGGCAAAATTTGCCCGGGCCCTAAAATAAATAAAACAAAGTCCCAAAGATTAAAAGAAACTGTCCATTTTTTACAAACAAACCCAAGCAATAAACCAATACAAACAGGCCCAAACCCAAAGCCCAATAGCTAATACAACCCACAAATTTTTTTCCCTAGAAACCCTAGCAGCTAACAATCCGGCGCCGCCGGCAGCTCCACGTCGCCCCGCCCGCTCCACGTCGCTCTGCTCTTCGCGTCGTGCGCTCCTCCACCTGCGAAAAAGAAGGAAATACAACCCAGCAAACAGAATCTAGATTTTCTTTTATTTTTGAAATCCGGCTATAAAAAGCCAAAGGAAAACGATTGTGAGGGGGATTCTTTTTTTTACAAATATACAGGCAATATACACTGAAAAAATACACAAAACCCATACGAAGAATACATAATACAAATCGGCAAAGGTTCATTTTTTTCTTTTTCTATTCGGCAGTTTGTATACGCAAAGATTTTTCTATTTTTTTATCTTTTAAAACTATATATAAAATACGTTTAAAAAAAAGGGAGAAAATTTTACCGGTTTTGGGGTTCGGAATCACAGACGATCGCCAAATGACTGGTCGACGATGATGCGCTCGGTGGCTGATGATCGGAGGGGAGATCGAAGATTAGAGGCTGGGGAGAGTTGAGAGAGAGTTTTGTGGGTCTTTTGGAGAAAGAAGAAGAAAAATGAATTTTTTTAAAAAAAAGGGTTGGTTTTTATACTTGTGTAATACGGCGCCGTTTTGTGTGGCCTCCCCAGACGCCGAAACGGCGTCGTTTTGGGGAGGCCAATCTGACCCGACCCGATGGGCTAAGAGGATCCGCGCGTTTTTGTTTAAAAATGGGCTATTTGCGCATCAAGCCCCTCTGCTTTTTTTATGGATTTTAAATCAGGTTTTTTATTCCCAATTTTGCCCAATAATTTTTCCTCTGTTTCAATTTGGTCCGCATTCGAACGGCACCATTTCAAAGGGTAGGGTTATTCTCTATTTTGGTCCCTCTATGTTGCGCGCGCATTACAATTTAGCCCTTTTACCTTCATTTGTTCTTGATGTTGCCCCAAACTCTTGTTTTAAATTCAACTTAGTCCCTATTTTACTTTGTTTTCAAATTAATTATTTTCAAATATTTTTATTACCACTATTTTTTATATGTATATTGTTATTATTATAATCATATTATTTCTATTATATTTACTATTATTATATATATTATTGTTTACTTTAATTTTTTTATTTATACATATATTATTATTATATCTATTATTTTTATTATTATCAATATACTTTTATTTTTACTACCACTATTTTTTTTAATAATACTATTATTTTAATATTGTTACTATTATTTTATCATTAATACTATTTTAATTTTTACTATCACTTTTATTATTATTATTATTATTACATTTACTGTTATTATTACTACTATTATATTTACAATTATTATTAGTATCATTATTTTCATTACTCCTACCATTATTACTATTATTATTTTTATTATTTTCTATTATTATTATTTTTAATATATTATAATTATTCTTATTAATGCATTATTACTATTTTGTACTTCATCATTATTATCACCTTTTTTTTTAATTTCTTCTATTTTATTCAATATTTTTCTTTCATTTCCTGGGTTTTCAACTTTTCTTCTTATTTTTTTATGTTGATTCTCATTTGTTTACTTATTGTTTGATTAACTTTCTTTTATTTATTTATCTTTGATTATTTTGCTCTGAGTATTGTTATTTATGTTTTCGTCCATTTTATGTCCATTACGCATATCAATGTTGCGATTTATTTTCACAAATTCGTGTTACATTAATTTTACTCGATACATAATGCTTTTCAAATAAAGGCAATATTTTGTGTTTGGAAATTCAAGGAATCGTGCCCTAACGTGTTGGGTTTCGGTTTTCCGTTTGACCAAATCACTAAATATCCTTGTCGAAACCATTTTTAAAGTTTTAGAAAACGGGGTCGACTTTTAAAAACAAAAATAGGAGTCGCCACCAATCCTATTTTACTTAGGTGTGATTGGATCACCTTGTAAAACGTTTTATTTTAAAACATTTGATTTTGGTTTGCGAAAAACGAGAAAACGGATTCAGGAGTCGATTACGTATGAGGAAGGGTTAGCACCCTCATAACGCCCAAAAATTGGTACCTAATCGATAGAATCATGTCCAAATGTTTGAAATTTAAAAGTATTTAAAAATATAATTTCTTAAAAACTTCGAGCAATTTGAGTTAAAATTTGAGATTTCTTTGTTCCGAAGGAATATAAACATCACATCCAGCATGATAGGACACGATATTTTAAAACATTCGTAATCAAAATCATCTCATGATTTACAAAACTTGTTAAAAGGATATTTAGTTATTTAGCCAAACGGAAAATCACAACCCAGCATGATTGGGCACTATTTCCCGAATTTCTAAATACAAAACATTGCCTTATTTTAAAAACCTTTAGATAAAATATAGTAATTTTGCAAAAAAAATGAATTTCTATTTTAAACAATAATCCATGAGACAATATCGCATTTATACATTATCTAACATAAATATTAAAGGCAATTATAATACATTAACATTTAATATAGACAATATAAGATACATCTAAAATAACTACACTAAAGTAATCATAAATTAATAAATAAATAAAAGGGCATTGCATGGACAAATAAAATATATAAAGCAATATATATAATACAATAAAAAATACTAAATAAATATGAACTTTTCATGCAAGATTAAATAATAACTAAAAAAATAAAAAAATACATATATATAATGTGAATAATTAAACAATGTACAAATAAAAAAATATATAATAATTTTAAATAAGGATAAAAAAAAACATATATATAATAATGTAAATAGAACATATTATACAATATAAAAATAATATATGATATAATATAATATTGTACAAAATTTTAAAATAATATATATTAACTAATATATTAAAATACTAAAATATAATAAATAAAATAATTAAACAAAATAAAATAATAAGTAATAATAATTATATGAATTTTATAATATTAATAAATTAATATATATAACTAATAAATAAAATATAGAATATAAATAATTTAATACTAAAAATATATATAAAAAAAATTTAAAAATGAAACAGGGGTTAAATTGAAACAAAAAATAGAATTCTAGGGCTAATTTTAAAAAATAAAAACATTAAATTGGATGAAATTAAATTTAATAAAATAGCGGAGGGACCAAAAGGATAATTTTCCCTTTTTAATAAAACACGCGGATCCTGGTCGGGTTTTCGGGTCAACGCGCGGGTCGTCTTTTGAAACGACGTCGTTTTAGGCTTATTAAATTAAACCAAAACGGCGCTGTTCTCAGTTAACTATAAAAGTAAAAAAAACAGTTAAAAAAAATCGTTTGAATCTCATTTTAAAAAAAAAATCAGAAAACCTCTCCCCTAGTTTCTCTCCAGCCTTCGGCCTTCGGCCAGGGCTCCGATGGGGCGCATCCGCACGCGCCGGTGCACGCGCTGGTGCACACGCTTCACGTGCCGTCGTCCCCGGTGGCACCAAGGTAAAAACTTTGTCTCTTTTAATAGAACTTGCTTTATTTGTTAAAAATAGTAAAAAAAAAATGCATGAATGTAAATAGAACTGAATAAAAAATATGTATGAAAATTCACCTTTGCGAAAAAATCTGTATATTATTTCCGGATTTTGATAATCTCTGCTTTTTTGAATATTTTTTTTGGTATTCTTTGTATATCCGTGTGTGTTCATTTTACAGATTTACATCGGGTTTTTATAACCCGAAAAGGAAAAAGAAAAAGGAAATATATATTTTCCTTATTTGTTTCTTTCTTCCGTTTTCTTTGTGTCTTTCCTTTTTAATGCGGTCGAAGGCAAGGATCTCGGTGGCGAGACCGCCCTGGCGTTGATGGCGGCGCGACGATTGGGCTCTCGGCGGGCGAAGCTTGCGGCACGACGATCTGGCTTCTGCCATTGCGGCGCGACTGGCGGCGTGACCAAGGGGCTGCTGAATGCAAGGGCTTTTGGGCCCCTTTGGGCCGTGTAGCTTTTGGGTCTTGGTAGGATTTGGGTCAGGGCAATTGGGTTTTATGTTGGGTCTGGGTAGGATTTGAGTATTGGGTAGTCTGGTGGGTAGTCTGTTTAGGATTGTTTTGGGTTAAGTGTTGGGCTTGTTATTTTAGGGTCTGATGGACTGTTTAAAAAATGGACATTTATTTTTTATTTATTTTGTTTTGGTTTATTTCTAAGCCCGGGCAAAATTGGGCTCTTACAGCTGCCCCTCTTTGCTCAGTGTCGTGTAATGAGAATGGAGTAAAGACTATACAAGGACGAATTTTGCACGGTCTTGGCGGAGCCTTGGCTTCTTGGTCTTCTTCAAATGGCTTCTAACTCCACTGCAACTCCAGGGAGATAAAGCTGAAAGTGCTTTTGATCTGCTTCCTGCAACTTCAGAAAGATAAGATCTTCTATCTTCGGTCTACTCCTCTGCAACTTCAGGGAGATAAGGCTGATAGTGCTTTTGATCTGCTTCCTGCAACTTCAGGAAAATAAGATCTTACATCTTGATCTACTCCACTTTGCAACTTCAGGGGAGATAAGACTAAAATCTTCTTTTGATCTGCTTCCTACAACTTCGGAAGATAAGATCTTCTTTCTTGATCTACTCCACTTTGCAACCGAGGAGATAAGACTAAAATCTTCTTTTGATCTGCTTCCTGCAACTTCAAGAAGATAATATCTTCTTTTTTCAGTCTACTCCACTGCAACTTTAGGGAGATAAGACTAAAATCTTCTTTTGATCTGCTTCCTGCAACTTCAGGAAGATAATATCTTCTTTCTTCAGTCTACTCTACTGCAACTTCAGGGAGATGAAACCAAAATTTTCTTTTGATCTGCTTCCTGCAACTTCAGGAAGATAAGATCTTCTTTTTTCAGTCTACTCTACTGCAACTTCAGGGAGATAAGACTAAAATCTTCTTTTAGTCTGCTTCCTGCAACTTCAGGAAGATAAGATCTTCTTTTTTGATCTACTCCACTTTGCAACTTCAGGAGATAAGACTAAAATCTTCTTTTGATCTCGCTTCCTGCAACTTCGGGAAGATAAGATCTTCTTTTTCGATCTACTCCACTGCAACTTCAGGGAGATAAGACTAAAATCTTCTTTTGATCTGCTTCCTGCAACTTCAGGAAGATAAGATCTTCTTTCTTCAGTCTATTCCACTGCAACTTCAGGGAGATAAGACTAAAATCTTCTTTTGATCTGCTTCCTGCAACTTCAGGAATATAAGATCTGCAAATTCACCGATATTGCTACACCATCTACTGAAGAACATGTCCTGTAGACTCGGTTCCATATGTTTATGTCACATGACTAAGATGCTATGATCGAAATGAATCAAATGCTTCTAGCTACATGTGTTATGAGTGACACGAATGTAACATGTCATGAAAATGATTCCCTTTAAAGGATTAGGATGCAATGAACGGAATGAATCAAATGCTCCTAATGAGATTTGCTATGATGCAAAAATGTTATGAGTATGATTCCTACTCTAGGTGTTATCACTCATTTGTTCTTCATTCTTGTTCATCAATCGTGTTCTGCTCAACAAGTTTGGCCCAATGTAATTTCTGAGTCAATTCCGCTTGATTCTTGAGAACACAAGGCTTGTGCCATCATACCACAATGGGAATTGAAACTTTTTCAATCTGACCCATCTGAAATTTTTAGGGCATAGGGTTTATTTTGAATTCAACCCATTCCACCACAATTCAGGATTTCTTAGTTCATCACACCACTCCCCGAACATCAATTCATTATTTGGTCCAATTATCACTTGGACAAAGAAATCAAAGAAATAGTCTCTCTCCAGACTCTTCTTTCTCAAATATTTCTTATGCACCTGGAAATTCAAAACAATTGTCCTGTTTTGGCTCATTGTCTTATCTAGAAATTTCCAAAGTAATATGTAGAACTTGTTTTTGTGAAATTATTAGTTCGTCAATCATTATTTAATGCAACACATTTATGAATAATTGGTGACAAATAAATTGATCGAGTTAAAATTGAATAAATTATCAAAATTACAAATAAAGTTAACTGAGAACATATCCTTGAGAAGAAAAAGAATCCCAAGATAGCAAAATGAATAGAACCAAAAATCAGATACCTTAGGTATCACCGATTGAGCTTCTATATACAAACTTTATGAAGACTGCCTTGAGCTCAACATGTGTTTAGAAGACCCAAAGTACTTTGTTGATACCCTGATATGCAACATTCTTCATTTCATTGTCGATTCAAGTGTAGCAAGAAGATTGCATGTGCATTCAAAATTTGAGCCGCCCTTTCCGGGTTTTCAACTCAAAACCACCCCTTTGCGGGTTTTCGCCTTGACCTCTCCATTTTTTTTTAGAAACTCAAAGCGCCCTTTGAGGGTTTTCACTTTGGCCTCTTCTCCTTTTCAAGCAAAATACTTTTTGACTGAGTCAGAGTTCACAGGATTGGGTAAACTTTTCCCATCCATTTTGGTCAAGATCAGTGCTCCTCCAGAGAAAGCCTTCTTCACCACATATGGTCATTCCCAATTCGGCATCCATTTTCCTCTAGAATCCTTTTGTATGGGAAGGATCTTTTTCAATACAAGGTCCCCCTCATGAAAATCTCTTGGGCAAACTTTCTTATTATAGGCTCGCATCATTCATTTTTGGTACATCTGACCGTGACGAATAGCCCTTAGCCTCTTTTCTTCAATTAAGTTCAACTGATCATACCGAGCTTGAATCCATTCAGCCTCATCCAGCTTTATTTCTGACAAAACTCGAAGAGAGGGTATTTCTACTTCAATAGGTAAAACTGCCTCCATCCCATAGACCAACGAGAAAGGCATTGCCCCAGTAGAGGTTCTGACGGACGTTCGATAAGCATAGAGTGCAAACAGAAGTTTCTCATGCCAATCCTTATAAGTCTCAATCATCTTTCCCACTATCTTCTTGATGTTTTTTTTGGCCGCTTCTACTGCCCCATTCATTTTTGGGCGATACGGAGACGAGTTGTGGTGCTTGATCCCGAACTGACTACAAATTTCCGCTATCGTGCTATTGTTCAAATTCAGTGCGTTGTCCGATATGATCCTCTCGGGCATTCCATATCGACAAATGATCTCCTTCTTCAAGAATCGACTTAGTGACGCTAGCATATGAAGCAGCTTTTACCCATTTCGTGAAGTAGTCAATTACCACGAAGATGAATCGATACCCATTCGAAGCTTTTGGTGAGATCAGTCTAATAACATCCATGCCCCACATGGAAAATGGCCATGGGGAAGTCATAACGTGCAAAGGTGACGGAGGTACATGAATTTTATCTCCGTAAATTTGGCATTTATGACATCTCTTAGCATAGTTAATACAGTCTCCTTCCATGTTAGACCAATAATATCCAAATCTCATTATCTGCCTGGCCATTGTGAATCTATTAGCGTGTGTTCCACAAACACCCTCATGAACTTCTTCAAGGATTTGCTTAGCTTCAACAGCATCAACACATCTCAATAGTACTTGATCTTTTCTCTTCTTGTATAAGATATCTCCGTCTAAAACATAATCAGAGGCTAATCTTCTTAAAGTCCTTTTCTCATTCTCAGTGGCGTGCTCCGGGTATTCATGATTTTTTACGTATCGTAATACATCCTGATACCAAGGGTGATCATCTCTTTCCTCCTCTTCTATGTCATAACAATAAGCTGGAGCTTCGAAGATACTCATCTGAATAGGTCTCATATCTTCTGGTCTATTTACTTTGATCAAAGAAGCCAAGGTTGCCAAAGCATCTGCCATCTGGTTTTCATCGCGTGAGAGGTAATTGAAAGTAATGTCATCAAACTCTTCAATCAATCCCAGAACTATTTTTCGGTAATCAATTAGTTTGGGATCTCTCGTGTCCCACTCTCCCTTAAGCTGGTAGATTACTAGGGCAGAATCTCCATATACTTCTAGCACTCTGATTTTACGCTCTATAGCTGCTCGGATGCCCATAATGCAGGCTTCATATTTCGCCATGTTATTTGTGCAATCAAAATCCAATTTGCATGTGAATGGATAATAATCACCACTAGGGGATACCAAAATTGCCCCAATTCTATTTCCCACGGCATTTGATGCTCCATCAAAGTTTAGTTTCCACGGACAATCTTCGGTATTTTCCACATACATCAACTCTTCATTGGGGAAGTCAAAGCTCAAAGGTTCATAATCCTCTACAGCTCTGCTAGCCAAAAATTCTGCTACTGCGCTACCTTTTATAGCCTTTTGACTTACATAGACTATATCGAATTCAGACAACAAAATCTGCCACCTAGCCATCCTTCCATTCAAAGTAGTGGACTCCATCATATACTTTAACGGATCAAGCTTCGAAATTAACCAAGTAGTATGATATAGCATGTACTGCCTCAACCTCCTAGTTGTCCAAATCAAGGTGCAACACAATTTTTCAATCGACGAATATCTCATTTCACAATCAGTGAACTTTTTACTAAGATAATATATCGCCTTTTCTTTTCTTCCTGACTCATCGTGTTGTCCAAGCACGCATCCCATGGAGTTATTGAATACTGACAAATACAGTATCAATGGTCTGTCTGGATTAGGCGGAGATAGTACTGGTGTATTTGACAGATACTGTTTGACCTTGTCAAAAGCCCTCTGACATTCATCGTCCCATACACCTTGGTTGTGTTTCTTGAGAAGACGAAATATGGGATCACATTTCTCAGTTAATTGTGAAATAAATCAAGCAATGTAATTCAACCTTCTAAGGAAACCTTGGACTTCCTTCTGAGTGCGCGGTGGAGGCAATTCTTGTATAGCTTTGACCTTGCTTGAGTCAACTTCAATTCCTCTATCGCTAACCACAAAACCTAGCAATTTTCCTGACCGAGCTCCAAAAGTACACTTTAACGGGTTGAGCTTCAATTGAAATTTTCTCAACCTCAGAAATAATTTCTTCAAGACCTCAATGTGTTCCTTCTCTGTTCGAGATTTGGCGATCATGTCATCAACATACACTTCGATCTCTTTATGCATCATGCCATGGAATAAGGTTACCATGACCCTCTGATATGTTGCTCCAGCATTCTTTAACCCGAATGGCATTACTTTATAGCAAAAAGTACCCTACAGTGTTATAAAGGTAGTTTTCCCCATATCCTCAAGGTGCATCTTGATTTGATTGTATCCTGAAAAGCCATCCATGAAGGAAAATAATGAAAATCCTGCCGTGTTATCCACCAACGTGTCAATGCGGCAAAGGGAAATTGTCCTTTGGGCTAGCTTTATTTAAATCCCTATAATCCACACACATCCGGACCTTTCCGTCCTTCTTAGGGACTGGAACAATGTTGGCAACCCACTCTGAGTACTTAACCACTTGTAGAAAACCAGCATCAAACTGTTTCTGGACCTCTTCTTTTATTTTCAACACTACATCAGGCCTCATCCTTCGTAGCTTTTGCTGAACTGGCTTACACTCTTCTCTTATGGGAAGGCGATGTACCACAATATCTGTGCTCAATCCGGGCATATCTTAGTATGACCATGCAAAGACGTCCTTAAATCCCTGAAGTAACTCAACAAAATCTTGTTTCGTCTCTTTGGCTATGCGTGTCCCAATTTTCAAAACCTTTCCCTCCTCTAAGGTTATGTTCTCTACCTCCTCTTCATGTGGTAAAATCTGTTTCTCCTCTTGCTTTATCGTCCTTAACAAATCTAGAGATAAATCACAATCTCGGTCACCTTCAAAATCCTGAGATTCCTCTAAACACATATCTTGCTCAAAGTGGACCTCTGGATCTGTATTATCGTTGCTCACATCATTGATATCTAGGGACCTGTGATGGGTACCAAAGAATATACAAAGAACAAATGAATTCGAGGACAACTATTCACATGATATGAATGAAAAATTTGGAATGAAATTAGAAAATCAAAAGAATGAAAAAAAATGAAAGAATATCTGTTCAAGTTAATTATCAAAAATGTATTTTATTGGAACAATAATGTCTGAACATGAGCCTATTTTACAAAAGAAATCTTATTGTTCCTAGGCTAAAAACAACAAGAGCGTTCTGAATATTACTCTGTATAATCTCTAAAAACTACAGGAAGTTCCTCTGCAGTCCAATTGCTCAAAACGCTTCCAGGTTCATAAGGGCGAATGCCCAACATGTTTCTTTGTTCAACCTCTTCCTCGTGTATAGCATTGATGTGCGGACTTTCTAATAACCCTCTCTCAGGGTGAATTATCCCTCCGGATACAAAGGTCTGGGATATATGGGGAAATGTCATCGATTCCCACTGAACTTCTTCTCCATTCAGACGTGCCCTCCTTCTCTCCCGCTTCTTCTCTATTTCCTTTCTCTTTTGTCTGGCATCTGGCCTAAAACCCAAGCCAAAACGGTCTCTCTTTTCTTTTAGCATTGACACCTGCACTTCCCCTTGGAGATGTCTGCCCAGTCCTTTTCCTGGTAAGACTCCCTTCCCAACCATCATTTGTAGGCCCATCTTCGTGGTCCTGGATATCTTGGGCACTGGAATTTCATTCCCCTCCAAAATAAATGTCGTGTTAACGAACTCTAAACACTCAATAGCCTCCTCATTTGTGTCTACATATGGAGCATCATTAGTAACAATGGCTATGATGTCTTCCTCTACATTTATAGTGACCAGTCGACCATCCGTCACCAGTTTCAATTTTTGATGAAGGGATGAGGGCACAGCCCCTGCCGAATGAATCCAGGGTCTTCCCAGCAAGCAATTGTACGAGGGCTTAATATCTATCACCAGGAAATCAACTTCATATGTGTTTGGCCCGATCTGCAACGGTATATCAATTCTTCCCATCACTCTTCTCTCGGTGCCATCGAACGCTCTCACTATATTCTGACAAGTCTTCATGTGAGAGCTGTCTATCGGCAACCTCTTCAGTGTTGACAATGGTAAGACATTTAAGGCTGATCCATTGTCGATTAATACACTTGGCAGAGTGTATCCTTTGCAACGAGTGGTGATGTGCAAGGCCTTGGTTGATCCCATACCGCCAGGTGGAATTTCATCGTCGCTGAAGGAAATAAAGTTGTCAGAACTTATGTTACTAACTAATCGGTCAAGTTTATCGACAGATATATCTTTAGTAACATAAGTCTCGTTTAGCACTTTCATCAATGCCTCACGATGTACTTCCAAACTTAAAAGTAAGGCTAGTACTGATATGCGAGCTGGTTGCTTGCGCAGCTGCTCTACCACACTGTATTCACTGTGCTTCAAGAATTTTAGAAATTCTTCAGCCTCTTTCTCCTTTACAGGTATATTAATAAGGGCATCAAGCCCTTTCTCTGTTTCAACTAGCACATTCTTTGATCTTGCTAGTTTTGTTCTGATGTTGACCGAGTCGTAACACCGCCCGCTTTGCATGTGAAATCCTTCACTTTAGCCCTCCTTGGAAATGCAATCTGAGTTTTCTACTCTCGGCGTCGCCACGTTACAATTTTAATTCCATGGTACCGTCTTGTTATCCATGTAAGGAAAGGACACAGGTCTCTGGATTACAACTTTAGGTGCGATTTGTGCTCTGCCCTCTGTATTTCTTGGTCTGGAAATGATGACCCTCGGATAACTGACTTTTTGATTTGTTAATTCTCCTTCGGTTGCATGTATATTTCCTCCCTCTGAGCCCTCTTCATAAAACTCCAGCTCTTTATTATCCATGAGATTCTGTACCAATAGTCTGAACTCAGTGTAACACCCCTAACCCGTATCCGTCGCCGAATTAAGGTTACGGGCATTACCAGATAATCATTACTTTTATTCAATCAATTAGATTATATTTAAACAAATTTATATAATAATACACATATAAGTAAACTATTACATTTACATAAAACATATTTATTCCACTACCAAATCATATATGGCACAAGCATTGACAAACATAAGCTGAACATGCAAAATACATTTTATTAAAATTACAAAATAATGCAAGTACCGTAAGCCTCATTTGTTATGTCCTTATTTACTTATGAAATACTCAAGCAATTAAACCATTAGTATCTATATGATTAAATAACATGATTCAATTATCATTTTATACTAACTCACTTAAAATGGCCGAATATACCAGCATAAAAGATATTAGCAGATGTCCAAACTTACAAACTCAATAAACATCATATAAATACATACCTACTTGACCAAATATACAAAGACACATATATGCAATTATATGTACCTAGCTCATACCAAAGTTCAGATAGATCCAAATAATCAATCAGATCAATGTTCACATGAATTCGTTTGCATGCACATAATTGAATCGAAAATAACTATACGGTATACACATTATTTTTGTAATAGTTAGATTCATATACAGACATTTATTATAATTTAATAAGATTATATCAACTCATGCAATTTTATCATTTCCAACAAATCATATTATCAAGCTATCTAAATACCTATTCGGCCTATACTCATCATTTCAAACCAATTAATCATGCCAAAACTCTTATATATATATATATACCAAACGTTTCACATTTACCAATTACACCTACTATATGCACATATACCATAGCCGAATATAAGCTAAATAAAATCCATACAACCCTTGCATCATAATGACACAAACATATACACCATTTGATCATTAAAATCATACGTTTCAACACCAAACTAACACAGGATATAAGCCATATTCGTATGGCTATAATACATATAAAGACAAAGTTTTCAACTCAAACATAGACATTATCCATTCTATACATGCCTTTATCCAAAATAAACCAAACTAAAATAGTACCAAAAAGATGATAGTGTGGTTGGCTTTGTTGACGATTTTCCGAGCCCGTAGCTTGACCAAAATCTATAAAACAGAACATTGAACATAAACAGAGTAAGCTTACTAGCTTAGTAAGTCTTAAGCAAATTATCTATAACAATTAAACATTTTAATCATTAGGTTTATGGCATTGAGTATAAATATTTCAATATGTACATTAATCATAGCCGAATGCTGTCATTACCCTTAACCTAAGTATTAGCACTTTATTTCCAAGGACATATACATCATCAAAACACATAAATATCACATGTATTCACATAATCCAAGTCAAATGAATATATCATGCATATCATTCACATATACTTATTTGTACACATATACAAACACATCCAAAACTCTCTCACCATCCACCTTGCCACTTATAGCCGATTCTTCAAAATAATGCATTTAAACTCAATTTCGTATATATAATGTTCATACTTAACTCAAATGATGATATACCGACTTAACTCATTCCTTACTAATATATATAAGGCTTATACTTACCCGAGCTTTTAGCTCATTGCACTAAATATGTCTCACCTTGTATGTTTCCCGAATTCTCTGTTTATAATGTATCACCGGCATTAAGCATGCTAGGCATCAAAGCCCGAAATACACACCGGCATTGAGCCTGCTAGAACAGAGGTCCGAGATTTAAACACCGACATTTAGCTTGCTAGGCAATAAGCCCGATATAATTCACCGGCACGAGGCCTGCTAGGCATTTAGCCCGATATAAATCACCGGCACAAGGCCTGCTAGGCATTTAGCCTGATATAAATCACCGGCACGAGGCCTGCTAGGCTCGAAGCCCGAATATCAACATAATTAACCATTCCATGCACATTTATTAATTCCAAAACCACATATAACACATATATTTCATAATATCACATATCAAATTTGGATAAACTTAACCACATTACATCAAATAAAATCAATTCAATATTATACTAACCACATTCGGCAATTCCACATATATATTTCCAAAATTTCCGAATTTCATCATTTATTATGTTACGTAAATAATTTTCAACATATAATTGCTTAAAGACTTACCTCGACTATCGACGGACAACGAAGACTGGCTATTCGATAACCTTTGTCTTTCCCCGATCCAAATCCGTTTTTCTTTGTTCTTGATCTAAACACATTAAAATTTAGCTCATTCAAGCACATTTCATCTCAATTTAATCCCAAAACACATAAATAGGCAAATTACCATTTTACCCTTAATGTTTCACATTTTTTACAATTTAGTCCTATTTGCACAAAACACAAAACACACAAAATTTCATTACACAACCTAAGGGCCGAATATTCATAGGGACTATACAAGTCCATTTATTTCATTTATTTTGCATTTTAACCCTTCAAAATTTTATTTTTGCAATTTAGCCCAAAATACTCAAATTCACCAAAATTTCCAATACAAAACATTTTAATCTATAACATAACTTTAACATATATTCATCAAAAATCACAAAGCATAAGCTTCTATCATGGCCGAACATCACATACACACTAATCTCAAAAATTCTAGCATGGGTCGGATAGTATTCGAAGCAACGATTACAAAAACGTAAAAATTATCAAAAACCGAAATCAAACTAACCTTGGATTTAAGCTTACAAGTGCCGAAATTTAAGATTGTATTTCTCTTTTCTTCCTTAGCACATTCGGCCTTAAGAAACAAAAATATGATAATGGCTTTTCATGTGTTTTATTTAACATATAATATGTTATTTATTTATTTACTAATATAACCTTATATTATAAGATTTTATAACATATAACTTAAGGTTACTATTGTCATATACCACCCACTAACCTTAAAAATGGGCTATTTGCCCTTTTAATACCTCATATTAAAAAGCCATTATCATTTTAGCACTTTTCACTATAGTTTGTAACTTTTGCACTTTACGCGATTAAGTCCTTTTTGTCAAATTAAGCACACAAACGATCAAATTTTCATACGAAACTTTCACACACATTAATTCACATATAATAAGCATCGAAAATAATATTTAAAAATTTTTCAGACTCAGATTCGTGGTCCCAAAACCACCCAGATTCGATTAGGGTCAAATTCGCATCATTACAACTCTCCCCCCTTAGGGATTTTCGTCCCCGAAAATCTTACCGTTAAACAAAGTCGGATATTGTTGCCTCATTGAATCCTCAGGCTCCCACGTAGGCTCCCACGTAGGCTCTTCTACTCCGTGTCGATTCCATAGTACTTTTACTAACGGAATTTTCTTGTTTCTTAACTCTTTCATTTCACGGGCTAAAATACGAATCGGTTCCTCCTCGTACGTCATATCGGACCGGATTTCAATTTTAGACGGAGAAATCACATGTGACGGATCTGATCTATATCTACGGAGCATCGAAACATGAAATACATTGTGTATCTTTTCTAATTCAGAAGGCAACTTCAATATATAAGCCACATGCCCGATACGTTCGATGATCTCATACGGTCCGATGAATCTCGGACTTAGTTTGCCTTTTTGACCAAATCGGAGTACTTTCTTCCACGGTGAAACTTTCAAAAATACCCGATCTCCGATCTGAAACTCAATGTCTTTACGTTTCAAATCAGCGTAGGACTTTTGGCGATCCGATGCAGCTTTCAAACTATCTCTGATTATAGCCACCTTTTGTTCAGTTTCTTTAATCAAATCAACCCCGTGTATCTTATTTTCACTGAGCTCGGTCCAATACAACGGTGTATGACACTTGCGGCTGTATAGAGCTTCGTAAGGTGCCATTTTGATACTAGATTGAAAACTGTTATTATAAGCAAATTCAATCAAAGGTAAGTATCTTTCCCACGTACCTTCAAACTCAAGGACACAACATCTCAACATGTCCTCAAGTGTCTGAATGGTTCGTTCAGACTGACCGTCTGTCTGCGGATGGAAGGCTGTGCTAAAGTGGAGTTTAGTACCTAAAGTATCTTGCAACTTCTTCCAAAACCGCGATGTAAATCTCGGATCTCTATCCGAAACAATGGAACTCGGCACACCATGTAATCTCACAATTTGAGATACATACAACTCAGCAAGTTTATCGAGCGAATAGTCCGTACGAACTGGAACAAAGTGAGCTGATTTGGTCAGTCTATCCACTATAACCTAGACTGCATCTTTCTTGCTCGGTGTCATAGGCAAACCGGAGACAAAATCCATAGAAATTTTATCCCATTTCCATTCAGGTATCATGATCGGCTGAAGTAACCCAGAAGGCACCTGATGTTCGGCTTTTACTTGTTGACAAATTAAGCACTTCGAGACAAATTCAGATATATCCCGTTTCATACCAAGCCACCAATAGAACTGTTTCAAATCATTATATATTTTCGTGCTACCCGGATGTACCGACAATCGACTATAATGAGCCTCGTTCAATATCATCTGAATCAAATCCACATTCCTCGGAACACATATTCGGCCTTTGAAGTTCAAACAATCATTTTCATCGATTTGAAACTCTGACTCTGTATCATTTCCACACTGAACTCGTCTAGCAATCGTATCTTTGTCAATTTTCTGTGCATCACAAATTTGTTGAATAAACAACGGTCTTGCCTTCAACTCAGCTATGATCGAACCATCACCAGACATAACCATATATGCGTTCAAAGCACAAAGAGCAAATAATGATTTTCGACTTAAGGCATCCGCAACAACGTTGGCTTTCCCCGGATGGTAGTCAATCACTAATTCATAATCTTTCAATAGCTCTAACCATCTGCGTTGTCTCAAGTTCAAATCTTTCTGAGTCATCAAATACTTTAGACTTTTGTGATCTGAATAAACATGACATTTCTCACCGAATAAGTAATGACGCCAAATCTTCAACGCGAAAACAATGGCTACTAACTCCAGATCATGAGTCGGGTAATTTCTTTCATGAGGCTTCAACTGTCTCGAAGCATAGGCTACTACTTTTCCTTCTTGCATTAAAACGCAACCCAAACCATTCAAAGAAGCATAACTATACACAACAAATTCTTTACCCGATTCAGTCTGAATCAACACTGGAGCTTCGGTCAAAAGAGCTTTGGTGATCGAAACTTTCTTGACATTTTTCCGTCCATTCGAACTTGACATCTTTCGTAATAGCTTTGTCAATGGGGTAGCTATTATAGAAAAACCTTTCACTAATAAATCTGTAATATCCAGCCAAGTCCCGAAAGCTTGAATTTTGAAACATTCTTTGGTGGCTTCCAATCAAGTATAGCCGATATTTTATTCGGATCAACCCGAATGCTCGACAGCTGTCTGAAACAACATGACCCAAAAAGCGACTTCCTTCATCCGAACTCACACTTACTAAACTTTGCATACAAGCTGATCTCGCAAAGTTTGTAACACAATTCTCAAATGCTCGGCATGTTCGGTTTCATTTCGTAGTAGATCAGGATATCATCTATAAACACTACCACAAACCGATCCAAATATCGTCTAAAACCCGATTCATCAAATCCATAAAAATAGCAGTGCATTAGTAAGTCCAAAAGGCATAACCGGGAACTCAAAATGTCCGTACCTCGTTCGAAATGCGATGTCTTTGGCACATCGAGAATCTCTCGACTCATGGCCCGATAATAATCCGATCTCAAATCTATCTTCGAAAATACTGAAGCCCCTTTCAACTGGTCAAACAAGTCATCAATCCGAGGCAATGGGTATTTATTCTTTATAGTCACCTTATTCAATTGCCGATAATTAATACACATTCGCATAGTCCCATCTTTCTTTTCACAAATAGAACTGGTGCACCCAAGGAGAAAAACTCGGTGCGTGCAAAGCCCTATTCACAACTCTTGCAATCGTGCTTTCAACTCTTTCAATTCGATGAGGTGCCATCCGATCACGGAGCTATTGAAATCAGTCGTCTCGTACTAATTCAATACCAAACTCTATCTCTTGAACTGGTGGTAAACCCGGTAATTCTTCAGGGAACACATCTGGGTATTCACACACAACTGGTATGGATTCAATCTGCTTTTCAGACACTTTATTATCCAACACATTGGCCAAGTAAGCTTCACATCCTTTCCTCACATATTTACGAGCTAACATCGAGGATATTACTGCCGGTAACCCATTCAAGTCATTAGATTCAATCCGGATGATCTCACCGTTCTGACATCTTAAATCAATGGTCTTTCTTTTGCAATTCACCATAGCATCGTGTAAAGTTAACCAGTCCATTCCCAAAATTATATCAAATTCGTCGAAAGGCAACAACATTAAATCAGTTGGAAAGCATGAATCCCGAATCATCAATGGGCAACCTTTACACACTTTGTCAACGAGTACACATCGACCCAAGGGGTTGGACACACGAATCACAAACTCAGTAGACTCAACAGGTAGAGTCTTACTGGATACTAAAGTTTCACACACATATGAATGAGTAGAACCAGGATCAATCAATGCAATCACGGTAGTATTATAAAGAATGAAAGTACCAGTGATAACATCTGGGGAAGAAGCATTCTCTCTGGTACGTATAGCATATGCTCTAGCTGGTGCACGAGCCTCTGATCTAACTGCAATGTCTTTGGTTCCTCTCTGATTGCCACTTACATTTCCCGAATGTCTAGGTGGTGCGCCTCATGAGCGACACATTACTCGGTCTGACATTCTGAGCTGTATTTTGCTCGGTTAACATCGGGCACTCTCTAATAAAATGATCTGACGATCCACATTTAAAGCAGGACCGATCACAGAATCTACAACTCCCAGAATTCCATTTACCACAATGCTTGCATTCAACCCGATTCTGCTGAACATTAGCAACACTGGCCATCGAAGTAGCCCGGGAACCCACAGGAGGTCGATCTCATCTAGATATGTCTGAAGTAGCTTTATGTCGGCCAAAGTAATCTTTGAACTTCTTAGATACAGAATGGAAAGTCTTACTCGATGATCATTTACGAGTGTCTCTAGCTTCCATTTCAGCCTTTCTTTTCTCTTTTCCAAGCTCTTCAACTTTGTAAGCTCGTTCGACAAGTACCACAAACTCTTTGATTTCAAGTATGCCAACTAGCAACTTTATATCTTCATTCAGACCGTCTTCGAATCTTTTGCACATAATGGCTTCAGTTGATACACACTCTCGGGCATATCGGCTCAATCTAATAAACTTCCGCTCATACTCAGTCACAGTCATGCGACCCTGTTTCAGTTCTAGAAATTCTTTTCGTTTCTGATCGATAAATCTCTGACTAATATATTTCTTACAGAAATCGATCTGGAAGAAATCCCAAGTCACTTTTTTCTTTCGGAACCACCGATACTAGTGTATTCCACCAGTGATATGCAGTGTCCCACAGTAAAGATATAGCACACTTCAGGCATTCGTCTGGAGTACATGACAGCTCATCAAGCACCCGAATAGTGTTATCAAGCCACATCTCAGCTCGTTCCGCGTCATCATCATCATTAGCTTTGAATTTTTCGGCCCCATATTTCCTGATTTTATCAACAGGAGGCCTACTAGATCTCATCGGATCTATCATCGGAGGTGTTGAAGGTATCGGAGTTGGATTATTCGGGGTTGGAGGTTGTTGTACAGCCGGATTAGTCTGAATAAATTGGGTAAACCATTCATTCATCATCTGGTAGAAGGCTTGTTTAGCCTCCCCCTCATGGCTACCCGAGACAGGTCGAGAGTCTACCGGCGCTGACCCACGTGCGAGATCAGGTGCTACACTCTCTATATCATCAGATACGGCTCTGTCGGGATCCATTTACTATATAAAACAAAATTTTACACGTCAGAAGTCACCACACTATCGCATATATAATAAAGGCATGTATAGCTAGACCCTCACGCGCTACGGTAGTCTTAGAATCGACTAAACCGTAAGCTCTGATACCAATAAAATGTAACACCCCTAACTCGTATCCGTCGCCGAATTAGGGTTACGGGCATTACCAGATAATCATTACTTTTATTCAATCAATTAGATTATATTTAAACAAATTTATATAATAATACACATATAAGTAAACAATTACATTAACATGAAACATATTTATTCCACTACCAAATCATATATGGCACAAGCATTGACAAACATAAGCTAAACATGCAAAATACATTTTATTAAAATTAAAAAATAATGCAAGTACCGTAAGCCTCATTTGCTATGTCCTTATTTACTTATGAAATACTCAAGCAATTAACCCATTAGTATCTATATGATTAAATAACATGATTCAATTATCATTTTATACTAACTCACTTAAAAGGGCCAAATATACCAGCATAAAAGATATTAGCAGATGTCCAAACTTACAAACTCAATAAACATCATATAAATACATACCTACTTGACCAAATATACAAAGACACATATATGCAATTATATGTACCTAGCTCATACCAAAGTTCAGATAGATCCAAATAATCAATCAGATCAATGTTCACATGAATTCGTTTGCATGCACATAATTGAACCGAAAATAACTATACGGTATATACATTATTTTTGTAATAGTTAGATTCATGTACAGACATTTATTATAATTTAATAAGATTATATCAACTCATGCATTTATATCATTTCCAACAAATCATATTATCAAGCTATCTAAATACCTATTCGGCCTATACTCATCATTTCAAACCAATTAATCATGCCAAAACTCTTATATATATATACCAAACGTTTCACATTTACCAATTACACCTACTATATGCACATATACCACAGCCGAATATAAGCTAAATAAAATCCATACAACCCTTGCATCATAATGACATAAACATATACACCATTTGATCATTAAAATCATACGTTTCAACACCAAACTAACACAGGATATAAGCCATATTCGTATGGCTATAATACATATAAAGACAAAGTTTTCAACTCAAACATAGACATTATCCATTCTATACATGCCTTTATCCAAAATAAACCAAACTAAAAGAGTACCAAAATGATGATAGTGTGGTTGGCTTTGCTGATGATTTTCCGAGCCCGTAGCTTGACCAAAATCTATAAAACAGAACATTGAACATAAACAGAGTAAGCTTACTAGCTTAGTAAGTCTTAAGCAAATTATCTATAACAATTAAACATTTTAATCATTAGGTTTATGGCATTGAGTATAAATATTTCAGTATGTACATTAATCATAGTCGAATGCTGTCATTACCCTTAACCTAAGTATTAGCACTTTATTTCCAAGGACATATACATCATCAAAACACATAAATATCACATGTATTCACATAATCCAAGTCAAATGAATATATCATGCATATCGTTCACATATACTTATTTGTACACATATACAAACACATCCAAAACTCTCTCACCATCCACCTTGCCACTTATAGCCGATTCTTCAAAATAATGCATTTAAACTCAATTTCGTATATATAATGTTCATACTTAACTCAAATGATGATATACCGACTTACCTCATTCCTTACTAATATATATAAGGCTTATACTTACCCGAGCTTTTAGCTCATTGCACTAAATATGTCTCACCTTGTATGTTTCCCGAATTCTCTGTTTATAATGTATCGCCGGCATTAAGCCTGCTAGGCATCAAAGCCCGAAATACACATCGGCATTGAGCATGCTAGAACAGAGGTCCGAGATTTAAACACCGGCATTTAACCTGCTAGGAAATAAGCCCGATATAATTCACCGGCACGAGGCCTGCTAGGCATTTAGCCAAATATAAATCACCGGCACAAGGCCTGCTAGGCATTTAGCCTAATATATATCACCGGCACGAGGCCTGCTAGGCTCGAAGCCCGAATATCAACATAATTAACCATTCCATGCACATTTATTAATTCCAAAACCACATATAACACATATATTTCATAATATCAAATATCAAATTTGGATAAACTTAACCACATTACATCAAATAAAATCAATTCAATATTATACTAACCACATTCGGCAATTCCACATATATATTTCCAAAATTTCCGAATTTCATCATTTATTATGTTACGTAAATAATTTTCGACATATAATTGCTTAAAGACTTACCTCGACTATCGACGGACAACGAAGACCGGCTATTCGATAACCTTTGCCTTTCCCCGATCCAATCTGCTTTTTCTTTGTTCTTGATCTAAACACATTAAAACTTAGCTCATTCAAGCACATTTCATCTCAATTTAATCCCAAAACACATAAATAGGCAAATTACCATTTTACCCTTAATGTTTCACATTTTTACAATTTAGTCCTATTTGCACAAAACACAAAATACACAAAATTTCATTACACAACCTAAGGGCCGAATATTCATAGGGACTATACAAGTCCATTTATTTCATTTATTTTGCATTTTAACCCTTCAAAATTTTATTTTTGCAATTTAGCCCAAAATACTCAAATTCACCAAAATTTCCAATACAAAACATTTTAATCTATAACATAACTTTAACATATATTCATCAAACATCGCAAAGCATAAGCTTCTATCATGGCCGAACATCACATACACACTAATCTCAAAAATTCTAGCATGGGTCGGATAGTATTCGAAGCAACGATAACAAAAACGTAAAAATTATCAAAAACCGAAATCAAACTAACCTTGGATTTAAGCTTACAAGTGCCGAAATTTAAGCTTGTATTTCTCTTTTCTTCCTTAGCACATTCGGCCTTAAGAAACAAAAAGATGATAATGGCTTTTCATGTGTTTTATTTAACATATAATATGTTATTTATTTATTTACTAATATAACCTTATATTATAAGATTTTATAACATATAACTTAAGGTTACTATTGTCATATACCACCCACTAACCTTAAAAATGGGCTATTTGCCCTTTTAATACCTCATATTAAAAGGCCATTATCATTTTAGCACTTTTCACTATAGTTTGCAACTTTTGCACTTTACGCGATTAAGTCCTTTTTGTCAAATTAAGCACACAAACGATCAAATTTTCATACGAAACTTTCACACACATTAATTCACATATAATAAGCATCGAAAATAATATTTAAAAATTTTTTGGACTCAGATTCGTGGTCCCGAAACCACCGTTTCGATTAGGGTCAAATTCGGACTGTTACACTCAGCACATTCCTGAATCTCATGTCCTTCAGCTTTGTGGAACTCACAGTAGTTCCTTGGTTCTTCACTTCCTTCCTCGAGACTTGATTTTATCAGTCCCCTTCTTACCATTTCCCTCCAGATTATTCTCAACGGGGTCTTCACCTCCGAAATATCCCCCTTGATTTTTCTTACGATATTTTCCCAAATCGCATTTACCCCATTATCTCCATGATTGGGTAATGGGTTCTCTGCACTGGGTGTATTATCAAGCTTGACAACTCCCATATTAAGAAGTCTCTCCACTACCTTTTTGAAGGCAGTGCAGTTTTCTATTGAATGCCCCGTTATTCCTGCATGGTAATCACATTGGGCGTTTGAGTCATACCATTTAGGATATGGGGGTTGTAACGGCTGTAGATAATACGGGGACACTACACGTGCATCTAATAAAGTATGATATAGCTCCTTATACGTCATTGGGGTTGGCGTATATTGGATCTTTTCAGCATTTTGTCTGGGGCCTGATTCTGGTCTTGTCGACCCTTGTTGCCGTAAGAAGAACTACTTTCTACCGACTAACAAGATGCGCCTTTGGGTACCCTTTTTTTATGCACTCGTATTGTTCACCTCATTATCCTTTTTTTCTGGGAGCAGATCTCCTAGTGGTCTCTCTCGCTTCAATCTTACCACCCCTTATAGCGTTTTCTATCATTTCACCTGCCATTACTATATCTGTGAAGCTTTTGGTGGTGCTTCCTATCATATGGGTGATAAAAGGCGCCTTCAGAGTGTTGATGAACAACATGGTGGTTTCCTTTTCCAGGAGAGGTGGTTGAACTTGCATGGCAACTTCCCTCCATCTTTGCGCGTATTGCCTGAAGCTTTCATTCGACTTCTTTTTCATTTTTTGCAACATGATTCTATCAGGCGTCATGTCTGTAACATGATTATACTGCTTCATGAAGGCTTGAGCTAAGTCTCTCCATGAGCTAATATTAACGCGGCTAAGTTGATTGTACCACTTAGACGCTGCTCCTGTCAAACTATCTTGGAAACAATGAATCAAAAGTTGATCATTGTTCCCATTGTACTTCTCAAATTCCGGCATCTTGAATTTATGAGGAAGCACCAGATCTGGAACCAGACTCAAGTCTTTAGCATCAATCCCATGATGATGATCGACATTTTCCAGGGCCTTGAACTTTTCCTCCAACCATCTACAGCGATCCTCTAACTGTCTTGAAGATTCAGTCCTGATCCCCTCTCTTTCTGCCATGTCCAGATCAAGAATAACAGGATTGATAGGATTATCCCCTGGGTTGGATCCTATGCCAACTTGAAAATTCATGGGCACTCCAATGTCAGCTTGCCCTTGCTGAGGCCTAATTATGACAGGTGGCCTTCTGGGATATTCCTCATGTTGTGTTTGCACGTGTGGTGGAGTGAATCCCCTAGGAAGATCCTCATTGTCCTCAGCGTTAACTATGGGACCCTTTCCCTTGTCCATTGCCCCACTCAGCATTTGGGCCATTTGGGCCATCATGTTTCTTTGGGCTTCTATCATCTGGTCCCTCATCTCTTGTTGGAGTTTTGCCATTTGCTCCTACATCTGGTCTTGAATGACTCTTTGGAATTGTTCCATTCTTTGATCTATTTTCTTCAATTTGGCGCGTGTACCGTAAGGATGTTCAGCTTCCAGATTTCCTTCCCTTTTTCTCTCTCTCTCTCACTCTGTTATAATTTCAACTAATTAGACTCTCTTTATGGACTTAAATGCAAATGATATGATGTAATGCAAATGCATGAATGCAAAGAGGCATCGATTCTGATTCGACTTCATTTTAGAAAACTTTATTAGAAAATAAAATCCTTTACATAAAACGGACTACAAGTATGCTTTCGCCCTAAGTCCTAAGGTTTTGATTTTCCCAAGCAGTGAAGCTAGCTCTTGACTACGATCGGACTGGAGCTCATACTTTATGCTCAACGTTTCAGCCTGTGATGCCAAAGTCTGTAGATGATCAGCTACCTCTCGAATCTGGACTATCGCTTCACCCATGAGGTAATCCTGACTTCTAACCTGATCATGAAAATGGTGAAGCTCTTCCTTCCAACGCCCTTCTCTCGTTTCAAGTAGCTCGATCCGAAGCTCACAGCTATGCAGTACCGATTCTAACTCTTCGATCTTACCCTTCATTTCCTCAATCTTGTTCAGGCTTTCCTTTAACTCAATCGTGGAATTACGGCTTCGATGGTGATGAAGAGACCGTCTAAGTTCAGCCACTCTAACTTTTAGTTCTTCCTTTTCATTTAAACTTTCTGCCAAGCCTTTCTCTAAAGCCTCTTTTCGTACTTGCATTTCAAGAAACTTCCTCTCCCAATAATCAGCTTTAGCCTTTTCCTCTTGGACCTCTTGTTACCACTGTTCTGAAGTCTTTCCCAATCCAGCATTCTTCATCGATAGACGCATCTTCTTATATTCAGTCTTCAAGCTATCTCGATCTTCCTCAATCTTTCTTTTCTCCTTTCTTACTTTCTCGGCTTCTGATTTCTGAGCATCCACATCTAGCTTCAAGTACATCTTCTCTTCTTCTAGCTTCTCTATCTTCTTTCCGAGCTCTAAACTTTACCTTTCGAAGTCTTGCTTTACAATCTCTAACTCTGATGGGACCACTTGTAAACACTCCTTCATCGATCGAGCACCCTCCAAACTTGGCTTAAGGATGTTATCATTGATCCTTTTTCTCGACCACTCCTTATATTCCGGAGTTGTCATCAGTCCTCGAGTCAATATCTTCATACAGCGAGCCTGCTTCCAAGCCTCAGAAATCTCTCGAATCCTCTTCTTATAATTATCCCCCTTGTATGAGAATTCGCTTTGAGCTAACCCATGCGTCGCCGGTATAAACTATCCTGCTTTGAATTACCTTAGTACGAGCAACGGTGTATATCCAATAGCTCCCCAAATTCCAAGTAGAGGCACCCAATCAAAATTTCCACACCGATAAAGGACTTCGTCGGGAACCATCCAGGGAGCTCTCCACTTAACATCTTCTTCTCAGAGATTTTGTAGAAGCGCTATCCAATTTTCTTCGGTTATGTCGTCTCTCCTTGGGGTGACCACTATCTCTTTTAATGGAGAGTAGTTTTCTGAGAAGACCCGATAAGAAACCTTGTCCATTCTCCAAAAGTGACTATGGAACCAATCCAACAATAACTGTACACATCCTATGAATCTGCCTTCCTTGGCTCTTCTACATGCACTTAATGACCGAAATGTTTCCGCCAAGATTGCAGGAACAGGTGTGACTTGCTTGTAAAGTCGAGAAAAAAAGATCTGAGACAGCTTCATCCACGTATCCCAATGCCCTCGGAAAGATCACTAATCTATATATACTCAAAGCAAATACATCAACTTTATTTTTCATATCAGGATGTTCTAAAATCAAATCATTCAAAGCTTTCCACGAGATGCACTTATACTCACCTTTTTGCTTGATTCTGGCTGTAACCCACTGTTCTCTCATCCCCATAATATTCATCAGCCTCCTCACAAAGGTTATAACATTAGGAGCCCTCGATTAAGCTTTATCAACTTGAATCTTAGGACATCGCAATAGAGCTGTATACTCCTCTACCGTAGGTACCAAATCAACTCTTCCAAAAGTAAAGCAACTATATGCAGAGTTCCAATATTGAGAGATGGCTCGAAACAGATGTTCATCTACCTTGATATCCAACAGGTACGGTAAATCCCCATAGCTACCGTAAAACAGATGATTGGTCTCGTTACTCCACTGATCCCATATCTCCCTTAATTCCTGAAGATTGTTCTGCGTTACACTAATGCGAGTGTAGTCCCATAGCTCTGATTTGTACCCTTCGACTAAGCTATCTCCTTTTCCTAACTGTGTTTGGTCTGACCACCTACGGACGGCTGCATTGTCCTCCACTATATCAAGGAATTCGTTCTCTATAACCAGCTTTCTAATTTAGAAACTGACCGTGAGCCGATACCTCTTTAAAATATGAAATGACATGCAACAAAATAAAACACAATTGATTAGTAACATGAAATAAAGTATAAAGCAAATAATCAATCGCCTATCTGGGTAATTGCTAAGGTTTGGTATAGATCTACCTAGGGTAAGCACTTAGGTTTTCTATATGTGGTTTAGCTCTAAAGTTGAGGTACCTGAACCAGCAGATTCCTCGATCCTCACCCATTATAGGCTCATATGGACCGAGTTCAGTTCAGGGGAATACATTTCCCTATGGCTGCACGGAGATGAAAATCTCACAAAGACATAGGTACGGATGTATCCCGAAAGCGATTCACTATCCTGCACGGAGGTGAAAACCTCACGAATGAGTAGCTTCTCGCTCCCACTTAAGGGTGCGACCACAACGGTCATGCACATGCAATGCAAAGATATTTTATAGAAAAACATGCAATAAAAATGATGATGATTTTTCAAATCAGAATTTCAAATTTGCAACAATAGGACATGAAATTATCGACTTTACGGCTTGACTCTCTTATTAGTCCCCAGTGGAGTCGCCAAGCTGTCGAAACCATTTTTAAAGTTTTAAAAAATGGGGTCGACTTTTAAAAACAAAAATGGGAGTAGCCACCAATCCCTTTTTACTTAGGTGTGATTGGACCACCTTGTAAAACATTTTATTTTAAAACATTTGATTTTGGTTTGCGAAAAATGAGAAAATGGATTCGGGAGTCGGTTACGTATGAGGAAGGGTTAGCACCCTCATAACGCCCAAAAATTGGTACCTAATCGATAGAATCATGTCCAAATGTTTGAAATTTAAAAGTATTTAAAAATATGATTTCTTAAAAACTTCGAGCAATTTGAGTTAAAATTTGAGATTTCTTTGTTCCGAATGAATATAAACATCACATCCAGCACGATAGGACACGATATTTTAAAACCTTCGTAATCAAAATCATCTCATGATTTACAAAACTTGTTAAAAGGATATTTAGTTATTTAGCCAAACGGAAAATCGCAACCCAGCACGATTGGGCACTATTTCCCGAATTTCTAAATACAAAACATTGCCTTATTTTAAAAACCTTTAGATAAAATATAGTAATTTTGCAAAAAAAAATGAATTTCTATTTTAAACAATAATCTATGAGACAATATCGCATTTATACATTATCTAACATAAATATTAAAGGCAATTATAATACATTAACATTTAATATAGACAATATAAAATACATCTAAAATAACTACACTAAAGTAATCATAAAATAATAAATAAATAAAAGGGCATTGCATGGACAAATAAAATATATAAAGCAATATATATAATACAATAAAAAAATACTAAATAAATATGAACTTTTCATGCAAGATTAAATAATAAATAAATAAAAATAAAAAAAATACATATATATAATGTGAATAATTAAATAATGTACAAATAAAAAAATATATAATAATTTTAAATAAGGATAAAAACATATATATAATAATGTAAATAGAACATATTATACAATATAAAAATAATATATGATATAATATAATATTGTACAAAATTTTAAAATAATATATATTAACTAATATATTAAAATACTAAAATATAATAAAAAATAATTAAACAAAATAAAATAATAAGTAATAATAATTATATGAATTTTATAATATTAATAAATTAATATATATAACTAATAAAGAAAATACAGAATATAAATAATTTAATACTAAAAATATATATAAAAAAAATTTAAAAATGAAACAGGGGTTAAATTGAAACAAAAAAACAGAATTCTAGGGCTAATTTAAAAAATAAAAAAATTAAATTGGACGAAATTAAATTTAATAAAATAGCGGAGGGACCAAAAGGATAATTTTCCCTTTTAAATAAAACACGCGGATCCTGGTCGGATTTTCGGGTCAACGCGCGGGTCGTCTTTTGAAACGACGTCGTTTTAGGCTTATTAAATTAAACCAAAACAGTGTCGTTCTCAGTTAACTATATAAGTAAAAAAAACAGTTAAAAAAATCATTTGACTCTCATTTTAAAAAAAAAATCAGAAAACCTCTCCCCCAGTTTCTCTCACCGGCCTTGGCCTTGGCGAGGGCTCGATGGGCGCCTCACTTGCCGCGCGGTGCACGCTATTTGGTGTGCACGCTTCACGCGCGCCGTCGTCCCAGCGGCACCAAGGTAAAAACCGTCTATTTTTATAGAACTTGCTTTATTTGTTAAAAATAGTAAAAAAAAATGCATGAATGTAAATAGAACTGAATAAAAAATATGTATGAAAATTCACCTTTGCGAAAAAATCTCTATATTATTTCCGGATTTATATATTCTCTGCTTTTTTGAATATTTTTTTTGGTATTCTTTGTATATCCGTGTGTGTTCATTTTCTGATTTACATCGGGTTTTTATAACCGAAAGGAAAAAGAAAAAGGAAATATATATTTTCCTTATTTGTTTTTTTTCTGGTTTTGTTGTGTCTTTCCTTTTAAATGCGTGCGTCGAAGGCAAGGATCTCGGTGGCGAGACCGTCCACCGCGCGTTGATGGCGCGCGACGATTGGGCTCGGCTGGGCGAAGCTTGCGGCACGACGATCGGGCTTCCTGCCATTGCAGCGCGACTGACGGCGTGACCGAGGGGCTGCTGAACGCAAGGGCTTGCGGCGCCTAGGGTTTCAGAAAACCCTAGGCCACTGGAGCTGTTAAGGTTTTTGGGCCTATTTGGGCCGTGTAGCTTTTGGGTCTTGGTAGGATTTGGGTCAGGGCAATTGGGTTTTATGTTGGGTCTAGGTAGGATTTGAGTATTGGATAGTCTGGTGGGTAGTTTGTTTAGGATTGTTTTGGGTTAAGTGTTGGGCTTGTTATTTTAGGGTCTGATGGACTGTTTAAAAAATGGACATTTATTTTTTATTTATTTTGTTTTGGTTTATTTCTAAGCCCGGGCAAAATTGGGCTCTTACAATCCTTTAAGACTGTGTCCGTTTTTTTTAAAGTTAAAAATAAGGCAATATCTCGTGTTTGGAAGTCTCGAAAAATTGTGCTCTAACGTGCTGGGTTTTGGTTTTTCCGTTCGTCCAAATGACTAAATATCCTTTTAAGATTTTGACCGTGTTTTCTTAAACCTCAAAAAATAAGGCAATATTTTATGTTTGGAGATTCGAGGAATCGTGCCCTAACGTGCTGGGTTTCAGTTTTTTTTCGTTTGGCCAAATAACAGAATACCCTTTTAAAATTGCAACACATGAATTTTGGAAATCATAAAATGATCTTGGTGTCTAGGGTTTAAAATATCGTATCCTAACGTGCTGGATGTGATATTTTATTCTTTCGGAACAAGAGAATTTTGATATCCAATTCGAATTATCCAAACATTTTCTAAAGGATTCGTATTTTAAAATCTCCTCCAATTTTCGATATTAGGACATTAATCAATTAATAATGTACCAATTTTGGGCGTTGCGAGGGTGCTAATCCTTCCTCGTGCGTAACCGACTCTCGGACCCGTTTTCTTAAAATTCGTAGACCAAGTGTTTTATAAGGTGACCCAATCACACTTCAAAAAATATTGGTGGCGACTCCATTTTCCTTTCTAAAGTCGGCCCGTTTTTCAAACAAAAAAATAGTTTCGACAGTAAAAACTTTTAAAATTTGTTACATTTTTGCCACTCATCCGTTATCTCAATGATGACATGACACATTCATTTAAAAGGTTAATAACCAATTTTGTCCCTGAAATATAAATAAAATATTAGTTTGATATTTTTAAATATTTTCTTAATAATTATTCTAATTTTTTTTTTTAAATCTAAAAAAATTAAAAATATAAAATGTATTATAAAAATTATAAATAATTGTTAAAGTTTTTTTTAAAATTAATATTAATATAAAATTTTAATTTAATTTTTATAACAATTATTTATAATTTTTATAATACATTTTATATTTTATATTTTTTAGATTTTAAAAAACTTTTTTAGAATAATTATTAAGAAATTATTTAAAAATATCAAAATAACATTTTATTTATATTTCAGAGACCAAATTAGTTATTAGTCCTTTAAATTAATGTGCGACATCATCATTTTAACGAAAGATAAATGGCAAAAATGTAACAATTCCATAACGTTAATGGCTATTATGTAAGTTTTAAAAGTTGGATGGTCAAAAATAATTTTATATAAAGTTCAGGATAGTTGGTGCAGTTTACCCTTTAAAATTTGGTACTTGAGTTTAGCTTAAAGGTTCACTTTAATACTTGAACTTTTTAAGTTTGATATTTGAGTTTTTCTTTGTCTCATTTAAGTACCCAAGTTTAGCTTCAATGTTTAATTTGGTACATGAGTTTTATATTTTTTGTCCTATTTAAGTACATGTGTTTTTTCACTAGAGTGCACGTGTTAAACCTTCATTATGTTGTTTGGTCTAGGTACCAAATTGAACATGAAGTCAAACTCATGTACAAAATGGTATTCTAACAGTATTTATTATAGGGTGTTTATCTACTCTAATACATACATATATTTACGCACTTTACTGAGTTGGTGTCACCCTTAATCACGTCACCAACTCGGTTATGAAATTATAAAAATACTATTTCTTTTAAATTAAAATTAAAATTAATTATTTATACTATTATTTAAGCCCCTAATTGAGTTTGTATTACGAGTTAACCAAGCACCAACTCGGTCAGAAAAATTACTAAAATATTATATTATTGTGAGGGTACTTTATCTTTTTTATATTTTTTAAAAATAAATAAACAATTTACATATGGGAAGATTTAAATTCATACCATCTACATTTTTTACCACTCAATCAAAGTTTTATTTTGATATTTTTAATGCATTTTAGTTTTATTATATAGATTATAATACCCCATCATTTGTATATATCAATAATGTTAATTGAGTTAATGTCACCCATAATCAGGTTATCGTCTCAACTAGAAAATAATATAAATATCTTTCCTTTTAAATTATAATTATTATAACATTTTTGTCTTTTTATATTATTTTTAAATAAATAGATAATGGTAAAAAAAAAAAAAAAACCTGTATGGTATCTGCACTTTTAATTTGTCTATTATAATACTTTAACTTTTCTATTGTCTAGCATCTTGGAACTTAGGACTAACTTTTAATTTTAATTTCTACCTAAAGCACCATTTGGGAGGGGACATTTTTTTAAAAAAAAAAAAAAAAAAAAAGGTTGAAAACCCAAAACTTGAAATACGGAACATATAATTTATTTTATTAATTTATTACTTTAAATGTAGTTGACCAAAAAGTAAAGAAAATGAAAATTCATTTCAAGGCCCTTCTATTTGTCCATTTACTTGACTTCACTCTCACGTGACGTTCATTCGTTAATTCACATGTCAAAATCCGACATAAATTAATATCGTCAGCTCCAGGTATTAAAATAGACAAATTAAAAGTGTTTGGCCCATGTGTCAAAATTTGACATAAATTAACATAACCAATTCTAAGTACCAAAATAGAAAAATTAAAAGTGTAGGTACTATATTGACAATATTGTCAAAGTATAAGAAGATTTTTTGTCATTATCTCTTAAATAAAATAATTATAAATTATAAATCTAAGGATTCAACGCATGTTGGATAATATTTGTTTTGAATGAAAAAGAGAAACTAGTGACAGAATAAAGAATCAATCAGCTTATCACAATTCACACACCATGTACTCCAAGCCCATTTTGTTGGAGCCAGTGCCGAATGCAATCAGGTGGAACATCAATATACCAGGTGGTTAAGTAATCTCTTTTGCACATTTTCGCCAAAGAATCTGCAACAAAATTTGCCGCTCTCACGACATGCATCATGTGAACTTGCCATTCTCGTTCCAGTAGCCTCCAAACTCGCCTGACAATTGCAAGTGAGCAAGCTCGTGTGTTCCTACTGGTCACCACTTGGACAGCTTGTAAACGATCACTCTCTAACCTTACCTTTCGGTGTCCTTTATTCCATGCCAACACTAAGCCAATGTACATCACCCAAATCTTGGTAACAAGAACCTCCGACAGACTAATGACTCTTTGAAAGCCAACTATTCATTGACCTTGCTCATCTCGCAACACTCCTCCAACCGATGATCAACCATTCTCTCCTTGCACTGCCCCATCAACATCGATTTTAATCCAGCCCTGCCGAGGAGTACGCCATTGAATCTTTGTTCTATCTCGTCCAGCAAATTGACGACGCCACGCCATGAACTGTTGGATGCTTATAGCTCAGCTAAGACAGTTTTTAACTTACACTCCCGCGCAAAAGCCTCCTCCTTGAAACAATCGCATATTATGGTTCTTCCATATCTGCCAGCCCGCACATACGATCACAACCCGTTGACAGTTTTGATAATAACCAACCCGATAGTGCTAAAGCAAAGAAGCTGCCTCGGTGCATTGCAAGTACTAGACGTTCCCATATCCCTTTTGCCACCCCGCAATCTCGGCGAACATGAAGAACGCTTTCATAAGGCGTCCTACACACATCACAAACACAGTCATCACAAGTTCAGCTTTACACACGATTCTCTCCAGCAATGCCAGCCATAAAAAGAACCGTATTCTTTGAGGCAAAACACTCTTCCATATTAGCTTCTATTGCCAGCGCATAGCACTGTTGGATACACCTACCAACCTACCATACACATCATGGATTGTGAATAGCCCCAAAGATCTATCATTGTACTTATTGTTGGCGCCGGAATTGACCCAATCCGAAGCAAGATATTTGGCTCTAAAAACTGACCCAAATTTCCCCAATCCCATTCACCATGTATGTCAACCATATCACAAACCTTTGCCTCCTCCATTTGGTCACCCATTTGTGAGCCAAGCTTCGGAGAGGCCCAAGCTCACCTATCCATGTATCGTCCGAAAACCGAGCAGTCCGCCCATCACCAACATTCCACATTAAGTTTTCCCGTAAGAGGCTCCAAACATTTACTAACGACCTCCAAGAAAATGAGCAATTCCTTCGAGTTATACTTATTGGGCAACTCTCATCCACCTTATATTTCCCGCGCACCACCTATGCCTATAAATCATCTCACTAAGTTAATAATCACATTCTCAATTTCATCAAAAAAGCTTGATTTTGGAGCCTCAGCTGGCACAATCCTGGCCCGTTTTCATTAATTACCACTTAACTTATATTTTAAAATTTAATTATGGGCGTGACAAATCTAATATTTTTTAATATGTTTATAAAGGAAATTTTTTTTTTTGAATGTTTTATAAAGAAAATAATTACTTTTAAGTTTTTTCCTTCCGCACATACCATAAAGGGACTAATTTAACAATAAATGTTAGAATTTTTTTTACATGAATAAATCAATTTTTAAAAAAATTATTGGAATAGGCCATTTTTTGAAAAACCTTCTAACTAGAAGCGTTTTCAGATGATTTGTAGAAAAAGCGCTTCCAGCTGAAAGCGTTTTCAGCGTGTTGCTTGGAAAACGCTTCCAACTATAATCATTTTTTCCCCCAAAGATCCAAAAAATGACTACTTTTCCAACGGCTATTTAATTAGACATTGCCCCCCCCCCAACGGTCAAATTTTTTTACTATAAACCCCCTCATTTCATTTTTTTTTTCCAATTCAATCTCAACTCTCTCTCACATTCTCAATTCTCTCTCAAATTCCTTACAAAACCGACTTAAATTCACTAATTCTTTTTCGCTCTCTCAATTTTATTTATTTAAATTATCTTAACATTTTCTTAATTTATTTTTTCTAATATAAATTATTCAGATTTTTTCGAAATTATTAATGGAAAATTCTCTAATCTGTCATGAAAAGAACCACATTTCTGTCGATCAATTGCAAATGGTAAGAATATTTCTTATTATATTTTAATGTTGTATAATTTATATATTTTTTGTTATATTTGAATTTAATATTTTGTATATTTTTTCCTTGAATAGGCGGAAGATCGAATTTTGCAATCCAACATTTGTAATCTACCCGCTCCTCTATCATCCTTGATCGAATCGTACTTGAAAGAAGTCGGTTTTTCACACGTGGCCCTTGTAGGTAAGGGCTGTAAGTTGGACCCGACACTCTTAAGCGCGTTGGTGGAAATGTGGAGACCTAAGACGTATACTTTCCATCTTCCATGTGGCGAGTGTACTATAACTTTGGAGGACGTGTAGTTACAACTTGGTTTACCAGTGGATGAGTCCGTAGTAACTGGACTATTTACGCTGATTGGAAAGTCATATGCGACGAACTTTTAGGGTTGGTTCCTGAGACAATTTTTGGAGGTTGGATAGAAATGCCTTGGTTAAGAAGAAATTTTTGTGAGTTCAATGAGGATTCGACTGAAATCGAAAGAGAATAACATGTTCGGGCTTACACCCTTATGATAACCGGGGGTATCCTAATGACGGATAAGTCACAAAATTTGGTTCATTTAAGGTGGCTGCTGAAACTTGTCAACTTTAGAGAAGCAGGCAAATTCAGTTAGGGGTTCGCCGTGTTGGCGACCTTGTACCGGGAGATGTGTCCGATGACTCAACCACGAAAAATTAAATAGGTGGTTGCATGCTACTACTACAGTCATGTGCGCGGTATCGACTGCCATTTTTACGTCCTGAAGCAAACTACCCTTACACGTTCTCACTCGTAACAAGGTAAAATTCATTAGATAATTTATTTACCATGATAAAATAATTTAAAGTTTAAATTATTCTGTTAACAAATTATTTCAATAGGTGGAATCATAATCCGAGTTACGCGAGACTATTGAATAAACTGTGAGATATATGGCTTCTGTTAGACCAACGATCTGAAGCGGAGGTAAGTATTTTTTTTAAAATTTGAATTATTTTATTACAATATTTGATTTGAGATTTAATAGTATATATATAACTAATTTTTATTATTTTAATATAGTTTATATGGACGCCATACGAGGATCCGACAATTCAGGAATGCATCCCGTCCCAATTCCTAGTAAATATCAACATCTGGCACATGAAGGTGCCATTGGTAGTGTACGCTATCGTGGAGAAGCATGAGTCGGATAGGGTGTTGTGGCAATTCGGGTTCAAGCAATTGATTTCAGTGGCACCTCTGGACCTTAATGATCTACAACCTATTGACTTGTGGGGGAGTTGGATGAGAACTAGATTAGATTCCACGCCGAATATATCAATATGTGGAATAATCGGGATGAGTTTTTACTCCTCACGAGGCCATTGTCGCTCCGAAGTTAGCTTGCTGTCCGGAGTACATGCCTTGGTTTAGGCTTGTTGGAAAGCCATACTTGCTGAGCGAAGAAGATAGGAGTGGGCAACCGCATACGAATAGGCCACAACGGCCACCAACACATCCAAAGTCTGGCAAGGTGGGTTCCTCGTCTACACGTACGCAAGAGCCAACATCGACACCGATGCCCACGCCACCCTCTGGTCAGTATGTGTCATCCTATTCTGGTGCGTATGCGAACACTGTCATTTTCACACAAGCACCATATATTCCACCACATTTTTCTGCTTCTACTTCGATGTCAAGTTTTTTTTTCGGACCTCCGTTCTTGGTATATTACACATCCATGCCAATCACATTTCTGATGATGACGATGTCGACGATGACGTATAGGTTGTCTATGTTTCGACCACCAATCAAGAGTCCAGTTGTTATGCCACCGGCATACGGAACACAATATAATTATACCCCTATGCCGGTTGTGTCAAAAAAACCTCTGGATCATTGTTTTATCAAGATGGATCATCTTTCCAACCACCTATTCCTAGATCAAAGGATGCACGACGACAACCGAGAAGCAACCAATCGCAATCAACTACAGACGAAGATGAAAAAGATGAGAGGCCTGTACCACAACTGTGCTGAAGGTTCAACCAAGAAGGAATCCGGCTCGCAACCGCCGACCACCCCAATTTGGACACATTCTAACACATGATAATAGTTGATTTACTTTATTATTGTACTTATCATGTTAACATTTCAATAAATATCAAACGTGTTTATTACATCGATGTCAAACATACTTATTTTTTAAAATAAAAATATTTTTTTTCACTAAAGTTAGCCTTTGTTATAATTTATTGATTTGTATTGTATGAGAAAAACGTGATTTGTATTGTATGAAAAAAACGTACTTTTGTAAAGTACAACATGTTAATTGCAGTGAACAATTTAAACGATCTATTAATGAAGTGTTGTCCTTGTATCACCCCTTCGGTATGGACATGATGGCATTGTATGTTTGGGTTCCTACACCACCCATATAACTTCGGTTGGTTTTACTTCTCCAGGATATCCATGTTATCGTGTATTCGAGTGGCCGTCGATCGACCTTTTGGTTTGTGATGCAATGATATATCGGGTAACAACTTGAATGAAGCGCTTGATATAGGTGACCATCTATGTTCATCTGGGACCGGTGGAAATAAATTTCTCCACACGTTGTACATGTTTACTAGTTTGTAAACTTTGTTTACAAAACTCATGGGATCCAAACGTACACTATGGCATGCTGTAATTGCATTAGTGCATGGAAATTGAAGTGCGTCAAATCTCCTATAATCACAGGTCTAGTTTTTGAGGTGTACATGGTACGACCCTTAGTCGGGTTTGTCGAACTCTGTTACCCGAAATCGTAGGTCTTCGTATGAGTGAGCACTGGATACATACAGTTCACTCATGTTGTTGCCTTCCTAATTTCTTTTACTGCATCATTTCTCCAAACATGGCCACCCTGCATCTGCCCAACATAATTCGCCATTCACTTTGGAAAAAGTTCAGCCAAATGGAAGTATGTGATCATTGTATTTCAGAGTTTTAAATTTATAATGCTCGATCCTAGAGCTAACTATAACAACGATTGAGGCAAGTGCACCTATCGAATAGTAGTATAGCTTAGGCAAGACCGGATTGTCGAACCCAAAGGAACTAAAAGTACTAATACTAACTTTCTTTCTATTATTTAGCCTAAAATAAGTGAAGTTATTTATTAATCTAAATTAACTAATTACTAAGCTAAAGACGCAAAGACAAAAAGAATAAATTGGGGAAATACTTGGGAAAAACTCAGTTGATTAATACGATACCCTTAGGAAGAATCCACCTAGACTTCACTTGTTATCTAACACTGAACCAGACGATTTATTCACTTGACTTGATCCGTAGGACTCCCTAATTTATATTAAACCCTCTCTCGAGGCGAATAACGTCTAACCCTAGGTTGATTAATTGAAATCTCTTTCTAATTAAAATCCCTAGAATAGCAGTAAATCGATCTATGGACTCCCATATTAGGTTTCACCCTAATCCGGCAAAATCTCGTCACCCTATCTCTAGGCGCGCGATCAAATCCGCTTAATTATGCTAGATCTACTCTTAAGCAGGGACTTTTGCTCCACCACCTAAGCACATTCAACTTGAATTAATATCTGCGAAATATCAATACAAGAATTAAGCACACATAATCAAGAACAAATCAGGTATTTATCATATAGTTCAGAAAACAATAACAAGATTCATCTAGGTTTCATCCCCCTTCAGGTATCTGAAGGGTTTAGTTCATAATAATAAATAAAAACATCTCAGAAGAAAAGATAAAACAAAACATAAGAAATCCCTAAAACTCCCTGAAGGAATTGAAGGAGAGATCCTCCGTCTCGAGTAGAATTTCGGCTTCTAGAGATGGATCAACTGGCTATCCCTTGAGAGTTTCCCACAAATCTGACCTTTTCGGCTCGGCTCCTTGGCCTAGCTAACCGCCCTCTTTTAGGTTATACCTAGGGTCTTTATATAGGCTTTTGAAATAGGTTTCTTTGCCCCTAAGTATCCTTTTCCGAGTGAAATTACTCTCCTCCACGGCAGAGGCACGACCATGGCACACGTCCGTGTGAATCGTGGCCAGGCCGTGTTGGACTCCGTTAATGAGGCACGGTCGTGTAAATCAACATCGGGCCGTGTTCTAGTATATTTGAGGAGGCACGGCCGTGTGGGCTTTAGTCCAGGCCGTGTCGGTTTCTTCTTTGGCCCATTTTGGTCCGTTTTGAGCCTGTTTCTCGTTCTTTTTATTCTTGGGTGCTTTCCTGAGTATAAGACATGAAAAGAAAGGATTAAGAGCACCTTTTTACATAAATCAAGGGATAAATCATCCAAAAGTATGCTAAATGTGAGATTAAAATATGTTACTATTTCGGTTTATCAAATACCCCCACACTTAAGTTTTTGCTTGTCCTCAAGCAAAATTCTCAACTTACAATTAAAACGAACTTTCTATAATTCATAATTCCTATCAACAATGTTTCATCATAATTCATAGATAATTTATACATGGATAATTCAGTTCAAAGAGTCCTAAGGATTCAAACAATCTAAGTCATAGATTTGTAGCTCGAAAATATAGGCGTCTCCCCTTATCTAAATAATTACCTTTAATTCAAAACCGACAAGAATTGACATCCTCACAAAAGATTCACTTAAATCACTCAAAGTGTTTAAGGTTCAAAATTTAGGCACTCAAAAGTCGAACATGAAAAGTTAATCCAATAGGCTTGCCTGAAAATCAAGTCTCCACCACTGTAATATGAGATGATGCACAAATCAAAAGGTCTTTAATTAGGGTTGTAACGGGGCTAGGGTTAAGGTGTGGATAGAGGCTGAATTAGAAGGTTAGAATCGAGATTGACTTGAAAAATTACCTAACCAGAGACAATGAACTAAATAAAGGTAATCACATCAATTTAAAAAAAAATACTAATACTACGAGCTTCTTCTTCAATATTTGGAATTCAAACGTATAAGCTCACTTAATTACAAAACTAATAATGAATAACGACTATACTTCAATTTTTTTTTCAAGAACGAATCATAAATACATAACAAAGGATAAATTACTGAAATAAAAACATAGTTAGGCTATTAATTGAATCAAATCTCGATATAAGGGTAGTCAAAAGGAATGGGGATAACAAAAACAAAGGGTTTCTGGGTTAATATTAGTGGTTATGTCAATAAAAAGGGTTGTTAGGATTAAAAGGGGTTCACTAGGGGTTAATTGTGAAGGTAGGCTTTTAATAGAGTTAGTGGGTTAAAACCTAGGTGCCTTAATCATCTCTGTATATCAAATCATAGATGTGATCTCGATATGTATAAACGAGGCAAGTTCTAGAATAACAAATCAATGTTGACATACTCATAATCAATAAAGTGAGCATGAAAAAGAATATATGCTCTATAAGGCTCAAAAACTCACAAAAATTATGGGTATTTTTGACATCAACCTCGTAAATTTCAAACTTAAAAGTAATATTTAAATTCAGTTCAATAACCTAGCAAATTTTAATTTCTGAAAAATAGACTTATCCTGCTTGATTCTCTAGTATTCTTAGAATTTAATTATCAATGCACAATTATCAATGACTTAATCTAAAACATATCAATAAAAATCATAAATCATGGAAATTTCATCCTAATTAGTAATATGAGAAAATTACTTAAAAACAAAGCATAATTCAGGGATTTGAGAACAATGCAAAAAGTTTGGCACCTAATTTTAGGAATTTGAGAATAATGAAAAACTTAGGCACCTTTTTAGGTTGTTCACCCCCCCACACTTAAGATGTACATTGCCCTCAATGTACAAAGATAGATAATAGCAAAATAAAATCATACGATAGGGAGAGAGGTGAAACTTCCTGAATTTTGGATGAAGTTAATGAAAAGAAACCGGATAGGAATTGAGCGGAGGTGAATGTGGGGAAGCGTCTCGAACTGTTTGAAATTGAATCCTCAAAGTAGTCGGTCTGATTTTATTGTATCTTAAGCTAAATCTAAATGGTATGAAGAATAACAAGAAAATAATAAAGAAAATAAAAATAAAAATAAAAATAAAAGTAAATAATGGAAAATAAAAATAAGAATAAAAGTAAATAATGGAAAATGAAAGAAGAAAGACAACTGAACAAGAAAAAGGAAGAAGGGGGGTCTAAATAGCGATTATGGATCTGGTGGTTGCCCCCGCCCTTGTACCTTCCTGTGATGGCCACACGGCCATGGCCACGGTCGTGTGTGAGGCCGTGTGGTCTGGAAATCTGCACTTTGGTTAGTTTATAGTTAGGTGCTAAAAAGGAAAAATAAAAGTAAAAGAAGAATTAAAAATGTAAAAATCGATGGGGTTAGTGCTCGGGTTGCCTCCTGAGAAGCGCTCGTTTATAGTCTTAAGCTAGACTTTACCACTCATTAGTATGGTCATGGTGGTTTGAGGAGGTGAAAATCCTTTCTCATGCGATCAATTCGGTTGTGGATATAAAGTTTAAGTCGAGTAGTGTTTACCTTAAAAGTGCTGAATTTAGGATTAGTTACCTCGACTGTTCTATCTGGGAAGATTTTGAGTACCTGATCTCCTATCTTAAGCTGGGTTGTCCCATCGTTAAGTTTCTCGTGGAGTTGTCTCGTTTTTACTTCGTGTATTTCTTTGAAATGTATCTTCCCCTCGTCTAGTTCATTGATCCGAAGCTTTCATTCCTCATGAATTTCTTCTTTATTGACACTAGGTCTAGGATCTGGCATCTGCGAAAGAGTTTCAAGAAACGGCAAGTTAATATGAAATTTCTTTGGAAGTTTAAGAGACTTACCGAATTCTTCCTCTGTGTGGTCTTTCTTTGTCGCATTGGGGTATGACGCACGAGCTCGGTACTCTGTAATTACCGGGTTTGGTAAATCCTGGCTTACCTCAACCTTACCTCCACTCACCACAGGCTCTTGCCTTGGGTCAGATTCCACTAACCTTTCACTGTCATAAGCTGTTACGGCTTGAATTTTCTCTTTTGGGTTAGTTTCAGTGTTGCTTGGCAAGCTTTCTTGTAGTTGTTCGGAAATTAGCTTTGCGAGTTGTCCAACTGACTTAGTAATTTCCCCAACTGACTTAGTAAGTTCCCCAACTTGATTCTTGATCCCTTCAATCGATGTTTGTTGGTTTTTAAGTGTTGTCTTAGTGTCTTGGAGACGGGTATCTGTGGCTGCCATGAATTTTGTCAGCATCTCTTCAATGTTCGACTCCTCTTCTTGTTGGTGAGGTGGTTGTTGAAAATCTGGAGGATCCAGTCTTTGGCTATTTTGATCATCCCACGAGAAATTGGGATGGTACCTCCAACCTGCATTATAAGTGCCATTATAAAAATTATTTTGTGGTCTAGAATAGTTACCCGTATACTGAGCTTGCTCGTTTTCCATGCCATATCCGTAGAGTGGGTACTCAGGATTCGCCACGCCTCCTAAATTCGAATCATATTGTATTTCTGGGTGTAACTGCGAGAGACTATTCAAACCATCAAATTTTTATTCATCATCTCTAATCGATTAGATAACACCGTGACCACGTCGAGGTTGAAGACACTGGCTGCTTTAGTAGGAATTGTCCTCATCGCTTGCCACTGATAATTATTCAGTGCCATCTTCTCTATAGACTAAAATTATCTGCCAAAAGCAAAATAGAGGAAAAATTAGCAAAGTAAAAAAAAAAAAAATAATAATAATAATAATAAAAATTGCAGAAAATAAAAAAATGGCTAAAGTAATAAAAATAGAGCTTTCTTAATATTTTAGTTCCCCGGCAACGGCGCCAAAAACTCGACCGTTGTATTTCAGAGTTTTAAATTTATAATGATCGATCCTGGAGCTAACTATAACAACGATTGAGGCAAGTACACCTATCGAACAGTAGAATAGCTTAGGCAAGACCGGATTGTCGAACCCAAAGGAACTAAAAGTACTAATACTAACTTTCTTTCTATTATTTAGCCTAAAATAAGTGAAGTTGTTTATTAATCTAAATTAACTAATTACTAAGCTAAAGACGCAAAGACAAAAAGAATGAATTGGGGAAATACTTGGGAAAAACTCAGTTGATTAATACGATACCCTTAGGAAGAATCCACCTAGACTTCACTTGTTATCTAACACCGAACTGCACGATTTATTCACTTGACTTGATCCGTAGGACTCCCTAATTTATATTAAACCCTCTCTCGAAATGAATAACGTCTAACCCTAGGTTGATTAATTGAAATCTCTTTCTAATCAAAACCCCTAGAATAGCGAGAAATCGATCTATGGACTCCCATATTAGGTTTCACCCTAATCCGCAAAATCTCGTCACCCTATCTCTAGGAGCGCGATCAACTCCGCTTAATTATGCTAGATCTACTCTTAGCGGGGACTTTGCTCCACCACCTAAGCACATTCAACTTGAATTAATATCCGCGAAATATCAACACAAGAATTAAGCACACATAATCAAGAACAAATCAAGTATTTATCATATAGTTCAGAAAACAATAACAAGATTCATCTAGGTTTCATCCCCTCCAGGTATCTGAAGGGTTTAGTTCATAATAATAAAGAAAAACATCTCCAGAAGAAAAGATAAAACAAAACATAAGAAATCCCTAAAACTCCTGAAGGAATTGAAGGAGAGATCCTCAAATCTCGAGTAGAATTCCGGCTTCTGGAGATGGATCAACTGGCTATCCCTTGAGAGTTTCCCACAAATCTGACCTTTTCGGCTCGGCTCCTTGGCCTAGCTAACCGCCCTCTTTTAGGTTATACCTAGGGTCTTTATATAGGCTTTTGAAATAGGTTTGTTTGCCCCTAAGTATCCTTTTTCGAGTGAAATTACTCTCCTCCACGGCAGGGGCAGGCCATGGCACACGCCCGTGTGAATCGTGGCCAAGCCGTGTTGGACTCCGTTAATGAGGCACGGCTGTGTAAATCGATATCAGGTCATGTTCTAGTATATTTGAGGAGGCACGGTCGTGTGGGCTTTAGTCCAGGCCGTGTCGATTTCTTCTTTGGCCCATTTTGGTCCGTTTTGAGCCCGTTTCTCGTTCTTTTTATTCTTGGGTGCTTTCCTGAGTATAAGACATGAAAAGAAAGGATTAAGAGCACCTTTTTACATAAATCAAGGGATAAATCATCCAAAAGTATGCTAAATGTGGGATTAAAATATGTTACTATTTTAGTTTATCAGTATGTCTCTTTGACAACTGAGGTTACTAGCAAATGACACATTCCCTTCAAAATGGAATTGATACATTCTTCTAGATTTGTCGTTATGTGCCTATAACGTAGACCCCCGTCGTAGGATTGTCTCCATTATTCGAAGGGTATGTTGCAGAGGTAGTCTGCCCCGTCATTGTTAATGACCCTAAGTTTCCCGACATTTTAAGGATATGATTTTTGATGAGCTCGTACCATGTTGAGACAAATGAATAATAGTTTATCCATAATGTCCAACATTTTTTCACCAGTTAAATATCAAAGATTAATTAATAGTGGCGATAACATACCCATGTTGATTACTTGTGCTTGTTGTGCAATAGAGTCGTATTGTCCGTGGTAATTCAACAAAGCATACCTTAGATAATACCTATGGTATGTGCGGTCCCAAAGGCTTTCCTGTTGTTTAATTGTGACAAATATTCTAGGTCCCCGATCAGAGATGACACAAATATCGGGTTAGGGGCAAACATGCCTCCTCAACCTAGATAGGAAGAAATCTCAATCATTTGCTGACTTTCTAGGTGAGATTGTAAAGGCAATCGGTAGGATTTTTCGATTATCGTCCTGTACGATAGCCAACAACAACAGATGGGTATATCTCCCGTACATAAAAGTATTGTCGTTCTGTACAAGTGGCTTGCAATACTAGAATGCCTCTCGATATTGTTTGAAAGTCCAAAACTAACGTTTGAACACTTGGCATCCATGGTGCAACCGATCGTTGTAGTATGCAGGCCCTGTTTCTAGATAGATTACGCAAACTGGTACGTACGTTTTTAAAACCCGACACCACTGGCATATCTCGTTATACGACACGTGTAACAGCCCGGTTTAGACCCTAGTCAGAATAGTGGTTTTGAAACCATAATTCTGAGCTCAGAAAAAATATTTTAATATTATTTTCTGTGTTTGCAGTCTGTCATAAAGTATGTGTGGAAGTTCTGTGTGAAAATTTTATCGATTGTGTGCCGAATTGTAAAAATGACTTAATCGCATAAAATGTAAAAGCTGTATGCTAGTTGTTAAAGTGCTTAATTGCCATGTCTTATTAAATGAAAGGTCCCTATGTTGATATTAGACCATTGATAGTGGATTTTGACATAAATGGCCATTAAATGAATGGATATATAATGTTTTAAGTAAGGGATAAAATGGTAAAATGATAATTAAGTTAATATTAATAAAATAAACATGAATTAGTGGCATTAGTGTTCATCTTCCACCGAAATTGAGAAAGAAAATAAGGGTTTGAAGCTTCCATGATTTCGGCACATTCATAGTTCAATCAAGGTATGTTTTGAGCTCGGTTTTTAGTTATTTTTACATTTTTGTGATCGTTGCTTCGTGTTTTAGCTAGCCCATGTCCTAATTTTTAAATTTGTTGGTGATTTTGTAAGAATCCATTGATGAATGTTTGAGCTTTGTGATAGTTGACTATAAATAATGAATAATTGTTGATAGATTTTAATGTTTTGTAAAGTGATTTTTGAAAAAAATGTCAAAAACGGGCTAAATTGTGAAAATAAGAAATTGAAGGACTAAAATGTAAAATAAATGAAATATGTGGACTTGTATGAACATGAGGAAGATTCGGCCTAAGCATGGTGTAATGAAATTTTGGGTATTTTATGATTTTATGAAATAGGGACTAAAATGTCAAAATATGAAAATATGATGGCTAATTTGTAAAATGCCCTAAATATGTGTATTTGGATTAAATTGAATGATTTGGTAAATGAATGAGCTAAATTTGATTATGTATAGATCAAGAAAAGAAAGATTCGGATTGAGATCGAGGCAAGAATAAAGTACTCGATTGATCGACTTGAATCGTGTTTCTACGTCCGAGGTAAGTTCGTGTATAATACGAATTGATTTAATCATGTATATATTTTATGTAATGAATGAAATGTGGTTGATGAGTTAGAAATGCTAAATGTGGATTTGTGAGATGTGGCACTAAGTGTGCATAAACGGAATCGGTACTTTGATACATTGCACTAAGTGTGCGAATTAAAGAAAGCATTGATTATAGTAGTTGGCACTGTGTGTGCGATACCGAGACATTATCAGTTTACTGTGATTGCACTAAGTGTGCGATAATATTGTGGCATCGGTAAATTATACGGCACTGAGTGTGCGAATTTATCGAATGTTTAAAGAAGATTGAATGAGTAACGGCTTGGAGCATTGAATGGTAATTGTTAAAATTGAGTACATGATGGTACAGGTACGTACATAACCTATGTGGTTGATGAAATTGTGTTTGAGATAAATGGATAGTTATGTGAATGAATGATGGAAAGAGTGAGATTAAGAATCTTGGTAAATTCTTGTTCATTGAACATATAATTATGTATGAAAGTGATGAATTGTTATGGATGAGAATTGAGTATTGAGGAGAATTGAACTAGGTGTTGGTAATTTTGTATAATGAATTTGAATTGCTGAATTAATTGTGTTATATTAGGAACTTACTAAGCTTTAAAGCTTACTGTGTGAAGTTTTTTCTCTGTTTTACAGTGTCGTTAAAGCTAGCTCGGATCTGGGAATCATCAGTGACTCAATCACACTATCGACTATCTATTTTGGTATTTTTGGAAGTTGTATATTTGGTATATGGCATGTATAGGCTAGTGATTATGGTATATTTTGAGATGTATAGATCTTGCCATGTGATATGGCTTGATAGTTTAATGATCTTGGTATATGCTTTGGATAAGTGAAAAGAATGGTTAATATGTGTATGTGTGTTCTATGTGAATGATCATTTTGGTTTAAATTAGTAAAATGGAAATGGTATGTTTCATGTTTAGATTTGGTAATGATTGAATGATGAATGGATTAAATGATTTGGATGTGAAGTTGATACTTTGAATTGGTAAGTTAAGTTGAAGTTGTGTGGGGAAATGAATGATGATGATAAGAGTTTAAACTATGCCATGTTTTAGTATGTTTGGATACCATTTGGGGTATGAAATTATATGGTTTGATGCTTGTTGGTGTGCTCCAAAGTGTGGGTGGCAAATTGGCCTTGCAAATGGCCTATATTTGCCCACACGGTTGAGCACACGGACGTGTGGCTCGACCGTGTCTCTTAAGTTTTCAAATTGAAGCAAGTCAGACTCGCATACGGGCGTGTGACTAGCCGTGTGAAATAAGTCAGTGTCGACCACGAGTTAAGCACACGGGCGTGTCTTCGGCCGTGTGGACAAGTCAGTATGTATGTCCTGTTTTGACACGGCTTGGACACACGGGTGTGTCTGAGGCCGTGTGAGTCATACGGCCTACCCACACGGCGTGTCAACTCTGTAGCTTTGAAAAATGTTAAGTTTCAGAAAAATTTTGTATGTGCTCGGTTTAGTCCCGACCCCTTCCCAATGCATGTTTAAGGTCTCGTAGACCTTTTAAAGGGACTCTATGTATATGATTTGCTATGATATGCTGCTGATGTATTTATGTTTGAGAGATGATCGTAAATGTTCTGTTTTGACTGGTAATGCTTCTTAACCCTAGACCGGCGATGGTTACGGGTTAGGGGTGTTACATTTTATTGGTATCAGAACCACGATTTAGTCGATTCTAGGACTAACGTACCGTGTAAGAGTCTAGCTATACATGCCATATATATATACCTGTGACAGTGTGATGATTCCTGACAGTTAAAAATATATTTTTATATAGAAAATGGATCCCGATCGAGCAGTAGCTGATGATGTCGAAAGTAATGCACCTGCTCCCGCTCCAGGGACAGCGCCGGCTGAATCTAGGCTGATTGTTAGTAGCCATGAGGGAGAGGCAAAGTAAGCCTTCTTTCAAATGATGAGTGAGTGGTTTACGGAGTTCGTTCGAACGAATCCGGCTGCTCAAAAACCTCCACCCCCGCAAGTTCCTGTAGTGCCACAAGTTGCAGATCTGATTTGATTGAGTAAACCTCCTGTGGATAAAATTCGAAAGTACGGGGCTGAAGAGTTCAGAGCCATAGTTGATGATGATGCAGAGCAAGCTGAATTTTGGCTCGAGAATACCATTAGAGTGTTTGATGAATTATCATGTACTCCTAATGAATGCCTAAAATGTGTTGTTTCATTGTTGAGAGATACAACATATCATTGGTGGAAAACATTAATATCTGTGGTTCCGAGAGAAAGAATCACCTAGGATTTCTTTCAAGCTGAATTTCGGAAGAAAAATATTAGTCAACGGTTTATAGATTAGAAACGTAAAGAGTTCCTAGAGCTGAAAAGGGCCGTATGTATGTTACGGAATACAAGCGGTAATTTGTAAGATTGAGTCAGTATGCACGAGAATGTGTTTCGACAGAAACTACTATGTGTAAACGATTCGTCGAAGGTTTGAATGAAGACATTAAACTATTGGTTGGAATACTTGATTTGAATGAGTTTGTAGTATTGGTTGAAAGAGCCTGCAAAGCCGAGGAGCTTAGTAAAAAAAAGAAGAAAGCGGATTCATAAACTAGAGACGAAAGAAAAAGGTCGATGAGTAAGTCGTATCATTCTTCGTCAAAGAGATTCAGAGATGCAAACAATCGCTCAAATGTTTCGTTTGGACATTCGAGTAAAGATCGTGTGAAACAAAATACTGGTTCTAAAACTCAAACTCTAATGGAATCGAGTGTTGGAAGTGTTAGAAGTTATAAGCCTGAGTGTAGACAGTGTGGGAGACGTCATATCGGAGAATGCTGGGGCAAGTATAATAATAGAGTTTGCTATAAATGTGGATCACGAGATCACTTCATATGGGACTGCCCGGAGTTAGTTGAGAAATATAATGTTCAGAGTACGAGGTCGAGTAACATAACAGCTAGGGGTAGACCACCCAGAAACACTGGAAATGTGAGTGGTAGTCAGAGAGGAACAACGGATACAGCTGTGAGATCAGAGGCGAGAGCACTTGCCCGAGCTTACGCTATTCGCGCTCGCGAGGAAGCGTCATCTCCAGACATTATTACTGGTACTTTTACTCTTTTCGATACTGATGTGATTGCACTAATAGATCCATGATCTACTCATTCATATGTGTGTGTGAACCTAGTATCTTGTAAGACTCTACCTGTTGAGTCTACTGAGTTTGTGATTAGAGTATCGAACCCCTTAGGCAAGTGTGTTCTGGTTGATAAAGTGTGCAAGAATTGTCCGTTGATGTTTCGGGATATTTGTTTTCCGGCTAATCTGATGTTGCTACCTTTTGATGAATTTTATATAATTCTGGGTATGGATTGGCTAACTTTGCATAATGCTATTGTGAATTGTAAACGGAAGAGTATTGATTTGAGAATTCAGAATGGTGATATAGTTCGAATTGAATCCAGTGATTTGAATGGGTTACCGGCTGTAATATCTTCAATAAAAGCTTTGAATTATGTGAAAAATGGATGCGAAGCTTATCTTGCATATGTGATAGATGCAAAGGTGAAAGAAAAGAAAGTTGAATATGTACCTGTAGTTTGTGAATTCCCTGATATGTTTCCTGAAGAACTACCGGGATTACCTCCGATACGAGAAGTTGGGTTTGGTATTGGCTTAGTACCGGGGACGACTCCTATCTCAATAGCTTCGTATAGAATGGCACCGACAGAATTAAAAGAGTTGAAGTCTCAATTGCAAGAGTTGACCGATAGAGGATTTGCTCGATCGAGTTTTTTGCCTTGGGGTGCTCCTGTGTTGTTTATGAAAAAGAAAGATGGTACTATGAGAATGTGTATTGATTACCGACAGTTGAATAAAGTGACGATAAAGAATAAGTATCCTCTACCGCGAATTGATGATTTGTTTGATCAGTTAAAATGAGCTACAGTGTTTTCTAAGATAGATTTGAGATATGGCTACTATCAGCTACGAGTTAAAGACTCTGATGTGCCTAAAATGCTTTCAGAACGAGGTACAGACATTATGAATTTTTAGTTATGCCTTTTGGACTAACGAATGCTCCTGCAGTATTTATGGATTTGATGAACCGGATATTCAGACCGTATTTGGATCGATTTGTAGCTGTGTTTATTGATGATATTTTGATTTACTCTTGTGACGAGACGCAACATGCCGAGCATTTGAGAATCGTGTTACAGACTCTGCGTGAGAAGCAATTGTATGCAAAGTTTAGTAAATGTGAGTTCTGGTTGCACGAAGTTGGTTTTCTGGGACATATAGTGTCAGCTGCAAGAATACGAGTTGATCCGAGCAAGATTTCAGCAATTTTAGATTGGAAACCTCCGAGAAATGTGTCTGAAGTCTGTAGTTTTCTGGGACTAGCGAGATATTATAGACGGTTTGTGAAAGGCTTCTCGATGATTGCAACTCCATTGACGAAGTTGCTACTGAAAGATGTTAAATTTGAGTGGTCAGAAAAGTGTCAGCAGAGTTTTGAACAGTTGAAAATATTGTTGACAGAAGCACCAGTGTTAGTTCAACCTGAATCGGGTAAAGAATTAATAGTTTATAGTGATGCATCGTTGAATGGTTTAGGCTGTGTGTTAATGCAATAGGGCAAAGTTATAGCCTATGCTTCGAGACAGTTAGAACCGCATGAAAAGAACTACCCGACACACGATCTTGAATTAGCCGCTATTGTATTTGCATTAAAGATTTGGCGTCACTACTTGTTTGGTGAGAAGTGTCATATTTATACTGATCACAAAAGCTTGAAATATTTGATGACTCAGAAAGAATTGAATTTGAGACAGCGGAGATGGTTAGAAATACTAAAAGACTATGAATTAGTAATTGATTATCATCCGGGAAAAGCTAATGTTGTTGCTGATGCTTTGAGCCGAAAGTCTTTATTTGCTTTACGAGCAATGAATACTCAGATAGATCTGTGTGATGATGGTTTGATTTTGGCTGAGTTGATAGTGAGGCCAATGTTTATACGTCAGATTTGTGATGCCCAGAAAAGTGATGCTGAGATGATGGCAAAACGAGCTCAGTGTGGTTTGAATTCTGATTCGGAATTTTGAGTTGATGGTAATGGTTGTTTGAGATTCAGAGATCGGATTTGTCTTCCGAGAAATTCAGAGTTGATTCAATTGATTTTAAACGAGGCTCATAATAGTCGTTTGTCTGCTCATCCGGGAAGTACGAAAATGTACAATGATCTAAAACAGTTTTATTGGTGGCATGGTATGAAACGAGATATCTCAGAGTTTGTTTCGAGATTTTTAATTTGTCAGCAAGTCAAAGCTGAACATCAGGTTCCATCCGATTTGTTACACCCAATCATGATTCCTGAGTGGAAATGGGAGAGAATCGCAATGGACTTTGTGACGGAATTACCTTTATCTCCAAGAAAGAAAGATGCAATCTGGGTGATAGTTGATAGATTAATGAAATCAGCTCATTTTATTCCGGTGAGAACAGATTATTCGCTTGATAAGTTAGCCGAATTGTATATTTTCGAGATTGTGAGATTGCACGGGGTACCATTATCCATTGTGTCTGACAGAGATCCGAGGTTTACTTCGCGATTTTGGAAGAAACTACAAGAGGCTTTAGGTACAAAGCTGCATTTTAGTACTGCTTTTCATCCGCAAACGGATGGCCAATTCAAGCGGATCATTCAGATTCTCGAAGATATGTTGAGATGTTGTATTCTTGAGTTTGAAAGTTCATGGGAAAAGTATCTGCACTTGATTGAATTTGCGTATAATAACAGTTTTCAGTTGATCGTTATGTCAGAGTCTTAAAATTTATATAATGAATGATCTAGCCTAGAAACTAACTGTGACAACGATTGAGGCAAGCGCACCTATCGAACAGTAGTATAGTTTAGCGGCAAGACCAGATTGTCGAACCCAAGGGAACCAAAAGTGCTAATACTAACTTTCTTTCTATTATTTAGCCTAAGAATTGAAGTGAATTATTGTTTAATCTAAAATTAACTAACTACTAAGCTAAAGATGCTAAGACGAAGGGAATGAATTGGGGAAATACTTGTGGGAAAAACCAATTGATTAAGACAATACCCAAGGAGGAATCCACCTAGACTTCACTTGTTATCTAACTCTGAACCAGATGATTTATTCACTTGACTTGATCCGTATGATTCCCTAATGTATATTAATACCTCCGTCGAGGCTACTAACGTCTAACCCTATGTTGATTAATTGAAATCTCTTTCTAATTAAAACTCCTAGAAATGCATTAACTCGATCTATGGACTCCCATATTAGGTTTGACCCTAATCCGGAAGATTTTCGTCACCCCATCTCTAGGCGTGAGAGCAACTCCGCTTAACTATGCTAGACCTACTCTTAGACAGGGATTTTTGCTCCACTGCTTAAGCACATCAATACTTGGATCAATATCTTGAAATATCAAAATAAGAATTAAGAACACATAATTAAGAACAAATCAAGTATTTATCATATAGTTCAGAAAACAATAACAAGATCCGTCTTAGGTTTCATCCCCCTCAGGTATCTGAGGGTTTAGTTTATAATTATAAAAGAATACATCTCAGAAGAAAAGATAAAATAAAACATAAGAAAACCCTAAAACCCTCTGAAGGAATTGAAAGAGAGATCCGCCGTCTTGAGTATGATTTCGGCTTCTTGAGATGAATCAACTGGCTTTCTTCGAGTAAATCCCACGATTCTAACCTCTCCGACTTGGCTCCTTGGCCTAGCTGGACGCCCCCGACAGAAGGCTTCTGTCGACTCCCCTTTTTAGGTCATACTTAGGGTGTTTATATAGGCTTCAGAATGTGTTTCTTTGCCTCTAAGTATCCTAATCCGAGTGAAATTCCTCTTTGTCACGGCGGGGACACGCCCGTGTGGCACGCCCGTATGAATCAACTTCAGGCCGTGTTCGAGCCTGCTAAAGGGGCGCGACCGTGTGCTTTGGGCCCAGGCCGTGTTGATTTCCTACTTTGGCCCATTTCGCCCGTTTTCGGCCCGTTTCTCGTTCTTTTCATCCTCCTATGCTCTCCTGAGTATAAAACATGAAATTAAAGGATTAAGAGCACCAAATTCCATAATTAAAGGGATAAATCATCCAAAAGCATGCTAAATGTGGGATAAAAATATGTTACTATGACGGTTTATCAAATACCCCCACACTTAAGCTTTTGCTTGTCCTCGAGAAAAATTCTCAACTTGGAATTAAAACGAACTTCCTCAATTCATAACCTTCATCAATAATGTCTCATCATAATTCATAGGTAATTCATACATTGATAATTTAACCAAAAAGGTTCCTAAAGTTTCAAACAATCAAAGTCATAGTTTTTATAGTACGAAAAATAGGTGTTTCCCCTTACCTAAATAATTACCTCTGATTCAAAATCGACAAAAATTGACATCCTCACTAAAGATTCACTCAAATCACTCAAGTGTTTAAGGTTCAAAAATAAGCACTCGTAAGTCGAACATGAAAAGTTAATCCCATAGGCTTGCATGAAAATCAAATCTCCACCATCAGAAATGATATGATACACAAATCAAAAGGTCTTTTATGGGTTGTAACGGGGCTTGGGTTAAAGGTGTGGATAAAGGCTTGAATTAGAGGGTTAGTATCGAGATTGAATTGACAAATTACCTAACTAAAAAGTTGTACTTAATAATTACCTCACGGAAACTTAATACTAATAACATGAGCTTCTTCTAAAGATAATGAAATTAACAGTTTGAGCTCAAATAACATAGAACTAATAATGAATATACTTCGTTTTTTTAAGAACAAATCAAGTACAATAATAATAAGATAAAATTTAATAACTGAAATAACGAAAATAGTTACGTAACCAATCAAATCAAATCTCGATATAGGGATAGTCAAGAGAAATGGTGATAACAAATACAAAGTTGGTTTTGGGTTAATATTAATGGGTAAGTCAATAAAAGGGTTGTTAGGATCAAAGGGGCTCACTAGGGGTTAATTGTGAGGGTAGGCTTTTAGTGGAGTAAGTGGGTTAAATCTTAGGTGCCTTTATCATCTTAGTATATCAAATCAAAGATGTGGTCTCGACATGTATAATCGAAGCAAGTTCTAGAATAACAGATCAATGTTGACACACTCATAATCAATAAAGTGAGCACGAAAGGGAATGTATGCTCTAAAAGGCTCAAAATCTCACAAAAATTATGGGCTTTTTGATATCAATCCTTGTAAATTTCAAATTTCAAAGTAATAATTAGATTCGGGTAGACAACCTAACAAAATTTTTACTTCTGAAAAATGGACTTATCATGCTTGATTCTCTAGTCTACTAAAGTTTAAATCATCACTGCACAATTGTCAATGACTTAATCCAAAACATATCGATCAAAATCATAAATCAAAGGAAATTTCATTCTAATCATAATATGAGGAAATTACTTAAGAACAAGACATAATTCAAGGATTCGAGAATAATGCAAAAAGTTAGGCACTTTTAAGATTCACCCCCCATACTTAAGATGTACATTGTCTTCAATGTACAAAGATATATAAAACAATATAGTAGAAAATCAAAAGATAGGGATAGAGGTGAAACTCCCTGAATTTAGGATGGGTTCCTTGAGTTGGAAGTGTGGAAACTTGATTCGGAGGTGAAAGATAAGTTGGAGGAGGCGTCTCTGGTGGTGGTATGGTGGCTGCCCACAATCACTGCGCTAGATGAAGAAATTGGGTAGCTCGTGAAGACAAAACCAGGAAATAATAAGAAAAATTCAAAATAAAATAATTATGTATTTAAATAAAATAAAGATAAAAAGAAAAAAAATAGAAAGTAAAATAAAATTAAAAGAAAAGATTAATAGACTGAAAAGTCCTTATCGTTAGATGGTTGGCGAGATGGGTGTGATTTCTAAGGCCGTGGTGTGTGATTCCCAAGCAACCTGAAGAACCTAAAAATAAGAAACTAAAATAAGATACACTAAATTTAGTGGAAGAGAAGTTAAGATAAGGAAAATAAAAGAGAAGAGAAAAGAAAAATAAAAACTAAATGGCCTCAAATGTCCTCGGCTTGTCGAGTTAATGAAGCGGCCGGCATGAACTTATGTAGGTCGGTCTCGCAGAGGGAGACTATGCTAGGATCCTTTCACTTCTTCGACATGGATATGGTGTACATCTAGAGTTTGGAAAAGGGCCAAGGAAGGAGTATATGGAAGGGGGGTCTAAAAATGTATGGAAGAAGGGGAATAGGGAGTAGTTGAGAAGAGGGAGGGGTGGTTTAAATAGAGTTTTGATGTCTGGTACATCCCCATGCCCGTGTACCATGGGCGTGTTGGGTCACACGGCCGTATCGCACGGTCGTGTTGTGCTTCGTTCGTTTCTCCCACGCCCGTTTCGTGGTCACCACGCCCATGTTTGATAAAATAGTGTCGACCACAGCTGTATCGCACGACCGTGGTGTTTAGTCGGAGCCCGTGTGACTTTCCTTAGTGTCGGCCACGGCCATATCGCACGACCGTGGCAATTTATAGTCGTCCGTGATCCGGGAATCTTTTGTCATTGGTTCGCACTACCTACCGCTATGTCGCATGCGAAGTCCGTAGTATCCACATCGCGCCACGGTCACGGTAGTGTGCAAGGGCCGTGTGGTATGGAAATTTGCGCCTAAATATAAATAAAAGAAAAGAAATAAAACTAAACTTAATTATTAGGGTTAGTGCTAGGGTTGCCTCCCAAGAAGCGCTCGTTTAAAGTCTTAAGCTAGACTTACCTCTCATTCGCATAATCAGGGTGATTTGAAGAGTTGAACATCCTTCCTCATGCTATCTGTCCTATTATCAGTATGTAGTTCAAGCCGAGTAGCGTTTATTTTAAAAGTGCCAAATGTATGATTACTTACCTCGACTATTCCGTATGGGAAGACATTGATTACCCTAAAAGGGATTTCTTTGTTTGTATTCGGGTCAGGAGGAGATATTCGAGGGTCCGCTTTATCTAACAATACCGATCTCCGATTTTGAATTTGTCCGTCCCATAGAGTGGCTTTGGTTACGCCGTGTGTCCCTAGTTTTTCCTTGAAATGCGTCTTCCACTCATCTAGTTCATCGATCGAAGCCTTCGTTCCTCATGGGTTATTTCTTTGTTGGCATGAGATATAGGATCCGGCTCGATTGTGTTGTTCCGTAGTGCTTCTGAAAAGAAGGTTTAACTAATTGGTTATCAATTGAATTTACTTTCTCACCTCTATCACTTGATGTCCTGGTTGAGTCGAGAGCTCAAGACCGATTGATTCGTCACCTACACGGAGTATGAGTTCTCTGTACCAACATCAATTTTAGTTCGCGTTGCTAAAAAGGGTCTTCCTAAAATTAAGGGGATACTATTGTCCTCATCCATGTCTAAAACTACAAAGTCTCTGGGAATACGAATTTATCAATCTTTACGAGAACATCTTCAATTATACCCCTAGGAATTCGAATAGTCTTATTAGCTAATTGAATGCTCATCCTAGTTTGTTTGGGTTTCCCTAGACCTAGTTGTTTAAACATTTTATAAGGCATAACATTTATGCTTGCCCCTAAATCAGCTAAAGCGTTATCAATAGATAAACTACCAATTAAACATGGAATTGTAAAACTCCCTAGATCTTTAAATTTTCGTGGTAGTTTATTTTGTACAATTGCTGAGCACATTGCGTTTAGCTCCACATGCGATGCCTCGTCTAACCTCCGTTTGTTTGTCAGAAGCTCTTTTAAAAATTTCCTTGAATCTGGCATCTGCGAAAGAGCTTCAAGAAACGGTAAGTTAATATGTAATTTCTTTAAAAGTTTAAGAAACTTACCGAACTGTTCCTCTGTGTTATCTTTCTTCATTGCTTCGGGATATGGTATGCGAGGTTGGTACTTTTTGATTATCGGTTTTGATTTATCCTGACTTACCTCGACCTTACCTTTCTCTACCACATCCTCTTGCCTTAATTTGGGCTCATCTAACCCTTTAAAATACCGAATTGTATATTTTTGAGATTGTGAGATTGCACGGGGTACCATTATCCATTGTGTCTGACAGAGATCCGAGGTTTACTTCGGAAGAAACTGCAAGAGGCTTTAGGTACAAAGCTGCATTTTAGTACTGCTTTTCATCCGCAAACGGATGGCCAATTCGAGCGGATCATTTAGATTCTCGAAGATATGTTGAGATGTTGTATTCTTGAGTTTGAAAGTTCATGGGAAAAGCATCTGCACTTGATTGAATTTGCGTATAATAACAGTTTTCAGTTGATCGTTATGTCAGAGTCTTAAATTTTATATAATGAATGATCTAGCCTAGAAACTAACTGTGACAACGATTGAGGCAAGTGCACCTATCGAATAGTAGTATAGTTTAGCGGCAAGACCGGATTATCGAACCCAAGGGAACCAAAAGTGCTAATACTAACTTTCTTTCTATTATTTAGCCTAAGAATTGAAGTGAATTATTGTTTAATCTAAAATTAACTAACTACTAAGCTAAAGATGCTAAGACGAAGGGAATGAATTGGGGAAATACTTGTGGGAAAAACCAATTGATTAAGACAATACCCAAGGAGGAATCCACCTAGACTTCACTTGTTATCTAACTCTGAACCAGACGATTTATTCACTTGACTTGATCTGTATGATTCCCTAATGTATATTAATACCTTCGTCGATGCTACTAACGTCTAACCCTAGGTTGATTAATTGAAATCTCTTTCTAATTAAAACCCCTAGAATTGCATTAACTCGATTTATGGACTCTCATATTAGGTTTGACCCTAATCTGGAAGATTTTCGTCACCCTATCTCTAGACGTGAGAGCAACTCCGCTTAACTATGCTAGATCTACTCTTAGACAGGGATTTTTGCTCCACTGCCTAAGCACATCAATACTTGGATCAATATCCTGAAATATCAAAACAAGAATTAAGAACACATAATTAAGAACAAATCAAGTATTTATCATATAGTTCAGAAAACAATAACAAGATCCGTCTTATGTTTCATCCCCCTCAGGTATCTGAGGGTTTAGTTCATAATTATAAAAGAATACATCTCAGAAGAAAAGATAAAACAAAATATAAGAAAACCCTAAAACCCTCTGAAGGAATTGAAGGAGAGATCCGCCGTCTTGAGTATGATTTCGGCTTCTTGAGATGAATCAACTGGCTTTCTTCGAGTAAATCCCACGATTCTAACCTCTCCGGCTTGGCTCCTTGGCCTAGCTGGACGCCCCTGACAGAAGGGTTCTGTCGACTCCCCTTTTTAGGTCATACTTAGGGTGTTTATATAGGCTTCGGAATGTGTTTCTTTGCCTCTAAGTGTCCTAATCCGAGTGAAATTCCTCTTTCTCACGGCAGGGACATGCCCGTGTGGCACGCCCGTGTAAATCGAATTCAGGCTGTGTTCGAGCCTGCTAAAGGGGCACGGCCGTGTGCTTTGGGCCCAGGCCGTGTTGATTTCCTACTTTGGCCCGTTTTCGGCCCGTTTCTCATTCTTTTCATCCTCCTATGCTCTCCTGAGTATAAAACATGAAATTAAAGGATTAAGAGCACCAAATTCCATAATTCAATGGATAAATCATCCAAAAGCATGCTAAATATGGGATTAAAATATGTTACTATTACGGTTTATCATCAGTCAAGCATTAAAATGGCACCATATGAGGCTCTTTACGGTCGTAAATGCGGAACTCTATTGTATTTGACTGAGCTTAGTGAGAATAAGATTCACAAGGTTGATTTTATTAAAGAAACTGAGCAGAAAGTGAAAGTGATTCGTGACAGTTTGAAAGCAGCGTCAGATCGTCAGAAGTCTTATGCAAATTTGAAATGAAAAGATATTAAATTTGAGATCGGTGATAGAGTGTTTTTGAAAGTGTCTCCGTGGAAGAAAAATACTTCGATTCGGCAGAAAAGGCAAATTGAGTCCGAGGTTCATTGGGTCGTATGAGATTATCGAACGTACCGGACCGGTTGCTTATAGATTATTGTTGCCACATGAGCTAGAGAAGATTCATAATGTGTTTCACGTATCGATGCTTAGATGATACAGATCCGATCCATCACATGTGATTGCCTCTACTGAAGTTGAGATTCAGTCTGATCTATCATATAACGAAGAACCGATTCGAATTCTGGCACGTGAGATCAAAGAGTTGAGAAATAAGAAAATTTCTTTGGTGAAAGTGATGTGGCACAAACACGGAGTTGAAGAGGCTACGTGGGAGCCTAAAGATGTTATGAGAGAGCAATATCCGAATCTATTCACTGGTAAGATTTTCGGGGACGAAAATCCCTAAGGGGGGAGAGTTGTAACAGTCTGATTTAGACCCTAATCGGAATAGTGGTTTTGAGACAATAAATCCGAGGTCAGAAAAATATTTTAATAGTATTTTCTGTGTTTGCAGTATGTCATAAAGTATGTGTAAAAGTTCTGTGTGAAAATTTTATCGATTGTGTGCCGAATTGTAAAAATGACTTAATCGCATAAAATGCAAAAGCTGTGTGCTAGTTTTTAAAGTGCTTAATTGCCATGTCTTATTAAATGAAAGGTCCTTATGTTGATATTAGACCATTGATAGTGGATTTTGATATAAATGGTCATTAAATGAATGAATATATAATGTTTTAAGTAAGGGATAAAATGGTAAAATGATAATTAAGTTAATATTAATAAAATAAACATGAATTAGTGACATTAGTGTTCATCTTCCACCGAAATTGAGAAAGAAAATAAGGGTTTGAAGCTTCCATGATTTCGGCACATTCATTGTTGATAGATTTTAATGTTTTTGTAAAGTGATTTTTGACAAAAAATGTCAAAAATGGGCTAAATTGTGAAAATGAGAAATTAAAGGACTAAAATGTGAAATAAATGAAATATGTGGACTTTAATGAACATGAGGAAGATTCGGCCTAAGCATGGTGTAATGAAATTTTGGGTATTTTGTGATTTTATGAAATAGGGACTAAAATGTCAAAATATGAAAATATGAGGGCTAATTTGTAAAATGCCCTAAATATGTGTATTTGGATTAAATTGAATGATTTGGTAAATGAATGAGCTAAATTTGATTATGTATAGATCAAGAAAAGAAATATTCGGATCGAGATCGAGGCAAGAATAAAGTACTCGATTGATCGACTTGAATCGTGTTTCTACGTCCGAGGTAAGTTCGTGTATAATACGAATTGATTTAATCATGTATATATTTTATGTAATGAATGAAATGTGGTTGATGAGTTAGAAATGCTAAATGTGGATTTGTGAGATGTGGCACTAAGTGTGCGTAAACGGAATCGGTACTTTGATGCATTGCACTAAGTGATAATAGTTGGCACTGTGTGTGCGATACCGAGACATTATCGGTTTACTGTGATGGCACTAAGTGTACGATAATATTATGGCCTCGGTAAATTATACGGCACTGAGTGTGCGAATTTATCGAATGTTTAAAGAGGATTGAATGAGTAACGGCTTGGAGCATTAAATGGTAATTGTTAAAATTGAGTACATGATGGTACAGGTACGTACATAACCTATGTGGTTGATGAAATTGTGTTTGAGATAAATGGATAGTTATGTGAATGAATGATGGAAAGAGTGAGATTAAGTATCTTGGTAAATGCTTGTTCATTGAACATATAGTTATGTATGAAAGTGAAGAATTGTTATGGATGAGAATTGAGTATTGAGGAGAATTGAACTAGGTGTTGGTAATTTTGCATAATGAATTTGAATTGTTGAATTAATTGTGTTATATTACGAACTTACTAAGCTTTAAAGCTTACTGTGTGAAGTTTTTTCTCTGTTTTACAGTGTCGTTAAAGCTAGCTCGGATCTGGGAATCGTCAGTGACTCAATCACACTATCGACTATCTATTTTGGTATTTTTGGAAGTTGTATATTTGGTATATGGCATGTATAGGCTAGTGATTATGGTATATTTTGAGATGTATAGATCTTGCCATGTGATATGGCTTGATAGTTTAATGATCTTGGTATATGCTTTGGATAAGTGAAAAGAATGGTTAATATGTGTATGTGTGTTCTACGTGAATGATCATTTTGGCTTAAATTAGTAAAATGGAAATGGTATGTTTCATGTTTAGATTTGGTAAGGATTGAATGATGAATGGATTAAATGATTTGGATGTGAAGTTGATACTTTGAATTGGTAAGCTGAGTTGAAGTTGTGTGGGGAAATGAATAATGATGATAAGAGTTTAAACTATGCCATGTTTTAGTATGTTTGGATGCCATTTGGGGTATGAAATTATATGGTTTGATGCTTGTAGGTGTGATCCAAAGTGTGGGTGGCAAATTGGCCTTGCAAATGGCCTATATTTGCCCACACGGTTGAACACACGGGCGTGTCGCTTGACCGTGTCTCTTAAGTTTTCAAATTGAAACAAGTCAGACTTACACACGGGTGTGTGGCTGGCCGTGTGAAATAAGTCAGTGTCGACCACGGGTTAAGCACACGGGCGTGTCTTCGGCCATGTGGACAAGTCAATATGTATGCCCTGTTTTGACACGGCTTGGACACACGGGTGTGTCTGAGGCCGTGTGAGGCACACAGCCTACCCACATGGGCGTGTGACCTCTGTAGCTTTGAAAAATGTTAAGTTTTGAAAAAAATTTGTATGTGCTTGGTTTAGTCCCGACCCCTTCCCAATGCATGTTTAAGGTCTCGTAGACCTTTTAAAGGGACTCTATGTATATGATTTGCTGATGATGTATTTATGTTTGAGAGATGATCGTAAATGTTCCGTTTTGACCGGTAATGCTTCTTAACCCTAGACCGGCGATGGTTACGGGTTGGGGGTGTTACAACACGTCCCACCTACTATGCATCTTATCCAATGCCTTCTGCTTTCTAATCTAGGCCTTGCGGTATGAAGGCATGTAATCGAACTGGCTACGAATATTTACAATTAGAACCGGCACTGCAATTTTGGGACTCGCTTTGATCATAGGTAGTATTATTGTTGCAATCATCTTCGAATCCAATTTCAGATGATCCCGTGAGATACTTGTAACAACATGAGTACACTAATATTAGCAATTCAATTGTGTCGCACACTAAACTAATATTAGTGTAGTACTCGCGACAACACACATATGCAGAGCGGTATATTTCTTTATTGTCCACAACTTTGCCTTCTTCTTAACAGATGCCATGATTTTCCATGCACATCTGTTGTCTCGTATTGTGCACTTCGCCACAAACTTCTCAAATCGGGATTTAACTATATGGAAGTTTACCCCATTCTTGATGTTGTAACGCTTCATCGCGATGACAAAACCATCTTTAGTTGAGAACTCTTTCCCCACTTCTAAATCACCTGAATCCAACGAATAACTCGCGTGGCCCAACCTTCTGTTTGGTAGTCCTGCAAACTCCAACCCATCCTCTGCCGATAGGTCTACATTATGCATGTAGGATGGAGGTGAGTATGTCGTGAACTATAGATCTTCTTTGACATCATCGCTAGGACCTTTACCATTTGAACCTCCATCTTTTGGTTTAGTCGGAACCGACTTTAGTTCAAAAAATAATGCAATTTCTGAACCATCGGCATTGGCCTCCCGGATTGGATCGGCATAGGATTCAGTCCCCTTTTCATTCTCAACTCCACCAACATCTACTGTATTGGATGTCTCTTTGCCGGTGGATGTCATAAAGAGTACGTCATCCCTTCTTGTATAGTTCTCAAGATGTTCAAAATCACCTGTTGATTACCAACCGTTGGAAGTTGATATTGTTCCCCTGTTATTGTTTCCAGCATTGAAAATTGGCTGATCAAAGTTCAAATCAAAACCATTAACTAAGTGCCGTGTAGGGGTCCTGCCACCAAACCCCGACTGTTCAGTGTTCTGGTTGTCGTGGTTGAAATTTAAGGCCAAAATAGATGAGTGTCTTCCCATTGATGATTCTAGGGTATCATAATAGGAACTTTCTAAAAGAGTAGTGAATCCATAATTTCCATGAAACCAAATAAAAAGTTGACTAAAGAAAGCGCACTTATCAATTAATAGTTTAGCTATAGTGAGCAAAGATATTGCTCCTACGAGGACTAAAAGTACTAGTAATTACCATCTTTATATTATTTAACTGAATAATTGGAGTGATTGATTGAAACTAAAATTAACTAAATTAATTAAATAAAGAACATGATAAAGAACAAATTAGGAAAATAAACGATTAACTGTAACACCCCTAACTCGTATTCGTCACCAAAATAGGGTTACGAAGCATTACTGAAAACTTTTAACTAAAACATTCGATTACAATCATTTATAAAACACATCATATTCCATTCAAACACATGCATAACGTCCCTTTTTCGAGCCCTAAAGGCCTTAAAAACACTTTAGAAACGACTCAGGACTAAATCGAAAACATTTAGAACTTCATAGCAAAAAATAGAAAAATTCATACTACAGGGGTCATACGGCTGTATGACGCACACAGCTGAGACACACGCCCATGTCTCAGGTCGTGTGGGCATTCGAAGTAGGGACACACGACCATGTCCCAGCCCGTGTAACTCTCTAACTTGGTTCACATAGCCAAGCCACACGCCCGTGTGCTAGTCCGTGTAACTCTCGAAATGAAACCTATAAAAACCCGTGTGTCACAAACGGCTGAGACGCATGCCCGTGTCTTAGGCCGTGTGGACAAAAAATATACCATTTTCAAGCCATTTTCCTCACCCAAAACTTGGTCACTTATACAAGCCAAATGTACTTATTTTCATGTATCCAAATTATACCTAACACATGCATATTCAAGCTAGATCATCATAGTATTTAATTATATAACCAATATGCCTAAAAGGCACATCAATCACTACAATCAAACTTGATTATACATTTGCTAAGTTTAGCCATAAATAAACCAACCATTAGAACTAATTCTATACCAACATTTACCACAATGTTCACATACCAATCATACTCAAATATACCAATTTGACCATTCAACAACTATCATCACTAAACCTTAGTAAACTTGGCCAATCATACTCAAATATACCAATTTGACCATTCAACAACTATCATCACTAAACCTTAGTAAACTTGGCCATATGCCAACCACATCCAAATTTACCAAATTAGCCATTTATCTACTCAATACTCACTACCTAATTCCATATCAAACCATACCTCAATGACAACCTTTAAGCATATCAAAACAACATTTCATAGCATGCATTTAACTTACCATTCCATCATTTACCTTTTAAGCACCAAAATGCCAAAATGTCAACAATTATAACATCACATTTACATGCCAACATAACAACCTATTCATTAATCAAAGTCCTAAATTTATAAGTCATATATATAAAGACCATTTCATCAAACACAAAACACCTATACATGCCAACATAACAACCTATTTATTAATCAAAGTCCCAAATTTATAAGTCATATATATAATGACCATTTCATCAAACACAAAACACCTATACATACCATTATAACCATGACTCAAAATCATCAAAATTTATCGATATAGTCGATGGATAGTGTGATGGATCTCCGACTAGCTTCCAACCCGATTTGAGCTTCCGATAATCTGTAAAGTAAAAGAGAAACTACGTAAGCAATGAATGCTTAGTAAGCTCGTATAAACTTTAAGCATAATATTCCATTTCAATAATAAACTTTATAGAATAAACATAAATCTATGCCAATACTATAATATTCATTAATCGATATACTCATCAACTCACAAATGAGTCAGTTTATTAATGTTGCATATTTATTGACCATTAATAACATGATAGAATTTCATGAGACATAATATATATAATCATCGACCTTTTATAAGATTATATATTTTTCTATTTACTTACTTTCCATTCCGTCCCAAATGCTTACCATAAGCCTAAACAACATTATTAACTCTCAATTCAGTGTATTTATCCATGACATAGGTGTATTCATTCAAAGCATAAGCAATTTGCTCACAAATAATACATCCCAATTACATATTTACCGTTCCATTCCCTTTTCTTACTCGTTTCATATGCATAGTACAAGCATAATCATAAACATCAATCATATCCACAAGCTTGGAATAAGCCCTAGCACATCAACAGTACATGTTAGTTCATTTAAACATGATTCATATGAATTTGACATGGATAAACATTATACTTGAGTATGATTCAATTGGATTTATCATCCATCACAACATATCATGTTTGTCCATGTATCGCCATTCCATTAAGTTTCATATAAATATGTCTTAGTTCTTATTAAACACTTACCATTTCATTTGCATGCACATAAGACATAAACATAACATTAACCATAGCCACAAGCTAATGATTAAACACATAACTTAGCAATATCATCACATGGTAAGATATGGTACGTAACATAACATCACTTATATCATACATTTCATAAACATGAATATTCATACTTTGATCATTGATACATCATACCTTTCCATATTTGTCGTAGTGAAGTCAATTGGAATCCTTACCGAAGCTCACACCAAGTGTGCTAAACGACGGTTGTAACCATCCATTTTCATATTCGATGGTCGTCACCATCCCTTTTCATAGATGATTGTCGTTACCATCCCTTTTCATAATTGATAACCGAAACTATCCCTTTTCATATTCAATAGCCGAAGCACCGTTGAATTTTTTCGTTGAGACATAATTTGATATTATAAAATGATAGCATTTAAAACATAATTTGCAATGCTATTTAAACGTATGAACTTACCTGGCTAAATTGCATAAATGTCAAAGTACAAGGGGCATTTTAGTACTTTTATATTCTCCTCGATTTTCCACCCGATCTTGATCTAAATTAATAATTTCATTCAATCTATTAATTTAGACAGTAAAACAATATGTTTTATGAAATTTAGTCTTTTTTGACTTTTTTACAAAATTGCTCATAAAGTTTTACTTTTATTCAATTTAGTCCATAAGCCTAAAACATGCAAATTAACCATTTTACCCAAAATTGAGCCTATTCGAATACTTATGGCATCCAAAACAGCCCATTTATGCAAAAATTTCACAAGTCCTTGTATTTTTATTATTTTAACAATTTAGTCCCTAATCGATAAATTCATCAAAAATCACTTAACAAAATACTTTTAAATACCAACTAATATTTCAAATTCATAATTTAACATAAAAAAGCACTAGATTCATCAATGAAAACATTCAAAATCTGTAACAGTTTCAAAATCGAAGGTATGGGCTAACTGAACCTAGTTGCAACGATTTCAAAAATATAAAAATCATTAAAAACGGGTGCAAATGAGCTTACATGCAAAAAACGAAACATGACCGAACCTCACTTCACCATAACCATAGCTTTTGGTTGAAACAAAGAAAGCTTAATGTTGAAGATGACCACTTTTTAATTATTCTTACTTTATTAACCTTTTTACTTTATTAATAAAAATAAATTAACTTATAAAACATATAAAATTAAAAGATTTTAAAGCATCAAACCGCCCCACTATCTTAGGTATGGGTAAATTACCCATTAAGGCCATCTAACTATAATTCTTTAAGCAATTAACAACTTTAAACTAATAGCGATTGACTTTTTCAACTTTTACAATTTAGTCCTTTTTGCTTAATTAACTATCGAAACGTTAAATTTTTTCAATGAAACTTTAATACCATCTTAATGACACTTCGTAAATATTTATAAAAATATTTGCAGTTCGGTTTATAGAAACGAGGTCCTGATACCTCATTTTCTAAAACCACTTTACCTTAGGGTCAAACCACTTGAACTTAATAAATTGCTTATATAACATAAGTTATCAAATCAAAAACCTTTCTAACACCATGTTTGACTCGTAAATATTAAATAATAATATTTACGAACTTACTCGTCGGATTTGGTGGCCCCGAAACCACTGTTTCCGGCACCACTGAAAAATGGGCTGTTACATTAACAACCAGAAAGCAAGACAATACCCAGGAAATAATCCGCCTAGACTTCATCAGTCATTATCAATCTATATTATGCAATTTCTTCACTTAGTATATTGATCTGTAGAAATTCCTAAATTATGCTAATGTCTCTTTTCAATATTAAGAGCAACTGACTCTAGGTTGATTAATTGAAATTTCTTTCTAATTAAAACCCTTATTATCGCATTAACCCGATCTATGGATTCCCCTATTAGATTTGAATCTAACCCGATAGATTTATGTCGTCCTATTTCTAGGATTGCATGCAACTCCACTCAATTATGCTAGATTTACTATTAAACATGGTCTATTCCTCCTCTGATTTAAGCACATCAAACATGGATCAATAGCTTAGAAATATTAAACCAAGAATTAAGCATACATGATTGAGAACAAGATCTAAGTCTTTATTGTATAAAATAAAAATCAAGCCACAGAATCCATCATAGGGTTCATCTCTCTAGGTATTTAGAAAAATAGTTCATGCTATCAAATAAAAACATCCAAAATACAGTATACCCACAAGAAATAAAGAAACTCATTATACTCTCTAAAGAAATCAAAAGGGAATATTCAATCTTGATAGAAATCTGCTTTAGAATCGACTTCAATGGTGTTTTTTCAATTGTTTCTTGAGTATTCTATGACGGCTCTCTCTTATCTTCTTATTTTTTTCATATATAGGTCTTAAAATGTCCGAAAAACCCTAAAAATCGTGTTTTTTCTGCTATTCGGAGTGTAATTCGTGAAATCGACACAGCCTACCACATGGTCGTGTGACAGCCCATGTGGCTCACACGACTGCGTGGAATGGTCTAGCTCGCGTGGATCATATAACTTGCTCTGATTTTCCAGTTTTCGCTTGTTTTTTGCTCATTTTGCTCCCAAATGCTCTCTTAAGTATAAAAACATGAATTTAAAGGACTGGGAGTACAAAATTCACCATCAACATCGAATAATCACCAAAAACCGCATTAAGAATGAGATTAAAACATGTTACTTTTAGCACTTATCAACCCACCACACAACTGTGTCGTTGGACTCTCGGCTTGTTCTTCCGATCTGGCCTCTCTAACAGGAACATACGTTAACCTCCGAAGGCTTTCATCTGTCCTTACAAACTTAGCATATAACTCGAGAAATGGTGATCCACTGCCAATATGTGTCTGCACCATCGCCTCCAACCCCCTCGCACTTCTGATTTCAAAAGCGTCATATTTAACGGGGTCAACCGAAGCACAAAATCGATACTTAAGGGATGATACTCTCACCTGGTTGGATCCGACGATTTTCTACTTAATTCTTTTTTAAAGTTCTAGCAATTCAATTTGCTGGTTAAAAGCCAACCGCGCTATGTTCTTTGATAAAAAAATAACACCATTCTCGGTGTCATGCACTTCATCGTCGTAGTAAACAATGACATTAATTCATCCACTCATTTTTAAACTCGGATAAGCTGTTCCATATGTTCGAAACAAAAACATCATGCAGAGAAATAGTGTTATAATTAAATATGAACAACAAAAATCAATGCTTACTTTAAACAAATAGGTTGCTTCAACTTATGCCTTATGTGTGAATTTCTCCTCTTCTGATCTTCTTACAATTTTTCTTTGCTCGTAAATGGATTATGCCACTCGATGCTAAATTAAATTGATTTTATAGACCAAAGGTGACTCTTAGTTGGTTCAGAAAATTTCCCAAGCCTACTTGGGAGTTGAAAATTGTAAAGAGAAAACACTCCAAGTAGGATACACTATCAACAAAAGCACTGAAAGAGCGTCTAGCTAGAAGCGTTTTCAGTACCATGTCAGCTGAAAAAGCTTCCAGGTGGATGCACTTTCAGTGCTTCTGATGACAGTGCGTCCTACTTGAAGCGTTTCTCTCTATAAATTTCAACTCCAACCTTATTCCAAGAAACCCATCATATATCCCAGGATTCCCGGGATATATTTTCTAAACCTCACTATTTGAAAATAATAGATAAGAGAATAAATCATTTACTGAAAAAATCGGATCAAACTAATATTAAGAAAGCAAAAAAAATTAATAACTAATATTTCATTGTTGTTGAGTAGACCGAGTTTCGATTATGAATCCAATTCAATTTTTCAATTTGAATATACGGTTGGTGTAAATACGATGTTTTTAATTTTGAAATAAATTATTATTATTCAACATCTCAAAAAATTATTATAAAATAATTAAAAATCTAAAAAAAACGCTAAACCGTACTTTTAAATATCCAATCCCTAACCCTAAAAACCAATAAGCCTAATTTTAAAATAAAAAAAATAGGTGAAAAACACTTCTAATCGGGAGCGTTTTTCAAAAATATCTATTCCGATAATTTTTTTCGGCATTTATCGGTAGATTAATCCCATAAAGGTCTGAATAAAAAAAAAAAGAAAAAGAATTTGGAGAAAACAAATATGAGGTGGCAGAATACGAGTGGGAACTGGCAACAAAACTGAAATAAAATGGGTAAAAGAGGCCGAAATGCAGTACTCTCAGAGCTTCCCTCCTTTTATCCGCTTTACAAGAAACCCTCGTAAATCTTTTTGGTTTTGGCGCTCTCTCCCTCTCTCTCTCTCCATCCGTATCAGCAAACAAAGGACCTTTTGTTGCACTCCATTTCCCATAACTTTCCGGTACAAATTACAATCTCCCTTTGTTTATTATATACTGTCTTGTTCTTTACTTTTCTATAGTTCCGTTTATCTTTGCTCTTTTTGGGTTTGTATCTGTTTTGCTTTTTCAACAATTTGAGGAAAGCTAGGAAGAATTGAATTGAATCATTGACATTGATTATCCAGTTCAGGGTAAAGTTAAAAAGGAAAGAAAAAAAGAAAAAGAAAAAACACTAGTTCAAGAATGGGTTTCTTTTAGGTTTAATATGAGTAAGCCTCGTTACGGAGAATTTGCTTGCCAAGTTTTTCTTGTTATTCAATTGTCACCCATTTATTGTGCTTCTTAGTTGCATCAGAATTTGCTTACGGATGCCATTGTTGTGAGCTAGGATTTGCTAAAATGAAATTCTCTAATAGTTAATGAAAATTTTCATTGTCTTGAAATTTAATTCTCAAAACTAATTTTGTGGAATGTTGTTTTTGTTATTAACCTTTTTACCCATATCTTGTGCTTCTTGGTTGCATCAGGATTGAGTTATAGGTGCCAGTTTTGGGAGATAGAATTGGCTAACATGAATTTCTAACTCAGATAACGGTTTCTGAAAATTTTCATTGTCTCGAAAATTAATTCTCAAAAGTCAAGACTAATTTTGTGGAAAGCTTTGATATTTTTTTAACTTATTTGTTAATTTATTAGAATAATAGAGTTGAAATAGTTCAAATAGCTTTTATGACACTGTCTATCTGCCAACAAGAATTAGAAATTAAGAATTCCTTAACAATGAGAAGGTGTAACTGCAAATGGGGTTGACTTAATGCTTGATTGTTTGTACTTTTTTTCTGGCCCGTAAATCCTTGTCTTGTTAAGTTGGTGGTTTGATCTTATTTTTATTGGCTTGGCATATCTATTGCATGATAACTGATAAGAATTGATGTGTTCAAATAAATGCAATTTCTGAGCATTTGGACAATTCTCATTCCATTCCCAGGGTGCCCCAAGGTTTTATAAGCATTTCTTTTCACCCCTTGGCTTTCTGAACAAGAAAAATTGATAGTAGTTCTGACTGATGTCTTGCAATATCATGATAACTTCTTTTTACTTTCAGTGGGTGGGACGCCATAGATTTTTCGAGAATTATAAATCAATCCTTTTGAAATATAGTAGATTAAGAGATTTTGGAACACATTAATTGATTCTATGATGCAAGTCATTGTCGGTACACAACTAACAAAACTTGGAGAATGCATATATCTTATCAATATCATCATGATTCATAACCGAAACACTTTCTGTATGATAGATGAAAGGAGCTTCAACAGATAGGGGCTTCGGGATATACATAAGGATCTAGAAATGGGACAAAAGGAGTCATATTGGATTAATGGGTATTTTGGTAAATGGAAGTTCTTTGTCCCTCCGAGACGATCACCATCCACTGCAAAAGTCAAGCAAAGGATTAGGAGTTCAAATTTGTAATCTATTTATTAATAATTTTGGTGCATCTTGGAGCACTTGAGCAATGGAGCCTGTGGAGCACCACTTGGAGAGTTGCTCTTGGTCTGCTTCACGTTATTGGCTTTGTTTTATTTCTATTACCTTATTGGTGCTGAGCAATGGAAAGGACTTTCTGGTGCAAACTTCAATTGCAAATTGTGATTCTTCAAAAAGGATTAATTTTCTGTTTGACATTTTTGTGCAGTGACTTGTGACCACAACGTTATATCTCTTGCATCAACAAATGGCAAGTCGTTCTTCCCGCACTATATATGTTGGTAACCTACCTCTGGATGTCAAAGAGTGGGAGATTGAAGACCTGTTCTACAAGGTTTGTTCATTTAGTCTTTTCTTTGTTTTGTACTTTACTAAAGCAAAGAGAAGAAACGAGAATACCATAGACTGATTCTGTTTATTTTGGTCAAAGTGCTTCTTATCTGATCTTGGTCAGTTGAGTTAGACTTTTTAGTTGGCCTTTGATTCTGTTAATCTTTTTCATGATTCTTAAAGTTTCCAAAACATGTTACTAAAACAGTTAAAGAGTAATTTGTGTGAAAATTATTCACTCCGTCATTTGCCTACTTCAAAGGATAAAATTTTATCCTGGTAAAGAAAAGCTACATTTTTCTGTGTTAGGCACCCTTAGATAGGCATCGTGCATGATTTTCACATTTTGGAATGTTTACCTTGGTCAAATGCCATAATCTACACTGTCTGCTTCAGCGTTTATATTGTTCTTGCGGCAAAAGTTTCTTCTTGATCGCTCTTCTTCAACCCAATTTGTGCAATTGAAGAACTTTGAATCTCTTTTTATATAGCTGTTATCATCAGCGCTTGAAAGGTTCTAGTTTTTTCTATCATCTTCCAACTGTTAGTAGAATATCTGTCTTTGGGCACTTTTAATATGACTTTTGCGAACTACAGTATGGGCACATTTTGGATATAGAATTGAAGCTTCCTTCCCGTCCTCCTGGTTTCTGTTTTGTGGAGGTATGCATCTTACATCAAGACATTTTTTGAGCAATTTTTTCTTGTGCCTATTACTAAGCTGGTGTTGTTTGCAGTTTGAGGACCCTTTGGATGCTGAAGATGCAATTAGGGGTCGAGATGGCTATAATTTGGATGGGTGTCGTATCAGGGTAATTGACTTTTAACTACTATATTATGATTATGTAGCCCTTGTTCCCTAAATGGATTCTTATTTTACCCATGAATCAGGTTGAACTTGCCCATGGTGGTAGAGGGCAATCTTCTCGACATGATTATGGTGGGGGCAGCAGCAGAGGTGGTAGAGGAAGATTTAGTGTTTCTTATCGGTCTGAGTTTCGAGGTGAAACTTACATACACACTTTTTAAAGTTCATTTTACAGTTTCAGACTTTCAGTCCTTATATTTCACTATGATCTCTCCGGTTGTTTTTTTCCCTTGTAACACATTGACAGTTTGTTCACTGTGATTTAGTTGTTGTTCGCGGGCTGCCTTCTTCTGCTTCATGGCAAGATCTAAAGGTGAGGTTTTTCCAACTTTTTCTAAATCAAGGTTCCTCTCATGTGGATATGATAAGTTACAATCTCATGAATTTATGTTAGGATCACATGCGTAAGGCTGGAGATGTATGCTTTGCTGAAGTCTATCAAGATGGTGATGGTATGAGATCTAATTAGGTTCACTTACTATTTTCATGTTACACCCATCATATCTATCTGGTTTTGCATTTTATTTTATATTTTCAGATTTCCAAATTTGCTTAGCTATGGTTTTTCCTCCTGTAGGAGCCATGGGTATTGTGGACTACACAAATTATGATGACATGAACTATGCAGTATGTTTATTGGAATCTATGGGTTTTATTTGCATGTGACATGTGCTTCTCGACTATTTTACTTAAGTTGCTCTTGATTTCCTTGTTGTGCAGATCAGGAAACTAGATGATTCTGAATTTCGAAATCCTTTTGCAAGGGCTTATATCAGGGTAATCCCCTTTTCTATTGGGTTTGCAAAGTTGTCTGGTTTTGGGCTTTTTTAAACATTATCTGTCCATGTTTTAAGGTTTTGACTGAAGAACGAAATTTGTGATGACTCATTTTTTTGAGTTGACTCTTAATATGTACTTCGTTATGTTTACTGATTTGCATGAAAATATAATGGCTCTTGGGTGGTGACTGGGGTTTCTGCTGCTGCTGTAATGGATGAATAAAAGTTGTCTTTGACACAAAATAAACCCCTTCTTTGTTGATTTGGATGGCATTTTATTTGTCCTTTTTTCATTTCTCCTTAAAAATACATTTTACTGGAACTTGCAATTGTCATTTCAGGTGAACTGCTATGAGGCCAGTCCTCGCAGGGGTCAAAGCCAGAGTAGAAGTCACATTAAGAGTCCAAGGCGGAATCAAAGGTATCTATAAATTTTGTTTATCTTTTGCTTCATCTCCTGTGTTTCTCCTCGCATACACAAACATTGAGAGGTAGACACCCAAACAATCTCCATGCTTGCATGTGTATAGCCACAACCTTATGCCTGTGGCTATCGTCTTTACCATGGTTAGACTGATTCTTCATCTTTATCCAGGTCTGTATCAAAATCGAGGTCACCTTCACCTGCCAGATTATCCAGGTATGTATATAATTTGAAGTTTGATATATGTTATTTTATTTAAGTAGCCATTTTCCTCTCCGTTTGCGCTCATTTTTGCATCTCTTATTTACACATGCACAGATCAAGGTCAAGGTCCAACTAATTGCAGGTAAGTTGTTTCCATCAGTAATTGCAGTGGACAAGTAATAGTGTATATGTAGGTAGACAAAAAGATCAATTGCTGAAAGCATGAATTAAGTTTCTTGAAATCAAAGTAAAAACAACCCAAGGGTGTTTAATCTATGGGTTGGTTTATGTTGCATCTGTAGATAAAAAATTGGATGCCTATTATTTGTTCATAGGAAAATACCGACATACCATGATAAGAACTTTCAAGCAGTTTTTGTATTCAGGTTTTATTGCTGTTGCAGGAATGTTTGCAGAATGGCTAGCATCTGTTGAGTTTCCTGTTGACTTGTAGCATTAGAAACTTGAAGGGATATATGAATATTTTGGTACCATATAGTTGTGACTTGTGAGGATAGCTCAGTATCTTTATGGTGTAATCTTGTATTGTACCCGCTTATTTGGATACATGTACTGCGTGCTTGTAATGGGACTGATTTGTACCTTTTGACTTGCTAGTTTCTTGACAGAAATTAAAAAGCAATAATAGCTTATTTGAATACAAGTTAAAGATTAAGACTTTAGGTGTGGATTTTTTTTTTCTGGCAGTTATGTTCCATACAGAGATGGCACAATAAGACTTTTATTTGTAATAAAATTTAAGCCTTATTATTATTGTTTTGACTTTTATGGAACAATGAATATGGAGCAAAAGTGAGCATCAGCTTGTACTAAATTCACCATAGTTCACTGGAAGTGTCGAGAGTCGAAACATTTGGTTTGCATCAGACTATATATGACGCTTAGCTTATATTTCAACCGACGGTTCCATCGTTTTATAAACTTGGAAACCATACAATTAATACAGAAATTAATTTGTCAAGTACATTAAAATGCCCAAATGTCAACTTTAAAACCATAATGTTGACAATAGTGAATACAACGTAAATTAATACATGTATTTGCTAGGAATTAACCAATTTGTAGTGATGACATTATATTTGCAGTATAATCTGATTCAATTGAAAGCTGTACAAACACGCCTGATTTCTCCTTTGGACCCTGTTTTGACACCAATTTGGCCCATCTTCACAATGGAATCAACGAAATCAGATTCAAAAGATGGTCCAAAAATAGGAGTGAGGATTCCAAAATAGGAGTCAACTACTATCCTGGTAGTTTCATCGTCGTATAGCCTGGCATCAGATTCCAACACTGCAAACCCATTCCTGATGTTGTCCAGTATCTGTTTATCAAAAGTCCGCTCACTGCCTCGATCCATTGGTAACCTCACATTCACGTCTCCATTCTGTGGGCAAATGGATTGCAGCTGTGGTAAAAAATCAGGGTTTATTGCAGGGTCTGAACTCCCAGCAGGTGAGAATTTGTAAAGCCGTTTGGTCATGAAAAAACAAGCTGTCGTTCCAATTGTATGCGCCGCTGCATGCATTTTCATTGGAAAAACAAAATAGCATTAGATGCTCAAGAGTCAAAAGTGGAGGACCATCATTCATAGTTGTAGATTCATTATTTAATTGGCACAGTCAACAAAGTGAAAAAAAGCTTCCCTGAAACCTTATCTATCCTATAGTAAGTATGACAGGCTATTGTTCATGAATCTAGCCTGGAAAGGAAAAAAAAACAAACAAACTTGAAAACACCAGCTTACCTGCCTAGCATGGCCCTTAATTAGTAACAAACATACATACATATGTAAGTATTCCTAAGTCATGATATATCAGTTGAGTTCCTACTGCAACCATGAGATCATCAAACATGCATGAGAGAGAGAGAGAGAGAGAAAGGGTTAATTTACCGCTGAGAAGCACAAGGTCTTTCTCAGAGAGCCCTTTCTGAAGAAACTTAGCCTTAAGTTGCTGGATTGAGTCACTAACATCTGGCATGTTAGCCGCCAGAGAAACATCCGAAACCCTTCCATCTCTACGCCCTGTTGGAACTTCATATGATGGTCCATTTGCCTATATGCCATACATACATAGAAGCAATCATTAAATGTTGAGAGAAGAAAACAATTTATATCCACAAATGAAATATATTCATATACCAAAGCTATAGCATCTCGAGCTGCTAAGGCAACTATATCAGCACAAGAAACCACTCCCGGACATGTAGCTTCCAACTGAGCTTTGGCTTGCTCTATCACTTCAAATCCCCCAACTCCTTGGTGACCAAATGCATGCCTCTCTGCTTTTGGACCATTTTCTATCAGGATTGAACCATCACAGCCCTGATGATATCACACAGACATTATATATAATGAGAATCCTAACATAATGTTAATGGAGAATGAAGAAAAGAGAGAGAAAGAGAGAGAGACCTCAACAAAGCAGTCATGGAAATGGAGCCTGAGCAAGACAGGAGGGATGTTGGAGATAGACTGAGCGGCATTTCGAACAACGCTGGACACAATGGACTCAGCATCTGGGCATGTGTTTGAATAGAACCCCACTCTTAGTTGGCCTTGAACAACTCCAATGGCAAAAAATGCTAGCAAAAGGAAAACAAAACCCATTGTTTTCATGATGTTAAATACACCGTATAACAGTGATAATCAACAAGACGATGTCCTCAAAGATGAACAAATATATATATGTATATAGTCGCTAAAAAACAAAAAGAAGGAAGAGGAATTTAAGTAAGCGGCGGAAGGGTCAGCAGCTCTCAAGCTGACAGCTTCTGGGATAAAGAAGCCAATGTGTCAACTCTCACCCAAAATTTGCATGTGCTTTCTCATTTTTTCTACTTCTACTTATACTACTCCCAATCCCAACTTTTTTTTTTTTTTTTTTTAAATTCCATCTATATGCAAATATATCTTTTTAATATATGATTCCATATTTATATGAATCCAAGATTTAGCAACACTTTTTTTTTTATATAGATTCATAGCAATTATTATTTTCATATAAGAAAAGAGTGTGATTCAATGGAAATTATTGTTCATCATGATACATTCTCGAAGAGTTCCCAATTATTAAGTGCAACTATCTTCCACAACTACCAAAATATAAATGCATTATACATTTGTTGAGGAAGGGCCCAGTTCGTTCTAATCCTTTTCCTATGAGAGGATGGAATTTGGAGAGAATAATTTCTTTTCTAAATTAAATTAAAACATAATTTTAAAATTTTAAACAGATACAAATATTACTTGAAGAAACATGTGTTTATTAAATATATTATCAAATTCTTGCACGTATTTATTTTTGTCAACCCAGTTCTTCAGAGAGTTGATTTTCGTATCTATTTATTATTATTTTAAAGTAACGGATGAAGTTGGAAGCTGTCAAAGAAATTGCACTACACCAAAATAGACTTTTAGCGGCGTTTTTAGTGGCGTTTTAAAGAAAAACGCCGCAAATATTATACATTAGCGGCGTTTGGAAGAAAACGCCACAAAAAAAAGAGAAATAGCGGCGTTTAAAAAGGAGAAATAGCGGCGTTTATTTCCAAAACGCCGCTAAAAGGCAGAGCATTAGCGGCGCTTTTGGAAAAACGCCGCTAAAAGTCGGAGCTAAAAGTCGGAGCATTAGCGGCGCTTCCGGAAAAGCGCCGCTAAAAGTCCGAGCTTTAGCGGCGCTTCCGGAAAAACGCCGCTAAAAGTCTGGGCATTAGCGGCGCTTCTAAAAAAACGCCGCTAAAAGTCTGAGCATTAGCGGCGCTTTTGGAAAAACGCCGCAAATAATTTTAAAGTTTTTTTGGATTTATATGACTGATTATTTTTAAATATATATATTAAATAATTTCTTATATAATTGTAAAAGAGATAATATTAATTTTAACACATTAAAACTATGATTCTAGTTTAAATTATTTAAGAGAAAAATATTTGTTAAAAATGAAAAAAATTATTAAATAATTTCTTATATAATCATAAAAGAGATAGTATTAATTTTAAAATATTGAATATTAATTCTCATGATTGTTTAGGGTTTATGGTTTAACATATATAGTTTAGGGTGTAAGGTTTAAGAGTTACTATTTTAATGTTTAGGGATTATGGTTTATGATTGGCGGTTTAAGGTTGTGTTAGGGTTTTATGGGTTAAAAGTTAGGGTTAATGGGTTTAAAGGTAAATGGTTAAGGGTTTGGGGTTAATATGTTAAGGGTTAGTGGTTAGGGGTTAAGGGTTAGGGTTAGGGTTAGGGGTTTAGGGGGAAAATGGTTAATGGGTCAGGGTTTTAGGTTTAGGGTTCATGGTTTATGGTTTATGGGATTAGGGTTAGGGGAAATGATTAATGTGTTAGAGTTTAAGGGTTTAGTGGTTTAGAGTTTTTGATTTAAGGTTTAGTATTTATGGTTATATGTTTTATAAGGGTTTATGATTCAGGGGTTTCGTGGTTTATGATGTTTTGAGGTTTAGAGTTTATAAAGGTTTAGGGTTTAGAGTTTGAGGTTTATAATATTTTAGGGTTTAGAGTTCGTGGTTATGTGTTTAGGGTTTTATAGGTTTTAGGGGTTTAGAGGCGGGCTTATGGTCCGGATTTAAACAAACCGGTGTTGTATTGCTCCTTACAATCTGATCCATCATCCAAGTTCCCATCATGTATTATTTTCGAAAACTCATGCAGTACACTTTCATCCTCTTCGATCTATTATTATTTAACTAATTTTTTATATTAATTAATTAAAATAAAATTTATTTGTAATTTAATTTTTAAAATATTCAAAAAAATTAATGACATGTACAAAAAATTTAGAACTAATAACATTAAAAAGTATATGTTAAAAATTAAAAAAAATTAAAATACTATTATTTTAAATTTTAAAAAATTTTAAAGATTTCAAAATTTTAAATAATGTTAAATAAATTTTAAAGATTTTAACATTTATCCAATTCTTTTAAATATTACTTAAACCTTAAAATAAATAAAAATTGGATTAATTAAACTTAAAATAAATAAAAATTAGATTAAATCTTTAAATATATATTAGTATCAAAATTTTAGTGGCGTTTTTGTTAAAAACGCACATAAAAAAGGTAAGAAATAGCGGCGTTTATTGAAAACGCATACAAAAATTTATATTATTTTAGTTAAAAACGACATAGTTTTTTTAGTGGCGCTAGGTAAAAACGCGCGCACCTTTTCCATCCTATATACGCCAACTCCTTAATTTCCCCTAAAATTTCCCCCAATTCCTAAATTTTTCCCCAAACTTGTCTCTCTAGTTTGTTTTTCAACTATGTTTTTCTTTATTCTTCTAAATTTTTCCCCAAAGCTGTGTTTTTTCTTCTCCGATAAAGCCCTAAGTTTTAAGGTTTAGAACCTTTGTTTCAATCTTTGTTTGAAATCTATAGATGTGGAGTGTCTGTTTCTTTTGGTTGCTTAATCGGAGACTGATTTGAGTATAAATTTTTACTTCTTGTGTTTTGCGTTTCATTTCTTTGTCTTTGTTTTTGTCTCTTGCCTTTTCATTTTTATTTTTAGTTTGTAACTATGTTTTTACTTTTATTTCAGTTGGTTTATTGTATGGTTTTGGTTTTCAGTCTAGACATCACTGTTTTGGTTCCGAGTTACAAATCTAATGATCTCGTTCTATTTATTCTTTTTGTTTGTTTCCTGGGTAATTTCGTGAACCAAAAACCCTGAGGAGTGTTGGCTATAAGAAGAGCCTATTACGCTCGATACAAGCGTTCCCTCGAGGAAGATGTTGCCTATCATACCAAGTGAGACACCCTAAGGGTATCTTCTTCTTTTATCATTCATTATGTTATTTCTCTTATTTTGAAAGGCATTCAAAATGGTTGGTTTTCATCGGACAAGGTAAATTTTCGAGCTTTTATGCAATTCTTTGGTTTTATGTTATCGCAAATAAAGTAAATGGCTATGCATGTCAAATTTTAATGATTTTATTAATTAGTTCAAATAGTTAATATTTTTAACTTTTCAGTTAAAATATTATGTGATTGTATAAAATTGAAAGCGGATTTTTAAATCCATAAACTAGAAAGATTAGATTTTTGAAAATAAAATTTGGAAGACTAAATTTCAAGTGCATTAAGTATAGACATTTAGAGTTATGGTTGTTTGAGCTAGATCGGATCTCTTGGTCAAATTGAAAACTAACCGAATATTGATTCGTAGAGAGGCATCTATTGACTTGTGAATTGTTTGGATTGGTTGTTTTTTTAATTGATTTTGAATAATCCATACTCTCTTTTTTCCTTCATAAATTCTTTTCTTAATTTTGTTTCTAAACTGGAAAGTTGAAGCATTAGGATCGAACACCATTTAGATTTCAATATATACTAATATCATTGAAGAAATAAGAGGCTTAACTGCTTTAGCACTTCCCGTCTTTTTCTGTAATTTTTGTAATTTGTCAATATTCAACCTTTTAATTCACGCCAAACAATTATTCATTGATTAGATAAAATTCCTGTTTCACTGCATGCATTTTTTCCCCTTTGTCCATATTTGAACTTTTTTTTTTTAAGTTTTCCTCTTATGTTTTGTGTTTTTTATGGTTTTTCAAATTCTGGTTTAATGGAACGTGTTGATGCTTTTTCTTTTTTCTCTTTGGGAAATAAAATAGAAATAAAATAAGAAATCTTTGCTGAGTAATATGTGATGAAAGTTTTTAACTTTGACCATTTTCTGTTCTTTAACATTTTTCTGTTAAGCAAATTTTGTCACTTTTTTCCTGTTACCTTGGATATATTGGTGTGGGTGAATTATATTTTAGTTTGGTTGAAATTGCTTGCATGTATAGTTTTTCGATTCTGAGAGAGATGAGCTTTTGTTCTATATTCATTATGATGTTCCCATGGAAGAATGAATCTTGTAATATTGGTGCCATTTAGATAGTTTTATTTATAACTGATGTTTTAGAGAAAGGCTTGATGCTGATAACAACAGTCATAGAGTAATGATGTTAGTTGAAACCATGAGATTGTCTTGACTTGAATGGGTGTTTAAAGCTCTTGATATTGTAAAAAAAAAAGTTGAAACCATGAAATTTTAAGTAAGTTAAGACAATAACTGTTGATGTTGGTTCCCAAACTATATAAACAAATTTGGGTTCTTGTTTTTGAACAATAAATCTAAAGGCAGACATCTTTTTGGGAAACTCCAATACTTTTGTATTTTTGTTATTGTTTTATTTTAACCCCAATTGGTCATTGGGTTTCAATTCAACCACAAATTCTAGAACACTTAAAAAGAAAATCACCCCAACATTCTTACATTTTTTCAGGTTTTCTTCTTTCTTTTTCTTTTGACCCTTTTTGTCTCCTTCAACTCCTTCTTTTGACTAAGTTTTTCTCATATTGGGAGGTATCAAATATATATAGACAATTATTTTATATATATATTTGCTTTGAGCTTGACTTCTTCCTTCCTTCTATGAAAACTGATTGATTTCTAAATAGAAAGTATGGGTTTTATATATATGATTTCTATTCAACTTTTTTTCCCTTGTCCTTTATCACCACTGTTCTTCCTTTGGAAAGAGAAAAAAAGACTCATGGTCATGAAAATGGAGATTAATTTGTTGGCAGAATCTCATTGTTGAGCATTATTGATGTAGGATAGGTAGGCTAGCTACATTCAGCTGCAAACACCAAGGATGACGTCCGACTTGCCTAATGTACCTTCCATGTATGATTTTCTTTATGTTTTTCTTTTCCCAAGCTCTATTATTTTGTTATATATGTATTGAATTTGTTGATTGAATTTTTTCTAATAATGCGAGACGTGATCCCGATTTCATGGAGTGGTATGGGAAAATGGTCAAGTTCTCATTCGAGGTTTATCGTAAGTACATTTTAGCTTTTCTTTTGAAAATTATATATATATATTATATATATATATATATATAAACTCTTTTCTTGTAGGTTGCTGTATTGTTGATATTCTTTGCTTACTTAGCTATTCTTTGGATCTATATTACCTTATGAAGTAGCTTGAACTCGAGACCATGGAAGCTTTGGTATATGATCAAAGCGGTTGGAAACTCCAAAAGAAAGTAAGTCTTTACTCTTAATTTGTTTAGATCCTTCAATTATATTTTCCTACACTTCACTTAGAAGGTTTACTTTGTTCTTTAGTATTACATTATCTTATCACTTAACAGAGTTGATTTGCTATCACAGATGATGGAGAAAATCATGAACCCACCCAAACTACGGTAGGCATTCTATATAAATTATGATTAGAATTTGTCTCCATTGAATTTTTTTTCATATACCTTGAAAATTGAATTACTTTTAATGCATTTTCATTTCATAGGATAAAGGAAAAAGGAAGTTTGGATGAGGACACTTGTGTTAGAAAAAAATCCAAACCTTCGAATTGTGAGAAAGCTATAAGTACTGAAGATATTGCCAAAGATTCCAACAACAATGGTAATTAATCTGTACTTATTATTAACTACTATGTTACTCAAACTTGAATGTCAATGTTAATATGAAATTGGAAAGGCTTAAATTATTAAGCAAAGCTAATTGGAAAGGCCATTATGATGAACCGATGATGTAGTTGTAAGTTGATCAACACTCTTTCGTGTTATGCTAATTGTTCAGCAAGTTATTGCTTAGATAAAGACTTGGATTATTAGAAGGGCCATATTAGAAATTTTAGATTCTTGTCGATTCTGCATACTTTTCTAGATGAAACTCTTTGTGTTCTAAGTTGCATAATTTGCTATATGTAATTAAATACTGATGAAACTACCTCCACGAATATAACGATAGTTATAAAATTGTTTTCCTACTACACAATGCAATTATAGATTTATGTTTCCTTTTGCATATTGCGAGATCAAGCTTCATTTGTACAATTGGCAAGGAAATATATGAAACGTGTAGCATTAGAACTTGATGCAATCGAGTGGACTAGGAGAAAGAATCAAATTAAATTATACATTTCTAAATTAGATTTTTGGCATTTTTATAATATTTTATTTTTTTATTTTTCATGACCTTTAGCGGCGTTTTTAAGAAAAGCGCGCTAAAAGTATAATATTTAATTTTTTTTTATTTTTCATGACATTTAGCCTTAAAAACGCCGCTACAAATAATATTTTAATTTTTTTATTTTTATGATAGTTAGCGGCGTTTTTGCTAAAAAGCGCCATTAAAGGTCATGTTCTTTAGCGGCGTTTGTAGGAAAAACGCCGCTAAAAGCCCCTACATTTAGCGGCGTTTTCCTTAAAAGCGCCGCTAAAAGCCCCTACCTTTAACGGCGTTTTTTTAAAAGCGCCGCTAAAAGCCCCTACCTTTAGCGGCGTTTTTTCAAAAGCGCCGCTAAAAGCCCATACCTTTAGCGGCGTTTTAAAAAGCGCTAAAAGCTCCCTACCTTTAGCGGCGTTTTTTCAAAAGCGCCGCTAAAAGCCCATACCTTTTGTGGCGTTTTTTTTAAAAGCGCCGCTAAAAGTCCATACCTTTAGCGGCATTTTTTCACAACAAACGCCACTAAATTTTGCGGCGCTTTCTATAGCGGCGTTTTTTGCGGCGCTTTCGTAAGCGCCGCAAATACTATTAGTGGCGCTTAAAAACGCCGCTAAAAGCCCAAAAAAACGCCGCTAAAAGTCTGTTTTGGTGTAGTGTTGGCAGAAAAAAGAAAGAGAAAAATGGACTTAATAGAACTCAAAACATGGGTGTCCCAACCCAAAGGGACCATACAGCACATGCAATGAAAGTTCCTTAAGAAAAATAAATTGGTGAGCCATTTGGACGTAAGTGTTTAAGTGGGAGATTTTTTTTCCAATACATAATTTAGTCTTTGTAAGTCACTTTTCCATCTGAACAAACTGGTAATTCTGAGTTGCATGGGTGAAAATTGGATGGCTAAGTTTGTGTCTTTAAATCAGGTTTTAAAATGGTAGTCTTAATTACACGTTATGTGATGGAATGAAATTGTCTTCACTTGTTGTCCTTGTTGCAAGCTTTTTAGAATCTTGAATTGTTTACAGTTATTCTTTTTGGTCAAATGCTTCTTGGATATCCTTAGAAGCTGGTAAATTGATTGAAGTGGTTTTGCATTCATATGCTTTGACTCACAGTTGTTGTTTTTTAAAAGAAAAGATAAATTACATCAAATCAATTGCTTAAAAGCATCACTCGCTTTGTCTTTTTATAAAACCTCTATGATTTTGTTTGGAGCCACATCAAGAACCTGTAAGCTTCACTTCCATGTTAGACTCAGTTTGGCTAATTGATCTGCAATTATGTTGTGTTCTCTAAGCACATGTCTGATTCGCCATTGTCCTTCAGATCTCATAATTCGTTGGACCCTTCTAAGCATAGTAATATCTGAATTCTCCAACTGGATATCAATCAAAGCCTGGACCACATCAGGATTATCGGTTTGAATTGTTGCTCGTCTAAATCCTCTATTTAACAGTACAAGAAGCCCATCCAGGATAACCCATATTACAGCCTCAAAAGGTGAACATTTCCGCAAGTATCAATTAAATCCCAAAATTCAATTTCCAACTTGATCCCGCAGCACACCTCTAGCAGAAGCATTCTCTGTATCTCTAGCCACTGTACCATCAGTGAATAAATGGACCCACTTATCGACATGAGAATTAAAGCTCGACCTCAGAGTATTTATCTTGTGACCACTGTGTTGTAATTCAAATTGTTGAGCCCAACTAATGGAGGCTTTAACAACTTCGGTTGTCGACCAAGTAACATTTTGGAAGATGAAAAGATTTCTATTCTTCTAGATACATCAAGAAATTAATCCAAAAAGACACGAACAAGTAACGCCATGATCCTGCACTCTCATATGGCAACAAAGGTTAGAAGATAACCAAACCTGAAAAGTATCAGAAAAGAACCTTTGTTGTTGTTCCGTTGGTATCACATGCATCCAAACTTCCTTTGCTGTTGGGCAATCTCGAAGCACACGGGTAATATCCTCAAATCCATGTCTACATATAGGGCAAGAACTGCTATATCCAATCCTTTGCCTTGTATGCTCCGAATTCGTTAAAAGTCTCTGCTTAGATGCCAATCAAAGGAAGAATCTCACTCTTTGTGGTCCCTAATACTTCCATGTATTCTTCCAAAAGTCCTCTCTAGGGTTCCAAGTATCTTCTTTTAAAGACCAGTAAGCACTATGTACTGAAAAGGAGCCTGAAGCTGAACAAGCCCAAATCACCCTATCCGAACCCGAATTAGGATGAGGAGGTGAGATACTAACAATACGATTGATCACTTCATCATACAACCATATACAAAACAGATCCAAATTCCAACAGACGTGACCAAATCCCTTAGAGTGTAATCCATGTCAAGATTAGCATAAAAAGGGATTTGCGAACTTAATGGACCAATACCTAGGATCTAGGATTCTTTCCAGCAACGAATATTAGCACTATCTTCAATGGACCAAGCTAAGTTCTCATGAAAAAGAGGCCATACCTTAGAGAGGGACTACAAAAAATGTGAACATTGACTCCTGGCAATTGAATCTAGAAGTTGCTCTTTCCAACCATATTTTGAACAAAAGACATGAACCCACAATATGTTATCTGTAGAGACAAATTTTGTAATGACCCAAAATTCACGGGCATCAGAAAAGTACATTATCGGGCCTCCGTCTTAGTAAATCGAGTTCGAAAATGATTATTAGAAATATTTATGAGTCTAGTGATGTGTTTAATTAGGTTTAAATTAGGTGAATTTAGCTTAATTTAGAGTAATTAGTGAAAAGGACTAAATTGAATAAGGTGTAAAAGTTTAATTATAAAGTAAAAGAAAATAAGAGGGACTAAATAGGTAAATAAGCCAATGGCTTAAGATGAGGCGGCAATACATGGAAAAATCTTAGATTTTTCTTGATTTATATTATAAAAATATTATTTAATTAAAACATTATAAATTATATTAATTAAAGTTAAGATATTATATTATAGGAAATGAATAAAATAAAGACAATTGTATGATAAATAAATTAAAAATTTGCCAGATGGATGGTGATGATATTGTACAAATGTACAAAAATATGTGTACAATTGTAGTATTTATACTTGTTATTAAATAGATATTTATTATAGTGTATTATTATTATTATTAATTTATTAAATTAATAATTTATATTAATTATATTATGAGATTTTTATAGGATAAATAAAGTAAAACATGACAAATGTAGGGTGATGATGAAATACATGTGTAATAATATGTATGTGTACAATTGTAATACATGTAATTGATATTAAATAGATATTAATTTGTTATAATTATGATATATTATATGATGAAATAAAATGAAGAAAAGTGGATGGGGATGATTTATTACAATTGTATAAATAAAAATATATACATTTGTAATATTTATATTTAAATTGGAAAATAGATATTTATTAATTATTATTATTAAGTTAAAGATATTTATTAATTAAATAATTAAATTATAAGATTTTTTGTTTGATAAACAAATTAAATAATGACAATTGTAATAAATTTATTAGTACAAATGTAAAATAAATATATGATTACTTATAATTTAAGCTAAAAGATATTTGTTATTAAATAATTATTATATATTATATTATTATAACATAAAGTAAATAAACTAAAAAGAAATAAAAGCAAAAGCAAAACAAAGAAGAAAGAAACAGAGGCATTCGAAACAGAGCTGGAAAAAAAAAGAAAGAAAAGAAAAAGGAAAAACTAAGGGTTTAAGGTTTAAAGCTTTGATTGGTAAGTCAATTAAGCCCTTTTTATTTAATTTTGATGTTTTAGAAGCTTTAAAACAAAGTTTTGCTGAAAATAAGTTGAGGTTTTTGGAAGTTTATAGGTTTTTAAGCATGGTTCATGTTGGACAAATTGTTGAATTAGGGATTTAATTGAATGAATTTCAAGTTAGATTTGATAAAGGGATTAAATTGTAAAAGAAGCTATAAGTTTTGTGTTGTAGGGACTAAATTGAGAAAAATTCGAAATTAGGGATTTATGCTGAAAATTTAATAGTTAAATTTGAGTTTGGTCAAAATTTGAATAGAAATAAAGTATGAATTGAGTTAGGAAAGTAAGTGAACTTAGTTAGGATCAAATTGAGAATAAGAAATTAAATAGAAATTCAATTATTATTGTAAAAAAAATTAATGCTGTAATTAATAGTATAATTATTTCAATTTTCGTAGCTAATAAAGAATTCGAGGCATCGGCACAAAAAGGGAAGGAGAAGGTCGTAGAGAAGTAACTGCCAATTTCGGGTTTGTATTACTATAATTCAAATTATTTATTTATTCATTAAATGTTAAATTAATTTATGTATATAGTAAGTAAATTATAAGGTAAGTGTTTTTGTTGAATTGAATGAAAATTGAGTTGAATGATGAATATGTATTGAAATTGAATTGTATGTGGATTGAAATGGAAAAGTATATTGAATTGAGTTGTAATTAAATTGAGAATGAAATTGAAATTGAGAAGTAATATGGAATACCCTATTAACTAGTCGGGTTGAGTTGGATATAATTGGTATGCCATAGGATTTGGAAGAGTACGGGATTTATCGGCTTTGCCGATCAGGCACTTTATGTGTCGTATTTCAGGCACCTCGTGTGTCATATCAGGCACCTCGTGTGTCGTTTTAGGCACTTATGTGTCGTATACTGATCAGGTACTATGTACTGTTTTAGGCACAATGTGCCGTACTGGTGTGTTTGGGTTGGAATCCGTGTATCCGTCAAAGTCCGGATTGTTAATAGGGTGAATAATTGAAATGAGAAAATCAAATGAATTTGATCGATTGTAGTATTGAATATGAAAAAAATTTAAAATTGTGGATTCAAATTGAGATTGAAAATGAAAGACATGAACTTAATGTTCATGCAGTGATTGAAATTGAAGAATAGCTAAAAATTGTATTGTTATTGTTAATTAATGAAAGTTTAAGAATGAATTGATATTTGAGAAATTGGATAGTTACATGCTTGGTAATTATAATTCTTTATTGCTATTATAATTTGAATTATGGTAATACCACTGAGTATGGAATACTCAACGTGACGGTTGATTTTTTGTGCGCAGGTTGATAGGAGTCCAGTTGTGTCGGTCCAAAGATCCGAACGATCCCGACTCCAGCATAAATATTTTGGTGATGTTTTCTTCCTTTAAGTGAAAGTGGCATGTACATAGGGATTATAATGGTTATTTTGGTATGTTATATAATTTTGTTGTAAAGAAAGGTATTTGGTGTTTTGATGATTAAATTAGTGAAATGGTAGAAATTGTTTATGGCATTGGTATTGAATTGAAATGGTTTGAATAGTTTTATGAGCTAATTAGAAATGATAATAGGGTTTTCATTAATTAAGTTGTTAAGTCAATATGTTAAGTATGATTTAAGTATATTTGAGTATATAAATGCATTGGTTGAAATACTGGAATTGGTTTGGTTGCGACTTGAAATTTACATGGAAGGTTAAATATTTATAAATGGGTTATATTGAATTTTGAATTTTTTTATTTAAAAAAAATGAATGAAGTCAATTAGCAAAAATTTATATGAATTTATGATTATATTATAATATGATTGTTATTTATTTAAGAATTATTTGTAAATTGTTCGATATGTTCGATAATGCCTTGTAACCCTGTTTCGGTGACGGTTTAGGGTTAAGGGGTATTACAAATTTAAACCCAATCTTCATAAGAAACGACATATTTTGATCATGCAAATGTCGAAATCCAAGACCACAACGAGACTTAGGTTGACAGATGGAGTCCCACCCTACTAAAAGTTTTTTGGATGGCAACTAGAACTCTCTCAAATAAACTGCCTTACTAAACATTCAATCTCTGCATAAATTCCTTTCAGTATCAACATAGACTGCATAAAATAGTTCGAAATGGAAAGTAGAACAGACTATGCTAGGGTTATTCTACCAACGATGGATAACTTCCTCATATCCCAAATTTGCAATTTACGACTCACCTTTTCTACCATAAAGCTCAAGGTATTATTAGTAACCCTATCATGCAGGAGAGGTACCCCTAAAAAAATACTAAGGTTCTGAACTTCTTGAAAACCAAACATTAAACTAATACGATTACTTACATCATCTTCAATTCCTTTAGAAAAGTAAATATTACTTTTCCGAATGCTGATCTTGTATCCAGAAAACTCACAGAAATGGTTCAAAACATTTTCAAATAAATGGGCTTGATCAAGCTCTACTTTGCAAAAAGTAACCAAGTCGTCTGCAAAGAACTTATGGGAAAGCATAAGACCCGTTATTGAGAGATGAATTGGCCTTCACCTACCAACATTGATTTCCGATCAAATAGTATAACCAAGCCATTCCATGCACAGAATGAAAAGATATGGCGATAATGGACATCGTTGTCGAATCCCCCTAACCGGCTTAAATTTCTAAGTAGGAAATCCATTCCATAGAATATGCATAGAAGAATAAAATATGGTCGACATGATCAATTTTCGAAGAAAGTTAGGTATCCTAGCATCTTGCAAAGAAGCACCAATAAATTCTCAACTCACTTTGTCATAAGTCTTTTCCAAATCCAGCTTAATCGCCATCCAATTCTTTCTATTTCGTTTCCTCCACATAGAGTGGATGACTTCTTGCGCTATAATAATGTTATCTGAGATATTGCGTCCAACAATGAATCCAGCTTGCTCATGTGATATAAAATTGGGGAAAATCAATTTAAACCAATTTGAAATCACTTTCATCACCAGTTTATACAAGACAGAACATATACTAATGGGGCGAAATTGGCTAAAGCTCTCAAGATAGTCTTTTTTTTGGGATTAGAACAATCAGGGTTTTATTCAGTTCTGGTTTAATGGGATCACCAGCAAAGATCCCCTGTACCCAACCACAAATAACACTACCAACAATATCCCACTGGCTTTGGAAAAATACGCATGGTAACTATCACTTCCCGGATCTTTCAATGAGCTATGTCAAATAAAGCCCTCTTAATCTTTTTGTTTGTTACCGGTTCCTCCAAGAAAGCAATGCCCGAAGAATTAAGGCGTGGAAAAATATTAGTCAGAAGGTCCCTCATAGGCTCCAGAATTTCACCATATAACCTCTCAAAAAAACCCACTGCCTCTTTTTGAAGAATACTCTAATCAGAACACCACTCTCCATTATCAAGGTGCAAGGCCATGATACGATTAAACTTCCTTCTCTGTACCATACGGCTATGAAAAAAATTGTATTTATGTTACCAAGTTGAAGCCAGTCGCACCTTTCCTTTTGTATCCATAATAGCTCATCGTGGTTAAGCATATTTTCCAACTCATCACGAATCTCCATATCTTGTTGGACTAAATGATTAAAATCAGAATGATCTAAAGCCTCTTGGATATTGGAAAGTGTCTTCATGAGATACCGTTTACGGGAACCTAAGAATCCATAAACATTCAAATTCTTCTATTTAATATATGAGGTAAATTCAGTAAGAGAGTCAGTCATATTACTCGCATAGTTCCACTTATTTTTGACAAAAGTGGAGAAATTAGCATGCTTCGTCCACCCCATTAGAAACCTGAAGGGTCTTCCTCTAGCTAAACTGAAGTCCGGTCTAGTATTAAGGAGAATAGGTCTGTGGTAAGATTTAATGCGCGGAAGATGAGAAACTAAACACTACGGGAAAGCTATCACCCATGTGTCATTAGCTAATGACCAGTCAAGTCTTTCAAACGTACCACCTCTTTGCCAAGTAAATGATGGATCAATGTACCCCAAATCTTACAATTCAACCAACAAAGTTGTTAGAAAGATTACATCTCTTTCCAAGGGCACGAAAACTTTTTTATCATAAGGTGAGAGAATAACATTGAAATCGCCCATTATTAATCATGGAGAGGAAATATGCGGTAAAAAAGATTTCAATCCATCCCAAAGTAACCTCCATTTCCTCCTATCAGGATGACCATAAAAAAATAAAAAAAATGGAATTAGCAGGAATACTGTCAACAACACGAAAGAAAATGAATTGAGGATGATTTTGGATAATTTGAATCGGAACAGAATCCTTCCAACCCACCGAGATACCTCTTGAAAAGCTAATAAATTCAACACGGTGAGAAAAATTAAACCCCAATCTGTCAATAATACAATTTTCTTTTTTACCGCTTAATCTCGATTCCAGTAAACACAATTGATGGTCTTCAAACTAACTAATAGTTCGACAAAGGCAAGCGCACCTATCGAACAGTAGTTTAGCTATGGTGAGTCCGGAATATCGTATCCACGAGGACTAAAAGTACTAGTAATTACTATCTTTTTATTATTTAGCCTAATAATTAAAGGGGTGTTTTAATCTAAAATCTAACTAACTAACTATGAACGCGACAGAGAGTGAAGAAAGTAATCGAATAAACCAATGAATAAAGACAATACCCAAGGAAGAATCCACCTAGACTTCACTTATTATTCTGACTCTGAATTAAACGATTTATTCACCTGGCTTGATCCGTAGAAATCCCTAAATTATGTTAATATCTCTTTCGAGACTAAAAACAACTGACTCTAGGTTGATTAATTGAAATCTCTTTCTAATTAAAACCCCTATCGTCGCATTAACTCGATTTATGGATTCCTTATTAGATTTGACTCTAATCCTAGCAGATTTATGTCATCCTATTTCTAGGGTTGCAATCAACTCCGCTTAATTATGCTAGATCTACTCTTAAAACAGGACTTTTGCTCCACTTTGAATAAGCATATCAATCTTGAATTAATATCCTGAAAATATTAAAGCAAGGGTTTAGAACACATAATTAAGAACAAGAACAAGTATTTATCATGTAATTCAAATAATTAAATAATAAGATTCATCGTAGGTTTCATCCTCCCTAGGTATTTAGGGAGTTTAGTTCATAACGTAAAAGGAAAACATCTTAGAATCAAAGAAAACAACAAGACATAAAGAACCAAAAACTTCTAAGGAACTTGATGGAGATCTTCAATCTTGGAGTGGATCTGCTTCTGAGATGATTCTGACGGCTTCCTTCGAGTAATTTCTTCGTTCTACTCTGCCTCCTCCCTTAGGTCCTCTCCTAGTGTGTATTTATAGACTTTAGAATGCTCAGAAACCCTAAAAATTGGGTTTTTTCACGTAACAGGGAAGCAGGGTGCGAAATTGACACGGGCTGGCACATGGGCGTATGGCCAGCCCGTGTGGCTCACATGGGTGTGTGCCCAGCCCGTGTGGATCCTGAAAACTCTTATTTTGGCCCCTTTTTCGCTCCTTTTTCTCCCAAATGCTCTCCTAAGTATAGAAACATGAATTTAAGGGATTAGGAGCATCAAATTCACTAATTCTCATCATAAAGCATCCAAAAATATGCCAAGCATGGAATTAAAATATGCTACATTTATGGTTTATCAAATATCCCCACACTTAAGCATTTGCTTGTCCTCAAGCAAAATCCTCAACTCACAATTAAAATTAAGCTTTCTCAATTCATAATTCTCATCAATAATGTTTTATCATAATTCATAAATAATCACACATTGATAATTTAACTAAAAGAGCATTAAAGATTCAAACAATCTAAGTCATATATTTTTAAAGCATGAAAACATTGGTATTTCCCCTTATCTAAATAATTACCTTTAATTCAAAACCGACAAGATTCGACATCCTCACTAAAGATTCACTCAAATCACTCAAAGTGTTTAAGGTTCAAAAATTAAGCACTCAAAAGTCAAACATGAAAAGTTATTACCATAGGCTTGCATGAAAATCAAATCTCCACCACTATAAAATGAGATGATACACAAATCAAAAGGTCTTTAAAGGGTTGTAATGGGGCTTGGGTTAAAGGTGTGGATAAAGGCTGAAAAAGAAGGTTAAAATCGATATCGAATTGACAATTTACCTAACTAGAAAAATAAACTAATACTGAATAATTACATCAATTGAAAACTTATCAATAATAACACGAGCTTCTTCTCAAAATGTGAAATTAACCGTTTAAGCTCAAATAACATAGAACTAGTAATAATTAAAATAAATGTACACATATATATATATATTCACTTTTTTTTAAATTTTACTTTTTTTTTCACTTTTTTTTTGAGTTGTGGATAAAAAGAGATAATTTAAAAACTGAAACAAAAGAACATAATTAGACAACTGACCAAATCAAATCTCGACAAAAAGGGAGTCAATACGATAGGAAAACTTATCAATGAATCAAAAAGAATGAGTTATGAGTTAATATTAAGGGTAGATCAAGAAACGGTTTATTAGGCTCAAAGGGGTTCACTAAGGGTTAATTATGAAGGTAGGCTTTTAATGGGATAAGTGGGTTAAAACCTAAGTGCCTTTATCATCTCAGTATATCAAATCAAAAGTGTGGTCTCGACATGCATAATCGAAGCAAGTTCTAGAATAACAAATCAATATTGACACACTCATAACCAATAATAAAGTGAGCAAGAAAAGTGTATGCTCTTAAAGGCTCAAAATCTTACAAAAATTATGGTTTTTGATGTCAATCTTGCAAATTTCAAACTTCAAGGTAATACCTCAATTTAGGGAAACAACCTAAAAATTTTAATTCTGAAAATAGACTTCTCATGCTTAATTCTCTAATGTCTTAAATTTTAAACAATCAATGCACAATTACCTATGAATTTAATCTAAAACACATCAATGATAATCACAAATCAATAAGAATTCATTCTAATAGTAATATGAGAAAATTACTTGAATACAAGACATAATTCAGGGATTTTCTAATAATCATATAAATAACCTCCCAACACTTAAGATGTATATTGTTCTCAATGTATGAATTGATAAACCATAAAAGTAACACATTTTAATCCCACACTTAGCGTGTTTTTGGATGTTTATTTATAGAATTTGGTGAATTTGATACTCCTAATCCTTTAAATTCATGTTTTTATACTTAATAGAGCATAAGGGAGCAAAAGGAATGGAAAACGGGCCAAAATCGGACAAAACGGGCCATCTTAAGGATCCACATGGCCAAAGCCGCACCACACGGCCTGAACACATGCCCGTGTGGACCACACGGGATGGACACACGCCCGTGTGCCAGCCCATGTCGATCGAGAGCCATATAAATTCTCACACGGCCTGGTCCTCCTCACATGAGTTGATCACACGCCCGTGTCCCTATTGTACCCTGCTTTGTTTTCACACGGAAAAAGCCAATTTTTAGGGTTTCTGAGCCTTAGTCTATAATACACATCAGAGGGAGACCTAAAGGGACATGCAGAGTAGATCGAAGAAATTACTCGAAGGAAGCTGTTGGAATCATCTCGGAAGCAAGATCCACTCCAAGATTGAAGATCTCCATCAAGTTCTTTAGAAGTTTTTGGGTTCTTTATGTCTTGTTGTTTTCTTAATTCTATGATGTTTTCCTCATACGTTATGAACTAAACTCCCTAAATACCTAGGGAGGATGAAACCTAGATGAATTTTATTATTTAATAAATCTGAATTACGTGATAAATACTTGATATTGTTCTTAATTATGTGTTCTTAATCCTTATTTGATATTTTCAGGAATATTAATTCAAGTTTAATGTGCTTATTCAGTGGAGCAAAAGTCCCTGTTTAAGAGAAGATCCAACATAAATAAGCGGAGTTGATTGCAATCCTAGAAATAGGACGACATAAATCTGTCGGATTAGAGTCAAATCTAATAAGGGAATCCATAGATCGAGTTAATGCGACGATAGGGGTTTTAATTAGAAAGAGATTTCAATTAATCAACCTAGAGTCAGTTGTTTTTAGTCTTGAAAGAGATATTAACATAATTTAGGGATTTCTACGGATCAAGTCAAGTGAATAAATCATTTAATTCAGAGTCAGAATAATAAGTGAAGTCTAGGTGGATTCTTCCTTGGGTATTGTCTTTATTCATTCGATTATTCTCTTCACCCTCTGTCGCGTTCATAGTCATTTAGTTAGTCAATTAGTTAGTTAATTTTAGATTAAAAATAAATCCCTTAATTATTCGGCTAGATAATAAAAAGATAGTTATTACTAGTAATTTTAGTCCTTGAGGATACGATATTCCGGACTCACCAAAGCTATACTACTGTTCGATAGGTGTGCTTGCCTTTTTCGAAATATTAGTTAGTTTCGAGCCCATCATGAATATATATAATGACAGTATAAGTAGAATATCATAAGAGAGGGAGAGAAGTGAAACTGCCCTGAATTTGGATGAAGTCCTCAAATTAGTGACTAGCGGAATTGTAGAGAAGGCTAAATGTAGTGCATGATTCTGAGCAAGCTATGTAGTGCATGATTCTGAGCAAGCTATTAAGAAAATAAACACAACTGGTGGAGAAGATTAAAGGATTACTCAATTAGGAACAACCATAATAACTAAAATATAGTTCAAAATATAATAGACAAGTCTTTAAAAGACGATAAGAAACATAAAAAACAAATAAAATAAAAATAAAAATAAAAATAAAGACAAAAATAGAAATAGAAATAAGATAAAATAAGAAGAAAAAATAAGAAAAGAGAAAAGGGGTTAGGGTTTTTATGGGGTGACACAGTTGTATGAGGGTCCTTGTTGGGCCACACGGTCGTGCCACACGCCCGTGTGGCTTGTTTTCAACTCGTGTTTGTCGAGGGAAAAAATAGCCCAGTCTTCACACGGCCTCGAACATGCCCGTGTGTCCAGGCCGTGTGGTCTACACGGCCGAGTCGCACGGCCATGTTTATCGTCCTTCGCTTCTCCTACGCTAGTGTGACCTCCCACACGCCCGTGTGGCTAGGCCGTGTCTCGCACACGACCGTGTGCCTTGCCCGTGTAACCCTCTGACTTGTTTTAAAATTCAAAAAAAAATTACTCCAGGTTTCACACGGCCTAGGACATGCCTGTGTGTCGAGGCCGTGTGGTCCACACGGCCGTGTCACACGCCTGTGTGGTTTAATTTAAGGCCGTGTCTCTGTCGAATTTTGGAAAAATTTTAGCCCTATTTCCATACGATCAAGAACACGCCCGTGTGTCCAGGCCGTGTGGGTCAAAAACATGCATTTAAACATGAAAAGAAGTAAAAATAAACTAATTAGTAGGGTTAGTGCTCGAGTTGCCTCCCGAGAAGCGCTTATTTAGATTCTAAGCTCGACTTACCTCTCATTCGCATGGTCATGGTGGTTTGAGAAGTTGAAACTCCTCTCTCCTGCTATCAGTTCTAACATCAAAATAAGGTTTAAGTGGAGTACTATTTACCTTAAAAGTACCAAATTTAGAATGAGTTACCTCGACTGTACCGTATGGGAAAACATTTAGTATCGTAAAGGGAATTGCTTTGTCTGCATTAGGCTTTGAAGTGACAACTCGAGGATCCATTTTATCTAACAGTACCTAGTCCCCAACCTTAAATTGATTGGTTCTATCCTTAAGCTCGACATGGTGCTGCTTCTGTTCCTCTTTGACATAAGTCCGCCATTCGTCTAGTTCATCTATCTGTAGCATTCGTCTTTCATGGATGGTTCCATTGTTGGCGCATGAACCAGAACTTGGATCATTTGTGTTTTTCAAAAGAGTTTCCTGTAAAGAGGGTTGAATCCCATGATTAGTCTTATTAACAGGATTTATAGAATCGTCTTTATTACTTGATGTCTTAACTGAATCACGAGCTTGGAGCGTGGTCGTATCATCACCTACACGAAGTGTGAGTTCACCTGTACCAACACCAATGATAGTTCTAGCAGCTTGCCAAAAAGAAAGCGCCCTAAAATTAAAGGGACATCACTATCCTCATCCATGTCTAGGACAACAAAGCCAACTGGGAATATGAATTTATCAATTTTTACGAGTACATCTTCAACAATACCCCTAGGAAATCTAATGGTTTTATCTGCTAATTGAATGCTCATCCTAGTTTGTTTGGGTTTCCCAAGACCTTGTTGTTTAAACATTTTATAAGGCATGACATTAATACTTGCCCCTAAATCAGCTAAAGCATTATTTACATTTAAACTACCAATTAAATAAGGAATTGTAAAACTCTCTGGATCCTTTAATTTGTTGGGTAGTTTATTTTGTAAGATAGCTGAGCACACTGCATTTAGCTCCACGTGCGACAAATCATCTAACTTCCGTTTGTTTGCCAAAAGCTCCTTTAAAAATTTAACTGAGTTGGGCATCTGCGAAATAGCTTCAATAAGCGGTAAGTTAATATGCAACTTTTTCAAAAGTTTAAGAAATTTACCGAATTGTTTATTTGTGCGGTCTTTCTTTGTCGCATTGGGATATGGCACACGAGGTGTATACTCCTTACTTACCGGTTTTTGTTTACTGTGGCTTTCATCAACCTTACCTTTACTTACCACGCTTTCTTGCCTTGGTTCTGGTTTGGACTCAACTAACCCTTCTTCATCTCGAACAGTAATCGCATGGAGTTGCTCTCTTGGGTTAGTTTCGATTTTTCTAGGTAAGCTACCTTGTGGTCTTTCTGAGATCAACTTAGCAAGCTGACCTATTTGATTCTCGAGCCCTTGAATCGACGCTTGCTAATTTTTAAGTGCTGTTTTAGTGTTTTGGAAACGTGTTTCTGACACCGAAATGAATTTCGTTAGCATCTCCTCAAGGTTCGGCTTCTTCTCCTGCTGGTAAAGTGGTTGTTGAAAACTTGGAGGAGGTTACGGTCTTTGATTACCTTGACCACCCCACGAGAAATTGGGATGGTTCCTCCAACCTACATTATAAGTGTTACTATAGGGATTATTTTGAGGTCTAGAATTGTTACCTATATAGTTGATTTGTTCGTTCTCTGTGCTAGGGTTGTAGGATAGATATTCTGTGTTGTTCACCCCTCCTCCATTTGTATCGCACTGCATCACCGGATGTACCTGTGTAGAACCATACAAACCATCAAATTTTTTATTTAAAAGCTCTACCTGGTTAGATAACATGGTGACCGCGTCAAGGTTGAAAACACCGGCTGCTTTATTAGGCTTTGTCCTCATGACTTGTCACTGATAGTTATTCAGTGACATCTCTTCGATAAATTCGTAAGCTGCTTCAGGTGTTTTGTTATTCAGAGTCCCACCGGCGGCTGCATCGATTAGTTGCCTAGTTGAGGGGTTCAAACCGTCGTAGAAGGTTTGAACCTGTAACCATAAGGGTAACCCATGGTGGGGGCACCTTCTCAATAAGTCCTTATACCTTTCACATGAATCGTAAAGCGTTTCTAAATCTATCTGCACAAAAGAAGAGATATCATTCCTCAACTTTACCGTTTTAGTCGGTGAAAAATACTTTAATAGAAACTTTTCGGTCATTTGTTCCCAAGTAGTGATGGAACCTCGTGGTAACGAGTTCAACCACTATTTAGCTTTATTCCTCAATGAAAAGGGAGATAACCGTAAGCGGATGGCATCATCAGAAACGCCATTAATTTTAAAAGTGTCACAAAACTCTAAGAAATTAGCCAAATGAGTATTTGGGTCTTCGTCCTGCAAACCATCAAACTGAACAAACGGTTGAATCATTTGAATAGTGTTAGGTTTCAGTTCAAAATTATTTGCAGCAATAGCAGGTCTAATAATACTCGATTCAGCCCCAGTTAAATTGGGCTTAGCATAATCATACATAGTATGAAGAGCAAGATTTTGATTCACCGGATTCACGGCAACCACAGGAGGTAGCGGATTATTCTGATTATCACCCATCTCCTCGGTAATATTGGTATCGTCCTTTTGCTCTTCCTCTATATACTGTAGACTTCGCCTTATTTCTCTACGATTTCTGCGAGCTGTGCTTTCGATTTCACTATCAAATAATAGAGGTCCGGTCGGGTTTCTTCTAGTCATAAACTAAAGACACCTGCCAGAATCAAAACAAAAGAAAGATTAGAAACAAATAATAAAATAAAAATAAAAAAATAAATTGCAGAAAATAAAAAATGGCTAATGGAATAAAAATTAAGTGTTCTTAATATTTTAGTCCCCGGTAACGGCGCCAAAAACTTGATGGTCTCAAAACTAACTAATAGTTCGACAAAGGCAAGCGCACCTATCGAACAATAGTATAGCTATGGTGAGTCCAGAATATCGTATCCACGAGAACTAAAAGTACTAGTAATTACTATCTTTTTATTATTTAGCCTAATAATTAAAGGGGTGTTTTAATCTAAAATCTAACTAACTAACTATGAACGTGACAGAGAGTGAAGAAAGTAATCGAATAAACCAATGAATAAAGACAATACCCAAGGAAGAATCCACCTAGACTTCACTTATTATTCTGACTCTGAATTAAACGATTTATTCACCTGGCTTGATTCGTAGAAATCCCTAAATTATGTTAATATCTCTTTCGAGACTAAAAACAACTGACTCTAGGTTGATTAATTGAAATCTCTTTCTAATTAAAACACCTATCGTCGCATTAACTCGATTTATGGATTCCCTTATTAGATTTGACTCTAATCCGACAGATTTATGTCATCCTATTTCTAGGGTTACAATCAACTCCGCTTAATTATGCTAGATCTACTCTTAAACAGGGACTTTTGCTCCACTGAATAAGCATATCAATCTTGAATTAATATCCTGAAAATATTAAAGCAAGGGTTTAGAACACATAATTAAGAACAAGAACAAGTATTTATCATGTAATTCAGATAATTAAATAATAAGATTCATCGTAGGTTTCATCCTCCCTAGGTATTTAGGGAGTTTAGTTCATAACGTAAAAGGAAAACATCTTAGAATCAAGAAAACAACAAGACATAAAGAACCCAAAAACTTCTATGGAACTTGATGGAGATCTTCAATCTTGGATTGGATCTGCTTCTGAGATGATTCTGACGGCTTCCTTCGAGTAATTTCTTCGTTCTACTCTGCCTCCTCCCTTAGGTCCTCTCCTAGTGTGTATTTATAGACTTTAGAATGCTCAAAAACCTTAAAAATTGGGTTTTTCCATGTAACATGGAAGCAGGGTGTGAAATTGACACGGGCTGGCACATGGGCGTGTGGCCAGCCCGTGTGGCTCACATGGGTGTGTGCCTAGCCCGTGTGGATCCTGAAAACTCTAATTTTGGCCCATTTTTCGCTCCTTTTGCTCCCAAATGCTCTCCTAAGTATAGAAACATGGATTTAAGGGATTAGGAGCATCAAATTTACTAATTCTCATCATAAATCATCCAAAAATATGCCAAGCATGGAATTAAAATATGTTACATTTATGGTTTATCAACAAATCCCGGACCAAATTCCACTTATATTCATGAAGGACTCAGAGAAATTTACTGCTAGTCCACCCTTTACAATTCCACGAAAAAAAATTAGATCTAAAATCGTATACATTTTTTTTTTAAAAAAAACACAACCTTATTATCTAAGAGGGTCAACTCTGGTCAATTGCTTTTCTATTCTTAAAGAATCGCCTGTTTCAATTTCCCCTTGTTATGAGTTGAAATAATCTCGACCAAGTGGTTCATTGACTTACGCAATGGGACTCGTGAACTTCTAACATGTTTGAAACGGCTGTTTCGGCCATGGTTAATTTTATTAAGTTTTTTGTGACACGTCCACCTCTAATTTTATCACCAGAACCCCTACCAGCTGCACGATCCATGCCCTTCTCCGAGACCAACCCAGTATTCCCTTCCACCTGAGAGTCGACATTTGGGTTCTTATTTTCTTTGAAAATCACCATCGTATGTTTGCTAAGGTCAAGACTGCCAACCATCACCGACGCTGCAATGCCCACCATTCATTCCATCACTAAGTTCTTAGTAGAAAAAGATCCCGGAATAACTCTACTAGTTTCGTTGACTAACCCGTTACCCGAACCATCAGACCCGATGTCCACACCCAGACCTCCATTACCGAAATCAATTGTAGAGGACTAATGCTGCTCCGAGCCCTCCATTGCCCTGTCCAAAAGAGAAGAGGCCTTAACTCCTAGTAATCCACTGAGGTCCAGTCTATTTCTTTCTCCTAGTGATCCACTGAGGTCTAGTCTATTTGTTTCTCTCCCTTAGGCCCTCAGATAACCTATCATCTACAATTTGAAATCTATCAGTCCTCTTGCTAGACGAAACAGACCCAACAGACGACCTACTGGCAGCACTATTAACTCTTACCGGACCTACCATGTTCCTAAAGCCCGATTCATTAAGCTGGTCTTTATCTAATGCTCCACTCCCCAATTGACCGTTGTTGTGTCAAAAAATCTCTTTACTTTGGTGAGGCCCATTAGATATTCTTTTGCTTTTATTGCGTCGAATATCAGTCGATTCATTTATATCACTAGGAAGAATTCCTGCATTTGATTCTATAACGGTCAAGGCCCTAAAACAAGATCCCCCTATCCTTCACCGAATTTTTAACATTCACCTACGAGTTATCCCTAAACTTTCGCCTAGATTTTCTTTCTACCAGCATCCACGACCCGTTTGTGTCGCCCTTCTTCCCTATGTTGTCCACGACCATGCTGTGATTTTCGATATCATTTCAGATAGTGAAGGTCAGAGGTCTTAAATGTGCAAGCTTCCTTTGCATGGACATATCTTCCACAATAAAAATATACCATTGCTAAGAACTCATATTCAACTCTTTGGATTTTGCCATTAATTAGAATTTGCAATATCAATGGCCTATCTAAATTAACATAGATAGCCATTTGGGCAAATCGACCTCTTACTCTATTATCAGTATTCATGTCCAATTTGGCCACCTTCCCAACCATTCCCCCTATTTCCACCGAAATCTTACGCTTATACAAATATCTTGGCAAGCCCAAAAGCCTGGTCCACGACATCACCACATTCAAAAATGCTTGTGTTGGATTAAAGGACACCATCCATGGTTGCATTGTCAACTATTGACCAAATATAATCCAAGGACCTTTTCACAGTCAAGCTTGTTTTGGAATTTGGCCAAGAAGTATCTATTTTCAATATTCATTAGATGAAATGGTGAAGAGGGCTTTCACATGTTATAAACTTTATTCTACAAAACTGAATACCCAATATGACAACCCAGAAGTTTCAAGATCACGATGTTATCCATAACCTAATAAGAATTTGATGGATTCTATCCGAGAATTCAATAGAATGAATGCCATTCATAATAGACTTTTGAATCTCCTTCCAACAAATTAAAGTCATTTTTCTCCTCAAGACTATTCTCGCCAGAAATGGATGAATGACCTATTAGTTTGTCTTTCCAAAAGATTGGTTGTTTAGCAATCAGATCAACCATTTGTTAATTGCTGAAAACGGGTTAAATTTTACTTAAGAATTTATAGCAACTTATAGCAGAAAAGAATAGTAGACAAGAAGAAGAAAGAAAGAAATAGGGAAAAAGTATGGCAAAGAAAAGAAATAGATAATAATTTGAGAATAAGAGAGAAGAACTTATTTATTTTTACTGTGTCTTCCTCAACACTCCTCCCTACTTATATAACAGAGTCTTGGAGCTGTTCTAATCCCTAAAAATCAGAACTACCCACATATTTACAGGCAGTAAGACCGAAACCAACCAAATCATGTGTTTTGATTTGTTTCCAAACTCACTGTATTATTCAAAATAGAAAGAAATAACAATAACTAATAAATGAGTACGTAATAACTACTCCCCTTGTCAACAGGATCTTTGACCTCAAGGATCGAAGGTTAGGGAACGATGTCGCAGATCAGCCAAATCCTTCCAGGTAGCATCCTATGGAAACGAATTTGCCTATTCAATCAACTCCTCGGTCGTTTCCTGGTTTCCCCTATTTACCAATCTCCTATATATAATCCGAACTGGCTGTTTTGGAAGGGTCCCATCCCAATCCATTGTTGGTAGTACAGGTTGAATTGGTTGCTGGCCAACATGATGCTTAAGCTAGGACACATGGAAGGTTGGATGCACTCGTGAGTCCAGGGGTAGTTGGAGGTGGTAGGCGACTTCCTCAATCTTGGCTTCCACTTTGAATGGCCCAAAATAATGAGGAGCTAACTTATGGTTGAAGACCCTCTGGAGGCTATTTTTTTGGTACTGTTGGAGTTTTAGATAAACCCATTCTACCACCTAAAACTGCCGATCACTCCTCCTCTTATCTGCAAAATGTTTCATTCTCTCCTGCGCGCGTTTGAGGTGGAATTGCAACATTTTTCTTGTAGCTTCTCGTTGTTGAAAGCTTCTGTCTACATAAGCCACACCCGACGAACCAGCTAAATAGGAAAAATGATGTGGAGGTGCCTGCCCATATAAAGCTTCATAAGGCGTCTCCTTGATAGCAGAATGGAAAGTGGTGTTATACCACTATTCAGCTAACGACAACCAGCAACTCTATTTTTTTGGTTGTTCCCTAGTCATGCATCGTAAATAATTTTTGAGGCACTTGTTTAGGGCTTATGTTTGTCTCTCTGTTTGCGGGTGATAAGCAGTTGAATGGTGAAATTCTGTCCCAAGCTTAGTGAAAAGTTCCTGTAAAAAATTATTGACAAAGACCTTGTCCCTGTCGAAAACTATGGTGTCCGAAAGACCATGGAGTTTGAAAATATTATCTAAGTAAGCTTGAGCAACTGTTAGAGCTGAGTATGGATGGTCCAAAGCCACAAAGTGCTCATATTTTATCAAACGGTCTAATATGACCCATATGGTGTCCTTCTCCTCCGAAACTGGCAACTCGTCTATAAAGTCTATGTTTATATCTGCCCACGCTCTAGTAGGTATCGACAGTGGCTGCAAGAGTCCCGGTAAAGCTGATGGATTATATTTGTTCCTTTGCCAGACACTACATTCTCTCACCCACCTTTTTATTTCTTTAGACATCCATTTCCAATAGACCCAACCTACCATGCGATGTCATGTGACTATAGTGCCCGAGTGGCCCCCTAAGACACTGTTATGAAAGAAAGTAAAAAGCTCCTTTTGTATTTCTAGATCAGATCCCACCACCAACTTTCCTTTTCTCCTAAGATACGAATCATCCCATGAGTATTTTGGATGGGAGCTAGGATTTTGTTACAATTCGACACACAACTTACTAAATTGTGGGTCGTGTTTCCATGAATTCTGTACACGAGGCCACAATTCTGAGACAACAGAACTTTCCACCATTCAAAACAGTTACTTCGGGGAGTAGTCGGGTTGCCGAGAAAGAGCATCAGCTACTATATTCTTACTCCATTTCCTGTACACAATATCAAAACTATATCCTAGCATTTTGGCCACCCATCTTTGTTGGAAGGGTGTGATGGCCTGCTAGTCGGAAAGGAAACGGAGGCTTTGATGGTCAGTTTGGATCTTGAAATGTTGACCAACCAAATAATGGTGCAATTTCTTAACAGCTAATAGTGTTGCTAGTATTTTTTTCGTAAATAGACAGCGCTTTATGCCTTACCCAGAATGCCTTGCTGAAAAATACCACTGGGTGACCCTGTTGATGGAGGACGGCCCCAACTCTAATATCGCTGGCGTCAGTGTCAACACAAAATTCCTTGTCAAAATCAGGTAGCACTAGGACAGGGGATGAACTGATGGCCACTTTCAAAGCTTGGAAAGCTTCATCGACAGACGTTGTCCATGTCCATTCTCTCTTCTTTAAAAGCTCGGTAAGAGGTTTAGCAATGGTTCCGTACCCCTGTATGAACCTCTTGTATGAACCTCTTGTAGTACCCCGATAATCCTAATAATGATCTAAGCTCCTTAGTTGAACGTGGTTTAGGCCAGTTGAACACATTATCGACCTTTGATTGATCCATGGCCACAGTACCACGATAAATGACATGGCCTTAGTACTTGATGCTAGTATCCCGAAACTAACATTTTTCTTTTTTAGCAAACAACTAGTGGGATCACAAGATGTTTAACACTTGTTCTAAGTGTAATAAATGTTCAGAATATGAGTTAGAGTATACCAATATGTCATCAAAGAAGACGAGTACCGATTTCCACAACAAAGGTTTAAAAATTAAATTCATTAGAGCCTGGAAGGTGGATGGAGCATTAGTGAGCCTGAAAGGCATCACTAAAAACTCATAATGACCTTCATGAGTCCAGAATGTCGTCTTGTGGATGTATTCTTTATGCATGCAATTTTGATGATAGCCGGCGCGAAGATCTAGTTTCAAAAAAAACATTGCCTGACCAAGCTCATCTAATAGTTTTTCTATTACAAGAGTTGGGAAATTGTCTCTAATAGTTAACTTATTTAATTGTCGATAGTCCATACATAGATGCCAACTCCCATCCTTTTCTTTTACCATTACAATTGGAGAAGCAAATGCACTATTACTGTCTCTAATAATCCCGTCGTGGGACATCTTCTGGATCAATCGTTCCATCTTATTTTTCTGAATGATCGGGTAGCAATAAGGTCTCATCTTAACTATCGTTGATTCATCGCACAACGGAATACAATGATCTTGTAAACGTGATGGAGGTAGCCCAACTGGTGTTTGAAACACGTCATTGAATGCCTCTAAGAGATTGACCAAATCCCTAGGAATTGGTTTAGGTGGCAATTGCAATGATGCTTGGTTAGTCATAGCCATCAAGAGCGTATAGGGGCCCCAATGATTCCCCACAATAGAAAAGCTTCTAGCAACCTCCCGATCTCGCAAGACTTGTATAGCCGCCAGCTGAATACCTAATAACGAACATTCATTTCCTTCGTGATTAAACCGCATTGACAAAGCATTAAAGTCCCAAGTAATGCTCCCCAAGGATAGAAACCACTACACCCTTAAAACCATATTACAACCTTTAACAGGTAAAAAAAAAAGAAATTTGTTGAAAAACGTAGTCCTTGGGCCTCCCATTTCACCCCCTGGCACAACCATTGGGTGAATATACTACCCCTAATAGCCACCATGACCTTCAACTTATGTTTTTGACTGAAGGCTATAGCGAGCTGCCTCACCAGTCTTGCTCTTATAAAATTGTGCGTGCTTCCCAAATCAACCAAAATAATAACGTGAGCACTTCCCACCGATGCTGCCACCCTCATCGTATGGGTACCTTGGGATCCTTGGATGGCATGGAGCAAAAGTATAGGATCTTGGGCCACCGTTTCGATCGGAGATCCCACTGATTGCTCCAATTCCTCATGGGCCTCTTCCCATCCTCATCCGATTCTGAATCGAATAGTAGCTGATATAGTTGGGACCTAACACATTTGTGGCACACACTATATTTGGAACCACACCAAAAGCACAAGCTCTTCTTTCTCCTATCGTCAATCTCTGTGGCCGATAATACCCTATTAAACCTCTTTGGTGAACCTGCCGTCGGAGCTGACTTGTGAGTTGCATTTGGCCCCATGGAACCACTATTATTAAGCATTCCCCAAGGCTTAAAATTTTAAGAAACAATACTTGTATGACTTTGAGTGGAAGACTTCGCAGAAGTAGGACTTCCCGTCAAGAGTAGCCTCCTAGGAGATTGTTGCAATTTGCCCTCCACCTTACGCGCCGCTTGAAATCCTTCTACCAACGTTTTTGGCTTGAATAATTGTAAGTACTGCCCGGTTTCAGTTTTCAAGTTACTAGTAAATATGCTTAAGGCATATGATTCCAGCAACTGCAATTGATTCAACAAGCTAACAAAAGTGTCGTGATATTGGTCCACCGTCCCATGTTGCTTCAATGCCACCAAGTCGGACATGGGGTCCTGAAAATAACCTGACGCAAAACGCTCCTGCAAGCTCTGTGCATAAGTTTCCCAAACCAACATGTGAAAGCCCATTTGCCGTTGTACATAAAAATGGTGCCTGTCGATAGCCTTGCCCTCCAAGTGTAACATAACTGTTTGGACCCTAGCATTGGAAGAGACCCTTTTGGCATCAAAATATTGTTCCAATTTTTCCCACCAACCTTTGAAATTGGATCCGTCAAAACATGGACATTCTAGCTTGTGTAACTTAAAGAAGTAATCTTCTACATGGGACCACAGACTGGCATCAACCTTAGGCAAAAAGGAACAAGTGCCCTTCAAAGGTGAGTTAGGAGACGTTTCTCTGGGCAAAAACCCGATTAGTAAAAACCTAGAATTCCCTTCCCCTTATCACTCGACTGTCCAGCAGAAGCTGTAGTAGATGGCTACACACCAGCAACGGAAGTAGATGGTCGATCCAAATATAGTTCCAGTAGTCCCTGCATTTCAGATTTGGTCTCCCCTCATAACCCATCCTTTAGTTCCCTCAACTCCAGCTTGAATTCTTCATTGAATTCCACCCTTAAGTCTTTCAATTCATCATTCAACTTTGTGCTTCACTGGGAAACATCCTCCTGCAACTTTGCCACTATTTGCTGCAGACTTCCCACATCTTTTTGAAGTCGAGTAGAAACGCCGTCGCCAGACATCATAGATCATTGGCTCTAATACCTTATTAATTGCTGGAAAGGGGTTGAATTTCACTTAAGAATTTGCAGCAACTTACAGTAGAAAAGAATAGAGGACAAGAAGAAGAAAGAAAGAAATAGGGAAAAAGTATGGCAAATAAAAGACAAAGATGATAATTTTAGAATAAAAGAGAGGAACTTATTTATTTTCACTGTGTCCTCCTCAACTCCCCTCCCTGCTTATATTATAGAGTTTTGGAGCTGTTACAATCCCTAAAAATCAGAACTACCCACGTATTTACAGGTAGCAAGATCAAAACCAACCAAATCATGTGTTTTGATTTGTTTCCAAACTCACCGTATTATTCAAAATAGAAAGAAATAACAACAACTAGTAAAATGAGCACATAATACCATCATATCACTACCCTCATTTTCATCTTTATCCCTAAAATGAACCTTTTTAGGATCAAACTTTCCATAGAGGAATCTCCAATTCCAGTATTTTCCCAGAGAGAAGACATTGGTACTTGTTTAATAACATTTTTATTTTAATCCGCCACTTTATAATTTTCATGACAGTTGTTTTTAATCCCTCGATTTTAAGAGTCAAAGCCAAGAAAATTGTTGATTGTTTTCTTTGTTAATTTTTCCTCTATTGCCACCTATCACCACCAATTCTTTTCATCACCTATCATGTTTTGGCATGGAGATTAAGTTACCCTGCCATAGTTTAGCTTTAGTATAAGTTTGTATGATTTTCTACTTTGAAGCAAAAGTGTTAGGCAAACTGTAGAAATGTGGCTAATTGTAAATTAATTGCTTCTAGGTTATGGAAATTTAGAAATTTAGTTTGTGATTTTTACGCTGGATTGAAAAATTTTCTATTTAGGTTCTTTAAAATTCTTATAAATTTAAATTAGTAAAAATAAAATTGTATTTTGGCCCCCTAAAAATGATAAAATTTTAATTTAATCCTTCAAAAATTATAAATATATAGGCTATTATAATGGTGAAATTACATTTTTACTATCGTAAAAATTACAATCTAATTTCGGCCCTCCTAAAAAAAATTTCTGGCTTCGCCCATGATATGGCACCTATATCTTACAAGAGTTATACATTTTGTTACCTAAAGGTAATGTGTTAACCTTTTAGTATTTAATTCAAGTTTTAAAGTTTTTTTTTTTTTTTGTGGAAGTAATTCAACTTTTAGAGTTGATTTGATCAAAATTCATAATTAGCTAATAATATTAGCAATTTACTTTCATCAAATCAACCCTAAAACCCAAATCAAATCATATTCATTAGATTATATTTGACAAATTAAATTCAAAATTAAATAAATTCACAATCAACAAAATTATGAAGAATTCAAATATAATAATATTAGTAATTAAATTTCAACAAATCACTCTTAAAACCCGAATTAGACATTAAAAAAGTTCTGAATACCAAAATATATAATTTTTATCAAATACAAGTATCACATTGGATCAAAAAATAACACAAATACCATATAAAGAAAATGTGAAATGATATATTCAAAATGAGCTGAAACAATTAAAGCCTTCAGAGCGACATTTATAGATGAAAATCTTGTTTCAATCAATTCATTAGACCAACTTGCACACCATGCCAACAATGCCTTCTTTGTTTCTGTGGACAATATCACTAACTCACTTTGTTGTTAACATTTGTATCAAAATGGCTTAAGCTACGGGTTTTTACTTACGGATAGGAAGGAGCTGTCGGAGCGTGATTTGGGGGCGAAACTTTAATAATTTCCTGCTCATCTTGATGATGGGAAGAAGAAGGAGAAGAAACAGGGAAATCATTGAGAAGAATGGTACCAAGACCAATTTCTTTTGAAGGAATTTGGAGGTTGTTGATGTTAACGTTATAAATCAGCACATCATCTTGAGATTCAACTCCATTGAAAAGATGTGGTTCGTGTCTTAGAATTTTCTGAAGGTCCCTTTCAAGTTTTTGGATTGTTGTAAGACTATTGTAAACAACTGCTGACCTTTTCCTTGAATGATTTCTCCATGAACTTCCCAAATCTTCAACTGCATAATCAAACACCCCAAATCTTATAATTTATTTACTCAACTTCTAGGGTAGAAACAGTCTAATTATGAATGTCATCCTTTTATGAAAACCGAAAAGATAGTCTTTTTACTTTAATTTATTAGAACTTGATTCTCATCGAGAAATTAGTCTAATTAAGTAACACTGTTAAGTTTTGATGTTGAATTTCTAACACTCAATCATTTATATGCAAGCAATTAGTAAAAATAAACAAAAATCAGCATTTCATATGTTTACAGACAAACTTTTTAGTTTTTATAAGAAGGATTAATTTCTCCATTTTTGTAACGTAAAAAGGTGGGATTCATAATTAGACTCATATTTGAAACATATGTGTACTTGATACATGGGTGACTCGAATATAACATGTTAAAGAAAAAATATATAACCCTACTAAATTTTAATGACACTATCTATTATATTAAAATTGTTCATACAATAAATACACGTGTTTTAAAAATATTTCATGCAATATCTAAATTGATATTTAACGCCTAAGCTAACATTTAGGATATGGAAAAGCCTGATTCATACAATAATAATAATTTAAAAAAAATAATAAAATGTTTTGAATTTAAAAAAAAAAATTAAACCATTAAAACATTGATATAATAAAATAAAGAAAAGGTATGAGGTAAAAGTAAGTGGATAATGAACCTGGATGAAAATCATCATCTAGATTCTCTTGTTTTATAGAGCAAAAGTTGAGATTATGTGCAGTTGAAGACTCAGAACTTGCATAATCTCCCATGGCGGATGATGAATAGGAGGCATTGCCATTGTTAGTCACAATTGATTTAGGCACTGCTTTTCGTTTCTTCTTTTGAATAATTTGAAGAGTCTTGGGTATATAGTTTTCCAGGGGTTTCCCTAATCTGTACCTTGAACCACAAGCATTGCACAAAACTGGTTTCTCGGGTGGTCCATTTCGCCAAAGTGGTGTGCCTAAAATAACCAAAAACATCACAACAGTAGCCGAGCAGACCGAAATGAATATTTTTTCATTCAACCTCTATAAATTATAGAATTTTAAATTAGTAATAATAAAATAACACTTTAGTCTCTCAAAAATGATAAAAATTTGATTTAATCTTTTAAAAATTATAAAGATATAGACTATTAAAATGGTGAAATTGTATTTTTACTGTCGTAAAAATATATATTTTAATTCCGTCCAAAAAAAATTCTGACTCAGTCACTAATTCATAGATTGATTTAGGATTAAACCCGACAAAATCTATTAAATAATATTTCATATTTAATTAACATATTCTACACCAAAATAATTCAAATAAGGAATATTTTTATTAGGGTTTACTAAAAAAATTAATATTTAAAACTCAAAATCATATGATAGTGAGAATATAATTAATTGCAACAAATATTTATAAAATGAAAAGGGGGAAGAGAAAAACTCACGGTCAATCCCACAGTGAAAACAAGGTCCTTGTTTTTTCATTTTAGTCCCAAATATAAAATCCCAATCTGTGAAAGCCAAAATCAGAAAAGATTCAAAGTAAGCACTGTAAAACAAACATCAATTTCTACAAAGAAAAACAAGAGACTTACTTGAGAACTCAATATCTACCTATCAACAAACTCTCTTCTTTTTGTTTCAAATTTTGCACTACCCATTTGTCCAAACATGCTTGTGGAATCCATATAAATGCATTCTATTGCGGGTTCCACTATGTGTATGTGTGACGTGGCAATTCTCCATTTTTTTCTTCTCTGTGAAAAAAAAAAACCTTATAATTGGAAATATTTTCCAAAATTGCATATTTATTTTATTTTTTATTAATTGCTTTGGATATTTTACAATGCAACAAAATCATCACATTTATGAGGCATAGAAAGATACCATATATATAATTACCCTTTAATTCTTTGAGTATGAACTTATTAAATAACAACACATTAAGAGTTTAAGCAATTATATGCAAAGATTTATTATTAAATTTTTTTTAGTTAATATTAATAGGAAAAATTATACCAAATGTGATTGAAATCTTTAATTTTTATCAAACTTACGATACTACTAACGTTTTCGAATTATTATCAAGATGCCACTCCACCATTTACCGTTATTTGGATAATGTGAATCCGATTGTAACATATATTTTAAAAAAAGAGTAAATTATTAAAATAGTCACTTTTGTTTATCTCAGATTATATTTTAGTTACTTACGTTATCGTATTGTAACATTTAGTCACTGAACCGTTAATTGTTGTTAATGGTGTAACGATAAGCTGACGTGACACATTAAATCATTATTTCAAACAAAAATTTTAGGTTAATTTATACAATCGGTTCCCATATTTTTTCGTTTTGAGCAATTTAATTTTTTTTTCTTTCATGTTCTTCTAATTTTCCTTCTTTTTTTCTTTATTTTTCATTCTCTTCTGCTTCTCCATTTGTCTTCCTCCCTTCCCCATTTCTTTTAACATAGTTTTTCTATGTTTTCCATTTGTTAAAACTAGTCCTTATACTTTTATTTTTTTTAAAAATAATTTAATTTTTTCGAGTAAAGTGAGGTTGTGGACTAGTTTTAACAAATGAAAAACATAAAAAACTACGTTAAAAGAAATGAAGAAGGGAGGTAAATATATGGAAAAGCAGAAGAGAATGGAAAATAAAGAAAAAAAAAGTTAAAATAACATAAAAGAAAAAATTAAATTGCTCAAAATGAAAAAATATAAGAACCAATTGTAGAATTTAACCTAAAATTTTCGTTTGAAATGATGATTTAACATGGCACGTCAGCATATCATTACACCATTAACGATAATTAACAGTTCAGTGACTAAAGTGTTACAACACAATAACGTAAGTAACTAAAACGTAACATTTAAAACATAGGTGACTAAAATGTAACTTGAAGCAAATAAAAGTGACTATTTTGATAGTTTACCCTTAAAAAATTCTTTATTTTTTAATATTAAATTCTCTATTTTCTATTTTATTGTTATTTTTCCTTATCTTTCTCCTCTCTTTTCCCTTTCTTCTTGTTGTTATTCTTCTTCATTTCTTTTCATCTTATTTCCCTGTCCCAACAAACCCTAACCGCCAAAGCATGAAACCAACTTTTGACCTAAACCTGATTTCGGTAAATCTTTTATTGTCATACTATAGTCTTCTATCATTTGATAATGTTCCCAACATCTCCTTCCTTCAATGCAGAGAGAGAGGAAGAAGAAGTGCAAACTCAAACTAATTCAGTGATGAGTCACTGAGCAGCACCTTGATGTTAAAATATCAGCCTGCAGGAACACCGGAAATGGGCCAAATAGAATCGGGAAAAGAAAGATGTCATGGCAAGATCAGGTCTCTTGCTTGTAATAGAGGTGCTTACTGCTTAGTTTGAGGGATTGGAATACTAGTCTCCCTCCGGGCTTTATTTTATTTTAATTGCTCCATGTTCTTTACTTTCTGCATTTTTATCTCGAAAATATAGTTGCATTTGTTGGGTTTATAAAGATAAATATAAAAATGGCTACTTGAGTTCTCATTGTAAATGTAATTTAGTTGCATCATATTCATGACACATGGATGCTGCTCTACTCTACTTTGGTCCGTCGGAGTAATTGAGAAGCAAGTTTCTTCCCTTACAATTATTTGTGATGTAAATGATGATTATTGAAAGGTTTCAAATTTTGTTCCTTAAGTTACGTTTGCGAAGCAATAAAAGATGATCTTTGCACAAAAAATGAGGGTATTTGGAGTAAGCTGGGGTTGTTTTAAGGTGGCTGGTGGTAGAGGGGTTTATTTTTAATGGAATTCTGGGTTTGGGGGGAATTTACTTAGGGTATCATTTTCTTTTTTGAGATTTTAGGGTTAAAACTCTCAAGAAATTGATTTCCCTTTTTGAGAGTGAACTAAGAAGTAGGATGAGGGTGGGACACTGATAGAGACATGGGAGAGGAAAGCTCGAGGAAAAAGGGAGGGAGGAGGATGAAAGTGTAGTTCTACTGGAGTTTAATGGCCATTTAAGAGATTTCAAGTGAAAAAATAAAAAATAAAATAAATAATTTAATATTAAAATGATAAAAAAAAATTAAACATATGGCACATCTAAGGTGCCACATCAAATGCATACTGTAACGACCCAAAAGATAGTGACATTGGAAAATGTGGTTTCGGGACTCCATTTCTATAAATCAAATTCGTAAATATTTTAGAGTTATCTTAGAAGCAAATTAAATTTAGGGTAGCTAATTTCGTTGAGTTAGTGCTTAAGTAGAGTATAGGGACTAAATTGATTAAGTGAATAAAGAAAGATTTATAAAGGAATTGCAAATAGAAATGAATATAAAGGACTTATAAATTAAATAAACCGTTATATGGGATTATAATAGTGGACGGTTATGAGTTAATAATATATGTGTTTTATATTATAAAATTTAAGTTATAATTATGTTAAGTGATAAAATTATAATGAATAAAAAATATAGTTAGTGGAATTAAAAGAAACAAAACCCATTTCTTATTCCATTTTATATGGAAACCGAATTGAACAAGAAGAAAAGGGGAGAACGGCCTTAGGGTTTATAAATTTCAAGTTTTAAATTGGTATGTTCAATTTAGTTATTTTTTCGTAGTTTTTATGTTTCCATGTCCTGCTTTTCGGTACTGTTTAAGATTTTAAATGTTACCATTGTTGATTAGTTAAAACTTTAGAGACTAATTTGATGGATTTTTAGGTTAGAAGTGAAAAGGACTAAATTGAAAAAAATTTAAAGTTTAGGGGTAGAAATGAGAAATAGGGAGTTAAGTTTAGCTTAGAATGAAATTGGTATAAAAATTTGGGATTAAATGTGAAAGTTATGTTAGTTTCGGTTTTAGGGACTAAATTGAATTAAATGTAAAAGTTACATAAATTAGCATTTGAAGGTGAAATTGTTTGTGAATTGATGAAATGTGTTATTTATTTTGTTCCGTAGCTAACGTCAATCCAGGTTCCTCGAAAAGGAAGGGAAAAGACAAAGTCATCGATGAATAGCTCAGAGTTTACGGTTTATGTTTCTATAACCCGAACTAATTTATAAATTGCTGCCTATTGATTTGCTTGTTTAGGGTAAGCATTTGAGGTGAGAATGCTTCTCAATTGGGATGATTTGAGTTATTTATGATTATGAGGATTCAATTATGCCTATTTGAGAAATATATGTGTTTTTATAAATGTATGAATTGAATTTATGTTTTGGGAAAATTATGGTTATTATAAAGTTGAATAAATGTACACATGTTGAGAATGTATATGAAATTGAAACATTGGTTGTTTGGAAATATGAAATAAAAATCCTATTAACTATTCAGGCTGAGTTGGATATAGATGGCATACCATAGGATAGAAAGAGTTTAGAGTTACTTTGACTTTGAGTCGATGAAGCATTGGGTGCCAAGTTGCTTCAGTTTAACCGATGAGACATTGGGTGTCAAAATTATTTATAGCGCCGGGCGCAACCATTTGCTTCATATTTATCTGTTGAGGCACTAGTTGCCACACTAGTGTGTTGGTTGGATCTGTGTATCCGTCCAAATCCGAGTTGTGTTGATAGGGAAAGTAAATGGTAAATTTTGAGTATCGATTTGAAATGGCAAGTAATGTGAAATGAAAGGTGTATTGGAGATTAATATAGGAAAGGGATATGTATGAATGGAATTTGCTATGTACTAACATTAGTAAAATGTATATAATAGAATAGTATCTTCTAGTTTGAATTTGAATATTTTAATGTATAATATTTTGCTAATAATGTTTGGATTATAGAAATGCAACTGAGTTATACTCAGCGTACATTTTAATTTCGTGCGCAGGTTAGGTACTTTTCGATTCGTACGTCGACTCAGCATCCAAAAATAATCTTGGACTCAACATTTGGTGATGTTCTTATTTTGGTTCTTGGCATGTACCTAGTGAGTCTAGTAATAGTCCGGTTTAGACCCTAGTCGAAACAGTGGTTTCGGAACCACAAATCCGAGTCGGTAAAATATTTTAATATTATTTTTTGTGCCTTTGATATGTGATTAAGCATGTGTTAAAGTTCCGTAAGTTAATTTATCCGTCTGTGTGCTTAATTTGAGAAAAGGATTAAATTGCATAAAAGGTAAAAGTGGCTTTCTATTTGATTAATGATTAAATCGATGTGGCTTTTAAAATGTGGAGGATTTATGTGGCAATTTAGCCACTACTTTAGTAAGCGGACGACAAAGGTCATAAATGACCTTGTATTTATGTGTTTTATATGTTTAATTATAAGGTTGATATAGTAAATGAATTAATAAGTAATGTTATAATAAAAATAACATGAAAATAAGCCATAATGCTCATCCATCTAGCCGAATATTGAAAGAAAAAGAAGAAAGAAAAACTAGCTAGGGCATTCGCCCACTTCTAAGCTCAATTCAAGGTATGTTTGATTTCGGTTTTTTATAATTTCTACGTTTTTGCAATCGTTGCTTCGTAAACTTTGAAACCCATGTCTTAATTTTGAGAATTGATGATGTTTTTGAAATGAGCCTTTGATGAACTTATGTGTTTTGTGATGTTTGATAATGAAATATGAAAGATATGAGTTTGATTATCATAGTTTGTCTTTGGAGTTTTGATGAATTTGAGTATTTTGAGTTTAATTGGGAAAATAATATTTTGAAGGACTAAATTGTGAAATAAATGAAATGTGTGGATTTGTATGAGCAAGGGTAACATTCGGCTAGGCATGGGTAACATGAAATTTGGTATATTTTGTGATTTTGTGAAATAGAGACTAAAATGTCAAAATATGAAAATGTGAGGGCTAATTTGTAAATTTCCCTAATTTGTGTTTTTGGATTGAATTGAATGTGTTGGTAAATAAAAGGGTTAAATTTGAATATGTATAGATCAAGAATCGAATAAAACGGACTTAGATCGCGGGAAAGCGAAAGTAGTCGAATAACCGAATCCGATCGAATATCCGAATCCGATCGAATATCCGAATCCGAGGTAAGTCGATATACAAATAAATGTATTTGAATTGACTTCTTTATGCATATATGAAATTTGAGTTTCTATGAATAATGTTCGAGTTGGAATGTATGTGAAATCCGAGTATATATCAACAAGTTATAAGTGTTCGAGAAGTCCCGAACGAACCTAGGAATAGATAGGATTAACTATGTCATGACATAGGCGTCTGTTATGTGATATCATGTAAGGCCACATCTGGGACGTTGGCATTGATTCAAGATTTCGTGTAAGACCACGTCTGGGACGATGGCATCGATATGAGGTTTACGTGTAAGACCATGTCTGGGACATTGGCATCGTATTGATTCGTGTAAGACCCTGTCTGAGACAGTGGCATCGATATTTTGGTTATATATAAGACCACGTCTGGGACGTTGGCATTGTACGACTATTCCGAGCACTCTAAGTATCCTATTTATTTCTGAACGGTTCAACGGGCAAGTCTGTGAAACGGACGACTATGTGATTTGCATATCTGTTTCAGGTACGTTATGATATGTACACATTGTGTGTATAAGAAGGTAAGTATATTCATAAACTTACCTAGATGAGTGATGCATTTGAATATGAGAATGTAAATGTGTTACATGAATGAACAAGCTATAAGCCAACAAAGTATATGGTGATATGCAAGATTGAAAGATGAATGGCTAAGTAAATGTGCCAAGAAGAATTATGGCTATGCAATTGAGCTATCAGTGAATTCATATTGATTATATGTCTTGAATGCTTTTATGTTAAGTTTATTTGTATATGGCTTACTAAGCTTTTGGAAAGCTTACTTTGTGTGTGTTTGTTCTGTTTTATAGATCGTCAAAGCTACTGAAGGCTCGGGACCATCGAGGATCGTCATCACACTACCTAAGCTCAATTTTGGTACCTTTTGGAAATGTATATACTAAGTATGGCATGTATAGGCTAGATGTTTGGAACATGTTTGAGATGTGTAATTAGCCATGAGATGTGGCTAGATAAATGTTGGTAATATGCATAAGTGTTTATAGTATATGATGCATGTTTTGATATGGCTTGATGGCAATGAAATGGTCTTACGAATGGTAAGGTTATTGATGAATTGATGCCTTAGTGAATTGGTGAAATTGTGGATGAATTATACTTAGTTTTACATGTGATTTAGATATGCTTTTTGGCATATAAGTTGACATGATTAGAAATGAGATTGGATGGGATGATAAGTTGATCATTTGACATGATTTTGGTTGCTAATTGTGTATGGAATAATGCTTGTTTGAGATTGTAGGAATGACCCAAGTGTGGGTGGCATTTTGGCCTTGCAAATGGCCTATTTTGCATACACGGCCAAGGGACACAGCGTGTGTGTCTCGCCGTATGGCTCAAGGAGCCCGCCGAAGTGTGCACAGGCGGAGTTTACGACCGTGGCACACGCAGGCGTGCCTGGTGGCCGTGTGATCAAGTCAGTAGCTAGCTTAATTTCACACGGCCATGTTACACGAGCGTGTCTGGTGGCCGTGTGGACAAGTCAGTATGTATGCCCTGTTTTGGCATGGCCTGGACACATGGGCGTGTCTGGTAGCCGTGTGAGGCACACGTCCTGACTGCACGGGCGTGTGACCTCTACAGTTTTGAAAATGTTCAAATTTCCAAGAATTTTCGTATGTGTTCGGTTTAGTCTCGGCCCTATTCTAAAGCATGTTTAAGGTCTCGATGACCTATTTAAGGGACGCTTTGATGTGATATGATGAATTATGTTATGAATTGTCCGTAAAAGTCTCCGTTCATCTGGTAACGCCTCTTAACCCTATTCCGGCGACTGATACGGGTTAGGGGTGTTACAAGTCTTGTGTTGGAATGTTGGTAACATAGTTTATAGCATTTTGGACCTTGATGTTTTGATAGTTATGTAATTATATAAGGTGTTTTGGCAATGAACAATTTGTTGATAGCTTAATGGTGGTCTTGATAATTTGCTAAGTGTTTTAAGGTGGAGAAGTTTATATGATAGACATTGTTTTGAGGTATGCTTGAATTTGGTTTAATGCCTATTACTATGCTTACTTATGTAATAGTTTGACTTAAGCTTTACATGATTGTAAAGCTTGTTTTCATTCATGTTAATCTTGCATTTGGTTGATAATGCTTTGTTGTATGTATTATAAATGAAATCGAATGTTTGGTTATACATGAATAGGTATGTTTAGATGATGGTTTGTATGTCTTAATTATGTCTAGGTATATCAATTGAGTTTAGGTAAGTTTTGGGCATAAAGTGGACCTTTTAAAGGGAGATTTTACTATTTTTAAATTTAAGTATCGATATTTTTGCATTTGATATCGATACTTAATCATATGAACAGTTTTAAAAATAAACAGAATACCAAAATGGTATCGATTTTTATTTGAGTATCGATATTTTTTACAAAGTATCCACACCATAAATAAATATCGATACCATTGTTTTGCAAAGTAAACAGAATTGAATTTTGGTATCGAATAAGGTATCGATACCAACTATGGATTTTCAGTATTGACCTTTAAACTTTAAAATTTTACAATTCAATCTCACTATATGCTTGTATTTCATAGATAGGTCCGTGTAGAAATAAAAAAAATTAATATGTTTAATTTTATATATGATTATTTAATGATAAAGAATTGAGTCTTTGTTATTTAAAGTATTTGTTGTTTGTTGGATTTTTGTAGTAATATCTTATTACTCGGGTCTGACAATCGGACCGAGTAATGGGTGTTACACACACTTTGGACAGAGCTTTCTCGATCCACTTTATCCGACAAGCATTCATCAAGATCAAACTTGAGTTCTTGCCTTCTTCGTTCAATCAGTTGGAGCTTACATAGGATGGCAGATTAGTTTAGTTGAGCCGGCCAATTACTTCCATCCAATTATAAAGAAAAATTTTCAACAAAAGGCATGGAATAATTTAGAAAAATTAAAAATTAATGAGTAAAAGAGTAATAGAGTAATTTACCCAAATTGAAAATAAATATTTTAAATTGATAGCGTATGTGTAAAAAAAAAAAAAAACTGTAATTTAAACATGACTATTTACTTTACACTTTTTTTTTAACCTCATATGTATATATATATATATATATATGTGATGCATGGATCAGTAGTGTATATTAAATTTATAATATTTTTATAATTTTAGTTTTTTGTTTAAAATTTTTAATGAATTTCTTCAAAAAAAATCATTAATAAGTTGAAAAAAGAAAAAAATAATGTAATTACAAAATATTTTAAAAAAAAATAACTAATTTAGAATTAGTTATATGAATGTTATTTAATTTTAAAAATATTTAATATCAAAATAATACAAAAATATCATGGTTTGAGTATTAATATTATTATAATATAATTTAAATAATATTATTATAATTTATTACTTGTTATTTAATTTAATGTTAAAATTGTTAATATTTGATTTTTTGTATTTTTATTTTTATTTTTGCTCTCCTTTAATCGGTGAATGTAATTATCTCTTATCATATTTGAAAAAAATATAAGTTTAATTTGATAAATATTATTAATATGTGTCTTTTTAAAAAATTATATTTTAATAATAATTTAATAATTATTAATTTTAATATTATAAATTTAAAAGTTAATTCAATTAAGTAAAATCTTAAAACAAAGAGATAATTCATTTAAAACTAACTTCATATTTAACAAATAAAAATTATAAAGAAAAAATTAAATAAAAGATATGGAATAACTTAAAAAAAATTAAAAGACAATGAGTAAAAGAGTAACTTACCCAAATCGTAAATAAGTGTTTCGAAGAGTAAAAGATTAATTTTGATAAAAAGATGAATATACCATTTTTATTATTTATTTTATTTATTTTCATATTTTTAATTACAAAAATAATCAAAAATAATTTCATATTAAAATATTATTAAATTAAATGTATTCGATTTATTTCATAAAAAAAATTATATTTAACTTCAATTAAAATTCAAGTATTTTAAATTTATATCTAATTCAGTTATATAATAACCTTTAAATGAATTCCTTAAATTATTTTTATGAAAATTTAATTAATTATCATTAATTATAATATTTTAATGAAAAATAAATTGATTAAAATATAACAAATGATTAAATATTTAACATGTATTTGCTTAGAAAAATCTTAAAAAGGAAAAAAAATGTAAAAGAGAATACAAAAACAAAACATAATTATTATTTATAACATTTAAAAAAAATAAATTTACAATCGATGAGACCTTCGCTTAAGGTTAACACTTTTGGAACTTTAAAATCTCAAATTTAAGTATCATTCTGTGTAAATCATACGTGGATTTTTATTTCATATTTATTTTGATTTATGTCACATCATGTACGAGTATTTTATAGATATATCTTGATTATTTGTCTAATTGTACTTTATAACAATTAATTCTAATTATAGATATTCAGACATATTCTTTGTAATTATAATTGCAGCTATATGTTAATTTCAAAAAAAAAAAAAAACTTTGCATATATTAATTGGAAAATATATTGTATTTAATATATAGTTAGATTAGAATATAATGTAATTTATAATTTAATTTAATTTAATAATAATTAAATTAATTTTTATAATTAATTAGATTTTTATTATTTTTAATTAAAAATTATTGACTATAAATATTGAAAATAAAAATAAATAAAATAATAATTAAGTGATAAATGATAAAAATATTTTTATTGAAATTCACTTAATTAAATTAAGATTTAAATATTTAATATGCATTTGCATTAAATTTTTAAATAAACAAAAAGTAAAAAGATAAAAATAAACATCATATATAACAATTTTCGTTTTAAAATAAACTTATTGCCAATAAAGCCTTAACTTAATGTCAAGGTTAACAACTTAAAATTTTTAAAATTTCAAGTTTGGGTCTCGCTGTATATATATAATGTCTGGGTTTTCAGTTCATATTTATTTTTATTTTTCTTCAACTATATTTGGGTCATGTATAGATTTATTCTGGTTTAGATCTGGTTATATTCTTGTTATTAGTTTGGTTGCACTTTATAATAATTTTGTATTTGTAACTTCAAAAATAAAAACTTATATATTAATTGAAATATACACTATATTTAACATGTGATTATGTTAAAAAATAATGTAATTTTAATTTAATAATAATTAAAAATTTATAATTAATTTTTTTATTTTTAATTAAAAATTATTGAATATTGAGATTGATAACAAATAAGTAGAATAATAAATAATTAATAAATAAATTAAAATTGATTTGATAAAAATACATTTTTATTTAAATTTGGTAACTTTATCTTTTGTTATCAAATCAATTAAAGTTATCCTTTTATTTAAATTTGATTTAATAAATAAATTTTGGAGAATTAATGTATTTCTCATTAAACTCTAGTGAATTAGGTGGATATTTTTCAAATTTTAGAGTATAAGTATACTTTTTATTTTTCATTTAGATGTAGCATTAGAGGTAGGGGATGGGGTAATACAGTTTGAATATGTTTTAAACCGATGTTTGATAAGAGCTTTAATCACCATTTTATACAAGTTTAAGACAAGAATACTTTTTTATTAAACTTTGAGTTTTTGCTTTAATCTATATTATTATTATTATTATTATTATTATTATTATTATTTAAGCTCTTGATCAATGTTGTTTGAATTAGACCATACGGTCAAAACAGGAACTGGCTAGGGTACAGTCCAAATAGTGGCATTAAACCAATTAGATCAAGAACCGATATGAACCGGTTGAACCAATTAAAAAACCAATTGAATTGGCAGTTGAATCGACCAAAACTAATTGAACTGGCGGTTGAACCGACTAAAAAATGATTGAATCGAAATTTTTAAATATTTAATTTTTTATAATTTTTTAATCGATTTGGTCGAATCGATCAAACCGATGGCTTGACTAGTTCGATCATCGGCCTGATTTAAAAAACATTGCTCCTACAGAAGTTGGTGCTATAAGTCAATTGGGCACCAACTCGGTTAGAAAAATTACGAAAATATTCTTCTGTAATTAAAATAAGTTATATTATTCGAGGGTACTTTAGTCTTTTTATTTAAAAAAATCAATAAAAATATGCATATGATGAGATTTGAACTTAAACTAATTGCATTAGTAAATCTTTAATTTACCACTCAACTGAAGCTTTATTTTATTATGCATAACTATTACATCCATTAATTATATTCATTTAATATTCTTAGCTTGATGTATTTATATGTTTAAATTTTTATTTTACTCACATTTTAATCTATTTTTTATTTTAATATCATAGATATTTAATATGTTATCATTAATGATTTTTTTTGGGTGAAAAATAAGCAAAATTACATCAACCCAATTGTTCAAAAGCATCACAAACTGTATCTTATTGAATAGTCCCTAATACATCATTGGGAGGCACATCGAAAATCTGTAGGCTTGACTTCCATGCTAGATAGGGTTTAGCCAAGCGGTCCGCAACTAAGTTTTCCCTTTAGGGACATACCGAATCCGCCATTATCCTTCAGATCGCATAATCTTTTAGACCCTTCGAAGTACTGTGATTCCTGAATCTTCCATCTCCTTATCAGTTAAGGCCTTAATCACCTCTAAATTATTTGTCTGAATTGTGGCCCATTTAAATTATTAATGAATTTCAAACCAAATATATTTAAAATTTTACATATGTGATTTTTTCATACATGCACTGTTTTAAGATTTGTACTAAAGATTAACTGGCTTACTTTTCTTTAATAAATGTTGAATGGCCATTTGAACAATGGGCGCACTCAAGGGGCGACATTGATGAGCCGCTCTTTACATGCCTAATAAATTACTCTAATTATTAATTAAGAACAAAATCTAAATTATATTTTAACTCCTCTCCCATTTGGATGTCTAATCATATTGCAACATTCTTACTCGCCATAACAATAATCTTATTATAACAGAAAAGTAAAATAAATGAAAATTCAATTGAAATAGAGATGTTAGGGATTGAATTTAACTTCTTAAGTTATTATGATTAAGTTATTGATTTGTCGATTGAGTCTTAATTTATTAGTTTGTATTGGTATTGGTGTCAGTGCAATAGGACGTGAGTTCGAACGTGTTGAAGCGCGTTTATCCTCTTATTTAAAAGTTTAGAAAAATTATGGGTAGTTCTAAGCATTGTATCAACTTCAAAACTTTTAAATACTTTCGCGCGTTTGCCCACTGAAAGATTATTAACACTAAATCATGAAATATTCCATATTTGAGTCAAAGAAAATATTTTACTTCAAAAATATAATTTAAATGAATAATATCTTTTTAAAAATAGTTTTGTTAAAAAAGGATGATGGTTTTTTTATGTTAGAAAAAATAAATATAAATGATGAGAATAATAAGAAATAAAATAAAGTTTGTAAAATATGATGGCTTTGAGGCATATAGAACATTTTTTAAGACTTTTATAAGCCCTCAACATCTCAAGTAGAATAGTGAAAATGATTCGTAGAAAAGTCTTTTATATAGGCATTCAATAAGTGTATCTTTTCACGAGATACCCTTTAATAGGAATGTATCTTTTAATAATATACATTTTTATAAGATTGTGTTGTTTTACATGATAATTTTACATAAAGTTGTATCTTACAAAGATACACCTTTATGGACAAAAGATACATCTTTACAACACAACTATTTGGTCAATAATTCTAATTTATTAGACTTTTCTAGATAATAAAATATTATTAACTACCAACACTTTAAGGGTAAACTAAACCCATTTCACTTAACTATCAATAAATTTACATTTTTATCACTCAACTTTAAAAAAGTTACAAAATGATTATTAAACTATTTGAAAATTTTCATTTAAGTCATTTAACAGTTAAAGTTGTTGTCGTATGGGCTTCTTCGTTCTCATTGCTTACCCCAATCGAAAATTTTTTTTCTCATTTTTTTCTATAGTTCAATTCTTTTCATGAAAAAATTTTGAAAGTTATGAATCTATAAAAACCCTAGAATTTATAAGAAAATTTGGATTGAAAAAGAAAATAATTTTTAATTAAGTTAGTGTAATTTAATAACATCAATTTTGCTAAATTAGATAAAGATTTAATTTTTTTTTATGAGTTAGTGTAAGAAAACAAATTGCAGGAGTCCCATGGTTGTGCTTTCAACATGGCGTGGAATGTGAGAGCCTAGGATCCATCAGTAATCCCCTTTGGCCCCCACCAATCCAATGATATTTCTCACATTTTTTGCTTTCCTTTTCATTCACATTCAATCTTCTTCTATGGGCTTCAATCAAATCTTATTTGCTGGAGATTTGTATGACTCAATTTAGGGTTTATATTACTTTCATGCACTATCAATTACGATGGTTGTTTTCTAATTATAAAATATATCTTAAATAATTATTTTTTAGACAATCTTTAAGCGGGTCGAGTTAATTTTAGGTTAACTTAATTTAATTTAAAATTTTGAGATAAGTTGAAATAATTTTATAAGTTTGGTTAATTTTGAGTTTGAATTATTTTAAAATTATTATTATTAATAAAAGGAATTACTTAAGTTGGAGCCACATTTCTGAGTTATTCAATTTCGAATTTTTGAATTTAAATCCATTTTTTGTATTTATTTGATTGCTAACCTTGTTTTTTTGTAATAATTTTTGTTTCCTATGATAATAAGAGTGAATTTTACCATATTTAGGGAGTTGACAGGGCCCGGCCTCCCAAAAATAGAAAATTGTTATTTAAGTTCTTTAAATTTTTTAAAAATTTTAAATTAGTAAAGGAAAATTATATTTTATCCCCTTAAAATTATAAAAAATTGATTTAATCCTTTAAAAATTATAAATGTATAGACTATAAAAAATTAAAATTTCATTCAAGCCCTCTAAAAAATTGTTCTAGCTTCTCCCCTGAAAATATAGAGACCAACCTTCTATTTCTACTATTAAATTAATTGACTTCAATGACATGTAAGTTAAATTCAACCTTCTTAATTATCAACTTTAGACAATTTAAGAATATTGTTTTCTTTTACAAGAGCAGATAATATTAAAATTATATATTTATTTAATTTTTTCAATACATAAAGTACCATTATTTTTGTAGTCTTAATTCAATTAGCATGAGCATTGTTCCCAATGCAAGAGGACGTGAGTTCGAGTGCGCCGAAGCACATTATGGTATAATTTATGGGTTGAAGAGGGGCTATAGATAGTTCTAAACATTGTATCAAAAATAACAAATATAATCAGAACTTATAATAAAATTATAAAAAAAGAAAAACCATTATTTTTACCTAGTAATTGAATATTTGAATGACTAAATTTATGACTCAATCCACATTTTATTTTCTCTTTCTTCTTTAACAAAAGTTTGATCCTACAAATTATAAATCTCAAATTCAACACAACACAATTCGTGTTTAAGTTTGAATTTGAATCATTAAATTTAAAATATTATACCTTAAATTCAATGATATTCTAAATAAATTAAATTATGTAATTTTTTATATTACTAGATTTTAAAATACTCACAAGGTGAGTAAAAAAAATATAATTATTTAATTTTAAATGATATGGTTCGTTGACACGGTTGTTATTGTAATTATTAGAAAGACGCGCTTTCTAGCGCGTCTAAGTATGTATCTTCTTTTGCTTTTAAAGTTTGAGATGTTTGTAGTTAAATGTTTAAGTAAGCAATATATATAAAAGGAATAATGTTACATTTGGTACTTGTACTTTCATAAAATATTTAATATAGTATCTGTATTTTGAAAATGTTTAATGTGGTACTTGAATTATGAATATGTATTTTATCATTGTCCTTATACTTTAATAAAATGTCTAATGTAGTATCTGAACTATCAATATGTACTTTGTGTCATATTTGTTGCAAAGATGGTACTGGAGACCAAGGTCGTACACTTGAAGAAATACAAGCATCACTTACTACTTCTCCGTAGTGAGAACCAAGTGTAATGAGTTACTTTCCTGTACTAATTATTATGATACATGGTGTTAACAATATTAGTGAATTGCTAAATCAAGCAATAAAAAATTGACACATAATTTTTCTTTCAAATTATCAAGTCCATACGGATAATATAAAATTATATGAAAAACTAAATAAAAAAATTAAATTAAATTAAATTAACCATGTTTAGCTCTTTGCTTTTAATTTAATTTAATTATTTTTTATCTAATTTTTAACGTAATGTTATATTATTTACGTGTACTTGATGATATGAAAAAAAATTACGTGTTGAATTTGTATTGATTGGTTTAACAATTCACTAACGATATTAACGTCAAATACAATAATAAAACATATATTGATAGTTTAGAAACTGCATAGGAGAATTTCAAAGGTACTGCATTAGACATTTTATGAAGGTATAAGTAATGTAAAAATATATATATAATGATAGTTCAAGTACCACATTAGACAATTTTTAAAGTACAAATATCAAATTAAATATTTTATAAAAATACAAATACCAAATATGATATTACCCTCTATAACAGAAATTCCTCGCGAGGAGTTTTATATTAGGTAAGCTTAATTAGTTAAGATATCCCCATTCTTAACAATGCGCGTGCAACACAAATCTCCTTCTTGCACTCAGCTATTTTAAATTTTAATGGTCCTCACTCTCACTTCTACACCACTGCCTTTTCTCTGCAGGTATCTCCTTCTCTCTCGTGGCTCTTACGATTATCAGGTAAAAATACCCATTATTCTTTGATTTCTCTTAAAAGGTATAGCGCTTTTAATCTATTTTTCTATTTTAAAGTGTTTTTCTTTTTTAATTTTTTAATCTCTCGCCATGCATGGCTTTAGTGTTCTTCCCAGTTTCATCAGAAAAAAGAGAGAACGTTATTTCACGTTATGATATTGTTTTTTAATGTATTGTTGATCAATTGCTTGTGCAAATGTGTACGTTATGTAGTCTGATGGATTCCAGTTATTCGCATTGTTATATTCTGTAATCTTACACTTTGAATTGGTGCTTTATTTTTATTTTTTAAAATTTTATTTTCAAGTTTTAAGCTTTTTGAGAAGGTCTCTTAAAACCCATATAGTGAACCCCAAAGTGATTGCTGAAATATGGGTTTTACTCATTTATAATTGTTTTAATCTGCCACGGTTAATTTGTTGCTTGTCCTTGCTCATGATCAGCTACAAAGAGATTTATTGAGATAGGTTTAATCTTGGTAAGAACAAAAGATACATTTATCCTGGGGAGATTATTCAGTTTTTACTGTACAATTGGCCTATTTGGATTCCACATTGGTATTTATTATTGTTTAAGTGCTTAAAGAATCCTTGCCTTTTGCTATGATGGGATAAAAAAGGAAGGATTTTTCTGAGGAATTCTTACAGTTGGGACGTTTTATTGATAAGCAAATGGGCGGTATTTATAGGTCGTTAGGTCGTTAACTCGTCGTCAACTTGTCATATGTGTGATATTTATTGTTGATCAACTGGCCGGCTCTGCATTTAGTTTTGGTTATAACATAGGCTTTTTGATTGTGTCTTCGAATATGAAAATTGACCAATCTTTTCATTCAAACAGTGATCTAGGACTAGAAAGCGTTTGAAAGATCTTAATGGCAGATGCTACTGATTCATTTCCTGACTTGCGGAGTGTGTATAAAAGTTCTGGTCACCAAATTAATCGCCTAAGTCAGAATGTGGCAAACATGAAGCTAGCTTCTGCGCAAGATGGTGACAAGGAGAACTCAATGGGATCCAATAACAAAGGTGCTGAAAATGTTGGGTTTCCTCAAGATTCTACCCCTAATGTATGGGGACATCCGAATGTGATTCAGAAACTTAGGATGCAAGGTAATCGTGGTTCAGAAAAGGTTACTCACAAAGCCTGGCCAACTCAAAATGCTGTTTCTTGGACGCAACAAGGTGATAGAACATGGGGAAATAGTAGTAAAAAATCTCCATCCTCAGAGTATGGAAGGAATGACCCTGATCAAGGTGGTTTTACTTTCTCTAATAATTCTCGGGATGGTCAAATTAAAACCAACCATGAAGTGGGTGATAAGTTGGATGATGAAATTGGAGATAATGAAAATGTTGATGATGAATATGGTAATGGTGTCTCTAATATTGAGTACGATAGTGATGATATCGATGATTATGTTTCCGATTCAGATGAAGATGAGAAGAGCCATGAAGCACGCAAGGAGAGCAAGTGGTTCTATTTGTTTTTTAAAAGTTTAGAGAAACTGACAGTTGAGGAGATTCTTTCTCCGGTTCGGCGGTGGCACTGTCCAGCATGTCAAGGTGGGCCAGGAGCCATCAACTGGTACCGAGGTGTGCAACCCTTATTGACTCATTCCATGACTAAAACAACACGGAGAGTTAAGCTGCATCGTGTATTTGCTGCACTTTTGGTTGAGGAGATGCGCAGGAGAGGAGCTTTTATTAAACCAGTCAATGATGCATTTGGCAGGTGGGAAGGGCTGACTGATAGAGTTGCAGATCACGAGATAGTTTGGCCTCCAATGGTTATCATTATGAATACAAGATATGAACAGGATGAAAACGGCAAGGTACTTTATGGCTATCATCTCTGTTTTCGGAGATCTTATTTTCCTTATTTTCCCCTGGTTTCAAGCAAACTGGTACAACTTTTTCAGTAAAATATCTTGTAAAAGAAAACCCAAGAAAATGCTACGTAGCATTTATTGCTTTTTTGGTAAAATATCTCTTGTACTCTTGTATTAATATACTCTTAATATCTCTTGTATCATTTCATCAGTGGATTGGAATGGGAAATCAAGAGCTTCTCAATTACTTCAGCTCGTATGCTGCAGTAAAAGCAAGACACTCATATGGTCCACCAGGGCATCGGGGGATGAGTCTTCTGATCTTTGAGAGCTCAGCAGCAGGATATTTAGAGGCTGCACGCCTGCATAAGCATTTTAAGGAGCAAGGGAGGGATAGGGATGCTTGGGATTGTTCACGGGTTCCATTCTGTCCAGGTGGCAAGCGCCAACTCTATGGCTACATTGCCATGAAAGAAGATCTGGATTTATTTAACCAACACTCTCAAGGTCAAATCACTCTCTCTCCTCTCAAAATATCGTGTCTATGTGTATACACTTGTGCTTGCATGTGCTAGATAAAGAAATAAAAGGAACTCCATAGTAGCAAGGAATTGAATGCCTATACCTTTATAATTTTTAAATGATTAAATCACATTTTTATCATTGGGGGAGGGGGGGGGGGAGTAACTTTGCTATTTGCTAATGGAAATATTATTTAATTTGTTAATATAAAATTTTCAACTTTTGGTGCCATTGCAAACTTAAAAAGATGATATGTAGTTCTTTTTTTCTTTTGGCTTCTTTGCAAAGTTTTGATTACTTTGATAGTCACAGCCTTACTTGAGTATGGAGACAGGAGGTAAGCCTCAAAAACAACTCTTACCAGTTCGTGACAGTTTGTTCTTGTTTAGGATAAAGCGACATTGCCTTAAATCATACTCTTACTTTAGTAAGAGAAGTAGTTAAACGTGCATTTAAATTTGCCGAATTGGCTGGTGTTTTGTTTCTATAATTCGTTTTAAAATTTAAATATTTCCTTTTCTTGAAAGAAAAAATTTAATGAATGATTGATGGTGGAAGATGCATAATTTCATCTGTATTGGCAATGTAGTTTCCTTTTTCAGTCATGTTTGATACTCTATGCTATCAAGCAGGAAAGTCCAAGCTGAAATTTGAGACGAGGTCATATCAAGAGATGGTTGAGAGTCAGATAAAGAAGATAAATGATGATAGTCAGCAGCTTAACCTACTTAAAAAGAAGGTTGCTCAAGAACAGCAGCACTCACAAGTCCTTGCAGAGTCTCTAGGACGATTGAGTGAGAAGCTGCGCCAGACGACAGAGGAATATGGCATCATGAGGCAGCAAACTAGATTGCAGCATGAGCAGAACAAAGAAGAGGTAGCATTCTTAAAACTTTGTATTCCTCTACTTTTATTGCCAATCATGGTTGCCAAGTTAGGACACGAAGGGTGCCCTGGGACCACCTTCTCCATGTTTCACTATTTGGTAAAATGGTGATCATACTCAGTGGATGTTATTACTATTGTCATGTCGTTTCTTAATAACTTGTAGGGAAGCTGAACTTAAGGTAAATCTAAGAAGTCAGTTCGAGGCATGCTTGTGCTTGACATTGAATCTTCTCCATGTTTTATAAGTATATTTAAGTTGACATGAATCTTCTAACTTGTTATCTCAATGCATTGATTTCCAGTTGGGCGCCAAAGAACAATATTTTAAGGAGAAAATTAATGTTATTTACCAAGCCATAAAGTCGAAGGAAGATAATTTTGAGAAGCTGCAGAGGGCAGCGAGGGAGAGAGTTGAGCGGTCAAATGCAACTCCGATAAATAATGAAGATCAGCACAGGTAACGATTATGATTCAAAATATCTCGTTTTGTCACACATGACCTACTTCATGCTGTAATGAAGATTTTTCTTTTCTGAGATGGAATGTCTATACTATCTGACTACCTTCAGAAGGTTTTTGTTTTCTGCTGACTTGATACTGCTCTGTCCATCAAATAAAATATCTGTCTCTTTATTTTTCCTTTAAGTTTCTGTGTTTGTCTGATGCATATTTAGACATAAAATGAGGTATGATCTTTCGAACATATGCAAAACTTAGAACAAGATTATTTCTATACCCGTTTTAGACGCCTACTATATCGGACTCTAAACCTCCGACCGTGGGTAATTCAAGGTCACTTGCTGCTACTGGGGTCTTGTTTTGTTGAAACTGAAACTTGTTGACTTTATACTGTAATTATGATCTGATAATAGTTTTCAACAAAATTTGAACATTCAGTGCTACTGAGTTGGAGGAAAACTCAAGGTCCATAACAATCCAGGAGAAGAAGATGGAGGAATTCGAGGCAGAGAGGGAGAAGCTAATGAAAAGTCATCAAGACCGAAGGTTGGCAATCACACAGCGGTACTGGGAAGAGCTGATTGAGCTTGAGGAAGGGTTTGAAAAAGAATTGACCCTGCTTATGGGAAAGTACAACCCCGATCGCCTCGAGGAAGAGACTATTGACAGCCTTGAAGGACGAGACAAGAGAGGAGCAAGAGATATTGAAACAGAATAGACAACAATGATCCTATTTGTCGAGGGTAAGAAGCAGCATATTATGTTCTGGGTCAAAGGTATACACCAGTTTTATTACCAAAGATACTTCAGTTTTGGATATAGAGGGCTAAAGGTGAAGCCTTTCTGGATCGGTACAAACATAGGAATAATGAAACTTCAAGCGCTTTATTATTATTATTGAACATACATATCTGAGGATTCTTTTGTGTTTAAGCTGTCTTGCAATGACAAATTTTGCAGTGGCATATATGTTTGATGATTCGATGTCTGAATTTCCATGCAAAAAGAAAACATTTTTGTTGGCTAAGAAATCGACAAAAGAAAATGGGGTTTCTGCAGATTTGCTCTCTCTCTCTCTCTCTCTAATATTTTTTTCAACAAGTTAACTAAATATAGAAATTGGGTTTTGTCCATGCAGAAAACCTGCTAATATTGTGGATTGGGTTCTGCAAGTTATTAACTTTGACTCTTAATTTTAATGGAGTTATAATTTGTTTTTGTTTGAAGTTATGGAATTATAATCAGTTGAGCAACTGTTAAAAAAGGTCAGACAAGTAGCTGTTTTTTTTTTTTAGTTTATTAAAATGGTTACTGTTGAGATTAGTAAAATGATCTTTGCGAATCTCAGTTTTACTAAGGAAAAACCACTGTATGCATCGAACTCATTCTTTTTTTGTATAGAAAAAGAGAGCTTAAGCCCTAAGCAAGTTCATAACATAGTGTGCACTGTATGCATCCAACTTTGAACAAAAAATTTCTCGATTTGATAAGTTAAATCTTTTTTAAAAAAAAATTGGATATCTATATTTTTTTTATCGGATGTTCGGTTGGTTATGAAATATGTTTTATTTTTATGAATGAAGATTGAATCTCCAACCTCATAATTAAGGGATGAAGCGAGTAATAGTAATACAACACCTTATGATTAAAAAATATTTTTAATAAAAAAGTTAATTTAATTTATATATGTATGGGGGCCAAATCATGTGCAGGCAATGCTTCAACCATTCTGTAGTTATTAGCTTTTTCACCGCCTGGGATCAATTGAATCTAAACCTACCAACTGGCAAAAGGTTATGATTTGCTTTGATCACTTTTCTTTTCCGTGTTCTCCTTTTTTGCTATATTTATTTGGTTCTATGAATTCCTTAGAATTTAGGAAACTTTAATTCCACAGCTAGCTTTTTCTTTCTCAATAATATCACACTACCATTTCATTGAAGGTTCTTTTTTTTCCTTGAAGTTTTTATTATTTTTTTGCTAAATTGAAACGATTTTTATGGCACTGACTAGGGGTGAGCAAAATCCGATTCGATTCGAAAAACTCGATAAAAAATTTAAATTTTGAATTAAATAGTTCGGATTATTTGAGTTAATCAAGTTATTCGGATCAACTCGAATAAAAAATTAAGTTTTTTAGTTTAACTCGAACATGAATTACACAATTCGAGTTATTCGAAAATCCGAATAAGAAAAGGTAAAACTACGTCGTTTTGATAAATGTTTACCTTTTCTAAAGTTAAAAGTCAAAACCATTAAGGTAAAAGGTAAAATTACGTTGTTTTGATAAATATTTACTCATTAAGTTAAAATGTAAAACAATTATATTGTTTTTGTAGTTAAATAATCTTGTATTTCGTCTACTAGTTAAATAATCTGTCCATGTAAACACAACATTGAGTATAAATAATATGATTCGTTAACTCGACTCGATTTAACTCGAAATTTTTTCACTCGATTCGATACGATTCGAAAAAAAATTCAAATTGAGTTCGGTTGCTAAAATATGATTCGTCAACTCGACTAACTCAAATTTTATTGACTCGATTCGACTCGACTCGATCGAATACTCACCCCTAACACTGACTTGATCGAAACAATGGGTCCTACTCAAGTCACCCTAAACCAACAACCCCATTATAAGGGGCCAACTTCCCTGGTCTAGCTCCTCCTCACAAGCACACCCAGTGCAGCCCACTCTTATTTTTTCCAAGTTGTAGAGAAATAGGAATGGTTCAGGGAAGATGCAGTGCAGTGGCAGCCACAGTGCTGCTCTGCTGCTTGTTGCTCCACTTTGAGGTGGCTCAATCAGCAAGTTTCACTGTTGGAGGAAGAGGTGGGTGGACCTTTAACGCAGCTGCTTGGCCTAAAGGCAAGCGCTTTAAGGCGGGTGACACTCTCGGTAAGCATTTACACATCCTCCAATCTTTGCTTTCCCCATTAGATTCAGCAGTATCTATATAAACTGTTTAGCATCATCAGTGATGTTGAACTCCATGAACGTTGGCTAATATCGTGTATGTTATTTGCAGTGTTCAATTACAACCCTTCAATCCACAATGTGGTAGCTGTGAACAGAGCAGGATACAAATCATGCAAAGCACCAAAAGGTGCTAAAGTTTTCAAGTCAGGCAAGGATCAGATCAAGCTTAAAAAGGGCCAAAACTTTTTCATCTGCAATTACATTGGCCATTGTCAAGCAGGAATGAAAATAGCAGTCACTGCTGCCTAATCCGAGATTAGGCATTGCCATATGATATCTTCAGTTTGCTTTTAAGTATTAATGTAAGTTTTGGTGTCACAAAGTCTACTCTAGTGTTGGATTTGCTTGCTTTGAGTGGGTAGGTTTGAGTGGGTAGGTGGTGCTCCAAACACTAAATCTATACTATAATAATGATGGTTTTAAGTGGAAATCTTTTGTGTAATGCTTTGTGGCTAAGGTTTTACTTGTACTCCCCTTTTGCAATAAAATATATGAAGATGCTTCTACCAGTTTTATTACTTGGGTAACTTCTTGAAAATTAACCATCATCATTTTGTTGTTCATCTTTCATATTCAAGGGTTTCTGCTCATAGAGGAATAACTGAAACTAAAGTAGGTCACCCACTATCTGCTATGCTTTTGCACTTTCAAACCATGATCCAGCACTCCACAACGTGATTTGTGTGTGAGAGAGAGATAGGTTACATGCACAGTTGAGTTTAAGTTTAAAGCATAACATATATCTAAACCTCATCACAGTCTGTTCGGATCAGGCTAATGCAGAATTTTAGGTCTGCTTTTTAGACCTAAGTTCAACTTGAAAAATGGGTCTAAATTTTGTCCAAGCTCGAGCCTATATTAAAAAAGTTAAACTCGAGCTCGATTGTAATAATTTTTTAAATTATTTTTTTATATAAAAATAAATTTAAAAATATAATAATCATATACACTCAAAATATTAAAATAAATATTTTCCCAACAAGTTAAAAACACAAAAAAAACATAGTCATGTGATTCGTGCCAGGTTTCAGACAATAAAAATCTGCTCGAGGCCCAACCCATTTAGAAAACGGGCATTATTTTTTATCCAAGCCTATTTTTCGAGCCTATATTTTGCCCAAATCCTTTTATTTTTTAGGCGGACCTTCGAACTTGATGAGTGACCCGACTCATGATTAAGTCTATAGATCTGAGACAGGATGAAATTATGCTCTGCAATATGAATGGAGATTTCAGTCATAATAACTTATGACCCAAGCACACATTACCTAAACTATTCATATGAGTAAAATCAACATGCTTAACGCACCAAAGCTACGTAATTGGTCACCTAGGTGAAGTTTTAAGACTTCATAAACACTTTCAATGATTTATAATGTATATAAACTTTAAATTCTTTAAAACCCAATTTAAGGGATTCAATTATAAATAAAGATTTCTCCAACTTAAAAGCTTTAACTCTAATTTGGACAATTTAGAAAGAAATTTTACTGCTTAACGCGTTAATACATGTAACATTCTCTATTAAATGATCGTGCAAAATCTTATAAATATGTCAGTATGAGCTCAAATAATCTTTTAAATATGTCAATATGAGATCAAATCTGACTTATAAAAAAAATTGTAAATTGTAATATTAGATGTAACTTAAAAAATATTTAACAGGATATTATAATTGATCTTGTTTGGTTGGCATGTTTGATATGAAAAACATTCGGATGCACAATTTCATATTGATTATTGAAGTAACCTTAATCTATTTATGATGATTGATAGGAATAAAAAAAAAAAAAAAAAAAAACCTTGAAAAATTTTAGGGAATTTTGAGAGAAAAAAGTGAGAGTAAAAATTTGTTCGTGAGAAAGAACGAGACTCAAACATTCAACCATTCAAAAACTACTTAAGGTGGTCCTTGAGAAAATTACCTTTTAAAACCTGGTGCGTCTCAAATTCCAGCTTTTATTTATTTATACAATTGTCTCAAAATTTTACAAACCTTACGATTTAGTCCCAATCTCTCATCCCATCAATAACACTAATTAAAACTTAATAATTACTCTAATTAAATACCCATGACTTAACCCAAAACTAATTCTTGAAAATCTCCCGATTTGGCTTTTCAAAATAGCTCGATACACAATTTTAGCCCCAAACCAACTTTTCCGACACTAGCAAAAAACTCGAGGTGTTACATGTTTTGTCCAAATTTGTTTGTACCTTTAATTGTTGTTATTTGAAGATTATTAAAAGCTCATTAATGAAGATTTTATGTGCAAGAATTAAAACAAACACGGATAGGATTAGAGGTGATCATGGGCCGGGCCGGGCCCAGACAAAATTTTAGGCCCGAGCCCGGCCCAGCCCGAAATATGGGCCTAAAAATTTGTCCAAGCCCGGCCCGAAAGAAAACTGATAAACTCGAGCAAGTAATCAAACAAGAAATCAATCTGATTTAGAAGAAAGTAAGGTGCACAAAGACTAATTTCTGGAAAAGAAATGCATTAATTGAACAAGAACGATGAAAACACAATGAACAAAGATAAGAGAAAAAAAATGAGCAACACTCGATCAAATAAGAAATCTGTCTGATTTAAAAGAATATACTACAAGAAAAGTAATTTCTAGAAAAGAAAAGAATGATGAAAACACAATGAACAAAAATAAGAGGAAAAACATGAACAAGACTCGATCAAATAAGAAATCTATCTGATTTAGAAGAATTCTAAACACTGGATACCAAATGATGCAAACCTCACATACTTTTTTTGTGAAATCTAACAACAATGATTGAAAATCATTTCTTAGATCGTCCAAGGACAGGTTTTCAATAACAAGAGAAATAAGAATTAATAATATTATGAAGAGATTGAAAATTCTCAAGGTTTTGCCCATGCAATTGCTAAAGTATAAAAAAATGATTCTTACAAAAAGTGGTTAATGTGAGGGATTAAACCATAAATAAATTTATATTTTGGTCATTCAATTTTAAAAAACTTACAAAATGATCATTGAACTCACTACAGGAAAATAGGGTTTTAGCGGCATTTCTAGTGGCGTTTTGACAAAAAACGCCGCAAAGATTATACATTAGCGGCGTTTGAAATAAAACGCCGCTAAAAACTAAGAAATAGCGGCATTTTTGGCCAAAACGCCGCTAAAAACTAAGAAATAGCGGCGTTTGGTATAAAAACGCCGCTACAAACTGATAAATAGTGGCGTTTGTATTAAAACGCCACAAAAGTTAGAGATATAGCGGCGTTTTTCCGAAAAACGCCACTAAAGGTAAGAAATAGCGGCATTTGTTATAAAAACGCCGCTAAAAATCTAATTATCTCAAAACTCGAACGGCGCCGTTTTGGTCCCCTTTTAATGATTCAATATAAAAATTGTAAAATGCCCAATAATAGCGGCGTTTTTATAAAAACGCCACAAAAGGTTAGAGATATAGCGGCGTTTTTCGAAAAACGCCACTAAAGGTAAGAAATAAGCGGCGTTTGTTATAAAACGCCGCTAAAAATCTGATTATCTCAAAACTCGAACGGCGCCGTTTTGGTCCCCTTTTAATGATTCAATATAAAAATTGTAAAAAGGCCCAATAATAGCGGCGTTTTTATTAAAAACGCCACAAAAGGTTAGAGATATAGCGGCGTTTTTCCCGAAAACGCCACTAAAGGTAAGCAATAGCGGCGTTTGTTATAAAAACGCCGCTAAAAATCTAATTATCTCAAAACTCAAACGGCGCCGTTTTGGTCCCCGTTTAATGATTCAATATAAAAATTGTAAAAAGGCCCAAGAATAGCGGTGTTTTTTATAAAAAATGCCACAAAAAATCAAATTCTTCCGAAACTAGAACGGCGCCGTTTTGGTCCTCGTATAATAATTCAATATAAAAATTATTTTATTTTGGGGTTTACTGTTTAGGGTTTATGATTTAGTGTTAATGGTTTAGGGTTTAGTGTTTCAAATGCAGTGTGTATGGTGTAGGTTTGGGGTTCACTATTAAGGATTTAAGGTTTAAGGTTTAGAGTTTCAGGATTTATATATATTTAATGGTTTAAGGGTTTAGTGTTTCGGGTTTCGGGTTTAAAGTTTTAAGAGTTATGGTTTTGTATTTAAGGGTTTAAGGGTTTAGTGTTTATGGATTAGAGATAAAAAATGTACATATATTTAGGGGTATAAAATCCTAAACCATTAAACCCCTAATCTTTAATCCCCAAACTTTAAATCTTAAAACCTTTAAACCTTAAATTATTAAATCTTAAACCCCAAACCTACGTCATACACACTGTACTCGACACAATAAACCCTAAATATCTACCCCTAAATATATAGTTCAGGGTACTTTAGTAGGGGATATAGTTTAATGGTTTAAGGTTTTGAGGGTTTTAGGGTAATTAGTGTCATTGTTTTAGGGTTTTAGGGGATATAGTTTAGAGTTTAGGATTAGGGGGATCTAGTTTAATGGTATAATGTTTAGGGTTTTGATTAATTAGTGTTAATAATATTAGGTATTTTGATTAATTAATAATATTATAAAAATATATATAGTAAATGATACTTTATTATTAGTGGCGCTTGTACAAAAAACGCCACAAAAGGTATGAATTACCGGCGTTTGTTTGAAAACGCATACAAAGTCTATGAATTCATTGGCGTTTTGTTTAAAAGCGCCACAAAGTTATGCCAATTAAACGTCACCGTTTTCATCTTTTATTCTGGCGCTTCTTAAAAAGGCCACAAATAGCCTGAAGAGATCGCAGACGGCGTCGTTTTTTTTGGTTATTAGTGGCGTTTTATTTTAAACGCCGCAAAAATCATGAAAAAACGTCATCGTTCCATCAGTTTTATTAGTGGCGCGTTTTATAAAACGCCGCTAAAGTTTATAATTGCCGGCGTTTTTGAATAAAAACGCCACTTAATTTCATTTAGGATTTTTGCAAAACGTCGTCGTCTTTGTTCTTGTATTAGAGGCCCGAATTTGCTTTATTCTCTGCCTCTGTTGATTTCCCCGTTTTCCCCCAAATTCCTACAACTTCTTCTTCCCAAAAATTTTTAACCTAGTTTCCCAATATCCAATCTTCTCTCCTCGGTTTAACTGTTGCAACTCTCTTCGCTTCTTCTCTCTTCCGACGCATCTTCTCTACTCCACCGTCGTTGGAATTAGATGGGCTAGGGTATTTACCTCTCCGCATAACTCTATCAACATTATCTCCTTGGACATTATTAAAGTTTCTTCCGCTAATAAAAGGTTTCTGAGTTCAAACGACGATTCCCTTTGGGCTCAAATTTGTTATCAAGAACTTGACTTTCAACCCCTCAAGGTTATCACGGAAACCCTCTACCTTGTTTTATGGTAATTTTGATTTCATTTTTCCAAAACCCATTTCTTTATTTGTTTTTCTAATTCCTTTCTTAGTTTGGATGCTTGGATTTTTGTTCTTCATTGTGTTTTTCTCGTGAAATATTTTGTTTTTTCTTTATTATTATGCGGATGTTCTTGTTATTGAATAAGGAAAAGATCTAACTTTAAGAATATTAGTTAAATCAGTTTATTGGCATCGATGACTCAAACTCTTGTTATTGGGGGCACATGTGTCGAGTAGGATTAGCACTTTAGGTTCACAAAAAATACAAGAAAAAAATAAAATAAAAAGCGCTTGTAATGTTGTCTCCTTCTTGACATTAGTCTTTGCAAAATATCGTGAGAAAAATATGTAGCGACAAGTACCACTATCCAAAGTATAATGAAAGACATGGGCATGGTTGTAAGGGAAGGGAATATGAGGACAAAACAACGCACATTAACCTCTCATCATAGTCTTTTCCATCAAAAGTATTTGGGCCATTAATGAGATATAATAAGAAGAGTGCAATGCTTTCATGATTTTTCAGATCTTTGTATGCCCTACCCACTCACAATTTATATAAAAAAGAAGACAACTGTGAAGTTGATGATCTTTCTTCTATTTACTTTTGATTGATTATTGTTAAGCCAAACATGTTGTTTAATTAGAACTTGTTTCACTACCTATGGGCAAGTTTTGTCCTTGTAACAAACTGCCTTTCCCTAAAATTAAAGCAATATATCTCAACAATATTTTTTTTTTACAGTGCGGTTAGAATTGGGGTTGGCTTTGTTGCTTTCCAGTTGGGATTGGGATCTTCAAAACTTATCAAATCATTTCATCAATTTAGTCTTCAGGTTTGGTATTAATGATCCTCACTTTCTGGTATATTTCCTTAATTGCCCCACATTTCTTTCCCAAGCACTATTATTTTTATTTGTATAAAGTAAAAATATGTTTAAGTTGATGATGATATGTTTTCAGATTAGGAAAAAATAGAAAAGCACTACTACTGCGACCATTTAAAGTTGCTGGAACTAGTTATAAATTGACCAGAAAACTTACTGCTATATAGTTCAAAATAGTCAGATCGTTAGTTTTATCTTTTGCCAAGAGTTGTTTCAACTAGTTACTGCCAAATGATTCTAACATTTGCTTATTAAAGTTAATGATGTTATGTTTCCAGATTAGTCACTGATTTATACTTCAAGTGTTGTCTAAAATTTTTAGTTTTCAAATATTTCTTCTTTAGTTTTTAGTTTTCAAATAATTTTTAGTTTTGATTCAATATTCCTGTCACTTCTTTTAGTAAAAAATTCAAATATTTGAATTCGTTTATTCCTTTTACTTTCAAAAAAATCTATTTTAAATAAATAAAGAATTTTTTGTCTATGAAATATTTGAAAACTAAAGAATTTTTTAGGCATTGAAGTATATTTCTTCTTCTACGTATAGTTTGTTTACACACTGCCGTTTGATATTTTGTTAATTACTTTTGCTTTGTTTGATATTGTGTTTGATATTGAAGTATATTTTGTTTGATATTTCTTCTTCTAAGTATATTTTGTTTGATATATGAGAAGTTTTGTGTGATTACTGGTATATGGCCATGTGGTGAAAATTCTTGAATTTTGATTGCAGTTAGAACTATATTCATCTCTGTTTACATGAATTTTGATTGCAGTTAGAATTATACTCAGTAATGGTAAATTCTAATTATAGTTGATATATATATATATATATATATTGCTCGAATCAACAAGTTGAAATGTATATCATTGTTTTTCATGTGCAGAACTGTAAAGTAAACTGAAACTTGAAATGTAGAAATAATCAATATGGTCTAAGTTTTTATAATTTTTTTTTTTTTTTACATTTAGTCCATTTATTTTTTGAATTTAAAAATAGAAGTTCAATTGTCAATATTATCAAAATTATTATATGAAATTCAAGCATATTATAATGACTTTTTATTACATAGCTATTAATTAAAAAAATTAATTTCAAAATGTGACTTTAAAAATTAAATTAAAAATGTTAATGATGTAAATAAGCGAAATTAAATTTTTCGTCTTTGTATATATTTGTCGATCCGAAAGCTCTAAATTTGGCTTCACAGGTAATTTTGAAAGTGAGTAGAATTGAAGAGGACTTGAGCCGAGGACTTCTTTGCATTACCGTCTCTCTCCACTGCGTCACATCACATCGCTGCGCTCTCCACCGCCACAGACAATCGGTAAACTTCAGTACTTGTATTTGCAGTTGATTTTGAACTTCGAAATTAACTGTTGATGCTTGTGTAAAAGAAATGTCGTTTGATTATTTGTTGTTTTAATTTCTAATCCTGAATACTTTGTTTATTCAGATTATATATATGTTTACATGTAAGTTACTTAAATGTGAAAAAGTATAGAGTTTAAGACCATGGCCAAGTTGAAGACCATAGACTAATTACAAGACTACAAGCAAAATTGATCCAAATTGATTTAATTGCTGCCAATTGGATTAGAGCTGAAAAAGTAGAAGAACTAAAATTGATTAAATTAAAATATATAAGTATTAAATTTAGAATTTAAAAATAATATAGGGAGTAATAGCAAATTTTAACTTTGTTGTCCAATATAAAGCAAATTCTCATTGTTTATGATATAGTTTTGAGGATACACTACTTTGGGAGTTTGGACCCAAATCTAAACATGCAGACAAATAACTTAACTATCTTAGCGAATAATAATATTTAAGCCTTTTAAGCTCATACAAATATATTAGAAGAAACAATAATTACATTATGGTTAGAACAAAATGTATACTTTTTACAAGTTCAAGCATTCACATGGTAAGACAATAATGAACACTCGAGTGCATGCCCCATGCATTAACCTTATTAACCATATTGATCAAATTAAATGCTTAAGTTATCAATTTAAATGCTTAAGTTACTTAAATTGATCCCTTTTTTTCTATGTATATATTATGATATATATGTTTACATGTAAGTTATTGTTTGTAATTGTTTATGTTTAAGTTATTCTTTTAATATACGTTTTTAATATATATTTGTATGAAGTAAATTGATCTTATGTTGTTTGTATCTCGATTCATCGCTTCCTCTTTGCTCCCCATGAATCGTTGGATTGGATTTGGTGGTAATAACTTAATGTGTATGAAATCATTATTATTCTTATTTATATGTTGTTGCTTGCTTTGGAGGTTGTTAAACCATTTTGTGAATATATATCCCTTTTGTGCTGCAAATTGATCATTAAATGCTGTAAAATGAAGTTTTAAACTATGGAATTCTGCTTTGTTTGATTTCTTTTCATTTTGCTAAGAATGTTGCGATTTGAAGCCTATAGCTGTGAAAGTTGTAATTGAATTTTTTAAGCCTAGGATGCGTGGCTTGAGTGAAAGCCAAAAAAATTGAAGAAGAAAATGTGTATTTTCATTAACTTCAAATTGAGGCATAATGCCATTACATATAATAGGGTGATAAAAAACAAACAGATTTCACCTAAACATCTACCTACTACCACTACTTACATCATTAGTTCCAAATTGCTATTTGTTATCATGCTTGGTTGATATATATGCTGTTTATTATACTGCTGTCCAAAAAAAAAAAAAGATTCAAAGTATATAGGCTGGAAACCTGACGGGTTGCCTTATATCTCACTGTTAGATATAATGGATCCTCCCTAGGTGTAACAATGCCACGTATGATGAATCTTAAAGAATACATAACTCAGTAATATATGTGATCATATCAGTACTTACAGAAATTATAAATTAACAATTTAGCCGTGTAATTTATTGCCAACTTTAGACTTCAACAACTACGAAATAGATAGGAGTTGGATGAAATTGTCAAGGGTAAGCAACGACTATCGAAATGGAGTAGAAACTTTTCTGAATTTCGCATTCCAAAATGCAAGCCAAGAGAATATGATTCTTTGCCCGTGTAAGAAGTGTTGCAATATCAATTGGCATTGTCGTGAAGTTGTCTACGAACATCTAGTTGTTGATGGTTTTGTCCGGGGGTACAAAAAATGGATTTTCCATGGAGAGTGTACATCTAGTGGAGCATCTTCATCGATGAATATGGGTTATCCTCATACTGCTTACAATCAGAATGTTAGAGATGATAATATGGAAGGCATGTTGCAGGATGCTTTTAATATGCGCTTGTGATGATGGTTTGGTCGTTTCCACGACTTGGGTGCAATCGATGCTTATAGTTTTGGTAGAAATACTTTCACCGAAGGGGAAGAAGTGTACCTTATGAACAGCCAAATGAAGAAGCGGCGAGGTTCTACATGTTACTTGGTGAAATGAATGAAGAAGCGTATGAGGGTCAAAATTTTCCAAATTGTCTTTACGTATTCGCGTCTTTTCACTTGAAATGTTTGGGCGGATGGACCGGAAATTCGTTGACAATGTTGTTAGAGTTTTTGCAAGAAATGTTTCCGTTTGCGAAAATCCTCAATCTTGAAAGACATGAAGAAACCGATAAAGAATTTGGGCCTTGGCTACAACAAAATCCATAGTTGCCCAAATGATCGCATGTTGTCTTGAGGCGACCAGGATAAACCAACGATCTTTGTCATGTATGCGGTCAATCCCGTTGGATTAATAGAAATACGAGAGGATGGTAACGAGGATGAACACGATGCGATCAAAGAAGCGGCTAGTTAAGATTTTGCGGTATTTTTCGCTAATACCAAGGCTTTAACGGCTTTTCATGTCGTCGAAGGCAATAGAATCAATGACGTGGCACCGTGATGGACGAGCAGATGATGGGTTGTTAAGACATCCTGCAGATTCTTTAGCTTGGAAATCTTTTGACTCCAAATTTCCAAGCTTTGCAAGCGATCCTCGGAGTGTGAGGCTTGGGCTAGCATCCGATGGATTTAACCCCACAAACTCATGAGCACAACGTATAGTACTTGGCCTGTGGTACTTGTTCCCTACAATTTGCCTCCATGGGTTTGCATGAAACAATCTTCTTTTATCTTGTCCATGATTATACACGGAGAGAAAGGTCAGGGAATGATATTGACGCGTCTATTTGCAGACCACTTGTTGACGAGTTAAAACAACTATGGGTGGTGTTCGTATTATACGATGCAATGAGAAAAGAGAACTTTAATTTACGTGCGACTTTAATGTGGACTATTAACGACTTCCGGCTTATGCTAATTTATCCGTTGGAGTACGGGGGCGTTATGCTTGTCCGTGTTGTCTTTGCGCAGACATGTTCGCAATGGTTATATAATGGGAAGAAGTTCTCTTACATGGGGCATCGTCGGTGGTTCTGGGAAAATCACACATTTAGATTTCAGAGTGCTCAGTTTGATGGTACTGAAGAGTTCAGACCAGCTCCTTCGCAGACCGGTGGATCCGAAATATTCTTAATGTTGAAAGATATGAATTTCATTTATGGCAAGATGAATCAACCAGCAAACCCGCATAGAAATAGAAGATCTAGGGATGAATCTGATGATGAATCTGATGAAGAGGATGATCCAAATGAGGCGGACTTGTGGAAAAAAAGAAGTATTTTTTTCGAGTTTCCTTATTGGGAGCATCAGATTTTACGCCACAATCTTGATGTCATGCACATAGAGAAAAATGTCTGCGAGAACATCATTGGGACTATTTTGAATGTCGATGGAAAATCGAAAGATAATCTTCAGAGTCGACTTGATTTAGTCCACATGGGAATTCGGCGTGAGCTTCATCCCCGGGCACTTCCGAATATGAAATATCGGTTGCCGCCTGCTATTTTTTCAATGTCGAAGACGGAGAAAGAAGTGTTCTGTACGGTGTTGAAGGATATAAAGGTCCCGGATGCGTATGCATCAAATATATCGCGATGTGTGAGTCTTAAGGATCGAAGATTATATGGCTTAAAATCGCATGACTATCACATTTTGATGCAAGACTTACTTCCAGTTGCTATGCGGTGTTGTATGTCGAAAAAGGTGACGGCTCTCGTAATTGAATGTCAAATATAATGAAAGGCATTTGTGGTAAAGTTTTGAATGTTCAAGAACTTGAGAGACTACAAGAACGAGCCGCATTGACTTTATGCAATTTGGAGAAGATATTCCCGCCTTCCTTCTTCACTATTATGGTGCACTTGTTAATTCATCTCCCGCGTGAAGCACTTCTTGGTGGACCCGTTTTCTATCGATGGATGTATCCCATTGAAAGGTCTTACTTTATTTGCAAAATATTCCTTCATTCAGCTCAATGCCTTTAGTTGCAACTTTTGATAATGTTGTATATCGTGTTTAGGTTCCTTTCCAAATTGAAGTCATCATCGCCGCAATAAGCGTTATCCGGAAGGATCAATTGCCGAGGGCTACTTGGCGAGAGGAATGTATGACTTTCTGTTCGAGGTATTTGGAAGATGTTGAAACAAGAATGAGCAGACCGAGTAGAAATCTTTGGGCTCACAGATCATAATTTGGCTGAAACTTATTTATTTCAAAGTTTGGAGAACCGATTGGCAAAGTCGAAATTACGAATTAGCGATAGATCGTGGGTCCAAGCGCATCGACACGTTCTTTTTCATCATGATTCAATGGAACCATTTGGAAGTAAGTTCTACAATTTGGTAAACACTCATCAATTATGATTTGTTTGTCTTCTAACAAAGTAAAACCTTTTTACCGTAGTGAGTACAAGCAAATATTGAGAGCTCGTTCACGATCTCGAAGATTAAATCGACGAGAAATTAATAAGTTGTTCGCAGAATCATTCCATGAATGGTTAAGCCAAATGGTATGCAATTTAAGTTTTCATTAACAAGTAATAAGGTTTTCTCATAATAATTACTCGATTTACTTTCGACTCGATAGGTTTGGAGTCGCAATGAAGTAAATGACGAAGTTAAATGGCTTTCACAAGGTCCAAACAGATTAGTTAAAAGATATGGTGGCTTCCTTATCAGCGGATCTGATTTCATACAAAGTATCGCGAGAGATTGAGGAGAACCCAAAATTGCGGAATTGTTGTTAATTCTTCGATTACAAGTTATGCTAGTACTAGGGACGATGAATCCGGTCGAGGGGAATCGAGGTATTACGGACTTATTGCGACATCATTGAGTTGGATTATTACGGCAAATGCAAAGTTGTCTTATTTCGAGGTGATTGGGCTGATGTGAATACGGCTCGCGGAATTAAAAACGATCAATATGGCTTTACAATGGTGAATTTCTCTCGATTGATTCACACCAGAGAACAACCGATGGACGAGCCGTATGTGTTTTCTTCTCAAGTTAAACAAGTTTTTACTCGAAAGATCCAATTGATGAGGGTTGGTACGTTGTACTTGAAACACCCCTAGAGACTTCTTCGACATTGGCAAAGTGGAAGTAGAGATGACATAGTCGAAAGATCGAAACATTGCCTTTTCGAACAAAACTTAAATGAAAATATCCCTAGTACTAGTCAACAATTTCAATGGGTTCGTCAAGATGTGGACGAAGATATTTACGAAATATGATTTAGTGAGATTTTACGATTTATTATTTATATGTAATATTATAATTTTAATGTTGGGCATGTTATATAACTTAACTATTTTAAATGTCCTATTATTGTTGTTATTTGTTACTAAAATTTTGAACTAATTTACGTGTATTGCAGGGAAAAATGCCTAGAAGACGATTACGAGATTTCAATATTGTTCACGATACTCCAAATCCGGAAGAAGCAAATAGTGAACAGAAAGCAGTTGTTGGATCTTCTACTCTGCTTAGGACATAGATGATGAGCCCGGAGAATTTGAAAGTAATGTTAACTTTATTTTACATGCATGTTGAATTTTATTATTGATTCATTTTTCAATTTTAATATAATAATATATCATTTTTCATTTGAAGGTGGTGGGGACTTGCAGAGCTCGGGGCGTACACTACTTAAAGATTTATACGACTTAGAGCCTACCGATCGTGTTAAAGTAAGGAGAAACAATCATGGCAGTAGGTTGGATCTCAAGCTCGATTGTTAGGAAGCTATTTGGGCATTATTGCACGAAACTCCAATATGTTGCCCATTAACTACGAATCATGGCATCACATGCCCGATGCCAACAAAAATCGGGCTCTCGATAATATTAAGGTAACAAAACGTGAATGTAATTTATAATACTTTAATTTAATTTCCATTTATATTAACTTTTATACTTTTTTCTTGAGCTAGATTTACTTTAGAGGTCTCGATGACTATGTCAAGAAGACATTAGGTAAAAAATGGAGAGACAATAAAAGTACGCTCAAAAACAGTATTTTAAGAAAGACATAAGCCTCACGAAAAATTAAGAAATGTTTCACCGGGAATGTTGAGTACCAATGGGAAGATCAAGTTAGATTTTGGAATTCAAAAAAAAGGAGAGGTATTACGACTTCTAAAATCTTATAAATTATTTGGTTTATAGTATATACTATATATATAATTCAAATTGCATTATGTAGGACCGTGAGCGAGTTGGAATAAAAGCAGATGTAAGCAGAAATTCACGCACACGGCAGGTTCTAGAAGTTTTGCCTGTGTAGCTGAAGCCGAGGTATTATAATTTATTAATTCTGTCAAATATTAATTACTTTATACTATTAAATTATATTTTTTCTGCTAAAATGTAGGAAACTTCGACTGGTCAAAAAGTTGGACGTGTTCAGCTATTTGACATCACGCATAGAAATAAGGATGGATCTCCGATGACATCCAAAGCTGCAGAAATTTTGGTATATTTACTTAATAAAATTTTATTTTTTATAAATATTTATAATGTTTAATTATAATAGTTTAATTCATCGTTTATAGTTTTAAATTTATAATGTTAAATTATGTTGCATTCTTTCTTATTTATATATTTCGTTTCTAATTCTTTCATTGATTTATTAGGATAAACTAAAGGAGAAAAAGGCGGAGTATGAAGCGGTCGCTTCGCCGATCGATAGTTCTGCTAATCTTGAGGAGATTGACAATGAGAATTATTACGGATGTTTTGGGTCCCGAAAGGTACGATCGATTCGATTGATAATTCGTTAATCTTTAGTATATTTTTAATAGAATTATCACGATGTTTTTGGTCTTGAAAGGTATGGTGGGTTCGATCTAAAGGATCCGGTGTTACCCGACCCAATATTTGGATCCGCTCCCAAAGATACATGCCTTCGGGAGTCAATCTCGTCTTTGAAGTTCAGAGGCTACAAGACCAGATAGCTCATATGCAAGAGAGCACGGTTGAGCAGAGGCAGCAAATTGCTGATGTTCAAAGAAAATATGAAGAACTCCAGCAACAGCTTAGAGCGGATGCGGAAGCGGCAGCAGCGAGGAGGCAAGGAGAAAGAACAACGAGAGAGGCAAATGTGGCGGTGCGAGGGGAGGCAGAGGCAGCATCGATGCTAGCAGAGCAGAACAGAAAGTACGAAGAGCTCCAGCACCAGCTTCAGCATATGATGCAGATGTTTCAACAGTCGCAGAAACCGCCATCTTAGACACATTTAGTTTCTCGTTGTAAGAATGTTTTGACATTATTACATTTAACATTATTGTTACAATATTTTCAGTCATCATTCATTTAATTTATTAAATTTCAAGTATTATTTAGAATTAATGTATTTGGAGTGATTTTTATGCTAAATTTGCTGTTTTGCGTTGGAATTATATGCTATATTTACTGTTATTGGTTGGTTTTAGTGCAGGAGGGGTATTATATTGAAAAAGCGCACACACGAAATCTGTACAAATTAGCGGCGTTTGTAACAAAGCGCCGCTAAAAGCCATCGCTTTTAGCGGCGTTTGTTGAAAAAGCGCCGCTAAAGACAATGACTTTTAGCGGCGTTTTGTGTAAAAGCGCCGCTAAAGAACATGACTTTTAGCGGCATTTGTCGGGAAAGCGCCGCTAAAGACCATGACTTGTAGCGGCGTTTTTCGAGAAAGCGTCGCTAAAGACCATGACTTTTAGCGACGTTTGTCGGGAAAGCGCCGCTAAAGACCATGACTTTTAGCGGCGTTTGTGGGAAGCGCCGCTAAAGACCATGACTTTTAGCGGCGTTTGTAGGAAAGCGCGCTAAAGACCATGACTTTAGCGGCGTTTGTCGGAAAGCGCGCTAAAGACCATGACTTTTAGCGCGTTTGTAGGAAAGCGCCGCTAAAGACCATGACTTTAGCGGCGTTTTTGGAAAGCGCCGCTAAAAGTCATGGTCTTTAGCGGCGTTTTTGCATAAACGCCGCTAAAATTTGCGTGGCGGTAGCAATAGCGGCGTTTTTGTGGCGCTTACAAAAGCGCCGCAAAAACTTTTAGTGGTGCTTATAAACGCCGCTAAAGGCAAAAAAAAACGCCGCTAAAAGTCTGTTTTGCTGTAGTGACTATTCAAAAGTTTTCATTTAAGTCATCGAGCTATTTAAATCATTGTTGTATGGTCTTATCTATTTATACCTCCTGCATTAATCGAAAGCTCACATTCCCTTTCTTTTCTACGGTTCAATTTTTTTTCATAAAATAACTTTGAACGTTACTCTACGAATCAAAATCTAAACAGCTTTCTTCATTAATCATTGATACTATTCGTCAGATCGACTTGGATCTAATATATGTTCTTCTACTCGTCAAATAGGTATTGATCTAGCATACCGATCGTCGCTTGAAGCTCACTACCCGGATTTTAAAAAAAAACTTAATATCTCAATGATTTAAATAAAAATTTTATAATAATTTAGCGACTTAAATGAAAACTTCCGAATAGTTTAATAACCATTCGTAACTTTTTAAAATTAAGTTATTAAAATGTAAACTTATTAATAATTTAATAAGGTATAATTTAGTGTATTTAAAAATAAAAGTAGGGCATATACTACAATTCTAACTTAGTAGATTAAAGTCAAATTAAAAGTTTGGCATTGTTGGAGTGGAAATGGAGCGTGCTCATATAACACCAAAATCAGCAAGGATTCCTTTAGGGCAGAAAAGTTTACTTTGGTGAAATTTAGGGTGGGTTTGGATGGATGGCGAGGTATTTTTTATTTCACGCTACAGTATTACTATAGTATTTAATATCACCGTCATCGTTGTTTTTATACTAACTGCAAATAAAAGTATCGCCCATCCAAATCCACCTTAAAAATATTTACTTCAAGATTGTTCTGTTGAAGCAACATGTTTAATTTTCCCAACTCATGATTGTGTGTTTGGTTTAGGTTTTTTTTTTATTGCAAACATAAATTAGTTTGAATTATCTGCAAACCCTCAATTACCAGAAGAAAAAAACACTACTTTCACCAAAAATGGAACTCTGGGATTTACGCCACTTTCCAAGATATTGCTTCTGGGAATCCAAAGCTAAAAAAAAAACATTCTAAGAGCCATTGACAGTGGAACACATGTTCACTATAAATAATCATGAAAGATACTTTAAAAACGTGAAAGTTATCATCTTTACACCATCATTACATACAATGAAAAAGGTCAGTAGGAAAAACAAAAGTCGAATTTTACGTAGTAAATTTGCCTGCTTTAATTTTTTAGCACTATTGCAGATGGTTGACTTATGTTCATGTTATTATTATCTGAATTTTCTTTATATTTTTATATTATATATCTGTTTAACATATATACTTAGGCACAAATAGAAAAAAAAGTATAATGTTTTAAACAATATTAGAAACGGATATGGAAGAATGCTGGAAGCCATTGCCAATTACCAGCCAAAACAAGTGATAAGCATATTATAAAAAAAAAAAAAAAAAATACAAGAAGAAGAAGAAAGAAGGGAACATTTTTAAAAGGAAATTTTTTGAATATTTAATGTTCTTCACTCAATTTTTCTATGCAAGCAATAAGACAAGATAGATATGTGTGTATTACCTTGTCGGAATTGTATACCTTAAGAGCTTCAGTACGTGCACATTTCTTTCAAGGTTGCACTTGCAGCAGCAATTGGAAAAAAAAAAAAAAAAAAAAGACTGATCCTTGCCTCGGCAAACATGAAAGGGTGAAGGGGTATTTCATTAACCTCTCTTAGGGTTTCTCAGAGAGAAATTTACAGAGTCTATTTGACATACTGGCCGCCTCCATTACTTCAAAGACAAATCATTTTATAAGTTGGGTAGGTAAGAAGAAGTACATCAATGGAGGTGGACAGAATGCCAAATTGGCTCTGCAACAAAGCCTCTAAGAACCCCTAGAAAATACCCCCAAAAAGAAAACAGCAAAGAAAGACAAGTACTTCAGCTGGAAACTTGAGGGTAAAACTTAAAAAGATAGGTTTGAGCCTATGAAAAAAAAAGAGGAAGGGTTTATAAGTAGAAAGAGCGTGCATGAGCGTGCATGGTGTTGTACGACTTAATGAATACGGTGGTTGGCGTTTTTGCCTGCAATTTTTTCCACAAATGGTCAATTATTCAACTAATACTAAATGTTGTCTACCTTGTAAAAGAAGGTTGCCCTAGGCTTTGAGCCTTTGACAATGAAAACCCAACTGTAACCTTAACAAAGAATATATGTATATAACTTCTTTTTTTTTTATAAAAAAATCTATATATTTCATTGCAGACGGCAGACAATTTAGTTTCATTGACTATGGGATTTCAATTCATACGTCTGTTTTGGGTTTTGGAAATGCTTTATTATTTGGTCCCTAGGTTCAAGGCAAAGAATGGGTTGTGAGCTGTTATGTTATTGTCTTCCACTTAGTACTGTTGCTGTTTAATCACTTTGTCAACTCAGCTTCCAATTCAAACTTCCTTTGATTTAGTATTTTGCGAATGATTAGTGTTTTTCTCAACGAATTTAATGGTCATTTCAAGCTTACTATTTAGATGATGCCTGAAAGCCAGATTATTCCTTTCCCATTTCAGTTTTCATAGCCCCCCCCGCCCCTCCCTTTTTTGTTGGGGAGGGGAGGGGGTTGGTGGCATGCAGATATGCGTTTTTCAATGCCATGCTGCACTGTAGCGCATGCTGTTATACAAGGGAATCCGTGAAGTGTGTGTTAGATTAGAAAATGAAAAGAGATTTGAAATTGAGGAATCAACGTTATACAGCTCTACTTCAAGCTTTCTCATGGGAAGAATGAATGAGCCTGTCTCATTTCTACACGCATAACCAAAACGAGTGCTCAATTCTAATAAAGCATAATTGAACTTGGTTATGTAAAAGACTCGGAATAGCAATGGGGTTTAACTTTTTATTTATTTTTGAGTTTTAAAATTATTAGTGTCTCCCAATATACTTTTATACGAATAAAATATTTTTTTTAAATAAATTATATTAGGATATCCTAAAAGGCATAGTTTTTAGACACCAATAAAATAATGCTACGTCATTAAATTTTAAAAATAATAGAGTATTATTATACACTCATCTATATTTAATATCTTCTCAAACTTAATTTAATTTTAATTAGATTAATTTAAATAATTAATTTTTAAATTATAAACAAGCATTTTTTCTTTTTTTACAAATTTTAATAATTTTGTTTTTTGTTAATATTTTTTTTTATTTTTGTGCAACCAATTTAAAAAAAATAGTAATTTTTGTGCAATTTTTTTTTATGTCATTAATACATAATTTTGGTAATTATTTTACTCTAAACCCGAACCCAGAACCCCAAATATTGAACTCGAACCCTAAACATTAAACCTTGAACCCCGAGGTTTACGGGCTGGGATTTAAGGTTCAGTGTCCGGGGTTACGAGTTATGAGTTTGAGGTTCATGGTTTAAAGATCTGGGTTACATGTTCGTATTTAGGGTTTGGGATTCTATATTCAGGGTTTAGGGTAAAAAAAATTACCAAAATTATGTGTTAATGGCATAGATAATTTTTTTGAAATGTGATTAAATAATTGAAAAGGGGCCATGAATAATGTGGTGAGAAAGTTCTATAAAATAATTTCTCTATGGATAAGTGCATAATAATAATTTCGTATATTTAAAATTTGATGATGTGTCAAAATTTTATTAGTGCCTAAAAACCTTAATTTTTAGGATCATCCTTATGTATGTTATTCCCTTACTATAAAAATTCACCTTAGAAGTAATCGTTAATAGTGCAAACATATAACTAGGGGTGAACAAAACTCGATTCGATTCGAAAAAAAGTTTAGAATTTTGAATTAATAGACTCAAGTTATTTGAATTATTCGATTTTTTTGAGTCAACTCGAATAAATAATTTGAGTTTTGAGTTCGAGTCGAATTGAATTTTACAATTCAAATAACTCAAATAATTTGAATAACAGATTGGCGTAAATACTCCTTCCTTGTCAATTTTGAAAATAAGCAAATTGGTCTCTCTCAACAAAAATTACAAAAAAAAATCAAATTTTTTAAAAAAAATTCTAAAGAATATATAAAGAAGGTTAAAATTTTAATTTTTTTCTAAAATAATAATTTTGGGGTTTAGTTACATATTAAATTATCTTATTTTTTCCTTATTTTGCTTTAAAATTCTTTTCAAATAATATGGTTTTAAATTTACATGCTCTAACATAGAAGTAGTTATATTGTAATAAGATTTTAATTTGACATGTTTAATTTTTTAAATCAAGTTAATATGATAAAATATGACTCGTTAGCTCAATTAACTTGAAAATTTTTCACTCCTCAGCCATGTATAACTTTATATGAGAAAATTTTTGGAAAATATAATCCTATCAAATTTAAAGATTGACATTTGCTCTTATTAATTGTTGTAGCAAAGCACGGTTCCAATAGATATTAGTTCTAGCATGATATCCAGCACCAATTTTATTTCTCAATAATAATAAGCTATAGGATGATACCTTAATTTATAAAATTATTCGAGTTAAATTAAAAAAAGTAAACATGTTAAATTAAAATTTTGTTACAGTATAACTAATTCCATGTTAGAGCACATAAATTTGAAATCATGTATATTTGAAAACTTTTTCAAAGAAAAATAAGAAAAAAATACTTGATAAACTTGTATCATTAATTAACTTATTTAGGTCCCAAAATTATTGTTTTAGAAAAATTTAAATTTTTTTAAACTTTCTTTATATGTTCTTTAAAAAAATTTTAAAAAATATAAATTTTGGCATTTTTATAAATAGTTTGAATTTTAAAAATTATTTTGAATCTTTTATAATTTTTTTAAAGAGATCAATTTGCTCATTTTTAAAGTTGACAAGGACCAAAAGGGTATTTACACCAATTTATTATTTGAATTATTCAAATTATTCGAATTATAAAATTCAACTAGATTCGAACTCAAAAATTGAATTACTTATTTGAGTTAAATAAAAAAATTGAATAATTAAATTTTATTATCTCGAATTTTTTTTTTTCAATTTTTCGAATCGAATGAAATTTTGTTGAACCTAAGTATTTTGGGCTTCTAACTTGAATAGCTGGCTCAAGCATAAGATAGAACTTGAATAGAAGGCCCATACAAATCAAGGTGCAAGGAGAAAGAAACAAAGCCCATGAAGCAGTACAGCAAGCAATGCACGTGTGATGATGGAAAACGTTACGTTTCCAGCACTGGGGAGCCATTGAAGACAGTTGAGTTGAGCCATGGCCTTATCTCCAACCTTCCATACAATTCTCACCACCTCTCTCTCTGCCCCATCCCCTAAGCTTCCCCCTTCTATCTCTTCATCCCAACGCTTCCCCTTCTTAACCAAACCCCTCCACCCCAATGCCTTCAATCTCTCAACATCATCATCAGCTCCTGATCAGAAATGGAGGGTTAACGTTTCTTTCTTCCCAGCTTTTTTAAACAAAGGCAAGGATGCTAAGGTTCTCAAGCAAGACCTTCTAGATTGCATTGCACCACTTGACCGAGGTGCCGATGCCACCCCCGAGGACCAGCAGAGAGTTGATCAGGTGGGTTTTCTTCCCTTCTACCCCCCTCGTTTAGAGAGAGTGAAATTCTCAATTTAAACCTGGTTTTTTCATTGATTTTGTGTTATTGAATTTGAAAGACTTGTGTCTATAATCCTAACAGTTAGCAAGCAAACTTGAAGCAGTTAATCCCACAAAGCAGCCTCTGAAATCTGATTTACTAAATGGAAAATGGGAGCTTATTTACACCACTTCCAAATCTATTTTGCAAACTCAGGTTACTAAACTCACTCTGCTTTCATGTTCTTTTTGCCATTTCTTTAGTTTAATTTGAAGTAATATTTTGACAGAGACCCAAATTCCTAAGATCTTCTACAAACTACCAAGCAATCAATGTGGATACACTTAGGGCCCAAAACATGGAATCTTGGCCTTTCTTCAACCAGGTAATTTTTAAATGGCTCTCATTCCACCATTGGGTTCCAATTTTTGTAATGAACATCTTGTTTGTTGTCTTTTTTTTGGTTACTCATAAATACCTTTTCATGGACTTAGGGGTCTATTCATTGTCATGCCTAGTGATTTTTTTAATTTGGAGAACATTAAATGATTAAAAAAATAGTAAATTTTGACTTCCTTCTTAAATATCATCTGATTAAATTGTGAAAATCGACTATTATGCTTTTGTAGGTTACAGCAGATTTAACACCTCTGAATGCAAGGAAAGTGGCTGTAAAATTTGATTATTTCAAAATTGGAGGTTTGGTAAGTTGAAATGTTTGAATCAACTCATAGTTTGGTATCTAAAATCTTGTTTCTCTTTATAGTACATATTATCAACTTTGCTTCTCCTTCTGTAGTTTTAACCTGGATTTGCTGTTTGAAGCATGAATTCCTATATTGCTGTATTAATTAAGAGTTTTGATATCCGTAACAAGATCAGCTTTAATGGTGGAACTTCTTTTTTTTTTAACATGAAAAGCCTCCAAAATGTATTTTTGGAATTTGGGTGTTTGGGCTAGGGAGCTGTGACAACCCAACCTAACATGCGGGGCATGAGTCTTGTCGTGAGAACATAAGTTTGAATTGTTTTCTTTAGGCCCTCCTAAGGTCCCTCTTGTTGAGGAGTGTACTCATTTGTGTTATGATATAGAGATCGAATCTCTAGAAGCACACCTGAGGATGACAAAACCTTGAGGGACCTGTAGGGGCTTAAAGAGGATAATTTCGGCTTATGTTCTCACAGTGCAGCCCGTACTCAACGAGCTGGCTAAAGATATTCAAACTCACACCACAACACAAAAGAGTGCACTTTGCAAAACATATGCTTGCCGATTTCTTTTTGAAGTTTGGATTTATTAGAACATGTAAATGGCTTGTAAAAGGACCTCTTTTAGTTCCAGTACTTACTTTACAAAGCCATGGATAACATATTGAAGGTGAAATAAACAAAAAATTGCAGAGAGGGCATTTTCTTTGCCTTAACTTATTATTAGCTCTCCACGTCTCCATCCATTAATTGTAAAGGACTAAGAAGCATAGAATATTGTCTAAAAGCCTATTGTATTGTATGCTTCATATTTATCTTGATTTGCAGATACCTATAAAGGCACCTGGAAGAGCTCGTGGTGAACTAGAGATTACTTATTTGGATGAAGAACTGAGGTGAGTTAACATCCCGAGATCAAAACGAAATTTAAGTATTCCCGAGCCAATATAAACCTATTTTATTCAAACTCGGATAGGTCTCCGACATGGGTATGCTCAACTTTTCCCGAGTTTTTGTGCCAACTATGAGTTCCGGAAACGAGTACTTTTAAGTAAAAGGAAAAGCCCGAAACAACAATATGAATGTTGATTTATAATAGTTAATTGTTGGTGTGTTTAAATTGTGAACAGGATATCAAGAGGTGATTTAGGAAACTTGTTCATCTTGAAAATGATCGACCCTTCTTACCGCGTCCCTGTCTAGTGAAATGCAGCATTAGCATCATCGCTCTGCCATTAAGCTTTACTACCAATAGATCTACTCTTACAACAGTGGTCTTGTATTTGATACACAGCAGACAGTCATTTCTTATGTTTTATGGCTTTATATATATATTCATGTAAAGATTTGTATTCAATACGCATACACTATATTACAACACATTTTTAATAAATAAATCATATTGACTTATGATTTATGTGCATGTTTTATCAGTATATTTTTTTTCCTTACCTTTGTCGACGGTTAATAAAAATCGACCAAAACAATCTTCATCAGAAAAACATAAACAAAAGATATTTAAGACAGTCTTTTTTTGACCAATCTAAGACAAAAAAAAGAAAAGAAAAGAAAAGAAAAAGAAAAACAGAGATTTAAGACAAGGTGGTCAACTAATGTTTTATGAAAAGGTCATTATCGGATAAAAACCTTGAGAAAAACAAGTAAATGTTTTGCCACAAAAATGCTGGGAAATCTATGTAAAAGAAAAAAAGAACTTTTATTTCAAGGATTTGGATTGTGGATTGAGAAAATATTTTTTATTTTCATTTAAAATTCGATTTTAAATTAAATAAAAGTTATTTTTGAGTATCAGATACAGAATGTTGTGTAAAAAGAACGGTTATGATTATAAATATAGTACAAACTTTGGGTAGTAAAATCAATCCAAGGTAAAAATATTTCAAGTTTGTACTTGTTTGTAGCAAGTTCATTTTTGTCGTTGCCTCAAATTGGCTGGGTAGTGAAAGGAAAGTTATGCCCATCTCGCTTTCTATATTTTTCTTCTCCTCTCTCTAATTCCCAATTCCTTTGATTTGATTTCCAGTTTTCTTTATTAGAATTCTGTCTCAAAAACAAGAGTCTTTTGAAACCAGAAGCTAAAGCAATTTTTTTTTTTTTAAAAACTCAACAGCTTGATTTTCTTAAAGTCATCCCCAGCTTATTTTTTTAATTCCATTCTTTAATAATTGTTTGTAACTACTTGTTTGATTGAGTCTACTACTTAATTATGGACCCAATCTTTGAATCTTGAAATCCAAACAAAAAAGAAAAGAAGAAGAAGAAAAAATGTTTGCAAAGTTGCCGGTTACCCACCAAAAAGCTTCAACTTTTGGGTTTAGTCATTTGATTTCCAGCAATAAAGATGTTTCCAAGCTTGGGTATTTCTCAATAAACTCTGCTTCACGCCATAAGCTAAGGTTCAAGTTTGTGGGAGCTCATGGGGATAGATGGAAGCATACCAGTATGTTTGAATTCTTTTTTTTTTTAAGCTATATTATTATTGTTGTTGTCAGGTCTTATCATTTTAGCTATTAAGATGAGATGCTGTCTAAATTGTTTGGTTTTGCTGATTATAGTTGTCCTAATTGTAGCAGTTTACAATTAATGGAATTATTCTCAATCCATTGAATTCAGTGCAGATATCTATAATATAGAAAATAGTTAGTTAGCAAAACCCAAGACGCTTTCGATACTTTAAAGTGGGATTTCCTTTTTCTTGATTCTTAGTTCTATATTTATACCTTTTGTTGTATTGACAGATGCTGTGCAAGAAAGCATAAATTCGTGGTTGTCAAAAACCCAGCATTTTTTGACTGAGGTAACTTTGCCTCTAGTAAAAACTGGTCAAATTGGAAAGCCTGATCCTGGAAATGAGGTTGACACTCAAGACATGGATGACATATTCTTGGGAGAACAGACTATTACTAGTAGTATGCCTAATGGAAATCTATCATTTGCTGCTATTGTGTCTATTGAGCAGTTTAGCAGGTGAAATTATCTTTTACTACATCTTTTACTACATGTTTCTAAGCATTCTGTGAATACGGGTTTTGGCATGAATATTTCAAAATCCAGTGGTTTCAATTAAAAAAAAAAGAAGCAGCTGAAAGCTATTGGATTAGGGTTTGAATCTTTGAAGTTAAGTTTGCAGGTTGAATGGATTGACTGGACAAAAGATGCAAAACATATTTAAAGCTCTTGTTCCTAAACCTGTGTATGATGATGCTCGTAATTTGGTGGAGTATTGCTGCTTTAGGTTCTTGTCAAGGGATGCCTCCGCTCTTCATCCCTGCCTGAAGGTCTGCACTTTGTACAACTATGATCATATGAAAAATTTATGTTCTTTATTTTTATTAATATTATGCTCATCATCGTCATCATTTTCTTCCTAAGATCATACAAGCCAGTTCAATGAATGATATGAGTGAGGATGATCTTATGACCTTTTTTTGTAATTTCTGACATTTGTCCTTGTGTTTCATACTGGTTGCATGTGTTTTGTGTCATCAGTGTATGGCTTTTGCAATATTCACTTTTAGTTCTACACATAAAATGTGAAGACAAGAAAGAAAATTGTTTTGATTATTAATAATTTTGAGAACTTGTAAATAGTGTATGATTGGCATTTCCACTACCACTGTCACCAGTTTCATGAGCTGCATAATGAGTAGCTTCCCCCCTCAGTTCCATTTATGTCTTGGGTGTCATGAAGTTCCTGATTAGCTGTTTTTTGGAACAAATTTTGTTTTATTTACAGGAACCTGCATTCCAGAGACTAATTTTCATCACAATGATTGCTTGGGAGAATCCTTACAGTGGTAAAAATGATTTGCGTGCTCATGCTTCGAGAAAAGCTTCTTTTCAGGTTCCTTTTGCTATCTTTTGAAGTATTCTGAAATTAAATCACACACCCCCACCCCTCTTTAAACACAGAGTGAGAGAGAGGGAAAAGTGCCCTTCTTATCATTCAACATGGAGTTGCAAGAGCATCAGTCATGAAATTAATTATTTTCTTGGTGATATTGAAGGGAAAGCTGGTGGGAGAAGAAGCCTTCACTCGGATCGCTCCTGCAATTCCTGGTGTAGCTGATCACCCTACAGTGCATAACCTTTTCAAAGCTCTTGCTGGTGATGAAAAGGGCATCTCGTTAAGAGTGTGGCTAACTTATATTCATGAACTTCTCAAGTAAGTTCTGGTTTCGTACTACTATTTGTTCACATTAAAATTTCATGGTCATAGGTGAATCAACATGAGATAAACAATCAGTAATAGCTCAACCTCGCAATTTTATAAGCATTACTGAAGGAAAGGGGGAAACCCTACATGACTAATGTAATAATAAGAATATTAATTGAGCTGGTCTTGCCTTTCATGAGTGTTGGCCTGCATTTTTGCATTTGTTCAACTCTTTCCACTCGTAGAACCATCCAAACTCCAATATAAATGGTACGGTGTTAGGACAAACAGATCCAAACTTGCTTAACTAGAAGAGGTCCAGTTTGTTTTTCCCTTATCGTTTGCTCTATGCACTCAATTTTTAGCTTAAGCTTCTAAATGATATCCTTTTGTTTCTGTTTTCGTATTTCTCTTCTATTTCATTATTTCAACACTTGTACATTTAGTAATAATAAAAAGTGTTTAAAATCGGTATATCGGTTGGTAGATTCTGCATACATTTTAGTGTGTATCTTTTGTTAGTTAGGCTCATTTCTGTTAATTAATTCTTCTTAAATTCATTATGGTAAGCTTGATTCCTGCTGGTTTTAGTGTAGAATGCATGAAGCAAGGAAATCATATCAAATCCATGAATATCCTCAACTCTCAGAGGAAAGAATTTTGTACACTGGTTCTAGCAGGAAACAACCTGTTCTAAAATGGGAGAATAACATGGCATGGCCAGGAAAACTTACTCTAACAGATAAAGCACTGTATTTTGAGGTACTTATCATCCGCCATAAGGTGTTTATCAATTTTATATTGCAGCCTATAATACCATTTTCATGAGTTGGCTGATGTTGCTAGTTAATAAATGCATAAACATTTTTCCTCTTTTTTTTTTTGTTTATTCTACTATCCCTTCCTGCAAATAAATGGGGAATGAGGACCTTTAGCATACAAAGAAGAATGGGGTGCAAGTATCCTGCTCCATTTAGAAATTTAGTTAATTTATTGGTTTCAATCATGAAAATGAGTAACAAGGTTTGAAATTTTTTAGCAAGTTTGTTAGGGAACTTAGAATGATTGTATGATCTATTGGAGCAGTCCTTATATTTGATTTAAGGGTAGAACAGCTGCAGTTCACTATAAAACTGTTCCAATTTTGGGGCATAAAATTGTATTTGATGTCAGTGACTGTCATGTTCTCGCAGGCAGTTGGAATTCAGGGTCCGAAAGAAGCAATAAGACTTGATCTTACAGAGCATGGATTGCAAGTGAAGAAAGTGAAAGTTGGACCTTTCAATTCAGGGGTTTTTGACTCTGGAGTAGCTGTTTCATCTGGCCCAGGGTGAGCTTCTCTAGTCTGGTTTTAGTGGTGGAAAGTACTAAGATATATGTAAAGTTTCTTTTTTCAGTGATGTAGTTTAATTTAGATCCTTTTTCTTTTTCTATTAGAATTACTGCCATATGAATAAGTAATTATATATTTGAATTTTTATTCAGGTCAAAGTGGGTGCTGGAGTTTGTTGACTTGGGAGGTGAATTGAGACGAGATGTTTGGCATGCATTTATCAGTGAAATTATTGCTCTACACAAGTTTCTTAGCGAGTATGGACCAGATGATGATGACCAATCGCTATTTCAAGTATTTGGTTCTCACAAAGGGAAGGACAAGGCAACTACAGGTGCCATTAATGGCATTGCCAGGCTTCAAGCACTCCAATCTTTGCGAAAGTTGTTGGATGATCCAATCAAACTTGTCCAGTTCTCCTTTTTGCAAAATGCACCCCGTGGGGATGCTGTTTTCCAAACTCTAGCTGTAAATTATTGGGGTGGTCATTTAGTTGCAGAACTTACAGATGCAGGTTATCCACAAGCTCACGGAATGAGCCCTTGCAAAGTGGAATATGAAATCAGTGATCATGTGTTTGACATAGATGGTAGTGTTTACTTGCGGAAGTGGATGAGATCTCCATCTTGGGGTTCTAGTGCTTCCATTAGTTTTTGGAAGCATTCCTCTGTTAGACAAGCAGTTGTGTTAAATAAAAATCTTGTTATAGCTGATGAGACCCTGGTAGAAAGGGCAGCAACAATCTGCAAACAGAAGTACCAGGCTGCAGAGAGAACTCAAGCCACAATTGATGCTGCAAAACTTCAAGGAATACCCAGTAATATTGACCTTTTCAAGGTTCGGCATATATTTCTCTATGTTTTGTGTTTCTCATTGGTTCCATTTAGTTTATACATATAACCTTACATGTCAGTTGATTTTCTCTATGCAGGAACTTATTCTTCCCTTCGCATTAACTGCTAGGAATTTTGAAAAGCTTAAACGCTGGGAGGAGCCGCACCTGACTCTCTCTTTTCTTGCATTCACTTATACGATTATTTTCAGGTACACACTTTGCATAAATTATTTCTAGGCAAACAATACCAACATTCTAAATGGTTGATATATCATTGGAGTAAGATGATGATTCATTCATGCTTTAAGAACAGAGATGTTACAAAATGTTTACAATGACCAAATTTGTCCATTGCTCTTGAGCTTCGGCTCTCGGGGAACGGAATGGGATGTGATATAGTTACTTAAATGCGATTTTGTTGTTTTTCACTCATATTCCTCCATGTTAGCACACTAAGCTGATTGCTTCAACATTTTCTCCGTAGGAATCTGCTACCGTATGTGTTTCCTGCAACATTGATTGTTTTAGCCATTGGCATGCTAACCCTTAAAGGGCTCCAGAAGCAAGGTCGTCTGGGTAGATCTTTCGGAAAAGTCACGATCTGTGATCAGCCACCTTCGAATACTATTCAAAAGATTGTAGCTCTAAAAGATGCGATGCGTGATGTGGAATGCTATCTCCAGAATCTGAATGTTACTCTACTGAAATTACGCACGATTCTCCTAGCAGGTCAGCCTCAGGTATGATGTCATGAGCCTTGAGGGAACTAGTAAAGAGTGCAAATGTACTAAGAACCTTTCGTTCTTTTATGGTCCAAATTTGAATTAAATTATACTGGTTTAATCATTTTAACAGGTAACAACTGAGGTTGCACTGGTGGTGTTATCATCTGCAACCATTCTTCTCATTTTTCCTTTCAAGTATGTTATTGCCTTTCTTCTATGTGATCTCTTCACTCAAGAGCTCAAATTCAGGAGGGAAATGGTTAAAAAGTTCTTAAGTTTCTTGAAGGAGCGTTGGCTCACCGTGCCTGCAGCCCCTGTAATAGTATTACCGTTTGAGGACAGGGAATCCGGAGCTGCGAATCAAAGAAGCCAAATGGATAGGAAAAGCAACCAGAAAGAAGGCAGATCAGTTACGCGGCTAGAAAGTTTTTGACATGCAGTGTAGTTTTATACTGAAAAATCTGTTCAATATCGTATACAGAGAAGGCAAAGTTACATCGAGTTTCTTCCTCCATTTTTGTATCGGCATCATCAGGATGGCCGATGCTGTCACTCTTCCCGCGCGGGGGGTGGGGGGCGAATGTATGCCCAAGATTCATCTTAGGAGTGCTTACCCTTTGCTTTTCTGTTGCTGCTTGGCCTGTGGTCTCAGTGATGGGACCAGATTTTCTCCATCATGTCTCTGTAACAAGCTTTTCATGTAAATGAAGTTATCTGCTAAACGATAATGGAAAGAAGAAAGAGCATAAAGATAAATTAAGTTTTTAACCTATACTCATTTTCTCACTTTGGTCCTAATTTAGCTCTTTTTTTCACTTCGGTTAATTTCTTTGGAACCAAAAAAAAAAAAAGTTAAACTTTTAGTAGCATTGACAGATTGGTAAAATTGTGTACAATTACGTTTCCAAGAAAATATATTTTACTTAAAAAACGGTGCATCTAAAAGCAATTTCACTCAAAAATACTATAGAGAAAGCAATGGAAAAACATATCCTTATTGAGCTCATTAACAATGTTCCAATTATACAATAGTTCACATGCTTCTTTATTGAAAAAACAAGTTGACACTTTACAGTAACATAATGCACAATTCAGAATCATTAAAAACAAGTAACTGATGTTAGTAGGATAAGAAAATGTGAAGCTTTTTCTCTGATTTATTCACCAATCGTTACAGGATCATGAACGTTTATCCTTATCAACAACAACAACAACCTTCTTCTGTTTGGCAGCATAACTCTTGCCATGGAAATCAAGAAAAAGAGCCAAAAGAGAGGCATTGAAAACAGCATTGAAGTACCAACCCAACATCCCTGAACAACCCAATCCACTAAAATGGTAGTACAGCATCAAAACAGAAACCATAAAGCTAAACATGAACTGCACAATCTGGCAATTTGTAACCAATCTCTTCCACTTGGGACGAATCCCCATTGCACACAACAAATAGTAAAAGTACATTATTACATGTACGGTGGCATTGGTGACGAGTGCTACCGGGAACAGCGACTGGGATGTGCGTAACCAAAGGTAGCACATAACGACAACGGTCCCATGGTGGTAGACGTGGAGAAATGTCAGCCTTTGCTTGGAATTACTTAAGATAATCAGAAGGGTATCGATGAATTCGAGAAGCTTGGAGAGATAGAAGATGTTGGCCCAGAAAAAAAGGGGACCGGTGGGAGGGGTGTTGGGAGGGAAGCAAATGATGTGGGGTAAAGGAGATGGAAGGGATATGATGGAGAGGGTGCATCCAACGGCCATGATGAGGGAAATAAGGAAGAGATTGAGGGAATGAAGGGCTGTGATGGGTTTGAGAATGTTGGGACCAAGGGAAGGGAGCGGTGCTCGGGAGAGGAGGAGCGTGAGTGTGAGGTAAGAGAGGACTGTGAGAGCGAGGAAGAGTGGGGTGGAGCCGAGGGTTTGACCTTCCGTCCATTGGAAATGGAGGATTTTGGGGTGGTTCACTAGCCAATACTGGAGAGACGAGTAGATTTGGTCCATGCTGAAGCTCAAGCGCCACCAGTTCTGATAGTAGAGACTGCCGACTGTGGTGGTTGGACGATGGATGAGGGGGTGGTTCAATGCTCTATTCAATGGTTTCTATGCTATCCTTTCGTTTCAACTTCTTTAATGTCGGGAGACTATTCCTCATTTATTATTTTATTTATTGAATAAACTATATTCATGGTCATATCACTGGCTAAGCAAAAATAGAAAAGAAAACCAGAAACGGTGCTTTTATCGTCTTGCATTTCTTTTCATCAACAAAAAGATCGTATTAGGTTAGGGGCAAATTTATTTAAATATGTTGAAAAAAAAAATAAAAATGGAGAAAGTATGCCATTTTAAAAAAAAAAAAATATTCATCTATGTTATTTTTGGTGAAGAAAGGAAAACTTTTTTTAGAGGGCGTATTTTCACTAAATTGGTAGAGAAAACACGCCACGTAGGACGCGTTTTCCTCCCATAAAAAAAGCGCGTCTTAAGTGGTGCACTTTCTTTACCAGTTCAGTGAAAACGCGCCTTATAAGACGCGTTTTCTCTCCAATGATAACTTTTTTCAACGAATAGAAACCCTTAAATTTTCATTTTCTCCCGACAACCATTTTTTTCCTATATAAACCCTCAAATTCTCATTTTTTTCAACTCAACTCTCAATTTTCACAATTTGATTCTCAATTTTCTTTTTCTCGATTTGTTATTCTTATTTGTCAATTCTCGATTTTTTTAATCCAAATTCTCACTTCCAAACTTCTTTTAAAAAAAATTCTTAATTCTTAATTCTTTGATTTTATTTTATTAATTTTTCGATGGCATATCAGCTTATTCGTTTGGATGACAAACACATCTCCAGCATTCAATTACAAATGGTAATAAAATTATTATTTAATTATTTAATTTTAATCCGTTAATTATTATGATGTTAAGAAAATATTATCAAATTATTTAATTTTAAATAGTTAATTATTACGCTGTTCAGATTAATAATTTATATACTAAGGCTGAAAATCGAATTCTGAAGACATGCATAAACAACTTAAGCGAAGGTGCACTGAAGGTCATTCCTGGACACTTGCGAGATGTAGGCTTTTTATACGCGACTCGTATACTCGGGGGGACTAAATTGGATCCCCTATTCATCAAAGTTTTGGTCGAGAGATGGAGACCGAAGACGCACACGTTCCATCTCCCCTGCGGCGAGTGTACATTTACACTCGATGACGTCAGTTTACAACTTGGTCTACCGGTCGATGGGAATGTCGTTACGGGGCCAATTGTTAGTGCCGGTTGGAGTGCAACATGCGAGCAATTGCTGGGGAAGGTGCCGAACAGATTTAGGGGTAGTCAGATCGAGATGGGATGGTTGGATGACAACTTTCAGACTATCGAGGCTTCAACGAGCGATGTTGAAAAGGAGCAATTCGTACGCGCATTCATCTTAAGGTTGATTGGGGGTCTGCTAATGCTAGTTAAATTTCGCAATCTGGTACACTTGAAGTGGCTACTACAACTAGTCAACTTGAGAGAAGCGGGACGACTTAGTTGGAGATCAGCGGTGCTGGCGACATTGTACCAAGAAATGTGTCTGGCGATGATACCGAGAAAAACTAAAATAGGCGGTTGCATGTTCCTTCTTCAATTGTGGGCATGGTATCGACTACCATTTTTACACCATCGAGTGCAAGTCCCTTACGAATTCTCACGTGTAACATGGTAAAATTCATTTAATAATATTGTCACTGTTTTGGAATTTTTATTGTTGTAATTTTGAAATAACATATTTTTTGAATAGGTGGAACAACCCCGCAAGCCACAGTAGTATACCGACCGAGCTTAAAGACATCCGACTAGCTTTAGATGAAGAAACTGAGGAGGAGGTTAGTTTATTAATTACATAGTTATCGATTTTTTATTCTAGTGTTTGAAATTAAATATTAGGCACTTGCTAAAATTTATAAATTCGTACTGCAATTCGTATGGATGCTATACGCAGATCCGAGGATTCAAGAATGCGTCCCGGAGGAACTTTTGGCCAACCGCAGCATCTGGCACATGAAAGTGTCATCGGTCGTTTTTGCAAAGGTCGAGATGCACAAATTCGACCGAGTGATGCGGCAGTTCGGGTGTACGCAATGTATTCCGCGACAACCTCAAGAGCTCAATGACCTACACAAGATTGACATGTGGGGGAGACCAGATGAAGATTAGGCAACATTCCACAAGAAGCATGTTGACTTATGGCAGCATAGGTATGATTACTTGCCAATGCGTGAACCGTATCTGACATCAAAGTTGTAATGACTCGATAGTCACGAGTATTGGAAAGTATATTTTCAGGTCTCTGTTTTCGTAAAACGGACTCGTAAATATTTATTAAAAATATTTACGAAGCTAGTTGTATAGTTAATTAGGTTTTGGTTAGGTGAATTTGCATGAATTAAGAGTAATTAGGTATAAGGACTAAATTGCATAAAGAGTGAAAGTTGAATTATAGATTAAAAAAAGTAAAAGGACTAAATAAGCAATTATGCCAATTACATTAAATGAGGCGGCATAAGTGTTTATTAATATAAAAATTTAAAGTTAAAATATATTTTAATATTATAATAAAATCTTAACATTTAAGTAAAATATATTATATTATATTATAACATTTAAATAAACCAAATAAATGAAAAGAAAAAGAATAGAAAGAACAAAGCAGAAAACGAAACAGGGAGAAAAGAAAGGAAAGAAAGAAGAAACTAGGGTTTCAAGGTTTCAAGCTTAATTGGTAAGTTAATTTAGTCTATTTTCTTGTAATTTTTATGTTTTTAGAATTCTAGAACTAAATATTACCCAATCCATGTCAAAATTTTAGAAATTTTTGGATTTTTAGATGTTGTTCATGTTGAATAATTTAAGTATTTTGGATTAAATTGATAGAATTTTAAGTTAGAAATGAAAAAGGGATTGAATTGTAAAATAAATTATAAATTTTGAGTAAGAGGGACTAAATTGTGAAAAATTTGAAATTTAGGGATTTAAGTGAAATTAGAGAGTTGAATTTAGTCTAAAGTGGAAATTGAATGAAAATATGGAATTAGTTTTGAAGAAATAAAGTTAGTCTCGATTTAGGGACTAAATTGGAATTTAGGAAAATGTTGAATAAAAATTGAAATATTCAATGTGAAAATTTAATTGTATTGTATTGATAAATTTTAAATTTTTTATTTCCGTAGCCAACGTTGTAACAGTCCGGTTTAAACCCTAATCGGAACAGTGGTTTTGGGACCACAAATTCGAGTCAGTAAATTATTTTAATATTATTTTTCGTGCTTATGATATGTGATTAAGTATGTGTGAAATTTTCGTAAGTTAATTTATCCGTTTGAGTGCTTAATTTGAGTAAAAAGACTAAATCTCGTAAAAGGTAAAAGTAGCCTTCTATTTGATTGAGTGGTCTAATTGTTGTGTCTTCTTAAATAAGAGGATTTATGTTGCAATTTGGCCAAAAGAGAGGATAGTGGACGGCATATTGCTAAGTTATAAAGCTTATTTCATTTAGTAATGGTTTTATAAATTGATAAATATTATAATATAAGATATAATAAAACAAAATAAGAATGATAGTGGATTTATTCATCCATCTATCACCGAAAACACAAAGGAAAGAAAAGAAGAAAACCATCTTAGGTTCGGCCACTATCAAGCAAAATTAAGGTGAGTTTTGACTTCGGTTTTTGATAATTTTTACGTTTTCGTAATCGTTGCTTCGTATACTCTAAAATCCATGCTTTAATTTTGAGAATTGATGATGTTTGTGAAATGAGACTTTGATGAACTCATATGATTTATGATGATTTATGGTGTTAAATGAACATGTTTTGTTCTTGAATTTTTGACGAATTTAGCTATTTAGGGCTAAATTGAGAAAATAACATTTTGAGGGACTAATTTATGAAATTGATGAAATGTTTGGACTTTTATAATATATATGAGCATTCGGCTAGACATGGGTATAGGGTGATTTTGTGTATTTGATGTTTTGAGAAAAATGTACTAAATTGATAAAATGTGCAAATATGAGGGCTAAATTGCAAATTGCCTTAAATATGTGTTTTGGATTGAAATGGATGAGTTAGTGAATAAAAGGGTTAAATTTGAATATGTATAGATCAAGAACCGAAGAAATCAGACTTAGATCGTGGGAAGGCGAAAGTAGTCGAGTAATCGAGTCTGAGCGAATATTCGAATCCGAGGTAAGTCGATATACAAATAAATGTTTTTTCATTGCACTATTTGTGAATAAATGAAATTTGAATTGCTATGAATATCCATTGAGATGGAATGTATGTGAAATCCGAGAATTACGTGTAAGACCACGTCTGGGACGTTGCATCGATATGAGATTTACGTGTAAGACCACGTCTGGAACATTGGCATCTATATGAGATTTACGTGTAAGACCACGTCTGGGACGTTGGCATCTATATGAGATTTACGTGTAAGACCACGTCTGGTACGTTGGCATCGATATGAGATTTACGTGTAAGACCACGTCTGGGACGTTGGCATCTATATGAGATTTACGTGTAAGATCACGTCTGGGACGTTGGCATGGATATGAGATTTACGTGTAAGACCACGTCTGGGACGTTGGCATCGATATGAGACTTACGTGTAAGACCCTGTCTGGGACAGCGGCATCGATATTTGAGTACATGTAAGACATCATATGGGACGTTGGCATTGTACGATTATTCTGAGCATTCTGAGTATTCTATTAGATTCCAAACGATTCAACGGAAAAATCGGAGATACGAATGACTATGTGAAATGTAAATCCGATTTAGGTACGTTTGATATATATACACTAAGTGTGTATGAAAGGTAAGTGTTCATATGAACTTACTATGATGATTATGTGTAATGAAATGATAAGATAATATGTGAAGATATGCTCTAATGAGCCATGTGTAGATGACATTTGAGATAAAGAATGTGGTAAGAAATGACCTAACATTTGAGCCAAAGAATGTATGTGATGAATTTGCTATGAGAACCATTAATGTTTTTGTATCAATTTGGTTATATACATTTCATGCTAAGTTTATTTGTATTTGGCTTACTAAGCTTTTGAAAGCTTACTTTGTGTGTGTTTGCTCTGTTTTATAGATCGTCAAAGCTACTGAAGGCTCGGGACCGTCGAGGATCATCATCACACTACTCAACTTGTTTTGGTACATTTTGGAAATGTATATAGCTAGATATGGCATGTATAGGCTAGTTATTTGTATAAGTTGAGAGATGAACTTAGCCATGTGATTTGGCTAGTTATGTGTTGATAATATGCATTAATGAATATGTTATATGATGAATGTTTTAGTATGGTTTGATAGCATGTGAAATAGTTAAGTTGATGGTAAGTATATGGATGAAATTTGAGCATTTAGGTTTGAACAAAAGAATTAGTTCATGGAAGGTAAATAGGGATGAATTATGCTTGTGTATACTTGAGTTTTTGTTGTGTGAATTGGTATGTTTGGAAATGGATTCGAATATAGAGATTGAATAGTTAATTTGATATGTTTTTGGTAGTCAAATGTGCATGAGTTGCATTGGTAATTTACTTGTATGTTTGACCCTATGTGGGTGGCATTTTAGCCTTGTAAATGGCCTGTTTTACCTACACGGTCAAGGCACACGGGCGTGCCTGATGACCGTGAGAGTAAGTCAGTAGCTAACTAAGTGTACATGGCCTTGGCACACGGACGTGCCTGGTAGCCGTGTGGTTTAGTCAGGATCGACCACGACCAAGGTACACGGGCGTGCTTGGTGGCCGTGGAGACAAACTAGGCTCGACCACGGGTAAGACACATGGGTGTGTCTAGCACCGTGAGGAGGTACGCTTTGCCCACTGCGGGCGTGTGTCTGTATAACTTAGAAAAATTTTAAATTTCGAAATTTACGTAAGAGTTCGGCATAGTCCCGACCATACTTTAAAGCCTGTTTAAGGTCTCGTTGACCTATAGTTGGGACATGATGATGGTGGTTAATGATTTATATTACGAATTGTCTGAATAAGTTTCCGATCTGTTTGGTAACTCCTTTAACCCTAATCCGACGACGGATACATGATAGGGGTGTTACAAACGTTGTTCTGGAAACTTCGACTAAGAAAGGAAAAGATAAAGTCAACGAGGAGAAGCTCAGAAGTTTTGGTTTGTATTTCTATAATCCGAATTTAATAATTAATTGTTGAAATTATTACTTAATATGTATGGTAAGTAGATTGAGGTAAGTAATTGTTATTGTGATATTGAATTGAATGGAATTGAATTTTATGAGCATATGTGAATAGTTGAATTGAATTTATGAGAATTTGTGATTGGTAGGGGTGTTCAATCGGTTAACCGACCCTTTTAAACCCTTAACTGAATTGAAATTTTTCAAAAAAAATTAACCGAACTGAACTTTTTCGGTTAATTCAGCCGGTTAACCGAATTAATCGAAATATATATATATTTTAGTTTTGGTTAAAAAAGTATAAAAAATATAAAAAAATTAATCGACTTAACCGACCGATTAATTTATATTTCCAAAAAATTAACCGAATCGACCGAATACTTATATATTATAATATTATTTATTAAATTCAGTTAATTCAGTTAACCGACCGATTTCGAATCGAATTAACCGTTAATCGAACTTCCAAAAAGTTATTAACCGACCCCCGACTGAATTAATTCGGTTAACCGACCGATTAACCGAATTCGTTCGGTTAGCTGAATTAATTCAGTTTTACCCGAAATTTGCACACCCTTAGTGATTGGTGTGGATTTGATTGAAATTGAATTGAGAAATTGAAATTGAAAATCCTATTAACTGTATCGGGCTGAGTCGGATATAGTTGGCATGCCATAGGATTGGAAGTGTTCAGGGATTACTTCGACTTCGAGTCGATAAGACACTAGGTGTCAAATTATTACTTTAGATAAATTCGATGAGGTACTGGGTACTAATTTACTTCGGCATGTCCAATGAGACACTAGGTGTCAACTTATTGCTTCGAATTATTCGATGAGGCACTGGGTGCCAAACTGGTGTGTTTTGGTTGGATCCGTGTATCCGTCCGAGTCCAAGTCTGTGTCATGTTAATAGGGTTTATTGAATAAAATAGTATTACGATTGATATTGAGTGGTGATTTGAAATATGGTTAAAGACACATGATTTGTGCATTTATGAATTGAGTATGATATGAACAATATTGTTGTTCAAATGATTTGTGTTCATATTGTGAAAAGCTATTTGGGATAGTAAATGATAAAAATTGAATGTGTTATAAATACCTTATTTATGAATTGAATAATTGTATGACTATAGTTATTGTATGTTATATTATTTTACCTTTAAGCATTCGTATTATAGAAATACCACTGAGTTCATACTCAGCGTACGGTTTTGTTTTCCGTGCACAGGTTAGGTACTTAAGTTGATTGTCAATTCAGCATCCATCAACGATCCCGATCTCAAACGTGGTGATGTATATTTCTTTTTGTGTCGACATGTACCTAGGGCGTTTAAATGCTAACTATTTTGTGAATTGATTGTAATATGATTATAAGTTAATTTTGGGTTGGTTATATATATATATGCTTATGTTTGAGATCATAATATGTCATGTTAAAATTGAAGTCCAAATAGATAAAATATAGGCAATTTAAGTTAAAATTGGCATGTTTATAAATTTGATTTGAATGAGGTCTTATTGATATGTTTTGATAATAAAATTGTGGTAACTATGAGGGTACGTAGGTTAGGCACCTAGGATGTCTATTTTGACATGTTTTGAACGTGTTTAATTGTATTTTAAATTGGTTGAATAAATGATTTGAAATGTTTGTATTTGATCTATTAAGTTCGGTAATACTCCATAACTATGTTCTGGCGACGGATAAGGGTTAGGGGTGTTACATTTAGTGGTATCAGAGCTTTGTAGGTTTAGCCGATTTTCAGACTAAATCAAGCTCAGAATTAAGTCTAGAGGTACATGCCATAATTGAGTCAAATTGAGTCGGGATTTGGATGCTGATATATATATGTTTGGTTTTGTTTTATAGTTGAAAATGTCGGATGATTATAGTTACGATATTGATCAAGAAATGTATACTGGAGATGAAGAGTCTCGTGAATTAGATGAAACAGAGTCGACAATTCTGAGTGTAAACCTAGTGGGTAATCAAGCACCTAATATTGAAAGAGGTAATGTTAGAGAAAGTGATGACTCACAGTTACTTAAGGTTATAGTTGATGCCCTTCAGCGAGTAGTAGGAACTGCATCTGCTACGACATCTGATCCTACTACTCGTCGAGCCCCAATTAAAGAACTACCTAAGTACGGTGCAACTGAATTTCTGGGTTTAAAAGGGGTTGATCCTTCTACAGCTGAAAATTGGATGGAATCTACAAAAAGAATTTTGCAGCAACTCGCGTGTACTCCACGAGAAAGTTTATTATGTGATGTATCTTTATTACAAGGGGAAGCTTATGTATGGTGGGAGTCAGTAACCCGACATGTACCAGCAGAACAGGTAAACTGGGATTTCTTTCAAAGAGAATTTCAGAAGAAATATGTGGGTGAGTTGTACATTGATGACAGAAAATAAGAGTTCTTGATGTTAAAACAAGGTAAGATGTCTGTAGTTGATTATGAACGGGAATTCTCGTGACTCAGTAGATATGCAGCTGAATTTGTACCAATCGAAGCTGACAGTTGCATGCGATTTTTGCGGGGTTTACGTGATGAGTTAAGAGTGCAACTGGTATCTCACAGAATCACTGAATTTATGGATTTGGTTGAGAGAGCAAAGATGGTTGAATAAGTATTGGGTCTCGACAAAAAGTCTGAAAATACTCGTCTGATTGGGAAACGTACTGGAGCTACTAGTTCAAACCCGCAACCCAAAATATCAAAAGAATCACGTGGTAGTTGGAGATCAAGTTTTAGATCAGACAGGGGTGATAAAAACCGTGAAAGACAGATGATAGTTTCTACTGGTAGTGTACGAGGTCCATCTCGAGATACTGAAATTCCGGATTGTGAACATTACGGGAAAAAGCATTGGGGTGAGTGTTGGAAATTGACTCGAGGTTGTTTCTGCTTGCGGATCTACTGAGCATTTCGTTAGATACTATCTAAAAAATGAGAATGCTACTCTTGTTACTTCTCAAAGATCTATGTCTGCTTCTAGAGGTCGCGGGTCAAGTCGAAGTGGTTTATTTTCCAGGGGTGGTGCTAGAAAAGGAAGTGATGTTGCTACTCAACAATCAGAAGCCAAAGTACCAGCTCGAGCATATGTTGTACGGACCCGTGAAGAGGGTGATGCAAATGATGTGGTGACAGGATATATATATATCCTAGGTGCCTAACCTGCGTACCCTCATAGTTACCACAATTTTATTATCAAAACATATCAATAAGACCTCATTCAAATCAAATTTATAAACATGCCAATTTTAACTTAAATTGCCTATATTTTATCTATTTGGACTTCAATTTTAACATGGCATATTATGATCTCAAACATAAGCATATATATAACCAACCCAAAATTAACTTATAATCATATTACAATCAATTCACAAAATAGTTAGAATTTAAACGCCCTAGGTACATGTCGACACAAAAAGAAATATACATCATCACGTTTGAGATCGGGATCATTGATGGATGCTGAATTGACAATCAACTTATTTACCTAACCTGTGCACGGAAAACAAAACCGTACGCTGAGTATGAACTCAGTGGTATTTCTATAATCCGAATGCTTAAAGGTAAAATAATATAACATACAATAACTATAGTCATACAATTATTCAATTTATAAATAAGGTATTTATAACACATTCAATTTTTATCATTTGCTATCCCAGATAGCTTTTCACAATATGAACACAAATCATTTGAACAACAATATTGTTCATATCATACTCAATTCATAAATACACAAATCATGTGTCTTTAACCATATTTCAAATCACCACTCAATATCAATCATAAACTATTTTATTCAATAACCCCTATTAACATGACACGGACTCAGACTCGGACGGATACACGGATCCAACCAAAACACACCAGTTTGGCACCCAATGCCTCATCGGATAATTCGAAGCAATAAGTTGACACACAGTGTCTCATCGGCCATGCCGAAGTAAATTGGTACCTAGTACCTCACCGAATTTATCCGAAGTAATAATTTGACACCTAGTGTCTCATCGACTCGAAGTCGAAGTAATCCCTGAACACTTTCAATCCTATGGCATGCCAACTATATCCGACTCAGCCCGATACAGTTAATAGAGTTTTCAATTTCAATTTCTCAATTCAATTTTAATCAAATCCACACCAATCACTAAGGGTGTGCAAATTTCGGGTAAAACTGAATTAATTCGGTTAACCGACCGAATTTGGTTAATCGGTCGGTTAACCGAATTAATTCGGTCGGGGGTCGGTTAATAATTTTTTGGAAGTTCGGTTAACGGTTAATTCAGTTCGAAATCGGTCGGTTAACCGAATTTAATAAATAATATTATAATATATAAGTATTCGGTCAATTCGGTTAATTTTTTGGAAATATAAATTAATCGGTCGGTTAAGTCGGTTAATTTTTTTTATATGTTTTATACTTGTTTTAACCAAAAATAAAAAATATATATAAATTTCGGTTAATTCGATTAACCGGCCGAATTAACCGAAAAAGTTCGGTTCGGTTAATTTTTTTTGAAAAATTTTCGGTTCGGTTAACGGTTAAGGGTTTAAAAGGGTCGGTTAATTCGGTTAATGGTAGTTCGGGTCGGTTAACTGGTCGGTTAACCGATTGAACACCCCTACCAATCACAAATTCTCATAAATTCAATTCAACTATTCACATATGCTCATAAAATTCAATTCCATTCAATTCAATATCACAATAACAATTACTTACCTCAATCTACTTACCATACACATTAAGTAATAATTTCAACAATTAATTATTAAATTCGTATTATAGAAATTTAAACCAGAACTTCCGAGCTACTCCTCGTCGACTTTATCTTTTCCTTTCTTAGTCTAAGTTTCCAGCACAACGTTGCCTACGGAAATTAAAACAATTGAAATTTATCAATACAATACAATTAAATTTTCACATTGAATATTTCAATTTTTATTCAACATTTTCCTAAATTCGAATTTAGTCCCTAAACCGAGACTAACTTTATTTCTTCAAAACTAATTCCATATTTTCATTCAATTTCCACTTTAGACTAAATTCAACTATCTAATTTCACTTAAATCCCTAAATTTTAATTTTTTTACAATTTAGTCCCTCTTACTTAAAATTTATAATTTATTTTACAATTCAATCCCTTTTTCATTTCTAACTTAAAATTCTATCAATTTAATCCCAAATACTTAAATTATTTAACATGAACAACATCTAAAAATCCAAAAATTTCTAAAATTTTGACATGGGTTGGGTAATATTTAGTTCTAGAATTCTAAAAACATAAAAATTACAAGAAAATGGACTAAATTAACTTACCAATTAAGCTTGAAACCTTGAAACCCTAGTTTCTTCTTTCTTTCCTTTCTTTTCTCCCTATTTCGTTTTCTGCTTTGTTCTTTCTATTCTTTTTCTTTTCATTTATTTGGTTTATTTAAATATTATAATATAATATAATATATTTTACTTAAATGTTAAGATTTTATTTTAATATTAAAATATATTTTAACTTTAAATTTTTATATTAATAAACACTTATGCCGCCTCATTTAATGTAATTGGCATAATTGCTTATTTAGTCCTTTTACTTTTTCTTTAATCTTTAATTCAACTTTCACTCTTTATGCAATTTAGTCCTTATACCTAATTACTCTTAATTAAAGCAAATTCACCTGACCAAAACCTAATTAACTACACAACTAGCTTCGTAAATATTTTTCATAAATATTTAAGAGTCCGTTTTATGAAAACAGAGACCCGAAAATATACTTTTTGATACCCGTGATTATCGGATCATTACAGGAGTTGGTGACATCTCCGGATTCCATGAATTGGTTCAGGCATTATGGGAAGCTATGTCTACTGCCGACTTTAGAAAGGAGTAGGCAATATCGCCGTAAGAGGCCAAGACGAAGGCCTATCAATCCCAGGTCAAGAGGACATGTCACAGACATATTGACATCTGCTCCACATGCACACGCGGACCCGGTTCCTGTGCAACCTCCCGGTCAGTATGGTTCATTTATTCCTGTCACTAACCCATTTTATTTTACACCATCATCACAACACGCACTAGTTTATTTTACACTTGCACCACAACACGCGCAATCATTCATTGCACCAACATAGTCATCACCATTTTATTTTACACAAGCACCACAACATGCACAATCATTCCCTGCACCAACACAGTCATCACCAATTTATTTTACACAAGCACCACAACATGCGCAATCATTTCCTGCACCGATACCTTCTCTAGTGATATATTTTGCACGACTACCACCCCCTGCATCGTATTATACGCCTTATGCGTCATCGCCCCATGCGACACCATATAGTGGCCCGTTGATAGTGTCGCAAACACCCCCAAAAACATTATTCTTCCGAGTTGGGTCGTCCTCGCAAACGCCGACTCGGTCAAGGAAGGATGCACTATGGCTTCTGGGACATGGTCCCAGTCATCCATGGAGGGAGGAGATGAGGTCACCTATCAACCCCAACGTGCACATGAAGATGAGGTCGAAGTCCCAATGGAGTCGCCAACCCAAACAATGTGATGAAACTCTAGGCGTACCCGACGCGCACCCGGTTGTAGCATACATTCGGGGGATCGATGATTATGTCCATTTGTAATTTTACGAAATTGTTTACTTTATTTTACATTCATAATTTACACTTATTTAAAATATATATCTTGTTTACTACAATTTGGATGCATATACATAAGTTTTTAAGTTAAGGATTTTGAATATGTTGGGCCATGCTACAAACATTGTAATTCTTGAAGGATTTAAATGAAAATTTAGTAAATTAATGTTGTATATGGTTTGTATGTTTTTTACGGTGAAAAAAAATTGGTAAATTCAATAGAAGACTGAAACGCAACTAGATAAGAAAATGAGTAAGTCCCAATGAAAGTTGTCATCTCAAATATAGCCAAATCCACGACAAAATGCAAGTGCTATAACCTTAAGAAGTGGACCGAATTTGGAACCGGCACTTAGCACGAATCGTGATCACGACATCGAATAGGAAGAATAGAAACTTGATCCAGCAGCTACTTTAGATTCGACACCACAAAAACTGTTTATGGTACCACCTCTATTCCCTGGAAGGCTCGCCAAATGTAAAAATGAGCGAAAAGAGAGAAATCCTAGAGACAATCCAAAAAGTTAAAATTAACATATCACTGCTATATGCAAAAAAATAAATTCCACGCTATGCGAAATTCTTAAAAGAATTATGCACTGGAAAGAAGAAGCTCTTGGGTAACAAAAGGGTAAGTGTAGGAGAAAATGTCTCTGCGGTTTTACAGAAGAAAATTCTGCCTAAGTGTAAGGACCAAAGTATGTTTGTTATATCTTGCAAAATAAGTAATTTTGGAATTAAAAGGCCATGTGTGATTTAAGTGCATCTATTAACATTATGCCTCTATCTATTTATAAATTACTAAACACGGGTCCATTAAAATAAACAAGGGTGATCATTCAATTAGCGAATAGGTCAGTTGTGTATCCAGAAGGGGTGTTGGAAGATGTCATTGTCAAAGTAAATAAACTAATATTTCCTGTAAATTTATACATCATTGACATGGATGATGAAAACTCAAAAAATTCTTCCGATATTCTACTCGGAAGATCATTTTTAAGCAACATGCGAACAAAATTAATGTTTGGAGTAGAACACTCACTATGAAATTTGACAGTGAAGTGATCAAGTTTAATGTTTATGAGGCCATAGGTTGCCCCAGTGCAATGACAAATGTATCTAGTGTCAATACAATTGAACCACTGACAAAATTACATTTTGAATATCACGAAGAGAATGAATTACAAATTGTGTTTTGTAAGAGTTTAGATCTCGATGCTATGGAAAAACTAGAAAAATTATTGACGATCAAAGAAACAATACATGAAGTTCTCATTTGCATGGAGGCACCACAGTTCCCCAGAAGTCTAGGTAAAAATTATAACGACACTAGAGACATTCATTATTGCACTAGGGCGGCCCATGGCCTCATAAACATTGAACATGATCACTTCACCATCGAATTCCATAGTGAGTGTTCCACTCTGAATATCAATTTTCATTCGCGTGGTGCTTAAAAATGATCTCCCGAGTAGAATATTGAAAAGAATTGTCGAGTTGTCATCCTCAATGCCAATGATGTATAAATCTGCAGGAAAGATTAGTTCATTTACTTTGCTGAGGACATCTTCCAACACTCCTTCTGGATACACAACTGACCTATCCGCTATTTGAATGATCACCCTTGGTTCTTTCAATGGACCCGTGTTTAGTAATTTATAAATAGATAAGAGGCATAACATTAATAAATGCACCTAAATCACACATGGTCTTTTTAATGCCAACATTACCTATTTTGCAAGATATAGCAAACATACATTGGTCTTTACACTTAGGCGGAATTTTTTTTTGTAAAACTGCAGAGACGTTTTCTCCTATACTTACCCTTTCGTTACCCGGGAGCTTCTTTTTACTAGTGCATAATTCCTTTAGGAATTTCATATAGCGTGAAACTTTCTTTATCGCATCGAGCAGGGGTATGTTAATTTCAACTTTTCGGAACGTCTCTAAGATTTCTTTCTCTTCTCGCTCATTTTAACATTTGGTGATCCTTTCTAGAAATGGACGTGGTACTACGAACGATTTATGTGGTCCTGACTCCGAAGTAGCTTCTAGATTAAGTTTTTATTTTTCCTATCCAGTGTCGTGATCACGATTCGTGCCAGATGCTGCTTTTAAATTTGTTGCACTTCTTAAGGTCATAGCACATGTATTTTGTCATACATTTAGCCTATTTGAGATGACAACTTTCCTTAGGGTTCCAAATGACTAACCGTAAGCGCAAGCTTACTCATTTGCTTATCTAGTTCTTGTAGGTGCAGTCTTCTGTTGGAACTTTTCGGTACTATCAGCTAATCTCTCCACTATGGTGTCAAGAGATGACGTTGGGGGTTGAAATTATTGAGTCGGAGGTAGTCTTGACTGATACGGTTGGTTGTACTGAGAATTTGATCCAAAGCTCATATTTGGGTGATCTCTCTACCCCGCACTATTAGTATTTGAATGTGGATCATAGTGCCTTTAGGGTGGCCCCGGGAAGTTCCCAACGGCATCTACTTGTGTTGTATCCTTGAGTAAAATTAGAAACGAGTCTGTTGGATGATCAGGCATGACACAAATCCCACACAATCGAGCTAGGTTCATTTTTTCCTGCAAGTAAATTTTGAACTACATTATTGAACTTGTCAATTTTATCTTCTAATGATGGAGTACTCAGCCCATGAACCCGTCTCGTAGGTTCTGTAGTTGGTCGAAATTGTTGGGAATTCGCAGCCATGGTTGAAATTAATTCTCTTGCTCTTCATTTCCATAGAGAGTAACCTCTCTTAGAAATATTGAAAAAGTGATTGTTTAGTTAGGCCGTGTTGTGGGTAGCTTGCAAATAACTTTTTATACTATTCCCAGTAGTTACAGAGTGATTTATTCTCCTTTTGTCATATTTCAAAAATATCTCTCCTTAATTCGGTTGCCTGAGTTGCTAGAAAGAACCTGTCAATAAATAAGCGTGAGATGTCAGAACATGTATTAATTGAATCTGGAAGTAAATAAAACAGTCACTCTCTAGCAGAGTCGGCTAATGAGAAAGGAAAAGCTCGAAGTTTAATTTGATCTTCAGTTACATCCTAAGGTTTCATGCTTAAGCAAACCATGTGGAACTCCTTGAGCTGAGTGTGGGGATTCTCATTTTGCAAATCGCAGAAAGTGGGCAATAGATGAATTAAACCTGATTTTAACTCAAACGGTGCTCCTCCCATTGGATAAGTTATGCACAGTGGTTGTTGTTCATCCGGTGTCACAATAAATTTTCGAATGGTTTGATTCGTCATTTCTTTCGGTTCACTAAGTGTATCGTTAATTTCTTCCATGTAAGACAATGTTTCGTATTCAGATTCTTTCACTTGCGGTTGTTTTTCGTGTTTGTTAGAATTAAGTGACCCGAATCCTTATTTAAATAAAATACAATGGTAAAATAAAATAAAAGAAGAATCCTTATAGAACTACACTTCTTTTATTTTATTTTAAATAAGGTTTTTTAAACCTTATTAAACTCCATCAATTGGATATTGATTAGAATAAGGAGTTTCAATCTTACTACACTCCTATTAGAATATGGCTTTACAAGCCTATAAATAGATATAGTCTATTCCTCTTGTAAATTGATTCGAATTTGACATAGTGAATTTTTTTCTCCTCTGCCCGTGGTTTTTTCCCGAAAGGGTTTCCACGTAAAATCTGTGTGTTCTTTATTTTTATTTCTCTTTTTTCTTTGCGATATATTTTTCATTACCGACGTTATTTTTTTTTTCAAATTGGTATCAGAGCTTCCGGGTTTTTTCATCTCGATCACGGTAATGGCATTTTTAAAGTATGAAATTCCGCTGTTGGATTGTAACACCAGATTTGCGTTGTGGCAAACAAAGATGCAGACAGTTCTTGCACAGATGAATTTAGAGGAAGCCCTGCTAGGGGTAGATAAGATGCCTTCGACATTGACGGAGGAAGAGAAAAAGCGCAAGGATCGAAAGGCGTTAACACAGTTACATCTGCATTTGTTTAACAAAATTTTGCAAGATGTGATGAAGGAGAAGACCGCCGCGGCATTATGGAATAGGCTAGAACAAATATGTATGTCGAAAACTCTAACCAACAAGTTGCATATGAAGCAACGTCTTTATGCTCATCGTTTGGAGGAAGGTGCATCGCGTGCACGAACACTTATGATGTTTAAAGAAATTCTCTCAAACTTGGAGGCCATGGAGGTTCAGTATGATAAGGAATATCTAGGGTTGATTCTACTTTGTTTGTTGCCTCCGTCTTATTCAACCTTCAGAGACACGATTTTATATAGCCGTGAGTCTCTCACAGTTGATGAGGTTTATGATTCTTTAACCTCGTATGATAAGATGAATCATCTTGTGGTTAAACTCGACTCTCAGAGAGAGGGTCTCATTGTTCGTGGGAGACAAGATCGGAATGCTGATAATGATCGTGGAAGTACACAGGAACAGAATCCTCGCGGTAAATCTAAGGGTAGATCGAAGTCTTTAAACAGAGGTAAAACTTGTAACTTTTGCAAGAAGAAAGGGCACATTAAATCTGAGTGCTATAAACTACAGAACAAGATTAAAAGGGAGGCTGCGAATCAAAAGGGAAAACAACCAGAAAATTCCGATGAAGCTGATGTTGTAGAAGACTACAGCGATGGTGAACTTCTAGTCGCTTCTGTCAACAATTCTAAAGTGAGCAAGGAGTGGATACTTGATTCAGGCTGCACCTTCCACATGAGTCCCAATCGGGATTGGTTTACAAATTACGAAAGCGATTAATGCGAAGGTGTTGTTTTGATGTGAAATAATGCTTCGTGTAAAATCGCAGGTGTTGGAACAATTAAAGTTAAGATGTTTGATGGAGTTGTCAGAACACTTAGTGACGTACGACATGTTCTAGAATTGAAGAGAAATTTAATTTCATTGAGTACTCTTGATTCAAGAGGGTATAAATACACAGTGAAAGTGAGATTTTGAAGATTTTCAAAGGTTCCTCGTTGTGATGAAAAGGAGAGAAAAAGACCGCCAAGTTATATATTTTGCATGGGGTTCTATCATTATTGGTGATGCAAATTGTCGCTTCCTCTTCCTTATCAGATGATGATATTACTAAACTTTGGCATATGTGCTTAGGGCATATGAGTGAGAATGGCATGGAAGAATTGAGCAAAAGAGGACTTCTTGATGGGCAAGGAATTTACAAACTGAAGTTCTATGAGCACTATGTTTTTGGGAAGCAAAAGAGAGTTCGATTCACCAGAGGAATCCATAACACGAAGGAAACATTAGAGTATATTCATTCGATCTATGGGGCCATCAAGAGTGCCTTCAAGAGGTGGAGCTAATTATATGCTAACTTTTATTGATGATTTTTCCGAGAAAAGTTTGGGCATTCTTCTGAAAGAGAAAAAGCGATGTGTTTTCCACATTTAAGTCTTGAAAACTATGATTGAAAAATAGACGGGAAAACAAATAAAACACCTCCACACAGACAATGGCTTAGAGTTTTGTTCTGATGAGTTTAATAAATTGTGCAAGTCAGAAGAGATCGTGAGACACTTGACAGTTCATTATACTCCACAACAAAGCGGCGTTGCGAGCGAATGAGCGAGCGATCATGGAGAAAGTTCGATGTATGTTGTCAAATGTCAACTTACCAAAGTCGTTTTGGGGCGGCGACCTCTCATCGCATGTTTTTGATCAACCGATCTTCATCCATTGCCATTGAGAAAAAGATTGCACAAGAGGTATGGTGCGTAATCCCGCTAATTATTACGATTTAAAGATCTTTGGGTGTCTGCGTATGCTCATGTTGATAATGGAAAATTGGAACCGAGATCCATTAAATGTGTTTTTCTTGGTTATAAAGTGGTGTAAAAGGGTATAAGTTATGGTGTCTGAAAATAGAAAAGTTGTGATTAGCAGAGATGTTGTTTTTGATGAAACCGCTATGCTACCTAACTTATCTCTTAAAGACTCTTCCAATAAAGAAAATCAAAAGTAGGTGGAGCATCAGTTAATACAGTCGACTCCTCAAGCTAGTACGAAAATTGAGAATAGAGTTGCTTCTTCACCACAATACTCTATCGCCAAAAAGCAGAACTAGAAGAGAAATTAAACCTCCAAAGAAGTATCAGAGGTGATCTAGTTGCTTATGCTTTAAATGTGGCCGAAGATATAGATGCAAACCAAGAGCCGTCTAATTATTCTCGAGGTTAAGTTGTGAAGACTCAAAAAAGTGGATGTTTGCTATGCAAGAGGAGATGGAATCACTCCATAAAAACAAAACATGGGATCTTGTGAAACTTCCTAAAGGTAAAAAGGTTGTTTCTTTGTAAATGGGTGTTTAAAAGAAAGAAGGGACTCCAGGAGTTGAAGAACCCATATATAAAGCAAGGCTTGTTGTAAAAGGTTACAGTCAAATTCCAGGAGTGGACTTCACAGATGTGTTCTCCCCAGTTGTGAAGCATAGTTCGATTTGAGCTTTTCTTGGTATTGTGGCCATGCATGATTTGGAGTTTGAGCAGTTAGATGTAAAAACTGCATTTTTGCATGGAGAACTTGAGGAAGATATTTACATGCAACAACCAGAGGGTTTACTGATCTCGAGAAAAAGAAGACTATGTTTGCTTTTTGAAAAAGTCCCTTTACGGTTTGAAACAGATCACCAAGACGATGGTACAAGAGGTTTGATTCTTTTATGACTTCCCATGATTTTAAAAGAAGTAGTTTTGACAAATTGTGTTTACTTTAAGAAAAGCAGATGATGGTTCTTTTGTGTATCTACTTCTTTATGTTGATGACATGTTGATAGCAGCAAAAGATAAATGAGAGATAAGAAAGGTCAAAGCCCAACTAAGTGAAGAATTTGAGATGAAAGATTTGGGACCAGCAAAGAAGATACTTGGTATGGAGATTCTTAGAGATAGAAAAGCAATAAATTGTACCTAAGTCGGAAGAAGGTATATTGAGAAAGTTCTTTGCAGGTTCAATATGCAGAGTGCTAAGCCTGTTAGTACTCCTTTAGCAGCCCATTTCAGACTTTCATCGGCTTTGTCTCCACAATCAGATGATGAGATTGAGTACATGTCACATGTTCCATACTCTAGTGCAGTGGGATCTCTCATGTATGCTATGGTTTGTTCACGTCCAGATTTATCATATGCAGTCAGTGCAGTTAGCAGATACATGGCGAATCCCGATAAAGAACATTGGAAAGCAGTTCAGTGGATTTTAAGATACTTACGAGGTACTCACGATGTTTGCTTACAGTTTGGAAGAACTAAAAATAGAGTCATTGGGTATGTTGATGCTTGATTTTTTTGGAGACCTTGATAGAAGAAGATCTCTCCTTTGGTTATGTCTTTACAATCGGAGGTTGTGCAATCAGTTGAAAGCTACTTTGCAAACTACAATCGCTTTGTCTACCACTAAAGCTAAGTACATGGCGATTACTGAGGCTTGTAAAGAAGCTATTTGGTTGAAGGGACTCTTTAGTGAGCTCAATGAAGACCTTCAAATCAATGATATTTTTTTATGATACCACAGTGCCATCTTCCTTACAAAAGATCAAATGTTTCATGAGAGAACAAAACACATTGATGTTGGTATCATTTTGTTCGTGATATTATTGCTCGTGGTGATATTATTGTGAGCAAAATTAGTACTCATGAAAATCCTGAGATATGATGACTAAGTCACTTCCTATAACCAAGTTTGAGCATTGCTTAGACTTGGTTGGTGTTCATTGTTGAAGTTAAACCCTTAAGGGGTTTTATGGAAGAGGTGGAGAACTTGTTCGTTGAGAGTTCGCGATGAAGAACTTGTTTATTTAGAATTCGTGTCAAGGTGGGGATTGTTAGAATTAAGTGACCCGAATCCTTATTTAAATAAAATACAATGGTAAAATAAAATAAAAGAAGAATCCCTATAGAACTACACTTCTTTTATTTTATTTTAAATAAGGTTTTTTAAACCTTATTAAACTCTATCTATTGGATATTGATTAGAATAAGGAGTTTCAATCTTACTACACTCCTATTAGAATATGGCTTTACAAGCCTATAAATAGACATAGTCTATTCCTCTTGTAAATTGATTCGAATTCGACATAGTGAATTTTCTTCTCCTCTGCTCATGGTTTTTTCCCGAAAAGGTTTCCACGTAAAATCTGTGTGTTCTTTATTTTTATTTCTCTTTTTTCTTTGCGATATATTTGTCATTACCGACATTTTTTTTCAGTGTTGAATAGCTTCTCTTCGCAGTGACCGAGCTAACTTCTCAATTTCTAGTTCAAACTCAAAGGTCCCTAGTTCTAACTTGGTCATAAGTAAAAGTAAAAGAATTATAATTATTTTCTAGTTCCCCGGCAGCGGTGCTAAGATTTGATGGTTGTCGAGGCCACCAAATATAAATTTCCTACGCTCTAACTAAACTAAACAGTAGTATAGATAAGTAGGGTCAATCGCACAAGGACTAGGATTCCTAATATTGTTTCTTGCTTGACTAGCTTCCAAAATCATGGTAGCTATCGTACCCACGACTTGTAACGTGCTAAGCTGAAAATAAAACGAAGGGGGTTTTAGTTGATCAGAGTTAAAAATATAAACAGAACAAAATAATAATTGAATTATAAATGCAAAATTAAATAACCAAAATTAAATTAGATAATGAAATGTACGAATTCTTAGCCTTAGACTCGGAATATTCCATACTCAAGTCAATCCTTGAAAGTGAGTTCTTCTTTCCAAACGATAAGCTAGTTATAGTGATCAATGACGTCTTAACCGCCAACTCTTCCTTGTGTAGTTGATTCCGGTATGCCCTACAAATCAACCCTTACTAACTATCTAATCATGCAACATGTGTCCGCAATTTAAGATCTCGACAGCCTTACGGTTTAGAAGAGCTCAACTCGAATTAACAACCTCAACCGCGTGTGTCATTTAAATCTGATCACTATCTCCCTTGACAAAATCCAACTGACATTTTCCCACCTGGACAAGCCAATTTGTTCGCGAGAACCAGAATATAGCAGATGACTGTCTCGTTTTCCAAATTGCACGTCAAAAAAATCCAACACAACGCACGCTTTTTGAGTTGAAATCGAATTAACTTTAAGAGACGACTGTAACTATCCCATATTCCGGAGAGATAATGAATACAGTGTTTTAAGGTTTTAGCGTGTATTCATTTCTCATGATTCTTGATTGGAATGATAACCGACCTAAAGCTAAACGGAGATTAGTTAAGCATGAAATTAATCATACTTGATTGTCTTATAAGAGTGGATTTTAATAAAAGAAAATAGGTGAAGAAGGGAGGAGACTAAAAGGGTAATTGCACTAAAATATAAAAAGAGAAAAGAAATCGTAGAATGCTCAAATACTACTGACATAAGAATGTGCTAATTGCCTTTTAAATTCAAGTGTTTTCTCATGCTACAATTACAAGCCTTTATATACACTTTTCAAAGAACCAATTTTACATGATTTATGTCTAGGATCATGCTTAACAACCAACCACTGAATCAAATTTTTTTCTAAATATAGATTTGCCAAAGTAAAAAATCTGATTTTTTTCAGCCCAAAAATAATTCTGCAATTTTCAATTCAGTCCCAACTTGCTTTTTGTGCCAATTAATCCCAATTTTTGCTTGTTTTTTGAACTTCAGCACTCCAATTGCATCCCTGATAAAATTTAAGCAAGAAATCACAAGCTTAGTAGCATTCTAGTAAAAAATTGACAAAAATTAGGTACATTAAACATATAAAATTACTTTGCTAACCAAATATAAATTTTTTACGCTCCAACTAAACTAAACAGTAGTGTAGAGAAGCAGGGTCGATCCCACATGGACTGAGATTCCTAATATCTTTTTTTGCGAGACAAGCTTCCAAAGTCATGGCAGCTGTCATTCCCATGACTTGTAACGTGCTGAGTAATATTAAATTAGATAATCTAATGTGTGAATTCTTAGCCTTAGACTCCAAATATTCTAGGCTCAAGTCGATCCTTGAAAGAAAAGTTTTCCTTCCAAATGATAAGCTGGTTATAACGATAACGATCAATGACGCCTTAACTGTCAACTCTTTTTTGTGTAGTTGATTTCGGTACACCCTACAAATCAATCCTTATCGACTATCTAACCGCGCAACACGCGTCTGCAATTTAAGATCTCGGCAGCCTTGCAATCTAGAAGAGCCTAACTCGAATTAATGACCTCAACCATGTGGGTCGTTTAAATTCGATCACTATCTCTGTAACACCCCTTACTCGTGTTCGACGCAGGAACAAGGTACGAGCCATTACCGGACTTACCACACAAACATTCATAAAATTTTGAGTCATAAATTTGCGTCCAAATTAAAACCACTCACATTAAATCATAAAGTCCCTAGCACGAGCCTACGAGGCCCAAAACATGCTTTGGGAGTGGTCCGAGACTAAACCGAGACCTCTAGAAATTTTTATAAAACATAGAAATTTTTTCCACTAAACAGGGGTCATACGCCCGTGTGGCTTGGGACACCCGTGTGGTCAGGCCGTGTGGTCACACACGCCCGTGTCCCGACCCCATGTAACTATCTGTTTGTCACCCATGAACAAATTGATGTCACACGGCTAAGTCACACGCAAGTGTGCTAGGCCGTGTGGAAAATTAAATTCTCAAAAATTAAGCATAGACTTCACACGGCCTGGACACCCGCCCATGTCCCGGGGCCGTGTCCTTCACACGGCTGAGACACATGGTCATGTCTCTGCCCATGCGATTAATACTGGACATTCATTTTTGCCAAATTAAGGTTCAGGGGACACATGGCCGGAGCACATACCCATGAGGCAGACCGTGTGTCACACACGGCCTAGACATACGCCCGTGTGTCTACCCGTGTGGACAAAATTAAGGCTATTTGGCAAGCCATTTTTGCTACCCTTTAATGCACACTCCTACACCATATATCATAACACCAATTCAAGCATAAACATACGACCAAACCAGCCACAACCAAGACATCAACATATCAATCACATGCTATCATCTACCATACACAAACATCACATGCTTATCAACTCAAATCATGTAAATTACCACATCTATGAAAGGCATCATCATATAAATTACTTATACCAATAGTAGCCAATTTTCAATGGTCTTATACAAAATGGACTATCAACCAATATAAGCCAACACATTTTGGCCAAATCAATTATGACACATAATAAAATGACCAAGTCCCCTATACATGCCATAACTCAAAATAATAACTTTCAATAGTACCACTACACCAAAATAGACTTTTAGCGGCATTTATAAGCGCCACTAATAGTGTTTGCGACACTTTTCAAAACGCCGCAAAAAATGCCGCTAATGAAAGCGTCGCAGACTTTAGCGGCGTTTATGAGAAAAAATGCCGCTAAAAGTCGTGACTTTTAGCGGCGCTTTCCCCACAAACGCTGCTAAAAGTCGTGGCGCTTTCCCCACAAACGCCGCTAAAATTCATGACTTTTAGCGGCGTTTTTCCCACAAACGCCGCTAATTTGCACAGATTTGCAATAGGCCATTTCTCCAATATCCTACCCTTCCTGCATTAAAACCAACCAAAAACAGTAAATGCTGCATATAATTTCAACCCAAAACAGCAAATGTAGCATATAAATCCCACCAAAAGCATTTAATCTAAATGATACTTCAAATTCAATAATAGATATATGATGTAAATTAATAAATGAAGTATAACTGAAATTATTCTTACAATAATATTAAATGTAATAATGTTAAAAATAATATTACAACGAGAAACTAAAAGCCTAAGATGGCAGCTTCTGCGACTGCTGAAACATCTGTATCATATGCTGAAGCTGTACCTAGAGCTCATCGTACTTTCTGCTCTGCTCTGCTGCCATCGCTGCTGCCTCTGCCTCCCTCACTGCTGCATCCGCTCTAAGCTGTTGGTGAAGTTCTTCATATTTTCTTTGAACCTCAGCAATTTGCTCAACCGTGCTCGCTTGCATCTGAGCTATCTAGTCTTTTAACCTCTGAACTTCAGCTTGAGCTTGACTCCCAGAAGGCATGTATTGGTGGGAGCTGGATCCAAAATATTGGGTCGAGGTAACACCATATCCTTGAAATCGAACCCGACCATACCTTTCAGGACCCAAAACATCAGTAATAATTCTGTTATCGATATCCTCAAGATTAACAGAACTATCAGTTGAAGAAGCCGCTTCATACTCTGCCTTCTTCTCCTTTAGTTTCTCCTAATAAATCAATCAAAGAGTTAGAAACGAAATATACAATAAGAAGGAATGCAACATAACTTAACATTATTAATTTAAAACTACTAACGAAGAATTAAACTATTATAATTAAATATTATAAATATTTATAATAAATCAAATTTTATTAAGTAAATATACCATAATCTCTCCAACTTCGAATGTCATCGGAGACCCATCTTTCTTCCTATGCGTAATGTCAAAAAGCTGAAGGCGTCTAACTTTTTGGCCAGTGGAGACTTCCTACAGTATAGTAGTAAAAATATAATTTAATAGTATAAATTCATTAATATTTGACAGAATTAATAAATTATAATACCTCGGCCTCAGCTACAGAAGCAAAACTTCTCGACCCTGCCGTGTGCGTGAATTTTTGTTTCTGCCTGCTGCTCGTTCTAACACGCTCATGGTCCTACATAATGAAATTATTATTACGTATATAGTAAATACAATAAAATGAAAAATTTATAAGAGTTTAGAACTAGGTAATACCTCTCCTTTCTTTGAATTCCAAAATCTAACCGCATCTTCCCATTGATACCTCAACATTCCCGGTGGGACATTTCGCAATTTATCCTCGAGGCTTATGTCTTTCTTAAAATATTCTTTTTTCAATGTGCTTTTATGGTCTCTCCATTTTTTCCCCAATGTATTTTTTATATAGTCATCGGAGACCTCCAAAGCAAATCTCTCCTAAAAAAACATAAGTTTAGAAAGTAAATATAAATGAAACTTCAACCAAAGTATTATAAATTACATTCATGTTTTGTTACCTTAATATTATCGAGAGCTTGATTTTTGTTTCCATCAGGCATGTGATGCCATGATTCGTAATTGATGGGCAACATATTTGCATTTCGTGCAATAATGCCCAAATAGCCTGCTAAAAGTCGAGCTTCAGGGCCAACAGGCTGGCCATGACTGTTTCTCCTTACTTTCACACGCTCGACAGGATTTAATTCGTATAAATCTCTAAGCAGAGTACGTCCGCGACCTCTGCGCGTCCCACCACTCTCAGCTGAATAATGATATATTATTATTATATTGAACTTGAAAAATGAATCAATAATAAAAGTCAACATACATGTAAAATAAACTTAACATTACTTTGTAATTCTGCAGGCTCATCATCTATGTCAGGCACATTCGAGGATCCAACAACTGTTTGCTGTTCACTATTGCCCTCTTCCGAATTTGCAGTAATCTGTACAATACTTAAATCTCGTAATCGTCTTCTAGGCATTTTTCCTGCAATACACATAAAATAGTTGAAATTTTAGTAACAAATAACAACAATAATGGTACATATAAAATAGTTAAATTATATAACATGACTAATATTAAAATTATAATATTACATATAAATAAAAAATCGTAAAATCTTACTACATCATATTTCGTAAATATATTCGTCCACATCCTGACGAACCCATTGAAATTGTGTACTAGTACTAGGGATATTTTCATTTAAGTTTTGTTCTGGAAAAGGCAAAGTTTCTGATCTTTCGACGATGTCATCTCTACTTCCATTGCCCATGTCAAACAAGTCTCTAGGGGTGTTCCGGAGTACAACGTACCAACCCTCATCAGTTGGATCTTTCGAGTAAAAAACTTGTTTCACTTGAGAAGAAAATACATATGGCTCGTCCATCAATTGTTCTCCAGTGTGAATCAATCGAGAGAAATTCACCATTGTAAAACCATATTGATCGTTTTTAATTCCGCGAGCCGTATTCACATCAGCCTAATCTCCTCGAAATAAGACAACTTTTCATCTGCCATAATAATCCAACTCAATTATGTCAGTTAGAAGTCCGTAATACTCCACATTCCCCTCGACAGGATTATTGTCCCTAGCACTAGCATAACTTGTAATTGAAGAATTAACAACAATTCCACAATTTTGGGTACTCCTCAATCTCTCGCGATACTTTGTATGAAATCTGAATCTATTGATGAGGAAGGCACTATATCTTTTCGATATTCTATTTGGACCTTGTGAAAGCCATTTACTTCGTCATTTACTTCATTCCGACTCCAAACCTATTGAATCGAAAGTAAATTGAGTATTTATAAATGTTATGAGAAAACATTATTACTTGTCAATGAAAACTTCAATTGCATACCGTTTGGCTTAACTGTTCATGAAATGATTCTGTGAACAACTTATTAATTTCTCGTTGTTGTAATCTTCGGGACCATGAACGAGCTCTCAATATTTGTTTGTACTCACTATGTTAAAAAAAGGTTTACTTTGTTAGAAGACAGACAAATTATAATTGATGAATATTTATCAAATTCTAGAACTTACTTGCGTAATGGTTCCATTGAATCGTGATGAAAAAGAACATATCGATGTGCTTGGACCCACAATCTATCATCTAATTATGCAATTTCAAATTTGCCGATTGGTTCTCCAAAACTTTGAAATAAATAAGTTTCGGCCAAGTTATGATCTGTGAGCCCAGCATTTCAACTTGGTCTGTTTATTCTTGTTTCAACATCTTCCAAATACCTTGAACAAAAAGTCATACATTCCTCTGCCAAGTAGCCTTCGGCAATTGATCCTTCCGGATAACGCTTATTGCGGCAGTAAGACTTCAATTTGGATAGGAACCTAAACATGATATACAACATTATCAAAAGTTGCAACTAAAGGCATTGAGGTGAATGAAGGAATAATTTACAAATAAATTAAGACCTTTCTATGGGATACATCCATCGATAGAAAACGGGTCCACCAAGTATTGCTTCACGAGGGAGATGAATTAACAAGTGCACCATAATAGTGAAGAAGGAAGGCGGGAAGATCTTCTCCAGATTGCATAAAGTCAATGCGGATCGATCTTGTAGTGTCTCAAGTTCTTGAACATCCAAAACTTTGCCACAAATGCCTTTCATTATATTGGATAGTTAAATTACACAAGATGTAACCTTTTTCGACATACAACACTGCATAGCAACTGGCAGTAAGTCTTGCATCAAGATGTGATAGTCATGCGATTTTAAGCCATATAGTCTTCGATCTTTAAGACTCACACATCGAGATATATTTGATGCATATGCATCCGGGACCTTTATATCCTTCAACACCATACAGAACACTTCTTTCTCCGTCTTCGAAATTGAAAAAATAGCAGGCGGCAACCGATATTTCATATTCACAAGTGCTTGGGGATGAAGCTCACGCCGAATTCCTATGCGGACTAAATCAAGTCGACTCGGAAGATTGTCTTTCGATTTTCCATCGACATTTAAAATAGTCCCAATGATGTTCTCGCAGGCATTTTTCTCAATTGCAAACCATCACTGCGCATATTAAATGCATCCCGCAACATGCCTTCCATGTTATCTTCTCTAACATTCTGATTGTAAGCACTATGAGGATAACCCAGATTCATCGATGAAGAGGCTCCACTAGATGTACACTCTCCATGGAAAATCCATTTTTTATACCCCCGGACAAAGCCATCAACAACTAGATGTTCGTAGACAACTTCACGATAATGCCAATTGATATTGCAACACTTCTTACACGGGCAAAGAATCATATTCTCTTGGCTTGCATTTTGAAATGCAAAATTTAGAAAAGTTTCTACTCCATTTCGATAGCCGTTGCTTACCCTTGACAAATTTATCGAAGTCCTATCCATTTCGTAGTTGTTGAAGTCTAAAGTTGACAATAAATTACACTGCTAAATTTTTAATTTATAATTTATGTAAGTAATGATATGATATATATAACTGAGTACTATGTAAGTTATGTAAATTATGTAAGTTATGAAGTTTGATATTAAAACTATTTAAGTTATGTAAATTATGTAAGTTATGAAGTTTGATTTTAAAATTATGTAAGTTATGAAATTTGATCTTAAAATTATGTAAGTTATGAAATTTGATAGTTATGAAGTTTAATCTTAAAATTATGTAAGTTATGATATTTGATCTTAAAATTATATAAGTTATGTAAGTTATCTGAGTTATGTAAGTTATGTGAGTTATGTATGTTATGTGAGTTATGTAAGTTATGTATGTTATGTGAGTTAAGTCAATTATGTAAGTTATAATTTTTACAAACTTCTTGATGTTTTTAATTAGATGAAGTGTAGTTAGAGATGTGAGGTAAACAACAGATTTAATTAAATAATAACTGTAGAGCTGAATTTATTTATTCTTATTTAGTTTTCATCTAACCTTATCCGTAATTGTTAAAATAAATTTTCGTATTAAAATTCTTTTAATTACTAATTTTTAAAAAAAGAATTTGATTTTCATATTAAAATAAAACAGACTTTTAATTTATTTAAATTTCATAATATTATATTATTTTATACACAATTATGTACGACAAAACCTAAGTAGCCTACCCTGCTTTCGATACCATTTATACTCCAATTTAAGTTATGCATTTATACTCCAATTTGTACGTTCCACTTTACCATTCATTCCAACAAGTTTAACAAAAATCAAATCAGAAATTTGGGACAAGATAATAATATGATAATATAAAAAAGCAAAGCTATATACCAGTTGAAACAATATAATAATGACAATTTGGACAACAATTTGGACAGAAATTATGTAAGATTCATCATACGTGGCATTGTTACACCTGGGGAGGATCCATTATATCTTACAATGAGATATAAGGCAACCCGTTAGGTTTCCAGCCTATATACTTTGAATCTATTTTTTTGGACAGCAATATAATAAACATCATATATACCAACCAAGCAGGATAATAAACAGCAATTTGGACAGAAATTTTGTATGATTCATCATACGTGGCATTGTTACACCTGGGGAGGATCCATTATATCTTACAATGAGATATAAGACAACCCGTTAGGTTTCCAGCCTATATACTTTGAATCTTTTTTTTTTGACAGCATTACAATAAACAACATATTTACCAACCAAGCAGGATAATAAACAGCAATTTGGACAAATTTATCATGATATAACTCTTACTGATCAGAATTTTGAACTAAAATGTACCTTAATAATTTCAAGAAGCTGGTCTACTCCACTCTCACCAAGAAACAGAGGTTGCAGTCAGAAATACAAACAACATTAACTCACTAATACTTTAAAAAAAATAGAAAATAAAAATAATATCAAACAACATTAATTTAAGTTAACATTTTACCAATGGAAGTATAAGTGCTGATATCTGCTGGAATTTTATCTACAAATATCAAGTAAGAGCTTTTTGAACCTCAAGACCGGAAGCGTGGAACCTACAAATGGGGGGGGGGGGCACACTTTACTACAATAAAACAAAGTCAAAACCATAAAACAAATTGTAAAAGCTAAATATATATCGAAAAAACATCTTAAATTTTTATACAAATATCAAATAAATTTAAAATTTAATATGTACAATGAATACAACTTTATTATTAAATCTAACATCAATTCATTAAAACATTAATAGTAGATCTCAATTAAAATGTACTAAAATAATATAAAGTTACAGTTTAAAATATAATTAAATGTGACATAGTTTAACAGTTGTCATTTGTCACACTAATAATTTGTCACATATGCATATTATTCAAAATTACAAATTGAATAATAATTTAATTTTGCATTTAAATGCTTAAAATTAACTTAATCAAGCACTAAATTTCAGTTTGAATAAGTATGATTATGCTTTGTAGTGAAAGAAAATTCATATTAATTAAATAAATATGCTCAAAAATGAATATTTGCCTAATTGGGTAATACCTTTTTCACAAGTAAATGTTAAATATTTTTTTAAACACTTGCTTACTGTTTGCAGCAGAATTATAGCAATGGAAGCCTGCAACCACGAGAAAGATAGACCAGATACAAAAAAGGGTTATGAAATAATAGTTATAATTATAATTAGAGAATAATCAAGACACATTCAATGATAATTCAAGCTTGAAATATCGGTGAGAGAACAAAAATGCAATAATAATAAAAATAAGCCATTTAGGGTTAAGAAAAATCTTTGTTATTTAAATAAAGAAAGAAAAATAAGCCATTTACACACATTTATAGGAAAAGAAACTAATAGGCTGGCGTGACAAGAGAATATTGTATAGCTCTATTTTATATCGTACTCTTGCTTAATTTATGAATTGCTCTCTTTATATTAAAAAAAATAAATTATCATTTCAAAAATAATAATAAACGTAAAATATATAATTAATAAATATTCAGTAATAATATTAAATAAAAAATAAAAAGATAATATATATAAACAAGTTAAATATAAATAACTCATTTTTTACCAAGCTAAACATGAACCTAAGCCCGATCTAAATCCACCCACATACACCATCACAATTTATCAGTAAAAAATAAAGAATAAAGTAAAAGCAAAACACTTTTTATCTGTCAATATGTTAAGAAAAAAGAAGAGACCAACTAAGAATCAAATATTTATTTGCATATAAATCTAATTAATATCTAATCAGTGACTGATTACTTGAACTCATTACTTGAAATGTTCAAAACATTTAACAGATACAAAACAACAACAATGGCCTCAAAATTAAAAGGTAAAGAAACGTATTCTTACGTCTAACACGATGACACCTCGAAAATGCTTTTCCTCTTGCTTTTTAGTGTAGCCAAGCTGAGAAATAAAGAACAGTTCAGAATCAGTTCAACCATTTACAAACTTTTATCAAAGTAATGTATATCTGAATCACAATCACACAATACTTAGAAGTATATATGGCTTATAGCACAAAGGACAGTATACTGCCATCCTAATTTACAAAATAGATTTGTGTCTTAACAAATTAAGAAAAATATCAAACCTTTCCAGTCTCAATTTCCAGCAAATAAACACCAAATTTTATTATCCTCATGTACAGGATACTACAGGGTTAAGCAAACAATATCCAATCAAAAACTCATTGAGCATAACTCATTGAGCATTACATAGACTCCAGTCATACTTTATAGGCATTTTTTCAGTGCCTTCCTGATAATGAATCAAAAATCTTACTACGGAAAGGTTCTCATATGCATGTTGCTTCTAAATTAAGGACAAAGCCTAATAAACACATTATGTCAACCCTATTTTACAGTCTCCAATTGGCAGAACAAATAAAGACCATGGATGCACTCACATTTTAAAGCTTTAGATACCCATGGATGCACTCACATTCAATAAGGAAATAATTTTGCCATACTCCTTGCGTATGTTGCGATGAAATTCCTTACTTCGCACTGGTAGATTCGAAAATAACTTCTTGACAGTGACAGTTGTACCAATTTGCCTTGCAGTTTTCTTCTCATATATCAACAGACCAGAATGATCAAAAGTTAAATGCGTTGCAACGAGTTCATTTTTCGTTCTCGTTTCAATAGTCAGACTCCCTAAAGCGCAAAGTGAACTCAATGCCTCCCCTCTAAATCCAAAAGTAGTCAGAGATTCAAGGTCTGGAAAATCTGCAAGCCATTATCAGGTTCACATTTAAAAATATAAACAAAAACTAAAGGTAAAAACATTGTGCGGCTAATGGTGGAATTTTACTTTGAAATTAGCAGGTGAAATACCACAGCCATTATCGATGACCTGAAACCATTCTTCCCCGTACTCTTTGAGAGCGATTTCAATACTGGTGGCGCAAGCGTCGAGGCTGTTCTCAACGAGTTCCTTAACGGTGGAGGAGAGGTCTAATATGACTTGACCGGAGCAGATTCTGGGAGTTAGGGATTTTGGGTAATTTTTTAGGGGAAAACAATAAGGTTAGAGAGTTAGGGATTTCGGGGTTTGAATGGGTATACAGAAACGAGCATACAAAAACGGCGTCGTTTTGCTCAAAATCAAAATACATGTTGCGGCGTTTGTACCCTAGCGCCACTAATGCCTGAGTTTTAGCGGCGTTTATCCACTAGCGCCACTAAAACTTTTTTTGCATTTTGACAAAACGACGTCGTCCAATAAGGGGTTTTGGGAATGAGTGAAACAAAAATGACATCGTTTAACTTTACATTTTGCGGCGCTTTTGAAAAACGCCGCTAATTCCTGATCTTTAGTGGCGTTTTCAGTAAAAACGCCGCTAATGCCACAACAAACACAACTGAAACGACACCGTTTTGGCTAAAGTGGTACGTTTTTGCAGCGTTTTTTGTCAAAAACGCCACTAATGTATTTCATAGTTCATTTTAATAGTTTAATTATTTCTTAAATTCCCTAAAACCATTAACCTTAATCCTTAATTAAACCCTAAATATATATACATTGAAATTTTAATTTTAATTTAATTATACACATTATTTTAAAATATAAATACATCAATATATTTTTATATTGAGTAAATATAAATTTTTATGTATGCAATAATAAAAAATGATGTTAATAATATCAATAATCGTGTTTATATTTTACAAGATCTGGATCAAATTAAAGTTCATGTATGCTTTTGGGATTTAACCCATTTTGATATATATTCTTTTAAAATAATAATTTATATTTATCTTTTTTTATATTTTAAAAAATCCAAGATTAATCCCTAAATCATAAACCCTAGACCCTAAAATTTATACCCTAAATCATACACACCAAAACCTAAACCCCAAACTATAAACCATAAATCCAAAACATAATACATAAACCATGCATAATATCCCTAAACCCTAAACCATTGAAATAGTAACTCGTAGAACTTAAATATTAAATTATAACCCCTAAAACCCTAAACCATAAAACAGTAACCCCTAAACATTAACCCCAAACCATTACCCCATAACCCCTAACCCATTACCCTTAAACTCCAACACTTAAACCATAATAAGAAATATAAAATAAATATGTCATATACCCATAAATCTTTAAAATTATTTTAAATAATAGTATTTTCATTTTTTTCATTTTTAACATATATTTTTCTATGTTATTTGTTTCAAATTTTTTCTATGTGATATCAATTTTTTCTAAAGATTTTAAATATTAAATTAAAAAAATTACATTTTAGTTAATATAATTAAACTAGTTAAATAATAAATAGAAGAGGATGAAAGAGTGCTTGACTTTTATTACAATTTTATATTTAATTATTATAAAATTCATATCAATTTTAAATGAATAATTTTTGAAACTTTGAGCAACATTTAAAAGAACTAGATACATGAAATAATTTTTATATAATTTTTTTATGTAAGAAAACAAAAACAATAAATTTCAAAATATAAACCCTAAACCCTAAAACCCAAAACCCCAAACCTTAAACCATAAACCCCTAAACCCCAACCCATATCCCCTAAACCTTAAGCCACAAAACATAAACTATAAATCCTAAACCCTTAACCCCATAATCCCATAACCCTTAACCTGAACCCCTAACCACTAACACTTAAACCTCAATACCATTAAACACTAAGATCTTAAACCCTAAATAATAAACCCCAAATAACAAACTTTAAAACACTAAACCCATAACCCAAAATAACAAACCCTAAACCATAAAATTAACTTACTAAACATTAAACCCTAAATCAATTTTAATAGTTTTGTAACTTAAATAAAAACTTCTAAATAGTTTAGTTAGCAATTTGTAACTTTTCATAATTAAGTTACTAAAATGAAACTTTCTCATTGCTTATAAGTGAATGTATCAAAATAAAATATAATTCAAAACAAGAATAAGAAAAAATTATGAAATTAAAATCGGATCAAATCGAAACGAGTCCCTACACAAAAATGGCTGCTCAACTTTTAGCGGCGTTTGTACAAAAACGCCGCTATTGCTCAGTTTATTAGCGGCGCTTGAACAAAAACGCCGCTATTGCTCAGTTTATTAGCGACGCTTGTACAAAAACGCCGCTATTGCTCAGTTTATTAGCGGCGCTTGAACAAAAACGCCGCTATTGCCCAGTTTATTAGCGGCGCTTGAACAAAAACGCCGCTATTGCTCAGTTTATTAGCGGCGCTTGAACAAAAACGCCGCTATTGCTCAGTTTATTAGCGGCGCTTGAACAAAAACGCCGATATTGCTCAGTTTATTAGCGGCGCTTGTACAAAAACACCGCTATTGCTCAGTTTATTAGCGGCGCTTGTACAAAAACGCCGCTATTGCTCATTTTTTTAGCGGCGTTTGTACAAAAATGCCGCTATTGCTCAGTTTATTACCGGCGCTTGTACAAAAACACCGCTATTGCTCAGTTTATTACCGGCGCTTGTTCAAAAACGCCGCTATTGTTCAATTTTTGTGGCGTTTTACCCAAAAACGCCGCTATTGCTCAGTTTTTAGCGGCGCTTACTTGCAAACGCCTCTATTGTTCAATTTTAGCGGCATTTTTTATCCAAACGCCACTAAAAACGCCGCTAAAGCCCTTTTTTTGCTGTAGTGTACCAAAAATAATAGTTGATAGTGTGAATGTATCCCCGACGATCTCCAATCTCGAGCTAGCTTGGTGACACTATAAGATAAGGGAAAGAAAGGGGAGTAAGCTATATAGCTTAGTAAGTTCATATGCAAATAATAAACAACATTAACCATGCATCTGCCATATGAATAACATAACATATATCAAACATAATGTCATTAAAATTTCATGAACATAACATACTCAATCACATTCTTACCAATAGTTTGTTATATACAAAATTCATTTCCTTCGAGTTTTTCGTACATACCTGTACCAACTCGTATCCTAATCACATACTTTCTCATCTTTGACATACCTATTGAATTTCCTGTTGAACCATTTGGAATACTAAAGGATACTCGGGAATCTCGTACACACAGTACCGTACCAATGCCATATCCCAGATATGGTCTTACATGTAATCTCATATCGATGCCAATAGCCCAGCTATGGTCTTACACGAAGTATCATATCGATGCGATATCCCGGATATGGTCTTACACGAAGTCTCATATTGATGCCATATCCCAGATATGGTCTTACACGCAATCTCAGTAACCCTAATGTCATGACATTTGTATCCTATCTATTCTTAATGTTCAACCGAGATTTCTCTCTTGTTGGAACTTCGTCGAATATGCTCATAGAATCAATCATACATTTCATGCAATATCAAAAAATTAAAATACAAATATAACAATTGCATTATTTACATACGAACTTACCTCGGTACAAAAATAGTGAAAATGGACCTAATCGTCAAACACTTTGTTTTTCCCCCGATCTAGATCCGAACTTCATTTTTCTTGATCTATAATAGCAATTTCAGCTCATTTAATACACACATTATCCAATTCAGTCCAAAAATCACATTATGGAAAAATTACATTTTTCCCCTAACTTTTTAACTTTTTACATTTTGGTCCCTAGCTCGTAAAATGAAACGTGTTCAATTTCCTTAATACACAAGACTAGCCAAACCATTATCACACCCATAACAGTCCACAATTTCCATTAAATCACACTTTTACTACATATTTTATAACTTTTACAAATAAGTCCTTTTTGACATTTTTACCGAAAATCACTTAGTAAAAGTTGTTTATCCAACATCAAACTTGCATAATCTACCATTAAACATCAAAATAACAAATATCTAACATGGTTCAAAACCTAGACCTTGATTATTTCTTAAATTTGGGGTAGAAATAGATAGATCGGGTTACGACGAATTTTAAAAATGTAAAGAGCATTAAAAACGGGGCAAGAACGGACTTACAATCGAGCTTGAAAGTGGCCAAACCCTAGCTATGGCTTCCTCCTCTAAATTTCGGCTAGCATGAAGAAGATGAACAAGATTTTGGCTTGATTTTTGCTTTTTAATTCATTTAATTACCAAATAACCAAAATGCCCCTACCTTAAAACATAAAAATTCTCTTACTCCATGTCCATTTTTGTCCACTAACTTAACAAATGGTCTAATTACCATCTAAGGACCTTAAATTTAAAATCTCATAGCAATTGGACACCTTAAACCCTTAGAACTCAAATTTTGCACTTTTTGCAGTTTAGTCCCTTTAACTAAATTGAGTGCCCAAACGTTAAAATTTTCGAACGAAATTTTCACGAAATCATTCCATAAAACTGTAGACCATAAAAATATAATAAAAACAAATTTTATTGCGTCAAAATTGTGGTCCCAAAACCACTGTTTCGACTAGACCCAAAATCGGGCTGTTACAACTCTCCCCTTTTAGGGATTTTCGTCCCCGAAAATCTTACTAGAAAATAGGTTTGGGTACTGTTTTCGCATAGCTTCCTCAGGTTCCCACGTAGCCTCTTCGACTCCGTGTCATTGCCACAAAAATTTAACTAGGGCTATGTTTTTATTTCTCAACTGTTTAACTTCCCGAGCCAAAATCTTGATTGGTTCTTCGCCATAAGTCATATCGGGTCGAATCTCAACCTCTGTCGAAAAAATCACATGTGAAGGGTTTGATCGATAACATCGTAACATCGACACGTGAAATACATTGTGAATCCTTTCCAACTCTGTCGGTAAAGCTAATCGATATGCCACTGGCCCTATTCTTTCAATAACCTCATACGGCCCAATGAAACGTGGACTTAACTTGCCTTTACGGCCAAACCTCAAAATCTTCTTCCACGGAGACACTTTCAAAAATACCTTATCACCAATATGAAATTCGATCTCTTTTCTTTTCAAATCTGCGTACGACTTTTGTCAATCTGATGCGGCTTTCAAACAGTCACAAATTACCTTTACTTTTTCTTCGGTTTCTCTAACCAAGTCAACCCCATGAATCTGTTTCTCACTAAGCTCTGTCCAATACAATAGAGTTCGGCACTTGTGGCCATACAATGCCTCATACGGTGCCATATTTATACTCAACTGAAAACTATTGTTATAAGCAAATTTGACTAAAGGTAGATATTTTTCCCAACTACTTTCGAACTCCAAAACACAACAACGAAGCATATCTTCGAGAACCTAAATCGTTCTCTCAGATTGGCTGTCGGTTTGTGGATGACATACGGTACTAAAGTTCAACTTTGTACCTAAAGCTTCTTGCAACTTCTTCCAGAATCGCGAAGTAAACCTCGGATCTCTATCTGAAATAATAGAAATAGGCACTCCGTGCAATCTCACAATTTCAGCGATGTAAAATTCAACTAGCTTATCGAGTGAGTAGTTAGTACGTACTGGAATAAAATGAGCCAATTTCGTCAACCTATCAACAACGACCCAAACGACATCTTTCTTTGTCGGAGTCAAAGGCAAACCCGTTACGAAATCCATCATAATTCTGTCCCATTTCCACTCAGGTACCATCACTGGTTGAAGTAAACCTGAAGGCACTTGGTGTTCAGCTTTTACTTGTTGACAAATCAAACATTTTGAAATAAACTCCGAAAAATATCCCGTTTCATACCTGACCACCAATACAATTTTTTCAAATCATTATACATTTTCGTACTGCCCAGATGAACGGATAAACAACCATTATGTGCCTCACGAAGAATTTTCTAAATAATCTCATCATTTTTCGGTACACATATTTTATCTCGGAACATCAAGCAATCATTGGGATCGATCCAAAAGTCTGAATTACTACCTGATTCACACTGAGCTCTTTTAGCTTGCAATTCACTATCATTTTTCTGAACTTCACAAATTTGAGAAATAAATATCGGTCTAGCTCTCATCTCGGTCAAAATTGAACCATCATTAGATAAAGTCATTCTCGTACTCATAGCTCTCAAAGCAAACAAGGACTTTCTGCTCAAAGCATATGCGACTACATTCGCCTTTCCCGGATGATAGTCAATCACTAGTGCATAATCCTTCAGTAACTCAAGCCATCTCCGTTGTCACAAGTTCAGATCTTTCTGAGTCATCAAGTATTTTAAGCTCTTATGATCAGTAAAGATATGGCATTTCTCACCAAACAAATGATGACGCCAAATTTTTAAAGCAAAAACAATGGCATCCAATTTCAAATCGTGCGTCGGATAATTCTTCTCGTGCGGTTTCAACTATCTCGAGGCATAAGCTATCACTTTTCCCAATTACAATCAATACACATCCTAACCCATTCAGTGACGCATCGCTATAAATCACAAACTTTTTTCCTGGTTCAGGTTGCACTAAAACTAGTGCCTCGGTCAACAATGCTTTCAACTTCTTAAAACTTTGCTGACATTTTTCGGACCATTCAAACTTAACATTTTTTTGCAACAATTTGGTCATAAGAGTAGCAATCATCTAAAATCCTTTGACAAAATGTCGGTAATAACCGGCTAAGCCCAAAAAGCTTCTAAATCTAAAATCCTTTGACAAAATGTCGGTAATAACCGGCTAAGCCCAAAAAGCTTCTAACTTCAGATACATTCCTTGGCAGTTTCCAATCAACAATTGCCGAAATCTTACTTGGATCAACCCGAATACCATCACCTGAAACAATGTGTCCCAAAAATCCGACTTCTCGGAGCCAAAACTCACTTTTACTGAACTTAGCAAACAATTTCTTATCTCTCAAAGTCAGCAATATGGCTCTTAAATGCTCGGCATGCTTAGTCTCATCTCGTGAATAAATTAGAATGTCATCAATAAACACAACCACGAATTTATCTAAATATGGTCGGAAGATTCGGTTCATCAAGTCCATAAAAATAGCAGGAGCATTAGTTAATCCAAACGGCATAACAAGGAATTCATAATGACCATACCTTGTCCTAAAAGCGGTTTTCGGCACATCCGACTCTTTAACTCTCAACTGATAGTAGCCAGATCTCAAATCAATCTTCGAGAATATCGTTGCTCCTTTCAACTGATCAAACAAGCCATCAATCCTCGAAAATGGATACTTGTTCTTTATAGTCACCTTGTTGAGCTGTCGGTAATCGATACAAAGTCTCATAGATCCGTCTTTCTTCTTTACAAATAACACTGGAGCACCCTAGGGAGAAAAACTCGGTCTTGCAAAACCCTTATCTGTCAAATCTTGTAACTGAACTTTCAATTCTTTCAATTCAGTCGGAGCCATCCTATATGGAGCAATCGATATCGGTGAAGTCCCTAGTACTAAATCAATACAAAACTCAACTTCTCTAATCGGTGGTAACCGAGGTAACTCTTCTGGAAACACATCCGGATATTCACAAACTACCGGTATTGATTCAATCTTAATTTCAGACACTTTTGTATTCAACACATAATCTAGATAAGCTTCACAACCCTTTCTCACATATCTTTGGGCAGTCATTGAAGAAATCACAACAGGTAACTCACCCGACTCATCTGAATCAATTCGAAGAATTTCACCATTCTCACATTTCAATTCAATAATTTTTCGTCTACAATTCACTATAACATCGTGCAGTGTCAACCAATCCATACCCAAAATGACATCAAACTCATCAAATGGCAACAATATTAGATCAGCCGGAAAACAGTGACCTCGAATCATCAATGGACAATTCTTGCAAACTTTATCAACTAGCACATATTTTCCTAAGGGGTTTGACACTTTAATCACAAATTCAGTAAACTCAACATGCAAGCTCTTACTAGCTACCAATTTCATGCAAACATAAGAATGAGCCGATCCAGGATCAATCAATGCAACTACATTAGTATTATAGAGAGAAAAAGTACCAGTGATAACATCGGGAGATGTCGCTTTTTCGCGAGCACGGATAGCATAGGCTCTAGTAGGTGCCCTGGCCTCAGATCTTACAGCTGTATCCTTTGTCACACCTTTACTACTAGCTCCATTTCCCGTGTTCCTTGGTGGTCTCCCTCTAGAGGCAGTGTTGCCCGATCTTGCAGTCTGAAACTTATCATTTTCAACCATCTCTGGGCAATCTCGAATGAAGTGGTCTTGAGAGCCACACTTAAAACAAGCCCGGTGATTCATTCTACATTCGTCGAGGTGTCATCTGCCGCAGTGCTGGCATTCAGGCCTACCAGGCTTAGCGTTACCAACGCTCACTACTGATGTAGTTTGGGCTTTAGAACCCAAGTATTGTTTCCCACGATCTCTGTTGGGATACCCAGCTGAAGCACTCGATCGAACATACAAATATCTCGATTTCTTAGACTGAGATTGAAATGACTTACTCATCGGCCTTTTTCTTGCATCTCTAGCCTCAGACTCGGCTTTTCTCTTCTCCTTGCTTAATTCTTCAACTTTGCAAGCTTGGTCGAATAGCACCACAAATTCTTTCAGCTCAAGGACTCCAACTAACAATCGAATATCCTCATTCAATCCATCTTCGAACCTTTTGCACATGATAGCCTCGGTGGAAACACATTCCTAAGCGTACTTATTGAGCCTGACAAACTCTCGTTCATACTTAGTTACAAACATTCGACCCTGTTTCAGCTCTAAAAACTCCTTACGTTTCTGATCAATGAACCGTTGGCTGATATACTTCTTCCGAAATTCATTTTGGAAGAATTCCCAATTAACCCTCTCTCTCGGTACTACTGACACAAGAGTTTTCCACCACCAGTATGCTGAGTCTCTCAAAAGTGATACGACACATTTCAGACATTCATCCGGTGTGCAAGACAGTTCATCGAATACCCTGATAGAATTTTCAAGCCAAAATTCTGCCCTCTCGGGATCATCGTCAACATTTGCCCTGAAATCTTCAGCCCCATGCTTTCGGATCTTATCAATCGGAGGCTTACTCACTCTTACATATTCCATACCTTAAGGAGCTACTAGAACCGACTGAGGATTAGGTGGAGGTGGAGGGGGTTGAGCATTTGGATTTGTTCGAACAAATTACGTATACCACTCATTCATCATGTGGAGGAAAGCTTCCCTACCCCATTTTGCTCCTCCCTGACTAACCGTGGGAGGTCTACTTTCAGACGGCGCTGCCCCTTGAGCGGGGGCCGACGCATTACTTTCTACATCATCAGCTTCAGCTCGATTGGGATCCATTTACTATATGAAAACACATTTTAAAATTGTCAGAAGTCATCACACTATCACAGTTCATTTATGGCATGTATAGATAGACTTTCATACACGCTATGTTAGTCCGAGAATCATCTAAACCGTGGCTCTGATACCACTAAATGTAAAACCCTTTACTCGTGTTTGAAGCAGGAACAGTGTGCGAGGCATTACCAGACTTACCACACAAACATTCATAAAATTTTGAGTCATAAATTTGCGTCCAAATTAAAACCACTCACATTCAATCATAAAGTCCCTAGCACGAGCCTACGAGGCCCGAAACATGCTTTGGGAGTAGTCCAGGACTAAATCGAGACCTTTAGAAATTTTTACAAAACATAAAAAATTTTTCCACTAAACAAGGGTCACACGCCCGTGTGGCTTGGGACACACCCGTGTGGTCAGGCCGTGTGGTCACACACCCCCGTGTCCCGACCCTGTGTAACTCTCTGTTTGTCACCCATGATCAAATTGATGTCACACGACCAAGTCACACGCCCGTGTGCTAGGCTGTGTGGCGAATTAAATTCTCAAAAATTAAGTGCAAACTTCACACGGCCTGGACACACGCCTATGTCCCGGGGCCGTGTCCTTCACAATGCTGAGACACACAGCTATGTCTCTGCCCGTGTGTTTAATACTGGACATTCTGTTTTGCCAAATTAAGGTTCAGGGGACACACGGCCGGAGCACATGCTCGTGGGGCAGACCGTGTGTCACACACGGCCTAGACACACGCCCGTGTGGACAAAATTAAAGCTATTTTCCAAGCCATTTTTGCCACCCTTTAATGCACACTCCTACACCATATATCATAACACCAATTCAAGCATAAACATACGACCAAATCAGCCACAACCAAGACATCAACACATCAATCGCATGCTATCATCTACCATACACAAACATCACATGCTTATCAACTCAAATCATGTAAATTACCACATCTATGAAAGGCATCATCATATAAATTACTTATACCAATAGTAGCCAATTTTCAATGGCCTTATACAAAATGGACTATCAACCAATATAAGCCAACACATTTTGGCCAAATCAATTATGACACATAACAAAATGACCAAGTCCCCTATACATGCCATAACTCAAAATAATAACTTTCAATAGTACCCAAAATAATAGTTGATAGTGTGAATGGATCCCCGACGATCTCCAATCCCGAGCTAGCTTGGTGACACTATAAGATAAGGGAAAGAAAGGGGAGTAAGCTATATAGCTTAGTAAGTTCATATGCAAATAATAAACAACATTAACCTTGCATCTGCCATATGAATAACATAACATATATCAAACATAATGTCATTAAAATTTCATGAACATAACATACTCAATCACATTCTTACCAATAGTTTGTCATATACCGAATTCATTTCCTTTGAGTTTTTCATACATACCTGTACCAACTAGTAACCTGATCACATACTTTCTCATCTTTGACATACCTATTAAATTTCCCGTTGAACCATTTGGAATACTAAAGAATACTCGGGAATCTCGTACACATAATACCGTACCAATGCCATATCCCAGATATGGTCTTACATGTAATCTCGTATCGATGCCAATAGCCCAGCTATGGTCTTACACGAAGTCTCATATTGATGTGATATCCCAGATATGGTCTTACACGAAGTCTCATATTGATGCCATATCCCAGATATGGTCTTACACGCAATCTTAGTAACCCTAATGTCATGACATTTGTATCCTATCTATTCCTAATGTTCAACCGGGATTTCTCTCTTGCTGGAATTTCGTCGAATATGCTCATAGAATCAATCATACATTTCATGCAATATCAAAACATTAAAATACAAATAGAACAATTGCATTATTTATATACGAACTTACCTCGGTACAAAAATAGTGAAAATGAACCTAATCGTCAAACACTTTATTTTTCCCCTGATCTAGATCCAAACTTCATTTTTCTTGATCTATAATAGCAATTTCAGCTCATTTAATACACACATTATCCAATTCAGTCCAAAAATCACATTATGGAAAATTACATTTTTGCCCTTAACTTTTTAACTTTTTACATTTTGGTCCTAGGCTCGTAAAATGAAACGTGTTCAATTTCCTTAATACACAAGCCTAGCCGAACCATTATCACACCCATAATAGTCCACAATTTCCATTAAATCACACTTTTACTACATATTTTATAACTTTTACAAATAAGTCCTTTTTGACATTTTTACCGAAAATCACTTAGTAAAAGTTGTTTATCCAACACCAAACTTGCATAATCTACCATTAAACATCAAAATAAACAAATATCTAACATGGGTCAAACCCTAGACCTTTATTATTTCTTAAATTTGGGGTAAAAATAGATAAATCTGGTTACGACGAATTTTAAAAATGTAATGAGCATTAAAAACGGGGCAAGAACAGACTTACAATCAAGCTTGAAAGTGGCCAAACCCTAGCTATGGCTTCCTTCTCTAAATTTCGGCTAGCATGAAGAAGATGGACAAGATTTTGGCTTGATTTTTGCTTTTTAATTCATTTAATTACCAAATGACCAAAATGCCCTTAACTTAAAACATAAAAATTCTCTTACTCCATGTCCATTTTTGTCCACTAACTTAAAAAATGGTCTAATTACCATCTAAGGACCTTAAATTTAAAATCTCATAGCAATTGGACACCTTAAACACTTAGAACTCAAATTTTGCACTTTTTGCAGTTTAGTCCCTTTAACTAAATTGAGTGTCCAAATGTCAAAATTTTCGAACGAAATTTTCACGAAATCATTCCATAAAACTGTAGACCATAAAAATATAATAAAAACAAATTTTACTGCGTCATATTTGTGGTCCTGAAACCACTGTTCCGACTAGACCTAAAATTGGGCTGTTATAATCTCCCTTGACGAAATTCAATTGGTCTTTTCCCACTTGGACACACCAATTTTTTTGCGAGAACCCTAATGCAGCAGACGACCGTCTCATTTTCCAAACTATACACTAAACTACCCTAACCCAATGTGCACTTTTTGAGTTGAAATTGAATTAACTTTAAGGGACGATTGTAACTATCCTATATTCTGAAGAGATAATGAATATCGTGCTGTAAGGTTTTAGTGTAAATTCATTTCTCACAATTCTTGATCGGAATAATAACCAGTCTAAAGTTAAACAGAGATTAGTCGAGTATGAAATTAATCATACTTGATTGGATTATGAGAGTGGATTTCAATGAAAGATAATAGGTGAAGAAGGGAGTGGACTGAAAGGGCAATTGCACCAAAGTATAAAAAGAGGAAAGAAATGGCAGAATGCTTGACGCAAGAATATGCTAATTGCTTTTTCAATTCAAGTGTGTTCTAATGCCACGATTACAAGCCTTTATATATACACATCTTAAAGAACCAAATTCACATGATTTACTCCTAGAATCATGCTTAACAACTAACCACAATATCAAATTTTCTAAATATAGAATTTTTCAAACTCAAAAGTCTGATGTTTTTATCAGCCCAAAAATAATTCTACAATTTTCAATTCAACCCCAACTTACTTTTTATTCCAATTTAGTTTGATTTTGCTTGTTGTTGAACTTCGGCACTCTAATTGCGTCCATGATAAAATTTAAGCAAGAAATCACAAGCTTAATAGTATTCTATTAAAAAATTGACAAAAATGAGGTACATTAAACACATAAAATTAGCTTGCTATCATTAATTCTGTTTCGTTCAGGTGCATGTGGATACGTCTTTGTAATTTCTCTTTGCAGGATGATATCCATGTGTTTTAAGAACTTTGGTAACTCATTCATGGAGGGTTCTGACTTGTGAGTCAACTCATTTAAAGAAGATGAAGTTGAAGCTTCACCTAAAACGGATCCTTTTGGGTTTAAATTAGTTTTTTTTATATAAAATATAAAAATGATTTGGAAAATATGTGAAAGAAATTAATTATTAGTTTTTTAACGATTTTGTACTAAAAAGGTTTTGAAATTTTTTAAAGTCAAGAAACTTAACAAGAAACTTTCTAATAGTTAGGTGAGCATTTATGTAGTTTACTCTAAAATTATATGTTTAAAAATAATAAAATAATAATTTTATTCAATTAAATGAAAACCCAATGAATTAAAAATATTAAAATATTTTGTTCAATTCAAATTTTATATTTAATTTTTTAATAAAATACTAATAATTTTCTATTAAACTATTAAATTGTGTTATGTATCATTTTTAATTAATAAAAATTTTCAAAAATTTTGATTTCATTATTATTGTTCTGAGACGAAATTTGTATCGCATATATATAGTGGAGAACAATATTATGATATTACGTTAATACCATATAATGAATGAATTAAGAACAAATTTGGAGAAAATGTTTATTTTAAAAAATATTTAGGGAAATGTACCATTTTTTTATATTTATGGAAATAGGTCGATTTTTGAGAGAGAAACAGAAAACACATCCTACAAGAAGTGTTTTCTGCGTGTCAATGGAAACGCGTCCTATAAGGTGTGCTTTTTGACTTTTTTGACACATTTTCTTCTTTGGTCAGATGGTTAAATGTTAGTGGTTTATCTTTGAGTCCCGGGTTTGATTCTTCTCCTACTCACATTTTAATTTTTATTTCATGTTGCTAATATGTTAAAAACAATAATTAAAAATAAAAACAAATCTTGAAACAAGATGAAATAAAAAGAGGAATCAAACTCGGGACTCAGACAAAACCACTAATATTTTACCATTTGACCAAAGGAGCTAATGTGTCAAAAAAGTTAGAAAGCGCGCCTGCAAGTCGCGTTTTTGTCTTCTCTTGCAACACCCCTACACCTGGTTCGATTGTATGGACCCGATATAAGACTATTAGATTTGGTGCCAAAACGGTTTTGGCTAGATACTGTTTAATTTAAACATTTATACATAGTATTTTAATTTAATTAATCCAAAAAATATTAATATAAATGTGTGGGGGTCATTATTGGATGTTAGAATATGTTTAGAAATGGTTTTAATATTGTTTTTACTCAAAATAGGGGGAAAATATCGATATCGAAACAAAAGGTATCGATACCTTTTAAAAAGGTATTTATACCACTGCACAAAATCAATACCAGAATGACATTCTGGAACTCCGGAAATTTAAATTTTGATAAAGGTATTGATACCTTAGACCTAGGTATCGATACCTAGCCTTCAATATCGATACTAATGTTAAAAACGATACCAAAATCACATTCTATTTTGGAAATTTTGTATTTTAAAGCTTAGGCATCGATACCTATACCCTTGGAATCGATACCTTGGGTAAAATTTGGCAAAAATCAGTTTAAAAGTTCACTAAACCCCTTGCAATAGATATATTCTTCTCAATACTCAAGACCAATTCAAAATGCATTAAAACTACTTAAAACCACTTCAAAATCAATCAATATCAACATATTACCAAACCCCATTTGCAAACATACTTATAGTTTCACTAATTAATTTCATATAGACCAAAATACTTCAAGTAAACCAAAATAGATAGAATTTCAATAGTTTGCATTTTAGTCCCTAACACATGGGAACACATTTGGTGTAACACCCCAAACCCGGCCCATTCACTATGACCGAATTTGAAATGCCACTGCAGAACACGTTCGAAAATATTCTTACTTAAGAGTAAAAACCGTTAAAAATTTGTTGCCTTTAATAAAACATTTTTTGTGACTTAAAATATTCTAAGTAAAAATTTAATTGTTATAAAATACCGGATTCAAAACTTTATTATGTACAGATTTAAGAAAATAAAACCATTGGCGATAGATACCTCAATTGTCAATCCATAATAAAACATAACAATAAAGATACTTAATAAAAATACTTAAATACTTTAATGGGCCTTATTACAATAAACACTTAATCAAAATACTGAAAATATAAATACTTAATTAATTAAAATATCTTTCTGCATGGGCCACCTTGTATCCACTCCAAACCCGATCCAAGCATCACCGAAATGTTGGTAAAAATTGGGTGAGTCATCTGACTCAAGTGTGTAATTAAACCACCTGAATTCCACCCACATGTTAACCACATATTATCCCATATATCAAATAACAAATATCATATTCACCTATTACCACATTAGGGCTTGGCCCATATTCATATCACATTCATATAATAGGTAGTTAACCACAAAATTTCCACATACCGGGCTTAGCCCATTTTCACTGTGATCCACATTCATATCTCGGGCTTGGCCCTTTTCTTAATAATCCACATATCAACTGGGCCTAGCCCATTTTCACATTAATCCACAAATCAAAATAATATGCAAAGTTATGCAATTATGAAGCCCAACCCAACCTAGGGTCCATCCGTTACTCCTACCTTAGCAGACTTCGCCCAAGGCCGTGGCTAATCCACCGCTCACATAGTGAACCACATATCTTACCTTGGCGGACTTGTCGCTCAAGGCCGTGGCTAATCCACCGATCACATAGTGATCCATATATCTTACCTTGGCAGACTTGCTGCTCAAGGCCGTGGCTGAGCCACCGATCACCTAAGTGATCCCACATATCATTCAGTCCACGGTGATGCACACAGCTATCAACCGCCGAGGTGGGCACCTAGCCAACACCTCCCTTGATGAAGCACACAGCTAACATCAAGCGCCAATGTAGCACAAGGCTAACATCAGACCACGTACATAATGTACACCCTTTCCTTCCTTCATATCCATATCCCACCCATGCACATGCAGCATGTAATAGTGGCATAATAATAATAAATGCATGCACATGTTATTAAGGCAGACAATCACATTTTTATAGGCATTATCACATTCACATCGGCACTTTCACATTCTTTTCAACAGATAATACTAACCTGATTATCGTTATACCCCTTTTCAGGGTAATCACCACATAACTGCCATTGCACTAGTTAGCACATAAATCACACATGCAAATATAGCAAAACCCGAAAAACAGTGGGTTAATCACACACCTGACTTTCTAGCAAAATCCCGAACTACTCGAATCTAACACGATCTAGAATCTCGATACTCTGCTTACTTGTCGATTAGCCCCTAAAAATCATAATACACAATCGGTCATACCTAAACTTATAAAATGGCCTATGGCCGAAACTATATACCACTTACCTTGATGAGTCGAATCCCAAAAGACTCCCTCAATGCACCTTGACGTTAGCTACACATAAGAGAACATATCACTTATTGCCTTAAGAAAACATTCGGCCAACCCATAGCCAGAGTTTAATCACTTGATTCGGCACCCTTAAGAAAAATATCCAAAACCGATTAAAGGAATACTAACCACTATCGTTGCTTACCCTTACTGGTCAACTTCCCAAATCACCTCCCTAGGTTTGGCCACATCCAAGAAATAGTGTTAGATCTCCAACTTTCGGCTTTGAAGAGAACAAAAGAAGAAAAGAAGTGATAAGGGTTTCAAATAAAGATCTTGGCTATGGCTCATCAAATGGAGATGCAATATTCGGCTTTTGAGAATCAAGGTAGTGATGGTGTTTCTTTAGAGTTTCACACAAAGAGAAGCTACTAGGTTCGGTTATGATACTAGTGGCAAATGGGGTATTCGGCCATATAAGAAAAGATGGAGAATTAAAGTTGGAAGAAAGAAAAAGACTAGGAAGGGAAAGTGAGAAGAAATTCGGCACCAAGAGAGAATGAGAGGAACAGATTTTCGGCAAAGGAAAATAGAATGAACAAAAGAATGGCCAAAAGATGATCACCCCTATTTATACTACACAATTTCAGCACTCTTTCCCCCTTCACTTGGCCGAATATTGCCTACCAAAGAGACCCATACTTGGCCACTACCTCAACTCCCATAATAATCTCCTATTTCTCTTTTATCACCCTAACAAATAAAATAAAATAATCCCACACTTATCCCTCATTTTTCTCTCCTATTTTATCTCCTTATCGCATTCAATAAATAAACAAAGCAACAATTATCTCCTATTTACTAATTTAAACTAAATAAAAATAAATTAACAATTATCTACTACTTATCTAGCCGAAATTCAAAATAAATTCAAGGCTTATCCTCATCCTTTGGAAACCCATGTGCCGTCCAGCCCCTTCCATTCTCTTGACGTCAAAAGCCAAAAATAAAACACCCATCTGCTACCCCAAAGTCTCGAACATGAGACCTGCTGGAAACACCACACGCTACCAGCCACTTTGCTGCTAGCTCCTTCGTGTCATAAACTCCCTACAATTCCTTTTAAGAGCTCCTTCCCTCGCTCCCCCTTGTCTTAACGCCAAAAGCAAAATAATAACACGCCTACTGCTGTCAACAAGGCTCGAACTTGAGCCCTCCTGAAGCTCCCTTTGCTGCAAGCGTCCAAGCCACTTTGCTGCTGGTTCTTTTCTGTCATCAACTCCCCATAATTTCTTTTAAAACCTCCTTAGCCCAGCTCCTTATTGACGCAAAAATAAATGCTCCTTCCTGCTTCCTTCGCAACTCGAACCTGGGCCCTCTACCCATTGCTTGAGGCGTCACTTGCCCAAGCCTTAAGTGGCGTCCTTAAGCCACTTTACCAAGCCCCCTTTCGTGACCCAAAACGCCCACAAATTATTCTTAAGGCCTCCTCAGCCTAATTTCCTCTTTTTACACTTAAATCCAAAATTTTTCCAAAGCTTTCACCCTCATTCTAAAGTTCTAAAAACTCTTAAAACATCTCCAAATACCCTTAAAACCCACTAGCACTTGGGTTATGCTCCAAACGCATAACCCCTAATCTAGGATGTTACATTTGGTCTACCTAAGTACATGCCATTTTAATTCAAAATATGGTACCTACTCTTGAAGCTCTTGAGGAAGTGATGAGATGAGAGATCTCCTAGCCCAACTCTACCTCTTTGAGTCTAACTGTACCTATGCGTTAAAAATAAACGCGTTAAGCTGGTGAAGGCTTAGTAAGCACTACAAGAATTAAATAGATAAATGAAACATAACATAATATTTTAAACTTATTCAACTAATACATATTTACACAACTTATTTAACTAATACATATTTACACACAAACAAGTTTCTTCAACTATACCTTACTTTAATGAAATTTAACTTACCTTTTTTAAGTTATCAAACTTACCTCAACACATTGATGATTCACTTTTGTTCACAACTCATATTCTTAGCCCAAAGTAGACTTTATAGAACACACCGGATATACAGAACAAATACAGAGGTGCATTATTATGCATGTTGAAACCATTTTAAAAATCCGTTTAGAGAATGGAGATCGACTTTTAAAAAAAAAAGTGGGAGTCGCCACCAATCCCTTTTTACTTAGGTGTGATTGGATCACCTTGTAAAACGTTTCATTTTAAAGCATTTGATTTTGGTCTACGAAAAATGAGAAAACGGGTTCGGGAGTCGGTTACGTATGAGGAAGGGTTAGCACCCTCATAACACCCAAAAATTGGTACCTAATTGATAAAATCATGTCCAAATGTTTGAAATTTAGAAAGTTTAAAATAAGATCCCTTATTAGAAGGAAAACCAAGACTTACTTATTTCAAAGAAATAAAAATACCACACCCAATAAGTTAGGATACAGCATTTTATAACTTTGAAGCTAGGTGCATCTTTATTTTAGAAAATTCTTACCTCAAGACACAAAACATCACACCCAATAAGTTAGGATACAACATTTTGAGTTCTCAAGAATAAGTTTTTTTATTTGAAACTTGAGATTTCTTTATTCCGAAAGAATATAAACATCACATCCAGCACGATTGGACACGACATTTTTTAAACCCTCGTAATTAAAGTCATCTCATAATTTACGAAATTTATTAAAAGGGTATTTAGTTATTTAGCTAAACGGAAAATCGCAACCCAGCACGATTGGGCACTATTTCCCGAATTTCTAAATACCAAAACATTGCCTTATTTTAAAACCTTTAAATAAAATATTAATTTTGCAAAAATATATTTTTATTTTAAACAATAACCATGTGACAATATTGCATTTATATACTATCGAACATAAATATTAAAAGCAATTAAGACATACTAACATTTCATATTTATAACAATGTAGAAAAATGACTAATAAAAATAATTACATAATGGCAAACATAAATAAATAAATAAGAGAGTATGGGCAAATAAAATATACATAATAATACTAAAAATGGTTATAAATAAATAATATACATAAAATATATACATAAAAAGTACATATATAATAAATAATATAAAATATATTACATAATATAAATGGGTTTTATATGAAAATGAAATTTTTAAAAATAAATATAAGATATAGTATAATATTTTATAATATATAAAAAATTTAAAACACATAATATAGTAATTAATAAAAAATAATATGTGGTGCAAATAATAATAAATAATAATCATTTAATATATAAGGATATTACATATAAAAATATAAAGATAATAATGTAAATTATTTAATATAATAAAATAATTTAATATAATATAAAATAATAAAATAAAATAAAAAGATTAAAAAATAAAAACAAAGAAGACAGGGGTTAATAAGCAATTAAAACAGTTATAAAAGGACTAAATTAAAAAGTGCATGAAATAAAAGGGGTTAGAATGGAAATTAGGCCAAATTTAAAAACTACGACGTTTTGATCCCAGCCTTTAAAGAGCCCGAGGGACTAAATTGGAAAGTAATTAAATTTTTAGGGCCAAATTAAAAATATAAAAAAATTGGATTACTCAAATTGAAAATGCGGAAGGATCAAAATTGCAATTAGCCCACTCAATGAAAACGCGCGGATCCTGAGGGCTGGGTCGGGTCGGCACGCGGGGTAACACCCTAACCTGTATTCGTCGCCGAATTAGGGTTACAAGGCATTACTAGCTGAGACACAACTTTTAACTAATCACATAAGTTATAGATAAACCATCATATATAGAAAAATACAAATGATCAAAAGTATTCATCCTGCCTGTTATAGGTATTACATTCAATTTCTTAAAACATTCTTCAGATGGTTCCTTGCAACAATTTACAAATTGGTTCATTTCATTTAATCGATCAAGTCACCTTAACCTAATACACATATATAATTAAACATGTGAGTTAAAACTTAACTATATGATAAATCATGGCATTCAAATAAATCTATATGAGATCACATGTACATTTATTATACCAAAATCAAATAGAACCAACACTCAGTCAATCCAATGCACACTTTAATCTATTGATATGCACATAATCGAGCTACAATTAATTATGCAACTTATTCATTTCTATTGCATACACCAATTGCACTTAATATGCACATCATTCAAGTATATTTTAATATCTCAAATGTAACCTCTTTTGTCTCAATATGCATAGTAAGATTAACTTTCTAAAAGGAGACAATCTAGTAGGTACCATGCATGACATATTAGACTCCAACTCAATCAAACTAACATCACATGTATACATATAATACAAATTGAAAATGTATAAATATGCATGCATATGGCCGAATGTCATCAAGTCCATATTTCCAACATTCAACTATCTCACTACTAATTCACATAAAAACGAATTGGATACACGTGTACCCACGATTTTTCATACCCGAATATGCCATTCAAAAATATGTCTATCAATATCCCATGTTACCAATAACAATGTTTACAAAGTTAACTTATGCTTCCAACATTCATATCAAAATAATATATCGAATCTTAATCCATCTATTTACTACCATGACAAACACATATATTATTATTATCTACTTTATTATCGACACATGTGATCAATTTAATAATCATTTGAAAGACACATTAAACCTAAAGCACATAGAATCATCTTGACTGCAAACCAAGTTTCTATAACATACATTGACCTAGATATGCATGTAATATGTGCCAAGGATAAATTTACTAAGAATTAAGCACTTTAAGCGTTCAACCATTTACACACATATTCAAGCTTAACTTTAAAATCCAACCATTATGTCAAAGAGCATTAAAACTTAAGTTAACCAAAGGAAATAAGCCTTTTTCGCAAGGCTAGGCTATACTTATTTACAAGACCAAAGTTCATTAAACTGCAACTTAGTCTAGCCTATACATGCCTTTGACTAAAAAAAAAAAAACAAGTGTATAAGTACCAAAAAGGGGTTTGATAGTGTGGTTGATTCCTCTGACGATCCTCGGAGCCCGTAGCTTGAACGAAATCTATAAAACAAACAATGTCCATACACAAAGTAAGCTCACTAGCTTAGTAAGTCATAAGCAACTCAATATAACATTCGGTTACACAAACATTTAAATAATTAATTTCTAACATTAAGCATTCATGAATTAACACATAATTTACTATAGCCGAATATCTCATCTCATGTAATACATAAACTTTCATTACCTTGCCACCGTACATCATTTACCAACTAAATAATCCCACACATGTATAATTTCATACCTGTACCAATACCTTAGTTCTTTCATGCTTTCCTATAACCAATTTCCTCATGGTATAGAACATATATACAAGTTCCATCTATCATATGTATATCACTTCCTTTAATGTTTCATTTACTCATTAACATAGCATATAAGTATAACATTTAAGTATGACTAATACATACCTTGTAACCGAACCCACAAACTCACTTTCATAACTTAAGCTTTCTTGATTTGTTATGTAACTTTACTATTTCAATATCGAAATTCGGGATTTGAAAACTCACCAGCATACAACAAGCAATTCTTTGGTCCGAATCGCATACACCGGCACTTGGCCTGCTAGACTCAAAGTCCGAGATTTTTAACACCGGCATTTAGCCTGCTAGGCATTAAGCCCGATATATTCACCGGCACAAGGCCTGCTAGGCTCAAAGCTCGAAATAATCCACCGGCACAAGGCCTGCTAGGCTCGAAGCCCGAAATAATCCACCGGCACAAGGCCTGCTAGGCTCGAAGCCCGAAATAATCCTTCAATACACATTTCTTAGTGCTAACATCACAAACAAATCATATACATCATATTTCATCCACATATCATATCGAATATACTTATTCATATCATATTAACAAAATATATATTCAATCCAATTTAACACTTTTACATTCAAGCTAACACATAAATTCATACTCAAAATTATCAAAAATTATCATTTAACATGTTCATAATTAACTCTTTAATATATATTTGCTTAAGGACTTACCCTCACTGTCGACGGACAACGTAGGCCGGCTATTCGGTAACCTTTGCCTTTCCCCGATCCAAATCCGTTTTTCTTTGTTCTTGATCTAAACACATTAAAATTTAGCTCATTCAAGCACATTTCATCTCAATTTAGTCCCAAAACACATAAATGGGCCAATTACCATTTTACCCCTAATGTTTCACATTTTTACAATTTAATCCTATTTGCACAAAACACAAAATACACAAAATTTCACTATAATACCTTAGGGCCGAATTTTCATAGGGGCTATACAAGTCCATTTCTTTCATTCATTTTGCATTTGGTCCCCTCAAAATTCATTTTTGTAATTTAGCCCAAATACTCAAATTTACCAAAAATCCAAAGACAAAACATATTAATCTAACATATATCTTTCATAATTCATCAACTATCATCATAAAACTCATAAACTCATCAATGGCACATTTCAAAATATTCACCAAAATCAGAAATTCAAGCATGGGTCTTAAAGTATTCGAAGCAACGATCACAAAAACGTAAAAATTATCAAAAATCGAAATCAAACTAACCTTGAATTTTAGCTCACAAGTGCCGAATTTTGGAAGCTTAAAAACCTATCTTTCTTCCTTATACATTCGGCCTTCACCAACAAAAAAGATGATATCCTTTTTCTTTTGTTTTATTAACATATATTATAACATTTAATCATTTACTTATATAACCTTATTATATAAAATTATATAATATAAAATTTAAGGTTAATCTTGTCATATGCCACCCACTAACTTAAAAATGGGCTATTTACTCATTTAATACCTCATTAAAAAGCCATTATCATTCTAGCACTTTTCACTATAGTATGTAACTTTTACACTTTACGCGATTTAGTCCTTTTTTGTTAAATTGAACACACAAACGATTAAATTTTTCTACGAAAATTTCACACACATTAAATCACATATAATAAACACAGAATATATCATTTAAATATATTTTAGACTCGGATTCGTGGTCCCAAAACCACCGTTCCGATTAGGGTCAAATTCGAACTGTTACACGCGGGTTGTATGTTTAAAAACGGCGTCGTTCTTTGTTTGCTATAAATGTCAAAAAAAGTTCAAAAAAATCATTTTTATTCAATGTTAAAAAAAAAGTAAGAGATTTCTGAAATGCTCTCTGCCCTTTTCGTCTGCCCCGGTCGTCGAATATTCGGGCTTTTGTCACGCGCCTCACGCGCCGCCACGGGCGGTGGCCGGAGGCCAAACCTCTCCTTTTCAAGCTCATCGAAAGGTAAACCCCCTTTTCTCTTTTTATTGCTTGTTTGTTTACTATTTACAGGAAAAAGAACAAAAGAAGATAAAAATAAAAGAATAATATGAATAAAAAACAGAAAAAACACCTCTGTTGTGAAAATTTGCTCTTTTATTTCTGTATTTTTGTTTGTGTATTCTGTCTCCGCTTCTCTTGTTTTTTCGTTTACAAGTTTTTGATGGGTTTTTATAACCCGAAAACAAAATAGGAAAGAAACTATTTGCCATGTTTTGCTCTATTTTGCTGCTGTTTCTTTCTCCTTTTGCAGGCGAGGAGATCTCGGGCGATGATGGCGTGTTGATGGCGGCGCGATTCGCTGCTTGACGAGGGCTAGTGGCGCGACTGTTGGCCTGGCTTGCGGCGCAAAAGGAGCTGGGGCGCGAGGCTACGGCGCCTAGGGTTTCCCAGAAACCCTAGGTCTTCTGTTACCTGTTTAGGCATTGGGCCATTTGGGCCGCGCGAATTTGGGTCTGAGTTAGTCCTTAGGATTCAGGCCAGGGTGTTTCGGGTAGTTAATTTGGGCCAAGGGTCTGGTCTGTTTTGGCTTGTAAATAAACTGGACTGTTTATTAAACAAACACTGTTTTTTTATTTATTTATTCTTTTTTTGGTTTATTTCAAAGCCCAGTAAAAAATGGGCCATTACAATGCACTATTAAACAGAAAGCACTAAAGTGCTATACAGAGAGCACTAATGTGCTAATAATCGAAGAGCGCGCTAGGGTCCTTTAATGGCATGCCACTAATATCCTAGTAGTTCTAATTTTTGTCTACTTGGGCGTAAAAGTTGAATTTCATACATTTAAATTCTTTGCATAAGTATTTCGGAAAAGATTTCACATTTCTCCATCATCTACAATTTAGTCCCCATTTCACAAATCACAAATATCACATATTTTTCACACATATACTTTTACCACAACATTATTACGTAATGCTCAAACAAATATACCATTTCATATTCTCCACCTATAATTTTCTTTACAAATTTCATAATTTCATAATCTAATCCCCTTTTTATTATCTATTTAAAAATATAAATATATATTCTACATTTTTATTCTAAGTAATTCTGTATTACAATATAAGCATTTAAATAAAAATAATTTAAAATCTTGTAGTACTTACAACAAAAAGTTTGAGATGATGTATTTTTTTCTTCCTTCACTCCTTGATCTTCTCCTTTTCTTTTCCTTCAATTTTATCCTCTCCCTTCTTTTCTTTCTCTTTAATTTTCATATCAAACACATAACATTTATATGTTAAAACTACAATCACATGACTTTCCTGTACTATTTAATATAAATAAACATGTATAGTATGATAATTATTTCATCATTTCTTACCTTAGCTCTTTGAACACCCAAAAACCTAACTTATGTTTTTCTCTCTTTTAACCCATCTATGAAAATTTTCTCATGAAATAAAGTTGTTCACTAGCCTTCTCTTTGATTTTTACTAAGAAGATTTCAAAGAAAAATGAAGGTTTGAAACTTGGATGGTTCAACAATGGTGGAAGGATATGAAGGGAATTAAAAGAAAAGTTGGATGAAAGTTGGGGGAGAAGAAGAAGTACCGATGATTTGGTGTTTGAGAAAAGATGATATATTTCATCTTTTCTCCACTTTTCTACACCATTCCACTATAATTTCTCACATTTTTAATTAAAATGATCAAATTACTAATAAGTCTTTTAAGCAATCCACCTTTATACTTTTACCCATCATCATTACATCTAATAAATATCTACTTGGCTAATTACCACTTTGTCCTTCCTCATCTTTCATATTTCCTAGGATGACTCATACCACACTTTGGTTAAATTTCTTTTTAATCCTTCCTTCCTTTTCTCTACTACTATATATCTCCTAACTTAATATTTTTCCTACTTTGGCCACAACAATTTCTTTATTCTTTCAACTAAATCAATGTATCTATTTTAAAATTTCCTATCTAAAGAGTATTTTTTTTTAATTTTTTATTGGATCTATATACTTCCTAATTTAATACTCAAAATTCCTATTTATTATATTTCAAAAAATTTATACTAATTCTTGACCCGATCCATCATTGTACCTAACCCTGAGTTAAAACGCGAATGTTACATCTCTCTTCAAAATCGATCTATTTCCCTAAATATTACAAAAATTGACTCATTTCCTTCTTTTTTTTTTAAAATTCACCTTTGTCAACAAATTTGACCAAAATATTAATTGTGCTTGTCAATTGTAACAAAAGAAATTGTATTTGAGAAAATCAATTTAGAGAGTTTTCAAATATAGAAGTAGATTTAGCTTATCGAAACTAAATAAGTAATTTGATCATTCTTCCTTTGGTTGCTTTCCTTCTCTACAATAAAATTAAACAATAAATATCAGAGAGTAGACCTGAAAATGATTCGGGTTAATGTAAAATTTTAGGTTTATTTTCTAGGTTTAGGTTTGACTTGACCCGAAAATTGGGCCTAAAATTTTGTTCATGTTTGACTTAGATTAAAAAAATGTTAAAATCCGAGCTTGACCCACCTATATCAATTTTATTTTATATACACTACAACAAAACAGTCCTATAGCGACACTTTTTTTGACATAAGACGACGCAAAAAAGGTTGGCATAGGTTTCGCGACGCTTCGTTCGACACTTCCAAAATGGTTGTATATAGTGGGGTTGGTATATGCATGGCGACGCTTTTGAAAAAACGTCGCCATAAGTCAACATAAGCCGACCTTTATTGAAGGGTTGTTAAAAGTTTAGTCAATGCCGACCTTTAAAAAAGGTTGGGAAAGACCTAGTCAAGTCCAACCTTTGAAAAAGGTTGCGATAGACCTGTTTAAGACAACCTTAAAAAGGTTGGTATAATTCTTGTCTAAGGCAACTTTTAAAAACGGTTGAGATAGAGCCGTATAAGGCAACCTTAAAAAGGTTGAGATAGACCTTGTCTAAGACAACCTATAAAAAAAGGTTGGGATAGACCTATCTAAGGCAACTTTAAATAGGTTAGGATAGACCATGTCTAAGGCAACCTTTAAAAAAGGGTTAGAATAAACCCGTTTAAGGCAACCTTAAAAAGGTTGGGATAGACCATGTCTAAGGCAACCTTTAAAAAAAGTTGGGATAGACCTGTCTAAAGCAACCTTAAAATGGTTGGGATAGACATTATCTAAGGCAATTTTTAAAAAAGGTTGGGATAGACCCGTTTAAAGCAACCTTAAAAAGGTTGAGATAAATCTTGTCTAAGACAACCTTTAAAAAATGTTAAGATAAACCCGTCTAAGATAACGTGAAAAAGATTGGAATAGACACGTATAATGTAATTTTTTTCTATTTTTTATTATTTCAATATTAATATATTTTTATAAATATTTACAGTGAATAATGATAGGAATTTTGCTTTAAATACAAGTAAAAAAAATATAAAATATAAAATTAAAATTAAAATTAAAATTAAAATTAAAATTAAAATAAAGATTGAATATTCACTACAAAAATCGATCCAATAATCAAAATACACTAACATTTAGCTGAAATGTATACCACTAACATTCAACTCAATGTACAAAAGTAAACAAATAAAAAAGTACCTAAGTCGATGGACATTGATATTGATGTTGTACTACAAAAAAACTAATACAGTTTGAAACTGCAACTTTAATTCCAAGAAACTCTGTTGATCTCTTATTTCTACAAAGGTAGCCCCAAGTAGTGAAATATATCCAGATCCAAGTATACCATATACCCTAACAATCCATTTTGTTTACTACCTACTTGTAACATATGCAGTTTTCTCCCTTTTCACCTTTATTGCTTCTCGACTCTTGGCTATATTTAGCTATTGGCAGGACTCACTGAATGGCCGATGCCTCGGAAAAGTAATGGAGCCTGCAGCAAGTTTAATGAAAACTAATCAGAAATATCGATGTAATCTAATAAGTCCATAATATGCAATGAGCTTAAAAAAATATATCAGAATTCCTGTTGGCTCATAAAATATACAGCTATAGTAAAAATAATCAAAGGTCATCATGCCCTTAAATTTTGAAATAATATTGAAATTATTATAGAAATTTTAAAATTTAATAAAAGTAGTATTTTAGCCCCCACAAATCGAAAATTTTAAAACTTCTAATGAAAATAATACTTTCCCCACTAATCTTTATCAAAATTTAGCATTTGGAGCATATGAATATTCCTGGGTTAGCAGTCAACAATATATATATCAATTGTGTTCCCTTAAATTGAAAACTAAATCTCTAACAACTATCATAAGTGATTAAAAGTTTCATTTCTTTTAATCTTCATTTATGAGTAGAATCAGGTAAAAGTTTCAATACTTCATTTCATCTTTACAACTTAAACTAAATCTAAGCAAATGATTCAAGAATTTTGCTTGTACAAATTAATATAAAATTATTCAGAGTTCTTCCGATAAATTTGCCCCATTGATTCACATCCTGCATCCATCCTAGAAGATAATCAGGAAGTGGCTCCAGAACCCCAGTATAACAAACTAGAAAACATCTTAAGAAATGTGCACTAGCATATAACATTTTATCATTATCATAATCGAAACAACCCCAAAACTTACTTGGTCATAAAAGTATCCAGAACATAATAAGAGGATAAGAGTAACAATGCTGGCTGACATTTATACTTCAATTTTTTTGCCTCCTAAGATCACATTAGACTTAATAAAATCATCACTGGCAATCAATGTACAACAGAAAAGAACATGAAAATAGTAATCCATGAAAATGTTCCTTTCCTGTCTGCTACCATTTAATGACAAAGTACAACAGTTGATCCTTTTTCTCTTAGAATAAAACAAGCAATTAATAAAAGTCCCATCAAAAATTTATCAACCTCTTAAAATTTTGTTATTACTGGAAAAAGGTCCTTTGTATTGTTAAAAACTAACATGGCTGCCGGAATAACCAAACAATGACATGAGGCATGCAACGTGTATCTCATACTGATGTAAAGGGGCAAGTTTTTAATAGTAGAAATGGATAAAACTTTGAGCAGAAAACCAATTTGCTCTTTGATCTAACGTACAAGGACTAATCTGTCTATTTTTTTGATAGAGGGAGAAATGCAATCCGACTCCTACTCTAATGGCCTCTATGATACTTATACCAAATAAAGGAAAAAGTAGGGTTGTAGGGAGTACCTCTGTTAGTTCCGCAAGATGGTGAGACCTAAATTCGTTGATTGTTGCTACAATCTCAGATGTTGGGAGTTTAGCCTGCAGAAAGAAAGGGGAAAAGAAATAATATGGATTGTTTAAGATATCAATATAAGTAAAAAAAATAGAATAGAAGTGGAAGCATCGGATTAACAGATGAATATAAGACATCTACACGGTTTAACGCAGGATTAATCATATTAATAAGTGACCGATGCAAGTGGTGCACATCCAAATCATGATCTCTAGCTCAGAGACTATGTTAAAACCACTATGGCCGAGGAAAGCATAAGGGAAACAAGGTGCTCGGGATTTGAAAATGTAATCCATCATACTGAGCTAGGGACAGACAGCAGCCAACCTGCAGACTTGGTTCCAAGGTTTCGCACAACCTATATGCTCAACAAGGAAGAAGAGAATAAGGAAAAACCGTAAGAAGAAAAATCACGGGGAGGGAAGGGTTAAGTGCCTCAATTTAATTTCTTTCCTCTTCCATAAATATAAAAATTTTAAGAGGCTAAATTAATACAAATACAACTTACATAATCATAACAAGTGACCATTCAAACAGATTAGATTTTTCTCAAAAAGGGAGGCAAAAATATAACCAAAACTCAAAACCAATTCAGTTCATTTCAACGTAATCATCATAAAATCCAGGTTTAAGAAACAACCATTCTCCCAAATCTTAAGTCTCGATATACGAATACCCACTAAACGTAATTTAAAAGCAATACGGTAGACAATTCAAAACAAGCATAAATTCCAAAAAGTATAAAAATAACCCTTCAACGAAGCCTCCTAGCTTTTCTCTCAGACTCCAGCAATGTGAGGATATCTCCCTCACGAACCAGTCCCTTCACGTTCCTCATAATGAACCTGCCTCGATCGCCCAAGAACTTCACTCTCTCACTTGCGTCACTTGACCTCTTGAACCGGTCCTTCCCATTATTTTCACCACCACAAAGAAACTTAATTTGCGAATCCATTCTGCAACAACAACAAAAACAAGTCGAATCTTAGATCTGTAACATGTAGACGAAGATTACTGAGCATAAATTTGAAAACCCATTTCGCAAAGAACAACAAAAATATCCTAGAAAACAGCTTGAAAAGAACGGTTCCACGTATAATCGGCTAACATATTCCTAAAACTAACTCAACGGCAACAAATCTACAACTAAATACAACTAAAAACGACAATGAAGCTGCGAGAAGAAGAAGAGAATACATGGCTGAACTTTTTTTGGGATGGAAGGAGGAGCGGCTGCTTCTCTTGTGAGTTTTGAAGAGGGCGTGCGTAAATAAAAAAATCTTTTTGATTGACTATTATGCCCAAGGGATTTGAGGTTTCTAATTTGGGTGTTTTGGTCATTTCCTGATTCAATTTAGGGCTTTTGGGATTTATCCGTGGGTGTAGGTGAGGCGCATGGTTATTAATTAGTAGATCCTTGATTTAGAGTGTTGAGACCGTCTGATCAGCATACTTTTTTAGTTTTAAATTATTTATATTTTTAATTCTTAGCTTGTATTTAAATGTTTTTATGATTTTACACCTTTTTACTATCACTAGCAAGTTTATCATGTATAACGTATTTAGAAGATAAAAGTACGTGTAAAAATAATATATAATAAATAATATTTATTGGTGAGAGAAAAATTTTTATGTTAAATTGGCATACACAAAGGATCTATACCCTAGATTAAGATGGAGTCAGATGTTTGCAAAATCATAAGCATTATGATCGATGATTATTTGACTTCTCTTTAAAAAGAATTATTTGATTTTTAGTTTTTTTTAATTTCTAAATCGAATATCTAAACAAACCAACACTAATGTTTTTTAAACCGAACCAGTTCAGCCACCAATTCACCAATCCGACCGGTTCGATTAAAAAAATGTTAAAAATTAAAAAATAAAAACCCCAATTCAATTGTCAATTTAATCGGTCCATGCCAGTTACTGGTCTAACCGAATCAAAGCCATTCTTCAGACTAGTAACCCCTGCTAGCTCCCAATCCGACCAGCCAATATTGTCCGGTTCAAACATCATTGACCAACACTTAAATAGTAAATTGATTTCTAGAATGGTATCATTATCCAGCCTAACAATGAATGAGAAACCAAAAAACCTGGTCAAACCGAATTGATTAATTCTAATTAGTTTAGTTCGAATTCTAACACGAGCACGAACATATGACATTCTAAGAACCCTACAAATAAGGGTGAAAAAGGCTTGATTAAAAATAGCTCAGTTCCGATTGACATCGGTTAACTGATTTACAGACCAAACCATTTTTTAGTAGCATTGGCCTCTCGTTCACTCACGTCTTCATTTGATCTACCCTAAACCCTAAACCTTATAATTCTAACCCCTAAATTCTAAAACACTCACTCTAAACCATAAACCATAACCCTTAAATATTGGAACCCTAAACTTAAAACCATATCCCATAAACTACAAACCCCTAAACCCTTAACTCCAAACCTTAAACCCTAAATTAATTAGATAAAATGTTAATATTATATATTCTTTCAATATTTTAGGAAATTTAAATAGCATTTTCAATTTACTAATTAATTTTGTTTCTCTAGAGATGCATAGGTTACCAATTTTTTTAATTTTAATATATATAAAGTTTATCAATTATTTCTTAAATAATTTCAACTATAATTATAATTTTAATATATTCATATTAATATTATCCCTAAACCTTAAACCCTAAACCCATAATCACAAAATCCTAAAATCCTAAACCCCAAACCCATAAACACAAAACCCTAAAACCTTAAACAATAAACTATAATCCATAAACCTTAAACTCTAAACTCTAAACCTTAAACCCTAAATTAAATTGATTTTTATGTTGCATTTTTATTAAAAAAAACATTATTCACACTGAAGCTATTAAGTTATTTTTAGTTTGAATATATATAATTATTCACAAACCTGATGATGTAAAATTTTAAGAATATTCATATTTTAAATCCAATTTTTTGGTGCTACACATTCCAAAAAAGTCGGAATTAAGGAAATTTAGGACGTTACACATTTATACAAAGAGTTAGCCAGAGCGTATGTTAACAAGTCTATCCCAACACTTAGGAAAGTGTCGCCCCAAAACTGTCGTCTTAGGACTAGACAAAAGCCAACTCTTATTCAAGCGTTGCCTTAGGCATACATATCCCAACCCTTATACAAAGAGTTGGCTAAAGCGTAGTCTATCACAACACTTAGGAAAGTGTCACCACAAAAGTGTCGTCTTAGGACTACACAAAAGCCAACTCTTATTCAAGCGTTGCCTTAGGCATACATATCCCAACCCTTATAATGAAAGCACCAAATATATCCTATTCCTTGCAAAATAATGAAAATAACAGTAAAGGGGAAGTAGGGTCGAATCCTCAGGGACCAGATTATACGAATACTTGTTTCTCGAAATCCTGGGCAGATTCGTGCCCAAGAAAACCTGCGTTCCTGAAAAAAATAAAAATAACAGAATTAAAAGGTTGGATCTCGAAAGAAAATAAAATAAAAAAAAATAGAATTGAGAAGTCGAATGGAAATTGCGAAAATTAAAAATAAAAAGTAGAGTTGAGATAAAGAAATTCTTATGGGGAGATTCCAGCCTCCGGTTGCCTCGATCCGCCTTGGGCTCAATCCTTGGCTTTTAGATGATCCTTCTCAAACCGAATAAGCCAGTTATAGTGGAAGAGGACGACTACGACCACCAGCTCCAAAGATTTAGACTTCAATTTGGTGGAACCTGGCTCTAGTCAACAATCGCTCTTGCGGGATCATCTTATGCTAGATCAACGTTTCTCAATGGCGAATCCCACGCCATTTTGTCTCTTGGGCTCGCCAACCTCTGACGCAGTAAGCTAACGAACCGACTGTGCAATCCTTCCAAAACATACAAAGTGGCCACCTTTGCATACATTGAAAAGTTTACTTCTTAAGGGACATGGACGGAAGCGTCAGCCCCGTAGTGTGGAGAAACGATGAATACCCTGTTGAGAAGGCTAAGTACGGTTTCTAAGCCTAAAGAACCCTTTTTGGGGATTTTCGGCAACCTTTGGCTAGAAGGGTTTTAGTGGTTCATAATTGTGGTGGAAAAGAAAATAAATATAAAAATGGAAGTTTTATTAAAAGGGAAAAATGAAAGAACAAAAGCCTTATGGGGAGAGAGTTTATAGAAAAAGAAGAACAACAAAACTGAGTCACTTCATCCCCTATTTATAGTGCTAAGATAGATAGACTAGTCCTACTTAAATTCCTAAAGATAATTACAAATAATCAAAGATAAATAAAATAAATCCTAAATTAAATAATCATTAATAATTATCTTAATATTAATTATCCTAATATAATTAAAATAGAGTTTGATAAAATAAAATCTCTTCTTTTTGCAATTCAACCCTTGTGTCCTCCATGCTTGCACTTTTGGCACCAACTTTTCCTTGTGTCGCACATTGACCCATTTTTATCTTTAATTTCACGCTTTTGGCCCTTAATTTCGCTTTTGCCTCCAATTTAGTCCCTATAAGATAAAAGATCATAAATAGCCCAAATTAGTAGAATCATACTCAAAATAAATATGCAATTAGCACATAAAAACATGACGTTCTAGAGTATTATCAAATTCCCCCTACTTAGCCCATGCTTGCCCTCAAGTATGGTTCCTATCCACTGTGAAAGTTAGATCCTGAAAGAAATTCTACTCCAAAGTTTTATAAAAATTAGTCAAAAATGCATATGAAAAATAAAGAAAACTTCTAAGCTTGCTTTAAGTAAAACAGAAAAAGTATTCTAATTAACCCACAAAAATTAAAATCGTCTTGAATTATTTCATGCTATTTAGGTAGATTACCAAACCTACCAAGACACTCATTTATTTCCTCCTTTAGTCCCCAACTGAAATTTTATTAGTACTATTTTTTTCTCTTTTTTATTTCCTTTTTTTTTTCTTTTTTTTTCTTTTTTATTATTATTACTTATTTACTTAGGAATATATTGAACCTTTTGACGCGAAGAGAGATGACAACCCAAGCACCCCACCCCGGTTACTCAGCCCAACATACTCCTAAAAATTATTTATTTCCGGTTAGCGGAGTTTTACCCATCACATCACACAACCTTTTGACGCGAAGTAGAATGACAACCCAAGCACCCTACCCCGGTTACTCAGTCAGTCACGTTCTGAACCGCACTCATAACCTTGGTTAGCGGAGTTTTACCTATCACGCCACACAACCTTTGACGCGAAGTAGAATGACAACCCAAGCACCCTACCCTGTTACTCGATCGGTCATGTTCTAAGTGCACTCATAACCTTGGAAACATTTATTAAACAAAATTTACAAGAAATTTTAATTTTAAGAGGACCTAAGAGAAATAATCAAGTGTCTAAAATAAGTTTTAGTAACCACCTAATAGACATGAACATAATTTAGGCATGCAAATGTATTAAGTGTCCATTTGATATTAAACTTGATCAATTTACTTAAAAGCAAGATAGAGTTAACTTATTAATCATAATTATTTTTATCCTAATAAAAATAAAACAGTGGAGATAAAATCAAACAGACAGAATCATAACTAACTCAGTAGCCAAGAATCATGCATGTAGGTCAAACAGTGACAGCTCGTGGTCAAATTCTTGGGCATGAAAAGCGACAGAATATTCTTCAAAAAAAATGGACAAAATAGAGCCTCAAGCAGCAAACACAAATCACAGCAGAAGACAATAATAATACGAAGAATACCTCCCCCTACTTAAAATACATTGTCCTCAATGTGGACGCAAAAGAAATAAATAGGTAGAAAAGTTTAGAAAAACTCCCCGTGTAGCTACTGTCGATTTCGGTGGACTTGCGTATGAAGGGGACGATGTGGTGGGCCCGACGGCTTGTGCGGCGGCCATGGAGGAAGAGGAGGGAGAGGAGGCGAGGGAGTTCGAAGGAGAGGTAGTTGGTGTTGGAGAGGAGATTTGCGGCGGTGAGGAAGAGAAGGGAGAGGAGGCGCCGGTCAAGTCGACGGCTTGGGGTGCAGAGAGGCGGCGACAGCGCGAGTTGATGGAGAAGGGAGGCTCGGCGGTGGCGCGGCTTCGGGTTCGCACCATTCGAACGGCGTACAATGGTGGTTGGTGGAGAGGGGTGAGTTTTCGGCGGTAATGGAGTTAGGGAAGGAAATTTGGGAAAAAATTTAGGTTTTGGAGGTTTTATTTGGCTGAAAGGGGATGTTTGGGTGCAGGGATAAGGATGGTTGGGTGCAGGAATATGGTAGTTTGGCTGCAGGGATATGGCATTTTGGGTTGGAATAGTATCTAGAATAGAGGCTGTTTGGTACCGTGGATAGGGCTGTTTGGTACTGACTTGTCTCCCTTTTCTTAGTATTTTCGCTCCGTTTTACCTAGATGGAAGAAGAGAAATTTATTAATATTTAAATAAAATAAAAAAAAGAAAGGAAAGGAAAGGAAAATAAGAAATAAGAAATAATAATAAAAATGAAAATAAAAATAAATAAAACAAAATAAAATAAAATAAAGATTGGGTTGCCTCCCAACAAGCGCTTGTTTAACGTCATTAGCTCGACGAATTAAATGGTTTTACGGTGGCTCAAAATAAATCTTTTTAATCGTGTGAGCTTGGAAGTTCTCATTTTTTATCACATCCACCATATTTGGGTTTAATTGTCTTTGCGCCTTTTTCATTGGTTTCATATTTTCCTCCAAGGGGTTAATCCATTTTAAGTCGGCAATGGTCTCATCATTCTCCAAAAATGTGAATTTGAGAGGTTTTAATTTCGGATCTGATTCTTGCACAACAGAAGGTAGAAGTTTAGTATCCATATGAGCCAATAATTTATTAACAGATTCAAAATCGTCAAACATCATTTTAGATTTATCTCCATAAATTGACTCAAAATTTTCTTCCACTAAAGAGTCAATTATGTCGACACAATTTACGCTCAAGATTTCACTGGGATGGCTAATGGCGTCGTAGACATTAAACTTCACGATCTCCCCATCAAACTCCATCGTGAGAGTTCCACTTCGAACGTCGATTTTAGTACTAGTCGTACTAAGGAAGGGTCGTCCTAACAAGAGATCTGAAGATCCGGGAGCACTATCCTCCTCCATTTTTATCACATAAAAATCTGCAGGAAAAATAAGTTCGCTAACTTTTACCAACACGTCCTCGAGGACTCCTTCAGGATGCACAACGGACCTGTCTGCCAGTTAAATGGTAACACCTGTTTTTGTTAAAAAACCTGCGTTAAGTGATTCATAAATAGAATATGGCATTACATTTATGGAGGCTCCTAGATCACACATAGCCTTTTTAATTCCCAAATAACCTATTTTGCATGGTATTGCAAACATGCCCCTATCCTTACATTTTGTCAGCATTTTCCGCTGTAACACTGCGGACACATTTTCACCAACATTCACCCTTTCATTACCTGTTAATTTCCGCTTGTTGGTGCAAAGCTCTTTAAGAAATTTAACATACCTCGGTATTTGCTTGATGGCATCCAACAGCGAAATGTTGATCTCGACATTCCTAAATGTTTCGAGGATTTCCTTGTCCTCCTTACCTCTTCGACACTGGTGGAATCGTTCTGGAAATGGAGGTTGAATTATGGGCAATGGGGGTTTCGTTCTGACCTGTTCACCTGTCTTGGGCTTTTCCTGGGCGATTTCTTGGCCAAGATTCCTATCAGGAATTGGTTCCAGTACCTTTCCACTTCGCAACGTCACTGCATTCGCGTTTTGTCTTGGATTCAGTTTTGTTTGTGACGGCAGCTTCCCTTGAGAGTTCAATTTCTCAACTGATATGGTCAATTATCTTATAGACGCCTCAGTTTTCTGTTGAAAATCCTTCATTTCTCTTTGGAAATTAAGAGTTTGCTGTTGAAAATCTAGGACATTAGCTGCTAATTTATTGTAACAACCCAAACCCGGCCCAAACACTGCGACCGAATTTGATTTGTTACCGAGTAAAACCTTGTGAACACCATTTCGAAAAAAAACATTTAATTTTCCATTGAAAACTCCTCGTTTTCGGTTGTCTTGTTAAAGCTACCCTTAGTTTTAATTTGGAATTTTAATTAAGTCCAATTGTTATACCAGTTTCAAGTGTACCCGATGGCACATTTAAACTTCCACGTGTTAACTTAAGAAAACATGTGATTTAATTTAATTTAATGATATAGTTTTAAGAAAATATCCAACATAAAAAGAATAAAACGCAACTATAGTTTATGGAGGCCTTATTACAACCCAAAATAAAATTAAACAAATTTAAGTTCTATAATTTAGAATCCATTGCATGGCCACCATGAGTCCAACCCGGCTCCTCCACCGCCATCTACGAGTCACTGAAAAATGTTAAAGGAGAAGGTGAGTCACCAAGACTCGAGATGTAACCCTTCCCAAGTTAATACAACATTCCATACACAACATATATAATGATTAATTAAGCAAAGTATCATGTACCCAACCTAGCCAACCAAACACCTTTGTCTACCCCACGTGGTACCAAACCACCTGGTGACCGTAGTCACGATGTGTTACCAAAACACTGGTGGTGCCAAACCACTGGTGACATATAGTCACAATGTGCTACAAAGCACCGGTGTCCATAGACACAAATCGGGTGATGGGGCCAACCCATCGTGTGATACCAAATCACCGCGAGACGATCCCATATCTCAAGTGGGGCCAACCCACGGTGGTGTTAACCACAGGGGACAAGTCGCTATGAGGTACCAAACCTCCGGAGGTACCAAACCTCACGGTGACGTATAGTCACAGATGTGCTACCAAAGCACCGGTGCTCGTCAAGATGATATTATCGCCCCTCCACTCAATCAACCCACATAGTCAATAAATACATATAGATTTATCATATGTATTATCACAAACATGCTTCCCAAAAGCATAAAATAGCAATCATATGCATGGTACTTACCAGTTACCCCATATACCGTTATGGTATTCAAGCCATTGCTACATACATCAAGTTAGCAATCACATTACTTAGCATAATTTAATAAGTTAAATGGTGTGTATGTACACACTGTCACCCACTGTAATCTAAGTCCCAAAAGAGGAGTCTGGCCACCTAGATCTATCAACACCTATATTCGGCCAACTTTTAGGATTAGTATTATGGCCTATTCGCCAACCAAAACAAATCCAGAGGGTTAGTTATGGTCCCGAATCCTTACCTTTGCTTTTTGTTACGAACCCACGGCACTCGAGGCATGAGATCCGCTTTACCAAGTAATTGGTTAATCGACACAGATTAATAGCCTTCGCTTTTAATCACCACTTAATAACTTACTAAAATAGATCTTACTAACACTTACCAAACCGTTTACTAGAGAGGAAGAGTTTGAGTCGACTACTTCCGATCCCGAAGTCCTTAAGTGATATCGGCTTTTCCAAATCAACTCGTCGATAATACCTTGATGGGATCTAACCACTTTGATATTCGGCCAAAGCTATTAAAGAAGTAATCGGGAGATCAGAGAAGAGGTTTCGCACAAGGATATGAAGTGTATTCGGCTAGGAGAGTTTAACAAGAAGAAAAGGGATTTTGTCAAAGGTTAAAGTATAGGTTCGGCTAGTGTGGAAGAAGAAGAAAAGATGGTGAAGGTGGAAGAGGGGTTCGGCTAGAGAGTTTGAGGGATGGAAAAATAAAAGAGAATGAAGAATGAGGGCTAGGAATTTCTGCAAGCAGCAAGAATGACAAAAAGAGAAGCAAGGGGGCCAACTGATGCTTTTATAGGCATTCGGCCCCCCCTATCAAGCTTGCCGTCCACTCCTTCTCATGAGGAGTTCAAAATTCATCAAACTTCCCCAATTGCTCCTGACCACTCATTCATTTTAATTCAAATAATTTTGAATTAAATCATAATAATCTCTTATTAATCCATGCAATATCCTTAATATCCAAATAATATCCCTTTAAAATACTTGATTATCCCATGATAATAAATTACACCCTTATTATCCAAAATAAAAAGAATTTAAGGAGAGAAATTCTCTCCCCTTGTGCCGTCCCATATATAGTGCAAAAAGAGAACTTCGCGACTCGAACACAAGCTCTCCCTTGTGCATTGTGGCGTCAACTCCAAGCACTTAAGTGGCCTCCCTTTGCCACTTTTCCAAGGCTTATTTAGTGTCAACTTATCCCCACTTATTCTTTTAACACCCCCTCTGCTAAGGCTCCTTACCTTTTAAATTAAAAACTGAATTTTCCATTAATCCGAGCCAACTCAAAGCCTTAAATTGATCATTATTATTCCATAAATAATGACACAGCAGTTCATACATAAGAAAAAATTATCAAATTCCAAATAACCCCACATTTGGGATGTTACAGATTCTACCCTCTTAAAATAAATTTCGTCCTCGAAATTTCTTGATCAAAAGAGATGGGGGTATTGCCGCCGCATCACCTCCTCGGGCTCCCACGTAGCTTCTTCCACTCCGTGGTTCCGCCATAACACTTTTACTAAAGGCACTGCCTTCCTTCGTAGAACTTTCACATCTCGATCTACAATTTGAATCGGTTCTTCCTCAAAAGATAAATCCGTGTTCACCTCAATCTCGCTCATCGCACAACGTGCGAAGGATCTCGACCGATACCGTCTCAAAGATTGATACATGGAATACGTTATGAATCGACTCGGATTCTGCCGCAACTCTAGCCGATAAGCCACTGGTCCTATTCGCTTCACAACAAAGATATGGCCCAATGAACCTTGGGCTTAACTTCCTTTCCGTCCAAATCTCAACACCTTTTTCCAAGGCGACACTTTCGGAAAGACTTTGTCTCCCACAGCATACTCCACTTCCTTGCGTTTGAGATCGGCATAAGACTTCTTCCTATCCGATGCTTCCTTGAGACGAGACCGAATCACCTTGACTTTGTCTTCCGTCTCTGTTACCAACTCTGGACCAGAACTTGTCTTTCTCCCAACTCCGCCCAACATGTAGGAGTACGACACTTTTCGTCCATATAGGGCCTCGTATGGAGCCATTTGAATACTCGCTTGATAACTATTGTTATAAGCGAATTCCGCTAGTGGTAGGTACTCCTCCCAACTACCACTAAAATCCAAGACACAGCCTCTTAACATGTCTTCTAAAATCTGTATCTTTTGGTACACATACTCGTCCTTGAAAACAAAGCACTCCATCAATAGACAGACTGTACCCTTCCAAACCACCGTCTTGAACTTGTACCCTCTTAGAGCTCAAGCCTTCATCCACTAACTGCTTTTCTTTAATCTCCTCAATCCATGTCGGCTTAACTTGAAGTTCTGCCAAAAGACTCCCATCATCATACAGACTTAACCGAGCGAACATTGCTCTTAAGTCCGTTACCGCCTTCCGGCTCAATGCGTCAGCTACCACATTAGCCTTTCCCGGATGGTACTCGATTGAACAATCATAGTCCTTTAGTAGTTCAATCCATCGACGCTGTCTCGAGTTCGAGATCCTTTTGAGTCGAAGATACCTCAAGCTTTTGTGATCCGTAGACCATCGACTTCTCTCCATACGGGTAATGTCTCCATATCTTCGAGAGCGAAGACGCGACCGCCGCTAACTCTAAGTCGTGAGTTGGGTAGTTAACCTCATGCGATCTTAATTGACGGGATGCATAGGCTACTACCTTCCCATCTCGCATCAACACACATCCCAAGCCGGTGTGGGATGCATCACAATAGATCGTGAATAACTTTCCGCCTCAAGCCGCACCAAAACCGAGCTTAGTCAAAATCTTCCTTAGCTTATCAAAGCTTTCTTGCCGCTTTTCCGTCCATACAAACGGGACACCTTTCCTTAGCAACTTAGTTAATTGGCGCTGCTATTAGAGAGAATCCTTCCACGAATCTCCGATAGTATCCTCGCTAAACCCGTAAAGCTTCAGATTTCAGCCACCGCCCTAGGTGGTTTCCACTCCAATACCGCCTCAATCTTGCGAGGGTCTACTCTAATTCCTTTGGTGATACTACATGCCCTAAGAAAGCCACTTCCTAAGCCAAAATTCACACTTACCGAATTTGGCATATAATCGCTTCCCCTCAATACTTGCGTAACTATCCGTAAATGCTTGTCATGCTCTTCTTCGCTTTTTGAGTAAACCAATATGTCGTCTATGAACACCACGACGAATCGGTCCAATCTTCTCTGGAATACTCTGTTCATCAAGTCCATGAATGCCGCCGCGCATTAGTCAACCGAATGGCATCACCAAGAACTCGAAATGCCCATACCGAGTTCGAATGCCGCTTTGTGAACATCACCTCCTTTACCTTAAGTTGATGATATCCGACCTAAGGTCTATCTTCAAAACACCGAGGCACCTTTTGGTTGATCGAACAAGTCGCCAATCCGAGGCAACGGATACTTGTTCTTGATCGTTAACTTATTTAATCGACGGTAGTCGATGCACATCCGCATAGAACCGTCCTTCTTCTTGACAAACAACACAGTGCTCCCCACGGAGATATACTTGGTCGTATAAACCTCTATCCAAGAGCTCCCGAATTTGAGCCTTTAGCTCCACCAATTCCTTTGGTGCCATTCGGTATGGTGCTATGGACACAGTGCCGTTCCGGTAGCAAGTCTATACCGAATTCGACTTCTCGATCCGGAGGCAAACCCGGAAGTTCTTCTGGGAACACATCAGCAAATTCCCCAACCGTTCGGACCTTTTCAACTACCAACTCCTTAGCTTCCAAAACACAGATTTGAACCAAATACGCCTCACAACCCTTCTTGACCATCTTTTCAGCCTTCAAGGCAGTCACTACGTTGGATAGGTAATTCCTCCTACCTCCTATCATAACCACTTCATCACCTTCAGTCGTCTTAAGGACCATGCGCTTAGCCGCGCAATCCAAACTCGCTTGGTACTTAACCAACCAATCCATACCAAGGATCAAATCGAACTCCCCAAACGGTAGTTCCATTAGATCACTACAAATACTACCCCTTGAAGTTCTAGGGGTACGCTCTATAAAGTCTATTTACGACACGGAGTGACCTAAGGGGCTAACTACGGTCATCTCCCTAGAAGCGCTTTTGAGTCTAGGTCCATAGTTCCTACCACACTACTAGCAATGTATGCACGAGTGCGTCGAGCCCACATCAATCAATGCAACATAAGGGAAACCGAAAATTAGAAAGCGCATCGGTTATGACATCCGGTGCGTCACCTTCTTCGCGACACTTCGCTGCGTAAACTAAGCCAGCCGCCTAGCCTCTCGTGTTGCCTCGCACCTCGCCGCCTTGAGTTCCACGACCTCGGTTAGGACCGTTGTTTCCTCTACCATTACCACGACCCTCTCCGTGGTCCCACATTTCTATCTTGAGCACGGTTCGTTCTTCCGTCGCTTCTTAGCTAGTTTCGGGGACAATCTCGACGCGATGCTCCAAAGACCCACACTCAAAACATCCTTTATCGCCGGTCCAACATCCTCCCCAATGGGTCTTTCCACGCGATTGACCGAGTCGGCCTCTCGATTAGCGCCAGGCCTTCTTTGCTGATTGGGCCCACTTGGCCTACCCTTTTTCTCGAGCACTTCCACTTGACCCCGGTGACCCAAAACTTCTCTTCTCGATCGTTCTTACTATAGTTCGCCTCACGGCCTCCTTGATTCCTTTGGCTACCTTAGCCTTCTCCACTAGAGATGAGAACTCACGAACTTTCTGCTGTGGGGCAATCAAGAACCTTAAGTCATCTCTGAGTCAGTCCTCTCAGCGGACACAGCGCTCATGTTCGAGAGCCACGATGCCTCTCGCATATCTACTCGGCCTTAGAAATTCCGCCTCATATTCCGACACGGACTTAGTTCCTTGAACTAATCCCTAAAAGCCTTTCTCACTGGCGTCGGTGTAGCTAGTGCCCACATACTTTTTCTCGGTAGGCGGTTCTCAAATACTCCCAAGTCAAATCATCTGCTGTAGCCCCATCTCGAACCGTTAGCCACCATCGATACGCTTCATCCTTTGGAAGCGACATCGCCGCCTTTCACTTCTCTTCCTCGATCGGTCAAGATCATCCATGATCCTTTCGGTTGACTCTAGCGAAGATTCCATTGACCTGGGTGCCACCGACACACTCGGAATACCTCCGCTCCGTTAGATCGGAGTCGCCGGGACAGATTTCGAGCTCCAACATTTCCACCACCCTCACCACCATCTCCAAGACTCGTGAACACACTATGCGATACCGACTCGCCACCGGCCTGCGCTCCGGCTCCTCACTCTAAAAGTAGGAGGTGGTGGTGGCAAAGTGGTACCTCATTTTACGAACCTTGTCCCGACTGTGGGGTTCGGACACCGTCATCCTACCCCTACCACGTCCACGGCGCCCACGTCCTCTAGAACTCATTCTATCTACCGCGCTTTTAACTGATTAAGAGAAATTTTATGCGTTAGCATTTGTTTCACTTTATTACTCGCGAAGAAGTTTTATGGATGAGGTTTAATCAGAGATTCTTTCGAGCAAACAATGTTTCAGTTTCCTATCCTAGTTCACACAAAGAAGTTCATGCATCCATTCCGTAATACTTTCCATACCTATTCACTCATCGGACATTTCGCCATTTCTAACCTGTGGGTATTTTTCGCTCTTTTCCTACAGGGGTATTTTCGTAATTTTCCAGAACCAAAATATTTTACTGATGATTTCCAAAGCTAAGCTACTTAATATTCGTAAAATAATTGAAATTTTTAAGCAAAACCGTCGAGTTAATATTTTATGGGTCAGGGGCATTTTGGTAATTTTACTCCTAAGGGTATTTCTGTAATTTTCCACAAGTCAAGTTTTCCGAGAAAAACATTGTATACGTAGTATTCTAGGGTTTAAGAGGGTTATTGGATAAGTTTTGAAAACATTAGGGCTGTTTATTCATTCCTTTCGAAAAAACAAGGCTAATTCCCTTTTTCGGGTTTTAATCATTGTGTTTAGCCTATGACCGAGCCTTCCTGGTCAGGGTGAACCAAAGCTACGCACCAGGCAGAATTCAAGTGAAGAGGAGGTGGGTCACGCGGACCGCTTAAATACCAAGCTCTCACTGAACCTTTCTAGACATGCGCACAGAGGTTACCACACCACTGAGCCCTCTGAGTTAGGGTGAACCGGCTACGCACTGGGTAGGATACCGCGAAGAGGAGGTGAGTCACGAGGACCGCTTAAATACCAAGCTCTTCCGGATCCAATCCTAGACATGCGCATGAGGGTTACCACACCCTACCTCATTGACTAAGTCATAGGTTGGTTTAGTTCCTTAAGTCTTATGCTTCGTTGTGTTTGAGTAATCTAACCTTAGGGTCCAAGTCCTATAAGTCTATCTACGTTCCATGCTTCCTACCCTTCTACGTAATATAATTCACGTAAAGGTTTAGATGTACCTACCGGGCGGATCGGTCTGCAGGAGACTCGGGCCATGCCGCTTAAAAACCCAGAAATCACACCATAAGGCCTACCAAAAACATTTTTGGGCCTTGGGCCCCACACCGAGCTTTGAACTGGCTCGATATTAATCTCAGAATAACCCAAACCGGCCCAAACACTGCGACCGAATTTGATTTGTTACCGAGTAAAACCTTGTGAACACCATTTCGAAAAAAAACATTTAATTTTCCATTGAAAACTCCTCGTTTTCGGTTGTCTTGTTAAAGCTACCCTTAGTTTTAATTTGGAATTTTAATTAAGTCCAATTGTTATACCAGTTTCAAGTGTACCCGATGGCACATTTAAACTTCCACGTGTTAACTTAAGAAAACATGTGATTTAATTTAATTTAATGATATAGTTTTAAGAAAATATCCAACATAAAAAGAATAAAACGCAACTATAGTTTATGGAGGCCTTATTACAACCCAAAATAAAATTAAACAAATTTAAGTTCTATAATTTAGAATCCACTGCATGGCCACCGCGAGTCCAACCGGCTCCTCCACCGCCATCTACGAGTCACCTGAAAAATGTTAAAGGAGAAGGTGAGTCACCAAGACTCAGTATGTAACCCTTCCCCCGGTTAATACAACATTCCATACACAACATATAACAGTTAATTAAGCAAAGTATCATGTACCCAACCTAGCCAACCAAACACCTTTGTCTACCCCACGTGGTACCAAACCACTGGTGACCGTAGTCACGATGTGTTACCAAAACACCGGTGGTGCCAAACCACTGGTGACATATAGTCACAATGTGCTACCAAAGCTTTGGTGTCCATAGACACAAATCGGGTGATGGGGCCAACCCATCGTGTGATACCAAATCACCGCAGACGATCCCATATCTCAAGTGGGGCCAACCCACGGTGGTGTTAACCACGGGGACAAGTCGCTATGAGGTACCAAACCTCCGGAGGTACCAAACCTCCGTGACGATAGTCACAAAGTGTGCTACCAAAGCACCGGTGCTCGTCAAGACGATATTACCGCCTCCACTCAATCAACCCACATAGTCATAAATACATATAGATTTATCATATGTATTATCACAAAGATGCTTCCCAAAAGCATAAAATAGCAATCATATGCATGTGTACTTACCTGGTTACCCCATATACCGTTATGGTATTCAAGCCATTGCTACATACATCAAGTTAGCAATCACATTACTTAGCATAATTTAATAAGTTAAATGGTGTGTATGTACACACCTGTCACCCACGGTAATCTAAGTCCCAAAAGAGGAGTCGGCCACCTAGATCTATCAACACCTATATTCGGCCAACTTTTAGGATTAGTATTATGGCCTATTCGGCCAACCAAAACAAATCCAGAGGGGTTAGTTATGGTCCTGAATCCTTACCTTTGCTTTTTGTTACGAACCACGGCACTCGAGGCACAGATCTGCTTTACCAAGTAATTGGTTAATCGATACAGTTAATAGCCTTCGGCTTTTAATCACCACTTAATAACTTACTAAAATAGATCTTACTAACACTTACCAAACCGTTTACTAGAGAGGAAGAGTTTGAGTCGACTACTTCCCGATCCCGAAGTCCTTAAGTGATATCGGCTTTTCCAAATCAACTGTCGATAATACCTTGATGGGATCTAACCACTTTGATATTCGGCCAAAGCTATTAAAGAAGTAATCGTGAGATCGAGAAGAGGTTTCGGCACAAGGATATGAAGTGTATTCGGCTAGGAGAGTTTAACAAGAAGAAAGGGATTTTGTCAAAGGTTAAAGTATAGGTTCGGCTAGTGTGGAAGAAGAAGAAAAGATGGTGAAGGTGGAAGAGGGGTTTGGCTAGAGAGTTTGAGGGATGGAAAAAATAAAAGAGAATGAAGAATGAGGGCTAGGAATTTGGCAAGCAGCAAGAAGAATGACAAAAGAGAAGCAAGGGGCCAACTGATGCTTTTATAGGCATTCGGCCCCCTATCAAGCTTGCCGTCCACTCCTTCTCATGAGGAGTTCAAAATTCATCAAACTTCCCCAATTGCTCTGACCACTCATTCATTTTAATTCAAATAATTTTGAATTAAATCATAATAATCTCTTATTAATCCATGCAATATCCTTAATATCCAAATAATATCCCTTTAAAATACTTGATTATCCCATGATAATAAATTACACCCTTATTATCCAAAATAAAAAGAATTTAAGGAGAGAAATTCTCTCCCTTGTGCCGTCCCATATATAGTGCAAAAAGAGAACTTCATGACTCGAACACAAGCTCTCCCTTGTGCATTGTGGCGTCAACTCCAAGCACTTAAGTGGCCTCCCTTTTGCCACTTTTCCAAGGCTTATTTAGTGTCAACTTATCCCCACTTATTCTTTTAACACCCCTCTGCTAAGGCTCCTTACCTTTTAAATTAAAAACTGAATTTTCCATTAAACCGAGCCAACTCAAAGCCTTAAATTGATCATTATTATTCCATAAATAATGACACAATGATTCATACATAAGAAAAAAATTATCAAATTCCAAATAACCCCACATTTGGGATGTTACATTTATTGACCATGGTTTCTAAGAAATTACCTGAATCTCGAGGCTATTGTGGAAGCTGATTTTGGTATGGCTGGTTATATCGTGGGTTGGCCCCATAACTTAAGTTAGGGTGATCCCTCCACCCTGGGTTGTAGGTATTAGCATAGGGGTCGACGCTTTGTGGCGGCCCAGAAAATTACCCACAGCATCTAGATGGGCCATGGTATCATCATACAAACTGGGACATGTGTCAGTTGTATGTTCAGGGGTAGCACATATTCCGCATACTCGGGCTGGTCTGGCTTTTTCTGCAATAGGAGAATTCATTATATTAGTGAGTCTATCAACTTTATCCTCTAAGGTTGAATTACTTAGCTGGTGAACCCTTCTAGGGGGTTCAGTATTGGCTCGAAATTGCTGAGAATTTGCAGCCATTGTGGAGATTAAGTCCCTTGCTTGTTGGGGGGTCATGTTGACCAACGCTCCTCCACTAGCGGCGTCTACCATATTCATCTCCATTGGTTTCAAACCTTCATAAAAGTACTAGAGGAGAGATTGCTCTGTTATACCGTGTTGTGGGCAGCTTGTACACAATTTCTTAAACCGCTCCCAATATTCGTAAAGGGACTCAGCTTCTTTTTGCCTTATTCCAACGATCTCCCTTCTTAGCTCAGCTGCTCTAGATGCTGGAAAAAACCTGTTGAGAAATAAACGAGATAAATCAACCCAAGTAGTTATAGATCCAGGAGGTAAATAAAATAATCATTCCCTAGCTGAATCTGCTAGGGAAAAAGGGAAAGCGCGCAATTTAATTTGATCCTTAGTTACGCCTTGAGGCTTCATACTCAGACAAACCATATGAAACTCCTTCAAATGTTTATGGGGGTTTTCATTTTGTAACCCTCGAAAAGTTGGCAACAACTGAATTAACCCTGATTTCAGTTCAAAATCGGTATCCATAGTAGGATATGCGATGCACAATGGCGGCTGTTCTGTCGGAGCTTCGGCCAGTTGCCAAATTATTTGAGCCATTGGTTGACGTGCCAAATTCGGGTTTTCGTTAACCCTAGTTTCAAGCATCTCTTCAGGTGAATTGATTTCTACTTTTTCGCCTTCAAAAGTCTGAGTAGGGTTTTCGTTAACCCCTAGACTCGCCGTCGTCAATTTCGATTTACGGCGGTGGATTACTTTGAGTCTCAACCACCACTGACTGCTTTTTCCTTAGCTTTGTTTCCTTGCGATTGGCTTTTGCAGTCTTTTCAATCTTCGAGTCAAACGCAAGAGTGCCTGGAGCAGATCTGGTCATAGAAAATAAAAAACAAGATTAGTACGTTACCGATCCCCGGCAATGGCGCCAAAATTTGATGCGTCGTTGAAAGCACCAAATATATCATATTCCTTGCAAAATAATGAAAATAACAGTAAATGGGAAGTAGGGTCGAATCCTCGGGGACCGGATTATACGAATACTTGTTTCTCGAAATCTGGCGATTCGTGCCCAAGAAAACTGCGTTCTCAAAAAAAATAAAAATAATGTAATTAAAAGGTTGGATCCGGAAACGAAAATAAAATAAAAAAACAGAATTGAGAAGTCGAATGGAAATTGCAAAAATTAAAAATAAAAAGTAGAGTTGAGATAAAGAAATTCTTATGGGGAGATTCCAGCCTCCGGTTGCCTCGATCCGCCTTGGGCTCAATCCTTGGCTTTTAGATGATCCTTCTCAAACCGAATAAGCCATTTATAGTGGAAGAGGACGCGCCACGACCACCAGCTCCAAAGATTTAGACTTCAATTTGGTGGAACTCGGCTCTAGTCAACAATCACTCTTGCGGGATCATCTTATGCTAGATCAACGTTTCTCAATGGCGAATCCCACGCCATTTTGTCTCTTGGGCTCGCCAACCTCGACGCAGTGAAGAAGCTAACGAACCGATCAGGCAATCCTTCCAAAACATACAAAGCGGCCGCCTTTGTATACGTTGAAAAGTTTACTTCTTAAGGGACATGGACGGAAGCGTCAGCCCCGTAATGCGGAGAAACGATGAATACCCTGTTGAGAAGGCTAAGTACAAATTCTAAGCCTCAAGAACCCTTTTTGGGGATTTTCGGCAACCTTTGGCTAGAAGGGTTTTAGTGGTTCATAATTTTGGTGGAAAAGAAAATAAATATAAAAATGGAAGTTTTATTAAAAGGGAAAAAGGAAAGAACAAAAGCCTTATGGGGAGAGAGTTTACAGAAAAAGAAGAACAACAAAACTGAGTCACTTCATCCCCTATTTATAGTGCTAAGATAGATAGACTAGTCCTACTTAAATTCCTAAAGATAATTACAAATAATCAAAGATAAATAAAGATAAATTAAATAAATCCTAAATTAAATAATCCTTAATAATTATATTAATATTAATTATCCTAATCTAATTAAAATAGAGTTTGATAAAATAAAATCTCTTATTTTTGCAATTCAACCCTTGTGTCCTCCATGCTTGCACTTTTGGCACCAACTTTTCCTTGTGTCGCACATTGACCCATTTTTATCTTTAATTTCACGCTTTTGGCCCTTAATTTCGCTTTTGCCTCCAATTTAGTCCCTATAAGATAAAAGATCATAAATAGCCCAAATTAGTAGAATCATACTCAAAATAAATATGCTTAGCACATAAAAACATGACGTTCTAGAGTATTATCATTAGGACTACACAAAAGCCAACTCTTATCCAAGCGTTGCCTTAGGCATACATATCCCAACCCTTATACAAAGAGTTGGCCAAAGCATAGTCTATCCCAACACTTAGGAAAGTGTCGCGACAAAAGTGTCATCTTAGGACTACACAAAAGCCAACTCTTATTCAAGCGTTGCCTTAGGCATACATATCCCAACCCTTATACAAAGAGTTGGCCAAAGCGTAGTCTATCCCAACACTTAGGAAAGTGTTGCCACAAAACTGTCGTCTTAGGACTACACAAAAGCCAACTCTTATTCAAGCGTCGCCTTAGGCATACATATCCCAACCCTTATAAAAAGAGTTGGCCAAAGCGTATGTTCGCAACTCTATCCCAACACTTAGGAAAGTGTTGCCACAAAAGTGTCGTCTTAGGACTATACAAAAGCCAACTCTTATTCAAGCGTTGCCTTAGGCATACATATCCCAACCCTTATACAAAGAGTTGCCCAAAGTGTATGTTGGCAAGTCTATCCCAACACTTAGGAAAGTGTCGCCCCAAAAGTGTCGTCTTAGGACTAGACAAAGCCAACTCTTATTTAAGCGTTGCCTTAGGCATGCATATCCCAACCCTTATAAAAGAGTTGGCCAAAGCGTATGTTGGTCAGTCTATCCCAACACTTAGGAAAGTGTCGCCCCATAAGTGTCGCATTAGCACTGTTTTGTTGTAGTGATAAAAACAAATTTAAAAAATATAATACATCAAATACACATAAAATATTAAAATAAATGTTTCCCAACAATTGAAAATACATTACAAAAAAAAGTACTTAAATAACATTAAGATAGTTGCAACTTAGCAAGCAAATGCATCTAAAATAGTAGCAAAATTAATGATAAAGTAACAGTTATACAATATCCAAACAATAATAACAAAATAGTAGCAATATAATTGCAAAATGACAGCAAAACAATATCAAAGTGGCAGCAGACACAACAGTAAACAATAGTGAAAAAAATTCAAGAAAATTCGGGCCAAGCCCAAGCCAAAAAAATCTTACTAGAGGCTCGACCCCTTTTTTTTTTTTTTTTTTATCTAAGTTCATTTTTTTGAGCCTATATTTTTGCTTAAACCCTTTCATTTTTCGAATAGACTTTTAAGTTTGAGCGCGTGATTCAACCTATAATCAGGTCTATGAGAGAGTAATTGATTTATAATTTAGATAATATTAATATGTTGCAAATATTGTAAATATGTGAGCCCTTTTGATTGTATTAGATATGTATTATTTCTAAAATTAAAAATTATTTAAAATTTTATTTCTAAACTTACTTATATCATATATATATATATATATAATATACACACGAATATCTTGAATCATTAATTACATATACATATTATAATTGTTTTATGTTTCAAATTTTCTTCCTCGTAATTAATAAATATAGATAGTATTGCAAATATATTATATTTCAAAATTATATTTATATTTTTTAATTTATTTATATTATTCAAAAATTATTTCATCAATAATTTTAATTATTATTTAAATAATAATTTTATAAAATATATAGCAAGATGTACATCCCGGGAGATAGAAAATTAGTTCCATAATATAATCAAAAACTATAACTAAACCCAACGTGTTAATAAAGCTTTAATTATCTGTTAAACTTTTTAGTGAGAGAATTATCTTCCATTTAATGTACTCTTAATTAATAATAATTACCGGCGGCTAAATTTGGATATTTGATGAATAAAAGATAAATCATAAAATATATATTTGGGTTAGCAAACGTTATTTATTTATTATTATTAGTTGATAAAATAAAAATAAAAATTATTGATAATCTAATATTAACCTTATTTTTCGAATGCATAATGCTTGGAAACCAAGTTTTTAATATTAATGAAACTTGTCCTAAAAGAAAACTAGATTTGCTTTGCATATCAAAATCTTGCGACTTTGGAAACAAAATCCTTGCTTTGTGTTTTTATAGAAAAATAAGACTCTCTTCTTTTCACTTTATACATAGTATAAATGTAATGGAAAGTAAAGCAAATTTTCCAGGAAAATTAAGAGAGAGAGATAATGGTGAAAGGAAGAGGGAGAAGGTGTAGTTATTGTGGACATAATGGCCATAATTCGAGAACTTGTAATGGGAAGGGAGATTATGTTAAACTTTTTGGTGTTAATATAGCTGCCATGGAAGAAAGTTTTAGTCATAACAATGGTGCTCAACCACAGATTCATTCTAAGAAACACAATGCAGCCCATAAATTTAAAAGAGGTATTCATCCCTAAGTGTATTTTTTTTGTTATAATTATTGTATGAGTTTGTACAAGTATTTTTATGATTTTTCACGAGTAAGATCCTAAAACCTTAAATACTATACCTACTGATGAAGCTTTGGTAGTAAAAGCCGAGGCATTGGAGCTTTTAAGTATTTAGGTTCGAGTCCAACATGTTCAATATGTGTAATTATTATTTGTGAGTTTCGAGTTTCATCTTGCGTAGTTGTCGTGTGATATTTCGTTTCTTTTTCTATTATGTTTTTTATTTGTTTGATTTTACTTTGTAGTTGTTTAAACATGTATTTATAATTTTATTATTGTGATGTATTATATGTGCAGTTGTAAGCTCTTTCTTTTTTGAAAGTTAGTATTTGACTGTGAAACAGGGAATCCATGGACAGAAGAGGAGCATAGAATGTTTTTGGAAGGTTTGAGAAAGTTGGGAAAAGGTAACTGGAAAGGAATTTCAGAGAATTATGTAACCAGTAGGACCCCAATTCAAGTTGCAAGCCATGCCCAAAAATATTTTCTCAGGCTGCAGCATGCCAGTAACAATAAGGAGAAACGCAGACCGAGCTTATTTGACAAGTCTTTCCAAGAATCTGAATCTGAATCCGAATCCGAAACCATATTACCTCTTAATCCAGATCCGATCATGTCGATGATTGCATCACCTGATTTTCCAACCTATCAGTCAAGGATTCAACCCATGGTAAGAACCTATCTGCAGTTCATTTCTTCCTCTCAGATTACCATTGATATAAGATAACCTCACGAAATTAATGTTTTAACAGGCAGAAGAAGTAACTCCAAATGTGATGCAGTCTCTGCCATTTCTGCATACAATGAATTAGCTGGACTGCGCCATGGTTACATCGGTAAAGCCCATGTAGCCGTCTGTGCGCCAGCTGATCACCCTTCGCCGAGGTTAGTTCAGGACAACATGTTTCGAGCTGCTTCATCAACAGAAAAAGATCTTTTGGAGCTCAAGATTGCTCCCCCTCAATCATCAAATAGCACAACTCTACAATCTCAGCCATTCATTTGGGTAATTAATTAGAACAAAGTTGCAATGTCGAGTTTAAGACAATAGTTGAGACAACATTGAGCAATAAGGAATGTGTTTCTATGGCTACTCCCATGTAATCGTCAAAAGCGAGAAACATATGGCCAGCAAATAATAAATTTAAAGCCAACAAAATAGAAAAATAAACAAAAATTATTTTTTTTAACAATCTTATTATAAATTCTGATTATATATATATATAAATTACATAATACTTAAAATTATTCATATTCTCTCCCCAATTCATAAATACGAAGATGTGTTACAGCACAATTAAATTCATGTTCTCCTATATTGATAATAATATTCATATCAAGCTGAAACTCAATTGATACAAATAAACAAATTTAGTTTTGACAATTTATATTATATATATATATATATTTATTGTTATTATTCAAAAATTTCCATGATTTTGTCGAAAATCCAACTTACTATATTATCCACACAAATGAGATGACATAATCTTTATTTTTTTTTCCAAATAAAAAGCATGTCTTTATTTTAATTTGGGTTAATTCCATCGAAAATCTTCACATTATAACTCATTTTAATTTTTTTATATAAATTTAAACATTTCTAATTAATACTATATTAATAGTTTGATGATTCAATTAAAAATTTTGAAATTTGGGATGAGTTTAAAATTTGTCGCTTAATTAATTTTTTTTCAATTTATAATATAAATAAATATGTTTTTTTTTTTTAAAAAAAAGTGCAACATTATTGCTTACTGCCAAGGCTTTCGGATTACTGGAAGAGCAGTTCAGTTTGGCCAAGACACTGCTCCCCTCTGGTGTGGGTGTTGGGTTGATGGGGTCAACTCTGCCTCAGCCATTCCCCTTCAAGTGGGATTTACCAACTGAAGAACCCCCTTTTCATCTCATCACCACTGCCGCTTCTCTCCGCCTCGGCAACCTTCTCCGCCGTCAGCTCCGCCTAGGGTTCCACCTCCACTCCTCGTTCAAGGTACCCCCTTAATTACTTTCCATTTCCACAGCTGGGAAAATCCCATTAAACTAATCCTTCAAGAAAACACGAAAAGGGAGTAAAAAGATTGATTTTTTGATTCGTATGTCATACAGAAACTCTGTCATCTATGTAATGTGCCTAGATTGAATCATGTATGGTCTCAAACAATTTCCAACTTCATGGGAATTGGCAATTTTCGGTTTGCAAATGATGTTGTCTGTTCCTCGTGTTCATCTTACTTATGTTTCTTCAATGGGGGAGAACAAAGAAAATATTTTGGAAATGAGGGTAATAGTGGATCATCCAAGATGGATTCTTCCAGGAGAAATTCATTCAACACAAGGAAATGGACCAACATCCTTTTAGCTATTAATGTCTTGTAAGTTTTCCATGATGAACAAATCATTGAATTGTTTTTGAAAAAAGAAAATGAAAACTAAATTAAACTATTTGCAGAATTTATGTTGCACAACTGGCAACACAAGGGAAGCTCTTGCTTTGGGGAGCTAAGGTGAGATATTCGTGAAGGAAATTTCGGAGTCGTATCTGTTTTAGTTTCATTGTAGTTTTGGAAAATGTGGGTTGATATTTGATTAGGGGTTATGCATATTGTATACAGATTAATAGTCTTATTGAGAAAGGACAGATTTGGAGGCTGGCCACATATTCTCTTTTGCATGCAAATATAGGGCACCTTATGGTTTGGTTTCAAATTATATGGTTTAGGATTTCTCAACTAGGAAGTTTATTTCTCTATATGATTGATTAGAATTTGTTGTTTTCAGGTCAATTGTTATTCTTTGAATTCTATTGGACCTACTGTGGAGAATTTAAGTGGTCCAAGGAGATTTCTTGCAGTTTACTTGACATCTGCTATTTCAAGTAACAACTCGTAAACTCATTACTGTAGATTATACATTGCTTGCCTGCTAGTACAATTTTGACTCAATCAGTTGAAAGAAATCTAGGTGCCGCTACAAGTTACTGGTTCTGCAAAGCACCCGCAGTTGGTGCATCAGGCGCAATCTTTGGATTGGTAAGTCCTCTCAAACTTATTCACAGAATAAGATAAATGTTCATAAGAAGCTGTTCCATCTAACATTTGTCTGCCTTGAAATACTTAGTTTTTTTTTTTTTTTACTCTGAACCTCAATTTTCTCTTTTTGTAAATCTTTTGGTTGTCTAGGTTGGTTCTGTTGCTGTGTTTGTCATGAGGCATAGATATATGATCAGAGATGCCAAAGAAGATCTGCAACACATAGCACAAGTTATTTTCCTAAACATGGTATGATTCAAAGCTTTTGCTACTCAATGTATGAGAACCCTAAACCATATAACAGCCTATCGGAAATCCCGTCTCATACATACCAAATTCAGTTCCTAGAGTTAGATTTAAGTTTCTGCTATTTGCTTTCGAAAAAAAAGAGGGTTTCTGCTATGTTACTGCTTGATACAATGATTTCCTTGTAGCATCAAATGCTTTTGCTCTTATTTTTTCTGAGCTCAGTGGTAATGAATGTGGATCATGCAGGTTATTGGACTAATGTCAAGAGGCATTGATAATTGGGGTCATGTAAGTCTTAACTAGCGTGCCTTCTTACATGTGTACTTGTAGTATACCTGCATTTAAAGTAACAGTTGTGTATCATAAGAATCTCCGTTTACTTCATCAATACTGACATTTAAAGTTTTACTTCTGAGATTGTTTAAAATCTTAACTTACAATTTCAGCTAGGAGGCTTGCTTGGAGGAGCAGCAGTGTCTTGGCTTATAGGACCTGCATGGAAGTACGAATCTATGGCCAGTGATGGCCGAAGAATATTCTCAGACCAACCACCACTTTTTTACCTTACTGACAGAAAACGGAAACCTCGATGAACCAGTGTAAGTATTGAAAATTGTGACACAAGCTCTGATTTAAATTAATTCTAGACATACTAGACTATATGCAAAGTATAGTAGGGGGTTTTCAAGGTAGAAGTGAATTCTAATTGAATCAGTGATTTACCAGAAAATAATCAAAGGGGAAATGGTGATTTCCCTACCTATTTTCTGATATATCACTGGACGCTCGGAGTTCACCACCATTTCTGTATTGCATTTTACCAAAACAATCTATTTTCTGATATCTGTAGTGTAGTGATGTTTGAAGTGAAGATAGCCCTTTTCTTTATATGAAGCTCGTTGAATCTTGACCGTTCATTTATGTTTCTTACACTTCATCATATCCGTTGAAAAAAAGGAAAACTAATTAATGCTAACATTTATAAAATGTCCTTATATGGCAGTATGCATATCCACCATCCACCATTAACCTTGGATTATCCTTTAGTGTTGGTAAAACAGAAGTTGCTGTCATCTCTACTAATACAAAATGATAAACCGAGTTTGATGCACGCGTTAATTGTATGAATTATTTGAGAGTTTGAAGGAAAAAACAGAATTCAGTTTACATATAGTTTTAAATCATTTGCCAACGAGGCATTGGTTCTTTGGTTTAATGGGAAGGAAGAGAGTTCGAAATTCGAAATTTTAAGATTTCAAGTTTAAATTTTTCCGGAAGAGAGTTAGAGAACTCTAAGGTTTCAAGATCAAATCTTTCTTTGTGGGTAAGTTTGGTTCAAATGTATTTTGATGAGTTATTTTTTGGTTTGTGAGTTGGAACAGTGAACAACTTGAGATAAGCATAAGTAATTCTAAGCTGTCACCATGCCAACCTATAGAATTTCAGTTAAGCTATGTTAGAATATTTTTTGTTCAATTGTCGAGTTTGGTCTACAATGAACAGGCATCATCATCACCAAATTTGCCTTCGTTTCTTTGACTGGTTTGGTCCATTTGCAGCTTTGGCATTGACAATGGTTACTCCTATGCTACTTATTGCTTTCTTGTTTTGATCTGTAAATAGTACTTGAACGAGGGAAGGACATGATTGATTTCACCAAATGCCTTCATATACTATAGTTTAGATTTTATAAAAATATTCTTTAAAATTTAAAATATTTTAGTTGAGTTTTCAAATTATTAATATTAATTAAATTTGAGCTGAAATTTAATACTCATAACAAATGATTAAACTGATGAATGACATAATTAATGCGAGATATTGATCATTTATAGCATTTTGAAGTTGAAAAATCAATATGCAATTGAGTTGTTTAGTAGTAGTGCACTAATATTGTTTTCAATGCCATATATTAGCATGTTTCCAAATTGCTGAATCATGATTCAATGAATCTCTTTTGAGATGAGAAGCTATGAAAGATTACTCATTTCAAATATAATTGTGAGATGTAGTTTTCAGGAAATTCTATTTGTTAAAATACTTGATGGGTTTATTATAGAAATTAATTAGTCTCTAGCATTATAAAAATTAATTGAAAAAAATAAGCATTTAAATTTATTGATTTATCTTATTTTAAAGTAGTACATAAAAAATTAAAATTTAACATTTTCTAAAATACAGTAATGGAAGGCAGCCATGCTATTGCTGCCATAAATCTCTCCTGCAACAATATATAGGTCATTATTGCTCTTTAGTCTATCAACTAAAGTACTTCCGAGATCCTCTATCTCTTTCGCATACCGGAGAGCCTTATAATTGGCTCGGCACCTTAGCCTTTGTATGGAGGTTGGAAGGTCATTATTAGCAAGCCTTGAATCTGTATGCATGAACTTGATCACCTTGTGTCGCTTTAGTAACGGGAGCACTTCCCTCCTGTAGTAATTAATCTGCAAATGAAGCCATCTAAGCCACCTTTCCAAAAACAATAAACCAAATGGAATATCACCATACATTTAACGCCAAATTTCGATCCTTTCAATACCTTGGACCAGGAAACAGGGGCTTTATTGTTGAGTATTTAACGGGGAGATACTCAACAATATCAATATCATCTTTCAGTACATTAATGAAGTGCCTCCAGTCAAAAATATCCTTGAAACCATTGTGCACAACGTATTCAAAACATTAATGAAGACTCGGCAAAATAGGCCGAGGTGCACTGGTATGCTTGAGTGTTGCATTAACTGAACACCTTTGGCCCTATGGAAAATCTCGTCTGGAACCGATGCTGCGCCACTTGTTCCACTTACTTTATGAGTTGAAAGTGTCTTCCTATCAAATAATTCAAGGTCCATTTATAGAAAGCAAATGCAATTCATCTGACATAAATGTAGCATATACATACATCCTGATTTCACAGACCATAACATTAAAATATCCCTCCAGATTGAGTTTCACTGATCATTTAAATCAGACTCAGCTGACAGAAGATATTTCCAACAATAGTATCTTAGAGGTAGTGCCGGTGTATAACTATACTGCCAACATAGATAAGCATGTTTACCATTTAACAATGGCGATTTTGTGAGTCAACAGAGATTCGCTTCCATTGCATGTCTCGCATTTAAGTAAGCCACGAGATCCACAAGTTGCACAAGGTATCTTTCCTTTTCCATCACATTTTGTGCATCTACGGAGATATAATCAATCATCGGCGAAAAAATGGATCATGTAAAGAACTCATACCTCAACAATATATGTTCAGAAGAAAAGAAATTAACAAAAAACCAAATATCAAACTAATGTTTACAAAGTTCAATTGGGGATCATTAGGCAAAAGTTTCAAACTTAGAACACCCAGATAGCAAATTAGGAAGGATAATTATTCGCAAATATGGTTTCTTGAAAGAATGCATGGTTGTGAGCTACTAGCTCAACCATATTAGTCATATGTTGGAACCAGTAACCAACTATCTTGGATAATAAAAGGTTTTGTGGAATTAAATAAAGTAGAAACTGCTCACATGGTGTCTGATCCGTCTCTGTGAGCAATTAATCCCCTTCCATAGCAAGCAGGGCACTGGGACATCTGATTTTCCATGTAAAATCCAGGATCTTTGTCTGCATTGCATGTAGGACATGGAATATCTCCTCGTCCTTCACAATCTGCATATTTTTCTTTATACATTAAATCAAAGCTAAGCACTACTGACCATGAAGGCAGGAATCATATAGGAAATACTAATAAAGCACAAAGCATTAGTATAACAATAAAGAGACATATGAAGGAATTAAAGGATCATCGAAGTGGCAAATAACTTTGTGTTTATAAAAATTTAATATTTTAAATCCTTCAGTTTTAACCCCATAGACACCAAATGTTTAAGCAGTATTACCTGAACATTTCTCAATGGCCTCACTATGAGGAATCTTGACTCTGGTTTTTTTATACGGCACAAAGAGAACAGGGAATTGTGATCTTAAATCCAATTCCCAAATGCCAAGTTCAGGACTATTATCCTTTCCATCAATTTTACCACCAAGGTAAGGTTCTGTTTCTCTTATCACTTCCCTTTCTTCTAAGAAAGTTTCAAGAGTTCCCACATAAACATTGTAATCTTCAACAGCATGAATCCTCCAGGTACGAGCAGGGCGACTCCCCCAACAGCATCGATGACTGATATGGTCGATGAGCAACTCTCTTATCTCTACCTCATTCAATAATTGCCTACACTTAGATGACACATTTTAATCAATACATGCTAATGCTTGATGCTTAAGAATTCACATTGATAATTCACACTTAGAGGACACATTCTAATCGGTTCAAAAATAGGTGAAACCTTGATTTAGAGACACTTTATATTACTAGTATAAAATGCTGCTGCTATATTTTTCCTAGCTCCTAATTCAAGAACATATGACAACACCGCAAATTAACGCAAGGGAGTCCCGACTTTCATTGAGCCATACCTCTGAAAATCATTGAAGTATGCGCCATAATCTGCTGCGTGAGGATTTTGGTGAGGAATAGTTTGCTCTGAGACATACAATAGAACCGGTCAACAGTAAAATCTACATTCACAACTCAATTTCAATGCTTAATTATGGAATTAATTTTCTTGCATCCACTAAAAAGACCAAAATTGAAAATTTACAGCCACTCAAAAAATTCCCAACTATGAACCAAAAAAGTTATAAAACCATTTAACGAAAGAGACTGAAACACTAAATAACCATGTACTAAAAGAAGTGGCTTGTTTTGAAGATACCATTGGGAAGGGGCTCAGGGGAGCTGATCAAAGGAGCATGAATGGATGGCGGGTAAGAAGTAGAAAAAGAAGTGGCTGATCGAATCTCATCGAGGTTTCCGTTTTCTGTCAGTAAGGTAAAAAAGTGGTGGTCGGTCTGAGAATATTCTTGGGCCATCACAGGCCATAGATTCGTACTTCCTTGCAGGTCCTACAAGCCAAGACACTGCTGCTCCTCCAAGCAAGCCTCCTAGCTGAAATTGCAAGTCAAGATTTTAAGCAATCTCAGAAGTAAAACTTTAAATACAGGTATGCTACAAGTACACGTGTAAGGAGGACGGTAGTTAAGACTTACATGACCCCAATTATCAATGCCACTTGACATTAGTCCAATAACCTGCCTGATCCGCATTCATTACCACTGAGCTCGGAAAAAATAAGAGCAAAAGCATTTGAAGCTACAATTCCTTCAAGGAAAACATTGAATCAAGCAGTAACATAGCAGAAACTCTTTTTTTTAAAGCATTTGATAGGCTATTTAGGGTTCTCATACATTGAGTAGCAAAAGCTTTTAATCATACCATGTTTAGGAAAATAACTTGTGCTATGTGTTGCAGATCTTCTTTGGCATCTCTGATCATACCTCTATGTCTCATGACAAACACAGCAACAGAACCAACCTAGACAACCAAAAGATTTACAAAACGAGAAAATTGAGGTTCTGGAATAAATAAAAGCCAAGTATTTCAAGGCAGACAAATATTAGATGGAACAGCTTCATACGAACATTTATCTTATTCCGTGAATAAGTTTGCGAGGACTTACCAATCCAAAGATTGCGCCTGATGCACCAACTGCGGGTGCTTTGCGGAACCAGTAACTTGTAGCGGCACCTAGATTTCTTTCAATTGATTGAGTCAAAATTGTACTAGCAGACAAGCAATGTATAATCTACTGTAATGAGTTTATGAGTTGTTACTTGAAATAGCAGATGTCAAGTAAACTGCAAGAAATCTCCTTGGACCACTTAAATTCTCCACAGTAGGTCCAACAGAATTCAAAGAATAACAATTGACCTGAAAACAACAAATTCTAATCAATCATATAGAGAAATAAACTTCCTAGTTGAGAAATCCTAAACCAAACCATAAGGTGCCTTATATTTGCATGCAAAAGAGAATATGTGGCCAGCCTCCAAATCTGTCCTTTCTCAATAAGACTATTAATCTGTATGCAATATGCATAACCAGTAATCAAAGATTAACCCACATTTTCCAAAACTACAATGAAACCAAAGCAGATACGACTCCGAAATTTCCTTCACGAATCGATCCGAATCTCACCTTAGCTCCCCAAAGCAAGAGCTTCCCTTGTGTTGCCAGTTGTGCAACATAAATTCTGCAAATAGTATAATTTAGTTTTCATTTTCTTTTTTCAAAAACAATTCAATGTTTTGTTCATCATGGAAAACTTACAAGACATTAATAGCTAAAAGGATGTTGGTCCATTTCCTTGTGTTGAATGAATTTCTCCTGGAAGTATCCATCTTGGATTTGAAGAAACATAAGTAAGATGAACACGAGGAACAGACAACATCATTTGCAAATCAAAAATTGCCAGTCCCCATGAAGTTGGAAATTGTTTCAGACCTTACATGATTCAATCTAGGCACTTACATAGATGACAGATTTTCTGTAGATGATACAAAGAGTTACTGAAGAACAAGGGGCTTCGGGACGAAGTGATCACGTTAACATAAGATGAGCCCAGAACAAGGTAGATGTCATGGCTTAGCGCTTGATGGCAGAGTAGCCAACATTCTTAAGGTATTAGGTAAATTGGTTAACACAATCAAGCAAACAGGATGTCTTCCGGGGATTAAAGTCGGTGATGAATACCATTGGAGGGGTGAGTTGTGTGTCGTTGGGCTTCACTAAAACTTTCAGAGAGCAATAGATTATATTTCATCAGTTAAAGGCGAAACCTTGGTGACTAGCATTGTCGACTCCCGCCGATATGACAGGGGTATAATAAGTAGAGTTCCTTGTCCTAATTTGACATACACGGGAGAAGGTGAAAATAGAGATCAAAGGCTTGAAGATGGAAACCTTGCATTGAAAATTAATTTAGGTTACAAAAGACCTACGAGGGTGATATATAAGTACGACAGTGATAATAATGCGAATGCTTCTGGGTACAAGTTTATGTTTGAAGGATTGTACCGAGTGAGCAAATGTGACAATGAATTTAAATGCTTAAATTGTTTTTAAGTATTACTTTAAAATAAGATAAATCAATAAATTTAAATGTTTGTTTTTTTTCAATTCATTTTTATAATGTAAGACACTAATTAATTTCTTATAATAAACCCACCAAGTATTTTAACAAATAGAATTTCCTGGAAACTACATGCTAAGTTACGGCATTGAAGACAATATTAGTGCACTACTACTAAACAACTTAATTGCATATTGATTTTTCAACTTCAAAATGCTACAAAATCTAAACTACAGTATATATGAAGGCATTTGGTGAAATCAATCATGTCCTTCCCTCGTTCAAGTACTATTTACAGATCAAAACAAGAAAGCAATTAGTAGCATAGGAGTAACCATTGTCAATGCCAAAGCTGCAATTACTTTATACTACTATTTAGAGACCAAACCAGTCAAAGAAAAGAAGGCAAATTTGGTGATGATGATGCCTGCTCATTGTTCAATTGTCGAGTATCAAATGCCAGCTTCATCAAAACTAATGCCTCCGGATTCGTTTCTGCTTCCATTTGGAATCATATTGTTGATGATCCTCCAACATATCAAGTTGGAACTTGTACACAGAAAAACCAGACTCAATTTCTTTGTCAAATCTGGTCACTCGGTACAATCCTTCATACACAAACTTGTATCCAGAAGCATTTGCATTATTATCACTGTTGTACTTACGTATCACCCTCACAGGTTTTTTGTAATGTATATTATTTTTCAATGCAAGGTTTCCACCTTCAAGCATTTGATCTCTATTTTCACCTTCTCCCGTGTATGTCAAATTAGGACAAGGAACTCTCCTTATTATACCCCTGTCATATCTGCAGGAGTCGACAATGCTAGTCGCCAAGGTTTTGCCTTCAACTGATGAAATATAATCTATTCCTCTCTGAAAGTTATAGTGAAGTCCAACAACACACAACTCACCCCTCCAATGATATTCATCACCGATTCTAATCCCCGGAAGACATCCTATTTGCTTGATTGTGTTAACCCATTTACCTGATACCTTAAGAATGTTGGCCACTCTGCCATCAGGCGCTAAGCCACGACATCTACCTTGTTCTGGGCTCATCTTGTGTTTGTTTGAGAGATAGTCCCGAAGCCCCTTGTCCTTCCGTAACTTTTTGTAGCATCTCAGAGCATCAGTGATATTTCTACGACAGTCATTCCATTCCGGAGTAAAAGTAGTGTCTTCGTCTTCGCTAGCATAAGAAGCCTTAACATGTCGCTTTTTTTTGCCAACAGGTCTTGCTTGGTTGGACTTAGATAATGCCCTCTCTTTTACTGGTTTTCGATGCGATGGCACCATGGTTAAGCCTGGTTACACCCCAAAAGAACGTTAAAAAGCAAGGCAAACCCCATAAAAGAAACTTGTGAGACCCAACACACACACACACACAAAAGAAAAAAAGAGCAAGAATGCAATTGCAACACTAAAGAAGTAAAAACAAGGCAAAGTCCATAAAAACAAACATTGAAAGCAAGGGAATAAGTTGAAAAAAAGAAAGCAAGAATGGCATTGCAACACTAAAGAAGTAAAAACGAGGCAAAGCCCATAAAAACAAACATGGAAAGCAAGGGAATAAGTAGAAAAAAAGAAAGCAAGAAAATCTAAAACAATGTTAAAAGGAGATGAAAAATGAAGAGTGTGTAAGGCAAATATGAACATGCAAGAAGTGAAACCCAACACAATAAAAACCAGAAACAAGTAAAAATTCAAGGTTTTCAAAGAAAGCTTCAATGGCAAAATGCAGTAAAATAAAAGAGAAAAAGAAATATTACCTGAACAAGCTTTTGCAAGAATGGAGAAATGGAGTGAAGCTTCAAATTTCACTCTTAAGCAAGAATTAATCGAAGCGGAACAGTTCAATATGGAGTGGTACTGTTTCTTGGCGCATAAACTACTGAGGAAAAGGCCTGAACAAAAAAATCATTAAAGAAATAGGAAAAAGGGTCTATTTCTATTGTATTGTTTTATTTTATAAAAAATAATTAAAGTGGGCTTTTGATTTTCTTTTTCTTTTTTTAATTTCGAAACAAGCATTTGATACTGGACCTATTCATGGGTTAGGTTATTTGTCCAGTTCTGAAGATTTATCCAAAATTTAAAAAAATTTAAGTAAAAATATTAGGCTCGAAAAATGAATTTAGGCCAAAAATTACGCCCGTTTAAAATATAGGTCGAGCTCAGGCTTGAACATTGAATGCCTAAGTTCGACCCAGCTCGATTTTAAGTTTATTTGTTATGTAATTTATAACACATAAAAAATAAATCGATACTAAATATATAATACTACTATAATTTAAAATAATATTAAGGTGGCTATATAAAAAAGTCAATAAATAAAAAATTATTAAATATTAAATTAAAATCATATAAATATTTTTTAAAAATAAAAAATTAATATGAGCATGCATTAAATAAGCTTGGGTTACTCATTTACAAATATTGGTGGACTTAAATAAAATTTATACTTTTATTTTGGGTTGACCGAGAGGCTTAAATAAGCATAAAGTATATTACTATTATGTTTAGACTTGACCCAAACCCTATCCAACCCATTAACACCTCTATTTCACACTGCAAAATAAATAAACTAAAATAATAAGACATAGCAAAAATCCCTTCCTTCTCTATGGTGTTGCACTGTTGTTGTAGTGTTGCTTGATTGATCGCTATTGCTCTCCACTCCTTGTATCATGGATACTAACCTTATATTGTAGCTTGCTTACCATCTTTTGCTCTGGACCATTTAGCTGACTTCTTTCAATAAGCGTGTTCTCTGCTTTCCATATTTGTCTTTCAAGGCCATTCTCTTACACTTTTGTACCTCAACCCTTCCTTTTTTGGCTTGTACAAATAATCTCAGTTACTAAAGTGAATTCTTCTCTTACTATTTTGTTGTCCCCACCAAAAGTCCCATTTGATCACATATAGAAAATGGAACTTTAAAACACGACATTTGTTCAATAGAAATGCTCGCTGACGTGAACTTTATCAATGTTTGTCATCCCTTACTGATAAGAGCTTAGTCTTCCAAGTTTACAGTCTCTCTTTCGTATTAGTAACTGCTGAGACAATTTTTTCCTCGCTTTCAGGTGTTATAGTTGAAAGCCAAGATACTTCCTAATTATTGTCAAATAAAAAATGAAACAATAGTCAAATACCATATAAACTTCACCAAATTCATGTTACTGTCGTAATTAGAAGCCAAATGCATTGCACTGAAAACACCACTCCATAAAATTTTCTACCTTAATTGCATTGTCCAATCAAAGTTTAAATTTCAGCAACCTGTATCACAATTTACATGGACATTTATTTAGTAATTGAAAAACAAGTCATGTCGATTCTCTAAAAAAAAACATTTATGCAAGGTTTATGAACTCAAATATCCATTCATTTCATTCTTTGTATCTTAAAATAAGCAATAGCCAAATTTTAAAATCCATTTAAAAATTCTATCAAGAGGTACTTATTTAAAACAAGAAAATGTTGAAACTCGTTAGATTGACATATTGTAAGTCTAGTAAGGGGGTTTACAAGGTAGAAGTGAATTTTAATTGAGTCAGTGATTTACCAGAAAATATATCACTGATTGTTCAGAGTTCACCACCATTTCCGTATTGCATTTTACCAAAACAATCTATTTTCTAAGATTCGTAGTGTAGTGATGTTTGAAGTGAAGATAGCCCCTTTCTTAATATTGATGCTTCTTGAATTTTTACCATTCCTTTATGGTGATTGCGCTTAATCATATCCGTTTAAAAAAGGGAAACTTAATTAATGCTAACATTTATAATAATAATAAAAATCCTTATATGGTAATATGCATATCCACCACCTATCTCTTTACATTATCATTTCCTGTTAGTGAAATAGAAGTTGATGTTTATCTTCACTAATAAAAAGAAAAAAAAAAATTAAACAATAGGGATTCATGGAGGACGTAAAGGAGGCACTCGATGGGGTCGAGGGTCACATAGACAACTGGAAGGAACAGTCCAGAGACTATGTGAAGATGTCTCTTAATTCGACCATGGACAAGGTAAACGAGTTGTTTAATTCACATAGAGATAAACTGTCGGACAGGAATGATGCTTTTGAGGCCATGATGATAGCTTTGAAGGAGGAAACAATGGCCACAACGATGGCTTTGAGCACAAGAATAGAGGAGCTCTAATTTAGACTCATCCAAAACTTTTTTTCTCACATGGAGGTTGAAACTAATTCAAAAATCTCATTGGTCTAGTTTTATCAAAGGAGCTTGGCATTTTACTAAGATCAGGGAATATGAGTTTTTTTTTTTTTTATAGAAATATTATAAAATTTTAATTAATTACGAAAATGGATTGTTTTCAACCGTATCTATCGCTATCGCCTGACACATCGGCAACATCACATTCTTCACCCCTTAATCGTCACTAGAGCTGATCATGGGCCGGGTCGGGCCCAAACAAGATTTTAGGCCCGTTTTCTAGGCCCGGGCCCGGGCCGAAATATGGGCCTAAAAAATTATCCAAGCCCAGCCCAAAATAAAATTGTTAAGCCTGAGCCTGACCCGGGCTGGCCCATATTAAATTTTTTTTAGCTCATTTTATTAAATAAAATTTTTTTAAAATATAATAAATCAAATACATAAAAACAAATATTAAAACAAATAAAAATTGATATTAAAACAATTCTTAAAACAATACACAAATTGAAAATATAATAAAAAGTTATTATATTAAAATTTTAAAATGATTAAAAATAAAATAAAATATAAATTATTATATAATTCGGGCCGGGCCGGGGCCTGGCCAAAAAATCTTGCCCAAGGCCCGGCCCGTTTTCTAAACGGGCCTTGTTTTTTTGTCCAAGCTCATTTTTCGGGCCTATATTTTTGCCCAAACCCTCTCATTTTTCGAGCGGGCCTTTGGGCCGGGCCGGGTGGCCCGACCCATGATCATCTCTAATCGTCACTCAATCATCAGATTTTTTTTTTGGTGCCACCATTGTATCAGGCAGTACCTGTATGTATTTTTTGAAATACCTGTGAAAAATACGAATATTCATGGTGTAGAAAAAAGGAAAAAAATATTTTTTAATGGGTGTCGATGTGTCAAGCGGCACCGATCAATTAAAAAAAATAGGTGAAACAAAAAAACAAAAGCTGAAAAGAAACGGTTGAAATATAAAAAAGAAAAAATAATAAAGGGGGATCTGTGACCGATGTTTGCTTCATAAGTGGTTCTTGTATTCTTGACTTGCCAGTACCAAATTGAATATGATGAAGGAAATATGAAAAAGAAAAGCTGTGTGGTGTTGGTACAATTACCTTTAGAGATTGAAATTTGAAACACTATCAAATATTGTTTTGCTACGAGATTGAAGATATGGAGATTTGTTAAAGTAGCACATTTTCACAGATAAAAAATATACTATAAATAAATGTTGTGAAGATGAATCCGCTGGACATGTTCTTTGTTTCTATTTGTTTACAAAGGCGGTGTAGGCAGATTTTAGTCTTAACTATTCACAAGTGAGGGAAGGATTCTGATATTTCCAATTATGACTGAAAGGGATCATTACTTCCTTTTCGGGTTTTGGTTTATTTAGTGCGAAAGCTCTTGTAACAACTCTTTGTTGGTTTATTTGGAAAGCTAGAAATTAATGTATGGCAAGGAACTTTTATCTATATTTAATACTATCGATTACTCTAACTTTTATCTATAAATAAATAAAAAGAACGCTTTCAACAAAAAAAACAAAACCTCTAGTGCAATTACGAAAAAAAATTAATTTTTAGATTTCACATTTAATTGACTTGCCTTCATGAATTATTACAAACCAATTTGTTGGATTCACGGGCAGATCTAATGTCATATTTTTTAAATCAAAATCGGGTGGATCTTTACTTGGAGTAGAGCATAAACCTAAAAAAATTAAATAAAAAAATGATAAAAACCATTCAGGAACAAGAAAATAACATTGTGATTTGGATTGAATCCCAATGAAAAAGAAATAGATCAATGAAAAGTTTGTGCAATAAGTTTAGCGAATTTTTTTCTATATTATAGATTATAAGAAAACAGGCCAAAACTCATCTTTCTTTAATTTTATTGAGTTTCATTTTATTCAAAAAATATAAGAAAAATCCCCTTCGTTAGAAATTAGAAGTTAGAAAAGGCACACTAGAAAAAACGAAAGATGGCTGGAATTTACAAATTGATTTTTTTTTCGCAATTTTTGTTAAACCGTATGCATCAAAAGGTGCATGTATGGCTACTAAGAGATACAATTTTATCCTAATCAATTGACTTTATCGAGAAAGGTTACTTTTTTTATGCTAAGAGGTTGATAGCGAGATCTCGAATCAACTTATTGGTCTTATGGTACATCTCAATATAGAGAATGATACCAAAGGTCTGTATTTGTTTATAAACTATCCTGACGGATGGGTAATACCCGGAGTAGCTGTTTATGATATTATGTAATTTGTGCAACCAGATGTGCATACAATATGCATGCGATTGGCTACTTCAATGGGATCTTTTCTCCTAGCCGGAGGAGAAATTACCAAACGTCTAGCATTTCCTCATGCTCGGCACCAATGAGGTGTTTTTTATTTGACGGAAAGAAAAAAGAAGACTATGTCTTCACCATATGAAATATGAATTAGTAAGCCATGACACTTCGAATTCGATATGAACTTTTTTTTTCTTCAAAATATTAGATTATGTATCGAAAGAGTAGTACGAGGGAAATAACATTTCCAATTTTATCTTAGCTGTTGTGAGCCTATCTCAGCGTCACAAACTTTTTTTCTTTTCACACCAGAGGCTATTAACAATATTTATGTTATAAAATAAAAGAGTATGAAAAAAGAGACTATTTTTTTTCTTTCTTTTTTTTCAAAAAAAAAAAAAGAAACTTTAGGATTGTTGAATCACAAACGAAATAAATGTATAAAGCAACGGAGCCATCATAGTATTTTTGAACTTTTTCGAGAAAAAAAACGGTGGTAATTGGATTATTTAGTGATCTGGGTCTAATAGACTAGAGGTGAGCGTTCGATCAAATCGAATAAAAAAATTTCGAGTTAATCGAGTTGACGAATTATATTTTATCATCCTAATTTGATTTGAAATTTTCTCGAATCGAGTCGAGTGAGATGGAATTCGAATCGAATCGAATATATTTGTCCGAGTTAAATTTTAAAAAATAATTTTGGGTCCTTGTAACCATTGTCACCTATCGTAATAAAATTTGTCCATCTTAACCAAATTTTTTATTAACTTTCATCACCAAATAATTTATTTATTAATCTTTTATATACGGGTTAGCTTCTTTGCTTGCTTAGTTGTTTCAATTATCTTCAGATTCTTGTCACTATGTATTTTGGAATTAAAAAATATATTAAATGTAAAAATGTGATTTTTTTTAATGAAAGTTATTTTAAAGATAAAATGTAAAATTGATACCAATATAAAATTTTAACATGAATATTTTATGGCATAATTAATAATTCAATTTTAATATAAATATTCAATATGACTAAACAATTCAATAATATAAATAATATAAAATGTGAAATTTAATTTAATAATATAAATAGTAGATATAAATAAAATTATTACTATTTATGTTTAGTGATTTTTTTCGGATAATTTTGATTTTTTATTTGAGAGTAAAGGGTGAGAAGTAAAAGTCTAGGGGAAAAATAAAAAGTTTTGGAGAATAAAATTTTGGGCAAAATACCCAAATATATCAAAAAAAAATTATTTACGGAAAAGGGCCGGTTTTTTTAAAATTTACGGAAAAGGGCCATTTCCCCACAAAACGCGTCCACGTCAGCGCGTTTTGTGGGGATGCAAAGAGAAAGCGCGCTCTCGGGGGGCGCTTTTGCCACATCAGCACAAAGCGCGATGACGAGGACGCGCTTTGCTGATGTGGCAAAAGCGCTCCAGTGGGCGCCTTGCCCTCGCTGGCGGTCAAAAAATTTTGACCGTTGGGCCTCCAACGGTCCAAAAATTTCCCTATAAAAACCCCCAACCCTTTTATTTTTTGCACACTTTAGTCCTTACTCAATATTCTCTCAACTTTCTCTCAAATTCCTCTCAAATTTCTCTTAAAGTCCTTGAAACTTCCTCTCAAATTTCAAAATAGTCCTTTAATATTTACAAAAAAAGCCCTTTTTAAATTTTTTTAATATATATTTTTTGGAAATTTTTAAAATTTTCGATCGTATTACCAATGGCCGGGGAATTAATTCATCTAGACGATAAGTACATCTCCGTCGATCAAATGCAAATGGTAATTTTAATTTTAATTTTTCAATATTATTTAATATTTTTTAGGTTTATGCAATTTTAATTAATTTTTATTTTATAATTTTTTAAACAGTCTGTAGATCGGGTGTTGCAATGCTATATTCGCAATATGCATGGTCCCTCATCGCTGTTGATCGAGAATTACCTACGGGAAGCGGGTTTTTGGCACGTGGCCACGATAGGGTGGGGTTCAAGTTGGGCCGAACTTGATCGGTCGCGTTGATAGAGAGGTGGAGAGAGGAGACGCACACTTTCCATCTTCCATGCGGAGAGTGTACCATCACTCTGGAAGATGTGCATTGCAATTGGGATTGCCGGTGGGCCGGTCGGTAGTCACCGGTCCGCAACTTCTACCGATTGGATGGCCGTATGCTACGAGCTTCTGGGTGTCATTCTGGATAACATTCATGGAGGTCGGATCGAGATGGCCTGGTTACGAGACACATTCCCGGAGTCGAATGATGGTTCGACCAAAATAGAAGGAATACGGTATGCTCGGGCATACATTCTTGATATAATTGGAGGCTATCTAATGCCGGACCTGTCTAGAAACCTCGTACACTTGAGATGGCTGCTGAAACTTGTTGATTTTAGAGCTGCCGGTGAATTGAGTTGGGGTCTGCCGTGCTATCAAAGTTGTATCGGGAGATGTGCGGGGCGACGCGGCCGAGTAAAGAGAAAATCAGTGGTTGCCTGTCACTACTGCAGTCATGGGCACGGTTTCGATTTCCATTTTTACGTCCTCGACTCGACTACCCATATTCATTCCCACTGATAACGAGGTAAATTTAATGTTATATTTTACAATTATTGCGTAGATTTATAGTATAATTGTATGCTAAAAATTTATTTAATTAGGTGGAACCATTCGGCGAGTTATGTTGGAATATCCTCCTCGCTTGAAGATATACGGCTTCTATTAGACCAACGGTCGGAATCACAAGTAAGTTTCAAATTTCGTATTTATAATTTAGTATTTCGTACTTAGTGTTTAGTATTATGTATATAACTAATATTTTGGTCATGTTAATATAGTTTCAATGGACACCGTACGAGGATCCGGCAATTCGGGCAGTAATTCCGGAGGAGTTCTTGCAAAATCCAAACATTTGGCACGTGAAGGTCCCATTGATCAACTATGCGACCGTGGAGATGCACCAGTCAGATCGAGTTCTGCGACAATTTGGATCCGACAACCAATTCCCGTGCCACCTGAGGTGCTCGATGATGAGCACAAAGTCGACTTACGGCAGTTGCACACGGGTTGGCCAAGATTTTGGTCAGCATATATCGAGATGTGGGAGAACTGGTATGACTATTTACCTATCCGGGAACCGATCATTGTTCCTGAGTTAGCGTGCGTGCCGGAATACATGCCATGGTTTAGGATCCATGGTAAGCCGTATTTGTTGTCGGAAGAAGAGAGGCGAAGGCAACTGCGTGAACAAAGGGAACGACGGGGCCCTTTAAATCCAAAGAGAAGGGGTGATGAGACGGGACCATCAACAGCGCCGACACAGTCACCGGGCCCATTAACAGCACCCACACAGTCACCGGGCTCATCACTTCAGCCGACGACATCGACATCACAGCCTTTGGCCTTTATGCCAGGTGCGTACCCTAGCCCTTATATGTATCCTAACCCATATATGTTTCCTTTTCCCAGTCCCACCCCAGGTTGGAATGCATGGCCCGGTTCGAGTCCGTTCCCGACTACTCCGACTGGCCAGCCGATCTTGAGGCTGTCGTCACGTGAGGGATCACAGGAGGCGCCGTCAGGGAGCACTTCTTTTTACCAGTCTCCTTCGCCATACGGGATTCAGACACCTCCGCCGTGGTTTATGCAAACACCTCCGCAGTCGTTATTTTATCAAGGTGTGTCATCCTCCCAACACCCACAACCAGACCCACTGCCGGAGGAACCAGAATCCCTGCCCGAGGTTCCACGACCCCGCGGAAGCTAGAAGAAGGAGGAATCCGGTAGCAGAACCGCCGACCACCCCGTGTGTGATTCGATTAACCGGCATCAACATTGATTCGGACGGGCTTTTTTTTAATGATTTTTTTATTTTTTTAATAAAATAAAAGTTGTTTTTTATTTGTGTTTGTAATTTAATTTTAATATCTTCAATAGAATAGAATTTGTTTATTTTTTATATGTAATTTAATTTTAATTTTTTTAATAAAATAAAAAGTTGTTTTTTATTTTTTATTTTTTGTAATTTAGTTTTAATATATTTAATAAAATAGAAGTTGTTTATTTTTTTATTGTAATTTAATTTTAATATCTCTAATAAAATAGAAGTTGTTTATTTTTTTATTGTAATTTAATTTTAATATCTTTAATAAAATAGAAATTGTTTAATTTTTTTATTGTAATTTAATTTTAATATATGTAATAAAATAAAAAGTTGTTTTTCATTTTTATTTTTTTAATTTAGTTTTAATATATTTAATAAAATAGAAGTTGTTTATTTTTTTATTGTAATTTGATTTTAATATCTTTAATAAAATAGAAGTTGTTTATTTTTTTATTGTAATTTAATTTTAATATATGTAATAAAATAAAAAAGTTGTTTTTCTTTTTTTCTTTTTTTGTAATTTAGTTTTAATATATTTAATAAAATATAAGTTGTTTATTTTTTTATTGTAATTTAATTTTAATATCTTTAATAAAATAGAAGTTGTTTATTTTTTTATTGTAATTTAATTTTAATATATGTAATAAAATAAAAAAGTTGTTTTTCATTTTTTATTTTTTGAAATTTAGTTTTAATATATTTAATAAAATAGAAGTTGTTTATAATTTTTTGTAATTTAATTTTAATATCTTTAATAAAATAGAATTTGTTTAATTTTTTTATTGAAATTTAATTTTAAAAATAAAAGTCCAATATTTGTAATTTTATTGTATCTTAAATGTTTTTTTTTCCAAATTAGTCCTTTTACAAAAGTTCACCGTTTTCATCAACAAATAAATAGAATTTACATAGACACCAAGAGACAAAAAAAGTTAAGAAGACTGTCAACTATTCCGAGATGGACACGAGCGAGATGTATGGCCTGGGTTTCTACACCATCCGCACAACCTACGTTGGTTGGACGTTTCTCGGATATCCATATTATTGCGTATTCTAGTCGAGCAAGGTCGACCTTTTAGTTTGCGCCTCAATTATCTATCCGGCAACAGCTTATACGGTGCAAGCGATACCGACGACCACTTATGTTCATTTGGAACTGGTGGGAATACGTGTCTCCACACGTTGTACATGTTTTCTATTTTATACACTTTGTCGACATAGCTCATGGGATCAAGACTAGAGGTGTACATGGGCCGGGCGGCCCGGCCCGGCCCGAAGGCCCGCCCGAAATGTGGAAGGGTTTGGGCAAAAATATAGGCCCGAAAAATGGGCTTGGACAAAAAAATAAGGCCCGTTTAAAAAATGGGCCGGGCTCGGGTAAGGAATTTTTGGCCCGGGCCCGGCCCGAATTCACTAAAGGAAAAAAAACTATTTTTTTTTAATATTATTTTCTTATTGTTTTTCTCTTTATTTTGCTACCATTTTACTATTATGTTTCTATTATTTTGTTGTTATTGTTTAGATATTATATAAAACTTATTTTATTATTAATTTTGTTATTATTTTAAAGACATTTGTTAATTTTGTTATTATTTTAGAGGCATTTGCTTGTTAAGTTGCATCTATTTTAGTGTTATTTAAGTCTACATATTTTTTAAAATTTATTTTCAATTTGTTGAAAAATATTTATTTTTATTTTTTAGTATTTTTGATATATTATATATATTTAAAAATTATATAAAATAATATAAAAAATTAATACGGGCGGGCCGGGCCGGTCCGGGCCCGGGTTTTAGTATTTTTATATGGGCCAGACTTGGGCAAAATTTTAGGCCCATTTTTGGACCCGGCCCGGCCAGAGCCCAATGAACGGGCCTAAATTTTTAGTTGGGCCTGGCCCGAACCCGGCCTGGCCCGGCCCATGTACACCTCTAATCAAGACGGAGATTCTGACAAGCCGCAAGTACATGAGCGCATGGGTAACAAAGTGCATCAAATATCCCACAGTCGCAGGTCATATTTCTCAAGTGTACACGATATTGCCCGCCAACAATACCTTGGTTCAGTCTGTCAAACTCCGTCACACGAAACCATAGGTTGTCGCGATCGTGACACACTGTGTGCATGGTGTTGGCCCGTGCCTCCCCTGTTAATTTTTCCCAAGACCTTCGCGCTCCATACATGGCCTCCTTGCATTTGGCCTTTATAACTCGCTGCTCGCTTCGGAAATAGTGCCGCTAAACAAAAATATGTCTCTCGCACAACCGATGTTATCGGCAGATGACGCGTTCCTTTTAGAACAGAATTTATGCATTCGGCCAGGTTTGAGGTCATATGACCATATCGTAGGCTGCCGTCGTATGCTTGTGTCCACTGTTCGAAAGGAATATTGCACAGGTAGTTTGCGCCTTCTTCGTTATCTGATCGCAAACTCACCAATGACTCCCAAAACGGTCCTTATTGATCTCGTACCTACCAATATACGTTGATAGCGAATATTACATACCACTCTTCAATTAAGAATAAATTGAATATTACAAACGAAATTATATTAATAGATATTACATACCTATATTGGTCACTTGCTGTCGCTGACTTCTAAATCGATGTTGTCCGTAGTAGTTGGATGCAACATGCCTTAGGCAATATCGATGGTGTGTGCGATGCCAGAGGCTTCCCTGTCGCTCTATTGCGGCTAGTATTCTAGGGCCCCCATCCGATATAACGCATATATCAGGTTGGGGGCAGACATGCCACCTTAACCTAGATAGGAAGAAATCTCAGTCATCAGCTGACTCCCCCGGTGTTATTGCGAACGCAATCGAAAGGATTCTCCCACTGCCGTCCTGTGCCACAGCTAGCAATAGCCGATGCGTATATCTACCATACATAAAGGTACTGTCAATTTGTACCAATGGCTTGTAGTATATAAATGCATCTCGGCATTGCTTAAATGTCTAGAAAAGACGCTTGAACACTGCGCATCCACGGAGCAAACGATCGTTGTAGTACGCCGGTTCCGTTTCAAGGTCTGTTATCTTTGCTCGGGACATATCTCTCTCAAAGACTGACACCACTACCACACTTCATTATATGAAGCGTCCCACCGACCATGCAACTTTTTCAATGCCTTCTGCTTGGCTATCCAAGCCTTCCTGTAAGAGGGCGTGTACCCCAATTGGCTACGAATATTGTCAATTAAGGCCGGTACTGTAGTCTTGGGATCGGCCTTCACCGTCGGTATTATTAAGTCAGCCAACATATCTGAATCCATCTTCGGATGATCTTGTGTAACACTTGTCAACGAAGTACGTTAAGCATTTGGCAACATTACGTAATATTAGTATTATTCAAAAATATTGAACACATAGTGGTACTGTACCGGCAAGACATGTATGTGGACCTTTGTACTTTTTGATCTCCCACAAGCCTGTCATTTTCCTCAACGAGGCCATGATTTTCCATGAACATGTACCGTCATGCACTGCACACTTCGCCTCGTACTTATCGAGCTTGGATTTAACCACGTTGTAGTTAACCCCATGCTTGATGCTGCATTGTTTCAATGCAGCAAAAAAAGCATTCTTGTTGAAAAACTCGTTACCAACTTCTAATTCACCCAAATCTAACGACGAAGTTGTACGGTCACGCGTCCGGTGTGGTAGTTCAAGAAATTCCAATGCATTGTCTTGAGATAGATCGACATTATGCATGTGGGCTGGAGGCGAGTACGCCCTGAATAGCGGATTTTCTTCTTCTTCGTCTGAACCGCCCTCAACATCTTCAGGTATGGTTGGAATAGGCTCCGGTTCAGAAAATAATCCAACTTATGCACCATCGGGCCCGGGCTCTCGAGGTGGATCCACATCTGACTCATCATCCGATCCACCATAATCTGCAATGAACGAGGGCCCCTCGCCGGTGGATGTCGTGGGGAGTACGTTATCCCTCCTTAAACATCTTTCGTAACATTCTCAATCATATGTGGATTGCCAACCACTAGAAGTTGATGACGTTCCCCAATACGTATTTCTATCATCGGACGTCGAAGGAAGGATATGCATGTCTCAGCCACCAACCGAGTTTCGTGCAGGGGTTATGTTTTCCATACTACCACCAAACACAGGCACTTCCGTATTCTCGCCTCTCACTAACAGAGTGTCACCAGGGTCGTGTATTCCTCCTCGTAAGTAGATGTTGAGGTCGAAGGAAGATCACTTGGCGATGAAAATTGTACATATACCTCAAGATAGGGTGATCCTTTGGAAAGATGAGTCTCCACCATTGCCTCAAAGCTCCGAGGACCTTTGATGTCGAATGATTCATATCTCACCGGATCAACCGAAGCGCAAAATCTATACTTAATAGACTGAACTTTCATTGGCGTTGTTTCGAAGATTTTACGCCTAATTCTTTTGCGAAGTTCTAACAAATCTATGTTCCGATTAAAACCCGATCAGCGTATTTGTGTTCTCACGATAAAAAATAACACCATTTTTGGTGTCACAAACCTCACAATCGTAGTAAATAACAGCATTAATACGTTCACTCATTTTCATTTTCTATTTTTCTTTTGCCTCAATTTCTGTTATGCAACCTGAGAATGAAATTTGGTTGATTTATAGTCTAAGGATTGTCACAGAATACTGTAGCAAAAGAGCGTCCACGCGGGAGCTCTTTTTCAAGACTCCTGGCGACGGTGCATCCCGCTTGAAGCGTTTTGCAATCGTTTGTTCGTAAACGTCTTCTCAAAATTATTTTACCGAGACTATCGTAGCAAAAGAACGCCCACGTGGGAGCTCTTTTCGTACTCCTCGGCGGCGGTGCATCCTGCTTGAAGCGTTTTGGGCAATCGTTTGTTCGTAAACGTCTTCTCAAAATTATTTTGCCGGAGACTATCAGAGCAAAAGAGCGCCCACGTGGGAGCTCTTTTGAGTACTCTGCCGACAAAGTGCATCCGCTTGAAGCGTTTTGGGCACTATTTGTTCGTAAACGTCTTCTCAAAATTATTTTTCCGGAGACAAGCGTAGCAAAAAGAGCGCCCACGTGGGAGCTCTTTTTTTCGTACTCTGGCGATAGTGCATCCGCTTAAAGCGTTTTGGCCATTGTTTGTTTGAACGTATTCTCAAAATTATTTTGCAGATACAACTGTCAAAAAAATTCAAATAATTTTTTTTCTAATTTATTTTGCCCAAAACCCTTAAATATATTTTTACTAAACCCTAATTAACCCTAATCTACTTCATTAAATTTCCCCTAAAACCCCTAAATCTAATGACCCTAAAAAAATCATAAACCCTAGCCCAGAAACCATAAAATTTCATACACTAAAACTAAAAACAGTTGAAAAGGCAGACGGGAAGGAGGGCAAAAGCGTGCCCCTGGGGCGCTTTTGCCACATCGCAAAGCGCGCGTCCTCGTCAAGGCTTTGTGCTTTGATGTGGCAAAAGCGCTCCCAGGCGCGCTCTTTGCATCCCCACAAAACGCGCTGACGTGGACGCGTTTTGTGGGGAAATGATCCTTTTCCATAAATTTTAAAAAAACCGGCCCTTTTCCGTAAATAAAATTTTTTTTTGGTATATTTGGGTATTTTGCCCTAAAATTTTGAGGGAAAGTAAATAGGGGAGTGAAATTTTGAAGGAAAATATTAAAAAAATTGGAGGGGAGATGGGTTTGGGGTAGATGAGGGGTGAGATGGGAAGGAGTAAAAGTTTTAGGGAAAAGTGGGAGGAGTAAAAATTTTGGGGAAAATAAAAGTTTTGAGGGTTTTGGGAGTAAAATTTTGAGAAAAGTAAATGGGAGAGTAAAATTTTGGTGGGAAATGGATTTTGGGTAGATTGGGGGGTTGAGATGGGAGGGGAGTAAAAGTTTTAGGGGGAAAGTGGGAAGGAGTAAAAGTTTTGAGGGAAAAGTAAAAAGGTTTGGGAATTTGGGGTAAAAATGTAAAATATTATAGTTTGATATTCGAATTATTCGAATTATTCGAGTTATTCGAATTCGAAAACTCAACTCGATTCGAACTCAAAATTCGAAAAAAAAATCGAGTTGACTCGAATAACTCGATTCGTTTAACTCGAAATTCAATTTTTTTTTTTGATTTTTTCGAGTCGAATCGAGTTTTGTTCACCCCTATAATAGACGCTCTCTATATTTTCTCTTTTTCTTTTTTTTTTGATGAAAGAAAAAAGAGAATTCCATTGTAAAGCCGTATGCAATGCACAAAAAATTCTTGTACGGTTGTTCAATTCTATCTTTTTTTTTCTTATTATTTTTTAGCTATTCTTCTCGCCTCATTATGTGAGTTAGAAGAACCTTTTATTATGTTATATCATCAGGGTATTTATCCATCAACTTGCTAGTTCTTTCTATGAGGCACAAACAGGAGAATTTATCTTGGAAGTGGAAAAACTACTGAAACTTCGCGAAAGCCTCACAAGGGTTTATGTACAAAGAACAAGCAAGCCCCTATGGGTTGTATTCGAAGACATGGAAAGATATGTTTTTATGTCAGCAATAGAAGCCCAAGCTCATGGAATTGTGGATCTTGTAACGGTTAAATAAGTTAAATAACAAATAGTAATAGCAACGATTTAACACCAATCCACAATTTAATTAAGATTGATTTAATCCCTCTTCTTACTTTCCTTCTTAACTTAAGCCTAAGGGGTTAATATTTTATTAATCTATTAAATAGAAAAAGAAGTAATTCATTATCATCTGGTTAGGATCGATCTAAACCAGTTTATTATGTATATGATTCAGTATGCCAACTATTAAAAAACTTATTAGCAATGCAAGACAACCAATTAGAAATGTCACGAAATTCACTGCTCTTGGGGGATGTCCTTAGCATCGAGGAACATGTACTAGGGTGTATGTACGACTTGTTCAGATCATGGGCTGAGAAAAAAGAAACAACCTTTTCAGTATCAATGATCCGTACCAGTGAATAGAATGGGGTTCGCCCGTTCACTTTCTAAAAAAGATAGATCTACCATATCCTTCTATTGTGTATGAAATTTATGGTTTCCATTGGCACAAATCCAATCTTGGAATTTAAGATGAGAAAAAATTCCCCATTGGTGGCAAATGCTTATCCATTAAGCAAGGAAAATCCTATTTAAAAAGCAAAAATATTATGATTCGACTCTTGTAAAGAACGAACTAACAGGGTTAGCTGCCCAAGTAATTCTCATCCTTACATACCGTTACTATATAAGATAGATATTGTTGTGAAAGATCTATTATTGGAAAATTTATGAGTAGAGCCGAAGAGTGTGAACTGTACAAGTTACTAATTAAATGAAGGAATGAGCTCCGGTGTATAGAGAGGACCTCACTGTTTAAGAAGTAACCATAGAAACGATGGAACCCACTATTTATTTATTTATTTATCCATTTCTATTTACTCCTTTATTTTAGTTAATATGCTCTCTTTTTTTATACCTAGTATCAATACAATTTCTTATTTCAAGACCAAATGAAATGCCTAGAACAAAGAAAATATCGTGGTCGGGACGGTTAGAGCAGCAAAAGCCATTGGAATTTTAATTTTATACATTGGAAGAATCCGTTTTGTTATTAATAGACTAAAAAAGAATCACTGAAAGAAAGAATTAGTTATTCATCAAAATTTCTTTTATTCAATGACTAGAATTAAACGGGGATATATAACTCGTAGACGTCGAACAAAAATTAGTTTATTTGCATCAAGCTTTCGAGGGGCTTATTCAAGACTTACTCGAACTATTACTCAACAAAGAATAAGAGCTTTGGTTTTGGCTCATCAGGATAGAGATAGAGATAGGAAAGAAAGGGATTTTTGTCATTTGTGGACTAGTCGAATAAATGTAGTAATTCGCGGAGTGGGGGTATCCTATAGTTATAGTAAATTAATACACAATATGTACAAGAAACAGTTGCTTCTGAATCGTAAAATACTTGCACAAATTGCTATCTCAAATAGGAATTGTCTTTATATGATTTTCAACGAGATTAGAAAATAAGGAGATCAAAAGGAATCCGATGAAATGCTTCAAATGAAATGGGGTTTCCTCGAGAATGAATTCAGAAAAGGTAGAGTAGAAATTAATACGATAAAAATTTTTGATTCTGATAAGTTCATCAAAACAAGATGAGCGAAGACGTTCAATAAAAAATAAAAAAAATATTAAAACCTAACTTTTGAAACTTAAAAAGTAGAGATTAAATTTTTAAAAATACAAGTAGAAGGACTAAATTCTTAATTTTTTAAAAGTACAGGGATTATAGGCACATTTTAACCAAAAACCTAGTTTGCAGGTTAATTTTTAAATTGAATTTAGAGTTTAAAAATAAATACGAAAATTCAAAAAAGTACTGCAAAATTATTGCTTTCTACTAAGGTTTTTCGATAACTCAAAGGGCAGTTTGGTTTCGCCAAGACACTGTTCTTCTCTGGTGTTGGTGTTGTTGGGTTGATGGGTTCAGCTGTGCCAAATCACCACAGCTGCTTCTCCCCGCCACCAGCTCCGCCTTCAAGGAACCCCCCATCTATTACTTTCCATTTCCCAGCTGAGAAATCCCATCAAATTTATCTTTAAGGGCAAAAAAAAAAAAAAAAAAAAAAAAGGAAAGAGAGAGAGAGAGAATAAAAAGATTGATTCTTTGGTTCTTATGTCATTCAGAAACCCTGTCATCTATGTAATGCGTCTAGATTGAAGCATGTATGGTCTGAAACAACTTCCAAACTCATGAGAACTGGCAATTTTCGGTTTGCAAATGATGCTGTCTGCCCTTCGTGTTCATCTTACTTATTCTTCAATGCGGAAGAACAAAGAAAAGAGTTTGGAATTGCGGGTAATAGTGGATCATCCAAGATATATACTTACAGGAGAAATTCATTTAACACAAGGAAATTGCCCAACACCCTTATAGATGTCAATGTGTTGTATGTTTTCGCTTGTGAAAACAATTACATGTTCATTCAACAAAAGATTGAATTATCTGTATAAAAACGAAAAGTAAATTATATAATTTGCAGAATTTATGTTGCACAACTGGCAACACAAGGGAAGCTCTTGCTTTGGTTTCATTGTAGTTTTAGAAACTGTGGGTTGATATTTGATTACCGGTTATGCATATTGTATTTGGACTCTGTCAAAGAAAACTAGGTGCCGCTACAAGTTACTGGTTCCTCCAAGCACCCGCAGTTGGTACATCAGGCACAATATTTAGATTAGTAACTCAGCTCGAACTTATTCGCAAAATAAGATTAATGTTCATAAGAACCTCTTCCAACTAATGAATGTCTGCCTTGAAATTTAGGTTTTCTTTCGAAATAGATTGTTTGCTTTTATTGCCTGTCTTTGTCTCATTTGACATTCTCTTGGTTGTCTAGGTTGGTTCCGTTGCTGTGTTTGTAACGAGATATAGAGGTATGATCAGAGATGCCAAAGAAGATCTGCAACACAGCACAAGTTATTTCCACAAACCCAGTATGATTCTAAGTTTTCGCTACTCTATGTTTGAGAACCTAAAACCATATAATTAACTATCAAAAAACCTGTCTCATACATACCAAATGCAGTCCCTAGAGTTAGATGCCTTCGTAAGTCTAGATTTATTCAAGTTTCTGCCATGTTACTGCTTGATACAATGATTTCCTTGAAGAAAATCGTAGTATCTAGTAATCCTCCAGCCTACTTTCTTAGTGCATCAAGTTCTTTTGCTCTTATTTTTCTGAGCTCAGTTGTGATGATTGTTGATCATGCAGGTTATTAGGCTAATGTCAAGAGGCGTCGATAATTGTGGTTATGTAAGTCTCAACTACAATGCCTTCTTTTACGTGTACTTGTAGTATACCCATATTTAAAGTAACCGTTGTGTATCATAAGAATCTCCTTATACTTCATTAATACAGACATTTACAGTTTTACTTCCGAGATTGTTTAACATCTTAACTTACAATTTCAGATAGGAGGCTTGATTTTAGGAGCAGCAGTTTACTGGTCTGTATGACCTCCATGGAAGTATGAATCTATGGCCAGCAATGGCCAAAGAATATTCTCAGACTGAAAACCATTTTTTACCTTACTGACAGAAAGCTGAAACCTCGATGAACCAGTGTAAGTATTGACAATTGTGACACAGTCTCTGATTTAAATTGGTTGCAGCTATCCTATATGCAAAGTATAGCAAGGGGTTTGCAGGGTAGAAGTGAATTCTAATCGAACCAGTGATTTACCAGAAAATAATCGAAGGGATGATGGTGATTTCCCTAGCTATATTCTGATACATCACTGACCGTTCAGAATTCACCACCATTTCTGTATTGCATTTTAGCAAAACAATCTGTTTTCTGATATCTGTAGTGTAGTGAAGTTTGGAGTGAAGATGGCCCTTTTTTTATATTGAAGCTCGTTGAATCTTGACCATTGATTTATGATTATTACACTTAATCATATCCGTTAAAAAATGGGAAACTTAATTAATGCTAGCATTTATAAAAATTCCTTATATGGCATTATGCATATCCACCACCTACCACTTTAGATTATCATTTTGTGTTAGTGAAATAGAAGTTTCTGTTTATCTTTACTAATACAAAAAAATATAACCGCGTTTGGTGCATGAGTTAATTGTAGACAATAAAATTATGGAATTATATTAGATTTTTTAGAAAATACAACTTGAACTACATGCAGGGAGGCTCAAGTGGTATCATACTTGCAAGTAGATTGCCTATATAACTTAGGTTGGTGCTTCAAGCCTCCTCACACATAAATGATTTCCATAATTAACGTTAGACACTATAGTGGCACCTCTCCAGTGAGTTTTGCAGGTCATATCTCCGTTAACCGAGGTGCTCTCGACTCTACGAATCCACGCCTACGGCAGGCCTCTTAAAGCAGTCGGGCTCTCAGCAACTTCAGAAGGATAAAACTCCGCCATGGGAAAAATGCCTTACATTGTTAGGGGTTCAATTGTCTTATTGACAAAAGAGAGATTTGGAGGTTGGCCACATCTTCTCTTTTGCATGCTAATATTGGAAACCTTATCATATGGTTTCGAATTAGATGATTTCAAATTTCTCAACTAGGAAGTTTATTTCTATATTTGATTTAATAGAATTTGTTGTTTTCAGGTCAATTGTTATTCTTTGAATTCTGTTGGACCTACTATGGAGAATTTAAGCGGTCCAAGAAGATCCCTTGCAGTTTACTTCACCTCTGCTCTTTCAAGTAACAACTCTTAAACTCATTACAGTATCTTATAAATTGCTGGTTGTGCAAAGCACCTGCTATTGGTGCATTAGGTGCAATCTCTGGATTAGTGAGTCATCTCGAACTTATTCGCAAAATAAGATTAATGTTGATAAGAACCTGTTCCAACTAATGATTGTCCGCATTTAAAATCTAGGTTCTTTTTTTTGCTTGGGAAATTGATTGTTTGCTTTTATCCCCGGTCTTCTTCTCATTTGACAATCTCTTGGCTGTTTAAGTTGGTTTTGTTGCTGTGTTTGTCTTGAGACAGAGGTTTGGTCAGAGATACCAAAGAAGATCTGCAGCACATGGCACAAGTTATTTTCCCAAACACGGTATGATTCAAAGCTTTTGCAATTCAATGTTTGAGATTCGGAGGAACCGTAAAAGACATGTCAATAAACCGGGCTCATATATACCAAATGCAGTCCCTAGAGTTGATGCCTTAGTAAGTCTAGATTTATCCAAGTTTCTGTTATGTGACTGGTGTGATAGAATGACTACCCTGAAAAAAGGTGTAGTCTCTACCGCCCTCATGTTGACTTTTCTTAACGCATCAGATGCTTTTGCACATGCATTTCGCATGTTAGTGGTAATGAATGTTTATCATGCAGGTTATTGGGCTAATGTCTAGAGGCATTGATAATTGGGGACACATAAGTTTTAACTATTACACGTGTGCTTGTAGTATACCCCTATTTAAAGTAACAGTTATGTACCATAAGAATCACCATACTTCTTCTTTGATACAGACAGTTACGGTTTTACTTCTGAGATTGATCAAAATCTAATCTTACAATTTCAGCTATGTGGCTTCTTGGAGGAGCAGCAGTGTCCTGGCTTATAGGACCTGCATGGAAGTACGATTTTGACTCAGTCAAAGAAAACTAGGTGCCGCTACAAGTTACCGGTTCTTCAAAGCACCCGCAGTTGGTACATCAGGCGTAATAATTGGATGAGTAAGTCATCTTGAACTTATTCGCAAAATAAGATTAATGTTCATAAGAACCTGTTCCAACTAATGATTGTCTGCCTAGAAAATTTAGGACTTTGGTGAGGAATAGCTTGCTCTGAGACATACAATAGAACCGGTCAACAGTAAGAGTTCATAACTTAAAATCTACATTGACAACTCAATTTCAATGCTTAATTATGGAATTAATTTTCCCGTGTTTTGGAGAATGATTTACAGGAAGAATTCATTTTTCACCAAACAAACATGAGAAAACAATGAAAATGTTTTTCTTAAAACTTTTTACAAGTAAACAAACAGAGCCTTAATTTCTATTTAAATTGTCTATTTTTATAAGGACTAGTCTCATCCAACACAGCTTAACTGAAATTCTATAGGTTGGCATGGTGACAGCTTAGAATTGCTTATGCTTATCTCAAGTTGTTTACTGTTACAAGTCACAAACCAAAAAAATAACTCATCAAAATACATTCGAACCACAGAACCTTAAAGTTCGCAAACTCTCTTCCGGAAAAAATTGAACTTGAAATCTTAAAATTTCGAATTCTCTTCCTTGCCATTAAACCAAAGAACCAATGCCTCATTGGCAAATGATTTATAAGTATATGTAAACTGAATTCTATTTTTTTTCTTCGAACTCTCAAATAATTCATACGATTAACTCGTGCATCAAACTCGGTTAATCCTTTTGTATTAGTAGAGGTGACAGCAACTTCTGTTTCACCAACACTAAAGGATAATCCAAGGTTAATGGTGGATGGTGGATATGCATACTGCCATATAAGTATATTTTATAAATGTTAGCATTAATTAGGTTTCCTTTTTTTTCAACGGATATGATGAAGTGTAAGAAACATAAATGAACGGTCAAGATTCAACTAGCTTCATTATAACAAAAAGGGCCATCTTCACTTCAAACATCACTACACACTATAGATATCAGAAAATAGATTGTTTTGGTAAAATGCAATGCAAAAATGGTGGTGAACTCTGAACGGCCAGTGATGTATCAGAAAATGGGTAGGGAAATCACCATTTCCCCTTCGATTATTTTCTGGTAAATCATTGATTCGATTAGAATTCACTTTTACCTTCTAAAGCCCCCTACTATACTTTGCATATAGTATAGTATGTCTAGAATCAATTTAAATCAGAGCTTGTGTCACAATTTTCAATACTTACACTGGTTCATCGAGGTTTCCGTTTTCTGTCAGTAAGGTAAAAAAGTGGTGGTCGGTCTAAGAATATTCTTGGGCCATCACTGGCCATAGATTCGTACTTCCATGCAGGTCCTATAAGCCAAGACACTCTTGCTCCTCCAAGCAAGCCTCCTAGCTGAAATTGCAAGTTAAGATTTTAAGCAATCTCAGTAGTAAAACTTTAAATACAGGTATACTACAAGTACACGTGTAAGAAGGACAGTAGTTAAGACTTACATGACCCCAATTATCAATGCCACTTGACATTAGTCCAATAACCTGCAGGATCCGCATTCATTTCCAGTGAGCTCGGAAAAAATAAGAGCAAAAGCATTTGATACTACAATTCCTTCTAGGAAATCATTGTATCAAGCAGTAACATAGCAGAAACTCTTTTTTTTTAAAGCATTTGATAGGCTGTTTAGGGTTCTCATACATTGAGTAGCAAAAGCTTTGAATCATACCATGTTTAGGAAAATAACTTGTGCTATGTGTTGCAGATCTTTTTTGGCATCTCTGATCATACTTCTATGTCTCATGACAAACACAGCAACAGAACCAACCTAGATAACCAAAAGATTTACAAAATGAGAAAATTGAGGTTCTGGAATAAATAAATAAATAAATAAAAGCCAAGTATTTCAAGGCAGACAAATATTAGATGGAACAGCTTCATATGAACATTTATTTTATTCTGTGAATAAGTTTGCGAGGACTTACCAATCCAAAGATTGCGCCTGATGCACCAACTGGGGGTGCTTTGCAGAACCAGTAACTTGTAGCGGCACCTAGATTTCTTTCAACTGATTGAGTAAAAATTGTACTAGCAGGCAAGCAATGTATAATCTACTGTAATGAGTTTACGAGTTGTTACTTGAAATAGCAGATGTCAAGTAAACTGCAAGAAATCTCCTTGGACCACTTAAATTCTCCACAGTAGGTCCAACAGAATTCAAAGAATAACAATTGACCTGAAAACAACAAATTCTAATCAATCATATAGAGAAATAAACTTCCTACTTGAGAGATCCTAAATCAAACCATAAGGTGCCTTATATTTGCACGCAAAAGAGAATATGTGGCCAGCCTCCAAATCTGTCCTTTCTCAATAAGACTATTAATCTGTATGCAATATGCATAACCAGTAATCAAAGATTAACCCACATTTTCCAAAACTACAATGAAACCAAAGCAGATACGACTACGAAATTTCCTTCACGAATCGATCTGAATCTCACCTTAGCTCCCCAAAGCAAGAGCTTCTCTTGTGTTGCCAGTTGTGCAACATAAATTCTGCAAATAGTATAATTTAGTTTTCATTTTCTTTTTTCAAAAACAATTCAATATTTTGTTCATCATGGAAAACTTACAAGACATGAATAGCTAAAAGGATGTTGGTCCATTTCCTTGTGTTGAATGAATTTCTCCTGGAAGTATCCATCTTGGATTTGAAGAAACATAAGTAAGATGAACACGACCAACAGACAACATCATTTGCAAATCGAAAATTGCCAGTCCCCATGAAGTTGGAAATTGTTTCAGACCATACATGATTCAATTTAAGCACATTACATAGATGACAGAGTTTCTATAGATAATACAAAGAGTTATTGAAGAACAAGGGGCTTCGGGACAAAGTGATCACGTTAACATAAGATGAGCCCAAAACAAGGTAGATGTCGTGGCTTAGTGCTTGATGGCAGAGTAGCCAACATTCTTAAGGTATGAGGTAAATGGGTTAACACAATCAAGCAAATAGGATGTCTTCCGGGGATTAAAATCGGTGATGAATACCATTGGAGGGGTAAGTTATGTGTCGTTGGGCTTCACTATAACTTTCAGAGAGGAATAGATTATATTTCATCAGTTAAAGGCAAAACCTTGGTGACTAGCATTGTCGACTCCCGCCGATATGAAAGGGGTATAATAAGTAGAGTTCCTTGTCCTAATTTGACATACACGAGAGAATGTGAAAATAGAGATCAAAGGCTTGAAGGTGGAAACCTTGCATTGAAAAATAATTCACGTTACAAAAGACCTACGAGGGTGATATGTAAGTACGACAGTGATAATAATGCGAATGCTTCTGAGTACAAGTTTATGTATGAAGGATTGTACCAAGTGAGCAAATGTGAAATAAATTTAAATGCTTAAATTGTTTATGTATTACTTTAAAATAAGATAAATCAATAAATTTAAATGCTTATTTTTTTCAATTCATTTTTATAATGTAAGGCACTAATTAATTTCTTATAATAAGCGTACCAAGTATTTTAACAAAAAAGAATTTCCTAGAAACTACATGCTAAGCTATGGCATTGAAGACAATATTAGTGCACTACTACTAAACAACTTAATTGCATATCGATTTTTCAACTTCAAAATGCTATAAAATCTAAACTACAGTATATATGAAGGCATTTGGTGAAATCAATCATTTCTTTCCCTCGTTCAAGTACTATTTACAGATCAAAATAAGAAAGCAATTAGTAGCATAGGAGTAACCAACAAGAAAGCAATTAGTAGCATAGGAGTAACCATTGTCAATGCCAAAGCTGCAATTACTTTATACTACTATTTATAGACCAAATCAGTCAAAGAAAAGAAGGCAAATTTGGTGATGATGATGTCTGCTCATTGTTCAATTGTCGAGTATTAAATGCCAGCTTCATCAAAACTAATGCCTCCGGATTCGTTTTTGCTTCCATTTGGAATCATATTGTTGATGATCCTCCAACATATCAAGTTGGAACTTGTACATAGAAAAACCAGACTCAATTTCTTTGTCAAATCTGGTCACTCGGTACAATCCTTCATACACAAACTTGTATCCAAAAGCATTTGCATTATTATCACTGTTGTACTTACGTATCACCCTCATAGGTTTTTTGTAATGTATATTATTTTTCAATGCAAGGTTTCCACCTTCAAGCATTTGATCTCTATTTTCACCTTCTCCCGTGTATGTCAAATTAGGACAAAGAACTCTACTTATTATACCCCTGCCATATCGGCAGGAGTCGACAATGCTAGTCGCCAAGGTTTCGCCTTCAACTGATGAAATATAATCTATTCCTCTCTGAAAGTTATAGTGAAGCCCAACGACAGACAAGTCACCCCTCCAATGGTATTCATCACTGATTTTAACCCCCGAAAGACATCCTATTTGCTTAATTGTGTTAACCCATTTACCTGATAGCTTAAGAATGTTGGCTACTCTGCCATCAAGCGCTAAGCCACGACATCTATTTTGTTCTGGGCTACTCAGACTCAGATGGATACATGGGTCTAAGCAACACACCAGTTTGGCACCCAGTGCCTCATCGGATAAATCGGAATAAATAATTGCGCTCAACGCTATAATAGATTGACACCAGTGTATCATTGGTTAAACCGAAGTAAATTGGCACCCAATGCCTCATCGACTCGAAGTCGAAGAAATCTCTGAACTCTTCCTATCCTATGGCATGCCAACTATATCCGACTTAACCCGAAACAGTTAATAGGGTTTCATTTAACTTTTCAAAATAACCAATGTCTCATTTTATAGCAAAAACCACTGCTGCCAGTTCTAAATCATGCGTTGAATAGTTACGTTCACATGGTCTTAGTTGTCGTGAAGCATACACAATCACTTTTCTATCTTGCATCAAAACGCAACTAAGACTACTAAGTGAAGTATCACTATATACCACAAACTCCTTTTCCGATTCTGGAAGTGTTAACACTGGAGCCTTTGTTAACAATTTCTTAAGCGTATTAAAACTTTCATGGCACTGCTCATCCCATTTGAATGGTACATTCTTCTGGAGTAGTCGAGGTAGGGGCAAAGCTATCTTTGAAAATCCTTCAACAAATCTCCGATAATATCCCGCTGATCCCAAAAAGCTGCGGATCTCTAAAACATTTTTGGGTTGTTTCCATTCCAGAATGGCCTTAACTTTCTTTGGATCTACACGGATACCTTCGGCCGAGACTATATGCCCAAGAAACACTATTTCAGATAACCAAAGCTCACATTTGCTAAGTTTCCCATAAAGCTACTTTTCTCGTAATTTCTGCAGTACAATCCTTAAATGTTGATCATGCTCCTCTTCAGTATTTGAATAAATTAAAATATCGTCAATAAACACTACTACAAACCGATCTAAATATGGTTGAAAAATATGATTCATGAGATCCATGAATGTAGCAGGAGCATTAGTCAGCCCAAAAGGCATCACCAGAAATTCATAATGTCCATATCTGGTTCGAAAAATAGTCTTCGGTATATCACTTTCTTTCACCTTCAATTGGTAATAACTAGATCTTAAATCAATTTTAGAGAATACTGCTGCACCTTTCAATTGATCAAATAAATCATCAATACGAGGCAAGGAATATTTATTCTTTATTGTCACCTTGTTTAATTGTCGATAATCGATACACAACCACAATGAACCATCTTTCTTCTTTACAAACAACACTGGTGCACCCCAAGGTGATACGCTGGGTCGTATAAAGCCTTGATCTAATAAATCTTACAATTGTACTTTCAATTCTTTCAGTTATTTTGGTGACATGCGATAAGGGGCAATAGATACTAGAGTAGCTCCCGGATAAACTTCAATTGCAAACTCCACCTCTCGATCAAGCGGAAGTCTTGGTAATTCTTCCAGAAACATATCTGAAAATTCACACACCGTACGAATTTCCTCTAATTTCAGACTTTTCGCAGTCAAATTTATGACATAAGCAAGAAACGCTTCACAACCCTGGTTAATCAACTTATCTGCCTTTATTGCTGATATTATTCGGGCAAGACCAACTAGTTTCATACCTTTCACTTCCATCTCTTCACCATTTGAATCATGTATCTTAAACTTTTTCTTCTGGCAATCAAGAATTGCACCATGCTCTGATAGCCAATCCATTCCCAAAATCACATCAAATTCATCAAATGGCATCAACAGTAAATCGGCCAAAAATATTTTACCCTAAATCTCAATAGGGCACTGCCTACATACTTGATTTAGTTTTACCGAATGTCCCATCGGATTTGAAACATTAATTCTAACCTTAGATATCTCAACTATTAGTTTCTCTATATTAATCAACCCAGTCCTCATGTATGAATGTGTAGAACCTGAATCTATCAATGCATGAATAGATACAGAAAATAGAGAAAAAAATACCAGAAACAACATCAATGGCATCAACTTCCCCTCTGGTCCTGACAGTATAGACTCTGGCAGGAATGGTAGCCTTTGCACGACTTGCAGATGAATCAGTGGCTCTCCCCTGACTGCCTCTGCCACCAGCACCACCTTGGGTACTACCACGACCTCGAGGTGTAGAAGTTTATCTCTGAGATGACACATAAGTAACATCAACCGACTTCGGATAATCTCGAACATAATGCTGCATCAAACCACATCTAATACATGCTCTGGTCTTACGCTAGCACTCTCCTTTATGACTCTTCCCGAAATAATCGCACTATGGTATCCAAACAGTACGACCAGGACGATCTGCACTGGCTATTGGAGTAGATGACTGTCTAGATCAACTTCTGCCTTCAACACCAATCTGAAGTGTAGTGGATCTCCCTTGACTTCTAAAATCTCTAGCTCGTTTAGAAGGTGGCTGTGAGCTAGAACTAATCGGCCTTTTTCCTTGAGCTTTATCATCCACTTTCTCTTTATCTAACCCTATTGCTTGCTCTACCATTTTGGCTCTTTCTACCATATCAGCAATCTTTGTAATCCTGTGAGAAGCTATTTGGACTTTAATCTCATCTCTCAATCCCTGGCGGAAGCATTTGCAAGTAGCTTCCTCAATAAGAACCAATTCTGGAGCATACTTGGACAACCAAAAAAATTCTCGTTCATAGTCGATAATGTTCATCTTTCCCTATTTTAGCTCAATAAACTTTTTCTTCTTTTCTTCTAGATGTAATTCTCCAAACTACCTCTTGTTAAACTCAGTCTGAAACAACTCCCAATTAATCCGATCTGCATGGTGGGAACGAACCACTGTTCTCCACCAATGAAAGGCATCTCCTTGCAGTAGAGACACAGCACACTTCAAACACCCAGTTGGGGTGCATTCTAATTATTCGAATATCCTTTCAACTAATTCTAACCATTCTTTAGCAATAGAAGGATCAACACCTCTCACACCTCTAAACTCAGTGGCCCTGTGTTTTCTTACTTCTTTAATCAAATAACCTCTTTGTCTAGCGAGAGGTGCAGGCTGAGGTGCAATACCAACAACTCTCTGTAACAAATCAGCAACAATACACAATAATGGATCATCACCTTGAGTCGGCTGTCTCTGTCCGGAAGTTCTTGGGGACTGATGAACACTACTTCCCTCTTCACCAGGTGCATTGGGTCTATTTTCGTCTTCTACTTCTCGTTCCAAACAATCTCTTGGTTCCTCAGACATATTACTATACAAAATTTTAAACAAAACAATTTCAGCATCTAATTATAGCTCAAACTCAATATTTAATAATGGCATGTACACTAGACTTCACTATACATAATACATCACGTTTTTACGCATCTGGTATCAAATTCAGATAGCTTTGATACTACTCAAATGTGACACCTTATACCCGATCCAGTTGTTGGATCCGAATATAAAATGTCACATTTCGTTACCGAAGCAATTCACTTTTCCATTTTTTTAAAAAGGAAACGTAGTGGTAAAATTAATTTATAAAAATTTCGGCAGCATTTCTGCCTATTTTATGTAAAAACCCTGCAAAAAGAATTTAAATTTCACGATGTAATCACATTCAATTCATCTCCCAAATCAATTGCCCACACTTCGATTTCTCAAAACATACCAAAAAACTAGATTTCTACGCTTTACTATTTCATCCAAAACATTAGTTATAAAATACTAATAAAGAAAACATAATGAAAATATTTAAATTCAGTTTACGACATAATATTATATATATACAAGGCTAGACATGTCATTTACATCAACTATAAAGTAAACTCTTCACCAACATTGTTTGAGCTGAACTTCGGTTCTTCAGATGTTGCTGGAACAATCTAGCGAATCTAACTACCTGCGCACGAAAAAATAGACAAACCATATGCTGAGCAATTTTTATGCTCAGTGGTGCTAATATCATATAAATCATTACATAAGTATTGAATACAAATTAATTGATAGAAATAAACTAAAACATGGTTATAAATATCATTAATAACATCACAATAAAAGAAAATTCTAATATTAATAGACTTTAATATTTTGATATTGACAAATCGAATAAAGAAAATAAGCTTTTTAATTAAATTCAAAATCGCGTAATTAATTTAATTTGCATTACCCTTTTCAATTTCATTTTCATATAATTCTCATTTCAATTCCGTTTCATGTTCAAATCACATATCGCCTAATGTAAAATTAAGCTTCCAATTCAAAATATATTAATCATTTTCTTGCTCAATCATCTAAAATCATAATACTCAAATCCAAATCATAACCATGAATTTGCTAATTTGATAATATGAAAAACATAGTACTCATCTTGAAACATAATTTTATAAATATTAACTAAATCATTCAAACTCATTCAAAACTAATAAAAATAAAATAGAATAAAATAAAATAAATATAACTAGTCATAATAAACTATATATTCTAAAGCTTTATGTAATGAAAATAAGATATTAGCACAAACCGAAGTTTTAATTGCTTTACTCTTTTTCTTCGCCTTTCTCCTTTAAGATGTTCACTTCGTTTTTAGCTACAATAGGAGCAATTCAATACAAAACAACATCATTTATCCATTCTAAAACTAAAACTAATAAAAACAAACTTAAATATGCATGATTATTCATATTGGCAACTTAAGTTTTCTAGACCGAAATTCACATATCTTTCAGCTCGATTATCCGTTTTCAATTCCGTCTTCACCAGAGTACTCACTGCTTCACAAGCTATCATTTAACACCAATATTACACAAAGTGGCCAATGTTCTCTACTTCCCCTTTAACATGGCCAAATATGCCAACTATACCAAATAAACTTTTCATCCATTTTTATTTCTTTTTCACACTTTCAGGATTCATCTTGTAACACCCCTCACCCGTATTCAACGCCGGAATAGGGTTACGGAGTATTACCGGACTTATAACACAAATAAACATACATTTCACATACATTTTTCAATTTCATATAATCATAATTCAACATCAATTACATTGTCCCTAATACGAGCCTACGAGGCCCTAAACATGTATTTGAAGTGGTTCGGGACTAAACCAATAACTCAGGAAATTTTTGAAACACTTAGAAAAGTTTTCAAACTATAGGGGACACACGCCCGTGTGGCCCGGTCGTGTGTCTCACACGACCAAAGACACGCACGTGTCACAGGCCATGTGGACATTCGAAATGAGATCACATGGCCGTGTCCCAGCCCGTGTTCGACTCCGTGTAACTCATTGACTTGGGTCACACAGCCAATCACACGCCCGTGTGACCAGCCCGTGTGCCCTTTCGAAATGGCCTCACACGCCCATGTGAACCTGTAAGGTATATTGATTTATACCATACGGCCAAGTCACACGCTCGTGTGCTAAGCCGTGTGGAGCATACTGACTTGATTTTTAATTCCACACCAGGGGACACACGGCCGTATAACCTGATCGTGTGTCACACACGGCTGAGACGCACGCCCATGTCTCTGCCCGTGTGGACAAAAATAGGCTATTTACCAAGCCATTTTGCCACCCAAATTTGTTTACACCTACACCAAACTAAATGGCACCAAAACATAGCATAAATAATCATTCAACCAACCTCAACCAAGCATAATTCATACCATTTCAATACCAACAAAACAAGGCACACAAATACCACAATATGCCATTCAATTTCATACCAAAACTCATAATCTCAAATCATCAATATGAACACTTCCAATTTTGCATCATTTAGCCTAATCTCACAAGCATATAATTTCTCTAATATCAACCATTTAGTACCCCTAATTACCAAATACCAACTAGCATCACATATCCATAATCAAGCACATCACACAAGCCATATGCACATATATATACATGATCAAATATACCAAAACAAGCCAACTCTCATGGCTATATACAAAACCAAACACTTAACATTTACAAGCCAATTCAAGTAGCCAAATTCATTACCAACATATACACCAAAATGACAAAAGTTCCTATACATGCCATATAACTATATACATAGTTTCAAAAGTACCGAAGTGATAGTTGGATAGTGTGATGAGGTCTCCGACGATTCCCGAATCCAAGCTAGCTTGATTTCACTTTAAAACACGGAAAAGTAAACAATGTAAGCTATAAAGCTTAGTAAGTTCATATAGCAATAAACTTAACTTACCAAATATGCACAATTTAAGCAATTTAAACATATTATAACATATCTCATTTTGAACCATCAACCTACCAATATTTTCATTCACAAGGTTAGACATAAATTTCACAAGTTTCTTCAATTCAATGCTTGTACAGTTTATGTACATACATGTACCATTTTGTATCAATTTCATACTCATCCACATCGTTGATTTACCCGTTGAACCATTCAGAATACTATCGGATACTTGAGAATCTCGCACCCTAAGTGCCACATACATAGCTGAAGCTATCTCAATCTCGTATCACATATAATGCTCACTCTCGAGCTATCAACGGGTCTGCTCATACAAGCTGACGAGTATCTGCAACACATGCCGGATAACTCAGCCACCGATAAGACGTACAGACCAGCACCCTAATCACATAACCCCTAATGACATGTCAATTGTATCCTAATCTATTCCTAATGTTCAAACGAGATTTCTCATTTGCCGAATCATCGTCGAATATGTCCGCAAGGTCGTATTCAAAATTTTTGCAATATCAATGCATTTAAAACACAAATACAATAATGATTAATACATTCGAACTTACCTCGATTGTAAAAACGACGAAACGAGTCGATTAGTCCTAAACCTTTTTCTTTCCCCGATCTAAATCTGTATTTCACTTTTCTTAATCTAAATGTAATCAAAATTAACTTATTTAATAATCTCTCTATTCAATTTAGTCCAAAATACACATTAAGGCAACTTTACATTTTTGCCTCTAATATTTCACATTTTTACAATTTAGTCCTTATATCATAAAAATACAAATTCATGCAATTCAACTAAAACACATGCTAGACAAATTTCAATTGGGTCCCTAGCAATCCATATTTTTCATTTATTTCACAATTTAACCATGAAATTTCAACATTTCTCAATTAAATCCCTAATTTGAAATTTTACCAAAAATCCCTTTTTAAATGTTGTTTATCTAACAACAAGCATGCATTTTCTATCATCAAACATCAAAATACACCAACATTCATCAATGGAAAAACCCTAAGCCTTTAATATTTTTGCAAAATAGTCCTTGGGCTAGCTAGACTAAGCTGCAACGATATCAAAAACATAAAAATCATTTAAAACGGAACAAAAATCGTACCTTAATGAGCTATACAAGCTTGGCCGAATGAAAACCTAACTATGGCATTTCTTCTCTTAAAATTTCGGCTAAGGAAGATGATAACATCCAAAATTTGGTTTTTTTTGTTTTATTTAATTAACCTTTAATAACCAAATTACTAATTTAACCTTAATGATAAAACATTAAAATTACTTAATGCATGTTTATAAATGTCCACTCATATTAACAACGGTATATTTACCACATAAGAACCTCCACTATTTAATATCATAGCCATTTAATACCTTTAGCTATTAAAACATAAGTTTTGCACTTTACGCGATTTAGTCCTTTTTATCGAATTAGGCACTCAAACGATAAAATTTCTTAACGAAATTTTCACACAATCATTTTATCATGCTGTAGACATTAAAATAATAATAAAATAATTATTTTGACCTTAGATTTTTTGTCCCAAATCCACTGTTCTGATTTGACTAAAAACGGACTGTTACAACTTTCCCCCTTAAGAATTTTCGTCCCCGAAAATCTTACCAGAAAAGAGGTTAGGGTACTATTTTCTCATAGCTTCCTCGGGTTTCCACGTAGCTTCTTCGACCCCGTGACGTTGCCACAAAACTTTTACCAAAGCTATACTCTTATTTCTCAATTCTTTAACCTCTCGAGGTAAAATTCTGATCGGTTCTTCATTATATGTCATATCAGGTTGAATTTCAATCTCTGCCGGAGAAATGATATGCGATGGATCCGATCGATATCGTCGTAACACCGACACATGAAATACATTATGAATCTTTTCTAATTCTGACGGTAAAGCTAATCGATATGCCATTTGCCCTATTCTTTTAATAATCTCATACGGTTTGATAAATCGCAGACTCAATTTGCCTTTAAGACCAAAACAATGGATTTTCTTTCACGGAGATACTTTCAGAAATACTCTATCGCCAATCTGAAATTCAATGTCTTTACGTTTTAAATCCGTATACGATTTCTGTCTATTTGAAGCTGCTTTCAAACTGTCACAAATTACTTTCACTTTCTCTTCAGTCTCTCTAATCAAATCAACCTCGTGAATCTTTTTCTCACAAAGCTCGGTCCAATACAAAGGAGTTCGGCATTTACGACCATACAATGCTTCATACGGTGCCATCTTTATGCTCGATTGAAAACTATTGTTATACGCAAATTCAACCAATGGTAAATATTTCTCCCAGTTGCCTTCAAATTCTAAAACACAGTAACGAAGCATATCTTCAAGAATCTGAATTACTCTCTCAGACTAACCGTCGGTTTGCGGATGAAATACGGTACTAAAGTGCAACATCGTACCCAGAGCTTCTTGCAATTTCTTCCAGAATCGCGATGTAAAACTCAAATTTCTATCCGAAATAATCGAAACTGGCACCCCGTGTAATCTAATGATCTAAAAAATGTACAATTCAGCCAATTTATCAAGTGAATAGTCTATACGTTCAGGAATGAAATGTGTCGATTTCGTCAGTCGATCAACGACAACCCAAATAGCATCTTTCTTTTTCGAAGATAGGGGCAAACCCAATACGAAATCCATCGTAACTCTATCCCATTTCCACTCTGGTATCATCACTGGTTGTAGCAATCTCGAAGGCACCTGATGTTCAGCTTTAACTTGCTGACAAACCAAACATCTCGACACAAACTCGGAAATGTCTCGTTTCATGCCCGACCACCAATACAACTGTTTCAAATCATTATACATTTTTGTACTTCCCAGATGAACAGATAAGCAACCACTGTGTGCTTGGTGTAAAATTTTTTGAATAAGCTCAGAATTCTTTGGTACACAAATTCCACCTCGAAACATTAAACAATCAGCGGATTCCATCTGATAGTCTAGATCAATAGTCGACTCACATTGCACTCTTTTAGCTTGCAATTCAATATCACACTTCTGAGCTTCACAAATTTACTGAAGGAATAACAGTTTAACTTTTAACTCAGCTAAAATCGAACCATCATCAGAAAAAGTTAACTGTGTATTCATCGCTCGCAAAGCAAATAATGATTTTCTACTCAGAGCATCCGCGACTACGTTCGCTTTCCCCGGATGATAATCAATCACTAACTCATAGTCTTTCAAAAGCTCGAGCCACCTTCGTTGACGCAAATTCAAATCTTTCTGAGTCATATTATACTTTAAGCTCTTGTGATCAATAAAGATATGGCACTTTTCACTGTATAAATGGTGTCACCAAATTTTCAATGCGAAAACAATAACGACTAACTCTAAATCATGCGTCGAATAATTCTTTTCATGCGGCTTCAACTGTCTAAATGCATAAGCTATCATTTTACCCTCTTGCATCAAAACACAACCCAATCCGTTCAATGACGCTTCACTGAAAATCACAAATTATTTACCCGACTCAGGTTGAACCAAAACTGATGCCTCAGTTAATAATGCTTTCAACTGTTCAAAACTCTGTTGACACTTCTCAGACCACTCGAATTTCACATCTTTCTGTAGTAATCTGGTAATCGGTGTCGTAATTATCGAGAATCCTTTAACAAAATGCCGATAATAGCCAACTAATCCCAGAAAGCTTCTGACTTCAGACACATTTCTTGGTGGTTTCCAGTCAACAACTGCTGACATTTTGTTCGGATCAACTTGTATGCCTTCTGCCAAAAAAATATGTCCCGAAAATCTGACCTCTCAGAGCCAAAACTCGCATTTGCTGAATTTAGCGTACAATTGCTTGTCTCTCAATGTTTGTAGCACAATCCTCAAATGCCCGGCATGCTCAGACTCATCTCGTGAATAGATCAGAATGTCGTCAATGAATACAACCACAAATCTGTCTAAATACAGTCTAAAAATTTGATTCATCAAGTCTATAAAAACTGCAGGAGCATTAGTTAATTCGAAAGGCATAACAAGAAATTCATAATGCCCTTACCTTGTTCTGAACACAGTTTTCGGCACATCTGAATCTTTTACTCTCAACTCATAATAACCAGACCGCATATCAATCTTCGAAAACACTGTTGCTCCTTTCAACTGATCGAATAAATCATCAATTCTCGACAACGGATACTTTTTCTTTATCGTAACCTTGTTAAGCTGACGATAATCAATACAAAGTCTCATTGATCCGTTTTTCTTCTTTACGAACAATACTGGTGCACCCCAGGGTAAAAAACTAGGTCACGCAAAATCTCTATCTGTTAACTCTTGTAACTGAGATTTTAATTCTTTCAATTCTGTCGGAGCCATTCTGTACGGAGCTATCGATATCAGTGATGTTTTCGGTACTAACTCAATAGGAAACTCGACCTCTCTGTTCAGTGGCAACTCAGGCAACTCTTCTGGAAACACATCCGGATACTGACAGACTACTGGCACTAATTCAATCTTCAATTTAGATACTTTTGTATCCAATACATATGCAAGATAAGCATCACAACCTTTTCTCACATATCTCTGAGCTGACATTGACGATTGCAACAAACAATCCACTCGACTCATCTGGTTCAATTCGAAGGATTTTACTATTCTGACATTTCAATTCAATAGTCTTTCGTCTACAATTTAAAATAACATCATGCAGAGTCAACCAATTCATACCCAAAATCACATCAAATTTATCAAACGGTAATAACATCAAATTTGCTGGAAAATAGTAACCCCAAGTCATTAAAAGAGAGTTCTTGCAAACTTTATCAACTAGAACATACTTGCCTAAGAGGTTCGATACTTTATTCACAAACTCGGTAGACTCAACAGGAAAACTCTTACTAGACACTAAATTCATACAAATATATGAATGAGTTGATCCAGGATCAATCAATGCAATTACATTAGTGTCATAGAGAGAAAATGTACTAGTGATAACATATGGTGATGACGCATCTTCGCGAGCGCAAATAGCGTAAGCTCTGGCAAGTGCTCTAGCCTCTGATCTCGCAGCTGAATCTTTTGTCACACCTTTACTACTGGTTACATTTCCTGTATTTCTAGGTGGCCTACCTTCAGTAGCTGTGTTGCTCGGTCTTGCATTCTGGAACTTATCTTTCTCTGCTAACTCAGGGCAATCTCGAATAAAATGATATTGCGAGCCACACTTACAACAACATCTATTATTCATCCAGCATTCTCTAAAATGTCGTCGTCCACACTGCTAACACTCGGGTTTATTATTTCTCACACTACCCACACTTGACACCGAAGTAGTTTGAGCTTTACTGTAATCTGAGACAGAGACGATGGATAGAGCTTCTAAAAAATTATGACTGTATTATAGATTATCATCCGGGGAAGGCAAACGTAGTAGCTGATGCATTAAGCAGAGAAGCTGTGGTTGAATTACGGGAAATGTTCACTCGGCTTAGCATTAATGATGATGGAAGCTTATTAGCTGAATTAAGAGTTAAGCCAGTGATGTTTGATCAAATCAGAGTAGCCTAGTTAGAAGATGAAAAGTTGATGAAGAAAAGAGAGATGGTACGGAATTGTATGGTAGAAAATTTTAGTATTGATGAACATGATTGTTTAAGGTTCCAAAATTGGATTTGTATTCCAGCTGTTTCTAAACTTAAATAGTTGATTTTGCGAGAAGCACATGATAGTGCCTTTGCTTTGCATCCCGGTGGAACGAAGATGTATCGTGATCTACGAGAGTTATATTGGTGGCCAGGGATGAAGAAAGATATAGTCGAGTATGTTGGTAAATGCCTGACTTGTCAGCGGGTAAAAGCAGAACATCAGGTACCGACAGGTTTGTTGCAGCCTATTACTATTCCCGAGTGGAAATGGAATTGCATTACCATGGATTTTGTTAAGGGATTGCCATTGTCATTGAGTAAAAAGAATGCCATCTGGGTAATTGTCGATCGACTCACAAAGTCAGCTTATTTTATAGCAATTAGAACCGATTAGTCACTACAGAAGCTTGCTGAGGTTTATATCCGGAAAATTGTTAGATTACATGGTATTCCGATATCGATAATTTCAGATCGAGATCCTCGATTTACATCGAGATTTTGGAAGTAGTTACATGATTGGTTGGGTACGCGGCTTAATTTTAGCACTGTATTTCATCCGCAAATCGACGGACAGTCTGAGCGAGTAATTCAGATTCTAGAGGATATGCTTTGAGCTTGCATAATTGATTTTGAATCAGGTTGGGAACGTTATTTACCATTGGATGAGTTTGTTTATAATAATAGTTTCCAATCTAGTATTCAGATAGCTCCTTATAAAGCTTTATATGGTTGAAGGTGTCGATCGCCTGTATGTTGGACAGAATTGAATGAAAGAAAAGTGATTGGGCCTGAATTAATTAATGAAACAGATGAAACAATTAAGAAGATCAAAGATAGATTGAAGGCAGCATTCGATAGACAGAAATCTTATGCGGATTTGAAACGACGAGATATAGAGTATTCTGTTGGTGATAAAGTATTTCTGAAGGTGTCGCCTTGGAAGAAAGTCCTGAGATTTGGCTGGAAAGGTAAATTGAGTCCTCGTTTTATTGGGCCGTATGAAATAGTGGAAAGAATTGGACCGGTGGCTTATCGACTAGCTTTACCTCCAGAGTTACAGAAGATTCACGATGTTTTTCATGTTTCCATGCTCTGGAGATATAGATCGGATCCTTCTCATGTTATTCCCACTGAAGACATTGAGATTCTATCAGATTTGTCTTATGAAGAAGAGCCGGTTCAGATATTAGCTCGAGAAGTAAAAGAGTTAAGAAATAAACAGGTTCCCCTAGTAAAAGTGTTATGGAGAAATCATAATGTGGAGGAAGCAACTTGGGAACTGGAGGAAACTATGAGAGCACAATATCCTCATCTTTTCTCAGGTAAATTTCGAGGACAAAATTTATTAAGGGGGGAGAAATGTAATGACCCAAAATTTACGGGCATCGAAAAAGTGCAGTATCGGGCCTCCGTTCTAGTAAACCGAATTAGTAAATATTTATTAGGAATATTTATGAGTCTAGTAGTGTGCTTAATTAGGTTTTTACTAAGTAAATTTAGCTTAATTTAGAGTAATTAAAAAAAGGACTAAATTGAATAAAGGGTAAAAGTTTAATTATAGATTAAAAGAAAATAATAGGGACCAAATGGGCAATTAAGCCACATTTGGAGGTTGAGGCGGCATAAGATTGTAGATTTTTACAATGATTTAATTATATAAATATATAAATTAATTATAAAGTATATTATTAAATTAATTATATTATAAATATTATATTAATAAATAAATTAAATAAAGACAAATGTATGGTGATGATTCAATACAATTGTATTAATAAAAATACTTATATTTGTAATACTTATATTTAATTATTAAATAGATATTTATTAAATTATTATATTAAATTATTGTTATAATTATTATTATTATTATTATTATTATTAATATTATCAAATAAATTGAATTATGACAAATGTAGGGCGATGATAAAACACATGTGTAATAATATGTATGTGTACAATTGTAATACATGTATTTGATATTAAATAGATATTTATTTTAATTATTATTATTATATTAAATTAATTAATTTAATAAACAAATAAAAGAAAACGAAATGAAATAAAAGAGAAACAAAGTAAGGAAAGAACAGAACCATTTCGAAATAGAGCAGGGGAAAGGAGAAAAAGAAAAATAAAAGGAAAAACTAGAGTTTGAAGGTTTAAAGCTTTAATAGGTAAGTCAATTAAGTCATTTTCTCTTAATTTTGACGTTTTAGAAGCTTTAGAACAAGGTTTTGTTGAATTTAAGTTGAAGTTTTGAAATTTCTTAGGTTTTTGAATATAGTTTATGTTGAACAAAATGATGAATTAGGGGTTTAATTGATAGAATTTCTAGTTAGAATTGATTAAGGGATTAAATTGTAAAAGAAGCTATAAGTTTTGTGTTAGAGGGATTAAATTGAAAGAAATTTGAAATTAGGGTTTTAATATGAACATTGAGTGGTTAAGTTGAATTTGGTAGGAATTGAGTAAAAATAAGGTATGAATTGAGATAGAAAAGTAAGTGAATTTAGTTAGGACTAAATTGAAATTAAGATAGAAATTGAATAAAAATTCAATTATTTAATATAAATTGGTGTTGTATTAATAATGAAAATTTATTATTATTTTCGTAGCTAACAAAGAACCCGAGGCATCGGCACCTTTTTACTGGTATGATTATGTATGAATATTTGTTAGTATATTGTTGGAAAGTGGAAAATTGTATCGAATTGAATTGTACATTGAAAGTGAAATTGAAATTGAGAAAGTGATTTGAATACCCTATTAACTAATCGGGCTTAGTCGGATATAGTTGGCATTCCATAGGATTGGAAGAGTACGGGAATTTATCGACTTTGCCGATCAGACACTATATTTGTCGTATTAGGCACCACATGTGTCGTTTCAGGCACTTTATGTGTCGTATACTGCTTCTGATATATTGATCAGGTATTGAGTACCGTTTTAGGCACAATGTGCTGTACTGGTGTGTTTGGTTGGAATCCGTGTATTGATAAACCGTAAAAGTAACATATTCTAAGCCCACATTTAGTATGCTTTTAGATGAATTAAGCCCCAATTTATGTAAAAAGGTGCTTTAATCCTTTCTTTTCATATCTTATACTCGTGAAAGCACTCGATGACGAAAAAAGAACGAAAGCGGGCTTAAAATGGACCAAATTGGGCCAAGCCACGAAATCAAGACGGCACGGACTTTCAAGCCACCGCGGCGTGTCTCCATTCCTACTAGAACACGACCTTACCATGACTTGCGGCGTTGCCTCATTCAATGATGTCGAACACGGCACAGCCACGATTTTTACACGGGCGTGTGCCATGGCCGTGCCTGCCTGCCGTGGAGAAGAGCAATTTCATTCGGGAAAGGATACTTAGGGAGAAAGAAGCGTGTTTCAAAAGCCTATAAATACACCCTAGGTGCCGGTGAAAGGGGGGTAAGCTAGGCTAAAAAGCCAAGCCCGAAAAGGTCGATTTGTGGGAATCACTCGAAGATAGCCAGTTGATCCATCTCAAGAAGCCGAAATTCTACTCAAGACGGAGGATCTCCTCTTCAATTCCTTCAGGGGTTTTAGGGATTTCTTATGTTTTTTTATCTTTTCTCTTGAGATGTTGTCTTTTGTTATTATGAACTAAACCTTCGGATACAGAGAAGGGATGAAACCTATGATGAATCTTGTTATTTGATTTTTGAATTATATGATAATAACTTAGTTTGTTCTTAATTGTGTGAACTTAATCCAAATCTAATGTGCTTAGGTGGAGGAGGAATAGACCCTGCCTAAGAGTAGATCCAACATAATTAAGCGGAGTTGATCGCACGTCTAGAGATAGGGTGATGAGATTTTGCCGGATTAGGGTGAAACCTAATATGGGAGTCCACACATCGATTTACTGCTATTCTAGGGGGTTATTATAAGCGAACGAGAGTTCCACTAATTAACCTAGGGTTAGACGTTATTCGCCTCGAGAGAGGGTTTAATATACGTTAGGGAGTCTCACGGATCAAACTAAGTAAATAAATCATATGGTTCAAGGTTAAATAACAAGTGAAGTCTAGGTGGATTTTTCCTAAGGGTATCGCTTGAGTCAACTGAGTTTTTTCCAAAAGTTATTTCCCGAATTTATTCTTTTTGTCTTTGCGTTTTAGCTTAGTAAGTAGATTAGTTTTAGCTTAAACAATCATCACTTTATATTAAGGCTAAATAATAAAAAGACGGTGAGTATTAGTACTTTTAGTTCCTTTGGGTTCGATAATCCGGTCTTGCCTAAGCTATACTACTGTTCGATAGGTGCACTTGCCTCAACCGTTGTCAGAGTTAGTTTCCAGGTTCGATCATTCTTTTATAAATTTTAAAACTCTGATTTACAGCGATCATGTATCCGCCAAGGTCCGGGTTTGTTAATAGGGTGAACAATCGAAATGTGAGAATTGAATAAATTTGATAGATCGTATGACTGAAAGTATAAGAAAGAAATTGTTAGTCGAATTGTGAGATTTGAAAGCATGAACCTAAGGTTCATGAATTGATCAAGTTCAAGTTATTAAGATATGATATTGTTGATGAATTATTAAATATGAAATATGAAATTGAATGTAAATTAGTTCTTATGAGTTATAAATTTTACATGTTTAATGTTATATGATAAATATTTTTAATTCATTAGAGTTATATAGTTTGAATTATGGTAATACCACTAAGTATGAAATATTCAGCGTACGGTTGTTTCTGTGCGCAGATCAGTAGAAATCAAAGGTTTCGGTTCAGCATCCAGATCAATCCCGACTTCAGCACAACTTTGGTGATGTATTTTCTTTTCCTTTTGGTAAATGTGGCATGTACCTAGGTCATATATATATGTCGTATGATTTTGGTTATAAAGTATGGATGGTTTGTAATGTTTGAACTTAGTTTTAAGTGAAATGGTAAAGAGTATATTATAAAATTTGGTATTAAGTTTGAATGGAAAATAAATGAAGTTATTAGTCATTTTGAATGATATTATGAATGTTTAATTATTGAATTACTATGTTAATGAATTGGTTATGATATAAGTGTATTTGAGTATAAATTGTTTTTGGTTGCGGTTTGAAAATTGCAAGGAAGGTTAGATGTTTATAAAGGGGATTATATTGAGTTTTTTTTAAAAAAAAATAATATTTACGAAAAATTTCTGGAGTACTCGAACAAGTCCGTTCCACTTCTAATATGTATTTTGGGCCTCGAAAGTCCATGAAAGGGACTAAATCATTAAATTATAATATGTATGTTATTTATTTTTGAATTTAATCGTAAATTATCCGATATGTTCGGTAATACCTCGTAACCTTGTTCCTGCGACGGTATGGGGTTAAGGGGTGTTACATTAAGGACTCGAGTATTGCTTTCCACGATTTCTATTTGGATACCCGATTGAAGCATTCGAACGAGTGTACGAATCTCTTGATTTCTTTGATGAAGATTGATATGGTTTATTCATCGATCTTTTTCTCGAATCTCTAGCCTCGAAATTAGCTTTTCTCTTTTCTTTGCCAAGTTCTTCGGCTTTGGAAGCTCTGTCGACTAGCACTACAAATTCTTTCAACTCTAAAATCCCAACTAGCAGTCTGATATCTTCGTTCAGTCCATCTTCGAATCTCTTACACATAATTGCTTCGGTTGAAACACATTCCCGAGCATACTTACTGAGTCTCACAAACACATACGGCCCTGTTTCAACTCTAGAAACTCTTTGCGTTTTTGGTCGATAAATTGTTGGCTGATGTATTTCTTCCTGAACTCAGCTTGAAAGAATTACCAGGTAACTCTTTCTCTCGGTACCACGGATACCAAAGTATTCCACCATTGATACACAGTGTCCCTCAGAAGTGATACGACACATTTTAAACATTCAGCCGGTGTGCAAGAAAGTTCATCAAATACCCAAATAGTATTTTCAAGCCAAAACTCGGCTCTCTCAGGATCGTCATCAACGGTAGCTCTAAACTCTTCAACCCGGTATTTTTGGATTTTATCAATTGGCTGGTTATTCAATCGTAAAAGTTCCACACCTTGAGGAGCTACGGGAATCGGTTGGGGATTAGGTGGGGTGGAGGTTGTTGAGCAGCCGGATTTGTTCGAACAAACTCCGTAAACCACTCATTCATCATCTGGAAGAAGACTTCTTTGGCCTCTCCTCCCTGACTACCCGATACAGGTCTCGACTCTAATTGCGCTACTCCGTGAACGGAAGCTGGCACATTACTTTCAACATCATCAGCTGCAGCTCGATTGGGATCCATTTACTATATAAAACATGTTTTAAACTGTCAGGAGATATCACACTATCTCAGGTTATATATGGCATGTATAGCTAGACTCTCACATACACTACGTTAGTCTGAGAATCGACTAAACTATAGCTCTGATACCAATAAATGTAATACCCCTCACCCGTATTCAATGCCAAAATAGGGTTACGAAGCATTACCGGACTTATAACACAAATAAACATACATTTCACAAACATTTTTCAATTTCATATAATCATCATTCAACATCAATCACATTGTCCCTAATACGAGCCTACGAGGCCCTAAAAATGCATTTGAAGTGGTTCAGGACTAAACCGATAACTCAGGAAATTTTTGAAACACTTAGAAACTTTTTCAAACTACAGGGGACACACGCTCGTGTCACAGGCCGTGTGGAAATTCGAAATGAGATCACATGGCCGTGTCTCAGCCCGTGTCTAACCCCGTGTAACTTCCTGACTTGGGTCACACGGCTAACCACACGCCCGTGTGACCAGCCCGTGTGTCCTTTCGAAATAACCTCACACGCCCTTGTGCCAGTCTGTGTGCTAGGCCGTGCCAAACCTGTAGGGTATACTGACTTATACCACATGGCCAAGTCACATGCCCGTGTGCTAAGCCATGTGGAGCATACTGACTTGATTTTTAATTCCACACCAGGGGACACACGGCCGTGTAACGTGACCGTGTGTCACACACAGCTGAGACACACGCCTATGTCTCTGCCCGTGTGGACAAAAATAGGCTATTTAACAAGCCATTTTTCCACCCAAATTTGTATACACCTACACCAAACTAAATGGCACCAAAACATAGCATAAATAATCATTCAACCAACCTCAACCAAGCATAATTCATACCATTTCAATACCAACAAACCAAGGCACACAAATACCACAATATGCCATTCAATTTCATACCAGAACTCATAATCTCAAATCATCAATATGAACACTACCAATTTTGCATCATTCAGCCTAATCTCACAAGCATATAATTTCTCTAATATCAACCATTTAGTACCCTTAATTACCAAATATCAACTAGCATCACATATCCATAATCAAGCACATCACACAAGCCATATGCACATATATATTCATGATCAAATATACCAAAACAAGCCAACTTTCATGGCTATATACAAAACCAAACACTTAACATTTACAAGCCAATTCAAGTAGCCAAATTCATTACCAACACATACACCAAAATGACAAGTTCCTATACATGCCATATAACCATATACATAGTTTCAAAAGTATCGAAGTGATAGTTGGATAGTGTGATGAGGTCTCCGACGATTCCCGAATCCGAGCTAGCTTGATTTCACTTTAAAACACGGAAAAGTAAACAATGTAAGCTATAAAGCTTAGTACGTTCATATAGCAATAAACTTAACTTACCAAATATGCACAATTTAAGCAATTTAAACATATTATAACATATCTCATTTTGAACCATCAACCTACCAATATTTTCATTCACAAGGTTAGACATAAATTTCACAAGTTTCTTCAATTCAATGCTTGTACGGTTTATGTACATACCTGTACCATCTCGTATCAATTTCATACTCATCCACATCATTGATTTACCCGTTGAACCATTCAGAATACTATTGGATACTCAGGAATCTCGCACCTAAGTGCCACATACATAGCTGAAGCTATTTCAATCTCGTATCACATATAATGCTCACTCTCGAGCTATCAACAGGTCTGCTCACACAAGCTGACGAGTATCTGCAACACATGCCGGATAACTCAGCCACCGGTAGGACGTACGGACCAACACCCTAATCACATAACCCCTAATGACATGTTTAACCGGGATTTCTCATTTGCCGAATCGTCGTCGAATATGTCCGCAAGGTCATATTCACAATTTATGCAATATCAAAGCATTTAAAACACAAATACAATAATGATTAATACATTCGAACTTACCTCGATTGTAAAAATGACGAAACGAGTCGATTAGTCCTAAACCTTTTTCTTTCCCCGATCTAAATCCGTATTTAACTTTTCTTGATCTAAAAGTAATCAAAATTAACTTATTTAATAATCTCTCTATTCAATTTAGTCCAAAATACACACTAAGGAAACTTTACATTTTTGCCTCTAATATTTCACATTTTTACAATTTAGTCCTTATATCATAAAAACACAAATTCATGCAATTCAACTAAAACCCATGCTAGCCAAATTTCAATTGGGTCCCTAGCAGTCCATATTTTTCATTTATTTCACAATTTAACCATGAAATTTCAACATTTCTCAATTAAATCCCTAATTTGAAATTTTACCAAAAATCCCTTTTTAAATGTTGTTTATCTAACAACAAGCATGCATTTTCTATCATCAAACATCAAAATACACCAACATTCGTCAATGGAAAAACCCTAAGCCTTTAACAGTTTTGCAAAATAGTCCTTGGGCTAGCTAGACTAAGCTGCAACGATATCAAAAACATAGAAATCATTTAAAACGGAACAAAAATCGTACATTAATGAGCTATACAAGCTTGGCCGAATGAAAACCTAACTATGGCTTTTCTTCTCTTCAAATTTCGGCTAAGGAAGATGATAACATCCAAAATTTGTTTTTTTTTGTTTTATTTAATTAACCTTTAATAACCAAATTACTAATTTAACCTTAATGATAAAACATTAAAATTGCTTAATGCATGTCTATAAATGTCCACTCATATTAACAATGGTATATTTACCACATAATGACCTCCACTATTTAATATCATAGCCATTTAATACCTTTAGCTATTAGAACATAAGTTTTGTACTTTACGCGATTTAGTCCTTTTTTATCGAATTAGGCACTCAAACGATAAAATTTCTTAACGAAATTTTCACACAATCATTTTATCAAGCTATAGACATTAAAATAATAATAAAATAATTATTTTGACCTCAGATTTGTGGTCCCAAAACTACTGTTTCGAGTTGACTAAAAACGGGAAGTTACACATCTTCTAATCATTTTCTATCCAAAAATATACCTACTTCACTTAAGTTTTCTAAGCTTCCCTCAATGTCATTTAATGACAACTTTAAAAATACTTGATAAAATCAAAAACTATTGGTATATATATGTAAAGCAAGCTTCAAAGATTCAAAATCTAAAAAATAAAATTGAAGAAAAATCATACATTATTCTTGAATTTGAAGGAAAATAAAAGAAGCAATTTTTTTTTCTTTCCCTCCTTTTGTTTGACGTGAAAAAGAAAGAAAGATAGAAAGATGTTATCTTTATCTCTTTATCTCTTCTTTTTTTATATATTATAATATTAATTATTAAAATATTATTACTTAATAAAATATCATTTAAAAGCCATCATGAAACCATTGATTTTTTTAAGTAATGGTAAAATTTCTATTAAGTCCTTTCCATCAAAATTAAATAGGATAATTGCACTTCAGTCTTTATACTTTTCTAACTTATTGAATTTAATCCCTGAACTCGATACCGAATTTTTAACTTAAGCGCATGCTCCTACTAATAATCCTCTGTGTTTTCATGTCTGATAGTTTTCTCTAAAAACAATCACAATTTCTTATACTACTATTTATTTATAGATCACTTATTCAATGGCTTCTACCATAAATATCCTTCTTTTCTCTCTCTCTTTTTTTCTTAAAAAGTGGGGATGTTACAACATAACAATAATATTATTCATTATTCATTTGATAAATAAACTCATACAATGACATTATTCATTTCCATTTCCAATTCATGAGTTCATCAATCATAATTTGTCAATATTCACAACAAAATCTACCATTTCAAATTTCATTTCACATCTCATTTTAATTTCTCATCCTTTGTTATTTCAATATCTAGCTCATCGATTGTTATCATTTATTTTCCCCTATTAACATGACACAGACTTGGACGGATATACGGATCCAACCAACACACTAGTTATACACCCAGTGACACATCGGATAAATCCGAAGAAATAATTGCGCTCAGCGCTATAATAGATTGACACCCAGTGTCTCACCGGTTAAACCGAAGCAAATTGACACCCAGTGCCTCATCGACTCGAAGTCGAAGAAATCCCTGAACTCTTCCTATCCTATGGCATGCCACTATATCCGACTTAGCCCGAAACAGTTAATAGGGTATCATTTTACTTTTCAAAATAACCAATGTCTCATTTTCATATATGTACATTCTCACGTATAAACATATATTCAATTTGATAGCAGCAAACTTTTCTCAATACACATATTCCTTTCAATATTTGATAAACCATAAATGTAACATATTTTAATTCCATGCTTGGCATATTTTTGGATGATTTATGATGAGAATTAGTGAGTTTGATGCTCCTAGTCCCTTAAATTCATGTTTCTATACTTAGGAGACATTTGGGAGCAAAAGGAGCGAAAAAGGGGCCAAAATCAGAGTTTTCAAGATTCACACGGGCTGGCCACACGCCCTGTAACACCCCTAACCCGTATCCGTCGCCGGATTAAGGTTACGAGGCATTACTGAACAATCGAATCATTTCATATCCAATTCACGAAACAAAGTCAATCATTATCAGAGCACATCAAAACATAATCAAATAGTCCCTTTTTGAGGCCCACGAGACCTAAAACATGCTTATAAACCGGTTGGGACTAAACCAGAACACATACGAAATTTTACGGAAATTTAAAACTTTTCTAAGTTTCAGGGGTTACACGCCCGTGTAGGCAAGCCGTGCTGGACACCCCCGTGTGTCCTCCCCGTGGTCGAATCTGACCTCCCATCAAGGGCCACCAAGCACGCCCGTGTGCCTTGGCTATGGTCGAATCTGACTTTACACCCACGACCACCCAGCACCCCGTGTGCTAAGGCCGTGTACTCTTAGGCCATATACTAACTTTCTCACACAGCGACTAGGCACGCCCGTGTCTTGGCCGTGTGCTATTAGGCTAGCTACTGACTTAGCCCCACGGTCACTAGGCACGCCTGTGTGCCACAACCGTGTGACATTATAGGCCATTTGCAAGGCCAATTTACCACCCACACAAGGGTCAAACCTACAAGCACATTTAAGCATACTTCCACACACAAATTGGCAACCAATTTTCATGTCAAATGATCAACATATCATCTCATTTATAACATGTCAACTTAGGAACTAAATTACACAACTTGAATACATTCAATATCAATCATGATTCATCCCCAAATTCACTAAATCATACTAGCATCATACTATCACTAAAATTACCATTCATAAGACATTTTCTTTACTCACAAGCTATACCAAAATATGCACCATATATCAAAGCCACACATGCATTTTACCAACATTTATCTAGCCACATCACATGGCTATTTACACATCTCAAACATGTCTTACAAAACTAGCCTATACATGCCATATTTTAACTATGTACATCTTTCCCAAAATACCAAAATAGATTGCCGATATTGTGATAGAAAATGCTGACGATCCCCGTATCCGAGCTAGCTTTTATCGACATCGCAGCGAGAGAAACAAATCACACAGTAAGCTTTCCAAAGCTTAGTAAGTTCGTAACATAAAACATTATACTAAAACCAACCATCACATAAATTAATTTACCAATAATACCCACATTCAACTATATCCAATACTCACATAGTATTTCATTCATCTACCTCCAAATTCACCAGTCACATAGGTATCATACATACCTTTGCCAACACATAGTTACTATCCAACCATACTACTCAACTGCTCGAATTTGCATTTTGATCAACCTTTACTATTCTTTCAATTTATTCATACATTTACATATTTATATCATCACATAGATAAAAGCACAAATAAGCACATTATCAATCTCTACCACATACTCAAACCTCTATTCATTTAACTCTTAAATCTATTATCAACCACATAGGTTCAAACGTACCTTGATTAACACATAGCTACTCACCCTTTATGCTACTCAAATACTCGATATTACCTCTTGATCTATTCGCACACCTAGTGCCAATCATATAATCAAAACATAATCGTCATCGCACACTTAGTGCCAATATGTTAAACCGAACTTATATCGGTATCGCACACACAGTGCCATTTTGATAAACTAAATATTTTATCTTTTCGCACACACAATGCTAATTGTTAAAGCCGTAGCTTCTATAGTTTCGCACACACAGTGCTAATCGACTCGATTTCAACTCAATTTCGCACACATAGTGCCTCAATACTTTAATTTATACATAACACATTCTATTTCTTTTATATACATTCATTCATTTCACATCATATAAATATTAATTTAATAGCAAGTATTATATCCAAACTTATAACAATATCGCACACACAGTGCTAAACACAAAGCCGAAGTTTATATTATTTCGCACACACAGTGTTAATCATCTCGGTCACATTTCCGAATACGTATATTTAGTGCCACATAACTCAAACTCTCACATAGCATTTACAATTTGATATATCATACCATTTATTTCATAACATTAAGCATAGTTAATTACACGCATTATGTCCGGACTTACCTCGGACGTCAAAATACCGAAACGGTCGATTAATCAAACACTTTGTCTTTGCCTCAATCTCGATCCGAACCTCTCCTATCTTGGTCTATACACATTCAAATATAATCCATTCAATCACCAAATCATTCATTTTATTCCAAACACACATATTTAGGGAATTTTACAAAATAGCCCTTATTTTATCACATTTCGACACTTTAGTCTTTAATTCACAAAATCACAAAATACACAAAATCATCATATACTCATGCTTAGTCGAATGTTCTTGTATCTCATACAAGTCCAAACATTTCATTTATTTTACAATTTAGTCCCTCAAATTACACTTTTCTCAATTTAGCTCAATTTACTCAATTTCACCAAAAACCCCAATACAAAATATGTTAATCCAACACTAAGCTTTCATATTTTACCAACTATCAACACAAAGCTCACATGTTCATTAATAGCACATCTCAAAATCTTCACCAATTCACAAAATTGAAGCATGGGTTTTAAAGAGCACAAAGCAACGATCACAAAAACGTAGAAATTATCAAAAACCGAAATCAAAACATACCTCAATTTGCTTGAACAAGGGCCGAATACCTAGCTTTCTTATTTCTTTCTCTTTTCTTTTTGTTTCGGTGCAAACAAAGATGATAAAAACATGGCTTTTGATATTTATATAATAACATTATATTATACTATTATTTTAACAATTATAATTAATATATATATAAACTATATATATTAATCATGATGCCACCCACTATCATTATTTTTGGGCTATTTACACCATAAAACCTCCAAAATATAAAGACATCCACAATTAAGCACTTTTACAAAATAGCACACAACTTTTTCATTTTATGTGATTAAATCTTTTTTCTCAAATTAAACACACAATCGATAAAATCTTCACATAGAAATTTCACACAGGCTAAATCACATACTGTAAACTCAGAAAATAATATTAAAATATTATTCTGACTTTGAATTTATGGTCTCGAAACCATTGTTTCGACTAGGGTCTAAATCGGGCTGTTACAACTCTCCCCCCTTAGGGATTTTCGTCCCCGAAAATCTTACCAGTAAAAAGGTGTGGATATTGCTTTCTCATAATGTTTTCAGGCTCCCACTTAGCCTCCTCAACTCCGTGTTTGTGCCACAACACTTTCATTTTCTGTTCAGTCTCTTTTATCTAATTAATCCCGTGAATCTTATTTTCACGTAGCTCAGTTCAATATAATGGAGCTCAGCATTTTTGACCTTAAAGAGTCTCATATTGCATCTTTCTTTCCCAGAGATAAAGGTAATCCCGACACAAAGTCCATCGTAATCCTTTCCAATTTCCACTTAGGAATCATTATCGGTTGTAAAAATCCGGACGGAACCTGATGTTCAGCTTTAACTTGTTGACAAACTAAACATTTCGACACAAAGTCAGAGATGTCCCGTTTCATACCATGCCACACATAATTCTGTTTCAAATCATTGTACATTTTTGTACTCCTGTGGTGAACAAGTTAAAACGACTGTTGTGAGCTTCATTCAAAATTAACTGAATCAACTCTGACTTTTTCAGAATACAGATTCGATCTCTAAATCTCAGACAATCATCACTATCAACTCAGAATTCTGAATCAATATTCAATTCACACTGAGTTCATTTAGCCATCATTTCAACATCACTTTTCTGAGGATCACAATTTTGACGTACAAACATCGGCTTTAATTTTAACTCGACCAACCCATACTATCATCACATAGATTTATCTGAATACTCATAGTTCACAAAACACATAATGATTTTTGACTCAAGGCATCAGCTACAACATTAGCTTTACCCGGGCGGTAATCTATCACAAGTTCGTAGTCTTCCAACAATTCCAACCATCTTCTTTATCCCAAATTCAATTCTTTCTGAGTCATCAAGTACTTTAAACTCTTATGATCGGTATAATATGTCATTTCTCATCAAAAAGATAGTGACGCCAAATTTTTAACACAAATACGATCGCGGCTAATTCAAGGTCGTGCGTTGGGTAGTTCTTTTCATGTGGCTTTAACTGCCTCGTAGCATAAGCAATGACTTTGCCTTCTTGCATCAGCACACAGCCCAAACCATTTAACGATGCATCACTATAAATTATAAACTCTTTACCCGATTCAAATTGAACTAACATCGGTGGTATACATCAACAACACTTTTTAACTGTTCAAAACTCTGTTGGCACTTTTCTGACCACTCAAATTTAACATTTTTCTGTAGCAACTTTGTCAAAGGAGTCGCAATCATCAAGAAGCCTTTCACAAACCATCTATAATATCCCATTAGTCCCAGAGAACTACGGACTTCAAACACATTTCTCGGAGGCTTCTATTCTAAAATAGCAGAGAGTTTACTTGGATCAACTCGTATCCCCGCAGCTGGCACAATATTCCCCAGAAAACCAACCTCACTCAACCAAAATTCACATTTATTAAACTTAGCATACAACTGTTTCTCACGCAGAGTTTGTAGCACAATTCTCAAATGCTTAGCATGATGCGTCTCATCACATAAATGAATCAAAATGTCATCAATAACACTATAACAAAACGATCTCAATACGGTCTGAATATACAGTTCATCAAATCCATAAACACTGTAGGAGCATTCGCTAATCAGAAAGGCATAGCTAAGAATTCATAAATCACAGGCACAGATTCAACTTTCTTATCAGTCACTTTTATGTCAATCACATATGTCAAATAAGCTTCGCAACCCCTTCTCACATAGTTCAAAGCTTTCACCGCATATACAACAACTGGTACCCCTTTCATATCATTAGATTCAATTCAAACTATCTCACCGTTCTGACTTCTCAAATCTATACTCTTTTGTTTACAATTCACAATGGCATTATGCAAAGTGAGCCAATCCATACTAAAAATTATATCAAATTTATCGAATGGTAGTATTATCACATTAGCCGAAAAGTATATATCCCAAAACATCAAGGAGTAATTCTTGCACACTTTATCAATCAAAACACACTTATCTAAGGGTTTGATACTCTAATTACCAATTCAGTAGACTCAACAGGTAGAGTCTTACTTGATACTAAATTCATACACACATAGAAATGAGTTGAACCCGGATCTATTAATGCAATCACATCGTATCAAATAGAGTAAAAGTACCGATAATGACGCCCGGAGATGATGCTTCCTCTCGCACGTATAGCATAAGCTCGGGCGGTGCTCTCGCGCCTCGACCTCACAAATTGTATCGATAGTCCTTTTTGACTTCCACTCACATTCTCGACATTTCTGGATGGTCTACCCCTAGCCATTACATTACTCGATCTCACATTCTGAACATTTTCTTTCTCAACTAACTTTGGGCAATCTCGAATGAAATGTTCTCGTGATCCACATTTATAGCAAACTCTATTGTTGTATTTGCCCCAGCATTCTCCCACATGTCGTCTTCCACACAGTCTACACTCAGGTTTGTTGCTTTTAACATTTTCAACATTTGATTCAATTTGAGCTTGAGTTCTCGGACCAACACTTAGTCTCGCGTGGTCTTTATACGGATGTTCAAATGAAGTATTTGATCGGTTGCTTGCATCTCTAAATTTCTTTGTCGAAGGCTGAGACCACTTACTCATCGATCTTTTTCTTTCATCTCGAGCTTCAGTATCGGCTTTTTCTTTTCTTTACTGAGCTCTTTTCTTTACTGAGCTCCTCGGCTTTGCAAGCTCTTTCAACTAACACAACAAATTCATTTATATCAAGTATCCCAACCAATAACTTAATATCCTCGTTCAACCCTTCTATGAAGCATTTACACATAGTGGCTTCGGTCGAAACACATTCCCGTGTATACTGGCTCAGTCTTACAAATTCTCACTCGTACTCGGTAACTGACAAACGACCCTGTTTCAGCTATAAAAACTCTTTACGTTTCTGATCAATGAAGCGTTGACTAATATACTTCTTTCTGAACTCAACTTGAAAGAAGTCCCAAGTAATTCTCTCTCTCGGAACCACAGAAATCAATGTTTTCCACCAATTATAGGCTGTATCTCTCAACAATGAAACTGCACACTTAATACACTCATCAGGAGTCAACGACATTTCATCGAATACTCGAATTGTATTTTCGAGCCAAAATTTGGCCCGCTCGGTATCGTCATCAGCTGTGGCCCTAAACTCTTCGGCCCCATACTTCCGGATCTTATCCACAGGAGGTTTATTCAATCGAATCGGATCTATCACTTGTGGCACAACAGGTACTTGTGGGGGTAGAGGTTGTGGAGCAGCCGGATTCGTTCGAACGAACTCTAAAAACCACTCACTCATCATTCGAAGGAAGGCTTGTTTAGCCTCTCCTCCCTCACTATTATCATTCGGCCTAGATGTGGCCGGCGCTGCCCCTTGAGCGGGAGCAAGCACATTACTCTCTACGTCGTCAGCAACTGCTCTATCGGGATCCATTACTATATGAAAACACATTTATAACTGTCAGGATTCATCAAACTATCGCAATTTTATATATGGCATGTATAGCTAGACTCACACTTACTAAGTTAGTCCGAGAATCGACTAAACCATAGCTCTGATACCAATTAAATGTAACACCCCTAACCCGTATCCGTCGCCAGATTAGGGTTACGAGGCATTACTGAACAATCGAATCATTTCATATCTAATTCACGATACAAAGTCAATCATTATCAGAGCACATCAAAACATAATCAAATAGTCCCTTATTGAGGCCCACGAGACCTAAAACATGCTTATAAACTGGGTCAGGACTAAACCGGAACACATACGAAATTTCACGAAAATTTAAAACTTTTCTAAGTTTCTGGGGTTACACGCCCGTGTAGGCAAGCCGTGTGCCTCCCACTGCTGCTGGACACCCCCGTGTGTCCTCCCCGTGGTCGAATCTGACCTCACATCCACGGCCACCAAGTACGCCCGTGTGCCTTGGACATGGTCAAATCTGACCTCCCATCCACGGTCACCAAGCACGCCCGTGTGCCTTGGCCGTGGTCGAATCTGACTTTACACCCACGGCCACCCAGCACCCCGTGTGCTAAGGCCGTGTACTCTTAGGCCATATACTAACTTTCTCACAGGCGGCTAGGCACACCCGTGTCTTGGTCGTGTGCTATTAGGCTAGCTACTGACTTAGCCCCACGGTAACTAGGCACGCCCGTGTGCCACAACCGTGTGACATTATAGGCCATTTGCAAGGCCAATTTACCACCCACACAAGGGTCAAACCTACAAGCACATTTAAGCATACTTCCACACACAAATTGGCAACCAATTTTCATGTCAAATGATCAACATATCATCTCATTTCTAACATGTCAACTTAGGAACTAAATTACACAACTTGAATACATTCAATATCAATCATGATTCATCCGCAAATTCACTAAATCATACTAGCATCATACCATCACTAAGATTACCATTCATAAGAAATTTTCTTTACTCACAAGCTATACCAAAATATGCACCATATATCAAAGCCACACATGCATTTTACCAACATTTATCTAGCCACATCACATGGCTATTTACATATCTCAAACATGTCTTACAAAACTAGCCTATACATGCCATATTTCAACTATGTACATCTTTCCCAAAATACCAAAATAGATTGCCGATAGTGTGATAGAAAATGCTGACGATCCCCGTATCCGAGCTAGCTTTACTGACTCTGCAAAGCAGAGAAACAAATCACACAGTAAGCTTTCCAAAGCTTAGTAAGTTAGTAACATAAAACATTATACTAAAACCAACCATCACATAAATTAATTTACCAATAATACCCACATTCAACTATATCCAATACTCACATAGTATTTCATTCATCTACCTCCAAATTCACCAGTCACATAGGTATCATACATACCTTTGCCAACACATAGTTACTATCCAACCATACTACTCAACTGCTCGAATTTGCATTTTGATCAACCTTTACTATTCTTTCAATTTATTCATACATTTACATATTTATATAATCACATAGATAAAAGCACAAATAAGCACATTATCAATCTCTACCACATACTCAAACCTCTATTCATTTAACTCTTAAATCTATTATCAACCACATAGGTTCAAGCGTACCTTGATTAACACATAGCTACTCACCCTTCATGCTACTCAAATATTTGATATTACCTCTTGATCTATTCGCACACCTAGTGCCAATCATATAACCAAAACATAATCGTCATCGCACACTTAGTGCCAATATGTTAAACCAAACTTATATCGGTATCGCACACACAGTGCCATTTTGATAAACTAAAGATTTTATCTTTTCGCACACACAGTGCTAATTGTTAAAGCCGTAGCTTCTATAGTTTCGCACACACAGTGCTAATCGACTCGGTTTCAACTCAATTTCGCACACATAGTGCCTCAATACTTTAATTTATACATAACACATTCTATTTCTTTTATATACATTCATTCATTTCACATCATATAAATATTAATTTAATAGCAAGTATTATATCTAAACTTATATCAATATCGCACACACAGTGCTAAACACAAAGCCGAAGTTTATATTATTTCGCACACACAGTGCTAATCATCTCGGTCACATTTTCGTATACGCACATTTAGTGCCACATAACTCGAACTCTCACATAGAATTTACAATTTGATATATCATACCATTCATTTCATAACATTAAGCATAGTTAATTACACGCATTATGTCCGGACTTACCTCGGACGTCAAAATACCGAAACGGTCGATTAATCGAGCACTTTGTCTTTGCCTCAATCTCGATCCGAACCTCTCCTATCTTGGTCTATACACATTCAAATATAATCCATTCAATCACCAAATCATTCATTTTATTCCAAACACACATTTTAGAGAATTTTACAAAATAGCCCTTATTTTATCACATTTCGACACTTTAGTCCTTAATTCACAAAATCACAAAATACACAAAATCATCATATACTCATGCTTAGTATAATGTTCTTGTATCTCATACAAGTCCAAAATTTTCATTTATTTTACAATTTAGTCCCTCAAATTACACTTTTCTTAATTTAGCTCAATTTACTCAATTTCACCAAAAACCCCAATACAAAATATGTTAATCCAACACTAAGCTTTCATATTTTACCAACTATAAACACAAAGCTCACATGTTCATTAATAGCACATCTCAAAATCTTCACCAATTCACAAAATTGAAGCATGGGTTTTAAAGAGCACAAAGCAACGATCACAAAAACGTAAAAATTATCAAAAACCGAAATCAAAACATACCTCAATTTGCTTGAACAAGGGTCAAATACCTAGATTTCTTATTTCTTTCTCTTTTCTTTTTGTTTCAGTGCAAACAAGGATGATAAAAACATGGCTTTTGATATTTATATAATAACATTATATCATACTATTATTTTAACAATTATAATTAATATATATATATAAACTATATATATATTAATCATGATGCCACCCACTATCATTATTTTTGGGCTATTTACACCATAGAACCTCCAAAATATAAAGACATCCACAATTAAGCACTTTTACAAAATAGCACACAGCTTTTGCATTTTATGCGATTAAATCCTTTTTCTCAAATTGAACACTCAATCGATAAAATCTTCACACAGAAATTTCACACAGGCTAAATCACATACTGTAAAATCAGAAAATAATATTAAAATATTATTCTGACTTCGAATTTGTGGTCTCAAAACCACTATTCCGACTAGGGTCTAAACCGGGCTGTTACACGCCCATGTGCCAGCCTGTGTCGATTTCACACCCTGCTTCCCTGTTACGCGGAAAAACCCAATTTTTAGGGTTTCTGAACATTCTAAAGTCTATAAATATACACTAGAAGAGGACTTAAAGGGGGACGCAGATTAGAGCGAAGAAATTACCCGAAGGAAGCCGTCGGAATCATCTCAGAAGCAGATCCACTCCAAGATTGAAGATCTCCATCAAGTTCCTTAGAAGTTTTTTGGTTCTTTATGTCTTGTTGTTTTCTTGATTCTAAGATGTTTTCCTTTTACGTTATGAACTAAACTCCCTAAATACCTGGGGAGGATGAAACCTACGATGAATCTTATTATTTAATTATCTGAGTTACATGATAAATACTTGTTCTTGTTCTTAATTATGTGTTCTAAACCCTTGCTTTAATATTTTCAGGATATTAATTCAAGTTTGATGTGCTTATTCAGTGGAGCAAAAGTCCCTGTTTAAGAGCAGATCTAGCATAATTAAGCGGAGTTGATTGCAACCCTAGAAATAGGACGACATAAATATGCCAGATTAAAGTCAAATCTAATAAGGGAATCCATAGATCGAGTTAATGCGACGATAGGGGTTTTAATTAGAAAGAGATTTCAATTAATCAACCTAGAGTCAGTTGTTTTTAGTCTCGAAAGAGATATTAACATAATTTAGGGATTTCTACGGATCAAGGCAGGTGAATAAATCGTTTAATTCAGAGTCAGAATAATAAGTGAAGTCTAGGTGGATTCTTCCTTGGGTATTGTCTTTATTCATTGGTTTATTCGATTACTTTCTTCACTCTCTATCGCGTTCATAGTAAATTACTTAGTTAAATTTTAGATTAAAACAACTCCTCTTAATTATTAGGCTAAATAATAGAAAGATAGTTATTACTAGTACTTTTAGTCCTTGTGGATACGATATTCCGGACTCACCATAGCTATACTACTGTTCGATAGGTGCGCTTGCCTTTGTCGAATTTTTAGTTAGTTTTGAGACCAAAAATATTCATAAAAACACTACATTTCTTGATATTCATAATTAATTCATTCTAATAATGAATTGATTCAATTCAACCCAAAGTACAAGAATGCTCACCTCAAATACTTATCATATGCAAACAATTCAATATGCAATAATTTATAATTTGTTTCGGATTATAGAAATACAAACTGTATATTTCGAGTTACTCGATGTCGACTTTGTCTTTCCCCTTCTTACTCGAGGATTCTGGAATGACGTTCGTTACGAAATAAAATAATTAAAATATATCAATAATACACAACTAAATTTTCATTAAATTTCAAATTTTGTACTACATTTTGCTTAATCTTCAATTTAGTCCCTAAATCGAGACTAATTAAATCTTCACATTTAACCTCCAATTTTTATACTAATTTCACTCTAAGTTAAATTTAGCTCCCTATTTTCAATTCTACCCCTCAATTTTAATTTTTTCACAATTTAGTCTCTATTACTCAAAATCAACAATTAATTTCACTATTTAGTCCTTTTTTCACTTCTAACTTTAAAATATATCAAATTAACCCTTGAAACTCTGACAAATCAACAATGGTAACATCACCAATCCTGAACAATACTAAAAATTATAATATAGGTCGATTAGCTGTAAGTACCGAGATTCTAAAAAAGTAAAAATTACAAAAAAATAAACTAAAATGACTAACCAATTGAAGCTTGAATGCTTAAAAACCCTTATGGCCGTCCAAGCTTTCTTTCTTCTCGCTATGGTTTCGAAATGCATGAGAATGAGAATGAGAATGAAATTCACTTTCATTCCACTATAACCTATGTTTCTTTCATTTTGTTTTAATTTTATTTATTAGTATAACATATACATATTAAGTTAACATAATATATATTATATATATTATAAATGCTACATTATGACTGTTCTTTTAGAAAGAAACAAGGGTATAATTACTACTTTAATCCATTTAATTAATTTTAATCTATAATTTAACTTTTAACACTTACGTGATTTTGTTCTTGTACCTTAGTAACTCTTAATTTTACGAAAATTACTTATCCAAAATTTAATTTACCTCTAATATAACTCTGTAAATATTTAATAAAAATATTTACGAGTTTAGTTTATAGAAACGGAATCTCAGAAATACACTTCCCAACACCACTGACTTTCAAGTCATTACATTTATGAACTAAAATATCCATCCCTTTCATTCTTTGTATCTTAAAATAAAACAAAAGCAATAGCCAAATTTTAAAATCCATTTAAAAATTCTATCAAGAGGTAATTATTTAAAACAAGAAAATGTAGGGGCATATGCTGAAACTCGTTAGATTTGACATATTGTAAGTCTAGTAAGGGGGTTTACAAGGTAGAAGTGAATTCTAATTGAACTAGTGAATTACCATAAAATAATCAAAGGGACAATGGTGATTTCCCTCCCTATTTTTTGATACATCGTTGATTGTTCAGAGTTCACTACCATTTCTATATTGCATTTTACCAAAACAATCTATTTTCTGATACTTGTAGCTTGATAGCACGTTTATTTTGGTACAAAATGTAACGGGTTCAAATTCTGTCATCTCTACCTATTATTTCTCCTTTGAGCAGTAATGAGGGAGTCATTTTAGATTGATTAAAATTAAGCATACATAATCTATCATTTTCTCAATATTATATATGATATGTGATAGTATAGGTGTGCGCGATGTATTGGGGTTATAGAATAAAAGAATCCTCTTTTTTATAGTCTTATTTATTATGATAAGAAAGCGCTCTTAGTTCAGTTCGGTAGAACGTGGGTATCCAAAATCCAATGTCGTAGGTTCAAATCCTACAGAGCGTAATTCCACTCTTGTTAGGTCGAAAATTACACCGAACTGGAAAAAAAAATTGAACAGCAATTCGAGTTTGACCTCCTTAGATTAAATTATTAAATTATAATTATTAAATAAATTAAATTAAAATTAAAAAATTAAAGAATTAAAGGGGTTAGTAAAAAAAGGTATGTTAATTAATCCAAAAAAGGCATGTTAATTAATCAAAGGTTCAACTGATCACCACATCTGTATTGTAAATATGCAGTTATGAATAATCCAGCCAAAGTAATAGGAATTAGACCTAAGACGATTCCAAATAAAAAAACTTCAATTATTTCAATTTATTTGAAAGGAGAAAAAAAAAGGTAATATATATCCCTAAATATTAATTTCTGTTGCCCATGAATATCAATACCTAATAATTGATAATTAACCCGATAAAGAGCTATAGAATATATGGAATAAGACAGAAAGCTTTGTTTTTATGAATTGTTCGTTCATTGAATTAATTTTCAAATAAGTCGTATCTTACTCAGACCAATAAATAAAGCTGAGGTTATAGTTAAAGCCGTTAGTAAAAAACTGAAATAACTAATTATAATGGGCATGAATGAGCTAAATAAAATATGTTATTTTTATATATATGTTTATAAAGCACTTACCTAAGTTTTAATTTTTAAACGAGAGGGGGACAAGCAAAAATACCAATTGAAATAATAAGTTCAATTGAAATTTTTTGCTTCATCAATCATTATAAACGATATTCACAAAAATAGAGCGGTAAGACAAAAGTAGAAAAGAAAAAGAAATTGATTCATCATCTTTGTAGTTAGGTCAAGAAAAAACTTTTGGATCTAATACAAGAATACAAGAAAGGCCGCCTCACAAATATTGATTAGTAGAATTTTTTTTTATTCCTTGCTCTTCTTTTATTATCTATATCTAATACTATCGATTACTCTTACTTGTTACTAGACGATTAAGCAGTTCCTTAGAAAGAAAAAAAGGGAGGGCTTCCAACAAAAAAAAAAAACCTCTTGTGCAACTAGAAAAAAAAAGTCAATTTTTAAATTTCACATCTAATTGACTTGCGGAACTATAATAATTTCCTTCATGAATTATTACAAACCAACTTGTTGGATTAATGGGCAGATCTAATGTCATATTTTCAAATCAAAATCGGGCGGATTGAAACCCATTCAGGAATAAGAAAATGACATTGTGATTTAGATTGAATCCTAATGAAAAAAAAATAGATCAATGAAAAGTTTGTGCGATAAGTTTAGTGATTTTTTTTTCTATATTATAGATTATAGGAAAACGGGCCAAAACTTATCTTTCTTTAATTTCATTTTATTTAAAAAATGCAAGAAAAAGGCCCTTCGTTAGAAATTAGAAGTTAGAAAAGACACACTAGAAAAAACGAAGGATGGCTGGAATCTACACATTGATTTTTTCGCAATTTTTGTTAAACCCTATGCATCAAAAGGTGCTTGCACGACTACTAAGGGATACAATTTTATCCTAATCAACCGACTTTATCAAGAAAGATTACTTTTTTTAGGCCAAGAGGTTGATAGTGAGATCTCGAATCAACTTATTGGTCTTATGGTATATCCCAGTATAGAGAATGATACCAAAGGTCTGTATTTGTTTATAAACTCTCCTGGCGAATGGGTAATACCCGGAGTATCTATTTATGATACTATGCAATTTGTGCAACCAGATGTGCATACAATATGCATGGGATTGGCTACTACAATGGGATCTTTTCTCCTGGTCAAAGGAGAAATTACCAAACGTCCAGCATTCCCTCACGCTCGGCGCCAATGAGTTTTTTTTTATTTGATGGAAAGAAAAAAGAAGACTATGCCTTCACCATATGAAATATGAATTAGTAAGTAATAATGGCATGACACTTCGAATTCGATACGGAATTTCTTTTTCTTTTTTTTTTCTTTTTTCAAAATATTAGATTATGTATCAAAAGAGTAGTATGAGAGAAAAAGCATTTCTAATTTTATCTTAGCTGTCGTGGGCCCATCTCAGTGTCACAAACTTTTTTTCTTTTCACACGAGAGGCTATTAACAATATTTACGTTATAAAATAAAAGAGTACGAGAAAAACTATTTTTTATTTCTTTCTTTTTTTCAAAAAGAAAAGAAACTTTGTGATTGCTGCATCACAGACGAAATAAATATATAAAGCAATGGAGCCATCATAGTATTTTTGAACTTTTTCGAAAAAAAAGAAGAGTGGTAATTGGATTATTTAGTGACTTGGGTCTAATAGACGCTCTCTATATTTTCTCTTTTTCTTTTTTTGATGAAAGAAAAAATAGAATTTCATTGTAAAGTCGTATGCAATGCACAAAAAATGCCTGTACGGTTGTTCAGTTCTATCTTTTTTTTTTTTCTTATTACTATTCTTTAGCTATTTTTAGCTATTCTTCTCGCCTCATTATGTGAGTTAGAAGAACCTTTTATTATGTTATATCATCAAGGTAATGATCCATCAACCTGCTAGTTCTTTTTATGAGGTATAAATAAGAGAATTTACCATGGAAGCGAAAGAACTACTGAAAGCGAAAGCCTCACAAGGGTTTATGTACAAAGAACAGACAAGCCCCTATGGGTTGTATTCGAAGACATGGAAAAAGATGTTTTTATGTCAGCAACAGAAGCCTAAGCTCATGGAATTGTGGATCTTGTAGCGGTTAAATAAGTTAAATAACAAATAGCAATAGCAACGATTTAACACCAATCCACAATTTAATTAAGATTGATTTAATCCCTCTTCTTCCTTTCCTTCTTAACTTAAGCTTAAGGGGTTAATATTTTATTAATATATTAAATAGAAAAAGAAGTAATTCAGAATCATCTTGTTAAGATCGATCTAAACCAGTCTATTATGTATATAATTTAGTATGTCAGCTATTAAACAACTTATTAGAAATGCAAGACAACCAATTAGAAATGTCATGAAATCCCCTGCTCTTGGGGGATGTCCTCAGCGTCGAGGAACATGTACTAGGGTGTATGTGCGACTTGTTTAGATCATGGGTTGAGAAAAAAGAAACAACCTTTTCAGTAACAATGATCTGTAGCAGTGAATAGAATAGGGTTCGTCCGTTCACTTTCTAAAAAATATAGATCTACCATATCCTTCTATTGTGTATGAAATTTTTGGTTTCCATTGGCATAAATCCAATCTTGGAATTTAAGATGAGAAAATATTTCCCATTGGTAGCAAATGCTTATCCATTGAGCGGGGAAAATCCTATTTAAAAAGCAAAAAGACTATGCTTCGACTCTTGTAAAGAACGGACTAACAGGGTTAGCTGCCCAAGTAATCCTCATCCTTACATACTGTTACTGTATAAGATAGATATTGTTGTGAAAGATCTATTACTTGAAAATTTATCAGTAGAGCCGAAGAGTGTGAACTGTACAAGTTACTAATTAAATGAAGGAATGAGCTCCGATGTATAGAGAAGACCCCGCCATTTAAGAAGTAACCATAGAAACAATGGAACCCACTATTTATTTATTTATCCATTTCTATTTACTCCTTTATTTTAGTTAATATGCTTTTTTTTATACCTAGTATCAATACAATTTCTTCTTTCAAGGCAAAATGATGTCGAAACCATCTTTAATTTTTTTTTTAAAACGGGGATCGACTTTAAAAACGAAAATGGAGTCGCCACCAATCTTTTTTCGAGGTGTGATCGGGTCACCTTGAAATTGATCATTTTAATAAAAAAACATTTTGATTTATTAAAACAATGATTTTGGTCTACGAAATTCGAGAAAATGGGTTCGGGAGTCAGTTACGCACGAGGAAGGATTAGCACCCTCGTAACGCCCAAAATTGGTACCTAATTGATTAATTAATGTCTTAATGTCGAAAATTTGAGAAGATTTTAAAATATGATCCTTTTTATTTTTAAAAAAATATTTGAATAAATTGAAATGGATGTTAAGACCCTTTTGACCTGAAGTAATAAAATATCACATCCAGTACGTTAGGACACGACATTTTAAATCCTCGAAACTAAGCTTGTCTTTTTATTTTCAAAACTCATGCATTTAAATTTTAAAAGGATATTCGGTTATTTGGGTCAAGTGAAAAAATTGGAACCCAGTAAGTTAGGGCACAATTTCTCAAAATTCCAAACATAGAATATTGTCTATACTTTTTTAGAAATTCTTACCTCAAGATAACAAGACGTCATATCCAATGAGTTAGGACACAACACCTCGAATTCCCGAGAATAAGCTTTTATTTGAAACTCATATGTTTTGATTTGAAATGGGTGCTCGATTACTTAGATTCAACGAGGAAAATTGGAACCCAGTAAGTTAGGGCACAATCTTCTCGAAGCTCCTAAATACGAGCAATTGGGGGAAAATTATTGCAATATTAAAACAATGTATAAATAAAAACTTTGATTAAAAAACGACAATATTAAAATACAAATAAACAATTTATAAAACACATAATGGCAATTATTTAAATACTAACATCAATAGTCAAAGACCAAATAAGTTATACACAAAACATCTTAAAAATAAATGGTATATAAAATAGATAGTAATATATAAAAATTTGCAATTGATAATATATGGAAAAAAAAATTAAAGCAAATAATCAAACAATTTAAAATGGATGATTTATAAAACGAGTTTTTTTTTAAATAAACAACATGTGTGACATTAAAAACAAATAAAGTATATAATTAATTGAAGAAAATAAAAGAATGATAAGAATGGTTAAATGAATGAACAATATGTAAATAAGAAAGTTGACGAATAAATAAATGAATAAAAATAAAAAGAATAATTAATGATTAAGCAATTAAATGGATAAATAAAAAAAAGTTAAAAAAACGCCTAAGTCAATCTAATTCTTACAATATGAGGATTCAACGAAATTCCACCACCTAAATCCAACTCAAACGAGTGCAACTCAAAAAGAAACGAAGATGAACGAATTACAAAATAAAAACAAGCCCCAGAAAATAAGAACGCAAGAGAGAGAGAGATTTGTGTGAATGCTCTCAAGAACTTTTATTGCTCAAAACTCCCGTCCTTTACAATGGAGGGAGAGGCCTCTATTTATAGTTGAGCCTCCCCAAATCCAACGGTACAGATCAATTACATCAACGACTAAGATTAAAAGGTATCTACAAATTAAATCTCTAAGATTACAAAATCATATCTTTTAAGATTGCATATCATATCTTCTAGGATTGCATATCATATCTAAGATGTGCATATCATATCTAAGATTGCATATCCTTGAAGATTATGTTTCCATATACGTCAAGCTTGTAGATGGACCTTCAATCTTTTCAAGTAATGGGTCATTCCGATTGGACCAAATGATATATTTTGGACTGAACTTGGACTTTGTTTTATTATTTTGGGTTTATTATTTTTTTGTATGGGCCCGGGCTAAATTGGCCTATTATATTTGCGCCTCTTTGCTCATTGTCGTAACGAGAATGGAGCAAAGACTATAAAAGGACCAATTTTTCCCGGTCTTGCCGAGTCTTGACTTCTTGGTCCTCGTCTTCTCCAAATGGCTTCCAACCCAACTGCAACTTCAGGGGTATTGGAATTTCAACTTAACTTTACTTCTCTGCAACTACTGCAACTTCAGAAGTAATGGACTATCTATTCTACTGCTCTTTCAGGGAAATAAGTCTGACGGCTTCAATCTGCTTCACTGCAACTTCAGGAAAATAAGATTTGCTTTATTCGATCTGCTCCACTACCACTTCAGAGAGGCAAGGCTAGTGTCTTCGATCTGCTTCGTGTAATTTCAGGAAGAAAAGATCTGCAATCTTTAGTCTACTCCGCTGCAAACTCAGGGAGGTCAGGCTGATGTCTTCGATCTACTTCACTGCAACTGCAGGAAGACAAGATCTGCAATTTTTAGTCTGCTCCGCTGAAAACTCAGGGAGACAAGGCTGGTGTCTTCGATCTGCTTCACCGCAACCTCAGGAAGGCCAGTTCTGCTATCTTTAGTCTGCTTCACTGCAAACTCAGGGAAACAAGACTGGTGTCTTCGATCTACTTCACTGCAACCTCAGGAAGGCAGGATCTGCTATCTTTTAGTCTGCTCCACTGCAAACTCAGGGAGACAAGGCTGATGTATTCAATCTGCTTCACTGCAACTTCAGGAAGGCCAGATCTGCTATTTTTAGTCTGCTCCACTGCAAACTCAGGGAGACAAGACTGGTGTCTTCGATCTACTTCACTGCAACCTAAGGAAGGCAAGATCTGCTATCTTTTAGTCTCCTCCACTGCAAACTCAGGGATGCCAGACAAGTATCTTCGATCCGCTTCACTGCAATCTCAGGAAGACAATATTTGTTATCTTCAATCTGCTCCACTGCAAACTCAGGGATGCCAGGCTGATGTTTTCGATCCGCTTCACTGCAAACTCAGGAAGACAAGATCTGCTATCTTCAGTTTGCTCTACTGCAAACTCAGGGATACCAGACTAGTATATTCAATCCGCTTCACTGCAATCTCAGGAAGACAAGATCTGCTATCTTCAATCTGCTCCACTGCAAACTCAGGGATGCCAGGCTGATGTTTTTGATCCGCTTCACTGCTAACTCAGGAAGACAAGATCTGCTATCTTCAGTCTACTCCACTGAAGACTCAGGGATGCCAGACTAGTATCTTCGATCCGCTTTGCTGCAAACTTAGGAAGACAAGATCTGTTATTTTTGGTCTGCTCCACTGCAAACTCAGGGGTGCCAGGCTGATGTTTTCGATCTGTTTCACTGCAAACTCAGGAAGACAAGATCTGCTATCTTCAGTCTGCTCCACTGTAAACTCAGGGATGCCAGACTAATGTTTTCGATCCGCTTCACTGCAAACTCAGGAAGACAAGATCTGTGAATTCACCGATGTTGTGACACCATCCTCTGGAGGACCTATCCTGTAAAATCGGTTTTATGTGTTTATGCTTATGCAAAATGGTTAGGATGCTATGATCTGAACGAATCAACTGCTCCTAACCGAATGACATAAGTACGAATGCAAAATGTCATGAGGACGATCCTTTTTAATAATTAGGATGTCACCACTTGTTGCTCATCAGGGCTCTATCATTAACATAGTACACTGTCTTCCTACTCGGTTGGCATTTGACAGAAAACCCGAAAACATTTTTGCTCAACTGATTTGCCCCACTAACTTCAAGGTCCTTTCCACTGTACCTCAGGTGTAATATCCGGGATTTAGGGCTTGTGCATTTTTGCATGTGCTAGTATACCTATGAGTGTTTTGAATGTGTTTTTATGAATTTTGAGAACTTTAGAGTGTAGGTGAATGCCTTAGAAAATATTAGGTTTTAAGTCTTAAGGGGGGGAACTAAGCATGATAGGCCTTAAGAAAATCTGTAGGAGAATTTGGACATAAGAATAGGCTTGTTAAAGTGGCAGAGAGGCGCCACTTAAAGCCTTAGTAAGTGACGCCACAAGCAGTGTAAAAGGGCCTAGGTTCGAGCAGCAAGGGATGCAAATAGGAGTTTTATTTTGCTGCAAGGATGAGCAATGGTGGACGGCAATGGGACACTTGATAGATGAGCATTTGATCAAGTTAAGTACATTCAAAATACGGCTAAGGTAGGGAGATAATTATTGGCTTATTCAAATTATTTTTGAATGGGTAAAGAAGAGAGATAATAGGAGAAAAAAGAAGGGATTAGATAGGGGGAAAGAGAGTTGGCTGAATGGAGGGGTCTAGGTGTGGTATTTTCGGCCAAAGGGAGGGGAATGAGGCCATTTGTTTTCTCTTCTTTTCAATAGTTCCTCTGCCGAAATTCTTTCTCTGTTAAATTTTCTCTTCTCCTTTTATTTTGTCAAAGCCGAAATATTCCTTGTGCTAGCCGAATCTTCATTTATCACCATTGTCGAGTTTCTCAACCTTTCTCTTCTTCTTTTCACAATTTTCCAAAAGTCGAAAGTGAGTTCTTCCTAGACCATAGCCGATTATTCATTAAACCCCAAAAGTTGAAACCAATTGATCTACACCTAGCCTACATAGCCGAATATCTCTGTGGGTTCAAGCAAGGGTGCAGTCGATTTCTGTAGTAAGGGTAAGGATCAACTGTCGTTCTTTTCTTTCTTTTCTTTTAGCCGAAATCAAGACTCTAATCCCTTTTATCCTTTTTGGCCGAAATCTTGAAGAGGGATTTCGAGATTCCTATTGTAACCGACTTCAAGAGAGGAGATCTTCGGGATTTCTAGGTCTAAGGTAAGCGAGTATGATCATAGGCCGAAGGCCATTTATTGTGTTTAAATGTTAGAATTGGATCTAACATATGCTTCTAGGAATTTCGACAGATACCTCAAACAAGTGACAATTTCGGGATTTAGATTCGCAAGGTAAGTAAATATGAATATTCGGCCAAGGTCATATCAAGTGTTAGTGTCTAGCCGATTCTAACTATGATCTTTAGGGAGGAGTATAAGCTGTTTCGGCAAACTTTTGGGATTCAGTGAATACAATAGTAACCAGGTGTGTAGCCCTACACTAATTCCTAATAGATCTATGGTATTATTATTATGTATGTGTTAATGGAAATATGAAAATATGGCTAAAGGTATCATTTAATGGTACAGAGTATTCAGGTACGTTAACATACTACTACTATGTTAATAATGTTTATGAACACTGAATATGACACACATGTGAATTTGTTATGAATATGGAATAAAGTACATGGCATGATCTCTGTTTATTTTGTATTATGCATGGGCATATGGGTTATATTGAAAAGGGGAAGTGATCTGGTGGTTTTTACCACAATATCCGTGACTCATGTCACATAATCGAATGTGGTGACTTCATCACATATTAATATCCGTGACTTTGTCACATTATCGTGGCTATGCCACAATTTATAAGGGTGATGTGCATGTAAATGCGCAGTGATCGCCTTCGATGATGTGTAGCGGATGGAGGTCAATTTAGTAATCCCCACGGTGTGATTGGGTGATACGGGTGATGTGTAGAGGATGGTTATTTAGGTTTGGGTTGGGATTGCATCATTACTTATATCCATTATATGTGATTGATATGCCTAAATCGTTTGGGAGTTCGTGGTAGTTGTTACACATTGAGTCTGTTGACTCACCCTTCGTGGGATATCTTTTTCAGGTGATACTCGGTGATTTGGACCGGTCGCGAGGACTAGGTGGTGGCCATGCTCATTTCGGTGTTTTCTTCTAATTTGGATTTTCCTATTAAGTTTTGGATTTATTTTTGGGTTTTGCTATTGATGTAATAAGGCCACTATTGTTACACTCGCTTTTATGCTTGCTCTCTAAATTTTTATTACGATACGATTCTTATTAACTCAAAGGTTAAATAAATCATCTTTAAAATAAATGTTCAATGTTTTGACACCTAAATACCAACGATTTTCAACTTAATGTTAAACCCTAAAATTTAAATAGATTTCTTCTAACTTATAGTTTTCAAATACGAAAATATTGTTTTAATATGGACTTCAAAAAAAAGACACCATTTTCAACTTGAACCCAACACCTAACGATTCCTCTTCAAAATGACCACATTTTCCAAATTGACAAACAAGATTTGAAATGTTTTACTCGAGGAACATGCCAGATCCGGTCGGGGCTCGTGGGCCGGGTTTAGGGTGTTTCAATTTGGTATCAGAGCCTAGTTTTAAACTCTCGGCCTTGGGTTTAAAGCCCACAATGATTTCAAAATTCAGCCTAAATAAGTTTTTGTGAAAAATTTTCAAATTGAGCAGGTTTTCTGGCATGGTACCTAAGTCTCCGACCCGAAGTCCACCAGGTAAGTACCCCTAACTGTTGTATGATTTGTATGTGGGTATAACGGGAACGTAGGTTAGTATATTAAGTTATTGAACCCTAGGATTAGCTTACTTCAACACGTAATTACATAAAACTTTAAGGCCTAATTAAACAAAAACTCGTGAGTAAGTCACCGAGTTAGGGTGTGGCAACCATTGTGCGCATGTCTAAGATTGGATTCGGGGAAGAGCTTGGTATTTAAGCGGTCTAGTGACTCACCACCTCTTCGCTCGAATCCCGCTCAGTGCGTAGTGACGGTTCACCTTAACCAAGAGGACTTATTCACGGGCTAAACCCAATAATTAAAACCCGAAAGGGACTAGCCATACTGATTTTTTTAAAAAAATTACTAAAATACCCTTGGTTTATAAAATTACCATACTACCCTCGATTTTTACTAAAACATTCTTCTACTTTACAAAAACACCAAAACCCCTATTTTGCGAAATATTAAGATACCCCGATTTGGAAAATTACCAAAAAATACCCTATAGGACAAATTACGAAAATACCCACAGGATTGGATCGGACGAAAATGTTCGAGTGGTGAATGTGTGTGGTAGATACTATCGAATGCATGTGCTTCTCTGAATTAGGGTAGAAGACTTGAAATGAAAACCCTGTAATGATCGAAAGAACTACTACTAAACTCCTTTACATAAAATTTCTTCGTGGGTCGGTGGAACAAAGACTAATGCATAAAACTTTTTTTAAACAGATTGAATCACGATCGTAGACATGAGTTCTAGGAGACGTGGTCGTAATGTGCGAGGGCGTGGTAGAGGCAGAATGGCCGTATCGGAACCCGTTAGGTCTGGTCAAGGGTCCGAGAATGAGGTACCACCATTTGCTTGGCGTTGAGCATCGAGGATCGAGACGGGGATGATGCGATGTCGCAGCGATCTTTGCGGGTTCTTGAGATGGTGGCTGGAGCAAGTGGGGGTGGGGGAGCTCGGAAATCTGTACCCGAGCGACTCCGAGCCAATGGAGCTGAGGTGTTCCGTGGTGTATCCGGTGTGGTGCCCAATACGACTGAGTATTGGTTGGAGGCGACGAGTGGATTATGGACGAGTTGGATCGATCTGCGAGGAGAAGAAAGGGAGTGGTGTCGCTACTTCGCGATGAGTCATATCAATGGTGGCTCTGATTCGGGATGGTGCTATAACCGAGGATCTTACTTGGGAGAATTTTAAGGCGGCGTATCGGAAGAAGTATGTTGGGACTAGCTATATTGATGCTTGCAGAGGAAGGCATTTTACGAGGTTGGTTCAAGGGAATAAGTCCGTAGCGAGTCAGGCGGAATTCTTAAGCTTGATCCGGTACGCTCGAGGGATCGTGGCTACGGAGCATGAACGATGTGTCCGGTTTAAGGACGGGCTGAGGGATGACCTGAGGTTGTTAGCAGGAGCGGGAGTTTGCAGTGTTGGTAGAAAAGGCTAAGGTAGCCGAAGGAGTTAAGGAATCTGTGAGACATAATACGGATAAGAACAGGTAAAAGAGAGGTTTTGGAGCATCAGGGTCATCCGGGAATGTCCAAAAGAGATAGAGAGTTGATGGGCCGCGAGGTCGTGAGTTGCTCTGGGAGGACGAAGACCGTACTTGTACTCGGGCAGGGAAGATGCACCTAGGAGAGTGTTGAAGTAGACAGGGGATGTTTCAAGTTTGGGTCCAAGGAACACATGATTAGGGGTGTCCTATGAAAGCAGATGGGAGCCAGCCACCAACAGTCGGGGTTTCAATCAAAGCGGGTAAAGGTGGACGCGCAGCCACCGCTGCGGGGTCGTGGTCCGATTGGCGAGGTAATGGTTCGGAGGAGGACGGGAACACCGGCAGAGGTGTTGGTAATACAAAGGCAAAGAGTAAGGTCCGGTGTATGCGATTCGTCGGAGGAGGATGGAGACGCACCGGACGTCATAACCGGTATGTTCCTTATAGCTGATAAGTCTTACTTTGCTTTAATTGATGTTGGCTCGACCCACTCGTATGTTGCATGTAGAGTAGTCGAAACGCTAGGCATAGCATCTGAACTATCTAGTAGGGAGATGACTGTAGTGAGCCCGTTAGGTCAAACTGTAGTGGTGAATAGGATATTTCGCAATGTACCTCTAGAGATTCAGGGAGTGGTATTCCCTGCCGACTTGATGGAACTACCTTTCAGAGAATTTGATCTCATTCTTGGCATGGATTGGCTAGTGGAACATCGGGCTAAGTTAGATTGCGCGGCTAAGCGAATGGAGTTAAGGACCCCGGAGGATGAGGAGATAATTATGATAGGAGAAAGAAGAAACTATTTGTCCAACGTAGTTTCTGCATTAAAGGCTGATAAGATGGTGCAGAAAGGGTGCAAGGCGTTTTTGACCTTCGTTAGTGCGTTGGATGCGAACGAAGAGGGAGTTAGTGGAGTTAGGACAGTAAGGGAATTTGTGGATGTTTTCCCAGAGGAGTTACCTGGAATACCCCCTGACAGGGAGGTGGAGTTCAGAATTGACTTGTTGCCTGGAACGGCGCCAGTATCTATCGCTCCATATAGAATGGCACCGAAGGAGTTGGTTGAGCTCAAGGCTCAAATTCAGGAATTGCTTGATCGTGGGTTTATTCGACCCAATGTGTCTCCGTGGGGAGCACCGGTTCTGTTTGTGAAGAAGAAGGACGAAACTATGCGTATGTGTATAGACTATCGTCAGTTGAATAAGTTGACCATCAAGAACAAGTACCCGTTGCCAAGGATAGACGACTTGTTCGATCAGCTTAAGGGGGCCGCGGTATTTTCAAAGATAGATTTACGGTCGGGATATCATCAACTTAAGGTGAAGGAGGTGGATATCCATAACACAGCTTTCCAGACAAGATACGGGCATTATGAGTTCGTGGTAATGCCGTTCGGGTTGACGAACGCCCCAGCTGCGTTCATGAATATGATGAACCGGGTTTTTCAACCCTACTTGGATCGGTTCATTGTTGTGTTCATCGACGACATCCTAGTGTATTCCAAGTCGGAGGAGGAACATGACGAGCATCTCCGGATAGTGTTGCAAGTGTTAAGGGAAAAGAAGCTATATGCCAAATTCAAAGCAAGTGTGAATTTTGGCTTAAGGAAGATTGCGTTCTTAGGGCATGTAGTGTCCGTAGAAGGGATAAGGGTGGATCTTAGGAAGATTGAGGCGGTGCTTAGACCGGAAACCACCTAAGTGCGTGGTCGAGGCACGTAGTTTCTTGGGATTGGCAAAGCTACTACTGAAGAAGTTCGTGGAAGGGTTCTCATCAATAATTTGCTCCTTTGTGAAGTTGTTGAGAAAGGAGGTACCTTTCATTATGATGGATGGAGATAGGCAACAGGAGAGCTTTGAGAAGCTTAAGAGGGTTTTGAGTGAAGCTCGGTTTTGATTCACTGAGGCGAGGGAAGGATTTCGTGGTGTATTGTGACGCTTCTCATACGAGATTAGGATGTGTTTTGATGCAAGATGGGAAGGTAGTCGCTTATGCGTCTCGACAATTAAGGCTACATGAGGTTAACTATCCGACGCATAACTTGGAATTGGCGGCGGTGGTCTTTGCTCTTAAGGTATGGAGGCACTATCTATATGGAGAAAAAGTCGATTTACACTGCACCACAAGAGCCTTAAGTATCTGCACGACTCGAAAGAGCTAAGCGTGAGACAGCGAAGGTGGGTGGAGTTATTAAAGGACTATGATTGTTCCATAGAGTATCACCGGGCAAGGCAAATGTGGTAGCAGATGCCCTAAGTCGAGAAAAGTAGTGTCGGATCGAGGGCGATGTTTGCGGCTTAGCTTGTATGACGATGGAAGTTTCTTTGGCGAGTTACTGAGTCAAGCCGTCATGGGTGAATGAGGTGAAAGAAGGACGGTTGGCGGATGATGATTTAAGTGCTAAGTTGCGGCAAGTGCGAGAATGGACGGCTAGAGGATTATGGTGTTAACAAATGATGGAGTATTGTGTTTCAAGGGTAAGGTCCGTATGCCGAAGAATGAGGAGTTAAGACGGAGAATTCTTTAGGAATCGTATAGTAGCCCTTATGCTATGCATCCTGGAGGTAGTAAGTTGTATAGAGATCTAAGGGAACAGTTTTGGTGGCCTGGTCTTAAGCGGGAAGTTACAGAATTTGTAGGGAAGTGCTTAACGTGTCAGCAAGTCAAGGCTGAACATCAAGTTTCGTCAGGATTGCTTCAGCCGATAAAGATTCCGTAGTGGAAGTGGGAGAGAATCACCATGGACTTCGTTAGTGGGCTTCCCCTTACGCCTACTAAGAAGGACTCAGTATGGGTGATAGTTGATCAATTTACAAAGTCCGCGCATTTCATTCCAGTGCGGGTTGACTATTCTTTGTAGAGGTTAGCAAAGTTGTATGTGGCGAAATTGTGAGATTGCATGGAGTACCGGTTTCGATTATTTTTACGAGGATCCAAGATTTACGTCTCGGTTTTGGAAAGCACTACATCAAGCTTTAGGCCTTCGGATTGGATTTCACTACTGACATTTCATCCACGATCAGACGGTCAATCTGGCGAGTGATCCAAGTGTTGGAAGATATGTTGAGGGGTTGTGTGATAGACTTCAGAGAGGAAGTTGGGAAGAATATTTGCCTTTAGCGAGTTTGCATATAATAATGACTATCAAGCCGGTGATTCAGATGGCACCGTATGAAGCATCTGTATGGACGGAAGTGTCGCACTCCTACGTGTTAGACAGTAATTGGGGAACGACAAGTTTTGGGTCCGGAAATTGTGGCGTAATCCCGAAGAGAATGTTAGGGTAATTCGGACACGATTGAAGGAAGCATCGATAGGCAAAAGTAAATCTGCAGATCTTAAGCGGAAGGAAATAGAGTTTCTTTGTGGGAGATCGGGTGTTTCTTAAAGTTTCGCCATGGAAGAAGGTGATGAGATTTGGTCGCAAAAAAGGGAAATTAAGTCCGTGTTTATAGGACCTTATCGGGTAGTGAAGCGAAGTTGGACGATGGCATACCAGTTAGAGTTGCCTCGGAGTTGAGAGCGGATGCACGATGTATTCCATGTTTCTATGCTACGTCGTTATCGATCGGATCCGTCTCATGTAGTACCGGTTGAGGAGGTGGGCGAGACCAGATTTGTCCTATGAGGAAGAGCCGATTCGGATCTTGGAGCGAGATGTGAAGGTGTTGCGGAGAAATCAGTTCCTCTAGTTAAAGTGTTATGGCGTAACCATGGATCGGAAGAAGCTTCGTGGGGAGCCGAAGAAGAAGCAATCGACAAAGAATACCCTCACTTATTTTAGCCAGTAATTTTGAGGTCGAAATTATTTTTAAGGGGTAGAAGCTGTAATATCCAAGGATTTAGGGCTTGTGCATTTTTGCATGTGCTAGTATGCCTATGAGTGTTTTGAATGTGTTTTTATGAATTTTGAGAACTTTAGAGTGTAGGTGAATGCCTTAGAAAATATTAGGTTTTAAGTCTTAAGGGGGGAACTAAGCATGATAGGCCTTAAAAAAATCTGTAGGAGAATTTGGACACAAGAATAGGCTTGTTAAAGTGGCAAGGAGGCGCCACTTAAAGCCTTAGTAAGTGACGCCACAAGCAGTGTAAAAGGGCCTAGGTTCGAGCAGCAAGGGATGCAAATAGGAGTTTTATTTTGCTGCAAGGATGAGCAGTGGTAGACGGCAATGGGACACTTGATAGATGAGCATTTGATCAAGTCAAGTACATTCAAAATACGGCTAAGGTAGGGAGATAATTATTGGCTTATTCAAATTATTTTTGAATGGGTAAAGAAGAGAGATAATAGGAGAAAAAGAAGGGATTAGATAGGGGAAAGAGAGTTGGGTGAATGGAGGGTCTAGGTGTGGTATTTTCGGCCAAAGGGGGGAATGAGGCCATTTGTTTTCTCTTCTTTTCAATAGTTCCTCTCAGAAATTCTTTCTCTGTTGAATCTTCTCTTCTCCTTTTATTTTGTCAAAGCCAAAATATTCCTTGTGCTAGCCGAATCTTCATTTATCACCATTGTCGAGTTTCTCAACCTTTCTTCTTCTTTTTTTCACAATTTTCCAAAAGTCGAAAGTGAGTTCTTCCTAGACCATAGCCGATTATTCATTAAACCCCAAAAGTTGAAACCAATTGATCTACACCTAGCCTACATAGCCGAATATCTCGTGGGTTCAAGCAAAGGGTGCAATCGATTTTGTAGTAAGGGTAAGGATCAACTGTCGTTCTTTTCTTTCTTTTCTTTTAGCCGAAATCAAGACTCTAATCCCTTTTATCCTTTTTGGCCAAAATCTTGAAGAGGGATTTCGGGATTCCTATTGTAACCGACTTCAAGAGAGGAGATCTTCGGGATTTCTAGGTCTAAGGTAAGCGAGTATGATCATAGGCCGAAGGCCATTTATTGTGTTTAAATGTTAGAATTAGATCTAACATATGCTTCTAGGAATTTCGACAGATACCTCAAACAAGTGACAATTTCGGGATTTAGATCCGCAAGGTAAGTAAATATGAATATTCGGCCAAGGTCATATCAAGTGTTAGTGTCTAGCCGATTCTAACTATGATCTTTAGGGAGGAGTATAAGCTGTTTCGGCAAACTTTTGGGATTCAGTGAATACAATAGTAACCAGGTGTGTAGCCCTACACTAATTCCTAATAGATCTATGGTATTATTATTATGTATGTGTTAATGGAAACATGAAAATATGGCTAAAGGTATCATTCAATGGTACAGAGTATTCAGGTACGTTAACATACTACTACTACTATGTTAATAATGTTTATGAACACTGAGGCTGCCTTTGGTTGCACGTTGAAGGCCGGTGAGGTGCAGTTGGCCTAAAAAATTGCTGCCCACCGCACTGCTGTTGTAACATCCCAAATGTGGGGTTATTTGGAATTTGATAATTTTTTCTTATGTATGAACTGCTGTGTCATTATTTATGGAATAATAATGATCAATTTAAGGCTTTGAGTTGGCTCGGTTTAATGGAAAATTCAGTTTTTAATTTAAAAGGTAAGGAGCCTTAGCAGAGGGGTGTTAAAAGAATAAGTGGGGATAAGTTGACACTAAATAAGCCTTGGAAAAGTGGCAAAAGGGGAGGCCACTTAAGTGCTTGGAGTTGACGCCACAATGCACAAGGGAGAGCTTGTGTTCGAGTCGCGAAGTTCTCTTTTGCACTATATATGGGACGGCACAAGGGGAGAATTTCTCTCCTTAAATTCTTTTTATTTTGGATAATAAGGGTGTAATTTATTATCATGGGATAATCAAGTATTTTAAAGGGATATTATTTGGATATTAAGGATATTGCATGGATTAATAAGAGATTATTATGATTTAATTCAAAATTATTTGAATTAAAATGAATGAGTGGTCGAGGAGCAATTGGGGAAGTTTGATGAATTTTGAACTCCTCATGAGAAGGAGTGGACGGCAAGCTTGATAGGGGGGCCGAATGCCTATAAAAGCATCAGTTGGCCCCCTTGCTTCTCTTTTGTCATTCTTCTTTGCTTGTCGAAATTCCTAGCCCTCATTCTTCATTCTCTTTTATTTTTTTCCATCCTCAAACTCTCTAGCCGAACCCCTCTTCCACCTTCACCATCTTTTCTTCTTCTTCCACACTAGCCGAACCTATACTTTAACCTTTGCCAAAATCCCTTTTCTTCTTGTTAAACTCTCCTAGCCGAATACACTTCATATCCTTGTGCCGAAACCTCTTCTCCGATCTCACGATTACTTCTTTAATAGCTTTGGCCGAATATCAAAGTGGTTAGATCCCATCAAGGTATTATCGACGATTGATTTGGAAAAGCCGATATCACTTAAGGACTTGGGATCGGGAAGTAGTCGACTCAAACTCTTCCTCTCTAGTAAGCGGTTTGGTAAGTGTTAGTAAGATCTATTTTAGTAAGTTATTAAGTGGTGATTAAAAGCAGAAGGCTATTAAGCTATGTCGATTAACCAATTACTTGGTAAAGCGGATCTCGTGCCTCGAAAGTGCCGTGGTTCGTAACAAAAAGCAAAGGTAAGGATTCGGGACCATAACTAACCCCTCTGGATTTGTTTTGGTTGGCGAATAGGCCATAATACTAATCCTAAAAGTTGGCCGAATATAGGTCTTTGATAGATCTAGGTGGCCGACTCCTCTTTTGGGACTTAGATTATCGTGGGTGACGGTGTGTACATACACACCATTTAACTTATTAAATTATGCTAAGTAATGTGATTGCTAACTTGATGTATGTAGCAATGGCTTGAATACCATAACGGTATATGGGGTAACGGTAAGTACTGTGCATATGATTGCTATTTTATGCTTTTGGGAAGCATGTTGTGATAATACATATGATAAATCTATATGTGACCGCATTGACTATGTGGGTTGATTGAGTGGAGAGGCGGTGTATTCGTCTCGACGAGCACCAGTGCTTTGGTAGCACACCGTGACTATACGTCACCAGAGGTTTGGTACCTCCAGAGGCTTGGCACCTCAATAGCGACTTGTCCCCGTGGTTAACACACCACCGTGGGTTGGCCCCACTTGAGATATGGGATCGTCGCCGGTGATTTGGTATCACACGATGGGTTGGCCCCATCACCCGATTTGTGTCTATGGACACGGTGCTTTGGTAGCACATTGTGACTATATGTCACTAGTGGTTTGGCACCACCGGTGTTTTGGTAACACATCGTGACTCACGGTCACCGGTGGTTTGGTACCACGTGGGGGTAGACAAAGGTGTTTGGTTGGCTAGGTTGGGTACATGATACTTTGCTTAATTAAGCTGTTATATGTTGTGTATGAAATGTTGTATTAACAGGGGAAGGGTTACATCTCTGAGTCTTGGTGACTCACCTTCTCCTTTAACACTTTTTGGGTGACTCGTAGGTGGCGGTGGAGGAGCGGTTGGACTCATGGTGGCCATGCGATGGATTCTAAATTATAGAACTTTAAATTTGTTTAATTTTATTTTGGGTTGTAATAAGGCCTCCATAATCTTTATTTATTTTTTTATGTTGGATATTTACTCAAGACTATACTATTGAATTGAATTAAATCACATGTTTTCTTAAGTTATCACGAAAAAGTTTATTCGTGCCATCAGCACACTTGAAACTAGTATAACAATTGGACTTAATTAAAATTCCAAATTAAAACTAAGGGTAGCTTTAACAAGACAACCCGAAAGCGAGGAGTTTTCAATGGAAAATTAAATGTTTTTTCGAAATGGTGTTCACAAGGTTTTACTCGGTAACAAATCAAATTCGGTCGTAGTGTTTGGGTAGGGTTTGGGTTATTCTGAGTGGTATCGAGCCCAGTTCAAAGCTGGTGTGGGGCCCAAGGCCCAAAAATGTTTTGGTAGGCCTTATGGTATGATTTCGGGTTTTTAAGTAGCATGGCCCGAGTCTCCAGCACCGATCCGCCAGTGTAAGTACATCTAAACCTTTACGTGAATTATATTCGTAGAAGGGTAGGAAGCATGGAGCGTAGATAGACTTATAGGACTTGGACCCTAAGGTTAGATTACTCAAACACAACGAAGCATAAGACTTAAGGAACTAAACCAACCTATGACTTAGTCAATGAGGTAGGGTGTGGTAACCCACAGACGCATGTCTAGGATTGGATCCGGAAGAGCTTGGTATTTAAGCGGTCCTCGTGACTCACCTCCTCTTCGTGGTATCTACCAGTGCGTAGTTTCGGTTCACCCTAACTCGGAGGGCTCGGTGGTGTGGTAACCTGCGTGCGCATGTCTAGAAAAGTTCGGTGAGAGCTTGGTATTTAAGCGGTCCGCGTGACCCACCTCCTCTTCACTTGAATTCTGCACAGTGCGTAGCTTTGGTTCACCACGACCGGGAGGGCTCGGTCATAGGCTAAACACAATAATTAAAACCCGAAAAAGGGAATCACCATGTTTTGAAAAAGAAGGAAACAACAAGCCTAATGTTTTCAAAACTTGTCCAATAACCCTCTTAAACCCTAGAATACTACGTATACAATGTTTTTCTCGGAAAACTTGACTTGTGGAAAATTGAGAAATACCCTTAGGAGTAAAATTACCAAAATGCCCCACGACCCATAAAATATTAACTCGACGGTTTTGCTTAAAAATTTCAATTATTTTACGAATATTAAGTAGCTTAGCTTTGGAAATCATCAGTAAAATATTTTGGTTCTGGAAATTACGAAAATATACCGTAGTAGGAAAAAGGCGAAAATACCACAGGTTAGAAATGGGCGAAATGTCAGATGAGTGAATAGGTATGGAAAGTATTAAGGAATGGATGCATGAACTTCTTTGTGTGAACTAGGATAGGAAAGCTGAAACATTGTTTGCTCGAAAGAATCTACGATTAAACCTCATCCATAAAACTTCTTCATGAGTAATAAAGTGAAACAAATGCTAACGCATAAAATTTCTCTTAATCAGTTAAAAGCGCGGTAGATAGAATGAGTTCTAGAGGGCGTGGATGCCGTGGGCGTGGTAGGGGTAGGATGACGGTTATGCGAACCCGTCAGTCGGGACAAGGTTCGAGAAAATGAGGTACCATCGCCACCACCACCTCCTACTTTTAGAGTGAGGAGCCGGAGCGCACCGGTGGCGAGTCGGTATCGCAAAGCTGTGTTGCGAGTCTTGGAGATGGTGGTGGGGCTGGTGGAAATGTTGGAGCTCGGAAATCTGTCTGGCGACTCAGATCTAACGGAGCGGAGGTATTCCGAGGTGTGTCGGGAGTGGCACCTAGTGCGTGAGAATCATGGCTAGAGTCAACCAGAAAGGATCATGGATGATCTTGACTTTGACCGAGGAAAGAAGGTGAAAAGGCGCAAGTGTCGCTTCTAAAGGATGAAGCGTATCGGTGGTGGCTAACGGTTCGAGATGGGGCTACAATGAGATGATTTGACTTGGGAGTATTTCGGAACCGCCTACGAGAGAAAAAGTATGTGGGCACTAGCTACACCGACGCCTGAGAGAAAGGCTTTTTCAGGATTAGTTCAAGGAACTAAGTCCGTGTCGGAATATGAGGCGGAATTTCTAAAAGTGAGTAGATATGCGAGAGGCATCGTGGCTCACGAACATGAGCGCTGTGGTCGCTTTGAGGACGGACTCGAGATGACTTAAGGTTCTTGATTGCCCCACAAAGCGAGTTCGTGAGTTCTCATCTCTAGTGGAGAAGGCTAAGGTAGCCGAGAAGGAATCAAGGAGGGTGAGGAGAACTATAGTAAAACGATCGAGAAGAGAAGTTTTGGGTCGGTGGGTCAAGTGGAAGTGCTCGAGAAAAAGGGTAGGCCAAGTGGGCCCAATCGGCGACAAGGCCCTGGCCCGGTAATCGAGAGGCCGACTCGGTCTGCAATCGTGTGGAAAGACCCATTGGGAGGATGTTGGACCGGCGATAAAGGATGTTTTGAGTGTGGGTCTTTGGAGCATCGCGTCGAGATTGTCCCAGAGAAACTAGCTAAGAAGCGACCGGAAGACGAACCGTGCTCAAGATAGAAATGTGGGACCACGGAGGGTCGTGGTAATGGTAGAGAAACAACGGTCCTAACCGAGGTCGTGGAACTCAAGGCAGAGGTTCGGGCAACTGAGGCTAAGCGGCTGGCTTAGTTTCTGCAGCGAGGTGTCGCGAAGAAGGTGACGCACCGGATGTCATACCAGGTACATTTCTAATTTTCGGTTTCCCCTTATGTTGCATTGATTGATGTGGGCTCGGCCTTTCGTACATTGCTAGTAGTGTGGTAGGAACTATGGACCTAGACTCTGAAACTGCTTCTAGGGAGATGACTGTAGTTAGCCCCTTAGGTCACTCCGTAGTCGTAAATAGACTTTATAGAGGCGTACCCCTAGAACTTCAAGGGGTAGTATTTGTAGCTGATCTAATGGAACTACCGTTTGGAGAGTTCGATTTGATCCTTGGTATGGATTGGTTGGTTAAGTACCAAGCGAGTTTGGATTTGCGGCTAAGCGCATGGTCCTTAAGGCAGATGAAGGTGATGAAGTGGTTATGATAGGAGATAGGAGGAATTACCTATCCAACGTAGTGACTGCCTTGAAGGCTGAAAAGATGGTCAAGAAGGGTTGTGAGGCGTATTTGGTTCAAATCTGTGCTTTGGAAGCTAAGGAGTTGGTAATTGAAAAGGTCCGAACGGTTGGGGAATTTTTGATGTGTTCCCGGAAGAACTTAGGGTTTGCCTCGGATCGAGAAGTCAGTCGGTATAGACTTGCTACAGGCGGCACTGTGTCCATAGCACCATACCTAGAATGGCACCAAAGGAATTGGTGGAGCTAAAGGCTCAAATTCAGGAGCTTTTGGATAGAGGTTTATACGACCAAGCATATCTCCGTGGGAGCTTTGTGTTGTTTGTCAAGAAGAAGGGCGGTTCTATGCGGATGTGCATCGACTACCGTCGGTTGAATAAGTTAACGATCAAGAACAAGTATCCGTTGCCTCGGATTGACGACTTGTTCGATCAACTGAAGGGTGCCTCGGTGTTTTCGAAGATAGACCTTAGGTCAGGATATCATCAACTTAAGGTAAAGGAGGCTGATGTTCACAAAACGGCATTCCGAACTCGGTATGGGCATTTCGAGTTCTTGGTGATGCCATTCGGGTTGACTAATGCGCGGCATTCATGGACTTGATGAACGAGTATTCCAAAGCGAGTACTTGGACCGATTCGTCGTGGTGTTCATAGACGACATATTGGTTTACTCAAAAACAGAAGAAGAGCATGACAAGCATTTACGGATAGTTCTGCAAGTATTGAGGGGGAAGCAGTTATATGCCAAATTCAGTAAGTGTGAATTTTGGCTTAGGGAGGTGGCTTTCTTAGGTCATGTAGTGTCAGCTGAAGGAATTAGGGTAGACCCTCGCAAGATTGAAGCAGTATTGGAGTGGAAACCACCTAGGGCGGTGGTGAAATCACGAAGTTTTACAGGTTTAGCGAGGATACTATCGGAGATTCGTGGAAGGATTCTCTCTAATAGCGTGGCGCCGTTGACTAAGTTGCTAAGGAAGGGTGTCCCGTTTGTATGGACGGAGAAGCGCAAGAAAGCTTTGATAAGTTAAGGAAGATTTTGACGGAAGCTCGGTTTTGAGTACGACCAAGCAGAAAGTTATTCCACGATTTATTGTGATGCATCTCACACCGGCTTGGGATGTGTGTTGATGCAGGATGGGAAGGTAGTAGCCTATGCATCCCGTCGATTAAGATCGCATGAGGTTAACTACCCAACTCACGACTTAGAGTTAGCGGCGGTCGTCTTCGCTCTGAAGATATGGAGACATTACTGTATGGAGAGAAGTCGATGGTCTACCACGGATCACAAAAGCTTGAGGTATCTTACGACTCAAAAGGATCGAACACGAGGCAGCGTCGATGGATTGAACTACTAAAGGACTATGATTGTTCAATCGAGTACCATCCGGGAAAGGCTAATGGTAGCCGACGCGCATTGGCGGAAGGCGATAACGGACTTAAGAGCAATGTTCGCTCGGTTAAGTGCGTATGATGATGGGAGTCTTTTGGCGAGAACTTCAAGTTAAGCGAGACATGGATTGAGGAGATTAAAGGAAAGCGGTTAGTGGATGAAGGCTTGAGCTCTAAGAGGGTACAAGTTCAAGGCGGTGGTTTGGAAGGAGTACGATCTGTCTATTGATGGAGTGCTTTGTTTTCAGGACGCAGTATGTATATCAAAAGATCTGATTTAAGGCGAGAAAATTCTCCAAGATGCACATAGCAGCCCATACGCTATGCATCCTGGAGGAAGCAAAATGTATGGAGACTTGCGGAAGCTTGATTTTGGTGGCAGGGGTTGAAGCGTGAGATAACGGAGTTCGTAGGGAAGTGTCGGCGTGTCGTGAGGTTAAGGTGAACATCGGTCACCATCGGGACTACTTCAACCGATAAAGATCCTCGGTGGAAATGGGAGAGGATCACCATGGATTTTGTTAGTGGGCTACCCCTTACGCCCACCAAGAAGGATGCGATGCAGGTAATTGTGGATCGCCTAACTAAATCAGCTCACTTCATGCCGGTGAGAATGGATTACTCTCTCCGAAGCTAGCAAAGGCGTATGTGGGTGAAATAGTGAGGTTGCATGGCGTGCGAGTGTCGATTATCTCGGATAGGGATCCCGATTCACGTCAAGGTTTTGGAAAGCGTTGCATCAAGCTTTGGGTACACGGTTAGATTTGAAGACGGCTTTCCATCCACGATCGACGGACGATCGGAAAGGGTGATCTGATTTTAGAAGACATGTTAAGAGGTGTGTCTTGGATTTTAGTGGTAGTTGGGAGGAGTACCTACCACTAGCGGAATTCGCTTATAACAATAGTTATCAGCGAGTATTCAAATGGCTCCATACGAGGCCCTATATGGACGAAAGTGTCGTACTCCTACATGTTGGGCGGAGTTGGGAGAAAGACAAGTTACAGGTCCGAGTTGGTAACCAGAGACGGAAGACAAAGTCAAGGTGATTCGGTCTCGTCTCAAGGAAGCATCGGATAGGCGAAGTCTTATGCCGATCTCAAAGCGCAAGGAAGTGGAGTATCTTTGTGTGGGAGACAAAGTCTTTACGAAAGTGTCGCCTTGGAAAAAGGTGTTGAGATTTGGACGGAAAGGGAAGTTAAGCCCAAGGTTCATTGGGCCATATCTTTTATTGTGAAGCGAATAGGACGATGGCTTATCGGCTAGAGTTGCCGCGAGGCGAGTCGATTCATGGCGTATTCCATGTATCAATCTTTGAGGCGGTATCGGTCGGATCCTTCCGCGCGTTGTGCGATGAGAGAGATTGAGGTGAACACGGATTTATCTTTTGAGGAAGAACCGATTCAAATTGTAGATCGAGATGTGAAAGTTCTACGAAGGAAGGCGGTGCCTTTAGTAAAAGTGTTATGGCGGAACCACGGAGTGGAAGAAGCTACGTGGGAGCAGGAGGTGATGCGGCAAAGCAATACCCCATCTCTTTTGATCAAGAAATTTCGAGGACGAAATTTATTTTAAGGGGGTAGAAGCTGTAACATCCCAAATGTGGGGTTATTTGGAATTTGATAATTTTTTCTTATGTATGAGCTATTTGTGTCATTATTTATGGAATAATAATGATCAATTTAAGGCTTTGAGTTGGCTCGGTTTAATGGAAAATTCAGTTTTTAATTTAAAAGGTAAGGAGCCTTAGCAGAGGGTGTTAAAAGAATAAGTGGGGATAAGTTGACACTAAATAAGCCTTGGAAAAGTGGCAAAGGAGGCCACTTAAGTGCTTGGAGTTGACGCCACAATGCACAAGGGAGAGCTTGTGTTAAGTCGCGAAGTTCTCTTTTTGCACTATATATGGGGACGGCACAAGGGAGAGAATTTCTCTCCTTAAATTCTTTTTATTTTGGATAATAAGGGTGTAATTTATTATCATGGGATAATCAAGTATTTAAAGGGATATTATTTGGATATTAAGGATATTGCATGGATTAATAAGAGATTATTATGATTTAATTCAAAATTATTTGAATTAAAATGAATGAGTGGTCGAGGAGCAATTGGGGAAGTTTGATGAATTTTGAACTCCTCATGAGAAGGAGTGGACGGCAAGCTTGATAGGGGGCGAATGCCTATAAAAGCATCGGTTGGCCCCCTTGCTTCTCTTTTGTCATTCTTGCTGCTTGCCAGAAATTCCTAGCCCTCATTCTTCATTCTCTTTTATTTTTTTCCATCCCCTCAAACTCTCTAGCAGAACCCTCTTCCACCTTCACCATCTTTTCTTCTTCTTCCACACTAGCCAGAACCTATACTTTAACCTTTGCCAAAATCCCTTTTCTTCTTGTTAAACTCTCCTAGCCGAATACACTTCATATCCTTGTGCCGAAACCTCTTCTCGATCTCACGATTACTTCTTTAATAGCTTTGGCCGAATATCAAAGTGGTTAGATCCCATCAAGGTATTATCGGCAGTTGATTTGGAAAAGCCGATATCACTTAAGGACTTGGGATCGGGAAGTAGTCGACTCAAACTCTTCCTCTCTAGTAAGCGGTTTGGTAAGTGTTAGTAAGATCTATTTTAGTAAGTTATTAAGTGGTGATTAAAAGCCGAAGGCTATTAAGCATGTCGATTAACCAATTACTTGGTAAAGCGGATCTGTGCCTCGAGTCATAGTGGTTCGTAACAAAAAGCAAAGGTAAGGATTAGGGACCATAACTAACCCCTCTGGATTTGTTTTGGTTGGCCGAATAGGCCATAATACTAATCCTAAAAGTTGGCCGAATATAGGTCTTTGATAGATCTAGGTGGCCGACTCCTCTTTTGGGACTTAGATTACAGTGGGTGACGGTGTGTACATACACACCATTTAACTTATTAAATTATGCTAAGTAATGTGATTGCTAACTTGATGTATGTAGCAATGGCTTGAATACCATAACGGTATATGGGGTAAACAGGTAAGTACTGTGCATATGATTGCTATTTTATGCTTTTGGGAAGCATCTTTGTGATAATACATATGATAAATCTATATGTATTTATTGACTATGTGGGTTGATTGAGTGGAGGGGCGGTGTATTCGTCTTTGGCGAGCACCGGTGCTTTGGTAGCACACCGTGACTATCGTCACGGAGGTTTGGTACCTCGGAGGCTTGGCACCTCAATAGCGACTTGTCCCTGTGGTTAACACCACCCGGTAGGTTGGCCCCACTTGAGATATGGGATCGTCGCGGTGATTTGGTATCACACGATGGGTTGGCCCCATCACCCGATTTGTGTCTATGGACACCGGTGCTTTTTGGTAGCACATTGTGACTATATGTCACCGGTGGTTTAGCACCACCGGTGTTTTGGTAACACATCGTGACTACGGTCACGAGTGGTTTGGTACCACGTGGGGTAGACAAAGGTGTTTGGTTGGCTAGGTTGGGTACATGATACTTTGCTTAATTAAGCTGTTATATGTTGTGTATGAAATGTTGTATTAACCAGGGAAGGGTTACATCATCGAGTCTTGGTGACTCACCTTCTCCTTTAACACTTTTCAGGTGACTCGTAGGTGGCGGTGGAGGAGCCGGTTGGACTCGCGGTGGCCATGCAGTGGATTCTAAATTATAGAACTTTAAATTTGTTTAATTTTATTTTGGGTTGTAATAAGGCCTCCATAATCTTTATTTATTTTTTTATGTTGGATATTTACTCAAGACTATACTATTGAATTGAATTAAATCACATGTTTTCTTAAGTTATCACGAAAAAGTTTATTCGTGCCATCAGCACACTTGAAAGCTGAGTATAACAATTGGACTTAATTAAAATTCCAAATTAAAACTAAGGGTAGCTTTAACAAGACAACCGAAAGCGAGGAGTTTTCAATGGAAAATTAAATGTTTTTTTGAAATGGTGTTCACAAGGTTTTACTCGGTAACAAATCAAATTCGGTCGTAGTGTTTGGGCGGGTTTGGGTTATTCTTTGCATTATTTGTTTCGATAGCAAAGTTCGGGTGAAATGAATCTCCACCACATTGAGTCCAGAAACTCAGCTGGGAGTAAAAGCGACAATTGAAAGCGGAGGTTGCGATTAGAGTTTTTATGCAGACAAAAATGCCCTTACTTTTATTTATTAATTTACTATTTTATCCTTGAAAGTTTAACTAATTTCTTTCCCAACCTTATTTGTTTTCAGATTAGGGAAAAAATCAGCCGTTTCTCCCCTCTTTCTTGCTTTCTCCCCTCCTTCTTGCTTTGGGAAAAAATGTATGTTATGGCTCTGTGTGTGCTTTGCGCATGCTTATACTCGATTTTTAATGATATTGAAATTCAGAGTTTTTGATTCAGTTCCCTTTTTCCAAGAGAGCGCAACTTGCGGTGCATCGGGACAATCATCATTATTACGTGAGGCACTAACGATCACCCACGCTCCTACTCATTGTAAGAACAATCACATATTCTCTTTCAGTAGTTTGTCAATATTCATTAGATGTATTTCTTTTCATGGTTTTCTAGTTCGACTTTAGGCCCCCCAATATGTTTGATTTGTGGGTAGGAAATCTGATTGTTAGTTGCAGGTTTCAAATTTGGAGTAAAGGAAAGAGTTTTCTCATTTTCTTGTTTGGAAGCGAAGGTGTGTTCTTGATTCTTAGAAGCATGTTTTTGTGATATCTTAATCTTATGTGTTGGGTAGTTTCGTACTTCTCAAATGCCGTACAAGAGATACAATTAAATCCCATAACTTTATAAATCGTGTTATTCCATTTGTATGAGTAGAATAAAGAAGTTTAGTCCTTGTTTTAACAAGTTCTAATATTTTGTTTATTTGATTATTGGAGGTTCTTTCAGCGTAAAGATAGATTCTAAGTTTTACCTTCTTTTTGTTTCAACTTACGGTATCCTTAGGAGCCTTTTGGGGGATAAATCTCGGTTGTCAATGTAAATCTAGATATTCATTCAAAGTATTTGATAAATTAGTTTCAACTTTCTAGCCCAAAAGAGATAATTAAGTTTCTTGATTTTGTTTCTTTTTAACATATTTTTAGTAAAGTGTAGAGTCTAAAGCGATGTCTAGTATCGTCTCCTTCCTCATTTTCAAACATCTGTCTATATTTATTTATTTTTGGCTCCTAATTTGCTGCATCTGGTTTGTTGTTTATAATTCATTTAAAGGCTCAGAGGTTCCCTTGTAAGATATTGAGACATAATGAATTTTGTTGAATTTGCATGCTCACTTTTTAATTAGCATCCGAGATTGATTGATTGCAAAGACCTTTGGGTGCATGTGTGGCTATCCTTCTCTTTGGTAATTTTTTTTTGTGTCCAATTCTCAATACCCATATCCAGTAAATATATGAGGAAATGCTTCTATGAGATGTAAAGTAAAAGTAACCTGAATTTCGAGCATAGTTTTTGTTTCTTATAATTGGTTGGTTTTCTTTGTTATGAAATTGCAAGATTTATTTAGTGTTTGTCTTTCCAAACTCTTAAACTTCCCCAATAAATTGGTCATTTGCAATTGCATACGAGAAAACATAAAGACTTCACTTCTCAAATCTTCATTTCACTGGTTTTAAGTTCATTATTTTCTTCGTTGGTTTAAGATGTCAATATTCCATTTCGCTGGTTTAAGTTCATGATTTTCTTCTCAAATCTTCCATATATATTTTTTGCTTCGTTTCATCCTAGTTCTCATATCTCTGAAATTGATCATTTTGATTGGACTTGAATGTATGTTTACTGTTCTTTTTCTTCGGCTCTAGTAGGAATGAGATGACTCGAGTATTTTGCAGGAACATCTACCTAGTGATCTAGTTCGAGTAGATAAGCTATTCAAAAAAGCGATGGAAGCGAGGATCAATATCTTGGTATTTATCCGAATGCATGTTTTCTTTTATCTCTTTGCATTAGAAGCTATTATAAGTTAGAACACATATTCCTACTGCAGTTTGATTTTATTTAGCTTTGCTCAATTACTTCAATTGCTTACGTATTTCGTTCTTTTGATTTTTAACCTCTCTCTCATTGATTGCTTGGAAAATCAATTTCTCCTCTCTCTCATTGTTTTTTCCACATCCAATCTTTTGAGTCAATTGCCATTGGTTCTCTATTCGATTTGAGTACAATTTTGGAATTTGAATTTCAATGAAGTAAGATGTTATGCATATTTTGATTGCTCTCATTTTATTCAATAATTATTAAAAATTTGTGTTTTATTCTTTAAATTCCATGCCATTGCGATACAAGAGAATCAAAACCAAATCGTACTTCTTGAATGAACTTTACCCTGTTCTTAATGACGAAAAGACAAAGGTTATCTGTTCCTTGATGTTTGCCATTAATCGGCTTGATTGTTTTTTTCCATTTACTTCGGAAAATAAGCATATTTTTTTACGTTTGCCATTAATCGTCTTGATAATTTTTTATTCTTATTTCTAGAATAATATTTTCTTTGTCTCTGTTGATTCTTTGGATTCCTTAATTTATTGCACTTATTTGAAAACAAACAAGGTAAACAACGATTGATGAGACAAAGGATATCTGACATTTAGTAGTAATACTCTTTTTTTAAATTTAAAGCTGGTAACTTGAGTACAATACTCACAAGCTTAATAATTATAGAGTTCAACTTTTGTTGTCATATTAACAAACCGACACACACGCACACAAAAAAAAAAAACCAAGCGGACTCGATCACTCAATGTAAAATAAGACAGGGTGAATCACTATGCAAATTATCCGATTCTTTATAATTTATTATTTTTATTTTAGTTTTTCTGATTCTCATGTAAATTTGAAACTTGTGCTTCATTGGAATTCTTCATAAACTTGTGGAGTATTTAAAGGTACAAGAGCATTACTGATAATATATATATGTATATTAGTCATTTGGTCCTTTCATTTTCTTATATATTAAAGTCGTTTGGTCTGCAGTAGTCATCAAGATTGTTGTTGGTCTGCAATAGTCAATCTATTTGTGCAGCGAGATAAAATCGAGCAGTTTGGAGGAGCTTGTTCATGAGGTATGATTCTTCCTAATTTCTTCTTACTTATATTTGTTGAAATTTAGTTTAGTTGAAATGATTTGAGAGCTTTATAGCTTTTTCAAAGTGTTTGACCCTCTTACATATAAAAGCTTTTTAAGTTAGATGCCTAAATTAAATGTCGGTTGCTCTAGTAACTGGACCGATACCTTTCCCCATATATGGAGTCGAAGCAATTAGTGAAAAACAGGCATATTAGGATTTAAGAAAGTCAAATGCTTCAATAAAGAAAAAAAGAAGAAAGCAGAGGAGAAACAAAAAGAAAGGGAGATTAAATGTCTGCAAATAGTGGAGAATAAAGCAAAGCAAGATAACTATGTTATAAGGACTAAGAACAATTGAGAAAGAATATGACACCATAAAGAATAAGACAAGCACGAAATTTTTTTATCTTGATAAGTAATTTCTGATTATAAAATTTTCAGCTTTTAAGTAGTTGTTCAATCTTCTTTGTATATAATAGATGGTAAAGACACGAAAATTTGTGGAAGGAGAAAGTACCTTAGCAACAAAATCTATTTGGGATGATGGTGACGTTGATATTTTGTGAACTTTGCGTGAATGAAGTCAATCTTTGGTAATAGACCGACAACTCATCTAAACTCAAAAGGATGGGAAGGAAAATGTCATTGCTCTTTTTCAAGCAAACACAAAAAAATTATGGAAAACCTCAATTGAAAAATAAGTGGGCTACATTAAAAAGGAATGGAGGTTATGGAGGGAGTTGCTTAAGGAATCTCACGGTATTGGATGGTGTCCATCTAAAAAGGCAGTTGATGCTACAGAAGAATGGTGGCTGAAAAATACAGGTTAGTGTTAACTTTATCATTATTTTCATGCATAAATTTTATAAAAATTAATAATTTACAAATATAAAAATCTTAGTATAACATTTAATATTTAACATGTTATGTAGGAAAATCCGGATTTTAAAGGATTTAAGAAGAAAGGAATTGAGCCACGATTGAATGATTTAATGTGGCAAATGTTTGAGTGGCATTGTAGCCTTTGGAGAGAATGCATGGGCACCTTCGTGCAGTGTTCTTCCAAGTGGGGTTCCTATGGGAGATGATACACCTAATGAGGATTTGGTGATTCGGATGAAAATAGTAATGAGAATGAAGATATTCCTACTAATGAGGTACCATCAAACCCTTCTCATGAAACTCCTAATCGAAGAAAGGAAACACTTGGGGTTGTACATGGTAAAGGAAAAAATCAAGTTCAAGTAGAAAATCATCCAAAAATTCATTAGCTACTCATATTGAGAAATTGTGTGAGAGTATGGCTAGTCCAAGGAAGTCGGTTTACGAAATTATTTTTCCTCACTCTCGATATACTATTTCAAGTGCAATGGATGTTTTGCGTGAATTGGAAGATGAAATTCCAAAAAAGATGAAGCTGCATTATTTTGCCATCAAAATGTTCCAAATACCGATGAAACGAGAAGTGTTTTTGAACTTAGATCCGGATGTTAGGGTTTGGTGGCCGGCGTGAGTATCTTGAACAAAATCCAATTGCATCATTTTCGTCCTTGGTAGCAACATCCTCATTTCCCTTCCAACCATACCATCCACAACCTCCACCATAAGCTCCTTAGCTTTATTATTGTAATATAACTAGACTACTCTTTTATATGTAAAAGTAATGTATGATCTACTTTTTATATGCAAAACTAATGTATGATCTACTTTTTATAGTAAAATTAATGTATGATATTTTTATGTTTGGTATTTTTATGCTATGCTTTTATTCAATTTTGTTGTGTTGTATATAATGTCACAAGTTATTAATTTATTTTCATTTTATTCAGCTTTTTTCAGTTATGGATGAATTTAACAATATGTATAATACTTTTTATATGAATTATGATACCCATGAATTAAGTGAAGAAGCTCAACGAAGAATAGCCACAATTGTTACACAAGTTGAGCACAACAATTATCATGAAGAGGAAGAACAAGTGTTAAGCGGTGTATTGGTACACCACGAAACTTATTTCACTATGCAACCGTCACGAATTCAAATTATACTGAGGTCAAATGTGGGTGGACGAAGTATTAAATGGGCATGATGATCGTTGCATGAATAGTTTTAGGATGCCAAAAATATATTTCTGACTTATTGCATGATTTGCAAAGAAATTATGGCTTAAAGCATGGGAAGGTATCTGCGATGGAGAAGTTGGCATTATCATTGTATATTCTTGGAAATAGAGAATCAAATTCAAATGCAGCAGAGCGATTTCAATGATCTGGGGAAAGCGTTAGTCGAATTTTTCTTGATATGTTGCATATATTTGCTCGAATGGGAATAGACACGATTAAACCCATGAAGGTCAATTCGAGGAAGTACAGAACCATATTCGACATGATACAAGATATTGGCCTCACTTTAAGGTAAAATTACACAATCTTTATATTTTTAAAATATAAATTATTTCTAACTTTTATCTCATTACTTGTTTTTATTTTAAAGGATTGTATTGGGGCCATAGATGGAACACACATAAAAGCATGCATTTCGCCTTCTTCTCAAATACCTTATATCGGACGGAAAGGTGAACCAACTCAAAATATTATGGCAGTTTGTGACTTCAACATGTGCTTCATTTTTGCATTTCTGGTTGGGAAGGAACTGACACATGACAGAGAGAATTTTTGCAAGCACTTAGAAAACAAGAGTTAAAGTTTTCACACCCTCCACCAGGTCGAACTTTAATTTTTTTAATTAATCTTTACATAAAAATATTAAAATTTTTATTTTATTTTTAAACTTGATATTATGTTTTAATTTTTTTGTAGGAAAATATTATCTTGTGGATTCAGGATATCCGCAAATGGCAGGTTTTCTAGGTCCATATAGGGGGGAACGATATCATTTACCTGACTTTCATCGAGGTAATCATCGAGCATCTGGAAAAAAAGAAATCTTTAATCATGCCCATTCTTCGTTTACGCTCTGTGATTGAACGAACATTTGGAGTGTGGAAAAAAAATGGCCAATATTAAGAGATATTCCAAGCTATTCATTCGACAAGCAAGTTTTAATAGTTATTGCAACAATGGTTTTGCATAATTACATTCGAAGACATGCTTGGTCAAATGATGAGGATTTTCGACAATTTGAGAATATACCCGACGTGCCAATCTCTTGTGCCATTTTGATAGAGGTGAATCAAGTTCTTCTAACAATGAAAGTGACCTTGAAATTACAATGTTAAGGGAAACCATTGCAAATAGTTTAATGAATCAACATTTGTAAAAACAATTTTGTATCATAACTTAATTTCTAGTAATAATGAAACTTGTTATGTCTTATGTTACTATATTTTTTATTAAAAATTATTCGGTTAGATACTTCAAAATTTGATCCAAGTATAATGTTACTATTTTGCGAAAATAATATTTATCATTGTTATAAAAAAATATTTAACTATAAAAATTAAAAATAATTTTTATTTTATCTAATAAATAATTTAAATTGATTATATAATTCATTAAAATATTTATAATAAAATATTGGAAGATACATTTTAATATTTTATTAAATGAATTCATAAATTCACATACTTTAATAGTTTTATATAAGTAAAATAATTTAAAAACAACTATTATATATCAATTCTAATATGATGTCCTTAATGGTCATTTTTTATTTCCACCTCACCGCTACATTTGCGTTTGAATCCAAACACACACTCCACCATTGTTTTTAATCTCACCTGCTGCACACTGATGTCCAATCTCACCGCTCTGATAAATAATCTCACCGCCACCGCTATTTTTAACCTCAGGAGGTAAACACACCGCCCATCCAAACTAGCCCTGAATATGACACACATGTGAATTTGTTATGAATATGGAATAAAGTACATGGCATGATCTCTTTTGTTTTGTATTATGCATGGGCATATGGGTGATATTGAAAAGGGGAAGTGATCGGTGGTTTTACCACAATATCGGTGACTCATGTCACATAATCGAATGTGGTGACTTCGTCACATATTAATATCTGGTGACTTTGTCACATTATCCGTGGCTATGCCACAATTTATAAGGGCGATGTGCATGTAAATGCAGCGATCGCCTTCGATGATGTGTAACGGATGGAGGGTCGATTTAGTAATCCCCACGGTGTGATTGGTGATGTGGGTGATGTGTAGAGGATGGTTATTTAGGTTTGGGTTCGGATTGCATCATTACTTATATCTCGTTATATGTGATTGATATGCCTAAATCGTTTGGGAGTTCGTGGTAGTTGTTACACATTGAGTCTGTTGACTCACCCTTCGTGGGATATCTTTTCAGGTGATACTCAGTGATTTGGACCGGGTCGGCGAGGACTAGGTGGTGGCCATGCTCATTTCGGTGTTTTCTTCTAATTTGGATTTTCCTATTAAGTTTTGGATTTATTTGGGTTTTGCTATTGATGTAATAAGGCCACTATTATTACAATCGTTTTATGCTTGCTCTCTAAATTTTTATTACGATACGATTCTTATTAACTCAAAGGTTAAATAACTCATCTTTAAAATAAATGTTCAATGTTTTGACACCTAAATACCAACGATTTTCAACTTAATGTTAAACCCTAAAATTCGGCAGTTTCTTCTAACTTATAGTTTTCAAATACGAAAATATTGTTTTAATATGGACTTCAAAAAAAAAAGACACCATTTTCAACTTGAACCCAACATCTAACGATTCCTCTTCAAAATGACCACATTTTCCAAATTGACAAACAAGATTTGAAATGTTTTACTCGAGGAACATGCCAGATCCGGTCGGGGCTCGTGGGCCGGGTTTGGGGTGTTTCATCAGGGACATAAGGCTTGTACCATTTTCAAACCATCTCACTGCGGTTCAGGATTATAGGATTTGAAACTTTTTCAATCCGTTCCCACTGTAATTCAAGGGTATAGGACTTGAATCTTTTTCAATTCATCCCACTGCAACTTTGGGGTATAGGATCTGTAACTTGTTCCATCCACTGATCACTCCCCAGTGACCCGACTAGATGTGTATGCATGATACTCGCATGGATGCAGAATGTCATTTTTATTTTTGAGAATGATTCCTTCTACGCAGGTTGTCATTGCTTATTTTACGTCGGATTTGTATCATCAGCGCAATATCTAGTCTTTTGATCAACCAATGTCCTTGACAGAAAATCTGAAGAGATAAACTCACTTTGGGCTCAAATATTTCCAACCCTTAAGCTTGGTGAGTTCTAAACAATAGTCCTGTTTCAGGTTCCTATACTATTTAAAAGCTTCCAGAGTAATATGTGAAACTCCTTTTATGAAAGTATTATTAGTCCATTAATCGTTATTTCAATATAAAGCGCTTGAAAAGATCACAACAATGGACAAGAAGGAAATTAATCAGGAGCATAGCTCGAAACAAATAAGTTAATCAAAGATAACCAAGGCAATAAAAGAAAATTGATTGGGGTGTATCTTGAAAAGAATAAAGTAATCAAAGATAGCCAAGGCCATAAAATAAAATTGATTGGGGTGTATCTTGAAAAGAATAAAGTAATCAAAGATAGCAAATTCAAAATGGGTAAGATAGAAGCTAGGTGCCCCAGATATCGCAGCCTGAGCTTCTCAGTACAAACTTCTTGAGGACCATTTTGAGCTCAATACGTGTTTAGAGGATCCGGAGTACTTTGTCAATGCCCCAAGACGTAGCATACTTCCCTATTGTTAATTCAGGCATAACAAGACTACCACATACCCTATCTTTGATCAAAATTTGAGCCGCCCTTTTCGAGTTTTCGGCTCAAAACCTGTAACAACCCGATTACGACCCTAATCGAAACGGTGGTTTCGGGACCACGAATCTGAGTTAGAAAAATATTTTAATATTATTTTTCGTGTTAAATAAATATGATTGAGCATGTGCTAATATCTCGCGAATTGAATTTATTCGTTTGTGTGATTAACTTAAGAGAGAGGATTAAATTGCAAAGGTGGTAAAAATAGCTTTTATTTAAATTGGGTGGCTAAATTGACTTGTCTTCTTTATTGTGTGGATTTAAATTGCAATTTAGCAATTTGTCATATAAGTGGACGGCACCATGCTTCCACTATGTGATTATTTATTAGTTTTATATATTAAGTGGTGATAATAATATCATATTATAAATTATAAATTATAAACATATTATAATAAAACATAAAAAAAAAATAGGAAGCCATTGCATGTTTATTTTTTTTATCCTCTCATCACCGAAACTCTAAGAAAAAAAAGAAATAACTTGAGCTCTTTCATATTCGACCCTTCACAAGCAAAATTAGGTATGTGTTTGCTTTAGATTTTTGATGATTTTCATATTTTTGAGATTGTTGTTTACTTTACTATCAAGCCCATGTATTAATTTTGTGCAATGGTGATGTTTGTGAGATATGCCATTGATGATAGGTTGAGTTTTGTGATGGTTATTGGTATTAAATGAAAGATTGGAGCTAGATGAACATATTTTGTTCTTGAGTTTTTGATGAATGTTGTTAATCAAGGATTTATTTGTAAAAAGAAAAATTTTAGAAGTTAAAATGTCAAAGAAATGAGTTGTATAGGCTTGTAATGGGAGGAGGAAAATTCAGCCCTTATGGAAGCTGTTCAAATTTTGAGTAATTTGTGAGTTGTGTATTAGGGACTAATTTGTAAAAGTTGCAAATATTAGGGGTAAAATGGTAAATTGCATAATTATATGATTTTGGATCAAATTGAATGAAAATGTATTTGAATGAGTTCAATTTGGAATTATTTAGATCAAGAACAAAAGGAAACGGGATTGGATCGGGGAAAGGCAAAGTTGAACAAATAGCTGGGAAACCTTAATCCGACAATTTCCGAGGTAAGTTTTTAAGCAGTTGGATGAAATAAAATTGATTATATACTAATGTGTATATGATTATAAATTATAAGCATATTAATTCCCCTATTGCAGAATGTATCATGAAATGAAATGAAATGTATATATATATATAATAGTCGAATGTGGGTTTGTAAATATGAGTATATATGTATAACTATGGAATGAATGAATTGGCTAAATATATGTACTAGGGTTAAGAGATAGATATGTACATATATGTATGGAAATGGAATGTGAGTAGTGATGGTAAATGAATATTCGGATGTGTGTGTAGGTATATATTTGAGATTGCTTAGAATGTAAAGGTAAGTGAAGAAGGCAAATTGAGTTGTTGATAAATATATATACGCTATAGATAGATATATGTAAATTGAGTATGCCGAATGTGTGAATATTTGAAAAGGTAAATTGAGTATGTATGAATGGGAATGGAATTATAAATGTTTTGGAAGAGCAAATGAAAGGTGCTAAAAAGGGCACTATGTGTGCGAACTAAAATTACAGAGAGCTTTGTGTGTGTGCGAAATCGGTTAAATGGCACTATGTGTGCGGAATAATAAGTAATGGCACTAAGTGTGCGATACATTCTTGTTAAATGGCACTATGTATGCTCTTTCTAAAGTAACGACACTAAGTGTGCGATCACGTTACGAAATTTGCACTATGTGTGCGGGATTCTGAGACTTCGGAGACATGAAGCGATGAAGGAGATAAGCGAGAAATAATACATGAGTAAGTATTGCATGGTAGCTTAATATCCAGGTATTAGTGAGGTAAGTTGTTTTTGTTGAAAAAGTTATATAGTACTTGGGTATTGATTTTGAGACATATTAGATATGGGTTTGTTGAATGGTATCTAGTTATGTATGTTGTGCTTATGAACTCGTTAGTGACCGTATTGGATTAATTAAATTGTATATAGATTAGTTGTATGTTTTTACCATTGCTTAAAAACTTACTAAGCTACGTAAGCTTACTCTATATGTTATTTTATTATTTTATAGATCTTAAAGTCAAAGTTTGAGCTCGGGGATTCATCATCAAAGTCAAGCACACTATCAACTATTTTGGTATCTTTTCGTGAATAAACTTAAAGTCTATGGCATGTATATGCTAAACTAATCTTTTGAGCTTATATCTTGAAATTAATGTATATAATGCCATGTGAAAATGGCTTCACTTATATCCTTGAATTGAGTGAATATGTTTGAGTTGGTATATATATATGTTTGTGAAATTTCAGTTTTGAATATAGCTTGATTTGGGTAGGTATGTTTAATGAGATTATGAATGGCATATTACTATGTGAAATGGTTGGTTTAGGTTGATTTTGAGTAGTGAAATGTTAAGGTTATTCGGCTTTGTAGATAATTTGATTGGAAGTATATTTGAAGGTATGGTTTGTGTGTGATTTAAAAATAGGAGATGGATACAATCTACTCATGATTCGGATATGTTATTTGATCTTTAGTTCCGGTTTACCATGTGCATTAGTATATTTGGTTTGTTAACATATATGATATAGTGCACGCTAGACTTATAAATATGATGTAATAAAGGTTTCTTGTATAATCGAATAGGTAGTTAAATTATCGGTTAAGTGTTTGTGTTCTAACTATTGTGTTTGGGCATGTGAAATAAGTGTAATAATTAGTTGGTAGAATATGCGGTTTTTAGGTATAGATTATATGAGGTTATGGAAGTAATACATGAACATGATACTAGTATACGAATTTAGTATGTATGATTTAATATGAATGTTTGAAAATGATTCAAAGTAATATGGTTATATATAGCATGTGTGGTTATGGTTCTAAACAATAATGCCACATATGATTTTGGTTTAGTAAGTACATGTATATTATTATTAGGAAATAAAATGTTAAATATTTATGTATATGTGTTCGGTTTTAATTCAGTGGAAATTTTGAGATAAAAATCTGTAAATGCTGTGTGAATACATGATTATATTTATTATGATTTAAGTGATTAAATGATAGTATAAAAGTTGTGTTTGGTCGAGTAATGCCTCGTAACCCTATTACGGCGACGGATACGGGTTAGGGGTGTTACATTTGATTGGTATCAGAGCTACGGTTTAGTCGGTTCTCAGACTAACGTAGCGTGTGTGAGTCTAGCTATACATGCCATATTTTATAAAGTGATAGTGTGATGACTTCTGACAGTGAAATGCGTTTATTTCTTTCATTTTGTAATGGATCCTGATCCTGAGAGAGCTATAGCTGACGATGTCGAGAGCGTGGCGCCTGTTCCCGCGCAAGAGACCGCACCGGAGGAATCTCGACCAGCTGCGAGTAATCCTGATGAGGGGGCTAAACAAGCCTTCTATAGCATGATGAATGATTGGTTCAGTCAGTATATACGAGCCAATCCGGCTGTTCAACAACCTCTGAATCCGAACATACCCTCTGTAGTACCGGTGGTACCCCCGATTGTAAATCTTGAGAGAGCAAGCAAGCCTCCGGTTGACCGCATTAGAAAACACGGGGCTCAAGAATTTAGAGCCGAAGATGATGGTGATGCTGAGCGAGCTGAATTTTGGCTCGATAATACTATTCGTGTTTTTGATGAGCTGTTTTGCACACCGGATGAGTGCCTGAAGTGCGCCATATCTTTGTTACAGGACTCTGCCTACTATTGGTGGAATACTCTCGTATCGGTTGTTCCGAAGGAGCGAGTTACCTGGGACTTCTTTCAGACGGAATTTCGTAAGAAATACATTAGTCAGCGATTCATAGACTCCAAACGCAAAGAATTTCTTGAGCTTAAGCAGGGTCGTATGATCGTATCTGAATATGAGCGCAAATTTGTGAGACTTAGTCGCTATGCTCGCGAGTGTGTTTCGTCCAAGGCTGCTATGTGCCGAAGATTTGAAGAAGGGCTAAATGAAGACATAAAACTACTGGTTGGCATACTTGAAATAAACGAGTTCGTAGTACTTGTTGAACGAGCTTGTAAAGCCGAGGAGCTAGGGAAAGAAAAGCGAAAGGCCGAGACTGAAGCTAGAGACTTCCGAAAGAGATCTGCGAGTAAATTTTCTCAAATGTCAACAAAGAAGTTCAAGAATGAAGGTAGCCGGTCCAAACCTAACACAGGGATCTCTATACGAGAACGACCACCAGTGAGTTCTCAGGCTACATCAGTTGCTAGTGTTGGCAATACCCGGCCGAATAGGCCTGAGTGTCAACAGTACGGTAGAAGGCATTTTGGCGAGTGTTGGGGTAAATCTAATAATCGCACTTGTTACAAGTGTGGTTCGCAGGATCATTTCATTCGGGATTGCCCGGAGACCGCTGAAAAGAGTATTGCTCAGAATGCGAGATCGAGCAGCACTGCAGCTAGAGGTAGACCATCTCGTAATGTGGGAAGTAGGAGTGGCACGCAGAGGGGGATTCCAGATGCGGCTATTCGATCAGAGGCCCGTGCACTGGCTAGAGCTTATGATATCCGTGCCAGAGAGGAGGCTTCATCTTCGGATGTCATCACCGGTATTTTCACTCTCTTTGATACTAATGTAATTGCCTTGATTGATCACGGTTCAACTCATTCGTATGTGTGTGAAACATTAGTATCCAGCAAGACTCTACCTGTTGAGTCTACTGAGTTTTTGATTCGGGTTTCGAACCCCCTGGGTCGGTGTGTGCTAGTTGATAGAGTGTGCAAGAAATGTCCTTTAATGATTCGAGACTCATGTTTTTCGGCCGATTTGATGTTGCTACCATTTGACGAGTTCGATATTATCCTTCGTATGGATTGGTTAACTGTACACGACGCAATAGTGAATTACAGATGAAAGACTATTAATTTGAGGTGCCAGAATAACGAGATAATTCGAATTGAATCTGCGGATATGAATGGGCTACCAGCTGTGATATCTTCGATGTTGGCTCGACAGTATTTGAGAAAGGGTTCCGAAGCTTATCTTGCGTATGTGATTGACAGCAAGGTAACCGAAAAGAAGATTGAATCTGTACCGGTTGTCTGTGAGTATTCGAATGTGTTTCCGGAGGAATTGCCGGGATTGCCACATGTTCGGGAGGTAGAGTTTAGTATTGAGCTAGTGCTAGGGACAACTCCGCTTTCAATAGCTCCGTATAGAATGACACCGACCGAATTAAAAGAGTTGAAGGTTCAGTTGCAAGAATTGACAGATAGAGGTTTCGCGCGACCGAGTTTCTCACCCTGGGGTGCGCCAGTCCTATTTGTGAAAAAGAAGGACGGAACTTTGAGAATGTGTATCGATTATCGATAACTTAATAAAGTGACGGTAAAGAATAAATATCCGTTTTCGCGTATCGATGATTTATTTGATCAGCTTAAGGGAGCTTCGGTATTTTCAAAAATCGATCTGAGGTCAGGTTACTATCAGCTGTGAGTTAGAGACTCGGATATATCGAAGATTGCTTTTCGGACGAGATACGGCCATTACGAGTTCTTAGTGATGCCGTTTGGACTCACTAATGCCCCTGCTGTTTTCATGGACCTGATGAATCGGGTATTTAGACCGTATCTAGATCGGTTTGTGGTTGTATTCATAGATGACATACTGATCTATTCACGTGACGAAACCGAGCATGCTGAGCATTTGAGGCTGGTGTTACAGATTTTGCGTGATAAGTAGTTGTACGTGAAATTCAGCAAATGTGAGTTTTGGTTGAATGAAGTTAGCTTCCTGGGGCATGTTATTTCAGCATCGGGTATTCGGGTTGACCCGAGCAAAGTTTTGGCTATACTTGATTGGAAACCTCCGCGGAATGTTTTTGAGATACATAGCTTTCTAGGACTTGCCGTATATTACAGACGCTTCGTGAAAGGGTTTTCTATGATAGCAGCATCGATGACAAAGCTATTACAGAAAGACGTTAAATTCGAGTGGTCAGAGAGGTGCCAGAAGAGTTTTGATCAGCTAAAAACCTTGCTAACGGAAGCTCCAGTGCTTGTTCAACCTGAGTCGGGTAAGGAGTTCGTTATATTCAGCGATGCATCCTTAAATGGGCTGGGCTGTGTTTTGACGCAAGAGGGTAAAGTGGTAGCCTACGCCTCGAGACAGTTGAAGCCGCACGAAAAGAACTATCCGACACACGACCTTGAGTTGGCCGCCATAGTTTTTACTTTGAAAATATGGTGTCACTATCTATTTGGTGAAAAATGCCACGTCTATTCGGATCACAAGAGTCTAAAGTAGTTAATGACTCAGAAGGATCTGAATTTGAGACAGCGACGATGGTTGGAACTGTTAAAAGACTACGAGCTTGTGATTGATTATCACCCGGAGAAGGCTAATGTGGTTGCTGATGCACTTAGCCGAAAGTCACTATTTGCTCTACGTGCAATGAATGCGGATATAGCTACTGTAACATCCTAGATTAGGGGTTATGCGTTTGGAGCATAACCCAAGTGCTAGTGGGTTTTAAGGGTATTTGGAGATGTTTTAAGAGTTTTTAGAACTTTAGAATGAGGGTGAAAGCTTTGGAAAAATTTTGGATTTAAGTGTAAAAAGAGGAAATTAGGCTGAGGAGGCCTTAAGAATAATTTGTGGGCATTTTGGGTCACGAAAGGGGCTTGGTGAAGTGGCTTAAGGACGCCACTTAAGGCACAGGAATGACTCAACAAAGTGCAGGTTTGAGTCTTGAGGGCGACATGGGAGTGTTTTATTTTTGTATTTTGCGTCAAGAAGGGAGGTTGGGTGAAGGCGGCTTTAAGGAAATATGCGGTGGTCTTTGGACATAAAGCGAGGCCTTGGTAAAGTGGGCGCAAGGTGGCACTTAAGGGCTTGGAGGTGGCGCTTTGGCGCAGGTCTTTGGTTCGAGTTGCAGAGGAAGCGAATGGGATTTTAATTTTATCGTCAAGTAGGAGCTTGGCTTGGGAGGTCTTAAAAGAATTTGTGGCGGGTCTATGTCATAAAAAAATGCCTTGGCAGAGTGGCTTGAGGCGTTATTGCAGCTTGCTCCAGCCAGGTCTCATGTTGAACTGGCGCAAAGCAAATGGGTGTTTTAAATTTTTGGGGCTTTTGGCGAAGGAAAGGAATTGGACGGCAATTGGATTTTTAATTTGATGAGGATTAAGTTTGCTTTTATTTTGGAATTCGGCTAAGAGCGGGATATTTGTGAATTTAAATTGTTTATTTTTAATGTGAGATAAGAAGATAATTAAGGTTTTATTTTATTTTATTTAGATAGATAGATAGAAGATTAAGGAGAAGATAATAATTGTTTTAATTTAGTTATTTTTGAATAAGCTTAGAGATTAAATAGGAGATGGATAAATGTTGACTTATTCAATTTATTTTGAATAAGTATTGAAAGGGAAATAATAGATTGATTTGGATTTGATAAGTGGAGATAGGTGTGCCGAATGTGTGTAGTTAAATAGGAGTGATCACTGTTGGAATTCTTTTCTCCAATTATTTTTCCTTTAGCAGAAATTCTCCTCTCAACTCACTCCTCATTGTGCCAAATTCTAAGAAGCTAAAAAGGCCATTTGTGTTTTTCTTCTCCTCTATTTGTTAGCATTAGCCGAATCCTATAAGCTTCCTTTCTCTTTTCTTTGCTTGGCACCCAAAAGAAACATCATAGCCGAATACACTTTCTTTCTCTTGTGGCCGACTTTTCCATCAACATTTGAAGGGCTTAGCCAGAACCTTTCTTCGCAAGCAACGATAGTGGAAGCATTAAAGGAGTTTGGGATTTGGAGTACTCAAGGGATTTGACAGTTTCATAGTTAAGTGGTGATTCGGGATTTTGGTAAGCAAGGTAAGTGGTATATAGTTTTGGCCATAGGCCATTTTATAAGTTTAGGTATGACCGATTGTGTATTATGATTTTTAGGGGCTAATCGACAAGTAAGCAGAGTATCGGGATTCTAGATCGTGTTAGATTCGAGTAGTTCGGAATTTCGCTAGAAAGTCAGGTGTGTGATTAACCCACCATTTTGGGTTTTGCTATTTTGCATGTGTGATTTATGTGCTAACCGGTGCAATGATGATTATGTGGTGATTACCACGAAAAGGGTATAACGATAATCGAGTTAGTATTATCTGTTGATAAGAATGTGAAAGTGTCGATGTGAATGTGATAATGCCTATAAAAATGTGATTTATGCGCCTTAATAACATGTGCATGCATTTATTATTATTATGCCACTATTACATGTTGCATGTGCATGGGTGGGATATGGATATGAAGGAAGGAAAGGGTGTACATTATGTGCACGTGGTGCGATGTTAGCCTTGTGCTACATTGGCGCTTGATGTTAGCTATGTGCTTCATCAAGGGAGGTGTTGGCTAGGTGCCCATCTCGGCGGTTGATAGGTGTGTGCATCACCGTGGGTGAAAGATATGTGGATCACTATGTGATCGGTGGATTAACCACGGCCTTGAGCGGCAAGTCCGCCAAGGTAAGATATGTGGATCACTATGTGATCGGTGGATTAGCCACGACCTTGAGCAAAGCAAGTGCGCCAAGGTAAGATATGTGGTTCACTATGTGAGCGGTGGATTAGCCATGGCCTTGGGCGGAGTCCGCTAAGGTAGGAGTAGCGGATGGACCCTAGGTTGGGTTGGGCTTCATAATTGCATAACTTTGCATAATATTTTGATTTGTGGATTAATGTGAAAATGGGCTAGGCCCGGTTGATATGTGGATTATTAAGAAAAGGGCCAAGCCCCCAGTATATGAATGTGGATCGGTGTGGAAATGGGCTAAGCCCGGTATGTGGAAATTTTGTGGTTAACTACCCTATTATATGAATGTGATATGAATATGGGCCAAGCCCGAATGTGGTAATATGTGAATATGATATTTGTTATCGATATATGGGATAATATGTGGTTAACATGTGGGTGGAATTCGGTGGTTTGATTACACATCGAGTGCTGTATGACTCACCCAATTTTTACCAACATTTCGGTGATGCTTGGACCGGGTTTGGAGTGGATACAAGGTGGCCCATGCAGAAAGATATTTTAATTAATTAAGTATTCATATTTTCAGTATTTTGATTAAGTGTTTATTGTAATAAGGCCCATTAAAGTATTTAAGTATTTTTATTAAGTATCTTTATTATTATGTTTTATTATGGATTGACAATTGAGATATCTATCGCCAATGGTTTTATTTTCTTAAATCTGTACATAATAAAGTTTTGAATCCGGTATTTTATAACAATTAAATTTTTACTTAGAATATTTTAAGTCACAAAAAAATGTTTTATTAAAGGCAACAAATTTTTAGCGGTTTTTACTCTTAAGTAAGAATATTTTCGAACGTGTTCCGCAGTGGCATTTCAAATTCGGTCGTAGTGAATGGGCCGGGTTTGGGGTGTTTCAGCTATGACCGATGATGGTGTGATCGTTGCAGAATTGAAAGCGAGACCACTGTTTGTACAACAGATTCTTGAAGCTCAAGAGGTTGATGATGATTTAATAGCAAAAAGGAGTCAATGTGGCTCGAATACCGATTCAGATTTCCAGATAGATGCTAAGGGATGTCTACGGTTTAAGAATCGAATATGTGTGCCTAAGAACCCTGAATTGATTCGAATGATTTGTGACGAAGCTCATAATAGTAGATTTTTTATTCATCCGGGTAGTACAAAAATGTATAACGACTTGAGACAGCATTACTGGTGGCATGGTATGAAACGAGACATTTCAGACTATGTGTCGAAGTGTTTAATATGTCAACAAGTGAAAGCCGAGCATCAGGTGCCATCGGGACTACTCCAACTGATTATGGTACCTGAGTGAAAATGGGATCGACTCACGATGGATTTCGTATCAGGTTTGTCGTTGACGCCGAGTAAGAAAGATTCAATCTGGGTTATTATTGATAGATTGACAAAATCGGCCCATTTTATTACGGTACGTACGGATTTCTCACTTGATAAATTAGCCAAGTTGTACATATTGCAGATCGTACGATTGCACGGTGTACCTATTTCTATTGTTTCGGATAGAGATCTGAGGTTTACATCGCGGTTTTGGAAGAAACTGCAGGATGCTCTAGGTACCAAGATGCATTTTAGTACTGCTTTTCACCCTCAGATGGATGTTCAATCCGAGCGTGCTATTCAAATACTCGAGGATATGTTGAGATGTTGCATTCTCGAGTTTGAGGGTACGTGGGAACGATACTTGCCTTTGATTGAATTTGCGTACAATAATAGCTTTCAATCAAGTATCAAAATGGCACCCTATGAAGCTTTGTACGGTCGTAAATGTCGTACACCTCTATATTGGACCGACCTAAGTGAAAGCAAGATACACGGGGATGATTTAATCAGAGAGACTGAGCAAAAAGTAAATGTAATCCGAGAAAGTTTGAAAGCCGCCTCAGATCGTCAGAAGTCGTATGCGGACTTGAAACGTAAAGATATAGAGTTCCAGGTGGGTGACCAAGTATTTTTGAAAGTCTCACCGTGGAAAAAGATACTTAGATTTGGCCGTAAAGGAAAGCTAAGTTCGAGATTTATTGGACCGTACGAAGTCATTGAGCGTATTGGACCGGTTGCGTACAGACTTATGTTGCCATCTGAGCTAAACAAGATTCACAATTTCTTTCATGTATTGATGCTTCGACGCTACCGATCCGATCCTTCTCATGTGATCAGTCCATCAGAGATTGAAATTTAACCCGATTTGACTTATGAGGAAGAACCGATTCGCATCTTAGCTCGTGAAGTGAAAGAGTTGCGAAATAAGAAAATCTCGTTAGTTAAAGTTATGTGGCATAAGCACGGGGTTGAGGAAGCGACCTAGGAAACCGAAGAATCAATGAAAGAACGCTACCCATAATTATTCAATGGTAAGATTTTCGGGGACGAAAATCCCTTAAGGGGGGAGAGTTGTAACAGCCCGATTACGACCCTAATCGAAACGGTGGTTTCGAGACCATGAATCCGAGTTAGAAAAATATTTTAATATTATTTTTCGTGTTAAATAAATATGATTGAGCATGTGCTAATATCTCGCAAATTGAATTTATTCGTTTGTGTGATTAACTTAAGAGAGAGGATTAAATTGCAAATGTGGTAAAATAGCTTTTATTTAAATTGGGTGGCTAAATTGACTTGTCTTCTTTATTGTGTAGATTTAAATTGCAATTTAGCAATTTGTCATATAAGTGGACGGCACCATGCTTCCACTATGTGATTATTTATTAGTTTTATATATTAAGTGGTGATAATAATATCATATTATATATTATAAATTATAAACATATTATAATAAAACATAAAAAAAAATAATAGGAAGCCATTGCATGTTCATTTTTTTTATCCTCTCATCACCGAAACTCTAAGAAGAAAAGAAAGAACTTGAGCTCTTTCATATTTGGCCCTTCACAAGCAAAATTAGGTATGTGTTTGCTTTAGATTTTTGATGATTTTCATATTTTTGAGATTGTTGTTTACTTTACTATCAAGCCCATATTAATTTTGTGCAATGGTGATGTTTGTGAGATATGCCATTGATGATAGGTTGAGTTTTGTGATGGTTATTGGTATTAAATGAAAGATTGGAGCTAGATGAACATATTTTGTTCTTGAGTTTTTGATGAATGTTGTTAATCAAGGATTTATTTGTAAAAAGAAAAATTTTAGAGGTTAAAATGTCAAAGAAATGAGTTATATAGGCTTGTAATGGGAGGAGGAAAATTCGGCCCTTATGGAAGATGTTCAAATTTTGAGTAATTTGTGAGTTGTGTATTAGGGACTAATTTGTAAAAGTTGCAAATGTTAGGGGTAAAATGGTAAATTGCATAATTATATGATTTTGGATCAAATTGAATGAAAATGTATTTAAATGAGTTCAATTTGGAATTATTTAGATCAAGAACAAAAGGAAACGGGATTGGATCGGGGAAAGGCAAAGTTGAACGAATAGCTGGGAAACCTTAATCCGACAATTTCCGAGGTAAGTTTTTAAGCAGTTCGATGAAATAAAATTGATTATATACTAATGTGTATATGATTATAAATTATAAGCATATTAGTTCCCCTATTGCTGAATGTATCATGAAATGAAATGAAATGTATATATATATATAATAGTCGAATATAGGTTTGTAAATATGAGTATATATGTATAACTATTGAATGAATGAATTGGCTAAATATATGTACTAGGGTTAAGAGATAGATATGTACATATATGTATGGAAATGGAATGTGAGTAGTGATGGTAAATGAATATTCGGATGTGTGTGTAGGTATATATTTGAGATTGCCGAATGTAAAGGTAAGTGAAGAAGGCAAATTGAGTTGTTGATAAATATATGTACGCTATAGATAGATATATGTAAATTGAGTATGCCGAATGTGTGAATATTTGAAAAAAGGTAAATTGAGTATGTATGAATGGGAATGGAATTATAAATGTTTTGGAAGAGCAAAGGAAAGGTCTGTAAAAGGGCACTATGTGTGCGAACTAAAATTACAGAGCACTGTGTGTGCGAAATCGGTTAAATGGCACTATGTGTGCGGAATAATAAGTAATGGCACTAAGTGTGCGATACATTACTGTTAAATGGCACTATGTGTGCGGAATAATAAGTAATGGCACTAAGTGTGCGATACATTACTGTTAAATGGCACTATGTATGCTCTTTAAAAAAGTGGCACTAAGTGTGCGATACGTTCTTTAAATTTGCACTATGTGTGCGGGATTACAGAGACTTCGGAGACATGAACCGATGAAGGGAGATAAACGAGAAATAATACTTGAGTAAGTATTGCATGGTAGCTTAATATCCAGGTATTAGTGAGGTAAGTTGTTTTTGTTCGAAAAAGTTATATAGTACTTGGGTATTCGGTTTTTGAGACATATTAGATATGGGTTTGTTGAATGGTATCTAGTTATGTATGTTGTGCTTATGAACTCGTTAGTGACCGTATTGGATTAATTAAATTGTATATAGATTAGTTGCATGTTTTTACCATTGCTTAAAAACTTACTAAGCTACGTAAGCTTACTCTATATGTTATTTTAATATTTTATAGATCTTAAAGTCAAAGCTCGAGCTCGGGGATTCATCGTCAAAGTCAAGCACACTATCAACTATTTTGGTATCTTTTTGTGAATAAACTTAAAGTCTATGGCATGTATAGGCTAAACTAATCTTTTGAGCTTATATCTTGAAATTAATGTATATAATGCCATGTGAAAATGGCTTCACTTCTATCCTTGAATTGAGTGAATATGTTTGAGTTGGTATATATATATATATATATATTTTTGAAATTTCAGTTTTGAATATAGCTTGATTTGGGTAAGTATGTTTAATGAGATTATGAATGGCATATTACTATGTGAAATGGTTGGTTTAGGTTGATTTTGAGTAGTGAAAATGTTAAGGTTATTCGGCTTTATAGATAATTTGATTGGAAGTATATTTGAAGGTATGGTTTGTGTGTGATTTAAAAATAAGAGATGGATACAATCTACTCATGATTCGGATATGTTATTTGATCTTTAGTTCCGGTTTACCATGTGCATTAGTATATTGGGTTTGTTAACATATATGATATAGTGTATGCTAGACTTATAAATATGATGTAATAAAGGTTTCTTGTATAATCGAATAGGTAGTTAAATTATCGGTTAAGTGTTTGTGTTCTAACTATGGTGTTTGGGCATGTGAAATAAGTGTAATAATTAGTTGGTAGAATATGCGGTTTTTAGGTATAGATTATATGAGGTTATGGAAGTAATACATGAACATGGTACTAGTATACGAATTTAGTATGTATGATTTACTATGAATGTTTGAAAATGATTCAAATTAATATGGTTATATATAGCATGTGTGGTTATTGTTCTAAACAATAATGCCACATATGATTTTGGTTTAGTAAGTACATGTATATTATTATTAGGAAATAAAATGTTAAATATTTATGTATATGTGCTCGGTTTTAATTCAGTGGAAATTTTGAGATAAAAATCTGTAAATGCTGTGTGAATACATGATTATATTTATTATGATTTAAGTGATTAAATGATAGTATAAAAGTTGTGTTTGGTCGAGTAATGCCTCGTAACCCTAATCCGACGACGGATACGGGTTAGGGGTGTTACAAAACCCCTTTTGTTTCAAAGCGCCCTTTGCGAGTTTTCGCCTTGACCTCTCCTCTTTTTTTTCTTTTTTTTTTTGAATTTGATCTCAAGGCGCCCTTTATGGTTTTCACCTTGGCCTTTCCCCTTCAGTAAAGTACTTCTTGGTGAACACGATTAAATCAAATTGGGCAAGTCTTCGCCATCCGTCTCGGTCAATATCAATGCTCCTCTAGAACAGGCCCCTTTTTTACTGATTGCTGTGATTTGTCAAAGTTTTAAAATTTATAAAGAGAATGATTGAACCTGGAAACTAACTATGACAACGATTTGAGGCAAGCACACCTATCGAACAGTAGTATAGTTAAGGCAAGACCGGATTGTCGAACCCAAAGGAACTAAAAGTACTAATACTAACTTTCTTTTTATTATTTAGCCTAAAATAAAGGGAATTTTCATTTAATCTAAATTAACTAACTACTAAGCTAAAGACTCTAAGACAAAGAAGAATGAATTTGGGGAAATACTTGTGGGAAAAAACCAATTGATTAAGACAATACCCGAGGAAGAATCCACCTAGACTTCACTTGTTATCTAACACTGAACCAGACGATTTATTCACTTGACTTGATCCGTAGCATTCCCTAATTTATATTAATACCTCCGTCGAGGCTACTAACGTCTAACCCTAGGTTGATTAATTGAAATCTCTTTCTAATTAAAACCCCTAGAATTGCATTCACTCAATCTATGGACTCCCATATTAGGTTTCACCCTAATCCGGCAAAATCTCGTCACCCTATGTCTAGGCGTGCGATCAACTCTGCTTAATTATGCTAGATCTACTCTTAGGCAGGGACTTTTGCTCCTCCACCTAAGCACATCAAACTTGAATTAATATCCCGGAAATATCAAAACAAGAATTAAGAACATATAATTAAGAACAAATCAAGTATTTATCATATAGTTCAGAAAACAATAACAAGATTCATCTTAGGTTTCATCCCCCTCAGGTATCTGAGGAGTTTAGTTCATAATGATAAAAGAAAACATCTCAGAAGAAAAGATAAAACAAAACATAAGAAAAACCCTAAAACTCCTTGGAGGAATTGAAGAGAGATTCTCCGTCTTGAGTATGACTCCGGCTTCTTGAGATGAATCAACTGGCTTTCTTCTAGTAAATTCCACAATTCTGACCTCTCTGGCTCGGCTTCTTGGCCTAGCTGGACGCCCCCTTGAAGGTTGGCCTCTAGGGTATTTATATAGGCTTTTGGAATGGCTTTCTTTGCCTCTAAGTACCCTAATCCGAATAGAATTTCTCTTTGCCACGGTAGGGACACGCCCTTGGCACACGCCCGTGTAAGTCGTGGTCAGGCCGTGTTCGAGTCCATTGATGAGGCACGGCCGTGTGGTCTTGGGCCCAGGCCGTGTCGATTTCGTGATTTGGCCCATTTGGTCCGTTTTAAGCCCATTTCTCGTTCTTTTCATTCTCCGGTGCTTTCCTGAGTATAAAACACGAAAACAAAGGATTAAGAGCACCAAATTACATAATTCAAGGATTAAATCATCCAAAAGCATGCTAAATGTGGGCTTAAAATATGTTACTATTACGGTTTATCAAATACCCCCACACTTAAGCTTTTTCTTGTCCTCAAGCAAAATTCTCAACTCACAATTAAAACAAACTTCCTCAATTCATGATATTCATCGATAGTGTTCCATCATAATTCATAGATAATTCATACATGGATAATTCAACTCAAAGAGTCCTAAAGATTCAAACAATCTAAGTCATACATTTGTAGCATAAAACATAGGTGTTTCCCCTTTATTTAAATAATTACCCCTGATTCAAAATCAACAAGGATTGACATCCTCACAAAAGATTCACTCAAATCACTCGAGGTGTTTAAGGTTCAAGAAAAAGCACTCATAAGTCAAACATGAAAAGTTAATCCCATAGGCTTGCATGAAAATCAAATCTCCACCACTGTAATATGAGATGATACACAAATCAAAAGGTCTTTATGAGGTTGTAACGGGTTTGGGTTAAAGGTGTGGATAAAGGTGAATTAGAGGTTAGAATCGAGATCGAATTGACAAATTACCTAACTAGAAATAATGAACTGAATATAAATAATTACATCAATTGAAAACTTGTAATACTAATACTACTATTAATACGAGCTTCTTCTTCAATAATTGGGATTTAAACGTATAAGCTCATAGAACAACGAACTAATAATGAATATACTTTGATTTTTTTAAGAACAAATCAAAAATACATAATAAATGATGAGTTTACTATCGAAATAAATAGGTAATCAATCAAATCAAATCTCGATATAAGGGTAGTCAAAAGGAATGGTGATAACAAAAACAAAGGGTTTTGGGTTAATATTAGTGGGTGAGTCAATAAAAAGGGTTATTAGGATCAACGGAGTTCACTAGGGGTTAATTATGAAGGTAGGCTTTTTAGTGGAGTGAGTGGGTTAAATCCTAGGTGCCTTTATCATCTCTGTATATCAAATCAAAGGTGTGGTCTCGACATGTATAATCGATGCAAGTTCTAGAATAACAAATCAATGTTGACACACTCATAATCAATAAAGTGAGCAAAAAATAGAATATATGCTCTAAAAGCTCAAAATATCACAAAAAAATTATGGGTTTTTGATGTTAGCCTTGTAAATTTCAAACTTCAAAGTAATATTCAAATTCAGGTCGACAACCTAGAAAATTTTTATTCTGAAAAATAGACTTATCATGCTTGATTCTCTAGTATCTTAAAGTTTAAATTATCAATGCACAATTATCAATGACTTAATCTAAAAAATATCAATAAAAATAATAAATCATAAGAAATTTCATTCTAATCATAATATGAGAAACTTACTTTAAGAAACAAGGTATAATTCAGGATTTGAGAACAATGCAAAAAGTTAGGCACTTTTTCAAAATAAAGTTCATCCCCCACACTTAAGATGTACATTGCCCTCGATGTACAAAGATAGATAAGGTATTATAGTAGAAAATCAAAAGATAGGGATAGAAGTGAAACTCCCTGAATTTTTGGATGGGTTCCTTGCGTTGGAAGTGTAGAAACTCGATTCGGAGGTGAAAGATAAGTTGGAGGAGGCGTCTCTGGTGGTGGCATGGTGGTCGTCCACAATCTCTGCGCTAGATGAAGAAATTGAGAGTCTCGTGAAGAATTAACCAGGACATAATAAGAAAAATTCAAACTATACTAATTATGTATTTAAAGACAAGAAAGATAAAGAGAAAGACCGTAAGAAGTAAAAAACAAGAAAAAGAAAAGACTTATGAACTGAGGAGTCCTTATTGTTGGATGGTTTGCGAGGTGGGTGTGACTTCTAAGGCCGCGGTGATGTTGGCAGAGGTCGTGGTGGGGTGATTCCCAAGCAGCCTTTAGAACCTACAACCAAGAAACTAAAATAAACTAAACTAAATTAAGCATAAGAGTGTCAAAAAGAAGGAAATTAAAAGAGATGAGAAAAGAAAACTAAAAGCTAAATGGTCTCAATGACCCTTGGCTTGTCGACTAGATAAAGCGGCCGGCATGAACTTATTTAGATCGGTCTCCCACGGGGAGACTGTGCTTGGTTCCTTCCGCTTCTTCGACATGGTGGGCTTGATAGTTGGGGAAAGATTAGAGAAGAAAAGTATGGAAAGGGAGAAATCTGAAGAATAGGATGGGAGAAAGGAGATGGGGAGTAGGTGAGAAGAAGGAGGGGGAGGTGGTTTAAATAGAATTTTGAGGTCTGGTACTCCCCCACACCCGTGTACCATGGGCGTGTTGAGTCACACGGCCGTGTTGCATAGCCGTGTTATGCTTCTTTCGTTTCTCCCACACCCATGTTCAGGTCACCACGCCCGTGCATAATCTAACAGTGTCGGCCACGACTGCAGCGCACGGTCGTGACGAGTTAGTTGGAGCCCGTGTGACTTCCCTCAGTGTCGGCCACGGCCATATCGCACGGCCGTGGTAATTTGTAGTTGTCCGTGATCTGGGAATCTTTCGTCATTGGCTCGTACTACCTCTGCTATGTCAGTATGAAAATCTGTAGTGTCCACACGGCCACGGCCACGGCCGTGTGCAAGGCCGTGTGGTATGGAAATCTGCACTTTGGTTAGTTTAAAATTAAATGCTGAAAAGGAAAAATAAAAGTAAAAAATAAAAATGTAAAATTAATGGAGTTAGTGCTCGGGTTGCCTCCCGAGAAGCGCTCGTTTATAGTCTTAAGCTAGACTTACCTCTCATTCGCATAATCAGGGTGGTTTGAAGAGTTGAACATCCTCTCTCATGCTATCGGTTCTACTATCATGATATAACTCGAATCGAGTAGCATTTATTTTAAAAGTGCCAAATGTAGGATTACTTACCTCGACTGTTCCGTATGGGAAGACATTGATTACCCTAAAAGGGATTTCTTTGTTTGTATTTGGGTCAGGAGGAGATATTCGAGGGTCTGCTTTATCTAATAATACCTGATCTCCGATTTTGAATTTGTTAGTCCCATAGAGTGGCTCGGGTTCTGCTTCGTGTATCCCTAGTTTCTCCTTGAAGTGTGTCTTCCACTCGTCTAGTTCATCAATATGAAGCCTTCGATCCTCATGAATTGTTTCCTTATTGTCATGAGATATAGAATCTGGCTCGGGTGTGTAGTTCCGTGGTGCTTCCTAAAAAGGAGGTTTAACTAATTGGTTATCAATTGAATCTACTTTCTCACCTCTATCACTTGATGTCCTGGTTGAGTCGAGAGCCTGAAGACTGATTGATTCGTCACCTACACGGAGTATGAGTTCTCCTGTACCAACATCAATTTTAGTTCTGGCAGTTGCTAAAAAGGTTCTTCCTAAAATTAAGGGGATACTATTGTCCTCATCCATGTCTAAAACTACAAAGTCTACTGGGAATACGAATTTATCAATCTTTACGAGAACATCTTCGATTATACCCCTAGGAATTCGAATAGTTTTATCAGCTAATTGAATGCTCATCCTAGTTTGTTTGGGTTTCCCTAGACCTAGTTGTTTAAACATTTTATAAGGCATGGCATTTATGCTTGCCCCTAAATCAGCTAACGCATTATCAATAGATAAACTTCCAATTAAGCATGGAATTGTAAAACTCCCTGGATCTTTTAATTTTCGTGGTAGTTTATTTTGTAGAATTGCTGAGCACATTGCGTTTAGCTCCACATGCGATGTTTCGTCTACCCTTTGCTTGTTTGTCAAAAGCTCTTTTAAAAATTTCCTAGAATCTGGCATCTGTGAAAGAGCTTCAAGTAACGGTAAGTTAATATGTAATTTCTTTAAAAGTTTAAGAAACTTAGCGAACTGTTCCTCTGTGTCGTCTCTCCTCATTGCTTCTTGGTATGGTATGCGAGGTTGCTATTCTTTAATTACCGGTTTTGGCTTTTCTTGGGTTGACTCAACCCTACCTTTTTCTACCACATTTTCTTGCCTTAGATTGGGCTCATCTAACCCTTCATTATCATGAGCTGATATGGCTTGAATTTGCTCCTTTGGGTTAGTTTCAGTGTTGCTTAGCAATCTACCTTGTGGTCGTTCTGACATGATCTTGGTAAGTTGACCTACCTAATTCTTGATCTCTTGAATCGATGCTTGCTGACTTTCAAGTGTTGTCTCAGCTTTTTTGAAGACGGGTTTCTGAGACTGCTATGAATTTTGTCAGCATCTCCTCAAGGTTCGACTTCTTTTCCTGTGGGCTGATTTTGAAAATTTGGAGGGGGTTGTTGTCTTTGATTTCCTTGACCACCCCATGAAAAATTGGGGTGGTTTCTCCAACCTAGATTATAAGTATTACTATAAGGGTTATTGTTAGATCTAAAGTTGTTACCCACGTAGTTCATCTGTTCGCTCTCTATGCCCGGATGGTAGGGTGGGTACGAGGATTCACCACGCCTCCACTTGCGTCATGACCGCATGACCGGATGTACTGCGAAGAACACAAACCATCAATCTTTTTATTTAGCACCTCTACCTGATTTGATAGCATGGTTACTACGTCGAGATTGTAAACTCCGTTTGCTTTTGTTGGCCTTGTCCTTGTAACTTTCCACTGGTAGTTATTCAATGACATCTCTTCTATAAACTCGTAGGCCACTTTAGGAGTTTTGTTATTCAAATTTCCGTCGGCGGCTGAATCGATTAATTGCCTTGTTAAGGGGTTCACACCGTTGTAAAAAGTTTGGACCTGTAGCCACAAGGGTAATCCATGGTGTGGGCACCTTCTCAACAAATCCTTATATCTCTCCCATGCATCGTAAAGTGTCACTAAATCCATCTGCACAAAAGAAGAGATATCATTCCTTAACTTGGCCGTTTTGGCCGGCGGAAAATATTTCAATAAAAAAATTTCGGTCATTTGGTCCCATGTAGTGATTGACCCTCGTGGAAGAGAATGCAACCACCGTTTGGCTTTATTCCTCAAAGAGAAGGGAAATAACCGAAGACGGATGGCATCGTCAGTAACGCCATTTATTTTGAAAGTGTCGCAAAATTCTAGGAAATTCGCCAAGTGATTATTTGGATCTTCATCCTGCAAACCATCAAATTGAAAAAACTGTTGTATCATCTGTATAGTGTTAGGTTTTAATTCGAAATTATTTGCAGCAATAGCAGGTCTAACAATACTAGATTCAGTACCAACTAAACTAGGCTTAGCATAATCATACATAGTTCGGGGAGCCTGATTTTCGGCTATCTCCGGAGGTGGCGGATTGTCCTCAGCCATCTCTTCGATAGTATTAATTTCGTCTTCTTGCTCTTCTTCTATGTAGTTTAAGCTTCGCCTTATTTCTCTACGATTTCTGCGAACGGTGCTTTCAATTTCACTGTCGTAAAGTAGGGGTCCTGTCGAGTTCCTTCTAATCATAAACTAGAGGTACCTGAAAGGAATAAAAGAAAGAAAATTAGCAAAGTTCAAAACAAACTAAGATATAAAAGTAAATTACAAAAAAAAATGGCTAAAGTAATAAAAATTGAGCTTTCTTAATATTTTAGTTCCCCGGTAACGGCGCCAAAAACTTGATCGCTACGATTTGTAAAAGTTTTAAATTTTATAAAGAGAATGATCGAACCTGGAAACTAACTATGACAACGATTTGAGGCAAGCGCACCTATCGAACATTAGTATAGTTAAGGCAAGACCGGATTGTCGAACCCAAAGGAACTAAAAGTACTAATACTAACTTTCTTTTTATTATTTAGCCTAAAATAAAGGGAATTGTCGTTTAATCTAAATTAACTAACTACTAAGCTAAAGACTCTAAGACAAAGAAGAATGAATTTGGGGAAATACTTGTGGGAAAAAACCAATTGATTAAGACAATACCCGAGGAAGAATCCACCTAGACTTCACTTGTTATCTAACACTGAACCAGACGATTTATTCACTTGACTTGATCCGTAGGATTCCCTAATTTATATTAATACCTCCGTCGAGGCTACTAACGTCTAACCCTAGGTTGATTAATTGAAATCTCTTTCTAATTAAAACCCCTAGAATTGCATTAACTCGATCTATGGACTCCCATATTAGGTTTCACCCTAATCCGGCAAAATCTCGTCACCCTATGTCTAGGCGTGCGATCAACTCCGCTTAATTATGCTAGATCTACTCTTAGGCAGAGACTTTTGCTCCTCCACCTAAGCACATCAAACTTGAATTAATATCCCGAAAATATCAAAACAAGAATTAAGAACACATAATTAAGAACAAATCAAGTATTTATCATATAGTTCAGAAAACAATAACAAGATTCATCTTAGGTTTCATCCCCCTCAGGTATCTGAGGAGTTTAGTTCATAATGATAAAAGAAAACATCTCAGAAGAAAAGATAAAACAAAACATAAGAAAAACCCTAAAACTCACTGGAGGAATTGAAGAGAGATTCTCCGTCTTGAGTATGACTCCGGCTTCTTGAGATGAATCAACTGGCTTTCTTCGAGTAAATTCCACAATTCTGACCTCTCTGGCTCGGCTCCTTGGCCTAGCTGGACGCCCCCCTTGAAGGTTGGCCTCTAGGGTGTTTATATAGGCTTTTGGAATGGCTTTCTTTGCCTCTAAGTACCCTAATCCAAATAGAATCTCTCTTTGCCAAGGCAGGGACACGCCCTTGGCACACGCCTGTGTAAGTCGTGTTCAGGCCGTGTTCGAGTCCATTGATGAGGCACGGCTGTGTGCTCTTGGGCCCAGGCCGCGTCGATTTCGTGATTTGGCCCATTTGGTCTGTTTTAAGCCCGTTTTTCGTTCTTTTCATTCTCCGGTGCTTTCCTGAGTATAAAACATAAAAACAAAGGATTAAGAGCACCAAATTACATAATTCAAGGCTTAAATCATCCAAAAGCATGCTAAATGTGGGCTTAAAATATATTACTATTACGGTTTATCATTTACTACATAAGGTCCTTCCCAGTTTGGCATCTGCTTTCCTCTGAAATCCTTTTGCATAAGAAAGATCTTTTTTAACATCAGGTTCCCTTCGTGGAATTCTCTAGGATGAACCTCTTTGTCGTAAGCTTGCATCGTCTGACCGTGATGGATAACTTTTAACATTTTCTTCGATTAGGTTCAATTGGCAAAAACGCTTCTATTCCATGAACCAATGGGTAAGATGTTGCCTCGGCAAAGGTCTTGGCCAACGTTCGATAATCATAGAGGATAAATGGTAACTTCTTTATGCCAATCTTTACAAGTCTCGGTCATCTTTCCTACAATCCTTTTTTTTGGCTGCCTTTGTTGCTATATGATATGGCGTCTGATCTTTGAACAGACTACAAACTTTTGACATTGTCCTTTTTGGCATTCTTTGTCGACACCTGATCTTTTTTTTTTCTGTCGACCTTGTAAAATTGACATGTGAAGCTACTTTCTCCTTCTTAGTGAAGTAATCGACGACCACCAAGATAAATCGATGTATACTAGAAATTTTACCGAGATTGGCCTGCCCCACATAGAGAAAGTCCGTGAAGAAATTAATGAGGCATATGAATCTTGTCTCCTTAAATACGGCATAACTGATGCCATCCCCTTCTATGTAGGTTAGCAGTACCCAAACCTCATGATTAGCTTGGCTATTGTAAAACCATTAGCATGTGTCCTTCTGACATCCTTATGAACCTCTTTTAAGATTTCAACGTACCCGCATCTCAGTAGCCCAGGCATGTCCCGATATGATCGTGCAAAAACATCTTTGAATTCTTGAAAATAACTCAATGATGTCTCGCCTTATTTCTGTGGTGAGTTAGGCTACAATCTTCACCTCTTTTCTAGGCTCATAATGTCCACTGACCCTTTATAGAGTAGGGTCTGTTTTTCATCTTGTTCTACCATTCTTAACAAATCAGAAGATAGGTTACAATCTCTGTCATTTTCAAAGTCCTGAGATCCCTCTAGACACATATCTTACTCGAAAGGAGACTCTGAGTCAGTAGCAGCGTTGCTCACATCGTTGATATTTGGAGACCTATTGTAGGTTCGAAGGAAGATTCTAAAGAATAAATGATTTAAAGAATGATTATTTGTATGTTCATGAATGAAGAATGAAAGAATACTTGAAAGAAAGTCCAAAGAACAAACAAAAGAAAAAAAACTAAGAACAATTGTTTGTACAGTATGAAATGGAAAAAATAAAAGAATATTTGCTTAAAAAGATGCATTTTATTGAAATAAAAATTCTGGACACAAGCCTATTTCACAAAAGGGTTCTTATTGCCTCTAGGCTTAAGGCAACAAGCGTGTTTTCAATATTACTCTAGATTAGCTCTAAAAATACAGGGATCTCTTCCACAGTCCCATTATTCAAAACACTCCCAAGTATGCAAGGGCTTGGAAACTTCGTTCCCCGGTTCCCTCTTCGCTTTTGACTTCTTCAAAGAGTCATAACTTTCTTGTCTCCTCCTTCAATTATCGCATTTACTACCTCGTCAAAGTGATCAGGTTCTGATGAAATGTCGAACTTTACAATTCCCATTTTAATGAACCTTTCGACCAACTTTTTAAACGTAGTACAGTTTTCAATTGAGTGACCCGTTATTCCCGCGTGGTACTCGTATTGGGCATTCTCATTATACCATTTTGGGAACAGAGGTTGCACGAGTTCCGAGTAGAACGGAGACACCACATGCGCATCAAACAAATTCTAATACACTCCTTGTATGACATCGGGATGGGTGTGAACTGGAGCCTTTCTGCATTTGGCCTCAAGTTAGATTCCTGCTTTGAAGAGCCTTGATAGCTAGTGGTTCTGATTTCTACTGCCTACTGATGATCTGATTTGAGATGCATGCTCAAGATACTCACTTCATTTTCCTTGTTTATCGGGGCTGATCTTTTGGCGCTTTCTCCCGTGTCTATCCTCCCACTCCTTACCGCATTTTCAATCATCTCACCGGACATTACTGTATCTGAAAAGCTTATGGTGGCGCTTCCCAACATATGGTTAATGAATGGGGCTTTTAGAGTATTGATGAAAAGCATCGTGGTTTCCTTTTCTAAAAGTGGCGGCTGAACTTGTATGGCAACTTCCCTCCATCTTTGCGCATACTGCCCGAAACTTTCATTCGATTTTTTCTCCATGTTCTGTAAGGTAATTCGCCAGAGTCATGTACGTCATATGACTATCTTTGCTTTATAAATGCTTGCGCTAGGTCTTTCCACGAATTAATCCTAGCACGACTTAGTTGATTGTACCATTTGGATGCTGCCCCCACCAAACTATCTTGGAAGCAGTGGTTCAGCAATTGATCATTATTAACATACCCAGTCATCCGTCTACAGAACATGGTAATATGGGCTTCAAGGTAGCTAGTCCCGTTGTACTTCTCGAATTTTGGCATTTTACACTTGTGAGGAAGCACCAAATCTGGAACCAAAATCAAGTCCTTAGCATCAATTCCATTGTGATTATCAGCATTTTCCAAGGCCTTGAATTTTTCTTCCAACCATTTACAACGGTCCTCTAACTGCCTTGGCAATTCAGTTCTTGCCCCTTCTCTCTCTGCTATATCCAAATCAGGGATAACAGGATTAGCTGGGTTATCTCCTGGGTTAGATCCTGAGCCAGCTTGGAAGTTCATGGGCATTGCAGTACCAACTTGACCTTGTTGAGGCTCAATTGTGATAGATGGCCTTCGAGGGTACACCTCAGGTTGTGTCTGTACATGCGTTGGAGTGAAACCTGGAGGATAGTCCTTATTATCCTCACCAGTATTAGTCATGGGGCCTTTTCCCTTGTCCATCACCCCATTTAGTAGTTGGGCCATCTGAGACATCATATTTCTTTGGGCTTCCATCATTTGGTCCCTCATATTTTGTTGGATATTTGCCAATTGCTCTTGCAGTTGTATTTGTAGCTGGTCTTGCATATCTCTTTGAAGTTGTTCAAGTCTTTGACCCATATCTTTCGTCTTAGCGCGAGTACCGTAACAATGTTTAGTTTCCATATTAACTTTCTCTCTTTCTCTCTTTTTCTGAAATAACTTCAACTAATTAGGGTCCTTCTATGGATTTTAATGCATATGATGCGATGTAATGCAAATGCATGAAATGAATGCAAAAAGAAAGAGAGGCGTTGATTCTGAATTCAATTCTATTAGAATAGCTTTTCTAGAAAATAAATTCCTTTACATAAAACGGATATTTATACGGCCTTTCCCTCATATTCCAAGCGAAGACATTGATCCCTTTCTTCTTATCCGGATATTAAGGTCAAATCTCGTGAACTTTCTAATAAATGTCTCTACTAGCTCTTTTTACTTGATCTAGGCCGCGACTCACTGCTCACTTATTTCCACAATGCTCGTTAGCCTCTTCAAGAAAGCCGAGACGTGGTGATTCTCGAATAGTCTTTGTCAGCTTGAATCCTTGGGCAATAAAGACTTGTATTCCTTCACGGACTATCAGTCTTCTCTCGTTGTGTTTACTTGGACCATATTCGGACGACCTTATTATAATCCACTTTATCAAGAAATCCATTTTCTCATGACAAACTCTTCTATTTAGCAATCAAATTTGAATCAACACCTCTTTTCTATGATGTGAATGCAATGCAATCAAAACAAAAGAGAACACGTTAGCACAAGAGAAATAAATAACAAAATAGGGCATCTATCTAGGTGACCACTAGGGTTTGGCATAGTTCTACCTAGGGTAAGCCCTTAGGTTTTCTACATGTGGTTTAGCTCTAAAGTTGAGGTACCCGAACCAGCAGATTCCTCAATCTTCACCCATTATAGACTCATACAGATCGAGTTCAGTTCAGGGGAATACATTTCCCTATGGCCATGCGGAAGTGAAAACCTCACGAAGACATAGGTACAGATGTATCCCGGAAGCAATCCACTAGCCCATGCGGAGGTGAAAACCTCATGAAGGCATAGTTTCTCACTCCCACTTAAAGGTGCGACCAAAACGGTCATGCAATGCAATGTGCGCAAGAAAATAACAATCATATGCAATGACACAAACCAATGCAACAAAAGGATCGTAATTTTCAAATCAAATTTTCAGATTTTCAAATCGAATTTTCAAATTTCCGACAAAGGACAGAAAATAATCAATTTTACGGCTTGACTTTCTTATTGGTCCCCAGTGGAGTCGCCAAGCTGTCGAAACCATCTTTAATTTTTTTTTTAAAATGGGGATCGACTTTAAAAACAAAAATGGAGTCGCCACCAATCTTTTTTCGAGGTGTGATCGGGTCACCTTGAAATTGATCATTTTAATAAAAAAAACATTTTGATTTATTAAAACAATGATTTTGGTCTCACGAAATTTGAGAAAGCGGGTTCGAGAGTCGATTCACATACGAGGAAGGATTAGCACCCTCATGCGCCCAAAATTGGTACCTAATTGATTAATTAATGTCTTAATGTCGAAAATTTGAGAAGATTTTAAAATACGATCCTTTTTATTTTTAAAAAAAATGTTTGAATAAATTGAAATGGATGTTAAGACCCTTTTGTCCCGAAGTAATAAAATATCACATCCAGTACGTTAGGACACGACATTTTAAATCCTCGAAACTAAGCTTGTCTTTTGATTTTCAAAACTCATGCGTTTAAATTTTAGAAGGATATTCGGTTATTTGGGTCAAGTGAAAAAATCGGAATCCAGTAAGTTAGGGCACAATTTCTCAAAATTCTAAACATAGAATATTGTCTATACTTTTTTAGAAATCCTTACCTCAAGATAACAAGACGTCATATCCAATGAGTTAGGACACAACACCTCGAATTCCGAGAATAAGCTTTTATTTGAAACTCATATGTTTTGATTTGAAATGGGTGCTCGATTACTTAGATTCAACGAGGAAAATTGGAACCAGTAAGTTAGGGCACAATCTTTCAAGCTCCCAAATACGAGCATTTGGGGAAAATTATTGCAATATTAAAACAATGTATAAATAAAAACTTTGATAAAAAACGACAATATTAAAATACAAATAAACAATTTATAAAACACATAATGGAAATTATTTAAATACTAACATCAATAATCAAAGACCAAATAAGTTATACACAAAACATCTTAAAAATAAATGGTATATGAAATAAATAGTAATATATAAAAATTTGCAATTGATAATATATGGAAAAAAATTTAAAGCAAATAATCAAATAATTTAAAATGGATGATTTATAAAATGAGTTTTTTTTAAATAAACAGCATATGTGACATTAAAAACAAATAAAGTATATAATTAATGGAAGAAAATAAAAGAATGATAAGAATGGTTAAATGAATGAACAATATGTAAATAAGAAAGTTGACGAATAAATAAATGAATAAAAATAAAAAGAATAATTAATGATTAATCAATTAAATGGATAAATAAAAAAAAAGTTAAAAAAATGCCTAAGTCAACCTAATTCTTACAATATGAGGATTCAACGAAATTCCACCACCTAAATCCAACTCAAACGAGAGCAACTAAAAAAGAAAGGAAGATGAACGAATAACAAAATAAAAACAAGCCCCAGAAAATAAGAACGCGAGAGAGAGAGAGAGAGAGAGAGAGAGAGAGAGAGAGAGAGAGAGAGAGAGAGAGAGAGAGATTTGTGTGAATGCTCTCAAGAATTTTTATTGCTCAAAACTCCCGTCCTTTACAATGGAGGGAGAGGCCTCTATTTATAGTTGAGTCTCCCCAAATCCAACGATACAGATCAATTACATCAACAGCTAAGATTAAAAGGTATCTACAAATTAAATCTCTAAGATTACAAAATCATATCTTCTAGGATTGCATATCATATCTTCTAGGATTGCATATCATATCTAAGATTTGCATATCATATCTAAGATTGCATATCCTTGAAGATTATGTTTCCATATACGTCAAGCTTGTAGATAGACCTTCAACCTTTTCAAGTAATGGGCCATTCCGGTTGGACCAAATGATATATTTTGGACTGAACTTGGACTTTGTTTTATTATTTTGGGTTTATTATTTTTTTGTATGGGCCGGGCTAAATTGGCCTATTACAAATGAAATGCCTAGAAAAAAAGGAAAAATCGTGGTCGGGACTGTTAGAGTAGCAAAAGCCATTGAAATTTTAATTTTATACATTGGAAGAATCCATTTTGTTATTAATAGACTAAAAAAGAATAACTGAAAGAAAGAATTAGTTATCCATCTTTATTCAATGACCAGAATTAAACGAGGATATATAGCTCGTAGACGTCGAACAAAAATTAGTTTATTTGCTTCAAGCTTTTGAGGGGCTTATTCAAGACTTACTCGAACTATTACTCAACAAAGAATAAGAGCTTTGGTTTTGTCTCATCGGGATAGAGATAGAGATAGGAAAGAAAAGGATTTTCGTCGTTTGTGGATCACTCAAATAAATGTAATAATTTGCGGGGTGGGGGTATCCTATAGTTATAGTAGATTAATACACAATCTGCACAAGAAACATTTGCTTCTAAATCGTAAAATACTTGCACAAATAGCTATCTCAAATAGGAATTTCTTTATATGATTTCCAATGAGATTAGAAAATAAGAAGATCGGAAGGAATCCAACGAAATGCTTTAAATGAGATGGGGTTCTCTCGAGAATGAACTCGAGGAAGGTAGAGTAGAAATTAATATGATAAAAAGTTCTGATTTTGATAAGGTCATCAAAACAAGATGAGCGAAGACGCTCAATAAAAAAAGATTTTTTTCTTCCCCAACCAGATTCGATTCTTTTATTTATTTTTTCTTACGACACGACTATTTTGATTATTGAATTTTTTGACAAAAGCATCAGTCTACGTTTGATAATTTTGAATCAATTAAAGGGATAAGCCTATTTATTTTGTGTTCTAAGAGTAGTAGTTCTAGTGGTCGACTCACTTCTTTTAAACTGTTTCTCATTATTAAGAAAGGGTATCAAAGATAAAATACGGGCTTGTTTTATAACAATAGTAATTAATAGTTATTGTTTTAAGGTCAATCTATTTACTCTCCTAGATAATATTTTTCCTTGTTCACTAATAAATCGACTAATTAAAATCATGTTTCTATAATCAATTCAATCTCCAGATTGGATCAGGGGCAAACGCTTACGAAAAGATCACTTGGATTTAAGAAAGCGTCGCTTGAATTTATCCATAATTTCTTTATTCCTTATTTCTAAACAAAATCCTATCCCTATCACTATTTCATTTTGAAAATTCAAATTATAAAATTAATATAATAAATAAGATTTGGTTTGTTTATTTTATTATTATTTATCATTTAAATATATTAATAATATAGAATAATATATAAATAAATATATAAAGAAAATATGCGTTATATATAACTAATTATATACTTAATATATTATACTTAATATAACTAATTATAACTAATTATTATTTATCAAGTGAATAGTTTTTTATTTCAAATTGTCAGAGAAACAAAATTAAAAAAATAAAAATAATATTAAGCATTGAATCTAAATTTTAAAACTTAAAAAGTAGAAAGATTAAATTTTTAAAAATATAAGTACAAGTACAAGGACTAAATTCCTAATTTTTGAAGAGTAAGGGGATTATAGGCACATTTCAACCAAAAAAAACTAGTAGTATATGAACCTTTTTCTTTTTCAATTTTACTCATTTCTGCAGGTTAATTTTTAAATTGAATTTAGAGTTTAAAAAAAAAAAACGAAATTTCAAAAAAAGTACTGCAAAATTATTGCTTTCTACCAAGGTTTTTCGATTACTCAAAGGGCAGTTTGGTTTCGCCAAGACACTGTTCTTCTCTGCTGTTGGTGTTGGTGTTGGTGTTGTTGGGTTGATGGGTTCAGCTGTGCCACATCACCACAGCTGCTTCTCCCCGCCACCAGCTCCGCCTTCAAGGTACCCCCATCTATTACTTTCCATTTCCCGGCTGAGAAATCCCATCAAAAAAAAAAAAAAAAAAAAAACGAGGGAATAAAAAGATTGATTCTTTGGTTCTTATGTCATTCAGAAACTCTGCCATCTATGTAATGCATCTAGATTGAAGCTTGTATGGCCTGAAACAACTTCCAAACTCATGAGAACTGGCAATTTTCGATTTGCAAATGATGCTGTCTGTCCTTCGTGTTCATCTTACTTATTCTTCAATGCTGAAGAACAAAGAAAAGAGTTTGGAAATGCGGGTGATAGTGGATCATCCAAGATAGATACTTACAGGAGAAATTCATTTAACACAAGGAAATTGCCCAACGCCCTTATAGATGTTAATGTGTTGTAAGTTTTCGCTTGTGAAAACAATTACATGTTCATTCAACAAAAGATTGAATTGTCTGTATAATAACGAAAAGTAAATTATATAATATTCAGAATTTATGTTGCACAATTGGCAACACAAGGGAAGCTCTTGCTTTGGTTTCATTGTAGTTTTAGAAACTGTGGGTTGATATTTGATTACTGGTTATGCATATTGTATTTTGACTCTGTCAAAGAAAACTAGGTGCCGCTACAAGTTACTGGTTCTTCCAAGCACCCGCAGTTGGTACATCAGGCACAATATTTAGATTAGTAAGTCACCTCGAACTTATTCGCAAGATAAGATTAATGTTCATAAGAACCTCTTCCAACTAATGAATCTCTGCCTTGAAAATTTAGGTTTTCTTTTTTCATTTTCTTTTGAAATAGATTGTTTGCTTTTATAGCCTGTCTTTCTCTCATTTCACATTCTCTTGGTTGTCTAGGTTGGTTCTGTTTCTGTGTTTGTAACGAGATATAGAGGTATGATCAGAGATGCCGAAGAAGATCTGCAACACAGCACAAGTTATTTCCACAAACCCAGTATGATTCTAAGGTTTCACTGCTCTATGTTTGAGAACCTAAAACCATATAATTACCTATCAAAATCCCCATCTCATACATACCAAATGCAGTCCCCAGCGTTAGATGCCTTTGTAAGTCTACATTTATTCAAGTTTCTGCTATGATACTGCTTGATACAATGATTTCCTTAGAAAATCATAGTATCTAGTAATCCTCCAGCCTACTTTCCTAGCGCATCAAGTGCTTTTGCTCTTAAATTTCCGAGCTCGGTGCTAATGAATGTTGATCATGTCAGTAGTATACCTGTATTTAAAGTAACGTTTGTGTATCATAAGAATCTCCTTATACTTCATTAATATGGACATTTACAGTTTAACTTCCAAGATTGTTTCATATCTTAACTTACAATTCCAGATAGGAGGCTTGTTTTGAGGAGCAGCAGTTTACTGGTCTGTAGGGCCTGCATGGAAGTATGAATCTATGGCCAGCAATGGCCAAAGAATATTCTCAGACTGAAAACCATTTTTTACCTTACTGACAGAAAGCTGAAACCTCGACGAACCAGTGTAAGTATTGACAATTGTGACACAGGCTCTGATTTAAATTGGTTGCAGCTATACTATATGCAAAGTATAGCAAGGGGTTTGCAAGGTAGAAGTGAATTCTAATCGAACCAGTGATTTACCAGAAAATAATCGAAGGGATGATGGTGATTTCCCTAGCAATATTCTGATATATCACTGACCGTTCAGAGTTCACCACCATTTCTGTATTGCAATTTAGCAAAACAATCTATTTTCTGATATCTGTAGTGTAGTGAAGTTTGAGGTGAAGATGGCCCTTTTTTTATATTGAAGCTCATTGAATCTTGACCATTGTTTTATGATTATTACACTTAGTCATATCCATTTAAAAATGGGAAACTTAATTAATGCTAACATTTATAAAAATTCCTTATATGGCATTATGCATATCCACCACCTACCACTTTAGATTATCATTTAGTGTTAGTGAAATAGAAGTTGCTGTTTATCTTTACTAATACAAAAAAATATAACCGCGTTTGGTGCATGAATTAATCATACAAAATAAAATTATGGAATTATATTAGATTTTTGAGAAAATACCACTTGAACTACATGCAGGGAGGCTCAAGTGGTATCATACTTGCAAGTAGGTTGTCTATATGCCTTAGGTTGGTGCTTCAAGCCTCCTCACACGTAAATGATTTCCATAATTAATGTTACACACTATATTGACAACTCTCCAGTGAGTTTTACTGTTCATATCTCTGTCAACCATGGTGCTTTCGACTCTGCGAGCCCATGCCTACGGCAGGCATCTTAAAGCAGTCGGGCTCTCAGCAAATTCAGAAGGATAAAACTCCGCCACGGGAAGAATACCTTACATTGTTAGGGGTTCAATTGTCTTATTTACAAAAGAGAGATTTGGAGGTTGGCCGGATCTTCTCTTTTGCATGCTAATATTGGAAGCCTTATCGTATGGTTTCAAATTAGATGGTTTCAAATTTCTCAACTAGGAAGTTTATTTCTATATTTGATTTAATAGAATTTGTTGTTTTCAGGTCAATTGTTATTCTTTGAATTCTGTTGGACCTACTATGGAGAATTTAAGCAGTCCAAGGAGATTCCTTGTAGTTTACTTCACCTCTGCTCTTTCAAGTAACAACTCTTAAACTCATTACAGTATCTTATAGATTGCTGGTTGTGCAAAGCACCTGCTATTGGTCCATTAGGTGCAGTCTCTGGATTAGTAAGTCATCTCGAACTTATTCGCAAAATAAGATTAATGTTCATAAGAACCTGTTCCAACTAATGATTGTCCGCTTTTAAAATCTAGGTTTTCTTTCTTCTTCTTTTCTTTTCTTTTCTTTTTTTTGCTTGGGAAATCAATTGTTTGCTTTTATCGCCATTCTTTTTCTCGTTTGACAATCTCTTGGCTGTTTAAGTTGGTTTTGTTGCTGTGTTTGTCTTGAGACAGAGGTTTGATCAGAGATGCCAAAGAAGATCTGCAGCACATGGCAGAAGTTATTTTCCCAAACACGGTATGAGTCAAAGCTTTCGCAATTCAATGTTTGAGATTCAGAGGAACCGTAAAAGACATGTCAATAAACCGGGCTCATATATACCAAATGCAATCCCTAGAGTTGATGCCTTAGTAAGTCTAGATTTATCCAAGTTTCTGTTATGTTACTGGTGTGATAGAATGACTACCCTGAAAAAAGGTGTAGTCTCTACCGTCCTCATGCGGACTTTTCTTAACGCATCAAATGCTTTTGCACATGCATTTCGGAGGTTAGTGGTAATGAATGTTGATCATGCAGGTTATTGGGCTAATGTCAAGAGGCATTGATAATTGGGGACACATAAGTTTTAACTATTACACGTGTGCTTGTAGTATACCGCTATTTAAAGTAACGGTTACATACCATAAGAATCACAATACTTCTTCGTTGATACAGACAGTTACGGTTTTACTTCTGAGATTGATCAAAATCTAATCTTACAATTTCAGCTATGTGGCTTCTTGGAGGAGCAGCAGTGTCCTGGCTTATAGGACTGCATGGAAGTACGGTTTTGACTCAGTCAAAGAAAACTAGGTGCCGCTACAAGTTACTGGTTCTTCAAAGCACCCGCAGCTGGTACATCAGGCGCAATAATTGGATGAGTAAGTCATCTCGAACTTATTCGCAAAATAAGATTAATGTTCATAAGAACCTATTCCAACTAATGATTGTCTGCCTTGAAAATTTAGGTTTTCTTTCTTCTTCTTCTTTTTTGTGCTTGTGAAATCAATTGTTTGCTTCTATTGCCAGTCTATGTTTCATTTGACATTCTCTTGGTTGTCTAGGTTGTTTCTGTTTCTGTGTTTGTATTGAGATATAGAGGTATGATCACAGATGCCAAAGAAGATATGCAGCACATAGCACAAGTTTTTTCCCCAAACATTGAGTTATTTCGCTACTCTATGTTTGAGAGCCTAAAACCATATAACGACTTATCAAAAAACCCGTCTCATACATACCAAATGCAGTCCCTAGAGTTAGATGCCTTCGTAAGTCTAGATTTATTCAAGTTTCTGCCATGTTACTGCTTGATACAATGATTTCCTTGAAGAAAATCGTAGTATCTAGTAATCCTCCAGCCTACTTTCTTAGTGCATCAAGTTCTTTTGCTCTTATTTTTCCGAGCTCAGTGGTAATGAATGTTGATCATGCAGGTTATTAAGCTAATGTCAAGAGGCGTCGATAATTGTGGTTATGTAAGTCTCAACTACAATGCCTTCTTGTACATGTACTTGTAGTATACCCATATTTAAAGTAACGGTTGTGTATCATAAGAATCTCCTTATACTTCATTAATACAGACATTTACAGTTTTACTTCCGAGATTGTTTAACATCTTAACTTACAATTTCAGATAGGAGGCTTGATTTTAGGAGCAGCAGTTTACTGGTCTGTATGACCTCCATGTAAATATGTTTCTATGGCCAGCAATGGCCAAAGAATATTCTCAGACTGACAACCATTTTTTACCTTTCTGACAGAAAGCTGAAACCTTGATGAACCAGTCTAAAGGCCAGTTTTTAGCATTGCTTCTACGAAGCACTTTTGGGCAAAAAGCACTTTTGGGGAGAAGCTAAAATTTTCTGCTTCTGTCAAAAGCACTTTTGGGCCAATTTTTGGGTTTTGAAAAGCACTTTTTCTCTCAAAAAGCATCTTGTTTAGCAATGCTTTTATCTCAAAAGTGTTTTTTGTCCCAAAAGTGCTTCTTAGAAGCAATGCTAAACTGGCCCTAAGTATTGACAATTGTGACACTGGCTCTGATTTAAATTGGTTGTAGATATACTATATGCAAAGTATTGCAAGGATAGAAGTGAATTCTAATCGAATCAGTGATTTACACGAAATAATCGAAGGGATGATGGTGATTTCCCTAGCTATTTTCTGATAAATCACTGACCGTTCAGAGTTCACCACCATTTCTGTGTTGCATTTTAGCAAAACAATCTGTGTTCTGATATCTGCAGTGTAGTGGAGTTTGAAGTGAAGATAGCCCTTTTTTTATATTGAAGCTCGTTGAATCTTGACCGTTCATTTATGATTATTACACTTAATCATATCTGTTAAAAAAAGGGAAACTTCATTAATGCTAACATTTATAAAAATTCCTTATATGGCAATATGCATATCCACCACCTACCACTTTAGATTTTCATTTAGAGTTAGTGAAATAGAAGATGCTGTTATATTTACTAATACAAAAAAATATAACCGCGTTTGGTGCATAAGTTAATCGTACACAATAAATTTGTGGAATTATATTAGATTTTTGAGAAAATACCACTTGAGCTACATGCTGGGAGGCTCAAGTGGTATCATACTTGCAAGTAGGTTGCCTATATGCCTTAGGTTGGTGCTTCAAGCCTCTTCACACGTAAATGATTTCCATAATTAATGTTACACTATATATTGACACCTCTCCAGTGAGTTTTGCAGGTCATATCTCCGTCAATGCGGAAGGACAAAGAAAAAAGTTTGGAAATGATGCTGTCTGTCCTTCGTGTTGGTCTTACTTATTCTTCAATGCGGAAGAACAAAGAAAAAAGTTTGGAAATGCAGGAAATAGTGGATCATCCAAGATATATACTTACAGGAGAAATTCATTGAACACAAGGAAATTGCCCAACACCCTTATAGATGTCAATGTGTTGTAAGTTTTCGTTTGTGAAAACAATTACATGTTCATTCAACAAAAGATTGAATTGTCTGTATAAAAACGAAAAGTAAATTATATAATTTGCAGAATTTATGTTGCATAATTGGCAACACAAGGGAAACTCTTGCTTTGGTTTCATTGTAGTTTTAGAAACTGTGGGTTGATATTGGATTACCGGTTATGCATATTGTATTTGGACTCTGTCAAAGAAAACTAGTTGCCGCTACAAGTTACTGGTTCTTCCAAGCACCCACAGTTGGTATATCAGGCACAATATTTAGATTAGAAAGTCACCTCGAACTTATTCGCAAAATAAGATTAATGTTCATAAGAACCTCTTCCAACTAATGAATGTCTGCCTTGAAATTTAGGTTTTCTTTCGAAATAGATTGTTGGCTTTTATTGCCTGTCTTTGTCTCATTTGACATTCTCTTGGTTGTCTAGGTTGGTTCTGTTGCTGTGTCTGTAACGAGATATAGAGGTATGATCAGATATGCCAAAGAAGATCTGCAACACAGCACAAGTTATTTCCACAAACCCAGTATGATTCTAAGTTTTCGCTACTCTATGTTTGAGAACCTAAAACCATATAATTAACCATCAAAAAACCTGTCTCATACATACCAAATGCAGTTCCTAGAGTTTGATGCAGCAGTTTACTGGTCTGTAGGGCCTGCATGGAAGTATGAATATATGGCCAGCAATGGCCAAAGAATATTCTCAGACTGAAAACCATTTTTTACCTTACTGACAGAAAGCTGAAACCTCGATGAACCATTGTAAGTATTGACAATTGTGACACAGGCTCTGATTTAAATTGGTTGCAGCTATACTATATGCAAAGTATAGCAAGGGGTTTGCAAGGTAGAAGTGAATTCTAATCGAACCAGTGATTTACCAGAAAATAATCAAAGGGATGATGGTGATTTCCCTAGCTATATTCTGATACATCACCAACCGTTCAGAGTTCACCACCATTTCTGTATTTCAATTTAGCAAAACAATCTGTTTTCTGATATCTGTAGTGTAGTGAAGTTTGGAGTGAAGATGGCCCTTTTTTTATATTGAAGCTCGTTGAAACTTGACCATTGATTTATCATTATTACACTTAATCATATCCGTTAAAAAATGGGAAACTTAATTAATGCTAACATTTATAAAAACTCCTTATATGGCATTATGCATATCCACCACCTACCACTTTAGATTATCATTTAGTGTTAGTGAAATATAAGTTGCTGTTTATCTTTACTAATTAAAAAAAATATGACCGCGTTTGGTGCATGAGTTAATCGTACACAATAAAATTATGGAATTCTATTAGATTTTTTAGAAAATACAACTTGAACTGCATGCAGGGAGGCTCAAGTGGTATCATACTTGCAAGTAGATTGCCTATATGCCTTAGGCTGGTGCTTCAAGCCTCCTCACACATAAATGATTTCCATAATTAATGTTAGACACTATACTGGCACCTCTCCAGTGAGTTTTGCAGGTCATATCTCCGTCAACCGAGGTGCTCTCGACTCTACGAACCCACGCCTACGGCAGGCCTCTTAAAGCAGTCGGGCTCTCAGCAAATTCAGAAGGATAAAACTATGCCACTGGAAGAATACCTTACATTGTTAGGGGTTCAATTGTCTTATTGACAAAAGAGAGATTTGGAAGTTGGCCACGTCTTCTCTTTTGCATGCTAATACTGGAAGCCTTATGGTATGGTTTCGAATTAGATGGTTTCAAATTTCTCAACCAGGAAGTTTATTTCTATATTTGATTTAATAGACTTTGTTGTTTTCAGGTCAATTGTTATTCTTTGAATTCTGTTGGACCTACTATGGAGAATCTAAGCGGTCCAAGGAGATCCCTTGCAGTTTACTTCACCTCTGCTCTTTCAAGTAACAACTCTTACAGTACCTTATAAATTGCTTGTTGTGCAAAGCACCTGCTGTTGGTGCATTAGGTGCAATCTTTGGATTGGTAAGTCATCTCGAACATATTCGCAAAATAAGATTAATGTTCACAAGAACCTGTTCCATATAATGATTGTCCTCTTTTAATATCTAGGTTTTCTTTCTTTCTTTCTTTCTTTTTTTTTTCTGCTTGGGAAATCAATTGTTTGCTTTTATTGCCGGTATTTGTCTCATTTTACAATCTCTTGGCTGTCTAAGTTGGTTTTGTTGCTTTGTTTGTCTTGAGACAGAGGTATGATCAGAGATGCCCAAGAAGATCTGCAGCACATGGCACAAGTTATTTTCCCAAACACGTTATGATTCAAAGCTTTTGCAATTCAATGTTTGAGATTTGGAGGAACCATATAAAGGCATGTCAATAAACCCGTCTCATATATATCGAATGCAGTCCCAAGAGTTGATGCCTTAGTAAGTCTAGATTTATTCAAGTTTCTGTTATGTTACTGGTGTGATACAATGACTACTCTGAAAAAAGGTGTAGTCTCTACCGTCCTGAAGCATACTTTTCTTAACGCATCAAATGCTTTTGCGCCTGCATTTCGGATGTTGATCATGCAGGTTATTGGGCTAATGTCAAGAGGAATTGATAATTGGGGACACGTAAGTTTTAACTATTACATGTGTGCTTGTAGTATACCGCTATTTAAAGTAACGGTTACGTATCATAATAATCACCATACTTCTTCGTTAATACAGACAGTTACAGTTTTACTTCTGAAATTGTTCAAAATCTAAACTTACAATTTCAGCTATGTGGCTTCTTGGAGGAGCAGCAGTGTCCTGGCTTATAGGACCTGCATGGAAGTACGATTTTGACTCAATCAAAGAAAACTAGGTGCCGCTACAAGTTACTGGTTCTTCAAAGCACCCGCAGCTGGTACATCAGGCGCAATAATTGGATGAGTAAGTCATCTCGAACTTATTCGCAAAATAAGATTAATGTTCATAAGAACCTGTTCCAACTAATGATTGTCTGCCTTGAAAATTTAGGTTTTCTTCCTTCTTCTTCTTTATTTTTATGCTTGTGAAATCAATTGTTTGCTTCTATTGACAGTCTTTGTTTCATTTGACATTCTCTTGGTTGTCTAGGTTGTTTCTGTTGCTGTGTTTGTATTGAGACATAGAGGTATGATCAGAGATGCCAAAGAAGATATGCAACACATAGCACAAGTTTTTTCCCCAAACATTGAGTTATTTCGCTACTCTATGTTTGAGAGCCTAAAACCATATAACGACTTATCAAAAAACCCGTCTCATACATACCAAATGCAGTCCCTAGAGTTAGATGCCTTCGTAAGTCTAGATTTATTCAAGTTTCTGCCATGTTACTGCTTGATACAATTATTTCCTTGAAGAAAATTGTAGTATCTAGTAATCCTCCAGTCTACTTTCTTAGTGCATCAAGTTCTTTTGCTCTTATTTTTCCGAGCACAGTGGTAATGAATGTTGATCATGCAGGTTATTAGGCTAATGTCAAGAGGCGTCGATAATTGTGGTTATGTAAGTCTCAACTACAATGCCTTCTTGTATGTGTACTTGTAGTATACCCGTATTTAAAGTAACGATTGTGTATCATAAGAATCTTCTTATACTTAATTAATACAGTCATTTACAGTTTTACTTCCAAGATTGTTTCACATCTTAACTTACAATTTCAGATAGGAGGCTTGATTTGAGGAGCAGCAGTTGACTGGTCTGTAGGACCTGCATGGAAGTATGAATCTATGGCCAGCAATGGCCAAATAATATTCTCAGACTGAAAACCATTTTTTACCTTACTGAGAAAGCTGAAACCTCGATTAACCAGTGTAAGTATTGACAATTGTGACACAGGCTCTGATTTAAATTGGTTGCAGCTATACTATATGCAAAGTATAGCAAGGGGTTTGCAAGGTAGAAATGAGTTCTAATCGAACCAGTGATTTACCAGAAAATAATCGAAAGGATGGTGGTGATTTCCCTAGCTATTTTCTGATACATCACTGACCGTTCAGAGTTCATCACCATTTCTGTATTGTTATTTAGCAAAACAATCTGTTTTCTGATATTTGTAGTGTAGTGAAGTTTGAAGTGAAGAATGAAGATGGCCCTTTTTTTATATTGAAGCTCGTTGAATCTTGACCATTGATTTTTTATTATTACACGTAATCATTTCCGTTAAAAAATGGGAAACTTAATTAATGCTAACATTTATAAAAATTCCTATATGGCATTATGCATATCCACCACCCACCACTTTAGATTATCATTTAGTGTTAGTGAAATAGAAGTTGCTGTTTATCTTTACTAATACAAAAAAATATAACCGCGTTTGGTGCATGAGTTAATCGTACACAATAAAATTATGGAATTATATTAGATTTTTTAGAAAATACAACTTGAACTGCATGCAGGGAGGCTCAAGTGGTATCATACTTGCAAGTAGATTGCCTATATGCCTTAGGTTGGTGCTTCAAGCCTCTTCACACATAAATGATTTCCATAATTAATGATAGACACTATAGTGGTACCTCTCCAGTGAGTTTTGCAGGTCATATCTCCGTCAACCGAGGTGCTCTTGACTCTATGAACCCACGCCTACGGCAGGCGTCTTAAAGCAGTCGGGCTCTCAGCAAATTCAGAAGGATAAAACTACGCCACTGGAAGAATACATTACATTGTTAGGGGTTCAATTGTCTTATTGACAAAAGAGAGATTTGGAAGTTGGCCACGTCTTCTCTTTTGCGTGCTAATATTGGAAGCCTTATGGTATGGTTTCGAATTAGATGGTTTCAAATTTCTCAACCAGGAAGTTTATTTCTATATTTGATTTAATAGACTTTGTTGTTTTCAGGTCAATTGTTATTCTTTGAATTCTGTTGGACCTACTATGGAGAATCTAAGCGGTCCAAGGAGATCCCTTGCAGTTTACTTCACCTCTGCTCTTTCAAGTAACAACTCTTACAGTACCTTATAAATTGCTTGTTGTGCAAAGCACCTGCTGTTGGTGCATTAGGTGCAATCTTTGGATTGGTAAGTCATCTCGAACATATTCGCAAAATAAGATTAATGTTCATAAGAACCTGTTCCATCTAATGATTGTCCGCTTTTAATATCTAGGTTTTCTTTCTTTCTTTTTTTTTTTTTTGCTTTGGAAATCAATTGTTTGCTTTTATCGCTGGTATTTGTCTCATTTTACAATCTCTTGGCTGTCTAAGTTGGTTTTGTTGCTGTGTTTGTCTTGAGACAGAGGTATGATCAGAGATGCCCAAGAAGATCTGCAGCACATGGCACAAGTTATTTTCCCAAACGCAGTATGATTCAGAGCTTTACTTCTGAAGAATCACCATACTTCTTCGTTAATACAGACAGTTACAGTTTTACTTCTGAAATTGTTCAAAATCTAAACTTACAATTTCAGCTATGTGGCTTCTTGGAGGAGCAGCAGTGTCCTGGCTTATAGGACCTGCATGGAAGTACGAGTTTGACTCAGTCAATGAAAACTAGGTGCCGCTACAAGTTACTGGTTCTTCAAAGCACCCGCAGTTGATACATCAGGCGCAATAATTGGATGAGTAAGTCATCTCAAACTTATTCGCAAAATAAGATTAATGTTCATAAGAACCTGTTCCAACTAATGATTGTCTGCCTTGAAAATTTAGGTTTTCTTTCTTCTTCTTCTTTCTTTTTTTTGTGCTTGTGAAATCAATTGTTTGCTTTTATTGCCAGTCTTTGTTTCATTTGACATTCTCTTGGTGTTCTAGGTTGTTTCTGTTGCTGTGTTTGTATTGAGACATAGAGGTATGATCAGAGATTCCAAAGAAGATATGCAACACATAGCACAAGTTTTTTCCCCAAATATGGTATGATTCTAAGCTTTCGCTACTCCATGTTTGAGAGCTTAAAACCATATAACAACTTATCAAAAAACCCGTCTCATACATACCAAATGCAGTCCCTAGAGTTAGATGCCTTCATAAGTCTAGATTTATTCAAGTTTCTGCCATGTTACTGCTTGATACAATGATTTCCTTGAAGAAAATCGTAGTATCTAGTAATCCTCCAGCCTACTTTCTTAGTGCATCAAGTTCTTTTGCTCTTATTTTTCCAAGCTCAGTGGTAATGAATGTTGATCATGCAGGTTATTAGGCTTATGTCAAGAGGCGTCGATAATTGTGGTTATGTAAGTCTCAACTACAATGCCTTCTTGTACGTGTACTTGTAGTATACCTGTATTTAAAGTAACGATTGTGTATCATAAGAATCTCCATATGCTTCATTAATACAGACATTTACAGTTTTACTTCCGAAATTGTTTAACATCTTAATTTACAATTTCAGATAGGAGGCTTGATTTGAGGAGCAGCAGTTACTGGTCTGTAGGACCTCCATGGAAGTATGAATCTATGGCCAGCAATGGCCAAAGAATATTCTGAGACAGAAAACCTGTTTTTACCTTACTGACAGAAAGCTGAAACCTTGATGAATCAATCTAAGGGCCAGTTTTTAGCATTGCTTCTAAGAAGCACTTTTGGGCAAAAAGCTAAGATTTTCTGCTTCTGTCAAAAGCAGTTTTGGGCCAATTTTTGGGTTTTGAAAAGCACTTTTTCTCTCAAAAAGCATCTTGTTTAGCAATGCTTTTATCTCAAAAGTGTTTTTCGTCCCAAAAGTGCTTCTTAGAAGCAATGCTAAACTGGCCCTAAGTATTGCCAATTGTGACACTGGCTCTGATTTAAATTGGTTGTAGATATACTATATGCAAAGTATTACAAGGGGTTTGCAAGGTAGAAGTGAATTATAATCGAATCAGTGATTTACACGAAATAATCGAAGGGATGATGGTGATTTCCCTAGCTATTTTCTGATAAATCATTGACCGTTCAGAGTTCACCACCATTTCTGTGTTGCATTTTTGCAAAACAATCTGTGTTCTGATATCTGTAGTGTGGTGGAGTTTGAAGTGAAGATAGCCCTTTTTTTATATTGAAGCTCGTTGAATCTTGACCGTTCATTTATGATTATTACACTTAATTATATCCGTTAAAAAAAAGGGAAACTTAATTAATGCTAACATTTATAAAAATTCCTTATATGGCAATATGCATATCCACCACCTACCACTTTAGATTATCATTTAGAGTTAGTGAAATAGAAGATGCTGTTATCTTTACTAATACAAAAAAATATAACCGTGTTTGGTGCATGAGTTAATCGTACACAATAAAATTGTGGAATTATATTAGATTTTTGAGAAAATACCACTTGAGCTACATTCAGGGAGGCTCAAGTGGTATCATACTTGCAAGTAGGTTGCCTATATGCCTTAGGTTGGTGCTTCAAGCCTCCTCACACGTAAATGATTTCCATAATTAATGTTACACTATATATTGACACCTCTCCAGTGAGTTTTGTTGGTCATATCTCTGTCAACCGAGGTGCTGTCGTCTCTGTGAACCCACGCCTACGGCAGGCCTCTTAAAGCAGTCGGGCTCTCAGCAAATTCAGAAGGATAAAACTCCGCCACGGGAAGAATACCTTACATTGTTAGGGGTTCAATTGCCTCATTGACAAAAGAGAGATTTGAAGGTTGGCCGCATCTTCACTTTTGCATGCTAATATTGGACGCCTTATGGTATGGCTTCAAATTAGATGGTTTCAAATTACTCAACTAGGAAGTTTATTTATATATTTGGTTTAATAGAATTTTTTATTTTCAGGTCAATTGTTATTCTTTGAATTCTGATGGACCTACGATGGAGAATTTAAGCGGTCCAAGGAGATTCCTTGTAGTTTACTTCACCTCTGCTCTTTCAAGTAACAACTCTTAAACTCATTACAGTATCTTATAAATTGCTTGTTGTGCAAAGCACCTGCTGTTGGTGCATTAGGTGCAATCTTTGGATTAGTAAGTCATCTCGAACATATTCGCAAGATAAGATTAATGTTCTTAAGAACCTGTTCCAACTAATGATTGTCCGCTTTTAAAATCTAGGTTTTCTTTCTTTTCTTTTCTTTTTTGCTTGGGAAATCAATTGTTTGCTTTTATCGCCCGTATTTTTGTCTCATTTGACAATCTCTTGGCTGTCTAAGTTGGTTTTGTTGCTGTGTTTGTCTTGAGACGGAGGTATGATCAGAGATGCCCAAGAAGATCTGCAGCACATGGCACAAGTTATTTTCCCAAACACGGTATGATTCAAAGCTTTTGCAATTCAATGTTTGAGATTTGGAGGAACCGTATGAAGCCATGTCAATAAACCCGTCTCATATATACCGAATGCAGTCCCTAGAGTTGATGCCTTAGTAAGTCTAGATTTATTCAAGTTTCTGTTATGTTACTAGTGTGATACAATGACTACTCTGAAAAAAGGTTTAGTCTCTACCGTCCTCAAGCAGACTTTTCTTAACGCATCAAATGCTTTTGCGCCTGCATTTCGGATGTTAGTAATGAATGTTGATGATGCAGGTTATTGGGCTAATGTCAAGAGGCATTGATAATTGGGGACACGTAAGTTTTAACTATTACATGTGTGCTTGTAGTATACCGCTATTTAAAGTAACGGTTACGTATCATAAGAATCACCGTACTTCTTCGTTAATACAGACAGAGTTTTACTTCCGAAATTGTTCAAAATCTAAACTTACAATTTCAGCTATGTGGCTTGGAGGAGCAGCAGTGTCCTGGCTTATAGGACCTGCATGGAAGTACGATTTTGACTCAGTCAATGAAAACTTGGTGCCGCTACAAGTTACTGGTTCTTCAAAGCACCCGCAGTTGGTACATCAGGCGCAATAATTGGATGAGTAAGTCATCTCAAACTTATTCGCAAAATAAGATTAATTTTCTTAAGAACCTGTTCCAACTAATGATTGTCTGCCTAGAAAATTTAGCACTTTGGTGAGGAGTAGCATACAATAGAACCGGTCAACAGTAAGAGTTCATAATTAAAATCTACATTGACAACTCAATTTCAATGCTTAATTATGGAATTAATTTTCCCGTGTTTTGGAGAATTATTTACGGTATGAATTCATTTTTCACCAAACAAACATTGGAAAACAATGAAAATGTTTTTCGTAAAACTTTTTACAAGTAAACAAACAGACCCTTAATTTCTATTTAAATTGCCTATTTTTATAAGGACTAGTCTCATCCAACACAGCTTAACTGAAATTCTATAGGATGGCATCGTGACAGCTTAGAATTGCTTATGCTTATCTCAAGTTGTTCACTGTTCCAAGTCACAAACCAAAAAATAACTCATCAAAATACATTTGACCCACAAAACCTTAAAGTTCTCGAACTCTCTTCCGGAAAAAATTGAACTTGAAATCTTAAAATTTCGAATTTCGAATTCTCTTACCTTGCCATTAAACCAAAGAACCAATGCCTCATTGGCAAATGATTTAAAAGTATATGTAAACTGAATTCTATTTTTTTCTTCAAAGTCTCAATTAATTCATACGATTAACTCGTGCATCAAACTCGGTTAATCCTTTTGTATTAGTAGAGGTGACAGCAACAGGGGCGTAGTTAGGGGGGCTGGCATGGGCCCCGGCCCCCCTAAAATGTAAAATTATTATTTTGGCTCTTAGAATTTTTTAAAAATTTTAAATTAGTGAAGGTAAAATTACACTTTGGCCCTCCCTAAAATTAGAAAAATTTAATTTAATCCTTTACAAATTATAAATATATAAACTATAAAAAATTAAAATTTTATCCGCCCCTAAAAAATTCTTCTGGCTTCGCCCCTGGACAGCAACTTCTGTTTTACCAACACTAAAGGATAATCCAAGGTTAATGATGGATGGTGGATATGCATACTGCCATATAAGGATATTTTATAAATGTTAGCATTAATTAGGTTTCCTTTTTTTTCAACGGATATGATGAAGTGTAAGAAACATAAATGAACGGTCAAGATTCAACTAGCTTCATTATAAAAAAAAAGGCCGTCTTCACTCCAAACATCACTACACTACATATATCAGAAAATAGATTGTTTTGGTAAAATGCAATACAAAAATGGTGGTGAACTCTGAACGGCCAGTGATTTATCAGAAAATAGGTAGGGAAATCACCATTTCCCCTTCGATTATTTTCTGGTAAATCATTGATTCGATTAGAATTCACTTCTACCTTGTAAAGCCCCCTACTATACTTTGCATATAGTATAGTATGTCTAGAATCAATTTAAATCAGAGCTTGTGTCACAATTTTCAATACTTACACTGGTTCATCGAGGTTTCCGTTTTCTGTCAGTAAGGTAAAAAAAAGTGATGGTCGGTCTGAGAATATTCTTGGGCCATCACTGGCCATAGATTCGTACTTCCATGCAGGTCCTACAAGCCAAGACACTGCTGCTCCTCCAAGCAAGCCTCCTAGCTGAAATTGCAAGTTAAGATTTTAAGCAATCTCAGACGTAAAACTTTAAATACAGGTATACTACAAGTACACGTGTAAGAAGGACGGTAGTTAAGACTTACATGATCCCAATTATCAATGCCTCTTGACATTAGTCCAAACCTGCATCATCCGCATTCATTACCACTGAGCTCGGAAAAATAAGAGCAAAAGCATTTGATGCTACAATTCCTTAAAGGAAATCATTGTATCAAGCAGTAACATAGCAGAAAATCTTTTTTTTAAAGCATTTGATAGGCTGTTTAGGGTTCTCATACATTGAATAGCAAAAGCTTTGAATCATACCATGTTTAGGAAAATAACTTGTGCTATGTGTTGCAAATCTTCTTTGGCATCTCTAATCATACCTCTATGTCTCATGACAAACACAGCAACAGAACCAACCTAGAGAACCAAAAGATTTACAAAATGAGAAAATTGAGGTTCTGGAATAAATAAAAGCCAAGTATTTCAAGGCAGACAAATATTAGATGGAACAGCTTCATACGAACATTTATCTTATTCCGTGAATAAGTTTGCGAGGACTTACCAATCCAAAGATTGCGCCTGATGCACCAACTGGGGGTGCTTTGCAGAACCAGTAACTTGTAGCGGCACCTAGATTTCTTTCAACTGATTGAGTCAAAATTGTACTAGCAGGCAAGCAATGTATAATCTACTGTAATGAGTACTAGCAGGCAAGCAATGTATAATCTACTGTAATGAGTTTACGAGTTGTTACTTGAAATAGCAGAGTCAAGTAAACTGCAAGAATCTCCTTGGACCACTTAAATTCTCCACAGTAGATCCTGTCGAAACCATTTTAAAATTCAGTTTTAAAAACGGGGATCGACTTTTAAAAATAAAAATGGGAGTCGCCACCAATCCCTTTTTACTTAGGTGTGATTGGATTACCTTGTAAAACGTTTCATTTTAAAACATTAGATTTTGGTCAACAAAAAAAAATGAAAAAACGGGTTCGGGAGTCGGTTACGTATGAGGAAGGGTTAGCACCCTCATAGCGCCCAAAAATTAGTACCTAATTGATAGAATCATGTCCAAATATTTGAAATTTTAAAAGTTTAAAATAAGATCCCTTATTAGAAGGAAAACCGAGACTTTCCTATTTCAAAGTAATAAAAATACCACACCCAATAAGTTAGGATACAGTATCTTATAACTTTGAAGCTAGGTGCATCTTTATTTTAAAAAATTCTTACCTCAAGACACAAAACATCACACCCAATAAGTTAGGATACAATATTTTGAATTCTCAAGAATAAGTTTTTGTTTGAAAGACTTGAATTTTGCAAATAGAGGGATATCTAATATTTTGAGTTTTACGAGAAAAATCACAACCCAGTAAGTTAGGGGCACGATTCTTCTCGAAGACTCCAAATATCACATATCACCGTTAAAATATTTTACAAAAAATCTTTAGTTTAAAAGGTATTTTTATTAAAAATGGTATGAGTAAGACATTGTAACATATATATCAATCCTACAAATTATATTAACAATAAATAATCAATAAATAATATAACATGAATAAATAAATAAAAACATGCTAAAGCAATAATAAACGAATATAAAGATACAAATAAATGTATATAATAATTAATAAAAATCATAATATATAATAAAATAATATAAAATAATTAATAAAAAATACATAAAAATTATACATAAAAATAATTAGTAGATAATATATAATAATTTTAAGTAAAAACATTTATATACATAATATACTAATCGTAAAAATTATATATGTAATAAACAATATAAATAAAATAGATTATATATTATAATAAACTTTGTACAAAACAAAATTTTAAAACTAATATATAATATAATATTTAAAAATATAATATAATAAATAATATATAAATATTAAAATAATATATAAGTTATTAAACCTAGTAAAATAATATATTAAATATATATATAAAGATAATACATATAAAATATACATATATATGAATTTCACACTATTAGTAAATTAATAAACATATAAAAATAATATAGAATTTTTTAATATAGTAAAATAATTAAATATAATTTAAAATAAAAGGATAAAAAATAAATCAAAGAAATAGGGATTAAAATAGCAATTAAAACAAATTAAAAGAACTAAATTAAAACACGCGTTAAATCACAGGGGTTAAAATAGCAATTCATCCAAATTTTAAAACGGCATCATTTTGATTTTTAACTTTTAAAGCAGTCTGAGGGTTTAATTAAAATAAAAATAAACTTTTAGGGTTAATTTAATAAAAAATAGAATTTTAAATAGGACTAAATTAAAATAAACAAAATTACAGAAGGATTAAAACCGTAAATCTCCCCTTTTCATAAAACGCGCGGATCCTGAGGGCCGGGTCGGGTCAACGAGCAGGTCTAGCCTTAAAACGACGTCGTTTTGGTCATTATCTGACCACACCAAAACGGCGTCGTTTCTTAGGCCTATATAAAGTGAAAATCAATCAAAAATAATAATTTTTAATGACCTTAAAAAAAAAAAATGTAAATCGAACTTTAGAAAGCTCTCCCTTTCCTCTTTTTCGACCAAACTCCGGCGTGGGTTCAAGCGATAGGCCACCGTGGCGTGTATCCACGCGCCACCGCACACGGTGGTGGCACAAGACAAAAATCTCCTCTTTGCGAATCGAGAGGTAAATATTTATACTCCCTTTTTATTTAGTAATATTCTCTAAAAATGTATAAACTGTGAAGAATAAAAAGAAAACGAAAGCGAATATTCGAGAATCACTTACGTGTTCTCTGTTTTATTTTGTATCTTTTTTTGCTTCTATCCTATCGTCTTTGATTTACATGTTCATTAGGTTTATATATAACCTAAAAATAAACTAGAAATAAATACAAAAATTTCTTTCATTTTCGCCATTTTTCTTTCCTTTTGTTGTTGTTCTTTCTTTGTTTTGCAAAGCGATTGACGAAGATCTCACGATAGTGGAATGATTCGGCGCGGATCTGGCGCGACGAGGCTTTTGCGAGCGGATTGCGCGCGATTGGTGGCGCGAAGAGCTGCGGCGTGAGGGTCGGAGTCTTTGCGCGCGCGAGGTGAGGCGATGCTGCGGCACCTACGGTTTTCCAGAAACCCTAGGCCACTGAGATTTGTTAAAGTTTTGGGCCCTTTTGGGCCACGTGTTGTTCGGTCCTGGGTCTTTAATCTGTTGGGTTAGCTTTGGGCTAATTAGGTTTTGTCTTGGGAAGTCTGTTGGTAATGGGTTATTGGGCTAGGGTGTAACTGGGCCACGGTAGTTTTATTGGTTTTGGGTTTTGTAAAGGACTGTAAAAGGACACTTGGTATTTTTTTGTTTTATTTTGGTTTATTTAGATAGGCCCGGGCAAAATTGGGTACTTATAGCTGCCCCTCTTTGCTCATTGTCGTGTAACGAGAATAGAGCAAAGACTATAAAAGGACAAATTTTGCCCGGTCTTGGCCAAGTCTCGACTTCTTGATCCTCGTCCTCTTCAAATGGCCTCCAACTCCACTACAACTTCAGGGGTATTGGAATTTCATCTTGATTTCAGTAAGTTTGATAGCTTCAACTTCATGAAGGCAGTATCCACTATCTTTTGATCTGCTCCACTGCAAACTCAGGGAAACAAGATCTGATGTTTTCGATCTGCTTCTTGGAACATCAAGAATGCCAGATCAACTATTTTAATCTACTCCCTACAACCCGTGGATTGTCGATCGATGTCTTAGATCGCTTCTCGCAAACTCGGGAATTGCGGACACGATGTCTTCGATCTGCTCCCTACAAACTCAGGAATCGCCAGATCTGCTATCTTCAATCTGATCCCTGCAAACTCAGGGATCACTAGACTGATGTCTTCAATATGCTTCCTGCAAACTCAGGAATTTCCAGATCTGCGCTATCTTCAATCGATCCTCGCAAACTCGGGGATCACGATCGATGTCTTCGATCGCCTTCTTGCAAACTCGGGAATCGCCGGATCGCTATCTTCAATCGATCCCCGCAAACTCGGGGATCACCGATCGATGTCTTCGATGCGCTTCCTCGCAAACTCGGGAATTGCCGGATCCGCTATCTTCAATCTGATCCCGCAAACTCGGGGATCACGCGATCGATGTCTTCGATCGCTTCGCAAACTTCGGAATTGCGGATCTCGCTATCTTCAACCGATCCCCGCAAACTCGGGGATCACGGTCGATGTCTTCGATCCGCTTCGCAAACTCGGGAATCGCCGGATCCGCTATCTTCAATCGATCCTCGCAAATTCGGGGATCACGGCGATCGATGTCTTCGATCGACTTCTTCCGCAAACTTAGGAATTGCGGATCCGCTATCTTCAACTCGATCTCGCAAACTCAAGGATCACGGGATCGATGTCTTCGATCGCTTCCGCAAACTCGAGGAATTGCGGATCTCGCTATCTTCAATCGATCCCCGCAAACTCGGGGATCACGGATCGATGTCTTCGACCGCTTCTTGCAAACTCGGGAATTGCGGATCGCTATCTTCAATCGATCCTCGCAAACTCGTGGATCACGGTGATGTCTTCGATCCGCTTCACGCAAACTCAAGAATTGCGGATCCGCTATCTTCAATCGATCCTTGCAAACTCGGGGATCACCGGACCGATGTCTTCGACCGCTTCCGCAAACTCAAGAATTGCCAAATCTGCTATCTTCAATCCGATCCCCGCAAACTCAGGGATCACCAAACTGATGTCTTCGATCTGCTTCCTAAAAACTCAGGAATTGCCAGATCTGCTATCTTCAATCTGCTCCTTACAAACTCAAGGATCGCCAGACTGGTGTCTTCAATCTGCTCCCTGCAAACTCAGGAATCGCCAGACTAGTGTCTTCGATCTGCTCCCTGTAAACTCAGGAATCGCCAGATCTGTTATCTTCTCCCTTGCTACATTGTCCTCTAGAGGACATAACCTGTAGAATGGGTATATGCTTATGTCTAATAATTAGGATACCTTGATCGAAATGTATCTAATGCTCCTAATTAGACATGCAATGATATATGAATGCAAAATGTTATGAAGATGATTCCTTATTTCAAGGATTAAGATGCGATGATCGAAATGAATCAAATGCTCCTAATGAAATTTGCTATGATATAAAAATGTTATGAGTATGATTACTATTCTAGGTGTTATCACTCATTTGTTTTTTTCATTCTTGTTCATCAATCATGTTCTACTCAACCAGCTTGCCCCAATGTAATTTCTGAGTCAGCCCCGCTTGAACCTTAAGACATGAAATTGGTATCTCCCACTGCAACTTCAAGGGAATGACATTTGGTTTCTTCCATATTTCTGTTACCACTCAGAGGTACAGAACTTGTATCACTTTCAATCAATTTAATTTATTACACTATCCCCTGAGTGTAATAATCAGTTGTATGAATACAGGGTATCTCGACAATAATCTCCTTTACACTTGGATTGACCCTGTTCGTCATTTACCGATGTGGTATCACCAACGAAATTGTCTTATCCAATAATAATCTGAAGAGATAATCATTCTTCAATGTTTCCAGCCCTTAGGCTTGGTGAGTTCGAAAAATAGTCATGCTTGATTCCTCATATTATTTAGAAGCTTCTAGAGTAATATGCTGAAACTCCTTTTATGAAAGTGTTATTAGTCCATAAATTGTTATTTCAATATAACATGCTTGAAAAAGGTCACAAAAGCGGACGAGAAAGAAATTAGTCGGGAGCATAGCTCAGAAATAATTAACCAAAGATAACCTGTGCAATAAAAGAAAATTGATTTGGGTGTATCTCAAAAAAGAATAAAGCAATCAAAGATAACGAATTTCAAAAATGGGTAAGAATGAAGCTAGATGCCCCAGATATCGCAGCCTGAGCTTCTTTGTTCCAACTTCTTGAGGACCATTTTAAGCTCAATAGGTGTTTAGGGGATCCGGAGTACTTTGTCGATGCCCCAAGACGTAATATACTTCCTCATTGCTAATTCGGACGTAGCAAGACTATTGTATGCCCCATTTTTAGTCAAAATTTGAGCCGCCCTTTTCGGGTTTTCAACTCAAATCCCCTTTGGTCTCAAAGTGCCCTTTGCGGGTTTTCGCCTTGGCCTCTCTTTTTTCTTTTCTTTTTTTCTTTTTTTTTGAGGCGCCCTTTACGGGTTTTCACCTTGATCCTTCCTCTTTTAGGTAAAATATTTCTTGACTGAACTTGAATTCACAAGATTGGGTAAGTCTTCGCCATCCGTTTCGGTCAATGTCAATGCTCTTCTAGAACAGGCCTTCTTTACAACATAAGGTCCTTCCTAGTTTGGCATCTGCTTTTCTCTGAAATCCTTTTGCAGAAGAAAAATCATTTTCAACATCAAGTTCCTTCATGGAATTCCCTAAGATGAACTTCTTTAAGCTCATATCATCTGGCCGTGACAAATAACTTTTAACCCTTTCTTCAATTAAGTTCAATCGACAAAAATGCTTCAATTCTATAATGGGTAAGATGTTGCCCCAGTGAAGGTTCTGGCCGACGTTCAATAAGATAGAGGGTAGTGGTAACTTCTTATGCCAATTTTTACAAGTCGTAGTCACCTTTCATAGTTTTTTTTTTTACGGTTCTTCTTTTTGTATTTTTTCTTTTGGCAACTTTTGTTGTACAGTGATATGCTGCCTGATCTTTGGACAAACTGTAAACTTTGACTTTGTACAGTTATGCATTATTTAACATGATCTTTTATGTCATTCTTTGCTGGCATCTGATCATTTCCTTTATTCTTCTCTATTTTTTTTTTTTGAATTTGATGACTTCGACCTTGTAACATTGGCATATGAAGCTACTTCCACCCTCTTAGTGAAGTAAACGACGACTACGAAAATGAATCGATATTGGTTAAAAGCTTTTGACGAGATTGGCCACATCACATCCATGCCCCACATATGGAAAATTGGTGAAGAACTGGAGAAAGCACATGAATCTTGTCTCCTTTAATACGGCATAGCTGATACCATCCCTTTCTATGTAGATCAGCAGTACTCGATCCTTATGTTAAGCCCGCGTCTTAGTAGCCCAGGCATATTCTGATATGATCATGCGAAAACATCTTTGAATTTTCGAAGATAACTCAATAATGTCTCGCCTTTTTTCTATAATGAACTAGGCTTCAATCTTCACTCTTTTCCTAAGCTCATAATATCTGCTGACCTTTTGTTGAGTAAGGTCTGTTTTTTATCTTGCTAAACCATTCTTAACAAACCAAAAGGTATGTTACAATCTCTGTCATCTTCAAAGTCCTGAGATCCCCTAAACCCATATCTCATTCAAAAAGGGAGTCAGTAACAACGTCGCTCATGTCGTTGATATCTGGAGACATAGTATAGGTTCGAAAGAATATTTCAAAAGAATAAATGATTCAAAGAACAATTATTTGTATAGTCATGAATAAAGAATGAAAGAATATTGGAAAAACAAAAGAATGTACAGTATAAAATAAAAAGAATAAAAGAATATATGCTCACACAGATGCATTTTATTGAAATAAAATTTTGAACATAAGCCTATTTCACAAAAGAGTTCTTGTTGCCTCTAGGCTCAAGACAACAAGCATGTTTTGAACATTACTCTAGATTAGCCCTAAAAGTACAGCGGTTTCTTCCACAGTCTTATTATTCAAAACACTCCCAAGTACACAAGGGTTTGGAAACTTCGTTCTCTGATTCCCTCTTTGATTTCTTCAAGGAGTAGCAACTTTCTTGTCTCCTCCTTCAATCACTGCATTCACTACCTTATTAAAGTGATCAGGTTTTGATGGATCGTCAAACTTCACAACTCCTATTTTAATAAACCTTTCAACCAACTTTTTAAACGTATTACAGTTTTCAATTGAGTGGCACTTTATTCCTGCGTGGTACTCACATTGGGCATTCTCGTTATACCATTTTGGGAACGGAGGTTGCAACGGTTTCGAATAAAATGGGGACACCACGTGTGCATCAAACAAACTTTGATATAGCTCCTTATACGTCATGGGGATTGGCGTAAATTGGAGCCTTTCAGAGTTTTACCTTGGGGAAATTTGATTGCTGGTAACTACCATTCTTGGTTGATTTACTGTAATCGGCTTTGAATGACTCTTGTTATACCTACCGACATTATTCATTTTCTTTTCCTTCTTCTTCAGGGCTTTTGAGGTCCCTTCTCCTCTTTCTTTCGTTTCTACCAGAGCAACCGATTTGGCTTGACCATCGATCGGATTAAAACCTATTGGGGAGTAAACGATGTCTTCCTCCTCATCCACACCGTTGACTGCTGGGCCACTCCTCTTTTCAAATCTTTCGGCTAGTAACTCGGTTAACTGGCCAATCACATTCTTTTAGAACTCTAACATTTGTTTCCGCATTTCTTGCTGAATCTCAGTCAATTGCCATTGCATCTGTATTTGTATTTGTTCTATTCTCTCCAACCTTTGTTCCATGTTTTCCAGGTTAACTGAAACATTTTACCTAATTAGGGTCCTTTTATAAAAGTCTAATGCAAATGATGCAATGCAATGCGAATGCAAAGAGGTATCGATTCTGATCAACTTCATTTTAGAAAACTTTATTAGAAAACAAAATCCTTTACATAAAACGGACTACCATATGCTTTCGTCCTAAGTCCTAAAGTTTTGATTTTCCCAAGCAATAGAACTAGCTCTTGACTATGATCAGACTGCAGCTCATACTTCATGCTCAACGTATCAGCCCGTGATGCCAAAATCTGAACTATTGCTTCACCCATGAGGTAACCCTGACTTCTAACTTGGGAATGATGAAGCTCTTCCTTCCAGCGCCCTTCTCTTGTTTCAAGAAGCTTGATCTGAAGTTCACAACTGTGCAAAGCTGTTACTAACTCTTCAATCTTACCTTTCAGGCTTGACTTTAACTCGATCGCGAAATTATTGTTTCGGTAGTGATGAAGAGACCGTCCAAGCTTAGCATTAACTTTCAGAAGAAGATTAGTAAAGTATTGATCATGCACTCTAGCTGATGCCATACACTGAGTCACAATGCCCTACTCAGAAAGATTCTTCTACTTCCATGGCCCATAAAGATCAGAATTTTTCCTATTAGGGAGCAGACAAAGAAGAAACTGCGGAGCTCCAGGAAGTTTGGATTGTATCTGTTCAAACACTTTTCTAACTCTAACCACAGGTGAAAGGCGTCTATTCTGGTTCATCTCTTTGAATCTATCAAATGGGGATCAATACGAATTCCTTTCACTTCTTCACAACGAATCAAATCCCTTTGTTTGGATCACAACGAGGAGCCGAGAAGTTCACAACAGCCCATCCTTCAATCCTAGATGGCTCCACCAATTTCTTGTTGTTAAAATTCCAACGCCCCTTTCTTGGAAAGAAATCTTCACTATTGCCGACTCTTAACCTTGGTGCTAGCAGAATACGTTCGTCCACTTAGGTGACCATCTTCATATGAAAGAGAATTGTTGTAATGGTAGAAGTGTCCCTCTGTAATTCCCACGCTTACTTTGAAGTAATTGGTGAGTATAGTTACTTTCTGCCATTTAGTTTCAACACCACGTCTTATCACAGGGTGTCGTACAATCTTCTTCGCATCCGATACTGCTTTGATCGGAACAACATCAGGAGGCACAGGTGGCAGGGATTCTAGTGCTGCCCTATTTCCCTCTTGCTCAAACAAATCCATACCCTTCCTTCTCTAATTGCCTTAGCTCTGAACATATACTAACGACTGCATTGTCTTCCACTTTATCAAGGAATTCGTTCTCCATAACCAGCTTTCTAACTTAGAAACTGACCGTGAATCGATACCTCTTAAAGTATGAAATGATATGCACAAAAGAATAAAACACAACAAGTTAGTATCATGGAATATAAAGCAAGTAAAATAAACAAACACCTATTTGGGTGACCACTAAGGTTTGACATAGTTCTACCTAAGGTGGGTTCTTAGGGTTCACTATATGCGGTTTAGTTCTAAGGTTAAGGTACCCGAACCAGCAGATTCCTCGATCCTCACCCATTATAGGTTCATATGGATCGAGTTCGGTTCAGGAGAATACATTTCTATATGGCCATGCGGAAGTGAAAACTTCACGAAGACATAGGTATAGATGTATTCCGGAAACAGTCCACTAGCCCATGCGGAGGTGAAAACCTCACGAAGGCATAGCTTCTTGCTCCCACTTAAGGGTACGACCACGACGGTCATGCAGTGCAATGCAGAGAGATATATTTAAAATCACATGCAATTAAAGGATCATATTTTTAAAAAAAAAACCAAAATTTTAAATTCAAACAAAAGGACATGAAATTATCAATTCTACGGCTTGACTCTCTTAATTCCCCAGCGGAGTCGCCAAGCTGTCGAAACCATTTTAAAATTCGATTTTAAAAACGGGGATCGACTTTTAAAAACAAAAATGGGAGTCGCCACCAATCCCTTTTTACTTAGGTGTGATTGGATTACCTTGTAAAACGTTTCATTTTAAAACATTCGATTTTGGTCTACGAAAAAAAAACGAAAAAAATGGGTTCGAGAGTCGGTTACGTATGAGGAAGGGTTAGCACCCTCATAGCGCCCAAAAATTGGTACCTAATTGATAGAATCGTGTCCAAATATTTGAAATTTTAAAAGTTTAAAATAAGATCCCTTATTAGAAGGAAAACTGGGACTTTTCTATTTCAAAGTAATAAAAATACCACACCCAATAAGTTAGGATACATCATCTTATAACTTTGAAGCTAGGTGCATCTTTATTTTAAAAAATTCTTACCTCAAGACACAAAACATCACACCCAATAAGTTAGGATACAACATTTTGAATTCTCAAGAATAAGTTTTTGTTTGAAAGACTTGAATTTTGCAAATAGAGGGATATCTAATATTTTGAGTTTTACGAGAAAAATCACGACCCAGTAAGCTAGGGGCACGATTCTTCTCGAAGACTCCAAATATTACATATCACCGTTAAAATATTTTACAAAAAAATCTTTAGTTTAAAAGGTATTTTTATTAAAAATTGTATGAGTAAGACATTGTAACATATATATCAATCCTACAAATTATATTAACAATAAATAATCAATAAATAATATAACATGAATAAATAAATAAAAACATGCTAAAGCAATAATAAACGAATATAAAGATACAAATAAATGTATATAATAATTAATAAAAATCATAATATATAATAAAATAATATAAAATAATTAATAAAAATACATAAAAATTATATATAAAAATAATTAGTAGATAATATATAATAATTTTAAGTAAAAACATTTATATACATAATATACTAATCGTAAAAATTATATATGTAATAAACAATATAAATAAAATAGATTATATATTATAATAAAATTTGTACAAAATAAAATTTTAAAACTAATATATAATATAATATTTAAAAATATAATATAATAAATAATATATAAATATTAAAATAATATATAAGTTATTAAACCTAGTAAAATAATATATTAAATATATATATAAAGATAATACATATAAAATATACATATATATGAATTTCACACTATTAGTAAATTAATAAATATATAAAAATAATATAGAATTTTTAATATGGTAAAATAATTAAATATAATTTAAAATAAAAGGATAAAAAATAAATCAAAGAAATAGGGATTAAAATATCAATTAAAACAAATTAAAAGAACTAAATTAAAACACGTGTTAAATCACAGGGGTTAAAATGGCAATTCATCCAAATTTTAAAACGGCATCGTTTTGATTTTTAACTTTTAAAGCAGTCCGAGGGTTTAATTAAAATAAAAATAAACTTTTAGGGTTAATTTAATAAAAAATAGAATTTTAAATAGGACTAAATTAAAATAAACAAAATTACAGAAGGATTAAAACCGCAAATCTCCCCTTTTCATAAAACGCGCGGATCTTGAGGGCCGGGTCGGGTCAACGCGCGGGTCTAGCCTTAAAACGACGTCGTTTTGGTCATTATCTGACCACACCAAAACGACGTCGTTTCTTAGGCCTATATAAAGTGAAAATCAATCAAAAATAATAATTTTTAACAGCCTTTTAAAAAAAACAGAAACTGAACTTTAGAAAGCTCTCCCCTTTCCTCTGTTTTCAACCAAACTCCGGTGTGGGTTCAAGCGATAGGCCACCGCGCGTGTATCCCACGCGCCACCGCACACGGCGGCCTGAAGACAGAAAAATCTCCTCTTTTGCGAATCGAGAGGTAAATATTTATACTCCCTTTTTATTTAGTAATATTCTCTAAAAAATGTATAAACCTGAGAAGAATAAAAAAGAAAACGAAAACGAATATTCGGGAATCACCTCTGTGTTCTCTGTTTTATTTTTGTATCTTTTTTTTGCTTCTATCCTATCGTGCTGATTTACATGTTCATTAGGTTTATATATAACCTAAAAAATAAACTAGAAATAAATACAAAAATTTCTTTCTGTTTCTGCCATTTTTTCTTTCCTTTTGTTGTTGTTCTTTCTTTGTTTGCAGGCGATTGACGAAGATCTCGCGATAGTGGAATGATTTGGGCGCGGATCCTGGCGCGACCAGAGGCTTTGCGAGCGGATTGCGGCGCGATTGGTGGGCGCAAAGAGCTACGGTGTGAGGGTGGAGTCTTTGCGGGCGCGAGGTCAGGCGATACTGCGGCGCAGAAACCCTAGGCCACTGAGATTTGTTAAAGTTTTGGGCCCTTTTGGGCCACGTGTTGTTCGGTCTTGGGTCTTTAATCTGTTGGGTCAGCTTTGGGCTAATTAGGTTTTGTCTTGGGAAGTCTGTTGGTAATGGGTTATTGGGCTAGGGTGTAACTGGGCCACGGTAGTTTTATTGGTTTTGGGTTTTGTAAAGGACTGTAAAAGGACACTTGGTATTTTTTTGTTTTATTTTGGTTTATTTAGATAGGCCCGGGTAAAATTGGGTACTTACAAGTCCAACAGAATTCAAAGAATAATAATTGACCTGAAAACAACAAATGCTAATCAATCATATAGAGAAATAAACTTCCTAGTTGAGAAATCCTAAACCAAACCATAAGGTGCCTTATATTTGCATGCAAAAGAGAATATGTGGCCAGCCTCCAAATCTGTCCTTTCTCAATAAGACTATTAATCTGTATGCAATATGCATAACCAGTAATCAAAGATTAACCCACATTTTCCAAAACTACAATGAAACCAAAGCAGATATGACTCCGAAATTTCCTTCACGAATCGATCCGAATCTCACCTTAGCTCCCCAAAGCAAGAGCTTCCCTTGTGTTGCCAGTTGTGCAACATAAATTCTGCAAATATTATAATTTAGTTTTCATTTTCTTTTTTCAAAAACAATTCAATGTTTTGTTCATATGGAAAACTTACAAGACATTATTAGCTAAAAGGATGTTGGTCCATTTCCTTGTGTTGAATGAATTTCTCCTGGAAGTATCCATCTTGGATTTGAAGAAACATAAGTAAGATGAACACGAGGAACAGACAACATCATTTGCAAATCAAAAATTGCCAGTCCCCATGAAGTTGGAAATTGTTTCAGACCATACATGATTCAATCTAGGCACTTACATAGATGACAGATTTTCTGTAGATGATACAAAGAGTTACTGAAGAACAAGGGGCTTCGGGACAAAGTGATCATGTTAACATAAGATGAGCCCAGAACAAGGTAGATATCATGGCTTAGCGCTTGATGGCAGAGTAGCCAACATCCTTAAGGTATTAGGTAAATTGGTTAACACAATCAAGCAAATAGGATGTCTTCCGGGGATTAAAATCGGTGATGAATACCATTGGAGGGGTGAGTTGTGTGTCGTTGGGCTTCACTAAAACTTTCAAAGAGCAATAGATTATATTTCATCAGTTAAAGGCGAAACCTTGGTGACTAGCATTGTCGACTCCCGCCGATATGACAGGGGTATAATAAGTAGAGTTCCTTGTCCTAATTTGACATACACGGGAGAAAGTGAAAATAGAGATCAAAGGCTTGAAGATGGAAACCTGGCATTGAAAAATAATTTAGGTTACAAAAGACCTACGAGGGTGATATATAAGTACGACAGTGATAATAATGCGAATGCTTCTGAGTACAAGTTTATGTTTGAAGGATTGTACCGAGTGAGCAAATGTGACAATGAATTTAAATGCTTAAATTATTTTTAAGTATTACTTTAAAATAAGATAAATCAATAAATTTAAATGTTTGTTTTTTTTCAATACATTATAAATTTTTATAATGTAAGACACTAATTAATTTCTTATAATAAACCCACCAAGTATTTTAACAAATAGAATTTCCTGGAAACTACATGCTAAGTTACGGTATTGAAGACAATATTAGTGCACTACTACTAAACAACTTAATTGCATATTGATTTTTCAACTTCAAAATGCTACAAAATCTAAACTACAGTATATATGAAGGCATTTGGTGAAATCAATCATGTCCTTCCCTCGTTCAAGTACTATTTACAGATCAAAACAAGAAAGCAATTAGTAGCATAGGAGTAACCATTGTCAATGCCAAAGCTGCAATTACTTTATACTACTATTTAGAGACCAAACCAGTCAAAGAAAAGAAGGCAAATTTGGTGATGATGATGCCTGCTCATTGTTCAATTGTCGAGTATCAAATGCCAGCTTCATCAAAACTAATGCCTCCGGATTCGTTTCTGCTTCCATTTGGAATCATATTGTTGATGATCCTCCAACATATCAAGTTGGAACTTGTACACAGAAAAACCAGACTCAATTTTTTTGTCAAATCTGGTCATCTTCATACACAAACTTGTATCCAGAAGCATTTGCATTATTATCACTGTTGTACTTACGTATCACCCTCACAGGTTTTTTGTAATGTATATTATTTTTCAATGCAAGGTTTCCACCTTCAAGCATTTGATCTCTATTTTCACCTTCTCCCGTGTATGTCAAATTAAGACAAGGAACTCTCCTTATTATACCCCTGTCATATCTGCAGGAGTCGACAATGCTAGTCGCCAAGGTTTCGCCTTCAACTGATGAAATATAATCTATTCCTCTCTGAAAGTTATAGTGAAGCCCAACGACACACAACTCACCCCTCCAATGATATTCATCACCGATTTTAATCTCTGGAAGACATCCTATTTGCTCGATTGTGCTAATCCATTTACCTGATACCTTAAGAATGTTGGCTACTCTGCCATCAAGCGCTAAGCCACGACATCTACCTTGTTCTGGGCCCATCTTATGTTGGTTTGAGAACTTGTCCCGAAGCCCCTTGTCCTTCCGTAACTTTTTGTAGCATATCAGAGCATCAGTGATATTTCTACGAAAGTCATTCCATTCTGGAGTAAAAGTAGTGTCTTCGTCTTCGCTAGCATAAGAAGCCTTAACATGTCGCTTTTTTTTGCCAACAGGTCTTGCTTGGTTGGACTTAGATAATGCCCTCTCTTTTACTGGTTTTCGATGCGATGGCACCATGGTTAAGCCTGGTTACACCCCAAAAGAACGTTAAAAAGCAAGGCAAACCCCATAAAAGAAACTTGTGAGACCTAACACACACACACACACACAAGAAAAAATGAGCAAGAATGCCATTGCAACACTAAAGAAGTAAAAACAAGGCAAAGTCCATAAAAACAAACATTGAAAGCAAGAGAATAAGTTGAAAAAAAGAAAGCAAGAATGGCATTGCAACACTAAAGAAGTAAAAACGAGGCAAAGCCCATAAAAACAAACATAGAAAGCAAGGGAATAAGTTGAAAAAAAGAAAGCAAGAAAATCTAAAACAATGTTAAAAGGAGATGAAAAATGAAGAGTGTGTAAGGCAAATATGAACATGCAAGAAGTGAAACCCAACACAATAAAAACCAGAAACAAGTAAAAGTTCAAGGTTTTCAAAGAAAGCTTCAATGGCAAAATGCAGTAATATAAAAGAGAAAAAGAAATATTACCTGAACAAGCTTTTGCAAGAATGGAGAAATGGAGTGAAGCTTCAAATTTCACTCTTAAGCAAGAATTAATCGAAGCGGAACAGTTCAATATGGAGTGGTACTGTTTCTTGGCGCATAAACTACTGAGGAAAAGGCGAGAACAAAAATAATCATTAAAAAAATAGGAAAAAGGTCTATTTCTATTTTATTGTTTTATTTTATAAAAATTAATTAAAGTCAGCTTTTCATTTCTTTTAACATTTAAGACTCAATTATTTATGGGTCGGGTTATCCAACTAGGTATGAAGGTTCGTTCAAATTTTGAAAGAGTTTGAGTAAATATTAATCCTAAAAAATGAATTTGGGAAAAAAAATTAGACATGTTTAAAATATGGATCAGGCTCAGGTTTGAACATTAAAAGTCCGAATCTGACCCAACTCGATTTTAAGTTTATAACACTTTATATTATGTAATTTATAACACAAAAAAATAAATCGATACTAAATATATAATACTGCTATAATTTAAAATAATGTTAAGATGACTATATAAAAAATGTCAATTAATAAAAATTATTAAATATTAAATTAAAATCATATAATTTTTTTTTTTAAAAATAAAAAATTTAATATGAGCACGCTAAGCTTGAATTAGCCTTTTGCAAATATTGGTGGAATTAAGCAAAATTTTATACTTTTATATAAGGTTAAGCGAGGCTTGAACAAGCATAAAATATGTTACTATCATGTTTATACTTAACCCAAACCCGATTCAACCCATTAACACCTCTATTTAACACTGCAAAACAAATAAACTAAAATACTAAGACATAGCAAAAATCCCTTCCTTCTCTATGGTGTTGCACTATTGTTGCAGTGTTGCTTGATTGATCGCTACTGCTCTCCACTCCTAGTATCATGGATACTAACCCTATTTTGTGGCTTGCTTACAATCTTTTGCTCTGAATCATATAGCCGACTTCTTTCAATAAACATGTTCTCTCCTTTCCATATTTATCTTTCAAGGCCATTCTCTTTCCTTTTTTGGCTTGTACAAGTAATCTCAGTTCCTAAAGTGAATTCTTCTCTTACTATTTTGTTGTCCCCACCAAAAGTTGATTACGATTTTGTCCATTTGATCACATATTGAAAATGGAACTTTAAAACACGACTTTTGTTAAATAAAAATGCTCGTCGACGTTAACTTTATCAATATTTGCCATCCCCTGCTGATAAGAGCTTAGCCTTCCAAGTTTGCAATCTCTCTTTCATATTAGTAACTACTAAAACAACTTTTTCTTCGCTTGTTATAGTTCAAAACCAAGATACTTCCTAAGTCTCAAGGTTACTAGCACTTGAAACATCTTTTTAAACATTTTCTTAAATTTCGGATCACAATTACCACTCACCTTTAGTTTTGATTTATCTACATTCAACTTGTCTACATATTCACATTACTCCCCTACTATTTGTTTTCACATTGCAGTATTCTTCTAAGTTTGCTCTAAACAATATATAACTGTCTTTTACAAAAAAAAAAAAAAAAGATGGAAATTGGTAAGACAATTTTTTTGTAATTTTTACCCCATGAAAAATTTCATCCTTCTCATTTGAGTAACGCCAAAAATAAAATATTAAGATAGAGGATGAATGTATACGAGGATAATGGATCCCCCTGTTGAAACCTTCTCTTTGGTAGCACCAAAGATGATTGATCTCCATTAATCGATGCGTGATAGTTTACTGACATTATCAAACGAGCCTATAATTCATTGAGTTCCATAGCTTCACGCACTTTTCAAATAAACATCCAACTTACCTCTTCTTTTGAATTATTTGTAGAATCTCTTCCTCTAATTTGCATGTTTCTCACAAGCCTTTTGGTTGATGGTTATGAGTTCTTTTATGCATATGCTTATTAAAGCTTTCACTTTGATTCTGTGAAAAATATAAATGTCGGTAATGACAATATATATCGTAAAGAAAAGAGAAATAAAATAAAGAACACACAGATTTTACGTGAAAACCCTTTCGGGAAAAAACCACGAGCAGAGGAGAAGAAAAATTCACTATGTCAAATTCGAACACATTACAAGAGGAATAGACTATGTCTATTTATAGGCTTGTAAAACCTAATTCTAATCAAAGTAAAAATATATTATGCTAATAAATGCTAAATATATTATACTCATAAATACTAAATCTTCTAGAAAGAAAATATATTTTGTTTAGCTTGACTTACAAGCAATATCTTAGAATTTGGGTCACACAACTCTAACAATCTCCACCTTGACACGAATTCTCAACAAACAAGTTCTTCAAATATGAACTCTCAACGAACAAGTTCTCCACCTCTTCCATAAAACCCCTTAAGGGTTTAACTTCAACAATGAACACCAACCAAGTCTAAGCAATGCTCAAACTTGGTTATAGGAAGTGACTTAGTCATCATATCTGCAGGATTTTCATGAGTACTAATTTTGCTCACAACAATATCACCACGAGCAATAATATCACGAACAAAATGATACCGAACATCAATGTGTTTTGTTCTCTCATGAAACATTTGATCTTTTGTAAGAAATATGGCACTCGACTATCACAAAATATTGTCTTTGATTTGAAGGTCTTCATTGAGCTCACTAAAGAGTCCCTTCAACCAAATAGCTTCTTTACAAGCCTCGATGTAATCGCCATGTACTCGGCTTCGAGTGGTAGACAAAGTGGTCAGTAGTTTGCAAAGTAGCTTTCAACCGATTGCACAACCTCCGATTGTAAAGACATAACCAAAGTGAGAGATCTTCTTCTATCAAGGTCTCCAAAGCCAAAATCAGCATCAACATACCCAATGACTCCATCTCTAGTTCTTCCAAAGCGTAAGCAAACATCAGTAGTACCTCGTAAGTATCTTAAAATCCATCGAATCGCTTTCCAATGTTCTTTACCGGATTCGCCACGTATCTACTAAGCTGACCGATCGTGCATATGATAAACTGACGGGCGTGAACAAACCATAGCATACATGAGAGATCCCATTGCACTAGAGTATGGAACATGTGACATGTACTCAATCTCATCATCGATTGTGGAGACAAAGCCGATGAAAGTGCGAAATGGTTGCTAAAAGAGTACTAATGAGCTTAGCACTCTGCATATTGAACACGCAAAGAACTTTCTCAATGTACCCTTCCGACTTAGGTACAATTTACTTGCTTTTCTATCTCTCGAGAATCTCCATACCAAGTATCTTCTTTCTTTGGTCCCAAATCTTTCATCTCAAATTCTTTACTTAGTTGGGCTTTGACCTTTCTTATCTCTCATTTATCTTTTGCTACTATCAACATGTCATCAACATAAAGAAGTAGATACACAAAAGAACCATCACTGTTTTTCTTAAAGTAAACACAGCTGTCAAAACTACTTCTTTTAAAATCATGAGAAGTCATAAAAGAATCAAACCTCTTGTACCACTGTCTTGGTGACTGTTTCAAACCGTAAATGGACTTTTTCAGCAAGCAAACATAGTCCTCTTTTTCGAGATCAGAAAACCCTCTCGGTTGTTGCATGTAAATATCTTCCTCAAGTTCTCCATGCAAAAATGCGTTTTTACATCTAACTGTTCAAGCTCCAAATCATGCATAGCCACAATACCAAGCAAAGCTCGAATCGAACTATACTTCACAACTGGGGAGAACACATCTGTGAAGTCCACTCCTGGAATTTGATCAGAACCCTTTGCAACAAGCCTTGCTTTATATCTGGGTTCTTCAACTCCACGAGTCCCTTCTTTCTTTTTAAACACCCATTTACAATGAAATGACCTTTTTACCTTTAGGAAGTTTCACAAGATCCCATGTTCTATTTTTGTGGAGTGATTCTATCTCCTCTTGCATAGCAAACATCCACTTTTCTCGAGTCTTCACAGCCTAACCGCCTCGAGAATAATTAGACGGCTCTTGGTTTGCATTTATATCTTCACCACATTTAAAGCATAAGCAACTAGATCGGCCTCAAAGATATTTCTTTGGAGGCTTAATTTCTCTTCTAGTTCTATTTTTGGCGATAAAGTATTGTGGTGAAGAAGCAACTCTATTCTCAATTTTTGTATGCGGCTTGAGGAATCGACTCAGTATTAACTGATGCTCCACCGCTTTTGATTTTCTTTATTGGAAGAGTATTTAAGAGATAAGTTAGGTAGCATAGCGGTTTCATAAAAATAACATCTCTCGCTAATCATAACTTTTCTATTTTCAGGACACCATAACTTATACCCTTTTACACCAGACTTTATAACCAAGAAAAACACATTTAATGGATCTCGGTTCCAATTTTCCATTATCAACATGAGCATACGCAGGACACCCAAAGATCTTTAAATCGGAATAATTAGCGGGATTACGGACCATACCTCTTGTGGAGTCTTTTTCTCAATGACAACGGATGGAGATCGGTTGATCAAAAACATGCGATGAGAGGTCGCTTACCAAAACGACTTTGGTAAGTTGGCATTTGACAACATACATCGAACCTTCTCCATGATCGTTCTGTTTATTCGTTCTGCAACGCCGTTTTGTTGTGGAGTATGACGAACTGTCAAGTGTCTCATGATCCCTTCTGACTTGCACAGTTTATTAAACTCATCAGAACAAAACTCTAAGCCATTTTCTGTGCGGAGGTATTTTATTTATTTTCCCGTCTGTTTTTCAATCATAGTTTTTCAAGACTTAAATATGGAAAACACATCGCTTTTCTGCTTCAGGAAGAATGCCCAAACTTTTCTGGAAAAATCATCAATAAAATTTAGCATATAATTAGCTCCACCTCTTGAAGGCACTCTTGATGGCCCCCACAGATCAGAATGAATATACTCCAGTGTTTCCTTCGTGTTATGAATTCCTCTGGTGAATCGAACTCTCTTTTGCTTCCCAAAAACGCAGTGCTCACAGAACTACAGTTTGCAAATTCCTTGCCCATCAAGAAGTCCTCTTTTGCTCAATTCTGCCATGCCATTCTCACTCATATGCCCTAGGCGCATATGCCAAATTTTAGTAATATCATCATCTGATAAGGAAGAGGAAGTGACAATTTGTATCACCAATAAATGATAGAACCCACGCAAAACATATAACTTTGGAGTCTTTCTCTACCCTTTCATCACAACGAGGAACCTTTGGAAATCTTCAAAATCCCACTTTCATTTGTGTATTTGTACCCTCTTGAATCAAGAGTACTCAATGAAATTAAATTTCTCTTCAACTCGGAACATGTAAACGTCACTAAGTGTTTCGACAACTCCATCAAACATCTTAACTTTAATTGTTCCAACACTGCGATTTTACACGAAGCATTATTTCTCATCAAAACAACACCTTCGCATAATCTTTGTTTCGTAATTTGTAAACCAATCCCGATTGGGACTCATGTGGAAGGTGCGGCTGAATCAAGTATCCATTCCTCGCTCACTTTAGAAATTGTTGTGAGCGACTAAAAGTTCACCATCGCTGTAGTCTTCTACAACATCAGCTTCACCAAAATTTTCTGGTTGTTTTCCTTTTTGATTCGCAGCTTTTCTTTTAATCTTGTTCTGTAGTTTATAGCACTCAGATTTAATGTGCCCTTTCTTCTTGCAGAAGTTACAAGTTTTACCTCTGTTTGAAGATTTCGATCTACCCTTAGATTTACCACGAGGATTCCGTTCCTGTGTCCTTCCACGATCATCATCAGCATTCTGATCTTGTCTCCCACGAACAATGAGACCCTCTCCTTGAAAGTCGGGTTTAACCACAAGATGTTTCATCTTATCATACGAGGTCAAAGAATCATAAACCTCATCAACTGTGAGAGACTCACGACTATATAAAATCGTGTCTCTAAAGGTTGAATAAGACGGGGGCAACGAACAAAGTAGAATCAACCCTAGATCTTCCTTATCATATTGAACCTCCATGGCCTCCAAGTTTGAGAGAATTTCTTTAAACATCATAAGTGTTCGTGCACTGAATGCACCTTCCTCCAAACGATGAGCATAAAGACGCGTTGCTTCATATGTAACTTGCTGGTTAGAGTTTTCGACATACTTATTTGTTCTAGCCTCTTCCATAATGCAGCGGCGGTCTTCTCCTTCATCACATCCTGCAAAATTTCGTTAGACAAATGCAGATGTAACTGTGTTAATGCCTTTCGATCCTTGCGCTTCTTCTCTTCCTCCGTCAATGTCGAAGGCATCTTATCTACCCCTAGCAGGGCTTCCTCTAAATCCATCTGTGCAAGAACTGCCTGCATCTTTATCTGCCACAATGCAAATCTGGTGTTGCGATCCAATAGCGGAATTTCATACTTTAAAGACGCCATTACCGTGATTGAGGTGAAAAACCCGAAAGCTCTGATACCAATTTGTGAAAAATATAAATGTCGGTAATGACAATATATATCGTAAAAAAAAGAGAAATAAAATAAAGAACACACAGATTTTACGTGGAAACCCTTTCGGAAAAAAACCACGGGCAGAGGAGAAGAAAAATTCACTATGTCGAATTCGAACACATTATAAGAGGAATAGACTATGTCTATTTATAGGCTTGTAAAACCTAATTCTAATCAAAGTAAAAATATATTATGCTAATAAATACTAAATATATTATACTCATAAATACTAAATCTTCTAGAAAGAAGATATATTTTGTTTAGCTTGACTTGCAAGCAATATCTTAGAATTTGGGTCACACAACTCTAACAGATTCTATAGATCATATGGCACAAGTTGATGGGTCTATGATCATTCACAAATTGCGAACATACCTTTTTTTTTTGCACCAAAGCAATATGAAGGTTCTATTCTACTCTTTTAACATTGATTGACCTTTATGTAGGTTGCCTCTTTCAGTTACCTCTTTCTATTCTACTCTTTTAACATTGATTGACCTTTAAGTAGATTGCCTCTTTCAGTTACATCTTTCCTTACCATCTCCTAATTCTTTTAGAAGAACAATGTTGGCTTCCCATTCAATCACGATGCATTCATTGGATTTATATTATTTAGTGTCTCCTTTATTTCTTCGTTCGTAAATGGTCTCATCAAGCTATCATCCTACTCACTTGAAATCATCTTCATATTTGACTTCCCAAGGTATTCATCATTTCCTCCTTACTTCTCTTATCATCTTTCCTGTATATTCATTTGAAAACTTGTAAGAACATGCCTTTCATAGCTTCATGATCTCCGATCACATTCCCTTCTTAATCGTTAACGAGAATAATCATATTCCTTCTCACTACAAGAATCTTGGGCATTTGTAGTGTCAAACTAAATGCCGCAAGAAATATATTTTTGTCACTTACACCCTGTTTGGTTCAATGTAATGGCATAGCTTAATTTAATTCCATGGGCAGGATGTTGCTGTTTAGTTTTTTATTCCCACTAAACACTGAATAGAGGCTGAATAGCATTCTTTGCCTCACCCTCTGAATGGCCATTCAGAGCACGGTAGGAATGCTGAAAGATTTTTTTTTCATTTTTGCCCTCATTGTTTCATCATCATTCTGCAGTTTCAACTACAGCCTCCATGTTCACTACGTTCTCCATTTACAAAGCCCTAAACACCATTGCCCCTCACCAACTGTCTGCAGTTCTTTTACTTTATTTTTCATTTTCTTCCTTCCTAAAGTTTAGTTTAGTAACTCAAGGTTTTTTGGCTGTGATGAATCAAAACCCTCATCTATTTATTTTGTGATCGTCTTTTGATATTGAAGAAAGCATTACCTCTTTTTCTTCTCTGTTTGAATTTTGTTTATTTTCTATACTTTAATTTTGGTTTCTTTATCTTTGATCTAAGCCCTAAATCATAAGCCCTCAGGCATCAGTACCGCCGAACCCTGTTATATGTGCAATAAACCGTTAGATTCGTGCTTGAGACATCTTATGGAGGTCAAGGAACAAAGTCCCGTAATGCTTGAGTTCAGTTAGGTTTTCATTTCAATTCCTTTTTTTAGTAGAACTTGTCTGGAGGTAGCATGGAATTTATTCTTTGATTTCTTTTTCCCCTTACTGTTCAGAGTCATTTGTGACTGCATTTTGTTTTATTTTGTTGTTGGCACCTGTGTTCAAGTCTTATATTTTACACTTCCATTGGCATATTTTTGGCGAATCCCTTCTTCACCAGGCCAAGGAAAGGTCTTAGTTTCCTAAAAAAAAAACTTTTAGTTTTAATTTGAAGTATGCAGTGGAATATTTATGCTTGTCTTATTGCTTTTTTCTTTATTAAATTTCAATTTGAAAAAAAAAATCAAAATTACTTAATTCCTGACTTGGTTTTTCTTATGTATCAATCGGAGTTTCTTTTTTAGCATGTTGTTTCTACTTGAATCTTCTTTTATGGAATCAAATCGATGCATGTTGATATAAGGTTTTGACCTAATGATTGGAACTTTAAGCTCTGGTTTGATTTCTGAGGGTTTATTATTATTTAAATGATCATGGATTTGCAGTTTATTTGTCGCCATTGCCACTTAACCGCCCTTTGCAGGTCTCTTTTAGCTCACTTTAGTAACTATGTTGTTTGTAGCCAATCTCCTCGGTATAGTCGTATGCTTTAACACCGTGAATTCTTTGGGTCCTCCTCCTATATGCTCGAGCTTGAATATGAGATATTATTTTTCGTGGAAGAAGATTTTGATTGGGGTATGGACCTATGGATAGGTCAATTGGTCTGTGGAAATTAGTTTTGTTAATTATACGGCGCATTTTTTCTTGTCGGCAAGAATTTTATATTATATGAAGTTTCCTTTTCTTTTTCTTTTGCCTCTGATTGTATGTGTTTGTGCTTTCGGATTGTGATGTCATTTTGCCTTTGATAGTTGTTTTTATTGGTTGTGTGAATGCTATATTGTGAAATTTTGGGGGAAATAATTCATCTGTCTATGAGTTTATTTTTTAGGCCAAAATTCTCTTTTCTCTCTCCTATTTTCCTGGTATTATAGTTTATTTTGTTGAATTTTACATTGTTTTGATGTTGTCTATGGAAATGATTTAATAGCAATTGCTGCAAGAGGAGGGATGGAGACTTTGAGGCCTGCTTTACAGAGGTTATACATGACAAGGGCTTCTGCATATAGAGATGCTCTTAAGAGTTTCATAGAAGGATATCAAGAAGGTATCCAGTAGATTATGGATAAAAAGGAATATTCTTCTAAAGCACAGCAAGAAGGCAATCAGTAAAAATTCAACTTGATAGCTGATAAGTGCATAATCGAAGATGCATGTGAGTACTTCTCCAGCATACCTATTGTAGATACAAGTTTAGAGATTTTGTGGAGCTGGGTTGGCATGAAATCACAAGAATGATATATGTCCTGAGAATTTTCCTGTATTGAGAAAGTGACCATTAGAAACTACAAATATAATGGGAATCTCCATTGACATTGGTGATGCTCTTTCATTCTTGTCATTTCATGTTTATTAATTTTTGTTGTAGTTTAGTATTCAACGTGCTTGAGCTTGGAGAAATGTAAAAGAACCTTAATGCTTTATGTCTTTGTTAAGTGCAATCAAGAATTACTTAGATATCTCATGCACCATTTGCTTGATGATCTAGTATGATGAATGAGTTTCAATCTGTTCATTTTTGCTACTTCTAGTTTCAATACATTAACTCTGTTAATCTTAGTTTGAGATGATGTGAATGTGGTTAGTTATTTCTTTGCTGCTCGTGGGTTAGTAAAATAGCTTGATCTGTTAATTATTGATGCTCTTGAGTAAATTTAGTTTGGTAAATGGATTTGATATGCTGTGGAATCTACTGTCTTGGATAAGAGTAGCTCTTAACCATCTTATAAATGGTATGGTCAATGAAGGCAAAAATGTTAATGTTATCGAGGCGTCTTTACTAGATTTAGTTGGTATTGCTGTGTGTGAAAAGCTAGTATTCTAACAGTCTAGCTTCCATGTTTTTTGTTCTAACTCTAACGAACTTAGTTATGTTGGTGAAAAGTTAATTGTTTAATAGATTAGCTATGAAAAGCTTATAGCTTAACAGCCTAGCTTTCAAGAAAAGAAATTAAAAGGAAATTATTTAGATTAGCTATAAAAGTCATGGAATTTGATTTGAAAGTAAATGTGCAGCAGCTGTGAGTTGTAGACTTCAAGGCTTAATCCTACATTGGAGACTATCACTAACATGAATATGATATGACAAGTAATACATCTCTTTGTTGATTCTTTCCCACTATTTAGCTCTTTGTACATTAATAGCATTTTAACAATGAAAGCTGATGGTATTCTGTGTTATTAACATGTAAAAGGGTATCAAAACATGGTTGTTCATTATGTTTTATCATTGAATTTAATTGTTAAGGCTGTTCATTTATATTGGTATCAGGTACAATCTTATGTATTGAGAATACGGCATGTGAGTTGAACATTTGACAATAGTTCCCATTTCTTTCTTTTGGGGGCTAGTACATAGATAAGGGTTCTCTAGGGGCTTTCTTAAAGTCAAATTGTTGTTAATCATTCATTCATCTTATTTCTAAATTGATATTTATATTTTTTTATAATTAAATTTAAATGTAATATTTTTTTATTAAATGATCACACATATTCCCATTGATTTGATCAATTAAAGTAGAATAGTTTATATGTATGTGGTGTTTAACATTTTTCTGTCACAATTTAAATGAAATGAGAATGTGAAATGTAACATTATAATGTTTGTTATATGTAACAAAGTATCGATTAAAATTATTACTTAACTCATAAAATTAACATTTAAATTATATCATTATTTCTATTTTAGTGTCTAAATTTTTTTAATCACAAGCTATTTATTATTTCTAATACTTTGTTTTTTTTTATTGTAGAATAATTAAATTATTTGTTTCACTAATGATATTTTAGCACATTAAATATGTATTGCAGTTTAAAAATAATAAAGTAGGTTATATATTATTTTTATAATATTATATGTTATGAATATTTAATTCATATAATAATTATATTAAGAATGTTATTAAATTATATATTAGTTTATTAAATTGTATTTAATAATAATTATATTAAAATATGATTAAATTATTTATTTTTATTTTTATTAAAATATATTTAACAATAATTTTATTAAAATTTAATAACAATAACAATAATCATCTACCTAAACAAATTTTGCTAAGGATACTTTGGTCATTTAAGCATTTTTCCTTATACTATTACAAATCTATTTCATTCAACCAAACACAAGAATACTATTACAGCTCTATTCCATTCCAGTCAACCAAACAATGAAATTACTGATTACAGCTCTATTCAATTACAATTTTATTCCATTACAGCTCTATTTAATTACAGTCATATTTCATTACAGTGAACCAAACCTACCCTTAATATTACAAGTGACAAGAAATAATATGTCATACCATACGTCACCTTAGTTGTATCACTGAATGTCAAATGTGATGATAATATAAAAGCGTAGTTGATATGTTATTTTTTGTTTATGTAGTTTAATTTTGGATATTCTATGAAACATGTTTGCGTCATTATATGAAATAAAAATATGTCAATTTACATAATCACAAAAAATGATAAAAATCTCATGTTTGGTGAAAATATATAGTCACTATGTTATGGGACATGTTTTAGATTTCACAATAACAATGCTAATTTATGTCACAATAAAATATTAAACTCATTTACTAATTTCATACTCGAATTTTATTAAACTCAAACTTAAATTAAGTCACTTTTTCAATAACCAAATAGAAAATGAAAGAATAGTCACATAAATATAAACTTCACTAAATCCATGTTAGTGTGACAATTAGAAGTCAACTGCATTGCACCGACAACACCACTCCATAAAATTTTCTACCTTACTTGCATCATCCAATCGAAGTTTAGATTTTCGGCAACCTATATCACAATTTACTTTGACATTTATCTGGTAATTGAAAAACAAGTCACGTCTGTTCTCGGCAAAAAAAAAAAAAAAAATTATGCAAGGTTTTTGAATTGAAATATCCATCCCTTTCATTCTTTGTATCTTAAAATAAAACAAAAGCAATACTCAAATTCTAAAATTCATTTAAAAATTCATTCAAGAGGAAATTATTTAAAACAAGAAAATGTGGGAACATATGCTGAAACTTGTAAGGTTGTGTTCTCCAATGCTTCTCAGATGAGCTTTTTCATTAAAAAGTGCTTTTCCTTGAAAAGCAATAAAGAACAGACGTCAGTGCAGAAATTTTTTTAACTTATTTTAAGTGATTTTTCACAGATGAAAAAGCAGAATTTTTAGTTTTTTTCAGCCCAAAAGTGCTTTTGGCTGGTATTTTACTTTTTTAACCTTACTATTTCTTCTTCCAAATAGACGTTAGAAGACTTTTTTTCCCATTTTCTCTTTTGTCTGAACTTTACTTTTTCCTCTGGTTCTTTGTTCCTCTTCTCCACCGGTGAGTTTATCTTTTTTTTCTCTTCTTCTTCTCTTTAATTGTTCATTATGCTTTAGTTTTTAGTTATTTTCTGATTGTTTGATTTTATGAAATAATTATGAAATATAGTTTAATTTTTTCACATTTTTTTCAGCTTTTCTCTTTTGCTTGTACCCTTGGTTCTTGGACTTGACAAAGTAAATCCTAGGTTTGTGAGCTTATTACGTTTCTTCATTTCATTCTTTCATGTTTGATAGACTTCCTCTTTAAGTTGTTAGCCTCCATCTAGGCTTATGGCTATCCTCTTGCATAGCAACATCTGGACAGAGCCATTTTTTGTATGGCAAGCTGCATCCTGTAATTATAAAACCGCAACACTAAATCAATCATTAGCCATGAAATAATTCAAGATAAAACCAACACTACATCCTCACCTCCAAGTTGCCAATTTTGTGCATACAAGTCATTTCTTATCATAGCTTAGCTTGTTCTTTCGTTGCTTCTGCCTTGGATTCTGAAAAGTCTGACTTTGATTCTGAATGCAGTTCTTCTTCACTGCTACTAGTGATGTTATGTTTCTTTTGTGATTTGCTCGGTCTTTTCTCTTTCTCGCTTTTGTTATGGCTTTTTGTTGATAAAAGATTTGGGGACGATAGTTGGATGCAATTAACATTGATGTATCAATTTGCAAAATTCTATTTATCTTTTTTCCTAAAGAAATGAACTTTACCTCTATAGACAATGACAGCTTGAAAAAAGAAATTTAAAAAGAGGGAAATTTGAAGAATTTTAGAAATTGAATAATTGCTGGAAAAAAGGCTGGATTTTGAGGATTGCTGTTGAATGACAAAACAAAGTAAAGCCAAAAGAAATTGAATAAAATGAATAAAATAGAAAAAGATTCTGTCTTTATAGGCTTAGCCACTCTCTGTGATTGTAAGTTTTTTTTTTTTTGCTTTAGCTGACATGGTCACATGTTATAGTGAATACCCAAATTTTAAGCATAAAAATTGATGGCATTTGGGAGCTAGCCATGTTATTGTTGTTAGGCTAATTTTTGAAGTTTCATTGGACAGTGGGAATATAATAAAGACATATAACATTTACTGTCGGGTCCATTTTTGGTAAAATTAATATTAGAGGAAAATATTTTGATACACATGTAAACAAATATACTTATGTGAAATTTGATTTTCTTGATTGCTTTACTGGCTGAAACGAATCTGTTCGTATACACAATAGATGAGTACTTCGGCGGTTGAAGTTAGTGGTGAAAAAGTGAAAGCAATGTGGGATAAGAGATTGACAGAAATATTTTGTGATATTTGTATTAAATAGATATTGAAAGGCAATAGGCCTGGTACTCATTTCACAAAAGATGGATGGTTGAAAATAATGACCAACTTTGAGAAAGAAACGGGCAAGGCTTTTTCACAAAGACAACTTAAAAATAGGTGGGATGCCTTAAAAATAGAATGGAAGGCTTGGAAGAAACTTAAAGGCTAAGATACTGGTCTAGGGTGGAATCCTATAAAAAGAACCGTTGATGCATCGGATGATTGGTGGGAGAGTAGGCTAAAGGTACATTAATAATTCTGAATATTTTTATTTTTTTCTTATTTATGAGGTTATTGATAATTACTGTTATTAAACTATCATTTTATATGTAGGTTGTGCCTGAAGCTCAAAAATTTAGAACATCGGGCATTGATCCTGAATTCGAAGGGAAGCTGGACCAAATGTTCATGGGGATAGTTGCAACAGGTCATAAAGCATGGGCACCTTCTTCTGGTACACTTCGTAGTGATTTTTTTGAGGATGTTAACAACGAAATACCTGAAGAGAATGAAGAAGAAAATTTGAGAAATGATGTTCACATTTTAAATGATGTTCACATTTCAAATGATGTTCAAATTGATGGAAACGGTCAAAAAAGAAAAAACCCTGAGATATCAAATTCACATTTTAAAACTGGAAGAAAGAAATCCTCAAAGCAAATTGGAGGGGCTGCAAGATTGTCCAGTCAAATAGAAAAATTATGCAATGCAACTGACAATATGAGTCAAGCCACATCTAGTTTGACTCCTGTTATGGATCCATATGGTATTCCACAAGCAGTCAAAGTGCTTGACAGCATGTCGGAAGAAGTTCCAGAAGCTAGTCCGCTATACTTTTTCGCACTTAAATTATTGCTTAATAAGGACAAGCGAATTATGTTTTTATCAATTAATCCTAAGATTAGAGCTTTGTGGCTTAAGACGGAAATGGAGGATAGTTGAAAATTTTCTGATCTTCTAGGGTTCAGAGATATCTATTATGTGACTAAACAACAATGCTAAACTAGTTTTATCAACAGTTGTTTATGTTTGGTTTTTGGATATTGAATTTATGTTCTACTTATTTATGTGTAATCTAGTTTTATCAATGGCTGTTTATGTTTGGTTTTTGGATATTGAATTATGTTCTACTTTTTTATGTGTAATCTAGTTTTATTAATAGTTGTTTATGTTTGGTCTTTGGATATTGAATTTATGTTCTACTTATTTATACTAAATTAGTTTTATCAATAGTTGTTTATATATGATTTTGGATATAAAATTTATTCACAGGTAATGAGTATAGTTGAGAATTACAGCGGTGATGAAAGTGATGATGAAAGGGAAAAGAAAGAGATTTTACAACGCATGGAATGTTTTAACCGATTATTTGTTGTTGCATCTTCTTCCGTGCAATTATATTACGAGAAGTATATATTGAAGCAACCATGCATGGATTCAAAACAGTCAGGTGAGACATGGATCCGAGAGATCCTTGACGATCACGAATCACGTTGTATGATTAATGTCGTAACCATTTTTTGGAAAACGGGGGTTGACTTTGGTTTTGAAAATGGAAACGGGAATACTGGAGTCGCCACCAATCCTTTTTGATGAGGTGTGATCGGGTCACCTCTTAAAACGGTTGTTTTTAATAAACAGTTTGATTTATCAAAACAACGATTTCGGTCTACAAAACTCAGAAAATGGATTCGGGAGTCGGTTACGTACGAGGAAGGATTAGCACCCTCGTCACGCCCAAAATTGGTACCAACTTGATTAATTAGTGTCTTAATGTCGAAAATTGAAAATTTAAAAAAGATTTTAAAAATACGATCTCTTTTTAAAATATTTGAATTTACTCGAATTGGATATTAAGATTCTCTCGCTCCGAAGGAATGAAATGTCGCATCCAGCACAATAGGACACGACAATTTAAATCCTCGAATCCAAGATCATCTCATGATTCTCGAGACTCATGCATTGAAAATATCAAAAGGATATTCGATTATTTGTCAAGTGAGAAACCGGAACCCAGTAAGTTAAGGCTCGATTTCTCGAAATTCCAAACACGAAACATTGCCTTGTTTTTTAGAAAATATGGACAGAATTTTAAAAGGATATTTAGTTATTTGGTCAAACAGAAAATCGAAACCCAACACGATAAGGCACGATTTATCGAATTTCCAAATATGAAATATTGCCTTATTTTTGGAAAAAAACTTATCTCGGGGTATCTAGATATCGTGTCCAGTAAGTTAGGGCACAACATTTCGAATTTCTGAGAACAAGTATTTTATTCAAAACTTGTATTGCAATTTTAAAAAGGATATTTCGTTGTTTAGATTTAATGAGAAAAACCGGAACCCAGTAAGTTAGGGCTCAATTTTCTCGAATCTTTTAATACGAAATATCAATTACTAGAAAACTTGATGAATCGGGTAAAAGTTAATGTGACAAGTTTATAATGAAATGTAAAAACAAATTACAATACGGATATGCGTAGCAAAAATGGAAATAAATGCGTTTAGTACGAATGATAGTATAAAGAACTAAATGAAATAGAATAAAATGTACGAATCAAAAATGAAGATAATGAAAAATAAAGTAAGAAAATAAAAAAATAATTATAAGTATAAATACGAAAAGAAAATATAATTATAATAGTAATAATAATAACAATAATAACAATAATAGCAAAAACAATAATAGAAATGATAATAAGTATACTAATAGTAAAGAGCAAATAATAATAATGAAATAATAAAACTAATAATAATAATAAAATGATAATAAAACAATAATAATAAGACAACACTAATAAAATAAAGAATAATAGCCTATAAAATGATAATAATAATAACGACAGTAGTTTTAACAAGAATGATAAAAATAATAAAAGTAATAATAATAATAGTGGTAACAAAATAAAAATAAAAATAAATAATAATAGTAATAATAATGTAAAAAACCATTAATGAAAATAAATAACATTTAAAGGGAAATAAACAATTTAAAAGATATAATATTAAATATTAATTAAAAAAGGGAAATAATTAGGAAACTCAATAAACGAATAATTAAATGAAAATAATTAATGGACTGTATTGAAAACAGAATAAAAGTCAGGGGGCTGGAATTGCAATAAATAAATAAATAAGGCGAATAAGGACCACAACGCCACGCGCATAAACTCGTGAGGACCAAATGGGTAAATAACCCAGTCCCTAAATGCGCGACGTTTCAAATGGCCCAGGCGCAGATTGAATTGAAATGAAACGGAAATAACAGGGCAAAATCGCAAAAAAGGAAAACGCGAAATGGGACTTGATCCAATAGCGCCGCAAAAAGATGGGGACCGATCGCGCAAATATTCCTTTTAAGGAATATGCGCAGTAAGCCTGTTAACAAAACAGTGCCGTTTTGCTAAATATTTAAAAGCCCCAAATCTCATTTTTTATTCCTTTACAGATCTCTCTTTTCAGAAAAAATCCAAGAGAAAAAAAAACTCATTCTCTCCCTCTCCCTTTTGTGCCCGACGATCGGGCTTCCTCCATCACCGTCGCACCACCGCACCACCACCATACTCGGTGGTCGACGATGCACAGAGATGGGCCTTTAGCCCTGTTTGAAACCCCCACTTCGAAAGCTAGCCTTCGACGCTCCGTCCTAAACGGAAGAGGAGACTTTCGGTCCCCTTTTTAAAATCGAATGCAGCGACGACAACGCCCTTCGACGCCACATCCGTGGGGTTCCGGTGAAGGTCCCTCTGCCTTCCTCTTTTTGATTTTCTTTATAAAATATTTAAAACAGATAAAATAAAAATGAATAATAAAGAACAGTAAACGAAAAAAATTAACCTTCAAAGTTTTTTTGCTTTTTGATTTCTCAGTGTTCGTATTTTTTTTTGAATTCGGAAAATCCCCTTATTACAATAGTTTTGGATCGACTTTTATAGTCGAAAATGCCTTTACTTTCTGTCTTTTCTCCTCTTTTCTTGCAGGTGCAAGTTGCGGTGGAGCAGGTGGTGGAGGCGACGGGCAGGTGGCTGGTGTCAGAAGCAGAGCAAGTGGGTAGAAGACCCTAGGTGCGGCACACCTAGGGTTTGTTCACTTTTTTTTTGTTTGTTTTTTCTGATTTAGGGTTTATTTAGTTTGGGCTTTTTGGGCTAATTGATTTTGGTTTAGTTTTATGGTTTTGGTCTGGTTTGTATTGGTTTATGGGTTTGGGTTCTGTTGGGTTGTTGTAAAATGGGCCGGGCAAAAATGGGCTTGTACAGCTGCCCCTCTTTGCTCATTGTCGTGTAACGGAAATGGAGCAAAGACTTTCAAGAAAGACCAATTTTGCCCAGTCTTGCTGAGTCTTGACTTCTTCGGTGCTCTTTTTCCTCAGGTAGTCTCATTCCAGTCCACCGCATCTTGTTGCTTTGACTCGCACCACCGCCACTTCAGAGGGATGGGACCTGTAGTTTCAATCTGCTCCACTGCAAACTAAAGGAGATAAGATTTGATGCCTTCGATCTGCTCCTGAAACTTCAGGAATGCCAGACCTGCTATCTTCGATCTGTTTCTGCAACATCAGGAATGCCAGATCTACTAACTTCGATTTGCTCCTGCAACATCAGGAATGCCGTCGATATCTTGAATCGCTCCCGCAAGCTCGTGGATTGCGGATCGATATCTCCAATCTGCTCCCCGCAAACTCGTGGATTGCGGTCGATGTCTTCGACCGCTTCCCCGCAAACTCGGGAATTGCAAGACCTGATGTCTTCGATCTGCTCCATACAAACTTAGGGATTGCCAAATCTGCTATCTCCAATCTGCTCCCTGCAAACTTAGGGATTGCCAGACTGATGTCTTCGATCTGCTTCCTGCAAACTCAGGAATTGCAAGACCTGATGTCTTCGATCTGCTCCCTACAAACTCAGGGATTGCCAAATCTGTTATCTCCAATCTGCTTCCGCAAACTCGAGATTGCGGTGATCGATGTCTTCGATCGCTCCTCTGCAAACTTCGAGGAATTGCCAGACCTGATGTCTTCGATCTGCTCTTTACAAACTCAGGGATTACCAAATCTGTTATCTCCAATCTGCTCCCTGCAAACTCAAGGATTGCCAGACTGATGTCTTCAATCTGCTTCCTGCAAACTCAGGAATTGCAAGACCTGATGTCTTCGATCTGCTCCCTACAAACTCAGGGATTGTCAAATCTGCTATCTCCAATCTGCTCCCTGCAAACTCAGGGATTGCCAGACTGATGTCTTCGATCTACTTCCTGCAAACTCAGGGATTGCCAAATCTGCTATCTCCAATCTGCTCCCTGCAAACTCAGGGATTGCCAGACTGATGTCTTCGATCTGCTTCCTGCAAACTCAGGAATTGCCAGACCTGCTATCTCCAATCTGCTCCCTACAAACTCAGGGATTGCCAGACTGATGTTTTCGATCTGTTTCCTGTAAACTCAGGAATTGCCAGATCTGCTATCTTCAATCTTGCTACATAACCTGTAGAGTGTGTATATGCTTACGTCTAATAATCAAATGGTCCTAATTAGACATGTTATGATATACGAAAATGTTATGAAGATGATTCCTGTTTCAAGGATTAGAATGCAATGACCGGAATGAATCAAATGCTCCTAATGAAATTTGGTATGATACAAGAATGTTATGAGTATGATTCCTATTCTAGGTGTTATCACTCATTTGTTTTTCCATTCTTGTTCATCAATCATGTTCTGCTCAACCAGCTTGCCCCAATGTAATTTCTGAGTCAGCCTCGCTTGAACCTTAAGTCATGAAGTTGGTATTTCCCACTGCAACTTTAGGGGAATGACATTTGATTTCTTCCATATTTCTGTTACCACTCAGAGGTACAGAACTTGAATCACTTTCAATCTGTTACACCATTCTCTGGGTGTAATGAACAGGTGTATGTGTCTGAATAGATGCAGGGTATCTCAACAATGATCCCCTTTTACACTTGGATTGACCTTGTTCGTCATTTGTCGATATGGTGTCACTAACAAAATTGTCTTATCTAATAAGACTTTGAAGAGATAATCATTTTTTGATGTTTCCAGCCTTTAAGCTTGGTGAGTTCTGAATAATAGTCATATTTCAGATTCCTCATATTATTTAGAAGATTCTAGAATAATATGCGAAACTCCTTTTATGAAAGTGTTTTTAGTCCATAGATCGTTATTTCAATATAAATGCTTGAAAAAGGTCACAAAAATGGACGAGAAAGAAATTAGTCAGGAGCATAACTCAGAAAAATAATTTAATCAAGGATAACCCAGGCAATAAAAGGAAGTTGATTTGGGTGTATCTCAAAAAAGAATAAAGCAATCGAAGATAACGAATTCAAAAATGGGTAAGATATAAGCTAGGCGCCTCAGATATCGCAGCCTGAGCTTCTTTGTTCCAACTTCTCGAGGACCATTTTAAGCTCAATATGTGTTTAGGGGATCCGGAGTACTTTGTCAATCCCCCAAGACGTAACATACTTCCTCATTACTAATTTAGACGTAGCAAGACTACTGTATGCCCCGCTTTTTAGTCAAAATTTGAGCCGCCCTTTTCAGGTTTTCAACTCAAATCCCCTTTGGTCTCAAAGCGTCCTTCGCGGGTTTTCGCTTTGGCCTCTCCTTTTTTCTTTTTTCTTTTTTTTCGAGGCGCCCTTTACGGGTTTTCACTTTGATCTTTTCTCTTTCAGGTAATATCTCTTAACTGAACTTGAATTCATCGGATTGGGCAAGTCTTCGCCACCTATCTCGGTCAATATCAATGCTCCTCTAGAACAGGTCTTCTTTGGCATCTGCTTTCCTCTAAAATCGTTTTATACAGGAAAAGTCTTTTTCAACATCAGGTTTCCTCGTGGAATTCTCTAGGATGAACCTTTTTGTCATAAGCTTGGATAACTTTAACCTTTTCTTCAACTAGGTTCAATTAACAAAATGTTTCAATTCCATAATGGGTAAGATGTTGCCCCAGTGAAGGTTCTGGCCAACGTTCAAGAAACATAGAGAGTAGTGATAGCTTCTTATGCCAATTTTTACAAGTCTTAGCCACCCTTTTTTTTTTGGAGAATTTGATGGCTATCGACTTTGTAACATTGACATATGAAGCTACTTCTACCCTCTTAGTGAAGTAGACGACGACCATGACGGTAAATTGATGGCAACTTGAAACATTTGACGAAATTGGACCCATAATATCCATGCCCCACATATAGAAAAGTCTGTGAAGAAAATAGAAGAGTCACATAAATATCGTCTTCTTCAATTCAGTATTTGTGATATGACTGATGCAATCCCCTTCCATGGTAGACCAATAGTGCCCTATCCTCTTGTTTAGCCCGCGTATTATTAGTCCAGGCATATCCTGATATGATCGCAAAAGCATCTTTGAATTCTCGAGGATAACTCAATAATGTCTCGCCCTATTTCTGTGATGAGCTAGACTACCATTCTCATTCCATTCCTATGCTCGCAATATCCAATAACCCTTTGTAGAGTAAGGTCTGTTTTTCATCTTATTTTACCATTCTTAACAAATTAGAAGATAAGTTACAATCTCTGTTATCTTCAAAGTCCTGAGATCCCCTAGACTCATATCTCATTCAAAGAGGGAGTCAGTAACAACGTCGCTCATGTCATTGATATCTGGGGACCTAGTATAGGTTCGAAAGAATATTTCAAAAGAATAAATGATTCCAAGAACAGTTATTTGTATGGTCATAAATAAAGAATGAAAGAATATTGTAAAAGAATGTACAATATGAAATGAAAAGAATAAAAGAATATTTACTTAAAAATGCATTTTACTGAAATAAAGTTTCGGACATAAGCCTATTTCACAAAAGAGTTCTTATTGCCTCTAGGCTTAAGACAACAAGCATGTTTTGCACATTACTATAGATCAACTCTAAAAATGCAAGGATTTCTTTAACAATCCTATTATTCAAGACACTCCCAAGTACGCAAGGTCTTGGAAACTTCGTTCTCTGATTCCTTCTTCGCTTTCGATTTTTTCAAAGGATCGCAACTTTCTTGTCTCCTCCTTCAATTATAGCATTTACTGCCTCTTCAAAGTGATCAGGCTTTGTTAAATCATTGACTTTCACAATTCCCATTTTGATGAGCCTCTCAACTACCTTTTTGAAGGCAGTGCAGTTTTCTATGGAATGCCCTAATATTCCCGCATGGTAATCATATTGGGCATTCTCGTTATACCATTTTGGGAACGGAGGTTGCAACGGTTCCAAATAAAATGGAGACACCACGTGCGCGTCAAACAAACTTTGATATAGCTCCTTATACGTTATTGGGATTGGCGTAAATTAGAGTCTTTCAGAGTTTTACCTGGTGCCTGATTCTTGTCTCACCGTCCCTTGTTGCCCAGCAGTGATCACCTTTGGCTTGTTAACAATAATTGCTTTTGAGTACCCTTTATTGTATGTACTCGTATTATTCACCTCGTCGTCCCTCTTCCCTGGAGAGCGGACCTTTTAGTGGCTTCCTGCTTCAATCTTGCCACCTCTTATGGCATTTTCAATCATCTCTCCTGCCATCACTATATCTGCAAAGCTTTTGGTGGTGCTTCCTATCATATGAGTAATGAATGGAGCCTTCAAGGTATTGATGAATAGCATTGTAGTCTCCTTTTCTAGGAGTGGTGGCTAAACTTGCATGGCGACCTCCCTCCATCTATGCGCATACTACCTGAAGCTTTCATTTGATTTCTTCTCCATGTTTTGCAAAGTGATTCTGTCAGGCGTCATGTCCGTGACATGGTTGTATTGCTTCATGAAGGCTTGAGCTAAGTCTCTCCAAGAGCTAATGTTAGCGTGGCTGAGTTGATTGTACCACCTAGACGCTGCCCCCACCAAACTGTCTTGGAAACAATGAATCAAAAGTTGATCATTGGTCACATAGCCCGTCATGCGTCTACAAAACATAGTAATGTGGGCTTCAGGGCAACTGGCCCCATTGTACTTCTCAAATTCCGGCATCTTGAATTTATCAGGAAGTACCAGATCCGGGACCAAACTCAAGTCCTTGGTGTAAGGCCCAATTTCTGGCCCGGGCCCAATACCTCAAGTTAAACAGTAAACACAAACCCAAAATAGTCCAGGGCCCATTATTTTTAACAGAGTCCAAAACGAGGCCCAATGGTCTAAAGAAATAAAGCGAGAAAAAAAAAAAAACCCTAGGGGTTTCGGCATTACTAAGCGCGCCAACTATCCCACCTCGGCCTAGTCCTCGCGCGCAAGACACACGCCCTCTCATGACGTGCAGATCGATCCACGACTCACGTCGAGGCATGAGCCACCACGCACCTACAAATGGCCAAACCGATAGTTGTAAACAGCTATAAAAAGCCAAATCAAATCAGTAAAGATTACGCTTTTTTACACACGTAAATATACACAGTCTCTACTTTTTCTACAAATACAAGAATCTGAGACGATTTCTCACGAATACAAAAGCAAAAGGCTGGTTACATAGGAAATACACAAGGAATACCCCACAAATTTCGAGAGATATCAACACAATACCAGAGAATCGAGCAAACTTTTGGCGAAAATAGGTGAATATTTGAATAGAAAACAATTTTTGAAAGTGATTTGCGCAAATCTCTATTTTATATAGTTCTCTTTTAAAAAAATCGAAAAACAAGAGGGGAAGAAGCTTACTGGCCATCGGTCTTGGCTGCGCTCGGGATCGGTTCTTCGGATCGGCGGTGACGTGGTGTGAAGGGAAGGGTTCAAACCCCAAAAAATTTAATAGAAAGGGGTTCTGGTTTTCATTTTTGAAGCGTAAAGGAAAAGGAAGGAAAGGTTTTTGGCTTTTAAAACATGAAACATACGACCACATGTGGATTTGTGCAATTTTACCCAAAATGGGTAAATTGTGCATTTGGTCTCTCTTTACGCCCTGTTTTGATTGCATCCCCTTTCGACTTTCTTCTATTTTTAAATTTGCCCCTGAATTTTACACACCGCTTGATTTGGTCCGCATTCCGCACAATGATTTGGGGCTTAGAATAATTTCGTTTTCAGTCCTATTAGTCAGCGCGCATTGCAAATTCATCCTTTTTACCCTTTTATTAATTTTAATATTATTATTGTGACTATAATTACTATTATTCTTGTTCGCTTTTTTACCATTATTATTCTCAAGTAATTTTATTATTATTATTACTATAATCATATTTATTTTTAATACTATATTTATTGTTATCAATACCCCTATTTATATGCATTATTATATTTATTAGTAAAATCATTTTATTATATTTTATTATATGTATTATGCCTATTATTCTTATTATTATTATTATCACTATTTATACTATTCTATTATTTTACCATATATGTACACACTATTATTATTTTTATTATTTCTACCATATTAATATTGTTTTTATTACCAATGTTACTGTTATTACTACTAATTAGTGTATTATTTTTTTTCTTGCAATTATTATTTTAACATCACCATTACCATGCCCTTTTTTATATTATTCTATCCATTAGAATTATTATCTTTATTTATTTGTCATTATTTATATATGTACATATATTATTATTATTATGTTTGTTATTCCCATTATTGTCCTCCCTTATTATCACCGTGTTTTCATTTCCACGTTTTTATTTTTGCTTTTTTCCAAAAACTTAAAAAATGTTTCACAAAGGAAATTTTGTGTGTTTGGAAGTTCGGGAAATCGTGTCCAATCGTGCTGGGCTTCGATTTTTCGTTCGTCTAGATCGCTAAATATCCCTTAAAGATTTTGATTATGTTTTTTTTGAAAATAAGGCAATGTTTCGTGTTTGGAGGTTTGAGAGATTCGTACCCAATCGTGCTGGGTCTCGATTTTCTATTCGTCCAAATGACCAAATATCCTTCGGAGGTTTTTCACCGAGGTTTCTTAAATAAAGGCAATATTTCATGATTGGAAATTCAAGGAATCGCACCCAATCGTCTTTGGGTTTCGCTTTTTAGTTTTGCCAAATAGTGAAATACCATTTTCAAATTGCAATACATGAATTTTGGAAATCATGAAATGATCTTGGTATTGAGGGTTTGAAGCATCGTGTCCTATCGTGCTGGGTGTGGTATTTCAACTCCTCGGAGCAAGAGAGTTTCGATATCCAATTCGAGTTATCCAAACATTTTTTTAAAAATTCATATTTTAAAATATTTTCTAATTTTTGATATTAAGGACATTAATCAATCATTACGGTACCAATTTTTGGGCGTTGCGAGGGTGCTAATCCTTCCTCGTATGCGTGTAACTCCGGACCCGATTCGCTTAAAATTCGTAGACCAAAACGTTTTCAAAAGTGGCCCAATCGCACTTCAAAAAAAAGATTGGTGGCGACTCCATTTTCCTTTTAAAAGTCGGCCGTTTTCCAAACAAAAAAATGGTTTCGACAGCTTGGCGACTCCACTGGGGATTAATAAGAGAGTCAAGCCGTAGAATTGATTGATTAATGTCTTTTTATCGAAAATATTTTTTTTTTCATTTTGTTTCTTTCATTGCATGAGTTGGTGTCGCGTCATATGTTTGTGGTTTGAGACCCATAGGATTTCTGCATTCATGTTGCATGACCGTTGTGGTCACACCCTTAAGTGGGAGCGAGAAGCTATGCCTTCGTGAGGTTTTCACATCCGCATGGGCTAGGGGACTGCTTCTGGGATACATCCGTACTTATGGTTCAGTGAGGTTTTCACCTTCGCATGGCCATAGGGAAATGTATTCCCCTGAACTGAACTCGATCCGTATGAGCCTATAATGGGTGAGGATTGAGGAATCGGCTGGTTCAGGTACCCTTCCTTTAGAACTAAACCACATATAGTGACCCTAAGAGCCCACCCTAGGTAGAGCCATGCTAAACCTTAGTGGTTACCCATCTAGTGGTTTGACATTTTTTTTATTTGCTTTGATTACTATTATGCGATACTAACCTGTTTTGTTTTGGCCTTGTTTGCATGTCATTTTATAAAAAGTGTCGATTCCTGTTTTGATTACTGAATTAGAAGGCTTGTTATGGAGAACGAATTCCTTGATAAAGTAGAGGATAATACGGCCGTGCGTATATGGTCAGAGAAGATACAACTTGATAAGGGGGATAGTTTAGCCGAGGGGTATACATCAGAATTATGGGACTTCACTCGCATCAGTACGACACAGAATGAGCTCCAAGAATTAAGGGATATATGGGCCTGTTGGGATGAAGGAACCAAGTAGCTTTTCTACCTTAATTATGGTGATATACCCTACTTACTTGACATCAGAGTGGACAAACATTTGTTTCGGGCTATGACTCAGTATTGGAATCCCGCTTATAGTTGTTTCACATTTGGGGAGGTAGATTTGGTACCTACTGTGGAAGAGTACACGGTTTTGCTTCGTAGCCAAAGGGTTCAGGTTGACAAAGTTTATTTCAGGGCCCCTAATGCACCGACTTTTGTAAAGAAGCTGATGAGTATCACTGGGATGAGTGAACAGTGGGTCACGACACGAATTCAACAAAAAGGTGAAGAAAAATGCATTCCTTGGGCGAGCTTGAGGGAGCTGATTGTGGCACATCCAGATACCAAGAGGAAAGTTGACATGTTCGCCTTAAGTATCTACGGCTTGGTAATTTTCCCCAAAGCTCTGAGGCATATAGATGAAGTGGTTACTGACCTATTCGATCGACTTGACAAGGGGTTACGCCGATTCAAACGATTCTTCTTTGAAACCTTTAGATCTTTGAACGCATATTGGAGAGCAGGTGAAGGTAGATTAATGAGATGCACGCAGCTATTGTTGGTTTGGTTCCAAAGCCATTTTACGGAAAGTAGACAGAGTTTCTTATCGGGTTTTTCTCGAGAATTACTCCCGTTAAAGGAGTTGGCGCCTACGCCCGTAAGAGATGACATATCGAGAAAAAGTTGGATCGCGCTTCTTCGTAACCTCCAGGAAAAGGGCGTTGAATGGAAAGCTCATTGGTTTATTCCCGACGAAATTCTCTACCGATCTTTGGAGTTATGATTGGGTTCCTCTCGCTAGGAATTCGGGAGCCATTGGGTATGCTCTCTCATTGGTGCTAAAGCAATACAAGTCAAGGCAATTTATATCGGCGACGCATGGGCTAACTATGTTTGAATTCTCGTATAGGGGGAATAATTATAAGAAGAGAGTTCGAGAAGTTTCTGAGGCTTGGAAGCAGGTTCACCGAATGAAGAGAGTTTCTGTAGGCCCAATGGCAACCCTCGAATATAATGCATAGTGGAGACAGAGAATCAATGATAATATCCCTAGACCGACACAAGATAGTGCTCGACCGATAGAAGAATACCTGCAAGTAGTCCCTTCCGAGTTGGAAATCTTGAAGCAAGACTTTGAAAGTAAAAATTCAGAGTTAGGGAAGAAAATAGAACATTTGGAAGAAGAAAATGCGCACTTGAGGTTAGATATTGATATCCAGAAATCAGAGGCCGAGACATTGAGGAAAGGGAAAAGAAAAGCCAAAGAGGATTTGGATAACTTGAAGACCGATTATAAAAGATTGCGCTTATCGATGAGGACTGCTGGGTTGGGTAAAACCTCAGAACAATGGCGTCAAGAACTTCAAGAAGAGAAAGCTAAGAAGGATACTCTGAAAAAGACCGTGTGTGAGAGTCAATGCGAAAATGAGGTATTAAGAGCTCGAGTAGCAGAATTAGAGAAGGCATTATGTCGAAGCCGCAACTCTACGAGGAAGCTAGAATCAAGCCTAAAACAGATTGAAGTGTTGAAAGGGAAGGTGGTAAAGCTCGAAACAGCGCTGCAAAATAGTGAGCTCCGGATCTAATTATTGGAGGCAGACAACCAGCAGCGAAAAGAACAGCTTCAAAGGTCTCAAAACCAGGTCAGAGAAAGAGACTACGTTATGGGTGAGGTCGTGGTTCAGATACGAGAGGTGGCCGACCATCTACAAACCTTAGCGGTTCAGGCTGATGTGTTAAGTGTAGTATATGAGCTAGAGTCAGATCGGGGTCGAGAGTTAGCTAGCCTTCTTGAGAAAGTTAAGGCTTTGAGCATAAGGGCTAGGTCGTATATGTGACTCTATTTTATGTAAAGGATTTTGTTTTTTAAATAAGTATTTTAAAAGAAATTGAACCAGAATCGACTCCTTTTATTTTTGAATTCATTCATTTGCATTGCACATCATGCATTTGCATTACATCACATCATATGCATTGAATATAATAAAAGAACCCTATTAACTAGAGATCATATTATAGAGATATCCTGGAACACCGCTACTACACTCGGAAAAAGACGAAAGCTATGGATCAAAGGATAGAAAAGTTAGAGCAGATACAGAAGGAGATGCAAGACCAACTGCAAGCTCAGATGCAAGACCAACTACAAACTCAGATGCAAGAACAGTTGGCCAAGATCCAACAGGACATGAGGGATCAAATTCTGGAATCCCAGAAAAGTATGATGAGCCAGTTAACGCAATTGTTGACTGGAGGGCAGGATAAAGGGAAAGGCCCTGCGGTCAATACTGGAGGTAATATTGAGGACTCTGCTTATCCTCCAGGTTTGACCCCTATAAATTCCCAAGTACAACCGCCAAGAGTGTCTGTCAATATCAGACCTCAGTATCAACCCGGTACCTCAGCGCCGGCAAACTTCTCGACAGGCTCGAGCTCCAACCATAGAGACAAATTGGCAAAGTCGATGGTCCCTGATTTCGATGATGCAGCAGAAGAGGAAAAAATAAGGGCAGAACTCCCAAAAGAGTTTGAGGATCGATGCAAATGGTTGGAGGAGAAGTTCAAAGCATTAGAAAGTACTGATTACCAATGTGAGGTGGATGCTAAGAAGCTGAGTCTAGTCCCAGATCTGGTACTTCCTCCGAAGTTCAAGATGCCGGAGTTTGAAAAGTACAACGGGACCAACTGCCCTGAGGCTCATATTACCATGTTCTGTCAGAGAATAACGGGATATGTCAACAACGACCAGTTGTTGATCCACTGTTTCTAGGATAGCTTGATTGGGGCTGCAGCAAAATGGTACAATCAGATGAGTTGTACTCAAATCAAATCGTGGAAAGATTTGGCACAGGCCTTCATGAAGCATTACAGCCATGTGACTTATATAGCGCCTGATAGGATTACGTTACAAAATATGGAAAAAAAAGTCAGGCGAAAGCTTCAGAAAATATGATCAGAGGTGGAGGGAGGTCGCTACGCAAGTCCAGCCACCGCTACTAGAAAAAGAAATGACCATGCTCTTCATAAATACCCTGAAAGTACCTTTCATCAATCACATGTTAGGGAGCGCGACTAAGAGTTTCGCAGACATGGTGATGTCCGGTGAAATGATACAGAATGCGATCAGATGTGGGAAAATAGAAGCAGGAGAGAGCACGAGAAGGGCGGCTCCGAAGAAAAGGGAAAGTGAAGTAGGTAATGTAAGCTCGGGTTATCCCAAACCCATTACTGTCAGTCAACCAAGAGCGGTAGCTGTGGGCCAGCAGGCCCTACCAAGATAAGAGCCCAACATGAGGCAGAAGACTGAGAAATTCCAATTTACTCCCATACCTGTGACGTATAGGGAGTTGTATAAACGTCGTATCCCCTTTCTACTTGAAGCCCCTGTAACCTCCATATCCTAAATGGTATGACACAAACGCTCAGTGTGAATACCATACGGATGTAGTAGGTCACTCGATAGAAAATTATACTTTATTCAAAAGGCTAGTCGAGAGGCTTATCAAGGCGGGTGTGGTAAAATTTAACGATGCACCTGGTGGGGGAAATTCGTTACCCAATCATACGGATAATGGGGTAAACGCGATAGTTGAGAACAGGGGGAGGAGAACCAAGCAGAGAGTTACTGAGGTCAGAACCTCATTGAGGGGGGTTTGGAAAGAAATGCAGAAAAGGGGGTTAGTTCTGCAAGAGAATGTGAACAGATCTCAAGATGCAAGGAACTACTGTGAGTTCCATGACAAGGGAGGCCACGAGATCCAGCAGTGCAACGAATTCAGAACCCTAGTACAAGGGTTAATGGATAATAAAGAGCTGAAGTTCTTTGAGTTTTCTGAAGAAGAGGATGTATGCGCCACAGAGGGGGGGTCTGCAGAGAGGGTCCCTAAGGTCAATCACCCAGTAGTGATTATCACACGACCAAGGGTCGACAAAGCAGGAGTGAAAATGGCACCGAGGGTTGTAATTCAAAAACCCGTGACTTTTCCTTATAAGGATACACTGATGGTTGTAATTCAAAAACCTGTGACTTTTCCTTATAAGGATAACAAAAGGGTACTTTAGAATTACAATTGCACTGTGACAGTTTCCGGGAAAGAGAGTTCGGCCAGCACGCCCAACCCAGAAGCCGAATTCTCTATGATCAGAGGGGGAGAAAAGAAAATCGGGTCAATGGTTAATGAACCAGTAACAGAAAGTGAAGCCAAAGAGTTTTTAAAGTTCCTAAAGCACAGTGAGTACAGTGTTGTGGAACAGTTACACAAGCAGTCAGCACGTATATCGGTACTAGCTCTACTTTTAAACTCGGAGGCACACCGTAATGCAGTGACAAAAGTGTTGAATGAAACCTATGTCGCTGATGACATTTCAGTAAATAAGTTGGACCGCCTTGTGGGTAACATAAGCGCAGACAATTTCATCTCTTTCAGTGATGATGAAATTCCACCAGGAGGCATGGGATCCACTAAGGCTTTGCACATCACTACCCGATGTAAAGGGTACACACTACCGGGGGTATTAATTGATAACGAATCAGCACTGAATGTCTTGCCTTTATCTACGCTGAATAGGTTGCCCGTAGACAACTCTCATATGAAATCATGCCACAATATAGTGAGAGCATTCGACGGCACCGAGAGGAAAGTAATGGGAAGGATTGAAATACCCCTCCTAATCGGGCCAAATACATATGAGGTAGACTTCCTCGTAATGGACATCAAACCCTCTTACAATTGTTTATTGGGGAGGCCCTGGATCCACTCAGCGGGAGCCGTACCATCATCATTGCACCAAAGGTTAAAGTTGGTGACAGAGGGCCGGTTGATAACTATAAATGCGGAGGAGGATATCATCGCGTCTGTTACTAGTAATGCACCGTACATAGAGAATGATACGGAGGCTATAGAGTGCTACTTCAGGTCGTTGGAGTTTGTAAATGCGACTTTTATCAGTGAAGGAAGCAAGATCCCGATGCCCAAAATCTCTGAAGCAACAAGGATGGGCCTCCAGCTGACAGTAGGAAGAGGAGCATTACCTGGGAAGGAACTCAAAAAATATCTCCAGGGGCCAGTCAGAGTGCCAGGATTGGTTGACAAACATGACCGCTTTGGTTTGGGGCATAAACCAGATGCCCAGCAAAAAAAGGAGGAGCTGGAGAAGAAGCGTGAAAGACGAAGGGCACGATTGAACGGTGCTGAGATCGAGTGGGGTTCAATAACTTTTCCCCATATTTATAATACATTCGTGTCGGGAGGAATTATCCATTCAGGGCCAGAAAATATGAATGAGGAAACGACTGATGAGATGATGAGAGCTTTGAGCATCAACGCCGTGTTAAAGGAGGATCCGAAGGAAGAGAACTTGGCGGGTATTCGCCCCTACGAGCCTGGGAGTGTTCTCGAACAACCGGATCATGGAAGCAATTCCTGTAGTTTTTAGGACTAAAACAGAGTAATGTTCAAAACACACTTGTTGTTTCAAGCCTAGAAACAATGAGAATCTTTTGTGAAATAGGCTCATGTTCAAGCATTGTTATTTTCAATAAAAAATGCATTTTTTTCCTTTCATACCGTGCAATCATTCTTTTATTCCTTTTCCATTCATAATCATAACATGAATAAGTTAAATCCATTTCATTGAATATTCTTTCATACCTATCATAGGTCCCCAAATATCAACGTCATGAGCGACACTGCTATGGACTCAGAATTCCCTTATGAGCGAGACATGTACCTAGAGGGATCCCGAGATTTTGCAGATGATGAAGATTGTAGCTTATCCCCGGATTTGTTAAGGATGGTAGAACGGGAAGAGAAGTTGATTCTACCTCACAGGGAGACAATTGAGAATGTGCTTCTAGAGGATGGAAAAGAGGTGAAAATTGGAACCTGCATAACCGAGGAAACAAGGCAGGACCTCATTAAACTTCTGCTTGAGTTTAAAGATGTCTTCGCATGGTCATATCAGGACATGCCAGGGTTGAGTGCTGACATTGCAGTATACCGTATCCCCATAAAAGAAGAATGCAAGCCGTTCCAACAGAAGCTTCGAAGGATGAGACCTGATGTGGCAGTAAAAATAAGAGAAGAGGTCAAGAAGCAATTCGATGCTAGGTTCTTACAAGTGGTGAATTACTCAGAATGGGTAGCCAATGTCGTCCATTTTCCTAAAAAAGATGGGAAAGTACGGATGTGCATCGATTACAGAGACTTAAACAAAGCTAGCCCAAAGGACAACTTTCCACTGCCTCACATTGACACTTTGGTGGATAACACGGCAGGGTATTCATTATTCTCCTTCATGGATGGGTTCTCTGGATACAATCAAATAAAGATGCATCCTAAAGACATGGAAAAGACCACCTTCATAACCTTATGGGGAACTTTTTGTTACAAAGTGATGCCATTTGGGTTAAAGAATGAGGGAGCAACATACCAAAGAGCCATGGTAACTTTGTTTCACGACATAATGTACAAGGAGGTCAAGGTCTACGTAGACGACATGATCGCGAAATCCCGAACAGAAAAGGAGCATGTGCATGTTTTGAAGAAGCTACTTTTGAGGTTGAGGAAATTTCAGTTGAAACTCAATCCAACCAAGTGTACTTTTGGGGCTAGGTCAAGAAAACTGTTCGGCTTCGTAGTCAGTGAAAAAGGAATTGAGGTCGACCCGGATAAAGTCAAGGTCGTACAAGAATTGCCTCCGCTGCATACTCAAAAGGAAGTCTGAGGCTTTCTAGGAAGACCGAATTACATTGCTCAGTTCATTTCTCAATTGACTGAGAAGTGTGACCCCATATTTCGTCTTCTTAAGAAACACAATCCAGGCATTTGGGACGATGAATGCCAGAAGGCATTTGACAAGATCAAGCAGTACTTGTCTAATACTCCAGTGCTAATGCCCCCTAGTCCGCATGTGCTATTGATTACGTATTTTGTGGTATTCGATAATTCAATAGGTGTGTGCTCTCGGCCAACATGATGAGACGGGGAAGAAAGAAAAGGCGATATATTACCTCAGTAAGAAATTCACTGAGTGTGAAATGAGATACTCGTCAATTGAGAAATTATGCTGCGCCTTGGTCTGGACAACTCGGAGGTTGAGGCAATACATGTTGTACCATACGACTTGGTTAATCTCAAAACTAGACCCTCTCAAGTACATGATGGAGTCAACAGATTTGAATGGGAGAATGGCCTGATGGCAAATTTTGCTCTCTGAATTTGACATAGTCTATGTGAACCAGAAGGCTGTGAAGGGGAATGCAATAGCTGATTTTCTAGCTAGTAGAGCGCTAGACGACTATGATCCTTTGAACTTTGATTTTCCCAATGAAGATTTGATGTTTGTAGCGACAACGGAAGAAGATACCCTAGAAGGTCATCCTTGGAAGTTGAACTTCGAATGAGCGTCAAATGCCGTTGGTAATGGAGTTGGGGCAATCCTAATATCCCCAAACGGAGATCATTATCCATTCACTTGCAAGTTGGATTTTAACTGCACGAACAATATGGCAGAATACGAGGCATGTATCATGGGAATTCGAGCAGCCATAGACCGTAGAGTCAAGGTACTAGAGGTGTATGGAGACTCCGCGTTGGTGATATATCAACTCAAAGGAGAATGGGAAACGAGAGATCCCAAATTGATCATTTACCGCAAGTTAGTGTTGGAACTAATTGAAGAGTTTGATGATATTACATTCTTTTACCTCCCGCGGGATGAAAACCTGTAACAACCCAAATTTGGGTCTAGTCGGAACAGTAGTTTCGAGACCACAAATTCGACGAGTAAAATTCTATTTTTATTATATTTTTACGGTCTAAAATTTTACGGGAAGATTTCGTAAAAATTTCATTCAAAAATTTCGACGTTTGAGCACTCAATTTAGTCAAAAGGACTAAATTGTAAAAAGTGCAAAAGTTTAGTTCTATATATTAGAGGTGTCAAATTACAATGAGTTTTAAATTGGAAGCCCTTAAAAGGTAATTAGACCATTGAATAACTTGATGGACAAAAATGGGCATGAATAGGACAAAATTGAAAGAAAAGTCTTAAGGGCATTTTTGTCATTTGGGTGTTTTAAGGCATAAAAGACAAAATTGAAACCCAAAAATCTGCTCATTCTCTTCTCCATGCTGCCGAATTTCTCAAGAAGCCATGGATAGGGTTTCAAGCTTTTTCAAAGCTCAATAGTAAGTGTTTTTGAACCCCGTTTTTATGTTTTTCGTATTTTTGAAATCCGGTAACTTAGTCTAGCTATTTCTACCATTAATTTGATCTAGAGTTTAATTTTAAAAATTGACCCATGTTGAATAATTGTGAATTTTGATGAATTATGGTAGATTATGCAAGTCTATGATTAGAGAAAAGAGTTTTATTAGATGATTTTCGATGAAATCGTATAAAAAGGGGTTAAATTGTAAAAGTTATAAATTGGTCATAAGTGTGTGAATTAGTGAGAATTTGATGTTGCCATAGAAGAGAAAAATGATCAGCATGTTACAAAACATAAGAATAAGGGCTGAAGTTTAATTTTCGAGTATTGGGTCAAAAGTGTAAATATGTAAAAGTTTAGGGGCAAAATTGTAATTTTGCAAAAGTTGAGTTAAGGACTGTTTTGAATAGTTCATTAATTAAATAAGTGAAATGTGATGTTTTAGACCCCGGAAAATGAGATTTGGACCTAGAACGGGAGGAAAATTGAAAATCGGGAAAGTTGATAAAATGGCCATTTTGGTATCGAGGTAAGTTCATATGGTTGAATTTATATGTTTATTTGTGAAGGATTGAATGATATAATGTGCTGTTAAATATGAATTTCCTGTAGAATTATGAAAATTATGATAAAATGAAAGAATAAAGGCGGTAATTCAAATTAGGAAAAATGCGGAATTGAGTACGTTAGTATCGTGATATGTGATGAATTGATTTGGATAAGACCATGGTTAATCCATGGAAAAGTGTGAAACGAGGTATGGTATCATCCATACTGAGTTGTGAAATGTAGGTATGGTATTAACCATACTTGAGCTAAGAAATGTAGGTATGGTATTTCCCATACCGAAGTTGTGAAATGTAGGTATGGTATCATCCATCTTGAAGTGTGAAACGTAGGTATGGTATCATCCATCCGAAGTTGTGAAATGTAGGTATGGTATTAACCATACTGAGCTAAGAAATGTAGGTAAGGTATTTCCCATACCGAAGTTGTGAAATGTAGGTATGGTATCATCCATCCGAAGGTGTGAAACGTAGGTATGGTATTAACCATCTTGAGTTAAGAAACGTAGGTATGGCATTTCCCATACCGAGTTGTGAAATGTAGGTATGGTATCATCCATCTGAGAAATGTGAAACGTAGGTATGGTATTAACCATCTTGAGTTAAGAACGTGGGTATGACATTTCCCATACCGAGTTGTGAAATGTAGGTATGGTATTTCAATGAGGAAAACCATATTGAGTTGTGAAGCGTGGCAATCGAGCAACGACGTACTCAATTTCGTAAGGCGTTTCCTAATTTGATAATAAGTAATACAAGAGGAGTGAACCTATTGAAAGAGATTGAGTAGTTGTTAATGTTGATCTCAACTATGTGAAGTATTATAACGAGTGGTTGTGAATGGCAGAGAACTATAGTAAATGCTTTGTTATTGTTTGGATATACCACGGTAACACAAGTTGATTTATTTACGTGGCACTAATTGGATATGCCACGATTACATGTTGATTTGAAAACATAGTGCTAAGTGGATATACCACGAATGTATATTTAATTCAGCAAGGTGGAGCAATATGCCAAAACCACCTATTCTTTGTTACATTCAAGCGTTCATTGAGAGATATGAATTTATTAAGTGAAATCGATGTGAAAATGTGGAAATTTTATTGAAAAGATGAAATTTGAGATAAAACAGTTTAATCAGTAGTAGATGGGTGACTTTGAAAAATCACCAAAAATAGTGGAAATTTAATTAGAAATTGGATGAGATATTTATTTAAAGCTTATTGAGTCTATTTTCATATAAAAGAAGCAGAGAAAACAAAGGATTTTTATATTTTGAGATATTTAAATTCTTGTGAGATTAGTTCAGAATGATTACGTGATCCCCTATTCTACATTGGAAAAATAATTAAAAATTGTACAAAAATAATTATGGAATATAAGTTATATGCCTGAAATCCTTAATGAGTCTAGTTTCAAATGAAATAAATTATAACATCATTTGAATTCTGTACAAGGTAAAAATTGATTCTTAGTGAAAAGTGGTCAGAATAGTCAAACAGTGAAACAGGGGAAAGTTTAATGAATAAACTGTACTAATTGGATAAGCCAAAAATTCTGGAAATTTTATGGTATGAAGATATGTGAGTCTATTTTCAGGGAAAATTAGCGGTTTGAAATTCGGAGTTTTGTAGCTTGAGATATAAATAATTTAGTGACTATGACTCAAGTAGACAGCTTAAGATGAACATGAGTAAATGGTGGAACTATGTGTAATTATGATTGCATTACCTTGAGAACTTGTTGTGAGGATTTGTCATGTTGAGGCTTTGATAAGGCTACAAATAAGTTGGGAAAGTAAGAACTTAGCATTATTTATGCAAGTTATGACAGCTTAGTAATAAGCTAAATTCATTGCTAATGCTTATTATTTTTACATGTGAACTTACTAAGCTTTATAAGCTTACCCCCTTTTCTTTTCTATGTTACAGAGTCCTACTAAATAAGCTCGGGTTAGAGGAGATCGCTTCACACTATCAAGCTAACTATAGGTATCTTTAATTATAAATGATTTAAGTTATGGCATGTATAGGGGCTTGACTAAGTCATTTTGTATATGTGTTAATTAATTTGACCAAATGTATTGTTAAGTCTAGTAATGCCTCGTACTCGGTTTCGGCATAGGATACGGGTAAGGGGTGTTACAAAACCAGATGGCTGACGCCTTAGCCACATTAGCTTCTATGATCAGAGTAAATGATCAGGAGGGTATGAAGCCTATCCAAATGAGTATCTATGAGACTTCGGCTCATTGCTGTAATATCGAGGAAGAGGAGGAGAGAGATGATCATCCTTGGTATCATGATATTCTGCGATATGTGAAGAGTCGTGAATACCCCGATCAAGCGACTGAAAATGAAAAGAGAACATTGAGAAGACTTGCCAGTGACTATGTTCTAGACGGAGAGATCCTGTATAAAAAGAGAAGGGATCAGGTGTTGCTAAGATGTGTCGATGCTGTAGAGGCTAAGAAAATCCTAGAAGAGGTCCATGAGGGTGTTTGTGGAACGCATGCCAATGGGTTTACAATGGCCAGGAAAATCATGAGATTCGGGTATTACTGGTCCACGATGGAAGGAGACTGCATCCGTTACGCCAAGAAGTGCCACAAGTGCCAGATTTATGGGGACAAGATCCATGTACCTCCTTCACCTCTTCATGTTATGACTTCTCCGTGGCCTTTCTCAATGTAGGGCATGGACGTCATTGGGCCGATCTCACCGAAAGCTTCTAATGGACATCGTTTCATCTTCGTGGTCATTGATTACTTCACCAAATGGGTAGAGGCAGCTTCATATGCTAATGTTATGAAGACGGCAGTTAGTAAGTTTTTGAAGAAAGAGATCATCTATCGCTACGGTATGCCGGAAAGGATCGTATCTGACAATGCTTTGAACTTAAATAACAGCGCGATAGCGGAAGTCTGCAGCCAGTTTAACATCAAGCACCATAACTCGTCGCCATATCGCCCAAAAATGAATGGCGCCGTTGAGGCAGCTAATAAAAATATCAAAAAGATTGTGAAGAAAATGGCTGAAACCTACAAGGATTGGCATGAAAAGTTACCGCTTGCCCTTTATGCTTACCGAACATCTGTTAGAACATCTACCGGGGCAACGCATTTCTCATTGGTTTACGGGATGGAGGCAGTCTTGCCTATCGAAGTTGAAATTCCTTCTCTCCGGGTTTTGTCAGAACTGAAGTTGGATAAAGTGGAATGGGTTCAATCTCGATATGATCAACTGAATCTTATTGAGGAAAAACGGCAAAGAGCCATCCGTCATGGTCAAATGTACCAGAAGCGGATGATGCGGGCTTACAACAAAAAGGTTCGCCCCAGAGTATTCATGTGGGAGACTTGGTATTGAAACAGATCCTCCCTATGCAAAAAGACTTCAGGGGAAAGTGGATGCCTAATTGGGAAGGACCTTATGTCGTAAAGAAGGCCTTCTCTGGGGGAGCATTGATACTCGCCGAGATGGACGGCAAAAGTCTGCCAAATCCAGTTAATGCAGACTCAGTCAAGAAGTATTTTGCTTAAGAAGGAAAATGGGCCAATGCGAAAACCCGCAAAGGGCGTCTTGAGTTAAAAAAAAAATGGAGAGGCCAAGGTGAAAACCCGCAAAGGGCACCTTGAGACCAAAGGAGCTTTGAATTGAAAACCCGTAAAGGGCGATTCAAATGTTTGGGGCATGCACTAGCCATCCTATACCTGAATTAACAAGTAGGAGATATGCTATACCTTCGGAGCATTAACAAAGAACCACAGATCTCCTAGACACATGTTGAACTCGGAATGGTTTTCAAAAGTTCGTACAGAGAAGATCAGGCTGTGATATCTTGGGCACCAATTCCACCCTTTTTCATTTTTTTTGTACCTTAGCAAAATTTTTTTCTTTTCTTTACAGGTTTTGTCCCGAATAAATTTCAAGTTTCATTCATATCTATAATATTTTTTTCTTTTTCAAGCATTTCATATTGAAATAATGATTAAGGAACTAGTAACGCTTTCACAAAAGAAGTTTTGTGCATTACTTTAAAAGTCTCTAAATAATACAATAATCTAAAACGGGTCAATTATTTAGAACTCACCAGGCTTAAAGGGCTCGGAACCCCTGAGATAAGAGTCTAAGCAGTGACAACATCTTCAGATTCTCTGTTAAAAGTATCAGCAGAACAAGAAGACATACAGCAGGAATATTGCCCTAACAAGCAGCGAGCAATGATAGCCCAAAAGTTAAAAAAATTGGATCATGCTCATGACATTTTGCATTCATCTATTCATTCACAATACATTTGTTTAGGAGCACTTTTCAATCATGACATCCTAATCATATTGGCATAAGCATAGACCCCATGAAATCAATTCTACAGGTAGGTTCCCCAGAGGACAATGCAGCAAAATTGATGGGAGTTACGAGGATAACAGATCTTATCTTCACTGAGCATGAGTGGAGCAGATCGAATACAGCAAGTATTATCTCCATGTATCGGCAATGGAGCAGACTGAAGTTTATAGCCTTATCTCCACTGAGCAGGAGTGGAGCAGGCTGAAGAATACAGATCTTATCTCTACTGAACAGGAGTAGAGCAGATCGAAGACAGTAAACCTTAATCCCCCAAGCAGTAGGGTAACAGGTTGGAAATTATAGCCTTATCTCTACTGAGCAGGAGTGGAGCAGGCTAAAAATACAGATCTTATCTTCACTGAGCAGGAGTGGAGTAGATCGAATACAGCAAGTCTTATCTCCATGTATCGGCAATGGAACAGACTGAAGTTCATAGCCTTATCTCCATTGAGCAGGAGTGGAGCAGGCTAAAGATAGTAGATCTTATCTCTACTGAGCAGGAGTGGGGCAGATCAAAAATGGTGAATCTTATCTCCATGTATCGGCAATGGAGCAGATTTAAGCCACTAGCCTTATCTCGACTGAGCAGGAGTGGAGCAGGCTAAAGCACGCAGATCTTATCTCCACTGGGCAGGAGTGGAGCAGATCGAATATAGCAGATCCTATCTCCACTGAGCAGGAGTGGAGCGGATCGAAGATGACGAATCTTATCTTCATGTATCGGAAATGGAGCAGATTCAAACCACCAGCCTAACCCCTTAAGCAGTACGGTAACAGGCCAAAAATTACAGATCTTATCTTCACTGAGCAGGAGTGGAGCAGATCGAAAGTAGCAAGTCTTATCTCCATGTATCGGCAATGGAGAAGACTAAAGTTTATAGCCTTATCTCCACTGAGCAGGAGTGGAGCAGGCTGAAGATACAGATCTTATCTCCACTGAGCAGGAGTGGATTAGATCGAAAGCGGCAAGTCTTATCTCCATGTATCGGCAATGGAGCAGACTGAAGTTTATAGCCTTATCTCCACTGAGCAGGAGTGGAGCAGGTTGAAAATACGGATCTTATCTCCACTGAGCAGTAGTGAAGTAGACCGAAATGAAATTCCTATACCCTTGAAGATGCAGTGGGTCAAAGCAAGGCTACCTGAAGAAAGGAAACATCAAGTCAGGACTCAGCAATACCGGGCAAAATTGGCCCTCTTAAAGTCTTTGCTCTATTCTCTTTACACGACAACGAGCAAAGAGGGGCAGCTGTAAGGACCAATTTCTGGCCCGGGCCCAATACCTCAAGTTAAACAGTAAACACAAACCCAAAATAGTCCAGGGCCTATTATTTTTAACAGAGTCCAAAATGAGGCCCAATGGTCTAAAGAAATAAAGCATAAAATAAAAAAACCCTAGGGTTTCCAGCATTACTAGCGCCGCAACTATCCCACCTCAGCTAGTCCTCGCGCGCAAGACACGGCCCTCTCGCGGCGTGCAGCGATCCACGACTCCACATCGGAGGCATGAGCCACCACGCACCTATAAGCAGCAAAGCGTGATAGTTGTAAAACAGGCTATAAAAAGCCAAATCAAATCAGTAAATATTACGTTTTTTTTACGAAATATACACAGTCTCTCTACTTTTCTACAAATACAAGAATCTGAGACGATTTCTCACGAATAAAAAGCAAAAGCGAGTTACATAGGAAATACACAAGGAATACCCCACAAATTTTCGAGAGATATCAACACAATACCGGTAGAATTGAGCAAACTTTTGGCGAAAATAGGTGAATATTTGAATAGAAAACAATTTTCGAAAGTGATTTGCACAAATCTCTATTTTATATAGTTCTCTTTTTAAAAAAAAATTCAAAAAACAAGAGGGGAAGAAGCTTACCAGGCCATCGGTCTTGCGCGCTCGGGATCGGTTGCCGGATCGGCGGTGACGTGGTGACGAAGGGAAGGGGTTCAAACCCTAAAAATTTTTAATAGAAGGGGGTTCTGGTTTTTCATTTTTGAAGCAGAAAGGGAAAAGGAAGGAAAGGTTTTTTTTGGCTTTTAAAACATGAAACGCACGACCACATGTGGATTTGTGCAATTTTACCCAAAATGGGTAAATTGTGCATTTGGTCCTCTCTTTTACGCCCCTGTTTTGATTGCATCCCCTTTCAGCTTTCTTCTATTTTTTAAATTTGCCCCTGAATTTTACACACCGCTTCGATTTGGTCCGCATTCCGGCACAGTATTTGGGGCTTAGAATAATTTTGTTTTCAGTCCCTATAGCTGGCGCGCATTGCAAATTCATCCTTTTTTACCCTTTTATTAATTTTAATATTATTATTGTGACTATAATTACTATTATTCTTGTTCGTTTTTTACCATTATTATTACTGTTAATTTTTTATTATTATTACTATAATCATATTTATTTTTAGTACTATATTTATTGTTATCAATACCCCTATTTATATGCATTATTATATTTATTAGTAAAATAGTTTTATTATATTTTATTATATGTATTACGTCTATTATTCTTATTATTATTATCACTATTTATACTATTCTATTATTTTACCATATATGTACACACTATTATTATTTTTATTATTTCTACCATATTACTATTGTTTTTATTACCAATGTTATTGTTATTACTACTAATTAGTGTATTATTTTTTTTCTTGCAATTATTATTTTAACATCACCATTACCATGCCCTTTTTTATATTATTCTATCCATTAGAATTATTATCTTTATTTATTTGTCATTATTTATATATGTACATATATTATTTTTATGTTTGTTATTCCCATTATTGTCCTCCCTTATTATCACCGTGTTTTTATTTCCACGTTTTTATTTTTGCTTTTTTCCAAAAACTTAAAAAATGTTTCATAAAGGAAATTTTGTGTGTTTGGAAGTTCGGGAAATCGTGTCCAATCGTGCTGGGCTTCGATTTTTCGTTCGTCTAGATCGCTAAATATCCCTTAAAGATTTTGATTATGTTTTTTTGAAAATAAGGCAATGTTTCGTGTTTGGAGGTTTGAGAGATTCGTACCCAATCGTGCTGGGTCTCGATTTTCTATTCGTCCAAATGACCAAATATCCTTCGGAGGTTTTGACCGAGGTTTCTTAAATAAAGGCAATATTTCATGATTGAAAATTCAAGGAATCGTACCCAATCGTGCTGGGTTTCAGTTTTTAGTTTTGCCAAATAGTGAAATACCATTTTCAAATTGCAATACATGAATTTTGGAAATCATGAAATGATCTTGGTATTGAGGGTTTGAAACATCGTGTCCTATCGTGCTGGGTGTGGTATTTCAACTCCTCGGAGCAAGAGAGTTTCGATATCCAATTCGAGTTATCCAAACATTTTTTTAAAAATTCATATTTTAAAATATTTTCTAATTTTTGATATTAAGGACATTAATCAATCAATACGGTACCAATTTTTGGGCGTTGCGAGGGTACTAATCCCTCCTCATGCGTAACCGACTCCCGGACCCGTTTTCTTGAAATTCGTAGACCAAAACATTTTCAAAAGTGGCCCAATCGCACTTCAAAAAAAAAGATTGGTGGCGACTCCATTTTCCTTTTTAAAGTCGGCCCGTTTTCCAAACAAAAAAATGGTTTCGACACTTGGCATCAATACCGCGATGATGGTCAGCATTTTCCAAAGCCTGGAACTTTTCTTCCAACCATCTACAGCGATCCTCCAACTTCCTTGAGGATTCAATTCTTAATCCCTCTCTGTCCAAATCCGTGATAACGGGATTGGCTGGGTTATCTCCTGGGTTAGATCCTGAGCCGACCTGGAAGTTTATGGGCGGTCTATTATCAGCTTGCCCCTGTTGAGGCCTAATTGTGACAGGTGGCCTTTGGGGATACTCTTCAGGTTGTGGTGGGGTAAAACCCGGGGGATTGCCTTCGCTCTCTTCTCCAGTAATGGCCATGGGACTCTTTCCTTTTTCCAGCATCCCACTCATCATCTGGGCCATTTGGGCCATCATGTTCCTCTATGCCTCCAACATTTGGTCCATCATCTATTGTTAGAGTTTTGTCATTTGCTCTTGCATCTGGTCTTGCATATCTTTTTAGAATTGTTCCATTCTTTGATTCATTTTTTTCGATTTGGCGTGTACAGTAAGGATGTTCGACTTCAGATTTTTCTTTTCTCTCTTTCTCTCCTTTTTTTCTGAAATAACTTCAACTAATTAAGGTCTTTCTACAAATTTTAATGCATGTAATATGATGTAATGCAAATGCATGAAATGCGATACAAATGCATGGAATGAATGCAAAAAGAAAAAAGAGGTGTTGATTATGAATTCAATTCTATTAGAAGAACTTTTCTAGAAAATACGTTTCTTTACATAAAACGGATTGCATATACGGCTTTGTCCTCATAGTCCAAGTGAAAACCAATCCTCTTCTTCGTATCCGGAGGCTATGGTTGTGTCCCGTGAACTTTCTCAATAGATGCCTCTTCTAGCTCCTTGTTGCTTGGTTCAGGCCGTACCTCTTCACTCGCTTATCCTCTGCGATGTTCATAAGTTTTTTTAAGAAAATTGAGACATGATGACTCTCGAATAATCCTTGTCGGCTTGAATCATCGGGCAAAGTCTTGTATTCTTCTGCGGGCTATCAGCCCTCTCTCGTGTTTACTTGGACTATGTTCGAACGACCGTATTATAATCCACTTTATCAAGTAACACATTTCCTTATGACAAACTCCTCTATTTAGTAATCGAATATTAATCAACACCTCATTTCTATGATGATGCAATGCAATGCAATCAAAATAGGAGAAAACACGTTAGTACAAGAGAAATAAACAACACATAATGCACATGCAGGTAACCACTAGAGTTTGGTGTGGCTCTATCTAGGATAGGTTCCTAGGTCTCTCTATATGTGGTTCGGTTCTAAGGTAAGGGTACCCGAACCAGCAGATTCCTCAATCTTCACCCATTATAGGCTTACATAGATCGAGTTCGGTTCGGAGGAATACATTTCCCTATGGCCATGCGGAGGTGAAAACCTCACGAAGACATAAGTACGGATGTATCCCGGAAGCAATCCACTAGCCCATGCGGAGGTGAAAACCTCACGAAGGCATAGTTTCTTACTCCCACTTAAGAGGGTGCGACCACAACGGTTATGCAATGCAATGTGCGCAAGAAAACAACAAACACATGCAACAAAAGGATCGTAATTTTCAAATCAAATTTTTAAATTTTCAAATTGAATTTTGAAATTTTCGACATCGGATGACAGAAAATAATCAATTTACTACCGACTCTCTTTATGTCCCCGATTGGAGTCGCCAAGTTCGTCGTAACCATTTTTTTGAAAAACGGGGGTCGACTTTGGTTTTGAAAATGGAAACGGGAATACTGGAGTCGTCACCAATCCTTTTTGATGAGGTGTGATCGGGTCACCTCTTAAAACGGTTGTTTTTAATAAATAGTTTGATTTATCAAAACAACAATTTCGGTCTACAAAACTCAGAAAACGGATTCGGGAGTCGGTTACGTACGAGGAAGGATTAGCACCCTCGTCACGCCCAAAATTGGTACCAAATTGATTAATTAGTGTCTTAATGTCGAAAATTGAAAATTTAAAAAAGATTTTAAAAATACGATCTCTTTTTAAAATATTTGAATTTACTCGAATTGGATATTAAGATTCTCTCGCTCCGAAGGAATGAAATGTCGCATCCAGCACGATAGGACACGACAATTTAAATCCTCGAATCCAAGATCATCTCATGATTCCCGAGACTCATGCATTGAAAATATCAAAAGGATATTCGATTATTTGTCAAGTGAGAAACGGGAACCCAGTAAGTTAGGGCTCGATTTCTCGAAATTCCAAACACGAAACATTGCCTTGTTTTTTAGAAAATATGGACAAAATTTTAAAAGGATATTTAGTTATTTGGTCAAACGGAAAATCGAAACCCAACACGATAAGGCACGATTTATCGAATTTTCAAATACGAAATATTGCCTTATTTTTATGGAAAAAAACTTATCTCGGGGTATCTAGATATCGTGTCCAGTAAGTTAGGGCACAACATTTCGAATTTCTGAGAACAAGTATTTTATTCAAAACTTGTATTGCGATTTTAAAAAGGATATTTCATTGTTTAGATTTAATGAGAAAAATCGGAACCCAGTAAGTTAGGGCTCGATTTTCTCGAATCTTTTAATACGAAATATCGATTACTAGAAAACTTGATGAATCGGGTAAAAGTTAATGTGACAAGTTTATAATGAAATGTAAAAACAAATTACAATACGGATATGCGTAGCAAAAATGGAAATAAATGCGTTTAGTACGAATGATAGTATAAAGAACGAAAATGAAATAGAATAAAATGTACGAATCAAAAATGAAGATAATGAAAAATAAAGTAAGAAAATAAAAAAAATAATTATAAGTATAAATACGAAAAAAAATATAATTATAATAGTAATAAAAATAAAAATAATAACAATAATAGCAAAAACAATAATAGAAATGATAATAAGTATACTAATAGTAAAGAGCAAATAATAATAATGAAATAATAAAACTAATAATAATAATAAAATGATAATAAAACAATAATAATAAGACAACACTAATAAAATAAAGAATAATAGCCTATAAAATGATAATAATAATAACGACAGTAGTTTTAACAAGAATGATAAAAATAATAAAAGTAATAATAATAATAGTGGTAACAAAATAAAAATAAAAATAAATAATAATAGTAATAATAATGTAAAAAAACCATTAATGAAAATAAATAACATTTAAAGGGAAATAAACAATTTAAAAGATATAATATTAAATATTAATTAAAAAAGGGGAATAATTAGGAAACTCAATAAACGAATAATTAAATGAAAATAATTAATGGACTGTATTGAAAACAGAATAAAAGTCAGGGGGCTGGAATTGCAATAAATAAAAAAAAGGCGAATAAGGACCACAACGCCACGCGCATAAACTCGTGAGGACCAAATGGGTAAATAACCCAATCCCTAAATGCGTGACGTTTCAAATGGCCCAGGCGCGGATTGAATTGAAATGAAACGGAAATAACAGGGCAAAATCGCAAAAAAGGAAAACGCGAAATGGGACTTGATCCAATAGCGCCGCAAAAAGATGGGGACCGATCACGCAAATATTCCTTTTAAGGAATATGCGCAGTAAGCCTGTTAACCAAACGGTGCCGTTTTGCAAAATATTTAAAAGCCCCAAATCTCATTTTTTATTCCTTTGCAGATCTCCCTTTTCAGAAAAACTCCAAGAGAAAAAAAAAACTCATTCTCTCCCTCTCCCTTTTGTGCCCGACGATCGGGCTTCCTCCATCACCGTCGCACCACCGCGCCACCACCATACTCGGTGGTCGATGATGCACAGAGATGGGCCCTTAGCCCTGTTTGAAACCCCCACTTCGAAAGCTAGCCTTCGACGCTCCATCCTAAACGGAAGAGGAGACTTTCGGTCCCCTTTTTAAAATCGAATGCAGCGACGACAACGCCCTCCGACGCCGCATCCGTGGGGTTCCGGTGAAGGTCCCTCTGCCTTCCTCTTTTTGATTTTGTTTATAAAAGATTTAAAACAGATAAAATAAAAATGAATAATAAAGAACAGTAAACGAAAAAAATTAACCTTTAAAGTTTTTTTTGCTTTTTGATTTCTCAGTGTTCGTATTTTGTTTTTTTGAATTCAGAAAATCCGCCCTATTACAATAGTTTTGGATCGGCTTTTATAGCCGAAAATGCCTTTACTTTCTGTCTTTTCTCCTCTTTTCTTACATGTGCAAGTTGCGGTGGAGCAGGTGGTGGAGGCGACGGGCAGGTGGCTGGTGTCAGAAGCAGAGCAAATGGGCAGAAGACCCTAGGTACGGCGCACCTAGGGTTTGTTCACTTTTTTTTGTTTGTTTTTTTTGATTTAGGGTTTGTTTAGTTTGGGCTTTTTGGGGTGATTGATTTTGGTTTGGTTTTATAGTTTTGGTCTGGTTTGTATTGGTTTATGGGTTTGGGTTCTGTTGGGTTGTTGTAAAATGGGCCGGGTAAAAATGGGCTTGTACAATTAATTTTAGGATGTCTAAAATGGTATTCACAAGTTTGTTGAGAGTTTTGGAGACAAGATACAACTTGCAAACTTCAAGAAACATATCTTCTAGTGAAATGTTGGGAATTTTTTTATACATCTTGGGCACGGTGCAAAAGTTTCCCAATGTCGAGAAAGATTTCAAAGGTCTGGATCAACAATAAGTCGATACTTTGCAATTGTGCTTGAGAAAGTTTCAAGGATGGCCACTGATCTAATTGCACCCGAAGATCCTTTTTTTAGCTCAATACCCGAACAAATACGTAATGATTCTAGATATATGCCGCATTTTAAGGTTAAAATTTAATTTTATATTACTATATTTTAATATTTTTGGTCGACTAAAAATATGCACGAGACTAATATGATTATTTGTTCAGGATTGCATAGGTGCAATTGATGGTACTCATATTGCCGCTATTCTTCCACCAAATGAACAAATTCCCTATATTGGAAGAAAATGTATCCCGACTCAAAATGTTATGGTAGTATGTGATTTTAATATGTGTTTCACCTTTGTCATGGCTGGATGGGAAGGATCGGCAAATGATACTAGAATATTTCTTGATGCAATTCGAGATCCAAAATACAAATTTTCGCACCCACCAAATGGTTAGATATTTTATTTATATGTGATTTTTTAAATAATAAAGTATAAGTTCTTTAATTGATAATTTTTATAAAAAAATTCTTGAATTAATTGTTTGTTATATTATGACATGTAGGAAAATATTATCTTGTTGATTCTGGATATCCTCAAATGAAAGGTTATCTTGGACCATATAGAGGTCAGCGATATCATTTACCTGACTTTCGTAGAGGTAGACCGGTATCTGGTAAAGAAGAGATATTCAATCATTCACATTCATCATTACGTAGTGTGATTGAACGAACTTTTGGTGTTTTTTGAAAAAAAATGGGTCATTTTAAGGGATATGCCAAGTAATAGTTTTGAAAAGTAATAGTTTTGAAAAGCAAACGATGACCGTTGTTGCTACAATAACGATACACAATTTTATCCGAAAACATGCCGGTCGAAATGATGCAGATTTTATGGAATACGAAGATATTAACTGGGCATATGAGAATATTATTGATTCAGAAAATGCGCATGGTCGAGAAAGTGATGATGATGACGACGACGATGATGATGGTGATGATGACGGTGAATCAAACAATTCAAGTGGTTTTGAAATGGAATTAACAAGAGATGCTATAGCTTCTAGTTTAATGAATTCACTTTAAATTGTAAATGCTATTGTAAAACTTTTAGTATTTATATTTGGTATATAAATATTATCCCTTTTTGAAACTTTAATCCAAATATATGTAATATTTTAATTTGTTAAGTTTATGTTTTCAATGTTATGTTAATATCTAATATGAGTTATATATTCAAATACATTTTAAAATAAAATAATACAAATGTGTTAAAAGCATTAACTAAAAATAAAAAATAATTTTTAAAATAATACAATTGTGTCAATATCTAGTTACAAATATTTAATTATTATATTTAAATATTTAAATATAATTTATATATTCTAATTAAATTTAATAAATAATTAATATTAAATACTTAAAAATATTTAAAATTAATATTATATATTAAAATATTAACAATAAGTTATAATAAATTATTTTTTATATTTTTGTTAAAATATTATAATATTAACTAATTTAAACATTATTTAAATCAAAATTTTCAAAATCATTTAGGAAAGATTACAAGGTAGAAGTGAATTCTAATTGAACCAGTGATTTTCCGGTGATGATTTTCCTACCTATTTTCTGATACATCGCTGATTATTCAGAGTTCATCACCATTTTTGTGTTGTATTTTACCAAAACAATTTATTTTTTTATATTAGTAGTGTAGAGATATTAGTTTAATTTATGTAAATAAATATTTAGTTTGAATTTAGAGTTTAAAAATAAATACGAAAATTCAAAAAGATACTGCAAAAATATTGCTTTCTACCAAGGTTTTTCGATTACTCAAAGGACAGTTTGGTTTCGCCAAGACACTGTTCTTCTCTGGTGTTGGTGTTGTTGGGTTGATGGCTTCAGCTGTGCCTCATCACCACAACTGTTTCTCCCCGTCACCAGCTCCGCCTAGGGTTCCACCTCCGCCTTCAAGGTACCCCCATCTATTACTTTCCATTTCCCAGCTGAGAAATCCCATCAAATTTATCTTTAAGGAAAAAAAAAAAAAAAAGAGAGAATAAAAAGATTGCTTCTTTGATTCTTATGTCATTCAGAAACTCTGTCATCTATGTAATGTGTCTAGATTGAAGCATGTATGGTCTGAAACAACTTCCAAACCCATGAGAACTAGCAATTTTCGATTTGCAAATGATTCTGTCTGTCCTTCGTGTTCATCTTACTTATTCTTCAATGGGGAAGAACAAAGAAAAGAGTTTGGAAATGCGGGTAATAGTGGATCATCCAATATAGATACTTACAGGAGAAATTCATTTAACACAAGGAAATTGCCCAACGCCCTTATAGATGTTAATGTGTTGTAAGTTTTCGCTTGTGAAAACTACTACATGTTCATTCAACAAAAGATTGAATTGTCTGTATAAAAACGAAAAGTAAATTATATGATTTGCAGAATTTATGTTGCACAATTGGCAACGCAAGGGAAGCTCTTGCTTTGGTTTCATTGTAGTTTTAGAAACTGTGGGTTGATATTTGATTACTGGTTATGCATATTCTATTTTGACTCTGTCAAAGAAAACTAGGTGCCGCTACAAGTTACTGGTTCTTCCAAGCACCCGCAGTTGGTACATCAGGCACAATATTTAGATTAGTAAGTCACCTCGAACTTATTCGCAAAATAAGATTAATGTTCATAAGAACCTCTTCCAACTAATGAATCTCTGCCTTGAAAATTTAGGTTTTCTTTTTTCATTTTCTTTTGAAATAGATTTTTTGCTTTTATTGCCTGTCTTTGTCTCATTTGGCATTCTCTTGGTTGTCTAGGTTGGTTCTGTTGCTGTGTTTGTAACTAGATATATAGGTATGATCAGAGATGCCAAAGAAGATCTGCAACACAGCACAAATTATTTCCACAAACCCAGTATGATTCTAAGTTTTCGCTACTCTATGTTTGAGAACCTAAAACCATATAATTACCTATCAAAAAACCCGTCTCATGCATACCAAATGCAGTCCCTAGAGTTAGATGCCTTCGTAAGTCTAGATTTATTCAAGTTTCTGCTATGTTACTGCTTGATACAATGATTTCCTTGAAGAAAATCGTAGTATCTAGTAATCCTCCTGCCTACTTTCATAGTGCATCAAGTGCTTTTGCTCTTAAATTTCCGAGCTCAGTGGTAATGAATGTTGATCATGCAGGTTATTAGGCTAATGTCAAGAGGCACCAATAAATGTGGTTATGTAAGTCTTAACTACCATGCCTTCTTGTACGTGTACTTATAGTATACCCGTATTTAAAGTAACGGTTTTCTATCATAAGAATCTCCTTATACTTCATTAATACAGACATTTACAGTTTTACTTCCAAGATTGTTTCATATCTTAACTTACAATTTCAGATAGGAGGCTTGATTGGAGGAGCCGCAGTTTACTGGTCTGTAGGACCTGCATGGAAGTATGAATCTATGGCCAGCAATGGCCAAAGAATATTCTCAGACTGAAAACCATTTTTTACCTTACTGACAGAAAGCTGAAACTTCAATGAACAAGTATTGACAATTGTGACACAGGCTCTGATTTAAATTGGTTGTAGCTATACTATATGCAAAGTATAGCAAGGGGTTTGCAAAGTAGAAGTGAATTCTAATCGAATCAATGATTTACCAGAAAATAATCGAAGGGATGATGGTGATTTCCCTAGCTATTTTCTGATACATCACTGACCGTTCAGAGTTCACCCCCATTTCTATATTGCATTTTAGCAAAACAATCTGTTTTCTGATATCTGTAGTGTGGTGAAGTTTGAAGTGAAGATGGCCTTTTTTTATACTGAAGCTCGTTGAATCTTGACCATTGATTTATGATTATTACACTTAATCATATCCGTTTAAAAATGGGAAACTTAATTAATGCTAACATTTATAAAAATTCCTTATATGGCATTATGCATATCCACCACCTACCACTTTAGATTATCATTTAGTGTTAGTGAAATATAAGTTGCTGTTTATCTTTACTAATACAAAAAAATATAACCGCGTTTGGTGCATGAGTTAATCGTACACAATAAAATTATGGAATTATATTAGATTTTTTAGAAAATACAACTTGAACTACATGCAGGGAGGCTCAAGTGGTATCATACTTGCAAGTAGATTGCCTTATGCCTTAGGTTGGTGCTTCAAGCCTCCTCACACATAAATGATTTCCATAATTAATGTTAGACACTATACTGGCACCTCTCCAGTGAGTTTTGCAGGTCATATCTCCGTCAACCGAGGTGCTCTCGACTCTACGAACCCACGCCTACGGCAGGCCTCTTAAAGCAGTCGGGCTCTCAGCAAATTCAGAAGGATAAAACTCCGCCACGGGAAGAATACCTTACATTGTTAGGGGTTCAATTGCCTTATTGACCAAAAGAGAGATTTGGAGGTTGGCCACATCTTCTCTTTTGCATGCTAATATTGGACGCCTTATGGTATGGCTTCGAATTAGATGGTTTCAAATTACTCAACTAGGAAGTTTATTTCTATATTTGATTTAATAGAATTTTTTATTTTCAGGTCAATTGTTATTCTTTGAATTCTGATGGACCTAGGATGGAGAATTTAAGCGGTCCAAGGAGATTCCTTGTAGTTTACTTCACCTCTGCTCTTTCAAGTAACAACTCTTAAACTCATTAGAGTACCTTATAAATTGCTGGTTGTGCAAAGCACCTGCTGTTGGTGCATTAGGTGCAATCTTTGGATTAGTAAGTCATCTTGAACTTATTCACAAAATAAGATTAATGTTGATAAGAACCAGTTCCAACTAATGACTGTCCGCTTTTAAAATCTAGGTTTTCTTTCTTTTTTTGTTTTTCTTTTTTGCTTGGGAAATTGATTGTTTGCTTTTATCGCCGGTCTTTTTCTCATTTGACAATCTCTTGGCTGTTTAAGTTTGTTTTGTTGCTGTGTTTGTCTTGAGACAGAGGTATGATCAGAGATCCCAAACACTGTATGATTCGAAGCTTTCGCAATTCAATGTTTGAGATTCGGAGGAACCATATAAAGACATGTCAATAAACCCATCTCATATATACCAAATGCAGTCCCTAGAGTTGATGCCTTAGTAAGTCTAGATTTATTCAAGTTTCTGTTATGTTACTGGTGTGATACAATGAGTACCCTGAAAAAAGGTGTAGTCTCTACCGTCCTCAAGCGGACTTTTCTTAACGCATCAAATGCTTTTGCACCTGCATTTCGGAGGTTAGTGGTACTGGTAATGAATGTTGATCATGCAGGTTATTGGGGTAATAATGTCTAGAGGCATTGATAATAGGGGACACATAAGTTGTAACTATTACACGTCTGCTTGTAGTATACCCCTATTCAATTGAAAAAATAATTTAATTAATGAGAAAAGTAAATAATATTTAATTTATGAGTTAATTTAATAATTAACTTGAAGCCCAATTAAGCCCGGTTTAACAGAGAGGAGTTGGCATTTTCTAATCCTAGAGAGGGCTTGTTGCGGCCCAGTATAGAACACTCATTATGGGAGTTGTATTTTTCTTTTTAAAATATTATATTTTAATTATTTCTTTTTCTATTGAGACTATAAGTATGATATTGAGGGCTAAGTCAAAATACACACTTCTCCACATCTGTTAATTTTCTCTTTTTCACAACAATTCTTCTTTCCGTTTTTAGCCCAAAATTTTAAATTTTCATGGATGTCCACTCTTGCAAATTGAGATCAATAATAACAGAAAATAAGGTGATCCAAAGCCAAGAATGATTCAATCTACTTCCTACATAACATAAATACAATTCAAATTGTACAATGTTTATGGTGTAAATCAAATAATCGAATTCCCTGAAACTCTCTTCTTTGATTAAATTTTGATAAGATGTGATTTTTTTTTGCATATACACATTTTATGTATTATATGTATGAATGTTTCAAGTTTGTAATGTAGATTATCATTATCCCATAGGTTTTATTTTATTTTATTTTTTGGTAAGGAAATATAAAAATCACTCACAAAGACAAATCAGTTACACTACAAACAAGCTGTCCATCAATCCGAAATTGTTCAATGATTTCTATCGGGATCTCCTTGAACCTTTTAGAACCATACAGGAATTTTTGCATTTCATCGGCCAAAGTATAAGTTGTAGCATTGGCTTCTATTAGAACCTTCTGTATGATCACCTGCCACTCTCTTCTACAAAATTCTTGTATTTTTAGAACAAAGTCCCTATTCAATTGACCGCGAGACTTATCTTAAATTGTCATAAGAGCTTGAGCACAATCCGTTTTAACAATAATATTATCCCATTTCGCATCCTAAGCCAACATAAGAGCATAATAATTTGCCCAAAGTTCTACATGCTCGACACTACACCTTCAAATGTTCCTCACCATGCCTCCAAGCCATCTACCCACATCATCTCTAACCACCACTGCAGCCAAAGCAAACCCCAAACTCAAGGATCTCACCCCACCCGTGTTTAACTTAATGTAGCCCAACGATGGAGGTTTCCATTGTCTTAGTCTCGTAAAATTATCAACAGAGGGCATAAGACTATGCTTAATAGATTTCTCCCAACACCACGAAGATTGAAGAATGTGAGCCGAAAATGGATTATGTTCTTTGTAACTAGACGACTTTCGATGAAACTTGGGAAAGCATGGTGGACACATAAATCTATAAACAAAGAAAACAAACACAACCGAGTGGGAGGACGAGGCATCGTGCCCCAACCAAACACACGACAACATCAGAGTGCGAAGGCATCAACACCCTAGTGCAAAGCCCAGCACGTAGGAGCATCGGGGCATTGCACCCAAGCATGATGTGCACCAACCGCATAAGCCGAGGCTATCGCAGCACCAGCATGTAGGGTAACTAAGGTCATTGTAATCCTAGCTGCAGGACAAGTGCACGGACAGGAAATAGAGCCGAGGCCATCACAACCCCAATGGAACCCACAACCGAGGCGGCCAAGGACATTATGCCCCAAGCCAAGCGCCTTAAGGCACAAGACTACACAACAACATAGCCCAATTGAGTGGCATAAAACGCCAATGCCTTCATGTAAGCAAGAAGTGTGATGGGATCGTCAACAAGCTTGCACAAGCGATGAGCGACAACAATAGTGACGGTTGCAACGACACCGTGTGATGGCTATAAGTTTAAAGGTTTGTGATTATTTTGGGGAATCACATGAAAACCAAAGTTTACTTTGGGAATAATTGTAATTTCTTTTTTATTATAATATTTTTTCCTTGGGATGAAACCAAATCTTTAGCCGGTCAAAGTCTATATTTTTATGGTTCAATATTTTCGAATATTATGAATGTAAAAATAATTATTTTAGATAAGCAAAAAATTTGAAAAATAAATTAAAAATAATACTCAAGTTATTGATATTATGTTGATAGTCAAATTATTAATATTATGGTCATATATAACAAAATTAAAATGATATTTAATTTATTTGAAAGTAAATGATATTTTATTTTAATATATAAATCATATTTTAGTTATTAAAATTAGATACAAACATTACTCTTGAATTTCACAAACAAATCTGTCTAAATCTTTCATTTCTAGAGATTTTCCAAAGTTGAGAGATGGTAAAAAAGGGCAACTAGCATAGGTATAACCACAAAATTCACCTACATAAGCACTTGCACTTGAGTAAATGCTTCAATGCTAGACCCTACAAACTTCCTAGCTTAAACTAATATTTATTTACAGATCAAAACAGTTAAAAAAAAACATGAAAGCAACTAGCATTATACGAGTGCAAATTTCACCTATGGTAGAGCATATGAGTAAGCATTGTCAATGCATACTGCAATTACTTTCATGTTTATACTACCATTTATAGACCAAAATAGTCTAGCACATAAAGAAGGCAATTTTATGATGCAAGTTCATTGTCAATGATACCTCCGAGTACGAACGTTGTTCACCTTCCATTGTGGCTCATATTGTAGATGATCCTCCAATTTCACCAGGTTGAACTTGTAAACATATTTACCAGAGTCCATTCTAATTTCTTTCCAACAATGGTTCACTTGGTACAAGCCTTCGTAAACAAACTTGTAGCCGCTCTCGTTTGCGTTGCCGATGTTGTCGAACCTACGTATCACCCTGACTGGCTTCCTGTCAATCATATTGTTCATCAATGCACGGTTCCCACCAACAAGCTTTTGATCTTTAAGTTTCTTAAACCCACAAAAGCTAGGATTTTCACCTTCCCCGCAGTAAGTAAACTCATCGGACGAAACCTTTCTTGTAGGGCTATCGTATCGACCGGAATCGACAATGCTTGTAGCCCAAATTTTGCTACCATTAAGAGAAGTGATACAATCTATCCCTTTTTGAAATTCACTGTGAAGTCCGACAATGCACAACTCACCCCTCCAATGGAAACCATCACCAACTTCAATCCCTGCAACGCATCCTATTTGCTTGGCTATGTTGACCCATTTTCCCAAACACCTAACCAGGTTCGCGAGTCTCATATGTTGCCCTATGCCGGAAGGTTTCCCTCGTTCCAAGCCCATCCCATGATCCTTTGAAACACTCTCGCGGTAATCCTTGTCTGAAAGTAACCGTCTGTAACATCTCAGAGCTTCATTGATAGCACTACGACATTCATACCATTCTGGAGTAAAAGTAGCCTGTTGGTTAGAACAAATTTCTCGGGGATGAACCTTAACATGCCGCACAACTTTGCCAACAACAGGTCTTGCTTGCTTAGACTTAGATAAAGGTCCCTCTTTCACTGGTTTTGGACGAGATGACACCATGATTAAACCCTGGTACACAATTAGCCACCCAAATGAACGTTAAAAATCCAGGCAAAACACATTAAAAAAAAATCCATTGCAACGCTAAAGAAGAAGTGAATAGAAAAACAAGGCAAAACCCACAAAAATAAACATGGAAAATAAGGGAATAGTTCAAAAAAAGCAAGCAAATATTAAAAATAGTGAAAGAGAAGATAAAAGAAGACTGTACCTGCACAATTAAAACAAAAAAACAAGTCAAAAAACTCCAGGCTAAAAACAGAAGCTCCAATGGCAGGATGCAATAAAAAGGAGCAGAAGAAGAAAACAAAATGAAAAAGAAATATATATACCTGGAAAAGTTATTTGCAAAGAGTAAAGTTGAAAACTTTGAAATCTTCACTCTTAACAAAGAAATAATAGAAGCGAAACCTTTTAGAGTAAAGAGAATGAGAAGCGATGAAATTTTTGAAATGGGACGGAGAAGATGTTGAATGTGGTGGGTTTTTTCTTTTACAGAGAGAGGTGCAGTTGAAAAGACGTGGGCAGGCTGTCATGTCTACAGTTTTACGGCAGTAAAAATTTGTCTGATGTTTCTTATAGCATACGCTATCAATTTTAAAGATGAGAACAAATGAAGTTTAAGTTTATTTCAGAGAGGGGATAGGGGAAAGGCCGGATGAGGTCAGAGTAGAATGGTTTTTACTGCTTTTATTTGCTTCGATTTTTAATTATTTTTAATGCCATTATTAATTGTTTTCTAAGTATAATTATGATATTTACTATATTAATATAAATTTTATTTAATATAAAAATGACTTAAATGTCGTTTAATATGTTGATTTAAGTGCAATGATAATGAATATTACGAACACATGTTCAAATCTCTAAAACAACATTGATAAGAAGAGTAGCCACGAACATCAAACATAAATCGTAAAATGAATATAGAGGATATCAAAAAAATTGAGTTTATACCATTATTTTAAAATTCTAAACAAACAAACCAAATTAGATAAGGTCACACCAATGCTTTTTACACCGAACTGGTGATTGAATCGATCAGACCATCGGTTTGATAGTCCAACCAATTTGATTAAAAAATTAAAAATTCAGTTCAATCACCCAATTTAATCGGTCCATATCGATTCCAAAGTCAACTGATTCAAAGTTCTTTTCTAGACCGATACCTTGATCGGTTTCCAATCCAACAAATCTAACTAGCCCGATTTGGTTCAAACAACATTGAGTCATAGGAGTGAGCATTCGATCGAATCAAGTTGAATCAAATAAAATAAATTCGAGTTGATGAATCCTATTTTATCATACTAACTCGATTTGAATTTTTTTTGAATGGAGTCGAGTGAAATGCAATTTAAGTCGAGTCGACTTGAGTTAAATTGTTCGAGTTAAACTAAAAAATTAAACATACCAAATTAAAATTGTTACAATATAACTAATTTCATGTTAAAGCGCATAAATTTGAAATCATATATATTTTAATTTTTTTTTCAAAACAAAATAAAATTAAAGATACTGTAACACCCCCAACCCGTATCTCTCGCCAGAACCGGGTTACGGAGCATTATTGGAGTTTACAGATCAAACAAACAGAAATTTCAACATTTCATATAACATAACATTCATGTCAGAAACCAATTAAACTCATACATGCTGTCCCTTATTCGGGCCCTCGAGGCTCAAAATACACGTTAGAAACAAGTCGGGACTAAATCGGAAACTCAGAAAATTTTTCGGAATACATTAAAATTTTTCAAAGCTACAGGGGTCACTGTAACACTCCTATACCCGGCTCGATCCAAGGAACCAGATATAGGAATATTACATTTGGTGCCAAAGTGATTTTGGCTAATCACTAAAATATTTGAACATAAAAAAAAAATTATAATTTATATTTTAGTCCCTACTACTTGGAACACACTTGATCTTCCTAAGTACATGTCATTCTATTCAAAATTTTGAAACATACCCTCTTAGCACTTGGAGATGTGATGAGAAAAATGATCACAACCTCAATTACAACTATTCAAAATCACTGTACCTAATCTGCGCACGGAAAACAAAATCGTACACTGAGTAAAAACTCAGTGGTATTTCTATAATTCGAATAATTAAAGATAAGAAATTACAAATATACAATTGAAATATAAACACATATTAGTATTTAATTTTTACAACAACCATATCATATTTCATTTATTTCACAAATATCTCAATTCTCATATTTGTTGTAAAAATAGCTTTTCACAATTCATTTCAAATTTCATTATACAATTGCATTATCCATTCCATAATCATTTCTTGAGTATATAACTCATATACTCCATATATTTGCAACATATTTCACATTCTATTTTCAATTCACTATTCCACTTCCATTTCTCATACCATACCATTTCAATATCAATCATAAAATTTTATTATTCATTTACCCCTATTAAATCGACTCGGACTCGGACTGATACACGAATCCAACCAAAACACACCAATTTGGCATCCAGTGCCTCATTGGATAATTTGAAGTAATAAATTGACATCCAGAGTCTCATCGGCTAAACCGAAGTAATTTGGCACCTAGTGCCTCATCGAATTAATCTGAAGTAGTAAATTGACACCCAGTGTCTCATCGACTCGAAGTCGAAGAATTCCCTGAACTCTTCCAATCCTATGGCATGTCATCTATACCCGACTCAGCCCGATACAGTTAATAGGGTTTTCAATTCACTTTTCAAATACAACCAATATTCATTTCATTTCAAATAATTAATATATTCAATATGTATATGTATATCAATTCAATCAATGTAAATTCAATAAATTCATCACATACTAAATCAATTCCATTTCAATTGCAAAACACAATAATTCTCACCTCAACACTTACCATGTACATTAAATTAAATTATAACAATTAACAACTAAATTCGGATTATAGAAATACAAACCGGAAATTTCGAGCTATTCCTCGTCAATTTTATCTTTTCTCTTTTTAGTCGAAGATTCTGGTACAACGTTAGCTACGAAATTAAAACGATTAAAATTCATCAATACAACACAATTTAATTTAATATTGAAAATTCCGATTCTTACTCAATATTTGCCTAATTTCTAATTTAGTCCCTAAACCGCGACTAATTTTATTCCTTCACAATTAATCTTATATTTTCATACAAATTTCACTTTAAACTAAATTTAACTCCCTATTTTCACTTAAATCCATAAATTTCAAAATTTTCACAATGTAGTCCCTATTACATAAAATTTACTATTTGTTCTACAATTTAATCCTTTTTCATTTCTAGCTTAAAAATCTATCAATTTAGTCCCTAATACTTTAATTATTCAACATAGACAACATTTAAAAACTCAATATTTTCTAAAATTTTGACATGGGTTAGGTAGTATTTAATTCTAGGATTCTAAAAACATAAAAGTTACAAGAAAAGGGATTAAATTAACTTATCAATTGAGCTTTGAACTTCGAAAACCCTAACTTTTTCTCTTTTTCCTTTCTCTTTTTCTTTCATTTTACTTCTCTGTTTCTATTCCTTTTTCTATTTCATTTCTTTTATTTATTTGCTTATTATTTTATAATTATTATAATAATATAATATAATATATGTATACTTAAATATTAAGTATTACATATATTATTATATACATATGTATATTATTTTTACACATGTAATTATTTTTTACCATACACTTGTTAAATAGAGCTTAATTGCTTATTTAGTTCCTTTACTTTTTCTTTAACCTATAATTAAACTTTCACCCTTTATGCAATTTAGTCCTTATACCTAATTACCCTTAATTCATGCAAATTTACCTAACCAAAACCTAATTAACCACACAACTAACTTCGTGAATACTTTTAATAAGTATTTACGAATCCGTTTTATGAAAACGGAGACCCGAATATACACTTTCCGATTACCCCTGACTACCGAGTCGTTACAGTCACACGGTCAATAGACACGCCCGTGTCTCGGGCCGTGTGGATATTTGAATTAGGGACACACGGTCGTGTCCCAGCCCTTGTCCGTACCCGTGTAACTCTCTGACTTGGTCACACGGCCAAGTCACATGCCTATGTACTAGGCCGTGTGAGCATACTGACTTGCATTCTTAAAAGATACAGGGGACACACGCCCGTGTCTCTGCCCGTGTGGACGAAAATATGTCATTTTACAAGCCATATTTCTCACCCAATTTGGTGTCAACCTACAATCAACATTATGAATATAAACAAGCCATATTATGGCATCCAAAACAAGCAAAATCAAGTCTTAAACATATAGTATATTCACATACAACCAATATGCCCTTAGGCACCTCAAATGACAATTATAAACATGTTTAATCATGTAATCCATGTAACCAAGAAATCAACCAACTTTTATGTATAATTGCATTAACACACAACATGTAAATCATTTACCAAAATTTAACATCTGGTACCAATTGTATCACTTATTCAATAGCATCAAATACATATACACTTATTATAGCATAGTATCAAATCACACCAAGTTATAAAACATACCTCATATGCATATTCAACTACTATTTTACCTTTCATCATTCAACCACAAATCATTCCATGCATCAACATTATAAGGCAAATTATGCACATACCAAAATATCAAAACACAAGTCAAATAAGTGGCTTATCTCAACAAAACACATATAGGCCAACATTTATCCAAAATAACCTATACATGCAATTATAACCAATATCAAAACATCCGAAAGTACCGATAGAACTGGTGGATAGTGTGATACAACTCCAACAAGCTTCCAACCCAATCGAGCTTCCGATAATCTGTGAAATAAAGGATAAACAACTACGTAAGCAATGAATGCTTAGTAAGCTCGTACAAACTTTAAACATAATATTCCAATTCAATAATAAACTTTATATATTAAATATAAAGCTATACCAATGCCTCAAGATTTATCAACTACATAACCACCAACTCATAAATGAGTAAGTCTATCAATATCATATATATATTTATTTCTAACTTAATAGGATTTTATAAACATTATACACCATCATTAACCTTTACATAAAACTACGAATAACTTCCTTTACTTATTTTCCATTCTATTTACTAAACATAAACTTAAATAACAACATCAATTAACTAGTTAATATATTTATTCATAACATAGGTAAGTTCAACCATAGCATACGTAATTTCTCATATATAAGTACATTATTCAACTCATCAATCCCTTTTTCATCATATCACATTTCAATTATTAATTTACCGTTTCATTTGTATAATACCAGACATAAGCATATACATCAATCATAATCTCAAGTTTGACATAAGCCTAATCACCATCATTAATACACAAGTTAGTGCATTTATATATATAACTCATTTTCATGTTTCAAATCACTATCCCATTTTCAATTCTCATACAATATCATCCAATATCAATCATAGTATCGTTTTATTTAATTACCCCTATTAACACGACTCGGACTCGGACGAATACACAGATCCAACCAATACATCAATTTGGCACCCAATGTCTCATCGGATAAATCCGAAGTAATATGCACCCAGTGCTATATATATTTGACACCCAGTGTCTCATCAGTTAAAGCGAAATAAATTGGCACCTAGTGCCTCATCGACTCAAAGTCGAAGAAACCTCTGAATTCTTCCTATCCTATGGCATGTCATCTATATCCGACTCAGCCCAATACGGTTAATAGGGTTTAATTTCACTTCCAAGTACAACCAATATCCAATTATCATATTTGCACATATATATATTCCTTTCAGTTCAAATAATCAACACATTCATAATTTATATACCAATTCAATCCATTTCAATTAACTATCAAATGTCAACCTTTTTAATTCATATATATTAGCACATCATTTCAACATCATTTCGTACTATACTCAAATTGCACATGCTAACATATTTTATTTGATTAACAATGTCCCAATTCACACAATTGCTATATAAAAAAACTATTCACATATCAAACCACAATTATTTATACATTGACATTAGCCATTCAATAATTAATAGATCTTTCAAATTCATTAAACAATTTATCTTATCAAGATTTTTCATACGAAGAACGACTTACGGATAAGAGTACATCATCAACAGAAGCTCATTGAGCTGGTCCACCAGAACATGCCAACAGAAGCTCATAAGAGCTGAACAGAAGCTCGTAAGAGCTGATCCACCCAATCACTCCAAACAGAAAGTAAAACACGAAAGTTCGCACAAATGCTGAACCCCGGTTTACTTGGTTAATATGCCGATATCTCCCTCCAATATCATCATACACCAATTTACGAATGTACTCAAATCCCGCGTTCCATTCAAACTGAAATCCAATTCAGTATTATAATTCCAACAGTAATTCATTTCCAAGAATAGATTAATAAATAATACCATTCATCAAATTATACAAAATATTAAATTTTAACCGTACGAACTTACCTGGCTAAATTGCAGAAATACCAAGATTCAGTGGCATTTTGGTAATTTTTCATTTTCCTCGATTTTTCACCCGATCTTGATCTAAATTAATAATTTCATTCAGTGTATTAATTTAGACAATAAAATAATTCATTTCATGTAATTTAGTCATTTTTACATTTTTATAAAATTACCTCTAAAATTTTACTTTTATTCAATTTAGTCCCTAAGCCCAAATCATGCATATTAACTATTTTTAATGTAAACCCATGCTAGCCGAATATTCATGGCATTCAATAAAGCCCATTTTTGCAATAATTTCACAAAAAACCTTGTATTTTTACTATTTCAACATTTTAGTCCCTAATAGAGAAATTCATCAAAAATCACTTAATAAAATACTTTTAAATAACAATTAATATCTCAAATTCATCATTTAATAACTAAAATCATATAGATTCATCAATGGAAACTTCCAAATTTTTTAATAAAATCAAAAACTAAAGTAAGGTTTAGTTAGACCTAATTGTAACAATCTCAAAAATATAAAAATTACAAGAAACAAGTAAGAATTTAACTCACATGAAGCAAAACCAGCTTAAAAATTTCTCTCCTATGGCAGTTTAGACCGAAACAAGAAGAAATGTCTAGAAAGTTTTCAATTTCCAATTTGTTTCATTTTAATTTCAATTAAATTACAATTTTGCCATTGAATGGCTTTATTTTATTATTTTCCTTCCTTATGCCGCCTCACCCTTTTAATTTTGGTATATTTGCTTCTTAAGTCCTTCCTCCTTTTATTAATCAAGCCATTTAATCTCTTACATATTATAATTAGCAAGTTTTGTACCTTTTTCAATTTAGTCCTTTTTAATTAATTAACTATCGAAACGTTAAAATTTTTCAACGAAACTTTAATACTACCTTAATGACACTCCGTAAATATTTATAAAAATATTTATGGCTCGGTTTATAGAAACGAGGTCCCGATACCTCACTTTCTAAAACCACTTGACCTAATAAATCATTATAAAAACACAAATTACTAATTCAAAAACTTTTTTAAAACCATATTTAACTCGTAAATATTATTATAATAATATTTACGAACTTACTTTCCGAATTTGGTGGCCTCGAACCACTATTTCCTACATCATTGAAAACCGGGCTGTTACATATGCTATAAACAAGAACCATTAATTTATTTATTTAGGTCCCAAAATTATTATTTTAGAAAATTTTAAAATTTTAAATTTCTTTGTATATTTTTTTATATTTTTTAAATATAAACTTTGGATTTTTTTATAAATATTTTGAATTTTGAAAATTATTTTGAAATTTTGAAAAAAAATTGTAATTGTTTTTTTAAAGAGAGACCAATTTGCTCATTTTCAAAATTGACAAGGACCAAAAAGATATTTACACCAATCTATTATTCAAATTGTAAAATTCAACTCGACTTGAACTCAAAACTCAAATTACTTATTCGAGTTGAATCGAAAAAATCAAATAACTTGATTCGATTAACTCGAAATTTAAAAAAATCAATTTTTTCGAATTAAATCAAGTTTTACTCACCCCTATTGAGTCTGAAAGAATACATTTGGTGTAAAAAAACACTCTTTTCAAATTTATTCAACAAAGATTTTAGATGGAGTGGTAAAAAAATTGTATATAAATTTTACTAAATACGTATTTTATCATTGAATATGTAACACCCCAAACCCGGCCCAAACACCATGACCGGATCTGTCATGTCACTGAGAAGACTTTATAAAACATGTCGCGTTTTGTTTTGTTTTAAAAACATAGTTTTGGCGTTTATACGGGAAAAACTTAATAGGTTGATAAATTGTAAAAGAAATGAATTTTATTTAATGCCTTAATGAATATAAAACTGGAATTTTCCTTTGATTTTTATCATTTCAGTACATGCCATAGTTTAACCTTTTACTTAGAATTTTAGATGTCCAAAAACCCAAAAGAAAACATAAAAGAATTATAACAACCGGTGGCCTTATTACAATAAAATATAAACCAACTAATTAAAAATATTAAAAATAATTAAACTAGTAAAGTCTTTTCTTTGAATCAAAATAATCCTCGCATGGCCACCTTGCTCTCCTCTCCAACCCTGGTCCGATGCACTAGGTGCTACGAAAGATGTTAAATAATAGGGTGAGTTGCGAGACTCAGTGTGCAACCCTCGTGCACCATCGATTGGGCCTTAGCCCCACATAACAGATAACAGAGTATAATATATCGAAAATATGCAAAGCCCAACCCAATCCTAGGTTTCCATCCGCTACACACCACCCTTACACGCCAATCACACCATTGGGAATTTCTACAATCAACCCACACCGCTACACACCATCGATGGCGGTCATGCTGCTGCAGATAGTCGCTCATCGTCGATCATGGCAATAGCCACTACAAATGATCATGGCATTAGCCACTACAATGAATCATGGCAAAAGCCACTACAGCAGTCATGGCAAAAGCCACTACACAGAACACTTCCCCTTTCATCAATCACCCAACCCCATGCATACATAGAAATTGGCATACATATAAAGCATATCTTCTCAAAGCAGAAACATTCACTTTAGAATGACAGAGATCACTAACTGGTGATTCGCCTTTACCCTTCTCGGGTTTTCAACGACCATGCCAGGTATTTCGGCATTTAACGAATATATGAGAATATAACAGTTTGTATGCATACTAATCAAGCAATCTAAATGGTGTGAGAGTGTTACACACCGATTGATGTGTAAGACTACCCTCTATGTCGATACCCTCGCTAATCGGATCATCGCCCTCTGTCTACAACTTTGCTCAAAAGCCGGAAGAACGCGAAGATAAGGCCTCCTATATTCGGCCAAGGGTTAGTGTTTTACCCGAATTATATGCTTAAATTAATAGATCTCCTTACCTTGAAATCCGAAAGTGATACGATCCAAGGCTATCGAACTCGGCTTGGAAATCTAAGCGATTGAATCCCTTTCAAATCCGGAATGCCGCAAACGATAGAAAACACCCGATTAGTTAACCATATAGCCATTCGGCTAAGATCTCTAAAAGCGTAAAAGAATACACAAATCGACATTTACCTCTACAGATGATTTCAGCTACCCCATTGCAGAAAGATTCGGCAATCCCAGAAGAAGATCGAAGCGTAGAAGAGTATAGATCTAGGAATTTCGGCTTTTAAGAAAATCCCGAAAAGGTGAACTAGATGTGTTTTTTCGGCTTTTTAGAAGAATTGAATGAGGAGTTTCGGCTTTTAGTGAATGGGAGAAGAATAACAATGGGGATCAGAAGATTCGGCTAAAAGGAAGTTTCAAAGAAAAAGAAAGAAAAGGTGAGGAGGTGGTGATTTTTGACTTTTGGAAGAGAAAAGATGAGAAAAGAAAACAAGTGAGATGTCCTTCAAGTTTTCGGCACACCCCTTGCCATACTAAACCAATTCTCTTCCCCCTCTCCTGTGTTTGATTTTCGGCCAACTCTGCAACCAAATGATAACTCCTATCTTTCTTTCTTATCTTAATCTACTAACTCCTCCAAAATAGGCCTAATATCCACATATTATATACATTAAAAATCCCCTAAATAATAGCCTTGTGCCGTCCCCCCCTAGCTCCTCTTTAAGTGCCGAATTTGGCCCAATAACTTGGGCTCCAAGCAACCAAAACTTGGGCCTTCTCCATCCACTAGTGACGCCACCTTCTGGCTTCTTTGAAGCGCCGCCCAAACTTTGGGCTACAAGCCCACTTGCTACTTTTAAACACAGATACCTACCTTTAAACCCTATAATGCTCCAACAGAAAAATTAACCAAGGCCTCAGCCCAAACCTGAGCCCAATTCGCATCTCAAATTCTCAAACCAACACATTAAACCTACACACACCAAAATGCACAGGCCCACTAATTCAGGATGTTACAGAATAAGTAGTTTTTAATTTATATAATAGTTCTCTTAGGTGACTTCTCTTAGTTTTTTTTATAAGAGAACTAAGGACTCACCTAAGAGAACTAAGGACTAAGGACTCACCTAAGAGAAGTCATAGAGCACAACATTTTTTTTTTCTTTAAAGATTTTCCTAGTCAGTGGTTGGTTGAGGGTTTGATTATTGTCTTGAGTAGGGAGGAATGGTCAACCAAAAAAAAAAAGATAAATTATAAAAATAGTCATTTTTATTTATTTTAAGTTACATTTTAGTCACTTACGTTATCGTTTTGTTACGAAGTGGTCACTCTACCATTAAGCTCTATTACCTCCCTAACAGCGATCCTATGTGGCAGTCCAAATGGATTTTAAATGCCAACTTGGGTGTCCTACATGACAATCCAAATTAAATTTATTTAATTAAAAACCTATTTTCATCCCAGTAACTGGATATCCTAGTTGGCATTTAAAATCCATTTGGACTGCCATGTAGGACTACCGTTAAGGAGGTAACGGAGTTTAACAGTAAAGTGACCACTTCGTAACAAAACGATAACGTTAGTGACTAAAATGTAACATTTCAAATATAAGTGACTAAAATATATCTGAAACAAACAGAAGTGACTATTTTTGTAATTTACCCAAAAAAAAACACATTTATATTGTTGAACTTTAGTAAAAAAAAGTTGAATTTAATTGAGAGAGATTTAAGCTCATAATTGAATTTATTTGATAATAATTATAATTAATTGAGAGGGATTTAAGGCATTAAATATGATATAATCAGTCATCCAAAGCAACTCATATTTATATCGTTCAACTTTACCATGATTAATTGAGAAACCTTCAAAGAAAGGTAAATTAATTTAAGTTACTAAAAATAATTTTATTTAGGGCCCCAAAAAAGTTAATTTATTTCATAATAATCATATCAAATTAAATCAATTAAGAGACATTTAATCTTTTTAATATAATTTGATTTAAATTTAATCAAAATTTAGAACTTAAATAAATTAACATGTACTAATATTCATTTTTGAAATCATCGAAGAAAGAATATTTAAGACTTTTATTAATTAAAAATATCAATATAAAATATATGGAAAAACTTACGATATAATTTTATTACTATCAAATTTAATACAGAATTATTCTAAAAGCTATTTTATCCCTTTTCCGAGAAGAAGCAACTTTTTTATTTAATTAAATCTAATAAAAATATATATATAAAAAATAAACATTTTTGTAGTTATAATCCACACCAACTCGATTATAAAAAATACTAAAAATCAACCTTTATATAAAATTTATAAAAAAATTTATCATGGAAATTTTTATAAATTATGAGATTTTAACCAAAATCATAACCAACTTAAATTTTTAATTTATCATTTCAATTAAGAACTCGCTCTATGATTTTTTTTTATAAAATTTGTCTTTCACTCACGCTGTGTTTTCTCTCTATATAGACTTATGAGTTTCAACTCAATTGAAAAATAATTAATATATTTTTTTAAAATGATAATTAATAGTTTATAATAATTATTTTATATTTTTATATAATTTTTAAATAAAACAATTAAAAACCACATATTCAAAGTTCAAATATGTACTTAATGAAGTTTAGGTTGCATTTGTTTAACTTAAAATAGTTTTTGAAAATTTATTTTTGAAAAGTGGATTGACTTTTTTGGAAAAATTTATATTTTTTTTTATGTTTGAATGATTATGCACAAAATATTTTTTATTGTTTGACAATTTTTCCTACAATCATTTTTAAAAGTTGTTATTAGTTAAATGAACACGACATAAATATATTTGTTACAAAATATTATAGTACGATTTACTTTTGACAATTAAAATTTATTTTTTATAATAACACTAGAAATCCTATCACACATGTATGCGTGTGAACTAGACCTATCAATGGGTCGAGCCACCCGGCCCGTCTCGAAGGCTTGCCCAAAAAGTGGGAAGGTTTGGGTAAAAATATAGGTCCGAAAAATGGATTTGGGGTAGAAAAATAATACCCTTTAGAAAATGGGTCGAGTCTCAAGTAAGGTTTTTTTTTGCTAGAGCCCGACCCAACTCGAATTTGAAAAAAAAAACTGTTGTTTTTTATTATTTTGTTGCTATTTTCTTGTTGTTTTCTCACTATTTTGCTATCATTCTACTACTATGTTGCTACTATTTTATTGTTATTGTTTGAATATTGTATAATTCTTGTTTTATTGTTAATTTTGTTACTATTTTTGAGGCATTTGCTTGTTAAGTTACACCTATCTTAGTGTTATTTAAGTATACATATTTTTTAATTTATTTTCAATTTGTTGAGAAACATTTGTTTTAATGTTTTTAGTATTTTTTATGTATTATATATATTTTAAAACAATATAAAAAATTTTAATATGGTCGAGCTGAGCTCGGATTTTAGAATTTTTATCCGGGTCAGGCTTGAACAAAATTTTAAACTCATTTTTGGGTCGAGCCCAAGCCTAGCAAACAGGCCTAAGATTTTGGTTGGGCCCAGCCCGAACCAGGCCATGGACACCTCTAATGTGAACCACATATTTAAAACATAAATATGTGTTTAAAAACAACATACAAAAAACAATAAAATGTATGGTTTGAAGCTAATTAATTATAATAACATATGGAATTAATAATATAAATACATCAGATTAATAATACTAAATGCACTGCAATTATTTATCATGGCATTGTCATCAATTGTGTGTTAGTATCAAATTGACTTGTAACACCAACTCAATTAACAATATTATTAATACATACAACAGATGGAGATAATAAACTGAGCATATTAAAATAAAAATGTACAAAGTACATCAAAATGAAACTTTGGTTGAGTTGTTTGTAATAATTAATATTATATATAAACTTAATAATAAATAATGATTAATTAGAACTTAATTTAGATTACATATATTGCATATGTGAGAGTGTATATTAACATATTAGAGTTGGAAGGAATACAGGAAGTTAAACATTATTTAAACAAATACTCACATTTGTATAATTAAAATATTTATATTTTATGTATATAGAAATTATATTTTATATTAGGTTAAAATATGTCATATGTCATTGTACTCTTCGGTATTTTGGAATTTAGTCCCCATATTTTTATTTTTGGGAATTTAATCATTCTATTTTTTAGATTTTAAAATTTAGGTTTTACTGTTAACACTAGTAATTATTTTGTTAAATTCTTGTTCATTACAATGCCATTTTTTAGTTACATGACTATCAAGTGAGTAGTTTTATTTAAAAATGTTAAATCAACAAAATTGACCCCAAAAAAAACAGTGTTAACAATTAGATCTGAAATTTAAAATCCAAAAAATAAATAGACTATATTTCTGAAAATAAAAGTATAGGAACTAAATTCCAAGTTTGTGAATAGTACATAGAATTATGGCATATTTTAACATTTATACTAAAAAAATATTTATTATTAGTATATTTATAATTGTAATATATATTATTAAAATATTAATATAAATATTTTTCAAATATTATTTAAAATTATTACTTTTAAATTTTATTTTTAAAATGAAATTGTATTGTTCAATAATTTATTAAAATAATAAATGATCACATTAGTAAATATAAATAATTAATTATATATGTTTAATAATATTGAAAATTATAATATTTGGTATTAATATTTTATACATTTTTAAAATTAAAATTATATATGATTATTAATATAATAATGTTAGGCTTGATTTAAGTTACATTTTATATAAAAATAAAATTACTCATGAAAGAGTTCTTTTTGAAAAATAATTTGTCCTCCTAAAAGAGGTAAGTCATTTTATAAAAAAAATATATTATTTTCCGTTGATCAAGTTATTTTCCATAAAACAACATAAAAATATAAATATTTTTATTAAACAAACGCAACCTGTATATAAGTTTTTATTAATAACTATTGATGATTAAATTTAAATAAAATTTATATAAAAAAATTCATGTGACATTTTATCATAGATCAAAGTATTTTAATAAGTTTTGAGGAAAAAAACATTTGGTTTAAATATGTAAGAGATCCTTATACTTTTTTAAAATTTAAATTTAGTCCATATACTTTAATATTGGGACATTGAATTTTATACTATTTTATTTAAAAGACTTGTTTCCTTTATCTAATTTACATTTGAAGTTAATTTTGTAGTTAAAAAAAAGATAAAATAAATTTTTTTAGCCTTTAATGTTTACAGTTTTTGTTAAGTGGATCCTTATTCTTTAAAACTATGTAAATTTTTTAAAAATCTTTAATTTTTTTTTACATTTTAAATTAAGGGTTACTATTTGGTATACTAACATTGTACTTTTTCATTCCACAAGTAATTTTAAAAAATTGTCATGTGTTTTTTTAATAATTTACTAACCCTTACAAGACACTTTTCATCCCCTTGACTATTGCTTGTGAAGTCTAAAAACTCCACTGACAGTGTACTAAATAAATTTTCTTAAATAAAAATATAAAAAATTAAAGGGCGAGTATTTGGTACACTAACCGTGTACTTTTTTTATTTCATAAGCAACTTCAAAAAATTGACATATATTTTTAAATATTTATTTTTTAATATTTTACGTCAAAAAAATAAAAATCCTTAAAGTTTTAAAAAATAAACATATTTTTTAAAATATCATTTTAAAATTATTAAAATTTTAAACAAATATAAAATTACAAAAAAATATTATTTACTCATTAAATAGTAATAAGAGGCATTCATGAGCCGCGTAACTCAATCAGCTTAGCCTTTTTACTTGTTTTAGTTTTCACTTTTTTATATTTTCATACCTTTATTGAAACTTAAACTAAAACAGTATAATTTTTAAAATAATTTTTGTAATTACTTATGTATTTTTAAAGAGTAATGATTAAAATGAAAAACAAAGTAAACATTGAGAACTAAACAAAAGTTATTTCTATCCTTTTTACAACTGCCATATCAACATTTCTAAAGTTAAATTTTGCAAGAGGATTAATATTTTAAAATCAAAGTATAAGGATTAAATTTTAAATTTTTAAAAAGTAAAAGTACCTCAAATAAATTTAAACCAAAACATTTTAATAAGTTGGCCGTTGTTGAACGGTCAAAAGAAATTCAAAAATTTGAAAACCCATGCAGAAGTATACTGACTAGAAATAAATTTAAAAAAAAAAAAAAAAAGCGAAACAAGAAAATCCCTCTCTCTCAAAGTTTTTAAAAAATTGAAAACACACTTAAGCCTCCATTGAGGCGCGCCACTCTTTCTCTCTGCACTCTTTTTATTTATTTATTTATTTATTATATATATTCTTTCTCATTCACTTTGTCATCTCTCTTCAAATTTCAAAATAGATATTCTCTCAGATCTGTTTCTTCATCTTCCTCTTTCAAATTATATCTGTAAGTCTCTTTTTTCATCTCTTTATTCACTTCCCATCTCTGAAATGTTCATGAATGTGTCATCTCGTTTACTTGAATTTCATTTGGGTTTATTTTGAAATGTTCGTATCTTATCTGGGTTCTTCGTAAATTACGCTTTTAAGTATATTTGTGTGCAATGCTAATGTTTTGAGTATATTAGTTTTAAATGTTCGTAGCTTGATTAGCTGTTACCAAAACTTTAAAATTTTCCTTGCGAATTTTAATTTATCGCAGTGGTTAATGTTCCATAACTTGTAAAATAGTTTTTTTTTTTTTTTTTTTGAGCTGAATGTTTATGTTAGCAGCCAGCAAATAACTGTTTCAATTATGAATTATATAATGTTTGCGTATTCCTTTTAATTAGTATTTAGTTCATGGAGTATACTTGTATTGATCTATCGTGTTGGCTTCTCCGATAATTAATTAATTATTGACAGTTACGTGTTTGATGATATTTCTCAGTGAATGGAATCTCTTCCTGATGCCATAGTTCAGTACATTTTGTCACACTTGAACAATGCTAGGGATGTCGCAGTTTGTAATTGTGTATCCAAGAGATGGAAGGAGTCATTGCCTTACCTTAAGAGTCTCTACTTTCCTCGTAACTCGTTTGATGGTTACACCGGCAGTGATAGCCCGGACATTGTTATCTGGAAAATGCTTTCGTCAATCACATGTTTAGAGGAGCTTGTTGTTTACAGTCCATTCACCAGTTCGGGCCTTGCTTCATGGCTATTGCTGGTGCATTCATCGCTCAAGCATCTTGAGCTCAGAATGGATAATATTACTGATTATAAGGCTTGTGTTGATAGTCCATCCAAATTGGACTGCGTTAGTGCAGCTAAGAATTTGGAGTCTTTGAAGCTTTGGGGTGTGCTAATGGCTAATCCACCCAAGTGGGATGTGTTTAAAAACCTAAAAAGCCTTGAAATTGTCGGAGCAAGATTGGAGGATTCTGCATTATCTGCTGCACTAAGGGCATGCCCTAAGTTGACTAACTTAGTTCTGCTTGGTTGTGAAGGGGTTAGATCAGTTTCAGTTGAGTTGCCATATTTAGAGCAGTGTAAGCTGGACTTCTATGGCTTGGGCAACTGTTCCCTTTCTCTCACTTGTCCAAAAATCGAACTCCTTGAGGTGCAAGGTTGTAGTTGGCTTCGAGTTCGCGAGACTACATGCCTGAGGAAGCTTTTGATTGCAAACAATTCAGGTAACTATTCTACTTTATAGTATGCTTTTCCATTTCTGTGTAGGAACTAGGAAAAACTTGAATTGGAATTTTAATTACCATTTTGCTTTTGTGATGCATTTAGGCAGAGTATACATGGTAGACTTTGGGAAGCTTTCAGCCCTTGAATCCTTATCAATGAGGGGGGTCCAATGGTGTTGGGATGCAATAAGCAAAATGCTAGAGTGGTCTAGTGAGGTGAAGCATCTCTACATGAAGGTTGAATTCACTGGAGATTTGGAGTCCCTTTTACCCTTTCCAGAAGTCGATTTCGTTGAGTTTTTTAATAGCCATCCCAAGCTGCAAAAGTTTGATATTCATGGGGCCATGTTTGCTGCTCTTTGCCAGAAAAACAGCCTGAAAAATGTAAGCTATAAACATAGGCACAGCAGTATTATTGTTGGCTCTTTGGCCTAATTTGACCTTCAAGATTGAATGTGTTAATCAAGAAAGAAAAATTGTGTTTACAGGTAGAACAAGGGTTTGTGATTCCATGCCTAGAGGAAGTTGTGGTTCAAGTAAGATCACCATTAAACGCTGAACAGAAAATGAGCACATTGGAGTCCCTTTTGAAGTATGGGAAGAACTTGAAGACGATGGTAATAAGGATTCTTCAAATGAAGAGCAACCATAGCAGCTCAGACGATTTCTTTGATGAGATATGCAGGCTTAGGTTTATGAACCGCAAAATAGTTCGAATAGAATAAAGCTAACAAGGGACACCACCTCTATGATTCCTTTTTTTTTTTTTCTGCTTTGGAACTTAAAGAGTTTTGACTGCTGATTGCTTCATGATGATTCTCATGAAGATACTTACCAAGTTTCTTACTTAATCTCAAATGTTATGCATTTTGACCTCTTTATCAATCAACTGAATTAACCTACAAGACCCTCTGAAAATAAGGGGAAGTTCCTAAAAACACCAATGCAACCTAACATGGTGATTTATATATATAATTTGTCGTTTGAATGCACAACAAATCAGATGAAACCAAGTCTAGAAAAACAAGGTAGCGTATGAATTAGTACTGCGCAATAAGGAGGACAAGGAGAGTGGTCCTCCTATCCTGCAATAGTATGCACGTGAGCTAGGGGGTTCGAGATTTGGTTCCGGGACTCTTTTGTCTTGTTTGTTTTGGTATATTTTGTTTTCTTTTTATGTCTTGATGCTGTGTTTGTTGGTATGAAAAGTTTCCTTGTGCAACATATATGAAAAGAAAACAGGTGTTTGAATTTCCTCATCTACTAATCAACATTTAGATAAGCATGTTTTGGAAGAATTGCTTCAAGTAGCACTGTTGGAGACCTTATGGAGAGCTCCATCTTCGAACCATACCTAACAGAAATATTATCAATGGTCTGCACTGCTCCTTCAAGTGTCCTCCAGCTTAAAGCCTTAAACTCTACACCCTATATGTAACTTGTTTTGCTGAAAACAATTATTAGAAAATATTTAAAAATAGATTGATTTTCTAAAAAAAATTGAGTTCTTTTTTATGTTTGGATGATATTGCATAAAATAATTGTTGTCTGGCAAATTTTCTACATAAAATGTCAATTCTCAGTTTTTTTGGAAATTGTTTTTAATGGAATGAATATAGCATAAACTATATTTGTTTCAAAATATTATCAAATGCATTGCCCTTTGGAAATCAAAATTTATCTTATAATAACTATTATCAATATTTATAATAATAAAATATTTGCATTTATATTAAAAAAAGTATTATTAAATATTTATAATTTATAATCTATATATTTATTATTAAAATATTAAAATAAAATATATTTCAATAAAATATTAAGAACGCTTATAAAATAAAAATAAATAAAGAGAGTTAAAGAACAAGAGAAATGGGAGGACAAAAACAAGAGAAAAAAAAAGTGATACAAGAGCAGCCAAAAACTTCTAAAAGTAAAGACTTGTTAAATAATGAAAAGCAAACAAAAAAACATATAAAGCCTTAGACAACATGGGTCTAAACTGGCTTTTGAAATCATTTATTATTATAAAATACTCTCAAAACAAAAATAGACTAAGAAGCCGACAAAGAGTAACCCACTTTCCAAGAGAAACTGTTGGTGGCTAGTAGAGTTTCAACGACAGGAGGCACCGTCATTTGTCCATTACAACTTATGAAGACAACAAAGATACCTACAAAATAGATGTAACACCCCATACCTGACCTGGTCACCGAGTCCGAGCTACAAGATGCCACATCCGTTGCCGGAGCAACTACAATCAATTATATACACAATGCAATAATTTATACATGTAGATAAGTATATTATACATTCTTAATATATTACATAATCATTTCCAAGTCTTAGACAAGCTTACGAAAGCTCTTTTGCTAACCTGTGGTTGAATTAAGACCAAATTATAAAGTTTGTAAAATATTGAGTTGACGTCGCGACTTCAGGAGTTCCTCGTCGCGAGTTTAGGAGTTCCTCGTTGCAATGCAACTCACTGACTTGATCATGTCGCAACGCTAAGGGCCTGACGTCGTGACGTGATCGCCTGTTTCCAAATGGTGCAAAAGATATCAGTTGTAATACCTAAACAAACCAATTCAACATTTTCATTCACTTTTCTAGCCAAAGATGCATCTCAAATAGGTTTACTTCTAAACATTAGCACTTTATATAATATAAGTTACATCAATTCCATCATTTCAATTCAAACACATAAGTCCAATTTTATGATATTAACTATTTCGTCAGTTGCTAACAATTCACATACATGCCACAATTGTTACCTTTATTCATCCAATTCATAGCTATATACCATTTGGCAATATCAAATTTACCATTTCTAGCTTTACATATCAACAAAATCTCATATTATGCAAAACCGACTCAAGCCTAGGTACATGCCATATGTCAAAATGAAAGGGACTATACAAACATTTCTGAGTCAAGGACTACTAATTGGATGTTGAATCGATTCTTAGAACTTCGAGATCCACCTAAACCTGCGCATAGAATAAACAAATCATATGTTGAGCGATAAAGCTCAATGGTACTTTCATGATTCAAGTCAATGCAACATTAGCATTAGCAAATGAACACAATGAATTCAAACTAAATGTCTATCCAATTCACATTCTATGATGCCAATAATTTCCATTATCATATATATATATGCATATACATATAGAAAATTGTATATCAATTCATTTAACATTTACAATAGAATCCACCATATCATACCATTCATCAAATGTTAATCGATAAACCATTCGAAACATTCAATACCATTTAAGTTTCAAACATATATACTTTTAACAATAAGTCATCCAATTTTCATGTTCAATCAATGTTGTTTAACCATTAAACATACTATTCGATTCTTTTTAGGAGACCATTAACTCATTCATATTTGATTCGGCCCCCAAGGCTTATTTCAATATGATTCGCATAATCTATTATATGCTTTCTTTATCATAAATTATATATATATACATATATAGTTGATGCGAGCATCAAGGCCCAATCAAGGGAGCATGGACATGACCGACTAACTCTACCTCAATACCCTATTACAAGATCAAAAGCTAAGCAAATCAAGTCCAGATTGAATGTAGTAGTCTAAGAGTTTGTCACGAAGACCCTACAAGCTTGTTCAAAGGAAAAAGGAGATCAAGATTCATTTTCTTGGCCTAATTCCATCATATATGAAGATCCAAGAGTTCAAAGAAAACAGGATTCTGAATCTTGGTCCAAGAAACCATTTTTGGAGTTGGAACGAAATGGATCACACTGACAAGTTTAAACGAGCCCAATCTTGCAACGAACGAATCTAGCATGCAAAATCAGCCCATGGGGACGTCCATAAACTCATCTTGAAATTTCAACTAGAGTTTATTTGGATCACTTTAGGACTTAGTTTATTTTTCAGTTTTAGTTTAGCCCAATCTGTTAATGACCCAATTAATAAGCTTAGTCAAGTCAAGTTGTCTTTTACAATTTCTAGGGATTTGTTTGGCTAAATTGTAGGCATTTGTCTTCCACAATTTTAGGGATTTGTTTCTCTTTTATCCAACCTCCTTGTAGTATAAAAATGAGTGTTATCCACCATCTTTAGGACACATTGTGGGTTTCTGATTAATAAAAAAAATACTTTTTGATTTTCTTTTTGCAAGATTTGTTTCTTGTCTATTTTAGAAGTTGTTCAACACATTCTTCTTAGATTGTTGGGGATCGTCTTCAAGCTTCGACTTGCCAAGAGTTCTTTCTTGAAGGGGAGATTAGAACCAATTGAAGGGAGTTGTTGGATCTCTTATTCCAGAGGCTTCTTAGGGCGTCTATTCAATCATCCATACTCCATCTTCCATATTCAATTTCATTCACCCATCATCTTTTTCATCTCTTCTTTAGTTTTACTTCTTGTTTATTTTATTTATTTGTTTTTATGAATCTAATCACTTCAAGTTCTTATTTTTTTTAGGTTCAAGAATCCGAAAATACATTTGGTATTAAGTCTACAATTTTCCATTCAAGTTGGTCTAGCACCTTAAGTTAAATCTGCAACTTGAAAGCTTTTCGATCCTAATCCGCTGCCTATATCAATAGTTCCAAATCATCATACCATATTAATTCAATATCATTTATTAAGCTTACGTTTTACAACCCCTATTAACCTAACTCGGACTCAGACGAATACACGAATTGTCCAACCAACACACCAATCTGGCACCAAAATGCATCATCAGGTAAACTAAAGTAAGGGAAACTTGCACACATAGTACATACTGGCGCACGAAGTGCATCCTGGCACACGAAGTGCATCCTGACGCATAAAGCATATTCTGGCACACAAAGTGCATAAAGCCGTACACAGTCTAATCCTACAGCACACAAAGTGCAATTTAACATGAATATGTAAATAAAAAGATTGATCTCGAATCATAAAAGTACAAACTGAAATCGTGATTACTCTTTAGCAACTTTATCCTTTCCTTTCATTCTCGATGGCCCGACATCATCTTTAGATACGTACGATAATACAATAGATAAATATTATCAGATTTTAACCAATTCACATCCAAATACAAAACCAAACATGTTTTTCATTTTATTCAATTTAGTTCCTATACTCGAGATATACATATCTTTTGATATTTAGCATCAAATCAAAATCCGATTTCACATTCATTCATTAAAGACCCTATACTTTCTATTCTTAGCATAATTTCATAATAGGTTTTCAATTTATTCAATTTGGTCCCTAATGTTACAAAGTTAACTATCAAGCTTATTAAGCTTTACAATTTAATCTTTATTATAATCTAAGCTTATTTTCTATCAATTTCAAGCCTAATTCATCAGTTTCTCAATAATGATAACTTGCTAAAATTTCAAAAAATTGATACGTGGACTAGTTAAATAAAGCTCCCATTATCAAAAATCTATGAAAATTATAAGAAACTGCTTATCACAAATTGATACATTGTATGAGCTTACAAAGTATTTATATACTTACTCGTGTTACTACTTTTCTATAGATTTTTGGACGCTTGGTACGTGTCGATCAGATCAGCGGGAAGCTCACACGTACCGTCTCTCGATTCAGTAGATTTTTGGATGTTTTGAAATTGGTTACTTGAAGCATGTATATAGAATGTTTACCTTGCAAACTAATGAACATGTTTTGGTACTTTGGTTGTGTATAAGCTTATATACGTAATCTTGTTGTGTTATGTGGTTGATACCAATTCGATACTTAGTAGGTTGATGATGTGGGTAAAGTTTTGAGTGGCATTTTGTTTATGCTTAGGCAATGGCATGAAATGGTTATGGATTTTTAATTGTATTAGGAAAATATTTATATTTGGTGTGATTAAGTTGGATTTTGAGATGATTTAAGACATTTACAATGTATATGTTTTGCTTGAAAAAATATGTGCATATGCTTTAAGCTATTTGGCGAATTTGCATATAGGTATTTTAGCTATAAGAATGATAGTTGCATATCTATGTTTAGGTATGGATAGTTTGACAGGAATGGTGATGAGTGGTTGTTGTTTCATGATTGAATTGTGGTGCCAATGTGACATATTGGTTAGGCACTTAGGTTGAATGAATTATATTGAGTTTTGGTGTATTTTGGTGTGCTGTAACAGGTTGGTTAAGAGCCCATAGTAGTGACTTGAGGCTTAAGAGAGTTTAGGTCATTTTTGCTTATTATGGAAGGCATTTTTAGGTACACACGGTCTGTGACACGGTCTACCACACCGCCATGTGCCATACACGGGTGTAGGGCACAACCGTGTAGTCTGTTTAATTTTGGTGTAGGACAATTCACACGGCCACAGTTTGTTATACCGTTTGGAGACACGATCGCGTGATGACCTCAACCTTCTCACAAGGCCTGGCCACACGACTGTGTGACCCATATTTTAACTTTTTATCTAATATTTTGTAAATGTTTCAAATTGGCTCTGATTTAGTTCCAAACTTGTTTAAGGGCTTTTGTAAGTTAGTTTGAGACTCGATTTTGATTTTAATGCATGTTTAACATGATGTCACTCATCATACTCATTAATTGGATCATTTGATCTTTAAGTTTCGTTAATGTTCTTCTTGAGTTGGTGCACTTAGACTGCACCTGTTTCACATCCGTTCTCATTGGCTACATTTCCCTCTCTATTCTATCCAGACGTTGGCCACATACAATATGGTCATTCGGGTTGGCCTTGTCCTGAGGGTTCTGCAAATAAGGAGGTTGATAATTAATGTTTTTAACTTGATTCGAGTTATTACCTCCTCATTGGTTTCTTCCCCATCTCAAGTTCGGGTGATCTCTCCATATGGGATTGTATGTATTTGAATAGGGATTTCCACCCCTATTTTCGATGTAGTTCACATCCTTGGTAAGATTATTAATATAGTGGAAGAGTGGTTTGTCTCCTCCATGGATATCTGGTGCACCTTTTTCAACCTTTATTCGATTGATTCTGTCCAGTAATTGTTGGTATTTGTCATCTTTCTAGATAGCCTTAACTGTAGATGGTCTTTGGCCATATGTATAACGTTCAGTTGGCCATTGGCAGGAATTCATTGCCATACTTTCTATTAAGTCGTACGCATCCTCGTATGTTCTGTTTATCAAAACTCCTCCTGTTGCTCCATCTAATCCTGACCTCAAATGTACATCCAACCTGTTGTAAAAAGTTTACAGTCGTAACCACTCAGGCAATCCATGATGTAGGCACTTCTGAATTAATGTTTTAAAACGGTCCCATGCTTCGTGACAGCTTTCTCCTTCTAACTGCTTAAACATTAAAATTTCCCTTCTTAATTGAATCGTTTTGCTGATGGGAAAAAAACTTTTGTAGGAATTTATTTCCTGCGAGTTTGTCCCATGTCGTGATTGATCTTGGTGCCGACGACTGCAAATCTAGCCAAGAAAATACGTTACCGGTTAATGAAAAGGGAACAACCAAAGACGAATAGCGTCATCAGTGACCCCATTGTATTTGAAGGTATCACAAAGCTGGAGGAACCGTTTTAAATGTTGACTCGGATCCTCTGTCATTGTTCCGCGAAACTGCAAATTGTTCTAGATCATCTGAATCATGGCTGGCTTAATATTGAAATTATTGGCCGTGATAATTGGCCTTGTTATGCTCCCTTGAACCATATCCAGATTTGGTTGCGCATATTCTCTCAGAGTGCTCTTATTACGTGCCATGTTTAGATTTGTGGGTAACTATAATGGTGATGGTAAGTTTGGTGGGTTAGTGTTGGCTTCGTCCAATAGCGAATTTTCGCGAGGTACGTTTCTCATAGTAGGTGGTGTGTTCTGCGTCTGTTGCTGCTATTATTGCTGTTGTTGTTAACGATTCCTTTGGATAGTTCTTTTTGGATCTATGGCTGGCTTTATAGGTGTCCCCCTACTATGAGGAATACACTAACCCAAAAAGATAAAATTAGTAGAAAAGAAATTTAAATTCGTAACGATAACCTAAAAACTTCCTAATTAGTCTATTAAAATGCAAAAATTAAAACTAATATAGTGACGTGCCTCCCTGACAATGGCGCTAACAACTTGACCTCCTCTTGACGTACCAACGTCTAAAGTAAAAATCCTATGCAAAAGATGTGAACAAACAGTATCCGCAAGTATACGAGTCAGGTTTGAGACTCGGTTTTGATTGTAATGTATGTTTAACATGAACTTAACTTGAATATTTTGATTTATTGAATGATAATGATTAAATTGTTTATAAATGTTCCGGTTTAATGTAGTAACATCCTATAGCTCTGGTTTGGCAACTAGACCAGGTATAGGGTGTTACAATTGTTCAAATAGAGAATTTGAATAAATAATTTTCTTGAAAAATTAATTTGGAAAATCTTAGTGATTTTTTGGAAAAATTAAATTAATCAAATTAGTTAAAATTAAAATGACATTTTTGGAAATTAATTTTCAAGTCAGACAATTTCCCTAATGAGTAATTAAACTTGAAAATTGGACCTGAGATCGAAAATTGGGCCCAAGAACCCAAAACCAAGACCAAGACCCGAAAACTGGTTGAACCGGGCTTGGTATGTGAAAACGGGCCGACGATCTAATGGGTGGCTGGACTGGATCGGTTGGGCCATCACTGGCCCGAACTGAACTGGCTTGGGGGTGTCGTGAGGGTTTCGCACCTACGATGACACCACCAGACACGATGATACTTGCGGCAACGACAACGATATTTCGGTGGTTGGCGGGTAGTCCTTCGGCGGTTGCGTATTAGAGGAATCACACTTCTACTGGGACTCTACCGGATAATTTGATTTCATATTAACTATTCCAAAAATAATTTTATTTTAATAGATTTAATATTAAAATTAATTTAATACTTATCTTGATAGTTTTTTTATTAATTTAATATTAAAATGATTATCTTAATATTCAATTTAATTTTATATTTTTCTTGTAGATAAATATTCTATTAATTTAATAGATTTAATATTAAATTTAATCTAATATTTATCTTGATAAGCATTATATTAATTTAATATTAAAGTGATTAAGTTTAATCATAGTTGAACTCTCTAAACTCTCCCTATAAAAAGAGAGCCTTAGGTCATTATTTTACACACACTTGAATTCAAGAGAAAGTTATAGAGAGAAAATTCTTTGAAAAAATTATTTCAGAAGATTACTAAAGATATTTTTTATTTACAACTTGACCCCAAAGTTTAGAGAAATCGTGAAATTACCCCATCGGTAATTTTGTGGAAAATTTTCCGATTCGAAGCGAGCCCACACTCGGAAAACATGAGGTTGAGGATAGCGGAGAAGACTACTAGATCGAAGCATTCATCCTAGACGAATCGAAGTGTTACAATTTTGATTAAGTGTTTATTACTTTAGATATCACAACCAAATTCTTGTTTTAGAAATTTTTTTAAAAATCTTGTTTTCCCTAAAACATATTTTCCGCTACATTTCCCAAACCCGATTTTCCAACAAAATCATGCGTATAATATAGTACGATATCAATTTCGGGTCTTATACGAGCTTACGAAATCTCTATTTCTAACCAGGGTTCAAAATAAGACCAAACTGTAAAAATTCCAAAACATCGGGTTGACATCGCAATGCAACATTCTAAGTAGGCCTCGTCGCAGCATTCAATACTCACTGTTGTGCCGCGACATGGCAACCCAGTCTCGTCATGATGACAAATGTTCGACGTCGCAACATGACAAACTGTTTCTGAAGAAATCAGCTTGTCACAAGTTTGGGTGACCTAAAAACATGTATACTCCATTCCTTTATAGCCAATTCAACAATTTATCATTTACAACCAAGCCAAATATGCATAAAAATCAACCATCACATTATATCCAAAACATTATAATACAATTTGACCATTTATAACCTTTGAACAATTAAAGCCTAGGTACATGCCCTTAGATCAAAAGATGAGAACTATACAAACTATGTTGAGTCTACAGATGCAGTTTGGATGCTGACTTCACTTGTTCCAGGACTTTGAGAAAACTTGCACTTACGATGTAGAAAAAAAAACATACACTGAGCAATAGGGCTCAGTGGTACTTTCATGATTCATGATATAAGAACATAGCTACTTTGTTAAAACATAATGCATAGATCAATTAACCTAATTAGACATTTATCAATCATACCAATTCCAACAATTGTTAGATACTTTTCAAGTGAACATTTTATGCTTATACTCAAATAAGATTTCAATACCTATGCATACATAACATTGGCATTATTTCAAACAAGTTCTTGATGAATCTATTCATCTTACCTTTCCACTACCATTTAGAACTTGCATACAACCATTAATTAACATCAATACATATATGGAAATGTCATCACTTCCATCAAATTTATATAACCAAGTCAATTCACTTACCTTATACTTACCATTCTATTAGATTCTGGAGTCTATCGAGTCATTCACATTCGATTTGGCTCGGAAGGCTTGATTTCACTTGCTTTGAATGATAATATACATACTTCTTAATTCAATTCATATATGAACATATTCAAAATCTCAAGCATCATTTTAATTCATTTTTATATAACTTATCAAGCTTATTATTATGACCTTTATTAACCTGACTCGGATTTCAAGACGGATACATAGATTAGTTAATTTGCATATCAATCTAGCACCGTAGTGCATCATCAAATAAACCGAAAGAAATGGACTGTCACCTATAGTGCATCATTGGACAAGCCAAAGCAATTATACTGGCACACAAAATGCATCATCGGATGAACCGAATGATCATACTGGTACATAAGTGCATGTAACATCCTGAATTTTTGGGCCTATGCGTTTAATGGGTGGATATGTTTAATGTGTTAATTTAAGTGTTAGGAGTCCAAATTGGGCTCAGGCTTAGGTAGAGGCCTTAATTAAAATTATCTGTTTGGGCATTATAGGGTTTAAAAGGTAGTATCTATGTTTAAAATACCAAAGTGGGCTTGTGGCCCAATCTTAGGAGGTGACGCCACACAAGGGAGTAAGGGGCCCAAATTTAAGTTTCATGGAGCCCAATTCTTTTAATTTAAGTTAGCTAAATTTTGGGCATTAGGATTAGGTGGAATGGATGGCAACAAGGCTAGAATTTAGGGGTTTTAATGTTTAAAATATGTGGATAATAAGAAGATAAAGGCTATTATTTAGGAATTTATTTTATGTGGATAATAAGCAGATAAAGGCTAAAATTTAGGGATTTTAATGTTTAAAATATGTGGATAATATGCTGATAAAGGAGGGAGGAGTTAGAGATAATTAAGTCTCTTTTAGATGAGCTAGTAGATTAAGATAAAGGAGAAAAGATAGGATTTATCTGTAAGGTTAGGTAAGTGCCGAAATTTCTATAAATAGGGGGAATATCTCTTCAATTTTGGCATTTGGGGTTTTTCTCTCATTCTTTTCTCTTCTTCTCGAGTAAAAGCGAAAACTCCTAAAGTTTCACCTTCTTTCTTCATTCTCTGCAAAGCCGAAATCTCTAAGCCTATTCCCTCATCTTCACTTTGATTCAAAAGTCGAAACTACACCTATTCTTCTCCTTAATATTCATTGGCCGAATCTCCTTAGCCATCTTTTCAATTTTTAGTTCTTTCAAAAGCCGAAAGCGCGATAGATCATCTTTCCGAGATTTTTCCTAGAAATCGAAACTCATAGATCTCTAAGTTATAGAATCGTGTTACATTCGGGATTTCAAGGTAAGAGGATTTATTTATTCATATATATAAAATCGGGTAGAATACTAACTATGGCCGAATATAGGAGAGGCCTATTTTCACATCTTTCTGGCTTTTTGAAGCAAAGCGTAGATCGGTTTAGTAAGGGTATCTACATTAATCAGGTGTGTAATACTTCCCCACCATCTAGATCTGATTATTAATGTATGCTCATAAGTTTATATGTTGTGATAAATGCCGAAATCTCGGTTTATTGATGAAAGCCCAAGGAGGGTAAAAGCGGATCCCCAGGTTAGTAAATAATCTGTTTAAATGTTATAAGTAAAATGCTTGTATGTGATTGCATGGGTTGGGTTGTTGAAAGGAGGAAGTTATACGTTATATGTGTAGCGGCTAATGCCGTGAACTGTTATACGGGCTTCGGCCATTAAATGTTATACGGGCTTCAGCCATTAAATATTATAAGGGCTTCGGCCATCATATGTGGATGAGCAGCAAGACTGCCATCATGGTGTGTAGCGGTGTGGGTCGATTGTAGAAATCCCCAATGGTGTGAACGGTTGGTACGGGGGTGTGTAGCGGATGGAAACCTAGGCAAACGGGTTGGGCCTTGCATATTATTTGCTATTAATTTTTATTATGATTATTACACTGTTTATTTTGTTTAATGGGTTTAAGGCCCAAACTCTAGTGGTGCATGAGGGTTGCACGCTGAGTCTCGCGACTCACCCTTTTAATTAACATTTCAGGTGATACCTAGTGATTCAGACCGGGCTGGAGAGGAACGCAAGGTGGCCATGCAGAAGAATATGTAGATTTGGCAAAAAGAGACTCAAGTTTTATTTTATATTTTTAATTAATGGACTTCAAATCTCGTTGTAATAAGGCCATGGGCTATTATGTTTTATTATGGGCTTCTATTACTTTAGGTCATTTAAGTTTTATTTGAATTAAACTAAGGCATGTATTTAAGTTTGGATTTTACTTTACTAAAGCATCTTCTATTTAAAACATATTTGGGCTTTTCTGAAAATACGACATGATTTGATAGAATTTTTCTTAGTGACATACCAGATCTGGTTGTAGTGTTTGGGCCGGGTTTGGGGTGTTACAGTGCATCATCGGATAAATGCGACAATAAGGGTTTTAATTAGAAAGAGATTTCAATTAATCAACCTAGAGTCAGTTGTTCTTACTCTTGAAAAAGATATTAACATAATTTAGGGATTTTTATGGATCAAGACACAAGTGAATAAATCGTTTGATTCAGATTCAGAATAATAAGTGAAGTCTAGGTGGATTCTTTCCTGGGTATTGTCTTTCTCTTTGGCATCTTCGATTTTTTCATATTTCATTTTCTGTTGTGTTCTTAATTAAATTAGATTAGTAAATTTAGATTAAAAACAATTATCCTAATTTATCGGCTAAATAATAGAAAAACAGTAATTACTAGTACTTTTAGTCCTCGTGGATACGATATTCCCTACTCACCATAGCTATACTATTGTTCGATAGGTGCGCTTGCCTTTGTCGTAATTATAGTTAGTTTAGTGACCATCAAGTTTTTGGCACTGTTGCTGGGGACTAAAATATTAGGAACACTCGATTTTTATTAATTTAGCCATTTATTTTTATTGCATTTTATTTTTGTTTTTAGTTTAATTTTTATTTTCTAATTTTTCTTTTATTTGCTTCTGGCAGGTTCCTTTAGTTTATGACTAGAAGAAACCCGTCGGGACCATTAGTATTTGATAGTGAAATTGAAAGTACAGCTCACAGAAATCATAGAAAAGCAAGGCAGAATCGACAGAATATAGTGGAAGAGCAAGAGGACGTTATTATTATTACTGAGGAGATGGCTGATAATCAGAATAATCAGCTACCTCCTGTGGTTGCTGCGAATCCTGCTCCTCGTACTATGTACGATAATGCTAAGCCCACTCTAACTGGGGCTGAATCGAGTATTGTGAGACCTACCATTACTGCGAATAATTTCGAACTAAAGCCGAACACTATTCAGATGATTCAACAATTTGTTCAGTTCGATGGTTTGCAAGACGAAGATCCAAATACTCATTTGGCTAATTTTTTGGAAGTCTGTGATACTTTAAAGATAAATGGCGTTTTTGACGACGTCATTCACCTACGGTTGTTTCCATTCTCATTGAGGAATAAAGCTAAACAGTGGTTGAACTCCTTACCACGAGGTTCTGTCACTACATGGGATCAAATGATCGAGAAATTTTTACTGAAGTACTTCCCACCGGCTAAGACAGCTAAGCTGAGGACTGATATCTCTTCCTTCGTTCAAATCAATTTAGAGACCCTATATGATGTATGGGAGAGGTATAAGGATTTATTGAGAAGGTTCCCTCACCATGGGTTACCTTTATGGCTACAGGTTCAAACCTTCTATAACGGTTTAAACCCCTCAACTAGACATTTGATTGACGCAGTAGCCGGTGGTACATGGAATAATAAAACACCCGAAGTGGCTTATGAGTTTATAGAAAAGATGTCACTGAATAATTATCAGTGGCAAGTCATGAGGACAAAACCTAATAGAGCAGCCGGTGTTTTCAATCTAGATGCAGTCGCCATGTTATCAAATCAGGTAGAACAATTAAATAAGAAAATTTATGGTTTATGTGTTTCTACACAGGTACATTCGTTGATGCAATGCGATGCAAATGGAGGAGGAATGAACAATCCATAATATTTGCCCTACGGTCCTGGCACAGAGAACAAACAAAGCAACTATATGGGTAATAATTCTAGACCTCAGAATAATCCTTACAGTAACACTTATAATGCAAGTTGGAGGAACCATCCCAATTTCTCTTGGGGTGGTCAAGGAAATCAAAGACCACAACCCCCTCCAGGCTTTCAACAACCTTATCAATAAGAGAAAAAGTCGAACCTTGAGGAGATGTTGATGAAGTTTATTTCGGTGTCAAAAACCCGCTTTCAAAACACCGAAACAACACTTAAAAATCAACAAGTATCAATTTAAGGGCTCGAGAACCAAATCAGTCAACTTGAGAAGTTGATTTCAGAATGACCACAAGGTAGCTTGTCTAGCAACACCGAAACTAACCCAAGAGAGCAGCTTCATGCAATTACTGTTCGAGATGAAGAAGGGTTAGTTGAATCTGAACCAGAATCGAGGCAATAAATTGTGGTAAGTAATGGTAAGGTCGAGGTAAGCCAGAATGAACAAAAATCGGTTAGTAAAAATTATAAACCTCGAGTGCCATATCCTAAGGCGACGAAGAAAGACCACACGAACGAACAATTTGGTAAATTTTTTAAATTTTTGAAAAAAATACATATTAACTTACCGTTTATTGAAGCTTTTTCGCAGATGCCCAATTCCGTTAAATTTTTAAAGGAGCTTTTGGCAAACAAACGGAAGTTAGATGATTCGTCGCATGTGGAGTTAAATGCAGTTTTCTCGACCATTTTGCAAAATTAACTACCCAACAAATTGAAAGATCTAGGGAGTTTTACTATTCCTTTTTTAATTGGTAGTTTAAATGTTAATAATGCTTTAGCTGATTTAGGGGCTAGTATTAATGTCATGCCATATAAAATATTTAAACAATTAGGTCTTGGGAAACACAAACAAACTAAGATGAGTATTCAATTAGCAGATAGAACCATTAGATTTCTTAGGGGTATTGTTGAAGACGTACTTGTGAAAATTGATAAATTCATATTCCCAGTTGATTTTGTTGATTTAGACATGGATGAGGATAGCGACGTACCTTTAATTTTAGGATGACCCTTTTTAGCAACTGCCAAAACTATTATTGATGTTGGTACATGTGAACTAATACTTCGTGTAGGTGATGACACGATTACTCTCCAAGCTCGTGATTTTGCTAGGATATCTAGTGATCGAGATGATTGTACGAATTCTGTTAATATGAGTAACCTTGTGGCTCAAACTTCTTTGCAGGAAACCCCTCAGAAGAACATGATGGAGCCACATTCTAGTCCATGTGACAAAAACAGAACAACTCATGAAGAACGAATGCTACAGATCGATGAACTAGACAAATGACAGACACATGTCAAGGAGAAACCGAGAATACACGATGCAGAACCAAAGCTACACCACGATGAGCATGTAGATAAAACAAACTAAATTAAGGTTGGGGACAAGGTATTGCTAGATAAAACAGATCCTCGAATTGCCATTTCAGAGCTTAATGCAAACGGAGCAACTCCTTTTATGGTACTGAATGTCTTCCGATACGGTACAATCGAGTTAACTCATTCTGAGTTCGACATTTTTAAGGTAAATATTACTCGACTCAAACCTTATTTTGATAATAGAATTGACAGTAAGAAAGAGGAGTTTCGACTTCGCGAACCACCGTGACCATGCGAATACAAGGTAAGTTGAGCTTAGACTTTAAATAAGCGCTTCTCGGGAGGCAACTCGAGTGTTTACACTACTAATTTTCTTAATTTTATTCCATGATGTTTTTAAAATTAATTAATTTTCAAAATATATAAATAAAAAAATGTGTGTTTTTAACCCATACGGCCTGGACACACGGGCTTGTCCTTGGCCGTGTGGATCTCAAGACTTAGTTTTAAAATTTTAAGAAAATCGACAGTGAGTTACACGGCCTGGCGACATGGCCATATGACCCACACGGCCTGGACACACGGGGGTGTCCTTAGCCGTGTGGATCCTAGGACTTAATTTATCCAAAATCGACAGAGACACGGCCTAAAATAGTCACACGCCCGTGTGGACCACAGGGCCTGGACATACGGGTGTGTCCTAGGCCGTGTGAAACCTGGAGCTAATTTTTTCATTTTAAATCAAGTCAGAGAGTTATACGGGCAAGGCACACGGTCGTGTAAGAGACACGGCCAAGACACACAGGCGTGTGGGCTGTCACATGGGCGTGGGAGAAGCAAATGAGGTTGCAAACGGCCATGTAACACGGCCGTGTGGCTGGACACACGGGCGTGTTTGAGGCCGTGTGAAGACTGGGTTGGTATTTTAAACGCACACAGGCTGGGGAAAGCCACACGGGCGTGTGACACGGCCGCGTGGCCCAGCACGGGTCTTTACACGACCGTGTCACCCTTAAAAATCCCTAACCCAAATTTTATTTTTCTAAGTTTATCTTCTTCCTCCCCAAATTCCACCCACAAACCCTAGTCGCCGCTCCCTCTAACCGCTCCTTTCCAGCCGCCATTCCTTCCCTATTTCTCACCCCTTCGAGACACCACCCTCCCTCGGCCTCTCTCATCTCTTCTCCCTCGCCTTTCCTACGACACAACCCCATACCCACCTTTTTCCCCTATTCCCTTTCCCCCATTCGAACCACCCACCAGCAGCGCCCACACCCCACGACCAACCACCCCAACAGCCCCCTCGCCCCTTCTCCTTTTCCCCGTCGCACAGCACACATCCATCGTTCGCACACCCACGCGCCTGACCCAACCCGACCCGACCTACCACCGTGCCACCGTCATTTCCCCGTTGCCGCCACCACCGTTTACTCCGGTCACCACCCACTGTTTGCCTTATTTCTTTATTTGTTTCTTGTTTAATATTATTATTAGCTATTTTATTATCTTTATTTATTGTTTATTAGCTATTCTTTTATTTTTCTAGTAATATTTGTTTACTGCCCTTATTATTATTTTTAATTCACTGTGTTTATCATTCATTTTTTATTCTTAATGCTACTATTTTAGTTTATTTTTATAGCCATTATTATGATTCATCCTTAGTTTATTATTTTGACTTCCCTGCTCACTGTTTCTATTACTATTGTTCTTTGTTCTTAGTATTAGAATTGTTTATTTATTTATTTATTTATGCTTTTCCTTATTCTTGCTTTCAGAATGTCATGATTTGTCTTTTAGTTACGAAAAGTGAAAGGAGCGAAGAACAAGCCAAAATCGAGTAAAAAGAGCTATTTTCAGCATCCAAACGGCCTGAATGTTTCCACACGGGCTGGCCACATGCCATGTGCCAGCCCGTGTCGATTTCGCACACTGTTTCCCAAACACGCGAAAAAACCCAATTTTTAGGCTTTCTGAGCATTCTAAAGTCTATACATAATAATTAGAAGAAGACCTAAGGGAGCGCGTAGAGAAGATTAAAGAAATTACTCGAAGAACACCATCGGAGCCAACTTAGAAGCGGATCTCCTTCAAGATTGAATATCTCCTTTTAACTTCTTTCGAAGTTTATTTGAATTTTTTTTACGTCTTGTAGTTTTTCTGACTTCAAGATGTTTTTATTTCAGATTATGAACTAAATTCCCTGGATACCTAGGGAAGATGAAACCTATGATGAATCTTATTATTTGATTTCTGAATTACATGATAAATACTTGATTCTTGTTCTCAATTATGTATGCTTATTTCGTGTTTTAATATTTTTTGGGATATTAATTCATGTTTAATGTGCTTATTTCAGTGGAGCAAAAGTCCCTATTTAAGAGTAGATCTAGCATAATTGAGTGGAGTTGCATGCAATCCTAGAAATAGGACGACATAAATCTACCAGATTAGAGTTAAATCTAATAGGGAAATTCATAGATCGAGTTAATGTGACAATAGGGGTTTTAATTAGAAAGAGATTTCAATTAATCAACCTAGAGTCAGCTGTTCTTACTCTCGGAAGAGATATTAACATAATTTAGGGATTTTTACGGATCAAGACACAAGTGAATAAATTGTTTAATTCAGATTCAGAATAATAAGTGAAGTCTAGGTAGATTCTTTCCTGGGTATTGTCTTTCTCTTTGGCATATTCGATTATTTCATATTTCATTTTCTGTTGCGTTCTTAGTTAAATTAGATTAGTCAATTTAGATTAAAAACAATCATCCCAATTTATCGGCTAAATAATAGAAAAACAGTAATTACTAGTACTTTTAGTCCTCGTGGATACGATATTCCCTACTCACCATAGCTATACTATTGTTCGATAGGTGCGCTTGCCTTTGTCATAATTATAGTTAGTTTAGTGACCATCAAGATTAAATTTAATATTAAATCTATTAAACTAATAAAATATTTATATACAAGTTAAATATTAAATTTAATTTAATTTTAAGATAACCACTTTAATATTAAATTAATAAAATACTATTAATATAAGTATTAAATTTAATTTAATATTAAAATTATTAAAATAATATTAATTTTAGAATAATTAATTTGAAATCAAGTTATCCGGTAGAGTCCCAGTAGGAGCGTAATTCTTCCACTACTCAACCACTACTCAACCATTAGCCGACCATTGGAATGTCGTCGTCGCATCCGCAAGCACTACTGGGTGGTGCTGGCGCGACACCCTCATGGCACCCTAAGTCTATTCGATTGCTGCTGGTTTGGTCCAAGCCAATGACGGTCCGTTGGTCTGGTTCAACCATCAGTTGAACCGTTGGCCTAGTTTCACATATCAGGCCCAGTTCGATCAGCTTTAGGTCTCAGTTTTGATTTTTGGTTCTCGGTTCCAATTTTTTATTTCAAGTCCAATTTTCAAGTTCAATTACCCATTGAGCCAATTGTCTGACTTGAAAATTAATTTCCAAAAACATCATATTAATTTTAATTAATTTGATTAATCTAATTTTAGATTAAAATTAATTTTCTCAAAAAATATTAAGATTTTCCAAATTACTTTTTCAAGAAAATTCTTTAATCTCTAGTTGAACAATTCTCACGTTCGCCTAATTTAATTCCACATCGAATAAATTAACTCAATTAAATTATTTCCAAAGTCATAGAATTTTCTTTTGATTTAAATGCAATCCGGTCGAGCTTTTGTTGAGCTAGCGGAGGGACCAATCAAACATATACAATTAGACTTTATTAATTGTAATCATGTCCAGAAGTATCATTCCGATAATTTACAATTTACTTAATCGTTGAGTTAGTCTACAAGAAGTACCATGATTGAAAACTCCTTATTGTATACTCTTTACGAAAGAAATTCATCCAACTGCTTTGTCCAATGACCTCATCATGTATGTGTTACCCTCATATGATATCCTTAATTTCTTTGAGTTAATTCCATTCACTCAATGCAATCCTATTTTATCTCATTGTCACCATTGTCTTCTTAATAATTAATAGTGAAATGTGAAATTTATTTATTCTTCATTCAAATATATAGAAAACACTTACATGTTTACTAAAATATTAGAACATTTCCCAACATAAACTCGTATAGTTAATTGGGTAACCAATTTCCAATTTCATCATATAGTTCAAATCACAATCTTATCATTCTCAATTCATCATCAATTCACCATTTCAATACAATATATGACATGTTTCAACTCAATTTCCTATCAGGTGCCATATATCAATTAAATCATACTACTTTCTATTTTATCCAATTTAGTCTTGTATCTCGATATTCCATATCTATCACCACAATTTAATTCATACAAGTATTATATACTCATCGCATTACTAAATCGTGCAATTTAACATGAATATGCAATAATTAGATTGATCTCGGATAATAAAAATACAAACAGGAAACTCGTGTCACTTGCCATCGACTCTCATATTTCCTTTTCCTCTCGATAGCCCGGCGCCATCTTTAGCTAAATCAATGGCCAAATAGTTTAGCTTTAAGAATGTTTCTCTTATTTTCTCCCTAAGTGAATCGGTTAAGAAAGATGAAGAAGATGACACAATCTCTTTCTTTCTACTTGTTTTTGTTATCTATAGTGTAATTAAGTCTTAATTAACTTTAGTAATAATGTTTAATTTAGATTAATTAATCATTAAAATGTCCAATAACCATGCCACCACCATCCACTATCACTTGTTAGAAAAAATGGTTTAATTACCATTTTTGGACTTTTGGCTATTTACTAATTAGGTCCCTAAACCTTTGGCCATTTAAAAATTTATAACGATTGGACTTTATGATTTAGTCCCTAAGCCTTAATTAACAATTAATTCTGTAGAAATTATTGGACCAAACTTTAATACAACAATATATTATACACGTAAATATTAAATATTAATATTTATGGAAATGAGATCCCAAAACCGTAATTTTTGACACCACTAAATTTCGGATCGTTACAGTAAGGGCCAAAATGCCCCCAAAGAATAAGGCCAAAATGACCAAATGAGTAAATGTTAGGAGCTAAATTTATCTATATGCCTTGATATTAAAATGTATAAAACAAAACTTTGGTTGTAATGGTAAAGTTGAGGTTTTCTTGTCTTTAATGGCATGTGTTTAAATTTCAATATTTGTAATTTTTATTAATTTTTTAAAATAAAAAAAGTCAAATACTCTCGTAATAATATAAATTGTTTAAAATGTGTAAGGTTATTTTCGTAATTTTCTTAACTTAGTTGTTGTCATTTGGCTAATGACACCAAAATCGATCACGACTTTATTAAGAGATAATTATGTTAAAATAATTAATTATATTAAAAGAGGAGGGATCCACTTAGTGTAAAAATTAAAGTAGTTTTACACACTTTCGTAACTATTTATATGATTAATATTTTAATGATCCAACCATTATATTTCATGGTCTATTAATGTAGATCATGCATGTTAAATTTGATGTAAATTTAAAATTTCTAATAATTTATTCTATGTAAAAAAAAAAAAACCAACCGTTCAATATATATTAATATATAGAACATTTTATATCAATATGATGGAGATATTGGACCGGTTTGAAATTTTACATGGATGACAAGTACAATTATATTGATAAATTCAATGGTTAGATTATTAAAATATTAATCATATAAATAGTTACGGAAGTGTGTAAAACTACTTTAGTTTTTACACCATGTAAGAGGATTCCTCCCCATATTAAAAATTTATTATATATTGTTAAATATAAATATGTATGTTTAATAATATTAAAAATGATGTTGATTAAGTGTTAGTTTGGTTGGCATTGGTATTGTTACCAATGCAGGAAGGCTCAAGTTCAGGCGTGTTCGAACGCGTTTACCCTATTATTTAAGGGTTAAGGAAGAGTTATTATATGTACTTTTAAGCTTATCATGTGTATTTATTTTTTAGATTTATTTAATTAAAAAACACACATATATTCTCATAGTTATTTATTATTTTGTAAAAAATATCGTTTTAATAATTTTTCAATTGAATTGATGTTTAATTAATTCGTGATACTAACTCAAATAAAACCTTAAGTATAAGTATAAATATATGTAGTACAATATTTTTCAAAAAAAAAAATTTAAAACTTATGTTAAAGGAAAAAAAAAATGTACAAGTACCATGGAGGCCCTTTGTATTAGAAGTTGGATTGCATTTTACTCACTCTATTTTAAAATGGACAAATTAATTTTTTATACATTAGATCAAAGAGCAAATTGATCATTTTATTAAAAATATTTATCAATTTCTATCATTTAGTGTTGACGTGGTTAAGGGAGCAACCAGACAGTGATACATAGAATGTCACATGTACCTTATGATGGCGTGACGATATTTTAAAATTTTAAAAAATCTTAAATTTTTTTTATATCATTATTTACAAAAACCACATCTATGATGAACATGAACATTTGTCCATATTCATTTGAACTGGATAACTATTTGTTAGGTATATCTTGGACATGGTTTTTCGAATAATTATAAAATATAGAAAGTCATTTAAAATTTAATTTTTGGTACAAATTAAAAAATTATTAAGAACTATAAGAAATGATAAATTAAAAATATTTAATAATTATTTAAAAAACCAAGCCAGAATTAACTTCGACAATGTTGTTTTAAATAATTTTCTATAATCTTTTACAATTACTTTAAAAAAACACATCTAAAATGAATTTGGACCATCATTTATCCAGGTTTATTATGGACGTGGTTTTTTAAATAATTATTAATTTTTTTAAAAACATTTTTATTTTTTAAATAGGCATAATGACTTATTTGGCTCTTCAACTTTACAAAAAAAAAACCATTTTAGCCATGCATTTTATTTTTTTGCCTCCTTTAGCCCTTAAACTTGTATTTTTTGTCAAATCACCCCAAAATGGATGTAAAAGTTAATCTTTGTTAACTTTACTGATGTGACATCCACATTATAGTCCACGTTAGCAATTAATTAATTTTTTAAAAATAAAAATATTGAAAAAAATAATTTTTTTATAATTTATAATTTTTAAAAATAGTTTTTTTGAATTTTTAAAATTTAAAAATTAATTAATTACCGACGTGATATTCACGTGTATGCCACATCAGCAAAGTTAACAAATATGAACTTTTATATTCATTTTGAGGTGATTTGATAAATACCATAAGTTTAAGGGCTAAAAGAGACGAAAAATTAAATGAGGGCTAAAATGACATTTTCTTTATAAAATTAGAGGGCCAAATAAGCCATTGTACCTTTTAAATATTTACCGACGTCAGCATGAGATACACATGACATACCATACATCATTATTTAGTTGTTTTGTCAATCATGCCAACATTTAAACGATAGAAATAGATGAAATTTTTAGTAGAATGTTAATTTACTCTTTAATATAACGCACATAAATTACTTTATTCATTTTTAAATAAAAATGACAAAATACAAATTAACCTTTAATAAAGAGTATTTTACTAAAAAAAGACCCATTTCCAACATTATTTACAGAAATGGGCCACTTAAAACATTATTTACCGGAATGGGCCAAAAAACACAGAACGCTTCCACGTAGGCACGTTTTAAGGAGAAATTGTAGAAAAAAGCTCCCTCAAGGAAGCGCTTTTGCCATGTCAGCAAAAGTGCGCTGACGTGGAAGCGCTTTGTTGACATGGCAAAAACACTTCCTCGAGGGAGCTTTTTTGCCTGTGTTTTTTCTAGGGTTTTTTGGGATATTTGTATGTTAGGTTTTATGGTTTTTAAAAAATAAATTAGGGTTTATTTTTCCAAAAACCCTAATTTATTTTTTTTCCAAAAACTATAAACCCTAAAACCTTAAACCTTAACGTACAAATATCCAAAAAAACTTAGAAAAAACATGGGCAAAAAAGCTTCCACAAGGGAGCTTATTTCTGTAATTTTTTCTTAAAACGCGCCTACATGAAAGCGTTTTGTATGTTTTGGCCCATTTCAATAAATAATATTTTAAATGACCTATTTCCTTAAATAATATTAGAAATAGGCCTTTTTAATAAAGCAGTCTCTAATAAAATTACCTCTATAATATTTTTACCAATAAAAGAATATCTCATTGGAATGATAAAAGGTTGTAGACGTTTGACTGTTTGTGTTTTCCAAGTCCAATTATAAGGCAATGATGAAAGAGATGAAATAAAACTTTAATGGGCTTCTCTTTTGAAACTTACCCTACCACTCTGCCATAATAGCATAACAACTTTTTGAGTTCTAAAGTTTTGAAGTTATTCTTTTTATAAATGGGAACATAATGCGTTTCAACGTATTTAAATTTATATTTTTCTGCATTAATAATAATATTCATGCTAATCGAAATAAGATTCAATCGATTAACTATTCATTTTTTTTTATATATTACAAATAATTAAAACGAAAAAAAAGTGATCACATATTGGATAAAAGTATATATTGATGCTTTCCTTGGTTAAGAAAGGTTAACCTTTGTTGGAACTTGTGTTATGAGATGGACTTAAATGAAAAAAAGATAGTGAAAAAAGGGGTAAGGTAAGAGTAAAAGGTTGAAAATGGTAGTAGAACGTTGTTGAAAGGTGGGAGGATATTGGTACAAAAAGTTGAACAACTAATCATGTGATAGTTTTCTACGTTGGAAAGAGCAGTGCATGCTATGTTTTAAGAAATCTAAACAGCCTGTGACAGACCAAACATAAAATTAAATTATCCAACATGTTTTTTTGTTTGTTTCTTTGGATTTTTATTTTTACCCTTCATCTTGTTATGCTTTGACCTAATACCAATGTAAAGTCATGTAGTATTTAGTACAAGTCACAGGATGGATCAAGAGTTTGACCAGCCTCAGGCCTTCGGCCTCGCCACCCTCCCCACTCTCAACTCTCAATTTCTCAATTTCCAAAGACAAAACGTTCATACCATTAATTGTAATCAAAATAATACAAAAAAAAAAAAAATTGAAAAAGAAAAATCAGTTAGTCTTTTTGACCCCTAGATAAGTGTGTGGAGATATTTCATATATGAATTCAATTGTGGATTTTTATTAATTTGTTGCATTTTTTTTTTAATTCTATGCATATAAATAGTGTAAATTGTTAAACTACTAATTTTCAGGTTGCCATTTAATGATAAAGTTTAGCAATGTTACCTAGTAGGCTAACTTTTCGATATTTGTAAACTATGTAGATCCAATTTGGACTAAAATCTCAATTTTTGAAAACTAAAAGGGTGAAATTCAGAATAAGAGCCTTTTCTAGAAGTAATTGAATGAGAGATGTCAGGGAAGCTTACGGTAACCTTCCTTTTCTCTCTATAAATACCCGTAGGGTAGGGTTTTCCCAAGGCTAAAAACAAAAACAAAATTTGGGCTTTTACTTTTACTTTCTTTTTTCTTCATTTTCTGTCAAGTGTCACAGGGTTGGGTTGAAGTCGATAGGGATGAAGAACGGGGTTGTTTTTCAGAGGAACGTTTGCTGGGTGGGTCGATGAAAGTGAAAGGTATCGAACCTGCAGTCATTCAGTCAAAACTACATTTTCATTATACGCCTCTATATAATTTCCTTGATAAAATGATGAAGCGAAAGGGTTGATGGGAATGTTGTTTGGCTCGAGGTCATTTAGGGTTCGTCTAATATCTACATATGCATACATACATAGCCCTATATGATGTCGGACCAGGCTTCATTCCCATCAACCAAACACTTCCCCTCGTCTCATCTGATCGTGTCCGACTCATGAGATGGATGTTGGCCGGTTTGAGAGGTAATTTTTTTAGGCAGAACAAACCACTTTGTTTTTTCTTTCTTCTATGGGGTTCATTGTTGTGTTATGTGTGCATGCGAATCCTTTTAACCCACTTTTTCACTTGTCTAAACTTGTTCTAACAAACAAAATGATGAGAAGATGCCGTTGACTTATTTTTGCGTTGACCCCATCATAATTCATAATTATTTGTTTATTTGATCTTTTTGACATAATACCTAAAATTATTCATCGTTTCTCTCCAATCCATAAATAAGAGGATAATATGCTTTAACACACTTAAATCCACGTCCTTCTACATTAGCAAGAATACCTATTCAAATCAAACTAAAACTAAAACTTAATTAACATCCTTATCTATTAGTAATATATATGCTACTTTGTCACATTCAACAAGAACTTATATATGCAAAATTATTTAAATATGTGTAAAATTAATGTGTGTGCATGGACTTTTAACTTTATTTTTATTTAGGTAAATTTTTATATTCTTATTATGTTAAAATAAACTCGTAATCTTTTAGGTTATATTCGAAGAATATGCCTATAATATTTACTTTAACTGTTTTTCTGAAAAAATGATTAATACTCATTTTCATTTGATAACCAAGAATTAGGGTTGGAATGGAAAAGAAAATAAAGAACATGTATAAGAAGGTAGAGGAGAAGGTAGTGACGTCTTTAATCAATTTATTAGAAATCTTATGAGTAGTAATATACAATAAATAATAAAAAGTATGATTAAAATTAATTAATTATAAAAGTACATGAAATTGTACTATATTAACTGGGATATGTTCAAATCCCACCATATGCATATTTTAATTAATTTTTGTTGAAATGGAAAGACTAAAATACATTCAAATAGTAAGGGTGAATGTTCGATCAAATTGAATAAATTTTTTTGAGTTAATTGAGTTGATATTATTAAATAGTATAAATAATATAGGTGTGGTTGGGCTCTAATAGGTTTTGAAATATTATTGGACTAATTTTTAAACAATGTTGGGTTTTATCTCTAATAGAATGTGCAGGTGACCCACAAAGTTTTGGTATTTTTAGGATTTTTTTAGGTTTTTTATTGAAAAAGTGATTCGTTTATTTTTTTTTTTTTTACATTTGTGATAAATTTTTTATCACTTTAATTTTTTATATTTAAAATTTAATCAAATTATTTTTTTAATAAAAAAATGTGATCAAATTATTATTATGGCTGCGCGGATTAATTTATATATTCTGATTTTTAAAATTTTATGAAGTACACTTGTCACACAACAACCACATCTTTGTTAAAATTTTAGTGATCTAGTAGGTGGCGAAATTAAGGGGACTGAGCCCCGCTCCCCCATAAAATGAAATTTTTTTCATATGGTCCATTTAAAAATTTAAAAATTTTAAATTAATAAATGTAAAATTATATTTTGGCCCCACTAAAAATATAAAAATTTGATTTAATCCTTTAAAAATTATAAAAATATGATCTATTAAAATGATGAAATTGTATTTTTCTATCATAAAAATTACAATTTATTTTCGGCCTCTCCTAACAAACTTTTCTAGTCTCGCCCTTGGATCTAGTCAATGTTTTTGTCTTAAAAAATAACTGTAATAGGCCAATTTTGGCCTGGGCTCGGAATAAATAAAACCCAAATAAAATAAATAAAGTCTATTTTTTTTAAACAGCCCAAATGACCCAATAATACAAAAAACCCTAAAGCCTAATTAGCCCAAAACACTTAAATATTTTCAGAAACCCTAGCCACTTTAAGCCTTTCTGCTGCTGCCGCTCCTCCCATGCGCGCCACCACCGTCGACCTCCGTACCTCAGTACCTGCAAGGACAAACGCAGCGCAGAAAAAATAGAGCGAAAATTTGTATTTTTTTATTTTTTTCAATTTCGGCTATAAAGCCATGAAAAACAATGTATTACGAGAGAGATTTTTTTTTGGAAATACAAAAAAAAAAACACACACACAATCAAATACGAAAAAAAAAAATAGAAGTGATTTAAAATACAAAAAAACCAACTAGAGAAGGTAGTTTGTATATTTTATTTTATTTTATTTATTTATTTATTTATTCTCTTCTTTCGAAACTCAAAAAAAAAAAAGAAAAGTTGAATTTTTTTAAACCTTTTCTGCTTGAAACCATTAGATCTGGGCTTGGGAGGCCGAAAGGAAGAAAAACGAGAAAATTTTGATTTTTTGGCCACTATGGACGGCGGCGCCGCGCCGGCCACGGTTTGCTAGAGTCTGGTCGGCCCTTAAATTCTTCAGAGAAAATAAAAGGGAGGGGGGAAGCTTTTTTTTTGAAACAGGCTAAAATGACTTTTTTTTTTTTTTTGTGAAAATTTAGCCTTAAATATGCCTCCAAAACGATGCCGTTTTGGGCAGGCCTCTCAGGCACCAAAACGACGTCGTTTTGATACGACCCGCGCTTTGACCCGACCCGCGAGCAGGATCCGCTTTTTTTAAGAAATGGTTTTATTGCGCTTTTGGCCCCTCCGCATTTTCTATCTTTTTAATATAGTTTATTTTATTTTCAATTTTTACCCTATAATTTTTCTTCTGTTTTAATTCGGTCCCGCGCAAAGTGACGCATTTTGGAGGGCGGGGATATTTTCCCTTTTAGTCTCTCCTTGTTATTCGCGTGTTCGGATAAGTCCTCCCTTTTTCCTTTTATTTCTGATTTGCCCTAAATTCCTGTTTTAAAGTTCAATTTAGTCCCTTTTTGTTATTTTTGCTATTTTATTATTAAATTAACTAATTTGATATTATTACTACTATTATTATATTCCTTTTTATTTACTTGTTGTTATTATTATTTTTTTATTACACTTATTTATTTATTTTATCAGTTCTTTCATTATTATCATTTAAAAAAAATCCTTATTTTATTTTTATCATTACTTTTATCATTTTATTTATTATTTATTCTCTATTTATATCTTTCTATATACTTTCAAACTCTATACTATTTATTATTCGTATCATTATTAATGTTATTATTATTATCATTATTATTATTGTATTTTTATATATTTATCTACCTAAATTTTTACATACACACATTACTTTTATTCTATCACTTATATATTTATATTCATCTTATATGATTTTAAAACTTTAATTTTTATTTATTTTATTATTATATTATTACTATAAATATCATCATCATCATCATTATTATTATTATTATTTAAACTGTTTTACCTAATATTTATTCATTTATTTATTTGTTCACTATTAAATTTTTAACTAATTTTATTTTTTATTTGTTTACTTACTCATTATTTTTTATATAATTGGTTTGTTTTATTTTTTTATATTTTATTATTTATCTTTTTTTTTGCTCTTATTATTATCATTAATGCATTTATTATTAGTCTGTTATGCATATTAGTACCGTAATTAATCTTTTTCATATTACTATTAAATCGTATTACATTAACCTTCACTCGATACGTAAAATTTTGTTTTAAAATAAGCAATACTCCATGTTTTTAAAATTCAAAAGGTCGTTCTCCAACTTACGGGGTTTCGATTTTCTCGACAAATTTGAACAAACGAACGTTTTTTTTATCTAGGGAATTACAAATAGATCGTGTTCTAACTTACGGAATATGATTTCTTTCTAAAACCAAGATAATCAAACATCCTCCAAAATAAATTTTTTAACGTTTATTCTCGTATCGGGAATTTAAGACATTGTGTCCTAACTTACGGGACATAATTCTTTTTCACGATTAACGTGAAATATGCTATTTTCTCGAAAAATTTTCAATTAAGCAACATTTTAACAAATGATCGTATTTTTAAAATCTCTTCAAATTTTTGATTTTCGACACTAAGACACTAATTAATCAACTAGGTACCAATTTTGGGCGTTACGAGGGTGCTAATCCTTCCCCGTGCCTAACCGACTCCCGAACCCATTTTTCTGAATTTTGTAGACTAAAACTGTTGTTTTAATAAATCAAATCTATTATTAAAATGTCCGAATTACGAGGTGACCCGATCACACCTCATCAAAAAAGGGATTGGTGGCGACTCCTTTTTTTTTTTCGTTTTCAAAATCAAAGTCGACCCTGTTTTTCACAAAAAGAAATGGTTTCGACAATAACAATTTGAATATGTTTTAAAGTGATGTATAAAAAAGAGATGGGGATTAAAATGATAAAAAAGGTAAATATTAGATGATGAATTTATTATTATCTATTTGATTTATAATTAATATTTATATTATGATTAATAATTAGGTTGTGAAATTTTTTATTTTTGAAAAAAAAATCTATATTTTCTTTAAATAAATAAATAGATCTTATTCTATTACTTTCAACCTTCTTAACTCTAATTGTGAAGCTCAAATTACATATGAGTTTGTATAGTTTGATTTGAATGTCCATGTATTTGGTTTTTTATTGATACATGGTATTAACGGTAATGACGAAAGTAGGGAAAAATCCCCTGATCTAGTAGAAGAGAGGAAGAAGATAATAAAGATAAGTCCTTTCTACTTTCGAGGCAACGAAGATATAGGTTCCATTTTTAGTACTTAGATTATGGGTACATTGGATCGGATCCCGAGTTGGATTATATAACACTTTGTTTAACAGTAAATCAATTTGCTTGAAGTAGCCTATCTTCTTCTGCATATTCTCTTAACTATATATATAATTTATCAAGACCAAGATTCAAATAATAACAAAGGAAACTTCAAGTTTAACAATCCCAACAACAGAGCTCAAATCACATCCAGTTACATATACATCGTCATGCAAGTTATATATTTATATATATATATATATATATGAACCCCCCCCCCTCCATTAATTCAAGGTTTTTCTGTCTGGTTCTTTTTATCAGATTTATGTTGTTTCTGATTCTTCAAGTCCTTGACATAAGTCTTTTCTTCTTCTTCTTTGTGCTTCAGATTACTGTGGTATATTATAAAGCTATGCCGGCTATCGAAATCCTTGACAAAGTTCTCAGACTCCATAGCCGAAGCTTCATCTTGATGTAAAAGGCCTTGGATTGCTGCTGGTATGGGCTGATCCTTCATTACACTTTTCCAATAATCCCTTGGTTCCTTTCTTGCATGGTTGAGGTTTCCATACTATATATTCAATAAAAAAAGATCAAACACACATGAAAAGATTGATAAATACAAACTAAATGAAAACTTCATGGGAACATAATAAAGAAACTGGGTATTCTTTTTCACTAGATCAGTTGCTGACCACTAAGATTACACATGAAATACTGCTTACCAGGAGAAAAGAGCAGAAAATGAAGAAAAAAAAGAGAGTCTTCATGTCATTGGTAGCCTGTTGAAGCTGAGTTAGATTGATTTTGCTGTTGTGTGTTGTAGCTGCTAAAAACTCCCTAACCCCATTTTATAGGCCATTTGCGGAGGACAATAAAGTGATTTCTTTTATTCTACTTCACCGTTTTATAGAAAGAAACAAGTAAAACAAATAGTATGTGTAAGTTAATTAAGCTAAGCCTTCGTTGCTAAGGGTTATGTGTCAACTAATTGTACTTATGTTTTCATGCCTTTTGATTAAATTAAGCAATTTGTGGTCTCATTTTTAAATGGTGCTTCCATTTAGAGAGTGATGATGTACCAAACACTAATTAAGGGAGGTTGTTAAGGACCAGAAATTCTTTTTTTTTTTATTGTTTTATTGACTTAATAATTGCCATTCGCTTAAATACGAATTAATTAGTAACTTTTTTTTATTCCAATTTTGGTCCTTGTGATAACATAGCATTCTAAGATTCTGAAACATTATCATCTAAGTTTTGTATGTGACACGTCATACATGACCAAAATTTTAAAAAAATTGTCAAGTTCCAAAACTAACGTGAGAAAAGTTACTAAGTTCTAAGATTAACGTGGACAAAAAAAGTTCAAAGACTAGATGTTGCTTTATACCTTAATAAATTAATTATTAGGTAAGATACAATATAGAAATGTTGAAATTTAAATATAGGTGAGTATTTGATACACTAATAATGTACTTTTTTTGTTCCACAAGTAGTCTTAAAAAATTGGCATGTATATCTTTTTATAAATAATTACTTTTTAAATAATTTACTATACCTTATAAGATACTTGTCAACCCGTGACTCTTCTTGTGAAATCTAAAAATTTCACTGATCGTGTATCAAATAATTTCCCTTCAAAAATATATATCCTGTGTAGGTAATTATTTTATCCACTAGGTATATAAGATGACTTCAAATGTGATTTTTAATTATTTTATTAAATATTGAAGGTGGGTTTCTTTGTTCTCAACTTTTGCATGATCCTATTGTTGATTCTCAACTGACCAGCTACAAAAGACTAAACAACAAAGTGCAGTGGGAATTGGCTGACACTGTGAACAAAGATTGCAAAAAAGAAAAATGGGAGAAAATTTTTCAAAGAGATTAGATAGCATCCAGGCTTAAAGTCAAACTTGATACACTGTTTTCCATTTTGTGCTTATAAAAGTGAATTTGTCTAGTTGCACCTTTTTGTTTATTTGTTTTTGGTTTCCATGCTCAGAATCTTTCTCTTTAATCTTACATTTTTAATATGGTTATTAACCTTCTTATGTAGTGATCACACTCTGATGAAGCTCGAAATTAACTATTAGTTCGACAAAGGCAAGCACACCTATTGAACAGTAGTATAGCTGTGGTGAGTCCGGAATATCGTATCCTCAAGGACCAGTAGTACTAGTATTAACTATCTTTTTATTATCTAGCCTAATAATTAAAGGGATTTATTTTTAATCTGAAATTTACTAACTAATTTAACTAACTATGAACGCGACAGAGAGTAAATTGGAAAAAAAATACTTTTGGACAACTTATATGAGATAGACAATACCTAAAGAAGAATCCACCTAGACTTCACTTATTACTTTTGATTCATGCGATTTATTCACTTGGCTTAATCCGTAGAAATCCCTAAACTATATTAATACCTCTCTCGAGGCTACTAACAACTGACTCTAGGTTGATTAATTGAAATCTCTTTCTAATTAAAACCCCTGTTGTCGCATTAACTCGATCTATGGATTCCCTTATTAGGTTTGACCTTAATCCGGCAGATTTTCGTCGCCCTATGTCTAGGGTTGCAATCAACTCCGCTTAATTGTGTTGATCTACTCTTAAACAAGGACTTTTGCTCCATTGAATAAGCACATTCGAACTTGAATCAATAACCTGAATTATCAAAACAAGAATAAGAACTCACAATTAAGAATAAGCACAAGTATTTATCTCATAAATCAAATAATAATAAGATCTGTCTTAGGTTTCATCCCCTTAGATATTTAAGGGATTTAGTTCATACTAAAAGAGGGAAACATATTAGAATAGGGAAAACAACAAAACATAAGAAAACCCAAAAACTTCTAAATAACTTGATGGGAGATCCTCAGTCTTGATGGAGATCCTCTCTCCTAAGTATTTCAGATGGTTTGTCTTGGAGTATTTCCTTCTTCTACTCGGCGTCTATTCGACGTCCGTCGAGCTCGCTTTTAGGTTGCCTCTAGGGTGTTTATATAGGCTTTGAGATGCCTTATTTGGCCCACAAGTATCCCATTCCGAATAGAATTCATCTTAATTCCGGCAGGACACGCCCGTGTGACACGCCCGTGGTGGACTCCCTTGACCGTAGTCGATCCGCCGCCGCCACACACGCGGTAGTGTGATCTCGCTCGTGGTCGATAGTCCAGCCGTGGTTGATCCTTGCGAAAACACACGACCGTGTCTAATGGTCCAGCCGTGTTGATTTCCTAAGTAGGCCCGTTTTGCCCCTTTTTGGCCCGTTTCTCGTCCTTTTCGACTTCCTAAGCTCTCCTGAGTATAAAACATGAAATTAAGAGATTAGGAGCATCGATTTCATCAAATTCAATAAAAATTCATCCAAAAGTAAGCTAAGCATGGGGTTAAAATATGTGTAAATTATGGTTTATCAAATATCCCCACACTTAAGCCTTTGCTTGTCCTCAAGCAAAATCCTCAACTCACAATTAAAATTAACTCCCGAAATTCATAATCCTCATCAATAATGTTTCATCATAATTCATAGATAATTCATACATTGATAATTTAACAAAAAGAGTCCCAGAGGTTCAAACAATCTAAGTCATAAATTTTTGTAGCCCAAAAACATAGGTGTTTCCCCTCATCTAAAAATTACCTTTGATCCAAAATCGACAAGAATTGACATCCTCACTAAAGATTCACTCAAATCACTCAAAGTGTTTAAGGTTCAAATTAAGCACTCAGAAGTCAAACATGAAAAGTTAATCCCATAGGCTTGCATGAAAATCAAATCTCCACCACTATAAAATAAGATGATACACAGATCAAAAGGTCTTTTAAAGGGTTGTAATGGGGCTTGGGTTAAAGGTGTGGATAAAGGCTGGATTGGAGGGTTAGTATCGAGATTGAATTGATAAATTACCTAACTAGAAAAATTAGACTAATACTGAATAATTACATCAATCGAAACCTTAATACTAATGATACAAGCTTCTTCTCAAAATGTGAAATTAACTGCTTAAGCTCAAATAACAAAGAACCAATAATGAATAGATTTCCAAGATTTTATTTTATTTTTTATTTTTATTTTTTTTAAGAATAAGAACATACAATAATAATATAGAATTTAACAACTGAAATAAAGAAAATAGTTAAGCAACTGATCAAATCAAATCTCGATATAAGGGTAGTCAAGAGAAATGGTGATAAAAAATACAAAATGGGTTTTGGGTTAATATTAATGGGTGAGTCAAGAAATGGTTGATTAGGTTTCAAAGGGGGTCACTAGGGGTTAATTAAACGGGTAGGCTTTTTAGTGGAATAAGTGGGTTAAGACCTAGGTGCCTTTATCATCTCAGTATATCAACTCAAAGGTGTGGTCTCGACATGTATGATCGAAGCAAGTTCTAGAATAACAAATCATTGTTGACACACTCATAATTAAAAAGGTGAGCACGAAAAGAATATGCTCTAAAAGGCTCAAAATCTCACAAAAATTATGGTTTTTGATGTCAACCTTGCAAATTTCGAACTTCGAAGTAATATTTAAGATTAAGGAAACAACCTAATAAAATTTTTAATTCTGAAAATAGACTTATCATGCTTGATTCTCTAATATCTTAAAGTTTAAATCATCAATGCACAATTACCTATGACTTAATCCAAAACATATCAATGAAAATCATAAATCAAAAGAAATTTCATTCTAACAGTAATATGAGAAAATTACTTAAGACAAGATATCATTCAGGGATTTTCTGATAATGAAATCAATAACCTCCCCACACTTAAGATGTACATTGTCCTCAATGTATAAAAATGTATAATAACAATAAAGTTAGAAAGCATAAGAGAGGGAGAGAAGTGAAACTTCCTGAATTGTGGATGGAATCATTAGAAAATAACCAATGATGAACATGATCACTAGGCAGAGGTGAAGGTGGGGGAGAATACTCCGGTGGTGTGCTCGTTCCTTTAGTGGCACCTTTAACCTTCGTAAACTGCGAAGTTATCAGTAAATTTTTAGGAAGTTCTATTAGTGGACGTTGATTTACTCGAGAATTAGACAACCGGAGATAAAAGAAATCGAACTATACTAATAAAAGTTTTAAACAAGAAAAGTAAAGATTTGAACAAACAAATAAAAATAAAATTGAAAATAAAAAAATAAAAATAAAAATAAAAATAAAGGGACTCAAAGGTCCTCATCATCGGCTGGATCACGAGGTGGTGGAGGCGGCGATATGTGAAAGTGATGACAAATCTGCTGAAGAGTCGCCTCGATGCCGTCAAATCGTCGAGCGGTGTCATTAAATTGTTGAGTACAGTAATGCTCGAACCGAGTGAGGCGCTCAGAGATGTCAGATATTGAAGTGGTCGCATGAACTGGTCGGCGAGGGGGGTGTAGTGTCGAAGATGGCTCATCATGTTGTGGTGGGACATCATCAGTAATGTCCTCTGGATCATCCTGCTCGATGGCTTGCACTAGCCGGTACTGGGGAGGATCAAACCCACGGCGGTGCTCGATCATCCTCATATGAATCATCGTCTGGATGCCCTGTGAGGACATCTGTCCTATCAATATGAGTGAGGAGGTCTGAGCGGCAGTGTTAAGGAGCCCAAAATATCGAGTTAGGCACATGATGTATGGACCCATCGAGATGACCCCTCTCCTATGCCGCTCCGTCTGATGCTGAATGGCTCGGGCAATGAAGTATGCTAAATCGAAGATGTGTCCATTCGCCATGCACCATAAAAAGTAGGTGTCGTAAGTGTTGACGGCGCCGGTGCTCTCTCGCCTCCCTGTCAGAGTATGAGCGAGGATAGCGTGTAAATACCTCAATGAGGGGGCGAGAACTAACGCTTTGGAGTGGCTGGAGTCATGAACTAACGCTTTGCTCGAAACACACGGCCGTGTCTAATGGTCCAGGCCGTGTTGATTTCCTAAGTAGGCTCGTTTTGCCCATTTTTGGCCCATTTCTCGTCCTTTTCGACTTCCTAAGCTCTCCTGAGTATAAAACATGAAATTAAGATATTATGAGCATCGAATTCATCAAATTCAATCAAAATTCATTCAAAAGTAAGCTAAGCATGGGGTTAAAATATGTGTAAATTATGGTTTATCACACTCCCTTGGCCTGATGTGCCAAAGTCAAACTTCATTTGCATATCAACACATATATGTAACCCTAGTTGTAGCTTTTAAATTTCATCTATTTGTTTTGCTTAATTGATGGAAAAATAACTTCTGCCTTGCTAGAAGGTAAGCTTAAACGAAAACTTTGAGCTTCATGTATTGCTAAACGATAGACTGAAATCTTGAAAGCAAACTGAAAGGAAAATACGTTTCTGTATCTATTGATCAAAACCTGCCCACATTCATTTTACACACAGTATTAAAGAGGTCTATTACTAACCTCTCTTAACAAATCTGCTAACGTACTAACAAATTGCTAGCTGTACTTAACAACCCCTGACTAACTACCTAACCAAAAGTAATAGCAAGCATATGATAACTCTATCATAAACCCATCTTCTCAACTGATGTTACACGAAGAAGATTTCGAAACCGCGTAAAACACGTTACTAACAAAGGATTGGTAAGTATATCAGCCACTTGGTCACAGGCAGGAACCTCACCTACTAGAAGAGACCCATCTGCAACTTTCTCACGGGCAAAAAACAAATCGAGTTCTATATGTTTTAACTTTGAGTGTAAGACAGGATTGACCGCAACCGCGACAGCACTGGAACTATCGCACCAGATAGTTGGAGTATCAGCAGATGTAACCCGTAACTTATGAAGTAACGAAATCAGCCAAGTCATCTCACTCGTAGCAGCAGCCAGACATCTATACTCTGCTTCAGCCGTGGACCGTGAAACCACTTGTTGCTTTTTAGAACCCCATGAGACAGGTGTTTGCCCGAAGTGCACACAGTAGCCTGAAGTTGATCGTCGATCGTCAAAATCGAGCCCCCAGTTGGCATCAGCATACCCAACCAAAGACAATCGGGCAGACGGATGAAAAACTATCCTGAAATCAAGGGTGTCACACAAATACCGTAATATGCGTTTAAGGGCTATTATATGAGTAGTTGTAGGGCTATGCATGAACTGACAAATTCTATTTACTGCATAAGCAATGTCAGGCCTAGTTAGAACAATATACTGAAGAGCACCAGCAAGACTCCTGTACTCAGTTGGATCATCCAAAGGTTCACCATCAGCTTTGGATATGGTAGACGAGCTGACCATCGAGGTATGCACACTCTTTGCCGTGATCATCGAAAACCGACTAAGAATGTCTCGGATATACTTTCGCTGACAAAGATGGAGGCAGTCGGATGAGCGAGTGACCTCGATCCCAAGAAAGTAATGCAAAGCACCCATATCCTTAAGCGAGAACTTACTGTTCAACAACTGAACAAACCACTCTATAGAAGTAGACATGTCGCCAGTGATTATGATATCATCAACGTACACAAGAACATAAAGAGTTGACCCTGCTATTATCCGTACAAATAAAGACGAATCGGACTTGGAACCAACAAACCCCATTGAGACAATAAACTGTTTCAGTTTCTCAAACCAGGCACGAGGTGCCTGCCGGAGACCATACAGAGCTTTCTTCAAACGACACACAAGAGGTTGTCCATCGGAACCATATTGTTCATACCCTGGAGGCTGATGCATGAATACCTCAGTATCAAGATCGCAATTTAAAAAAAGCATTATTCACATCGACTTGCCTCAACTGCCACCCTTTAGAGATAGCAATGGACAGAATAACCCGAATAGTAGCAGGTTTTACGACAGGGCTAAATGTTTCTTTGAAATCACACCTAGGAACTTGAGAACAACCTTTCGCAACGAGTCAAGCCTTTCGGCGGGCAACAGTACCATCCGAATTCCTCTTAATCTTGAAGAGCCACTTGCACCCAATAACCTCGCGATCTGGTGGTCGCGAGACAAGCTCCCAGGTAGAATTACAGATTTAGGGTTTAGGGTTTAGGGTTTACGAATAAGAGCATCATACTCTGCCTGAGCTGCAGCACGCCACTCCGAGGATGAGAAGGCTTCCTCAATTGTAGAAGGTTCTACAGTTTCAACTGACATGGCTTTGGGTTTAATCACAGGTAGAAGCGGTGCCTAGTTGTCAGAAGAAGAGACAACACCATCCTCGCATCGAAAACCAGTACCAGGATCAGACACGGGAGAACTAGGAGTCTCGCGATCAGCGCCGACCTCAGGTTGAGCAGCGACAGGGGAAGCTGAAAAGGAGCAAGTAGCCTGTTGTGAACATGACGGAGATGGGCGAGCAACGGAAGACTCAACAGAATTAGAGACTTCACTTCGAACAATAGGAACGAACGTGGAGATAGGCTGACTTTGAACTGGCAGACACCTTGTCGGAGCTGGCTCAGATGACAAAAACTTAGTCTCATCAAACACCACATGTCGTGAAACAACTACCTTGCCAGTTGGTAGTAAACACAGATACCCCTTATACTGAGAACTATATCCCAAGAAAGTAGATGGTTGAGATTGAAAATCCAACTTATGTGCCACGAACGGGCGTAAGTAAGGGTAGCAACAGCACCCGAAAACCCGCAGATGATCATAAGTAGGTTCACGTCCATAAAGGGCCTCGAACGGAGTTTGTCCTTTCAGGACTGGAGTAGGAAGCCGATTTATGAGATGTACTGCACAGCAGAACGCATAACCCCAGTATTCCATAGATAAGCTTGCTTGAGCTAAAAGGGTGATGCACATGTCAACAATATGACGATGTTTGCGTTCCGCTACTCCATTTTGTTCAGAAGTATGTGGACAAGTCAGGTGATGAATGATTCCTTGCGAAGCCAAAACAGACAAAAATGCTCGATACTCTCCACCCCAATCACTCTGAAACTATTTAATATCCTTCCCGAACTGAGTTTTAACAAGTCGTTGAAATTGAACAAAACAGTGCACAGCCTGAGACTTTTAACGAAGAAGATAAACCCACGTAAAACGAGTACACATATCAACAAACGAATAATACTAGTGACTTCCACAGGCAACAGACGCAGGCCCCCAGAGATCAGAAACAACCAAGTCAAATGGATTACTATATTTAGTAGTGGAGAGAGAAAATGGTAATTTATGAGCCTTCCCTTTTTAACAGGCAGTACATATACTATCAAGGCAAGAATTATTTCCTACAGCAATTTTAAACTTGTCTAAAACACTTTTGACAACAGCAGTAGATGGATGACCAAGACGGTTATGCCACAAAGAAAAAACATTACAATCAACAGACTTATTTTGAAGAGTATTAGAAGTAGCAACTGTAGCTTCTACCGACTGAGTGGACAGAACTAGCAGAGAGAACTGGTATAGTCCATCACGTATGTGGCCCTTCAGCAGCGATTCCCGGGTTTTAATGTCCTTAACAACACAGTACATTGGGTGAAACTCAAAAAACACATCATTATCGTTAGCAAATTGTGAGATAGACATCAATTTTTTTTGAATTCGCGGCACACATAATACATCAGATAACCGAAGCAATTTAGATTGTGTGGGTAAAACACCATTACCAATCGAAGATATCGGGACGGGAGTCCCGTAACCCATCAGGAGAGAAGACATACCTACATACGGAGTGGTATCTTGCAGTGCCAACGCATCACGACAGACATGATTGCTCGCGCCCGAATTAGGGTACCACGATGCAGTGCCGACTGGCACGGGTATATGCGAATCCGTGCCACCGCCATTCGAACCAAAATGAGCAGTGTTAACATACGACCCGGATGAATCAGAGTAATCGGAGGCATTCACATCACCCACTCGAGGAAGGCCAATACACGGGTCAGAACCCAAGTAGACACGTGCACGGGGTTTAGTTCGCTAAGGAGCAGGGGAAGGCCCAAACTGAACACAATTATTTGTAGGCCCATTATTTTCAAATTGTCTAGGCCTAGAGGGCCCACCACAATTGCCAACAAATGTTGGCCTGTTAATCATAGTCGGCCTAGGCACATTAAAGCCACATGCATCCAAATTTGGGCTAGGTGGCCCACCACCAAAACCTTTTTTGACCAGAATAATGCCAATTTTGACCGACTTTGTGGTTAAGCTTCATTCTTTGAGATGGCCACGCGCCATTCCCATTATCGTCGAAATCTCCTTGTTGCGCAACAGGAACGTGACCAGGAGGGAGCCCCGACGCCGGCGACGAGTAGGTGACAGCAGCAGCCGACGAATCATATCGTGGCCCATCGGTATCACGATTATACCTGTAGAAACATCGTTGAGTGATGTGCCCGAAATGATTACAAATTTGACACTGAGTTCGCGGCCGAAACCCCCTCCCATAGCCACCGGACGGAGGTCGACCACCACGGACGGGTCCATCACGAGCCTGCGACGGTGCTCCTTCAACGAGGTTGGCATGCATGGCTACCTCCTCGCGCATGACCGTGAATCGCCGATTTCGCGATCAAGCAAGGCGTCAACCAACCTTTTGAACGGCACTGGTTCCGACAAAAGGGACGCCGATAAAACAACCACATCAAATTCAGATGGAAGACCAGCAAGCATAACTTCTGTTTTCTCTGCCTCTGAAACGTGAGCACCGGACGCAGCTAACAAGGAACACAAATGTTTAATACGGTCAACATAGTTTTTAATGGAAAGTGTACATTTCCTTAAGGAATGGAGTTCATGCCGAAGCTTGGACTGCTTGGCACTAGTATCCGCTGCAAAGAGACTAGCCGCAGTAAGCCACACATCCAAGGCGGTTCGAGCGTCCGTGAACGACGAAAGAAACGAGGTATGAATCGTAGAGAGTAACCACGAGGTGAGGAGTTGATCTTGTTGAGAGAAGGCAAGAGCAGATGGATTTGGTACAAGAGAACCATCCGTCGACTGTACAAACCTCGCCGGTGGAGGCAAGGTCCCATCCAAGAATTCGAGCAAATCGTATCCGCCAAGGATCAACCGCACTTGTTGTTTCCATTGAAGAAACGTTCCTTCATCAAGTTTCACAACATCATGTCTAGGAAATGAATTTACAACTTTCTCACCTGTAAACGTAGCACAACCACCTTCAACGGAGCCGGAGTCAGGGGAAGTCGTGACAGCCATAGGTCCAAGGATCACACGGCGACTGATACCATGCTAGAAGGTAAGCTTAAACGAAAACTTTGAGCTTCATGTATTGCTAAACGATAGACTGAAATCTAGAAAGCAAACTGAAAGGAAAATACTTTTCTGTATCTATTGATCAAAACCTGCCCACATTCATTTTACACACAGTATTTATAGAGGTCTATTACTAACCTCTCTTAACAAATCTGCTAACGTACTAACAAATTGCTAGCTGTACTTAACAACCCCTGGCTAACTACCTAACCGAAAGTAATAGCAAGCTAATAGCAAGCATATGATAACTCTATCATTCATTTATTCAATTTAGTGTCTAAATTTTGAATATTGTATTTTAATTTGCAAGTAGTTCTAAACAGTTTAATGGGTTGGATTCCTTATTTAGGTTATTTTGTTCTAGACATGATCATGGGTCAGATCACTCACTTAGGTTTAAAGGTCCGTCCAAAAAACCAGAGGATTTGGATAAAAATATAGGCCTGAAAAATGGGTTTGGACAAAAAATAATGTTTGTTTCCTAAATAGACTGAGCCTCGAGTAGAATTTTTTGGCTCGGATTCGGCCCGACCTAAATAAACCTAAACTTTTTTTTTTTTTTGCTGTTGTTTTATTGCCATTTAGTTGTTATATTGCTACTATTTTGTTGTTATTGTTTAGATATTGTATAACTCTTGTTTTATTAGTAATTTTGCTATTATTTTAGATACATTTGCTTGTTAAGTTGCAATTATCTTACTGTTAGTTAAGGATAAAGACTTTTTTAAATTTGTTGAGAAACATTTATTTTAATGTATTTGATGCATTATATTTTTTAAATTTATTTTTATATAAAAAATAATCTAAAAAATTTTAATACGAACGAACTAAATCAAACTAAAATTTAACATTCTTAATTTAAATTTAAACTTTTGCATCGACTCAATCTTAACCCAGCCATAATTTTGCTGTGAAGCAAAGAATTAAGTAAAGCTTGAAAGTGTATATATGGCCCTGTCGGTGATGTAATGTAGGAATGGTTTGGGTCAAGCACTCACATTGTGAAACTATAGGCAATTTAAAAAAAAGAAAAGAAAAGAAAAGGTTTATTTCTATCCACGATATGTTGATGATGATATATTGTGCAAAGTCCAAAAAACTGTGTGCTGTATAAGATTCAATGAATATTTGGAAGATGTTAGGTGTCCCTGGTAATGTGATCTTTATGAATAGACATGTTTCACCTTTGTTGACAATTAGTCAAAATGATTTCTAGAAGTTATTGCTATTGCAAAGAGACGATGTCAATCAACAACAACAGCCTTGTTGGATGTTTGATGACCAGACATAGGCCAGCATCGAAACACAATGGCATTTGATGTTACTTTAATCATTTGTGGGAAGAAATGAGTAAGATTTTAGTGGTATATGTTACTAACAGGGTACGTTATGCACTAGGACACCAGTGTCATAAGTCAACTCTTCTGCTGAATTTCTATCTCACTACCATCATTCACCATCACAAACTTCTACCTTTCTTATTTTTTTGGGGATAGAGTAAATATAGAGATCGTGACAATGCATTAGCATCGAAAACTACGCTTTCCATGACGAGAAATTAACATTCCTTGTTAATTTTATGAGAGCTGAGAGATGGGGTTAAATTGTATCATCATTGTGTGATTATTTTTGTTATTAGTATTGACAATGAGAATATTGGTGAAAGTAGTTATAAATTGATAAAGAGACTATTAGTGAATAAGGTAGTCAAAAAGTAAAAAATAAAAATTAGGGTCATGAATAACTTTAACCCCATATAAATTAAGGAATAAATAATGAAATTAAGATGATTTATACAACAACATTCAATTGAAAATCACGTAGAAGACTGATACTATCGTATATGAGATATATGAACTAAGATTTAGTTTAAGAATACTTCTCAAAAGTGTTTTTAAAATAAAAGTATTCCTAAACAAGCTGCTTTTTGAGAAAAAAAAATACTTCTTCTAAATAAAAAAATTGGTCTCAAAACGCTTTTTTCAAAAATTGAAAATTTTAACTTCTATCCAAAAATACTTTTTTCCCGAAAATACTTTTAAAACGTATTCCTAAACTAGGCCTAACACATAAACTATATTATTTGGCAATAACTTAATCAATTTAAAAATAAAGACAAAAGGGCTTGATAGGAAGTGATTCAGCCTCTGGCCATCTACCACGTGATGATTCAAAGTGAGCCACTATCTAACCATTAATGTAACGACCTAATTTCAGTGGTGTCGGAAACGGTGATTTGAGATCACTAAATCTGACAAGTAAGATTGAACAAGATAGTAATTCAATATTTATGAGTCAAGTAAGAATTTAGAAGAATTTGTGAATTGGTGAATTTGGTGAATTAAAAGAATTTATTAGGTCAAATAGGTCAAAAAATGAGGTATCGAGACCTCGAATTTGAAAACCGAGCTATAAATATTTTTATAAATATTTATGGAGTGTCATTAAGTTAGTATTAAAGTTTGGTTGAGAAATTTAAACGTTTGGGTAGTCAATTAAACAAAAAGGACTAAATTGTAACAAATGCAAAATTTGCTAGAATGATTAAATAGCTCAATTGTTAAAATAAAGAGGATTTAAAAGGGAAATTAAGCCTAAAAGTGAATAGGTTGGACGGTAAAGGCAAGAAAATCATCAGAAAAATAAGGGAAATAAAGGAAAAATTGGAAATTTTACAATTTTAACATATAAAATAAGGACAAAATTGAAAAATCTAGAGATCTCTTCATATTTTCTCAGCCAAAACGCCATATGAGGTCTGTAGAAAGCTATTTTTTCATATTTTTACATCATGTGAGTTTAATTCTTGCTTTTTCTTGATAATTTTTATGTTTTTATGAATTTTACAATTAGGTCCACTTATAGAATTCATTAGTTTTTTATTTGGTGGGTGAAATTGAAAGTTACCCAGGCTGATTAAGGGAATTTTATGATGAATTATTATGAAATTTAAATTCTAATTTCATATTAATGTGGTTTTATTAAGTGATGTTGATAGAAAATGGTATTTAGGACTTAATTGTGAAAAGGTTGTGAATTAGAGGTTGGTGTTGAAATTAAGAATATAAAAGGTTGTGAAATAGTTTATAATGATAAAATAAAGTGTTAATTGAGAAAAAATAGTTCAATTGATGGGTGAATTGAGCAGGGACTAAATTGTAAAAATTGTAAATTTTGGGGTAAAAGTGAAATTTCAAAAATTGAAGAGCATAAATTATGAAGTGAAATCGAAATGAAATAAATGCAAATGAGTGAAAATATTTTACATTATAGATCAAGAATCCAAAGAAGAACGAAGAAAATAAAAAGTTACGGAATAGTCCCTAAATTTCAATATCTTCTACAAATCAGCCGGGTAAGTTCATATGGTTGAATTTACATGTTTATTTGTGAATGATTGAATGATATAATGTGTTATTAAATATGAATTTGTTGTGGGATTGTGAAAATTATGATAAATGAAAGAATAAAGGTGGTAATTCAAATTAGGAAAAAACACGGGATTGAGTACGTTTGTATCGTGACATGTGATGAATTGACGGATAAGACCATGGTTGATCCATGACAAAGTGTGAAACGTAGGTATGGTGTTAACCATACTGAGTTGTGAAACGTAGGTATGGCATTTCCCATACCGAGTTGTGAAATGTAGGTATGGTATTTCAATGAGGAAAACCATACTGAGTTGTGAAACGTGGCACTGAGCAACGACGTACTCAAATTCGTAAGACGTTTCCTAATTTGATAATAAGTAATACAAGATGAGTGAACCAAATGAAAGAGATTGAGTAGTTGTTAATGTTGAGCTCAACTATGTGAAATATTATAATAATGGTTGTGAATGGCAGGGAACTTTAGTAAATGTTTTGTTATTGTTTGGAAATATTATGTTTGGTAAGCATTACTTTTAAACCTATGAACTTACTAAGCTTCAATAAGCTTACTTGTGTGTGTTTGATATTTTTATGTAGATTGAATTAAAGGGAAGTTGGTAGATCGGATCATCACAACAAAGCTCACTATCCAGATCAATTCCGGTAGCTTTTGTTTTATGTTTAAAGATTTATATGGCATGTATAGAGTTTAAATGAATTGAAGTAAAGATGTTATAAACTAGTTAGCAATATTTTGTACTAAAACAGTTTTTGGTTAGTAGCAGTAGTTTGACTTTGAAAATTCACCATAAATTATGAAAATGAATTAGAGGTTGAATAAGATATGAAATTAAATCCTATTGAATCTAGTTTCACATAGAATAAACGGTGTAAGCAAAAGACTTTCATATTAGGAGATATTTGATTTTTTGTGAGACAAGGTCAGAGTGATTTCGAGCTCCCCTGTTCTGACTTTGGAAAATCATAAAAAAATGTAAAAAAATAATTATGGGTTATAATTTATATACTTAAAATAATTAATGAATCTAGTTTCAAAATAAATAAACGATAACATCACCCGAATTTTGTACTATGAGATAATTAATTTTTAGTAAAGAAAGGTCGAAACTGTCAAACAGCAGAACAGGGGTAACTTTGAAGAATAAACTGTACTTTTTGGCTAATTCATAAATTCTGAAAATTTTATGGTAGAAAGATATATGAGTCTAGTTTCAAATGATTTTTATGGAACTTAATTTTGAATTCTTTAGCTTAAGATATAAATAATTTAGTGAATATGACTCGAGTGGATAGCTTTGATGTGAATATAAGTAAATAATGGAATTTATGTGTAATTACTCTGTAAACTTCGGTAACATCTTGTAACCCTGTTCCAGCGACGGATATGGGTTAGGGGTGTTACAATTAAAACATAAAATAAGATCCATACTAGAAGAAAGGAGATAAGAACCCAAAACAATTGAAAAACCTTCACATATAAGTTACCTCATTAGTCTAAATTTTCGTTTTGATTATTTAACTAAAAAAATTATAATTTGATCATTAAATTATTCAAAAGTTTCATTTAAGTTATTGGGCTTTTAAAATCGATGTTATATGACTTTCTTTATTGGCGTTGCCTGTATCAATAGAAAACTCTCTTTTTTCTTTTTTCCTACAGTTCATTTTCTTCATGAAACAATTTTCGACGTCATGAATCTACTAACCAAAATAAAGACAACTTTTTTCTCTAATCTCTGACACTAACCGTCAGATCGACGTGGATCTAAGGTATATTATTCTACTCGTTGACGGGTATTGATCCACAGTACCTATCGTTGAATCGTCGCTTGGAGCTCGCTGGAGAAACTTTTAAAAAAAAAAACTTAACAACCCAATGACTTAAATAAAAATTTTATAATAGTTTCGTGACTTAAATAAAAACTTTCGAATAGTTAACTGATTAAAACAAAAAATTACATGATAATGGTATAGTTTACCCCAATTTTTTTTTTTTTTAATGTATTATGGTTGGCTTTTCTGACATTTCATTTGTAGGGAAGATATATCAAAATTGGCGTGGTCCATGATTTTTGTTTCCTTATCAGTCCAAATTTTTGATCCCCATAGCTGGTCTGATCTCAAATAAACAAAGGGTTACTCAGGCCAGTTAAAGAAGACCCAATATGAAATGAATTGGGCTAATAATAAACAAGACCTCAAATTGATCCATGGAAGGTTCATTATGTTGCTGAAGGCCCTTTACTGCTATCAATAAAATATAGGGTAAACTATACCCAAGGTCATTTAACTATTAGTAAATTTATGTTTTAGTTACTCAACTTTAAAAAGTTACTAATCTAAATCATTAAACTATTTGAATTTTTTTCAAAAAAGTCCTGCTAAGAGCTCCAAACGATAATTCGATGATTGGTATGATGGATCAATACCTATCAATGAGTAGAAGAACATATCTTAGATCCGATTTAATCTGACAATCAGTGCCAAAGATTGGAGGAGAGAGTTGTTTGGATTTTCATTCGTAGATTTGTGATGTTTAAAGTTGTTTCATGAAAAAATCTGAACTATAGAAGAGAAGGGGAAGAAGACCTTCCGATTGATGTAGGCGGTGCAAATAGAGAATGTCATACAACAATGATTTAACAACCGAATGACTTAAATGGAAACTTTCAAATAATTTAATAACTATTCTATAACTTTTTAAAGTTAAGTGACCAAAATGTAAACTTACTAATAATTCAGTGACCTTGATGTAATTTAGCCTAAAATGTATAGACTCAATAGTTGTAGATCCAAAACGATAATACAACCTCTAAGGCACAAACAGTACAGATGAACAGAATTGAAGAACATTACTTGGATTGCAAAGTGGAAAAATCTATTGTATGTTGATTCTTCAGAAATGCCTACAAAGCTCTATTCTTCAATCTTCCCATCTATCTTCTTTCTTTCCCTCATTTTCCTCTTCCTTTACTCCACTTTCCTCCCTCTTTATACCAATAACGACTCCTCTTCATTGCCCACTAACAAGTTCCTTCCTTCATCCTCTCCTCCTTGTAACCTTTTCAAGGGCCATTGGGTTTTAAACTCCACCAAAGGCAAGCCTTTCTACGATGACACTTGCCCCTTTCATCGAAACGCCTGGAATTGTCTTAAGAACAAGAGGGACAACATGGGGATAATCAATTCCTGGAAATGGGTACCCAAAGATTGCAAATTGGAGAGGGTTGATCCCTGGAGGTTCTTGGGTTTGATGAGGAATAGGAATATTGGGTTTGTTGGGGATTCTTTGAATGAGAACTTTTTGGTGTCTTTTTTGTGCATTCTTAGAGTGGCTGATGAAGGTGCTAAAAAGTGGAAGAAAAAGGGTGCTTGGAGGGGAGCTTATTTTCCCAAGTATAATGTCACGGTTGCCTATCATAGGGCTGTCTTGCTTGCTAAATACAAGTATTTCTTTTTTTATCTTTTTTACTTTCATTGATAGTATTTCATTTTATAAATTTATGTCTTATTTGTTATCTTGTTATGCTTGAAATTACACAAAATTATATAAGAAAAAGGAAGTTGCTTAAACTGTGTTAAGCAATGAGAAGGCCATATTTGTATCAATCTATTAGAGGAAACTGGTAAATGCAGGCACTTTCTCTAGGGTCTTCACTAATGTTGTGAATTGTGATCATGAAATTTTTGCTAACTCTTTATATTGTTTGGTTTTAATTTGCTCTTGTTAACAAAAAAAACTATCAATGATCTTATTTCTGGTCTTTTGAACTAGTGGTTCTTGGAATTATGTTTTTCCATCCTGATGATGTTGTACACTTGTACTATTGTAGACCATCCTAATGATGTTACATTTTTTGAGTTCTCTGGAAGTCTTTTGAAATACCAGTTTGCATTGTAGTTGCTATGAATGTGATGAATTTTTGGTTGGGATAGCTCAGTCCTGAGTTAAATTTTAATAGCAAGAGATGTAGCATGACCTTGGAACTCAAGAGATCTGAATTGGTATGTTGTGTCAGAGTTGATATTGCAGTTCTTATCGAACGACTGACCTCTTTGAAATGGTGTTTTGATCAGTAGACTGGCTTCTGACTTGCATGTTCACAACTTTTTCTTTTCGGTGCTATGACATGTAACTATTTTCTTGTTTTTTAGCATCAGTGATTGTAGGTAATACACAATCTTATGTTATTTCATTGGTCTGTCTTCGTTTTATGTTTCACATGCTTGTGCTTTACTGAAAAAGGTGGAATCCGAAACAATCTGTGGTTTCTGATGAAGATGAACTAAAAGGAATATACCGAGTGGATGTAGATATTCTGGCAGATGAATGGAGCAGCATTGCTGACTTTTATCATGTTCTTGTTTTCAATACTGGGCATTGGTAATCTTCTTTTCTTTTTGCTAAATTATAAATAACACACTTTCCTTCATATACACATGCATGGCAATTATCTTGGGCCATTTCTCTTTGAGAACATCTTGGGATAATGTTTTATTTGATTTTGGTTAGGTGGGGCTATGATAAATTCCCAAAAGAGACACCTCTTGTCTTTTATCGGCATGGAAGACCAATAAGTCCCCCATTGGGATTATTGGATGGCTTTAAAGTTGTTCTTGAAAATATGGTTCACCACATTCAAAAGGAGGTTCCTAAGAACACTCTCAAGTTCTGGCGGTTGCAATCACCAAGACATTTTTATGGCGGCGATTGGAATCAAAATGGTAGTTGCTTGTTTGACAGACCCCTTGAAGAAGACCAGGTATCAGTCGATATTTTTTATCCGTTCTTCATTTGCATCTTTTAGTTTGGTCTTGTTTAATACTCCATTTAGTTTAGTCGCATAATGTTGCCAATTGAATCCTAATTTAGTTTGGTTTGGAAAAGAATCTACCGTCAGTCTAAAGAAACATCTTTTTGAATTTTAAAACTATATTTGGAATGTGTATTGGTGTATCTACATTGGGTTTGATACTAAACCCTAGACAGCTTGATTTGTGGTTTGATCCCAGCAACAATGGAGTGAATAAGGAAGCAAGGACACTTAATCATCTAATCAAAGAGGCAGTGCAAGGCACAGATATTCAGTTACTTGATCTGACTCATTTGAGTGAGTTTAGAGCAGATGCCCATCCGGCAATTTGGTTAGGAAAGAAGGATGCTGTGTCGATTTGGGGCCAGGACTGCATGCATTGGTGCCTACCTGGTCTTCCCGATACATGGGTTGATATACTGGTGCAACTAATCCATAATAGCTTCGAGACAGGATGATGAAATGTGAAGAGAATCTTACCAAGTTGTTTAAATATTTACCTTGGATAATTTCCAAACAACTTCCACTGCGTGCATTGGATACAACGTAATGTGAGAACGTGAATGCCGGATACAGGTAAATGCCTGATTAATGAGAGTTGGCTGTTTGTAAATTGAACCCTGATGCCTGTAGCATATCCTTTTATGGGTGTTTTTGAATTTTCTTTTTTTCTTTTGTTTTGGTTTTGCGGTTGAGGTTTGTGTCTCAGTGACATGTTAGATGTTGATTAAGCTTGAGAGTGCAGGCGAAGATGGCCGGAAGGTGAGCTGAGAAATTCATCTACAGTCAATAGGTTTAACATTCAAATATGTAGAAGGAATACCCCTTTTTTTTTTACTCATTCATTTGATTCTGTTTATGCCTTCAACGTTTCTGAAGTTTGAAAATGAAATGTTAGTAGTGCAGCTAATTGTTGTAAGCTGAGTCTGTTCCATTAAGTGCTATTACTCATTCAAAATTATCCTCTCAAAGCAAAAAATATAAAGTAAGAAAGGTCTTCTGAGAACAGCACAGCAAAGGAAAAAAAATGTACAGCAAAGTGAATAAGGAAAACAAAATTAAAAAAAGCACTGCCAATAAAAATATTAAAATGGGAAAAATGAAAAAATGAAAAAAGAAGAACAGCAAAGAAACATTTTAATTTAAAATTTCAAATTTAAAATTAAAAAAGTGAAAAAGTGGGGAAATTACAAATATTGCAAATGGGGAAAAATTAAAAATAATGGAAAAAGGGGAAAAATAAAAAATAGTGAAAAAGGGGGGAAATTTTAAAATGGTTTAAAAAAATGAAAAAGCACAGCAAAGGAAAAAAAAGGGTAAAAATTAAAAATAGTGAAAAAAATTTTAATAAAATGTGAAAAATGGAACAGAGGGGAAAAATAAAAACAGTTAAAAAAATAAAAAGAGGGAAAAAAAGTAAAAAAAAAAAAAAGTGAAAAAGAAGCAAAAAATTTGAAAATGATGATTGATGAAAATAAGGAAGGTGAAAAAAAAAGAACAAAAGTAAGGGAGGTAAAAAAAGAAAAAGAAAAAGAAAAATGGGAATATGGTGAAAAAAGGAAAAATAAAAAATATTGAAAAGAAGAAAAATTATTAAAAATAGAAAGTAAAAAAGAATGAAAAATGGTAAAGAAAGAAAATATATATATATAGTGAAAAGAAGAAAAGAAAAAAAAAAGGAAGAAAAATACTGAAGATGAAAAATGTAAAAATTAAAAATGGTGAAAAAATAAAAGAATAGTGAAAAGAAGGAAAAAAATTGAAACTAGTGATGGGAATTGGAAATAAGGGAAGAAAATTAAAGAAGGTGAAAAAAGAAAATAGATGGTCCCGGCGGGGCTCGAACCCGCGACCTTCGGCTCATAAGACCAACGCTCTAACCAACTGAGCTACGGGACCAGTTTGTTGTAGGATTCTTTTTATCATATAAAATTATTTTTTCTTCTAGCGTTTTAATTTAAACTTGGGCACCCGTTTCACCCTTTTTTTTCGTTTTCTTTAGTAACTACCCTTCAAAGCAAGTCAAAGCTGATGAAAATCACTTTGAAACCAACCCAAAAGTCTATGAATATCAACATACGGACAACCTCCATTATTAAGTTAATGAAACAAGAAGAAGAGCCGGATAATCACAAGCTTCTTCTACAGAGCCAAAGGCTTCGCCATAGACAGACATGGCTAGCAGTTTAGTGCCATTATCAGCTCCACACCCTTCTTGGTTCACCCCCAAAAGGTATATTCTCTCTCTATCTCTCTCTCTTTTAATTTCCCTTGTTTTCACACCCAAAGGTATTTTCCTTCTTGTCATTCATTTGGGATGTTTAAGATTTTCACTTTTTTGAGAAGAACTTTATGCAAATATGGAGTTTTATGACTGGGAAAGGATGTTCCTTTTTTTGGTTGTCATAGAGAAATACTACTGGATTGTAGAACTCAGTGACAGGGGAGTAAGTTTTGAGGGCCTAGTAAAATATCAGGAGTTTAATGAGAATTTTTTTTTAATAAAAAATTGGGAGTTTAATTAAATTTTTTGTGAGATTAATAAGAATTTTCAAAAAAATTTAAAGACAGCTTAATTAAAATTTAAAAAAAAAAAATTAAAAGGTATAATGAGAATTTTCAAAAATTTGAGGGGTTCTAACTAAAATTTTCTACAAACTTTAAGGGAGAAATAAAAGTTTCTAAAAGTTTTTCCAAAATTAGAGGGAAGCCCCCATAAGGATTCGCCCCTGGTAGAACTCTAATATGCTATGCAGGTAAGAGTGAGCACACAAGTTGAGTGGCATATTGAGCTTCTGTTTAAATCCAATAGTTGTATATCATGACTGTGAGTTGTGGATCAAATTTATTAATGCCAATATTAGGATTGATTAACGAAGTTTGCAGATTTTGCAAATGGTGCATGAAAATTATAGTGGTGCTTTGGACATTATGGGTTTTTTTCTTCTTTTGGCAGGTTGCTAGTCATCTTTTGTGTTATCAACATGTTAAATTATGTGGATCGAGGAACAATAGCTAGCAATGGTGTCAATGGGAGTCTGGGAACTTGCACATCCAGTGGTACATGCACTTCTGGTAGTGGAATACAGTAAGACTTGGAGACCCTAATTCCAGTTTTTCTTTTTATTGATTCAATTTGGTGGTTGATATCTCATTAATTTGTTTAATTTCCCCCTAGATTGGGAGACATGGGAGTCTCTTGAGAGATTAGTTTGTCACAAACAAAAATTAAGGAATTCATATTGTCTGATTTTGTTCTTTTTCTTTTTTAGCATTAGACTGCAAGACTGAATTAGTTTTGGATCAATGTATGTATTTATTGTCAGAAAAGACTTACAATACCAACTCATATATGTCTGATAGTTTATTATCCATTCTCTGATGCTCAACCTTGACATAAGAACCATTTTTCACTTGAGAACTTGTACCTCTATGCACTTGATTGAGATGTAAATACCATGCCAGTTTCTCTTTGAGATCTTTAAACTCTTCGGCTTATCCGGGTTCATTGTTCTGTATAGGGGTGAATTCAATTTGAACAATTTTGAAGATGGAGTTCTGTCATCTGCATTTATGGTTGGACTTCTTGTGGCTTCTCCCATATTTGCATCGTTAGCAAAGAGGTAAGGAGCTTCAGTAGTCCAGAAACTCATTAAATATATATATACACACACTCACATAAGTTGTATAAATATGGGCCACATATTTTTAAGTTTCAATCATTTGGTTTAGCTATACTTTTCTTGTTTATCTTCTAATAGAAGCATCATTACTGTATTTCAAAAAATCTTGCACGCATGTGTCAGATAAATGTTGCTTCCAGGGTATGTTCAATTGTTATGTGCTAATATTTGTTGTAGTCTGATATGGTCTGATCAGGATGAATATGGTGTTTGAGGACCACTGTTTTCCATATAATTTACTTGAGATTATAACAAGAAAAGTTTCAGGTTTTATGAATCAGGTCTAAATTGTTTTGTTTGAGTCCTTATGTATTTTTAAAAATTTTGCAGTGTCAATCCATTTAGACTTATTGGAGTTGGCTTGTCTGTATGGACTTTGGCTTCAGCTGGTTGTGGCTTTTCATTCAATTTCTGGTCCATCACAATCTGCCGCATGTAAGTGGATTTCTTACTTTTCCTTTTCTTCATTTATTGTTTACTCTTTGATTACGTTAGCACTGAGATAATAAGTAATAGGATCGTTGTGCTAATCTTAGTTCTTTCTAGGCTAGTTGGTGTTGGTGAAGCTTCATTTATCAGTCTTGCAGCTCCTTTCATTGATGACAATGCCCCTATTGCTCAGGTTTCTTTATTTCTATACTCTCTAATAACTCTGGGGATGTTAGGTCTGTGTGTACTTAATTTAATGCCTGATCTACTGTGGTTTCTGGTATGTAATACTGAGACAAATAGGGGACATACCTGCCTACTCTCTACCGGTATTGATATGGGTATTTGCATTTGTTTTGTCTATTTTAGTTTCATCTAAACTTCTTGTGAAGTTTCATATTAAAGTAAGTTTAATACCTCTTGCAGTTGTTTAATATTTTCTTCTCTTTTGGACTACTGCACTTGCAATGTTGATTAATGATTACTGATCTATGACAGGACCCTTATTAAGTGAATCCTAAAGTTGATGCATGTATGTTAAGGTAGACTTACTTATTGATTTGAATTAAGATCATGTGGCCAAAAGGGACATTTAGTTTATCCCAAATGTTGAGGAATTCAGGCCTTTCCGAAAATTGTCATGATCGGAAAGGGTGCAAGAAGGATTTTCAGCTTTTGATGTTGAAAAAAGACAAGTTAATTGTTTTGGTATGATCCATTATGAAATTTTAGTTTCCTTAAAGAGCTCAATCTTATTGTTTAATTATGCATGTCCTTCACATTCATCTTGCTATTAACTATCAAGTTTGGGGATTTTATGCAAATGCAATTTGTGTCTATACTTTATATTTCATCTTTTGCCAGAAAATTTCTTGTTGGTAACATCCCCTTGAATCTTATCCTTCTCCTTCCTTTGTTTCAGAAAACAGCATGGCTGGCAATATTTTACATGTGTATACCTACTGGATATGCACTTGGCTATGTTTATGGTGGCTTAGTAAGTTTACTTTACTAGCTCTTTTATAGTTATTGCCTTCTTTTCTCTTATTTGAAGCAATCTCCTTATCTCCTGCTAGTTTAGAACTAGGAGAACTATATTCTTCCCTTAAGTTATATTTGAGATGATGAACGAAAACCAAACTTCCTTTTGAAACAGGTTGGCACTTATTTAAATTGGCGTTTTGCATTCTGGGTGGAAGCCATTTTGATGCTTCCATTTGCTGTTCTGGGTTTTGTTATGAAACCTTTGAATTTGAAAGGTGTGCACTTTGGATCCCTACCGACTAGGATTCTTCCTGCAGACCCTTTTCCAGATAGTTTCTAATGTTTCTGTGATACAGGTTTTGCTCCTGCTGAATCTAAACAAGCACTGATCTCCGAAGAAACGGCTGTACAGGAAGTCCAAGGTGCTGCATAATTTACATTCCTGTTGCACTTCCCTCTTGAAACTGTATTTTATTGACCATATAAGAACATATCATGATTTATAATAAATAAATCACCTTAAAATGTCTTATGAACCAACCACCTATTAAATTTTGGTGCTTTTGTCAAGATCTGCTTAGGAGGTAATGTTTCCCCTTCCACCAGCTTTGACCCTTGAAGTATATAAAATCTGTTTGAAGCATTGATGCTTGGTTAACCCTCATGTGTTTGCATGCTATGATCAATATGATTCGATGAGTTACTTGCCATTTCTACTTTTAGTCACAATTTCTTGTCAAGTGTGCATTCCAGGTTTCAACAGAAGTTAATGATTAAATGAACCTCATTTCATGATCTGCCCCCCAAACTGGGTTTCTTATGTGTAAGATCTCTTATTGTATGTACTTAACATTTTTATTATTCCTGGTGAAGATACAGAGGCTTTAAATGATAGTGCAAAACCCACGAAGGAAAAATTCAGCCATATATTTTTCAAGTGAGAGGCCTTTTCTTTATGCTACTTGTTCTATTGCAGAAACTTCTTATTACATAATAGTAACTCGACAAACATACGAGCTTCGGTCGAGTTATTATCTATGCTTCATTGTATCTTTTACTGCAAGCATTACTACTACTACTAACATCTTCAAAACCTTTATCTGGACAGGATGAAATGCACATGCATTGATTTGAATCAGTTTTCAAGATTCATCAAAGACATGAAAGCACTCTTGGTTGACAAGGTTTATGTTGTCAATGTTTTAGGTATGTCCAGATCACTTTAAGTTCTGCTATTGTATCCCTGAAACATATCATGCAGAATTACGTACTCTTCAAAGAACTTCATTTTTTGGGATATAAGCTAACTTGAAAGCAGCCATTTTTCAGGTTATTGTGCATACAACTTTGTTTTAGGTGCTTATTCTTATTGGGGACCTAAGGCTGGTTACAAAATTTATAATATGGTAAGCTTTTAGAGCTAATGTGACAGTCTCTCTTCTTCACAAATTAACGTCTAAGATATCCATTATTGTTTAAAATTTGTCATCTCGGACAAATCTATAAATTCTGAATGGGACCAAGAATCATACAAAAGTAAATGAACAAAATAACCTGGTGATATGATAAAATTCAAGTTAGGGTCTTCTTGCAGAGTGATGCAGACCTGATATTTGGAGGAATAACCATCGTCTGTGGAATATTGGGCACACTAGCAGGAGGCTATGTTCTGGATTTGATGAAATCCACAATCCCCAATGCTTTCAAAGTAGGTACTTATGCATATACATTAGTAAATTATACACTTCCACCTTGTTGCCGTTCACTTGATTGCTCTGCATCACCAAATTCCCTGTACTTTTTCTTCTTTTTTTGCAGCTTCTCTCTGTAACAACATTTTTTGGGGCAATCTTTTGTTTCACTGCCTTTTGTTTTCAGAACATGTATGCTTTCTTAGCTTTTTTCTCAGTTGGTGAACTACTGGTCTTCGCCATTCAGGTAACCTCCTTCCCAATGCAAAATTGAGGTTAGATCATAGGGTGACAGAGCTTAGATCATGTACTTAACTGTCTGTTTTAGTTTTGCCGTCTTTAGTACCAGTTAACCAAGGTTTTGAGATATATGGGAATTAAATGGTTGAGTTCCATTTGTAAACTAAACTTAGAAATCTTGTTTGCAGTGATGTTGAAAAGTTTTGCTACTTGTGTAGTTATGTCATTACTATAAAAATGACATGTTATGAAGCTAGAACTGAAGACTTACTTGATACGAAGTTCCTAAACTCCTCCTTTTTCAGGGTCCTGTAAATTACATATGTCTCCGCTGTGTTAACCCGAGTTTGAGGCCATTATCTATGGCTATCTCTACTGTTTCGATTCACATATTTGGTGATGTGCCTTCTTCGCCGCTTGTGGGGGTCCTCCAGGTTTGTCTGTCAACCATTTCTTGGGTACAATGTTAGATACGGATACTTGAGCAAAAATGAAGAGTCCAATTGACATAGATTAACATTTGTTTCTAAATTGTTTGAAAGTGAAAAAGTTAAAATCGAAAGATCTGGCATATTTAATCAGTGTTGACATAAAAAATGGTTTCTCTATTTTATATACAGATAACATTGTTCTGACATGGTTTTTGCAGGACGCTATCAACAATTGGAGAGAAACTTCTCTTATTCTAACATCAGTTTTGTTTCCAGCAGCTGGGATATGGTTTATAGGTATTTTGACATGTCATGTCGGTCATTTAAAGCATTAATTCATAGGGTAAGAAAATTCCATGGTTGAAAAATTACAACATATGTTGCAATGGCAGGAATATTTCTGCATAGTGTGGATAGATTCAATGAAGATAGTGAAGGACAAGTTACTGAAGTTGATAGATCAAATGCTACACCTTTGCTTGAACCCAGAGTTACAGAAATAAGTGACTCTTCTGCTAGTTGATCATCATCCATGAGTTGTATAGGTTTACAAGAGACAATAGCATTTTATAAATGCAATTTGTAATAACTACATTTTATTCCTTCAAAGCCGCTACATTGTCCATCATTGTTCTAGACAACATGGAACTGAATGTTGCTTATGTAGGTTACGAAAACCCCTTTTTCATTTGGGTTTGTCGGTTCTAACCTCTAACCATCAGGTCGAAGCCTAGTGCTTGAACTTATCCACAACAGAACAACCATATGAATGTAAAATGCTGTCCTGGTTAAAAAAGGTATTCTAACTTATTCAAATAATAAGCAGAAAGAAATGCATCGGTAACAGTATTATATGATTACCAAGACCTGCTTGAAAATGGGGAAGAAAGTTCTGTTCATTGTTTGAAATTGAAAGCATTAGCTCCAATGCTCCTAGTAGTAGTTATACAAGTGAAAGGTCTCCAGCGGGAATCGATCTTTTGACAAGTTTAGCCCAAGACTCATTAGTCTCTTTAATGACCTTAAGAGCATATTCCTGCCATTATACATCATAATTTAAGGGAGCAGAAACCGGAAGGAGGTGAGAGGCACTCGAGTAGGGAAAATGAAACAAAACGAATACACACCTTGCTTGCTGCATTGTTGCCAAGACCAAACTTGTTAGCTGGTTTTCCATCAGGGATCTTGTAATCTCTAAACCAATTCCTGATTGCGGTCAGTGTCCCCTGAAAAGATCATCATATGGATGCCCAAAAATATTTGGGAAATGTAAGAAAGATGACTGTGCTTAGACTAGTTTAAATAATTCGATTTCATAACAAGTTACACTGACATCTTCAACGCTGGTAGCCATTGTAAAATAAGCTAGCAAAATCAGATCCTGGCTTCACTATTCTTGTTCTTGGCATTATCCATTATGAACTTAAGAGTTTAAAATTATAACAAAACCCAACAAATTATGGAGAACAATACCGGGAAATGCTTCTCAACATCATTGACATCATTCACAAGAGAAGCCCTTGGATCATCTAATGAGATGGCAACTATTTTCCAGTCAAGTTCCCCTTCATCAATCATGGCTAAAGCAGCCAAAGGCTTAACCTTCAGAATTTCACCAATCTTTCCCCGGCTATCACCAATCTCAACAACATCAACTACGGATTCGATGAAACAAAAACATCAAGATTTCACAAGCAACTTTTCACAACAAAACAGAAGAAAATGCTGTTACAAGTTTCAAATATTGAAACATGGATTAGAATTACCAGGGTCATTATCACCAAATGCTCCTTCAACTTCAGAGTTTGCAAAAGATGGGTCTTCCCATGTTTGTGGAAGCAATCCATAATTCCAGTTTATATTATAGCTGAGGACAATTAATGGAATTACTAAAAAATGAAGTATCTAAGAAACACAATAGACAATGAAAACTTACAATCTATAGCAAGAAGCTGAAACCAAGTAGATTCTAATAACAAAAATCCTACATAAATGTGCTTACTCTTTGTAACTTCATATTTACTAAGTAGATGGTTCTCTCCCATGGCATACGAATCGAGTATCACCCGAAGATTTTGAAATGTGCTTTAATACAACTGTGATCTTACATATCCTAAATTCACTTGCTGCTACTAGAAGCTAACTCAACTAACCACTCTGATGTTTAGTAGACAAGTAAAAAAGTTATTTTCAGTAACTTACGGTGAGCTAAGAACTTGGGTCATCTAAATCATGACAAGTTTCAAATTCAATGGCTATAATATGGCATTGCCCAATTTTTATTTTTTTTTCAAAAATCACGGTCAAATGCAAAATCTAATTGCATCATTGTTGGAAAAGTTTAAGCATCCAAGAAAAAATCAGTGCTGAAAATAATCTTACGGGTAATATCGAAGCTTGCCCTTCTTTGTGTCCTGCTTAATGGGTGTGTATAACTCAACAGTAGCAACCTCCATTTTTGCACTTGATTCTTTGGGTATCTCAACAATGAAGTTAAAAACACCATTTCCCAAATGCAACGGAACATCATGCCAAGGAGAAATCTAAGCCACCACCCAATCTCAATTACCGTTAAAAACATATATTACTAGATTTTGGAACCCAAAAAAAAAAAAAAAAACGAAGTGAAAAAAAATACCTTCTTGCCCGAAGCATCTTCGAAGAAGACTCTGTAGTTTAGAGTTTCGGGCTGGCCTTCTCGCTTGATCCGCACCTGGGGGTTATAAATGGCATTGCAAGAAAATAATCTTTTGGACAATCGTCTGCCATTGTTGAAGCTAAGAGCCTTGCTGCCGCGTTTCAAAGAGAAGGGTGTTTTGAGGAGCATGCAAGAAGAAGAGGCGGCTATGGTTGTCGGTGCCATGTTTGATTTATGTATTGTGGTGGCCGCTAAATCAGTGAACCGGAATGTTTGGGAGTTGGTAGTTTCCATACATGGATGATTACCAGTCTGAGTTGATGCCATAGAAATTTGTTCTTAATCTATAAATAGTAATTAGTCAGCTATATTTTAGATAATATTGAATAGTGTCAGTTTAAAAAATATAAATGTAATAATTGTATTTATTAAAAGATAATGTAAAACATTATTCAAATGGTAAAACTGTTTTGAATTATTAATTCTATTTCGTATTCATTTGTATTTTGGGGTTGAATTATTATAAAAGATTAATGAAGTCCATCTAAATTTCTTTTAAGTTTTGTTTTACCATGCCGCCGTGTTAGCCTCTGGGTTTGGCTATCGCTCATCCTTTTTCTCTCTTATGAATCATTTTTTTCTTTCTTTTTTTTTTATTCACTACATACCTTTTCTCTTTTTTTAGTTTACAGATCTATTTTGTGGGTATCTTTATTGTCTTCACAAGTTGTAATAGATAGATGACGGTGTCTATCATTCACTAAAACTCTACCGGCCATCATTAGTTTTTCTTAGAGAGCGGGTGGCTCTTCGTCAACTTCTTAATCTGTTTCGAGAGTATTTTAGAATAATAAATGATTTCACGTGTCGATTTGGATCTGTGTTGTCTTAAGTTTTATATTTTTTTATTTGTTTTTCTATTATTTAATAAGTCTTTAGTTTTAGAAGTTTTTTTCTGCTCTTGTAGCATATTTTTTAGTCTTGTTTATGCATATAATCTTAGTTTTACAAGTGATTTTAGGGATGATTTTGTTGTGGTCCTCTCTAGTTTGGTGAATGCTCGATTCTTTTGTCAATTTTTACTCGCCGTTTTGGACCATCTAGAGCTAATTTCCTTATGGTATTAAGTGCTTGCAATCACTCCAGATATGTCGTACTTAAGTTGTGATAAAGCCAATTGTCAATGTATCATAATATTCTAATGATGCTGAGGCTAAAGCCTTTGTTGTGTTGATGGAGCTTGTCCTTCATCCTTTACAACGAGTATTTGCTATTTTTTTCTCTGAATTGTATGGTTCCATTAATTGAATGAATTAATGAATTTACCTTTCAAATTTTTCTTTAAAGTTTTTAATTAATAGATTGAATGTTAACTGCTAAATATTATTTTGTTAACGTCGTCATTAACAAGTTGAATCAACTCTCCTAATGCTTATAATTCGCCTCAACACTCGTTATTAATTTGGTAGGGTCACATCATGAAAAATAAACATTTAAATATTTATAAGAATGACTCAACTTCAAAAACAATTATGGGAATGACTTGAAATGAATAGTGTCAGATGGTGCCGACACCCAACTCAATCACCTCCCAATCATTAGCTGCTGATTGCATGAGGGTTTAAAACAAAAAAATTTTGGTGACGGCAATGGTAGGCACCTGTATGTATTTTTTCATCTGTATTTTGTTAAATACAGGTATTCTCTGATCCAAAAAAGAATAATTTTTTTATTAAGTGTTGGCATCCATATGGTCGGCACCGCAAAAAAAAAAGAAGATAATTTTTTGGTGGCCGGCACCCATATCAGGTAAAATACTTATGAATTTAGTTTACTTATTACAGTACTTAGTAGATAAAGAAAACGATAAAAAGATGATGAAAAAAAATTCAACAATGAAGGAAACAAGAGAAGAAGAAGATGAAAAAAGAAAATGGAGAGTTGGACATTTATGGTTTCAATAGAGAAAAAAAAAATTGTATATGGAATTGCATTAATAAATTTAGTTAATGGTTTTTTTATGGTTTTAAGGGAAGAAAAAGTTTAATGCAATTTTGTAGTTCCAATAGGAAAAAAAGTTGTATATAGAAAGAAATTTCGCCCTCTCCGCTATCGCCTTTTTTAAAGTGCATTAATTAATTTTTAATTTTCATATATAATTTTTTTCTCTTAAAAAAGTTAATTAATAATCTTAAAAGAGTATTATTTAAAATTTTTAAATAGAAAATTTTAAATCATACCATTTAAAAATAATAATGCAGTTATATTATATATGGTTAAAAGACATAATCAAATTATTAACCATAATTCCTGTTTATGCTTCATATTATGATTCATATTAATGAATGATAATTCATATTAATGAATGAAATTTTGCATCAATCTATATCATTATCATTCATTAATATGGAAATTTAAAAAAAAAAAAAAAAGCTGGAATTGACTATTGTTTGGTTGACTTTCTATCGAGGGAGAAGTCATAATTTTTTTTTGAGGTGAAACTAAATTGTATATTTTTATGATGGTAAAAATATAATTTTACCATTTTAATAGTTTTTATAATTTTTAAAGGATTAAATCAATTTTTTTATTATTTTGGGGGGCCAAAGTGCAAATTCATTACTAATTTAAAATTTTAAAGGGCTGAAATGGACACTTTTTTTTTTTTAGGGTGGACAAAGGCCCCTGCCAACTTCCCTAGATTCACCACTGCTCTATACATGGGAAAATGACCCCAATAAAAACTCAATCAACTCATCACAAAAAATATGCGTAAAGTTTTGTTTTTTAAATAAAATTTTAATAAATATATTTATTATATAATTAAAAAATTTATCGCGTTGATAAATAATACTAGAAATCCTATCATATGTGTATGCATGTGGAAATCATTATTTAGAATACAGATACATATTTAAAAATAACGTATAATAAATAATAAAATGTATGGTTTAGAATTACTTAATATTAATATATGAAATATGTACGATATTAAAATAAAAAAAATAAATTAAATTGTAAGTAAAACCAAATTTAAACACGTAAACATATCAAATTAGAAATACTAAATATATACATCAATCCTAAGTTGGTATCGAGTTAATTTATGACACAAAATTAGCAACATTATTAATATTAAATCTCATCACGCTCATATGCTCGTGGATACCACAAATTTAGAATACAAATGTGTGTTTAAATATATGGTTTAAAATTAATTAAAATAAAAATGAAGTTTTGGTTGAGTGATAAATTTAAGATTTTACTAATTAAATTGACACGGGTTTAAATCTCACTTTATGCATATTCTTATTGGTATTTTGTTAAAATAAAAATATTAAAATACTCTCAAATAATACAACTTATATTAATTATAAAATAGTATCTCTATAAATTTTTTTAATCAATCAATGTTCAACTTGTAAAGAAAGGATTGTATAAAACTGTGATTCCACATCATCCTTATCCCTTTTCCTTTCCAATGGGAGAATGACAAAACAAATTATATGAAAATTTGATCTGTCGTTCTCCCATTGGAAAGGGATAAGTATGACATGAAATCATAGTTTCATACAATCCTTTCTCCTAACTTGTAATACCAATTCGCCGATTGAGTTTTAACTCGATTAGCATGGGCATTATAATGAATATAAGAAGGCGTGTGTTTGAGTATATTGATATACATTATACTCCTATTTATTAATTCGAGAGAAGTTCTAGATAATTCTACACATCTGTCAAAATTTGAGTTTAAAAAATAATTTGTTGACACATAATTAATGGTTCAATAAAGGAAGAAAGACAGTTTGTTTGGTTATTAATTTAACCATGATCTCATTAAATACATTTGTAAAAAAGAAAAGATTCATTAAATACCTAAAAGGAAAAAAAAAAAAACCCGAAAGAAAAAGGAAGCAGAAACAGGTCATCATCATCGAACATGGCAACTACCAGCTGGATTAATAAACCCTAAATCCCTAATATTTCTCCCGAAAATTCTAAATATTTTTGGATTAAAATCCATTCAGGTTTGTCGAACATGGCTTCTTCAGAGATCGAGGTGGTACCATCAGAATCAGAACCGAAAACAACCCAACAACAAAACTCTACTCAACAAATTGCTATTATCGACGTCTTCTCGGCCTCTGCCTATGGAGATTTTGACAAACTGAGAAAATTCGTAGAAGAAGATGGTGCCTCACTTGCAACACCTGACGGTAACAGCTATTACGCCCTTCAGTGGGCTGCTCTTAACAACTTCTCAGATATTGCTCAGTACATTATCGATGTAAATGCAATTTTTTTTTAACTTTATGGCAGGTTTTATTTATTTTTCTTGAGACTTAAATAACTTATTTTTTGTTAAATATAATTGAAGCATGGTGGAAATGTAAATGCAACTGACAATAACCAGCAGACAGCTCTGCATTGGGCTGCAGTTAAGGGTTCGATTCCTGTGGCAGATGTGCTCTTGCAAAATGGAGCTCGAGTGGAAGCAGCTGATCTCAATGGTTATCGTGTAATTCTTTTTGCTTTTATCTTTCGCAATCTGTTGATTCTTTGTTTTCCATAACTATTAACGGGACTCTAAAAGCCTATACCTCTCCGGATCAAGTATCTCCAATAAAATACTGCACTAGGGGTTTGATTTATGCTTAAATTAATCTATTTTCATCTTCATGCATGCAATAGTAATTACTTTTATTGCAGTGCATCTCAGAACCATTTTTTCTTCTAATGCAGGCAGTTCATATTGCTGCTCAATATGGGCAAACAGCTTTCTTAAATCATATTGTTGCAAAATATCACGCTGAATATGATGCACCTGATAACTGTGGAAGGTCGCCACTTCATTGGTATGTTTATGAAATAGGTTAAATGTATACTTCATAATATTTATTGGTTTAGAGCTTGAGATCATTCAAGTCTAACATAGGCAATTAATTACATTTTTGGACGGAGCCAAATAAGTAGTATTATTCATTCAATATAGTTTTGTAGTATGTTTTTATTTTTGGCTCTACTCTGTGCTTTATGCTTTTATGAATGGAAAACAATTATGGTTGGCTGTGGATGAACCACAATCACTTTTTGAATGGGGCTTTTCAGTACTAAGAGGGTGTAGCAATTTGGTGTCATGTTTGTAAGAGGAGGTTTTCCCCTACTATACAAACACGCTAGTGCTAAAAGGGTATCGCAATAAGGTGCAATATCAGCAGTGGCCTATATTTGGTTGTTGTAGCATATTGGGGAGAATGAAAGCTTTCACATGTGGTTCTGGTTACATTGTCTATGTTAGTCACATACCCAAGCAGGATGAGACCTGCATTGCCAGTCCCTAGTTCCAACCCCTTTTACCCAAGGAGAGGCGATACCATTGCCTAGGTTGAGGTTCATTGTGGTGTTATTTTTTGAGGTCCTCTCACATGAACCGTTCAATTTGGTGTTCTTGTTATACATCATTAGATCCGAAAGTTATATGGGTTAAATGAAACTTGTAATGGTCAAGTTCTTACATCATGTTCTATATCTTTTACTCATTCTATCTCTTCACTTTTTTTTTTTAATTTAATTTTTATATTTAATTTTGTTTTTTTCCTTCACAACCTTCAAATAGCTGTAACTGTTGCAAATCAACCATCCAGTTACCTATCTAGAGGCCAATAACAAGGCCATCAAATACGTTAGAGTACCTTATAGGGCTGACCATAAAGGACCTCACTCTAGGCATAACTTTTGTTTTGAATGTCACTGGCTTTTGATGTTTGGTACTTATGTTTTCTTGCAGTACTCTTTTCTTCGAAAAGTGTAGTGAATGCTTGTTAACTATAATTTTCATTCATATGATTTGTTAAACAGGGCTGCATTCAAGGGATTTTCAGATACAATTAGATTGCTTCTATTTCGAGATGCGTTTCAAGGGAAACAAGACATAGAAGGTACTGTGCGATAATTAATTTTTGCATTGTCTCACATGCAAGTTTTGTAGTTGTGTGATGAATCCGTATGGAACTATCTTTATGATTTAAATTTTTAACGGTGGTGAGAATCTTCTATTTTCTAACTGAACCTGTGATAACTACAATTTATTTAGTGTGCTAAGCTGGAAATTATTGCTTTGATCTTACTACGAAGTTTTTAATGATTTTGTATATTCGTTGCTGCCAGGTTGCACTCCATTGCACTGGGCTGCACTGAGAGGAAATGTAGAGGCATGCATGGTTCTCGTGCATGCAGGCACAAAGCAGGAATTATTGGTAAAAGATAAAGCTGGAAACACCCCTCTTAAGCTTGCATCTGATAAAGGTCATCGGCAGATTGCCCTTCTCCTTGTACGTACTGTTAGTTGTGTTTTTTACATTTTTTACTTTGAAGACTGTAGTTTCTGAATGTGGTTTCTATAAGGAAATGAGCATTTGGACTTGCCAGTAGTATTGTGTCTGTGTTCTCATTAGTTATGATTTTTGCGGACCCATTAATATTAGGTGCTGCCTTTCTGGGGTGTGTTTGTGCCAGATGTAGTGGAGCTTGAGTCTTGATAATTTGACTTCAAATATGAAGGATGGGAATAGCATATGTACAATAGATAATTTTGCCGTATAAAACATCATGACAGCCGATAAAATGTGAATATGAAAATATAGAATGGTATTATTAGTTCCATGGTTTAATGTTTTTCATGCTCTACAGTTGCATTATTGGTTTAATTTGATGTCTGACTAGAAAGGAGTTCACAAGATGGTTTACACTGTTGATATCTGTATCAAATTCTCAAACCATTCCAAGTGATATCCCCTGTTGTTACATTCTTTTAATTTTTTTTAAAAAATCTCGTAGATTTTGTGGCTGTTTAATATTTTGTTATTTTGATTTTCAGTCTAAAGCAGAAAGAGCCAATAGCAAACGGTTGTTCGACAAAATTCATGGTGGGAAGATGGGGGAAGTTGGTTATGCTCCCATATTATTTTGTGTTGTCATTGTTCTAATTATCCTCTTCATCAACTCAGTTCTTGCTAGTGAGTACTTTATTATACTTTCATCCATCAACATGTTTGTTTTTGCTATTGATCATGAATAATCCCTTTAAGTTGCATGTAGCTCCAACTCTTCCTAAGGTAACTGCCATTGTTGGACTTTGGGGATGGATTGGTGCTTCTCTTGGTATTGGCTCGTTGATAATGTTCTACAGGTGTTGTAGGTAATAGTTTATGCTCTGACTTTTATGTTCATTGAGTTGATTTCACATGTTTTAATTTTTCTGATTTTCTACTTGATATAGTAGTCTTTTCGGAGCTTGGTGCATGAATAATATATAGATTTTTGGTCTCTTTCAATTATATGTTCATAATGCACATTGCATTGTTTGATAGAAGTCTAGATGTGGCTTTGCTTAGCAAGTGCTTTTTTGACAAATTGGAACATTTGACAAACCATTGTCTGATTTAAACAAATTTTGACTCTTGGCCAAATTCCTTTTTATGCTTTCTTCTTGATTTTCTTTCACGATTCACTGCAGCAAAGATCCAGGTTATATAAAAAAATCTAGAAGATTGGATGGCTATGAAGATACAGAGGTATGAGAGTGTTTGTGTAATTAGTTATTAACTTAATCCTTCAACAGCAGCTAGGTATTAATAAAAGGTCTTGAGTACTGTGGAGAAGGCTGTATCTGGTAGGCACAAATATCTGCAGCCTTTAAGTGAGCTTGGTCCTGGTGCATATAGTAGCATTGTTTTTCTATAAAGTTTTTACAGTTAGCAGTTCCACATGCCATGATTGTTTCTAGCATTCACGGTGAAGTTGAGGCTTAGATTGTCTTCAGCAGTAGACTGTCCATTGTGGTGTCATCTGAATTATTTGTACCCATTTAGAAGGGGGAAGTAGGGACTACAAGTTCCCTAGCATAGCCATTTCTATGCCGTAAATAAAGAGCTTGAGGGCAGACTGTATAAAAGGTCTAGCTTTTGGAGATGCAGAAATTTTTGGTGTGGGGCATGAGTAGGGTTAAGGGGAGTGGGCTCGTAGGTAGACTTAAGAGTTTGGTTGGTTAATTATCTGGACTTGAAGGGGAACTAGAAGGATGGTGTTCGTATCATCTGTATTAAAGCATGTCATCTAGTTGATTATTAGACTCTTGAAATCATTTTTCAGCTGTATTTTTATTCCTTCACATTTCAGACTTCGGAAAAAAATTTCTAGCTCGATCAACTGACCATAGTATTGTGGCCTGTAAAGGAACAAACTTCCCTTTTCAGAACTCAGTGCAGAATTAAAAAAGAAAAAGGACTTTAAGCTCTTTACTTTTGCTATTATTTTTTATTAATTGAGCCATTATTATATTCTCAATTGGTAGGATCCCTTGCTGAATATTGAGCTGAACAATGCATCTGTATGGACAGGAAACTGGGATCAGCTTTGCCCTACCTGCAAGGTTTCCTGATGAACCTTTTCTTGTTATCATCTATTGCTTTTCTGCATGGATATTCCTCATCTTGCAATGCTGTTTTGACCCAATTTTCTCTGTACTGTCAGATAATAAGACCTGTACGTTCTAAGCACTGTCCTATCTGTAAGCACTGTATTGAACAGTTTGACCATCATTGCCCATGGATATCTAACTGCGTAGGAAAGGTAAAGAAATCAGTCTTGAGCTAAATGGGGAAGATAATGATATAATGAATCACTCTTTTTTTACATTATTGGAGTGTAAAGATCATATACCTTTTATTGACTCTTAAATATTTGGTAGTTATTTTCAATTTGAAAGATGTTATTTTTAGCGTCAGTAAGAGTATTTATATAAGGATGATATTGATGTCACTTTGGAGCATCTATGACACAATCTGTGGCCCAGCTTTCACATAAGTGCTACAATCCATTCCATCTTTAGCATCTTTGTTTAATTTGTTTGGAACATACTATTCCCCCCCACCCCTTCCCCCTTTTATTTTAGTTTGTCTCATGCTGAATGATTTAAACAAGATGTTCTTGGTGAAACTGTTACTGCAATCTGACTGTTTTTGTTAATTTTTTTTCCTTATCTGCTTTACTTACCGTGCACTTGCAGAGAAACAAATGGGATTTCTTTGTTTTCATATGTATGGGAACCTTGACTTCATTCATTGGTGCCTTTGTTGCAGTTCAAAGTATGTGAATTAAGACAAATAAGCCTCTAGTCTTTGTCACCTTTTGTGATTGAGATCGAATTAGTTTTTATTCAACTTATTTAATATATTTCTTTGTGTCATTAGGGATATGGACAGCAATACCTGCATTGTCTGCTGGTAAAACATGGATTCATCTTGTGATTGATCATCATCCTGGCATTGTTGCATTTCTCCTTTTGGATGCTCTTGTTTTGATTTCTGCTACAACGTTGACCATAATACAGGCAACCCAGGTAAATGAAGAGTCCATTTTCCTTTATCTGGACTATTTAAAGATTTTTAAGGCTGGTTAAGGAATGTAGAAATGGCAAAATTGATTTTGATTAAAGACTGGAAGCAAATAGTTCCCCTTTCTATTTAAGATGATTTGACTATAGCCTTTATTTTCTAATTCAGATAGCTCGGAATATCACCACTAACGAAGTATCAAACGCCATTCGCTATCGGTATCTCCATGGCCCCGAAGGACGGTTTCGGAACCCATATAACCATGGTTGCCGAAAGAATTGTACAGATTTCTTCATTCGTGGTTACACAAATGATGAGATTGCTTGGCCTCCATTACAGAGTGTTGCGAGTTAGAGCAACTATGGTTAGCTTGTTGTGTTGTTTGTTAAGTAGATATACACATCCCAGACCCGACTCATGTTAATATACAAACCCTTTGCACATTATGACCAGAAGAAAAGGGTAAAAAGATACAAATAGTTAAAATTCTTTCGTAGAGAAATGAGCCTCTTCTATTTGCTTCCTGGTTAAAGAGGGAGAAAACAGAAGCCTGTTCGATCTATACATCGTGTGCTTAATCTTGTAGTCATCACAGGAAATAGTCAGTCTTTGAAAGTGGTTATACAAAAAAGTGATAGGGAAATGAAGAAGTGAGGATGCATTTTCAGAAATCAAGGTATTTCCATTGTTGGGAAACTACACTTTGCCTCAATTCTCATATATGCAAGTAAAGTTTCTTAAAAGCTGCGTTTTATACTTGAATTGTTTTTGCTCATGTTTGGAGCTTTGAAGGATTTTTTGCAATGGAAGAAATTGTTACATTAGTCCATTTGTCTTCTACTATATTGTACTCTTCATATATAATTTACTCAATTTTAATTGGGATGGAACGAGAGTTGCATGTTATTTGTTTTATTTACTTTTGCTAACAGTGTCATGAAATATATTTTTGTTGTTAATACCAGATAATGTATTGAAGCACCGCATGAAAATTTAAACACACATGATATGAAGACACATAATATATCAATGTTTATATAGCACAAAAGTATAAATATTTAACAGAAAAATAATACGAGCGTTGATCATGGCAATGGGCACTAGAATGGTTGCCCTATTCTTGGTCTTTGATATAACTAGTACTCTCTCTCTCTATATATATATCTATATATTGGTGGTGCATTGTGCATGTTCTGTCTTTTAAAAGTATTTGGTTGGATTTTTGTGGATAGAAAATTGTTGGAAAAGCTTACTCCTATGTACACGTTTGACTTGGCTTGATTCCATTTAATGGGTTTAATGTAGCTACGAGAATTTCTTTGTTCTAGTTACATTCTCTAACTATTAATGTTATATCAATCATATTATTTTTTTATTGAAATTGTTATTTTAGCCATTAATTAATATATAAAATTTTATGTAACATAATTTAAAATGAAAATTTTAAAGAACAGTAAAATGTTGTCACATAATTTTTTAAATTAAAAACTAAAAATAAAGTAAAATAAAAAAAGAAAGAAAGTGAATGATAATTTTTGTAAAAGTTCTATTTAAATTTTGTCACCTAAGATTTAACGATTTTAATAAAGAAGAATCTTATTAATATAATATCGATAACTATTTAAAATATTTTAAAGCTCAATATATGTATACACTCGTTAGAGGTGGATATGATGAGTTGGGTTGAATTTGAGTGGGCATTGTCGGATTCATCACGGGTTTCAATTTCCCGAAAAGGAACAAGTTGAGTTAGCAGGGCAGGAGGGACATTCTTTTCAACCTAACTGTCGATAACTAAGCTGTACACTGCCGTAAAAGCTAAATCAGCTAGCTCGTCAAAACACGTAAGCGTGTATTTGACAGGCATGATAGCTAGCTGGAATTTATCCATATATTCATATATATTATAGATAGATAGATAGATAGCCAAATGATTGTTTCATAAAGCTGAAATATTTGTAGGTACGTAGAAGAACCTTCTTAACTTACTACGTCACGCCAACCACCATTGACCAAATATCCACATTCCACAAGCTGTTTTGCATAGCTATTAGCTAACTTCAAAATATTCTCCGCTTTCTCTTTACTATATTGTAGACTGAAGTAGCTTGGCAATGGCAGCGTGTGAAAAAATAGAACGTCAGTAATGATAATGAATTACAAGGAAATAAAAAAATAAAAAATATAAATTTTTACATGAAAATCCTTTCAAGAAAAAATCACGGGTAGAGGAGAAGATAATTCAGTATGTCGAATTCGAAATGATTATAAGAGGAGTAAACTATGCCTATTTATAGGCTTGTAAAAACATATTCTAATAGAAGGAGTGTAGTAAGATTGAAACACCTTATTCTAATCAATATCAAATAGATGGAGTTTAATAAGGTTTAAAAAACCTTATTCTAAAATAAAATAAAAGAAGTGTAGTTCTATATTGATTTTACTTTTATTTTATTTAAATAAGGATTCGAGTCACTCAATTCTAACAATCTCCACATTGACATGAATTCTCAATGAACAAGTTCTTCGTCGCGAACTCTCAACGAACAAGTTCTCCACCACTTTCATAAAACCCTTTAAGGGTTTAACTTCAACAATGAACACCAACCAAGTTTAGCAATGCTCAAACTTGGTTATAGGAAGTGACTTAGTCATCATATCTGCAGGATTTTTATGAGTAATAATTTTGCTCACAACAATATCACCATGAGCAATAATATCACGAACAAAATGATACCGAACATCAATGCGTTTTATTCTCTCATGAAACATTTGATCTTTTGTAAGGAAGATGACACTCTGACTGTCACAAAATACTGTACTGATTTGAAGGTATTCATTAAGTTCACTAAAGAGTCCCTTCAACCAAATGACTTCTTTACAAGCCTCAGTAATCGTCATGTACTCAGCTTTAATGGTAGACAAAGTGACTGTAGTTTGCAGAGTGGCTTTCCAACTGATTGCACAACCTCCGATTGTAAAGACATAACCTGTGAGATATCTTCTTCTATCAAAGTCTCCAATAAAATCAGCATCAACATACCCAATGACTCCATCTCTAGTTCTTCCAAACTGTAAGCAAACATCAGTAGTACCTCGTAAGTATCTTACAATTCACTGAACTGCTTTCCAGTGTTCTTTACTGGGATTCGCCATGTATATGCTAACTGCACTGGCTGCATATGATAAATCTAGACGTAAACAAACCATAGCATACATGAGAGATCCCACTACACTAGAATATGGAACATGTGGCATGTACTCAATCTCATCATCTGATTGTGGAGACAAAGCCGATGAAAGTCTGAAATGGGCTACTAAAGGAGTACTAACAGGTTTAGCACTCTGCATATTGAACCTGCAAAGAACTTTCTCAATGTACCCCTTCTGACTTAGGTACAATTTACTTGTTTTTCTATCTCTGAGAATCTCCATATCAAGTATCTTCTTTGCTGGTCCCAAATTTTTCATCTCAAATTCTTCACTTAATTGGACTTTAACCTTTCTTATCTCTCATTTATCTTTCGCTGCTATTAACATGTCATCAACATAAAAGAGTAGATGCACAAAAAAACCATCACTGTTTTTCTTAAAGTAAACACAACTGTCAAAGCTACTTCTTTTGAAATTATAAGAAGTCATAAAGGAATCAAACCTCTTATACCACTGTCTTGGTAACTATTTCAAACCGTAAATTGACTTTTTCAGTAAGCAAACATAGTCCTATTTTTCTAAGACAGCAAAACCTTCTGATTGTTGCATGTAAATATCCTCCTCAAGTTCTCCATGCAAAAATGCAGTTTTTACATCTAACTACTCAAGCTCCAAATCATGCATGACCATAATACCAAGCAAAGCTCAAATCGAACTATGCTTCACAACTGGAGAGAACACATCTATGAAGTCCACTCCTGGAATTTGAATGTAACCCTTTGCAACAAGCCTTGCTTTATATCTGGGTTCTTCAACTCTTGAAGTCCCTTCTTTCTTTTTAAACACCCATTTACAACGAACAACCTTTTTACCTGTAGAAAGTTTCACAAGATCCCATGTTCTATTTTTGTGGAGTGATTCCATCTCCTCTTGCATAGCAAACACCCACTTCTCTGAGTCTTCACAGCTAACCGCCTCAGAATAATTAGATGGCTCTTGGTTTACATCTATATCTTCAGCCACATTTAAAGCATAAGCAACTAGATCAGCCTCGGCATACTTCTTTGGAGGTTTAATCTCTCTTCTAGTTCTGTTTTTGGCGATAGAGTATTGTGGTGAAGAAGTAATTTTATTCTGAATTTTTGTACTGGCTTCAAGAGTCGACTCTGTTGTAGATTCTGGATTAATCTGATACTCCACTTGCTTTTGATCTTCTTTATTGAAAGAGTCCTTAAGAGATAAGTTAGGTAGCATAGCAGTTTCATCAAAAACAACATCTCTGCTAATCACAACTTTTCTATTTTCAGGATACCATAACTTATACCCTTTTACACCAGCTTTAAAACCAAGAAAAACACATTTAATGGATCTCGGTTCCAATTTTCCATTATCAACATGAGCATACGCATGACACCCAAAGATCTTTAAATCAGAATAATTAGCAGGATTACCAGACCGTACCTCTTGTGGAGTCTTTTTCTCAATGGCAACGGATGGAGATCGGTTGATCGTAAAATATGCGATGAGAGGTCGCCGCCCAAAACGACTTTGGTAAGTTGGCATTTGACAACACACATCGAACCTTCTCTATGATCGCTCGTTTTCATTCGTTCTCGCAATGCCGCTTTTCTTTGTGGAGTATGACGAATCGTCAAGTGTCTCACGATCCTTCCGACTTGCGAGTTTATTAAACTCATCAGAACAAAACTCTAAGCCATTGTGCGTAATGAGGTATTTTATTTGTTTTCCCATCTGCTTTTTCAATCATAGTTTTCCAAGACTTAAATGCGGAAAACACATCGCTAGCACTCGCTTCAAGAGAACGCCCAAACTTTTCTGGAAAAATCATCAATAAAAGTTAACATATAATTAGCTCCACCTCTCAAAGGCACTCTGAATGGCCCCCACAGTTCAAAATGAATATACTCCAATGTTCCCTTCATGTTATGGATTCCTCTGGTGAATCGAACTCAATTTTGCTTCTAAAAAACGCAGTGCTCACAAAACTTTAGTTTGCAAATTCCTTGCCCATCAAGAAGTCCTCTTTTGCTCAATTCTACCATGTCATTCTCACTCATATGCCCTAGGCGCATATGCAAAGTCTAGTAACACCATCATCTGATAAGGAAGAGGAAACAACAACGGCATCACTAGTAACAGTAAAACCTTGCAAAACATATAACTTTGCAGTCTTTCTCTGCCCTTTTGATAATACTCTGAAATGACATATTTTTATGTATTAATTACATATTTATTTTGAGTATGATCCTACTAATTTGAGCTATTTATGGTTTTTTATCTAGTAGGGATTAAATTGAAGGCAAAAGGAAATTTAGGGGCAAAAAGCATGAATTTGAAGACAAAATGGGTCAGCATGCGAAATAGGAAAGAAGTGGTGCTGAAAATACAAAGTGTGGAAGACTTGGGGGTAAAAATTCAAAGAAGAGATTTATAAACATAATACTTTATTTAAATTTGAATTTTATTAGGATTATTGTTAGGATTATTATTTAGATTTAATTTCAGCTTTTATCTTCATTTATCTTTATTTATCCTTTAGAGTTTAAATAGGAACAAACTAAGTTTTTGTAACACCCCTAACCCTAAACCGTCGCCGAAATAGGGTTACAGAGCATTACTAGACTTTTCAGAACAATTACAAAACATTAAACAGATAATTAGCATACATTTCATAATTAAATCATAATGTCTCTTTTATGGGTCCTCGAAGCCCAAAACACGTATTAGAAGCCAACCGGGACCAATTCCGGTACTCTAGAAATTTTTCATATTTGATATTCAAATCAATTCAAATCTGTCACATTCAATCCAATTCAAGTTTGTACCAAATTATGCCATATTTATAAGTTTATCATCTTATATTCATATATGTTGTATTTAACCACTCAAAGTCATATATTATTACCTAATTTAAAACCATTACTCAAGATGACCAACACAAACATCCTAGGTACATGCCATTACCAAAGAAAAGTACTTCATCACAATGAGTTCGGGATCGGCTTTGGATGCTGGACCAAAACTTTTGTCTTCAACTAACCTGCGCACGGAAACAAACCGTACGCTGAGTATATATATATATATACACTCAGTGGTATTATTCAACAATTAATAATAATTAAATTCGAATTATAGTAATACAAACCAGAATTTCCGAGCTACTCCTCATCGACTTTATCCTTTCCTTTCTTAGTCGAAGTTTCCGGTGCAGCGTTAGCTACAGAAATTAAAACAATTAAAATTCATCAATACAATACAATTTCACATTGAATATTTCAGTTTTTATTCAACTTTTGTCTAAATTCCAATTTAGTCCCTAAACCGAGACTAATTTTATTTCTTCAAAACTAGTTCCATATTTTCATTCAATTTCCATTTTAGACTAAATTCAACTCTCTAATTTCACTCAAATCCCTAATTTTTTTAAATGTAGTAAAAATTTACTCTAAAAAAAATAATAACACAAATTCAACATAAAACACCCAAACAAAACTCTTTCAAATAAAAGACTTCAAAATATCTCAATGACATATATATATATATATAAATCTTTCATAATTATCCACTAACCAAAACTCATCAAATTAATGGACTATTTATTTAAATAGTCCCTTATTCTAATCCCACTTTGAAATTTAATACTAAATAACTTAATTAAACACTAATAATTAAAATTATCAAACTATCATTCTACTCATTTCTAAAATAACTCTGTAAATATTAATCTCAATTTCATATACCATTCAATTCAATACCTTTAGCTACTTATTTATACTTTTACACATTTGCCCCAAAACATTTGCATCCTATACAATTTAATCCATCATATCAACCAAGTTAATTCCACCATTAACACATAACCCACTATTGCCGAATACTTAACCCTTAATATACAGCATATATATATATATCTTTAATTTATAAAAAAAAAGTCCTTCTCATTTGTAATTTACTCAATTAAATCCCCAATTATAAATCATATTATTTAATTAAAATCAAGAAAGTCCCATTTCAACCAATTATTCCACAAGGTTCAAAGCTACTCATACTTTCAATTAATTCACAATTTAATCCTTGAATTTACCATTTCCATAATTAACCAATTATAAATATAATTTATTAACAATCCCTAAATTCTTGAATTTTATAACTTAACACCATGCTAATTTAATTTATAGCATTAAATTCCTTGAAAGCTAATATTAACAAAACTCATGGTACAAAATATTTTAATTACTCACTAAACTTAGTAATTCAACTCAAATTTCCAGCACAAAGAACAATCCACCAAAACAGTCCCTAGACTTCACAAAATTAACAATCTAACCTCCAATTCTATCAAAACAACCCCTAATTCTTTCATTTATTCAACATAATCAATGTCTAGAAATCTAATAACTTCCAAAATTTCAACATAAACCATGAAATATTTTGTTCTAGGTTTCTAAAAACTCAAAAATTACAAAAAAAGAGAGACTTAAATTGACTTACAAATTGAGCTTAGAACCTCAAAACCCCAATTTACCCTTTTCTTTCTTTCCTTCTTTCCCTCTCTGTTTCGTTTGCCTATTCTGTTTCTATTTGTCTATTTGTCTATCTTTTATTTCGTTTTATTTCCTTTATTTAATTAGTTTAATATAATAACAAAAAAATAAATAATATAATATAATATTATTTACTTAAATAATAAGTAAATATATAATAATTACTAATATATGTGTTTCATTTTTCCACATATGATCCACACATTTGTCAACTTTTTGGTTTATTTATAATATAATAATATAATATAATTAATATAATTTACAATATAATAAAATAATAATATACTTTATAATTAAATAATATATTTATATATATTTAAAACATAAAAATATAAGATTTTTATCAGGCATATGCCGCCTCAACTTTAGAAAAAAAGGTATAATTGCCTATTTGGTCTTTTTAACTTTTCTTTAATCTATAATTAAGCTTTCACCCTTATTGCAATTTAGTCCTTTTTCCTAATTACTCCTAATTCAAGCAAATTCACTTAACCAAAACCTAATTAACTATACAAATAACTTCGTAAATATTTATTAAAAATATTACGAATCCGATTTACCGGAACGGAGTCCCAGAAATGCATTTTTTTTCAATTTGATCCTTTTTAATCAATTAACCATCGTAACGTTAAAATTTCTTAACGAAACTTTAATACCACCTTAATGACACTCCGTAAATATTTATAAAAATATTTATGCTCAGTTTATAAAAATAAGGTCCCAATACCTTATTTTCTAAAACCACTTGAACTTAATAAATCACTTATATAACATAAATTATCAAATCAAAAACCTTTGTTTAAAAAAAAATCACATTTGACTTTGTAAATATTAAATAATAATATTTACGAACTTACTCGTCGAATTTGGTGGCCTCGAATCACTATTTCTGATACCACTGAAAATCGGGTTGTTACAGTTTTCCATGTACTATAAATAGGGGATGGAGTGACAGAATTTGACACTCATCTTTTATATAAAAACTCCGTCTTCCTAAAGCTCAACGAGTATTCATCGTTTCTTCGCATTACGGGACTGACGCTTCCGTCCATGTCCTTCCAAAAGTGATCTTTTCATCTTGTGCAAAGACGACCGCTTTGTATGTTTTGGGAATGTTGCACAACCGGTTCGTTAGCTTACTACGTCAATGGTTGTCGAGCTCAAGAGACAAAATGGCGTGGCATTCGCCATTGAGAAATGATGTTCTAGTGTAAGACGGTCCCACAAAAGTGACGGTTGGCTAGAGTAAGGTTCTTCTAAATCGTAAATCTAAAATCTAAGTGGAGCTGGTGGTCGTAGGTGTCCTCTTCCATTATAACTGGCTAATTCTGTTATGAGAAGGATCACCTAAAAGCCTAGGATTGAACCCAATGAGGATCGAGATAACCAGAGGCTAGAATTTCTCAATCAAAGAATCTCTTTTCTCAATTCTGTTTCTCTTTACAATTTCGATTTCAATTTATAAAATTTCAACCCTTCCATATTTTTAATTCTGTTTTTTTTTTATTTTTTTTCCAGGTACACCGCTTTTTCTTGGGCACGACTGTGCTCGGGATTTCGAGGAACAAGAAGTTGTGCGAATCCAGTCCCTGAGGATTTGACCCTACTTCCCTCATACTATTCTTTTCATTATTTTATAGGGATAGGTTATTTTTGGTGCTTCCAACGACACACCACCTTTCATCACAATGAGGGAACCTTTGGAAATATTCAAAACCCCACTTTCAGCTGTGTATTTGTACCCTTTTGAATCAAGAATACTCAACGAAACTAAATTTCTCTTCAATTCTGGAACATGTCGCACGTCACTAAGTGTTCTGACAACTCCGTCAAACATCTTAACTTTAATCGTTCTAACAACTGCAATTTTACACGAAGCATTATTTCCCATCAAAACAACACCTCCAGTGTAATGACCCGATAGTCACAGGTATCGGAAAGTGTATTTTCGGGTCACCATTTTCGAAAAACAAATTCGTAAATATTTATTAAAAATATTTATGAAGTTAGTTGTGTGGTTAATTAGGTTTTGGATAGGTGAATTTGTTTAAATTAGGAGTAATTGGGTATAAGGACTAGATTGAAGATAGGGTAAAAGTTAAATTATAGAATAGAGAAAATTCAAGGGACTAAATAAGCAATTAAACCATAAATTGACATGTGTGTGGTAAAAATAATTTCCATGTGTATAAATAATATACATATATTAGTAATTATTATATATTTACTTATAATTTAAGTAAATATTATTTTATTATATTATTATTATTATATTATATTAATTAAATAAAGTAAATAAAATAAATAAATAAATCAAATTATGACAATTGTGTGGTAATAATAATGTATATGTGTAATAAATACATATGTACATTTGTAATACATATATGTATTTACTTATTATTTAAGAAATAATAATATTATATTAATATAATAAACAAAAAGTAAATAAAAGAAATAAAAACATAAAAGAAACAAAACAATAAAAAGAAAAGAAAGAACAGGGGATAGAACGAAACAGAGAAGGGGAAAGGAGAAAGAAAGAAAAAAGAAAAATTTAAGGTTTTAAGGTTCAAATTCAATTTGCTAACGTTGTACCGGAGACCTCGGCTAAGAAAGGAAAAGAGAAAGTCAACGAGGAGTGATTCAGAAATTACGGTTTGTATTTCTATAACCCGAATTTAATAATTAATTGTTGAATTATTACTTAATATGTATGGTAAGTGCATTGAGGTAAGTATTGATATTGATTTTGTGATATTGAATTGAATTGAATGGAATTGATTTCATGTACATATGTGAATATTTGAATTGGAATGAATATTGGTTGAAATTGAAAAGTGAATTTAATTATTAATTGTTGTATTTTGATTAAATATTATGGTAAGTAATTATAGTGAGAATTATTTGTATTGTGTTTTACAATTGAAATGGATTGATTGGGAATGTGATGAAATAGATATAAATATGTGATTATTGTGAAATTTGAATAATTGTTATTGAAAAGTGAATTGAATTGTATTGAATTATGAATTTATGTAATTAATTAAAATGTGTATTGATTGGAAACTTAAAAGTGAATTGAATACCCCATTAACTGTATCGGGCTGAGTCGGATATAGTTGGCATGCCATAGGTTGGAAGTGCTCAGGGATACTTCGACCTTGAGTCGATGAGGCACTGTAAGTGTCGTATTATTACTTCGGATAATTCTGATGAGGTACTGAGGACTGTACTGTTTTACTTCGGCTTGGCCGATGAGGCACTGAGTGCCGTACTGGTGTGTTTTGTTTGGATCCGTGTATCCGTCAAAGTCCGAGTCTTGTTAATAGGGGTAAACAAATGATTTGACCAATTGGTTGACGATGAATGATATTGAATATGGATTGGAATGGACAATGAAATGAAATATGTAATTGAAATGCATGGAATTGCATGAATCAGGGATTCATGAAATGGATATTTATGAAATTGAATGGTGTATCCTATTGAGAAAAGCTATTGAATAGCAATTATGAAATTGAAATAGTTTGATATGAGAATTGAAAGTGTTATGAATGATGCATTTATGAAGTTGATTATTTGTTGAATGATTTTGTTTATGTGTGATTATATAAATAAATATTATAAATTCTTGTTTAATAAGTATTCGGATTATAGAAATACCACTGAGTTTATACTCATTGTGTGCAGTTTGTTTTGTTTCCGCATGTGTTAGGTAAAGTCCGAACGTTGAATCAGCATCCAAGGCCGATCCCGAACTCAAAGTGATGAAGTATGTTTCTTTTTGGTAATGGCATGTACCTAGGATGTTATTTGTATGTCATTTTGGAAAATTTTTATAATGATGTTATAATATGAAATAGGTTGAATATTTATATATTAACTTATGTGTTATGTTTTAAGCTATTAAGTAATGTATTTTGATAAAATTTAGTATAAATTTAAGAAAAGCTTAAAGTGATGTTTAATTGAATTGTTTGATTAATATGTGTAAAACAACTAAGAGGATGTTTTGATTCGGTCTTTAGACCACACGGGCGTGTATGCCCTACACTTAGGAAAAATTTTGAAATTTCGCGAAAAATTCTTTGAATTTCCGATTGAGTCCCAATTTGTTTCTAACGTATATTTTGGGCCTCGAGGGCCCATACAAGGGACAATATAATTAATTTATGAAGTGTATGTAATTTAATTTGTTTAATGTTCGTATTTGTTCTGAAAAGTCTGATAATACTTCGTAACCCTGTTCTGGCGACGAATAAGGGTTAGGGGGTGTTACATCCAGACACTGTTTCGTAAGTTGTAAACCAATCCCGATTGGGACTCATGTGGAAGATGCAACCCGAATTAAGGATCCACTCCTCGCTTACTTTAGAATTGTTGACAGAAGCGACTAGAAGTTCACCATCACTGTAGTCTTGTACAACATCAGCTTCACAGGATTTTTATGGTATTTTCCCTTTTGATTCGTAGCCTCCCTTTTGATCTTGTTCTGCAACTTATAGCACTCAGATTTAATGTGCCCTTTCTTCTTGCAGAAGTTACAAGTTTTACCTCTGTTTGAAGACTTCAATCTACCGTTAGATTTACCGCGAGGATTCTGTTCCTGTGTCCTTCCACGATCATCATCAGCATTCTGATCTTGTCTCCTACGAACAATGAGACCCTTTCCCTGAGAGCCGGGTTTAACCACAAGATGCTTCATCTTATCATACGAGGTCAAAGAAACATAAACCTCATCAACTGTAAGAGACTCGCGGCTATATAAAATCGTGTCTCTAAAGGTTGAATAAGACGGAGCCAACGAACAAAGTAGAATCAACCCTAGATCTTCCTTATCATACTGAACCTCTACGGCCTCCAAGTTTGAGAGAATTTCTTTAAACACTGTTAAGTGTTCGTGTACAGACGCACCTTCTGCCAAATGATGAGCATAAATATGCTGCTTTAGATGCAGTTTGCTGGTTAGAGTTTTTGACATACATATTTGTTCCAGCCTCTTCCATAATGCAACGGTGGTCTTCTCCTTCATCACATCTTGCAAAATTTCGTTAGACAAATGCAGATGTAACTGTGTTAACGCCTTTTGATCTTTACACTTCTTCTCTTCCTCCGTCAATGTTGAAGGCATCTTATCTATCCCTAGCAGGGCACTGATCGCTGTAAATCAGAGTTTTAAAATTTATAAAAGAATGATCGAACCTGGAAACTAACTCTGACAATGATTAAAGGCAAGTGCACCTATCGAACAGTAGTATAGTTTAGGCAAGACCGAATTGTCGAACCCAAAGAAACTAAAAGTACTAATAATCACCGTCTTTTTATTATTTAGCCTTAATATAAAGTGATGGTTGTTTAAACTAAAACTAATCTACTTACTAAGCTAAGACGCAAAGACAAAAAGAATGAATTCGGGAAATAACTTTTGGGAAAACTCAGTTGACTCAAGCGATACCCTTAGGAAGAATCCACCTAGACTTCACTTGTTATCTAACCTTAAACCATATGATTTATTTACTTAGTTTGATCCGTGAGACTCCCTAATGTATATTAAACCCTCTCTCGAGGCGAATAACGTCTAACCTTAGGTTAATTAGTGGAACTCTCGTTCTCTTATAATAACCCCCTAGAATAGCAGTAAATCGATCTATGGATTCCCATATTAGGTTTCACCCTAATCCGGCAAAATCTCGTCACCCTATCTCTAGGCGTGCGATCAACTCCGCTTAATTATGTTGGATCTACTCTTAGGCAGGGTCTATTCCTCCTCCACCTAAGCACATTAAATTTAGATTAAGCTCACATAATTAAGAACAAACTAAGTATTTATCATATAATTCAGAAAACAATAACAAGATTCATCATAGGTTTCATCCCCTTCGGGTATCCGAAGGGTTTAGTTCATAACAATAAAGGAAAACATCTCAAGAGAAAAGATAAAACAAAACATAAGAAATCCCTAAAACTCCCTGAAGGAATTGAAGGAGAGATCCTCCGTTTTGAGTATAATTCTGGCTTCTTGAGATGGATCAACTGGCTATCCCTGAGTGAATCCCCACAAATCTACCTTCTCTGGCCTAGCACGACGCCCCTAGACAATGGCTTTGGGCTCCCCTCGACAGAGGGTTTCTGTCCAAAACTCTCCGATTAAGTTGCCCCCTAGGCTGTTTATATAGGCTTTGAGATGTGTTACTTGGCCTCCAAGTATCCTAATTTGAGTGCAATTCCTAATTGGGGGTTTAATTAGACTTTGGAGTGTGTTTCTTTGCCTCCAAGCATCCAAATCCGAGTGAAATTGCTCTTTGCAGCGACAGGGACACGGTCATGGCACACGCCCGTGTGAATCGTGGCCAGGCCGTATTCAGATTTCTTTAATGAGACACGGCCGTGTGAATCGAGGGAAGACCGTGTTCTAGATGATCAGTGAGGCACGACCGTGTGATCTTTGGTCCAGGCCATGTCGATTTCATGCTTTGGCCCATTTGTCCCGTTTTAAGCCCATTTTGCGTTCTTTTCATCCCATGGTGCTTTCCTGAGTATATAACATGAAAAGAAAGGATTAAGAGCACCTTTTTACATAAATCAAGGGGTAAATCATCCAAAAGTATGCTAAATGTGGGCCTAAAATATGTTACTATTTCGGTTTATCAAATACCCCCACACTTAAGTTTTTGCTTGTCCTCAAGCAAAATTCTCAACTTACAATTAAAACGAACTTTCTATAATTCATAATTCCTATCAACAATATCTTATCATAATTCATAGATAATTTATACATGGATAATTCACTTCAAAGAGTCCTAAGGATTCAAACAATCTAAGTCATAGATTTGTAGCTCAAAAATATAGGCGTCTCCCATTATCTAAATAATTACCTTTAATTCAAAACCGACAAGGATTGACATCCTCACTAGAGATTCACTCAAATCACTCAAAGTGTTTAAGGTTCAGGAAAAAGCGCTCAAAAGTCGAACATGAAAAGTTAATCCCATAGGCTTGCCTGAAAATCAAATCTCCACCACTATAATATGAGATGATGCACAAATAAAAAGGTCTTTAATTAGGGTTGTAACGGGGCTAGGGTTAAGGTGTGGATATAGGCTGAATTAGAAGGTTAGAATCGAGATTGAATTGATAAAATAACTAACTAGAAACAATAAACTGAATAATTACATAATGGATTGAAACTTTAAACTAATAATACAAGCTTCTTCTTCAATATTTGGAATTCAAACGTATAAGCTCATTTAATCATAACTAATAATGAATAATGAATATACTTTTGGTTTTTTTTAGAACAAATCATAAATACATAACAAAGGATAATTTACTGAAATAAAAACATAGTTAGGCTATTAATCAAATCAAATCTCGATATAAGGGTCGTCAAAAGGAATGGTGATAACAAAAACAAAGGGTTTCTGGGTTAATATTAGCGGTTATGTCAATAAAAAGGATTGTTAGGATCAAAGGGGTTCACTAGGGGTTAATTGTGAAGGTAGGCTTTTTAATGGAGTTAGTGGGTTAAAACCTAGGTGCCTTAATCATCTCTGTATATCAACTCATAGGTGTGGTCTCGATATGTATAAACGAAGCAAGTTCTAGAATAACAAATCAATGCTGACATACTCCTAATCAATAAAGTGAGCAAGAAAAAGAATTTATGCTCTATAAGGCTCAAAAACTCACAAAAATTATAGGTATTTTGATGTCAACCTCGTAAATTTCAAACTTCAAAGTAATATTTAAATTCAGGTAGACATCCTAAAATATTTTTTAATTCTTGAAAAATAGACTTATCATGCCTGATTCTCTAGTATTCTTAGAATTTAATTATCAATGCACAATTATCAATGACTTAATCTAAAACATATCAATAAGAATCATAAATCATCAGAAATTTCATTCTAATCATAATATGAGAAACTTACTTTAAGACAAGGCATAATTCAGGGATTTTCAAATAATACTATAGTTAACCCCCTCACACTTAAGATGTACATTGTCCTCAATGTACAAAGATAGATAATAGAAAAAATAATAAAATCATAAGATAGGGAGAGAAGTGAAACTTCCTGAATTTTGGATGAAGTTAATGAAAAGAAACCGGTTAGGAATGGAGGTGAACGTGGGGAAGCGCCTCGAACCGTTTAAACTTGAATCCTCAAAGTAGCCGGTTTGATTTTATTGTATCCTAATCTAAATCTAAATGGCATGAAGAATAAGAAGAAAATTATAAAGAAAATAAAAGAAAAATAAAAGAAATAAAAGTAAAAATAAAAATAAAAGTAAATAATGGAAAATGGAAAAAGAAAGATAATTGGGAAAGAAAAAGGAAGAAGGGGGTTAAATAAAAATTATGGATCTGGTGGTTGCCCCCGCCCTTGTACCTTCCTGTGGTGGCCACACGGCCACGACCACGGCCGTGTGTAAGGCCGTGTGGTCTGGAAATCTGCACTTTGGTTAGTTTATAGTTAGGTGCTAAAAAGGAAAAATAAAAGTAAAAGAAAAGTTAAAAAAAATGTAAAACTTAATGGGGTTAGTGCTCGGGTTGCCTCCCGAGAAGCGCTCGTTTATAGTCTTAAGCTAGACTTTACCTCTCATTCGTATGGTCATGGTGGTTTGAGGAGGTGAAAATCCTTTCTCATGCGATCAATTCGATTATGGATATAAAGTTTAAGTCGAGTAGTGTTTACCTTAAAGGTTCTGATTTTAGGACTAGTTACCTCGATTATTCCATCTGGGAAGATTTTGAGTACCTGATCTCCTATTTTGAAGTGGTTTGTTGTTCCTGTTAGCTCTTTTGGGGGCTCCTTCGGTTTTATCTTGTGTGGTTCCGGTTCTTCGTCGTGTATCCCTAATTTCTCCTTGAAGTGTGTCTTCCACTGCGTCTAGATCATCGAAGCTGAATCCTCGATCTTCATGAGTTATTTCTTTGTTGGCATAGGGTTTAGGATCGGGTTCAGATTGTATTCTTTGGTGGTGGTGCTTCACGAAAATAAGGGTTAACCGAATGGTTATCGTAGAATTTATGTTCTCACCTTGATTACTCGATGTTCTAGCCGAGTCGAGAGCCTTGATGGTGACTGTCTCATTACCTACACAAAGTATGAGTTCTCTGCATCAACATCAATTTTAGTCCCGGTAGTAGCTAAAAAGGGTCTTCCTAAAATTAGGGAATCGAATTATCCTCATCCATGTCTAAGACAACAAAGTGTCTTGGGAAAACGAATCATCAATTTTTACAAGAACATCTTCGATAATACCCTAGGAATTCTAACAGCTTTATCACTAATTGAATGCTCATCCTAGTTTATTTGGGTTTCCCTAGACCTAATTGTTTAAACAATTTATAAGGCATGACATTTATGCTTGCCCCTAAATCACTAACGCATTATCGCAGTTAGTCTACCAATTAAATATGGAATTGTAAAACTCTCTGGATCTTTTAGCTTTTGTGGTAGTCTATTTTGGAGAATTCTTTGAGCACTTTGCGTTAAGTTCCACATGTGACGATTCGTCTAACTTCCGCTTGTTTGTCGAAGCTCTTTTAAAAATTTCCTAGAATCGGCATCCGCGAAAGAGCTTCAAGTAATGGTAAGTTAATATGTAATTTCTTTAAGAGTTTAAGAAACTTACCGAATCGTTTCTTACGTGTCGTCTCTTCTTAATGCCTCAGGGTAAGGTACGCGAGGTTGGTACTCTTTGATTACCGATTTTGGCTTGTCTTGTGTTACCTCAACTTTACCTTTTTCTACCTTGTTTCCTTGTGTTGGACTGAGTTCGTCTACTTCTTCACTTTCTTGAGCTGTTATGGCTTGGATTTACTCCTTTGGATTAATTTCAGTATTACTCGGTAGACGCCCTTGCGGTCGTTCGGATAATAGCTTTGTAATTTCTCCGACTGACTGGGTAATTTCCCCGATTGCCTTTGTAAGTCCTCCAACTTGGTTCTCGATCGTTTTGATCGATGTTTGTTGAGTGTCGAGTGTTACCTCAGTTTTTTGGAGACGGGCTTCTGTGGATGCTATAAATTTGTTCAACGTCTCTTCGAGATTCGACTTCTTTTCTTGTGGATAGGGCTGATTTTGGAAATTTTGAGGAGGTTGTTGTCTTTGATTTCCTTGATTTCCTTGTCCTCCCCACGAAAAATTTGGGTGGTTCTTCCAACCTGAATTATAATTATTACTCTATGGGTTATTATTAGATCTGAAATTGTTACCTATATAGTTCATCTGTTCGCTCTCTGTACCCGGTTGGCAGAATGGGTACTCAGGATTCGCCACAGTTCCACTTGTGTCGCACTGCATGACTAGATGTACCTGCGAAGAACACAAACTATCAATCTTCTTATTCATCAACTCTACCTGATTTGATAGCATGGTTACTGCGTCGAGGTTGTAAACTCCGGCTGTTTTTGTTGGCCTTGTTCTTGTAACTTGCAACTGATAGTTATTCAGCGACATCTCTTCAATAAACTCGTAGGCTGCCTCAGGAGTTCTATTATTCAAGGTTCCACCGGCGGCTGAATCAATTAGTTGTCTCGTTGAGGGGTTTACACCGTTATAGAAAGTCTGGACTTGGAGCCACAGGGGTAAACCATGGTGCGGACACCTTCTCAAGAGATCCTTATGTCTCTCCCATGCATCGTATAATATCTCTAAATCCATCTGCACAAAAGAAGAGATATCATTACGTAATTTGGCGTTGCTACGGTGGGAAATATTTTAATAAAAAATTTTCGGTCATTTGTCCCCATGTAGTGATTGACCCTCGTGGTAACGAGTTTAACCACTGTTTAGCTTTATTCTTTAATGAAAAGGGAAATAACCGAAGTCTTATGGCATCATCAGAAACACCACTTATTTTGAAGGTATCACAGAACTCTAAAAAATTAGCTATATGAGCGTTTGGATCTTCGTCCTGTAAACCATCAAATTGAACAAACTGTTGAATCATTTGTATAGTGTTAGGCTTTAATTCAAAATTATTAGCAGCTATAGCAGGCCTAACAATACTAGATTCAGCTCCTGTTAAATGAGGTTTAGCATAATCAAACATAGTACGAGAAGCATTATTTTCTGCCACATATTGTGGTGGAAGATTATTTTCGTCCATCCCTTCAGTAGGATTGAATCTGTCTTCTCGCTCTCCTTGGTAATTTAGGACTCGCCTAATTTCTCTGCGATTTCTCCAAGCGGTAGCTTCAATATCACTGTCGTATTCTAAAGGTCCTCTCGGGTTCCTTCTAGTCATAAACTAGAGGTACCTGCGAGGAAAAGAAAGAAAGAAAATTTAGCAAATTTAAAAATTAAAACTAAAAATAAAAATAATTTGCTAAAAATAAAAAATAATGGCTAAAGTAATAAAAATAGAGCTTTCTTAATATTTTAGTTCCCCGGCAACGGCGCCAAAAACTTGATCGCTGTAAATCAGAGTTTTAAAATTTATAAAAGAATGATCGAACCTGGAAACTAACTCTGACAACGATTAAAGGTGCTTTGGCCTATTTGTCTCGTTTTAAGCCCGTTTTGCGTTCTTTTCATCCCCTGGTGCTTTCCTGAGTATATAACATGAAAAGAAAGGATTAAGAGCACCTTTTTACATAAATCAAGGGATAAATCATCCAAAAGTATGCTAAATGTGGGCCTAAAATATGTTACTATTTCGGTTTATCAGGCACCCTCTAAGTCCATCTGTGCAAAAACTGTCTGCATCTTTATCTACCACAATGCGAATCTGGTGTTGCGATCCAACAGCGAAATTTCATACTTCAAAGACACCATTACCCTGATTGAGATGAACAACTCGGAAGCTCGGATGCCAATTTGTGAAAAAATAGAACGTCAGTAATGACAATATATCGCAAAGAAAGAAGAGAAAGAAAAATAAAGAACACAAATTTTTACGTGGAAACCCTTTCAGGAAAAAATCACGGGCAGAGGAAAAGAAAATTCACTATGTCGAATTCGAAATGATTACAAGAGTAGTAGACTATGTCTATTTATAGGCTTGTAAAACCATATTCTAATAGAATGCGTGTAGTAAAATTGAAACACCTTATTCTAATCAATATCAAATAGATGGATTTTAATAAGGTTTAAAAAACCTTATTCTAAAATAAAATAAAAGAAGTATAGTTCTATATGGAATTTACTTTTATTTTATTTTACCACTGTATTTTATTTAAACAAGGATTCGGGTCACTCAATTCTAACACAGGCTGATTCCCAATTCCCACTGTAATGACCCAAAATTCACGGGCACCGAAAAAGTGAGTTATAGGGCCTCCGTCTTAGTAAATTGAGTTCAAAAACAATTATTAGAAATATTTAGGAGTCTAGTAGTGTGCTTAATTAGGTTTTAATTAGGTGAATTTATTCTAATTAAGAATAATTAGGAAAAAGGACTAAATAGAATAAGGTGTAAAAGTTGAATTATAGATTAAAAGAAATCATAAAGGATCAAATGGACAATTAAGCCATATTTAGAATATGAGGCGGCAAACATTAAAACAAAAATCTAAGATTTTTGTTAAGTTATAAATTATAAACATATTATTTTAATTATAAATTATATTAAATTAATTTAAAATAACTATATTATAAGATTTTTATATGATAAATAAGTTATGATTTTGACAAATGGATGGTGATAAAATAATACATGTGTAATTAAAATATGTATACAATTGTAGTTTATAGATTTAATTTGCTTATTAATTAAGCATAAGATATTTATTATTTATTATCTATTATTATTAAATTAAAAGATATTTAATAATTAAATAATTAGTATAAGATTTTTTGTTGATAATAAATTATGATTTTTCCAAGTGTATGGTAAAGATAAAATACAAGTGTATTAATTTAAGTATGTACATTTGTAATATTTTTATTTAATTAGTAAATAGATATTTATTATTATTAAATTAAATTAAAAAAATATTTATGAGATAAATAATTAAATTGTGAGTTTTTTTGTATAATAAACAAATTAAGTAGTGACAATTGTAATAATGAGAATATATACATTTGTATTATATTTATTTATTTACTTGAAAATTAAGTAAAAGATAATTATTAATTAAATAATTATGTTATGAGATTTTCATTTGATAAATAAATTAAGTATATGAAAATTGCATGGTATTGATGGTGTACAAATGTGAATATATGATTAAATATTTAATAGATATTTAGAATAAAAATATATTAATATATGTTAAGCTAACAAATAAAAATAAAAAAATTATAAAAGAAATAAAGAACAAAAGATAGAAAGAAGAAACAGAGAAGCATTTGAACGGGGGAAAAGAAAAAGGGAAAGAAAAGAAGAAAGGGAAAATTAGGGATTTGAAGCTTGGAGTTTAATTGGTAAGCTTAATTAAGTCCTTTTCTCTTAATTTTGATGTTTTAGAAGTCTTAAAACAAGGTTTTGATAAAATTAAGTTGATAGTTTAGAAGTTTATAGGCACTCAAGTATAATTTATGTTGGACAAAAAGATGAATTAGGGATTTAATTGAATGAAATTCAAGTTAGAATTGATAAAGGGATTAAATTGTAAAGTAATCTCTAAGTTTTATGTTGTAGGGACTAAATTGAGGAAAATTCGAAATTTGGAAAATATGCTGAAATTTTAATAGTTAAATTTGAGTTTGGATGAAATTTGAATAGAAATAGAGTGTGAATTGAATTAGAAAATTAAGTAAACTTAGTTAGGATTAAATTGGGAATAAGGTAGGAATTGATTAGAAATTTAATTATTTATTATAATTAGTACTGTAATTAATAGTATAATTATTTTAATTTCCATAGCTAGCAAAGAACCCGAGGCATCGGCACCGAAAGGAAAGAAAAAAGTTGTCGAGGAATAATCGAACAAATCCGGGTTTGTATTATTATAATTCAAGTTATTTATTATTAAATATTAATTTTAAATTTATTTATTTTATGGTAAGTAAATATTGAGGTAAGTGACTTTATTGAATTGAATTTAGAAAATTGAATTGAATGAGAAATATGTGTTAGTATTGAATTGTATTTTGATTAGTCAATGAAAAAGTGAATTTTGATATTGAAAGTGAATTTTGAAAAGAAAGTGAATTTGAATTGAGAATTGGAAACTCTATTAACTAGTCGGGCTGAGTCGGATATAGTTGGCATGCCATAGGATTGGAAGAGTTCTAGGATTGGAAGAGTTTAAGGATTCTTCGACCTCGAGTCGATGAGACACTAGGTGTCATTATATTACTTCGAATAGATTCGATGAGGTACTGGGTACCAACATTCTTCGGCTTGGCCGATGAGACACTGGGTGTCAAATATTGCTTCGAACTATCCGATGAGGCACTGGGTGCCAATTTGGTGTGTATGGTTGGATCCGTGTATCCGCCAAAGTCCGAGTCTGTTAATAGGGGTAATTAAATGAAAAGTTAAATCGAACGAAATGAATCAGTTGAGCTATTGAAAAGAAATGTGATTGTGGAATATGATTTGAAAATGTGAATTGAATATGAAAATGTGAAGGGAAAGCATGAACTAAATGTTCATGAGATAAATAATGGCTCAATGTGAAAGTATATGATGTTAACTAATAAAAAGCTAAATTGAATTGTAAATATTGAGAAAATGAAAAGTTATATATATGAACTAGTTTGGTAAATCTTAAAGTTATATGATTTAATTTACTTGGTTATTGTATTATAATTTGAATTATGGTAATACCACTGAGTATGAAATACTCAACAGACGATTGTTTTCATGCGCAGTTGATAGGAGTCCAGTGTCGGTCCAAAGATCCGAACGATCCCGACTCCAAAGATAAAGATTTTTGGTGATGTTTTCTTCCTTTAAGTGAAAGTGGCATGTACATAGAGATTATAATGGTTATTTTGGTATGTTATATAATTTTGTTGTAAAGAAAGGTATTTGGTGTTTTGATGGTTAAATTAGTGAAATGGTAGAAATTGTTTATGACATTGGTATTGAATTGAAATGGTTGGAATAGTTTTATGAGCTAATTAGAAATGATAATAGGGTTTTTATTAATTAAGTTGTTAAGTCAATATGTCAAGTATGATTTAAGTATATTTGAGTATATAAATGCATTGGTTGAAATACTGGAATTGGTTTGGTTGCGATTTGAAATTTGCAGGGAAGGTTAAATATTTATAAAGGGGTTATATTGAATTTTGTTTAAAAAAAATGAAAAATAAAAATAAAAATGAATGAAGTCATTTAGTTAGAATTTCTATGAATTTATGATTATATTATAATATGATTGTTATTTATTTAATAATTATTTGTAAATTGTCCGATATGTTCGGTAATACTCCGTAACTCTGTTCCGACGACAGTTTAGGGTTAAAGGGGTGTTACACCCACTGCCATGGCTTCTCCTTCTTATGAGAAAAACATATATATGGAAGCTTTTAAATATTCAACCACATGAATTAATGGAAGTCACCACAATGAGTTAATGGTAAAATACATCAAATATGGTTTCAAGTAGGTATCAATGATTTGCCCTTTTCTCCCTTAGAAAGACCTTCATTCGCACATCAAGTACGCCCAACAGATAAGAAGGGCATTTCATTTTTCAGATACTGCATAACCAGAGCAATCATTTATACCAACTACATTAAGGAGCCCCATGGCAAGTGATCCCAAACCCTAACTTGTTCTTCAAGTAATGACAATTAACCCCAGGCTTAATTATTAATATTATAATATTAGTATAAATTGCTTGGGTTTCAATATAATATCTATTTGAAAAGTATAAAAAAAGTATTAATTTGTCAAATTCATAAATTTTTTTTGATATTTCAAATCTTCTACTAGAAAAACATCCACCAAATTTATGGATTTGAGAATATGTTACATTAGTACGTGTGTTATCTTCTGCTTGTACTATTTTGAGATTTAAATTTAAAAATATTAGGTGTAATGGTAAAATACATTGTACTTTTAAAAGAAAAATTCGAGTTTAAATTTTAGAAACAATATTATCGAAAACAACAGCTACAAACTTATAAATGTTTTTTTTTTGGGTTAAAATAATAGTATTTTTTGTATTTTGGATTCCTGTTGGGAATTTTGAGACATTTGATTTAACAACCTATTCTTTTGATACCTTACAAATGGAGGAGAGAATGCTATTATCAATTTTGAATCTTAACATATATCAAGAGCTTAAACTACTTCCTTAAATTATTGCAACATATCATATCTGGAAAAAAAAATTGGGTTTTCATTTTGATCTCGAAATTAAACCAAAAACTATTTGATTTAGTATACATGTATATATTAAAAGTGTCATGTGCGACAGGATAAGTCGAGTCGAGTTTATATATAATATTAATAGCTCAAAATATAAGTTTTAGTTTTTGTTCAAATTCGGTAATATTTTTTATAAATATAATCGTTTTAATTTAATATTTAATATTTCTTTCATTAAAGGTGTGCATGGGCTAGGCCGGGCCGTGTTCGGGCAGTGCTCAACTAAAAATTTAGGCCAATTTGCTAGGCCCAGGCCTGGCCCAAAAAATGGGCCTAAAATTTTACCTAAGCCCGACCCAGATAAAAATGTTAAAACCCGGGCCCGACTCGGCCCACCCATATTAATTTTTATATTATTTTTATATAATTTTAATATATATATATATAATACATCAAAAATACTAAAAATATCAAAATAAATATTTCTCAACAAATTGAAAATAAATTTTAAAAAATATATATTTAAATAATATTAAGATAGATGCAACTTAACAAGCAAATGCCTCTAAAATAATAACAAAATTAACAAATGTCTTTAAAATAATAACAAAATTAACAATAAAATAAGTTTTATACAATATTCAACAATAACAACAAAATAGTAGCAACATAATAGTAAAATAGTAGCAAAATAGGGAGTAAACAATAAGAAAATAATATTAAAAAATAAAAAAATTGTCCTTTAGTGAATTCGGGCCGGGCTGAGCCCAGGCCAAAAATGCCTTATCGAAGGCCCGGCCCGTTTTTAAACGGGCCTTATTTTTTTAATTCAAGCCCATTTTTGGGCCTATATTTTTGCCAAAACCCGACCCATGAATAGGTCTATCTTTCATCATATTATATATATATATATAAATATATATTTTAATTTTCCAACTTAATATTCATATTTAAATCTTTTTACATTTCAAAAGAATTGTTGAAACTGGATCCAAAGTGTAACCGGGGTGATTAGACTGCTAATTCGGGAGCTTCATTATCACAGCTGATTGGCCGACCTCATTATAGGCCGGTGTGACGGACTGTATGTTAATCTAGTGCAGCATTCTTAGACAGATATCGCCACCACATTGGCTGAAATCACAACCTAGTCAACCAAAACTTCAGAATTAGAAACTCCGGTAATCATAGTTAGCCATCACATTAATTTCAACTGCCTTACTCAAATGTGACACCGTTTCCTCCTTAACTATTGTTTCTAAACAGCATGCACCCCTGTTTAGATGGATATGGGACCACAACTTTTTGGGGTCACTTAGATCTCTAACATTGAATCAATTTTCAACGACTGGTTGGAGATGCTCCTTAAAAGTCTGCAAAACAACAAAAATGGAAGAGGTGACCAAAACAAATGGCTTATTTGTCAGCAAAAACAGCCCACTCTTTTATTTATATATGCATTAAGCTGTTATGCTGTCATCAATGTAGAGAAGTATAGAGATTTTGGTGTAGTCCTGTCCATTTTCAATGGTCTTTTCACATCAACAACCCGTGAGACAACTAGGTATTGGTGGATTTATATAAACAGGCAAGACCGCAAGACAGCTCTAAAAATTGGTGCTCCCATGTTCCTGCTTTACTGGAGTTTTTTTTTTTTTTGACATTAGAAAGCTTCAATCATTAAAGGGAAAATTTACCTTTTCCTTCAATGGAGATTTCATCAATTAGAGAGCTACCTGAATTTGTAAGACTCTTTTCTAGTTATTTCTTGTTCCTATATGTTATTGATTCATTTGTTCTAAGTACGGTGTGTCTGCAACAGATGTCAAATCCTCAGGGAATAATGGAGGATCCTAACTTGTTCCACCAGTGGCATATGAACTCTCTTGACGAGCTCAGTTTCCTCCCAGTAACAGCTGCTGTTGATAACTATCCGGATTACAGTGGCGCCATTGGTAGACCTCCAAAGCAGCTTAAAACCAACTGCTGGGGGGATTCATGCAATGTATCAAACCTTGAAGCTTCTGTTTTTTCTCCTGACGCTCTCTCTTTTGCCGCTTCCAACCACGTAATAAATCCAATGGGGATTTTGAAGCCTAAAGAAGAAGAAGCTGCTTGTTCTAAGAGCATGGAACCTTTCCCTTCTGAGATCTTGTTCTCTCAAAACCCCTTTGGAACCCAGAATTATGTACTTAAGGGTTGCCATGGATCTAAGAGGCTTGGAATTTCTCAGACACAAGACCATATCATGGCTGAAAGGAAACGCCGTGAAAAGCTCAGCCAGCGGTTCATAGCTCTCTCTGCTATTGTTCCTGGCTTAAAGAAGGTACAAATATACACACACATATATACATATACATACTGGTACGGGTTTACGTATTTTGTTAAAGTTGCAAAGTGATTGACAGATGGACAAGGCGTCGGTGCTTGGAGATGCTATCAAGTACCTGAAACAACTGCAGGAGAAAGTGAAGACACTTGAGGAGCAGACTAGAAAGAAATCAATGGAATCAGTTGTTTTCGTGAAGAAATCCCATCTCTCCGCCGCGGGCAATATTGATGACTTTCATCAGCCATTACCAGAGATTGAAGCAAGGTTTTGTGACAAAAGTGTTCTTGTAAGAATCCACTGTGAGAAAAGAAAAGGACTCCCCGAGAAAATCATGTCTGAACTCGAGAAATCTCACCTAACTGTCATCAATAGCAATTCCGTCACATTTGGGAGTTCCGCTCTTGACATAACAATTGTCGCTCAGGTATTTTTTACAGTTTTTTGTGACAATTATTGAACAAATCATTATTTCATGTACTTTCTTCAATTATGTCTATGTTTTCTTTTTTGGCAGATGGATATAGAATTCTGTATGACAGTAAAGGATCTTGTGAAGAAGCTTCGTTCAGCTTTTGAATCGCTCATGTGAGTTAAGTATAATAATAAGCTTTTCTATCTTGGTATGCATATATATAGTTTCAGAGTCTGAAAAACAAAGGTCTTATAATGCTCCACCATTGAACACCATCATCAAGCCACTGTTAGCTGATCAGATCAGGTTTATTTTTACAAGAGGATTGTTGTTTCCAGTCAACTTTTTTCTTCTTTTTTTTTTGCATGGTCCTACTATTTGGACATGTTGGGTTAATTCCCTCTTGTTGTATGACATGACAGCTCCTTTGGTTTTTCTTTGGGAGGTTGAAAATTCAACCAAACCTATATATATATATATATATGATGTCGTGTATCCCTTTATTTCCAAGGTTGAAGAGGGTGGAAAAATAAACATGGTTTTTTTAGGTGATTGGACAAACTGGCCTTTGTTGGAGTGTTTTAGAGGAACTTCGAGCCTCTTTCTTCATTGTAATAATATCTTATGTACTATCTGGTTTTGTAATAGTTTGAAAAAAAAAACATTAATGAAGTAAAGTAGTTATACTTTCTTATGATGTTTGTGGTCTTGGAAATTCCCAAATTTGTAAAAGCAGAAGAAAATATAGAAACATGCATGGCATATATATACTTTCATGATATTGTTTGTGAAAATAGGGACAAAATCAGACACTTTAAAACCTTGGCATATATATTGATTTGGAGATTCATTGATTTGATTTTGTCTATATAATTACTGTATTAATCTTTTTAGCTAGGATAACTTTCAAACCCTAAATATATTTTTAGATTGATGGTGTTAAGCTAAAATCTCATTATAGTGGGATGTTTAGAGATTTATTTTAAATCTATGGTTAAAAAAAGGATGAGTTTGAAACAGTTGGATGAAGCTATGTCAAAAATTCAGAAATTGTGCCGGTGATTTTGAATTTGTTCAACCCGTTGTTAAAAGAGAAGATGTGTCATTTTTTCTATCACCGCAATTGGTTTTTCTCTTTATTTAGTGTTGAAACCTGTTCAATTAGTTGAAAGGTGAACTCATGTTTTTTAACGCGTTATGAATGATGGTTTTGTGTTATTTTTTTTGCCCTTTTAATTTCTCCCATAAATTTAGAATGGATATTGATATAAAGGATGTGTTTGTAGATGTCATCCATAAGATCAACAAAATATAAAGAATAAATTTGAGGTTTTATAGTAATAGTGTTTTTTTTTTTTATCAAAATATTCATGTCTTTTAGTTATCAATTAAATTGGTTTTAAATATGTTAAATTTAGTCCTTGATGTGATTATAAAGTTATGCAAAGGAGTCTCTAGATTTGGTGTTTTAGGTATTGGTTTTATTCAATTTAGTCCTCGCCTTTAATTTAGTTTATTATTGAATCTAATTTTTATGTGATTTTTATTGAATATTTATGCTTGTGTATTTATGTATTTAATTTGCTTTAATTATTTTGATCATGTTAGACAGACTTTGTTTAATTTAGAGAAAAATTTAAATAAATTCCACAAAATTAAATCATTGATTAAACTGTAACAGAAGCTTAATTCTAAAATCTATAAATAATTCATCTCAATTTGTATATTTTTTTACAAAAAAAGACTCGAAAAATCTTACTATATATAATCCATCTTATCTACTTATTTACTAAAAATTTCCTAAACCTAAAATTTTATAATGATGTCCTTATTGAGATTGCGAATACATGCAGCTCAATTTGCAATAACAATATATAAAGATTGTGTGTTTCAGGGGATGAAATTAAGAAAGTAAGCTTGCTGGATGCACAAATCCGCAAGCATTTATAGGGATGTTGTCTTTAGCCAAATGAACCACTTCAAACTGGTATAAGAGTTTATTTCTGTTCATGTTGAACGATGAAGATCCTATTTCATCTAATGAAGTCACAACAACGTTGAAAGATGCAACTCTATTAATGGCCTTCCAATCCATGGTAGTACGATAATTGAAAAAAAAAAATTGATGTTAAAGTTGTGGATTTACTCATTGGATTGTTAGGTTTATACTCCACAAACAAGCCAGATGGAAAGGGAGTGAAATTTACATGGTCTAAGAGTCAATTCAACTAACTCTCACAACATCACTTAACATGCTAGAGATTACATGCTTTGGCTAATTGGAGTGTTAATTCATGTATCTTCATTGCTAGTTGTATTTGAAACAACCCAAATATTGAGTTCAAGACCAACACTTATCTAAGACATATTTAATAGCGAAATCAGAAAAAAATTTTAAGGGATCAAAATTAAATTGTATAATTTTTAAATGATTAAATTAATTTTTTATTGTTTTTGAGGAGATCAAAGTACAATTTTATTATTACTAATTTAAAACTTTATAAATTACAAATAATCTAAATGAAAATTTTTTTATTTTAGGGAAGACGGAGTCCTTGCTAGCCACCCCTTAACTCTGCCACCGGAAATATTGAAATGAGTGGTTGCCTTCAAGACCTACCAGCATCTTTTTATTATATAAACATATAATGTATTACTAAAGCTTATGGAAACCCAAATCACGATAATTAAACAAACATTGATATCCATGAAAATTAAATCTTGTATGTGATATCTGATACAAGTAAGAAAATAATTTTCTAACCTAGTAAATATATAACAATATATTTAATTATTTGTCAACAAAAATCTAAAACACAAATTAAATGTATATAAATTAAATATGTATGTAAAATTATTGATAAAAAAAATATTACAAGCAGCCAGAAGTTTTAGCTCTCAAAATAGAAAAAAAAATATTTTCATCTGTTGGGATAAACCCGTGTAAGCAACGAACAAGAAAAATAGTAAAAAATTGAAAAGATCGAACACACAAATTTTACGTGGAAAAACCCCTCTTCAGCAAAGATAATTTCACTAAATCGACAAAAACAAAGAGTACAGAGATGGAGATAAAAACTAAACCCCAAAACCCAAAAATAAGAACCCTCAAAACTTAAACATAAAATTCCATGAAAGTTTGTAAAAGCTAATATTTAAATGTGTTATGGGTTAATCTTTCTAGGGTAAAAAATGGCCTATTTAGAGGATAAATTCGTAGATCAAATAATGTTAAAATAATCTATACTAATCAGAGTTCGACTGGGACAAATAATCAAAATTTGACTGGAAGAAGAAAATTGAGAAAATTGCATAACATGTCGCCACGTCGTTTCTGCTTCTCCCCTATTTCATCATCGCGACGTCGCTCTCTGTTTTTGTCTTAATTTAACTAAAATGCGAGGCATACTCCACATTGCCTTTTCATATATGATAAATTTATAAATTAAAACGTTGTAAAGTTTTATTTTAATCTTAAAAAATACAAAAAAAATTGTTTTGTCTTCTTAAAAATGATAAAATCATAAATCAATACATGATAAATTTATAATTTTACTTCTAAAAAATTTATAATTGAATTTGAACTTTCTTTTAGAAGAAATTGAATTCCCCTCTTACAAGCTAACATGAGTACAATTTAATCATTGTCCCGTGATATCAGGGGCGAAGCCAGAAATTCATTTTTGGGGTTAGAATTAAATTATATATGTTTACGAAAGTAAAAATATAAGTTCATCATTTTAATAGCCTATATCTTTATAAATTTTAAATGATTAAATCAAATTTTATCATTTTGAAAGGGCCAAAGTATAATTTTACTATTATTAATTTAAAATTTTATAAATTATAAAAGGGCTTGAATGAAAAAAAATTATTTTAAGAGAGACCAAAGCCCCTGCCAGCTCCTTGGCTTCGCCAGATATTAGATCTTTATGACCCATTGGCCACTGCCATGACTTACATTTCTACATTTTGAGCAAACTAACTGGAGACTTGGTAAGTTTAGTGATTAATTTTGTAGCATGAAGTGTTATTGATTGAAGATTATAGTTTGATGTGGAGATTCAATGATCTGCTTCAACCTTTCTTGTCTCACGCAAACTGTTTAGGATAACTTTAAAATCTATAAAAGAAATGCAAAATATTATTTGAAGGCATAAGATTAACAAAAATAAACAAATTCTAGCCTCATTATTAGTATTATTAACTGGTTGGAAGATGGGACACAAAGGAAGCTTAAATCTTGTTAATTGATTAGACAATCTATAAAATGAAAACACAACAGCTCACAACTCTAATATTTTGTCTGAAATTAGCTCTATGTGTAATGATTGGAATTTAAAGATAAAATATTTGATATATTATCCACGCACGAGTTTTATACATCATCATTAAATGATAATATGATATATTATTATTGAAAAACAATGAAATTTTATAAATAAATTTATTTAAATAATAATTAATTATAGACAAATACTAAAACTTTAAATTCTGAATCTAAAATTTTAAAATCGAAATTTATTAAAATAAAACTTATGCATTAATAATACATTTTAAAATAAAATATCTTACATTTGAGGGAGTTAATTCAAATTATTATTGAATTAATATTTTATAAATTTTAAAATAATATTTCAACATAAAGCTTAATTAATAATAGTTGCAGTAATAGAATTGTATGATAGAATCTCAGTCCCCTCAAAACATCACAGTAATGCTGTTAGCCCTATGCCTAGAGTAGAAAAATTAGCACTTCCTTCAGATTCTATCAATCTTTTTATATTTATCTAATCCAAAAAATATTATTTCCATTCAATTTTGATCGACCCCCTTTTTTTTACTGAAACATTTTTATTTTTTATGGCAACAAATAAATGGCTTTTGAGGTTATTTCTGAAATATGTATTTTGAGATTATTTTCAAATATGTGTTTTTTTTTAGAATACCCTAACGATTGTCGAGATCTTTTATGTTTTAAGAGTTGTCAAGTTTTTCGAGCCTATCAAAATTGCGAAAGTGATCAAAGGAATGAATTTCAGTATTAAATGAATCTTGACACTTAGAGGTATCGAGGTTTGTATTGATACCCAAACTCTTTCCATAATCCTTTACCAATGGACTGAAATCATAATATTTTTAAAAATTTAAATAGATCTCGGCACTTATAATATTAAGCTCCATTTAATTTTTTTATAAAACTAAAAAAAATCACGTAAGATTAAAATGGATGGATGTGGATGTAGGCTTCATTTAAAAAACTTAACAAGAGTAAATATAATTTAAATAGTGCCAAGATATATTTTAAAATCGTAATGAAATACTATCCTAGGAAAATTTTAGAAAATTTAAATAACCATTTCAAAACCCTAACAAATGTCTAATTCTAAACTCTATAACCAACCAACCTCATTTGTTTATTTTTCATAGAAACCTCAAAATTTCTTCCTCTATATATTGTAAACTATCATATATATATTTAAAAATTCTTAAATCCAAATTTTAAGGTTATATAATGGTTTCCTCCTCGTTAAGATTGAAAAAAAAAAAAAAAGACATATCACAACAATGGAGGAAACTCTAGTGTCTCGATATCTCAATAATATGGTAATGAAAGTGTTGCTTGATAACGACTTTTATAACAACTCGATTTCCAATAATGCCAGAAAAGACGGTTTTAGGATCCGGTTTCCGTAAATATTTAATAGAGATATTTACGGAGTTATTATATTGATGAATTGAAATTTGGTTAAGTGATTTAACTAAAATTGTGAGTAATTATGGCTCAGGGACTAAACCGTAAAACTCTAATTGCTATAAATTTTTAATTAGATTAAGGCTTGGGGACTTAAATAGAAATTAAACAAAGGACTAAAATATAAAACAGACCTATTTTAAATATATGTTAGTGGACAACATGATGCATGTTAATTAATTCAAGTAATTCAAGTTTAATTAACTAAAACATAATTAATTAAACTAATTAACTTTTAATTAAGTATATATATGTGAAATTAGTGGAAGGAGAGGTGAATTTCATCTTCTCTAACTATCCAAAACTTTGAAACAAAAGGGGAGGACACCATTGTAGGGTTTTCAAGCTTTTTGGTCTTAATTTCAAGTAAGTCCCTAGCAAGTTTTCTTTGATTTTTATGGAAATTGAATCATGGGAGCTTGATTTAGGTAACCCATGTACTAATTTGTGGAACTGTTAAAGTTTTAGAAAGTTTCGATGGTTGAGAATTGAATGATTTAGGTGTTAAATTGTTAAAAATTAAGCTTAGCATATGAAAACGACTAAATTGTAATGCTTAATTGTTAGTTTCGTAAATTAGGGACCAAATCGAATAAAATGAAAATATGTCATTAATTGTTGATATGATAGAAAATAGAGGGTCCTTAACGAGTTTTGGTGAAATCGGGTTTTAACTTGAAGGCCTGGATATAAAATTATGCTTGTATCGGGTTTAGGGACTAAATTGAATAAATTGAAAAATATGTGAAATTTAGTATTTGGTTCTGTTTTGGCTGGAAATTGATAATATGATGTGTTTTTATGATTATTCATAGCTATCAACAATACAGAATAGACGAGAAGGAAAGGAAATTAAAAAATAATCAACGAGTGACACGCGAAACCTCGATTTGTACTTTTATGATTCAAGATAGAAATATTTGATTTTTGTATGAATGTTTATTGACTGATGAGTTTTCAGGATAATTCTATGGTGATAATATGAAATGTTTCGATTGAATTGCTTTGGTTGAGTCTGAATACCGAAATAAGGACTAAAATTGAATAAAATATGAAGTAGTATGATTAAATTGATAAAGTATGATTGGTATGAAATTGAGTTGAAAATATGTTATTTATATGATAGATTGATGATGAATTGTGCATAATGTAATGTGAATTGAATAGTAATACCCTATTAACTAGTCGGGCTGAGTTTGATATAATTGATATGCCATAGGATTGAATTGTGTATGGGTTTATACACTTACGCGCCAAGATGCACTTTGTGTGCTAGTATGCGCTTTGTACGCCAGGATGCGCTTCAAGCACCAATATGCACATTACGTGCCGATTTCCCTTACTTGTTTTTTATATTAATGCACTTCAATGTCAATTTGGTGTTTTGGTTGGACGATCTGTATGTTCATCCGAGTTCGAGTTGGGTTAATAGAGAAAAATAATAATAAGTTTAATTGTTTATATCAAAATGAACTAATATGATGCTCGAAATTTTGAATGTGTGCATATATGAATTTGAAATGGAAAGTAAGCATCTTTTTATTCAAAGCAAAAAGGAATCGAGCCTTAAAGGCCAAAATGAATGTGGATGAGTTGGTAGACTCCAGAAATGGATTAACCGATAAGTATAAGGTGAGTAATGGAATAAATCACAATAGACTGATTGAATTAATTCCTTGTTTATGTATGCAATAGAAAGTTGATTAGTAAATGTGTAACCTCCCCAACCCAGCCTAGACAGTAAACCTAGGCTTGAGAGGTCAAATTCGCCACCGAGGTGGCTCGGTCATTTTACAAAACAATTTTCAATTTTAAACCTATTTCATACAAGCGATTATCCCAATTTTATGTATTTAAGACTAGCATAAACTCTAGCAAGGGAAAATAAATCAATAATCCTTATATAATAATTAATTTGTTTAATTCACTTAACAAATAAATAATTAACGACAGTAAATAATATTAATAAATAACATTCAACCTAAGAGATATAATTAAAAATAGTTATCCCATACCACGGTTCTTAGTCAAATAAAACGGTTTCCACAAGCCAATGCCACCACTCAATCCTAATAATTTTGTTTCCTACTATGGAACTAGTCGGTTCCAATCTAACTAAACCAGAATTGAAATCCAACCATTCTCAATCAGCCACTTAAGTTCTTACATATCTCATTAGAGCTCGCAAATTTCTATTTATATACAATCAGCTCCCCGACTCTTCTTTAATTTCGGGTCCTTAGGAGAGCCAAGTGTGACAGGGTATGACATGTAGCATAGCAATGAGTGTAAGTTATGGAAAACACTTATAATGAACATTTCAATAGAAAAGTCATGAGGTGTCGGTGGTGTTAAAAATATAACGTCGATAATGACAATATATCGCAAAGAAAAGAGAAATAAAAATTAAAGAACACACAGATTTTACGTGAAAACCCTTTCGGGAAAAAAACCACAGGCAGATGAGAAGAAAATTCACTATGTCGAATTCGAATAATTACAAGAGGAATAGACTATGTCTATTTATAGGCTTGTAAAACCATATTCTAATAGGAGTGTAGTAAGATTGAAACACTTTATTCTAATCAATATCAAATAGATGGAGTTTAATAAGGTTTAAAAAACCTTATTTAAAATAAAATAAAAGAAGTGTAGTTTTATAGGGATTCTTCTTTTATTTTATTTTACCATTGTATTTTATTTAAATAAGGATTCGGGTCACTTAATTCTAACAATCTCCACCTTGACACGAATTCTCAATGAACAAGTTCTTCATCGCGAACTCTCAACGAACAAGTTCCCCACCTCTTCCATAAAACCCCTTAAGGGTTTAACTTCAACAATGAACACCAACCAAGTCTAAGCAATGCTCAAACTTGGTTATAGGAAGTGACTTAGTCATCATATCTGCAGGATTTTCATGAGTACTAATTTTGCTCACAACAATGTCACCACGAGCAATAATATCACGAACAAAATGATACCGAACATCAATGTGTTTTGTTCTCTCATGAAACATTTGATCTTTTATAAGGAAGATGGCACTCTGACTGTCACAAAATATTGTGCTGATTTGAAGGTCTTCGTTGAGCTCACTAAAGAGTCCCTTCAACCAAATAGCTTCTTTACAAGCCTCGATGAATCGCCATGTACTCAAAACTTCTTGGTGGTAGACAAAGCGAGCGTGAGTTTGCAAAGTAGCTTTCCAACTGATTGCACAACCTCCGATTGTAAAGACATAACCAAGTGAGAGATCTTCTTTTATCAAGGTCTCAAAGAAAAAAGCATCAACATACCCAATGACTCCATCTCTAGTTCTTCCAAACTATAAGCAAACATCAATAGTACTCGTAAGTATCTTAAAATCCATCGAATCGCTTTCCAATGTTCTTTCTTTGGGATTCGCCATGTATCCGCTTAATCGTGACCGATCGTGCATATGATAAATCTGGACGTGAACAAACCATAACATACATGAGAGATCCCATCGCACTAGAGTATGGAACATGTGACATGTACTCAATCTCATCATCATCGATTGTGGAGACAAAGCCGATGAAAGTCCGAAATGGGTGCTAAAGGAGTACTAATGAGCTTAGCACTCTGCATATTGAACTGCAAAGAACTTTCTTAATGTACCCCTTCTGACTTAGGTACAATTTACTTGCTTTTCTATATCTGAGAATCTCCATACCAAGTATCTTTTTTTCTAGTACCAAATCTTTCATCTCAAATTCTTCACTTAGTTGGGCTTTAACCTTTCTTATCTCTCATTTATCTTTTGCTCTTGTACCACTTTCTTGGTGACTGTTTCAAACCGTAAAGGGACTTTTTGAGCAAGCAAACATAGTCCTCTTTTTCTGAGACTGTAAAACCCTCTGGTTGTTGCATGTAAATATATTCCTCAAGTTCTCCATGCAAAAATGCAGTTTTTATATCTAACTGCTCAAGCTCCAAATCATGCATGGCCACAATACCAAGCAAAGCTCAAATCGAACTATGCTTCACAATTGGGGAGAACACATCTGTGAAGTCCACTCTTGAAATTTGACTGTAACCCTTTGCAACAAGCCTTGCTTTATATCTGGGTTTTTCAACTCCTGGAGTCCCTTCTTTCTTTTTAAATACCCATTTACAGCGAACAACCTTTTTACCTTTAGGAATTTTCATAAGATCCCAAGTTCTATTTTTGTGGAGTGATTCCATCTCCTCTTGCATAGAAAACATCCACTTTTCTGAGTCTTCACAGTTAACCGCCTCAAAATAATTAGACGGCTCTTGGTTTGCATCTATATCTTCGGCCACATTTAAAGCATAAGCAACTAGATCAGCCTCGGCATACTTCTTTGGAGGTTTAATTTCTCTTCTAGTTCTATTTTTGGCGATAGAGTATTGTGGTGAAGAAGCAACTCTATTCTCAATTTTTGTAATCGCTGGAGGAGAGACTCAGATTAACTGATACTCCACCGCTTTTGATTTTATTTATTAGAAGAGTCTTTAAGAGATAAGTTAGGTAGAATAGCAGTTTCATAAAAAACAACATCTCTGCTAATCACAACTTTTCTATTTTCAGGACACCATAACTTATACCCTTTTACACCAGCTTTATAACCAAGAAAAACACATTTAATGGATCTCGGTTCTAATTTTCCATTATCAACATGAGCATACGCATGACACCCAAAAATATTTAAATCAGAATAATTAGCAGGATTACCAGACCGTACCTCTTGTGGAGTCTTTTTCTCAATGGCAACGGATGGAGATTGGTTGATAAAAAAACATGCAGTAGAGGCTGCTTCGGCCCAAAACGACTTTGGTAAGTTGGCATTTGACAACATACATCGAACCTTCTCCATGATCATTCTGTTCATTCGTTCTGCAACGCCGTTTTGCTATGGAGTATGACGAACTGTCAAGTGTCTCACGATCCCTTCTGACTTGCACAGTTTATTAAACTCATCAGAACAAAACTCTAAGCCATTGTCTGTGCGGAGGTATTTTATTTGTTTTCCTGTTTATTTTTCAATCATAGTTTTCCTACACTTAAATGCGGAAAACACATCGCTTTGCTTCAGGAACAATGCCCAAACTTTTCTGGAAAAATCATCAATAAAAGTTAACATATAATTAGCTCCACCTCTTGAAGGCACTCTTGATGACCCCCACATATCAGAATGAATATACTCCAACGTTCCCTTCGTGTTATGGATTTCTCTGGTGAATCGAACTCTCTTTTGCTTCCCAAAAGCGCAGTGCTCACAGAACTTCAGTTTGCAAATTCCTTGCCCATCAAGAAGTCCTCTTTTGCTCAATTCTGTCATGCCATTCCCACTCATATGCCCTAGGCGCATATGCCAAAGTTTAGTAATATCATCATCTGACAAGGAAGAGGAAGCGACAGCTGCATCACCAATAACAGTAGAACTATGCAAAACATATAACTTGGTAGTCTTTCTCTGCCCTTTCATCACAACGAGTGAACCTTTAGAAATCTTCAAAATCCCACTTTCAGCTGTGTATTTGTACCCTTTTGAATCAAGAGTACTTAACGAAATTAAATTTCTTTTCAATTCTGGAACATGTCGTACGTCACTAAGTATTCTGACAACTCCATCAACATCTTAACTTTAATTGTTCCAACACCTGCGATTTTACACGAAGCATTATTTCCCATCAAAACAACACCTTCAGACACTGTTTCATAATTTGTAAACCAATCCCGATTGGGACTCATATAGAAGGTGCAACCCAAATCAAGGATCCACTCATCCCTCACTTTAGAATTGTTGACAGAAGCAACTAGAAGTTCACCATCGCTGTAGTCTTCTACAACATCAGTTTCACCGAAATTTTCTGGTTGTTTTCCCTTTTGATTCGCAGCCTCCCTTTTAATCTTGTTCTGTAGCTTATAGCATTCAGATTTAATGTGCCCTTTCTTCTTGCAGAAGTTACAAGTTTTACCTCTGTTTGAAGACTTCAATCTACCCTTAGATTTACCGTGAGGATTCCGTTCCTGTGTCTTTCCACGATCATCATCAACATTCTAATCTTGTCTCCCACGAACAATGAGACCCTCTCCCTGAGAGTCGGGTTTAACCACAAGATGCTTCATCTTATCATACGAGGTCAAAGAATCATAAACCTCATCAATTGTGAGAGACTCGCGGCTATATAAAATCGTTTCTTTGAAGGTTGAATAAGACGGGGGCAACGAACAAAGTAGAATCAACCCTATATCTTCCTTATCATACTAAACCTCCATGGCCTCCAAGTTTGAGAGAATTTCTTTAAACATTGTTAAGTGTTCGTGCACAGACGCACATTCCTCCAAATGATGAGCATAAAGAAGTTGCTTCATATGCAACTTGCTGGTTAGAGTTTTCGACATACATATTTGTTCTAGCCTCTTCCATAATGCTGCAGCGGTCTTCTCCTTCATCACATCCTGCAAAATTTCGTTAGACAAATGTAGATGTAACTGTGTTAACGCCTTTCGATCCTTGCGCTTCTTGTATTCCTCCGTCAATGTCGAAGGCATCTTATCTACCCCTAGCAGGGCTTCCTCTAAATCCATCTGTGCAAGAACTGCCTGCATCTTTATCTGCCACGACGCGAATCTGGTGTTGCGATCCAACAGCGAAATTTCATACTTCAAAGACGCCATTACCATGATTGGGATGAAAAACCCGGAAGCTCGGATACCAATTTGTTAAAAATATAACGTCGGTAATGACAATATATCGCAAAGAAAAGAGAAATAAAAATTAAAGAACACACAGATTTTACGTGGAAACCCTTTCGGGAAAAAAACCACGGGCAGAGGAGAAGAAAATTCACTATGTCGAATTCGAATAATTACAAGAGGAATAAACTATGTCTATTTATAGGCTTGTAAAACCATATTCTAATATGAGTGTAGTATGATTGAAACACCTTATTCTAATCAATATCAAATAGATGGAGTTTAATAAGGTTTAAAAAACCTTATTTAAAATAAAATAAAAAAAGTGTAGTTCTATAGGGATTCTTCTTTTATTTTATTTTACCATTGTATTTTATTTAAATAAGGATTCGGGTCACTTAATTCTAACAGGCGGTATAGTTGGTTATCACAAATGTTGTTTTACAATTTACCGTATGCACCAAACGATGTGGTTCAGTCAATCACCCACCCGTTTAACACAAAAATAGGCCCCATACAAATCCTAACCTATCACATATGTGCTACATTCTCAGATTTAATTTAATGAGATTTTTTTTAAAGATAATATCATTGATTGTAACATCAGTACAAAGAAAGAGATACTATCGATCCTGGATACATTGGAAGTTTAGAAGAGATTACAACCAAGACACGATATGCATGCTTGACATAAAGTCAAGTCATACTAGACAAAGTAAACTACCCTTGTAACAAGCCTCCACCACCTGGGAGAGAGCAAAGGAGGACTCAAGCCACTCCTTTGATGAATCTAACACGTTGGGACAAATGTTGCTAGCAAACAAAGCAAGCGCGTCACCTTGAATCGTTGAGCCCATTTCCAAGTCTTTGCTTTGGTGGTGGTGAACACAACATAACGAACTTGAAACAATAGATATTTAGTTGCTAGAAAACAAAAATAGCCAAAACGAGCCATAGAAGACTCAGGAAACCAGAACACATAGGATTTGAGAAACACGAGCCTCTAAGGCTCGAGAAAACCTCCACAAGAAAAGATCCAACAAAGGGAAATCCATCCCCTACAACCAGCAAGGGAAGAGCCAACAACAGAGAGAAAAAAAAGGGGGGAAGAAGAAAGGAAAAAGGAAAGAAACGAGGGGAGGGGAGGGGAGGGGCGGAGGAAGAGGGTACGGTGGGTGTCGGCACCCTAGATCACTTGCCAACGAGAAAGGGGAAAACCCACCATAAACAAGGGGAAGAAAAGACACAACGAGGGAAGAAACAAAAGGAAAACAAAACAAAGAAAGGAGAGAATGAGGGAGGGAGAGGAGGAAGGAAGGAGAGAAGAATGAGGAGGACTGGCGGGCATCCAAAACAACTTACCTCGAGCTTACAAAATGAGAGAGAAAGGTAAAGGGACCAAGAGAGGGTATTTCTAGTAAGATAAAATTAATTATTTAAAGAATTTTTATTTTAGGAACCAAAACTAAATATTTAGCATCCTATTATTTTTTTAATCAAAATATTATAAAATTATTTAAAATTTACATGTTAATAATTTAGTTATCTCGATTTCATGACATTTTCTATCCGAATTGTGTTTATGTATATAATTTGCATATGTTAATGTTTGTATTTTTTTTAATCCAAAGTATCATGAAGTATATATACATGCTAATAATTCGTTCTATATATATTTTTACAACGTTTGGGTATGAGTGTTGTGCTCATATTGTTCTTGCATCTATCTCGCTTTATTTAGTTTATCATAATGATTCAATTGAAATATAAATTTGTTCTTATATATATATATATATATATATATATAGTATCTTACTTCATCTTATATTTTATATAATTTATCATAATGTGTTAATTTCTTACATATTTTGTATTATTATCATTCATTTTTAACTCTAAGTTCATTTATTTGAGAATTACAATATATAAATTATTTATATTTTAATATTAATATCACATCCAAAAGATAAGTAAAATCAATAAGCATGAGTGCTTTGCAAGATACTTCAATGGAAACCATAAAAACTGGTATATATGTATATTTTTGGTAGTTCCTTCAAAAAAAAAAAAATCAAAATTGATATATGAATTAATAATATATTAAAAGTAACAATAGTTTAATCTTTGTATTTTGTGAAAGTTATTGATTTAGTCTTTGTATTTTAATCTGATCAATTTTAGTCTCTGTACTTTCCAAATTGGTAAATTTTAGTCCCTATACTTTTCAAAATGTGAAATTTTAGTCTTGAAACAAACCATAGTAGTTAAATCCGTCTAGTTAAATTCAATTATTAGTCTTGTACTATGTGTATAGTTGTAGATTTAGTTCATATTCTCCAATTGAAATCATTCTATGTTACTAAACTTTTCGAATTGTGAAATTTCAATCTCGATGCAAATGACGGTCATTAATCCTTAACTAAATTTTTAGTGAGTAATATACGGAAATAATAAGTTGATATGACATTACATATATAATAATATGTTTCCCGCATCAAATTTTGGAAATAGCATAACTTAACTTAATGAATTAAATAGTTATCATTTGGTGAGGACTGAAAATTTAAAAATTTTCAAATATAGAGACTAAATCCACAATTTTTGCAAAATACAAGTACTAATAGTAGGATTTAACCTAATTTAATTATGTTAATTATAAATAGAAATGAGCGTAATATTAACCAAAACAACTTATAGCAAATATTTCAAGCTTAAGGTCCAAAGGTGTTGTGGTGTAGTTGGTTATCACGTCAGTCTAACACACTGAAGGTCTCCGGTTCGAGTCCGGGCGACGCCAAATCATTCTGCTTAGTTTTACCGAATGGACGAACCTTCTTGATTTTCCGTTTTAATCAATCAATCAATCTCCCACCCACTTAACACGGAAACGGGGCCCATGCAAATCCCAACCAATCACATTTTTTATTCGCATCATTTCTTCGCTTCTAATTGGTTGTGTAACGCCACGTCACCTCCCCTTACATCCTCCACCACTCATCTATAATCCTCCCCTACTACCCATACTTACTTTTAACCCAAAAGATAATAGAAATATCCAACCACAATCTTCTAACCTCGACTCCGAACTCGGTTTCCTCTTTTCTTTTACGGTGGTTGTTTGCGGTGGGTGGACGACGATCATGATCGCCGATCCTAAATCTTGTGACGTGCTGTTGGTTTTCGTTTTATTTGCGATTATATCCTCTTCCAGCGCCTTGGTTTCCACTCTCTATCCTAAGGCCATCTCTGTAAGCTTTTCTTTCTTTCTTTCTTTTTTTCAATTGGATTCTTTTTTTTTTTTTTCAAATATGAATTTGATTGGTTTGGTTTTGAGGTTTTTATATAGGATTTAAAAGAGGCAGTTGTGAAGGGATTGGGATTCCAAGCCGATGATTTTAAGATTTCAGGGTTCGATCTCAGAGATGCCCTTGTGGGCCATTCTGTGGCATATGAATTCGACATTGAAATCGATAACAAAGTGATTCCTTTTAAGCTCTTGGAGGATGTAAATCGTTGGGAATATGTTGATTTGCCCATTTTTAGGGTGGAAGAGCCAGCTAGACCCGGAGCTGAAAATGGGTTGGTGGAGCATAAGAGGATATCGGACAATGGATTACCCGTTTTGGCCCCGTTTCAGCTGGCTGGACCCATGGAACTCTGGATTCAAGATGCCAAAGATATGCGAATCTCCTTGCCGGTGAGTTCTATCTTTTTCCCTTTTCTCTTATAACAAAAAACATTGTTCTTTGAGGTTTTGATCTAGGGAATGTAGTGCTTCAGAATCCTAGCATTTAGCATTAAAAAAAAATAAGGTACCCTAATTGGATTTTGGGAATTTGCTGGCTCTGCAAATTAAGATGTACTAAAGTAACTTCTTTTAAAAACGAAGTAGTTTTTTTCGCTTTTGCTTTTGAATTTAGATTCTCTTTTTGGGACCGTTGCCCATTTAGGTATGACTATAGGATGTGTCTTGTGTGTGTGTGTGTGTAATCTTTTGAAGTCAATTGATTAATCTTGTTGATGGTTAAATCATGCAGCATGATGTGGATGTTGGTGTCCTGAAAAAGGTAATGTTAGCAGATGGCGCTGTGGTAACTGTCAAGGGTGCAAGATCAGTTAGCCTGCGCCATCCGATTGATCTTCCGTTGCCTCTTAACAGAACTCATAATGGATTCGCATCTGGTCTTGTGGCTCTTGCCGAGCATCTTTGTCGTGCTTCTTGCAGCCAAGACGCCCCACTCCTTTCTCTTCGCATTGTTGGCCCAACTTCCCTTACTGTCCCATCTTCTTCAAATAACAAGTTGAAGCTTAAGCGACTTGCACCTGGTCTTGTGGAATTATCTTCAATGTCTAAAACTAAGACCATGGATGCCCTCTCCACTATTGATTTACAAGGAGAAGCCGCTACGGTTCTAACCCCAAAGCATTTCTCTACAATGTGGCCTCTTGCGTCCATCAATGGTTCCAATGCTAATTTAATTGGTTTCGAGAGACTGCTATCCTCTGTGCTGGATTCAAAGGCAAACAAGAAAGGATACTTTAAGTTACTGAAGGCTGATGTGTCAGCTCAAACATTTGTGAAGATTGGTTTTGGGATTGAGAAGAAGTTGAAAGAAGGAGATGGGTTTAATTTGGAGGGCTTTCCAGAGTGGAGGACAAAGCCTGAGATAGTGAGTATGCATTTTGAGGTACTGGCTAAGGTTGATGGCGAGAATGTTATACCGGAGAGAATCATGCAGGTTAACCCTGTTGCTGTGGAGGATGCAATTGCACCACATGTGCTAGCAAGGAACATGACCATGTCTTCCACACCTGTTGTTTACACTCCTTCAAATCCTTTCACCTTGTAAATTGTTAGAGGGAAAAGGATCAAGAGTCTAAAAAGTTATACAGAACGGTAAAGATGAGATGAATCGATTATTCTATTCCGTGTGCCCTCATTAATATATTTAATATAAAGGTAAAGATGAATTTATTTAATTTTATTTCAAGTGGTTCTAATCTACGGATGGTTTCTGAAAATGTTATATGTAAATTATGATATTTGGTATCAGAGCAAATTTTAAAAAATTTAACAATGTATTATTAAGAATAATAAATTTTTATTAGAGGAGAATGCTGTAGTCATGATTTTTAAATGTACTGAAGTTAATCTTAAAATAGAAATGTTCATGCTATTTTTAATTTGTAGGTCACTTTTTGTGAACGAAATAATAAGCTTTAAAGATGCAGACTATTTTGTGAAACTATGCTAATCTTTTACAAGCATAAAATTTGACTGCATTAACCAGAAGAGTATATCAATGGCATTTAGATCTCAATAGAGGTTCTTAAGTGCCAAAACATATACAAAGCCATTTTAACAGATATAAGAAGCTTATATTATATAATATTAAAAGATTAGCTTAGCAGCAACAATTTCATTTCTTGATGAAGGCAATACCCTTTTGAATGCTTCCAGCTAACTCTTCCTTTGCTTTCTCCAAACCAACCCTATTAACAATCAAACAGGTATTCACTGCATAATCTGCTATCTCTACCTAAAATAATAACAATCATTTATATTTCTGACAAAAACATATACCTCTCATATTCGCTTAGAGGCCCTAGTTGATAGACTTCCTCGGCTCCGGTACGACCAAGTCGTACCTTGGTTGCAAAGAAAGGAAGTTCGGTAACCTGAGATCGAGATTGTTAAAGAACATGTGGAAATGCAAAACCAACAAGATGGTGTTGGCATGAAAAAAAATTGTTTGAGAGGGTACCTCGGAAGCAACAAAGGCACATTCCACGACTCCGGCATCTCCTCTCAAGCCTCGGAGACATGCATCTGCAAACTTGACAGCTGCATATGCCTATACACATTTAAAGGCTTCCCTTTAGTTTAATTTATCCCTTAATTTCTACTTTTTAGGAAAAAAAACTTGTACAAAGTGAAGGTAGAATGGCCAACCATTGACAGAGTAGCAGATCCAGCCCCAGCTTTTGCCTGCATAAGTGAAAAAGATGAATTCACCCATAACAACAACAATAATAAAGCAATTTTCATCAGTAGTCAATCCTTTTTATCTAACAACTTGGTCTTAGTTACTAGCCATTATGCATTTAACAATTAATTTCCAAACATACAGATAGGCTTATGTGATTTTATTAGTAGTTGACTGAAGTATTGGCAGCAGGATACCAGACTAAGAAATGTCAAAACATGTTCTAACTTCTACTGTATATTTCATTTGTTGGTTCTGCAATCTATGTAAGAAAAAGAGAACATTATTCTACCTCAACAACTTCTGTTCCACCGTTTTGAATGCGATTTGTTAGGTATTCGGTTTCTTCAGGAGTGAAGCTGCTTGGAGGTTTGACCTACAAAGATTGAAATCAAGTAAATTCAACTGATGATAGATTACCAAAAGTGAAAATAAGTGAAATTTGTAGATAACATTGAAGACCTGTGACAAAAGAGGCAAAATTGTTACTCCTGAATGACCTCCAACAACCGGTACATTAACTTCTCTAGGATCAAGTCCCAGGACTTCTGCCTGTACCCAAAACAAAAAAATGGTTATCTAAGGAGTGAAAACTAGAAATGGTCTGCTACATGCTATGTGATTTCTTGGTGCTTTTTGTGAGAAAATGAGGAATACAATAAAATGGTTATGCATACCACAAAAGTGTTAGCTCTGACGACATCAAGAGTTGTCACTCCCAAAAGTCGCTTTGGATCGTAAGTACCGGCCTTCTTAAAAACCTCTGCTGCAATTGGAACTGTAGAATTCACTGGATTGCTGATCAGATTAACAATTGCATTTGGGCAGCACTTTGCAACTCCTTCACAAAGTGTCTTGACAATTCCAGCATTGATGTTGAAAAGGTCATCCCTCGTCATTCCAGGCTTCCTTGGAACACCAGCAGGTATGATCACAAGGTCCATGCCGGTCAACGCACTCTCAAGCTGCGGCTGCCCTAGGAAACCACGTACCTATAACCAATAAAGCATTCCACTTACTCTCGATTTTTACATGTAATTGACATAATAAATCGATCTTCATTCAAAAGCATAGCCTATGTTATCTTAGAAAACTAGTTTTCACTGTTGAATAATTGAAGTCTCTGGAGGAGAAGGAAATATTACCACAGCACCAGTATCCATGTGACTGAGGTCAGCTGTGACACCAGGAGAGTTCACAACATCGTAAAGATGAAGAACCGAGACGAGAGGATTCATCTTCATTAACATTGCAAGAGGCTGGCCAATGCCTCCAGCTGCTCCTAAGATAGCAACTTTGAACCCTGGTGACCCTCCTTTGGCTCTACAGTCAGCTCGCCTCAAAATAGAACTTTCCTCCATCTGTTACAACCAACACATATAATAAACAAGCAAGCCACCTTACTTAATAAAACTAGTACTAACATAGAAGAGAACCTGAGGTTGGAGATGGGCTGCGAGCCTGGCAATGCGCTGGTTAGCGTCTGAACTAAACTCCATTTCCTTTCTCTTACTGAAAGATGGACAGATAGTGGGTTGGGGGTTAAAATATTACGTACTACTTGGAAAGAATGAATGGATTTAAACAGAAGACCAAAAGAAGAGATAACGTGAAGTTGACATAAATGCATATATATATTCAGTTTGTGTGGAAACTAGTTTTTGAAGTCCTTATCCTATCTTTAATCGCAAAGAGAAATGTGGCTCTAAAAGACTTGGTCTGGGTTTATTTTCAGGGTGATAAAATACTTGAGATGTCTATTTTTCTGCTCAAACTTTTGGGGCCTGAATGTTGTAACCTGTTACGGTTATATGATCAAATATTTACTTCAACAGCTGCTACTCCTCTGAACCAAATACCTCAAATCATTTAAGTTATAATTCATTATTATTTATTACCAAAATAATCAGCACTATTCTGTCTTCTAGTCCAAGACATACAAATAAGCAAGCTACCTTCATCTTTTTTTTTTATAGAAAAACTGTACCATAACCTATTGGCTATTGCAATATATGAAGATGGAGAGGTTTCAGAAGAACGTATCAGTAATACTCCAAAAAGAAGAAAAATCTATTATATTGCACATCAGAAAGAAAACTAAAACAAATTTATGGTAGTTTGGTTACAGTTCTATGACAAATTTTGTAAAGGATATCCAATAACTTAAAACACCAGGTCTATCATGTCTGTCACAGTATCATGGCTGGGGTTTTCTTTTTGCAAAGTACTAAAAAACAATTGAATTTATATATTCAGTGTTGTGATAATGGCAGTAGGCCACAATTTTTGAAAAACAAAACTAGTTTTCAGGCAATCTGAGCGCTTGTTCCTTCAATGGTAACCAATGGTTTGGTGAGACAGAACTATGCCTTTGATTTCTTCCCTTTAGTTTCAGCAGCTGGTTTGGTCTTGAAAGGGAGGAAGGACTTCCCACCCATGAATGGCCGTAAAACTTCTGGTATTTCAACACCATCTTCTTTCTGGTAATTCTCAAGGATGCAGCATATTGTCCTTTCGGTTGCTGTAAGGGTAGAGTTCAACAGGTGAACATATTGTTTCACCTGCTCATTGTTCTGCAAGAAGGTTAACAACAGAAAGCAATCACAAAGCATGAACTGGAATTTAAATGGTAGAACTCAAGAATGATAGGTATTAAGTATGGAAGTAGTTCTAGATTATTGCTAAACCAATATGCACTCTTATGAAGGGGGGAAAAAAGTATAAATCGATATATATTTCCAAAACACTTGCACTCTGCTTTCAATATATAACAAGACAAGCCGACATAACCAACCTTTTTCTGCCCATATCTAATTTCTAGCCTCCTTGATTGGTAATCTGTACAATTTGAGCATGACACTAACTCTCTGTAAGTCTGAGATGCTGGAAACCATGCTTCCAAGTCATACTTCTTGGCAGCAGCATCATTAAGAGCACCAGAAACAATCACCACGACTTGATAGGGAAGCTTTAGCTGCAAATTAAAATTCACACTAATCCATGTAAAGACTCTTCAGCCTGAAGACTTCCAATGGAAAATTTTATGTGCATGGTGAACTATTAAAAGATAGATTAGGGCCACTTTGAGCTGAAGGGAAAAGACTCCAGTTTATTTATCTAAAAGTGATTTTGTTTCACAATGAAAACCAAAAGATTACTTCACAAATAACCCTTCCACAAGGCATGGGAAGTAAATATGAATCTAGACTGATAAGGTTCACTAGTACAGATAAAACCAACATTCAAAGAGCTCCAATTATAGATAAAATGGGATTAGGTGAAAAACTGGAAATCAGTGATGTGTAGTAATTAATCAATTCATAGAAAAAAAAAATATTATACCATCTGATAAAAATCCTCAGAGTTTTTAATCATTTCCTCATGCATGTCCCAGGACTCATTACCATTTGGACTGGTAATGCAGAATTGCTCCACTTTCTCAAATTGATGAACCCGAAAAATTCCAAGAGTATCACGACCATGTGAACCAGCTTCTTTGCGGAAACAAGATGAATATCCAGCATATCTGGGAAAACAAATTGCATAAACAAATAGCAACCAAAAAAACATTTTGCGACACATACAGCCATCACTTCTTTTGCATGCTTAGAACCTTATAGGTAGCTCAGAGGGCTGGATCCAATCATCCACGTGGTAAGAACAGAGTGGCTGTTCAGCAGTTGCAATAAGATACTTGTCATCACCTTCACCGGTCACCTAATGAACATCAACAACACCAGTCATGCTTTCTTATTGTAGAATATGAAATAATTGGTGAAACGAATATGCCTGGATACTGATTTGCACATCCTAACCATAAAGAACAGCAACTTTTTTTTTTTTTTTCCTTTTCCTAATGTATAATAAGAACACTTGATCGCATGTAAAGTTATAACAAGGATTAAACAATCTCAATTCTATATAGTTCAAATCTCACAATTTGTAAAGATACCAATATCATCCTAGTATATGGAAAGAAGAGAGATCTCTAAAGCAATCTACAAATGTTACCTTGTAAAGTTCCTCATCAAATTGGGCCAATTGAGCACACTTGGCCATAACATCTTTCCTCATGAAGAATGGAGTTTGCAATGCTGTATACCCCCTTTTCTCCAAAAAATCTAGCCCAAAATTGATCAAAGCTTGATTGAGACGCACTCCATCTCCCTTTAGGTAGTAACCTCTACCTCCTGCAACATCAGCACCTATAGTACAGGACAATGGAACATCAATTAAAATGATGCCAAGTGAAACAATCCAATTCAATTTGCCAGCTGAATTCATGCATAAAACAACACAAAGTTCATCATGAGAAATACAGCCTACTGTTCTATTATCTCATAGCTTAAAGAGAGACCCTGCACATCTTAAAACCAATAAACAACATATTCCATTACATACAGCAAAGCATGTTAAACCCTGAAAAATACAATTACCCTTTTTTGTATCTGCAATCCCAAGAAGCTCGACAAGCTCAACATGGTTCTTCAGCTTAGGCTCCAAACGCTTTTCACCCCAAGTTCTAATCACAGCATTATTTGCCTGCAATATATTGGTAGTCAAGTAAATTACCGTGATTAAAGCATTAGTAATCAAAACCAAGGAAATGAATAAAATTTGCAGAGTCAATCACCTCATCATCACTGACGGGAACCGAGTCATGCACAAGGTTACCAATTTTCTCCAATTTAGATTTTAAAACAGCCCAAGAATCTTTAACCTCAACATCTTTCTCAGCTATTTTCTGTTTAACCTCCTCTGTCTTTGCAATTGTCTCCGTTGCATCTTGCTTAGCCTTTTTTCACATCAATTCCAACGTAAAAAAATAATTAAAGAAAATCCCACGACTAATTAAAAAGAGAGTGTGTGAGAGTGAGAGAGACTCACAATTTTAAGTTGAGCGACTTGCTTGTTAATCTTATTGAACTCTTTTCGCAGATTTTCAAGTTCATATAACACTGTACCGGAAATTTAGCATTACACAAAAAATACAAAAAAAAAAAAAAACAAAGCAATTCGAAATGGGAGAATGAGAGGAGGGATTAGATAGTTACGTTGGCGATAAACTTTGTCAAGGTCGATGATGGCATCGACATCTTGAACGTTGGCGTAACGACGCCGTAATGACTCGCGAATGATCTCAGGGTTATGACCCTTCTCCTCTCTGAACAAATTGATGTCCAACATTTTTTTTCTTTTTAATCGACAAGGTGATTGAAATCGACACTGAACCAACCCTAAAGACGAAAGGTAAAAGAATACGAAAACCCTAGTTTCTCATACTGTTTGTTTACAGGTTCGCGCTATTCCACCCTGTGATAGTTATTCTGCACCTCCGGCCCACAGGGCTTTTTGCCTGGTTGAAATTGTTGCGTCAATTTACACAAAGGAATTGGGTTTGGGCTTCTTGGGCTGCTTTTAATTTAAATTAAATCAAATTACGATTGACTTCAAAAAGTAAAAATTAACCAATTTAATCCCTTAGATTTATCACTTTTATCTTATGATCACCATTTTATTTTGTTATAAAAATGGTCACTACTTGTATTAGTAATGATAAAATCATCTGTCCTAAACAAGCGACTCAAGGTCCATATTATTTTCTTAATCCATACAATGTCATTAAGAGAATATTATTTACTCTTACATCGAGCTATGATTCCACTATTGTAAGAAAAGTCATATCATTTAGTCATATATCCAACATACCAGCTTTCTACCCACTCTCTTGAGAGCATATGTTTCAATATTCAAAGTACAAGAGTTAAGTATATATGGTCGTTCACTTGCTGAAGATTTAGATAAGACACATTATGAATATTATAAAGTGAATTAATCCATAAAGGGATCTAAGACTAATTAAACATGGGTTTTATCCGATGTATTGTTAGTTTAGACAATCACATCTATATCTCTATTTCTAAGAGTCAATCCAACTCCAATAGCCAAGACAATGATCTCTTCAATTAGACTTATAACAACATCATAGTAATAACATGAGTCATTTTCTCAATCTGACCCATGGACTACAACCGTTTTAGACTACCTACTAATTCAAGTTATCTTCTTGCATTACAATCGTAATGCCTCAAAATTTTTGGATTTTTGAATTTTGCACCGAATCGAGATAAGTTCGATATTTTTTATAATAAATTATTTCAAAAATTTCACATGAAAGGATAAAATTTGGATTTTTAATATTTTTATGGACCATAAACTTATTTGAATTGTTAGTTTAATTTTGAGATTAGTTTGAATTTCGATTTTTGTTTATGGATTAAATTGAACTTTTAACATTCAGCGGAGGTCTAATCTTGTAATTAAGCTTTTTTTCCATTCTCAATATGTTAGTTGATGTTAAAGTACTTGGGAGGTCCTTGTATCAAAGGAACTAGATCAAAATCATCCCTCTAATATTAAATGGATCAACTAGTCCATGTACTATTAAAAGAATCAAATAAGTCAAAACTATGACAGAGCTAACAGTTATTGGATAAAAATGTCTTGAATTTTTAAACAAATGATTTCATCTATAAAACCATAAATACTTTAAAAATATTAACTCTACTATAGAATAAATGTTCTTTTTTAAATCGTAAATGTTGACTTTATTTCAATTTGGCCTTAGTATATGGACTAAATTGATATATCTAATAATTGATAGACTAATTTAATCAAATCTCTATAATAAAGGGACCTCTCAAGTATAGTTGAAATGGTAACACCAAGCAAATTACAAGAGTGTTACTAGTTCCACAGGTGGAAGTTGAACCCAGTTTGACGGACAAGAATTAATCCTAGTTTTTCTTAACATCCAGTCAACGGTTCTATTACAGTTTCTTTTGACAAACTTAAATGATAAATCTCTAAGTCTAGAAACTATAGATAGAATATCTTCAACAATTGCAAAAATCTCCCAAGGGCACTGGTTCTTTTTCGATAAGCATTGAATCAGTTGTTATCAGCCGCAAGTATAGCTTGGGCTTCAGCCGCTAATGCTGTAGACTCATGCATCAACGCGTTGGTTCCACCTACAATATCTCCATTGCTGTTCTTGGCAATTGCAGACACCCTTGCTTCTCGATTTTTCCCTTTTGGAGAAGCATCACAATTGATCTTTACAACTTGGGGTGGCGGTTTTGTCCATTCCGAATTTATGGCAATGTTAGGCTGGACTGTCATGAATTTGATTAGTTGATGGTGGCCTGCCGAGGCTTTTTTCCCAAACATTTAGAGGGTCTTCCTGTTTGCCATCAAAATGCCACATATTCCTCACCTTCCAAATCTCCAAGCAAATGGATGCCATGAGTTCCAATCCCTTTGATGCCTGGAGTTGGGTTAATTTTTCATTAACAGTCTGCCACCATTGCGCAAACGAGCCAAATCAAACCTCGTTTGGGACATAGCAAAAGCTAGAAACACGCCACACTGCCTGAGAAGCTGGAAAAAAAATAGCACATGCTGAATAGAGCAGAGAAGGTGGCAAGCTGACAATACTACCCACAAAATAACATTTATTAAAAGATTTATAATTTTACAATTGAGATTCAATTAGTTGATGACGCAAGCTCAACAAATCATTTAAATAGATAAATGAATGGATAAATTTCATTATTTTTTTTCTGAAAGAAAATTACTATACAACTATCCAAAAATTGAAATCAGAATGTGAATAAAAACTTTAAGAACTAGGAACACTTTCTGTATTGTCGGTTTGCAATGATGAAAATTATGATACAATGAATCATCTGAGTCGAGCTATTTGATTACAACCAAAGATTCATTCGAAAAATAAGAAAATTTGAATAAAAATATAAGTTTAAAATATGAGCTAAATCTGTTTTCTAAATGAACCAAGTTTCAAGTAAGTTTTTTTTGACCCAACCTAAATACATGTCTTTTAAAATTATTAAAAAATATTTATTTTAATATTTTTAGAATATTTGATATATTTTATTTTAAAAAATAACACATACCGAGTTAACCCCAACCCAAACTTAATATCTATTAATCTAAATTAAACTTGAACAATATTTTAAAGGGCAAAATATCCAAATATACCAAAAAAAACTTTATTTACAGAAAATGGCCGATTTTTTAAAAATTTACGGAAAATGGCCATTTCCTACAAAAAACGCCCACGTCGCTGCGTTTTGTGGGGATGCAAAGAGAAGCGCCCTTGGGAGCGCTTTTGCCACATCGGCACAAAGCGCGTTGACGATGACGCGCTTGTCGATGTGGCAAAAGCGCCCCCAAGCGCGCTTAGCTTTAGCCTGTGATCAAAAAATTTTGACCGTTGGGCCTCCAACGGTCAAAAAATTCCCTATAAAAACCCCCCAATCCTTTTATTTTTTTCACACTTTAGTTCTTACTCAACATTCTCTCAAATTCCTCTCAAATTCCTCTCAAATTTCTCTTTAAGTCCTTGAAACTTCCTCTGAAATTTCAAAATAGTCCTTTAATATTTACAAAAAGCCCTTTTTTTTTTTTTAATATATTTTTGGAAAATTTTAAAATTTTTGATCAGATACTAATGGCCGGGGAATTAATTCGTCTAGACAACAAGCACATCTCTGTCGATCAAATGCAAATGGTAAGTTTTAATTTTAATTTTTCAATATTATTTAATATTTTTAGGTTTATGCAACTTTAATTAATTTTTATTTTATAATTTTAAAAATGCAGTAGATCGGGTGTTGCAATGCTATATTCGCAATATGCATGGTCCCCTATCGCCGTTGATCGAGAATTACCTGCGGGAAGCGGGTTTTTGGCACGTGGCCACGATAGGCTGGGGGTTCAAGTTGGAGTCAATCTTGATCGCCATGCGTTAATAGAGAGGTGGAGACCCGAGACGCACACTTTCCATCTTCCATGCGGAGAGTGTACCATCACTGGAAAATGTGCGATTGCAGGCTTGGGATTGCGGTGGGCCGGTCGATGAGTCACCGGTCCGCAACTTCTATCGATTGGATGGTCGTATGCTACGAGCTTCTGGGTGCCATTCCGGATAATATTCATGAAGGTCGGATCGAGATGGCCTGATTACGAGACATATTCCCGGAGCCGAATGATGGTTCGACTGAAATAGAAAGAGTACGGTATGCTCGGGCATACATTCTTGAGATAATTGGAGGCTATCTGATGTCGGACCTGTCTAGAAACCTCGTACACTTGAGATGGCTGCTGAAACTTGTTGATTTTAGAGCAGCCGGTGAATTGAGTTGGGGGTCTGCCGTGCTATCAAAGTTGTATCGGAAGATGTGCGCGACGCGCCGAGTAAAGCGAAAATCGGAGGTTGCCTATCACTACCGCAATCATCATGGCACGGTTTCGATTTCCATTTTTACGTCCTCGACTCGACCACCCATATTCATTCCCACTGATAACGAGGTAAATTTAATGTTATATTTTACAATTATTATGTAGATTTAAAGTATAATTGTTTGCTAAAAATTTATTTAATTAGGTGGAACCATTCATGAGTTATCTTTGGAATACCTACCTCGCTTGAAGATATACGGCTTCTATTGGACCAACGATCGGAATCACAAGTAAGTTTCGAATTTCGTATTTATAATTTAGTATTTCGTACTTAGTGTTTAGTATTATGTATATAACTAATATTTTGGTCATGTTAATATAGTTTCAATGGACACCGTACGAGGATCCGCAATTCAGCAAGAATTCGGAGGAGTTCTTGCAAAATCAAAACATTTGGCACGTGAAGGTCCCATTGATCAATTATGCGACCGTGGAGATGCACCAGTCAGATCGGGTTCTGCGACAATTTGGATTCCGACAACCAATTCCCGTGCCACCTGAGGTGCTCGATGATGAGCACAAAGTCGACTTACGGCAGTTGCACATGGATTGGTCAAGATTTTGGTCAGCATATATCGAGATGTGGGAGAACCGGTATGACTATTTACCTATCTCGGGAACCGGCCGTCGCTTCGAAAGTTAGCGTGCGTGCGGAATACATGCCATGGTTTAGGATCCATGGTGTCGTATTTGTTGTCAGAAGAAGAGAGACGACGGCAACTTCGTGAATAAAGGGAACGTCGGCGCGTTTTTTATTTGTGTTTGTAATTTAATTTTAATATCTTCAATAAAATAGAAGTTGTTTATTTTTTTATATGTAATTTAATTTGAATTTTTTTAATAAAATAAAAAGTTATTTTTTATTTTTTGTAATTTAGTTTTAATATATTTAATAAATAAAAAGTTGTTTTTATTTTTATTTTTTGTAATTTAGTTTTAATATATTTAATAAAATAAAAAGTTGCTTTTTTATTTTTTATTTTTTGTAATTTAGTTTTAATATATTTAATAAATAAAAGTTGTTTCTTATTTTTTATTTTTTTGTAATTTAGTTTTAATATATTTAATAAAATAAAAAGTTGCTTTTTAATTTTTATTTTTTGTAATTTAGTTTTAATATATTTAATAAAATAAAAAGTTGTTTTTTATTTTTTATTTTTTTGTAATTTAGTTTTAATATATTTAATAAATAAAAAGTTGTTTTTTATTTTTTATTTTTTTGTAATTTAGTTTTAATATATTTAATATATTTTTGACCGTTGCAGGGTAAAAGCGCGTCCCTGTCAGCGCGCTTTGTGCTGATGTGGCAAAAGCGCTTTCCCAAGAGCGCGCTTTCTTACTACATCCCTATAAAACACGCTGACGTGGACGCGTTTTATGGGAAAATGACTATTTTCCATAAATTTTTAAAAAACCGGCCATTTTCTATAAATAAATTTTTTTTTTTTTTGTATATTTAAATATTTTGCCTTATTTTAAATCTATTTTTTTTGAAGAGGATGAAATTCAAACCCATCAATCGAATTTAAAATTTATAAATTGCTTGTTAGTCAAAGTAGAGGCAGAAAGTCTAACAAGTTATTTCATAATATTGACAAGAAGAAGCTCTTTCGCGCTGGCAACCTAAGGGGAATCTTATTTCACGACACTGCAACATGTCACTCACTCACATAATTTTATTGTTTTAATAATTGCCAATATCTACCCAAGGACTAATCATATTGAAATTTCATATCAAACATAAAATATTAAAATATATTTCGATTTGGATCATTATTTATAATTTTTTTTTAATTTATAAATGGGAGGATAATATATTTTATGAATCATTGAAAATCATTAGTCTATTGCAGACTTTGAATGATTTAAGCTTAAAGTTAAAAGCAAGTTCCAAATCAAAGAAATCCATAAAATATTTATGGAAAAAGGTGATATGATATGTCAAAGATTTCAATGTCTACCTTTCTGGGTTAGATTGGGACAATTTCTTAATCATTCGTCAAAATATTTCACAAATCTGACTCCGCAAATGTGTTGAGAACTTGACAAAAAACAAGTTAGCTATACGTTGCTTCAACGAATAATCCTGACAACTTAGGCTCTAAATGAGTTTTCATATATCATTCCAATATATTTGAATTAAATTCAGTAATTATAAAATTCAGTTTGAGCTATTGATCGAGCTTAATAATACTCGTAAATCTTAACATGCTTTTCATATTTTTATATTATTAAATTGTGTTATTATTCTTATTATATATTATTAACTCTAAGCTTAATTATTGAGTCGAATTTGAGTATAGAAATTGGCAAACAAACTTAATTGAGCTCGAGCTTAAAAATAGATATTCAATTGAGCTCGAGTCGAGTATTGAGTTATGAATTTCGTGTCAAGCTTGACTCAGCCCGATTATACCCGTACTTAGAACTAGGGGTGATATTAATTCAGTTCAATCGAGTTTTTTAGATTTTCTTTAAACCGTCCATTATTTGGTTTGGCTCGGTTCTTGATTTTTCCATTTTCTAGGCTTATTTTTGATAAAATGAGTTTTGTTTTATGGCTTTTGAATATTATTTGACAAAATTTTAAGGTCTTTTTCATATATATTTTTAAAAAATAATAATTTTCAAGAATTTCAAGTTATTTCACTATTTTAAAAATAAAATATTTAGTTTTATATAATAAAAATAAAATTAATTATATATTAAATAAAAAAATTCAATTCAATTTTGGATACTTGCAATTTTTAAACTTGCATTCCATAAATCGTCCAAATGCTTCTATTTGTATCGATTTTATATAATAATAAAATTCAATTCAATTTTCGGTTTGTTGAGGTTTTTTTTTTTTACTAAACCCTATTTAGAACTTATTTTGAATATTTATTTGATATATTGATGGCAAAATTATCCATCATTTATTTTTTTTAATGTTTAAAAATAAGAAGTTAATATATCAAACATATAATGATATTTCAATTCAATTATAAAATAAAAAAATTATTGTATTAAATAATTATTTATAGTTTAAAATTCCATAAAGTTAAAGACTTAAAACAGAGTGGTATTAGGGATGATAATGGGGTAGGACTCGAAGCTTGATTAATTCGTTCTGACCCGACTCTGACTCTCAATGAAAGAAGCCTTTTGAATTTGAAATTAAATAAGAGACCAAGTTCGACCCGAATTTAATTTAATTGTTTTATTTTTTATTTTGAAGCAAAGAAAAAAAAATTCTTTTTTTTGAGTTTAGACTTAAAAGTTAATATATATTATGAGGCATTTTTATAAATATATCAGGGCGGGTGAGTATTAGACCCAACCCCAACTTGACTATTTTTTTTTTAATTCCACCAACTCGACTTGCCCCAAATTTGAATCTTCAAAAAAAGAATCCGACCGTAAAGGATCAGGTCAGGTCAAAACCCATGAGATTCGGGTTTTTTTTTGCCAAGACTAAGACAACTGACAATTTTTTGTAACCACAAGGTGTGATGTGTTTGTTGCTCATCTCGTCAATTAATCATATGGTTGAAGGTTTGATCCTACTCATGAGAATGAAACACACTATATAGCTAGTCGTTTATATATTTGAAGAGCACTCGTGACGAGAGGATTAGTTACTGTTACTAGCGATTTGATACCTTGTTTTTGACCAAAAAAAAAATTATCAATATACCAAATACCACTCCATAATTATCTTTTTATTTTAGAATAATTACCCTATTTTATGCTATATTGGAGTTTCGCAATTGATATTTAGAAATTACCAAGTATCTTAAAATTATAAGATATAATATTACATGTTTACACGTGTAAAAACTACGTATTTAGGAAATAGAGATATTTAAAAATAAAATACGATAAATAATAGAATGTATGATTTAAAACTAATTAATAATAACATGTACAATATGTATCATATTAAAATGAAAAAAACTTAAATTGTGAGTAAATGAAATTTTAACACACAAATACATCATATTAAAAATCTTAAATACACTACAATTGTTTATCACGGTGATATCATCAATCTTAAGTTGATGTCGAGTTAATCGGTGACACCAACTAAATCACTGACAATACCAATACTAGATTTGTCACACCCACTATGTGAGTGAAAGAAAATATTTTTAGTATAAAATTTATTTTATAAAGAATATAAGTGTAGCGGTAATAAATTTGTATTTTAATACTATTGAACACTGTTTAATCATTGGATTTATAATTTATAATTGTTTTATTTAAAGATGATATAAAAAATGAAAAGATAAAAATGTCACCATTATAATATTAATTATAATTTAAAAGAAGAATGTTTATATGATTTTATAATTGATTCGATTAAAGATGACATCAACTTAATAAAATATTTAATATAAGTATTAAATTAAGAAAATAAAAGTTAACATGTACGGAACACATTACAACTTATTAAACCTGGTTGTAAAATCTTTTTTAGGGATATATTTGGGTAATTTAAATAATAATTTTATATAGTTTTTAAAGTTTATTTTTGTTATTTTTATTCGAAAGGGCACCCTTTTTCCATCTAATTTAAAAGGGTAATTGTTTCATTAGGCCTATGAATGTTTTATATAATTATATTTCAGTTTGATATCGTCGATGGCAATGGTGATACCTAAAAAAATTATTTTTTAATAAAAATTAGAGGTAGTGGTGCTAATGGCAATGGCGCCACCAACGCCTACTTACGTACATAAATTTTAAAATGGTTATTTTTATAAATAATCAAAAGTTTTGGATATTTTTATAAAAAAAACCTAAGTTGCTTTATTAAGGAGTCAATATCTGGAAGCTTTGATTGTGAGTTTTGAAGCCGGTGACTGACAAGTCCAAACATCTGGACCTTCAATCCTAAGGATGAAATTGCACTGGTTTTTCGTCCCTAATGTTTCTAAACTCCATATGGCAGGCAACCATTGACACCTCAGTCAAACGCGGCGGCCACCAGTTTTCCACTTTTTCCCTTCCTTTTTTCCATGACTCACTTCGCTTGAGTTTAAATATTTTTTATTCCACAAATATTAAAGAAAAATCAATCATATTACTTTATTTTCTTTGACTGGAAAGATAAACAGAAAAAGAAAAAAGAACCTATAATGAGACAAGCATGTATGTTAATTATGGACCCCAAGACAACCTAAAGATAACATGCTTTTCCTTTTTCTATTTTAATTTAAAGTTGAAACATGCCCTCGCATAAAATTATTTATCATTACATTGTTGTAAAACTCAGTTACATAAGTTTTTATTAAATCATTAAATTATTTAAAAATTTTCATTTAAATTTATTTAATTCAATCGATTGTTAAGTTTTTCTGCCAATTAATTTTAAATGATGATCTATACTTTAAAGTTAAGTTAATATTGAAGATAAAAAAGGATTTGTGACCTCTAATAACTTAAATAAAAATAAACACATTCCTATAATTTAATGTCTAATCGCATACTCAGCTAACCAGATCAGGTTCACATTAGCCGACTATTGATGGATATTTAATTCTCTATGTGGTTTTTCCCAGTCGACAATACCTGAAAGAATACAGAGATATATAACAAGTCTACTGTACATGCGATGGGAAATGGACAGGCAATTTCGTGAATGTCAGTGCTGGAGCATGGCCCATTTCGGATTCGGTCCCTTTAAAAGTGTGAATTTTTGACCAACAACTTCATTTCATTATTGTTTTTTATTCTGAGATTAAACCCAGTTTTTTATTTCCTTTCCCTACCAAACGTGGTGAAAATCTTGATTATATAACAGTATAATGAGTACCTAACTGCTTTTGTATGTATTTTCCATTTTTTTCCCCTTCAGCTTACGTATCCTAATTTTCATGTAAATGGCTAACCAACTGGTATATCCGTATCTGTACACGTGAATTGAGCTCAAATTTTCAAACAAATAAAGCCGCCCTGGTGTTATATGCCACTCTATAGCGTTTCCATTTTCAACACTTGTCTTCCTTGTCAATAATCACTGCTCCGCCATGTCGGTCCGGCGAAACTCCCATCAATGGCCGCCTCCTGTGTTTATCTTTTTCTTATTTATCTTTGTTATTTCTTCTGTAAAGTCTGATGAAGTGGAGATATTGCTCAAGTTTAAGTCCGCAGTAGAAAGGTCCGATTCTAATGTATTCAGTTCATGGACACAGGGGAAGTCTGCATGTAACTTCAGCGGAGTTGTTTGCAATTCCAACGGATTCGTCACCGAAATCAATCTTCCCCAACAACAAATTGTTGGGTATCTTCCTTTTGATTCGATCTGTGAGTTGCAGGCATTGGAGAAGATTGATGTTGGGAACAATTCTTTTCATGGCAAGATTTCCGAGGACCTGAAGAAATGTTCTGGCCTACAGTACTTGGATTTGGGGTGCAATGCTTTTTCCGGAGAAGTGCCTGACTTGTCTTCTTTAAATGGATTGAAGTTCTTGAATTTGAACAACAGTGGATTTTCCGGGATTTTCCCCTGGAAATCATTGGAAAATCTCACGGAATTGACTTTCTTAAGCCTTGGTGATAATCCCTTTGCTGCAACTCCATTTCCTGTGGAAGTACTGAAGCTTGAGAAATTGTATTGGCTTTATCTTACGAATTGCAGCATCACAGGACAGATTCCTCAGGGAATTCAGAATCTGAGTCTGTTACAAAATCTTGAACTCTCTGATAACAGCTTGTCGGGTCCGATCCCAGCCGGAATTGTGAAACTCAACCAACTGTGGCAACTTGAGCTTTACAACAATTCATTGTCTGGAAAAATTCCTGTTGGATTCGGAAACCTCACGAATCTTAAGTACTTCGATGCGTCGATGAATAGACTGGAAGGCGACCTATCGGAGTTGCGGTCCTTGAAGAACCTTGTTTCGTTGCAGCTCCTTGAAAACCAATTTTCAGGGGAGGTTCCAGTGGAGTTTGGTGAATTCAAGCACCTGGAAGGACTATCACTTTACAGGAACAAGCTTACGGGTCAGCTTCCACCAAAAATTGGGTCATGGTCGGATCTCAATTTCATAGATGTTTCGGAGAATTTCTTTACAGGTCCTATACCACCAGATATGTGCAAGAATGTCAAAATGGTTGATCTTCTTCTGCTGCAGAACAACTTCACCGGCACTCTCCCGGAAAGCTACGCAAACTGTAAGTCGTTGGTTCGTTTACGAGTGAACAACAATTCGCTATCCGGTACCGTCCCTGCTGGAATATGGAGTTTGCCGAATCTCTTGATTATTGATCTTACAATGAATCGGTTCGAAGGTCCAGTGGCAGGTGATATTGGTAATGCTAAGTCTCTTGCACAACTGTTCTTGGCCAATAATCAGTTTTCAGGTGAATTGCCTGCTTCAATCTCTCAAGCTACATCATTAGTCTCAATTCAGCTTACTTCAAATAAATTTTCTGGCCAAATTCCAGCAACTATTGGAGAACTAAAACGCCTAGGCAGCCTTTATTTGAATGGAAACATGTTTTCTGGTGTAATACCAGATTCATTAGGCTCATGTGTTTCTCTCAATGACGTAAACCTTGCTGGTAATTCACTTTCCGGGAAAATTCCTGAGAGTATTGGATCTTTACGTAATCTAAACTCCTTGAATTTATCCGAAAACAAACTTTCCGGTCACATTCCAACTACTCTGTCACCTTCAATATTAAGCCTTCTTGACTTGTCCAACAACCGGTTGGTTGGTCCTATACCTAAATCTTTATCTATTCAGGCTTTTAAAGATTCCTTCAAGGGGAATCCAGGCCTATGCAGCTCGGATCTTGATGACTTTCAGCCATGTTCGTCAAGTCCTGGTACATCGAGTCATCTTCGAACACTTTTATCCTGTTTCATAGCTGGAGCATTAGTCCTGCTTGTATCATTAGGATGTTACATGTTTATTAAGGTAAGGAAGAGTAACCTTGATCATCCATTGAAGCAGGGTTCTTGGAACATGAAATCGTATCGCATGCTAAGTTTCACTGAAAAGGATATCATTGATGCGATCAAATCGGAGAATTTGATAGGTAAAGGGGGATCAGGAAATGTCTATAAAGTTGAACTGGAAGATGGAAAAGAACTGGCTGTGAAGCATATTTGGACCTCAGATTCCGGCAATCGTAAAAACTACCATAGCAGTACAGCTATGCTAACACAAAGGAACTCAAGGAACTCTGGGTCACTAGAATATGACGCAGAGGTGGCGGCGTTGAGTGCCATTCGGCATGTGAATGTGGTGAAGCTGTACTGTAGTATCACAAGTGAGGATAGCAATCTACTGGTTTATGAGTATCTACCTAATGGGAGCTTGTGGGACAGGCTGCACTCATGTCACAAGATGGAGCTGGACTGGGAGATGAGATATGCCATTGCAATAGGAGCCGCTAAAGGGTTAGAGTATTTGCATCATGGATGTGATAGGCCGGTTATACACCGTGATGTGAAGTCGAGCAATATTTTGTTAGATGAAGAGTGGAAGCCAAGGATTGCTGATTTTGGACTTGCAAAGATTGTGCAGAACGGCAGTGGAGGGGATTGGACTCATGTTATAGCTGGAACTCACGGTTACATGGCTCCTGGTAAGTTCCTTATTCATGTTTTGTTCTGTTCAATATTATTTGTTCAAACGGTTGATTCAAGTGCCTTACTTAACATCTACTGCTGCATAATTTTCTGGCAGAGTATGCATACACATGCAAGATCAATGAGAAGAGTGATGTTTACAGCTTTGGAGTTGTGTTGATGGAGTTGGTCACAGGAAAAAGGCCGGTTGAACCTGAATTTGGAGAGAACAAGGACATAGTTTATTGGATCTACAATAAACTGAAGACCAAAGAAACATTGGTTGAGGCGGTGGACCCTAAAATCTCAATGGCATCAAAGGAAGATGCCATCAAGGTGTTGAGAATCGCAGTCCACTGCACGGCAAAGATTCCGGCACTTAGACCTAGCATGAGAAAGGTAGTTCAAATGCTGGAGGAGGCTGAACCTTGTAAACTTACTGATATTATTGTTCATGAAAAAGGTGAAAAGTAGCCTCCACTGAGGAATGGAACAAGAGTGGCAAGAAATGATTCAAGATTGATCTTCCATGGAATTTGGAAACCTGAGTGAGCACCAAGCACTGGGAAGCTGTTTCTTTTTTTTTTCAGCTCATAAAATAGAGCAAAGTTAGTTTGGAGTTTCAAGTTCCGAAATGGCAGCAGATAGCTAGTTTAGCAACAGCAGGTGATAAATCAAAATATGTAGTGTAGAAGCTTTTTCTTTCCTTGTAATATATTTGCAGCAGTTTTGTCTCAAGAAAATAATGTAATCAAGGGTGTAGTTATGTATAAAAGAAATGCTATGTTTCTGGGACCAAATGCTAGAATGGATGATGATGACGTCAGTTGGATTCCCCTGCCTAATGCCTAGAAAAAAAGATGTAATGAAGGGGGCCCAAAGTTCACATGTCGTGGATTCAAACTTCAAACTCAGCCATGAATAATGTAGACACCTCTTCGAATCAAAATGTGAGTTCCATAGATAGCAGTAGCACACAGTTTGAGTAAAGTCAAAATTTTCCTTTTTCCTTGCATTTATATAAAAAGAAAAGCATTAAAGTCCATGGCTTTGGATCATTATTCATCTTGTATGGATCTCAACTTCTCTTTCTTCCTTCAGTTTTTACAATACCACGTAATAGAATGCTACAACAACTAAATCATCTTATTATTACAACATAAGAAAGAGGACCACAAATAAAAGATATTTCTTTCTTTGTAGTAAATGAATTATAAGGGTAAACTACACTCAACTTTATTAAACTATTCGTAAGTTTATGTTTTGGTCACTTAATAAAATGATCATTGAACTATTTAAATTTTTTTATTTAAGTCACTGGGTTATTAGTTTTTTTTTTTTTTAAAAAAAAAACTTGACAAGCTAGCTTCAAGCAACGGTTTAATTATCAATATGGTAGATCAGTATCTATCGACAAGTAAAAGCACATACTTGAGTTCCAAGTCAATCTCATCGCTAATGTTGGGGATCTAGAGAAGAAAAATGTTTGAATTTTAGTTTGCAGATTCGTGACGTTCAAAATGTTTCATGAAAAAAACTAAACTATAAAAGGGAATGAGAAGTAGAGCTCTCGATTGTTGTAGACAATGCGAACAGAGAAGGGCATAGAACAACGATTTTAATAGCCCAGTAACTTAAATGAAAACTTTCAAATAGTTCAATGATCATTTTGTAACTTTTTAAAGTTAAGTGACTAAAATATAAACTTACTAATAGTTTTATAACCTTGAGATTTGAGTATGGTTTACTCAAGAATTAATACATTTGTAAATGTTAGGGCTTATAAATAATTAAGGTTTATATGTATTGTGTTGCTTTCCTTTATTTAATAAGTTTTTATTTTACAAGTATTAGTTTTGCTTTTGTAGTTTTTAGGAATATATTTATCATCGTACTTTTCAGTTTGATAGATGTTTGGTTTTTTTATTAATTCTTCTCCTTAGTTTGGTGTTCGAGTTATGATAAAATCGATTGTCAACATGTGTTAACAAAGTTTGCCCTTCACCTTCACCTGTAAGTGTTTGTTATATCTTTTTCTTTCCCCAGATTACAACATCTCATTTATGAAATGAATTAATTAATTAAAAAAATACTTTTAACTTAAAAAAATTCAAAACATACTTTTCAATATTTAAAATTTATATATATCAAGTCTAATTATATTTTTAAGTAATATAGAGATTAGATTTTATAATTTTAAACTTATTATTTAATATTTAATTTATTAAATAAAACTTAAATTATTATGAAATAGTTTAAATTTTGTTTTGTTTATAATTTTAGTATGTTTGGATAATTTCACTACATTTCCATCTGTTTTGGGCATTGCTGGCTTGTACTAGTCAAAGTAGCTAATACCGCGTGGTGGGTAGTGAAAGACTTATTTTTAAGAAATGTTTTAAAAAGGTGATGCAAAAAGGTAATTTTAAAAAGTTTGTTTAAAATTTAAGTGTTTAATATTATTGTCAGAAAATGTTTTCGAGAAATAAAATATTTATTTTAAACATGATGTTATAAAATAATAAATATGTATTTAAATATTTAAATTAGTTAATATTATGATATTTTAATAAGAATATAAAAAGTAATTTATTATAATTTATTTTTAATATATTTTATTTATCTTTTTTAGGAAGGGAGTGTGTGCGAGTTGTTTATTTCCCTGCTGCATCTCAACTTTAAACGGGTTTGGCCTTAACCATGTTAATGGTCCCAGATTATTGGTTAATAGAGAATTAAAGTCGATGTACCGATGAATCACGAAATGCTATAGTTTTATAATATGATTTTAAAAATTTATTTAGAAGTAATTCGTGGGATCATGCACTTTTTTTCTTTCCACCAGACGTCTAGTATTGAATTCACCCGACCCGATAGTACCCATTTTTGGAACGTCCAATGCCAAAGTCACGAAATGGGTAAGTTGCCAAGATCTAGTTTCGTTCAAGTAACGGATTCTCACCAATTGAAAGGATCTTCTGATCAATCCAGAGATCGTTTCGATTCCATTCGTAATGAGGATTCAGAATATGACACATTGATCAATTAAAGAGAGATTCAACAACTAAAAGAAATATCAATTCTTTGGGATCCTTCCTTTCTTCAAACAGAACGAACAGAGCATTTCTCTTCTGCATGTTCGTAGAGTTTTGAAAAATCCAAACATCTCAGAGATAGATAGAGAGGTAGAAATTTATCGAACAAATCGCACTCCTTCATATACGTATACGCCAGGAGTCCATTGATGAGAAGGAGCTAAGAAAAGCTTGAACTCAATCAGAAAGAAAAATCTGATTTGTCATTCTCCTCTAGAAAAGGGATATGGATGACATGAATCACATTTTCCTCAAGTTGGGTCTATATAAAGAAAGGCGTCTGTTAAATTAAAGCTTTAAGATTGGATTGTCTCAATGGAAATATTTAAGCTATTATTATTCTTCGGCTTTCACAGAGCGCCTGAAAGTAAACAACATTTCCTTTGATTGAAAATAAAGAAAACCGAAACGAAAATGGCAATTTCCAATAAAAAATGTCGATATTGCATCATAAAAAAGGAGGTCAATCGATGACCATGGTCCATCCCAGCTTGTCCTCGATCACACCAGTTTGAATCCCTGTTAGTGTTGCATGCAATTTCTGAGCCAGTGTTTCTGCTCTCAGTTTGTATTCGATCCTGCATTAATATGATCGATAAGAAATATGGAAGTAGCAACTAAAACGATAACTGTAATCTCCACCACTGCAGTCAGCATGAAATTGTATTTAACTGAAACATTTGCAGCCAATCATCCTTTTGACAGATTTGAGCAAATAAATGATTCTAAGATATTATTATCCTTACCTTTTGCCCTGGTAGGTTATACTTGCAACAGACTTCACAATCATAGCTGTTCCTGTGCAAAAGACTTCTTCAGCATCAAACACCTCCTTGATCGGAATAGCTCGTTCCTCAACCTGATAACCAGAGATCCGGACTCCAGGGTTACTAGGCACGCGAATACATACACATAGTTATTTCTGATGAGTTACCTGGTATCCAAAACCAGATGCTATTTCCATGATGCTTTTTCTTGTGATTCCTGGGAGAATTGTCCCATGAGTTGTTGGAGTTGAGATAACATTTCCCTGTATTTGAATACACATATGACTGTTAGTATGCTGCTGCTTTTTTTAGCAATTTTTCTCATGGCCTTTACTATCCACCCTACAAACTACTCCAACACTCATCAGTTTTACCTTGAGAATGAAGATATTGCAACCAGAACATTCCTCAATGTTGCTTCCAGTCAATGCATCCAAATATAAGAGATCTGAGAACCCTTTAGCTTTTGCTTCAGTTAATGGCTTGTAAATCTGCTTGCACAATCAAAACATAGTCAACAAAACCAACATAACACAATCATGCACCAAAAAGAAATGAAACAGCAAAACCAGTTCTTACGGGCGAGTAATTCGTGACAGCTTTAATGCCTCCGGTACCACCAGGAGTAGCTCTATGGACATTGTCTTCAACCATCAAGTTCAGAACACCCTTCAAGAATCAAAGTATTACTTAACTCCCACACATGCTTGACTTTTAATGAAGCATCAGACAGCAGCATACCTTGAGAGTTTGAGACCATTGCCCACTGGGGAAGCATACACTAAGAACGTGTACTCTGATGATGGTTTCACTTCCAGATTTCGACCAGTTCCCATAAGCAAAGGCCTAATATATAATGATCCTCTCCCATGAGGTGGTACCTGTATCACATAAATATTATTAACTTACTACACAAATTCTTTGGCAAGAAGAAGTAATTATTTTCTGGTAGAGTGTAGAGTCTTAAGTTGAATACCCATCTCTTGTTGGCCAGCACAGTCTTTTTGACAGCATCTATGAATTGGTCAACGGTTGGTGATGGCATGCACATTCGATCCGCACCCACCTTCATCCTCAGGGCGTTATCTTCGGGTCGGAAGAGCAGAATCCCCTCGTCTTCCCCTGTTGCCACCATTTGTTTCATATCTGATACGGATAACATAAGAGTAGTGATAATGACTTGTCACCTGGCCATAGTTTAATATTCCAGATGAAGGGCACATCTGAATGTTGCCAAAGCGAGTTAAGGTTCCGTTGCAAAACATTTGTTCCTCTTCAGTGAATTTCATAACGTACATATAATCAGTCTTAGTTAGAGCAAATCCAAGTTCATCCCAATTCACATTCGCATATTCTGCCTTCTCCCTGCTGTAACACCAAAGGGTTTATGTCCACAAAATCATTAAAAAAGAAAAACAAATTGATGTATATAGGCAAATTTAATCTTACCATTCCACCTGCTCTTGTTTAGATTAGAAATGTTAATTTTGTTGAGGAAAGGAAAATGGGAAGGAGAAACCAAATTGGGTTTTGTTTACTGACTGTGCAAGTCAAACTTTTAAGTAAAATCATTGGATAAAAGCAATACGGTTTTCAGTAGTGCACGTTCAAGTTGTGATTAATTAATTAATAGCTTGTTAAATCCCACCAGAAAATCCCTAAGGTTTAGGTGGGGTGGGGGGTGAAAAGGACTAGCTACAGGCCTACCTACTCTAAACTACTAATCAAATCCCAATTTTTTTGTATTTTATATTGGAAATTAAGGAACAATTGACTACTCGAAGTCGGATTTCAAATTTTATGATTTATAAATCTATTATTTCCAAATTTGAGATTTAAAATATTTTAAAGTCGAGCATTATTTTTATAATTCAAAATTAAATTTGGATTTTAATTATTTTTAACAATTTCATAAATAGAATGATAATGCACTTCAACACACTCGAATCCACTTCCCCTGCATTAGCAATCATGTCTATGCTGATCGAGTTAAAACTCAATCGACTAATAATTTTAAGTTTTAAAAACATTTTCAAAATTTAATTATTTAAGAGGATTTTGAACATGGTCGGATACTTGTTTGGAGAAAGGCATTAGACCAATTGGTTAGAAAAATAAATGGGTTGATTGGACGGTTGAATCAATTGATCAGCAAGCTAGTGGCTTGATTGGGTTTTAAAAACCTTGATTTTGAATGAAAAAAAATGCCTTTTCCAGTTTCTTATGAACAATTTAGGATAAAACAGATTGTGTATATTCTTCCAAAGAGCTTTTTTTAATCATGTCGAAAATATAAAATGTAACTTTTCATTTTTATATATTTATAATTTTTTTAAGTTAAAATATTAAAAAACTCTCAACTTTATCATATTATTTACTGTATAAATATTAAAATCATATAATTTGATTTGTATTTAAATAAGAAGACTTAACTAGGTATAAATTTAAAGTCAGTGATTTATAAATTAAAATTGTGGAAATTATGGTAAAAATGAAAATCTTGAATATTTATATTGTATTAAATTAAATGCATGAAGTTTAGTCTCTGTTTTCAGAATCGGATTAGTTGGTCAGATCGAGAACTAGCCGTGGTACTGATTTGGAATAAGGGGTTAGACTAGTTGAATCGTGAATCGTTCGAATCAAATTGTTTTTAATAATTTCTATAATCGATCTGGTCAGACTGATCGAACCGATTGAATTGGGAACCAATGTCCTGATCGATTCGATTTTGAAAACCTTGAACTTCGTTTATGATATATTACAAGCAAACTTAATTAATTATTGTTTTGGTTTTGAATGCAGTGTGAAAGAATGGGGAACGAAGGTTCCCATATTATTTTCCATTCTCTTATGTTTCTCTCTCTGTTTTCCCGCCTTCTCCATCTCTTTTAATGTAGTTTTTCTATGTTTTCCATTTGCTAAAATTTCTTTTATGTTTATAAAAAAAAAAAAAAGGCAAAAGTTGAAACCAAAATAAAACTTGTTTCACATATTATCACCCCACAATTACAAACCCTCATCGTCCATCATTGCTTTAATGAACCAATTTAGATCTCTGAATGACCTAATCCACAAGCTCGCCTCATTCAAAGACCTCGCCAATTGTGACTTATGACAGTCCACCCTCAACAAAGTTTCCTGAGCCCGTTCCCTTAACCTCCTAACCAACCCCCATGACCACTTTATCTATCTTACCTACAACATTTTCGCCCTCTCGAAACTACGTTGTTTCACGGATTCTTCAAACGAACTCTACACTCTCAATGACTAAAACGACCACCATACAAAACTTACCCTCAACTTTACCCAAACTAGTTTGGTTCCATGCTCCCTTTCTCTCTTTGGTTCATCCATGCTTGGCTCCAAATCAAGCTTGCTTGGGAATATCCAAGAAGGTTTAGATCAATTTTATCGTTTGCTTAGCTTTATTCGTCAAAAAATAAAATAAAAGGAAATGAATAATCTACACGATTCTATTAAAGTTAGAATATAAAGAATTCAAATTATGTTTAGATTTGATTAAGGATATGGTTTTTTTATATTGATTAATTAGATCCAATTTTAGTTTCAAAATTAGGTTATATTCAAATCGAGATTTGATTAGGAATGATTGATATTTGATTTTTAGTGAAATTCAATTTAGGAATCATGTGAAAGAAATAAGGACTTGGTTTATTTGGTAGGCAAATATTATGTTTCTATAGTGAATAATATGAGAAGAGAGAAAAATAAATGGGAAGAAGAAAAGGAAAATAAGAAAAAAAAATTAAATTGTTCAAAAAAACAAAAGTATAGAGACTAATTTTTACAAATGAAAAACATAGAAAAACTACGTTAAAAGAAATAGAGAAGGGAGGAAAATAGAAGGAGAAAAAAATGGAAGATAAAAAAAAAAGGAAAGTTCAAAGAAAAAAAAGAAAAAAATTGAATTGTTCAAAAAAAAAATATAGTGATCAATTGTATAATTTAACCTCAAATTTTCGTTTGAAATGATGATTTAACGTGTCATGTCAGCTTACTATTACACCGTTAACAACAATTAACGCTCAGTGACTAAAATGTAACTTAAGACAAACAAAAGTGACTATTTTGATAGTTTACCCAAAAAGAAGAAAAATGCTAGTTGTTTTATAAATGTTATTATAGATTAGAGATGTCCATGGGTCGAGCCGGGCCCAACAAAAATTTAGGCCCGTTTGCTAGGCCCGGCCTAAAAAATGAGACTAAAATTTTGCCCAAGCTCGGCTTGGATAAAAATGCTAAAACTCGGGCCCTACCCAGCCTGCCCGTATTAATTTTTTTATATATATTTTAAAAAATATAATACATAAAAAATACTAAAAGCATTAAAATAAATGTTTCCCAACAAATTGAAAATAAATTTTAAAAAAATATGTATACTTAAATAATACTAAGATAAATGCAACTTAATATGCAAATGTGAAATACCTTTAAAATAGTAACAAAATTAACAATAAAACAAGATTTATACAATGTCCAAATATTAACAACAAAATAGTAGCAACATAATTGTGAAATGATAGCAAAATAGTGAAAAAAATAACAAAAAAATAGCAAAAATAAAAATAAAAAACAGAAAAAAATAGTTTTTTTCATATTTGGGCCAAAAGCCTTACTCGAGGCCTGGCCGTTTTCTAAATGAGCTTTACTTTTTTTGCTCAAACCCATTTTTCGGACTTATATTTTTACCCAAATTCTTTCGGTTTTCGTGCGGCCTTCCGACTGACCCGGCACATGGAGAGGTCAAATAAGAAATAGAATCTTTCTTCTCTAAGAATAAGAAAATGTTAGGGGAAACCAAGCAAACAACTCAAGCTCTTCTGATTTGTTTGTTTCTTTACTTTTACTGGAACTATGATCACATCCAATAACTCTACATATTATGATATAAATTAATATTGATATTGAATAAGTAATTAGTAAAATATTTTATAGAGTAAAATAAATTAATTTTAAGATCATTATTAAACTAAATAAATTATCAGTTATTGAGCTGATTCCTCCCATTTTTTCTAATCATGATCATAAAAGACCATCTCAAACTAGCAAACCAATAGAATCAATTAATTAGTATCATATTAAATTTTATAACTTACCTTTATTATATAGTCACATTTGCCACATGCCAGTGCCAAACCGTGTTTAAGAGGGCAGCAACGCCTGCTAAAATTACACGTAAAACAGCAATCAGAAACCACGACGTCATTTAAGTTGTCATCCTCCTCCCTTCTTCTTCTATACCAATATTCATTGTTTTCCCATTTTTTGTTCTTCATATTATGCCTTTTAATTTTATGGTTGAAGGAGCGTGATAGCTTCTCTAATGTGGCTTCTTTTCTTGTACAATACTTTATTAACAAGATTTTTTAAAAACACAAACGCTTCAATGGTGCTTCAAGGGGAATATTGCTTAAACAAAACAAGGAATGGGAAGGTTGATAGGAGGAATGCTACAGAGGTAATCATAGTTGGTGCTGGTGTTGCTGGTTCTGCTCTTGCTTATACACTTGGAAAGGTCCTAATCCAACTACATCCTTCTTCAATTATATTCAAAATCTACCTGATATTTGATTAATTGTATTACGAGCTTACATGTTTCAGGAAGGACGGCGAGTGCGTGTGATCAAGAGAGATCTAAACCAGCCTGACAAAATTGTTGGTGAACTTTTGCAACCAGAGGGCTACCTCAAGTTACTTGAACTGGGTCTTTAAGGCATGCAGGAACCTATTTTAGTCACTCTTCTTTCTCCTTCCCCCATATTTTTTATACCCTTTCTGACCTTGATTCTCACTTCAGATTGTGTCCATGAGATCGATGCTCAACGAGTCTTTAGTTATGTTCTATACAAGAATGGGAAGAACACCAGGTTGTTTTATACCCTTAAACACTTTCAATCTGATGTAGCTGGAAGGAGCTTTCATAATGGATGTTTCATACAAAGGATGCGTCACAAAGCTGTTTCTCTTCCCAAGTAATTATTTTTTCCCATCATATATTTAACCATCAACGAACAATTCAACATTTCTCTACTTTATTAGCTTTTTTTCATAACCATCAAAGCAAGTTTAGTTCAAATTCTCTTCCTTTACAATAATGCAGTGTAAGTATTGAACAAGGAACAGTGACATCTCTCATTAAATAAAATGGGATTATCAAAGGAATTCAGTACAAAACTAAGGGTGATCGAGAGTCAAAAGCCTATGCTCCCCTTACTATTGTACGAGACGATTCTTTCTCGAATCTGCGACGCTCTCTTTGTGACCCTAAGGTTAAAGGTTATTGAACATTTAATAGAGTTAATCAAGCTTCTGTAAGCCTGTTCATTTTTTTTTTTTTATTTTGCATTTGGAGACAGCAAGAAGATATTCTTTAACACCCCTAACTCGTATCCGTCGTCGAAATAGGGTTACAGAGCATTACCGGGACTTTCAGAATATTTTTCAGATAATTCACGCCAATTACTATTCATTAACCGAGATCATTCGTAACGTCCCTTAAATGGACCCTCGAGACCCAATATGAACAGTAGAAACAAATCAGGACTTAATCGAAACTTCTAAGAATTTTTCGCGAAATTACAAAAAAAATTTAAGTTGCAAGGCTCACACGCCCGTGTGGTCTAGGGACACGCCCGTGTGGTCAGGCTGTGTGACTACACACGCCCATGCCCCTAACCCGTGTAACTCTTTGACTTATAAGGCATGAAGAAATTGAAGTCACACGGCCAAGTCACACGCCCGTGTGCTAGGTCGTGTGGCGAATTTTATTTTCGAAATTTAGGTGCAGTTTTCACACGGCCGTGTAACACGCCCGTCTCCAAGGCCGTGTCAACCACACGGCTGAGACACACGCCCGTGTCTCTGCCTGTGTGCCCAGTTCTGAGCATTCTATTTCTCATTTTTAAGATGCAGGGGACACACGGCCAAATCACATGCCCATAGGACAGGCCGTGTGGACAAAATAAAGTCATTTCCTAGCTTTATTTTCTCACCCAATTTACCACAACCCTACACCAAATCATGCAAACATATATCAACCAATCCAAACATTATAATCATGCAAGTTAAAGGCATACTTCCAAAAAAAACCCTCAACGTTTGGGGGCTTTTGGTTTTGTGCCCTTGACCTTTTTATTTTTTGATTGACACCCTCAACATTACGATTTTTTTAAGAAATCAACCCAGTTTTAACGATCAACGTGAGTTGACCATTAATCAAACTGTAGGTCAACATAATAGCCCATGTGGCATGCCACATAAGCGCACAACGTCATAGATGACGTTATCTATTTAACAAAATATTTTCTCTCATTTTCTCTCTTGCCAAACACATGGTTGCTGCCATTTTTTTCTCTCATTTTCTCTCTTGTCAAACACCATTTTCTTCTTCAAAACATATGGTTGGCTCATTTCATCTACAAGAATCTCTATTACCATGATTATAATTATGCTTTTGTGCAATTTTTGTAAACCCGCACCACACTTTCAACTTAAAATCATTGTTTTTTTTTCCCCACTATCGGCTGCCATCTTTTTCTCTCATTTTCTCTCTTGCCAAACACCATTTTTCTTGACAAAAAGACCTTTACGAGATTTACCATAGATAAAAAATTGTTTAAGTCCTTAATCGTAGCAAATTAGGGTTTACAACATTTAATAGTTGTGTTGCACTATTTTTGCATGATTAATTGTCTTCCATGTTGCTCATTCTTAAGTAAATTGATAGTTTCTATTTTCTAAGCCTGGAAATGGCCGCTAGTCCAACAAATTTTTGCAAATGAAGCTTGATTTTATTTAACTACTCTATTTTCTTATTCTTGCCATTTAGTAGTTTTGTTAACTTTTTTAATGATTAATTATGTTCCAGGTTGCTCATTCTTATGCAAATTAATATTTTGTAAGGCTGCAAATGGCCATTAAACCAACAAAGCTCTGCAAATCTCTCTTCAATTTGTATCCATGTCTTTCTCAGTTTTTCTTAGTTCACTCAACCTCTTCTTTGAAGCATTTGTGGAAGAAAGCTGTGAAAGCGACTCTCAAGCCAAAACCTATGAACAACTCCACAACATTTTTGTTGCCTTAGAAAAATCGAGGCGGATTCAGAATCCTTTTTCATTTCTTTCTACCTTATCTTTGACGCTTAGAACCCAGATCATTGATGAAATCTTACAATCTTTTAAATCTATTCGGTCTCGCTCCCGCCTCCAGATTGTGTATGATCTTCTTCTTTCCTACACCCTTCAGAGTTCCGACCAATCCCTCTTTCACTTGCTGTGCTACAATGCACTCTTCGTTCTGGCTGTCTCCCTGCTCCCCAGATAAAACTCCTCCTATTGAAGCGTGGCTTAACTTCCGTGGCCATTCACAGCCAGTGTCAGACAACCTTCTGTAGATGCAAGAAAAATGGTGTTTGGCAAGAGAGAAAATGAGAGAAAAAAATGGCAGCAACCATGTGTTTGGCAAGAGAGAAAATGAGAGAAAAAATTTTGTTTAATAGATGACGTCATTTATGACGTTGTGCGCTTATGTGGCATGCCACATGGGCTATTATGTTGACCTACAGTTTGATTAACAGTCAACTCACGTTGACCGTTAAAATTGGGCTGATTTCTTAAAAAATCGTAATGTTGAGGGTGTCAATCAAAAAATAAAAAGGTCAAGGGCACAAAACCAAAAGTCCCCAAATGTTGAGGTTTTTTTTTTGCAATTTGCCCAAGTTAAATCGTCTAATATGTTATAGAATCACATGTACCCTTGGCTTAAATATACTCTAATCATAAACACATAAGCTTGATATAATTCCATCAACAAACCCATAATAAACTTAAGTAATTGCCATAAAATAACTTCATACATAACCAAACTTAAACCATCACTAGCCATTCCAATGGCTAGATTACAAAACATCACTTACAAGCCATCATTTGGTCAAATAAGCTTATACATGCCATTATACCAAAATAAGATTTCTATTTATACCAAAACGAGATAGTGGATAGTGTGATTAATGCTTCGACCGACCTCAAACTTTTTCGAGCTTACGAGCACTATAAAACAGGGAAAATTTAAATGGGGTAAGCATTTTCATACTTAGTAAGTTCGTATAACGGGAAATAAACTTACCAGTTATATTTATTAATACAAGCATACACAAACACACAATCCACCAATTTTGGGTAAGTTACCTAAGCACATACACTTATTCAAACAAGTTAGTCACATACTCTCATATGAATATCAAATAAACATAGATGAGCTCATCACAAAATAAGCTTTCATTTAATTTCACCTTCCCACATTTCAAGAATCCTTTCCGTTGAGCTATTGAAATGTCGATGGACATCCGGTTAATATACTCAAGGTATACATGACAACTATCTTTCAAATCATACCCAAAAGTACCCATTAGGGCACAAAATTAACGAGCACACTCTCGAGCCACATATTATGTTACAGGATTACCAGTCCAGGCTAAATCCTTTTCATATCAAATGCTCTGAAGAGCTTAATCTGGATTACCCGTCCGGGCTAAATCCAACCTATAGCATGTGCTCGAGCGGCTTACATCAGGATTACCCGTCCAGGCTAAATCATTTATACAACATGTGTAGTATTATTCTCGTTCAAGAATATCACCTTAATCCATCAAATTTCGACGTTCAACCGGAACATGACAATTTGTCCACATTTCACAACTTATGATTATTTCACTATGTATATCATCTCATACATATTAACACAGTCATACATTTCAATTCAAGCATTTAACATACATATTTAAGTTAGACGAACTTACCTTGAAAATGGTTCCCTTTTTTTTTTGAATTTCAACTAATCCGAAACCTTTTGCTTTCCTCGATCTAGTTCCGTAGTTGGTCTTTCCGGATCTATATGGATAAATTTAACTATTAATCTATCACATTTCATACAAATTTGCATTCTATTACTTCCTAGGCAAAATTACCATTTTGCCCCTATCCTTTTCAAAATTTCGATTTCGTCCCTAGGCTCGAAATATGAAATTCATGAAATTTAACCCTCTTTCCAAGCCTAGCCGAAATTTATATATTACATTTACAGCACATACATTTTACAAATTTCAAAATTTTCCATTGGTTTTACCACTTTTTCATTTTAGTCCCTAAATCAAGTTTTCATCAAAAATTGCTTTGTAAAAGTTGTTTATCTATGAATAACTTTTCATTTTCTATCATAAATTTCTAATTTTCAGCATATTCATCCATGACCCAAATTTCATACCTTGATAACTTTTCAAATAAATCCCCTAAATAGAAATATTAGACTATCCCAATTCCAAAAATATAAAAATTACTAAAAACAGGACTTGATTTTATACCTTTTTAAGCTTGAAAAGTTGTCTTCCTCTCTCCTAGGGTTTCCATAGAAATTTTGGGGAAGATAATATGAAAATAGATGATTTTTTTCTTTTTAATTAATTATCATCCATTAATTTTATTGATTTCCAATTTAGTCCCTACCCATTTTTAATTTTTCCATGGGATGAGTCACCAAAAATCTACATAATTTTCTTTAATGGTCTAATTACCATATAAGGACCTCTAGTTTTGAATTTCATAGCTATTTAATCCTTATAGCTACTAGAATTCATCTTTCGTATTTTATGCGATTTAGTCCTTCACGTAATTAAACACTTAATCGATAAAATTTTCGTATCAAAATTTTCACACGACATATCTATCATAATACAGATTGTATAATAAAATAAAAATAAACTTTATTTTCAGATTGGATTTGTGGTCCCGAAACCACTGTTCCGATCTCACTGAAAAATGGGTTGTTAAATATTCATTTTCTTTTTGGGTTTTGTTATGCAGGTTGATGTCCCCTCTTATTTTGTAAGTTTGGTTCTGGAGAACTGTGAGCTTCCGTATGCAAATCATGGACATGTCATACTGGCATATCCTTCAACTATATTGTTTTATCCTATTAGCAGCACTGAGATTCGTTGCTTGGTTAATGTACCTTGTAACAGCCCAATTTCGGTGAGATCGAAACAGTGGTCTTAGGACCACAAATCTGAGCTGAAAATAAAGTTTATTTTATTTTATTATATGGTCCGTATTATGATAGACATGTCGTGTGAAAATTTTGATAAGAAAATTTTATCGATTATGTGCTTAATTACGAGAAGGACCAAATCACATAAAATGCAAAAGTTGAATTCTAGTAGCTAGAGGGATTAAATAGATATGGATTCAAAACTAGAGGTCCTTATATGGTAATTAGACCATTAAAGAAAAGTATGTAGATATTTTGGTGACTCGTCCATGGAAATTTAGAAAAAGGGCAAAGACTAAATTGGAAAGTGAAAATATTTAATTAATTAAAAGATGATAAAAGAGATATCATCTTATTTTCTCATATTCTTCCCCAAAATAATGCATAGAAACCCTAGGAGAGAGAGAAGAAACTTTCATGGCCAAATTGGGTAAGTTTCCTTGTCCCATTTTTAGTAATTTTGATATTTTTGAAATCGAGATAGTTTAATCTATCTATTTGGGGGATTAATTTGAAAAGTTATCAAAGTATAAAATTTATTTCATGGATGAATATGCTGAAAATTATAAATTTATGGTAGAAAATGAAAGGTTGTTGATAGATAAACAACTTTTACAAAGTGATTTTCGATGAAAACATGATTTAGGGACTAAAATGTAAAGTTGTGAAATTTGATGAAAAATTCTGAATTTTTATGAATACATGTGCTGTAAATTTTATAATGGAATTTTGGTTAGGCTTGGAATAGGGAGTAAATTACACAAGTTTCATTTTCCGAGCCTACGGACGAAATGAGAATTTATAGAAAAGTTAGGGGCAAAATGGTAATTTTGCCTAGGATGAAAATTGAGTCTACTTGAATAAGAAATATGATAAATTGATGTTAAATTTACTCGTATAGATCCGGATAGACCAAATTCAGAGTTAGAACAAGGAAAGAGGAAAATGTCAGATTAGTAGATTTTACGTACACGAACATTGTCGAGGTAAGTTCGCGTAACTAAATTGTGTTTATTTACATGCTTGCATTGATTGTGTTTACGTAAATTGTATAAATTTCATAAATATGTGAAATGATTACATATCCGATCAATCCCGATAAATGAAAATGTTTAAATTAAATGATAATGCCCGATAAAGGATAAACGATAAAAATGTTACTTATATGCTTGAAATGAATGTGGAATGTGTTTATTTGAATTATACGAATGTTGTGGATGTATGAAATAACCACATGCCCGATAATGCTTGAGAAAAAATTTTAAATCCCAATTGAATAAAATGGAAAATCGATGGATATGTGATTTCCCGAAATGAATGAGGTTCTGCATTTGTTGCTGACGTGATTTAGCTCGAACGAGAAATCCTATTGACCTCATTACAGAAAGGATTTAGCCCGGACGGATAATCCTGATATAATTCCTCTCGAGCATATGTTATTGATTGGATTTAGCCCGGACGGGTAATCCAAATCAAGCTCCTTAGAGCATATGTCCTCTCGAGAGTGTACTCTCTGAAATAGTACCCTATGAGTAGAATTGAATATGAAATGACGAATTCAGATTTGTACACCACGAGTGTACTACCTGTGTATCCATCGATATTTCAGATAAATTCAACGGGTAAAAGTTCTTGACATAAGAAGATATGAATAAGAAATGAGTTCCTACACAAATCGGCCTAAAATACATGAAAATGACGATACGTGATAATTGATATATGGAAATATGAAATGATGATATTGTACATGGAATTTATTTGATGAGTATGTTCATCCTTGATTATAGACTTGTACACCTTGAGAGTACTAATCGTGACCTTGATATTCCGAGTAATATGGGTAAAGTTCTGATATGAAATGATTTGAACTCGAGATGAACTATTATGAAATTATACTTGTAATATAAAGAGATGATTTATACATGATAAATGAATACATGTTGTGGGAAGCATATGTGCATGGAAACTTGATTGTTGTTGAACCCATATATGTTTGTGATATTATTATGGATTATATGACTAACAAGGGCAATGAGGATATGTGTAGGGCTTGAGGGCAAATTGATTGAATATGCCTTACATAGTTACCTCAAAATAGAATGAATGGTAAGTTAAGTACCATGTTATACGAACTTACTAAGAATTTTATGCTTACTTAGTTTTATTTCCCTGTTTTATAGTAAATCGGAAGCTCGTTGGATTGAAAGCCTAGCGGAGATCACTCACACTATCCATCGGCTTATGTCGGTAAAATATGGTAAATTCAATTGTGGTTATAATGGCATGTATAGGTTATATTGGCCATATTGGCATGTATATGTAAATGAATATTGTAATCTAGCCATTGGAATGGCTAGTGATGATTATGTTTTGGTACATGTATATATGTATTCAAGTTTATTTTACGGAGTTAACACAAGTGTTTAATATTGATTGATTGTAAAGGTTATATGAGTATTTTTATAAATGGAAGTTTGAAAGCATGAATGCATGTATCAATATATCATGTTAGATGTTATAAATTGCTTGAATTCAATGCTTGGATTAATTGGTGTTTGGATGTAAGTTGGTGCAAGAATTTGGTAAAAAGTTTGGATGAGAAATAAAGCTAGAAAATGGTTTTATTTTGTCCACATAGGCGGACACACGGACGTGTGTCTAGACCGTGTGTGACACACGGCCAAGCGTACGGGCGTGTGGTACAGCCGTGTGTCCCCTGCATCTTAAAAATTTAGAAATAAAATGCTTCGAATTGAGAACACGGGCAGAGACACGGGCGTGTGTCTCAGCCGTGTGTGCCACACGGCTTAGAACACGAGCGTGTGTCTTGGTCGTGTGAAACCTGCACCTAATTTTATGAAAATTTAATTAACCACACGGCCTAGCACATGAGCGTATAGCATGGCCGTGTGCACAAGTCAGAGAGTTACACGGGGTCAAACACGGCCTGTAACACAGGCGTGTATCAGGGTCACACGGACGTGTCCCTTGGACCAGACGGGCGTGTGAGCCCTGAACTTGAAATTTTTTTGAAATGTCGCAAATATTCTTAGAGTTTTCGATTAAGTCCCGACTCAATTCCAAAGCTCATATTGGGCCTCGAGGGTCCATTTAAGGGACGTTATGAATAATCTCGGTAAATGAATAGTAATTGATGTAAATTATTTGAAAATGTTTTAAAAGTTTCAGTAATACTTCGTAACCCTGTTTCGGTGTTGGATACGGGTTAGAGGTGTTACATACCTGGTCAAAAAGTACCTTCACTCTCCAATGGTGAAATGGCCCTTTACTTGAAAAATGTGGTTGCCCCCCAGGTGCTTTTTATATCTATTTTTACTCTTATAATGATGGAAAACCAACTCAAAGAAAAAGATAACTTGTTAACTCATAACCAAATTGATTATGGATTATCAGATTCCTGCTGAACTGAAGGCCGCCTTTATCTCGACAATCAATAAGGGGAACATAAGAACCATGTCGAATAGAAGCATGCATGTAGCTCCACACCCAACTCCTGGTGCACTTTTAATGGGTGATGCATTCGATATGTGACACCCTTTAATTGGAGGGGGAATGACAGTTGTATTATTTGATATTGTTGTACTAAAGGATATTCTAAGGCCCATGTACGATCTACACGATGCATCCGCTCTTTGCGTATATCTAGAATCGTTTTACACCTTGAGGAAGGTAAAGTTCAAATGCAGTGTTCATGTAACACCCCTAACCCGTATTCCTCGTCGGACTAGGGTTAACGGCATTACCGGACAGAACAGAAACATTTACAGAAATGTCATACAATTGTAAATCAACCTCAAACATAGTGTCCCCTTAGTAGGTCATCGAGACCTAAAACATGTTTATAAACCGGGTTGGGACTAAATCGGAACACATACAAAATTTCACAGAAATTTAAAACTTTTCTAAGTTTCAGGGGTTACACGCCCGTGTAGGCAGGCCGTGTGCCTCCCACGGCTGCTGGACACACCCGTGTGTCCTCCCCGTGGTCGAATCTGACTTAACATCCACGGTCACCCAGCACCCCGTGTGCTAAGGCCGTGTACTCTTAGGCCATATACTGATTTTTTCACACGGCTACTAGACACGCCCGTGTGTCTTGGCTGTGTACTCCTAGGCTAGCTACTGACTTAGCCCCACGGTCAATAAGCACGGGCGTGTGACATTATAGGCCATTTTCAAGGCCAAAATGCCACCCAATGGGTCTTACCTACAAGCAAAATCATCAATACATCTCATTCCTATTTGGCAACCAAGAACATACCAAAATAACCATCCAAATTACAAGACAAAAACTCATCTTATCACAAGCATAATTCATTCATTTGCTTAATCAAAACTTGACCATTTCATGTATCAAATAACTATGCCAAAAACATACTTCACATATCACATTCATTCAAGCAAATTCTCAACTCATAACTAGCCAAATCACATGGTTAAGTTCATATAACAAACTCATATCAAATACTAGCCTATACATGCCATATCTAGTTATATACATTTCCAAAGTGTACTAAAAATGAGTTTAGTAGTGTGATGACGATCCTTGACGGTCCCGAGCCTTCAATAGCTTTGACGACCTATAGAACAGAGAAAACACACACACAGAGTAAGCTTTCCAAAAGCTTAGTAAATCATAATACAAACAAACTTAGTATGAAAGGCATATATGCACATAAGTACATTGGCACATCTTAATGACTTAGCAAACTATCACATATATGCTTTGGTCCATGTACTTAGCCATATTTGTCACATTCATCAATTCAAAAGTCTTATATAAACATAGCTCATTCATGCTTACTTTCACATATCATATTGTTATTCCAATATACATAATCATCATAGTAAGATCACATAGGTACTTACCTTATATACACACTTAGTGTATAAATCAACATACCTGAAACGGATATACAATTCACTTAGCCATTCGTATCACAGACTTGCCCGTTGAACCGATAGGAACCTAATAAGATACTCAGAAAGCTCGGAATAGTTGTACAATGCCAACGTCCCAGACGAGGTCTTACATGCACTCAGATATTGATGCCACTGTCCCAGACAGGGTCTTACACAAATCAATACGATGCCGATGTCCCAGATATGGTCTTACACATAAAGATAATAACGAAGCCAACGTCCTAGACGTGGTCTTACACGTAAAGATAATATCGATGCCAACGTCCCAGACGTGGTCTTACATGATAAAACAGAACAGATACCTATGTATTCTTAGGTTCGTACGGGACTTCTCGGACATTGTCGCTAAGTCGATCTTATCTCAGAATTCATTTGCATAACACTTCATAAGCATTCATTGTCAATGATAGGCATATGAATATGCTCAACTCAATACAATTATATTTATTTGCAATATGACTTACCTCAGATTCGATTTATCGGAAATAGAAACGGCTACTCGGTTACTTTCACTTTCCTGCGATCTAAGTCCGTTTTCCTCGGTTCTTGATCTATACATATTCAGAATTAACTCTTTTATTCAGTAACTCATTCAATTCAATCCAAGGACACACATTTAGGGCTATTTGCAAATTAACCCTCACATTTGCACAATTTATCAATTTAGTCCATTTTTCTCAAAACATCAAATTCACAAAATCATTACATACACATGCTTAGCCGAATATTCATACATCTCATACAAGCCCATATTTTCCATCAAATTTTTAATTTAGTCCCTCAAGTTACTATTTTCTCAATTTAGCCTTAATTAGCTAAATTCATCAAAAATTCAAGAACAAAGTATGTTCATCTAGCTCAAATCCTTCATTTAACACCATAAATCATCACAAAGCTCAACATAACATCAATGGCATTTCTTATGAACAACATCAATTCATCAAATTGAGACATGGGCTTGATAGTAAACTAAGCAACAATCTCAAAAACATAAAAATCATCAAAATCCAACTCAAAATCCTACCTTAATTCAAGCTTGAAATGGCCGAATATGCAAAGCTTTAAAACATTTCTTTTTCTTACTAGTTTCGGTCAAAACAAAAGAAAATAAAAGATGAACACTTTCATCTTTGGTTTCATTAAAAATATATTAATAATTCATTTACCTTTTTAGCCATTTAAAAGACATTTGACACCATTAGACAACAAGGGTATATTCGGCCATTTACCATCCATTATCTTATTAATGGCTTAATTGCCATATAAGGCCTTCACCTTTACAAAGCCACAACACATTGGTACTTTAACAAATAGCAAACAACTTTCACATTTAATGCAATTCAATCATTTTGTCAAAATAAACACACAAACGGAAAAATTAATTTACGAAAATTTAACACATGCTTAAACACTCATCAATGGCACAAAAAATAATATTAAAATATTATTCAGACTCGGATTCGTGGTCCTGAAACCACTGTTCCGACTAGGGTATAAACCGGACTGTTACAATTCTCCCCCTTAGGGATTTTCGTCCCCAAAAATCTTACCGAAATAAAATGGGTAGATTTCATCAATCGATCAACTATGACCCATATCGCATCTTTCTTTCTTGGAGTCTGAGGTAAACCAAAAACAAAATCCATTGTCACTCTATCCCATTTCCACTCAGGAATCAGAATCGGTTGTAGCAACCCAAACGGAACTTGATGTTCAAACTTTGACTTGTCGATGATTAAACATTTTGAAACAAAGTCAGAAATATCACGCTTCATACCAGACCACCAATAATGTCGCCTCAAATCATGGTACATTTTAGTACTCCCCGGATGAACAGATAGACGACTATTATATGCTTCACTCAAAATCAACTGAATCAATTCCGGATTTCTCGGAACACAGATACGATCTCGGAATCTCAAATAATCATCAACCAATCGAAATTCAGATTCATAATTCGAATCACACTGAGCTCGTTTCGCTAATAACTCATTATCAGATTTCTGAGCATCACATATTTGCTGTATAAACAATTGTTTCGCTTTTAATTCAGCTATCACAGAACTATCATCAGACAAATCTAACTGAGCATTCAAAGCACATAGTGCAAACAATAATTTTCTACTCAATGCATCAGCAACAACGTTTGCTTTACCCGGATGATAATCTATCACAAGTTCATAATCTTTTAACAGCTCTAGCCTTCTTCTTTGACGCAGGTTCAAATCTTTCTAAGTCATCAGATATTTCATACTTTTATGATCCGAAAACACGTGACATTTCTCACCATACAAATAATGGCGCCAGATCTTTAGTGCAAACACAATCGCAGCTAGCTGGAGATCGTGTGTCGGATAGTTCTTTTCATGAGGCTTCAATTGTCTCGAAGCATAAGCTACAACTTTACCTTCCTGCATCAAAACACATCCCAGACCGTTTAACGAAGCATCACTGTACATAACAAATTCTTTGCCTAATTCTGGCTGTACCAAAACTGGAGCTTCAGTTAACAGAGTTTTCAACTGATCAAAACTTTTCTGGCATTTGTTCGACCATTCAAATCTAACATCTTTCTGAAGTAGTCCAGTCAATGGAGTAGCTATCACTGAAAATCCTTTCACAAATTGATGGTAATAACCCGCTAGGCCCAAAAAACTATGAACTTCAGATACGTTTCTCGGAGGTTTCCAATCCAAAATAGCAGAAATCTTGCTTGGATCAACTCGAATCCCAGAAGCTGACACAATATGCCCTAGAAAACTAACCTCATGTAACCAGAATTCACATTTGCTGAATTTCGCATACAATTTCTTTTCTCTCAGAGTTTGTAACACAATTCTCAAATGCTCAGCATGTTCAGTCTCATCACGTGAATAAATCAAAATGTCATCAATGAATACAACAACAAATCGATCTAGATTCGATCTGAAAATTCTGTTCATCAAATCCATAAAAACAGCAGGAGCATTGGTTAATCCAAATGGCATAACTAGAAACTTATAATGCCCGTACCTTGTTCTGAAAGCAGTTTTTGGTACATCTGAATCTTTCACTCTCAACTGATAGTATCCCGATCTCAGATCAATCTTGGAAAATACAGTAGCTCCTTTTAATTGATCGAATAAATCATCAATCCTGGGCAACAGATATTTGTTCTTTATGGTCACCTTGTTCAACTGACGGTAATCAATGCACATTCTCATCGTGCCATCTTTCTTTTTCACAAACAGAACAAGAGCACCCCAAGGTGAGAAACTCGGTCTAGCAAACCCTCTATCGGTCAATTCTTGCAACTGTGACTTTAACTCTTTCAACTCTGTTGGTGCCATTCTATACGGAGCTATCGAAATAGGTGTAGTACCAGGTAATAACTCAATACCAAACTCAACTTCACGTATCGGAGGCAAACCCGATAATTCTTCAGGAAATACATCAGAAAACTCACAGACAACAGGCACTGATTCAACTTTCTTTTCAGACACTTTCGAGTCAATCACATAAGCAAAATATGAATCATACCCCTTTTTCACATACCTTTGAGCTTTTAACACAGATATCACAGCAGGCAAACCATTCAAATCATTAGATTCAATCCGTACAATTTCATCATTCAGACATCTCAAATAAATAATATTTCTTTTACAGTTCACAACAGCATCATGCAAAGACAACCAGTCCATACCTAGAATGATATCGAACTCATCAAATGGAAAAAGCATCAAATTAGCAGGGAAACAAATATCTTGAAACGTTAATGGACAGTTATTGAATATTTTGTTAACTAGGACACTTTTACCTAAGGGGTTCGATACTTTCATAACAAACTCAGTAGACTCTATAGGCAAAGTCTTACTGAATGCTAAATTCATGTATATATACGAATGCGTAGAACCAGGGTCTATCAATGCAATCACATAAGTATCATAAAGTGTAAAAGTACCCGTTATAACATCTGGAGATGAAGCTTCCTCACGAGCTCGAATAGCATACGCTCTGGCAGGCGCTCTAGCTTCGGATCTCGCATGATCTCTCTCATAGTTCTCGACTACCACCGACATTCCTTACATTCTTGAAGGTCTACCTCTCACAGTGCATTATCGGATCTCAGATTTTGAACATTCTCGGGCTCGGCGGACTGGGCAATCACGGATAAAATGATCAAGTGATCCACATCGAAACAAGCTCTCGTCATTCATTCTGACTTCGGATGTCTTTTTCCACAATGCTTACACTGGTTTCTCGGATCGTACATTCCCAACACTTGCCACTTTGAAGTTCTTTGGAGCTTTGAAACTCATTTGTGATCTATCTCGATTTCTATTTGAATATCCCATATTACCTCTCGAACGGCTTTGATCATCTCTAAATTTCTTTGAAGTAGACTGAAATGATCTACTCAAATCTCTTTCTCACTTCTCGCTTCGACTCGACTTTCTTTTATCTTTCCCAAGTGCCTCGACCTTGCATGCTCGATCAACAAGTACAACAAACTCTTTTATTTCTAAGATACCGACTAACAAACGGATATCTTCATTAAGGCCATCTTCGAATCTTTTACACATTATTGCCTCAGTAAATACATATTCACGAGCATATTGACTCAGTCTGACAAACTCTCGTTCATATTCCGTAACAGACATACGACCCTGTTTCAAGTCTAGAAATTCTTTTCATTTTTGTTCAACGAATCTCTTACTGATATATTTCTTCCGGAACTCAATCTGAAAGAAATCTCATGTCACCCGTTCTTTCGGAATAACAGATATCAGAGTTTTCCACCACTGATAAGCTGCATCTCGAAGCAAAGATACAACACATTTTATGCATTCTTCCGGAGTCAGAGACATTTCGTCAAATACCCAGATAGTATTTTCTAACCAGAATTCGGCCTTTTCAGCATCATCATCATTAGTAGCCCTAAATTCTTCAGCCCCGTATTTATACCCATCACCGGAGGCACAACTAAGGTTTGAGGGGGATTAATCGGGGGCGAGGGTTGTGAAACAGTCGGGTTACTCTTTACGAATTGAGTGAACCATTCACTCATCATCAGGAAGAAAGCTTGTTTAGCTTCTCCCTCATGACCGCTCGTAGCCGGTCTCGAATCGAATCGGTATTGTCCCCTTGTGCAGGAGCAGGCGCATTACTTTCTACGTCGTCAGCTACGGCTCTTTCGGAATCCATTACTATACAGAAATCACATTTTATACGTCAGGATTCATCACACTATCACAATTCAGAAATATGGCATGTATAGCTAGACTCTGACATGCTACGTTAGTCCGAGAATCGACTAAACCGTAGCTCTGATACCAACCAAATGTAACACCCTTAACCCGTATCCGTCACCGGACTAGGATTAACGGCATTATCGGATAGATCGGAAACATTTACAGAAATGTCATACAATTGTAAATCAACCTCAAACATAGTGTCCCCTTAGTAGGTCATCGAGACCTAAAGCATGTTTATAAACCGGGTTGGGACTAAACCGGAACACATACAAAATTTCATGGAAATTTAAAACTTTTCTAAGTTTCAGGGGTTACACGCCCGTGTAGGCAGGCCGTGTGCCTCCCACGGCTGCTGGACACACCCATGTGTCCTCCCCGTGGTCGAATTTGACTTAACATCCACGGTCACACAGCACCCCGTGTGCTAAGGTCGTGTACTCTTAGGCCATATATTGACTTTTTCACACGACTACTAGACACGCCCGTGTGTCTTGGCCGTGTGCTCCTAGGCTAGCTACTGACTTAGCCCCACGGTCACTAGGCATGCCCGTGTGCCACAACCGTGTGATATTATAGGCCATTTGCAAGGCCAAAATGCCACCCAATGGGTCTTACCTACAAGCAAAATCATCAATACATCTCATGCCTATTTGGTAACCAAGAACATACCAAAATAACCATCCAAATTACAAGACAAAAACTCATCTTATCACAAGCATAATTCATTCATTTGCTTAATCAAAACTTGACCATTTCATGTATCAAATAACTATGCCAAAAACATACTTCACATATCACATTCATTCAAGCAGATTCTCAACTCATAACTAGTCAAATCACATGGCTAAGTTCATATAACAAACTCATATCAAATACTAGCCTATACAAGCCATATCTAGCTATATACATTTCCAAAGTGTACCAAAAATGAGTTTAGTAGTGTGATGACGATCCTTGACGATCTCGAGCCTTCAGTAACTTTGACGACCTATAAAATAGAGAAAACACACACGCAGAGTAAGCTTTTCAAAAGCTTAGTAAATCATAATACAAACAAACTTAGTATGAAAGGAATATATGCACATAAGTACATTGGCACATCTTAATAACTTAGCAAACTATCACATATATGCTTTGGTCCATGTACTTGGCCATATTTGTCACATTCATCAATTCAAAAGTCTTATATAAACATAGCTCATTCATGCTTACTTTCACATATCATATTGTTATTCCAATATACATAATCATCATAGTAAGATCACATAGGTACTTACCTTATATACACACTTAGTGTATAAATCAACATACCTGAAACGGATATACAATTCACTTAGCCATTCGTATCACAGACTTGCCCGTTGAACCGATAGGAACATAATAAGATACTCAGAAAGCTCGAAATAGTTGTACAATGCCAATGTCCCAGACGAGGTCTTACATGCACTCAGATATTGATGCCACTGTCCCAGACAGGGTCTTACACAAATCAATACGATGCCGATGTCCCAGACATGGTCTTACACATAAAGATAATATCGATGCCAACGTCCCAGACGTGGTCTTACACGTAAAGGTAATATCGATGCCAACGTTTCAGACGTGGTCTTACACGAAGTCTCAAATCAACGCCAACGTCCCAGACGTGGTCTTACATGATAAAACAGAACAGATACCTATGTATTCCTAGGTTCGTACGGGACTTCTCGGACATTGTCGCTAAGTCGATCTTATCTCAGAATTCATTTGCATAACACTTCATAAGCATTCATTGTCAATGATAGGCATATGAATATGCTCAACTCAATACAATTATATTTATTTGCAATATGACTTACCTCGGATTCGATTTATTGAAAATAGAAACGGCTATTCGGTTACTTTCGCTTTCCCGCGATCTAAGTCCGTTTTCCTCGGTTCTTGATCTATACATATTCAGAATTAACTCTTTTATTCACTAACTCATTCAATTCAATCCAAGGACACACATTTAGGGCTATTTGCAAATTAACCCTCACATTTGCACAATTTATCAATTTAGTCCATTTTTCTCAAAACATCAAATTCACAAAATCATTACATACACATGCTTAGCCGAATATTCATACATCTCATACAAGCCCATATTTTCCATCAAATTTGCAATTTAGTCCCTCAAGTTACTATTTTCTCAATTTAGCCCTAATTAGCTAAATTCATCAAAAATTCAAGAACAAAGTATGTTTATCTAGCTCAAATCCTTCATTTAACACCACAAATCATCACAAAGCTCAACATAACATCAATGGCATTTCTCATGAACAACATCAATTCATCAAATTGTGACATGGGCTTGATAGTAAACTAAGCAACAATCTCAAAAACATCAAAATCATCAAAATCCAACTCAAAATCATACCTTAATTCAAGCTTGAAATGGCCGAATATGCAAAGCTTTAAAACCTTTCTTTTTCTTACTAGTTTCGGTCAAAAGAAAAGAAAATAAAAGATGAACACTTTCATCTTTGGTTTCATTAAAAATCTATTAATAATTTATTTACCTTTTTAGCCATTTAAAATACATTTGACACCATTAGACAACAAGGGTATATTTGGCCATTTACCATCCATTATCTTATTAATGGCTTAATTGCCATATAAGGCCTTCACCTTTACAAAGCAACAACACATTGGTACTTTAACAAATAGCAAACAACTTTCACATTTAATGCAATTCAATCCTTTTTGTCAAAATAAACACACAAACGGACAAATTAATTTACGAAAATTTAACACATGCTTAAACACTCATCAATGGCACAAAAAATAATATTAGAATATTATTCAAACTCGGATTTGTGGTCCCGAAACCACTATTCCGACTAGGGTATAAATCGGACTGTTACAGTTCAAATGTTGATGGACAAATAACATTGATACTGACAAGGAAATAATGACTAGAGGGCTTTTGGTTTTTCTCCATTATGATATGCAACCAGTGGTATCTACAATAAACACATTGGCTGGTGCACTATACAAGGTGTTCAGTCCTCCCCTGATCCAACAATGAAGGAAATGCGGCAATCATGTTTCGACTATTTGAGCCTTGGGGGCATCTTTTCAAATGGACCGATATCTCTACTTTCCGGTCTCAACCCTTGCCCGATAAGCCTCGTACTGCATTTCTTTGCGATGGAAATATATGGTGTTGGACAGTTGTTACTTCCATTTCCTTCTCCCAAACGTGGCTATTTTACCAATCTAACCCAAAAAATTTTAATATTAACAAAAATGACCTTGGTTTAAAAATATTCACCAAAATGGCCTGAAATGAACTGTAAGTTTGGGTTTTGGGAACCCAATGGTCAGCACCCCCTCGTATTTTGACCCCATAATTGCCTGATGATTGTGTCAGGCTTTAATTTTTTTTTTATTTTGGGACATGAATTGCCGGCATCAGGGTATTTTTTTAAACCGTATCATACTAGTATACTAAAATATTAGTATTTGAAAAAAAAATTGGGTTATGGCCATATAATGGCCGACACCAAAGTCCTTTTAAAATTTTTTTTTTGGGTGCTGGCCAATAGATGGCCGGCACCAACACCTTTTTCGTGTCCCAAGATAATTTTTTTTTCCATTGGGACATTGATGGCCAGCACTATCTTTTTTAGGTCCCAATTTTTTTTTTTTTTTGTTTTGGGACTCTGATTGCCGGCACCAACTTTACCAGAATTTTTTTTTTTGGTTTTGGGACACTGATGGCCGACACCAAGTATTAAAAATTTGTTTTTCTTAATTTTGGTGATCGGGCTTTAGGTTGAAGTATGTCATTTATAGTGGGGGACCATAGTGACTTAGCAGAGGTAAAAGTGGAAAAAAAATAGTTTTAGGCACTGACCAGTTGGGTCATGTTGGAGCAGGCTTAGCCTGCTAGTGCCGGCCATTCAAAGGTCGTTTGCATCCTGGGCTTGACTGGTGTCTGCCAATTGGTGGCCTGTTTTGACAGGCCTGTCATGATATGTCTTGTCATTTTTTTTTCATTTCAAGTTTCATTTAATTACATTTCATCTTCATTTCATTTTATCTTCTCTTAACATTTCATTTCATTTAAATTTTCTTTTTTCCATTTAAATTTAATTTTTTCTCATTTCAATTTTTTTTCATATTAATAACAAGTAGTCTCATTTCAATTTATATTTTTTTTTCATTTCATTTTATATTCATTTCAAATTACATTTCATTTCATATTCATTTAATGTTTCATTTCATTTAAATTTATTTTTTTTTCATTTCAATTTATATTTTCATTTCATTTCATATTCATTTCAAATATCATTTCATATTCATTTCAAATTTTATCTTCTTTAATTAAATTTAATTTTATTTAAATTTTTTCTGATTTTAAATTTAATTCCATTTCAAAATTTTAAATTTCATTTAAATTCAAACTTTTTCTCATTTAATTTTTTTTTTCAAATCAAAGTTTTAGGCCCTGACTCGTCGGGTCACGTCGGAGCAGGCCTAGCCTGCTAGTGCTGGCCATTCAAAGGCTGCCTGCTAGTGCCAGCTATTCAAAGCCCGTTTTGACATCCCTGACGCAAGCCTGACACAGGCCTGTAATGATATGTCTTGTCAATTTTTTTATTATTTCAATTTCATTTCTCATTTCATTTCATTTTCATTTCACATTTCATTTCATTTATTTTTTTTTTCATTTAAATTTATTTCCTTTTCCATTGCAATTTAAGTTTTTTTTATATTAATTTTTTGTCTCATTTCAATTTATTTCATTTTTCATTTCAATTTATAATTTATTTTCATTTCATATTCATTTCAAATTTCATATTCATTTCATATTCATTTCGAAGTTCATTTCATTTAAATTTATTTTTTCTCATCCCAATTTATTTTTTTCTCATTTCAATTTATTCTTTTTTCAAATTCATTTTTTTTCATTTCAATTCATTTTTTTCATTTCAATTTATATTTTAATTTAACTTCATATTCATTTCATTTCATATTCATTTCACTTTTTTTCACTTTTTTATTTTAAACTTAATTTTAATTTCAAATTTTTATTTTTTTCTCATGTCATGTCAATTCAGGCCTTGGTAAGCGGGCCTTGACCTTGGTACCGGCCATTCAAAGGCCATTTTTGGAAGGCCTTGGTCTTAACCATTCAAAGGCCATTTTTAGCATGCCTGTAATTTCAAATCATTTTTTTTATTTCTTTAATTATATATACATTTCAATTTCTATTAAATTTGAATTTTATTTCATTCCAATTTTAATTTCATTTCAACTTTATTTCAATCAAAAAGTTCAATTTCTTTTTTAAATTTTACTCATATATCTTTTTTAAATATATTTTTAATTTTTTTTTTCATTTCATTCCCAATTTTAATTTCATTTTCATTTCACTTTTTACTTTATTTGAATTTCAGTTGAATTAATATATTTAATGTGTTTTAAATTAAATATGTATGTAGACTGTATTATAATTTGTATATTATTTTTTAAGAAAAAATATGTATTAATTATTATATTTAATCAATTGTATAATTTGAATAAAGTATGTCATTTGTATAATTTAAATATTTTTACAATTTTTTACAAGAACATGCGCTCAATAATATATCATTCGTCATCTTCAAGTCTGGCATTATGAGACGATTGACCGGAAACATAGACACGATGTGGGCAAGTTGATCGGTTGTGTCCGAATGTTCGACACACCGTGCACAGTTTGGGTTCGCCCGTCTCCCTGACGTTCATGTCATTTCGAATTCTCGTCGATTGTGGTCGACCTTTAGGATGTCTACGGAGACTATGGTCAGGCACCATCTCGAAAGCAGGTAATGGAACTTCCCAGTTCAAGACATCGGGGATTACAGGAAATTCGTTTCCCCAGATACGCAATGTGCGTTGCAACGTGTAGATATCGTCTATGAATTGTTCAACATTTAAGTTTGCTCTCGCACACGCTGCATGAACATGCGCACACGGATATTGAAGAGTCTAAAAAATCCTGCACTCGGAACGCCTATTTCGCAAATCAACTGCGTAAGACCTAGGCGGAAGACTCGAATGACGGTCGATGTACTCTTGAACCCGGAAAGTCTCTAAGTCGCGCAAATACAATTCTTCGTTCATCGTTTACACCCTTCGATTTGTTTACCGCCATGGCCTTTCGGACGGTCTCAACATACACGTGCTCGGCCTCGATCTGCTTAGCTTGTCTCAACCCTGTCCTAGGCATCAATGTGGCCAACCTATAGAATGTTGCCGAGAAAACAGCAAAAATTGGTAGATGATGTGTACGCCTCAAGATAGAGTGAACTGCCTCTACTAGGTTAGTCGTCATCTGGCCATACCGAAACCCCTCATCGTAACTTTAAGTCCGCTGCCAGTTCTCCATGCTACCCAACCATGTCAGAAGATTTGTTGGTAAAGATGACATCTGAGATTCAAGCCTCGCCAACCTTTACCTGAATCTTCGCGGTTCTAACTCCTGAGCTACATATGCAATTTGGAATCAGTATTTTAAAAACTTACAGGTTGATAAAATTTGAAGAGGAATTTTTTAAATAAATACAAACAACATTTTTTACCCATGTTCACAGATTTTTTTTTCCATTATTTATTCTTATTATCTCTGTGGAAGTTTACTGCGATGTGCCGGATGCAATAAACAGACCTCCACGGAACCCCAGATCGCCTTATCGCAGCAAGTAGTCCCTTCGATCTGTTTGATATTAGGCAAATATTGTCTTCTCTTACAACGTGCCTCTGCAGATTTCTAAGGAAAAATTCCCAAGACTCGAAGCACTCACGCTCCACGATGGAAAAAGCGGTCGGAAGTACATTTTGGTTGTCGTCTTGTGCAACAGCAATAAGGAGAATTTGCGTGAATTTTTCGTACAACCAGGTTCTGTCCACCTGCACCATCGACTTGCAGTGAGGGAAGGCCCTAACACATGGCTCGAACGTCCAAAACAATATGTGAAAAACTCATTTCCCCAGTTGTATCTCCCAATCCAGGCCTTTCTACGGTAGTGTTTGCAAATCAGTCACTGTCCCAGGCACATACTCTCGCATCGCGACTACCCACCCTTGAAGCTCGTTGTATAACGCATCCCAGCCACCATACAACTCTCGCATCGTCATTTGCTTCGCCCACCATACCTTTCGGTATGACACTTTGTACTTGAATCGAGCTTACATGTCCGCAATAAGGACTGACACCTGAATGGTGGGCGACTCTTTCACCATATGGTTTTTGCATCTAACTTTTGATGGTCTTGTGACATACGAGCAGACGTGCATGTGTGTGGACTTTCTATTTTCCTTATCATCCACATCTGTGTCAGTTGCATTAACGCGGCTTGAACACGCTAGTTACACCCATTTGAGGCTTTCCAACATTCTCCGACTTACAAAGACTGTGTCGACTTCGTTACTTTATAGTCCATACCTAACTTCAAGCTAAGTTATTTTATTGCATGTAAACAGTCTTTCTTGTTATTTAATTGTTGTCCTACGAACAACTCTTCACCATCGAATTCTTTATCAAGTAGGTGAGTCGACACAATATTTGTATATTCTGAGAACTCGCGTGCAAGAGCTGCATCAGGATCCACGTTGGTCACAAAGGACCTTGGATTATTCTTTATAGCTATACAGCGGCTTGTGTTCCCGGTCAAATGGGGGTTTACGTTTTCACCCTCCACCAGGCCTTCCTCGTATATGTCTTCAGGGATGTTATCCAAATCGGAGTCACTAAAATCATCATTAGGATTACGGTGAGACTGATCATCATTATCGGACTCTTCATCACCATATTCTATGGTGGCCAACACCTCTGGATGGATCTCTAGACAAGTACATGAGTTTGGGATATTATACGAACATCCATCGGTGTTTGGATTTTAAGGAGTTGGCATTGACCCTCCACGTGTTTGGATTTTCGGGAGTTGGCATTGAACTTCCACAACCCGACTGATCTTCCCAGCAGACGTTAAGATCAAAATCAATTCCAGAACGCTGGCTTGCTAGAATTACAACTTGAATGGGATCCGGTTTAGCTATCTTCGTGAAAAACTCAACCGGGCTAGGATTATCCATCTCAGGGGGGCAATAAATTGCTATCATTGTCCCTAGATCATTCTCATCTTCAAGCTCCATTTCTGAGAACTTGAACGGATCTGTTGAAACCGAAAATTTGTAAAACAATCTTAACATTTGCTTCCTGCAACGGGTAGCTATCTTTGTACTGATTTTTTGTTTTAAATCCGCCAGCGAAACACGATTGTTCAATCTCATTCCTATTTTTCTCCGACTTTGAAATACACAACCTATTTCAGTTGTATTTATCATTTCTCCATCGAAATGAACATAAATAAACAAAATCTGGGAACTCATCTTAAAATTTTTTTACTTCCTTTTCAACAAAGAAAAAACTGATATTTTTAATCTCGATTATCAACTAATAAAGCAAACAAAAACTCAAATGGAAGACAAAACACCTATATATATCTGATATAATTGGTGTCGGCCATCAGTGTCCCAAAACCAAAATTTTTTAATATGATAAAGTTGGTGCCGATCATTAGTGTCTCAAAACAAAAAAAAAAAAATCGGGACCCGAAAAAGGTAGTACCAGCCATCAATGTCCCAGAACCAAAAAAAAAAATTTTGAGACTCGAAAAAGGAGGTGTCGACCATCAGTGTCCTAAAGGAAAAAAAAAATTGTCTTGGAACGCGAAAAAGGTGATTTTTTTTTAAAAGACTCTAGTGCCGGCCATAACCCAATTTTTTTTTAAATACTGGTATTTTAATATACCAGTATGATACAATTTTAAAAAAAAATACCCTAATGCCGGCCATTCATGTCCCTCCCAAAAAATCAGTTTTTTAAAGCCTAACACAATCATCATGCAATCATGGGGCCAAATTACGAGGGGGTGTCGACTATTAGGTTCTCAAAACCTAAACTTATTGTTCATTTCAGGTCATTTTAGTGAATATTTTTGAACCAAGGTCATTTTTATAAATATTAAAATTTTTTAAGTTAGATGTGTAAAATAGCCCCCAAACGTATATGGATCGGGGCTCGATTGATTTCGGTGTGTATCTTTAATTAGGCATTGTTTCATTGCCATTTCGATACCTGGAAGTGGTTAAAGACAAATCTGACATGTTTTATGAACGTATTTTAGGGTGCAACAGGCATCATTTTCCCTATTATCAAGGCTGAAGGAATTCAACAAATGTTTTTCCCTATAATAGTGCCAACATATTACAGAGCTCCCCCAGTTGATTGAGAATGAAATAGACAGTATGAGTTGATGTAACGAAATTTCAACTATAACATGTGGTTTTTGCAGTAAAATTGAATGTGCATGGTTGGAACTGTACTTTTAGTGATAATATTTTAAATGCTGAAAATCAGTACAGCGGTATAGATAAATGACTTTTACCCGTCAGCAACTAAGATAAGAAGAGACCATCAACTGTATTAAATTAAAATTAAGAAATATCTAACCTAACCATGGTAGAGATGATCAGTTCTTCTTGGAGAGCTAGGTGGTTGTGTCAATTGCATCGGTTCATTTTCGTTAAATTGGTAATTTTCTTCCCTTTTTTTCATCTCATCTTTAGGAAATTCTGAGAAAGGAATTGCGTTTCTTATGGGTTTTTTAAAAAAATAACTCTAAGTGAAAAATTATATATGAAAATGATTTAAAATTCACAGTGTCCGTCGGTACCGCCTAACACACCGGTGGTATCGCCCCCCAATGATGAGTCAATGATTGATTTTTTTTTTTAAAAAAGAAATTTTCGGGTGCTGCCACTATGTCAGGCAGCACCAATATGTATTTTTCGTAATACTTGTGAAAAATATCAGTATTCACAGTGGAGAAATTTTTTTTGGAATGGGTGTCGCCGGTTTGTCAGGCGGCACCGGAAAATTTTCAATTTTTTTGTGCTGCCCGTATGTTAGGCAGAACAAGTAAATATTAAAAAAAAAACTTTTTGGTGAGTCGGTATGTCAAAACTACAACCATTAATTTTTTTTTAAAATATATATTTTTTAGGTGTTGTCATCAAATCAGGTGGCACCGGTGATATTTAAAAAAAACTGTTATAGAAAGAGTAGCTCAAAGTTTTGATCATTATTTAAGAAGATTTGGAGTCGGTTATTGAGAAATCTGAATCATAAAAGTCAACTAGAATGAAGAAATCTCTTTTTTAGTATCAAAACCGACACGAAAGGCCACTGTAAACAGTGACATCAGTGTAATTATGTATAACGATTAAGATTTTCAATTAAGAAGAAAAAGGGAAAAAATGAAATAAAAGAAAAAATATAAAGGACAATGTGAAAAAGAAGAAAGAAAGAAAAGAGTAATAGAAAGGAAAGATAAAGTGAATTTTAATGGAAATTAAATGAGAATTCGAAAAAAAATAGAAGTATTTAATTTCTATAACTCAAGACGTAAAATATATATATATATATATATATATATTTAAGGGGAATTAAATTCTTCCATTTTTTGGTTCAAATTGTGATTAAAATTTACATTACTTTCCTTTTTGTTATTCTTTTCTTTCTTTCTTTTTTCTTTTCGCGTTGTCTTTTTTGTTTTGTTTTTATTTTTAATGGAAAACCCTAGACATCGTACATAATAATTGCTGATATTGTTATTTATGGTGACTTTTCGTGCTGATTTCGATATCAAAGAAGAGATTTTCTTTTTCTCGTTGATTTCTATGGTTTAAAACTTCTAATAGTCGATTCAAAATCTTCAAAAACAATGATCAAAGCTTCAAATTATTTTTTTACAACATTTTTTTTTAAATATCATTGGTGCTTCCGTCATAAAGAAAATTGTTATTTTTTTTGAAAATTTCCCTATGTCGTTGGTTTGACCCATTAAAAAATATATATATTTTCTTTGGTTTTCCACCGTAAATACTTTTATTTTTTACTAGTTTGCGAAAAATATATACTGCTGTTGCTTGGCACAGTAACAATACTCAAAAAATTTCTTTTTTTTTTTTTAAAGTCAATCATTGACTCATAATTGGAGGTGATACCGCCAGCATTTCAAACAACATCGGACACTGTGAATTTCAATTAATTTTTGTATATAATTTTTAATTTGAATTTTTTGTAATTAATTAATTAATTAAATTAAATTTAAAAAAAAAAGCCGTTTCTTATTAAGAATTCTTTTCGATAAATCGGGGGATATGGAAAAAAGAGAACACATTCTAGTTGGTTATCTTAAACGGAGCGTTTAAGGTGATGAGTGTTTTTAGTGAAACGGGGCGTTTTATGGGACTGTTGTAAAGCAAACTTCTTTGTCGCCGCCATTCCTTATGCCGATATACAGGAAAGGCATGGAAAATTATGAATCATGGAGGAAATTTTTTTGAGGATTCTGTGTCTTCTTCTTTCTTCCTCTTCTTTCTCTTTTCTTCTGTTAATCAATTTCTACTGCATCAGTTAGATCAAATGAATGTTGTTTATATTAATGTTTGGGCTGTTAGTATTGCATTCCAACGTATCAGAGTTTCTTCTTTTTGAGCAATTAAAGGATAAGATTTGCACATGTGATCATTGTTTTTGGTCGGATCTGATCAATTTTTGACATGGGTAAATTGCCGCTTGGTAAAAAAAAAATTGCATCTGTTAATGAAATCTGGTTATGAACAATGCTATTTCTGCATCACAGAAAACAGAATAGCTGCAACTCTTTTGAAAGAAGCAGCCGAACGTAGACGACAAGCAGAGAGGGATGGCATCCATGTTTTTCTTCAGCACCCTAAAGTGACGGGTCGCCCAAATTCACGGTTCCTCGCTGCAACTGTGCTTGGTGTATATAATGTCGAATGTATCGGACAAAATGTTGGAAACATGTGCTTAAAGAAGAATGAAGAATCCCCTATAAATGGATTTTTAACTTTTACATTTTGATGCTAATGTGTGTAAATTATCTGGATATGTTTCTTCTCCCCTCTTTTTCAGCAAATAGAGCTGTTGAAGTGAATGAGATGTGGCGAGTTCCAAAAAAGGAGATGGAACTAAATGATAGTCTAAAATCAAGATCTAATGACCATAGTGGGAATAGCAGAATTGATGTGGATATTTAACATCCCTTATAGAAGCAGAAATAGGAGGCATGAGAGCAATGTTAGTTCTTCATGCTCATCAAGCAAAGCAAAGTCGCAGAGGGTAGTTATTCAAGGGAACATGAAGGCCTAAGAGACAATGAGATCGATGAATTTCTTTAGTCAAGGTTTGTACCACATTTATACAAAAAGTTGTTATGTTGGGGGAGAATTAGTGGATTCACATGATGAGTCTCTTTGCATGTGAAGTCACCGCTCACGTAGGCTATTTATGTTGATTTAGATTTTTATCAGTAAAAAGTTCAATGGTTAAACCGATTTTAGGATGACAGGGTGAAGTGCAGTCGAGGTTCTATAGGTTCTAGGATGGATGAAACTGGACCTTATCTACCTTCAAATTCCGAGTCCCTAGGGAAGCTGTCAACAAGCTGAACTGGAATGGATGATCGTGTCAAGTTGGGTCCTGAAAAGCCTTCTTCCCTGAAGTCTGATGAATCTTCTTCTGATTCAGAGCCCCATGAACATGGAAAGAACGAAAAGGACCACCCTGAGAGATCAAATAAAAGGCACAGTGGGAAGCACAAATCTGAAGAAAAAGCTAGAAATAGGAAAAAGAAGAGGAAAGATGAGAAAAGAAGTAAACATGACAAGCGAAGTGAGTATTTGACAATTAATGTACACTACTAGTTTCTTATTTCTTATTCCATGGTGCTGATTCATCATAAGCCTATATTGAGCTTTTCCTTCTTTCATCTCATTTTATACCACCACTGATCCAGACGTCTGACATGGTCATCAGTCGTCGTAATGATGATCTGTCTCGTCAAAGATCTCTTCCTGGCCAAGATCATATTTTTAAAGCAAATGTGTGAGGTACTGTCGACAAAAATGGAATCAAGAAGTTTGGTAAATATGGTAAGAGGTAATGGTACCTGTAAAAGCTCTTCAATGACATCTTCCATTGTTATTATGCCAACAGCCTCTTCTTCAGAGTGTGCTGGGAGTGGATTGCCATTTAGATGTAGGATGTCTGAATTCAAACCTTTTGTCCACTTCCTGCTCCGAGAACCACTTTCAAAAGAATTACTAGTGACGGGAAGGCTCTTCCACTTCTTAAATGAATGCTTTCGTCTTAAAGCACTCTCTCGAGGATGTTTTTCGCCATCAATGTGGACTTTCGCTTCCAGCAAGGGACCTGTTTTGAAGTGGCAAAAATTGCTTTATAAATGTCCCTATGGACTGCTAAGTCATCGTACGAGTGAAAATTTGGGGAAAAAAATGCCAGTGGCTAATACTTACCCTTGGCAGAGTTAGTAGATGGCGACTGCTCTGTCTTGTCACATCGTCTCACAATAACGGCCATGTGGCTATGACCCTTTTGAAATTCATTTAATATATCATATAATGGCAACGCCTCTTGAATCCTATAACATGCAAACATATATATTATTATCAAACAATGAGTAAAAGGGATAGATTGTGAATGTTTTTGCAGAATATGTCTATTTTTTCTGGAGTTCATTAGGTATAAAATACCTTGGAATCCTTCGTATAGTAACCCTCTTCACAGGCACTTCATCTTCAGGGTGGATTGTCAATAAATTCTTGACCTTGAAGATTAAAAAGATAAATGACTTAATAAAACACAATTAGCCCTCAGAAATTAGAAAAATAATAACCTAAGGGATATGAAAAAGCCTATTAAGTACCAAAAAGGGGCTTATGACATATTCATGTTAAAGGGAACACTTAGAAAGAGCTGAAAATAATTTGTATCCAAAGAAAATGATTACCAAAATGACTCCAATAATGTTTGTAGGCTGCTCATAATAAACTGGTACTCTGCTATGCCCTTTCTCCAAAACTAAACTCATTAATTCCCTGTCCATAGCAAGTATGTAATTATACTTGCCTAATCAAAGTCGAAAAAGAGATGCAATTGCTATATATCTATCTTTGCTGGTGATTTGCAGAAAATCATACCTGTCGAACTTGGCATTAATATCAATTGCAAATGTTTCAGATATGGGCGTCATGGCATCTTTAGCAGTTTTCTCAGTAAGCTCAAGTGCTCCAGCAATAATTGTTGTCTCATCATGCGTCAGTTCTCCACCTTTTCCGGCCTAATAAAGGATCACAAATCTCAAAGTTATGATGAAAGAAAGCAGATTCTCTTAAAGCAAAGTATTGATGGCATAAATGACAACCAAGTTAATAACAACTGAATTCCAAAACAAGGTAATGTACCTATAGTATATCAAATAAGATACTAAGAAAGCAGTTAAAGCACACCTCATTGCCATGCAAATTTACTAGTGTTTTCAACTCAGCTCTTCGGAAAAGTGCAACATGTCTATGGCCTAGAAGAAAGTCCAACAGCTGAAAATCACTTAAGATCAGTCAAGAGAGCTATTTGCAGGAATTACAAGCTTGATTGTCATTCTCATAGTTAAAATGGCATACGAGGAATTATCGCAACACTAGTCACCTTGCTTATTGGGTAGGCAACAGGAAAACAGATCCAAACAAGAACTTGAACAATAGGAGCCACTGTTGCACCAATTGCCAAACCGTATCGAGAACAAACAGCTTGTGGTATTATCTGCACTTCCAAGAACAAATTTAAGCCAGAGACCACGAAACAATTGTTAAACCAAGTATGGGGACCTTATGGAAAATCTCATGTTCCAGGTTCGACAAGGGATCAAAAGTGAGTAATCTAATCAAAGTGGATTCTCACCTCACCAAACACAAGAACCAAGGTAACCGAAATTAGGATAGCACCCCATGCTGTGACCAGACTATCAAGGAAAATGGGAAGTGCCTGAATAAAAGTAACAAAAAAAAGGTTCCAAAATCAAGAAGCTGGATCACCTGTTGAAGATGTATTTATAATAATATACCTCCATTGCAGCGGCATTGCATAGAAGTAGCCGACAAAGCAACAAATGCTGGTTTTTGACAACCGGCAATATCTTTGCTGTTGGAACGAGTGAATAAGTGATAAAGTTAGCATTGGCAGAGCATTGACTCTGACTATTGAACATCCATCATACAAAGCAAAACATGTCAAAAATTTCATTAATCATCACTTAGCTTTGTCATGTGATTTCCAAGTCTATCCTTCAAACTTTGAAGTATTTTTAGGAAAAAAAAAACTGTGAACTACAAATTTCAATGAACAAGCTAAATAATCAAGAAATAAACATTCTATGATTCCATTAATGATTCGTTCTCATAAATTAAAATAAATCATTGTTATTGAATACAAATAGAAACGCATTTTAAATTGGAAATGAAGAAATACCGGCATGTTTACGATGAGTGGGAGTACCAGACTTGGCAAGAACCTCAAGATCAACAAGACTCAAGGACATAAGGCCTAAAGTAAGGCCGGACATCATCCCAGCGAACAACACCAACAATAGTATTATGAGTATGTGAATAATGAAATCGGTTCCGCAACATCTTACCTCCACCGCCATTGTTGAATTTTATCTGCTTGTCTCCAAACAGAAATAAAATTCAAAATGAAGTCGTAGAGCTGTAGTTAGGAAAAGGATGAATATTCCATTGCTAAAAGCATGCTATATGTGAAGAGGTGTGTGTCTTATTAGAAAATGGGAGGAAGGAGAGAAGATTGATAAAAGTAATAAGAAGAAGAAAGGAGTAAGCGGCCGATTTGGCTTAAAAAGGTTGGATTTGAGTGACATTGTGACATGTGGGCTGTGCTGTAGCTTGTGCTGTGTGACTTCAATTGGAATTTGGTATTTCCCAATTTCCAAAGAATTATAATATTTCCGGGTGAAAAAAAAATATCCCAACCTATACTATTATATAGTGTTAGAAAAATTATTTATATTTTACTTTTTAAGAAAATAATAATTATTTTTATCTTACTTTAATACTTAAATTATCTTCTATTACGGTTCAATCCATATTTTATAACAGAGCTTAAAAATATCGATTGACATGTAGCAACTATTAAAATATATCATGTGACAAATCCACTAATTAAAATGGGTCACGCCCCAAAAAATTTATTAAAATTGATAAGAAATAAATTTAAATTCAAAAATAGAAAAAAAAATTAAAATTAAATAGTTTAAAAATACTTTGACTTTAACCGATTGTTGACCAACATTGACCATTATTGATCAGCATTGACCGGTGTTTTTTTACTTTTAAATATTTTCAAATTTTCATAATTTTTAAAAAAAAATTAGTTTTTGCAATTTTTTTAAATAAAAAAATAAAAAATTCTACAATTATATGTTTTGATTTTTTTTAAGTTCTAAAATTTTGAATTAAACTTTTTTCAATTTCTAGACAATAAGTTAAACTTTTTCTACTTTTTGATTTTTTTATACATTTTTAGAATATAGAACTTTTGAAAAAAAAATTAAAATATATTACAACTAGTTTAGAATATATATTTTTGAAAATTTCTAAAATTTAAATACTTTTTTTAATTTTTATGTATTATTATGATGATTTAAAATTTATATATATATATATATATGTCGTAACCATTTTTTTGTAAAACGGGTCGACTTTGGTTTTGGAAATGAAAACGAAAAACGGGAGTCGCCACCAATCCTTTTTGATGAGGTGTGATCGGGTCACCTCATAATTCGGTCATTTTAATAATAGATTTGATTTATTAAAATAACAGTTTTGGTCTACGAAATTTAGAAAAAATAGGTTCGGGAGTTGATTACGCACGAGGAAGGATTAGCACCCTCGTAACGCCCAAAATTGATACCTAATTGATTATTTGATGTCTTTATGTCGAAAATTTGAAAAGATTTTAAAATACGATTCTCTTTATTTATTTCTCAAAATCCACCTTTTACAATCGGATCTTGGCTCTTTTTATAGCCATTTACAGTTTTTTCATCACTGTTTAGTGTCCTTGTTTCGTATTTTGCTTCGTTGCTTTTTCTTTGCTCTGCTGCCTTGCTCTATTTTGCTCTGTTTTGCAAGTTTTGAAGGAGTCAACGACGCCAGTAAGCCATTTTGGTGCAAGGCTGGAGAGGGCGCGTCAGGGGGGCCTCGGGACGAGGTACTTCGGGACGAAGCGAGGGCACGTCGTTCGAGGGGCTGCGGCGTATGGAAAGGGATTAGGGTTTTTTTTTCTGATTTGTCTTTAGGTTTTGGGCTGTCATTTGGGCTTAGGGTTTTGTTATTGGGTTTGTAAATTTTTTTTGTTTTATTTAGTGGGCCGGGCAAAGTTTGGGCTCTACAGGTGCCCCTCTTTGCTCGTTGTCGTGTAACGAAAACGGAGCAAAGACTTTAGAAAGACCAAATTTGCCTGGTCTTGCTGAGTCTCGGCGCTTCCTTTCTTCTTCTTCAAGTAACCTCGCTCTAACCCACTGCAACTTCAGAAGTAAGGTTTGTTATGATCTATTCTACTGCAACTTCAGAGAGATAAGATCTTTGGCTTTATTCGCTCCAATGTAATTTCAGGGAGAAGAGATTTGTAGCTTCGATCTACTCCGCTGGAACTGCTCCGCTGTATCTTCAAGGAGACGAGGTTGGTGGCCTAAATCTACTCCGCTACTTCATGGAGATAAGCTTCATCGTTTTTGATCTGCTCCACTACTGCTTAGGAAGACAAGATCTGTAATCTTCAGTCTACTCCACTGCCGCTTCAGGGAGATAAGGCTGATGGCTTAAATCTACTCCACTGCTTCATTGAGATGAGATTCGCCGTCTTCGATCTGCTCCACTACTGCTTAGGGAGATAAGATCTGTAATATTCGATCCGCTTCGCTCAGGAAGGCAAGATCTGCTATCTTCAATCTACTCCACTGCAAACTCAGGGATGCCAGACTAGTATCTACGATCCGCTTCGCTCAGGAAGGCAAGATCTGCTATCTTCAATCTGCTCCACTGCAAACTCAGGGATGCCAGACTAGTATCTACGATCTGCTTCGCTCAGGAAGGCAAGATCTGCTATCTTCAATCTGCTCCACTGTAAACTCAGAGATGCCAGACTGGTATCTACGATCCGCTTCGCTTAGGAAGGTAAGATCTGCTATCTTCAATCTGCTCCACTGCAAACTCAGGGATGCCAGACTGGTATCTTCGATCCACTTCGCTCAGGAAGGCAAGATCTGCTATCTTCAATCTGCTCCACTGCAAACTCAGGGATGCCAGACTAGTATCTACGATCCGCTTCGCTCAGGAAGGCAAGATCTGTTATCTTCAATCTGCTCCACTGCAAACTCAGGGATGCCAGACTGGTATCTTCGATCCGCTTCGCTCAGGAAGGCAAGATCTGCTATCTTCAATCGCTCCATCGCAAACTCGGGGATGCGGACTAGTATCTATGATCCGCCGCTCAGGAAGGCAAGATCTCGCTATCTTCAATCGCTCCATCGCAAACTCGGGGATGCGCATGGTATCTTCGATCCGCTTATTTCGGGAAGGCAAGATCTGCTATCTTCAATCTGCTCCACTACAAACTCAGGGATGCCAGACTGGTATCTTCGATCCGCTTCGCTCAGGAAGGCAAGATCTGATATCTTCAATCTGCTCTACTGCAAACTCGGGGATGCGAATGGTATCTTCGATCCGCTTCGCTCAGGAAGGCAAGATCTGCTATCTTCAATCTGCTCCACTGCAAACTCAGAAATGCCAGACTGGTATCTTCGATCCGTTTCGCTCAAGAAGGCAAGATCTGTTATCTTCAATCTGCTCCACTGCAAACTCAGGGATGCCAGACTGGTATCTTCGATCCGCTTCGCTCAGGAAGGCAAGATCTACTATTTTCGACCTATTCCACTGCTGGTTAGAGAGATAGGACTGATGGCTTAAATCTGTTCCACTACTACTTAGGGAGACAAGATTTACCATTCGATCTTGGTCCACTACTGCTTAGGGTGACAAGATCTACAATCTTCGACCTATTCCACTGCTGGTCAGGGAGATAGGACTGGTGGCTTAAATATGTTCCACTCATCGCTTAGGAGACAAGATTTGCCGTTCGATCTTGGTCCTCATCGCTTAGGGTGACAAGATCTACAATCTTCGACCTATTCCACTGCTGGTCAGGGAGATAGGACTGGTGAATTCACCGATGTTGCTACACCATCCTCTGGGGGACATATCCTGTAGACTCGGTTTTATATGCCTATGTTTATGCCAAATGATTAGGATGCTATGATCGGAATGAATCTAATGCTCCTAACTAAATGTATTATGGACGACATTTGCATGAATACAGAATGTCATGAGAATGATCTATTTTTTAAATGTATAATGATTAGGGTGCAATGATCGGAATGAATCTAATGCTCCTAACTACATGATATTAGGGATGACATTTGCATGAATGCAGAATGTCATGAGAATGATCTTTTTTTTAAATGTACAACGATTAGGATGCAATGATCGGAACGAGTTAAATGCTCCTAATTGGATGTGTATGAATGATATTTACATGAATGCATGAGAATGATCCCTTTTTAATGTTTGGGTTGTCATTGCTCGTTGTTCATCAATGTCCTATCACTTATGCGTTACCATGCTTTCTCGTTCAGCTGGTATCTTTGATAGAAAACCCAAAGAAGCGATCATATTCTGCTCAGCAAGCTTGCCCCGCTGTAATTTCAGAGTCCCTTCCATTGTACCTTTTGGGACATAAAGTTTGTACCTCCCACTGCAACTTCAGGAGAATAACATTTGGTTTCTTTCATCCATCCTGCTGCAACTCCGAGGTATAGGATCAATTTGATCTATTACACCATTCGCTGGGTGTAATGACCAGATGTATATACTTGATACTTGCATGAATGCAAAGTATCATTTTCCTTTTCCCGAGAATGATCCCCTTGTACACTTGGGTTGACATTGCTCGTTATTTGTCGAGGTTGTATCACCGATGAAATGTCTTTTTTTTGTGTTCAATCGTTAGTTTTGACAGAAACTCCGAGGCGATAGTCTCAATTTAGACTCTTTCTTCTCAAATATCTTCACCCCTAAGCTTAGTGAGCTCTAAACAACAGACCTGTGTCAGGTTCTCGTATCATTTAGAAACTTCTAAAGTAATATGCGAAACTCCTTTTATGAAAGTGTTATTAGTCCACTAATCGTTATTTTAATGCAAAATGCTTGAAAAAGATCATAATGATGGGCGAAACGGAAATTTATTGAGAGCAAAGCTCAAAATAAATAAATTAATCAAGATATCAAATTTTGAAAAAGCACAAAATGAGAATGAATTAATCAAGATAACAAATGAAATTTATTGGGAGCGTATCTTGAAAAGAATAAAGTAATCAAAGATAGCAAATTCAATCTGGGTAAGATGAAAACTAGGTGCCCCAGATATCGCAGCATGAACTTCTCTGTTCAAACTTCTTGAGGACTATTTTGATCAAAATTTGAGTCGCCCTTTTCGGGTTTTCAACTCAAATCCCCTTTGGTCTCAAGGCGCCCTTTGTGGGTTTTCGCATTGGCCTCTCCTTTTCTTTTACTTTCTTTTTCTTTCTCCTTTTTTACCTCTTCTTTTTCTCTTTTCCCTTTTCTTTTTATCTTCTTCTTTTTTCTTTTTCCTTTTTTACTGGAATATTTCTTGATTTGAACTCATAGGATTAGGCAGGTCCTTGTTATCCCTCTCGGTCAAGATCAACGCTTTTCTAGAGAAGGCCTTCTTTACCACATATGGTCCTTCCCAGTTTGGCATCCACTTTTCTCAGAAGTCTTTCTGTATGAGAAGGGTCCTTTTCAAAACTTAGGTCTCCTTCATGGAATTCTTTAGGGCGAACCTTCTTGTTATAGGCCTGCATCATTCGCTTTCAGTAACCATGAGGATAGCCCTTAGCCTCTCTTCTTCGATCAAGTTCAGCTACTCATATTGGGATTTGAGCCATTCTGTTTCATTCGATTTCAATAGCCAAAACCGCCTCCATCCATAAACTAATGAGAAAAGCGTTGCCCCGGTGGGGGGTCCTAAAAGATGTTCGACAAGCACATATGCCAATCTTCATGAGTCTCAATCATTTTCCCGGTGATCTTTTTTTTATCGTTTGTTTTGGGACGATACGGTGCTTAATCTTGAACAGACTGCAAACTTCTGATGTCGTGCTGTTGTTCAAATTTAATGCATCGTCAAATATGGTCTCTTTTGAGATTCTGTACCGACATAGAGTTTGTTGACTGTCAACTTCGTGACATCAGTATATGAAACAACTTCTACCCACTTGGTGAAGTAATCGATGACCACAAGGATGAATCGACTCGTTTAGAAGCTTTTGGCATGGTTGGCCCACTGACATCCATGCCCCACATATAGAAAGGCCATAGAGATGTCCTATGAAGAGATGAATGAGGCAGAGGAATCTTGTGTCCATAAATTTGGCACTTTTAGCATAACTGATGCTATCCCCTTCCATGGTAGACCAGCAGTACCCGAACTTCATGATTTGTCTGGTCATTGTAAAGCCGTTAGCATGTGTTCCTCTTCTAAGATTTTCTTAGCCTTAACAGCATCCACACGTCTTAGTAGCCCGGGCATATCTTGATACGGTCAGGCGAAAACATCTTTGAATTCTTGGAATGACGTCTCGCTTTGTCTCTGTGGCGATACGGCTCAAAATGACGCTCTGTAAAGTAGGATCTATTTTTCATCTTGTTCTACCATCCTTAACAAATCGGGAGATAGATTACAATCTCTGTTGTCTCCAAAGTCCTAAGATCCCTCTAGACACATAATTTACCCAAAAGTAGACTCTGAGTCAGTAGCAACGTCGCTCATGTCGTTGATATCTAGGGATCTGTTGTAGGTACGAAAGAATATTCAAAGAAAAAATAAATCTAAGAATAATTATTTATGTAGTATGAACATGAATGAAATAAAAGAATAAAAGAATATTTGCTCAAAATGAGACACAAAAATGCATTTTCATTGAAAATAGAGATTTTGAACATAAGCCTATTTCACAAAAAGATTCTTATTGCTCCTAGGCTTAGAGCAATAAGCGTGTTTTGGACATTACTCCTAATTAGCTCTAAAAATACAGGGATCTCTTCCGCAGTCCCATTGTTCAAAACACTCCCAAGTATGTAAGGGCAGACGCTTGGAAAATTCTATTCCCCGGTTCCCTATTAATGTTTAGATTCCCCAACATTCCCATCGGGTCTTTGATCTCTTCAATTTATTATCCATCAGGCCTTGCACTAGGGCCCTGAGCTTGATGCATTCTTGGGTCTCATGCCTCTATCTATCCTGGAATTCACAATGTTTGCCCCTTTAACAGAAAGGTTGGGTAACGGACTTTCTGCACCGGAAGGATCATCGAATTTTACGATACCCAATCTGACGAGTCTTTCGATCATCTTTTTAAACGCGACGCAGTTCTCGATCGAATGCCCTGTGATTCCAGCATGGTATTCGCATTGGGCGTTTACATCGTACCATTTTGGGTATGGGGGCTGTATTGGTTCTACGTAAAAAGGGGATACAACATGTGTGTCAAACAAAATTTGGTACAACTCCCTATACGTGATTGGGATAGGTGCGAACTGGGGTTTTTTTGAGTTCGATCTTGGATTGGGTTCTTGCCTTGGGGAGACCTGATGGCTGGTAGTTACCATCCTTGGCTGGTTTACTGTAATTGGCTCCGAATGACCCTTGTTATACCTACTCGTACTATTCAGTTCCTTTTCCTTTAGCTTCGGGGCTTTTAAAGTCCACTCTCTCCTTTCCTTTGTTTCTGCCAGAACAACTGGTTTGACTCGATCGTCCTCCGGGTTAAATCCTGAACCCATCAGGAAGTTCAACAAGGCCGAAGCATCGGTCTGACATTGAGGTTTGATAATGACAGGTGCCCCTTGCGGAGGCACGTCTGGTTGGGCCGAGACACTTATTGAAGAATAAACTATGTCTTTATCATCATCCACACTGTCGACCACTGGGCCACCCCCTTTTTTAAGCCTTCCAGCTAGTAACTGGGTTAATTGGCTCATCACATTCATTTGATCTCGCATATCCTATTGGATTTCGGTCAATTGCTCCTGCATCTGTATTTGCCTTTGCTCTAATCTCTCCAACCTTTGTTCCATGTCTTCTAGGTTAACTGAAATAATTTAATCTAATTAGGGTTTTTCTACAAATTTTAATGCATGTGATATGATGTAATGCAAATGCATGGAATGAATGCAAAAAGAAAGAGAGGCGTTGATTATGAATTCAATTCCATTAGAAGAACTTTTCTAGAAAATAAATTTCTTTACATAAAACGGATTGCATATGCGGCTTTGTTCTCATAGTCCAGGTGAAAACACCAATCCTTTTCTTCGTATCGTGTAGATGCCTTTTCTAGCTCCTTGTTGCTTGGTCCAGGCCGTACCTCTTCACTCACTTATCCTCCGCGATGTTCATTGAGACATGATGACTCTCGAATAATCCTTGTCGGCTTGAATCTTCGGGCAAAGTCTTGTATTCTTCTGCGGACTATCAGCCTTCTCTCGTTGTTTACCTAGACTATGTTCGAACGACCGTATTATAATCCACTTTATCAAGTAACCCATTTCCTTATGACAAGCTCTTCTATTTAGAAATCGAATATGAATCAACACCTCATTTCTAAGATGATGCGGTGCGATGCAATGCAATGCAATCATAAACAAAACAAAACATGTTAGCACAGGAGAAATAAACAACAGAATAAAGTACCTAATCGTGTGACCACTAGGGTTTGGCGTGGCTCTACCTAGGGTTAGCTCTTAGGTCTCTCTATATGGGGTTTGGTTCTAAGGTAAGGGTACCTGAACCGGTAGATTCCTCGATCCTCACCCATTATAGGGTCATACGGACCGAGTTCGATTCAGGGGAATACATTTCCCTATGGCTGCACGGAGAGGAAAATCTCACGAAGACATAGGTACAGATGTATCCCGAAAGCGATTCACTATCCTGCACGGAGGTGAAAACCTCACGAAGGAGTAGCTTCTCACTCCCACTTAGAAGGGTGTGACCTGACGGTCATGCAATGCAATGTGTGGAGATATACAAAAACTTGAAATACAAAAACATGAATAAAATGATGACAAACCGTAACAAAAAACGGATGAAATGCAATGAAATGACCGTATATTAAAACTAAATTTTCAATTTTCGACAAAAAGACAAAAGTTAATCAATTCACGGCTTGACTATCTTATGTCCCCAGTGGAGTTGCCAAGCTATCGTAACCATTTTTTTGTAAAACGGGTCGACTTTGGTTTTGAAAATGAAAACGAAAAACGGAAGTCGCCACCAATCCTTTTTGATGAGGTGTGATCGGGTCACCTCATAATTCGGTCATTTTAATAATAGATTTGATTTATTAAAACAACAGTTTTGGTCTACGGAATTTAGAAAAAACGGGTTTGGGAGTCGATTACGCACGAGGAAGGATTAGCACCCTCGTAACACCCAAAATTGGTACCTAATTGATTATTTGATGTCTTTATGTCGGAAATTTGAAAAGATTTTAAAATACGATCCTCTTTATTTATTTCTCAAAATCCACCTTTTACAATCGGATCTTGGCTCTTTTTATAGCCATTTACAGTTTTTTCATACTGTTTAGTGTCCTTGTTTCGTATTTTGCTTCGTTGCTTTTTCTTTGCTCTGCTGCCTTGCTCTATTTTGCTCTGCTTTGCAGGTTTTGATGGAGTCAACGATGCCAGTAAGCCATTTTGGTGCAAGGCTGGGCAGAGGGCGCGTTAGGGGGGCCTCGGGACGAGGTGCTTCGGGACGAAGCGAGGGCACGGCGTTCGAGGGGCTGCGGCGCATGGAAAGGGATTAGGGTTTTTTTTTTTCTGATTTGTCTTTAGGTTTTGGGCTGTCATTTGGGCTTAGGGTTTTGTTATTGGGTTTGTAAATTTTTTTGTTTTATTTACTGGGCCGGGCAAAGTTTGGGCTCTACAATATATATATATATATAGAATTTTAGAATTTTTTTTTAAAATATAATATAGATAATATTAAAAAATAAAAAGGAAGACTGGCATGATGCATTCTAATACCACCATATGTCAATCTTTATTTTTTTAACGTCGTGGGCTAATTTAGATAATAGAAGATAGTTTTAAGTATCAAAGTGAGAAAAAAAAAAAAGAAGAAGACACCAAAGCAAGAAAACATATATAATTCGAGAGCTAAAGTGAGCATTAAATCTAAATATTATTATAATATTTAGAAATCTCTAAAGGGTTGTTTAATTCATTGAATATAAAATTATGACTTATAATTTTACATTCTGAAATTATATTATATTGTTTAGATTTTAACATTTTGATCATTTCGTAATATAGGATATCTTATTATGATTTTTTTCTTAAGTAATCTAAAATTTGCGATAGAATTTGAATTTTTTTAAAAATATCTTATATTTTTATTATATTTTAAGACAAATTAAAATATAAGAGTTATATGACGTGGGCAAAGCATGGACAATTAAAAAAGCACAGTAGAAAAGGATTTGGAAACAGATTTGATGTCTTATCTGTCCAAGAATCAAAGAAAATCCATTTGGCAAAGGCATCATCAGTCGGCCACTGCATGGCTTAGCCCTCTCTTTTTCAGTATCTTCAATTACCTCTGCCCTGCTGCTTATTTATCATTCTTGATAACCATGAAAATTGTAACCAGTCATTTGTAACCAAAGCTAAGCCATGCCCACCATTCTCTCTTTGATTTAGAGAATTTATCATATTTAGTTTAGAGAATGGTCAATATAGTATTTGGTATCTAAGTTTGATTTCAATATTCAATTTGGTACTTAAAGTTTTTTTTTTTTTTTTTAGTTTCAATTATGTATTTGAGTTTGGTTTCAATGTTCAATTAAGTATTTGAACTTGTTCTTGTCCCAACTAAGTACTTATAGTTTTTTACTAGAGTAGACGTGTCAAATATTTATTGGGGTAATTGATGATATTTGATCTAAATACCAAATTATACATTGAAACTGAACTCAAGTACCAAATGACATATTAATCCTTTAGAGAAATTACAATGAGATTTTTCCGCTATGTCTTTTGTTTTATTATATTTCAAAATATTGTTTTGTTATATTTCATAATGTGTTTTTTAATAAATTTAGACCTTTAACATTCGTAAATGTCGAAATTAGACCTAAAGTATTGATTTAAGTAGTTATTGTTGATAGATAAAATCACCCACTTTAATTAAATGCAACCTCAACATTCATTGGTGGAGCCTTGGCCCCTTAGTTAAATGATATAATTGCCCTTTAGGCCCCTTTTGAAACTAATACTTTAATTTAATCATTTTTAACCCTATAATTAAATTTTGGTCCTCTAAAATTTAATAATTTGATTTAAACCATTCTAACATAAAATATTTAACTTTGGCCTCTCCAAAAATTTTAATTTAATCTTGGCCCCCAACTCAAAATTCCTAGCTTTGCCCCTACCGTGGTTATCAAGGCGCACCCTATATATATATATATATATATATATCCCACTCCCTTAGTTTGCACCTAAATTTCTCAACCTAAACTCTTTATTTCCTACTTTTAACCTTAAATCTTCAGGTCTGCCTTCAATAGGAATTTGATGCTCTGTACGAGCAAATAGAAGACAAATTACAAAGGGATACTAGAAATGTGCGGCTTTAGAATTGTGCAAGAGTTATTTGCCACTTTAGTTGAAAGATTGAAACTTTTTCATTTTTCATGTGACAAAGCGACAATAGCGCTTGAAGATATAACTCTAATAATGGACCCTTCAATCAACTAACAACTAATAACGATAATGAGTTCATTCTACTTGTTCTCATCATACTATGAATTATTGGGCACAGTTCCCACATAGAATAACCACTAATAAAGTTCAAATGGTTGAAACCATTCACTAAACCGCTATCACATGCCCATGCAACTCCTAATGAGATTAATTGATATGCCAAAGCTTGCATGTTCTATGTAGTTGAAGAAATGTTGCTGGCAGATAAGTCGTTTAATTTCGTAGATTGATGTATTTGAATTTATCGAAAAACTTTGACATGACTAAAACATTTAGTTGGTGGTTAACTGGGAACATATCTTTAATGCATAAAGATTTTATGATAGCAACTTGTTTGCAATTCCTTTACAAGGCATTTGTTCTATGAGCTTTGTCCTACTCGTACTAATATGAAGGAAAACCTTTGCAACACTACTCATTAGTGTGCAATTTTGTTTTATTAACTCGTATATCTCAAAGTGCAATTGAATCACCTAATCAAAGTTTTGTGGTTTGAGTTGAGATCGTTTTATAAAAAGTGTGTAGATCTTTGAGGAGCATTTTGACTTAAATTGAGAAAGGACTTCTTCAACTTACGAATTCATATGAATATATATTCAAGTACTAGAGTATTGATGATTTATTGTTGTAACTATCTAAAATGATTCTAGATTATGATTTTTGAAATTCTAAGTATACTTTGACTCATATTTTCAAAATATAATTACTTTTGAATCTAGAATTACATAGAGATCCGAAAGGTTAACCATAATCAACAAGACCCTAGGGTGGTGAGGCAACCAACTCAATGTGGAATATGTAGAAACGAAGGCCACAATTGACATTCAAAGGCTAGGAACAATGGGTGGTGCATTTGATAATTAAACTATGACTTTTTTGTTAATGAATTAATATTTTATTTATTGCTAAATTTAATTGTTATTTACGGTGAGTTTTAAGTTTTGAAGGGTTTAATTGAAGTTTCAAAACTTTTAAAGGGCTTAATGAGAATTTCTAGTGAGATCGGTTTCATTTTTTGGGTTTTTTTATTCGAATTTTTCATTTTCTGAATTAAAACTGAATCAATAGATATAAGAAATCGATTATTACCGAACCGTACTAAATCAATTTGATTTGGGTTTCCAAATTATTTTCGGACTTTGAACTTTTGGACTTTATTTAGATAAAATTATTTTTGGATTTGAACTTTTCAACTTTAATTAGATAAAATTATTTTTTAGATTTATTAGACATTATTTGATAACTTTAATTTTTTTTCAATTATACATAAAATATCAAGTACCATATTCATAAATAATCTCGAAAATCAATAATTATAAATGTTTATTAAAAATGTAATCAAACACTGATTTAATCACTCTCAATCTTCACCAAACATAACCAAATGTTAAATTATTTGTATTTTATAACTCTTATGCTATGTTTGGTAGGAACATTGTTTTTTACACATGCTTTAATATATGGGTTAGCAATAAACTAATTCAGTCGGTTATATTTAGCTACTCTTATGACTTGTTTTTAGCTAAGAGAATGAAAAATTTTCGCTTGTTTTGAAGATGTCTTATTTTTTTACAAGAGTTTTTACTCATCTATCTAATTTTAAGTTTAAATTTGTACTAATTATTCCTTATTCTACTTCTAACAATTGTAATACATGCGTAATAAATAAGCTTTTTTCTCATTTTATTTTCTTCATATTATTACACCAGTAATCAAACGAGGCGTTAATATGTAATGACAACAACAACAACAACAAAAAACCCAACTTGGAAATGTTAATAATGATAACCAAAATTTTAACAACAATAATAATAGAAAAAAACACAGTACATAACAAGTAAAAAAGAGATGAACACTTGAATTCTTGAAAGTTTTAACAATAATAATAAATAAGCAATGAATTCGTGAGATTGAAATTGAAATTAGATTTAATGTTTATTCTTTTATTTAATTATAGAATATGTAAAAGTATAATAAAACTATATTTAAAATTTTGAAGCAATGAGTTTTGTTTTGTGTTTTAAATGGGTTTTTATATCGGGCTTATATGTTAAAAATATTGTTTTTTTTTTTTGAACCTTTTAAACGGCTTTTTTTAACTTTTCGATATCCAATAATAAAATAAACTGGAATCGAATTGAATTGATATGATTTAATGATGTTATCTAATCGAAACTAAATTGAAATATAAAAAATTCGAATTGAACTAAATTGCCAATTCGATTCGAATCCTCTCGATTTTTTTATCAACCCTCCAAATATATTTAATCCATTGGTATGCCCTACATATATTTATCATTAAAAAGAAGTCCTTTTATGGTATTGATACATAGAAGGGTAAACAATGAACTGATTTGTCAAAAAAAAAAAAAATACTACGCATATATGTGTTTTAATAATATGTCTAAGTTTATTAGTAAAGAAAATAAATCTGAATTTCGGACATGATTTCTAAAGGTAAAGCGAACTTGAGCCCAAGGTAAAGCCAATGTATGGTCCATAGATAGGGATGGTAAAAAATTATGATTTTGACGGGTTTTCGTTTGATCCGATTCGTTAGGGTTAGATTTTTTTAAAAAAAAAATTGAGTTCGAAGAAGGCCAAGTGAAATTAGAAAAAATAATCCGGTTGGGTTAAGTTGGGATCGGGGTAAATCTGTCCCGCTCCGTCTCAAGATGTCGAAACATTTTTTATGTTTGGAAAACAATGTCAACTTTAAAAATGAAAATAGAGTCGCCATCAATCCTTTTTGAGGTGTGATCGGGTCACCTTGAGATTTATCGTTAAAATTTTGATTTGTTAAAACGACAGTTTTGGTCTACGAAATTTAGAAAAACAGGTTCGGGAGTCAATTACGTACGAGGAAGGATTAGCACCCTCGAAACGCCCAAAATTGATACCGATTTGATTAATTAATGTCCTAATATCGAAAATTGGAAGAGATTTTAAAATGCGAATCCTTGAGAAAATGTTTGGATAATTCGAATTGGATATCGAAATTCTCTTGTTCCGAAAGAATGAAATATCACATCCAGCACGTTAGGATACGATGTTTCAAACCCTTGACACCAAGATCATTTTATGATTTCCAAAATTCATGCATTGCAATTTAAAAAGGGTATTCCGCTATTTGGCCAAACGAAAAAACCGAAACCCAGCGCGTTAGGGCACGATTCCTCGAATTTCCAGACATGAAATATTGCCTTATTTTTGAAGTTAAGAAAACACGGCCAAAATTTTAAAAGGATATTTAGTCATTTGGACGAACGAAAAACCGAAACCCAGCACGTTAGGGCACAATTTCTCGAAACTTCCAAACACGAAACATTGCCTTGTTTTCAAAAGCTCTTAAATAAACGATTATGAAATTGACCGAGAATGCATTTATTCGATTTGTTTGGGGTAAAAGTGAAATGACCAATATCGGCCAAAACGTTGGAGTTTAAACCATAATATAATAATAATAACCACGCAAGCATAATATCGAGCATGAAATAAAAATACATGGTACTAATACTACACAGGAGGGAAAAAAAATAGTACATATCAATCCAAATAAACAACATACATGAAATGAAAAAAACTTATTATAAAAATATATACAAGTAATGATATATAAAAATGTTTGAAATAAACAAAACTATATAATAAAGTAAGGACTTTAAAAGAGAAATTATGTATAATAAATTTTAAGAATATATGTACATAAATAGATTTAGGAAAAAATATATACACAAAATAACGTGAAATCAATAATATATATATATATAGAGTAAAAAACTATTTAGTAGGGATAACATATATATCAAAAAATGATAATAATAAAATAATTCTAATAATACTAATGAATATAGTAATAATAATGAAGCTAATATATAAAAAAAAAATTAGTGATAATAATATTAAAATAATGATCATAATAGTAAAATAATATTAATACTAAATTAGTAATAATAATAGTACTTATAATATAAATAGTAATGAAAATAATAATAATAAGTGACAGTAAAAATAAAATAGTATTAATAATAAAATAACAGGAATAATATTAAAAATAATAAAAAAACAATAGTAATAAATATAATAGTAATAATAACGGTGACAAAAAAATTATAATATAAATATTAAATAACAATGATATTTAATAATAATAATAAAAGTATTAGATAATAAGAATAATTGCCAATAGTAATAAAATATATAAAAATATTGAATAAAATAACACAAAAAGAAGATAATAATAAAAAAATAACCGAAATTAAAACAATGGGGCCAAATTGGGATTAAAGCAAAATTATGAGGCTAGATTATAATAAATAAATAATTAAAAAGGATTAAAACCAAAAGAAGCGAACAAGCCGAGGGCCAAAAGGGAAAAAATCCCAATTTCTGGACACGCGTCCTTTCCCTAGAGGATCGGCGCATCAGGGACCAAATTGAAACGCCCAGCAAATTGTTGTGGCCGAATTAAAAACAATAAAAGGTAACAAATGGACTAAATTGAAGCAGTTTGAAAAAGCGGAAGGACCAAGGATGTAAATAGCCCATTTGGTAAAAACGAGCGAACCCGCCTTGCGGGTCGGGTCGCGCGGGCTAGATATAGGCAAAACGGCGCCGTTTTGAGCTATTGAACTCAACCCTAAACGACGCCGTTTAGGGGGCGTATAAAAGTTGAAATTTTTTTTAAAAATCTTCATTTCCTTCATTTCAGCAGAAAAAAAAAAAGCTTTCAAACAAAAAAACTCTCCCCTCCTCCTCACGAGCCCAGATTCCGACCAAAGCTTCCGACGAATCACCGCCATCCTCCGCCACCGTCGGCCACCGCGCACGGTGGTTGAAACTCCAAAAATAGGTAAAAATTTCCTTTTTTTTTGTAAATGTATTTTATATATATATGGTTTTTTTTTTAAATAGAAACGAAAAAATTTATATGCGAGTAAACAGATTCGAAAAAAGAAAAATAATGAAAAGAAAAAAAAAATAGAAAACCTTTTCTTGATTTTTTGGATTTTGTATCTGTAACGAGTGTAATGTATATTGCTCTTATGTATCTAAAAAAAGTGTTTATTTCGACTTTTATAACCTTTTTTTCAAAGTTTTCCCTATTTTGTAGGTACGAGCGTCGTGGTGGAGAGGGGCTCTTCACACGGGCGTGGTGGAGGCGCGCACGACGCGGAGTGCGTGGGGGTGAAATTTCTTGGTGCTGCGCGGGAGGGTGGTTCTTTGGACGTGCGTGTACTGGGTTCTTTGCTAGGGTTTCAGTGCATGTTGTGATTTAGGTAGTGGGCTAGCTAGGTTTGGGCTTTAGGATTTGGGCCATGGACTGTTTTTTAAATTTAGACTTTATGTTTATTGGGCCCGGGCAAGAAATTGGGCTCTACACAATATATTTGTAAAAATACTCTTAATATACTTTTTACTTTCAATAAATAAAGATATTAAGTTTTAAGTCTAAACTCAAAAAAATTAATCTTATTTACTTCAAAATAAAAAAATAAAATAACTAAATTAAATATGGATCATGTTAGGACAAAGTCAAATTTTCTATTAAATTTTAAATTTAAGTTCGGATACAGGATAAATTTTGTTTGAGTCAAGATGAAATCGAAATCAAAACGGATTAATTATGTTTCGATTTGTCCACCCTTCCTTGTTGCCATCATAGATACAATCATAATTAAGATAAAAAAAAAGTGGAAATGATTTCTTTTGGCTAGACAGAACCCTTTTTTGGCTTTTTTTATTTTTTTATTCTAATAATATAAAAATAATAAATTATCCGAAATAGAATAAATTAATTATTTAATTACGAAAATAAATATCATGTAGAGTAAGCAGGCAAAAAATACTAGTCAGGCGGCACCGGCTGATTACTGTGTATTTTTATCTATTTTCATAATTATTAAGTAATTAATTTATTTTTTTATATTATTAGGGTAAAACACCTAATTATATTTTTCTTCAAAAAAAAGTAGGCCGACATACTAATAAAACCTGCAGGCCATTCGGATTTTCCGACAGGGAATCTTCTCTTTCCTTTTAAACGCCAAATGGGTTGAACAAGTGTTTATACACTTTTGGATCTAAGATTCTGTAATTAAAAAAGAAGAAGAAGAAAACAATCTGTTTTATTAATTAAACAAATTGAAATAAAGGTGAATAAAATATACTGGAGTGAAGACCAGATACAGATCTGGATCGTGCCCTAAGTAAAGCCCATAAAAGAGTAGCACTTCAATTCTTCAAATCTTTTTTTTTTTGCTTCAGGTAAATCTTCTTTGTGGTTGCTTCGTTGCTTGTATTTGATTACAACACTATTATCAAAGGCTTTTGTTTTAATTCTTCGAATTATCCTTGTCCTTTATCTTTTTTTTTCATGTTAAATTTATCAAATGATTGTTGCAATAATTGTGCTTGTTTCTTCATTGAGAAAGTATAATTGGGTGTTGAAGATTATGGAAAGATATTGGATTTCATTGGGGTTAATCGTTATTTGATTGTTAATTTGAACTGGATTTTGTGATCATGATGAAGCATCTTTAGGAACTGTTGGTGTAGCCAAAGCAGTTTTGTAGGGTTGAGGATTTTATTATTTGGTTGGTTGATGAATTATACTTGCTTATAGAAGAAGGAAGTTGGTAGATGGAATGTTAATTCTACTGTCTGACCTTTTTTTTCTTTTTTTTTTTTAATTTCTTTTTACGATCCAGAGAATCCATGAAAGTTCCATTGGTAATATCTTTGTAAATTGTGATGCATGAAAAACGGCCAGTTTTCCGAAAGCTAGTCAAGTATATATGTTATCACCTTTGTTTTGCTTAACTTTAAGATGAAATAAACTATTAGTCGTGATTCTTTTTACTACTATTTAGTTTTTATATTATTATTTATTACAACACAAGTACTGCCGTTGCTGATATTTGATATTAGAAAAAGGGTGAAGGGTTTTGATATATAAGCTATTACACAAAGTCTTATAAGAATCTTGAACAATTTTTGCAATTATGAAGTGAGTTTGTGAATGTCACTGATATCAAGCATTGAAGAACTGAAATAAATGAAAATAATTGAATTTTTTATTCACAGATCATGATATCAAATTGAAAGTTAAAAGGTTTTGAAATGTTTCTTTTCCTTTTATGAAGATCTTTGAAGATTTATAATTACTTCTTTGTCACCAACAGAAGCCATAACACATTGCAGTCTTATCACTATTATATAACCATGTCAAGGAGGCCTGTAAATCCTGCTCGGCGCTTTGCTGATGGCGGAAGCATCCCTTTTGTTGGTTCAGTACAGTCTAAGACACGTTCATCACCATTCTTATCTATTGGGCTTTTGGTTGTGGTAACTTCAACTTCCATCTTGCTTTTTGTCATCTTTGTTTTCTTCATTTATGTCACTTTGTGTTAGAATTTTACTGTCAATAATGGTATTTTTGGTTCGCTGCCACGTTCATTTTCTTGTTCTTCATCTCTGATAGCTTTCTTAATAGAATGTTTTTAGTTATACTGTAAAGTGCACCTAAAATGCAAGAATAATGATCAACTCGCTTATTGAAATTTCAGGGTGCAATTCTTCTGATTGGCTATTTGCATTATGGTTCAGGTTTATTTTTTCTGCCCTCTTTTTGAACTTTTTTTTTCCTAGATGCAATACCTGAGTTATTAAGGTTCATGAAGTAATCTCTATATCAGGCTAATTGAGCTACTGAGATTGAAAAATACTAGCTCTTGTCTTCCTAAATGACTTGTAGTTATGTGCTTTCTTTTATTTCTGTTTTCAGTTAATTATTTCTTTTGTTGGTTTCCAGGGGGATCCACCAGTGTAAAAGAGGCACTAAGTAAAGTTGAAGGTAAATGCTTATATTATCTTGTTATTATAGTTCCCAAGTTTCTGAATTATTGGGGTACGAGTATGAAGTGGTGTTGATCTATGATGCTGCAGTGCAGTCTATGAGGAGGTTATGCAAGAATGACTTTTAGAATGAATCAGTAAAGTTTCCAAATATTTCCTGTTTGATTTTCTGCTAGTTGTATATTACTAAATGATCTGTAAATGGGATTCTCAATATTGAAATGCCCACCTAAATGGATTTCCTAAATTTTGGAACTTTATCAATCATCTGCAGTTCGATAACACTTTAGGATAAATTTACTTTTACATGCATATTTCTTTCATTGGCACTTGTAAATGGTAGAATGAAATGGTAATTTTGCTCTTGAGGATTCGAGGTTGCAATTATTCAATTTATTCTCTGCCTTTCCAAATTGTTGGAGTGTCCATTTCCCAAAAGGAAAGATGAGGAAGTTTGTACTGCACATTTTGATGAAATTGCAGGTGGTTCTTCATGCACATTAGAAGTTCAGAGAGCACTACCTGTTCTGAAGAAGGCTTATGGTGACAGCATGCATAAGGTACTGCATGTAGGCCCAGATACTTGTTCAGTGGTCTCCAAGTTATTAAAAGAAGATGATACTCAAGCCTGGGGTGTGGAGCCATATGACTTAGATGATGCTGATGCTGGTTGCAAAAGTCTTGTGCATAAAGGCATCGTGCGTGTGGCAGATATCAAGTTTCCTCTTCCATACCGTGCAAAATCCTTTTCCCTAGTCATTGTGTCAGATGCCTTGGATTACTTGTCTCCTAGGTACCTTAATAGTACTCTTCCAGAACTGGCGAGGGTATCATCTGAGGGTGTTATTATATTTTCTGGTAATGTCCTCATTGTGTTTTGTATGTTTGAAATAAAATAATATTTTATTTTCAATATTTGTCTGCATGTACTAAAAAGAAAACCAAAACTCAAACCTGATTTGACTAGGGCATGGAGCTTTCGTTAGCTACTTCATGTGATGAAATACTAACTGGGCTGAGATTGCTAATTTCTATACTAACCAATATCATAAAGTTAATGGCACTTGACTTTTTTTAAGTTTTTTAATATTGCAATCTTGCATGCTACTTTTATGTTTCATAGTTACTTAATTCAGGTTCTGTACTTTCCTGCTGATGCATGTATGATTCCTTGGGCAGGTTATCTAGGTCAGCAGAGAGCTAAGGTTACAGAGCTATCCAAATTTGGTCGTCCTGTAAGTGTGATTGATCACATTTTGTATTTTGACTAGAGTCTAAGGTCAACTTGAGCTAAGATAAGTTAGCAGTAGCATTTGCTTGAAGTGAAGCAATGAGTCCAAATATGCTGTGGGGTGCTCTGAATTTTCTTGCCATGCAAATGAATAAAACCTGTGGGATTTAAACTTGAAGAAGCTTTCTGATACTGTGAAATCTATGTTTATTTTTTTTTCATTTTTGTGAAGGCCAAATATCGAAGTTCAACTTGGTGGATAAGATATTTTGTTGAGACTAAACTAGAGGAGAATGAAGCCGCTGCAAACAAGTTTGAACAAGCATCAACGAAGAGGTCATACAAGCCAGCTTGTCAAGTTTTCCACTTAAGGTCGTTACATTAATGGCATCTAGTTGAGACATTCCACCCATCAAGTCGGGCTCATCGATCTGAAAAGCATCCTCCTTTTACCCAAAGGGTAAACAGTGTTGTGATTAACAAGGCCTTTGGAGTAACTCAGATTTTTGCTTGAAGTTTTAATGGTGGAAGTGAGTTCACTTGGAAGTGTACTACATCATGTATTATTATTTCTAGTCTCCAGACAATTTTTTTTTTTTTTTGTTTCCAAGTGAGGTTTTATGTCATCCCAATTTTCTGTTTTTTTTTTCCTTAAAATATTTGTGTTCTACACATTGTGCCCAAGTTCATCGTTTTGGGCATCGGCCCTAAAAATCACAGAAAAGGAAAAAGAAAAGGTAGTTAATGCTTAGCAAATTTATTTAGTGTTCAAAGGTTAACGATTGCCGCCATGGCAGCAGCAAATGTGCTCTCATCTCTTTTCCCCTTATTCTCACTCGTGTGCTTCATCTCAATCTTTTGCCTTCTCTCTCTTTCTAGAAAAGCCTCCATTTCTTCTTCTTCCTCAACGCATCCCCACTTCCATCAAGTAAAACCCACCATGGTCACCGGTAACATCGAGCCCAATGCCACCTCCGGATCTAACCCTTATACGTCGAGCAGCTCTTCATGCGAATGTGAGATTGGATCGATATGACAGTAGCTGCAAGGAAATATTCAAAGGATGGAATTGCATTTTCGAGATATCGTTAAGTGGCGTTGGAAATCTCGTAACTGCCATCTCCCGCCCTTCGATCCTCTCAAGTTTCTTCACACTTACAGGGAGACTAATATCGGTATTCTCACCTCTCACGAGATTTTGAAATTAGAGAAAGTACGAGCAAAATTGAGTTGTTTGTTAGTATGTTTTTGTGAAGCTAATTGAAGCAATTAGGGTTCTATTGTCTATTCTTTTTCTTTTTTGTTATGATGGACTCTGTTTTGATTATGTTGCGCTTTTATTAGTTAACCAATATTCAGCAGTGTAGGGTTTGTTGGTTATTCCCTAAACAGAAACATGTTTGTTTCTTTGTTTTGCGCTCTGAGACGTGTGGCCGGTGATGTGAAGAAATGGCGTCCGGCTGGAGCTGATCGTGGCTTTACTTTTCTTCACTATAATCTTACCATTGCATATCATCGAACTAATCTTTTGGCACGCTATGGTAGGTAAGCTTGTTTTAAGCCTTTATTTTTAACCATAGCTAGTAGGGTGTTTTGCTTTGTGTTTTTGTTCCACGGTCTGGACTGGAGTTTGGAGTGACTGTACTATTCTTGGTAGCGATTAATGTGGTTCACTCTGCCTTGTTTAATGCAGCTGGTCAGCTAATAGTAATGGTGGCAAGTTGGAAGATCTTGGATATAAAGAGGGTTATAGAGTTGATGTTGATATTCCGGAAGGCACTTGGGAAAAGGCTCCAGGCTTCCATGATATACTCATCTTTAACACAGGACACTGGTAGTTTTTATTTTCCATTTTAATATGTTATAGACTGTTGATGATATGGTAACATATGTTTATGTTCTTGTTTGTTGGTCCTGAGTTTTCCTTTTTGATTCTATGGTCATGTTAAACAACATGCCAAAATTGGATCCTAATGCATGCTAAGATGTTGTTGAGCTTGGATGTCGATATAGCAAGATATATGCAATACTCACAGCGTTTTGGCACTGGTTGTGTAATTTGTGAATATGCTGGTTCCTGGTCACAACAATTTCTTGTTATTCCAATCTATATGTTTCCATGTAGTATCAGAGATTCCAGACTTAAATTACCATTTTGATTTTTCTTCCATAGGTGGTGGCTCCTTCAAAATTTGACCCAATCAAGTCACCCATGCTTTTCTTTGAAAAGGGTCTGCCCCTGATCCCTCCTATTCCTCCCGATGTTGGATTTGATAAGGTTTTGAAACACACGGTATGTTATAGCACATGGTGTTTAATGTAATTTAATTTTTTAATAAGATTCACACAGGGTGCTTTTGAAAGAAAGCTTATTTGCTTGCTGCTGCCTGGACAAACTCAGATCGAGCTTGAACTGACTGAATGCTCCTATACCTTGTCCTCTTAGATGCATACTTTTCTGTCTAGAGAACTCTCAGCTTTGGCAGAGCTATACCTACTAATTTTCCTTTGTTATGATCATCATTCTGAGTAATTTGGAATATACTCCTATGATGTGAACATCCCTGATTAATATATATATACATATACGTATGTGTGTATGTGTGTGTTTACCCACTCATAATGTGTTATATTGTTGATTAGCAGATACGGTTTGTGGAGAAAACAATGCAACCCAGTGCTATTAAACTTTTTCGTACACAATCAACCAGACATTTTGAAGGAGGTGATTGGGACCAGGGTGGTTCATGTCAGTGGTTACAGCCTTTATCACCAAAAGAAGTGAGTCTCTTTCAATTATCACTATTATTTTCTAGTCACACTGAACATTATAATTGGTTAATTAAAGTGTGACATGCATTTTATTATAAGTTGAACTACTTTCATCTATTTTTGAGGAAGAAACAACTCGTGTGTTGGTTTGTTTATGCTCGGAATCAACGTTTGAAAAGGTTTGGATCCATTTTTAGGTGGAAGAACTCTTCTCATTGACGAAAAATGGTACGAATGTGGAAGCACGCCTTGTGAATCTACACCTGTACAAGTCTCTCAAGGGATCAAATTCCCACATCTTTTAGATATTACCCGCATGAGCGAGTTCAGAGCAGATGCCCATCCTTCCACAACTGGAGGAAAGAAACATGATGATTGCATGCATTGGTGCTTACCGGGAATTACAGATAGTAACTCATCTTAACAGTCTTAAAATTAGAAACTGATCTATTATTATTATTAAACTAACATCTTACTCTATATATATTTACCGATACTGATTCCTTATTCTTTTAAGAAGAAATTTGTTAATTTTTAAAGTCGTTTCTGGTGATGGTTCAAATTGTTATACTCTGTTTCAACCATGTCTTCATTCTCTATCTCTCTGTATTTTTGCTTGAGAGTTGAGGCTTAAAATATTTTCCTCAAATGGGGTCTATATAAAAGGGCCTCTGTCAAATTAAAGCTTTAAGATTGGATTGTATCAATGGAAATATTTAAGCTATTATTATTCTTTGGCTTTCACAGAGCGCCTGAAAGCAAACATTTCCTTTGATTGAAACTAAAGAAAACCGAAACGAAAATGGCAATTTCCAACGCGAAATGTAGATATTGCATCATAAAAGAGGAGGTCAATCGATGAGCATGGTCCATCCCAGCTTGTCCTCGATCAGACCAGTTTGAATCCCTGTTAGTGTTGCATGCAATTTCTGAGCCAGTGTTTCTGCTCCCAGTTTGTATTCGATCCTACATTAATATGATCGATAAGAAAAACTGATATGGAAGTAGCAACTAAAACGATAACTGTAATCTCCACCCCGGCAGTCAGCATGAAATTGTATTTAATTGAAACATTTGCAGCCAATCATCCTTTTGACAGATTTGAGCAAATAAAGGAATTCTAAGATATTATTATCCTTACCTTTTGCCCTGGTAGGTTATACTTGCAACAGACTTCACAACCATAGCTGTTCCTGTGCAAAAGACTTCTTCAGCATCAAACACCTCCTTGATAGGAATAGCTCGTTCCTCAACCTGACAACCAGAGATCCGGACTCCAGGGTTACTAGGCACGCGAATACATATATATAGATAGTTATTTCTGATGAGTTACCTGGTATCCGAAATCAGATGCAATTTCCATGATGCTTTTTCTTGTGATTCCTGGGAGAATTGTCCCATGAGTTGTTGGAGTTGAGATAACATTTCCCTGTATTTGGATACACATATGACTGTTAATATGCTTCTCTTTTTTAGCAATTTTTCTCATGTCCTTCACCATCCACCCTACAAACTACTCCAACACCCCCATCAGTTTTACCTTGAGAATGAAGATATTGCAAGCAGAACCTTCCTCAATGTTGCTTCCAGTCGATGCATCCAGAAATAAGAGATCTGAGAACCCTTTAGCTTTTGCTTCAGTTAATGGCTTGTAAACCTGCATGCACAATAAAAAATTAGTCAACAAAACCAACATTAACACAATCATGCACCAAAAAGAAAAGAAACAGCAAAACCAGTTCTTACGGGCGAGTAATTCGTGACAGCTTTAATGCCTCCGGTACCACCAGGAATAGCTCTATGGACATTGTCTTCAACCATCAAGTTCAGATCACCCTTCAAGAATAAAGTATTATTTAACTCCCATACATGCTTGACTTTTAATGAAGCTTCAAGACAGCAGCATACCTTATGATAATTGCCCACTGGGGAAGCATACACTAAGAATGTGTAATCTGATGATGGTTTCACTCCCAGATTTCGACCAGTTCCCATAAGCAAAGGCCTAACGTATAAAGATCCTCTCCCATAAGGTGGTACCTGTATCATATAAACATTATTAACTTACTACACAAATTCTTTGGCAAGAAGAAGAAATTATTTTCCGGTAGAGTGTAAAGTCTTAAGTTGAATACCCATCTCTTGTTAGCCAGCACAGTCTTTCTGACAGCATCTATGAATTGGTCAACGGTTGGTGATGGCATGCACATTCGATCCGCACCGATCTTCATCCTCAGAGCATTCTCTTGGGGTCGGAAGAGCAGAATCCCCTCGTCTTCCTTCCTATACGCCTTTAGTCCCTCGAATAACCCCTGTTGCCACCATTTGTTTTAGCCTTAGGTGTCCATATCTGAACCGGATAACATAGAATAGCGGTAATGAGTTCTCACCTGGCCATAGTTTAATATTCCAGATGAAGGGCACATCTCAATGTTGGCAAAGCGAGTTAAGGTTCCATTGAAGAACTTTTGTTCCTCTTCAGTGAAATTCATGACGTACATATAATCAGTCTTAGTTAGAGCAAATCCAAGTTCATCCCAATTCACATTCGCAAATTCTGCCTTCTCCCTGCTGTAACAACACAAAATCATTAGAAAGAAAAACAAATCGATATATATAGGCAATGTTAATCTTACCATTCCACCTGCTCTTGTTTGGATAAAGAACCCATTAGAAATGTTAAATTTGTTGAGGAAAAGGCAAGGAAACGAAAATGGGAAGGAAAAACCAAATTGGGTTTTGTTAACTTACTGTGAAACTAGTGAGTGTTGAAGGGTTCATATAGGAAAAATAAATGCATTTTATTTATAAAATGGAAATATGAAATAGGGTACGTGGGATTAAGTTTCCATCGAATTCTTTAACCAAAAAAAGGAAAAATATATATAAAAAATGACACTCATGGTTTCACACCTACCTGAGGAGATTCCCTTTTTAACTGTCCATGCATTCATTTCTATTTGTTTGTATATGCATTAGATAAGTTCAATGTTAAAAAAAAAAAAACTACTGCATTAATTTGTTTTTGTTTTGATTTTTTAAAAATGAGTTTTTAAGGGTTATTTTTATTAAAAAAAATTAATATTTTTTAAAGAAAAACTAAATATTAAACAACTTCAAAGTCGTGGGTTTAAATAGCGCTTAAATGCTTAATAATATTTTCTAATTTAAAGATTTAGAAATTAGAGTAGTTTAAAATTACTATGAATAATAATTAAAAGAAAAATATAAAATATTTCTTTTAGCATAGTCTATACTTTTTATGAAGATAATAGGGGTGTCACGTTATCTTGTATTCAATAAGTTTTTTTCTATATCACTGATACATAATTTTGATAATTTTTATAAATTCTAAACTTTAAACCTTGAATCAAAAGGTCAACTTTAAGATTTAGGATTTAAATTCAAAATTCAGAGTTGTATCAATTAATGTAAATTTTAAAGTTTTTAGTAAGTAATCCAACACAATCTATGTTATAATATCTTAATCAATCATTACTGCATTATGGTTGATTCCTTTGGACCTGGAATAATGTACTACAAAACGTGACCTTAGTAAATGTAAATTAGTAATATTATTTTTCTATTCAATTGAGACCAAGACTTTGGCAAAAAGAATCAAGGAATAAAACCAAGACTCAATTGAAGTTCAATGGGTAAATTTTATGATTTCTTCAACAACCATATATATATATATATATATATAAAATAGCCAGCTTTATAGGTGTAGTTATGATCTTAATTTGACCAAGTTTTATTGATTGCATTGCCATTGTTACCTGTAAATTCTGGATTCCCAAGTCTGTAATGGACCAATGAGAGGTGTAGCATAAGGCCTTGGCTGCAAAATATTAAGAAAGAAAAGAAGAGAAGAGTTGAGAAAACAGAGGTTTAAAGTAAATAAGAAGAATGAAATACCTTTAGGTTAGAGAAGAGGGTTTCAAATGTTGGAAGTTGATTCAACTTTGCACAACAAATGCTTCGACTGAACATGAACATGGCTTTTTGGGTTCAAATCTCTGAAACTTGTGGAGAAGATAAAAGGAGCAACTAATGGGGTGGTTAGGAGAAGAGATTGCTTCCACTTATACTCTTTCATTAATGTTTGGTTGTAACCGCATTCATCCCATCTCTATTTCTGTTTTCTACTTAATCATAAAATGGATCTAATTTTATCATTATGTATTGGGTAAACTACACTATTCATCCCTCATCTTTCAACCCATTTCTATTTTCGTCATCCAAATTTAAATTTTTCTATTTCAGACAATACTTATACATTTGATCCTCAAACACATATAATTAAATGATTATTGTATATTACGAACAAGTACAAAATACAATCTTATTTATACTCGTTTATATGTAATTATATTTATAAAGCTCAAATATTCATTTAGGCCACTGAACTTGACACATTCTCTCAAGTTGGTACTTATGTTTTTTCTTGTCTCAAGTTGGCACTCTAATTTTTATTCCGTCAAGAGTTTTGATATTTTTCTGTAACAGTGTTAAATATAAAACACATAACACTCTTAGACTGTGACACAGATGATGCCATAATATGTTTTTTATAAAAACATTTAAAAGTAAAAAAAATATATAATTTATATAATTTTTTAAAATATAAAAGAAATTATAAAATATATATATATATCTAAAAATTTAAAATATTGCAAAAATAAACAAAATGTAAAATTTAAATTAAAAAAATAAAAATCCGAAGAAATTATATATATATTTAAATAAATTGCAAAGAAATTAGATGGAATAAATTTGATGCATGAGTATAGATGATGAGACGAGTTGATAATATTGAAGCGATATTATGTAGTTGTATTTGTGTTCTGTATGTTTGAGGGGCTATGAAACAATAAAAGGGGGAAACCCCTTGAGACGGACACATCCATGGGTGACGTAAAAAATGACAAATAAAATCAGACATGGTAGTGTGAGTGTCCCAGCACATATACTGGACACAGCGGAACCAACTTTTTGCAACCAAAAGACAGAGGCTATCCCAACATATATTGAATAAAACATTCAATTAATTACGCTTTAAATATTTCTGATTTTTCATATTATTTTATAATATAAAAATTCAAAATATTTAAAATGTTAAAAGTAAAAGTAAAAATAAAAATTTTCTTATTATTTTCATGATATAAAAGTTAGGTGAAATTCAAAAGGATTTGAAATATTTTACTATAATTATTTAGATTTTTTAAAAAATTATCATACTCGTATTTTATTCATAAAAATTAGTGAACATAATTTAAGATCACACAGGCAGACCCACAATGAAAAATACAACGGGGCCCAATAAAGTTAGTCTGACCATACGGGTTAAACAAAGCTAACCAACAAAATAACCCAGAAACAAAAATAAAACAGAAAAAAATAGATAAAAAAAATCCTAGTTTGATCAAAGCTAACACCCGCTAAATGTCATCATTATTCATTTTGATGGTTCATGGGCCGGGTCGGGTCGAGTTCGGGCTAGTCTCAACTAAAAATTTAGGCCCATTCATCGGGCTCGGGTCGGGCCGGGTCCAAAAAATAGGCCTAAATTTTTTCCCAAGCTCGGCCCATATAGAAAATGTTAAAACCCAGGCCCGGCCCGGCCCGCCCGTATTAAATTTTTATATTATTTTATATAATTTTTAAATATATATAATACATAAAAAATACTAAAAAAATCAAAATAAATATTTCCCAACAAATTGAAAATAAATTTTAAAAAAAATATGTAGACCTAAATAACACTAAGATAGATGTAACTTAACAAGCAAATACCTCTAAAATAATAATAAAATTAACAAATGCCTTTAAAATAATAACAAAATTAACAATAAAATAAGTTTTATACAATATTCAATCAATAACAACAAAATAGTAGCAACATAAAAGTAATATGGTATTAAAATAGGGAGAGAACAACAAGAAAATAACATTCAAAAATAAAAAAAAAAATAGCATATTTTTTTTGTCATTTAGTGAATTCGGGCCGGGCCCGGGCAAAAAATACTTTACCTGAGGCCCGACCCATTTTTTAAACGAGCCTTATTTTTTGTCCAAGCCCATTTTTCAGGCTTATATTTTTGCCCAAACCCTCCCAAATTTCGGTCGGGCCTTCGGTCAAGCCGCCGCCGCCCTACCATGAACACCTCTAGTTCAAGTCCCTAAGAAATAGTTTCCAAAAACCATTAAACCATCACATGTTTCCTCTTTCTCTTCCCAACCTGAGATGCATCCAACAGTCAAACGTCAATCTGGTTCTCTTCTCTTTCGCGATCCAACCTCCGATGCGTCGTGCTCAGGTAGTCCTCCAGTAAGGTAAGTCTGTAACCTATCTCTCATAGCTTCCCTGGCTAGTTCGTGTGCCATTAAATTCACAAATTTTGGAATGTGATTAAATAATATATGATGAAAGAACCTTTTATGATGCTGTTTCTTATCAAAGCCCCTATCACCGACCTATCCATTAGATCTGAATTGCTTTTCTTTAAAACTAATGTCGAATCCCCTTCTACTATTATTGATGCATATCCCATATGTTTCCCCAATAATACTACTTGGAGACACGCGTGGGCTTCTACTGCGAACGAAGAAGCAACCTTCTCGTGAGCCACCGTTTTAGAGACGAGAATCTCCCTAGAAGCATTTCTTGCCACCACCCATGAAACCGATTTGGCCTGTGACACGTCAAATGCCGCGTCGAAGTTCATTTTAATATCTGACCCGTTCGGGGGGCACCATTCCATATTCACACTTTCCTTGGTTAATTTTTTAATCTCACACTCATCCATTTCCTGTACATACCTTATGACCCATGCCTCAATACCATAACCCGTGCTCATCTTCCCTTCATGTAACCCCTTATTTCTATCGGTCCAAATCGCCCATAAAGAGCAGCAAAATATTCGGCATTGCAAACTAGTATTGCTATTGAACACCCAAGTAAGCCACTCCTAACTATCCAAGTTTGTTTCTGTCAATACCCAATCAAGACTTAAACTTACCCAAACTTCTCATGTTACATAACACTCTCATAAAATGTGATCAACGTTCTTAATAACCCCTCCACATTTGGGGCACGCTACCTCCGTCACCAATACTTTTAGGCACAAATTAGCTAGATTAAGGATGAAGTTCCAGGAAATTTTCCAGATTAAAATCTTAATTTTTTCTGGGATATAAATGTTCCATAGTTTTTTGTAAAAAAATTTTAGCTCGGTCTATATATAACTACGACTAGAATTACCTTCATGTAATAGTTTGTAGGCGCTTCACACAGAAAAATCCCCTAAGGGCTCCTCTCTCCAAACCATCATATCATCATGGGCTTCCACTACTAAGGGGATTTTTAATATTTTAACTGCATCATCCCTTGAAAAGGTATAATTAATAAGCTTAATTTTCCATTCTCTTAATTGCGCATCAATTAAGTCCGAAACCATATTGACCTCGTCATTGTTAATGTTTGACAACACCTTATAACATGCAACCCTTGGAAGCCACGCATCAGCCATAATTGAAAATTTCTCCCTGGTTCCTACCCTCCAACACATTCTGTCATGCAGGAAACCCTTACCTGCCCATACACTCTTCCAGGTATAAGAAGGTAGATTCCCTAACTCAGCATTTAAAAAAAATCAGTATTCGGGAAATACTTAGCTTTTAGAACACACAATTATAATGAATTTGGATAATTTATAATGCGCCATCCCTATTTTACTAATAAGGTAACATTAAACTTGGTCAAACTACGAAATCCCAATCGCCCATTCTCCTTTAATTCGCATAGTCGGTCCCATCCACACTAATGGATCCCTCTTTTCCCATGACCTTTTTGCCACCAACATCGAGCCATTATACTTTCCAATTCACCACAAAAGGACTTCGGGAGCAAGAAACATGCCATAGAATAAGTAAAGATAGCCTGCAAGATTGCTTTTATAAAATCCTCCTTTCCCCATTACGATAGAAATCTCACATTTCAATTCTCAATTCTTTGCCTCATACAATTCTTTAAAATCTAAAAAGAAGCTTTTTTTTTATTTTTCCCTACCAAATTTGGCAATCCTAGGTATCGCTCAATATTATTCAAATTCCTTACCCCGAGGATGTCAGACACAACACGTCCAATCCTTTCAGAAGTATTTGTACTATAAAAACAGTGAATTTGTCATAATTCACACATTGCCCAGAACATCTCTTGTATTCCCTTAAAATTGACTTTAAAATTTTCGCTTCCCCTTCACTTGCTTCCCCAAATAGAATACAATCATCGGCAAATAGTAAATGCGAAATTGGAGGGCCCCCTCTACTACTTTGGCACCTTTGATCAAACCATCCCTCAAGGCTAGTCTCATAAGCGACGAGAGACCCTCACTATAAATCAAAAAAGAGAAAAGGACTCAATGGATTCCCTTGTCAAAGCCCCACTGTCGGTTTAAAAATTGCCCCTACTTTCCCATTCACGATTACTGAATATGAGATAGTTGAGTGCATTTCATAATATTCTCCACCCACGAAGTATGAAATCCCATTCGTAGCATCATTTCCCTTAGGAAAGACCATTCAACTCTATCGTAAGCTTTACTCATGTCCAACTTTAGTGTTATGAACCTTTTTTCCCCTATTCTCTTTTGTCAAAAAGTATGCAAAATCTCATAAGCAAGTAGAACATTATCTGAAATTAGCTTACCAGGCACAAAGGCACTTTGAGCGCTATCAATGCAAGCTTCTAATATGTGTTTAAACTGGTTAACAATCATCTTTGTTTCCATTTTATACAGAATATTGCATAAACTAATTGGTCTAAAATTCCCTAAGTTCGTCGGAATGGAAACTTTAGGAATTAACAAAATATTATTAACATTAAAAGATTCCATAGGCATGCTTTTTTTTTTAAAATTCCCAAATAGAAGTTGACTACGTCACTCCCCACAATATGCCAGAACTGTTGGAAAAATAAAGCTGAAAATCCATTATCTCCAAACACCTTTGTTAAACCCATTTCCTTTAAAGCCACAATGACCTCCTCTTTCATATATTTAGCAATTAACTTCGAATTTACCTCCTCTGAGACGCATCTCTTAATTCCAAAAAGGATATGATCAGTATTCCCAAACCCCATTGACAAGAAAAGATTTTGAAAATAGTTTCGAGTAATGTTCTCCATTTCACCCTCATCACTAGTCTCTCTCCCATCTTTATGCCTTAAACTCTGAATAGTATTCCTCATTTTCCTCAGTGAGGCGTAACTATGGAAAAAATCCGTATTTTTGTCTTTTAACTTCAACAAATTAACACGAGCCCTTAGCTCCCAGTACATCTCATCCTTATCAATCTTGAGCTTTAGATGGATTTTTACATAAATTAATTCTACTAAATTCTCATCAATTCTTTCACTTTCCATCAGAACTTCTAATTTTTCCGTCAACTTCTTCTTTTGACTTACCCTTTTGTATTTAATCGAGGCTGCCCATCGTGCTAAACCATGCTGTAACCTATTCAATTTCTCCAATATTTCGTCTTTACTGGACTGCCAAAAACTTCTTACCTTTTCCTCAAAAGAATCTTTCTTCACCCACCATGCCTCAAAATAGGCTTTCCTTCTAGACAACTTAATCAATCTTGTGTATGTTTGAATAAGGAGAGGGCAATGATCTGAAAAAGAGTGCGGCAAATGTTGGATCACTGCAGATGAAAACAAATTAATCCACTTCACATTTGCCACTCCTCTATCCAACCTTTCTCGAATGTTAGTATCTAGCAAATTCTCCTTTTCCCAAGTAAACTAAGTTCCCGAGCACCTCACATCCATTAACTGGCAATTCGCTAAAACATTGCTAAAAGCCGCCATTCTCCTCTCATCCCTTGGTACCCCTCCCACCTTCTCAAAAGAGTAAAAAATTTCGTTAAAATCGCCACATACCATCTAAGGTAAACCCTAGAGCGACTTAAATTTCTCAGCAAGTTCTAAGAAGCCTCTCTATTATGCGCATATGGTGAGCCATAGAATCCAGTGAACCTCCATTGCTTTTTGCCATCCCTTTCTTGTAATTCAACATCTATGTGATAGTCTAAATAAATTTTTAGACTAACTGTAGCATTTTCTTTCCATGCTAGACACAATCCACCTCTTGAACCAACCGATGCGACGTCAATCCAATTTAGAAATCTGTGTCTCCTTCTTACACCCTCCATTCACGCACTCTTAATCTTAGTCTCCATGAAGAAGACCACCTGGGGATTATACATCTTCAGCAAGTGCTGAAGCCTTTTGATAGCCCGTGAACTCCCCCATCCATGAACATTCCAAATTATTATTTTTATTGCGACCGGTCGGCTTGCCCCTTGGCAGCAGTTGATAAAAAGTGGTTTTTTTTTCCAACACTCTCCTATTTCTAATAACCAAAGATCCCATCACCTCCCCCTCCATAGATTTATCACCCTCCCTTCTAAGCCTCTTCTTCCTATCTCCCCCATTCAATCACACAATCTTTCGCATCATGGTCCATATCTGCTTGTTCTTGTGTTTTCAAAGACCCCACATCCAAACTAGATAACCAATTTAGATCCCCCTCTAAATTTACACCCAAGATGGGATCGATAAAACTCTTAAAACCTCTTCTATCCATATTGTAACAGCTCGTTTTCAGTAATATCAGAATAGTGATTTCGGGACCACAATTTTGACAAGTAAATTATTATTTTATTATTTTAATTAATGTCTATGGGATTATATTAAATTCGTATTAAAATTTCGTTAATAAATTTTAATGTTTGCATGATTAATTAAGTAAAAAAGACTAAATCGTAAAAGGTTAAAAAGTTGAGTTCTATTAGTTAAAGGCTAAATGGCTTTGGAAAGGGAAGTAAATGGACTTAAATGGTAATTATACCATATATATTGATAGTGGATGTTTATGGCGTGGTTTAATTGAAATTTTGTTAGTTTTTAAAGGTTAATGTGGTAAATAGGTAAATAAACCTAAAAACAAAACAAAAGAAATATGTATCATCTTATTTTCTTCTCCTTAACCGATTTTAAGAGAAAGAAATCTCCATTTTTGGTAGCTTGGTTCGACTAAGCATAAATTGGTGCATAGTAAGTGTTTTTTATCTCGTTTTTAATGATTTATATGTTTTTGAGATCGTTTTAGCTTAATCTAGCTAGCCCGGGGGTTAATTTGTAAAATTTTCAAAAGGTTGAGGGTTATTCTATGGAATTTTTTGAATAGGTTTTGATGTTAAATGATAGATTATGAATTTGGTTGAAATATGAATAAGTTTTGTAAAGTGATTTTTGATGAAATTGCATTTAAGGATTGGTTTGTGAAAATATTAAAATTTAACGTTAAATTTATGAAATGATAGTTTAATTGAGTTGGTATGAGTCCTTAAATAATTTTGTTAGCCAATAAGTGGGATCCAAATGGTTAGATTTCAAATTACGAGTTTAAGGACTAAATTGTGAAAAAGTTAAAATGTTAGGGGCAAATTGGTAAATTTACATAAATGTGAGTTATGAATTGAATTGAATGTTTGAGGCTAATTGAAGTACTTAATTGAATATAATTATCTATTTAGATTAAGACAAACCTTAACCGGACCTAAATTGAGGAAAGGCAAAAGCTTCGGATTAGTTCGACCTAACTTCTATGCCCTTAGTCATCGAGGTAAGTTCGTATGAACGGTTATCATATTTATGTTATTTGAATTGAATGTTTATTATGTTATTTATAATGTAAATGGATTGATATATAAATGTATCAATGTTTTGATGAATCAACAGATATCGAGTCCCTGTTGAACCTTAGGAATTCGTTGGATACGAATGACATGTCATTAGGGATTTCATGTTTTGGGTGTTGGTCTTGAATTTCCTACCGATGGCTGAGGTCCTACATTTGTTACGGGTTCTTCACAGCTCGTGTGAGAAGCATCGTGTAGTTTATATTTCGACCCACAGCTCATGTGAGCAGGCTCATTTCACAGCTCGTGTGAGCAATGATGTAAAGGAAATGTTATGGTTATATGTAAAGGCACACTTCGTGTGAGCTTTCCTGAGTATCCGATGAAATTTTAGATGGTTCAACAAGCATGAAAAGGGAATGGAAAGGTAAGTATGCAATTGGACTGAATCAAGACTTATTGAATGAAAATATAAGGAGATAAAAGAATAGGGTTACGAGGAGATAAAAGAATGTTAATTCTAATTACTAAACTGACAACCGTTTAATCTAACTTCACAATTGGCTAACATTCTCACACGATCTTGATTCATGAGATAAACAACCTCATCGCCCCTGAAAGGCAAAAGATATTAACACGTAATGCTTAAAGAGATCATTATGATCCATACACCTGTGGTTATTATAATTGAATACTCTCACAGTTCAAACCTTGTTTCTTTAACCATTTCGTCCTCAACTCTTTAACTATTTCTCTCGTTAATGAACATCAACTTAAGAAGACCTCAATAAACATACACCTCAGGCTTCCTATTCACTTGAATCAAATAGCCTAGGCTAACTTCCTCTTTGTTCTTAACACTTTATAATCAATACAATCGTCAGAGTATTCAGACATACCTACTCACAATTGCCTTTATTACGCACATACCGTGCCACACTCCGTACTCATTTCCTTGCGACTCGTTCACAAGTGCCTGTCTTCACGCATTCACATGACTTTAGTATAATTCTCGTGTTCATTGTAGTCCCCTAGGACTTCGACCTCGTGTTCAACAACAATTACTCTATATAGTAGAGTATCATGTATCAATATGATACAAAGCATTCTCAAAATGCTAACATAATCATTGCACTAACCAAATGTAAACTTGCTCAACTTAACTCTCATAACATCTCGTCATAATTCAACAGTGGTAAGGGGTGAGGTCGTAGCGTCCCACAACTTAACTCTCGTGACCACATACATATGATTTACTATACATCATCAATGAAATATCATCATGGTCACACAACTCGTCACAAGTGAGTTTTCACGTTTATCACGCTACAATTGTCCCTATAACTTATACTTTTCGAACTCTGATTTCACTTACTCAAGTTCCACATTAATATCTACTCAAGTACTCAACATTTAACTCTACTTTCTCTTACTATGGCTCATTAATCTAGAGAATGTCTTACGGGTTTTGGGTACGTCGTTTACTTGATTGCCATAGTCCAACTATGGTCTTACTCGTATCACAACATCATAGCCCAACTATCTTTTTACATGTCATCACGATGCCATAGCCTTGCTACGGTCTTACACAAAATCTCATATTAATACCAATGCCATACTCCTGATACGGTCTTACATGGAACTCATATCGTTGCCAATGCCATATCCCATATATGGTCTTAAACGATTCTATACCGAAGCCAGGTCCCAGACCTGGTCATACACGGGATCACTATTTATCACCAATGCCATGTCCCAGACATGGTCTTATATGGGATCACACGTATCGCCATGGTCCAACCATGGTCTTATTCATCATTTTATCATTGAACAACCGTACTCATCCCTGCATTCTACTTAGTCAACTTTCCAGTTTAACTCTCACACCATAATACTCGTAGTTTCATACAGAGTCACGAAATAAAACATTATACATCATCTATTTTAATAGTCGCACATGAGATTCAACTGTGTGGACATATTGATCATACATTGTTCAAACAATCATACATACTCACGTACCCCATTCTCTGGGTAAATTTACTCACTATATGCACCTAACCCAATAGGTTGAGTATATAACACCTTATGCACATCCAGCCAATGCAGATAAGCTTCTCATTTCATGCATTATCACACACATGTCATATACTTCTACTCATACCTCTTTGAATCTCATCATTGTATAAGAGCATTTCAATTTCCCCATTATCACTTACAACATTATCGGATTTAGCTCGGTTGGGAACCATCACTATTTTAACAAAACAATTTCGTTAAAGCCGGGAGACATCACACTATCACGGTCCACATATGGCATGTATAGCTAGACTCTTACTCGCGCTAGGTTAGTCCTAGAACCGACTAAACCATAGCTCTGATACCACTAAATGTAACACCCCTTACCCGAGTTCTACACCGGGAACCGGGCCTGAGGCGTTACCGAACTCAAACCACTTGATCGCCACATAGTCTCAACGTAATTACTCTCTATACCCCCAGTCTCGACTTACGAGACCTCACTCATACGTACGAAAGCTCTCGAGACTAATCCATAACTTTCTGGTTTCCTTAAAATTTTTTCTCTTCTAAACAGGTCTTACACGCCCGTGCAAGATTAGACACGCCCGTGCATAGGCACACACGCCCATGTCCCCAGACCGTGCCTAAAAACCCAGTATTCTGCCAATTTGCCCACGGTTAAGGCACACGCCCATACATTTTGAGAACACACCCATGTACCCTGTCACACGTCCGTGCCTTTATCCTGTGGTCGACACTGACTAATCACACACGGTTTTGACACGCCCGTGGGCCTAAACCGTGTGTCATACCTTAGTATTTTGACTTATTCAACACGGCCTCGGCACGCCCGTGTGCTTTAACTGTGTGACCATTCCAATTCTAATTTTAAAGTGCAGACTTTACACGGCCTGGGCACACGCCCATGGCTTGATTGTGTGTCTCACACGGCCTAGACACATGCTCGTGTGCCTACCCATGTAAACCAGAACAAGGCTAATTGCCAAGCTCTTTGCATCCCTATAGCTTACACAACTTATACTCATCCATCACATTCATAATCACTCAAATTGAACTGTCATCCCACATAGATAAATACATCTTTTCATATAACATAATAGCCAACTACTATGGCATTATACAATTATCCCATAACTCATTTAGGCCAACACATTTGGCACAATAGCAATGACTTAATCAACCTCATGTACTAGCCCTATACATGCCATGACTCATAATGACTTGATACCTCATACTAAGTGTCTCCTCGATAGTGAGAAAACATCTCCGAAGGCCTCCAACCCGAGCTAGATAAAATATCCTATAAGAGATGGGAAAAAGAAAAGGAGTAAGCAATAAAGCTTAGTAAGTTCATATGCAAATAAGAATCAACTATCAATATTCATATGCTTATACTCAATCACAAGGTATTAGAATGAGTTTTACTCTTGAACTCACAGTTACCTATTCAATCATTCATAATGCTTACTCATTTCGTCTCTTACCACATTCTAACCATATCTCGGGCTTAATGCTCGCATTCATTAACTTACCATGCCACAAGCCAATTCGCTCATTTAATTAGCATACATCCTGCACTGATCATCACAAGATCATATAAAACAACAAATCATGCATTCTCAATAAACCATTCATACTACCAATCTCTCGGTGGCTACACACTTAGCCTACCATTAAATCTCTTATAGGGTGGTATCGCACTCAGCCCACCAATTAGTTATACTAATGGTGATTTCGCACTTAGATCACCAATCATTTATAAGTGATGGTATCGCACACAGCCCATCGATTACTAATTAATCAGGTGGTAACGCACACAGCCCATCGATAATAATATAGTTGATGGTATCGCACACAGCTCATCAATTAATGACATATCAGGTGGTAACGCACACAGCCCACCGATAATATACATTCGCAAATACTGATCCACACACATTTTCTCTAGTTCAAACGTTTATCTGTAAACATCTTCACTCATTATCATTCTCACTTAACTTTCTACGATTCTCATTAGCATCCACACAATACATCAACAAATCTATCTCATGCAACTAAGGTGCAATAATAACACATATCTCACTAGGGGTTCATCAGATAATGATTTCATCTCAATTTAGTTCTAACATTTACTTGTACTTCTTGTGGTACAACCACCTACCTTCAAATTGTTAACTAACTCTCTCGAGTCTCATACACATAGTTCCCATTGACATCATACCCCAATAGGGTCTCACACATAATAACATATCGATGCCATGTCCTTGAAATGCTCTTATACGAACTCTTATACCAAGGCCATAATCAAATATGGTCTTACTCGAGACTTTAACCATCATCGTGTCATCCTATATACATTTTCCATTACTCTTAGATCCAATTCTCTTGACATCTCATTAAGGATGTTTCATATGTTTCATAGTGTAAATCTACTTTCCATACAACATTGGAATATTAAATTAACTTGTACATAGTTGCAACAATCGCATACGAACTTACCTCGATGTCGAAAGAGCCAAAAAGGACCTTTTTGCCCACATTTCTCTTTTCATCCGTTCTAGGTCCGAAACTTGATTTCTTCAATCTAGAACAACGAAATTTATCGATTTAATAACTTACAAATCATAATATATCAGAATCTACACTCTGGGCAAAAATGACTATTTTGCCCCTATACTTCAGCAAAATTACGATTTTGCCCCTAGGCTCGTAAATAAATTTTCATCACATTTTCTCGATAAATAAGCCTAGCTGAACATTAAATCCTCTGACAACTAATTACAATTCCATCAATTTCATGCCTTAATGAACAAATTATAACTTTTGCATTTTAGTCCCGAATAGGTGTTTTCATCACAACACCTTTCACAAAAGTTGTTTCTCATCTCCCTAACATCCATTTTCTTCCATAAAAACTCAGAAAATAACATAAAATCTCACATGACAAATCTCTAAACTTTTTACCATAATGCAAAATAGTCCCCTCTTTAGAAAGCTTAAGCTTTGGGGACTCCAAAAGTACAAAAATTATCAACTAAAATCATCAAAATCACTTACTTGAGTGAAGAGAAGCTTGCTGAAATTTTCAGCTTCAAGAACCCCCTTTCTTACTTGTGTTTTTCGGTGGAAGAAGAGGAGAAAATAAAAAGATGATAGCTTTTTGCTTATTCATCTTATTTTATTCATTTTTCTACCTAATTTCCACCAATTTTGACCAAAATTAAATGCTCTTGCCCCCTAAGTCACATGGCCGACCAACTCACTTAAAACATGGCCAAATTTCACATTTGGGGCCTCTAATTAATGATCCATAGCTATTTGACACCTTTAGGAAATAAAATAGAACTTTCGCACTTTATGCGATTTAGTCCTTTTTCACAATTTAGCTAGAAATTGCTAAAATTAAGGCATCAAAATTTTTATGCATCCTTAAAAACATGTTATAACACATAACATAACATGAAAATAATTTTCTCTAACCTCGATTTAGTGATTCTGAGATCACTGTTCCGACTAGCCCCTAAATCGTGCCGTTACAATTCTCCCCCTTAGGGATTTTCGTCCTTAAAAATCTTATTAGGAAGATTTGCTCTTAACATTCCTGAAAAGTTTCCACCAACTCATCAAAATCACAAATCGACTTATCCTTAGGTTTCTCTCGTTAATAACCTTTAAGCTGTGATACATGAGGTCGAAACGTAACTTGAGACCTAGGTTATTCTTCCTCTGGGGCATATACTCAGTAACCCACTAATTTAGAACTCTGCACACATCCAAATGATCATTCGGATCTTTACCGGTTGATTTACTACAATTTGAATGACATTCCCCTTCTTGGGAATTTTGTCAAATCAAATTCGAAATCTATAAGGTTTTATCTCGCTTTCTCATTAAAGCATTTACCGACTGTAATAACCTTGACTTGCACGCTTGAAAACTCAACTTTTAGTGGTCAACTACTTCTGACCCTAAACTCAGTCATATCGTGAAATGTACCCTACTGTCAAAACATTTATGCACCTAACTGTACTTTCTTATTCTTGTATTAGTAGACATACTACTACCAAATCTCATACCGAAACTTCTGTATAAGTTCTGGATTCATCATCACTCAAAGTCTATCTCGAGGAAGCATCAACAACAGGAATCTTATCCAACATGGATCTATCATCCAGACATCTGTACTATATCTATTATCTGAAAAGTATTACACTAACTATACTCACCACTGTAATAGCTCAAGCTGTTTCACTATTTCATCTCCAAAATCTTCTGTAGTATATGATACCCTCACTCATTAAAATTCAGAAAATACACATCAATTTTCCCCATGGATCATTACAAAACATCTAGCTCACAACACAGATACAAAAGTGATTGTCCTTGGATCACCAACCTGTCAACTCTTTTTCTCGATTCAGACTGAACTCAGTATTAGAACTTTCAATCAATAGCTCCCTCTATAGCTTTCAATTCAACCATCACGGTTTAAACATTCCCATGAGCATGTCCTTGTATCATGCTCCCTACTCACGTACACACAGGATTTTATTCTCTTTATTGATTCATGCGTGAATATACATAGAACTCGAATCATATCTCAATACATTAATCTACTCTTTTCACCACACTGAAGACATATTTCAAGCACACTCTCATCTGAGTTTCCCTTGCTATACTAATCTAAAACCTTTACCATCGTCACATCTCACAATAGCAGGTACAATCTTGATCAAATCAATAATTCTATTTGGCCTATCCAAAAACCCATCACACGATGTGAAACTCATGATTTCACTCCTCATACTAAAATCATCTCCAGCTTCCCCCTCAAAGCACCCGAATAGGGTTACGAGGAGATAAAAGAATGTTAATTCCAATTACTAAACTGACAACCGTTTAATCTAACTTCACAATCGGCTAACATTCTTACACGATCTTTATTCATGAGATAAACAACCTCATCGCCCCGGAAAGGAAAAAGATATTAACACGTAATGCTTAAAGAGATCATTATGATCCATACAACTGTGGTTATTATAATTGAATACTCTCACAGTTCAAACCTTGTTTCTTTAACCATTTTGTCCTCAAATCTTTAACTATTTCTCTCGTTAATGAACATCAACTTAAGAAGACCTCAATAAAAATACACCTCAGACTTCCTATTCACTTGAATCAAATAGCCTAGGCTAACTTCCTCTTTGTTCTTAACACTTCATAATCAATACAATCGTCAGAGTATTCAGACACCTACTCACAATTGCCTTTATTACGCACATACCGTGCCACAATCCGTACTCATTTCCTTGCGACTCGTTCACAAGTGCCTATCTTCACGCATTCACATGACTTTAGTATAATTTTCGTGTTCATTGTAGTCCCCTAGGACTTCGACCTCGTGTTCAACAACAATTACTCTATATAGTAGAGTATCATGTATCAATATGATACAAAGCATTCTCAAAATGCTAACATAATCATTGCACTAACCAAATGCAAACTTGCTCAACTTAACTATCATAACATCTCGTCATAATTCAACAGTGGTAAGGGGTGAGGTCGTAGCGTCCCACAACTTGACTCTCGTGACCACATACATATGATTTACTATACATCATCAATGAAATATCATCATGGTCACACAACTCGTCACAAGTGAGTTTTCACGTTTATCACGCTACAATTGTCCCTATCACTTATACTTTTCGAACTCTGATTTCACTTACTCAAGTTCCACATTAATATCTACTCAAGTACTCAACATTTAACTCTACTTTCTCTTACTATGGCTCATTAATCTAGAGAATGTCTTACGGGTTTTGGGTACGTCGTTTACTTGATTGCCATAGTCCAACTATGGTCTTACTCGTATCACAACATCATAGCCCAACTATCTCTTTACATGTCATCACGATGCCATAGCCTTGCTACGGTCTTACACAAAATCTCATATTAATACCAATGCCATACTCCTGATACGGTCTTACATGGAACTCATATCGTTGCCGATGCCATATCCTATATATGGTCTTACACGATTCTATACCGAAGCCAGGTCCCAAACGTGGTCTTAAACGGGATCACTATTCATCACCAATGCCATGTCCCAGACATGGTCTTATATGGGATCACATGTATCGCCATGGTCCAACCATGGTCTTATTCATCATTTTATCATTGAACAACCGTACTCATCCCTGCATTCTACTTAGTCAACTTCCCAGTTTAACTCTCACACCATAATACTCGTAGTTTCATACAGAGTCACGAAATAAAGCATTATACATCATCTATTTTAATAGTCGCACATGAGATTCAACTGTGTGGACATATTGATCATACATCGTTCAAACAATCATACATACTCACGTACCCCATTCTCTGGGTAAATTTACTCACTATATGCACCTAACCCAATAGGTTGAGTATATAACACCTTATGCACATCCAGCCAATGCAGATAAGCTTCTCATTTCATGCATTATCACACACATCTCATATACTTCTACTCATACCTCTTTGAATCTCATCATTGTATAAGAGCATTTCAATTTCCCCATCATCACTTACAACATTATCGGATTTAGCTCAGTTTGGAACCATCACTATTTTAAGAAAATAATTTTGTTAAAGCCGGGAGACATCACACTATCACGATCCACATATGGCATGTATAGCTAGACTCTTACTCGCGCTAGGTTAGTGCTAGAACTGACTAAACCATAGCTCTGATACCACTAAATGTAACACCCCTTACCCGAGTTCTACGCTGGGAACCGGGCCTGAGGCGTTACCGAACTCAAACCACTTGATCGCCACATAGTCTCAACGTAATTACTCTCTATACCACAGTCTCGACTTACGAGACCTCACTCATACATACGAAAGCTCTCGAGACTAATCCAGAACTTTCTGGTTTCCTTAAAATTTTTTCTCTTCCAAACAGGTCTCACACGCCCGTGCAAGATTAGACACGCCCGTGCATAGGCACACACGCCCATGTCCCCAGACCGTGCCTAAAAACCCAGTATTCTACCAATTTACCCACGGTTAAGGCATACGCCCATACATTTTGAGAACACACCCGTGTACCCTGTCACACGTCCGTGCCTTTCACCCGTGGTCGACATTGACTAATCACACACGGTTTTGACACGCCCGTGGGCCTAAACCGTGTGCCATACCCTAGTATTCTGACTTATTCAACACGGCCTCAGCACGCCCGTGTGCTTTAACCGTGTGACCATTCCAATTCTAATTTTAAAGTACAGACTTTACACGGCCTGGGCACACGCCAATGGCTTGATTGTTTGTCTCACACGGCCTAGACACACGCCCGTGTGCCTACCCATGTGAACCAGAACAAGGCTAATTGCCAAGCTCTTTGTATCCCTATAGCTTACACAACTTATACTCATCCATCACATTCATAATCACTCAAATTGAACTGTCATCCCATATAGATAAATACATCTTTTCATATAACATAATAGCCAACTACTATGGCATTATACAATTATCCCATAACTCATTTAGTCCAACACATTTGGCACAATAACAATGACTTAATCAACCTCATGTACTAGCCCTATACATGCCATGACTCATAATGACTTGATACCTCATACCAAGTGTCTCCTCGATAGTGTGAAAACATCTCGACTTTGGCCTCCAACCCGAGCTAGATAAAATATCCTATAAGAGATGGGAAAAAGAAAAGGAGTAAGCAATAAAGCTTAGTAAGTTCATATGCAAATAAGAATCAACTGTCAATATTCATATGCTTATACTCAATCACAAGGTATTAGAATGAGTTTTACTCTTGAACTCACAGTTACCTATTCAATCATTCATAATGCTTACTCATTTCGTCTCTTACCACATTCTAACCATATCTCGGGCTTAATGCTCGCATTCATTAACTTACCATGCCACAAGCCAATTCGCTCGTTTAATTAGCATACATCCTGCACTGATCATCACAAGATCATATAAAACAACACATCATGCATTCTCAATAAACCATTCATACTACCAATCTCTCGGTGGCTACACACTTAGCCTACCATTAAATCTCTTATAGGGTGGTATCACACTCAGCCCACCAATCAGTTATACTAATGGTGATTTCGCACTTAGATCACCAATCATTTATAAGCGATGGTATCGCACACAGCCCATCGATTACTAATTAATCAGGTGGTAACGCACACAACCCACCGATAATAATATAGTTGATGGTATCGCACACAGCCCATCAATTAATGACATATCAGGTGGTAACGCACACAACCCACCGATAATATACATTCGCAAATACTTATCCACACACATTTTCTCTAATTCAAACGTTCATCTGTAAACATCTTCACTCATTATCATTCTCACTTAACTTTCTACAATTCTCATTAGCATCCACACAATACATCAACAAATCTATCTCACGCAACTAAGGTGCAATAATAACACATATCCCACTAGGGGTTCATCAGATAATGATTTCATCTCAATTTAGTTCTAACATTTACTTGTACTTCTCGTGGTACAACCACCTACCTTCAAATTGTTAACTAACTCTCTCGAGTCTCATACACATAGTTTCCATTGACATCATACCCCAATAGGGTCTCACACATAATAACATATCGATGCCATGTCCTTTACATGCTCTTATACGAACTCTTACACCAAGGCCATAATCAAATATGGTCTTACTCGAGACTTTAACCATCATCGTGTCATCCTATATACATTTTCCATTACTCTTAGATCCAATTCTCTTGACATCTCATTAAGGATATTTCATACGTTTCATAGTGTAAATCTAATTTCCATACAACATTGGAATATTAAATTAACTTGTACATAGTTGCAACAATCGCATACGAACTTACCTCGATGTCGAAAGAGCCGAAAATGACCTTTTTACCCACATTTCTCTTTTCATCCGTTCTAGGTCCGAAACTTGATTTCTTCAATCTAGAACAACGGAATTTATCGATTTAATAACTTACAAATCATAATATATCATAATCTACACTCTGGCTAAAAATGACTATTTTGCCCCTATACTTCGGCAAAATTATGATTTTGCCCCTAGGCTCGTAAATAAATTTTCATCACATTTTCTCGATAAATAAGCCTAGCTGAACATTAAATCCTCTTACAACTAATTACAATTCCATCAATTTCATGACTTAATGAACAAATTATAACTTTTGCATTTTAGTCCCGAATAGGTGTTTTCATCACAACACCTTTCACAAAAGTTGTTTCTCATCTCCCTAACATCCATTTTCTTCCATAAAAACTCCGCAAACAACATAAAATCTCACATGGCAAATCTCTAAACTTTTTACCATAATGCAAAATAGTCCCCTCTTTAGAAAGCTTAAGCTTTGGGGACTCCAAAAGTACAAAAATTATCAACTAAAATCATCAAAATCACTTACTTGAGTGAAGAGAAGCTTTCTGAAATTTTCAGCTTCAAGAACCCCCTTTCTTGCTTGTGTTTTTCGGTGGAAGAAGAGGAGAAAATAAAAAGATAATAGCTTTTTGCTTATTCATCTTATTTTATTCATTTTTCCACCTAATTTCCACCAATTTTGACCAAAATTAAATGCTCTTGTCCCCTAAGTCACATGGCCGACCAACTCACTTAAAACATGGCCAAATTGCACATTTGGGGCCTCTAATTAATGATCCATAGCTATTTGACACCTCTAGGAAATAAAATAGAACGTTCGCACTTTATGCGATTTAGTCCTTTTTCACAATTTAGCTAAAAATCGCTAAAATTAAGGCATCAAAATTTTCATGCATCCTTAAAAACATGTTATAACACATAACATAACATGAAAATAAATTTCTCTAACCTCGATTTAGTGATTCTGAGATCACTGTTCCGACTAGCCCCTAAATCGGGCCGTTACATTGTTGCTTACGAAGTTTCTTTCCTTTGTTTTATAGATTATCGGAAGCTCGATTTGGTTGGAAGCTCATCGAAGATCTATCACACTATCTAGAAATCTTTTCAGTAGTTTTTGAGTATTTTGGCCAAGGATTATAATGGCATGTATAGGGTGTTTTGTAATGATATTTTGATGAACGTGATGTTGGTGCTTTGGCATGTATAAACCTTTGGAAGTTATGTTGGTTTGATACCATTTGATGTCTTGACAAATTGTGTCACTTTGGTCACCTTGTTATGCATGTTTATAAGGTCCTTTATGGTATTTTTTTGAATGGATTGAGAATGGTCAATATGTGGTATGTTTTAGAAAGTGTTGAGCTAGGATATGATGCTTGAAATGTGGTAATTTTGAAATGTTTAGGTTGGTGTTGTTTGTATGCAATTGAGGTACCTTTGAATGGCATATTGGTTAGTTGAATTAGGATTTTGAAATGGTATTTTGATGTGTGTTTTGGTGATGTTTAGGTACTTTTAAAGTGTGTTAAAATGGGTTGAAAGGTTATAGATGAAATGGTTTTGGAAATGACTTGATTTTAGGTAAATTTGGGTCCACACGGCCTAGCGACACGACCGTGTGTCATCTGATGATTTCCTTAGGGTGTAAGTCAGTAAGTTATGCAGCCTAACACATGGCCTGGCACATGGGTGTGTGGGGCAACTCAGAGAGTTACACGGCCGACACACGGGTTTATGACACAGCCGTGTGACCCTACTCAGAGAGTTACACGGGTGATGACATGGACTGGGACACGACCGTGTGTCCCTAGTTCGAAGGTTACATGGCTTGAGGTACGGGCATGTGTCTCAACCATGTGAGGCACATGGCCTGGCCACACGGCCGTGTGACCCCTATTTTGCAAATTTTGCATCTTTTTCCTAAACTTTCCAAATTGTTTCAAATTGGTCCCAAATTGTTTCTAAGTTATTTTTAGGGCCTCGAGGGCTCGATTTAGGGACAATATGCATGTGTATGAATGATTTATGATGTGATTATAATATTAAGTGATATAATATTTAAATGTTTCAGATTGTATAGTAATACTCCGTAACCCTAATTCGGCGATAGAGACGGGTTAGGGGTATTACAAGCATCCTCCTAATTGTGTCTACCCAAGTCATGCCCTTCAAAAGAACTCCCATTTTTTACTCTTCCCCCATCACCTCGTAGCCACACACTATTCATTACGAGAGCTCTTCTAGATTGAGCTCGCAGTGACAAATCTCGACCCATCTCAGCTATTTCAAACCTTAACTCCATCTTAGGTTGGCAAAAAGAACCACTATGCCCTAACTGTCCACAGAAGAAACAAAATAGGGTTAACTGTTTATATTTAAAATGACATAAGAACAATTCTCAGACGAAAACAAAACCATCTTTTTGCTCCTCAAAGATCGCCTCATATCCAATTGAATCCTTATTTGTAGATGATTTCACATTCCTTTCCCCAGGTTTGAACTATCATACTCTAAAAATTTTCCAAGAAAATCCCCAGTTTTCCTTGCCAATGCCTCAAAGAAAACCCCCGGGGGGGGCACTTCATGAATTTGTACCCCGAAATTCACAAAGATTAGTGAAAGATGGTTATTAAAAGTCCACGGGGACCCCTTTAGTACCTTCTCTAGATCCATTCTGTTGTAGAACCTAAACAAGAATCTTTTCTCCCCCATATCCGAGATTTGTACCTCTTTTACCGGATGCCAAAGATTTTCCATTGTGCTTCTCATCGTTGGGAAGTGTATAACACTTGCTGTTAAAAAACACTCTACCAAACAAAATTCATCTTCCTCCCAAACCAAATCAGGTTCCTTCCGAGCCTGCAAAATTTCCTCTTCTTTGTCATCTAGAGATAATGCAGCCAAAACCTCTTTCCATGATTCAAATCTACACAGAGCAAACCAACCGATGAGTAAAATAAAACGTATATCCTTTCACAAACAGCACTCTATAGACCCTTGGAGAAAACCACAACACGAACACAAACCTAAAAACAAGAACCTGCTAGAAGCAGTAGATAGAAACATGCTAGGAAAGCAAGACCTTTTACTAGAGTAAAAAAAAAAAATTATAATTTAAAAATATATAATTTGTATATAAAATTCAATGCATATAAATTTTTTTTAAAAAAATATTATTATTATGTTTTGAAAACATAATAAATTTTCATATTATCTTTACAACATAAAAGTTATGTAAAATTGAAAATTTTAAAAAATATTTTTAATTTACTCAAAAAATTAAAATAACACTATGTTTTTATTTAGAATATAATTATTATTTAAAAAAAATAACGTAATAATGATTTAACAGTACTGTTGAAAGACATTTTAATCACGTTTCTGTTTCATCGGATGCTAATTTGGCTGCCAATTGATGGCATTAGTCTGAGATACCAACTTGTTGAATGAAGTGATTACCGGGAATATTTGATACTAATGTGGCGTATTAGGCGCACCCCTCCAAACTTATATTTTATACTTCAATTCATCACTTTTTAATAAAATTATAAGAAAATAATTTATTCTAATTTATTATTAATATTTTAAATTCTTTTTTAAAAATTAATATAAATTGTTTATAATATTTAATTTCCATATCATATATTATAAGGTTCTAAATAATTAAGTAGGTCTATGTTCTAGGTTTTTTTTTTTTTTTATAAGTGACGCTTTCCATTTAAAACACTTATCTCATTTTGGGAAAATTACTTTTTTACTCCTTAATTTTTTAAATCATAATTGTTTTTCATTCAAATTAAATTATGTAGATCGTAAAAAAATAATATATTTAAGTAATGCTTTAAAAAAAAAATTATTTATAACTTTTAAGTAAAAAATATATAATATATTTACTTTATTCACATTATAATGGAATCGAATAAAAGACAAGAATGACTTGATTGAGATGAACAATTTGAATTTAAAGGTGTGGATAACATATACATGGAAGTTGAAGTGTTGAAGGAGATGAGGATGAACTCTCAAAACCACAAAGGACCTAAATTAAAAATGACTCAAAAACCTTCAAAAAACCAATTTCCCTCTCAAATATGGTATTCTTGAAATGTTATAAAATTTATAACAATTTTTTATCAAATAAATATAAAATATTAAAGTTGATACATACAATTTAACTCATGCATTGTACAGGATAAAAAAATTAATATAAATTATTTCTTAAATATTAAAATATAACCATTGCAAATTTAGAAAAAAAAATATTATACATTTGTAAAAGAAAATCAATAGAGAAATAAATTTATACTCAATATAAATATTACATAAAATAAATTGATTGATAAATAAGAGTTAAACTTGAAAATATTTTTCATTTTAAAAAATATATTTTTCACGTCTATCTGTAATGTTTTTCATTTTGAAACGCGTGGGGATAGATAATGTTTTGGAGACGACTCATCCTCAATAATTCAAGTGCATAAAAAGTCAATCATTTGCATGCACAATAAGAAAAATTCAATTGGTATCGATTTAAGAATAACTAAACATTATTCTCTTATTTAAGAGTTAAGAAATAACTATAGATAATTCTAAATATTATATCAAAAAATAAAAATTAAAAATCGTAATGTTACCCTCATAAAAATATATATTATATCAAATCTTACCTTGAGAATGGAATTTGGGGTTCCATTGAAAATTGTGAGAACATGTGAATAATCATTAATCACTTGGGAGTCTGGAAACCTAATTTTTAAAACTTTTAGTTTGTAATTAATGATTTTCAAATTTATGAATTTAAAACTTGTTTATATTGGAGAATAAAAAAAATACCAAACTGAAAAATATGATTTTTAATTCAACATTCAATAATTAAAATATGATAAAACATAAAAAATAATATAAACACCATATGAATAATTACATGCGCTGAGATTAACATAAAAATTATTAAAAAATTACATTGAAAATAATTGCAATAAAAAAAAATAATATGAGCACATTGACACATGACATTGTATGAGAACTATCAAAAGTTCACAACTATTGAAAGTTTGTGTCTAATTTTCAAAAAAAGTATTACATAATTTTCAATTGTGTATTATTTTAAATGCCCAATTAATTATGTGGTTTATTAGTTCATTTTCTTTATAAGCCCAACTTTGTGTATTTTTATGAAAGAACAAAAGAAAAAAAAAATAGATTCACTTTAAGATATTTTTCTTAATGATTTTTGACAATTTGGGAGAAGCTAACCCTACGGAAGAGGAATTGCAAATCAATGTTGGATTTTAATGGTTAAGGTGAGTTTTGGTTTAGATTTCTTGAAATTTTTGTGTTTTAAACTATTTTTCTTAAAATTCATGTATTTTATTTGGATTAGTTTTATAGTTTGTCAAATTCCGATGAGATTCTCGTTACATTATTGGTGACAAATAAAAGTTCTCTTCAAGATCTTTCAAATGGTATGTGTTGCATCAATTTCTATTGAGCAAATTAGGAGAATAATTTTTAAAGTTTCTAATATGTGGGTTTTGATAGTTTTAAATAGTTGGCTTTGACACACTAGAAATGTATCTATATTTGTTCATTTGTTTTCAAATTTAGATGTTTTTTGGTAGTACAAAGTTTTTACTTTCATTTGGTATTACTATCTCGGTCATATGACTCTTGTGCTAAGAAATACGAGGCCCCAAAGTAGGTTTGTTGAAATTGTTAACACAAAAAATTAGGCATATTGTGATGATTTCTTATATTTTGGTTTTCGAAATTTGAGTTTTCGGCAATCAAATTTGACAAAAAAAAAGTTTCTAAGTTTTAATAATACATTTAATCTCCTAATTCATGTTTTTACGCTGTCGAAATACCAAGTAAATTGTGAGTTTGAACGACTTCAAGTAAACCAAACGATCATGAAGTTTAAAATTTCAAAATTTCAGTTTTAAATTGTTTTAAAAAATAATTTTGGTTTAAATACATATTATTTGGTTGGAAACCATACTAATTGAGTTTTATTAATTTATTGAATTTTCTTATATATGTATGTACACTACAACAAACAGGTATTATAGCGACAGTTTTTTTGACATAAGACGACGCAGAAAAGGTTGCCATAGGTTTTGCGACGCTTCGTCCGACGCTTCGAAAATGGTTGTATATAGTGGGGTTGGTATAGGCATTGCGACGCTTTTGAAAAAGCGTCGCAATAAGTCAACATAAGCCGACCCTTATTGAAGGGTTGTGAAAAGTTTGGTCAATGGCGACCTTTAAAAAAGGTTGGGAAAGACCTAGTCAAGTCCAACCTTTGGAAAAGGTTGTTATAGACATGTTTAAGGCAACCTTAAAAAGGTTGGGATAGACTAGCCTAAGGCAACCCCTAAAAAAAAGTTGGGATAGACTAGCCTAAGGTAACCCTTAAAAAAGGTTGGGATAGACCATCCTAAGGCAACCCTTAAAAAAGGTTGGTATAGACCATCCTAAGGCAACCCTTAAAAAAGGTTGGGATAAACCTTGTCTAAGGCAACCCTTAAAAAAGGTTGAGATAAACCTTGTCTAAGGCGACTTTTAAAAAAGATTGGGATAGAATCGTCTAAGGCAACTTTAATTAGGTTGGTATAGACCATATCTAAGGCAACTTTTTGTAAAAGTTGGAATAAAAAAAGGTTGGTAAAAATCTTGTCTAAGGCAACTTTTAGAAAACGTTGGTATTGATGTGTCTAAGACAACGTTAAAAATGTCGGGATAGACTCGTTTACTGCAACCCTAAAAAGGTTAGGATAGACATTTTCCAAGGCAACTGAAAAAAAGTTGGAAGAAACCCGACTTAAAAAGGTTGGGATAGATATTTGTCTCATGTCCTTTGCTTTTTACGATTTTTTTGGCGATTTTTAAGAGCCTATTTTAGTGAAATATGAGCAAATTTGTATGAATTGAGTTTGTAAAAGTTTAGTCAATAGTAATTGAGCAATTAATTAACATAAAAATGATCATATAAATACAAAATTATCATTAAATTAGTAATTTATATACAAAATCCTAATAGAAGTAGTCAACAAGTTGCGAACATGTTGTCAACCTATTTCACATGACATCAAAAAGTTATACAAAATCCTAGTAGAAGCGATCAACACGTTGCAAACATGTTGTCAACTTGATTCCCATGATATCAAAAAATTATACAAAATCCTAATGAAGCGATCAACACGTTGCAAACATATGTTGCCAACTTGATTCCCATGACACCAAAAAATTATGGGACAACTGCATTCATCAACCACTATAAGATATATATATATAAAATACATAATATGCAGTAATCATCATTCATCATCATCCGAACTGAAGTCTTTATCATCGAGTCCGCTACTCTGAAATTCAACTGCAAAAATAGCAATGTACATATTCTATTTATACGAGTTAAATGAGAAACAACATGAACACATGGGAAGACTATTAATAGTAACCAAAGAACCATAAATTGAAGCTAAACAAAGAATTTTCATCAATACATCCAGTAATTAGTAGTTGAGCAAGCAATAAGACACCAAATAAGAACCTAGCATTCAATTACAAGAGCCAATGTCTATTAAACCATTAACAAACTTGTTGACAATCTAGTTATAAAATAGTGATCTTAATATGCTTTCTATGAAAAACCTTGAACTTACTTGACATTCCCTTTGCCATACACTCATTGATGAGAGCTTTATACTTTTTCTCACGAGCATCCATCATATTCATGAACTTTGCCTCTCGAATTTCGGTCAATTTCATAAATCTTTCTTCTGCCTCAGCTATCAAACGAGCTTCGCTCTGCCGCCTCCGTACGAAATCGAGATTCTGCTTCCTCGAGTAGAGTTTTCTCTCGAACTACTTGTTCGGCTTGAATTGTTTGTATTTGCTCGACATGTTTAGCGCTTATCTCTTCAATCAATGTAATCGATGGTGATGTAGATTGGCTTCCTCGGGTGGTGACCAGTAAAAAAAAACCGGATTTGGTCATCCCACGTCCATATCCCAACATTATTCCATCCTTTTCAGGGCCGAACAATTGTGTATAAACCTCATTTTCTAATGCAATATTATCTTGAGGTGTGAAAGAACCCTCAGGTGTTGGCATAGAGTCTTTAACCTTCTTGCATGCTTCATCCTACGATTCTCTTTAATTAGAAAAATCTATTTTGGAAAAAATTGATGTCAAAATAAATATAAATAAATAATAGACATTTGTTTCTTACATAAGCTTGTTCTGCACGCCTTCATTGCTCAATTTGTCACTCCCATCTTTGCGCAAATGTTGAAATCTAAATCGCTTCCAAACGCGCGAGGTTCACGACCTTCCTTCTCACCTATTATACAACAAAAATTAGTTGTTAACAATATTCAGCAATGACTGCAGTATAATTAATATAAGTTACATATTGATTAATGTGTAATACTTACAAACTTGTGCATTCTGTGGTTGCATATCTGTCCCTACACAGAGTGTGTGCATAACGCACCTTTGTTCGGGATTCTTTCGCCTTTTTCGATTGTGCCTATTTGTTTAAATTAATGAGAAAAAAATATGAGAGAAATAGGAAAACTAAGTTCATTATGCCTCATTCATCAAATCATGCATTTATGCACCCATACTTTAATAATGATACCGTAAGTGGAAGCAGTAAAAATAAGATATTTAGTCTAATAAAAGTGCATACCATGACTTGCGGTGTTCCCCATCGCTCCACTAGCCACTTCCATTGATCATCATGCACACCAGGAGGATTGTTTTCGTATATTTCTTCAATCGTTCGACCTTCTTGGACCATCTCTTTGTAGTATCTAATTTTCAAAGTCGATTTAAACTCCTTCCGGAGTTTTCCAACATGTGAGAGGATGTCAGAGTCCTCTACCTTACCTTGGAGATCAAACTTTTCCTACACATATAACAAATTAAATAATGTAACAAGTACTCATTACATACAATTTCAAATAATGAAAAATTATTGCAACATACTAAATTAGAAAATGATTATGTACTACATACATGAATGATTCTCATTATGTTTTCCAACACATATTTAGGAAGATGTTTCCAATGTTTTGTGTTCAAAGGACAGATAGAACCAGTCCTTGCAATTGTACCGAGAAATTCAGCCAATTTGGACGCTTCCTTCCCAATAGGCTGGCCATATTGGTTGGCGTCTACTACTATACGAGTTCCAGGTTGAAGATTCCATATGTCTTTCATGTTTGTAGGCCCTCTCTTTCTCTTAGTACCCTTAGTAGCCTCTGTCAAAAGTGAAAAATATATTTTAGATATGAAAATTGAAAAAAAAAATTGTGTATAAATTTGAAAAAAAAAAATATGATGCATGAGCAAATTGTGAATATGGTAAAAAAAAGAACAAAAATTAATCTTAATTATATAAAAGCATAATAAAAGATTTTATTTATCATAAAAAAATTCATAAACAAGTTTTTTTTATGCTATTACTTATAATGTGGAAGAAAAACCAACATCACAAATCAAAGACATGACTTAATAATATTCTGATACGGCAATCATATCATCATGACTAATATTATATCAACTTGCTACTTTCCTATATTACTTACGAAAAAATTGAATTTAACTATTCTTATTAACATGAATGTAAAAAAATTGAAATATCATTTTAAAACTACTCAAATGAAAGCTACATTTACTAGTGACTGAGTGTCCCTGGAAAATAGTCTACTGAAACCCAAATGAAAGCTACACTTAACAAACACAAAAACACTAGCACTGTGAAATTAGTCAATCTTTGAAACCCAATTTGTCCATTTTCATGACTCAATCTCCCCAAATTCCAAACACAAAATGGTTGTTCTGTCCTAAACAATATCTCATACACGACAAAACTCATTTCTCTTCTACTTACACACACACACACACATATATATATATATATATATATATGTATTACATTTCCCAAAAACCATAAACACTTCCCCAATTTTCATTTAATTCTCTTTTGCTTCCTATATATTGCTAGGATGTATAAAAGTTAAAATTGAAAACATCAAAAAGAAAAAGAGAATATCGATACAAAACAACAAGAACACCCAAATATATATTGAAATATATTTATCAGCAGTCAATGAAATTTAGAAAGATATTTTGCAGTCAAAGGAAAACTGAAATTAAATTACAGCAGGGATTTAGAAATCTGAAATCAAAATAAAAACAAAACAAATTCAGTTCAAAACAGAAAAGAAAATCAAATAACAAGAGGTGAGCAAATTTATTAATAGGAGTCTTCAATTGGAAGCCTTTTTAAGTCAACTTAATTTCGAATTCTTGCTTAAATTTTTAATCAGAAAACTGAAAATTTTTTTTGAACAACAACAAAAACTCTTTCTATTTGTTCATATAACAAATAATTTCATAGCTAAAAAAAAGTGAACTCTAATGAATGAAATATATTAATATGATATAAGTATATATGCTCAGTCCAAATTTGGCTCAACCTACACCTCTAAATTTCAAAGAGCAGTAACAAAAGGGAAAAAAAAATAAGAGCAGTGGCAAAAAGGTAACAAATAGAAAAAAAAAGAACAGCAGTGATAAAATGGTAACAAATAGAAAAAAAAAAGGTAACAAAATAGTAACGAAGAGGAATCTATGAAGGAAATTAAAAGAAAAAATGAAAAATCGTACAATAATGGATTGAAAAAGAATAAGTACCAGAGAAAGAATAAATAGTAGTAGATGGTAATAAACTAGTTTAAAACCAGAGAAATAATAAGTGAGACTCCAATATATGGAGGTACCAGTAGGAGTTGCAGTGCATCGCTTCTTCTCGATCGAGTTGGAGTTTCATCTCCGTGGTTTGACTATCGGTAGTGAAGACTCTCAAAGGTGTTCGAACTCGTCAAGAACCCTCAAGAGAATCGTACACCTTTTAATCTGCGCCCTTTGCCAATCATTTTCCTAGAGAACAAAGTGGTAATGGTTAAGATGAAAACATAGCAGAGGATCTAAAAAGACATGGGTTTTGAGGAGGAAAAACCGGGAAAATATGAATTTTCAACCGGGAAAAATTTGGAGCAAGGGTTGCTTCTTTATTTACTTACCTGTTCTTTTACCTTTTAGGGTTTGGACGACAAGTTCAAAGTAAAGAGATTAGCTTTTATAATTTTATCAGATAAGTATTGCATTTTTTTTAAAAGCATGGCCAAAAAACCCAATAACCCCAAAAAATAGACAAACAAAAAAATACCAAATCAAGCCCAAAAACAAAACAAAAAAACAAGCCCAAATAAACTACCTTGTATCTGTTCAAAAGTTTGAACATGACACATTGTTTGTTTTAGAGATAATTTTGCTTCTCCTTCCTACTGCAGCCCATGTAAGAGAATGCAAGAACAAATAATCAGTAATCTAGATCCAATCACAAATATCATTGAAAAAAAGAGAGGAAAAACCACCCACATATTGTCGTCTCCAAAACAACATGGAATCACAAAGCAGACAAAGCAGGTGGCAGTGTCCACTTGTAAATGTGAACAACTCTTACATCTTTGCAATTTTTTTTCTTATATTTTTTTTACTACAGCAGCATCAAAGATTTCATGTTTGGTTCAAGCAAAGAGGACAATGATGAAAACGGTTATGTCACCAAATATTAAAAGATCAGCAGCATATTATACAATCGCAAACAAAAGATCATGCCGCAGTAAACAAGATATGTTGAATTGCATCTTTATTGCAAACCGTCGAGACACTGAACATGACACAGTATGTTGCAACATTTAATAGCAACACTGAATAATGTTGGCAGAAGCTCACAATTTTGCCTTGTAATTATTTTCATTGCTTAATATCTATTTGTTATTCTCTTGTACTATACACAAATTTTTACTTTGATTTTTTTTTTAAAATTAATTATTCTCAAACTATAAAAGTAAGTGTATTTTACAATAGGAAAAAAGAGCAATCATCACCTTATCGATAATTGAAGCAAGTGCGTTTTTCTATATAACTTTAGCCTTCGAAACTCCCTGAATCCTCTTTTCTCCTGCCTCTCTTTGCAATAAAACTATGAAATCAATTTCAATACCATGTTTAGAAATCATCTTATTACATAATAACGAGCAAACTATCAAAGCTATAAATCACATAAGTTTTCATGTCAACCGACTTGTAAATCACCCTTGGGGCATTGATTTAATACATTTGATTGTCCAGTATATGAACGCACCTTCAAAGTATTAGCACATCATTTTGCATAATTTTCAAGGTGTCATGCATATATATAAAGTAATTTGATTTAATCAAGTAATTAAATTATATGGTATTTATTTTGGATAGTCATTCATAATTTCACAATTCCAATGGATAGGGAACAATCAAAAACAGGAAGATATGGCAGTATAAATCAAAAACAGCAGCAAACAGAATGTAAAACAAGCTGACATATGCTTCAAAAGTAGTATAAATCTATTGATTTCAGTCCACGGTCACTCATTTGAGTGCCATACTAGTCAGTCATCAAGCAAAACAGTTTTCAAGACTCTCTCATCCAATCCAAAAATCAAATACTCCATAAATAACAAAGAAATTCTCACAATTAATGGAAGGAAAAGGAAACTGCTAACCATTGGGCATTTGAAGAGAATGCAAAACTGTAAATTTCAGCTCTATCTGCACCGTGCCTTACCCATGTTCAAATATAAGAGAATGTTCAGAATATCAAAACATTTTAGGAGTAATCTGCAAAAGATAGATATTATTATGTTTAATTCTTACACGAACTACAGATTAAAATTAATACAGTGCCAGATATCTTCAAACAACATATAATTTGATAATACCTATAACCCAAAATGTCTTCAAATATAAAAATGAACATACATAGATGTTAATATAATATGAATGTCATCTTCATCTAAGTGCTCTGTTTCTTTTGGGCAATTCATTGTGCATTAAAAATATCAATTACAGTAAATATTTGCACTTCAAAACCTCGTTCTTGTTCAAATTAAAACTAAAATTATTAAGTTACAACATGATGATCACATTGCGGATATTCATCATCTTCTACAAGGGTTTCAACGCTTAGATTGAACAAATCTCTTGGCTTTGTTCCGATAACATGGAGCCATCCTTCACTCTTGCCATCCTCGACATAAAATACTTGTTTCGCTTGAGAAGCCAATATGTATGGATCGTCGGAATCACGATTCCCTGTATGGATAAGCTCAGAAAATTTTACCATAATAAAACCATTTGCATCCTTCTTCATACTCCTAGGAGATTTAACATTCACCCAATCACATCTAAGCATGATAACCCAAAACCTTTCATAATAGTTTAGCTCGATAATTTCAATACAATTGCCATAATAGTTTCTCCCGTCAGCAAGAACCATCACTCCACTGTTTTGAGTCTTACGATGTTGCTCAAGTTTTTTAGTATGGACCCTAAAACCATTAATTATAAGCCGATCATATGTGGAAACCACTTTATGCGGTCCTCGAGCAAGAGCAATTATATCAGCATCAACTTGTTCAACTTCCATCTTTGGAATCTAGCCATATAGTAGTAAATCAATTAACTCTTATTCTATGATCAAATTTCTATAATATTCCCTCATTACATAAATAATACAATAAATTATTTTAATAGCGCCAATTTACTGTTTCATAAGCCATATTGGGAACTTTTCAACCAACCATTTGTCCTCAAAGTGCGTTTACTAATTTGAATGCCAAAGATAAACATTTCGCTTTCGGACTCCAAAAATTCTCTATATATAATATTCAATATTTTACTTAAAAACGTTGTCAAAATGTATACAAATTATGTGATAACTTTATTTGTCTATTGGTTAATAAAAAGAATCGAATGACAAGATTTTCTTCAGAAACTCATCGACGGTATGGCGATAACTTATCGCTATGCAATAGAACATAGCGGTTTGCTTGTGCAAGAGATCGCATGTCCAATATCTTCGTGTTAATGTTGCCAATTGGACGTCCTCCGTAAGAGAAAATGTACCGTTTTGAATATTCCCATCATTCCTCGGAGGACGGAAAATATAGTTTCAACATCGAGGAAAAATAACGGAGCAAAATGTAAGACATTCTCGATACTATGTACCCTTCAAAGAATGGAACCTTCGGGATAAGCTCTATTTCATGATCTGAAGCTTTCAATCTCATGAGATACCTACATCACATATATTTATTTTTACAAACTTATTATATTCTATATTAAAATATAAAAAATATTTGTGAAATATTATTGGTATATTTCATATACCTTTCGATTGGGTACATCCACCGGTATTGAACAGGTCCACCAAGCTTAGCCTCCATCGGCAAATGAATAATCAAATGAATCATGATTGTGAAGAAACTTGGAGGAAATATTTTCTCCATTTCACAAAGTGTTAATACGACTTGGCTTTGAAGTTGATCAAGTTCTTGGGGATCAAGACTTTTTGCACATAATCTCTTGAAGAAATCGGATAGATTTGTAATAACACTTAGCACCTTCTTTTCTACAACTCCTCTTACGCATATAGGAAGCAACTCTTGCATGAGAATATGACCGTCATGACTTTTAAGGTTGCTCAACTTGTGCTCTTTCAAATTCACGCATCGAGATATGTTTGATGCATAGCCATCGGGTACCTTCAAGTTCTTCACAATGGAAAGAAATATATCTCTTTCCTTAGATGCAAGAGCGTAACACGCCATGTAGGTACTCTTTCCCATTTCTCATTTTTGGATGAAGATAACCGGATGCCCATATCTTGTAGGTCCTTCCGTGCCTTGATATTATCTTTGCCACCACGTGAGAGATTAAGAAGGGTGCCAACGACATTGTCACATACGTTCTTCTCGATGTGCATGACATCCAAGTTATGTCGAAGTAAATTGTCATGCCAATAAGGCAAGTCGAAAAATATGCTCCTCTTCTTCCATAACGTCTCGTCTTGATTTATGAGATTTGCTTCATCTCCTTCTACAACCAATTCTTCAAAGTTGTTAAACAGATCACACCTCTCATCTACATCAAGTTCTACCGACCTTTCATCTATTTCTTCTCTATCCCTCTTTCGAGCTTTTCCATAAATAAATTTGACACCTTCGACTTCCCTTAAGATATCTTCCCCGGATCGTGGTACAGGAGCTACGTCATACTCTATAGTGCCATCGAATTCACGACTCTGTTTTCGATAAGGGTGTTCAGCTGATAACCATCGACGATGACCCATATAACAGAACTTTCGACTGTACCGTAGCCATCGAGATTTAGTGTTTTCAGTACATACGGGGCAAGCAACCCGACCTTTTGTACTCCACCCGGAAAGATTAGCGTAAGCTGGAAAATCATTGATTGTCCAAAGAAGACAAGCCCGTAAAGTGAAAGATTCAGAATCTGATGAATCAAAAGCATCAACTCCTGTCCACAATTGCTTCAACTCTTTAATTAAAGGCTGCATGTAGACATCAATGTCATTGCCAAGTCCTTTTTCACCAGGGATAACCATGGAGAGTATCATTGATGATTGTTTCATGCATGCCCGTGGTTCCAAATTATAAGGAATAAGAAATGCGGGCCATGTAATCGTGACTTGTACTCATTGTTCGGAATGGATTGAAACCATCGCTAGCCAAACCTAGCCTAACATTGCGAGGATCGGATGCAAAATCAGGAAACCTCTTATCAAACGTAATCCCGAGCGAGAACCATGTTTGGATGCCTCAATATACCATCTTTGGTTCGTCCTTCTTTATGCCATCTCATGGATTGTGATGTCTTAGAGGATTGAAATATTCTTTTAAGTCTAGGAATCAAAGGAAAGTACCGTAATACCTTGGCGAGGCTTAGGGACGGCGATGACTACCATCAACTTGTTCGTCTTTATCCAACTCATTAGAAGATTGCCACCTTGAGCTTTTACGGACATCACAACCGATCTTTTTTTACTAGCATCGCCCAAAGTATAACATACAATCATTTGGGCATGCATCAATCTTGACATACCCAAGATCTAGTGCGAAATTATTTTCTTCGCTTCATAGTATGTAGTTGGGATCGTGTTTCCATCGGAAATGCCTCATTTAAAAACTCCAGTAAGCATGTCAAAGATTTTGCTGACCATCCAAAAAGTGCTTTGAAGTGGTAAAGACGAAGTAGGAATGAGATGCGTGAGAACTTGACACAGCGGGATAGAGCGGAATATCACAATCATCCGCAAGAGTAGTTTGCTCTCCATGATCCTTTGGGCCTCATTAACATCATACTCCCGACCATTATTACGAAACTCACTTGAAACTCCATCAAAACTCTCATTGCGAGTTGGGATGTTGATACCTAAAGCATCCGTTATGAGATCTCTTAAATCGACTTCATTGTCTTGTGACAACGTACAAATTGTGGAGAAGTTCTAAGCTGTTTGGTCGGTTTGCAACGATGTTCTTTCAATGGATTCTCCATGAAAAATCCAATGCTTGTATTCTTTTATTATACCATGAAGACGAAGATGCTCACCCACAATATGTGGTTCGTGCAATATCCTATTATTGCAACGATGGCACGGACAATATATTTTTCCGTTAGAAAGTGATTTTCCAATTGCAAATGATAGAAATTTTTCTACTCCAGTTAGGTGATTCGAGCTAAATCTTGGAGCATCCATCCAACTTTTATCAACCATCTGTTAAGGTAATTAATATTAACATAAAGTATCTAATGCCTAATCCTACGGTACATGTGTGAAAAGAGATGAGCTTTCTAGTGAACTAACAGCAACCAAAACTACCTAATTAACCCATAAATAAAATAACAAATTTAAATATTAAAATAAATAAAACTTATCTTTATGACAATTAAATAATATTAAAATTTATGATAAATAATATCTAAATTCCTAAATAAAATAGTCCAAACTACAAAGATAGAAAAATTTAAACCTAAATTTAAAAGACGAAAAAAGAAGGAAAAGAAAAGGTTAACTAACATTCAGTTATATCAAACTGGTAAATCCGATGTCACGTATATCTCACTTATAGTAAAAAGGTATATGCTTCGGGATCTTTAATTTAGCCTGACAAGTTCACAAAAATGATACCATCAACAATTGAAGTGCAAAGCAAACACCAGAGGAAAAGAGATTAAAAAAAAAGGGAGTACTTACAAAGTAAAAACAACAATAAAAGCTGGATAGAAAGCGAATTATCATCGAGAGACCAGCATGAGAAAATTTAAACAATAACTTTCAAACATATAAAAATGGTAAAACATTATTCACATAACTACAAATATATATAACATCCAAAATACATTTATGAGTGCATCAAAGTTTCGATGTTAAATTGATAAATAGATGGAGAAATGAAAGAAACAAGTACAGAATGGAAGAGAAGCTACCTACGGAAGAAAGATTGCATGTGGAAGCCCCAACAAAAGTGATTGCATCTCTTTGTGTAAACTGGGAAAAGAAACAATCCAACAATGTTAGAAGAAAACAAAGATACTGACGGTCCATATATACAATAAATCAAGTAGGAAAAAGATGAAAAACATTACTAGTTTAGAGAAAATCAGGATTAGAAGATTAAATTATAGATTACAGAGGATAAATCATTGAATAAGAAAGAAACAACCATGAGCATCACTTTCGAACAAAAATGACTCAATGAATCAAGCATGTCAGAATTTTTTACGAAACCCACAATTTTCGTAGTCGCTTTCAATCAATTCGTACAAATCACTAACCATTGAACATTCTAAATGTGGAATGCTAAAAAAAATTCTGGTCTTACTGCGCTTGGAGGTGAGGTCAGGTAGAAGCATGTATTCGATACCGGTATGCACAATCTTTTTAAAAAATTCCCCGCATTTGAAGGATCATACCCCAAGAACAATGTCCGACGTGTCAGAAAAAGGTAATTTAGGAAAAGTGAAGAGCAGGAGTAACATTTCTGGTTAAGTTTTCTATACTATAAAGTTATGGGCTTATAAATTTGACTTATATACGGTAGAGCGTGAGTGAAAACAAAGAAACAGGTATAAAAGGGAATTGTACTCAGCAGCACACATCCATAGTCAACAACCAAGGCAGTACATGCATAGGCATCATTTGAATGACACATCAGTCCAAGGTGCCCAACAATCATGCTTACAGCAGCAAACTCATACCCCAAAATATAGCACACTAAATTCATGCAAGGCAAGCAAAATAAGGAACTTCAAATTCAATAGATAATCAGAAAATAAACCAACAATAAAGTCGGCCTAGTATTGGTAAATGGTTTTAGCATTCCACACGCTTGATATTATGAGGGTATACTTAGACTCCAAGAAAACTAAAGTTTTAACAATCCAAGAAATCTCATGAGAGCATATCGGATGAAATGAAGCAAGTGCATCCATGGAAGAATATTAAAAAAAAAGGTAATTATGGTTGATATTAAGCGAGCAAAACTTTTGGAGAGAATATAACTTGCATGTGTGAAAGGAGATGTGATAATTTAAAACCATTCTGAAATCATTATTACTTACTCATTTCTCTTTTTCTTTTCCAGTCTTTTCGGATGGCATACATGAGAAAAACACAAAGACCAAATCTATGATCATAATAAACATTAATCTATCTATCATCTTTACGCAAACCCTACACCCCCAAACAACTAGAGTTGTCGAGGTGTTGCGATTACTTCCAAATTCATTTCACCAATACAAACTTATTGATATTTTCACCAATACTTCCAAAAAAAAATAGCGATTATGCTTGAAATTAGCTCCAAAGATGGCCCTCCATTTCGCTAAAATTGATACATTATAAAAAAATCCATGAGACAGAGAGCAACAAGCGGTAGGATGAAAGAGATCGGAAAATCAAATCTAGCAACAAGCAGAGGCAGAGAGCAGATAACTCAAAATCCAAACACTGAATCACTATTCAAGATAAGTTTTTAGAGTTTCAAAAAACTACCTTATTTAATTTACCGATCCGTCGGAAACTTGAAGCCGAGAGAGGGCTTAGGTCACCACCGGAGGAGGAGAGGAATTGAGCCAACTAGATCAAATAAGGGGGAGAGAAAGACGATGCCGGGGTTGGTGGTGGCGGGAGGATTGTTTGGCGGCGGGGATGTCTAAACAGAGACGGAGTGGGTGGCCAATTTCTAAAGAAAAACATTTAGAAATTGGAAATTTTAATAAAAGATAAATTTACATATATGTATTTTAAATATCATTATACATTAAAAAAATGAGTATATTTTAATTTTATATTTATATTAATTTTCTATTAAATTAAATTTAAGTGTAATTAAAATTTTTATTTGTTATAAAATATATATTTTAATTCATAACCCTTAAATCGGAGAGAAAATACGCATAAACACACTAAAACTTACATTATTCTAATTGCTGCTACAACGTCAACTATAACATAGATAACAATACATTCATTTAACCGATGAAATATTACTAAAAATATCATGGAAGTTCTTATATTAAAAGTTAAATTACATTTTATTCTTTCTATTAAGAAAATGGTAAATTAATTTTTATATATTAAATTACTAAATTTCCACTCTATCCTTTAATTGAAGCAACAAAAATTCGAGCCAGAGTGCCAGTTCTGGACGTTAAAATAAGAACCTATTTGCCAGAGATGATGAAATCAAAATAGTAGTTAATTAATATAAAATTTTGCATTTTATAGATCCGAGTTTGTCAACTTGTTCTATATTAAATCAAATTACCAACTTAGCTTCAGATAAATGAATACTACTTTTAACACCACAAAAGACAAAGAAAGCTTATTCAACTTAGCGTCGGATGTTTGATGTTGAATGATTTTAGTTTTTGTATTTCATTTTTATTTGTTATAATTTGGTCCTATCCAACAAAGGTTGTTATCTATCAATATCATTTTGTTACTTTTTTATTATTTTTTCTTAAATCTAATATTTAAATATATCAAATACTCTAGATTAAATATTTTCAAATATAAAAGTATTAATTGATTGTATAAAATTTCATCATTTAACAAATCTCAAGTAAACTTTAAATCCTAAACCATTTAATATATATAAAGTTTATCTATTATCTCTTAAATAAATTAAACTATAAGCATAATTTTAATATATTAAAATTAAAATTATCTCTTTTCCCATTATATAATAAATTATTTAATATATAAATTAAAGGACACTAATTATTCTAAACCCTAAACTCCTAACCCCTAATTTTAAAACCCTAAATCATAAAACATTGACCTATGGCCTCCTTAATCCCTAAACCCATAAACCCTTAACCCTTAAACCATAAACCACAAACCTTAAACCATAAACCACAATCTCTATACTTTACAATAGTAACTCTCCAACCACATGTACCCTAAACCCTAAACTATATAGAAACCCTAAACTATAATGATAATTAATTCAAAATTTTAAAATCAATATTATCACTTTTACAATTATATAAGAAAATATTTAATATATAAATTAAAAAACAATCAGTCATATATATACCCAATAAACTTTAAAATTATTTTAAATAATAGTATTTTAATAACACTTATGAAAGTGTCGGCCCAAAAATGTAGGCATGGTGTTAGACAAAGCCGACTCCTATCTAGCGTTGCCTTAAGCATGCATATCCCAACCCTTATATAAAAAGTTGACCAAAGTGTATGTCGGCAAGTCTATCCCAACACTTAGGAAAATATCGTCTTAAGACTGGACAAATCCAAAATCCAACTCTTATTTAAGCGTTGCCTTTGTCATGCATATCTCAACCTTTATACAAAGAGTTGACAAGAGCTTATATTGACACGTCTATCCCAACACTTAAGAAACTGTTGCCCCAAAACTCTTGTCTTAGGACTACACAAAAGCTAACTCTTATTCAAGTGTTGCCTTAGGCATACATATCCCAACCCTTCTAAAAAGAGTTGCCCAAAGTATATTTTGGCAAGCCTATCCCAACACTTAGAAAAGTGTCGCCACAAAAGTGTCGTCTTAGGACTACACAAAAGCCAACTCTTATTCATGCGTTGCCTTAGGCATACATATCCCAACCCTTATACAAAGAGTTGGCCAAAGCATACTCTATCCCAACACTTAGGAAAGTGTCGCCACAAAAGTGTCATCTTAGGACTACACAAAAGCCAACTTTTATTCAAGTGTTGCCTTAGGCATACATATCCCAACTCTTATACAAAGAGTTGGAAAAGTGTAGTCTATCCCAACACTTAGGAAAGTGTCGCCCCAAAACTGTCGTCTTAGGACTACACAAAAGCCAACTCTTACTCAAGCGTCGCCTTAGGCATACATATCCCAACCCTTGTAAAAAGAGTTGGCTAAAGCGTATGTTGGCAGGTCTATCCCAACACTTAGGAAAGTGTCGCCCCAAAAGCGTCGTCTTAGGACTAGACAAAGCCAACTCTTATTTAAGCGTTGTCTTAGGCATGCATATCCCAACCTTTATAAAAGAGTTGGCTAAAGCGTATGTTGGTCAGTCTATCCCAACACTTACGAAAGTGTCGCCCCATAAGTGTCGCTATAATACCTGTTTGTTGTAGTGGTAGTTTAGTAAATTTGTTTTATTTGTATTCAAGGTAAAAAGATGATTTTGTTAAATTGTACAATTGTATCTTAGTTTGTTAAAGGGATCGCCACACAACCAAAATGTCTTAGGATTATCACAGAAAGTGGAACCTTTTAGGCTTCTAATTTATTGATCGGATTCTAATTTTCAAGTTTCGTTCTTAAATTTAGGCTAATAGGAGATTTGTGATTGCTCCAATGTCGATTTAGTAGACCAAGTGACTCAGAAAATCTTTTGGTGTTTAATTCCCAAAAAATTAGCTTCAAAATATTCTATGTTATTTATGAAATACATGATATGTTACCATGCTTTATGAAAAATTGGATTAAGCATACTAGTATGGTTTTAAATTTACAATATATAATTTTGAATTATCTAAGTTATATTTTTCTATACTTAAATTGGATAATGTGAATATTTTTTGAGAAATATGTTCTCGGATTTTACGTTTAGTATTTAGTATAAAGTGTGTTCTAAAAAAATATGCCATCAATTTATATTTTTGTATAAGAAATATATTTTCTCCTCATATGTTATGTTCCAACCTTGCCAATGGGTGTTAAATATTGGTCATGTCGACATGTATTTTGTGCTTGGAAATCGGTTTCAACCATGCCATCGAATTAGATTAATGGTTTTTGACCCATTGCCACTGGGGTGAATTGTGGTTTTTGTTCCAACTCACTGCCACTCGAGTTAATTGTGATTTTTTTACCTTTGTTACCAGGTTTAAAGGTGACCATAGCAATAAAAAAGTGTATTTAGATTTCTGTAAGAATTGTTTTTATTGCGAGTGTTAACAATGAGATTTGTTTTATTTAAACAGTTTCGTGTGCGCATCATTATGAGAATCTAAAATCACAAACACTAAACATGAAATTATTTAAACAAAAAAAAGTTCAAAGCTAGCAGACAATGAAAATAATTTAATAATGTCGCTGATTTGGTTGGGATGAAGAGCATCTCAATTTGGGGTCTATTCTTAAGGGAATAGTTATTCATTCATTTGGTTCACTGAATTACCTATTCAGTTGAATAGGTTATTACAGTCTGATTATGAATGCTCCCGTAATAGTTATTCTCTAACTATATCAAACAATAGCAATTCTGTACAATAATGAATACATGCAAATTTTATTTTCCAATTTTACCCTACATTATTTCAAGCCGAAACAAGAGAAAACCTAATTGAGCTTTTAATTGCTGTTCTTCAACCTCATCCGCAAATGGATTACCAGATATAAGGGAAGAGACTTTCTAGGTTTTTTTTATTCAAGTTAGAAATAAGAGGTTTTTGGCTAAAAATAAAGGGCGTTGAGCTCGAAGTTTTGAAAGAGAAGACAACGATAAATAAAAATTGTGAGGGAAGAGATAGAGATCAGGTGGACCATGAAAATTCATTGAAAGCCAACCATTTTTTCTATAGATCCAGGCTTAATGGTAAGCTTTCAGAAAAAAAAACAATCAAGCCAAAAATCAGAAAGTTGATGTTATGAGAAATCTGTCATGAACTTCCGATAACTGTCGGCAGTGATGTAAATGGATTTGATAATAGCTTCAACTAAATAGGATAATTAACTGCTCTTGAAAGTGTTTTTTTTCTCTAAACTCGTCGATGAGTTAGGGTTTCTTGAAGTTGTTGGGTCTTCGATTTGTGATCTTAGTCTACATTTCGTCAATTTAGTTGATCAGGCTAAAATTGTTATTTATGATCTATTCCTTTCAACTAAATGTATGAATACTATTACAATACTCATCCCATTCCATTTAATCAAACCTCTATTCAATTCCATTACAACCTTATTCCATTTCCACAGAATGACTATTCCATTACAACTCTATTCTATTCCAGTGAACCAAATGTGCCATTAGTATTCTGAATGAATGCGTGAGAATACTCTCTAGCAAAAGCTATCTTAATGTTCTAATAAGCCAAAGAAAAGCTCAACTTTAATAGAATTTGAGTTGCACGGAGGAAGGAGAGATACCTCTTTTCGTACTTATTAACACAAGAAGTGAGAATGTGCTAGAATGCGTAATAGAATAAGAAAAACTAAAAACAAATGAAAAACTAAGTCTAGAATCAAAGAAAATAAACTATCCAACAAAAAACCTGAAACAATGAAAAACAACTTGAATTTTTCGTTCAAAGTGTTCTTGATGTACTAAAAAAAAATAAAAAAAATTAGAGGCTCTTTATATGATAAATATAAGATCTAGAAATTTTGGACATGAAATTCAACCCACAAAATATTTTTTTGATTTGTTTTCTATTTTTCTACATTTTCACTTTTTTTCTTTTTGTTTTTCGTGAGAAATATTTTTTTTCAATGTACCATAGGTCCAAGAAATATCATACAAAATTTTAGATAGTTTCGAATTCACTTACCTACCAAAAGGGATGTTTTTCCGAAAAGTTTATGGGTAAAATAATTTTTTTTAGAGGTTGTTTAAACAAATTGATGAAAGTAGTTTATTTAGCACAAAGAAACAACTCAAAAACGTCCAAATGTGATACCAAATGATAGGGGGTAGCGGACCAAGATAAAATTCAAGTTGTTGAGCATGAGAAGAATCAAACCAAATTCTAGAAAAGAAGTAAACTCATTAGAAACAATGAAAATAAAGAGAACAACAAACCATAAAATCAAGAAAGATAAAATTAGGGTGAGATGGGAAAAAAATTGATGGTAGGTGATGAAAAGTCAATGTCCTATGACATCCTTTGAAACAAAAAACTTTTACAGACTTCACAAATGGTTCCAACTAACTCCTAAAGCCAAACCCAAGAGTGCTTCCCAAGACTTGAAGAATAAAACCAAGAAAAAAAAACTACTCCTAAGGCCTTTACATATGCTACTTAATTACATCAAAATAAAACTCTTAAATATAATGAAACTCTAATTAATCTAAACAAGAAAGTTTAGTTAACAAGAAGTAGTTTTAGTAGAACTATACTTTCTTGTTGACTAAGATCAATAAAACTCTTAAACAATTTAAAATACTTAAAAATATCCTAAAATTTGAAATAAATAAACAATAATATAAAACCTAATAAATACAATACTTGGCTCATATATAATCAAAATTAAGCACTAAAACCGAACCCAATATGATTTAAACTTGAATTAAATCCCGGATCTCGTAATTTCCTGTAATAATCCCATTAAAAAAATTCTATATTCACTAAAACGACCATAATTTGAGCTCTCAAGTCCAAAATTGAGTGATTCAAAGTGCGTTTCGAAGCTAAGAGTTAGCTCTATGAACGGTATGAACACATCTCAACCTAGAAATGTTTGGATCCCATCCAAAAAGTCGTTGCAAGTTGACTAATTTTCCAAACTTGAAAACTGGTAGCTTTGGTGAATTGAATTTAATAAATTTCACCCAATTCATGCATATATATATATATATATATATATAACTAAGATATGTATGCAATTAGCAAAATGAACAAGCAAAGTTAACTAGTCAATCATTAAACCGATCGAGTACAAAATCATAGTCATCCAAATTGATTACCTTAGTTTTACCTGACCTTCCAATCTCCAATTTGTATCTCAACTTCTTGTGTCACGCCCACGGTTGGGATCTCGTTTGAGTTAATAGTCTTTTTCAATCCAGTTGTCTTCTCAACCTTATGACCAAGATTATCGATAGCTTCCTTGAATATGCCTAAGAGCCTGTATATCCCTCCTATGGGCTTCCACTTCATTGTGTCAAGTATCAAGGTCTTGTTGAGGAAAAGTTGATTGTTGCTAGTACTTTGGATTCCTTTTTCCATTATTGTCTTTGAACGTTAACGGAAGGTGTTATGATATCTTGGTTGTTGACATGGATATTGTTGGTATTGGTTATCATATGGGTCAATGAAAAGGTTATAAGGGCGCATTTCTGCTTGAGATCGGTTATGCCGACAAATTTGGAATGCTTGGGTGGTGGGAATGTCGATGGTAACTTTGTTTTCAGGCTCATCAAGATGATTCATTCAGTCCACCCCCACCACACAAAATTGTTGACACAAAGAGGATAATGTGGGTGGAGATGACGTTCACATGATAGCAAGGGACTGTGTGAAGACTCGAGCATATATATTTTGGATGGTTGGGTAGAGTTTTTGGTATATTAGAAGAGTCTTACCTTTCATAGAATTGAGTGTGGTATTTATAGCAGAGGTTTGCCTAGTAACCACTCTTAGCCCTTAACATGTGTCTAAGAAGCTCTTGTCTAAGTTGACAAATTAGGAGCAAGTTAGCTCTCTAGCCAAACGACAATTGGATTAATAGGTCTAACGACTAGACAACGATTGGACTTGATTAGACTTGATGGGGCTCCCCGTGTTAACCATGCATGAAGGAGACTTGACCCTTTGACCACTTGACTTTACGAGGTCAAAGGGTTAGGCTCTACTTGTAGAGGATGCCATAAAGTTGGTGAGGTCCATGATCTTGTGAGGCGTAGTGTTGGGTGAACAAAACTTCTTCATGTGCAAAGAGAGATATAAACACGTAACACGATTACATGACAGAAACCCAACAAGAAAAGGATGATTACAACAATAAAAAACCACCAACATAACACAATACTTAAAAAAAAAAATCATCACAACACGAATACACACATGTCAAAATCTGTACGTTAGCTATTTGTTGCGAAAAAGACTAGCGTTACTGTAGTTACAGGCAAATACAAGTTCTATAACCAATATTGTTTAATCGTTGAAGTGAAGGCACAAACAAAGGTTTTATGCTTTGGCTAACGTAAGTGTTCGTTCCAATGCAAGTTCAAGGACCCAATGAAAACAAGCTACCTAAGCACCAATGTTGGAGACAAGTAGATTGTCTTGATTCCAAGAAGTTGTTCTCAAATTTACAAGATAAAATTCATTAGGTGATAATTGACAATAAATCATTGGGTTCGATTTCGAATACCAAGCTTACGTTAACCACAAACTCGTTGCGGTTTTAAAAGAGTTCAATGGGCCAAATTTTAACGAACAGTATAAGCAATGTCCAAAACGCAGTAGCCTTTCTACCTTTTAGAACCCCAATTTGTTCTTTTTGAAAATGCCCATTTTGTTAAAGAGAAAGGGATAAAAGGGTTGTTCGGATATGATATTATTGTCAACTTAAAATCAAATTAAGTCTTTTTATCACTAAATTAGTGATTTAGTTGATAAATGTTTTCGAGTTTAGGCTTTGTAGAGTCGAAAGAAAATTAGAAAGAAGAAATTTTGAAGGGTAGAAAAATAGAAAATGAAAAATATAATTTTTTTTTCAATTGGTGTGCTTGATAAGAAGGATGGAAAAATAAAAAAAAAATAAATCATTTGAAAAATGTATAATTTTGATTTTCTTTTCTCTCATCATTATAATTTGAAAGAATTAGTTTTTATGGGTTAAAAGATGGAAAATTATCCTTCTTTTAACATAGTGATGTAAAAAAAATAAAATTAAAAAAAATCCAACTTTTCATTTTTTACTCCAATTTTTGATCTTCAATTGGTCTATCCAACAAAGTCTAAAACTTTAAACAAAGAAAGGGAAAATAAGTAAACTTGAAAAGGTACGTATCCCCATTTCATGCATCAAACTGCGCCATCACATGATTAATTCTCTATTTACATATAGTCAAAAGTAGAGTAATCCAAAGTTTTCTTCTTTGAAATGAAGAAATGTGAAGTAATCAACCAAAGAGCTTCATGAAGTTTTAATTTTTGTAAGAAATAAATTCAAAATAAAATATTCTCAAATATAATACATTTTAACATATTTAAGCTTATGTTCTCCTACATTATCAACAAAATCGAGTTAATAACATATTCACTAATACGATTACAAAGAGATTTAAAATATGATCAACCCTTTGATGAAGGAAAGTATGATTATCCATCATATATGCGCTAAATCCGTGTCAAATACTTTATTAAGGCCGCTAAATATACGTCAAGAAGCATATTTAGTCTTTAACTCTTAATCACATGCTCTACTAATTGTTGCGTATTTATCTTTATTATATTTACTGATAATGATGTTTATTAATATATTTTACATGCAACTGCCAACTGCCAAGGCTCAACAGCACGAATATTTTTTTATTAAAAAAAAAAAGGCAATTTTTTTGAGTGAAGAAATTGGTTCCGAAGTCGACAAAATGTTAACTGTTCTTATGCAATGCATGTGAACTCTGAGGCCTATTTTATTCTTTGAAAAATGGTGTCTAATTACTTCTTTGTTCTACAAATAAAAAATAATAATGAAATCAAATTCAATTTAATATAATCAAATTCATGACTATTCTTTTCAATAATATTTTTATTGGAATTTTAAAGTATCTTACCATTATACGGGATACAACTCTAAATAATACTTATATAGTCAATATTTATCTTTCCTAAATTATTGCCCTAATCTTGGGAGGATTTACTGAAAAGATTCAAAATTTATTTCCACCACACATTCATGTTTCCTGCAGTCCACTTTAAACTATTTCTTCCTTAAGCTATATTCCCTATATAAACCCTAAACCATCAGCATTGTACACAAAAAGAAAGAAGGAAAAAAAAAACAAAAGCATTAAAACATAGAGTGAAGATGTGGTTCACCGAACTTTCCTCAGCTATATGCGTCATGACCCTATGTTTATCTCACTTGTCGGAAGCTCAAAATTCTCCTCAAGACTTTGTGAATGCTCATAACGTGATCCGTGCTGCGGTTGGAGTTGGCCCTCTTGTTTGGAACCGAACTGTGGCTTCTTATGCTCAAAAGTACGCCGATAAAAGGATGGAGGACTGCGAAATGGAGCATTCGTATGGACCTTATGGTGAAAACCTTGCTGAAGGCTATGGCAACTTGGATGGTGTTGATGCTGTCAAAATGTGGGCTAGTGAAAAGCCTGATTATGATCACAGTTCCAACAGCTGCGTTAGTGGTGGTGATGATTGCTTGCACTATACTCAAATTGTATGGAGCAAGTCGGTTCATCTTGGGTGCGGTAGAGCTAAGTGTGCCAATGGTTGGGTTTTTGTCATTTGCAGCTATGATCCAGTTGGAAATGTTGAGGGTGAACGCCCTTATTAACCACCATCGTTCTGCTTCTTTCCCTCCTTTAATCTATGCTGTGTTTAATTTCCTTATAAGTTATAGAGAAAAAGGAATTATATATGAATGTCATAACTGTTGTCTTATCCAGACTATAATTCATGTGAACTTTGATATATTTGTTTAATGATCTCTCTCTCTCTCTCTCTCTCTTTTCAATTTTTTTTTTTTTTTTTTACTTTACCTTTTAAACTCCTAACATAATTGAGCGATGTTTTCAACAAAAATCCAGACAAAAAAATTTGGAACACTCAACAACCAATGTCACGTTTGGTTCGCTGTAATAGAATAGAGCTGTAATGGAATAGAACTGTAATAGTAATTCAATTATTTGGTTGAATGGAATGGAATAGAACTGTAATAGTATTCTTGTGTTTGGTTGAATGGAATGATGTTGTAATAGCATAAGGAAAAAAACTAAAATGACTAGAATACCCTTAGCAGAATTTTTTTAGGTAGATGATTATTGTTATTGTTATTAAATTTTAATAAGATTATTAATATAAATAATAAATAATTTAATCATATTTTAACATAATTATTATTAAATATAATTTAATAAAATAATATATAATTTAATAAAATTCTTAATATAATTATTCTTATATGAATTTCCTAAAATCATAATATATAATACTATAAAAATAATATATAATCTACTTTATTATTTTTAAACCTTAATACATATTTAATGTGCTAAAATATCATTAGTGAAACAAATAATTTAATTATTCTACAATAAAAAAAATATTAGAAGTAATAAATAACTTGAGAATTATATTTTCCATAAACATAATATTCATATATTAACAAAATGTTACATGATTTCACTAGTTTATATGTCATAATTCATATGTTATAAAATTTTACAACATCAAAAAGTTACAACATTGTAATGACATATATCATGTCATTATACCGTCCCAAATATTACAAACACAAAAAGTTACCAAAATATCATCTGCACAACCATGATTTTGTGGATTTGATTAATTGATGACTAACATTTAATAATTTTTTTTTTAAAAAAATACCCATTTGATTAAATATAGTGTGTTAAATATATTCCTTTTTTAATAAAAAAAACATGATTTGTTTGTAGCATTTTACTTTTTTTTTTTTTTTTTTGTTTCGTTTGTTGAGATAATTTTTTTAGTGTTAATTAGAATTTTTAATCAAACAATATAAGTAATACAAAACATTGTTTAATTATAATTTTTAATCAGACAATATAAGTAATATAAAACATTGTTTGAAGACCAAAATTAAATATAACATAAATTAAAGATATCGAAAATAAAAATAGTTTGATAATATATTAAAAGATTAAAATAGTTTTAAATGAAACATATCAAAAATAAAAACATATTGAAAATTAAATATAACCAAAATGTTCTTGTTTAAAGTAAAAAGATCAAATCCGAAATGTAAATGTAGTTTAACATGTATATATTGTCTTCCCCGTATTACTAGAAAAGAGTAATGGTATCATCATTGCAAAGTGGAGATATTTGTTTATGTCCGTTACACGATACTTATCTCATCCACTGTGATCAAGAAATAATAAAGATGTTATCAAGACAAGAAATTAACATCACTTGTGTTAAAATATTAAAGCTCGAAATGATAAAATTTCTCTTGCAAAAGCACAACAAGCCTGTAATTACACAAATTAAGCATTCATTAAAAAAAAAAAAAAGGAGATAATCATATTCAATGGAGTAATGTAGATCTAATATGATGCCAGATACTAATGTACAAACCTCAGTGCATTTAAGTATGACTAAAAATAAGTCAAAACTCAAAACTGAAATCACAATAATAGCATAACGCATAAAAGGCTGACTCAATCTAGGAAACATAGAAAACAGAAACATGTGAGAACAACCAAATGAAAATGGAATTAAATTATCAAAGAGTCTTTTTGAAATGAGACTTTTTGCCCATTCTGAGATCTGTATAACCCAATTTCTGTCCTTATAATAAGGCAAAGAATTATCACTATCATTAGGAATGATTGAATTTGAGAAAAACATAAAATATTTTCTGTCCTTATGATAAAGTACAATTCCCTCAACTATCAATGCACTTCAGACATTATCAATTCACAAGTCATTGAACCAAAATTGACATTTATCATTACTCATACAAAAAAGAAATAACATCTGAACATCCTCCCAACTTTCATTAAACCAAAATCTAAAGTTTAGGTCCAATCCACCTAGCATTAAAGTATTGTTTCCATTGCTTTCAACCAGCAAGATGATAGCACAAGTTCTTTTTTACTAATAACCAATTTTGCCTATTTTATTCAACAACGGTTCTGACATGGATAAAACTATACTCTTAACACTGCTTCTCAATAATACACTTTTTTAACAAAAAACGGCACTTTGAATTGAGAAAAAAGAAGAAGGAAAAGTAATCATTTTGTTGTGTTTACTTAACAAAGAAAATAAAATCAAGTGAAACTAGAAAACCAGATGGAAAACCAGGAAAAAGGAGGAAATTACTCATAGTGCATTGTCATTCCAAATGGAACTTAGAAACTTACTTGGCAAATCAATTCTCCAACACAAGTCAAAAGTGCAAATGTCACTGCTTTTGGCAACACGGGATGTTTTGCTAGAAGAGTCAAATACCTGTTAAATAAGCAACATAAATACTTTGGAACCAAGCCAGAGTAGTAGATTAGAGTACTAGTCATGTGAAAGTTCCATAACAACATAACAAACACTCCTCAACCAGCATTCACAAGAAGAAGTAAATTTTCTAAGAAACCATTACAAATGCTTCATAAATGACAAAGTATTATACCTTTAAGCAATCAACATAATCTTGTCAAGGAAAATACAAAGCTTAAAAGTTTCTTATGCTCATGTTATTCAATTTTAAGCAATACCTTTAAGAACAAAAATCGGACAGAATGTAAAATCTACACGCCAAGCGTCCTACATCATATACATAGGTAACTAGAGTCTTGTTTCTGTATGTGTATGTGTATATATAAGCAAACTCAATGATGGCTTTAAACACTGATGATTGGCAGTCAATAATGTAAATTACTAATTAAACAGATTTTGTAACTTTTTATCTAAAATCTTCCAATCATCTACCTCCATAACATCCCATTGTAGAACTATTCTCAATTCAACAAATAAACAAGTATGTTTATCAAACTAACTTTACGCAGCCTATCAATAGCATAGGTAGATACTATCTTCTTAGGGAACCGAAGCTAGAACAAGCTACTGAACAATTGAAACATGAAGTACCGCCAATTTTGTTCTCAGACATGGTACAACTATTTCTTACTGATAAAGGATCTAAATGACTAGAGTTTTACAAAATTCTTTTACCCCATTATCGAACATTCCCTCTCATTGTTCTTCTTCTTCTTCTTCTTCTCTTCTAAAACATTACCGAGTACTTTCATCGCATTGAAACAGCAGAAATAACCTACTTCATTCTAGTTCTACAACTGAGATTTGCTTACATTCGTCACTAAACCAAGCTATCCTACATGTAGTACATTGTGAGTTTAAGCCAGATAAAACATGTATATCGAGCAACCTAATAACGAAACCTTTAATGACAAGCATTTTAGATAATTGTATTCAAAACATCCATCAATTTGCAGTAGAGAAAATTCGAAAAGTAGAAAAATATATTACAAATTTTAAAAAGCAAGGCAAGGCTTTTAGTTCATTACCACGAAAGCAAGGACCAGCCACTTTTGCCTCCATTGTTACCAGTCCCATCACCTTTGCCACCAGAATTCCCATCACCGGAACCTCCAAACCCATCGTCCGAAACTGCTGACACACGTGAATAATCCAAACCCAACTACCCAGCTCCCATTTTGCGAGCACCCCAGTCCTTAAAAATAGCTCGATGGTTCGAACTCGAAAGACATGGATAGGAACCGTCTTTGGACTCTCTAATGGGGAACCTAGTCATTAAAAAATTAGGGATTTCGGGGAGGGGGAACTGATTTGGGGGAAAAAAGAAATTAGGTTCTGGGAATAAAACAATTAAAAATCAAATAAGGAAAAAACACCATTACCTGAAATATAGAAACAGAATGAGAGAAAGTTACAAATCTGTGGGAGAAGATGAATGAGAATATCTGAAATATGGCAAGAGAGTTTGAGGGCAGAAATTGTGTAGAGAGTTTGCCAGCAGATGAATGAGAAGATGAAGGAAGGAAAAATTTGGAAAATGGGAAAAAGAGAGCCGAACGGAATAGCTATTCAGGTATATGGGCAATGAATGGCTATTACAGCCTTTAGCTGTAATAAGGCCTGAATGGAATCAGGCTGTAATCCTTTTACAGCCAACCAAACGTTGGTTTAGTGGTGGGCCCACCAAATTGGGGGGAAATGCATTCCTATTCCCCCCAACCAAACATGTTGCAAGTGTTTAATATCCGATCAGTAGTTTAATACAAGTGAGAAATTGGGTTATAATAGAATTTTTGAAATGAAACTACGAGAATTAAAATGATCTTAGCTATTAGGTCAAAATAAATGATTCTAAATCTTAGATTTTATATGTATCTTTAACAAAAACAAGAAATAGTAAAGAATAATCTTTGATTCATAACATTTGCGGTACAATGAATGTGCTTTTATACACATATTACGATAATAAGGGAATAGCTAATTAATAGAAGATAATTAATAGCTAATTTTAAAAGGAACAACATTCAGCCTGTGGCGAAATCGACAAAAGGCACCAATGGTTAGTGGCTTTGTCAGCACATCAGCCACCTGATCATTCCCTGGTACATGATTTACCTAAGGCTTCCCACTTAATACCTTATCTCGAACAAAATGTAGATCAAGATCCAAATGTTTGATCCGGGCATGCATTATTGGATTTACAGCTAGTGAGACAGTGCTCGAGTTATCACACCAAATAATTGGAACACGCTGTAATGGTACCCCTATTTCATTAAGTAATGATTGAAACCATGTAACCTCTGCAGTGACATTTGCCAAACCCCTTATCTTTTTGATGACCAGCCAACCAAGTTGTTACCAAGATAGACATAGAACCCAGACGTTGACTTTTGATCTTCAAGAGAACTTGCCTAATCAGCCTTAGATGTAACACCCCCTAACCTTTATCCGTCGTCGGAACAGGATTATGAAGCATTACCGGTCATTATAGAACAAATACTAACAATCTCATAAATATTTAACATACACATTAGAATTTACCAACCCTGCAAATCTTAAAAACAAAAAAAAAAAAAAACTCAATATCCAATTATTCAACCAAATCAAAACACGATTAAACACTTCTAAAAATGCCAAAATGATAGACTTAATAACCAAATCAATGTACCCATAAATACCTTTCACATACTTACTCCGGATGAAGTATGACTATTTGTGTTCTTACATACTTAACCCGGACTAATTATGTTTCAATCCAATTACAAACCATTCAACCAATTCAAACTAAAACCATGTAAATGACTATATTATAAGACATATGTTTGTGTATATATATATATATATATAAATCAACCAATATCATCTTATACACCATTAATATTCACATATCTAAATGACATCAAAAGACAACCTAGGTACATGCCATTTCAAAAGAGAAAATACTTCACCATGTTTTTGAGTTCGGGATCGGCTTTGGATGCTGATTCAACGATTGAACTTTAACCTAACCTGCGCACGGAAACAAACCGTACGCTGAGTATACACTCAGTGGTATTTCTATAATTCGAATACTTATTAAGCAAAAATTTATATACATAATTATACATAATAATAATCATTCAATAAATAATCAATTTTATAAATTCATCTTCCATATCACTTTCAATCATCATATCATCTATTTCAATCTCACAATTGCTATTCAATAGCATTTCACAATAAATTTCTCAATTTCAATTTCAATATTAATATTCATTTCTTATTCAATACCATTCAATGTTAATCATTTGATCAATTCATTTATATATCTCTATTAACATGACTCGGACTCTGACGGATACGCGGATCCAACCCAAACACACCAGTACGGCACTCAGTGCCTAATCAGCCATGCCGAAGTAAAACAATACGGTACTCAGTACCTCATCAGATTTATCTGAAGTAATAACAATACGACACATAGTGCCTAATCGGATTTATCCGAAACAATAACAATATGACACAAAGTGCCTCATCGGAATTATCCGAAGCAATATTACGACACATGTAGTGCCTCATCGACTCGAGGTCGAAGTATCCCTGAACACTTCCAATCCTATGGCATGCTAACTATATCCGACTTAGCCCGACATTTTTAATAGGGTATTTCAATTTATAATTCAATTTCAAATCAATATATAATTTCAATCAATTCCAATTTAATACACTTTTCAATCATATACATACTATCACAAAATAATTCAATTCAATGTTAATATATCAAACTCACCTCAATTTCACTTACCATACATAATAATAAATACAATAAATAGTTTTAGTTTTCGGATTATAGAAATACAAACCGTATTTTCCGAGCTAACCTTCGTTGACTTTTTCCTTTCCTTTCTTAGCCGAAATCTCCGGCTCAACGTTAGCTACGGAAATCGAAACAATTAAAATTTATCAATACACTACAATTTAACATTGAATATTTCAATTTATATACAACTTTTGCTTTAATTCCAATTTAGTCCTTAAATCAAACTAACTATTTTCTTACAAAACTAATTCCATATCTCAATTCAATTTCCACTTTAATCTAATTTCAACTCCCTAATTTCACCATAAAACCCTAATTTTGAAATTCTTTCAATTTAGTCCCTACTACATAAAACTTATGATTTGTTTTGCAATTTAATCTTTTTCTCAATTCTAACTTGAAATTATATCAATTCAAACCCTAATTCTTCAATTAATTCAACATAAACCACATCTAAAAATCAACTAACTTTCAAAATTTCCACGTATATTAAGTAGTATTTTGTTCTAGGATTCCAAAAACATCAAAATTACAATAAAATGGACTAAATTGACTTACCAAATTAAGCTTGAAACCTTAAACCCTAATTTCTCCTTTTTTTTCTTTCCCTTTTTCTTTCTTTCTTTCCCTTCTCTATTTCGTTCCACTATTCTGTTTCTTTTCTATTCTTTTATTTCTTTATTTCTTTTATTTACTTTATTTTATGTTATATAATATAATAATAATATAAATACATAATATATTTTACTTAAATAATAATTAAATAATTAATTAATATATGTATTTTATTTTACCACATGTATTTCACTATTACCACACACTTGTCACTTATGGTTTTATTGCTAATTTAGTCCCTTGACTTTTCTTGATTTTATAATTCAACTTTTACCTTATACTCAATCTAGTCCTTATACTAAATTAACCTTAATTCAAGCTTATTCATCTAACCAAAACCTAATTAACCACACAACTAACTTTGTAAATATTTTTAATAAATATTTACGAATTCGTTTTACGAAAACAGAGACTCGAAAATGCACTTTTTCGATTACCATAAATTTCGGGTCGTTACATTAGAGAACCCTATCAAAGTGACCATTGAAGGTTGAAAAGTAACACCCCTAACCCGTATCCGTCGTCGAAATAGGGTTACGAGGCATTACCGATCAAATCACAACATACAGCATACATTTATGCATCCATTCTCAAACAACATTCAATCATAATCACATTGTCCCTTATAAGGACCTACGAGGCCTTAAACATGCTTTAGAAGTGGTTCGGGACTAAACCGATAACTTACAAAAATTCTCGAAAACTTAGAAATTTTTCAAACATACCAGGGTCACACGCCCGTGTGAACAGGCCGTGTGCCTCACACGGCTCCAAACACGCCCGTGTCGCAGACCGTGTGAAAATAGGGCATACATATTGACTTGGGTCACAGGGCTGACCACACGCTCGTGCGTCTAGCCCTGTGCCCTTCGAAATGGCCACACACGCCCGTGTGCCAGGCCGTGTGTTAGGCTGTAACAGCCTGATTTTGACCCTAATCGAAATAGTGGTTTCAGGACCACAAATTTGAGTCCGAAAAAAATATTTTAAAATTATTTTCTGTGTTTATTATATGTAAATTTGTTTTTGTTAAATTTTCGTGACTTAATTTTGTCGTTAGTTGTCTGATTAAATAAAAGGACTTAATCGCGTAAAATATAAAAGTTACAAACTAAAGTGTAAAGTGCCAATTTGATAGTGGCTTTTTAATATGGGGTCCTTAAAGGGCAATTAGCCCATTTTAAAAGATAGTGGGCGGCAATGGACTTAAATGACCTTAAGTTATATGTTAAAATTATTTAATTTAAAAAGGGTAAAATAGTAAACCAATTATAATTTATATTATATGTTAAAATAACATAAAACAAAAGATGAGTTATCATCTTTTTAAGTTGGCCGAAAGTTGAAGAAAGAAAAAGGAAGAAAACCTAGCATATTTCGGTACCTTGGAGCTTGAACTTAGGTATGTGTTTTGTTCGGTTTTTGATAATTTTTACGTTTTTGAGATCGTTGCTTAGAAATGAACAAAACCCATGTCTTAATTTTTTATTGTGATGATGATTTTGTGTTTTGACATTGATGATACCTTGTGGTTTTTGATGTTTGATGATGAAATATGAATTATATGTGTTAGATTAACAAGTTTTGTCTTTGAATTTTTGATGAAATTGAGTAATTAGGACTAAATTGCAAAAATAAATTTTTGAGGGATTAAAAATGAAAAATAAATGAAATGTATGAGCTTGTAATAATGCTATGAATATTTTGCCCTAAAGAAGTGTGGTCAAATTTTGTGTAATTTGTGTTTTGTGCAAAAAAGGACTAAATTGTAAAAAGTGTAAAATGTTAGGGGCAAAATGGTAATTTGCCCATTTATGTGTTTTTAGGCTAAATTTAGTGTATTGGTGTTTAAATAAGCTCAATTTGAATATGTTTAGATCAAGAATTAAAGAAATCAGAATTTGATCGGAGAAAGACGAAAGTGGTCGAGTAGCGGATTTAATAGTCGACGACATCCGAGGTAAGTCAATAAGCATTTAAATGTTGTTATATTTATGAATATATATTTGTTACATAATTGAAATGAATTATTTGAATTATTTATGCTATGGTCGAATGTGATTATGGTGATTGGCTATATTCCGAGCTTGATTCGATCAAATTTCGACGTCCGTAAGCCCCGTACGAACCTTAGGAATAGATAGGATACATATGTCATGACATAGGATATCCGTTATGTGTTACCGAGTAAGACTACGTCTGGGACGTTGGCATCGATTTGTGTTTACGTGTAAGACCCTGTCTGGGACAGTGGCATCGATATGTGATTACATGTAAGACCACGTCTGGGACGTTGGCATTGTACGAGCTTCCGACTATCCGCGTATCCTTTTTAATTCTGAATGGTTCAACGGGTATGTGTAAGTGAAGGACAAGGTGATATTTAACTTAAAAGAACTCAGGTACGTATTTTATATCTGTATTGAGAAGTGAAAGGTAAGTTATATGTCCATTATATTTGTTCGGAAGTTAATGCGTAAACATGAGAATAGTGTATAAGCTTCAATTATGTGTAATCGGCCAAAGAGTATGTTATGTGACTTTGATTTGAGATTTGAGTAATTATTTATTATTATGTATAAAGTGTTACTTGATATAAATTTTGTATATGCGATTTTGCTAAGTTAATTGACTTTACTTTGCTATTGACTTACTAAGCTAAAATAGCTTACTTCGTGTTTCTTTGTCAGTTTCTGTTTTATAGATTTTGGATTCGTTACGAGCTCGGGGATCGTCAGCAAAGCCTATCACACTATCGACTGTTTCTTTCGGTATTTTGTTAAGTTGAATTTGGGCTTATGGCATGTATAGCATGAACGAAATGTTTGAGTTTGATTTTGGGCATGTATATATATATATAGCCATGCGAAAATGGCTTATCTCCTTTTGTGAGTTTGGTATTGAAGCATATGATCATTACTAGTCAAAATGGAGATTTTGCTTATTCATATTTGAATGTGGTATAAGTTAATGTTAAGTAAATTATATGCTGAATGTATAAGTTTTAGATAAAATTAAGTTGTTTGTGTATAGGTTGATATAAGAAAGTATGATATATATATATAGGTAAGGTATGTTTGGCTTGTTAGGATATAAATTCGGATATGGCATATATATATATTGATGGGTAAAGATTGGTCTTATGGCTTTTGACATATTAAATTGTGTTGATTAAATGACGTGTATGTTCAGTTTAATTATTTGGTTTAAACTTATGTTAGATGTTTATAATTGTTGCGCATTGGTGATGGATTAATATGTGATGAATTAAGTGTCAAATGTATTTGTAATGAAAGATATTAAATTAAATGTATGTGTGTGGGATAGTAATAGTAAGTATGTTATATGTGTATAAGTGCATGTTTTGTTTAATTCTGATATGTTATATATGTACGGTTATGGCATGTACTTGAAAGGCTAAGTAGAGTTTTCATATTTAAAGAAATTGGCTTGTAGTTAACTAGGTATATTCGGCTATGACATGAGTATTGGTAATCGCATTATATTGATGATTAGGGTTGTATTTTATGTGATATATTGACACATAGGGTTAAAGTTTAAAGTTTAATATGTTATGCATTAGTATATGGTAAATTCGACTTTTGGGTTATTATTATCATTATGTCTATAACATGTAGTTATAAAATTTAGTTATAAAGTGAAATTATATTGAGATAAGATATATTAAAATGATGAGACATATGTGGATTGGTTATGTTTCATATTAGAGTATATAGTTTTAAAAGTGATGTTTATTTATTTAGACTTTAATAAAATGATGATTGATTATGTTATAAATTTAAGATAGGTGTTAGATGTGATGTGAATGGTTTTGGTTTTATTATTGTGATATGAAATTTGTATTGACAAAATATGCAAATGACTCTGTTTAAATGTTTCAAAATATATCTGCTAGTTGTGATTGGTAAGCAAAGTATGAGTACATGAAATGTTTAAAAAAAAATTTTATATGCCTATTTTGAGTTGTATCTGCTTCGGTGATGCTTCGTAACCCTAATCCGGCGACGGATACGGGTTAGAGGCGTTACATTTGATTGGTATCAGAGCTACGGTTTAGTCGATTCTAGGGCTAACGTAGCGCGTAAGAGTTTAGCTATACATGTCATATTTTATACTGCGATAGTGTGATGACTTCTGACATTTGAAAATGTGTTTTCATATAGTAATGGATCCCGATCGAGCCGTAGCTGATGATGTCGAGAGTGTAGCGCCTGCTCCCGCGCAAGGGACAGAGCCGATAGATTCTCGACCTATTTCGAGTAATCCGAAGGGGGAGGCTAGACTAGCCTTCTACCAAATGATGAATGATTGGTTTACACAGTATATTCGGACTAATCCGGCTGCACCACAACCTCCACCCCGATTAATCCATCTGCAGTGCCTATTATACCTTCAGTGAGTGATCTGATGAGATTGTCAAAGCCACCTGTTGATAAAATCAGAAAACATGGAGCCGAAGAATTGAGCCAGCGATGATGATGATGATCGAAGCGCCGAGGTGAGTTACGGCTCGATAATACCATCCGAGTATTTGATGAATTATCCTGCACCACGATGAGTGTTTGAAATGTGCTATATATCTCGCTCACGAGGACATTTGCATATCTTTGGTGGAATACACTAGTATCGGTGGTTCCAAAGGAGCGAGTGACACTGGGGAATTCTTTCAAAGCGAGTTAAAGAAGAAATATATCACCGGAGGTTTATTGATCAGAAACGTAAAGAATTTCTTGAACTAAAACAGGGGCGGATGATGGTGACAGAATATGAGCGAAAATTTGTTAGACTCGGTAGATATGCCAGAGAGTGTGTTTCATCTGAAGCTATTATGTGCAAGAGATTTGAAGATGGGCTAAATGAAGACATTAAACTGTTAGTTGGCATATTAGAGATAAAAGAGTTCGTGGTACTTGTTGAGCGAGCCTGCAAAGCTGAAGAGCTCGGGAAAGAGAAAAGAAAAGCTTATTCTGAAGCCAGAGATTCTCGTAAAAGATCATTCAGTAAGCCATTTCAGTCGACCTCAAAGAAATTCCGAGATGATACTAGCCATTCGAAGAATACTGCGAGCCATTTCAGACGAGATCGAGATAGACTACCTACGATCTCGAGAGCTACCTCTGTGGCTAGTGTGGGTAATGTCAGATCAAATCAACCCAAGTGTGAACATTGTGGTAAACGACATTCCGACAGTTGCAGATTGCATGATAGAGCCTATTTTAAATGTGGATCCAGAGATCATTTTATTCGAGAGTGTCCAGAGATAGTTGATCAAAGTCCGGTTCAAAATACTAGATCGAGTAATACTGTAGCTCGAGGTAGACCACCCAGAAATACGGGTACTGTGAGTGGCAGCCAGAGAGGGACTAAAGATTGGTGTTAGATGCGAGGCTCGTGCACCGCCCGGAGCTTATGCCACGCAGCGCGCGAGGAGGCTTCATCCCGGATGTCATTCTTGGTACTTTTAATCTTTATGATACTATCATTATTGCCTTGATTGATCTGGTTCAACTCATTCCTATGTGTGTGAGACTTTGGTGTTCAGTAAGACTTTACATGTTGAGTCTACTGAGTTTGTAATTAAAGTATCGAACCCCTTAGGCCGGTGTGTCTTGGTTGATAAAATATGCAAAAATTGTCCGTTGATGATTCGAGATTTATGTTTCCCAGCTGATTTGATGTTGTTGCCATTTGATGAGTTTGATATAATTCTGGGTATGGACTGGTTAACTCTACATGATGCTATCGTGAATCAGTAAATCAAGACTATTGATTTGCGATGTCGAATGATGAGATTATTCAGATTGAATCTAATGATCTGAATGGTTTACCAGCAGTGATAACTTCTATGACAGCTCAGAAATATGTGAGAAAGGGTTATGAAGCTTATTTTGCTTATGTGCTTGATTCTAAAGTGACAGAAAAGAAGATTGAATCAGTACCTGTTGTATGTGAGTATCCATATGTGTTCCCTGAAGAATTACCGGGTTTGCCACCTATTCGAGAAGTTGAGTTTGGGATTGAATTAGTGCCGGGACGACTCCGATTTCTATAGCTCCGTGCTGAGGATGGCACCTCTGAAAATTAAGAGAATTGAAAGCACGGTTGCAAGAGTTGTGAGATAAGGGATTTGCACGATGAGAGTTTCTCTCATTGGGCGCACGATTACATTTGTTGAAAAGAAAGACGGAACTATGAGAATGTGTATTGACTATAGGCAACTTAATAAAGTGACTATAAAGAACAAGTATCCGTTACCAAGAATTGACGACCTGTTTGATCAGTTGAAAGGGGCTACAGTGTTTTCAAAGATAGATTTGAGATCAGGATACTATCAGTTGCGAGTTAAAGATTACGATGTGCCAAAGAGCGCACCGGACGAGAGTACGGACACTACGAGTTTCTGGTTATGCCTTTCGGACTTACTAATGCACCTGCTATTTTTATGGATATGATGAATCAGATTTTCAGACAGTTTTTGGATCGGTTTATGGTAGTATTTATAGATGATATTCTGATCTACTCTCGAGATGAAATCGAGCATGCCAAGCATCTGAGACTTGTGCTACAGACTTTGCGAGATAAATAGTTGTATGCAAAGTTTAGTAAGTGTGAATTTTGGTTACGTGAAGTCAGTTTTCTAGGCCATGTTGTATCAAAGATCAGTATCGAGGAGTTGATCCGAGCAAAATTTCAGCTATACTTGATTTGGAAACCACAGAAAAATGTTTGAAGTTCGAAGTTTTTCGGGACTTCTTTGGTTACTCTGAGACGGTTCGTGAAGGGTTTCTCTATGATTGCTACACCATTGACAAAGTCATTATCGATCGTATGTCGAGTCTTAAAAATTTATATAAAGAATGATCGAGCCTAGAAACTAACTATGACAATGATTGAGGCAAGCGCACCTATCGAACAGTAGTATAGTTTAGTGGCAAGACCGGAATGTCGAACCCAAAGGAACTAAAAGTACTAATACTGAATCTCTTTCTATTATTTAACCTAAGATTTAAAGAATTTGTTGTTTAAACTAAAATTAACTAACTACTAAGCTAAAGACGCTAAGACAAAGAGAATGAATTAGGGAAAATATTTGTGGGGAAAACCAATTGATTAAGACAATACCCGAGGAAGAATCCACCTAGACTTCACTTGTTATCTAACTCTGAACCAGACGATTTATTCACTTGACTTGATCCGTAGGATTCCCTAATGTATATTAATCCCGCTCTCGAGGCGACCAACGTCTAACCCTAGGTTGATTAATTGAAATCTCTTTCTAATTAAAACCCCTGGAATTGCATTAACTCGATCTATGGACTCCCATATTAGGTTTGACCCTAATCCGGCAGTTTTTTGTCACCCTATCTCTAGGCGCGCGAGCAACTCCGCTTAACTATGCTAGATCTACTCTTAGGCAGGGACTTTTGCTCCACCACCTAAGCACATCAATACTTGAATCAATATCATGGAATATCAAAGAAAGAATTAAGAACACATAATTAAGAACAAATCAAGTATTTATCATATAGTTCAGCAAACGATAACAAGATTTATCTTAGGTTTCATCCCCTCGTGTATCGAGGGTTTAGTTCATAATTATAAAAGAATACATCTCGGAAGAAAAGATAAAACAAAACATAAGAAAAACCCTAAAACCCCTGAAGGAATTAAAGAGAAGATCCTCCGTCTTGAGTATGACTCCGGCTTCTTTAGATGAATCAACTGGCTTTCTTCGAGTAAATTCCACAATTCTGCCCTCTCTAGCTCGGCTCCTTGGCCTAGCTGGACGCCCCCGACAGAAAGCTTCTGTCGACTCCCCCTGAAGGTTGGTCTCTAAGGTGTTTATATAGGCTTTTGGAATGGCTTTCTTTGCCTCTAAGTACCCTAATCCGAATAGAATTCTTCTTTGTCACGTCAGGGACACACCCATGGTATACGCCCGTGTGAATCGTGGCCAGGCTGTGTTCGAACCTGCTGAAGGAGCACGGCCGTGTGGTCTTGGGCCCAGGCCGTGTCGATTTTGTGATATGGCCCATTTACTCTGTTTTAGGCCTGTTTCTCGTTCTCTTCATCCTCCGGTGCTCTCCTGAGTATAGAACATAAAATTAAAGGATTAAGAGCACCGACTTACATAATTCAAGGGATAAATCATCCAAAAGTATGCTAAATGTGGGTTTAAAATATGTTATTATTACGGTTTATCAGTTACAGAAAGATGTTAAGTTCGAGTGGTCAGAGAGGTGTCAGAAATTTTTTGATCAGTTGAAAGCTCTTTTGACCGAAGCTCTAGTGTTAGTTCAGCCTGAATCGGGTAAAGAATTTTTTATATATAGTGATGCATCTTTGAATGGTCTAGGTTGTGTTTTGATGCAGGAAGGCAAGGTTATCGCTTATGCCTCGAGACAGCTGAAACCACATGAAACGAACTATCCAACACATGATTTGGAGCTAGCAGCTATTGTGTTCGCGTTGAAAATTTGGCGTCATTATTTGTTTGGTGAGAAATGCCATGTCTATTCTGATCATAAAAGCTTGAAGTATTTGATGACTCAGAAAGATTTGAATTTGAGACAACGTCGATGGTTAGAGCTGTTAAAAGATTATGAGTTAGTGATTGACTACCATCCGGGAAAGGATAATGTTGTTGCTGATGCTTTAAGCCGAAAGTCATTATTTGCTCTATGTGTAATGAACGCGCATATGGTTATGTCTGATGATGGTTCGATAGTAGCCAAATTAAAAGCAAGACCGTTGTTTGTTCAACAAATTGGTGATGCCTAGAAAGTTGATAAAGATTTGTTGGCAAAACGAGCTCAGTGTGAAATTAATGTTGAATCAGAGTTTCAAATTAATAAGAATGACTGCTTGAAGTTCAAAGATCGAATATGTGTTCCGAGGAATTCAAATTTGATTCAGATGATTTTGAATGAAGCTCATAACAGCTGATTATCTGTTCATCCGGGTAGCACGAAAATGTATAATGATCTGACACAGTTTTATTGGTCGCCTGGTATGAAACGAGACATATCTGACTTTGTTTCGAAATGCTTAGTTTGTCAACAAGTAAAAGCCGAGCATCAGGTACCTTCTGGATTACTTCAGCCGATTATGATACCCGAGTGAAAATGGGACAGAGTCACGATGGATTTTGTATCTGGTCTACCGTTGACATCGAGCAAGAAAGATGAAATCTGGGTTATTGTAGATAGATTGACTAAATCTGCTCATTTTGTTCCGGTTCGCACAGATTATTCACTTGATAAATTGGCTGAGTTATATTTTTCTCAGATTGTGAGATTACATGGTGTGCCTATTTCTATTGTTTCGGACCGAGACCCGAGATTTAAATCGCAGTTTTGGAAGAAACTGCACGATGCTTTAGGTACGAAACTACACTTTAGCACGGCCTTTCATCCGCAAACAGAAGGTCAGTCCGAACGAATCATTCAGATACTTGAGGATATGCTGAGATGTTGCATCCTTGAGTTCGAAGGTACGTGGGAACGATACTTACCTCTGATTGAAATTGCTTATAATAATAGCTTTCAATCTAGTATCAAGATGGCACCGTATGAGGCTTTATACGGTCGTAAATGTCGTACACCATTGTATTGGACCGAACTCAGTGAAAATAAGATACACGGGGTTGACTTGATAAAAGTGTAACAGCCCGATTTAGGGGCTAGTCGGAATAGTGGTCTCGGGATCACTCATCCGAGATTTGAGAAATTTATTTTCATGATATATTATGAGTTAGAACATGATAGCATATGTACATGAAAATTTTGATGCTTTAATTTTAGCGATTTCGTGTTTAATCGCGAAAAAAGGACTAAATCGCATAAAGTGCGAAAGTTCCATTCTATAAGCTAAAAGTGCCAAATGGCCATAGATTGTAAATTGGAGGTATTTAAAAGGCAATTAGACCCCCAAATTTAGCATGGCTAGCCATAGGAGACAAAGATGGACAATGTTGGTCAAAGTTGGTGATAGTTGGTGACTTATTTGACTAATATTAATAAAGTAAGGAAAGAAAAAGATATCATCTTTTCTCCTTTCATCTTCCACCGAAAATTAGCAGCAAATAGGGGTTTTGAATGCTCAAAATTTCAGCAACCTCTCATCCATTCAAGTAAGTATTCTAGAGAACTTTTCTTGAAAATAATTGTACTTTTGAAACCCCTAAAGCTTAAGCTTTCAAATGAGGGGACTATTGTGCAATATGGAAAAGAGTTTAAAGTTTTGCCATGAGAGCTATTTTAGTTATTTTTGCATTTTTATGGAAGAGAATGAGGCTTAGTTGTTGTATGAACAACTTTTGTGAAAGGTGTTAGCATGAAAACACCAATAAGGACCTTGATGAAAAGGTTACAAATTTTGTAGTAAGCATGTGAAATATTGATTTTTTATGATAGCTTTAAGAGCATTAAATGTTTATCTAGGCTTGTTGAAGGTAGAAATGTGATTAGAATTTATTTCTGAGCCTAGGGGCAAAATGGTCATTTTGCCAAAGTCTAGGGGCAAAATGGTAATTATGCTTAAGCATGGTTATTGAAATGCTTGTATTAATGTAGTGATTAAAATGAGCTAATTTTCTATTATAGAGCAAGAGGAGACGAGAATCCGCCTCGAAAGGGGAAAGAATAAAGTCTTGGACTGAACCGAAGAAACTAGCTCATTTTGAAAACGAGGTAAGTTGTATGTGACTTAAACAATATTCATATTAGCATGTAGAGAAATGCTTGGCATTATATTAAAGCATAATGCATTACTAAATTGAGTAGTTAATGTGAATGAGATGTTGGAGTCCTAATTGGGCTATGTTGATTATAGAAACGCAATCATTGAAATATGGAATAAATAAGGTCCCGTATAAACCATGTCCGGGACATGGCCTCAGCACCGAGTTAAGATCCCGTATAAGACCATATCCGGGATATGGCTTCGGCGATAAACATGGAAATCGTATAAGACTATATCTGGGATATGGCATCGTTACATCTAGAGGTAATCCCATATAAGACCATGTCCGGGATATGGCATTGGTACCTAGAGAAGACTCCATGTAATACCACCTCAGGGACGTGGCATTGGCTGTACATTTATAGTAATGGCTGTAAACACGTGCCTATGACTATCTCTTGTGAGTGGTGGGATAAGTGGATGAATTTAGAAGTAGAGATGAGAATGATATTTAAGTCATGTGAATGAGTAAATACAGGTACTCGTGACTAGGTTACGAAGAAACGATTGCGATGTGTGGCATGGTATGTACTAAGTAAGGGCGAATCGTAAGTAAGCATGGCAAGAAGCCTTGATTTGTGTATGGTTAGTAATACCATGGATGGATTATTTTTATGAGTATTATGATTGTTTTTTTTTTATTTCTATGCAACTTACTAAGCTTTATGCTTACCTTTTTTCATTGCCCTTCTTCCTTGTAGTATTGCCAAGGTAACTCGAGGATCGTGACTGCAGGAGTTCGGAAATCACACTATCGGCAGCACTTTGGTATAACAACCTTAGACTTGTTTTGAGTATGGCATGTATAGGACTTGAGTATTTTGTCAAGATGTGATTGTTAGTTAAAGTGTTGGCTATGTAAGTCATTTTGTAAATGGCCCTATGAGTTAGACAAATACTTGGCAAACTCTTTTGTTTAATGAAGATGAAATTCATGAATTGTGTGTTTATTTCAATAATGTGTATGTTGGATGAGTTCTTAGACTTGCAAAAGGGTTAGGAGTGGTATTGTTTCGAGTAGAGGTATGTTTGTGTGCACCCTTAGGTGGCAATGACTTGGTATATAGCCTACTAATTGCCCACTTAGTTAGACACACGGGCGTGGGTCTAAACCGTGTGAGAGGCACGGCTAGCCCATGGGCGTGTACCCAGGCCGTGTAAAGTCTGTACCTTGCTCATGAAATTGTAAATGCCCCACGGCCATGATACACGGGCGTGCCATGGCCGTGTGATTTTAGTCAGTGTCGACCACGGGTGGAAGGCACGGGCGTGCCATGGGCGTGTGATTTTAGTCAGTGTCGACCACGGGTGGAAGGCACGGGCGTGCCATGGCCGTGTGATTTTAGTCAGTGTCGACCACGGGCACAAGGCACGGGCATACCTTGAGAGAGCACGGGCGTGTCCCAATATCTACACGGGCGTGTGAGCCTTACAGTTAGCAAATTTTTTTTAAGTTTTGTAAAAATTTCTAAAGTTCTCGATTTAGCCCCGAACCACTTCCAATGCACATTTTGGGCATCGTAGGCTCGTATTAGGGACTTTATGATTGAATACAAATGTTTTTAAATTGGACGCAAATTTATGACTCAAATTTGTGTGAATGTTTGTGTTGTAAGTTTGGTAATGCCTCGTACCCTATTCCGGTGTTGAATACGGGTAAAGGGTGTTACATTTATTGGTATCAGAGCTACGGCTTAGTCGATTCTCAGACTAACGTAGCGTAAGTACGAGTCTAGCTATACATGCCATATGTAAGAGTGCCTGAGTAATGATAGTGTGACGGCTCCTGACGTATAAATTTGTGTTTTATGTAGTAGATGGATTCTAATCGGTGATCTGAATCGCAAATGATGATATGCGAGTAATGCGTGGCTCCCGCTCAAGGACCGCGCGCCCACTAATAGTAGACACCCGAGACTTTGAGTCGGGGAAGAGGCTCGAGAAGCCTTTCTCCATATGATGAGCAATTGGTATACTGAGTATACCCGAGCAAATCCTAACGCTCAACCCCCTCCGCCCCCACCAATTCCTCAACCCGCTCCAGTAGCCCCTCAAGTAGTTGAGGCGGTGAGAAGAGAAAGACCTCCGGTGGATAAGATCCGAAAGCAAGGAGCCGAGGAATTTTGAACGAATAAGGATGATGACCCAGAGAAAGTAGAATTCTGGCTCGAGAATACTATTCGGGTATTCGATGAGTTATCCTGCACGCCTGAGGAGTGCTTAAAGTGTGCGGTGTCTCTCTTGAGAGATTCAGCCTACCGATGGTGGAACACCCTGATACCGGTGGTACCAAGGGAGAGAGTTAGTTGGGAATTCTTCCAAGAGGAATACCGGAAGAAATATATCAGCTAGAGGTTCATCGACCACAAGAGAAAGGAGTTCTTAGAATTGAAGCAAGGCCGTATGTCAGTGACCGACTACGAACGGGAGCTCATAAGGCTTAGCAAGTATGCACGAGAGTGCCTGTCTACGGAAGCCATCATGTGCAAGAGATTCGAGGACGGACTGAATGAAGATATCCGTCTATACGTGAGAGTTCTCGAATTAAAGGAGTTTGTAGTGTTGGTGGATAGGGCCTGTAAGGCCGAAGAATTGGCTAAAGAGAAGAGAAGAGCTGAATACGAGTCTCGTGACTCGAGGAAGAGACAACTGAACAATTCTCACCAATCCTCATCTAAGAAATCGAGGGATTTCACTACTCGATCAGTCACTTCAGAGGGGTTTTCAACCCGAAATAAAGGCAAGCAACTCTCGGGATCGAAAGGGCACACTACATCAGTTGCTAGTGTGGGCAATGTTCAACCAAATAGACCTGAATGCCCTCAGTGTGGCAGGCACCATTCTGGTGAGTGTAGAGCTAATGAGAAAGCTTGTTTCAGATGTGGGTCCTTAGACCATTTTATCAGAAACTGTCCCGAGGTAGACGAGAAAGGAAGGCCTCAGAATGCGAGATCGGGAAGTACCACAAGGGGAAGACCATTGAGAAACCCGGGGATTGAGATGGGAAGCAAGAATCCACCTAGAGAGCAAGCTGCTAAAGTTGAGGGTAGAGCACCAGCGAGGACATATGCCATTCGTGCTCGTGACGAGGCATCTTCCTCCGACGTGACCACGGGTATCTTTTCTCTCCATAATACTCGTGTTATAGCTTTAATTGACCCGGGATCTACTCACTCATACATATGCATGAAATTAGTCTCTAGCATGAGCATGCCTATAGAGCCTACCAAATTCATTATAAGAGTGTCTAATCCCCTAGGCAAGTGTGTGTTGGTTGATAGAGTTTGCAAAGGGTGCCCTTTGATGATTAAGGGTCATTGTTTCCCGGTCGATCTTATGTTATTACCGTTTGACGAATTTGATGTTATTCTCGGGATGGATTGGTTAGTTACCCATAGTGTAATTATGAATTGTGGGAAGAAGCATATCGAGTTGAGAGATGAAAATGGTAATTTTATTCGTGTTGAATCAGATAAGCCGGATAGGTCACCAATAGTGGTATCAACCCTGTCAGCTCAGAGGTACCTAAGGAAGGGGTATGAGGCTTATCTTGCCTTGGTGTTGAACATTAAAGAGACTAAGTTGAAAATTGAGTCAGTACCCATAGTATGCGAGTACCTAGATGTTTTCCCAGAAGAGTTGCCTGGGCTACCACCGGATAGAGAGATTGAATTTGAGATTGAATTAGCTCCGGGTACTGCCCTTATTTCTATCGCTCCCTATAGAATGGCCCCAACCAAACTGAAAGAGTTGAAAGCACAGTTGCAAGAATTAACGGATAAAGGTTTTGCGAGGCCGAGTTTTTCTCCGTGGGGTGCACCCGTCCTATTTGTGAAGAAGAAAGATGGTTCCATGAGACTATGTATAGACTATCGGCAACTCAACAAGGTGACAGTGAAGAATAAATACCCGTTGCCGAGGATCGACGATCTATTTGATCAATTGAAGGGAGCTACAGTATTTTCCAAGATAGATCTAAGGCCAGGGTACTATCAGTTGAGAGTCAAGGACTCGGATGTGCTGAAAACCGCATTTAGAACTCGATACGGCCACTATGAATTTTTGGTCATGCCTTTTGGTCTAACAAATGCCCCCGCTATCTTCATGGATTTGATGAATCACATTTTTCGATCGTACTTGGATAGGTTTGTTGTGGTCTTTATCGACGACATTCTGATCTACTCTCGAGATGAGAACGATCATGCAGAGCATTTGAGTATGGTTCTACAAGTTTTGAGAGAAAAAAATTGTATGCCAAATTCAGTAAGAGTGAATTTTGGCTCAAGGAAGTGAGATTTTTGGGGCATATTGTCTCTGGAGAAGGGATTAGAGTCGACCCGAGTAAGATTTCGGCAATTGTCGAATGGAAATTGCCGATGAGCGTAACTGAAGTGAGGAGTTTTCTAGGCCTAGCAGGCTATTATAGGCGTTTTATCAAGGGGTTTTCCATGATAGCTAACCCGATGACGAGACTTTTATAGAAAGATGTAAAATTCGACTGGACGGAAAAGTGTCAACAGAGTTTTGAGAAATCAAGACTTTGTTGATCGAGGCTCCTATTTTGGTGCAACGTAACAGGAAAAGAATTTGTGGTTTATAGTGATGCATCCTTGAACGGGTTGGGTTGTGTACTTATGCAAGAGGGTAAAGTGATTGCATACGCCTTTAGACAATTGAAGCCGCACGAGAAGAACTACCCGACTCATGATTTAGAATTGGCCGCAATTGTGTTTGCGTTGAAAATTTGGAGACATCATTTATATGGTGAAAGGTGTCAGATTTTCACTGACCACAAGAGCCTAAAATATTTGATGACTCAAAAGGAATTGAATTTTAGGCAACGGAGATGGTTAGAGCTGATTAAAGATTATGAGTTGGTAATAGACTACCATCTGGGAAAGGCCAATGTAGTCGCCGACGCTTTGAGCAGAAAATCTTTGTTTGCACTAAAAGCCATGAATACTCAGATGACCTTGTTAGATGATGGTTCTGTTTTAGCCGAGTTGAGGGCTAAACCATTGTTTCTCCAGGAGATTTGTGAAGCTCAGAAGAATGATAACATTTTGCAAGCCAAGAGAGTTTTATGTGAGTCGAGTGTTGAGACAGACTTTCGAGTAAACCTTGATGTATGTCTAGCATTTCGAGATCGAGTCTGTGTACCCAGGAATGATGACCTTATCCGCAAAATTTTGCACGAAGCACATAACAGATGTTTGAATGTACACCCAGGCAGTACGAAGATGTACCATGATTTGAGGAAATGGTACTGGTGGCTTGGTATGAAGAAAGATATTTCCGAGTTTGTATCGAAATGCCTAATTTGTCAACAAGTGAAGGCTGAACATCAAGTACCTTCGGGTTTACTTCAGCCCATTATGGTTCCTGAATGGAAATGAGACCATATTGCTATGGACTTCGTGACGGGTTTACCATTGACTCCAAAGAAGAAAGATGTAGTATGGGTAGTGGTTGATAGACTCACTAAGTCAGCGCACTTTATACCAGTGTGAGTCAACTATTCGCTCGACAAATTGGCATATTTGTATATGTCTGAGATAGTAAGACTTCATGGTGTACCGTTGTCGATCATTTCAGATAGAGATCCGAGATTCACGCCACGATTTTTGAAAAAGTTACAAGAAGCGATGAGGCACGAAATTGAGTTTGAAGACATGACTTTTCATCCACAAACCGATGGACGATCAGAGAGAGGGTAATTCAGATACTAGAAGACATGTTCGGTGTTGTGTTTTGGAATTCCATGGTAATTAGGAGAAATACTTACCATTAGTGGAATTTGCCTACAACAATGACTTTCAATCAAGTTTGAAGATGGCACCTTATGAGGCATTGTATGGGCGTAAATGTCGAACGCCCTTGTATTGGTCGAACTCGAGAGAAACAGAGATACACGGGGTTGACTTGGTTAAGGAAACTGAAGATAAAGTAAAAGTGATACGTGACTGTTTGAAAGTCACCTCAGATAGACAGAAGTCCTATTCGGATTTAAAAAGGAAAGAAATAGAATTCAAAGTTGGTGATAAAGTGTTCTTGAAAGTATCACCTTAGAGGAAAGTCCTTAGATTTGGTCGAAAGGGCAAGTTAAGTCCGCGCTTTATTGGACCTTATGATGTTACCGAGAGGATAGGACCGGTAGCTTATCGGTTAGCCTTGCCACCTGAGCTGGAAAAGATTCACGACGTCTTTCATGTGTCTATGTTGTGCTGATACCGTTCAGACCCTTCACATGTTATAGAGCCGACAGAGGTAGAGATACAACTGGATTTAACGTATGGAGAAGAACCAGTTAGAATTTTGGCTCGTGAAGTCAAACAGTTAAGGGACAAAAGCATAGCCCTAGTGAAAGTCATATGGAAAAGGCACGGTATAGAAGAGGCTACATGGGAGTCCGAGGAAACGATGAGAAACTAATACCCCAATCTCTTCACCGGTAAGATTTTCGAGGACGAAAATCCTTAAGGGGGGAGAATTATAACAACCCAATTTAGGGGCTAGTCGGAATAGTGGTCTCGGGATCACTCATCCGAGATTTGAGAAATTTATTTTCATGATATGTTATGAGTTATAACATGATAGCATATGTACATGAAAATTTTGATGCTTTAATATTAGCGATTTCGTGTTTAATCGCGAAAAAGGACTAAATCGCATAAAGTGCGAAAGTTCCATTCTATAAGCTAAAAGTGCCAAATGGCCATAGATTGTAAATTGGAGGTCTTTAAAAGGCAATTAGACCCCCAAATTTAGCATGGCCGGCCATAGGAGACAAAGATGGACAATGTTGGTCAAAGTTGGTGATAGTTGGTGACTTATTTGACTAATATTAATAAAGTAAGGAAAGAAAAAGATATCATCTTTTCTCCTTTCATCTTCCACAGAAATTTAGCAGCAAATAAGGGTTTTGAATGCTCAAAATTTTAGCAAGCTCTCATCCATTCAAGTAAGTATTCTAGAGAACTTTTCTTGAAAATAATTGTACTTTTGAAACCCCTAAAGCTTAAGCTTTCAAATGAGGGGACTATTGTGCAATATGGCAAAGAGTTTAAAGTTTTGCCATGAGAGCTATTTTAGTTATTGTTGCATTTTTATGGAAGAGAATGAGGCTTAGTTGTTGTATGAACAACTTTTGTGAAAGGTGTTAGCATGAAAACACCAATAAGGACCTTGATGAAAAGGTTACAAATTTTGTAGTAAGTATGTGAAATATTGATTTTTGATGATAGCTTTAAGAGCATTAAATGTTTATCTAGGCTTGTTGAAGGTAGAAATGTGATTAGAATTTATTTCTGAGCCTAGGGGCAAAATGGTCATTTTGCCAAAGTCTAGGGGCAAAATGGTAATTTTGCTTAAGCATGGTTATTGAAATTCTTGTATTAATGTAGTGATTAAAATGAGCTAATTTGCTATTATAGAGCAAGAGGAGACGAGAATCCGCCTCGAACGGGGAAAGAATAAAGTCTTGGGTGAACCAGAAGAAACTAGCTCATTTTGAAAAGCGAGGTAAGTTGTATGTGACTTAAACAATATTCATATTAGCATGTTGAGAAATGCTTGGCATTATATTAAAGCATAATGCATTACTAAATTGAGTAGTTAATGTGAATGAGATGTTGGAGTCCTAATTGGGCCATGTTGATTATAGAAACGCTATCATTGAAATATGGAATAAATAAGGTCCCATATAAGACCATGTCCGGGACATGGCCTCGGCACCGAGTTGAGATCCCGTATAAGACCATATTCGAGATATGGCTTTAGCGATAAACATGGAAATTGTATAGGACTATATCTGGGATATGGCATCGTTACACCTAAAGGTAATCCCATATAAGACCATGTCCGGGATATGGCATTGGTACCTAGAGAAGACTCCATGTAAGACCACCTCAGGGACGTGGCATTGGCTGTACATTTATAGTAATGGCTGTAAACACGTGTCTATGACTATCCCTTGTGAGTGGTGGGATAAGTGGATGAATTTAGAAGTAGAGATGAGAATGATATTTAAGTCATGTGAATGAGTAAACATGGTACTCGTGGATTTGGTCACGAAGAAGCGACATGCGATGTGTGGTGCAGTGCACGTACTAAGTAAGGGCGAATCGTAAGTAAGCATGGCAAGAAGCCTTGATTTGTGTATGGTTAGATAATACCGTGGATGGATTATTTTTATGAGTATTATGATTATTTTTTTTTATTTTCATGCAACTTACTAAGCTTTATGCTTACCATTTTTCATTGCCCTTCTTCCTTGTAGTATTGCCAAGGTAACTCGAGGATCGTGACTGCAGGAGTTCGGAAATCACACTATCGGCAGCACTTTGGTATAACAATCTTAGACTTCTTTTGAGTATGGCATGTATAGGAATTGAGTATTTTGTCAATATGTGATTGTTAGTTAAAGTGTTGGCTATGTAATTCATTTTGTAAATGGCCCTATGAGTTAGACAAATACTTGGCAAACTCTTTTGTTTAATGAAGATGAAATTCATGAATTGTGTGTTTATTTCAATAATGTGTATGTTGGATGAGTTCTTAGACTTGCAAAAGGGTTAGGAGTGGTATTGTTTTGAGTAGAGGTATGTTTGTGTGCACCCTTAGGTGGCAATGGCTTGGTATATAGCCTACTAATTGCCCACTTAGTTAGACACACGGGCGTGGGTCTAAACCGTGTGGGAGGAGGCACGGCTAGCCCATGGGCGTACCGAGCCGTGTGAAGTCTGCACCTTGCTCATGAAATTGTAAATGCCCCACGGCCATGATACACGGGCGTGCCATGGCCGTGTGATTTTAGTCAGTGTCGACCACGGGTTGAAGGCATGAGCGTGCCATGGTCGTGTGATTTTAGTCAGTGTCGACCACGGGTGGAAGGCACGGGCGTGCCATGGCCGTGTGATTTTAGTCAGTGTCGACCACGGGCACAAGGCACGGGCATGCCTTGAGAGAGCACGGGCGTGTCCCAAGATCTACACAGGCGTGTGAGCCTTGCAGTTAGCAATTTTTTTTTAAAGTTTTGTAAAATTTTCTAAAGTTCTCGGTTTAGTCCCGAACCACTTCCAATGCATATTTTGGGCCTCGTAGGCTCGTATTAGGGACTTTATGATTGAATACAAATGTTTTTAAATTGGACGCAAATTTATGACTCGAATTTGTGTGAATGCCTGTATTGTAAGTTCGGTAATGCCTCGTACCCTGTTCCGGTGTTGAATACGGGTAAGGGGTGTTACAAAAAGAAACTGAACAGAAAGTGGCAGTCATCCGTGATAGTTTGAAAGCTGCATCAGATCGTCAAAAGTCTTATGCAGATTTGAAACGTAAAGATATTGAGTTTCAGATCGGAGATCAAGTGTTTTTGAAAGTTTCACCGTGGAAGAAAGTACTCAGATTCGGTCGTAAAGGCAAGCTGAGTCCGAGATTCATTGGACCGTAGGAGATCATAGAGCGTATCGGGCCGGTTGCTTATAGATTGTAGTTACCACCTGAGCTAGAAAAGATTCATAATGTATTTCATGTTTCGATGCTTCGTAGATATTGATCTGATCCTTCACATGTGATTAGTCTGACAGAGGTCGAGATTCAGCCTGATATGTCATATGAAGAGGAACCGATTCGTATTCTGGCTCGTGAGATAAAAGAATTGAGAAATAAGAAAATTTCGTTAGTTAAAGTATTGTGGCAAAAGCACAGTGTTGAGGAGGCAACTTGGGAGTCAGAGGATACAATGAAAGAGCGTTATCCAAACCTATTCACCGGTAAGATTTTCGGGGACGAAAATCTCTAAGGGGGGAGAGTTGTAACAACCTGATTTTGACCCTAATCGAAATAGTGGTTTCGGGACCACAAATCTGAGTCCAAAAAAAATATTTTAAAACTATTATCCGTGTTTATTATATGTGAATTTGTTTGTGTTAAATTTTCGTGACTTAATTTTGTCGTTTAGGTGTCTGATTAAATAAAAGGACTTAATCGCGTAAAATATAAAAGTTATAAACTAAAGTGTAAAGTGCCAATTTGATAGTGGCTTTTTAATATGGGGTCCTTAAAGGGAAATTAGCCATTTTAAAAGATAGTGGGAGGCAATGGACTTAAGTGACCTTAAGTTATATGTTAAAATTATTTAATTTAAAAAGGGTAAAATAGTAAACCAATTATAATTTATATTATATGTTAAAATAACATAAAACAAAAGATGAGTTATCATCTTTTTAAGTTGGCCGAAAGTTGAAGAAAGAAAAAGGAAGAAAACCTAGCTTATTTCGGTACCTTGGAGCTTGAATTTAGGTATGCGTTTTGTTCGGTTTTTGATAATTTTTACGTTTTTGATATCGTTGCTTAGAAATGAACAAAACCCATGTCTTAATTTTTGATTGTGATGATGATTTTGTGTTTTGCCATTGATGATACCTTTTGGTTTTTTATGTTTGATGATGAAATATGAATTATATGTGTTAGATTAACAAGTTTTGTCTTTGAATTTTTGATGAAATTGAGTAATTAGGACTAAATTGCAAAAATAAATTTTTAAGGGATTAAAATGCAAAATAAATGAATTTTATGAGCTTTTAATAATGCTATGAATATTCAGCCCTAAAGAAGTGTGGTCAAATTTTGTGTAATTTGTGTTTTGTGCAAAAAGGACTAAATTGTAAAAAATGTAAAATAAAAAGGGTAGCAAAATGGTAATTTGCCCATTTATGTGTTTCTAGGCTAATTTGAGTGTATTGGTGTTTAAATAAGCTTAATTTTAATATGTTTAGGTCAAGAATTAAAGAAATCAGAATTTGATCGGGGAAAGACGAAAGTGGTCGAGTAGCCGATTTAATAGTCGACGACATCCGAGGTAAGTCAATAAGCATTTAAATATTGTTATATTTATGAATATATATTTGTTACATAATTGAAATGAATTATTTGAATTATTTATGCTATGGCCGAATGTGATTATGGTGATTGGCTATATTCCGAGCTTGATTCGATCGAATTTCGACGTCCGTAAGCCCCGTATGAACCTTAGGAATAGATAGGATACTTATGTCATGACATAGGATATTCGTTATGTGTTACCAAATAAGACCACGTCTGGGACGTTGGCATCGATTTGTGTTTACGTGTAAGGCCCTGTCTGGGACAGTGGCATCGATATGTGATTACATGTAAGACCACGTCTAGGACGTTGGCATTGTACGAGCTTCCGACTATCCGCGTATCCTTTTTAATTCCGAATGGTTCAACGGGCATGTGTAAGTGAAGGCCAAGGTGATATTTAAATTAAAAGAACTCAGGTACGTATTTTATATCTGTATTGAGAAGTGAAAGGTAAGTTATATGTCCATTATATTTGTTCGGAAGTTAATGCGTAAACATGAGAATAGTGTATAAGCTTCAATTATGTGTAATCGGCCAAAGAGTATGTTATGTGACTTTGATTTGAGATTTGAGTAATTATTTATTATGTATAAAGTGTTACTTGATATAAATTTTGTATATGCGGTTTTGCTAAGTTAATTGACTTTACTTTGCTATTGACTTACTAAGCTTAAATAGCTTACTTCGTGTTTCTTTGTCGGTTTCTGTTTTATAGATTTTGGATTCGTTACGAGCTCGGGGATCGTCAGCTATCGACTGTTTCTTTCTGTATTTTGTTAAGTTGAATTTGGGCTTATGGCATGTATAGCATAAACGAAATGTTTGAGTTTGATTTTAGGCATGTATATATATATAGCCATGCGAAAATGGCTTATCTCCTTTTGTGAGTTTGGTATTGAAGCATATGGTCATTACTAGTCAAAATGGAGATTTTGCTTATTCATATTTGAATGTGGTATAAGTTAATGTTAAGTAAATTATATGCTGAATGTATAATTTTTAGATAAAATTAAGTTGTTTGTGTATAGGTTGATATAAGAAAGTATGATATATATATAGGTAAGGTATGTTTGGCTTGTTAGGATATAAGATCGGATATGGCATATATATATATTGATATGTAAAGATTGGTCTTATGGCTTTTGACATATTAAATTGTGTTGATTAAATGACGTGTATGTTCAGTTTAATTATTTGGTTTAAACTTATGTTAGATGTTTATAATTGTTGCGCATTGGTGATGGATTAATATGTGATGAATTAAGTGTCAAATGTATTTGTAATGAAAGATATTAAATTAAATGTATGTGTGTGGGCTAGTAATAGTAAGTATGTTATATGTGTATAAGTGCATGTTTTGTTTAATTCTGATATGTTATATATGTACGGTTATGGCATGTACTTGAAAGGCTAAGTAGAGTTTTCATATTTAAAGAAATTGGCTTGTAGTTAACTAGGTATATTCAGCTATGACATGAGTATTGGTAATCGCATTATATTGATGATTAGGGTTGTATTTTATGTGATATATTGACACATAGGGTTAAAGTTTAAAGTTTAATATGTTATGCATTAGTATATGGTAAATTCGACTTTTGGGTTATTATTATCATTATGTCTATAACATGTAGTTATAAAATTTGGTTATAAAGTGCAATTATATTGAGATAAGATATATTAAAATGATGAGACATATGTGGATTGGTTATGTTGCATATTAGAGTATATAGTTTTAAAAGTGATGTTTATTTATTTAGACTTTAAAAAAATGATGATTGATTATGTTATAAATTTAAGATAGGTGTTAGATGTGATGTGAATGGTTTTAGTTTTATTATTGTGATATGAAATTTGTATTGACAAAATATGCAAATGACTCTGTTTAAATGTTTCAAAATATATCTGCTAGTTGTGATTGGTAAGCAAAGTATGAGTACATGAAATGTTAAAAAAAAAAATTATATGCCTGTTTTGAGTTGTATCTGCTTCGGTGATGCTTCGCAACCCTAGTCCGGCGACGGATACGGGTTAGAGGTGTTACATAGGCCATGCCAATCCTGTAGGGTATACTGACTTATGCAACACGGCCAAGTCACACGCCCGTGTGCTAGGCTGTGTGCCATTTAGGGGGGTATACTGACTTGTGCCACACGGCCGGTCACACGCCTGTGTGTGAGACCGTGTGGAGCATACTGACTTCAATTCAATCTCAACACCAGGGGACACACGACCGTGTAGCATGACCGTGTGTCGCACACGGCTGAGACACACGCCCGTGTCTCTGCCCGTGTGGACAAAAATAGGCCATTTGCAAGGCCAATTTTTGCCACCCTTTCTCATGCTCACCTAAACAACCAAATAATACCATTTCAACGCATTTATAGGCAACCAAAACATGCTATTTCATATACAAATCATGCCATTTAAAATCCATCCATTTCACTATTCAAATCATAACCATAAACATACCAAAACAATATATCATTACCAAACATTTCACCTATCTTTCCTACGCATTTTTCTCATCATTTTATCAACTAATTCATGCCACAAAATATACCAATTCATCATCCCTATATCATACCAAATCAACCATGATATATCATTGGTAAATAATCAAAACAATTAACCACTTAGCCATCACAACAATCATACCAAACATGCCAAAACACAAGGCCATATATACGTCACATATCACTTACCAAATTCATAAATTAAGCCAACTCAAATGGCCAAATACACACCCACATTTACATCATTTATGAGCCAAATCTCATGGCTAATATCATAACTCAAAACATAACATCTTAACACTAGCCTGTACATGCCTTATACCATATATACATAACATCAAAAGTACCAACAAGTTGATCGATAGTGTGACGATGTTCCTGATGATCCCCGAGTCTGAGCTAGCTTTGATTATCTATAAAATAGGGAAATAACACACGAAGTAAGCTTTAAAAGCTTAGTAAGCCATATACAAATAAAATTACCACATGAATTAATATCATTTTCATTAATAGGCAAATCATGAATAAGCATATAAAAGCTCACAAACCTTTCCCATTGAACACATATTCAAAAACATAAGTGAATTCATCAAATACTTCCCTTTTCAATACTCGTATGAATCTCGTACGTACCTGAGTCACTTAACTCATTCACACATTCTTTCTCGACTTGACTTTGCCTGTTGAACCATTCGAAATCGTTAAGGATACTCGAAAATCACATATAACTCGTACAATGCCATATCCCTAATATTATCTTACATGTTATCACATATCGATGCCACTGTCCCAGAAAGGATCTTATACGAAATCATATAACGATGTCAATGTCCCAGACATGGTCTTACACGTATTCACATCTCGGTAATCCTAATGTCATGACATTCGTATCCTATACTATTCCTACGGTTCGTACGGGACTTTCAGATATTGTAACCCTGTCGATTCTTGCTCTTATTTAATCATTCAACATTTATAGCAGTTCAATGACAATTAAACATATATAATTCAATTTAATGACATTTATTTGCATATGAACTTACCTTGTTTTCGGGATAAACGGAATGGATCGACTATTCGATAACCTTTGATTTCCCCCGATCTAAATCCGATTTCTTTCGTTCTTGATCTATATACATTCAAAATTAACTCTTTTATTCATCAAATCATTCAATTCATTCCACAAACACATATTTGGGCATTTTTACACTTTAGTCCCTAAAGTTCCACATTTATTCAATTTAGTCTCTATTTCACAAATACACAAAATTCATGCAATTTAATACCTTCCTAAGCTAGCCGAATTTTTCTAGTGCACATATCAGCCCATATTTATCATTTATTCACACATTTAACCACACATTTTCACAAATAAATCCCTATTTGACATTTTTGTCAAAATTCACTTAACAAAACTTGTATAACTATTAACAAATATTCATTTTCCATCATAAAACATTCAAAAGCTCAAGCATTCATCAATGGCACTTCACAAAATCATTGAAAACTTTAAAAATTATGGCATGGGCTAGCTAGAATACAAAGCAACGATCACAAAAACATAGAAATCATCAAAAACTGAGCTAAAATCGTATCTTAATAGCCAAGATTGAAGTTGCCGAATTTTAAACCCTAATATGGTTTTTTATTTTGTTGAAAATCGGCTATGAAGAAGATGATAGAATAAAATGGTATTTTGTTTTATTAAATCATCATTTCATAATCTATTTACTTATTTAACCTTTAAATTAAACCATGAAAATACAAATATGATGTCCATGTATGTCCACTAAATATATTAATGGTCTAATATCATCATAAGGACCTCTCATTTAATAAATCATAGCAATTAAACACATTTAACATATAGCATGCCACTTTTACATTTTACGCGATTAAGTCCTTTTATCAAATTAGAAATCCAATCGATAAAATTAAATCACGAAACTTTCACACATATATGATCAGATGCCATAGAAACTAAAAATAATATTAAAATATTTTTTCGATCTCAAATTTGTGGTTCCAAAACCACTGTTCCAATTTAGCTAAAATCGGGCTGTTACATAAAATACCAATCCATGATGTAGTGTCCCTCGTATATACCTCAGAATTCATTTTACTATTGTCCAGTGCACATCATGTGGCAAGTGCATGTATTGACTCACCTTATTAACAACAAAAGATATGTCTGGTCTTGTCAAACATAAGTATTGAAACCCTCCAACTATCTATCGATATTGGGTGCCATCTTGAAGGGGTGAACCAACTAGAGAAGATAATGTAGGTGAGCTTACCATAGTCGTGGCCACTGGTTTTGCTTGTCTTATTGCTGCTTTGTCTAACAGATCTCGTGTATACTTGTGTTGAGAAATATGCACATTATCACCATGTTGTGTTACTTCTAGACTGAGAAAATAACTAAGATCTCCCAAGTCCTTTAGTGAAAACTGATTATGCAAAAACTGAATGACTACTTCGATGTCTATGTTGGAATCTCCTCTGAGAATGATATCATCCACATATACGAGTAAAAACACATTGTTACTAGAGGGGGTCTTTTTAAACAACAAAGAGGAATCTGCTTTGGATGACTAGAAATGTAACTATTGAATTAAGAAGTCATGGAGCTTCTGGAACCAAGCTTTAGGAGCTTGTTGAAGGCCGTAGAGTGCCTTCTTGAGTTTTTAAGCCATTAAATTACCCTTTTCATTAACAGCTTCTAGCCTAGGAGGCTGTTTCATATAAATTTCTTCAATGAGATCCCCGTTCAAGAAGGCTTTGTTGACATCCATCTGCCGGAGCCGCCATTTGTTGGATACAACCAAACCTAGGATTGTTCGAACAATGTTTACTTTCACCACTGGACTAAAAGTTTCATGATATTCCATACCTACAGCTTGTGAGAAACCTTGAGCTACATGGCGTACCTTGTTTTGTGCCACACTACCATCTGGATTCTTCTTTTACTTGAAAATCCATTTACACCCGACGAGTGACTTGTTAGAAGGGGGAGACACTAAGTCCCATGTGCCATTACAAGCCAAGGCATGCAATTCATCATACATTGCATTCTGCCAGAATGGAATACTCATGGCTTCATGAATGTTGGAGGGTTCAATTGGCCTAATGGTGGTAGTCACATTGTATGCCTACGGTTTAAATATGTCAGCCTTGCTCTTGGCAACCATAGGATGACTGTTTCCAGGAGAAAGGCTTGAAGAAGCTGAGCTCAAGGGGCTTTCATTGCAAGATAATAAAGGTTGCAACGAGGGCTGACTAGTAGCACACATGTCTAGAGGGATTACTGATGATGGTGGGACAATTGACACAGTAGGAGACTGCAACATTATGACAGGTAGTGGGGAGACTAGTGCTTCATTAATTGAAAAAAGAAGAAGCAAAAGATCGTATGGAAAGGGTACACAATTGTGTGAGAGTCTGAGGCCATGCGACATTTGAAATTCCTTCCTACAAGGGAGACACGACCATGTGGCAGGCCGTGTGGGGGGTCCTAGGTCGTATGAGAAGCGAATACCTAGATTTTCAAGGGGAAACATGGTCGTATATGAGACTGTGCAATCTACACGGGCGACTTACAAGCCTATATGGTAGGCCGTGTGGTTTGGGTTATTTTAATTTTGTCTCGATTTTCTCGTAAAAGAACATACACCTAACTTTTGAGGTCTAGTATGACGATCCTCATGTCCAAATCTGATCCGGGTCACCTACAACGGGTCTTTTGATCGATAAAAACGCAAGAATTAATATAATTTCAAGATTTATAGAATTTTAGCAAGATTTTCAGGAAAACTCGAAAAAGATTCAAAATCGATTTAAAATATTGTCAAGAACAATGCTATTTTAGAATCCTAGGGTTCTACGAAATTAGAAACGAGAATGCTTACCGATATTGGCTTTTTAGAACAAAAATTGACGGCATTTCTCTAAATTAATACGAAGAACGGTTCGAACGGGTCTCAGTTTCAACTTAGGATCAAAATAAAATTCGAGCGAATGAGAGTTTTTTTTTTTTTTTTTACAAAAGGAAATATGAAGAAAGAATGGGAAAGAAATAGGGGAAAATTCCAATTAAGGTTGAATATGAAGTAGAAAACCTTGTGTGATTAGGAAAGGGATTTAATAGTTGAAGTCACAAGAATTCAAGGGCTATTTTGGCAATTTGCCCTTATGGCTGAAATTAAAAGAAAAATCAAAAAGGGGAAATAATGAGGTTGACGTGGATAAAACTTTGGAAAATGAGAATTTGTGCCAAGCCTTACCACTAAACTAATAGGCTTATTCTTGATCATTTTTCACCACATTTAATACTTAAGCTAGCTTGGTTTTCATCCTTAGTTGCTGAAAAATAAAGAGGAAAAATGCAATATGTGGGATTTGAACCTTGGTTCCCTACAAGTTTTATTAAGCTCATAACTACTAATACTAGAGCTCAACACATGGTAATTTAATAATTTCTAACTCTATAAGTTTTGGGTGTTACAAATTTCGCGGGTAGTAAAAAAGAAAAAAAAAAGAAAAAGTTTGAATATGTTCTAAGTCTTGTTTGTGGATTTTTTTGAGAAAATTATTATTTTAATAAATAAATTTCATGTTAGAAAAAGAGAAAAATGGGTAGTCATTTATTTATAATTATGTATGTATATTTATTGAAGAATGAACTTTTAAATATTTTTATTTTTTTAATTTAAGAATCAAGACTAAATTTACAGAGTGTATAAAGTTGAAGGTTAAACTTGTTGTAGAATTAGGACCAAATGGATAGAATTTGTAGACATTAGAGGGCTAAATTTGTTATTATGTCGATAAGACAAAACACCACGTGAATATTTCGTTAGTGATTTAACAAATGAGTTACCAAAATAATAAATTCGATAATTACTGACTAAAAAAGATTAAAACTGGATGACCAAAACAGAAACATGCTCTAATAATTAGGAGACCATTAATATAATTTACCCTTAACTTTAATACTTGTAATTAAATTAAATAACACACTTTAAAAAGTTGATTGAAAACCTTATTTTAAAAATTTTAATACATCTTATAAATTAAAATAAGTCAGACAACTCATTTTAATAATCTTTTGATATGGGTTCTCCATTACCGCAAGAGTCGTTCTCTTTTGTCTCGTTGGAACAACTAGGGTACCCGGTCCTTGAAGGCCTCGAGAGGGGCACAAAGAAAGTCAAGAATAAATCCCCTGATGGTCCTGAACTAGAGGATGTGGTAATGGAAGATGGGTCTCCCAAAGGTTTCATGGCGAGACAAACTTGTAGGGAATGTTGAGGATAGAGGGGTTAAAAGATGAAGTGGTTGTAGAGTCAGAACTTGAAATTGGGAAGGATGACTACACGATTAGTACCGAAGGCAAGTATCCTGATATTACTTTTTTCGAGCAGATTCATGAATGGATTGATAGGAGCTTGGCTAAGACAGTTCTAGTGCGTCTCTTTGGAAAAAAAATGTTGGTTACAAAGCTTTGGTAGGTTGTCTACAAGCTTTATGGGGTTTAACTGGGAGATTCCAGGTGGTTGACCTTAATAACAATTTTTTTCCTAGTTAAACTCAGTAATCAAAAGGAAAGTTATCCTTCGAAAATGGTGAAAGTTATCCTTCGAAGATGGTGGTCTGGGTAAGGTTTCCTCGACTTCCATATCGATACTATACTAAAGGTTTGTTGAGAATCATCTCCAAAGTGCTGGGAAAGATTATAAAAGTTGATTATAACACGACGAAGTGAAGAGGGGTCATTTTGCTTGCCTGGAAGTGCTGGTTGATCTGAAAAAACCTTTAGTTTTTTGTGTTGGTATTGATGGTCATGTTCAATATGTAGAGTATGAGGGCTTGCCTGTCATTTGTTACGAGTGTGGTTGCTATGGGCACACTAAGGAGAGTTGTCCGAAACAACAAGGGAATGAGAAAAAAGTGGGCTTGACGGAGCTAACGGTGGTGCCGACTATTGATATTGTGACAGCTACAATTGCAGGTGCTACGAAGGATTCGATTTCTCTATACAGACCTTGGATGCAAGCTCCGACCCGTTGACGAAGACCAAATATTTCGGGAAAGTCTATTATAAAAGGAAAACAAGATCAATCGTTAGTTGAGGAAATGAACAAATCACGTTTCCAAATCTTAGAAGATAATGGTGATGAGAATGCAGCTATTTTTATATTATAAGGAAACTAAGGGTGGGTTTGGATGGGCGATTGAGTGCGGTGCGGTGCGTTTAGATTACTTTTTGTCTCACGCTACAGTATCGCTACAGTATCTAATCTCACCGCCACCGCTGTTTTTACACTAACCGCAGGTAAACGCACCGCCCATCCAAACCCACCCTAAATATTCTCAAACGAAAAATAAGAAAGCTGAATATTCTCAAATGAAAAACAAGACCAATTTGAAAGAGAAAGAATCAAGGTGAAAGATTTTAAAGGGATCAAATTTTGGGGGGTTGGTGAAGGATTCATATGGAGGAAAAATTAATGGTGGGTCAATCACGAAGGCTAATGGAAAAGAGTCACAATCTACCCTTGAGAAAGACCAGTCCAATGAGGTGGGGTAGGAGAAAGTAAGGAAAATAGGCCTCAAATCTCACCTGGTTTCAATTCGATTATTATTAGTGCTACTACCTTACCAGAATTGAATCACACAGCTGTGGTCATTAATGACAACAACACCTTAGTGGGCCACTCTCTTGCTTCTTCTTCAAAAGATCCCATGCATGCAATAAAGAGGTTGGTACGTCTATGCATGAGATAACCAAATGTGGGTTTAAAGTGCCGAAAAAACAAGGTCGTGCCAAATCTTCAGGGTCGTTGTCTGAATGGATTGAATCAGTGACTCGTCAGCTAGATAATCTTGATAATGTTTCTGGATAATCCATGGTTGTTGTTATGTGTTGTTACAAACATATTGTTTGGAAGCGCTGCATCATGTTAAGGGTACTCTGATGATATAATAGCCGGATTCGTATGTAATTCATGCCTTCCAAGACCTGTTGCATTGAGATTGGAATATTAGTATTAGGCATGTGTATCGAGAACGCGATAGGATGGCTGATTACTTAGCAAAGACTGCAGAATGAATGGTTATTGTCTTTTACTCTTGGTCCCAACCTCCTAATTTTTATTTGAATGTGTTATATGAGGATGTTACTGGTTTATCTTTTTCTAGATTAATTGTTATGTAATAACTTTTACCCTCCTTATAAAAAATAAAATAAAATAAATAACTCATACAACAGACCACAAGCTCTTAAGCCCAATTAAAATGATATCTTTTTCCATTCATGAATGGAAAAGAAGAAAAGAAGAAGAAGAAGAAACTAAAAGTGTATAGATGAAAACAAAGGTTTTTTTACCTAAATAATTTTAAAAAAAATTAAATACTGAAATAGGTTGTCAGTTGGATTATATACGAAAAATGGTATGTTTTTTCGGGTCGCGCCTATCGGATAGGCGCCACCACTTTTTTTATTATTAAAATATATTTTTTTTACTTTAAATAAATAAAATATTATTATTTTATTTTTATTAAAAATATTTAAATATATATACAGGTCAAAATACAATCAACGGGTTAAAATACGGGTTAAAAATACCCGAGACAAGTCGCGTCTGTCAGATAGGCTGAACTGGTCGCGCCTGACATGTAGGCGCGACTAAAAATATTTTTTTATAATTATTTTAAAATTAATTTTTTAGTAATTTAGGATTATGTTATAAATTGTTGTGTTTGTAATTATTTTAAAATTACTTTATTAGTAATTTAGGATTATGTTATAAATTGTTGTGTTTAGTTTAGTATTTGGTGAGTTTTTAGTAATGTAAAATTATTTTGTTAAATATTTTGTTAGTAATTTATTATAAATTGTTGTGTTTTATGAGTTTTTAGTAATGTAAATTCTAAAAAAAATAATTTTATAGTTATTTTGTTAGTAGTTTTGTTATAGTTATTTAATTTGTTAGTAATTTATGGGATTAGGTTACAAATTGTTAGTGTTTAGTATAGGGTTTTGTGAATTTTTAGTAATTTAAAAAAAAATTATAGTTTTTTTGTTAGTAATTTATGATTAGGTTATATAAATTGTTAATGTTTTGTGATTTTTTAATGTAATTTTATTTTATTTTTATTTATTTGAAAATTTTTATTAATTTATTAAAATGTTGATTAAATTTGTTGTTATATAATTTTATAGGTTGTTTGAAAGAAACTAATCAGGTATATTTTTATTTCTATTTTTTTTATTCGTATGTTTTTTTATGTTTAGATAGTTTATATTTATTTTAATTATATTATTATTGTAAACTAACATATTTTTTTTTATTGTAGGTAAATTATGGGAAATTATGGGGTATTTACCGTGTTTTTTTGTTTATGAAATTATGATATATTTTAACCGATGCAGACTTGTCGATAGGCTCAACTTGGTCGTGCACTGTCGGATAGGCTCAATCGATCGCGCGCCTACTAGATAGGCGCCACCTACACAAGTCATATACTGATCTAGGGAAAATATAAAATAATAATTTTAAAAAATTTAATATAAAAAAAAGTATTGCGCCTGTCAAATAGGCGCGACTCAAAAAACATACCATTTTCAGTATTTAATTTTAAAAAAAATTATTTAGGTAAAAAAATCCCGAAAACAAAGGAGATTTCTAGTAATAAGTTTGTCTAACATAGATGCTAGAGCACAAGGTTGTTAATCATGTGGCTGTGGGTTTTTACTCATTGTGGTTGCTTTTAATTTTATTAGCTTATGTATAAATCCAGTCTATTCCGGTTTACAGCCACACATTTCATATCTTATTTTTGGGTTAAAAAGCTTATAATTTTTCTTTTAATATTTGAGTTTTTAAAATAATTTATATTTTTCCGAATATTTTTTTGAACTTTTATAAAATTGTATTAAAATTATTAAGCTTTTTTTTTCAGATTTTCAGATTTTAAATATTTTTTTATATTTTTTGAAATAGTTATAATGTTTATAAACTTTTGATTTTTAATATTTTAAATACTTTTTTTAATATTTTAAAAATAATTTTATTTCTTAAAATTTTTATAATATTTTAGCAATATATAATTTTGTTTTATAAATGTTTTAATTTTTTGAATTTTTTATTGACATAAAATGTCACATCAACATTATAACGGTTGAGTCAACCTTTGTTAATAGTCACGCTAATACAGTAACAATTAATAACGATTTTTATTAATCAAAAGTTTAATTGATGTAATTTTTGAATTTTAGGGCTCAATAAATATTTTTATTTTTTGCAAAGGTGTTTTACTGGTGAAAAAGTTTCAAGGAATTTTTTTAAACTAACTAAGGCTCCGTTTGTTTGGATGAATCTGTGTAAAATATTTTCTGTTGTTTGGCAGATTTCCTGAAAATATTTTCCGAAAAAGCTGTTTTTACATATATTAATAAATTTTATATACATATTAATAAATTTTTATATTTTAAATTGTTTTTACATATATTGCAATGATTTATTTATAAATAAATAAATCAAATTAAATATATAATAATACTCAATTATTAAGCTACATTATTAACCGTCATAAAATGAAAACAACCAAAGTCAAATTTTGTAATTGTGTTAAAAAAATAAAAATAAGGATTGAATAATTATAAATAAACTTCCAAACCACAATTAATACTAATGATGGATGAAATTTGAAATGGGAAATTCAAAGCCAAAGAGATTCTAGGCTAGTCCTTTAAGTAGTTGTGATATTAAACAATCGCAATACATTATCAACCAAAGACCATTTAACAACACAATCCAGTTTCCTCGACCAAATCTGAGTAATAGAATATTATTAAGAAACACGAGAGCAAAACAAACAATTCATTTTTTTGCATCATGTTTTTATTTATTTTCTCGTATCATATTCATATAATAATATCTTGTCCAAGTCATCAAAATCGTTCACAAGAGTAAGATGACCCAAAGCTCATCCAGAAAATTTGGAATAATAGTCTTCAACTTCAAGCAAGATTTCAATAAGAATCAAAGTAGTTTATGAAGTAAATACAAATGATACAATAGTTGCTAAGGAACAACATGGGGCGGTGGAGACTCCAATGAAAATACGCAATTTCACAACATATATCGGCAAATTCTATTATAAGCTTTTGTTGGGTTCACTTTGAAACTCTCCCGAGATATTACCATCCATTTCTACTTTGGTTGAGAAACAATCACCATTGGAAGCAAACATTATTCAACAATGTCCTAGCTTAGTTATTCACCAATCCATCCTCCAACCATCAAAATCCAGGATCCATCCACATTGTTTTCATGACAATCCCGCATGTACAATCTATTAGTAGTTACTTGTTGCATTGTTGCAAGACATTGACCAAAAACCCAACATAATTGTCGTAACCCATCACGACTATATGCAAAAAGAACTAAAAGAAACAAGCGCAAGCAATCGCATGCAAAACCAAAAACTCGATCGCTTAAGAGGAGAGATGTTATGGTCGAATGAAACATGTTAAGCCATCTCCAAAATGACAGAAACATAATGGTAATGACAACCATTAGATATTCACCATATGAAGTTTATCAAGCGATGTTTAAACGAACATTATTAGAATATAAAAATACCCATACACAATAGTGATCTCGGTAATGCATCTTTTCAAAGACACTGGAGGACTTTTCCGAGCATCAAGCGACCCTCCACAAGAACTAGAAGGAGCAAAGACAAAGTTCTTGCCTCCTCTCCATTCCTCACTGAGGTTTCAATGTGATAGGTTTCTCAATAGCAGCTAGTCTCAACACACACGGCATATGCTTGTATTCATCATCTCCAAAATCAGCCAAAGCCTTTGCCTTTTTATCCCTGGGATTAAATTTTGGCAAAGCAAGCGATCTACGGCTACCATCATTAAATAGGGTTGATTGGCCAATTTATGTAACGATAGTGCCTAGTTATATTAATTTTCTTGTTGTTTCATGTCATCTAAGAGACATTTGTTAAGAAACTCATGCATGAATCCCTAAGAAAAAGAATAATAAAAGAAGATGCAATAACCCAAAGAGGACTTTTATCGAACATATTGTGAGTTGCTTACGAAATGACCTAAACTAGCACCAATTAACAAATATGGTTTCACTATTGAAGAGCTGAGAATAACAATTTATTGGTTAAGGAATTAAAGTTGAAGGCAAGCTATGGATTCCACACCTCGATAATATACTGTGATGCAACAGGAATCAAAGATATTAGTTAAAGATGTTGTCATTAGATTTCTAGAGGTAGCAAAATAACAATTTATTGGAACAACTGTCTATCATGTATAAATCACAAACCATATCTAACACTCAAACCCGAGTCCAAGTAACATTGATTTGTAAACTGGTAATACAATTGAATATGTGCAAACATATAATTTTTAAAAAAGCTTTCTGAGTAAATTTGATCATGGTGCACCAAACCAACATCTGTAAAACTGACTTGATCTTAAGGGTTCAAACATAAAAGAGACCAATTTGTAGCATGTTCAATGTTGTGTCAAACACAAAAAGCAGCACAATTCTAACACCTAATTTTTTGTTCTCCTTATAGTATTTATCCAAAAACATGCCCCCATTAACGTGAAACAATTATTTTAGTCGAGAACAAATAAATAAAAAAAGAAAAACAATTCAATAATTCATGAACAAACACTAACGATGAAAGCCGAATAAAGTAGCCACACACCTTGTAACATCCTAGGAAGGGCCTATGCATTTTTCAGATCAATTGTATGAAATGACAAGTCTTAAGTATTATGAATAAATTTTTGATACTTTTGGAAACCTAGAAATGAATGAAAATGGAAATGAAAATGGAGATGGAAATGAAAATGGAAATGGAAATGGACATTTTTGGAAACTTAGACATTTTTGGAAACCTAAACATTTTTGGAAATGATCCAAAAATGGAAACTTGAACATTTCGGGAAACTTGGATATAAGAGAGAAATAAAGGAGTTTTATTCACATAAATATGTGAATAATAAGAGATAAATAAAGGAGTTTTATTCACATAAATATGTGAATAATAAGAGAGAAATAAAGGAGTTTTATTCACATAAATATGTGAATAATAAGAGAGAAATAAAGGAGTTTTATTCACATAAATATGTGAATAATAAGAGATAAATAAAGGATTATTTTCTAATGAGATAATTGAGGAGATAATTGATGGATTAAAGGCTTTTATCTTTTAAATAAAAGAGATAATATTATCAAAAGAGGAGTGGTGGCCAAGTAAAGGACTCCTAGGTGATAACTTTGGCTATAAAAGGAGGACGGGAGGGCTACTCATCAACATTTGCTCCCTCTTCCTCTCTCAGAAATTCTCCTAGGCAAAACCCTCTCTGCCGAATTTTCATTAAGCAAAAATCCCTCTCTTTTTCTTCTATTTTCTTCTCCGTTCTCTTTGTTAAAAGCTGAATCTTTGTGGATTCTAAGAAAGAGGGCAATCATCCACAACATCAAAAGGGGATCTTTCGGGAAATCTAAGGATCTAAGGTAAGGATTATAAATATAAATATGTGGTTAAAGATTATGATTCACGTTTTCAAAGTTAGATCTAATCTAACACGAAGTTATAGGATTTCAACAGGCTTATAAAGGAATCCTCTTGATTTGGAATCCCATCATAAGGTAAGGGATATTCGGCCAAGGCATAATTTGTTTAAGTGTTTTCCATTATTTCAAAACCGAAAATCGACATGGTTACATACCTAGTATTAGCCGAGTTCAAGGAAGAGGAATTCTAGCAACTGTTGGGACTTGATTAAATCAATTCGGCAACTAGGTAAGTAATTCTACTTCTAGTAGGATTTGGTTTTAAGACCAAATAGGTTTATTTATATGTTTTAATTAATGGCCGAATATAGGAGTGAAAGATCTAGATCGGTAGATCGCTCTCTACGGAATTCACGGAAACTATTAAGCGAAAAAGGTGTGTACTCTTACTAACTTTCAATAAATTGCATGGCAATCATTAGATATGTAAATATGTAACAAGATGTGAATGTGGCTAAGCACCACAAATGTGGTAAGGAGTACCTGTGCACGCGTTTCCTACTTTTGATAGGATTGTGAATGTGATATATTTTGAACATGTGATTAGTAACATGAATGAAAATTAAGTATGTGAAATATGTTATGAAATAATTGGGGCATTCGGGATATTTGTGGAGGAAGAAAGTGAAGGTGATGACTACGGTCTCACCAACGTAAAGTGGTGACTACGGTCACATAAAGTGAAAAGTGGTAACTTCGGTTACATCCAGTGAATACTGATGTCTAATGACACAACATAAGTGGGCGATGAGCACGTCGATCGCAAATGATCGCCTTCGATGGTGTGTAGCGGATGGAGGGTCGACTTAGTAGTCCCCGCGGTATGTACAAAGTTGGTACGGGTGGTGTGTAGCGGATGGACAAATAGGTTTGGATTTGGGTTGCATCATCCTTTATTTTGTATGAACATGATATTGATATGACTTGTATGCCCGATTTGTTGGAAATTAGTACTATGTACACATTGAGTCTGTTGACTCACCCGTTGGGGAATTATTTTTCAGTGATGAGCAAGAATGGACCGGCCTCGGCAGGAGCTAAAGGTGGCCATGCATCGCTTGAAGAAATTATTTGGAATTTGGACTTTATGAAATTTTAGTACTTTAAACTTTATTTTGGGTTTGAATGATGTAATAAGGCCATAAGGCCCAATTGGATTTTCTTTATTTACATTTATTTTTATTTGAATATGATACAATTTATGTTTGATTAAAGATAAGTAAATTTATTTCTTTTAAAATAATAAACCCAAAAGTTATTTTGTCACCTTATTTAAGTTAGATTTCAGAATTTATTAAATAGGTTTCAAATTAAGCCCAACCCAAAACAATTTTTTTAAATTACACAAATTTTCTCTAAGTCATTTAGAACATTGAAAACCGATTTATTTAAGGAACATACAGATCCGGGTTGGCCGTGGGTCGTGTGGTGTGTTCAGATTGGTATCGAGCCCGTTTTAAAACTCTCGGCACTGTGGGCTCAAGCCCAAAACGTTTTCAATTCGAGCCCAAATGAATTTCTTTGAAATAAAGAGGTTTTATGGCATGGCACCTAAGTCTCCGACCATGATCCACTGTAAGTACCTTTAACCATCTGTGTGATTATGTGAATTATGAATTGTAAAAGGGTAGAAAAGGCATGGAACGTAGAATAGTGTGATAGGAACTTGAACCCTAGGATTAGACTACTCAAACACTTGAAACTCATAAGACTTAATGAACTTAACAAACCTATGACTAAGTTATTAAGCTAGGTGTGGCAACCCCCAGACGCATGTCTAGGATTGGATCGGAAGAGCTCGGTATTTAAGCGATCCTAGTGACTCACCTCCTCTTCGCAGTATCCCACAGTGCGTAGCTTCTGTTCGCCCTAACTCGAAGGCTCTAGGTGGTGTGGCAACCTGCATGCGCATGTCTAGAAAGGTCGGTGAGAGCTTGGTATTTAAGCATCCGCGTGACTCACCTCCTCTTCATTCGAATCTCGCACAGTGCGTAGCTTTGGTTCACCTCGACCAAGAGGGCTCGGTCATAGGCTAAACACAAAGAATAAAACCCGAAAGGGACTTAGCCGTTTTCTTTTATAAAAAAAAATACCCTTGGTTTATAAAATGACCAAACCACCCATAGTTTTAACAAAATTTCATTACTTTATCAAATGTTCAAAAACCCTAATTTGTAAAATATCAAACTATCTTGATTTTGGAAAATTACAAAATTGCTCTAACTTACAAAATTACCAAAACGACCACGATTTCCAAAATTTTTACAATATCATTGCTTTGAAAAATGTAACTCTCAAAGGAACCCTCAATGTTTTACAATCTTGGAAAATATCCTAACTTAATAAATTTTACAAATTTACCCTCGATTTTTGGAAAAATTATCAAAATACCCGAGATCAAAATTACCGAAATACCCCCTGGATTTCCAAAATTCTTCCAAAATTTCCGGAACTTTAGAAGTACCAAAATACTTTCGTCAAAATCACCAGGGAACTTTTTATTTTTGAAAATTTGAAAATACCCTGTAGGATAAAATTACGAAAATGCCCTGGGTAGTGGAAAAGCAAAATAACGAAAACAACAACAAGAATTACAACGTTTCTTTGAATGAACGAAAGTTCATATTTGTTGATGGATGAATGAATGAATACAAGACTCAGTATGCATGTATGAATACGAAAGAACCACTCTTAAACTCTTCTTCATAAGATATCATCGCGGGTAATAAGTGAAACAAGAATACTAATACATAAAATTCCTTAATCGGATCTCATCGATAATGAGCTCAAGAGGACGTGGTCGCCGTGGAAGAGGTAGAGGAAGGATGATCGTTAGATCGGGACAAGGTTACGACAATGAGATACCACCACCACCATCACCCCAAATTGTCAATGTTGAGCAAAGCAGCTCGCATGAGGAAGATGCCGTGTCGCAGTCGTGTCCGCGAAGTTTTAGAATTGGTGGTGGTGCAGAAACAATTCAGAAATCGTAAGTCTGTGCTCGAGCGGCTCGTGCTAATGGAGCCGAAATGTTTAGAGGAGTATCGGGAGTGGCACCCAAGATACTGGTGAAGTCTTGGTTGGAAGCAACCGAAGCGCATCATGGATGAGCTCGACTTGACCCCGAGGAGAAGTTGAAAGGGATGACGGCATTATTACGCGATGAAGCGTATCAATGGTGGTTAACCGATTCGGAGACGGTGCCACGGCGGAAGATCTCGACACGGGAATATGCTAAGGAAGCATTTCGGAAGAAGTATGTGGGAACGGTATATAGATGAGCAAAGGAAGGCTTTTTCGGGTTGGTACAAGGAAGTAAGTCGTCACCGAATATGAAGCGGAATTCTTGAGGTTGAGCCGATATGCCCGAGGAGTAGTGGCGATCGAGCATGAACGCTGTGTGTTCGCTTTTGAGGACGGACTTAGGGACGATTTGAGACTTTTGATAGCACCGCATCGGGAGTGGGAATTCTCTCGCCTTGGTGGAAAAGGCTAAAGTGGTCGAGGAATTAAGGACGCCACCAAGCGGTGTGGGCGTAAATAAGCCCAAAAGAGGTTTTGGGCCATCCGAAAAGGCCACAAGAGGCCTAGAGTTGACAGCCACAAAGTCAACAGCCGGGTACGGTGGCAATTTCGCCCTTGTGAACATTGTGGAAGGAAGCACGGGGAGAGTGTTGGAAAAGGCGGGACGATGTCTCAAGTGTGGGTCCAAGGACCATATGATTAAGGATTGCCCCAAGCTATTAGATGAGAGCCAACCAAACTCTCGAATGCTAACCAGGTGGTAGAGGCGACAAGACCTCAAAGAGGTCGTGGGGTCGCCAACGAGAGGTAGTGGCAGAGGCCGTGGAGCTCGGGGCGAGTGCGTGCTAACGCCAAGCAAGGCAACCGGGTTTGGTTTACGCGGTTCACGAGGAGGAAGAGAGACGGCGCGGATGTTATAACCAGACGTTCTTTATTCATGACAAACCCTATTTTGCTCTTATTGATGTGGGCTCAACTCATTCCTATGTTGCATGTAGTGTGGTTGAAACACTAGGCCTAGACTCGAACTTTCTCGACAGGCGGATAATCGTAGTAAGCCCTTTAGGCCAAGCGGTGAGGATAGATAGGATCTTTCGGAATGTACCCCTAGAGATTCAGGGAGCGAACTTTCTGGGTGACTTAATGGAATTACCCTTCGGAGAGTTTGAGCTTATACTTGGAATGGATTGGCTAGTAGAGCATCGAGCCGTGTTGGATTGTGCGGCTAAACGTATGGAACTAAGAACCCGGAAGATGAGGTAGTAGTGATGATCGGAGAAAGGAGGAACTACTTGTCTAACGTGAGTTTCGTGATTGAAGGCCGGGAAAATGGTTAAGAAAGGATGTAAGGCATTCTTAGCCTTCGTGAGTGCGTTAAGAGGAGAAGAGGAAGGTGTCAAGGGAGTTACAACAAGAAGGGATTTTGAGGATGTATTTAGGAGGAGTTGCCGGAATACCCCTGAGATAGAGAAGTGGAATTTGGAATAGATTTGCTACCAGAGCGCTCCTGTGTCAATCGCTTCCCTCACCGAATGGCACCAAAGGAGTTAGTGGAGCTCAAGGCTCGAATCCAAGAGTTGTTGGATCGTGGGTTCATTCGACCCAAAGTGTGTCTCCGTGGGGAGCACCAGGTTCTCTTTGTGAAGAAGAAGGATGGAACTATGCGGATGTGCATAGATTATCGTCGATTGAACAACCGACCATCAAGAACAAGTATCCTTTGCCAAGGATAGATGACTTGTTCGACCAACCGAAAAGGGGCATTGTGTTCTCAAAGATCGACTTAAGGTCGGGGTATCATCAATCGAAAGTGAAGGAGGCTGATATTCATAAGACCGCTTTTAGGACAAGGTACGGTCATTTTGAATTTGTGGTGATGCCGTTTGGGTTGACGAACGCACCGCCGCGTTCATGGATATGATGAATAGGGTTTTCCAACCCTACTTGGATAGATTCGTCGTGGTGTTCATCGAGCGACATTTTGGTGTATTCCAAGACGGAGGAGGAGCACGATGAGCATCTCCGAGTTGTGTTAGAAGTGTTAAGGAAAAGAAGCTTTATGCCAAATTCAGCAAGTGCGAATTTTGGCTCAAGGAAGTGGCGTTCCTAGGACATGTGGTATCCGCGGAAGGAATAAGAGTGGATCCTAGGAAGATCGAAGCGATGTTGGATTGGAAACCACCTAGGTCGGTGGTTGAAATCGAGAAGTTTCTTAGGCTTGGCAAAGCTATTACGTGAAGGTTCGTGGAAGGATTCTCGTTAATAGCCGCACCTTTGACAAAGTTACTAAGGAAGGAAGTACCGTTTGTGTGGACGGATAAGCAAACAGGAGAGCTTTGAAAAGCTTAAAAAGGTCTTGACGTAAGCTCGGTGTTAATCAGCGTGGAGGGTGTAAGGACTTCGTAGTATATTGTGATGCTTTGCACACGTGGTTAAAGTGTGTGCTAATGCAAGAAGGAAAGGTAGTCGCTTATGCATCTCGACGATTAAGGCCGCATGAGGTGAACTACCCAACTCATGACTTGGAACTCGCGGTAGTGGTTTTCGCCTCAAAGTTTGGAGGCACTACCTTTATGGAGAAAGGTCGTGAATTTACACGGACCACAAAAGCCTTAAGTATTTGTTGACTCGTAAGGAGTTGAACTTGAGGCAACGAAGGTGGGTGGAGTTATTGAAAGATTATGACTATTCGATAGAATACCATCCGGCAAGGCGAATGTGGTAGCCGACGCCCTAAGTAGGAAGGTTGTGTCGGATTTAAGGGCTTTGTTCGCTCACTTAAGTTTGTATGAAGACGGAAGCTTTGTTGGCGAGTTACAAGTCAAGCCAACTTGGTGAAGGAGGTGAAAGAGGGACGGTTGGCGGATAAGGACTTAAGTGCTAAGTTACGACAAGTACGGCAAGGAGGATTAAAGGATTATGGCGTCAATGATGAAGGAGCACTTGTGCTACAAGGAAAAGGTTTGTATGCCGGGGATAAGGAGTTGAGACAAAGGATTCTTCGGGAAGCGCATGGTAGTCCTTATGCTATGCATCCCGGAGGCATCAAGTCAGTATAGAGATCTAAGGGAACAATTTTGGTGGTCGACACAAACGAGAGGTGACTCGAATTTGTGGGGAAATGTTTGACATGTCGCAAGTAAAGGTGAACACCAAGTCCCATCAGATTGCTTCAACCAATTGAGATTCCCCAATGGAAGTGGGAAAGAATTACCATGGACTTAGTTAGTGGGCTTCCTCACGCCCACTAAGAAGGACTCGGTATGGGTGATAGTGGACCGTTTGACCAAGTCCGCACATTTTATCCCCTGTGAGGATCGACTATTCCCTTCAAAAGTTAGCCAAGTTATATGTGGCGGAGATCGTGAGGCTACACGGTACCGATGTCGATCATCTCTCGATAGAGACCCAAGGTTTACGTCTCGATTTTGGAAAGCACTTCATCAAGCATTAGGCACTAAGCTAGACTTCACTACGGCTTTTCATCCACAATCGACAGGCGATCCGAACAGGTTATACAAGTGTTGGAAGATATGCTAAGAGGTGTGTGATGGATTTCCGAGGAAGTTGGGAAGATTACTTGCCTCTAGTTTGAGTTCGCTTTGCAACAACAGCTATCGTGCAAGCATTCGGATGGCACCATACGAAGCATTGTATGGAAGGAAATGTAGAACACCAACTTGTTGGACCGAGTTAGAGAACGCCGCGTTTTGGGTCCGAGTTAGTGGCGAAAGCGAGGAGAAGGTGGAATTAATTCGGGCATGGTTGAAAGAAGCTTCCGAGCAGACGTAAGTCGACGCTTGACCTTAAGAGGAAAGAAATTGAGTTTGAAGTAGGAGACCAAGTGTTTCTAAAGGTCTCACCTTGGAAGAAGGTTATGCGGTTCGGTCGCAAAGGAAGCTAAGCCCAAGGTTTATAGGGCCCTATCTGGCATCTTGAGCGCGAGTTGGGCGGTGGCATACCAATTGGAGTTGCCACCGAGTTGCATCAAATGCACGACGATTTCATGTGTCCATGCTACGTCGCTATCGATCGGATCCCGTCTCATGTGGTACTGTTGAAGAAGTGGAGTTAAGGCGCGATCCATCCTACGAGGAGGAGCCGATTGGATCTTGGAACGTGGACGTGAAAGCACTACGAAAGAAGTCGGTGCCTTTAGTCAAGGTGTTATGGCGCAATCATGGATCGGAAGAAGCTTCGTGGGAGCCGTAAGAGACAATGCGACAAGCAATACCCTCAATCTGTTTAGTTAGGAAATTTCGAGGACGAAATTTTATTTAAGGGGTAGAGCTGTAACATCCTAGGAAGGGCCTATGCATTTTCGGATCAATTGTATGAAATGACAAGTCTTAAGTATTATGAATAAATTTTGATACTTTTGGAAACCTAGAAATGAATGAAAATGGAAATGAAAATGGAGATGGAAATGAAAATGGAAATGGAAATGGACATTTTTGGAAACTTAGACATTTTTGGAAACCTAAACATTTTTGGAAATGATCCAAAAATGGAAACTTGAACATTTCGGGAAACTTGGATATAAGAGAGAAATAAAGGAGTTTTATTCACATAAATATGTGAATAATAAGAGATAAATAAAGGAGTTTTATTCACATAAATATGTGAATAATAAGAGATAAATAAAGGAGTTTTATTCACATAAATATGTGAATAATAAGAGAGAAATAAAGGAGTTTTATTCACATAAATATGTGAATAATAAGAGATAAATAAAGGAGTTTTATTCACATAAATATGTGAATAATAAGAGATAAATAAAGGATTATTTTCTAATGAGATAATTGAGGAGATAATTGATGGATTAAAGGCTTTTATCTTTTAAATAAAAGAGATAATATTATCAAAAAGAGGAGTGGTGGCCAAGTAAAGGACTCCTAGGCTGATAACTTTGGCTATAAAAGGAGGACAGGAGGGCTACTCATCAACATTTGCTCCTCTTCCTCTCTCTCGCAGAAATTCTCCTAGGCAAAACCCCTCTCTGCCGAATTTTCATTAAGCAAAAATCCCTCTCTTTTCTTCTATTTTCTTCTCCGTTCTCATCGTAAAAATTTGAATCTTTGTGGATTCTAGGAAAGAGGGCAATCATCCACAACATCAAAAGGGGATCTTTCGGGAAATCTAAGGATCTAAGGTAAGGATTATAAATATAAATATGTGGTTAAAGATTATGATTCACGTTTTCAAAGTTAGATCTAATCTAACACGAAGTTATAGGATTTCAACAGGCTTATAAAGGAATCCTCTTGATTTGGAATCTCATCATAAGGTAAGGGATATTCGGCCAAGGCATAATTTGTTTAAGTGTTTTCCATTATTTCAAAAACCGAAATCGACATGGTTACATACCTAGTATTGCCGAGTTCAAGGAAGAGGAATTCTAGCAGCTGTTGGGACTTGATTAAATCAATTCGGCAACTAGGTAAGTAATTCTACTTCTAGTAGGATTTGGTTTTAAGACCAAATAGGTTTATTTATATGTTTTAATTAATGGCCGAATATAGGAGTGAAAGATCTAGATCGGTAGATCGCTCTACTGGAATTCACGGAAACTATTAAGCGAAAAAGGTGTGTACTCTTACTAACTTTCAATAAATTGCATGGCAATCATTAGATATGTAAATATGTAACAGTATGTGAATGTGGCTAAGCACCACAAATGTGGTAAGGAGTACCAGTGCACGTTTCCTACTTTTGATAGGATTGTGAATGTGATATATTTTGAACATGTGATTAGTAACATGAATGAAAATTAAGTATGTGAAATATGTTATGAAATAATTGGGGCATTCGGGATATTTGTGGAGGAAGAAAGTGAAGGTGATGACTACGGTCTCACCAACGTAAAGTGGTGACTACGGTCACATAAAGTGAAAAGTGGTAACCCGGTTACATCCGGTGAATACTGATGTCTAATGACACAACATAAGTGGGCGATGAGCACGTCGATTGCAGCCGGCGCCTTCGATGGTGTGTAGCGGATGGAGGGTCGACTTAGTAGTCCCCGCGGTGTGCAAAGTTGGTACGGGTGGTGTGTAGCGGATGGACAAATAGGTTTGGATTTGGGTTGCATCATCCTTTATTTTGTATGAACATGATATTGATATGACTTGTATGCCCGATTTGTTGGAAATTAGTACTATGTACACATTGAGTCTGTTGACTCACCCGTTGGGAATTATTTTTCGTGTGATGAGCGATAATGGACCAAGGCCGGCAGGAGCTAAAGGTGGCCATGCATCGCTTGAAGAAATTATTTGGAATTTGGACTTTATGAAATTTTAGTACTTTAAACTTTATTTTGGGTTTGAATGATGTAATAAGGCCATAAGGCCCAATTGGATTTTCTTTATTTCGTTTATTTTTATTTGAATATGATACAATTTATGTTTGATTAAAGATAAGTAAATTTATTTCTTTTAAAATAATAAACCCAAAAGTTATTTTGTCACCTTATTTAAGTTAGATTTCAGAATTTATTAAATAGGTTTCAAATTAAGCCCAACCTAAAACAATTTTTTTAAATTACACAAATTTTCTCTAAGTCATTTAGAACATTGAAAACCGATTTATTTAAGGAACATACCAGATCCGGTTCGGCCCGTGGGTAGGTGTGTGGGTGTTTCAGATTGGTATCGAGCCCGTTTTAAAACTCTCTACTGTGGGCTCGGCCCAAAACGTTTTCAATTCGAGCCCAAATGAATTTCTTTGAAATAAGCGAGGTTTTATGGCATGGCACCTAAGTCTCCGACCCATGATCCACCGGGTAAGTACCTTTAACCATCCGTGTGATTATGTGAATTATGAATTGTAAAAGGGTAGAAAAGGCATGGAACGTAGAATAGTGTGATAGGAACTTGAACCCCAGGATTAGACTACTCAAACACTTGAAACTCATAAGACTTAATGAACTTAACAAACCTATGACTAAGTTATTAAGCTAGGGTGTGGCAACCCACATGACGCATGTCTAGGATTGGATCAGGAAGAGCACGGTATTTAAGCGATCCTAGTGACTCACCTCCTCTTCGCAGTATCCTACCGGTGCGTAGCTTCGGTTCGCCCTAACTCGAGAAGGCTCGGTGGTGTGGCAACCTGCGTGCGCATGTCTAGAAAGGTCAAGTGTGAGAGCTTGGTATTTAAGCGATCGCGTGACTCACCTCCTCTTCATTCGAATCTCGCACTGGTGCGTAGCTTTGGTTCACCACGACCAAGAGGGCTCGGTCATAGGCTAAACACAAAGAATAAAACCCGAAAGGGACTTAGCCGCTTTTTCTTTATAAAAAAAAATACCCTTGGTTTATAAAATGACCAAACCACCCATAGTTTTAACAAAATTTCATTACTTTATCAAATGTTCAAAAAACCCTAATTTGTAAAATATCAAACTATCTTGATTTTGGAAAATTACAAAATTGCTCCTAACTTACAAAATTACCAAAACGACACGATTTCCAAAATTTTTACAATATCATTGCTTTGAAAAATGTAACTCTCAAAGGAACCCTCAATGTTTTACAATCTTGGAAAATATCCCTAACTTAATAAATTTTACAAATTTACCCCGATTTTTGGAAAAATTATCAAAATACCCCCGAGATCAAAAATTACCGAAATACCTCGGATTTCCAAAATTCTTCCAAAATTTCCCGGAACTTTAGAAGTACCAAAATACTTTTTCGTCAAAATCACCAGGAACTTTTTATTTTTGAAAATTTACGAAAATACCTCAGTAGGATAAAATTACGAAAATGCCCCGGGTAGTGGAAAAGCAAAATAACGAAAACAACAACAAGAATTACAACGTTTCTTTGAATGAACGAAAGTTCATATTTGTTGATGGATGAATGAATGAATACAAGATTGTATGCATGTATGAATACGAAAGAACCACTCTTAAACTCTTCTTCATAAGATATCATCGCGGGTAATAAGTGAAACAAGAATACTAATACATAAAATTCCTTAATCGGATCTAAATCGATAATGAGCTCAAGAGGACGTGGTCGTCGTGGAAGAGGTAGAGGAAGGATGATCGTTAGATCGGGACAAGGTTCGACAATGAGATACCACCACCACCATCACCCCAATTTGTCAATGTTGAGCGCGAGGGCTCGCATGAGGAAGATGTCGTGTCGCAGGTGTCTTTGCGAGTTTTGGAATTGGTGGGTCAGTGCAGAAACAATTCAGAAATCGTAAAGTGCGTGCTGAGCGGCTCCGTGCTAATGGAGGTGAAATGTTTAGAGGAGTATCGGGAGTGGCACCCGATGCTGGTGAGCATGGTTGGAAGCAACCGAGCGCATCATGGATGAGCTCGACTTGACCCCGAGGAGAAGTTGAAAGGGATGACGCGACCATTACGCGATGAAGCGTATCAATGGTGGTTAACCGTTCGGGACGGTGCCACGGCGGAAGATCGACACAGGAATATGCTAAGGAAGCATTTCGGAAGAAGTATGTGGGAACCGGTATATAGATGAGCAAAGGAAGGCTTTTCGGGGTTGGTACAAGGAAGTAAGTGCATCACACCGAATATGAAGCGGAATTCTTGAGGTTGAGACGATATGCCCGAGGAGTAGTGGCGACTGAGCATGAACGCTGTGTTCGTTTTGAGGACGGACTTAGGGACGATTTGAGACTTTTGATAGCACCGCATCGTGAGTGGGAATTCTCCGCCTTGGTGGAAAAGGCTAAAGTGGTCGAGGGAATTAAGGACGCCACCAAGTGTGGGATGAAATAAGCCCAAAAGAGGTTTTGGGCCATCTGGAAAAGGCCACAAGAGGCCTAGAGTTGACAGGCCACAAAGTCAACAGGCTGGTACGGGCTGGCAATTTCGCCCTTGTGAACATTGTGGAAGGAAGCACGGGGGAGAGTGTTGGAAAAAGGCGGGACGATGTCTCAAGTGTGGGTCCAAGGACCATATGATTAAGGATTGCCCCAAGCTATTAGATGAGAGCCAACCAGCAGCTCAGAATGCTAACCAGGCTGGTAGAGGCGGAAGCAGCCTCAAAGAGGTCGTGGGTCGGCCAACAGAGGTAGTGGCAGAGGCCGTGGAGCTCAGGGTCGAGGTGCAGCTAACGCCGAAGCAAGGCAACCGGGTTTGGTTTACGCGGTTCGCCGGAGGGAAGAGGGAGACGCGCCGGATGTTATAACCGGTACGTTCTTTATTCATGACAAACCCTATTTTGCTCTTATTGATGTGGGCTCAACTCATTCCTATGTTGCATGTAGTGTGGTTGAAACACTAGGCCTAGACTCGAACTTTCTCGATAGGCGATAAGCTGTAGTAAGCCCTTTAGGCCAAAAGCGGTGAGGATAGATAGGATCTTTCGGAATGTACCCTCAGAGATTCGTGGAGCGAACTTTCGGGGTGACTTAATGGAATTACCCTTGGAGAGTTTGAGCTTATACTTGGAATGGATTGGCTAGTAGAGCATCGAGCCGTGTTGGATTGTGCGGCTAAACGTATGGAACTAAGAACCCGGAAGATGAGGTAGTAGTGATGATCGGAGAAAGGAGGAACTACTTGTCTAACGTAGTTTCGTGACTCGAAGGCCGGAAAATGGTTAAGAAAGGATGTAAGGCATTCTTAGCCTTCGTGAGTGCGTTAAGAGGAGAAGAGGAAGGTGTCAAGGGAGTTACAACGAGAAGGATTTTGAGGATGTATTTCGGAGGAGTTGCCGGAATACCCCCAGATAGAGAAGTGGAATTTGGAATAGATTTGCTACAGAACAGCTCTCGTGTGTCAATCGCTCCCCACCGAATGGCACCAAAGGAGTTAGTGGAGCTCAAGGCTCGAATCCAAGAGTTGTTGGATCGTGGGTTCATTCGACCCAGTGTGTCTCGTGGGAGCACACGGTTCTCTTTGTGAAGAAGAAGGATGGAACTATGCGGATGTGCATAGATTATCGTCGATTGAACAAAGCGACCATCAAGAACAAGTATCCTTTGCCAAGGATAGATGACTTGTTCGACCAACCGAAAAGGGGCAAATTGTGTTCTCAAAGATCGACTTAAGGTCGGGGTATCATCAATCGAAAGTGAAGGAGGTGATATTCATAAGACCGCTTTTAGGACAAGGTACGGTCATTTTGAATTTGTGGTGATGCCGTTTGGGTTGACGAACGCGCCGGCGCGTTCATGGATATGATGAATAGGGTTTTCCAACCCCACTTGGATAGATTCGTCGTGGTGTTCATCGGCGACATTTTGGTGTATTCCAAGACGGAGGAGGAGCACGATGAGCATCTCCGAGTTGTGTTAGAAGTGTTAAGGGAAAAGAAGCTTTATGCCAAATTCAGCAAGTGCGAATTTTGGCTCAAGGAAGTGGCGTTCCTAGGACATGTGGTATCCGCGGAAGGAATAAGAGTGGATCCTAGGAAGATCGAAGCAGTGTTGGATTGGAAACCACCTAGGTCGGTGGCTGAAATCAGAAGTTTCTTAGGCTTGGCAGGCTATTACAGAAGGTTCGTGGAAGGATTCTCGTTAATAGCCGCACCTTTGACAAAGTTACTAAGGAAGGAAGTACCGTTTGTGTGGACGGATAAGCAACAGGAGAGCTTTGAAAAGCTTAAAAAGGTGCTGACAGAAGCTCCGGTGTTAATTCAGCCGGAGGCAGGTAAGGACTTCGTAGTATATTGTGATGCTTTGCACACAAGGTTAGGCTGTGTGCTAATGCAAGAAGGAAAGGTAGTCGCTTATGCATCTCGACAGTTAAGGCCGCATGAGGTGAACTACCCAACTCATGACTTGGAACTCGCGGTAGTGGTTTTCGCCCTCAAAGTTTGGAGGCACTACCTTTATGGAGAAAGGTCAGTAATTTACACGGACCACAAAAGCCTTAAGTATTTGTTGACTCAGAAGGAGTTGAACTTGAGGCAACGAAGGTGGGTGGAGTTATTGAAAGATTATGACTGTTCGATAGAATACCATCCGGGCAAGGCGAATGTGGTAGCTGACGCCTAAGTAGGAAGGTTGTGTCGGATTTAAGGGCTTTGTTCGCTCACTTAAGTTTGTATGAAGACGGAGGCTTTGTTGGCGAGTTACAAGTCAAGCCAACTTTGGTGAAGGAGGTGAAAGAGGGACAGTTGGCGGATAAGGACTTAAGTACTAAGTTACAGCAAACGGCAAGGAGGATTAAAGGATTATGGCGTCAATGATGAAGGAGTATCTTGTGCTACAAGGAAAAGGTTTGTATGCCGAGGGATAAGGAGTTGAGACAAAGGATTCTTCGGGAAGCGCATGGTAGTCCTTATGCTATGCATCCCGGAGGCATCAAGTCTGTATAGAGATCTAAGGAACAATTTTGGTGGTCGACCAAAAGCGAGAGGTGACCGAATTTGTGGGGAAATGTTTGACATGTCGCAAGTAAAAAGGTGAACACCAAGTCCCATCAGATTGCTTCAACCAATTGAGATTCCCCAATGGAAGTGGGAAAGAATTACCATGGACTTAGTTAGTGGGCTTCCCTTACGCCCACTAAGAAGGACTCGGTATGGGTGATAGTGGACCGTTTGACCAAGTCCGCACATTTTATCCCCGTGAGGATCGACTATTCCCTTCAAAAGTTAGCCAAGTTATATGTGGCGGAGATCGTGAGGCTACACACTGGTACCGATGTCGATCATCTCCGATAGAGACCCAAGGTTTACGTCTCGATTTTGGAAAGCACTTCATCAAGCATTAGGCACTAAGCTAGACTTCACTACGGCTTTTCATCCACAATCGACAGGCGATCGAACGGGTTATACAAGTGTTGGAAGATATGCTAAGAGGTCGTGTGATGGATTTCGAGGAAGTTGGGAAGATTACTTGCCTCTAGCCGAGTTCGCTTCGCAACAACGACTATCGTGCAAGCATTCGGATGGCACCATACGAAGCATTGTATGGAAGGAAATGTAGAACACCAACTTGTTGGACCGAGTTAGGAGAACGCCGCGTTTTGGGTCCAGAGTTAGTGGCGGAAACTGAGGAGAAGGTGGAATTAATTCGGGCATGGTTGAAAGAAGCTTCTGATAGACAGAAGTCGTACGCAGACCTTAAGAGGAAAGAAATTGAGTTTGAAGTAGGAGACCAAGTGTTTCTAAAGGTCTCACCTTGGAAGAAGGTTATGCGGTTCGATCGCAAAGGAAGCTAAGCCCAAGGTTTATAGGGCCCTATCAAATCATCAAGCGAGTTGGGCCGGTGGCATACCAATTGGAGTTGCCACCAGAGTTGCATCAAATGCACGACGTATTTCATGTGTCCATGCTACGTCGCTATCGATCGGATCCGTCTCATGTGGTACCTGTTGAAGAAGTGGAGTTAAGGCCAGATCCATCCTACGAGGAGGAGCCGATTCAGATCTTGGAACGTGACGTGAAAGCACTACGAAAGAAGTCGGTGCCTTTAGTCAAGGTGTTATGGCGCAATCATGGATCGGAAGAAGCTTCGTGGGAGCCAGAAGAGACAATGCGACAGCAATACCCTCAACTGTTTAGTTAGGAAATTTCGAGGACGAAATTTTATTTAAGGGGGGTAAAACTGTAACATCCTAGGAAGGGCCTATGCATTTTTCAGATCAATTGTATGAAATGACAAGTCTTAAGTATTATGAATAAATTTTTGATACTTTTGGAAACCTAGAAATGAATGAAAATGGAAATGAAAATGGAGATGGAAATGAAAATGGAAATGGAAATGGACATTTTGGAAACTTAGACATTTTGAAACTGAACATTTTTGGAAATGATCCAAAAATGGAAACTTGAACATTTCGGGAAACTTGGATATAAGAGAGAAATAAAGGAGTTTTATTCACATAAATATGTGAATAATAAGAGATAAATAAAGGAGTTTTATTCACATAAATATGTGAATAATAAGAGATAAATAAAGGAGTTTTATTCACATAAATATGTGAATAATAAGAGAGAAATAAAGGAGTTTTATTCACATAAATATGTGAATAATAAGAGATAAATAAAGGAGTTTTATTCACATAAATATGTGAATAATAAGAGATAAATAAAGGATTATTTTCTAATGAGATAATTGAGGAGATAATTGATGGATTAAAGGCTTTTATCTTTTAAATAAAAGAGATAATATTATCAAAAGAGGAGTGGTGGCCAAGTAAAGGACTCCTAGGTGATAACTTTGGCTATAAAAGGAGGACAGGAGGGCTACTCATCAACATTTGCTCCTCTTCCTCTCTGCCAGAAATTCTCCCTAGGCAAAACCCCTCTCTGCCGAATTTTCATTAAGCAAAAATCCTCTCTTTTTCTTCTATTTTCTTCTCCGTTCTCATTGTTAAATTTGAATCTTTGTGGATTCTAAGAAAGAGGGCAATCATCCACAACATCAAAAGGGGATCTTTCGGGAAATCTAAGGATCTAAGGTAAGGATTATAAATATAAATATGTGGTTAAAGATTATGATTCACGTTTTCAAAGTTAGATCTAATCTAACACGAAGTTATAGGATTTCAACAGCTTATAAAGGAATCCTCTTGATTTGGAATCCCATCATAAGGTAAGGGATATTCGGCCAAGGCATAATTTGTTTAAGTGTTTTCCATTATTTCAAAAACTGAAAACTGACATGGTTACATACCTAGTATTAGCCGAGTTCAAGGAAGAGGAATTCTAGCAATCTGTTGGGACTTGATTAAATCAATTCGGCAACTAGGTAAGTAATTCTACTTCTAGTAGGATTTGGTTTTAAGACCAAATAGGTTTATTTATATGTTTTAATTAATGGCCGAATATAGGAGTGAAAGATCTAGATCGGTAGATCGCTCTACGGGAATTCACGGAAACTATTAAGCGAAAAAGGTGTGTACTCTTACTAACTTTCAATAAATTGCATGGCAATCATTAGATATGTAAATATGTAAATAAGTATGTGAATGTGGCTAAGCACCACAAATGTGGTAAGGAGTACCAGTGCACGTTTCCTACTTTTGATAGGATTGTGAATGTGATATATTTTGAACATGTGATTAGTAACATGAATGAAAATTAAGTATGTGAAATATGTTATGAAATAATTGGGGCATTCGGGATATTTGTGGAGGAAGAAAGTGAAGGTGATGACTACGGTCTCACCAACGTAAAGTGGTGACTACGGTCACATAAAGTGAAAAGTGGTAACCGGTTACATCCAAAGTGAATACAAGGTGTCTAATGACACAACATAAGTGGGCGATGAGCACGTCGATTGCGCAATGATCGCCTTCGATGGTGTGTAGCGGATGGAGGGTCGACTTAGTAGTCCCCGCGGTGTACAAAGTTGGTACGGGTGGTGTGTAGCGGATGGACAAATAGGTTTGGATTTGGGTTGCATCATCCTTTATTTTGTATGAACATGATATTGATATGACTTGTATGCCCGATTTGTTGGAAATTAGTACTATGTACACATTGAGTCTGTTGACTCACCGTTGGGGAATTATTTTAGGTGATGATGAGTAATGAATGGAGGTCGGCGGGAGCTAAAGGTGGCCATGCATCGCTTGAAGAAATTATTTGGAATTTGGACTTTATGAAATTTTAGTACTTTAAACTTTATTTTGGGTTTGAATGATGTAATAAGGCCATAAGGCCCAATTGGATTTTCTTTATTTCTGTTTATTTTTATTTGAATATGATACAATTTATGTTTGATTAAAGATAAGTAAATTTATTTCTTTTAAAATAATAAACCCAAAAATTATTTTGTCACCTTATTTAAGTTAGATTTCAGAATTTATTAAATAGGTTTCAAATTAAGCCCAACCCAAAACAATTTTTTTAAATTACACAAATTTTCTCTAAGTCATTTAGAACATTGAAAACCGATTTATTTAAGGAACATACAGATCCGGTTCAGGCTCGTGGGCCGGGTGTGGGGTGTTTCACACCTTGGTGAAGTTGAAGACTGTTCAACTGCCAGATGCTCTATTTGAGGAAAAATGGAACTGAGAATGTCAAATTTCGGACGCAAACCATGTGAAAATGGGCACCACGAAGCGTAAAAGAGCACAGAATATAACCATTTCTTTGTTTGGAGGTCAATTGTCTGTCAAGGAAGTCTCCATTAACTCGCAAACAGACATAAGATGTTATCGAATGTTTGTCCATGAGATATTACAAGTCATGCAAAATTCGTAATCCTCGAAACATATCTTACAATCAGATGGAACAATTATCTAAACTAAATTATGGGAAAGATGGAAATTTTTTACTAACATAAATGTGATGATTAGAAGAGACTTGGAAAGGAAACCGCATGAACCCTAAACGGATAAGTAGAAAGTAAACAATGCCCTTGAAGAAAGAAAGTAATGGGTATGGAATTAATAAAAATGGGCAACCATAGTCAAAATAACACTACACTGGAACACTACACTGGAAAAATGAAACAGAAAAATTCATCGAAAACATTGAGAGAAAAATAAACAGAGAATAAACAAATGAAATTGAGAGAATAAACAGAGAGTAATCAGTCAGTGATGAAACATTAGAGAAATATGCACATACCTGGAGGAGATCAGAGATGAAATTTTCCAAAGATTTCAAGACCCAGCGAAAGGAGAGATTCCAAGACCCAACGAAAGGAGGAACCGGAAAAGTTTGAGAAAGAGAGAAAGAGATTTGTTGGCTGAGAAAGAAAGAAGGAAGGAGAAGAAATGAAGAAGGGAAGAAGGAGAACGTACCTGGATGAAGGGGAAAGCTTTGGAAAATGTCTTACGGAAAAGAAATTGATAAGACGTTTTACAGAATTAAAGAAGAGATTTTCCCCGTATTTGTAAAATGTTTTACTTGAGGAATTTATTTTTCATGAACCAAACATCGAAAAATTCGGAAAATATATTCCGGAAAACATTTTCCACCAAACAGACAGAGCCTAAGTTTCACAATATGCAAGATGTATAAAAGGGCAAAGCTAAAACATTTTTCGAGGGATAGGGAAAGTTGAATAATTTTTTGAGAGATATATTATATATTTAAAATTTTTTAAAATGTTAAATCAAAATTTTATGATTTTTAAAGGTCAAAATATAATTTTATTGTAGAGTGATTTAAAATTTTACAAATTTTAAAATGCTAAAAATATAATTTCTCGTTTTGGGGAGGGGCCGAGCCCCAACCCCCTAGATGTAGAGATGAGAAGCAGCGGCTCAATTTTTTTGAAGTACACGTAGAGGTTATCTAAAGATTAAATTTGAGATGTTACATATAATTTTAAACTTAAAATATATTTTTAAGTTTTTGATATGAAAAGTAGTTTTTATTGATATTTCTATTTCACCCTCTCTAAATCTGTTTTTCTATATTATATTGCCCTAATCATGGCAATATTTACGGTGAAAAATCAAATTTTATTTCGATTTCAACTCCTTTTAAGCTATTTCTTTCTAGAGATATTGTCTATAAAACCGTAAGCCATCACTCATTGTACATTATAAATTATTAAATACACAAAACATCAAAAAGCATTAAAAAAAAAAGAAAAGTTGAAAAACTGTTCTGTTTCTTTAGCCTACAAACTATTGAAAATGTGGTTCACCAAGCCTTTCTTCGCTATATGCTTAATGGTCTCAAGTGTATCTCATTTATCACGAGCCCAAATTTCTCTACAAGATTTCGTGAATGCGCATAATGTGATTCGAGCCAAGGCTGGGGTAGGTCCGCTCGTTTGGAACCAAACCTTGGCTTCCTACGCTCAAAATTATGCCAATAAAAGGATGTGATTGCAAGATGGAGCCTTCATATGGACCCTACGGTGAAAACCCTGCTGAAGGCCATGGTAACCTATATGGCGTCGACGCCGTAAAAATGTGGGCTAGTGAGAAGCCTGACTATGACCACAATTCCAGTCGGCGGTGATGATTGCCTACACTATACTCAGGTTGTTTGGAGCAAATCGGTTAACCTTGGGTGTGCTAGAGCCAAATGTGCAAACGGGTGGGTTTTCGTTATTTGTAGTTATGATACTGTTGGAAATGTTGAGGGTCAGCGTCCTTATTAAGCATCACTGTTCTACTTCTTTTGCTCTTTCATTCCTTGTAAGTTATAGAAGAAAGAAGAAATAAAAATATGAATGCTTATATGGACCAAAACTCATGTAAAATTTTGGTATTGTTGTAAAATGGGTGTCTATATAATTCTCATAATTATCAAGAATTCATTTTCTCGTACCTCCTAAAATTTTTTTAGGGTATTTTAATTATATTTATTAAATTTTTATAACTTATAGTAATTAAAGCAGATATGTATAAGCTTTTTGGTATTCAAGTGAAGGTTGTATCATTCTTTTATTCTTTTTATAATTCTTTTAGTTTATAGTAAGTATTTTTATTTAATGATTTTTCTTTCCTTCTTTTTGATAATTAAACTTATTTCTTGTATTGTACTTGCCTAGTTAAATTTTGCAACACTCCACAACTTCAATCAGAATACATCAAACTTTTCGAAATTGCGCTGGCACACACCAATCAGATAAGGTATACATATGTTATGTACATAAAATATCCAAATATCTCCCCACTTTGACTACATATATATACACTTATCACCTTATAATTGTATGTTATCATAAGCTTATAACTAAAAAAAATTACTATTATAATTAGAAGGTATCCTGAACAATCGCGTTAGCTACGTTGACATAGAACTAAGAAGACTTCTTTTACATATATCATAACTAAATTCATCCCTGATCACGTATATTAATACAAATAAACGACATATATCAAATATAAATGTGTAACATAGAAATTATATATAATATGACTTAAATTAATATATCTATTTCCAATTGGTCATCTTTAAATCCGAATGACATTAAATTTTATTTGAATGTGTTAATACAAACAAATAACCAAGGATGAAAGCTTTTCACATTGCTTGAATGTGCTTCATAATGCTTAAAACTCAAATTTTGTATTTTGCAACAACCTTTATTTTGTTGTAATCTTAGCTTGGATGTAGTTAGTTTTGTTCTTCTCTTGTATGTTATCTTCCATACAACTTTATTATGAATATTTACATTTTTAAATATCATGGTGCATTTATTGTTTAAGTATTTTTTTTCTTTTTTGGATAAAGCAAATAACAATGGTGGAATTATCAAAATAGCATGTAAATATAATTTTTTATAATAAGATATTTAAACCTTTTTTATACATGGAAAAGAGAAAAGATATGATACATCAATATACATGGTAATTCTTTCAAATATATATATACATGGTAAGTTATGCATTATTAAGATAATTAATCCTTTTTTATAATAAGATATTTAAACCTTTTATAATCAAGGTCTGATATTACGCATCCTCTAATGGAAAGTAATAAATATTTCATAAACTAATATTAAAACTGTCCTTTTATAAACCACATGTCTTATTTAAAAATTGCAATCAGCAGTGGCCTTTCCAAAGACAGACAGGGAAATGGGAACCCAATTTTTGGTAGCTATTTGCCTAATGGCTTTCACTCTTGCTTATGTTTCCCTTGCCCAAACCCCCTCTAATGAAGATTACCTTAACGTCCATAATGCAGCTCGTGCAGAGGTTGGGGTTGGACCAATGACTTGGGATGCCACTGTCGCTGCCTATGCACAGCAATATGCTAGTAAAAGGATTGCAGACTGTGATTTGATTCATTCAACTGGACCCTATGGTGAGAACCTTGCGGAAGCCTCCTACGCCTTAAGTGGTGCGGAAGCAGTGACATTGTGGGTGGACGAGAAGCCTCACTACAACTACGACGCCAATAAATGTGTTGGTGGAGAGTGTTTGCATTATACACAGGTGGTTTGGCGAAATTCAACCCGCCTGGGGTGTGCTAGAGTTAAGTGCAACAGTGGCTGGTGGTTCGTCACCTGCAACTATGATCCTCCAGGGAACATTGTTGGTGAACGTCCCTATTAATCTATTTATTAGTTTTCTAATTGGTCTTTTAATTTGTACAATAAAATAATACTATGATTTTGATTGATGCAATATTAAAATGCATATAATTTTACATTTAGTTTACCCAACTGCCTTTTATTTATTAATTACTTTGATATAAATTTAAGAGGTAATTTTCTCTATCAAAAGAAACACATTTTTTTCTTTCAATATCAATCAAACCAATCCTCCAAAATGTTTTATAAATTTCAATCCAAATTCCAAATGCACATTTGTAAATATTAAAATCAAATTAAATTATGGAGGTAAGTTGTCTTTGGTTTAAATATTTCCTAAAACTTTTCATTTAAAAACTCATTTTCTTGTTTGCTTTTCACTTTCAAAAATCAAGAAATTTATGAGTAATTTTATACATGAAATTTTGATTTAATCTAATTTTTACAAACTACTCACACAATTATTGATATATCATCGCTTTATGTTTATATATTGCATATACAAATAATTATGTTTATCCAATATAAAAATGAATTGGATTATTTATTTTTTTAAATGTGCATAATTGAATTAAAATTAAAGTTTTATGTATACATTTAAATCAGAGTCAAAATTTCATGTGTATAACTGTACCTAATCAAAGTTTGTATATCAAATTGCACATTGAATCAAAGTTCATGTATAATTTTAAGATTTGTCCCTATAAAATAAATTTTACGCATTTTCTTTGTAACGACATGATTTCCAGTGATATAGGAAATTGCAGTTTTGGGACCTCATTTTTGTAAACCAAGTTTGTAAATATTAAATAAGGATATTTACGAAGTTATTATATAGGAGAATTAAATTTTTATGGTCAATTTGGCTGAAATTGTGGTTAATTAGGGTCTAGGGATTAAATTGTAAAGTCTAATCACTATAAATTGTTTTATTAAGAAATAGCTTGGGGGCTTAAATTGTAATTAAATAAATATCCAAAATAGCAATTAGACCATGCATAAATAAAAGTTAGTGAATGGTAATGATAATGGTGAATTAATTAAATAAATTAAAGTTAATTAAAATTAAAACATAATTAATTAACTAATTAAAGACTTAATCTATGTATAAATATGAAGTTGGTGGACGGAGAGAGGATTTATCATCTTCTCCAACCATCCAAAAAAGAAAAAATCAAATAGGGGAGGACGCCATTAAGGGTTTTCAAGCTTTTAGTTTCATTTTCAAGTAAGTCGTTACCTATTTTCTTTGCACTATTATTACTGTTATTGATTATTCCTATTATATTATTATTTTTAGTATTGTTCCTTATTTGGTTCTTTTTATTATTATTTGGTTTTTTTGCCTTTAGTATTATTTTCTGATTCTTGTTTCTATTATGTTCAATGTCATTTTTTTTTATCCATCAATTTGTTGACTTTGAATTTGATTCTTATTGTGTGGGTTATTGGTTTGCCATTATTGTGTCAATTCATCTGTTTACTTCATTTGATGATGATATGTGGTTATTCTATTTTATTTCAGGTCCTTCATGACGAACATGGGAGGAAAATCTAAGGCCACAGTTCCCGCCTCTAAAAGGCGGATGACACCAAAGGCAACCTCTTCCTTGAACCCCACTTCCGATGCACGTCATCCGTGTCTACGATTTTCAAAAGGTCCTCAAGAGGACCTATATCAGCATCTTAGACAGCGGTGGGATTGAGCCATTTTATTGATTGGGCAGCTTTAGAGCAGATCCATTTAGCTGATAGAGTGCAGGCCCTGCTTGATACAGCTCCATGGGCCCGCTTCTTCTCCATCGTCGAGCCTACATATGTGGAGCTTAAACTAGAGTTTTGTTTGACATTCGTCCTGCAGCACGTAATGTCGAGCCACGATGAGCCGCACACTATCACGTTCTGACTCAGTGGTACGACGCGTTATCTGAGCGTCCTAGACTTCGAAGTTGCCCTTGGACTCTATTTTGATGAGTTTATGAATGGGGGTTCCTCACCTTATACTAGCACATCCATCATTCACCATCTTTATGCTGGATAGAGCTTGCTGCTAGTATGACGCCATATGACCCAAGTCGATCAAAAGCGACTTCCTTACCTCCGATATTGCAATATATTCATGCTATCTTGGCCCATACGTTGACTGGTCGGAGGGAAAGCATTGGGGTTGTTGGTACATTCGACGCTTATTTTCTTTGGAGTATGGCAACACGACGCACCTTCGATCTTGCTTACTTTGTCGCCCTTGCTTGCCGCCACCAAACCGAGCATAGTAGGAAGGTGCTATCTGTTTAGGCCCTTACGTAACTCGTCTAGCTCAACATTTCGGCCTCCTCGACACTCTAAAGCAGTCCTCCTCCTTCACTTTGGTTGGACAGATGGTCCTACAGGGATTATTTATTATGAGTCATATGATGATGATCGAGCGCTAGCATGGAGTGGGTCCTCCTCGATACCAACTATCTCATTCAAACCCTCAGGATGGGCATGAGGACTTCTCTGATGATGTCCCTTTCCACCATGAGGATCCACCTCATCATCCACCTCCGAGTCACCCTACTACCGTCCATACTGTTACACTAGTGGACCTCTACGAGCGGTTCACTCGTTTCAAGCAGCACTAATTTGAGCGGTTTGACAGTATTGATACCACTTTGCAGTAGATCTACCAACATCTCCACATTTCTTCTACTGTGTCTGCACCTCAGAATCCCGACGCATCTCGCGATGACGATCATTGATCTATTTTGTTTTATATGTTTTCTTTATTTTCTTTTTCAGTTTTACTTTTTTTATTTTTAGTTGTTTTGTTTTTATTTTTTTAGGCTTCTTTCGTTTATTTTCTTTTACACTATATTTTTATTTTGATGGTTATTTTTTTTATTTGAGTTTGTAACCTCTTAATCTTCTTCACTATTTGTGTTTATTTTCTTATTAGTTTGCTCAGAACCATGCACTACATTTAGATTTGCCTACAATTTCGGTTTTCACTTTTCTGGCGATTTCATCCATATTTAGGGTAGTTTGAGTTTTCTCCCTCTCTTTTGATATTTTTCTTATTTTGTGCTTATATATGTTTGTATATTGAGGACAATGTACATCTTAAGTGTAACAGCCCGTTTTGAGTCAAATCAGAATAGTGGTTTCAGGACCACAAATCTAAAGTCAGAATAATCATTTTATTATTATTTTAATGTCTACAGTATGATATTATGTTGGTGTGAAAATTTCGTTAAGAAATTTTATTGCTTGATTGGTCAATTTGATAAAAAAGATTAAATCGCGTAAAGTGTAAAATTTGTGTTCTATTAGCTAAAGGTAATTAATAGTTATGGAATCCTAAATTAGAGGTCCTTAAGTGGTAATTAGACCATTAATGAGATAGTGGATGATAGTTTCATTGTATTTGGTGTAATTAATAAGTTTTATAAAGGTTAATTTTGGTACTAAGTAATTAAAGTTAAAATAAGTATAATAAAATAAAATTTCATCCATTATCATATTTGTTAACCGAAATTGAAGAAGAAAAAGAAGACACTAAGGTTTTTCATTCGGCCAAGTTTAATCCAAGCAATTAGGTATGTGTTTTGTCCCTTTTTAATGATTTCTATGTTTTTGGGATCGTTGCAACTAGGTCTAGCTAGCCCAGGGACTATTTTGCAAATTTGTTAAAGATTTAGAAAGTTTCCATTGATGAATAAGCATGTATTTTGAAGTTTCTTGATAGATTATGAATGCTTGTTGATAGATATACAAGTTTTGTTAAGTGATTTTTAGTGAAAATGCAAATTAGGGGCTAAACTGTGAAATGTGTAAATTTAGTGGTTAAAATTTAAAATAAATGAAAATATAGGCTGATAGGGATATAATAGTAATTCGGCTAGCATGGGTTGTGATTAAATTACATGAATTTGTGTTTTTTTGTGAAATAAGGACTAAATTGTAAAAATGTTGAAATATTAGGGGCAAAAGTGTAAATGTGCTTTAAAGTGTGTTTTGGACTAAATTGAATAGAGGGATTATTAAATGAGCTGAATTTGATATTATATAGATCAAGAAAAGCAAAATTTGGAATTAGATCGGGGAAAAGACAATACTCGATTAATCAACCAATTTCATCGCTTTTGAAATCGAGGTAAGTTCGTATATTATAAGTTTTAATACAAATGTATTTCATATGCTTTGATATTGCATATGATAATAAGGGCTTAACTTTAAAAATATTACCTGCTATCAAAATGACCTCCAGTGCCTTGTAGGAGTTCAAAGCAGCCGAAATTTCAGAAAGAGTGGTGGTAGAGAACTCCTCACCTTGACAACTGTTCATGCTCCCAAGCTACCTACAGCACCTTAACCGCTTTATTACCTGATCTAAACAGCACAAATGCAAGAGCAGAGCATTCTTACATCTATCCATAAATGTTCTCATAAATAGATGTAATGCACCTTCATGTGAGATGTCATTTGGTAAAACAATATTTCATTAAAGATAGCAAAAAGTTCAGATTTAACAGATATATTTCAAGTATGAGTTAACCATTTTCCAGAAAAGATTTTATGTGCAAGATAGGCCACAGGATCATAAGGGGGGGTTTATGCTGCAATTTTGGAAAACCACAAAAATAAATTCATTCATAGATACATGAAATTGAAGTTTCATAAGTTCCTCATAGATGAAGTTGATTGTAATAATATTCTATCAAAACATAGGATATGTTCTTAATTTCAGAAACTGGTGACAGAAGATAGTTCAAACATTGAAACATATACATATATTAACTTACTCGAGGATTGGACATATATTAACATAGGATATGCTCATTTTGGTGATGAGAAGATAGTTCAAACATTGAAACATATACATATATTAACTTTTTAATTCTCAAAGCATACCACTCTCGGCCCCTTGATAAAAAATAATCAATTGCCTCATGATTGTAACTTTTTTTTCTATCGATAATCAGTATCCTCTCGAGATCAAATTTACTTCATTTTGCTTTGTTTTATTTCTCTCCAATCATTTTGATTCTCTTTTCAAACCAAAGCATTCAAACAGATGTAAATGCCATGCTAACATGCCTAACTCGGGATTGACACGTATCCCACAAGTCAATTGAATTAAACTCTTACAGATTCATTGTGCTTTTTTCAATACGCTTTTGCTTAGACAAAGGAAAAAAATGTTTCCATTTTCAAACATCAAAAGCATCACAAACAATGAAAGACTTCAATTTTTCAATGTTTCAGTACATCAAAATCGAACACAACCCAAAGAGCTTCTACAATTTTGAAACATTGCTACATTCGGACATGTATGATTATTCTAATTAACAGGGAGGGGGACTAGTAGCTCTTCAAAGTGTAAACACGATTTAACAAAAAAAAATGAAAAATAATAAATCGGGAATTAGGGTTTGATTACCTATTGTGCTTCTGAGCAAAGGGACGTCCTACAAAAACCCTTGCCTTTGTTAATCTGATTTTCTATATGGGAAATCAATGGCCGGTATGAAGGGTGAACTTTAGGGATTTGAAATTGGGGAAAAGGGTGAACAAGAGAGCAAAACGGATGTCAATGGGGGAAAAAGGGGTGAAAATACTTAGGGATTTAGGAGTAGGGAAAAGGAGGGAAATGAACCCTGCAGAACGAAATGGGAAACAAGTGTTCTCGTGTGGGTAAAAAACAAGAGAGCAAAACGACACCGTTTTGCCCAAAGAAATTTAACATTTGCAGCGTTTTTAATCAAAGCGCCGCTAAAAGGGGGACCAATTGCGGCATTTTACCAAAACGCCACTAAAAATCTAATAAAACGGCGTCGTTTAAAACATATCTTTTGCTTTAAAAAACGCCGCTAATGCCTTTAAAAATTAAAATTATTTAATATATAAAATAAAAACCCAATATAAACTTTTTTCATTTAAATAAAAACAATATTTAAAAGAGTATATAAAATAAAAACAATATAAAATTATTTAATAATAGTATTTTAATTTTTTCATTTAAATAAATAATTTTTTAAAATTATTATAATATTTAAAAGAATTAGATCAAATTTGAAATCTTGAAAATTATTTAAAATTTGAAATTATTTAATATATAAATTAAAAACAAAGCAGTCATATACCCAAAAAACTTTAAATTTATTTTAATAATAGTATTTCAAATTGTTAACATATATATATTTTTTACCCTAAAACCCTAAACCCCTAATTAACCCCTATCCCATTAACTCCTAAACCCTAATCTCCGTCTTCTTAACCCTTAAACCCCTAACATCTAACACCTAACCCAGAACCCTAAGCCTATATCATTTAATCCCTAATCCTTAACCAATATAACCCTTAAACATTAAATCGTAAACTCTAAACCTTAAACCTTAAATTTTAAAATTTAAACCCTAAACCCATAACATTTTAAACCTATAAACCTTAAACCATAAACACTCGACACTCGACCCTAAATCACTAAACTCTAAACCTTAAAACCCTAAACTCCAAACCCTAAATCCTAAATTGTAAACCATAAACCATAAACATTAAAACCCTAAACCTTAGAATTATAAACCTTAAAACCCTCAACCTTAACCTCCATCTTCAAAACCCTTAAACCCATAACACCTAACATATAAACCCTAAACTCGTATCCTTTAATCCTTAATCCCCAACCAATAACCCCTAAACCTTAAATCATGGACTATAAACCTTAAACCTTAAATCATAAACTCTAAACCCTAAACCCATAACCTTTTAAACTTATAAACCCCAAACATTAAACAATTGAACCACTAAATTATAAACACTAATGTTGAGTTTTTTTTTTCAATTTTTATATTGATACCAAAATGGCGCCGTTTATATTATGGAATAAAATAGCTATTTGCGGCGTTTTTAGATAAAACGCCGCTATTTCTACATTTAGCGGCGTTTTTTGTTCAAAAACGCCACTATTTTATTTTTATAATGATACCAAAACGATGTCGTTCTATTTTGAAATAAAATAGTTTTTTGCATTGCTATACATTTACTGGCGTTTTTGAACAAAACGCCACTACCGTTGAGTTTTTTTTTTCAATTTTTATATTGAAACCGAAACGACGACGTTTTATTTTTAAATAAAATAGTTTTAATAGATTTTTGTGGCGTTTTAGTAAAAGCGCCGCTAATGCTCGGAACTTTAGCGGCGTTTTTTCAAAAGCGCCGTTAATGCCCGGACCTTTAGCGGCGTTTTTCCAAAAGCGCCGCTAATGCCCGGACTTTTAGCGGCGTTTTTACAAAAGCGCCGCTAATGCCCGTCCCTTTAGCGGGGTTTTTGCAAAAGCGCCGCTAATGCCAGGACTTTTAGCGGCGTTTTTCCAAAAGCGCCGCTAATGCCCGGACTTTTAGCGGCATTTTTCCAGAAGCGCCGCTAATGCCCGGATCTTTAGCAGTGTTTCCCAAAAAAACGCCGCTATTTATCCTTTTTAGCGGCGTTTTGGAAATAAACGCCGCTATTGCTCATTTTTTTGCGGCGTTTTCCTTCAAACGCCGCTATTGTGTAATATTTGTGGCGTTTTTTTTTTTGAAACGCCACTAAAAATGCCGCTAAAAGTCTGTTTTGGTATAGTGAAAGCCGATAAGTGATTCAGATAATTGTTGAATAAAATCATTCACTGGACAAGACTCTATAGACGTAAGACCGTTGTATCTTATTTGTGTTAAAAAAATATCATATATTAATTTTCTCCTTACTTTACTCATTACATTATTTTGCATTTAATCTTTCCATTCGTTTCTATTCCAACAATATTTAGAATGGAACTAAATTTGAGTAAGCATGATGTAATTAGCCATTCTAATTTAAATTTCCATAAAATAATGATTCCTTTACACCATCAAATCTGGCTGCCGTAGGTAACCTCCTTTTTTATCCTTGGCATATTCTTTTGCTTGTACACTTCAACCACCTCTTCACTCTTAACCCATAAAAGATTTTCTACTGTTGGATTGGAAAGTGTATACAATCTATTGTATATAACAAAAACGAGGATCTGTACTGCCACCCTATCAATAAAAAATGACTATATAAAAAACATTAATAATTGAGTTTGGCGTCCATACTTTATATATTTGTGGAATTATTGAATTAAATTATTATCATTTTCTATATCCAGAAGATGTAAGCCTCCCAGTACCTTTTTCCTAATTTTGGAGAAGGAATTTTAATCCTAATTCAAAAATAAATGGTTAAATTATACCATAAATCTTTATATTCTTCATAAATTTAGTATTTAATATTTGCTATTTTTATTTTTATTTTTAAAAATTTAGTCATTCTACTTTTTAGATTTTAAATTTTAAATTTAGTTATTAACACTGCTTTTTTTTTGTTAAATCTGTTAATGCGACATTTTAAAATAAAATAAAAATTCTCACTTGTTAGCCATGTAATTAAAAAAGAATTTTATAATAAATCTGAATTTAACAAAATAATAATTTTAATAGTGTTAACAGTTAAACTTGAATTTTAAAATTTTAAATATAGAAAGACTAAAGTCCTAAAAATAAAAATACTAAAACTAAATTTTAAATTTAAAAAAATATAAAAATTTATAACATATTTTAAGAAAATAATAAAATGCTCCAAATGCAAACTTTTGATCGCTGAGAAAGGGAAATAAGTCAAATGAAATAAGGTGCCATAAAAATGGTAATGAAGAGGCTAATGTATAACATTAATATCAATACATAATTATTTAAGTAAAGTTGCAAATTTTGAACCCCATGTGATGGTCTAGTGGTCAATGGTGTTTACCACTCTAGGTGTGATCTAAATTTGAGTCATGCAAATCGTGTTTGTTGTTCGAGCTTTATTGTAATTCACCCATAAATATTTATAAACTTCAAATTTTGTTAAAAGGTGTTCAAACATTTGGGTTAATGTATAGCATCAATATCAATATAAAATGATTAAAGTTAAGTTGAATTCAAAATATAAACTTTAAAATTTCTTCGAACCCACATATATTTGTAAACTAGATTTTTTTTTTTTACTCACCCGATGCACGGGTTTATTATGTATATAAATTATTTAAAATATGATATATTTTAAATATTTTAAATATTATGGAAAAAATTTATTAAGATACACATGGTATTAAAAATATTTTTTTAAAATATTATATTTATGTTTTAAAATATATTTTAAAAGTTATACCGTTTGAAAAATAAAAATTAAATCATAAAATTAAATAATAATCATTGTAGATTAATTTATGTTAGTTGTTCCACACTTTTTTATAATTTTATAAACAATATATCTATAATGTAATAAGATATTTTATTAATTAAACAATTAAGAGAAATGTATTAAGTTAAATAATTATATTAAATTCGTGTTCAAGGCCCGAGGTATAAGAAGTAATTTAATAATCTAAACAAAATATGTTTTTAGGATAAATTGCTAAATTAAGTTTTGAAGAATACTCGTAATGAAAGGATTAATTGTTAGAGTTGTGTGACTCAAATTCCTGTTAAAAAATGGCAAGATAGGAGGATCTATGGGGGTGAAGGCCGAGAGCCGACTGCGCAAGTGGAATCCGTATGTAGGTACAATTATTCTATTTAATATTTATTTGAATAAGGTGTTTCAACCTTATTGCATTGCTTCTATTAGACTTTGATTAAAATAAGATTTTTAAACCTATAAATAGACATAATTGTCTCTTCTCTTGTATCATTCGACTGATACAATTTTTCAGATATTGATACAAATTTTTGACTGCTACTTAGTATCGACAATAGGTCTGAAAAAGTATCTAAAAATATCAAATTTAGATATTTGTACCCTGTCGAAATAAGGAACCATGGCATATATGTTTGGAATAGATTCCATTTTGAGAGAGTTGAAAAAGCACTATCTCGTTGAAAGGTTCTATACATCCACCCTTTCTCAACGCATTTTCTTTAGACAAAGACTCCGTTTTTTCCACTTTTTAGATGGTAAATATTTCTCAGAACATGGAGTGTGAATCAAACCCATGTTTGAATTGAAATTGAGATACTGATGCAAGTTTCTTCTCTTCTGAACCAAATGGATTCATATGACGTACAAAAAGTTCACGCCCGTCTTTATCTCTAAATATAGGGTGCCCTAACCACCTAGCAGCTATTCCATCCCCGTTGTCCATTGAACCCGCTTTGAATAATCCTCCTTTTGCCGGATTATTGCCAATGTAATCATAAAAAGCTAATTTTTCAAGAATTTTAGACTAAGCTTATGATAAACTTTGATTTTCAGCTAACCTAGCACTAACCCTTCGATATATTTCTTGTTGGAAGTTCGAATTCAACAGTTAGTAAATTTTTCTTCTCCATTACCTGTGGTTTTTTTCAAAAGGGTTTCCATGTAAAATTTATGTGTTCTTTTCTTTCTCTCTTTTTTTACGATTCATTATCATTATCGATGTTCGGTTTTCACATTAATCACTACTATAGATGAAAAAATTCCTTGATTTCATAAAAAAGTTTATATGGACCCGTGAGGAAACTGCCCAGCACCTTCCAACAATTTCGTACTTCTTCAGTTGACTTTACATTTTTTATTTTGTAATTTTTAAGAAGTCAATGTCATTCGCCATCAAGATGGTGAATAAAATGATTTTTTTAGAGATTACTAAACTTATTGAATTCTCAAGCAAAGTGGAAAAAAAATAATTTATATTATTAGTAATTAAATTATGAGTAAATTTTCGTTTTAATCACTTAATTAAAGAAAATTATTATTTGATTATTAAATTATCAAAAGTTTCGTTTAAATCATTGAGCTATTAAAATTAATGCTATATGGCTTTATTTATTTGCATTGTCTGTATCAATCGAAAATTCTCTTTCTCCTTCTATTCTATAGTTCAGTTTTTTCGATGAAACAACTTTGGACGTTACGAATTTACGAATTAAAATTCAAATAGCTTTTTCTCTAATTTTTGATATTAATTGTCAGACCAACTTGAATATAAAGTATATTCTTTTATTCGTCGATCGGTATTGATCTACTGTATTGATTGTTGAATTGTGACATAGAACTCGCTGGTAAAACTTTTTTTAAAAAAAAAGAAAAATTTAACAGCCCAATAACTTAAATAAAATTTTTTTATATAATTTAATAGTTTAAATGAAAAGATATTTTCAATCAAGTCACTATAACCGTCCAAAATTCCAGATTGAGAATTTCAGCTGTATTTGTCTTGTAGTGGTATTGAAAAAAAGAAATATAAATGGGAGGAAGAATTATTGCAATAATGCAGGATAATATATTAGTTTTTCTCATTCCATCTCTCTTTCAATGATGATGCTTCTATTCACGTATTGCTTTTAAAGTCAATGTCTGTATTTTCAGCATTATTTGGTTCTCCTTCTCCATTGTAATTTAAATTTGACTTTTCCTTATTGCTCCCCATTTTTACTTTTTGTTTTTTTTTTATTGGAGAAGAGGATATTTGAACCCTAAATATTAACCTATCAACATAAAATTTCCAACACTTTCTCTTTTAAAAGGTGGGTGTAATATTTTTTTTATAATAATATCAACCCCTAAAAAGGTTTTGAAATATTTTTATTTCATATGGCAAAATTACCCTTCATCAAATAAGTATGAATATTATTCTTCAATGTTATCATGTTCCTATAATTTAATTTATTCTATGAAAGCCATTTTTAATAGATCCTACGATAACATAATCTCCCCTTCCAAGCCTAAAGGTACAACGTAGGACATCTGTAGGATCACCACTTCCCACACTAATTTATTAAAATAATATGTCTAACGTTGTACATTTATTTGGAAAGAGAAGGAAAAAAGAAAATAGAGTGACATTAATTCATCATATTTTTATTTTAGACTTGGCATACATCAGCAATGTATTATTGAGTTTTACTAATTTTCTCCTCACAAAAATAGTTTGAATGTAATTTATTTTATTGGAAAGACTTTTATTTATATTGTTGTAATTTTTTATATGATTAATATTTAAATATATTTATGATAAATTCAATTGATATAAAATATCAATAGTGTAAAATTATATTAATTTTACATGTATATAAGTAAATTCTTTTGCAGCAGCATAGTTTGCACCATGTAAATTCAAAGATAGTACCAACTTATTTTATATTATCTTATTGTATTATTAGATGGTAGTTTTGTTAGTACAAATCTTCGGTGAGGAAAATTTCGAACACATAAACGAAACTCGAACAGAAGAAGAAATAGGACAAGGCTCCAAGGCGTGTATCAAACCACTATCTTTAAGGTTATATTCGCCCCCACCTATTTTTGGTGTGCAAACGAGTTCCAAGCAAATTAACCTCGAGGATACAATGAAGCCAATGACTATTTGCGTTTTGCACTGACGAGAATAGCCCACTACACACTAAGCAATGTATGATAAGAAACTCAATTTCTATAAAGGATTTCTGCAGTAATATTTTATAGAATAATCTAATAATATTAGAAAATGAAGGAATGAAAGAAAGAATATTAGAATTTGTTGGTATATCTCCAAATGAAATCACATTCCTATTTATAGGAATTTTCATGTCTCTTCATAGAGACATCTTTCATCAATAGGTGTCTTTCTGAATAATAATGTCTTTAAAATAAACACATAATTATTCATTTAATTATAACTACTCAAATAATATTATTTAAATAGTTATAATTCTTTTTCAAAAAATCAAATAATATAATCTTTTGATTAATTACACCCATTCATTTATAGTTATTGGAACACTATAAACATTTGAAAATGTTCCAACAAGTTTTACTTTTTTTTAACCAAAATAATTTATTATTTAATTATTTTAATGTTAAAATAATAAAATATTCCAAAAAAGAAATGCTAAAGAGAAAAACTCCAAATTAACTTCTATGGCAAGATGGAAATCAAGGTATAAAATTGAGATGACTTAGAAATTAAAATCCCTATTAAATTTTATTTTTTTAAAAATAATTTTCCTATTTGTAAATAATTTTTTTTTACAGAAGTGAATTATTAAAATAAATAAAAATAAATTTTTTAATGCTGTTCACATGTTGCATTATGCCATTCATTCATAAATCAAATTATAAATCCATTAATTAAGTTAAGCTTACATTGAATCCAGATCGTTTGACCTTAATGCCTATAAATAAATTGCCAACCCTTCACTTCATTTCTCACCGTCATCGCAACTTACGGAAGAGAACAAAGCAGGTATGGCCGAGAATGTGGAGAAAGGTGAGGAGATAGAGATGGCAGCAGCAGAAGCTGATAAAAACCGACTAAAAGAACGAAAGTTCTCGTGGGCCAAGCTGCGCCGTGTGGATTCTCTCAATTTGGAGGCTGGCAGACTTTCATTTTCTTCAACCAAGTCCCCCCATTCCAAGGTTGTCGCTCCGGACTACACTCATTTATTTATTGCCTAAACCTACAAACTTTTGTTTATTACTTTATGTAATTTTGTACAGGTGGATTGGATGAGGACGTTGAGTTTAGCATTTCAGTCTATTGGAGTGATATACGGAGATATTGGAACATCTCCACTTTATGTATACGCCAGTACTTTCACTGACGGTATTGGTCACCAAGATAACCTTATTGCGGTTCTTTCCCTCATCATCTACTCCATAGTTCTAATCCCTTTTTTCAAGTATGCATTCCTCGTCTTGAGAGCCAATGATAACGGTGAAGGTAAAATTAAATGGAGTTATTCCTACCTAGCTACGCGGTCAGCGCTATCTACCATAGTTAATTTATATGATTGATCAGGTGGAACGTTTGCGCTGTATTCTTTGTTGTGCCGACATGTGAAACTGAGCTTACTTCCGAATCAACAACCAGAGGATAGAGAGCTGTCTAACTACCAGTTGGACACTCCATCCAACCAGTTGAATCGAGCATATAAAATTAGAGGAAAGATGGAGAACAGTTTAAAAGTCAAACTTACTATTTTCGTGGTCACTATCCTTGCGACTTCAATGGTTATAGGTGATGGGGTTTTGACCCCATCTATCTCAGGTATTCCCTACGTATCTGCTCACAATTTGTCACTACCATCGATTCAATCAAGGCAGTGAGTTTATTAACCTTTTACTTATAACTCATTTACATTAATATAATATTCTTTCTTTCCCACAGTTCTTTCTGCGGTTGGTGGCATCGATTCCTTGGGGCAAGGTATAACTCTTACTTCTTCAACCATTTTTTGCCTTCATAAATACACGTATTGATGTAAAATGATTGAATAATATTCAGACGCTGTGGTGGGAATTTCTGTGGTAATTCTGGTCATCCTGTTCTGCGTTCAACGATTTGGAACTGACAAAGTGGGATATTCATTTGCCCCAATCATATGCCTGTGGTTTACCTTGCTCAGTGGCATTGGTTTGTACAACCTCTTCACATATGGTTGGGGTGTATTACGTGCGTTTAATCCGTTGTATATAGTGGATTACTTCAAAAGACGCGGTAAGGACGGGTGGATATCACTTGGAGGAGTAGTACTTTGCATTACAGGTGAGTGCTTCCAGCTTTTACTTCATTTCTTTTTGTCATTTTGATACCCTTCCCTTTTATGTCTAAATTGTATGGACATTTGACAATAGGAACTGAGGCTATGTTTGCTGATCTGGGTCACTTCAGTGTTCGAGCAGTTCAAGTAAGTTATTTACTTCACGCAACCTGTGGAAAATAGGATGTATTGTACATATATATTATTCAACATTTGTTTGTGCATGGATCTGCAGATTAGTTTCTCCACTATTACCTTGCCTGCTTTACTTACTGTATATAGTGGCCAAGCTGCCTACCTCACAAAACACCCTGAACACGTCGGGGACACTTTCTACAAATCCATTCCAGGTAAACATCTTTTGTTAAGACGAGTATGAAAAGGGATGCTTCGAAAACAAGTTTTGTAATGAATAATGTAACTTATTTGGATATTATTTAGATCCAATCTATTGGCCAACATTTGTGGTAGCTGTAGCTGCTTCCATTATTGCAAGCCAAGCTATGATATCAGGAGCATTTTCAATTATCTCTCAATCGTTAACACTGGGATGTTTTCCAAGAGTTAAGGTGGTCCACACCTCCACTGAGTATGAGGGGCAGGTTTATATACCAGAAGTCAACTACATGCTCATGATTGCCTGTGTTGCAGTCACTGTTGGGTTCAGAACCACAGAAAACATCGGTCACGCATATGGTAATTAAGCTCGTAACCCAAATTTCAACAAATTTGAAATGCAAAACTTAAAATTTTATTCTCAAGTTTATTTGGGTATATGAATTGTAGTTAAGTGAAATTAATATCAAGGATAACACTTCATTTCTCTTGGGTTTACAGGAATTGCTGTTGTAGCTGTAATGGTGATCACAACATGTATGGTTACTCTTATCATGCTTGTTATATGGAAGACAAACATATTATGGATTGCTCTCTTCTGTGTGTTCTTCGGCACTATAGAGACCATATATCTCTCATCAGTCTTGTATAAATTCGTTGAAGGTGGCTACCTTCCACTGGCCTTCTCACTAATCCTAATGACAATCATGGGAATATGGCACTACGTGCACCAAAAAAGATACGAATTTGAGCTCAACAATAAGGTTTCAAAGGAATACATTAAGCAACTAATAGAAGATCCAAGGATAAACCGGGTACCAGGAATCGGTCTTTTGTACTCGGAGTTGGTTCAAGGCATACCTCCCATATTTCCTCATTTCATTTCCCGCATTCCTTCCATCCATTCAGTTCTAGTCTTTGTCTCCATTAAGAAACTTCCAATCAGCAAGGTAAGACCAGATGAGCGTTTTCTCTTCAGACATGTGGAACCAAGAGAGTATCGAATGTTCCGTTGTGTTGTAAGATATGGTTATAAGGATTTCATGGGAACACATGTAGAGTTTGAGCAACAACTGGTTGAGAAGTTGAAGGAATTCATTCGTCATGAATATTTTATGGCTGAAGGAGAGGCCGCAGCTGTAGAGAACTCGCCCCAGAGCTCTAATATTCTAGTAAATCAAGGAAAAGACAAAGGAAGTAGTAGAAGGGCTGTTTTTGTGGAGGAAACACTGAACCAGCTCAACCAATCTCGTCGTTCCTCAGCCTCCATCCAGTCATTCAATGTGGCCAAATCAAATAACTCGTCGAGTGGGATCGTATCAGCAGCACCACCCATACTGGGAGCTGAAGAAGAGATTCAATTTGTTCAGAAAGCAAAGGATGAAGGAGTTATTTACCTCCTAGGAGAAGCTGAAGTGATGGCTAAACCCAATTCTTCCTACACGAAGAAGATGATTGTAGATTATGGCTATAATTTTCTGAGGAGAAACTTCAGGCAAGGGGAGAAAGTGATGATGATACCACAAACCAGACTTCTAAGGGTTGGAATGGCATACGAGATTTAGAGGACTTGACGAAATGCTGAGTGAGTTTACATATAATATATATATGTAAGTATGTGGTAACTTTGTCAATAAAATATATCTTTGCTTCGGGTTAATAAAAATTGCAATGCTGCTACACACGCAGTTGTTAAGCACAACACATTTGTTGAAACATTGCAGCAACTTAGCAAAAACTTTGCATGAAGTTTGCATGCATTCATAAGAGAAAACAAAGCAAAAGAGAAAAGAAAACTGAAAATCTTAGCAAGAAGAACTTGAGCACATAAAATGATAGCTGAAAAAGTTATCACTATATTGATTTCATTGAAAGTAAAAATATATACATGAGTTGCATAGTCAAGATGACTATTACCTAATGAATTAACTACTCCCACTAAGGTTAACTAATTCAACTTGAATTACAAGCAAAAGCTAGCTGACATATCAGCTCTTACATCAAATTCACATCACAAACTAATCCTACTAGCTTCATGGACAAATTACAATGAAACCAAACTAAATTACTTTGAAACAAAATGAACAAAATGAAGCAAAATCATTAGATTGCTTCTGGTTCGATCTCGATGCTTGCATGCAGAATGAGCTGCTACTAGTGCTGCTGCTGGTCACTTGTTGCATTGCAGGCCAATGCTCAACACTCCTCCTTGGACTGTATGCAACAAACACCAATCAAACTCCTCAAGACCTCAAACTTTGTTGTACTAAAAGGCTTTGTCAAAATATCAGCCAATTGATCTTGTGAGCTGCAATGAACAAGATTAACTTCTTTGGACTGCTCAGCCTCTCGAACAAAATGAAACTTAATCTTAAAATGTTTGGTTTTCCCATGAAAAACTGGATTCTTGGCTATTGCCACTGCTGATTGATTGTCCACCTTGATCTCAGTAGGTTCAAGTTGCTCTACATTTAGATCACATAGCAACTTTCTAAGCCAAATGGCTTGATTGACTGCTGCTGCTGCTGCTATGTATTCAGCTTCAGCTGTGGACTGTGCAATGGTTTGTTGCTTCTTTGAGCTCCAGCAAAACACACTTGAGCCAAGGGTAAAGAAGTAGCCTGAGGTGCTCTTCATATCATCAACAGAGCCAGCCTAGTCACTGTCTGAGTAACCAACCAGCCTAAGCTCCTTTCCTTTCTCAAATTTGACCCCATAGCTCAATGTTCCTTTAATGTATCTAAGCACCCTCTTAGCAGCCTTGAAATGCATCACATTACAACAAGGCATAAACCTCGATAGCAAACTAACAGCATACACAATATCTGGTCTGCTGGCTGTTAAATAAAGAAGACATCCAACAAGGCTTCGATATTGCCTTTCATCAACTTTCTCATAATCCCCAATGCTTGTCAATTTCTCACCTTGAGCTAAAGGTGTGCTCACTGTTTTGCAGTTAGCCATGCAAAATTTGTTAAGTATCTTCAAAGCAAAGGCATGCTGACTGACAAAAATGCCTTGATCTGTCTGGTTCACTTCCATACCAAGGAAGTAAGTCATAATCCCCAAGTCTGTCATATCAAACACATCTTGCATTTGTGTTTTGAACTCTTGGATTAAGTCATCCTTGCTTCCAGTCACCAGCAAATCATCTACATAAATTGAAATAATCAGCAAGGTTTCATCTTGGGATTTCTTCACATAGAGTGTTGGCTCACTCAGGCTTTTCTCAAATCCAAGCCTAGACAGGTAAGCATCAATTCTGTCATACCAGGCTCGAGGTGCCTATTTCAGGCCATAAAGAGCTTTCTTTAGCCTATAGACTTTGTCCTCTTTTCCTTGAACTTTGAAGCCATCCGGCTACTCAATGAAAATCTCATCTTTAAGAAAGCCATTTAGGAAGGCTGACTTAACATCCAACTGATGAACCTTCCACTGTTTCTGAGCAGCTATGGCAAACAAGAGCTTGATAGTGTCCAGCCTTGCCACTGGAGAAAATGTCTCCATGAAGTCTATCCCATATTGCTGACTGTAACCTTTAACCACAAGCCTTGCCTTGTGCTTGTTCAAAGAGCCATCAGCATTGTACTTGGCTCTAAATACCCACTTGACACCAATAACCTTCTTGTGAGTTGGTCTATCCACCAATTCCCAAGTGTCATTCTTGTGGATCATTTCTAATTCAGCTTCCATGGCTCTCTTCCAGTGCTTGTTTCTGACAGCTTTTTCAAAGCTTGAAGGCTCAACTACAGCCATATTGCATCTTTGGTAGATGTCATCAATGGACCTGGTCCCTCTCATAGGAGGATCATCCACATTTGCATTGCTGAGCTCATTCTCTGTTGATCCTAGGCTGCTATCAACCAAATCCTCTTCAAACTGACTTGCATTAGAAACATCCCAGCTCCAAGTTTTCTCTTCATCAAATTTAACATCCTTACTCACCAAAATCTTCTTGGTTGAGGGATCATATACCCTGTAGCCCTTCTTGGTGCTGCTGTAGCCAACAAATATGCCTAGAGCTGACCTCTTCTCAAGCTTGGTTCTTTTTTCAGCTGGAATGAGGGTATAACACACACATCCAAACACTTTCAAATAAGAAACAGATGGCTTGTGTCCATGCTATGCCTCAAAAGATGTTTTGTCCTTCACAGCATGTGTTGGAAGCCTGTTGAGCAGGTATACTGAGGTGTTGACAGCCTCAGCCCAAAATGTGCTTGGAAGTTTACTTTGAAATAGCAAACACCTAGCCATGTCCATCAATGTTCTATTATTCCTCTCACATACTCCATTTTGTTGAGGAGTATACACTGTGGTTAGCTGATGATGGATCCCAGCTTGCTCACACAACTTCTGAAATCTATCAGACAAGTATTCAGAGCCATTATCTGTCCTCAAGGCCTTAATCTTGCACCATGTTTGATTCTCAGCTTGTGCTTTGAATTTTCCAAAAGCTTCAAATACCTCAGACTTCTATTTCATGAAGTAAACCCAACAGAATCTGGTCATATCATCAATAAACAGTACAAAATACTTACTGCCATTCAATGAAGGAGTCTTCATTGGTCCACAAACATCCGAGTGCACTAGCTCAAGCCTCTCTCGAGCCCTCCATGCCTTGTTGACTGGAAAAGGCAGCCTAGCCTGCTTACCAAGCTGGCATACTTCACAAACAGTATCTGCTGTCTCAACCTTGGTCATGTCCTCAGCCAAATTCTGCTTGTGTAACAAATCAAGTGATCTGAAATTAACATGGCCTAGTCTTCTATGCCATAGGCCAGCATTGTCAGCTAAGCTTGTATAAGCCTTCTTCTCAAGCTGACTTACATCAAGCATAAAACATTTGGCTGACATAGGTACTGAGACCATTTCCTGGCCATGAAAGTCTTCAATAACACAAGAATCATTCTTGAAAACTAGTGAATAGCCTTTTTCAACCAACTGACCAACACTAAGTAAATTTTGATCTATGTCAGGCACAAAAAGCACTTCTGAAATAACTTTGTTACCTGAACCAGTGTTGATCACAATATCACCTCTGCCTTTGGCTTCAATCAGGTTACCATTGCCTATCTTGATCTTTGAGGTAAAACTCCTATCAAGGTTCTTGAACAAGCTTTCATCAGCTGCCATGTGATGTGAGCAGCCACTGTCCACAAGCCAACTACATTTGACTTTACTTGTGGTTGCAAAACAAGAGGCAGAAAAGACATGCTCCTCCTGAGCTTGAAGGTCCTCAGCAGCCTTAGCTTGTATTTGCTGCTGAGCTTGTGGTTTCTCCTTGTTTCTGCACACCTTCTCATGATGACCATACTGTTTACAACTTTTGCACTGAATGTCTGGCCTGTTCCAGCAATACTTCTCCAAATGATTGGTCTTCTTGCAGTGTATGCATGGTGGTAACCTCCTTCTCCCTGCATCTCTTCTTGATTTCTCCCTTTTATCGACCCAAGGCTTCTTTGCTTTCTGACTTGAGCTCGAGCCTTCTCTGGCTTTTGCTTGGAAGTCTCCCTCAGGGTGCTCTTCCTGCCTATTGGCTCTTATTTGCTCGAGTGCATAAAGAGAGTTCACCAACTCAGACAAAGAAATGGTTGTGAGATCCCTCGATTCCTCCAATGAGGAGATCTTTGACTCAAACCTCTCAGGGAGAGTGGTGATAACCTTCTCAACAACCCTGCTCTCACTGAAATCTTCTCCTAGGAGCCTTATGTTATTGACAGTAGCCATTATCCTATCAGAGTATTGCTTGATAGTCTCTGACTCTTTCATTTTCAAATTCTCAAATTCTCTTCTAAGGTTGATTACTTGTTGCTGCCTTGTCTTATCTGATCCCATAAACTCCTCCTTCAACCTTTCCCAAGCTTGCTTAGGTGAGTCACAAGCCATAATCTGAGTGAAGATTACATCTGACACTCCATTCTGCAGGCAGGCCATGGCTTTGTGCTTCTTGGCTCGCTCCTCACTATGCTGCCTAATCTGAGCAATGGTTGGATTGGCTCTCTATGGAGGTGGTTCAGCATCATTCTTGATTACACTCCACAAATCATGCGCTTGGAGGTAAGTTTTCATCTTAACTACCCAAATGTGGTAGTTCTCTCCAGCAAACACAGGTGGTGGTGGTGGTGTGAAGCTTATATTTCAGCAACAAAACAAACAGACCAACTAAAAAGGTTTCTTCCTTCTCAAGCTTTATTTTCACAGAAAAAAACACCAACAACAAGGTCCTCAAAGAAGGTAGGCTCTGATTACCATTTGTTGAAACATTGCAGCAACTTAGCAAAAACTTTGCATGAAGTTTGCATGCAATCATAAGAGAAAACAAAGCAAAAGAGAAAAGAAAACTGAAAATCTTAGCAAGAAGAACTTGAGCACATAAAATGATAGCTGAAAAAGTTATCACTATATTGATTTCATTGAAAGTAAAAATATATACATGAGTTGCATAGTCAAGATGACTATTACCTAATGAGTTAACTACTCCCACTAAGGTTAACTAATACAACTTGAATTACAAGAAAAAGCTAGTTGACATATCAGCTCTTACATCAAATTCACATCACAAACCAATCCTACTAGCTTCTTGGGCAAATTACAATGAAACCAAACTAAATTACTTTGAAACAAAATGAACAAAATGAAGCAAAATCATTAGATTGCTTCTGGTTCGATCTCGATGCTTGCATGCAGAATGAGCTGCTGCTAGTGCTGCTGCTGGTCACTTGTTGCATTGCAGGCCAATGCTCAACAACATTTATGGCACCCATATGTTATATGATATTTTATATTATGTTTTCTTCTATTTAGACTTTATGTCTATAATTTCATGCTAAAACAAACAAAAAATTTTGATACTGGAACTAAGTCAAGAGAATATAAGCAAAAATTGAGTAATAATGATGAGCATAAATTAAATTATGATTTAATTAGGGGTAAGCTAATAGTCACCCAATTATAATAAATTTTCATTTTAGGCATTCAAAATAAAAAAGTTTATAATTTAAGCACTCACGTTACATAATTCGGTCATTTTGTTTGCTCCCGTTAAAATCACAAATGGCAAGCTGACGTGACAGCTAAAAAATCAGTATAGTAACAAATTTAACCATCAATTTTCACATATTATATCAATTTAATCTTGATTTTAAGAATTGGCCCTTTAGTATTGAAACTTAGGCATATAATTGGAAGGGGGCCTTTTGCCAATGTTTGGTTAGCAACTTATCATCATTTGACTAACGAATATTATTAGTACCATGAAGTTGCCATCAAAACGCTGCATCTCATTAAGCAGGATGATATAAGGACTTTGCTAGATAAGACTGATGATTTATATTACAAGTGCCAATGTGTGATTAATATTTATTCTTTTCAGGAAATTTCTATTATATGTGGAAATGTGGGTGTTGCAGCTAATATATATTATTTTGCTTTCAAGACAAAAGTTGATTATCTTTTTATGAAATGAGTTTTGTTTTCTTTGCCTGCAGATATGTATTGTTATGAAATTTTATGAGGGATCCGTTAGTGAGCTTTCGTTGCCTTCCGTTTTGAAGGGATGTACTCAATGATGGAAGATTATGTATTTTTTTTCTTGATAATGCTTAAGATAGCAACTGAGTAATTAGTTTACATTGGATATGTCTAACGTCTACATGTATGGGATCAATTTGGTGCAAGGGATTTTGGAATTGCACTCGAAAGGGATTTTTGTAACAGCCCAATTTTCAGTGGTGTCGGAAACAGTGGTTCGAGACCACTAAATCCGACGAGCGAGTTTGAAAATTTTATTATTTAATGTTAATAAGCAAATTATGAATTTAGGAAGGTTTATGAATTGATGATTTGTGCTTTAGAAATATTTATTAAATTAATTGGTTTCAAAACCGAGGTATCGAGACCTCAAACTGAGCCGTAAATATTTTTATAAATATTTACGGAGTGTCATTGAGCTAGTATTAAAGTTTCATTAGGAAATTTTAACGTTTGGATAGTTAATTAATTAAAAAGGACTAAATTGAAAAAATTGCAAAACTATTAAAATGATTAAATGGTTCAAGTGTTAAATGAGAGAGGACTTAAAAGGTAAATTAGCCCAAAGAAGATGGCTGAAACGGCACAAGGGTAGAAGAAATAAACAAAATTAGTGTGGACTAAGGGCAAAATGGTAATTTGGTTAAAATTAAAAATAAAACAAGTGACTAAATTGAATTCTAGACATTTCTTCTTCTAATTTTCAGTCCAAAAATGCAATTGAATGTCCTATAAGCTGGTTTTTTTATGTTTTTTCATCATTTGCATTCAATGCTTGCTCTTTTCTTATAATTTTTATGTTTTTAAGACTTTTACAATTAGGTCCAACTATTTAATTCATTAGTTTTTGATTCTATGGGTAATTTTGAAAGTTACCATTGATGATTTCTGGATGTTTATGATGAATTAACATGGATTTGGAGTTTTAATTTTGTTATATGATGATTTTATCAAGTAATTTCAATAGAAATTGATTTTAGGACCAAATTGTGAAAAGATTAAATCTTAGGGTTTGGTATTAAAGCTTGTTTACCAAAGGCTGTGTAATAGCTTAAAATATTTATATAAAGTGTTAATTGAGAAAAATTAGCTCATTTGATGAGTAAATTGGTGAGGGACTAAATTGCAAAAATTATAAAAGTTGGGGTAATTGTGTAATTTAGAAATTTGAAGGGTATAAATTGTGAAGTAGACTGAAATTTAAATATATGCTAATGAATGGAAAATTTTACATTCTAGATCAAGAGCTCGTAGATTAACGAGAAAAAGAAAAATTAGCCTAGTAGTCCCTGAACTACTACCAATTTTACAATCCAACCCAGGTAAGTTCGTAAGGTTAAACTTTCATGATTATTTATTAATTTATGAATGATATAATGTATTTATTCACACTTTTATTATTGAAATTAAAATTTATTGTTAAAATAAGAAATTGAAATGAATGCTTAAAACAATTAGAACGCAGGATTGAGTACAATCGTTTTATAGCAAAGGATGAATTGACGGATAAGACCATGGTTGGACCATGACAATGTTTATATGTAAGACCATATTTGGGCTATGACATTTTAATGAAAATACCATAATTGGGTTATGGCACTTTGAACGTAAGACCATGGTTGGACCATGGTAGTATTTATAAGTAAGACCATAGCTAGGCTATGGCATTCTGACGATAAGACCATAACTGGGTTATGGCACTACGAATGTAAGACCATGGATGGGCCTTGTCAATGCGTGTGTAAGACCATAGTTGGACTATGGCATAAAGAAAACGATATACTCATATCTGTAAGACGTTCCTCGATTCAATAAGAGTTGGTCAAAGACCTATGTGAATGAATTGAAAGATATATTAATTATTAATGATATTAATCTGAAGGAAGTGTGTTCATTGACTTATGTTGTATTTGACAGGGAGAATGTATGATTTATTTACAATTTAGTTTATTATATTAAGTTCGGTAAGATCAACGTTTAATCTATTGAACTTACTAAGCTTCATTAAGCTTACTCGTGTTGTTATATGTTCTTGTAGATTAACGTGTGATCGGGAGATCGGATCAACACATCAAGCCACACTATCCAGTTTAATCCGGTAGCTTTTGAAATATAAATTTTGGTTTCGAATTGTGGTTGTGAATCTTAAATGTTTGTATGTGTGTAATTAGTAGTAGAATTTGATAAATCAATGAAATGAGTTAAATAGGTAAGTATAAATAATTGAAATATTTGTGATGTTATATCATGTTGAGAACATGTTTTAGCTTGTATTGATTGTTTGGTTGGGATATATTGGTGTATGTGAATGTTGTGTGCAGGTTGATGTCAAAATGGGTGAGAAAAGTGGCCTTAAAATGGCCTATTTTGGTCCACATGGGCAGAGACACAGGAGTGTGTCTCAGCCATGTGTGACACACGGCCATGCATATAGGCGTGTAGTCTGGCCATGTGTCCCCTGCACCTTAAAATTTTAAAACAGAATACCCAGGTTTTTGCACACGGCCTAGCACACGGGCGTGTGGTTGGCCATGTGACCCAAATCAGAGAGTTATACTAGTATGGACACGGGCTGGGACACGGCTGTGTGCCTCACATCAAATTCCCACACAGCCTAAGACACGGGCGTGTCTTCTGGCCGTGTGAGCCACACGATCAGCCACACGGGCGTATGCCCCCTGCTCCTAAGAAAATTTTTAAAATTTTAGGAAAAATTCCCTGAGTATCCGGTTTAGTCCCGATTCACTTCTAAGGTGTATATTAGGCCTCGAGAGCTCATCTAAGAGACAATATGAGCGTTATATGATTGATTCTTGATATGAATAATAAAAATTGTGAAGTGTCTGTAGTTAATCTGGAAAGCTCGGTAATGCTCCATAACCCTGTTCTGGCAGGACGGATAAGGGTTAGGGGTGTTACAATTTTGGTTCTTAACCTTAAACCTTTTAAACTTTCTTCTTAATGAAACTAACTAAGTTGTTCTAGGGGATATTGGTATTCCATATCTACTATTAGGAATTTGATTGCCTAGCTCAGATATGGCACACAGGCTTGGAACCCCCAATTACATGGCTCCAGAATAGTGGTAACCAGAAATAATTTTTTAAAATTATAAATAAATTGATATAATATGTACAAGTTGAAGACTGAGTTTGTTATTATACTGATTTTTTTAACTACCACATCAGCTTGTCGTTTGTGATTTTAACGGGAGTGACCAAATTGACCGAACTATGTAATGTGGGTGCTTAAATTGTTAACTTTTTATTTTCGGTTCCTAAAATGAAAAATTTTTATAGTTAGGTAACTATCTGTATAGTTTACTTTTTAAATAGTTAATAAAAAACATAATTTATGTATAACACCTTCAGTAGTATTAAATGACTTATAGCGTTAATACACTTTTTTAGCCTAAATTTAACAATTGTTATTACATTTGGGTCTTAACATTTTTTTTCAAGCTTCACCAATATTTTCTTAAAACCTTAAAGATTAGGTCCCATGTGAGAACAATTGTCAAGTTTAAGGATTGACTTGAACAAAAAAAAGTTCAAACCCCAATATGGGAGTAATTGCCAAGTTAAGGCCCTAAATAGTGATTTGACCAATAATTTATGTTGTAGAAGTCTTATTAACTGAAGTTGGAATAATATTTGGTAAACTATCACTAGAGTTTTTTGTAACCTTCCCAACTCGGTATAGATGTTAAGCCCAAATTAGGAAGATTACATTAGCCACCGAAATGGCCTAGCAGAGTTACCGAAATTTATAAAACGATCATATTAAGCACCTTTTTTATTATTTTATTATAGTAGAAAACTTAGTCTTTTTTTCAGAAAAGTTCACAAGTTATCAAAAATCGATTTAGTTTAACTTTCCTATGTAACGATGACTACTTTTAAGAAAGCTTAGTTAATTTTCCATTTACTTATTACTCACAATTTAATTACAATTTAGCGGCGAAAAAGTAATATTCGACTTAGTTAGAATTTAATAACAATCATATTTTATGTATAAATAATTAAAAACCAAATTTCAACATCCTAGAATTAAATTAAGTGTCATGCATGCTATTTAAACTCAAAACCTAAGTCCCATGCCACTAATTGAAAAAAAAAAAGCAATACAGTCTCTGAATAACAAAAATATCAAATAATAAATATAAATATTTTAATAAAAGCAAAATCGAGTCGAGTCCCTCCAGATACCATGTCCACATCCTAACCTAGCAGGTTATCTGTAGAGATGGAAATAAAAGGGGAGTGAAGTGAGTTATGAAGCTCAATGTGAGTTCTATCACAAGAAAATCAATGCAAACGGTTAAGCATATTGGATCACGACACATAGACTAACTCATAATAGCGATTTCAGAATATCGATATTTCAGATCACTCAACAATACATATATATCATCTCAGAAATCTCAGTATTGTATGCACATGCTTTATGAATGCAATACAATTTTCATTTAATAAAAAAATCCTACCCCACCACTACACACCATAATAAGAGCTCCCTAGAACTCGTTCATACCTACACATCGGGTTGTGGATAAACCACGAAAATTGTAGGTTAATACGCTGACAAATGGTTGTGAATGCGCAACTTATTTTCAGATGAAAGCTGCCAGAATGTGGGCGGATGAACCACCAGTGTTGCAGGTTAATATGCTGCCAGATGGTTGTGAGTGCACAATGTATTTGTAGATAAGAGCTGCCAAAAAATGGGTGGATGAACCACCAGTGTTGCAGGTTAATACACTGTCAGATGGTTGTGAATGCACAACGTATTTGTAGATAAGAGCTGTAAAAAAATATGTGGATGAACCACCAGAGTTGCATATTATTAAACTGTTAGAACTTTCTCATTTCAAAGCGTCCCACCCCATGCAATGTAATATGGCATGCTTATAACATATCAATACAATAGCAAATATTATGCTTATAACATATCATTATGGCAGCAATGGATATGCTTTTAACTTAATCAAAACAGTAGCAAAGACATGTTTATCATAGGTTTGGTTTAACGGTATCATTGAGCATGCTAAACATACATTCATAAATATAGATGAAAATGGCAGGTAATATTATTATGTGTATATAGTAATAATTTATTAGAAATACATATGCAAATGACATATATATTTTTCACATGTCATGCATATATAATAGTAATTTAGTCAATCAAAACATGGATTCTAACATTCTCCATATTATCAAGGGCTCAATTGAATGAAATAAAACACTAAAAATAGTTCAGGAAATATCCAAGGACTAAACTGCACATAACTTAAATTTCTGGGCAAAACTGTAAAACGAGGGCACGCAACCGTATGGCCAGCTCGTGTAACAGACTATGGTTGTGTGACAATTGCAAAAATTAACCTACAAGGGAGACACAGCCATGTGGCAGGCTGTGTGAGATTAGAACTATCATAGGGTTCTAAAGGTACATGACCGTGTGACAAACCATGTGGTCCACCTGTGTGGCCCTTATCCTAGGCACAGTTTGTCCCGATTCGCTTGTAAAAGAACACACACCTTTCACTAGAAGCCTGAACGACGTCCCTCACGATCAAATATGATATGATGCACTTAAAACGGGTCCTTCAAACGATATTTATACACGAGTTAACGTAGGGTATCAAGATTCAATCAAGATTAATGGAAGATTTCAGCAAGAATCGCAAAAGATCATAATCGAATTAAAAGATTAACGTGGTTTGGTGTTATGTGGAATATACGAGTTCTGCAAATTGAACCGAATGTACTTATCGGACCTTTGATGAAAAAAAAACGTATGCTATCAATGGTGAAATTGACAACCGGTAGGAAAAACGAGTTAAACGGGGATTGATTTGATTCGGTAAGCAAAAATATTCAACAGCAAAAAAGATGTAGAATTTTATGTAAAAAAGAGAAAAGAAAAGAAATAAGAGAAGAAATAAAAAAAGATGGAAAGAAGTCTTGTTAGGATTTGAAAAGGGGAAAATCTAATTCAATTGGGAAAAGAAGGGTTAAATAGTTTAGGGTTTGGAAACCCTAGAGCGACAAGGGTAATTATCTCAAAGTTTTGGGTCGAAAATAAAAATAAAATGGATTTGGGGATAGAGTGGCTCAAACCTAGATCACTAAAGGGGAGAGACTAATGCTTAACCATTAGGTTGCTATCCATTTCTTTTTAGTTTTTATTCCCAACAATATATTTTTTAATGTGGTTTTTATCATGGTTTCCTGAAAATAAAATGAAAAGAAAATAAGGAGAGTGAAGCTTAAACCTAAGATCTCTAGGAAGGCACTAACTAGTTAACCATCAAGCCAATTCAATTTCTTGATTAATTATTTCAATTAACCCCCAAAATTTTAGGGCGTGGCATTTTTAAAATCCACAAGAAGAGTCAGGGGGTTAGCAAGTGTCCTATAAGGGTATAGTGAAATATAAAAAAAAAATATTTTAAAAAATAGATACATGAAAAATTTTTCATAACCAATTGCAATATGAATATATTTTCATAACTAAATTCATATAATTTATTTATAATATAATATAATTAATTTTTAGCTCATGCAATACATGAGTTGATTGTATGTGTTTAATTTAAAATATTTATTTATAATATAATATAATTAAATTTTTAAATGAAGTTTTAAATGGAATATTTATTTAAATACAATAAAATAGAAAATATATTTAATATGTATATACATTTATTTAACAAATAGTAACATGTTTTTAACCTATGTTAAACACATTTAAAGCATTTATGTAAAGTTTTGTAAAAGTTAGAAAAAATAAAGTTGTTTTAAAATATTCTTATTAAACCTTTTAAAAATATTTTAACTTTTAAAAAAATTTATGTTAATATTTTTTAATTTAATTTAATATTAAAATCTTAAGCATATTTATTTAAAATTATTATAATGATTTGATTATATGTATGGAATCTGTAATATTGATTAAAAGTAACATATATTTTTGAAAAATAATGATAAAAAATTATGAATTTATGGTATTAATTTAGCTGAAAAATAAAAAAAAAAGTATATTCAATCAAAACAATTGTAAAATTCACTTGGGAAAATTATTGTTGCTCATTCCATGTTTTGTTATAATAAAATTGTTTCTCTATTTGGGTCATCATGTTGGGCCTTCTACATCTTTTGATTAAGTTAAATTCAATTCACTTGAGTGTAATATATTTGACAAAATAGAAGCATAGGTCGACTTGGATAATAAATCTCTCAATCAACTTCCTTGAGGTGGTTTAATTAGCATAGAAATCTTATTATATCTTGATGATTAAAGAACTAATTTTTAGATATAAATATCATATTTATTCAATGGAGTTTTTCTAAGGATCTATCCCGGAGTTTATCTTGCTAATATAATAGTCTATAAATAGGCTTCACTCTCCCTTGGTAAATCACGACAGAGAGCTGAAAGATTTCACTTTCTTGAGTTTTTTTAATTACCGGTCTTTATTTTTTTTTCTTGTGCTGAGAGTAGTTTTTTTCAGTGTTTTTGTTTACAATTTTATTGTTTTTTTTTTCTGATGGTTTTTTTGTGGTACTCTTTTAGGTATTGTTTGGAGAGTGTAAGAGCCCAAATTTGCCCGGGCCCATTAGTCAACCAGTTAAACCAAAACAAAACAAAAATTAAAACCAAATGAAAAACCCAAATAATTATAAAGTCCAAATAACAGTTTTTATTACAAACCCAATAATCTAAAACCCAAATTTGCCCACGGCCCAATACCTAACTAAGCCCAAAATCTAAAAAAAAATAGCCAGAAACCCTAGCCACCAAAGCGCACGCAACCCCCAGCCCAAACGTTTGGGCTGCCTCGTCCTCACATCGCGCACCGCGCGCTGCGCCACGTCCGCGCATGCACGACGGCCTCCGATATCTTGCCGAGCCTCCGTACTTGCAACCAAGAACAACACAGCAAGGAAAATAAAAGAAAAGAGATTTCTTTTGTATTTTTTATTCGGCTATAAAGCCAGAGAGAATGATGTAATATTTTTTACCTACACACGATCAATATCAAAAAAAGGAGATTTCCATTGAAAACAAAGGTTGCTTTCTATTTTTGATTTTGATTTCTCTTTTTTGTTTCGTGGTTTTTTCTTTAAATCGAAAAAAGCAAACAAAGAAGAGGGGTCTTACCTCGCTGGTGGCCGGAAGGGAGGAAACCGAAGAGTCTTTCGGTCTTCCAGTGACCTTCGAAGGCTCGTTTGGGCAGTTTGGGGGCAGACCGGAGTCGTTGGGTTTAAAACGGTCAAAAAGGGGATTTTTTTAATTCCGGCCACCATGTACGGTGGCCGGCGACGGTGGTCGGCGGTGGTCCAGCGTCAGAGCCATCACCGGAATTCGGCTGGAGGGGATAGGGAGAGAGAGTATTTTGAGAGAAATCTGAGTTTTTTTTTTTTTAAAAATAGGGTGAAAATGATTTTTTTTAAAAGCTTTTTATTATTTATAGCAGAAGCAAAACGACGTCGTTTTGCTTTGGCCATTTAAGTGCCGAAATGGCGCCATTTCAATCTGACCCGACCCGAATGCCCACAGGATCCGCATGTTTTTGCGAAAGGGTCTATTTGCAACCCTGGCCCTTCCGCTTTTTTGGGCTGTTACGATTTAGTCCTCTTTCTTCTTTTATTATTTTTTTTAATTTGGCCATAAAATTTGTGGCGCATTTCAATCAGGTCCCCAACCCACTGATGCTCTGAGAAGCAGACACGTGTCCAAGGTTGGGGTTATTTTCCGCATAGGTCCTCGATGATTGAAGCGTGTTCGGTTTTGGTCCTATTTTGTCTAGATTTATTAGGATTTGGGCTTTAAATTTTATTCTTATTCCGATTTAGTCCCTTTTTTTATTTTATTTTGTTAATTTTGTTATTTTTATCATTATTTTAATATTGTTGTTATTATTATTAATATTACCGTTATTATTTTTATTATTAATCTTATTGTTATTACTATTACTATTTTTTTTATTTACAATATTATTATTTCCATTTTTTATTACTATTATTTTTATATATTATTATTACCATTACTATACTCACTATTATTATTACTTTCCTATTATTATTATTATTATTATTATTATTATTATTATTATGGTTATTATTACTATTACTATTATTTTTATTATTACTAATGTTATTTTTATTTTTTTACTACTACTATTATTATTATTATTATTATTATTATTATTATTATTATTCTTACTTATTTATTTATTTTTACTATTATTATTTGCTTATTAACATATTTTCATTATAATTTTTTTATTATTATTGTATTTTTGTTATTGTTATTATTATTTTATCATCTTTAAACTATTACTTATTTTTATTTATTGATTTACCATTAGCTTTTATTTTTTTTATTATTTTCTTTTATTTATTTATTCTTCTTCCCATTATTTCATATAGAGTGGTGGTTGTAAATTTTATTTTTGCTTTTATTTATGTTATTTACATTGTTACCCTTGTTTTTATTCTACTATGCATGTGTACTATGATTCATCTTCCATTTTTATTACGATCATATCACCTTTTATTAGATGCATTAAAATTTTCGTTCTGAAATAAGCAAACACTTCGCGTTTTAAAATTCGAAAAATTGTGCCCTAACGTGCTGGGTTTCGATTTTTCGTTTGGCCGAATAACCAAATATCCTTTCAGAATTTCATCCGTGTTTTCTTAAATCAAAACAAGGCAATATTTAGTGATTGGAAGTTTGAGAAATCGTGCCCTAACGTGCTGGGTTTCGATTTTCCATTTGACCAAATAACTAAGTACCATTTCGTAATTTTGTCCACGTTTTCCTTTTTAAAGACAAGGCAATATTTCGTGTTTGGAAATCCGAGAAATCGTACCCTAACGTGCTGGGTTTCGGTTTTTCGTTTGCCCAAATAACCAAATACCCTTTCAAAATTCCAATGCATGAGTTTTGAGACTTTTGGGATGATCTTGAATTCGAGGACTTAAATGGTCCTATCCTAATGTGCTGGATATGATATTTTATTCCTTCGGAACAAGAGAATCTCAATATTCAAACCCAAGTATCTTTAAACGGGTCAAAGAAGGTCATGATTTTAAAATCTTTTTAAACTTTCGATACAAGGAAATTGATTAATCAATTTGGTACCAATTTTGGGCGATGCGAGGGTGCTAATCCTTCCTCGCACGTAACCGACTCCCGAACCTGCTTTCTTTGATTTCGTAGACCAAAATTATTGTTTTAATAAATCAAAATATTTTATTAAAATAATCCAACTCAAGGTGATCTGATCACACCTCAAAAAAGATTGGTGGCGACTCCATTTCCGTTTTTAAAGTTGATCCCTATTTTTATAAATCAAAAAAATGGTTTCGACAGCTTGGCGACTCCACTAGGGACCAAGAGAGAGTCAAGCCGTAAAATTAATTAATTTTTTTCCTTTTGTCGAAAATTGGAAATTTGATTTGAAAAATTACTATCCTTTTTATTACATTGGCTTGCGTCATCGCATTTGATCGCTGTGGTTTGAGCCTTATAGAATACTTGTGCATCATATTGCATGACCATCGGGTCACACCCTTTTAAGTGGGAGTGAGAAGCTACTTTTTCGTGAGGTTTTCACCTCCGTGCAAGATAGTGGATCACTTTTGGGATACATCCGTGCCTATGTCTTCGTGCGATATTCATCTCCGTGTAGCCATAGGGAAATGTATTCCCCTGAATCGAACTCGGTCCGTATGAGCCTATAATGGGTGAGGATCGAGGAATCTGCTAGTTCAGGTATCCTCTCTTTAGAACCAAACCACATATAGTGAACCCTAGGAGCCCACTTTAGGTAGAACTATGTTGAGCCCTAGTAGTCACCTGGATAGGTGTTTGACTATTTTCTGTTTAATTTGTTTATTACTATCTATATATGATACTAACATGCTTTCTTTTGTTATGACTACATTGCATTTCATCATCATAGAAGGAAGGTGTTGATTCATATTCGATTGCTAAATAGAAGAGTTTGTCATAAGAAAATGGATCTTTTGATAAAGTGGGTTATAACACATTTGTCCAAATATAGTCCAAGAAAAGATTGATAGTATATGACTTTGTCTCATTGCCCAGGGATTCAAGCCAACAAGGATTATTTGAGAGCCGTCATGCCTCAACTTTCTTAAAGAAGCTAATTAACATCGCAGGGATAAGTGAGCAGCGAACCACGACCCGGATCAAACCGAGTGGAAATAAGAGAGACATCTTTTGGGAGGATTTGCAGGATTCAATCGTAACATCTGGATATGAAGAAAAGATCAGGGTCTTCACTTGGACTATGAAGACAATGTCATATATGTAACCCGTTTTATGTAAAGAAATTTATTTTCTAGAAAATTTCTTCTAATGGAATTGAATTCAGAATCAATGCCTCTCTTTCTTTTTGCATTCATTCCATGCATTTGCATTGCATTTCATGCATTTGCATTACATCACATCATATACATTAAAATTTGTAGAAAGACTCTACTTAATGAAAAAAATTATTTCAGCAACCTGGAAACCGACAAAACTTTACCAAATACGCATCCCTACGGCACAAGAAAAAAGACCAAGTCAATGGATAAAAGACTAGAAAAATTGGAGCAAATGCAAAAGGATATGAAAGAACAAATGCAGGCACAGATGTAGGAGCAGCTTGCTAAGATCCAGTAGGATATGATGCACAAAATGATGGAATCTCAGAGAAATATGATGATTCAGATGACACAGCTGTTGAATGGGCTTATGGATAAAGGAAAGAGCCCCATGGTTAATGCTGAGGAGAATACTGAGTATCCTCAATATCCCCTTGGTTTTACTCCACCACATGTGCAAACACAACCTGAAGTAACTTTACAAAGGCCATCTGTCACGATCAGGCCTTAACAATTCCAAGCTGGTGCTTCAATGAATCTCCTAACTGGCTCAGGTTCAGGAGATAATCCAATCAATGCTAATGTCCCTGATTTGGATGAAATAGCTGAAGGAGAGAGGACAAAAGTAGAATTACCAAAGCAGCTAGAAGATAGATGTAAATGGTTGGAGGAGAAGTTTAAGGCGATAGAAAGTGCTGATAGCTGTTATGGAATTGACGCCAAGGATTTAAGCTTGGTCCCAGACTTGGTGCTTCCATACAAGTTCAAAATGCTTGAATTCGAGAAATATAATGGGACAAGTTGCCCCGAAGCTCATATTACTATGTTTTGTAGAAGAATGACGGGGTACATTAATAATGACCAACTGTTGATCCATTGCTTCCAAGATAGCCTTGTGGGAGCAGCAGCCAAATGGTACAATCAGTTGACCCGTTCCCAAATTGGTGCATGGAAAGACTTGGCTCAAGCTTTCATAAAACAATACAGCCACGTGACAGACATAGCGCCCGACAAGATTACACTCCAGAACATGGAGAAGAAGACAAACGAGAGCTTCAGGCAGTATTCCCAGCGATGGAGGGAGGTGGCGACGCAAGTCCAACCACCACTCTTAGAGAAAGAGACGACCATGCTCTTTATTAATACACTGAAGGCCCCGTTTATCACTCATATACTAGGGAGCACTACAAAGAGCTTCTCGGACATTGTAATGACTGGAGAAATGATTGAGAATGCCATAAAAAGTGGAAAGATAGAGGCAGGAGAAAGTAACAAGAGAATGGCCACAAGGAAGAAAGAAAATGAAGTGAATAATACAAGCATGAGGTACTCAAAGTCGACTACTGTTAATCAGCCAAAAACAGTGACTACTGGGTATCAGGGTTCATCAAGAAAAGAATCTGGCACAAGGCAAAACACTAAAAAAATCCAATTTACGCCGATCCCAATGACGTATAAGAAGTTGTATCAAAGTTTATTTGATGCACACGTTGTGTCCCCCCACTACCCGAAACTGATGCAACCTCCATACCCAAAATGGTATGACCCAAATGCCCAGTGTGAGTACCACGCGGGGATCACAGGGCATTCGATAGAAAATTGCCTTACTTTCAAGAAATTGGTGGAAAATCTCATTAACATGGGTATTGTGAAGTTCGATGACGAAGCAGTAAAATGTGATAATTGAAAGTGGGGGCAGGAGAGTTGTGTTTCCTTGAAGAAGTCATCAGAAGCCTAGAAATCGAGAAATCAGAACACCAATGGCGTATCCGAAGAGGGAACCGAGGAATAAAAGTTTTCCAAGCATCTGCCTTTATGAACTTGGGAGCATTTTGGACAATTGGACTGCGGAAGAAATTCCAGTAGTATTTAGAGCTTACTCAGAGTAATGTACAAAATGCACTTGTTGCTTTAAGCCTAGAAGCAATAAGATTTTTTTTATGAAATAGGCTTGTGTCCAGAATTTTTATTTCAATAAAATACATCTTTTTAAGCAAATATTTTTTTCATTCTTTCCATTTCATATATACATTCTTTTGTTTTTAGGATATTCTTTCATTCTTTACTCATGACCATACCATACAAATAATCATCCTTAGAATTATTTTTTCTTTGGATTTTTTGCCTTCATACCTAGGTACCCAGATATCAACGACATGAGCGGCGTTGTTACTGACTCCCTTTTTGAATGAGATATGGGCCTAAGGGATCTAAGGATTTTGAAGATGACAGAGATTGTAGCCTATCTTTTGATTTGTTAAAGATGGTAGGACCAGATGAGAATAGACTCTACTTTGCAAAGGGTCAGTAGACGTCGCGAGCTTAGGAAAGGGGCAAAGATTGAAACCTAACTCACCACAAAAATAAGACGAGTCACCATTGAGCTATTTTCAAGAATTCAAATACGTTTTCGCATGATCATATCAAGGTACGCCAGGCTACTGAAACATGAGTATGCTGTTAAGGTTGGTGTTTAAAGAACCCAAGTTAATGGTTCTACAATGGCCAGGCTAATCAAGAGATTTGGGCTACTGGATTACCAAAAAAGAGAAATTGCATCAGTTACGCCGTAAATGCCAAATTAAGGAAGACAAGACTTATGCGCCTCCTCCATTTTTTCTATATGTGGGGCATAGATGTTATGAGGCCGATTTCATCAAAAGCTCCTAAGCCAACACCGATTCATCTTTGTGGTCGTCGGCTACTTCATTTAAAGAGTGAAAGTCGCTTATTATGCCAATCTTACAAAGTCGACAATTATCAAATCCCACTCTCAATGCAAAAAAAAAAATTTAGATGCTAACAAAGAATGCCAGAAGGGATCACGTTTAACAATACATAACCGCACAATGTCAAAAGTTTATAGTCTGTTCAAAGATCAGACACCATATTAATGCAGCAAAGGCAGTCAAAAAGAAAAACAAAAGATCATAAAAAAGACCGAGACTTGTAAATATTGGCATACAAAAGTTACTATTTACCCTCTATGCTTATCAAACGTTGGCCAGGACTGTCACTGGGGCAACACATTTCTCATCGGTTTTGCCCATTAAAGTCGAAATTCTTTTTTTCTGAGTTTTATTAGAACTGAAGTTGGATGAGGCAGAATGGATTCAATCCCGATGTGATCAATCGAATTTGTGGAGAAAAGTTAATAGCTATCCGTTACAGTCAGATGATACGGGTTTACGACAAAAAGGTTCATCCTAGAAAATTCTCAAAGGGGGACCTGATATTGAAGAAGATCTTTCATATACAAAAGGACTTCAGAGAAAAATGGAGGCCAAATTAGAAAAGACTTTATGTAGTGAAAAAAGTCTGTTCTGGAAACATTGACCAAAATGAATGGCATGGATATGCCCAATCCGATGAATTCAGTCAAGAAGTACTTCATTTAAAGGAGAGGCCAAGGTGAAAACCCACAAAGGGCGCCTTGGGATTTAAAAAAAAATCAATAATTAATAATAAAAAAAATCAATCAAGAAAAAAAAAATAGAAAGAAGAGGCCAAGGCAAAAACCCGTAAAGGGCGCTTTGATACCAAAGGGGATTTGAGTTGAAAACCCGAAAAGGGCAGCTCAAATTTTGATCGAAAGTAGGGCATACAGTAGTATTGCTATACTTGAATTAACAACGAAGAAGTATGTTACGTCTTGGGGTATCGACAAAGTACTCCGGATCCCCTAAACACATATTGAGCTCAAAAGGGTCCTCAAGAAGTTGGAACAGAGAAGCTCAGGCTGCGATATCTGGGGCACCTAGTTTCCATCTTACCCATTTTGAATTTGTTATCTTTGATTACCTTATTCTTTTCAAGATACACTCCCAATAAACTTTCTTCTTAATTGCATTTGCTAGCTTTGATTAAATTGTTTGTTTCGAGCTATGCTCCCAATCAATTTCCTTCTTGGTATGATCTTTTTCAAGCATTTCGCATTGAAATAATGATTAGTGGACTAATAATATTTTCATAAAAGGAGTTTCGCATATTACTTTGGAAGCTTCTAAATAATACAAGAACCTGAAACAGGACTGTTGTTTAGAACTCACCAAGCCTAAGGTTTGGAAATATTGGAGAAAGATGATTATCTCTTTGGACTTTTTATTGGTTGAACAAAAAGACAAGACATTTCATCGGTGATACAACCTCGACAAATAACGAGCAATGTCAACCCAAGTGTACGAGGGGGTCATTTTCGGGAAAAGAAAAATGATACACTGCATTCATCAGGCATATACATCTGGTCATTACACCCAGCGAATAGTGTAACAGATCAAATTGATTGAAGATGATACAAATCATATACCTCGGAGTTGCAGCAGGATGGATGGAAGAAACCAAATGTTATTCTCCTGAAGTTGCAGTAGGAGGTACAAACTTTATGTCCTAGAAGGTACAGTGGAAGGGACTCTGAAATTACAGTGGGGCAAATCTGTTGAGCAAGATATAATTGTTTTCTCGGGTTTTCTATTGAGAATACCAGCCGAATGAGATGACAACATAATACGTCAGGGATAAAGCCCTGATGAACAACAATGAAACCTTAAACATTTAAAAAGGAATCATTCTCACGACATTCTGCATTCATGCAAATGTCCTCCATAATATAATTTAGTTAGGAGCATTCGATTCATTCTGATCATTGCATCCTAATCATTGTAAAAAATCATTCTCATGACATTCTGCATTCATGCAAATGTCGTCCATAATACATTTAGTTAGGAGCATTAGATTCATTCTGATCATTACATCCTAACCATTTTGCATAAGCGTAAACACATAAAATTGATTTTACAGGATAGGTCCCCCAGAGAACGTTGTCGTAACATCAGTGAATTCACAGATCTTGTCATCCTGAGATTGCAGTGAAGCGGATCAAAAATACTAGTCTGACATCCCTGAGTTTGTAGTGGAGCAGACCAAAGATAGCAGATCTTGTCTTCCTAAGTTTGCAGCGAAGCGGATCGAAGATACCAGTCTGGCATCCCTGAGTTTGCAGTGGAGCAGATTGAAGATAACAGATCTTGTCTTCCTGAGATTGCAGTGAAGTGGATCGAAAATACCAGTTCTATCTCCCTGAGCAGCAGTGAAGTAGGCTGAAGATTGCAGATCGTGTCTCCCTAAGCAGTAGTGGAGCAGATCAGTTAAAGATTGCAGATCTTATCTCACTAAGCAGTAGTGAAACAGATCGAAAGCCACAATTCTTATATCCTCGAAGTTCCAGTGGAGTAGGTTGAGGCTACGAATCCCTTCTCCCTGAGTTTACATTGAGGATCAACCCTTATTTCCTTGAAGTTTTAGCAGAGAAGATTGAAACTACGAATCTCTTCTCCCTGAATTCTTATATCCTCGAAGTTCCAGTGGAGTAGGTTGAAATTACAAATCCCTTTTCCCTGAGTTTACATGGAGGATCAATCATTATTTCTTTGAAGTTTTAGCAGAGAAGATTGAAACTACAAATCTCTTCTCCCTAAATTCTTATTTCCTCAAAGTTCCAGCGGAGTAGGTTGAAATTACAAATCCTGCCTCCCTGAGTTTACATGGAGGATCAATCATTATTTCTTTGAAGTTTTAGCAGAGAAGATTGAAACTACAAATCTCTTCTCCCTAAATTCTTATTTCCTCAAAGTTCCAGCGGAGTAGGTTGAAATTACAAATCCTGCCTCCCTGAGTTTACATGGAGGATCAATCCTTATTTCTTTGAAGTTTCAGCATAGAAGATTGAAACTACGAATCTCTTCTCCCTGAATTCTTATTTCCTCGAAGTTCCAGTGGAGTAGGTTGAAATTACAAATCCCGCCTCCCTGAGTTTACATGGAGGATCAATCCTTATTTCTTTGAAGTTTCAGCAGAGAAGATTGAAACTACGAATCTCTTCTCCCTGAATTCTTATATCCTCGAAGTTCCAGTGGAGTAGGTTGAAATTACAAATCCCTTCTCCCTGAGTTTACATGGAGGATCAATCCTTATTTCCTTGAAGTTTCAGTAGAGAAGATTGAAACTACGAATCTCTTCTCCTTGAATTCTTATTTCCTCGAAGTTCCAGCGGAGTAGGTTGAAATTACAAATCCCGCCTCCCTGAGATTATATTGAGGATCAACCCTTATTTTCGTGAAGTTTCAGTAGGGAAGATTGAGGTTACAAATCTCTTCTCTCTGAATTCTTATCGCCTCGAAGTTCCAGTGGAGTAGGTTGAGGCTACAAATCCCTTCTCCTTGAGATTATATCGAGGATCAACCCTTATTTCCGTGAAGTTTCAGTAGGGAAGATTGAGGTTACAAATCTCTTCTCTCTGAATTCTTATATCCTCGAAGTTCCAGTGGAGTAGGTTGAAATTAAAAATCCCTTCTCCCTGAGTTTACATGGAGGATCAATCCTTATTTCCTTGAAGTTTCAGTAGAGAAGATTGAAACTACGAATCTCTTCTCCTTGAATTCTTATTTCCGCGAAGTTCCAGCGGAGTAGGTTGAAATTACAAATCCCGCCTCCCTGAGATTATATTGAGGATCAACCCTTATTTCCGTGAAGTTTCAGTAGGGAAGATTGAGGTTACAAATCTCTTCTCTCTGAATTCTTATCGCCTTGAAGTTCCAGTGGAGTAGGTTGAGGCTACAAATCCCTTCTCCTTGAGATTATATCGAGGATCAACCCTTATTTTCGTGAAGTTTCAGTAGGGAAGATTGAGGTTACAAATCTCTTCTCTCTGAATTCTTATCTCCTTGAAGTTCCAGCGGAGTAGATCGAAGTTACAAATCTCTTCTCCCTGAAATTACATAGGAGCGGATCGAAGCGCTAGTTCCTATGCCCTTGAAGATGCAGTGGTATGGAATGAAGCTACTCGAAGAAGAAAAGCACCGAAAGAAGTCAAGATTCAACAAGACCGGGCAAAATTGGCCCTTTTAAAGTCTTTGCTCCATTCTCGTTACACGACAATGAGCAAAGAGAGGCAGCTGTTAGAGCCCAAATTTGCCCGGGCCCATTAGTCAACCAGTTAAACCAAAACAAAACAAAAATTAAAATCAAATGAAAAACCCAAATAATTATAAAGTCCAAATAATAGTTTTTATTACAAACCCAATAATCTAAAACCCAAATTTGCCCACGGCCCAATACCTAACTAAGCCCAAAATCTAAAAAAAAAATAGCCAGAAAACCTAGCCACCAAAGCCAGCGCTGCAACCCCAGCCAAAAGTTTGGGCTGCCTCAGTCCTCACACGCGTACCACGCGCGCGTTGCCACGTCCGCGCGTACGGCCTCCGTACACTGCCGAGCCTCCATACCTGCAACCAAGAACAACACAGCAAGGAAAATAAAAGAAAAGAGATTTCTTTTGTATTTTTTATTCGTCTATAAAGCCAGAGAGAATGATGTAATATTTTTTACCTACACACGATCAATATCAAAAAAGGAGATTTCCATTGAAAACAAAGGTTGCTTTCTATTTTTGATTTTGATTTCTCTTTTTTGTTTCGTGGTTTTTTCTTTAAATCGAAAAAAGCAAACAAAGAAGAGGGGTCTTACCTCGCTGGTGGCCGGAAGGGAGGAAACCGAAGAGTCTTTCGATCTTCCAGTGACCTTCGAAGGCTCGTTTGGGCAGTTTGGGGGCAGACCGGAGTCGTTGGGTTTAAAACGGTCAAAAAGGGGATTTTTTTAATTCCGGCCACCATGTACGGTGGTCGGCGGTGGTCCGGCGTCAGAGCCATCACCGGAATTCGGCCGGAGGGGATAGGGAGAGGAGTATTTTGAGAGAAATCTGAGTTTTTTTTTTAAAATAGGGTGAAAATGATTTTTTTAAAAAGCTTTTTATTATTTATAGCAGAAGCAAAACGACGTCGTTTTGCTTTGGCCATTTAAGTGCCAAAACGGCGCCATTTCAAAGTGACCCGACTAACCCGACCCGAATGCCCACAGGATCCGCGTATTTTTGCGGAAGGGTCTATTTGCAACCCTGGCCCTTCCGCTTTTTTGGGCTGTTACGATTTAGTCCTCTTTCTTCTTTTATTATTTTTTTTAATTTGGCCATAAAATTTGTGGCGCATTTCAATCAGGTCCCCAACCCACTGATGCTCTGAGAAGCAGACACGTGTCCAAGGTTGGGGTTATTTTCCGCATAGGTCCTCGATGATTGAAACGTGTTCGATTTTGGTCCTATTTTGTCTAGATTTATTAGGATTTGGGCTTTAAATTTTATTCTTATTCCGATTTAGTCCCTTTTTTTATTTTATTTTGTTAATTTTGCTATTTTTATCATTATTTTAATATTGTTGTTGTTATTATTATTAATATTACCGTTATTATTTTTATTATTAATCTTATTGTTATTACTATTACTATTTTTTTATTTCTGATGATTATTATTTCCATTTTTATTACTATTATTTTTATATATTATTATTACCATTACTATACTCACTATTATTATTACTTTCCTATTATTATTATTATTATGGTTATTATTACTATTACTATTATTTTTATTATTACTAATGTTATTTTTTTTACTACTATTATTATTATTATTATTATTATTATTATTATTATGATTATTATTCTTACTTATTTATTTATTTTTACTATTATTATTTGCTTATTAACATATTTTCATTATAATTTTTATTATTATTGTATTTTTGTTATTGTTATTATTATTTTATCATCTTTAAACTATTACTTATTTTTATTTATTGATTTACCATCAGCTTTTATTTTTGTTATTATTTTCTTTTATTTATTTATTCTTCTTCCCATTATTTCATATAGAGTGTTGGTTGTAAATTTTATTTTTGCTTTTATTTATGTTATTTACATTGTTACCCTTGTTTTTATTCTATTATGCATGTGTACTATGATTCATCTTCCATTTTTATTACGATCATATCACCTTTTATTAGATGCATTAAAATTTTCGTTTTGAAATAAGCAAACACTTTGCGTTCTAAAATTCGAAAAATTGTGCCCTAACGTGCTGGGTTTCGATTTTTCGTTTGGCCGAATAACCAAATATCCTTTCAGAATTTCATCCGTGTTTTCTTCAATCAAAACAAGGCAATATTTAGTGATTGGAAGTTTGAGAAATCGTGCCCTAACGTGCTGGGTTTCGATTTTCCATTTGACCAAATAACTAAGTACCATTTCGTAATTTTGTCCACGTTTTCCTTTTTAAAGACAAGGCAATATTTCGTGTTTGGAAATCCGAGAAATCGTACCCTAACGTGCTGGGTTTCAGTTTTTCGTTTGCCCAAATAACCAAATACCCTTTCAAAATTTCAATGCATGAGTTTTGAGACTTTTGGGATGATCTTGAATTCGAGGACTTAAATGGTCGTATCCTAACGTGCTGGATATGATATTTTATTCCTTCGGAACAAGAGAATCTTAATATTCAAACTCAAGTATCTTTAAACAAGTCAAAGAAGGTCATGATTTTAAAGTCTTTTTAAATTTTCGATACAAGGACATTGATTAATCAATTTGGTACCAATTTTGGGCGATGCGAGGGTGCTAATCCTTCCTCGCACGTAACCGACTCCCGAACCTGCTTTCTTAGATTTCGTAGACCAAAATTATTGTTTTAATAAATCAAAATGTTTTATTAAAATAATCCATCTCAAGGTGATCCGATCACACCTCAAAAAAGATTGGTGGCGACTCCATTTCCGTTTTTAAAGTCGATCCCTGTTTTTACAAATCAAAAAAATGGTTTCGACAGAGAGATTTATTGAATGTATTGTGAGGTATATTAGGTGAGTGATTTGTAACAATTAAGATGATATTGGGGCTGCAACTACTCCTTTGTGTAACGGTAGATTGGGCTTAAACAGATAAGTGATCTGGATAATTGTTGAATAAAATCATTCACTGAGCAAGACTATGTAGACGTAACATCGTTGTATTTGAATTGCGTTAAAAATATCTTATATTAATTTTCTATTCTAACAATATTTGGATTGAAAGAAATTTTTAAGTGTAACCTACATGATGTAATTAGCCATTTTGATTTAAATTTACATAAATAGTGATTCCTTTACACCGTTGTCGTATGTAACCTCCATTTTTACTTTTGCTTGTACACTTCAACCACCTCTACTGTTGGAAAGTGTATACAATACTTCCACCCTATAAATAAAAAAATGACTAGAAAAAACAATAATAATTGAGTTTGGCCTGAATAATAATTGCATTTTCTGTATCGAGATGGTGTAAGGTTGTAAGCCTCCGAGTATTTCTTTTCTCAAATTTGAAAAATAAGGGTAAAATTATACCATAAGTCTTATATTCTTCATAAATTTGACATTTAGCCTTTGCATTTTTATTTTTAAAAAATTAGTCATTTTAAATTTAGTTATTAACCTTTTTTTTTTGTTAAATCTGTTAATGCGACATTTTAATGTAAAAAAAAAATACTCACTTGCTAATCATGTAATTTAAAAAATAATTTTATAATAAATCTGAATTTGATATGATAATTTTAACAGCGCTAATAGTTAAACTTGTATTTTAAAATCTAAATTGTAAAAAAGACTAAAATCCTAAAAATAAAAACAAATTTACAAAAATATAGTGTTTGGGAAGTATTTGTTCTCTTTTAACATGATTTGGGAAGTATTTTGGGCTTTATCCACTTTAATTAAATGGACCAGCCCTTGTTTTTAATATTGAAAGCCTTTTTCAGGTTGGGCTTAAACTCCCTTATAATTTATGTAGTGTGATGCTCCTTTCATTCGGTTTTAAAAACTTTAATTTTTTGGTGTATAAAATAGGATAAACTCTTACTTTAAACTTTTTTATTTTCTATTTTAGTCACTAATCTATGAAACTTTTTCAATTTGATCATTAAACTGTTTAAATTCGTTTTGTACTGTTAAGTTTGAAACAACTAAGTGATGTTATAAACTAAACGAATGGCCACTCAATTACGAGAATGTTTATTCAACTATAAAAATTTTCTGATTTAGTCATCATGTCGTTAAGTTGATAACAGAAGTTTAATGTTACATTTTTTATTGGTCTAATAACAAATTTAGCCCTTCAATATTTATATCTTCTATCAATTTAGTATTAATTCTAAAAATCAATAAATTTAGCCCTCAATATTTACAAAATTTATCAATTTAATCCTAATTATTAGCTCTTTTTTTTCTCTCTCTACCTATTCTTTTATGCTCTTAGCCAGTGTTATTCAATGCAAGAAAATTTAAAAGTTTCAAATCTCCTATACCAAAAAGATCATAAGTGGTCGATAAATTTTTTTTTTAACACTTTAGACTAAACAATGCTCATCCGACACTAAAAAATTCAAAGATTTTTAGTTTTCGATTGTAAAAGATCATAAATTGTTGGAAAGTTCTTTTTATATAATTTTTTATGTTAAAATAGTGGTTCTCTAATGCTCAAAAACCAGGGCAATTTACTAAAATATACCAAAATTTAAAAAATTACGGAAATGCGCCGAAATTTTAATTATTTACGGAAAAGGGCCATTTCCCCCCAAAACGCGTCCACGTCAGCGCGTTTTGGGGGGATGCAGCAGGAAAGCGCTCCCTTGAGCGCTTTGTGCCACATCAGCAGAAAACGCGCCCTCAACAAAGTCCTTATTCATTTTTCACAACAAAGTCCTTATTCATTTTTCTCTCAACTTTCTCTCAAATTCTTCTCAAATTTCTCTTAAATTCCTTGAAACTTCCTCTCATATTTCAGAATAGTCCTTTAATATTTACAAAAAAACCCTTTTTAATTTTTTTTGAAATATATATATTTTTTAAAAATATTAAAATATTCGATCGTATTAGCAATGGCCGGGGAATTAATTCGTCTCGACAATAAACACATTTCTGTCGATCAAATGACAATGGTAAGTTTTAATTTTAATTTTAATTTTAATTTTTCAATACTATTTAGTATTTTTTAAGTTTATGCAATTTTTATTAATTTTTTATTTATAATTTTTTAAACAGTCTGTAGATCGGGTGTTACAATGCTATATTCGCAATATGCCTGGTCCGCCATCGCCGTTGATCGAGAATTACCTGCGAGAAGCGGGTTTTTGGCACATGACCACGATAGGCCAGGGGTGCAAGTTGGAGCCGAAGTTAATCAGTGCGTTGATAGAGAGGTGGAGACCCGAGACGCACACTTTCCATCTTCCATGCGGAGAGTGTACTATCACTCTGGAAGATGTGCATTTGCAATTGGGATTGCCGGTGGATGGGTACGTAGTCACCGGGTCCGCAACTTCGGTGATTGGGCGGCGTGTGATGCTACGAGCTTTTGGGTGCTATTCGGATAACATTTACGGAGGTCGGATCGAGATGGGCTGGTTACGAGACACATTCCGGAGCCGAATAATGATTCGACGAAATAGAAAGAATACGGTATGCTCGGGCATACATTCTTGAGATGATTGGAGGCTATTTGATGCCAGACTTGTCACGAAACCTCGTTCATCTGAGGTGGCTGCTGAAATTCGTTGATTTTAGAGCAGTCGGTGAATTGAGTTGGGGGTCTGCCGTGCTAGCAAAATTGTATCGAGAGATGTGCGGGGCGACGTGGCCGAGTAAAGCGAAAATCGGAGGTTGCCTATCACTACTGCAATCATGGGCACGGTTTCGATTTCCATTTTTACGTCCTCGAGTCGACCACCCATATACATTCCCACTCATAACGAGGTAAATTTAATATTAGATTTTACAAATTATTACGTAGATTTAAAATATTATTGTATGCTAAAAATTTATTTAATTAGGTGGAACCATTTGGCGAGTTATGTTGGAATACCTACCTCGCTTGAAGATATACGGCTTCTATTAGACCAACGGTCGGAATCACAAGTAAGTATTAAATAAAATATATTTTCGTAATAAAATAGTCGTTTCGTATTTCGTATTTCGAATTTAGTATTTCGTATTTAGTATTTAGTATTTAGTATTATGTATATAACTAATATTTTTATCATGTTCATATAGTTTCAATGGACACCATACGAGGATCCGGCAATTCGGGCGATGAATTGCGGAGGAGTTCTTTCAAAATTCGAACCTTTGGCATGTGAAGGTCCCATTGATAAACCTTTGGCAGCCTCGTACTTGTTGAGTTTGGATTTAACCACGTTGTAGTTAACCCCGTTCTTGATGCTATATTGTTTCAATGCACCAAGAAAAGTATCCTTGTTGGAAAACTCTTTACCAACTTCTAATTCGCCCGAATCCAACGACGAACTTGTACGGTCACCGGGTTTGGTGTGGTAGTTCAGAAACTCCAATGCATCGTCTTGAGATAGATCGACATTATGCATGTGGGCTGGAGGCGAGTACGCCCTGAATAGCGGATCTTCTTCTTCTTCATCTGAACCGCCTTCAACACCGGTTGGAACAGGCTCCGGTTCAGAAAATAATGCAACTTCTGCACCATCGGGGCCGGGCTCTCGAGGTGGATCCACGTCGGACTCATCATCCGACCCACCATCATCTGCAACGAACGAGGGCCCCTCGCCGGTGGATTTCGTTGGGAGTACATTATCCCTTCTTAAACAACTTTCGTAACGTTGCTAATCATATGCGGATTGCCAACCACTAGAAGTTGATGACGTTCCCCAATACGTATTACTAGCATCGAACGTCGAAGGAAGGATATGCATGTCCCATCCACCAACCGAGTGTCGTGCAGGGGTTGTGTTTTCTATACTACAACCAAACACGGGCAGTTCCGTATTCTGCCTCCCACTAACAGAGTGTCGGCTTGGGGTCGTGTACTCCCCTCGAACAACAGTAGATGTTGAAGTCGAAGAAAGATCACTTGGCGATGAAAAATGTACGTATACCTCAAGATAGGGTGATCCACTGGCAAGATGAGTCTCCACCATTGCCTCCAAGCTCCGAGGACCTTTGATGTCGAATGAGTCATATCTCACCGGATCAACCGAAGCGCAAAATCTATACTTAATAGACTGAACTTTCATTGGCGTTGTTCTGAAGATTTTACGCCTAATTATTTTGCGAAGTTCTATCAAATCTATGTTCGATTAAAACCCGATGTATTTGTGTTCTCCGATAAAAAAACAACACCATTTTCGGTGTCACAAACCTCACCACCGTAGTAAATAACAGCATTAATACGTTCACTCATTTTCAGTTTCTATTTTTCTTTTCCCTCAATTTCTGTTATGCAACCTAAAAATGAAATTTGGCTGATTTATAGTCTAAGGATTGCCAGAGACTACTGTAGCAAAAGAGCGTCCACGTGGGAGCTTTTTTCAATACTCTTGCTGACAGTGCATCCTGCTTGAAGCGTTTTGGTCACTATTTGTTCAGAAACGTCTTCTCAAAATTATTTTACCAGATACTACTGTAGCAAAAGAGCGTCCACGTGGGAGCTTTTTCCAGTACTCTTGCTGACTGTGCATCCTGCTTGAAGTGTTTTGGCCACTATTTTTTGAAACGTCTTCTCAAAATTATTTTGCCGGATACTATCAGAGTAAAAGAGCGTCACGTGGGAGCTTTTTTGAAGACTCTTCATCGACAAATTGCATCATGCTTGAAGCGTTTTGGGCACTATTTGTTCAGAAATGTCTTTCAAAATTATTTTGCGAGATATCATCAGAGCAAAAGAGCGTCCACGTGGGAGCTTTTTCCAGTACTCTTGCTGACAGTGCATCCTGCTTGAAGCGTTTTGGGCACTATTTGTTCAAAAGCGTCTTCTCAAAATTATCTTGCCAGATACAACTGTAAAAAAAATTCAAATAATTTTTATTTTGCTGATATATTTTTCCCAAAACCCAAAACTTAAAAATTATTCTAATTAATTAACCCTATAATCTAGTCCATTAATTTTCTCCTAAAAACCTTAAACCCTAAACCCTAAAAATCACTAAATCGTAGCCCTAAAACCCTAAAAACTCATACCCTAACACTAAAAATAGTTGAAAAGCCTATCGTGGGGTGGAGGGCAAAAGCGCTCAAGGGAGCGCTTTCCTGCTGCATCCCCCCAAAACGCGTTGATGTGGACGCGTTTTGGGGGGAAATGGCCCTTTTCGTAAATAATTAAAATTTCGGCCCATTTCCGTAATTTTTTTTAATTTTGGTATATTTTAGTAAATTGCCCCAAAAACCATGGTGGTCTGTTCACACTGTTCCAATGCTAAACCGAAACAACCAACACCCTTTTTTGTGCCAATGAAAATTCTGGTCCATACTAGTTGCACTAGCTTCTTTCGATCAATTCTGATCGCACTAGCCAAAATATAGTGCACCAGCCGATGTATAAATAATATAAAAAATATTTTTTTAATTTTTTACTATTATGTTAAATATTTAATTGGGATGTGACCGATCAAAAAAGACTTTACCGATATGTAAAAGTTTTAAAAAGTTTTTATGGACATACTTTTGATAAACCGTAATAGTAACATATTTTAAACCCACATTTAGCATGTTTTTGGGTAATTTAAGCCTTGAATTGTGTAATTTGGTGCTTTTAATCCTTTGTTTTCATGTTTTATACTCAAGAAAGCACCGGAGGATGAAAAGAACGAGAAACGGGCTTAAAACGGACCAAATATGCCAAATCACGAAATCGACACGGCCTGGGCCCAAGCAACATGGCCGTGCCTCCCTAATCAGACCTAAACACGGCCTGGCCACGATTCACACGGCCGTGCCTCCTAACTGCACCCAAACACGGCTGGCCACGATTCTGCGGGCGTGTGCCAAGGCGTGCCCCGCTGTGGAGAAGAGGAATTTCACTCGGATTTGGATACTTAGGGGTAAAGAAACACATTCCAAAAGCCTATATAAACACCCTAGAGGCCAACTTTCAAAGGGGGTCCAGCTAGGCCAAGGAGAGAGAGCCGAAAGATCGAATTGTGTAAATTATTTGAAGAAAGCCAGTTGATTCATATCAAGAAGCGAGTTATACTCAAGACGGAGGATCTCTCTTCAATTCCTTGAGGGGTTTTAGAGTTTTTCTTATGTTTTGTTTTATCTTTTCGTTTGAGATGTATTTTATTATCATTATGAACTAAACCCTCAAATACCTGAGGGGGATGAAACTTAGATGAATCTTGTTATCGTTATTGAACTATATGATAAATATTTGACTTGTTCTTAATTATGTGTTCTTAATTCTTGTGTTGATATTTCGCGGATATTAATTCAAGTTTGATGTGCTTAGGTGGAGGAGCAAAAGTCTCTGCCTAAGAGTAGATCTAGCATAATTAAGCGGAATTGATCGCACGCCTAGAGATAGGGTGACGAGATTTTGCCGGATTAGGGTGAAACCTAATATGGGATTCCATAGATCGAGTTAATGCAATTCTAGGGGTTTTAATTAGAAAGAGATTTCAATTAATCAACCTAGGGTTAGACGTTATTCGCTTCGAGAGAGGGTTTAATATACATTAGGGGATCTTACGGATCAAGTCAAATGAATAAATCGTCTGGTTCAGAGTTAGATAACAAGTGAAGTCTAGGTGGATTCTTCCTTGGGTATTGTTTTAATCAATTGGTTTTTCCCACAAGTATTTCCCTAATTTTATTCTTTTTTGTCTCATCGTCTTTAGCTTAGTAGTTAGTTAATTTTCTAGATTAAACCGATTCACTTCAATTTTAAGGCTAAATAATAAAAAGAAGGTTAGTATTAGTACTTTCGGTTCCTTTGGGTTCGACAATCCAGTCTTGCCACTAAGCTATACTACTGTTCGATAGGTACACTTGCCTCAATCGTTGTTATAGTTAGTTTTTAGGCTCGATCATTCTCATTATAAATTTTAAGACCTTGACATCGCATAAAACAACAATCAAGTTTTTGGCACCGTTGCCGGGGAACTGAAATATTAAGAACACTCAATTTTTATTACTTTAGCCATTTTTATTTTCTGCAATTTTACTCTTATTTTGTTTTCTATTTTTATCTTTCTAAATTTTAGTTTTTACTCCTTGTAGGTACCTCTAGTTTATGACTAGAAGGAACCCGATAGGACCCTTAATTTACGATAGTGAGATCGAAGCAACCGCTCGCAGAAACCGGAGAGAAATTAGGCAAAGTCTACAATACACAGAAGAAGAGCAAGAAAACATCATTAATACCACCGAAGAGATGGCCGAAAATAATCCACCACCTCAAGAGATGGCCGAAAATCATGCTCCTCGAACTATGTATGATTATGCTAAGCCTAGTTTAGTTGGTACTGAATCTAGTATTGTTAGACCTACTATTGCTGCAAATAATTTCGAATTGAAACCTAACATTATACAGATGATACAACAGTTCGTTCAGTTTGATGGTTTTGCAGGATAAGGATCCTAACACACACTTAGAAAAGTTTCTGAAATTCTGCGACACTTTTAAAATTAATGGCGTTTCTAATGATGCCATCCGCCTTCGGTTATTTCCCTTTTCTTTAAGAAATAAAGCTAAACAGTGGTTGCATTCTCTTCCCCGAGGATCAATTACTACATGGGAACAAATGATCGAAAATTTTTTATTAAAATATTTTTCGCCGGCCAAAGCGGCCAAGTTAAGGAATGATATCTCTTCTTTTGTGCAGATGGATTTAGAAACACTTTACGATGCATGGGAGAGATACAAAGATCTTTTGAGAAGGTGCCCACACCATGGATTACCCTTGTGGCTACATGTCCAAACTTTTTACAACGGTGTGAACCCCTCAACTAGGCAGTTAATCGATTCAGCAGCCGGTGGAACTCTGAATAATAAAACACCTGAAGCAGCTTACGAATTTATAGAGGAGATGTCACTGAATAACTATCAGTGGCAAGTCACAAGGACAAAGCCCACGAAAGCTGCCAGTGTTTTCAACCTCGACGCAGTAACCATGCTATCGAATCAGGTAAATGTGTTAACTAAAAAATTCGATGATTTGTGTAATTCCTTGCAGGTACAACCCGTTATGCAGTGCGAAACAAGTGGAGGTGTGGCGAATCCTGAGTACCCACCCTACGGACATGGCATAGAAGGCGAACAAATGAACTATGTAAGTAATAATTTCAGATATCAAAATAATCCTTATAGCAATGCTTACAATTCAGGTTGGAATAACCACCCCAATTTTTCATGGGGTGGTCAAGGAAATCAAAGACAACAACACCCTCCAAATTTCCAACAGCAGCAGTACCCACAGGATAAGAAACCGAACCTTGAGGAGATCTTCGACAAAATATATAGCAAAGAATGAAACACGTTGCCAAAGTATAGAAACAAAACTTGCAAAACAAGAAGCATCGACATAAGAGCTCAAAGATCAAATTGGGCAAATCACCAAGATCTTGACGGAACGACCGCAAGGTAGATTGCCAAGCAACACTGAAACTAACCCAAGGGAGCAAATTCAAGCCATATCAACTAATGATAATGTAAGGTTAGATGAGCCTCATTTAAGACAAGAAAATGTGGTATAAGAGGGTAAGGTTGAGGAAGAAAGTAAAAAGCCAAAACTGGTAATTAAAAAGTACCAACCTCGTATACCATACCCCGAGGCGATGAAGAAAGACGACACAGAGGAACAGTTCGGTAAGTTTCTTAAACTTTTAAAGAAATTACATATTAACTTACCATTACTTGAAGCTCTTTCGCAGATGCCATTTTCAAGGAAATTCTTAAAAAAGCTTTTGAAAAACAAGCAAAAGCTCGACTAGGAATCACATGTGGAACTCAACGCAAAGTGCTCAGCAATTCTCCAAAATAAATTGCCACAAAAATTAAAAGATCCAGGGAGTTTTACAATTCCATGCTTAATCGGTAGTTTATCTATTGATAATGCGTTAGCTGATTTAGGGGCAAGCATAAATGTCATGCCTTATAAAATGTTTAAACAACTTGGTCTAGTGAAACCCAAACAAACTAGGATGAGCATTCAACTAGCTGATAAAACTGTTAGAATTCCTAGGGGTATAATCGAAGATGTGCTAGTAAAGATTGATAAATTCGTATTCCCAGTAGACTTTGTTGTTTTAGACATGGATGAGGACAATAGCATCCCATTAATTCTAGGAAGGCCCTTTTAGCAAATCGCCGGGACTAAAATTGATGTCGACGCAGTGAACTCATACTACTGTGTAGGTGACAGAGACAGTCACACTCTTGAGCTCTCGATTCGATTAGAACATCGAGCAAACAAGGTGAGAAAGTAAATTCTATTGATAACCGTTCGCTTAACCCTTCTTTGTAGGAAGCACCACAAAAGAACATAACTAAACCCGATCCTAGACCCAATGCCAACAAGGAAACAACTCATGAGGATCGAAGGGATCAAGTTGATGAACTAGACGAGTGGAAGACACATTTCAAGGAAACACTAGGGATAAACGAAGAGAAACCAAGGGAACCACCAGACGAGCTCGTAGGAGTGACAAATCACTTTAAAATAGGAGACCAGGTATTGTTAGATAAAGCAGACCCTCGAATATCTCCTCCTGACCCTAATACAAACAAAGAAATCCCTTTTAGGGTAATCAGTGTTTTTCCATACGGAACAGTAGAGGTAAGTAATCCTATTTTTGGTACTTTCAATATAAACGCATCTCGACTTGAACTCTATCATCATAATGAAACTGATAGCATGAGGAAGGACTTACAACTCCTCAAACCACCTTGATGATGCAAACGAGAGGTACGTCTAGCTTAAGACTTTAAACGAGCACTTCTCGGGAGGCAACCCGAGCACTAACTCCATTACTCTTTCTATTTTATTTCATTTTATTTTCACTCTTAATTCTCCTTTGCAGCAACTAACTATAAACTAACCAAGGCCAATTTCCATACCACACGGCCCCACACACGGCCGTGGCCGTGGCCGTGTGGATGCACTGAATCTCCGTACTGACATGGCAAAGACGGTACGAGTCAGGACGGATCGTATCTTCAAATCACGGACCCAACTACCCCGCCACGGTCGTGTAACATGGCCGTGGCCGACACTGGGGGAAGACACACGGGCTCTAACTAACTAGCCACGGCCGTGCGACGCGGTCGTGGTTGACACTGTTTGATTCCACATGGGCGTGGTGACCACGAAACGAGCGTGGGAGAAACGAACGAAACACAACACGGCCGTGCGATACGGCTGTGTGACCCAACACGCCCATGGTACACGGGCGTGGGGATGTACCAGCTTTGAAAATTCTATTTAAAACACCCATTGCCCCCTTTTCTCACCCACTCCCCATCCCTTTTCCCTACTCACATTCACCCCCCAACCCCTCCATTCTTTCCGCTATTCCTCCATCTACAAAGCCCTTGAGCTACACCACATCCATGTCGAAGAAACGGAAGGATCCAAGCACAGTCTCCCTGTGGGAGACCAATCTATATAACTTCATGCCGGCCGCTTCAATTATTCGACAAGCCAAGGGTCTTTGAGACCATTCTATTTTTCTTTTTCCTTTCTCTTCTTCTTTATTTTCTTTTTTTTTTTATTTCTCTTATGTTTAATTTAGTTTATTTTATCTTAGTTTCTTGGTTTTAGGTTCTAAAGGCTGCTAGGGAAGCACCCCACCACGACCACTGCCAACACCACCGCGGCCTTAGAAATCACACCCCCTCGCGAATCATCCAACAATAAGGACCCTTCGGTCCATTAATCTTGTCTTTTAATTTTATTTCAATTTTTATTTTCCTTCCCTTTAGCTTGCTTTTCTTTAAATAAATAGTTAGTTTATTTTGAACTTTTCTTAGTTTTTCCTGGCTATTTCTTCACGGGCTACCCAATCTCTTCATTTAGCGCAGTAATAGTGGGCAGCCCCCAAACCACCACCAGAGACGCCTCATCAAACTTATCTTTCACCTCCAACGCAAGGATTTCATCCATAATTCAGGGAGTTTCACTTTCCTCCATATCTTTTGATTTCTACTTAAATTGTTTATATATATATATCTTTGTACATTGAGGGCAATGTACATCTTAAGTGTGGGGGGTGAACAACCTAAAAAGGTGCCTAATGTTTTTCATTATTCTCAAACTCCTGAAATTAGGTGCCAAACTTTTTGCATTATTCTCAAATGCTGAATTATGTCTTTGTTCTTAAGTAAGTTTCTCATATTATGATTAGAATGAAATTTCCTGTGAATTATGATTTTTATTGATATATTTCAGATTAAGTAATTGATAATTATGCATTGATGACTTATACTTTAAGATACTATAGAGTCAAGCATGATAAGTCTATTTTTCTGAATTAAAAATTTTTCTAGGTTGTCTACCTGAATTTGAATATTACTTTGAAGTCTGAAATTTAGCGAGGATGACATCAAAATACCCATAATTTTTGTGAGATTTTGAGCCTTATAGAGCATATATTCTTTTTATTGCTCACTTTTTGATTATGAGTATGTCAACATTGATTTGTTATTCTAGAACTTGCACCGATTATACATGTCGAGACCACACCCTTGATTTGATATACAGAGATGATGAAGGCACCTAGGTTTTAACCCACTCACTCCACTAAAAAGCCTACCCATTTTATTAACCCCTAGTGAACCCCGTTGATCCTAACAACCCTTTTTATTGACTCACCCACTAATATTATCCCAAAACCCTTTGTTTTTGTTATCACCATTCCTTTTGACTACCATTATATCGAGATTTGATTCGATCGATTGCCTATTGATTTCGATAGTAAATTCATCAATTATTATATATATGTGACTTGTTCTTAAAAAAAAACCGAAGTATATTCATTATTAAGTTCTATGTTCTATGAGCTCAAAACAGTTAAATTCACATCTTTAGAAGAAGCTCGTGTTATTATTAGTGTTATGAGTTTTCAATTGATGTAATTATTTATATTCAGTTCATTGTTTCTAGTTAGGTAATTTGTCAGGTCAATCTCGATTCTAACCTTCTAATTCAACTTATATCCACACCTTAACCCAAGCCCCGTTACAACCCTATTAAAGACCTTTTGATTTGTGTATTATCTCATATTATAGTGGTGGAGATGTGATTCTCATGCAAGCCTATGGGATTAACTTTTCATGTTCGACTTATGAGTGCTTAATTTTTGAACCTTAAACACCTCGAGTGATTTGAGTGAGTCTTTAGTGAGGATGTCAATCCTTGTCAATTTTAAATCAGAGGTAATTATTTAGATGAGGGGAAACACCTATGTTTTCATGCTACAAAATGTATGAATTGGATTGTTTGAATCTTTAGGACTCTTTGGGTTGAATTATCCATGTATGAATTATCTTTGAATTATGATGAAACATTATTGATGAATATTATGAATCAAGAAAGTTCGTTTTAATCATGAGTTGAGAATTTTACTTGAGGACAAGCAAAAGCTTAAGTGTGGGGGCATTTGATAAACCGTAATAGTAACATATTTTAAACCCACATTTAGTATGCTTTTGGGTAATTTAAGCCTTGAATTGTGTAATTTGGTGCTTTTAATCCTTTGTTTTCATGTTTTATACTCAGGAAAGCACCGGAGGATGAAAAGAACGAGAAACGGGCTTAAAACGGACCAAATAGGCCAAATCACGAAATCGACACGGCCTAGGCCCAAGCAACACGGCCGTGCCTCCCTAATCAAACCTGAACACGGCCTGGCCACGATTCACACGGCCGTGCCTCCCTAACCAGACCCAAACACGGCCTGGCCATAATTCACACGGGCGTGTGCCAAGGGCGTGCCCCTGCCGTGGAGAAGAGGAATTTCACTCGGATTTGGATACTTAGGGGTAAAGAAACACATTCCAAAAGCCTATATAAACACCCTAGAGGCCAACTTTCAAAGGGGGTCCAGCTAGGCCAAGGAGCCGAGCCAGAAAGATCAGAATTGTGGAAATTATTTGAAGAAAGCCAGTTGATTCATCTCAAGAGGCCGGAGTTATACTCAAGACGGAGGATCTCTCTTCAATTCCTTCAGGGGGTTTTAGAGTTTTTCTTATGTTTTGTTTTATCTTTTCTTTTGAGATGTATTTTATTATCATTATGAACTAAACCCTCAAATACCTGAGGGGGATAAAACTTAGATGAATCTTGTTATCGTTTGCTGAACTATATGATAAATATTTGACTTGTTCTTAATTATGTGTTCTTAATTCTTGTGTTGATATTTCGCGGATATTAATTCAAGTTTGATGTGCTTAGGTGGAGGAGCAAAAGTCTCTGCCTAAGAGTAGATCTAGCATAATTAAGCGAAATTGATCGCACGCCTAGAGATAGGGTGACGAGATTTTGCGGATTAGGGTGAAACCTAATATGGGATTCCATAGATCGAGTTAATGCAATTCTAGGGTTTTAATTAGAAAGAGATTTCAATTAATCAACCTAGGGTTAGACGTTATTTCGCCGAGAGAGGGTTTAATATACATTAGGGGATCTTACGGATCAAGTCAAATGAATAAATCGTGCAGTTCAGAGTTAGATAACAAGTGAAGTCTAGGTGGATTCTTCCTTGGGTATTGTTTTAATCAATTGGTTTTTCCCACAAGTATTTCCCTAATTTTATTCTTTTTTGTCTCATCGTCTTTAGCTTAGTAGTTAGTTAATTTTCTAGATTAAACCGATTCACTTCAATTTTAAGGCTAAATAATAAAAAGAAGGTTAGTATTAGTACTTTCGGTTCCTTTGGGTTTGACAATCCGGTCTTGCCACTAAGCTATACTACTGTTCGATAGGTACACTTGCCTCAATCGTTGTCATAGTTAGTTTTTAGGCTCGATCATTCTCATTATAAATTTTAAGACTTTGACATCGCATAAAACAACGATCAACTTTCATATTTAAAATATAATAATAAACTCGCTCACCTGATATCAAAGAAAAAATCTCCGCTCGCCATTCAGATTCTTTTATAAATAGAGAGAAGTTAAATCCCTAAAATTTGATGATGGATTTTTATTATTAATTTCGAATTTATATAAATGATATAATTTTATTTTTGAGTTGAGTCATTTATATAATTGATAAATATTTTATATTTAAAATTTATTTAGAATCATCCATTTGATATTTGTAAATATATTTATATACATATATTAAATATTTTTTTAAATACTGATAAATTCAAAATGATACACCGAAACAAACTGGTACCGGTACGTACCAATTCCAGTAGGAAAACAATGCGCCCACTAGTGCGGTACTGACTACCTTGTCAAAAACTCAAATATTACTATTATTAAATTAAAAAAATTATTAAAAAAACTAGTAAGAAACTATTATCAAATACTAGTAAGAATCGTTTAGGACTAAGATTATTTATTTCTTTAGAGTTCATCTTAAACTGATAGAACGTATAAGTATTGAATGGCAAAATTTGTTATTAGGTCAATAAAAAAATTTCACGTCAAACTTCTGTTATCAACTTAACAGTGGTAACTAAAAAAATCTAATTTCGAAAACTTTAGTGATATTGAAAAAAAAATATATTTGGGTGACCAAAATAAAAATATTTTCATAGTTGAGTGATCATTCATGTAGTTTATAACAGCCACATCGTCCAACCATTTCAGACTTAATGACATAATGATTAAAAAACCGAATTCGGATAATTTAGTGATCAAATTAAAAATTTTCATAGTTCGGTGATGAAAATAGAAACACGAGAAAAATTTAGTGACTAATTAAGTAATTTAGGCAGTAAAATATCATGGTGTTGATATGCCTGCAAAGGGCGAAAAGGCCCAAGAATTTGCATTTTATCCGTTGCTGAATGCATAAGAAAAGGCCGAATGTTGAATTAAGATAATTGTTCATTGATATTTTACCATTTAAATGATTTGTTGCATTTACTGCAGGGAATCTGACTAGAAACTTGACCAATATATTGAACATTGTGAGCCCAGTGGGGTCAGCTAATCCATAAAAAGTTCCAATACCTTACTTTCGTCTACTGATAAATTTCTATATTTTTGTAAATTTATTTTTATTTTTAGGATTTTAGTTTTTTTTACATTTTAGATTTTAAAATTTAAGCCTAACTATTAACACTGTTAAAATTATTTTATCAAATTCAGATTTATTATAAAAGTATTTTTTTAATTACATAATTAGCAAGTGAGTATTTTTTTTACTTTAAATTGTCGCATTAACATATTTAACAAAAAAAAAGTGTTAATAACTAAATCTAAAATGACTAAATTTTTAAAAATAAAAATACAAAGACTAAATGTCAAATTTATGAAGAATATAAAGACTACACCATCTCGATACAGAAAATGATAATAATTTAGATCAATTATTATTCAGGCCAAACTCAATTATTATTGTTTTTTCTAGTCATTTTTTTTATTTATAGGGTGGAAGTATTGTATACACTTTCCAACAATAGAGGTGGTTGAAGTGTACAAGCAAAAGTAAAAAAGAAGGTTACCTACGGCGACGGTGTAAAGGAATCACTATTTATGCAAATTTAAATCATAATAGCTAATTACATCATGCTTACTCTAAAGTCTTTCAGTTTACACTTAAAAATTACTTTCATTCCAAATATTGTTAGAATAGAAAATTAATATAAGATATTTGTTAACGCAATTCAGATACAACGGTGTTATGTTTATATAGTCTTGCCCAGTGAATAATTTTATTCAACAATTATTCAGATCACTTATCTGTTTAAGCCTAATCTACCCTTGCACAAAGGAGTAGTTGCAGCCCCAATATCATCCTAATTGTTACAAATCACTTACCCAATATACCTCACAATACATTCAATAAATCCCTCCAAACAATACCTAAAAAAGTACAACAAAATAACCATCAGACAAAAAACAACAAATTGTAAACAAAAACACTAAAAAAAACTGCTTTGTCGTGATTTACCAAGGGAGAATGAAGCCTATTTACAGACTATTATAATAGCAAGATAAACTCCACGATAGTTCCTTATAAAAACTCCCTTGAATAAATATGATATTTATATCTAAAAATTAGTTTTTTAATAATCAAGATATAATAAGATTTCCATGCTAATTAAACCACCTCAAGGAAGTCGATTGAGAGACTTAGGGCCCGTTCTCCATTCCATCTGTGATGGACTTTTCTACAAAAAAGTCATTTTTCTTAAAAAGTAATAAAGAACAGGTATCAGTGGGGAAATTTTTTTAACGTTTCTTAAGTACTTTTTCACAGATGAAGAAGTAGAAAATTTTAGCTTTTCTCAGTGTAAAAGTACTTTTGGCTGGTGTTTTACTTTTATAACCTTATTATTTCTTCTTCCAAATAGACTTAGAACACTTCTCTTTTTTTCCCCTTTTCTCTTTTGTCTGATTTTTCCTTTGGTTCTTTGTTCCTCTTATCCACGGTGAGTTTATCTTTTTCTAAAGAAAATGGATGGAGAAAATTGTGGGTCTATTTATCTACCCCATTAAAATAAAGCAAGCAAGAAGAAAGCGCTAAGTATTTGTAGCTGAGCTGAATACGTGAGCTTTTATTTCAATTTGCAATTTCAAGAAGTTTTTTCTTTCTATTTTTTGCTTTTGTTGTTTTAAGAACAGTGGTAAGATTAGAAAGCCTGCTATTAATAAGGGTTGTAACAAGAGGAAGAACATCTGGGTTGTTCACTTCATAATCATTGAAATTTTGACATTGTACCATGTTTACCAATGAACTCAAAACTACAAAGCCCCAGATTGAAGTGGGTAAGTGTAATATAACTTAGTTTCAGTCATACAAACATTCACGAATTTACAATGAGAATTCTCCATCCTCTTTGAAACACTTTGTTTTCTCTTAACCTCTCTTCATTCTTCTTCATGCATTCTCTCTTATTAATTCTCTGTTAAAATTCCTTCCATATTTCTCTGTTTGTCTTGTTGTGGGATTTTTTCCCTTGTGAGTTTAAAGTTTTCTGTTAAGTCCGTTGCTTCCAATCCAGATTTGAACTCTACCCACTTCCCAATTGCCTGTTTTCCAGCCTAATAAATCAAGGGGGAAAATGAAAAAGAAGGTTCTAAATCTTTGATTCAAATCTGTGTTCTTCATGTTGTTTGGTGGTTTTCTAGAACTGGTTTCTCTTCACTGGGGGCTTGCTGCAACTTTCCAGGTAAAAAAGAAAAAAAAAAGAGAGTCTTTTTCATTATGTTTTATTTTACTTTGATTTGTTTTAATGTGGTTTTTTGGGATTTTAATGTATATATTTGGATTTTTGGATTGTAGGGAGAATTGGGTGTTAAATTCAACATAAAGCAACTTTTTTAATGAGTTAAGATGGCGTTCAAATCTAAGATAAAATGGGTTGCATTATTTGTATTGACTCTATCTTTGGCATCGTTGGTTGCTCATCTTTCAATGACAAAGTTTTCAAGTATGAATTTAGTCCAGTATAGTGCAAAAGAGGCTTTAAGCCATGATTTTCCTAATACTGGATCACCAGTAAGTTATATATATTTTCGGATTTGAAGAACAAATGCTTTTTCTTCATCTGTTTGCTTGTATGATTTGTTGGTTTGATGCTGTTTATTTGTTCCTAAGTTGAAGACTAGAAGAAATAAGAGGCTATGGGGTGCTGTGAGGTCTCTGGAGTCTTTGCAACCACATGCAAACCCCAGAAGTAGCTATCCTGGTAAAGGGTTTTGCTCAAACTACTTAATTATGTAGTTATGCTTTTATACTGCCAAAAAACCATAATGCTGAATGTCGGATAGGGGTACATGTTTGACATGAGTAAATTTTTGAATTTTTCATCACTTCTTCATGTATTTGGAGGGTTTTTGAAGGGTCATATCGCCTACCATGTCTGAAAATGTGTTAGACATAGTTGTTGGACACTGGCAACATAGACATAATGTGTCCATGTATTCAAGAGGTTGTCAAATTTATATGTTTTTTTATAATGAAGTAATGATAGATTTATCTTTGTTGTCTAGGTGATGATAACAGGCTAACTAGATCTTGCACCGTTTTTTAATTTGGATAAGAATTTTAGCTTTCTTAGTTATGATATACCCCTGATTTGACATCTTAATGAAAAGCCATGATCAGTAGAAGAAGCTGGACCGATGATTATCTATGCAATTTCAAAAAGTTTAGAGCACTATTAAATTTTGAAATGGCATCGATAAATTGTAATGTCCTAGACCATGTTGGTTGATTCCTATCTTGAAATCAATTGAGAGATAGATTTCATCATTTGGTTTGCGAGGACCGCTGAATGCTCCCATGACGTGGACTAACCACTAATGTTTTTGTATTTCTTTTTCTCGTTATTGGCAATGGAACTCTTTTTCTTCCTTCACAGTTCTTGATGACTGAGGTGTATATGAGATTATTCATGTTCTTGTTTGAAGGGTAGAACTCTGCTGTTTCAAGAGTTGGGACTTAGGTTATACCAACATATCTACATCTTCAGCTTGTATAAGAAGTTTTGCTCTGATGATGATGATGAGAAATGTCCATTAGGTTTATATTTGTGTTTTTTAAATCTAAGTTTGTGACAAAAGCAATATAGCAGTGGCAGGTAATTTAATGAGCTGCTGATAGTACAATTTTCTTTGTAATTTCCATGATCTATCTTACTGCAATTCCTCATTTTTCTTGAAGTTCTCATTCCTGGACATGAGCGTGGAGATATGATCCTCCTAATACATGAAAACTTGGAAAAACTTGAACATACCTGTATCCAACATCTACAATCGAATCCAAGTAACATAGTTTATGGTAACTCTTAATAATATTTTTACTACATAAGTTTGATCAGAATTGCAATATTCTGTTCACTTTCCAATTAAATAAAACTGCTACTTCTTGTTTGGCTGTCCTTGTTGCTTGATAATTGAATATCTTTCAATTAAGTAAAATTTTTAGTATTTATATTTGGTATATAAATATTATCCTTTTTTGAAACTTTAATCCAAATATATGTAATATTTTAATTTGTTACGTTTATGTTTTCTATGTTATGTTAATATCTAATATGAGTTTTACAAATGTGTTAAAAGCATTAAAAATAAAAAATAATTTTTAAAATAATACAATTGTGTCAATATCTAATTACAAATATTTAATTATTATATTTAAATATTTAAATATAGTTTATATATTCTAATTAAATTTAATAAATAATTAATATTAATTACTTAGAAATATTTAAAATTAATATTATATATTAAAATATTAACAATAAATTATAATAAATTATTTTTTATATTTTTGCTAAAATATCATAATATTAACTAATTTGAACATTATTTAAATATATATTTGTTACTTTATAATATCATGTCTAAAATAGACATTTTACTTCTCAAAAGTACTTCTCAAAAGCATTGCCAAATCCAAGTCGACTTATGCTTTTATTTTGTCAAATATATCACACTCAAGTGGACCGAATTTAACTTAATCGAAAGAGGTAGAAGGCCCAACATGATGGCCCAAATAGAGAAACAATTTTATTATAACAAGACATGGAATGAGCAACAATAATTTTCCCAAGTGAATTTTACAATTGTTTTGATTGAATATACCTTTTTCTTAACTTTTTCAGCTAAATTAATACCATCAATTCATATTTTTTTATCATTAATTTTCAAAAATAAATGTTACTTTTAATCAATATTACAGATTCCATACATATAATCAAATCATGTATAATATTTTTAAACAAATATGCTTAAAATTTTAATATTAAATTAAAATAAAAAATATTAACATGATTTTTTTAAAAAGTTAAAATACTTTTAAAAGGATTAACAAGACTATTTTAAAACAACTTTATTTTTTTCAACTTTTATAAAACTTTACATAAATGCTTTAAATGTGTTTAAAATAGATTAAAAACATATTACTATTTGTTAAATAAATGTATATACATATTAAATATATTTTCTATTGTATTGTATTTAAATAAATATTCCATTTAAAAAGTTAATTATATTATATTATAAATAAATATTTTAAATTAAGCACACACAATCAACTCATGTATCGCATGGGCTAAAAATTAATTACATTATATTATAAATAAATTATATGAATTTAATTATGAAAATTTATTTATATTGCAATTGGATATGATAAAAAGAGGGGAAAGAATAAGTATTAAATTGCTTCAAAGAGTTTAGTATGTAATTTAAATTTAAATGTTTTAAAAGGATATTTTGATTAACCACATTTACTAGTTAATTTAGACTTTATACTTTGATAGATAGATAGATATTACAATTGAGTATAAAAAGGAAATAATAAGTCCTAAACTGTTTCTAATATAAAATTAAATGTTTTAAAAGGATTATAATGTTTGAACACATGTCATCTAAGATATTTAAGAGCTCTAACTAGTGTTTTAATCATGCGTCAGAGATTATTATATCAATAAACAATGGATTAGTAATTGGTAGACTAGCTGTGTATTTTTTTTTATTCCACAACTAGCATTAAAAAAATTTCATGTATCTATTTTTTAAAATATTTTTTTTATATTTCACTATACCTTTACAGGACACTTGCTAACCCCCTGACTCTCCTTATGGAGTTTAAAAATGTCACGCCCCAAAATTTAAAGGGTTAATTGAAATAATTAATCAAGAAATTGAATCAGCTTAGTGGTTAACTAGTTAGTGCCTTCTTAGAGATCTTAGGTTCAAGCTCCACTCCCCTTATTTTCTCTTCAGCAAATCATGATAAAAACCACATTAAAACATATATTGTTGGGAATAAAAACTAATAAGAAATGGATAGCAACCTAATGGTTAATCATTAATCTCTCCCTCTTAGTGATCTAGGTTTGAGCCACTCCATCCCCAAATCCATTTTATTTTTATTTTCGACCCAAAAATTTGGGATAATTACCCTTGCCACCCTAGGGTTTCCAAATCCTAAACTATTTAACCCTTATTTTCCCAATTGAATTAGATTTTCCCCTTTTCAAATCCTAACAAGATTTCTCTCCATCTTTTTTTTATTTTTTCTCTTACTTCTTTTCTTTTCTCTTTTTTACATAAAAATTTACATAAAATCATGTATAATATTTTTAAATAAATATGCTTAAAATTTTAATATTAAATTAAATTAAATTAAAAAATATTAACATAATTTTTTTTTAAAAGTTAAAATATTTTTAAAAGGTTTAACAAGAATATTTTAAAACAACTTTATATTTTTCAAATTTTATAAAACTTTACATAAATGCTTTAAATGTGTTTAAAATAGGTTAAAAAATGCTTCTATTTGTTAAATAAACGTGTATACATATTAAATATATTTTCTATTGTATTGTATTTAAATAAATATTCCATTTAAAACTTCACTTAGGTAAAAATTTGAAATTTGTTTTAAGAATTTTTAAAGCTTCATTTAAAAAATTTAAAGTTATTAAATATATTTTAAATTAAACACACTATCACATGAGCTAAAAACTAATTATATTATATTATAAATAAATTATATGAATTTAATTATGAAAATATATTTATATTGCAATTGGATAGGATAAAAAGAGAGGAAAGAATAAGTCCTAAGTTGCTTCAAAGAGTTTAGTATGTAATTTAAATCTAAATGTTTTAAAAGGATATTTTGATTAACCACATTTACTAGTTAATTTAGACTTTATACTTTGATAGATAGATAGATATTACAATTGAGTATAAAAAGGAAATAATAAGTCATAAATTGTTTCTAAAAATTCTAATAATTAATATAAAATTAAATGTTTTACAAGGATGATAATGTTTGAACACATGTCATCTAAGATACCTAAGAGCTCTAACTATTGTTTCAATCATGCGTTAGAGATTATTATATCAATAAACAATGGACTAGTATTTGGTAGATTAGCTGTGTATTTTTTTTATTCTACAACCAGCATTAAAAAATTTCCATGTATCTATTTTTTAAACTATTTTTTTTATATATTTCATTATACCCTTATAGGACACTTGCTAACCCCCTGACTCTCCTTGTGGAGTTTAAAAATGTCACGCCCCAAAATTTAAGAGGTTAATTGAAATAATTAATCAAGAAATTGAATTGGCTTGGTGGTTAACTAGTTAGTACCTTCCTAGAGATCTTAAGGTCAAGCTCCACTCCCATTATTTTCTTTTCATTGGATAGTAACTTAATGGTTAAGCATTAGTCTCCCCCTTATAGTGATCTAGGTTTGAGTCAATCCATCTTATTTTTATTTTCGACCCAAAACTTTGGGATAATTACCCTTGCCATCTTAAGGTTTTCAAACCCTAAACAATTTAACCCTTCTTTTCCCAATTAAATTAGATTTTCTCCTTTCAAATCCTAACATCCTTTTTATTGTTGAATATTTTTGCTTATCGAATCAAATCAATCTTCGCTCGACTCGTTTTTCCTACCGGTTGTCAATTTCACCATTGATAGCATACGTTTCTTTTCATCAAAAGTTTGGTAAGTACATTTGTTTCAATTTGTAGAACTCGTAAATTCCACATAACACCGATCCACATTAATCTTTTAATTAGATTTAGATCTTTTGCGATTCTTGCCGAAATCTTCCATTAATCTTGATTGAATCTTGATACCCAACGTTAACTCGTGTATAAATATCGTTTGAAGGACCCGTTTTAGGTGCATCAAATCAGATTTGATTGTGAGAGACGTCGTTCGGGCTTCCGATGAAAGGTGTGTGTTCTTTTACAAGCAAATCAGGACAAACTGTGCCTAGGATAAGGGTCACATGGCCCGTCACACGGTCATGTACCTCTGGAACCCTAGGATAGTTCGAATATCACCCAGCCTGCCACACGACTGTGTCTCCCTTGTAGGTAAATTTTTGCAATTGCCACACAACCATAGTCTATTACATGCGTTGGCCACACGATTGTGTAACCCCCCCCACACAGCCTGGCCACACGGCCGTGTGCCCTCTGTTTTACAGTTTTACCCAGAAATTTAAGTTATGTGCAGTTTAGTCCCTGGATATTTCCTGAACTGTTTTTAGTGTTTTATTTCATTCAATTGAGCCCTTGATAATATGGAAAATGTTAGAATCCATGTTTTGATTGACTAAATTACTATTATATATGCATGACATGTAATAGCCCGTTTTCAGTGAAATCAGAACAGTGGTTTCGGGACCACGAATTTAAGGTCGGAAGAAAATTTATTTTAATATTATTTGATATTCTATGGTATGATAGGAATGTCGTATGAAAAGAAATTTTCCCGATTACACATCTAATTTGTTAAAAAGGACTAAATTTGTTAAAAAGGACTAAATTGAAAAAGGTGCAAAACTTGTTAATTAAAAGAAATAGTGATTAAATAGCTTAACCAATAAATAAGGAGGGACTTAATGCATAAATATGCCAAAATCAAATGGCTGGGCGGCATAAGCCTTAAAAAGATGATAAAATTGTGTGAACTAAGGGCAAAATTGGAAATTTTGCCAAATTTAGTGAAATAAATGAGAAATTAAAGTATTCTAGACATTTCATCACCATTTTCAGTTCTAAAAACAGACATTGAAGAGGGTTTAAGTTGGGTTTTCAATTCTTGCCTCATGTAAGTCAAATCCTCACCCGTTTCTTGAAAATTTTATGTTTTTGTGATTGTTACAATTAGGTCCAAGTAACCTTTAACTTGGTTTTTGATTTTATTGAAAATTTTGGAAGCTACCATTGAAGAGTTCATATGATTTTAGTTATTAGATGATGAATTTTAGGTGTTGATGGGTATTTAAAAGTGTTTTATTAAATAATTTTGAAGAAAACATGATTTAGGGATTAAATTGAAAAGATGTTGAATTCATGGAAAATTATGAATTTTATGGAATTCATGGGATTTCTATTATCATGTATAAGAATTTCTAGGCTTGTAATGAAGATTAATTTTCATGAATTTCATTTTCCAAGCCTAGGGGCGAAATCAAAATTAATTAAAAGTATAGGGGCAAAATGGTACTTTTGCCTAAAATGTGCATTGGATTGAATTGTATTAAATTGAGTTAAATTTACTCGTATATATCCGAATAGACCTTCAACAAATCTTCTATTTCTTTTATAATTTCAGCATAACTGGTTTGTGATGCCGAATTTGGATCTTGAGACCAATTAGAATATCTCACCTGGTTTGGTGATTGTGTTCCAAATGGTTGTTTTACCATTGGATATGGTACATAATATCCCTGGTTAGGATAAAATGGTACTTGAGCAGGTATATTAATAAATCCTTGTTTAGGACTTATTGTTTTCCCTTTGTTGGGTTTTTTATGGGGATCGAGGAAAACAAAAAGTATCAGATTAGTAGATTCTCGTATACGAAAAAGTGTCAAGGTAAGATCGTGTAACTAAATTGTGTACATTTATATGTATGAATTAAATGTTGTATTTGTGAATGTTGAATTGTGTAATTGTTATGTTTATGAAATTAATCATATATCCGAAAATGCTCGATAAATTAATCATATACATGAAAATCGATTGTATACAGGGTTCCCGCATTGGTTGTGTTCTTGCATGTGTTGCAGTCACACCATAGCTCGAATGAGCATCCCGTTATTAGTACTCATGAGCTTTCCGTTATATGGTTCTTGCGAGCTTCCCGTTATAGCTCTTCGGAGCGTCCCGATAGGTTGTGATCCTACATGTGTTGTGGACACACCTTAGCTCTTATGAGCATCCCGATATATGGCTCTTCGTGAGCTTCCTTTTAATTGGCTCTTTGTGAGCTTCCTAATATGGCTCGCTTGAACTTCCCGATATATGGCTATCCGGAGCTTCACGATTAATGGCTCTTAGGAGCTACTCGTTATAGGCTCGCATGAGCTTCCTGAATATGGCTCTTATGATCTTCCTGTTTTAGCCCGGATGAGCTTCCCGTTTATGTGCTTTTATAAGCACTCCCGAATATGAGTTGACGGATTTACCGTATTGTACACTTTGTGTGTACTGCCTATGTACCCATCGATATTTTAAACGATTCAACGGGTAAAGTTTCGGTATGAGATGATATGAATTCAAGATGAATTACTATGGGAAATACTTGAAATACAAAGATATGATATGTACATGTTCATTGGATACTTGAAGTGATAAATACATATATGTGGAAATTGAATATTGATGAGTTCATCCATGTTTCTTGGTATTTATGTGAATTATATAACTAACATGTTTGTTGAGGATGTATGTGTATTTAGGTTATTGATTTAATTGATTTGGATGCACTTGTATGTTTATTTTAAAAGAAAATAAATGGTAAGTTAATTTTCCCGTTATACGAACTTACTAAGCATTGAATGCTTACTCTGTTTTATTTCTTCTGTTTTATAGTACTCAAAAGCTCGTAAAGGTTGGAAGCGGGTCGGAGCAAGATCACACTATCCTTCAGCTCATTTTGGTATAATTAGTAAAATTATCTTTGGTATAATGGCATGTATAAGCTAAGGTAGGCCAAATGATGAAATGGTTTGGTTGTAACTAGCCATTGGAATGGCTAATGATAACATATTTTGATGTATGTATGTATGACACTTGGTATTGTTTGGTATGTATGTGCTTGGACTTGTTGAATTGGTGCACTAGGTATAAATATGTTAAAATTAACATGTAATCATTTTAATAAGATGGATGTTTGAATAAATGTCATGACATGTCATGCATAAAACTTAAATTTGGCTTGATTTTAATGTCTTGAAATGGTTGGTAAATGTATTCAAGTGTTGATGTAGGTGGAAGAAAAATTGGGTGAGAAAAGTGGCCTAGAAAATAGCCTATTTTTATCCACACGGGTGGAGACACGGGCGTGTGTCTCAGCCGTGTGTGACACACGGCCATGCGCACAGGCGTGTGTCTTGGTCGTGTGTCCCCTGCACCTAATTATTAAAAATTAAATTATTCGCACGGCCTAGCACACGGGCGTGTGGCTTGGCCGTGTGGCCCAAGCCAGAGAGTTAAACGGGTATGGGCACGGGCTAGGACACAGCCGTGTGCCTCACATCGAATGCCCATATGCCTGGTCACACGGGCGTGTGTCCTCTGCACCTAAGGAAAATTTTAAAATTTTGCGAAAAATTCTCTGAGTTCCCGGTTTAGTCCCAACTTGTTTCTAACGCGTATTTTGGGCCTCGAGGACCCATTTAAGGGAAAACATGATTGAATATGTTTGATTTTGGATATGATTAGTAAATGATATGAGCTAACTGTATTTGATCTGTAAACTATGGTAATGCTCCGTAACCCTATTTCAGCGACGGATATAGGTTAGGGGTGTTACATTTATTGGTATCAGAGCTATAGTTTAGCCGATTCTTGGACTAACGTAGCAAGTACGAGTCTAGATATACATGCCATTATATAAATTGTGATAGTGTGATATCTCCTAACCAATTTAAACATGTTTTTCATATAGTAATGTCGTCCAACCGAGCTGAATCCGGGGAAGCTGAGAGCAATGCTCAAGCTTTAGTTCAAAGAGCTGCTTCAAGTAGCAGAAGGCCTGTATTTGAGGGCCGAGGTGAGGAGGCTAAAGAAGCCTTCTTTCAAATGATGAATGAATGGTTCACTGAATTTCTAAGAATAAATCTTGCTGTACAACAACCTCCCCCTCTTGTTCCTTTGATTCCTAATATGCCACAAGGTGCTGAACCTGTTAGAATTGGCAAGCCCCCGGTAGATGAAATTCGTAAATATAGGGCAGAATAATTTAGGGCTACTACTGAAGATGATTCAGAAAGGGCTGAATTCTGGCTAGAAAATACCATCAGGGTTCTGGATGAATTATCTTGCACACTTGATGAATGTTTGAAATGTGCTATATCTTTGCTAAAAGACTCAGCCTACCAGTGGTGGAATACCCTGACTTCTGTTGTACCAAAGAAGAGTGTCACATGGGAATTTTTCCAAAATAAATTCAAAAAGAAGTATATTAGTCAGAGATTCCTGGATTAGAACCGAAAGGAATTTTTAAAACTTAAACAGGGGAACATGACATTATCCGAGTATGAACGAGAATTTTTCAGATTAAGCAAATATGCCAGAGAATGTATCCCGACTGAAGTGGCCATGTGTAAATGGTTTGAAGAGGGATTAACTAAAGACATCAAGCTATTAGTTGGGATTTTAGAATTAAAAGAATTTGTGGTACTGGTTGATCGGGCACATAAAGTTGAAGAACTAAGCAAAGAAAAGAGACAGACAGAGATGGAAGCCCGGACTTCAAGTAAAAGATTTATGAGAAAGTCACAACCGTCGGCTTCAAAGAAATCGAAGAAATATCATGATCGTTCTACAACATCTGCGGGGTATTCTGGGAAAGACTGAGGTACTCAACGCTTTAATCTGAGATCTCCGACCCCATCAGTAGCAAGTGCTAAAAGTGTCGAAAATCCCAAACCTAGATGTAAACATTGTAATAAATTGAATTTTGGTGAGTGCCGTATGAGAAGAGGAGCCTGCTTTAGATGTGGTTCACTTGACCACTATCTCAGAGACTGCCCGAAAAAGCCTGAAAAAGACACTGCTTAGACCTCAAGGCCGAGCAATCCCACCTCGTCACCCCGGTAATGTCAGTGGTAACCGAGGTGCGACAAAAGATTTAACCGTTAAATCTGAAGTACGAGCGCCGGTAAGGACATACGCTATTCGTGCACGTGAGGATACCTCTGCACCCGATGTTATCACTGGTACTTTTTCTCTTCTTGACACTGATATTACTACTTTAATTGACCCTGGTTCAACAAATTCATACATTTGCATGAATTTAGCATTTATTAAAAATTTATCTGTCGAGTCCACTGAATTCGTGGTTAAAGTTTCAAACCTGTAACATCCTAAATTTACGGGCCTATACATTTAGTGTAGGGATAGGTTTACTATGTTAATTTAATTGATAGGGGTCTAAATTTGGGCTTAGAATTAGGCAAAAAGGCCCAGATTAAAGTGGCATCATTAACAGTTAAAAAGGAACAAGTTTTGGGTCGCAAGGAGCCCATGTTTTAGGCCAAATTCAGCACTTTAAATGAAGAGAGGGTGACGCCACACACAAGGAATTAGGGGCCCAAGTATTAATTTTAATGAGGCCCAAATATTTTAATTTAAGTGAGTCAAATTTGGCATTAGGGATTAGTAGAGGTGGACGGCTACAAGGCTATAAAATAGGAGAATTTATGTGGATTTTTAAGTGATAATATCATAGATAAAAAGGAGAAAAGTTAGGAGCTTATCATCAAGGGAAGTGTTGGCCGAAAATCCACCACCTAGAGGAGTGTAAAATTCGGCTACTGCATGGCAAGGAGGGTGCCGAATTTCTCCTCTCTTTTAGCTTAAATTTTAAGGGCATTTTCAGTTTTTAGCAGTAGGTGCCAAAATATCTATAAATAGGGGGGGCTAGCTCCTTGATTCTGACACTGAAAACCCTAAATTTCTCTCCCATTGTGCCGAAATTCCCTAGCCTCTCCCTCTCCAATTTCTTTTCTCCAATTTCTTTAAAAGCCGAAACTCTTCTCCATTTTTTCCTTCTTGTGTCGATTTCTCTAGGAAGCCGAAGCATCCATAGTCTTTTCTTCTATTCATCCTATTTGATAATTAGTTCTATACTTCCGGCATTTAAATCTTCCATGGGCATTGCCGAATCCTCTCTTTAGTGCTAGCCGAATCTCCTATGCTAAGGAAGCTTAGTCGACTAGATCTAAAAGCCGAAAATCATAAGTCTCTAATTTCGGGATTTTAAGGAGAGGCCCTAGTTTCGCATCTTTTCGAATTTTTGAGCAAAGTTGTAGTAAGGGTATCGACATTAATCAGGTGTGTAGATCTCTAACACACTACTAATAAACATGTATGTATGTTTATTTATATATGTTATGGGCTAAAAAGCCGGAATGAGGCTGTGTAGACAGTCGAATGGAACCCTAAAAGGGGTTAGGCAAAGATGCCAGGTACGTAAACATAGAACTCCCTATGTGTATCGAAAAGTATATAAGTCTGTATGATGTTTTCTTTATGTATGTATGCATGGGGTGGGAATGATGATATTGAAGGGGAAGTGCATGATAGGTCACTTGGTGATCGGTGGTAGAAATCCCACATAATTTAAATGAAAGGTCACATAGTGATCGGTGGCGATGCCACGTTAAATGATTCCTAATTAATAGGAATAGGCAGTACGGCTGTCGTTTTGGTGTGTAGCGGATGGAGGGTTGATTGTAGAAATCCCCAAGGTGTGATAGTTGGTACGGGATGGTGTGTAGAGGATGGAAACCTAGGATGGGTTGGGTTTTTCATTATTTATTGTTTATCATGTGATTATGATTGATACCTTTATGCATGGGCCAGGCCCATAATGTGTTTGTGGGCTCAGTCGTTGTGTGTTTTGATATTTATACATCGAGTCTTGGTGACTCACGCTTTCCTTTTCTACTCTTTCCGGATGAGCGGTGAGATCGTGGACATGGGAGCCGAGACGGACTCGAGGGCCATCAAGCTTTGTTTCTATAAATTATTATTTTTAGGATTTCTTTAAGTATTATTTTATTTTTACTTTGGAATTATCAATGTAATAAGGCCCCATAGTTTTATCCAACTAAGTAGTTTTAATGTTCGCAACTTATGAGATTATGTCAAAGGTTTAATTATACTTAATACAAGGTTTTATTTTTAAAATGCCGCTTATTTACTTAAATAATGTCTATTTAATTTATGACTTCCAAAACCAACAAGACAAAATTTTTTAATGTACAACTAGTAGCATGCCGGATCCGGTGAAACGCATGGGCGGGTTTGGGGTGTTACATTTTGTATCGAGCCTAGGTTCAAAACTCGGTTTGTGAAATGGGTCTAGTATCTTGTTTTAAAAAGTTGAAAAAATGTTTTGGATGAAGATATGGCCTTCGAGTCTCACTGGCACCCAATCCACCAGGTAAGTATTCGAACTCCCGATTGTGATATAAATGTGGGCTTAATGGGCCTTATGGGACATAGACTATCTAGGTTAGAACTTGATGGACTCTAGGCTTAGACAAACAACTCTTCAAATCCATAAGACTTAATTTCACTAAACAAAAAACACAAAGCAGTCGCAAGACTAAGGTGTGGCAACAGGCATATGCATGTCTAGGAATAGATCCGGAAGAGCTTAGTATTTAAGCAGTCCAAGTGACTCACCTCCTCTTCGCTGGAATCTTACTTGGTGCGTAGTGACTGTTCACCCTAGCTATAAGGACTTGTTCATGGGCTGAACCCATAATTAAAACCCGAAAAGGACCAACCACCCTATTTTGGCAAACAAAAACCCCTAAGTTTTGTACATTTCCAAAAAGATACACTTGATTTGAAAATGTTTACAGCTATGAAAAATTTACCCAAAAACCCTATGTTTACAAGAGTAACTAGATTTTCCAAAGTGCCCCTGTTTTAAAAAAAAATCAAAATATTCCTGGTTTGTAAATTACCGAAATACCTCCGGATTTCAAAATTACTGAAATACCCCCAGATTTTAAAATTACCAAAATACCCCCGGATTGTAAAATTACCAGAATACCCTCACTTCACGAAATCAACAAGGAACTTTATTATGAAAAATTACGAAAATACCCCTGTAGGATGAAATTACGAAAATACCCCTGGGTAGTGAATCAACGAAAACACCTTTACATGAAAAATGTAAGTGCTTGGATGATTTTTGTATGATGTATGTGTTTTATTTTAGTTAGAGGTTACAAACTTGAGACTGTATTGTGAATGCGAATTCGAAAGAACCACTCTTAAAACTATTATTCATAAGACTGTTAGTGGTTAACTAGTGAAAGAAAACTAATAATCCATAAAATTCTTAATCAGATAAATGCCAATCGGAGGAATGAGTTCAAGGGGTCGAGGACGTCCGCCGCGTGGACGCGGTAGGGAGTAGAATGACCGCGTCCCGAGCCGTGAGGGTCCGCCACGGGTCGAGAAACGAGATGCCGAGGCGCGGCTATAGAAGGAGAATTTCGGGATGAGAGACCTGCTGCTGCTAGTCAGACACAGAAGTGTGCTCGATGTGGTAAATTCCATGAAGGTGAGTGTTGGGCGGGCAGTGGGAAGTGCTTTAGGTGTGGATCTACGGACCACCAAGTTAGAAACTGTCCGCAGCAACGGGGCAGTGAAGGGTCCATAGGTCAAGAGAATGCACCGCCGGGTAGAGGAGGTCAACAACCACCAAGGGGCCGTGGTCAAGGCAATGGTGGCAATGGCACAGGACATGGTCGTGGAGATGCAGGTTATGCTGAGGCGAGGCGGCCAGCCTTGGTCTATGCAGCACGTCGCCAAGGGGACGAGGACGCTCTAGATGCTAACACTGGTGCGTACTCTACCATAGTATACTAAGTGTTTCTTTTGGCTTTAGAATCGGAGTGCGCAGCGAAAGCATAGTGGTAAGACTTGGGTAGTACGATTAATAGTTAGTTGGAAATTTCGAGGACGAAATTTCTTTAAGGGGGTAGAACTGTAACATCCTAAATTTACGGGCCTATACATTTAGTGTAGAAATAGATTTACTATGTTAATTTAATTGATAGGGGTCTAAATTTGGGCTTAGAATTAGGCAAAAAGGCCCAGATTAAAGTGGCATCATTAAAAGTTAAAAAGGAACAAGTTTTGGGTCGTAAGGAGCCCATGTTTTAGGCCAAATTCGGCACTTTATATGAAGAGAGGGTGACGCCACACACAAGGAATTAGGGGCCCAAGTATTAAGTTTAATGAGGCCCAAATATTTTAATTTAAGTGAGTTAAATTTGGCATTAGGGATTAGTAGAGGTGGACGGCTACAAGGCTATAAAATAGGAGAATTTATGTGGATTTTTAAGTGATAATATCATAGATAAAAAGGAGAAAAGTTAGGAGCTTATCTTCAAGGGAAGTGTTGGCCGAAAATCCACCACCTAGAGGAGTGTAAAATTCGGCTACTGCATGGCAAGGAGGGTGCCGAATTTCTCCTCTCTTTTAGCTTGAATTTTAAGGGTGTTTTCGGTTTTTAGCAGTAGGTGCCAAAATATCTATAAATAGGGGGCTAGCTCATTGATTCTGACACTGAAAACCCTAAATTTCTCTCCCATTGTGCCGAAATTCCCTAGCCTCTCCCTCTCCAATTTCTTTTCTCCAATTTCTTTAAAAGCCAAAACTCTTCTCCACTTTTTCCTTCTTGTGCCAATTTCTCTAGAAAGCCGAAGCATCCATAGTCTTTTCTTCTATTCATCCTATTTGAGAATTAATTCTATACTTCCGGCATTTAAATCTTCCATGGGCATTGCCGAATCCTCTCTCTAGTGCTAGCCAAATCTCCTATGCTAAGGAAGCTTAATCGACTAGATCTAAAAGCCGAAAATCATAAGTCTTCAATTTCGGGATTTTAAAGAGAGGCCCTAGTTTCGCATCTTTTCGACTTTTTGAGCAAAGTTGTAGCAAGGGTATCGACATTAATCAAGTGTGTAGATCTCTAACACACTACTAATAAACCTGTATGTATGTTTATTTATATATGTTATGGGCTAAAAAGCCGGAATGAGGCTGTGTAGACAGTCGAATGGAACCCTAAAAGGGGTTAGGCAAAGATGCCAGGTACGTAAACATGGAACTCCCTATGTGTATCGAAAAGTATATAAGTCAGTATGATGTTTTCTTTATGTATGTATGCATGGGGTGGGAATGATGATATTGAAGGGGAAGTGCATGATAGGTCACTTGGTGATCGGTGGTAGAAATCCCACATAATTTAAATGAAAGGTCACATAGTGATCGGTGGCGATGCCACGTTAAATGATTCCTAATTAATAGGAATAGGCAGCACGGCTGTCATTTTGGTGTGTAGTGGATGGAGGGTTGATTGTAGAAATCCCCAAGGTGTGATGGTTGGTACGGGATGGTGTGTAGAGGATGGAAACCTAGGATGGGTTGGGTTTTTCATTATTTATTGTTTATCATGTGATTATGATTGATACCTTTATGCATGGGCCGGGGCCCATAATGTGTTTGTGGGCTCAGTCGTTGTGTGTGTTTGAGATTTATACACTGAGTCTTGGTGACTCACGCTTTCCTTTTCTCTACTCTTCCAGATGAGCAGTAGATCGTGGACATGGGAGCCGAGACGGACTCAAGGGGCCATCAAGCTTTGTTTCTATAAATTATTTTTTTGGGGGATTTCTTTAAGTATTATTTTATTTTTACTTTGGAATTATCAATGTAATAAGGCCCCATAGTTTTATCCAACTAAGTAGTTTTAATGTTCTGCAACTTATGAGATTATGTCAAAGGTTTAATTATACTTAATACAATGTTTTATTTTTAAAATGTCGCTTATTTACTTAAATAATGTCTATTTAATTTACGAATTCCAAAACCAACAAGACAAAAGTTTTTAATGTACAACTAGTAGCATACCAGATCTGGTCAAAATGCATGGGCCGGGTTTGGGGTGTTACAAAACCCCTTTGGGCCAGTATGTGATGGTGGATAAAATTTGTAAAAATTATCTGTTAATGGCACGGGGTTATTGTTTCTCGGCTGATTTGATGTTGTTTTCATTTGATGAATTTGGTGTAATTTTAGGTATGGGCTGGCTAACTCAACATGATGCAGTGGAAAATTTTAAACAGAAGTATATTGTGTTAAAATGTTAGAATGGTGAGTTTCTCCGTATTGAATCTGATAAATTGTATGGGTTGTCTAATGTGATCTCAACTATATCAGCCTAGAAATATATCAGAAAAGGGTATGATGCTTATCTTGCATATGTATTGGACACTAAAATATCTGAATCGAAGATTAAGTCGATGTCGATTGTTTGTGAGTACCCTGATGTGTTTTCGGAGGAATTACCCAGATTATCGTCGGTTAGAGAGGTTGAATTTTCTATAAATCTTGTTCTGGGGACAACACCGATATCTATAGTACTTTACAGAATGACCCCTACAGAGTTAAAAGAATTGAAAGCACAGTTGCAAGAACTAACTAACTGAGGTTTTGCTCGACCTAGTTCTTCACCTTGGGGTGCTCCGGTTCTGTTTGTTAAAAAGAAAGATGGATCGTTAAGGTTATGTATTGATTACCGGTAGCTCAACAAAGTCACAATAAAGAACAAGTATCCATTGCCTCGTATTGATGATTTGTTTGATCAGTTGAAAGGTGTTATAGTGCTTTCGAAGATTGATCTTCGTTCCGATTACTATCAGCTACAGGTGAAAGAGTCAGATGTGCCAAAGACAGCCTTCAGAACTAGGTACGAGCACTATGAGTATCTTGTGATGCCGTTCAATTTGACGAATGCACCTGCGGTATTTATGGATTTAATGAATAGAATTTTCAGATCGTATTTGGATAGATTTGTTATGGTGTTTATTGATGATATTCTTGTATACTCCCGAGATGAAAATGAACATGCTGACCATCTGAGAATTGTGCTGCAAACTCTGCGTGAGAAACAACTGTATGCCAAATTCAGTAAATGTGAATTTTGGCTTCGGGAAGTTGGTTTTCTTGAACATATAGTATTTTCTAAAGGCATCAGAGTGGACCCGAATAAAATTTAGGCAATTGTTAACTAGAAACCACCGAAAAATGTGTCCAAAGTCAGAAGTTTCTTGGGATTAGCTGGATATTATTGGAGGTTTGTAAAAGGGTTCTTGATGATAGCTTCTTCGATGACATGCTTGTTGTAGAAATATATGAAATTTGAATGGACTGATAAATGCCAGCAGAGTTTTGACAGGTTGAAAACCTTGTTGACTGAAGCATCCGTGCTAGTTCAGCTTGAATCGGGTAAAGAATTTGTAATTTACAGTGATGCATCATTGAATGGTTTAGGATGTGTTTTGATGCAAGAAGGTAAAGTAATAGCCTATGCTTCTAGACAGCAAAAACCACATGAAAAGAATTACCTGATACATGATTTAGAATTGACAGCCATTGTTTTTGCACTGAAAATTTAGAGACATTACTTGTTCGGTGAAAAGTGTTATATATTCATTGATCATAAGAGTTTTAAGTATCTGATGTCACAAAAAGACTTGAACTTGAGACAACGTAGGTGGCTTGAATTATTAAAAGACTATGATCTGGTTATTGACTATCATCCGGAAAAAGCCAATGTGGTTGCAGATGCTTTAAGCAGAAAGTAACTGTTTGCTTTGCGAGCAATGAATGCCCGATTTTCTTTGTTTGATGATGGTTCAATCATAGCTGAGCTAAAAGCTGAACCGACATTTCTACAGCAAATTTGTGAAGCTCAGAAAAGTGATGATGAGTTGAAAGCTAAACGAGTACAATGTGAGTCAACTTCCAAGTCAGAATTTCAGATTGGGACTGATGATTGTCTGTTATTCAGAGGCAGAATATTTGTACTGAAAAATTTAGATCTTATACAGAATATTTTTCACATAGCTCATAATGGTACTATGTCTGTTCATCCAGGGAGTAATAAAATGTATAATGATTTGAAAAAGATGTACTGGTGGCCGGGAATGAAACGTGATATTTCTGAATTTGTATCTAAATGTTTGATATGTCAGCAAGCTAAAGCTGAACATCAGGTGCCTTCAGGATTGTTACAGCTAGTGACGATACCAGAATGAAAATGGGAAAGAGTTACTATGGACTTTGTATCGGGATTACCCCTATCTCCGAAAAGAAAGATGCCATTTAGGTAATCATTGACCGTTTAACAAAGTCTACACACTTTATTCTGGTACATATGGATTTCTCCCTGGATAAATTAGTAGAGTTATATGTTTCTGAGATTGTCAGACTACATGGAGTACCAGTCTCTATTATCTCTGATAGAGATCCCCGGTTCACATCCCGATTCTGGAACAAGTTGCAAGAAGCTCTAGGTACACAGTTACATTTTAGTACCACATTCCATCCTCAGATTGATGGACAATCCGAACGTGTGATACAGATTTTAGAGGATATGCTCTGGTGTTGTATTCTGGAATTTGAAGGCAATTGGGAAATGTATTTGCCTTTAGTTGAGTTTGCGTATAATAGTAGCTATCAGTCCAGCATTAAAATTGCACCGTACGAGGCTTTGTATGGTTGCAAGTGTAGAACTCTGTTGTATTGGACTGAGCTCAGTGAGAAAAAGATACACGGAGTTGATTTGATACATGAGACTGAAGAAAATGTGAAAGTGATTCGGGATAATTTGAAAGCAGTCTCTGATCGTCAAAAGTCTTATGCCGATATTAAACGAAAAGAGATAGAATTTCAAGTTGGTGATAAGGTATTCTTGAAAGTATCACCTTGGAAGAAAGTTCTTCGGTTTGGTCGTAAAGGAAAACTGAGCCCACGGTTCAGCGGGCCATATGAGGTTACTGAAAGAATCAGACCTGTTGCGTACCGATTAGCATTACCACAAGAGCTTTAAAGAATTCATAATGTTTTCCACATGTCTATGTTGCACCGGTATTGGTCAGATCCTTCACATGTTATTTCCCCGACAGAAGTTGAAATTCAGCCTGACATGACCTACAGCGAGGAACCGATCATAATTCTAGCACGTGATACAAAAGAGTTAAGAAATAAAAAGGTAGCTTTAGTGAAAGTTCTTTGGCAACGATACGGGATAGAATAAGCTACTTGGGACCCGGAGGAAACAATGAGAAAGCAATATTCGAACCTCTTTACTGGTAAGATTTTCAAGGACGATAATTCTTTAACGGGGGGAGTTGTAACAGTCCATTTTCAGTGAAATCGGAATAGTGGTTTCGAGACCACGAATTCGAGGTCGGAAGAAAATTTATTTTAATATTATTTTATGGTCTATGGTATGATAGGAATGTCGTATGAAAATTTCGTTAAGAAATTTTACCGGTTACACATCTAATTTGTTAAAAATGACTAAATTGAAAAAAGTGTAAAACTTGTTGATTAAAAGAAATAGTGATTAAATAGCTTACCAAAATAAGGAGGGACTTAAGGCATAAATATGCCAAAAGAAAAAGGCTGGGGCGGCATAAGCCTTAAAAAGATGATAAAATGGTGTGAACTAAGGGCAAAATTGGAAATTTTTCCAAATTTAGTGAAATAAATGAGAAATTAAAGAATTCTAGACATTTCATCATCATTTTCAGTTCTAAAAATAGACATTGAAGAGGGTTTAAGCTGGGTTTTCAATTCTTGCCTCATGTAAGTCAAATCCTCACCCGTTTCTTGAAAATTTTATGTTTTTGTGATTGTTACTGTCGAAACCATTTTTACGGTTTTATAAAAAAAATAGGGATCGACTTTTAAAAATGAAAATGGAGTCGCCACCGATCCTTTTACTTAGGTGTGATCAGATCACCTTATAAAACATTTTTTATTTAAAATATTGATTTTGGCCTACGAAATTTAAGAAAACAGGTTCGGGAGTCGGTTACATACGAGGAAGGGTTAGCACCCCCGTAACGCCCAAAAATTGGTACCTAATTGATAAAATCATGTCCTAATGTTGAGAATCTAAAAAAAATTAAAATATGATCCTTTTATTTGAAAGAAGACTAAAACTCACTTATCTCAAAGAAATAAAATGCCACATCCAATAAGTTAGGATACAATATCTCAAGACTTCGAAATTAGGCTCGCCTTTATTTATAGCAAATTCTTATCTCAAGACACAGAACATCATATCCAATAAGTTAGGATACAACGTTTTGAGTTTCCGAGAATAAGTTTTGATTTGAAGTTTATGGATCTTAATTTTAAAAGAAAAGGGATACTTAATATCTTAAGTTCAACAAGAAAAATTGAAATCCAGTGAGTTAGGGCACGATTTTTCTCGAAGCCCCCAAATATTATGTATCACTGTATTTTTTAAGAAACTTTAAATAAAATACGTCAATTTTGCAAAATATATTTTTTTTATAAAAATGATTTGAATCCGATTTTGCATTGATACATTACAAAATATAAATATCAAATAGCAATTCACTATAATTACAAGTCATATTAATGATTAATACTAATATAGACAATTAACGAAAGAATAATGTAACATAGCAAATGATACATGCGATGAAAGGACTATGCTAAAGCAATAATATGCAAATAAAAGAGTATGAATAAATAGATACAGGATATAAAATAATCAACAACAATTAAAAATCTATGTGAAAGATAAAGATTTAAGAAATGAACATTAAACCCTACAAACAAAATCAAATATAAAAGTAAATAAATGGATGATATATTTAAACACTGAACGAATGTTATAACAAAATAAAAATAAAAATAATATGACAATTTCTAAAAAGATTTAATATATATATATATAAACAATATGACATAAAAACTAGAATGTATAAAAATATAAGGATACTTATAATAAATATATAATTTAATAATTTAGTACATATATAAATATAAATAATAATATATGATAAAAAATTATAAGTAAATAGTATATATAACTTTAAATAAAAATATATTTATAATACAATAATCATAAAACTACATATGTAATATAAATAATATAAATAATATGTTATACAATATACAGGATTTATATAATATAAAAGATAAAATAATTATACATATAATATAATATACAAAATTTAAAAAATATATAATATAATAATTAATATACCGATTATAAAATAAATGTAGTATATATAAATAATATTAAACTAAATAAAATAATCTAGTATAAATAATAAATAGTAATAATTTAATACGCATATATAATACTAAATAATTAAAATAAGAATTAAAATAAAGAAAATAAAAAAAAATCAAAAGATTAAATCAGAAAATAAAAAAAATCCAGGGTAAAAATGTAAAAGGACCAGATTAGAACGCGCGTCACATTATAGGGACCTTTTAGGCAATTATGCCTTATTCCCTAAACGACGTCGTTCCCCTTTCTGCCTTAAAATAATTCGAGGACCAATTTGCAAGAACATATAAATTTTAGGGCCGAATTAAAAATAAAGAAAAATTAAATTAAACGAAATTACAAAGAATAAAACTGCGGAGGACTAAAGAGGCAAATTGCCCTTTTTATAAAAACACGCGGATCCTACCCGGGTATCGGGTCAACGCGCGGGTCTGGCCTTAAAACGACGTCGTTTTGGTCACTAATTGACCACACCAAAACGGCGCCGTTTCTTTGGCCTATATAAATCAAAAATTAGTTTAAGAAAAATCATTTTAAAAGCCATTCTAAAAAAAAAAACAAAACAGAACTTTAGAAAGCTCTCTCTCCCTCTCTGTCTCCGGCCATAGCTCGCGGTGATGGACCGTCATGACGCTGCCGCCGCGACGCGCTTGCACCGCGACGCGCGCATCAGAGACGGCGCGGAGGCTTAAAAACTTCAGTTTTTTGCACAAATCGAAAGGTAACCCCATATTTTATTTTTAGTACCGTTTTATGTAAAAAAAACATGCATGAACCGAAGAGAAAAAATAAAAGAAAACTTAACAAAGTGAAATAATCCAAAAATCACCTTCTGCTTTTTGATTGATTTTTTTAATCTCTGTGTATAATCAAGTATATATTCGTGTGTATTCGTATCCCCCTTTTTTTATATATTTCGTTGGGTTTTTATAGCCCAAAAATAAATCCAAAAAAAATAAATACAAAAATCTGTCTTGCTTGTTTTCTGCTATTTCTTTCCATTTTGCTGTGTTCTTTCCTTTTTGTGTAGGTCAACAGCGAGGAATCCGGTGACGGAGCACTATTTGCGCGCTGATTGCGGTGCGAGGAAAGGCTGGTGGCTGCGGCGCGAGGGTTCGTGTTGGGTGCTTGCGGCGCTGGGTTTTCGAACCCACAGGTTACAGCTTGATTCGGGTATTGGGCCAGACATTGTTATTGGGCCATTGGGCCATTAGACTTAATTGGGTCTGGGTGTTAATAGGCTTGGGTGTCTGTTTTAGTCGGTTTGTTTGTAAATTGGACTGTATTAAAACTGGACATTGTTTTTTTTATTTTTGTTTTTTGTTTTTATTCTGGTTTGTTTTATGGGCCCGGGCAAAATGGGCTTATTACAACTGCCCATCTTTGCTTATTGTCGTGTAACGAGAATAGAGCAAAGACTATAAAAGGCTAATTTTGCCCGGTCTTTGCCAAGCCTTGACTTCTTGGTCTTCTTCAAATGGCTTCCAACTCCACTGCAACTTCGATGGTATTGGCACTTCATCTTGATTTCTATTTTTGATGGCTTCAATCTGCTTCACTGCAACTTCAGGAAGGCAATATCCGCTATCTTTAATCTGCTCCACTGCAACTTCAGGGAGGTCAGACTAGTATCTTCGATCCGCTTCACTGCAATCTTAGGAAGGCAAGATCTGTTGTCTTCGACCGCTTCATCTTGTAACCGGGAATGCGGATCGATGTCTTTTAGCTTGCTCTACTGCAAACTCAGAGAGCCAAAGCTAACGTCTTCGATCTTCTTCCTGCAAATTCAGGAAGGTAAGATCTGTTGTCTTCGATCTGCTTCACTGCAACTTCAGGAATGCCAGATCTAATGTCTTTTAGCTTGCTCTACTGCAAACTCAGAGAGCCAAAGCTAACGTCTTCGATCTTCTTCCTACAACTTCAGGAAGGTAAGATCTGTTGCCTTCGATCTGCTTCACTGCAACTTCAGAAATGCCAGATCTGATGTCTTTTAGCTTGATCTACTGCAAATTTAGATAGCCAAAGCTAACGTATTCGATCTTCTTCCTGCAACTTCAGGAAGGTAAGATCTGTTGTCTTTAGTCTGCTCCGCTGCAACTTCAGGGAGACAAGGCTGAAAGTGACAATTTACCCTACTACATCGTCTTGTGACCTCTAGAATGGATATATGCTTATGTCGAATGATTAGGATGCCCTGATCGAAATGAGTCAAATGCTCCTATTCAGACATGCTATGTGAATGCAAAAATGATATGAGTATGATTCCTAATCAAGGTGTTATCACTCATTTATTCATCAAGGTTTCATCTTCATTCCCCTTGAAGTATCATTTTCTTGCTCAAATAATTTGCCCCATGGAATTTTTAGGGCCCATTCCTCTTGAACCTTGGGGATACAAGGCTTATACCACCTTCAAACCATCCCCCCAGGAATCGCAACTTTTTCTGTCTGTCCTTACTGCAATCTAAGGATACAAGATTCGTTTCAACTCCAATTCATTCCACCACAATTCCGGGGTTTTAAATTTTCATCATCAATTTGGTTTATCACAGCATTCTCCGAATGACCCAATGACATTGTTTACCTTTGTCACAACAATTCATTATTCTGTCCAATTACCAATTGGACAAATAATTCAGAGAAATAGTCTCCATTTAGACTTTTCTTTCTCAAATATTTCCAATCTATGTACATGGAAATTCTGAACAATTGTCCTGTATCGGTTTCTTGTTTTATCTAGAAATTTCCAAAGTAATATGTAGAACTTCTTTTGTGAAATTATTAGTTCATCAATCATTATTTCAAAGCAACATGTTTATGAATAATGGGTAATAAATAAATTGATCTCAAGGATAAATTATCAAAAAAAATACAAAGAAAATTAACTGGGAACATATCTTTGAGAAGAAAAAGAATCCAAAGATAGTAAAATGAATAGGACAAAGATTAAGTGCCCTAGATATCGCAGATTGGGCTTCTATATATAGACTCCATGAAGACTGCTTTGAGCTTAACATGTGTTTAGAAGACCCAAAGTATTTTGTTGATGCCCCGATATGCAACATACTTCATTTCTTGTTGATTCAAGTATAGCAAGATCACTGTATGCCCATTCAGAATTTGAGCCGCCCTTTTCGGGTTCTCAACTCAAAACCCCTTTGGTCTTAAGGTGCCCTTTACGGGTTTTCACCTAGGCCTCTCCCCCTTTTTTTTTAAGAAGTCTCAAAGCGCCCTTTGCGGGTTTTCACCTTGGCCTCTTCTCCTCTTTAAGCAAAATACTTTTTAACTGAATCCGAGTTCACAGGATTGGGTAAACTTTTCCCATCCATTTCGGTCAAGATCAGTGCACCTCCAGAGAAAGCTTTCTTCACCACATATGGTCCTTCCCAATTCGGCATCCATTTTCCTCTGAAATCCTTTTGTATGGGAAGGATCTTTTTTAGTACAAGGTCCCCCTCGTGAAACTCTCTTGGGCGGACTTTTTTATTATAGGCTCGTACCATTCGTTTTTGGTACATCTGACCGTGACGAATAGCCCTTAGCCTCTTTTCTTCAATTAAGTTCAACTGATCATATCGAGCCTGGATCCATTCAGCTTCGTCCAACTTTATTTCTGACAAAACTCGAAGAGAAGGTATTTCCACTTCAATAGGTAGAACTGCCTCCATCCCATAGACCAATGAGAAAGTAGTTGCCCCAGTAGAGGTTCTGACGGACGTCCTATAAGCATAGAGTGCAAATGGTAATTTCTCATGCCAATCCTTATAAGTCTCAGTCATTTTTCCTACTATCTTCTTGATATTTTTATTGGCTGCTTCTACTACCCCATTCATTTTTGGATGATACGGAGACGAGTTGTGGTGTTTGATCTTGAATTGACTACAAACTTCCGCTATCGTACTGTTGTTCAAGTTCAGTGCGTTGTCTGATATGATCCTCTCGGGCATTCCATATCGACAAATGATCTCCTTCTTCAAGAACCGACTAACTGCTGACTTAGTAACGCTAGCGTATGAAGCAGCCTCTACCCATTTTGTGAAGTAGTCAATAACCACAAAGATGAATCGATGCCCATTCGAAGCTTTCGGTGAGATTGGTCCAATAACATCAATGCCCCATATGGAAAAAGGCCACGGGAAAGTCATAACATGCAAAGGTGACGGTGGTACATGAATTTTGTCTCCATAAATCTGGCATTTATGACATCTCTTGGCATAGTTGATACAATCTCCTTCCATGGTAGACCAATATTATCTAAATCTCATTATCTGTCTGGCAATTGTGAATCCACTAGCATGTGTTCCACAAACGCCCTCATGAACTTCTTCCAAGATTTTCCTAGCTTCAACTGCATCAACGCATCTCAATAGTACTTGATCTTTTTTCCTTTTGTACAAGATATCCCCGTCTAAAACATAGTTAGAGGCCAATCTTCTTAATGTCCTTTTATCATTCTCAGTTGCATGCTCCGGGTATTCATGATTTTTTACATATCGCAATACATCATGATACCAAGGATGGTCATCTTTTTCCTCTTCTTCCACGTTATAACAATGAGCTGGAACTTCGAAAATACTCATCTGAATAGGTCTCATATCCTCTGGTTTGTTTACTTTGATCATAGAAGCCAGGGTTGCCAAAGCATCCGCCATCTGGTTTTCATCACGTGGGAGATAATTAAAAGTAATGTCATCAAACTCCTCAGTCAATCCCAAAACTATTTTTCGGTAATCAATTAGTTTGGGATCTCTTGTCTCCCACTCTCTTTTAAACTGGTAGATTACTAAGGCAGAATCTCCATATACTTCTAGCACTCTGATTTTACGCTCTACAGCTGCCCGAATTCCCATGATGCATGCTTCATATTCCGCCATGTTGTTCGTGCAATCAAAATCCAATTTGCATGTGAATGGATAATGATCACCACAAGGGGATACCAAGATTGCCCCAATTCCATTTCCCACAGCATTTGACGCCCCATCGAAATTTAGCTTCCACAGACATTTTTCAGTATTTGCCACATACATTAACTCTTCATTGGGGAAATCAAAGCTCAAAGGTTCATAATCCTCTAAAGCTCTGCTAGCCAGAAATTCTGCTATTGTGCTCCCTTTTATAGCCTTTTGGTTCACATAGACTATATCGAATTCAGAAAGCAAAATCTGCCATCTTGCCATCCTTCCATTCAAAGCAGTTGACTCCATCATATACTTTAACGGATCAAGCTTCGAAATTAACTAGATTGTATGATATAGCATATACTGCCTCAATCTCCGAGTCGTCCAAATCAAGGCGCAACACAATTTCTCAATTGACGAATATCTCATTTCACATTTAGTGAACTTTTTGCTGAGATAGCATATCGCCTTTTCTTTTCTTTCTGACTCATCATGTTGACCAAGCACACATCCCATGGAATTACTGAAGACTGTCAAGTATAGTATTAATGGTCTATCTGGGTTAGGCGGAGATAGTACTGGGGCATTTGACAGATATTATTTGACTTTGTCAAAAGTTCTCTGGCATTCATCATCCCATACACCTTGGTTGTGTTTCTTGAGAAGACGAAATATGGGATGAATTTCTCGGTTAATTGTGAAATAAACCAAACAATGTAATTTAATCTTCCAAGAAAACCTCGAACTTCTTTTTGAGTACGTGGTGGAGGCAATTCTTGTATAGCTTTGACCTTATTTGAGTCAACTTCGATTCCTCTCTCGCTGACTACGAAACCCAGTAATTTTCCTGACGAAGCTCCAAAAGTACACTTTGCCGGGTTGAGCTTTAATTGAAATTTTCTCAATCTCAAAAACAGCTTCTTCAAAACTTCAATGTGTTCCTTTTCTGTTTGAGATTTAGCGATCATGTCATCAACATATACTTCAATCTCTTTGTGCATCATGTCATGGAATAATGTTACCATGGGCCTTTGATATGTTGCTCCTGCATTCTTTAGCCCGAATGTCATTACCTTATAACAAAAGGTACCCCACAATGTTATGAAAGTAGTATTCTCCATATCCTCAGGGTGCATCTTGATCTGATTGTATCCCGAAAAACCATCCATGAAAGAAAACAGTGAGTATCCCGCCATATTATCCACTAATGTATCAATATGAGGCAAAGGGAAATTGTCTTTTGGGCTAGCTTTATTTAAGTCCCTGTAGTCTACACACATCCGAACCTTTCCATCCTTCTTAGGAACAGGTACAATGTTGGCAACCCACTCTGAGTATTTGACCACTTGTAGAAAACCAGCATCGAACTGTTTCTTAACTTCCTCTTTTATTTTCAACACCACATCAGGCCTCATCCTTCGTAGCTTTTGCTGAACTGGCTTGCACTCTTCTCTTATGGGAAGGCGATGAACTACAATATCAGTACTTAGACCAGGCATATCTTGGTATGACCATGCAAAGACATCTTTGAATTCCCGCAATAACTCAACAAGGTCTTGCTTTGTCTTTTCGGCTATGCGCGTTCCAATTTTCACCACCTTTCCTTTTTCCAATGCTATGTTCTCTACCTCCTCTTCATGGGGTAAAATTTGTTTCTCCTCTTGCTTTACCATTCTTAACAAATCTGGAGATAAGTCACAATCTCTGTCACCCTCAAAATCCTGAGATTCCTCTAAACACATGTCTTGCTCAAAAAGGACCTCTGGAACTGTAGTATCGTTGCTCATGTCATTGATATCTAGGGACCTGTAGTAAGCACAAAGAATGTACAAAGAACAAATGAATTCAAGAATAACTATTCACATGATATGAATGAGAAATAAAAAAAATTTGGAATGAAATTAGAAAATCAAAAGAATAAAAAATGAAAGAATATTTGCCAGAATTAATCACTGAAGATGTATTTTATTGAAACAAAAGATGTCTGAACATGAGCCTATTTCACAAAATAAATCTTATTGTTCCTAGGCTTAAAAACAACAAGTGTGTTCTGAACATTACTCTGTGTAATCTCTAAAAACTACAGGAAGTTCCTCTGCAGTCCAATTGTTCAAAATGCTTCCAGGTTCATAAGGGCGAATGCCCAACAAGTTTCTTTGCCCAGTTTCTTCCTCATATATGGCATTGATGTGAGGATTTTCATTTTCCAATATCCCTCTCTCAGGGTGAATTATCCCTCCTGATACAAAAGTCTGGGATATGTGAGGGAACATCATCAATTCCCACTTGATTTCTTCCCCATTCAGCCGTGTCCTTATTCTCTCTTGCTTCTTTTCTATTTCCCTCTTCCTTTGTATAGCATCTGGCTTGAAACCCAAACCAAAACGGTCTCTTTTCTCCTTCAGCGTTGGAACTTGAATCTCTCCTTGAAGATGTCTACCCAGTCCTTTTCCTGGTAAGGCTCCTTTCCCCATCATCATTTGTAGGCCCATTCTTGTGGTCCTGGATATCCTAGGCACCGGAACCTCATTCCCTTCCAAGATGAATGTTGCATTCACGAACTCTAAAGACCGAAAGGAACACTCAGTGGCCTCCTTATTTGTCTCTAAGTATGGCGCGTCGTTGGTAACAGTTGCTATGATGTCCTCTTCTGCATTTACAGTAACCAGCCGACCCTCTGTCACCAGTTTCAACTTTTGGTGAAGTGATGAGGGCACTGCCCCTGCCGAATGAATCCATGGTCTCCCCAATAAGCAATTGTAAGAGGGTTTGATATCCATTACCAAAAAATCCACTTCATATGTGCTTGGCCCAATTATTAATGGTATGTCAATTCTTTCCATTACTCTTCTCTCGGTGCCATCAAACGCTCTCATTATGTTCTGGCATGTCTTCATGTGAGAACTGTCTATAGGCAATCTTTTCAGCGTGACAATGGTAAGACATTCAAGGCTGACCCGTTATCGATTAACACGCTTGGTAGAGTATATCCTTTGCAACGAGTAGTGATGTGCAAAGCCTTTGTCAATCCCATGCCTCCCGGTGGAATTTTATCATCACTGAAGTAAATAAAGGTTGTCGGCACTTATATTACTAACCAAACGGTCAAGTTTATTGACAGTTATATCTTTAGTAACATAGGTCTCATTCAACACTTTCATCAATGCCTCACGATGCACCTCTGAACTTAAAAGCAAGACTAGCACTGATATGCGAGCTGATTGTTTGCGCAGCTGCTTTACCACGTTGTATTCATTGTGCTTCAAGAATTTTAGAAATTCTTTAGCCTCTTCCTCCTTCACAGGTTCATTGATAAGTGTCTCAGCCTCTTTCTCCTGCTCAACTACTAAATTCTTTGCTTTCACAGGCACAGTTCTGACATTTACCGAGTCGTAACGCCTTCCACTACGTGTGTAAGATCCTTCATTTTGGACCTCATTGGAAGTGCCAGCTGAATTTTCCACTCCCGGTATTGTCACATTATAGTCGTAATTCCAAGGTACCATTTTGTTATCCTTATAAGGAAAGGAAACAGGTTTCTGGATTACGACCTTAGGTGCCATTTGTGCTCCGCCTTCCGTATTTCTTGGTCGGGAAATAATGATCCTCGGATAATTGACTTTTTGGTTCGTCAACTCTCCTTCTGTCACGCATATGTTTCCTCCCTTTGAGTATTCTTCACAAAATTCCAATTCCTTATTGTCCATAAGGCTTTGCACCAAGACCCTGAACTCAACATATTCCTGGATCTCATGCCCTTCTGCTTTGTGGAACTCACAGTAGTCCCTTACTTCTTCACATTCTTCAATAGAATTTGATTCTATCAACCCTCTTCCAACCATTTCTCTCCAGACTATTTTCAACGGGGTTTTTACCTCCGCAATATCCTCCTTGATTCTTCTCACGACATTTTCACCGATCACGTTTATCCCTTTATCTCCATGGTTAGGTAATGGGTTCTCCGCACTAGGTGTATCATCAAACTTCACAATCCCCATCTTGATGAGTCTCTCTACTACCTTTTTGAAGGCAGTGCAGTTTTCTATTGAATGCCCCGATATTCCCGCATGGTAATCACATTGAGCATTCGAGTCATACCATTTAGGATATGGGGGTTGTAACGGTTTTAGATAAAATGGGGACACCACATGTGCATCAAATAAACTTTGATATAGCTCCTTATACGTCATTGGAATTTGCGTAAATTGGAGCTTTTCAGAGTTTTGCCTTGTGTCGGATTCTTGTATTGCTGACCCTTGTTGTCCAGCAGTAATTACCTTTGGCTGGCTAACAGGAATTTCCTTTGAGTACCCTTTGTTGTATGTACTCGTATTATTCACTTCATTCTCTTTTTTTCTTGGAGCAGACCTTTTAGTTGTTTCCCCTGCTTCAATCTTGCCACCCCTTATGGCATTTTCAATCATTTTTTCTGCCATCACTGTATCCGCAAAGCTCTTGGTGGTACTTCCTATCATATGAGTGATGAATGGAGCCTTCAAGGTATTGATGAAAAGCATTGTAGTTTCTTTTTCTAGGAGTGGTGGCTGAACTTGCATGGCAACCTCCCTCCATCTTTGCGCATACTGCCTAAAGCTTTCATTTGACTTCTTTTCCATATTCTGCAAAGTAATTCTGTCAGGCGTCATGTCTGTCACATGATTGTATTGCTTCATGAAGGCTTGGGCTAGGTCTCTCCAAGAATTAATCCTAGCACGGCTGAGTTGATTGTACCACCTGGACGCTACCCCCACTAAACTATCTTGAAAATAATGAATCAAGAGTTGATCATTATTAACATAGCCGGTCATTCGTCTACAGAACATGGTAATGTGGGCTTCAGGGCAGCTGGTCCCATTGTACTTCTCAAATTCTGGCATTTTGAACTTATGAGGAAGCACCAAATCTGGATACAAGCTCAAGTCTTTAGCATCAATTTCGTGGTGATTATCAGCATTTTCTAAAGCCTTGAACTTTTCTTCCAACCATCTGCAACGATCTTCCAACTGCCTTGAAGATTCAATTCTTGTCCCCTCCCTCTCTGCTATATCTAAGTCAGGGATAACAGGATTAGCAGGGTTATCTCCTGGGTTGGATCCTGTGCCAGCTTGGAAATTCATGGGCACTCTAGTGTCATTTTGCCCTTGTTGAGGCCTGATCGTGACAGATGGCCTTCGGGGATACTCCTCAGGTTGTGTTTGTGCATGTGGTGGGGTGAAACCCCGAGGAAAGTCCTCATTATCTTCAGCATTAATTATGGGACCTTTTCCTTTGTCCATCGCCCCGTTCAGTAGCTGAGCCATTTGAGCCATCATATTCCTTTAGGCTTCCAGCATTTGGTCTCTCATCTCTTGTTGGAGCTTTGCTAATTGCTCCTGCATCTGGTCTTGCTAATTGCGTGTCTCTCTTAAAATGTTGAAAAGTGAGAATTCCCAGTTGAACCTTCGGAATAGAAAAGATACGAATGAGGTAGCTAGATCACATGTGTGGTACTAAGTGTAGGCCACTATGTGTACAAGGGAGCTACGATATGGTTTTAGGTCACGTGTGTAGTACTAAGTGCAGGCTACTACGTGTACCAGACGGATAGGTCGCATGTGTAGTACTAAGTGCAGGCTACTATGCGTACCCGATAGTTTCAATCACATGTGTGGTACTAAGTGCAGGCCACTATGTGTAAGTGATGGTTTTAGTCACATGTGTAGTACTAAGTGCAGGCTACTATGTGTACCATATAGCTTCGGCTACAAGGGTGGTACTATGTGCAGGCCACCGTGTATCTGTTATTATTCCGATGAGTTCAACGGGAAATTGACTAAGTGAAAATACAGGTGATCATGTAACGACTAAGTGTAATTGAATACGACTGCGTGATGGATAGTGCAGGTATAAGTGTGAAAATTTATGAACAATGTGCTCGATATTTGAGCGAACTTTCGATAAGATGAAATGGAGTAAGTGAAATTATGAAAGAGTAAATTTAGAAATAAAACAGTTTTGGACAGCAACAGTAGAGTAACTTTGAAAAATCACCAAAAATGGTAGAAATGGAATTAGTAGTTGAGTGATATATGAAATTAAATATTATTGAGTCTATTTTCATATGAAAGAAACAAAGAAAGCAAATAAATTCTGTATTTTGAGATATTTAGATTTTTGTGAGACTGGTTCAGAATGATTTCGAGATCCCCTGTTCTGACTTGGAAAAATCATTATAAATTGTACAAAAATAATTTTGGGATATAATTTATATTTTTAGATTCCTTAATGAGTATATATTTAGAAGAAACAAACTAGAACATCATTTGAATTCTGTAAAAACAGATAATTAAATTTTAGCGAAGAATGGTTGGAACTGTCAGACAGCAGAACAGGGGAGACTTTGAAGAATAAACTGTACTAATTGGCTAAACCAAAAATTCTAAAAATTTTATGGTAACAAGATATGTGAGTCTAGTTTCAGGGAAAATTTATGGATATTAATTTTGAGTTTCGTAGCTCTAGATAAAAATAATTTAGTGACTGCAACTCGAATAGACAACTTGCTCCGAACTTGAATAAATAGTGAATTTGAATGTAGATATGATTGTGTTATTTTGTAAACATGTTAAATCCATTACTTATCATTTACATACTTACTTACTAAGCTTTGTAGCTTACTTCCCTTCGTTTCCCATATCTTATAGGGTTGCATGCTAACTCGAGTTGGAGATCGCCGGAGATGTAATCACACTATCAAGCTATCATCGTGGGGTAAAAGTGAATACAAACCTCTTAAGTTTATGGCATGTATAGGGGACTTAGTCATTTATATATGTTATAATTGGTTTGGCCTAAAATGTTGGCCTTTAATATTTAGCAGTTCATTTTGTATAATTTGGATGAAATTTTATGACTCAGTTTAATACGTTTACAAGTGTATGTGTTTTGGTAATGCCTCGTACCCTATTCCGGCGTTGAATACGGGTAAAGGGTGTTACATTTAGTGGTATCAAAGCTATGGTTTAGTCGATTCTCGGACTAACATAGCGTATGTGAGTCTAGCTATACATGCCATATTACTACTCGTGATAGTGTGATATCTCCCGACTCTGATGAAATTGTTTTGTTAAGACATAGATGACTTCCAACCGAGCTATTTTTCGATAATGCTGATAATGATATTGAAATGATTGAGACGTGCTTATGATGTGTCGAAATTTGGAAAGGTATGAATAGAAGTTCACGATATATATGTGTTAATGTACGAAATGAGATAACCACAAGTTGAGAAATGTGAAAAGTGGAATGAAATGAAAGTTTATATGGTGCTAAGCCTATCCATGTTTGTTTGGCATGCATATGATGTTATGTACCCAACATATTTGATTAAGTGAATACGATAAGTAAATTTACTCAAATTGACAGAATGTGTGTTTATGTACACTTGTTTGAATAAGATAATCGAAAAAGTTCGTGTAACATGACTATGTATGTTAATTAGCTTGAAGTGAATTATGTAATTGTGATTATATGATGTTGGTGATGAATACAAAGTCATATGTATGTATTTATGAGAGTTAAGTCAGAAGCTTTACGACCTCACCCCCTTACCAGTGTTGTTTTATAACGAAAATTCACGAGAACCATGTGGAATAAGTCCATAAATGTGAAACTAAAGAGTTTAGTGGTGAAATACTTAGTAATGCATATAGAGATAAGAATAGTTTGGAAAGTGGAAACAATTTTGGAAGGATATCAGAATGTTTTAAAGATTATACAGATTATGCAATTTCACGGATAAAGGAGAAGTTAGTCTCGGCTAATCGACTTATTCAGATATGATGTCTAAAGTATGTGTTTGCTGAAATTTTTCCCGAATTGATTTTCGTTAGTGAGTGGAATAATACGGGGTTCATGATGACAGAATTAGTCAAAGAAATGACATTTGAGTAGTAAAGATGTCTGTGTGTGTGACAGTTACAGTTGAAATGAATATGATGATCTTTTCTGTGTATTCTATATATTCTTTTATCCTCAGAGATGTGTGTGTGATTGTTCAGTTTCTGATGGAGTTTCTACGTTGTGAGAAGCTAACTATGATGTTAGGCGAATGCCCTGTTGGTCTGGTCGGTTTATGATTGGTATTTCCTTATCTCTTCGGAATTCTATTTAAATATGTTGGAATGAAGTCGATGGTAAAAATTTATGTGAGACTATTATTATGTTCCTACTTATTATGGTTTTGTTTTTTTATATACGGAAAATATATTATCTTTATTATGATAGAAGTCAGTCGGTAAGCATTGTTTTTCTCTTTGGGTTTCTCTAAGGAATCATCGGGATCTCTGTTATTTTCTTGTGAGTTATGTTCTCGATTTACGGAATGGTATCGTATTTGGGGTTTTCTTATCGCCCTTATTGTGCAAATTATCGGACATGGCTCATCCTTAAAGTATGTTCTTTGGTCTATGATGGCTATGTTTAGTATGATTGTATTTCTAGATTAGATAATAGGAATGTGGTGATTTTGGTATCAAGGTTTCTCAAATTTTCGTGGAAGAAATTGATACTGGTAAGGGTATAAATGGTAAGAACACAAGCTTAAATTATATAGCAGTTTTCTTTCCTCAGGTAAGTTTGATTAAGGTTAATGAGTTCAATCAAGATATCTATTTCCTCGAGCTAATACGGTTTAAAAGATCTTTGATTTGCATGCTAAAATAATTTTGAAAGATTGTGTATTTGAGTTGTATCCTTAGCATGAAGAAAAGAGTATATTGATATGTTATTATTCGATAGCTGAAATCAACTCAGTTGTTTTTATATGAGTGAACTGATTTGTTGAGATATGATTTGAGTTATGTATATTTAAACATGCCTCGACTAAGAGAATAAATTTTGTGTATTCAGGAATATGAAAACGGATAGTCTGAATGAAGAAATTATATTCTAGAAAGCATAATACAGAGATATGCCTATTGGATTATTCTAACCGGATGATGTTATTATAAGTTAAAGTTGTTCTGATTGGAAAAGTTATCACATTTGTGAAAGTTTGAATGGTCTTGGTATACTAACAAAGTTAAAGCAATTGAAGGTATTATTAACCGAAGCTCTAGTTTTGAGTTCAGTTGGAATTGAGTAATGAGTTTATGATTTTTTTTTCAGTGATGCACTAGTGAACGAATTAGAATGAGTTTTATTGCTAGAATATAAAGTCATGGTTTATGTTTTCATACGGTTAATGTTACATTAAAAAGAACTGTTCGACTAATGATTTAGAGATGGTTATTATTATGTTTGTATTGAAAAATTTGATGACACTGTTTGTTTAACGAGGATTGTCATATGTTTCTTGGTTTCGAGAGTTTAATATATCTGATGGCATAGCAAAATTTGAGTTTAAGACAGTGGTTATGAATTAAGCTATTGAAAGATTGTGAGTGGTAATCGATTGATCTATGGGGAGCCAAGAGAAATGCTAGTGGGTTGTTTTCGAATGTTTGATGGAATTAGCATAATAATTTCAATATGTATCGATTCTTTTTTTGACAGAATTCACTGAGTTCTATTAGGATTCAGATCGATGATAGAGTATTTACGAAAGTATCGTCTGAAAAAAAAAAAGAAAGATTATTTAGTGATGTTGGAAATTAAGAGAAAGATACTAAACCACTCTTCTGGTAAGATTTTCGAGGACGAAAATCCTAAAAAGGGGGGAGAAATGTAACATCCCGAATTAGGGCCTAGTCGGAACAGTGGTTTCGGGACCACATATCCGACATAAGAAAATTTATTTTTATTATATTTTTATGGTCTACAATTTCACGGAACGATTTCGTGAAAATTTCGTTCAAAAATTTTGACGTTTGGCCACTCAATTTAGTCAAAAGGACTAAATTGTAAAAAGTGCCAAACTTGAGTTCTAGAAGTTAGAGGTGTCAAATTGCTATGAAATTTTAAAGTAGAGGTTCTTAAATGGTAATTAGCCCATTGGTTAAATTTTTGGACAAAAATGGATATGGTATATGTTAGATAAGATATTTTTTTGTAAGGGCATTTTGGTCCTTTTGTAAATTAAATGAATTAAAAACAAAATTAAAAATGCCAAATTTGTCCATCTTCTTCATATGGACGAAATTTACCAAGAGAAGACATGGCTAGGGTTTTCTCAACTTTCCAAGCTCATGATCAAGGAAAACGAGGTTTGGAACTAGAACGAGTAATTGATGAATATGTCATTTCCACCGATTTTGCTTTCGAGTAAGTTCATGTGTTAATAATAATGCAGCATCATGCTTGAATTGTAATTCTCTATCGATATGGCATAAATTGTATGATTTAATATGTTTAGGAGAAGTTGATGGATGGTATGTATGGTATGGAAAATGTGATGTTTGTTGTGTTATGAGAAATTGAATGGCAAATTAATGTTACATGAATTGAATGTTAAATTAATATTACATGGGTTGTATGAGTTGCTACACGGTTGTACCTGACGAGATTTCGACAAGTAAGTTCGAATAACCTAAAGTAAACCCATAATATGCCTAAATGCATGTTTTATGAATGTATGATAGTTGTATAAAATGATGGCATGAAAATTTATGAATTGGTAAAATGTTGAAAAGTGAGAATTCCCAATTGAACCTTCGGAATAGAAAAGATACGAATGAGGTAGCTAGATCACATGTGTGGTACTAAGTGTAGGCCACTATGTGTACAAGAGAGCTACGATATGGTTTTAGGTCACGTGTGTAGTACTAAGTGCAAAGCTACTACGTGTACCGGACGGATAGGTCGCATGTGTAGTACTAAGTGCAAAGCTACTATGCGCACCAGATAGTTTCGATCACATGTGTGGTACTAAGTGCAGGCCACTATGTGTAAGTGATGGTTTTGGTCACATGTGTAGTACTAAGTGCAGGCTACTATGTGTACCATATAGCTTCGGCTACAGGGTGGTGGTACTATGTGCGTGCCACCGTGTATACATTATTATTAGATGAGTTCAACGGAAATTGACTAAGTGAAAATACAGGTGATCATGTAATGACTAAGTGTAATTGAATACGACTGCGTGATGGATAGTGCAGGTATAAGTGTGAAAATTTATGAACAATGTGCTCGATATTTGAGCGAACTTTCGGTAAGATGAAATGGAGTAAGTGAAATTATGAAAGAGTAAATTTAGAAATAAAACAGTTTTGGACAGCAGCAGTAGAGTAACTTTGAAAAATCACCAAAAATGGTAGAAATGGAATTAGTAGTTGAGTGATATATGAAATTAAATCTTATTGAGTCTATTGTCATATGAAAGAAACTGAGAAAGCAAAGAAATTCTGTATTTTGAGATATTTAGATTTTTGTGAGACTGGTTCAGAATGATTTCGAGATCCCCTGTTCTGACTTGGAAAAATCATTATAAATTGTACAAAAATAATTTTGGGATATAATGTATATTTTTAGATTACTTAATGAGTCTATATTTATAAGAACAAACTAGAACATCATTTGAATTCTGTAAAAACAGATAATTAAATTTTAGCGAAGAATGGTCGGAACTGTCGGACAGCAGAACAGGGGAGAATTTGAAGAATAAAATGTACTAATTGGCTAAACCAAAAATTCTGAAAATTTTATGGTAATAAGATATTTGAGTCTAGTTTCAGGGAAAATTTACGGATCTTAATTTTGAGTTTTGTATCTCCAGATAAAAATAATTTAGTGACTGCAACTCGAATAGACAGCTTGCTCCAAACTTGAATAAATAGTGAATTTGAATGTAGATATGATTGTGTTATTTTGTAAACATGTTAAATCCATTACTTATCATTTACATACTAACTTACTAAGCTTTGTAGCTTACTTCCCTTCGTTTCCCATATCTTATAGGGTTGCATGCTAACTCGAGTTGGAGATCGTCGGAGATGTAATCACACTATCAAGCTATCATCGTGGGGTAAAAGTGAATACAAACCTCTTAAGTTTATGGCATGTATAGGGGACTTAGTCATTTGTATATGTTATAATTGGTTTGGCCTAAAATGTTGGCCTTTAATATTTAGCAGTTCATTTTGTATAATTTGGATGAAATTTTATGACTCAGTTTAATACGTTTACAAGTGCATGTGTTTTGGTAATGCCTCGTACCCTATTCCGGCGTTGAATACGGGTAAAGGGTGTTACACAAAGTTTTAATTTTCCCAAACAACAAGGCTAGCTCTTGACCACGATCTGACTGTAGCTCATACTTCATGCTCAATGTATCAGCCTGTACCGCCAAAGTCTGTAGATGATCAGCTACCTCTCGAATTTGAACTATGGCTTCACCCATGAGATAATCCCGATTTCTAACTTGATCATGAGAATGGTGAAGCTCTTCCTTCCAACGTCCTTCCCTTGCTTCAAGAAGCTCAACCCGAATTTCATAGTTGTGTAATGCCAATTCTAACTCTTCGATCTTATCCTTCATTTCCTCAATCTTGTTCAGACTTGACTTTAGCTCGATCGCAGAATTATGGCTTCGATGGTGGTGAAGAGACCGCTCCAGTTCAACCACTCTAGCTTTCAATCCACATTTCTCTTTTTGGCTTTCTGCCAAACTCCTTTCTAGGGCCTCGTTTCGCATCTGCATCTCTTGGAACTTCCTCTCCTAATGGTCAGCTTTGGCATTTTCCTCTTGTGTAACAGCCCAATTGCGACTCTAACCGGAACGGTGGTTTCGGGACCACGAATCTGAATTAGAAAAATATTTTTCTTATTAATTTAATGTCTATGTTATGTGGTCAAGCATGTGTTAAAATATTATTTACTAATTTGTGCATTTGGGTGATTATTTTAAGTGAAAGGATTAAATAGTTAAAGTAGTAAAAGTAGCCTTAATTAAGTGAGATGACTAAATTGAATTTTTCCTTATATGAGTGGACTTGCATGTCAAAATTTTTTTGTAGTGGACGGCATGAAGATTAACTTGTATATTAAATTCAATTGATTTTAGTTAGTGGTGTTTTATTAATATTATAAGTTAAATAAAATAAAGAAAACAAAAATATAGTGTCATCATCTTCCTTTCTCACCACCGAAACTGGAAGAAAAGAAAGGGGATTTAAGCTTTCAACATTCGGCCTATGCATGTTCTAAGAAGGTGAGAAAATTGAAGTTAGTTTTGTTAATTTTAGCATTTTTGAGTTTACTACCATGAAATCTAACTAGCCCATAACCGAAACTTTGATTTGGTGGTATAATTTGATTGTTACCATGAAAGGAAATTTGAGTTTAGTATGGTCAAAGATAGAATATGATACATGGATGTTAGATTAACAAGGTTTCCTTTAGAAAAATGGATGAAATTAGTATAAGGATTAGTATAACAAATTGAAATTTTTGAAAGGGGTTAAAGGGCAAAAATAATGAAAGAAATGAATTGATATAGGAACTAGGGGTATTTGGCCCTCAATAGGTATTGGTTAATTCTTGATATTTTGTGTTTTATGCTTTGAGAACTTAATTGAAAAGGTTGTAAATTATAGGGGTAAAATAGTAAAATTTATATAATTATGAGTTTGGATTAAATTGAATAAAAAAATGAATTTGAATAAGCTTTACTTGGCATTGTTTAGATCAAAAAAAAAAAGAGGAGTTGGATCGAGGAAAAGCTAAGTTAAACGAATAGCCGAGAAATTCAAATTCATCGACTTTTGAGGTAAGATTTAAGCAATTGGATTAATTTGAATTATCTCTATATTACAATGTACATGTTCGAGTGACATAAATAATTTTATTTGCAATTGCCGAATAAGGTATAGGAAATCATTATAAATGATAGCTGGATGTGTATTAGTAAATACATGTATATATATATATAACCATTGAACAATTGAGTTGGACAAATATATGAAATTTTGGTAAAGGATAGATGTATATATTTACATATGGAAATGGAGTATTCGGATATGTGTGAGTGTATATATATATATATACTTGATGGTGCCAAATGTGATATGGTAACTCTAAATGTAGTTGCCAAATGTGAAAATACCATGAACATGTATTTATATATATAAATGCTTTGAATGGTTGAAATATGGATAAAGGCATGTAAATTTTACGAGGGTGATAGAGTATAAGATTTAATAATTGTATAGGTCGAATGCATGTTTGCCTTATATGAGTTACATGATGGTGGTGATTGAATGTACAACTATGTGTTTAATTTAGTGTGACCGATTGTGATGGTAAATTATAGGAAGAAAGATTGGGTCGAATATGCGTATTTAGGTATGATCATGCTTATAATATGTGAAAAAATATATATATATATATTTATATATATATGATATATTTTAGAGGAGAAAATTTTGTAACTAGCACTGTGTGTGCGGATAAGTAAGTAACGGCTCTATGTGAGCGATACGTTACGAGAAATGTTAAGTAACGGCTCTATGTGAGCGATACGTTACGAGAAACGTAAAGTAACGGCTCTATGTAAGCGACACGTTACGAAAAGTATTAAGTAACGGCTCTATGTGAGCGATACGTTACTAAGTTTTATTTCGTTAAAGGATTTCTATTATTAATGATATTGTGTATTTGGAAATGTACGAGTGTATTATCACATGTTAGGCGCGAACTATTAAGTTGTATTGGTAAGTAAACTAGAGGTATGTATTATACCTATTAATTTTGAGACTTTTGGTAGCTTGAATTGTAAGTAGAAGATTTGGTAAGTATATGATAAGTATGTGAGTTATTTATTATCCTGTGATGATGGTATATGAAAGTTACTTTAAGCATGTGATGTGGTTATAAATTCAACTTTTAATGGTTGGGTATATTCGGTATGGATTGAATAATATGTTAGGTTTCGGAATCTTGAATAAATTCATATGTATTATATGAGTATAAATTGCTTAATCTTACTAAGCTGTGGAAGCTTACTTAGTTCTCGGTTGTTTTGAATTTGTAGTTTTCTTTTTGGAGCTTGGTCGCGCTCGGGGATCCTCGTCAGAGTTTATCACACTATCAACTAACTTTGGTATTTTATAGGTTAAACTCCTTTTGAAACAATGGCATGTATAAGCTAATTTACTTCTTGGAGTTTTTTAGAAAAACAAACTTATAATGTATGGAAGCCATGCGAAAATGGCTATACTTATATGCATAAATATGGCTTGATCATGCTTGAGTTGGTGATATTATATGTGCAAGTTGTGTTATATATATATATATATATATATATGTCATGAAAGAATATTACACATTATGGCTAGGTGCGAAATAATGAATAAACTCAAAAAGACAACCTATTTACTTGTTTCATATACTCGATTATCTTACATGAAATGCCTAGTTGATAGTTATTTTAAAGAAATTATGTAATTATATGCAGGGGAATAGTTGGACAGCAGCAGTGACGTGATTTTGAAAAATGACCAAAAATAGTAGAAATGGAATTAGGTTGTGCATGAGATATATAATTAAATCTTATTGAGTCTATTTTTATATAAAAAAAACGGTGTAGGAAAAAGAGTTGTATATTATGAGATAATTGATTTTTAGTGAAGAGAGGTCAGAACTGTCGAACTGTGTAATAGGGGAGACTTTAACTAATAAACTGTACTAATTGGCCACACCAAAAATTCTGGAAAAATTACAGTAAGAAGATATATGAGTCTAGTTTCAAGGAAAATTTACGGATCTAGATTTCAAGTTTCGTAACTCAAGTTATAATTGATTTAGTGAACATGACGCAGATGGACAGTTTTAATTATTATGTCCCGAACTAGTAAGTTAAGTCTAGTAATGCCTCGTGCTCAACTCCGGCAACGATCTCTGGTAAGGGGTGTTACATCTTGAACCTCTTGTTGCCATTGTTCCGAAGCCTTCCCCAATCCGGCATTTTTCACCGATAGACGTAGCTTTTATATTCCGTCTTTAAACTATCTCGGTCGTCCTCAATCTTCCTCTTCTCCTTTTTAAATTTTTCAGTCTCCAGTTTCTGAACATCCACGTCTAAGCTCAGGTGCATTTTTTTCTCTTCCAACTTCTCTATTCTCCTTCCGAGCTCTGAATTCCTCCTTTCGAAATCTTGTTTTATAATCTCCAATTCTGATGGGACCACTTGTAAGTATTCTTCGATCGATCGAGCACCTTCTAAACTTGGCACAGGGATATTATCGTTAACTCTTCTACTCCACCATCCATTATATTCTGGGGTCGTCATTGGGCTTACGTCCACTCTCTTCCTGCGACGGGTCTGATTCCAAGCATTAGAAATTTTCTTAACCCTTTTATTGTAGCTATCTCCTTTATACGAAAACTCACTTTGAGCAAATCCATGCGTAGCCGGTACAAATTGCCTTGATCTGTATTGCCTTAGTACGAGCAAAGGCACATATCCAATGGCTCCCCAAATTCCGAGTAGAGGGACCCAATCAAAACCCCCACACCGATACAAAACTTCATTAGGAACCATCTAGGGAGCTCTCCACTCAATGTCTTCTTATCGGAGATTTCGTAGAAGCGGTATCCAATTTTCTTCAGATATGTCATCTCTCCTTGGGGTAGCCACTATCTCTTTTAATGGGGAGTAATTTTCTAAAAAGACCCGATAAGAAACCTTATCCACTTTCTAGAAATGACTGTGGAACCAAGCCAACAACAACTGCGCACATCCTATAAATCTGCCTTCCCTAGCTCTCCTACATGCACTCAATGATCGAAATGTCTCCGCCAAGATCGTAGGAACAGGTGTGACTTGTTTGTCAAGTCGATTAAAAAGATCTGAGACTTCTTCATCCACATATCCCAATGCCTTAGGGAAGATCACTAATCCATATATACTCAAAGCAAATACATCGACTCTCTTTTTCATATCAGGATGTATTAAAATAAAATTCTTCAAAGCTTTCCATGAGATGCACTTATACTCACCTTTTTGCTTGATTCTGGCTGTGACCCACTGTTCACTCATCCCTGTAATATTCATCAATTTCCTCCAAAAGGTTGGAACGCTAGGAGACCTTGAGTAAGCTTTATCGACTTGAATTTTGGGACAACGCAATAGAACTATATATTCCTCCACCGTGGGTACCAAATCAACCCTTCCGAAAGTAAAGCAACTATACGTAGGATTCCAATATTGGGTGATGGCTCGAAACAGATGTTCATCTACCTTGAAGTCCAACAAGTACGGCAAATCCCCATAATTGCGGTAAAACAACTGCTTGGTCTCGTCACTCCACCGGTCCCATATTTCTCTTAATTCCTGGAGATTATTTTGCGTTACACTGATGCGAGTGCAGTCCCATAGTTCTGATTTGTACCCTTCGGCTAGGCTATCTCCTTTCTCTAGTTGCGTTTGCTCTGACCACCTACGGACGGCTGCATTGTCTTCCACTTTATCAAGGAATTCGTTCTCCATAACCAGCTTTCTAATTTAGTAACTGACCGTGAATCGATACCTCTTAAAATATGAAATGACATGCACCAAAATAAAACACAATCAGTTAGTAACATGAAGTAAAACATAAAGCAAATAATCAAACACATATCTAGGTGATTGCTAAGGTTTGGTATAGTTCTACCTAGGGTAAGTCCTTAGGTTTTCTACATGTGGTTTAGCTCTAAAGTTAAGGTACCTGAACCAGCAGATTCCTCGATCCTCACCCATTATAGGCTCATATGGACCGAGTTCAGTTCAAGGGAATACATTTCTCTATGGCTGCACAGAGATGAAAATCTCACGAAGACATAGGTACGGATGTAACTCGAAAGCGATTCACTATCCTGCACGGAGGTGAAAACCTCACGAAGGAGTAGCTTCTCACTCCCACTTAAAAGGGTGTGACCACAACGGTCATGCAAAGCAATGCAAAGATATTTTATAAAATTAGAACCACATGCAATAAAAAGGATCATAATTTTTCGAATCGGATTTTCAAATTTAGACAAAAGGACAGGAAATAATCAATTTTACAGCTTGACTCTCTTATTGGGTCCCCAGTGGAGTCGCCAAGCTGTCGAAACCATTTTTAAGGTTTTATGAAAAAAACGGGGATTGACTTTTAAAAATGAAAATGGAGTCGCCACCGATCCTTTTACTTAGGTGTGATCAGATCACCTTATAAAATATTTTTTATTTAAAATATTGATTTTGGCCTACGAAATTTAAGAAAACATGTTCGGGAGTCGGTTACGTACGAGGAAGGGTTAGCACCCCCGTAACGCCCAAAAATTGGTCCCTAATTGATAAAATCATGTCTTAATGTTGAAAATTAAAAAAAAAATTAAAATATGATCCTTTTATTTGAAAGAAGACTAAAACTCACTTATCTCAAAGAAATAAAATGCCACATCCAATAAGTTAGGATACAACATCTCAAGACTTCGAAATTAGGCTCGCCTTTATTTATAGCAAATTCTTATCTCAAGACACAGAACATCATATCCAATAAGTTAGGATACAACATTTTGAGTTTCCGAGAATAAGTTTTGATTTGAAGTTTATGGATCTTAATTTTAAAAGAAAAGGGATACTTAATATCTTAAGTTCAACGAGAAAAATCGAAACCCAGTGAGTTAGGGCACAATTTTTCTCGAAACCCCCAAATATTATATATCACCGTATTTTTTTAAGAAACTTTAAATAAAATACGTCAATTTTGCAAAATGTATTTTTTTTATAAAAATGATATGAATCCGATTTTGCATTGATACATTACAAAATATAAATATCAAATAGCAATTCACTATAATTACAAGTCATATTAATGATTAATACTAATATAGACAATTAACGAAAGAATAATGTAACATAGCAAATGATACATGCAATGAAAGGACTATGCTAAAGCAATAATATGCAAATAAAAGAGTATGAATAAATAGATACAGGATATAAAATAATCAACAGCAATTAAAAATCTATGTGAAAGATAAAGATTTAAGAAATGAACATTAAACCCTACAAACAAAATCAAATATAAAAGTAAATAAATGGATGATATATTTAAACACTGAACGAATGTTATAACAAAATAAAAATAAAAAGAATATGACAATTTCTAAAAAGATTTAATATATATATATATAAACAATATGACATAAAAAACTAGAATGTATAAAAAATATAAGGATACTTATAATAAATATATAATTTAATAATTTAGTACATATATAAATATAAATAATAATATATGATAAAAAAATTATAAGTAAATAGTATATATAACTTTAAATAAAAATATATTTATAATACAATAATCATAAAAACTACATATGTAATATAAATAATATAAATAATATGTTATACAATATACAGATTTATATAATATAAAAGATAAAATAATTATACATATAATATAATATACAAAATTTAAAAAATATATAATATAATAATTAATATACCAATTATAAAATAAAATGTAGTATATATAAATAATATTAAACTAAATAAAATAATCTAGTATAAATAATAAACAGTAATAATTTAATACACATATATAATACTAAATAATTAAAATAAGAATGAAAATAAAGAAAATAAAAAAAATCAAAAGATTAAATCAGAAAATAAAAAAAATCCAGGGTAAAAATGTAAAAGGACCAGATTAGAACGCGCGTCACATTATAGAGACCTTTTAGGCAATTATGCCTTATTCCCTAAACGACGTCGTTCCCCTTTCTGCCTTAAAATAATTCGAGGACCAATTTGCAAGAACATATAAATTTCCGGGCCGAATTAAAAATAAAGAAAAATTAAATTAAACGAAATTACAAAGAATAAAACTGCGGAGGACTAAAGAGGCAAATTGCCCCTTTTATAAAAACATGCGGATCCTACCCGGGTATCGGGTCAACGCGCGGGTCTGGCCTTAAAACGACGTCGTTTTGGTCACTAATTGACCACACCAAAACGGCGCCGTTTCTTTGGCCTATATAAATCAAAAATTAGTTTAAAAAAAATCATTTTAAAAGCCATTCTAAAAAAAACAAAACAGAACTTTAGAAAGCTCTGTCTCCCTCTCTGTCTCCGGCCATAGCTCTCCGTGATGCATCAGTCGCACGCTGCGCCGCCGCGCGCGCCATCAGAGACGGCAAAGGAGGCTTAAAACTCGATTTTCGCACAAATCGAAAGGTAACCCCATATTTTATTTTTAGTACTGTTTTATGTAAAAAAACATGCATGAACCGAAGAGAAAAAATAAAAGAAAACTTAACAAAGTGAAATAATCCAAAAATCACCTTCTTCTTTTTGATTGATTTTTTTAATCTCTGTGTATAATCGAGTATATATTCGTGTGTATTCGTATCCCCCTTTTTTTATAGATTTCGTTGGGTTTTTATAGCCCAAAAATAAATCGAAAAAAAAATAAATACAAAAATCTGTCTTGCTTGTTTTCTGCTATTTCTTTCCATTTTGCTGTGTTCTTTCCTTTTTGTGTAGGTCAAAGGCGAGGAATCCGGCGACGAAGCACTATTTTTGCTACCGATTGCGCGCGAGGAAAGGTCGGGTATCGCGCGCGAGGGTTCGTGCTGGGTGCTTGCGGCGCCTAGGGTTTTCCAGAAACCCTAGGTTCTGAAACAGTTCGGGTATTGGGCCAGACACTGTTATTGGGCCATTGGGCCATTAGACTTAGTTGGGTCTGGGTGTTAATGGGCTTCGGGTAATCTGTTTAGTCTGGGCTGTTTGTAAATTGGACTGTATTAAAACTGGACATTGTTTTTTTTATTTTTGTTTTTTGTTTTTATTCTGGTTTGTTTTATGGGCCCGGGCAAAATGGGCTTATTACAGTTACAATTAGGTCCAAGTAACCTTTACCTTGGTTTTTGATTTTATTGAAAATTTTGGAAGTTACCATTGATGAGTTCATATGATTTTAGTTATTAGATGATGAATTTGAGGTGTTGATGGGTATTTAAAAGTGTTTTATTAAAGAATTTTGAAGAAAACATGATTTAGGGATTAAATTGAAAAGATGTTGAATTCATGGAAAATTCTAAATTTTATGGAATTCATGGGATTGCTATTATCATGTATAAAAATTTCTAGGCTTGGAATGAAGATTAAATTTCATGAATTTCATTTTCCGAGCCTAGGAACGAAATCAAAATTAATTAAAAGTATAGGGGCAAAATGGTACTTTTGCCTAAAATGTGAATTGGATTTGTAACAGCCTATTTTTGGTCAAATCGGAACAGTGGTTTCCGGACCACGAATCCGAATTCGAAATATTTATTTTATTATTATTTTAATGTTTACAGCATGATAATATGTTTGTGTGAAAATTTCGTTAAGAAATTTTATCGTTTGGTTGGTTAATTTGATAAAAAGGACTAAATCGTGTAAAGTGTAAAACTACTGTTCTATTAGTTAAAGGTATCAAATAACTATGAAATTTAATAGTGGAGGCTCTTATGTTGTAATAAGTCCATTTATAATGTTAGTGGACATTATTGGACATTTGTTAGGTGAATTTAATGTTTTAATACTAAGGTTATTATGGTAATTGATAATTAAAATTATAATTAAATGAAAACAAAATACATAATTTTTATTCATCTTCTTCAAAAGAGAATACAAAATCAATTCTTTGAAAAACAAAGGGGCTAGGGTTCGGCAATCTCAATTCTATCAATTAGGTACGTATTTTTTATCCATTTTTAATGATTTTTATGTTTTTGAGATCGTTGCATCTAGTACTAGCTAGCCCAGGGACTATTTTGCAAAACTGTTAAAGATTTTGAATGTTCTATTGATGAATAAGCTTGTATTTTGAAGTTTCTTGATAGATTATGAATGTTGATTGTGAGTTATACAAGTTGTCTTAAGTGATTTTTAGTGAAAATGCAAAATAGGGATTAAATTAAGAAATGTTGAAACTTTGTGGTTAAAATATGAAATAAATGAAAAATCTGGGCTGCTAGGGGTATAAGAGTAATTCGGCTAAGCATGGGTGTTTTGAAATTTTATGAATTTGTGATTTTGTGTAATAAGGACTAAATTGTGAAAATGTGAAAGTTTAGGGGCAAAAGTGTAAATGTGCCTTAAAGAGTGTTTTGGACTAAACTAAATGAATAGATGATTAAATAAGTTAATTTTGAATATATTTAGATCAAGAAAAGCGAAATACGGACTTGGATCGGGGAAAAGATAAAGTTATTGACTAATCAACTAGATTCGCCGTTTTCACATCCGAGGTAAGTTCGTATGTAATAAGCATTGTTATAATTATGCTTTGATATTGCATAAATTGTATATACGAGACTACAGTCATGTTTGACAACAATTCGGTTATGTATGGCACTTAGTGTGCGATTTGAGATAGCTTCGGCTATGTACAGCACTTAGTGTGCGAGATATCGGATATTCAACGGTATTCCAAATATGTATGAGCTTGTTACGGATTGGTACAGGTATGTACATGTATAGTATGATCTTTAAATCGAAGAAGTTATGAAGTTTGCATATAAGCATATGAATAAGCATGTGAAAGGTTTGTTAGTAATCATGAATTACATGTTAATATGTTTAAATTGATGAATGGTGTATTTGTGATTAGTTAAGTTTATATCATACGAGCTTACTAAGATACAAATCTTACTTTGTTTATTTTCCATGTCTTATAATGATTTTAAAGCTAGCTCGGATTCGGGAATTTTCGGAGGCTACGTCACACTATCCAACCATCACTTTGGTACTTTTGAGCTTATGGTTTGGTCATATGGCATGTATAGGAACTATGGTCATGTTGGTTATGTTTTGGTAGTGAGTTTTGCCATTTGAGATGGCTTGTAAATGTATATGTTTTGGTTTGTTAATATAGCTATGAGATTTGGCTTAATTTGGTGGATTTGGTTATGTGTATATATGGTCGTTATTGAGTTCATGGATGGATATGTGAATGAATATATTTTGAAGTTTGTGGAATTGATATTATGCTTGTGAATTGGTACAAAATGAGGTATGTTAGTTAAAGGTATAACTAGTTATTTGGTACATGTATTTTAGTATATTTTGGTTGAGTAAAACTTGAGATATAAGCATGTTAGTTGCTAGTATTGAAATTGGTATGAATTAGCCTTGTTTGTGGCTAAATTGGATGTTTATTATTACTATGGATTGGTGCCATTTTGGTTGTTTAGGTGAGCATAAATTTGGGTGACAAAGTGGCTTGGTAAAAAGCCTATTTTTGTCCACACGGGCAAAGACACGGGCTTGTGTCTCAGCCGTGTGTGACACACGGTCATGTTATACGGCCGTGTGTCCCCTGGTGTTAAAATTGAAATGAAGTCAGTATGCTCCACACGGCCTCACACACGAGCGTGTGATCGGCCGTGTGGTACAAGTCAGTATACCCCCTAATTGGCACACGGCCTAGCACACGGGCGTGTGACTTGGCCGTGTTGCATAAGTCAGTATACCCTACAGGTTTGACACAGCCTAGCACACGGTCTGGCACATGGGCGTGTGTGGCCACTTCGAAGGGCACACGGGCTAGACACACGGGCGTATGGTTGGCCGTGTGACCCAAGTCAGTAAGCTCACTTGTTTGGACACGGGCTGGGACACGGCCATGTGTTCCCATTTCGAATGTCCACACGGCCTGTGACACAGGCGTGTATGGTGGCCGTGTGAGACACACGACCTGACCACACGGGCGTATGGTTGAATCGTTGAGTTTAGCATTTCAGTCTACTGGAGTGATATACGGAGATATTTGAACATCTCCACTTTATGTATACGCCAGCACTTTCACTGATGGTATTGGTCACCAAGATAACCTTATTATGGTTCTTTCCCTCATCATCTACTCCATAGTTCTAATCCCATTTTTCAGGTATGCATTCCTCATCTTAAGAGCCAATGACAACGGTAAAGGTAAAATTAAATAGAGTTATTCCTACCTAGCTACGCGGTCAGCGCTATCTACCATAGTTAATTTATATGATTGATCAGGTGGAACGTTTTCCTTGTATTCTTTGTTGTGCCGGCATGTGAAACTGAGCTTAATTCCAAACCAACAACCGCAGGATACAGAGTTGTCTAACTACCAGTTGGACACTCCATCCAGCCAGTTGAATCGAGCAATTAAAATTAGAGGAAAGATGGTGAACAGTTTAAAAGCCAAACTTACTATTTTCGTGGTCACTATCCTTGCGACTTCAATGGTTATAGGTGATGGGGTTTTGACCCCATTTATCTCAGGTATTCCCTACATATCTGCTCACAATTTGTCACTACCATCGATGCAATCAAGACAGTGAGTTTAGTAACCTATTACTTATAACTCATTTACATTAATATAATATTCTTTCTTTTCTACAGTTCTTTCTACGGTTGGTGGCATCGATTCCTTGGGGCAAGGTATAACTCTTACTTCTTCAACCATTTTTTGCATGCATAAATACACATATGGACGTAAAATGATTGAATAATATTCAAACGTTGTGGTGAGAATTTCTGTGGCAATTCTGGTCATCATGTTCTGCGTTCAACGTTTTGGATATGATAAAGTGGGATATTTATTTGCCTCACTCATATGCCTATGGTTTACCTTGCTAAATGGCATTGGTTTGTACAACCTCTTCACATATGGTTGGGGTGTATTACGTGCATTTAATCTGTTGTATATAGTGGATTACTTCAAAAGACGCGGTAAGGACAAGTGGATATCACTTGGAGGAGTAGTACTTTGCATTACAGGTGAGTGCTTCTAGCTTTTACTTTATTTCTTTTTGTTATTTTGATACCCTTCCCTTTTATGTCTAAATTGTATGGACATTTGGCAATAGGAACTGAGGCTATGTTTGCTGATCTGGGTCACTTCAGTGTTCGAAAAGTTCAAGTAAGTTATTTACTTCATGCAACCAGTGGAAAATAGGATAGTTTGATAGGAAATTGTTGTACGTATATATTATTCAACATTTGTTTGTGCATGGATCTGCAGATTAGTTTCTCCACTATTACCTTTCTTCCTTTACTTACTGTATATAGTGGCCAAGCTGCCTACCTCACAAAACACCCTGAACACGTTGGGGACACTTTCTACAAATCTATTCTAGGTAAACATCTTTTGTTAAGACAAGTATGAAAAAGGATTCTTCGAAAACAAGTTTTGTGATGAATAATGTATTTTATTTAGATATTATTTAGATCCAATCTATTGGCCAACATTTGTGGTAGTTGTAGCTGCTTCCATTATTGCAAGCAAAGATATGACATCGGGAGAATTTTCAATTATCTCTCAGTCGTTAACACTGGGATGTTTTCCAAGGGTTAAGGTGGTCCACATTTCCATTGAGTATGAGGGGCAGGTTTATATACCAGACATCAACTACATGCTCATGATTGCCTATGTTGCAGTCACTGTTGGGTTCAGAGCCACAGAAAACATCGATCACGCATATGGTAATTAAGTTCGTAACCCAAATTTCAACAAATTTGAAATGCAAAACTTAAAATTTTATTCTCAAGTTTATTTGGGTATATGAATTGTAGTTAAGTTAAATTAATATTGTCGAAACCATTTTAAAATTGGGTTTTGAAAATGGGGATCGACTTTAAAAACAAAATGGGAGTCGCCACCAATCCTTTTAGGTGTGATTGGATCACCTTGTAAAACGTTTTATTAATATTGTCGAAACCATTTTAAAATCGGGTTTTGAAAATGGGGATCGACTTTAAAAACAAAATGGGAGTCGCCACCAATCTTTTTAGGTGTGATTGGATCACCTTGTAAAACGTTTTATTTAAAATATTTGATTTTGGTCCACGAAAAATAAGAAAACATGTTCGGGAGTCGGTTACGTATGAGGAAGGGTTAGCACCCTCATAACGCCCAAAAATTGGTACCTAATCGATAAAATCATGTCCAAATGTTTGAAGTTTAAAAGTATTTAAAAATATGATTTCTTAAAGAAATTTCGAGCAATTTAAGTTAAAATTTGAGACTTTCTTGTTCCGAAGGAATATAAATATCACATCCAGTACGTTAGGACACGATATTTAAGAACCTTCGTAATCAAAATCATCTCAAGATTTACAAAACTTGAAAAAGGATATTTAGTTATTTAGCCAAACGGAAAATCGCAACCCAGTACGTTAGGGCACTATTTCCCGAATTTCTAAATACCAAAACATTGCCTTATTTTAAAAACTTTTTTTTTTTAAAATATAATAGTTTTGCAAAAAAAAAATGGATTTTTTATTTCAAACAATAACCATGTAACAACATTGCGTTTATATACTATCGACATACATATTAAAGGCAATTATAATACATTTACATTTAATATAAACAATAATAATACAAAATACAACAAATAATAATTCCTATACTAAAGCAATTACAAATACGTGATGAAGTATAAACAAATACAATAAATAATAAAACAAATATGAACGTATTTCATGCAAGATTAATAAATAAAATAAAAAAATATTACATACATATATGATATAAATAACGCAAACAATGTATAAATAAAAAGAATAATATATAATGATTTTGAATAAATAAAATAAAATATAAATAATATAAATGAAACATAAATCTATTTTGTATAAAATAATATAATAACTAATTTATGAAAATAATATATAATTAAAACAAAATAAAATGATGAAAAATATATATAATACACTAATAATGAATTTACATACATAATATAAACAATAAAATAGATTAGGTAATATGAATAAATTTAATAAAAATAAAGTTTTAAAAATAATATATAAATGTAACATAATAATATATAATATACAAAATATAATAATATATAAATTATTAAACAAGTAAAATAATACATATAGTAATAATTAAATATATATATATATAAATAATACATATAAAATATATATATATATATATTTCGTACTAATAAATAAGGAAATAATATATAATATTTAATAAGATAAAATAATTAAATATAATATAAAATAAAAAGATAAAAAAAAAAAAAACAAAGAAACATGGATTAAAACAGCAATTAAAACATATTAAAAGAACTAAATTAAAACACACGCTAAAATTACAAGTGTTAAAATGTTAATAATACCAAATTTCAAAACGGCGTCGTTCTGCTTATTAGCCTTTAAGGAACCAGAGGATCAAATTGAAACAAAGTGTAAATTTTTGGGCTAATTTAAAATAAATAAAAATGTCAGATTGGGTAAAATTAAAACAAATAAAATTTCAAAGGGACTGAAATGGAAAATTGCCCTTTTAACCAAAACGCGCGGATCCTCTTCTGGATACCGAGTCAACGCGCGGATCCTACAAGCATAAACGGCGTCGTTTTTTAAATGTTATATAAGCTAAGACTTAGGCAAAAAAATTCATTTAGAAACCTGTTTTTTTTTTTTTAAAATTAGAAACTCTCTCAAAGCTTCTCGTCTGGGCTCCGTCGCTGGATGTTCGGACCACCACTCAACGCGCTTCATGCGCCGTCACCTTCGGTGGCGCACAGGTAAAACTTCGCCCCCTTTTTTATTTATTTATACTGTTTTGTATAAAAGTATGTACAAATCGAAAAAAAAATAACATATAAAAAAAAGGTAAAAATCACCTTTGTTTGATATTTTATTTCTTTAAAACTTTAGCGTTTTGCGTATGTCTATTCTGCTGTGCCCTGTGTTTACAGATTACATGGGTTTTATACCCGAAAAAACAAAAAGGAAATAAAAAAAGATGCCATTTTGCTGCTGTTATTTCCTTTCTTGTGCAGGTCGAAGCGGAGATCTCGTCTGCGCGTTGATGGTGGGATTCGGGCACAGATCACGGCTTGACGAGGGACTGGTGTGAGGCGTCGATTGCGTCGTGAAGGCTGGGGGCTTGTTGTGGCTGTGCCTAGGGTTTCCAAAAACCCTAGGCTCACTGTTTCTGCTTAACATTTGGGCCAAGGGTGTAAGTGGGCCAATTGGGTTTAGATTGGGTTGTTGGGTATCTGTTTGGGCTTAAGTGGGTTTCGGGTATTATTTTGGTCTGGGTTTTAAGGTTGTAAAGGGACTGTTTAAAGGATTTGGACTTTATTTTTTTTGTATGGTTTGTTTGATGGGCCCGGGCAAAATTGTGTGCTTACAAATATCAAGGATAACATTTTATTTCTATTGGGTTTACAGGAATTGTTGTTGTAGCTGTAATGGTGATCACAACATGTATGGTTACTTTTATCATGCTTGTTATATGGAAGACAAACATATTATGGATTGCTCTCTTTTGTGTGTTCTTAGGCACTCTAAAGACCATATATCTCTCATCGGTCTTGTATAAATTCGTTGAAGGTGGCTACCTTCCACTGGTCTTCTTACTTATCCTATTGCCAATCATGGGAATATGGCACTACGTGCACCAAAAAATATACGAATTTGAGCTCAACAATAAGGTTTTAAAGGAATACATTAAGCAATGGGTAGAATATCCAAGGATAAACCGGGTACCAGGAATTGGTCTTTTGTACTCGGAGTTGGTTCAAGGCATACCTCCCATATTCCCCCATTTCATTTCTAGCATTCCTTCCATCCATTCAGTTCTAGTCTTTGTCTCCATTAATAAACTTCCAATCAGCAATGTAAGACCAGATGAGCGTTTTCTCTTCAGACATGTGGAACCAAGAGAGCATCGAATGTTCCTTTGTGTTGTAATATATGGTTATAAGGATTTCCCTGCAACACGCCAACACCTGTAGAGTTTGAGCAACAATTGGTTGAGAAGTTGAAGGAATTCATTCGTCATGAATATTTCATGGCTGAAGGAGAGGCTGCTGCTGTAGAGAACCCACCCCAAAGCTCCAATATTATTGTATATCAAGGAAAAGACAAAGGAAGTAGTAGAAGGGTTGTTTTTGTGGAGGAAACACTGAACCAGCTCAACCAATCTTGTCGTTCCTCAGCCTCTATCCAGTCATTCAATACGGCCAAATCAAATAACTCGTCGAGTGGGATTGTTGTATCAGCAGCACCACCCATACTGGGAGCTAAAGAAGAGATTCAATTTGTTTAGAAAGCAAATGATGAATGAATTATTTACCTCCTAAGAGAAGTTGAAGTGATGGCTAAACCCAATTCTTCTTACACAAAGAGGATGATTGTGGATTATGGCTATAATTTTCTGAGGAGAAACTTCAGGCAAGGGTAGAAGTGATGATGATACCACAAACCAGACTTCTAAGGGTTGGAATGGTATACGAGATTTAGAGGACTTGATGAAATGCTGAGTGAGTTTACATATAATATATATGTAAGTATAGTGTGGTAGCTTTGTCAATAAAATATATCTTTGCTTCGAGTTAATATAATTTCCATATAATGCTAAAACAAACAAAACAGATTTGATACTGGAATTAAGTCAAGAGAATATAAGCAAAAGTTGAGTAATAATGATGAGCATAAATTAAATTATGATTTAATTAGGGGTAAGTTACATGGACAGTCAACTAATTATGAAAAATTTTCATTTTAGGCATTCAAAATAAAAAGTTTATAATTTAAGCACCCATGTTATATAGTTCAGTCATTTTGGTCACTCCTATTAAAATCACAAATGATAAGGTAACGTGGCAGTTAAAAAAATCAATATAATAACAAATTTAATCCTCAACTTTCACATATTATATCAATTTAATCTTGATTTTAAGAATTCTCCCTTTAGTATTGAAACTTAGGCATATAATTGGAATGGGGCATTTTGCCGATGTTTGGTTAGGAACTTATAATCATTTGACTAACGAATATGATCAATACCATGAAGTTGCCATCAAGATGGTGCATTCCGTTAAGTCGGATGATATGAGGACTTTGCTGGATAAGATTGATGATTTATATTACAAGTGCCAAGGTGTGATTAGTATTTATTCTTTTTAGGAAATTTCTATTATAGGTGGAAATGTGGGTGTTGCAGCTAATATAGATGATTTTGCTTTCAAGACAAAAGTTGATTATCTTTTTATGAAATGAGTTTTGTTTTCTTTACCTGCAGATATGTATTGTTATGAATTTTTATGAGGGACCCGTCGGTGATAAAATGACTCACCTTAAGGGAGGAAAGCTTTCGTTGCCTTTTATTTTGAAGGGATGTACTCAATAGACGGAAGATTATGCAAGTTTCTTTGTCTTGTTAATGCTTAAGATAGCAACTGAGTAATTAATTTACATTTGATATTTCTAACGTCTATATGTATGGGACCAATTTGGCACAAGGGATTTTAGAATTGCACTCGAAAGGGATTTTGGTTCTTAACCTTAAACCTTCTAAACTTTCTTCTTAATGAAACTGAAGAAGTTGTTCTAGGGGATATTGGTATTCCATATCTACTATTAGGAATTCGATTGCCTAGCTCAGATATGGCACGTAGGCTTGGAACCCCCAATTACATGGCTCCAGAAATAATTTTTAAAATTTATAAATAAATTGATATAATATATAAAAGTTGAAGGCTAAATTTGTTATTATACTAATTTTTTTAACTACCACATCAGCTTGTCGTTTGTGATTTTAACGGGAGTGACCAAAATGACCGAACTATGTAACGTGGGTGCTTAAATTGTTAACTTTTTATTTTGGGTGCCTAAAATGAAAAAAATTTATAGTTAGGTGACTATCTGTGTAGTTTACTCTTTAAATAGTTAATAAAAACATAATCTATATATAACACCTTTAGTAGTATTAAATGACTTATAACGTTAATACACTTTTTGAGCCTAAATTTAACAATTGTTATTACATTTGGGTCTTAACATTTTTTTGTTCAAGTTTCACCAATATTTTCTTAAAACCTTAAAGATTAGGTCCCATGTGAGAACAATTTTCAAGTTTAAGGACTAGCTAGGACAAAAAAAAAGTTCAAACCCCAATATAGGAGTAATTGCCAAGTTAAGGCCCTAAATAGTGATTTGACCAATAATTTATGTCGTAGAAGTCTTATTAACCAGAGTTGAAGAAGATAAAATGCCATATTTTTTTATGCAATAATATTTGGTACACTATCATTGGAGTTTTTTTTTTTAACATCCCCAATTCGGTCTAGATGTAAAGCCCGAATTAGGAAGATTACATTAGCCACCGAAATGGCCTAGTAGAGTTACTGAAACTTATAAAACGGTCATATTAAACACCTTTTTTATTATTTTATTATAGTATAAAACTTAGTCTTTTTTCAGAAAAGTTCACGAGTTATCAAAAACCGATTTAGTTTAACTTTTCCATGTAACGGTGACTACTTTTAAGAAAACTTAATTAATTTTTCATTTACTTATTACTCAATTTTAATTACAATCTAGTGGCGAAAAAGTGATATTTGACTTAGTTAGAATTTAATAAAAAACAGATTTTATGCATAAATAATTAAAAACCAAATTTCAACATCCTAGAATTAAATTAAGTGCCATGCATGCTATTTAAACCCAAAACCTAAGTTTCATGCCACTAATTGAAATAAAAGTAATACAGTCTCTGAATAACAAAAATATCAAATAATAAATATAAAATATTTTAATAAAAGCAAAACCGAGTCGAGTCCCTCCGGATGCCATGTCCACGTCCTAACCTGGTGATTTATCTGTAGAGATGGAAATAAAAGGGGAGTGAGTTATGAAGCTCAGTGTGAGTAGCATCACAAGATAATCAATGCAATCGGTTAAGCATACTGGATCACGACACATAGACTAATTCATAATAGCAATTTCAGAATATCGGTATTTCAGATCACTTAACAATACATATATATATCATCTTAGAAATCTCAGGATTGTATGCACATGCTTTATGAATGCAATACAGTTTTAGTTTAATAAAAAAAATCCTACCCCGCCATTACAAACCATAGTAAGAGTTCCCCAGAACTCGTCCATCCTTACACACCGGGTTGTGGATAAACCACGAAAATTGTAGGTTAATACACTGTCAGATGGTTGTGAATGCACAACTTATTTGCCGATGAAAGCTGCCAGGATGTGGGCGGATGAACCACCAGCGTTGCAGGTTAATATGCTGCCAGATGGTTGTGAATGCACAACATATTTGTAGATAAGAGCTGCCAGAAAATGGATGGATAGACCACCAGTGTTGCAGGTTAATACGGTGTCAAATGGTTGTGAATGCACAATGTATTTGCAAATAAGAGCTGTCAGAAAATCTATGGATGAACCACCAGAGTTGCAGATTATTAAACTATTAAAACTTCATCCTTTCAAATTCTCTCACCCCATGCAATGCAATATGGCATGCTTATAACATATCAATACAATAGCAAATATTATGCTTATAACAGATCATTATGGCTGCAATGGATATGCTTTTAACTTAACCAAAACAGTAGCAAAGACATGCTTATCATAGGTTTGGTTTAACAGTATCATTGAACATGCTAAACATACAGTCAAAAATACAGATGATGGCATGTAATATTATCATGCGTATACAGTAATAATTTATTAGAAATACATATGCAGATGGCATATATATTTTTCACATGTCATGCATATATAATAGTAATTTAGTCAATCAAAACATGGATTCTAACATTCTCCATATTATCAGGGGTTCATTCGAATGAAATAAAACACTAAAAATAGTTTAGGAAATATCCAAGGACTAAACTGCACATAACTTAAATTTATGGGCAAAACTGTAAAATAGGAGGCACACGGCTGTGTGGTCAGGCCATGTGAGAAGCCTTAGGCCGTGTGGAGGTGTTACACAGTCGTGTGGCCAGTCCGTGTAACAAACTGTGGTTGTGTGGCAATTGCAAAAATTTACCTACAAGGGAAACACGGCCGTGTGGCAGGCTGTGTGAGATTCGACCTATCCTAGGGTTCCAGAGGTACATGACCGTGTGACGGGCCATGTGGTCCACCCGTGTAGCCCTTATCCTAGGCACGGTTTGTTCTGATTCGCTTGTAAAAGAACACACACCTTTCACTGGAAGCTCGAACGACGTCCCTCACAATCAAATCTGATTCGATACACCTAAAACGAGTACTTCAAATGGTATTTATACACGAGTTAACGTTGGGTATCAAGATTCAATCAAGATTAATGGAAGATTTCGGCAAGAATCGCAAAAGATCGTAATCAAATTAAAAGATTAACGTAGTTCGATGTTATTGTGGAATTTATGAGTTCTACAAATTGAAGCGAATGTACTTACCGAACCTTTGATGAAAAGAAACGTATGCTATCAATGGTGAAATTGACAACCAGTAGGAAAAATGAGTCGAACGGGGATTGATTTGATTCGGTAAGCCAAAATATTCAACAGCAAAAAGGATGTAAATTTTTATGTAAAAAAGAGAAAAGAAAAGAAGTAAGAGAAAAAATAAAAAAAGATGGAGAGAAATCTTGTTAGGATTTGAAAAGGGGAAAATCTAATTCAATTGGGAAAATAAGGGTTAAATAGTTTAGGATTTGGAAACCCTAGGGTGGCAAGGGTAATTATCCCAAATTTTTGGGTCGAAAATAAAAATAAAATGGATTTGGGGATGGAGTGGCTCAAACCTAGATCACTAAGAGGGAGAGATTAATGATTAACCATTAGGTTGCTATCCATTTCTTATTAGTTTTTATTCCCAACAATATATGTTTTAATGTGGTTTTTATCATGATTTCTGTCAAGAGAAAATAAGGGAGTGGAGCTTGAACCTAAGATCTCTAAGAAGGCACTAACTAGTTAACCACTAAGTGATTCAATTTCTTGATTAATTATTTCAATTAACCCTTTAAATTTTGGGGCGTGACATTTTAAACTCCATAAGGAGAGTCGGGGGTTAGCAAGTGTCTGTAAAGGTATAGTGAAATATAAAAAAAATATTTTAAAAAATAGATACATGAAATTTTTTTAATGCTAGTTGTGGAATAAAAAAAAATACACAGCTAGTCTACCAATTACTAATCCATTGTTTATTGATATAATAATCTCTGACGCATGATTAAAACACTAGTTAGAGCTCTTAAATATCTTAGATGACATGTGTTCAAACATTATAATCCTTTTAAAACATTTAATTTTATATTAGAAACAGTTTAGGACTTATTATTTCCTTTTTATACTCAATTGTAATATCTATCTATCTATCAAAGTATAAAGTCTAAATTAACTAGTAAATGTGGTTAATCAAAATATCCTTTTAAAACATTTAAATTTAAATTACATACTAAACTCTTTGAAGCAATTTAATACTTATTCTTTCCCCTCTTTTTATCATATCCAATTGCAATATAAATAAATTTTCATAATTAAATTCATATAATTTATTTATAATATAATGTAATTAATTTTTAGCCCATGTGATAGTGTGTTTAATTTAAAATATATTTAATAACTTTAAATTTTTTAAATGAAGCTTTAAAAATTCTTAAAACAAATTTCAAATTTTTACCTAAGTGAAGTTTTAAATGGAATATTTATTTAAATACAATACAATAGAAAATATATTTAATATGTATACACGTTTATTTAACAAATAGAAGCATTTTTTAACCTATTTTAAACACATTTAAAGCATTTATGTAAAGTTTTATAAAATTTGAAAAATATAAAGTTGTTTTAAAATATTCTTGTTAAACCTTTTAAAAATATTTTAACTTTTAAAAAAAAATTATGTTAATATTTTTTAATTTAATTTAATTTAATATTAAAATTTTAAGCATATTTATTTAAAAATATTATACATGATTTTATTATATGTATGGAATCTGTAATATTGATTAAAAGTAACATATATTTTTGAAAAATAATGATACAAAAATTATGAATTGATGGTATTAATTTTAGCTGAAAATTTTAAAAAAAAAAACGGAATATTCAATCAAAACAATTGTAAAATTCACTTGGAAAAATTATTGCTGCTCACTTCATGTTTTGTTATAATAAAATTGTTTCTTTATTTGGGCTATTATGTTGGGCCTTCTACATCTTTCAATTAAGTTAAATTCGGTCCACTTGAGTGTGATATATTTGACAAAACAGAAGCATAGGTTGATTTGGATACTAAATCTCTCAAACGACTTCCTTGAGGTGGTTTAATTAGCATGGAAATCTTATTATATCTTGATGATTAAAAGAACTAATTTTTAGATATAAATATCATATTTATTCAAGAGAGTTTTTTAAGGATCTATCCCGGAGTTTATCTTGCTATTATAATAGTCTAAAAATAGGCTTCATTCTCCCTTGGTAAATCACGACAGAGAGTTGAAATATTTCGCTTTCTTGAGTTTTTTTTTTTCATTACCAGCCTTTATTTCTTTCTTGTGCTGAAAGCAGTTTTTTGAGTGTTTTTGTTGACAATTTTTTTTTTTTTTTTTTTTATGGTTATTTTGTGGTACTCTTTTAGGCATTGTTTAGAGAGATTTATTGAATGTATTGTGAGAAATATTGGGTGAGTGATTTGTAACAATTGGGATGGTATTAAGGCTGCAACTACTCCTTTGTGAAAGGGTAGATTGGGCTTAAACAGATAAGTGATATGGATAATTATTGAATAAAATTATTCGTTGGGCAAGACTCTGTATACATAACACTATTGTATCTGAATTGCGTTAACAAATATCTTATATTAATTTTCTATTCTAACAATATTTGGAATGAAACTAATATTTAAGTGTAAAACGAAAGACTTTAGAGTAAGCATGATGTAATTAGCCATTCTGATTTAAATTTGCATAAAATAGTGATTCCTTTATACTGTCGCCGTAGGTAACCTCCATTTTTACTTTTGCTTGTACACTTCAACCACCTCTACTGTTGGAAAGTTTATACAATACTTCCACCCTATAAATAAAAAAATTACTAGAAAAAAATAATAATAATTGAGTTTGGCGTGAATAATAATTGAACTAAATTATTATCATTTTCTGTATCGAGATGGTGTAAGCCTCCTAGTATTTCTTTTCCCAAATTTTAAAAATAAAGGGTAAAATTATACCACATGTCTTTATATTCTTCATAAATTTGGCACTTAGTCTTTATATTTTTATTTTTAAAAATTTAGTCTTTTTAAATTTAGTTATTAACACTGTTTTTTTTTAATATGTTAATGCAACATTTTAAAGTAAAAATATATATTCACTTGCTAGTCATGTAATTAAAAAATGATTTTATAATAAATCTAGATTTGATAAAATAATTTTAACATTATTAATAGTTAGACTTGGATTTTAAAATCTAAAATATAAAAAGGCTAAAATCTTAAAAATAAAAATAAATTTACAAAAATATAGAAATTTATAACATATATTGCAAATGTAAACTTTTGATAGCTGAGAAAAGGAAATAAGGAGCCATAAAAATGGTAATGAAGAGTCAGGTAAAGATGTTCATCATCTAGGCTAATATATAACATTAATATCAATCCAAAATTATTCAAGTTGTTAAGTATGATTCTTATTTCAGTCAAATTTGAAAAATAATTTTCTAGTTATCTGTTTATTTGTTTCAATCAAACACTGATTAGTTTAGATTATTTTATTATTATTTGACCTATGAATTTAGTCTATAAATAGGCTCTTTTACAACCTTAGAAAATACACCCATTAGATATTAGAACTCATAACACATTTAGAGAATTTTGTGTTTACGTTTTGAGGGTTCTTTGTTTTCGGGTTTTCGGGGTTTAGTTTTTATCTCCATCTTTTATACTCTTCGTTCTTTTGCCATTATAGTAAAATTATCTTTGCCTGTGATTTTTTATCCTCTTTGGAGGGGTTTTTCCACTTTAAATTTGTGTGTTCAATTTCTCAATTTATTCCGCTATTTTTTTTTTACTTGTTGCTTAATCAGGTCGATCCTAACAAGTGTTATCAGAGCTAGTTCAATTTTCATAGATCAGCCCATTCAGATATGGCAGCAACAAGGTTTGAAATTAAGAAGTTTGATTGAAACACCCCAAACCCGGCCCACAAGCTTTGACCAGATTTGGTATGTTCCTCAAGTAAACCGGTTCAAAATTCTTTTGTTACTTAGGAAAAACTTGTATGATTTTTAAAAAATATTGTTTGGGTTGGGCTTGAGTTGAAAACAAATTTATCTTATGTTAAAACCCATTTATTTAAGGTGACAAAACATTTAGAGTTAATTTTAAAAAGGAATTTACTTAAACTTTAATTGATAAAAATCCATAAACATAATAAATAAAAGAAAAATAAAGTAAACCACAATGGCCTTATTATATCAATGATCCCAAAGTAAAACTTAAAATACTTAAAATAAATTGAAAGTCCAAATCATAAATTTCTTGCTATGCATGGCCACCTTTAAGCTCCCGCCGACCCGGTCCATTCACGCTCATCACTGAAAAATATTCCCCAAAGCGGGGTGAGTCAACAGACTCAATGTGTACACAACACTAAGTCATAATAGAATCAGGCATGCAAATGATACACACTCAAATCATAGAATACAATTAATGATGCATTCCCAAACCCAAACCTAATTAACCATCCGCTACACACCACCCGCATTACTCGCCGGTCACACCGTGGGGACTACTAAGTCAACCCTCCATCCGCTACACACCATCGAAGGCGATCATTTGCGATCACGCGTGCTCATCGCCCATATAATTTGTGTCATTAGACACCATATTCAAATAATGTAACGAAGTTACCAAATTCGGATAATGTAACCGAAGTTACCATATTCAAATTTTGTGACCGTAGTCACCATATTCCGTTGGTGAGACCGAAGTCAACACCTTCTTCCCCTTTCTCATATATCCCGAATGCCCCATAAATGCATAACATACTTAATTTCTCATTATTCACATGTAACAATATACATATTCATAATCCTATCAAAAGTAGGAAACGTGCACTGGTACTTTTACCATATTTATGGTACTTAGCCATATTCACATTCTTATGCATATTCATATATTAAAATAATTGCCATATGATATATCGAAGGTTAGTATGAGTACACACATTCTTAATAATACATTTAATTTAAACATAGCCATGAACCTATCAAAACTTAGGGTAGGGTACACACTGATTTGCTTAACGAATTCCTTGAAATCCCGAAATCGATCTCATCGCCTTAGATCTCAAATTCCTACATTTGATTAATCACTTACTAATTTAATAAAAAGCCATTCGCCATAAATCCAAATCCTAGTAGGATTAGTATTCTTAAAACTTACCTTGAAATTCTCAAATCCCAAAATCCTTGTATCCTCCTCATTGAAATCCCTATAACTACATGTTAGATCAATTTCTAACATTTATTCACAACAAATAACCCTTAGCCGTATGTTAAATATGACTTACCTTAGATTCTTAAATCCGAAATTCACCGAATAACTAGGGAACACGCGGCTTATGGTGTACCTTGGGAAAAGAACTTCTCCTTCCTTGTAGTCGACACTTAGTAAATCCGAAAGATCTCTTCGACAAAGATATTAAGGGTATTAGAATCTTAATTTCGACAGCCTTAAAAGAAATAGAATGAGAATCTAACCTAATCTTACCCATCAAGAATTTGATGGAACTCTTGCTTGAACCCTTAGCGATTATTCGGCTATGGCTTTGATGTGGATAACAATTTCGGCTCTTGAGGCTTAGTGAGAAATCGACTAGGGCTATTGGTATCTTCGGCTTTTGATTGTGTTTGTAATAGAAGAAGAAAAGAAAAGAGAAAAAGGGAATAATGACAGAGAAAATTCGGCAGAGAGAAGAGGAGAAACTTTAGAGAATTTCGGCAGAGGTTTTCTTGAAAAGAAAAGAATGAATGAAGAATAGCCTTACTCTTCCTTTTATAGCCAAAATTACTAGCTAGAGTCCTTTACTTGGCCACCACTCTTCTATTTTGATAGCTTTATCCCTTGATTTATCACTTTAATAAAACTTAATCCAATAATTATCTCTTAATAAAAATAATACTAATCCTCTTTTATCTCTTCCTTATCTATCAAAATAAAAGAAATAATATCCACATTTATCTCTTGAAAATAATCTAAAATAAATCCATTATTTATCCCTTATTATTCACATATTTATGCAAATAAAACTCTTCCTTTTCTAGAAACCCATGCCGTCCACCTCAGCCTTCTGGAAGCAAAAATAAAACTTATTTATTTGCTTCTCAAGTGACTCGAACCTTGGCCCAACACCTTGCATGTGGCGCCATTTCCAGAGGCCCTAAGTGGCATCTTCAGGCCACTTTTCCAAGCCTGTTTGTGTGTCAAACTTATCCAACTTTTTCTTCTAAGGCCCTCTAGCCCTTATTTCCTATTTTGAACTTTAAAATTTGACATTTCGGCATCATTTCTAAGTTTCCTAAAATTTTCGATCGGCTCTGCTTTGTTGACCATTTTCTTACATTTCAGTTTCAGAAATGTTCGAGTTTCCAAAATGTTGAGGTTTCCAAAATGTTCAAGTTTCCAAAAATGTTCATTTCCATTTCCATGCATTTCTAGGTTTCCAAAATATTCAAAAATTTATTATAGGGCTTAAGACTTGTCATTTCGTACAATTAAACCGAAAATGCATAGGCCCTTTCTAGGATGTTACATTGATGGTGAGACAAATTTCAATATGTGGCAAGTTCGGATGATGGCAATTCTAGTTCAAACCGGCTTGAAAAAGGTTGTTACCGGGAAAAAGCCTGAGAATCTAAATCAAACAGAATGGGAAGAGCTTAATGAAAAGGCCTTGTCTGCAATCCAGTTATGCATCGCGAATACGGTATTGCAAGAGTTATTGATGGAGAAAACATCATCCGCCTTGTGAAAAAGGTTAGAAACTCTTTATGCGACTAAGTCTCTGGCTAACCATTTAGTGTTGAAACAACGTCTATTTACATTTCGTATGAACAAAGATGAGCTTCTTAGAGATCACATCAGTCAATTCATTACTCTTTTAAATGCTTTAAAGAATGTTGAGGTTCATATTGACGATGAAGATCAGACTATGCTATTATTGTGCTCTTTACCCCCTTTATACAAGTCTTTCAGGGAGACCCTGATTTATGGCAGAGACAAACTCTCGTTCGAAGATGTGAAGGGTCATTTGTTGAGTAGAGACAAACTCAACAATGAGTTTGGTTTGGATAGCAAGGCAGATAAGCAAGCTTCTGTTTTGGTAGCATCAAAGAAATGAGACAAAATGTGTCGCTATTGTAAAAAGTTAGGTCACGTCAAAGCAGATTGTTATAAATTGCGAAATAAAAGAGCTGTTGAGAGTAACGAGGAAGATGTAGCTGGTGCTAATTTGGCCGATGAAAGCGGTGATGATTTCTTGTTAGTGTCAACGAGCGATAACTCTAAGCTCACGTCCGAGTGGATCCTAGATTCGGGATGTTCTTTCCACATGTGTCCCAATAGAGAATGGTTCTCCACATACAGTTCGGTTGAAGGTAGAGTTGTGCGCATGGGAAACGATTCATCTAGTAAGGTAATTGGTATTGGTACTGTTAAAATTAGGATACACGATGGGGCGATTAGGACACTCTCAGATGTCAGGTATGTACTTGATTTACGAAAGAATCTCATCTCATTGAGTATTTTAGACTTGAAAGGATGCAGAATCAACATCGAGTCGAGCGGCATTAAAGTATCTCGTGGAGCTCTCGTTTTGTTAAAAGGTAAAAGAACTGGCAATCTTTATATTCTAGAAGGTTCTACAGTGACCGGTGAAATCGGACGTCCCTCATCCGTTACAGAGTCGAAGTCAACTCGTTTGGAGCGGAGGTAACTTGGCCATAGGAGGGAAAAAGGTATGTCCGTTTCGTTTAAGAGAGGTTCTCTTTTGGATGCAGGTTTTGAAAAGTTAGGGCATTGTGTTCGTGAAAATCAAACCCGGGTTAGTTTTGATTTGGCAGTGTACAAGTCGAAGGCTAGAAATCTTCCAATTTCTAAGCACAGATTTGACTCAGTTAATTCCCTGCATGGTTCAAGATAGGCTCGTGGCGGGCTTTGGCAAAGATGGCGTTGTGGAAATATGAGTCAAGGTGGAGATTTGTTAAGTATGACTCCTATTTCAGTCAAATTTGAGAAATAATCTTCTAGTTAAACTCTGTTTATTTGTTTCAATCAAACACTGATTAGTTTAGATTATTTTATTATTATTTGACCTATGAATTTAGCCTATAAATAGGCTCTTTTACAACCTTAGAAAATACACCCATTAGATATTAGAACTCATAACACATTTAGAGAATTTTGTGTTTACGTTTTGAGGGTTCTTTGTTTTCGGGTTTTCGGGGTTTAGTTTTTATCTCCATCTTTTGTACTCTTCGTTTTTTTGCCATTATAGTAAAATTATCTTTGCCTGTGATTTTTTATCCTCTTTGGAGGGGTTTTTTCCACTTTAAATTTGTGTGTTCAATTTCTCAATTTATTCCGCTATTTTTTTTACTTGTTGCTTAATCGAATCGATCCTAACACAAGTTAAGATCCAACTTCAAATTTTCTTAAAAGCTGTTCAATTAATGTACAGTATCAATATCACTTTAAATTTTTTACAAATTCATATATATATATATATATATATATAAATTAGTTTTTTTTTTTTTTACTTACACGATGCACAAGTTTATCATGTATATAAATTATTTAGAATATAATATATTTGTAATATTTTAAATATTATGAAAAAAAAAATTATTAAGATATAAATAGTATTAAAAATATTTTTTAAAATATTATATTAATGTATTAAAATATATTTTAAAAATTATACCGTTTGAAAAATAACATGTTTAGAAATTAAATCATAAAATTAAATAATAATCACTGTAGAATTAATTTATGTTAGTTGTTCCTAGAGGTGTTCATGGGCCGGGCCGGGCCGGATTCGAGCCGGGCTCAACTAAAAAATTAGGCCCATTCATCGGGCTTGGGCCGGGCCAGGCCCAAAAAATGGGCCTAATTTTTTTCCCGGGCCCGACCCAGCCCGCCCATATTAAATTTTATATTATTTTATATAATTTTTAAATATATATAATACATCAAAAATACTAAAAAAATCAAAATAAATATTTCTCAACAAATTGAAAATAAATTTTAAAAAAATATGTAGACTTAAATAACACTAAGATAGATGTAACTTAACAAGCAAATACCTCTAAAATGATAATAAAATTAACAAATGCCTTTAAAATAATAATAAAATTAACAATAAAATAAGTTTTATACAATATTCAATCAATAACAACAAAATAGTAGCAACATAATAGTAATATGGTAGCAAAATAGGGAGAAAATAACAAGAAAATAACATTTTAAAATAAAAAAAAATAGCAGATTTTTTTGTCATTTAGTGAATTCGGGCCGGACCCGGGTCAAAAATACCTTACCCGAGGCCCGGGTCAAAAATACCTTACCCGAGGCCCGGCCCATTTTTTAAACGGGCCTTATTTTTTGTCCAAGCCCATTTTTCGGGCTTATATTTTTACTCAATCCCTCCCAAATTTCGGTCGGACTGCCCGGCCCATGAACACTTCTAGTTGTTCCACACTTTTTTATAATTTAATATAAATGAATCATTACATTACAGTCTTGTATGTGAATAATTTGAAAAAATAAATATGTAAATATTAATAAATAATAATTATTCTACAAATAAATTTGTGTGTTAAAAAATAAACTAAAGTAAGGAACTTGTAGAAATTAAAACCAAAATCATAAGGTATAAGTTAAATCAAATAAATTTGTGTGTTGAATAATATATATGTAAAATAGTTTCCTATCAAACCATCCTATTTTCTACTCGTTGCATGAAGTAAATAACTTATTTGAACTGCTCGAACACTGACGTGACCCAGATTAGCAAACATAGCATCGGTTCCTATTGTCAAATGTTCCTACAATTTAGACATAAAAGGAAAGGGTGTCAAAATAACAAAAAGATATAAAGTAAAAGCTGGAAGCACTCACCTGTAATGCAAAGTACTACTCCTCCAAGTGATATCCACCCGTCCTTACCGCGTCTTTTGAAGTAATCCACTATATACAACGGATTAAATGCACGTAATCCACTATATCCCCTTGCCGACCAAACCGATCCGTTTCCACCGCGGCTCTCGCAGAATCTGACACAGTCTCCACCAGGTAAGTGCTCCCGCCCCTCCTCAGCCCCTCTTTAGCTAGTATATGGGCAACCACCATCTATCTCAGGTATAACTCTTCCTTCTTCAACCATTTTTTGCCTGCATAAATACACGTATTGACGTAAAAAAGATTGAATAATATTCAGACGCTGTGGTGGGAATTTCTGTGGTAATTCTGGTCATCCTATTCTGCTTTCAACGATTTGGAACTGACAAATTGGGATATTCATTTGCCCCAATCATATGCCTGTACCTTGCTAAGTGGTATTGGTTTGTACAACCTCTTCACATATGGTTGGGGTGTATTACGTGCGTTTAATCTGTTGTATATAGTGGATTACTTCAAAAGACGCGGTATGGACGGGTGGATATCACTTGGAGAAGTAGTACTTTGCATGACAGGTGAGTGCTTCCAGCTTTTACTTTATATCTTATTGTTATTTTGATACCCTTCCCTTTTTATGTCTAAATTGTATGGACATTTCACAGTAATGATGCCTATTTTATCCAGCATATGCCAATAAATTTGAGAATGTGATCAAAGTCCAAGTGAAGATAGTAGTCTTAGCAGGCTTTACAATTAGTCACTGTCATCATCAAATTACAATCTACATATTATCTATGGATATGTGTGATTTATAATCGTTTTACAGTATAATATTTACGGAAGATGTAACATGTAGTGGCCATTGCCTTGATGCTTTAGTTGAGCTTATTAGGCTCGAAGCACGCAGTTTAGCAAGGAAGATTTGCTGTGGAGAGGATAGAAAGTTGCACAAACATCATTCTTTTTTTTTTTACAAATCACGGTGTATATTGTATGCACCAAAGAATAAAAAAGTTGGGGTTTAGTTTAACGTTAATTTTATCAAATTAATTGTCTCAAGATATTTGAAACATCTCCATCCATTTCACTTGTTCAACTAAATCTGGTTTCTGAGAATTCTACAAATGGTGCACCAGATGTTCACTACTGATTTTAGCATTGGAAAATGAGGGTGATTGCTTTAAAACTGGAAGTTGGCACCAATTTAACTTGCATCTCAATGATTCGCTTTGCGGTCAAAATTTAATACAAGGACAACAACACTAGCAGGAAACTTCAACAGGTCATTTGAGATTCTGCGGGATATAATAGTTCAGAAATTTCTACATTACTTCTTGACCAACCAAAAAAATATTGTTTTCAAGAGAGCTCAACTATCGCTGCCGCTTCTTTGATCGACTTTTTCCAGTTGCCTCACGGACAGCATCCTCTTTGACTGTGTTAGATTTTTCATGTTCGGTCGGACAAGATGTTTCCTTATCATCATTACCATCATCGTCGCTTTCCTCATCACTGCTATCATCTGATTCCGTTTCGCTACTACTACTGTTGCCAGCTACCATAATTGGTGGCTGATTGCCAGCAATTGCAGATTCAGCAGCAGCCAGAGCTTGAGGTGTGTGAAGATCAGCTACACATAACATCAAATCCTGTTTTACAAATTGCAACCAAAACATATTAACAAACTCATATACTATTCGTTGAGCACAATTCAAGAGGTTCAATTTTAATGTTACCATTTCAATGACTTCAGAATCATTCCCACTGAGTACTTCAATATCATATGCTTGAGAAGTATTCTACATTATGATAAACAAGAACATAGGTTAGAAATTAAAAAGAGTGTTTACTGATGACAAATTTGACAAAAAAAAAAAACCTTTGCATCAAGTTCCAGCCTTTTATTAGCTTCTGCCATGACTCCCAAGAAATCTTTCACTTTTCCCAAAACTGCAATACTCAAAAAATTTGTTTTGTTTGTTTTAGCATTATATTGAAATTATAGACAAAGTCTAAATAGAAGAAAACAAAATATAAAAGATCATATAACATATGGGTGTCATAAATGTGTTGTGCTTAACAACTGCGTGTGTAACAGCATTGCAATTTTAATTTACCCGAAGCAAAGATATATTTTATTGACAAAGCTACCACACCATACTTACATATATATTATATGTAAACTCACTCAGCATTTCATCAAGTCCTCTAAATCTCGTATGCCATTCCAACCCTTAGAAGTCTGGTTTGTGGTACCATCATCACTTTCTCCCCTTGCCTGAAGTTTCTCCTCAGAAAATTATAGCCATAATCCACAATCATCCTCTTTGTGTAGGAAGAATCGGGTTTAGCCATCACTTCAGCTTCTCCTAGGAGGTAAATAATTCCTTCATCCTTTGCTTTCTGAACAAACTGAATCTCTTCTTCAACTCCCAGTATGGTTGGTGCTGCTGATACTATCCCACTCGACGAGTTATTTGATTTGGCTGCATTGAATGACTGGATGGAGGCTGAGGAACGACGAGATTGGTTGAGCTGGTTCAGTGTTTCCTCCACAAAAATAGCCCTTCTACTACTTCCTTTGTCTTTTCCTTGATTTACTATAATATTGGAGCTCTGGGGCGAGTTTTCTACAGCAGCGGCCTCTCCTTCAGCTATGAAATATTCATGACGAATGAATTCCTTCAACTTCTCAACCAATTGTTGCTCAAACTCTACAGGTGTTCCCATGAAATCCTTATAACCATATCTTACAACACAACGGAACATTCGATACTCTCTTGGTTCCACATGTCTGAAGAGAAAACGCTCCTCTAGTGCTACCTTGCTGATTGGAAGTTTCTTAATGGAGACAAAGACTAGAACTGAATGGATGGAAGGAATGCTGGAAATGAAATGAGGGAATATGGGAGGTATGCCTTGAACCAACTCTGAGTACAAAAGACCAATTCCTGGTACCCGGTTTATCCTTGGATCTTCCACCAGTTGCTTAATGTATTCCTTTGAAACCTTATTGTTGAGCTCAAATTCGTATCTTTTTTTGTGCACGTAGTGCCATATTCCCATGATTGCCATTAAGATAAGTGAGAAGACCAGTGGAAGATAGCCACCTTCAACGAATTTATACAAGACTGATGAGAGATATATGGTCTCTATAGTGCCGAAGAACACACAGAAGAGAGCAATCCATAATATGTTTGTCTTCCATATAACAAGCATGATAAGAGTAACCATACATGTTGTGATCACCATTACAGCTACAACAGCAATTCCTGTAAACCCAAGAGAAATGAAGTGTTATCCTTGATATTAATTTCATTTAACTACAATTCATATACCCAAATAAACTTCAAAATAAAATTTTAAGTTTTGCATTTCAAATTTGTTGAAATTTGGGTTACAAGCTTAATTACCATATGCGTGACCGATGTTTTCTGTGGTTCTAAACCCAACAGTGACTGCAACACAGGCAATCATGAGCATGTAGTTGATTTCTGGTATATAAACCTGCCCCTCATACTCAATGGAGGTGTGGACCACCTTAACTCTTGGAAAACATCCCAGTGTTAACGACTGAGAGATAATTGAAAATGCTCCTGATATCATAGCTTGGCTTGCAATAATGGAAGCAGCTACAGCTACCACAAATGTTGGCCAATAGAGTGGATCTACATAATATCCAAATAAAATACATTATTCATCACAAAACTTGTTTTCGAAGCATCCCTTTTCATACTCGTCTTAACAAAAGATGTTTACTTGGAATAGATTTGTAGAAAGTGTCCCCAACATGTTCAGGGTGTTTTGTGAGGTAGGCAGCTTGGCCACAATATACAGTAAGTAAAGCAGGCAAGGTAATAGTGGAGAAACTAATCTGCAGATCCATGCACAAACAAACAAATGTTGAATAATATATATGTACAACACTTTCCTATCGAACCATCCTATTTTCCACTGGTTGCATGAAGTAAATAACTTACTTGAACTGCTCGAACACTAAAGTGACCCAGATCAGCAAACATAGCCTCGGTTCCTATTGTCAAATGTCCATACAATTTAGACATAAAAGGAAAGAGTATCAAAATAACAAAAAGATGTAAAGTAAAAGCTGGAAGCACTCACCTGTAATGCAAAGTACTACTTCTCCAAGTGATATCCACCCGTTCTTACCGCGTCTTTTGAAGTAACCCACTATATACAACGGATTAAACGCACGTAATACACCCCAACCATATGTGAAGAGGTTGTACAAACCAATGCCACTTAGCAAGGTAAACCACAGGCATATGATTGGGGCAAATGAATATCCCAATTTGTCAGTTCCAAATCGTTGAACGCAGAACAGGATGACCAGAATTACCACAGAAATTCCCACCACAGCATCTGAATATTATTCAATCATTTTACGTCAATACGTGTATTTATGCAAAAAATGGTTGAAGAAGTAAGAGTTATACCTTGCCCCAAGGAGTCGATGCCACCAACCGCAGAAAGAACTATGGAAAAGAAAGAATATTATATTAATGTAAATGAGTTATAAGTAAAAGGTTAATAAACTCACTGTCTTGATTGAATCGATGGTAGTGACAAATTGTGAGCAGATATGTAGGGAATACCTGAGATAGATGGGGTCAAAACCCCATCACCTATAACCATTGAAGTCGCAAGGATAGTGACCACGAAAATAGCAAGTTTGGCTTTTAAACTGTTCTCCATCTTTCCTCTAATTTTATATGCTCGATTCAACTGGCTGGTTGGAGTGTCCAACTGGTAGTTAGACAGCTCTCTATCCTCCGGTTGTTGATTCGGAAGTAAGCTCAGTTTCACATGTCGGCACAGTAAAGAATACAGCGCAAACGTTCCACCTGATCAATCATATAAATTAACTATGGTAGATAGCGCTGACCGTGTAGCTAGGTAGGAATAACTCTATTTAATTTTACCTTCACCGTTGTCATTGGCTCTCAAGACGAGGAATGCATACTTGAAAAAAGGGATTAGAACTATGGAGTAGATGATGAGGGAAAGAACCGCAATAAGGTTATCTTGGTGACCAATACCGTCAGTGAAAGTATTGGCGTATACATAAAGTGGAGATGTTCCAATATCTCCGTATATCACTCCAATAGACTGAAATGCTAAACTCAACGTCCTCATCCAATCCACCTGTACAAAAGTACATAAAGTAAACAAAAGCTTGTAGGTTTAGGCAATAAATAAATGAGTGTAGTCCGCAGCGACAACCTTGGAATTGGGGGACTTGGTTGAAGAAAATGAAAGTCTGCCAGCCTCCAAATTGAGAGAATCCACATGGCGCAGCTTGGCCCACGAGAATTTTCGTTCTTTTAGTCGGTTTTTATCAGCTTCTGCTGCTGCCATCTCTATCTCCTCACCGTTCTCCACATTCTCGGCCATACCTGCTTTGTTCTCTTCCATAAGTTGCGATGACGGTGAGAAATGAAGGGTTGGCAATTTATTTATAGGCATTTAGTTCAAACGATCTGGATTTATAATTTGATTTATGAATGAATAGCATAATGCAACATGTGAACAGCATTTAAAAATTTATTTTTATTTATTTTTAATAATTCACTTCTGTAAAAGAATTTATTTACAAATAGGAAAGTTCATTTAAAGAATAAGCTTAAACGGGGATTTTAATTTCTATTTATACCTTGATTTCCATCTTGGCATAGAAGTTAATTTGGAGTTTTTCTCTTTAACATTTCTTTTTTGGAATATTTTATTATTTTAACATTAAAATAATTAAATAATAAATTATTTTGGTTAAAAAAAGAGGAAAACTACCATCTAATAATGCAATAAGATAATATAAAATAAGTTGGTACTATCTTTTGAATTTACATGGTGCAAACTATGCTGCTGCAAAAGAATTTATGTAAAATTAATATGACTTTATAATTAATGTTTTACATCAACGTGTTTAAATATTAATCATATCTAAAATTACATCGATATAAATAAATTTCTTTTCAATAAAATAAATTCCATTCAAACATTTTTGTCAGAGAAAATTAGTAAAGCTCAATAATATATTGCTGATGTATGCTAAGTCTAAAATAAAAATATGATGAATTAATGTCACTCTATTTTCTTTTTTCCTTCTCTTTCCAAATAAATGTACAACGTTAGACATATTATTTTAATAAATTAGTGTTGGAAGTGGTGATCCTACATATGTCCTACGTTGTACCAGGTAAGCGCTCCCGCCCCTCCTCAGCCCCTCTTTAGCTAGTATATGGGCAACTACAATCTATCTCAGGTATAACTCTTCCTTCTTCAACTATTTTTTTGCCTGCATAAAAACACGTATTGACGTAAAAATGGTTGAATAATAGTCAGACGTTGTGGTGGGAATTTCTGTGGTAATTTTGGTCATCCTATTCTGCGTTCAACGATTTGAAACTGACAAATTGGGATATTCATTTGCCCCAATCATATGCCTGTGGTTTACCTTGCTAAGTGGTATTTTTTTGTACAACCTCTTCACATTACGTGCGTTTAATCCGTTGTATATAGTGGATTACTTCAAAAGACGCGGTAAAAACGAGTGGATATCACTTGGAGGAGTAGTACTTTGCATTACCGGTGAGTGCTTCCAGCTTTTACTTTATATCTTTTTGTTATTTTGATACCCTTCCCTTTTATGTCTAAATTGTATGGACATTTAACAATAGGAACCGAGGCTGTGTTTGCTGATCTGGGTCACTTCAGTGTTCGAGCAGTTCAAGTAAGTTATTTACTTCATGCAACCAGTGAAAAATAGGATGGTTTGATAGGAAACTGTTGTACATATATATTATTCAACATTTGTTTGTTTGTTTGTGCATGAACATCTTTACCTGACTCTTCATTACCATTTTTATGGCACCTTATTTTCTTTTCTCAGCGATCAAAAGTTTGCATTTGCAGCATTTTATTTTTTTTTATAAATTTCTATATTTTTGTAAATTTATTTTTATTTTTAGGATTTTAGTTTTTTTTACATTTTAAATTTTAAAACTAAAGTCTAACTATTAACACTGTTAAAATTATTTTATCAAATTCAGATTTATTATAAAATTATTTTTTTAATTACATGATTAGCAAGTGAGTATTTTTTTTACTTTAAAATGCCGCAATAACAGATTTAACAAAAAAAAACACTATTAATAACTAAATTTAAAATGACTAAATTTTTAAAAATAAAAATACAAAGGCTAAATGTCAAATTTATGAAGAATATAAAGACTTATGGTATAATTTTACCCTTTATTTTTCAAATTTGGGAAAGAAATACTCAGAGGCTTACACCATCTCGATACAGAAAATGATAATAATTTAGTTCTATTGTTATTCACGCCAAACTCAATTATTATTATTTTTTCTAGTCATTTTTTTATTTATAGGGTGGAAGTATTGTATACACTTTCCAACAGTAGAAGTGTACAGGTGAGTGCTTTCAGCTTTTACTTTTATCTTTTTGTTATTTTGATACCCTTCCCTTTTATGTCCAAGGACATTTCACAGTAATGATGCCTATTTTATCCAGCATATGCCAATAAATTTGAGAATGTGATCAAAGTCCAAGTGAAGATAGTAGTCTTAGCAGGCTTTACAATTAGTCACTGTCATCATCAAATTACAATCTACATATTATCTATGGATATGTGTGATTTATAATCGTTTTACAGTATAATATTTACGGAAGATGTAACATGTAGTGGCCATTGCCTTGATGCTTTAGTTGAGCTTATTAGGCTCGAAGCACGCAGTTTAGCAAGGAAGATTTGCTGTGGAGAGGATAGAAAGTTGCACAAACATCATTCTTTTTTTTTTACAAATCACGGCCTATATTGTATGCACCAAAGAATAAAAAAGTTGGGGTTTAGTTTAACGTTAATTTTATCAAATTAATTGTCTCAAGATATTTGAAACATCTCCATCCATTTCACTTGTTCAACTAAATCTGGTTTCTGAGAATTCTACAAATGGTGCACCAGATGTTCACTACTGATTTTAGCATTGGAAAATGAGGGTGATTGCTTTAAAACTGGAAGTTGGCACCAATTAACTTGCATCTCAGGATTCACTTTGCGGTCAAAATTTAATACAAGGACAACAACACTAGCAGGAAACTTCAACAGGTCATTTGAGATTCTGCGGAATATAATAGTTCAGAAATTTCTACATTACTTCTTCACCAACCAAAAAAATATTGTTTTCAAGAGAGCTCAACTATCCTTGTCCGCTTCTTTGATCGATTTTTTCCCGTTGCTTCATGGACAGCAACCTCTTTGACTGTGTTGGATTTTTCATGTTCGGTTGGACAAGATGTTTCCTTATCATCATTACCATCATCATCGCTTTCCTCATCACTGCTATCATCTGATTCCGTTTCGCTACTACTACTGTTACCAGCTACCATAATTGGTGGCTGATTGCCAGCAATTGCAGATTCAGCAGCAGCCAGAGCTTGAGGTGTGTGAAGATCAGCTACACCTAACATCAAATCCTGTTTTACAAATTGCAACCAAAACATATTAACAAACTCATATACTATTCGATGAGCACAATTCAAGAGGTTCAATTTTAATGTTACCATTTCAATGACTTCAGAATCATTCCCATTGAGTACTTCAATATCATATGCTTGAGAATTATTCTACATTATGATAAACAAGGACATAGGTTAGAAATTAAAAAGAGTGTTTACTGATGACAAATTTGACAAAAAAAAAAAAAAAAAACCTTTGCATCAAGCTCCAGCCTTTTATTAGCTTCTGCCATGACTCCCAAGAAATCTTTCACTTTCCCCAAAACTGCAATACTCAAAAGAAGATTTCAGCACGAAGCAGAAGCTTCCATATTCTAATGCCCATGAAACACGTAATTATCTCTAAACAAGCTGGACCTCTCATAATTCTGCCTACAATTCAAAGTTTTTTTTTAACAGTCCTCAAGTCTGAAACAATGATCATAATTCCATTCCCAAATCACATACTATCAGTTTCAGATTCTTTAAAAGCTGTATATATGTTTAGCATAAATAATGGTAGAAAATAACTACTTCAAAAAAGAAAGATGGAAGAAAGTTTACCTTGGCTTTTAGGAAAAGGAGTGAAGGGGGGTTTCCTGGAAGGATCAGGTTCATGAGTTTGAGACTCCGAGTCCTTTTTCTTACAAACAAGTAGAGCGGATTCTGTTGAACATGGAAAACCCTCAAACACACACACACAGATAATGAAATTTCAATGGATAGAAAACAAAGTTAGCATAAATTTAGATAGGAGCTTAGTTACCTAAGGGTGAAGAAGAGGATTTATTGTGTTCAAACCGTAGAAGATCTTTGCTTGAGCTTCCCATCTGTATATTTAGTTGAGAAACAAGCGGTTCCTCGTTCCGTCGGCAGCCTATAGGGTTTATGTAAACTAGAGTTTGAGCTTTGGTTACTTTCTGTTCTCTTTTAACATGATTTGGGAAGTATTTTGGGCTTTATCCACTTTTATTAAATGGACCAGCCCTTGTTTTTAATATTGAAAGCCTTTTTCAGGTTGGGCTTAAACTCCCTAGTGTGATGCTCCTTTTACTCGGTTTTAAAAACTTTAATTTATGGTTTTTTTTTTCTATTTTAGTCACTAATCTATGAGTTTTTTTTCAATTTGATCACTAAACTATCTAAATTTGTTTTTATTGTTAAGTGTGAAACAACTAAATGATGTTATAAACTAAACGAATGGCCACTCAATTATGAGAATGTTTATCTAACTATAAAAATTTTCTGATTTAGTCATCATGCCGTTAAGTTGATAACAAAAGTTTGATGTGACATTTTTTATTGGTCTAATAACAACTTTAGCCCTTCAATATTTATATTTTCTATCAATTTAGTCTTAATTCTAAAAATCAATAAATTTAACCCTCAATATTTACCAAATTTATCAATTTAATCCTAATTATTGGCTTTTCTCTCCCTCTCTCTCTCTCTCTACCTATTCTTTTATGCTCTTAGCCAGTGTTATTCAATGCAAGAAAATTTAAAAGTTTTTAATCTCCTATACCAGAAAGATTATAAGTGGTTGATAAAATTTTTTTCACTTTAGACTAAACGATGCTTATCTGACACTTAAAAATTCAAAGATTTTTAGTTTTCGATGATAAAAGATCATAAATTATTGGAAAGTTTTTTATATATAATTTTTTATGTTAAAATAGTGGTTCTCTAATGCTCAAAAACCATGGTGGTTGGTTCCATACCGGTTCTGGTCATATCAGTCAGTTCATACCGTTCCAATGCTAAACCGAAACAACCAACACCCTTTTTTGTGCCAATGAAAATTCTAGTCTGTATCAGTTGCATTAGCTTCTTCCGATCTATTCCGATCACACTAGCTGAAACATGGTGCACCAGTCGATGCATAAATAATATAAAAATATATTCTTTTAATTGTTTACTATTGTGTTAAAGATTTAATTGGGTTGTGACTGATCAAAAAACTTTATCGAAATGTAAAAGTTTAAAATTTTTTTATGGACATACTTTCACATTTAATATATAATAATATATAATAATAAAAACCCGCTCAACCGATATCAAAGAAAAAATCTCCACTCGCCATTCAGCTTCTTTTATAAATAGAGAGAAGTTAAATCCCTAAAATTTAATGATTGGTTTTTATTATTAATTTTGGATTTATTTAAATGATATATTTTTTATTTTTTGAGTCTTGAGTCTTGAGTCATTTATATAATTGATGAATATTTTATATTTAAAATTTATTTAGTATCATCCATTTGATATTTGAAAATATATTTATATACATATATTAAATATTTTTAAAAAATACTGATAAATTCGAAATGATACACCGAAACAAACTAGTATCGATACATACCAATTTCAATAGGAAAACAGTGCGCCCATTAGTGCGGTACTGACTACCTTGTCAAAAACTCAAATATTACTATAATAAAAAATCATTAAAAAAACTAGTAAGAAATTATTATCAAATACTAGTGATGTATAGGACTAAGTTTATTTATTTCTTTAGAGTTCATATTAAACTAATACAACATATAAGTATTGAATGGCAAAATTTGTTATTAGGTCAATAAAAAAAAAATCATGTCAAACTTCTATTATCAACTTAATAGAATGGTAACTAAAAAAATCTAATTTCGAAAACTTTAGTGACATCGAAAAAAATTTATAGTTGGGTGACCAAAATAAAAATATTTTCATAATTAGGTGACCATTCATGTAGTTTATAACAATCACATCGTCCAACCATTTCAGACTTAATGATATAATGACTAAAAAACCGAATTCGGATAATATAATGATCAAATTGAAAATTTTCATAGTTCGGTGACGAAAATAGAAACATGAGAAAAATTCAGTGACTAATTAAGTAGTTTACCTAGTAAAATATCATGGTGTTGATATGCCTGCAAAGGGGGAAAAAGCCCAAGAATTTGCATTTGATCCGTTGCTGAATGCATAAGAAAAGGCCGAATGTTGAATTAAGATAATTGTTCATCAACATTTTACCATTTAAATTATTTGTTGCATTTACTGCAGGGAATCTGGCTAGAAACTTGACCAATATATTGAACATTGTGAGCCCAGTGGAGACAGCTAATGCATAAAAAGTTCCAATACCTTACTTTCATCTACTGATAAAGATGATGTTAAGCAAGGAAGCCCTAGGCTTGGAGGCTGGAAAAGTTTCTATACATACTAATAGTTCATTAGAGTATAAGTATTATGAAAGAAAAATCTGCAACAACTAAAGCCAATGAACCGATTTGAAAACTATCTATTACATTTTGTATTAGTACTTGGGAAGGAAGCATTCCTTGGGAAGATTATTTTGGAATCTTTGGTTATCTTGGCAATAATCATAAACCATGTGGTACTTCCTCACCCATTTGAACCATCTCTTCTGTACCCTGGTTAGAGTGCTAAAACTGCGTTTGTTCCACCAGTTGGCTGAGCTATCTGCCCTACAAAACCTTGGATTTCCTTTCCAAACACAGGCATCAATGGTGTAATTCTTGAATGAAGCTATGAAAGGGCTCTTTGACCAATCAATTTTGTCTAATCCCCCGCGTGTCGCCCAGCTGTCCCCATTCCATAGGCTGGTTTTCATGCTCATTGGCTGCCACCTAGGATATGCCACTCCCTTGTCTGCATGGTTTCTATATAATCTAATAGGAATTGAATCTATCATAAACCTGAAATAAAGATGAACATAATATCATCGGTGATGATTGATGAAACAAAGTACTAAAATATGTGTTACCTTCTAAAGGACAACCAACTTACACAATTTGATGAAGATTCCATAGTATGGAATATGTATGGAAGTCCTCTGTTGGATCAAACCATAAATAAATCCTCTCTTCACGGTTGTCGAAACCATCAACATAGATATTTGTTTGCACTATATATGGCTGGCCACTCACATTGCCAAGAAACTCAAAATCTATCTCATCTCGATTAGGTTGATCCGATGCCAACTGAAATGTCAAAGCAATTTGGTTTATCGAATTACAAAATGAATTAGAAACACTGAAATGAAGGGGAAATTGCTTACATAGTAGGCCAACACTGTCCCTGCTGAGTTCCCTGGCACTAGTTTAATTTGCATGTCTATTTGACCAAATAAGAACATTTGGGTTGATGCAAAACCAGATCCTGTATCAATTACAACAAATGTATAAGTATATGAAAACCAAAAAGAAAAAAAAAATGAAAGAATAGGAAGTTGTCTCTTGTTGCCATCATACCAGATACTTGATCAAGTTTCAGGCTTCTTTCCCTGCCATTAGATGAAGTGTTTACATGATCAGGAGCCCACATCACGAAGAAGTCTTTGTTGAAATCTCCGGTGGAAACAACCGAAGCTACAGAAACTCGAAAGAGATTCAAGATAAGAAGGCTGATAACTAAGGCCCTGCATTTCAAACAGTTATTCATGGCTCTATTGACCCAAGGCTACAATATGGAAAGATAGGTTGTTGCATTGTATATATATATATATATATATATATTGCATGGGATTATACAACAAAAGTATAAACAGGGAGGCAATGTTTGGTGGAATATCTTTAGGAGGAAGCAAAGAGGAATGTGAGGCGGGATTGTTGTTTAAATTTCTATTAGAATGTGCTGTGAGCAGTGTAAAAATTAACTTTTCTTTTTAGTGACTCAATAAATTACTTGTATACCAAGGTTTATCCATATTCTCTAAGACTACCAATTAACCTGTTTTTTCCCCCCTATTGGTGAATCATTGGATATAAACTAGAGCATTGCGGTCATTTAGGTAAAAGTAGTAAGCTTTTGGAAAACCCTCAGGCCTTCTTAACAAGAACCTTTTCAGCTGTTGTTTCCTTAGCAGAAGAAAGTTAAGGAAGATAAAGAAACTGACAAAGAAATTTGCTTTCTTTCTCCTGGGTTTTTCTATTTGAAATAACTTTGTCTTTCAAGATACCTTTTTTTTTAGCACACATGCAAAGACTTTTTTGACTTTGGAGTTTATTCCTTACCTCCTTTTGTTGGGTGTATATGGTTTAATTATTCCTGTGGATTATCTTCAAAGCAAATTTAACTAAAGCAGAACATAAGAAAAATCATTAATATTGATCCAGTAAGCTTTTTTTGTTATTGTTGTTGTTAATATTGTCTTTGAGAAGATTTGGCATCATAAATTTCAAATGCTTTATTTGTTGGCTAACTCAACTGTTCCTTAAACCCGACTTCAAATGATGGCATGTTTACAATAGATCACCCAATTACCACACCCACTTTTCACATCTCCCAGGGCAGAAGAAGACCATGTACAAAATACCCTTCTTTTCACCTGTCAAGTAGCAGATGAATTCCAATCAAGTAATTAAAGTGGCCATTACCGCCTCAGCCACCTCAAGGCGAGGTGACTTCAATCAGACGAGCGCTTTGTCTGCTTTTCAGGTTCCTTTTTTTGCAAAGTCGGGCGCAAAAAAAAGCGCATTTCACTATAGAGCCATTCCATTATCTTATTTTTTTATTTTATTTTAATCCGTTTATTTACATGTAAAATATTTTACAGAGAATATTTTTTGTATTTTCCTGTATTTGTTTCACAGAAAATAGTTTGATCAACGGAAAAGACTTATAGGTCAAGGTAAAATAAGCCATTTTTCCTGTAAAATGACTTACAATTTTGAAAAGTATAAATCATTTTCCGAAAAAGAGCTCATCTATAAATAATTTTATTTTTATATAAAAATTAACTTTAAATCAAGCTTAATATTATTATATTGATGATAAATTTTATTTTTATTTTTAAAAATATTTAAAATATTATATTTTTCAATATTATTAAACATACATATTTAATTATTTATATTTAGTCATATAATAAATTATTAATATAATAAATATAATTTATTATTTTAATAAATTATTTAATATTTTAAATTTTATTTTAATAATAAATTTTAAAAATAATAATTTTAAATATTATTCACATATTATTGAAAATATTCAATATTAATATTTTAATAATAAATATTTATTACAATTATAAATATATTAATAATAAATGTTTTGTAGTATAAAGGTTAAAATATGTCATAAGTCTATATACACTTCACAGATTTGTAATTTAGTCTTTGTACTTTTATTTTCAAGAATTTAGTCCCTTTACTTTTCAAATTTGAAAATCAAGTCCAATTGTTGACATCGTTAATTTTTTTTTGTCAATTTTGTTGATGTCACATTTTTAAATAAAAAATACTCACTTAGCAGTCATGTAATTAAAAAATGACGATGTAATGAATCTGAATTTAACATAATATTTTTAATATATGCAAAAACAATGTAAAATATAAAATTATAGATAAAAATAAATTCAATTAAACAATGAAAAAATAAGAAAATCTCAAATGTATGTTTGTTTAATTGAAAACAACTTTTATGAAATATTTTAAAGAAATCTACCAAACAACAGAAAATATTTTACACAGATTCCTCCAAACACCAGAAAATATTAGCTTTTCTAGAAAAGTAAATCATTTTCCAGAAATCATTTTCCGGAAATCATTTTCAATAAAACAAACGGAGCCTAACTTTTAAAAGAAAAATATAATAAAATATAACAAATGACTTTTTTAATTAATTATTCACAAAGTTTTATTATATAAAAACCTAATTAACTCTTAAAAGTTAAGAATTTTGGGGAGAAGATGAAGGAAATTTAAAGCTAGATTCTAATGCTGATATTTAATTTCGTTATTATTGTGTTTTATTTTACAATACTTTTATTTTACAATACATTAAGTAAATTATTAAATTTAAACTACAAAAGAATGTTTCAAATTTATATATTGAATTATATTTGTCGAGTAATATTTTCTCATGTTGTATTAAGGGAAACATATGGGATATTTATACACAATTTTTACTGTTACTATTACATCTCACAATAGGGCCCACTGTTTTGTCATGGCCTTTGGGTCAAGGGTACTGACATTCCCTGTCCCTGATGTTGACATTCTCTGGGCCTCATTTGGTTTATTGGACACTTGCCTATGAAGCACTCGGTCCTTTCTAACCCTGGTGTCGAAACTTTTTTTGAAATCAACTTTTATTTTGAAACAAACGAAAATGGAGTCGCCACCATTCCTTTTTTATGAGGTGTGATCGGATCACCTTGTAATTTGATTGTTTTAATAAAAGGTTTGATTTATCAAAACAATATTTTTCGGTCTACAAAAATCCAGAAAATGGGTTCGGGAGTCGATTACACACGAGGAAGGATTAGCACACTGGTTACGCCTAAAATTGGTACCTAATTGATTACTTGATGTCTTTAGTGTCGAAAATTGAAAATTTGAAGAGAATTTAAAATACGATCCCTTTTTGTATTAAGATATTTTAATAGAAAAGGCTTTATTCTGAATTAATCGAGAAGAATGATCATGTCCCGTGAGTTAGGACACGACGCCTTTAGTTTTCAAAAACCAGAATAATCGCCGTTTTAATCGTTACTTGAATCTTGTTTTTTATATTTTTGAAATGGATATTCGATTATTTCGGTTTTAAAAAGAAGTCATACTCCAAAAGTTAGGAACACGACTTTTCTAATTCCAAAAATAACGAACATTGCCACAATTAAATTTTTTTACCTTTTTTATGCATCGTGCAAAAAACGAATGTAACACTTAATACGATATGCGTTTTACTTATTCGGGCATAATATACACATGGATAAATGCTATAATAATAATGTAAATATAATAATAATAAGATTATTAATTCATGGTATTAACAACAAAATAAATAAAGTAACTTAAAATATAAAAATGAAAATGAAAGGTGGTTAATGAAAATGAATTATAAGTAATATCAAATTGAAATATTTAGAAAATAAAATAATAATAAATAAAATAAATACAAATAATTTTAAATTTATGAATTTAAAAAGTAAAAGAATAATAAACAAATAAATAAATAGGTATAATAAATATAAATAATATTAAATTTAGGTATTTGAAAAGTAAAAGAATAATAAACAAATAAGTAAATAGATATATCAAATATAAATAATATTAAATTTTAAATATTTAAAAAGTAAAAGAATAATGAATAAATAAATAAATAGATAAAACAAATATAGATAATGTCAAATTTAAATATTTAAAAGTAAAAGGATAACAAATAAATAAATAAATAAAACAAATGTAAATAATATTAAATTTTAAATATTTAAAAGTAAAAGAATAACAGATAAATAGATAAAATAACTCATAAAAGGATGAAATTAATTGAATGAAGGACTAAATTGAAATTTAAACGAAATTAACAGTAAAAATCATAATAAATTAAATAATAAAATAAAATAAAGGACTAAAATTAAATGCGCGAGAAAGGGCAGGGACCAACTGGGAAATTATTCCCAGGCCCACACAGCGCACCGTTTCAAGAGGGACCAAAACGGAAAAAGAAAAAATTAAATGGTGAAATTTTATAAAAGAAAAAAAGAAATAAGACTGGATTGAAACAATCTGCAAAAGCGGAAGGACCAAAAGAGTAAATAGACCCCTATGTCAAAAACATGCGGATCCTGTGCGGTTCGGGTCGGGTCGGGTCGCCGGGTCCTGATTCAAAACGACGCCGTTTTGGGGCTTCTGAAGCCAGGCCAAAACGACGTCGTATCAACACCTTATATAACTAAAAAAATCAGAAAAAAAATTCATTTTAACAGCATTTAAAAAAAAAAAAAACTTTCTTTCTCTCTTTTTCTCTCTAGGCATAACCCAAAATCCGGCCATGGGAGCCACCGTCGATCCGCCGCGGCCACCGATCATCGGCGACGGAGATCACCGCCTCCGATGGCCGAAAATCGGTAATATTTTCCAAGGAGTCCTTTTTTTCGCGTAAAACTCCGATCTAGAGTCGGAACCGCCGAAAGTCTCGCCGAAATTCTCCAAAAGGTAAAAACTTTCGGCGAAATTCTCACCGATCTAGAACCTTTCAGCTTCTACCCCTTCGACGACGGCGCAACAGGTAAAAACTTCTTTTCTTTTATTTTCTATTTATTTCGAAAAGTAAAAAAAAAAAATCACCTCTTGTATTTGATTTTTTGTATTTCTAATTGCTCCTTTTTTGTGTTTTTTTTTTTATTTCTTTTCAAAAAAAATCCCCGCTTTTACAATCTGTTCTTTAGGCTTTTTTATAGCCATTTTACAGCATTATTTTTATATTTTTTTCTACTGTTTGCTACTGTTCTTGCGTGTTGCTTCTTCTTCGCAGAGTGGTTGACAGTGGCAGAAGAGTGGTTGATGGTGGCAGAGGCTAGGAGCGGCGGCTAGGGTCTTTGTTCCCTTTTTTTGCTGAAAATTATTTAGGTGTTTGGGCCATTTGGGCTTTAGGGTTTTTTGTATTTGGGTTGTTTGTTTTTGTAAATGGACTGAACTTCATTTATTTTTGGTTTGGTTTGTTTGGTTTGGGCACAGGCAAATTTGACCTGCTACAGCTGCCCTCTTTGCTCATTGTCGTGTAACGAGAATGGAGCAAAGACTTTAAAAATGGCCAATTTTGCCTGGTCTTGCCGAATCTCGACTTCTTTTGGTGCTTCTTTTCTTCAAGTAGCCTCATTCTAATCCACTGCATCTTTAGGGGTATAGGAATTATTGCTTCAATCCACTCCACATGCCACTTCAGGGAGATAAGATTCGTAGCTTCAATTTGCTCCACTGCAACTTCAGGGAGATAAGATTTGTAATTTGTAGTTTTAATCTGTTCCATTGCAACTTCAGGGAAATAAGATTCGCTATCTTCAGTTTGCTCCACTGCAACTTCAGGGAGATAAGACTTGTAACTTCAACCTGCTCCACTGCAACTTCAGGGAGATAAGGTTTATATATTTAATCTACTCTACTAAAACTTCAGAGAGATAAGATTTGTTATATTCGATCTACTCCACTGCAACTTCAGGGAGATAAGACTTATAACTTCAATCTGCTCTACTGCAACTTCAGGGAGATAAAGTTTATAGCTTTAATCTGCTCTACTGCAACTTCAGGGATATGAGACTCGCTATGGTGATTTAATCCGACCTACTGCAACTTCAGAGGTATAGGACTTTTTATTTCAATTTGCTCCACTACAACTTCAGGGAGATAAGATTTGTAGCTTGTAGCTTTAGTTTATTTCACTGCAACTTCAGAGGTATAGGATTTGTGGCTTTAATCTACTCCACTACAACTTCAGGGAGATAAGATTCGCCATGATAACTTCATTTCGTCCCACTGTAACTTTAGGGGTATAAGATTTGTGGCTTTAATCTGCTCAGCTGCAACTTCAGGGAGATAAGATTCGCCATGATAACTTCAATCCGTCCCACTACAACTTCAGGGGTATAGGATTTGCGGCTTTAATCTGCTCCACTGCAACTTCAGGCAGATAAGATTTGCCATTATAACTTCAATCTGTCCCACTGCAACTTCAGGGGTATAGGATTTGTGGCTTTAATCTGCTCCACTGCAACTTCAGGGAGATAAGATTCGCCATGATATCTTCAATCCGTCCCACTGCAACTTTAGGGGTATAGGATTTGTGGCTTTAATCTGCTCCACTGTAACTTCAGGGAGATAAGATTCGCCATGATAACTTCAATCCGTTCCATTGCAACTTCAGGGGTATAAGATTTGTGACTTTAATCCGCTCCACTGCAACTTCAGGGGTATAGGATTTGTGGCTTTAATCTGCTTCACTACAACTTCAGGGAGATAAGATTCGCCATGATAACTTCAATTTGTCCCACTATAACTTCAGGGGTATAGGATTTAGTTTCACTGATCTGCTACACCGTTCTCTAGGGAACATGGCCTGTAGAATCCATTTCATGGGCCTATATTTATGCCAAGCGATTAGGATGTTATGATTAGAATGAATCAAATACTCCTAACTAGATGTGTATGAATGATATTTGCATGAATGCAGAATGTCATTTTTCGAGAATGATCCCCTTTTAATGCTTAGGTTGACATTTCTCGTTGTTCACCAAGGTTCTATCACTGACGCATTACCTTGCCTTCTTTTTCAGCTAGTATCTTTGACAGAAAACCCGAAGAAATAATCACAATTCGTTCATAAATGTTTCCAACTCTTAAATTTGGTTAGTTCTAACTAGTGGTCATGTTTTCAGATCCTTGTACTATTTAGAAAACCTTTTAGAGTAATATACAGAACTCCTTTTACTTGAATATTATTAGTCCATTAATCGTTATTTCAATGTAAAAAATGCTTGAACAAGATTGTAACAATGGACAAGATTGAAATTTATTGGGAGAAAGAATAGAAATGAATAGATTAATCAAAGATAGAAAACGCTGCTAAAATACAAGATGAGTAAGATGAAAATAGGTGCCCCAAATATCGCAACATGAACTTCTCTGCACAAACTTTTTGAGGACCATTTTGAGCTTAATATGTGTTTAGGAGATCTAGAGTACTTTGTTGATGCCCCAAGATGTAAAGTTTCTCCTCATTGTTGCCTCTGCGGGGAAACAACTATTTCATGCCCATTCTTTGGTCAAAATTTGAGCCGCCCTTTTCGGGTTTTCAACTCAAAACTCCTTTGGTCTCAATACGCCCTTTGCGGGTTTTCATCTTGGCCTCTCATTTTTTCTTTTTTTTCTTCTCTTTTTTTAGGTGAAATACCTCTTAATTGAATCTGAATTCACAGGGTTGGGCAAATCTCTGCCATCCATCTCGGTCAAAATCAGTGCTCCTCCAAAAAAGGCTTTCTTCACCACATAAGGTCCTTTCCAATTCGACATCCATTTTACTCTAAAGTCTTTTTGTATGGGCAGGATCTTTTTCAACACCAAGTCTCCCTCATGGAACTCTCTGGGGGGACCTTTTTGTCATAAGCTCTCATCATTCGTTTTTGGTACATCTGACCATGATGGATAGCCCTTAGCCTTTTTTATTCGATTCAACTAATCATATCGAGATTGAATCCATTATGTTTCGCCTAACTTCAGTTCTGACAAAACTCGGAGAAAAGGAATCTCAACCTCAATTAGCAGAACCGCCTCCATTCCATAAACCAAAGAGAAAGGCGTTGCCCCAGTGGAGGTCTTGATGTTCGATAAGCATAGAGGGCAAATGGTAACTTCTCATGCCAATCTTTATAAGTCTCAGTCATTTTCCCCACGATCTTTTTTATGTTCTTATTGGCTGTCTCAACTGCACCGTTCATTTTTTGGCGATATGGTGACAAGTTGTGGTGTTTGATTTTGAATTGTTGCAGACATTTGATATCGTGCTATTGTTTAAATTCAATGCATTTTCAGATATAATCCTTTCTGGCATCCCATACCGACATATGATCTCTTTCTTCAAGAATTTACTAATTGTCGATTTTGTGATGTTGGCATATGAAGTGACCTCTACCCACTTGGTGAAGTAATTAATGACTACGAAAATAAACTGATGCACATTGGAAGCTTTCGGCGAGATCGACCCAATGATATCCATGCCCCACATGGAGAAAGGCCATGGAGAAGTCATAATATGAAGAGGTGAATGAGGCACATAAATTTTGTCTCCATAAATTTGACTCTTATGGTATCTCTTGGCATAACTGATACAATCCTCTTCCATGATGGACTAATAATACCCGAATCTCATGATTTTTCTGGCTATTGTAAAATCATTAACATGCGTTCTGCAGACGCCCTCATGGATTTCTTTTAAAATCTTTTTGGCATCAAAGGCGTCCACACATCTTAGTAGCACCTGATCCTTTCTTCTTTTATACAGGATCTCCCCATCTAAGACATAGTCATTGGCCAGTCTCTTCAGCGTCCTTTTATCATTCTCAGTTGCTTGGTCAGGGTATTCACGATTCCTTACATATCGCAGTATATCGTGGTACCAAGGGTGATCGTCATTTTCTTCTTCCTCAATGTTGTAATAATGAGCCGGAGCCTCATAGATACTCATCTAGATAGGTTTTACATCCTCTTGTTTGTTCACTTTGATCATAGAAGCTAAAGTAGCCAAGGCATCAGTCATTTGGTTTTCATCTCACGGGAGGTAGCAGAAGGTGGTGTCATCAAACTCCTCAATTAGCTCAAGAACCAGCCTTCAATAATTGAATAATTTGGGGTCTCTCGTCTCCTATTCACCTTTGAGTTAATAGATCACTAGTACAAAATCCCCATATACCTCTAGCATTTTGATCTTACATTCTATGCTGCACGGATACCCATGATGCATGTTTCGTATCCTGCCATATTGTTTGTGCAATCAAAATCCAATTTACTAGTAAAGGTATAATAATCTCTATTTGGGGATGCATGGACTGCCCCGATTCTGTTACCCACAGCGTTTGAAGCTCCGTCAAAATTTAGCTTCCAATGATGACCTTCTTGAGAGTCTTCTTCAGTGGTTGCAACATACATTAGATCTTCATTCGGAAAACCAAAGTTCAAAGGCTCATAATCTTCTAGAGCTCTACTGGCCAGAAAATCTAGTATTGCACTCCCTTTTACTGCCTTCTGGTTTACATAGGCTATATCAAATTCAGAAAGAAGAATTTACCATCGGGCCATCTTTCATTTAAAGCAGTCGACTCCATCATGTATTTTAGAGGGTCTATTTTTTAGATGAGCCAAGTTGTGTGGTACAACATGTACTGTCCCAGTCTGCGGGTTGTCCAAATCAAGGCGCAACACAACTTCTCGATTGGTGAATATCTTGTTTCACATTCAGTGAACTTCTTACTGAAATAGTATTGCTTTTTCTTTTCTTCCTGACTCATCATGTTGACCAAGCACGCATTCCATGAAATTCTCGAATACTGCCAAGTACAGTATCAGCGGCTTATCTGGGCTCGGAGGCATCAGCACTGAGGCATTGGACAAATAATATTTGACCTTGTCGAAAGTCTTCTGGCACTCCTCATCCCAAATGCCTGGATTGTGTTTCTTAAAGAGACGAAATATGGGGTCGCATTTCTCAATTAGTTGTGAAATGAACCGGGCGATGTAATTTAGTCTTCTTAAGAAACCACAAACCTCTTTTTGAGTACGCAACGAAGACAACTCATGTATAGCCTTGACTTTATTCGGCTCAATCTCGACCCTCTTTTCACTGACTACAAATCTTAGCAATTTCCCCGACCTAGCCCTGAAGGTACATTTTGCTGGATTGAACTTTAGCTGAAATTTTCTCAACCTCAAGAACGATTTCCTCAAGACTTGTACGTGCTCCTTTTTTGTTCGAGATTTTACAATCATATCGTCGATGTAAACCTCGATTTTCTTGTGTATCATATCATGAAACAGGGTTACTATGGCTCCTTGATACGTCGCTCCCGCATTTTCCAATCTGAATGATATTATTTTATAGCAAAATGTCCCCCACGTGGTTATGAATGTGGTATTTTCCATGTCTTCAGGTTTCATCTTTATCTGGTTGTAACCGGAGAAACCATCCATGAATGAGAACAGTGAGTAACCTGCCGTGTTGTCCACTAAGGTATCAATATGAGGCAATGGGAAATTGTCTTTTGGGCTGGCTTTGTTCAAATCCCTCTAGTCTACGCACATTCGTACTTTCCCACCATTTTTAGGGACGGGGACGATATTAGCTATCCATTCTGAGTATTTAACCACTTGTAAGAAACCAGCATCGAATTGCTTCTTGACCTCCTCTTTTATTTTCAGCAAAGCGGCGGGCCTCATCCTTCGGAGCTTCTGTTGAACTGGCTTGCATTCTTCTTTTATGGAGAGCCAGTGTACCACGATATCAGTACTTAACCTAGGCATATCTTGATACGACCATGCGAAGACATCTTTGAATTCTTAAAGTAACTCAATGAGGTCTCGCTTTGTCTCTGCGGTGATGTAAGCTCCGATCTTCACCTCTTTCTTTTCTTGTTTGTCTCATAAGCTCACAATTTCTACTGACTCTTTATGAGGTAGAATCTGTTTCTCATCTTGATTTACCATCCTTAACAAATCAGGAGACAAGTTACAATCTCGCTCATCTTCAAAGTCCTAAGGTTCCTCTAGATACATATCTTGCTCGATCGAGAATTCTAAGTCAGTAGCAGCGTTGCTCATATCATTGATATCTGGAAATCTGTTATAGGAACGAAGGAAGACCCAAAGAAAAAATGAATCTAATAATAATTATCTGTGTGGTATGAGTATGAATGAAATGAAAAAATAGAAGAATATTTGCCAAGTGGGACACAAAGATGTATTGTTTTTATTAAAATAAAAATAGTGGACATGTGCCTTTTTCACAAAAGGATTCCTATTGCTCCCAGGCTTAGAGCAACAGGTGTGTTCTGAATATTACTCTGAAATGGTCCTAAAAACTACAGGAATCTCCTCCACAGTCCACTTGTTCAGGACACCTCCAAGGATGTAGGAACAAATTCCTGATAGGTTTTTTTTTTAGTTCCTTCTTCAAAGGCACAAACATATTTCCCTTCCGAACCTTCGATATCTTTAAAGAATTCCAACTCTTTATTATTCATCAGGCTCAGATCTTGTAGTTACGAACTTAGCGAACTTTTGGATTTTATGAAATTTATTGCATGCAATGAAATGTAATGTAATGTTAATGAATGGAAAAGATGCATGCAAAAAGGCGTTGATTCTAGTTCAATTCCATTAGAACAACTTTACTAGAAAACAAGTTTCTTTACATAAAGCGGATACATATACGACCTCGCCTTCACACTCAAAACCTTAACTTTCCCAAGAAATAAAGCTAATTATCGGCCCCGATCCAACTTCAATTCGAATTTCAGACTTTGAACGGCTGGGGTCTGCAAGTGGTCAGTCACTTCTTGTACTCGGACCAAAGTTTCGCTCATAAGGTGGCCCATATCTCTGACCTGCCCCTCTCACAGGCTGTCACCTTTCTCTTGTTGCCTTTTCTCGGACCATATTCGCGTGGTCGTGTTGTTTTCCACTTTATCAAGAAACCCATTTTCCATGACAAGCTCTCTATTTAGTAACTGAATGTGAATCAACATCTTTTTTATGATGAAAATGTCATGCAATCACGGTCAAAGTAAAACAAAACAAGTCAGTACATCTTATACAAAGCTAAAATTTAAAGCAAGCAAGAAATAATAAATAAAGTACATATTTGGGTGACCACTAGGGGTTCGGTGCAGTTCTATCTAGGTAGGCTCTTAGGGCTCATTATATGCGATTCGGTTCTAAAGTAAGGGCACCTGAACTGGCAGATTCCTCAATCCTCACCCATTATAGGCTCATACGAACCAAGTTCAGTTTAGAGGAATACATTTCCCTATGACTATACGGAGATGAAGACCTCACGAAGGAATAACTTTTCGTTCCCACTTAAGAAGGGCAAAATCGAACGATTATGCAAATGCAATATGCAGAAAACACACAAAAAGAAATTTTTGAACCAATAAAACAAATATACTAGATTGTTATACAACCCAATATATCAAAACATGAAGGATGAAATGCAATAAAGGAATCGTAAATTTAAACCAAATTATCAATTTTCGACAAAAAGACCAAAAGTAATCAAATCACGGCTTGACTCTCTTATTTTGTCCCCAGCGGAGTCATCGAGCTGTCGAAACCTTTTTTGAAATCGACTTTTATTTTGAAACAAACGAAAATGGAGTCGCCACCAATCCTTTTTTATGAGGTGTGATCGGATCACCTCATAATTTGATCGTTTTAATAAAAGGTTTGATTTATCAAAACAATATTTTTCGGTCTACAAAAATCCAGAAAATGGGTTCGGGAGTCGATTATGCACAAGGAAGGATTACCACCGTCGGTACGCCCAAAATTGGTACCTAATTGATTACTTGATGTCTTTAGTGTCGAAAATTGAAAATTTGAAGAGAATTTAAAATACGATCCCTTTTTGTATTAAGATATTTTAATAGAAAAGGCTTTATTCTGAATTAATCGAGAAGAAGGATCATGTCCTGTGAGTTAGGACACGACATCTTTGGTTTTCAAAAACCAGAATAATCGTCGTTTTAATCGTTACTTGAATCTTGTTTTTTTATATTTTTGAAATGAATATTCGATTATTTTAGTTTTTGAAAGAAGCCAAACTCCGTAAATTAGGAACACGATAAATAATGTTAAATAAAAGAATAATAAATAAAATAAATACAAATAATGTTAAATTTATGCATTTAAAAAGTAAAAGAATAATAAACAAATAAATATAAATAATATTAAATTTACGTATTTGAAAAGTAAAAGAATAATAAACAAATAAGTAAATAGATATATCAAATATAAATAATATTCAATTTTAAATATTTAAAAAGTAAAAGAATAACGAATAAAAAAATAAATAGATAAAACAAATATAGATAATGTCAAATTTAAATATTTAAAAGTAAAAGGATAACAAATAAATAAATAAATAAAACAAATGTAAATAATATTAAATTTTAAATATTTAAAAGTAAAAGAATAACAAATAAATAGATAAAATAACTCAAAAAAGGATGAAATTAATTGAATGAAGGACTGAATTGAAATTTAAACGAAATTAACAGTAAAAATCATAATAAACTAAATAATAAAATAAAATAAAGGACTAAAATTAAACGAGCGAGAAAGGGAAGGGACCAACTGGGAAATTATTCCCAGGCCCACACAGCGCACCGTTTCAAGAGGGACCAAAACGGAAAAAGAAAAAATTAAATGGTGAAATTTTAGAAAAGAAAAATTGAAATAAGACTGGATTGAAACAATCCGCAAAAGCGGAAGGACCAAAAGAGTAAATAGACCCCCATGTAAAAAACACGCGGATCCTGTGCGGTTCGGGTCGGGTTGCCGGGTCCTGATTCAAAACGACGCCGTTTTGGGGCTTCTGAAGCCAGGCCAAAACGACGTCGTATCAACACCTTATATAACTAAAAAAATCAGAAAAAACAAATTCATTTTAACAGCATTTTTTTAAAAAAAAAAAACTTTCTTTCTCTCTTTTTCTCTCTGGGCACAACCTAGAATCCGGCCATGGGAGCCACCGTCGATCCGCCGCGGCCACCGGTCACCGACGACGGAGACCGCCGCCTCCGGTGGCTGGAAATCGGTAATATTTTCCAAGGAGTCCCTTTTTTCGCGTAAAACTCCGATCTGGAGTCCGAATCGCCGAAAGTCTCGCCAAAGTTCTCCAAAAGGGAGAAGAACCTTTCGACTTCTACCCCTCTGACGACGGCGCAACAGGTAAAACCTTCTTTTTTTTTTATTTTCTATTTATTTCGAAAAGTAAAAAAAAAAAAAAATCGCCTCTTGTATTTGATTTTTTTGTATTAATGTTTGCTACTATTCTTGCGTGTTGCTTCTTCTTTGCAGAGTGGTTGACAGCGGCAGAGGAGTGGTTGATGGTGACAGAGGCTAGGAGCGGTGGCTAGGGTTTCTGTTCCCTTTTTTTTGCTGAAAATTATTTAGGTGTTTGGGCCATTTGGGCTTTAGGTTTTTGTGTATTTGGGTTGTTTGTATTTGTAAATGGACTGAACTTCATTTATTTTTGGTTTGGTTTGTTTGGTTTGGGCCCAGGCAAATTTGGCCTGCTACACCTGGAACTTACTTTCCCAGTGAACCTCACACCTGCCAGTCACGAGGGGAGGTCATCTTCGCAGACATGGCTCGCAACCTCGTCCCTGCAAGGTTTACGCGAGCTCCCTCTTGCGACCTTGTCTGTGCGAGGCTTACGCGAGCTCTCCCACACAAGCTATCTCTGCGAACATCTTGCATTCCTGCGAGGTCCTCAGCTGACTATGATTGTAGGCGAACATTTATCTTCAGGGTCGGAGGTCCAAATCCTATCGGTCATTTGGACTATCAGTTTCCAAATCCTAACAATATTATAATTCATCTTTCTTTTACTAATTAATTAATACTTATTAACTATATGTATCACTTACATATGTTTTTATATGCATATTACATTTATATTTATATACTTGCGGCTAGATTTACTCAGACGATTGCTTTTTTTTTTTTGCACCTTGCGCCTTAAGCTATATAGATGTTTTAGTTCCTGAAGCCTTTGACAACATTAATGTATACATAAAACTTTGATCTTAATTTAATTGTATACATTTACAAAAATGAATATGTACATTATTTCTCGTATTGGATTAATATAATTATTTGTATGTGCAATATATCGACGTAAAATTGTGCTAATTCAATAATGTTAGTGATTTCTGAAAATTAAGTCAAATAAAAAAATTAAACAAAAGTAAAGTTCACATATGATATTGCACATTGAATCAAAGTATGTATAATTTTGATGTTTATCCCTACTAAAAATTATAATATTTGAGATTAATTTTTTAATTTTTTAAAATTAAAATTAAAATTTTATTATCAATATAATCATTGATTTTATTTAAGCTAATTTTTATATACAAATTAAGTTACTCTATTTTCGAAAAATTATTTGCGTTTTCCAATATGAAAACTTACTTCCCAAAAAACTTGGACTTATTTTTAATTTACCAGTATATTATTTTCTATTGACCAAACTATTTTTCACCTAATACAAGAAAATATAAACAACATTTTCTATAAATTATTTTCCTTCAAACAAAAACACCCTAAAATTGATAACCGATTGAATAACACGATGAAGCCAAATAAGCAAACTGAATAATCCAAAAACTAAACAAATGGACTTAGTTCCATAAAATCGATTCCATTTATTCAATTCTCTTTTTGGCTCACCCTTGCATGGAGGATTCATCCCCATAATGGAAAAGTTGGACGAAAAAGGCAGCGGTCTCGGGCTTCCCTCGAAGGTGACAATGAAAGCTTTTGTTGTGAACCATTGCCAACGATTGCAATGGCTTCTGTGTCTAAGGATCGCATCGAGTTGTTTTTATGTGCATGAAATTGTTGTATAATGTGAACCCATTAAGTAACCATTGTGACTGTCAACAAACACTAGAGGATTGTTGTTGATTGCTAGTCTCTAGTAACATGAATATATGTCTCCTTACAAACCCTCATTCAATCCCTTTTTAAATGCTTGACAGAATGGCATTACACACCTATGTCTGATGGCGAAAACGAAGCTTAGATAATGGCTTGGTACTTCCAGAGTAAATTGCCTAGCCTTTGGTTGTCAGTTGCAATTTCTAAGAGATATTTGTTAAATCACTTAAGACAGAACCAAAAAACGAACAACTATTTATTAGCTATGCAGTGAGGGCTTGTGGAGAAAAACAACTTGTAAAAAAAAACTTTTTATTTTTTACTTCTTTCTTCTCTCATTTATATCAATTGCTTACAAACTATTTATAGGCTATAGTATGCCCTTCAAAAACTGAAAGTATTAAAATCTAATAATGGCCATAAACCAAAATTAAAACTCACTAAAAACAAGACTCTTGACCTTTCATTCTCCTAAAAAAAATTGCTAAATTAAACCTATTAAAACAAGACTCTTGACCTTTCATTCTCCTAAAAAACTGACAATTTAACGTTTATTCAACAAAACTCCCCGTAAACTTAAATGCTTCTGCCATCCTTCATGCCGATTAATTTCTTGCAATTGTCGAGAAATACCATCGGTAGTGGTTTCGTGAATATATCCGCGACTTGGTCCCGGCTTGCCACGTGCACTAATTTCACACTTCATTCCTTTACATGATCTCGGATGAAGTGAAAGAGAATGTCAATGTGTTTGCTTCTCTCATGATTCACTGGGTTCTTTGCCAACTCAATTGCTGATTTATTGTCAACCAGTATCTCAGTCGCACCGAGTTGTGGTTGCTCCAACTCGCCCAATAAATTTCTGAGCCATTTAGCATGACACACACACCAAGATGCTGCCACATATTCAGTTTCACATGTCGAGAGCGTCACGATTGGTTGCTTCTTTGAAAGCCAAGTAAACGATGTGTTACCCATAAAGAACACATATCCCGATGTACTTTTCCGGTCGTCTAAGTCTCCGCACCAATCACTATCGGAGTACCCAATCAACTTGTAATTTTCCACATTTGAATAGAATAACCCGAGTGACACTGTTTCTTGGATGTACCGTAGGATTCGCTTCAACGCCTTCCAATGTGAATAAACCGGCTCCTCCATGAACCGACTTACAATGCCAACACTTAGCGAAAGGTCAAGCATTTTGCAAGTGAGATAGCGAAGGCTTCCCACCAAACTCCGGTATTTACTCGCGTTGAATCGTTCTCCTCCATCGAATTTCGAGAGTTTTACACCGGGTTCCATTGGTGTTGATACCAGGTTGCAATATGCCATCTTGTAATTCTTCAAAATTTCCTTTGCATATGCCTCCTGTGACACAAAAATACCTATCTCTTCTTGTCTTACCTCTAAACCAAGGAAAAACTTCATCAAACCCAAATCTGTCATCTCAAATTCCTGTGTCATTGTGCTCTTAAAATCTTGTATCATCTCACCATTGTTCCCCATAAAAATGAGGTCATCAACATAAAGAGCAACAAATAGCATATTACCTCCATTCTTCTTCATGTAAAGGGCATGTTCATAGGGACATTGTTCGAACCCGTTCTCCTTGAAGTATGTATCGATACAAGTATTCCATACCCGCAGTGCTTGCTTCAACCCGTAAAGTGCCTTCTTCAATTTCAGCACCTTTTTCTCTTCTTCACTTTTCATGTACCTGGGTGGTTGTTCGATGTAGACTTCTTCTTCGAGCACACCATTCAAGAATGCTGACTTGACATCCATTTGAAATATCGGCCATTTGAATTGAGCCGCTTGTGAAAAGAGTAATCGGATTGTCTCCATTCTTGCAACGGCAGCAAACATCTCGTCATAATCGACTCCCTCCTTTTGCTTGTATCCCTTTGCAACAAGTCGCGCCTTGTACCGTTCTATCTCGCCTTGAGCATTCATTTTCTTCTTGAACACCCACTTCACACCAATGGGCTGACTTCCTTTCGGCAACTCCGTTAACTCCCATGTGCTGTTGCGGTCAATTGCTTTAATCTCCTCATCCATGGCAGTTTGCCACTTCTTGTCTCGTACCGCCTTTTCAAAACTTATATTCTCGGAACCTGCCAAAAGACATACAATGTGTACCTCATTTGTTGAATCATACAAATCTTGCAAACTTCGCATTTTGGGTTGTTGCGGTTCATCTTCGTCATCGGTAGTTTCAGGATTTGTCGGTATGATTGTTGGTGTAGCGGTTGATGATCCTCCATCTTTGATGTTAACCTCCGTTGAGTTATTCCAATCCCACTCGCTTGCTTCATTGACTCGTACATCACGACTCACCACAACCTTCTTGCTTATCGGGTCGAGTAGCTTGTATCATTTTGTTTTCTCATCATACCCAATAAAAATAAACCTTTTGCTTTTGTCTTCGAGCTTCGTTCTTTGCAGATCCGGCACGTGTGCATAGGCCTCACTATCGAATACTTTGAGATGAGAAACTGTCGGTTTTTGTCCGCTCCATGCCTCTTGTGGTGTTTGATCATCCAACTTCGCATGTGGACACCGATTTTGCACATAGATGGCACATTACACGATTTTCGCCCAAAATTCCTTCGGCATTTTCTTGCTCTTGAGCATTGATCGAACCATGTCGAGAACATCCGGTTCTTCCTCTCGACCACACCGTTTTGTTGGGAAGAGTACGGTGCGGTTAGGAATCGTCTTATGCCTTGCTCCTCACAATACTCCATGAAAGCTGTCGAAGTATACTCGCCACCTCTATCGGATCGTACAGATTTGATGTGTCTACCGGTTGCCTTTTCCACCATCACTTTGAACTTTTTGAACATCTCGAACACCTCGTATTTTTCTTTCTGAAAATAAACCAAGTTTTTCGTGAGAAATCATCGATAAAGGAAATGAAATACCTTTTACCGCTAAAATATCTGGGGGTGATTGGTCCACATATGTCGGTATGAATCAATTCAAGAGGTTGCTTAGCCCGATATTTTGCCTTCTTTAGAAACGAAGTTCTCGCATGCTTGCCGAGCACACATTCTTCACAAAATTTTCCCTCGCAGTCCATGTCCGGTAGCTCGTGCACCATGTTCTTATTCGCCAACTCGTTTAGACCTCCATAATGTAGGTGACCAAAACGGAGATGCCACAGCGACGCCTTGTCTTCTACGTCGACTCGCAAACATTTTTCTCGAACGCTTCTCAAATTTAACTTGTACATGCGATTTCTCCCCATTTCAACTCGAGCGACCAAACGCCCTTACTTATCTTTCAAGTGTAACACCCGGTCTTTCATAAGTACCGAATAACCTTTTTCCATGAGTTACCCCATACTCAAAATGTTGCTCTTGAGGTCTGGTACGTAATACACATCTTGGATTAACCCAACTAACCCATCCTTTTGTAAATAACAAATGGTACCTTGGCCTTTTACCTCAACCTTCGACGCATCTCCAAACGACACATGTCCCATTTCAACCTTTCGCATCTCTTTGAATAGGTGCTTGTGCCCGTACATATGGTTGCTTGCACCCGTGTCAAGGTACCACACCATGTTGTTGTTGTTGTTGACTTCGTTATGTGCCATAAAGAGAAAACCTTCTTTCACCTCCTCATCGTCCGTGGTTAGGTTGGTTGTCTCTTCCACCTTTTTCAAGACGCGACATTCTTTCGCGAAATGTCCCACCTTGCCACAATTGTAACACTTATCAGAGTTGCAATCCTTCGCATAGTGACCATATTTGCCACACTTGTAGCACTCGATGTTGGAATAATTCGACCGACCGCTTCTTCCACGACCGTGTCCTCTTCCACGCCAATTTTGTTGGTTTGATTGCTCCTTCTCCTCATGATGCCCTTCTTGACCATGGCCTCTTCCACCGCGACCATTTCCTCGACCTCCACGACCACGCCCTCTACCTCGAAAGTTTTGAGAATAGATAAGCTTTTCGTCTTTGATTGATGCCTTGGTTTGAAGCGCATGCTTGAGTGTCTCCTGTTTCTTCTTCTTCTTACGTTGTTCATGTGCCTCGAGAGAATCGGTGAGCTCGTCGACTGTGAGCATTGCTAGATCCTTTGACTCTTCTATGGCACATACGACATTCTCGAAACTGTCAGTTAACAACTTCAAAATCTTCTTCATAACTCGTGCATCGGTTAACGCTTCTCCGTTTCGGTTGAGTTGGTTCACCACGGTTTGAACACGCGTGATATAGTCGGAGACACCTTCCGATTCCTTCATCTTCATGCCTTCCAACTCGCTGCGAAGAGTTTGAAGGCGGACTTGTTTAACTCAGTCGGTTCCTTTGTACACATTCGCCAAAATGTCCTACGCTTCTTTTGAAGTTGTTGCACTCGCAATCTTCTCAATGCTCGACTCGTCAACAGCTCGAAACAACATGTACAATGCCGCCTTATCTTTCGGTCGCATCTCTTTCAACGTCTTGTTTTGAGCCGCCGTATATCCCGCGGTAGTTGTCGGTTCTACGAAACCTTCTTGGACCACCTCCTAACCATCTTGAGACCCGAGAAGAGCTTTCATTTGGATGCTCCAATTATCGTAGTTCGCCTTCGTTAGTCGAGGCAGTGGCACATTACTGGTCACACTCTCCATGAGCTCGGATACCAATTTGTTAAATCACTCAAGACAGAACCAAAAAATGAACAACTATTTATTAGCTATACAGTGAGGGCTTGTGGAGAAAAATAACTTGTAAAAAAACTTTTTATTTTTTACTTCTTTCTTCTCTCATTTATATCAATTGCTTACAAACTATTTATAGACTATAGTATGCCCTTCAAAAACTGAAAGTATTAAAATCTAATAATAGCCATAAACCAAAATTAAAACTCATTAAAAATAAGACTCTTGACCTTTCATTCTCCTAAAAAAATTGCTAAATTAAACCCATTAAAACAAGACTCTTGGCCTTTCATTCTCCTAAAAAACTGACATTTAACGTTTATTCAACAATATTTGCATGTCATGAATTGATCTAACAGCTGAAACCAGTAAAGACGTTAACTTGAATGCCCAATATTCTGATAATGAGGCTGTCATGATCTTTTGTGTCTAATCTTTATCAAAATCTTACAGGTCATTTGTTGAAGGAGATCTAATTGGTTATTATAGTATAAGGTGCAATATTCAATCTCAAATGAGTACCATACATGAGGAAAGCAAGGAAAGAAGCTCATAGTTCTGAAATTAGTGAGATGGGTATTCAAATTTTTGAGGTATTTGATGCAAGCTCAAGTTAATATTAGATCTAATTTTCATCTCTTGCAAAGTACGATATTTCATAAGAATGAAAGAGAAAAAGATGAACCCATCTTGGGAGTTGATTTATCAACCCAAAAAAGAAAATCTTACAGCAACAAGAAACTAAAAGAAAAGGGAAATACCAAAACCCAGAAACAAAAAAAATTATTTGGGAAACATATTTCATGCCTCACTTCTTCCTCGCGCCTCCGGAGCCCCATAGAAACCGGTCAACCTCCGAGTTATGTTTATCTTTATTGGATAAAAGAAATTAAAAATAATTTTAAATTTTTGTTCTCATCGAGGAATGGGTAGATTTCATATACTTGTTTAACTTGATGAATAGTTTTTTTTTTTTTTTTAAGAAAATAACACACAAAATTTACAAGAAAAACACTTAATCAAAAGAACCGCCTGAAAACTTAACCCTATCAATTAACACACGAGCCATCTCGGGTGAGACGTCGAGAACTTGCAGATTTCCTTTCTTGATCAAAACTTGTTTAGCTAAACACTCCGCAACCTGATTTTGTTCCCTCGGAATATACTGCAGAAACCATTGATTTTCCTGAGACATAATATTATGGATTCGCCTAATTAATGCGGAATTTGAGAAAATTGAAGAACTTCCGAGAATACCTTTAACAACTTCCAAGCTATCAGAATGAATGATAACGTGATCATAGCCCCAACGTTGAATAAGTTTAAGGCCCTCAAAAATACTCCACAGTTCCGCATTAAAACTGAACATTTTCCAAGAAATCGGTGAAAGCCAATGATCCAATGTCCCTCCTTATCACGAACAATTCCCCCAGCTGCAGCAAGTCCAGAATCCAATTGTACTGCCCTATCAGTATAAAGATGAATAATTTTTTATTTTAAAGAGTGAGTTGTTTATCCATAAAATTTATTTGAATTTGAATTTTTTTCGAAAAGTAATTATAAGCCTTTATTTGAATAGCTCGTTTTAATTGTATTATCTAACTGTGTGATGTAAATATATTATTACCATTGAATGCATAAATATTAAACTTTTAATTCTATATTATAAAAAAAATAAAAAAAAAATTGGAGTGGATGCTCTGCACATCCAATAATTACATCAAACCAAAGTTGTAATAAATGCCAACATGGTCGATAAAAACTAAAGGCTGTTTCACTTTCTGCTTTCTGTTCTCATGTCTCTACACTTGGAAATCTAAAAACTCCAGGGCACGTTTGGTTCGCTGTAATGGAATAGAGCTGTAATGGAATAGAGGTGTAATGGAATAGAGGTGTAATGTAATAGAACTGTAATAAGTAATTCAACTGTTTGGTTGAATGGAATGGAATAGAGTTGTAATAGAATTCTGTGTTTGGTTGAATGGAATGATGTTGTAATAGCATAAGGAAAAAACTAAAATGACCAGAATACCCTTAGCAGGAATTTTTGTTAGGTAGATGATTATTGTTATTGTTATTAAATTTTAATAAGGTTATTATTGAAAATAATTTAATAAAAATAATAAATAATTTAATCGTATTTTAACATAATTATTATTAAATATAATTTAATAAAAATATAATTTAATAACATGCTTAATATAATTATTATTATATGAATTAAAAATCTTAATATATAATACTATAAAAATATATATAATTTATTTTGTTTATTTTAAAGCTGCAATACATATATGTGCTAAAATATTATTATTGAAACAAATAATTTAATTACTTTACAAAAAAAAAATATTAGAAGTAATTAATTAACTTGAGAATTATATTTCACATCCAAGCATAATATTCATATATTAACAAAAAGTTACATGATTTCATTAGTTTATATGTCATAATCCATATGTTTTAAAATTTTACAACATCAAAAAGTTACAACATTGTAATGACATTCTATCATGTCATTATACCATCCAAATATTACAAACACAAAAAGATACCAAAATATAATATATACTTTTACTTAATATCTTTTACTTAATAATAATATATAATTTAATAATATACTTATATAATAAGTATATATACATGTATTTTACAAATATATATATATTAGTATCACACATGTCGCCATATGCACCATACATTTGTCTTAATTTAATTTATTCATCACATAATATCAATTTAATAATAATAAATACATTAAATATTTACTTAAATAATAAGTATTACGGAACATTCGGGTCATTACAATTATAACACATGATGAATCAAAGGAAAATAGATTATCATTCAACAAGTCTAGTACGATACCAAAAAATAATTCAAACACCACCAAAGTTTCATAAACTAGATACATGAAATAACATAAACAACGTAACATTTACTATTTTTACCCTAAACCTAACTAATTTCTAGATGCTTGCCATTCATCGAACATTCGGTTGGCTAGTTCCATCCTCCAAGTAGCCCATGCATCCGATGGATGAATATTTGCGATATTCGGTTCATCATCATCTATCACATTACTAGGTAATCTTTCTTCCAACTCCGCTTCAATAGGATCAATACTCATATAGGTTCTAATAAAATTATGGAGCAAACAACATGCAATAATGATTCTATTGTGCACCCTCACAGATAGAATGATGGACTCCTAAGTATTCCCCATCTAAGTTTTAATAACCCAAAACATCTTTCAATAACATTACTGTGGCTGAAGCATGTTTCATATTGAAAAATTCTTAGGAGTACTTGGTTGGTAACCCGACGCCACTCATTCAAATGATATCTTTGTCCTCTAAATGGCGCAAGAAATCCCTCACAGTTTGTGTATCCAAGCATCAACTAGATAATAACAACCTAAAAAAGAAACTATTTGTCATGGTTAATTTCCCATAAAAGTATGATCTTAAAAATTAATTCAAATTCCTATAATTTTGCACTTTACCATGCGGAACTTTTAGTCCATGTCTCCTACTAATAGCATCTCGAAGAACTCGTCCATCAAAGAATGTAACCTTCCCAACCGGGAAGAACATAAACAAAAAGCATATCAGTGTACAAACACCTAACATATTTGTTGCTATGTCACCTTTTCGCGTTCGATATCTAGATTTATCAAACGGAACCCTAATCTTGATGTGGGTTCCGTCTACTTTACCTAAGCAATTCTACATCACATGTATAAAACCTCGAGTTAAGATACTATATTTAAATGTAAAAGGATTAAATTATGTACGAGCTATATATAGTATTCACTGCAATACCTTGAACCATTTCCACCTTGGGTGCAGTAGAATTAGCATTTGTAATTGGCTCTGCCTTTTAAATAACACACCTTGTAAGCGTATGATGGCATTTAAAACATTGTGAAATGATCGCTAACGGTTTCCCAGGACCTATTAAAGTGATGCTTGATAACTCTATTTTTAAGGTGATGAGAAATGATATGTAAAAACATTGCCACTTGCTCATCAACAAGCATGTTCCTTGACGACTTCAATCCCCTAAAGTTTGTAACATCTCACATAGTTTAAAAAGGTAATTCTATTCATCCTAACTTGTTCAATACAAGTCTCGTCACTAGCATATACAAGTCTTGTCACATAATCTCGTTGTGCATAAAAATCTAAAATATAGGATCTAATCCTTGGTCTATAAGTATGTAGGCTATGGATGGCACCTAATGCAACTAAGAACCAACTCGCAACATAGCAGTACACATTTGCAACCATATTGTAACAAAGAAGACCAATTCTTTTACGCCTCACACTTTGTCCTATCAAAAGCGATTTGAGCCATAAGCGCAATATATTAAAGTTTCAATTTCTTCAAATCATAGTAAAAGGGTCACATTTCTTCAATACTAATTTCAATAACTGTAAAACAAAATCAAAGAATATAATTGCCATATAACTTACAGTGTTTCAGTGAATACAAGATGCTCAACTCTGTAACTCCAAAATTCTTTGGATTCACAAACTCTGTAACTCCAAAATTCTTTGCTGCATAGTTAAAGCATAAAGCAAGCATTCAGAAGAAGAAATTAAAAGCCTACTTGTTCCTCCTCTTTTGTATAGTTAAAGCATAAAGCAAGCATTCATAAGAAGAAATTGGGACACAAATTAAATCTACCTCCATTAGTTTTAGAAATTGGTTTTCCCAGCATTTATCAATGCATTTTTTTATTCAAATTTTCTCAAAAATAGGAGGACACCTTACGTATTTTTTTGTCAAAATTATATATCCTTGAAAATATTCATTACGAGTCTCATTCGAATTTGATTGAAAATCTATTGTTCTATTGGCTCTTAACATTTTACTAAATACGTTCTTACCATATAACAAGTAACTCCATCATCTATAATCTACCATATATATAATTAATAAGAAAGAACTGATTTTAGATCAAGAAACATGTTTCATCTTGTAGAAGAAACAAATTATTTGAAGCAAAAGTAGCAGTAACTGGAAGACATGCAAATCTATTCAAATAATTTAATGTTGTCCTAACTCTCAGCTAGTTTCAAAAAGCCAATAGGCATAAAGAAGTATTTTTTTTCTTAATTCCATGAGTTCGTGAAATTTGGAATGACTATTGGTACTCAAATCATATCCATGCCACTGCTAAAATTGCACTAAGGATTGACAGATTCGTTTCAAGAAGATCAAAACATTCAATGGCTATTGAAGGAAAAAGCTATATGGAGATAATTAGAAATAGATTAATATAATACCAAGCTAAAACATACCGTCCCAAATATTACAAACACAAAAATATTCAATGTCTCAGAGGAACTGGCTTTTAACACAAGAATCAATGAAATATTAAAAAAGCTACATGATAACCTTAACTAGCACTTGGGGCTCTCCTTTGCTCTATGTGTCCTTTTTCCACATTCAAATTTCATATAATGGCTCTCTTGCATTTTTCAGCTAAAATCCTTGTAGGTTCATGTTAACCATCCATCTATGGAGTTGTTTAATCTCAAATTCAACTTATAGAAGATAACTATGCAGAAGTAGAAAACCTCACAACTATAAACCTGCTAATTTGCAACATCAATTTCGTTATACAGGAAATTTATGTGTAATCAAATCTGCATTAACCAAATAGATTATCCAGTATCATCATCACGTGTAATGGAAAAATGCACTAAACAAACTGATTGTGAATCTCGAAGTTCTTGATATTCTATTCACTTTAAAAAGAAAATTAGGGAGAAAAGTGCTCCCAAAAAATGACTTATTTCGTAGTGCCTGTGAACTTTAAAGCATCTGAAAAGTACATCTGATATTGAAAATTGCAAATTGAATAGTTAAAAAATGCATTAAACAAAGTGGATGAATCCCATCCAAGGAAGCAGTGCATTAAAACTATATCATTAGCCAACAGAGGTGAAACGAAGAACTAGCTATGCTTTAATACAAAAAATGAAAAGTGTTTTAGTCATGGTTAAACTTAAGAAGCATATCATGAAGTTGCATAAATTGCATCCTAGTTTCCTATCTGTCTTCCCATTATCATTTTCTAATCAACATGCATTAGAAGGAAATTCTCAACAATACACATAATTTCCCATTTCTTTATGATCAAAGTTGTAAGTGATGATAAGAGGAAGAAAAGCAAGAGATAGAGATCCCATCTGTCAGGATCACTTGAGGCATGGTGACCCCAAAAAAACAATATTGTTTCTATGCCTCTGTAGATACGAGTTCATTTTTATGGATTTTGGGCTTCATGTAACAAGAAAATAACAAGCAAAAGGCAGCCTAGATGAAGCATAAGAAAGCGGTAAGACGAGTCTCTAAGTTTTGTGGGAATGAGATACCCATGCCCGAGGAACGATAGCAGAGATCAACATTGAGACATGCTAAGCTCTTAACATGCAAGCACATGCCATGGTTCATTTGCTGACTCTACCGACAAGGTTGAATTAAATTTAGACCTTCTAAAAACCACCTCCACGAAAATGAGAGTTTTTATCCAGAGACATAAGCACATAACTTTTAAACTCATAACCTATCTTTTCACTTAAATCTACAAAAATTAGAAGGGTGAAAAGGCATACAAATCGACAAATTAAATTTTGGTATAGAGATGGAATTCACAGACATTAAATTCGTAATGGTAGGTTTTGTCAATCTCTCGGTTTGCACTCCAAAGCAGAATTGTTCCCTTCTAGCAACATAATTATAGATTAATCTGGTAAAGATGAAAACAAGCAACTCTTAACAACAACATTGTTGAAGCAAAATTTTTAAATTTTCTGTATTTGAGGAAGAAAGTATAGAGCATAGTAAAACATGGCAGGAAAAGTTAATTAGATTATACGGTCACAATGCATGATTTGGTGATCTTGTACATGCGCCAATGAATTGAACAACATTCTTATGCGAATTTTCCCGCAAAGCAGGATCAAAAAACAAAAAAGCGACATGTGAATTGGCCTTGAAGATAAGTACCAATCAGTCTCACCCTCCTAGAACCAACTTTAAGATTAGCACATTATAGTACATTTAATAACTTGGGAGGGTCTTAAATTCAACTATAAAATGTAAGAAACCATGTTATATATGGATGATCCTTCCACAGTTTTCAGTAGTATTTACACCCAACACATACAGATCGATAAATGGAATCATTTTTGGTTCTCTACAGAGACTACTCTTGGAAATGCTCAAATTCAGACTTCTTTTGAACCACCAAAAATTCAAAGGTAGCGTAAATAGCAATTAATTTTTAAGTGAACTGAAAAGGCATGGTACACGGAGCATAGATGTTATGCAGATGACAAGAAGCTAAATGTAGCCTCTTTCATAGCTTTTTCCTCTGTACCATCCCAACACTCCTAGGTCTAACCATCCACTTTTAAGAATAAAGCAAAGAACAAAGAAATCCCCTTTGGGTTTTTTAGTACCTAACACCAATCTTCCAAAGAATTTTTTTTCTTTTGAAAATTCACCATAATTATTAAAATCTGTAGTAACTAATAATTCAGACCAGCTAAGGACTAGAGAAGGATAGGAAGAGAAGGGGAGGAACATGTTCTTTGGAGAGGCACGTGTGAAGAAGGGAGGAACATGGTTCATTTGTAGCATAAAGCCAATTAAACCCTTTTGTTCTTGATTATAATAAGGCAAAAGGGAGATATGTAAATCGATGAAATAGTGCTCGAAAATGACCGCTCATGAATGCTTAAAGCCAACAGATAATCCAGAAACAGATAATCCAGAAATGGACAAGAATGAAGGGACCTGCCTGGGCTTGAAAACGCCGATTTTTTTATCGATTTTAATGAGAACATCGAGATACTCTACTTCTTCAAGGCTCTGCCATTGTTTCTTTCGATGAATCGAAGAAGGAACACATAAAACAAAAAGAAAAGGCAAAAGACAAAGTTCAAGTTAAGATGATGAAGGAAGATGATGTGCAGAAGCGAAGCAAAAATGTTTACCTGACCTTGGATGAAGTGGAGGAATGCCCGGAGTCGAAGGGTACGTGAAATGGCTGCCGATTGAGAGTGTTTTTGAGGTGAAATTTTGGTAAGGGTAAAAAAGGGCTCTTCAAGCAACGAATAGCTAAACGGTGAAGAAAGAAGGGAATAGAAATCCCCAAAAATTGCTGCTTAAGCGCGGCATGGAATACACCCGTAATAGGTATTCCATTGAAGCAAACGTCTGCTTGTGTGGGCCAGCAGAATAAGCCTGTAATAGGCATGTAATGGAATAGCCATTACATTGAACCAAACATACTGCCAGTAATGATGAAATTCATTAACCATTTGGTTTGGTTCCCTTGCTTATATCTGCAGCAAAACGAAATGAAAGAAAAACATAAAAGATTGTCTTAATGGGTTTTAGTGGAGCATGATGAATTGAAGTAAACATATTAGTTAATCTGCTGCTTTAATAATCAACATTGTTGTTAAAGTGAAAGGGGGTGATTCTATCCGATTTCTAGTGCATTTGACAAAATCTAGTTAGGGAAGAACATGAATCCCTCCCAGCATCTTGAAAATGGATTTACTTGACGACCCCTTTCCTTCCACATTTTCAACATAGGATTCTCATGCAAAAGCACATCTATCTTCGAGGAGAAAGTACAAGGAATTAAACAATCAACAAATTCACTAATCACAAAGTTTTTTAAATATATAAAAAAAAGGTTCATGCCTCGTCATTCCGCACTTTACAAACTAATCCTTACATCCAGCTCAAAAACTGCTGTTAGCTTATCTGCCGAAAGAATCCCAAATCCCAATCCAAAAACAACTAAATCGACAAAAACCCTTAATCTACGAAGTTCTGACTTCGCTGTCTCAGCTCTTTCCTTAACTTTTGAGAGAAGGACTGACAAGCATCCATGCTTAGATCCATAGCCGCTGCCAATGCCACAAAGGCAGCAGCATCCTCCGTGCATGTCACGTGCTTTACTCCTACTTCCACTTCCGGTTTACTGCATTTCCCCACACCTTCCACCGTTGACGACATCACAAATCCACCCCGGTACATGCTCTGCGGGGAAAGGGGCAACCCAAACCCGAAATCTGACCCTGATCCCGATCCTGGTCTTGACCCGGGACGTGAGCCTGACCCCAGGTCACAGCTGCTTTGTGGGCTTATTGATGGAGTTGATATGTTTGTTGTCATATCCATGGTGAATTTCCCCCCAAGTTTGATGCTGAGGGTGGAACTGGCGACGGTGGTGGTTGTTCCTGTGGCCACGATATCATCATGGAAGAGGTCAAATCGGTATCCAAGGGCGTCAGTGAAACCAGGCTCACGCCAGGCTTCGAGGCGACCCCAGGGTTTCCAGGTTCCACATTCTGGACGAAGAATTGACCATGCTCCAGGGTTTGAACGGCTGACCCTGTCCGAGCCAGGGGAAGGGACAAATGGAGTTACCATTGATGCCATTGCTACGGGAGAGCCTGAGAGGTCGTGGACTGTAATTGACCAGCCTTTTCGTTCTTTGGCCGATTGATCTTTATCTGTTTTTAGAGATGGTAGCCACTTTCTTGAAGTGTTTGATTCAGGCAAAGATGTCCTGTAAAATAATATAACAAAATAAAACCTTGAGAAACACTTGGACAACAATAAATTAAACGGCAAATCCAAACAATAATTGAAAAAATAAACAGAGATCAGGAGGAAAAAGCAAACATTGATCCCAAGTTCCGATCGCTGGAGCTTCTAAAACCGAATTTGCAAGTGAAAACGGCCTGTTTAACACTCCCCTGAACCTGAAAAACCTGAGGACTACACTCTGGTTCACCACCAAACTGGAACACAAATCTCGGGTCAGGTTCAGTCCTGACAGTTAAAAACAACTGCGCAAAGGATCCATTCTTGTTGCTTTTGTTTCGGCCTATATCAATCCATCCATTATGAGCAACAGACGGCCTTGATTCCGCTCCACGTAAATCCAAGGGCATCGTAACCTTCCCCAATAACTTCCCAGATGCCAATCCGCAGGTACTGCCATCAGGGTCAGCGTAAACCTCGATGGAAAGTTTATATGATGAACCCCCTTTCGAGATGATCCTATCCACCTGGGACTTGCTTAAACTGAAACACGCAGCGAGCGATTTCTGCAAAGAGAAGTTGCAGCTTTCTGGGTTTTGGGTGTTTGCATGGATCAAAGGGATTGAACCCACTTGGTGAGGGAAGTTCTTGAGTTTGATCTTGCAGTAACATGGAGAAGTAGAAGGATGGATCCTTGAAAGCGAGGGCTTTGTAGAAAGTGGAAACCTCAGGGCCAAATTACCTACCAGGATCCGTACAAAAGGACACGGATCCATTAATATAACTCTTACTATTTTTGCTGGTTTTAGGAAGGGATTTGGATCGTCTTTTCTCCCAGCTGCTGCTGTTGCAACCCTGCGAATTACTTGGTGTTGAGTTTACCGACTTATGCGACGACTAAAGGATATTAAAAAGGGTAAGGGGAAAAAGGGATCTGCAAGCAAAAAGGAAAGTTGAGAGCTGATTAGAAAACAGGCTGTAATATAGCTGGGTTGCAGTGCAGCAGACAAGGGAGAAGGATATGGTAAGGTTAAGTGTAGTGTTACACCTTTGAGATCGGTCAAAGGCCCGAGATTCAATTTCTCTCAACTTAAGTTTACTCTTTTTAACTCAAAAAATAGATAAATTTTTAACAATAAATGAATTTTTAGCAAAAAAATTAATTTATTTTTTAATCTAATATATAAGAATTAATTTTTTCATTTTTTTGACTCTAATATTAATGAGTAATTTAAAGAAAATGTGACTCATAATATCATTTTAACAAAATTCAATTTGATTTGATTTTTTTAATTTCGATTTAGTTTAATTGATTTATTTTATTTTTCAAATAATCTCGAATATGTAATTCATATGTTGAATTTTAGTAGAATTGACTTTTTATGATTCAAATAAATCAATTAATAAATTGGTGTAAATATCTTTTGAGTTCCTATCAATTTAAAGAATAAGCAAATTGGCCCCTCTCGATAAAAAATACAAAATATTCTTCAAAAGTTCAATATATATATATAAATTTCTAGAGATTTATACAAAATCAAAAAAATCAAAAAATATATAAAAATATTAAATTATAAAAAAATAATTTTAAAGTAAATTACCAAATCAAATTATCATACTAAAGTATATTTGTTTATTTTATTTTGCTTTGGAAGATTTTTAAAATATATATAATCTCAAATTTATACGTTTTAAAATTTAATCTCCTTGTCAATAAAATTTTGTTTTGACATGTTTCTTTTTACTTTTAAAAAAATTTAACTCGAATAAATTTAATTCTCTCGATTTAAATTTTATTTCACTTCTTAATATTTTCACTCCAAATCTATGGGTTCAGTCCCTATATTTTTTAGATTTAAAATTTTAAATTCTATTGTTAAAACTATTTTATTAAATTCAAGTTCATTACAATATTATTTTTAGTTATATGATTGCAAAGTGAGTATTGTGTTTTATTTTAAAATTCTGCACCAACAAATTTAACGAAAAAAATTAACGATGTTAACAAATAAACCTATCTATTAAAATCTGAAAAATAAAAAAGATAACATTCGTGTAAATAAAAGTACAAAATCTAAATTTCAAATTTAGGAAAAGTATAGGGATTGATGGCATATTTAAACCAATTCAAGTAAAAGGTTTGGGGGTGGTTTTGCAGACCAAGTTCACAAAAATTGAAGCTAGAACCGGCCTCAGGCTATGATTTCTCCGACCTAAGATAATGGTTGGCATTGGAATTGAATGCAAGGACATGAGTTGGCACACAATGCGCACGTACACAAATAGAAGATGCCTTTGCCAGCGGCAGCGACAGCCAGGATCATCAATGTTATCCTAAAACACTATGCTAATCCTTTGTCGTTTTTAAACCTCTTTCGTCTCTTTCTTCTCTTATTTTATTTTACTTTTTAAGTTTTCCCCACGTACGTTATAATATTATATTATTAGTCTATATTATGTACTATGTTATGAATTTTAGTTTTTTTATTTTTTGAATTTTAAAATTTTGATATTAATTCGAATAATAACGATTAAATTTATTAAATTAAAATTTATTATCGATTTTATATTATATATAAGATGTAAATGTAATCTTTATTTTCAATTTAATTATTCTAATTCATATACTTTTTAAAATTTTAAAATTTGAGTTATGATCTTGTTAAATTTATGAACTAAAAAGAGCATGACTTTTTAATATCATGTTAGCATAAAATTATATATAATATTTATTGCATAGAATTTCAAATTTCAAAAATTATATAAATATTAAAATAATCAAATTCATGAATAGAAAGGTGAAAAACAGAAATTACCTAAAATTAAAAAGAGAAAAAAGGTTAAAATAAGGTTGATAGGGTTGGAGCATGGAGAATGTGGTGTGTGGGGTGCGGGGCTCCAAGATCAACAATGGTACACAGCTGTAACATTTCACAACATTGATTGGATGCGGAGTAGTGGAGAAGTGGGGGCATCAAGCTAAGGGATCCAACTCCAATCCCGGTCAATGTTTTGATTTCATATTAGGACCGCATTTAGGATGATACCACTTCAAATGAACACGTTTCGGGCTTAAGAGACACTCCCGTCACATTGAAACTGTATTTTTCAAACTTTTGATTGGTGTGCCAACTGAAATCTTGCGTCAATGGGGTTTCAGCACGGCATTGACCATCTCTTCAATGTTCAACTTCATTTGAAATAAAATGCTTTTAATTTGAAAATGTGAAATATTATATATTAAATGAAGTATTCTAATGGTATTTCTATATTTATTATGGTATGTTAAGCCGTCAGATTTTTCAAGCTTAAAATTTCTCAAATTTACAATAAAGTAAAGAAAATTGCATCCAGTACAAAATGTCAAACTTCCATACTATGGGTGTTGGGTTATTTGTAAATTAAACATATCTGTATTCAAATTTGACTACTACGGGTTTTAATTTTAATTAATACAAGAAAAAGATGTTGTGTTTCATGTAAATTGATGTCATGTATCAGTACTTTGTTTTGATTGTTGGGGAATAAGTCTTTGACATATATAAGTTTCGAGTTTCATGTAATTAATATTATATATCTACGTTTAATTCTGACCATTGTGAATTTTAACCTTAGTACAAGAAGATCTCAAGATCTATGAGTGTCGAAACATGCGATCACCATTACATGCTATTATGGTGGAAAGGTGAAGACTAGAGACCCTTACCTTCCATTTTCCTTGTGCTAAAGCCTCAATCAGCTTGGAAGATATAGTCCTAATCATGTGCCTTCCAATTGAAGGAATTATTGTAACTAGTCAGTCTCAAATTTGATCGATGAGATTGATATCGATTGGGTCGAATCAAGTTCACTTTGCTCAAGAAGTCGCCATTATATGATGTCATTGATGAAGAGTTTGGGCATTATGTTAGAGCATACATACTGTACATCATCAATGGATTATTGATGGAAGATAAGTCTGACAAATTTTGCCACTACATGTATTTTCCTTTGCTTGAAAATCTCATTTATATCCTGTAACACCCTAAATCTGGCTTGGACATTATGGTTAGATCTAGAGATGTTACGTAAAATAGTTGTAAATCCAACTTTCGTTTATTTGAAAAAATATTGTGAACTTTTGTTACTTAAAAGCCCGTTTTATTAGAAAACGTGTTTGACATAATTATTTAATTAAAAACGTTGTTTATTTACATTTTCTAAATAAATCAAATACTTTGCAACATAAATTCTTAAATCATTATATTTTGGAAAATCAAATTTGTTTTCTCGAAAATAGTTGATTGCATGAAAATAATCGTTTTCGATAAATCATTTTATCAATTGTCATGCAAATATCCAGAATAAAATCCAAAACCAATACAGTCCCAAAATGTCCAAACAGTCCAAATTTTACAAAACACTTAATCCAATTTAAAATAGTTAAAGAATCGAAATACTAATATAACCTGAAAATATCAGTGAAACCGAGAGTGAGTTTTGAAACTCAGTGTATAATGATAAATTTAACATAGTAAAATACATATCAGACAGATCTATCAGAAACAGATTTATAGCAGAGCAGAGCAGATACAAGACATAATCCTATCCCAACCGTCACACACCAACTCTGTCCATCCCAGCACACCATATGGGTATAAAATACTCATCCATTCCTACACACCACTTAGTGTCCACAAGACACTTTACAGAATAATTGCAGCTGAGCTGCCGGATCAATAGGCGATATATCGCATTTTACAGAATCACTTCCTCCACATGTTATTTACAACCCAACCCAGATGTAGATATAGAGTACAGAAAATATCATACATATTCAGAGCATAAATTAAACGTGACATAGCTTTACATGCACAACATAACAGATACGAACCACATACTTATCATACGTATTCAGATTTATTACTCATTTGACATTTCAATTATTCTTACGGATAGTAGAATTTGTATCAGCAGAAGTCCAGATTTCATGTCTTATAATAGATTTAGTCTCATACCGACCCTACGGAGGGTCCACGGTCGTTCGAGACGATGTGTATAGCCCTAGGGAAAAATCTTGAATTTCAGGCCGACATGCCGGTGTGGCCCACACACGCTCTTGTGGTCCACACGACCCAAAATAGCCCAGACCATGTGTCGCACACGGCCTACCACACGGTCGTGTGGCGTCAACAGTGCCCAATTTCGGCTTTCGCCATTCGCTGTTTTTCGGGTTTCTCGTTACATACCTTGACTAATTCTGATGTGCGAACACCCACAAGACTTTCCGAACCTATAAGCATCCATTAGAATCCAAATTAACGACGTACACGAGTCAATAAAAAATATACACCCCTAATTACTTCCTAGAACAAAACCAAACAAACCACTTAAATAAATTTAGAAACGTAATAACTCATTATCGCAGAATGAACAGCAGCCACATACACAAATTAAGTTGCCGGAAGAAAACCTAATGATTCTCGATCTTCTCCTAAACAACACATCCACAAAAATCAAATTATCAAACCACACCACAACTTTGCCACTCTAAAAACCACTAAACCAAACGAACTTACAAAATCAAGAAATTAAAGAAGAGCAAAGCCCTACTTACCAAGCCAAATGAATGAATAAGGGAAATCCAAATCGCAACGATTCAAACGAACAATTTGTGGACAAAATCAAAGAAAGAAGCAAAAAGAGGGAAGAACCAGGAGAAAAACCTAAGAAGGGAATTGCAGAGAAAAAGAAAAAAAAAACGTGGAAAAAAGAGAGGATTTTTAGGAAACAAAACAAAAATAAAATTAAAAAAAAATGATCTAAACTCCCCACCACCCTCACTAACAACCAAATCCCACAAAACCTAACACACTAATCCTCATCCCAACCACCACAGAATTTCAATTCCACCAAACTTCTACTACACAACCGACATGCACACACAGAAGCAAAAATTATTATCATTCACTCACGCGAGAATTCGAACACAAAACCTTAGGATAAACTACCACCTTACCACATGAACCAATAGGCTCATTCTAACATGAGTTGACCGAAAATATAATATAAGCCAAACAGTTAAGGATAAGGCTAGGAACAAAAATAGCAAAATTTCTAAAAGTGAGACTTAAACCCAAGACCTCAAAGACACACACAAATCACTTAACCAATGAATTAGACGCTTATTAATGACATAATAAAACAAATCAAAAATTCATATTTTTGGGTGTTACATATCCCGTATATAACAGGGGGTCTACACTATTAGCATTCATGTACCGAGCATTTATGAGAGTGACCTACCAAAAAGCCATTGGATTAACAGTTGTTAAACCCTCCTACAAGTAGTATGAAGATGTTGTTCATAGTGTCAATTCCCTCTTATCCATTCTCTTTTCCACTGGAGAAAAGATACGAAGATATTTATATTTAATATTTAAAGTGTATTTTGAGTTATAAATTTTTTTTTAATGTGCCTTCATTTAAAATATTTATATAATTCATATATGAATTAATATCGATAAATATACAAGTGAATGGGTAAGTTATTAGCATATTTATTTTTAAAGAATTAACAATTATTGTAAGCTTATGTCTCTATTTATTATAATAATTTGTAGTTTCTATGGACACTGCATTGGGTTGAGGAGATTCAAGTCATAGTATCGAGAGACGTAGCCGAGGAGGTGTACATCCTGGGGATGGTTTACATGTTCGTTATATGCTTTCATATTATCGAGTGACAACATCATGATCGAGTGTTATGATAGTTTAGCATATGGCAATCAATCCCATAGGAGTCAATGAACATGGATACACTTCCAGATGGAGTTTTGAGAGGGTGTAAAAAAAGAAATTGGATTGATAAATGTAGACAGAATATCCAATTTTTTTTTATAAGGGAGAGGGTGATAGAGTTTGAACCCATGTCAAACGACTATTTGATAAGAGTTTTTATCATCGCTCTATACAAGTTAAGATACAAAGTATCCAACATTAACACAAGCGTAGACATTATGCCATTTCCAGAGACTCAATCTTAGAATATAAGCTCCACATAGACTCAAGATATACGGATTGATTTAGGGTTAAAAGTTTACTATTTTTATATCTTGATGACCAATATCTTGTGATCCCAAAACTATATGCAGAGAGCAATTGTTGAACTCGACATAAATGAGCCCAAGCTCAAGCACATGAGATAGTTTTCGAGGAGCTTGTCCCACAGCTAGTCCAACTTGACCCACCCATTGAGAGTAACCATCAAAGTAGGGAACTACGAGCCTAAGCACAAAAGCTTACGCTACCAAGGAGCCTATCAAACAAGCTACCCATTTTGACAAAAAAAATATAATCATTAAGGGCTAAAAAAATAGTTTTCTTTTCTTTAATTCAAAAAATAAAAATAAAATAAAAGGCCACATCTCGACTAATTTAGCATTGCTTCTAAGAAGTACTTTTGGGACAAAAGTACTTTTGAGATAAAAGCATTACTAAACAAGATGCTTTGGAGCTTTTCAAAAATATTTTTTGGGACAATTTTTTTTTGCAAAAACACTTTTTTAGCCAAAATCAGAAGCAGAAGCAAAAAATTTTAACTTTTGCTCAAAAGTATTTTTTAGCCCAAAAGCATTTTTGAGAAGAAATGTTAAACTAAGCCTAAGTATTTATATAGTTTAAATAATGGGAAGCTATAAATTTTATTTAGAGAAATTAAAAAAAGTTATAAAATTTAAGGGTTTAAATTAAAAATTTTATATTAATAGTGTTTAAATTAAATTATTAATTTAGTACATAAGCATTCTCTCGAGCCCTCCAAGCCAAACATTGGCTTTGAACATACCCCAAATTGTTCTTGTATGAATACCGTATTACTCTATTTTCCATAATAAGCTTCCTCAAGATTGCAAGTTAAATGGAGCACCTGAACCAATGGTAGAACTATAAAGAAGCCAAGGGATCTTGTCCCCTAACAATTTTGGTTTTCCTACCCTATATGCTTATATATATTAAATAAATTAAATTGGTCTCAGAAACTTCAGAATTCCTTCTTATTATACACATTTGTATTTGAATAAAATTAAAGTACCTCCTTAATTTTATATTTTTATCTATAACATAGTTGTTTTTTTCATAAAAATAAGTCATAAACATGTCAACCTAGACTTTTATTTAATCATATAATTACTTTTTTGTGTCTCTCCTTTTTAAACTATCCTTACAAAATTCAATGAAAATAAGTGGTAAGTTTTTGCTATAACATTCATATTGTCTAATCATATAGATTTTGTTTTTTCTATTTGTATTTCTTTTTATAATTGAGATAGGAGGTTGGATTGTTAGAGATTCATGAATCTAAGTTCTCATACTATATAATAAAATCATCTTTGTCATTAAGTTAAAAAGTTATTGATGTTTTTGTATCCTTATTATTTTTTTAGCATGATATGATGTTTTCTATATAGATTATAAAGGTTTTGTTGTTACTTAGGATACTAGTGAAGGAAAGAAATAAGCCAAGACATTTGGTTTGATGAAAAGTGATCACTAATATGAGAATTTAATCACTTGGAAAATGATTTCAACATTTGGTATGTCAAGTTATATTTACTTTCATTGGAATTTGTGGGGTGTGCCTCGCGTTTATCAGACATGTTGCAGGCACCTTAGATGAGAATCGACGAGCAACTGAAGAATGGCTAAAACAGGCTCGACGTAGGGGTGAGGAGTGCTGACTCGTCGAGACGAGGCGAATGGGACGTTGCGATGTCACAACGTGTTCTCCTATTTGGAAGTCGTGTTTTAGACTTCAAGCAAAACTTCTTCTCCCAGTTAGACTCTGATTATTCCAGGAATATTTTAGTATGATTAGAACTCTAATCTAAACTTATTTAAAGGGGCCATTTTATCCCTGTTTTGTTAAGTTAATCAAGATGTAGTCGTAGGCTTTTTCTTTGAGGGCGACAAGATGTAGCCGCATATGAGTTTTGATGAGATTTTTGCGATAATTATGGAGAGTATTTTATACCCCTTTTGTGAGTGCCCAATGAGATTTAGGGTTTTGTTTGCTAGTTTGCTCTTTGAGATTTTGAGCTTTGTATTTGAGATTTGGGTTTGTACGTTTAGTACATTTAGGTTTATTTTCTCCATATTGAACTCTCGTTTATTTACTCATTTAGTGAAATTTTCCCATCGTTTTTTCCTCTTTGAGGTTTTTCACGTAAAATATTTGTATTCGTTCTTTTCCACTTTTACCATCTTGTTGTTGATATGGGTCAATCCCCAACAAATTGTTATTAGAGTCAAGGTTCAACTTTCGCAAATCAACTCATTCGGTGACACAACAACGATTTTGGACACCGAGAAGTTTGATAGATCACAAATTTTAGTTTCTGGCAATTTCAGATAATTTTGGAGGTAGCTGATGTGGTCGAGGACAAGGGTGATGATTTGTTGTTCTCCACATAATCTGGTTGAAGGTGGAGTCGCGTCAGATGTTAGGAATGTGCTTGATTTAAAGAAGAATCTATCTAATCCCTTTTTGGGTCTTTAAGACTTGAATGGTTCGCAGAGTGTTTGAGGCAAGATTGGTCGTAGAGGGTTACAGTCAGGTGGAGAGAGTTGATACTTTCTCTCTTGTTTAGATATTACTGACCTTTGTCTCATTATACAACTTTGATTTAAAGATTAAAAGTCTTTCAGTTTCCAAGTTCGAGCATAGTTTAGACTTGGTTGACATTCTACAAAATTCGAGTTAGGCCCGTGATGGGGCATAGAAAAGGAGGCGTGGTAAATACAAGTCAAGGTGGAGATTTGTGGGGTGTGCCTCGCATTTATTGGACATGTTGTAGGCACCTTAGACGAGAACCGATGAGTAACTGAAGAAGGGCCAAAATAGGTCTGACGTTGGGACGAGGAGCGCTAGCTCTTTGAACGACATGATGGACGACGTTGTTACGAGACGAATGGGACGTTGCGAAGTCACGACGTGTTCTCCTATTTGGCAGCCGCATTTTAGACTTCAAGCATGACTTCTTCTCTTAATTAGACTCTAATTATTCCAATGGCATTTTAGTATGATTAGAACTTTAATCTAAGCCTATTTAAAGGGGTTATTGTATCCCTATTTTGTTAAGCCAATCAAGATGTAGTTGTAGGCTTTTTCTTTGAGGGCGACAAGATGTAGTCGCATATGAATTTTGGTGAGAGTTTCGTGGTAATTATGGAGAGTATTTTACACCTCTTTTATGAGTGCCCTATGAGATTTAAGGTTTTGTTTACTAGTTTGCTCTTTGAGATTTTGATCTTTGTATTCGGGGTTTGGGTTTGTACGTTTGGTACATTTAGATTTGTTTTTTTCCATATTGTACTCTCGTTTGTTTACTCATTTAATGAAAAGCTGATACCTCCTTTACCCGTGGTTTTTCCCTCTTTGAGGGTTTTCCACGTAAAATTTTTGTCTTCGTCCTTTTTCACTTTTACTATCTCGTTGTTTATACGGGTCGATCCCCAACAGAATCTAACTTTTCCTTGGGAGTTACTTTCCCATGAATATGACAATGTGATTCCCATGATAAAATGTGGGAAAGTTACTTTCCCATGTAGATTGGAAAGTTAAAAAAAATTAAGACAAAACTAACCATATTTTATATTGGTTTAGCGTATTAGTCTATTATTTAATAAATAAATAAAAAAGCTATTGCCTATTTTCTTCTACTTGATTTTCTCTACTACTTCAACGAATTTTCCAGAAACTTTTTTTTTCTTCCTAATTTTATTTTTTATATGCATATTTAATCATCTATATAGTATATTGTTTACATATTATCTTTATTTTCTATTGTTCTTCTCTCTTTTCTTTTCGATATATTAACTGAAAATTCAATTTTATTATAGTCTTTATATTTACGAGCAAAAGGAAAAAAAATTAAGGTTTAGGATTATGTCAGTTATTAATCATAACCTTTTTACATGATTTATCTTTAAATTATTTATAATTTTGCTCATAGCAATAGTGGAATCAATTCTTATTTTTTATATATATATATATTCCAATGGGTTAGCGTCTAGCTAAAATAAAACGCAATTTTAATTTTTTAAATTTTTATTCCAAAACAAGTTTATATATATTTGTTTTTATATATGCATTATTATATTTAGAAATATATATGCAAGATAAATTTGATACAATTTTACTTTCAATTAAAAATATAAATAAAAAAATAATTTAAAAACTATCAATTAAATTTTATTATTAAATATTTAATCCAAATATTTGTTAAGAATAAATTTTATTATAAAAATTAAATACATAAATATTATCTTTTATTTAATAAGAGTAAATTCATAAATCATTGTTACATTCCTAAAAAAATACTTAATGAACCAAACGTGTTAATGTGAATTTCCTGAAATTTTAATCAGTACATTCCGATATATACCAAATGTTGTAAAGTAATATTCCCGACAATTACATTTCAACGAACTGTATTCCATTAGAATCATAACATAAAAAAAATTACCGGCTTAGGAATTTTTTTCAATTCCATAACCTGTGGGCCATTATATGTATTATTGTAAAATACTTTTTTCACCCACTTACTTACGCTATAAATCCAAAAACTATATTATGAAATTAAATTATTTGGGGGCAAGTCAAGGCTAGCAACTATGAGTCAATTAAGTATATATATAGAGATTTAATTTAATAGTTTTAATTTTTAGGAATGCTATACTTTTAAAAAAAAATTTTAAAGTCTTAACAATGATAGTACTGCAAATTTTGGGATTACAATGAGACTCATTAGTTGTATTATTATTGGGGGCCCGTAACAAGGAAGTACCTAAAAATTTCGTTTCTAGCCCATTCATTAAATGTGAATAAGCACAATGGGCCTCATCTTCTAAAGGATTTAAATTTGTTGATGCAGCCTGCCCTATCCACTGATTTCATAATTTTTGAGTTCGAGGTGTTAGGTGCAGTAATAAGTTATATTGCACTTTTAAAGAAATGTGTATGTTCGAACTTTGGAGTTGACATTATTGTGAAGGATAATCTTGAACCCCAAACATGAATTATAAAATGAACATAAAAAAATATAAAAAACTAATAGTCATCATCCACAACACCATGGTGAGTCGTGACCAACATCCCGTTGTTATAGAATTGGAACTAATAGATGTCTTGAAAAAAATATTGATAAAAAGAAATTAAAAAGGTAAATATATCAAATTAAGAAAAATAAATACATTTTAATTGTTCATTATTGTATTGTCATGTTTCTATAGCATGCTAAAAAGTTATCATGTTTCAATATTAAAAATTTAATATAAAAGTAGAATTAATTTTTTTATTTTTAGAGAGGGCGCTTCAATTTCTAGAGAGCTTCAAGGGTTAATTATTGTAATTTTCTATATCTTTTTTATTTCAATCCCTCGATAATTTTAAAGTTAAAAAACGTATCAAATAATAATATTAAGTAATTCTTAGGATTTTGCATTTTAAAATTTAATTTCTTATAAAATTAGAAAAGAAAAAGAAGTTATTTTAAGTATGCTATTTACCAGCTATTGTTGAACGAGTCTTCCCTGCAAAATCAGCACGTGGTGGGGGTCCTCTGGACGAGGTCAAAGTCCAAGCAAGGTTGATTCATTTAGCATGGGGAGCGAGTGCGATGATGTGGGCCTTCCTTCTATTGGTGGATTGCCTCAATATCACGCTAGTGCACATATGCATGGCAAACAGGTCGAACGCATCTCTACTTTGCATGGGGATACAGAAAATGATGTCATGGAGGTGGATGATTCGAAGAACCGTATTCGTGCTTCTTTTCTTGCGGATCCAAGTTTAACACCTAGTAAACAGTTTAATGATGATGCTTTTGGGGTCTCCCTAGTTATCGGCTGTAAACACTAAACTTTGTCCGGCTCGATTTCGAGTTTAATTTTCAAAATTAAAAAAATTGAAAAATACAAAAAAAATTAAAATTATATTTTAACCCCTCAATTTTTCAAAAATTACATTTTAACCTCTCATCTTTTCCAAAATTACTTTTTGACCCTTAAACTTTTCTAAAATTACATTTTGACCCCACATATTTCTCGAAATTACATTTCGGCCCTGCCAATTTTACTGCATTTGCAGTTTGGTCATTCTGTCAGAAAATCCCCAACAATCCGGCGGATTTCGCGCACCCACCCCCCCGATTTTCTGGCCACCGGCCTAAGGGATGGCCTCTCTTCCCCCTAGCCACCTAATACCTGCAAAAAACACACCATAAAAGGAGATTTTTCTCAACAAAAAAAGGACCCCAACAACACCCACGAAAAAGGGGAAGAAAAGAAAAAAGAGAAAGAAAAAGAAGAGAAAAAGAGAGAAAAGAGGAAGAGAGAAGAAGAAGAAGAAGAGAAAAGGGAGAAGGCGTCGCACCACCGGCGAGGAAGCGGTGACGGCATCGACGGCGGCGGCGGTTGGAGAAGAAGGAGAAGAAAGAAAAAAAAAAAAAAAAAAAAAAGAAGAAGAAAGGAAGAAAGGAAAGAAAAAAAATAAAAAAAATAATCAGTCGGGTCGGCCTGACCCGACCCACGACCCACAACCCGACCCGCGCAACCCACACCCCTAACAGGCCCAAGCCCGACGCAAGAAAAAAAAGAGAAACAGCGGCCCAACACAACGCAAGCCCACTCCAATTACAGTCCATTTCGGTAGCCCAAAGAGAGAGAAAGTGGATCAATTTAGTAGCCCATTGAAGCAGGCTTTTTTTTTTTTGGGGCTTTGGGTATATTCTTGACTTTTCTTATTTGTTAATTGGCCCACATGCTTAAATGTTGTTTCATTAACATTTTTAATGGTTTTTTTTTAAAGCATGATTTCATTTACTAATTTTAATTTTTAATGAGCTCTTTTTTTTAAAAAAAAAAAAAGGTAACGAATTGGTTTGATATTAAATCATCGATCTCACTGCTATGTTGGGTGGATATTTTTGATTCTATGTTAAATATAGAGTGCCTTTTGGGAATTTAGAAAATTTAATTATTTTTTTTTAAATATATAATAATAATAATAATAAGAGATTCATTATAAGATTATTAAAATTTCATTTTTAAATTGTATAACATGTTAATATGTAATTTCAAAATTTTCGTGTTTTTAAAGTTTTTCGTATTTCAAAATTTTCGTATTTTTAAAAATTCTCGTATTTTAAAATTTTCGTGTTTTTAAAAGTTATCATGTTTCAAAATTTTCCGTGTTTTTAAAAATTCTCGTGTTTTCAAAATTTTCGTGTTTTTAAAATTTTCGTTTTTCAAAAATTCTCGGGTTTCAAAAAATTCTCGAGTTTAAAAAATTTTCGTATTTCAAAAATTCTCGTTTTTCAAAATTTTCGTGTTTTCAAAAATTCTCGTGTTTTAAACGGATCACGATTAAATATTAAATTGCACTCGTATTTTTGAAAATTAATACAATACGCGTTTAACGAGATACCAATTTTGGGCGTCGCGAGGGTGCTAATACCTTCCTCGTGTGTAACCGACTCCCGAACCCTATTTTTCTCTGGAATTTTGACGTAGACCTAAACTCAACCCTTCTTTTTTAAGAAAATTCAAAAAAAAAAAAAAATTTTCTTTTAAAAAGAGGATTTATTAGGTGTCCGATCACACCTAGGAAAAAGGATCGGTGGCGACTCCCTTTTTTTAAAATAAAATTGAAACTCTGTTTTCAAATTTTCAATAATTTTCTCAATTAGCGCCCGAACAAATTTTACGTCGCTACAGCTGGCGACTCCACTGGGGAGATTTTTTTTTTTGAGAGTCGAGTCTGGGATTAAACGCGTGTTGTCAAAATTTTTGAAACTCCTTGTTTAAATTAATATTTAGTCGTGATCCTTAAATTTTGTTTTTTTTAAAGTCATGCATTTGCATCATGTTGTAAATATTTTTCTAACTTGTTTTCTCTTTTTGTTTTTCAGCTCTAAGTTTTTACTGTTTTAGTTTTTTTTTTTAGTTTTAAAATAAAATCGAAAAGGTTTGTGAGTTTCTCCCCACACATCGTGCACTTGCATTTTTGCATAACATGAGCTCTCTACCCGGGCTCCGTCCGCTTAAGTGGAAGTAAACGCTATGCCTTCGTGAGTTAACTCGTCCCTCCGCACAGGCTAGTGAATACTTCCGGGTTACATATGACTTATGCTTTCGTGAGTTAACTTGTCCCTCCGCATAGGCATAAGTAAATGTAATCCCTCGAATTGAACTCGTGAGCCTGTGATGGGTGATGACCGAGGCTCCGTACTAGCCTTAGTAGGCGACAGTACGGACAATTCGAGTACCTTTTTAGAACAGAAACCACATATAGTGAACCGTATGAGCCACCAGATTAGAGCCATGCCGAACCTTCATCCGTTTAATAGTCACCAAAATAAGTACATGGGAGAAACGCCTCTTACCTTTTATTTCTTTTACATTTACACTTTTTATACAAGGGAATCGGGTCCGTTTAATAAATTAGATAGGGTAGATTATCTGATGAGCATGTGGGGTAGGTTTTTGTAAAGCATGATGGGGCAAAAAAAAAAACTTAGGTCAGTTTCACCAAAATGCACGATTGAATAGCTTAATTTGTTAGATTTTCCATAGTTTTTCTCCGTTTATATTTGTTGTGATTACTAACCAAGGTTATTTGTCTTCATTTCTATTTTATTTTATTTTTTTCATCATGCATCATAGGCATCTTATTAGGAAGGTGTTGATTAGAGATTGGTTGCCAAAAATGGGTTTCTGATGGAGGAGTCAATTACACAAGTAACCGAGAAAAATGCCGTGGTTCGAGACTGGTCTTTGAAAACCCAAAAAGCAAAAGGGGACAGTTTAGAGGAAGGATGTATCTCTAATCTTCCCGAGCATGTGACTATGAATGCTCGTCGGAATAACCTCGAAGACTTGACTAGGATCTGGAAATAATGGGACTCAGACACTAGGGGCATCTACACTGAAAAGTACGGGGATATAGTTCACTTGATCGCTGTCAATGTAGGCGAATAGTTGATTCAAGCCATGGTTCGATTCTGGGACCCAACTTACTAATGTTTCACTTTCAATCTGGAAGATATGACTCCGACCATAGAAGAGTATGCCGCCTTGCTTCGTGTTGACAATGCACAATTCAACAAGATATATGTGAAAGAGCCCAAACCTATGACCTTCAAGAAAAAGCTAATGAAGTTGACGAGAATGACTGATACATGGGCTGAAAAACAGATAAAGAAAAAGAACGAAGTCAGTTGTGTTCCATGGTTTTCTTTTCGAGACTTAGTTCAAAACCATCCAGATGTTTTGAAGAGAGTGGATCTATTTGCTTTGGCCATTTACGGATTAATCGTCTTCCCAAAGGTTCTTGGGCATATAGAAGTTGCGATAGTGGATTTCTTCGAAAAGTTGAGGCAAGGAATAAACCTCTTCCCAACTATCTTAGCCGAGACTTTTAGATCTCTAAGTAGTTGTAGAAGGAAGAGGAAAAAGCTGCGCGTGCTATGATAGAGTTAAGGAAGAAGAATGTTGAATACGAAACCGTGTCTGCAGAATTAATGACTAGTCAGTCTGAGCGTCAAGAGCTAAAAGGGAAAATACGAGATTTAGAAAATACACTGTAAGCTCATCAGCAACATTTGGATACTCTCCTAAAAGCCCTAGAAGAAAAGAATGGCCAGCATGACAGAGACATTCATGCCTACGAAAGAGCTCTCCAAGAAAAAGATATGCATCTCGGCGGTTTGATCAATGGAATTCGCAAGGTGGCTGTGCAAATCGTGCAATTATCAGATGAAGCCTAAGCTCTCAATTGCCAATTCCCTCCGAGCCAAAGATCAAGCATGTCAGAATTCCTAGAACGAGTGAAGAAACAAGGCGATGTGGCTAGGAAATTTGTGTAACTGTTAAATTAGAGATGGCAAAACGTTTTGTAATGGACTCTTTTGATTAATGAAATACCTAAGTATGGGGCTATCTTGAAATCAACACCAAATTCTTGCATATTTATTCATGACTAACATTCATTTGTCATTTATTCATTCATTCATTCATTGCATGTACATATCACCCTAATCATTCACTATGGTTAAAACCATACAATCCACAGTTGCAGAAATCAAGAAAGGAGGATTGCAAGAGCCTCAGGTCGGGAATTAGAATGGGAGCCCATAGCGTATCCTCCTTTGTCAAAAACATTTACATTTGCGGGAATGATGTACCCAGGGCGAGATAATTCACGAAGCACGCTGTTATTGATTGAAAGGGGTCTTCAGAACGTCAGTATAAATGTTATTGACAAAGGGGATGATGCAATTAAAGATGTTTCAATGATACGCCCTGGTCCTTCTAGATTCGTTTTGAACAATTGGACTGCTGTGGATCTTCTTGTAGTTTCTAAGTCCTCTCCAGAGTAATGCTCAATGTTAATTCTCTTTTTTGTGTGCCCTTAAGTAATAGTGAGATTCTTTTGTAAGAGCTTATGTTTGCTCTTTATCATTTAAATGAACATTAATGGAGATGCATTTTGTTATGGTCTTTTCATTCTCATTAACTTCATAATTATTCCCTCTTCTCACAGCCTGTCCTCACATATATCTCATATCATGCCATAACATTATGCTTGTTGGTTCCAATACTTTGATGCTCCTCTATAGTTTTCTTTTCCATTCAACTTTCAGGTGTTCAGATATCAATGACATGAGCGATCCCGTTACAAGTCCTGAAATCGATTTCGAGAAAGCTATTTGTTTAGGAGAATTAGAAGCTGAGGAAAATGCTGAAGATTGTGTCTCGTCTCCTGACCTACTAAGAATGGTAGAACAAGAAGATAAATAGATTCTACCCCATCAAGAATCTGTTGAGACAGTAAACTTGGTAAATGAAGAAAAGAGGCAAGAAGTGAAGATTGGGACCTCCATTTCAGAGAACACCAAACATGATTTGATCGCCTTGCTTCGTGAGTACAAAGATGTATTTGCATGGTTGTATCAGGACATGCTAGGGTTGAACGAGGATGTAGTGGTCCGTAGACTCCCACTGAAACCAGAATGCAAACCCATTCAATAGAAGCTAAGACGAATGAGACCTGAAATGCTGTTAAAGATAAAAGAAGAAGTCAAGAAACAATTTGATGCTGGCTTCCTACAAGTCTCCAAATACCCAGAATGAGTAGCTAACATAGTCCCAGTACCGAAAAAAGATGGCAAGGTACAAATATGCGTGGATTATCGCGATCTGAATCGAGCAAGTCCTAAAGATAATTTCCCCTTGCCACACATTGATACGTTGGTGGATAACACAGCAAAACATTCTTTATTTTCTTTCATGGATGGTTTCTCGGGTTATAATCAGATAAAGATGGCTCCTGAGGATATGGAGAAAACTACCTTCGTAACAATGTGGGGAACGCTCTGCTATAAGGTGATGCCATTCGGATTGAAGAATGCTGGGGCAACATATCAGAGGGTAATGGTAATGATATTCCATGACATGATGCAGAAAGAAATAGAAGTCTACGTCGATGATATGATTGCCAAATCCCCGGGGGAAAGAGAGCATGTTGGGAACCTCAGGAAGTTGTTTGAAAGACTAAGAAAATTCCAGCTGAAGCTTAATCCAGCCAAGTGCACGTTTGGGGCTACCTCAGGAAAATTACTAGGCTTCATTGTCAGCGAGAGAGGTATTGAGGTTGATCCAGATAAGATAAAAGCCATACAAGAACTACCACCTCCGCGCACACAAAAAGAAGTCAGAGGATTTTTAGGGAGGTTGAACTACATCGCTCGATTTATTGCTCAGCTTACCAACCAGTGTGACCCAATTTTTTGACTCCTTCAAAAACATAATCCGGGAGAATGGAATGAGGAGTGCCAAGTGGCTTTTGACAAGATAAAATAGTATTTTTCTAGTCCCCCTGTACTAGTACCGCCAACTCTCGGAAGACCGTTAATATTGTATCTGACTATATTTGAAAACTTAATGGGTTACGTACTGGGGCAGCATGATGAGTCGGGGAAAAGGGAAAAGGTGATTTACTACCTCAGCAAGAAGTTCACAGAGTATGAAACAAAGTACCCGTCAATTGAAAAATTCTGTTGTGCTTTGGTCTGGGTAGTTCGAAGGCTCAGACAATATATGTTGTATCATACAACGTGGTTAATTTCAAAGCTGGACCCAATAAAGTACATGATGGAATCACATGCACTCTCAGGAAGAATGGCACGATGGCAGATCCTACTATCGGAGTACGACATCGTCTATGTGATCCAAAAGTCAATAAAGGGGAACGCAATAGCTGACTTCTTAGTAACTCGAACAACGGAGAAATACGAGCCATTGAGATTTGATTTCCCAGACGAAGATTTGATGTGCATTACAGAAAAAGAATGTGAGTCGTCAAAAGAGAAATCATGGAAGATGAGCTTTGATGGTGCATCGAATGCATTGGGGCATGGGATTGGAGCAGTCTTAGTGTCACCAGAAGGGAACCATTATCCGCTCACTGCCAGATTAAATTTCTTCTGTACCAATAATGTAGCGGAATACGAGGCTTGCATCATGGGACTTCGTGCAGCTATTGAACAAAACATCAAAATCTTAGATGTGTACGGGGACTTAGCGTTGGTGATTTACCAAATCCGTGGAGATTGGGAAGTGAGAGATTTGAAATTAGTTAAATATCGCGATCTCGTTGCGGAACTGATTAAAGAATTCAAAGAAGTGACTTTTAATTACTTCCCACGAGAAGAAAACCAATTGGCTGATGACCTGGCCACTTTGGCTTCAATGTTCAAAGCAAACAGAGAAACGAAAATAATGCCTCTCCAAATGAGCATATATGAGGTCCCTGCACATTGTTTTAGCATTGAAAAAGAGAAAGATGGACGGTCATGGTTCCATGATACCTTAGAATATGTCAAGAATCAAAGGTATCCCGAACAAGCAAATGAGAACGACAAAAGAACAATCAGAAGAATGGCGGTGGGATTTGTCCTTGATGGGGATATCCTGCATAAAAAAAGGAAAAGATCAAGTGCTTTAAGATGCGTGGATCTTTGTTGAAGCGTAAAAATACTTGAAGATGTCCATGAAGGAATTTGTGGGGACGCATGCCAATGGTTTCACTATGGCTAAGGCGATTATGAGACTCTCGATTATCTTGGTCGACGATGGAAAACGATCGCATTAGTTACGCATGAAAGTGCAACAAATGTCAAATTTATGGCGACAAAATTCATGCAATTTCTTCGCCTCTTCATGTCATGACTTCTCCGTGGCCTTTTTCTATGTGGGGCATGGATGTTATAGGCCAATTTCCCCAAAAGCTTCTAATGGACACCGATTCATTTTTGTGGTCATAGATTACTTCACAAAATGGGTAGAAGTCGCCGTTTGCTAATGTGACGAAGACTGCAGAGTTTATGTGTTCTTAAAAAAAGAGATCATATGTCGATATGGTTTGCTGAGAGAATCATTTTGAGATAATGCTTTGAATCGAACAACAAGATGATGAAGGAAGTGTGTGAGCAATTTCAAATAAAACATCATAACTCCTCACCCTATCGCCCGAAAATGAACGGAGCTGTAGAAGTGGCCAACAAAAATATTAAGAGGACTATTGGGAAAATGACCGAGACATATAAAGACTGGCACGAGAAGCTACCATTCGCTTTGTATGCATATCGCACATCCGTATGCGGACATCTCTGAGAGCAACTCCTTTCTCTCGGTTTATGGAATGGAAGTGTGTTGCCCATCGAAGTTGAGATCCCCTCTCTATGAGTCTTAATGGAGTCGAAACTAGAGGAATCAGAATGGGTTCGAGCTCGATATGACCAGCTAAATCTTATCGAAGAAAAACGCTTGAAGGCAATCTATCATGGACAGATGTACCAGAAGAGAATGATCATGGCCCATGACAAGAAGGTGCGGCCAAGAGAATTCCGCGAGGGAGAACTCGTACTGAGAAAGATTCTCCCAATACAAAAAGACTTTCGAGGAAAATGGGCACCAAATTGGGAAGGGCCATACGTCGTAAAGAAGGCTTTCTCAGGTGGAGCTTTGATTCTCACTGAGATGGATAGGAAGGAGTTACCTAATCCAGTGAACTCAGATGCTGTGAAAAAGTACTATGCCTAAAAAAAAAAGATCAAGATGAAAACCCGAAAAGGGCGTCTTGATATAAAAAAAAGAGGAAAAGAAAGAGAGATCAAGATGAAAACCCGAAAAGGGCGTCTTGATAAACAAAAAGAATTAGGATGAAAACCCGAAAGGGCGTCCTAATGAAGCAGATTTGGGCTTAAGGAGCAAGGCGATTTGAACAAGGAGTCAAATGGCGAGATTACAATATTTGAAGCATTCTCGGAAGCTCGAAATCTTCTACACAAAAAGCTTTGCTCGAAATGATCCAGGATGAAGAAACGTGGAGAAGTTCATGCGTTGGATATCTAGAGCATTTGTGACAATTGAATCTGCTTTCCTTTCTTTATAATGTTTTCTTTATTGAAATATTCCTTGTCAATTTTCTTTGCTTGTTGCTTTTGAAATAAATATGAATGTGAGGTATTTCTTTCGTACCTACTGTGCCATTGTCAAGCATATCATGTTTGGTTCATTTAAATAATAAATAGTGAAATGACATACTCTAAACAAAAGGAATGTTGAGCATTACCCGGATGAGAATTTGGTAAGTACAAGAGACTCAAAGCAAGGACAAAGTTCAACAGGGGGCAAAAGAATGATATACAAGAAATGCGGATTACTCTTAAAGCTTGAGGACGGGTACAAAACCTGAAAGGAAAGTCAAGATTCGAAGCAATGAATGCAGGTCATCACGAAAATCGTAACGAAAAGGGATATATGACAAACAAGCCCAATGCGCATGTCATAATCATGTAGGCATGAAAGCATTTAAGACAAACACGTGCATATCATGATAACATCATGCATGACATATACAGGTACTCTAGTAGAACAAGAGGTTTTGATGATAGCTGTACTGAATCAAGGAAAAAAGAAGACATCCGAGTTCCACCAGATGATATATTTTGAAATTCTGATATTTTTAAAATTATTTCATTTCTGTTTTTCAAAAAAATCAACTCATATTGCGAGAGGTGAGTTGATCCTCAAGTCACACGCTGAGGTATTTTCAATTTTTGTTTTCCAAAAAAATCAACTCATATTGCGAGAGGTGAGTTGAGCCTCAGGTCACACGCTGAGGTATTTTTCAATTCTCGCTTTTCAAAAAAATCAACTCATATTATGAGAGGTGAGTTGAGCCTCGTGCCACCTGTTGAGGTATTTTTCATTTCTGTTTTTCAAAAAATCAACTCATATTGCGAGAGGTGAGTTGAGCCTAAGAGTCACACGCTAAGGTGTTTTCAATTTCTGTTTGTCAAAAAAAAATCAACTCATATTGCGAGAAGTGAGTTGAGCCTCGGGTCACACGCTGAGGTATTTTCAATTTCTATTTTTTTTAATAATAATAAAATCAACTCATATTGCGAGAAGTGAGTTGAGCCTCGGGTCACAAGCTGAGGTATTTTCAATTTCTGTTTTTCAAAAAAAAAAATCAACTCATATTGCGAGAGGTGAGTTGAGTCTCAGGTCACATGCTGAGGTATTTTCAATTTCTTCTTTTTCAAAGATCAACTCATAATCCGAGAGGTAAGTTGAGCTTCGGGTCGCATGCCGAGCTATTTTTGATTTCTGTTTTTCAATAAAGAATAAGGATTGGAAAATCGAACAAAATTTAGTGCTTTTAAGTCTTTGCTCTATCCCTGTTTCACAGCGATGAGCAAAGAGGGGTAGCTGTAAGCACTAAAATTTGTCCGGCTCGATTTCGAGTTTAATTTTCAAAATTAAAAAAATTGAAAAATACAAAAAAATAAAAATTACATTTTGACCTCTCAATTTTTCCAAAATTACATTTTAACCCCTCATCTTTTCCAAAATTACCTTTTGACCCTTAAACTTTTCTAAAATTACATTTTGACCCCCTCATATTTCTCGAAATTACACTTCAACCCCGCCAATTTTACTGTATTTGCAGTTTGGTCTTTCTGTCAGAAAATCCCCAACAATCTGACGGATTTCGCGCACCCACCCCCATATTTTCCGGCCACCGGCCTAATAGATGGCCTCCCTTCACCCTAGCCACCTAATACCTGCAAAAAACACACCATAAAAGGAGATTTTTCTCAACAAAAAAAGGACCCCAACAACACCCACGAAAAAGGGGAAGAAAAGAAAAAAGAGAAAGAAAAAGAAGAGAAAAAGAGAGAAAAGAGGAAGAGAGAAGAAAAAGAAGAGAAAAGGAGAGAAAGCGTCGCACCACCCGGCGAGGAAGGTGACAAAGATCGACTACATGCAGCTTGGAGAAGAAGGAGAAGGAAGAAGAAGAAGAAAGAAAGAAAAAAAAGAAAGAAAGAAAGAAAAAAAAGAAAGGAAGGAAGAAAGGAAGAAAGGAAAGAAAAAAAATAAAAAAAATAATCAGTCGGGTCGGGCGACCCCCGCAACCCACACCCCCAGCAGGCCCAAGCCCGACGCAAGAAAAAAAAGAAGAGAAGCAGCTGCCCAACACAGCGCAAGCCCACTCCAATTGCAGTCCATTTCGACAGCCCAAAGAGAGAGAAAGTGGACTCAATTTAGTAACCCATTGAAGCAGGCTTATTTTTTTGGGGGCTTTGGGTATATTCTTGACTTTTCTTATTTGTTAATTGGCCCACATGCTTAAATGTTGTTTCATTAACATTTTTAATGGTTTTTTTTTAAAACATTATGTTGTGATTTCATTTACTAATTTTAATTTTTAATGAGCTCTTTTTTTTTTAAAAAAAAAAAGGCAACGAATTGGTTTGACATTAAATCATCGATTTCACTGCTATGTTGGGTGGATATTTTTGATTCTATGTTAAATATAGAGTGCCTTTTGGGAATTTAGAAAATTTAATTATCTTTTTTTTTAAAAAAATATATATAATAATAATAATAAGAGATTCATTATAAGATTATTAAAATTTCATTTTTAAATTGTATAACAGGTTAATATGTAATTTCAAAATTTTCGTGTTTTAAAAAATTCTCGTATTTTACAATTTTTGTGTTTTCAAAAGTTCTCATGTTTCAAAATTTTCGTGTTTTCAAAATTTTCGTTTTTCAAAAATTCTCGGGTTTCAAAAAATTCTCGAGTTTAAAAAATTTTCGTGTTTCAAAAATTCTTGTATTTCAAAATTTTCGTGTTTTCAAAAATTCTCGTGTTTTAAACGGATCACGATTAAATATTAAATTGCACTCGTATTTTTAAAAATTAATACAACACGCGTTTAACGAGATACCAATTTTGGGCGTCGCGAGGGTGCTAATACCTTCCTCGCGCGTAACTGACTCCCGAACCCTATTTTTCTCTAGAATTTTGACGTAGACCTAAACTCAGCCCTTCTTTTTTAAGAAAATTCAAAAAATAATTTTTCTTTTAAAAAAAAGATTTATTAGGTGTCCGATCACACCTAAAAAAAAAGATAGATGACAATTCTCTTTTTTAAAAATAAAATTAAAATTCTGTTTTTAAATTTTCAATAATTCTCTTAATTAACGTTCGAATAAATTTCACGTCGCTACATCGGCTGACGTCGGTCGATAGCCATGAATTACGTTACTTGGAACTGCAATGGTCTTGGCAATTCAAGCGCAGTACTTTCCTTTAGGGGATTTGTACGTACATATAAGCCCACTTTTATTTTTGTGTGTGTGAACCAATAAGATGGAAGAGCAACGTGTCTCGTTGCAGTTTGATAGTTGCTTTTGTGTTGATAGTGCGGGTCGTAGTGGAGGCTTGGCCGTGTTGTGTAGCTTTACTGATGTTGTTTCGGTCACAGGCTACTTTAGGAATTTTATAGATGTTATCATTGAGCAGCCTGAAATGGAGATCGACTGGCGTTTACGGATTCCCTGAAAATTCTTGTATACGAGATAATTGGGGTCTCCTTCGGTCTTTGGCGCAACAGTATCAGTTATCATTGTTGGAAATATCACATATATAATAAATATAATTATATTATTATCATAAAATATTAGTTGAAATTAAAATTATCTAATTTTATTAAAGTTTATTGAGTTTCAATTAATAAATAAAATATGAGGCAAATATATGTAGATATTCTCGTACCTAATTTCTAATTTATGATAAAATGATTAAAAATAAGGATAATATGTAAAAGTTATATATTAAGATTATGATCCTTAAATTATACACACGTAATTTTTGTGACACCTTATCTTCAAAAAAGAGAGAGCCACATTCTCTAAATTACTTGTGTGTTAATTTAGAAGATTAAAACCGTAAGACTTGAAGATTTCAAGATATCAATAGATTCATGTATGGTTCTGCATCTAGTTTTGTTCTTAATGATTTGACATGACAAATCTTGATTTATTAAGTTTTGTATAAATAGTTTTACTGTTCTAACAAGTGACATCAGAGTCTCGTTATGTCGAATCATTGAGAATGAATTGATTTTCTATTATTTTTGGATTGATTTATTTTTTTAGATTTTATAGGTTTAATATTTTGGTTATATATATGTTTATGTTTGAAGATCTATATTAAAGTTTTTTAGGTCTTGATTAATTTGAGTTTCTAGGGTTTGATATTTAAATTTTAATTTTGACGGATTTTGAAAGCTTTAGCTTTAATTTCCATTGGGCAATCAAATAATAGTGATGTCGATTGAATTCTATTACACCATTGATTATTCGACAATTGAGAATTCAAGATTAACAATTTTTAGTTTTATTTGGTAATGGTAAATGCATTAGAATTTTAGTTTTACTAAAAATATAATTAATGCATACTGTGGTGTATTTAAATGTAAATTTATTTTGTGCATTAAAAAAAATATTTTGGCGCATCTCAAGTTTATTAATGAGAATTGCTTTGATGCATTATTGCATTATTTGTTTGATTCAAAATTTAATTGATTTATATGATTCATATTTAATGTTTTCATTTTATGAAATTTATTATTAATTTTTAAATAGAATTTAATAAATTAATTAGGTTTAAATCAGTTAAAGATTTAGTTTGATTTCCATTCAATGGATTCGTGGTTGAACATTTTTTATTAATAGTGATTCCTTGTGGTTTTTTTATTTTGGGTTAGAAAACCTAAATTATATAGGTTTCTCATGGTTTTAAAACATTAGTAATTAATCGATTAAATTAAAAGAAAAGGAACTTGGGTTTGTGCTATTTTTAAAGAAAGTTTTGTTAGTTTGGTTTTAATAATTGCGGTATTTTATTCATGTTAGTTATGAAATTATTATAGTTTCTTAAGGTAATTATGAACTTATTATATTAAAATTACATCTTTAATGAATGATAATTACACTTATCGTAATACCAATATGTTTATCATTCTCTTGATTTTTCATGGATTCAGACTTTGGCTTGACTCGTGGCGGACTTTATATATATAAGGTCTTGTATATATTATGTATTCTTTGTTAAAAAAGATAAAAATCTATTAATGATTTGTTTCTTTATTATGTGTAATCTGGGGGTAATATTTGTTGTTAGTCCATTAGACAGTTTTCAGGAACTGATACTGAATTGATGCAAATAAATGATTCTTGAATTTTTGCATAACTTAGGTAAAATTTACCGATTCATATTTGTTAGTTTTGTAAAGTGATGAATTTTAAATTGATTGCATGCTTTCAGTTTGGTTTTACCCGGCTACAAACTTTTTTTTAAAGAAATCTCAAGCACATATATTTTGAATATATATATATATATATATATATATCAATTTATATTTTGATAATTTTGTTATATGTTTAGGTTGAATGCACGTTAAACCCTTATTCAATTGAAGTTGTTATCTTATGAATATATATTCATTTTTGGGTGTTTTGACAATACATGTTTAAAGAAGTTGGTTTTAAGTTTGGTTTTATAAAATTTGGTTTTGAATTTTAATCATACAAATTTTGATGGCTGCTTGTTTAAGTATTAAAAAGAATTAGTTAAAGATTAAGGTTTTCGATTTTTTTATTGCGCTATTTAGACAACCTTATATTGGGTTATTTTGAAAACTTTAGTGCAATAAAAAAAATTAATTTTAACCTTTGACTATTGAGTAAATTTTAAATTTGAATATTGGTATGTTAATATGTATTTTAAAATAACTTAATCGAAGTAATAAGTCACTGTAATAGCCAATTTTAGCCCAGACCCAAGACCCAAAAATAAACAGAGATAAAAACCCAAAATAAATTTTAATAGTCCATTATTAAGAGTCCATTTACATATCAAACCATCAGCCAAAAACTAACCTAAACCCAGTTCAAGCCCAATCCCAAACAAGCCCAAATCCGAAGCCCAAATTTCAAACCCAAACCTAGCTTACCCTCGGCGCGCATGACCTCTTACGAGCACCAGCTGCACGCACGCGCTCGCTACCGCGCGCTTGTGAGTCCCCTCGCACGCCCGACGACACTGCAAATCGCATGCAACAACAAGAACAAAGAGCAAACGACAAAAAACATAATAAAAAAAATAGAAGTAGCCAAAACCGAACCTGTAAAATCGGTTATAAAAACCGAAACGAAAGCCTTGTATTTTTTTTTACAAACCTTCAGCAATCAAAACAAAATAGGAGCATTAAGGTTGATTCCGATTTTATTTTCTATTATCGTTTACTGTTTTATTTATTTATTTATTTATTTTATTATTTTAAAACTTTCACAAACTAAATCAAAAAGAAGAGCAAGGGGACTTTACCTGAACCTCGAGGCGCGTCGCCGGAGCCTCCTCTCCGTCGTCGATGTCGAACCGAAGGCAAAGAAAAGGGGGTTCCTTTTCTCGAGTTTTCGGGGCTTCAAAAGGGGCTTCAAAAGAGGGCTAAAAGGCCCGGTCTTGGGCATCGCCGGCCGCCGATACGGTGGTGGCACGGTGGTGCGACGAATCGAGAGAGGGCTACCTTTTCGATTTTGAGAGAATGAGGGGGGGAGGCCTTTGAACTTTTTTTTTCTGAAGCATTGAAAGAATGAGTAAAAAAATTTTTTTTGGACTTAAATAATAACAGGAAACGGCGCCGTTTGGAGAGGGAGTGACCCGCACGTCAACCCGACCCATGCACTGGGTCCGCGCATTCATGCCATAAAGGGTAATTTGCGCGCTTGGTCCCTCTATGTTGCGCCAACATTCGATTAAGTCTTATTTTTATTTTTTGTATATTTCTTAATTGGTCCTTAGAATTTGTGCGCCATTCCAAAGCAATCCTCGTTTACACGATGCGCTCAGAATTTTGGTTTAATTGCAATTTTAATCCTCATTCATTTTCGCGTATTTTATTTAAGTCCATAATTCTGTTTTCATGGTTTTATTTGTTTAAAAATTATTCCTCTTGATTTTGTATTTATTTCAATTGAGTCTCTTTATTTTAATTTTTGTAATTCTTTTATTCTTTTGAATTTATTTATTCTTCGTGTTTTTCTGAAATTGTTTTAACATATTACTTTGAATTATTTACAGATTTTGCTATTCATACATGTATATATATTTTTGGTATATACTTTAAATCATTTTTTATACATTTATGCGTTCTTTTGTATATTATAATTTCCGTTACTTATATTCTTTTAAATCATTAACATTTTATTGTATATACATCATTTGTTTTAGAATTTTATATGGATTTTAAATACTTCGCATGCATTGTTATATATTATATACATAAATTTTATTAGATCTTTATTGTTTATAAATTTTGTTTCAAATCGTATTATATGACACCATTTTTACATTTATAATTTCAAAATTCATATATGTATATTACTATTAAATGTAACATCTTTTTATGTTAAACTTTTATAATTTGTTTTAATTTTTGTTTTCTATGAAATTTATTGATTGTATATTGATAAATTTTAAATTTTTTTTTCTTTTCGTTTGTTTTAAAATTTGTTACCTTTTTTATTTGTGGAAATTTGTTTAGCTTTTAATTTGTTATCTATCAATTGTTAATGTTAATATTCATGTAGTGTAATGTGCACCTTAATTTAGATTCCTTATAGCTCCATATGATCATTATCCATTTTTTGTAGAAATGATATTGTTATGTGTCTTTATTTCATGTTATTTGTTATGCCTTTGTTCTGTATTCTTGCATTATGATTTCACTCCGACTTTCATCCAATTTCAAACCAAGTATTTTGAACCGGTTTTAAAATTACCTATTTGAAAACCTTTTGAAATAAAGCAATATTTCGCGTTTAGGAAATTTGAGGAACCGTGCCCTAACTTACGGGGTTTCGATTTTCTCGTTGAACCTAAATTGTCAAATATCCTTTTAAATTTCTAAATACATAAAATTTTAATTAAAATTAAAGACAAACTCGCGTTCGAGTATTCAAGGTATCGTGTCCTAACTTACGGGATGCGATACTCCGATATCTCGAGACGAGGAAATCTTTAACAATCGTTTTGATTTAATTCAAGCATTGTTTTTAAAACTAATAAAAGGATCGTATTTTAAATTCGTTCTCAGTTTTTAACTTTCGACATTGAGACACTAATTAATCGATTCGGTACTAATTTTGGGCGTGACGAGGGTGCTAATCCTTCCTCGCACGTAACCGACTCCCGAACCCATTTTCTCGAATTTCGTAGACCAAAAACACCATTTTAGTAAACCAAAACGTTTTATTAAAAAAAGGTGATTCGATCACACCTAATAAAGATCGGTGGCGACTCCTGTTTTATTTTCGTTTTCAAAATACTAGTCAATTCTCGTTTTCAAAAAAATGGTTTCGACAGCTTGGCGACTCCGCTGGGGATAAATATGAGAGTCAAGCCAAAAAATTGATTAATTTCTGTCCTTTTGTCAAAATTTAAAAATCTGATTTGAATTCACATTTTTTTGTTGCATCCGTCATTTTTTGTGGTCTTTATCATAATGTGTTAAGCATGTTGATTTATCTTCGCATGTTGCATCGCATAGATCGGTCGATCTTACCCCTTTTAAGTGGGAGTGAGAAGCTATGCCTTCGTGAGGTTTTCACCTCCGCATGGGCTAGTGGACTGCTTCCGGGATACATTCGTACCTATGTCTTCGTGAGATTTTCATCTCCGCATGGCCATAGGGAAATGTATCCCCCTGAACTGAACTCGGTCTATATGAACCTATAATGGGTGAAGATCGAGGAATCTGCTGGTTCAAGTACCATTACTTTAGAACTAAACTGCATATAGCGAACCTTAGGAGCCCACCTTAAGTATAGCCGTGCCAAACCCTAGTGGTCACCCATTTAGGTAATCTATTTTGTTGTTTATTTTTCTTGTGCCAACATGTTTTGTTTTGTTTATGATTGCATTACATTGCATTGCATTGCATCGCATCATCTTAGAAAGGAGGTGTTGATTCATATTCGATTGCTAAATAGAAGAGCTTGTCATAGGAAAACGAACTTCTTAATATAGTGGAATATAGTACGGCCGTCCGAATAGGGTCCAAGTAAACACAACGAAAGAAGACTGATAGTCCGCGGAGGAAAATAAGACTTTGCTTCATTGCCCGATGATTCAAGCCAACAAGGATTATTCGAGAGCCATCACGTCTTAACTCTTTTAAAAGGAGTTAATGAGCATTGCGGGGATAAGTGAACAATGGGTCGGGACACGGATCAAGCAAAAAAGGAGACAATAGAGACATTTTTGGGAAAATTAGCAAGATTCGACCATAGCGTCCGGATATGAAGGAGAAGATCAATGTCTTCACCGGGAGTACGAGGGCAATGCCGCATATGTAATCCGTTTTATGTAAAGAAATTTGTTTTCTAGAAAAGTTATTCTAATGGAATTGAATTCAGAATCAACGCCTTTCTTTCTTTTGCATTCATTCCATGCATCTACATTGCATTGCATCATTTGCATTAGATTTTCATAAAAAGACCATAATTAATTGAAATTATGACAGTTACCCTGGAAACCAACGAAAATCTACCAACTACATATCGCTACAATACCCGTCGCAAAATGAAAACAATAGATCAGTGACTAGAAAGATTAGAATAGATGCAAAGGGATATGCAAGATCAAATGCAAGAACAATTGGCTAAAATGCAACAAGACATGAGGGACCAGATGCTGGAATCCCAAAGAAACATGATGGACCAATTGGCCCGGTTGATGAATGGAGGGCCTGATAAAGGAAAGAGCCCCGTAACCAATCCTGGTGATGACAATGAAGAGCCTGCCTATCCTCCGGGTTTTACCCCAATAAACACTCAAGCACAACCAGAAGTGTACCCGCAAAGAGTACCTGTCATTATTAGATCCCAGTACCAAGTCGGTGCATCGGCACTGATGAACTTTCCAACGGGATCGGGTTCTAACCCAGGGGATAATCCAACTAATCCCGTTGTCCCGGATCTTGACGATGTGGCAGAGATGGAGAAAACGGGGAGGGATTTGCCAAAACAACTTGAGGACCGGTGTCGATGGTTGGAAGAGAAGTTTAGGGATATGGAGAACGCCGATAATCATTGCAGAATCAATGCAAAAGACTTAAGCCTAGTCCCTGACTTGGTACTCCCGCCAAAGTTCAAGACTCTGGAGTTCGAGAAGTATAATGGGACTAGCTGCCCTGAAGCTCATATTACGATGTTCTGTCGGAGGATGGCAGGATACGTCAACAATGACCAGCTGTTAATCCACTGTTTTCATGTTTTCGGTCAAAAAGATGAAATAAGAATGGCCATTTTTCATGTTTTTATCACATATAACATACATAATAATTCATTTACCCTTTTAGCCAATGAAAACAAAATTTTATAACATAAATAACAAGGTCATTTTTTACCAAAATCACCCACTAACCAAAGAGTGGTTCAATTACCACTTAAGGCCAAAACTTTTAAAAGCCACAACACATTAGTACTTTAGCAAATAGCAAGCAAATTTCACATTCCATGCAATTTCATCCTTTTTGTCAATCAAACACACAAACGGTCAAATTAACTTACAGAAATTTAACACATACTTAGTCACATATCAACGGCACAGAAAAATAATATTAAAATATTATTCAGACTCAGATTCGTGGTCCCGAAACCACTGTTCCGACTAGGGTATAAATCGGACTGTTAGAAGAAGCATATCAATCAGTTGTATTCATATACATACTCCCCCTTAACTCCTCATATCATTTTTGTTCAAATAAATATGTTTTCTTGTAACCTGCTAGTCCGGTTTGCAATATAGCTGCCCTACCGGAGGCATCACAAACATAATCCCCTTCTTCAACATCACATATCACATATCACATATCACATATCACATATCACATATCACATATTGATGGTACTGGCTTGTACAGTAAGGAGGGTATTTACTTTGTAACACAGATAGGCCATACTCAATCTGATGATGCTAGATAACCACCACTAAAACAGACACCATTCATACATTATTAAGAGAGATTACTTACCTTACACAATTTATACAATAATATAAATTACAATACATGGAAGTAAGAAGGAACTCGCCAGAAAATCTAGTACAGTGGTCTACTCAGCAGGTTATTTGCCATTGTTGCTGGGGCCTTTGTTAGCTTCTTGAGCTAAAAGAAAGATAAATATCCCTATCAAATTATTAAACTATCGAAACTTAACATGCATGCAAGAATCAGTATCCAACAACCCAGAATCAAGAAGTTTCCTTCTTCACGAACAGTTCTAAGATCTATGCATGCAATATTATAAACACGTGAATTTCTTTGATAATAACCTAAGGGTTTACTAGAAATTACCAGTAAGCTGGTACAAGCGTAGGTGCTCACTAAACATTGAGAACCCTCTTCGATGAAGCTTTCTATTTTAAGGTTTTCTAGAAACTTATAGAATAATTCAAGGAAGAAGAAGATGTAAAGGTGACTCATGATGGCCAACAATATCCTTATATACTCATGCAACGGAGACAAGATTTAGTGGAAAAATCAGATAATCCCACAAACATCCTTGATTCCTGTGATTAAACGCACTTAAGAAGTTTTAAGTCTAATCATTTACAGTATTCTATTTTAGTTCTAACTAGGTCTTAACTAAACCCCAACATTACTAATTAAGCCATCATAATATGCACTAAATATAGAAACAAATCTATTAAAACTGCGAACTTAACGTGTTCGCCCAAAACATCTGGGGTGGGCGGATACATAACAGAAGAGTCTAGCAAACCCCAGAGTTTGCCAAATCTTGGAGTTCGCCAGATGACAAATCCCACAGAGTACGCCACTCAGCCAAAATAAATACTTTACTTACTCAAATCTACCCTTGACTTAACAACTTATACGCCAAACAGTAACTTGATATTGAGTCTCCGTCGGGTGAGCTGTTACATTTTCGGCTTTCAACCAAATGATCTTCTCCGCTATTCTCATACAATGAACTACTTCAAGTGTGGGCTCGAACCAATTGAATCAAAACACAGAACTAGAAAAAGTTTTCGTTTCTTTTTGGGGTGAAAACAAAAATTCTCTCTTCTTTTAATAGACACTAGTAGAATTGTTAAATTTTCTCCATTTTTATATATTTAAAAGTTAAGAATAAATTCTCTCTATTTTTCAGTTGAGTAACAATCTGTCAAAGTTGTGTAAATAGTTTTATCGATGTCATCTATTTATAAAAGAGAAAGTAGAACCCTTGTTGAGTTGTAGTGGTTTATTTCAAATAGAAAAACAACTTCTTACTTAGAGTAGGAGTGGGGTGGACAACACACCCTAGTAATCCTATTAGGGTTGCCACCCCGTTCATGTTATATGAGGGGTTTTGGGCCTCTCTCATATCAAATCCAATTACGAGTACTTTCCCGACTTTTTGACCCAGTACTTTGTAATTTGATCCAATTCTGTCTTTCTATTTCCCAAAATAAACTTCAATATATTTATATTAAATAATTTTCTCATCCCAAATTTACCCTTGGATTTTTTTTTTACAATTTTACCCCTAGTAAAATTTTGATGGTTTTAGCCTTAGTAAAATTTAAAGAAAATATATTTAATATTTCACCACTGAACATGTTCACTATGATTGAATGGTTTATTTTCACTTTCAGGCTTTAAAACAACTTTAAAAAATAAACTCATTCTTCCGATCATTTTTGAGTAATCAATGTACATTTGCAAATGTATCATTTCTCATTTACATTTCCATTTCCATTTTGAAAAAACCACATTCATTTCCAAATGATTCCATTTCTCAATTTTGTAGAAAACCATAATCATTCCTGAATGTTTTTTATTTCTCTATTTCTATTCACTCCGATCAATTCTATTCAAAAAAGCAATCCATTTATGGTTTCACGAGCTAGCAAAGGGATTGATTGGACATATGTAATTAGGGCTCAAATGATTTATAATTAAGTTTCGGCTTTTTACCTATTAAATATAAACTCATTTAGTCATAAAGTCATTCAGCTATAATATCATGATTGAGCTCTCCCCAACGACATACCATTAAGAAAGCAACTACTCAGTGCTCGTCCAATGACCTTGTCATAAGTGTGTTACCCTCATAGGATATCCTTGATCCCTTTGGAACAATATCCGTTCTCCCAATATGATCTTATTTTATCTCATGGTAATCATTACATCTTCCTTCATGAAAAGTCAATTAATATCAAATCGTAATCAAGTCATTCATCACAAAGACGAACGACCTGTGACCATGCTTGCTTTTCATCAACCATGTAATGTTAGTGAGAGGATATTATTTACCTATGTTTTGGGCTATGAATTCCACTGTTGTGAATGACACTACATATGGCAAAAGTCGTACACCCAATACACCAGCTTTTGGCTTTTAATCAATTTGAACTCAAGCTTCTACTTACATCAAAGTGTACGAGTCACGCATACATAGTCTGCCATCCACTCAGGATTTAGGTATGTCACACTATGAACGTCACAAGTGGATAAATCCATAAACGAATTCAGGATTTATTCTGCTTGAGTCCTGTTCAATGTACTGTTAGTCCAGTCAGTCACATCTATGTCTCTATCTTCTAGGAGTCGTTCACTCAATGCCCAAGACAAGACATCTCCTCAATTGGACTTGATAGAATATTAGTTTTTCAATTGGTTTGCTCATTTTTTATTAGACTAAAGACATGTTTAGGTTCGTCTACTAATAGAAGTTGTCTTTCTGTACTATGATCCGACCACGTAATACCGCTTAGTATTAGTTTAAATATTAGACAACCAATGAACAATATTTACTTTTATTTTGCTTTGCGTTCAAAAACTATTTGAGGAGAATAATGCAAAGTATATTAATTAATGAAAAATTTTATTAATCAATTTATTCAAAAAATTACAAGTGTACTTAAACGAAAATACTATACTTAGGATACCAGATCTAATACCCTAAGTGTATTACACAAGGCTAGAATGAAAGATTGTTGGCACCCTTTAGCTTGATAGAATTTCACACGACGGTGATGGATATGCATCCTGAAAAGACACTGGGTCCTGACAAGTTTAATTCAACTTTTTACCAGACGTGTTGGCCTCTTATTGGTGCAAACATTTTTTCATAGTGTTGGGGGTGGCGTGAACGAGGTGAGTTCCCTATAGAGCTTAATGATACTATAATTTTTCTTATACCGAAGAAAGACGAGCCTAATAGTATAAAGGACAATAGATTGCTCATTGAAATGTCTTATACAAGATTACTGTCATGATTTAGTGTCATTTAATGCCTTTAGTGTAGTGATATGGTTAAACTTTGTACTAACAAATGTTGGGTGCAATAGTAAGGTACGTTGTATTTTTTAGGAAAGATACAAGTTAGAATTTTGGAGACGACATTGTTGGGAGGGACAACTAAAAAGCTCGAACATGAATTGTAAAACAGATGTGAAGAATATAAAAAAAAATCAATTTTAAATATAATTATAGAAAATTAAAATGGTTAAGATAAAAAATTTAAAAGTTATGTTGTACAAATTAACATGAATTGATACCTACCAATCCAAACCGATATTAATCGAAACGGATCGAAGTACATCGAAATATTAATAAATAAACTATTTGATAAGACCGAAATTACAATGTGCACTATTATGATTTCGAAAGTTAATACGTTTACAAGCTCACACAATGTTCTACCGTATTATTAATGATGAAACGAAAATAGGTAAAAGAAAATTGGGTATGGCACCATGTAAAATTTAAAATTTAATAATAAACTACCTAATAATAATAAATTATCTTATCATTAGATATAAAATTTAAAATTAGTAATGATAAACTTTATGATTAGTTTAGTGTTTCTATAAATTAAGTAACAACATTTAAATATCGTTGCAAATATTTCAATTGTATGCAACGATATTTAATATAATTGTAATTAATAAATAGATAATTAAATTTCTTACTACTATTAAAATATTTAATAACAATTTATTTTATTATTATGTGCAAAATTCAAAATTTACATTTGTCATTGAAATTAGCACTTTGAAAATTAAAGTTAGCTAATTATCTCTAAATTTTTAGTCAACAATATCTAATGTATTTGCAATATGGTTGCTAAAACCCATTTCACTTGTACTGTACTACTAACATGGCATCTTAGAAGAAAAATAATACAGGAAAAATTATAGTTTGTGTTTGAATCAATAATGTCATCACATCTGAAACAGTTCTTAATTTATGTGTATAATTTTAATTTATATATTGATTAAATTTTATAAATAATTTATATTAATATTAAACTTGATATTTCATATATTATAATATTAATGTATTTAATATTGTCTTTACTTTACAATTTTATGTTTAAAATGAATATTTTAAATTTTAAAATCAGGTTTTTAACAGCACCATAAACAATACATTTCGAATTTTTTTTTTTTTTCATTTAAAGTATTTTTGACAAAATTTGTTTTTAGTAAATTATAAGATGAGGGTAAAAGATGGAAATTTCCACTAATTTTTGGAATATCCGCGGAAAGAATAGGCAAGCTAATTAATAGAGAAAATATTAAGTATTTATAAGGAAACTAAGAGTTAGATTTTAACTGTCTAAGCTGTCAAAATTCCTATGTTTGGTATTTTGTTTGAATTAAATTATATACTAGTTTAGGATATGATGTTTTGGCAACCGTTATATTTTTGGAATTTCAATTTTATAAAAAAATATTTTATTTTTTAAAATTTTTAGTCTTAAATTTCTATTCTTTATCAAATCACTCTAAAATAAATAGTAGAAAAATCAACGTTTCTTAACTTTGCTCACGTAATTAATAATTAAAAGTCTATATTTTATCTATTTTACACTTTGTATAATAATTTTTAAATTTTTAAATAATTTTATAATTCTTTTGAATTTTTATTTATATGGAATAAATTAGTATGACTTTTATTTATATGGAAACACTAAAAAAGGTACGTTACTGGGTACTCATTGAAATATACAAGTAGATAGTCTTCCATGAGATCATAATTAAGCTTTTGTATAGAAAGTATAGAAGATAGTTAAAAACTTTCTGTTAATTTTTGAAAGGCGAAGAATTGTTAGAAGTCAACGGCTACTTTTGTATTCTAATAGCGCCATTTCTTTCCCGCTCTTTTTAATTTTTCTTTATTATAAAGTTATAAATACAAATGAAAAAAAAAAAAAAAAAGTAGGAAAGAAATTGCTGGAATTATAATACAAATATAAGTTTTATTCCTTTTTAAAAAGAAACTTGAAATTAAATTTTGAAACACGAAGAACCATTGGAAGCCAACTGCTATTTCGTTATTTCTTTGCTTCTTATTTTTAGCAGACAATTAACAGGCCTTATATTTATCATCATAAGTATCCGAATCTAACAGAAATAAGAACAATCTTTGAACCATATTCAAAAGATTACACATCAAGAACCAACTCAAAAGCCAAAATACATTATAATAGAGCCATAAAGAGAACTTAAAACTGTGCCTACCGTTCTTTCTTTTATTCAACACAAATAAATTAATTAACTAGAAAAGCCCACGACCAAATCCAGGAGAAGTTGGAGCAAGAATATCGGATCCCTCAGGGTTGGGATTGATGTGTTCTTCAGCAGGAGGATTAGGATTGTAATTTGGAGTTGGAGCTATCGTATTCGGATCAATGTATTCCCCACCCATCATATTTGCATTGAATGCCATATTGTTGTTCATTGTCTCATAATTAGGAGTCCCTCCTTGGCTTGAACTCCCAATGAAAAACAATGATGGATTTGTATCCATCTCTTGGATTGAACTTCCAGTGAAAAACTGTTGCGAATTTGTATCCATTCCTTGGCTTGACTTCTCAGGGAAAAGCTGTCGTGGATTTGTATCCATCCCTTGGATTGAACTCCTAGTGAAAAACTTTTGTGGATTTGTATCCATCCCTTGGATTGACCTCCCAGTGAAAAACCGTTGCGTATTTGTATCCATTCCTTGGCTTGACTTCTCAGGGAAAAGCTGTCGTGGATTTGTATCCATCCCTTGGATTGAACTCCCGGTGAAAAATTGTTGTGGATTTGTATCCATTCCTTGGCTTGACTTCTCGGGGAAAAGCTGTTGTGGATTTGTATCCATCCCTTGGATTGAACTCCCAGTGAAGAACTGTGGTGGGTGTTGTGGATTTGTATCCATTCCTTGGCTTGAAATCCTAGTGAAAAACTGTTGTGGATTTGTATCCATCCCTTGGATTGAACTCCCAGTGAAGAACTGTGGTGGATGTTGTGGATTCGTATCCATTCCTTGGCTTGACTTCTCATTGAAAAGTTGTGGATTTGTTTCCATCCCTTGGATTGAACTCCCAGTGAAGAACTGTGGTGGATGTTGTAGATTTGTATCCATCCCTTGGATTGAACTCCCAGTGAAGGGATTTGTATCCATCCCTTGGCTTGAACTCCTAGTGAAGAACTGTGGTGGATGTTGTGGGGGAGTGAAGAATTGTGGTGGATGTTGTGGATTTGTATCCATCCCTTGTCTTGAACTCCCAGTGAAAAACTGTTGAGGATTTGTATCCATTCCTTGGCTTGAACTTCGAGTGAAAAACTGTTGTGGATTTGTATCCATTCCTTGACTTGAACTCCCAGGAAAAAACCGTTGTCGATTTGTATCCATTTCTTGACTTGAACTCCCAATGAAAAACTGTTTTGAATTTGAGTTCGTTCCTTGGCTTGAACTCCCAGGGAAAAGCTGCTGGCAATTTGTATTCTGAATGATAAGTTGCTCAGCTTCCCTTTGCACGATCTTTTTCAACTCTGCCATGGCTGATCTAAGAAACTGAAGTTGTGGGAGGCTAAGTTCTTCAATGGGGGACTCCCACCAGTTTTGCTCTTGGCTTGCTTTCCTCATTTTGTCAAGCTCTTCGCCACGCTTTTTTTGGGCTTCTATTTGGCTCATCATCTGATACAAATGATTCATGCACACATAATATTTATATAATATTGCTCATTCTACAATAAAAAAAAAAATAAAAATAAAAGAAGAAGAAAAAGAAAATGGGTACCAAACCTCAGTAAGCTGCGCGTTGAGCCGAAGGATAATAGCATTACGATGAGCCTCAATGAGCTGCCAAGTTGGAGAAGTATCCTTTGTGTTGTGGACGTAACGGTTGAGAATGTTTTCAACATCAGGGTGGCCAAAAGAGAATACCTTATTGCCAGGTGAAAATACTATAATGGCAATTTCAACACCACAGAGAGTACAAAGTTCACTAGCCTTTTTGAAAAGACCAGACCGACGTTTTGAGAAGGTTACTTGGAGATTGCTCTCATCTTTTATTTTCTCCATCTCAATCTTTTGGCGGCCTAAGGTTTTCTTCACCATCTCTAAAACCAACAAACAACAAAAGACAAAAGGGGAGGGAGGAGGGAGGGGGATATTTTGGAATTAGAGGAAAAAATTCCGTATTTATAAGGAAACTAGGAATTAGATCTTTTAAAAATTTGAGCTGTCCAGATTCACTATATTAAGTTAATATTGTATTGTATTTTTTTAAAATTAAATTATATACTAAATAGGATGTTTGGCAACGCATTAACATTTTTATTTATAAGATTTAATACTGCAAACACTACAGAATTAATCTTACTCAATATTCATTCATGGTTTTCATATTTTAATTAAATATTTACACAACCAAAACTTTTAATTTTTTTTATAATTATAATATTAGGGAAGAAGATGGTGGATTATTAGGGATATTTAGTGTCCGCATTGGACAATTTTATCACTTCAATAGACCAAAACTAATTAATTTAAAATTTTGAAATTGTCCTTGCATTTACTAAATTTTTATTATTATCTTGAAACTACAACATTCTATCTAACTATAAACTCTTATGATGCATCAATGCGTCTTTCCCTCATGATTAATCTTTTATATACAAAGTGTTTAAGATAGTTAAAACACTACTGTTTCAAAAAGAAACTTTTAACTAATTTTTGAAAGGCGAAAAATCGTTGGAAGCCAACGGCTACTTATGAATTTTGGCGGCACCGTTGGAATCGCGCTCTTTTTGATATATCTTATCATAAAGTTATAAATACATATGAAAGAAATGGTTTGAATGGAGTAAACTGAAATCTTATATGAGACTTGTATGTAAAAATCAATTGATATATTAATGCCTCCTCTCATAGGTCATAATTAACCTTTCGTATAGAAAGTTTACAGCATATATGGCTAAACCTTTCTGTTTGAAGTCAAACTTTTAATTCATTTTTGAAGAATAGCAGGATAATGGCGGTAATTGCTAATTAGTGTATTAGGAATCTAATTCAAGATTAGAATACTCAAGTTAAGCATTTTCTTATATTGAAGGTGCACTTACATAAATTATAAATGAGCTGTCAACTTTGTAGGAATGGATGGAGCAAATGAACTCAACAGGATTTAATTCAGAAGCCGACACAAGAACAGTAAGTTGAAGATTTGGGCAGTTTGGATTTGAAGTTAATAAGGTTTCCTCTCCTATTTAACCTTATTGAATTAACATGAAAATATAATGATTAAATATACAGGGTTTCCTATAAATTGCTTACCAACATTTAGATATGATTCTGAATCATTTCCAAGGAGGCATATGGTTAAATGAAGTTCTAGATTTGCCTCCAAAGGGGAGGATTTGGAGCATCCAGGAAACATGAACCATTTAAGTAATTAATAGAGGCGTTTCGCAAATATATGTGGTAAAAAATGGAAGCTTTGTTGGATCAAATGTATACAAATCAGCGGCTGGCACTTTCCTTTTTCTGAATAAATGATTTCTAATCTGCCTCCTTTTAACAGTTGATGATAAGGAGAAAAGAGGTTTTTATTTTATTTTCATATATGTCAAAAGTAAAAAGAAAAATAGTAAAATAGGTTAACTGGTCAATTATTTAGTTAAACAAATATACCATATGTTAGAATCGACTCGATTAAGCAACAAGTAAAAAAAAATAGCGGAATAAATTGAGAAATTGAACACACAAATTTAACGTGGAAAAATCCCTCCACAAAGAGGATAAAAAACCACGGGCAAAGATAATTTTACTATAATGGCAAAAGAACGAAGAGTACAAAAGATGGAGATAAAAACTAAACCCCGAAAACCCGAAAACAAAGAACCCTCAAAACGTAAACACAAAATTCTCTAAATGTGTTATGAGTTCTAATCTCTAATGGGTGTCTTTTCTAAGGTTGTAAAAAAACCTATTTATAGGCTAAATTAGTAGGTCAAATAAACTATGCTAATAAATGCTAAATATATTATACTAATAAATACTAAATTTTCTAGAAAGAAAATATATTTTGTTTAACTTGACTTGCAAGCAATCTCTTAGAATTTGGGTCATACAACTCTAACAATCTCCACATTGACACGAATTCTTACAACGCCATCTTTGTCAAAGCCCACCACGGGCCTATCTTGAACTATGCAGGGAATTAACTGAGTCAAATTTGTTCTTAGAAGCTGGAAGACTTCTAGCCTTCGACTTGTGCATTGCCAAATAAAAACTAACCCGGATTTGATTTTCACTGTAACACCCCAAACCCGCCCTAGACGTTATGGCCGTATCTAGCAATGTCACACGATAGTGTTTTTGAAACCTCGTTTTTACGATGAAAACATTCCATGTTATTATCTTTAGTAAACCTTTGTTAGAACTTAGGAAGTCGTCTTTATTCATTTAAAACATTTGTTTTGAAACATCCCTCGTTGCGGAAGCTTTAATAAAATAGTCTAGGTGATCATGCGTTTAGAAATTACTTTAACTTTTTGAAAACCAAATTTCCTACAACCAACAGGTATAAATCCATAAAGTAAAATAAATAAATAAAAACCCAAATTATCAATGATAATCAAATCATAAACCGTAAATTGAAAACCATGAAGTCTAAAAATTACTGTGGTCACCGTTGAGTCCTCCATCGCACCGATCCGTCTAAGTCTTGGGATTACCTGTTGATCGGTGTGTCACAGTCTCAAAATTTATAATGAGAATGATCGAGCCTAAAAACTAACTATGACAACGATTGAGGCAAGTGTACCTATCGAACAGTAGTATAGCTTAGTGGCAAGACCGGATTATCGAACCCAAGGGATCCGAAAGTACTAATACTAACTTTCTTTTTATTATTTAGCCTTAAAATTGAAGTGAATCGGTTTAATCTAGAAAATTAACTAACTAGTAAGCTAAAGACGATGAGACAAAAAGAATGAAATTAGGGAAATACTTGTAGGAAAAACCAATTGATCAAAACAATACCCAAGGAAAAAATCCACCTAGACTTCACTTGTTATCTAACTCTGAACTAGACGATTTATTCATTTGACTTGATCTGTAAGATCCCCTAATGTATATTAAACCCTCTCTCGAAGCGAATAACGTCTAACCCTAGGTTGATTAATTGGAATATCTTTCTAATTAAAACCCCTAGAATTGCATTAACTCGATCTATGGAATCCCATATTAGGTTTCACCCTAATCCGGCAAAATCTCGTCACCCTATCTCTAGGCGCGCGATCAACTCCGCTTAATTATGCTAGATCTACTCTTAGGTAGGTACTTTTGCTCCTCCACCTAAGCACATCAAACTTGAATTAATATCCGCAAAATATCAACACAAGAATTAAGAACACATAATTAAGAACAAATCAAATATTTATCATATAGTTCAGCAAACGATAACAAGATTAATCTTAGGTTTCATCCCCCTCAGGTATTTGGGGGTTTAGTTCATAATAATAATAAAATACATCTCAAAAGAAAAGATAAAACAAAACATAAGAAAAACTCTAAAACCCCCTGAAGGAATTGAAGAGAGATCCTCCGTCTTGAGTATAACTCCGCTTCTTGAGATGAATCAACTGGCTTTCTTTAAGTGATTTCCACAATTCGATCTTTTCTGCTCGGCTCCTTGGCCTAGCCTAGCATGCGCCCTGACAGAGGGCTCTGTCGAACTCCCCCTTTAAGTTGCCCCCTAAGGTGTTTATATAGGCTTTGAGATGCCTTACTTGGTCTCCAAGTATCCTAATCTGAGTTAAATTCCTATTTAAGTGTTTAAATATGCTTTGGAATGTGTTTCTTTGCCACCAAGTATCCAAATCCGAGAAAAACTCCTCTTGGCCGCGGCAGGGGCACGACCATGACACACGCCCGTGTGAATCTTGGCCAGGCCGTGTTCAGGTCTGATTAGGGAGGCACGGCCGTGTGAATCGTGGCCAGGCCGTGTTCAGGTCTGATTAGGGAGGCACGACTGTGTTTCTTGGGTCCAGACCGTGTCGATTTCGTGATTTGGCCTATTTGGTCCGTTTTAAGCCTGTTTCTTGTTCTTTTCATCCTCCGGTGCTTTCCTGAGTATAAAACATGAAAACAAAGGATTAAGAGCACCAAATTACACAATTCAAGGCTTAAATCACCCTAAAAGCATGCTAAATGTGGGTTTAAAATATGTTACTATTTCGGTTTATCAAATACCCCCACACTTAAGCTTTTGCTTGTCCTCAAGTAAAATTCTCAACTCTTGATTAAAACGAACTTTCTTGATTCATAATATTCATCAATAATGTTTCATCATAATTCAAAGATAATTCATACATGGATAATTCAACTCAAAGAGTCCTAAAGATTCAAACAATCCAAGTCATACATTTTGTAGCATGAAAACATAGGTGTTTCCCCTCGTTTAAGTAATTACCTCTGATTTAAAATTGACAAGGATCGACATCCTCACTAAAGATTCACTCAAATCACTCGAGGTGTTTAAGGTTCAAAAATTAAGCACTCATAAGTCGAACATGAAAAGTTAATCCCATAGGCTTGCATGAGAATCACATCTCCACCACTATAATATGAGATAATACACAAATCAAAAGGTTTTTAACAGGGTTGTAACAGGGCTTGGGTTAATGTGTGGATATAGGCTGAATTAGAGGGTTAGAATCGAGATTGACTTGACAAATTACCTAACTAGAAACAATGAACTGACTATAAATAATTACATCAATTGAAAACTTGTAATAATAATACTACTACTAATACGAGCTTCTTTTTCATCAATTGGAATTTAGATGTATAAGCTCACTTGATCACAGAACTAATAATGAATATACTTTGATTTTTTTTTAGAACAAGTCAAATACATAATAAAGGATGAATTTAACTACTGAAATAAAGATCATAGTTAGGCAACTGATCACATCAAATCTCGATATAAGGGTAGTCAAAAGGAATGGTGATAACAAAAACAAAGGGTTTCGGGTTAAAATTAGTGGGTGAGTCAATAAAAAGGGTTGTTAGGATTAAAAGGGGTTCACTAGGGGTTAATTATGAAGGTAGGCAGTTATTCGAGTAAGTGGGTTAAAACCTAGGTGCCTTTATCATCTCTATATATCAAATCAAAGGTTTGGTCTCGACATGTATAATCGATGCAAGTTCTAGAATAACAAATCAATTTTGACACACTCATAATCAATAAGTGAGCAAGAAAAAGAATATATGCTCTATAAGGCTCAAAATCTCACAAAAATTATGGGTATTTGATGTCAACCTCGTAAATTTCAAACTTCAAAGTAATATTCAGATTCAGGTAGACAACCTAGCAAAAATTTTAATTTCTGAAAAATAGACTTATCATGCTTGATTCTCTAGTATCCTTTAAATTTAATCATCAATGCACAATTATCACTGACTTAATCCAAAACACATCAATAAAAATCATAAATCAAAGGAAATTTCTTTCTAATCATAATATGAGAAACTTACTTTAAGACAAGGCATAATTCAGGGATTTTCAAATAATACTATAGTTAACCCCCCCACACTTAAGATGTACATTGCCCTCAATGTACGAAGATAGATAATAGCATAATAATAAAATCATAAGATAGGGGGAGAAGTGAAACTTCCTGAATTTTGGATGGAGTTAATGAAAAGAAACCGGATAGGATTGGCAGAGGTGAACGTGGGGGAGCGCCTCGAACCGTTTGAATTTGAATCCTCGAATCAGTCAGCCTGATTTTATTGTATCCTAAGCTAAATTTAAGCGGCATGAAGAATAAGAAGAAAATAATAAAGAAAGTAAAAACAAAAATAAAAACAAAAATAAAAGTAAATAATGGAAAATGAAGGAAGAAAGACAATTAGAAAAGAAAAAGGAAGAAGGGGGGTCTAAAAAGAGATGCAGCCCGTGTTTTGGGAATTTTTTTTTGTCCTTTTGCCACACGTCTACGGCCACGCCCTTTTTCCTACCTATGGTGCCCACACGGCCACGGCCACGGCCGTGTGTAAGGCCGTGTGAGTATGGAAAACCTGCGCCTAAACATGTAAATAAATAAAACTAAACTAATTAGTAGGGTTAGTGCTCGGGTTGCCTCCCGAGAAGCGCTCGTTTAAAGTCTTGAGCTAGACTTACCTCTTATTCGCATTATCAGGGTGGTTTGAGGAGGTGAAAATCCTTTCTCATGCGATCAATTCGGTTTTTGCTATATAGTTTAAGTCGAGTAGTGTTTACCTTAAAAGTGCTGAATTTAGGATTAGTTACCTCGACTGTTCCATCTGGGAAGATTTTGAGTACCTGATCTCCTATCTTAAGCTGGGTTGTCCCATCGTTAAGTTTTTCGTGGAGTTGCCTCGTTTGTTGCTTCGTGTATTTTTAGTTCCTCTTTGAAGTGTGTCTTCCACTCGTCTAGTTCATCGATCCGCAGCCTTCGTTCTTCATGAATTTCTTTTTTGTCGTCACGAGGTCTAGGATCTGGCATCTGCGAAAGAGCTTCAAGAAATGGCAAGTTAATATGAAATTTCTTTGGAAGTTTAAGAGACTTACCGACTTGTTCCTCTGTGTGGTCTTTCTTTATCGTATTGGGGTATGGCACACGAGGTTGGTAATTGCACTTACCGGGTTTATTAGATCATGGCTTACCTCAACCTTACCTTCACTTACCACAGGCTCTTGCCTAAAATTTGGCTCGTCTAACTCTTCACTATCTTGAGCTGTTATGGCTTAAATTTGCTCATTTTCCCTAGGTAAGCTTTCTGATTGTATTTCAAAAACTAACTTAGTAAGTTGCCCAATTTGATCCTTGAGCTCCTGTGTAGATGCTTTCTATTTTTCAAGTTTTGTTTCTATATTTTGGAAACGTGTTTCTGTGGCTGCTATGAATTTTGTCAGCATCTCCTCAAGGTTCGACTCCTCTTCCTGTTGGTGAGGTGGTTGTTGAAAATTTGGAGGAAGTTCTGGTCTTTGGCTACTTTGATCATCCCACGAGAAATCGGGATGGTACCTCCCACCTGTATTATAAGTGTCACTATAAAAATTATTTTGAGGTCTAAAATAGTTACCCATATAGTGGACTTGTTCGTTCTCCATGCCATATCCGTAGGGTGGGTACTCAGGATTCGCCACGCCTCCGCTTGTTTCGTACTGCATAACTGGATGTACCTGCGAAGAACCGTATAAACCATCAAAATTTTTATTTAACAATTCTAACCGATTTGATAGCCTTGTTACTGCGTCGAGGTTGAAGACACTGGCGGCTTCTGTTGGCGTTGTCCTCATAACTTGCCACTGATAGGTATTCAGTGCCATCTCCTCTATAAACTAAAATTACCTGTCAAAAGCAAATAAAAGAAAAATTAGAAAAATAGAAATAAAATTTAATTGCACAAATAAAATATGGCTAAAGTAATAAAAATTGAGTGTTCTTAATATTTCAGCTCCCCGGCAGCGGCGCCAAAAACTTGACCGGTGTGTCACAGTCTTAAAATTTATAATGAGAACGATCGAGCCTAAAAACTAACTATGACAATGATTGAGGCAAGTGTACCTATCGAACAATAGTATAGCTTAGTGGCAAGACCGGATTGTCGAACCCAAGGGAACCGAAAGTACTAATACTAACTTTCTTTTTATTATTTAGCCTTAAAATTGAAGTGAATCGGTTTAATCTAGAAAATTAACTAACTAGTAAGCTAAAGACGATGAGACAAAAAGAATGAAATTAGGGAAATACTTGTAGGAAAAACCAATTTATCAAAACAATACCCAAGGAAAAAATCCACCTAGACTTCACTCGTTATCTAACTCTGAACTAGACGATTTATTCATTTGACTTGATCCGTAAGATCCCCTAATGTATATTAAACCCTCTCTCGAAGCGAATAACGTCTAACCCTAGGTTGATTAATTGAAATATCTTTCTAATTAAAACCCCTAGAATTGCATTAACTCGATCTATGGAATCCCATATTAGGTTTCACCCTAATCCGGCAAAATCTCGTCACCCTATCTCTAGGCGCGCGACCAACTCCGCTTAATTATACTAGATCTACTCTTAGGCAGGTACTTTTGCTCCTCCACCTAAGCACATCAAACTTGAATTAATATCCGCGAAATATCAATACAAGAATTAAGAACACATAATTAAGAACAAATCAAATATTTGTCATATAGTTCAGCAAACGATAACAAGATTCATCTTAGGTTTCATCCCCCTCAGGTATTTGAGGGTTTAGTTCATAATGATAATAAAATAATTCTCAAAAGAAAAGATAAAACAAAACATAAGAAAAACTCTAAAACCCCCTGAAGGAATTGAAGAGAGATCCTCCATCTTGAGTATAACTCCGGCTTCTTGAGATGAATCAACTGGCTTTCTTCAAGTGATTTTCACAATTCTGATCTTTCTGGCTCGGCTCCTTGGCCTAGCTAAACGCCCCGACAGAGGGCTCTGTCGAACTCCCCCTTTAAGTTGCCCCCTAAGGTGTTTATATAGGCTTTGAGATGCCTTACTTGGCCTCCAAGTATCCTAATTTGAGTTAAATTCCTATTTAAGTGTTTAAATATGCTTTGGAATGTGTTTCTTTGCCACCAAGTATCCAAATCCGAGAAAAACTCCTCTTGGCCGCGACAGGGGCACGGCCATGGCACACGCCCGTGTGAATCGTGGCCAGGCCGTGTTCAGGTCTGATTAGGGAGGCACGGCCGTGTGAATCGTGGCCAGGCCGTGTTCAGGTCTGATTAGGGAGGCATGGCCGTGTTGCTTGGGTCCAGGCCGTGTCGATTTCGTGATTTGGCCTATTTGGTCCGTTTTAAGCCCGTTTCTCATTCTTTTCATCCTTCGGTGCTTTCCTGAGTATAAAACATGAAAACAAAGGATTAAGAGCATCAAATTACACAATTCAAGGCTTAAATAACCCCAAAAGCATGCTAAATGTGGGTTTAAAATATGTTACTATTTCGGTTTATCACATGTGCACATTTAAACAAAAAGGGTGAGTTTACGTAAACTCAGTGTGTAATTCCACAGAAACAAACAAACAATCAGTATCCAATGCAAACAAACAAACAAACAACCCCCAACCCAACCCAATGCAATGCAACATACAATGGATGATATGCTATTATGCAATTTCAAAGACATATATTCAGTTCAGATATTAACATGCTCAGTACAGATATCATTCAGTCAATTTCACACATTTAGGGGTCTAAGTAGCGCTTACCGACCCTATAGTAGGTTCATCGTCGACTTGGGTGACCCGTGCAACCTTAAAAACATTTCGGTAAAATTGGGCCCACACGCCCATGTGATCTGCCCGTGTGGGCCCACACGCCCGTGTGGCCCACTCGGCCCAAATTGGCCTTGGCCGTGTGATCCATTTTTAAAGTAACCCATGCTAGCTCAATACTCATATATGTTTTCACTATTTACTTATATGTTCATTCAAAGCTGTCTACTTGAGCCATTATCACTGAATTATTTATATCTTGAGCTACAGAATTCTAAATTAAGATCCGCTTGATTTTTTTGAAACTAGACTCAAATACCTTTCTACCATAAAATTTTCTCAGAATTTATAGTTTATCAAATAAGTATAGTAAAATCTTTAAAGTTATCCCTATTCTGCTGTTTGACAGCTTCGACCTTTCCTTACTAAAAATTAATTATCTCTTAGTACGGAATTTAGATTATGTTTCCGTTTGTTTCTCTTGAAAATAGACTCATTAAGGATTTAAAAATATAAATTTAAGCCCCTAATTATTTTTTTTACAATTTTTGATGGTTTTCCTAAGTCAGAACAGGGGAACTCGAAATCATTCTGACCTTGCCTCACAAAATTTATTATAACTCATGATTTACAATTCCATTGCTTACACTGTTTCTTCCATGAAAGACTAAACTCAATCAAATTTAATTTCATATTTTATTCAATCTCTAACTCAATTTACACTATTTTTTATAATTTTTCAAAGTTAGACTACTGCTGCTGTCCAAAACTATTTTAGTGCAAAATGTTGATTTCCTAGTTTTTAACACCCTTATTTCTTTTCTCTACAATTTATAGCATCATTTTCTCTTATTTCTCTTATTTCTCGAGATCAAGAAATTTTGGCTTTTCGCCAAACCCCATTTTCTACATTTCGGGTACACACCTGGTATCGTTTTTGATGCCTAATCACTCACGAGCACTTTAAGGCCTAAAATCAAGATACTCAACATCAATTTAACAGATTTACAAGCGAATTGACAACCAAGAACGAACAGAAATACAACTTACCGCCAATGATAACCCTCTGTTTAACTATTTTTAAGACGAGAACACTGAATTCACCAGTCCGAGCCTCCCTCTACGCCCAAATCATAGAGAAAAAATATTACCACTTCAGTCGCTAAGAGATTCATGATAGAAACGAAGAGAAACACTTACCGAAACTAAGCGAGCACTAACCGCGTGCAAAAACGAATGAAAATAAATGGATTAGGGGAAAATCAAGAAGAAGAAAAAGAAGAGAAAGATGGAAAAACTCAGAGAATTTCGACAAGAGGAGAGGGAGAAGAATAGATGGCATAAATTTTTTTTTTGGAAAAGGGAGCCAAAATTTATTTATGGGAAAAAATAAAATAAAATCCCGATAACCCCCAAAATCCCTTAATCTTCTCCCCTAATTCCCACTTCAAATCCACTACTCAGAATCCCCCTATTACACAACTCTATCCCGAAATCTGAGCAAAAAAAAATAATACCTTTGCCTGCGCAAAGATTCGAACACAAGACCTCTGCCATAATAACACACCACTTAACCACCAAACCAGCAGGCCTATTTTGATGTAATTTACCCAACATTTAAACTTAAGCCCTTTGCACAAGGTTAAGGCTTTATTTATAAAAATACTAAAATTTTCCCAAGTAAGGCTTGAACTTGGGACCTCACACACACACACCCAGAACACATAACCACCGAAGCAGATAGACATTATGTGTCACACATACACGAAATCAAAAATTAAAATTTTGGGGCATTATAATTCTACCCCCTTAAAAGAAAATTTCATCCTCGAAATTTACCCGGTCAGAACAGATGAGGATATTGTTGACGCATCGTATCCTCAGGCTCCCACGTAGCCTCCTCAGTGCTATGATTACGCTAAAGAACCTTAACCAGTGAAATAGATTTCCTCCTCAGTACTTTTACATCTCGATCCAGAATCTGAACCAGCTCTTCCTCAAAGGTCAAGTCTGGCCTAACCTCAATCTTCTCAACGGAAACAATGTGAGTAGGATCAGAGCGGTAGCGCCTCAACATCGAGTCGTGGAACACGTCATTGATACGATCCAACTCTGGAGGTAGCTCCAACTGATAAGTGACTGGTCCCACTAGCTTCAAAATACGGTAAGGTCCAATAAACCTAGGGCTCAACTTACCCTTACAACCAAACCTCAGTACCTTCTTCCATGGAGAGACCTTAAGGAATAAAAAGTCCCCCACAGAATACTCAATCTCACGTCGCTTCAGGTCTACATAGGATTTCTGTCTGTCAGAAGCCGCTTTTAGTCGATTCCTAATCAGTCTAACCTTATCCTCTATCTCAGAAACCAACTCAGGACCCAGAACACGTCGCTCGCCCAACTCAGTCCAACATAAAGGAGTGCGATACTTACGACCATACAGTGCCTCGTAAGGTGCCATCTGGATGCTAGACTAGAAACTGTTATTATAGGCAAACTTCGCTAACGGTAAATACTCCTCTAAACTACCACGGAAATAAAAACTCGCACTTGCTAAACTTAGCATAGAGCTGCCTTTCCCTCAAAGTCTGAAGGAAAACTCTAAGGTGTTCATCATGCTCTTCCTCAGTCTTCGTATAAACCAATATGTCGTTGATGAACACCATCACAAACCGATCCAGATAAGGCTGGAATACTCGGTTCATCAGGTCCATGAAAGCTGCCGGTGCATTCGTCAGTCCAAAAGGCTAGGAACTCGTAGTATCCATGACGTGTCCTAAATGCCATCTTAAATACATCAGCCTCCTTAACCCTCAACTGATGATATCCAAAATACAGATCAATCTTGGAGAATACAGAAGCCCGTCGGAACTGGTCAAACAAATTATCAATCCTCAGAAGTGGGTACTTATTCTTAATCGTTAGCTTATTCCGTTGCCGATAGTCTATACACATCCTCATCGTCCCATCATTCTTTTTCACAAACAGCACAGGTGCTCTCTATGGAGACACACTGGGACGAATGAACCCACGATTCAACAACTCTTGAATCTGAGCCTTAAGCTCCGTAAGCTCCTTCGGTGCCATTCGGTAAGGGCGATAGACACCGAAACTGTACCAAGAAGAAGCTTAATCCAAAACTCCACTTCACGATTCGGAGGTAAACCCGGTAGCTATTCAGGAAAAACGTTCAGAAAATTTTTTACAGTCCTGATGTCCTTGGCAGTAGAGTCCCCAAAAACAGAAACACTCACATAGGCCAAGAATTCCTCACATCCCTTACGAACCAATTTCTCAGCCACCAGTGCAGAGATCACATTAGTCAGATAATTTTGTTGTTCCCCAATCATGACTACCTCAGTATCCTCCTCGGTGATCTTCGCCTTCTCCACCGGTGCAGTAAAATCTCGCCCCCTCTACGGAGCTATCAGAACCCTCAGATTATCTCTGAGGCCATCCTCGAAGTGGATACATCACTCATATTCAGTTGCCACCATACCTCGCGCATAGCGGCTCAGTCGCAGAAATTCGGCCTCATACTCGGCCACTGATCTATCTTCCCGAGACAGATTTAGAAACTCTCTCCTACGGGCATCCACGTAACTAGCCCCCACATATTTCCCCTGGAAGGCGGTCTTAAAATACTCCCAGGTCAGTCGTTCGAGCTGAGTGCCCTCCTTAATTGTGAGCCACAACTGATAAGCCTCATCACGCAGCAATGACACTGCACCCTTTAATTTCTGCTTGGGGGTGCAGTTCAGATCATCCATGATCCTCTCTGTGGCCTCAATCCAATACTCGGCCACATTAGGGGCGACCCCAGTGACACCCCTAAAAAGCTCACCTCTATTGGACCGGAGTCATTCTGTAACTGACCCTCGGCCCCCAGATCCAGTATTGGGCCCAGCGACCCTCTTCAAAATCCTTAGCATAGCCTGGGACAATACGTCGTCCCCAGCCATGCGATCTTGAGACCCATTCTCAGTAGCAGGCAATACTGGCGTCTCACTCGTATCCAAATTCAGTATGCTACCCAGTGAAGAGGACTCAGCTCAAGCCCCTCTACGGCCTCTACCTCGGCCTCTAGTACCCCGTTTGTGGATACCTCGTGCACTCATTGTCTAATCACGTTTTTCTATATTAATAGTTTTATGAATCAGTTACAGTTCAAGTGTTTATTAACAAATGTTTTATGTAAAATAGTATCGATTATTCAGAGTTCGTTTTCGTAAATCGCAGTCTCACTACAGTTTTCAGTTTCTCTACAATTTTCAGTACACACTAACTAGAGTGTTTTCAGTACAATTTACTACCTACAGTAGTTTCAGAATATACTATCCATAACAGTTTCAGTTTAAAACAAATCACAATTCAGAATACTTACAGGATCGGTGCCGGAGACTCAGTGTACCACTTACTCAGTAAAAACATTTCAAATCATTTGGAAATCAATCAATTTTTCGAAAGCCTATTTTTTTATAAAACCCATAATCCACAGCCGAGTTTTGTAACCTGGCTCTGTTACCACTAAATGTAACACCCCAAACCCAGCTAGACGTTATGGCCGTATCTGGCAATATCACACGATGGTGTTTTTGAAACCTCTTTTTAACGATGAAAACATTCCATGTTATTATCTTTAGTAAACCTTTGTTAGAACTTAGGAAGTCGTCTTTATTCATTTAAAACATTTGTTTTGAAACATCCCACATTGCGGAAGCTTTAATAAAACAGTCTAGGTGATCATGCGTTTAGAAATTACTTTAACTTTTTGAAAACTAAATTTCCTACGACCAGCAGGTATAAATCCATAAAGTAAAATAAATAAATAAAAACCCAAATTATCAATGATAACCAAATCATAAACCATAAATTGAAAACCATGAATTCCAAAAATTACTGTGGTCACCGCTGAGTCCTCCGTCGCACCGATCCATCTAAGTTTGGGGATTACGTTTGTACATTTAAACAAAAAGGGTGAGTTTACGTAAACTCAGTGTGTAATCCCGCAGAAACAAACAAACAATCAGTATTCATAGTACACAGTTGAACAGTCTTGGGCCTAAGCCTTTTCAAGATGCTCGATGTGATTTGGGCGTAGCCCATCTCTCGTATAGTGTTAAAAACCTTGAGGGCCTTAGCCCATCACGAAGACTCGAGCGATGAATGATTATGCAAGAGCAAAATCCTACCCAACCAGCCTCTACACACCATCTCTGTCCAACCCTACACTCCATGTGGGGATATAATCAACCCACCCATCCCTACACTCCAAGTAGTACCGAATGCGGCACAAAATAGTAGTTTGCAGCTGAAATGCCAGTAAATTAGGCTTAAAGCCTTTCAGTACACTTCCTCCAAATAACAACCCCTAACCCAATGCAATGCAACATACAATGGATGATATGCTATTATGCAATTTCAGTACATATATTCAATTTAGATATTAACATGCTCAGTACAGATATCATTCAGTCAATTTCACACATTTAAGGGTTTAAGTAGCGCTTACCGACCCTACAGTAGGTTCACAGTCGACTTGGGTAACCCGTGCAACCTTAAAAACATTTCGGTAAAAATGGGCCCACACGCCCATGTGATCTGCCCGTGTGGGCCCACATGCTCGTGTGGCCCACTCGGCCCAAATTGGCCTTTGCCGTGTAATCCATTTTTAAAGTAACCCATGCTAGCTCAATACTCATATATGTTTTCACTATTTACTTATATGTTCATTCAAAGCTGTCTACTTGAGTCATTATCACTGAATTATTTATATCTTGAGCTAAAGAATTCCAAATTAAGATCCTCTTGATGTTTTTTAAACTAGACTCAAATACCTTTCTACTATAAAATTTTCAGAATTTATAGTTTATCAAATAAGTACAGTAAAATCTTTAAAGTTATCCCTATTCTGCTGTTTGACAGCTTTGACCTTTCCTTACTAAAAATTATTTATCTCTTAGTACGGAATTTAGATGATGTTTCCATTTATTTCTCTAAAAAATAAACTCAGTAAGGATTTAAAAATATAAACTTAAGCCCTTAATTATTTTTTTACAATTTTTGATGATTTTCCTAAGTCAGAACAGGGGAACCCAAAATCATTCTGACTTTGTATCACAAAATTTATTATAACTCATGATTTACAATTCCATTGCTTACACTATTTCTTCCATGAAAGACTAAACTCAATAAAATTTAATTTCATATTTTATTCAACCTCTAACTCAATTTACACCCTTTTTTATGATTTTTCAAAGTTAGACTACTGCTGCTGTCCAAAACTATTTTAGTGCAAAATGTTGATTTCCTAGTTTTTAACACCCTTATTTCCTTTCTCTACAATTTTTCGCATCATTTTCTCTTATTTCTCTTAATTCTCGACAACAAGCAATTTTGGCTTTTCAGCGAACCCTATTTTTTGCGTTTTGGGTACATACCTGGTATCGTTTTGATGCCTAATCACTCCCGAGCACTTCAAGGCCTAAAATCAAGATACTCAACATCAATTTAACGGATTTACAAGTGAATTAACAACCAAGAACGAACAGAAACCCAACTTACCGCCAACGACAACCTTCTGTTTAACTATTGTTAAGACGAGAACACTGAATTCACTAGTCCGAGCATCCCCTTACGCCCAAATTGCAGAGAAAAAACATTACCACTTCAGTCGCTAAGAGATTCATAATAGAAACGAAGAGAAACACTTACCGAAGCTAAGCGAGCACTAACTGCGTGCGAAAACGAATGAAAATAAATGGATTAGGGAAAAATCAAGAAGAAGAAAAAGAAGAGAAAGATGGAAAAACTCAGAGAATTTCGACAAGAGGAGAGGGAGAAGAATAAACGACATAATTTTTTTTTGGAAAAGGGAGCCAAAATTCGTTTATGGGAAAAAATAAAATAAAATCCCGATAACCCCCAAAATCCCTTAATCTTCTCCCCTAATTCCCACTTCACATCTACTACTCAGAATCCCCCTATTACACAACTTTATCCCGAAATCTGAGCAAAAAGAATAATACCTTCGCTTGTTGATCGCTGTGAAGTCAGAGTTTTAAAATTTATAATGAGAATGATCGAACCTGGAAACTAACTATGACAACGATTGAGGCAAGTGCACCTATCGAACAGTAGTATAGCTTAGGCAAGACCGGATTGTCGAACCCAAAGGAACTAAAAGTACTAATACTAACTTTCTTTCTATTATTTAGCCTAAAATAAGTGAAGTTGTTTATTAATCTAAATTAACTAATTACTAAGCTAAAGACGCAAAGACAAAAAGAATGAATTGGGGGAATACTTGGAAAAACTCAGTTGATTAAGACGATACCCTTAGGAAGAATCCACCTAGACTCTACTTGTTATCTAACACTGAACCAGACGATTTATTCACTTGAGTTGATCCGTAGGACTCCCTAACATATATTAAACCCTCTCTCGAGGCGAATAACGTCTAACCCTAGGTTAATTAATTGAAATCTCTTTCCCATTAATAACCCCTTAGAATAGCAGTAAATCGACCTATGAACATCCCATATTAGGTTTCACCCTAACCCGGCAAAATCTCGTCACCCTATCTCTAGGCGCGTGATCAACTCCGCTTAATTATGCTAGATTTACTCTTAAGCAGGGACTGACTTTTACTCCACCACCTAAGCACATCATACTTGAATTAATATCCGCGAAATATTGATAAACCGAAATAGTAACATATTTTAGGCCCACATTTAGTATGCTTTTGGATGAATTATCCCTTATTTTATGTAATTTGGTGCTCTTAATCCTTTCTTTTCATGATATATACTCAGGAAAGCACCAGGGGATGAAAAGAACATAAAATGGGCTTAAAACGGGACAAATGGGCCAATGCATGAAATAGACACGGCCTGGACCAAAGATCACACGGCCGTGCCTCTCTGATCATCTAGAACACGGTCTTCCCTCGATTCACACGGCCGTGCTTCATTAAAAAAGTCCGAACACGGCCTGTCCACGATTTACACGGGAGTGTGCCATGGCCGTGCCTCTACCCTCGATTCCTAGGGTATCGTCTAATTCAACTGAGTTTTTCCCAAGTTATTTTCCAAATTCATTCTTCTTTGTCTTAGAGTCTTTAGTTTAGTAGTTAATTAATTTAGATTAATAAACAAACTTCACTTATTTTAGGCTAAATAATAAAAAGAAAGTTAGTATTAGTACTTCTAGTTCCTTTGGGTTCGATAATCCGGTCTTGCCTAAGCTATACTACTGTTCGATAGGCGCACTAGCCTCAATCATTGTCAGAGTTAGTTTCTAGGTTCGATCATTCTTTTATAAATTTTAAAACTCTGATTTACAGCGATCAAGTTTTTGGCGCCGTTGCCGGGGAACTAAAATATTAAGAAAACTCTATTTTTATTACTTTAGCCATTATTTTAATTTTTCGCAATTTATTTTTATTTTTAGTTTTAATTTTAAATTTGCTAAATTTTCTTTCTTTCTTTTCCTAGCAGGTACCTCTAGTTCATGACTAGAAGGAACCCGAGAGGACCCTTAGAATACGACAGTGATATTGAAGCTACCGCTCGAAGAAATCGCAGAGAAATTAGGCGAGCCCTAAATTACCAAGGAGAGCGAGAAGACAGATCCAATCCTACTGAAGGGATGGATGAAAATAATCTTCCACCACAAGATGTGGGAGAAAATAATGCTCCTCGTACCATTTTTGATTATGCTAAACCACATTTAACAGAGAGCGAATCTAGTATTTTTAGGCTCGCTATAGTTTGCTAATAATTTTGAATTAAAGCCTAACACTATACAAATGATTCAACAGCTTTGTTCAATTTGATGGTTTACAGATTTAAGATCCAAACGCTCATATAGCTAATTTTTTAGAGTTCGTGATACCTTCAAAATTAATGGCGTTTCTGATGATGCCATACGTCTTCGGTTATTTCCCTTTTCATTAAAGAATAAAGCTAAACAGTGGTTAAACTCGTTACCACGAGGGTCAATCACTACATGGGAACAAATGACCGAAAAATTTTTATTAAAATATTTCCCACCGCCAAAATGGCCAAATTACGTAATGATATCTCTTCTTTTGTGCAGATGGATTTAGAGACATTATACGATGCATGGGAGAGATATAAGGATCTCTTGAGAAGGTGTCCACACCATGGCTTACCATTGTGGCTCCAAGTCCAAACTTTTTATAACGGTGTGAACCCTCAACGAGACAACTAATTGACTCACCACGGTGGAACCACGAATAATAGAACTCTGAGGCGCACTTATGAGTTTATTGAAGAGATGTCGCTGAATAACTATTAGTGGCAAGTTACAAGAACAAGGCCAACAAAAATAGCCAGAATTTACAACCTCGGCGTAGTAACCATGCTATCAAATCAGGTAGAATTGATGAATAAGAAGCTTGATAGTTTGTGTTCTTCACAGGTACATCCAGTCATGCAGTGCGACACAAGTGGAACTGTGGCGAATTCTGAGTACCCACCCTACCAACCAGGCACAGAGAGCGAACAGATGAACAATATAGGTAACAATTTCAGATCTAATAATAACCCATATAGTAATAATTATAATCCAGGTTGGAGGAACCACCCAAATTTTTCGTGGGGAGGACAAGGAAATCAAGGAAATCAAAGACAACAACCTCCTCAAAATTTCCAAAATCAGCCCTATCCACAGGAAAAGAAGCCGAGTCTTGATGAGACGCTGAACAAATTCATAGCATCAGCAGAGGCCCGCTTCCAAAAGACTGAGACAACATTAGATAATCAACAAACAACGATCAAAACGATCGAGAATCAAGTTGGGGAATTTATTAAGTCAATTGAATAACTTACTGAGATGGTTTCCGAAATTCGATCATCGGTTTTCTCTAAAGAAACATAACATGTAAAGGCAGTTACACTAAGAAGTGGAAAGGAGCTAGTCGAACCAGAGAAAAGAATGCCACCCGTAGATGACAAAACAAAGGATATGAAAATTGAGGATGTAATTCCAGTACATAAAGAAAGTAAACCACCGATCTCATATCCAACAAGGTTGAAGAAAGAACGATTAGACTCCCAATATGGTAAGTTTCTCGAACTTTTTAAACAAATACATATTAACCTACCTTTTGTTGAAGCCATTTCACAGATGCCGACGTACGCGAAATTCTTGAAAGAACTCCTGACGAATAAAAGGAAGCTTGAAGAAATATCAATGGTGGAGCTTAATGAAGAATGTTCAGCCATTCTCCAAAACAAGCTACCAACCAAATTAAAAGACCCAGGAAGTTTTACTATTCCTTGTTTAATTGGCAGTTTAAATGTTAAGAAAGCATTAGCTTATCTAGGTTCCAGTATTAATTTAATGCCTTATAAGATGTTTAAATGACTAGATCTCGGGGAACCAAAACCCACTAGGATGAGTATTCAGTTAGCTGATAGATCTATTAAATATCCTGGGGGAGTTATCGAAGACGTCTTGGTAAAAATTGATAAATTTATTTTTCCCATTGATTTTGTTGTGCTTGACATGGATGAAGACATTGAGGTCCCATTAATTCTAGGGCGCCCTTTTTTAGCTACTGCTAGGGCTGTTATTGATGTAGGTGATGGTAAACTTGCATTAAGGATAGGCGATGAGGAAATTAGTTTTCAAATTTATGATGCCATGAAATATTCTAGAGAACAAGATGATTCATGTTATTTTGTTGATACCAATGACCATCTCATTCAAAACTCATTACAGGAAATCCTGCATGATGACATGATGGAACTGTGTCTCACTCAAGAAGAGGGGGAAGAAGATAAAGCTTCTGAGCTAAAATTATCATCAAAACAAACGGAAAAAGAAAGCATCGAATTTGATGACGATTTCAAACAAAAACCCTCTGTTGATGAACCACCCAATTTAGAATTAAAACAACTGCCAAAGCACCTAGAGTACGCATTCCTTGGGGAAAATTCTACGTTACGATGAATTATCTCTTGTAATTAGAACCCAAGGAAAAAAGAGGAGTTAATACAGTCTCGAGAGAGCATAAAAAGCCATAGCTTGGAAAATCTCTCGACATTAAGGGAATAAGCCCAACATTTTGTACCCACAAAATTTTAATGGAAGATGAGTACAAGCCATGTGTGCAACCACAAAGACGACTAAATCCCAACGTAAAAGAAGTCGTGAAAGCCAAGGTAATTAAACTTCTAGATGCTGGAATAATTTATCCTATTTCTGACAGCAAGTGGGTGAGTCCTGTACAGGTTGTCCCAAAGAAAGGAGACATGACCGTGGTAGCTAACGAAAAGAATGACGCCACTAGAAAAGATCACTTTCCCCTACCCTTTATTGATCAAATGCTAGAAAGGTTATCAGGACACATGTACTATTGCTTCCTAGATAGACTCTCCGGCTATTTCCAAATCCCAATAGCACCTGAAGATCAAGAGAAGACAACGTTCACATGCCCATACGGTACGTTTGCTTATCGTAGAATGCCTTTTGGATTATGTAATGCTCCTGCTACTTTTCAGTGTTGCATGCTAGCAATCTTTGATGAACTCGTGGAAGATATCATGGAGGTATTTATGGATGATTTCTCAGTTTACGGTAATTCTTTCCATCTTTGCCTTAAAAATTTAAAACGAGTCCTAATGAGATGTGAGGAAACAAACCTTGTTTTAAATTGGGAAAAATGTCACTTCATGGTACAAGAGGGAATAGTATTAGGACATAAAATTTCTAGTAAAGGGATCGAGGTAGATAAAACAAAGATTGAAACCATAGAAAAATTACCTCCTCCCAGTTCAGTTAAGGCCATTAGAAGCTTTTTAGGACATGCAGGATTTTATAGAAGATTCATTAAGGATTTTTCTAAAATAGCTAAGCCTTTAACAAAATTACTAGAAAAAGATGTTCCTTTCAATTTTGATCAGGAATGTTTAGATGCATTCAATATCCTTAAGGATAAACTAATAAATGCTCCAATTATAATTGCACCTGATTGGAATCTACCCTTTGAACTAATGTGTGATGCAAGTGACTTCATGAGAGGTGCGATTACGGGACAACGAAGAGGCAAGCATTTTCAGCCAATTTACTACGCTAGCAGAACACTAACACCCGCACAAGAAAACTATACCACCACAGAGAAATAATTGCTAGCCGTAGTTTTTACTTTTGATAAATTTAGACAGTATCTAATATTGTCTAAAGTTGTCGTTTACACTGACCATTCAGCTCTTCGTTATCTTTTAAACAAACCTGATGCAAAACCCAGACTCATACGATGGATTTTACTCTTACAGGAATTCAACTTAGAAATACAAGATAACAAGGGAGCCGAGAATCTTGTGCGGATCACCTTTCTAGACTTGAAAATCCACACACCAAAGAACTCGATGAAAGTGAAATAAATGATTCGTTTCCCGAAGAACAACTCTTTTCTATAACACATTCTGAGGTACCATGGTTTGCAAATATTGTGAATTATTTAGCGACTAATGTCTTGCCAAGGAAATTAACACATCACCAAAAGAAGCGATTCTTTTCTTTGATGTGAAAATCATTTTGGGAAGATCCCTTTCTTTTTCGCATATGTGCAGATCGGATAATTAGAAGATGTGTTACAAAGATGGCGAGCAAAATCTTGGAGCATTGCCATTCGGGACCATCAGGAGGACACTACTGAGTGGTATTAAGACAAAGACACAAAATACTCGAATCGACTTTTTATTGGCCCTCTCTATTTAAAGATGCCAATGTGTATGTTACCTCGTGTGATAGATGCCAAAGAATAGGTAATATTTCTAAACGTGATGAAATGCCTCAAACATATATGTTATCATGTGAAATATTTGATGTATGGGGTATTGATTTCATGGGACCATTCCCAGTTCGTTTGGAAACAAGTACATCCTAGTGGCGATTGATTACATGTCAAAATGGGTAGAAGCGGAAGCTTTACCTACCAATGATGCTAGGGTAGTAGTCAAGTTTCTCAAGAAACTGTTTTCCGATTTGGCACATCGAGAGCCATCATTAGTGATAGGGGTACTCATTTCTGTAATACTCAATTTGCAAAAGTCCTAAAAAAATATGGAGTATACCACAGGACAGCCACCCCATATCATCCTCAAACCAGTGGGCAAGTTGAGGTAGCAAACCGAGAACTTAAGCGCAATCTAGAAAAAACGGTTGAATCAAATAGAAAAAATTGGGCAGTTAAAGTAGATGATGCTTTATGGGCCTATAGAACAGCATTTAAAACACCTCTAGGGACATCCCCATACAAACTTGTATACGGGAAAAGCTGTCATCTACCATTCGAATTAGAACACAAAGCTTTTTGGGTAATAAAATTTTTGAATTCTGACATCAAAATTGCAGGAAAGAGAATAATGATGCAGATGAACGAGCTGGACGAGTGGAGAACGAAAGCCTATGAGAACTCAAAACTGTACAAGGAAGCAACAAAGCAACGCCACGATACTCGTCTCAAGAGATCACAATAATTTGAAGTAGGAGACCTGGTCCTACTATACAACTCAAGGCTTAAACTATTTTCGGGAAAGTTAAAATCAAGATGGTCAGGCCCATTTATGATCAAAACAATTTTTCCATATGGCACCATCGAGGTAACTCATCCCACTAAAGGCATATTCAAGGTAAATGGTCACCGACTTAAAATTTATAATGGTGCAGATTTTGGAGATATGAGAGAGGAGCTTATGCTCCATGAGCCTTCTTTAGAACCGAAAACAGGAAAGTCTAGCTTAAGACTATAAACAAGCGCTTCTCGAGAGGCAACCAGAGCACTAACCTACTAACATTTTATTTTCATTTTTCTAACACCACACTAAAATTAGTCCAATAGAAATGCAGTTTTGAAACACGGCCTTTAACACGGGCGTGTCAATGGCCGTGCAAGACAAGGGCCAAACACGCAGGCGTGCGTGCGAGAGCCGTGCACAAACAGGGAAAATTTCTTTCGACAACACGGGCTACGACACCGGACCACGCCCGTGCCTCCTAACCGCGTGTGAAGCTACTGACTTATCGAACACGGGTAACACACGCCCGTGCGATCTCACCGTGCCAACATACTGACTATTAAAACACGGGCGTGCTAATTTACCCACGGCCGTGCCAAGAACCCTGAAACGCGCCCAAATTTTTGAAATCACGAAAAGCACGGGCATTTTCAAATGAACACGGGCGTGGCAATGGACCGTGCCACCTCCCCTATATATAAATTCTAACTGTCTTTCCCCCCCAAAACCTAACCCTAAAATCAGTTTTAACCCCTCTTTTCCCCAAATCTGAGCCAGCATCCATACCGAGCAGCAACATCATTAGCGGACATCGCTGCACGACTCGACCAGTTTGAGCTATATTTCGCTGAAACCACTCGTCGCTTTGATGGACTAGAGGAAACTCTGCAAAAAATATGCCAGCACCTCCACATTTCAACACCAACACCACCACCGGATCCAACCAATGATGAGGACCTCTGAGTCCTTTTAATTTGTTATCTTACATTATATTTTCTTTATTTTGTGTTGTTTGAACTTTTATTATTGCAAACTTTTACCATTGGCTATCTAACTATTCAAGCATCCCTAACCACATATCTATTACATCATCGTTAACTAGCGACTTTGCAGAATAAAATACACATTCCACGTACCCAAACGCACAACTAGGAGAAATACAAAAAGTCACCTGATGCCACACACTTTCCACATCCTCCAAGGATCTCATCCGTAAAACCAGGAAGTAACACTTTCCCTCTTATCTTTTGATTGATCACTAAATATCATTATTTATCTTTGTACATTGAGGGCAATGTACATCTTAAGTGTGGGGGGGGGGGTGAACAACCTAAAAAGATACTTAACTCAAATCCCTGAATTTAGTCTTGTTTTTAAGTAATTTCCTCATATTACTAATTAGGATGAAATTTCTGGTGATTTATGATTTTTATTGACATGTTTTAGATTAAGTCATTAATAATTGTGCATTGATAATTAAATTTGAAGAATACTAGAGAATCAAGCATGATAAGTCTATTTTTCAGAAATTAAAAATTTTCTAGGTTGTCGAACTGAATTTGAATATTACTTTGAAGTTTGAAATTTACGAGGTTGACGTCAAAATACCCATAATTTTTGTGAGATTTTGAGCCTTATAGAGCATAAATTCTTTTTCTTGCTCACTTTATTGATTATGAGTATGTCAACATTGATCTGTTATTCTAGAACTTGCATCGATTATACATGTCGAGACCACATTTTTTTTGATTTGATATACAGAGATGATAAAGGCACCTAGGATTTAACCCACTTACTCCACTAAAAACCCACCTTAATAATTAACCCCTAGTGAACCCCTTTTAATCCTAACAACCCTTTTTATTGACATAACCACTAATATTAACCCAGAACCCCTTTGTTTTTGTTATCACCATTCCTTTTGACTACCCTTATATCGAGATTTGATTTGATTAGTTTCCTAATTATGAATTTTAGTAGTTTATCTTTTATTATGTATTTATGATTTTTCTAATTAAAAAAAAACGAAGTTTATTCATTATTAGTTATGTGATTAAATGAGCTTATACATTTATTCCAAATATCGAAGAAGAAGCTCGTATTATTAAGTACTATTAGTTTTCAATTGATGTAATTATTATTAGTAGTTCATTAGTTCTTAGTTAGGTAATTTGTCAATTCAATCTCGATTCTAACCCTCTAATTTAGCCTTACTCCACACCTTAACCCTATCCCCGTTACAACCCTAACAAAGACCTTTTGATTTGTGTTTCATCTCATATTTCAGTGGTGGAGATTTGATTTTCATGCAAGCCTATGGGATTAACCCTTCATGTTTGACTTTTGAGTGCCTAATTTTGAACCTTAAACACTTTGAGTGATTTGGGTGAATCTTTGGTGAGGATGTCAATCCTTGTCGATTTCAAAATTAAAGGTAATTATCTAGATAAGGGGAGACGCCTATGTTTTCGAGCTACAAAATCTATGACTTATATTGTTTGAATTTTTAGGACGCTTTGAGTTGAATTATCCATGTATAAATTATTTCTGAATTATGATGAGACACTATCAATAGGAATTATGAATTACAAGAAGTTCGTTTTAATTGTATGTTGAGAATTTTGCTTGAGGACAAGCAAAAGCTTAAGTGTGGGGGTATTTGATAAACCGAAATAGTAACATATTTTAGGCCCACATTTAGTATGATTTTGGATGAATTATCCCTTATTTTATGTAATTTGGTGCTCGTAATCCTTTCTTTTCATGATATATACTCAGGAAAGCACCAGGGGATGAAAAGAACGCAAAACGGGCTTAAAACGAGACAAATGGGCCAAAGTATGAAATCGACACGGCCTGGACCAAAGATCACACGGCCGTGCCTCGCTGATCATCTAGAACACGGTCTAACCCCGACTCACACGGCTGTGTCTCATTAAAGAATTCCAAACACGGCCTGGCCACGATTTACACGGGCGTGTACCATGGCCGTGCCTCTGCCATGGAGAAGAGTAATTTCATTCGGGAAAGGATACTTAGGGAGAAAGAAACATATTTCAAAAGCCTATAAATACACCCTAAGTATGACCTGAAAGGGGAAGCCCAAAGCTATCGTCTAGGGGCGTCGTGCTAGGCCAGAGAAGGTAGATTTTTTGGGATTCACTCAGGGATAGCCAGTTGATCCATCTCAAGAAGCCAGAATTATACTCAAGACGGAGGATATCCTCTTCAATTCCTTCAGGGGATTTTAGGGATTTCTTATGTTTTGTTTTATCTTTTCTCTTGAGATGTTTTCCTTTATTGTTATGAACTAAACCTTCGGATACCCGAAGTGGATGAAACCTATGATGAATCTTGTTATTTGATTATTTGAATTATATGATAAATACTTAGTTTGTTCTTAATTATGTGAGCTTAATCCAAATTTAATGTGCTTAGGTGGAGGAGGAATAGACCCTGCCTAAGAGTAGATCCAACATAATTAAGCGGAGTTGATCGCACGCCTAGAGATAGGGTGAGGAGATTTTGCCGGATTAGGGTGAAACCTAATAGGGGAATCCACAGATCGATTTACTGCTATTCTAGGGGGTTATTATAAGAGAACGAGAGTTCCACTAATTAACCTAGGGTTATACGTTATTCGCCTCGAGAGAGGGTTTAATATACGTTAGGGAGTCTTACGGATCAAACTAAGTAAATAAAATCATATGGTTTAGTGATAGATAACAAGTGAAGTCTAGGTGGATTCTTCCTAGGGTATCGTCTAATTCAATTGAGTTTTTCCCAAGTTATTTTCCAAATTCATTCTTCTTTGTCTTAGAGTCTTTAGTTTAGTAGTTAATTAATTTAGATTAATAAACAAAATTCACTTATTTTAGGCTAAATAATAAAAAGAAAGTTAGTATTAGTACTTCTAGTTCCTTTGGGTTCGATAATCCGGTCTTGCCTAAGCTATACTACTGTTCGATAGGTGCACTTGCCTCAATCGTTGTCAGAGTTAGTTTCCAGGTTCGATCATTCTTTTATAAATTTTAAAACTCTGATTTACAGCGATCAATAATCTAGACGAGTGGAAGACACACTTCAAGGAGAAATTAGGGATACACAACGAAGAACCGGAACCACACAAGATAAAACCGAAGGAGCCCCCAAAAGAGCTAATAGGAACAACAAACCACTTCGAAATAGGGGACCAGGTAATATTAGATCAGGCAGATCCTCGAATATCTCCTCCAGGACCTAGCACAAACAAAGAAATATCTTTTAGGGTAACCAAAGTGTTTTCCCACACTAACAATCGAGGTAAGTAATCCTATTTTTGGTACTTTTACTATAAACACATCTCGACTTAAATTTTTTCACGAAGACGCAAATGATAGCATGAGGAAGGACTTCCAACTCCTTAAACCACCCTGACAATGCAAATGAGAGGAGAGTCTAGCTTAAGACTATAAAGTAGCGCTTCTCGGGAGGCAACCGAGCACTAACATAATTTATTCTCACATTTTGCTTTAAATTTATTATTTTTTTCCTTATTTTCTTTCTGAACACTTAGTTATAAACTAACAAGGGGTGCAATTCAGGACACGACGCTTACACACACGGCCGTGGTGGTGTGTGGGCCATAAGAATCTTCGTACTGACATAGCAGAGGCCGTGCGAATCAATTCCAACCACTTTTCGACGTCACGGATCCAACCACTACACCACGGGCACCGACAAAGGGGCTCACCCGTGCCCCATAACCGTGTGAAGCTACTGACTTTCCAACCACGGGAAGAACACGCCCGTGTCTTACGACAGTGCGAAGCTACTGACTTGCCACCACGGGCAAAACACACCCGTGTCTTCCAACCGTGGTCGACTCGAAAACAAACGTAGAGAATCAACACACCCTGCGACTCGGCCGTGCGATACGGCCGTGTGAATTGACACACCCTCAACCCACAGACGTGGTAAATTGCCAGATTTGAGATTCTATTTAAATACCATGCCCCTCTCGTTTCTCTCCTTACCTACTCTTCTTTTTCTTCCTTTCTTTCTTTTCTCCCTTTTGTTTTTTGTTTTTCCTTCTCCTAATAAATCCTCAGACTCTTGAGCTACAACAAAATCATATCCATGGCAAAGAAGCGTAAAAGGCCAACCTCCTCAAAGGAGACTGATTCACCTGAGTTCATGCCGGCAGCTTCATCCAACCAACAAGCCAATGGTCTTTGAGACCAATTATCTGTTCTTTTATTTTTATCTTCTCATTTATTTTCCTTCTCTTTAACACTCTTATGCGTAATTTAGTTTATTTTATCTTAGTTTCTTGATTTTAGGTTCTAAAGGCTATTTGGGAATCACGCCACCACCACCACCATAACCTCAGCCTTAGAAATCACACCCAACAATAAGGACCTCCCAGTCCATTCATCTTTTCTTTTAATTTTAGTTTTCTTCTTAGTCTCCTTCTCTTTATCTTTCTTGTCTTTAATTACATTATTAGTATAGTTTTAATATTACTCTAGATGTCCTGGCTAATTCTCCATGAGACTCCCAATTTCTTCATCTAGCGCAGGTTCGTCATCCAGACGGCCCATCACCACCACCAAAGGCACAATCTCCTCTCAAGGAATCATCCGAAAATTCAGGAAGTTTTCACTTATCCCCATATCTGATGATTTTATTAAAAGGTTATTATATATTTTTGTACATTGAGGGCAATGTACATCTCAAGTGTGGGGGGGTGAACAACCTAAAAAAAATACCTAACTCAAAGCCTGAATTTAGCCTTGTCTTAAAGTCAATTACTCATATTACTAATTAGGATGAAATTTCTGATGATTTATGATTTTTATTGATATGTTTTAGATTAAGTCATTGATAATTGTGCATTGATAATTAAATTCTAAGAATACTAGAGAATCAAGCATGATAAGTCTATTTTTCAGAAATTAAAAATTTGCTAGGTTGTCAAACTGAGTTTAAATATTATCTTGAAGTTTGAAATTTACGAGGTTGACATCAAAATACCCATAATTTTTGTGAGTTTTTGAGCCTTATAGAGCATATATTCTTTTTCTTGCTCACTTTATTGATTATGAGTATGTCAACATTGAGTTGTTATTCTAGAACTTGCATCGATTATACATGTAGAGACCACACCTATGATTTGATATACAGAGATGATGAAGGCACCTAGGTTTTAACCCACTTACTCCACTAAAAGCCTACCTTCACAAATTAACCCCTAGTGAACCCCTTTTAATCCTAACAACCCTATTTATTGACATAACCGCTAATATTAACCCAGAACCCCTTTGTTTTTGTTATCACCATTCCTTTTGATTACTCTTATATCGAGATTTGATTTGATTAATAGCCTAACTATGTTTTTATTTCAGTAATTTATCTGTTATTATGTATTTATGATTGTTCTAATTAAAAAAAAATCAAAAGTATATTCATTATTCATCATTAGTTGTGATTAAATGAGCTTATACGCTTAAATTCCAAAATATCGGAAAAAGAAGCTCGTATTATTAGTATTATTAGTTTTCAATTGATGTAATTATTATTAGTTCATTAGTTCTTACTTAGGTAATTTGTCAATTCAATCTCGATTCTAACCCTCTAATTTAGCCTTTTTCCACACCTTAACCTTAGCCCCGTTACAACCCTAACAAAGACCTTTTGATTTATGTTTCATCTCATATTTCAGTGGTGGAGATTTGATTTTAATGCAAGCCTATGGGATTAACCCTTCATGTTTGACTTTTGAGTGCCTAAATTTTGAACCTAAAACACTTTGAGTGATTTGAGTGAATCTTTTGTGAGGATGTCAATCCTTGTCGATTTCGAATCAGAGGTAATTATTTAGATGAAGGGAAACACCTATGTTTTGTGCTACAGAATCTATGAATTATAATGTTTGAATTTTTAGGACTCTTTGAGTTGAATTATCCATGTATAAATTATCCCTGAATTAGGATGAAACACTATCAATGACTATTATGAATTATAGGGAGTTCGTTTTAATTGTAAGTTGAGAATTTTGCTTGAGGGCAAGCAAAAGCTTAAGTGTGGGGGTATTTGATAAACCGAAATAGTAACATATTTTAGGCCCACATTTAGTATGCTTTTGGATGAATTATCCCTTATTTTATGTAATTTGGTGCTCTTAATCCTTTCTTTTCATGATATATACTCAGGAAAGCACCAGGGGATGAAAAGAACGTAAAACAGGCTTAAAATGGGACAAATGGGCCAAAGCATGAAATCGACACGGCCTGGACCAAAGATCACACGGCCGTGCCTCACTGATCATCTAGAACACGGTCTTCCCTCGATTCACACGGCCGTGCTTCATTAAAGAAGTCCGAACACGGACTGTCTACGATTTACACGGGCGTGTGCCATTGCCGTGCCTCTGCCGCGGAGAAGAGCAATTTCATTCGGGAAAGGACACTTAGGGAGAAAGAAACGTATTTCAAAAGCCTATAAATACACTCTAAGTATGACCTGAAAGGGGGAGCCCAAAGCCATCGTTTAAGGGCGTCGTGCTAGGCCAGAGAAGGCAGATTTGTGGGGATTCACCTTGGGATAGCCAATTGATTCATCTCGAGAATCCAGAATTCTACTCAAGACGGAGGATCTCCTCTTCAATTCCTTCAGGGGGTTTTAGGGATTTCTTATGTTTTGTGTTATCTTTTCTCTTGAGATGTTTTCCTTTATTGTTATGAACTAAACCCTTCGGATACCCGAAGGGGATGAAACCTATGATGAATCTTGTTATTTGATTATTTGAATTATATGATAAATGCTTAGTTTGTTCTTAATTATGTGAACTTAATCCAAATTTAATGTGCTTAGGTGGAGGAGGAATAGACCCTGCCTAAGAGTAGATCCAACATAACTAAGGGGAGTTGATCGCACGCCTAGAGATAGGGTGACGAGATTTTCCCGGATTAGGGTGAAACCTAATATGGGAATCCACAGATCGATTTACTGCTATTCTAGGGGGTTATTATAAGAGAACGAGAGTTCCACTAATTAACCTAGGGTTAGACGTTATTCGCCTCGAGAGAGGGTTTAATATACGTTAGGGAGTCTTACGGATCAAACTAAGTAAATAAAATCATATGGTTCAGTGATAGATAACAAGTGGAGTCTAGGTGGATTCTTCCTAGGGTATCGTCTAAATCAACTGAGTTTTTCCCAAGTTATTTTCCAAATTCATTCTTCTTTGTCTTATAGTCTTTAGTTTAGTAGTTAATTAATTTAGATTAATAAACAAACTTCACTTATTTTAGGCTAAATAATAAAAAGAAAGTTAGTATTAGTACTTCTAGTTCCTTTGGGTTCAATAATCCGGTCTTGCCTAAGCTATACTACTGTTCGATAGGTGCACTTACCTCAATCGTTGTCAGAGTTAGTTTCCAGGTTCGATCATTCTTTTATAAATTTTAAAACTCTGATTTACAGCGATCAAATATCAACACAAGAATTAAGCACAAATAATTAAGAACAAATCAAGTATTTATCATATAGTTCGGAAAACAATAACAAGATTCATCTAGGTTTCATCCCCCCTTCAGGTATCTGAAGGGTTTAGTTCATAACAATAAAGAAAAACATCTCAAAAGAAAAGATAAAAAAAACATAAGAAATCCCTAAAACCCCCTGAAGGAATTAAAGAGGAGATCCTTCGTCTTGAGTGGAATTCCGGCTTCTTAAGATGGATCAACTGGCTTTCCCTTGAGAGTTTTCCACAAATCTGACCTTTTCGGCTCGGCTCCTTGGCCTAGCTGACCGCCCGTTGACTCCCTCTTCTAGGTTATACTTAGGGTGTATTTATAGGCTTTGGGAATGTGTTTCTTTGCCCCTAAGTATCCTTTTCCGAGTGAAATTACTCTCCTCCACGGCAGGGGCACGGCCATGGCACACGCCCGTGTGAATCGTGGCCAGGCCGTGTTAGACTCCGTTAGTGAGGCATAATCGTGTAGATTGACATCAAGCCGTGTTCTAGTATATTTGAGGAGGAACGACCGTGTGGGCTTTAGTCCAGGCCGTGTCGATTTCATGATCTGGCCCATTTGGCTTGTTTTAAGCCCGTTTCTTGTTCTTTTCATCCTCCAGTGCTTTCCTGAGTATAAAACATGAAAAGAAAGGATTAAGAGCACCTTTTTTACACAAAATGAGGGATAATTCATCCAAAAGTATGCTAAATGTGGGCCTAAAATATGTTACTTTTACGGTTTATCACCTGTGCAGGGATTCGAACACAAAACCTCCACCATAATAACACACCACTTAACCACCAGACCAGCAGGCCTATTCTGATGTAATTTACCCAACATTTAAACTTAAGCCCTTTGCACAAGGTTAAGGATTTATTTATAAAAATACCAAAATTTGCCCAAGTAAGGCTTGAACTTGGGACCTCTCACACACACCCAGAACACATAACCACTGAAGCAGATAGACATTGTATGTCACACATACACGAAATCAAAAATTAAAATTTTAGGGCGTTACATTCACGAACACAGTGCCCTAACTTTTCAAAACCTACATCCAAAAGAGAACATCTCTTCAATGAAATGGTCATACCTTTTTCCCTCCTATGACCAAGTTGCCTCCACTCCAAACGAGTTGACTTCGACTCCGTAACGGACGAGGGACGTCCGATTTCACCGGTCAATGTAGAACCTTTCAGAAAATAAAAATTTCTGGTTCTTTTACCTTTTAACAAAACGAAAGCTCCACGAGATACTTTAATGTCGCTCGACTCGATGTTGATTCTGCATCCTTTCAAGTCTAAAATACTCAAGGAGATGAGATTCTTACATAAATCAGGTACATACCTGACATCTGAGAGTGTCCTAATCATCCCATCGTGTATCCTAATTTTAACAGTGCCAATACCAATTACCTTACTAGATGAATCATTTCCTATGTGCACAGCTCTACCTTCAACCGAATAGTATGTGGAGAACCATTCTCTATTGGGACACATGTGGAAAGAACATCCCGAATCTAGGATCCACTCGGACGTGAGCTTGGAGTTATCGCTCATTGACACTAAAAAGAAATCATCACCGCTTTCATCGGCCAAATTAGCACCAGTTACATCTTCCTCATTACTCTCAGCAGCTCTTTTATTTCGCAGTTTATAACAATCTACTTTGACGTGACCTAACTTTTTACAATAGCGACACCTTTTGTCCCGTTTCTTTGATGCTACCAAAACAGAAGCTTGCCTATCTGCCTTACTATCTAAACCAAACTCATTTTTGAGTTTGTCTTTACTCAACAAATGACCCTTCACATCTTCGAAAAAGAGTGTGTCTCTGCCATAAATCAGAGTCTCCTTGAAAGACTTGTATGAAGGGGGTAAAGAGCATAATAATAGCATAGTCTGATCCTCATCGTCAATATGAACCTCAACATTCTTTAAATCATTTAAAAGAGTAATGAATTGACTGATGTGATCTCTCAGAAGCTCACCTTCGTTCATGCGAAACGAAAATAGACGCTGTTTCAACACTAAACGGTTAGCCAAAGACTTAGTCGCATAAAGAGTTTCTAACCTTTTCCACAAGGCAGATGAGGTCTTCTCCATCAATACCTCCTGCAATACCGTATTCGCGAGGCACAACTAGATTGCAGACAAGGCCTTTTCATCAAGCTCTTCCCATTCTGTTTGATTTAGATTCTCTGGCTTTTTTCCGGTAACAACCTTTTTCAATCCGGTTTGAACTAGAATTGCCATTATCCAAACTTGCCACAGATTAAAATTTGTCTCACCATCAAACTTCTCAATTTCAAACCTTGTTGCTGCCATCTCTGAACAGGATGATATATGAAAATTGAACTAGCTCTGATACCACTTGTTAGGATCGACCCGATTAAGCAACAAGTAAAAAAATAATGGAATAAATTGAGAAATTGAACACACAAATTTAACGTGGAAAAATCCCTCCAAAGAGGACAAAAAACCACGGGTAAAGATAATTTTACTATAATGGCAAAAGAACGAAGAGTACAAAAGATGGAGATAAAAACTAAACCCCAAAAACTCGAAAACAAATAACCCTCAAAACGTAAACACAAAATTCTCTAAATGTGTTATGAGTTCTAATATCCAATAAGTGTCTTTTCTAAGGTTGTAAAAGAACCTATTTATAGGCTAAATTAGTAGGTCAAATAAACTATGCTAATAAATGCTAAATGTATGATACTAATAAATACTAAATCTTCTAGAAAAAAAATATATTTTGTTTAAATTGACTTGCAAGCAATCTCTTAGAATTTGGGTCACACAACTCTAACACAGTACTTGGAAAAAGTTGAAGGCATGAGATGGCGTTCTCAAAAGATGTTGGTAGAACACAACGATTTTAAGGGATGTTGCCAGCAGTGGCTGGCCACTTTAGATGTCGCCGTCATGTGCTGGCGACTTTAGTCAGTAGGTGGCAACTTTGATAAAGAGATTCTGAGTTGCACGGGTTCATTAGAAGTTTCACTAGCTAATTGGTTGATTGGAAAATTTGGAGCAAAATTCGGTGCAAAGATTAAACATAGAGATTCCTGAGTGATTAGGAAATTCATAGCAGGATTCTCACGTTTGTAATGAAAATTTTGTCTTTGTAAAGTTTGAAGATGCAATTTGCTTACATAACGGTTTCATTCTACTTCGGAAGGAATTATATCATAACTTTTTTGAAAAGAAAAACCACTTTGTAGTAAAAATTTAGATACAATTGGCATACCAATAGGATTATATGCATGTTTGAATAGAGATTTTACATGTTATATAACGAGATCTAGCATTTGTTATAGATTCTTAGGTTATTTAATTGGATCTAGCTTTGTTGTAGATTCTCAGTTTATATGTAACATAGGTTTAGCCTGGACGAGTAACCTGAGGTGATTTCAGCTCGGACGAGAAACTTAATTCACCCATGTATCCAAGTCCGTTTTACTAGAGTTTCATTGGACAATATGCATTTTAATTGAAATGAGTAACTTGACAAGGTATTGACAATGCAATGATATATATTTATAACTTGATATGTGGCATGTGATTATCTTAATGTTAGTGATATTATTCATGATATGTAAGCATATCTAACCTATTTTATTGTTAATGTTGTCAAGTGCCTAGTTATGCCAATAAATGCGAAGGATAGCAAATTTGAATGCCTAAATGATTGGTAGTTATTATAATTTAAATGATCAAGGTAAATATAGTAATTTCAGTTGAACTTACTAAGCATTGGTATGCTTAGTCTAGTTGTTTTCCTTTCCTTGTAGATCGTCACCTTGTGAAACTTGTCGACTGGATCAGTGTGAACCACACACTATCAAAAGACAATAGAATTACGTTCTTTTGAGTCAAAATTTTGTGGCATGTATATAGGGGCACCTTAGTGTGCAAATGGTCATTTCAGATAGTTGGTTATGTGGCAATTTTGGTATGGTTGAACTTGTGTAATACAATTTCCTTGTGACTTGGTAGATGTATGGAATTGCTAGTATGAGTGATGATATAATCTTCTATGATTTTGTATGTGAAAGATTAAAAAATGAGGTAATTAGTGTAACTAAGTTGATGAATGGTTGGTATTGGTATAATTGAATGTTATGCTTGAAACATAATTGGTGTATGTTTTTGGTTTTGGCTCATACTAAGGTCATATAGGTTCTTGGTGTTCAAAAATGTATAGGTAAGTATGTGTTGAACTTGAATGACATAGTTGATATGTTTAGGTGAACAAATGGATTGATTAAACCTAAATGATGATCATGTATTCAATGTCATGTTAAATGGTTGAATTCAAATGTTATGAACTTGTTTTAGCTTTTTTTTTATATATGTTTTAGTATAGGTGGAATTGACATATGGATGAATGTGATGAAATGTTTTGGTTGGAAACGATTGAATAGGTACCAAATGTGCATTTTGCCAAAAACAAGGGCAATGTCGCAACCACGAACCCCCAATGTTGTGGCATAGGCTGATAGTAAGTGATGTAGTGACGTCATGATGCCTGAAGTTGCGAGGTGACTCACTGAGTTGGCGATATCGCGATGAGGAGACCATGAAGTCGCGATGTCGGACCAAGATTTTGAAAACTTTACAATTTGGTCCTAAATCACCCTCAGGTCAACAAAAGAGCTTTTGTAAGCTCATGTGGGACTCAGAAATGATTATTTAGCTTAACATGAATGTGGTTTACACTTAATTACATGTATGAATGATCAAATAGTGTATAATTATTTGTAGTTGCTCTGACAACAAATGTAGCATATTGTAGCTTGGACCCAATGATTAGGTTGGGCAAAGGGTGTTACAGAGAGAGAGAGAGAGAGAGAGAGAGGGAGGGGTGAGTGAGCGAGTGAGTAAGTGACTGAAAGTGAGAGATATTTTGGAGCAAGAAAGGTAAATAATAGTAGAGAATATTAAGACTTTCTAAGTAACTAAGAATTAGCTTTTTAACCGTTTTAGTTATCCCAAGTCACTATGCTAGGTTAATTTTGTATTGTATTTTGTTTGAATTAAATAAGGTTAAATCGCTATTTGGGGCTTGAAATTGTTTTCACATTGGGGCCCAAATGTGAGAATAATTTTCAAATTTAGTACCTAACTTTGTGGTTTTTATTTATTTGGAATTAACCGTGCAAAAACTAAAAATTGTAATGTTGCTAAGTACTCATTGATAAGTTGCACATTCAATTTTCCAATGATTTCATATTTTTAATAGATATGTAAAAGACAGATAATTGAACCAACACTTTTATTTTTTATAGTTACAAATTTAGGGGAGATGATTGGATTTTTAGGGAACATTAGTGTTAGCATTGAACAACTTTATCACTTCAACTATGACTATATCACTCAAAATAAATTAATTTAATTGCTTGAAATCGTCCTTTCAATTAGTAAACTTTTGTTATGTACCTTAACATATGCAAAAATAAAAGTTCTTATCTTGAGACTATAACATCCTATCTAAAGATAAACTTTGTATGTAAAATACCTGTTATTGATGCATAAATGTGTCTTCTGAGAAGTCATAATTAATCTTTTGAATAGAATGTTTACATAATAATAATAAAAAAAAAATCCCTTTTCAAAAGAAACTGTCACCTAAATTTGAAAGGAAAATAATTGTTAATAGTGAACAATTACTTACGAATTTTGGCAACGCCAATTTTATCTTGCTCAATTAATTTTTTTCCCTTTTCCCTTTCTTATTATAAAGTTTTAAATACAAAAAGAAAAAAGTATGAAAGAAATTACTTGAATTCTAATGTAAAGCATTTATATATAATACAAATTTATGCATAAATAATGCCTCCGAATGCTCAGAATTAACCTTTCATAGTGTACAACATATTAAATACTTTCAGTTTTGAATTGGGGACTTGTATTCTAAATTATATGCTACTCAACTTCCTTTTCCACGTTCTTTTACAACTCTCCCTCGGTAGATCTTTGTTTCTTGAGTTGTAGGAGGCTATCTTAGCCTCCTTCAACAAGGGGCTCTTACTAGTTTGCTCTTGACTTCCATTCTTCTTTTTGTCAAGCTTTTCACCATTCCTTTTTGGGAATTTTATTTGGCGAGTCATCTGAAACAAATGTGACGTAGTACTAATATAATATTGTTTATTCTAAAATCAAATAAAAATAAAAATTAAATGGCTACCAAACCTTAGTAAGTTGCATGTTGAGCCGTAGGAAAATAACATTACAGTGAGCGAAATTGAGTTTCCAAGGGGAAAAAATATCATGTGTATTATCACTATGCTAATGATTTTTAAAGTCTTCTACATCAAGGTGGCCAAAAGAGAATACACTTTTGGCAAGTGAGAAGACTACAATGGTTATATCAACAACACAAAGAGTAGATAACTCACTAGCCTTTTTGAAAAGACTACACTGACACTATGAAAAGATTACTCTGAGGTTTCTATCATTGTAGACACCCTTTTTTGTCCGAGCCCAATTAAAGGCTCATTTGTTCCCTTAAAATTTTTGTTCCCTTAAAACAATATATATACATAAAATGAAATGAAAGAAAAAAAAAAAGGAGGCTTGTAATATTCTTTTTTTTAAAGGTAAAAAAAAAAAAAACAACAAGTATGCTATTTTTTTTTTCTTTTTGCCATAGACATGTCATAAGGGATCGGATTTTGGGCTCCGTTGAAAGGGACGTCACCGAACCGTCGGTCCTCTGCCCCTAGGAGCCCCAAAAATCCCTTTTTTTCCCTTTCCCTTTCTAGAATAAAGGTTTTTTTTTAAAAAAAAGGTTTTATCTTGGGAAAGGTGTCGAAACTATTTTTTTGAAAAACGGGAATAGACTTTAAAAATATGGAATGGAGTCGCCACCGATCTTTTATTCGAGGTGTGATCGGATCACCTTGAGATGGATTATTTTAATAAAACATTTTGATTTATTAAAACAATAATTTTGGTCTACGAAATCTAAGAAAATAGGTTCGGGAGTCGGTTACGTACGAGGAAGGATTAGCACCCTCGCAACGCCCAAAATTGGTACCAAATTGATTAACTAGTGTCCTTATGTTGAAAACTTGAAAATGTTGAAGGTATGATATTTTTTAAAGAATGTTAATTAACTTTGAATTGAATCTCAAGATTCACTCGTTCCAAAGGAATAAAAACATCACATCCAGCACGTTAGGATATGACACGTTTATAGCTCGACACCGAGATCATCTTTGATTTTCAAAATATGCGATTAAAAGGATATTTGGTTATTTGGTCGAACGGAAAATTGACACCCAGCACGTTAGGGCGCAATTCCTCGAACTTCCAAACATCAAATATTGCCTAGTTTTAAAAACTTTTAAATAAGCGATTTTAAAATCAACTCAAAATGTATTTTATTTGGTATACACGTAATAAAATGAAACATTTAGTAAAGGCTCGAATACATTGGAATTTGAGACATAAAACAATAACGAGTAGCACAAGCATAGCATTAAGCAGGAAGTAATATGCAAACTCAACATTATAAGAATGAACGTAATTATAGACATAATTTAACGCACAAATATACAATAACGATAACCGCATGATTAAAAAGACATATTAACAATCAAAGATCAATAAACTACAAGATACAATAATTCTACATAATTTGTAATGGCAAATTAATATAAAACAAAATTTTGAATGCTAACAAATGGGTTTAAAATAAAGAAAGTGGAAATAGAACAGAAATTAAAGGCTAAATTAAAATCAAATAAAACTTGATTAAAAAACAAACAAAATGCAGACTAAAGGGAAATTACCCATCTCACAGAAACGCGTGGATCCTCCTCGGGTCGGGTCAACGCGGGGATCTAAAGGGGCAAAACGATGCCGTTTTAAGGCTTAATATCCCGCCCCTAAACGACGTCGTATCGATCGACCTTAAATAGCAAAAATGTTAACAAAAAATCATTTTTAAAAACATTTCTAAAAAAGAAGAAGAAGAAAATGCTCTGAAAGCTATCTGGAGCTCCGATCAAGCTTCGTCACCGAGCCACCGTGCTCCGCCACCGTCCACCGTCGTGCGCGGTGGTCAGAGACCCCAACAGTTGGCCATTTCAGACCCTTTAGGCACCATAAACGCGAATACAGACACCATTTTACAAAAATCCCCCTCCCCGAAATCCAGAGGAGATCAAATGACCCCTCGGATTCTGCTTTCCAATCGTTAAGAAAAAGGTAAGAATACCTCTTCCCCTCCGTTTATACTATACTTGTATATAGATCCTGACAGAAAATAGATTAGAAATATCATGAATACCTTAAAACCCACTGTTCTTTGAGTTTTTATATTTGTATTTGCTTGTCAAAAATCGTGAAGAGGCTTACAACTGTTTTTCTTCAATTTTTATAACCAAATTCAGAAATTAAAATAAAAATAAAAATACAATCGTTTATTCTTGCTGCGCTGTGTTTTTTGTTGTGTTGTGCAAGTACGGAAGCATGCGTGGCTGTACGGAGGCCGTACGCGCGGACGTGGCGAGCTCGTTGGGGAGAAGCTTGCGGCGCTGCTTTGGATTGCGGTGCTGGAGAAAACAGAAACCCGTAGGGTTTCTGTTTTGTTAGGGTTAGTGGGCTAGGATGGTATTTGGGTCTGGGCCTTGATTTAATTTGGGCCTGTACTTTGTAATTTGGACTGTTGAAAGACTTTAAATTTTTTTATTTGGGTTTTCATTAGTTGATTGGGCCCCGGGCATAAATGGGCTTCTACAGCTGCCCCTCTTTGCTCGTTGTCGTGAAACGAGAATGGAGCAAAGACTTCAAAAAGGACCATTTTTGCCCGGTCTTCGAATCTTTAACTTTTTTCAGTGCTTTTCTTCTTCGAGTAGCTTCATTCCATCCCATTGCATCTTCAGGGGTATAAGAACTAGCGCTTCGATCCACTCCGATGTAATTTCAGAGAGAAGAGATTTGTAACTTCGATCTACTCCGCTGGCACTTCAGGGAAATAAGGGTTGATCCTCCTTGTAAACTCAGGGAGAAGCGATTTGTAGCCTCAACCTACTCCACTGGAACTTCGAGGAGATAAGAATTGTGGTCTTCGATCTGTTTCACTACTGCTTAGTGAGATAAGATCGCCATCCTTAATCGATCCGCTCCACTACCGCTTAGGAGACAAGATATGCAATCTTGACTACTACCACATACGCTCAAGGATGCGGTGGTATCTTCGACCGCTTCACTACAAACTCGGGAAGACAAGATCGCTATCTTCAATCTGCTCCATCGCAAACTCGGGGAGACAAGATTTGATGTCTTTGATCCGCTGCAACCGGAATCTTCGGGAATGCCGGACCGCTATCTTCAATCTGCTCCACTACAAACTCGGGGAGACAAGATCGATGTCTTCGATCCGCTCCACGCAACTTCGTAAATGCCGCACTGTTATCTTCAATATGCTCCACATCGCAAACTCTCGGGGAGAAAGAATCCGATGTCTTCGACCGCTCCCGCAACTTCGGGAATGCTAGATCGCTATCTTCAATCGCTCCACTGCAAACTCGGGAGACAAGATCGATGTCTTCGACCGCTCCCCGCAACTTCGGGAATGCCGGATCGCTATCTTCAATCGCTTCCATCGCAAACTCGTGGAGACAAGATCGATGTCTTCGACCGCTCCCGCAACTTCGGGAATGCGGATCCGCTATCTTCAATCGCTTCCATTGCAAACTCGGGAGACAAGATCTCGATGTCTTCGACCGCTCCCGCAACTTTAGGATCGCCGGATCGCTATCTTCAATATGTTCCATTGTAAACTTCGGGGAGACAAGATCGATGTCTTCGACCGCTCCCCGCAACTTCGAGGAATGTCGACCGCTATCTTTAATCGCTTCCATTGCAAACTCTCGGGAGACAAGATCGATGTCTTCGATCCGCTCCTGAAACTCGGGAATGCCGGATCTACTATCTTCAATCGCTCCCATCGCAAACTCAAGGAGACAACATCTTATGTCTTCGATCCGCTCCTGAAACTCGGGAATGCGGATCTGCTATCTTCAATCTGCTCCATCTGCAAAACACAGGGGAGACAAGATCGATGTCTTCGATCCGCTCCTCGCAACTTCGGGAATGCCGATATGCTATCTTCAATCGCTTCCTTTGCAAACTCGGGGAGACAAGATCGATGTCTTCGATCCGCTCCTGTAACTTCAGGAATGCCAGATCTGCTATTTTTAGTCTGCTCCACTGCAAACTCAGGGAGACCAGACTAATATCTTCAATCTACCTTAATACACTATCCTCTTGAGGACATAACTTGTAGAATGGGTACATGCTTATGTCTAATAATTAGGATGCCATGATCGAAATAAGTCAAATGCTCCTATTTAGACATGCTATGATATATAAATGCAAAAATGTTATGAGAATGATTCCTATTTCAGGTGTCATCATTCATTGTTTATCAGGGCTTTATCACTGACGTATTGTGATGTCATCTTGTTCGGCTGGTATTCTCAGCAGAAAATCCGAGAAAATTATTATATTTTGTTCAACAGATTTGCCCCACTGTAACTTCAGGGTTCATCTCATTGTGACTTAGGGGTACAGGATCTGAATCTTTTCCCATCCATCCCATTACGACTTCCAAATATAAGATTTGTTTCTTCTTCAATCCATCCCATGACTTGTATCATTTTCCATCCATACCACCGCAACTCAGGGGTAGAGGACTGTTACTTGTTCAATCAACTGATCGCTCCCCAGGTGACCTAACCACATGTGTATGCATGATATTTGCATGGATGCAGAATATCATTTTTTCTTGCGAATGATTTCCCTTTTACGCTTGGGTTAACATTGCCCATTTTTCGTTAAGATCGTATCACTGACGCAATATCTTGTCACTTTGTTCAACCACCATCTTTGACAAAAATCCGAAGAGAAAATCTCAGTTTAGACTCTTGCTTAAACTTGGTGAGTTTTAAACAAAAGTCCCGTTTCAAATTCTTGTATTATTCAGAAGCTTCCAGAGTAATATGCGAAACCCTTTTTATAAAAGTGTTATTAGTCCAATAATCGTTATTTCAATGCAAAATGCTTGAAAAAGATCATAACAATGGACAAGGAGGAAATTAATTAGGAGCATAGCTCGAAACAAATAAGTTAAGCAAAGTTAGCAAATGCAATCGAAGGAAATTTATTGTGAACATTTTTTGAAAAGAATAATATAATCACAAATAACAAATTTAAAATGGGTAAAATGGAAACTAGGTGCCCCAGATATTGCAGCCTGAGCTTCTCTGTTCAAACCTCTTGAGAACCATTTTAACCTCGATATGCGTTTAGGGGATCCGGAGTACTTTGTCGATGCCCCAAGACGTAGCATACTTCTTCATTGTTAATTCAGGCATAGCAAGATCTGTCAGATGCCCCACTTTGATCAAAATTTGAGCCGCCCTTTTCGGGTTTTCAACTCAAATCCCCTTTGGTCTCAAGGCACCCTTTGCGGGTTTTCGCCTTGGCCTCTCCTTTTCTTTCTTATTTTTGATTGAATTTTTTTTATTTTTTGATTTTTTTTGGTCTCAAAGTGCTCCTTTGTGGGTTTTCACCTTGGCCTCTCCTTTTAGACAGAACCTGAATTCACCAACTTGAGCATGTCCTTGCCATCCATCTTGGTCAAAGTTAATGACCTTCCAGAACAAGCCTTCTTCGGCACATAAGGTTTTTCCAAAGTTGGCATTTACTTTCCTCTGAGGTCCTTTTGTTTACGAAGGATCCTTCTTAATGCCATGTCCCCATCATGAAGTTCTCTTGGGTGAACCTCTTTGTCATAAGCTCGTATCATCCATTTTGAATGCTTTCAATCAGGCTTACTGGAGACATTCTGCTTCATCCAATTCTTAATTCAATCAAAGCTTGGAGAAAAGGAATTTTAACTTCCAACAATTGTTTCCCTTTCATAAACCAATGAGAAAAATGTTGCCCTGGTGAAGGTCCTGACCAACGTTCAAGAAACATAGAGGGTAAATGGTAACTTCTCTATGCCAACCTTTACAAGTCTCAGTCATTTTTCAAAAAAATTTGAATGGTTTTTTTGGCTACCTTTGCTGTACTGATATGGTGTCTGATCTTTGAACAGACTGTAAATCTTTGACATTGTGCAATTATGTTTCTTTCTGACATTCTTTATTGCCACTTTTTTTGAATTTGAATTTGAATTCGAATTTGGATTTGGATTTGGATTTGGATTCGGATTTGAATATGAATTTGATGGTTGTTGACTTTACAACTTTGGTATATGAAGCGACCTTTACCCTCTTAGTGAAGTAATTGACAACCACAAAGATGAATTGGTGTCAGCTAGATGCTTTTGACGAGATCGGCATCATAATATCTATGCCCCACATATAGAAAAAAATGGAGGAGGCACATAAGTCCTGTCTTCCTCAATTTGGCATTTAATGCAATTTCCCTTTCTGGGTAGACCAGTAGCTCGAACCTCTTGATTAGCCTGGCCATTGTAGAACCATTAACATGGGTTCCAACCTTATCAACATCCCCATGTTTTAGTAATCTGGCGTGCCTTGATATGATCGTGCGAAAACATCTTTGAATTCTTGAAAATATCTCAATGATGTCTCGCCTTATTTTTGTGGTGAGCTAGGTTTCGATCTTCACCTTTTTCCTAAACTCGCAATGTCCACTGACCCTTTGTAAGGTAGAGTCTATTTTCATCTTGGTCTACCATCCTTAACAAATCAAAAGATAGGCCACAATCTCTATCATCTTCAAAGTCCTTAGATCCCTTAGACCCATATCTTATTCAAAAAGGGAGTCAGTAATAGCGTCGCTCATGTCTTGATATCTGGGTACCTATTGGAGGCAAATTCCAAAGAATAAATGATTCTAAGGATGATTATTTATGTGGTATGATCATGAAAGAATATTCCAAAGAACCAAAGAATGTATAGTATGACAAAGAATAAAAATATTTACTCAGAAAGATGCATTTTATTGAAATAAAAATTCTGGACGCAAGCCTATTTCACAAAAGAAATCTTATTGCTTCTAGGCTTAAAGCAACAAGTGCGTTTTGTACATTACTCTGAGTAAGCTCTAAATACTACTGGAACTTCTTCCGCAGTCCAATTGTCCAAAACGCTCCCAGGTTCATATTTCTGCATTTGGCGCGTCATCTAACTTCACAATACCCATGTTGAGGAATTTTTCCACCAATTTCTTGAAAGCAAGGCAATTTTCTATCGAATGCTTTGTGATCCCCGCGTGGTATTCACACTGGTCATTTGGGTCATACCATTTTGGGTATGGAGGTTACATCGGTTTCGGGTGGTGGGGGGACACAACGTGCGCATCAAACAAAATTTGGTACAACTCCCTATACGTGATTGGGATGGGTGCGAACTGGGGTTTTTCTGAGTTTGGTCTTGGATTGGGTTCTTGCCTTGAGGAAACCTGACGGCTAGTAATTACCGTCCTTGGCTGGCCTACTGTGATCAGCTCTGAGTGACCCTTGCTATACCTACTCGTACTATTCACTTCCCTTTCCTTTTTCTTCGGGACCTTTGAAGTCCACTCTCCCCTTTTCTTTGTTTCTGCCAAAACAACCGGTTTAGCTCGATCATCTTTCGGGTTAAAACCTGAGCGCATCGGGAAGTTTAACAGGGCCAAGGTATCAGTCTGACATTGGGGTCCGATAATGACGGGTACCCCATGCGAATGCACGTCTGGTTGGGCTGGGATACTTATTGGGGAATAAACGATGTCTTCATCATCAATCACACTGTTGACCACTGGGCCACTCCTTTTTTCAAGTCCTCCGACCAGTAATTGGGTTAACTGGCACATCATATTCGTTTGATCTCGCATATCCTGTTGAATTTTGGCCAACTGCTCTTGCATCAGTATTTGCCTTTGCTCTAATCTCTCCAACCTTTGTTTCATGTCTTCTAGGTTAACTGAAATAATTTTTAATTTATCAGAGCCTTTCTTCAAATTTTAATGCATATGATGCGATGTAATGCAAATGCATGAAATGCAATGCAAATGCATGGAATGAATGCAAAAAGAAAGAGAGGCGTTGATTATGAATTCAATTCCATTAGAAGAACTTTTCTAGAAAATAAATTTCTTTACATAAAACGGATTGCATATGCGGCTTTGTCCTCATAGTTCAGGTGAAAACACCAATCCTTTTCTTTGTATCCGGATGTTATGGTCGTGTCCCGTGAACTTTCTCAATAGATGCCTCTTCTAGCTCCTTGTTGCTTGGTCCAGGTCGTACCTCTTCACTCACTTATCCTCCGCGATGTTCATAAGCTGCTTTAAGAAAATTGAGACCTGATGACTCTCGAATAATCCTTGTCGGCTGGAATCCTCGGGCAAAGTCTTGTATTCTCCTGCGGGCTATCAACCTTCTCTCGTTGTTTACCTGGACTATGTTCGAACGATCGTATTATAATCCACTTTGTCAAGTAACCCATTTCCTTATGACAAACTCTTCTATTTAGCAATCGAATATGAATCAACACCTCCTTTCTAAGATGATGCGATGCAAAGCAATGCAATCATAAACAACACAAAACACATTAGCACAAGAAAAATAAACAACCAAAATAGATTACCTAAATGGGTGACCACTAGGGTTCGGCGTGGCTCTACCTAGGGTTAGCTCTTAGGGTTCACTATATGTGGTTTGGTTCTAACGAGAGGGTACCTGAACCAGCAGATTCCTCAATCCTCACCCATTATAGGCTCATATGGATCAAGTTCGGTTCAGGGGAATACATTTCCCTATGGCCATGCGGAGATGAAAATCTCATGAAGCATAGGTACGGATATATCCCGGAAGTAATCCACTAGCCCATGCGGAGGTGAAAACCTCACGAAGGCATAGCTTCTTACTCCCACTTAAAGGTGTGACCACAACGGTCATGCAATGCAATGCCAAAGTATTTTATGAGACTCGACATTATTGCAATCATAGCACAAACAAATGCATCAAAAGAAACATGATTTTTCAAAATAATTTTCCAAATTTCCAATCGAAAGGACAAAAATTAATCAATTTATGGCCTGACTCTCAACCAGTCCCCAGAGGAGTCGCCAAGCTGTCGAAACCATTTTTATGAAAAACGGGGATCGACTTTAAAAATATGGAATGGAGTCGCCACCGATCTTTTATTCGAGGTGTGATCGGATCACCTTGAGATGGATTATTTTAATAAAACATTTTGATTTATTAAAATAATAATTTTGGTCTACGAAATCTAAGAAAACAGGTTCGGGAGTCGGTTACGTACGAGGAAGGATTAGCACCCTCGCAATGCCAAAAATTGGTACCAAATAGATTAACTAGTGTCCTTGTGTTGAAAACTTGAAAATGTTGAAGGTATGATATTTTTTATAGAATGTTAATTAACTTTGAATTGAATCTCAAGATTCACTCGTTCCAAAGGAATAAAAACATCACATCCATCACGTTAGGATATGACACGTTTATAGCTCGACACCGAGATCATCTTTGATTTTCAAAATATGTGATTAAAAGGATATTTGGTTATTTGGTCGAACGAAAAATTGACACCCAGCATGTTAGGGCGCAATTCCTCGAACTTCCAAACATCAAATATTGCCTTGTTTTAAAAACTTTTAAATAAGCGCTTTTAAAATCGACTCAAAATGTATTTTATTTGGTATACACGTAATAAAATGAAACATTTAGTAAAGGCTCGAATACATTGGAATTTGAGACATAAAACAATAACGAGTAGCACAAGCATAGCATTAAGCAGGAAGTAATATGCAAACTCAACATTATAAGAATGAACGTAATTATAGACATAATTTAACGCACAAATATACAATAACGATAACCGCATGATTAAAAAGACATATTAACAATCAAAGATCAATAAACTACAAGATACAATAATTCTACATAATTTGTAATGGCAAATTAATATAAAACAAAATTTTGAATGCTAACAAATGGGTTTAAAATAAAGAAAGTGGAGTTTGAAACCAACGATTTATGAAACAATTTGGACAATAAACTACAATTGATATAATAATTATCTATTTATATAGATTTAACATAAAATATATGTATAGATTTAAAAGAAAATACATACATAAAATTATATGAAATTAAGAATATATATACATAAAGTAAGATAGTTTTAGTACAAATTATATATATATGTGTATAAAGTAATAATATATAAGAGTATTTAAATTAAAAATTGTACAAAATATTAAAACAAAGAGACATATAAAAGAATATTTTGAAATCAAATATTTATACAATAGATTAAAAACATATATAAATAGAAGATAAATCAAATTAAATCATTGTAAAATCTATTTCAAAATAATTCTATTAAAATAAGCTTATAAATATGAATAATAAATAAGTTTTATAAACAAAAACTAAAAAATACCTAATTGAATTAAGAATAAAATTAACAGGCTATTTTATAAAAACTTATTTAAACAGAGTTAAGGACCAAATTAAAATACGCATAAAAAGTTAGGGATTAAAAACGCAATATTCCCAGTCGCGCAAACGCTGCGTTTAAAAGGGGACTAAAATGGAAACAGAACAAAAATTAAAGGCTAAATTAAAATCAAATAAAACTTGATTAAAAAACAAACAAAATGCAGACGGACCTAAAGGGCAATTAGCCCATCTCACAGAAACGCGCGGATCCTCCCCAGGTCGGGTCAACGCGCGGATCTAAAGGGGCAAAACGACACCGTTTCAAGGCTTAATACCCTGCCCCTAAACGACGTCGTATCGATCGACCTTATATAGCAAAAATCTTAACAAAAAATAATTTTTAAAAACATTTCTAAAAAAAAAAGAAGAAGAATAAAATGCTCTGAAAGCTATCTGGAGCTCCGACCAAGCTCCGTCACCGAGCCACCGTGCTCCGCCACCGTCCGCCGTCGTGCACGGTGGTCGAAGACCCCAACAGTTGGCCATTTTAGACCCTTTAGGCGCCATAAACGCGAATACAGACACCATTTTACCAAAATCCCCCCCGAAATCCAAAGGAGATCAAATGACCCCTCGGATTCTGCTTTCCGATCGTTAAGAAAAAGGTAAGAATACCTCTTCCCCTCCGTTTATACTATACTTGTATATAGATCTTGACAGAAAATAGATTAGAAATATCATGAATACCTTAAAACCCACTGTTCTTTGAGTTTTTTTATTTGTATTCGCTTGTCAAAAATCGTGAAGAGGCTTACAATTGTTTTTCTTCGGTTTTTATAACCGAATTCAGAAATTAAAATAAAAATAAAAATACAATCGTTTTTTCTTGTTGCGCTGTGTTTTTTATTGTGTTGTGCAGGTACGGAGGCATGCGTGGCTGTACGGAGGCCGTACGCGCGGACGTGGCGAGCGCGTTGGGGAGAAGGCTGCTTGCGGCGCTGGAGAAAACAGAAACCCCTAGGGTTTCTGTTGTGTTAGGGTTAGTGGGCTAGGATGGTATTTGGGTCTGGGCCTTGATTTAATTTGGGCCTGTACTTTGTAATTTGGACTGTTGAAAGACTTTAATTTTTTTATTTGGGTTTTCATTAGTTGATTGGGCCCCGGGCATAAATGGGCTTTTACAAAAGGTTTTGGTTTTTTTTTTTAAAGGAGAAAGTTTAGATTTTTAAAAATAAAAATAGATTTTGGTTTTTTTAAAAAGGAGAAAGTTTAGATTTTTAAAAATAAAAATATGTTTTTTAGTCATTTTAAAACAAAGTTTTGATTTTTTTCAACTATTTCGAAATAAAAGCTTTGATCTTTAAGAAAAGTAGTGATTTTTAAAAAGGAAAAAAAAAGAGTTTAGATTTTTAAAAATAAAAAAAATTGTCATTTTAAAGGAAAATTTTAAAATTTTAAAACAAAGTTTTGATCCTTTTCAACTATTTCGAAATAAAGCTTTGATTTTTAAGAAAAGTAGTGATTTTTTTAAAATAAAACTTTAATTTTGCAAAAAAAAAAAAAAATCCGCCACCGTATGCTGTGGTTCCACCACCGGAAGCCAGAAAGCTGTTGGGCTCTCCGGTGATAGAGCCATGGCCAACATAGAAGGATGAATAGAAGGAGGAAGAGTTTTTTTTTTTTTTTTTGTTTTTTTTTTAAATGAGATTAAAATGAAAGAATGAATAGATTTCTCCTACTTATAGGTGCCAAAATGGATAATTTATTCTCATCCCTCTTACTTTTTAAATTTACAAAAAAAAAATACACCATTTTTTGCAGTGCCGCCCTCACTCTCTGGCCTATTTACACCAGTAACCCTTTTGTTTATTCAAACCTTCGGTTTAATCTGAAATTTCAAAACTAAAAGCAATTTAATTGCTACATCAGTCCTCTGTCTTCCACATTTTTTATCTTTTAGTCCCAAAATTAAGTTATGTCATTTTGTTTCCACATCTTCCCTGTCATTTACATTTATATCTTATATATTTAATGTCAATTGTGCACTTTATTTTAATTTTTTATATTTATTCACACTTGTATAAATTTTATTTATTCTTATTTCATCTTTATTTATTTTCATGTCTATTTATATTCATGTCTTTTTACACATCCCCCTTACATACATTTTAATATTATTTATTTATGTTACTTTGATTCTTTTATTGTATTATGAATAAGGTGTACTATTGTTATTATTATTATCATCATGTCAATTTTTTATTTATTTCATTTATTTAAGTTTTCTTTTTATTATTTCCCTTTTTTGAAAGAGTTTTAACTTTTCATTAACTTTAGTCAATTTAATTAATTTTCCTATTTTATTACTATTCGTTTTAAAAGGTGAAACTTTAGATCATTTTTTTATCCTATAAATGTTGACATGAAGTTAGTTAAGTAGGTGTTACATTTTAATGAAACCAAAAGATTTTTTTACATTTGAATTTAGGTTAATCTTTAAGATCTTATCTACCATTTACCCTAGAAAAATTATAAATAATATGTAGGATATTTTTTAGGGTTTTAAACTAATCTTAAATATCGTATAGGATTTTTTTTAGGGTTTTAAACTAATTTTAAATAATATGTGTAAATATTCTTCAGAACTTTGTTCAATATTAAAACTAAAGATTTTTGTAGGTGAATTGTAAATCATGAGTAGGTCTTCCTAAGTATTTTATTTTAGAAACATTTTTAAAAAGCTAATAAATGTTAATTAAGATATATTATTTTAGGATTATGACAAATTTAAACCTTAGATCAAGAATTTTATAGTAAGATAAATCATAAACCCGACATAGGATACTTTCGTAAGATCTTGATAGGTTGAGCATTATTAATTAAATCTTTTAAAAGATAATCATAATAAAAGATCGAATAAGTTGTAGATGGATTTTAATATTTCTCTTAATTCATTGGTAATTTCTAGGTTTTTTTAGAATTCTAAGATAGAATTAATTTTAGGAATTGAAGGTATTTTACTAGAATTATTTAGGTATCCTTTAGGGTTCCCGTTAAAAATAAAAATCTCTAATTTAAGTTTCAAATTAGATTAGTTTGGCAAACACATCTTAATAGAGTTAGAAGTAAACCAGAGGCATTTTCTTTAGAGTTTTTTATTTAAGATTTCCATAGGGTTTTAGCCTAGGTTAAGACATTAATATGCTTAAATTAATAATAAAAAAAAACTGGCTCCCAAGACCCCTTAGAACTATCCTCGAATAGGCGTTGTGAGGGTGTTATAACCTTCCCCACACGTAACCGTACTCCTGAACTCGAAATTTGGTGATGAGATCGAGTCTAGACTTTTAGGACTTTTCGTAGTATTAATTCTAGACTTTTAGATGATAGGTGGCTAACCAACATAGCCCTAATTGGTTAGTGGCGACTCTACGTTAATTTAGGCCCTCCGTGTCTAGCTTTGCTTACTAGGCCCCCGTACTCTTATGTAGGCAACGTTATGACAATCATCTTTTATTTTCACCATTTTAATCTATTGGCATCCTAAGATTTTCCTCACCACGTCTAAAACTAACAAACAACGAGAGAGAGAGAGAGAGAGAGAGAGAGAGAGAGAGGTGTCTTGGAGCAGGCAAGAATATTAATATGAGAAAATATTAGATTTTATGGGTAACTAAGAATTAGCTTGTATTGTGGTATGGTTGGGCCTGGTATGGTTTTGTTTTGTTAACTGGATTGTGATTAAAGAAAAAAAGAATTAGCTTTTTAACAATTTGAGTTATCCAAATTCACTATGTTAGGTTATGTACCACCCTATACCCGGCCTGGTCGCCAAGTCTGAATGTTAGAATACCACACCACCGTGTCATGTCATAACCAACAAGTAAAAGCTCATTCCAACAAAACATTCATCAGTTTGCTATTCGCATCGGTCTTAAGTCACTTATACTAGCTAGTTATCATTATCATGTGCTAAACTTACATTAAATAGTCTTATAAACATATTAAAACATGCATAAGGTCCATTCAGTAAAATTCTCAAACCATGTCCGTAGGTATCGATATTTTCTTTAAGTGGTATCGATACCACCTGGTAAAACGATACCAAATTTGCATTCTGTTTCTCGATTAAAAATCAAAGTCTCGAAAATTATCGGTACCTGTCATGAAGTATCGATAAATTTACCCCGAATATCGATACTCGAGCAAAGGTATCGATACCAAATCTCTATTCTGACTTCCTGCATGTTTCAAAACACAGAGGTATCGATTTTAAAACCCGATTATCGATGCCTTTGCTCCAGACCTCAAAAATGCAGCATACATATGCAATTAATCCATACCAATTTAGTTTCTAAACACCATACATAAATTACTTCGACAAATAATCATTCAAGGACCTAATTAACAATTCAATATCGCAAAATTGTGTTCGAGCAGGTAACGTCAATCCATCCTCATGTTCATGAACTTGAGCATAATAATAACATGTAATCCTAATAAACCAAACCAAAAACCAGCATAATGTCTAGAAGTTAATATGGCTATAAACAAGTCTACCACATTGCCTTTTTCCCCAAAACGTAAATAAATGTAGAACACCTACAAAATAATGCAAAAGTTTTGCTTAGATCATCTATCGGAATCACACGCTCACACCGGCTCACGTTTTAAGTGTCGATTTTAGGTATTGGAATTCGCGTTGTTGGATTCGCATAAAAAACGATCACCTGTGTAAGGAAAACCCAAAAAAAAGTTAACGACGCAATATTGAAAAATGGACTATCGACACCACACAGCCGTGTGACAGACCGTATGGGCCACACAGGCTCGGCCAGTTAGGCTATCTGGGCCAAACGGGCATGTGTTAGGCCATGTGGACCACACAAGTTGGGTCAGTTGGGCCGTGTGGGCCAAATTTTTGAAACTTTTTACCCAGCGTCGTAATTATTTGTGATTCTAGCCACATTGTAGGGTTCGTTCTGTATAAAATGACTCTGAAACATGAAATTTGATATACTGATTCTGTGTGATATGGTTGTTGTATGTGTTTTAATTACTAGCATGTCTAATATGCGACATTCGTAAATGATATAAAATCTGGTAATTCTGATAGCATGTTTGATGAGAAAGGCATGCATAACATATGTGCTGATAAACCATAATTTACACATATTTTAACCCCATGCTTAGCTTACTTTTGGATGAATTTTGATTGAATTTGATGAATTCGATGCTCCTAATCTCTTAATTTCATGTTTTATACTCAGGAGAGCTTAGTAAGTCGAAAAGGACGAGAAACGGGCCAAAAAGGGGCAAAATGGCCTACATCAAAAATCACACGGCCTGGATTATCGACCACGGGCAGATCACACGGCCGTGTGTAGCAAGCAGGATCAACCACGGCCAAGGGAGTTGATCGCTGTGAATCAGAGCTTTAAAATTTATAAAAAGAACGATCGAACCTGGAAACTAACTCTGACAATGATTAAAGGCAAGTGTACCTATCGAACAGTAGTATAGCTTAGGCAAGACCGAATTATCGAACCCAAAGGAACTAAAAGTACTAATACTAACTTTCTTTTTATTATTTAACCTAAAATAAGTGAAGTTTCTTTTAATCTAAAATTAACGAACTACTAAGCTAAGGACACAAAGATGAAAAAAGACTAAAATTGGTGAGATAACTTTTAGAAAAACTCAGTTGATTTAGATGATACCCTCAGGAAGAATCCACCTAGACTTCACTTGTTATCTATCACTGAACCATATGATTTTATTTACTTAGTTTGATCCGTAAGACTCCCTAACGTATATTAAACCCTCTCTCGAGGCGAATAACGTCTAACCCTAGGTTAATTAGTGGAACTCTCGTTCTCTTATAATAACCCCCTAGAATAGCAGTAAATCGATCTATGGACTCCCATATTAGGTTTCACCCTAATCTGGCAAAATCTCGTCACCCTATCTCTAGGTGTGCGATCAACTCCGCTTAATTATGCTAGATCTACTCTTAGGCAGGGTCTATTCCTCCTCCACCTAAGCACATTAAATTTGGATAAAGCTCACATAATTAAGAACAAACTAAGTATTTATCATATAATTTAGAAAATAATAACAAGATTCATCATAGGTTTCATCCCCTTCAGGTCTCTGAAGGATTTAGTTCATAACAATAAAGAAAAACATCTCAGAAGAAAAGATAACACAAAACATAAGAAATCCCTAAAACCCCCTGAAGGAACTGAAGAGGAGATCCTCCGTCTTGAGTAGAATTTCGCTTCTAGAGATGGATCAACTTGCTATCCCCGAGTGAATCCCCACAAATCGCCTTTCTCGGCCTAGCAAGACGCCCCTAAACGATGGCTTTGGGCCCCCCTTTTTCGGTCATACTTAGGGTGTATTTATAGGCTTTTGAAATAGGTTTCTTTTCCCCTAAGTATCCTTTCCCGAATGAAATTGCTCTTCTCCACGGCAGAGGCACGGCCATGGCACACGCCCGTGTGAATCGTGGCCAGGCCGTGTTTGGACTTCTAATAAGGACACGTTCATGTATATCGATATCAGGCCGTGTTCTAGTATATTGAGGAGGCACGACCGTGTGAGATTTAGTCCAGGCCGTGTCGATTTCATCCTTGGCCCATTTTGGTCCGTTTTGAGCCCGTTTCTCGTTCTTTTTATTCTTGGGTGCTTTCCTGAGTATAAGACATGAAAAGAAAGGATTAAGAGCACCAAATTATATAAAATAAGGGATAATTCATCCAAAAGCATACTAAATGTGGGTTTAAAATATGTTACTATTTCAGTTTATCAAATACCCCCACACTTAAGCTTTTGCTTGTCCTCAAGCAAAATTCTCAACTTACAATTAAAACGAACTTTCTATAATTCATAATTCCTATAAAAAATGTCTTATCATAATTCATAGATAATTTATACATGAATAATTCAATTCAAAGGGTCCTAAGGATTCAAACAATCTAAGTCATAGATTTGTAGCTCAAAAATATAGGCATCTCCCCTTATCTAAATAATTACCTTTAATTCAAAACCGACAAGGATTGACATCCTTACTAGAGATTCACTCAAATCACTCAAAGTGTTTAAGGTTCAGGAAAAAGCGCTCAAAAGTCGAACATGAAAAGTTAATCCCATAGGCTTGCCTAAAAATCAAATCTCCACCACTATAATATGAGATGATGCACAAATCAAAAGGTCTTTAATTAGGGTTGTAACGGGGCTAGGGTTAAGGTGTGGATACAGGCTGAATTAGAAGGTTAAAATCGAGATTGACTTGACAAATTACCTAACTAGAAAAATGAACTAATCCTTAATAATCACATAAACTTGTAATACTAATAATACGAGCTTTTTCTTCAAGATGTGGAATTTAAATATGTAAGCTCACCTAATTATAAGACTAATAATGAATATACTTCGTCGTTTTTTTTTAAGAACAAATCATTAAATATTTACAATAATAAGAAAGTACTTTAACAACTAAAATATAGAACATAGTTAGGTAACCGCTCAAAATCAAATCTCGACAAAAAGGGAGTCAAGGAATGGTGATAACATCTATACAAAGGGTTTTGGGTTAATATTAGCGGTTATGTCAATAAAAAGGGTTTGTTAGGATTAAAAGGGGTTCACTAGGGGTTAATTGTGAAGGTAGGCTTTTAATGGAGTTAGTGGGTTAAACCCTAGGTGCCTTAATCATCTCTGTATATCAAATCATAGGTGTGGTCTTGAAATGTATAAACGAGGCAAGTTCTAGAATAACAAATCAATGTTGACATACTCATAATCAATAAAGTGAGCATGAAAAAGAATATATGCTCTATAAGGCTCAAAATCTCACAAAAATTATGGGTATTTTTGACATCAACCTTGCAAATTTCAAATTTCAAAGTAATATTTAAACTCAGTTCGACAACCTAGAAAATTTTTAATTTCTGCAAAATAGACTTATCATGCTTGATTCTCTAGTATTCTTAGAATTTAATTATCAATGCACAATTATCAATGACTTAATTTAAAACATATCAATAAAAATCATAAATCATTAGAAATTTCATCCTAATTAGTAATATGAGAAAATGACTTAAAAACAAGACTAAATTCAGGATTTTGAGAACAATGCAAAAAGTTTGGCACTTAATTTCAGAAATTTGAGAATAATGAAAAAAAGGTTAGGCACCTTTTTAGGTTGTTCACCCCCCCACACTTAAGATGTACATTGCCCTCAATGTACAAAGTTAGTTAATAACACAATAATACTAAAATCATAAGATATGGGGAGAAGTAAAACTTCTTGAATTATGGATGGATTCCTTGAGATGGAGGTGAAAGATAAGGTGGAGGGTTGCCGGATGACGATCCCTGCGCTAGATGAAGAAATTGGGTATCTCATGGAGGATTAGCTTGAGGATATGATAATAATAATTAAAACTATACTAATCGAATATTTAAAGAAAAGCAAGCTAAAGTGGAGAAAAATAAAGATGAAACTAAAATTAAAAGAAAAGATGGATGGACCGTAGAGTCCTTATTGTTGGGTGTGATTTCTAAGGCTGAGGATATGGTGGTGGTCGTGGCGTGATTCCCTAGCAGACTTTAGAACCTAAAATTAAGAAACTAAGATAAAATAAACTAGATTAAGCAGAAGAGAAGTAAAGATAAGGAAATTTAAGCAAAAGAGAAAAACGAAATAAAAGCTAAATGGCCTCAAATATCCTTGGCTCGTCGAATGATTGAAGCGGCCGGCATGAACTTATATGTATCGATCTCCATGAGGGAGACTGTGCTTGGCTTCTTCCGTTTCTTTGGCATTGTTTTGGTGTAGCTCAAGGGTATAGGGAAAAAGAAAATGAAAAGGTGGAGGTTGAAAGTTAGTGGGAGAAGAGGGAAGGGGGGTTAAATAGATTTTCAAACCTGGTACCATCCCACGCCCGTGCTCCTTAGGCGTGTCGATTCACACGGCCGCCTCGCACGGCCGTGTGTCGAGGGGTGTTGGTTCACCCACGCCCGTTTTACAGATTGCCATGCCCGTTGGTGATAAGTCAGTGTTTTCCACGACTGCGTCGCGCGACCGTGGCATTCTGTCGGTGCCCGTGGGGTGGTGGTTGAAGTCCGTGACTTCGAAGATTTGATTCTCTCTGACTCGTACCACCTCTGCCATGTCAGTACGGCGATTCAGGGCATCCACACGGCCACGACCATGGCCGTGTGCTAGGCCGTGTGGCCTGGAAATCTACACTTTTTGGTTAGTTTAAAGCTATATACTATAAAGAAAGGGTAAAATAGAATAAATAAGAAAAAATAAAAAAGTAAAAGTTAATGGGGTTAGTGCTCGGGTTGCCTCCCGAGAAGCGCTCGTTTATAGTCTTAAGCTAGACTTTCCTCTTGTTTGCATCTTCAGGGTGGTTTGAGGAGTTGGAAGTCTTTCCTCAAGCTATCAGTTTTATCCCCGTGAAAAAGTTTAAGTCGAGATGTGATCATAGTAAAATTACCAAAAATAGGATTACTTACCTCGTCTGTTCCGTATGGGAAAACACTGGTTACCCTAAAAGGTATTTCTTTGTTCGTGTTAGGGTCCGAAGGAGATATTCGAGGATCTGCCTTATCTAACAGTACTTGATCTCCTATTTTGAAGTGATTTGTTGTTCCTATGAGCTCTTCTGGAGGCTCTTTCAGTTTTACCTTGTGTGGTTCCGGTTCTTCATCGTGTAACCCTAATTTTTTTTAAAGTGTGTTTTCCACTCGTCTAGATCATCGATCTGAATCCTTTGTTCTTCATGAACTACTTCCTTGTCGGCATGGGGTTTAGGATCGGGTTCAGTTGTATTCTTTGGTGGTGCTTCCTGAAAATAAGGGTTAACCGAATGGTTATTAGTAGAATTTACGTTCTCACCTTGATTATTCGATGTTCTAGTCGAGTCGAGAGCCTTGATGGTGACTGTCTCATTACCTACACAAAGTATGAGTTCTCCTACATCAACATCAATTTTAGTCCTGGAAGTTGCTAAAAAGGGTCTTCCTAAAATTAGGGGATCGAATTATCCTCATCCATGTCTAAGACAACAAAATCTCATGGGAAAATGAATCATCAATTTTACAAGAACATCTTCGATAATACCCCTAGGAATTCTAACAGTTTTATCAGCTAATTAAATGCTCATCCTAGGTTGTTTGGGTTTCCCTAGACCTAATTGTTTAAACAATTTGTAAGGCATGGCATTTATGCTTGCCCCTAAATCAGCTAACGCATTATCAATAGTTAGTCTACCAATTAAACATGGAATTGTAAAACTCCCTGGATCTTTTAGCTTTTGTGGTAGTCTATTTTGTAACATTGCTGAGCATACTGCGTTTAATTCCACATGTGGATCCTCGTCTAATTTGTGTTTGTTCGTTAAGAGATGCTTTAAAAATTTCCTCGAATCTGGCATCTGTGAAAGGGCTTCAAGTAGCGGTAAGTTAATATGTAATTTCTTTAAAAGTTTAAGAAACTTACCGAGCTGTTCCTCTGTGTCGTCTCTCATTAACGCTTCGGGATATGGTATGCGAGGTTGGTACTCCTTGATTACCAGTTTTGGCTTTTCTTGTGTTACCTCAGCTTTACCTTTTTCTACCTCGTTTGCTTGTATTGGACTGGGTTCGTCTAATCCTTCACTTTCTTGAGCTGTTATGGCTTGGATTTGCTTCTTTGGATTAATCTCAGTGTTGCTTGGTAGACGCCCTTGTGGTCGTTCGGACATTAGTTTGGCAAGTTGTCCCACTGACTTAGTGACTTCCCCTACTTGATTCTCGATTGCTTTGATCGATGCTTGTTGGTAAATAAGTGTTGTCTCAGTTTTTTAGCAACAGGCTTCAATAGCTTGTAACACCCCAAACCCGGACAAGACACCACGTCCGAATCTGGTATGCTACGGGGAAAACGTTTTGGGAAAACTAGATTTTTCGTTTAAAAGTGGAGTGAAAACACAGTGTGTTTGAAACAATTTTGAGTAGTCTTGTTTGGAAAACAGTTGATGTATTTGAAACCCGGAGATTTTGAAAACTTAGCTAGAATTTGTAGTTAAAACAAGTTAAAACCATTTAAAACCTCCTTAGTTTCTTAGTGATACATAAAACGCTTCTAGACTTAAATGAACTACAAGTTTGGTTTGGGAACCAGATTGTATTTGTTTGTCAAAAAGACTTAGTGTGATACCCGATGGTATAGTTTAAAAACACGTCGCGTTATAATTTTGAAAACATTATCTTTCCGTGTTTTAGTAAAATTTATTCCGGCTTATTTTGTTAAGGCATATTAAAATCACTTAAAATATAAACAACATAAAACATAACTTTAAAGGCCTTTTACAAACCGAATAATAAAAAAAACCCCAAATAAAAGTAAATAACTAAAGTACCCAAAATATAGAGTCCGAGTAAAGACTTTATTCAACATGGCATAAGCACCTCGAGTCCATCCGGCTCCAAGTCGCGTCTCACGAGTCACTGAAATGTCAAAGGAGAGGGTGAGTCGAGTGACTCGATGTGTAAATCCCGCTCCCAAAGAATCAACATGCTAACACACATCATACATAGCAACATGATTAATGCAACCCGAACCTAACCATCCATATCGCTTTTCTACCCGTGTGGTACCAAACCTTTGGTGGTGCTAAACCACCGGTGACATATAGTCACAATGTGCTACCAAAGCATTGGTGTCCCAAAGACACAATATCCGTCAATGTGCTACCAAAGCACTGGTGTCCCAAAGACACGGTTGTGCTACCAAAGCCGTGGTGACCGAAGTCACGAATCCAATGATGATGGGGCCAACCCATCGTGTGTTACCAAAACACTAGCGCACGATCCCATATCTCAAGTGGGGCCAACCCACGGTGGTTAAACCCAGGGACAAGTCGCAATGAGGTGCCAAACCTCTGGTGTCCCAAAGACACGATGTGCTACAAAGCACTTTGGTGACCGTAGTCACAAATCTCGGTGATGGGGCCAACCCATCGTGTGTTACCAAAACATCGGCGTCAATCCCAGTATAATCATCTGTGGGGCCAACCCATTGTGGTAATTGAGCCATCGGGACGAGGCTGAGGTACCAAACCTCTGGAGGTGCCAAACCTCTGGTGACCCAAAGTCACAAAGTGTGCTACCAAAGCACCGGTGCTCGTCAAACACAATGATACATCACCGCTCCCTCCTCTCGTATCACCCATCCACATGCCAAACTCATGTAATCATGAATATCATGCTATCATGCATATCATACTATCATGCATATCATGCCAATATGGCTAATCTCATACCCCATGTCACATATCCATAACCATGGTATCATACGGATCATCAATAACTCATAATAATAGTAATCGACTTACGAGTCCAAACTCGTACCCATGAGGGTATCATAATAGTCACCATTGTTTCATTAGTCATTGCACAGGTTATTAACGATATTACTAAATATAAGTGTGTTAGTATACACACCGATAGCTACTGAGTCTAAAATCCCAGCGAGCGATCCACGCCCCTCGATTGCTAACTCCTACAATCGACCAAACATAGGGTTAGGTACTAAGACCATTCGGCCAAAGACATCTAAACCCAAAGGGGTTAGTTTCAAACCCTAACCTTGCTATTGGTTTGCTTCCTAACCAATACTCGAACCAGTAGTGGTTCTTTTTGACAATCGGCCTCCACCTAAAAGAAAATGGAATCATCAATCACTTGAACCTCAATCGAAATCAACTAATTGTAATCGACACAAATATACCAAGCGCTACTTACCCTTTTACTTACCAATCGGCCACTTGCAGTCAAAGCTCCAATTGACTGCCTCCTCTAACACCCCCACGATCAAAAGGCCCTAAAGCAGAATCGGTTTCCAAACCGACGATTTTCTCTTATTAGCAAAGACTGGAATCGGCTCTTAACCGAACCATAACCAACAAAGAACCAAAACAAAAGAAGATATGGCCATTCGCCTTGCACTTACCAACACCCAATATTCGGCCAAACCGGGACTTCTAGGAGAGGGGAATATTCGGCTAAGTTGTAAACAATAGAAAGGAGAAATCGGCACTAGGTGTTTAACACTCTTGTTTTCGGTTTTGGATTAAAAGAGAAAGAAAGAACATAGGTGAGAAGAAATGGAGATTACGGCACTAGGATTTGGGAAAATAGAAGAACGTTTGGGGCAAGTTGATATGGTTTTGGCTAGCAAGAGAAGAGATGGAAATGTTTTGGAGAGGTGGAGTTTGGCTCAAGTGTTTTAAGAGAAGGAATGAAAAATACGAGGAGAGATGGGTAGCTAGTTTCGGCAACGCAAGGGATTAAGAGAAGCAATTGCACCCAATCGGCTAGATGCCCAAAAGAGAAGTCGGCAAGGTATGGTTGCTTGAAGCTTTCGGTTTCAAAGAGGAATAGAAAATGAGAGACTTATTTTGAGGGAAGAATCGGCTAACAAAAGACCAAGGGAGAGCTTTTGCTTGGAATTGACTATGACCGAAAATGCCTAGCTTGGCAAAGTGAGTTTCGGCACTACCACTTACCACACCAAGCCGTCCACTTCTCCCCCTCCCACTCCCCTAAAATTCGGCTAGAATCCCCCAAAACACTCCAAGCCACAAGTTCAAATTGTTTTGAACAAGTCAACACCCTAAAATTCCTCTCCACCCACCATTCGAATGTGAAGACCAAGTCAAAGGCAGAGTTTGAACTGCCTACAAACTCCTCCCTCCATGCCGTCAAAATGAGTGCCAAAAAGTGGCCACTCCGCAGCTCGAACACAAGGCCTCCACCTTGCTTTAGGCGTTACCCACTCCAAGCCTTAGTGGCGCCTACATTGCCACTCCACCAACTTGTTTCTTGTGCTAACAAACTCCCAAAATAAATTTAAAAGCCCCAGCTTCCTCAGCTCCTAATGCCTTAGCTCAAAAACTAAAATTTCTTACCTACTCAGGCACACACCTATCCTACAATTAAGCCCCGATACAACACCAACAACAACGCAGCATAACAAACTCATGCAAAACATGCAACAACGAAAAAAAAAAAAAAAAAAAAAAAAATAGCCCCTAACCCGGGATATTACAGTTCTACCCCCCTTAAAAATAATTTCGGCCTCGAAATTTACAGTCAAAAGAGTTGCGGGTATTGCTGTCTCATCGTATCCTCGGGTTCCCACGTCGCTTCTTCTACGCCATGATTCCGCCAAAGTACCTTAACCAAAGGCACAGACTTCCTACGTAGAACCTTTACATCTCGATCAAGAATCTGTACAGGTTCTTCTTCCATAGTCAAGTCTGGATTCACCTCGATCTCTTCCACTGCTACCACATGCGACGGATCTGAACGATACCTCCGAAGCATCGAAACATGAAAAACGTCGTGAATCTGACTAAGCTCTGCTGGCAACTCAAGCTGATACGCTACTGGTCCAACTCGTCTCAAAACCTTATACGGCCCAATGAACCTCGGACTTAGCTTGCCTTTCTTTCCGAACCTCAGAACTTTCTTCCAAGGCGAGACCTTCAGAAACACTCGATCCCCAACAGCAAACTCTATACCTCTTCGCTTAAGATCGGCATAAGACTTTCACGGTCAAGCTTCCTTCAATCGAGCCCGAATCAACTTAACCTTGTCCTCAGTCTCAGCTACCAACTCGGGTCCCAACAACTGACGTTCACCTAACTCCGTCCAACACGTAGGTGAGCGACACTTCCTACCATATAACGCCTCGTACGGAGCCATCTTGATGCTCGCTTGGTAACTATTGTTGTAGGCAAACTCAGCTAACGGTAGAAACTCCTCCCAACTACCTCTGAAATCCAAGACACAACCCCTCAGCATGTCCTCTAAGATCTGAATGACCCTTTCTGATTGTCCGTCAGACTGCGGGTGAAAAGCCGTGCTAAAATCCAAACGAGTACCCAGAGCCTGATGCAGTGCTTTCCAGAACCTTGACGTAAACCTGGGATCCCTATCCGAGATTATCGAAACTGGCACACCGTGCAACCTCACTATCTCTGAAACATACAGCTTCGCTAGCTTCTGAAGTGAGTAATCAACCCTCACCGGAATAAAGTGAGTGATTTAGTCGACGATCCACCACTACCCAAATCGAATCCTTCTTGCTTGGCGAAGCGGTAACCCACCGACAAAATCCATGGTTATCCTTTCCCACTTCCATCGAGGAATCTTTACAGTGAAAGCAAACCCGACGCGGCAATCGATGTTCGGCCTTGACCACGACAAGTCGGACATTTCCCAACAAACTCCGTCACCTCTTTCTTCGCACCAGGCCACCAAAATCGCTCTCTAAGATCCTTATACATCTTGCTACCTCCGGGATGCATAGCATGAGGGGCTGCTATGTGCGTCTGAAGAATCTTTGCCTCGGCTCAACATCTTTAGGCATACAAGCCTTACCTTGAAAACACAGAACCTCGTCACTAGACAAGTTTGTAACCATCCACACCACCATTCTCGCACTTGCAACCTTCGCGCACCTGAACCTCATCCTCTAACTGTTTCTCTCGACCGCTCAACCCAAGTAGGCTTAACTTGCGGCTCGCCAAAATACTCCGTCGTCATACAAGCTCAAATGGGCAAACAAAGCTCTTAAGTCCGAAACAACCTTACGGCTCAACGCTGCTCGCCACCACGTTAGCCTTGCCCGGATGATACTCAATAGAGACGATCGTAATCCTTCAAAGAACTCAACCCATCTACGGCGCTCAAATTCAAATCCTTCCGAGTCGTGAGATACTTCAAGCTCTTATGATCCGTGTAGACTATCGATCTCTCTCCATATAAGTAGTGCCTCCAAATCTTTAAGGCGAAAACTACTACCGCTAGCTCCGATCGTGCGGCCGGATAGTTGACCTCATGTGGCCTCGGTGCCTAGAAGCGTAAGCCACAACCTTACCCTCTCCGCATCAGCACACAACCTGCACTGTGTGATGCATCGCGAAGAGAGCTGTGTATTCCTTACCGGCCTGGGTTGAATCAAACCGAGCCTCACCAACACCTTCTTTAACTTATCGAAGCTTTCTGTTGTTTCTCGGTCAAACAAACGGAACCTCTTTCCTTAACAACTTAGTCATCGGTACACGCTATCAACGAGAAACCTCAACAAATCTTACGTAGTATCCACCCAAACCAGAAAACTACGAATCTCAACCATCGACCTAGGTGGCTTCCAATCCGTAACGACCTCAATCTTACGAGGATCTACTCGAATACCCTCGGTGACACTACATGCCCCAAGAACGTCACTTCCTAAGCCGTAACTCACACTTACTAAACTTAGCATAGAGTTGCTTTTTCCTCAAAATCTGCAGCACCACCCTCAAATGCTTATCATGCTCTTCCTCCGACCTTGAGTATACTAAGATGTCGTCTATAAAAACCACCACGAACCGATCCAGATATCTTTGAAACACCCTATTCATCATATCCATAAACGCCGCGGCATGCGTTAGTCAACCCGAATGGCATTACCAGAATTCGTAGTGCCCATACCGAGTCCGAAACGTTGTTTTATGGATATCGGCCTCCTTAACCTTTAATGATGGTACCTGCACCTCAAGTCGATCTTCGAGAATACCGCGAAGCACCCTTCGGTGATCAAACAAATCATCTATCCGTGGCAACGGATACTTGTTTTTAATCGTCGACTTGTTCAATTGGCGGTAGTCTATACACATCCGCATCGTACCATCTTTCTTCTTAACAAAGAGTACCGCGCGCACTTACGGCGAAACACTCGGCTACCGATAAAACCTCGATCCAATAACTCCCGGATCTCGAGCCTTAAGCTCCACCGGTTCCTTTGGTGCCATCCTATACGGAGCAATAGACACTGGCGCGATCTGCAATGCAGATCAATCCCGAACTCTACCTCTCGATCTCGGCGGCAAACCCTAAGCTCTTCAGAAACACATCAGCAAATTCCCTAATGAGCACGAACCTTCTCTACCGCACTCTTTAGCCTCCAAGGCATACACATGAACCACATATGCTTCGCAGCCTTCCCGACCATCTTCTCCGCTTCAGAGCAGATATCACATTTGATAAGTAATCTCTCCTATTACCTATCATAACCACCTCAACACCATCAACCGTCATAAGAACCATGCGCTTGGCCGCGCAATCCAACCTCGCCGGTACTTGACCAACCAATCCATCCGAGAATCGATCGAACTCCCAAACGGCAGTTCCATCAGATCAAGCAAACAAACACTACCCCTTGGAGTTCTAGGGGTACCTCTCAAACAGTTTATCTACTACTACGAGTGACCTGAGGACTAATCACGGTCATCCGCCTAGAAGATATCTCGAGTCTAAGTCCATTGTCTCTACTATACTACTCGGCAACATAAGAGTGCGTAGAACCCACATCGATTAAAGCGTATATAAGAGTACCAAAAATCAAAAACGCATCGGTTATGACGCCCGGTGCGTCGCCTCTCTCGGCCTCGCAAAGATACACCAATCCAGCCGCTCGGCCTCGAACTACCCGCACCTCTCGCGGTGCTCCACGGCCCGACGGATCCATAACCACCGCCATTACCACGGCCCCTCTGCAGGTGGCGGTCCATTACCTCCGAATCGACACGCCCCGACTCTCGGGATCGAATCCTCGCCATCCCTACGCGGACAATCCCTAATGCGATGCTCCAGAGAACCACACTCGAAGCAACCTTTACCTCCGGTCAAAGAACCACCCCAATGAGATTTCCCACATCGTTACATCTGCGGCGGTCCTTGCCTAGCAAAGAACAAACCTAGCAGATCGATTCTCGCCCACTCGGTCTAGCCCTCTTCTGCGGATTGCCGACGAACCGAGAAGACCCAAAGCTCCTCTTAAGCCTACTCCTGCCCATGCTCGCCTCACCGACTCCTTAACACCCTCGGCCACCTTAGCCTTCTCAACTAAGACAAAGCAAACTCGCGCTCTGGCGAGGAGCAATCAAGCGACCTCAACTCGTCTCGCGAGACCATCCTCGAAACGAACACACCTCTCATGCTCGGTGGCCACAATGCCCTCGGCATACCTACTCACCAGAACTCACCTGCGACTCGCAGAATGATTTACTCCCGAACAAGCCTCGTAAAAGCCTTTCACTGGAGTCGATATAACTAGCTCCGATGTACTTCTTTTGATAAGCGACTGCACGAAATAATCCCATGTCAAATCCTCACCGCCACACTCGCTCTCGCACCGTGAGCCACCATCGATATGACTCATCCCGGAGAAGCGACACGATACCCTTCAGCTTCTCTTTCATTGCCAGTCCAGATCATCCATGATCCGCTCGCTTGCCTCCGGCCAATATTCAAAGCAGTGCTAGGAGCAACACCGATACACACTCGGAAGAATTCGGCCCGTTAGCCGGTGAGTCGCCAGAACCGATTTCCTAACTCCCGCACCACCACTAGCCCCGACTACCCTTTCCAACACTCGCAAAGATCGCTCGTGACACGCTGCGTCGCCTCCCGTCCGATCTTGGAACTCACCACCTCCACTGGTGGCGGAACTGCAGTATCTCATTTTCTCGAACCCCGCCCGGATCCTACGGGCTCGTAAACCGTCATTCTACCCTACCTCTACCACGAGTGTTACGACCACGCCCGCCTCGAGTGCTCATGCTAAATCTTTCTACGGATCCGATTAAAGAGTTTTATGCATCAAGATTTATTCCACTTGTTTAAAAAGCAAGTCTTATGAATATTTAAAGAGGATTTGTTCTCATAAGTTTCACAAAATCCTATCGTTTCAATCTCTAAGGTAGCATACTATAGCTATTCGTCCGATCATATAACATCCAATCAAATCACAAAGAATAGTCCGGTACTTACTGGGCGAACCAGTGTTGAGACTCGGTGCCATGCCTTTCAAAATCATATATTCCAAAACAACACTTAAACAGACTTTTGAAAACATTTTGGGCCTCAGTGCCCACAACCGAGCCTTTGAACTTGGCTCGATATGCAAAATGTAACACCCCAAACCCGGACAAGACACCACGTCCGAATCTGGTATGCTACGGGGAAAACGTTTTGGGAAAACTAGATTTTTCGTTTAAAAGTGGAGTGAAAACACAGTGTGTTTGAAACAATTTTGAGTAGTCTTGTTTGGAAAACAGTTGATGTATTTGAAACCCGGAGATTTTGAAAACTTAGCTAGAATTTGTAGTTAAAACAAGTTAAAACCATTTAAAACCTCCTTAGTTTCTTAGTGATACATAAAACGCTTCTAGACTTAAATGAACTACAAGTTTGGTTTGGGAAACCGCTTGTATTTGTTTGTCAAAAAGACTTAGTGTGATACCCGATGGTATAGTTTAAAAACACGTCGCGTTATAATTTTGAAAACATTATCTTTCCGTGTTTTAGTAAAATTTATTCCGGCTTATTTTGTTAAGGCATATTAAAATCAACTTTAAAATATAAACAACATAAAACATAACTTTAAAGGCCTTTTACAAACCGAATAATAAAAAAAAAACCCCAAATAAAAGTAAATAACTAAAGTACCCAAAATATAGAGTCTGAGTAAAGACTTTATTCAGCATGGCATAAGCACCTCGAGTCCATCCCGGCCCAAGTCCGCGCTTCACGAGTCACCCGAAATGTCAAAGGAGAGGGTGAGTCGAGTGACTCAAATGTGTAAATCCCGCTCCCAAAGAATCAACATGCTAACACACATCATACATAGCAACATGATTAATGCAACCCGAACCTAACCATCCATATCGCCTTTTCTACCCCGTGTGGTACCAAACCACTGGTGGTGCCAAACCACTGGTGACATATAGTCACAATGTGCTACCAAAGCACTGGTGTCCCAAAGACACAATATCCGTCAATGTGCTACCAAAGCACCTCGGTGTCCCAAAGACACGGTTGTGCTATTAAAGCACCGTGACCCAAGTCACGAATCCAATGATGATGGGGCCAACCCATCGTGTGTTACCAAAACACTAGCAGCAGACGATCCCATATCTCAAGTGGGGCCAACCCACGGTGGTTAAACCACGGGGACAAGTCGCAATGAGGTGCCAAACCTCCGTGTCCCAAAGACACGATGTGCTACCAAAGCTTGGTGACCGTAGTCACAAATCGTGATGGGGCCAACCCATCGTGTGTTACCAAAACATCGGCGTCAATCCCGTATAATCATCGTGGGGCCAACCCATCGTGGTACCGAGCCACGGGACGAGACGCCGAGGTACCAAACCCTCGAGGTGCTAAACCTCTCCGTGACCCAAAGTCACAAAGTGTGCTACCAAAGCACTGGTGCTCGTCACAAGACAATACATCACCGCTCCCTCCTCTCGTATCACCCATCCACATGCCAAACTCATGTAATCATGAATATCATGCTATCATGCATATCATACTATCATGCATATCATGCCAATATGGCTAATCTCATACCCCATGTCACATATCCATAACCATGGTATCATACAGATCATCAATAACTCATAATAATAGCACTGACTTACCTGAGTCCAAACTCGTACCCATGAGGGTATCATAATAGTCACCACTGTTTCATTAGTCATTGCACAAAAGTTATTAACGATATTACTAAATATAAGTGTGTTAGTATACACACCTGATAGCTACGAGTCTAAAATCCCAACGAACGATCTACGTCCCTCGATTGCTAACTCCTACAATCGACCAAACATAGGGGTTAGGTACTAAGACCATTCGGCCAAAGACATCTAAACCCAAAGGGGTTAGTTTCAAACCCTAACCTTGCTATTGGTTTGCTTCCTAACCAATACTCGAACCAGTAGTGGTTCTTTTTGACAATCGGCCTCCACCTAAAAGAAAATGGAATCATCAATCACTTGAACCTTAATCGAAATCAACTAATTGTACTGACACAAATATACCAACTGCTTACCCTTTTACTTACCAATCGGCCACTTGCAGTCAAAGCTCCAATTGACTGCCTCCTCTAACACCCCCACGATCAAAAGGCCCTAAAACAGAATCGGTTTCCAAACCGACGATTTTCTCTTATTAGCAAAGACTGGAATCGGCTCTTAACCGAACCATAACCAACAAAGAACCAAAACAAAAGAAGATATGGCCATTCGGCCTTGCACTTACCAACACCCAATATTCGGCCAAACCAGGACTTCTAGGAGAGGGGAATATTCGGCTAAGTTGTAAACAATAGAAAGGAGAAATCGGCACTAGGTGTTTAACACTCTTGTTTTCGGTTTTGGATTAAAAGAGAAAGAAAGAACATAGGTGAGAAGAAATGGAGATTACGGCACTAGGATTTGGGAAAATAGAAGAACGTTTGGGGCAAGTTGATATGGTTTCGGCTAGCAAGAGAAGAGATGGAAATGTTTTGGAGAGGTGGAGTTTCGGCTCAAGTGTTTTAAGAGAAGGAATGAAAAATACGAGGAGAGATGGGTAGCTAGTTTCGGCAACGCAAGGGATTAAGAGAAGCAATTGCACCCAATCGGCTAGATGCCCAAAAGAGAAGTCGGCAAGGTATGGTTGCTTGAAGCTTTCGGTTTCAAAGAGGAATAGAAAATGAGAGACTTATTTTGAGGGAAGAATCGGCTAACAAAAGACCAAGGAGAGCTTTTGCTTGGAATTGACTATGACCGAAAATGCCTAGCTTGGCAAAGTGAGTTTCGGCACTACCACTTACCACACCAAGCCGCCCACTTCTCCCCTCCCACTCCCTAAAATTCGGCTAGAATCCCCAAAACACTCCAAGCCACAAGTTCAAATTGTTTTGAACAAGTCAACACCCTAAAATTCCTCTCCACCCACCATTCGAATGTGAAGACCAAGTCAAAGGCGAGTTTGAACCGCCTACAAACTCCTCCCTCCATGCCGTCAAAATGAGTGCCAAAAAGTGGCCACTCGCAGCTCGAACACAAGGCCTCCACCTTGCTTTAGGCGTTACCCACTCCAAGCCTTAGTGGCGCCTACATTGCCACTCCACCAACTTGTTTCTTGTGCTAACAAACTCCCAAAATAAATTTAAAAGCCCCACTTCCTCGACTCCTAATGCCTTAGCTCAAAACTAAAATTTCTTACCTACTCAGTGCACACACCTATCCTACAATTAAGCCCCGATACAACACCAACAACAACGCAGCATAACAAACTCATGCAAAACATGCAACAACGAAAAAAAAAAAAAAAAAAAAAAATAGCCCCTAACCCGGGATATTACATAGCTGCCATGAATTTTGCCAACATCTCTTCGAGGTTCGGCTTCTTCTCTTGTGGATAAGGCTGATTTTGGAAATTTTGAGGAGGCTTTTGTATTTGATTTCCTTGATTTCCTTGTCCTCCCCACGAAAAATTTGGGTGGTTCCTCCAACCTGGATTATAAGTGTTACTATAAGGGTTATTATTTGATCTGAAATTATTACCTATATAGTTTATTTGTTCGCTCTCTGTGCCCGGTTGGTAGGGTGGGTACTCAGGATTCGCCACAGTTCCACTTGCGTCGCACTGCATGACTGGATGTACCTGTGAAGAACACAAACTATCAAGCTTTTTATTCATCAACTCTACCTGATTTGATAGCATGGTTACTGCGTCGAGGTTGTAAACTCTGGCTATTTTTGTTGGCCTTGTTCTTGTAACTTGCCACTGATAGTTATTCAGTGACATCTCTTCTATAAATTCGTAGGCTGCTTTAGGAGTTTTATTATTCAGAGTTCCACCGGCGGCTGAGTCGATTAGTTTCCTCGTTGAGGGGTTTACACCGTTATAGAAAGTTTGGACTTGGAGCCACAAGGGTAAACCATGGTGCGGACACCTTCTCAAGAGATCTTTATATCTCTCCCATGCATCGTATAATGTCTCTAAATCCATCTGCACAAAAGAAGATATATCATTGCGTAATTTGGCCGTTTTGGCCGGTGGGAAATATTTTAATAAGAATTTTTCGGTCATTTGATCCCATGTAGTGATTGACCCTCGCGGTAACGAGTTTAACCACTGTTTGGCTTTATTCCTTAATGAAAAGGGAAATAACCGAAGACGTATGACATCATCAGAAGCGCCATTTATTTTAAAGGTATCACAGAACTCTAAAAAGTTGGCTATATGAGTATCTGGATCTTCGTCCTGTAAACCATCAAATTGAACAAACTGTTGAATCATTTTAATAGTGTTAGGCTTTAATTCAAAATTATTAGCGGCTATAGCAGGCCTAACAATACTTGATTCGACTCCTGTTAAATGAGGTTTAGCATAATCAAACATAGAACGAGGAGCATTATTTTCTCCCACATCTTGTGGTGGAAGATTATTTTCGTCCATCCCTCCAGTAGGATTGGATCTGTCTTCTTCCTCTCTTTCTGTGTAGTTTAGGGCTCGCCTGATTTCTCGACGATTCCTGCGAGCGGTCGCTTTAACATCACTGACGTATACTAAAGGTCCTCTCGGGTTCCTTCTAGTCATAAACTAGAGGTACCTGCTAGGAAAAGAAAGAAAGAGAATTTAACAAAATTTGAAAACAAAACAAAAAATAAAATAAATTGCGGAAAATAAAACAAATAATGGCTAAAGTAATAAAAATAGAGCTTTCTTAATATTTTAGTTCCTCGGTAACGGCGCCAAAAACTTGATCGCTGTGAATCAGAGCTTTAAAATTTATAAAAAGAACAATCGAACCTGGAAACTAACTCTGACAACGATTAAAGGCAAGTGTACCTATCGAACAGTAGTATAGCTTAGGCAAGACCGGATTATCGAACCCAAAGGAACTAAAAGTAGTAATACTAACTTTCTTTTTATTATTTAACCTAAAATAAGTGAAGTTGCTTTTAATCTAAAATTAACGAACTACTAAGCTAAGGACAAAAAGACGAAAAAAAAGACTAAAATTGGTGAGATAACTTTTAGAAAAACTCAGTTGATTTAGATGATACCCTCAAGAAGAATCCACCTAGACTTCACTTGTTATCTATCACTGAACCATATGATTTTATTTACTTAGTTTGATCCGTAAGACTCCCTAACATATATTAAACCCTCTCTCGAGGCGAATAACGTCTAACCCTAGGTTAATTAGTGAAACTCTCGTTCTCTTATAATAACCCCCTAGAATAGCAGTAAATCGATCTATGGACTCCCATATTAGGTTTCACCCTAATCTGGCAAAATCTCGTCACCCTATCTCTAGGCGTACGATCAACTCCGCTTAATTATGCTAGATCTACTCTTAGGCAGGGTCTATTCCTCCTCCACCTAAGCACATTAAATTTGGATAAAGCTCACATAATTAAGAACAAACTAAGTATTTATCATATAATTTAGAAAATAATAACAAGATTCATCATAGGTTTCATCCCCTTTAGGTATCTGAAGGATTTAGTTCATAACAATAAAGAAAAACATCTCAGAAGAAAAGATAACACAAAACATAAGAAATCCCTAAAACCCCCTGAAGGAATTGAAGAGGAGATCCTCCGTCTTGAGTAGAATTTCGGCTTCTAGAGATGGATCAACTGCCTATCCCTGAGTGAATCCCCACAAATTTGCCTTCTCTGGCCTAGCAAGACGCCCCTAAGCGATGGCTTTGGGCCCCCCTTTTAAGGTCATACTTAGGGTGTATTTATAGGCTTTTGAAATAGGTTTCTTTGCCCCTAAGTATCCTTTCCCGAATGAAATTGCTCTTCTCCATGGCAGAGGCACGGCCATGGCACACGCCCGTGTGAATTGTGGCCAGGCCGTGTTCGGACTTCTAATGAGGACACGTCCGTGTAGATCGATATCAGGCCGTGTTCTAGTATATTGAGGAGGCACGGCCGTGTGAGATTTAGTCCAGGCCGTGTCAATTTCATCCTTGGCCTATTTTGGTCCATTTTGAGCCCGTTTCTCGTTCTTTTTATTCTTGGGTGCTTTCCTGAGTATAAGACATGAAAAGAAAGGATTAAGAGCACCAAATTATATAAAATAAGGGATAATTCATCCAAAAGCATACTAAATGTGGGTTTAAAATATGTTACTATTTCGATTTATCAGGAGTCCACCATGGGCGTGTCACACGGGCGTGTCCCTACCGAAATCAAGATGAATTCTATTCGGAATAGGATACTTGTGGGCCAAGTAAGGCATCTCAAAGCCTATATAAACACCCTAGGGGGTAACCTAAAAGGGGGGATCGACAGGACGTCGAATAGACGCCAAGTAGAAGGATAAAAAAACTCCAAGACAGCCGTCGGGAACAGCTTAGGAGAAGGATCTCCATCAAGACTGAAGATCTCCCTTCAAGTTCTTTAGGAGTTTTTTGGGTTTTCTTATGTTTTGTTGGTTTTTCTCTTTTTATGATGTTTCCCTCTTTTAGTATGAACTAAATCCCTTAGATACCTAAGGGGATGAAACCTAAGACAGATCTTATTATTATTTGATTTATGAGATAAATACTTGTGCTTATTCTTAATTGTGAGTTCTTATTCTTGTTTTAATAATTCAGGTTATTGATTCAAGTCGAATGTGCTTATTCAGTGGAGCAAAAGTCCCTGTTTAAGAGTAGATCAACACAATTAAGCGGAGCTTATTGCAACCCTAGAGATAGGGCGACGAAAATTTGTCGGATTAGAGTCAAATCTAATAAGAGAATCCATAGATCGAGTTAATGCAACAATAGGGGGTTTAATTAGAAAGAGATTTCAATTAATCAACCTAGAGTCAGTTGTTAGTAGCCTCGAGAGAGGTATTAATATAATTTAGGGATTTCTACGGATTAATCCAAGTGAATAAATCGCATGAATCAAAAGTAATAAGTGAAGTCTAGGTGGATTCTTCCTTAGGTATTGCCTATCTCATATAAAAGTTGTTTAGAAGTATTTTCCCAATTTACTCTCTGTCGCGTTCATAGTTAGTTAAATTAGTTAGTAAATTTTAGATTAAAAATAAATCCCCTTAATTATTAGGCTAGATAATAAAAAGATAGTTAATACTAGTACTCTTGGTCCTTGAGGATACGATATTCCGGACTCACCACAGCTATACTACTATTCGATAGGTGCCCTTACCTTTGTCGAAATAATAGTTAGTTTCGAGCTCCATCAAGTTTTTGGCGCCGTTGCCGGGGACTAAGATATTTGGAACACTAAATTTTTATTACTTTAGCCATTATTTTTATTTATTGCAATTTAATTTTTAATTTCTTTCTACTTTTCTAATTTTTCTTTCTTTGCTTCTGGCAGGAACTTTTAGTTTATGACTAGAAGGAACCCGTCAGGACCATTACTCTTTGACAGTAAAATTGAAAGTACAGCTTGCAGAAACAGAAGAGAGATAAGGCAAAGCTTACAATACATAGAGGAAGAGCAAGAGGACGATACTAATACTACCGAAGAGATGGCTGATAATAATCCACTACCCTCAGTGGTTGTCGAAAATCCTGCTCCTTGTACTATGTATGATTATGCTAAACCTAATTTAACAGGAACTGAATCAAGTATTGTTAGACTTGCTATTGCTATAAATAATTTTGAACTGAAACCTAACACTATACAGATGATTCAGCAGTTTGTTCAGTTTGATGGTTTGCAGGACGAGGATCCAAACAATCACTTGGCAAATTTTCTAGAGTTGTGCGACACTTTCAAAATCAATGGCGTTTCTAATGATGCCATTCGTCTTCGGTTGTTTCCCTTTTCGTTGAGGAACAAAGCTAAACAGTGGTTGAACTCGTTACCACGAGGATCAATCACTACATGGGATCAAATGACCGACAAATTTTTACTTAAATATTTTCCGCTGGCTAAAATGGCTAAGTTGAGGAATGATATCTCTTCTTTTGTGTAGATGGATTTAGAGACACTTTACGATGCATGGGAGAGATACAAGGATTTATTAAGAAGGTGCCCTCACCATGGGTTACCTTTGTGGCTACAGGTTCAAACCTTTTACGACGGTGTGAACCCCTCAACTAGGCAGTTGATTGATTCAGCCGCCGGTGGAACCCTAAATAACAAGACCCCTGAAGCGGCTTATGAGTTTATAGAAGAGATGGCACTGAATAACTATCAGTGGAAAGTCATGAGAACAAAGCCAACAAAAGCTGCCAGTGTTTTCAACCTCGACGCAGTGACCATGCTATCAAACCAGGTAGAGCTTTTAAGTAATAAAATTGACGGTTTGTGTGGTTTTTCACAGGTACATCCAATGATGCAGTGCGATACAAATAGAGGAGGGACAAACAATACAAAATACCCACCCTACAACCCTGGCATAGAAAACAAACAGATGAACTATATGGGTAATAATTCTAGATCTCAAAATAACCTCTATAGTAACAATTATAATCCAGGTTCGAGGAATCACCCAAACTTCTCATGGGGTGGTCAAGGAAATCAAAGACAACAACCCCCTCCAGGCTTTCAATAGCAACCCTACCCACAAGAGAAGAAGTCGAACCTTGAGGAGATGCTAACAAAATTCATCGCGGTGTCAGAAACCCATTTCCAAAACACCGAAACAACACTCAAAAATTAGCAAGCACCGATTCAAGGGCTCGAGAACCAAATAGGACAGCTTGCTAAACTGATCTCGGAACTACCACAAGGCAACTTGCCAAGTAACACTGAAACTAACCCAAAGAAGCAACTTCAGGCCATTACTGCTCACGATAGTGAAGGGTTAGATGAATCAAAATTGAGGCAAGAGAATGTGGTAAAAGAGGGTAAGGTTGAGGTAAGTCATGATAAACCAAAACCGGTAATTACAAAGTACCAACCTCGTGTGCCATACCCCAATGCGATAAAGAAAGACCACACAGAGGAAAAATTTGGTAAATTTCTTAAACTTCTAAAGAAATTACATATTAACTTACCATTTCTTGAAGCTCTTTCGTAGATGCCAGATTCAAGGAAATTTTTAAAAGAGCTTTTGACAAACAAACGAAAGTTAGACGATACGTCGCATGTGGAGCTAAATGCAGTATGCTCAGCAATTCTACAAAATAAACTACCACGAAAGTTAAAAGATCCAGGGAGTTTTACAATTCCGTGCTTAATTGGTAGTTTATCTGTTAATAATGCTTTAGCTGATTTAGGGGCAAGCATCAATGTTATACCTTATAAAATGTTTAAACAGCTAGGTCTTGGGAAACCCAAACAAACTAGGATGAGCATCCAATTAGCTGATAAAACCATTAGAGTTCCTAGGGGTATAATTGAGGATGTACTAGTGAAAATTGACAAATTCATATTCCCAGTAGACTTTTTCATTTTAGACATGGATGAGGACAATAATATTCTTTTGATTTTAGGAAGACCCTTTTTAGCAACTGCCAAAACTAAAATTGATGTTGGTACAGGTGAGCTCACATTTCGTGTAGGTGATGAAACAATCACTCTTTAGGCTCTTGACATGGCTAGGACATCGAGTAATAAAGGTGAGAACATAAATTCCATAAATAACCATTCAGTTCAGCCTTCTTTTCAGGAAGCACCACGAAATTACAAATCTAAACCACATCCTAAACCTCGTGCCAACAAGGAAATAACTCATTAGGAATGAAGGCTTCAGATCGATGAACTAGACGAGTGGAAGACACATTTCAAGGAGAAACTAAAAACACACGAAGCAAAAACGAGGCAACTCCATGTCAAACTTAAAGATGGGACATACCAATTTCAGATCGGGGATCAGGTATTGTTGGACAAGACAGACCCTCGAATCGCCATTTTAGACTTTAATACAAACGAAGAAATCCCTTTTAAGGTACTCAATGTCTTCCCATACGAAACAGTCGAGGTAATTAATCCTAAGTTCGGCACTTTTAAGGTAAACACTACTCGACTCAAACTATATAGTGATCATAGAACTGATAGCAGGGGAGAGGAGTTTCAACTCCTCAAACCACCATGATTATACGAATGAAGGGTAAGTCTAGCTTAAGACTTTAAACGAGCGCTTCTCGGGAGGCAACCCGAGCACTAACTTCACTAATGTCATATTTTTTATTTTTAGCACCTAACTCAAAACTAACCAAATTAATTAAGCATAGTTTTTCTTACCACACGGCCTTGCACACGGGTGTGGCCGTGGTCGTGTGGAAACCATGGATTTGCACACTGACGTGGCAGAGATCATACAAACCAAGGACGAAAAATCCCCAAACCACGAGCGGTGATAAAATGCCACGGCCGTGCGATATGGCCATGTGACTTAACATGCCCACAGCACACGGGCGTGGGCAGCAACCAGGTTCCTGACTCATCTTTAAAACCCCCATTCTTCTCACTTTCTCCCCAAATTCTTCTTCTCCCAAATCCCAGCCACCACACCCCTCTCTTTTCTCACTATATTCTCCCTCCATTTTCCTTTCCCTTTCCCCTCATTCTTTTTCTTTCACCATCCTCACCACCATCTCCATGTCGAAGAAGCGAAAGGACCCTAGCACAGTCTCCCCATGCGAGACCGATCTACATAAGTTCATGCCGGCCTCTTCATTTACTCGACAAGACAAGGACCTTGGAGTCCATTTAATTTTTCTTTTTCTTTTCTCTTCTGATTTATTTTCCTTCTCTTTATATTTCTTGTGCTTAATTTATATTATTATATTTTGATTTCTTTAATTTAGGTTCAAAAGGCTGTTAGGGAATCACCACACCACGACCCTAGTATCCACCTCCACCTTCATCTACGCCCAACTTACCGTTTCTTTTCCTTGACTCCATCCAAAGTTCAGGAAGTTCACTTCTCTTCTTATTGTATGATTTTATACATTGTGGATATCTATCTTTTTACATTGAGGACAATGTACGTCTTAAGTGTGGGAGGTGTCAACAATACTGTCCCTGAATGATATCTTGTCTTCAGTAATTTTCTCATATTACTGTTAGAATGAAATTTCTTTTGATTTATGATTTTCATTGAGATGTTTTGGATTAAGTCATAGATAATTGTGCATTGATGGTTTAAACTTTAAGATATTAGAGAATCAAGCATGATAAGTCTATTTTCAGAATTAAAATTTCTAGGTTGTTTCCCTAAATTTAAACATTACTTTGAAGTTTGAAATTTGCAAGGTTGACATCAAAAACCATACTTTTTGTGAGATTTTGAGCCTTTTAGAGCATATACTTTTCTTGCTCACTTTATTGTTGGTTATGAGTGTGTCAACATTGATTTGTTATTCTAGAACTTGCTTCGATCATACATGTCGAGACCACACCTTTGATTTGATATACTGAGATGATAAAGGCACCTAGGTTTTAACCCACTTACTCCAATAAAAGCCTACCTTCATAATTAACCACTAGTGAACTCCTTTGAAACCTAATTAACCGTTTCTTGATATACCACTAATATTAAACCAAAACCCATTTTGTATTTGTTATCACCATTTCTCTTGACTACCCTTATATCGAGATTTGATTTGATCAGTTGCTTAACTTTTTTTTATTTCAGTGGTTAAATTCTATCTTATTATTGTTTGTTCTTATTCCTAAAAAAAACGAAGTATATTCATTATTAGTTCTATGTTATTTGAGCTTATGCGTTTAATTTCACATTTTGAGAAGAAGCTCGTGTTATTAGTATTAAGTTTTCAATTAATGTAATTATTCAGTATTAGTCCAATTTTTCTAGTTAGGTAATTTATCAATTCAATCTAGATACTAACCCTCTAATTCAGCATTTATCCACACCTTTAACCCAAGCCCCTTTACAACCCTTTAAAGACCTTTTGATTTGTGTATCATCTTATTTTATAGTGGTGGAGATTTGATTTTCATGCAAGCCTATGGGATTAACTTTTCATGTTTGACTTCTGAGTTCTTAATCTGAACCTTAAACACTTTGAGTGATTTGAGTGAATCTTTAGTGAGGATGTCAATTATTGTTGATTTTGAATTAAAGGTGATTATTTAGGTAAGGGGAAACACCTATGTTTTCGTGCTACAAAATTTATGACTTATATTGTTTGAATCTTTAAGACTCTTTTTGTTAAATTATCAATGTATGAATTATCTATGAATTATGATGAAACATTATTGATGAAGATTATGAATTGAGGAAGTTAATTTTAATTGTGAGTTGAGGATTTTGCTTGAGGACAAGCAAAGGCTTAAGTGTGGGGATATTTGATAAACCATAATTTACACATGTTTTAACCCCATGCTTAGCTTACTTTTGGATGAATTTTGATTGAATTTGATGAATTCGATGCTCCTAATCTCTTAATTTCATGTTTTATACTCAGGAGAGCTTAGAAAGTCGAAAAGGACAAGAAACGAGCCAAAAAGGGGCAAAATGGGCCTACATAAGAAATCACACGGCCTGGATTATCGACCACGGGTAGATCACACGGTCGTGTGTGACGAGCAGGATCAACCACGGCCAAGGGAGTCCACCACGGGCGTGTCCCTGCCGAAATCAAGATGAATTCTATTCGGAATAGGATACTTGTGGGCCAAGTAAGGCATCTCAAAGCCTATATAAACACCCTAGGGGGCAATCTAAAAGGGGGGCTCGACAGGACATCGAATAGACGCCGAGTAGAAGGAGAAAAAAACTCCAAGACAACCGTCGGGAACAGCTTAGGAGAAGGATCTCCATCAAGACTGAAGATCTCCCATCAAGTTCTTTAGGAGTTTTTTGGGTTTTCTTATGTTTTTTTATTTTTCCTCTTTTTATGATGTTTCCCTCTTTTAGTATGAACTAAATCCCTTAGATACCTAAGGGGATGAAACCTAAGACAGATCTTATTATTATTTGATTTATGAGATAAATACTTGTGCTTATTCTTAATTGTGAGTTATTATTCTTGTTTTGATAATTCAGGTTATTGATTCAAGTCGAATGTGCTTTGGAGAAAAAGTCCCTGTTTAAGAGTAGATCAACACAATTAAGTGGAGTTTATTGCAACCCTAGAGATAGGGCGATGAAAATTTGTCGGATTAGAGTCAAATCTAATAAGGGAATCCATAGATCGAGTTAATGCGACAATAGGGGTTTTAATTAGAAAGAGATTTCAATTAATCAACCTAGAGTCAGTTGTTAGTAGCCTCGAGAGAGGTATTAATATAATTTAGGGATTTCTACGGATTAAGCCAAGTGAATAAATCACATGAATCAAAAGTAATAAGTGAAGTCTAGGTGGATTCTTCCTTAGGTATTGCCTATCTCATATAAAAGTTGTTTAGAAGTATTTTCCCAATTTACTCTCTGTCGCGTTCATAGTTAGTTAAATTAGTTAGTAAATTTTAGATTAAAAATAAATCCCCTTAATTATTAGGCTAGATAATAAAAAGATAGTTAATACTAGTACTCTTGGTCCTTGAGGATACGATATTCCAGACTCACACAGCTATACTACTGTTCGATAGGTACGCTTGCCTTTGTCGAAATAATAGTTAGTTTCGAGCTCCATCATGTGCATTTATTATCTGTCTATATTTGCATGAGTATTAGGGTGGGAAAGTGATGTGATGAAGGAAGTGTTGGCAGTTTATTGATCTACCTTATATGGTGGTTTAAACGACATATATATGTTCTGGTGGCTTGACCACACGTATCTGATCTGGCAGCTTCACTGTGTTATTCTGAAAAGTGACATACACTCACTTCTAGGTGTGTGGGGTTGGATGGGTACTCATTACCCTATTTGGTGTGTAGGGATGGACGGAGATGGTGTGTAACGGATAGGGTAGGATCTATATTTGTTTCTGAATCTAAATATGTATCTGAAATTGCATTTGTTTCTGTATATAAAAGTGGTTCTGATTATGTATCTGAACTGCAACTGTATACATTTCTGTATTTTGCATGTAATTGATTTGTTTGTTGGGTTGAGTTATACACTGAGATCGTAAGCTCATCCTTTTGTTTTTTTTACTTCCCAGGTAATCAGCAAACCTAGGATCGGACAACGCGTGTGAACACGGAATCGGTTTCTGGTTTAAAACGGTTAAACTAAGGACTTTTTGTTAAGTTTAGACTGTTTAAAACTTTTGGACTGTGTTTTGTTTTTCGACTCTATTTTTTGTTTTTAAATTGCTTTATCGGGTTTTGTAATTATTATATTTCTAACTGTAAAATTATTTTTTTAATAAATCAAGTCACAGTTTTCAAAATTACTTAACTTAGAAAATTCCATTGTAAAATGAGACGTTCAAATAATTTTTTTCCATAAAAAATGAATGGTTTTAACGAGATTTTTCCTTATAAATTGGAAGATTAATTATCGAGGTTAACATCGTTTTCTATGCAAATTCGATTTCAATTTTTGGGGTTTTGAAATAAGTTAACGTAATTCCTTAGATTCAATCATAACGTCTACGTTGGGTATGGGGTTTTACAATATCCTATCTAAAGATAAAACTTATATGTAAAATAACTATTATTGATGCACAAATGTGTTTTTTGTGACGTCATAATTAATCTTTTGTATAGAATCTTTAGCAGATTTTTAAAGGGAAAGAATTGTTGGTAGCGAACACCTATTTAAAAATTTTGAAAGCTCCATTTTTCTCTTGCTCATTTTAATTTTCCCCCTTTTCTCCTATTTATTATAAAGTTATAAATACAAGAGCTTTCAAGTGGCAAAAATACCGCGTGTATTGTCACTAAGGTAATGTTTTTTAATGTATTCAACATGAGGGTGGCTAAAACATATTACATTATTGACAAGCAAGAAGACTATAATGGCTATATCAACTACACAAAGATAGGACAGTTCACTTGACTTTTTGAAAGGACCATACCGATGTTCTGAAATATTAGTGTGAGATTACTATTGTCTTTTATTTTCACAATCTTAATCTTTTGGCAACCTAAGCATTTCTTCACCGTATGTAAAACTAAAAAACAACAAGAAAGAGAGAGGTATTAAGGTTTAAGGTTTAGAAAGGGTGATTGAAAATAAAAAGGTATTTTTGCAATAGGGAAAGTTAATAAAAGAAGAAAATATTAAGACATTCTAAGTAACTAAGATTTCACTTTTTAACAGTTTTAGTTATTCCAATTCACTATGCTAGGTTAATTATGTATCGTATTTTATTTGAATTAAAAAATGTTAAATCACTATTTGGAGCCTTAAATTGTTCCTACGCCGGGGCCTAAATTTTAGACTTTTTAGGGAAATATCAGGACTAACTAGGAAAAGGAAGTTAAGGCCCAAATGTGGGAACAGTTGCAAAGTTTAGCGTCAACCTTTGTGGTTTTTATTTATTTGGAATTAACAGTGCAAAAACTAAGAAAATGTAATGTTTCTTAGTACTCATTAATATGTTACACATTCTTTTTTCCAATAATTTCATATTTCAAATAAATATGTACGAGTCATATAATTGAACCCAAACATTTATTTTTTATAGTTACAACTTTAATGGGGAAGATTGGATACATGAGACTTCCTATTGCCAAAGCATAAGGACCATTTCCCATGTTCTCTATTTCTTCTGTTGTCTTAGGATAGTCCTCTAAATAGAGATGAAATCTCGATACGGAGGGTTGATTTCCCTCCTTCAAATCGACCATTACATAACGGTCCAATATCTTGTCTATGTATGAAGCCTAAGACAATGCTATCACTTTGTTCTTTTAATCCCTTAATATTCGAATGCCTAGAACAAAATTAGCATATCTTAAGTCCTTCATGCTAAACTGTTAGGTTAACCACAGTTTAACCGATGACAATGTCCCTACACCATTCCCAATAAGTAGATTATCATCGACATATAGATTGAGAAAGACCACATTTTCATCCCCTAAATGTTTATAAACACAAGGTTCATGTAAATTTTGCTTAAATCCAAAAGTCTTGATCGCTTGATCAAATCATTACTTCTATAAGTGGGATGTTTGTTTAAGTCCATATATGGATCTAAGCAGTTTGCAAACTTTATGCTCGTTTCCTTTAGCTATATATCCAGTGGGTTGCATCATATGCTCTTATCAAGATAGTCGTTCAAAAATGTTGTCTTGACATCCATTTGCCATATCTCATCATCAAGAGCCGCTGCAATGGATAACAATATGCGGATTGATTTTAGCATGGAAACTAGAGAGAAGGTTTGTTCGTAATCGATGCCTTCTTTTTTAGTATAACCTTTTGCTACAAGTTTGGCCTTATAAGTTTCCACTTTTCCATCCTCATTTCTTTTCCTCTTGTAAATCCACTTACACCCTATGGGATTTATACCTTCCGGTAAGTCTACAAGTTCCCATATTGAGTTGGAATACATAAAGTCCATCTAAGATTTCATAGCTATTTCCCATAGCTTGGAATTAGCACTTTGCATCGCTTCGTCATATGTGAGTGAGTCATCATCTTCCTATTCGGCAAACTAAGTGCTAAAAACACTTTGGCCAGATTTGAGGAACTTAAGCCTACGAGAGACCTTCCCACTGCGATAAAGCACCTATGCTGCTAATCGTTTCCAAGTCTACTATTAGAAGTTGGTTTTGGAACTGTTTCAGTAGGTTTTTGTATATTTCTCGAAATTTCCTCAAGTACCTCTTTACTCTAAGGTTTTAATTCATTCATGTGCCTTTCTTTAAGGAAAGTAGCATAAGTAGACACTATAACAGTTTGCTCTTTCAGGTTATAAAACAAACCACCCATTGTTCCCTTTTGATATCCTACAAACATGCACAATTCTGTCCGTGAGTCAAACTTCCTTGCATCTTTTTCCAATACATGGGTTAAGCACCCCTAAATCCTTAAATGCTTTAGACTTGGCTTCCTTCCAAGCCACAATTCATATGGAGTTTTTAATGCTGCCTTAGTTGGCACATCATTTAGAATATAGCAAACCGTTTGTATCACATATCCCAAAAAGAGATTGGCAACTTCGAATAACTTAACATCGAATGTACCATGTCTAACAATGTTCGATTCCTTCTCTTTGCCACACCATTTTTTTGTGGAGTGCCTAACACAGTTAGCTGGGATAGAATCCTAATCTCAATGAGGTACCATATGAACTCATCAAATAAATATTCCCCACCTTGATCTGACCGAAGTGTCTTTACAGGTAAACCTAGTTATTTCTCCACTTCTGCAGGAAACTCTTTGAATTTATCAAAGGTTTCACTCTTGTAGTGCATCAGGTATACATAATCATATCTAGAATAGCCATCAATAAATGTTACATAATACTCATAACCACCTATTGCATTGACGTTCATGGGGTCGCATATGTCAGTGTGTACAAGTTCTAGGGGTTTTTCGGCCCTCGTTCCTTTTGCATTAAAAGATCGCTTAGTCATCTTACCTGTAAAGCAAGATTAATATTGTGGAAATCAACTTATTTAGGTGAACTTAAGGTTTTGTCTTTCACAATTCTAGAGATTCTTTCTCGGTTAATATGACCAAGTCTCAAATGCCAAAGGTACGCCTCATTAGAGTGAGAAATTTTAAGTCTTTTATTTGATATTTCAATCTCAAGCAGTGTGTACATCTTTGGTTTGATAAAATGGAGATTATTTGACATCCATCCATTATAGATAATATTGTGATTTTTAAATATTGCAATTCCATTATTAAAAGTTATTCTCAATCCGCCTTTATATAAATATGCAATAGAAATTAAGTTTCTTTTGAAACTTGGTACATAACTTAAAATAATCTTCCTAAAAGTATCATAATAAAGATGTATATCTCCCACTGCTTCAGCTACCACACTTGTCTCGTTCTCGGTCTGCAACGATAAGCTCTTATCTATAAGATCTTTCGTCTCCTAAAACCATTGTAGAGAAATACAAACATGATTAATGGCTCCCAAATCAATGACCTAGTGGTCTATTGAATCCTCCACTAAACAAGCTTCTATCATCAAGAGTTTAATGCAAGGTTAGTCCATCATTCTAACTTAAGCATGGCTCCTTAGGGAGTTACTTAATTAGATGATCTTGAGTGTCTAACCATCAACTCAACACCTATCACATCATGCACCTCAAATGAGTCATCTTGGGACAATCTCACTGAGTAGCATGTTGTGACTAGTTGTCCTCTTTAAAGACAGGATTACTTAATGTATCGGGGTCATTCTAACTATCATATGATCATAACAAATTATGCTTACTTTCAGGAAGTCTCCTCAGTGGAATCCACATGGAAACGTCTATCTTAAGGCAGATCCATTTCATGCCATCACAAGAGACCATTGATGGAGGTTGTAAGTCTTGTTCAGAGACTTTCAGCAAACTCAATATTTTAAAAGCATGCAAGGTTTTTAATTCTGGATTTCAATCATGATTGATCAATATATGCATGACTAGTACATGTGGCATTCTTCCCTAAACTATATGGCATGCTTATCTCATATATGCATGGCATGATATGGAAATTTTATAATATTCACATTTATCAACAATTTTGATTCTCCACAGTTTATCTTTTAAGGGAAAAACTGAAGAAGTGAATGTAAACTGTGCACCAGGTAGGGTCCCAGAAAAAGGAGGTGAGTCGTATTCGACCGCTTAAAAACCAAGTTTTTCCTTGCCAGATCCAATCCTAAACATACACATTCTCATTACCACACTTCTTATCTTTAATTGATCAACTGTGGATCATCTCATACATATATATATCATAATTACATTATTAACAATTACTAAACATATATATAATGAGATGGGTAATAAAATAAAATTGTCAGCCAAGGTTTCCATGGTTCCATTTCTAGAAAATAAATGAAAAACAAAAAAATTACATAATTTTTCACCACAAGGCATTCCTTGTGTCTTCAACCACCATCACTCCATCTTCTCCTCGTCATGGACTCTTTTTTTGAAAAATTACATTTATGTCCTATTTTCATTTTCGGCTCACAATAATTCTATATAAAAAATAATCCTACGTAGAGATGATAGTCCATGGTCTATTTCCTAAGAACTACAACCTTGTAAAAAAATAATAATTATATAAAAAATATATAATAATGTATTCATTCACATACGTTCCCCTAAACATGTGAATTATTACAAGAATACCACATCTTATCAAATATTAACCATACAAGATGAAGATAGAGATTTGGTCTCAGTTTACACCATAAACATAGCACAAACTAGCTCTGATACCAATTGTTGAAAATAATTCAGTTTGAAAATGGTTTTCTTGTACAACAGAAAATTAAAATTTTGAAAACCAACCTGATTTGTAATATTTATAGAAATAAATCCTAACCAAATTCATACATGTGTTTTCGTCTTAGCGAATGTTCATTGTTTTCGGCTTTCAACCAAACAATATTCTCTGCTATTCTCGTACCAAGAACTATTTCAAGTGTGGGTGAAAACGAAAATTCTCTCTTCTTTAATAGAAACTGGTAGACTTGTTATTCTGAAAAAATATGTTTAATAGTTGAGAATAAATTCTCTCTATTTTTTGATAGAGTAACAATCTCTCAAAGTTGTGTCAATAGCCCTATCGGTGCCATCTATTTATAGGGAGAGAAGGTAGAACCCTTGTTGAATTGTAGAGGTTTATTTCAAATAGAAAAACAACTTACTAGTCCAACTAAGAGAGGGAGAGGGGCTGATAGGATGTGTTTTCCCTCTTATGTATTATGATGGGGTTTCATGCCTCTATCACTGATCTGTCATAATACGGTGTAGCAAATTAAACTAGTTTTCGCACTTGAGGAGCTTAAATACTAGCACTTTTATTATGTTTTATTCGAGTTTTTATACTTTAGTTTACATTCAATAAAAAGTGCATTTTGAGTCTTTTATTGACCTTAGGGGTCAAATGAGGCCTAAAGGCGAACTAACGTACTTCGTTTGTGTGCAGGAGACCATGCAAGGGCATAAGAACTCAATACTAGTCGTCGTGTTGCAACACGGGGAGTTCGAAGTCGCAACATAAGGAGCAGAATGCAAGAATTGCCATATTGCCTTTGGTGTCACGACACACCCCTGAAGCCATCCTTGAACTACACATATTGCCATCAATGTTGTGACACTGACCCTGTACGGGAGATAATTATGAGCCAGGGGCATTTTGGTTCGTACAATCAAAAGTTAAAAATGATAGCATCAGCTAACCTAGGTTGAGGACGACGGCAACCCTAACTCTATAAATAGGCTTCTAAACACTTGTTAAAAGGACAACTTTTTATATTCTAAGTTTTCCTTTGTAATTTAGTTTTCAGTTTTTTTTCTTTCTCTTAGGTTTTCGATTTCTTTTCAGTTCTTTTCATTTGTGTTCTTCAGAGAACTTGATTTGTAGAAGCAATCAAAACGTTTGAGGATTTATGCGTTTCATCAATCAAATACAATCAGGATTCTCTAAACTTTATTCTTGATTTATTTTTCATTCATATACTTATCATAAAGTTTACTATGTTTATGGAATCCATGATGAAATAATCCTCTTATGGGGGATTAGCTAGTAGAGGTGTGATTGATTAATTGTTATATAGGGTTTTCTTAGAGGATCAGTTGTTCGGGAGTGGAAGAACTTAAACCTTAGGCTTGATGACCCTAGGAAGTCATTTAGGTAGGAATTAACCCAAAATTGGTATGGCCTATCCGTGAACATCTTAGCCCCGAACCGGTCTGGACTGTGAGGTCGAGGGATAAGAAATTCTTGTCGACTCATTAGTTTAATGGAAGATCGAGAGATCCTGCTAGGGTAACAACTAGTTGATTGAATAGAAACCCAGAATAGGAATTAGTTATAATCAGCAAAGGAAGCTAATCACCCATGTCTTTGTTTGATTGAGTTTAGAAATTAGTTTTCCGAAGTCCCTTTTATTCATGCAATTTTTAATTATTTATTTATAAAAACCCTAAAAATCTTTCCTTTATATTTTATCGTTATATAATTTATTTAAACTACTAATTAATTCTATCCGCGTTTAGGTTAACTTTAATTTAGTACTCACCTCCCTTGGGTACGATCCTTGGAGTACTTACCTAATTCGTTGTAAAACTATATTACAACTTGGCCCGTATACTTGCAGACATCGCGTCAAATCTATATATTTATTTGCTGTAATCACACTCTAGACGTTAGTACGTTCGGAGGCAGTCAATCACATCTAGTCCAATTACAAGTACTTGGTAGGCCTTTTGACCCAATACTCTATAATGTGATCCAACCCGATTCGGTTTTTCTATTTCCCAAAATAAACTTTAATATTCTATATTAAACAATTTTCTCATCCCTATTTTACCTGCAATAAAATTTTAAAGATTTTACACCCGGTAAAATTTTGACGATTTTACCCCTTATAAAATTTTGAGAAAATATGTTCAATATTTCACAATTCAACATGTTCACTATGATAAAATGGTTTGATTTCATTTCTAGGCTTCAAAACAACTCAAAAAAAACATAAATTTATTCTTTCGACCATTTTTAAGTAATCCATATAGAATTGCAAATAGATCATTTCCATTTTTATTTCTATTTTTAGAAACCTGCATTCATTCCAAATGATTTTATTTTTCCATTTCGGAAAAAACCATAATCATTCCTGATTGTTTCCCATTTATCTTTTCCTATTCATTCTGTTCATTTCTATTCAAACTCGCAATTCATTTCTAGTTTCAAGGAGCTAGCGGAGAGACCGATTGGACATATGTAATTAGGGTTCAAATGATTTAAAATTAAGTTTTGACTTTTTTCTTATTAGTTATAAGCTCATTTAGTCACAGAGTCATTCCACTATAGTATCTTGACTAAGCTCTCCCTAGCGACATACCATTACGAAAGCAACTACTCAGTGCTCGTCCAATGACCTTGTCATAAGTGTGTTACCCTCATAGGATATCCTTGATCTCTTTGGGATAATATTTGTGTCCTGAGGAACGTACCCAAGGGAGGACGAACTAAACCAAAAATATATTTCTACAATAATAAGTCTAAATAGTAATAATTAAACAACCAAATTAGAATAATAGATAGAAGATTAACTTGTTTCAGTGGTCATAATTAACTTTAGAAATAGGTTTTTGGTGGAATTAACTATTAACTAACTGGTTTTACCTTTCACCCTCTACTAATTAATTAGTTGGTAGGTACTTGTTTATCTCTTGACCTCACTTTCCCTACTGGGATAAACTATGATTTACTTGGTAAACTTATCTCTTGACCTTACTTATCCTAGATTACTTCCTAGAGTTGTCACTCCTAAGGTTTAAGCACACATAATTTATTACTAATTAATTCCTCTCGGGAAACCTAATCCATCCGTTAACTACTTTCACACCCACTCATTAATCTTCCTAGAGATTTAGCCTCTGTTCGATCTATATTCCATAACTCTTAAATTTAATTTAAACATGCAAAAGAACACAAATAAATTAAATAAGAGAAGGGTAAGAATTTTCTCAATCAATGGAATTGGATAAGCTTGAAGTTGCGTAATCTCGTAATCGTTAACTTGATCTTCGATGTTTGAATATGAAAAATAAAAGAAAACTGAATACTTTAATAGAAATAACTTAGGTTCAAATCAAACCTAGTCAAAAAGAACAAAGAATTTTTGGAAACGAAATAAAAATGTAATAAAAACATAAATCTACTACTACGGCTCCTAATCGGCCTCCTTTAGCTTAAGAATAGCCTTTCTATTTATAGAGACATTTAGAAACCCTAACTAGGTCAATAGGAAGCCCTAATCTCAAAATATATTGATTGTACGGATGATTTTAACCTTCCAGGTACCTACTCTCCACGTTTAGCCCTATGTCGCAACACACCATGCCTATGTCACGACATGACATCGACAAGTGGCAATTGGTCTTCCAGCTTCACATGTTACATCTTGGGAACTTATGCTCCACTCGAGTTTCGTCCATGAGGCTCTTGGGCTACTAAATAATCATCCTTCACACTCAGTTGAACACATTAGAACTACCTAAGGATTGAATTGGCCTAATAGGTCAATTTATGTGTAAAAACTCTTATTTTTATACTTAAGTTCCTAGTGCGGAAAATAACATAATTAATCCTAAAATGCCTAGAACACAAGCCCCTAAACTGACGAAATATACCAAAACTACCACCTCATTTGGTGGCAGGTCATTCCCATATTGGGGTTTGATCATTTATTTAACCCAATTCGTCACTGCACTTGAAAATTTTTCATATATTGGTGCTTGAACTTTGAAATTGTTCCCACATTAGGGCCTAAACTTTAGGCTTTTTAGGGAAATATCAAGACTAGCTCGTACAAAAAAAAAAAAGGCCAAAATGTGGGAACTTTTGCCAAATTCACTGCCTAACTTTATCCAAAAAAAAAAAAGTTCAGGGGCAAATAGTGATTTAACCTATATACTTATATACTAGTTTAAGGTGTTTTGGAAACCCATGGTGGTTTTATTTATATGGAACTAACAGTGCAAGCACTAAAAATTTAATGCTACTTAGTACTCATTGATGCGGTGCACATTCATTTTTCAATTAATATCTTTTTTGGTTTAAATATGTACAAGTCAGATAAATGAACCAAAACTTTTATTATTTATAGTTACAAATTTAGGGGAAAATATTGGAGTTTTAAAGATCTTTAGTGTCAATATTGGACAACATTATCACTTCAACTGAGACTATAACGCTCAAAACAAATTAATTTAACTACTTGCAATCATCCATGCAATTAGTAAATTTTAGTTACTGGTCTTAACATATGCAAAAAAAATCTTATCTTGAGACAACAACATTCTTTCTAAAGATAAAATATGTATGTAAAATAACTATTATTGATGCATAAATGCGTCTTCTGAGAGGTCATAATTAATCTTTGTGTAGAATATTTGCATAATAGTTAAAACCTTTTCATTTTGAAAGAAACTATTAACTAATTTTTCAAAGGAAAAGAACTGTTTGTAGCAAACGGCTACTTACAAATTTTGGCAGTGTCGTTTTTCTCTTGCTCATTTTAAGTTTTTCTTTTCTTTTCTTTTTCCTATCTTATTATAAAGCTATAAATACAAGAGAAAAAAGTATGAAAGAAGTTTCTTGAATGGATTAAATAGAATTATAATATAAAGCATATATATAATTGTTGATAATAATACAACAAGGGAGCAGGGCAAGAAAGATGTCACGGTGGCACTATGGAGGCCGGTTCACCTGTAAAGGCCGAGAGCTGGAATAAGGAAAAGAGGACAGACTTATTGAGAGAGCAAATGTTTAGAGTAACCTTAGGATGTTCAAGGGTCGATCCCCTATCCTTAGTAAACTACATGTTGAGCCAATGAACATAATTACAATGAGCGTAATTAAGTTGCCAAGTTGCAAAAATATCATGTGTGTTGTTACTGAGGTAATGATTAATTTTTTTTTTCAACATCAGGGTGGCCAAAAGATAATACATTATTGGCAAGTGAGAAGACTACAAAGGAAATATCGATAACATAAAGAGCGGAAAGTTCACTAGCCTTTTCTTAAAAGACTAGACTGACATAATTACTATGTGACTACTATCATCTATTATTTCCACCATCTTAATCTTTTGGCAACCTAAGTTTTTCTTCACTGTAACAACTCAATTTTAGATGGTGTTGGAGAATGCGGTTTTGAAATTTCAATTGAAAATATATTATTGGACAGTCTGGAAATTAAATCGAGAAAATCATTTAATAAATTTCAACGACTAAATTGTAAAAGTCTAATCGCTATAGAAATGTTAATTTGGAAAATCTTTAAGGACCCAATTAGCAATTAACCTAGGACCAAATGGTTAATTTAACCATTGTTGTGAAATGAATTAGTGGATTTTGATGTCATCCACTTATCATTCATTAAGTTAGTTTAATTAGCAAGTTAAGCAAAATTAATGGTTAAAATTTAAGTTAATTAAGCTTAATGGCATTTCTAATCTAAGTATATATTATAAGTTAGTGGAGAGAAGAATGAAAGTTATCATCTTCTACAAGCTTGTGTCATCCAAGTAGGAAGAAAAAGAAAGAAATTCCCTTTTTGATTTCTTTAAAAATTGGTCCAAAATCCCTAAGGTACTTAGGTCTTTTCTTTGAAAGTTTTATGTTTTCATGATTATCTAAGCCTGATTAAGCTTACTCATGCCTTAGATTTTTCAATTGTTAAATGTTTATCAAACTGTCATTAATGGGTATTTAATGAAATTGAGTTTGGTTTTAATGAGAAATTGAAGTATGAGTTTTGAGAATGTTAGAACTAAGTACAAAACTAGAGAAAAGTGTTGGAATTTATTAGAAATTAACTAATTTTAATAGTTAATTTTGTGAAATTAGGGACTAAATTGAATAAATTGAAAGTTGTTAAAAAATTATGCTATAGATTAAAAGTTCAAGGTCCCTAATGAAAGAATATGTAATTAGATTTTGATTAGATGTTGATTAGATGTTGAATATCGAAAAATATGAAAAACTCGGATACAAGGACTAAAATGAATAAAATGTAAACTATGTTTGATTATGTACTTTTTTATGTGATTGAGTGGAAACTAATGTTGTTTCTATATTTGAATTATCATATGTAGCTAAAGACAACGTCGAGTCATCTTGAGAGAAAGGAAAGGCGAAAGTTGTAGACGAGTAGCTATATGGTTTGTGCTTCCATTATTTGAATTCAATATATATAGATATATTCACATGACTAGTTACACACTAGCTTGATTAAGGTAATGTCCCTACTTGTCTCATAAAATTGGTAAGTATTACTTGGTTGGTAACCTGTGAAACATGTAGTGATATTTATGTGATGATATGAAATTATATGAATTGAATTGGGTTGAGCATAATATAAATTGGTATTATATGAAACTATTATATGTGATCATGAACATCTATGTGTGTTTGGAACATTGGTTACCCTATTAACGGTCTCAGACAGAGTTAGGTATAGTTGGCATGCCATAAGATTGGATTAGCGTACGAGATTTTCCTTCGGTTTATACCGATGAGGTGTGAAGTGCATATTATACTTCGGACGCTCCGATAAGGTGCAGAGCACATATTACTTTGATTTATATTGATAACGCATGGAGCACATATTATACTTTGGACGTACCGATGAGGCACTAGGTGCCAGATATATTTGTGTGACGGTTGGATGATTCATGTATTTGTCTTGAAATAGGGATCATAAAGCATATACCTTGCTAAGTGATATTTGATATGAAATGTTAATAGTAAATGGTGTAACTTAAATATTAGTGTTAAAGTAACAAAAGATGGCATGTGAAAAATCATGTGAACTGATTTAAACGAGCCTTGAGGGTCGATATGGAAATAAACGAATCGATGTATTCAAAATGGAAATGAAAAAATAAAATGAACTTTGTGACAATATGATACATATGTAAATTTGATTTGATGATAGAAGATATTATATGTTCATATATGATATGATAAATGAAATATGGTATGAGGATTGATACATGAGACAAGAAATGCAATTTTGATTTAGTTGATATCTAGATCACATTTGGATTGTATTTTACATCTTATTTCTATTTGTATTATTGATTTAAATCATGTTATCACCATTAAGCTCTATTGCTAAGCGTACGATTTGTTTACTCCCTTATGTAGGTGTCATAGATCTTAAGGTTGCAAAGTGATCAGCAATATCTAGATTCAACCCTCTCGACTCAGCAAGTTTGTACAATTTTGTTATGTTAATAGTATGTGGCATGCGCCTAAGGTTTTGGGTTAGATTTTAAGTTCAATGTATCATTTGGTATATATATATGATGGAAAAGGTTTACATTTTGAGCATGACTATATGTGTTTGATGACATGTATAAACATCTAGTAAGTTAATGTTTACTTGCCCAATAGGCAACGTTAACCTCCTGACTCAAAGGTCACGACTCACTTCGGTTGAAGTCAAGACGTCATGGTTCTACCCTCAGTGTCGTGACATGCCTCCTTTAGGGTCGCGAAAATACATCTGTATTTTGAAAATTTTACGTTCCAGTCTCTCGTTTATAACCGGTGTTTCAAAAGAGCTTCCATAAGCTTATTTATAACCCATATTTGATTGAATAATGTATTTAGTTAATTTTGGAATCTAATGGCTTGTATGATTGTTTATATGTAAATGAAATCGTAGTTGCTTCAGCAACGAATGTGACACCTCACATCCAGATCCGGAAATCGTGTCAAGTGTGGGGCGTTACATTTAGCCATCTCGAAAACCAATAAACAACAAGGGAGAGAGAGAAAGAGAGAGAGAGAGAGTTAGTATGCAAGGTAATTAATAGGAGAAAACATTAAGTTTTTATAAGTAACTAAGAATTAGTTTTTTAACAGTTTGAGTTGTCAAATTTCACTATGTTACGTGAAATCTATATTGTATTTTGTTTGATTTAAGCTGGGTTAAATCGCTCCTTGGGGCCTAAACTTGGCAATAGCTCCCACATTGGTGCCTAAACTTTTTTGTCCTTGTTAGTCCCTAAACTTTATATTTATTCCCATATTGGGGCCTAATCATTTTTTAACCTAGTTAGTCCCTAACTTGACAATCTTTCCTATATTGGTGCCTAAACTTTAGGCTTTTTAGGGAAATATCAAGACTAAATCAGATAGAAAAAAAAATTAAGGCCCAAATGTGGGAATGATTGTCAAGTTCAATGCCTAACTTTATCCCAAAAAAAGTTTAGACCTCAAACAGTGATTAAACCTAATTAGATTATATACTAGTTTAGGGTGTATTGGAAACCCATAATAGTTTTTATTTATATGGAATTAACAGTGGAAAGACTAAAAATTGTAATGCTACATAGTACTCATTGATGTGTTACACATTCTTTTTTCCATTAATTTCACTTTTGGTTTAAATTTGTACAAGTTGGATAAATGGACCAGAACTTTTACTATTTATATGGTTACAAATTTAGGGGAGAAGATTGGATTTTTAGAGACTTTTAGTGTTAGCATTGGTAGCTTTATCACTTCAACTGTGACTATATCGCCCAAAACAAATTAATTTGATTGCTTGCACTCATCCTTGCAATTAGTAAATTTTAGTTATTGATCTTAACATATGCAAAATATCTTGAGATTACAACATCCTTTCTAAAGGTAAACTCTGAATGTTAAATACCTTTAATTGACGCATAAATACATCTCCCGAGAGATCATAATTAATATTCTGTAAAAATTGTTTTCATAATAGTTACAACTTTTCTGTTTTGAAAAGAAATTGTACAAAAAACTTTCAACTAAATTTAAAATAAACTCTACTTCAAATTTCTCCCAAACTCACAATTTCAATATTAAAATAAACCTTCATCTTCTTTTTCATTAAAACAAATCCCCATTTTCAATATTAAGAACTCAAAATAAGATAGAACAAAAATGGCAAAAAAAGAAAACCCATTTTCTCCGCTTTGAGACATTACAGGCTTTTATCGAAATTAATGGAAAAAAGAATGTGCAACACATCAATGATTTTTAGTTAATGTTAACATCGAATATTTTGTTTAATTAAAAATTATTCAAACTTTTTTTTTTTTAACACCCTTAATAACTCAAGTGGCAACAGAAAACTTTAGGTGCCTACTTTGACCAAAAAATCTTTAGATGCCAAAATGTTAAAATTTACATAATTTGGGTACCAATTTTTCATAGTAAAATGAGTTTTGGGATCTGATGCGACATTGAAAACAATAACCGAACTTGCTAGCATACCATAAACAGTCCAATAGTTTATTTAGGTAAAAAGAATCAACTCATTCCTAAACTCAGCCATCTGTAAAGCACAGTTAAAATATAAAACAGGGGAAGAAGGGGGAAGGGGGGCGATTGCTGTATGTTTTCTAACTTTAAAGGAGCATAATCCATGGTGATTAAGAAAACGCTAATTAATGGCCAGCCTAGTTGGGTTCGCATAGAGACAGGCAATCAAGAAGAAACTACTGGGCTTGCTGCAGTGACAGATCTTTCAACTGTTGGATATCCACTTTTGATGGTGCTCGAGTGAGAGCACACTGAGCAGTACTCGTCTTTGGGAAAGCAATGACATCTCTGATTGAATTTGCATCCGCTAACAACATAACCAATCTATCCAAACCATATGCGATTCCCCCTGTGAATAGGTAAAATAGATAAAATAACTTCTTTATTCCAGGTGGAAAAATGACAGTTTTTTCGTGGCCTAGGCATGTCATACCATGTGGAGGAGCACCCATGTCTAAAGCTTCCAGAAGATACCCAAACTTATCTTCAGCCTGTAAATAACATAAAACTCACATTTCTTTTTATTTGGACTGTAAAATAACTGAGACCTCAGACATATTGATCTTAGCTTTTCTATGATCTAAAAGCATTCTGGTTTTTTACATTCTTTTAGGCCAGATTGTATAGGACCAGGCCATCACATCGACACTAGTTCGAAAACAGAACAAATTTGTGTAACAGACACAAGACTTGCCCAGTTACATGATGCTAACAATAACCGTTGGTTTACAAATTGTTGAATAGCTTAAGGTTTTCTCACCTGTTCAAGAGAGATGCCAATAGTTTCCAATACTTTCTGTTGGATCTCACGTTTATAAATTCTTAAACTTCCTCCACCAATCTGAAAATGCAAGAGGCAATAATAATTCATTCAGTTACACAATCTATAAGAGATAGTCAACCAAATCTTTACCCTTTAAAGTTTCTAAAAAGCACATAATATAAATACCTCAACTCCATTATAAACCATGTCATAAGCTAAGGCACGTGCAGAAGAAAGATCTCCCATGTCTTCAGGGTTTGGTGCAGTAAATGGATGGTGCAAGGGCTACAATATGAGTAAATTTTCATCAACAGGCAGTTGCAAATGGAAAATATTGTATTCAACAAAACTGAAACTTCCATATATATATATAAATATTAATTTAACAATCTAAAACTTCCATATAAATTATATTAGCAAGCTAAAGCTTTCACCAAATTATGTTGTGGTTGTAAAAACAAAAAGAAATTATAAAACCTACATTTTGAAGTATCGACTTGTATTTTGATAAAACAGAGAGAACTTATAATACTATCAAAAACTAAATCTTAAAATGCAGCTACTCTGTTAATTCCTCAAAAATGACAATCACACTGACATAATAGCAAACTAACATAGGAATAAATTATAAGATATAAAAAGGATATACAAAGGGGCATATCATAAAATTGCCAATTCTTTCTTAAGAATATATAGGGTTCATTTTTGGCAAACCAGCGGTGGAGTTTTTTCAACTCCACAAGCAAAGTTCACAAGGTGCCACATGTCCAACCCTAAGGACATGCGCCACCCTTTTGACCTTAATTGTGGAGTCTAAAAACTCCGTTAGCAGTGTATCAAATGAAAAACTTTTCATGCATATGATAAATATCAATTATTTCAATAAAATCACCAAAAACATAAGAGAATGATACAGACCTCAAGCCTCTGTTCTGAATCATTCCACTCAAACATTGGGAAATCAGTCACCCACAAAATTGAATGCCTAGACTGCATTTCAGAATTGAAGCAAATGCTTAATTTTAGAGAAAATAATAAGAGAAGCAACAACCATGTATATTTCAGATAGAAGACTGATCAGGAACTCACATGGTCAACCAAGCCCAGTTCGTGGGCTAAGAATACCCTAAGTCGATCTAAGGTTCTATTAACTGATGTCTGATGGCCCACTGCAAACAAGATCAGATCACCTGGTCCTGCAGAGCATTTTCTCAAGAAATCTTCTCTGTTGGTTGGACCCAAACTGGATACTAGTGCTGGAATTCCTTCGATCTCCCCTAAAAGAATAATAAAACCGTCATGCCGAGATTTACAAATAGCAAATCAACTTTTCAAAGGAAGGAGGGGGGGATCAGAACTAGGTATGGAATATTATTAATTACCATCATCCAAGACCTTAAGGAAAGGTAAACCCTTTGCTCCAGACTTGATTGCCTCATTATAAACATCACCTTTCTTAAGAGCTGTGTTTGAAAATCTTTTAGCACCTGAAGGCACACATATTGTTTTGATAATCCCCCCATTTTTTAATGTATCTGCAAAGAGCCTGAAGGGAGATTCTAAGAAGACATTAGATACCTGCAGCTCCAACAGGGGGGAAAAAGTTAGAAAACACCAGATCATGAAGTAAACCAGCAAAAACTAGACACTATGTGCAAAAACTTACATTTTTCAACTCAAGATCAAATCTGATATCAGGACGATCAGAACCATATCGATCCATTGCCTCAGCATATGTGAGTCTTGGGAAAGGGTTAGGTAGTTGCACGCCTTTAATCTCTAGAAAGACCTGCATTAAATAAGCTTTCTTAACCCTCCCATAATGTGAAGATACCAAAAAGATCTAAAATTCTTGTATATGCATTAACTATTTCAAATGTCCGATATGGTGAGAGCGATCAGTTTCAGTCCTTTAACTAAAAAGGCAGTGTGCCAAAAAGCCCATTGATGAATGCCTTGGGTGTCTACCTAAAGCGTCAATTACCAAACCTAGCTAGACTAACTAATGGGCTATGAGGCAGTGTAGATTCAAGCCTAGCCACTTAGAAGGCCCACAAGCTGAGCCATAAAGCTTATCTCAAGCCTGAGCTGAAGATGAACAGGCCAGTATTTAGTTAAACTCCCCAACTTTAGGTAAGTGAAAAGTGTAACTTAACATTTGAACCCCTTCTATTGAAACATACCAGAAAATATTTATGAATACTTACTGCTGAAAGATATTGTGGAGCTAGGACTCAAATTATCTTATAGCATATAGGCCACAATTCACAAACCTTTCTAATTAAATCTTCATTAAGCCTAAGCATGTCCTCCAATGGAATGAAAGCCATTTCCATATCAAGCTGTGTGAACTCAGGCTGTCTATCTGCTCTCAGATCTTCGTCTCTAAAACATCTGGAAAAAATTATATCCTGGTTATAGCCCAATGAATTCTCACAATACCTAGTTTTTGGATTACCCCTAATTCCTAGCAGGAAAAAGGATATTCTAATCCTCTCTTCTTCTTTTTTCTCTTTTTCGTTTTCTCTCTCATAACAAACATAGGAAATATAAATCAAACCGAGTCCCGTGAATAGAACAGGATCATCCTAACTCTCAACACGGGGGTCGAGAAACGGGGTGAAATGGGCCTGAGTAAATCAGTTCTTCACAAAAGAGAAATGCAAAAAGCTTATCAAGATAGGAGACAAATTCAATCACTACCACGCAATGAAAAGTAAAAAATTTACCTTGCTATTTGATAGTATTTATCAAAACCAGAAACCATTAACATTTGCTTGAAGAGCTGTGGACTTTGAGGCAAAGCATAAAATGTTCCTGGCTTCAAAATATACATAAGAGTGAATCAGACCTGTTCCATTGTCCCCATGATATAGGTAATTGACGAACACTAAAAAATTTAACACTTATCAACTGAATAACAACCAGTTAGGATGCAAAGATCTCTGACACCATACAAGTTCTTCATGCTGTCCTAAGGCATTTAATAGCAGCTTGATCATTAATACCTGGATTCTCGAGGGAACCAAATAATCCCGAGCACCTTCTGGAGTAGATCTAGAGAGCATTGGGGTTTCAATCTACCTTATAACCATGAACAGGTCAGAACCAAAACAGAGACTGAACATGAATCAGTAGAAAGTAACTAAAGAAATAACACTAAAATAAATTACTGCACTATAACAAACGTAATAGGGTTACACCTCAACAAAATTATGTACATCCTCTAGATATCGTCGAATGAGTTTCACTACTCTATGACGCAGCATGATGTTGAAATTCATTTGCTGTCGGCGTAAATCAAGGTATCGATATCTATGAGACAGGTATCCCAACAATAAACATCAATTCAGAGTCTCAAATATATCATAAGGAAAACATTAACAATTAATTGAATGGCTTGTGAAAATTAAAGATTTTTAAAAGCAAAAATCTAAAAACATATTGTAAAACTAATCGAGGCAAGTCATCAGGAACAATGTAGCTCATTATTTATCCCTTCTTATGATAAAAGACAATATCAGTTTTATCAGCTAATAAGGTGCATAGCTTTTCTTGGACTAATTGAATTAAATTCCAAGCTGACTACCTCAAACGGATTTCCTCCTTGACAAAATCATTTGCATCATCCGCACTAGTAACCAACAATGGTAGTTTTGATCTTACAGCATTCAATATCTGAACATGCTCTGCGGCGATCTGGCAGACATAATTGACATCTAATTAAATACATAGTAATAAAGAATAAAAGCATAATAAGCTCAAATATATTAATACACCTCTATTGAGCCGGTTTTCATTGAAAGCATAAGCTCAAACACAGTAATATACCTCTATGGAGCCGGTTTTCATTTTCTTATTAACCGACTCACTGGGCCGAGACCGGACAAAACCGTCAACAGCAACCACATACTCAAGCCTCAAGTCTTTAATAGCTTCATGGGCATCAGGAAACTCACCTGGAAGCGATGTAATCTATAATTCGAAAACAGTAAAACAATCAGTCAAAAAAATTCACAATTTCATTTATAGAAAAAAGTTGAAAATAAGTAAATACCTGGACAATGCCGGTGTGGTCTCTGAGATTAAAAAAGGTAAGGCCACCATGGACCCGGTGGAGAGCGACCCAGCCGCAAAGACGGACCCGAGAACCCACATCTTGATTAGACAAATCACCACAATAAGCGGTACGAGAGACCCAACGGAGAGAGTCAGAGAGAGGGGGTATGGGGGTGGGAGTTTCAGGGGAAACGGAAGGAGGAGATTGAAAAGTGGAAGCAGAAACAGAGGAAAGGGTTCGGGTTCGACGGTTCCTTGGAAGCGATTTTGGAATTAGAATGGAAGGGAAAACAGCGAGAGGTCTGGCGCGAAAGGAGAGGATAAGGAAGGATTTGAGAAGCACAGACATTGTGTTCTTAAGGCTTTTTGAGGAAAGTGAATGAAATGGGGGTTCGGGCAATCTTTTAGTTTAGGGACATAAGCAGAAAACACAGGGTTTAATGGATTGGGTGCTGGCGTGCGAAGCACGTGGGTTTAAAAAATATGGACTTTAAAACCCAGTGTTATAAAATAATTAAATAAAAGAACACTTAAAATAAATAGAGAATTTTCTCGCCTCCTCTTTTCATTTATAGAATAGCTATATATAAGTCACTGACATTTAATGCAACATAAATGAATGAAGCTTATTTAACTGCTTCATTAACACGTACATTAAGCATTTTTAATAATGAATGGGGTTTTAACTCATTACTTTCATAAATGTTTAAATGTTATAGACATCCATTTAATGTACTTACAACACTTCCCATTGGATGTCTTTTAAATAAAAATGTGTCTCATTAAAACATTTATTAGGAAAAACCCTGAGGGATAAAAACCTAATGAAAGAAAAGCGTACACAATCTCCTACTACAAGTTGCCTCGTTAAAAATCTTTACTAGGAAAACCCAGTGAGACAAAACTTTGGTTAAAGGAAAAGAGTACAACGTGTTTTTTACTCCCCCTAATGACAACATCACATTATATTTTTCTGTAAAGGAAAATTACACATCTTCTGGAAATGTTAGGTGAAAAACCTTAGCCAAACACACTCTTGGCTTGCCTCATGCATTGCAATTATTTCAGCATGATTTGAAGAGGCAGCAGCAAATGTCTGCTTTTTCGAACGTCATGATATGGCAGTACCTCCACATGTAAATAAATATCCCGTTTGAGATCAACCTTTATGTGGATCCGATAAATATCCAGCATCAGCATAACCAATTAATAGGGATTTTGAATCATTTGAATAAAATAGCCCCATATCAATGGTCCTTCTGAGATATCTAAATACGTGTTTAATTCCATTCCAATGTCTACGTGTTGGAGAAGAACTAAATCTTGCTAACAAGTTTATAGCAAAAGCTATATCAGGTCTTGTGTTGTTTGCAAGATACATCAATGCTCCTATGGCACTTAGATATGGTACTTCAGGACCAAGAAACTCTTCATCATTCTCGCAAGGATGAAATTGATCTTTATTCACATCTAACGGTCGTACAACCATCGGGGTACTCAATGAATGTGCTTTATCCATATAAAATTTCTTTAAGATCTTTTTTGTATAAGTTGACTGATGGACATGAATTTCATCTTTTAAATGTTCGATCTGCAGGCCAAGACAAAACTTTGTTTTTCCAAGATCTTTCATCTCAAATTCTTCCTTTAAATAATTTACTGCATTTTGAAACTCTTTAGGAGTTCCAAATAATATTTAGATCATCAACATAAATAGAAATTATCACAAAGTTTGACCCATACTTTTTTACAAAAACACATGGGCAGATTGGAACGTTTTTATAACATTCTTTTAACAAATATCCACTAAGACGATTGTACCACATACATCCAGATTGTTTTAATCCATATAAACTTTTCTTTAATCTGATTGAGCAATTTTTCCGGGAAACTCTATATCCTTCAGGGATTTTAAATCATTCTAGGATTTTTATATAAATTTCACTATCAAGTGTACCATACAAATAGGCTATAACAACATCCATTAGACGCATGTCAAGTTTTTCACGTACTGCCAGACTAATAAGGTATCTAAATGTGATTGCATCCACCACAAGAGAATATGTCTCTTCATAATCAATGCCGGGCCTTTGTGAAAATCCTTGTGCTACAAGTCGTGCTTTATATGTTACGACTTCAATTTTCTCATTTCGTTTCCGCACAAATATCCATTTATATCCTATCGACTATAAGTCCAAAAACCTCACGTTTAGAAAGTGAATTTAATTCTGCTTGAATTGCGTCTTTCCATTTTGGCCAATCTTTTCTATTTCTACATTCCTCAATAGATTTAGGCTCAGGATCCTCATTTTTATTTTGCTATTTCAATAACAACATTATAAGCAAAATTGTTGTCGACAACTATATTTTTTCGATTCCATCTTTTTCCTGAAGTAACATAACTTATTGAGATTTCTTCGTTATCACCATTTTCAGGTACTTGAACCTCTTCTGGGGTTTTTTGATTAGTTATATCTTTGGCCTCTTATTGGGCACTTGCCTCCACAATATTACCATCTTGAATAATTTCTCATTTCCTTTTACGAGGATTTTTATCTTTGGAACCGATTGGCCTTCCATGCTTCAGGCGTGGATTACTTTCTTTTGCACTAACAATTTGTCCTATTGGGATATCAATTCGTATTGGAGCATTTTCAGCTGGTATGTGAGATTTTGTAATTCTCTTTAGGTTAGTAAATGAATCCGACAGTTGATTGGCGATGTTTTGCAAATGTATGATCCTTTGAACTTCTTGTTCACACTGACTTGTGCAAGGATCTAATTGAGATAATGATGATCTATTTCATGTAATTTATTTTACCAATTGTATTTTCTCTCCCCCTAAAGTTGGGAATGTTGTTTCATTAAAATGACAATCAATAAATCGTGCAGTAAATAAATATCCAGTTAATGGTTCAACATATTTAATTATAAAAGGAGATTCATAACCAACATATATTCCCAACCTCCTTTGAGGACCCATCTTTGTGCATTGTGGTGGAGCAATTGGAACATATACTGCACATCAAAAAATTCTAAGATGGGAAATATTTGGCTCCTGATCAAAAGCCAATTGTAATGGGGAGTACTTATTATAACTTGTTGGCCTTAAGCACACAAGTGCTGCTGCATGTAAAATAGCATATCCCCAAGCTGTAACAGGGAGTTTTGTTCTCATAAGCAATAGCCGAGCTATTAGTTGGAAGCGTTTGATAAACGATTCAGCTAAGCTGTTTTGTGTACGAACATGAGCTACAGGATGTTCAATTTTTATCCCAATTGACATACAATAATCATTAAAAGCTTGGGATGTAAACTCATCAGCATTATCAAGACGAATAGTTTTGATTGCATAATCTGGAAATTGTGCTCTTAATCGAATTATTTGAGTAAGTAGTCTCACAAACGCCAGGTTGCGAGTCGATAATAAACACACATGTGACCACCTATTAGATGCATCTATTAATATGATAAAATATTTGAATGGTCCACATGGTGGATGAATGGGCCCACATATATCACCTTGAATACGTTCTAGAAATGTGGGAGATTCAATCCCAACTTTAGCTGGTGATGGTCTAATAATCAATTTTCTTTGAGAACAAGCGACACAAGATAAATCCTTGAATTCAAAAATCTTTTGGTTCTTTAATGGGTGTCCAATTGAATTCTCAATGATTCTACGCATCATAATAGATTTGGGATGGCCTAATCGGTCATGCCAAATAGTAAAAGTATGTGGTTCTACAAACTTTTGGTTTGTAGTAACATGTGACTCAATTGCACATGTGTATAATATAAACCTGTTGAAAAAGCAGGTAGCCTTTCCAAAACATATTTCTTTCCACATTCAACATTTGTAATATATAGATATTCAATATTTTTTTCACTCATAGTCTCAATATGATATCCATTAAGACGAATATCTTTAAAACTCAATAAATTTCCTTGAGACTTAGTGGAATATAAAGCATCATCAATGACAAATTTTGTACCTTTAGGTAATAATATAATAGCTCTTCTAGAGCCTTCAATAAGTTTTGAACTACCCAATATTGTATTAACATGGGCATTACTCATTGTCAAATGAGAACAATATTTTTTATCTTTGAGTATCGTATGTGTTGTAACACTATCTGCAAGACACATGTCTCTATTGATTTTGGGTCCATCAAAATTTTGTTGAATATTCATATTCTTCATAAAAACATTAAATATATAAATTATTCTTTATGCAAGAAAATAAAACATACTTAAAACAACATAAAAATGTCAAAATAACATCAATTTTTCTAATGATTCTAAAAGAAATCTGTCACATCTAAGTGAGTTATATTATTAAGGTCATTAAATTTATCACCCTCGTAGGCATGGTCAGTTTTAGTATTATAGTGAATATCTTCATCTTTTGCCTCCATTTCATCATTTTGGGATATAAAATTTGTCCCCATATGCTTTCCCTTCTTTTTAATGGATGCTTGATAAAGTTTCACTAAATGCTCAGACGTACAACAGGTACGTGACCAATACCCCTTCATACCACATCAGTAGCATATATTCTCAACAATCTTTGAAGGGTTATTTTGACCACTTCTTTCTTGTCTTTCATTGTTATTCTTTTTATGGTGGTTAGAAGTATCATTGTTATGACTACCATGATAACAGTTACTAGTACGTCTTCAACCACGTCCCCCACTACGTCCACGACCATGGCCGCGGCCTCTATATTTTCTATTTTCATAATTACTGTATACTGCTACATTCACTTTAGGGAATGGTACAGAACAAGTGGGACGAATTCCATGATTTTTCATCAACAGCTCATTATTTTGTTCAGCCACCAAAAGTCATGAAATTAATTCAGAATACCTTTTAAAACCTTTTTCATGGTATTGTTGCTGCAGGAGCACATTAGTAGCATGAAAGGTTGAAAATGTTTCCTCTAACTAGTCCTCATCAACTATGTTTTCTCCACATAACTTTAGTTGAGAACTAATTTTGAAATGTTCTGAATTGTATTCACTTACAGTCTTAAAATATTGTAACCGTAAGTGCATCCAATCATAATGAGCTTTAGGGAGTATCACCTTTTTCTGATGGTCAAATCGTTCTTTCAAAATCTTCCACAACTCAAGAAGGTCCTTCACAGTGAGATATTCCATTTTTAATCCTTCATGTAGATGATGACGGATGAAAATAATTGCTTTTGCCTTGTCTTGATTAGATGCTTCTTTATCTGCTAATATAGTATTTCCTAGACCTTTAGCATCTAGGTGAATTTCAGCATCTAACACCCATGACAAATAATTCTTGCATGAGATGTCTAAGGCCGCAAATTCAAGTTTGGTAAGATTTGTGATGAACCATAAAAGTAACATATTTTAATCTCACATTTAGCATACTTTTGGATGATTTATCCCTTGATTTATGTAAAAAGGTGCTCTTAATCCTTTCTTTTCATGTTTTATACTCAGGAAAGCACCGGAGGATGAAAAGAACGAGAAACGGGCTCAAAACGGACCAAATTGGGCCAAAGTGAAAATCAACACGGCTTGGACTTAAGCCAACACGGCTTGGACTTAAGCCAACACGGTCGTGTCTCCTTGACAGACTAGAACATGGCCTGACCTCGATTTACACGGGCGTGTACCATGGCCGTGTCCCTGCCACAGAAAAGAGCAATTTCAATCGGATTTCGATACTTAGGGGAAAAGAAACACATTCCAAAAGCCTATAAATACACCCTAAGTATGACCTAAATGGGGGGAGTCGACGGGAGCCTAAAGCTACCGTTTAGGGGCGTCTTGCTAGGCCAGAAGAAGCGATTTGTGGGAATTCGCCTGGGGATAGCCGGTTGATCCATCTCAAGAAGCTTTAATTATACTCAAGACGGAGGATCTCCTCTTCAATTCCTTCAGGGGGTTTTAGGGATTTCTTATGTTTTGTTTTATCTTTCCTTCAGAGATGTTTTCTTTTATTGTTATGAATTAAACCCTCAGATACCTGAGGGGGATGAAACTTAGATGAATCTTGTTATCGTTTGCTGAACTATATGATAGATATTTGATTTGTTCTTAATTATGTGTTCTTAATTCTTGTGTTGATATTTCGCGGATATTAATTCAAGTTTGATGTGCTTAGGTGGAGGAGCAAAAGTCCCTGCCTAAGAGTAGATCTAACATAGTTAAGCGGAGTTGATAGCGTGCCTAGAGATAGGGTGACGAAGCGTTGCTGGATTAGGGTGAAACCTAATATGGGAGTCCATAGATCGAGTTAATGCAATTCTAGGGGTTTTAATTAGAAAGAGATTTCAATTAATCAACCTAGGGTTAGACATTATTCGCCTCGAGAGAGGGTTTAATATAAATTAAGGAATCCTACGGATCAAATCAAATGAATAAATCGTCTGGTTCAGAGTTAGATAACAAGTGAAGTCTAGGTGGATTCTTCCTTGGGTGTCGTCTTAATCAATTGGTTTTTCCTCAAGTTATTTTCCCAAATTCATTCTTCTTTGTCTTAGATTTAGTAGTTAATTAATTTAGATTTAAATCAACAAATTCTCTTTATTTTAGGCTAAATAATAAAAAGAAAGTTAGTATTAGTACTTTTAGTTCCTTTGGGTTCGACAATCCGATCTTGCCTAAGCTATACTACTGTTCGATAGGTGCACTTGCCTCAATCGTTGTCATAGTTAGTTTCCAGGTTCGATCATTATCTTTATAAATTTTAAAACTCTGACATCACAGCGATCAAGTTTTTGGCGCCATTGCCGGGGAACTAAAATATTAAGAACACTCTATTTTTATTACTTTAGCCATTTTTTTATTTTTTGCAATTGAATTTAATTTCTTGTTTTATTTGCTAATTTTTCTTCTTTTTCCTTCCAGGTACCTCTAGTTTATGACTAGAAGGAACCCAAGAGGACCTTTAGTATACGACAGTGATATTGAAGCTACCGCTCGCAGGAATAGCAGAGAAATTAGGCGAGCCCTAAATTACACAGAAAAGGAACAACAAGACGAATCCAATCCTACTGAAGGGATGGACGAGAATAATCCACCACCTCAAGATGTGGCAGAAAATAATGCTCCACGTACTATGTATGATTATGCTAAACCTCATTTAACAGGAGCCGAATCTAGTATTGTTAGGCCTGCTATAGCTGCTAATAATTTTGAATTAAAGCCTAACACTATACAAATGATTCAACAATTTGTTCAATTTGATGGTTTTGGGACTAAGACCCAAACACTCATATAGCTAATTTTTAGAGTTACGTGATACCTTCAAAATAAATGGTGTTTCTGATGATGCCATACGGCTTTGGTTATTTCCCTTTTCATTAAGAAATAAAGCCAAACAGTGGTTAAACTCGTTACCACGAGGGTCAATCACTACATGGGATCAAATGACCGAAAATTTTTAATTAAAATATTTCCCACCAGCCAAAACGGCCAAATTACGGAATGATATCTCTTCTTTTGTGCAGATGGATTTAGAGACATTATATGACGCATGGGAGAGATATGAGGATCTATTGAGAAGGTGTCAACACCATGGTTTACCCTTGTGGCTCCAAGTCTAAACTTTCTATAACGGTGTAAACCCCTCAACGAGGCAACTAATTGATTCAACCGCCGGTGGAACCACGAACAATGAGAACTCTGGCGACCTACGAATTCATAGAGGAGATGTCACTGAATAACTATCAGTGGCAGGTTACAAGGAAAAAACCAACAAAATCAGCCAGAGTTTTCAACATCGATGCAGTAACCATGTTATCAACACAAGTAGAGATGATGAATAAAAAGCTTGATAGTTTGTGTTCTTCGCAGGTACATCCAGTAATGCAGTGCGACACAAGTGAAACTGTGGCGAATCCTGAGTACCCACCCTACCAACCGGGCACAGAAAGTGAACAGATGAACTATATAGGTAACAATTTCAGATCTAATAATAATCCTTATAGTAATAATTATAACCCAGTTTGGAGGAACCACCCAAATTTTTCATGGGGAGGACAAGGAAATCAAGGAAATCAAAGACAACAACCTCTCAAAATTTTCAAAATCAGCCCTATCCACAGGAGAAGAAGCCGAACCTTTAAGAGATGCTGACAAAATTCATGGCAGCTACAGATAACCGTCTCCAAGACACTGAGACCACCCTTAAGAATCAACAGGCATTAATTAAAGGGATCGAGAGCCAAGTGGGGGAACTCACTAAGATAGTTGGACAACTTACTAACACAGTTGGACAGCTTGCAAAGATAATTTTCGAACGACCACAAGGGAGTCTACCAAGCAACACTGAGATTAACCCAAAGGAGCAGATCCAAGCCATAACCGCTCAAGAAAGTGAAGGGTTAGACGAGCCCAATTCAAAGCAAGAGAATGTGGTCAAAGAAGGTAAGGTTGAGGTAAGTAATAATAAGCCAAAACCGACAATCAAAGAGTACTAACCTCGCATACCATATCCCGAAGCATTAAGGAGAGACGACACAGAGGAACAGTTCGGTAAGTTTCTTAAACTTTTAAAGAAATTATATATTAACTTACCGTTACTTGAAGCTCTTTCACAGATGCCAGATTCTAGAAAATTTTTAAAAGAGCTTTTGACGAACAAACGAAGGATAGACGAGGCATCACACGTGTAACTAAACGCAATGTGCTTGGCAATCTTGCAAAATAAACTACCACGGAAATTAAAAGATCTAGGGAGTTTTACAATTCCATGCTTAATTGGTAGTTTATCTATTGATAATGCGTTAGCTGATCTAGGGGCAAGCATAAATGTCATGCCTTATAAATTGTTTAAACAACTAGGTCTAGGGAAACCCAAGCAAACTAGGATGAGCATTCAACTAGCGGATAAAACTGTTAGAATTCCTAGGGGTATTATGGAAGATGTTCTTGTAAAAATTGATAAATTCATTTTCCCAGTAGATTTTTTTGTCTTAGACATGGATGAGGATAATTCGATTCCCTTAATTTTAGGAAGACCATTCTTAGCAACTGCTAGAACTAAAATCGACATTGATGCAGGAGAACTAATACTTCATGTAGGTAATGAGACAGTCACTCTCCAAGCTCTCGACTCGGCTAGAACATCGAGTAATCCAGGTGAGAAAACAAATTCTAATGATAACCATTCAGTTAACCCTTCTTTTCAGGAAACACCAGGAAAGAATACAACTGAACCCGATTTTATACCATGTGCCAACAAAGAAATAACACACGAAGAACAAGGGATTCAGATCGATGATTTAGACGAGTGGAAGACGCGTTTCAAGGAAAAATTAGGAATACACGGCGTAACAGAGCCACTCCACGAAGCAAACAAATTCAAAATTGGAGATCAGGTATTGATAGAAAAAACAGACCCTCGAATATATCCTCCTGACCCTAACACAAACAAAGAAATACCATTTAGGGTAATCAGTGTTTTTTCATACGGAACAGTCGAGGTAAGTAATCCTATCTTTGGCACTTTCAATATAAACGCATCTCGACTTAAATACTATCATGATAATGAAACCGATAGCATGAGGAAAGACTTTCAACTTCGCAAACCACCATGAATATACAAATGAGTGGAGAGTCTAGCTTAAGACTATAAACGAGCGCTTCTCGGGAGGCAACCCGACTACTAACCCAATTAACTTTTTATTCCGTCTTATTTATTCTATAGTATCTAACTTTAAACTAACCGTAATACAGAATTCTGTGCCACACGGCCTTGCACACGGCCGTGGCCGTGGCCGTGTGGAGGTACAAAATCGCCGTACTGACACGGCAGAGAGGGTACAAGTCAGAAAGAATCAAATCTTTGAGTCACGGACACCAACCACCAACCCCCGGGCTCCAACCACCAACCCATGGGCACCGACAAAATGCCACGGCCGTGCGACGCGGCCGTAGACGACACTGACTTAGCACCAATAGGCGTGGCGACCTGAGCATGGGCGTGGGAGAAACGAACGAAGCTCACCACGGCCGTGCGAGGCGACCGTGTGAATCAACACGCCCATGAGACACGGGCGTGGGGTTATACCTGATTTGAGAATTCTATTTAAACCACCCACCCCTCCCTCTTCTCACCTAATTTTCACCCTTCTTCCTCCCTTGCACCCTTATACACCATACATTCTTAGCATTTTTCATTCTTATAGCATTCTTCTCAATATTTTGGCCATGTCGAAGAAAGCAGATGAGGATCAAAGACTGATCTCCTCATGGAGACCGATCTATATAAGTTCATGCCTACGCTTCAATCATTCGATTTGAGCCAAGGATATTTGAGGCCATTTAGTTCTTATTTCGTTTTTCTCTTTTGCTTCAATTTCCTTATCTTTACTTCTCTTCTGCTTAACTTAGTTTATTTTATTTTAGTTTCTTAGTGTCGGGTTCTACAGTCGCTAGGGAATCACACCACGACCACCACCATATCCCTGAATTTTTAGAAATCACACCCAACAATAAGGACTCTACGGTCTATCCATCTTTTCTTTTAATTTTATTTCAATTTTTATTTCTCTTCACTTTAGCTTGCTTTTCTTTAAGTATTTAATTAGTATAGTTTTAATTTTTAGTATTTTATCTCGGCTAATCCTCCATGAGCTACCCAATTTCTTCATCTAGCGCAGGATCGCCACCTGCATCGACCCCTCCGATCTATCTTTCACCTCCAACCCAAGGATGCTATCCAGAAAACTCAGGAAGTTTCACTTCTCCCCATATCTTATGATTTTATTATGATTGAGTTATTATATCTTTGTACATTGAGGGCAATGTACATCTTAAGTGTGGGGGGGTAAACAACCTAAAAAGGTGCCTAACTTTTTTTCATTATTCTCAAATTCCTGAAAATAGGTGCCAAACTTTTTGCATTATTCTCAAATCCCTGAATTTAGTCTTGTTTTTAAGTAATTTTCTCATATTATTAATTAGGATGAAATTTCCATGATTTATGATTTTTATTGATATGTTTTAGATTAAGTCATTGATAATTGTGCATTGATGATTGAATTCTAAGATACTAGAGAATCAAGCATGATAAGTCTATTTTTCAAGAAATAAAAAAAAAATTAGGTTGTCTACCTGAATTTGAATTTTACTTTGAAGTTTGAAATTTACGAGGTTGATATCAAAATACCCATAATTTTTGTGAGATTTTGAGCCTTATAAGAGCATATATCCTTTTTCATGCTCACTTTTTGATTATGAGTGTGTCAACATTGATTTGTTATTCTAGAACTTGCATCGATTATACATGTCGAGACCACACCTTTGATTTGATATAAAGAAATGACAAAGGCACCTAGGATTTAACCCACTTACTCCACTAAAAACCTACCTTTATAATTAACCCCTAGTGAACCCCTTTTGATCCTAACAACCCTTTTTATTGACTCACCCACTAATATTAACCCAATACCCTTTGTATTTGTTATCACCATTCTTCTTGACTACCCTTTTGTCGAGATTTGATTTTGAGCAGATTGCCTAACTATGTTCTATATTTCAGATTGTTAAAGTACTTTCAGATTATTGTAAATATTTGAGTTGTTCTTAAAAAAAAATCGAAGTATATTCAGTATTAGTATGATAAAAAGCGAGCTTGTACATTTAACGTCTAAGAAGCTCGTATTATTAGTTTCAAAGTTTCAATTAATGTAATTATTTATTTTTCAATTCATTTTTTCTAGTTAGGTAATTTTTCAGGTCGATCTCGATTCTAACCCTCTAATTCAGCCTTTAACCACACCTTTAACCCAAGCCCCGTTACAACCCTTTCAAAGACCTTTTGATTTGTGCATCATCTCATATTACAGTGGAGGAGATTTGATTTTCATGCAAGCCTATGGGATTAACTTTTCAGGTTTGACGTTTGAGTGCTTAATTTTGAACCTTAAACACTTCGAGTGATTTGAGTGAATCTTTTGTGAGGATGTCAACCCTTGTAGGTTTTGGATCAGAGGTAATTATTTAGATGAGGGGAAACATCTATGTTTTGTGCTACAAATGTATGACTTAGATTGTTTGAATCTTTAGAACCCTTTGAGTTGAATTATCCATGTATGAATTATCCTTGAATTATGGTAAAACATTATTAATGACTATTATGAATTATGGAAAGTTCGTTTTAATTGTAAGTTGAGAATTTTGCTTGAGGACAAGCAAAAGCTTAAGTGTGGGGTTATGTGATGAACCATAAAAGTAACATATTTTAATCCCACATTTAGCATACTTTTGGATGATTTATCCCTTGATTTATGTAAAAAGGTGCTCTTAATCCTTTTTTTTTCATGTTTTATACTAAGGAAAGCATCAGAGGATGAAAAGAACGAGAAACGGGCTCAAAACGGACCAAATTGGGCCAAAGTGAAAATCAACACGGCCTGGACTTAAGCCAACACGGCCGTGTCTCCTTGACAGACTAGAACATGGCCTGACCTCGATTTACACGGGCGTGTGCCATGGTCGTGTCCCTGCCGCGGAAAAGAGCAATTTCAATCGGATTTGGATACTTAGGGGCAAAGAAACACATTCCAAAAGCCTATAAATACACCCTAAGTATGACCTAAATGGGGGGAGTCGACGGGAGCCTAAAGCTACTATTTAGGGGCGTCTTGCTAGGCCAGAGAAGGCAGGTTTGTGGGAATTCGCTCGGGGATAGCCGGTTGATCCATCTCAAGAAGCCAGAATTATACTCAAGACGGAGGATCTCCTCTTCAATTCCTTCAGGGGGTTTTAGGGATTTCTTATGTTTTATTTTATCTTTCCTTCTGAGATGTTTTCTTTTATTGTTATGAACTAAACCCTCAGATATCTGAGGGGGATGAAACTTAGATGAATCTTGTTATCGTTTGCTGAACTATATGATAAATATTTGATTTGTTCTTAATTATGTGTTCTTAATTCTTGTGTTGATATTTCGCGGATATTAATTCAAGTTTGATGTGCTTAGGTGGAGGAGAAAAAGTCCCTGCCTAAGAGTAGATCTAGCATAGTTAAGCGGAGTTGATCGCGCGCCTAGAGATAAGGTGTGACGTTGCTGCCGGATTAGGGGTGAAACCTAATATGGGAGTCCATAGATCGAGTTAATGCAATTCTAGGGGTTTTAATTAGAAAGAGATTTCAATTAATCAACCTAGGGTTAGACATTATTCAGCCTCGAGAGAGGGTTTAATATAAATTAGGGAATCCTACGGATCAAATCAAATGAATAAATCGTGCAGTTCAGAGTTAGATAACAAGTGAAGTCTAGGTGGATTCTTCCTTGGGTGTCGTCTTAATCAATTGGTTTTTCCTCAAGTTATTTTCCCAAATTCATTCTTCTTTGTCTTAGATTTAGTAGTTAATTAGTTTAGATTTAAAACAACAAATTCTCTTTATTTTAGGCTAAATAATAAAAAGAAAGTTAGTATTAGTACTTTTAGTTCCTTTGGGTTCGACAATCCGGTCTTGCCTAAGCTATACTACTGTTCGATAGTTGTACTTGCCTCAATCGTTGTCATAGTTAGTTTCCAGGTTCGATCATTATCTTTATAAATTTTAAAACTCTGACATCACAGCGATCAATTTGACATTATAATCACTTGAATCAAAATAAAAAAAAATATTAGTAAAATAATAAGCATTCTCAATCGTAAAATAATTCAATTATATATACCAAATTTGCTAAATAATAATATGTATGTCAAATATTGGCATAGAGAGGAATAGTCATAATAATAACTTAACACAAATTACATTAACTGAAATTTCTTTTAATAAAAAAAAACATGTATATATAATTATCATTATTAGATTTGAGTTGTAAAAATAAATGTGCAAATGTTACCCAAAGCAAATATTTCATTTAGAAAATAAAATAAAAGAATTATGAAAATACGTATATCGTATATAGTTTAATGGGAGTTATACGGGCAAATTATATAAAGTCGAAATGACGTGAACTTCACTATGAACTCATAGAAGCTCGTGCTGATAACGTGTTATAAAAATAATTAAATAAAAGAAGACTTAAAGTAAATAGAGAATTTTCTCGTCTTCTTTTTTCATTTATAAAAGAGCTATATATAAGCCATTAACATTCAATGCAACATAAATGAATGAAGCTTATTTAACTACTTCATTAACACGTACATTAAGCATCTTTATAATGAATGGGGGGTTTTAACTCATTACTTTCATAAATGTTTAAAGGTTATAGACATCCATTTAATGTATTTACAACACCCAGCGGTTTTTATCCAGTTCCGAAATCATGAGTAGCAATTATTGTATAAAAAAAATTGAATTTTATTCATCAGTCCGATAGTTTAAACCTAAAACTTTAAAAATCCGAAAAATAGTTTGGAGGGTTTAGATAAAAATAAGTTCAAACAAAAAATTTAAACATGATTAAAATATGAGTCGAGTTTACGTTTAAATATTTAAAGTTCGAGTTTATATTGGCCCAATTCAACTCCAATAATGTAAGGGAAAGGATTGTATGAAACAGTGACGCCACGTCATCTGTATCCCTTTCCAATAGTTTTATGCCACATCAGTATTCTTATCCTAAATTTCAGGATTTTAATTTGGATTTGATTTTTTTCAGGATGAAAATCCTGAAATTTAGGATAAGAATACTGATGTGGCATAAAACTATTGAAAGGGATACTGATGACGTGGCGTCACTGATTCATACAATCCTTTCTCATAATGTAAACATTGAAAAATACTAACTTAAAATGAGAAAAATGATAATAAAGCCTTGGCACAATTAGGAAAGGCAGTCTTTAATATCAAATTCAAGATCAACAACGCACATTACATATGTTGGTCTCGGAAGTCCCACTACAAGCTCTTGTCATGTGTGGATTTCAGTTTAGATTAGATTGCTCGTAGTTTAGATTGTTAAACTTTCAATATATATATAATATTATTAAATATTAAATTAAAAATAATATTATCATAATATTTTAAAAAAATTAAAAGGTTAAACTTTGCTATTAGTCACTATACTTTTTAAAATTTATGAATTTAGTTCCTATACTTTAATTTTGTCATTTATATCTATGTGCTTTTGAGTTAATCAAATTTAGTCCCCATACTTTTCGAATGTTGAAATTTAGTTCTGATCAAAATAGTAACAGTTAAGTCCAGTTTGTTAATTCAATTACTAGTCATGTACTACGCCTACAATTATGAATTTTGTCCATATTCTCCAATTAGATCATTTTACATCCTTATACTTTTCAAAATTTGAAATTTTAGTTTTTATACAAATGATTGTCGTTAATCCATTTCTAGATTTTTAGTGAGCAATAACAATATGACATGCAAGTAAACATATGATAATATGTTTAACGCATTAGATTTTCGAAATAGTATAACATAATGAATTTAACAGTTATCGTTTGATGAGAATTGAAATTTTAAAATTTGAAAAGTATGGACTAAAAATGAACAAATTAAAATATAAGAACTAAATCTACAACTTTCATAAAGTATAGGGATTAATAGTAGAATTTAACCTTTAAAAAATAATATAGGTGAACCTATAATGGACTTGGTAATTATTTATAAATATGGATGAGCTTAGACAAATTTAGCAATATTATGCTGTAAACAGGGCTTTTTTACCCCAATAATACAAAAAAATAATTAATATCTTAAATGGTATGCCGACCAAATTATTTATCAAAATGGTATGACTTGAACAGTAATCCCAAGTGGTGTTTGAGTAGGGGCGACACCACCCAAATTTATCACTAAAATCATGAGGCCATCATTAGGTCATTATAAGGTTATAAAAAATAAATATTTTATTGATGGTGTCACCCTATAGCACCGATATGAAGAACAACCGAGTAAAATATAAACAGTATACGGGTTAAAAAGTTGTTTTTTAAATGGGTGGAGAGGGAAAGCCAGACGGCACCACTGCTTGTAAAAAAAATAGTAACCCGTGATTGAGAAGCAGAAAAAGGGGAGTAAAAATGGGAGATTTCAAGCCTGAGAAAGCAAAATAAAGGGGGGACCTCGTGACTGTCCGGTCACGTCCGACGCAAGCGGTCAGACTGATGTCGCCTAACAGTCAGGCCCACTATATATAACCTGAATTTTTGCCCAATGTCCCTATTTTTTTCATTCCTCTTAATCCACTATATAAAACCTAGTCCCCTTCCCAGCACTTGTTTGTGTGTTAAAAAAAAAAAGGCATTTTAGGGTTAGGGAAAAATGGGGATTTGTGTTGGAAGGAGAGGAAACATCCTAGCAGCAGGTATATTTTTAATTTTTTTATAATTATTATTTATTTGTTTGTTTTTTATTTTATTAATATAAAAAGACTAATTAAATACTGAAATGGTATGGCCAAATTTTTTTTTTTTTTTGAGATTTTCAGGGCCTTTTATAATTATTATTTGTTTGAGATTTTCAGCATTAATTTTTATACATTTTTAATATTTTTTGTGTTAAAAATTTATTATGTGGTGTTGTTTGAATGCATTAGAGATATATTGAATTTTTGTTATGTAGAATAAAATAATAATTTTATTTTTATAATAAAAATGTTTTTTTAACTGCAAATATCCAAATGTGTTCTTTGATTAGAGCAAACGATCACACAACAAATATGATTGATGTGCCGGTAAAAAAATTGTTATTTGTTATTCACAAGCCCCCTTATAATTGGGAAATTTTAACTAATGTGGTAATTTAATATGATAGGGTAAGTAGCGCATGTTGAGGGCCTCTATCAGTGGTCTGAGCTATCAGTCGGATGAACAGATTATGACATACTTGGAGGCAGCTGGATTTAGACCAGCGACATTGATCTGCATGTTCGATTTGAGGGTCGACTTGATATTCGCTTTGGTTGAGCAGTAGTGCCTGCAAACCCACACATTTCATTTGTCGTGTGGGGAGTGCATCATCACCCTAGAAGATGTAGCACTGCAACTCGGACTCCTAATCAATGGTAGTGCAGCCACGGGTACAAGCAAAGTGTTCGAACCCATGGCGCTATGCTATCACTTACTTGGATGCTCGCCTGGTGATGATGAAAATAGATTTACGAGTTTGAAATGTTCCTAGTTGAAGGAAAATTTTGAAACTTTACCGAGTAGTGCCACTGAATGGGAGAAGATGTGCGCTGTTCGAGCATATATACTGCATCTGATAGGGGGTACTTATGCCGGACGCAAATAATAATAAGGTCCGCTTGATGTATTTGTCCTGTTGTCTGATTTGGAAGCTACTCGTTCGTATAGTTGAGGTTCAGTAGTATTAGCAACATTGTATCGTGAGCTTTGTTGGGCAACAAAGACATAGGCGGGTGCCTGATATTGCTGCAATCCTGGGCGCTGTACAGGATGCCATTTTTTTGCATCAGTTAGTCACCAAACACATGTCTTCCCTCTTGTAAATAGGTAATAAAATTTAAATTTTAGATCAAGAATTTTGCTTTTTATGAAAATGTGTTCTAACAAGTTTAATTTATTTTTAAATGGTATACTTGTCCGGGTATCAGGAGGTCCTATACCCTTGCGATTTACCGACAAATTATTGAGGCACCCGTCGGGAAGGGGTAATTTTTCCTAATATTCATGTTATGTAATTACTTTATTTATGTTATTTGACTCATGTTACTATAACCATGTTATTAATTGTGCAGTTTGTGTGGATGTCATATTCCACCCTAGACATTATGGTTGTTATTCCCCCATTGGCTTACATCCTCTCATATGTGTGGTACATTAACGCACCCGTGTTGAATTTCTCAACAATCGATTGGTACAACGGGGATTGGGTTATGCGAAAATTTGGGTGCAAACAAGATGTTTCAGATGTTCCACAGAAGTTTGACAATGTTCACGGAATTAACAAAAGGGGAAAAAAGCAAAGAATTAGGCATTAGAGCATCAACAATATATTGTATTGTGGAATGCCCGAATGGATGGATTTTGATTTGCAGCCTTCGATCGAGAATCGAAAGCCGTATTTATTTGGTGGCCAATTGATGGTAGTCCCTCCACACATACACCGATAAGGAATCCAATAACATCCACGAGGTCATCTGCCTCTTGCACCCCAACCGAGTCCGAACCCGAACCTGCGAGGTCTTATACATAATCTCCCAGTAGTTCTTATTATCCAAAATTGGGGAAGATAATTATCTTCCAGAGTCATCAGGCTACGCATGTAACACCCTATAACTGACTCGATTTTCGGGTCCTGGTACTAGATGCTATAAAACTAGATTGCTTAACAACATTTATATTCTAATTTAATTACATTTTTTAAACTTTAATTTCCTCATTGTTATTAACATCTACATCATATTAGTTTTAATTTATTACAACATGACACCTTTAATGATCCAGCAATTATTACAATTTTCTATTTTGATTCAATACAAACACAATCAACTTCAACCTTGAGGCATAGCCTCTAAGGGGGCCATTCTATATACATGGTACAACTACTGCGCCCAACTCTGCTTAGGCAGAGTCTAGCTTGTTTCCTCCTCTAGATTTCCAAATCTTAATCTACCCTGCATCCAGGTAGTAGACTTTTATAAGTTCAGAAGAACTTAGTGAGATCTGTACATAAAAGGAAATATTCATGGAAGACTACTTAATCTTAACAGAATGAATTTTTAGGCATAGAATCAAACTCCTTGGATTTTATAGGAGGTTTCGTAAACTTAGTTAGCAAGGTCATTGCCACATTATCTTTGAGCCGACTACTGGCGGACAAAATCCCTAGTACTTGTCTTTTCCACTTCTGACTAGCGACAACTATTGGTGCTTACCCAAGTATTTTCCATAACTGGGAATCCTTGCATGAATAAGATCTCTTCCTACTGTACTTTTTTTTCCTAGGTGAACTAGTGTCTAGGATGTAATTTCTTAGTACTTACCCTTTTATATCCATCTTATAAGGTACTCCAGTAGACAGGTAGTTCCCAGCATACCAATTCTTACTTAGGTATTCCTTGACCATTTTCATTTTTGGTAGACCTACAATGTCTTCTCTGTGTTACACGGCCCCGATAAACTCCCCTCTCTTTATATTTTCGGGCAGACTTTATTGATTATTCAGCTTTGTGCTAATAATACCTTCCCATGTTTTTTTATCTTGACGAACTACTCGTCCTTTCAGTCACCCCTTTATTGATTACAAATTTAAGATTTTATCTTAGAATAAACCATTTTGCATCTTCTCAACCAATACGAGTTTCGTAATAACTCTGGCGGATACTATGTATGCCAATTTGTTTAAGAATATTATCCCTTCTTTAGCGCATGACAATTTGCTTAAGAAGATTCTCCATTGATATCCCGTCTACTTACGTTCCCAATCGTGCCAAGACCATGTTGTCTTGTAGCTTGTCACGCGAATCGCGCTGCGACTTCTTCTTTATACCATGGCAGGACTCCTGGTTTACCGTCCTGCGGACCCTATATGTTGTCATAGTCGAATTATGGTCTTAAACATTATGAACCCATGTTTAACATCTTGGCGAACTCTCTATGTTGCCATAGTTGAGCTATGGTATTACACATTATGAACCCATATTTAACGTCCTAGCGGACTCTCTATTGGTTATTATAACCGAGTTATGGTCTTACACACTATTCCCCATGTTTAACATTCTGGCAGACTCTCTATTGGTTGTCATAGCCGAGATATGGTCTTACATCTTAAACCTCGTTTGAGGTGTGGCCCTGAAGGACATAATAATCATTACCACGATGTCGCCCCGAAGGACCTTACCGCCATCACGGTGTCACCCCATAGAGCTTGCTAACCATCGTCCCGATGTTGCTATTTGGAAACAAATAACTGTCATCATGATGTTGCTCTAGTGAGCCAGCTTATGACATTCCGTAACACAACCAAACTCCATTGGATCCTGATCTGCCATAAATCATACTATTATTTACATCCCTTTTTACACATAATTATAGCTTGTTTAGTAGTAAATCAAAGCATGTTAGTACATATTTAGGTTGTTATACTTAAAGTAGTAATTTATGCTTTCTAGTGATTTTTATTACATTTTATATATCTAAATAAGGTTACATGGTCTTATAAGTCAAGTTGGGAGCTAAATATGCTTATTTTGGCCAAAACTGATGCCTATGTCGTAACACCAAGATACTGATGTCTCAACGTCGAAGACAAAAGCTAAAAATGAGTTCTGGAGCGAAACTGCCCTCGATGTCGTGACATAGCCCTCCTATGCCGTGACATACCCCCTGCGCAGCCCAAAATTCCTGCACGTTTTAACTACTTTTTGAAGGGAAATTAGGTGTATTTATCCTAATCGAACTCTAAATACTTCAAGGATAATTTAGGCACTTTAATGTTTCAAGTTGAACCTATATAAAGGCCATTGTAATCAGTTTAAACTGACAATTTTAAGGTTTTGATTCTTAGGTTTTTTTCTTTCATTCTTAGTTTTTACTTAGGTTATTTTATGTTCTTGTAATCGAAAGATCATATTTCGAAGTGAGACTTCTGCGATGGGAGATCGTTTCGAAACCACGCTTTCATCGATAAATCCATAAGCATTTCTTTTTCGTATTCTCTTCTTTATATTTCCTTCTTTAACATTGTTAGATGAATGTTTGTATAAAGATTAGAACCAATTTTTGCTTTCTACATATTTTGCATGTTTCAATTATTTTAACTTAATTAATTGCTTGAATGATAGAGTTTCTTACTGGATCAGTTGTTTGGGAAAGGGAGAATGTAAAACAAACCCTAGGCCTGACAACCTTATAAATTCATTTAGGTGGGATTTAACCCAAAATTGGTATGACCTATCCGTGAACACCTTAACCCCAAATCGATCTGGACTGTGAGGTCGAAAGATAAGTAGTTCTTGCTGACTCATTATTCTAGTGGAAGATCAGAAGATCCTGCTAGGGTATCGATCAGTTGATTGATTATAACTCCACTTCAATAATTAATTAGGTAAAACAATTGGATCTAGGCTAAAAGGAACTTGCGTAGTCAAAACAAAGAATAGGAAAAGCTGATACAGGAACCTAGGAGTAGATTTAAGTTTAGTTAAATTTATTTAATGTCTTATTATTATCATCTTGCTTCTTGATTAACACTACTAACTCGTGACTCGAGTAGATTAGTTATAATTTTCTGTAATTGGCTTGATAACAAATCTCCCCAAACTACAATCCCTTGGGTACAATCCTCGGAATACTTACCAAGTGTTTCGTTGTAAACAAACTATATTACAACCTGACCTGTATACTTGCAGACACCGCCTCGAATCTATATCTTTAGTTGTAGTATTCACACTCTGAACGTTGGTACATCCGGAGGCGATCAGGTCCCCCTTAACAATTTTCCCATTCCTCCCATACGCCAATTATTCATATCTTTAACTACCCCATCAAGGTAACTTCCCTCCGTACTCTGCATATATTGCTTAAGCATATCATACAATTTATCATTATACATACATCATGCCGGTTAATCAATCATCAACTAACTGTCATAAAATAATTAGCAGACAACTAACAGAGCTTACATAATATTGTGCACACACACAACCTACTATTTCCTCAAATACATGCATACCATGAACTTAGGTTAACTCAGTACATAACCAATATGGTACATGCATGTTACATGACATCATCTATCACCCAGAAGGTAAGGTACAAAGACTCACATGAATTCTTTTATCCTCATCAACTTAGCTTATCCAAACACCAGAGCCTCCTTCGTCTTAGCAGCTAAGCATGACAACCATTTCTCAGTTAAACTAAATGTGGTAAGTCCTTAGAAACCTAGAGTTTTTTTTATAATACAAAAGCTTTAAAAGTCCTTACTCTACTTCTTCCTTTAATCTACGAGTACAGAGAGATGAGGAAGCTTACTAGTTCCTCAATTTCACCATTTCCAGACTGCAGTTTACACAACGGCTGTAACATGCAGAGCTTCCTTCAACCACGTCCTCTTCTTTTCTGGAGCAATCGAAGAAGATGGTACTACGTAGAAAAATTAGCAAACAGAATTTAGAAGAATTCTATATCCCCACACAACTACATATATACTCCTTTAGCACAATTTTCACTGACCAATACAACCATTCATCCTTAATCATTATTGTAATAGGTCAATTTAGTCCGGGCCCATAAAAAAAAACCCAAAATAATAAAACAAAGTCCAAGTCCAGTCCAAAATATATCATTTGGCCCGATCGGAATGACCCATTACTTGAAAAGATTGAAAGTCCATCTACAAGCTTGACGGATAAGGAAACACAATCTTCAAGGATATGCAATCTTAGATATGATATGCAAATCTTAGATATGATATGCAATCCTAGAAGATATGATATGCAATCTTAGATATGATATGAAAATCTTAGATATGATATGCAATCCTAGAAGATATGGTGTTCAATCTTAGAAGATATGATTTTGTAATCTTAGAGATTTAATTTGTAGATACATTTTAATCTTAGCCGTTGATGTACTTGATCTGTACCGTTGGATTTGGGGAGGCTCAACTATAAATAGAGGCCTCTCCCTTCATTGTAAAGAACTGGAATTTTGAGTAATAAAAATTCTTGAGAGCATTCACTCAAATTTCTCTCTTTTGCGTTCTTATTTTTTGTGGCTTGTTCTTATTTTGTTCTTCGCTCATCTTCGTTTCTTTTTTAGTTGCTTCCGTTCGAGTTAGATTTTGGTAGAGGAATTTCGTTGAATCCTCATATTGCGGGAGTTAGGTTGACTTATACGTTTTTTTAACTTTTTTTATTTATCCATTTAATTGCTTAATCATTCTTTATTCATTTATTTTAATTATTTTAAACTTGTTTTTCTTTTTTGCTTTTCCCTATTTACGTTAAATTGTTTTATCATATATATTATTATTTTTATTTGTTATATATTATCTATATATTATATATTATTTAAATTTAATCATATTATGTATTATTTGAAATTTTGTATGTTGTACATCATCTAAATTGTTTTATTATTAAGGCAAAATTTTCCATATATTGTTTATTTAAAATATGTATATTATCTATTTTTAAATGGTATATTATATACTTATTATAAGTTATCCCTTATACATTTTTATATTATTTATTTAAAATATATTTATTTATTTTATTATATATATATTAACTATTTTAGATTTTGCCATATCGTTTTTTTTATTTTTTTTTATTCTATTTTTTAAAAAAAATTTGTTATAATATCCCTTTATTGTTTTGCATATATCATTTATCTTATATTGTTATTTTACTTTTATATTTGATCTCATATGTAAAGTTTCGTATTCATTTCTTAGTTTTTTTTTATCTTTCACATAGATCTTTTGAATTATTATTGCTTACTTTATATCTTTTATTAGTTATTCACGTTCCTTTATTTGTTTATTATTCTTATGTTTGCTTTAGCATGGTCATTTTATTACTTGTATCATTTGCTATTTTATGTTATTCTTTCTCTTAATTGCCTATATTAGTATTAAATGTTATTATATCATGTAATTGTAGTATATTGCTTTGGTATTTGCGTTTTGTAATGTATTAATGATATATTTTACTCAAATCATTGTTTTAAAATATATCTCATTTAATTGCCACTTTTTATCCAAAACTTTATTTCTTAAAATAAGGCAATATTTGACATTTGGAGTTTTGAGGAATCGTGCCTAACTTATCGGGCTTGATTTTTCTCATTAAGTCTAAATGATCAAATACCCTTTTGAAATTAAAATATATGATTTTCAAATAAAAAACCTATCTTTGTAAATTTAAGATGTTGCGTCCTAACTTATTGGATGTGACATTTTGATATTTTGAGATAGGGATTTCAAAAAAAAAAAAAACAAAACAAAACAAAGGATATTTGGTGTTTGGGAAATTCGAAAGGTCGTGGCTCTAACTTCATCGAGAATCGACTTTTCTTTTATCCAAATAATTGAATGTCTTTTTAAAGGTTATAAGTTTTGAAAAATCAAAAGGGTCATATTTTAAAGTCTTCTCAAATTTTCGACATTAAGACATTAATTAATCAATTAGGTACCAATTTTGGGCGTTACGAGGGTGCTAATCCTTCCTCATGCGTAACCGACTCCCGAACCCGTTTTCTCGAATTTCGTAGACCAAAATCATTGTTTTAATAAATCAAAATGTTTTTTATTAAAATGATCAATTTCAAGGTGACCCGATCACACCTCGAAAAAAGATTGGTGGCGACTCTATTTTCGTTTTTAAAGTCGATCCCTGTTTTTTCAAAAATTTAAGAAATGGTTTCGACAGCTTGGCGACTCCACTGGGGACCAATAAGAAAGTCAAGCCGTAAAATTGATTATTTTCTGTCCTTTGTCAGAAATTTAAAAATTCGATTTGAAAATTTGATTTGAAAATTACGATCGTTTTGTTGCATTTGTTTGTGTCATTGCATATGATTGTTATTTTCTTGCGCACATTGCATTGCATGACCGTTGTGGTCGCACCTTTAAGTGGGAGTGAGAAACTATGCTTTCGTGAGGTTTTCATCTCCGCATGGGCTAGTGGATTGCTTCCGGGATACATCTGTACCTATGTCTTCGTGAGGTTTTCACTTCCGCATGGCCATAGGGAAATGTATTCCCCTGAACTGGACTCGGTACAAATGAGCCTATAATGGGTGAGGATCGAGGAATTTGCTGGTTCGGGTACCTCAACTTTAGAGCTAAACCACATGTAGAAAACCTAAGGGCTTACCCTAGTTAGAACTATGCCAAACCCTAGTGGTCACCCAGATAGGTGCCCTATTTTGTTATTTATTTCTCTTGTGCTAACGTGCTCTCTTTTGTTTTGATTGTATTGCATTCACATCACAGAAAAGAGGTGTTGATTCAAATTCGATTGCTAAATAGAAGATTTTGTCATGAGAAAATGGATTTCTTGATAAAGTGGATTATAATACGGTCGTCCGAATATGGTCCAAGTAAACACAACGAGAGAAGACTGATAGTCTGTGAAGAAATACAAGACTTTATTGCCCAAGGATTCAAGCTGACAAAGACTATTCGAGAATCACCACGTCTCGGCTTTCTTGAAGAGGCTAACGAGCATTGCGAGGATAAGTGAGTAATGAGTCGCGACCCAAGCAAAAAGGAGCTAGTGGAGGAATCTATTAGAAGTTTGCAAGATTTGACCTTTGCAAAGAAGGGGATTGATGTTTTTGCTTGGAATATGAGGGCAAGGCCGCATATGTAATCCGTTTTATGTAAAGAAATTTTCTTTCTAGAAAAGTTTTTCTAATGGAATTGAATTCAGAATCAACGCCTCTCTTTCTTTTGCATTCATTCCATGCATCTGCATTGCATTGCATCATTTGCATTAGACTTTTAAAAAAGGACCCTAATTAGGTAAAATTATTTCAGTTAACCTGAAAAACATGGAACAAAGGTTGGAGATATTAGAGCAAAGGAAAATACAGATGTAAGAGCAATTGACCAAAATTCAACAAGATATGCGGGATCAAATATTAGAATTCCAAAAGAAAGTGATTGGCCAGTTAAGTCAGTTACTAGCCGAAGGGCTTGAAGAGAGGAAAGGCCCAGTAGTCAACAGTGGGGATGATAATGAAGACCTTATCTATCCCCCAGGTTTTACTCCAATAAGCGTCCAGACTCAACCAGACGCACATCCGAAAGGGGTACCCGTTACAATCAGACCCCAACAGCATCAGGCCGGTATGTCGGCACCAATAAACTACTCGATAGGCTCAGGTCCCATTCCGGGGGGCAATCTAACCAATCCCATTGTCATTGATCTGGCTAGTATAGAAGAAACAAGGAAGGCTAGTGTGGAGATCCCGAAACAATGTGAAGACCGTTACAAAAGGAAAAAGCGAGATTGGAGCTCCCAAGTTAATACTTTAAGGGCCCCGAAGAAAAAAGAAAATGAGGTGAATAACACGAGTATGTATAGCAAGGGTTATTCAAAATCGAATACCATAGGCCAGTCAACTACTAGCCATCAGGTCTCCTCAAGGCAAGAACCCAATCCGAGACCGAACTCAGAAAAATCCCAATTCGCGCCCGTCCCAATCACGTATAGGGAGCTGTACCAAATTTTGTTTGATGCACATGTAGTATCCCCATTCTACCTAAAACCTATACGACCTCCATACCCTAAATGGTACGACACAATCGCCCAATACGAATACCATGCGGGAATCACATGACACTCGATCGAGAACTGCACCGCTTTCAAAAAGATGATCGAAAGACTTGTCAAAATGGGTATTTTCGAATTTGATGATCCCTCTAGGGCAGAAAATCTATCACCCAACCATCTAGATAAAGGGGTAAATATTATGAGATCTATGAGATCCAAGAATGCATCGAGTTCAGAGCTTTAGTGCAAAACCTGATATTGGGAAATCTGAATATTAACGACGTATCTGAAGAAAGAACTGGATTTTTCCAAGCATTTGCCCTTACATACTTGGGAGTATTTTGAACAATGGGACTGTGGAAGAGATCCCCGTATTTTTAGAGCTAATCTAGAGTAATATTCAAAACACGTTTGTTGCCTTAAGCCTAGAGGCAATAAGAACCCTTTTGTGAAATAGGCTTGTGTCCGAAATTTTTATTTCAATAAAATGCATCTTTTTGAGCAAATATTCTTTTATTTTTTCCATTTCATACTGTACAAACAATTGTTCTTAGTTTTTTTATTATTTTGTTTGTTCTTTGGACTTTCTTTCAAGTATTCTTTCATTCTTCATTCATGACCATACAAATAATCATTCTTTGAATCATTTATTCTTTGGAATCTTCCTTCGAACCTACAATAGGTCTCCAGATATCAACGATGTGAGCAACGCAGCTACTGACTCAGAGTCTCTTTTCGAGTAAGATATGTGTCTAGAGGGATCTCAAGACTTTAAAGATGACAGAGATTGTAACCTATCTTCTGATTTGTTAAGAATGGTAGAACAAGATGAAAAAGCAGACCCTACTCTACAAAGGGTCGAGTGGATATTATGAGCCTAGAAAAGAGGTGAAGATTGTAGCCTAGCTCACCACGTAAATAAGGCGAGACATCATTGAGTTATTTTCAAGAATTCAAAGATGTTTTTGCACGATCATATCGAGGACATGCCCGGGCTCTTGAGACGCTGCACGTTGAAATCTTAAAAAGGTCCATAAAGATGTTAGAAGGACACATGCTAATGGTTTTACAATAGCCAAGCTAATCATGAGGTTTGGGTACTGCTAATCTACATAGAAGGGGATGGCATCAGTTATGCCGTATTTAAGAAGACAAGATTCATCATTAATTTCTTCACAGACTTTCTCTATGTGGGGCAGGCCAATCTCGGCAAAATTTCTAGTATACGTCGATTTATCTTGGTGGTCGTCGATTACTTCACTAAGAAGGAGAAAGTAGCTTCACATGTCAATTTTACAAGGTCGACAGTACAAAAAAAAAAAGATCAAGCACCGACAAAAGAATGCCAAAAAGGATAATGTCAAAAGTTTGTAGTATGTTGAAAGATCAGACGCCATATCATAGAGCAACAAAGGCAGCCAAAAAGAAAAAAACAAAAAACAAAACAAGGATTGTAGGAAAGATGACCGAGACTTGTAAATATTGGCATAAAGAAGTTACCATTTATCCTCTATAATTATCGAACGTTGGCCAGGACCTTTGCCGGGGCAACATCTTACCCATTGGTTTATGGAATGGAAGCGTTTTTGCCAATTGAACCTAATCAAAGAAAAGGTTAAAAGTTATCCATCACGGTCAGATGATGCAAGCTTACGACAAAGAGGTTCATCCTAGAGAATTCTACGAGGGGAACCTAATGTTGAAAAAGATCTTTCTTATACAAAAGGATTTCAGAGGAAAGCATATGCCAAATTGGGAAGGACCTTATGTAGTAAAAAAGGGTCTGTTCTAAAGGAGCATTGATATTGACCGAGACGGATGGCGAAGACTTGCCCAATTCGGTGAATTCAGGTTCAGTCAAGAAGTATTTTACCTGAAAGAGGAAAGGGCAAGGTGAAAACCCGCAAAGGGCGCCTTGAGATCAAATTCAAAAAAAAAGGAGAGGCTAAGGCGAAAACCCGCAAAGGGCGCTTTGAGACCAAAGGGGTTTTGAGCCGAAAACCTGAAAAGGGCGGCTCAAATTTTGATCAAAGATAGGGCATGTGGTGTCTTGCTATGCTTGAATTAACAATGAGGAAGTATGTTACGTCTTGGGGCATTGACAAAGTACTCCGGATCCTCTAAACACGTATTGAGCTCAAAATGGTCCTCAAGAAGTTTGTACAGAGAAGCTCAGGCTGCGATATCTGGGGCACCTAGCTTCTATCTTACCCATTTTGAATTTGCTATCTTTAATTACTTTATTCTTTTCAAGATACACCCCAATCAATTTTATTTTATGGCCTTGGCTATCTTTGATTACTTTATTCTTTTCAAGATACACCCCAATCAATTTTCTTTTATTGCCTTGGTTATCTTTGATTAACTTATTTGTTTCGAGCTATGCTCCTAATTAATTTCCTTCTTGTCCATTGTTGTGATCTTTTTCAAGCGTTTTATATTGAAATAACGATTAATGGACTAATAATACTTTCATAAAAGGAGTTTCGCATATTACTCTAGAAGCTTTTAAATAGTATAGGAACCTGAAATAGAACTATTTTTTAGAACTCACCAAGCTTAAGGGTTGGAAATATTTGAGCCCAAAGTGAGTTTATCTCTTCAGATTTTCTGTTAAGGACATTGGTTGATCAAAAGACTAGATATTGCGTCGGTGATACAAATCCGACAGAAAATAAGCAATGACAACCCAAGCGTAGAAGGAATCATTCTCGAAAAGAAAAAATGACATTCTGCATCCATGCGAGTATCATGCATACACATCTGGTCGGGTCACTGGGGAGTGATCAGTAGATGGAACAAGTTACAGATCCTATACCCCAAAGTTGCAGTGGGATGAATTGAAAAATATACAAGTCCTATACCCTTGAATTGCAGTGGGAACGGATCGAAAAAGTTTCAAATCCTATAATCTTGAACCGCAGTGAGATGGTTTGAAAATGGTACAAGCCTTATGTCTCTGAGGTACAGTGGAAAAGACCCTGAAGTTAGTGGGGCAAATCAGTTGAGCAAAAATGTTTTCAAATTTTCTGTCAAATGCCAGCCGAGTAGGAAGACAGTGTACTATGTTAATGATAGAGCCCTGATGAGCAACAAGTGGTGACATCCTAATTATTAAAAAGGATCGTCCTCATGACATTTTGCATTCGTACATATGTCATTCGGTTATGAGCAGTTGATTTGTTCAGATCATAACATCCTAACCATTTTGCATAAGCATAAACACATAAAACTGATTTTACAGGATAGGTCCCCCAGAGGACGATGTCGCAACATCGGTAAATTCACAGATCTTGTCTTCCTGAGTTTGCAGTGAAGCAGATCGAAAACATCAGTCTGGCATCCCTGAGTTTGCAGTGGAGCAGACCGAAGATAATAGATCTTGTCTTCCTGAGTTTGCAGCGAAGCAGATCGAAGATACCAGTCTGGCATCCCTGAGTTTGTAGTGAAGTAGACTGAAGATAGTAGATCTTATCTTCCTGAGTTTGTAGTGAAGCGGGTTGAAGATACCGGCCCGCAACCACGAGTTTTCTGATGGAAGCAGCATCAAGATAGCAGATCTTGTCTTCCCGAGTTTGCGTGAAGCGGATCGAAAACATCACTGGCATCTACGAGTTTGCGGTGGAAGCATCAAGATAGCAGATCTTGTCTTTCTGAGTTTGCAGTGAAGCGGATCAAAAACATCAGCCTGGCATCCCTGAGTTTGTAGTGGAGCAGATTGAAGATAGCAGATCTTGTCTTCCTGATATTGCAAAGAAGCGAATCGAAGATACTAGTCTGGCATCCCTGAGTTTGCAGTGGAGCAGACCGAAGATAGCAAATCTTGTCTTCCTGAGTTTGCAGCAAAGCGGATCGAAGATACCGACCGCATCCTTGAGTTTGCGATGGGAGCGAGCATCAAGATAGCAGATCTTGTCTTCCTGAGTTTGCAGTGATGCGGATCGAAAATATCAGCCTGGCATCTCTGAGTTTACAGTGGAGCAGATTGAAGATAGCAGATCTTGTCTTTTTGAGATTGCAGTGAAGCGGATCGAAGATACTAGTCTGGCATCCCTGAGTTTGCAGTGGAGCAGACCGAAGATAGCAGATCTTGTCTTCCTGAGTTTGCAGCGAAGCAGATCGAAGATACCAATCTGGCATCCCTGAGTTTGCAGTGGAGCAGACTGAAGATGGCAGATCTTTTCTTCCTGAGTTTGCAGTGAAGCGGATCGAAAACATCAGCCTGACATCACTGAGTTTGCAGTGGAGCAGATTGAAGATAGCAGATCTTGTCTTCCTGAGTTTGCAGCAAAGCGGATCGAAGATACTAGTCTGGCATCCCTAAGTTTGCAGCGGAGCAGACCGAAGATAGCAGATCTTGTCTTCCTGAGTTTGCAGGGAAACGGACTAAAAATTATAGATTTTGTTGTAACATCCTGAAATTCGGGATTTTATGTTTTGCATTATACCATGCGTTAGGCTAGCTAAGAGTGTCAGTTGTGTATGTTTAGGGACCCTAAGAAGGCTTGGGGTTGAGTTGGGCCTTGGTAGAATTTTTGTGTTTATGCACTTAAGGGGGAGAAGGCAAGTGACGTCAAGACTTAAGGAAATAAGTGTGTATTTTTGCTAGCACAAGAAGAGCTAGTAGCAAAGTGGTGAGCGTCACATGAAGGGGCTTAAGGGGTGGAGTTCGAATCTCACCTATTGCAAAATATATATTTTTTTGTGCTAATCGTGTGGAAGATGGTAAGTGTCGGCCAAGACTCTAAAGAAGGTAAGGAAGACTTTCTAATGATGGAAAGAACACTAAGGAGAATAGTAAGGAGGAGATCAAGGAGAAAATAAGGAAATAAATAAAGGAAAGAGATAAAGGGGGATATGTTGGCCGAATTTTAGAAGTTGCTCGGGGAAGGAATTTTGGTCAACTAAGACTTTTTTGGTGGAGGGTGTAATCGGTTTTGGTAAAGGGTGGTTGTACCGAATTTTTGTTAGACTTTTTGAGGAGTTTTTGGTTTCATTTGAAGGTCTTTTCTTTTTACCATTTGGTACCTCTTTTCCTTGCCTAAAACCGTGACTATTAGGGAGCATTTTCTTTTCTTCTTCTCATCTTTGCCATAGCTTTCTTTTTCTCTTTTCGTTAGACGACATACTTGGAGACCAAATCTCCCTTGTTCTTTCCTCTCCAAAAAGCCGAATCTCTTAAGCATCTTATTTTCTCTCTTTTTCGTGTGGGGCATTTTCTTCCCTGACTGAATCAGGTAAGTGGCTTCATTCTCTTCCTTTCATCCTCTTTTCTCCATAGCCGAATGTGTGACACTCATCATTCAGTTGGTTCACTTTATTTCTAAACCGAAACATCACTCTCTCCTACTCCCTCATATCGTGATCATCTCTTCTTTTGTAGCATTCTAATGGGGTGTCGAATCTCATATCTTTGCTGACTTATCCGTAGCCATAAGTCGAATCGGTAGAATAGGGTTCATCATCGTTAAGGGACTAAATAACTCGTTCCCCTCTACTCTTTGATCTTTTGGAAGTAGTGGTAAACCGAAACCCTCTTCTTAGACAACTACTTTCTCTCATTGTAATATTATTCTGACCAAGACTCTTCCAATGGAGGCAAGTGGTAGCCGTTCTAAGGGAAAATTGATAGGAGGGCAAAAAGGGAGTGGACTTGCAATCTCTGCTCCCAAATTCAAACGTAGGGCGGTATCGACAGTTCGGGATTTTCCACCAGGTTGTGGACCATCTTCTGGTGAGAGTAGGCAAATCGTAGTCGTTCACGATACAAAGGGTAAGCATTTCTTTAGATCGTTTGATTTAGATTTGGATTAATACACTATCTCTTGCTAGTTAATCGAGTGTTTTGGTGACATAGGTGCCGACGATCAAGAAGGTTTAGTCCTTATCGTAATCAGGTGTGTAATCTCACACCGAAATCTTGTAAATCTGTGATTCACCATCATGTTCGAAAAATAGATCGTTGTTGCTTACAAATCTAATAACCGTAATATGGCATGAATCGAATAACTTGCTTAAACAACATTATTTCTAAAGATCTGTCAAAATCGGTATTAATTTGCTAAATTTCAAAAATGTCCTTATGGGCCGAATTACTAAAAAGCTTTAATTGGCCGTTTTTACGAAAATGCCCCTATGGGCCGATTTACCAAAATGTCCTCGATGGGCCGATGTTCTAGAATGCCTTAGTGGGCCGAATTACCAAAGTGCTTTAATGGGCCGGTTCACCGAAATTTTTCACTAGATTAATGGTTGTTATATATGTGGATATAATTTTTATTATGTTGCATCTTTACATATTGCATGGGTTGGGAAAAATTATATGGAGAGTAGTGTAGCCCGGTGGCATAGCCACAATTTGTTTATTATTGTGCTTACTTACGATTTCGATGGCATGGCCACAATAATAATATATTATAGCAGCTTGACTGCAAATTTGGTGTGAGCAGCGGGGTGGGTTGACTTGATCCCCACAGGTGTGATTGGTTGGTCGGGGGTGTGATGGATGGATGGGTTGGGTTGCATTCATTTCATTTGATTACTGTTATGTAAATGGGCTTAGGCCCAAGATGTTGCTATGCGGGTTCGGGCCTAGTGGATGATGGTAAGGGGATTATGCATTGAGTTCTTGTAACTCACCCCCCTTTCTTTCTTAATCCTTGCAGGTAATGCTCAGTGATAAGGACTTGGGCCCATGGATGACTCGGCGGAGGCCATACTTTGAAAATAATGTTTTCGAACATTAGTAAACTTCTTTCTGCTTTATTTCATTACTTTTACTATTTTGGGTTTAAAGTTGTAATAAGGCCTCTGGGATATGTTTTAATTTGCTTTATGTTTTGACGTACATATTATTTTCTTAAATTGTTTTAAACGGGATTTTTCTGAGATCATAAATAACGGTTTTCCAAAATTGATTAACAAAGAAAAGATTTCATAACAAATAAGTATAAATAATTTAACTAGATTTTCCTTCGGATTTTATCAACGTTTTTTCAAAAGTCACAATTTTAAAGTTCACTAGTTCAATTTTCGATTCATCAATCAACCTCTCGAGATTAGTAGTTTTTATAATCAAACTTGTTTTCTTAACTATAAACAAATAACGAAAACTTTAGTAAAAATCACAAGTTCTTTACACGTTTTCTTCATTTGACATGCCAGATCCGGTCATACCGTATGGGCCGAGTTTGGGGTGTTACATTTTATGGTATCAGAGCCTGGTTGCAAAACTCGATTGTGGTTTGGGTTCAAAAGCATTTTCTAAAGTTGTTTGAAATTTAATTTCTAAATGCATGATTTAGAGAAAGTATGGCACCACGGGTATCCGGCACCAAGTCAGTAAGTTTTTGTTTTCATTTTATGATTATTGTTGTATGACTGTGGTAAGAAGACTCCACAAAATAGAAATACTCTAGAACTTTTATCTTAGGAGCTGAAACTATAGAGATTGATACTTTAGGATACGTTTTGCGAAAACAACTTTACTTCCTATACTCCATAAAACATTGTCTAATAAACATTGAATAGCATACTGATTCATAAGACTCGTAATCAGATTAAATCGACTTAGCAAACATGAGCGCTAGAGGACGTGGACACGGTAGACGTGGACATGGTAGAGGCCGAGGTGCTAGAGTTGTATCTGAGGCATCTGGACATATGCCGGAAATGGACGCACCTGTGTCACCGGTGACTGAAGCTGGGTCACATGATCGAATGAGAGAGTACGACGCTCTGTCCCAAGCGATGTTGCGAGTTCTAGAAAGGGTTGCTGGGGCTAGAACTGGGTCGGCAGCTCGTGGGTCGATATTTGAGCGACTTAGATCGAATGGGGCCGAAGTTTTTAGGGGTATTTCGGGTGTAGCCCCAAGTGTAGCAGAGTACTGGCTTGAGGCGGTGGAACGAATTATGGATGATCTGGATTGTACACCGAGCGGCCCGAAAGGGTTGTGTCATTTTTGAGAGACGAGGCGTCGGTGGTGGCTCACTGTTCGGGAAGGCACTCAGGCTGATCGTATTACCTGAGATTTTTTTAAGACAACATTCCAGGGAAAATATATCGGGGCTAGCTATGTGGATGCCCGAAGAAAGGAATTCCTGAATCTGGTTCAAGGAAGTAGATGCGTGGCGATACTGAGGCGAGTTCTTGCGTGCCCGAGTCGGTATGCCCGGGGTATAGTACCGACTGATTATGAACGCTGTGTGCGTTTTGAGGACGGATTGCGTGATGAGTTACGGGTGCTGATAGCCCCACAGAATGAGATGAATTTTGCTACACTGGTGGAAAAAGCTAAGATAGCTTTGGAAGTTAAACACTCGGAATGGCAAAATCGAGACAAGGATAGAGGCAGGAACAAGAGAGACTCTAGGTATTCAGGTCCTGTTAGAGGATTTCAGAAAAGGCCCAGGAATGAGGGACCAGTTCGAGTGAGTGCTCCAGCTACTACCAATCAGTTACAGCCTTGTGTGGATTGTGGAAAACTTCACTCGGGTGAATGTTGGAAGAGAAGCGGAGGTTGTTTGAGATGTGGATCCAAAGACCATCGGTTTAGGGATTGGCCTCGAGAGCCCGCTCGCACTCGGGTAGTTCGTAATGCATTTACGCAGCCCAACAGAAGGGGCGCCGGCCGCCGAGAGGCCGTGGGCCAAGTCGAGGTGGTAATGGTGTAGGACGAGGTCAGGTGCACCGGGTAGAGGTACCGATAACGGGGGTAACACGGAGGCGAGACAAACCCGAGTTTGGTCAATGTGGTCGACATCGAGGAGAGGCGGCGCGACCGGACGTCATAACCGATGATGTTTTCATATCGATGTACCTTTTTCCGCTCTTATAGACATTGGATCCACCCATTCGTATGTTGCATGTGCTGTGTCTGGAACTTTGAATATTAGATCTGAGATTACTGCTAGAGAAACAACTGTGATTAGCCCTTTAGGACAGTCGGTGATAGTAAATAAGTTGTTTAGAGATGTGCCCATAGAAGTTCAGGGGATAGTATTTCTGGCGGATTTGATGGAACTGCCGTTCGGTGAGTTTGACCTTATATTGGGCATGGACTGGCTGGTTAAGCACCGTGCGAACTTGGACTGTGCTGCAAAGTAGATGGTACTAAGAACTTCAGAGGATAAGGAAGTGATGATGATAGGTGAAAGAAGAAATTATTTATCTAATGTGGTATCTGCTTTAAAGGCGGAAAGGTTGGTACGAAAGGGGTGTGAAGCGTTCTTAGCCTTTATCAGTGCTTTGGATACCAAAGAGTTGTCGGTAGAAAGTGTTAGAACGGTGAAAGAGTTTCCAGAAGTCTTTCCCGAAGAGCTTCCAGGATTGCCTTCAGATCGGGAAGTTGAATTTGGTATTGAGTTGTTGCCAGGAACGACTTCGGTGTCCATTGCTCCTTACAGAATGGCGCCGAAGGAGCTAGTGGAACTTAAAGCTCAGATCTAGGAGCTGATGGATCGTGGGTTTATTCGACCAAGTGTGTCACCGTGGGGAGCGCCGGTTTTGTTCGTTAAGAAAAAGGATGGGTCGATGCGTATGTGCATCGATTATAGACAATTGAATAAGTTGACGATCAAGAACAAGTACCCGTTACCGAGGATCGATGACCTGTTCGATCAGCTGCGAGGAGCTTCGATCTTCTCGAAGATAGATTTGAGATCGGGGTATCACCAACTAAAGGTCAAGGAGGCGGATATTCATAAAACTGCGTTCCGAACTCGTTATGGGCATTGCGAGTTCTTGGTGATGCCGTTTGGGTTGATAAATGCACCAGCTGTATTTATGGACATGATGAACCGAGTCTTTCAACCCTATCTAGACCGATTTGTGGTGGTGTTCATAGATGACATCTTGGTGTACTCAAAGACTGAAGAGGAGCATGATTCGCATTTACGGGTTGTATTACGGATATTAAGGAGAAAGAATCGTATGCCAAATTCGAAGAAATGTGAATTTTGGTGAGGAAGTGACCTTTTGGGGCATGTTGTGTCTCTGCGAGAGAATTAGAGTTGATCCCCGGAAGATCGAGGTCAGATTGACCTGGAAGCCACCGAAGTCAGTGGTAGAAATTCGAAGTTTTCTAGGTTTGGCTGGGTATTATAGGCGATTCGTTGAGGGGTTTTCATTGATTTCTGCACCTTTAACTAAGCTGTTGCGTAAGGGAGTACCGTTTGTGTGGTCGAGATAAGCGCAGAAGAGAGCTTTGAGATATTGAAGAAGATTACGGCGAAGCGCCGAGATTGATTCACTGAGGCCAGAAAGAGTTTATTGTTTATTGTAATACGTCACACACGGGCTTGGGATGTGTGTTGATGCAAGAGGGGAAAGTGGTGGCTTATGCATCTCGTCAATTAAGACCGCATGAGGCAAACTATCCCACACATGATTTGGAGTTAGCTGCAGTGGTGTTTGCTCTGAAGATTTGGAGACACTATCTGTACGGGGAGAAGTCGATTATCTACACGGACCATAAGAGTCTGAAGTACCTCCTTACCCAGAAGGAGTTGAATTTAAGACAATGGAGGTGGATAGAATTGTTGAAAGATTATGACTGCTCAATTGAGTAGTACCCAGGTAAAGCTAACGTAGTGGCAGATGCGTTGAGTCGTAAGGTGATATCGGATTTGAGAGCGATGTTTGCTCATCTCAGCCTTTATAAAGATGGTAGTCTATTAGCTGAACTTCAAGTGAAGCCTGCATGGGTAGGTCAGATTAAGGAAAAGCAATTGTCGGATGAAGTGTTGGGTTCTCGACTTCAGCAAGTGGAAATTGGTGATATAGGGGACTTTGGATTAAATAGTGATGGAGTATTGTGTTTCCGCGGAAGAGTTTGTATGCCGAGGGATTCTGAACTGAGACATATGATTCTGTAGGAGGCGCATAGTAGCCCGTATGCTATGCACCCTGGGGAAACAAGATGTACCGAGACCTCCGTGACCAGTATTGGTGGCCAGGTTTGAAGTGGAAGGTTACTGACTTCGTGAGCAAGTGTTTGACATGTCAGCAAGTGAATGCGGAACATCAACTGCCTTTAGGGTTGCTACAATTGGTGAAAATCCCACTATGGAAATGGGAAAGGATAACGATGGACTTTGTTAGTGGGTTACCCTTAACGCCTACTAAGAAAGATTCAGTATGGGTGATAGTGGATCGGTTAACGAAGACTGCTCATTTCCTACCTGTTCGTACGGATTATTCATTGCAGAAGTTGGCCAAGTTGTATGTAGCAGAGATCGTGAGGTTGCATGGGGTACCGATGTCTATCATATCAGATAGGGATCCTAGGTTTACATCACGGTTCTAGAAGGCTTTACATGAAGCTTTGGGTACAAAACTAAATTTCAGCATGGCGTTTCATCCATGATCGATGGTCGATCGGAGAGAGTAATCCGATTCTAGAAGACATGTTAAGAAATTTTGTGTGATCGACTTGTGGGTAGTTGGGAAGATTTTCTACCATTGGCGAGTTTGCATACAACAATAGTTATCAATCCAGCATCCAGATGGCACCCTACGAGGCGTTGTATGGTCGTAGGTGTCGTACTCCTATTTGGATCGAAATGGGAGAGCGACAATTATTGGGTCCGGAGTTAATCTCGGAGACGGAGGAAAAAGTTAAGGTAATTTGGGCTCGATTAAAAGAAGCCTCGGATAGATGTAAATCGTGATGCAGATCCGAAGCGAAGGAGATAGATTATTCATGGGAGATCGGGTCTTTTGAAGGTCTCACCTTGGAAAAAGTCTTAAGATTTGGACGGAAGGGTAAGTTGAGCCCCGATTTATCGGTCCCCATCGAATATTGAAGCGTGTAGGCCGTGAGCTTATCAGCTCGAGTTACCTCCGGAGTTAAGTCAGATACATAGCGTATTCCATGTCTCGATGTTAAGGCGTTATCGTTCTTATCCGTCTCATGTAGTGCTAGTGGAGGAAGTTGAGATAAGACCTGACTTGTCTTTTGAAGAAGAGCCAGTGCAGATTTTAGATCGGGATATTAAGGTGCTGAAAAGGAAGTCAGTTCCGTTAGTCAAAGTATTATGGTGCAATCACGGGTCAGAGGAAGCTACATGGGAGCCTGAGGACACGATCCGGCAACAATACCCTCATCTCTTTTAATCAGGTAAATTTTTAGGCCGAAATTTTTTTAAGGGGGTAGAATTGTAACATCCTGAAATTCAGGATTTTATGTTTTGCATTATACCATGCGTTAGGCTAGCTAAGAGTGTCAGTTGTGTATGTTTAGGGACCCTAAGAAGGCTTGGGGTTGAGTTGGGCCTTAGTAGAATTTTTGTGTTTATGCACTTAAGGGGGAGAAGGCAAGTGACGTCAAGACTTAAGGAAATAAGTGTGTATTTTTGCTAGCACAAGAAGAGCTAGTAGTAAAGTGGTGAGGCGTCACATGAAGGGGCTTAAGGGGTGGAGTTCGAATCTCACCTATTGCAAATATATTTTTTTTTTGTGCTAATCAGGTGGAAGATGGTAAGTGTCGGCCAAGACTCTAAAGAAGGTAAGGAAGACTTTCTAATGATGGAAAGAACACTAAGGAGAAGAGTAAGGAGGAGATCAATGAGAAAATAAGGAAATAAATAAAGGAAGGAGATAAAGGGGGATATGTTGGCCGAATTTTAGGAGTTCTTGGGGAAAGAATTTTGGTCAACTAAGACTTTTTTGGTGGAGGGTGTAATCGGTTTTGGTAAGGGGTGGTTGTGCCGAATTTTTGTTAGACTTTTTGAGGAGTTTTTGGTTTCATTTGAAGGTCTTTTCTTTTTACCATTTGGTACCTCTTTTCCTTGCCTAAAACCGTGACTATTAGGGAGCATTTTCTTTTCTTCTTCTCATCTTTGCCATAGCTTTCTTTTTCTCTTTTTGTTAGACGACATACTTGGAGACCAAATCTCCCTTGTTCTTTCCTCTCCAAAAAGCCGAATCTCTTAAGCATCTTATTTTCTCTCTCTTTTTCGTGTGGGGCATTTTCTTCCTTGGCTGAATCGGGTAAGTGGCTTCATTCTCTTCCTTTCATCCTCTTTTTTCCATAGCCGAATGTGTGACCCTCATCATTCGGTTGGTTCACTTTATTTCTAAATCGAAACATCACTCTCTCCTACTCCCTCATATCGTGATCATCTCTTCTTTTGTAGCATTCTAGTGGGGTGTCGAATCTCATATCTTTGCTGACTCATCCGTAGCCATAAGTCGAATCGGTAGAATCGGGTTCATCATTGTCAAGGGACTAAACAACTCGTTCCCCTCTACTCTTTGATCTTTTTGAAGTAGTGGTAAGCTGAAACCCTCTCCTTAGACAACTACTTTCTCTCATTGTAATATTATTCTGACCGAGACTCTTCCAATGGAGGCAAGTGGTAGCCGTTCTAAGGGAAAATCGATAGGAGGGAAAAAAGGGAGTGGACTTGCAATCTCTGCTCCCAAGTTCAAGCGTAGGGCGGTATCGGCAGTTCGGGATTTTCCACCAGGTTGTGGACCATCTTCTGGTGAGAGTAGGCAAATCGTAGTCGTTCACGATACTAAGGGTAAGCATTTCTTTAGATCGTTTGATTTAGATTTGGATTAATACACTATCTCTTGCTAGTTAATCGAGTGTTTTGGTGACATAGGTGCCGACGATCAAGAAGGTTTAGTCCTTACCATAATCAGGTGTGTAATCTCACACCGAAATCCTGTAAATCTGTGATTCACCATCATGTTCGAAAAATAGATCGTTGTTGCTTACAAATCTAATAACCGTAATATGGCATGAATCGAATAACTTGCTTAAACAACATTATTTCTAAAGATCTGTCGAAATCGGTATTAATTTGCTAAATTTCAAAAATGTCCTTATGGGCCGAATTACTAAAAAGCTTTAATAGGCCATTTTTACGAAAATGCCCCTATGGACCGATTTACCAAAATGCCCTCTGTGGGTCGATGTGCTAGAATACCTTAGTGGGCCGAATTACCAAAGTGCTTTAATGGGCCGATTCATCGAAATTTTTCACTAGATTAATGGTTGTTATATATGTGGATATAATTTTTATTATGTTGCATCTTTACATATTGCATGGATTGGAAAAAATTGTATGGAGAGTAGTGTAGCCCGGTGGCATAGCCACAATTCGTTTATTATTGTGCTTACTTACGATTTCGGTGGCATGGCCACAATAATAATATATTATAGCAGCTTGACTGCAAATTTGGTGTGAGCGGCGGGGTGGGTTGACTTGATCCCCACGGGTGTGATTGGCTGGTCGGGAGTGTGATGGATGGATGGGTTGGGTTGCATTCATTTCATTTGATTATTGTTATGTAAATGGGCTTAGGCCCAAGATGTTGCTATGCGCGGTTCGGGCCCAGATGGATGACCAGTAAGGGGATTATGCATTGAGTTCTTGTAACTTACCCCCTTTCTTTCTTAATCCTTGCAGGTAATGCTCAGTGATAAGGACTTGGGCCCATGGATGACTTTCGGCGGAGGCCATACTTTGAAAATAATGTTTTGAACATTAGTAAACTTCTTTCTCGCTTTATTTCATTACTTTTACTATTTTAGGTTTAAAGTTGTAATAAGGCCTCTGGGATATGTTTTAATTTGCTTTATGTTTTGACGTACTTATTATTTTCTTGAATTGTTTTAAACGGGATTTTTCTGAGATCATAAATAACGGTTTTCCAAAATTGATTAACAACAAAACGGATTTCATAACAAATAAGTATAAATAATTTAACTGGATTTTCTTTCGGATTTTATCAATGTTTTTTTCAAAAGTCACAATTTTAAAGTTCACTACTTCAATTTTCGATTCATCAATCAACCTCTCGAGATTAATACTTTTTATAATCAAACTTGTTTTCTTAACTATAAACAAATAACGACAACTTTAGTAAAAATCACAAGTTCTTTACACGTTTTCTTCATGTGACATGTCAGATTCGGTCATACCGCATGGGCCGGGTTTGAGGTGTTACATTTGTCTTCCTGAAGTTGCAGTGAAGCAGATCGAAGACATCAGCCTGACCTCCCTGAGTTTGCAGTGGAGCAGACTAAAGATTGCAGATCTTGTCTTCCTGAAATTGCAGCGAAGCAGATCGAAGACACTAGCCTTGCCTCTCTGAAGTGGTAGTGGAGTAGATCGAAGAAAGCAAATCTTATGGCAAATCTTATTTTCCTGAAGTTGCAGTAAAGCAGATTGAAGCCGTCAGACTTATTTCCCTGAAAGAGCAGTAGAACAGATAGTCCAATACTTCTGAAGTTGTAGTAGTTGCAGAGAAGTAAAGTTAAGTTGAAATTCCAATACCCCTGAAGTTGCAGTTGGGTTGGAAGCCATTTAGAGAAGACGAGGACCAAGAAGTCAAGACTCGGCAAGACAGGGCAAAATTTGTCCTTTTATAGTCTTCGCTCTATTCTCGTTACACGACAATGAGCAAAGAGGGGCAGCTGTAATAGGCCAATTTAGCCCGGGCCCATACAAAAAAAACCCAAAATCATAAAACAAAGTCCAAGTCCAGTCCAAAATATATCATTTGGCCTGATCGGAATGGCCCATTACTTGAAAATATTGAAGGCCCATCTACAAGCTTGACGTATATGGAAACACAATCTTCAAAGATATGCAATCTTAGATATGATATGCAAATCTTAGATATGATATGCAATCCTAGAAGATATGATATGCAATCTTAGATATGATATGCAAATATTAGATATGATATGCAATCCTAGAAGATATGGTATGCAATATTAGAAGATATGATTTTGTAATCTTAGAGATTTAATTTGTAGATACCTTTTAATCTTAGCCGTTGATGTAATTGATATGTACCGTTAGATTTGGGGAGGCTCAACTATAAATAGAGGCCTCTCTCTTCATTGTAAAGGACTGGAATTTTGAGTAATAAAAATTCTTGAGAGCATTCACTCAAATTTCTCTTTTTTGCATTCTTATTTTCTGTAGCTTGTTCTTATTTTGTTCTTCGCTCATCTTCGTTTCTTTTTGAGTTGCTTCCGTTCGAGTTAGATTTTGGTGGAGGAATTTCGTTGAATCCTCATATTGCGGGAGTTAGGTTGACTTATGCGTTTTTTTAACTTTTTTTATTTATCCATTTAATTGCTTAATCATTATTTATTCATTTATTTTAATTATTTTAAACTTGTTTTTCTTTTTTGCCTTTCCTTATTTACGTTAAATTGTTTTATCATATATATTATTATTTTTATTTGTTATATATTATCTATATATTATATATTATTTAACTTTAATCATATTATGTATTATTTGAAAATTTGTATGTTGTACATCATCTAAATTGTTTTATTATTAAGGCAAAATTTTCCATATATTGTTTATTTAAAATATGTATATTATCTATTTTTAAATGGTATATTATATACTTATTATAAGTTATCCCTTATACATTTTTATTCAAAGTTTTTATATTATTTATTTAAAATATATTTATTTATTTTATTATGTATATATTAACTATTTTAGATTTTGCCATATCGTTTTTCTATTTTTTTTATTATTCTATTTTTTTAAAAAAATTGTTATAATATCCCTTTATTGTTTTGCATATATCATTTATCTTATATTGTTATTTTACTTTTATATTTGATCTCATATGTAAAGTTTCGTATTCATTTCTTAGTTTTTTTTTATCTTTCGCATAGATCTTTTGAATTGTTATTGCTTACTTTATATCTTTTATTTGTTATTCACGTTCTTTTATTTGTTTATTATTCTTATGTTTGCTTTAGCATGGTCATTTTATTACTTGTATCATTTGCTATTTTATGTTATTCTTTCTCTTAATTGCCTATATTAGTATTAAATGTTATTATATCATGTAATTGTAGTATATTGCTTTGGTATTTGTGTTTTGTAATGTATTAATGATACATTTTACTCAAATCATTGTTTTAAAATATATCTCATTTAATTGCCACTTTTTATCCAAAACTTTATTTCTTAAAATAAGGCAATATTTGACATTTGGAGTTTTGAGGGAATCGTGCCCTAACTTACTGGGCTTCGATTTTTCTCATTAAGTCTAAATGATTAAATACCTTTTTTGAAATTAAAATATATGATTTTCAAATAAAAAACCTATCTTTGTGAATTTAAGATGTTGCGTCCTAACTTATTGGATGTGACATTTTGATATTTTAAGATAGGGATTTCAAAAAAAAAAACAAAACAAAGGATATTTGGTGTTTGGGAAATTCGAAAGGTCGTGCTCTAACTTACTGAGATTTGACTTTTCTTTTATCCAAATAATTGAATGTCTTTTTAAAGGTTATAAGTTTTGAAAAATCAAAAGGGTCATATTTTAAAGTCTTCTCAAATTTTCGACATTAAGACATTAATTAATCAATTAGGTACCAATTTTGGGCATTACGAGGGTGCTAATCCTTCCTCGTGCGTAACCGACTCCCGAACCCGTTTTCTCGAATTTCGTAGACCAAAATCATTGTTTTAATAAATCAAAATGTTTTTTTATTAAAACGATCAATTTCAAGGTGACCCGATCACACCTCGAAAAAAGATAGGTGGCGACTCCATTTTCGTTTTTAAAGTCGATCCCTGTTTTTTCAAAAACTTAAGAAATGGTTTCGATAATTATGCTTCCCACTATGGAACCAACCAGATCCAATCTAACTAAAGTAGAACTAAAATCCAATTATTTACCCATTAGTTACAAATTTTCCCAAAATTTCAAGTAAAATCCGTCAACTTTCTATGAGTTCAATTAAGTCCCAAAATTTATCTAAATTAGAGTTCATTTAGAGATTCGAGTGTAACAACACATATCACTCAAAGATGCCCGGTTCCAAATCTGATTATCAACAACCAAGATCATCAATGATGTTTGATATCTTAAGGTCATTACCACCCCAGTACTCTACCCCTCCCGGGCAAATCTTTGGGACATACGATTTTTTGAGTTTGTTAAATACACCTCAAGGTTCATTGATAGATGTTGTGAATGAAGGTTCAGGTGAGGAGAACAATGTCTGTTGCGACCACCTCTAACGCCAACGAAGGGCACTATAATGGTTTACCCTACGGACAACTCCATCAAACCATCAATTTTGACACGTGTAACATTACTATTGCATGTATTTTATAATTGTAATTCAAATTTTAAAGTTTCTATAATATATAGTTTAAACATTTTGTCAGTATTTCAATATAATAGTCAACGAAGTGCACTCTTTTTTATTTTATACTTGAACATGTTTAGTTTAATTGTACATTGAAAGTTTTATTTTATACCCAAAAAGTATATATAAATTCAACATAAAATGAAATTACAAAATGTTGATTGAATTGATTCTATTATTAAGATACATTTGAACATGAAGTACATAAATTCATATTCCACTTGATCGGGACGATTGTCAATGATGGTAGTTTTAATACGGGCATTTCCCTCGACTATAACCAACTGTTCTGCACAATCTGTAGCATTTAGGGTTGGTTTTCTCTATTATGTCCATTTCACCATGAATCCTAGTGACGTGCAGGGACCTTTGGGCTTCCTACGCAACCTCAAGTCTGGCACCAGCTCAAAAGTAGGTGGAGGCACTTCCCATGTCGACACATCTCGCAATGTGGGGAACTCGTTTCCCCAAATATGCAAAATATGTTCCAACATATACACCTCATCGATATATTGTTCAACATAGATCGAGGCGTGAGCACAAGTTGTAACGACGTGGCACACGAGTATTGAAGTATTTGGAACTTCCCGCAGTTGCACCGCCTGTTTCAGATATCAACTTCGTAGGACCTAGGTAGGATGCCCGGTCGACGACTGATGGACTCTGTAACTCAAAAAGTTTCTAATTGTTGAGAATATAATTCTACATACATCGACCTTGCTCTCTAGGCATTCATATCCATTGCCTTCCTGACCTCCTCAACAAACATGTGTCCCGCCTCCATCTGGTTTACTTGTTTCAGCTCCATTCTTGGCATCAAGGTTGCCAGATTGTAGAACATGGCTGAGAAAACAGATGAAGTTGGAAGATGTCATGTTCTTTTGAAAATGGAATTAACAACCTCTGTCAAGTTGGTGGTCATATGACCATACCGAGATCCATCATCAAAACTTTGAGTTCATTGCCACAGCTCCATGGTACCCAACCACTCCTGGAAAGGATGATTCGTTTCACCTTTCATATCACCCTCAAGTTTAGCCAGCCTTTGCCTAAAACGGTGTTGTTCTAACTCGTATGTTATGTATGTATTTTAAAAAAACACGTTATTTTTCGATTTATATTGTAGAAGTATTAAAAAAATTTAAAAATATATTTTGAAATAGAAATTTACCTATGTTCATGACTTTTTTGCGTCAATTTTCATTCTTGTATTCTCGATGGAAGTTGGCGGCGATGTGGCGAATGCAATAAACGGATCTCCATGAAAAACCAGAACACCTAATTGCGACAATTAGTTCCTTCGATTTATTGAATATGATGCAAATATTTTCTCTAACAACATACGTCCACAAGTTCCTAAAAAATTCCCATGATTCTATTATATCCGACTCCATAATGGCAAACGCTATCGGTAGCAAGTTCTGGTTCCCATCTTGTGTAACCACAACAATGAGGATCTATGTATATTTCCCATATAACTAGGTCTAATCAACTTGCACAAGCGACTTGCAGCGGGGAAAGGTCTGCACGCATGGATTGATTGTCCAGAACATCTGGTGGAAACTTCTTCTTCCCGGTTGTAGTCGGTCGCTCGAGCCATAATAAGGCAGCGTTTGCAACTCAACGACAGTTCCTGGCATGTACTCCTACATAACGGCTATCCACCCCTGAAGTTCATTGTACGACACATCCCAATATCCGTACAACTGTTCCATGACCATCGATTTAGCTAATCATGCTTTCTAGTATGACACTTGGTACTAGAATCGTTCTTCATTTCGGCAATCAGTATCGATACAAGAATGGTTGGCGTGTCCTTCACCAGTGGCATGATGTAGTTACAGATAGTTTTTGCATCAAGTTTGTGATGATTTTGCGTCATACGTGCAGAAGTGAATGTATGAGGCCCAACAAAGTTTCGTATCTCCCACATTTACGACCTCTAGATAAATGCAGCTCATACTCACCAATTTCACCCTTCTGTCGACCTCCAACACTCCCCAATAGATAATTTTGGTTTAGACACAATGAATTTGTAGTCAATTGACACCTTCATGCTATACGCGCTTAATGGCAAGTACGCAGTCTTTCTTGTTCGTAATTTTTTTGCCCACAAACAACTCCTCTTATTCAGAATCTACGGCTAGTAGGTGAGCAGGTATTATATAGGGGTACTCAGGGAAATCGGATGCATTCATCGCATCAGAATCTACGATCGACATGTGGGCCCCAAGATCATCGTATATGACAATGCCTCAACTCGGGTTCCTGACTGAAGATTCATAAACATTTTCATCATCAATTGCACCTTCGTCGTTGATATCATCCAAGACCTCATTTAGATTGGGATCACTATAATCTTCAACCTTGTAATTAGAATGGCTATTATTATCATATCCACCTTCACCACCTGCATTGGTCTCAATCAACACCGGATGTATTTGTAAATGGGGATCCAAGTTAAGGTTCTCAGACATAGGTTGAGCATTAAGATCGATGTCAAACCCGCGTGCAAACGATCATCTATTGACAGATGCTCTCGGAACCTCCGTACACGAATCTTGAACTCCATATTGTTCACTTAATGGAGTGAAATATTCAACTGGCTCCACATCAGCTAACTCAGCAAACAACTGAATCGGTTCAGTGTTCACACTCTCAGTCGGGTAATAAAGTGCGACCATTATTTTCATATCTTCATTGTCTACAAGTTCCATCTTGGTAAATTTGATGGGATTTGACGAAACTTGGAATTTGTAGAATAGTTTCGACATTCTCCTCCCACAACGTCTAACAATTTTTTGCACTGATACTTTCTTTCATATAATCAACATACACATTTCTATTAAATCTCATTACTATTTGTTGGCGAGATTCAAATATACAACTAACTGTTGTTCTTAAAATTACTCCACCGAAATAAACATATACGAAGAACTAATTATCCATCTTCAATACTAAATCTATAAAAATAATTAAGAATAATTAAATTTCTCAATAATTATTTGAAAAAAAGATTCTACTGTAAAAAAAATATAATAAAATTAATTATTGTACTAACCTTACAAATCTTTCTTTCGTTTCTTCTTTGTTTTCTCCTCTTTTACAAAACAATTTTTTTCCTTTATTTTTTTCAGTAACCTTTTAAGAAAACACAAAAATTTGACATATATATAGGGTTTTGATGCCGCCTGATAGCATCCCTCAAAACGGTGTCATCTGACAGTCCCTCTCCAACCATTAAAAAACAATTTTTCCAAACCCCTAACTCGTATAATTGCACGCATGTTACCCGGTATAAGTTATACATACTGGTGGCGCCGTACAGGGTGACAAGACCAATAAAATATTATTTTTTTTCAAACTGATTATGGCCTAATGATGACCCGTTGATGGTGGAGAAAAAATAGGTGGTGCCGCCACCTTGTCAGGCACTACCCGAAATTACTATTCCCTTCATACCATTTTGATAAATAATTTAGTGGGCATACCATCAAGTTATTAATTTGATTTTTTGTATTATTAAGATAAAAAAAGCGTGAAAACAAATTGGACCCACAAACAACTCTAAAATAATAAAATTTGTTAAAAATAAGTTGAAACCTATATAGATCAAAACCAGATTGAACTGGTAAAATCCCATGGTTCAAACATGAAAAGATTGCAATCCTTCCATCTGCAATAACGTCCTAGCCTTCAATTTTTCAAAATATGGTGTGCATTCCATCAAACCCACTCAAAATTAGTGCTACAAAATCCAATATAAGGCCAAACCCTTTTAAACCAACCCAGATTTTGCCATGGGGGAACACCATATCTACTGTACAAACATGGGATGGCGTCACCTTTGGTTAAGTGTGCTCCTCTAAATCAATTTGTCAGAAGCTATTGTTTGAATGATTTCTTTCTCACTATTAAAGGAAAAAAAAATATCTGTACTATTGTTTGAATGATTTCTTTCTCACTTTAAAAATTTTTGCACTGTCAGTAACATAATTAAGAGTCGAATTATGAAAAATTATAAAATAATTATTTAATTATTTAATTTTTTTTATTTTTGTTGATTAACTGCTACATAGTTAACTAAAGATAATATGACAACTTATAAAATTGACACTAACAAATTTAGCATAAAAATTTACTCATTGTGTCAATTTAATCATTTTTGAAAAAAGATATATGTTTCAATGTTTACAATTATCTAATTTTATTCTATTTTTACATAAAAATATAATTTAATACACAATGTGTGCATTGTAAATAAAAAATATTTTTTAAAAAAAATTATGTTTATAATTAAACTAGATAATCCCTAAATACATTTATTTCTTTAATACTTTAAATGGCTAAGAAGTTGGTATCTTTCAATCACAGTTAACTCATTTTTTGTTAGCTTGAGTTGGTTGTCATTGATGAAGCAAATCCAACTTAGAATTTCTTTTAAAGTTGTTAGACTTTAATTTGGGTTGAATTGACGAAAAGGATACTTTTATACTTTCAGGAATTGAATTGATTATTTTTCAAAATTTGGGTCATTGAATGAACCAAGTGTGAATCTTATGAAATATTAGGAAATTATATAATGTGTAAATGCTGATGGTTATTTCGTCTAGAAGCAAGACTAAATTGATATAATGTAAAAAATGTTGTGTCATATTTCCATTATTAACAACCATGACCAAAAAGGAAAAAATAAAATAATTAGAAAATATTTTTGTAACTTTCATAATTGGTCATTGAAAAACCGAAATTCCCTAATGATTGAGTTACTCAAAATTTGGAGTTTTGATATAATCAGATTTGATTGGATGGTTGTACAAATTGACGGTTGGTTTTAGTTTAATAATTTAATATAATTGAAAAAATTAAGAATAATTTTAAAACATGCGAAAATAGGATAAAGAAATCGTTGGGATAAGTTTTTAGTATTTTTTGTTTTTTATTTTATTTTAATTTTTTTATTGCCATTAAGTTTTAATTAAGCTAGTATTATTGTTATTCTAATAACTAAACAATATAAAACGTATTTAAATACATATTAGGGTAAATTATACAACGGGTTATCTAATTATAGATATTTTTTTTGTCATCCAATTATAATTTCATTTTTTAAATTCATCATCCAACTAATTAAGATAATTTTTTTTCTCTATTTTCGTTAAATTGCACTAATGAGAGGGAGAGGGATCGGGGTGGGAAGAGGGAGGTTTTTTATTTTTATTTAATATTAATATAAAATTTAAATTTATTATTAAATTTTGTTTAAAATATTTATGTATTTTTATATATTTCTTTGAATTTTTAAGTATTATAATTAAATTGAGACCATTTGTAACATTTGAGGGTTATTTTTAAAAAAATATTGTAAATGCCCAAATTTGTCCCGGCCCAAGACCAAATAAATAAAACTAAAATTAAATAGTCCAAGTCCAATTTTTTTATAAGCCCAAAATACAAAAAAAACCCTAACCCAACAAAATTTACAAGTCCACAGCCCAAAATTTTCAGAAAAAACAAGAAACCCTAGCTCTAGGCGCGCCGTTGCTCTCGTGCCTCGTCAGTAGGTACTCGTCCCGAGGCTCCTCGTCCCGAGGTCTGCCACCCTTTCACCAAAGAGGCAAGAAGACCGCATTTCCCGCCTTCGTTGACCTCGCCAAGACCTGCAAACAAAGCAAGAAGAAAAAGACAGAAAAGAAAAGCAGAAATAGCAGAGGAACAGTAGCAAATAGTATTAAAAACATGTGATATTGTAATCGGCTATAAAGCCATAACAAAACCGATTGTAATTTTTAAGGAGATACAAAAAAACATCAACAATTTAAAAAAAAAAAAACTAGATAATCTTTTTTGTTTTAAATCTGTTCTTATCTATTATTATTTTTTACTTTTGCAAAAAAATAAAAAATTTCTTCTTACCTGCGCCGTTCGCCGTGCGAAGCCGAGGTCACTGTCTCCAATGAAAGATAGTACTGTTGTCGAAGGAGAAACCGAAAGGTTTCTTAAAGATTTCCATTTCTTTTTGTTATTTTTTAAATCGGGATAAAAGGGTTTTAAAAGGGGGTTTTAAAACGGTTTAAATAAAGTCAAAAGGGCATTTTTTGGGGTTTCCGGCCACCGCAGACGGCGGCCACAGTTTTCGGCGACCGGTGGTCTCCACGGTGGCCCACGGCGGCTCAAAGGCCGAACATGAGAAAGCTTGAGAGAAAAATTGAGGGGCTTCAGACTTCTTTTTTTTAAATGAAGGGGAAATGATTTTTTTTGAATTTTTTTTAACTTATATAGACTAAGTAAAACGACGCCGTTTTGAAGTGGCTCCAAACGCCCCGAAACGATGCCGTTTCGAAGCCAAACCCGAAATTTGACCCAATCCTTTAATAGGATCCGCATGTTTTTTCTTAATGGTTTATTTAAGCTTTCGGTCCTTCCTCTTTTTAATGACATTTCAATGTAGTCTTTTTTCTTTTTTTTCTTTTTTTTTTAATTTTTACCACGTAATTTTGATTTTAGTTCATTTTCGTTCCCATGGAACGATGCGTTTCGAGGGCCTGGGAATAATTTCCCAGTTGGTCCCTACTCTTTTATGCGCATTTTATTTGAGTCCTTATTTATGTTTTCTTATTTAATTTATTTGTTTTATTATGATTTATGCTTGTAATTTCGTTTAAATTCCATTTTAGTCCTTATTAGTCTATTTATTTATTTACAATTTACACTCCTTAATTTCAATTAAGCCCTCTGTTTATTTAATTTCAATCTTTCTACAAATTGTTTTTATTTATTTATTTATTTATTTATTTGTTTATTACTTTTTTTCTTACATTTAAAAATTAAATTGTTCATATTCTTTTATTTGCACGATTTTATTATTATTATCTTTATTATATATATTTTTATTTTTATTTCTTGTTATTTTATTATTTTATTATTTATTTTTGATATTTTCATGTCATGTTTATTTATTTTTTTAAATCATACACATTCCAGTTTTTTATTTATCTTAAATTACATCATTTATTTATTATTACCATGATGTGATTATTAATGTCAGTGTTATTATTATAATTATGTTATTACTATTATAATACTTCTTCATTTATGTATTATCTCTCATTCTATTTATATAGTCATTTTAAATTATCTCATATCATACATTAAGGTTTAAACATTTATCCATTTATATATCACGCCCGAATGAATTAAACATCGTTTTAAATATTGCATTCGTCTTTGCGCGAAGCACAAAAAAGGAAATTTTTTTAAATCAAAGTAATATTAATTATTTTGGAATTAGAAAAGTCGTATTTCTAACTTACGGAATACGACTTCTTTTTAAAACCGAGATAGTCGAATATTTACTTTAAAATAAAATAAAAATGGGATTTAAGTGATGATTAAATGGCGTTCATTTTTTTTCTCGAGGATCTAAGGAATTGTGTCCTAACTTACGGGACATGATCATTTCTTCTTGATTAACTTGAAATAAGCCCCTTTTCGTGAAAATTAATTTAGTTAAGTAATGTCTTAATAAATGATCGTATTTTAAAATCTCTTCAAAATTTCAATTTTCGACACTAAAGACATCAAGTAATCAATTAGGTACCAATTTTGGGCGTAACGAGGGTGCTAATCCTTCCTCGTGCGTAATCGACTCCCGAACCCGTTTTTTGGATTTTTGTAGACCGAAAAACATTGCTTTAATAAATCAAACCTCTTATTAAAATGATCAAATTACGAGGTAACCCAATCACACCTCCTAAAAGTGATTGGTGGCGACTTCCATTTTCATTTTAAAATAAAAAGTCGATTTCAAAAAAAGGTTTCCACAGCTTGGCAACTCCTGTAACACCCCAAACCCGGCCGGGACGTTATGGCCGAATCTAGCGATGTCACATGGCAGTGTGTTAGAAAACTATAACTTTGCTTAAAACATTTTCCGTTTAGAAATCCTCATTATCTTTTATTAATTCTAAAATCGTGATTCTAATTCAGTCACTAGTTTTCAAATCATTATACGTTGTGGAAGCTTTTTAAACAGTTTGTGTCTTTGTGGGTATTTTGCTAAAACACATGCATTTCTTTTAAAAACTCATGTTTTACCTACTTCTAGAAGATATAAACAGAAAACGGTATAAAATCTAAATTTTAGGTAAAAATCCATAGAGGCCATTATTACAGAAAAAAATACCCCAAATAAAACTAAAAAAACCGTAAATAAGTATTAAATAGCAAAAAGAGTCATGTGGCCACCACTGAGTCCTCCGCTGCACCGATCCGCCTATGTCTGGGGATTACCTGTACAGATTAAAAAGAAGGGGTGAGTTTACGTAAACTCAGTGTGTAATCCCCATGCAATCATACAGACAATAACACATAGTCTCAGTTTGGCCTAAGCCCTTTTCAATCTCAGAATCAGTATCAATTTGGGCCTTAGCCCATTTCAGTAACAGTGAGTATTAGGGCCTTAGCCCATCATAGTACAATGACAGTAACAGATATGCAATCAGAAAATCCTACCCAACCAGCCTCTACACTCCATCTCCATCTAACCCTACACTCCATGTAGAGATATAATCAACCCACCCATCCCTACACTCCAAATAGTACCGAATGCAGCACTAGACAGTAATTTGCAGCTGTGCTGCCAGTAAGTTAGGCTTGAAGCCTTTCAGTACACTTCTGCCAATCAATATCAATCCCCAGCCCAATGCAATGCATCATACAGTTATGTCATGCCCAATCATGGTATATCACATATATATATACAGTACAATACAATCAGCATGCTCAATATACAGTCATTCAGTCAGGAGTCTAGGTAATCTTACCGACCCTACAGTAGGTTCACAATCGTCTCGGGCGACCCGTGCAACCTTAGCAATAAATCAGTGGAAAGGGCTCACACGCCCATGTTGTCTGCTCGTGTGGCCCACACAGCCCAAATTAGCCTTAGTCGTGTGGATCACACGGCCTGGCCCAGAATCCCACATGCCCTTGTGGCTCCCCCGTGTGGGCCCACACGACCCAATTGGTCGAGCTTGTGTTTCGCACACGGCCGTGTCTCCTGCGCACGGCCTGGCTCGTCGATCACACGGTCGTGTTGTGGCTTACAGCCTTGCACACGACCTACCATAAGGGCTTTCACACGCCCGTGTGACGTCGACAGAGAGCTTTTTTAGCTTTTTGCCGAGACTCATTTTCAGTGTTTTGGGTACACACCTAGTTTCGATTGAAGCTAAAACGATTCCCGAGCACTCCAGAACCTATATTCTATAATCCAAAGCCAACGTTCAGCGATTTTAGCAAAATTTAACCGAAATTATAACACGATAAACATCCTTCAACAACCTAAAAGCCTTACCTCCGAACGAACAGCAGGGACATTATAACCTCACACCGTTAATGGCTAATCTCCAGCCCCTTGATTGACTCCTAACAATCAAATGAACACTTCTCTTAATTCACTTATCCACGAACATATTCAGGATAAAACATAGACAAAACTTACCGATCACGTCGACGTCGTACAAACCCAATCGAGTTAATGGAAAAGAAAACAAAAAAGAGAAGAGATGGGGGAGAATTTCGGCAGCAAGATGGAGAGGAAAAAGGAAGGAAAAAACGTGCAGATTTTTGGAAAAAAGAAAAGACTGACAGAATATACGATAACCACCCTTAATCCCTTATTTTTCTCCTAAAAACCATCCACTACACTCCCACTATCCCTCAAAAACTCAACATTTTATTACACTTCAAACACTCTTCCCCATAATCACACAAAAATACAGCCAAAGCAGGGAATCAAACACAGGACCTCCAACACTCCAACACTCCACTTAACCACCAGACCAGCAGGCCCATTCTGATATATTTTCACCAACTTTAAACTAAAAGCCTACTGACCCCCCAGTGAGAGCTTATTCATAAAAATGCCAAAATTTACCCAAGTTGTGACTTGAACTTGGGACCTCTTACACACACCCAACACACATAACCACTGAAGCAGATAAACATTGTGTGTCAATTTCTCAAAAGCCAAAATTAAGAAAATTGGGGCGTTACAACTTTACCCCCTAAAAGAAAATTTTGTCTTCGAAATTTACCTGGTCAGAATAGATGAGGATACTGCTGACGCATCGCATCCTCAAGCTCCCACGTGGCCTCCTCCGAACTATGATTATGCCAAAGAACTTTAACCAGTGGGATGGACTTTCTTCTTAGAACCTTTATATCTCGTTCCAATATCTGAACTGGCTCCTCCTCAAAGGTCAGATTTGGCCTAACCTCGATCTCCTCAACAGGGACGATGCGCATGGGATCAGAGCGGTAGCGCCTCAACATAGAGACATAGAATACATCATGAATCCGCTCCAACTCTGGAGGTGGCTCCAACTGGTAGGTAACTGGTCCCATACGTCTCAGTATGCGATAAGGTCCAATGAATCTGGGGCTCAACTTGCCCTTACGACCAAATCTCAATACCTTCTTCCACGGTGAGACCTTGAGAAAAATGAAATCCCCCACAGAATACTCAATCTCTCGACGCTTCATATCCGCATACGACTTTTGCCTATCAGATGCCTCCTTAAGTCGATCCCGAATTAATCTGACATTATCCTCAGTATTAGAAACTAGTTCAGGGCCCAGAATACGTCGCTCACCTAACTCAGCCCAACACAAAGGAGTACGACACTTACGACCATAGAGCGCCTCGTAAGGTGCCATCTATATGCTAGACTAGTAACTGTTGTTGTAAGCGAACTCTGCCAATGGCAAAAACTCCTCCCAACTGCCTCGGAAGTCAATTACACAACCCCTCAACATATCCTCCAGTATCTGAATCACCCTCTCAGATTGACCATCTGTTTGAGGAAGGAACGCAGTACAGAAGTCCAATCTTATACCTAGAGCTTCATGATAAACCGTAATATATACATATTTTAATCCCATATTTAGCATACTTTTGGATGAATTAATCCCTTGAATTGTGGATTTTGATGCTCCTAATCCTTTAATTTCATGTTTTATACTTAGGAGAGCATAGGAGGATGAAAAGAATGAGAAACGGGCCAAAAATGGAGAAAATGGGCCAAAATAAGAAATCGACACGGCCTGGGGTTCACCACACGGCCGTGCCCCTTTAACAGGCTCGAACACGGCCTGAGCTCGATTAACACGGGCGTGCTCCACGAGCGTGTCTCTGCCGTGACCCATTGTAATTTTACTCGGAAAAGGATACTTAGGGGCGAAGAAAGACATTCCGAAGTCTATATAAACACCCTAAGTGTGACCTAAAAAGGGGGTTCGACAGGAGCGAAGCCAGAGAGGGCTGAATACGAGGAATTACTCCAAGAAAGCCAGTTGATCCATCTCAGAAGCCGGAATCACGCTCAAGACGGAAGATCTTCCCTTCAATTTCCTTCAGGGGGTTTTAGGGTTTTTCTTATGTTTTGTTATTTACTTTCTTCTGAAATGTATTCTTTATTAAACATAAACTAAACCCCTCAAATACCGAGGGGATGAAACCTAAGACGGATCTTGTTATTGTTTTTCTCGAATCTGTATGATAAATACTTGATTTGTTCTTAATTATGTGTTCTTAATTCTTGTTTTAATATTTCAGGATATTGATTCAAGTATTGATGTGCTTAAGCGATGGAGCAAAAGTCCTGTTTAAGAGTAGATCTAGCATAGTTAAGCGGAGTTGATCGCAACCCTAGAGATAGGATGACGAAAATCACTTTGGATTAGGGTCAAACCTAATATGGGAGTCCATAGATCGAGTTAATGCAACACTAGGGGTTTTAATTAGAAAGCGATTTCAATAAATCAACCTAGGGTTAGACGTTAGTAGCCCCGAAAGAGGTATTAATATAAATTAGGGAATCCTACGGATCAAGTCAAGTGAATAAATCGTCAGTTTTGAGTTAAATAACAAGTGAAGTCTAGGTGGGTTCTCTTTCTCTGTATTGTCTTAATCACCTGGTTTTCCCAAAAGTATTTTCCCAATTCACTCTCTGTGTCTTAGCATCCTTAGTTTAGTAATTAGTTAATTAAACATCGATTCTCTTAATACTTAGGCTAGATAATAAAAAGATAGTAACTACTAGTACTCTTGGTCCTTAAGGATACGATATTTTCGGTCTTGCCATAGCTATACTACCGAACAATAGATGCGCTTGCCTTATTCGTTGTCATAGTTAGTTTGGACACGATCAAGTTTTTGGCGCCGTTGTCGGGGACTAAGATATTAGGAACACTTTATTTTTATTACTTTAGCCATTTTTATTTTTTGCAATTAATTTTTATTTTATTTCTACTTTGCTAATTTTTCTTTTTCCTTGCTTCTGGCAGGTATTCTAGTTTATGACTAGAAGAAACCCGTAAAGACCTCTACTTTACGATAGTGATATAGAAGGAACCGTTCGCAGAAATCGAAGAGAGATAAGGCAAAGCCTACAATACATACAAGAAGAACAAGAGGACGATACTAATAACACGAAAGAGATGCCTGATCCTCAGAATAATTCACTTCCTCCTGTGGTTGCCGAAAACCCTACTCCTCGCACTATGTATGATTATGCCGAGCCTAGTTTAGCCGGTACTGAATCAAGTATTGTTAGACCTACTATTGCTGCAAATAATTTCGAATCGAAACCTAACACTATACAGATGATACAACAGTTTGTTTAGTTTGATGGTTTGCAGGATGAGGATCCTAACACACACTTAGCGAACTTTTTGGAACTATGCAATACGTTTAAAATTAATGGCGTTTCTGATGATGTCATTCGCCTTCGGTTATTTCCCTTTTCTTTAAGGAATAAAGCCAAACAGTGGTTAAATTCTCTTCCACGAGTATCAATCACTACATGGGAGCAAATGACCGAAAATTTTTTGTTAAAATATTTTTCGCCGGCTAAAACGGCTAAGTTGAGGAATGATATCTCTTCTTTTGTGCAGATGGACTTTACGATGCATGGGAGAGATACAAGGATTTATTGAGAATGTGCCCTCATCATGGGTTACCATTATGGCTACAGGTTCAAACCTTCTATAACGGTGTCAACCCCTCAACTAGGCAGCTTATTGATGCAGCTGCCGGTGGAACCCTAAATAACAAAAACCCTGAAGAGGCTTACGAATTCATTGAAGAGATGTCACTGAATAATTATCAGTGGCAAGTTATGAGAACAAAGCCAACAAAAGCAGCCAGTGTTTTCAACCTCGACGCAGTAACCATGCTATCAAATCATGTAAAACTTTTAAGTAAAAAAATTGATGGTTTGTGTGGTTCTTCGCATGTACATCTAGTGATGCAGTGCGATACAAATGGAGGAGGGTCGAACAATACAGAATACCCACCCTACAACCCTGACATAGAAAACGAACAGATAAACTATATGGGTAACAAATCTAGACCTCAAAATAACCCTTATAGTAACACTTATAATCCAGGGTGGAGGAACCATCCAAATTTCTCATAGGGAGGTCAAGGAAATCAAAGGCAACAACCCCCTCCAGGCTTTCAACAGCAACCCTATCCACAAGAGAAAAAGCCGAACCTTGAGGAGATGCTAACAAAATTTATCGCGGTGTCAGAAACCCGTTTTCAAAACAACGAGACAATGCTCAAAAATCAGTAGGCATCGATTCAAGGGATCGAGAACCAGTTAGGTCAGCTAGCTAAGCTAATCTCAGAACGACCGCAAGGTTGCTTGCCAAGCAACACTGAAACTAACCCAAAGGAGCAAATTCATGCGATTACTGATCACGATAGTGAACGGTTAGTAGAATCCGAATCTGAGCCAAGGCAAGAACCCGTGGTAAATAAAGGTAAGGTTGAGGTAAGCCACGAAACAACAGAAACCTGTCATTAAAGAGTATACACCTCGAGTGCCATATCCCAACGCCATGAAGAAAGACCACACAGAGGAACTATTTTGTAAATTTCTTAAACTATTAAAGAAATTACATATTAACTTACCGTTTCTTGAAGCTCTCTCGCAGATGCCAGATTCAAGGAAATTTTTAAAAGAGCTTATGACAAACAAACGGAGGTTAGACGAGGCGTCACATGTGGAGCTAAATGCAGTGTGCTCAGCAATTCTACAAAACAAACTACCACGAAAATTAAAAGATCCAGGGAGTTTTACGATTCCTTGTTTGATTGGTAGTTTATCTATTGATAATGCTTTAGCAGATCTAAGGGCAAGCATCAACGTTATGCCTTACAAACTGTTTAAGTAACTAGGTCTAGGGAAACCCAAACAAACTAGGATGAGCATTCAATTAGCTGATAAAACCATTAGAGTTCCTAGGGGTATAATCGAAGATGTGCTAGTGAAAGTTGATAAATTTATATTCCTAGTAGACTTTGTCATTTTAGACATGGATGAGGACAACAATGTTCCTTTAATTTTAGGAAGACCCTTTTTAGCAACTGCTAGAACTAAAATTGACGTTGGTACAGGTGAACTCACACTTTGTGTAGGTGACGAAACGATCACTCTTCAGGCTCTTGACTCGGCTAGGACGTCAAGTGAAAAAGGTGAGAACATAAATTCTATTAATGACCATTCGGTTCAACCTTCTTTTCAGGAAGCACCTCGGAAGTACACATCTGAGCCATATCCTAGACCTCGTGCCAACAAAGAAATAACTCATGAGGAGCGAAGGCTTCAGGTCGATGAACTCGACGAGTGGAAGCCACATGTCAAGGAGAAACCAAGAACACTAGAAGAGAAACCGAGGCAACCCCCCAATGAGCTTAAGAGAGACATAAATCAATTCCAAATCGGGGATCAGGTATTGTTGAAAAAGACAGACCCTCGAATCACCGTTCCAGACCTTAATGAAGAGACCCCTTTTACGGTACTGAATGTCTTCCCATACGGAACAGTCGAGGTAACTAATCCTAAGTTCAGCATTTTTAAGGTAAACACTATTCGACTTGAACAATATATTTTTAAAATTGATAGCAGAAAAGAGGAATTTCAACTCCTCAAACCACCATGATCATGCGAATGAAAGGTAAGTCTAGCTTAGGACTTTAAACAAGCGCTTCTCGGGAGGCAACCCGAGCACTAACCCTACTAATTAGTTTAATTTTATTTATTTTCATGTTTAGGCGCAGGTTCCACACCCACACGGCCTTGCACATGGCCGTGACTATGGCCGTGTGGGTACCACAGGTAGATATATGGGTGTGGCCATAGCCGTGTGGCAACAGGGCAAAATTTTCTGATAACACGGGCTGTGATAAATTGCCACGGCCGCGCGATGTGGCCGTGGCCGACACTGATTAAGCCACATGGGCGTAGAAACCTCTACACAGGCGTGGGAGAAGCGAACGAACCACCACACGGCCGTGCGATACGGCCGTGCAACCTAACACGCCTATGGTACACGGGCGTGGGGAGTCACCAGATCTCAGATTTCTATTTAAACCCTTCCCCCCTTCTCACCTGCTCCCAAAATTTTCCCTTCTTCCATATCCCTTTTCTTTAAGTTTTCCCCTTTACCCATGTCGAAGAAGCAAAAGGATCCTAGCACAGTCTCCCCGTGCGAGACCGATCTACATAAGTTCATGCCAGCTGCTTCATCTATTCGACAAGCCAATGACATTTGAGTCCATTTATTTTACCTATTTCTTTTCTCTTCTCCTTTATTTTACTTCCCTTTATCTTTCTTGTCTCTAATTTTTATTATTACATTTTGGTTTCTTTGATTTATGTCCTAAAGGCTGCTTAGGAATCACCCCACCACGACCATAGACACCACTGCCACAGGAATGTCTTCCTCCAACTCGGCCCAAATTTCCTCAATTTTTTTCTCTGACTCCATCCATAATTCAGGAATTTTCACCTCTCTCCCTCTCTTGTGCTTTTCTTATTATAATTGTTATATTTGTACATTGAGGACAATATACGTCTTAAGTGTGGGGGGTGAATTTTATCATGAAAAGTTCCTAACTTTTTTGCATTATTCTTAAATCCCTGAATTATATCTTGTTCTTAAGTAAATGTTCTCATATTACTATTAGAATGAAACTCATTTTGATTTATGATTTTCATTGATATGTTTTGGATTAAGTCATAGTTAATTGTGCAGTGATGATTTAAACTATAGGAGAATAGAGAATCAAGCATGATGAGTCTATTTTCAGAATTAAAAATTGATAAGTTGTCTACCTGAATCTAATTATTACCTTGAAGTTTGAAATTTACAAGGTTGACATCAAAAACCATAATTTTTGTGAGATTTTGAGCCTTTTAGAGCATATATTTTTCTTGCTTACTTTATTGTTGGTTATGAGTGTGTCAACATTGATTTGTTATTCTAGAACTTGCTTCGATTATGCATGTCAAGACCACACTTTTGATTTGATATACTGAGATGATAAAGGCACCTAAGATTTAACCCACTTACTTCCTAAAAGGCCTACTTTCATAATTAACCCTTAGTGAACCCCTTTGAATCCTAACAAACCATTTCTTGACTCCCCATTAATATTAACCCAAAACCCACTTTGTATTTATTATCACCAATTCTCTTGACTACCCTTATATCAAGATTTTATTTGATTGGTTGCTTAACTATTATCTTTATTTCAGTTGTTAAATTCTATCTTATTATTATTGTATGAGATTTATTCTAAAAAAATAAAAAAAATGAAGTATATCCATTATTAGTTCTATGTTATTTGAGCTTAAACTGTTAATTTCATTATCTTTAGAAGAAGCTCATGTTATTAGTAGTAAGTTTTCAATTGATGTAACTATTTAGTATTAGTTTATTTTTCTAGTTAGTTAATTTGTCAATTCAATCTCGATCTTAATCCTTTAATTCAGCCTTTATCCACACCTTTAACCCAAGCCCCATTACAACCCATAAAAGACATTTTGATTTGTGTATCATATCATTTTACAGTGGTGGAGATTTGATTTTCATGTAAGCCTATGGAATTAACTTTTCATGTTTGACTCTTGAGTGCTTATTTTTGAACCTTAAACACCTTGAGTGATTTGAGTGAACCCTTAGTGAGGATGTCAATACTTGTCGATTTTGAATCAGAGGTAATTATTTAGGAAAGGGGAAACACCTATTTTTCGTACTATAAAAACTAGGACTTTGATTGTTTGAATCTTTAGGAACCTTTTGTTAAATTATCAATGTATGAATTACCTATGAATTATGATGAAACTTTATTGATGAAGGTTATGAATTGAGGAAATTCGATTTTAATTGTGAGTTGAGAATTTTGCTTGAGGACAAGCAAATGCTTAAGTGTGGGGGTATTTGATAAACCGTAATATATACATATTTTAATCCCACATTTAGCATAGTTTTGAATGAATTAATCCATTGAATTTTGGATTTTGATGCTCCTAATCCTTTAATTTCATGTTTTATACTTAGGAGAGCATATGAGGAAGAAAAGAACGAGAAACGGGCCAAAAACGGAGAAAATGGGCCAAAATAAGAAATCGACACGGCCTGGGGTTCACCACACGGCCGTGCCCCTTTAACAGGCTCGAACACGGCCTGGGCTTGATTCACACGGGCGTGCTCCACAGGCGTGTCTCTGCCGTGACCCGTTGTAATTTTACTCGGAAAAGGATACTTAGGGGCGAAGAAAGACATTTCGAAGTCTATATAAACACCCTAAGTGTGACCTAAAAAGGGGGTTCAACAGGAGCGAAACCAGAGAGGGCTGAATACGGGGAATTACTCCAAGAAAGCCATTTGATCCATATCAGAAACCGAAATCACGCTCAAGACGGAAGATCTTCCCTTCAATTTCCTTCAGGGGGTTTTAGGGTTTTTCTTATGTTTTGTTATTTACTTTCTTCTGAGATGTATTCTTTATTAAACATGAACTAAACCCCACAAATACTTGAGGGGAATGAAACCTAAGACGGATCTTGTTATTGTTTTCTGAACTGTATGATAAATACTTGATTTGTTCTTAATTATGTGTTCTTAATTCTTGTTTTAATATTTCAGGATATTGATTCAAGTATTGATGTGCTTTAGCGGTGGAGCAAAAGTCACACATTTAAGAGTAGATCTAGCATAGTTAAGCGGAGTTGATCGCAACCCTAGAGATTGGATGACTTAAAATCATTTCGGATTAGGGTCAAACCTAATATGGGAGTCCATAGATCGAGTTAATGCAACACTAGGGGTTTTAATTAGAAAGAGATTTTAATTAATCAACCTAGGGTTAGATGTTAGTAGCCTCAAAAGAGGTATTAATATAAATTAGGGAATCCTACGGATCAAGTCAAGTGAATAAATCATCTGGTTCAGAGTTAAATAACAAGTGAAGTCTAGGTGGGTTCTTCCTCGGGTATTGTCTTAATCACTGGTTTTCCCAAAAGTATTTTCCTAATTCACTCTCTATTTCTTAGCATCCTTAGTTTAGTAATTAGTTAATTAAACATCGATTCTCTTAATACTTAGGCTAGATAATAAAGAGATAGTAACTACTAGTACTCTTGGTCCTTGAGGATACGATATTTCCAGTCTTGCCATAGCTATACTACCGAACGATATGTGCGCTTGCCTTATTCGTTGTCATAGTTAGTTTGGACACGATCACGTCATGTAACTTCTTCCATAACTGAGATGTGAAGCGAGGATCCCTATCAGATATTATCGAAACTGGTACCCTATGCAGTCTCACTATCTTAGACACATACAGTTTAGCCAGCTTTTGCAGAGAGTAGTCAGTACGAACCGGTATGAAATGGGTGGACTTGGTCAATCGATCCACAATGAACCATACTGAATCCTTCTTAGTGGGTGTGAGGGGTAACCTACTAACGAAGTCCATAGTCACTCGCTCCCACTTTGAAAGTGGAATCTTAACTGGCTGAAGCAACCCCGAAGGTAACTAATGCTCCGCCTTTACCTGCTAACATGTCAGACATTTGCCCACAAAGTCTGTAACCTCTCGCTTAAGCCCTGGCCACTAGTATAACTCATGAAGGTCTCGGTACATCTTGTTTCTGCCAGGATGCATAGCATAAGGGCTACTATGCGCCTCTCGCAGTATAGACTGCCTCAACTCAGTATCCTTCGGTACACAGATTCTCCCACGAAAAAAGAGTACCCCTTCGTCATTCAATCCAAAATCCACAGTAGCCCCACTCTCAATCTATCGGAAGCGAAGACCAAAGACTCGTCCTCCAACTGTTTACCCTTAATCTACTCTATCCACGTCGGTTTAACTTGAAGTTTGGCCAACAGACTACCATCATCGAATAAACTGAGACGAGTAAACATTACCCTCAGATCAGTCATAGCCCTACGGCTCAGTGTATCGACCACCACATTGGCCTTGCTAGGGTGGTATTCAATCGTACAGTTATAGTCCTTAAGCAACTCAATCCACCTACGCTGCCTAAGGTTCAGCTCGTTCTGAGTGATGAGGTACTTGAGGCTCTTGTCATCAGTGTAAATGGTACACTTCTCACCGTGCAGATAATGCCTCCAGATTTTTAGTGCGAATACCACTGCGACCAACTCCAAGTCGTGCGTCAGATAATTCGCCTCATGAGTCTTAAGCTGACGAGACGCATACGCTACCACCTTACCCTCTTGCATCAGCACACATCCTAAACCGACATGTAATGCATCACTGTAAATAGTAAACTCCTTTCCAGACTTTGGCTGTATCAAAACAGGGGCCTCATTCAGTACAGTCTTGAGCTTCTCAAAGCTCTTTTACTGTAAATCAGTCTAGTTAAATGGCAGAACTTTACGTAGCAGCTTAGTCAAGGGTGCGGCGATCAGTGAAAACCCCTCTACAAATCATCGATAATACCCTGCCAAACCCAGAAAACTGCGAATCTCCGATACAGTCTTAGGCTGCTTTCAATCCAAGACAGCCTTATTCTTTCGAGGATCGACTCTAATCCCCTCCGCAGAAACCACGTGTCCCAGAAACGTTACTTCACGTAACCAGAACTCACATTTACTGAACTTGGCGTACAGTTGTTTCTCTCGCAGAGTCTGTAGAACCACTCTGAGGTGTTCATCGTGCTCATCCTCCGTATTCGAATAGACCAGTATGTCGTCGATAAACACCACTACGAACTGATCCAGATAGGGCTGGAACACTCGGTTCATCAGATCCATAAAAGCTGTTGGTGCATTTGTCAGTCCAAACGGCATCAATAGGAACCCGTAGTGGCCGTAGCGAGTCCTAAATGTCGTCTTATGCACGTCAGCCTCTTTCACTCTCAACTGGTGATATCCTGATCGTAGATCAATCTTAGAGAAAACCGAAGCTCCTCGGAACTAGTCAAACAGATTATCAATCCTCGGTAGAGGGTACTTATTCTTGATGGTCAATTTGTTCAATTGACGGTAGTCGGTACACATACGCATGGATCTATCCTTCTTTTTCACAAACAGCACAGGTGCTCCCCACGGAGACACACTAGGGCGGATGAACCCACGATCCAATAACTCTTAAATCTGAGTCTTAAGCTCCACAAGCTCCTTCGGTACCATTCTATAAGGGGCGATGGACACCGGAGCTGTACCAGGAAGGAGCTCAATCCCAAACTCTACTTCACGATCCAGAGGTAACCCACGTAACTCTTCAGGAAAAACATTTGGAAAGTCCTTAACCGTCCTTATATCCTTAACCGAAGAATCCCCAGAATTTAAAATACTGATGTAGGCCAGATACGCCTCACATCCCTTACGAACTAACTTGTCGGCCCTCAATGCAGAAATCATATTTGTCAAATAGTTTCGATGTTCCCCAATTACGACTACCTCATTGTCCTCCTCAGTTCTTAGTACAACCCTTTTTGTGGTGCAATCTAAGCTCACTCGGTGTTTGACTAACCAGTTCATTCCCAGTATCAAATCAATCTCTCCAAAAGGCAGTTCCATCAGATCCGCCAGAAAGATAGCCCCCATGTACCTCTAAAGGAACATCTCTAAACAGTTTATTCACCCTTACTGATTGCCCCAGCGGACTTAGTACAATGACCTCACTCATAGCGCTCTCAACCAAGATACACAAGTTCCCAGATACATTACAGGCTATATACGAGTGAGTAGATCCTATATCTATCAGTGCAGTATAGGGTGCATTATAGATAAAGAACATACCCGTAATGATGTCTGGAGCATCACCCTCCTCTCGGCGACGTGCAGCATAAACTAAAGTCGACTGCCTCGCCTCAGTATGGCCAGCACATTTGCCTGGTGCTCTCTAACCACGGCCTAAACCATTACCACCTCTGGCCTGACCACGGCCTCTCGGTGGCTGCTGAGCTACCCTCGGTGGTGCAGTACCCATGCCAGAAGCTTGCATCTGATCAGACCTCCGCGGACAATCCCTAATACGGTGCTCCAAAGAACCGCACCTCAAGCATGCCCCAATTCTTTTCCAACACTCGCCCAGATGGCGTTTACCACAATCAGTGCATGGTGGCTGTCCAATAACAGTAATAGGGGTCTCCACTCTTACCGGTCCATCAACCCTGGCCTTTTTCTTAGGCCTCCGAATGAAACTCAAGGGCTCCGAATCCCTCTTACTCCTACCTCTCTCTCTGCTTTGGCGCTCAGTGCGCTTCACTTCCTCGGCGATCTTCGCCTTATCAACCAATGCAACAAAGTCTCGCTCCCTCTGTAGGGCTATCAGTACCCTCAGATCATCTCTGAGGCCATCCTCAAAGCAAACACATCGCTCGTACTCATTCGCCACCATACCTCGCGTATAGCGGCTCAATCTCAGAAATCTGGCCTCATACTCGGCCACCGATCTATCTCCCTGAGTCAGATTTAAGAACTCTCTCCTACGGGCATCCACATAACTGGCACCCACATACTTTCCTTGGAAGGCGGTTTTGAAGAACCCCTAGGTCAATCGATCAGGCTGTGTGCCCTCCTTAACAGTGAGCCACCACTGATATGCCTTATCCCGTAGTAGCGATACAGCACCCTTTAATTTCTGCTCAGAGGTGCAGTCCAGGTCGTCCATAATCCTCTCTGTGGCCTCGATCCAGTATTCAACCACATTAGGGGAAACTTCAGCTATACCCCTAAAAATCTCGGCTCTATTGGACCGGAGTCGTTCCGTAACTGACCCTTGGCCTCCAACTCCAGTATTGGCCCCATCGACCCTCTCCAGAATCCTTAACATGGATTGGGACAGTGCGTCATCCCCCGTCGCTCGATCATGAGACCCAGTCTCAGTCACAGGTGAAGCCGGCGTCTCACTTGTATCCAAATTAGGCAGGTTACCAGAAGATGATGACCCAGCTCGGGCCCCTCTACAGCCTCTTGTACTCTCGTGCTCATTGTCTAAGTGCGTTTATCTGTATTAACAGTTTTATACATCAGTTTATAACTTCAGTATTTTATTAACAAATGTTTTATGCAGAACAATATCAGTAATTTCAAAGTTCGTTTTCGTAATTCGCAGTCTCACTACAGTTTTTAGTTCCTCTTCAATTTCTCAGTATACACTAACTTAGAGTGTTTTCAGTGCAGTATACTAGCTATAGTAGTTTTAGTTTCGTATCAGTTTCAATTTAAAACACATAACAGTTTTAGAGAGCTTACAGAATCAGCGCCGGAGACTCAGTGTACCACATATTCGGTAAAAACATTTCAAATCATGAGAAAATATTTCTTAGAAAATAAAATCTTAAAACCCAAATCCACAGCCGAGTTTTACAACTAGGCTCTGATACCACTAAATGTAACACCCCAATCTAACGATGCCACATGGTAGTGTGTTAGAAAACTGTAACTTTGCTTAAAACATTTTCCGTTTAGAAATTCTCTTTATCTTTTATTAATTCTAAAATCGTGATTCTAATTCAGTCGTTAGTTTTCAAATCATTATACGTTGCGGAAGCTTTTTAACCAGTTTGTGTTTTTGTGGGTATTTTGCTAAAACACATGCATTTCTTTTAAAAACTCATGTTTTACCTACTTCTAGCAGATATAAACAGAAAAGGGTATAAGATCCAAATTTTAGGTAAAAATCCATAGAGGCCATTATTACAGAAAAAAATACCCCCAATAAAACTAAAAAAATCGTAAATAAGTATCAAATAGCAAACAGAGTCGTGTGGCCTACCATCGAGTCCTCATTTGCACCGATTTGCCTATGTGCAGGGGTTACTGCAGATTAAGCGAGAGGGGCGAGTTTACGTAAACTCAGTGTGTAATCCCCATGTAATCATACAGACAATAACACATAGTCTCAGTTTGGCCTAAGCCCTTTTCAATCTCAGAATCAGTATCAATTTGGGCCTTAGCCCATTTCAGTAACAGTGAGCATTAGGGCCTTAGCCCATCACAGTACAGTGACAGTAATGAATATGCAATCAGAAAATCCTACCCAACCAGCCTCTACACTCCATCTCCATCCAACCCTACACTCCATGTGGGGATATAATCAACCCACCCATCTCTACACTCCAAATAGTACCGAATGCTGCACTAGACAGTAATTTGTAGCCATGCTGCCAGTAAGTTAGGCTTGAAGCCTTTCAGTACACTTCCTCCAATCAATATCAATCCCAACCCAATGCAATGCATCATACAGTTATGTTATGCCCAATCCTGATATATCACATATATATACAGTACAGTACAATCAGCATGCTCAATATACAGTCATTCAGTCAGGAGTCTAGGTAATCTTACCGACCCTACAGTAGGCTCACAGTCGTCTCGGGTGACCCGTGCAACCTTAGCAATAAATCAGTGGAAAGGGCTCACGCGCCTATGTTGTCTATCCGTGTGGCCCGCACGGCCTAAATTAGCCTTGTCCGTGTGGACCACACGGCCTGGCCCAGAATCCCACACGCCCGTGTGGCCCACACGGCCCAATTGGTCGAACCTGTGTTTCGCACATAGCCTTGCTCGGCCGTCACACGGTCGTGTTGCCTGTGCACGACCTGGCTCGTCAATCACACGGCCGTGTTTTGGCTTACAGCCTTGCTCACGGCCTACCACACGGGCTTTCACAAGCCCGTGTGGCACCGACAGAGAGCTTTTTCGGCTTTTTGTCGAGATGCGTTTTTAGTGTTTTGGGTACACACCTGGTTTCGATTGAAGCTAAAACGATTCTCGAGCACTCCAGAACCTATATTCGATAATCCAAAGCCAACGTTCAGTGATTTTAGCAAAATTTAACCGAAATTATAACACGATAAACATCCTTCAACAACCCAAAAGCCTTACCTCCGAACGAACAGAAGGGACGTTATAACCTCACACCGTTAATGGCTAATCTCCAGCCCTTGATTGACTCCTAACAATCAAATGAACACTTCTCTTAATTCACTTATCCATGAACATATTCAGGATAAAACATAGACAAAACTTACCGATCACGCCGACGTCGTACAAACCCAATCGAGTTAATGGAAAAGAAAACAAAAAAGAGAAGAGATGAGGGAGAATTTTGGAGGCAAGATGGAGTGGAAAAAGGAAGGGAAAAAAGTACAGATTTTTGGAAAAAAAAAATACTGACAGAATATACGATAACCACCCTTAATCCCTTATTTTTCTCCTAAAAACCGTCTACTACACTCCCACTATCCCTCAAAAACTCAGCATTTTATTACACTTCAAACACTCTTCCCTATAATCACACAAAAATACAGCCAAAGTAGGGAATCAAACACAGGACCTCCAACACTCCAAACTCCACTTAACCACCAGACCAGCAGGCCCATTCTGATATATTTTCATCAACTTTAAACTAAAAGCCTATTGACCCCCCAGTGAGAGCTTATTCATAAAAATGCCAAAATTTACCAAAGTTGTGACTTGAACTTGGGACCTCTTACACATACCCAGCACACATAACCACTGAAGCAGATAGACATTGTGTGTCAATTTCACAAAAGCCAAAATTAAGAAAATTTGGGCGTTACAACTCCACTGGGGACAAAATAAGAGAGTCAAGCCGTGAGTTGATTACTTTTTGTATTTTTGTCAAAAATTGATGATTTGATTTAAATTTACGTTCCCTTCATTGCATTTCATCCTTCATTTTTGTGGTGTTACATAATGATATATTTATTTTATTGGTTCAAGTCTCTTGGTATATTTTCGCATATTGCATTTGCATAACCATTCGATTTTGTCATTCTTAAGTGGGAGTGTGAAACTATTTCATCGTGAGATCTTCACCTCCGTATAGGATAGTGGACCGCTTTCGGGATGCATCCATACCTATGTCTTCGTGAGATTTTTATCTCCCTATAGCACTAGGGAAATGTATTCCCCTGAATCGAACTCGATCCGTATGAGCCTATAATAGGTGAGGATCGAGGAATCTATTGGTTCAGGTACCCTTACTTTAAAACCGAACCGCATGTAATGAGTCTTAAGAACTTACCTTAGGTAGAACCACACCAAACCCCAAGTGGTCACCCGAATAGGTACTCTATTTATTATTTCTTGCTTGCTTTAAATTCTAGCTTTGTATGAAGTATACTGGCTTGTTTCATTTTGTTTTAACTTTGATTGCATTTTTATCATAGAAAAGGGTGTTGATTCACGTTCGATTGCTAAATAGAGAGCTTGTCATGGAAAATGAGTTTCTTGATAAAGTGGAAGACAACACGGCCGTGCGAATATGGTCCAAGAAAAGGCAACAAGAGAAAGGTGACAGCCTGTGAGAGGGGCATGTCAAAGATATGGACCACGTTATGAGCAAAACTTTGGTCCGAGTACGAGAAGTGGCTGACCACTTACAGACCCCAGCCGTTCAAAGTCTGAAATCCGAATCGGAGTTGGATCAGGGCCGAGATTTAGCTTTGTTTCTTGGGAAAGTTAAGGTTTTGAGTGTGAAAGCGAGGCAGTATATGTATCCGCTTTATGTAAAGAAACTTGTTTTCTAGTAAAGTTGTTCTAATGGAATTGAAATAGAATCAACGCCTTTTTGCATGCATCTTTTCCATTCATTAACATTACATTTCATTGCATGCAATAAATTTCATAAAATCCAAAAGTGCGTCGAGTTCATAACTCTAGTACAGAGCCTGATGGATAATAAAGAGTTGGAATTCTTTGAAGATATCGAGGGTTCGGAAGGGAAATATGTTTGTGCCTTTGAAGAATGAACTAAAAAAAACCTATTAGGAATTTGTTGCTACATCCCTGAAAGTGTTCTGATCAACTAGACTGTGGAAGAGATCCCTGTAGTTTTTAGGACCATTTCAGAGTAATATTCAGAACACACCTATTGCTCTAAGTCTGAGAGCAATTGGAATCCTTTTGTGAAAAAGGCACATGTCCATTGTTTTTTATTTCAATAAAAACAATGCATCTTTGTGTCTCACTTGGTAAATATTCTTCTATTTTTTTTCATTTCATTCATACTCATACTACACAGATAGTTCTTATTAGATTCTTTTATTCTTTGGATCTTCCTTCATCCCTATAACAGGTCTCCAGATATCAATGATATGAGCGACGTTGCTACTGACTCAGAGTCTCCTTTTGAGCAAGATATGTGTATGGAGGATTCTTAGGATTTTGAAGATGATCGAGACTGTAACCTATCTCCTGATTTGTTGAGGATGGTAGAACAAGATGAGAAAAAAATCCTACCTTACAAAGAGTCAGTGGAAATTGTGAGTTTATGAGAGGAAAAAGAGGTGAAGATTGGAGCTTGCATTGCCGCAGAGACAAAGCGAGACCTCATTGAGTTACTCAAAGAATTCAAGGATGTCTTCACATGGTCATATCAAGACATGCCTGGGTTAAGTACTGATATTGTGGTACACTGGCTCCCCATAAAGGAAGAGTGTAAGCCAGTTCAATAGAAACTCCGAAGGATGAGGCTCGACGTTTTGCTAAAAATAAAAGAGGAGGTCAAGAAGCAATTCGATGCTGGTTTCTTATAAGTGGTTAAATACTTAGAATGGGTAGCCAATATCGTCCCTGTCCCTAAAAAAGATGGGAAAGTACGAATGTGCGTAGACTACAGGGATTTGAACAAAGCCAGCCCGAAAGACAGTTTCCCATTGCCTCATATCGACACCTTAGTAGACAACACGACAAGTTACTCACTGTTCTCCTTCATGGATGGTTTCTCGGGATACAACCAGATAAAGATGCATCCTGAATACATGGAGAAGACCACATTCGTAACTATGTGGAGAACATTTTGCTATAAGGTGATGCCATTTGGACTGAAAAATACGAGAGCAACGTATCAAAGAGCCATGGTAATCTTGTTTCATGACATGATGCATAAAGAAATCGAGGTTTACGTTGATGATATGATCGCAAAATTGCAAACAGAAAAAGAGCATATACAAGTCCTGAGGAGATTGTTCTTGAGATTGAAAAAATTCCAACTAAAGCTCAATCCAGCAAAATGTACCTCTGGGGCTAGGTTGGGGAAACTACTAGGATTCGTAGTCAGTGAAAAGGGGATTGAGATCGACCCGGATAGAGTCAAGGCTGTACAAGAGCTACCTCCGTCGCGTACCCAAAAAGAAGTTCGAGATTTCTTAGGAAGGTTAAATTACATCACTCGTTTCATTTCACAACTAACGGAGAAATGTGACCCCATATTTCGTCTCCTTAAGAAACAAAATCCAGGTGTATGGGATGGGGAGTGCCAGAAAACTTTCGACAAGGTCAAACATTACTTATCTAATGCCCCTGTGCTGATGCCACCTAACCCAGATAAGCCGCTGATACTGTACTTGGCAGTATTTGGGAATTCTATGGGATGTGTGCTTAGCCAACATGATGAGTCAGGGAGAAAAGGAAGAGCAATATACTACCTTAGTAAGAAGTTCACTAAATATGAAACAAGATACTCGCCGATTGAAAAGTTGTATTGCACTTTAATCTGGACAACCCGAAGACTGAGGCAGTACATGTTGTACCACACAACTTGGCTCATCTCAAAACTGGACCCTCTAAAGTACATGATGGAGTGGACTGCTTTGAATGGAAGAATGGCCCGATGGCAAATTCTACTTTCCAAATTTGATATAGTCTATGTGAATCAGAAGGCTATAAAAGGGAGCACAATAGCAAATTTTCTGGCCTGTAGAGCTCTAGAAGATTACGAGCCTTTGAACTTTGACTTCCCGAATGAAGATCTAATGTTTGTTGCAACCATTGAAGATGACTCTCAAGAAGGTCATCCTTGGAAACTAAACTTCAACGGAGCTTCAAACGCTGTGGGTAACGGAATCGGGGCAGTTCTATTATCCCTAAACAGAGATCATTATCCCTTTACTAGTAAATTGGATTTTAATTGCACGAACAATATGGCAGAATACGAAGCATGCATCATGGCTATCCGTGCAACCATAGAACATAAGATCAAAGTACTAGAAGTATATGGGGATTCTACATTAGTGACTTATCAACTCAAAGGTGAATGGAAGACGAGAGACCCCAAATTGATCAATTATCGAAGGCTGGTTCTTGAGTTAATTGAGGAGTTTGATGACATCACCTTCTGCTACCTCCCGCAAGATGAAAACCAGATAGCTGATGCCTTGGCTACTTTAGCTTCCATGATCAAATTGAACAAAAAAAAAGGATGTAAAACCTATCCAGATGAGTATTTATGAGGCTCCGGCTCATTGTTACAACATTGAGAAAGAAGAAAAAGACGATCACCCTTGGTACCACGATATACTGCGATATGTGAAGAATCGTGAGTACCCTAATCAAGCAACCGAGAATGATAAAAGGACGTTGAGAAGACTAGCCAGTGACTATGTCTTGGATGGGGAGATCCTATACAAAAGAAGAAAGGATCAAGTGCTACTAAGATGTGTGGACACTATTGAGACTAAGAAAATCTTGGAAGGAGTCCATGAAGGTGTTTGCGAAACACATGCTAATGGTTTTACAATGGCCAGGCAAATCATGAGATTCGAGTATTATTGGTCTACCATGGAAGGGAATTGTATTAATTACGCCAAGAGATGCCATAAGTGTCAAATTTATGGAGACAAAATTCATGTGCCTCCTTCACCTCTTCATGTTATGACTTCCCCATGACATTTCTCTATGTGGGGCATGAATGTCATTGGGCCGATCTCGCCAAAAGCTTCTAATGGGCATCGATTCATCTTCATAGTCATTGATTACTTTACTAAGTGGGTAGATGACACTTCATATGCCAACGTCACAAAGTCGGCAGTCAGTAAATTCTTGAAGAAAAAGATCATATGTCGGTATGGGATGCCAGAAAGGGTTATATCTGACAATGCATTGAATTTGAACAACAACATGATAGCGGAGGTCTGTAGTCAATTTAATATCAAACACCACAACTCGTCACCATATTGCCCAAAAATGAATGGTGCGGTGGAGGCAGCCAATAAGAACATTAAGAAGATCGTGGGAAAAATGACTGAGACTTATAAAGATTGGCATGAGAAGTTACCATTTGCCCTCTATGCCTATCGAACATCTGTCAGAACCTCCACCGGGGTAACGCCTTTCTCTTTGGTTTATGGAATGGAAGCGGTTTTTCCCATTGAAGTCGAGATTCCTCCCCTCTGAGTTTTGTCATAACTAAAGTTAGATGAAGCAGAATGGATCCAATCTCAATATGATCAGTTGAACTTTATCGAAGAAAATAGGCTAAGGGTTATCCGTCATGGTCAGATGTACCAAAAACGAATGATGTGAGCTTATGACAAAAAAGGTTCGCCCCAGAGAATTCCATGAGGGGGACCTGGTACTGAAAAAGATCCTTCCTATACAAAAGGACTTCAGAGGAAAGTGGATGCCAAACTGGGAAGGACCTTATGGGGTAAAGAAGGCCTTTTCTGGAGGAGCGCTGATTTTGACCGAGATGGATGGAAAGAACCTGTCTAATCCTGTGAATTTAGACTCAGTCAAGAAATATTTCACTTGAAAAAAAAAAGAAAAAAGAAAAAGGGAGAGGCCAAGGTGAAAACCCGCAAAGAGCGTCTTGAGACCAAAGGGGTTTTGAGTTGAAAACCCGAAAAAGGTCAGCTTAAATTTGGATTGAAGATTGAGCATGTGATGGTCGAGTCTTCTTAGAAGGAAGAACGTTACATCTTGGGGCATCAATAAAATACTTTAGATCTCCTAAACACATATCAAGTTCAAAATGGTCTTCGAGAAGTTTGAGCAGAGAAGCTCATGCTGCGATATCTAGGGCACCTAGTTTCATCTTATTCATTTTTTATTTTAGCAACATTTTCTATTTTGATTAATCCATTCATTTTGAGCCTTGCTCCCAATAAATTTCAATCTTGTCCATTGTTACAATCTTTTTCAAGCATTTTTACATTGAAATAATGATTAATGGACTAATAATATTCAAGTAAAAGGAGTTCTGCATATTGCTCTGAAAGGTTTTCTAAATAGTACAAGGATCTGAAACAGGACCACTAGTCAGAACTAACCAAATTTAAGAGTTGAAAATATTTGAGAAATAATAATCTAAATTGTGATTATTTCTTCGGGCTCTCTGTCAAAGATACCAGCTGAACAAGAGGGAAGAGTAATACATTAGTGATAGAACCTTGGTGAACAACGAGCAGTGTCAACCTAAGCATTAAAAAGGGATCATTCTCGAAAAAAATGACATTCTGCATTCATGCAAATATCATTCATACACATCTAGTTAGGAGCATTTGATTCATTCTGATCATAACATCCTATTTTCTTGGCATAAATATAGGCCCATGAAATGGATTCTACAGGTCATGTTCCCCAGAGAACGGTGTAACAGATCAGTGAAACCACAAATACTATACCCTTGAAGTTACAGTGGGACGGATTGAAGTTGTAACACCCCTTACCCAAGACCGTTGCCGGAGTCGAGCACGAGGCATTACTAGACTTAACTACTAATTCGGGGCATAAAAAAAATTGAAACTGTCCATCTGCGTCATGTTAACTAAATTGACCATAACTCGAGCTACAAAACTCGAAATTTGGATCTGTAAATTTTCCTTGAAACTAGACTCATATATCTACTTACTGTAATTTTTCCAAAATTTTTCATGTGGCCGATTAGTACAGTTTATTCATTAAAATTTCCTCTATTTCACTGTTTGATGGTTCTGACCTATCTTTACAAAAACTCAGTTATCTCATTTTAAAGAATTCAAATAATTTTCTAGTTTATTTAAATCAAAAATAGACTCATTAAGGATTCTAATCATATAAACTATGCTCCATGATTATTTTTGTACAATTTTTAATAATTTTTCCAAGACAGAACAGGGGATCACGAAGTCATTCAGAACCAGTCTCACTAAAATTTAAATATCTCATAATATAAAATTCCTTTGCCTACTCTGTTTCTTTCATATAAAAATAGACACAATAAGATTTAATTCTATATCCTATTCACTTTCTAATTCCATATCTCCTATTTTTGGTGATTTTTCAAAATCACATTACTGCTGCTAACCAAAAACTGTTTCATTGCAAATTCATATAACCACATTACAAACATATTTACCATGAAACATACTTCCAAATTAAACTTAAGACAAGACCGAATACGCAACCATTAACATCATAATCTAGCCATTTTCGCATGGCTATATATATAATTTCAAAACCAACCATATCATAACTAGTCTATACATGCCACATAACCAAATCTTCAAGCATTTATTTACCAGGCTTAAAACTAGATAGTGTGATGAGATCTCCTTCGACTTCCAACCCGAGCAAGTCTCTGAAACTCTATAATCATAAGAAAAATACACAAAGTAAGCTTCAAAAGCTTAGTAAGTTATAAGCAATTTCACAACAATAATGCATTATAACACTACACTAGTAAAGTCAGAATAATATACTCACAACCAAGGTTTATAACCATGACTTTAGTTCATATCACCTTTCGAAATCTTTCTCGTTTCATATCCCAAAGGCCGAACTTCCAAACCTTCGATAATAGGTTTCACATGCATATTTATATTTTACTTACCGAACTTATACTTGCACTTCAAACCCATATAAATCACATATTCAAAATTTAAAACTAATCAAATGAATTCATTATACAAACTTCCACATGGCCGAATACAATATATAAAATTCATGTATAAATCAATGAGATTTTGTAAGCATTACTCCATGTAAACTCATATCAATTGAACTATAAAATTAATTGATACATTCCATCCAAACTAATTTATCACTCTTATTTGATTTCAATTAATATCATCTCATAATATCCACTTACCCAAAATTAAATCCAAGATATAAAAATTAATCGCACACTTAGTGCTCCTTGTCCGATTTCACACACTTAGTGCATAACGACTGATTTCACACACTTAGTGCTCGGTATTTTAAAATTCGCACACTTAGACTTCAAGATCTATACAAGAGTCAAATAAACACACGCGTCTGATAAGCTAATATAGCTTAGTAAGTTATAAGCAAAAGGAAATATATACAACAAATCATTATACAATTTTAATCAATTCAACTTGATCATTAACCGGTTCAGTATCAGCATTACATATAGCATTTTACTATACAACAATATCATATTCATTAGATCTCCAAAACCGAATGATCACAAGCCCTATATCCATTTCAAACAAGCTCAAAGGTTAATGAATTTATCATATTTCCATAATTTAGTATACAAAAGCAACTTACCTCATTAGCACCACGTTATTCAATTTTCATGCATCACTTACCTACATGTCTCTTTTGATTATATCCATTCATTGGTTCATGTCCTTGAGAGGTTCGATAATCCGCACACACAGTGCAACTCATGTAACGTATCACACACTTAGTGCCGTTACTTAATAATTTGCACACATAGTGCCATATTCCGGTAATGTATCGTACACTTAGTGCCATTACTCATTTTCCGCACACATAGTGCCATTCAACCGATTTCGCACACACAATGCTCGGTGTTTAAGCTCGCACACATAGTGCCATTCAACTGATTTAGCACACACAGTGCTCGGTGTTTAAGCTCGCACACATAGTGCCTCTTATTTGAACCTTTCTTTATTTATACGAACACTTAAATTTTCATTCTCATACATACATACACAAATATTCAAATATCCAACAACAACTCAATTTTATTATGTCATACCATTTCATTCGGCACAATTAATATACATGTATATATATATTTACATCCATCTATTCAAAACAAACATCTCTCTCATTTCATATTCACATTTAGCTACCTTTTTACTCATTCATATACTCACATTACTCCATGAACCAACACTTATACATTTATATATACACCAACTTTACATTCGGCTAATTTATAAATATTTGATCCCATTCCATTTCACATTCGGAAAATGTATTTTAATATGCTTAATTCAATTATTCATACACACATTAAATATATATTCAAATTTCATTTCATCCAATTGCTTAAAACTTACCTCTGAAATTGACGGTTTAGGTTTTCCGGCTATTCGTTCAACTTAGCTTTTCCCCGATCCAATCCCGTTTCTTTTTGTTCTTGATCTAATCATTTCAAAAATGGATTCATTCAACATTTTTCTCATTCAATTTAATCCAACAACACATAATTGGGTAAATTAAAATTTTACCCCTGACATTTACAATTTTTACAATTTAGTCCCTATTGCACAAAACACAAAATACATCAAATTTCTTCATACCCAAGCTATGCCAAATTTTACCCATGACCATACAAGCCCATATAATTCATTAATTTCACATTTTAGTCCCTCAAACTATTATTTTTGTAACTTAGTCCAACATACTCAATTCATCAAAAATTCAAAGACAAAACTTATAAATCTAACACGTATTTATCATAATTCATCCTTAAACAACATAAACAACAAACTATCAACAATGGCTCAACTCAAAATATTCATCAAATTCAAAAATTAAAGCATGGGTCTTGAAGATTTCTAAGCAACGATCTCAAAAACGTAAAAATTATCAAAAACCGAGTTGAACACATACCTTGATTAAGCTCAACAATGGCCGAATGTAACTAGGATTCTTTCTTTCTCTTTTCTTTTAGTTTCGGTTAAAACAAGAAGAAGATGGAGACTTTTTCCATCTTTCATCACTTTTATTCATTTAATATTTATCAAATTATATTTTATAAAATTAAAACATAATAAAAATATAATAAACAAATTCCAACCATCATTTCATGCTTCATTTGGCCGGCCACTATCTTAATTTTGGCTATATTAACATTCCAATACTTTAATTTATGAAACCATTATCAATTTAGTACTTTACACTATGGTTTATAACTTTTGTTCTTTACGCGATTAAGTCCTTTTATTTAATTAAGCACACAAACAATCAAATTTTTATACGGAACTTTCACACACACTAATTGACATATAATTAACACAGAAAATAATATTTAAATATTTTTCGGACTCGAATTCGTGGTCCCGAAACCACCGTTCCGATTAGGGTCTAAATCAGACTGTTACAGAAGTCATCATGGCGAATCATATCTTCCTAAAGTTGCAGTGGAGCAGATTAAAGCCACAAATATTATCTCCCTGAAGTTGCAGTGGAGCAGATTGAAGATAGAAAATCTTATCTCTCTGAAATTGCAATAGAGCAGATTAAAGCTATATACCTTATCTCCCTGAAGTTGCAGTGGAGCAAGTCGAAGTTACAAGTCTTATCTCCCTGAAGTTGCAGTGGAGCAGACTAAAGATAGCGAATCTTATTTCCTTGAAGTTGCAGTGGAGCAGATTGAAGTTACATATCTTATCTCCCTGAAGTTGTAGTGGAGTAGATCGAAGATAGCAAATCTTATCTCTCTTAAGTTGCAGTAGAGCAGATTGAAGCTACAAATCTTATCTCCCTGAAGTTGCAGTGGAACAGATTGAAGCTACTAATCTTATCTCCCTGAAGTTGCAGTGGAGTAGATTGAAACGATAAGTCCTATACCTCTGAAGTTACAGTAGGTCGGATTAAATCTACTATAGCAAGTCTTATCTCCCTGAAGTTGCAGTGGAATAGACCAAAGCTACAAGCTACAAATTTTATCTCCCTGAAGTTGCAGTGGAGCAGATTGAAGATGCTAATCTTATTTCCCTGAAGTTGCAGTGGAACAGATTAAAGCTACAAGTTACTAGTCTTATCTCCGTGAAGTTGTAGTGGAGCAGATTGAAGAATAGCGAATCTTATTTCCCTGAAGTTGCAGTGGAACAAATTAAAGCTACAAGTTACAAATCTTATCTCCCTGAAGTTGTAGTGGAGCAGGTTGAAGATGCGAATCTTATTTCCCTAAAGTTGCAGTGGAGCAAATTGAAGTTATCATGGCAAATCTTATCTCCCTGAAGTTGCAGTGGAGCAGATTGAAGCCACAAATCTTATCTCTTTGAAGTTGCAGTGGCGTAGATTGAAGCAACAAATCCTATACCTCTGAAGTTGTAGTGGGTTGGAACGAGGCTACTTAGAAAAGGAGGAACACCAAAGAAGTCGAGATCCGGCAAGACCTGGCAAAATTGGCCTTTTTAAAGTCTTTGCTCCATTCCCGTTACATGACAATGGGCAAAGAGGGGCAGTTGTAAAAGGCCAAATTTGCCGGGGCCCAAGACCAAATAAATAAAACCAAAATAAAAAATAAAACTAAAATTAAATAGTCCAAGTCCAATTTTTTTATAAGCCCAAAATACAAAAAAAAACCCTAGCCCAACAAAATTTATGTAACACCCTAAAATTCAAGTATCGATTTATTGCATGTTTTGGTGTTTAGATTATGAAGGAAAATTTTCTTATTTCTTTTCGTGCCTATTATAGTCCTGAAGAAGAGTATAGAATTATTCGGGTATGGAATAATTTTTAGTTTGAGAATTTATTGAAGTAGAGCAAGTGGCATTGACACTTAAGTTAAATTAAGTGTTAAAAAGTAGCATAAGATGAGTAAATGGCAAGGTGGTGTTGGCGCATGAGATATTGCATGAGGGGAGTGGTTCGAATCCCTTGTATAGCATTTAGACAACTTTTATTTTTTCACTTGTATAGCAAGTGCCGGCCAAGCAATAGATATGGTAAGGTTGGACTTTTCATTTTTGGTAAGTAGACTAAAGGAATAAGGAAATAGCTAACTTATAGTATGGAATCAAGAAAACTTGGAAAGATAAGGGGACATAAGGCATGTATCAAGGAAAAGGTTTTGGAAACTAATTCATGGCCATTTGACCATGAATTTGGACTCAACAATGTGGTCTAGGGGGTTGGCGAATATGCTAGTAGTTGACTAGGATTAGGAGTTTGTTTTGGTCATTCCTAGCATTTTGTGCAAAGGTTTGCAATTCTCTTTTCAACCTCTTTTCCTTTGGCCGAATTTGATCTTTTGGTAAGCCTAATTCTTTTGACCATTTGGTCATTTTTGCTCATCACTTTTGTATTCTTTTGTGCCTCTTCATAGTGCCGAAATTGCTAGTACCAAAAAGGCCATTCCTTTCTTTTGTTTTCTTTCTCCATTGCCGAATGTACTTTGCTCCTAAGCACATCTTTTCTTTCTCTTTTCTCCTCTTTGAAAACCGAAACATCATCATCATCTCTTCTCTTATATTTTATTTCTTTTCACTCATACCTTCTCCATTAATTTTCTCATGGCCGAATGTTAGTGAGCCATAAGCGAACCATTTTCTCTTTTCTTTGGTTAATCATAGCCGAATCTTTTTCTATTCATAAACATCTTTCTCAATCGTCTCTTTTCAACCGTGGAAAATAGGTAAGAATTCTTTTTAGTGCATGTTAGTTAATAGTTGTCATGGCCGAATCTTGATAGTGGTATAAAGGCTTTCTTAGATCGAAATAAACGTTCATTCTATTAAAATTTTTATTTGTTATACTTTAGTGCGATAACAGAAGATCAGAAATCAAGTGTTCGTAAGTAACATAGAACGTTGGAATCGATTTAAGGTGTTAAGGGAACGTTTTGGTTGACTCTCATTTTTGGAACAAGGATCTTTGTGGTAAGCAAATTTCACCCTTAAACCCTTAGTCATATTTCGATGTAATATTAGATTGGATTAACGATCCTTTGTCTTTGAAGACAATCAAAATAGGGAAGAAAAGGGTGGTGAATAGTGTTCGGAAGAGGGGTGGTTCCGTTATTCCCCCTAAGTTTAAGCGAAGGACTATTTCAGCAATCCGGGATTTTCCACCGGGTTATGGACGTTCATCCGAGGAGAATCAACTGTTCGAAGTCGTTCGTACTCCCGAACCATTATTTGTTCGTGGATTTGATTCGGTTAACGAACCATCAATCGGGAGAAACCGCAAGTAGAAGTAGTTCAAAACCCGAGGGTAAAATTTTATATCGTTATTTTTAGATCGGTTTCATTAATAAATTATAGTGTTCTAATTATCGTGATACGTATAGGTGTTGACGAGCGGGAAAGTCTAGTTCTCACTATAACCAGGTGTGTAACTTCACACTTATCTTTCGGGTTAGATACTAAACAGTAAGTATTTTGATAAATCGTAAAAATGGAAAAATCGAAAATTATGTGATAATTAACACTTTTGTGTAAATGCATGAAAACGGTTAAAGTCGGAAAAATTGCTAGATCGATAAATTGAGCCGAAATGTTGCTAGATCGATAAATTGAGCCGAAAAATTGCTAGATTGATAAATTGAGCCGAAAAACTGCTAGATTGTTAAATTGGGCCGAAAAACTGCTAGATTGTTAAATTGGGCCGAAAAACTGCTAGATTGTTAAATTGGGCGAAAAAGCGCTAGATCGATAAATTGGGTCAAAAAGGCGCTAGATCGCTAAATGGGCCAAAAACCTTCTAGTTCGACATTTGGGCCTAAGTTCGCTAGATTGCTAAATGGGCTAAATACTATTTTGTTTAATGGACCCAATTGAAAAGTTTAATTAAAAACTCATTTGTATTATGGATTACTTGATAAATTATTTATGATTAAAGTTTGTTATTCATACATAATTGCATGGGATGGGATACATGATGAAGAGAAGTAAGGCTCGTGGCCATGAATCTAGTTCGGTGGCTCGCCACAAATTTGGCTTAATGCCTCTAGTTCGGTGACTATGTCACAATCTAGTTGGTGAGTGCACTACAATATTATTTAAAAGGCTAAATGCCTACGATTGGTGTGTTTGGCGGGGTGGGTTGACTTGATCCCCACAGGTGTCTTTGGTTGGTACGGGGTGTGTAGCGGATGGAAATTAGGCTTGGTTGGGAAATTCATTTTACATGCATTTTATATATTTTATTTCATTTTATATTGTTAAAATTTGTAATTGGGCTCAAGCCCAAATTAATGCCTTGATGGTCGGCCCAATAATGGTGGTAAGTGAGTTACACATCGAGTTCTTTGTAACTCACCCCGTTTTATTATCCATCTCAGGTAATGGAAATTGATGTGGACTTGGGCCGGGGATGACTTGGTGGAGGCCATACTACGAGCTTGGGTTTTATAAACTATGAACTTTATTTAAGTTACTTATTTTAATTACTATTTTGGGTATGATGTAATAAGGCCTCTAATTATGTTTTTATGGATTTTATGTGTGGATGGATTTAATTTTATTTTAAGACTCTTAATATGGGCTTATGTTAAATCTATAAAGTTTTCTTAAAAATATTGTGTTTTATAACAATTTTGGACACCTAAATTATTTTTCAATTTCTTTCAAATTCTTCTAAAACTACGTTAAGGTTTTGACTAATATATATAAGATTTCAAACAAGTATTTTTCTTAATTCATAATCATTGTACTTAGTTTTTATTAAACCTTATTTCTAAAGGTTTTGCATTCTTTATTTTACTTAAATCATTAGAGAATTTTGGATGTTCGTTCGGTGTGACAAACCAAATCTCGTCTTAACGCATAGACCTGGTTTGGGGTGTTACAATTTACAAGTCCACAGCCCAAAATTTTTAGAAAAAAAACAAGAAACCCTACCTCTAGGCGTGCCGCTGCTCTCGTGCCTCGTCAGCAGGTACTCGTCCCGAGGCTCCTCGTCTCGAGGTCTGCCACCCTTTCACCAAATAGGCAAGAAGAACGCCTTTCCCGCCTCCGTTGACCTCGCCAAGACCTGCAAACAAAGCAAGAAGAAAAAGACAGAAAAGAAAAGCAGAAATAGCAGAAGAATAGTAACAAACAGTATAAAAAACATGTGATATTGTAATCGGCTATAAAGCCATAACAAAATCGATTGTAATTTTTAAGGAGAAATACAAAAAAAAAATTAGCAATTTAAAAAAAAAACTAGATAATCTTTTTTGTTTTAAATCTGTTCTTATCTATTATTTTTTTTTACTTTTGCGAAAAATAAAAATAATTCTTCTTACCTGCGCCGTTCGCCGTGCGAAGCCGAGGTCACTGTCTCTGATGAAAGACAGTACTACCGTCGAAGGAGAAACCGAAAGGTTTCTTAAAGATTTCCATTTCTTTTTGTCATTTTTTAAATCGGGATAAAAGGGTTTTAAAAAAGGGTTTTAAAACGGTTTAAACGAAGTCAAAAGGGCATTTTTTGGGGTTTTTGGCCACTGCAGACAGTGGCCACAGTCGCCAGCGACCAGTGGTCGCCACGATGGCCCACGGCGGCTCAAAGGCCGGACATGAGAAAGCTTGAGAGAAAAATTGAGGGGCTTCAGACTTCTTTTTTTTTTTTAAATGAATGGGAAATGATTTTTTTTGAAATTTTTTTAACTTATATAGACTAAGTAAAACGACGTCGTTTCGAAGCCAAACCCGAAATCCGACCCGATCCTTTAATAGGATCCGCGCGTTTTTTCTTAATGGTTTATTTATGCTTTCGGTCCTTCCGCTTTTTAATGACATTTCAATGTAGTCTTTTTTCTTTTTTTTTTTAATTTTTACCACGTAATTTTGATTTTAGTTCATTTTCGTCCCCATGGAACGATGCGTTTCGAGGGCCTGGGAATAATTTCCCAGTTGGTCCCTACTCTTTTATACGCATTTTATTTGAGTCCTTATTTATGTTTTCTTATTTAATTTATTTGTTTTATTATGATTTATGCTTGTAATTTTTTTAAATTCCATTTTAGTCCTTATAAGTCTATTTATTTCTTTACAATTTACACTCCTTAATTTCAATTAAGCCCTCTGTTTATTTAATTTCAATCTTTCTACAAATTGTTTTTATTTATTTATTTATTTGTTTATTACTTTTTTCTTACATTTAAAAATTAAATTGTTCATATTCATTTATTTGCGCGATTTTTTTTGTTATCTTTATTATTATATATATTATTTCTTGTTATTTTATTATTTTATTATTTATTTTTGATATTTTCATGTCATGTTTATTTATTTTTTTAAATCATGTACATTCCATTTTTTAATTTATCTTAAATTACATCAATTATTTATTATCACCATGATGTGATTATTAATGTCAGTGTTATTATTATAATTATGTTATTACTATTATAATACTTCTTCATTTATGTATTATTTCTCATTCTATTTATATAGTCATTTTAAATTATCTCATATCATAAATTAAGGTTCAAACATTTATCCATTTATATATCACACCCGAATGAATAAAATAAACATCGTTTTCAATATTGCATTTGTCTTTGCGCGAAGCAAAAAAAAAAAGGAAATTTTTTTAAATCAAAGTAATGTTCATTGTTTTGGAAATAGAAAAGTCGTATTCCTAACTTACGGAATTCGACTTCTTTCTAAAATCGAGATAGTTGAATATTTACTTTAAAATAAAATAAAAACGGGATTTAAGTGATGATTAAATGGCATTCATTTTTGTTCTCGAGGATCTAAGACATTGTGTCCTAACTTACGGGACATGATCATTTCTTCTTGATTAACTTGAAATAAACCCCTTTTTGTGAAAATTAATTTAGTTAAGTAATGTCTTAATAAAGGATCGTATTTTAAAATCTCTTCAAAATTTCAATTTTCGACACTAAAGACATCAAGTAATCAATTAGGTACCAATTTTGGGCGTAACGTGGGTGCTAATCCTTCCTCGTGCGTAATCGACTCCCGAACCCATTTTCTGGATTTTTGTAGATCGAAAAACATTGTTTTAATAAATCAAACTTCTTATTAAAATGATCAAATTATGAGGCAACCCAATCACACCTCCTAAAAGTGATTGGTGGCGACTCCCATTTTCATTTTAAAATAAAAAGTCGATTTCAAAAAAAGGTTCCACAATTATAACAAATTGATATACTATATAAAAGTTCAAGGTTAAATTTGTTGTTTTACTGATTTTTAGGGTTTAGGTGACCCTTCCATTAGTGAAATTAAAGGAAATGGGCCAAAAAAATAATCTCAACTAGTTGAGTAACTGATAACTCTTGAAAAGAGTTATATTTAAGGCCTCTAGATAGAATTAATTGTTTGAAATTAAGTGAATACATCTACATTTTTAGGATAATTTTAAAACATTGCATAACAAAGCTTGGATTGCGCTATATTGGTCATTATTTGTTACTTTTATCACTTGGGGAGAAAATGTGTGGTTTTCTGTGAATACAGGTGTAGGATGAGAAAGAAGATGAAAAGGGAAAATAAGGGAAGTGAAACATTGCCGTGGCAAATGGCAAGATTGATTTTCAATAGAATTGCCATGGCAATTCCGGGAAAATGACTCAGCACTCTATCCACGTCACTCTCAGCCAGCTGGATATGTACCAGAAAAACCAACCTGAAAAATGAATGAAAAATGTGTGCTGATGTGGGACGGATCTACCTAATAAAAGAAGGAGAGAGAAGAAGAAAAAGGAGAAGAATTTGTGTGAGAAAGAGACTGGTGACAGCAATCCTCTCTCTGCACAGAGAAAACACTCTATTGGAGAATTCCAAAGAAAGAAGCGTAGCAGCTACAGAGAGCAAAATACAGACGTCAAGAACGAAAAGAGACATCTATCCTGGATTCGCGAACGATCGGAAGATAGAAGAGAAGCTGGAGTGTGGCGAGAAATCCTGCAATTCTGCCTTTAGTTTTCCTGATTTCTGTGATTCAAATGTCTTTAAAATGTTGATGAATGATTTAAATTCGATGTTTACTTTTCCACCCATGAACTAAATTTTTTCTGGGTTGGAGTTATTTGGGTGAGTGTTTATCATTTTAATGTTCATGATCTGAATTTGCCTATATCACTGTTTCATTCAATTTATGCATATTTTTAATACATGCATGCAAGCTCTAGACATAGCTGATTGTTTGTTGTGTTACCTGTTCATGGGTCGAGCTACCTGCCCAGGTCCGAATGCCCGCTCGAAATTTGGGAGGGTTTGGGTAAAAATATTAGGCCCGAAAAATGGGCTTGGGCAAAAATATTGGGCCCGTTTAAAATATGAGTCAGGCTCGGGCTTAAACATTTAAGGCCCGAGACCGACCCGACCCATTTTTTATAATACTTTATATTATGTTATTTTTATATATTATGTAATTTAGAACACATTAAAAATAAACATATACTAAATATATAATACTACACTAATGTAAACATTAAAATAATGTCAAGATGACTATATACAAAATTTCAATAAATAAAAAATTGTATAAAATTATTAAATATTAAAATAATATAATATAAATATTTTTTAAAAAAATTAAAAAATAATATGGGCGAGCCTAAAATGAGCTTAGGTTAGTCTGTCGTAGATCTGAGTGGGTTTGGGCAAAATTTTAAACCCATATTTCGGGTCGGGTTGGGCTTGGGCAAACATAATGTATGTTGATACCATGCTTAGGCCCGGCTTGACCCGGCCCATGAGCACCTCTACTCACACTCACTAATTTAGCGACCTCATCTTTGTACAAAGATTAAATCACTTTCCCACTAAGTTTCCCTCTTAAAAGCTTAGTTTTGCAACTCAAGAGACTCTCTTGGTTGTTTAAAAAAACAATGCACATATACATGTTCTTAACTTGAATAGATTTGTGCTCTCTCGATTCTCATTTTAACTTAGGCAAAACATAAGTTTATTTACTACTTAAGTTTTATTTACATAAGAATTACAATCTAATCACTTCTCTATAAAGAAAGCTAAAAATCATCACAAGATTCTACTTCCATAAGAGTTTGGATTTAACCCAGTGCCTTCAACTTATGGAAAGTGACTTTCCTTGTTTAACAAGTACTCTGCCTTGAGTCGTCATAATTCAATCTTCAAATCTTAAATTTCAACTCAATTGTTCTTCAATTTATGGGCTTTACTCGTCCAAATATCTTTAAAATAATCAGTCCAATGTTTTTGTTCTAAAATCTGTCAAGTTTTAAAATAGGCAAATAAGGCAATAAAACAGTGCCTAAAAATACGGACATTGATTCAGCCACAGAAGCAACCATGAAAATTGCTTTGCCTCAAATGTGTCAACACATTCTCATGGTACTAAAAAGCACTTAAGTGATTTTTTTTTTTGTGAAAGAAAATTACCTATTGTATGTTGGCTTCATGAAAACCTTTGTATTTAAAGCTTAGATTTTTTTTTTTTTGTTTTAAATGTTGGCTTGTATTTATTTTGTTAGTTGCTACAATATGTGTGGAAAGAATTTTTTTTTTTCAATGAAAATTATGACCTCTTTAAACTTCTTTGAATTGATTTAAGATAGGGTTATGGAAAGTTTTGGCCCAAAGAGCATGAAGTCAATATTAGCCTTTGGGATGCTCATGCTTAGAATGTTGTTGGCCTTTAGAACTTGTAGAGCCAATCAAATTTTCCCCTTCTGTCAAATCTGTGTATTATATCTAACCACAATCACTTTCTCCACTACAGCAAAATAGGTTTTTAGCAGTGTTTGGACCAAAAACGCCGCAAAAGGTATACGTTAGTGGCGCTAAATAGAAAACTCTGTAAAATGTTAGAGCTATAGCGGCGTTTATGATAAAAACGCCGCAAAAGGTCAATCATTAGCGGCGTTTATTGGCGTTTATTAAATAAACGCCGCAAAAGGTCAAGCAGTAGCGGCATTTGTGTGAAAAACGCCGCAAAAGGTCAAGCATTAGCAGTGTTTTTCTCACAAACGCCGTAAAAAAATTAATTTTAGGGTTTATCATTATAGTTTAGGGTTTAGGGTTTAATGTTTTACGATGTATGGCTTATTGTTTAGTATTTTAGGGTTTATTGTTTATGTTTTAGGGGTTAGGATTTAGTGTTTTAAGGTTTAGGGTTTAGGATTTAGTATTTTAGTGTTTAGTGTTTATGTTTAGGGTTTGGGGTTTAGGGTTTTAGGGTTTGAGTGTGTTGAAATGCATTAAAATTGGTGAATTTTAGTATCGCACGTTTCAATTTTTGATCAGTTTAGTATATGTACTTCAATTTGAGCAATGTGGCGGCTTCTTAGTTCTCTTAGGAAAATAGGAGGATTAGATTCTCAAAAAGTTAAAACCGACATCCCTAAAGATGGGTTTGCATAATGATAAAATTCACTATTAATATTTACTCATTTGATCACTTTTATCTTAATTTTGGATCAATTTGACTTTCAATCTTCGACGACACTGATGTGACAACTCACGTGCTAGTCTATTTGTATTCCATGGTTGGCGTAAATATTTTTTAAAAGAAATTATTAACTTTTTAAAATTTTGTTGAATTTTTAAATATTTATTAGTATCAAAGGCATTAGCGGCGTTTATGAGAAAAACGCCGCAAAAGGTAAGCAATAGCGGCGCTTTTGATAAAAACGCCGCAATTTTTTTTTACAGCGCCGTTTTTTGTGGCGTTTATAGTGGCATTAGCGGCGCTAGGTGAAAACGCCGCAATAGGTCGAGATTTAGCAGCACTATTAGAAAAACGCCGCAAAAAGGTCTGAAAAAAATTGTTTTACTTTAAACGAAACGACGCTGTTTTTAGTGGCGTTTTTCTTGGCATTAGCGGCGCTAGGTTAAAAATGCCACAATATGTTGAGCTTTAGCGGCACTAGTTGAAAAATGTCGCAAAATGTCATTTTGTTTTAACTGAAACGTCGTCGTTTTACTTTAAAGAAAACTGCGTCGTTTTAATTGAAACAACTCTCTTCAATTTTATCCCATCCCATACCTGAAATCCCCAAAATTTCCCCATAAACGTAAATCCCCCAAATCATTATCTCCTCCAAATCAATTTATTTTTCCCCAAACTTTAAAACACAGAAATCCCTAACATTTTATTTTCGCTATTATACTCTTATATTTTTCATTTATTTTATTATTTTTTCTATTATGGAGATCAATATTTTATTAGAATATTAACATGATTTTTCAATAGTTTGACTAAAAATATTAATTTATTACATGATTAAATACACTCTTTTTGACTAAAAATATATATTTAATACTAATTAATTATATGTTTAATAATATTGAAAATTATAATGTTTGATTTTAATATTAATTTGTTTTTTATTTTTTTTGAAGATCAACTGGACTTTATAAATGTAAAAAAAAACAAAAAAAACAAAATACAAAGAGTTTTAAACCGAATAGGCCCTAATTCCAACAGAAACAGATCACTACACCTAAATCAAACCAAGCCCAAAATCGGACTTAACTCATAAAAAATTAAAATTCAAAAATAAGATAAAATAAAAACCACCGTCCAATTGATCGATTAGCTGGATAGCATTAATCCTCTGTCTTTTCACCTCCACCGTCCAGCTTTTAATGATAGCAGTAGTTTCCAACGCAATATTTTCTTTACTGCTATAGAGATTTCACCCAGATTTCTGATGCTTCTTCTACTAACTCCTTTCATTTCATCTTTTTTCTCTCTCGTCGAATCCTATCTATTCGCCTTCTTCTATTAACTCCCTTCATTTCTTCTTTTTTTTTTCTCTCCCATCTGTTCCTATCCATTCACCTTCTACTTTTCTGCGACATTTCCTTCTCAAAGTCAGATTGATCTTGAATCTCTCAAGTGCTGTGCTCTTGGCCTCCATCTTTCCCTCTCCTGAAGAATGGTTCTTGGTTGTGTCCCTAACAGGTAATGTCCCTCTCCTCTTCTCATCGCTTCTTTCGCAACTGAATGAGCAGTCTCGTTTTCTATTCTAGGAATGAAATAGAACTTAATATCTTGAAAGAAACCTTTCTTGTTATGAATGTCCCTGATAATCGCCCCTATGATTGATTTATCTTGATTCATGGTTTGACATTTCGTAATCACTATTTTTGAGTCTCCTTTTATATCCAGTGTGTTTAACCCCAATATAATCCCTAACTGAATCGCCTGTAATCCCGCATGTGCTAGCTCCTACGCAAGCGACAATGGAATATCGGAGTGAATGACCGATTTGGATGCTATTATTTCTCCCTCCGTGTTGTAGACAACCAAACTCGAAGCGGATCTGGAGCTACTTTTATCAAACGCCGCGTCGAAATAAACTGACATCCTTGTGCTCCTTTCCATCTGTTTATGTCCCCTGTCAACATTGGTAAGAGATATTTTTTCCTCCGCTCCATTCAACTCTGCTATAAAGCGGTGACTTGTTTAGCGATATCCTGCTGTTAAATTTTTTTTCATAAATGAATTTATTTTTGTAATTCAGCATTGACCATAACCCACAGACAAAACCGAGCGGCACTATTCTTGATCTCCCGCTTGAAAACCCGGATAAGCCATTCCCACAAGTTTTGTAAATTGTTATTGTTTACCCATGCCAAGTTTAGCTCGACCATACTTACTGTTGTTGTAGGGCAATACCTAAAGACATGATTACTATCTTCATCAAAAGCGTGACATCTGGGGACAGAGTGTTTCCATCTGCGACTTTTTTGCTCTTGATTAGAAAGCGTAGGGATAAAATTACAAGAAATTCTCCAAATTGTAATTTTGATCTTAGGAGGGATTTGTAAATTCCATAATTTTCTGTAGAAATTTCTATTCTCGGTTTGTATTAAACTATTACTAGGATCCAGAATAGTTTCTTGTAATAGTTTATAGGCACTCTCGATCACGACGGCTCTCCTCTCCATGCTTGGAAGTCTTCATAAATTATCTCTCGATAAGGGGATCTGTAGAATTTTCTTGGCGATATCTTCATTAAAGGTCTTTGAACACTAAATCTCATTTTCCACTTTACGTTATTAGCATCTATCAAGTTAGATACTAACTTGATTTCTTTATTGGTTGCTTCATTCTGCAACTGCTTGTAGCCCCGGGACCCATAAATCATCCCAAACATCAATGTGCTCCCCTGTTCCTATTCTCCAACATAATCCTTTCTCCAAAATCCCTTTTCTTTGACTGGACACTCTTCCAAGTAAGCGAAGGTACATTTCCCAACTCGCCTTGAGAAAGTCCAAGTCGGATAATATTTTGCTTTTAAAACACGACTTAGTAAAGAGTTAGGGTAATTGATAAGACGCCAACCTTGTTTCGCTAATAAGGCTATATTAAATTTGTCGAGACTTCTGAAACCTAAACCACCATCTTCTTTCAAAGAGCATAAATCTTTCCATGTGCACCAGTGAATACCGTTTTTGTCTCGATTTTTCTGCCACCAATATCTGGCCATCATACTTTCTAATTCAACACATAAAGACTTCGGAATTAAGAAACATGCCATCGTATAGGTTGGGATAGCTTGAAGGATAGCTTTTATAAAAACCTCTTTTCCCCCCTAAGATAAATGACGTACACTCCAACTGTCAATTCGTTGTTTCATTTTATCCTTTAAAATCTGGAAGGACAATTTTTTCTTTCTACCTACCATATTAGGCAGACCAAGATACCTTTCCGGATTACTTGTGTAACATCCTGAATTTTTGGGCCTATGCGTTTAATGGGTGGATATGTTTAATGTGTTAATTTAAGTGTTAGGGGTCCAAATTGGGCTCAGGCTTAGGTAGAGGCCTTGATTAAAATTATCTGTTTGGGCATTATAGGGTTTAAAAGGTAGTATCTATGTTTAAAATACCGAAGTGGGCTTGTGGCCCAATCTTAGGAGGTGACGCCACACAAGGGAGTAAGGGGCCCAAATTTAAGTTTCATGGAGCCCAATTCTTTTAATTTAAGTTAGCTAAATTTTGGGCATTAGGATTAGGTGGAGTGGATGGCAAAAAGGCTAAAATTTAGGGGTTTTAATGTTTAAAATATGTGGATAATAAGCAGATAAAGGCTATTATTTAAGAATTTATTTTATGTGGATAATAAGTAGATAAAGGCTAAAATTTAGGGATTTTAATGATTAAAATATGTGGATAATATGCTGATAAAGGAAGGAGGAGTTAGAGATAATTAAGCCTCTATTAGATGAGCTAGTAGATTAAGATAAAGGAGAAAAGATAGGATTTATCTGCAAGGTTAGGTAAGTGCCAAAATTTCTATAAATAGGGGGAATATCTCTTCAATTTCAGCATTTGGGTTTTTCTCTCATTCTTTTCTCTTCTTCTCTGAGTAAAAGCCGAAAACTCCTAAAGTTCCATCTTCTTCTTCATTCTCTGCAAAAGCCGAAATCTCTAAGCCTATTCCATCATCTTCACTTTGATTCAAAAGCCAAAACTCTTTCCATTCTTTTTCTTCCTAGCTGAAATCTTCATGTCTCTTCCTTGTTTTCTTTTCTTCTTCTCTTTTCCGTCTGAAACCGAAACTCTTCATTCAAGTATTTTAAAAGCCAAAGACACATCACCTTCTCTTGTTCATACTTTTTTCGGGATTTTCCTAAAAGCGAAATCCCTAGATCTCATCTCCTGTGATTGCCGAATTATACGTGGTGCCTACTTGTGCCGAAATCAAGGGAACTTTAGTGGAGTCAATCGCATAGATCTCTAAGTTATAGAATCGTGTTACTTTCGGGATTTCAAGGTAAGGGATCTATTAGTTTTAACGTGTAATTTGGGATTTATTAACCTTGGCCGAATATTGAAGGGCTAAATCTTCGTGTGATTTTTAGAAGCTTCGAACAAGGCTTTACATTGAGGATAATAGATCCAGGATAGCAAGGACATCGACTAAGAATATTGGATTTCGCGATAATGTGTGTAATAATACTTCCCCACCATCTAGATCGATTATTAATGTATGCTCATAAGTTTATATGTTGTGATAAATACCGATATCTCGGTTTAATGTTGGAAACCCAAAAAGGGTGAAGCAAATCACCAGGTTAGTGAATGTTTGACTTTATATGATAAAAGCATATTGATTTTATGACTGCATGGGTTGGGTTGATGAAAGGAGGAAGTTATACGTTATATGTGTAGCGGTTTATACCGTGATCTGTTATATGTTGTAGCGGCTAATGTCGTGATCTGTTATAAGGGCTTCGGCCATAATATGTTGATGAGAAGCATGACTGCCATCTTGGCGTGTAGCGGTGTGGGTCGATTGTAGAAATCCCCAATGGTGTGAATGGCTAGTACGAGGGCGTGTAGCGGATGGAAACCTAGGCAAATGGGTTGGGCCTTGCATATTATTTTTTATTTTTTTATAAATGGAATTATTAATCTGTTTTATGGGCCTAAGGCCAAAATCTAGTGGTGCATGAGGGTTGCACACTGAGTCTCGTGACTCACCCTATTAATTAACCTTTCAGGTGATACCTAGTGCTTCGGACCGGGCTGGAGAGGAACACAAGGTGGCCATGCAAAAGACCAACTGGATCCAGCAAAAAGTCTCAAGTTATTACTTTATATTTTTAATTAATGGATTTTAAATCTCGTTGTAATAAGGCTATGGGCCACTAGTTTATGTTTTGTTTTATTTTGAGCTTTAATTACTTTTAGTTATTTAAATTCTTATTGAACTAATGTATCTATTTAAATTTGGGTTTTTAATTTATAAAGGCATATTTTATTTAAACTATCAACTATTAAATTTCTCTCGAATAAGAAGATAAACTTTAGAAAAAAAAAATTTCTGAAAATACGACATGTTCTTCCAAAATTTTTAGTGACATACCAGATCCGGTCGTGGTGTTTGGGCCGGGTTTGGGGTGTTACAAATTGGTATCAGAGCCCGGTTCAAAACTCGGCTCTGGGGGTTTTTGGGCTCAAAACGTTTTCTAAAGATAGGCTTTTGAAATATGGATGTTTTTAAGTGATATCAGGTCTGTTAGCTCAGCATGGCACCTGCGTCTCTGGCCCAAGTCCGCCAGGTAAGTATTCTGAACCATTGTGTGATATAATATATGTGGGCTTGATGGGCTTTATGGGACGTAGATTAGTTAGATTAGAACTTGATGGACTTTAGGCCTAGCTGAAACAACTCTTAAAATCTCATAAGACTTAACTTCACTAAACAAACCCGTGAACGAGCCGCAAGACTAGGGTGTGGTAACAGGCATACGCATGTCTAGGATTGGATCGGAAGAGCACAGTATTTAAGCAAATCCTAGTGACTCACCTCCTCTTGGCTGGAATCCTACAGTGCGTAGTGGACTGCTCACCTTAGCCAAGTTAGGGTGTGGCAATGGGCATACGCATGTCTAGGAGTGGATTCGGGGAGAGCTTGGTACTTAAGCAGTCCTAGCGATTCACCTCCTCTTCACTAGAATCCTACCAGTGCGTGGTGACTATTCACCCTAGTTACGAGGACTTGTTGATGGGCTAAACCTTATAATTAAAACCCGAAAGGGACCAACCACCCTAGTTTGAAAAAAAGAAAGAAAATTTCTCAAGTTTTGCAAAATTTTCAAAATACGTTTGATTTGTGAAAACTACCAACAGACCATGAATTTGTAAAATACTTATATTTTGAAAATTTACCAGAAAATCTCATGTTTATAAGAGTAACTTGGACCATGAAACTAGATTTTTTCCCCAAAGTACCCTGTTTGAAAAAAAAAACAACAACAACATCGAAATATCCCTGGTTAGAAAAAATTCCCAACCTACCCCTATTTTGTCAAATGACCAAAATACCCCTGGTTTGTACAATTACCAAATTACACCTGATTTGCAAAATTACTAAATTGCCCCTGATTACAAAATTACCGAAATACCCCCGGATTGTAAAATTACCAGAATACCCTTACTTCACGAAATCAACAAGGAACTTTATTATGAAAAGTTACGAAAATACCCCTGTAGGATAAAATTACGAAAATACCCCTGGGTAGTGAATCAACGAAAACACCTTTACGTGAAGAATGTAAGTGCTTGGATGTTATTTGTATGATGTATGTGTTTTATTTTAGTTAGAGGTTACGAACTTGAGACTGAATTGCGAATTCGAAAGAACTACTCTTAAAACTACTAATCATAAGACTGTTCGTGGATAATCAGTGGAAGAAAACCAATAATTCATAAAAATTTTAATCGGATAAACGCGAACCGATAGCATGAGTACAAAGGGGACGAGGACGCTTTAGATGCGAATACCTGCAAGTGCGCACCCTACCATAGTATACTAAGTGTTTATTTTGACCTTAGAATTAGAGTGCGCAATGAAAGCATAGTGGTGAGACTTGGGTAGTACGATTAATAGTTAGTTGGAAATTTCGAGGACGAAATTTCTTTAAGAGGGTAGAAACTGTAATATCCACGAATTTTTGGGCCTATGCGTTTAATGGGTGGATATGTTTAATGTGTTAATTTAAGTGTTAGGGGTCCAAATTGGGCTCGGGCTTAGGTAGAGGCCTTGATTAAAATTATATGTTTGGGCATTATAGGGTTTAAAAGGTAGTATCTATATTTAAAATACCAAAGTGGGCTTGTGGCCCAATCTTAGGAGGTGACGCCACATAAGGGAGTAAGGGACCCAAATTTAAGTTTCATGGAGCCCAATTCTTTTAATTTAAGTTAGCTAAATTTTGGGCATTAGGATTAGGTGGAGTGGATGGCAACAAGGCTAAAATTTAGGGGTTTTAATGTTTAAAATATGTGGATAATAAGCAGATAAAGGCTATTATTTAAGAATTTATTTTATGTGGATAATAAGCAGATAAAGGCTAAAATTTAGGGATTTTAATGATTAAAATATGTGGATAATATCTTTGATAAAGGAGGGAGGAGTTAGAGATAATTAAGTCTCTTTTAGATGAGCTAGTAGATTAAGATAAAGGAGAAAAGATAGGATTTATCTGCAAGGTTAGGTAAGTGCCGAAATTTCTATAAATAGGGGGAATATCTCTTCAATTTCAGCATTTGGGTTTTTCTCTCATTCTTTTCTCTTCTTCTCTGAGTAAAAGCCGAAAACTCCTAAAGTTCCATCTTCTTCTTCATTCTCTGCAAAAGCCGAAATCTCTAAGCCTATTCCCTCATCTTCACTTTGATTCAAAAGCCGAAACTCTTTCCATTCTTTTTCTTCCTAGCCGAAATCTTCATGTCTCTTCCTTGTTTTCTTTTCTTCTTCTCTTTTCCTGTCAGAAACCGAAACTCTTCACTCAAGTATTTTAAAAGCCAAAGACACATCAGCCTTCTCTTGTTCATACTTTTTTCGGGATTTTCCTAAAAGCCGAAATCCCTAGATCTCATCTCCTGTGATTGCCGAATTACTTCTGTGGTGCCTACTTGTGCCGAAATCTGAAGGGAACTTTAGTGGAGTCAATCGCATAGATCTCTAAGTTATAGAATCGTGTTACTTTCGGGATTTCAAGGTAAGGGATCTATTAGTTTTAACGTGTAATTTGGGATTTATTAACCTTGGCCGAATATTGAAGGGCTAAATCTTCGTGTGATTTTCCGGCTTCTGAGCAAGGCTTTACATTGAGGATAATAGATCCGGATAGCAAGGACATCGACTAAGAATATTGGATTTCGCGATAATAGGTGTGTAATACTTCCCCACCATCTAGATCTGATTATTAATGTATGCTCATAAGTTTATATGTTGTGATAAATACCGATATCTCGGTTTAATGTTGGAAACCCAAAAAGGGTGAAGCAAATCACCAGGTCAGTGAATGTTTGACTTTATATGATAAAAGCATATTGATTTTATGACTGCATGGGTTGGGTTGATGAAAGGAGGAAGTTATACGTTATATGTGTAGCAGTTTATACCGTGATCTGTTATATGTTGTAGCGGCTAATGCCGTGATCTGTTATAAGGGCTTCGGCCATAATATGTTGATGAGCAGCATGACTGCCATCTTGGCGTGTAGCGGTGTGGGTCGATTGTAAAAATCCCCAATGGTGTGAATGGCTGGTACGGGGGCGTGTAGCGGATGGAAACCTAGGCAAATAGGTTGGGCCTTGCATATTATTTGTTATTTTTTTTTATAAATGGAATTATTAATCTATTTTATGGGCCTAAGGCCAAAATCTAGTGGTGCATGAGGGTTGCACACTGTGTCTCGCGACTCACCCTATTAATTAACCTTTCAGGTGATACCTAGTGCTTCGGACCAGGCTGGAGAGGAATGCAAGGTGGCCATGCAAAAGACCAACTGGATCCAGCAAAAAGTCTCAAGTTAATACTTTATATTTTTAATTAATGGATTTTAAATCTCGTTGTAATAAGGCTATGGGCCACTAGTTTATGTTTTGTTTTATTTTGAGCTTTAATTACTTTTAGTTATTTAAATTCTTATTGAACTAATGTATCTATTTAAATTTGGGTTTTTAATTTATAAAGGCATATTTTATTTAAACTATCAACTATTAAATTTCTCTCGAATAAGAAGATAAACTTTAGAAAAATATTTTTTCTGAAAATACGACATGTTCTTCCAAAATTTTTAGTGACATACCAGATCCGGTCGTGGTGTTTGGGCCGGGTTTGGGGTGTTACAACTTGAACTTCGCATCCCAAGGATCCTAGATACCACGGCTTTATCCCCTTCTTGTGTATTAGCACTAAAAAATACCGTAGATTTATCGTAGTTGACGCATTGTCCTAAACAGTTCTCATACACTTTTAACATCTGTTTAAGTGAAAAAGCTCCTCTCTCTGTTGCTTCCCCAAATAAAATACTGTCATCTGCGAATAATAAATGAGAAACCTGTGGACCACTTCTGCTTGCCTTTACCCCTCTAAGTATGTTCCCTCGAATAGCGAGTCTCATGAGGCTAGAAAGACCTTCCCCACATATTAAGAATAGGAACGGGCTTAAAGGATCGCATTGTCTTAGTCCCCTTGTAGGTTGAAAAGCTTCTCCAATATGATCGTTGAACACTACCGAATACGAAACTGTGGATACACATTTCATTAGAAAATCAACCCATCCTGATTTAAACCCCATTCGCTTCATAACTGCTACAATAAAGTTCCACTCAACTCTGTCATAAGCATTGCTCATATCCAGCTTTACTGCCATAAAACCCTTTTTCCCGGTCTTCTTTAGTTTTAAAGTGTGTAGAATTTCGTAGGCTAACAGCACATTATCAGAAATCAACCTTTCCGGTACGAAAGCACTTTGCGCTATATCAATACACTTATCCATAACTAAACGAAGACGGTTTGCTATGAACTTAGCTATCAGTTTATAAATCACATTACATAGACTTATTGGGCAAAAGTGGGCAATATTTGTGGGATTTTGAATTTTGGGGATCAACACAATATTAGTGTTATTAATTAAACTAATATCCATACCTTCGTTAAGATGCTTTAGACAGAATGAAGATACCTTTTCCCCAACGATTGACCAACATTTTTGATAAAACAAAGCCGGAAAGCCATCTTCCCCTGGTTCTTTTGTTGGACCCAATTCTGCTAAGGCTGCCCGAATTTCCTCTTTTGTAAATCCCGCTGTCAATCTAGAATTATCTTCTTCAGAAATACATCGGTCAATGCCTGTCAACAAATATTCATAATTTCCCCTCCTCCCGGCTGAAAATAAATTCTAAAAGTACGATCTAGCAATTGCCTCCATTTCAGAAATCTCTTCTGTTTCTCTGCCATCTTCAAATTGTAATTTTTGAATTAGATTTCTTCTTCGTCGTTGGGTCGCTTGTTTATGGAAGAAAGAAGTATTCTTATCACCAGATTGTAGCCAATTAATACGAGCCCTAATATTAATATTTTTAAATGTATGCAAAAACTTAAAAATAAATTTTTTATCAATATAATAATATTTACCATTAATTAAATTTACTTTTATATAAAAGTCAAATTACTTATCTTTTTAACAAAAAAAAAGATTTAAAAGCTTTTTAAAATGAAATGTTATTTTTGTTAACCATCAAATTATAACCCATTCTTATATTAAATAAAGAAAAAAAATAAGCTTATAAAATAAAGTTATCATATTAGTATATTTCTTAAAAATTGATCGCTGTATGAATTTATTTAACTTACATAATTTACATAACGTACATAAATATATATCATAAAAAAAAACACAAGGTAAGGAACAAGAAGCTATTTTACATGATATCTTCTCACTCTCTTTTTATTTTTTAAGAAAAAACATCTCTCCAAAAATATTATGATCGCTGTGAATCAGAGCTTTAAAATTTATAAAAAGAACGATCGAACCTGGAAACTAACTCTGACAACGATTAAAGGCAAGTGTACCTATCAAACAGTAGTATAGCTTAGCCAAGACCGGATTATCGAACCCAAAGGAACTAAAAGTACTAATACTAACTTTCTTTTTATTATTTAACCTAAAATAAGTGAAGTTGCTTTTAATCTAAAATTAACGAACTACTAAGCTAAGGACACAAAAACGGAAAAAAACTAAAATCGGGGAGATAACTTTTAGAAAAACTCAGTTGATTTAGATGATACCTTCAGGAAGAATCCACCTAGACTTCACTTGTTATCTATCACTGAACCATATGATTTATTTACTTAGTTTGATCCGTAAGACTCCCTAACGTATATTAAACCCTCTCTCGAGGCGAATAACGTCTAACCCTAGGTTAATTAGTGGAACTCTCGTTCTCTTATAATAACCCCCTAGAATAGCAGTAAATCGATCTATGGACTCCCATATTAGGTTTCACCCTAATCCGGCAAAATCTCGTCACCCTATCACTAGGCGTGCGATCAACTCCGCTTAATTATGCTAGATCTACTCTTAGGGAGGGTCTATTCCTCCTCCACCTAAGCACATTAAATTTGGATAAAGCTCACATAATTAACAACAAACTAAGTATTTATCATATAATTTAGAAAATAATAACAAGATTCATCATAGGTTTCATCCCCTTCAGATATCTGAAGGATTTAGTTCATAACTAAATAAGAAAACATCTCAAGAGAAAAGATAAAACAAAACATAAGAAATCCCTAAAACTCCCTGAAGGAATTGAAGGAGAGATCCGCCGTCTTAAGTAGAATCCCGGCTTCTTGAGATGGATCAACTGGCTACCATCGAGTGATTCCTACAATTCTGACCTTTTCAGCTTGGCTCCTTGGCCTAGCTAACCGCCCTGACAAAAGCCCTGGCAGAAGGCTTCTGTCGAACTCCCCCATTAAGTTTTCCCCTAGGGTGTTTATATAGGCTTTGAGATGTGTTACTTGGCCTCCAAGTATCTTAATTTGAGTGCAATTCCTAATTGGGGGTTTAATTAGACTTTGGAGTGTGTTTCTTTGCCTCCAAGCATCCAAATCTGAGTAAAACTCCTCTTGGCCGCGGCAGGGACACGCCCATGTCACACGCCCGTGTTAATCGACAAAACATAGGTGTTTCTCTTCATCTAAACAATTACCTTTGATTTAAAATCGACAAGGATTGACATCCTCACTTAAAGATTCACTCAAATCACTCAAAGTGTTTAAGGTTCAAAATTAGGCACTCAAAAGTCAAACATGAAGAGTTAATCCCATAAGCTTGCATGAGAATCAAATCTCCACCACTAAAATATGAGATGAAACACAAATCAAAAGGTCTTTGAAAGGGTTGTAATGGGGATTGGGTTAAAGGTGTGGAATAAGGCTGAATTAGAGGGTTAGAATCGAGACTGAATTGAAAAATTACCTAACTAGAAAAAATGAACTGATAAATAAATAATTACATGAATTGAAACTTTGAAACTAATAATACGAGCTTCTTCATCAATAAATAGACTTTAACTGTACAGGCTCGCCTTTCATCGTACTAATACTGAATATTCTTTGATTTTTTTTTAAGAACAAACTAAATAATAATAGGAAAGAACTTTTTACAACTGAAATATAGAACATAGTTAGGTAACTGCTCAAAATCAAGTCTCGACAAAAAGGTAGTCAAAAGGAATGGTGATAACAAATACAAAGGGTTTTGGGTTAATATTAGTGGTTATGTCAATAAAAAGGGTTGTTAGGATCAAAGGGGTTCACTAGGGGTTAATTATGGAGGTAGGCTTTTTAGTGGAGTAAGTGGGTTAAATCCTAGGTGCCTTTATCATCTCTGTATATCAAATCATAACTGTGGTCTCGACATGTATAATCGATGCAAGTTCTAGAATAACAAATCAATGTTGACACACTCATAATCAATAAAGTGAGCAAGAAAAAGAATTTATGCTCTATAAGGCTCAAAATCTCACAAAAATTATGGGTGTTTTGATGTCAACCTCGTAAATTTCAAACTTCAAAGTAATATTTAAATTCAGGTAGACATCCTAAAAAAAATTAATTCTTGAAAAATAGACTTATCATGCCTGATTCTCTAGTATTCTTAGAATTTAATTATCAATGCACAATTATCAATGACTTAATCTAAAACATATCAATAAAAATCATAAATCATGGAAATTTCATTCTAATCATAATATGAGAAACTTACTTTAAGACAAGGCATAATTCAGGGATTTTCAAATAATGCTATAGTTAACCCCCCCCACACTTAAGATGTACATTGCCCTCAATGTAAAAAGATAGATAATACCAAAATAATCATAAAATCATAAGATAGGGAGAGAAGTGAAACTTCCTGAATTTTGGATGAAGTCAATGAAAAGAAACTGGATAGGAATTTGAGGTCAACGTGGGGAAACGTCTCGAACTGTTTGAGTCCTCGAAGCAGCCATCCTAATTTTATTGTATCCTAAGCTAAATCTAATTGGAATGAATAATAAGAAGAAAATAATAAAGGAAATAAAAGGAAATTAAAAGAAATAAGAATATAAAAAAATTAAAATAAAAGTAAATAATGGAAAATTAAAAAAGAAAAACAACTGGAAAAGAAAAAGGAAGAAGGGGGTTAAATAAGAATTATGGATCTGGTGGTTGCCCCCGCCCTTGTACCTTCCTGTGGTGGCCACTGGCCACGGCCACGGCCGTGTGTAAGGCCGTGTGGTGCGGAAATCTGCACTTTGGTTAGTTTATAGTTAGGTGCTAAAAAGGGAAAATAAAAGTAAAAGAAGAAAAAAATGTAAAAATTAATGGGGTTAGTGCTCGGGTTGCCTCCCGAGAAGCGCTCGTTTATAGTATTAAGCTAGACTTTACCTCTCATTCGTATGGTCAAGGTGGTTTGAGGAGGTGAAAATCCTTTCTCATGCGATCAATTCGGTTATGGATATAAAGTTTATGTAACACCCCAAACCCGGGCTAAGCGTTAAGACCAGACTTGGTATGCTACACAAATCGTACATACATTTGATCATCTAATGTTTTAAGGAAAACAGGTCTTCAAAAACTAATTTGGAGATGGATTTTAACAAAAACTAAAATTTATTTGAAATCTATGATTTTGAAACATAGGAGTTTAAAATTTGATCTCAGAGAAATAATTGGTTAACTTTTTAAGAAATTTAAAAGAGCTCAAAAAGGAATTTGGAAACAAAATTTATAAAAGAGTTTTCACCGAGATTTTTACGAGATAGTGATATTTAAGAAACCCCATTTTTATACGTAATTTAAAGAAAATATTTATAAACTTAAAATAGTCCACTTTAAGTATCTAAAACATATTAAAATCCATCCACGAAATAAAATCCATAAAAATAATACTAGGGCCTTATTACATCGCTAAAATAGTAATTAAGTAAAATACTAAAAGTAGTTTTAAAGTTCATAAAAACCATCATTTGAAGTATGGCCTCCACGAAGTCATCCTCGGCCCAAGCCTCCATCAATTATTATTACAGGAAGGGTAAGAAAACAGGGTGAGTTACTTAGAACTCAGTGTGTAACCCACTTACCAAATCCACTGGGCCATATCATCAAAGCAATTTATTGGGCTTGAGCCCATTAACGAATTTAACAATATAGTAATTAAAAAAATGCATGTGCAATGAAATTCCCAACCAAGCCTAAATTTCCATCCGCTACACACCACCCGTACCAACCAAGCACACTGTGGGGATCAAGTCAACCCACCCCGCCAACACACCAAACGCAGGCATTAAGCCATTTAAAATGTTTGTGGCTGAGCCACCCGAACTAGAATTTGTGGCAGAGCCACCCGAACTAGATTATGGTAGAACCACCAGAACTTCTCTTCAATTTAATCCCAACCCATGCAATCATGTATACATAACAAAGCTTAACAATTTACATATGATAATTTCAACATAAGGCCCATACTACAAATTGGTCCATTTCTCAATTTGTGCCCATAAGGTAATTTATCAAAACGGCTCCTTAAGCAATCTAGCAATTCAGCCCATTAAGCAATCTAGCAAATTGGCCCATTAATCAATCTAGCAAGTTTGTCCATTAATCACATGAGGCCCAAAAATTACTTTTTAACAAATTAGCCCATTAAGGGCGATTCCGTAATTTCTGCGACTTTAACACCGATTTCATGCACTTACAGAAAAAGTGTTAATATACCGTATTTTTCCGATTTTACCAACTTTACGAATTTTATTCTAATGCTTACGATATAACATCTAACCCATGAGATAAGTGTGAAATTACACACCTGATTACGGTGAGAACTATACTTTCCCGCTCGTCGATACCTAAATAAATGTCACGCTTGATTAGAACACTAATACTTATTATAAATCTATACTAAAGATAAGCGATCTAGATCTTTACCCTCGGAATCTTGAACAACAACTATTTGTCGGTTTTCCCCGGTTGACAGTTCACAACCCAATAGAAAATCCCGAACAGCTAAAGGCTCCGAACTACGAACAACTTTGAATAGTCGATTCTCCTCGGATGAGGGTCATCCACAACCCGGTGGAAAATCCTGGATTGCCGAAACAGCCCTTTGCTTGAATCTTGAGGGATTAGCGAGTCCGCCCCTCTTTAGAACACTATTCACCACCCTTTTCGACCCTATCTTGTTTGCCTCCATTGTCAAAAGATTATTAGTCCTAACAATATATATATAAATATATATATCGAAATTTAAGACTATTGGTTTAAAAAGGGTGAATTCGGCTTACCTTAAAATTCCGAGTGATTCCAAAAGAATCCCTTGAAAGTATATGATCCAAATTCGAATGACTTCAAGATGACTTCGAAGAGATGATGATTCGGCTCTCCACTATTCACTAAAAGAAAAACGAAAGGAAATCGTCTAAGAGAATGAACGATTATCGATTTAAAGGCTCTTCTAAGCCAACCTATAGATTCGGCCAAGGTGACCAATTAGCAAAAAGAAAACAAAGAAGATGATTCTTACCGATGGTCCAAAGTTTGAATAGAAAAATGATTGAGAATAAAATCTATGAGGAAAAGAAAATTTGGCTATGATTTAATGGTAAGGGAAAAATAATTTCGGCTATGGAGGTGGTCTCTAACATTCGGCCATGGAAGAAATATGAAGGAAGAAATGTGTTTAAAGGATGAGAAAAATGGAGAAAGAAATAGAATAAGGGTGAGAGATTTATGATTCGGTTTTCAAAGGTAAGATAAGAGCAAGGAGAAGGGTTTGGGACAATGGTGCATTCGGCAATGGAGAAGAAGGAAGAAAAAGAAATGGCTTTTGGGTTTGATATTTTCAGCACTAGGAGAGAAGCACAAATGAAGCACTTGAGAGGTTGGCAAAATATGACCAAATGGTCAAAAGGAGAAGACAAAAAAAAGAAGAAAAGCAAAGATGTTTACCCAAAGCATCAAGCACATTCAGCTATGAGAGAAAAAGATGAAAAGAAAAGGTGTTTTCGGAGTACAAAAATGACCAATTGAGATTACACACTAACTACACATCCTTACCAAAGTCTACCTCAAAAATTCGGCCACCTCTCCTAGACCACAAAACCGTCCAAGTTCATGGACAAGCTTGGCCATTCCAACTTTCCAAAACACATCCCTTAGGAAGTGCCTGTGTTCCCCCTACATTCCATAAGTTTAGGATTTCTTTCCCCAAGTTCCATGCTTACCTTAACCATTAGCCACCTTGCCATAAAAAAATAGTCCAACCTTACCAAAAATAAGGCTTGACCGACACATGCTAGAAGGGTGTAAAATAAAAGTCACAAAATGCATTCCAAAGGATTCGAACCTCTTCCCTCAAGTAACACTTATGGCGCCAACTCCACTTTACTACTAGCTCATCTTATGCTAGTTTTTGACATAATTACCTTAAGCATCAAGGTTACTTGTTCCATTTTAATAAAGTACTCCTTACTAAAATTTATTCTAATTCGAATAAATCCCGAGCCTTCTCAAAACGATATTAAACACATAAATTGAATCATTCACAAGCTAAGCACCAAAAACATGCAACATATCGATACTAAATTTTTAGGATGTTACAATTCTACCCCTAAAAGAAAATTTCGTCCTCGAAATTTACAGTTAAAAAAGAGGTGAGGATATTGTTTTTGAATTGCATCCTCAGACTCCCACGTAGCTTCCTCCGCTCCGTGATTACGCCATAGAATCTTAACCAATGGCACAGTCTTCTTTCTTAGCACCTTAGCATCACGGTCTAAGCTTTTCACTGGTTCTTCCTCGAAAGACAAGTCTGGCCTTAACTCTACTTCTTCTACCGGTACTATGTGAGACGGATCCGATCTATAACGCCTCAGCATAGAAACATGGAAGACACTATGAATCTGACTTAACTCTGGAGCTAATTCAAGCTGATAGGCCACTGGTCCAACACGCTTCAACACACGGTACGGTCCAATGAACCTAGGGCTCAACTTGCCCTTCCTTCCAAACCTGAAAATCTTCTTCCAAGGTGAGACTTTCAGAAAAACCTGATCTCCCACTGCAAACTCAATATCCTTGTGCTTCAGATCTGCATATGACTTTTGTCTATCCGAAGCTTCCTTTAACCGTGTTCGAATCACTTTTACCTTTTCTTCCGTCTCAGATATCAATTCGGGACCCAACAAGCTATCGTTCGTTCCTAATTCGGTCCAACAAGTAGGGGTACGACACTTACGACTCATATAATGCTTCATAGGGTGCCATCTGGATCTTTGGATTGGTAGCTGTTATTATCTGCGACTACGCCAGCGGTAGGAAATCTTCCCAACTACCTCTAAAGTCAATTACACAACCCCTTAACATGTCTTCCAAAATCTGAATTACTCTTTCTGACTGACCATCTGACTGAGGATGAAAAGCCGTACTGAAGTTTAACTTTGTTCCCAAAGCCTCATGCAAAGCTTTCCAAAACTGTGATGTAAACCTAGGATCCCTGTCTGATATAATAGACACTGGTACCCCATGCAACCTCACGATCTACGATACATACAACTTAGCCAACTTTTTGCGTGAGTAATCCGCATTTAACTGGTAGAAAATAAGCAGTCTTCGTCAATCGATCTACTACCACCCAAACGGAATCCTTTTTAGTAGGTGTTAAGGGTAACCCACTAAAAATGTCCACCATTATCCGCTCCCATTTCCATAGAGGAATCTTTACCGGTTGCAATAATCCCGACGGTAATTGATGTTCCGCCTTCACTTGTTGACAAGTCAAGCACTTACCCACAAAATCAGTAACCTCCCGCTTTAACCTTGGCCACCAATACTGCTCTCGTAGGTCTTGATACATCTTATTTCCTCCAGGGTGCATAGCATAAGAGCTACTATGCACCTCACGCAAAATCATTTGTCTCAAATCCGAATCCAAGGGCATACAAACTCTTCTACGAAAACACAGCACTCCATCCTTGTTCATTCCAAAGTCCCCTATTACGCCACTTTCAACTTGTTGTATTAACGGACCCAACTTTTCATCTGATAACTGCTTTTCCTTGATCTGTTCCAACCACAAAGGCTTCACCTAAAGTTCCGCTAGCAGACTGCCATCTTCATACAAACTGAGATAAGCAAACATTGCTCTTAATTTCGATACTACCTTACGACTCAACGCGTGCGCCACCACGTTAGCCTTTCGAGGATGATACTCGATTGAGAGGTCATAATCCTTTAATGACTCCACCCATCTCCGTTGTGTCAAGTTCAACTCCTTTTGGGTAAGGAGGTACTTAAGACTCTTATGGTCCGTATAAATGATAGACTTCTCACCGTAGAGATAGTGTCTCCAAATCTTTAAAGCAAACACTACTGACCAACTCCAAGTCATGAGTAGGATAGTTAACTTCGTGCGATAGCCTTAAGCGGCGAGAAGCATAAGCCACCACTTTTCCACCTTGCATCAAAGACACATCCTAAACCAGTGTGTGACGCGTCACAATAAATGATAAACTCTTTTCCCGCCTCAGGTTGAATCAGTACTAGCGCTTCTGTTAAAATCTTCTTCAGTTTCTCGAAACTTTCTTGTTGTTTATCGGTCCACACATACGGTACTCCCTTTCGCAACAGCTTAGTTAGGGGTGCATCAATCAACAAAATCCCCTCAACAAAGCGTCTATAATAACCAGCCAAACCTAAGAAACTCTGAATCTCATCCACTGACTTCAGTGGTTTCCAATCCAATACCGCCTCTACCTTCCGAGGATCAACTCTTATTCCTTCGGCTGACACCACATGACCCAAGAAAGTCACTTCCCTCAACCAAAATTTGCATTTACTGAATTTGGCATAAAGTTACTTGTCTCGCAGTATTTACAACACTGTGCGCAAATGTGAGTCATGCTCTTCTTCATTCCTCGAATATACCAAGATATCATCTATGAACACCACCACGAACCGGTCTAGATAGGGTTGAAAGACTCGGTTCATCATGTCCATAAATGCAACTGGTACAGTGGTCAAACCAAACGGCATTACCAAAAACTCATAATGTCCATAACGAGTTCGGAATGCCGTCTTATGAATATCTACCTCTTTAACCTTGAGTTGATGATAACCCGATCTCAAATCAATCTTGGAGAAAATTGAAGCTCCTCTCAATTGATCAAACAGGTCATCGATTCTCGACAATGGATACCTATTCTTGATCGTCAATTTATTCAACTGCCTATAATCAATGCACATACGCATCGACCCATCCTTCTTCTTGACGAACAAAACCAGTGCTCCCCACGAAGACACACTCGGTCGAATAAATCCCCGATCCAACAATTCTTGAATTTGAGCTTTAAGCTCCGCTAACTCCTTCGGCGCCATTCTATAAGGAGCAATAGACACTGGAGCCGTTCGGGTAAAAGCTCAATGCCAAATTCTACTTCCGATCCGGGAGGTAGACCGGAAGTTCTTGGGGAAGACATCCGGAAATTCTTTCACCGTTCTCACACCTTCTACCGATAATTCCTTGGCATCCAAAGCACTAATGAAGGCTAGGAACGCTCCATACCCTTTCCGCACCAACTTCTCTGCCTTTAAAGCAGATACCACATTTGCTAAAAAGTTCATTCGTTCACCTATCATTACTACTTCCTCATCATCCACAGTCCTTATTGACATTCGCTTTTCAGCACAATCCAATTGCGCCCGGTGCTTCACCAACCAATCCATGCCCAAAATAAGATCGAACTCGCCGAAAGGCAATTCTATCAAATCCTCTAAAAATATTTTTCTTTGAATTTCCAAAGGCACGTCTCTATAAAATTTATTTACTATTACCGACTGTTCTAAAGGACTAATTACCGTCATCTCTCTATCGGTAATCTCAAATCTAATATTCAAGTTTCCAGATATGGCACTAGCAACATACGAGTGGGTAGACCCGATATCTATCAAAGTAGTAACAGGTACATCAAAGATGAAGAACGTACTAGTTATCACATTAGGTGCATCGACATCTTCACGACGCCTGACCGCATAGACCAACCCCGGCTGTCTTGCCTCCACGTTACCTCTAAAGCCATTACCTCGACCCGATGCACCTTGACCACGTCCAGTACCATTACCACCACGACCTGATCCACGGCCTCTCGGTGGCTGCTGAGTGCCTCTAGTTGGCTGTGCATCAAAGTTACGAGCTTCTTGAGTCGGAGCAGTCCGTCGAGGGCAATTCCTATATTAATGATCCTTGGAACCACATTTATAACAACCACCAGTTTTCTTCCAGTATTCCCCGGGGTGTCATTTTCCACATCACAAGATCTCGACTACGATTGGTAGTCACAGGTGCTCTAGCTTGAGCTGGCTCATCATTTCAAGGCCTCTTATGGAACCTTATTGAAGAACCCGAGTACTTAAAGTCCCTCTTGCCTCTGACTCTTTCCCGATTCTGGCGTTCTGAGTTCTTAGCCTCTTCGGCTATCTTGGCTTTCTCTACAAGCGTGGAAAAAATCCTTACTTGTTGTGGGGCTATCAGTACCCGCAGCTCATCATTCAGCCCATCTTCAAAGCGTACACAGCACTCATGATCTGTTGGCACTATTGTCCGAGCATAACGACTCAAGCGTAGAAATTCTGCCTCATAAGCTGCCACCGTCTTACTTCCTTGAACCGGATTCAAGAATTCCTTCCTCCGGGCATCCACATAACTTGTCCCTACATACTTCCCTTGGAAAGCAGCTCTGAAGAAATCCCAAGTAACAACTGCAGCCTCAGTGCCTTCTCGAACCGTAAGCCACCATTGATACGCTTCATCCCTTAGCAAGGACACCGCTCCTCTCAGTTTTTGTTCGACGGTGTACTCCAGATCATCCATGATCCGCTCTACAGCCTCGAGCCAATATTTCGCAACATTCAGAGCTACACCGGACACACCTCTAAAAACCTCGGCACCACTTGATTTAAGTCATTCCGATATTGATCCACGAACTACTGGGCCAGTTCTAGTCCCAGCAACACTTTTTAGGACTCGCAACATTGCTTGAGTCAAAGCATTGTCCTCTCTCGTACGGTCATGTGATCTAGTCTCACTCCCGGGTGACGCAGGTGCGTCCATTTTCGGCATATGACCCGGCGCTTCAAACGCAACCCTAGCACCTCGTCCTCTACCACGGCCACGTCTACCGCGTCCCCGTCCACGTCCTCTAATGCTCATACCGACTATTTCAGTTAAATCTGATTACAAGTTTTATGAATCAGAGTATTATTTCAGTGTTTATTAATGATATTTTATGAGATATAAAAGATAGAGTTGTTTTCGCAATCACATCATATAGTCTCGATCTCTACCGTTTTCAACACCTAAAACTAGAAGTTCTAGAGTGTTCCTATGATCATATCACAATAATAAACATTCAATATACAAATACTTACTTGACTTGGTGACGGATGCTCGTGATGCCATACTACCTTTAGAACATAGAGTCTAGAAATTTAAACAGTTTTAAACAAAAATTGTTGTTGAACCCAAACCCCAGCCTAGTTTTGAAACTAGCTCTGATACCATTAAATGTAACACCCCAAACCCGGTCTAAGCGTTAAGACCAGACTTGGTATGCTACACAAATCGTACATACATTTGATCATCTAATGTTTTAAGGAAAACAGGTCTTCAAAAACTAATTTGGAGATGGAGTTTATCAAAAATTGAAATTTATTTGAAATCTATGATTTTGAAACATAGGAGTTTAAAATTTGATCTCAGAGAAATAATTGGTTAACTTTTTAAGAAATTTAAAAGAGCTCAAAAAGGAATTTGGAAACAAAATTTATAAAAGAGTTTTCACTGAGATTTTTACGAGATAGTGATATTTAAGAAACCCCATTTTTATACGTAATTTAAAGAAAACATTTATAAACTTAAAATAGTCCACTTTAAGTATCTAAAACATATTAAAATCCATCCACGAAATAAAATCCATAAAAATAATACTAGAGGGCTTATTACATCGCTAAAATAGTAATTAAGTAAAATACTAAAGAGTAGTTTTAAAGTTCATAAAAACCATCATTTGAAGTATGACCTCCACGAAGTCATCCTCGGCCCAAGCCTCCATCAATTATTATTACACGAGAAGGGTAAGAAAAGCAGGTGAGTTACTTAGAACTCGTGTGTAACCCACTTACCAAATCCACTGGGCCATATCATCAAAGCAATTTATTGGGCTTGAGCCCATTAATGAATTTAACAATATAGTAATTAAAAAAAATGCATGTGCAATGAAATTCCCAACTAAGCCTAAATTTCCATCCGCTACACACCACCCGTACCAACCAAAGACACACTGTGGGGATCAAGTCAACCCACCCCGCCAACACACCAAACGCAGGCATTAAGCCATTTAAAATGTTTGTGGTGAGCCACCGAACTAGAATTTGTGGCAGAGCCACCGAAATAGATTATGGTAGAACCACCAGAACTTCTCTTCAATTTAATCCCAACCCATGCAATCATGTATACATAAACAAAGCTTAACAATTTACATATGATAATTTCAACATAAGGCCTATACTACAAATTGGCCCATTTCTCAATTTGTGCCCATAAGGTAATTTATCAAAATGGCTCCTTAAGCAATCTAGCAATTCGACCCATTAAGCAATCTAGCAAATTGTCCCATTAATCAATCTAGCAAGTTTTTCCCTTAATCACATGAGGCCCAAAAATTACTTTTTAACAAATTAGCCCATTAAGGGCGATTCCGTAATTTCTGCGACTTTAACACCGATTTCATGCACTTACACAAAAAGTGTTAATATACCGTATTTTTCTGATTTTACCAACTTTACGAATTTTATTCTAATGCTTACGATATAACATCTAACCCATGAGATAAGTGTGAAATTACACACCTGATTACGGTGAGAACTATACTTTCTCGCTCGTCGATACCTAAATAAATGTCACGCTTGATTAGAACACTAATACTTATTATAAATCTATACTAAAGATAAGCGATCTAGATCTTTACCCTCGGAATCTTGAACAACAACTATTTGTCGGTTTTCCCCGGTTGACGGTTCACAACCCAATGGAAAATCCCGAACAGCTAAAGGCTCCAAACTACGAATAACTTCGAATAGTCGATTCTCCTCGGATGAGGGTCGTCCACAACCTGGTGGAAAATCTCGGATTACCAAAATAGCCCTTTGCTTGAATCTTGAGGGATTAGCGAGTCTGCCCCTCTTTAGAACACTATTCACCACCCTTTTCGACCCTATCTTGTTTGCCTCCATTGTCAAAAGATTATTAGTCCTAACAATATATATATAAATATATATATCGGAATTTAAGACTATTGGTTTAAAAAGGGCGAATTCGGCTTACCTTAAAATTCTGAGTGATTCCAAAAGAATCCATTGAAAGTATATGATCCAAATTCGAATGACTTCAAGATGACTTCGAAGAGATGATGATTTGGCTCTCCACTATTTCACTAAAAGAGAAACGAAAGGAAATCATCTAAGAGAATGAACGATTATCGATTTAAAGGCTCTTCTAAGCCAACCTATAGATTCGGCCAAGGTGGCCAATTAGCAAAAAGAAAACAAAGAAGATGATTCTTACCGATGGTCCAAAGTTTGAATAGAAAAATGATTGAGAATAAAATCTATGAGGAAAAGAAAATTTGGCTATGATTTAATGGTAAGGGAAAAATAATTTCGGCTATAGAGGTGGTCTCTAACATTCAGCCATGGAAGAAATATGAAGGAAGAAATGTGTTTAAAGGATGAGAAAAATGGAGAAAGAAATAGAATAAGGGTGAGAGATTTATGATTCGGTTTTCAAAGGTAAGATAAGAGCAAGGAGAAGGGTTTGGGACAATGGTGCATTCTGCAATGGGGAAGAAGGAAGAAAAAGAAATGGCTTTTGTTTTTGATATTTTCGGCACTAGGAGAGAAGCACAAATGAAGCACTTGAGAGGTTGGCAAAATATGACCAAATGGTCAAAAGGAGAAGACAAAAAAAAGAAGAAAAACAAAGATGTTTACCCAAAGCATCAAGCACATTCGGCTATGAAAGAAAAAGATGAAAAGAAAAGGTGTTTTGGGAGAACAAAAATGACCAATTGAGATTACACACTAACTACACATCCTTACCAAAGTCTACCTCAAAAATTCGCCACCCCAGGACCACAAAACCGTCCAAGTTCATGGACAAGCTTGGCCATTCCAACTTTCCAAAACACATCCCTTAAGAAGTGCCTTGTGTTCCCCCTACATTCCATAAGTTTAGGATTTCTTTCCCCAAGTTCCATGCTTACCTTAACCATTAGCCACCTTGCCATAAAAAAATAGTCCAACCTTACCAAAAATAAGGCTTGACCGACACATGCTAGAAGGGTGTAAAAATAAAAGTCACAAAATGCATTCCAAAGGATTCGAACCTCTTCCCTCAAGTAACACTTATGGCGCCAACTCCACTTTACTACTAGCTCATCTTATGCTAGTTTTTGACACTTAATTACCTTAAGCATCAAGGTTACTTGTTCCATTTTAATAAAGTACTCCTTACTAAAATTTATTCTAATTCTGAATAAATCCCGAGCCTTCTCAAAATGATATTAAACACATAAATTGAATCATTCACAAGCTAAGCACCAAAAACATGCAACATATCGATACTAAATTTTTAGGATGTTACAGTTTAAGTCGAGTAATGTTTACCTCAAAAGTGTTGAATTTAGGATTGCTTACCTCGACTGTGCCGTATAGGAAGACATTAAGTACCTCAAAAGTGATTTCTTCGTTTGTCTTGAGGTCTGAATTGGTGATTCGAGGGTCTTCCTTATTCAACAATACCTGATCCCCTATTTTGAAGTGATTTGTTGTTCCTATCAGCTCGTCTGGGGTTTCCTTCGGTTTCACTTCGTGTATTCCTAGTTTCTCTTTAAAGTGTGTTTTCCACTCGTCTAGTTTATCGACCTGAAGCCTTAGTTCTTCATGAATTATTTCTTTATGGGTACGAGGTCTAAGATCTAGCTCAGCTATGTGATTTCGTGATGCTTCCTATAAAGAAGGTTGAACCAAATGGTTATCAATAAAATTAACGTTCGTACCTTTATTACTCGATGTCCTAGCTGAGTCAAGAGCTTGAAGAGTGATTGTTTTGTCGTCTACACGAAGTGTGAGTTCACCGACTTCTTCCTCTGTGTGGTCTTTCTTTATTGCATCGGGATATGGCACACGAGGTTGGTACTCTGTAATTGCCGGTTTTGGTATATCATGGCGCACTTCAACCTTACCTTCACTTACCACAGGTTCTTCCTTTGGGTTTGGTTCGTCTAACCCTTCACTATCGTAAATGGCTTGATTTTGCTCTCTCGAGTTAGTTTTAGTATTGCTTGGCAAGCTTCCTTGTGGTAGTTCTGAGATCAGCTTAGCAAGTTGTATAACTGACTTAGAAACTTCCTTAACTTGGCTCTCGATCCCTTTGATCGATGCTTGTTGGGTCTTAAGGGTGGTTTTCGTGTCTTGGAGACGGTTATCTGTGGCTGCCATGAATTTTATCAGCATCTCCTCGAGGTTCGACTCCTCTTCCTGTTGGTAAGGTGGTTGTTGAAAATTTGAAGGAGGTTCCGGTCCTTGGCTACTTTGATCATCCCACGAGAAATTAGGATGGTACCTCTAACCTGCATTATAAGTGTCACTATAAAAATTATTTTGAGGTCTAGAGTAGTTACCCATATAGTGAGCTTGCTCGTTTTCCATGCCATATCCGTAGGGTGGGTACTCAGGATTCGCCATGCCTCCGCTTGTTTCGTACTGCATAACTGGATGTATCTGCAAATTATCAAACTTTTTATTCATCATCTCTAGCTGGTTAGATAACCTGGTGACCACGTCGAGGTTGAAGACACTGGCTGCTTTAGTAGGAATTGTTCTCATGACTTGCCACTAATAATTATTCAGATCCATCTTCTCTAAAATTACCTATCAAAAGCAAATAAAAGAAAAATTAGCAAGGTAAATAAAATAAAAAAAGTAAAAGAAATAGAAGCAAATAAATAAAAAATGGCTAAAGTAATAAAAATAGATCTTTCTTAATATTTTAGTTCCCCGGCAACGGCGCAAAAACTTGATCGCTGTGAATCAGAGCTTTAAAATTTATAAAAAGAACGATCGAACCTGGAAACTAACTCTGACAACGATTAAAGGCAAGTGTACCTATCGAACAGTAGTATAGCTTTGGCAAGACCGGATTATCAAACCCAAAGGAACTAAAAGTACTAATACTAACTTTCTTTTTATTATTTAACCCAAAATAAGTGAAGTTGCTTTTAATCTAAAATTAACGAACTACTAAGCTAAGGACACAAAGACGAAAAAAAACTAAAATTGGGGAGATAACTTTTAGAAAAACTCAGTTGATTTAGATGATACCCTCAGGAAGAATCCACCTAGACTTCACTTGTTATCTATCACTGAACCATATGATTTATATACTTAGTTTGATTCGTAAGACTCCCTAACGTATATTAAACCCTCTCTCGAGGTGAATAACGTCTAACCCTAGGTTAATTAGTGGAACTCTCGTTCTCTTATAATAACCCCCTAGAATAGCAGTAAATCGATCTATGGACTCCTATATTAGGTTTCACCTTAATCCGGCAAAATCTCGTCACCCTATCTCTAGGCGTGCGATCAACTCCGCTTAATTATGCTAGATCTACTCTTAGGCAGGGTCTATTCCTCCTCCACCTAAGCACATTAAATTTGGATAAAGCTCACATAATTAAGAACAAACTAAGTATTTATCATATAATTTAGAAAATAATAACAAGATTCATCATAGGTTTCATCCCCTTCAGATATCTGAAGGATTTAGTTCATAACTAAATAAGAAAACATCTCAAGAGAAAAGATAAAACAAAACATAAGAAATCCCTAAAACTCCCTGAAGGAATTGAAGGAGAGATCCGCCGTCTTGAGTAGAATCCCGGCTTCTTGAGATGGATCAACTGGCTACCTTGAGTGATTCCCACAACTCGACCTTTTCGGCTTGGCTCCTTGGCCTAGCTAACATACGACAAAGCCCCCGCGAAGGCCTGCCGAACTCCCCCATTAAGTTGCCCCCTAGGGTGTTTATATAGGCTTTGAGATGTGTTACTTGGCCTCCAAGTATCCTAATTTGAGTGCAATTCCTAATTGGGGGTTTAATTAGACTTTGGAGTGTGTTTCTTTGCCTCCAAGCATCAAAATTTGAGTAAAACTCCTCTTGGCCGCGGCAGGGACACGCCCATGTCACACGCCCGTGTGAATCGTGGTCAGGCCGTGTCGACTTCGTTGATGAGGCACAGCCGTGTAAATCGTGGTCCAGGCCGTGTTCGAGATCTTTAAGGAGGCACGGCCGTGTGATCTTTGGTCCAGGATGTGTCGATTTCATGCTTTGGCCCATTTGTCCCGTTTTAAGCCCGTTTTGCGTTCTTTTCATCCCCTGGTGCTTTCCTGAGTATATGGCATGAAAAGAAAGGATTAAGAGCACCAAATTACATAAAATAAGGGATAATTCATCCAAAAGCATACTAAATGTGGGCCTAAAATGTGTTACTATTTCGGTTTATCAGATTGTTTGTCCACTTTATCTCTTTTTCACTTCTGACTTTTTTTTTCTTTTAATACACATTAAATATAAATCTTAAATTATTTAACTTTGTTATTATTTTACGCTTTGAAATTGTATTATATTATTATTTATAATTAAAATTGTTTTTATTTATTTAATTCATTCACATACCTTAAAAAATTATTATATATTTAATTTAGTTAAATATATTTTGTATATGATTTTATAAATGTTATTTTAAATTGTGAAATTTAATTTTTATGCAACATTAATTTATAATTTCAAAGATTACATTTGTTTAAGAATTAAAATTTTATATTAAAATGTCTTAAATTGACTTTAGTTTAAGATATAATATTAAGATGAAAACTATTTTTATTAAATTATTTAAATATGATTTTGAACGTATTAATTATTATTGATTTAATTCTCATTAAGACATACAATATTAAAGGAAGAAAATGATTTGGAAGCAATACAAGTGAAAATACATTAAAGTTTCTTGATGCTCTCTTTAACTTCTCTCCATCTTTCTCCATCTTTTGGTTGTTGCTAATGTCTGAATTAGGTAAAAGCATTTTCCTATAGGCATTAAGGTCAATTTATTTTCTCATAAATAAACAAGATTCATGCGAATTGATGAGATAATTTATTAATAATTTACATAACGTACATAAATATATATCATATCATAACTTACATAATTTACGTAATACATAAATATATACTTATAAAAAAAACAACTTACCTGAATTAGTTTACACCCATTAGATACTTGATATTTAATATGTATTATCTATTTTAGTACAATGGCATGATTTAAATCAATTGAGAACATTTAAGTAACTGTAATTTATTGTCAACTTTAGACTTCAAGAACTATTTTACGAATTATGATGTGGATGAAGATAATTACGAATTATGATATAGTAAGATTTTACGATTTTTTAATTATATGTCATTTTATAATTTAAATCTTGATCTTGTTTAATATATATGTACTATTATTATTGTAATTAGTTACTAAAATTTCAACTATTTTATGTGTATTGCAGATAAAATGCCTAGAAGAAGGTTACGAGATCTAAGTATTGTTCAAAATCGTCCAGATTCGGAAGAAACAAATAGTGAACAACATATTCTTATTGGATCTTCGAATGTTCCGAATACAACTGACGAACCTGCAGAAATTCAAAGTAATGTTAACATTAATTTACATGCGTGTTGACTTTTATTATTGATTTCTGTTTCAAATTCTTATATTATAATATAACATTTTTCAGCTGAAAGTGGTGGGACGCGCAAAACTCGAGGACGTACGCTACTAAAAGATTTATACGAGTTAAATTTTGTCGAGCGTGTCAAAGTAGCTAGAAACAGTCTTGGTCAGCCTGTTGGATCAGAAGCTCGACTTTTAGCAGGGTACTTGGGCATCATAGCACGAAATGCAAATCTGTTGCCTATCAACTACGAGTCATGGCATCATATGCCTGATAGTAACAAAAATCAAGCTTTCGATAATATTAAGGTAATAATGTGAATGTAATTTATAATACTTTGGTTTAAGTTTCATTTATATTTACTTTCTAAACTTATGTTTTTTGCAGAAGAGATTTGCTTTAGACGTCTCGGATAATTATGTCAAGAAGGCATTAGGAAAAAAATGGAGAGACCATAAAAGTGCTTTAAAGAAGGAATATTTTAAGAAAAATATAAGCCTCGAAGAGAAATTGCGAAATGTCCCGCCGGGAATGCTGAGGTACCAATGGGAAGATGCAGTTAGACTTTGGAATTCAAAGAAAGGAGAGGTATTACGTACTTCCAAACTCTTATAATTATTTCGGTTTATAGTATTTACTAAATACGTAATAATAATTTCATAATGTAGGATCGTGAGCGAGTTGGAACAACAAGTAGTCAAAAACAAAAATTCACGCACACAGCTGGGTCGAAAAGTTTTGCTTGTGTAGCTGAGGCCGAGATATTTTGAATTTATTAACTTGTGTCAAATATTAATTACTTCCTATTAAATTATATTTTTACTACTATATTGTAGGAACTGTCGTCTGGTCAAAAAGTTGGACGCCTTCAGCTTTTTGATATTACACATAGAAAAAAAGATGGATCTCCTATGACTTCTGAAGCTGCAGAAATTATGGTATATTTACTTAATAAAATTCGAATTATTTTAAATATTTATAATGTTTAATTATAATGGTTTAATTCGTCGTTTGTAATGCAAATAATGTTAAATTATGTTGCATTTGTTTTTATTATATATTTCGTTTCTAACTTTTTGATTGATTTATTAGGAGAAACTAAAGGATAAAAAGGCGGAGTATGAAGCGATTGCTTCGAGTGATAGTTCTGTTAATCTTGATGACATTGATAACCGAATTATTACTGAAGTTTTGGGTCCTGAAAGGTATGGTCGGGTTTGATTTCAAGGATCTTTTGTTAACCTAACCCAATATTTTGGATCCAGCTCGCAGCAATACATGTCTTCGGGGAGTCAGGCTCAAGTTGAAGTTCAGAGGTTAAAAGACCAGATGGCTCAGATGCAAGCGAGCACAATTGAGCAAATTGCTCAACTTAAAGTGGAGGCAGCATCGAGAGAAGCTGAGATTCAAAGAAAATATGAAGAACTCCAGCAACAACTTAAAGCAGAGGCAGCAGCGAGGGAAGCAGAGCAAAGCAAAAAATATGACGCACCCCAGCTACAGCTTCAGAATATGATGAAGATGTTTCAGCATTCGCAGAATCCGCCATCTTAGACATTTATTTTCTTATTGTAAGAATATTTTAACAGTATAACTTTTAACATTATTGTAAGAATATTTTGTTATTTCATTTATTAATTTAGATCCTATATCTTTCGTTGAATTTGAAGTATCATTTTGCTATATGAATGAAAATGGTTGGATTTCATGTTACAGGAAGGGTTGTATATGAATGAAAATGGGATGTTAGAATTCTGCTAAAGTTAGTGGCGTTTTTTCACAAATGCCGCTAAAGAACAAGACTTTTAGCGGCGCTTTTATCACAAACGCCGCTAAAGATCATGTTCTTTAGCGGTGTTTGTGGTAAAAGCGCCGCTAAAGGTCATGATCTATAGCGGCGTTTGTGGAAAAAGCGCCGGTAAAGTTCATGTTTTATAGCGGCGTTTGTGGGAAAATCGCCGCTAAAGGTCATGGTCTATAGCGACATTTTTGTGAAAAGCGCCGCTAAAGATCATGTTCTATAGCGGTGTTTTTCCACATAAACGCCGCTTATAGCGGCGTTTTTTGCGGCGCTTGTATAGGCCCAAAAAACGCCGCTAAAAACCTGTTTTGTTGTATTGCTCATATCAGTTTGGCGATGAATCTAATACATCAAACCAAGATACTTCACCATAGGACATTGACGATGGATATGGAAAATTTTGGATGTGAGTTTCTATAGCCTGTCAGCTATCGGCCTATAAAATGCCTTCGGCTTTACGCCTTCGATGATTACATCATATTTTTACAAATTTATTTAGTAAAATTTTAGATAATTAATTTAATTAGCACGCTTGAATCCACATTCTCTTGATAATAATATTAATACCAGTTAAACTAAGGTTCAATCGAAGATTAAATTCATGTATTTTTTGTTTAATTAATTTTATTTTATCTCAAGTCAGCTCAAACACTGGAAAAGAAAAATGACTAAAAAATTAAGAAATTTTTATCAAATAATTAAATTAGTAAATAATCCGTCCAAATTAAAAAAATCACTTATCAAATAAATTATTTACCTTTAATTTGAATTAATTTTAAGAAATAACGAATTAAATTAAAATTTGCCTACATTTGAAGAATTAATATATCAATTTGAATTAACTTAGAAATGATATATCATTTGCAAGAGCATAGCTAAAGGGGCAAACAGTGAACTCCCGGTGAAGTTTTAGTTTTTTAATAGTAATAAAGTATTTAATTTAAGCTATTTTTAAATATATTGTTTTACCTTTGCCCCATGCTTTGGTTTTGTCCTTGATCATTTGTTTAATATACTACATCAAACATTGAAATAAATGACTAAAAATTTTAAAAAATAATAATAAGACATTTAAATTACATCACATTATATTTTACAAACAAAAAATTGAGGTAATTTTGATTAAAAAATTAACAAATTTATTAACTTGATTTTATAAAGTGCGAGATGCTATATCAAGTACAATTAGATTCTTAGCTGCTAGAACAACCAATGTTGATACGACCAGACCAAACAAACATCTTGATAAGAATGTGGCTTACATTGATAAACAATTATATCATCTGGAAAGTTATATTAATCTCCTTAATAAGAAGCAGAGACGAGTATTACACTATAAAGCTCTCTCGAGACACTTGACTTAGCCCTTGGTTTTTAATAATAATAAAAAAAAAGGGAGAAACGAAGTAGGAGGAGTGATAGGGCTAAGGGAGTGCTGATGATGGATTTTTGCTGGTTATTTTGGTTTTATGGTTTATTGGTGAGCTCTTATTAGGTCTATACTTAAGATTGGATGTTGATGCAGAGATACTTGAAATTTTGCTATGATTTAGGCACTATGTTTTTCTTTCATTAATGCTATGCTTCCCTTTGCATTAACTATTGATTTCATAGTTTATTTTCATAGCAACTTATATAGATTAAGGGGGAGCACAGATATGAACATTGTTTTTTCCTTACTTAAGATTATTACTATGTTTTTGATAATAAAAAAATGTCAAATGGCAGAAGGTTAGTGCCAATTTGCATGTCTCGAATGAACTATTTGTTGCTGCTCATTTTACAAATGGACAATTGTGTAACTTGCTATATATATTCGCATTCTTTTGACGGAAAAAATCATAGCTTTAATTCTTATATCTTGTTGAGAATTTTAAGTAGCAATTATATAGATTGGTTCACATTAAATTTCAGTCAAGCAAGGACATTATATAAAGACTTTATATTTGATTATGTTTCCTTAAACAAAGAGATCCAGTTTCTACAAAAGTCTCATCTCTAAAGATTTCTGGTTATTGAATCCCATATGTTGGCTTAATGATCAGGGTGTTCATCGTCTCAGGTGTGATCTGGGTTATGTATTTATTATGGTTCCATGATATTAATACTTTTATCCCCGGGTTGGCCAAGACTTGATTAGGCAGTAGGTAATTAAATTAATGCCAACCCAAACACAAAAACTTAAGGTTTCTTGTTTTTGGCCAACACACAAACTTCGAAGTTCAATGCTAGCTCACAAATTCATAAGCTATGTTAGACTATAAATGTCCATCAATTTAAAAATGGAGAAGATGGTTTATTGTCTCAATCTAAAAGACAAGAGCATAAGAAGAAGAGCTGAGAAACTAACAGATACTTTTTGCTCTTATCATTAGCATTGACTAAGCTGCTCGGTTTTAGGCTTTGGAAAGTTCATCAAAGTAAACTCTTTTTCATGTGTTTCTTCTTGGGTTTCTACTCAAAGTCAAGACTAGTCAGTGTTTGTTAATCTCGACGTTAAGATTCGATTCTGCTTCTTTTAAAGAAACTTCATTTTGGTTTGGGGATATTAACTCTTCATCATTTACATGGAGGGTTCTCCGCTATGTATTTTTTTTCTTGGATTTAATTTCTATATTTTTAGTTTTTCATTTTCTGAAATGTGTATTTTAATTCTGAGGTTAATTTTTTTTTTTTTTTTTTGAATTCTCAAACTTAATTTTTAGAAACATGCGATAACGTGACATATAGAATATTTGAAAATATTTTATTTTTCTTTTTTCTTTTTTACCGTAAAAAAAAGTCAAAATATATCTCATATCATTACATATTTTAAAGAATAAATCATATTAAATTATTTGACAAAATCAATGAAAAATTTGAAAAATACACAGTTTAATTTTTTTAAAAAAAACTAAAAAAAAAATAAATTATAATAGATAAATAAAATCAACTATACAAACTTTTGACCCAGATCATAATTTTCCCTTTAATTAAATATTAATTTAATCTTTTGATGCTGAAGAGAAGCTTAGGTTTTTTTAGAGATGTTGGCTGACCTTCCAATGAATTTACACTAATCTAGAGAAGAGAGCAGAAGGCTTTCAAATGGATCCTACACAATTTTAATTTCTATTAATATAATCCTAAATCCCGAAGACATGGGGAATCTTCTAATCCTCATTTTTCAAAAAAAAAAAAAAGCTAAAATTTTGCTGCAATAAGTCTAAAATTATGTCTTTGAAGTTCGTGGAATTTTTGTTCGTTTTAGATTAAACAACAAGCATGTCTGTCAGCTTCCATCGATAACTGCTACATGTTTTTTGTTTATGAAAACTGATTTGTTGATTATGAAAACTGATTTGTTTTTTTTTCCACTTACGATTGTCTGATTCTGACAAAATGAAAATTCGAAGTTGATTGATCTTTTTTTTTTTCTTTTGAAACATAAACATGTTGTGATATATTAATTATAAAACAATAAAAGTCCAACTTTGTTGCATACATTAATACATATGATATCATTATATTATAGTTTAATGATTATAATGGTCTAGATTTATGATTAAAATGCCAGTTCCGAGTTAAACTGATCAATTATGGACCCTTTACAACACAAAGGGAAATGAAATAGAGATGATGTTTTGAAGAAAATTATATAGCTTTTTACTAAATAGGTTGGGCTTGTGGTAATAATATTTTCTCAACCCTACTACAAAAATGTGTCTGCACTGATGTTTCAATAATCAATTGTTTGGAGCTCCTTTCTAATTTTGCTCTATTTATGGCACCATAACCCGAGAAAAGTGGTATACCCACATCACTCTAACGTTTGTTATAATTAGAAAAGTAAAATAATATCTTATATAAAACTTAACAAATTATAAATTAGGATATGTTATGTCAAATCATGAAAAATAAAATTAGATGTGGAAGCGTATCTGAATTCATCGACTTCTTGAAATCTACGAATCTTGCGGTTTTGATCGTCCAAATTAACACATAAGTAATTTAAAAAAACTGGTTTTCTTTTTTCTAAAGATGAGGCATTAGAAAAATTATCTTATGTGTAATTTGGGACTAGAGTATCTACACATATTTGACTCATACTTTGTTTAATAATTAAAGCCTAATAAATCTTAACCAACTTAAATCACTTTTAATTTGGAGTAACCTATTATGATAATAAATAATAACGATATAATTACCCTTATTATATATGTGATGTATAATTTGAGATAAGATAATATCACCTTCATTGATCATTTAGACAAATGTTGAAAAAATTATAATTGAATGGAATTCTTAAACCAAAGAAACTTTTTGGAATTAAATCCAACAGGTGTTGATAGCTGTTTAATGAAAAGGAATAGAATGGAGATAAAGGGAATGGGCAGGAAAGCAGTCATATTCAAACAAAAAAACAGGCAACTGTAATTATTGATTGACCTTCAACTTTCAGCCCTTTTGAGGCTTTTCCGGTTTCCTTTTTTCTTTGTAAGTGCGACCTTCCTTTTCTTTTATATATTTTAAAAGGGACGACAGTAGTACGTGCACCCACCCACCATGCAAATTCATTTAATATCATTTTCACGATGCACCATACGTGTGACGCACACATGATTGCAATATTAAGTGTTTTTCTTTTATTCTAAAATTTTAGTTCGGAAGAATGATATCTATCAAGACTGAAGATCTCCCATCAAGTTCTTTAGAAGTTTTTGGGTTTTCTTATGTTTTGTTGTTTTTCTTATTCTATGATGTTTTCCTTTATAAGTATGAATTAAATCCTTCAAATACCTAAGGGGATGAAACCTATGACAGGTCTTATTATTATTTGATTTATAAGATAAATACTTGTTCTTATTCTTAATTGTGAGTTCTTATTCTTGTTTTGATAATTTAGGTTATTGATTCAAGTCGAATGTGCTTATTCAGAGGAGCAAAAATCCCTGTTTAAGAGTAGATCAACACAATTAAGCGGAATTGATTGCAACCCTAGAAATAAGGCGACGAAAATCTATCGAATTAGAGTCAAATCTAATAAGGGAATTCATAAATCGAGTTAATGCGATAATAGGGGTTTTAATTAGAAAGAGATTTCAATTAATCAACATAGAGTCAGTTGTTTTTAGTCTTGAGAGAGATATTAACATAAATTAGGGATTTCTACGGATTAAGTCAAGTGAATAAATCATATGAATCAAAAGTAATAAGTGAAGTCTAGGTGGATTCTTCCTTAGGTATTACCTCCATCACATAAGTTGTCTAAAAGTATTTTCCTAATTCATTCTTTGTCGTGTTTTAATTAATTAGTTTTAGTTTAAAAAGAAATCACTCCAATTTTTAGGCTAGATAATAAGAAGATAGTAATTACTAGTACTCTTGGTCCTTGTGGATACGATATTACCGGTCTTACCATAACTATACTATATAACGATAGGTGCGCTTGCCTTTATTGTGGTCATAATTAGTTAGAGATACATCAAGTTCTTGGCGCCGTTGCCGGGGACTAAGATATTAGGAACACTAAATTTTTATTATTTTAGCCATTTTATTTATTTGCAATTTATTTTTATTTTAACTTTGCTAATTTTTATTTTATTTACTTCTGGCAGGTAATTTTAGTTTATGACTAGAAGAAACCCGTCAGGACCCTTGATTTTTGACAGTGAGATTGAACATACCGCTCGCAGAAACCGAAGAGAAATAAGGCGAAGTCTACAATACATAGAAGAAGAGCAAGAAGACGAAACTAATACTACAGAAGAGATGGCTGATAATAATCCGCTACCTCCCGTGGTTGCCGCGAATCCGGTGAATCAAAATCCTGCTCCTCGTACTATGTATGATTATGCTAAACCTAATTTAACAGGAACCGAATCAAGTATTGTTAGACCTGCTATTGCTGTAAATAATTTTGAACTGAAACCTAACACTATTCAGATGATTCAACAATTTGTTCAGTTTGATGGTTTGCAGGATGAGGATCCAAACAATCACTTGGCAAATTTTCTGGAGTTTTGCGACACTTTTAAGATTAATGGCATTTCTGATGATGCCATTCGCCTTCGGTTGTTTCCTTTCTCGTTGAGGAACAAAGCTAAACAGTGGTTGAACTCGTTACCACGAGGATCAAACACTACATGAGACCAAATGACCGAAAAATTTTTACTTAAATATTTTTCGCCGGCTAAAACGGCTAAGTTGAGGAATGATATCTCTTCTTTTGTGTAGATGGATTTAGAGACACTTTACGATGCATGGGAGAGATACAAGGATTTACTAAGAAGGTGCCCTCACCATGGGTTACCTTTGTGGTTACAGGTTCAAACCTTTTACAATGGTGTGAACCCTGCAACTAGGCAGTTGATTGATTCAGTCGCCGGTGGAACCCTAAATAACAAGACCCCTGAAGCGACTTATGAGTTTATAGAAGAGATGGCACTGAATAACTATCAGTGGCAAGTTATGAGGACAAAGCCAACAAAAGTCGCAAGTGTTTTCAACCTCGACGCAGTGACCATACTATCAAACCAGGTAGAACTGTTAAATAAAAAGATTGATGGTTTGTGTGGTTCGCGAGTACATCCAGTGATGCAGTGCGATACAAATGGAGGAGGGATGAGCAATACAGAATACCCACCCTACAACCCTGGCATAGAAAACGAATAGATGAACTATATGGGTAACAATTTTAGACCTCAAAATAACCCTTATAGTAACACTTACAATCCAGGTTGGAGGAGCCACCCAAAATTCTCATGGGGTGGCCAAGGAAATCAGAGACAACAACCCCCTCCAGGCTTTCAACAGCAACCCTACCCACAAGAGAAAAAGCGAACCTTGAGGAGATGCTAACAAAATTTATCGCGGTGTCAGAAACCCGTTTCCAAAACACCGAAACAGCACTCAAAAATCAGCAAGCATCGATTCAAAGGCTCGAGAACCAATTAGGACAACTTGCTAAGCTCATATCTGAACGACCACAAGGCAGCTTACCAAGCAACACTGAAACTAACCCAAAGGACAAAATTCATGTCATTACTGCTCACGATAGTGAAGGGTTAGATGAACCAAAATTGAGGCAAGAGAATGTTGTGGAAGAAGGTAAGGTTGAGATAAGCCATGAAAAACCAAAACTGGTAAGTAGAGAATACCAACCTCGTGTGCCATATCCCAATGCGACAAAGAAAGACTGCACAGATGAACAATTCGGTAAATTTCTTAAACTCTTAAAAAATTATATATTAACTTACCATTTATTGAAGCTCTTTCGCAGATGCCCAATTCAAAAAAAAAATTAAAAGAGCTTTTGACAAACAAACGAAAGTTAGACGAGGCGTCGCATGTGGAGCTAAATGCAGTGTGCTCAGCAATATTACAAAATAGACTACCACAAAAGTTAAAAGATCCAGGGAATTTTACGATTCCTTGCTTAATTGGTGGTTTATCTGTTATTAATGCTTTAGCAGATTTAGGGGCAAGCATAAATGTTATGCCTTATAAAATGTTTAAACAGCTAGGTCTTGGGAAACCCAAACAAACTAGGATGAGCATTCAATTGGCTCATAAAACTATTAGAGTTCCTAGGGGTATAATCGAAGATGTACTAGTAAAAATTAATAAATTTATATTCCCAGTAGACTTTGTTGTTTTAGACATGGATGAGGACGTTGAGGTTCCTTTAATTTTAGGAAGACCCTTTTTAGCAACTGCTAAAACTAGAATTGATGTTGGTACAAGTGAACTCACACTTCGTGTAGGTGACGAAACGATTACTCTTCAAGCTCTTGACTCGGCTAGGACATCGAGTAATAAAGGTGAGAACATAAATTCTATTAATGACCATTTGGTTCAACCTTCTTTTTAGGAAGCACCACGAAATTACACAACTGAGCCATATTCTAAACCTCGTGCCAACAAAGAAATAACTCATGAGGAGCGAAGGCTTCAGATCGATGAACTAGACGAGTGGAAGACACATGTTAAGGAGAAACCAAGAACACACGAAGCAAAACCGAGGCAACTCCATAACGAACTAAAAGATGAAGCAAACTACTTCAAGGTTGGAGACCAAGTTCTAATGGATAATCTGAGATCCTCGTGTTGCCATACGAACCTAATGGAATAACTCTTTTCACGGCGGACTTAATACTTTCCCATACTACAGCATGATTGAGGTAACTCATTCTCAATTTGGCACTTTCAAGGTAAATCATACTCGTCTAAAACCTTATTTCAATACAATCGATAGCAAGAATGAGGAGTTTCAACTCCTCAAACCACCATGATTATGCGAATGAAAGGTAAGTCTAGCTTAATACTTTAAACGAGCGCTTCTCGGGAAGCAACCCGAGTACTAACCCCATTAATTTTCATATTTTCGATTTTTAGCACCTAACTAAAAACTAACCAAATTAATAAAGCGCAGGTTTCCCTACCACACGGCCTTGCACACGGGCGTGGTCTTGGACGTGTGAACACCACGAATAAGCATATCGGCGTGGCAGAGACCGTGCAAACCAAGGACGAAAATTTTCCCCAAAACACGGGCTGCGATCGCACGGTCGTGGTCGACACTGAGAAAGTAACACGGGTGTGCGACACGCCAGTGTCCCCAGCCGTGGTCGACACTAATTAAGCAACATGGGCCTGGAAACCTCTACACAGGCGTGGGAGAAACGAACGAGGTACCACACGGCCGTGCGATACGGCCGTGTGACCTAACACGCCCAGGGCACACGGGCGTGGGCAGCTGATTTCTATTTAAAACTTTTTTTCTGTTCACTTTCTTCCCCAAATCCCTTCCTCCCCAACCCTAGCCACCAACGATCACTCTTTTTCCCTTTATTTTTAAATTCATATCTCTTTTCCATTATTTATCTCCATTTTTCTTATCATGCTATTCTTATTCTTCATACCTTTTAAATTTAGCTTACGGCACCATAAGTTCATGCCGGTTGCTTCATCGACTCGACAGGTCAGTTTCAACAGGTTCAAGGCGTTATTAAGGAACGACTACACCACCGGAGTATCCTCCCACCGTTCACCTCTGCCTAGTCCATCATGCTTATTTTTAAGGAGTTCATCCAAAATTCAGGAAGTTTCACTTCTCTCTATATTGTTGATAAACCGAAATAGTAACATACTTTAAACCCACATTTAGCATGCTTTTGGGTGATTTAAGCCTTGAATTATGTAATTTGGTGCTCTTAATCCTTTGTTTTCATGTTTTATACTCAGAAAAGCACCGGAGGATGAAAAGAACGAGAAACGGGCTTAAAACGGACCAAATAGGCCAAATCACAAAATTGACACGGCCTGGGCCCAAGCAACACGGCCGTGCCTCCCTAATCAGACCTGAACACGGCCTGGCCACGATTCACACGGGCGTGTGCCAAGGGCGTGTCCCTGCCGTGGAGGAGAGGAATTTCACTCGGATTTAGATACTTAGGGTAAAGAAACACATTCCAAAAGCCTATATAAACACCCTAGAGGCCAACTTTCGTGGGGCGCCCGGCTAGGCCAAGGAGTCGAGCCGTAAAGATCGTAATTGTGGAAATTACTTGAAGAAAGCCGGTTGATTCATCTCAAGAAGCGAGTTATACTCAAGACGGAGGATCTCTCTTCAATTCCTTCAGGGGTTTTAGAGTTTTTCTTATGTTTTGTTTTATCTTTTCTTTTGAGATGTATTCTATTATCATTATGAACTAAACCCTCAAATACCTGAGGGGATGAAACCTAAGATGACTCTTGTTATCGTTTCGTTGAACTATATGATAAATATTTGATTTGTTCTTAATTATGTGTTCTTAATTCTTGTGTTGATATTTCCGGGATATTAATTCAAGTTTGACGTGCTTAGGTGGAGGAGCAAAAGTCCCTGCCTAAGAGTAGATCTAGCATAATTAAGCGGAGTTGATCGCACGCCTAGAGATAGGGTGACGAGATTTTGCCGGATTAGGGTGAAACCTAATATGGGAGTCCATAGATCGAGTTAATGTGATTCTAGGGGTTTTAATTAGAAAGATATTTCAATTAATCAACCTAGGTTTAGACGTTAGTCGCCTCGAGAGAGGGGTTAATATACATTAGGAAATCTTACGGATCAAGTCAAATGAATAAATCGTCTGGTTCAGAGTTAGATAACAAGTGAAGTTTAGGCGGATTCTTCCTTGGGTATTGTTTTATTCAATTGGTTTTTCCCACAAGTATTTCCCTAATTTCATTCTTTTTGTCTCATCGTCTTTAGCTTAGTAGCTAGTTAATTTTCTAGATTAAACCGGTTCACTTTAATTTTAAGGCTAAATAATAAAAAGAAAGTTAGTATTAGTACTTTCAGTTCTTTGGGTTCGACAATCTGGTCTTGCCACTAAGCTATACTACTGTTCGGTAGGTACACTTGCCTCAATCATTGTCATAGTTAGTTTTTAGGCTCGATCATTCTCATTATAAATTTTAAGACTGTGACACACCGATCAAGTTTTGGCTGCGTTCTTGGGAATGTTTGAAATATTAAGAACACTCAATTTTTATTACTTTAACCATTTTTATTTTTCTACAATTTTACTCTTATTTTGTTTTCTATTTTTATCTTTCTAAATTTTAGTCTTTGCTACTTGTAGGTACCTCTAGTTTATGACTAGAAGGAACCCGACAGGACCTTTAATTTACGATAGTGAGATCGAAGCAAACGCTCACAGAAACAGGAGAGAAATTAGGCGAAGTCTACAATACACAGAAGAAGAGCAAGAAAACATCATCAATACCACCGAAGAGATGGCTAAAACTAATCTGCTACCTCCAGAGATGGCCGAAAATCAAGCTCCTCGAACTATGTATGATTATGCTAAGCCTAGTTTAATTGGTACTGAATCTAGTATTGTTAGACCTACTATTGCTACAAATAATTTCGAATTGAAACCTAAAACTATACAGATGATACAACAGTTCGTTCAGTTTGATGGTTTGCAGGATGAGGATCCTAACACACACTTAGAGAATTTTCTAGAATTCTGCGACACTTTTAAAATTAATGGCGCTTCTGATGATGCCATCCGACTTCGGTTATTTCCCTTTTCTTTGAGGAATAAAGCTAAACAGTGGTTGCATTCTCTTCCCCGAGGATCAATTACTACATGGGAACAAATGACCAAAAAAAATTTATTAAAATATTTTCCACCGGCCAAAACGGCCAAATTAAGGAATGATATCTCTTCTTTTGTGCAGATGGATTTAGAAACACTTTACGATGCATGGGAGAGATAAAAAGATCTATTGAGAAGATGCCCACACCATGGATTACCCTTGTGGCTACTGGTCCAAACTTTTACAACGGTGTGAACCCTCAACTAGGCGCTTGATTGATTCAAAGAAAGCGGTAGAACTCGAATAATAAAACACCAAGCGACTTACGAATTTATAGAGGAGATGTCCCTAAATAACTATCGATGGCAAGTCACGAGGACAAAGCCCACGTAAAGTCGCCAAGTGTTTTCAACCTCGACGCAAAGAACCATGCTATCGAATCAGGTAGATGTGTTAACTAAAAATTTTATGGTTTGTGTAATTCCTTGCGGCTACAACCCGTTATGCAAGTGAAACAAGTGGAGGTGTGGCGAATCCTCGAGTACCCACCCTACGGACATGGCATAGAAGGCGAACAAATGAACTATGTAAGTAATAATTTCAGATATCAAAATAACCCTTATAGCAATACTTACAATCCAGTTGGAAGAACCACCCCAATTTTTCATAGGGTGGTCAAGGAAATCAAAGACAACAACACCCTCCAAATTTCCAACAAAGCAAGTAGTACTACTGTGACAGAAAAGAAGCCGAACCTTGAGGAGATGTCGACAAAAATATATAGCAAAGAATGAAAACACGTTTCCAAAGTATAGAAAAATACTTGAAAAACAAGAAGCATCGACACAAGAGCTCAAAGATCAAATTGGGCAAATCACCAAGATCTTGACTGAACGACCACAAGGTAGATTACCAAGCAACACTGAAACTAACCCAAGGGAGCAGATTCAAGCCATATCAACTCATGATAATGTAGGGTTAGATGAGCCTCATTTAAGGTAGGAGAATGTGGTAAAAGAAGGTAAGGTTGAGGAAGGAAGTAAAAAGCCAAAACTGATAATTAAAGAGTACCAACCTCGTATACCATACCCCGAGGCGATGAAGAAAGACGACACAGAGGAACAGTTCAGTAAGTCTCTTAAACTTTTAAAGAAATTACATATTAACTTACCATTACTTGAAGCTCTTTCGCAGATGCCAGATTCAAGGAAATTCTTAAAAAAGCTTTTGACAAACAAGCAAAAGCTAGACGAGGAATCGCATGTGGAACTCAACGCAAAGTGCTTAGCAATTCTCTAAAATAAATTACCACAAAAATTAAAAGATCTAGGAGTTTTACAATTCCATGCTTAATTGGTAGTTTATCTATTGATAATGCGTTAGTTTGATTTAGGGGCAAGCATAAATGTCATGCCTTATAAAATGTTTAAACAACTTGGTCTAGGAAACCCAAATAAACTAGGATGAGCATTCAATTAGGTGATAAAACTGTTAGAATTCCTAGGGTATAATCAAGATGTGCTAGTAAAGATTGATAAATTTGTATTCCCAAGAGACTTTGTTGTTTTAGACATGGATGAGGACAATAGTATCCCATTAATTCTAGGAAAGCCCTTTTTAGCAACTGCCAGGACTAAAATTGATGTCGACGTAGGTGAACTCATACTCTGTGTAGGTGACGAGAAAGTCACTTTTCAGGCTCTCGATTCGGTTAGAACATTGAGCAAACAAGGTGAGAAAGTAAATTCTATTGATAACCATTCGGTTAACCCTTCTTTGCAAGAAGCACCACAAAAGAACACAACTAAACCCGATCCTAGACCCAATGCCAACAAAGAAACAACTCATGAGGATCGAAGGGATCAAGTTGATGAACTAGACGAGTGGAAGACACATTTCAAGGAAACACTAGGGGTACACGAAGAGAAACTGATGGAACCACTAGACGAGCTCATAGGAACGACAAATCACTTTAAAATAGGAGACCAGGTATTGCTAGATAAAACAGACCCTCAAATATCTCCTCCTGACCCTAATACAAATAAAGAAATCCCTTTTAAGGTAGTCAAGGTTTTCCCATACGGAACAGTCGAGATAAGTAATCCTATATTTGGCACTTTCAAAATAAACGCTATTCGACTTGAATTATACACGGATAATAGGACAGATAGCATGAGAAAAGATGTTCAACTTTTCAAACCACCCTGATTATGCGAATGAGAGGAAAGTCTAGCTTAAGACTTTAAATGAACGCTTCTCGGGAGGCAACCCGAGCACTAACTCCATTAATTTTTACATTTTTTATTTTTACTTTTATTTTTCCTTTTCAGCATTTAATTTTAAACTAACCAAAGTGCAGATTTTCAGACCACACGGCCTTGCACACGGCCGTGGCCGTGGCCGTGTGGATACTACAGACTTTCATACTGGCATAGCAGAGGTAGTACGAGCCAATGATGAAAGATTCCCAGATCACGGACGACTATAAATTGCAATGGCCGTGTGATATGGCCGTGGCCGACACTGAGAGAAGACACACGAGCTCCAACTAACTAGCCACGGCCGTGCGATGCGACCGTGGTCGACACTGTTTGATCCTACATGAGCGTGGTGACCACGAAACAGGCGTGGGAGAAATGAACGAAACACAACACGGCCGTGCGATACGGCCGTATGACCCAACACACCCATGGTACACGGGCGTGGGGATGTACCAGTTTTGAAAATTCTATTTAAAACACCCCTTGCCCCTTTTTTTCACCCACTCCCCATCCCTTTTTCCCTACTCACATTCACCCTCCCCTCCCAACCCCTCCATTCTTTCCTCTATTCCTCCATCTACAAAGCCCTTGAGCTACACCACATCCATGTCGAAGAAACGGAAGGATCCAAGCACAGTCTCTATGTGGGAGATCGATCTATATAAGTTCATGCCGGCCACTTCAATTATTCGACAAGCCAAGGGTCTTCGAGACCATTCTATTTTTCTTTTTCCTTTCTCTTCTCCTTTATTTCCTTTTCTTTATTTCTCTTATGTTTAATTTAGTTTATTTTATCTTAGTTTCTTGGTTTTAGGTTCTAAAGGCTGCTAGGGAATCACCCCACCACGACCACTGCCAACACCACCGCGGCCTTAGAAATCACACCCCCCTCGCGAACCATCCAATAATAAGGACCCTTCGGTCCATTAATCTTTTCTTTTAATTTTATTTCATTTTTTATTTTCCCTCACTTTATCTTGCTTTTCTTTAAACATATAATTAGTATAAGTCAAATTATTCTTATTATCTCTTGGCTAATTCTTCACGAGCTTCCCAATTTCTTCATCTAGCGCAGAAATTGTAGGCGGCTACCATACCACCGCCAGAGACGCCTCCTCCAACTTCTCTTTCACCTCCAAATCAAGTTTCCACACCTCCAACTCAAGGAACCCATCCAAATTCAGGAAGTTTCATCTTTCCCTTTCTTTTATAAATTTTTGTATATCTTTGCACATTGAGGGCAATGTACATCTTAAGTGTGGGGGGGTGAACCTTAAAGGTGCCTAACTTTTTTCATTATTCTCAAATTCTTGAAATTAGGTGCCAAACTTTTTGCATTATTCTCAAATCCTGAATTATGTCTTGTTTCTTAAGTAAGTTTCTCATATTATGATTAGAATGAAATTTTCTGTGATTTATGATTTTTATTGATATATTTTAGATTAAGTCATTGATAATTGTGCATTGATAATTTAAACTTTAAGATACTAGAGAATCAAGCAGGATAAGTCTATTTTTCAAAATTAAGTTTTTTTTTTTTAGGTTGTCTACCTGAATTTGAATATTACTTTAAAGTTTGAAATTTGCTAGGTTGACATCAAAAAGCCATAATTTTTGAGATGTTGAGCCTTATAGAGCATATATTATTTTTATTTCTCGCTTTATTGATTATGAGTGTGTCAACATTGATTTGTTATTCTAGAACTTGCATCGATTATACATGTCGAGACCACACATTTGATTTGATATACTAAGATGATAAAGGCACCTAGGTTTTAACCCACTCACTCCACTAAAAAGCCTACCCATTTTATTAACCCCTAGTGAACCCCGTTGATCCTAACAACCCTTTTTATTGACTCACCCACTAATATTATCCCAAAACCCTTTGTTTTTGTTATCACCATTCCTTTTGACTACACTTATATCGAGATTTGATTTGATCGATTGCCTATTGATTTCGATAGTAAATTCATCAATTATTATATATATCTGATTTGTTCTTAAAAAAAAAAGAGAATTCGAAGTATATTCATTATTAGTTCTATGATTAAGTGAGCTTATACGTTTAAATCCCAATGGTTGAAAAAGAAGCTCGTATTAGTAATAGTATTATTATTACAAGTTCTCAATTGATGTAATTGTTTATTATCAGTTCATTGTTTCTGGTTAGGTAATTTGTCAGGTCAATCTCGATTCTAACCTTCTAATTCAGCCTATATCCACACCTTAACCCAAGCCCCGTTACAACCCTGTTAAAGACCTTTTGATTTGTGTATTATCTCATATTATAGTGGTGGAGATTTGATTCTCATACAAGCCTATGGGATTAACTTTTCATGTTCGACTTATGAGTGCTTAATTTTTGAACCTTAAACACCTCGAGTGATTTGAGTGAATCTTTAGTGAGGATGTCAATCCTTGTCAATTTTAAATCAGAGGTAATTATTTAGATGAGGGGAAACACCTATGTTTTCATGCTACAAAATGTATGACTTGGATTGTTTGAATCTTTAGGACTCTTAGAGTTGAATTATCCATGTATGAATTATCTTTGAATTATGATGAAACATTATTGATGAATATTATGAATCAAGGAACTTCGTTTTAATCATGAGTTGAGAATTTTGCTTGAGGATAAGCAAAAGCTTAAGTGTGGGGGCATTTGATAAACCGAAATAGTAACATATTTTAAACCCATATTTAGCATGCTTTTGGGTGATTTAAGCCTTGAATTGTGTAATTTGGTGCTCTTAATCCTTTGTTTCCATGTTTTATACTCAGGAAAGCACCGGAGAATGAAAAGAACGAGAAACGGGCTTAAAACGGACCAAATGGGCCAAATCACGAAATCGACATGGCCTGGGCCCAAGCAACACGGTCGTGCCTCCCTAATCAGACTTGAACACAGCCTGGCCACGATTCACACGGACGTGTGCCAAGGGCGTGTCCCTGCCGTGGAGGAGAGGAATTTTACTCTGATTTGGATACTTAGGGGTAAAGAAACACATTCCAAAAGCCTATATAAACACCCTAGAGGCCAACTTTCAGGGGGCGTCAAGCTAGGCCAAGGAGCCGAGCCAGAAAGATCAGAATTGTGGAAATTACTTGAAGAAAGCCAGTTGATTCATCTCAAGAAGCCGGAGTTATACTCAAGACGGAGGATCTCTCTTCAATTCCTTCAGGGGGTTTTAGAGTTTTTTCTTATGTTTTGTTTTATCTTTTCTTTTGAGATGTATTCTATTATCATTATGAACTAAACCCTCAAATACCTGAGGGGGATGAAACCTAAGATGAATCTTGTTATCGTTTGCTGAACTATATGATAAATATTTGATTTGTTCTTAATTATGTGTTCTAAATTCTTGTTTTGATATTTCCAGGATATTAATTCAAGTTTGATGTGCTTAGGTGGAGGAGCAAAAGTCCCTGCCTAAGAGTAGATCTAGCATAATTAAGCGGAGTTGATCACACGCCTAGAGATAGGGTGACGAGATTTTTGCTTAGGATTAGGGTGAAACCTAATATGGGAGTCCATAGATCGAGTTAATGCGATTCTAGGGTTTTAATTAGAAAGAGATTTCAATTAATCAACCTAGGGTTAGGCGTTAGTCGCCTCGAGAGAGGGTTAATATACATTAGAGAATCTTACGGATCAAGTCAAACGAATAAATAAATGCAGTTCGTGAGAGTTAGATAACAAGTGAAGTCTAGGCGGATTCTTCCTTGGGTATTGTTTTAATCAATTGGTTTTTCCCACAAGTATTTCCCTAATTTCATTCTTTTTGTCTCATCGTCTTTAGCTTAGTAGTTAGTTAATTTTCTAGATTAAACTGATTCACTTCAATTTTAAGGCTAAATAATAAAAAGAAAGTTAGTATTAGTACTTTCAGTTCCTTTGGGTTTGACAATCCGGTCTTGCCACTAAGCTATACTACTGTTCAATAGGTACACTTGCCTCAATCATTGTCATAGTTAGTTTTTAGGCTCGATCATTGATCGCTGTGATTTCAGAGTTTTAAATTTATAATGATCAAACCCGGAACTAACTATAACAACAATTGAGGCAAGTGCACCTATCGAACAAAGAGTATAGCTTAGGCAAGACCCGGATTGTCGAACCCAAAGGAACCAAAAGTACTAATACTAACTTTCTTTTTATTATCTAGCCTAAAATAAGTGAAGTTGTTATTTAATCTAAATTTAACTAACTACTAAGCTAAAGACGCAAAGACAAAAAGAATGAATTGGGGAAATATTGTTGGAAAAACTCGGTTGATTAAGACGATACCCTTAGGAAGAATCCACCTAGACTTCACTTGTTATCTAACTCAACTGCACGATTTATTCACTTGACTTGATCCGTAAGACTCCCTAATGTATATTAAACCCTCTCTCAAGCGAATAACGTCTAACCCTAGGTTGATTAATTGAAATCTCTTTCTAATTAAAACCCCTAGAATTGTATTAACTCGATCTATGGACTCCCATATTAGGTTTCACCCTAATCCGAAAAATCTCGTCACCCTATCTCTAGGCGCGATCAACTCCGCTTTAATTATGCTAGATCTACTCTTAAGCGAGGACTTTTGCTCCTCCACCTAAGCACATCAAACTTGAATCAATATCCCGGAAATATTAACGCAAGAATTAAGAACACATAATTAAGAACAAATCAAGTATTTATCATATAGTTCAAACAAACGATAACAAGATTCATCTAAGTTTCATCCCCTTCTGTATCCAAGGGTTTAGTTCATAATGATAAAAGAAAACATCTCGTAAGAAAAGATAAAACAAAACATAAGAAATCCCTAAAACCCCCTGAAGGAATTGAAGGAGAGATCCGCCGTCTTAAGTAGAATTCCGGCTTCTTGAGGTGGATCAACTGGCTATCTTCGAGTGTTTCCCACAAATCTTACCTTTTCTCGGCTCCTTGGCCTAGCTCACCGCCCCCCTTCTAGGTTATACTTAAGGTGTTTATATAGGCTTTTGAAATAGGTTTCTTTGCCCCTAAGTATCCTTTTCCGAGTGAAATTGCTCTTCTCCACGACAGGGACACGGCTATAGCACACGCCCGTGTGAATTGTCTTTAGGCCGTGTTTGGACTATTAATGAGGTGACACGCCCGTGTGAATCGTGATCAGGCCGTGTTCTAGTCTATCAAGGAGACACGGCCGTGTTGGCTCAAGTCCAGGCCGTGTCAATTTTTACTTTGGCCCAATTTGGTCCGTTTAGAACCCGTTTCTCGTTCTTTCCATCCTCCGGTGCTTTTTTGAGTATAAAACATGAAAAGAAAGGATTAAGAGCACCTTTTTACATAAATCAAGGGATAAATCATCCAAAATTATGTTAAATGTGGGATTAAAATATGTTACTTTTATGGTTTATCAATCATTCTCATTATAAATTTTAAGACTATGACACACCGATCAATTGTCGATATCTATTTTTGTACTTTGAGGACAATGTACATCTTAAGTGTGGGGAGGTGTCAACAATACTGAATTATGCCTTGTTCTTAAGTAATTTTCTCATATTACTATTAGAATGAAACTTCTATTGTTTTATGACTTTCATTGATATGTTTTAGATTAAGTCATAGATAATTGTGCATTAATGGTTTAAACTTTAAGACATTAGAGAATCAAGCATGATAAGTCTATTTTCAGAATAAAATTAAAATTTTTAGGTTGTTTTCCTAAATTTAAATATTACTTTGAAGTTTGAAATTTGCAAGGTTGACATCAAAAACCATAATTTTTGTGAGATTTTGAGCCTTTTAGAGCATATTCTCTTCTTGCTCACTTTATTGATTATGAGTGTGTCAATATTGATTTGTTATTCTAGAACTTGCTTCGATTATGTATGTCGAGACCACACATTTGATTTGATATACTGAGATGATAAAGGCACCTAGGTTTTAACCCACTTATTCCATTAAAAGCCTACCTTCATAATTAACCCCTAGTGAACCCCTTTGAAGCCTAATCAACCGTTTCTTGATATACCATGAATATTAACTCGAAACCCAGTTATTTGATTTGTTATCCCCATTTTTCTTAACTCCCCTTTTATCGATATTTGATTTGATCAGTTGCCTAACTACATTCTTTATTTCAGTGGTTAAATTCCTCTTATATCATGTACTTGTTCTTAATCCTAAAAAAAAAGTTGGAAATTTATTCATTATTAGCTTAAGCAGTTAATTTTACATTTTGAGAAGAAGCTCGTGTTATTAGTGATAAGTTTTCAATTGATGTAATTATTCAGTATTAGTCCAATTTTTCTAGTTAGGTAAATTGTCAATTCAATATCGATTCTAACCCTCTAATTCAGCCTTTATGCACACCTGTAACTGATCGCTTTAAATCAGAGTTTTAAAATTTATAAAAGAATTATCGAACCTGGAAACTAACTCTGACAACGATTAAAGGCAAGTGCACCTATCGAACAGTAGTATAGTTTAGGCAACAACGGATTGTCGAACCCAAAGGAACTAAAAGTACTAATACTCACCGTCTTTTTATTATTTAGCCTTAACATAAAGTGATGATGGTTTAAACTAAAACTAGTCTACTTACTAAGCTAAGATGCAAAGACAAAAAGAATGAATTCGGGAAATAACTTTTGGGAAAACTCAATTGACTCAAACGATACCCTTAGGAAAAATCCACCTAGACTTCACTTGTTAATTAACCTTGAACCATATGATTTATTTACTTAGTTTGATCCGTGAGACTCCCTAACGTACATTAAACCCTCTCTCGAGGCGAATAACATCTAACCCTAGGTTAATTAGTGAAACTCTCGTTCGCTTATAATAACCCCTAGAATAGCAAATGAATCGATCCGTGGACTCCCATATTAGGTTTCACCCTAATCCGCAAAATCTCGTCACCCTATCTCTAGGCGTGCGATCAACTTCGCTTAATTATGTTGGATCTACTCTTGGCGTGTGGTCTATTCCTCATCCACCTAAGCACATTAGATTTGGATTACGTTCACACAATTAAGAACAAACTAAGTTATTATCATATAATTCAAATAATCAAATAACAAGATTCATCATAGGTTTCATCTCTTCGGGTATCCAGAAGGTTTAGTTCATAATAATAAAAGACAACATCTCAAGAGAAAAGATAAAACAAAACATAAGAAATCCCTAAAACCCGAAGGAATTGAAGAGGAGATCCTCCGTCTTGAGTAGAATTCCGGCTTCTTGAGATGGATCAACTGGCTATCTTCGAGTGATTCCCACAAATCTGACCTTCTCGGCTTGGCCTCTTGGCCTAGCTCTCCGCCCCCCTTTCAGCTGGTACCTAGGGTGTATTTATAGGCTTTTGAAACACGTTTCTTTCTCTCTAAGTATCCTTTCCCGAATGAAATTGCTCTTCTCCACGGCAGAGGCACGGCCATGGTACATGTCCGTGTAAATCATGGCCAAGCCGTGTTCAACACTGTTGAATGAGGCACGGCCGTGTAAGTCGTGGTAAGGCCGTGTTCTAGTAGGAATGTTGGCACGGCCGTGTGGCTTGAAGTCCAGGCCATGCTGATTTCGTGGCTTGGCCCAATTTGGTCCGTTTTAAGCCCGTTTCTCGTTCTTTTCGTCATCGGGTGCTTTCCTGAGTATAAGACATGAAAAGAAAGGATTAAGAGCACCTTTTTACATAAATTGGGGCTTAAATCATCCAAAATCATACTAAATGTGGGCTTAGAATATGTTACTTTTACGGTTTATCAAATACCCCCACACTTAAGCTTTTGCTTGTCCTCAAGCAAAATTCTCAATTTACAATTAAAACGAACTTTCCTCAATTCATAATAGTCATTGATAGTGTCTCATCATAATTCATAGATAATTTATACATGGATAATTCAATTCAAAGTGTCCTAAAAATTTAAACAGTATAAGTCATAGATTTTGTAGCTCGAAAACATAGGCGTCTCCCCTTATCTAGATAATTACCTTTAATTTGAAATCGACAAGGATTAACATCCTTACAAAAGATTCACTCAAATCACTCAAAGTGTTTAAGGTTCACAATTAGGCACTCAAAGGTCGAACATAAAGAGTTAATCCCATAGGCTTGTATGAAAATCAAATCTCCACCACTGAAATATGAGATGAAAACACAAATCAAAAGGTCTTTGTTAGGGTTGTAACGGGGCTAGTGTTAAGGTATGGAGTAAGGCTGAATTAGAGGGTTAGAATCGAGATTGAATTGACAAATTACCTAACTAAGAACTAATGAACTAATAATAACTACATCAATTGAAAACTAATAGAACTTAATAATACGAGCTTCTCCTTCGATATTTGGAATTTATGTATAAGCTTATTTAATCACCTAACTAATAATGAATAATGGATATACTTCATTTTTTTTTTAAGAACAAACTTAAATACATAATTACTGAAATAAAAACATAGTTAGGCTATTAATCAAATCAAATCTCGATATAAGGGTAGTCAAAAGGAATGGTGATAACAAAAACAAAGGGGTTCTGGGTTAATATTAGTGGTTATGTCAATAAATAGGATAGTTAGGATTAAAAGGGGTTCACTAGGGGTTAATTTGTGAAGGTAGGCTTTTAGTGGAGTAAGTGGGTTAAAACCTAGGTGCCTTTATCATCTCTGTGTATCAAATCAAACAAATGTGGTCTCGACATGTATAATCGATGCAAGTTCTAGAATAACAAACCAGTGTTGACATACTCATAATCAATAAAGTGAGCAAGAAAAAGAATTTATGCTCTATAAGGTTAAAAAACTCACAAAAATTATGGGTATTTTGATGTCAACCTCGTAAATTTCAAAATTCAAGGTAATATTTAAACTCAGTTCGACAACCTAGCAAATTTTTAATTTCTGAAAAATATACTTATCATGCTTGATTCTCTAGTATTCTTAGAATTTAATTATCAATGCACAATTATCAATGACTTAATCTAAAACATATCAATAAAAATCATAAATCATCGAAATTTCATCCTAATTAGTAATATGAGTAATTTACTTTCAAACAAGACTAAATTCGTGGATTTAAGTTAGGTATCTTTTAGGTTGTTCACCCCCACACTTGAGATGTACATTGCCCTCAATGTACAAAAATATATAATAACCTTGTAATAAAATCATCAGATATGGGGATAAGTGAAAACTTCCTGAATTTTGGATGATTCCTTGGGAGGAGATTGTGCCTTTGGTGGTGGTGATGGACCGTCCGGATGACGAACTGCGCTTAGATGAAGAAATTGGGAGGCTCGTGGAGAATTAGCCAGGATCATTAAGACATAATTAAAGTAAACTAAATATAAAATTAAGGACAAGGAAGATAAAGAGAAGGAGACTAAGAAGAAAACTAAAATTAAAAGAAAAGATGAATGGACTGGGAGGTCCTTATTGTTGGGTGTGATTTCTAAGGCTGAGGTTATGGTGGTGGTGGTGGCGTGATTCCCAAGCAGCCTTTAGAACCTAAAATTAAGAGATTAAGATAAAATAAGCTAAATTAAGTAGAAGAGAAGTAAAGATAAGGAAAATAAAGGAGAAGATAAAAATAAAAGAACAGATAATTGGTCTCAAAGACCCTTGGCTTGTTGTTTGGATGAAGCTACCGGCATAAACTCATGTGAATCGGTCTCCTTTGAGGAGACTGTGATTGGCCTTTTACGCTTCCTTTCCATGGATATGATATTGTTGTGGCTCAAGAGTTTAAGGATTTATTAGGAAAAAGGAAAAAGAAAGAGGGAAAAAAGAAAGAAAAAAAGAAAGACAGAAAAAAAAAGGAGAAGAAAGAAAGAAAGTGGGTTAAGAAAAGAAAGGAGAAGGGTATGGTGTTTAAATAAACTTTCAGATCTGGCAGTTTCCCATGCCCGTGGGTTGAGGGTGTGTCGATTCACATGGCCGCCTCGCACGGCTGTGCTCTAGGGCATGTTGGTTCCCCACGCTCGTGTCTAGCCTGTGTTTGACAAGTCAGTATATTGGCACGATTATCCAGCACGGGCGTGTTTAGCCCGTGGTTGGAAAGTCAGTAGCCTCACACGGCCGTAAAGCACGGTCGTGCCACTTTGTCGTGCTCGTGGGGTAGTAGTTGGGTCCGTGATTCTGAAAATCTGTTTTGCCCTGACATGTACCTTCTCTGCTCTGTTAGTTCAAAGCGTCAGAGTACCCACATGGCCACGCCACGGCGTGTGTAAGGCCGTGTGGCACGGAATTCTCGCACTTGGTTAGTTGGTTGTTAGTTGCTAAAAAGGAAGATAAAAGGAAAATTACGATAAACTGAATATATAAAAAATACTAGTATTAGTGCTCTGGGTTGCCTCCCCGAGAAGCGCTGCTTATAGTCTTAAGCTAGACTCTCTTCTCGTTTGCATCTTCACGGTGGTTTGAGGAGTTGGAAGTCCTTCCTCATGTTATTATCTGTATCCTCGTGAAAAAATTTAAGTCGAGATGCGTTTATAGTAAAAGTACCAAAAGTAGGATTATCGACCTGATTGTTTTTCGTGTGGGAAAACACTGGTTACCCTAAAAGATATTTCTTTGTTTGTACAGTGGTCCGGATGAGATATTCGAGGATTTACTGATCTAACGAAGACTTGGTCCCCTATTTTGAAGTGATTTGTTGTTCCTATTAGCTCTTTTGGGGGCTCCTTCTGGTTTTATCTCGTGTGGTTCCGGTTCTTCGTCATGTATCCCTAATTTTTCCTTGAAGTGTGTCTCCCACTCGTCTAGATCATCGAACGGAATCCCTCGATCTTCATGAGTTATTTCTTTGTTAGCATGGGGTTTAGGATCAGGTTCAGTTGTATTCTTTGGTGGTGCTTCTTGAAAATAAGGGTTAACCGAATGGTTATTAGTAGAATTTACGTTCTCACCTTGATTACTCGATGTTCTAGCCGAGTCGAGAGCCTTGATGGTGACTGTCTCATTACCTACACAAAGTATGAGTTCTCCTGCATCAACATCAATTTTAGTCTTGGTGATCGCTAAAAGGGTCTTCCTAAGATTAGGGGATCGAATTATCCTCATCCATGTCTAAGACAACAAAGTCTCATGGGAAAATGAATCATCGATTTTCACAAGAACATCTTCGATAATACCCCTAGGAATTCTAATTGATTTTATCAGCTAATTGAATGCTCATCCTAGTTTGTTTGGGTTTCCCTAGACCTAATTGTTTAAACAATTTATAAGGCATGACATTTATGCTTGCCCCTAAATCAGCTAACGCATTATCAACAGTTAGTCTACCAATTAAACATGGAATTGTGAAACTCCCTAGATCTTTTAGCTTTTGTGGTAGCCTATTTTGGAGAATTGCTGAGCACTTTGCGTTAAGTTCCACATGTGACGACTCGTCTAACTTCCGTTTGTTTGTCGAAGCTCTTTTAAAAATTTCCTAGAATCGCATCCGCGATGAGCTTCAAGTAATGGTAAGTTAATATGTAATTTCTTTAAGAGTTTAAGAAACTTACCGAATCGTTTCTTACGTGTCGTCTCTTCTTAATGCCTCAGGGTAAGGTACGCGAGGTTGGTACTCCTTGATTATCGATTTTGGCTTGTCTTGTGTTACCTCAACTTTACCTTTTTCTACCTCGTTTCCTTGTGTTGGACTGGGTTCGTCTACTTCTTCGCTTTCTTGAGCTGTTATGGCTTGGATTTGCTCATTTGGATTAATTTCAGTATTACTTGGTAGACGCCCTTGCGGTTGTTTGGATAATAGCTTTGCAATTTCTCCGACTGACTGGGTAATTTCCCCGATTGCCTTTGTAAGTCCTCCAACTTGGTTCTCGATCTTTTTGATCGATGTTTGTTGGGTATCGAGTGTTACCTCATTTTTTTGGAGACGGGCTTCTGTGGATGCTATGAATTTGTTCAACGTCTCTTCAAGACTCGGCTTCTTTTCTTGTGGATAGGGCTGATTTTGGAAATTTTGAGGAGGTTGTTGTCTTTGATTTCCTTGATTTCCTTGTCCTCCCCACGAAAAATTTGGGTGGTTCCTCCAACCTGGATTATAATTATTACTATATGGGTTATTATTAGATCTGAAATTGTTACCTATATAGTTCATCCATTCGCTCTGTGTCCGGTTGGTAGGGTGGGTACTCAGGATTCGCTCTGAGCTTCTACTTGCGTCGCATTGCATGACTGGATGTACCGCAAAGAACACAAACTATCAATCTTCTTATTCATCAATTCTACCTAATTTGATAGCATGGTTCTCTGCGTCGAGGTTGTAAACTCCTTTGTTTTTGTTGGCCTTGTTCTTGTAACTTGCCACCGATAGTTATTCAATGACATCTTTTCAATAAACTCGTAGGCTGCCTCAAGAGTTCTATTATTCAGGGTTCCACTGGCGACTGAATCAATTAATTGCCTCGTTGAAGGATTCACACCGTTATAAAAAGTTTGGACTTGGAGCCACAAAGGTAAACCATGGTGCGGACACCTTCTCAAGAGATCCTTATATCTCTCCCATGCATCGTATAATGTCTCTAAATCCATCTGTACAAAAGAAGATATATCATTACGTAATTTGGCCGTTTTGGCCGATGGGAAATATTTTAATAAAAAAATTTCGGTCATTTGTTCCCATGTAGTGATTGACCCTCGTGGTAACGAGTTTAACCACTGTTTAGCTTTATTCTTTAATGAAAAGGGAAATAACCGAAGACGTAGGGCATCATCGAAACGCCATTTATTTTGAAGGTATCACGTAAACTCTAAAAATTAGCTATATGAGCGTTTGGATCTTCGTCCTGTAAACCATCAAATTGAACAAACTGTTGAATCATTTGTATAGTGTTAGGCTTTAATTCAAAATTATTAACAGCTATAGCAGGCCTAACAATACTAGATTCGGCTCCTGTTAAATGAGGTTTAGCATAATCAAACATAGTACGAGGAGCATTATTTTCTCCCACATCTTGTGGTGGAAGATTATTTTCATCCATCCCTTCAGTAGGATTGGATCTGTCTTCTCGCTCTCCTTGGTAATTTAGGGCTCGCCTAATTTCTCTGCGATTTCTTCGAGCGGTAGCTTCAATATCACTGTCGTATTCTAAAGGTCCTCTCGGGTTCCTTCAAGTCATAAACTAGAGGTACCTGCTAGGAAAAGAAAGAAAGAAAGTTTAGCAAATTTAAAATTAAAACTAGAAATAAAAATAATGGCTAAAGTAATAAAAATAGAGTTTTTTTAATATTTTAGTTCCCCGGCAACGGCGCCAAAAACTTGATCGCTGTAAATCAGAGTTTTAAAATTTATAAAAGAATGATCGAACCTGGAAACTAACTCTAACAACGATTAAAGGCAAGTGCACCTATCGAACAGTAGTATAGTTTAGGCAACAACGGATTGTCGAACCCAAAGGAACTAAAAGTACTAATACTCACCGTCTTTTTATTATTTAGCCTAAATATAAAGTGATGATGGTTTAAACTAAAACTAGTCTACTTACTAAGCTAAGACGCAAAGACAAAAAGAATGAATTCGAGAAATAACTTTTGGGAAAACTCAGTTGACTCAAACGATACCCTTCGGAAAAATCCACCTAGACTTCACTTGTTAATTAACCTTGAACCATATGATTTATTTACTTAGTTTGATCCGTGAGACTCCCTAACGTATATTAAACCCTCTCTCGAGGCGAATAACGTCTAACCCTAGGTTAATTAGTGGAACTCTCGTTCGCTTATAATAACCCCCTAGAATAGCAGTAAATCGATCTGTGGACTCCCATATTAGGTTTCACCCTAATCCGACAAAATCTCGTCACCCTATCTCTAGGCGTGCGATCAACTCCGCTTAATTATGTTGGATCTACTCTTAGGCAGGGTCTATTCCTCCTTCACCTAAGCACATTAGATTTGGATTACGTTCACACAATTAAGAACAAACTAAGTTATTATCATATAATTCAAATAATCAAATAACAATATTCATCATAGGTTTCATCCCCTTCGGGTATCCGAAGGTTTAGTTCATAATAATAAAAGACAACATCTCAAGAGAAAAGATAAAACAAAGCATAAGAAATCCCTAAAACCCCCTGAAGGAATTGAAGAGGAGATCCTCCGTCTTGAGTAGAATTCTGGCTTCTTGAGATGGATCAACTGGCTATCTTCGAGTGATTCCCACAAATCTGACCTTCTCGGCTTGGCTTCTTGGCCTAGCTATCCGCCCCCCTTTCAGCTGGTACCTAGGGTGTATTTATAGGCTTTTGAAACATGTTTCTTTCTCCCTAAGTATCCTTTCCCGAATGAAATTGCTCTTCTCCACGGCAAAGGCACGGCCATGGCACACGCCCGTGTAAATTGTGGCCAAGCCGTGTTCGACACTGTTGAATGAGGCACGGCCGTGTAAGTCGTGGTAAGGCCGTGTTCTAGTAGGGAATGGTGGCAGTGCGTGTGGCTTGAAGTCCGTGCCGTCTTGATTTCGTGGCTTGGCCCAATTTGGTCCGTTTTAAGCCCGTTTCTCGTTCTTTTCATCATCGGGTGCTTTCCTGAGTATAAGACATGAAAAGAAAGGATTAAGAGCACCTTTTTACATAAATTGGGGCTTAAATCATCCAAAAGCATACTAAATGTGGGCTTAGAATATGTTACTTTTACGGTTTATCAGTAACCCAAGCCCCATTACAACCCTTTTTAAGACCTTTTGATTTGTGTATCATCTCATTTTATAGTGGTGGAAATTTGATTTTCATGCAAGCCTATGGGATTAACTTTTCATTTTTGACTTTTGAGTGCTTAAATTGAACCTTAAACACTTTGAGTGATTTGAGTGAATCTTTAGTGAGGATGTCAATTCTTATCGATTTTGAATTAAAGGTGATTATTTAGGTAAAGGGAAACACCTATGTCTTCGTGCTATAAAAAATTTGACTTGGATTATTTGAATCTTTAGAACTCTTTTAGTTGAATTATCAATGTATAAATTATCTGTGAATTATGATGAAACGTTATTGATGAAAATTATGAATTAAGGAAGTTTAATTTTAATTGTGAGTTGGAGATTTTGCTTGAGGACAAGCAAACGCTTAAGTGTGGGGATATTTGATAAACCAAAATTTACACATATTTTAACCCTATGCTTGGCTTATTTTTGGATGAATTCTCATTAGATTTGATGAATTCGATGCTCCTAATCCCTTAATTTCATGTTTTACATTCAGGAGAGCTTAGGGAGTCATAAAGAATGAGAAACGGGCTAAAAAGGGACAAAATGGGCCTACCTTAGAAACCAACACGACTTGGGCTATCAAACACGGCCGTGTGTTACGAGCAGAATCGAACACGGCCTGGATCAACGTACATGGGCAAACCACACGGTCGTGTATGGCAAGCAGATGCGAACACGGTCCTAGGCTATCGACACGGGCGTACCACACGGGCGTGTCCCTGCCGAACCCGAGTTAAATTCTATTCTGAAAAGGCTACTTGTGGGCCAAGAAAGACGTTCCAAAGCCTATATAAACTCCCTAGGGGGTAACCTAAAGGGGGACGCAGAGTAGAAGGCAGAAAATACTCGAAGACAGCCATCAGGAGCAGTTCGGAAGAAGGATCTCCTTCAAGACTGAAGATCTCCCATCAAGTTCTTTAGAAGTTTTTGGGTTTTCTTATGTTTTGTTGTTTTTCCTATTCTATGATGTTTCCCTCTATCAGTATGAACTAAATTCCTCAAATACCTAAGGGGATGAAACCTATGAAAGATCTTATTATTATTTGATTTATAAGATAAATACTTGTTCTTAATCTTAATTGTGAGTTCTTATTCTTGTTTTGATAATTCGGGTTATTGATTCAAGTCGAATGTGCTTATTTAGAGGAGCAAAAGTCCCTGTTTAAGAGTAGATCAACACAATTAAGCGGAGTTGATTGCAACCCTAAAAATAAGGCGACGAAAATCTGCCAGATTAGAGTCAAATCTAATAAGGGAATCCATATATCGAGTTAATGCGATAATAGGGGTTTTAATTAGAAAGAGATTTCAATTAATCAACCTAGAGTCAGTTGTTTTTAGTCTTGAGAGAGATATTAACATAAATCAGGGATTTCTACGGATTAAGTCAAGTGAATAAATCATATGAATCAAAAGTAATAAGTGAAGTCTAGGTGGATTCTTCCTTAGGTATTGCCTCCATCACATAAGTTGTCTAAAAGTATTTTCCTAATTCATTCTTTGTCGTGTTTTAATTAATTAGTTTTAGTTTAAAAAGAAGTCACTCCAATTTTTAGGCTAGATAATAAGAAGATAGTAATTACTAGTACTCTTGGTCCTTGTGGATACGATATTACCGGTCTTACCATAACTATACTATATAACGATAGGTGCGCTTGCCTTTATTGTGGTCATAGTTAATTAGAGGTACATCAATATATATGAACAAAATGAATATATATATAAGTCGATGGCCTCCTTGTTTCTTGTCACTTTGCTCCTTTTTGAATGCCTGGGTTCAACTTTTTGAAATAGCATCGTCCTGATCGATCAATCAAAAAGGCCACAAAGTCCCAAACAAAAACTGATTTACTTCTTTTAATGCAAATTGCGAAAAAAGCCCACCATTCCAAAAGTTATCTTCAAAGGTGGTATAGCTTTCTAAGACAAGAGACTAGTCAACAACAACAACAACAAAAATTATGGTCACCCTTTGCGCTTTCATGCATATTTGTATACAGCTCACCTCACATATATAGCTCTTCTACCTATGCATCTTCTTAACCTTGCTCTCTCTACTAATTAATGTTTCTGCATGTTAAAAGAGGACAATTATTCTTTTTATTCATTTCAACTTATAACAAGGTTCGTTTTTGTTCACGACTAGTCTCATTCTATCATATTGTTTCTTGTGTACCTTATATGACCAGATTTTTTATACTTTATTCCCTTGCAATTAATGCGGATTTTGGATGTTTCTTCCTTCTTATATCTATATATTTTGTATCGGGTTTAAGAATTTGTCAATATCTGATGGTTGTATTTTGGTGCATTTAATGCTGTCTCAGTGAATTTTCTATTCTTGCTTTAAACCAACTTGGGGGTATCACCAATTCACCATGCCTCAAGTAAAATGGCGGGGTAAGGGTTCGTATCTCAACCAGTTTGAGTTCATGGAAGCAACTCACAAACGCTCCAACAGGTATATGTCTGAATCTCCAATATATCATCTTTATTTCATTTGTCTTCTTCTCTTTTATTACTCTTAAAAACCTTTATAACTTTTGGGTAAAATGTTGCATTGCATGCCTATGTTTCCACCTTCACCCTCACAGAGACTTCTTAAAAGCTTGCTTGAGATGAAATAAATATTTGCAAAACATCAGCTAACCGATCTGTTGTATTGTCAGTGATCCGCTTCAGAAGAAAGTCAAGAAGAACAAGTTAAACACAATCTTTGAAGCTTCCAATCCCCATGTAAGAATTCCATACCCTTGCGCTCCTCTTGTTTCTAGTATACATCTCTTAGTTGTTTGATTATATATGGTTTTGTTACACAGAAGGAAGTGGGACAAATGAAGGGCCATGTTGAAGCTAAGAAGATTGAAACTTCAAATACTGAGGTTCACAACTCGTTGAAACAAGAGGTACCAATTCAAAAGCTTTTGCAGGTTTGGGACGTACACACAAATCTCAGTTACAATATTTTTCCATCTTTCATATTTCTGCAGATTCTACGACTTGAAGAACGATTGCAGGACCAGTTTGTGGTTCGGAGTACATTGGAGAAGGCATTAAGCCATAAGCCTTTTACCTATGATGCAGCAGTAGAAAATTTAATCCCCAAAGTAAATTGCATTAGTTTCCTTAATTATTTTCATTTATAAGTAACTTCTTTTTTTCCTTTAGTTAGTTAGATTCAATTAGTACTTCATTCATGATATGATAATATACCAGGCTGCCAAGGAACTTATCAAGGATATTGCAGTTTTAGAACTGGAAGTTGCCTACTTGGAGAAATATCTTCTATCATTGTACCGTCAAAAATTTGATAAAACATTCTTGTCTTTAAAGTCCATAGATGAAAATTTGAAACCAACCTCAATGGCACATAAAGAAATGTTTCAAGAGGTTCAGACACATGACTTCATGTCTGGTGATCTGGTCTCCACTCGAAATTCAATCGGAAATCCTCCAAAGGAATGCGACGATGTTTGGGGTGCTGAGAAACTGTTAGATTCAAGCATTTATCGGAGTAATTCTTCGCTCTCCCAACGAACGGCATATTCAGTTAATTCTCCACAACGAGCTGTGGCTAGAGCTGAAGAACTATACCATTCTCTGCCTTTGTCCATGTTGGAGGTAAAATCGAATCAATGTGAATTCCATTTTAAATGGCTTTTGACAGCAATGCTTATGATGTTTTGATTTCCAGCAAGCTCAGATGGATACTTCAAATGGATTCAGCTTGGCAGAGCATTTAGGAACCAATATTAACGATCATGTGACTGAAACATCAAACTGGCTCTCTGAGGAGATGGTTAAGAGCATTTCAGCCATATATTGTGAACTTGCAGACCCACCTTTGATAAACCATGATTACTTGCCTTCTCCTATTTCACATTCATCCCCTGCTGATGTTGTTACTTCACAAGGTCAAGGTGATACTAATATGTGGAGCCCAAAGTGTGGGAAATTTTCATCCTTCAACTCACATTTTGACAACCCTTTCAGCATTGGGGAACCTAAGGATTTCAGTGGACCTTACTACACAATGGTGAAGGTCCAATGGATCCATAGAGATAATAAGAAGTTACAGGATATTGAACATAAGCTCCAATATTATAGGTGAAATTCTTTATCTATCCCATAGACAATTTTTTATTTCTCATGTCAGTTTTAACGTAAGAATCTAAATCTAGTGTTTTATAGGTCACTTGTCTACCAGCTAGAAGATGTTGATGTTAGAAGGATGAAACATGAAGAGAAGCTAGCTTTCTGGATTAATGTGCACAATTCTCTGGTGATGCATGTAATGTTTCATCTTCTTTACATTCAATCCTCTCTTTTTTTCATATCTTTTCCCAATAAGTTCCTTGGGCAAATGCGACACATTTCGTTCTTACAGGCGTTTCTGATTTACGGCATTCCAAAAAACAATCTGAAGAGATTCTCATTATTACTCAAGGTGAGCAAAGCTCTTTCTGGTTAATTTAACAAATGATCATGGGATGGATGTTTGCTATTGCATTCACAAGCCTATGTATGATCCAGGCTGCCTATGATGTTGGGGGGCAGACCATAAACATAGACACAATACAGAGTTCTATTCTAGGATGCCGATTGCCTCGTCCTGGACAGGTACTATTCATTCCCTGAAAATTTTATCCACTTATGGGACTATTCGTTTGTGTTGACACTGATGAAACTGACATCTAACATCTGCTTGCAGTGGCTTCGGTTTTTGTTTCCTTCAAAGACCAAATTTAAGGTCAGAGATCCTCGAAGAGCTTACGCAATCGAATCACCAGAACCTCTTCTGTATTTTGCACTTTCTTCAGGAAGTTATTCGGACCCTGCGGTACACTGTTTGCCTTAAATTAGTTCATATTATATGGCTGCAGGGTATTTAAAATGTTAGTTCTTAATTTATATCATTTACTTATGATGACACTCTAGGTACGTATATATACACCCAAGGGAGTGTTCCAGGAACTGGAAGTTGCAAAAATGGAGTACATCCAGGCAAATTGGAGTGTGAACAAAGAAGAGAAAATTCTATTACCAAAACTTATGGAGTATTTTGCAAAAGATTCAAATGTTGGCTCAGCTGGTTTGTTGCAGATGGTAGAGCAATTCATGCCTGATTCAGTGAGGAAGAATCTTCAGCCGAGTTGCAAGAGGAAAACTGGGAAAAGCATTGAGTGGATCTCCCACAACTTTGCATTTCGATATCTATTTTCAAAAGAATTACTTCACTGATTTTATATCTGGGAAAAGCATTGAGTGTAGAAGGTTGGATTTTGGAATGACAGATGAATCATAACAGCAACTTTCTCAAACCCCCCCTTGGTTCCAATCTTCAGTTCAGTTTGGTTTATGCAATAGAGAATGAGGATCAAATGAGCTGAAGAAACAATCTCCATTCACAAGGTTGTGATTTGGCTGTCATTCCTAATTGTGTTTCAAGTTCTTGTATGCACCTAAATGCTAGAGAATTGACTGTGTATAATATTATATTGCAACTGAAAACATCTTCATAGTTTTTATGATTAGATACAAGTGTTTTCATCTTCTTTTTTTAAAATAGAACAAGAGAAGGGGATGGAGATGATAGGATTCAAACTCAAACTTTAAAAATGTTATCTATTAATCGTATAGATAAATTGGAACTAAACATGGGTTCATAAAGTGTTCTTAACTTTAAATGTTCAGGCTTGTGGACAAGATTCAAATATCTTTCCAGCTAAAGAAAAGGAAATGTGAAACAACAGCTTACAGTCTGAGTTCATTGAAAAACTTCATAATAGTATCAATGACTCTTTATTCATTTCCATGAATGAAAACAAGAATAGGCCAGATTATGTAAAGCCTAATCTAGAAATGCACCATTTTATTCGAGAAGAGAAGGAAAAATGAAAAAACGAGTAGGTTTATCATCCACCTCGCAGGTGGCAGCATAGGAACCATAGGTGCCAAAGGCAGAGAGCCCACATAATCTTGTTTTGCAAAGTAGAGGTTAGAGTTGTTTGCTCTTCCAAATTGCTTTTGGGGCTTTGGGTTTATTAGCCCAATTTCTTGGCCTTATGCTGCACCCCCCCAACAGAGAAAAAAAAAAGAAAAAGAAAAATTAAATGAAAGGACCATGGTCTAAGCATGGATAAGCTGAGATTCTTCTCTCCCTCCATTTTCAGACCCCCTTCGGTCTCTTAACAACCAAAGCCCATTTTCCTCTCAGTTTTTTTTCTTTTTCCTTTTATTTGTGATTTAAATTCAACACGTTTTACTACTACTAGCAACAGGAAAACAGGGTGAGAAAAAAAAGGGGGGAGAGTGAGGAAGGGAAAGAAATGGAAGAAGAGGGAGTAGGGTTAGCATTAGCAAGAGCTACAGAGCTGAGATTGAAAATCAGCAACTGCATCACAAAAGCCACCTCCGGAAACCCTGTTTCTCCCTACAAACAAAGCCAAGGAAAACAAACTGATAAAAATGCTAGCTTGAATGGAGACAAACCCCATCAAACTCTCGGTGGAGCTGATGATGAAGAAGAAGCAGAAGAAACTACCGAGAGACTTTTGGATATTCGAGATGCCCTTGAATCACTTGAAGCCCAGCTCCTTGCTTTACAGGTTTGTTAACCTCAAATATCTTAACTTTTCCCTCCCCATTTTGTTATATATTGGGTTCGTATGTTATAAACCCTCGGCCCTTGAATGACCCTGATTTTATTTCGTTCTTGTAACCCTGTTATAGACATGTATGCATGTGAATATATATAAAACTAAAGGAAAAATTGAAAATTACCCGTGGGATCCTAATTTCGACTCCAATTTTTTATGCTATGGAACTTAAGAACAAGTCAAAAATGGTTAATGATGATTGTTTGAAATGTTTAGAAATTGTGTAGTCGAAGATACGGGTAGGCTTGTATTGCATTTTTTGGGTCAGAGATTAATCTTGGTTTTATCTCTTCTACCTATTTATAGATTAGTGCCAATTGGTCTGGTCTTTTGCCTACTGATTGCACCTACATTCTTTGTGGTCTTTTTCTTTTTTTTTTGGGTAGAACCAAGGTATCATTCATGTCGGTTCTGTTTTATGGTCTATAGAGACTATAATTTATCTTTTCTGGTTTTGTGAGTTTTTTTAGATAGCCTTGTTATAGTAAAACCCTAAAACTAAACTTACTGACTTGGAAATGTTACTTTCTGTATCTATTGAATTAAATCATTTACACCATGTTCCCAATCATTCTAATTTTCCAAAATTAGCACTTTCCATTTTCACAACATATGGTTACATGATTGAGGTCATTCTTTCACTGTTTTTCTGGCGTAGGAGCAAAGTAACTTATTTCTATATGAATTTACTTGTGGAAGAATTGAACTTCCAAGAATTCAAAGCCTTAGTTGTTAGTCTTTTCCTTTCTTTGACTTACATATTGGATTTATGCTTTGCGTGCATAAAAAGGCTATGCGTAGAAATAGATAGATGTTTGTGTTGATAACATTTTTTAAAAAAAAATAACACCATTATTTATCATTATCATTTGAATGGTTTAGAATCTGCAACATCAGCAAAGTTATGAGAAGGAAGTTGCCCTTGCTGAGATTGATTATAGCCGGAGAGTGGTCTTGGAGAAGCTCAAAGAATATCAAGGGAAGGACATGGAAGTGATTCTCGAGGCTTCTGCTTTTGTTAGTAAAACAGTGGAGAACAACAGTGATCTCCTCCTTCCCCCATATCCAAGTCGCCTCCCACGAGCCTTGGTTTTGGATAATGGCTCATTGTCACACTTACAGTCAACATATAAGTCTTCCCCAAATGGGGTTTCCATCAGTGACCCAACAAATGAAGCAAAGAACCCAAAACAACATCAAGATGAATCCAAAAGCTTGAGGAAAGGATTTGGCTACTTCATAGGTTCAGCTGTGAAGACGGTGCTTCCACTTGTTGGTGTAATATACATATTAAGCCTGTCCAATTTTGTGCCGAATCTCGGGAAAGGCAACCATGTGAAGGTTTTTGGCACAAGTCAGCAACGTGCAACTGAAGAGAAGAATTCCAGTGATCCATGTCCACCTGGGAAAATTCTGGTAATGGAGAATGGGGAAGCTCGATGCTTGGTGAAAGAGAGGATTGAAATACCATTTGAGTCCATTGTTTCCAAGCCAGATGTAAATTATGGGTGCGGTTGATTTGATTTCACTTCCTAATGTGTTGATAACCCTACTTTTATTGCTAAATTAGTTGCGATGAAGTTTTACTTGGGTGGTTTTTCATAGTTCTAAATTGAGGTTGATTTATGCGTTTGTGAAATGGGATAACAATGGAAGATATGCATGTACCATCTCCTCCCCCTTCTCAAAGAAAAAAAACAATGGATGGTATGCAGGAAATTGAAGTATGTTTTTTGCTTCCACCTTTCAGCCATCCATTTCCATAACATCAAATCCTCGTCTCAACGAGCTGCAAAGTTTATAGTTTCAGGACAAGCACCACTAAAATAAAACGAGCTGAAATTAGGCCATGTTGCACTAGTGTCGAAATGAAGCGAAGAAAAGTAACCAATTCTGCATCACGAAACATTGAAAAGGGCTCAAAGTAAGTAGTGGGTCTATTGTACACAATTAAACATTTGCAATGGCTACCCAAATTCTTAAAACCCATCATGTCCTTTCCAGAACCTCAAAAGAACCCCTTATTCCTTTGCATTTCTTCTCCTCTTCCGCGTTCCCCGACACCACTTCTCCGCCGTCCGATCAACCCGACCCAATCTCCACCGTCACCTCCATCCTCACCCATAATCGCTCCAAGTCTCGCTGGTCCACCGTCCTCACTCTCTTCCCATCCGGTTTCACCCCTTTCCAGTTCTCCCAAATTACCCTCCAACTCAAAAACAATCCCCACCTTGCCCTCCGCTTCTTCCTCTTCACCCAACACAAGTCCCTCTGTAACCACGACCTCTCCTCCTATTCCACCATAATTCACATCCTCTCTCGTGCTCGACTCAAAACCCGTGCCCGGGAACTCATCCGCCTTGCAATTCGGACCCCAGGTATCGACAATGAACCCACTCATTTCAAACTATTTGAATTGTTAGTTAAAACTTATAATCAGTGTGGTTCTGCCCCGTTTGTTTTCGATTTGTTGGTAAAATCTTGTTTGCAAATGAAACGGCTTGATGGGTCTATTGAGATTGTTAGAATGTTAATGTCTAGAAGGATTAGCCCTCAGGTTTGTACTTGTAATGCTTTGATTTCTGAGGTTTCGAAATGTTGTGGAGCAAGTAAGGGATATGAGGTTTATAAAGAGGTTTTTGGAGTAGGTAATGGTGAGAGTGGAAGTGATGTGAAAAGGGTTTCAAAAGTCCGGCCAAATGTGCATACTTTTAACGCTTTGATGCTCTGTTTTTATCGTGAAGGATTGTTGGAGAAAGTGAGAGAGGTTTGGTGTGAAATGGAGAGCTTAGGGTGTGTTCCAAATAGTTATAGTTACAGTGTTTTAATGGCAGCTTTTTGTGAGGAAGGGAAGGTGAGAGAAGCAGAGGACTTGTGGGCGGAAATGAAAGTTAAGGGATTAGAGCCCGATATTGTGGCTTTTAATACTGTGATTGATGGATTATGTAAAAGTGGAGAGATTATAAGAGCTGAAGAGTTGTTTACAGAAATGGAATTGAATGGAATAAAGGCAACTTGTGTTACTTATGAGAATCTTATTAATGGATATTGTAAAGTTGCAGATATCGATTCAGCTATGTTGATATACAGGGATATGTGTAGGAAAGATTTTAGACCACAGAGTTTAACCGTGGAACTGTTGATTAGAGGACTTTGTGATAAAGGTATGGTACTAGAAGCTCTTGAGATAATGAAGGCAATGAGAGAAGTTGGTGTTTGCCCAACAGGGATAAGTTATGAGCTTTTAATAAAAGGTTTGTGTGTGGACGGAAAGATGGAGGAAGCACTAAAGCTTCAAGCAGAGATGGTGGGGAAAGGGTTTAAGCTGAATCTGGAGATATATGATGCTTTTATAGATGGTTATTTAAGACAGGGTAATGAGGAAATGGTAACAATGTTGAGAAAGGAGGTGTTAGAAACTCAGAAAGAGCAGGAGGGGAATTAGATGTCTACTGTTTTACTAGTTGGAGCGGACCTGTTTGAATAGTGATGGTAAGTTGTTCTTGCAATTTGTATCAGGTTTTGTGCTTTTTGTTGCTAGATGGTGGTTGTCTAAGCTTTATCGAGATTCATTTTGGATAATGCAGGTCAATTGTTGGGAGGATGCTTTAGAAATATTGGTCATGGTGTAAGGGAGGATATCTTTTTCTTTGTGCAAAAAGGATGTAGTCTACTTTGAAGATGGCTCTCTGATATATTCAGTAATAACAAACATAGCAATGTGGCCATGAAGATGTAGGCAGGTCTGAGGTGCTATCGTAATTGAAGTAATAAGCAGTCCAAGTAAGTATTCCCAGCTTCAGAATAGATACATGGTTGTGATAAGAGTACTTGTATGAAATGCAATACTGATGCCAAGCTTTGTTTATTAGAACAAGAATATAGAAATATATTAAATGATTGATCCAAGAAGGGAACTCTATGGTTGCATTATTGATCTTCTTGGAAAGGCTGACAAGCTTTGACGAGGTAGTGAAGTTCATTCAGGAAATGGAATGTAAACCAGATACCCCGAAATGGAAAACTTTGCTTAGTATATGTCTCACACCGAGAGCTCTAAGAAATAAGCTAAGTGCATTAATCCCACGTTGATTGATTCATGGAATAATGGGTTTGAATCCTATTTGATTATAAAAGACATGATGCAGCAAGTTCCTTGAAGGAAGATATGGTCCGTCCAAAGATGAAAAGGGTGAAGGAAAGAACATCCAAAGAGTCCGTCCTTTGTGTTTAACACTAATGCATACACCAAATACATAAAAGTGTTCCCTGCCAATTGATAAATGAGTCAAGCTACTTGTGTATTCAGGCTCGACTAAAAGAATGCGACTAGTTTGTTGTTGGCCAAGCTCAACTTTTTGAATACTCGATTAACATGTAAAGCCGAGTTTGAAAAGATTTTATTTTTATTCTACAAGTACAGTTCAAATGCTGCAATGTGCATTTCTTCCACTGCTTTTTTTTTTTTTTTTTACCACACCCCCTAAAGGGAGTATGCGACCTTGTGGAGTATAAATATTTCATTGCTAACATATCAAGCAATTTTTTCTTTCTAATATTCTATATATAGAGAATAAAATATAATACTATTTGCATTTTTTTGAGTTTTTATTTCAATCTCAAGTTTGTTGCATAATTTTATAATAATAAATTCAAACTGGCTCAATTACTTTTGAAACTAGCTTGAGAACAAAAAAGAAGAAGCTTGAAATGGCAACTCTTTTCAGCTTGACCCTTACTCCTAACTTCCCCTCAAAAAAAAAAAATGCTTAAATCGAATCGATTGGGTATCAATTCAGAAAGAGGGTTAAATTAGTTATCTCTATGAATTGCTCTACATCGAGTTAAAAATTAGTTCTATCGTCAATCTAATTTTGGAAATTTTTAAAAAAAACATCGAAATGAGTAAATAAATATAAATATACTTGAAATGCTAAATCAACAATGAATATGGTTAAATGAATGAAGTATGATCCATGTTGAATCTCATGATGTAAAAAGATCCGCCACAATCTACTATCAGGAAATTGTTGAATGAAGTTAACAGAATAGAAATTGGTTAAGATAGGAGCAGAGAGAAGCATAAAGCTAGCATCAGCAGGCGGATTATGTGTGAAGTGGCAGAATATACTTCAACTAGGTTAAGGTTTTAAACTTTACATGATTGTAACCTATCTTTTATCCCATCTACCTACCTGCCCTTTGTTTCCGCATGGTGATGCTCTCCCAATAAGCTACATTACATTTACCTTGAGACGCAACATTTATAGTATAAAACCTAGAGAAACTTACGAGGAAGGGAGTAACCATAGATTGAGAAGCGCTGAAGCCAAAGACAGAAACCAAGTGAGAAACGCCATAGCAGCTGACAGTTGATATCTACTGCAACACTTTGGAGTGCAATAGGAGCCGCTTGTCTGGAAAAGGAGATCCACCACGCTAGCTGTTGAACATGCTGCGGCTAGCGTCAGAACTGATAACACCTGTCATCACACATTTATTATCACTTTTCACCTCCTTCAAATACCTTCCTCTCCTTGCATAAAAATCTAAGACGCTCAAAAACTGACATATCAATAGCCCACTCACTCATACCCAATCTCCTGCAGCTATTATGAACAATATTCCAGGCTGACGAACAGGGCATTTAACCACTACAGAGTACCCATCCAGCACTGCCAATGTACAACTCCATGGAATCACTAATCCCATGGTTGTTACCAAATAGCTGAAATGAAGAAAAAATTGTTGTTAACAGAGAAGAACCCCAGCAATCAGATTAAATAAAACTATATGACATACCAGAAAGCAGAATAGCTGTAGAACTCCACTCCCAATGACATGAAGAGAAGAGAAGCAGAAGAAAACAGGGTCTGTCCTATTCTCAATGAAAACCCAACACTGGTGCCTAAAGAGCCAGGCACCCCTTCCATGGCCATTTTGTTCTGGAAATTCTCTGCCGACTGGACGGCTTTCATCCCACCACTAAATTCGTCATCTAAACACACCACATGTATATATGATCAGTGATACATGTGATTCCACAATTTCCTATATTGCCGATAAGAAAGTTGATAAATTTAACCGCTGTCAAGTTTTCATGAGCAACCAAGAAGTGATTCACAATATCAACAAACAGAATGTAGCAGAGAGCTTAGAGTTGCTATTCTTATTCTATATATATTATCAACAAATTCATATATACTTTCCACCATTCTTATTCTATGGTCGGTAGGTAGGAAAATGGAAGCATCATGAGATGAGGGCCTAAAAGCAAACCACTTTATCGAGGCCAATAACATTAGGATATCATTAAAAAATGTGAAATTTTCTCATGAAACTAATGTGCATAGGAGTGAAGGAACTTGGATAAGCCGATGCTTTTAAAAGGTAGGGCTGTGGACTTTCCACATGTCATAGCTTTATAGACTTCCTTATTAGTGGGAAAGATGATGTCATTTGCCGCCCCCATTAAGGAAAAATCAGGGTTAAGGTTGGCCTTCAACATCCCCTTCTCTTATGTTGTTGATGGCAAACATCCCTTGGTTGATTACATGAGTGGATCAGTTCATATCTTTTAAACCCTTGTACTATTCCAAGTACCAGCATTTACCCAAATTCCAATAACATAGCTTATAATTTTTTTTACATTGTACATTAACAGGCAGATAGATAGCATATTATTATTTTTTACATATGGCATACCACTAAGGCCCTCCCCCCCCCTTTTTTTTTCTTTGAGATACTCAAATCTTCTCAGTTCCCACTCATTAAAAATTTCTGAATAAGTGAGTGGATAAATGCAGGAATTTAAAGCAGGAAGCATCCAAAATTCATTTATTAGCGTTATCTCTTGCCGGCATCCGTCTTCTGATCTAGGTGCTATCACTTTCAATAGTCAACTCCTAATGGGTAAATCACACAAAACCCCTTTAATTTTACCATTAATTACACTAAAAAAATTTCAATCATTGAGGAACCCTAATATCTTCAACCAATGCATTGAAGATGATGAATTGCGGCATCTAATAGTATATATCAAACGACCTTAAAAAGTAATTTGTTGATAATGTTCAGCTCTTGGTGGTAATAGTGTTAAATCCATTAGGAGTGGTTTGTAGGGTATTGATAAGCTATTGCAGTGGAGTGTGAACAAGAAAAAAGTTGAAGGATGTTGATGTAATATACCCAAATACTAACAAATAGCTTATAACTAGATAAAAGAGAATGAGGACATTACAGGGTACAGCTGATCATATCAACTGCATATGATATGTTTCTGAGTAGCTCATCTGTTATTGTATCTTTTTATTTTCTCAAATTTTATTGATGTGAATAAGAGAAGGGTAATTTAGACCTTCAATAAACTATGTAAATAACATTAAAGCATGGTATGTTTTATATATATATATATATTTATTGTTAGTTGAAATGCAACAATGACACAGTAAAAGGGGAAGGGGAATGTGTAGCTATGATATCCAAAATTAATGTCTCTAATTCTCCATTGAATTCACAGGAGAGAAAGAGAGAACCGAACCGAAGAAACAACATGTAGTCTTGACGCCTCATTTAGAGAGTAGTACTGCATAAAATGAGCAACAGAAAGGAATATTATATAGATCTCACTCACACTGCCCGTTGTGCTTCTTTCATTTCATGGCATGGCGTTTGCTTAGTCAACTATAAATAATAAGAGCAGATGGTAGCGGTCCATGCCCACATGCCAAAACAAAGCAGATGATGTGGGTGGAAAGTACCAAATCCAACCCAAACTCAATCAACCAAAATGTTAGTTTGGAACCCAACCCAAATACCAATATAAACAACCTTTAGTTCAGTTTAACACCAAACTCCCCAACGTCTCTGCCTGCCCTGCATTTAATGACGCTTCTTCCTTTTCCTTTTTTCTTATTTTCTTCCTCCCCCTGTTCTTCTTCTTCAATGTTATTAGGCTGGCAGGCTCAAGTCAAGCGTAAGAAAAGCTCAAAAACCGTGACGTGTCATCTCTATCTCTAGTCAATTTTCTCATTAATTGTCACTCCCCACCTTTCATTAATGCCCCCCCGCCCCTTTTTCGATGCTCCCTTACTTTGCCACAACCCCCCCCCCTTCTCCACCATTAACTCTTTCTTCCCCATTAATTCGACCCCTCCCCCCAACACCAATCTCCAACCGTCCCTTCTCTTCCCTTCTCTCCTCCTCTCTATCCGGCCTTCCACGTGTCCTCTGGGTTTTTCTTGGAACAATTAACTTCTTTTTTTATCTTCTGTTAAACCTCTCCGGTGATAGCAGCGCCTCTGGATCCCCGCATCTGAGCCGACTCGACGAGAAAGCCGCCACACTTGAAGCTGCTGATCTTAAAAACATCGGACTCGCCATCGACTTACTTCTTCTCGACGAGCCTCCGCCGCCGGCGGTAAATCTAACACTTGATTCCGACAATGGAAAAAACCCTCTCCGACGAAAAAATGGCGAAGCTTTGATCCCTCTGTAGCACCTAAACGAGAAAACCCTGGGTTTCATCATTAACGACCCAAACGGAGACGTCCTTCTGCTCCAAAATCCATTCCCTCCTCTCCTGTACCTCCAAGGCGACGCTGTGTTCGGCTCGGTTATCATCCTCTCTGCGGCTAAACTCCTCTCGAACCCAAATGAATATGACCTTTTTAAAACAAAATTAAACCTCTCCTCGCAATTGCTATTCCCGTTCCTTCTTCTGGGTGACGGTTCTTCGGTTATTTCCGTTATGGTGTTATTTGGAAAAGATTGCAGAGGAGTTTCGGTTAGGGACTCCAATGTGTTGTTCTCAAAAACGGGGTCGTCGAGGCTCGGACGGATTCTGGCTGCCATTAACGGAGTAAAAGGAGATTCTGTAGCGAAAATTCCAGCTCTACACAGTGGGCAATTAGCGTGTGATTTCAACCAAACGTCAATGCAATCCACGTGGAAGGCATGCGAGCAAACTGGGAGTGTTCGAACATATTCATTGTCTTCGAACTCCAATAGACAAACGGCACAGTCTTTGGGGCTGTTGTTGGGTCTAGTTTTTGAAGTATAGAGGGAAAGCGGCAGGGTTTTGATGGCAGAGTCATCAAGACCGTAAGGGGAAAGAGGGAGATCGAAGGGATCAGAAGGTGGAAGAGAGTCAAGGTCGGTCGTGGTGGATGGAAGGAAGCGACGACGGCGGCAGCGGCGGCTGAAGAAGCTCAGTAGACGGAGAATTAGAGGGACGAGCCGTTTTGAGATGAGACGCGAATAGGTAACGACTAAAAATGCTGCAGCAACTACTACCACCATTGCGATCAACGGTGGGCTGAAGTCAACTGGAAGCTTTGAAGGCGGCGACAACGAAGATGATGATGACGACGACGATGGCGGTGATGATGATGACAAGGGAGAAAGGGAGGGGGTCAGAGATGGAGATGGAGATGGGGCCCAGGTGGTGAACCCCATGATCGGCGATGGAGGTGTTTCGTAGAGGGTGGTGGTGGTGGTGGGTGATTTGTTTCCACTTTCAGAGTTTGCGTTAAGTTCTGGGCAAGTGAAGTGTTAGAAAGGTTTAATTTTGAGGGTTGACTGTTTTGTCTGGTCTCACCCAACGATTTGTCGTGGGGAGATGGCGGGTAGACCCAACATTGGTGAATTTAAGGCTATGAGGATGTTTTATTGTCTGCGGATGAACACATCTTGCAACTGGGTTTTCCATGTTTTATCTACTTGACACGTAATAATCTCTTCAAAAACAGGGTCATCAGGTACTTGCGTGGTTTGTGATTATTGGTTTGGTTGGGCTTCTGTAGCGTAAGTTTAAGTTATAATGGCTGCATGAATCTGGAAAAATAGAAAAGAAGATTTGATGTGGTGACCCACAGGGTGAGGATCCTTTAAGGAAATGGAAGACAGGCGAAGAATGTGTGATCCTTTTCACACCACACACTTAGTGGTGATTTTAGACTTTTTTAACTCTGCTTTCTCTGTCAGACTGTATAATTAATTCATTTCATTAATCTTTCAGTCAATGAGATTTCGATACTCTTAATAAAGGCTAAAATATGTATAGCTCCATCCACTATTTACAAATTTAGAATTTAGTCTTGAATTTAATTTTTTTATTTTTCAAATTTTAAAATTGGTCTAATTGTTATTTTTTTATTAAATTTATTGGTGTAACATTTTGAAATAAAAAAATATTCACTTTGTAGGAATAAAATATTTTTTACAATATTAACAATTAGATTTAATTTTTGAAATCTAAAAAATAGATGGACTAAATTCCTATAAATAAAAGCACAAAGACTAAATTTTAAATTTACGTAGAGTACAAAAATTGATGACATATTAGTAAATGTTGAGATTTTGGAGCGTGGAGTGATTGAGTTTGAGTTTTTCATGTGTATTTACAGATTCACATATTCTCAGTCTAAATTTTATTTTGGATTTAGATCTTATCATATGTAGGCTTATGTTCAAATTTATTTTAATCTAGATTAAGATACATTCCAATTATTGATATGTATGTTTTTATTTTGTAATAGTTTAATTGTGATTTATAGTTAAATATATATATTGATCATAATTGTAACATTGTTAAGTATTGTAATGAATAGATTTATTCATGGGTCGAGCTATATGCCCAAGCCCGAAGGCTCACCCGAAATTTGAGAGGGTTTGAAAAAAATATTAGACTCGAAAAATGTGTTTAGACAAAAAAATTAGGCTCGTTTAAAATATGGACTGAGCTGTCAACAAAATGTTCTTTTTTATCTTTTTATACTCTTTCCTTAAGTAAACAAATAATATTTTAACAAAAAAGTTCTTTCAAAAATATAAAATTTAATTTTATTCCTTAAACTTAATCTTTAAACTAAATGGTTAGTATTTAATATATTAGTAGTGTGTACTTTTTTATTATACAAATAATTTTAAAAAATTGTCATGTTTTTTTAAAAAATATATATATTTTAAATATTTTACTATGCCCTATAGGATATTTACCAACCCTTTGAACCTACTTGTGGTGTGTAAAACTTCCACAAACAATGTACTAATTATTATTCCTTGACTCAAAATCTTAATATTAAAATCATAAACTTTAAACCCAAAACTTAATTCCTAAAGCTTAAATATTAGACTATAAACACTAAACTCTAAATTTTAAATTTTGAAACTCAACCTTACACTTAAAAAAGAAAATCACAGATTGGCTTCTCAATCTTTCATGAATTTACGGACAAAGGCGAAACTAGAAGGCACTCAAGGCCTTGGCCCTTAGAATAAAAAAAGTTATGTTTTAACCCTTTAAAATTTTAAAAATTATAAATTAATATATAATAAAATTATATTTTATCTTCTAAAATAATAAATGTATAATTTAATTATTCTAAAAAATTTAAAATTATAAAGTTGAAAATTTTATATTTTAACTCACATAAAAATTTATAATTTGACTTCGACCAATTAAAAAAATCTAAGCTAAACATTTACTTTTCTTAAAATATGTTTGTTAAGGTAACTCCACACACGTAGATGCAGATATAAAACTCATGACAAAATATGTAATTCAATCATTTGCTACTGATGATATGATATTACTTTAACCTCTATACCAATGGAATGGATGTTGAGGTTAAGAGTTAATATTTTTGAACTTCCTCTCAATTACCTGATTTTTAATTGTTAAGAATTTAACTTAATTTAATAATAAGCAGGGGCGAAGCCAGAATAATTTTTTAGGGGAGGCCGGATGAAATTTTAATTTTTTATAGTCTATATCTTTATGATTTGTAAAAGATTAAATCGAATTTTTATAATTTTAGGGGGGCCAAAGTGCAATTTTATCTTTATTAATTTAAAATTTTTAAAAAATTATAAAGACCTAAATAGTAATTTTCTAGTTTAAGGGGGCCGGGCACCCCCTAGCTTCGCCCCTGATAATAAGGTAAATTACATAAATTATCATTTGATTATTAGAAATTTTCTTATTAAGTTATTTTATTTTAAAAATTTATAAAATAATTATTTAACTTGTTTGTTTTTTTTTAAGTCCAAAACGGTTAAATATTTAGCAGTTGGTTGATGTGGCTGTTAAGCGAATAACTTTTTTTTAACATTTATTTTTAATAAACATCATTTCCATGTTAAATAATAATTAAAAAAATTATTAGCCCAAATCATCTCATCTCATCTCACCCACCTCACCCCATCCCTCTCTCCGCTCCTCTACTGTCTTCCTCTCCCTACCACCGCTCTCCCCTCCCCTTCACTGTCCCCTCCCCCCCACACATCATGCATTGTTATTTCACTGTTTGAGTTTTTTTTTTAAAAATCATTAATAAACAAAGAAATTACAACTAAGTTTTAAAAGCATGAGTGTTGATGCCATTGATGATAGCCCCATCATGGTTACAAGCGACCGTGTTAAGGTTGCTAAGATAGAAAGCATCACGATTAATTTTGATGATATTAGTAAGTGAAGGAGCTTGAGATAGTGTATGGATGTTGCTCGAGGGCATAGTGGGTGGGTGAGTTCTTAATTTGTTTTATGAATTCTTGGAAGTTCGAAAAGATTATTATTACGAGCTTTTTGGATTCTCCAAACAATTGATGTGATAATAAAAAAAAATATAAAAAAAAAAACTCGAGAAAGAATCAAAGTCACAATCTGTCAATCCAAATCTCAAAAGAGACAGAATAGTGAAAGGTCAAAGATCACCAAATAGCTTGGGCCATCAAACAAAAGAAAACGATATGTTCTAATGGCACGATGGAGGGAGAGGGGGGCAGATGGGATAGTGGGGAAGAGGGAGATGTGCAAGGGAGAGCGGTGGTGAGGAGAGGGAGCCGAGAAGGGAGAGGGACAGGATGAGGTGAGGTGATTTGGGCTATTAAATTTTTTAAAATTATTATATGACATGAAAATGATGTGTATTAAAAATAAATGTTTAAAAAAATTATTAACTTGACAATCACATCAGCCAACTGATAAGTATTTAACACTTTTGTACTTAAAAAAATAAAAAATAAATTGGGTGATCATTTTATAATTTTTAAAAATAAAGTAACCTAATAAGAAAGTTTCTAATAGTCAAGTGACTATTTATGTCATTTACCCATAATAAACTCATTTTCTATTGGCAGTAAAATAAAAATAAATTATTTGACAGAAATAATAAAAATAAATTATTGAGGAAAATTGATGACTTAGAAAAATGGAAGATGATACTTTTTGAGCATGGAATAGATTTTATATTGATTGTACTTTAATGACAAGATTGAGTCGGTCATTGTACCTTAATGACGTCCATTAGCAAAACGACAAATCTAAATTAATAAAAATCGTATACGTTTTATACGGGAGAAGTTGAAAAAATATTATATAATAATGTTATGAGATTAAATTTCATCATAATTATATTTTTATTCATTTTATATCAAATATATATATATAAAATCTCATTATAATATAATTTATTTCAATTAAATTGATGAATCAAGGGTTTAATATAAATATATATGGAATTTTTTACAAAAAAGAAACTTTTAAATTAATATAAAAGATTTTTATTATTAATCACTTTACTAAATTAATATTAACATAATATTCTAATTTTTTATTAAAATTTCAATATACTTTTACTATAATTTAAAATATTAAATTTTAAGTTATATATTTTACTAGTATTTCAATAATATTAAACTCATAAGCTTTATCAATGTAAAATAGTTTAATTAACATTCAAATTGTAGGTATTTTAATTCAATTAGCAATTTTTTAAAAGTGTAAATATAAGTAAAAATATTAATACGAGTTCGAGTAATTATAATACATAATCAAATAATTACATCAGAAACAAATTAAGAATTTATACAATTCAAACTAAAACCAATAAACAGTGAATTAACTGAATTAAAATCTATCCATAATAATTACACGTGAGAGAACTCAGAGACCTATACATAAAATTGCATATGGTAGATCTTGAATATTATTATTGTTTTAATTCAAACTTTATTTATAATTTGAAAATATTTTATTGATATAATATTTTTAATTATAAAAATAATTAATATATTTCGGAATAAAAAAAAGGTAATATTTTATAAATTAAGAAATAAATATATAAAATGGTAAAAGAGAGTGGTAGCAATGCATTTAACAAAAACATTCATAACATTATATAAAAATATAAAATTTCTAATAATTTTTATAAATTGTAGTTGATTTGTAAAATAAATATAAAATGGGATTGGGTTAAATCCATCGGTTAAAAGAAGCAGCCCAGTCCAGGTGCTGTTGGATTGACGACAATATTTAATGTCACTAAAAGTTGTTCAATCATTAAGGCGGCTTCTTGCCGCCCCCCTCCGCCGGCGTTCCAAATATTACCTGCTTTGTCGATTTGATAAGGATTTGTGCTTTCGGGGCTCCTCATCACTTCATTTTTTCAATTTCAACTCAGTCTTTCATTCGAATGTTTAACGATTCCTAGGTTTTTATTGGATTTTTTTCAATTAAATTACACGTTTTACTTAATATTCAATCAACCCTTCATAATTTTTTCGTGTTCATGGGTCAGGTCGGAGATTCAAGTTGGATCTAAGCATAATATTAAAATATTTTATATTTGTCTAATTTTGACCTGACCCGAAATCTGAGCTTAAAATTTTGTTCAAATCTGTTCATATTTATAAAAGATTAACCCAAACACATTTTAGGCCCGCTCATATTATTTTTTAAAATATATTTATATTATATTATTTTAATATTTAATAATTTTATACATTTTTTATTTATTGAAAATTTTTATATAGTCATATTAACATTATTTTAATGTTTACATTAGAGTAATATTATATATTTAATATAGGTTTATTTTTTTAATGTATTCTAAATTACATAATATATAAAAATAATATAATATTATAAATTTTAAAATGGGTCGGGTCGGGTCGGGTTGGGCTCGAATATTTAAACTCAAGCTCAACTCATATTTTAAACAGGTTTAATTTTTTTGTCCAAACCTATTTTTTGAGTCTAATATCTTAAATTTTAGACAGGTTTTTAGACTTAGACGGATAACTCGGCCTCATTAATATATATGTATTTTTACATATCAATAAATTTTTCTCAAGAACCGAAAAGAAAAAGAAAATCCAACTAGGGCCTTGCTCATTAGCTAACCGACCGTCATTTATTAAGGTACTAAAAAATCGGTGTTTACTTTTTCTTTTCATAATACTCTAAATTGATAATCGTTTATGAATTTAATTAATGAGTTCTTTAAATTTCTTTTTTCAAATTAATGTATAAAAATAAAATTTGTATTTAGTCTATTGTAAAATATTAATAAATAAAAGATAAATGAATTTAAAAGAGTATTTAAATGCACATATAAAATAATTTTATGTATCCCTTATATACGTTTTATGGTTCATAAAAATTAATCATTTCAAGGTTTGTGATTACATTTTCCAGTAAAGTTGTTTGTTTATTTTAGAAGTGAAATATGACTTATAATTGTATCCAGGATTTATTAATATTATTTATGAATTTTATTAGTGAATGTTTTCTAAATTTAGTATATAAAATACTATTTGATGAATATATTAAAAATAATAAATTAATTTTAAAATGTTTATTTATTTTTGAATAATTTTATTATATATTCTGGTCATATTTATTTTTTTGACATAATATCTAGAATTACTCATAACTTCTCCTTAACCCATAAATAGAAAGATAATGCACTTCAACACACTCGAATCTATATCCAACAATAACCATATTAATCGAAATAAAACTCAATAAATTCTTTATTAAAATTTAAAAAACTGGAGAAAACAATAATAATTCCTCTGCAGAGAACAGTAATAAGATGTATAAAACAATAATAAATGCGAACCAAAAAATATAATATCAGAAGTATAAATTTCAACTTCAGAACATTAATTGCCTCCTTATTTGGTGAGCCACATTTATGGCCTCTGCTCACATTCCCATGACTTACAAAAAGAGAAAAAACAAAGGACTTCCAATAAGAGGGAAAAATAAATAAACTTTAGCTAAAAATTAACACAAATTATTATGAGATTTAATTACATTTTTCTCTTTATTTTTTCATATCATGCATCTTTAATCTTTTGGTTTTCTTTTTCTATTGTCTTATTTTATTAAAAATTAGCATCATAATTTTTTTGTTCCTCTTAGCTTTACAAAAAAAAAATTCATTGTAATTTTTTATTTAATTTTTTACTTTTTTTAGCTTTTAAACTTACATTATTTTTTTATGAAATCACCTAAAATAGATGAAAAAATTAACTTTGTGGGTTGCTACATGGATGAGACATTAGAATTTAATTGATTTTTTGAAATTTAAAAAATATAAAAATTATTTTTATAATTATTATACTATTTTATTAATTGTTATTTTTTAAAAAAATATATGTTTGCTGACATGTAACTCACGTGTATGTCACGTCAGCAATGTTAAAAAACATTAATCTTTTCATCTATTTTAGGTAATTTCACAAAAAAACATAAGTTCAGAAGTTAAGAAAAAATCGAATATTTAAATAGAGAACTAAAATATTTTTTATTCCTTAAATTTTTTATTTTTTTCAACTTAATAATCTAAATCTTATTTATAGATGTGAGAATCTCTCATTTAATGGTAGTTTCTTTCTCACATGCTCTACATTAAGTAACTTAAGGTTGTTCTAAAGGAATTTATCATTTTCTATATTAAGTAACTTAAAATTCTTATAATCATAATTTGGTTTTGTTTGATTTCAATTTTATATTTTTAGATTTATTTTAGCAAAATAAATTATGTTTCAAAATCATTTTCATAAATATTTTTTTAAAAAAAAATTCAAGTAAATAAAAATAATCAATAGCTTTTATATGGTATTTTTAAGAATATTTTATATAAAATTTTTAAATTTATTTTTAATAATTTATTATAAAATATTCCCTTGCATTATAAAAAATTAATTCTATTCAAATAAAAAAATATAAATAAATCAAATTTGATTTATTTTAAATAAATGTGCTTTTTTATCTTGTATTTCAAAAATAATCTAAACATCTTTGATTTCTCAAAATTTTCTTGCTTAGCCCTACTAGAGTTAAGTAGCGATAGGGAGATTTTTAAAATTTTATGATTTATTTAATTAATAATAAAATCTAGTTCTAATTTAAAAGTTATTCAATGGTAAAAGATATTTACTCTTTTAGTGTAAAATATATTTCTCTATAATTTGAAGAAAATCACATAAACCTTGATCTATTTACTAAGAAAAATTTATATTAAAATATAATTATACACTTATTATTTATCTATATAGATTCTATATGTTTTATTCATTTTTTTTTAATTTTTAGTTACAAAAATAATAAATATTTAATGGCATATGGAAGTATTATAAAAATAAATATATTTAACTTCTTTCACAAAAAATATATTTGGTTTCAATTAAAATGAATTTTTTATTTTATTCGGTTATATATTAACCTTTATATGAGTTAATTAAATTATTTTTATACAATTAATTAAGTTACCAAATTTTAAAAGGTTTTAAAGGAAAATAAATTGATTATAAATAAAAGAAAAGTAAAGAAATAAGAAAAAAAATTAAGGGAAAAGATTTGATATACTGTTAGTGGAGTTTTTAGACTCCAAAAGCAGTGTTAGGGGTTGACAAGTGTCTTATAGTGGAATAAAAAAATTACATTGTCTATGTACCAATTACTAACTCTTAAATTAAAATTAAAATTTAAATATTTAACATGTATTTGCATAAAAATATTAAAAATGAAGCAAAAAAATAAATGTTAAGACAAAAACAAAATATAATTATCATTAATAACAACTTTATTCTATGTTGAGTGCTAAGGAGCCGGACTGAGCTTAGGCTCGATTCTAAAAAGTTTTCTAGACCTGAGCTTGAACATGAGCTCGACCTAAGCCGCTCAAAAGGTTTGTTTTAATGTTTAAAAATAATAATATGTATTTTTATTTAAATTTAATTATAAAAACATAGAAACATTAATATGAAATAATTTTTAGATTTTCATTTGATTTCGGAAAAAAAAAAAAAAGAGTCAGGCGAGCCCAATGTTGAAAATACCGTCAACTAGGCCAAATAAGCAGCTCGAAACTTGACTGCTTCTAACTTTGTCTAAATTATGTTCATTCCATATTTATTTTGATTTATATCCCATAATGTGTGGTCATGTATAAATTTATTTTGGTCGTAAGTCTAAATGTATTTCGATTATCTTTCATCCAAAACTATCCTAAATAATATAAAAAATATTTTTTTAAGTGAGTTGGATTTCAGTAAATGAGCCATATTGCTTTTGACTTAAACGTGTTAGAAGTAACCACATACATACATGCTTTAAATATAGCATTTGAATAGGTAGACATAAACATGAAAATTAAGAAGTCGTGGTAGGTAAATCAATCTTGAACTAATTTAGCTCACATCTAATTAATTATGGAGGGCAAAGTTTTATTGAGAAAGAAAAGACTGAACATTCAGTGATTCACACCAACCTCTCAACCTCCTTCATAAATAAGAGGGCAAAGTTTCTTGCCATAATTCAACTTTAACCCATTGCATGGAGCAATCAAATCTTCAATATTTTCTTTTTTGGTTTGGAAAATACTATTGTATGAATTTATTGAGGTAGCAGCTCAACTAACTCTCCCACCTCCTCTCATTTTCTCTTTCCTTTTTTCTTCTGTAGTTAAATATTATTTGTCATCACAGCTTTGAGCTTACCACATATATGTTCACAGGCTTCAGCTTCATTTATTCAGCTCTTGGTGCAAACAATATAGACTTCTTGCAATATTGTTTGCTTTAGTTAAGGTGACAATTTATAATGTCGGTCACATATACAGTGAAGGTTGAAGATTCAAGGCCGGAATCTGGGAAAAAGCCGTCCGCCGGGCCGGTTTATAGGTGCATCTATGCTAAGGATGGCCTCTTGGATTTGCCAGACGGAATGCATTCTCCATGGGAGTTCTTTAGGTGAGGATATATATGTATACACGATTTGCTCATTTCTTCAAAACACGAAACAATGATGATGATCTATTGTTGTTCTTAACTTTTTTCTCTGAATGGATTGTTTCTCTTTTCTGTTTTATTTGTTTCTTTTGATCTGATTTTGTAAAGGTCGGTTTTTTTTTTCAATATCCACTGCTTCCTTTAACTTCTAAACTCATACATATAAATAAAAACACACTTTTAACATCTATATTTTTATAATTTTTAAATAATTAAATCAAATTTTTATAATTTTAAGGGATAAAAATATAATTTTATCTTTATTAATTTAAAATTTTAAAATTTTTTAAAGAGTCTAAATAATAATTTTTCATTTTAAGGGGAGCGAGCCCCACCAGCTCTCCTAAATTCACCTATGGTTACAATAACAATGGTGTCAAAGTAAATTAAAAGCTCAATCTGGTTTGTTAATTATTTTCATTTTTAACGACATCTTATGACATAATTAGGACGCATTTAGAAAATCAGCTTATAATTAAATTTGATTATAATTACTTGTAATTACACATATGTGGTAAGTTTAAGTATCTAGTAGTGCACCCCGATTACACACTTCAATTCTTATTTAGGAAGGTGAAATTTTAAGTAATTACATGAATAATTACAATCAATTATTTTATGGCTTTCCAAACATGTATATACATGATTTAATTTTTGTTGTCAAATATAATAATTATTCTATAGCTTTATTTTGCCAAATATAATAATAATATTTTAATTTTAAGGACATATGCTTTATTTTCTAAAATATATTTATATGTTATTTTACTAATCACTTTTGTATATGTTTTGACTTATTAAATAATTAACTAAATTATAAATTATTTATACATGTTTGGGGAGAGAATAAATTAGTAAATATGAGTAATTAAATAAATTACATAGATGTTTAACTTAATTTGATTAATGATAGTATTTTAGGATTCGGTGTTTTGGTTTTCTAACAAGCCAGATGTTTTTACATTTCTAATATTGGTTTCTTCTGCAGCGAGTCGGTTAAACGGAATCCAAATAATCGAATGCTGGGACGACGACAAACCACAGATTCTAAGGTATAAACACCCCAATTCTTGAATACAATAATAGTAACTTAATGCTCCAAGTTCACAACTATTGCCTTGGTCTGTCTCAAGTTTAGCTAAGAAGATAACCTGTTAACATAACTCAAATTTCTGCTCTGCAATACGCCGTAATGCATAATTTATCTTGTTTTGCAGCAAGCTGGTCCTTATGTATGGATCACATATCAGGAGGCTTATGATGCCGCTCTCAGAATTGGTTCTGCCATGAGGAACCAGGGTGTCAATCCTGTAAGCCTATACTTAATCTGTCTAAACACAATTTTGATTCCTTTATTAATCTGAATATTTACAAACAAAACATTTACGACCATGCTTTTAGGGGGACCGATGTGGTATATACGGGTCTAATTGTCCGGAATGGATCATTGCTATGGAGGTATATGCCTTGCCTAGTATCTAATAACTCCATTGTCACAGCTTTACAAGCTTATATTGTATAATTTGTTTGTTTGCCTCTTTCTACAGGCTTGTAACAGTCAAGCTGTAACATATGTACCTCTATATGATACTCTTGGTATGACCTCTCTTCTACAGGCTTTACAGTTATCTGTCATTCTTCGATTCATTTCGAGGTGATAATTTATCTTGTTTTACGTGGTCGCAGGTGCTAATGCAGTGGAGTTCATCGTTAACCATGCCGAAGTTGCTATAGCCTTTGTTCAAGAGAACAAACTCCCTGCTGTAAGTTGTCATTGCAAATGAATCAATGTGGTTATTAGATAATGTTCTATGAATTTGTTTTGTTTCACAATATGCTTTTGATCCTGAACAGATCCTATCATGCCTTCCAGCATGTTGTTCTTACTTAAAAAGTAAGTGGAAATTCCATTCATTAAGATCATTTTTATTTCTTACAGTAATAGCTTAACATTTGAAGTATTTATCCTCTTTCTTCAGCCATTGTTAGCTTTGCAAATGTTTCTAGCATACAGAAGAAGGAAGCTGAAGAGCTTGGTGTATCTCTGTTTTCATGGAAGGAGTTCTCTGAGCTGGTAACATGCTTCAACAATGTTGTGCCTTTATTTACGTCTTCATCCAAACGATGCTTCACCAGTTAATAGAAAAACTTGACCTGTTTTGAAATGTTCATAGGGTTCTTTGGATTGTGAGCTTCCACAAAAACAGAAGACTGATATATGCACAATAATGTATACAAGTGGAACAACAGGAGAACCAAAAGGAGTCATTCTCACAAACAAGGCAATCATGACAGAAGTTTTGTCTATAGATCAACTTATAGAAATTACAGACAAAGCGGTAAGCAAGCAAGCATAAATCCTTTTTAAGTAGCCATTAAATGGAACGACCATATTTGTAGGATCGAAGCATGTCAATGGCTTTCTGATATTCCCATTTTGGTGACATAAATTGCATTACAGTGTTCGGAAGAGGATACATATTTCTCTTTCCTCCCTCTGGCTCATGTCTACGATCAGATAATGGAGACTTATTTCATCAAAAGAGGTTCCTCAATAGGATTTTGGCAAGGGGTAAGATTTAAGAATGCCATAATCTATACAATTTTACTCTCTTTAGTACTAATGCATCTAATCCATTTCTCCTGCTTTACTTGCAGGATGTCCGTTATTTAATGGACGATGTCCAGGAACTAAAACCAACCGCATTTTGTGCGGTTCCAAGAGTTTATGACCGTATATACACTGGTACATATCAACAATGATCTTTATGAACAAAAAAAACAATATGTAATTTCATGTTCTTGAAAATTGTTCCAAGTTCTAAAGCAAAATCCTTAAAACTTGTTCTTGAAGGTATTGTCAACAAAATTGCATCTGGTGGTCTAATTCGGAATAAGTTGTTCCAGTATGCCTATAACTAGTAAGTTTAATGGTAAACCTTTTAACTTTTTGTCCTTGGATTTATTTGATTGTTAGTCTACTGCCCAACTAATGTAAAAGCTAAAAAACAGCAAATTAAGAAATATGGAGAATGGATTCCCACAGGACAAAGCATCCCCTCTCTTAGACAAACTCGTCTTCGACAAGGTTTTTCGATCTCAACATATTTTCTGTGTTCTGATTAAGATCCTCGATTTGCTTGCTGAAATTTTTTTAAATTGTTATAGGTAAGACAAGCATTGGGAGGCAAAGTTCGTTTAATGCTATCTGGTGCAGCACCTTTGCCTAGGCATGCGGAGGAGTTTCTGCGGGTCTCCTGCTGCTCTAATTTATCACAAGGATATGGTAACAAATTTTATGCTCTAATTTATCAGACTACGAATGTTCTTAATGAAAAATTTTATGAACTTTTTAACATGACAGGTTTGACTGAGAGCTGTGGTGGATGTTTTACTTCACTTGCCAATGTAATGTCAATGATTGGAACTGTAGGAGTTCCAATCACAACCATTGAAGCAAGGCTTGAGTCAGTGCCAGAGATGGGATATGATGCACTTTCCAGTGTACCACGTGGAGAAATATGCTTGAGGGGAAACACCTTGTTCTCAGGTTACTACAAGAGACAAGATCTAACTGATGAAGTTGTTATCGATGGCTGGTTTCATACAGGTATATAAATATAAACTATAAAACCTTCCTATTTACATCAATGTTTCAATATCTCTTCTTGATTTGAGATTGTTGTAGGTGACATCGGAGAACTGCAATCCGATGGATCGATGAAAATCATCGATAGGAAAAAGAATATATTCAAGCTTTCTCAAGGTGAATATGTTGCAGTTGAGAACATTGAGAATACATACTCACGTTGCCCTAATATAGCATCGGTATGTTGCTGATTTCTATATATTTAAGCAGTCATAACTGGTATACGTACTCTCCACTATATGACCCTATATACGAGTTTGTTGAACCTTTTGCAATGGTCACAGATTTGGGTTTATGGGAACAGTTTTGAGTCATTTCTGGTGGCAGTGGTAGTCCCAGAAAGGAAGGCATTAGAGGATTGGGGTATAGAAAATGGTGAAGCTACTGATTTCAAGTCATTATGTGAAAACCCCAAGGCAAGGAAGTACATTTTAAACGAGCTAAATAGCACTGGTCAGAAACATCATGTACGTAGATAAAATTCTTCTTCTTAGCTCTATAATTTAATGTATAATAATGGCTTTTCCTCAACTGATATAAAATCTAATACTTGCAACAGCTCAGAGGCTTTGAACTGCTAAAAGCAGTGTATTTGGAACCAAATCCGTTTGACATGGAGAGGGATTTGGTAACCCCAACTTTCAAACTCAAGAGGCCCCAACTGCTTAAATACTACAAGGTAAGCTTTTTGTTCTATCCCTGCAAACCATTGGTTTGATGGTGAAAAGTGAAAGTGAAAGATTATTTGGATGGATGTGCAGGATCGAATTGATGAACTGTACAGCGAAGGCAAGGGAGCAAAGGTATAATAAGGTCACTTGTTGTGAGAGAAATTCAGCTCTTCTTCACTCAAGTGAATGCAGAAACTTGTTCCTATTAGTTTGAAGATCATAATGAAAGAAAAGCAAGTAATATTACTTAAAAAGACAGATTTATGTGGTCAACAATGCATATACTTATTTGGTTTTTTATCAATTTCGAGTTTACTGTTTAAACCTTTAAAATTATTTATTTTGATTATGGAACCCAACATAGAAAAAAGGGGAAAGAGATAGGGTAAGCCCCATCAACCCTTTTTTATTATAAATAACATAAAAATAATAATAACATCACCAACATAACATAAGGACAGCACCAATTAAAAAAATGACTTCAATCATTATATAATTATTAAATATTATAATGAAATAAATAAAAATATATCATCCAATCCAAGCATGCCTTAAAATATTCCTTTTAAATAAACAACTCATACTTGGATGATATGCCATTTTTCTTTAATTTGTTTTTTTTATTATCTTTTAATCATTGGGATAATTTTCTATTTGTGTCCTCCACTCCTAATTGAGTATCAAGGTAGGTAAAAATTTCATTATCAGAAAATGGGTTTGGGTAAAAAGATAAGCTCATCTTAAATATGGGCTAAACTCGTGTTTCAATATTCAAAATTTGATCCTAACATGATTCGATTTGTTTTCAAATTCTAGGCTCATTCCATATCTTAAACAGACCTATTTTTTACCCAAACTTATTTTTCAATCATAAAATTTTTACTCGGACTCAACGACCTTTCAAACTTAAATTGGTTACTCGACCTTTGGATAAATCTACTTAAATATAACTTTATTTTTGTAATGCCCAAACCTGGCCTAGAAGTTATGATTGAATATGGAGAAATTACATTGACTCGTTTGGAAAACTATTCTCAATAAGTATTTAGCAAATACGAATATGGCAAACAACCATTGAAAACTATTTGTTCGTTTACATAAAACACTTAGGAAATTATTTAATTTGTAGCGGAAAATCTTTTCGGAGTTTTATTTTTAAAAACCAAAATCCATTTTGTCGACTTGAGTAATTTTGTAGTTTCATGTTTGGAAATATTAATTATCGACGAATTAATAAAAACTTAAAACGAGTTCAAAAACAGATTTCAGATTTCAGACCCAAAAGTTCAAACAAATAATAACGGAAATCACCATATTTACATCAAGGGTGAAAACAATTCGAGCTCCCACACGTTGTCCGATCCTAAGTCAGAGGATTTCCTAAAAAGTCGTAGACAAAACAAAAGAAGTGAGCTATAAAGCTCAGTGTATAACTAAACTCAACCAGAGAGTATACCAAACACAATATACCAATCAGAGTATCGCAAAGAACTTCATCATGATCACATAAGAAAAATGGAGAATGGATGGTCAAGGAATTTTATAATATATAATCAAATACACAGAACGGTGAATGCACGACTATGCCAATGCAGTATTTTTTAGAAAATCAGAATGCAGATATTTCAGAAAACATCATACCCAACTCCGCTACACACCAAAATAGAGTTCCCCAAAACTCATCCAATCAAATCACACCAACAGATATTTTTGCATAGTGCCACAATAATTGCAATTAAAACTGCTAGATTAGATATATGTGGTGTAACACCCCTCACCCGTATTCAACACCGGAATAGGGTTACAGAGCATTACCGGACTTATATACTAATTACACATTCATTTTGTATACATTTTCACATTACAAGCAATCATCAATCAATCTCAAACATAATGACCCTAATACGAGCTTACGAGGCCCAAAACATGCATTCAAGGTGGTTCGAGACTAAACCGATAATACTTGAAACTTTTGAAACACTTATAAAAATTTTCTCAAAACAGAGGACACACACCAGTGTGGCCCGGCTGTGTGTCTCACATGGCCAACAAACATGCCTGTGTCACAGGCCGTGTGGACATTCGAAATGGGATCACATGGCCGTGTCCGAGCCAGTGTTCAACCCCGTGTAACTCTCTGACTTGGGTCACACGACCAACACACACGCCTGTGTGGCTAGCCCGTGTGCCCTAAAATTGGCCATACACACCCGTGTGCCAGGCCGTGTGCCAGGCCGTGCCAAACCTGTAGGGTATACTGACTTATGCCACACAACCAAGTCACATGCCCGTATGTGAGGCCATGTGGAGCATACTGACTTATCTTAAATTTCAACACCAGGGGACACACGGTCGTGTAACGTAACCGTGTGTCACACAAGGCTGAGAGACACACCTGTGTGGACAAAAATAGGCTATTTACCAAGCCATTTTTCCACCCAAATTGTGCACACTTACATCAACCCAATAGACACCAAAACATAGCATAACATTACATTTTAACCAACCAATTCAAGTTTAATTCATGCATAATCTATACCACTTTTCCCAATACACACAAAACACAAAATATACCATTCCATTTAGACCAAAGTTACATATACAATTCAATTAGATGTACACTTCCAAATATGCATAGCTTAACCTAAAATTCACAAGCAAAATCAATATCCACAAATCAACCATTTGATACTCATCATGCCTATTGCCATTAAGCATCACACAACCATCATTCAACACATGCCACAAGACATAGACACACAAACACACATATATATATATATATATATATATATGATTCAAACATACCAAAATAGCCTAAAATGAGCCATCACTCATGGCTATAATTACAAACTAAAACATAAGCATTTACAAGCCAACTTAAGTGGCACAACACATTACAAAATGTACCAAAATGACCAAAGTCCCTATACATGCCATATACCAAAATACCAAAGTTCAAAAGTACCAAATGATAGTAAGATAGTGTGACGTAGCCTTCGACGATTCCCGAATCCGAGCTAGCTTGATTTCACTATAAAACACGAAAAATTAAACAAAGTAAGCTATATAGCTTAGTAAGCTCGTATGAAATGAACTTGATATAACCATAAACACATTATTCCTCAATTGAATATAAACACATATAATTCATAATAACTAACAAACCCTTTCAAATACTCATTTACAAAACTATATGGATTCTTCACCGTTTCTTTGATTTAGAGCTTATATGGTTTATGTACATACCTGTACCATCTCGTAACAATCTCATACTCAACCACATCATTCATTCACCCGTTGAACCATTCAGAATAGAAGTCGGATATTCAGGAGTCTCGCACACTAAGTGCCAATATCATGGCCCGAAACCAACTTAATATATCTCGCACCCAAGTGCTAATATCATGGCCCGTAGCCAAATCAGTGAAGCTTGCACCCGAAGTGCTAATATCATGGCCCGAAGCCAAATCAAAGTAACTCGCACCCGAAGTGCCGATATCATGGCCCAAAGCCAAATCAATGTATCCCCTAATGACATGTCACTAGTATTCTAATCTATTCCTAAGGTTCAACCGGGATTTCAAATGCCGAATTATCGTCGAACCATTATCGAACATATCCGTAGTCTCGTATTCACAGTTTATGCAATATCAAAGCATGTAAAATACATTTGTAATGAAACTTATAACATACGAACTTACCTCGGATGTAAAAACGGCTAAACTGGTTAATTAGTCGAGAACTTTATTTTTCCCCCGTTCTAGATTCAGATTTTGTTTTTCGTGATCTATATAATATTAAATTCAGCTTATTTAATTACCTCACTATTCAATTTAATCCAAAACACTTATTAAAGCACATTTACACTTTTGCCCCAAATATTTCACAACTTTTACAATTTGGTCCTTATTTCATAAAAACACAAATTAATGCAATTTAGGACTAACCCATGCTAGCAGAATTTCTCTAGTACTCATATCAGCCCATGTTTTTTCATTTATTTCACATTTTAACCAAAAAATTCACACATTTCACAATTTAGCCCCCGATTTGCATTTTCACTAAAAATCACTTAACAAAACTTGTATATCTATCAACTAGCATTCATAATCAAGAAACTTCAAAACTCATGCTTATTTATCAATCGAAACATTCAAAATCTTTAACAGTTTTGCAAAATAGTCCCTGGGCTAGCTAGACCTAGTTGCAACGATATAAAAAACATAGAAATCATTAAAAACAAGACAAAAATCGTACCTAATTGAGCATAGATAGCAAGGCCGAATCAAACCCTAAAATAATAGCTTTTCTACTCTTCAAAATTCAGCAATGAAGAAGATGATAGCACCAAAATTTTGTTTGTTTTATTTATTATCATTTTAATAATCTTTTACTATATTAACCTTAATGATAATTCATTAATAACATCCTAATGATGTCTATCTATGTCCATTTATATTTCAAACGGGCTATTTACAACATAAGGACCTTAAATTTATGGTTCTATAGCTATTGAATACCTTTAACTAATAGAACAATACTTTTGCACTTTACGCGATTTAGTCATTTTTATCAAATTGACCAATCAAACGATAAAATTTCTTAACGAAATTTTTACACAATTTTTTCTATCATACTGTAAACATTAAAATAAATATTTTGACCTCGGATTTGTGGTTCCGAAACCACTATTTTGATTTGACTAAAAACGGGCTGTTGCAACTCTCCCCCTTTAGGGATTTTCGTCCCCGAAAATATTACCAAAAAAGAGGTTAGGGTATTGTTTTCTCATAGCTTCCTCAATTTCCCATGTAGCCTTTTCAACTCCATGTCGTTGCCATAACACTTTCACCAAAGCTATACGTTTGTTTCTCAACTCTTTAACCTCACGAGCTAAAATTCGAATCGGTTCTTCGTTATACGTCATATCATGTTGAATCTCAATATCTGCCGGAGATATTACATGTGATGGATCTGATCTATATCGACGCAACATCGATACATGAAACACATTATGGATTTTCTCTAACTCAGTCGGTAATGCTAGCCGATATGCCATTGGCCCTATTCTTTCAATAATCTCGTACGGCCCGATGAAACGCGGACTCAAGTTGCCTTTGCGACCAAAACGAAGTATTTTCTTCCACAGAGATACTTTCAAAAATACTTTATCACCGATCTAAAATTCAATGTCTTTTCGTTTCAAATCCGCATACGATTTTTGTCTATCTGAAGCAGCTTTCAAACTATCACGAATTACTTTCACTTTATCTTTAATCTCTCGGATCAAATCAACCCCATGGATCTTTTTCTCACTCAGTTCGGTCCAATATAATGGAGTTTGACATTTGCGACCATACAAAGCTTCGTACGGTTCCATCTTTATACTCGATTGAAAGCTATTGTTATACGAAAATTCAACCAGCGACAAATATTTCTCCCAATTGCCTTCAAATTCTAAAATACAACATCGAAGCATATCTTCGAGAATCTGAATTACTCTATCAGACTGACCGTCAATTTGCGGATGAAATGTTGTACTAAAATTCAACCTCGTACCCAGAGCTTCTTGCAATTTCTTCTTAAATTCGCGACGTAAACCTCGGATCTCTATCCGAAATAATCGAAACTGGCACCCCGTGCAATCTAACTATCTCAGAAATGTACAATTCAACTAATTTATCAAGTGAATAATCTGTACATACCGGAATGAAATGTGCTGATTTCGTCAGTCGATCAACGACAACCCAAATGACATCTTTCTTTTTCGTAGACATGGTAATCCCGATACGAAATCCATTGTAACTCTATCCCATTTCCATTCTGGTATCATCACAGGCTGTAGTAATCCCGATGGCACTTGATGTTCAACTTTGACTTGTTGACAAACTAAACATTTCGATACAAACTCTGAAATGTCTCGTTTCATTCCCGACCACCAATACAATTGTTTCAAATCGTTGTACATTTTGGTACTTCCCGGATGAACAGATAAACTACCACTGTGAGCTTCGTGCAAAATTTTCTGAATGAGTTCAGAGTGCTTTGGTACACATATTCTGTTTCTGAACATTAAACAATCATCGGCTCCGATCTGATAATCTGAATCACTATTCGACTCACATTGCATTCTTTCAGCTTGTAACTCGGTATCACACTTTTGAGCTTCACAAATTTGCTGAAGAAAAACTAATTTAGCTTTCAACTCTGCTAGAATAGAACCATCATCGGACATAGTCAGTCTTGTATTCATCGCTCTCAAAGCAAATAGAGATTTTCTACTCAAAGCATCTGCAACTACATTTGCTTTCCCCGGATGATAATCAATTACTAACTCATAATCTTTCAATAGCTGTAACACCCCAAACCCGGCCTAGACGTTATGGCCGTATCTGGCAATGTCACACGATAGTGTTTTTGAAACCTCGTTGTTACGATAAAAACATTCCATGTTATTATCTTTAGTAAACCTTTGTTAGAACTTATGAAGTCGTCTTTATTCATTTAAAACATTTGTTTTGAAACATCCCTCGTATAAAGCTTTAATAAAACGATCTAGGTGATCATGCATTTAGAAATTACTTTAACTTTTTGAAAATCGAATTTCCTACGACCAGCAGTATAAATCCATAAAGTAAAATAAATAAATAAAAATCAAATTTAAAACCAAAGTCCCAGAGGGTCCTTAAATTACAACCCAAATAATCAATAATAATCAAATCATAAGTCGTAAATTGAAAACCATGAAGTCCAAAAATTACTGTGGTCACCGTTGAGTCCTCCGTCGCACCGATCGGGTCTAAGTCCTGGGATTTACGTGCACATTAAACAAAAAGGGTGAGTTTACGTAAACTCGGTGTGTAATCCCGCAAAAATAAACAAACAATCGGTATTCACACGAGTACACGATGGAAGCGATCTTGGGCCTAAGCCCTTTTCAATATCGATGTGATTTGGGCCTTAGACCATCTCAAGATGATGTCAAAAATGTAGTAGGACCTTAGCCCATCACGAAGATCAGTAGTAGTAATGATTATGCAAAGAAGAAAATCCTACCCAACCAGCCTCTACACACCATCTCCGTCCAACCCTACACTCCATGTGGGGATATAATCAACCCACCTATCCCTACACTCTAAGTAGTACCGAATACGGCACTGTCTGAAGAGTTTGCAAACTGAAGTTGCCAAGAAATTAGGCTTAAAGCCTTTCAGTACACTTCCTCCAAATAACAACCCCCAACCCAATGCAATGCAACACACAATGGATGACATGCTATTATGCAATTTTAGTACATATATTCAGTTCAGTTATTAACATGCCCAGTACAGATATCATTCAGTCAATTTCACACATTTAGAGGTCTAAGTAGCGTTTACCGACCCTACAGTAGGTTCACAATCGACTTGGGCGACCTGTGCAACCTTAAAAATATTTCGGTAAAAATGGGCCCACACGCCCATGTGATCTGCCCGTGTGGGCCCACACGCCCGTGTGGCCCACTCAGCCCAAATTGGCCTTGGCCGTTTGATCCATTTTTAAAGTAACCCATGCTAGCTCAATACTCATATATGTTTTCACTATTTACTTATATGTTCATTCAAAGCTATCTACTTGAGTCATTATCACTAAATTATTTATATCTTGAGCTACAGAATTCCAAATTAAGATCCGCTTGATGTTTTTGAAACTAGACTCAAATACCTTTCTACCATAAAATTTTTAGAATTTATAGTTTATCAAATAAGTACAGTAAAATTTTTAAAATTATCCCTATTTTGCTGTTTGACGGCTTCATCCTTTCCTTACTAAAAATTATATATCTCTTAGTACAGAATTTAGATGATGTTTTCGTTTGTTTCTCTTGAAAATAAACTCATTAAGGATTTAAAAATATAAATTTAAGCCCCTAATTATTTTTTTTACAATTTTTTATGATTTTCCTAAGTCAGAACAGGAGAACCCGAAATCATTCTGACCTTATCTGAGAAAATTTATTATATCTCATGATTTACAATTCCATTGCTTACACTGTTTCTTCCATGAAAAACTAGACTCAATAAATTTTAATTTCATATTTTATTCAACCTCTAACTCAATTCCCACTATTTTTGATGATTTTTTAAACTTAGACTACTGCTACTGTCCAAAACTATTTTAGTGCAAAATGTTGATTTCCAAGTTTATAACACCCTTATTTCCTTTCTCTACATTTTTTCGCATCATTTTCTCTTATTTCTCGACAGCAAGCAATTTTGGCATTTCGCCGAATCCCGTTTTCTGCATTTCGGGTACACACCTAGTATCGTTTTTGATGCGTAAGCACTCCTAACCCTCCAGAACCTAAAAATCGACCAACATATCTCCAGATTAATCACTTAATTCATTTTTAATCAACCAATTTCGGAAGGAACTCGACTAAAAACCTAGCAAAATCCTTACCTCACTTGAGTAACCACGACTTCGCGCAATCACAACATCGATTCAAAACCACCAGCCCCTTGATTAACTCTTAAACACCAAAAAGGAATCCCCCTTTTAGAGATTAACCAAGAATGATTAACAATAGATAAAACTGTTACTTACCGAACACGCGCAACCAATGATGAACAACCGAATCAATTGACAAAAAAAAGAAAGAAACGGAAGGGGAAAAAATAATGGAAATTTTGGCAACAACTAAGGGAAAGAATCAACAGAGGAGGGAAAAAAGAAGAAGAAGAAAACGTCAGAAAAAGTTTGGGGAATCGGAGAGAAAACCGAAACTCTACTCTCTCTTTTTTGCAACAAAAAGATAATCAGATTATTTTTTGATAACCTCTCCCCAATTATCTCCTAAAATCACTCCCTATTAACCCACTAAAACACAACTACTTAGAATTTTGCCTCAACACAACTCTTAGCCGAAATTGGAGCAAAAATACTGTCTCCATGCCATCACAAAGAATTGAACACAGGACCTCCAACACTCCAACACTCCAACACTCTACTTAACCACCAAACCAGCAGGCCCATTATGATATAAACTTACCAACAATTAAACTTAAGCCCTTTGCACAAGGTTAAGGCTTTATTTATAAAAAAATATCAAAATTTACCCAAGTAAGGCTTGAACTTGGGACCTCTCACACACACCCAGCACACATAACCATTGAAGTAGATAGACATTGTGTGTCACACATACACGAAATCAAAAATTAAAATTTTGGGGCGTTACAATAGCTCAAGCCACCTTCATTGTCGCAAATTCAAATCTTTCTGAGTCATTATATATTTCAAGCTTTTGTGATCAGTAAAGATATGACACTTCTCGCCGTATAAATGAAGTCGCCAAATTTTCAATGCGAAAACAATAGCGGCAACTCTAAATCATGCGTCGGATAATTCTTTTCATGCGGCTTCAATTGTCTGGAGGCATAAGCTATAACCTTTCTTCTTGCATTAATACACAACCCAAACCGTTCAATGACGCGTCGCTATAAATCAAAAATTCTTTACCCGACTCAGGTTGAACCAACACTGGTGCTTCTGTTAACAATGCTTTCAACTGATCAAAACTCTGTTGACATTTTTCTGACCACTCGAACTTTACATCTTTCTGTAGCAATCTGGTCATCAGTGTAGCAATCATCGAGAATCTTTTAACAAAACGTCGATAATATCCAGCTAACCCCAGAAAAATTCTAACTTCAGATATATTTCTCGGTGGTTTCCAGTCAACAACTGCGAAAATCTTACTCGGATCAACTCGTATACCTTCCGCTGAAACAATGTGTCCTAAAAATCCGACTTCTCTGAGCCAAAACTCACATTTATTGAATTTAGCATAAATTTTCTTATCTCTCAAGGTTTGTAACACAATCCTCAAATGCTTGGCATGTTCAGACTCATCTCGCGAATAGATCAAAATGTTGTCAATGAACACAACAACAAATCTATCTAAATACGGTCTAAAAATTTGATTCATCAAATTCATAAAAACTGTAGGAGCATTAGTCAATCCAAAAGGCATAACAAGAAACTCATAATGTCTGTACCTCATTCTGAAAGCGGTTTTTGGCACATCCAAATCTTTAAATCGCAACTGATAATAGCCAAATCTCAAATCAATCTTCGAAAACACTGTTACCCCTTTCAACTGATCAAACAAATCATCTATTCTCGGCAACGAATATTTGTTCTTTATCGTAACCTTGTTGAGCTATTGATAGTCAATACACATTCTCATTGACCCATCTTTCTTCTTTACGAACAATACTGGCGCACCCCAGGGCGAGAAACTAGGTCGTGCAAAACCTTTATCTGTTAATTCTTGCAACTGAGCTTTTAACTCTTTCAACTCTGTTGGAGCCATTATGTACGGAGCTATCGATATAGGTGAAGTTTTCGGTACTAACTTAAGAGCAAATTCAAACTCTCTGATTGGTGGTAACCCCGACAATTCTTCTGGAAACACATCCGGAAGCTCACAGACTACAGGCACTGATTCAATCTTCGATTTGGATACTTTTGTATCTAAAAAATAAGCAAGATAAGCTTCACAACCTTTCCTCACACATTTCTGAGCTAACATCGAAGAAATCACAATTGGTAACCCACTCGACTCATCAGATTCAATTCGAAGGATCTCACTATTTTGACATTTCAATTCAATAATCTTTCGTCTACAATTCACAACAGTATCATGTAGCGTTAACCAATCTATACCTAGAATTACATCGAATTCATCAAAAGGTATTAGCATCAAATCAGCCAGAAAATAATAACCCCGAGTCATTAATGGACATTTTTTGCAAACTTTATCAACTAGCACATATTTGCCTAATGGGCTCGATACTTTAATCACAAACTTAGTAGACTCAACAGGCAAATTCTTACTGAACACTAAATTCATACAGATATACGAATGAGTTAATCCAGGATCAATCAATGTAATCACATTAGTGTCGTAAAGAGAAAATGTACCGGTGATAACATCTGGTGATGACGCCTCTTCGCGAGCGCGAATAGCGTAAGCTCTAGCAGGTGCTCTGGCCTCGGATCTCATAGCAGAGTCTTTCGTCGTACCTCTACTACTGGTCACATTTCTCGCATTTCTCGGCGGCCTCCCTCTTGTGGCTGTATTACCGGGTCTTGTATTTTGGAATTGATCTTTCTCAGATAACTTAGGACAATCCCGAATAAAATGATTTGACGAACAACATTTGTAACAAGCTTTATTACTTTTATTCTAACATTCTCCAAAATGTCGTCTCCCATACTGTTGACACTCAGGCTTATTGTTTCTCACATTTCCAACACTCGATACTGATGTAGCTTGAGTTTTAGGACTTGAATATTGTTTCCCACGATCTCGGCTCGAATACTCGATTGAAGCATTTGGACGATTGAACGAATCTTTGAATTTTTTTGACAAAGACTGATATGGCTTATTCATCGGTCTTTTTCTTGAATCTCTAGCCTCTGAATCTACTTTTCTCTTTTCTTTGCTATGCTCATCGGCTTTGTAAGCGCTATCAACTAGGATAACAAATTCTTTCAATTCTAGGATTCCAACTAGAAGTTTAATATCTTCGTTTAACCCGTCAACGAACCGTTTACACATAATTTCTTCGGTAGAAACATACTCCCGAGCATACTTGCTCAACCGTACGAATTCTCTTTCATATTCAGTCATAATCATACGTCCCTATTTCAGTTCTAAAACTTCTTTGTGCTTTTGATCGAGGAATCTCTGACTGATGTATTTCTTTCTGAACTTAACTTGAAAGAATTCCTAGGTAACTCTTTCTCTCGGTACCACAGATACTAGTGTGTTCCACCACTGATATGCAGTGTCCCTCAATAATGATATGGCACATTTTAAACACTCGGCTGGTGTACACGACAATTCATCAAGTACTCGAATAGTGTTTTCAAGCCAAAATTTAGCTTTCTCGGGATCATCATCAATGGTAGCTTTGAACTCTTCAGTTCTGTACTTTTGAATCTTATCAACCAGAGGCTTATTTAGTCGTTGAAGTTCCATAGCTTGAGGAGCTACGGGAACAGGTTGGGGATTAGGTGGGGGTGGAGGTTGTTGAGCAGCCATATTTGTCCGAACATATTGTGTGAACCACTCGTTCATCATTTGGAAGAAGGCTTCCTTAGCCTCTCCTCTCTAGCTACCTGATACGGGTCTAGATTCAGACGGTGCCGTCCCTTGAGCGGGAGCTGGCACATTACTCTTAACATCGTCAGCCACAGCTCGATCGGGATCTATTTACTATACGAAAACACAATTTAAATTGTCTGGAGTCATCACACTATCACATGTTATATATGGCATGTATAGCTAGACTCTCGCACACGCTACATTAGTCCGAGAATCGACTAAATCGTAGCTCTGATACCAATAAATGTAATACCCCTCACCCGTATTTAACGCCAAAAGAGGGTTACAGAGCATCACCGGACTTATATACTAATTACACATTCATTTTGCATACATTTTTACATTACAAGCAATCATCAATCAATCTCAAACATATTGACCCTAATACGAGCTTACGAGGCCCAAAATATGCATTCGAGGTGGTTCGGGACTAAACCGATGACACTAAAAACTTTTGAAACACTTATAAATTTTTCTCAAAACAGGGGACACACGCCCGTGTGGCCCGGTCGTGTGTCTCACACGGCCAATAGACATGTCCGTGTCACAGGCCGTGTGGACATTCGAAATAGGATCACATGGTCGTGTCTCAGCCCTTGTCCAACCCCGTGTAACTCTCTGACTTGGGTCACACGGCCAACACACACGCCCGTGTGCCCTAAAATTGGCCATACACGCCCGTGCGCCAGGCCGTGTGCTAGGCCGTGCCAAACCTATAGGGTATACAGACTTATACCACATGGCCAAGTCACACGCCCGTGTGTAAGGCCGTGTGGAGCATACTGACTTATCTTAAATTTCAACACCAGGAGACACACGGCCGTGTAACGTAACCGTGTGTCCCACACGGCTGAGACACACGCCCATGTCTCTACCCGTGTGGACAAAAATAGGCCATTTACCAAGCCATTTTGCGACCCAAATTGTGTACACCTACATCAACCCAATAGACACAAAAACAAAGCATAACATTACATTTTAACCAACCAATTCAAGTTTAATTCATGCATAATCTATACCACTTTTCCTAATACACACAAAACACAAAATATACCATACCATTTAGACCAGAGTTAAATATACAATTTAATTAAATGTACACTTCCAAATATGCATCATTTAACCTAAAATTCACAAGCAAAATTAATATCCACAATTCAACGATTTGATACTCATCATGCCTATTACCATTAAGCATCACACAACCATCATTCAACACATCCCACAAGACATAGACACACATATACATATATGATTCAAACATACCAAAATAGCCTAAAATGAGCCATCACACATGGCTATAATTACAAACTAAAACATAAGCATTTACAAGCCAACTTAAGTGGCACAACACATTACAAAATATACCAAAATGACCAAAGTCCCTATACATGCCATATACCAAAATACCAAAGTTCAAAAGTACCAAATGATAGTAAGATAGTGTGACGTAGCCTCCGACGATCCCTGAATCCGAGCTAGCTTGATTTCACTATAAAACACGGAAAATTAAACAAAGTAAGCTATATAGCTTAGTAAGCTCGTATGAAATGAACTTTATATAACCATAAACACATTATTCCTCAATTGAATATAAACACATATAATTCATAATAACTAACAAACCCTTTCAAATACTCACTCACAAAACTATATGGATTCTTCACTGTTTCTTTGATTTAGAGCTTATATAGTTTATGTACATACCTGTACCATCTCGTAACAATCTCATACTCAACCACATCATTTCATTCACCCGTTGAACCATTCGGAATAGAAGTTGGATATTCAGGAGTCTCGCATACTAAGTGCCAATATCATGGCCCGAAGCCAACTTAATATATCTCGCACCCGAAGTGCTAATATCATGGCTCGTAGCTAAATCAATGAAGCTTGCACCCGAAGTGCTAATATCATGGCCCGAAGCCAAATCAAAGTAACTCGCACCCGAAGTGCCGATATCATGGCCCGAAGCCAAATTAATGTATCCCCTAATGACATGTCACTAGTATCCTAATCTATTCCTAAGGTTCAACCGGGATTTCAAATGCCGAATTATCGTCGAACCATTATCGAACATATCCGTAGTCTCGTATTCATAGTTTATGCAATATCAAAGCATGTAAAATACATTTGTAATGAAACTTATAACATACAAACTTACCTCGGATGTAAAAACGGCTAAACTGGTTAATTAGTCGAGAATTTTATTTTTCCCCCGTTCTAGATTCGGATTTCATTTTTCTTGATCTATATAATATCAAATTCAGCTTATTTAATTACCTCACTATTCAATTTAATCCAAAACACTTATTAAAGCACATCTACACTTTTGCCCCAAATATTTCACAACTTTTACAATTTGGTCCTTATTTCATAAAAACACAAATTAATGTAATTTAGGACTAACCCATGCTAGCCGAATTTCTCTAGTACTTATATCAGCCCATGTTTTTTCATTTATTTCACATTTTAACCAAAAAATTCACACATTTCACAATTTAGCCCCCGATTTGCATTTTCACTAAAAATCACTTAACAAAACTTGTATATCTATCAACTAGCATTCATAATCAAGAAACTTCAAAACTCATGCTTATTCATCAATGGCAACATTCAAAATCTTTAACAATTTCACAAAATAGTCCCTGGGCTAGCTAGACCTAGTTGCAACGATCTCAAAAACATAGAAATCATTAAAAATGGGACAAAAATCGTACCTAATTGAGCATAGATGGCAAGGCCGAATGAAACCCTAAAATAATAGATTTTATTCGCTTCAAAATTCAGCAATGAAGAATATGATAGCACCAAATTTTTTGTTTGCTTTATTTATTATCATTTTAATAATCTTTAACCATATTAACCTTAATGATAATTCATTAATAACATCCTAATGATGTCTATCTATGTCCATTTATATTTCAAATGGTCTATTTACAACATAAGGACCTTAAATTTATGGTTCTATAGCTATTGAATACCTTTAACTAATAGAACAACACTTTTGCACTTTATGCGATTTAGTCCTTTTTATCAAATTGACCAATCAAACGATAAAATTTCTTAACGAAATTTTCACACAATTTTTTCTATCATACTGTAAACATTAAAATAATAATAAAATAAAAATTTTGACCTCAGATTTGTGGTCCCGAAACCACTGTTCCAATTTGACTAAAAACGGGCTGTTACATGTGGTCAAGTCACTATGTTGCAGACATGTTACCAGACAAAATCGTGGATAAACCACCAAATAATACAAATCATTAAACTATTAGAAACTTCCTCTTTTCACTTTATTCCAAACCCCATGCAATGTGTCATGGCATGCATATACAGAATCAAAATGATAAGCATGTAGAACATGTCGTCATACAATAACAGAAACAGAAGGCATGAGAATCCACGCTTTGCAAAACAGATTTTTCAAATCTCAATGAATCATATCAGATTTGCCATGAGTCACATGCACGGTTATAAATCAGAATCAATATCAAACAAACCAACATATCCGGATATCACACGTTCTCATTCAACAAAGTATCACAGAAACACACCATCAAAATTAACAAGACACAGATTCGACCTGAATAAATCACATACCTTAAACATATCCTAAACAACATCGCATTATACGCTAACATGTCATACTCACTTAGCCTATATCATATCGGACATATGTACAGATAACAAATCATACCCTAATATACCCTAATAGATCATCATATATTGAGATTTATAGCTTAATCCGGAATATACGAAACCCTACAAAAGGCCTACATTTGATTCGAACGATGTTTATAGCCCTAGAGAAAAAATTTGTTTTTTGGCCCACACGCCTGTGTAGATTCACACAACTGTGTGGATTCACACAACCTACATGGCTGGCTCGTGTGGCCTACACGGGTTGGACACATGCCCGTGTCTCTGGCCCGTGTGACTCTAATTCAAGAACAGTAAGTTACACAGCCTGGGCACACGACCGTGTCCCTAGCCCGTGTGACTCAAATTCCAAAACAGTGAGTTACACGGTCTGCCACATGGCCTGACACACGGCCTACCACATGGCCGTGTAGCATCGAAAACCATGGTTTCTGACTTTCGCCATTCGGAGAATTTTGAGTTTTCGTTACACACTTGATATGGTTTTGACGTAGAAGCAACAGAGAGGGTTCTGGAACCTAAAAACGACAATCAATTGACTATTCAGATGAAACAATCAAACCAAATACGCTAATTAACATTCAAACCCAAAGCTATGTCGAATAACTTAGATGCAAAACCCCAAATTAAACTATTCGCTTACCAACAAATGAGCAGCGATTAACAATTAAGAGCCTGAATGAGCGTCAATTGTTGTTAGGTTTTGTCCTAGAATTATATCAACCAATTAAACCAATATTCAAAACAAAATCCAGTCTTTACGATTCAACACAGTAACCAACCGAAAAAAGATTCTCAAACTAACGATAAGAAGAATTATACCCTTACTCGACCGAAATAGAACATCAAGAGGTTAACGAGTAACGAATTCACCACACCCGTGTCAAGAATTTAGTCATGAGAGCAAAAGAAGAAAAAAAAGAATAGAGAACATAAGAAGTCGAGAATTGAAGAAGAAGCAAGTTTTGGGAAAAAAAAACATGGAAATGAGAATTAATTAACTGATTTAAAATAAAAACTCACTTATTTCCAAAAAGATGCAAAATATTTCCTTATTGCTTACGCATGGATTCAGACACACGATTAAAAAGTATACAAAAGCTTAACCACTGAACCACTAAACTCATTATTGACTTTAGCTAATCGGAGATATTATTTATGGCAGACGATTAGGGATAAAAGGTTAAGACGAAATAACAAAAATTCCAAAGGAATTATTCAAACTCAAAACCTCAAACACACAAGCATGTCACTTAACCACAAAATCATATCACTCACATTCCTTAACCACTGAACCAGACAAATTCACTTTGTAATTTTTTTTTTTAAAATCTTAACTCAAAATCAAAAAGTAACCACTCTTAGTTTCACTATCTCAATTTTTTCTAACTCAGTTTTTTTGAGGTTATAATTTTAATTATACCATACTTGTTCTATTTATTATCTAATTTATATATACAAAAATAAATATATAAAACTTAATTAGTTGAAGAATGAGTTGTTTTGAAACACCCCAAACCCGGCCCACGAGCTTTGACCAGATTTGGTATGTTCCTCAAGTAAACCGGTTCAAATTTCTTTTGTTCTTAGGAAAACTTGTGTGATTTTAAGAAAAATATTGTTTTGGGTTGGGCTTGTGTTGAAAACAGGTTCGTTTTATATTGAAATCCCTTTTATCTTAAGTGACAAAATATTTAGGGTTTAGTTTAAAAGAAATTTTAATTAAATTTTAATAGATAAAATTCATAATCATAATAAATAAAAATAAGTGTAAAGTAATTCAACTATGGCCTTATGGACTTATTACATCAAATAATTCCCAAAATAATTCAAAGTACTAAAATAAATTCAAGAGTCCTCAAAAATATAAACTTCATGTTGAGCATGGCCACCACAAGTTCTCGCCGTCCCGGTCCATCACTGCTCATCACCTAAAAATGTTCCTCAACGGGTGAGTCAAACAGACTCAATGTGTACACGACACTAAATCATAATAGAATCGGGCATATCACATATTACACATTCAAAACATAGAATACAGGTTATGATGCATTCCCAAGCCCAAACCTAGTTGTCCATCCGCTACACACCCCGCACTCGCCGGTCACACCGTGTGGGACTACTAAGTCGACCCTCCATCCGCTACACACCATCGAAGGCGTCGCTGCGAAATGACGTGCTCATCGCCTATATAAAATTTGTGGCATAGCCACAGAGATAATTGTGTCATGAGACACCACATTCGAGATATTGTAACCGGTTACCACATTCGAGATAATGTAAACCGGTTACCACGGTCGATGATAATGTGACCAAAGTCACCACATTCGAGATAGTGAGACCAAGTCGTCACATTCACTTCCCCTTTTCCATATAACCCGAATGCCCCATATTATTCATAGTATGCATATCATACTTAAATTCACATTCTTATCATATTTCACATGTTAAATATAACATATTTCGTAATCCTAATAGGAGTAGGAAACGCACTCGAGTATTTAGTACCATAACATGGTACCTTAGCCACTTTCATATTCTTAATATCACATATTTTAATTAAACACACCATAAAACATATTAAGAATTAGTGTGGGTACACACTGATACACTTAAAATTTCCTTGAGATCCCGAAAAGCTTGATCTAATGCTTGGATCCTTAATCCCTACATTTGATTAATCACCTACTACTTTAATAAAAAGCCATTCGACCATAAATCCAAATCCTAGTAGGATTAGTATACTTAAACTTACCTTGTGGATTTTAAATCTCAAACTCACCGAATAACTAGGGAACACGTGGCCTATGGTGTACCTTCGGAAAAGAACTTCTCCTTCCTTGTAGTCGATACTTAGTAAATCCCGAAAGATCTCTTCAAAGTTTCGGCAACAAGATATTAATGGGGTTAGTCCTAGATTTGGTAAATCTTAAGAAAAAGGATGAAACCGAATGAGATCTTACCCTTACTTGAAGAAATCGATTGCACCTTCACTTCAACCTTCAGAGATTGGCTATGGCTAGATGATGATCTCACAACTTTCGGCTTTTGGAGGGATTAGAAAGAAAAGAGAAGGAAGAATAAAGATGGAGGATTCGGCTATGGCTTCTAATGGAGAGGAAAATATTCGGCTAGGTTCCAACAATTACTTAATCTCGACTTGACAAAAGAAAAGAAAGAAAAGAAGAGAAGAGAGCACTAAGAATTCGACAGAGAAAGGAGGAAGCACAAATTGATGAGTAGCCCTCCTTCCTTCCTTTTATAGCCGAAATTATCATCTAAGGAGTCCCTTACTTGGCCACCACTCCTCTGTCTGATAACTTTATCCTTTAATTATCACTTAAAATAAAAGATAATTCAGCAACTATCCTTAATTAGCCGAAATTATTAAACTCAAAGTCCCTTACTTGGCCATCACTTCTCCCTTATTTTCCTCTTTATCTCTTTATTCAAATTAAAAAAATTTAATCCAATAATTATCTCTTGAAAATAATGATAAATAAATCCCTTATTTATCCACTATTTATAAAATAATAAAAGCTCCTAATTTATAGCCATGTGCCGTCCACCTCAGGTCTTCCGGAAGCAAAAATAAAACCTCCTTTATTTGCTTCCCAAGTGACTCGAACTCAGCCCATTCCTCTTACATATGGCGCCATTTCCCATGTGCCCTAAGTGGCATCTTGCACCACTTTTCCAAGCCTGTTTGTGTGTCAAATTTCACAAACTTTTTCTTTTAAGGCCACCTTGCCTTAATTTCCCCTTTTAAACCTTAAAACTCGTCATTTCTAGGTCATTTCTAAGTTTCCAAAAATTTTGATCGGCTCAGTAAACTTGACATTTCCTTACATTTCCATCACATTTCCTTACAAGACATTTCCTTACATTTCCAAGACATTTCCTTACATTTCCATGACATTTCCTTACAAGACATTTCCTTACATTTCCAAGGTTCTAAAAATGTTCACTTTTCTCTTTAAATTTAACATTTCCATACATTTCCGTGTTTCCAAAAGTGTTCAAAATATATTCATAACACATAAGATATGTCATTTCGTACAATTAAACCAAAAATGCATAGGCCCTTTTTCAGGATGTTACGATTCTACCCTCCTTAAAAATAATTTCGTCCTCGAAATTACTTATTAACGAATAATCATTCATCTTAACTCACCGCACTACGCTTTATGTCGCTGACTCTGATCTTAATAGAACCATCATACTTTCTAGGCACAGTCTCTAAGTTCACGCCCCTAGAACTCATTTCTAACGTCGCGATTTAATCTGATTAAAAGTTTTATGCATCAAAAATTTTGTTCCACTCGATTATTCGCGAACAGCTTTATGAAAAGAGATGTTCGTAAGTAGTTCTTTCGATCAACCAAAGTTTCTAGTTCAAGTTCACTACTCTAACTCAGTGGAGTCACATTCACATTCATAAGCAAAGACACATTCATTTTTCCATGAAGTCACATTCATTCACAACATCATTCACTACACTTTTATGGCCATTCCATCCATTTCCCTACCTGTGGGTAATTTCGTCATTTTCCCCTGTGGGTATTTTGGTAATAAATCGGGGTCAATTCAAAAATATTTTTCAAATTAAAGGTATTTCAGAATTTACAAAATCTTTGGGTTATTTTGTTTTCCAAATCAGAGGTGTTGCAAAATTTTCATAAATCGAGGTTATTTCGGTAATTTTGGAAGTCGAAAGGCCCAGTAAATTTTCCAAATCAGGGTATCTTGTTATTTGTAAAACAAGTTTTTGATATCTTTGTAAAGTAGAAATATTGTAGCAAATGTCGAGGGTATTTTTGAAAATCTTAAGAACTAAGGGTATTTTAGTAATTTACAATACAGAGGCATTTTTGTAATTTTGTAAATTGGAGATATTTTGGAAAAAAAATTTCACAATAATCTTTTACTATAATTAAAAGGGTAATTTAGGGATTTTAAAACTAGGGTTTTTATTATGGCTAGCCCCTTTGGGTTTTAATTATCGGGTTTAGCCAGTAAATAAGTCCTCTTGGTTAGGGTGAACCGTAGCTACGCACTGTAGGATTCGAGTAAAGAGGAGGTGAGTCACTAGGACTGCTTAAGTACCTGTGCTCTTAGGATCCAATCCTAGACATGCGCACAATGGTTACCACACCCTAACTTTCGGCGTCTTAGTCATAGGTTTGTTTAATGGAATTAAGTCTTATGTGTTTGTGTTTGAGTAAACTAGCCCTAGGGTTCAAGTTCCTATCATGCTATTCTCGTGCTCCATTCTCTTCTCCCCTTCCATAATTCATAACATAAACCACATAATCACACAAATGGTTAGGGTACTTACAGTGGATCATGGTCGGAGACTTAGGTGCCATGCCGTAAAAACTCGCTCATTTTCAAAAATACTTTCATAAAACTCATTTGGGCTCGATTTGAAAACGTTTTGGGCCTTAGCCAACAGGCCGCGAGTTTAAAACTGGGCTCTGATACCAAACTGAAACACCCCATACCCGGCCCACGAGCTTTGACCAGATTTGGTATGTTCCTCAAGTAAACCGGTTCAAAATTCTTTTGTTCTTAGGAAAACTTGTGTGATTTTAAGAAAAATATTGTTTTGGGTTGGGCTTGTGTTGAAAACAGGTTCGTTTTATATTGAAATCCCTTTTATCTTAAGTGACAAAATATTTAGGGTTTAGTTTAAAAGAAATTTTAATTAAATTTTAATAGATAAAATTCATAATCATAATAAATAAAAATAAGTGTAAAGTAATTCAACAATGGCCTTATGGCCTTATTACATCAAATAATTCCCAAAATAATTCAAAGTACTAAAATAAATTCAAGAGTCCTCAAAATATAAACTTCATGTTGAGCATAGCCACCACAAGTTTTGCCGTCCCGGGCCCATCACTTGTTCATCACCTAAAAATGTTCCCAACGGGTGAGTCAAACAGACTCAATGTGTACACGACACTAAATCATAATAGAATCGGGCATATCACATATTACACATTCAAAACATAGAATACAAAGTTATGATGCATTCCCAAACCCAAACCTAGTTGTCCATCCGCTACACACCCCGCACACGCCGGTCACACCGTGGGGACTACTAAGTCGACCCTCCATCCACTACACACCATCGAAAGGCGGCTGCGATCGACGTGCTCATCGCCCATATAAAATTTGTGGCATAGCCACAGATAATTGTGTCATGAGACACCACATTCGAGATATTGTAACCGAAGTTACCACATTCGAGATAATGTAACCGAAGTTACCACAGTCAGATAATGTGACCGAAGTCACCACATTCAGATAGTGAGACCGAAGTCGTCACATTCACTTCCCCTTTTCCATATAACCCAAATGCCCCATATTATTCATAGTATGCATATCATACTTAAATTCACATTCTTATCATATTTCACATGTTAAATATAACATATTTCGTAATCCTAATAGGAGTAGGAAACGTACCTGAGTATTTAGTACCATAACATGGTACCTTAGCCACTTTCATATTTTAATATCACATATTTTAATTAAACACAGCCATAAAACATATTAAGAATTAGTGTGGGGTACACACCTGATACACTTAAAATTTCCTTGAGATCCCGAAAAGCTTGATCTAATGCTTGGATCCTTAATCCCTACATTTGATTAATCACCTACTACTTTAATAAAAAGCCATTCGGCCATAAATCCAAATCCTAGTAGGATTAGTATACTTAAACTTACCTTGTGGATTTTAAATCCCGAAACTCACCGAATAACTAGGGAACACGTGGCCTATGGTGTACCTTTGGGAAAAGAACTTCTCCTTCCTTGTAGTCGACACTTAGTAAATCCCGAAAGATCTCTTCAAAGTTTCGGCAACAAGATATTAATGGGGTTAGTCCTAGATTTCGGCAAATCTTAAGAAAAAAGGATGAAACCGAATGAGATCTTACCCTTACTTGAAGAAATCGATTGCACATTCACTTCAACCTTCAGAGATTCGGCTATGGCTAGATGATGATCTCACAACTTTCGGCTTTTGGAGGGATTAGAAAGAAAAGAGAAGGAAGAATAAAGATGGAGGATTCGGCTATGGCTTCTAATGGAGAGGAAAATATTCGGCTAGGTTCCAACAATTACTTAATCTCGACTTGACAAAAGAAAAGAAAGAAAAGAAGAGAAGAGAGCACTAAGAATTCGGCAGAGAAAGGAGGAAGCACAAATTGATGAGTAGCCCTCCTTCCTTCCTTTTATAGTCGAAATTATCATCTAAGGAGTCCCTTACTTGGCCACCACTCCTCTATCTGATAACTTTATCCTTTAATTATCACTTAAAATAAAAGATAATTCAGCAACTATCCTTACTTAGCCGAAATTATTAAACTCAAAGTCCCTTACTTGGCCATCACTTCTCCCTTATTTTCCTCTTTATCTCTTTATTCAAATTAAAAGAATTTAATCCAACAATTATCTCTTGAAAATAATGATAAATAAATCCCTTATTTATCCACTATTTATAAAATAATAAAAGCTCCTAATTTATAGCCATGTGCCGTCCCACCTCAGTCTTACTGGAAGCAAAAATAAAACCTCCTTTATTTGCTTCCCAAGTGACTCGAACTCGAGCCCATTCCTCTTGCATATGGCGCCATTTCCATAGGCCCTAAGTGGCATCTTCAGACCACTTTTCCAAGCCTGTTTGTGTGTCAAATTTCACAAACTTTTTCTTTTAAGGCCACCTTGCCTTAATTTTCCCTTTTAAACCTTAAAACTCGTCATTTCTAGGTCATTTCTAAGTTTTCAAAAATTTTCGATCGGCTCTGTAAACTTGACATTTCCTTACATTTCCATGACATTTCCTTACATTTCCAAGGTTCTAAAAATGTTCACTTTCCTCTTTTAAACTTAACATTTCCATATATTTCCAGGTTTCCAAAAGTGTTCAAAATATATTCATAACACATAAGATATGTCATTTCGTACAATTAAACCAAAAATGCATAGGCCCTTTTCAGGATGTTACATGTTTGGTTTAGTATTTTAGATTTAATTAAAAAAATTAATTTTTCAAAATTCAACCTATTAAATTAGTATAATAAAATATTCTATTATTTTTATTTTTATTTTTTTTATGTTGGATAAATTTAAAATATTACAATGAAAATTAAATTTGTTATTTCTAATTTATTATTAGAATTATTTTTTAATTTTAATTTTTTTACAAGTAATATATAATCTAGAAATGAGTTAATAAAATAAAAAAATTTATTACTCTTAAAAAAAAACTAAGTGACGCTATTTAATTAAAGGCTTAATGGTGTAAAAAAACTCTCAAATTTTTTCAAAAAAAGCAATTAAGCCCCTGTTTATTTTTTTTTGCAATTAATTGGATATTTAAACTTTCAAAATGCATCTAAAAGACCCTTAAACTTAATAAAAACAATTAAGCCCCTACTTTTTTTTTTTTTTTTTGCACTCAATTGCCAAAATGCATAAAAAAGACCCTCAAACTTTTTCAAAAACAGCAATTAAGCCTTACTTTTTTTTCACTCAATTACCAAAATGCATCAAAAAGACCATTTAACCGTTAAAGCTAACTACCCCTAATTTTTTTTCCAATTAAAACCACCACATGTCACAACCACGGCATGACATGTGGTAAAAAAAGATAAAAAATAAAAATAAATAAAATTTATAAAAATTATTAAATTTTAATAAAAAATATTAAAAATTATAAAAATCGTAAAAAAAGTTATAAAATATATAGAAATATAGAAAAAATTATAAAATTTTATAAAGTTGTAAAAAATTATAAAAAAGTAAAGAAATATGAAATTCAAAAAAATTATGAAAATTATCGTACCAAAAGAAGTATTTTATAATTTTTCTATAACTTTTATTGATTTTTAATTTTTATCATTTTTCTCCACATGTCACTTTGTGTTGCAACATGTGATGGCTGTAACACACTTAACCCAAATCCGTCACCGAAACAGGGTTACAGAGCATTACCAGAGATTACAGATCAGATAACAAACATTTCACATTTATACAATATTTATATCAGAAATCAATCATTAAGTCCCTTATAAGAGTCCTCGAGGCCCAACATATACATTACAAGTAAGACGGGACTAATTCGGAAACTCAGAGAATTTTTCGCAAAAATTTCAAAATTTCCCTAGATGCAGGGGACACACGCCTGTGTGGCCAGGCCGTGTGGCTCACATGGCCAAATGACACGCCCTTGTCCCAGGCCGTGTGGGCATTCGATGTGAGGCAGACGGTCGTGTCCCAGCCCGTGTCCTTACCCGTGTAACTTTTTGACTTGGGTCACACGGCCAGCCACACGCCCGTGTGCTAGGCTGTGTGGACAGTTTAATTTTCAATAATTTTGGTGCAGGGGTCACACGATCAAGACACATGTCTGTGTACTGGGCCTGAGACACACACGGCTGAGACACACGCCCGTGTCTCTACCCGTGTGATAATACCTGAGTATTCTGTTTCTTAATTTTTAAGATGCAGGGGACACACGACCAAACCACACGCCTGTGCGCATGGCCGTGTGTCACACACGACTGAGACACACGGTCGTGTCTCTACTCGTGTGGAAAAGATAAAGCCATTTCTAAGCCTTATTTTTCACCTAAATATGTCTTTCACTTACATTGACATTTTAATACATTCCCAAGTCAATACAAAACGTTCAAATCAAGCAAAAACCGAGTCTTATGTATGACTTATCATTACCTATGTTCAAGTGTTTAAACTTATCAAATACACATATATATACATATAAGTATATTTTCTCATTTATGCTTACTTAAAGCCATTTATCATTAGGTTTATATGCTTTTCATCATATAACCATTTCAAACATATCAAACATAATAAGGCCTTATACAATTTCATCAAAATATGTTTAATACTAGCCATTCCAATGGCTAGTTAAAAAAAGCATTATCATGCCAACATTGGCCAAATTAACCTATACATGTCATTATAACCAGAATTAATTTTACCATTTGCACTGAATGGGTCAATGGATAGTGTGAAATATCTTCGCTAAGCTTCCAACCCAACGAGCTTTCGAATTCCTTTAAAACAGGGAAATTAAAAACAGAGTAAGCTTTTAAGCTTAGTAAGTTCGTATAACCGAAAATTTAACTTACCACTATTTTATAAACATAAGGTAAACATACATTTCATTGCCAAGTCGTGTTGGCCAAGCGCCTAAACACATATCCTCATCAACATGTTAATCACTGTAATCCATGTAATATTTCATAATCACAAATTTACATAATCATCAGGCAAATTTTATACACATGTACCATCCATCTCACATTTCAACATGTTTTGTAATATCAATTTCATGTATTTCAGGCATATACCGGATTATAGATGAACAAAGTCATTAAGCATGTTCCGAATTTGTGTATCAAGCATACCATGCTTCAATATATCAAGTGGTATCATTTATATGTTTAGATACTTCTCTCATCATGTGTTCATGTAGCATGTACAAAGCATGTTAGTCATACATATTTCATATGAATATCAATAAACTTGTATGAGCTTAATAATAATAATCCTTTTTCCATATGCTCATACTTTCCACATCAAGTATTCAAATATTAGGTATAATTCATGTCCATGTAATTCAAGTATGTACCCATAATATTTTGTCACAATTCAGATTGTTTCATATCAAAATTTTACCCGTTGAACTATTTAAAATATCGATGAAAACACGGAAAGTATACTTGTACTGGAGATGTACAAATCTCTAATCATAGATAAACATATTCATCAAACAATTTCCATGTTCATATATCATCATCTCAAACTTCCATATATCATGTATCATCATTTTCATGAATTTCAGGCAGATACATGTATTAATTCATTTCATGTTCTTATTTTCTCATGTCAGGATTTTGCCCGTTGAATTTATTTGAAATATCGGTGGATATACAGGTGGTACACTCGAAGTGTACAAATCAAAAATCCGTTAACTCCTGTTCAGGGGTACCCATAAGGGCACATAACCAGGAAGCACACTGTAACACCCCTAACCCGTGTCCGTCGCCAGAACAGGATTACGAAGTATTACCGGAACATTCAGAACATTTTTAGATAAGTCATGTCAATCACTATTCATTAACCGAGATCATTCATAACATCCCTTAGATGAACCCTCGAGGTCCAATACGAACATTAGAGTCGATTTGGGACTTAATCGAAAACTCTAAGAATTTTTCGTGACATTTCAAAAAATTTCTAAGGTTCAGGGCTCACTCGCCCGTGTGACCCTTAAACATGCCCATGCCTCAGGCCGTGTTCGATTTAGGTTGCTCTCTGACTTGTGCCACATGGCCATACCACACGCCCGTGTGCTAGGCCGTGTGGTTATTTAATTCAATTTGAATTAGGTGCAGGTTTCACACGGCCAAGACACACACCCGTGTTTAAGGCCGTGTCACCCACACGGCTGAGACACACGCCCGTTTCTCTGCTCGTGTGCTCAATTCTGAGCATTTTGTTTTCTCAATTTTAAGGTGTAGGGGACACACGGCCAAGCCACATGCCCATGGGGTAGCCGTGTGTCACACACGGTCTAGACACACGCCCGTGTGTCTGCCCGTGTGGACAAAATAAAGCCATTTCCTAGCCTCATTTGTCACCCAAATTTACCATTTTCCTGCACCAAAACATACCAAGTACAATCCAACCATTCCGAGCATTCAAATAAGCAAATTTCATCATTCAACATGGCCTATCGTTGCATGCATACATGTTTACTAACTTACCTTGGTTCAATTCATGTGTTAAACATGATTTGATCAACTACTTGACATACATATATAGTTACCATAGCATAACATTACAAGTATATCAAAACAACCATTACTAGCCATTCCAATGGCTAGATTTCAAGCATTATTTACTTTTACATGCCAATATGGCCAACATATCCTATACATGCCATTACAACCGTAATTGATTTACCATATTGTACTGTCATGGGTCGATGGATAGTGTGAGTGATCTCCGCCGAGCTTCCAATCCAACGAGCTTTCGATTTACTCTAAAATAGGGGAAAATAAAACGGGGTAAGCATTGTATGCTTAATAAGTTCATATAACATGGTACTTAACTTACCATTCATACTATTTTGAGGTAACTATGTAAGGAACATTCATTCAATTTGACTTCAAGCCCTACACATATTCTCATTGCCCTTGTTAGTCATATATTCCATAATAACCTCAAAACATGTTTGGGCTCAATAACAATCAAGTTTCCATGCACATTTGCATTCCATAACATTTGTTCACTTAACATGCATAAATCATCTCTTTATATTACAAGTACAATTTCATAATAGTTCATCTCAAGTTCAAATTATTTCATATCAGAACTTTATTCATATATCTTGAAATATCAATGTCACACGAGTCGTAGTACACTCAAAGTATACAAGTCTATAATCAAGGATGACATATTCATCAAATGAATTTCATGTACAAGTATCATCATCTCATATTTTCTTATATCAATCGTCACGTATCATCATTTTCGTGTATTTCAGACATATACGTGTAATAACTCATTTCTTATTCATATTCATCTCATATCAAGAGTTTTACTCGTTGAATTTATTTGGAATATCGATGGATACACCCGTAGTACACTCGAGGTGTACAAATCAGAATCTGTCAATTCATACTCAGTAGTACCTTGTAGGTACACTCTCGAGCCACGTATCATACAACAAAATTACCAGTCCAGGCTAAATTCTAGCTGTAACATATACTCTAAGGGCTTTGTCAGATTACCAGTCCAGGCTAAATCCTTTATATGACAAAGAATTCCCTATAGAGTTCGATCTGGATTACCAGTCTAGGCTAAATCCAGTCAATTAGGATTACCAGTCCAGGCTAAATCCTAATTGAAACATATACTCGAGAGACTCATTTCGGATTACCCGTCCGGGCTAAATCCATTCTGCAACACATGCAGTTTTATCAGGGAAATCACATTTATCCATCAACTTCCATTTATTCAAACGGGATTTAACATTTATCATACAATTGTTGGGTATATGTCCAATCTCATAAATTTATGCATTCATACAATTCAAGTGTTCCCATTCAACTCAAGTATAAAATTTACATTTTTATCATTTATCATTCATCGAGTATTATTGCTGATCGACATATTTAATTTATCGGGCTTTGACGAATATGTGATCATTTCACAAAATTAAGGCATTTATACATTTCACAGCACAACATTTAATTCAATCATAAAAATATATACAATTTAGTTACACGAACTTACCTCGACAAAGGTTCGTGTACAAACATCTACTAATCCGACATTTTCCTCTTTTTCCTCGTTCTAACTCCGAATTTGGTCTATCCGGATCTATACGAGTAAATTATACATCAATTTCACATATCTCATATTTATTTGGACTCAATTTACATTCTAGGCAAAATTACCATTTTGCCCCTAACTTTTCCGTTAATTCCATTTTCGTCCCTAGGCTCGGAAAATGAAACTTGTGCAAATTACTCCCTATTCCAAGTTTAACCAAAGCCCAATTACAAAATTTACAGCACATGTATTCATAAAATTTCAGAATTTTTCCTTCAATTTCACAAGTTTACATTTTAGTCCCTAAATCATGTTTTCATCAAAAATCACTTTGTAAAAGTTGTTTACCTATCAATAATTTTTCATTTTCTACCATAAATTTATAATTTCCAGCATATACATACATGACCCAGTTTTCATACCTTGATAACTTTTCAAATTAATCCCCCAAATAGAGAGATTGAGCTATCCCGATTCCAAAAATATCAAAATTACTAAAAACGGGACAAGGAAACTTACCCAATTTGGCCATGAAAGTCTCTTCTCTCTCTCTCCTAGGGTTTCCATGTTTATTTTGGGTAAGAAGATGACATAAAACAAGATGATATCTATTTTATCATCTTTTAATTAATTAAAATTTTCACTTTCCAATTTAGTCCCTAGCCTTTTTCTCATTTTCCACGGATGAGTCACCAAGAAAAATCTACATACTTTTATTAATGGTCTAATTAAAATATAAGGACCTTTATTTTTGAATTCCATAGCTATTTAATCCTTATAGCTACTAGAATTCAACTTTCACATTTTATGCGATTTAGTCCTTCTCGTAATTAGGCACCAAATCAATAAAATTTTCAAGTCAAAATTTTCACAGGTCATGTCTATTATATTACATATCATATAATAAAATAAAAATAAATTTTATTTTTGGCTCGAATTTGTGGTCCCGAAACCACTGTTCCGATTTCACCGAAATTGGGCTGTTACAGACACTCTAGAGCTATACATCAGGATGCTCATATGAGCCATGCAATAGGAAGCTTATCCGGTCTATATCAGGAAACTCATAAGAGTCTATAACAGGAAGTTCACAAAGAACTTTTAATCAGGAAGCTCACGAAGAGCCTATCAGGAATGCTCACAAAGAGCCATGTAACAGGAGCTCCGGATAGCTTAACAGGAAGTTCAAGCGAGCCATATCAGGAATCTCATAAGAGCCTATATCAAGACGCTCACGAAGAGTTGCGTTTGCGTCCGTAATAAATGCTGGATCACAACCGATCGAATCGTGTAACAGGACGCTCGCAAAGAGTTGTGGTAGTCCTCAACACATGCAGGATCACTACCGATCAGAATGCTCGCAAGAACTATATAACAGGAATGCTCAAGAAGGCTTTTCATAGGATGCTCGTCCGAGGTATAACGTTTGCAACATATGCAGGACTATAATCCATACGGGAAAATACTATATCCATCGCATTTCATTATTCAAACGGGACTTATCATTTATCGAGCAAAATCGGGCATGTGATTAATTTCATACATTAAACATTTATGCAATTCATACAAATACAACATTTGATTCAAACATATTAATACACATAATTAAGTTACACGAACTTACTTTAATAAATGTTCGTGTACGTAAAAACTACTAATTCGACACTTTCTCTTTTCCTCGCTCTAACTCCGGATTTGGTCTATCCGGATCCAATTAAGCCAAGAAAGCTTGCTTTCTCTTTCCTAGGGTTTCCATGTATTTTTGGGGAAGAAGATGGTAAATTGATGATATTTTCATTTTTTTTTATCATTTATCATCTTTATTTTTTTCACTTTCCAATTTCATCCTTTACTTTATTTTATATTCCATGGATGAACCATCATCCTTAACAACTAAGCATATTTAATGGACTATTTACCATTTAAGGACCTCAAATTTTGAATTCCATAGTTATTTAATCCCTTTAGCTATTAGAACTCAACTTTAGCACTTTGTGCAATTTGGTCCTTTATCAAATTAAACATATAATCAGTAAAATTTCTTTATGAAATTTTCATACGACATTATTATCATACTGTAGATCATAAAATAATATTAAAATAAATTTCCTTTTCGAAATCAAATTTGTGGTCCCGAAACCACTATTCTGATTTTACCGAAAACGGGCTGTTACAATGGGTTTAACTGAAAAAAAAAACCTAAGGGTAGTTAACTTTAACGGTTAAAGTTAATGGTTAATGATGCATTTTATAATTTTTTATGATTTTTTATAAAATTTTACAATTTTATTTTTTTCTAATTTTTAATAACTTTATTTCTTTTATTTTTTATTAAATTTTAGTAATTTTTATAACTTTTATTGATTTTTATTTTTATAATTTTTTTACCACATGTCATGTTTTGGTTGTGACACGGGGTGATTTTAACTGAAAAAAATTAAGAGTAGTTAACTTTAATGGTCAACTATTAAAGTTTACGATTAAAGGACCTCTTTGATGCATTTTGGCAATTGAGAGCAAAAAAAAAAGCAGGGGCTTAATTGCTTTTTTTGAAAAAGTTTGAGGGTCTTTTTTATACATTTTGACAGTTCAAGTACCCAATTGAATGCAAAAAAAATGACTTAATTATTTTTTTGAAAAAAAATTGAGAGCTTTTTACACCCTTATATTTTATTTAAAGGGGCATTGAAAGGGTGCAAGGGATTTTTGTTCATTGTAAAAGAGACTTAAAATTTGAAGATCTTCTCAATTTAGCAAAGTAAATTGAAAAAGAATTGAAACTCTAAAAACAAGTAAAGATTTTCTACTTACTCAAAATTGAAAAAGAAAATACTTTTATTATACATCAATGATCACTGACCTGAGTCCTAGATAGGATTAGGGTCACCTACCTGTGACCTGGATAGGTCCCACCAGAAGATTGGGTGCGAAGCTAGCCACGAGAGGATAGCAAGGCAAGTTCGCAGACCCTGCTCGTAGAACGAGCTCGCAGACTCAGCTCGCAAGGCAAAGCCAATGACCCAGCTCGCAACGCAAGGCCACAGATCCAGCTTGTGAGGACCCAGGGAGCTTACAGAAAGGGTCGCGTACTCCGTAGGCCACCTGGGCACGTGTCTAGTAGGTACGGAGCCCGCCTAAAATGTCAGTCCCAAGAATAGAAAGAATCGCGTGCTTCGTAGACACGTGCCCAACAAACCTTGAGCTCACAGAGAATGTCAGTACTAGAGGCAACGGAGTCAAGACAAAATAGTGGGGCCCTATCATGAGCTATAATAGTACCAGTAACAACATGTATAAATACCTAAACACTCTTATCAATAAACATACGAGAAAATATTACTCAACAACTTCATTGATTAATTCTATGTTTTGAAATAAAAAGATAAATTAGTTTAAATTCAAAAATAAATCTAATTACCTAAGATAAATAAAAAAATAAAAAATAGTTTAAATTAAAAAAATCTATTTATTTAAGATAAATTTAAAAAAGTGATACAACTAGTTTAAAAAAATCTTATTTCTCTAAGATAAAAAAAAAAAAATATATTTATTACAAACAACAAAAGATATTTATCTATGATACGAGTATATAATAATTATTACAAATACAAAAAAATGTATGTAATAGGGGTTGATTTTCGAGAAATTATTTTATAGTTTCTTTTCACCGAGAAATTATTTTATAGAATATTTCTATTATATCATTCATGGTTTTTTTTCAATTATTTAATAATATTTCAGTAATTTTTTCTATACCATTAACACATTTTTTGTACTTTTTTTTATCCTAACCCCGAATCTCAAACCCTAAACCCAAGTTCGAAGATTCAAGGTTCAAAGTTCGGAGTTTAGGATTGGAGGAAAAAATTAACAAAATTACATTTAGAAAAAATTACTAAAATATTATTAAATAATTAAAAAAATAATTTTATATGATTCCATAAAAAAATTTCTGTATTGGAGTCCTATAATAATGATGAAAAAAGTGATTTATGGTGTCACATTTGGCCTGGCCCGAAGGCTCGTCCGAAATGTAAGAGGGTTTGGACAAAAATATAGGCCCGAAAAATGGACTTAGAAAAAAAATAAGGCCCGTTTAAAAAATAGGCCAGGCCTCGGGTAAGGCATTTTGGCCCGAGCCCGGCCCGACCCGGCCCGAATCCACTAAAGGACAAAAAAATTGCTTTTTTTTAATATTATTTTCTTGTTGTTTGCTCCCTATTTTGCTACTATTTTACTATTATGTTGCTTTATTTTATTGTTAATTTTGTTATTATTTTAAAGACATTTGTTAATTTTGTTATTATTTTAGAGAGATTTATTTGTTAAGTTGTATTTATGTTAGTGTTATTTAAGTATATATATATTTTTAAATTTATTTTTAATTTGTTGAGAAATATTTATTTTGATGTTTTTAGTATTTTTGATGTATTATATATTTTTTAAAATTATATAAAAATAATATAAAAATTAATATAGGCGGGCCGGGTCGGGCCTGAATTTTAGCATTTTTATCCATGTCGGGCTTGGACAAAATTTTAAGCCCATTTTTTAGGTCGAACCGAGCCCAGGTCTAATAAACAGGTCTAAATTTTTAGTTAAGCCCAACCCGGCTCGGCCCATGCTCACCTCTGGTAATATTTTGTGGAAAATAATTTCTGTATTGGAGTCCTATAATATTTATGGTGTCTCATCACTTTTAAGGAAACCAAACATGGCCTTTATCGTTGGCGATCCAGAGGGTTGTTTCCATTCCATACTCCTTTGACAAATGAGGCACTTCATTTCATTTCAAGTGTGCAAAATTTCATCATCTCCTTCTCCAGCGTGTTGACGTATGGAAAAACAATGAATAAATGCAACCCGAATATGTTTCTTCCTGTCCCCATCGTTTACTCTTAACACAAGACTCACTCTACCATTTTTCTTTTTCTTTATTCTTTCATTTCCATTCTCAATTTTTCTTGGAAATTTCCCACTCCTTGTACGTCTCCCATCTTTCCTTCTTAATTGTTTGAATGAGTTATTAGCTAATTGTTTTTCTGGTGCCTAATGGGTTTTAAAGTTTGATTTTTCTTTTCCCTTGTGTTCCTCTGGTTTATGGAATTACAATTGCTGGCTTAGTTTCTTTGGAATTGAGACTTAAAATATAGAAGTCATGGCTGGGATCCTAAGAAAAATTCTCCATGTTGGGCAATCATCCCCTCCCAAAGATGATGATAGTAACATTGAATACTCATTTGCTATTGAGTACAATGGTCCTCCCGTCAGTTTTGATATCCCCAGAGCAGTTCCGGTGGACGTTGACCAACTCCCAACTGCTGCCACTGTTTCTTCTTCCTATGTTTTGAATAACAGCATTTCATTGCCAGTTATCCAACCTGCTGTAAATACTAATAAAATGAAGCAAAATCTAGCCAGACACAAAAAAATTGGTTCTGGTCTGTCCAATGAACCATCAATTCAAGTTGTTAGTTTGGATTCATTAGGTCAGACAATTGATGGCATAGGAAGTTGTGGCATTATGCAAAATTCTCATGTTCATGATAGTTTAGCTGATGATTGCAAGCAACGTTTAGGGTTGCACAACAAGTACATGGATCCTACTGATTCTGATACAACAGGTTCCGTTTTGAGCTCACCATCAGTTTCATCATCTGGGGTATTTTCTCAAAAAAGGGAGGATATTCACAACAATGAGACTACTCCTCGCCATGTCAAAAGACCATCTGTTGTAACTTTCCGTGACCCTGAATCGTGCGACATGGTCCAGGGAGAGTCCAATTCCAACTATTCCAAGACGCAATGCATGCATGCTGCTGAACAATCTATTGAGAGGAACGGGAAAAAAGGGTCATGTTATAGGTGTTTAGAGGGAAACCGGTTTACGGAGAAAGAGATTTGCATTGTTTGTAATGCTAAGTATTGTTGTAAGTGTGTGTTGAGAGCAATGGGGTCGATGCCAGAGGGGAGAAAATGTGTTACTTGCATAGGGAAGAAGATCAACGAGTCGAGGCGAGCAAGTCTTGGAAAATGTTCCAGGCTGCTCAAGCAGTTGCTCAATGAGTTGGAAGTTAAACAGGCAATGAGTTCTGAGAAGACATGCAAGGCAAACCAGCTACCACCTCAGCTGGTTCTTATCAATGGAGAACCTCTGAATCAATATAAGTTGCATGTTTTGCAGACCTGCCAAAACCCACCAAAGAAACTAAAACCTGGACGCTATTGGTATGATAAAGTATCTGGATTTTGGGGAAAGGTCATGACTAAACTTTCCTTTTTTGTTTCTTTTCATTCAAGTAAACTAGCTTCCATTATCTTCCACTAAAATTGAATTACTGCTGTGTTAAAATAATCAGGAAGGACATGGTCCTTGCCAGATTATTACTGCCCAGCTAAATGTTGGAGGTCGTATCAAGGCTAAGGCTAGCAATGGAAATGCAAAAGTACTCGTAAATGATAGAGAGATTACAAGAAAAGAGTTGTGGATGCTGCAGGTTGTTGTGATGTACATGATTGACTTCTTTTAAGTTATGATATTTTAGACATGTAAGGTCAGTGCCAATCTGTTAAAATGTTTTCAGTTTGCTGGAGTTAATTGTGAAGGAAAACCGAGCTTTTGGCTAAGTGCAGATGGATCTTACCAGGAAGAGGGTCAGAAGAATGAAAAGGGACCTATATGGAAGAAGGTATATTTGCATAGGGATATATAAACTTTCCCCTTATGGCATATACTAGTAATAACATGGATGTCGTACATGTACCTTATTTTCAGACAAGAGTTAAACTTTTCTGCGCTCTCTTGTCTTTGCCGGTTCCTCCTAATGTGGCGAACCCTGCTGGGGAAGATGTCAGCCAGAGGACCCTAGAGCAGCAAGTGCTTCTTAAACTTCTTCTAGTTGGCTATCAAAAATCAGGCACAAGTACAATATATAAGCAGGTAAATATATCAATGGAGGCAACTCATTTCAATTAGCCTTTCACCCATTTTTGATGGCTGTAAACAGAATCTGTTACTGATGACTACTATGGTTCTATAACACTAGACATGCAGATAGGATGTCCAAGTGAAACATTAATTTTTGTTACTTACATATTTCAGGCCAAGGTTCTGTATAATGTTCCTTTCTCAGAAGATGAACGCCAAAATATCAAATTGAAGATCCAATGCAATTTGTATGGATACCTTACTATATTGCTTGAAGGACGAGAACGGTTTGAAGAAGAAGTCTTACTAGAGAATAGAAAATTGCAGTTTGCTGATGGACCTAGTTCTTCGGGTACAACAATAATGATTATTAAGTAGTCATTTTTCTGGAAGTTTTTTTATAAATTATTTTGTTCTCTGCGAAATTGGTTACTGATAAAAATAGATGCATTTTCAGGTAAAACTTTTCTATTATCCCCTGCAATACTTGGATCAGTAGTGATAAGCCTCACAGATAGCAATATGATCTGTAAAAGCCTCAAGTATTTGCAATACTTTAGATATATATTCTTAGGATCTGGCATAGAATAATTTACTTTATTATTTAATAGTGTGATCTTCATTGTTGACAGGCGGTGCAAGCCAGATTGATGGTAAAACAAAATATTCCCTTTCCCCAAGACTGAAAGCCTTCTCGGAGTGGCTTGTCCAAGTGATGGTATCTGGTAATTTGGAAGTCATCTTCCCAGCTGCTACTCGTGAATATGCACCATTTATTCAGGAGCTGTGGAATGATGCAGCCTTTCAGGCCACTTATAACCGGAGGCATGAACTCCAAATGCTGCCCAGGATTGCTACTTATTTCCTAGAACGGGTAAGCCTGCTGCTCTGGGTTTTTATCCTTCCAACTAAGTGAGCAGCTGGAATTGCTTAGCAATTGGAGTAGTTTTTGAAGTTAATCTTTTTTTCAGGCTGTTGAGATCTCAAGGACAGATTACGAGCCATCAGACATGGATATCTTGTATGCTGAGGGAACCCATTCATCCAATGGACTTTCTAGCATGGAATTCTCTTTTCCCACAAGAGAAAGAGAAAGCTTTATTGATGGTTATCAACATGATCCATTAGCAAGGCTAGTTTATATTTGATTCTACACTTAAAGTTGTTTACTTTTATTTGTCTTCTAATCACTTTGAACTTGCTTAACATGACTGGTTTTGCATCTGCAGGTACCAACTTATTAGACTGCATCCCAGTAGCCTTGGGGCAAGCTGCAAGTGGGTGGGAATGTTTGAAGATGTCAACATGGTCCTATTTTGCGTCTCCTTGACTGACTACGACGAGTTTTGGTTAGACAGTAATGGAGTTCTTATAAACAAAATGGTGGCAAGCAGGCAACTGTTTGAAACTATAGTCAGTCATCCCACCTTGGAGCAAAAGGACTTCCTTCTTATACTCAACAAAGCTGACCTACTCTTAGAAAAGATGGAGGAGGTTCCTCTGACTCGGTGTGAATGGTTCCATGACTTCAATCCAGTTATCAGTCACCATAACAACAATCTTACTGCTTCAGTGGCAGAACGTGCCTTCCATTATATTGCTGTGAAGTTCAAGAGGTTATTCGATTCTCTTACACATAGTAAGTTGTATGTTTGTATGGTTACTGGTTTGGAGCCTGATTCTGTTGATGAAGCTTTCAGTTACGCCAGAGAAATCCTTAAGTGGGATTACAACGACAATAGCTTCATCAACAACGAGTTCTCCACTACTACCGATATTGAGGCAAGCACAACTTCATGACCCCCGTTTTGTGTGTGCGTGTGTGCTCTAAATCACAGAACTCAATTCTAAAGCAGGGCAAGCACTTCTTTCTTTTGTATTTACTAGATTTCCAATATGTATGTATGTAACTCGAAAATCAATTAGAAAACATTCAAGCATTACTGGATATGTTTAAAAAGAACAGCTAATCATATACAGCGCTCAGATACAAAAGAAATGAACACTAAAAGCAGAGCTGGCTGCCATTTCCACAATAAAACAACTCTAATTTACACAAAGCATAGAGTTGCTTTTACATATAAGACCCAACAAAGTTAGGACAAGGGAACTTTCTCTAATTTATCATCACCAAGGTACAAACCGGTCCATAAGCAGACAGACAGTAGCTTCAGACATCGTGGTTTCGTTAGTATCATCTTTAGAAGCATCTTTAACTTCAACATGCCCTTCTTTGGTCGGAAACGGTTGGTCTTTCTTGGCCCTTATTGACAAGAATGGTTTTCTTGCTTCAACTTTCTCTTTAAGCTTTGCTGCTACCTCGCCCATCCATCCACCAACTACTGCAGACATTTTTCTCACTCTCTTTGGAATTTGTTTATGATATGCTTTTGCTTTTCTGGAAGAAACAGAGAGGGGAACCAAAAGGGTTAATATAGAAGAAAGGAGAGAAAAGCAGGGAGAGTTGTGGTTTTTGCCAAATCAGTTGTAGTTTTCATTGGCGGTGTCAGTATCTGTGGGTTCTGACTCATTGGAAACAAAGAACCCATGTGTGGGACGGCCCCTAGATACTGTTCATTTGGTAGAAAAGGATATTCCCAAATCCTTCCTCAATATCTTCTCTCTCTCCTCTACCAAACTTCTGCCATCTGTTTTGTTCATACCATCTTCCATTTCCATTTAGAAAGGCTACAATATGCAATAATTTATTTTACTTTGGAATTTAGTTTTTTTTTCTTTCCAAATTTTAAATTTTAAGTTAATTATTAATATTTTTTAATTTATTAATAACATTTTAAAGTTAAAAAATACAATTTAGTAGCTATATAACTAAATAATAATAATTTTAAATTTAATAAAATAATTTTAACAATATCAATAATTAAACTCGATTTTTAAAATTTGGTTTTTAATCAAGATTTTAACACAAACTTAAATTTAATCCAATTTTTCATTATTTGTATATTAATAAAAGTATTTTAAAATATAAAATTTATAGTTCAACTCAAATAAAAAAACAATTACTTAATTCTGATTTAAATTCAGCCCAAGCCCGGGCTAATTCAGGCCACCCAAGTAGTGTACAGGTGGCATGGTATGTTTTTCTTCTCGTTTGTTTTCTCTAGAAGTAGAAGAAGGCTGGCAATTTTCACGTGGCCAGTGGGTTTACGTTACAAATCTATTTCTCAACAATTTTGAAAAGGCAAGGCAATAAAAGATATCTGAAAGGGTTTGAGATATTTTAAGAATTTCTTTTTCTGGAGGTTGATATTTTGGAAGATGTGAAAGGGAAATAATTCACTAAAACTTAAATAATTTTATATTTTTTCCTTTTTTTTTATAAAATTAATATTTTATTAATCAAAGTAAATTATGGATGTCAAGTTTGACTAAATTAAATTTTTTTAACTAGTTTTAAGTGAAAAATTTCAACTATTAAATATATATTAATATAATATGATTAAGATATCAGATTGATTCAAAATTTTACATATATGACTTGTACAAACATCTTAATAAATTCAATGGTTAAATTAATAAAATAATTTAGTAGTATAAAAAGTTAAAGGAAATATGTAAAATCACTTAAGTTTTACATGGACACCGGTGTAAGTGAATCCCTCCCTTGTATATATAAAATACAACAACATGAATCATTAAGGACTAATTGCAGCAAAGAACATACATAGAAAATGTAATGAAACCGGTGATCATTTTGATACCACAATGTATGGCAGCTTTCATCGAAGTTCCCATCTAAATGATATCCATTGTTGCCATGACGCCATCGGGCCCTGATGCATGGGAGGCAGATGAAGCCAAAATAAACTCCAGCTCAAAACCTCGATGTGGCTATCCCAACTTGATGATAAAGCACCTCCTGTTGAGATGTACTCTGAAACAGGGTTGGAGCATATGCCCTTCATCTCATTTCTCAAGTAGGGGCAATGGGTTCGTTCTGCAAGAGGGGACCAGGCTTCTCTTTCTTCATTTTTCTTTTCTGTAAGCCAATAGATGCCATCCTAGACAATGACTCCGTTGTGTCTAGTCAGCCAACATGACGGGTAATTGAAGTACCTCCAGCAGTTGACACCAACTTGCAAACAAAGACTTCAAATCCATGGCGTCCAACCTTCATACATGCTACAAAGGTTGTCAACACTAGTAGCTTGCTTAAGTAGATAATCCACTTGCTCTGCAATGCTAATTTCCCTGAAAAAGGTTACAAAAGAAACAGCCTGTTAATACACATTTCACTTTATACCCATTTGCAGTCTCAGAAGGAAGTAGATACCTTCTCTCCGTAATGTCTCGCCCATCTAATTTCATTTCAACGCGTCTTAGGACTGACATTGCATAAGCATTTTTACCTGCAGGCAGAAATAGGTTACACCAATGGAAGTAAAGGAGGGAACCCTAGTTCCTTTTAACAGGTTTCTTGTACTAAAAGCTCACAAAGTATCCTGGAGAAAGAGAAAGGGGAGTGGAGAAGAAACCCATTATAAAACAAGAATATTTCAATAGTTAGTATCTAGTAAAAACCAAAAAATCAAAGCTAGTAAAGGAGCACCTAGATAGATTTAACAAAATCCATGGCAAAGCAGTAGTATCTCCTAATCTTAATAAAGAGGGAAAAAATCACATCAAGAAAACTCCAGGTCAGACTTCACATCATGCAATTTATAGGTTCATAATTTTCCCCTAATCAATCCTTATCTTTTGGCCAAAAATGAAAAAATCAATTCTTATCTACTCGTCAAACAAAATAAACATTTCAATATTGAGATCTCAAGTTGGACGAAAAGAAATGCTATAGATAGCAGCAACTGTGGACAAAAGCATAATATGGTTCTAGGTGCAACTAGCATACTAGGGCAATCAGGAGATCCATTTGAGTTTGCGGGAAAATTTTGGGTGATTTATGTAGTGCTCAAAAGATGCTGTGTCCTCTAACAGCTTACAGAATGGATGAAAAACCCAGAGTTGCATTCAGTACACCACTATGTTTGACTCAAAATTGTAGAAATTTAGAGATAAGATTCATATATATTTCTACTTGTTAGCTTACAAATATATAGAGAGAAATTATCCTAAGGTAAGAAACAATCCCTAAAAAACAGGAACAGCCTAAGAATCAGTAATTAGGATTAGTTTCTATTTACAGAAGATCTCCTAGTAATCTATCCTTAATTTTAGGAATTCCAACACTCCCCCTCAAGCTGGAGTGTAGATGTTTATCAAACCCAGCTTGCCAACAAGTTCTTCAAACATGTTTCTGTTCAAGCTCTTTGTTAACACGTCTGCAACCTGTTGTCTGGTAGGTAGATAGGTAACACTCACTTCTCTTGAGTGTATTTTCTCTTTTATGAAGTGACGATCTATCTCAACATGTTTGGTACGATCATGATGCACAGGATTGTGAGCTATACTGACAGTAGCTTGATTGTCACAATACAACTGCATAGGCCTAGTATAAGGAACTTTTAGTTCCCTCATCAGTCTTTGTATCCAAACTCCTTCGCAAATACCATGCGCTAGTGCTCGATATTCTGCTTCTGCACTGCTGCGTGCTACCACAGACTGTTTTTTACTCCTCCATGTCACTAGGTTACCCCAAACATAGCTACAATAACCACTGGTAGAGCGTCTGTCGTTGATAGAACCTGCCCAGTCAGCATCAGTATAGACTTCCACATTTCTGTTGTCATTTTTCTTGAAGTATAGGCCTTTGCCAGGAGTCCCTTTTAGATACCTTAGTATTCGATATGCAGCTTCTAGGTGTTTCTCCCTTGGGGCATGCATATATTGACTTATAACACTCACACTAAAGGCAATATCTGGACGAGTGTGAGCTAGGTAGATAAGTCTCCCTACTAGACGTTGATATCTCCCCCTGTCGACTTCTTCTCCATCCTCATCAAGCATCTAACTTGAGATTAAACTCCATAGGAGTTTTTAGTGGTTTGCAACCCATCAAACCAACCGATAGCAAATCGAGAACATATTTCCTTTGGGAGATGGAAATACCTTTTTGAGACCTTGCTATCTCCATGCCAAGAAAGTATTTAAGATTCCCCAAATCTTTAAGTTCAAATTCTGTTCCAAGGAATTCTTTCAACCTCCCAATTTCACTTGTATCATCTCCTGTCACTATTATATCGTCCACATAGACAATGAGAATGCAACATTTACCTTGTTCCGAATGCTTGTAGAACATGGTGTGGTCTGCCTGTCCTTGAGTATACTTTTTGCTCATCATAGCTTTTGCAAATCGACTGAACCATGCCCTTGGAGATTGTTTCAGCCCGTACAATGACTTTTTCAACTTACACACTTGGCCCTTGCTTTCTTCAAATCTAGGTGGGAAGTCCATGTATACTTCTTCATTTAACTCCCCGTTGAGGAAAGCACTTTTAACATCCAATTGAGTCAAGTGCCAATTAAGATTGACAGCGAGAGATAGAAGGACTCGAATTGTGTTTAGTTTGGCAACCGGTGCAAATGTCTCTTCATAGTCAAGCCCATAAGTTTGAGTGAAACCCTTAGCGACAAGTCGAGCCTTGTATCGGTCAATATGGCCATCCGGTTTGAATTCAGTAGTAAAAATCCATTTGCAGCCTACTGTTTTCTTTCCTTTAGGCAGATATGAAACTTCCCATGTTCCATTATTTCTGAGGGCCTCCATTTCTTCCATCACGACTTGTCTCCATTCAAATTGATTCAAATGCTTCTTCTATAGTTTTGGAGTTTTTACAGAATCAACATTAGTCACAAAAGCTTTATAAGACTTAGATAAGTTTCCATAGGATACAAACCGAGAAATAGGGTGTTTAGTGCGACTTCTTGTGCCCTTTCTTTACGCAATTGGAAGATAGATAGATGGTGATGGAGGTGAGACTTCATTTTGTAACAGTCCTCGGTTGGAGATGCAATTGGCTTCGCCAGACGGGCCAGACGGCGATTTTCGTCGGGAGTAAACCGCAGATTCGGGCACTGCTTTATTGTCGCTTTCCTTGATCAGGGGGCTGTTCGGGTAGTATTGTGCTAGTTTCTTGCGGCATAGGAGGAAAGAATGTGATATCTAAATTGAGGGTAGGTTTAGTGATAGTGGTGGTAGGGTCGTGAGGTATGATGAGGAGAGTATTAAGGTTCTCATCTTCATTAAAAGTCTCCCCCTGAAGATGAGAAGCTCCAAAGTATGGTTCGATTTCAAAAAAGGTAGCATCCCGAGAGACAAACATCCGGCGCAAGGTTGGTGAGTAACATTTATAGCCTTTTTGAGTGGGGGAATACCCAACAAATATACAGGGGTGGGCTCGAGGATCCAGCTTGGATTGATTTGGTTGATGATTATGGACAAAGGCTTTGCAACCGAATATTTTTGCTGGAAGATTGGGAACACGAAATAGAGGAAATGATTTGAGAAGAGTGTTTAGAGGTGTTTGGAAGTTTAGGACTTTTGATGGCATTCGATTTATGAGGTAGCAGAGCAAGATGGGACAACTTTTCTCCCATAAGTATTTTGGGACATTCATGGTGAACATTATGGCCCGAGCTACAGCAAGGAGATGTCAATTTTTTCTCTCGGGGATCCCGTTTTGTTGAGGAGTGTCAGGACAAGAGCTCTGGTGTATGATGCCTTGTTCTAAAAGGTATGGACTTAGGACAGAATTAAAGTATTCTCTCTCGTTGTCAGTGTGGAGAGTATGGATGGTAGAGTTGAATTGGGTTCAAACCATTGAGTGAAAATTTTGAAAGACTTTGGGTGTTTCAGATTTTTCTTTTAATAGATAGACCCAACAGACCCTAGTGTGATCATCAATAAATGTTATAAACCACTTAGCACCAGTGATGTTTTTCACTCGGCTAGCTCCCCATAAGTCACTGTGGATTAATGAAAAAGGTTGGGACTAGGTATATGGTTTTAAAAGGTATGGTACACGGGTATGTTTGGACAATTCACTGATTTCACACTTCAAAGAATTTATTCTTTTATTTCAAATAACAAATGGAAGATGCTTTTTTAGATACAAGAGATTTGGATGTCCTAACCTACGGTGCCATAGCATAATAGTGTCCTCTTTTGAAGTAGATAGAGCCAATCCCCCTTGTGTGCTGTCTTTATTCCTAACATATAATCCATCATCAACTTTAGCAGTGCCAATCATCCTCCCCGATTTGCATTCTCAGTATTACACAACCAATTTCAGAAAATTCAGCAAGCATTTTTCCATCTTTAGTAAGTTTACTTATTGAAAGTAAATTACAAGACAAGTTTGGGACATGTAGAACATTATCAAGGGAAAAATTTTCTGTTATCTTTACTTTCCCTACTCCGACATGGTGAGTATGAACCATCGCCTATGCGGATTCGGACTTGTTATGACAAGTGGTATAGGTTTGAAACAGAGTAGAGTTAAGCGTCATGTGATCGAGGCACCGAATCTAGTATCCAAGAGGATTGGTTATTAGATTCAAGGGCAATATTAAGAGCAGTACCTTGAGTGGCTAGAGTCCCATGACCAGTAGAGGTACTAAGTATCTTATGGAGATTTTCGAGTTGAGTTTTGGTTAGGCGAACATCGAGCACCTCATCTGCAGCATTGGAGGATAACAGGGCAGTTTTCTTATCTTTCTGTTTTTTATCTGGATAACCATGGAGTTTAAAACACTTTTCCTTTGTGTGACCAACACGGTTGCAGTGGCTACACCATGGTCCTGCTCGAACCGTAATCGTTTCTAGCACGTGGTTTTTGTGTCACGTGGACCTTTGGAGACGAGAGCGAAGATTCAAAGAGGGTGGTTTCGTAAGAGATTATCGGTTTAGGTTCTCCTATCATGACAATACGCTTTTTCTTCTCTTCTTACTTCGCAAAAGCTTCACCAATGGTTGGGAGAGGTGATCCGCCCACCCCAACTAGAAACTCATAGAGACGTTCGTTGTTGAGATGAGTCATAAACCTAGTGTGTTCAAGCCTTCACCCCAATCGCCTCATAGTACATATCTAACTCCCCGCCACAAGATTTTCATATTGTTGTAGTAGTGAGTTACCTCGAGTGTCCCTTGTCGAATATCTTTTAACTTGAGTTTGATCTCAAATACTTGGGAAGCGTTTCCAAGGTCGAGTAGTTTTCTTTAATCGCATCCCACATGTCTTTTGCAGTCTTGAAGAAGAGATAGGTTCGGCTTATATGGCCTTCCATCGAATTAATCACCACGCCATAACAATGGAGTTATTGAGTTCCCAAGTAGCATAAGTAGGGTCACTACATTCGGTCGTGGAAGTTCTCCATTGATGTATCCTAATTTGCCTCGACCACAGATCACCATAAGAACGGATTGAGACCATTGTAGAAAATTCTTCTCATCTAGTCGATGACTAGTGATCATAAGTGAAGAATTAAGATCACTTTGATTGATTCATGGTTAACATTCGAGATATTTGTGAAATCTCGCCTGCATAAGGCTTCATTAAGGTCACCCATGGAGAAAAAAACAGAGGATTTTTAAGAAGATGGATGAGAAATCGGAGAGATTTTTAGGAAGATGGATGAGAGGATCGAATAATTCCTAGAGCTCTGATACCATGTAGAAATTTAGAGATAAGATTCATATATATTTCTACTTGTTAGCTTACAAATATATAGAGAGAAATTATCCTAAGGTAAGAAACAATCCCTAAAAAACAGGAACAGCCTAAGAATCAGTAATTAGGATTAGTTTCTATTTACAGAAGATCTCCTAGTAATCTATCCTTAATTTTAGGAATTCCAACAAAAATAATCAACAGAACTAAAAAGAAGGCAGTTCCTAATCATGGTTCCAAGAACAAATCAACCTTTGTTTCTTAGTGGTCAAAGTATTATCCAAACAATAAATATTAAAAAACAAAAACCTACAGATGGTTCTTTAATTTGGATTTTACACTTACCCCTTGCTATTCGACTTGCTGTGTCTGTGCTAGGAACAGGAACTTCATGACTCTCATCACCAACCTCAATTTTGCCTAATGTAGATACTTCGTCCTTACCCTGAAATTTCACATCCAAGTTCACCTTGTTTGAAGGTTGCGAAGATTCAAGAGGAGCACTCACTGCTTCATCATTCACTGAGGGTACAGTTTTCAGATGTTCATTGGTCTCTTCATTTGCTGATTTCACTTCATTAGTATTTTTTACCTCCATGTTCTCGGACATTCTATGCCCACAATGTGAGATTTCATCATATTCACTTTCAGAAGATGGAACAAAATTTGGATCACCATTATCCTTTTTCTGACTAGAATCAAGTGAAATCTTTTCCATCATCTCTACTACTGGGCCATTGATGCTATCTGAAAGACTAGTACCATTAGAGGTAATACTAGATTCCGTACCGCTAGTGCCAATGCTATCTGGTGGTGATATCCATTCTTTCTCTTGCAAAGAAAGCCCAGTTAGACCAACAAGATCTTTGGGGCTCCCACTGCCTGATGTCAAGATGCTCTCACCCCCTCTTTCATCATATTCAGTGGCATCACTGGCAAGATCTGGCCTTGACAAACTAATGCTCTGTGATTTTACTTCCTGGCTTTCACCCAGTCCTTCAAGAGCCTGGAGAGAAAGTGAGCAAGAATTATTATTACTCTTGGTATCATCAATATGCCATGCTATAGTTCATATAATCTAAATCATTATTTATAATATTGAAACTGGATTGTACCTTATGCAGGTTCCCAGCATGGAGACTGGCAGTTCGCGCAAGTGTGGTCAACAATGAATGTAGTTCCTTCACAGAAAAGGTAAGTGATGGCACCAAAGGTTTGAAGGTCTGGCAAGTCTCCCTAACTCTTAAGCCATAAGACTGGTATATGGCTTGTCCATGTATTGGAGATACTTCCATCTTGGTCTCTCTCTCCCTAGCCATAGCTTCAGTCATAGCAGAGACATCCTTGGATAAAACTGACTCTAGTGGAAGAAGGATTGCATTTGCCTGCTACAACAGCAAAAGGGGTAATATAGTTGTGAAATCACAGAGTCCCTAAGATCAGAAGAGCTTTCACAAAGTTATGTAATTTTATGAAAAAGACAAACCGAATCAAGGCAGCTAAACACAAACATTCATTACAAAGAAACTACGCAGTCAAGCAAAACCAAAGAGATGATTCAAAAAAATGGGAACCTTCGAAAGATCTTCCATAAGAGAACGATGTACAGATGCAGCCTCCTTTCCCAGATTGTGGACATCATGCAGATCTTCAGTTATTGCCAAAACCTAAAGAGAAGCTCAATAACATGAGAGAGGGGAGCATCAAGGAGAACATAAAAGGAGTTCCTTTAGTTAGATTTCATAAGAGAGTGTAACAGCATAAATTGCAAAAAAGACAACAGGAGAAAAACAAAAGATGAATGGGCTCTATAAGAGCATGTCTCGGTGATCCGGCTGGCTAAATAACAAAAGATGCTTAACCTTAATCAACACCAGAAATAGCCAAAGTTCCTGCAATAGATAGCATCTTTATTCTTTTCACCTTTATAATCATTTGATTTCTTGAGGCAGTGGGTGCTGAGTTTTTCTCAAGTTACTAACAGAAACCAATCACTTAACAATATATATTTCTACGTTTCTGCCTACCATGCCTTAATCAAAGCCATGATACTCCAATTTGTAGAAAAAGCTATACAACAGCAAGCATGCAAACTGTCGCTGTTTTAGCTTTGAGATTGTTTACCTTGATGTCTTCGTTTGGGATGTTCTAATGGTCTTGGGTGGGAGTTGGATAATTCCTTGGTTGTCTTATATAGGAGGACTTTGTGCACAAGACATAATTGTCAATATGGGCAATAGTAGCATTGCTTTGTAAAGGTGTGGATGCATGTTCTATTTTAGTACAAGTGGGGTTGGGGGGTGGGGGGAGATATGTTAGGGCATTGCTATAGACTAGGGGTGCAGTTCTCCAAACGTTCTCTGGCATGCTTCTATGGGCTGTTCATCCTTGAAGGAATGTTGTGGGTGAGTCACATTAATAAATTGAACAGAAGTTAAGGAACACAGACACAAACAAAAAGAACAAACTACTCTACAAGTCTTAATATGTGCTACCAACCCAAAATGAAACTACAAGAACACATTAAAAAACAAAGATGTTAAAAATAAATAAATGAACAAAACCATTAATGTTGGTATTTTTCCTTCAACAGGATGAAAGTTTTAAAACAAAGCCATTAGTAAATTCTGCTGACACTTTATGATCTACTTAGAGAGCATCTTTTGATTGTTATTGACATTAAAGAAAAAGTACAAACAATACCTCTTCCAGCATTGAACCAGATTCAGAAGTCAAAGCAGTATGGCCTCTCGATACGTGAGCAAATGCAGATAAAGCGACACTAGCTTCATATGCACAATCTCTCATTGCAAGTACAGTGCTTTGTAAATCACCTGAAAACAGAAATGCAAATGCAGAAGAAAAACAGATAGACATGCTTGTCTGAGCTCCACACGTGCAAATGCATTCAGATGATTAGAAATTAAGTAGTCAAAAGAAAGGAAATGTAACCTGAGGCAGATTTTGCTTTAAGAGACGCAATGCATAGTTCATTCGTTGCAGAATACAAGCCACTAGAAGCAACTTCCATGTTGCTTTGAGCAAGCTTCCATTCTTGTTCAATACCTAATACAAGTCGAAAGACTATAGTAACCACCCATTTGATATCATAATTCAATTAAATCATTCAAGCATCCATTAATACGGGAAACTTACGTGTAAAAGAATGATAGGTAACCTCCAATTTTGTTAGTGCATTGAAGTAAGCTTGCTGCCACGTCCTGCTATCACCGCCACTGCTCAATACATACCCCTCTCTAGGGATCTGAAAAATACCATCCCGAGATGCCTCAAACTCTAATATTGACATGCAAATTTTGACAACACTTGATGCTTTTTCTCTTGCTTCCTGAAGCAGATGCCTGCGTCTCATCAGGTGGTCATGGAATTCAGGGGGAATTCCAGAAGCCTTGGCTGATGAATTTCCCGCTACACTGGAATTTGGTCCACCACAAGCCCATCCCATTGCTCTCTCTAGCTGACCTTCTGCTACAATAGAAGTGTGCTCACACGATTTTAGGCCCTCTATTGCACGAGCTAATTTTGATAAGACAGATTGCATAGTTTCCAGCAACTTAGGTCTACTAAAGTTTAGAACAACAGGATACAATTCATCATCATTAGAAAAAAATTTCTGGAACAGAACTCTACTAGTATGTGAAGGGGTCAAGCCAACATCATGCATCCATTCCATTTGCACAATCTCTAGTATAGTCTTGCGAAGAGCTTCTTTTAGCTCATTCACCTGCCTTTTCATGACAGAAGCTGCTGATCTTGCTGCTCTAGCAGTTTCATGTGTGTTGCAGTACTCCTCAAGCATAAGCTGGACTTTTTTAACAGCCTCAACATCCTTCCTTACATGATCAGTACTGGGCTCCTTTGCTCCCTCAGTCAGTAGCTTCAAATGTTCATTTTCTTTATCCAACCAAGATACTAAAGCTGGAGCAATTCGTATTTTGAGGTAGCGACCAATATACTCTTGAAGTTGAATTTCAAGCTTTCTCTTAACAACATCAAAAAGCTGTTCAAATCCTAGATTTTGATCCACTGATGAAGCCATATCATGTATGCATGAATCAAGGATAGAATCCAGAACACCTATTTTCCAAATAAAGAAAGAATGGTTGTTTAATAAAGATCCAAAGTTCCAAACACACTCTGATACTGAGTTTCCAGAACTCAAAAATTCCACTAAATTAGGAATTTCATCTGAATGAGGAGCAAAGGAGCTACTCAATGAAGATAATGCTTTATCAACTGATTCTAACTCAGAGAAGGGTTTAACTAAGATGGCCAGTAATACTTGGCTTTTTGAATGATGGGACTCTCTAAAGTCATCACCAGTAATTAGAGACTGAAAATGCTGTTCACAAGAAACCAAGGAACTTTTAATCTCAGCTTCTCTTTTTATGAGAGAAGAAGTTCGCATATCTCTATGATTCCAAGTTTGGTGGAGCTGTTCCAGTTGTGCCCTGCAAGCCTCTTCTTGAGAGGCCAGCTCCTCTGCTTCTTCCCAAGATAGATGATCCCGACCCTTCATAGCAGCTTCCTCAAGAGCCAACTGTTGCTCAGTAATGAGGCCAACCTTAACAAAGTAGTTTTGTTCTAGTTCAGCCAAGGATGCCCTCTCTAATTCGACTTCGACTAGCTGTTCCAATGCTGTGTCAATAGATCCCCTTATTTGTGAGATTAATCCAAATGCATCCATAACTTCTGTATTGAATGAAACAGCAGACCTCATTATATCAGGTAAAACAACTTCAGTCATTTCCCCAATCAAACTCTTACAGCAATTTAAAATGGTTTTGAATATTGAAGCCCAGTTTCCTTCAGAATAATACTTTGAATAATATAAATCTCTATCAACACCTGGCATGTCTCCTCCAATTTGCTGCCATAGTTCATTTACAAATCCAGCAACAAGTATGCATTTCTCCACTTGCTCTTCAAACCCAGAGAAGACAGTACCAAGATCAGATTGTGGTCGACTGTTCTCGATTTGAGCCCTATTGGTATGACTGTATATTTCAAGTATCCTATGCTTGACATCATCATACAATGAACGCACAGCTACACTAAGAACAGATAAGACTTTGTCTTTCTTCTCTTCCAGATCCTCTCGTATTCTAGAAGCCTTTGTACCATCATATTTTGATTCTCCATATTGCACAGAAGAATTAGCATCTTCCTTCCTTACAAGACCAGCAGATTGCATGTATTTCATGAAAGCAAACATAAGTCGATCCTTAGCTTTTGATTCAGTCTTCGAGCCAATTGAGTTCACTAGCTCAGCACACTCTTCCTCAACTTTCTCAATCTCTGCTGCGTATTTCTCTACTTTAAAACAAAGGTCATCATGACTGCTTTTCATAAACTCAAGGTTATCCCCATGTACTTTTGCAATCAATTCAGCAGCCTGCCTTCTTGCTAGAGAAAGGATGTCAGAAGAAACAGCATTTGCAGATAGCTGCAGTACTTGTGCCCAGCCATGCACTGTGCTAGTTGTGAGGTAATTCAAAGGTAGTACTCTTTGTAAAGCCAATGAATAGGCTTGAAGTGCCATTACTGCAGAAGAGAGCCCACGATCCAACTCAGCTATAAGCTGAGAAACTTCCCTATCTATATCATAGCATTGGGCTTGTGTGGGCTCAGGTACTATAGTCAGCGGAACTCCAGCTTCGGGAACAGCAGACGTAAGAGACAAAGCGTCTGCCATACCACTGAGATTCATGCCGGCACTGATTTCAGGAATTAAATTGCCTCGTAAAGCATCAAGTATCCTTCCATGCTGCTCAATCCAAGTTGTAGCTTGTTGAGCTTTCTCGGCTACCACATTATTTGCTTGTTTGAACTCTCGAGCTTGGATTTCAAATGATGCACAAATTTTCTCTGAATTACAAGTTGCTTCAGCAACAATTGACTTTGCAGATGTCTCGTGTAAAATAAGATTTGAACGCTCCTGGTCAGCTCGATAAAAAAGAGCAGAGACAAGCTCATATTGATTCAGAACATCTCTGAACCTCTGAAACATGAGTTCAACAATAAACATTTCAAGTTCAAAGCAAACAAAATGCTTGTCAGAAAAAGTTGCAGGTGGGAACCATTACCTCAAGAGCAGATTCGACAGCTGGAAATGTAGCCAACAAAAGATCGTGATGTTCCTGTAAAAATTGAGAGATACCAAAAACTGTAAAAACTCCAAATAATTTCCACAATAGAGACAACTAAACAGTTCATGCAATGCAAGTAAACAATAGATTATCAGACTGATTAAAATCCTAACCAAAATCAGGAAATTAGATATTTAAAATGATGCCTAGAACAGAAAATACTCCATAAAGTCGGTAATTACACAGCCTAAAAAATAACCAAGCAAGTTGTGGCTGTGGCCAATAGAGACAATCATGCTTCCAAGTCTAAAAATTAAAAATCACAAGCACATGCAAATAAGAACCTGCAAGGGAACACGAATTTCTTGCACTCTAGAAGCAAATAAACTCAAGCTAACAGCCAACTCCATGCCCTTTCTTTCTTCACCACCAATGGCAGCATCATCATGAAAATCTCCACGTGTCCACTCTATAAGTGGATCCCATACAAATACTTCCAGTAACATCAATAGTATATCCTTATTCTTCCTTAGAACACTGACAACTGCTTCGCAATTTGCTCTAAATGTACCTTCTATGCCTGTCAACCCTAATGCAGCCTCAATTGTCTGGGTTAGCCGGAATGGAACAATCTCTGGGACTTTTAGTCTTTGCCCTTTATCAAAACAAACATTATAATCAATATGCACCACATCCCCACTACTGAAATCCAAAAGGATGTTATCCAAATGCCTATCACCAAGGCCCAGAATGTGACCGACCATACTCATGGCTGCAACACTTCCAGAATACCTACAAGGGGAAAATATAACATATGTTTAAACGTTTCACTATTTATCTTAATGTTTAAAAAATTGGACAGAAGCATTCATCACCACCAAGATAAATTATATACAATTTCAAGTCTTATCTTTTACTAATAATATTAAAAGTTTAAAACCATTTATATGCAGATAAGATACAACCATTCCAACGAGAATGGCACTTGAATCTTATAAAAAAGGATAGAATAATACCAAAATTCAGTTTGCCATCAATAATGATACCATTCACAAGAAGCACATTTTATGAGCACTTCTAATAACTTCTGAACAATTGATTTGACAATAAATAATACCAAATACATTCATTAATGCTTAAGCCATATAACATTAAAAGTAGATTTCCTATTCTGTTTGCCTCTAGAATACTGCAAGACATACTACTCAAGCTACCATTGCAAAAACATAGAATTGATGGTGAATGCACATCAATCCTTTTGTGGTTTTACAGCACTGGGAAGAATATTTAAATTTGGACCAAACATGGCTTTCTGGCCAGAAATTAAACACCGATTGATTCAGGGTTCATTAGGCTCAATTTTTTAGTATCTTAGCACTTGCGATTTTTGTTTCCATTTATAATCGAATAGATTTATTAATGTTCGTACAACTATTCATGAAGTTAACTCTGTTCTTATGTAAATAAGGGTATTCAGGTGCTTTCTTAAATGATTTTCTTACTAAGTTTAATAATGGTTGCAATTGAAAAGTTTCTGGGTGTAAAATTTTATGGTTTAAAGGGACAAGGTCCACAATGCAGTTTTAGTTTCTTTCTGATATAAGTTATGGCTTTTCAAGTGTGGCTAAGTGAAGCTTTCGGGGAGCAAGTCTGTTACTGAAAGAAAATGAAGAATACCTCTTCAGTTTTGAGTTAAAGGCTTTGAACCCTTCACTTGCACACCAAAGCTCTTGATGCAGAAGCTGCTTAGGAACCTCCTTCATAAGATCCAAAAGAACTTTACGCTTGACTTCATGAGGCCAATCCCTTCTGGAAATTACTCTCCTGATGCCTTTCTCCTTGAGTGCAGGAATAATTTTTCCATAGAACATATCACTTGGCCTGGGAACAGGAGGAACAGAACTTTTTGCACTTCCAGCACCCAAAGCAGAAACTTGTGCAAGCTGGACACGGTTTTGCCAAGACTTAAAGATGCTGTATATGCTTATCACATTATCCACCCACTGGATTAGACCTGCCCGACCACTGATTGGAGTCACAGAATAGTAGCGAATGCCAAGCAAATTATGGTTAGTAGCAGAAGATGAATGTAGAAAACTATTTATGGCTTGCAACAGCTGCATGATTCTCGCATCAAGACGCAAATCTTCACGTCCTTTCAACAAATAAGTGTATGCTTTACCATCTGAACCCAGAATAACAAGTTTCTTTGGTTTCGTTTTGGTTGATAAGATAGTAAGATGTTCTGAGAAAGAAGCAATTGTGACAATTCCATGTAGAGCTGAAGTGAGAGCTCTGTCAGATTCAAATGGAGTGACTTGCTTTTCAAGACCAGGCATTGGAACATCAGAGGATGATAACATAGCCAGCTGAGGTGCAACTTCCCCTAAAGAAATAGAAGATTTCCTCTGATAAGATGCTAAGGATGCAGCAATATGGTCAAATGGCCGCCAAACATCTCCAAGTGCAGCAGCAGATGCTGGAGGAGTCTTAAGGCTTACAATGGCTGATTTTAACTGCTCTTTATATTCACGATGGAACCATAATTCATGAGGTGTCTCAGGCTTCCTAGAAGTTGAAGCTAGACGGCGTTCCAAAGCAACAACAATGGGAGCCATCATAGCTGAGTATTTGGCAGCATTTATCTTGTTCTTCTCACTCTGGCTAAGTGTAGTATTCTCCGCAATCCGTGCAGCTTCCTCTTTCAGAACATTTATACGCCTCATTACATCTGAAAGCAAACTCAGTCAACATGGAGAGGAAATGAACCAGCAAAATCGAAGACAAAAGAAAAAAGCACGAGAGAAGACCAATAAATATACATGCTAGCAATAACCAATTCGACAATTGCTATGTAGTATAGTTTAAACTGAAGTATCAAATTACCTCTAGTTAGATGCAACTCATATGTCATATACAGTTTCAGGATATGCATGTTATATATCACCATTCATGTTTAATATGAAACATCATAAAATCGTAGGAATGCATATACAAACAAAACAGAGCAGAAGAAACCCTTTTGATGCTAAGCTTACCCATGTGAAGATCTTGAAGTGTGCTCAGCCATAGTTCCTCCCAAAGGACAGTCACATTTCCCAGCTCATTAATCACTAGTTGCACATCCTGAATTAATCTTGGATAAAGCTCTCTCTGTATGCAGCAAATTTATGCCTTAAAATTTGTCTATAAGCAACTCATCATTCAACAAAACAGAACCAAGGTAATAAAGCCCCAAGAGAACCAAAAGTCTACAGGCATGAGCAAAAAGGAGTAACAAGACAAAGGATTTAATTTTACATCAATACATATGCATTTGATCAGCACAGAAGCATTCAAACACTCACAAAAACGTTATCTCGTTCACTTTTGCATTTCTGATTCATTTCCATGCAACTTTCAAAAGCTAATAATCCTATTAAATCACCACTTAAAACCTCTGGCAGATGTTATAAAACATTTAGATTGCAGAATTGGAATGGATAGCATGTTTAAGACAAAGGTATTAATAAACATATAAAGCAATATGTGCTATAAAAAGGTGCAAACAACTTTATTTAAGAGCTACTTATTCATTTAATCAACGAGACAGTATGCAGAATATCACAGATGACTCTTCAATATTGCAAATAAATAGGCATAAAAGACGGGACAAACAAAAAATTGAAACACTTTAACAACTGGCAAGCAGCAACCAAATGACAGGTAAACAAAACTAGTTATGCATCAGAGATCTTGCATCATAGTATTTAAAATTTTATAATGCACTAAATTTTAAATTACCAAACAGCCAAGAATGTGCTGAAGTTCCTCAGAGGGCTTCTCTTCATAAGCATTTATATCAACCAGCGTTGGGTACACTATAGATGAAGGAGAAAGCTTGGCTAACATCATTAATAAGCTCTCTATCTGCTTCCGGACAACTTCCTCAGGATGCGAACTCAACCTAGCAAACAATTGAGGTGTAATGTCCTACAAAAGATAAATGTAATGTTAATAAGTAGTTTTGATGAAAAGAGAAAATGGCATGGGAGAAACTAGAAACAACTGCTTGCCTGCCATGACAACAGAGGAACTGTTGAAAGCGCAGGTTCAAGTGTGTCTTTTAACTCTAATCCATAGTTGAGAAGAATGTGCATGACATATAATGTAGCTCTCAGGGTATTGCTGCCAACTTTTTGTTTCTGGGACTGACAAAAATCACCAGACAACCGACCATCACAAAGCTTGGTAGACGAATATAATAGATATTTTATAAAAGCATGAGCTGCATGCCCAAATAGGGAGACTCTTCTCCTCCTCAACGACCACCAAATATCAATCAACTTATCAATTACATATGTTAAATGTGTTTCTTCTGTTCCAAAATTTGCATGTTGCAAAGAACTCAGCAACTGAGAAGTTAGAGTGGAAGAAAGCCTTTCACCACCAGAGTTTTCTGTACCAGGTGCTCCAGCCGCAGCCTCCATCATATCCACTAGTTGCTGCACCAAAGTCATCGACATATTGTTGGTTCTCAAATTTTCAGCAGAACCAGAACAAAAACCCCATTGCTCTGCTCCATCATCTACATGGTCAGTACTATCCATCTTCTGAAAAAGCGGCAGTATAACAGATTCCACTCTTTGGATCTCATCCTCAGTCATCTTGAATCTTTTAGGTGTGAGTTCAGAAACCAGAATAGGAGAAAAAGAGCATGACTGAAGACACTTCTCTTGCTGGTTTGCAACAGAGCTCTTGGCCTGATTGAAACACCAAGAAGCATAAGAAATCCAAGACTTGGCCATTTTCGGACAAAGTTGAGTGGATAACTTTGTAGCTGTACCCACTATTTCCTCAACAATAACATCTAAGCTCCATTTAGAGCTTAAGTTTTCATCACTGAAAGAATAACCACCTATGCCACTGGAAGAAACAGTAGCCACATTTAGATCTGATAGCATCCTGAGAACAATATTCCTCAAATTCAAACTAGAATGATTCTGTCTCAACCAATTTGAAAGTTTCAAGCAAGCCTTGGCCTTCATCAAACCATCATCAACATCATTAACAATAAATGATGAAGAACATAAATAAGGACGAAGGAATGACCAAATATTTGCAAAAGCATCTTCAATCTTGTTCTCAGCGTGCAATAGCAAGATTCCCTCATATTGCAAATTCAAGTTTAGCAAATTACGGTATCTCTCATGAGAGCAACTCAATACATGATCTCTCAGATAGTTAATCAAACAGTTTGCCAATGTCAGATTTCCTTGTTTACGAGCCAAACTCATCAGATTCATAGAAAGCTTTAAGGTAACAGGAGAAGTAGGGGAAATGGTTCGATAAACTCGGAGAACTTTCAACCAAGGGTTACAATCTTGATGTATTCCTTTAATCAAAGGCTGCAGTGGCAACAAGTATGAACCTAGACCAGACTGATTTAGTTTGGATTTGCCTTGGCTGCCCATGTGCTTCCAGCAGTTCCCTTGGCTTAGGTCATAGCCTTCTCCAACTGCAAAGATGCAATGCAACTGTGTGACACATGCAGTAGCCTCAGCTAATCCATCAAGTGGCAGAACAGATAACATTTCCTCCAGCATTGACTTGGCCTTCTGCAATTCATGTGGCACCTTGTCCAGATTTCCCTCAATCTTAAAAAGCAATGCCTGCAAAAGCATCTGCTCACTCCTTTGCAAGGCTAGTTTGGGATCAAGTGTGAGTTCACTGCTAGATTTTGGTGTCAAATCCAGGTATGCCCATGCAGCCTGAAGATCACCCTCATCGAACTGTGCCAATGCATGAATTGCATTCATCTCATTGCCAGCCGTAGTTAAAGCACCAGAATAACTCTTTCCAGCATATTTAGCCCGAAGTGTTTGCAACTCTAAAAGCCAGGATTCCAGAGATTTCCAGTCAGATACAGCCGTATAACTCTCTATAATACGTGCAATGCAAAACTGTGCACCATCAGAACCCATAGTACTGAGTGACTCCTCAGTCTGTAACAAGTGAGCAAAATGAGAAACAGCCTTTTCATATTGACCCTCTGCCTGATATACAAGCCCAGTTATCCACTGGAAAGGTTCAACTATGCCACTGTGATTCACTGACTGGTCTTCATCCAAAAGAAGAGGAGAAAAGGTAAGTGAAACCCATTTTTGCAGACCAATTAGAGCCTCTGATTCATGATTCCTGCATAGAGCCAATGACATGTGCCGTACAATCCTTGAGATATCTCCAATATATTTCTCCCTCATGTTATGGAGGTATTCAGTTACCTGAGCCTGAGACTTCTCTTTAAAAGCTGACACCACCAGATTTTTAAGTTCTTGCAGCCGCAGAGTGCAGTACTGAATGGTAGCATCATGGCATTGTAACGCCAAACCAGCATTCATCATTGGCTCACAAATACGAGAAAACCACTCCTCACATACTTTCTTGTTTGCCCGGAAAAACAATGAACTCTGTCGGCCAGCAGATGGTAAAACAGCAGATCCCTCATATGCATTATATACATTTTTCTTAAGAGCCTCAACGAAATCCAACAATAACCTCATGGGCAACAAGTGTGCGCCAGAAGAACCTATTATACTTAAGCTTCCATCATTCTGTTCACCGTCAAGCTGTAGCACATGTGAAACATCCAAAAGCATCCGCTCCAAAGCTGCAAAAGTTTGAGTGGGCCCACCAAGGTTAGTTCGTAGGCGAGTAGAAATACAATATCTAGCTGCCTCATGTATGGCCCACCAAGCACCAGCGAGGTTATTAACAGAGCAAAATTTTTCAAGAATATTTTCCATTTTTATATCCAACCATAGATCATTTGCACCTACAATCCCAATCTCCTCAAGCTGTCCCAAACTGCTGTCCTTAGAGCTCCTACATGTATGAATAAGCCGTTGGATCCAAGAAGAAAGAGGCACTTTCCATCGTTGTGAAATGTAACTCAAAATGGAAACAAGTTGCTGAGAGTGAAGCTGCTGAGGCAGCTGCTTTAAGGCAAATACTTGCTTCCAGTACAAGTTTGAACTATTGCCTAACATAAGAGCTCGGGGCCTGGAATTGCTAAAGGCTCCAATATCATGTATACCATATACATACATTGTAGTCAACAAGACATGAGACAGAAGCCTAACATAGGCATTTCTAATGTCAGCATCTGGATCACCAAGCTTTTCCAGGACCACATCACTAACAGAATTAAAGTACAAGGGATGCATCAACCTAGCTTGCAAAAGCAGCTCCAAAGATAATGTGACATGTAACCTGACCTTTGGTTCCCTGTCAAATGCAGCCTCCAAAATAGAGAAAATCAAATCTCCAAAAAGAGAGACATATCCAAATTCTTCATAAAAATTATATCTCATATTTGCACTCTCACATATGGAAATGAGATTTTCACAGAATCTTTGTACCCATTCCAAAGCAACTATTTTAACTGCAACAGGAGAAGAAACATGGAGAGCTCTATCAAGAAGTGTGCCAAACTCCCTTAGATACTCAATAATCACAGCTGGATGGACATCTCTAAGACTATTACCATCAAGTACTTTTTCAGTAGCAGCATCCCCAACAGGTATGTTGCCACTTTGATTTCTAATGGAACACTTGCTAAAGAATTTAACCATACTTAACCTATCCAGTGTCTTGATAACATGGACTTGCAATTCCACACAAAACTGAATAGGTGACTCAAAAGGACTCAGCTTCTCAATGATAAAAGAAATCAAACTTTCTGACCTCTGAAGATACAAGGCAGCGATCTTTGGTTGGACAATCAAACTGTTACATCCACACAAGGAAACGGAGGTTAACAAAACTTTCAAATCAAATTTAATCAATGCAAACAACTCAAGTTTAGAGTAACATCTCAAATCCCCCGCACTATTAACCTCCTCTCCATGAACTAATTTTTTTTTAAGCATACCCTTCAACAGCTCCAGTTCTTCAGTCAACAAGGTCATTGCCTGTTGAACTATTTCATCATTCCCCTGTTGAAGCAAGAAAACATAAGTAGCTGCAGAACTTCCAGTGACTAAATGATTTGGATGCAAGCGCAGCTGAGATATTGCTCTGTCAAAATGAAGAATTTTCTTCACAGATGAGGGAAGGAGGCCAAGCTTTTGCAAAGATAATAACTGAAGATTAGTTTTTAACACTCCATGAACTTGAAAGGAGGTTATCTTCCCAGCTCCAACAGGCCGACTAGTATTTCCCAATTCCAAGCTCTGAAATAATATGTCAATAGCAAGTGGGTAAAACGTGGAAAACCTTTCTTGTAATATTTCTGCCAATAGAGTCAAGCACTTCCAAGAATCCTCAATCCATCTTGACCATCCAAACTTCTTTCCAACAACAGATAAACATCCCAATAACCGGGGAAGCATTTTGCTTAGAGGTTCACTTATTTGTTCGAGTAGATTCATTTCCAGCAATCCAGATGCAGTCGATTGCAAAACTGTAGAAAAACAAGAAAGCAATGCAAGCAACCTACGAAACTGTTGCGGGGTTCCATGGGTCCCATCCTGAAGCAATACATCCATGTCTCCCAGGAACTTAGACAACAATCCCAGAGAAAACTGCAAATTACCCACCCAATGCTTCTGAAATTGCAAGAAACTATCCATAATGACCCTCCTGTCAGATTCTGCAAGGTCAGGCACCAATGCCCACCCAAGAAGAAGATCAATAATGTCAAGAAAATGCGGTTGGAAAGACAGCGAAAACTTCAATGATATCAAAGTCAAAACACTTAGAAGCCGATGTAATAAACTCAAGGAAGTTCTCTCATCCTCCAGAAGTTCTTGGCATGCTTTGAGGATTGGTAAAGCATATCTTTCAATCGCACCCACATCACCAACACTAAGAAACTCACGTAGACCTTCCAAGGCCAGTTCCGTGGTCCCGTCCCCAGCACTAATATTACTAAGCAGTGGTAAAGCCCATCCAATGAACCGGTCCACCAAACTACTGAGCATAACATGGTTTTGCCTCCCACTTGATCCTATTGGGACAGAACACACAACTGCACAAAGAGCAGCATATGCAATAGCAGCAGATTGCCTCACTGCGTATGACCTGATCAAATATTTGCCAGAAATTTCAACAAGCTATACATAAAATATATTCTAAGAATCAGATTTTTTTTTAAAAAATTTGGAAGCATGATCTCAAAGTTCACAGAACTCATAATTTATAGTCTATAAGCATCCTTTTTAAATTGTAATTTAACAATTTAATGGTCAAGCATACATAAGAACAATTCTTCTTTTCTTTGAGATAAAAAATTGTTACCACGTAATAAGAAAACAAAGAAAGTAAACAAAAAGAAATAAGCATAAATAATGTTGAAATTCAAATAAATTTAAATGCGAGCGAGAGGGAGAGAGTTATACTTGTCAGAAAGAAGTTGAGAGAAGCCTTGGGCGAGGAAAGAAGCGGAGTGAGCGACGAGGATGGAGTTAGGAGGGTAAATGATGGCGCGGTGGAGAGAATTAATAGCTGCAAGACGAGCTGAGTCGTTTTCGTCGGATTTGGTTGAAACAGTGGGAGTTGATGTAGTTGTGGGAAGCGTAGTTGAGGCAGTGGTGGAGGAAGAAGAAGTGACGGAAGCGGTGGCCGCGGCGGTGGTGTCTTTGGGGAGGGCAGCGGAAAGGAGAGCAGCCAGTTGCTGTTGTTGGTGGTGGAGTCCTTGCATCATTGTTGAAAAGATATCTATGGCTTCGCATTTCTTGATCGTTTCCCTTCTGCGCTTGCTTGCCCCAGCGGATGCGTTTCAAAGCGTTCCGTTGTGGCGTTTTCCCTTTCTTTCTTATATTTTCTCTTTCTTTTGTAATACCGAATTATAGCTGTAGTTTTTTTGGTAAACTGCATCTAAAGTCACTCAACTATTATTAAATTTATACTTTGATCATTAAATTTTAAAATTTTAAAATATCACCGAAAATTAATAAATTTACACTCTTTTCCTGATAGGTCCTTTAAAATTGTAAATATAATAATCATTTACCATTTGATTTTCAATCATTGTACTTAAAAGCCCTCTCTCTCGAGTAAGTTCCATTGATTTATAAAGATTCTTTGGCATAATAATAAATTTAGTTCTTAATATTTACATTTTTATCAATTTGATCCTTATTCTTTTTTTTAGCTAAATTTGACCTCAATCTTATAAAAATAATCGAATTTGACCATTAACCTTCCAAAAAGAGTCGAATAGTTGTTTTTAAAGGAAATACGGACTAAAACATTCAATTTTTAAACATAACAACTCATATGACAATACATATATACTTCATACTAATTTTTAAGAATTTTATACTTTTTATTTGTTTTTTTTATATTTTTATAATTTTTAAATTCTTTGTTAAGTGGCATATAAAACAAATAGTGTCATGTTAACATGAAATACATGTGGACTATTATCAGGTTGTCACGCCAACATCATTAAAAATTAATGTTTTAATTAGCATTTACGTTAAAAAATGATTTCACTCCTTTTAAAAGATTAATAATCAATTTAACTAAAAAAAAGAGTTAAATTGACAAAAGATGTAAGCATTGAAGACTAAATCTGTCATTATACGATTTTTATGAAATATACTTTATTCCTCAGCTAAAAGGATTTTTCAAAAAAAAAATCATATCCTCTAAGAAAAACAAAATTAAGTCCTCGGAAGTTAAAAATTCAACGATTAATCCTTTCCGGCAATGATTTCCATTGTTAATTGTTACCATACTGACGTGGTCATTAATGTTTAATGAAGTCAATCATTGGAATGCTGACATGATTATTCACAACCACCATTGTTGACATAAACTACCACGTCATCAAAAATAAATAAAAAATATTTTTTTTAAAATTCAAATCCAAAATGAATTTAAATAAATTGACATGAACTACCACGTCATCAAAAATAAAAAAAATATATTTTTTTTTAAATTCAAATCCAAAATGAATTTAAATAAATTGATGTTTAGGTGCATTTCGATATAAACATTCATTTGCTTATATTTATTCGGAATATAATTTTTTTAAATTAAAAAAACTATTTTTGTAACACATTAAAAACTTATAAAATATAAAAAAATATTTTAAAATTAAAATTCAAATTAAACCTAAACAAATGAGTGTGATAGTTTATTCAAATCTAGAAGCTTTAGTTATTTGTGATCAAATTTTTATTATTTTGTGTAATAGCCCATTATTGCCCGGGCTTAATAGAAAAATAATAAAACAAAACCAGTGTCCAGTTTACAGTCCGTTTACAATAAACGAGCTTAAAGCCCAAACTCGATTGGCCCAGCTAAACCTAATCAGACCCAAACCAATGCAGCCTAAGAGGGCCCAAACACTAAGCAGAATCAACAGAAATCTAGGGTTTCTGGAAACCCTAGGCACCGCAAGCCCTTCCTCGCGCCCAAAGGCGAGCCACCAGTCGCGCCGCAATCCACGCACGGATGACGTCCCACCGCCGAGATCCACGTCGTTCACCTGCAAAAGGAAAGAAATACAGCAGCAAATATGACAAGATTTTGTATTTCCTTTTTTTCATTTTTTTTGGGGCTATATAAACCCAAAAAAATCTGTAAAATAGGGAAACACACGAACGAACATACAGAGAAAATATACAGAGAATCAAAAGGTGATTTGCCTTTTGAATTCATTAGCATCTTTTTTTATCCCGATTTCACTTTGATTTTTTTTTAACTAAAAATAAAAGAAAGAAAAGAAAAAGAGGCTCACCAAGGAACACCCCGCGGTCGCGTCACCGGAGGCTCCTCCTCTGTCGCGAAATCGAACTCGAAAGGGGCTGAAAGCCTCTTTTCTTTCGGCTTTATGGGCTAGGGGGCTTTGGCCTTCTCATGCGCTTTAAACGACGGTGGCCTTTTGTATCGCCGGCCATTGGCCACGGCGGTGGTGCGACGGACGCCTGGAAAACTCATTGGCCGGATGAGCAAAAGGGGTGAGGGGAAAAGTTGAAAGATTTTTTTTTTTGGTTTCTGAAAGAGGGGAGGTTAAAATGAGGGGTTTTAAAAAAATTTGGGGTTTAAATAAGAAGCACAAACGGCGCCGTTTTGAAGCTTAGGGTCAGAGATCCAAAACGACGTCGTTTTGGTCTCTGACCCATGACCCGACCTAATTAAGCCCAGGATCTACGTGTTTTCTTGTGGAAGGGCTATTTGCGCTTTTAGCCCTTCCGCTTTTTCATGATTTCGCAATCCAGTTTTTTTATTTTTTTTATTTTTACCCCCAAAATTCCACTGCGATTTGAATCTAGTCCCTCCTCAAGCTGTGCGTTTTGGAGGCTAGGGATAATTTCTTTTTTGGGTCCCTCTCCTTTGGCGCGCACTACATTTTAACCCTTTTCTCTGTTTTTACTTCCGATTTCACCCCAAATTTCCATTTTAAATTCAATTTAGCCCTTTTTCGAATTATTTTGCTATTTTATTATTAAATTGAATAATCCGTCAGAATTATTTTTATATATTATTATTATCATAATTACATTTATTATTATTATCATATTTATTATTATTAGTACTATTATTATTGTCTACATTATTATTGCTATTTTTATTATTCCTATCATTATTCCTATTATTTCTTTTACTACTATTTTTAATTTACCATCATTAATTTTATTATTAATATTATTTTATTATTAATACCATTATTATTTTTACCATCACTTTTATTATTATTTTCATGATTTATATTGTTATTTTTTTATTATTACTAATATTATTTCTATTTTTTTTACTATTATTTGTTTATTAATATATCCTATTATTATTATTGCATTTTTTTATGGTTTTTATTTATTTATTGTATATAGCTTTCATTTTTGTTATTATTCTCTTTTATTTCATTTGTTTACCTTGCCTTTACTTTATTACTTCCTTTATTATTGTTATTATATTTTATCATCATCATATTGTTATACAAGCTAGCATTGTAAATCGTTTTACATTTTTTTTTAAATTTATTTTTCATTTTATTACGATCATATTATATTTTCTTTGGTGCATCGAAAATTCAGTTTTGAAATAAACAAACATTCCGCGTTCTAAGGTTCGAAAGAAATCGTACCCTAACTTACTGGGTCGCGATTTTCCTCTTCGAGTCCAAAGAACTTATTACTTTCCTTTTAAAAGTTAAATAAAAACTTATTCTCGAGAATTCAAGATTGTCGTGTCCTAACTCACTGGATATGACGTTTTGTTATCTCGGGATAAGGATTTCAGAAAACAAGGCAATGTTTCGTGTTTAGAAGTTCGAGAAATTGTGCCCTAACGTGCTGGGTTTCGGTTTTTTCGTACGTCCAAATAACTAAATATCCTTTTAATTTTGTGTTTTGGGAAATTAAGGGACGATCTTAGTTTAGGGGATTAAAATATCGCACCCTAACGTACTGGATGTGATATTTTATCCTTTTGGAACAAAAATAGTCTTAATATTCCAAAACGGGTTATATAAACATTCTTTAAAAGAAATTGTAATTTAAAATCTTTTCAAATTCTCGACATAAGGACATTAATTAATCAATTAGGTACCAATTTTTGGGTGTTATGAGGGTGCTAATCCTTCCTCGTACGCAACCGACTCCCGAACCCATTTTTTTGTATTTCGTGAACCAAAATCAACATTTTGAAATAAAAATTTTTATAAGGTGATCCAATCACACCTAAGTAAAAAGGGATTGGTGGCGACTCCATTTCCGTTTTTTTTAAAGTTGATCCCCATTTTTTTAATCAACTTTAAAAATGGCTTCGACAGCTTGGCGACTCCACTGGGGACCTAATAAGAGAGTCAAGCCGAAAATTTGATTATTTCTTGTCCTTTTATTTAAATTTAAAAAAAAAATCTGATTTGAAAAACCATGATCCTTTTATCGCATGTGGTTCTATTTTATAAAATATCTCTGCATTGCACTGCATGACCATTGTGGTCACACCTTTTAAGTTGGAGTGAGAAACTATGCCTTCGTGAGGTTTTCACCTCCGCATAGGCTAGTGGACCGCTTCCGGGATACATCCGTACCTATGTCTTCGTGAGGTTTTCACCTTCGCATAGCCATAGGGAAATGTATTCCCCTGAACTGAACTCGGTCCATATGAGCCTATAATGTGTGAGGATCAAGGAATCTGCTGGTTTGGATACCTCAACTTTAGAGCTAAACCACATGTAGAAAACCTAAGGGCTTACCCTAGGTAGAACTATGCCAAACCCTAGTGGTCACCCAGATAGGTGCCCTATTTTTTTATTTATTTCTCTTGTGCTAACATGTTCTCTTTTGTTTTGATTGCATTTTATTCACATCATAGAAAAGAGGTGTTGATTCAAATTTGATTGCTAAATAGAAGAGTTTGTCATGAGAAAATAGATTTCTTGATAAAGTGGATTATAATACGGTCGTCCGAATATGGTCCAAGTAAACACAACGAGAGAAGACTGATAGTCCGAGAAGGAATACAAGACTTTATTGCCCAAGGATTCAAGCAGACAAAGACTATTCAAGAGTCACCACGTCTTAGCTTTCTTGAAGAGGCTAACAAGAATTGCAAGGATAAATGAGCAGTGAGTCACGGCCCAGATCAAGCAAAAAGAAGCTAGTAGAGGCATCTATCAGAAGTTTGCAAGATTTGACCTTTACGAATAAGGGGATTGATGTTTTTGCTTAGAATATGAGGGCAATGCCGCATATGTAATCCGTTTTATGTAAAGAAATTTACTTTTTAGAAAAGTTTTTCTAATGGAATTGAATTCAGAATCAACGCCTCTCTTTCTTTGAATTCATGTATTTGCATTACATCACATCATATGCATTTAAGTCCATAGAAAGAGTCTAATTAGTTGAAATTATAACAGAGAGAAAAGAGAAAGAGGGAAAGAAAATCTGGAAACTGAACACCGTTACGATACACGTGCTAAGACCAAGAAAATGGATCAAAGACTTGAACAAATTCAAAGAGACATACAAGACCAGATGCAAGAGCAATTAGCAAAGCTCCAACAGGAGATGAGAGACCAAATGCTGGAAGCCCAAAGAAATATGATGGCTCAAATGGCTCAGATGCTGAACGGGGCAATAGACAAAGGAAAGGGTCCCATAGTTAATGCTGAAGATAATGAGGACTTTCTTCCGGATTTTACTCCACCGCATATACAAGTACACTCTAAAAAATATCCCCGAAGGCCATCTGTCACGATTAGGCCTCAACAAGGGCAAAATGACACTGGAGTGCCCATGAATTTCCAAGTTGGCACAGGATTCAACCCAGGAGATAACCCTGCTAATCATGTTATCCCTGACTTAGATATAGCAGAGAGGGAAGGAACAAGGACTGAATCCTCAAGGGAGTTAGACGATCGCTGTAGATGGTTGGAAGAGAAGTTCAAGGCTTTAGAAAATACTGATAATCATCATAGAATTGATGCTAAAGACCTGAGCTTAGTTCCAGACTTGGTGATTCCTCATAAGTTCAAAATGCCAGAATTTGAGAAGTACAATGGGACCAATTTGCCACGAAGCCCATATTACCATGTTTCAGAGCGGATGATCGGCACACGTTAACAATGATCAACTCCTGATTCATTGTTTCCAAGATAGTTTGGTAGGGGCAGCGTCTAAGTGGTACAATCAACTCAGTCGTGCTAGGATTAGTTCTTGGAGAAACCTAGCCCAAGCTTTCATGAAGCAATACAATCATGTCACATACATGACGCCTGACAGAATCATGCTGCAGAATATGGAAAAGAAGTCAAATGAAAGTTTCAGGCAGTATGCGCAAAGATGGAGGGAAGTTGCCATGCAAGTTCAGCCACCACTCCTAGAAAAGGAAACTACAATGCTTTTCATCAATACTCTAAAAGCCCCATTCATTAACCATATGTTGGGAAGCGTCACCATAAGCTTTTCAGATATGGTAATGTCTGGCGAGATGATTGAAAATGCGGTAAGGAGTGGGAGGATAGACACGGGAGAAAGTGCCAAAAGATCAGCCCCGAGAAACAAGGAAAATGAAGTGAGTACCTTGAGCATGCATCCCAAATCAATCATCGTAGGCCAGCCGAAGGCTGTAACCACTAGCTATCAAGGCTCTTCAAGGCAGGAACCCAACTCGAGGCCAAATACAGAAAAGATCCAGTTCACACCCATCTCGATGACATATAAGGAGCTGTATCAGAATCTTTTTGATGTGCATGTGGTGTCTCCGTCCTATTCGGAACCTGTGCAACCTCCATTGCCAAAGTGGTATAATGAGAATGCCCAATGCGAGTACCACACGGGAATAACGGGTCACTCAATTGAAAAATGCACTACGTTTAAAAAGTTGGTCGAAAGGTTCATCAAAATGAGAATTGTGAAGTTCGACGATTCATCAGAACCTGATCACTTTGACGAGGCAGTAAATGCGATAATTGAAAGAGGAGACAAGAAAGTTACGACTCCTTGAAGAAATCAAAAGCAAAGAGGGAACCAAGGAACGAAGTTTCCAAGCTCTTGTGTACTTGGGAGTGTTTTGAATTATGGGACTGTGGAAGAGATCCCTGTATTTTTAGAGTTAATCTAGAGTAATATTCAAAACAAGCTTGTTGCCTTAAGCCTAGAGGAAATAAGAATCATTTTGTGAAATAGGCTCGTGTTCGAAATTTTTATTTCAATAAAATGCATCTTTTTGAACAAATATTCTTTTATTTCTTTCCACGTATAGATTCTTTTATTTTTGGACTTTCTTTCAAATATTCTTTTATTCATTCATAATCATACAAATAATCATTCTTTGAATCATTTATTCTTTGAAATCTTCCTTCGAACCTACAATAGGTCTCCAGATATCAACGATGTGAGCTACGCTGTTACTGACTCAGAGTCTCCTTTCGAGTAAGATATGTGTCTAGAGGGATCTCAAGACTTTGAAGATGACAGGGATTGTAACCTATCTTTTGATTTGTTAATAACGGTAGAATAAGATGAAAAACAGACCTTACTCTATAAAAGGACAGTAGACATTATGAGAGGTGAAGATTGTAGCCTAGCTCACCATAGAGATAAGGCAAGACATCATTGAGTTATTTTCAAAAAATTTCAAAGATGTTTTTGCACGATCATATCAAGACACACTTGGGAAAATCTTAAAAGAGGTCCATAAGAGTGTTTAGAGAACATGCTAATGGTTTTACAATAGTCAAGCTAATCATGAGGTTTGGATACTGTTAATCTACATAGAAGGGGATGGTATCAGTTATGCCGTATTTAAGGAGACAAGTTTCATGTGCCTTCTCCAGTTCTTCACAAAATTTCCATATGTGGGGCATGGATGTGATGGGGCCAATCTCGTCAAAAGCTTTTAGTCAATATTGATTCATCGTCGTTGTTGTCGTTTACTTCACTAAGAGGGTGGAAGTAGCTTCATATGCCAATGTTACAAGGTCGAAGTCATTAAATTCTTTAAAAAAAAAAAGAGATCAGGCGCCGACAAAGAATGCCAAAAAGGACAATGTCAAAAGTTTATAGTCTGTTCAAATATCAGACGTCATGTCATAGAGCAACAAAGGCAGCCAAGAAAAAAAAACAAAAAAAGGAAAAATAAAAACAAAAACAACAAAACAAGGATCATGGGAAAGATGACTGAGACTTGTGAATATTGACATAAAGAAGTTACCATTTACCCTCTGTCTTATCGAACGTCGGCTAGAACCTTTACTGGGGCAACACATTTCTCATTGGAATAGAAACAGTTTTGTCAGTTGAACCTAATCGAAGAAAAGGTTAAAAGTTATCCATCACGGTCGGATGGTACAAGCTTATGACAAAAGGTTTGCCCAAGATAATTTCATATGGGGACCTGGCATTAAGAAGGATTCTTCTCATACAAAAGGACTTCAGAGGAAAATAAATGCCAAAATTTAGAAAAACCTCATGTGGTGAAGAAGGCTTGTTCTGAAAAATCATTAACCTTGACCAAGATGTTTGGCAAGGACATGCTCAGACTGGTAAATTCAGATTTCATCTAAAAAGAGAGGCCAAGGTGAAAACCCGCAAAGGGCACTTTGAGACCAAAGGGGTTTTGAGCCGAAAACCCGAAAAGGGCGACTCAAATTTTGATCAAAAGTAGGGCATACAGTAGTCTTGCTATTTTTGAATTAACAATGAGGAAGTATGTTACGTCTTGGGGCATCGATGAAGTACTCCAGATCCCCTAAACACATATTGAGCTTAAAATGGTCCTCAAGAAGTTTGAACTGAGAAGCTTAGGCTGCGATATCTGGGGCACCTAGTTTCCTATCTTACCCATTCTGAATTTGTTATCTTTAATTATTCGTTTCAAAATAAACTACCAATAAATTTCCTTCTAGATTGCATTTGTTATCTTTGCTTAACTTATTTGTTCCGAGCTATGCTCCTAATTTCCTTCTTGTCCATTGTTATGATCTTTTTTCAAGTATTTTGCATTGAAATAACGATTAGTGGACTAATAATACTTTATAAAAGGGGTTTCGCATATTACTCTGGAAGTTTCTAAATAATACGAGAATCTGAAACATGACTATTGTTTAGAACTCACCAAGCAAGGGTTGGAAACATTGAAAGATGATAAGACATTTTTTCGGTGATAACATCTCGACAAATGACGAGCAATGTCAACCCAAGTGTAAAAGGGGATCATTCTCGGGAAAAAAAAGTGATACCCTGCATTCATACAAATTTCAAGCACATATATCTAGTCATTACACCCAGGGAATGGTATAACAGATCAAATTAATTAAAGATGATACAAATTTTATACCTCTGAGTGGTAACAGATTGGATGGAAAAATCAAATGTTATTCTCCTGAAGTTGCAGTGGGAGGTACAAACTTTATGTCCCAAAAGGTACAGTGGAAGGGACTCTGAAATTACGGTGGGGCAAGCTTGCTGAGCAGAATATGATTGTTTCTTTGGGTTTTCTGTCAAAGATACCAGCTGAACGAGAAAGCATGGTAACGCATCAGTGATAGAACTTTGATGAATTATGAGCAATGACAGCCCAAACATTAAATAGGGACCATTCTCACACTTCTAATTAGGAGCATTTGATTCATTCCGATCATTGTATCCTAATCGTTGTACAAAAAAAAAGGGAGATCATTCTCATGTCATTCTGCATTCATGCATATTGTCATCCCTAATATCATTTAGCTAGGAGCATTAGATTCATTCCGATCATTACATCCTAATCATTATACATTTAAAAATGGGATCATTCTCATGACATTCTGCATTCATGCAAATGTCGTCCATAATACATTTAGTTAGGAGCATTAGATTCATTCCGATTATAGCATCCTAATCATTTGGCATAATCATAAGTCTACGGGATATGTCCCTCAGAGGACGGTGTAGCAACATCGGTGAACTCACCAGTCCTATCTCCCTGATCAGCAGTGGAATGGGACGAAGATTGTAAATCTTGTCACCTTAAGCAGTAGTGGGACGAGATCGAACGGCAAATCTTATCTTCCTGAAGTTACAGTGAAGCAGATTGAAGCCACCAACCTTATCTCCCTAAAGTTACAGTGGAGCAGGTTGAAGTCTCAAGTCTTATCTCCCTGAAGTTGCAGTGGAATAGACTGAAGACAGTTAATCACATCTCCCTGAAGTTGCAGTGGAGTGGATTAAAATGATGAATCATATACCTCTAAAGTTGCAGTAGGTCGGATTGAATTTACCATAGAAGATCTTATCTCCACTGAGCAAGAGTGGAGCAGATCGAATTTGAGCAAGTCTTATCTCCATGTATCAGCAATGGAGCAGACTGAAGAAATCAAATCTTATCTCCATTGAGCAGGAGTGGAGCAGATCGAATTTGAGCAAGTCTTATCTCTATGTATTGGAAATGGAGCAGACTAAAGAAATCAGATCTTATCTCCACTGAGCAGGAGTGGAGCAGACCGAAAGACAGCAAGTCTTATCTCCATGTATTGGCAATGGAGCAGACTGAAGATATCAAATCTTATCTCCACTGAGCAGGAGTGGGGCAGATCGAAGACAGCAAGTCTTATATCCATGTATCGGCAATGAAGCAGACTGAAGATAGCAGATCTTATCTCCACTGAGCAAGAGTGGAGTAGATGGTAGATAGCAGATCTGGCATTCCTGAAGTTGCAGGAAGCAGATCGAAGATATTGATCTTGTCTCCCTGAGTTTTCAGTGGAGCGGATTAAAATAGCAGATATGGCATTTCTGAAGTTGCAGGAAGCAGATCAAAGATAGCAGATCTTATCTTCCTGAAGTTGCAGGAAATGGATCAAAGATATCAAACTGGCATCCCTAAGTTTGCAGTGGAGCAAACTAAAGATAGTAAATCTTGTCTTCCTGAAGTTGCAGTGAAGCAGATTGAAGAAACTAGCCTATCTCCCTGAAGATACAGCCATTTGACAAGACCGGGCAAAATGGGCCCTTTTTATCGTCTTTGCTCTATTCTCGTTACACGACAATGAGCAAAGATGGGCAGCTGTAATAGCCAATTATTGCCCGAGCTTAATAGAAAAATAATAAAACAAAACCAGTGTCCAGTTTGCAGTTCGTTTACAATAAACGGGCTTAAAGCCCAAATCCGATTGGCCCAGCTAAACCTAATCAGACCCAAACCAATGCAGCCCAAGAGGGCTGATAAACCGTAAAAGTAACATATTTTAATCCCACATTTAGCATGCTTTTGGATGAATTATCCCTTATTTTATGTAATTTGGTGCTCTTAATCCTTTATTTTCATGTTTTATACTCAAGAAAAGCACCGAGGATGAAAAGAACAAGAAACGAGCTTAAAATGGGCCAAATGGGCCATATCACAAAATCGACACGGCCTGGACCCAAGACCACACGGCCGTGCCTCCTTAATAATCTCGAACACGGCCTGAGCTCAAGACCACACGGCCGAGCCTCATTAATGAAGTCCAACACGGCCTGGCCACGATTTACACGGGCGTGTGCCATGGCCGTGCCCCTGCCGCGGCCAAGAGGAGTTTTACTTGGATTTGGATACTTGGAGGCAAAGAAACACATTCCAAAGTCTAATTAAATACCCAAATAGGAACTTCACTCAGATTTGGATACTTGGAGGCCAAGTAAGGCATCTCCAAGCCTATATAAACATCCTAGGGGGCAACTTAAGCGGGAGTTCTACAGGTTTGAGCCCAAGGCTATCGTCGAGGGGGGTGAGCTAGGCCAAGGAGCCAAGCCGAAAAGGTCAGATTTGTGGGAAACACTCGAAGATAGCCAGTTGATCCATCTCAAGAAGCCGGAATTCTACTCAAGACGGCGGATCTCTCCTTCAATTCCTTCAGGGGGTTTTAGGGATTTCTTATGTTTTGTTTTATCTTTTCTTACGAGATGTTTTTTTTATTATTATGAACTAAACCCTTCAGATACTGAAGGGGATGAAACTTAGATGAATCTTGTTATCGTTTCTTTGAACTATATGATAAATACTTGATTTGTTCTTAATTATGTGTTCTTAATTCTTGTGTTAATATTTTCGGGATATTGATTCAAGTTTGATGTGCTTAGGTGGAGGAGCAAAAGTCCCTGCTTAAGAGTAGATCTAGCATAATTAAGCGGAGTTGATCGTGCGCCTAGAAATAGGGTGACGAGATTTTTCCGGATTAGGGTGAAACCTAATATGGGAGTCCATAGATCGAGTTAATGTAATTCTAGGGGTTTTAATTAGAAAGAGATTTCAATTAATCAACCTAGGGTTAGACGTTATTCGCTTCGAGAGAGGGTTTAATATACATTAGGGAGTCTTACGGATCAAGTCAATTGAATAAATCGTCTGGTTCAGAGTTAGATAACAAGTGAAGTCTAGGTGGATTCTTCCTAAGGGTATCGTCTTAATCAACTGAGCTTTTTCCAACAGTATTTCCCCAATTCATTCTTTTTGTCTTTGCGTCTTTAGCTTAGTAGTTAGTTAAATTTAGATTAAATAACAACTTCACTTATTTTAGGCTAGATAATAAAAAGAAAGTTAGTATTAGTACTTTTGGTTCCTTTGGGTTCGACAATCCGGTCTTGCCTAAGCTATACTACTGTTCGATAGGTGCACTTGCCTCAATCGTTGTTATAGTTAGTTCCAGGTTCAATTATTATAAATTTAGAACTCTGAAATCAATGATCAAGTTTTTGGCACCGTTGCCGGGGAACTAAAATATTAAGAAAGCTCTATTTTTATTACTTTAGCCATTATTTTCCGCAATTTACTTTTATTTTTATTTTTGTTTTTAACTTTGCTAAATTTTCTTTTATTTGATTTTGGCAGATAGATGAGATGGCACTGAATAACTATCAGTGGCAAGTTATGAGGGCAAAGCCAACAAAAACAGCCGATATCTACAACCTCGACCCAATAACCAGGCTATCAAACCAGTTAGAGATGTTAAATAAAAAGTTTGATGATTTGTGTTCTTCGCAGATACATCCAGTTATGCAGTACGAAACAAGCGGAGGCGTGGTGAATCTTGAGTACCCACCTTACGGATATGGCATAGAGAACGAACAAGTCCACTATATGGGTAACTATTCTAGACCTCAAAATAATTTTTATAGTGACACTTATAATGCAGGTTGGAGGTACCATCCTAATTTCTCGTGGGATGATCAAAGTAGCCAAGGACCGAAACTTCCTCCAAATTTTCAACAACCACCTTACCAACAGGAAGAGGAGTCGAACCTCGAGAAGATGCTGACAAAATTCATGGCAGCCACAGATACCCGTCTCCAAAAAATTGAGACAACGCTTAATAATCAACAAGCATCGATCAAAGGGATCGAGAACCAAGTTGGGGAACTTACTAAGTCAGTTGGACAACTTGCAAAGTTAATTTCCGAACGACCGCAAGGGTGCCTACCAAGCAACACTGAAACTAACCCAAAAGAGCAAATTCAAGCCGTAACTGCTCATGACAGTGAAAGGTTAGTGGAATCTGACCCAAGGCAAGAGCCTGTAGTAAGTGAAGGTAAGGTTGAGGTAAGCCATGATTTACCAAACCCGGTAATTACAGAATACCAAGCTCATATGCCATACCCCAATGCGATAAAGAAAGACCACACAGAGGAAAAATTCGGTAAATTTCTTAAACCTCCAAAGAAGTTTCTTATTAACTTGCCGTTTCTTGAAGCTCTTTCGCAGATACCAGATCCTAGACCTCGTGTCAATAAAGAAGAAATGCATGAGGAACGAAGGATTCGGACCGAAGGACTAGACGAGTGGAAGACACATTTCAAAGAGAAATTAAAAATACATGAAGCAAAAACGAGGCAACTCCACGACAAACTTGACGATGGGACAACCCAGCTTAAGATAGGAGATCAGGTACTCAAAATCTTCCCAGATGGAACAGTCGAGGTAACTAATCCTAAATTTAGCACTTCTAAGGTAAACACTACTCGACTTAAACTTTATATCCACAACCGAATTGATCGCATGAGAAAGGATTTTCACCTCTTCAAACCACCATGACCATACGAATGAGAGGTAAAGTCTAGCTTAAGACTATAAACGAGCGCTTCTCGGGAGGCAACCCGAGCACTAACTCTACTGATTAGTTTCGTTTTATTTCTTTTCGTATTTAGGCATAGGTTTCACACCCACACGGCCTTGCACGGCAGTGGTCGTGGTGCGATGTGGACACCACGGTTAGGCACATGGGCGTGGACCGTATCTCTATTTAATTATTTACTTTTATTTCTATTTCTATTTCTATTTTTATTTTTATTTTTATTTTTACTTCCTTTATTATTTTTGTTTTTCTCAATGGCATTTAGATTTAGCTTAGGATACAATAAAATCAGACCAGCTACTTTGAGGATTCAAGTTCAAACGGTTCGAGGCGCTTTCCCATGTTCACCTTCAATCCTATCCAGGTTTCTTTTCATTGACTTCATCCAAAATTCGTAGAAGTTTCACCTCTCTCCTCGTCAGTATGATTTTATTTTGCTATTATCTATCTTTGTACATTAAGGGCAATGTACATCTTAAGTGTGGGGGGGTTAACTATAGCATTATTTGAAAATCCCTGAATTATACCTTGTCTTAAAGTAAGTTTCTCATATTATGGTTAGAATGAAAATTTCCCTGATTTATGATTTTTGTTGATATGTTTTAGATTAAGTCATTGATAATTGTGCATTGATAATTAAATTCTAAGATACTAGAGAATCAAGAATGATAAGTCTATTTTTCAGAAATTAAAAATTTCTCTAGGTTGTCTACCTGAATTTGAATATTGCTTTGAAATTTGAAATTTACGAGGTTGACATCAAAATACCCATAATTTTTGTGAGACTCTGAGCTTTATAGAGCATATATTCTTTTTATTGCTCACTTTATTGATTATGAGTTTTTCAACATTGATTAGTTATTTTAGAACTTGCATCGATTATACATGTCGAGACCACACCTTTGATTTGATATACAGAGGTGATGAAGGCACCTAGGATTTAACCCACTCACTCCACTAAAAACAACCTACCTCCATAATTAGCCCTTAGTGAACCCTTTTTAATCCTAACAACCCTATTTATTGACTCACCCACTAATGTTAACCCAAAACCCAGTCTGTATTTGTTATCACCATTTCTCTTGACTACCCTTTTTGTCGAGATTTGATTTTGAGCAGTTACCAAACTATGTTCTATATTTCAGTTGTTAAAGTTCTTTATTATTATTTGTGATATGTGTTCTTAAAAAAAACGAAGTGTATTCATTATTAGTTTTTTGATTAAGTGAGCTTATACGTTTAAATTCCAATTACTGAAGAAGAAGCTCGTATTAGAGTATTATTAGTACAAGTTTTCAATTGATGTAATTATTTATCAGTTCATTTTTTCTAGTTAGGTAATTTGTCAATTCAATCTCGATTCTAACCCTCTAATTCAGCCTTTATCCACACCTTTAGCCCAAGCCTCGTTACAACCCTATTAAAGACCTTTTGATTTATGTATCATCTCATATTATAATGGTCGAGATTTAATTTTCATGCAAGCCTATGGGATTAACTCTTCATGTTTGACGTTTGAGTGCTTAATTCTGAACCTTAAACACCTCGAGTGATTTGAGTGAATCTTTAGTGAGGATGTCAATTCATGTCAATTCTTGTCAATTTTGAATCAGAGGTAATTATTTAGATGAGCGGAAACACCTATGTTTTGTGCTACAAATGTATGACTTAGATCGTTTGAATCTTTAGGACTCTTTGAGTTGAATTATCCATGTATGAATTATCCTTGAATTATGACGAAACATTATTGATGAATATTATGAAATGAGGGAAGTTCGTTTTAATTATGAGTTGAGAATTTTGCTTGAGGACAAGCAAAAGCTTAAGTGTGGAGGTATTTGATAAACCGTAAAAGTAGCATATTTTAATCCCACATTTAGCATGCTTTTGGATGAATTATCCCTTATTTTATGTAATTTGGTGCTCTTAATCCTTTATTTTCATGTTTTATACTCAGGAAAGCACCGGAGGATGAAAAGAACAAGAAACAGGCTTAAAATGGGCCAAATGGGCCACATCACGAAATCGACACGGCCTAGACCTAAGACCACACGGCCGTGCCTCCTTAATAATCTCGAACACGGCCTGAGCCCAAGACCACACGGCCGTGCCTCATTAATGAAGTCCAACACGGCCTCGCCACGATTTACACGGGCGTGTGCCATGGCCGTGCCCCTGCCGCAGCCAAGAGGAGTTTTACTCGGATTTGGATACTTGGAGGCAAAGAAACACATTCCAAAGTCTAATTAAACACCCAAATAGGAACTTCACTCAAATTTGGATACTTGGAGGCCAAGTAAGGCATCTCCAAGCCTATATAAACATCCTAGGGGGCAACCTAAGCAGGGAGTTCGGCAGAAGATGGAGCCCAAGGCTATCGTCGAGGGGGGGTGAGCTAGGCCAAGGAGCCGAGCCGAAAAGGTCAGATTTGTGGGAAACACTCGAAGATAGCCAGTTGATCCATCTCAAGAAGCCGAAATTCTACTCAAGACGGCGGATCTCTCCTTCAATTCCTTCAAGGGGTTTTAGGGATTTCTTATGTTTTGTTTTATCTTTTCTTCTGAGATGTTTTCTTTTATTATTATGAACTAAACCCTTCAGATATCTGAAGGGGATGAAACTTAGATGAATCTTGTTATCGTTTGCTGAACTATATGATAAATACTTGATTTGTTCTTAATTATGTGTTCTTAATTATTGTGTTAATATTTCTGGGATATTGATTCAAGTTTGATGTGCTTAGGTGGAGGAGCAAAAGTCCATGCTTAAGAGTAGATCTAGCATAATTAAGCGGAGTTGATCGCGCACCTAGAGATAGGGTGACGAGATTTTTCCGGATTAGGGTGAAACCTAATATGGGAGTCCATAGATCGAGTAAATGCAATTCTAGGGGTTTTAATTAGAAAGAGATTTCAATTAATCAACCTAGGGTTAGACGTTATTTGCTTCGAGAGAGGGTTTAATATACATTAGGGAGTCTTACGGATCAAGTCAAGTGAATAAATTGTCTGGTTCAGAGTTAGATAACAAGTGAAGTCTAGGTGGATTCTTTCTAAGGGTATCGTCTTAATCAACTGAGCTTTTTCCAACAGTATTTCCCCAATTCATTCTTTTTGTCTTTGCGTCTTTAGCTTAGTAGTTAGTTAAATTTAGATTAAATAACAACTTCACTTATTTTAGGCTAGATAATAAAAAGAAAGTTAGTATTAGTACTTTTGGTTCCTTTGGGTTCGACAATCCGGTCTTGCCTAAGCTATACTACTGTTCGATAGGTGCACTTGCCTCAATCGTTGTTATAGTTAGTTCCAGGTTCGATTATTATAAATTTAAAACTCCGAAATCAACGATCAAGGGCCCAAACACTAAGCAGAATCAGCAGAAACCTAGGGTTTCTGGAAACCCTAGGCGCCGCAAGCCCTTCCTCGCGCCCAAAGGCGAGCCACCAGTCGCACCGCAATCTGCGCACGGATGACGTTCCACCACCGAGATCCATGCCGTTCACCTGCAAAAGGAAAGAAATACAACAGCAAATATGACAAGATTTTGTATTTCCTTTTTTTCATTTTTTTTGGGGCTATATAAACCCAAAACAATCTGTAAAATAGGGAGACACACGAACGAACATACAGAGAAAATATACAGAGAATCAAAAGGTGATTTGCCTTTTGAATTCATTAGTATCTTTTTTTATCCCGATTTTATTTTGATTTTTTTTAACTAAAAATAAAAGAAAGAAAAGAAAAAGAGGCTCACCAAGGAGCACCCCGCGGTCGCATCACTGGAGGCTCCTCCTCTGTCGCGAGATCGAACTCGAAAGGGGCCGAAAGCCTCTTTTCTTTCGGCTTTATGGGCTAGGGGGCTTTGGCCTTCTCATGCGCTTTAAACGACGGTGGCCTTTTGTATCGCCGGCCATTGGCCACGGCGGTGGTGCGACGGATGCCTGGAAAACTCATTGGCCGGATGAGCAAAAGGGGTGAGGGGAAAAGTTGAAAGATTTTTTTTTTTTGGTTTCTGAAAGAGGGGAGGTTAAAATGATGGGTTTTAAAAAATTTTGGGGTTTAAATAAGAAGCACAAACGGCGCTGTTTTGAAGCTTAGGGTCAGAGATCCAAAACGACGTCGTTTTGGTCTCTGACCCATGACCCGACCCGATTAAGCCCATAATCCGCGTGTTTTCTTGTGGAAGGGCTATTTCCGCTTTTAGCCCTTCCGCTTTTTCATGATTTCGTAATCTAGTTTTTTTATTTTTTTTATTTTTACCCCCGAAATTCCACTGCGATTTGAATCTAGTCCCTCCTCAAGCTGTGCGTTTTGGAGGCTAAGGATAATTTCTTTTTTGGGTCCCTCTCCTTTGGCGCGCACTACATTTTAACCCTTTTCTCTGTTTTCACTTCCGATTTCACCCCAAATTTTCATTTTAAATTCAATTTAGTCCTTTTTCGAATTATTTTGCTATTTTATTATTAAATTGAATAATCCGTCAGAATTATTTTTATATATTATTATTATCATAATTACATTTATTATTATTATTATCATATTTATTATTATTAGTACTATTATTATTGTCTACATTATTATTGCTATTTTTATTATTCCTATTATTATTCCTATTATTTCTTTTACTACTATTTTTTATTTACCATTATTAATTTTATTATTAATATTATTTTATTATTAATACCATTATTATTTTTACCATCACTTTTATTATTATTTTCATGATTTATATTGTTATTTTTTTATTATTACTAATATTATTTCTATTCTTTACTATTATTTGTTTATTAATATATCCTATTATTATTATTGCATTTTTTTATGGTTTTTATTTATTTATTGTATATAGCTTTCATTTTTGTTATTATTCTCTTTTATTTCATTTGTTTACCTTGCCTTTACTTTATCACTTCCTTTATTATTGTTATTATACTTTATCATCATCATATTGTTATACAAGCTAGCATTGTAAATCGTTTTACATTTTTTTTAGAATTTATTTTCCATTTTATTACGATCATATTATATTTTCTTTGGTGCATCGAAAATTCAGTTTTGAAATAAGCAAACATTCCGCGTTCTAAGGTTCGAAAGAAATCGTACCCTAACTTACTGGGTTGCGATTTTCCTCTTCGAGTCCAAAGAACTTATTACTTTCCTTTTAAAAGTTAAATAAAAACTTATTCTCGAGAATTCAAGATTGTCGTGTCCTAACTCACTGGATATGACGTTTTGTTATCTCGGGATAAGGATTTCAGAAAACAAGGCAATGTTTCGTGTTTAGAAGTTCGAGAAATTGTGCCCTAACGTGTTGGGTTTCAGTTTTTTCGTACGTTCAAATAACTAAATATCCTTTTAATTTTGTGTTTTGGGAAATTAAGGGACGATCTTAGTTTAGGGGATTAAAATGTCGCACCCTAACGTACTGGATGTGATATTTTATCCTTTTGGAACAAAAAGAGTCTTAATATTCCAAAACGGGTTATATAAACATTCTTTAAAAGAAATTGTATTTTAAAATCTTTTCAAATTCTCGACATATGGACATTAATTAATCAATTAGGTACCAATTTTTGGGTGTTATGAGGGTGCTAATCCTTCCTCGTACGCAACCGACTCCCGAACCCGTTTTCTTGTATTTCGTGGACCAAAATCAATATTTTGAAATAAAACGTTTTATAAGGTGATCCAATCACACCTAAGTAAAAAGGGTTTGGTGGCGACTCCATTTCCGTTTTTTTTAAAGTCGATCCCCGTTTTTTTAATCAACTTTAAAAATGGCTTCGACATTTTGCTTGACGAGAAAAGATTGTATGAAATAGAAATATATTCACTTTCTAATAGTTTTATGTCATATCAGCAATTTCATTCTGAATTTTAGAATTTTAATTTAGATTTGATCTTGTTCAGAATGAAAATGTTAAAATTTAAGATGAAACTACTGATGTGAAATAAAACTATTGAAAAATGAAGGCAAATAACTTGACGTTACTATTTTATACAAACCTTTCCCCTTGCTTGGAGTAGAGAGAATGTTGATTTTTATGGCTTTTGCTATGCTAGTTGGCTAATTTCTCTGACTATTATTTGTTTTTACTTGTTTTTGTGGTTGTTTCCATAAAAAAGTATCTATTGACCACATAGAACAACTTTTTCCATTTCCCTTCTTGCTCAATTGGTCAAAAAATTGTGAACCTATTTTGTGAAGATTTTAGTTTTACACATTCATCTATTTCTTTTCTTTTTAAAGATTATTTTATATATTAATATATTTTTATTGTTTATTCATAATTGTTAAAGATTTTGTTCAGGCATTGATGCATAAATACCATGAAGTTCAAAACAATATTGTACAGCAAGTCTGTGGCCTCATACATAGATTGTTGAAGTTAAAAATAATATTGTGTTCAAGTATATGCAGGTGTCAAGGCATCATTACCATAATTGTTGAAGGTTGGTGTTTATATGTATATGTTATGCATAGACTGTAACGCCTCACACCCGATTCAATCATTGAATTCGAACTATAGGGTGCTACATTTCATAACCGAAAATAAATTAACACATTCTTTAATGTGTATTCCGTCATTCTAACTTGATACAATTATTGTTGGGGATCGACCTGATTAAGAAACGAGCAAGTAAAAATAATGGAAAAAATTAATAAATTGAACACACAAATTTAACGTGGAAAAACCCCTCCAAAGAGGATAAAAAACCACGGGCAAGAATAATTTTACTATAATGGTAAAAGAACGAAGAGCACAAAAGATGGAAATAAAAATTAAACCCCGAAACCCGAAAAACAACGAACCCTCAAAACTTAAATACAAAATTCTCCAAAAGTGTTATGAGTTCTAATCTTTAAAGGGTGTGTATTTTCTAAGGTTGTAAAAGAACCTATTTATAGACTAAATTCGTAGGTTAAATAAATTATGTTAATAAATGCTAAAAATATTATACTAATAAATATTAAATCTTCTAGAAAGAAAATATATTTTTGTTTAACTTAACTTGTAAGTAATCTCTTATTTTATTTAATAGGAATTTGGGTCACACAACTCTAACAATCTCCACCTTGAAACAAATTATCATAACGCCATCTTTGCCAAAGCCCGCCACGAGCCTATCTTGAACTATGCAGGGAATTAACTGAGTCGAATCTATACTTAGAAGTTGGAAGACTTCTAGCCTTCGACTTGTGCACTGCCAAATCAAAACTAACACGGATCTGATTTTCACGAACACATTGCCTTAACTTTTCAAAACCTGCATCCAAAAGAGAACATCTCTTTAATACAATGGTCATACATTTTTCCCTTCTATGACCAAATTGCCTTCGCTCCAAACAAGTTGACTTCGACTCCATAACGTACGAGGGACATCCAGTTTAACCTTCCAAAATATAAAGGCTATAAGTCCTTTTACCTTTTAATAAAACAAGAACTCCACGAAACATCTTAATGTCGCTTGACTCGATGTTGATTTTGCAACCTTTTGAGTCTAAAATACTCAAGGAGAAGAGATTCTTTTGTAAATCAGGTAAATACCTGACATCTAAGAGTGTCCTAATCGTCCCATTATGCATCCTAATTTTAACAGTACCAATACCGATTATCTTACTGGATGAATCGTTTCTCAAGCGCACAACTCCACATTCAACCGAACTGTATGTTGAGAACCATTCTCTGTTGGGACATATGTGGAAAGAACATCCCGATTCTAGGATCCACTCAGACATAAGCTCGGAGCTATCACTCATTGACACTAACAAGAAATCATCACCGCTTTCGTCAGCCATATTAGCACTAACTACATTTTCCTCGTTACTCTCAGTAGCCCTTTTATTTTGCAGTTTATAACAATCTGCTTTGACATGACCTAACTTCTTACAATAGCGACACCTTTTGTCTCGCTTCTTTGATGCTACCAAAACGGAAGCTTGCCTATCTACCTTGTCTATCTACCTTGCCTATATACCTTGCTATTCGAACCAAACTCATTGTCGAGTTTGTCTTTACTCAACAAATAACTCTTCACATCCTCGAATGAGAGTTTGTCTCTGCCATAAATCAGGGTCTCCTTGAAAAACTTGTATGAAGAGGGTAAAGAGCACAATAATATCATAGTCTGATCTTCATCGTCAATCTTAACCTCAATATTCTTTAAATCATTCAAAAGAGTAATAAATTGACTAATGTGATCTCTAAGAAGCTCACATTCGTTCATGCGAAATGTAAATAGACATTGTTTCAACACTAAACGGTTAGCCGGAGACTTAGTCGCATAAAGAGTTTCTAACCTTTTCCACAAGACGGATGAGGTTTTCTCCATCAATACCTTCTATAATACCCTATTCGCGAGGCATAATTGGATTGCAGACAGGGTTTTTTCATCAAACTCTTCTCATTTTGTCTGATCTAGATTCTCAGGCTTTTTCATGGTAACAACCTTTTTTAGGCCGATCTGAACTAGAATTGCCATCATTCAAACTTGCCACTGATTGATATTTGTGACACCATCGAACTTCTCAATGTAAAACCTTGTTGCTGCCATCTCTGAATGAGCTGATCTACGAAAAATTGAACTAGTTCTAATACCACTTGTTAGGTATCGATCTAATTAAGCAACGAACAAGTAAAAATAGCGGAAGAAATTGAGAAATTGAACACACAAATTTAACGTGGAAAAACCCCTCCAAAGAGGATAAAAAACCACGGGCAAAGATAATTTTACTATAATGACAAAATAACGAAGAGTACAAAAGATGGAGATAAAAACTAAATCCCAAAACCCCAAAAAAAAGAACCCGAAAAATGTAAACACAAAATTCTCTAAAAGTGTTATGAGTTCTAATATTTAATGAGTGTGCTTTCTAAAGTCATAAAAGAGCCTATTTATAGACTAAATTCGTAGGTCAAATAAATTATGCTAATAAATGCTAAATATATTATACTAATAAATACTAAATCTTCTAGAAAGAAAATATATTTTTGTTTAACTTGACTTGTAAGCAATCTCTTATTTTATTTAATAGGAATTTGGGTCGCACAACTCTAATAGTTATCTAATTGACTACGTCACACGAATTTATTTTAATTTGTAACCTTAATTTAGGATACAAAATATTTTACAAAGTAGTTTAAACATATCAAATATTTACTTAGCTTGGAAATAATATTCTTATCAAAACTAATTACAAATAAGACTCTGACTCTGAGACTCCACCTTTGGGTCACCCCTCTGTATGCATATTACGACTAGGAAGCACAACTGCCTGATTACGATGGATTTTGATCTGGTCCTTCCATGAACGATCGAATTCCCTTATTACCTGTAATACATAATGTCATAAACGTAAGTTCAAGTAAACTTAGTGAGTTATCCATAACTCGTATTAGCATAATTCTAATAAGCTGACACTTTATGATTTTGAGTTAAAGTTTGATTATCTATACTAGGAAAGTTTGCCAATCTCATTGGCATTGTATTTACATCGCACGTACTGACTTGCTCGTACTTGGCACATTATCTTCAATGATACCTTTGCCTACTTACCCGCACATCTTGGAGAACAAATCATCTTACCTGATTGTAGACAATCTACTTTCAACAATTTGAAAACAAAAGATTTCACGTTCGGCTATAACAAACCTTGCACACATAAAGCCTCCACTGGTGAGATTTCATAGATGAAATATCAGAATATCGATTTAATAGTAATTGACCTTTTCGGCGAATTATCCCTGCGAATTCTATCTTCACTAATTGCCTTCGTAGACTCTTATGCATCTATTTCCTTAAGAGGAAACTCTTGCAGATTCTTACTTGAGAACTTGTGTAAGAAAACCTATGGATAATTCCTATAGTGCTTTGCACCAATAATTACAGTAACAAATAAGACTTATTTCGGTAAATAGTACTTGTTGCGGACTGCTATTAACGGGTAGTCCTAACGGACTCAGATTCGTATTACAATCCTCATGGGTTAATATTTCAAACCCAAGTATGCAGATTTCTACTTTTCGAAACATACCGACGGATTCATAAGGAAAACCCTATTGCGGATTAATAAGAGATCAACTCATCTCAATTAGAAAAATTTGGATCGTCAAATCCTTCTACTTTCTCGTAATAATGGATAACCTATTATTCACGGTCTGCTTCTAGAAACAGATAACATGTAAACGGATTCTTAAGAGCAAATCCCTTTTTACGAACTCATACACGTAAGATAGTGACTTTCACATTTTTCATAACTTCCATATGCTATGGCCATGGACTTGTTTACAAAAATGGGGCTTAAAGCCTTAGACTCCACAAAGCCTCATACATACATAGAACCATCATTGGGTTATCATATTCATTTGCGCATATATCTTCATGCAATCCAATCGAACTTTCGCAAAGCCAGATAACACATGGCACAAAGCGCACAACATGACATGTCTTTATCTTTCATCCTTCAAAACAACCCTCCATACTTTGCATATCAAACACATGCATTTCATACACGTGCATTCTATCAACACTATTGTTCAAGCACAACACACATCATGCCAACATTTCATGCATTTTCATATCAACACAATAGACCTCACGATACATCAATATTCAGTTATGAAGTAATTCATCAATTACACATCATTCAGTCGTAGGACGATTCATCATTTGCTCAACACTCAACCAACAAAACCAACAAACATCACACCAAAATTTCATTTATACCTCATAGATAGACTTACAACCAGCCATAGACTTTCATATCTACACACAACATGCATATCGATATATCATTATTCAACCATAGAATTGTTCATCTTAGAGCAGAAGTTATAGACTTAGCAAATGCTACCAAAATGTAAACAGCCATTTAAGGCTTGAGTTTCAGGACTCACCTGGGAGTTGACGTCAAAGCCTTCTACATAGCTTCTTCCTTTGCTACCCGAGCCTCCAACTTACAAAACATAACAACTATTTCAGAATCTCTAACAAAGATATTTTATCATCATAAAAACCAGAATTTGTTATCATGTAGAGGCCATTAAAATGATTGTCCACAACTTAATCCCATACAAAGCAGAATCGATGGACAACTAAAATCCTTAACTTTCTTTCCTTTACTTAAATATGTAACACAGAAAGGTTAATAAGCTTACCAGCTTGATAAATTATCTATTACTTATGCACAAACTTCACCTTCTATCCTCCATGTAGACCACTCTTAATCTTCCTTTCTTTTAACCAGACTAATAAAGAAGATGAAGAAAGAAAAGAAAAATAAAAGAACCCCACCGAAGAATAACATCTCCCCCTAATATACTACTCACTCATTTCCTTCATCAATCCCAAACCCAACAGCCAAGTGTACACATCTATAATCATCATGTCTCCAACTAAATTTTCCTAGTTTAAACTCAATGGAACCAAGGTTGAAATCTAACCTTTTCACAACCAATCTTCCAATTTCTCTTATTTTCATTAGAGCTCACTCAATTTGTAAATTTTTCAAATTAGTCCCCAAATTCACCTTTCTAACTTAACTTCGACATTTCGGGGTGTGACATAGACTTAGATATAAATCCAAATATAGTTTATTTGCATAGATATTATTGTTATAGATGTTTGAGTAGATATAATGTACATCTCAACTTCTATCATTAGTTCCATTATATATCCAATTAGTTTCATATACATCAACTTTCTCTAGTAGATTTTTTATGATGTTCTTTTTGTTAGAAATATGAGATATTTCAAAAGAAATATCACTTTATCCCACGTCATTAAGGAAGCAATGAGTAAGGGGTTCTTCAAACTTATATAAGGAACTCAATTCATTGGTTTCAAACATATATCCTAAAGGACAATGTCTAATACGCATCAAGCTTAGCTTTTTAATTTTCCATTTTTCCTTAAAATCTCCCGAAATTTCTTAAGAATGAGTGCATGTTTAGGAAAGACTTGATTCTTAAAGAGTGTTTATTGTAACCCACCTCTCTTTCCTGAGAACTTACGTGATGCTCAAATTCTCCAACAATATAAATGATATTTGGGAATTGTTTCTATTGCTGATGTTGTCAATGATAAAAATGGATTATATAATTAGTAGTGAATTTAGACAATTCTTTGACTAAACCTTTGGGGGAAAACTAATAAATTAAACATCGAGCGAAATGTGAATATTGTCAAATTGAGATATCAAAAATGATGGTGACCCGACCTATGTGATTGCCGATCCCAAGAATTAAGTTCATATGAGTAATAACAAATCATTAGTTGATTCGTTGAACACTATACAAATCATGGCCTTCTTATGATATAAATAGTGCTAAAATTACAAAGAAAGTGAGGTTGAGTAAATTCTTAACTAAACACATATCCTTTGTAGGTGGTGTATTAATCTGCAATCCACACTTGATGGATTGACCTACATGTGTGTGAGGTGAGGGCCACTTATTTGAGATTAGTGGCAAAATCTCTAGAGCATTCAAGAAAATCCAAGCACATGCATGGCCTATTAGCGCACAAGCGCGTTGAACAACAATATTGTGGGTATAATGTGAGTGGCAAGAATTTTAATTTACATAATAAATTCTTGGTTCATAGAAACTTAAGTTTCACCAATTATTCCACAAGTTATGTTTTATTGTTTCTAGCTCTAGTTCATAGTCTAAAAAATACTAGAGTTGATGCATTATGTCAAAAGAAAAAAAATATTCAGCAAAATTTTTTCCTTGATTCTTTTGAATATGTGGTGAATAAGCTTATATAATGAACTCAATTCTTTGGTTTCAAAATGCACCAAGTGAGCACTCCACTTTCTCTCTTTCTCTTTTCTTTATTGAGTGTTTTCTTTAGGTGTTATTGATAGAAGAGCTTGTTGAATCTTAGGACTATGGGTGAAATATCCTTAAAGACGGTCTCCAAGATGTCTCAAGCTCTTTTTTTTTTTTGTATATCCTTAAGAATAGTATCCAACACGTCTCAAATTTAGCTTTTGTGCTCTTTTTTTTTCCCATTTTTTTCTTAAATTCTCCCAAAATTTCCGAAGTAGTCCATAACAAAGTATTATATTCATGTGTCACATTTGTTTGCTTTTTAAAAACAATCTATTAAAAGGTATATTAGTCCCATTATTTTTTTTTTGACATTTTTAAATATATATAATTTATTAAATAATATATTGGTTATTTGAGTAATAAATTTTTTAATTTATTTAAAATAAAAATAAATTAATATTTGTCAATTTAACTAAATTTATTATGTTATTACAATATTTATTGTTTTGAACCAAATACAAAATATATATAATGTTAAAAACTTTTAATGTATTTATGCTTTTTGTCGAAACCATTCTTTTAATTTGTGTTTTGGAAAACGAGGATCGACTTTAAAATGAAGTATGGAGTCGCCACCAATCCTTTTTGTTTACGTGTGATCGGATCACCTAAAAAACATTTTGGCCTACGAAATTTAAGAAAACGGGTTCGGAAGTCTGTTACGTACGAGGAAGGATTGGCACCCTCGCAACGCCCAAAATTGGTACCTAATTGATTAATTGATGTCCTAATATCGAAAATTTAATAATATTTTAGAATACAATTCCGTTTTAAAAATTTTTAAATAATTCGAATTGGATATTGAGATTCTCTTGTTCCGAAGAAATAAAATATCACATCCAGCACGATAGGATATGACGTTTCAAACCCTCGATGCCAAGATCCTCTCATGATTTCCAAAGTTCATGCATTGAGATTTTTATAAGGATATTCAATTATTTGGACAAACGAAAAACCGAAGCCCAGCACGATAGAGTACGATTTCTCGGATTTCCAAACACAAAATATTGCCTTGTTTTGAAAAATATGGACAAAATTTTAAAAGGATATTTGGTTATTTGGTCAAACGGAAAACTGAAATCCAGCACGATAGGGCACGATTTCTCGAATTTTCAAACACGAAATATTGCCTTATTTTGAAAATTTTTACTAAGCAATTATAAAACCAGATCTCAAAATGCATTAATTTATTCGGAATAAAACGTAGCATCTACTAAAAAAATTTGAATAATTTGGAATTTAAACCACAAAGCAATATCAAGAAAAACAAGCATAGCTTTAAGCGTAAAATAATATGTGAACTCAACATTATGCAAATGAATAATGATAATATAAACAATTTAAATGTATAAATACATAATAGCGATTATTTCATGGCAAATTCTATTTCAAAAGGCACATTTCAACGATCAAAGACAAATAAAATAAAAGATATAGTAATCCTACAAAATTTACAAGGCAAATTAGTACAAAATAAATTTTAAATAATAGCAAATAGATTTAAAACAACCTAAAATATTTGAAATCAACAATTTATGAAACGATTCAAAAATCAGTGTAATAATTTACAAATAAATTTATGAAACAATTATTATGTAAGAAGGAATTTAAAATGTATGATATTTAAAATAATCTAAAACCGAACATACTTATTATAAAATTTTTTAATGAATAATGTATATAAAAACATAATAAAAAAATGTTTGAAATAAATAGAGTATAGTTTAAAATAAGCTCTTTTAAAAGAACAATTGTATATATACATATATTTAAATAAAGTATATACATAGATAGATTAAAAGGAAAATGCATGCATAAAATATTACGAAATCAATAAAAAATTTAATATTGATTATATATAAGTATGTATAAGTTAATAGTAGATAAAAGTACTTAAATTAAATATTATATAAATCTTTAAAGCAAGAAACATATAAAAGAACATTTTGAAATTAAATACTTATATAATATATTAAAAAACAAATATAAATAGAAGACAAAACAAATTAATATCATTATAAAATCTATTTCAAAATAGTTTTATTAAAACAGGCTTATAAAAAAATGAATAATAAATAAGTTTTATAAACGAAAACTAAAAAATACCTAATTGAATTAAGAATAAAATTAACAGGCTATTTTATAAAAACTTATTTAAGCTGAGTTAAGGACCAAATTAAAATGCGCATAAATAGTTAGGGATTAAACTAGAAAATATTTCAGTTAGCCAAAACGCGGCATTCAAGTTGGACTAAATTGAAATAATGCACAAATTATAGAGATTAATTAAGAAACAAAAGAAACATATAACGGATCTAATCGAAAGTCGGCACGACAAAAAAGGACTAATTGCATAAATATCCCATCACCGCAAAAGGGTCCTGAGGATACTGGATCGGATCGGATTGGGTCACCCCATACGGCGTCGTTTTAAGGCTATTGAGATGAGCCCAAGCGGCGCCGTTTCTTTAATGAACTAAACCTCTTAAAAACAGAATCAAACAGTCAGCTAATCCTTTCTAAGACGAAACCCTAACTCCCTCTTATTTTCTTAGCCGAAACCAAACCCTCTCTTAGCCGCATTTAAAACATTGTCCGACCACTAAAGCCATGACAATCGGCCGATTAGTGGCAGACTCAGGCCATTTGAATGGTCCCTTTAAAACCAGACCCGAATATTTCAGTATTTCCAATTTCGACGGCCGCCTTTACTTCGATTTCAACGAAGAAAGCCAGACTGTTTGTTCATCTTACAAAGGTAAAACCTTTCTTTTTAATTTACATATGAACACACAAAAAAAAAATATGCGCCAAGAGAAAGAAAAGAAAACACGAAAGCAAAAGGATTTTTAAAAGATCACCTTTCAATCTTTTTTGCTTTTGATTTTTTGTATTTCTTGCATATTGATTCGTAAAAAATACAATGGTTTGTTTCGACTTTTTAAAGCCGAAATCGGAAATAAAAATCAAAACAAAAAATGAAAATTACAACTGTTTTTCTTTTTTGTTTTCTCTACTGCTATCTGTTGTCGTGGTTTGTCTTTTTTCGCAGGTATAGCCATCGTACGGAGGCGGAGGCGGACGTGGCTGACGGCAGCTATGCTTGCTGGAGGTATGTGGTGGCGTGCGTGGTGACACGAGCAGTGGCGTGCGTGGAGGCACGCGCGAGGGAGGCTGCTGCGGCGCTGGAAACCTCTGGAAGCTCTTCTAGGATTTTTGTCTGCTGAAGCTGTTTGGGCCATTCGGGCCGGTTTCAGATTGGGTTTAGTGTTTTGGGTTGGTTTGTTGGGCTGTAAGTGGGTTAGGGGTTAGGTATTTGGGCCTGTATTGTAATTTGGACTGATTGGGCTGTAATGGACTTTTAATCATTTGGTTTTTTATTTTTGTTTGGCTTTTATTGGGCCCCGGGCATAAATGGGCTCTTACACTTTTGTTATACAGAGATGAGAAAATATATTAATGCTTGCTTCAACCTTCAAGGCAAAAGAAATGTTGGATTTTTGTTATGGTGGGTGGTTGGGTTTTTAACTACACTCAATTGCCATAAAAGGGTAATTGTGAACTAAATCATGTTATTATCAATTACCATAAAATACAGTAAAATCAACTAAACATACTATAACTCATTTTTTGCAAAATTTCCAAAACTGGTCCCTCATCTTTTCTTCCTCTTTCAACAGCAACGCAGTGCTTGAATTCATTTCAAATTATCCATGCCCTTGCTTTCTAGAAATGGATTTAAAGTTAAAATTGAATTACTATAATAAATTATAAATTAAAACATGTCATATACTTGAAATATAATCTTTTTAATTTTATTTCAAGATTTTGGTCTCTCTACTTATTGAATTTGAAATATCGTTAAGATTTAATATGTTAAATTTAGATTCATTACAACACCATTTTTTTGTTACATGACTATCAAATGAGTATTTTTTTGAATTTAACAAAAGAATTTTAATTATGTTAATAATTAGACTTAAAATTTAAAAACTAAAAGACAGAACAACTAAATTCTTAAAAATAAAAATAAAGAGACTAAATTTCAAATGTACGTACAGAATACAAGAACTTAAAAAAAGTAAAATGATTCGAGACTTTTACAATAAAACAAAACAAAACAAAACAATTAATTAAGACATGACATCCCGAAAAAGTAGCATATACGTGATATAAATAAATGTGATCATGAGCCAGATTTCAATTGAATATCGTTCAACTCTAGCCTTTTTTATCATCGTCTCCTCTTTGGTGTTGTACGAACATTCATTGTCAATTACTATCATTAAAAACTCCCTATATTTATTTGGATTTTTACCACTGTTGTTGCACTTGAACTAACCCTTTTTCTTTCTCCTTTTTACAACCATCTCTACCACCCCTCCAATGCCCATGCAATTCAGAGTATAAAGCCTATCCTTTTTATTCCAAATCTTTGCTAAGAAAGCCTAAGACACACACACACACAAAAGAAATGAAACTTACCAAAACCAATTGAATGCAAAAACTCCAACAAAGATCTTCGGCAACAAATGGATTCCCAAAAGTTTTTCTTAAACTCGTAAGATTTTATCGACAAGAACACAAAAAGTCAAGAGAAGTCTTTAAATGCTTTATTTATAACGACATAGGTATCCAAAGGAAGATTTAAACAACATAATTTGCTATGTCCAATAGATTTTGACACATATCCTATACATTATGACTTGTTATCCTCTTAACACTAAATGCGTGTTATTCTCATTAATTGATGAAAACTCAAACAATCCTTTCTTTAATTTAAATTAAGGGATCTATAAAAAGCTTCCGCGTATAAAGAATGTGTCTCCTCCTCAGGACACGTGTAACCCATATGCATTTATCTTCAATAAACATGAAGTCAAATCGCATGGCTAGAACTTCAAATGTGGGCAACACTTCACCAATTGTAGACCTCACAGACATATATATATATATATATGGCATGTAGAGCATCTTCGATCTGCTTCACCAAGGACAGATGTTAGATCTTTATATGCATAGATCACATGTGGGATCTTGTTTGGTCTATGTCAATTTCATTGTCACTTATTTAAAAGGTTACAGCACTGCCCAAGTAGAACCACGATAAGATCAAACTGGACACGTGTCAAAGCTTTATGACCAGGAATGATCAACCTCATCTATAAAGACTTAACTTTGATCGTAGGAGAGCTTATTCAATCATAAGACTCTCATACTTCGTACTCATTTCTTTCTTTAAATGGCTATTTACATCTCACCACTGTATGAACTGTCATTTAGAATTCTCTTTTTTTTAAGACTCAAACTGTCATTTAGTACTTTTAATTTTCAAATTTCAAAATTCAGGTAAACTTGTTAACACTATTAAATTTTTTTTTTTGTTAAAATTGTTAGTGTGACATTTTAAAAAAAAAATACTCAGTGTCATAGCTATATAACTAAAAAAATGTTATTGTAATGAACTTGAATTTAATAAAATAATTTCAACCGTGTTAACAGTTGGACTTAAATTTTAAAAACTGAAAAGTAGAGAGATTAAATTCCTAAAAATAAAAGTAGAAAGACTAAATTCCAAATTTACGAAGAATACAAGGATGTAATAAAAAAGCTCAAAAAGTTATGGATCCTCCTTTGAAAACAAGTTATGTGTCTATATTTAGGCAGATAGATTGAGCAAATGAGTTCTAATCAAACCCTAAAACTAATTGATTCATAACATCTCTAGTGGGAAGTATTTGTGAGTATGAGATCATAACTAGAATTGAAATGGATTTGAATTTTGATATTATATATATAGTTTCAATATAGCAACTCAAGATACTAATGTAGTTGGAAATGTTGAACACAACCAAAGTTGCACATCAATGAAGAATGAAAGCAATTAAAGTACAAATTTGACAAAGAAAAGTAGATATTTATGAAGCAATATAAAAGTTGGTCTTAAATTCTCACTCAGCCTCTTCCAAAGATGCTTCAATTCGAAGAAGAACAAACCCCACAGCAACACCAACGAGAACAAGTCCATTCATGATTGCTGCAATCCTAAATATCTCACCAACTGCATTGCAGGTTGAAGAGAGAGCGCCGCCGCCGCTACCTTTCCCCTTGGATGGAGCTCTGAGTGAGCTCACAACCTTTGCAAATGATTGTTCAATGCACACTGGTTGGCCTAGTGAGACCACATTGTTATGAGCTTTTAGCCCACCAAAGGAATTCAATCCTGTAATGTAATTTACATTAACTTTAGTTCTCCTCCTGGGATTGCCAACACTGGCAGCAGCCAATGTGGGTGGAGAGAGTGTAGCTGAGGCTGTTGTTGCCATTGCTATATTTAGGTATGCTTATACAAGCAAGGGAAGTTTTAAAACTTATGAACCAAAAGCTGGAAAATAATGAAAAAAGGCTAAGAATAGATAGTAGATAAGATGCGGTAAGGATGGATGGTTGGCAAACCGATTGGATGAGCCTATACCAAAAGGGAAAAGATTTTTGCAGCTTTAAATGCTGGCCATAAGAAATTTGGGATCCTGAGGATGCTATTGAGGATTGACCTCTTATTTAAATCATCAATCTGCTCCATTCAATCCAATTAATTTCACCATCTTGCGGTATCTAGTCCAGGATTAGAGCCCCTCCATCAGTCCCAGACTCAAGTGATACTTACGATTCACCCATGCTGGTAAAAATTGATATAAATTTTAACTCATCTAATTCCAGCCATTTTACTTGTTTTGAAACCTTTAAATTCTCTGCAATCAGATACAATGATCCAAAACAAAAGGAAACTAGCTCCTTATCCTGATGTTGATCACAACACTAGAACTCACACAGAGAGAACAGATATGCATCACCAAGGAAAAAGAAATTTACTAAAACCTATACCTATATATTAAAACTCTCCCCGAGAAAGGAGGCAATCACAGCTGTCCCATTTTTTTGTCTTTGTAAGGTAATGGTTTATTTTCAGTTTCGGTGTCTCTATTATATTCAAAATTTTTATTTAGTCCTTACACTTTAAGTTGGCATAATTTGTCGCTGACCCAATTTTAGTCTTTGTAAGGCAATGATTTGTTTTCACTTTTGTGCCTCTATTATGTTCATATTTTAGTTTTAGCCCCTATACTTTAATTTGGCATGGTTTGATTCCCTTACTTTTATAATGTCATTAAGATTAATTAGTCCAAATAGTTTATCATTATAAGATAATGGTCGATTTTCAGTTTTGGTTTCTCTACTACGTTTGAACCTGAGATTTAGTTTCTACACTTTAATCTAACATAATTTGATTCCGTTGCTTCTATAATGTTATTAATTACTCCAAATAGTTAATATTTGTAACAATTCTGATTAGAATGCTAACGTCATTTTTTTAAAAACACCCTTCCAACACAAAAGAATATATATTTCAACATGATGAGTTAGAGTTTGTGTTTTAATGAAAAAAATATACGCAAGCATTTTAACCGGAATAGTTAAGGATTTTAATTATTTGTATTGACCAATGATATTATAGAAGTTGAGAGACTAAATAATATTAAATTAAAATAGAGAGATTAAATCCAAAATTCATGCATAGTAAGAGCAATTTATACGTAAGACAATAATCCTACAACAATTTATACTTTTATTTATATAAATATATATAGCCATTAAATGTATAATAAAAATTTAATATTTGATAAGTGTGTATATATTACATATTTGAATATTATATTTATTGTTTTGTATTTTTCTATAGTGCATATGAATATGAATCAAAGAATATAAATTATTTAAATTTATTTTGATTTTAATTTAAATATTTTAGATATGTGAATTTCTAAGAATAAAAATATTTTGACATTCGAACTGAATATCCGTTTTATATATTTAAAGTTGTTTAAACTTAATTTTTTTTAAACAATTTGATCAATGAAATATCATATTTGTAGTTGTCTAACTATAACATATTATGATAATATTACTAAATGTAGCATTTTTTTTTATATATAAAGAAATTGTAAGAATTATATATTTGATAACAGCAATAAAAATGAATGAATGAAATTTATTAAATCATTTAAAATTGATAATGATTTAAAAATTAATTTAATAAAAGAGGAATTATATTTATATTTTAAAAATAAAAAATTATATAGATTTAATGATTAATATTTTTATAAGTATTATTATGGTTTATAATATTGTTTAATAATTATTTGTAATGAGAAAAATTCCCAAGCGAAGCTGGGAATCATACTTGTATATTAATAAATCATACCCTTCAAACTGAAAAAGGCATAACAGTAACCGCCCTATGAAAGCTGGGAAGAAAAATGAAGGTGCGAGAATAATTCCCTTTCCCTAACATCATGCAGACAAATACATAAAGTCTCCTGTAATAGAAAAAGACCAGTGAGGGAAAGGGATGCTAAATACCCAACACCACATTTGTTGAGTAGTATGTATGTCTGCTCTAGTCTTCATATTCTGTCTCTTCGTCATCATCCTCATTGTTTTCCCGGTACCTCCATCCATCATCTACATTGTCACGGTCTTCTTCAGTTTCTTCGCTATCCTCTTCCTCAAATACTTGTTCTTTGATTGGCCACTGTTTCTTGGGTATAGGCAAAGTGGCAGGAGATGGACTCGAGCCTTTCTGTCGAGCAACCTTTGCCGGAGGCATCTTCACATTTGGCTTGGCCCTACTTTGTTGTTTCTGACTTTTTCCATTAACTCGCTTTCCAGCATAAGCATCTTGATCACTGGCTTCATCCATCTCATTGTCAGCATTGGCTGTGGCGTTCTCAGCATTCTCATCTGACATATGTCCAGGATGCTCTCTCCTTAAATGGAGTTTTAGTTTGTATTCATGTATGTAAGCTTTCTCACAACCTTCATAAGGGCAAGCATAAGGGCGATCAGATGATGCAGAACCATAGGCGCCACCAGTAGGCTTTGGAGTTTTAACAATCTTCTCTAAAGGTGGGGCATATTTTGCCACTTCTGGTGTCGTGTTCTACCAAATGTGAAGAATTTCAGATCAGATTTAATATCTCAAGGTTAATAAGATGGCTTGTATATATCATGTTCTACAAAACAGCAACAAGTTATGACAGTAAATTCACAAACCTTTTCATGGTGTGATGCAATGTGATTCTTTAGCTTGTACTCATGAGCATATCTCTTTCCACAATCTGGGTATGGACAGATATGGTAGTTTTCTTGTGAATGTGTTTTCATGTGTGACCTCAGGTTGAAATCCAAGGAGAATGCCTGCCATTCTCACAATCAAATCTGTCAGAACTCCGAGCATTAAGGGCAAGCATGTTATGTATACACGCCCATGCCCATAAAAGCAAATTTATAAAGGAAGCCTTTGAAGCAAAAACAACAGTTGCTGAAAGCCTTATCACCAGACACTACGCAAAACTATGTCTATAAAATCACAAATGTCCCACATAGCAGTTTGACAAAGTTCATATGGTTTGAAATTAAGGTTCAGTGTCCCTTGCATCTCCTGCTATATACTAGAGCAATTCACAGTTTCATATTAGAAGAGAATATACCCGAAACAAGTAATGGAACAAACCATATATTAAAAGAAGAAGATTAACAGCATGAGATAGATTTACCACCTTACCACAACCTTCATGTGGGCATATGAAGTCTCTCTCTCCAGTGTGAATGAGGAAGTGTCTTTTCAGTTTTGAACTATCCAAAAATTTCTGCAGTATTAACAAACAGTATTCTGTATTAACAACCGCCAATAAAACACTATATTTATCTGCCAACACATGCACACACATGGTAAGAAACACCAATGAAACACTTTCAAGGTGAAATTAAGCATTTCCATAGTTCCCAAGAAAGCATGAACCAGAACTAACAGGGGTTCTAAGAGGAATTCTCATAAAGTAAATCTGAAAGTATCCTTGTATCAGAAGTAGAAATTTTAAACAAGATACCTTTCCACAACCCTCCCAGTGACAAACATATTGTCTTTCTCCATGAATGTGTGAATGCTTTCTCAAAGCACCAGCATCAATAAAGGTCTTTCCACAGCCTTCATAGCTGCAAAGGAAGAGAACTTCAGTAGTAGGCTCTGGTTCAGGCTCTGGTGCTTCAGGCTCTTTCTCCTTGTCATTCAATGCTTTCAAGGTGTTCTCTAAACAAAACAATTGGATGAGGAAAGTTAAGTCGGCCTAAACCATAAAGAAGATGACAAAAGAAGTCCCCTACAGGATAATTCTTTCACCCCTCCTCTCTATAGCCTAGAAATTATCCACAGAATCTATTATTAGAAATAAAATAAGATAACCAAGCAAACATTGAAAACCTACAATCTAATGAAAACAGTTAAGGGAGTCTCAGGAAAATGGGTAAAAAATAAAAAAAAGGGCCAGAAAGCCATTGTGAAAAGGAATATAGACGTATTTCTATCACCAAACAAATAGACTGTCAAAAGATTTGGATTTAACTCCTTACAAGTACAATTAAACATAATAAAAAAATCAAAATTCTTCTTTTCTGTAAACAACCTCATAGAGCATAATGAAAAGACCTTCCATACAATATATTTGTTTCTATTCCAATGCTAAACAAGTTGTAAGCTTTCTACAGAAAATGCATACTTTTCCATTGCAAAAGAAAAGAATCAGGTCACAGTTAGGAATAAGTAGCAGATAAAAAGAAAAACAAACATAGAAAGAAGAACATTGAACTCACCATTTACCCATTTCAAAATCATGCATTTTCCACCCGTTGCTACAACATCTTGAGGTACCCTAAAAAAAATTGTAATCAGGTCATTGACGTTGTCTATAATACAAAGAAATAACTTGAGGACTAAATCATGTCAAAATCTTGGTTAAGAAATCCGATTGGCATATATGCTAGACAAAAGAAAAAAAGTAAAATACAATCGATAAAAAAGAAAGAAAGAAAGAGAGGTTTAATCTACCATCTTTTGAACCATTTAACAGCGGGAGCCTTAGATTTGAGAATGGGGCGTCTCTCGAATAGACCGTGAGCGTACTGCATCTCCATCCGATGTCTTTACGATTACTTTACAGCATGGTTTCAAATACCGGTGTGGGCCGCTATTTCATGGTAACGGCGCCATCCGCAACCGCTAAAGACCTCAATAGCAGTGGGTCACAGTGTAACGGAAAATAGCGGCGATATTTCTGCTAAACCAATAGTTTTTTTTTTTTTTTAAATTCCTTTCTCAACAAATTAAACAGAGAGGGAGGGAGAGAGTAAGAAGCAGTAGGATGGAGAAAAGGAAATGAAAGTTAGCAGAGTGAAGCAGATAACTCTAAATCGAAATCAATCTTCAAGTGACGCTTAGGGTTTGAAAAATTACCTTAATTAACTTGCCGAAGGCAAGAGAAGGCTTTGGGTCAGGAGGAGGAGGGGCTTGTTTGGCTGTGGGGGATGTGGAAATAGAGATGAGAGTGCGTCCCGAAACTTTAACGAAATATAACAATTTTTTTTTTATCATTACAATTTTACAAAACCTTTTTCTCACATATATAATATAAGTCAAATTCATATAAAATCTTTATTAGTTATTAAATTTTGATATTGCATATTAATTTTTTTAATTTTAAAAATTCAAAAAAATATTTTTAAAAATTAAGAATTATTTTAAAAAGTATAAAATTATTTTTTAAAATTTTAAAAAATTAATTAAATGTTAATATGTCATCTACTTGGTAATCAACATGTATGGCACATCAGTAAAGTTAAGAAACATTAACTTTCCATTTACTTTGGGGTGATTTGACAAAAAATACAAGTTCAAGAATTAAAAGAGACAGAAAAATTAAATGAAGAGCTAAAATGCTTTTTTTATAAAATTAGAGGACAAAAAAAAATCATTATACCTAAAAAGATAAAAAAAATATACTTTATAAAATTATTATATTTTTAATAATTTTATATTTTGGATTCAAATTCCATCATGTACAGAAATTTGCATTACCGGACTTTTCAGATCAAATACGGACATTATATAAATATTTTGCATACACGTTATAATTAAATCATATTGTCCCTTTTAGGGCCCAAAATACACGTTAGAAACAAATTAGGACTAAATCAGACATTCAGGAATTTTTTGGCGAAATTTAAATTTTTTCCTAGAAACAGGGCACACACACCCGTATGGACCTTGGGCACGCCCGTGTGGCCATAGGACACACCCGTGTCTCAGACCGTGTCCTACCCCTTGTAACTCTCTGACTTAGGTCACACGGTCAGCCACACGTCTGTACGCTAGGCCATGTGCCTCACACGGCTGAGACACACGCCCGTGTCTCTGCCCATGTGTAAATTCTTGGGCATTCTGTTTTGAAAATTTTAAGTTGCAAGGGACACACGACCAAACCACATGCCCATGTGATAGCCGTGTGTCTCACACGGTCCAGTCACACGCCCGTGTGTCTGGCCGTGTGGACTCATTATGAGCCTTAAACATTAAGGTTACCATTCTCTGCAATCTTACACATCAAGCAACTCAAAACCATTTATTCAACTAATTTAAAACTCAGTTAAACACACTCTAAACATGTCAAAATAGACATTCTACCTAATTTATTCAAACACGTATGTGCAAATTTTTACTAAATAATCTTCTTGAAACCAATTATCATATACCTATATGTTTACACACAACCAATATATCTTTAGGCACCTCTTATGCATATTCAACTACTATTTTACTTCTCATCATTCAATCACATCAATATTATAAGGCAATCGTGCGAATACCACAATACCAAAACACAAGCCAAATACATGACTAATTTCAACAAAACTCCTATAGATTAATATTTAGTCAAAATAACCTATACATGCCATTATAACCAGAATCAAGTCATCAATAATTACCATTAGAACCAATGGATAGTGTGATATAGCTCCGATAAGCTTCCAACCCGTTCGAGCTTCTGATAATCTGTAAGGTAAATAAATAAAACAAACATGTAAGCAACAATTGCTTAGTAAGCTCGTATAATATTTAATCATATTAATTCATCTCAAATATAAAATTTTACGTATCAAAAATATTCCAATATTGTTACCGTAATACTCATAAACTATATTCATTAATTCACAAGGTGAACTAATCCATAGTATCACACATATACTTATTACCCCCAAACTTAGTAGAATTTATATAACTTTAACTCTTCCATATTTATTCCATATGAATGTCATACAAGTCATATGCATATCATTTAGCCATGGTCACAAATTAGTGCATCTAACCAAAGCCTTATTCTAATTGAACACATAATAAATCGTTCCATAAGAAATTACATAATTTAAACATTACCATTCTTTCCTGAGTACTAACTTATTTTCACTTAAATACTTACCATTTCAATGCATCAAATAAATAAACAAATTACTATTCAGCCAATAGCTTGGCACTTGCCTAAACATCAAGCAACAACAATAGTTAGCGTACTTGCACATCTTACATATAAATTTAATATTGATAAACTTATTTTCTCGATATGTTGCCACATACATGCTTTCCTTGTATCAACATAATCAAAGATAATCACATATTTACATGTCACTTTTTAATATATTAAGTAAATACCATTTCCATGTCACGTTTCAATATGTCATGTAAATATCATTTCCAAGACACTTTTCAATATATAAATTAAATATCATTTCTAAGTATTTCAAGTATATACCGGTAATAATCATAAGTCTTTCAATATTAATTCATAAATATTTACATATCACTCACAGTACATTCAATTCTCATTAATTTGCTATCTTAAATGGTTTTTCACAATTTGTTTCACATTTCATTATACAATTGCAATATCCATTCCATAGTCATTTCATGAGTATATAGCTCATATATTCCATATATTTGCAACATATTTCACATTCTAATTTCAATTCACTATTTCACTTCCATTTCTCAAACCATACCATTTCAATATCAATTATAAAACTTTATTATTCATTTACCCCTATTAATACGACTCGGACTCGGACGGATACACGGATCCAACCAAAACACACCAGTTTGGCACCCAGTGTCTCATCGGCCATGCCGAAGTAAGTTGGTACCCAGTACCTCATCGAATTTATCTGAAGTAACAATTTGATACCCAATGTCTCATCGACTCGATGTCAAAGTATCCCTGAACTCTTCCAATCCTATGGCATGCCAACTATATCCGACTCAGCCCGATACATTTAATAGGGTTTCAATTCACATTTAAATTGCCACAACTATTCAAATATCACAATTCCACATACATTCAATTCAATAACAATCAATATTCCATGTACCATTATTTTCATGAATTTCGTGTATATTTATTTCGATAACAATTCATAATTATGAATATACATAATTATCAGACAAGTTTCATATACATGAATTTTCCATGTCACTAACCAAGTCTTTCCAAATCGGAGAACGACTTACGGATATGAGTACATCGTTTTCTTTGTGCCATAACCCAGTTATGGTCTTTTCATTAAAATGCCATAGCCCAGCTATGGTCTTACATTTAAACATTTGCAATGGTCCAACCATGGTCTTATCCATCAATTCATCCTTTGCCACAACGATGGCACTCAAATTTCGCGTTCCATTTAATCCGAACATTCATTTTAATTTCATTATATAATAATATTCCATGTTTTTAACAAATAATATAAATAAATACATAATACCATCCATAAATTCAATATAAATATCAAGGTTCAACCATACGAACTTACCTGGGGTAGATTATGGAAGTTGTAGTAATTCAGGGACTATTCAGCTAATTTCTCTTTTTCACGTTTGTCTTCGGATTCTTGATCTATAATATAAAATTATTCATTCATTAGCATCTAATTTAATTCTAATTCACTTTACAATTTATTCCCTTCAATTTTCAAAATTACACATTTACCCTAACTTTTACAGTTTTCACAATTTAGTCCCTGATCAATTAACCCATCAATTGAACTAATTTTTCTCAATTAACACTTTATCTAATTATTTTAGGCTACTATACAGCCTTTTATATTTATAATTTCAAAACCAAACCCCAATTCTTAACTTTTTCACAATTAGGTCCTAAAATCAATATCTATTAAAATTACTAAATAAAATAATCACATAACAAAATTAGAGCTTCAATTCCATGTTAATTCATCATAAACATCCAGCACTCATCAATGGAAACTTTCAAAATCACCCATGAAATCAAAAACTAATGAATTAGATAGTTGGACCAAATTGCAAAAGTCTTAAAAACACAAAAATTACAAGAAAAGAGCAAGAATTAAACTCACATTGTGAAAAAAATATGAAAACCCAGCTTAGAGGACCTCATATGGCGTTTTTCTGAAGTTTTTTGAAGAGAATTTGTCTAGAATTCTCTTGTAATTTCAATTTCTAATTTTAATTTTGCAAAATTTCCAATTTTACCCCTTGTTCACACTAATTTTTTGTCATTTCTTGTACACACATGCCTTCCAGCCTTATAATAATTGTATATTTTCCTTTTTGGTCCTCCTTTACTTACTATTTAAACTACTTAATCATTTTAACAAGTTTTGCACCTTTTTCAATTCAGTCCTTTTTAATTAATTGACTATCGAAATGTTAAAATTTCTTAACGAAAATTTAATACTCAATGACACTCCATAAATATTTACAAAAATATTTACGGCTCGGTGTATGAAATCGAGGACTCAATACCTTGTTTTCGAGACTAATTAACATAATAATTCTTTTAAACCACAAAATTCACTAATTCAATAATATTTCTAAAATCACACTTCACTCATAAATAATAATTATTAAAAATTTTAAACTCAATCGTCGGATTTAGTGGTCTTGAACCACTATTTTCGATACCACAGAAAATTAGGCTGTTACATAGACCGAGATATTCGAATTCAAAGTTTGTTATGTTAAAGGTTTTGGTTACATGAGAACTTAGCTTAGGCTTGTGTTTTGGTTGGTTTAGGTGAGTCCTTGGTTTCTATTTGACTATGTTTATTGTATGATTGTTGTGTGTGAAGCCTCAGATTCATTAGAGCCTGCTACGAGTTAAGGAAAAGATAGTTGAGCTTTCGGCTTTCCGGCAAAAGCATAAAGTGGTGAGTGTTTAGAATTGTTGCTCGTAGACACGAGTCATGTGTTATTTGGGAATTTATTAGTAGCCTAAAACCCTACTCTAAATTCTGAGTGTAAGCTTTCTCATACCTATGAATCTTGTGAATTATGTGCTTATGTGTTTGTGAACATGTGAATTGAGATGAGATGCTATAACATGTAATATGTGGTTATGATAACTAATGTGAAAAGTGCAAATGTATACATGATATAAATATGTGAAATGACAGTGACAATGTTTTGCTAAAAACGCAAATATGCAGTGATAGTGCACGGACAATCGGTAAGTGATATGTATTTGTTTTTGGATATTTTGGCCTTGTGATCTTGAAACCATTGGATACAGTTGGCATGCCACAGGATTGTGAGTACTCACCTATATGTATAGTGATTTTGGGCATTGAGGCCCTGTGACATGTTGGAGAGATAAGGGAATGTGAGCTAAGCTCTATTCAACGAGACATGTGAGGGGAAATAAGGAGAGTGTTAGCTATATGCTTCACTTTTTGGATATGTTCGACTCTCTTCGAGTCAATTGGTATGATTGGAGATCCGTGTAACCGATGAGTGATGATAGAGCTCACTTTAAGTTTCATACCTCAAGTGCCAATTCATCATTATATGTGATTGTGTTATGTGATATATGCTTGATGAGTATGCAAATGCTATGTCGATGAACTAATAGATTATGCATGAGTAAGTATTATATGACACTAGGCATTAGAACACTGTATTTGAGTATATGTGTGGTGGTGATGTGGATGCATGATGGCATGTTTGTATTATGATTATTCTAAGCATTCACTGAGCTTGTTAAGCTCACCCACTCCCTTCTTTCCTGGAATTTTAATATTTGGCTAGTTAATTAAAGAATAATGACTAAATCGTAAAAGACGTAAAATTTCATCACTATTGATTATTATTAACTAAAGTGCATAATTAAAGTTTATGTAAGGATTCATATGGAAAATATATCATTTATATTAAATTGGTACGGTTAGTGGAGGATATTATTCATATTATACATTAATTTGAAAGTTAAAAATAATTGTAATAAGTGAAATCATAAAATAAAAATATCATCATCTTCATTAATGAGTTTAGCACCGAAAAAAAAAAACAAAACCTCCATTAGAAAAGCTTTAGGTTTGATTGAGTTAAAGCTTATGTATATAAGTAATTTTCCTACCCGTTCCTCATAAATTTTTTGTTTTTGAGATCATTGCAGTTTAATCTAACTAACCAGGGATTATTTTATAAAACTGTTGAAGATTTTAGGACTTTCCATTAATAAATTTAAGATTTTCTTGAAGTTAGTTGGAAGATTCATAGTTTTGGTTGTTGTTTAAGACTATTTTGTAAACGAATTTTTATTATTTTTGAACTTAGGGACTAATATGAAAGTTTATAAAATTCAGCATGTAAATTTGAGAATTTTTCAAATGTTTAAAGGCTAATTTGAGGTGCTGATAGGATCAGTTTTGGATGTCAGGGGTTAAATGTGAAATTTTAAGTAGTTTCGATTTTAAGGATTAAATTGTATAAAATATAAAAGTTTAGGGTAAAAGTGTAAAATGTTTTTAAAAGGTCAAAAATGTAAATTTAAATGTTTTATTATATTGAATTGGTTAATTAAATAAAATTATTATATTTAGATAAAAAACAAATCAGTTGATAAACCGCAAGAAAGAAAAAGTCGTCGAGTAGTCATCATCGCGTGTTGATAGCTATCGTATTTTGGTAAGTTCGTAGTGTATTAATAAATATATTTTATACTTATTACTTGCTGTAAAATCTTGAAATTGTGAGATTGCAAATGTTATGCATTGAGATTAATTTATTATAAACAAAAGCTAAGGTGAGTACGGACTAAGTCGTGAACTATTGAATATTGAGAAATATGAATGGTATGATTTTTGAATGAATGTAAATTATTACAGTATACGGAATTACTTATGTGGAAGTGCCTCTGATTTGTTAATGTGATGAATTCATTTAAAATGTTTGTTTGAACGTAGTAAACAATTAGGATATGATTGGCATGCCAATAGGGTTAGAACGCGCGCTTGTACAGGATTGCACTTTGGTGCCTCTGTTAGCATTTTGATGCTCTCTAGTGTGATATGGGTACCCGAGTATCCAAGTCAATGTTACTATAAAAATTTTGTATTTAATCGTATAATAATTTTTTATTTTCGGTACGTATCCATTAGAAAGTTTGTATCAGAATATAATCATGTAAGAATGTTCATTTTAGTATGGATGCGATGAAATGTATGTATATGAATGATTTTAATTGAACCATTAACAAGCATGAGGTATATGATGAACTACTTTGGTACTAACTCCATGTGTTCTCGTAAATAATTGATTTGTTTAGTTAATTTAAGTGATTTTAATTTTCAAATGTTTAGTTGAGGTAAGTTTATTTGAATTTTAGCTATGAACTTACTAAGCTACTTAAGCTTACTTTGTTTATTCTTTGTTTTTTGTAGTTAACGTTTTGCGGAACTTGACGGACAGATCAACTTCAAGGCTCAAACTATCAATCTTTTGTCTCGGTAGATTTTGATTTATTATTTTGGCTTTGTGGCAAGTATATAGGGTTTTGAATTTGTTGAATTTAAAGTTCTAGTTGGATTTGTAATGTGGTTAAAGTTGGTTTATAATGTTAAATTTCATGTTTCATGATACACTTGTGTTGAATGTGGTAAATTTTGCTTGGAACATCATTTTGATTCTGTTTTGGAAGATAATGATTTGTACCACTTGATTTATAAACATAATTTGGTATTTCGTATCATGGAAATGGTACCTTGTCATTTGATGTTTTATTTGGTGAATGTTGTTGAAATAGTCTTTTTAGTTTAGTAATTCATGAATTTAGACTGAAATATGTTTGCAATTGACAGTTTGGCATGAATGGATGATTTTTAGTATATGGTATATAGAACTTGGTTGATGATTGAATAAGTTTAATTAGTTGATAATGTTGTGGTTTGAATGATTGTTGTTTATGTTTGAATTGTGGTACCAATTAGGGCATATCAGTGAAGAACATAGGTTGACTATGAATTGGTATAATTTGACATGTTTTGGCACATTTTAAATAGGTCTGGATGTTGGTTAATGAATGGCTTGGAACCTAAGAAAGGGTGTGCGAAATGGCTTGTGTTTGAAGGTGCTTTTAGGTACATACGGCTTGTGACACAGTCTGCCACACGGCCGTGTGCCCTACACGGTTGTATGACGCCGTCGTATGGTTTTTTTGAATACTGGTGCAAGTTGGTCGACACGGGCACATGTTGTTACATGGTTTGACCACACGACCATGTCTCTACTCCGAACGAGCTGAGCCCTGTCACACGGCCTGGCCATACGACCTTGTGACCCATGTTTTCAGTTTTGACCTTATTTTCATATTTTGATTCAATTTAATCCTTGGTTGTTTCTCAATCACTTTTAATGCTTTGTAGGCTTGATTTAAGTCTCGTTTTAGTTTGATTGACATGTTTATTGAATGAAATTATTTATGATTGATTTAAAAGTAAATCTTTTAATTGAAACAATCTATGATTTTTTTCTTAATGGGTGTAACTTCCCATAACCCTAATCCGATGACAGAGACGGGTAAGGGGTGTTACATTTATAGTGACTTTGTTCAGCTGTCTGTAGTCGATACTCAATCTCATGGTCTAGCATTTCTTTTTCAAAAATAACACCGGAGCACCCCAAGGTGACACACTTGGTTGAATGAATCCCCGATCTAACAATTCTTGCAACTGAGCCTTCAATTCTTTCAATCTACTCAACGCTATTCTTTACGGTGCAATAGAAATTAAGTAGTTTCGAGTGCTACTTCAATAACAAATTCAACTTCTCTTTCAGGCGGTAACCTTGGAAATCTTCAAGAAACACATCAGTGAATTCTTAAACTGTCAGAACTTGTTTTATTTTTTTATCTTGACACTCTAGTATCCAGAATATAGGTTAGATACGCTGCACAACCTTTTCTGATGAATTCTCAAGCAGATATCGCTGATATAATATTGGACGAACAATCAAATCTATCTGCCTCAACATTTATCAATTCACCATCCTAACATCGCAGTAGTATTATTTTTTATCTACAGTTGACTACATCATCATAAAAAGTTAACCAATCCATGCCTCATAACCAATCCATGCCTCATATTTTCATTGGACAATCTTTACATATTTTATTGACAATGACACACTGACCTAACGGGTTTGTGTGACATCCTTAAAATTTTTGGGGTTCGAAACAGTGGAAAATAAATGATAAATTAGTTAGAATCTGAAAAAGTTTGAAATTAGAAATCATCAGTGCAAAGAGACAGTGGAAATCGATATTGAAGATGATTAGAGAGATTTGTATATTGAGAAAAATGCATTTGGGGTATTGACTAAATTGCAATGGAGCAAAGACTATTAGAGCCAAATGAGAAAATTGAAGTTGGAAGGATTAAATTGAATTGATGGAAAAAGAAGGAGGGACTAGAGGTGAAAATTTACCAAAAGGAAAGATAAATCATCCTTGGAATTATAAGAAAAGGTGAGGGGCAAAATAATAATTATTGAAATAGATAATTATGGAGTATAATGATTATAGGATTTAATTGTAATAAAGTATGAATGGAGGGGAAAAATGGTAAAATAACATTAATAGATATTTTTAAATTAGATATTTAATAGAATTAACTAGAAAAATGAAGAAAAAGATGGAGAGATCCATCCACCTTTAAATGGCCTGCATGTCATCCACCATTAATACCATCCCGAGTTTTACTTTTCTTTCAATTAAGTTCATTTCTCCATAACCAAGCCAATTAAGTTATTTTCTTTCAAATTTCTTCATAATTAGTCAGTGAAATCAATAGAGAGTAGTAGCAACCTTAATTTCATGAAATAAGCATCCATAGTTGTCTTGGAGGAGAGAGAAAATAAGGATTTGTAGTGAATACAAGAAATTAAGGTAAGAATCGTAAATTTATCTTGAAATACTTGTTAAATTTAGTTAAATTGTAACACTCCTAAACCCTTATACGTCGCTAGAACAGGGTTACGGAGCATTACCAGACTTTTTAGATCAAATATGAACACTAAACATATCATCTAGCATACACTTCATAAATTAATCATATCGTCCCTTATATGGGCCCTCGAGGCCCAAAATATGAATTAGAAATGAATCGGGACTAAATCTGGACCTTAGGGAATTTTTCGTGAAATTTCAAAAAATTTTCTTAGGTGTAGGGGACACACGCCTGTGTGACCCAGAGACACGCCCGTACCTCAGGCCGTGTCCGACCCCGTGTAACTCTCTGACTTAGATTACACGGCCAACCACACGCCCGTGTGTCATACACGGCTGAGACACACGCCCGTGTCTCTGTCCGTGTGGAAATACTTGAGTATTCTGTTTTAAATTTTTAGGTTTCAGGGTACACACGGCCAAATCACACGCCTGTGTGTTAGCCGTGTGTCTCACACGGTCCAGTCACACGCCCGTGTGTCTGGCCGTGTGGACTCAAAATGAACCTTAAACATCAAGTTTACCATTCCCTGCAATCTTGAACACCAAGAAACTCAAAAACCATTTATTCAACCAATCCAAAACAATTCAAATAAACACCATTCTAACTAATTCTAAATTCATTCCAATTTCAACCCAAATTTGCCTATGTCATGTTCATTCAAACATCAACCAAAATATACCAATTTATATCTTCAACATAACACATATGTTCATATATATGACCAAACAAATTTTCAAATTTTAACATCATTTACAACCATTTCCCAAAATGAAAAACATAATACATCCTAGGTACATGCCATTACCAAAAAGTAATATACTTCACCACGTTTTGAGATCAGGACTGTTGATGGATGCTGAGTTGGTAACCAAATCAAGTACCTAACCTGCGCACGGAAAATAACCGTACGCTGAGTATGAACTCAGTGGTATTTCTATAATCCGATTACTTTAAGTAAGTAACATAATATGCACAATTAAATCATACAATATCCATAATCTTTCAATTATTCAATTCATAGATAAATCATTTATCACACATTCAATTCTCATCATTTGCTATCCCAGATAGCTTTTCACAATATAAATACAATTCATTTGAACAACAATATTGTTCTTTCATATCCAATTCATAATTACACAATTCAAGTGCCTATAACCATATTCCAATTCACCATTCCATATCAATAATAACAATATTTTATTCAATTATCCCTATTAACACGACTTGGACTCGGACGGATACACGGATCCAACCAAACACACCAAATTGGCACCCAGTACCTCATCGAATAATTCGAAATAATAAGTTGACACCCAGTGTCTCATCGGCCATGCCGAAGTAAATTGGTACCTAGTAACTCATCGAATTTATCCAAAGTAATAATTTGACACCCAGTGTCTTATCGACTCGAAGTCGAAGTATCCCTAAACTCTTCCAATCCTATGGCATGCCATCTATATCCGACTCAACCCGATACAGTTAATAGGGTTTCAAATTACTTTTCAATTTCAACAATCACATATATTCATGAAATCAATTCAATTCAATTCAATCTCAAAATATCATTACTCACCTAAATCCACTTACCATACATATTAAGTAATAATTACAAAAATTTAATTATTAAATTCGGATTATAGAAATACAAACCATAATTTTCGGGCTACTCCTCGTCGACTTTTTCCTTTCCCTTCTTAGCCAAATTTTCTGGCACAACGTTAGCTACGGAAATTGAAACAATTAAAGAAAACCATCAATACACACAATGTCACATTGAATATTTCAATTTTTATTCAACTTTTATCTAAATTCCAATTTAGTCCTTAAACCGAGACTAACTTTATTTCTCGAAAACAAATTCCATATTTTCATTCAATTTCCACTTTAGACTAATTTCAAATCTCTAATTTCACTTAAATCCCTAAATTTTGAAATTTTCACAATTTAGTCCCTATTACTCAAAACCTATAATTTATTTTACAATTCAATCCATTTTTTCATTTTTTAACTTAAAATCCTATCAATTTAACCCCTAATGCTCAAATTATTTAACATGAACAACATCTAAAAATCTACTAATTTCTAAAATTTCAACATAAATCAAGTAGTATTTTATACTAGAATTCTAAAAACATAAAATTTTCAAGAAAATGGATTAAATTGACTAACCAATTTGAGCTTAAACCCTTGAAATCCCTAATTTTCTCCTTCTTTTCTTTCTCTTTTTCTTTTCTCCCTTTTTCTCCCCTATTTCATTTTGCTTCTCTGTTTCTATTTCATTTCTTTTATTTATTCTTTTATTTACTTTATGTTTTATATAATATTATAATATAATAATAATATAATTTATTTACTTAAATAATAAGTAAATAATAATGATTATAAATATATGTATATAATAGTCACACATGTCATTACCCATACCAAACACATGTTAACTTTAGGTTTAATTACTTATTTAGTCCCTTTACTTTTCTCTATTCTATAATTCAACTTTTACCCTATATGCAATCTAGTCCTTATACCTAATTACCCTTAATTCAAGCTAATTCACCTAGCCAAAACCTAATTAACCACACAACTAACTTCATAAATATTTTTAATAAATATTTACGAATCCGTTTTGCGAAAACGGAGACCCGAAAGTACACTTTCCGATACCCGTGACTATCGGATTGTTACATAAATCATATGAATTATGATATGTAAGTATGAATTTAATGTACGAATTTTGTGTATTTTATATGGAAAATGAAGAAAAAGTGAAGGAAAGTAAGAATCAAGTGGACAAATAAAGCAAAGAGGGAGCCAAAGGAAGAAGAAAGCTTGATTCCAAGCCTTGAATTGTAAGTAAAACTAGAGCTTTATTTATTTTTTTAAAAATAGAATGTCGGTAATGACAATATATCGCAAAGAAAAGAGAAATAGGAATGAAGAACACACGGATTTTTACGTGGAAACCCTTTCAGGGAAAAACCACGGGCAGAGGAGAAGAAAATTCACTATGTCGAATTCGAATGATTACAAGAGGAGTAGACTATGTCTATTTATAGGCTTGTAAAATCATATTCTAATAGGAGTGTAGTAATATTGAAACACTTTATTCTAATCAAAATCAAATAGATGGAGTTTAATTAGGTTTAAAAAAACCTTATTCTAAAATAAAATAAAAGAAGTGTAGTTCTATATGGATTTTACTTTTATTTTATTTTACCACTGTATTTTATTTAAATAAGGATTCGGGTCATTCAATTCTAACAATCTCCACCATGACACGAATTCTCAATGAACAAGTTCTTCATCGCGAACTCTTAATGAATAAGTTCTCCACCTCTTCCATAAAACCCCTTAAGGGTTTAACTTCAACAATGAACACCAACCAGGTCTAAGCAATGCTCAAACTTGGTTATAGGAAGTGACTTAGTCATCATATCTGCAGGATTTTCATGAGTACTAATTTTGCTCACAACAATATCACCACGAGCAATAATATCACGAACAAAACGATACCGAACATCAATGTGTTTTGTTCTCTCATTAAACATTTAATCTTTTGTAAGGAAGATGGCACTCTAACTGTCACAAAATACTGTACTGATTTGAAGGTCTTTATTGAGTAAACTAAAGAGTCCCTTCAACCAAATGGCTTCTTTACAAGCCTTAGTAATTGCCATGTACTCAGCTTCAGTGGTAGACAAAGCGACTGTAGTTTACAAAACGGCTTTCCAACTGATTGCACAACCTTCGGTTGTAAAGACATAACCTGTAAGAAATCTTCTTCTATCAAGGTCTCCAGCAAAATCAGCATCAACATACCCAATGACTCCATCTCTAGTTCTTCCAAACTGTAAGCAAACATCAGTAGTACCTCGTAAGTATCTTAAAATCCACTGAACTGCTTTCCAATGTTCTTTACCGGGATTCGCCATGTATCTGCTAACTGCACTAACTGCATATGATAAATCTAGACGTGAACAAACCATAGCATACATGAGAGATCCCACTGCACTAGAGTATGGAACATGTGACATGTACCCAATCTCATCATCTGATTGTGGAGACAAAACCGATGAAAGTCTGAAATGGACTGCTAAAAGAGTACTAACAGACTTAGCACTCTGCATATTGAACCTGCAAAGAACTTTCTCAATGTACCCCTTCTGACTTAGGTACAATTTACTTGCTTTTCTATCTCTGAGAATCTTGATACCAAGTATCTTCTTTGCTGGTCCCAAATCTTTCATCTCAAATTCTTGACTTAGTTGGGCTTTGACCTTTCTTATCTCTCCTTTATCTTTTGTTGCTATCAACATGTCATCAACATAAAGGAGTAGATACACAAAAGAACCATCACTGTTTTTCTTAAAGTAAACACAACTATCAAAACTACTTTTTTTGAAATCATGAGAAGTCATAAAGGAATCAAACTTCTTGTACCACTGTCTTGGTGACTGTTTCAAACCATAAAGGGACTTTTTCAGCAAGCAAACATAGTCCTATTTTTCTGAGACTGTAAAACCCTCTAGTTGTTGCATGTAAATATCCTCCTCAAGTTCTCCATGCAAAAATACAGTTTTTACATCTAACTGCTCAAGCTCCAAATCATGCATGGCAACAATACCAAGCAAAACTCGAATCGAACTATGCTTCACAACTGGGGAGAACACATTTGTGAAGTCCACTCCTAAAATTTGACGTAACCCTTTGCAACAAGCCTTGCTTTATAACTGGGTTCTTCAACTTCTAGAGTTCTTTCTTTCTTTTTAAACATTTATTCTCAATGATCAGCCTTTTTACCTTTAGAAAGTTTCACAAGATCCCATGTTCTGTTTTTGTAGAGTGATTCCATCTCCTCTTGCATAGCAAACATCCACTTTTCTGAGTCTTCACAGTTAATCGCCTTAGAATAATTAGATGGCTCTTGGTTTGCATCTATATTTTCAGCCACATTTAAAACATAAGCAACTAGATCAACCTCGGCATACTTATTTGGAGGTTTAATTTCTCTTCTAGTTCTATTTTTGGTGATAGAGTATTGTGGTGAAGAAGCAACTCTATTCTGAATTTTTGTACTAGCTTGAGGAGTTGACTCTGTTGTAGATTCTAGATTAATCTGATGCTCCACCTACTTTTGATTTTTTTTATTGGAAGAGTCTTTAAGAGATAAGTTAGGTAGCATAGCATTTTCACAAAAAACAACATCTCTGCTAATCACAACTTTTCTATTTTCAGGACAACATAACTTATACCCTTTTACACCAGTTTTATAACCAAGAAAAACACATTTAATAGATCTCGATTCCAATTTTCCATTATCAACATGAGCATACGCAGGACACCCAAAGGTCTTTAAATCAGAATAGTCAGCAGGATTACTAGACCATACCTCTTGTGGAGTTTTTTTCTTAATGGCAACGAATGGAGATCGGTTGATAAAAAAACATGCAGTAGAGGCTGCTTCGGCCCAAAATGATTTTGGTAAGTTGGCATTTGACAACACACATTGAACCTTCTCCATGATCGTTCTGTTCATTCGTTCTGCAACACCGTTTTGCTGTGTAGTATGATGAACTGTCAAGTGTCTCACGATCCATTCTGACTTGCATAGTTTATTAAACTCATCAGAATAGAACTCTAAACCATTGTCTGTGTGGAGGTATTTTATTTGTTTTCTCGTTTGTTTTTCAATCATAGTTGTCCAAGACTTAAATGTGGAAAACGCATCATTTTTCTGCTTCAGGAAGAACGCCCAAACTTTTATGAAAAAATCATTAATAAAAGTTAGCATATAATTAGCTCCACCTCTCGAAGGCACTCTAGATGGCCCCCACAGATCAGAATGAATATACTCCAACGTTTCCTTCGTGTTATGGATTCTTCTGGTGAATCGAACTCTCTTTTGCTTCCCAAAAATGCAGTACTCATATAACTTCATTTTGCAAATTCTTTGCCCATCAAGAAGTCCTCTTTTGCTCAATTCGGTCATGCCATTCTCACTCATATGCCCTAGGCGCATATTCCAAAGTTTAGTAATATTATTGATAAACTGTAAAAGTAACATATTTTAAGCCCGCATTTAATATACTTTTGGATGATTTAAGCCCCAATTTATTTAAAAAGGTGCTCTTAATACTTTCTTTTCATGTCTTATACTCAGGAAAGCACCCGATGACGAAAAGAACGAGAAACGGGCTTAAACGGACCAAATTGGGCCAAGCCACGAAATCAAGACGGCACGGACTTCAAGCCACGCGGCGTGCCACCATTCCTACTAGAACACGGCCTTACCACGACTTACACAATCGTGCCTCATTCAACAGTGTCGAACACGGCCTGAAGATGATTCACACAGGCGTGTGCCTTGGCCGTGTCCCTGCCGCGGGAAAGAGGAATTTTACTCGGATTTGGATACTTGGAGGCAAAGAAACACATTCCTAAGTCTACTCAAACTCCCAAATAGGAATTGCACTCAAATTAGGATACTTGGAGGCCAAGTAATACATCTCAAAGCCTATATAAACACCCTAGGAGGCAACTTAATCGGGGAGTTCGGCAGAAGCCTTTGCCAGGGCTTTCGTCTAGGGGCGTCGTGCTAGGCCAGAGAAGGTAGATTTGTGGGGATTCACTCAGGGATAGCCAGTTGATTCATCTCGAGAAGCCGGGATTCTACTCAAGACGGAGGATCTCCTCTTCAATTCCTTCAGGGGGTTTTAGGGATTTCTTATGTTTTGTTTTATCTTTTCTCTTGAGATGTTTTCCTTTATTGTTATGAACTAAACCTTCGGATACCCAAAGGGGATGAAACCTATGATGAATCTTGTTATTTGATTATTTGAATTATATGATAAATACTTAGTTTGTTCTCAATTATGTGAGCTTAATCCAAATTTAATGTGCTTAGGTGGAGGAGGAATAGACCCTGCCTAAGAGTAGATCCAACATAATTAAGCGGAGTTGATCGCACGCCTAGAGATAGGGTGACGAGATTTTGCGGATTATGGTGAAACCTAATATGGGAATCCATAGATCGATTTCTTTGTTATTCTAGGGGTTATTATAAGAGAAGCGAGAGTTCCACTAATTAACCTAGGGTTAGACATTATTCGCCTCGAGAGAGGGTTTAATATATGTTAGGGAGTCTTACGGATCAAACTAAGTAAATAAAATCATATGGTTCAGTGATAGATAACAAGTGAAGTCTAGGTGGATTCTTCCTAGGGTATCTTTTAAATCAACTGAGTTTTTCCCAAGTTATTTTCCAAATTCATTCTTCTTTGTCTCAGAGTCTTTAGTTTAGTAGTTAATTAATTTAGATTAATAACAACTTCACTTATTTTAGGCTAAATAATAAAAAGAAAGTTAGTATTAGTACTTTTAGTTCCTTTGGGTTCGATAATCCGGTCTTGCCTAAACTATACTCTTTGTTCGATAGGTGCACTTGCCTTTAATCGTTGTCGAGTTAGTTTCGAGTTCGATCATTCTTTTATAAATTTTAAAACTACGATTTTGCGATCAAGTTTTTTTGCGCCGCGTTCTTAGGGAACTAAAATATTAAGAACACTCTATTTTTATTACTTTAGCCATTTTTTTAATTGCAAGTTATTTTCATTATTATTATTATTATTATTATTTTTACTTTGCTAATTTTTCCTCTATTTTGCTTTTAGCGAGATAATTTTAGTCTATAGAGAAGATGGCCTTTGAATAATTATCGGTGGCAAGCGATGAGACAATTCCTACTAAAGCGCCGATTGTCTTCAACCTCGACTGGGTCACGGGTTATCTAATCGGTTAGAGATGATGAATAAAAAATTTGATGGTTTGAATATTCTCTCACAGGTACACCGAGAAATACAATATGATTCGAATTTAGGAGGCGTGGCGAATCCTGAGTACCCACTCTACGGATATGGTATGGAAAATGAGCAAGCTCACTATACGGGTAACTATTCTAGACCACAAAATAATTTTTATAATGTCACTTATAATGCAGGTTGGAGGTACCATCCCAATTTCTCGTGGGATGATCAAAATAGCCAAAGACCGAAACTTCCTCCAGATTTTCAACAACCACCTCACCAACAGGAAGAGGAGTCGAACCTTGAAGAGATGCTGACAAAATTCATGGGCGACTCTGAGATAACCGTCTCCAAAAAGCGAGACAAAGACTTAATGACCAACAAGCATCGATCAAAGGGATCGAGAGCCAAGTTGGGGAACTTACTGAGTCAGTTGGGGAACTTACTAAGTCAGTTATACAACTTGCTAAGCTGATATCAGAACTACCACAAGGAAGCTTGCCCAGCAATACTGAAACTAACCCGAGTGAGCAAAATTAAGCCATTTACGATAATGAAGGGTTAGACGAACCAAACTCAAGGGAAGAACCTGTGGTAAGTACAGGTAAGGTTGAAGTGTGCCATGATATACCAAAACGGCAATTACAGAGTACCAACCTCGTGTGCCATATCCCGATGCAATAAAGAAAGACCACACAGAGGAAGAAGTCGGTGAACTCACACTTCGTGTAGACGATGAAAAAATCACTCTTCAAGCTCTTGACTCAGTTAGGACATCGAGTAATAAAGGTACGAACGTTAATTCTATTGATAACCATTTGGTTCAACCTTCTTTACAGGAAGCATCACGAAATCACCTAGCTGAGCTAGATTTTAGACCTCGTACCCATAAAGAAATAATTCATGAAGAACTAAGGCTTCAGGTCGATGAATTAGACGAGTGGAAAACACAATTTAAAGAGAAACTAGGAATACACGAAATGAAACCGAAGAAACGAGACAGTGATAGGAAAAACAAATCACTTCAAAATAGGGGATCAGGTATTTTTGAATAAGGAAGACCCTCGAATCGCCAATTCGGACCTCAAGACAAACGAAGAAATCACTTTTGAGGTACTTGATGTCTTCCTATACTGGCCGATCGAGGTAAGCAATCCTAAATTCAAGATACTTTTGAGGTAAACACTACTCGACTTAAATTTTATATCAAAAATCGAGTTGATCGCATGAGGAAGGATTTTCACCTCCTCAAACCACCTTGACCATACGAATGAGAGGTAAAGTCTAGCTTAAGACTATAACGCAGCGCTTCTCGGGAGGCAACCCGAGCACTAACCCTATTAATTTTTACATTTTTATTTTACTTTTATTTTTATTTTAGCACCTAACCATAAACTAACCAAAGTCTGATTTCCATGCTCACATTTGACCTTGCACACGGCCGTGGCCGTGTGAAGCGAAGGACAAACCACGGACGTGCTAGTAGTAACCGTGCATGACAAAGAATGATTTCTTTTCCCAACACGGGCTGCGATAAAAAGCCACGCCCGTGCCGACTTCCCGTGTGAGGTTACTGACTTATTGAGCACGGGCGAGACACGACTGTGCCCTACAACCGTGCGAGGTTACTGACTTGACGAGCACGGGTTAAACACGCCCATTCTAAAGGACTGTGTGAAGAATACACGGGCGTGCTACGAGACCCACGGCTGTGGTAAAACACCTAAACACGCCCAAAATTCAAAATCACGAAAAACACGGACTGATTAAACTCGAACAAGGGTGTGGACCATATCACTATTTAAATATTTAATTTTATTTCTATTTTTATTTTTATTTTTATTTTCATTTTCATTTTTATTTTCATTTTTATTTTTATTTTTATTTCCTTTCTTTTATTTTCTTTATTATTTTCTTCTTGTTATTCATCCCATTTAGATTTAGCTTAGGATACAAAAGAAATTAGGATGGCTGCTTCGAGGACTCAACCAGTTCGAGACGCTTCCCCACGCTCACCTCTAATCCTATCCGGTTTCTTTTCATTGGCTTCATCCAAAATTCAGGAAGTTTCCCTTCTCTCCCCATCTTACGATTTTATGATTATTTTGATATTATCTACCTTTGTACATTGAGGACAATGTACATCTTAAATCTTGAGGGTTAACTATAGTATTATTTGAAAATCCTGAATTATGCCTTGTCTTAAAGTAAGTTTCTCATATTATGATTAGAATGAAATTTCTGATGATTTATGATTTTTATTGATATGTTTTAGATTAAGTCATTGATAATTGTGCATTGATAATTAAATTCTAAGAATACTAGAGAATCAAGCATGATAAGTCTATTTTTCAGAAATTAAAAATTTTCTAGGTTATCGAACTGAGTTTAAATATTACCTTGAAGTTTGAAATTTAAGAGGTTGACATCAAAATACCCATAATTTTTGTGAGAATTTGAGCCTTATAGAGCATATATTCTTTTTTTTTTTGCTCACTTTATTGATTATGAGTATGTCAACATTGATTTGTTATTCTAGAACTTGCATCGATTATACATGTCGAGACCACACTTTTTGATTTGATATACAGAGATGATAAAGGCACCTAGGATTTAGCCCACTAACTCCATTAAAAGCCTACCTTCATAATTAACCCCTAGTGAACCCCTTTTAATCCTAACAACCCTATTTATTGACATAACCGCTAATATTAACCTAGAACCCCTTTGTTTTTGTTATCACCATTCCTTTTGACTACCCTTATATCGAGATTTGATCTGATTAGTTGCCTAATTATGAATTTTAGTAGTTTATCCTTTATTATGTATTTAGTTTGTTCTTAAAAAAAAATCAAATCAAAAGTATATTCATTATTCATCATTAGTTGTGATTAAATGAGCTTATACATTTAAATTCCAAGTATCGAAGAAGAAGCTCGTATTATTGGTATTCTTAGTTTTCAATTGATGTAATTATTATTATTAGTTCGTTAGTTCTTAGTTAGGTAATTTGTCAATTCAAACTCGATTCTAACCCTCTAATTTAGCCTTATTCCACACCTTAACCCTAGCCCCGTTACAACCCTAACAAAGACCTTTTGATTTGTGTTTCATCTCATATTTCAGTGGTGGAGATTTGATTTTCATGCAAGCCTATGGGATTAACTCTTCATGTTTGACTTTTGAGTGCCTAAATTTTGAACCTTAAACACTTTGAGTGATTTGAGTGAATCTTTAGTGAGGATGTCAATCCTTGACAATTTCGAATCAGAGGTAATTATTTAGATGAAGGGAAACACCTATGTTTTGTGCTACAAAATATAAGGCTTATAGTGTTTGAATTTTTAGGACTCTTTGAGTTAAATTATCCATGTATAAATTATCTCTGAATTATGATGAGACACTATTAATGACTATTATGAATTGAGGGAAGTTCGTTTTAATTGTAAGTTGAGAATTTTCCTTGAGGATAAGCAAAAGCTTAAGCGTGGGGGTATTTGATAAACCGTAAAAGTAACATATTTTAAGCCCACATTTAATATACTTTTGGATGATTTAAGTCCCAATTTATGTAAAAAGGTGCTCTTAATCCTTTCTTTTCATGTCTTATACTCAGGAAAGCACCCGATGACGAAAAGAACGAGAAACGGGCTTAAAACGGACCAAATTGGGTCAAGCCACGAAATCAGCACGGCCTGGACTTCAAGCCACACGGCCGTGCCACCATTCCTACTAGAACACGACCTTACCACGACTTACACGGTCATGACTCATTCAACAGTGTCGAACACGGCCTGAAGACAATTCACACGGGCGTGTGCCATGGCCGTGTCCCTACCGCGGGAAAGAGGAATTTTACTCGGATTTGGATACTTGGAGGCAAAGAAACACATTCCTAAGTCTACTCAAACTCCCAAATAGGAATTACACTCAAATTAAGATACTTGGAGGCCAAGTAACACATCTCAAAGCCTATATAAACACCCTAGGGGGCAACTTAATCGGGGAGTTCGGCAGAAGCCTCTGCCAGGGCTTTCGTCTAGGGGCGTCGTGCTAGGCCAGAGAAGGTAGATTTGTGGGGATTCACTCAGGGATAGCCGGTTGATTCACCTCGAGAAGCCAGAATTCTACTCAAGACGGAGGATCTCCTCTTCAATTCCTTCAGGGGGTTTTAGGGATTTCTTATGTTTTGTTTTATCTTTTCTCTTGAGATGTTTTCCTTTATTGTTATGAACTAAACCTTCGGATACAGAAGGGATGAAACCTATGATGAATCTTGTTATTTGATTATTTGAATTATATGATAAATACTTAGTTTGTTCTTAATTATGTGAGCTTAATCCAAATTTAATGTGCTTAGGTGGAGGAGGAATAGACCCTGCCTAAGAGTAGATCCAACATAATTAAGCGGAGTTGATCGCACGCCTAAAGATAGGGTGACGAGATTTTTTGCGGATTAGGGTGAAACCTAATATGGGAATCTATAGATCGATTTCTTTGCTATTCTAGGGGTTATTATAAGAGAACGAGAGTTCCACTAATTAACCTAGGGTTAGACATTATTCACCTCGAGAGAGGGTTTAATATACGTTAGGGATTCTTACGGATCAAACTAAGTAAATAAAATCATATGGTTCAGTGATAGATAACAAGTGAAGTCTAGGTGGATTCTTTCTAAGGTATCGTTTAAATCAACTGAGTTTTTCCCAAGTTATTTTCCAAATTCATTCTTCTTTGTCTTAGAGTCTTTAGTTTAGTAGTTAATTAATTTAGATTAATAACAAATTCACTTATTTTAGGCTAAATAATAAAAAAAAAGTTAGTATTAGTACTTTTAGTTCCTTTGGGTTCGATAATCCGGTCTTGCCTAAACTATACTGCTGTTCAATAGATGCACTTGCCTTTAATCATTGTCAGAGTTAGTTTCCAGGTTCAATCATTCTTTTATAAATTTTAAAACTCTGATTTACAGTGATCAATCATCATCTGACAAGAAAGAGAAAGCGACAGCTGCATAGCCAGTAACTGTAGAACCCTACAGAAAATATAACTTGACAGTCTTTCTCTACCCTTTCATCACAACGAGGGAACCTTTGGAAATCTTCAAAACCCCACTTTCAGCTGTGTATTTGTACCCTTTTGAATCAAGAGTACTCAATGAAATTAAATTTCTCTTAAATTCTGGAACTTGTCATACGTCACTAAGTGTTTTGACAACTCCATCAAACATCTTAACTTTAATTGTTCCAACACTTGCGATTTTACACGAAGCATTACTTCCCATCAAAACAACACATTCAGAAACTATTTTGTAAGTTGTAAACCAATCCCGATTGGGATTCATGTGGAAGGTACAGCCCGAATCAAATATCCACTCCTCGCCCACTTTAGAATTGTTGACAGAAGCATATAGAAGTTCATCATCGCTGTAGTCTTCTACAACATCAGCTTCACCGAAATTTTCTGGTTGTTTCCCCTTTTGATTCGTAGCCTCCCTTTTGATCTTGTTCTGTAGCTTATAGCACTCAGATTTAATGTGTCTTTTCTTCTTGCAGAAGTTACAAGTTTTACCTCTGTTCGAAGACTTCGATCTACCCTTAGATTTACCGCGAGGATTCCGTTCCTGTGTCCTTCCACGATCATCATCAGCATTCTGATCTTATCTCCCACGAACAATGAGACCTTCTCCCTGAGAGTCGGTTTTAACCACAAGATGCTTCATATTATCATACGATGTCAAAGAATCATAAACTTCATCAACTGTGAGAGACTCGCAGCTATATAAAATCATGTCTCTGAAGGTTGAATAAAACGGAGGCAACGATCAAAGTAGAATCAACCCTAGATTTTCCTTATCATACTAAACCTCAATTGCCTCTAAGTTTGAGAGAATTTATTTAAACACTGTTAAGTGTTCGTGCACAGATGCACCTTCCTCCAAATGATGAGCATAAAGACGCTACTTTATATGCAGCTTGCTGGTTAGAGTTTTCGACATACATATTTGTTCCAGCCTCTTCCATAATCCTGCGACGGTCTTCTCCTTCATCACATCCTACAAAACTTCGTTAGACAAATGCAGATGTAACTGTGTTAACGCTTTTTGATCCTTGCGATTCTTCTCTTCATTTGTTAATGTCGAATGCATCTTATCTACCCCTAGCAAGGCTTCCTTTAAGTCCGTGTAACAGCCCGAAATAGACCCTAGTCGGAATAGTGGTTTCAAAACCACAAATCTGAGGTCGAAATAATATTCTAATATTAGTTTGGGTGTGAATTATATGTGATATAGCCTATGTAAAAATTCTGTGTGATAATTTTATTGACTGTGTGTCAAATTGTAAGAAATGACTTAATTACATAAAGTGTAAAATGCTGTGTGCTAATTGTTATATGCTTAATTGATGTTATCTTTATATTGAGGAGGATTTATGATGCAATTTGGCCAAAATTGAGTATATTAGATGGCATAAGGCTAAAATATACATTATTTTATATTGTTTTAATGGTTAAATATTAAAAACATAATATATGTTATAATAATATAATAAAAGAAACAAGATAATGTCATTGTTCATCCTTGTTAGCCGAAAATAGCAAAGAAAATAAAAGAAAAAGAACACTAGGGTTCGGCTAGTTTGAAGCTTAATTAAGGTATGTTTTGACTTTGGTTTTTGATGATTTTTATGTTTTTGAGATTGTTGCTTAGTTTACTATCAAGCCCATGTTGTAATTTGAAGAATTGATGATGTTTATGAGATGTGCCATTGATGAAATGGTGAGCTTTGTGATGAATATTGGTGTTAAATGGAAGATATGTGTTTAATGAACATGTTTTGTTCTTGGATTTTTGGTGAATTTAGCTAATTAGGGCTAAATTATGAAAATGATAAGTTGAAGGACTAAAATGTGAAATAAATGAAATGTGTGGGCTTGAATGAACTCAAGGAAAATTCGGCTAGGCTTGTGTGAAAAGAAATTGTGTGAATTTGATGATTTTGTGAAATAGGGACTAAAGTGTCGAAATGTGAAAATGTGAGGGATATTTTGTAAAATGCCCTAAATATGTGTGTTTGGACTAAAATGAATGATTTAGTGATTGAATGTATTGGATTTGAATGTGTATATACTAAGAGAAGAAAGGTTCGGATCGAGATCGAGGCAAAGATAAAGTGCTCGATTGACCGACTGTTGCGATAGTTCAACGTTCGAGGTAAGTTCGGACATAATATGAACATCTAGTTATGTTAAATGTTATGAAATGAATGTTATAATGATATTGAAATGTGGATACTATTTGAGAGTTGAGTTTGAGTTATGTGGCACTAAGTGTGCGTATTCAGAAATGTGATCGAGATGATCAGCATTGTGTGTGCGAAATAATATAAGCTTCAACTTTGTGGTTAGCACTGTGTGTGCGATACCGATTGAAGAACGGTTCGATATAAATGCACTATGTGTGCGATGATAATTAAGCTTCGGCTAAATATCGGGGCACTAACTGTGCGATTGAATCAAAGAAGAGACAGAAATTGATCGAAAGGGAAAAGTGAGTACTGAGTAGCAAATGTAATTGACTACTAGGTGTTGGCTAAGGTACACTCGGAACCTATGTGGTTGATGAATCTATGAATGAGATTATGAAATGTTAAATGAGCATTTTAGTTTTGGATGGCATGATATATATGTATATATGAAATAATCTATGTGATGATTTGTTTTATTATAATGTATTATGTTACGAACTTACTAAGCTTTGAAAGCTTATTGTGTGATTTGTTTCTCTGCTTTGCAGTGTCAGTAAAGCTTGCTCGGATCTGGGAATCGTCAGCATCTTAATCACACTATCGGCAATCTATTTTGGTACTTTTGGGAAAGATGTACATAGTTGAAATATGGCATGTATAGGCTAGTTTTGTAAGACATGTTTGAGATGTGTAAATAGCCATGTGACGTGGCTAGATAAATGTTGGTAAAATGCATGTGTGGATTTGATATATGGTGCATATTTTGGTATAGCTTGGGGGTAAAGAAAATGTCCTATGAATGGTAATCTTAGTGATGATATGATGCTAGTATGATTTAGTGAATTTGGGGATGAATCATGTTTGATATTGAATGTGTTCAAGTTGTGTAATTTAGTTTCTAAGTTGACATGTTTAGAAATGAGATTATATGAGATGATATGTTGATCACTTGACATGAAAATTGGTTGCCAATTTGTGTGTGGAAGTATGCTTAAATGTGCTTGTAGGTTTGACCCTTGTGTGGGTGGCAAATTGGCCTTGCAAATGGCCTGCTTTGCCTACACGGCTATGACACATGGGCGTGTCTAATGACCGTGGGGTAAAGTCAGTAGCTAGCTAGTTTTACATGGCCATGGCATACGGGTGTGCCTAGTCGCCGTGTGAATAAGTCAGTATGTGGCTTAAGGGAACACGGCCTGAGCACACGGGCGTGCTTGGTGGCCGTGTGGAGAAGTCAGAATGCTTGCTCTGTTTTGGCACGGCTTAGACACATGGTGGTGTCTGGTGACCGTGTGGGGCACACAGCCTGGTTACACGGGTGTGTGACCTCAACAGACTTGGTGAATATTTGAAATTTTAAAAACTTTCGTAAGTGTTTGGTTTAGTCCCGTCCCTATTCTAGCATGTGTTTAAGGTCTTGTAGACCTAAATAAGGGACCATATGGTTGATAATGAGTATAGTTGATGGATGAATGACTTAGTGTCGTGTAATGGTTGTGTAGTGATTCGATTGATCGGTAACGCCTCTTAACCCTATTTTGGCGACGCTTTCGGGTTAGGGGTGTTACATTTTATTGGTATCAGAGCTACCGTTTAGTCGATTCTCGGACTAATGTAGCGTGTGTGAGTCTAGCTATACATGCCATATATATATGAAATTGCGATAGTGTGATGAATTCTGACAGTTATAAATGTGTTTTCGTATAGCAAATGGATCTTGATCGAGCAGTTGCTGACGATGTAGAGAGTAACGCACCTGCTCCCGCTCAAGGGACAGCGCCTGCCACATCTAGACCGAATGAAAGTAGTGAGGGAGGAGAGGCTAAGCAAGCCTTCTTCCGTATGATGAGTGAGTGGTTTTTGGAGTTCGTTCGAACGAATCCGGCTGCTCCACAACCTCCACCCCCACAAGTACCTGTTGTGCCACAAGTGATAGATTCGATTCAATTGGATAAACCTCCAGTGGATAAGATCCGGAAGTATGGAAATTTGAAGAGTTTAGGCCCACGGTGATGGCGATGCCGAAAGCGGGCGAGTTTTGGCTCGAAAATACAATTCGAGTATTTGATGAGATGTCGTTGACTCCTGATGAATGTATAAAGTGTATAGTTTTATTGTTGAGAGATACAACCTATAATTGGTGGAAAATATTGATTTCCGTGGTTTCGAGAGAGAGAATCACTTGGGACTTCTTTCAAGTTGAGTTCAGAAAGAAGTATATCAGTCAACGCTTCATTGATTAGAAATGTAAAGATTTTTAGAATTTGAAACAGGCGGTTTGTCGATTCATCGAAAGCACGGCGAGAATTTTTGAGACTGAGTCAGTATGCACGGGAATGTGTTTCGACTGAAGCCACTATGTTTAAACGCTTCATAGAAGGGTTGAACGAGGATATTAAGTTATTGGTTGGGATACTTGATATAAATGAATTTGTTGTGTTAGTTGAAAGAGCTTGTAAAGCCGAAGAGCTCAGTAAAGAAAAGAAGAAAGCTGATTCTGAAGCTCGTGATGAAAGAAAAAGATCGATGAATAAGTTTTCTCAACCTTCGACGAAAATATTCAGAGATGCAAGCAACCGATCAAATGCTTCGTTTGGGCATCTGAATAGAGATCGCGCAAGACTAAGTGTTGGTCCGAGAACTCAAGCTCCAATGGAATCAAGTGTCGATAGTGTCAAAAGCAACAAACCTGAGTGTAGACAGTGTGGAAGGCGACATGTGGGAGAATGCTGGGGCAAGTACAACAATAGAGTTTGTTATAAATATGGATCCCGAGATCATTTTATTCGAGATTGCCCAAAGATGGTCGAAGAGGAAAATGTTCAGAATGAAAGATCGAGTAACATGACGGCTAGAGATAGACCACCCAGAAACACCAGAAATGTGAGTGGAAGCCAAAGGGGGACTACTGACACAGCTGTGAAGTCAGAGGCGAGAGCACCTGCCCGAGCTTATGCTATACAGGTATGAGTGGAAGCATCATCTCCAGACGTCATCTCTGGTACTTTAACTTTATTTGATACTGATGTCATTGTATTGATAGATTCGGGATCTACTCATTCATATGTGTGTGTGAATCTAGTATCAAGTAAGACTCTACCTGTTGAGTCTACTGAATTTGTGATTAGAGTATCGAATCCCTTAGGCAAGTGTGTTTTGGTGGATAAGGTGTGCAAGAATTGTCCATTGATGTTTCGGGATGTTTGTTTTCCGGTTAATTTGATGTTACTACCATTCGATGAGTTTGACATAATTCTGGGTATGGATTGGCTTACTCTGCATAATGCCATCGTGAATTGTAAAAGAAAAAGTATTGAGTTGAAAAGTCAGAATGGTGAGCTAGTTCGAATAGAATTCAATGATATGAAAGGATTACCAGCTGTTGTATCTGCGATGAAAGATATGAACTATGTGAAAAAGGGTTGTGAAGCTTATTTGGCGTACGTGATTGATACAAAAGTGTCGGAAAAGAAAGTTGAATCTGTGCCTGTGGTGTGTGAGTTTCCAGATGTGTTTCCTGAAGAGTTACCTGGATTACCTCCAATTCGGGAAGTCGAATTTGGTATTGAATTAGTGCCGGGGACCACTCCCATTTCGATAGCTCTGTATAGAATGGCACCAACAAAATTGAAAGAATTAAAGTCTCGATTGCGTGAAGTTGGTGACAGAGAGGATTTGCACGACCGAGTTTCTCACCCTGGGGAGCTCCTGTGTTATTTGTGAAAAAGAAAGATAGAACTATGAGAATGTGTATTGATTATCGACAATTGAACAAAGTAACGATAAAGAATAAATATCCGTTGCCACGTATTGATGATTTGTTTGATCAACTGAAAGGAGCTACAGTGTTTTTTAAGATAGATTTGAGATCGAGCTAATATCAGTTAAGAGTTAAAGAATCTGATGTGCCAAAAACTGTTTTCAGAACAAGGTACGGACATTACGAATTCTTAGTGATGCCTTTCAGACTAACAAATGCTCCTGCAGTGTTAATGGATCTGATGAATCGAATATTCAGACCGTATTTGGATCGCTTTGTAGTGGTGTTCATTGATGATATTTTGATCTATTCGTGTGATGAGACGCAGCATGCCGAGCATTTGAGAACTGTACTACAAACTCTGAGTGAGAAACAGTTGTATGCTAAGTTTAGCAAATATGAATTTTGGTTGCGTGAAGTTGGTTTTCTGGGGCATATTGTGTCAGCTGTCGGGATACGAGTTGATCCTAGTAAAATCTCGCTATATTAGAATGGAAACCTCCGAGAAATGTGTCTGAAGTCCGTAGTTTTCTAGGACTAGTAGGATATTATAGACGGTTTGTGAAAGGCTTCTCGATGATTACGACTCCGTTGACGAAGTTGCTACAGAAAGATGTTAGATTCGAGTGGTCAGAAAAATGCCATCAGAGTTTTGAACAATTGAAAGTGTTATTGACAGAAGCACCAGTGTTGATTCAACCTGAATCGGGCAAAGAATTCATAGTTTACAGTGATGCCTCGTTGAATGGTTTGGGTTATGTGCTGATGCAAGAAGGTAAAGTCATTTCTTATGCTTCGAGGCAACTAAAGCCGCATGAAAAGGACTACCCAACGCACGAACTTGAATTGGTCGCGATTGTGTTTGCATTGAAAATATGGCGTCATTATTTATTTGGTGAGAAGTGTCATATCTTTACAGATCACAAGAGTTTGAAATACTTGATGACTCAGAAAGAATTGAATTTACGACAGAGAAGATAGCTAGAACTGTTAAAAGATTACGAACTTGTGATTGATTATCATCCGGGTAAAGCTAACGTTGTAGCTGATGCTTTGAGCCGAAAGTCTATATGTGCTTTGCGAGCAATGAATGCTCAGATAGATCTGTGTGATGATAGTATGGTTTTGGCCGAGTTAAAAGTAAAGCCGATGTTTGTACATCAGATTTGTGATGCTCAGAAAAGTGATGTTGAAATGATGGCTAAACGAACTCAATGTGAACCGAATGCTGAATCAAAATTTCGAGTTGATAATGATGATTGTTTGAGATTTAGATATCGAATTTGTATTCCGAGAAAATCAGAGTTGATTCAAGCGATTTTAAAATAGGCTCATAATAGTCGATTAACTGTACATCCTGGGAGTACGAAAATGTATAATGATCTGAAACAGTTTTATTGGTGGCATGGTATGAAACAAGACATCTCTAACTTTGTGTCGAAATTTTTAATTTGTCAACAAGTTAAAGCCGAACATCAGGTTCCGTCTGGATTGTTGCAACCGATTATGATTCCTGAGTGGAAATGGGAAAGGATCACGATGGACTTTGTGTCGGGATTGCCTTTATCTCCGGAAAGAAAGATGCAATCTGGGTGATAGTTGAATGATTGATGAAATCACTCATTTTGTTCGGTGAGAAGCAGTTATTCACTTGATAAATTTCTTTGAATTGTATATTTCTTTGAGATTGTGAGATTGCACGAGGTACCACTATCTATTGTGTCGGACAGAGATCCGAGATTTACCTCACGATTTTGAAAGAAATTGCAAGAGGCTTTAGGCACAAAATTACATTTCAGTACTGCGTTTCATCCGCAAACAGATGGTCAGTCCGAGCGAATCATTCAGATTCTTGAAGATATGTTTAGATGTTGTATACTTGAGTTCGAGACTACATGGGAAAAACATTTACCGTTGATTGAATTCGTGTACAACAACAATTTTCAATCTAGCATTAAAATGGCACCGTATGAGGCTCTTTACGGTCGAAAATGTCGAACTCCATTATATTGGACTGAGCTAAGTGAGAATAAAATTCACGGGGTTGATCTTATAAAAGAGACTGAGCAGAAAGTGAAAGTGATACGTGACAGTATGAAAGCGGCTTCAGATCGTCAAAAGTCTTATGCAGATTTGAAACGAAAAGATATTAAATTCGAAGTTGGCGATAAAGTGTTTTTGAAAGTATCTCCGTGGAAGAAAATACTTCGATTTGGCCGGAAAGGCAAGCTGAGTCCGAGATTCATCGGACCGTATGAGATCATTGAGCGAGTTGGGTTAGTTGCTTATAGATTGATGTTGTCACCTGAGTTAGAAAAGATTCATAACGTGTTTCATGTGTCAATGCTTCGACGGTACATATCAGACCCGTCTCATGTGATTGCTCCTACTGAGGTTGAGATTCAGTCAGACTTATCGTATACTGAGGAACCGATCCGAATTTTGGCACGAGAGACCAAAGAGTTGAGAAATAAGAAAATCTCTTTGGTGAAAGTATTGTGGCACAAGCATGGAATTGAAGAGGCTACGTGGGAGCTTGATAACATTATGAGAGAGCAATATCCACACCTATTCACTGGTAAGATTTTCGGGGACGAAAATCCCTAAGGGGGGAGAGTTGTAACAGCCCGAAATAGACCCTAGTCAGAATAGTGGTTTCGAGACCACAAATCCGAGGTTGGAATAATATTCTAATATTAGTTTGGGTGTGAATTATATGTGATATAGCCTATGTGAAAATTCATTGTGATAATTTTATTGATTGTGTGTCAAATTGTGAGAAATGACTTAATTGCATAAAGTGTAAAATGTTGTGTGCTGATTTTTATATGCTTAATTGATGTTTTCTTTATATTGAGGAGGATTTATGATGCAATTTGGCCAAAATTGAGTATAGTGGACGGCATAAGGCTAAAATATACATTATTTTATATTGTTTTAATGGTTAAATATTAAAAACATAATATATGTTATAATAATATAATAAAAGAAACAAGATAGTGGCATTGTTCATCCTTGTTAGCCGAAAATAGCAAAGAAAATAAAAGAAAAAGAACACTAGGGTTCGGCTAGTTTGAAGCTTAATTAAGGTATGTTTTGACTTTGGTTTTTGATGATTTTTATGTTTTTAAGATTGTTGCTTAGTCTACTATCAAGCCCATGTTGTAATTTGAAGAATTGATGATGTTTATGAGATGTGCCATTGATGAAATGGTGAGCTTTGTGATGAATATTGGTGTTAAATGGAAGATATGTGTTTAATGAACATGTTTTGTTCTTGGATTTTTGGTGAATTTAGCTAATTAGGGCTAAATTGTGAAAATGATAAGTTGAAGCACTAAAATGTGAAATAAATGAAATGTGTGGGCTTGAATGAACTCAAGGAAAATTCGGCTAGGCTTGTGTGAAAAGAAATTGTGTGAATTTGACGATTTTGTGAAATAGGGACTAAAGTGTCGAAATGTGAAAATGTGAGGGCTATTTTGTAAAATGCCCTAAATATGTGTGTTTGGACTAAAATGAATGATTTAGTGATTGAATGGATTGGATTTGAATGTGTATAGACCAAGAGAGGAAAGGTTCGGATCGAGATCGAGGCAAAGATAAAGTGCTTGATTGACCGACTGTTGCGATAGTTCAACGTCCGAGGTAAGTTCGGACATAATATGAACATCTAGTTATGTTAAATGCTATGAAATGAATGTTATAATGATATTGACATGTGGATACTATGTGAGAGTTGAGTTTGAGTTATGTGTCACTAAGTGTGCGTATTCGGAAACGTGATCGAGATGATCAGCACTGTGTGTGCAAAATAATATAAGCTTCGACTTTGTGGTTGGCACTGTGTGTGATATCGATTGAAGAACGGTTTGATATAAATACACTAACGGTTCGATATAAATACACTATGTGTGCGATGATAATTAAGCTTCGGCTAAATATCGGGGCACTAAGTGTGCGATTGAATCAAAGAAGAGACGGAAATTGATCGAAAGGGAAAAGTGAGTACTGAGTAGCAAATGTAATTGACTACTAGGTGTTGGCTAAGGTAAACTCGGAACCTATGTGGTTGATGAATCTATGAATGAGATTATGAAATGTTAAATGAGCATTTTAGTTTTGGATGGCATGATATATATGTATATATGAAATAATCTATGTGATGATTTGTTTTATTATAATGTATTATGTTACGAACTTACTAAGCTTTGAAAGCTTACTGTGTGATTTGTTTCTCTGCTTTGCAGTGTCAGTAAAGCTTGCTCGGATCCGGGAATCTTCAGCATCTCAATCACACTATCGGCAATCTATTTTGGTACTTTTGGGAAAGATGTACATAGTTGAAATATGGCATGTATAGGCTAGTTTTGTAAGACATGTTTGAGATGTGTAAATAGCCATGTGATGTGGCTAGATAAATATTGGTAAAATGCATGTGTGGCTTTGATATATGGTGCATATTTTGGTATAGCTTGTGGGTAAAGAAAATGTCTTATGAATGGTAATCTTAGTGATGATATGATGCTAGTATGATTTAGTGAATTTGGGGATGAATCATGTTTGATATTGAATGTGTTCAAGTTGTGTAATTTAGTTCCTAAGTTGACATGTTTAGAAATGAGATTATATGAGATGATATGTTGATCACTTGACATGAAAATTGGTTGCCAATTTGTGTGTGGAAGTATGCTTAAATGTGCTTGTAGGTTTGACCCTTGTGTGGGTGGCAAATTGGCCTTGCAAATGGCCTGTTTTGCCTACACGGTTATGACACACGGGCGTGTCTAATGACCGTGGGGTAAAGTCAGTAGCTAGCTAGTTGTACACGGCCATGGCACACGGGCGTGCCTAGTCGCCGTGTCACTACACCAAAATAGACTTTTAGCGGCGTTTTTTTTTTTTGCTTTTAGCGGCGTTTATAAGCGCCACTAATAGTACTTGCGTCGTTTTGAAAAGCGCCGCAAAAAACGCCGCTAAAGAAAGCGCCACAAACTTTAGCGGCGTTTATGGGAAAAAAACGCCGCTAAAAGCGGCGCTTTTCCCACAAACGCCGCTAAAAGTTGTGACTTTTAGCGGCGCTTTTTCCACAAACGCCGCTAATTTGCACAGATTTGCAATAGTCAGTTTCTCCAATATCCTACCTTCCTGCATTAAAACCAACCAAAAACAGCAACAGTTGCATATAATTTCAACCCAAAACAGCAAATGTAGCATTTAAATCTCACCAAAAGCATTAAATCTAAATGATACTTCAAATTCAATAATAGATATATGATGTAAATTAATAAATGAAGTATAATTGAAACTATTATTACAATAATGTTAAATGTAACAATGTTAAAAATAATATTACAAAGAGAAACTAAGGGACTAAGATGGCGTAAGCCTGCGATTGCTGAAACATCTGCATCATCTCATCAAGTCAGTGTTTGGAGCTCATTGTATTTTTCTCGCTCGCTCTTTTGCCATTGTCGCTGCCGCTACCTCTCTCACTTTGCATCCGCTCGAAGTTCTTCATTTTTCTTTCAACCTCAGCAATTTTACGAACCGTGCTCGCTTGCATGATCCGAGACATTTGGTCTTTTAACCTCTCGAACTTCGGCTTGAGCTTGACTACCTGGAAGGCATGTACTTGGTGGGAGCCGAATCCAAAATATTGGGTCGAGGTAACACGGATCCTTGAAATCGGACCACCATACCTTTCGGGACCCAAAACATCGATAATAAAAAACAAAGCAAATGTAGCATATAATTTAAGCCAAAAACAACAAATGTAGCATAAAAATTCCGACCATACCTTTCGGGACCCAAAACATCATTAATAATTCATTATCGATATCCTCAAGATTAACAGAACTATCACTCAAGCGTACCGCTTCATCTGTGCCTTCTTCTCCTTTAGTTTCTCCTAATAAATCAATCAAAAGTTAGAAACAAAATATACAATACGAATGAATGCAACATAACTTAACATTATTAATTTAAAACTACTAACGAATAATTAAACTATTATAAATAAACATTATAAATATTTATAATAAATCAAATTTTATTAAGTAAATATACCATAATCTCTCCAGCTTCGGATGTCATCGGAGACCCATCCTTCTTTCTATGCGTAATGTCAAAAAGTCAACGCGCGCCCAACTTTTTTACCGGTGGAGACTTCCTACGAGTGTAGTAGTAAAAATATAATTTAATAGTATAAAGTCATTAATATTTGTGAATTAATAAATTATAATACCTCGGCCTCAGACTCTGTATAAAACTTCTCGGACCCCGCCGCGTGTGCGTGAATTTATGTTTACGTCTGCCTTGCTGCTCCAACACGCTCACGGTCCTACATAATGAAATTATTATTACGTATATAGTAAATACTATAAACTGAAAAATTTATAAGAGTTTACAACTAGGTAATACCTCGCCTTTCTTTGAGTTCCAAAATCTAACCGCATCTTCCCATTGATACCTCAACATTCCGCGGGACATTTTCATAATTTATCCTCGAGGCTTATTTCTTTCTTAAAATATTCTTTTTTCAGTGTGCTTTTATGGTCTCTCCATTTTTTTCCCAGTGTCTTCTTTATATAGTCATCGGAGACCTCCAAAGCAAATCTCTCCTAAAAAAATATAAGTTTAGAAAGTAAATATAAATGAAACTTCAACCAAAGTATTATAAATTACATTCACGTTTTGTTACCTTAATGTTAGCGAGAGCTTGATTTTTGTTTGCATCAGACATGTGATGCCATGACTCGTAATTGATGGGCAACATATTTGCATTCCGTGCAATAATGCCCAGATAGCCTGCTAGAAGTCGAGCTTCAGGGCCACACAGTGCTGGCCATGACTATTTCTCCTTACTTTCACACGCCGACGGGATTTAATTCGTATAAATCTCTAGCGGTAACAGACGTCCGCGACTTCTCTGCGCGTCCCACCAGTCTCAGCTGAACAGTGATATATTATTGTTATATTAAAATTGAAAAATGAATCAATAATAAAAGTCAACATGCATGTAAAATAAACTTAACATTACTTTGTAATTCTGCAGGCTCATCATCTATGTCAGGCACACTCGAGGATCCAACAACTGTTTGCTGTTTGCTATTGCCCTCTTCCAAATTTACAGTATTCTGTACAATATTTAAATCTCGCAATCTTCTTCTACTTATTTTCCTGCAATACACATAAAATAGTTGAAATTTTAGTAACAAATGACAACACTAATGGTACATATAAAATAGTTAAATTATATAAAATGACCAAGATTAAAATTATAATATTACATATAAATAAAAAAAATCGTAAAATCTTACTACATCATAATTCGTAAATATCTTCGTCCACGTCCTGACGAACCCATTGAGATTGTGTACTAGTACTAGGGATATTTTCATTTAAGTTTTGTTCTGGAAAAGGCAGAGTTTCTGATCTTTCGACGATGTCATCTCTACTTTCATTGCCCATGTCGAACAAGTCTCTAGGGGTGTTTCGAAGTACAACGTACCAACCCTCATCAGTTGGATCTTTCGAGTAAAAAACTTGTTTCACTTGAGAAGAAAACACATACGGCTCGTCTATCAGTTGTTTTCCGGTGTGAATCAATCGAGAGAAATTCACCATTGTAAAACCATATTGATCGTTTTTAATTCCGCGAGCCGTATTCACATCAGCCCAATCACCTCGAAATAAGACAACTTTCCATTTTTCATAATAATCGAACTCAATTATGTCAGTAATAAGTCCGTAATACTCCAGATTCCCCTCGACAGGATTACTGTCCCTAGCACTAGCATAACTTGTAATTGAAGAATTAACAACAATTCCACAATTTTGGGTTCTCCTCAATCTCTCGCGATACCTTGTATGAAATCTGTATCCGTTGATGAGGAAGGCACTATATCTTTTCACTATTCTGTTTGGACCTTGTGAAAGCCATTTAACTTCGTCATTTACTTCATTCCGACTCCAAACCTATTGAATCGAAAGTAAATTGAGTAATTATAAATGTTATGAGAAAACATTATTACTTGTCAATGAAAACTTCAATTGCATACCATTTGACTTAACCATTCATGAAATGATTCTGTGAACAACTTATTAATTTCTCGTCGATGTAATCTTCGGGACCGTGAACGAGCTCTCAATATTTGTTTGTACTCACTATGTTAAAAAAATGGTTACTTTGTTAGAAGACAAACAAATTATAATTGATGAGTATTTATCAAATTCTAGAACTTACTTGCGTAATGGTTCCATTGAATCGTGATGAAAAAGAACGTATCGATGTGCTTGGACCCACGATCTATCGTCTAATTCTGCAATTTTGACTTTGCCGATCGATTCTCCGAAACTTTAAAATAAATAAGTTTCGGCCAAGTTATGATCTGTGAGCCCAGCATTTCTACTTGGTCTGTTCATTCTTGTTTCAACATCTTCCAAATACCTCGAATAGAAAGTCATACATTCCTCTGCCAAGTAGCCTTCGGCAATTGATCCTTCCGGATAACGTTTATTGCGGCAGTAAGACTTCAATTTGGATAGGAACCTAAACACGATATACAACATTATCAAAAGTTGCAACTAAAGGCATTGAGGTGAATGAAGGAATAATTTGCAAATAAAGTAAGACCTTTCTATGGGATGCATCCATCGATAGAAAATGAGTCCACCAAGTATTGCTTCACGAGGGAGATGAATTAACAAGTGCACCATAATAGTGAAGAAGGAAGGCGGGAAGATCTTCTCCAGATTGCATAAAGTCAATGCGGCTCGATCTTGTAGTGTCTCAAGTTCTTGAACATCCAAAACTTTGCCACAAATGCCTTTCATTATATTGGATAGTTCAATTACACAAGATGTCACCTTTTTCGACATACAACACCGCATAGCAACTACCAGTAAGTCTTGCATCAAGATGTGATAGTCATGCGATTTTAAGCCATATAGACTTCGATCTTTAAGACTCACACATCAGGATATATTTGATGCATACGTATCCGGGACCTTTATATCCTTCAACACCATACAGAACACTTCTTTCTCCGTCTTTGACATTGAGAAAATAGCAGGCGGCAACCGATATTTCATATTCGGAAGTGCTTTGGGATGAAGCTCACATCGAATTCCCGTGTAGAGTAAATCAAGTCGACTCTGAAGATTTTCTTTTGATTTTCCATCGACATTCAAAATAGTCCCAATAATGTTCTCGCAGACATTTTTCTCAATGTGCATGACATCAAGATTATGTCGTAAAATCTGATGCTCCCAATAAGGCAACTAAAAAAAATACTTCTTTTTTTCCATAAGTCCGCCTCATTAGGATCATCCTCTTCATCAGATTCATTATCAGGTTCATCCCTTGATCTTCTATTTCTTTGCGTGTTGGGCGGTTGATTCATCTTCCCATAAATGAAATTCATATCTTTCAACATGAACAATATTTCAGATCCACCGGTCTGCGAAGGAGCTTCTATGAACTCTTCAGTACCGTCAAACTGAGTACTCTGAAATCTAAATCTATGATTTTTTGGTAACCACTGATGATGCCCCATGTAAGAGAACTTCTTCCCATTATATAACCATTGCGAACATGTTTGCGCAGCACAGCAAGGACAAGCATAACGTCCCTTGGTACTCCAACCAGATAGATTGGCATAGGCTGGGAAGTCATTAATAGTCTACATCAATGCTGCACGTAAATTGAAGTTCTCCTTTCTCAGTACATCGTATGTCTCAACACCAGCCCACAATTGTTTTAACTCTTCAATAGGTGGCTGCAAATATATGTCAATATCATTTCCGGGCCCTTTCTCTCCAGGGATAATCATAGATAAGATGAAGGATGATTGTTTCATGTAAACCCATGGAGGCAAATTGTAAGGAACAAGCACCACAGGCCAAGTACTGTACGCAGTGCTCATGATTTTGTACGGGTTAAATCCATCAGATGCTAGCCCAAGCTTCACACTCCGAGGATCGCTTGCAAAGCTTGGAAATTTGGAGTCAAATGATTTCCAAGCTAAAGAATCTGCAGGATGCCTTAACAATCCATCATCGGTTCGTCCATCATGGTGCCACGTCATTGACTCGGCTGTCTTCGACGACATGAAAAGCCATTGAAGCCTTGGTATTAGTGGAAAATACCGCAAAATCTTAACTGGAGTCTTCCTTGACTGTGCATCATTTTCATCCTCGTTACCATCCTCTGTATTTCTATTCGTCCAACGGGATTGACCGCATACATGACAGCACTGTTGGTTTCTTCGGTCGCCCCAATACAACATGCAGTCATTTGGGCAACTATGAATTTTGTTGTAGCCAAGGCCCAAATCTTTGATCAGTTTCTTCATGTCTTTGGAAGATTGAGGGATTTTCGCAAACGGGAACATTTCTCTCAAAAACTCTAACAACATTGTCAAAGAGTTTCCGGTCCACCCTCCCAAACATTTTAAGTGAAAAAGACGAATACAGAAAGACAGTTTTGAAAATTTGGATCCCTCATACAGTTCTTCATTCATTTCACCAAGTAACGTGTAGAACTTCGCCGCTTCTTCATTTGGCTGATCATCAGGTACACTTCTTCCCCTTTCGGTGAAAGTATTTCCACCAAAATTATAATCATCGGTTGCACCCAAATCAAGTGGAAATGACTGCAAACCATCACCGCGCATATTAAATGCATCCCGCAACATGCCATCCATGTCATCTTCTCCAACATTCTGATTGTAAACACTAAGAGAATAACCCAGATTCATCGATGAAGAGGCTCCACTAGATGTACACTCTCCATGCAAAATCCATTTTTTATACCCCCGAACAAAGCCATCAACAACTAGATGTTCGTAGACAACTTCACGATAATGCCAATTGATATTGCAACACTTCTTACACGGGCAAAGAATCATATTCTCTTGGCTTGCATTCTAAAATGCGAAATTTAGAAAAGTTTCTACTCCATATCGATAGCCGTTGCTTACCCTTGACAAATTCATCCAAGATCTATCCATTTCGTAGTTGTTGAAGTCTAAAGTTGACAATAAATTACACGGCTAAATTGTTAATTTATAATTTATGTAAGTAATGATATGATATATATAAATGAGTACTATGTAAGTTATGTAAATTATGTAAGTTATAAAGTTTGATCTTAAAATTATGTAAGTTATGTATTACGTAAGTTATGAAATTTGATGAAAGTTATGAAATTTGATCTTTAAACTAAATGCTTTTAAGGAAATTATTACATTAAACTACATGTATTATGTAAGTTATGTGAGTTATGTAAGTTATGTAAGTTATGTATGTTATGTGAGTTATGTAAGTTATGTATGTTATGTGAGTTATGCCAATTATGTAACTAATGAGTAACAAAAAATAAATTTTCATTTTAAGAAGATTTTAAATTACTTTTTTTAAAAAAGAATTCGATTTTTATATTAAAAAATATTTAAATAATGATCATTATTATTATTATATTGATAAAAAATTATAAGTTTTAAAAACATCTAAAAATATTAAATGTTAAAATCAAACATTATTAATATAAAAAATTAGTAATTTGATTTTTATATTAAAATGTTTTTAAATAATGAAAAAACCATAAAAAAAAGTAAATAACTTAAAAAAGTAATTAATGAGTAACCAAAAAAAATTTTCATTTTGCGAAGTTTTTAAATTACTTTTTTTTAAAAAAAGAATTCGATTTTTTTATTAAAAAAGAATTCAATTTTTATATTAAAAAATAATTTTATGTTGGGGGTTTGAATAAAACAAAAACGATTTCTAAAAAGAAATTTAATTCTACCATATTAAAATATTTAAGATGTTGGTATCAAATTATAAACCAATGTTGTTTTCATAAAATATCAGAAGCTTAATCACTATCAAAATATTCATGGATCATAATTTGTTTGTTATCTTAATTCGATTTTTATATTAAAAAGAAACCGTAAGAAAACTATCTCGAAATGCTTAACATCACATTTTAGATCCCAAACCCAAATGGATGATGAGCTAAGCTGAATATATTGCTTGAGTACCAGTTGAAACAATATAATAAATGACATTTTGGACAACAATTTGGACAGAAATTATGTAAGATTCATCATACGTGGCATTGTTACACACAGGAAGGATCCATTATATCTTACAATGAGATATAAGGCAACCCGTTAGGTTTCGACCTATATACTTTGAATCTTTTTTTTTTTGGACAGCAATATAATAAGCGGCATATATACCAACCAAGCGGGATAATAAACAGCAATTTGGACCAATTTGGATGAGAAATTATGTAAGATTCATCATACGTGGCATTGTTACACCTGGGGAGGATCCATTATATCTTACAATGAGATATAAGGCAACCCGTTAGGTTTCCAGCCTATATACTTTGAATCTTTTTTTTTTGGAGAGCAATATAGTAAACAGCATATATACCAACCAAGCACGATAATAAACAGAAATTTGGACCGCAATTTGGACAAATTCATCATGATATAACTCTTACTGATCAGAATTTTGAACTAAAACGTACCTTAATAATTTCAAGAAGCTGGTCTACTCCACTCTCAACAACAAACAGAGGCTGCACTCAGAAATACAAACAACATTAACCCACTAATACTTAAAAAAAAAAAGAACAGAATATAAAAATAATATCAAACAACATTAAAGGTAAAAAATAAAATTTTATGGATTGACAGCAAAGGTTTGTAAAACTGTCCCACCATAGATGCTTTGTTATTCTGTGCTATGTAAGGATTTTAAGTGTTTGAAAAATTGATAGTATCATTTCACATTCAGTTGGTTATTATTACCATTTTACTCCTTTCTTCTATACATGACTTAACTTTGCATGTAATAAACCACCACATTCAAAGCAATGCAAAGTTAAATAATAGATGTTTTAACTCAGTTTCATATCTAATTAGACAATGAGGAGAAGCAAGTTAATTTATAAGGATGTGGAGATTATTAGTAGTCGTTGCAATTGCAGTGTGAGATAACAAGCCAGTTAAAAAAAATCTAGCAGAAAATAAGGCTAACAACAGCATCATTTATAAGAATAACACCCATAACAGATACTTTACCTTGAAGAAAATGTTGTATCTTTTACACGAACCCAACTATTCCTGATGCGGCCAAGTATCGGAAACTCTGCTATTCCAAGTGTTTGTGCTCTCTGTTAACCAGACGATTAAATGTCAGATGGTTCAATCACACAACTCTTATACAAATAAAGGAAACCCTACATAATGAACCAAAAAGAAACCTTTCCTGCAGCAACAGTCATGGAGAATAAAACAGAAGTTAATTTTTCATTTACCTCAATAAGATATGGCAAATCAAACTTGCAAATGTTATATCCAATTATAATATCAGGGTCCACTTCACGGATAAATTCCTGCAAGCAAAACCTTCTCATTAAAAAAGGTGCAGTGTAAGCAAAAGAAACATTTTCTTCTAATACGAGATTGATGTGAGATTGTCTATGTTCTTCAAGGAACCGGTTTTGTAAAATGGAAATTTATCATAATATCAGCTCAAGAGCCACTGACACTTAAAGAAGTAGGTTGCTAGACATATACTTAGGGTTACTGATAATATTTTGATAATTTCTGTAGTGCTTAGGTGAATTGCAGAAAAGACAACTTTATATTTGCATTAAAAAATATAATACCGACTACATAAATATATATTTATATAAAACAATCACTTCATATAGCATAATGAATTCATAAAACTTCATATAGAAGACTTTACAATAAAAAACTTTATATAGCATAATGAATTCATTAAAAAAGAAGAAGAAAGAAACACATGAAAAGGCTTACGCGAAGGGGGATAGCCTCCAGCTGATTCGAACTAATGAACTAATCTCGACCAAAAAAAAAAGTTACAATCCCAAAAACTATAACCAAATTAAGGATAAAAAAATAAATCAAGGTTGCAATTACCTTGCAGATTACTATCTCAAATTTGGCAAAAATCCAAGAAGTTATGCGTTCTATCTCCAGGAACCAAATAGCATAGAATTATAAATCTCAATATTGAATCGTGAAAAGAAATACTGAACGAATCAATGCTTTAAGCTCTTTACAGAAAAAAAAATATAGACAAGATCGAAAAATTCATCATAATTGTAGCACTTTTCCTTAAAATGTTGGTGTATGATATAAAAAATATAAGTAGTACTTTTCCTTAAAATGTTCCACAAAACAAGTATAGTCAAATGAACTGATATTCTTGTGAAACAATACATTACCTTACTATCATCAACAAGCTCCACCAACTGAGGTGTTTTCTTCAAGTTGAGGAGTGCATACAGTTGTATCTAAAATAAACATAGTTTTTTAGCAAGAATGGCCTATGCCATTTTAAGTATCAAGGTTGCAAAATTTTAATTGCTTTCGATTAGACAATAATTTGAGAGATCAAGTTACCTTTATAATTTGAGAAATCAATCCAAGCACAAGATGTCTCTGTAAAAGGAACCCGAGATGATATCATTCTCGCTAATCATTTTCAAAGTATGTACTTTAAATAATTTCAGTAAGAGGTGATCAAACAAAACATGTCCTGGAAAGTAAAGTTTCACAGTGGAACGGGAGTGAAGCAAGAATAAGAAAGGGTTTAGATTTTGGTTTAGCATTAATAACAGATAAATGCTCTACCTAGTCCAGGCCAAATATGAGAAGACACCAATCATTGTATTGGAAAACAGTTAATAAGTGAAGAGAATAGCATTAAAGATTGCCACATTGGTAAAGAACCAAAAAAGGGGTTTGAAAGGAACTCAGAGTATAGTTCAAACCACTGATACACAACAGATACTTAAAGCATAAGTATCTCAATTAATAAAGAAAATAATGAATAAATTTGATGTATAACCTTGAGCAAAAATGCATGGGTGTCAATGTCAGTCTGTACATCACCAGTCTCATAATCGCTTTTGTTCTTCAAATATGAAAACCCAACACCGACCGGAGAATCTAAATATATAATGTTAGAGACCTAAAAGAAAAAGACAACTGTGAATATGATATCTTTACCACAATGGGGAAACGAACATAAAAAAATCAAACATCTCCCTTTTATCCCATAAAACAAACGTGAAAAATTACAACCTTGGACCAACTATAGGGATTGAGATTTAGTTGGGGCAAACTCTCATTTGCCTTTGCTGCTTCAAAATTGAAAGGCCCTGTTAATTCAAAGCAATTATTATAAATTTGACAAAACAGGAACAACTGAGTTACTATAGGGGATCCCTAATACTCCAGTAAATAAATTGCAGAACTTTTACCTTTCCACCACTTGTTGTTCAAGTAAATAATTTCAAAGTCTAGAAACCCAAATAAGCAGATTATTGTAAACCCTAAGGTAAATTTGAAATTTGGGGGACGACATACAAAATTCTAAAAAACAATAAATAAATACCTGATGGGGGGAAGTAATCAATTTGGGGAAGTATTTCACACCAGAATCGAATAAGAAATTAGGGATTTGGAGGGGAATTGTAAAGGGGGATGGACAAATTATGGATTTCGGGAGTTAGAAAAAATGGGGAACAGACGAAATGACTTAAGGTTTTTGAGTAATTAAAATGGATGTAAAAAGAACGACGCCATTTCTGTAAAATTTATCCCTATTGCGGCGCTTTTAAATAAATGCCACTAAATAAATTATCAAAAACGCAGTCGTTTTTTCTCAAATTTGTGGCATTTTGGGCAAAAACGCCACTAATAACATCAGTAAAACGAACATATTTGTGGCATTTTATTAAAGGCGCCACTAATAAGAACGGAAAACGGTGTCGTTTCCTTAACGCGTAATACATATTTGCGGCGTTTTTACTAAAGCGCCACTAATAACAAATCACCAAAACGGCACCGTTTTGTAAACACTTGATATATATTAGCGGCGTTTTTTGGCTAAAACGCAGGTAAAACACAACCTTTTGCGGCGTTTTGATGAAAACACCACTAAATATTCAGCAGAAAACGACATCGTTCAGTAATTTTTCATCTATTACCGGCGTTTTTATGAAAAACGCCACTAATGCTAACTTATTAGTATTGTTTTTACTTATTAGATTTATTCTTTAATAAATAACTTATTAGGTTTATGAAAAATAGATATTCATTTACTTATAAATATTTTTTAGTTTTGTATATATTTTTATAGAAATTAAACATTCAAATATATATATTTTTCTAAGTTTTTTAGGTTTTTAAATTTTTGTGTTTTTAAGAATAAAGATTAAATTAACAGAATGTGTAAAGTTATGGGTTAAATTTGTTGAATTTTTAAAATTAAGATTAAATTGATAGAATCTGCAAACATTAACTTTAATTAAATTTCGATCAGGTTTGTGCGTAAAATAGAGAATAGTTAGGTAATTATTTTTATAATTTTTGATTTATTATAATTTATTTATTACAGCAAAATCAAATTTTATGATTTATTATAATTTCTAAATTATAATAAACTTTTTAATCAATATTAAGTGCTTCCACTAATTATTATAAACATAAGATTTTACATTAATATCTACATGTATACACATCAATATATATCCCTATGAAATAAAGTTTCAAGGTTTAGAGTTTTTAGGGTTTAATATTTTGGGGTTTAATGGTTAATGGTTTAGTGTTTGTAGTTTAGGGGTTTATGGTCGAGTATTTAGAGTTATGATTTAGGGTTTAGAATCTAGATCTAAGGTTTATAGTTTAGGGTTTAGACTATTTAGGGTTTAGGGTTTATGGATAAACAGATGCACAATCATATTTTTATAGCATATATTTTTATAATTTTTTAATGATTAAATCAAATTTGATATCCTGTCTTCATTCGATAAACCCTAAACCCGTGAACCTTAAACCATACACCCACAAACCCATAAACCCATAAACCCAAGCCATAACTAACCCTAATCCTAAGACTAACCGTAAACCATAAACTCTAAACACTAAATCTTGAAATACTGAACTCGAAACCCTAGTCAGCCCATACAAACCACTAAAGTACCCTTAATTATATCCTTAAACCCTAAATTATTTAGATAAATTTTGAATATTATATATTCTTTCAATGTTTTAAGAAATTTAAATAACATTTTCAATTTACTAATTAATTTTGTTTCTCTACAGATGCATGGGTTACCAATTTTTTTAATTTTAATATATATAAAGCTTATCTATTATCTTTTAAATAATTTAAACTATAATTATAATTTTAATATATATAAGAAATTAAATAATTTAAACTATAATATATATATATAAAGTCTGTTTTCTTGTAGTGGCTAAACCCTAAATATAAATTTTATAAGGGACAAAAGTAATTAAAATAGAATGTTAATGCTTACATAGACCCTAAAATAAATTATTTTTTTTATTAATAACCCTAACCCCTAAAGCCTAATAGCCAACCCCTAAAATCATAACCCTTAAATTAATTATTTTTGCGGCGTTTTTAAAAAAAAATGCAGCTAATGACATACTTTTTGTGGCGTTTAACAACAAACGCCACTAATTCTCGATCTACCAACTATAGCTCAACTAAAAAACGTCGTCGTATTGATTAACATTTTTGCGGCGTTTTTGGCGAAGCGCCACTAATACTCATCATTTAGCGGCGTTTTTAAAGAAGCGCTACTAATGCTCAGATCTTTAGCGGCGTTTTTACAAAAGCGCCGCTAATGTTCATATCTTTAGCGGCGTTTTTGCAGAAGCGCCGCTAATGTTCATATCTTTAGCGGCGTTTTTGCAGAAGCGCCGCTAATGTTCATATCTTTAGCGGCGTTTTTGCAGAAGCGCCGCTAATGCTCAGGTCTTTAGCGGCGTTTTTGTATAAGCGCCGCTAATGCTCTTATCTTTAGCGGCGTTCGGGGAAAAAATGCCTCTATTTCTCCTTTTTAGCGGCGTTTGGGATAAAAACGCCGCTATTGCTCAACTTTTTGCGGCGTTGTCTTCAAAACGCCGCTAATGTATAATATTTGCGGCGTTTTTCATCAAAACGCCACTAAAAACACCGCTAAAAGTCTGTTTTGGTGTAGTGTGTGAATAAGTCAGTATGTGGCTTAAGGGAACACGGCCTGAGCACACGGGCGTGCTTGGTGGCCGTGTGGAGAAGTCAGAATGCTTGCTCTGTTTTGCACGGCTTAGACACATGGTGGTGTTCGGTGACCAGTGTGGGGCACACGGCCCGGTTTACAGGCGTGTGACCTCAACAGAACTTGGTGAATATTTGAAATTTTGAAAACTTTTGTAAGTGTTCGGTTTAGTCCCGACCCTATTCTAGCATGTGTTTAAGGTCTTGTAGACCTCAATAAGGGACCATATGGTTGATAATGAGTATAGTTGATGGATGAATGACTTAGTGTCGTGTAATGGTTATGTAATGATTTGATTAATCGGTAATGCCTCTTAACCCTATTCCGGCGACAATTTCGGGTTAGGGGTGTTACAGTCCATCTGTGCAATAACGGCCTGTATCTTTATCTGCCACAACGCGGATCTGGTGTTGCGATCCAACAGCGAAATTTCATACTTCAAAGACGCCATTACCGTGATTGAGATGAACAACCTAGCTCAGATACCAATTTGTAAAAATAAAATGTCGGTAATGACAATATATCACAAAAAAAAAAAGAGAAATAAAAATAAAGAACACACAGATTTTTACGTGGAAACCCTTTCGGGAAAAAAACCACGGGCAGAGGAGAAGAAAATTCACTATATCGAATTCGAATGATTACAAGAGTAATAGACTATGTCTATTTATATGCTTGTAAAATCATATTCTAATAGGAATGTAGTAAGATTGAAACACCTTATTCTAATCAATATAAAATAGATGGAGTTTAATAAGGTTTAAAAAAAACCTTATTCTAAAATAAAATAAAAGAAGTATAGTTCTATATGGATTTTAATTTTATTTTATTTTACCACTGTATTTTATTTAAATAAGGATTCGGGTCACTCAATTCTAACAATTTTTAATATGTTGATAATTACTAGGTTTAATTAGATGAATAAAATTTTAATATGATGTTTAATTATAAGATCATAAGTTACATAAATAAAGAACAAAACATGATAATGACTAAGTATAATAAAATAATGAATTGGTTGTGTTTATTGAGTAATATGTAGTAAAGAATATGAAAGAGAAATGAGAAAAAGATAAATAGCATGTAAAAAGACTAAATTGTAAAGGATATAAAAGTTGATGGAATTATATATATACATATGTTACATGTAAGTGTACATGAAGAGAAATATGTGAAAGAATGATATGTGAAATGATATGGTAATATTGTGAATGTGTTTGATGAAACACGAGAAAGACAAGGAATGAATTGTAAGATAAGTAAAAATGATATGTGAATGTGAAAAGAAGAATTTGTGATGAAATATGGAAATTATACTAAGAAATAAAATATGTTACATGTGTTATTGGAAGTGAAAGATATTGTTACATGAATTGTTGTTATGAGGACTAAATTGTAAAGTATGCAAAAGTGACGTGTGAATGATATGATTTACCCAAGTAGACGAGATAAGAACTATTGGGATATTAGTGGCATGCCATTAAGGAACCTTAATGCGCGCTCTAACTATTAGCATGTCAGTGCTCTTTGTTTAGCATATGAGTGCTTTCTGATCAGCCATTAGTGTTTTCTGTTTGCCTGCTTCAGTGGTGTCCTGTTACTAGCTTCGGCGGTGTCTCGTTTAGTTTCGTATATCTTAAGTGATCTGTTAAGTCTACTGAGCCTCTGTTAAAAGGTAAATGACTTCTTCTGTTACAAGATAAAAGAATGAAATACTATATCTGTAAAATGAAGATAAAAGTAAATTAAATATATTGTATTCAGATTAAATTGTACTTGACAAATAATAGTAACAGATGAAAAGAGACGATAATTTGATGATAAGTTATGAGATTATCAATGAATACAAATTCTAAATGAAATGTCGTAGTGTTAAACTAAAATGTAAAAAGATTAAATTTGTTGAAAGGGATCTAATTGTAAATTCGATAAATATATAGTAATAGATGAAATAAAGTGACAATAAAGTGGAGAATTACAAGATAACGATAAAAAAATAGGTCATTTAATGACTTTGTGTAAATTTTAATTAATAATTAAGTTTTATGATAACTAAAATGGTAATTAAATTTCTAGTTGTACTTACTAAGCTTGTAAAAGTTTAACGCGTGTTTTATACGAGTAGGTAAAGAGAAGCAAGTAAAAGACCCTGTGGATAAGCCACATCTCATCATATCAGCACATTAGTGGACCCAAGGAAAGGGTAAAGTTTTATTTTCTATTAATTCGATAAATGGCATGTACTAAGAATGTGTAATGGTTGACAAGTTTGAGGGGCTAAAGTGTAAAAATTGTATTTGTTCAAAATTTATGGTAAAGCTTATAAGTTTATGAGTAGCATGCTAGCTGATGAGTAATTGTGATTGAAAGGTATAATTAATATGTGAATTAAATTGGATTAATGTCAAATGAACAGGGCCTAAAATAGGTAAAATATGAAGAACTAATATGGTAAATTAACCGTGGCTTAAAATAAAACATCGAATGTCAATTTAGTATCAATACCAAGCTCAACGTACTGATACTTTGAAGGAAGTATCGATACCTTGGACATGGTATCGATACTTAGGGGTATTTTCTTGATTTTTCGAACATCAAAGCTCAAAACGGTATCGGTACAACACAAGGGTATCGATACCCAAGCAAAGGTATCGATACTCTATTGAAAGTATCGATACTTGGGCTCTCTTTTGGACAAAAAGTGATTTTTGAAACGAATTTTTATTGAAAATTTTATCCAGTTTGGTCCGATGCTGCTATAACATAATAATAACACATTAATAAGTTTAAATGTGAATGGAAAAGGGTTCAAACAAATGAATTTAGTCAGGGTTACTCTGGCACCAAATTTGACATTCCTATACTTGACTCAGTAGTTGGGTCGGGTATAAGGGTATTACTGTTTGTTACGCTAACATCGAATTCGGTCAACTCTACTGAAATATTTCTAATAGTTACTAATGCAGTACATATGTAAGAATGCGTTGATTCAAGATCAATCATAACATGTACAGTAAAATCGAAAAGAGAAAATGCACAAACTATGACATCGAAAAAGAATGTATTTCATGATGTGAATATGTTTATGAAATGATTGTATATTTAAATGGTTTATTTACTATTTATTTGACGTTAGTTGCTCCGACAACGGTTGTGGCATCCGGTAGCTCGGACCCGGCGATCGGGTCGGGCGAGGAGTGTTACATAATAAGTATTATGTTGTTTGGTTGATTGAATGTAATGGATAAGTAATAGTATTGCATTGTTTGGTTGGTTGAAATAAAGTTATGAAATAGAAAAGGAATAAGTGCAAAAAGAATGATTACCCCTTAAGTAAAAAATGTTTTATTTGTATTATTAAATAATTATTTTATAAATTTTATTTTATTATATTTAATAAAAAATATACAATAAATTAATAAAAAATTATAAATAAAATTTGATGATAACTAAAATATATAAATATTGGATTAATTTTTCTTAAATATAATTGAAAATATTATTTGTTAGGTATTAAAAACAATATTTTTTTAAATATGATTTCTTTAATTCAATTGTATCTTTTTTTCTTTCAAAAGCAACCGTAAGTCCCCTCCTCTTTCTTTTTCTCTCATGCAAGCCCAAATAACATAAGCTATTTGCAGTCATTTTCATCACCATCTACTATCGTTAATAACCCTACAACAGTACCAAAGTTGACCCATAGGTTTTGCTCAAACCTGGCTTTTTTATTGTCTCAATTAAGTTTTTTCCCAAAACATGAGAAAAATGCAAACCTACAAAGTGAACTCACAACAATCTCTTATATTTTTCTCCATCCTCAATGGCACCAAAAACCTCTCTTTTTATATATGTTCATCCTTTCCTTATTCTTTTCATTGCCACCAAATTTGAAGTTTAAATCTCACTTAAAACTCAAAATTTGATGAGATAAAAAGTTTGTCTCTCCTCCATTTTTCTGTTTTTGATGTTGTCTCTTCTATCCATTTATTATGAAATTTTGGTTTAGTTTTTTTTTTAGATGATTGATTTGTTTACGAGTAATTTTAAAGAAAAAAAAAATACCTATTTCGGGTTGTCGTTAAATAGCTATTCAAAGGTAGATGTGAAAAATGGCTATACAGGGACATTGCTGCTTAGCCTCATAATAATCATTCGGCTTAATCAACATTCAGCTAACCAAACACTAACACAACTGTAACGAGTTGAATATGCCTTAAATGACTAAGTCATTCCGTTGAACCAAAAATGGCATTAGTATCTTTATTTTTACATGAAACTTTTAGTTAAAAAAATAAAAAGAAGACGGAATTGTTAATTCATGAGAAAGCTTAAAACAATTTGAGAAAAGAAATAAAGTGAATGCACAAGCCAATAAAGAGCACAAACAAAGCTGTTCAAGCTTTGATGTTAGGTGTGGGTGCATAGGAGGAAAGAGAGGTTTCCTTATACAAAAAAATTAAAAGATGATGTTAGAGGAGGTGGTCCTTTCAAAGTTTAGGAAAAGATCAACGACAACTTTTACAAGATTGAGTTGCTAGGTGAGCATGGAGTTAGTGTTATTTTTAATGATTTTTTATTTTATTTTTCTCCTTTCGGCATGGATGCATATTTGAGGACAAACATTTTGAAAGAAGGGAGAATAAGACGAACTCCTTCGATTACGATATCCAAACAAAGTAGTTGAAGTTGCAAGCTTTATGCAAGAATTTATCTCTAAATAACTTGAAAAAGCTTGTGGAACATCAAAAGAGGTCAAGTAAAATAATTTCATTAAAGAAAGCCAAGTGATAAGAGTAGATAGTAGGTAGAATTTGAAGCTGAGATATTAGAATTGAGATGAGGTGAGAGTTTCCTCTAATGAATATGAAACAGATTAAATGGCAAGCATTTCTGCCAATTGGCCTGTTGCACAAACTTTAACGTGCCCAAAGATATCTCATCTTCCCTATCCAACTTAATGTAATCTTTAAAGACATGGAGTAATAAAATATTTTAATACCCATCACCATTGGTTTCATATTTCACGTGTCCACTTTATTGATTCTCATGCATTTGTATTTAATTTCTTAGGTATTATAATATTTGTTATCTTTACTTTTATACCTGCCTCCTCTCCCTTCTGCTATTCATCGATAATGATAGTAAAATAGTCGCAAAGTAATAAAAATATAAATTTTACGTGAAAATCCCATATAGAACAATAAATTCACTAATACTAAAAATATAATAATACAAGAGATTTTCTGTTACACTCATTTTAAGGGTTAAGCAACCCTTTTATAATCAACATCTAGTAGAAGAAATTATAGTCTTATATGGATTCAACTTGTGCGGCAAGGTCTGTACCATGGTGCCTCCACCCCGCACCCCCAATCGAGTTTAGTGGTGAATAGAGATCTATAGGAGCGAAGGACCAAGGGTCGAATTTTGCCTCTCTATGTTAATTTTTTTTACAAATGAGTTACAATTTAAAATTTTCAGAACAAGATTCGTGGCATATGTTTGATTGGATGTAATGTGGTTCTTCTTCCAAAATTTTAAACCTCCCCCAAATTTATCCATTTGCTTCTTATTGTATCGTTTTGCGGTTTGGGGATATACATTAATTTTATAGTAGAAGAAGTTAATATTCTCTAGAAGTAGTAATATCATACCAATATATACATGAAAATTATTAAATAAATAAAAAAACCAGTATATTTTATATATATAGGAAAAGATAAATAAAGTATAGACATGAACAGGGAATGACAGGGCATCAAACGAAGCTTTCTTATATTCTTTGGCTACCAACTTTTCGGGAATCTTCTGTTTGGAATGCATGTTGTTTTGATTAAAACCAGCATTATATATAGGCAAATAAAGGCAACCAAACCAAACCCATTGACCCACACGAGTTCATTTTTGACTCATCTCCCACTCACAACCGAGTCAACTCAGCTTCAACAAAACTCATTTCAATCTAACACATCTGCTAACATCTCCTTCAGCAGCACTACTTTCCCCGTCGAAACATGGCTATTATCATCTTCACCTTGTCGGGTTGAATAAACGGCTGACCTTCTGCAATATTCCCCACTCAGCTTTCGCCGCCTCTTGAGTTGAACCAAGTACTGTATGACGCTATTCCAGGCTGTTATACTTCTGACCGGTTCAATGGAACAAGTCTCCATTGCCACAATGATTTCTCCGATTGAAGGACGGCGCTCTTCCTTGTCTGATAAACAACGTGATGCCACGCTTAATATTCTCCTTATCCTGCTTTCCATGCACATCGGAAATGGAATCCTGGAGTCGCAGATTTCCACCACCCTTTGCTTTTTCACTAAAGGAATTGCCCATTCAACAATGGAAGCCGGTGCTTTAGTGACATCAATTACCTTTCTGCAACTAATGATCTCTAACAAAACTACCCCAAAACTAAACACGTCGTTTTTAGTGCTTAGTTTATTAGGGGCGGTGTACGAAGGGTCCAAGTACCCGATCGTACCTGCTGGTTGAGTGGCCTGACTCAGCGAGTCTGCCGGCGAGATGGCGAGTCCGAAATCACACAACTTAGCAGTCCAGTTTGAATCAAACAAAATATTAGCAGATTTAATATCCCTATGGATAACCAAAGGCTTGCTTTCGTGAAGGAACTGAACCGCCCTTGCGATTTGCAGAGCGATCTCTACACGTTGAGGCCAAGAAGGAGGGGTGGCTGCAACGTGTAGTAAATCATGCAAAGAACCATTAGGCATCAACTCCATCACCAAAAGCTTGTCGTTCTGGACCGAGTCATGACTCGCTCCGAGAAAGCTGATGACGTTACAACTTTGACGTAAAGATGAGAGTATAGATATTTCATTTTCTAGCTTCTTCAAGTTGTCACGTTGTGCCTCAACACCATTGATAGATGACCTCTTCACCGCTACTACTCGGTTGTCCTGAAGAACACCTTGATACACCGCTCCATGGCTGCCTTTGCCAATCAGTCTTGACGGACAGAAACTTTGGGTCGCTTTCACAAGCTGTTCATAACCAAACTCCACCATTTTTTTCTTGCACCCTGTTGATTAGTTTATATCCAAAGTATAAGGTTTAATTAGAGGTGAGAAGACTGAAAATGGTATTGGATGAATAAGTAAAGAAAAAGGAGATGGATAAAGAGGCTTTGGAGGAGGCATCAAAAGGAGAAAAAATATAATGGATGAATTATTGAGAGAAGAAAAAGGTAAAAGTCATCAAGGAAAGAGAAAGAAGAAATGGAACAAGTCCTAGTTAAAAGAGAAGTGATCTGACATGGAGGGATGAGCTGCTCATCCATTATAGCTCCTTCTTGGGTCCCTCCCCCCCTTTTTTTTCCTTTTCCAAATCTAAATCAACATATATGATGAATGACATTGCCAACATTTTCAATGATTTTCTTTTATATATATGAGTTGAGTTGGAATAAGAAGCTAGCGTGACTGAGTTGAAAAACCTGAATTTTCATTGAATTGACCCTAACGTATCAACCAAAGCTATTGACTTTCTAGACCACATAATCACAAATTTTATCCGTATATATATCGTGTTGTGTATTCTATTTCTAGGGAATCTAACACACACTATATATAAAGATATCTTTAATGAAAAGAAAGTATATAATGAAAAGAAAGAAAGTATATAGGTGAAAATAAAGTGTTTTTAAAAAACAAAATAACACATGCAAGTGATTCGAATTCTATGTATAGAATAGTTGTTGATTGAGTCTTAGTTCAGTTGATATGATATTATTAAAAATATAGGAGGAAATTGGTTCGAGCGCGTTGAAACAGATTATCCTTTTATTTATGATCAAAATTTATAATGAGATTATTTAATAAAAATAAAGCAATAATTACTTTTAAAAAATACTTTTAATAAATAAAGTTTACAATATGACATTCATTTTAGAGTATGATAAAAATATTAAATTTAAAGAATAATTAGGGTTATAAACCATGTTTTTATTTCATATAGCTTAGGTCAGGTGCCTGCCTTGGGTGCCCCATCTCTCTTTTACCTTTTGGAACCCTCGAGATAATCACCACATATACACGAGGTAATAAAATAACCCCTAATAAAAAAGTAAAATAAGAGAAAGAGATCAACAATATTCGAATTGAAGCATGGCAAAGAATCTAAAAAAGAGACAAGCTAAAAATCAACTATCTGATTTTCTTTTCTTTCTTTTTTTTTTTGTTTAATTTTTTGGTAAGATTTCAACAAAACATTTTTTTGTTGGAATATATATTGAAGAAAAAAAGATTTTATGAAACCGGATATTATGTCATTTGTATTTCTTTTGAAGAATTTAATGCTATTCTAGTATTTTCATCTTAAATTTTAACACATCATGTTGGATTTAAATTTTTTTTCAAAATAAAAATGCTAAAATTTAAGATGAAAATGTTAAAATGACATTAAATTATTGGAAAAAATGATATTATTTTCAAGATATTTCAATTTCATACAATTCTTTCTCATATATTCAAACAGAAATTGAACCAAATTTAGATAGTTTATGCATTAATTTTTTTTTTCAAAAAACTAATATAGATAGCTTGATTTTATTTTTGCAATGATATTATTTATTAGCATAAAATATATAATTTTTTTACTTACTACTAGAAATCATGTATTTAGGATACAAATGTACATTTAAAAATAACATATAATAAATAATAAAATATAATATTTGAAATTAGTAATAATAATAATAACACATGCAATATGTACGAAATTAAAATAAAAAAATAAAAAAAAGTTTAAATTGTAAGTAAAAGGAATTTAAATAGGTAAATACATCAGATCAAAAATATTAAATGGATTCCAATTGTTTAACAGGATATTGTTATTTTTCTTAAGTTGGTGTCAAGTTGACTTATGACACTGAACTCAAGTTACGATTGACTCATAGGTAAAGTTGAAATGTTATTGATGTTGATGCCATGAGTTCAAATCTCATCATTTGCAATATTTTTATTAATTTTATTTAAAATGTACAAAGACAAAAGTATCATTGTAAGAATATAACTTATTCCAAATGTGTAACGATAGTTTAGTAATTTTTCCAACAAAGTTAGTGTCCAATTTAAATAATAGTATTGTAACACCCTTTATAGGAGTCTAATTTCTAGATTGAGCAAGAGATATCACATTCAGTTACCTATAACACTTCTCAACTTTTACACATGCTTTGGGCTTCATTTAGGCCTTATATGACACTTAAAACCATTCCAGTGGTTCTACTATGTAGAGGGAGCATTCTGAGGCCTAAAAACAACATTTTCTTAGAGCAATGAAGCAAGTCTCGAGACTTGCGCCCTAAGTATTGAACTTGGGTTAGTTTTTATAAGTTTTTAGGTTCAAAGTTTGTAAGTGTCGATACTTATACCCCAAATATCAAGACTTAGATGCAATGTAGCTAAAGTCAAGCTTAAAGACACTTCAAAACATATCACTTCATACTTTAACCCTTCTCAATCATCCTCGATCATTGTTAGACCTCAAAGTACTCCAAAAGATCATTCAGATCATCATTGTAAGCACTAAATTTTGTCCGACTCAATTTCGTGGTTAATGTTCAAAATTTAAAAAAAATTGAAAAAATACAAAAATAAAAATTGCATTTTGACCCTTAAACTTTCCTTAAAGTACATTTTGACCCCTAAACTTTTCTTAAATTATATTTTAACCCTTAAACTTTCCTTAAATTATATTTTGACCCCCTAAACTTTTCCAAAATTACATTTGACCCCTAAACTCTTCCAAAATTACACTTTGACCCTGCTAGTTTTACTGCATTTGCGATTTGGTCCTTCTGACAGATTACATGATTTTGGGCACCTACCCTCGGTGATTTCCGGCCACCAGCCTAGGACATGGCTTCCCTTCCCCCTAGCCACCTAACACCTGCAAAAAAACAACCATAAAAGGGGTTCTTACCCCCCAAAAATCGGCCAAGGAAAAAAACCCCCAAAAAAAGAAGAGAAAAAAAGCAAAAGAAAAAGAAGAGAAAAAGAGAGAAAATAAGAAGAGAGAAGAAGAAGAAGAGGAGAGGGAGAGGGGGCATCGCACCACCGGAGGAGGAGACGGAGGCGTCGACGGCGGCGGTAGTTGGAGAAGAAGAAGGGAGAGGAAGAAGGAAGAAGAAGAAGAAGAAAGAAGAAGAAGAAGAAAGAAAAAAAGAAAGGAAGAAAGGAAAGAAAAAAATAAAAAAATAATAATAATCAGTCGGGTCGGCCCGACCCAACCCACGACCCGCAACCCAACCCGTGCAACCCACACCACCAGCAGGCCCAAGCCCGACGCAGCAGCCTATCAAAAAAAAAAAAGGAGCAGGCCCAGTCAAGAAAAAAAAAAAAAAAAAAAAAAAGGAAAAGGTACACAAGCCCAACAAAGACCCAAATTTCAGCAGCCCAAGCCTATAACTTTGGGCTTTGGTACACTCTCAATCCATTTTGTTTTTTTAATCCACCTATTTAAATGTTGTTTCATTTCAATTAATTTAACATTTTTAACTTTTTTTGAAGTATTATTGTGTGATTTTAGTTATAAATTTTAATTTTTAATAAATTCATTTTTTTTTAAAAAAGGTAACGAATCGGTTTGACACTAAGTCATTGATTTCATCGCTATGTTGGGTGAATATCATCGGTTCGTGTTAAATACGATACGCCCTTTTAAAAAATCGAAAAGAATTAAAAAAATTCTCGGGTTTTTAAAATACAATGATTATTTTTGTGGTTATTTTTAAATTATTAAAATTTCGTTTTTAAAATGTATATAATACGATAATATGTAATTTATCAAAATTTTCGTGTTTCAAAAATTCTCGTGTTTTCAAAAATTCTCGTGTTTCAAAATTTTTCGTGTTCTTTAAAAAAAATTTGTGTTTTCAAAAATCCTCGGATTTAAAAAAATTCTCGAGTTTCAAAATTTTCGTGTTTTCAAAAATTTTCATGTTTTCAAAAGTTCTCGGGTTTCAAAAAAATTTCTCGAGTTTAAAAAATTTCGTGTTTTCAAAAAATTTCGTGTTTTCAAAAATTCTCATGCTTCAATTAGATCACGATTAAATATTAAATTGAACTCGTATTTTTTAAAATTAAGGCAATATGCGCTTAACGAGATACCAATTTTGGGCGTTGCGAGGGTGCTAATACATTTCTCGCACGTAACCGACTCCCGAACCCTATTTTTCTTTGGAATTTTGACGTAGACCTAAACTCCGCCTTTTTTTAAGAAAATTCAAAAAAATAATTTTTCTTTTAAAAAGAGGATTTATTAGGTGTCCGATCACACCTAGGAAAAAGGATCGGTGGCGACTCCCTTTTTTAATAAAATTGAAACTCTGTTTTCACATTTTCAATAATCGCTTCAATTAGCGCCCGTACTAAATTTTAGGTCGCTACAGCTGGCGACTTCGCTGGGGACATTTTTTTTGAGAGTCGAGTCTAGAATTAAACGCATGTTGTCAAAATTTTCGAAACTCCTTGTTCAAATTAATATTTACTCGTGATCCTTAAATTTTGTTTTTCGAAAAGTCATGCATTTGCATCATGTTGTAAATAGTTTTCTAACTTGTTTTATCTTTTTGTTTTTCAGCTCTAAGTTTTTATGGTTTTAGTTTTTTTTTTTTAGTTTTAAAATAAAAACGAAAAGGTTTGTGAGTTTCTCCCCACACACCGTGCTCTTGCATTTTTGCATAACATGAGCTCTCTACCCGGGCTCCGTCGCTTAAGTGGAAGTAAAAGCTAAGCCTTCGTGAGTTAACTCGTCCCTCCGCACAGGCTAGTGAATACTTCCGAGTTACATATGACTTATGCTTTCGTGAGTTAACTTGTCCCTCCGCATAGGCATAAGTAAATGTAATCCCTCGAATTGAGCTCGCGAGCCTATGATGGGCGATAACCGAGGCTCCATACTAGCCTTAGTAGGTGACGGTATGGACAATTCGAGTACCTTTCTAGAACCGAAACCGCATATAGTGAACCGTACGAGCCACCTAACTAGAGCCATGCCGAACCTTCGTCCGTTTAATAGTCACCAAAATAAGTACATGGGAGAAACGCTTCTTACCTTTTATTTCTTTTACATTTACACTTTTTATGCAAGGGAATTGGGTCCGTTTAATAAATTGTATCGGGTAGATTATCTGATGAGTATGTGGGGTAGGTTTTTGTAAAGCATGATGGGGCAAAAAAAACGTGGGTCGGTTTCACCAAAATACAAAATTGGATAGTTTAATTTGTTAGATTTTCCATAGTTTTTTTCTTCGTTTATACTTAGTACTAACCAAGGTTATTTGTCTTCATTTTTATTTTTCATCATGCATCATAGGCATCTTGTTAGGAAGGTGTTGATTATAGATTGGTTGCCAAAAACGGGTTTCTGATGGAGGAGTCAATTACGCAAGTAACTGAGAAGAATGCCGTAGTCCGAGACTAGTCTTTGAAAACCCAGAAAGTAAAAAGGGACAGTTTAAAGGAAGGATGTGTCTCCAATCTTCCCGAGCATGTGACTTCGAATGCTCGTCAGAATAACCTCAAAGACTTGACTAGGATCTGGAAACATTGGGATTCAGACACGAGGGGCATATTCACTGAAAAGTACGGGGATATAGTTCACTTGATCGCTGTCAACGTAGACTGATAAACCGAAATAGTAACATATTTTAATACCACATTTAGCATACTTTTGTATGATTTATCCCTTGATTTATGTAAAAACGTGCTCTTAATCCTTTCTTTTCATGTTTTATACTCAGGAAAGCACCCAAGAATAAAAATAACGAGAAACGGGCTCAAAACGGACCAAAATGGGCCAAAGAATAAATCGACACGGCCTAGACTAAAGCCCACATGGCCGTGCCTCCTCAAATATACTAGAACACGGCCTGATGTCGATCTACACGGCCGTGCCTTATTAACATAGTCTAACACGGCCTGGCCACGATTCACACGGGCGTGCGCCATGGCCATGCCCCTACCGTGGAGGAGAGTAATTTCACTCGGAAAATGATACTTAGGGGCAAAGAAACCTATTTCAAAAGCCTATATAAAGACCCTAGGTATAACCTAAAAGAGGGCGGTTAGCTAGGCCAAGGAGCCGAGCCGAAGAGGTCAGATTTGTGGGAAACTCTCAAGGGATAGCCAGTTGATCCATCTCCAGAAGCCGGAATTCTACTCGAGACGGAAGATCTCTCTTTCAATTCCTTCAGGGAGTTTTAGGGATTTCTTATGTTTTGTTTTATCTTTTCTTCTGAGATGTTTTTCTTTATTATTATGAACTAAACCCTTGAGATACGAAGGGGATGAAACCTAGATGAATCTTGTTATTGTTTTCTGAACTATATGATAAATACTTGATTTGTTCTTGATTATGTGTGCTTAATTCTTGTGTTGATATTTCGCGGATATTAATTCAAGTTGAATGTGCTTAATTCTTGTGTTGATATTTCGCGGATATTAATCTCTTGAGAAGGTGTCCGCACCATGGTTTACCCTTGTGGCTCCAAGTCTAAACTTTCTATAACGGTGTAAACCCCTCAACGAGGCAACTAATTGATTCAGCCACCGGTGGAACCCTGAACAATAGAACTCCTGAAGCAGCTTACGAGTTTATTGAAGAGATGTCACTGAATAACTATCAATGGCAGGTTACAAGGACCAAACAACAAAACCAGCCGGAGTTTTCAACATAGATGCAGTAACCATGCTATCAACACAACTAGAGATGATGAATAAAAAGCTTGATAGTTTGTGTTCTTCGTAGGTACATCCAGTAATGCAGTGCGACGTAAGTGGAACCGTGGCGAATCCTGAGTACCCATACTACCAACCGGGCACAGAGAGCGAACAGATGAAATATATAGGTAACAATTTCAGATCTAATAATCCTTATAGTAATAATTATAACCCAGGTTGGAGGAACCACCCAAATTTTTCATGGGGAGGTCAAGGAAATCAAGGAAATCAAAGACAATAACCTCCTCAAAATTTCCAAAATCAGCCTTATCCACAGGAGAAGAAGCCGAACCTTGAAGAGATGCTGACAAGATTCATGGCATCCACAGAAAACCGTCTCCAAGACACTGAAACCACCCTTAAGACCCAGCAAGCATCGATCAAAGGGATCGAGAGCCAAGTTAGGGAAGTCACTAAGTCAGTTGAGGAAGTTTCTAAGTCAGTTGGACAACTCGCGAAGCTGATGTCTAAACGATCGCAAGGGCGTCTACCAAGCAACACTAAGATTAATCCAAAGGAGCAAATCCAAGCCATAACAGCTTAAGAAAGTGAAGGATTAGACGAACCCAGTCCAATACAAGGAAACGAAGTAGAAAAAATTAAAGTTGAGGTAACACAAGAAAAACTAAAACCGGTAATCAAGGAGTACCAACCTCGCATACCATATCCCGAAGCGTTAACGAGAGACGACACAGAGGAACAGTTCGGTAAGTTTCTTAAACTTTTAAAGAAATTACATGTTAACTTACCGCTACTTGAAGCTCTTTCACAGATGCCAGATTCGAGAAAATTTTTAAAACATCTATTGACGAACAAACGCAAGTTAGACGAGGATCCACATATGGAATTAAACGCAGTATGCTCAGCAATTCTCCAAAATAGGCTACCACAAAAGCTAAAAGATCCAGGGATTTTTACAATTCCATGTTTAATTGGTAGACTAACTGTTGATAATACGTTAGCTGATTTAGGGGCAAGCATAAATGTCATGCCTTATAAATTGTTTAAACAATTAGGTCTAGGGAAACCCAAAAAAACTAGGATTAGCATTCAATTAGCTGATAAAACTGTTAGAATTCCTAGGGGTATTATTGAAGACATTCTTTCAAAAATTGACAAATTTGTTTTCCCAGTAGATTTTGTTGTCTTAGACATGGATGATGATAATTCGACTCCCTTAATTTTAGGAAGACCCTTTTTAGCAACTGCCAGGACTAAAATTGATATTGATGCAAGAGAACTCATACTTCGTGTAGGTAATGAGACGGTCACCCTCAAGGCTCTCGACTCAGCCAGAACATCGAGTAATCAAGGTGAGAACGTAAATTCTACTAGTAATCATTCGGTTAACCCTTATTTTCAGGAAGCACCACAAAAGAATACAACTGAACTCGATCCTAAACCCTATGCCAACAAGGAAGTAGTTCATGAAGATCGAAGGATTTAGATCGATGATCTAGGCAGTGGAAGACACACTTCAAGGAAAAATTAGGGATACGACGAAGAGCAGGAACCACACAAGGTAAAACCAGAAATAGCCCCAGAGAAGAGCTCATAGGAACAACAAACCACTTCAAAATAGGAGACCAGTGCATTGTTAGATAAGGCGAGATCTCGAATATCTCCTCAGGACCCTAACACAAACAAAGAAATACCTTTTAGGGTAACCAGTGTTTTCCCATACGGAACAGTCGAGGTAAGTAATCCTATTTTTGGTACTTTTACTATAAACGCATCTCGACTTAAACTTTTTCACGAGGATAAAATTGATAGCATGAGGAAGGACTTCCAACTCCTCAAACCACCCTGACAATGCAAACGAGAGGAGAGTCTAGTTTAAGACTTTAAACGAGCGCTTCTCGGGAGGTAACCCGAGCACTAACCCCATTAACTTTTACATTTTTATTTTTTCTTATTTATTTTATTTTATCATTTCTTTATAGAATCTAGCTTTAAACTAACCAAAAGTGCATATTTCCAGGCCACATGGCCTAGCACACGGCCGTGGCCGTGTGGATGCCCCTAATCGCCGTACTGACATGGCAGATGTGGTACGAGTCAGAGAGAATCAAATCTTCGAGTCACGGACTCCAACCACGCCCTACACGCGCGGCGAACGCCACGGCCGTGCGATGCGGCCGTGGACAACACTGACTTCTCACCAACGGGCGTGGCAATTAGTAAAACGGGCGTGGGTGAACCAACACGCCTATACACACGGCCGTGCGAGGTGGCCGTGTGAATCGACACGCCTAAGGAGCACGGGCGTGGGATTGTACCAGGTTTAAAAATCTATTTAACCCCTCTCCCTTCCTTCTTCTCCTACTAACTTTCAACCTTCAACTTTTCATTTTTTTTCCTACTCCTTTTCTCTATACCCTTGAGCTACACCAAAACAATGCCAAAGAAGCGGAAGAAGCCAAGCACAGTCTCCCTCACGAAGACCGATCTACATAAGTTCATGCCGGCCGCTTCAATCACTCGATGAGCCAAGGATATTTGAGGCCATTTAGTTTTTATTTCGTTTTTCTCTTTTGCTTCAATTTCCTTATCTTTACTTCTCTTCCGCTTAATTTAACTTATTTTACTTTAGTTTCTTGATTTTAGGTTCTAAAGGCTGCTAGGGAATCACACCACGACCACCACCATATCCCCAGCCTTAGAAATCACACCCAACAATAAGGACTCTACGGTCCATCCATCTTTTCTTTCAATTTTATTTCAATTTTTACTTTTCTTCACTTTAGCTTGCTTTTCTTTAATTATTTAATTAGTATAGTTTTAATTATTATTATTATATCCTGGCTAATCCTCCACGAGCTACCCAATTTCTTCATCTAGCGCAGGATCGTCATCCAGACCGACCCCTCTAACGTATTTTCCACATCCTCCAAGGATTTCATCCATAATTCAGGAAGTTTTACTTCTCCCCATATCTTATGATTTTAGTATTATTGTGTTATTATCTAACTTTGTACATTGAGGGCAATGTACATCTTAAGTGTGGGGGGGTGAACAACCTAAAAAGGTGCCTAACTTTTTTCATTATTCTCAAATTCCTGAAACTAGGTGCCAAACTTTTTGTATTATTCTCAAATCCCTGAATTATATCTTGTCTTTAAGTAATTTTATCATATTACCAATTAAGATGAAATTTCTGATGATTTATGATTTTTATTGATATGTTTTAGATTAAGTCATTGATAATTGTGCATTAATAATTAAATTTTAAGATACCAAATAATCAAGCATGATAAGTCCATTTTTTTCAATTAAAATTTGCTAGGTTGTTGAACTGAATTTAAATATTACTTTGAAGTTTGAAATTTACGAGGTTGATGTCAAAAATACCCATAATTTTTGTGAGTTTTTGAGCCTTATAGAGCATATATTCTTTTTCATGCTCACTTTATTGATTATGAGTATGTCAACATTGATTTGTTATTCTAGAACTTGCCTCGTTTATACATATCGAGACCACACCCATGATTTGATATATAGAGATGATTAAGGCATCTAGGTTTTAACCCACTAACTCCATTAAAAGCCTATCGTCACAATTAACCCCTAGTGAACCCCTTTTAATCCTAACAACCCTTTTTATTGACATAACCACTAATATTAACCCAAAACCCTCTGTATTTGTTATCACCATTCTTTTTCGACTTCCCTTATATCGAGATTTGATTTGATTAAGATACCTAATTATTTCATCTTAGCATATGAATAGATGTATTATATATATATATATATATATAAAAATATTCAGTATTAGTACGATGAAAGGCGAGCTTGTACAGTTAAAGTCTATTTATTGAAGAAGAAGCTCGTATTATTAGTTTAAAGTTTCAATCCATTATGTAATCATTCAGTTTATTATTTCTAGTTAGGTAATTTATCGATTCAATCTCGATTCTAACCTTCTAATTCAGCCTCTATCCACACCTTAACCCTAGCCCCGTTACAAGCTTAATTAAAGACCTTTTGATTTGTGCATCATCTCATATTACAATGGTGGAGACTTGATTTTCAGGCAAGCCTATGGGATTAAATTTTCATGTTCGACTTTTGAGTGCCTAAATTTTGAACCTTAAACACTTTGAGTGATTTGAGTGAATCTTTTGTGAGGATGTCAATCCTTGTCGGTTTTGAATTAAAGGTAATTATTTAGATAAGGGGAGACGCCTATATTTTCGAGCAACAAATCTATAACTTAGATTGTTTGAATCCTTAGGACTCTTTAAGTTGAATTATCCATGTATAAATTATCTATGAATTATGATGAAACATTGTTGATAGGAATTATGAATTATAGAAAGTTCGTTTTAATTGTAAGTTGAGAATTTTTCTTGAGGACAAGCAAAAGCTTAAGTGTGGGGGTATTTGATAAACCAAAATAGTAACATATTTTAATCCCACATTTAGCATATTTTTGGATAATTTATCCCTTGATTTATGTAAAAAGGTGCTCTTAATCCTTTCTTTTCATGTTTTATACTCAGGAAAGCACCCAAGAATAAAAAGAATGAGAAACAGGCTCAAAACAGACCAAAATGGGCCAAAGAAGAAATCGACACGGCCTAGACTAAAGCCCACACGGCCGTGCCTCCTCAAATATACTAGAACACGGCCTGATGTCGATCTACACGGCTGTGCCTTATTAACAGAGTCCAACACGGCCTGGCCACGATTTACACGGGCGTGCGCCATGGCCGTGCCCCTGCCGTGGAGGAGAGTAATTTCACTCGAAAAAGGATACTTAGGGGCAAAGAAACCTATTTCAAAAGCCTATATAAAGACCCTAGGTATAACCTAAAAGAGGGCGGTTAGCTAGGCCAAGGAGCCGAGCCGAAGAGGTCAGATTTGTGGGAAACTCTCAAGTGATAGCCAGTTGATCCATCTCCAGAAGCCGGAATTCTACTCGAGATGGAGGATCTCTCTTTCAATTCCTTCAGGGAGTTTTAGGGATTTCTTATGTTTTGTTTTATCTTTTCTTCTGAGATGTTTTTCTTTATTATTATGAACTAAACCCTTCAGATACCTAAAGGGGGATGAAACCTAGATGAATCTTGTTATTGTTTTCTGAACTATATGATAAATACTTGATTTGTTCTTGATTATGTGTGCTTAATTCTTGTGTTGATATTTTGCGGATATTAATTCAAGTTGAATGTGCTTAGGTGGTGGAGCAAAAGTCCCTGCTTAAGAGTAGATCTAGCATAATTAAGCGGAGTTGATCGCGCGCCTAGAGATAGGGTGACGAGATTTTGTCGGATTAGGGTGAAACCTAATATGGGAGTCCATAGATCGATTTACTGCTATTCTAGGGGTTTTAATTAGAAAGAGATTTCAATTAATCAACCTAGGGTTAGACGTTATTCGCCTCGAGAGAGGGTTTAATATAAATTAGGGAGTCCTACGGATCAAGTCAAGTGAATAAATCGTCTGGTTCAGTGTTAGGTAACAAGTGAAGTCTAGGTGGATTCTTCCTAAGGGTATCGTCTTAAATCAACTGAGTTTTTCCAAAGTATTTCCCCAATTCATTCTTTTTGTCTTTGCGTTTTTAGCTTAGTAATTAGTTAATTTAGATTAATAAACAACTTCACTTATTTTAGGCTAAAGAATAGAAAGAAAGTTAGTATTAGTACTTTTAGTTCCTTTGGGTTCGACAATTCGGTCTTGCCTAAGCTATACTACTGTTCGATAGGTGCACTTGCCTCAATCATTGTTATGGTTAACTCTAGGATCGATCATTATAAATTTAAAACTCTGAAATACAACGATCATAGACGAACAGTTGATTCAAGCCATGGTTCGATTCTTGGACCCAGCTTACCAATGTTTCACTTTCAATCAGGAAGATATGACTCCGACCATAGAAGAGTATGCCGCCTTGCTTCGCGTTGACAATGCACAATTCAACAAGATATATGTGAAAGAGCCCAAACCTATGACCTTCAAGAAAAAACTAATGAAGTTGACGGGAATGACCGATACATGGGCTGAAAAACAGATAAAGAAAAAGAACGAAGTCAGTTGTGTTCCGTGGTTTTCTCTGCGAGACTTAGTTCAAAACCATCCAGATGTTTTGAAGAGAGTGGATTTGTTTGCTTTGACCATTTACGGATTGATCGTCTTCCCAAAGGTTCTCAGGCATATAGAAGTTGCGATAGTAGATTTCTTCGAAAAGTTGAGGCAATGAATCAACCCTGTCCCAACTATCTTGGTCGAGACTTTCAGATCTCTAAGTAGTTGTAGGAGGAAAGGGGAAGGGCGTTTTATCGGGTGCGCGCAGTTACTTAATGTTTGGATTCTAAGCCACTTATGAAAAGTGGAGCGCACACCTTTCCATATGTTTTCAAAAATATTCGCTCCATTGGAAGCTTACCTTGGGAAAGATTGGCCAAAGGATGTCACCGAACAGCACTGGGTTTCAGTTTTTCAGAACCTCCGCGCCGAAGATATAACCTAGAGAGCTCCATGGATCCATCCTTCGGTTCTGTTATACAAGTGTGGAAGCCAAGATCGGGTACCTTTACTCGGATTATGGGGAGGAGTTGGATATGCTCCGTTAATGGTTCAAAGGCAGTTTGCTTTACGACAGTTCATACCAGCTACCGAGGGATTGGCACAGTCTGAGTTTGCCTTTACAGGTGAGGGTTACATGAAAAAAGTTCGAGATATTGCAAAGTCTTGGAAGGTAATTTACCTAATGGAGTTAGTTCTCTATGATGATACTATCACTCAAGATTATGACATATGGAGACAACGACGAGTGAATAGTCAATAAATCTCGCCGACGGATTACACTTTCCAGAATCCTTTCTCAGAAGAAATACCGTCCGAGCTGAAAATGGCAAGACATGAATTTGAACATGAAAAGGCCAAGCTGTTACGGGATATTAGTTCTCTTCAAGAGGAAAACTACCAGCTTAAGATCGATGTTCAAATTGAAAAATCCAGAATCGAGAAAGTCTAGAAAGAAACTGAGATCATGAGAAATGACTTAAGGGATCTTCATTTGGAAAATAAGAAATTAAGAGGCACTATAAGGAATAGTGGGCTGGGCAAATCATCGGCAGAATGGAAGGAAGAACTAAGCAACATCAAAGGTGGGATGGAATTCTGGAGAGGGGAAGCGAAGAAGGAAGAGGAAAAAGCTGTGCGTGCTATGATAGAGTTAAGGAAGAAGAATGTTGAATACGAAACCGTGTCTGCAGAATTAATGACTAGTCAGTCTGAGCATCAAGAGCTAAGAGGAAAAATATGAGATTTAGAAAAAATACTGCAAGCTCATCAGAAACATTTGGATACTCTCCTAAAAGCCCTAGAAGAAAAGAATGGCCAGCATGGCAGAGACACTCGCGCCTACGAAAGAACTCTTCAAGAAAAGGATATGCACCTCGGCCATTTGATCAATGAAATTCGCAAGGCAGCCGTGCAAATTGTGTGATTATCAGATGAAGCAGAAGTTCTCAGCTGCCAATTCCCTCCAAGCTAAAGATCAAGCATGTCGGAGTTCTTAGAACGAGTGAAGAAACAAGGCAATGTGGCTAGGAAATTTGTGTAACTGTTAAACCAGAGATGGCAAAACTTTTTGTAATGGACTCTTTTGATTAATGAAATGCCTAAGTATGGGGCTATCTTGAAATCAACACCAAATTCTTGCATATTTATTTATGACTAACGTTCATTCATTTATTCATTCGTACATTCATTGCATGTGCATATCATCCTAATCATTCATTGAGGCTAAAACCGTATAATCCACAGTTGTGACACTACGAATCTGGAATCACGTCATTCTTATAGGACGCGTCTAAGAGCTAGATCTATGATGTGAACTCAACGAAAGAATTGAAAGAATGGAAAGGACCCAAAGAGAGTTGCAAGAGCAGTTGGCTAAGTCACAACATGAAGCAAGAGATCTGATGGTAAGATCTCGAGAGGAATCACTCGAGCAAAGGGATCAAATGGCCAAAATGATGGAGATGATGACAGCTTTGGTCAAAGGAAAAGGACCCATGCAGAGCCCTGATATCATAGAACCCCAGTCAAGAGCTAATCAGGATCCGCTCTATCCCCCAGGATTCACTCTACCTTACGCCCATGCAATGCAAAGAGGATATCCTCAAGGGGAACATGTAGGCCTGGAGCAACGACCTGCACCACCTGTTCATCTAGGGCAATGTATATTCGTATCGAACCCCAGAGCTAATCCTGCTGATCCAATTGTTCCAGATTTGGATGATCCGATAGAAATAGCCAGGTTGAAAATGGATGATCATGATGCTCAGGATAAGTATAGGAGCATGGAAGAAAGGCTTAAGGCGATAGAAGGTACTGAAGTCTTCTCTGTACTGAGTGCCAAAGAGCTCAGTTTGGTGCCCGATCTGGTTCTGCCTCTGAAATTTAAAGTGCCAGATTTTGAAAAATATGATGGAACGAGATGTCCAAAAGCGCATCTTATCATGTTTTGTCGAAAGATGACTGGTTACGTGAATGAGGATAAGTTGCTAAGACACTGTTTCCAAGACAGTTTGGTCGGATCGACTCTTTGATGGTATAATCAACTCAGTAGAGAGAGGATCCGATCATGGAAAGACTTAGCATCAGCATTTTGTGAACAATACAAGCATGTATCCGACATGGTGCCTGATCGACTAACTCTGCAGATGATGGAAAAGAAGCCGACGGAGACTTTTAGGCAATACGCGCAAAGATAGAGGGATATCTCGGCCTAAGTAGAACCCCCATTAACTAAAACTGAGATAACGGTCCTCTTTATCAACACTTTGAAAGCGCCATTTTACGATAAGTTGGTAGGAAACGCCACGAAAGACTTCGCAGATATTATAATATTCGGGGAACTTATAGAGAATGCCATCAAGAGTGGAAGGATGGAAGGCCCCGAGAGTTCGAAAAGGGCAGTACCCATAAAGAAAAAAGAGGCAGAAACCCATATGGTGGGAACTGAGAGCCACTACACTTCTAATCCGTACCCAACCCAATCACGGCCTCGATATCGCCCACCTCCAAACTTCTATTTTCTTCCCCAAAGCCCTTACTATCAAGCACCTCCTCCTTACCCCGTCTACGCCACAAATAACCAAAGACCATTCGCCATGTTCCCACCAAATACCATGCCTGCTCAAAGCCTACCCAAAAATGAACAAAGACCGGCAAGACCCAATCTTGAAAAACCTCAATTCACCCATATTCTCGTGTCATACGGGGAACTGTACCCAAAACTATTGGAAAAACAATTAATATCCCCACATTATATGGCACCCCTGAAGCCTCCATACCCAAAATGGTACGATCCTAATGCTAGTTGCATGTACCACGCTGAAAACCAGGGGCATTCTACAGAAAATTGTCTTGCCTTTAAAAGGAGGGTTCAAGGTCTTATTGATGCAGGCATTTTACGATTTGATGGTGCTAATAATATGGCTGGAAATCCACTCCCTAACCATACTGAAGGGAACGTGAGTGCGGTGATAAAGGAAGACAGGTGGCGAGCTAAAGGTTGTGTTTCTGAAATAAAGACACCTTTGCGGAAGGTATGGGAAATAATGGTTGAGAAGGGTTTGTTCTGTCCACTCAACAGAAGTTTCAAGGAAGAAATTACAAAAGGTCAAAGTTTTTGTGTCTTCCATGGCATCGAAGGGCATAACATCCAGTCTTGTGAGGGATTCAGAAAATTACTTCAAGACATGATGGACAACAAGGAGGTCGAGATGTTTAACAGAGTGGAAGAGTCCGATGAAGGAGAAGTATGTGCTTCTGATAATCAATCATTAGGTTCCCCTTATAGCGCCGATCGACCTTTGGTGATCTATTGAAGTACCATATCATTTCCCTTACAAGGACAACAATGCGGTACCATGGAAATATGATGTCAACATTATCATACCCGAAGGTGAAAAATCCAAAGCTACGACTGGAAGTGTTAGCGAAGTGGGACACTTTACCCGCAGTGGGAGATGTTATTCTCCCGAGGTGGTTGAACCAAGGAAGAAGACTGGTGACTCGAACCAAAAAGGAAAGGCACCGATGCATGAGGCTGAGGTCGAGTTTGAAACTCCTTCCGAAAAAGAAGTTAAAAAGCCTGTGAATGAGGAGGAAGCACATGAATTCTTGAAGTTCATTAAGCACAGTAAATATAACGTCGTAGAACAATTAAACAAGCAACTGACGCAAATCTCGATATTATCCTTACTGTTAAATTCATAACCACATCGAAATGCTTTGCTGAAAGTGTTAAATCAAGCTTATGTGGTGAGCAACGTATCTGTTGAAAAGCTTGATAGGTGGGTGAATAACCTGAATGCGGATAATTTCATCTCTTTCAGTTATGATGAAATACCGCCAAATGGTAGGGGCTCCATAAAAGCATTGCACATCACAACCAGTTGCAAGGGTTATATAATACCGAATGTGCTCATTGATAACGGGTCTGCACTCAATGTCATGCCTTTGGCCACGCTTTCTAGGATGCCAATTGATATGTCTTATCTGAGGCCTTGTCACTCTATAGTAAGGGCATTTGATGGGACACGACGAGAGGTCATGGGAAAGATCGAAATTCCTCTAGAAGTGGGCCCGTGTGCATATGATATTGAGTTACAGGTCATGGATATCACGCCTTCGTATAATTGTCTTTTAGGGAGGCCTTGGATCCATTCTGCTGGGGCAGTTCCTTCATCTCTCCATCAAAAAGTAAAGTTTATCATGGATAGTCGTTTGATCACGGTTGCTGGTGAAGAAGACATTGTTGCATCTATCTCTGCTGACGCACCCTACATCGAAATAAACAAAGATGCAGTAGAATGTTCCTTCCATTCCTTCGAATTTATCAATGCTGCATTTGTTGCTGAAGGAAATAGGATTCCACACCTAAGTGTCAAGGAATACCAAGATGGGAATTAAGCTGACTGTGGGAAAGGGAGCCCGAGCGAAGAAAGGTTTGGGAAGATATCAGCAATGGATAGTTAGAGCACTAAAACCAGTACACCACAAGGCTTGATACGGTTTAAGATTCAAGCCGGATATACGATAAAGAAGAAAATAGTTGCAGAAAGATCAAGGAAGGAGGATTGCAAGAGCATCAAGTCGGGAATTGGAATGGGAGTCCACAACGTATCCTCTTTTGTCAAAAACTTTTACATTTGCAGGAATGATGTACCCAGGGTGAGATAATTCACGAAGCACGCTGTTATTGATTGAAAGGGGTCTTCAGAACGTCATTATAAATGTTATTGACAAAGGAGATGATGCAATTAAAGATGTTTCAATGATACGCCTTTGTCCTCCGGGATTCGTTTTGAACAATTGAACTACTGTGGATCTTCTTGTAGTTTCTAAGTCCTCTCCAGAGTAATGCTCAATGTTAACTCTCTCTTTTTGTGTGCCCCTAAGTAATAGTGGGATTCTTTTGTAAGAGCTTATGTTTGCTCTTTATTATTTAAATGAACATTAATGGAGATGCATTTTATCATGGTCTTTTCGTTCTTATTAATTTCATAATTATTCCCTCTTCTCACAGCCTGTCCTTACATGTATCTCATATCATGCCATAACATTATGCTTGTTGGTTCCAATACTTTGATGCTACTCTATAGTTTTCTTTTCCATTCACCTTTCAGGTGCTCAGATATCAACGACATGAGCAATCCCGTTACAAGTTCTGAACTTGATTTCGAGAAAGCTATTTGTTTAGGAGAATTTGAAGTTGAAAAAAATGCTGAAGATTATGTCTCGTCTCCTAAATTACTAAGAATGGTAGAATAAGAAGATAAACAGATTTTACCCCATCAAGAATCAGTTGAGACAGTAAATTTAGGAAATGAAGAAAAGAGACAAGACGTGAAGATTGGGACTTCCTTTTCAGATAACACCAAACACGATTTGATCACATTGCTTCATGAGTACAAAGATGTATTTGCATGGTCATATCAGGACATACCAGGTTTGGACGAGGATGTAGTGGTCCATAGACTCCCACTGAAACCAGAATGCAAACTTATTCAACAAAAGCTGAGACGAATGAGACCTAAAATGCTGTTAAAGATAAAAGAAGAAGTCAAGAAACAATTTGATGCTGGCTTCCTACAAGTCTCTGAATACCCAGAATGGGTAGCTAACATAGTCTCAGTACCGAAGAAAGACAACAAGGTACGAATGTGCATGGATTATCGCTATCTGAATCGAGCAAGCCGTAAGGATAATTTTCCCTTGCCACACATCGATACGTTGGTGGATAACACAGCAAAACATTCATTATTTTCTTTCGTGGATGAATTCTCGGGTTATAATCAGATAAAGATGACTCCCGAGGATATGGAGAAAACTACCTTCGTAACGATGTAGGGGACATTCTGCTATAAGGTGATGCCGTTCGGATTAAAGAATGCTGGGGCAACATATCAGAGGGCCATGGTGATGTTGTTCCATGACATGATGCTCAAAGAAATAGAAGTCTACGTCGATGATATGATTGCCAAATTCCGGGGGGAAAGAGAGCATGTTGGGAACCTCAAGAAGTTGTTCGAAAGACTAAGAAAGTTCCAGCTGAAGCTTAATCCAGCCAAGTGTACGTTTGGGGCTACCTCAGGAAAATTACTAGGCTTCATTGTCAGTGAGAGAGGTATTGAGGTTGATCCAGATAAGATAAAAGCCATACAATAACTACCACATCCGCGCAGAAGTCAGAGGATTTTTAGGGAGGTTGAACTACATCGCTCGATTCATTGCTCAACTTACCAACCAGTGTGACCCAATTTTTCGACTCCTTCGAAAACATAATCCGGGAGAATGGAACGAGGGGTGTCAAGTGGCTTTTGATAAGATAAAATAGTATTTGTCTAGCCCGGTGCTAGTACCGCGCCAACTCGGAAGACCGTTAATATTGTATCGATGTGTTCGAAAACTCAATGGGTTGCGTCTTTCGGGCAACATGATGAGTCGGGAAAAGAGAAAAGGCGATTTACTACCTCGCAAGAAGTTCACAGAGTATGAAGCAAAGTACCGTCAATTGAAAAATTCATTTGTGCTTTGGTCCGGGTAGTTCAAGGCTCGGACAATATATGTTGTATCATACGACGTGGTTAATTTCAAAGCTGGACCCAATAAAGTACATAATGGAATCACCTGCACTCTCAGGAAGAATGGCACGATGGCAGATCCTACTATCGGAGTACGACATCGTCTATGTGAGTCAAAAGTCAATAAAGGGGAGCACAATAGCTGACTTCTTAGCAACTCGAATAACGGAGGAATACGAGCCATTGAGATTTGATTTCCCAGATGAAGACTTGATGTGCATTACAGAAAAAAGAATGTGAGTCGTCAAAAGAGAAATCATGGAAGATGAGCTTTGATGGTGCATCAAATGCATTGGGGCATGGGATTGGAGCAGTCTTAGTGTCACCAGAAGGGAACCATTATCCGCTCACTGCCAAATTAATTTTTTTCTATACCAATAACATAGCGGAATATAAGGCTTGCATCATGGGACTTCGTGCAGCTATTGAACGAAACATCGAGATCTTAGAGGTGTATGGGGACTCAGCGTTGGTGATTTACCAAATCCGTGGAGATTGGGAAGTGAGAGTGATAAATCGTAAAAGTAACATATTCTAAGCCCACATTTAGTATGCTTTTGGATGATTTAAGCCCCAAATTATGTAAAAAGGTGCTCTTAATCCTTTATTTTCATGTCTTATACTCAGGAAAGCACCCGATGGCGGAAAGAACGAGAAACGGGCTTAAAACGGGCCAAATTGGGCCAAGCCACGAAATCAGCACGGCCTGGACTTCAAGCCACACGGCCGTGCCACCATTCCTACTAGAACACAGCCTTACGACGACTTACACGACCGTGCCTCATTCAACAGTGTCAAACACGGCCTGGCTACGATTTACACGGGCGTGTGCCATGGCCGTGCCTCTGCCATGGAGAAGAGCAATTTCATTCGGGAAAGGATACTTAGGGAGAAAGAAACGTGTTTTAAAAGCCTATAAATACACCATAGGTACCAACTAAAAAGGGGGCGGAGAGCTAGGCCAAGAAGCCAAGCCAAGAAGGTCAGATTTGTGGGAATCACTCGAAGATAGCCAGTTGATCCATCTCAAGAAGCCGGAATTCTACTCAAGATGGAGGATCTCCTCTTCAATTCCTTCAGGGGGTTTTAGGATTTCTTATGTTTTGTTTTATCTTTTCTCTTGAGATGTTGTCTTTTATTATTACGAACTAAACCTTCGGATACCCGAAGGGGATGAAACCTATGATGAATCTTGTTATTTGATTATTTGAATTATATGATAATAACTTAGTTTGTTCTTAATTGTGTGAACTTAATCCAAATCTAATGTGCTTAGGTGGAGGAGGAATAGACCCTGCCTAAGAGTAGATCCAACATAATTAAGCGGAGTTGATCGCACGCCTAGAGATAGGGTGACGAAATTTTGCCGGATTAGGGTGAAACCTAATATGGGAGTCCACAGATCGATTTACTGCTATTCTAGGGGGTTATTATAAGCGAACGATGTTTCCACTAATTAACCTAGGGTTAGACATTATTCGCCTCGAGAGAGCGTTTAATATACGTTAGGGAGTCTCACGGATCAAACTAAGTAAATAAATCATATGGTTCAAGGTTAAATAACAAGTGAAGTCTAGGTAGATTTTTCCTAAGGGTATCGTTTGAGTCAACTGAGTTTTTCCAAAAGTTATTTCCCGAATTCATTCTTTTTGTCTTTTCGTCTTAGCTTAGTTAGTAGATTATTTTTAGTTTAAACAATCATCACTTTATATTAAGGCTAAATAATAAAAAGACGGTGAGTATGAGTACTTTTAGTTCCTTTGGGTTCAACAATCCGGTCTTGCCTAAACTATACTACTGTTCGATAGGTGCACTTGCCTTTAATCGTTGTCAGAGTTAGTCTCCAAGTTCGATCATTCTTTTATAAATTTTAAAACTCTGATTTACAGCGATCAAGTTTTTGGCGCCGTTGCCGGAGAACTAAAATATTAAGAAAACTCTATTTTTATTACTTTAGCCATTATTTTTATTTTTATTTTTTGCTATTTATTTTTATTTTTAAATTTGCTAAACTTTCTTTCTTTCTTTTCCTAGTAGGTACCTCTAGTTTATGACTAGAAGGAACCCGAGAGGACTTTTAGAATACGACAGTGATATTGAAGCTACCGCTCGAAGAAATCGCAGAGAAATTAGGCGAGCCCTAAATTATCAAGGAGAGCGAGAAGGCAGATCCAATCCTCTTTGAAGGGATGGGCGAAAATAATCTTCCCCACAAGATGTGGGAGAAAATAATGCTCCTCATACTATGTTTGATTATGCTAAACCTCATTTAACAGGAGCCGAATCTAGTATTGTTAGGCCTGCTATAGCTGCTAATAATTTTGAATTAAAGCCTAACACTATATAAATGATTCAATAGTTTGTTCAATTTGATGGTTTATAGGACGAAGATCCAAACGCTCATATAGCTAATTTTTTAGAGTTCTGTGATACCTTCAAAATAAATGGCGTTTCTGATGATGCCATACGTCTTTGGTTATTTCCCTTTTCATTAAAGAATAAAGCTAAACAGTGGTTAAACTCGTTACCACGAGGGTCAATCACTGCATGGGAACAAATGACAGAAAATTTTTTATTAAAATATTTCCCACAGGCCAAAATGGCCAAATTACGTAATGATATCTCTTCTTTTGTGCAGATGGATTTAGAGACATTATACGATGCATGGGAGAGATATAAGGATCTCTTGAGAAGGTGTCCGCACCATGGTTTACCTTTGTGGCTCCAAGTCCAAACTTTCTATAACGGTGTGAATCCTTCAACGAGGCAATTAATTGATTCAGCCGCCGGTGGAACCCTGAATAATAGAACTCCTGAGGCAGCCTACGAGTTTATTGAAGAGATGTCACTGAATAACTATCAGTGGCAAGTTACAAGAACAAGGCCAACAAAAACAGCCAGAGTTTACAACCTCGACGCAGTAACCATACTATCAAATCAGGTAGAATTGATGAATAAGAAGATTGATAGTTTGTGTTCTTTGCAGGTACATCCAGTCATGCAGTGCGACACAAGTGGAACTATGGCGAATTCGAGTACCCACCCTACCAACCAGCACAGAGAGAGCGAGCGGATGAACTATATAGGTAACAATTTGAGATCTAATAATAACCCATATAGTAATAACTACAATCCGAGGTTGGAGGAACCACCCAATTTTTTCTTAGGAGGACAAGGAAATCAAGGAAATCAAAGACAACAACCTCCTCAAAATTTCCAAAATCAGCCCTATCCACAAGAAAAGAAGCCGAGTCTTGAAGAGACGTTGAACAAATTCATCGCATCCACAGAAGCCCGTCTCTAAAAAAAATGAGGTAACACTCGACACCCAACAAACATCAATCAAAAAGATCGAGAACCAAGTTGGAGGACTTACAAAGGCAATCGGGGAAATTACCCAGTTAGTCGGAGAAATTGCAAAGCTATTATCCGAACGACCGTAAGGGCGTCTACTGAGTAATACTGAAATTAATCCAAATGAGCAAATCCAAGCCTTAACAGCTCAAGAAAGCGAAGAAGTAGACGAACCCAGTCCAACACAAGGAAACGAGGTAGAAAAAGGTAAAGTTTAGGTAACACAAGACAAGCCAAAACAGGTAATCAAGGAGTACCAACCTTGCGTACCTTTCCCTGAGGCATTAAGAAGAGACGACACAGAAGAATAGTTCGGTAAGTTTCTTAAACTCTTAAAGAAATTACATATTAACTTACCATTACTTGAAGCTCTGTCGCAGATGCCAGATTCTAGGAAATTTTTAAAAGAGCTTCTGACAAACAAACGAAAGTTAGACGAGTCGTCACATGTGGAACTTAACGCAAAGTGCTCAGCAATTCTCCAAAATAGGCTACCACAAAAGCTAAAAGATCCAGGAGTTTTACAATTCCATGTTTAATTGGTAGACTAAGCGTTGATAATGCGTTAGATGATTTAGGGGCAAGCATAAATGTCATGCCTTATAAATTGTTTAAACAATTAGGTCTAGGAAACCCAAACAAACTAGGATGAGCATTCAATTAGTGATAAAACTGTTAGAATTCCTAGGGTATTATCGAAGATGTTCTTGTGAAAATCGATGCATTCGTTTTCCCGATAGACTTTGTTGTCTTAGACATGGATGAGGATAATTCGATCCCCTAATCTTAGGAAGACCCTTTTAGCATTGCCAAGACTAAAATTGATGTTGATGCAGGAGAACTCATACTTTGTGTAGGTAACGAGACAGTCACCATCAAGGCTCTCGACTCGGCTAGAACATCGAGTAATCAAGGTGAGAACGTAAATTCTACTAATAACCATTCGGTTAACCCTTATTTTCAGGAAGCACCACCAAAGAATACAACTGAACACGATCCTAAACCCCATGCCAACAAAGAAATAACTCACGAGGATCGAGGATTCAGTTCGATGATCTAGACGAGTGGAAGACACACTTCAAAGAGAAATTAGGGATACACGACGAAGAACCGGAACCACACGAGATAAAACTGAAGGAGCCCCCAAAAGAGCTAATAGGAACAACAAATCACTTCAAAATAGGGGACCAAGTACTGCTAGATCAGGTAAATCCTCGAATATCTCCTCCGGACCCTAGCACAAACAAAGAAATATCTTTTAGGGTAACCAGTGTTTTTCCACACAGAGCAGTCGAGGTAAGTAATCCTATTTTTGGTATTTTTACTATAAACACATCTCGACTTAATTTTTTTCACGAAGACGCAAATGATAGCATGAGGAAGGACTTCCAACTCCTCAAACCACCCTGACAAAGCAAACGGGAGGAGAGTCTAGCTTAAGACTATAAACGAGCGCTTCTCGGGAGGCAACCCGAGCACTAACATAATTTATTCTCGCATTTTGCTTTAAATTTATTTTTCTTTTCTTCTTTTATTTCTGAACACGTAGTTATAAACTAACAAGGGGTGCAGAACTCCAGGACACACGGCCTTGCACACGGCCATGGCCGTGGCCGTGTATACCTTAAGAATCTTGGTACTAACATGGCAGGACGGTACAAGTCAGAATGAACTAATTTCTTGAAATCACGGACCCAACCACTACCCCACGGGCACCGAAAAAGTAGCACGGTCGTGCTTTACGGCCGTGTGAGGCTACTGACTTGCCAACCACGGGCTGAACACGCCGCGTCGGAGCTCGCGTGCCAATATACTGACTTGTCGAACACAGGTTAGACACGAGCGTGGGGAACCAACACGCCCTAGAGCACGGCCGTGCAAGGCGGCCGTGTGAATCGACACACCCTCAACCCACGGGCGTGGGAAACCGCCAGACCTGAAATTTTATTTAAACACCATACCCCTCTCCTTTCTCTTCTTAACCCACTTCTTTCTTCTTTCCTTCTTCCTTCCTTTTCTCCTTTTTTCCTTTTTTCATTTTCCTAATAAATCATTAGACTCTTGAGCTACATCAAAATCATATCCATGGCAAAGAAGCGTAAGAGGCCAATCTCCCCAAAGGAGACCGATTCACATGAGTTCATGCCGGCAGCTTCATTTGAACAACAAGCCAAGGATATTTGAGGCTATTTAGTTTTTATTTCAATTTTCTCTTTTGCTTAAGTTTCCTTATCTACACTTCTCTTCCGCTTAAATTATTTATTCTATCTTAGTTTATTTGACTTAGGAGCTAAAGGCTACTTGGGAATCACGCCACTTCCGCCACCGCCAGCACATCTGTAACCGTAGAAGTCACATCCACCTCGCGAACCATACACCAATAAGGATTCTCAAGCCCCTTTATCTTTTAGCTTTATTTCGTTTACATTTTTGTTTCCTCTTTCTTTACTTTTCTTTTCTTTAATTATATATTTAGTTTATTTTAAATTTGTCTTAATAAATCTTGTCTAATCCTCCACGAGTTCCCAATTTCTTCATCTAGCTTGAGAACTCGTGAGTATCCACCACATCCAAAAACGAGCCCTCCAACTTATCTTTCACCACGACCACTTTGCCAACTCTAGGAAATCATCCAATTCAGTGGAGTGTCACTCTCCCCTCTCTTTTGATTTTACATATTAATTATCATTATATATCTTTGTACATTGAGGGCAATGTACATCTTAAGTGTGGGGGTGAATCTTAGATATTCCAAACTTTTGCATTGTTCTCAAAATCCTGAATTTAGTCTTGTTTGAAAGTAAATTACTCATATTACTAATTAGGATGAAATTTGATGATTTATGATTTTTATTGATATGTTTTAGATTAAGTCATTGATAATTGTGCATTGATAATTAAATTCTAAGAATACTAGAGAATCAAGCATGATAAGTATATTTTTGTGAAATTAAAAATTTGCTAGGTTGTCAAACTGAGTTTAAATATTACCTTGAAGTTTGAAATTTACGAGGTTGACATCAAAATACCCATAATTTTTGTGAGTTTTTGAACCTTATAGAGCATAAATTATTTTTCTTGCTCACTTTATTGATTATGAGTATATCAACACTGATTTGTTATTCTAGAACTTGCATCGATTATAGATGTCGAGACCATATTTTTTTTGATTTGATACACAGAGATGATAAAGGCACCTAGGATTTAACCCACTTACTCCATTAAAAAGCCTACCTTCATAATTAACCCTTAGTGAACCCCGTTTAATCCTAACAACCCTATTTATTGACATAACCACTAATATTAACCCAGAACCCCTTTGTTTTTGTTATCACCATTCCTTTTGACTACCCTTATATCGAGATTTGATTTGATTAGTTGCCTAATTATGAATTTTAGTAGTTTATCCTTTATTATGTATTTAGTTTGTTCTTAAAAAAAATGAAGTATATCCATTATTCATTATTAGTTGTGTGATTAAATGAGCTTATACATAAATTCCAAATATCGAAGAAGAAGCTCGTATTATTAAGTACTATTAGTTTTCAATTGATGTAATTATTATTAGTTCATTAGTTCTTAGTTAGGTAATTTGTCAATTCAATCTCGATTCTAACCCTCTAATTCAGCCTTACTCCACACCTTAACCCTAGCCCCGTTACAACCCTAACAAAGACCTTTTGATTTGTGTTTTCATCTCATATTTTAGTGGTGGAGATTTGATTTTCATGCAAGCCTATGGGATTAACTCTTCATGTTCGACCTTTGAGTGCCTAATTGTGAACCTTAAACACTTTGAGTGATTTGAGTGAATCTTTTGTGAGGATGTCAATCCTTGTCAATTTCAAATTAAAGGTAATTATCTAGATAAGGGGAGACGCCTATGTTTTCGAGCTACAAAATCTATGACTTATACTGTTTGAATTTTTAGGACACTTTGAATTGAATTATCCATGTATAAATTATCTATGAATTATGATGAGACACTATCAATGACTATTATGAATTGAGGAAAGTTCGTTTTAATTGTAAGTTGAGAATTTTGCTTGAGGACAAGTAAAAGCTTAAGTGTGGGGATATTTGATAAACGTAAAAGTAACATATTATAAGCCCACATTTAGTATGCTTTTGGATGATTTAAGCCCCAAATTATGTAAAAAGGTTCTCTTAATCCTTTCTTTTCATATCTTATACTCAGGAAAGCACCCGATGACGGAAAGAATAAAAAACGGGCTTAAAAGGGACCAAATTGGGCCAAGCCACGAAATCAGCACGGCCTGGACTTCAAGCCACACGGCCGTGCCACCATTCCTACTAGAACACGACCTTACCACGACTTACACGGCGTGCCTCATTCAATGATGTCGAACACGGCACGGCTACGATTTACGGCGTGTGCCATGGCCGTGCCTCTGCCGTGGAGAAGAGCAATTTCATTCGGGAAAGGATACTTAGGGAGAAAGAAACATGTTTCAAAAGCCTATAAATACACCCTAGGTACCAGCTAAAAGGGGCGCGGAGAGCTAGGCCAAGAAGCCAAGCCGAGAAGGTCAGATTTGTGGGAATCACTCGAAGATAGCCAGTTGATCCATCTCAAGAAGCCAGAATTCTACTCAAGACGGAGGATCTCCTCTTCAATTCCTTCAGGGGGTTTTAGGGATTTCTTATGTTTTGTTTTATCTTTTCTCTTGAGATGTTGTCTTTTATTATTACGAACTAAACCTTCGGATACCCGAAGGGGATGAAACCTATGATGAATCTTGTTATTTGATTATTTGAATTATATGATAATAACTTAGTTTGTTCTTAATTGTGTGAACTTAATCCAAATCTAATGTGCTTCGGTGGAGGAGGAATAGACCCTGCCTAAGAGTAGATCCAACATAATTAAGCGGAGTTGATCGTACGCCTAGAGATAGGGTGACGAGATTTTGTCGGATTAGGGTGGAACCTAATATGGGAGTCCACAGATCGATTTATTACTATTCTAGGGGGTTATTATAAGCGAACGAGAGTTCCACTAATTAACCTAGGGTTAGACGTTATTCGCCTCGAGAGAGGGTTTAATATACGTTAGGGAGTCTCACGGATCAAACTAAGTAAATAAATCATATGGTTCAAGGTTAAATAACAAGTGAAGTCTAGGTGGATTTTTCCTAAGGGTATCGTTTGAGTCAACTGAGTTTTTCCAAAAGTTATTTCCCGAATTTATTCTTTTTGCCTTTGCGTCTTAGCTTAGTTAGTAGATTATTTTTAGTTTAAACAATCATCACTTTATATTAAGGCTAAATAATAAAAAGACGGTGAGTATGAGTACTTTTAGTTCCTTTGGGTTCGACAATCCGGTCTTGCCTAAACTATACTACTGTTCGATAGGTGCACTTGTCTTTAATCGTTGTCAGAGTTAGTTTCCAGGTTCGATCATTCTTTTATAAATTTTAAAACTCTGATTTACAGCGATCAGAGAGATTCGAAATTAGCTAAATATCGCGATCTAGTTGCGGAACTGATTAAAGAATTCAAAGAAGTTACTTTTAATTACTTCCCATGAGAAGAAAACCAGTTGGCTGATGCCCTGGCCACTTTGGCTTCAATGTTCAAAGAAAACAGAGAAACGAAAATAATGCCTCTCCAAATGAGCATATATGAGGTCCCTGCACATTGTTTTAGCATTGAAAAAGAGACAGATGGACGACCATGGTTCCATGATATCTTAGAATATGTCAAGAATCAAAGGTATCCAGAGCAAGCAAATGAGAACGACAAAAGAACAATCAGAAGAATGGCGGTGGGATTTGTCCTTGGTGGGGATATCATGTACAAAAGAGGAAAAGATCAAGTGCTCCTGAGATGCGTAGATGCTATTGAAGCTAGAAAAATACTTGAAGATGTCCATGAAGGAATTTGTGGGACGCATGCAAATAGTTTCACTATGGCTAGGCAGATTATGAGACTCGGTTATTACTGGCTGACGATGGAAAACGACTGCATTAGTTACGCACGAAAGGGCCACAAATGTCAAATTTATGGCGATAAAATTCATACAGCCCTTCGCCCCTTCATGTCATGACTTCTCCGTGGCCTTTTTCTATGTGGGGCATGGATGTTATAGGGCCAATTTCCCCAAAAGCTTCTAATGGACACCGATTCATTTTTATGGTTATAGATTACTTCACAAAATGGGTAGAAGCCGCTTCGTTTGCTAATGTGACGAAGACTGCAGTTTGCAGGTTCTTAAAAAAGGAAATCATAGGTCGATACGGTTTGCCTGAGAGAATCATTTCAGATAACGCTTTAAATCTGAACAACAAGATGATGAAAGAAGTGTGCGAGCAATTTCAAATAAAGCATCATAATTCCTCACCCTATCGCCCAAAGATGAAGGGAGCAGTAGAAGCGGCTAACAAAAATATTAAGAGGATTATTGGGAAAATGACCGAGACATATAAAGACTGGCACAAGAAGCTACCATTCGCTTTGTATGCATATCGCACATCTGTGCGGACATCTACGGGAGTAACTCCTTTCTCTCTAGTCTATGGAATGGAAGTTGTGCTGCCCATCGAAGTTGAGATCCCCTCTCTACGAGTCTTAATGGAGTCGAAACTAGAAGAATCAGAATGGGTTCGAGCTCGATATGACCAACTAAATCTTATCAAAGAAAAACGCTTGAAGGCAATCTGTCATGGACAGATGTACCAGAAGAGAATGATCACGACCCATGACAAGAAGGTGCGGCCAAGAGAATTTCGCGAGGGAGAACTCGTACTGAAAAAAATTCTCCCAATACAAAAAGACTTTCGAGGAAAATGGGCACCAAATTGGGAAGGGTCGTACGTTGTAAAGAAGGCCTTCTCGGGTGGGGCTCTGATTTTCACTGAGATGGATGGGAGGGAGTTACCTAATCCAGTGAACTCATATGCTGTGAAGAAATACTATGCCTGATAAAAAAAAAGATCAAGATGAAAACCTGAAAAGGGCGTCATGATAAAAAAAAATGATCAAGATGAAAACCCGAAAAGGGCGTCTTGATAAACAAAAAGGATTAGGATGAAAACCTGAAAGGGCGTCCTAATGAAGGGGGTTCAGACTTAAGGAGCAAGACATTTTGAACGGGGAGTCAAAGGGCGAAGTTACAATATTTAAAGCATTCTCAGAAGCTCGAAATCTTCTACACAAGAAGTCGTGCTCGAAAAGATCTAGGATGAAGAAACATGGAGAAGTTCATGCGTTGGATATCTAGAGCATTTGTGACAATTGAATCTGCTTTCCTTTCTTTATAATATTTTATTTATTGAACTATGCCTTGTCTTGCTTTTGAAAAAAATATGAACGTGAGATATCCCTTTCATACCTACTTTGCCATTTTCATGCATCTCATGTATGGTTTGTTTAAATAATAAATAGTAAAATGACATACTCTAAATAAAAGGAATGTTGAGCATTACCCGGATGAGAATTTGGTAAGTACAAGAGCCTCAAAGCAAGGACAAAGTTCAACAGGGGGCAAAAGGGTGATATACGAGAAACGCAGATTACCCCTAAAGCTTGAGGACGGGTACAAAACCTGAAAGGAAAGTCAAGAATCGAAGCAATGAATGCAGTTCATCACGAAAATCGTAACGAAAAGGGATACGTGACAAACAAACCCAAGGCGCATGGCATAATCATGTAGGCATAAAAGCATTTAAGGCAAACACGTGCATATCATGATAACATCATGCATAACATATACAGGTACTCTAGTAGAGCAAGAGGTTTTGATGATAGTTGTACTGAATCAAGGAAAAAGAAGACATTCGAGTTCCACCAGATGATATGTTTTAAAATTCTGATATTTTTAAAATTATTTCATTTCTATTTTTCAAAAAATCAACTCATAGTGCGAGAGGTGAGTTGAGCCTCAGGTCACACGCTAAGGTATTTTTCAATTTCTGTTTTTCAAAAAAAATCAACTCATATTGCGAGAGGTGAGTTGAGCCTTGGATCACATGCCGAGGTATTTTTCAATTTCTGTTTTTCAAACAATCAACTCATATTGCGAGAGGTGAGTTGAGCCTCGGGTCACATGCCGAGGTATTTTAAATTTCTGTTTCAATTTCAATTTATTTTTTCAAAAATCAACTCATAATGCGAGAGGTGAGTTGAGCCTCGTGTCACACGCCGATATATTTTTTTAATTTCCTTTCCAAAAAAAAAAAATCAACTCATAATGCAAGATGTGGGTCACATGCCGAGGTATTTTCAATTTCTGTTTCTCAATTTCAATTTTTCCAAAAAGTCAACTCATAATGCGAGAAGTGAGTTGAGTCCCGGGTCACATTCCGAGGTATTTTTCAATTTCCTTTTCAAAAAAATCAACTCATAATGCGAGAGGTGAGTTGAGCCTCGGGTCACATGCCGAGGTATTTTCAATTTCTGCTTTCCAATTTCTATTTTTTAAAAAAATCAACTCATATTGTGAGAGATGAGTTGAGCCTCGGACACATACCGAGGTATTTTTAAAATTTTTGTTTTTCAAAGATCAACTCATAATCCGAGAGGTGAGTTGAGCCTCGGATCACATGCCGAGGTATTTTTCAAATTTCTGTTTTTCAAAAATCAACTCATAATGCGAAAGGTGAGTTGAGCCTCAAGCATGCTGAGGTATTTTCGATTTTTGTTTTTCAAAGATCAACTCATAATCCGAGAGGTGAGTTGAGCTTCGTGTCGCATGCCGAGCTATTTTCGATTTTTGTTTTTCAATAAAAAATAAAGAATAAAGATTGGACAATCGAACAAAATTTAGTACTTTTAAATCTTTGCACTATCCCTGTTTCACAGCGATGAGCAAAGAGAGGCAGCTGTAAGCACTAAATTTTGTCCGACTCAATTTCGTGGTTAATTTTCAAAATTAAAAAAAATTAAAAAAAAATTGAAAAAATACAAAAAATAAAAATTGCATTTTAACCCCTAAACTTTCCTTAAATTGCATTTTAACCCCTAAACTTTTCCAAAATTACATTTTGACACCTAAACTCTTCCAAAATTACACTTTGACCCCGCTAGTTTTACCGCATTTGTGATTTGGTCCTTCTGGCAGATTACATGATTTTGGGCACCTACCTTCCGTGATTTCCGGCCACCAGCTTAGGGCATGGCTTCCCTTCCCCCTACCCACCTAACACTTGCAAAAAAATAACCATAAAGGGGTTCTTACCCCCCAAAAATTGGCCAAGGAAAAAACCCCCCAAAAAAAGAAAAGAAGAGAAAAAAAGAGAAAGAAAAAGAAGAGAAAAAGAGAGAAAAGAAGAAGAGAGAAGAAGAAGAAGAGGAGAGGGAGAGGGGGCATCGCACCACCGGCGGAGGAGACGGAGGCGTCGGCGGCGGCGGTAGTTGGAGAAGAAGAAGGGAGAGGAAGAAGAAAGAAGAAGAAGAAAGAAGAAGAAAAAGAAAGAAAAAAAAAGAAAGGAAGAAATGAAAGAAAAAATAAAAAAATAATAATCAGTCGGGTCGGCCCGACCCACGACCCGCAACCCAACCCGCGCAACCCACACCACCAGCAGGCCCAAGCCCGACGCAGCAGCCCATCAAAAAAAAAAGAGCAGGCCCAATCAAGAAAAAAGTAAAAAAAAAAAAAGAAAAGGAAAAGGTGCACAAGCCCAACAAAGACCCAAATTTCAGCAGCCCAAGCCTACAACTTTGGGCTTTGGTACACTCTCAATCCATTTTATTTTTTTAATCCACCTATTTAAATGTTGTTTCATTTCAATTAATTTAACATTTTTAACTTTTTTTTGAAGTATTATTGTGTGATTTTAGTTATAAATTTTAATTTTTAATAAATTCATTTTTTTTAAAAAACAGGTAACGAATCGGTTTGACACTAAGTCATTGATTTCATCGCTATGTTGGGTGAATATCATCGGTTCGTGTTAAATACGATACGCCCTTTTAAAAAATTTTAAAAAATTAAAAAAATTCTCGGGTTTTTAAAATAAAATGATTATTTTTGTGGTTATTTTTAAATTATTAAAATTTCGTTTTTAAAATGTATATAATACGATAATATGTAATTTATCAAAATTTTCTTGTTTTCAAAAATTCTCGTGTTTCAAAATTTTCGTGTTTTCAAAAAAAATTCGTGGTTTCAAAAATTCTCGTGTTTTCAAAAAGTCTCGTGTTTCAAAATTTTCGTGTTCTTTAAAAAAAAATCGTGTTTTCAAAAATCCTCGGGTTTAAAAAATTTCTCGAGTTTCAAAATTTTCGTGTTTTCAAAAAATCTCGGGTTTCAAAAAATTCTCGAGTTTCAAAAATTTTCGTGTTTTCAAAAATTCTCGGGTTTCAAAAAAAATTTCTCGAGTTTCAAAAATTTCGTGTTTTCAAAAATTTTCGTGTTTTCAAAAATTCTCGTGCTTCAATCAGATCACGATTAAATATTAAATTGAACTCATATTTTTTAAAATTAAGGCAATGGGCGCTTAACGAGATACCAATTTTGGGCGTTGCGATGGTGCTAATACCTTCCTCGCACGTAACCGACTCCCGAACCCTATTTTTCTCTGGAATTTTAACGTAGACCTAAACTCGGTCTTTTTTAAGAAAATTCAAAAAAATAATTTTTCTTTTAAAAAGAGGATTTATTAGGTGTCCGATCACACCTAGGAAAAAAGATTGGTAGCGACTCCCTTTTTTAATAAAATCGAAACTCTATTTTCACATTTTCAATAATCGCTTCAATTAGCGCCCGTACTAAATTTTAGGTCGCTACAATCATATAACTCATATATGTTCAATCTCCAACTAATGTACCACGAAAGTTCAAAACACGCACTTAAACGCAACTCATCTTTCTATATTATTATTTAAGTTCCTAACAGAGTTAGTGTCACTCTCAACTACGCCACCAACTCGATTATAAAACTTACAAAAATATCCTTTTGTAATTAAAATAAGTTATATTATTCGATGTTACTTTTAGTATTTTTATTTAAAAATCAATAAAAATATGCATATTATGGGATTTAAACTTAAACTAATTGCATTAGTAAAACTAGAGGTGCTTATAGGTCGGGTCGGGTCGGGCCGAGTTCGGGTCAGGCTTAAGCATGATATTAATATATTTTATGCTTGCCCAAGCTAGGCCCAAGCTGAAATATAGGCCTAAAATTTGCCCAAGCCCGCCCATGGTTGTAAAAGACTAACCCAAGTCCATTTTACGCCTACCCATATTGTTTTTAATTTTTTTATTTTATTTTATTTTAATATTTAATAATTTTATTTTTTTATTTTTTTATATAGTCATCTTAACATTATTTTAATGTTTACAATAGAATATTTTTATATATTTAGTATAGGTTTATATTTTTAATGTGCTATAAATGATATAATATATAAAAATAACATAATATAAATTATTATAAACTTAAAAATGAGTTGGGCCGAACTCAAGCCTTGAATGTTCAAGCCCAAGTCCGACCCATATTTTAAACGGGCCTATCTTTTTTCCAAAGCCCATTTTTTGGGCCTGATATTTTTTCCCAAACCTTCCAAATTTTTAGCGGGTTTTCGGGCCTGGGCGGGTAGCCCAGCCCATGATAAGGTCTAAGTAAAACTTTTAATTTACAACTCAACTAAAGCTTTATTTTGATATTTTTATATATTTTAATTTTATTATGTACACTTTGTTACTTTCATTAATTGTAAACCTGTGTACGCATATATTTCAACCAATTGTATGTTATTTTTAAAAACACATATGTGTTCTAAATACATGGTTTTCACATGCATTCGCATGTGATATTTCATTATTTATTATATGTTATGTTTATACATTTCAATTTTTATCATGCACACTTTATTACATCCATCAATTATACATATATATTAATGTATTTGATTGAATTGGTGTCATAAGTCAACTCGACACCGACAATACCATGATAAATAATTTTAATCTATTTTTTTTTATTTTAACATTGTACATATTTCATGTGTTATTATTAATCAGTTTCAAACTATACATTTTATTATTTATTGTATGTTATTTTTAAGCACATATTTACTTTTTAAATTTATGGTTTTCACGCTCATACGAGTGTGATAGGATTTCTAATCTATTTAAACACTTTCATATAAATTTGAATACGTAAGTATATGCAACACTAGTACCATGATTTAATTTCCATACTTCACAAATCTTGCAATGTTGATGAGGTGTGATTAGAATAACTACACCTGAACTCTTTTTCCATACGTCTTTTTCCAATGTATGCATTTGAAAATAACACGTCAAGCTTCATAGAAGCTTAGAAGCACTCACATGAATTTTATACTTGCATAGTATTTAATATTAATTTCATTTAAATACACTAATTCATTTTATGCATATTTGTTCACGTAGCCTGAAGAATTAAGAAGGATATATATGCAAAATAACACGAGCACTAAAGTGCTAAGAAACTAGAGTATGTAAGTGCTAATAATCACTAGCACAAAAGTGGAAGGGAACACAAGCACATACTTGTTAATAGTCACGAGGATCAAAGCGCTAATCACATGAACACGCTAAATTAAATTTTTAATGGCATGTCATTTATATCCCACTAATTTTACCTTGTTAACTAGGACCTTTATAATATCTTATTCATTTGTGAACATATCTTTTTTTTTTCCATCACATTTACACTTCAAATTCAAATAAACACACTTATGGTATATCACACATTTCCACACAAATAATTCACATCATTCTATCACTTAATCCATTCACATACCACTTATCATTTTCACCATTTTATTCACTTAATTACCAAGTTTCACAACTTATATATATACTTTATAATCTATTCATTGAAATACCTATTCATCATGAACTTCACTACTTCATTTTTTCTAATCTCTCATGGAGCATATATCACTTTCATTTATAACTCAAGCCACTTGTCACTTTTTCAATATAATTTCTTTATCTCTTTTAATTTCTTATATTAATTCTCATTTTCACACTATAATGTCACTATTATTTCTACTTATACTTTCTTATATAACTTCTAACATGTATTTAATTCACTCAATTCTTATACTTTCTATAAACTATGTCGAAACCATTTTTTTGTTTGAAAAATGGGCCGACTTTAAAAGAAAAATGGAGTCGCCACCAATCTTTTTTTAAAGTGCGATTGGGCCACTTTTGAAAATATTTTGGTCTACGAATTTTAAGAAAACGGGTCTGGGAGTCGGTTACGCACGAGGAAGGGTTAGCACCCTCGCAACGCCCAAAATTGGTACCTTATTGATTGATTAATGTCCTAATATCGAAAATTGGAATAGATTTTAAAATAAGAGTTCTTTTGAAAATGTTTGGATAATTCAAATTGGATATCGAAACTCTCTTGTTCCGAATAGATGAAATACCGCATCCAACACGATAGGACACGATGTTTCAAACCCTCAATACCAAGATCATTTCATGATTTCCAAATTTCATGCATTGCACTTTAAAAGGGTATTCCATTATTTGGCCAAACTAAAACCGAAACCCAGCACGATTGAGCACGATTCCTCGAATTCCCAAATATGAAATACTGCCTTTAATTTAAGAAAACCCGGTCAAAATCTTTAAAGGATATTTGGTCATTTGGACGAATGGAAAAATCGAAACCCAGCACGATTGGGCACGACCTCTCGAACTTCCAAACACGAAACATTGCCTTATTTTTAAAAAACACGATCAAAATCTTTAAAGGATATCTAGTGATCAGACAAACGAAAATCAAGCCCAAAGACGATTGGGCACGATTTCAAGTTCGCATACAAAATATTACCTTTGAAACCCCTTTTTTATGAATTTGAAAAAAAAAACCGAAAATAAAAACATTGAAATGTAAACCCGGCAATAATAAGGGAGAATAATGATGGGAATAATAATCATAACAATAAGAATAATAAGAATATATGTACATATATAAATAATGACAAATAAAAAAGACGATGATAATTCTAATGAATATGATAATTAAAAAAAATTAAAAGATATAGTAATAATATATTATAAAAACAACATCATATATAATAATAGTGAGTATAGAAAGAATATAATTATAATAGTAATATACATATAAAAAAGTGGTAATAAAAAAATGAGTAATAGAATAGTATAATAATAAAATAAGAAATAACAATGGAATAATAAAAATAAAAATGATGCTAATAATAAGAGAACAATACTGACATTAAAATTAATAGTAATGACGCAAAATGATAGAAACAATGAAAATAAACGCAATATTAATAATAAAAATAATAACGCTAAAGAATAATTATGAAATCAAAGAAAAGAATAAAAATAATTAGAATATAAAAAATAAAAATAAATAATGAAACCCCAAAAACTAGATTATTAAAAAAAGGGCTAAGGACTGCATCATAATAAAAACAAAAGTTAAAGCCTCAATTGAAATGAATCTAAACCAAATAGGACTGAAATACACTCCGCGTCAACAAACAGGACTAAAAGCGCAATTATTCCGAACCCCTGAACACGGCGCCTGGATGTGGACCAATTTGGGGTAGCGCATGAGATTCAGGGAAAAAACTTAAAATAAAAAAAAAACTGAAATAGGACGTAATTAAAACAACGGCACAAAAAGGAGGACTAATCGCGCAATTTACCCATTTAGGGTAAAATTACGCGGATCCAAGCTGGGGAATGGGTCATTGCGCGGGGCTCTCCCCCCCCCCCATGCGGCGTCATTTCCTTTCTGCTTAAAGCCCTTTTTTTGCTTTTGCAAAACCCATTTAACACTCTTTATTTTATCAAGAAAAAAAAAACAAAATCATTTCCTTCCTTTCTGCTTCTGAAAACCAAACCCCAAAATCCCTTTTTCTTATTCTTTATGGTTCAAGCCCCTTTTGCAGTGAGCTCTTCCCCCCCTCGCGCGCATCGATTGCAGCGGCCAGAGGAAGCCCGGTGAGTCCCCCTCTCGATTCCTTTTTTCTTATGCTTAAACTTTTTATATTTTAAAATAACGAAAATATGAGAAACAAATAAAGAAAAACCAAACAGATTCGGAAATTTAAAAGAAAACAAGAAACCTTTTCCGGATTTTTCTTTGATTCTGTAGTTGAAAGTATTGCCTCTGTTTTCTATCTGAACCGCTGTAAAAAAAAAAGATTCCATTTACAGATCCCTATTTCGGCTTTTATAGCCTTCTATTTTACAACTAATCTATTCTATTTTATAGGTACGTGATCAAGCACGTTTCTGACGTGGTGCCGTGGCAACGAAAATTGCGGGCACGGAGACGACGTGGCTGAGGCGTGGGTTGCTACTGGCGGTGCAAGGCTCCTAACTTAGGGTTTCTGTCTTTGAAGATTTGGGGCTGTTTGGGCTGCTGGCTTAATTGGGCATTGGGCCTGTGCTATTTGGGCTTAATTATTGGACTGTTAGATTTTGTTTATTTTTGATTGCTGGTTAATTTTGGTATTGGGCCCGGGCAATCAAAAATTGGGCTCTACAGCTGCCCCTCTTTGCTCGTTGTCGTGTAACGAGAATTGAGCAAAGACTTTTAGAGGGCCAATTTTGTCCGGTTTTGCCAAATCTTGCTCTCTTGATGCTTCATTCCACCCACTGCATCTTCAAGGGTATAGGAATTTTGTCTCGACCTGCCCCACTACTACTCAGTGGAGATAAGATCTACTATCATTAGCCTGCTCCGCTCCTGCTCAGGGAGATAAGGCTAGTGGCTTAAATCTACCCCATTGCCGATACATGGAGATAAGATTCGCCATTTTCGATATGCTCCACTCCTGCTCAGTGAAGATAAGATCTGCTATCTTTTAGCCTGCTCCACTCCTGCTCAGTGGAGATAAGGCTATGATCTTCAGTCTGCTCCATTGCCGATACATGGAGATAAGACTTGCTGTATTCGATCTGCTCCGCTCCTGCTCAGTGGAGATAAGGCTATGATCTTCAGTTTGCTCCATTGCCGATACATGGAGATAAGACTTGATGTATTCGATCTGCTCCACTCCTGCTCAGTGAAGATAAGATCTGCTATCTTTCAGCCTACTCCACTCCTGCTCAGTGGAGATAAGGCTATGATCTTGACCGCTTCTATTGCCCGCACGTGGAGATAAGACTTGTCAGATTCGATCCGCTCCACTCGCTTTCGGTGAAGATAAGATCTACTTTTTTTTCTGCCCGCCCACTCTCGCCGTAGAGATAAGGCTATGATCTTGATCCGCTCCATTGCCGATACATGGAGATAAGACTTGTCGTATTCGATCTGCTCCACTCCTCGCCAGTGAAGATAAGATCTGCTATCTTTTCACCGCTCCACTCACCGCGGTGGAGATAAGGCTATGATCTTCGATCCGCTCCATTACCGATACATAGAGATAAGACTTGTCGTATTCGATCCGCTTCTACTCTCGCCTTTCAGTGAAGATAAGATCTGCTATCTTTCAAACCTACTCCACTCCTCGCCGGTGGAGATAAGGCTATGATCTTGATCGCTCCATTGCCGATACATGGAGATAAGACTTGTTGTATTTAATCTGCTCCACTCCCGCTCGGTGAAGATAAGATCCGCTATCTTTCACTGCTCCACTCCCGCTCGGTGGAGATAAGGATATGATCTTGGCCCGCTCCATTGCCGATACATGGAGATAAGACTTGCTATATTCGACCGCTCCACTCCCGCTCGGTGAAGATAAGATCTACTATCTTTCACCCTACTCCACTCCCCGCCGGTGGAGATAAGGCTATGATCTTTCGGGCCTACTCCATTGCCGATACATGGAGATAAGACTTGCTATATTCGATCCGCTCCACTCCTGCTCAGTGAAGATAAGATCTGCTATCTTTCAGCCTGCTCTACTCATGCTCAGTGGAGATAAGGCTATGATCTTCGGGCCCGCTCCATTGTTGATACATGGAGATAAGACTTGCTGTTTCGATCTGCTTCACTCCTGCTCAGTGAAGATAAGATCTGTTATTTTCGATCTGCCCCACTCCTGCTCAGTGGGGATAAGATCTGTAATCTTCAGCCCGTTACCCTACTGCTTAGGGAATTAAGGCTCATTGTCTTCTGTAACTCCCATCAACTTTGCTACATTATCCTCTGGGGAACCTACATGTAGAATTGATTTCATGGGATCTATGCTTATGCCAATATGATTGGGATGTCATGCTCCTAACCAATGTATTGCGAATGAATGGATGAATGACAAATGTCATGAGCATGATCCAATTTTTTATTTTTTGGGTTATCATTGCTCGTTGCTTGTTAGGGTGATACCCCTGACGTATGTCTTCCTGTTCAGTTGAACTTCTAACGGAGACTCCGAAGATGTCGTCACTGCTTAGACTCTTATTTCAAGGGTTTCGAGCCTTTTAAGCCTGGTGAGTTCTAAATAATTGTCCTATTTCGGATCCTTGTATTATTTAGAGATTTGCAGAGTAATATCCAGTACTTCTTTCATGAAAACATTATTAGTTCATTGATCATTATTTCAATATACAATGCTTGAAAAAGAGATCATTACAATGGATAAGAAGGAAATTACTTAGGAGCATTGCTCAAAACAAACAAGTTAAGCAAAGATAGCAAATGCAACCCAGAAGGAAATTTATTGGTAGTGTAAAATAAAATGACAAGGTTTCCAAGGTGCCCCAGATATCGCATCATGAGCTTCTCTGTTCAAACTTCTTGAGGACCATTTTAAGCTCAATATGTGTTTAGGGGATCCGGAGTACTTTGACGACACCCTAATACGTAACATATTTCCTCATTGTTAATTCAAGCCTAGCAAGACTACTATATGTCCCATCATAATTTGATCACAATTTGAGCCGCCCTTTTCGGGTTTTCGACTGAAGGCCCCTTTAGTCTCAAAGCGCCCTTTGCGGGTTTTCACCTTGGCCTCTCCGTTGTTTTTTTTTTTTTTCGGAAAGCCTCAAAGCGCCCTTTGCGGGTTTCCGCCTTGGCCTATTTCTTTCTTAAGCGAAGTGTTTCCTGACTGAGTCTGCATTAACTGGGTTTGGCTGACTCTTGCCGTCCATCTCGGCTAGTACCAATGCTCCTCCAAAAAAGGCCTTCTTTTCAACATAAGGTCCTTCCCAATTAGGCATCCTCTTTCCTCTGAAGTCCTTTTTGCATAGGGAGGATATTTTTCAATATCAAGTCTCCTTCATGGAACATTCTGGGGTGGACTTTTTTGTTGTAAGTCTGCATCGTTCGCTTCTGGTACATTTGACCATGACGGATGGCTCTTAACCTTTTTCCTCGATCAGATTCAGTTGATCATACCGAGATTGAATCCATTCCACTTCATCCAACTTCAGCTCTGACAAAATTCGGAAAGAAAGAATTTTAACTTCGATGGGCAAGACTGCCTCCATCCCATAAGCCAATGAGAAAGGTGTTGCCCCGGTGGAGGTCTTGACCAACATTCGAGAAGCATAGAGGGTAAATGGTAATTTTTCCCTGCCAATCTTTACAAGTCTCGATCATCTTTCGGAATCTTTTTGATTTTTTTTTTGAATTTGAATTCGATGACTGTTGACTTTGTAACTTTGGCCTATGAAGCGACCTTCACCCTCTTGGCGAAGCAATTGTCAATCACGAAGATAAATAAGTTTCGACTAGATACTTTTGATGAGATTGTCCCCGTAACATCTATGCCCCACGTATAGGAAAAAATGGAGGTAACACATAAGTCTTGTCTTCTCAATTTGGCATTTACGGCATAACTGATGCAACCTCCCTTTTATGGTAGACCAGCAGTACCCGAAACTTATAATTGACCCGGCTCTTAGCATGTGCCTTTTCGAACACTCCATAACCTCATCGTGCCTAGGCATATCTTGATGCGACCATGCGTAGACATCTTTGAATTCTTGGAATAACTCAATGACGTCTCGCTTTGTTTCTGTTGTGGGCAAGACTTTGATCTTCTTTCCTGGACTCGTAATGTCCACTGACCCTTTGAACGGTAGAGTCTATTTCCATCTTGTTCTACCATCCTTAACAAATCAAAAGATACGTTACAATCTCTGACATCTTCAAAATCCTCAGATCCTTTTAGACTTATATTTCACTCAAACGGGAGTCTGTAACAGCGTTGCTCATTTCTTGATATCTGGGTACCTATTGTAGGTACGAAGGCAAATTCCAAAGAATAAATAATTCTAAGGATGATTATTTATATGGTCATAAATGATGAAAGAAAGAACTTTCCAGAGAACAAAAGAATATATGGTATGATATGAAAAAAATGAGAAAATATTTGCTCGGCATGAAACACTAAAATACATTTTTTATTGAAAATAAATGATGTTTGAACATGAGCCTATTTCACAAAAGATTCTTATTGTTTTTAGGCTTAAAACAACAAGTGTGCTTTGAACATTACTGCGTGTAGCTCTAAAAACTACAGAAATTTCCTCCGCATGATCCGCTTGTTCGTAACACTTCCTGTGCTCATAGGGTGTATGCCCACTAAATTTCCTTCCTTCGGTCATTCTCCAAACACGGCGTCTATGCTCAAAGCTTTCATCAGATCTTCAGCCGTTTCTTCATTCATGTTCTCCGGTCCCGGATAGACAACTCCTTCCGATAAGGATGCATTGGATATGTAGAGAAAAGTTATTGATCCCCATTTGACCTCGGCGTCTTTCTCTACCGACTCTCCTCCTATGGTACACACGTTTTCACCTTCAGAAAAGTCAAAGAACTCTAGCTCTTTGTTATCCATTAACCCTTGCACTAGGGCATTGAATTCGCTACATTGCTGGATCTTATAGTCCTTCTTGTTATGGAACTCACAGTAGTTCCTTGCATCTTGGGATTTTCTCCCCAACTCTTGCAGAACTAGACCTCTTTTTCGTATGTCCTTCCAAACCTTCCTCAATGGGGTTCTTACTTCAGCAACATTTTGCTTGATTCTCCTCTCCATGTTCTCGACTATCGTGTTTACCCCTCTATCAGTATGACTGGGCAACGAATTTCCTATGACAGACGCATCATCGAACTTCACCATGCCTATTTTGATGAGCCTTTCGACTAGCTTTTTGAAAGGGAAGCAATTCTCTATCGGGTGCCCCACTATCCCCGCATGGTATTCACATTGAGTGCTTGCGCCGTACCATTTAAGATATAGGGGTTGCAACGGTTTTGAGTAGATAGGGGCTACAACGTGTGCATCGAACAGAGTTTTATACAACTCCCTATACGTCACTGGTATGGGAGTAAACTGGAATTTCTCGGCATTCTGCCTCGTGTTGGGCTTTTACCTTGGTGAGGCCTGCTGGCCTGCAGTTACTGTCCTTGGCTGGCTTACCATAATCGGCTCCGAATAGCCCTTGTTATACCCACTCATACCATTCACTTTATTTTCCTTCTTCTTCGGGGCCTTTAAAGTCCACTCTCATTTTTCTTTTATGTCTACCAGTACAATCGATTTGGCTCGATCATCCTCCGGGTTAAAACCTGAGCCCATCGGGAAGTTCATCAGTGCCGAGGTATTACTTTGACATTGGGGTTTAATAATGACAGGTGCCCCTTGCGGAGGCACGTCTGGTTGGGCCGAGACACTTATTGGAGAATAAACGATGACTTCATCATCATCCACAATGTCAACCACTGGGTCACCCCCTTTTTTAAGCCTTCCAGCTAGTAACTTGGTTAATTGGCTTATCACATTCATTTGATCTCGCATATCCTGCTGGATTTCGGTCAATTATTCCTGTATCTGTATTTGCCTTTGCTCTAATCTCTCCAACCTTCGTTCCATGGCTTTCGTTTTTCTTCGAGTGTAGTAGCGATGTTCCAAGATATCTCTATAATATGATCTCTAGTTAATAGGGGTCTTTTATTATATTCAATGCATATGATGTGATGTAATGCAAATGCATGATGTGTAATGCAAATGAATGAATGCAAAAATAAAAGGAGTCAATTCTGGTTCAATTTCTTTTAGAATACTTATTTAAAAAACAAAATCCTTTACATAAAACAGAGTCACATATACGACCTAGCCTTTATGCCCAAAGCTTTAACTTTCTTAAGAAGCGAAGCTAATTCTCGACCTCGGTCTGACTCTAACTCATATACCATACTTAACACAACAGCCTGAACCGCTAAGGTTTGTAGATGATCAGCCACTTCTCGCATCTGAACCACGGCTTCGCCCATAACGTAGTCTCTTTCTCTGACTTGGTTCTAAGATCGTTGAAGTTGTTCTTTCCATCGCTCGTTGTTTGCCTCTAACAGTTGGATCCGGAGCTCACTATTTTGCAGCGCCGTTTCAAGCTCTACCACCTTTCCTTTTAACTCTTCAATCTGGTTTAGGCTTGATTCCAACTTCACCGTAGAGTTACGGCTTCGACACAATGCCTTCTCCAATTATGCTACTCGAGCTCTTAGCATCTTATTTTCGCTTTGGCTCTCACCCACAGTCTTTTTCAGAGTATCATTTTGTGCTTGAGTATTATGAAACCTCTTTTTCCACTGATCGACCTTAGCCTTCTATTCTTGAATTTCTTGACGCCATTGTTCTGAGGTTTTACCCAACCCAGCAGTCCTCATCGATGAATGCAACCTTTTGTAATTGGTCTTCAAGCTGTCCAAATCTTCTTCGGCCTTCCTTTTCCCTTTTCTCAATTTCTCAGCCTCTGATTTTTGGGCATCAATATCTAACCTCAAGTGCACCTTTTCTTCTTCCAGTTGTTTTATTTTCTTTCCTAACTCTGAATTTTTACTTTCAAAGTCTTGCTTCAGGATTTCCAACTCGGAAGGGACTACTTGCAGGTATTCTTCTATCGGTCGAGCACTATCTTGTGTCGGTCTAGGGATATTATCATTGATTCTCTGTCTCCGCCATACATTATATTCGAGGGTTTCCACTGGGCCTACAGAAACTCTCTTCATTCGGTGAATCTACTTCCAAGCCTCAGAAACTTCTCGAACTCTCTTCTTATAATTATTCCCCTTATACGAGAATTCAAACTGAGCTAGCCCATACGTCGCCGGTATAAATTACCTTGACCTGTATTACCTTAGCACCAGCAAAGGAGCATACCCAACGGCTCCCTAAATTCCTAGTAGAGGAACCCAATCATAACTCCCACATCGGTAGAGAATTTCGTCGGGAATGAACCAAGGAGCTCTCCATTCAACGTCCTTTTCCTGGAGGTTTTGAAGAAGCGCGATCTAGCTTTCTTCTGATATGTCATCTCTTTTGGGCGTAGCTGCCAACTCCTTTAACGGGGAGTAATTCCCAGAAAAAAACCCGATAAGAAACTCTGTCTACTTTCCATAAATGGCTTTGGAACCAAACCAATAATAGCTGCGTGCATCCCATGAATCTACCTTCACCTGCCCCCCGACATGCATTCAAAGATCTAAATATTTCGACAAGAATCGCTGGTACTGGCGTAACCCCATTGTCAAGTCGATCGAATAGGTCGGTAACCGCTTCATCTATATGTCTCAGAGCTTTGGGGAAAATTATCAAGCCGTAGATACTTAAGGCGAACATGTCAACTTTTCTATTGGTATCTGGATGTGCCACAATCAGCTCCCTGAAGCTCACCCAATGAATGCATTTCCCTTCACCTTTTTGCTGAATTCGTGTCGTGACCCACTGTTCACTCATCCCAGTGATACTCATCAGCTTCTTTACAAAAGTCGGTGCATTAGCGGCCCTGAAATAAACTTTATCAACCTGAACCCTTTGGCTACGAAGCAAAGCCGTGTACTCTTCCACAGTAGGCACCAAATCCACCTCCCCAAATGTGAAACAGCTATAAGTGGGATTCCAATATTGAGTCATAGCCCGAAATAAGTGTTTGTCCACTCTGATGTCCAATAAGTAGGGTAGATCACCATAGTTAAGGTAGAAAAGCTGCTTGGTTCCTTCATCCCAACAGGCCCATATATTTCTTAATTCTTGGAGCTCATTCTGTGTCGTACTGATGCGAGTGAAGTCCCACAATTCTGATGTATACCCCTCGGCTAGACTATCCCCCTTCTCAAGTTGTGTCTTCTCTGACCATATACGCACGGCCGCATTATCCTCTACTTTATCAAGGAATTCGTTCTCCATAACAAGCCTTCTAATTCAGTAATCAAAGCAGGAATCGACACCTTTTATGTATGAAATGACATGCAAACATGGCCAAAATAAAACAGGTTAGTATCGTATAATAGTAACCAAAGCAAGTAAAAAAATGTCAAACCACTAGATGGGTAACCACTAAAGTTTAGCATGGCTCTACCTAGGGTGGGCTCTTAGGGTTTACTATATGTGGTTTGGTTCTAAGGGAAAAAGGGTACTTGAACCAGCAGATTTCTCAATCCTCACCCATTATAGGCTCATATGGATCGAGCTCGGTTTAGGGGAATACATTTCCCTATGGCTATGCGGAGGTGAAACCCTCACGGAACCATAGGTACGGATGTATCCCGGAAGCAGTTCCCTAGCCCATGTGAAGGTGAAAACCTCACGAAGGCATAGCTTCTCGCTCCCACTTAAAGGGTGTGACCACAACGGTCATGCAATATGAATGCAGAAATATCCTACGAGACTCAAACCACACAAACGGATGACGCAACATGAGCTCATGCAATGAAAGAATCAAAATCAAATTTTATTTTCGATAAAAGGACATTAATCAATCAATTTTATGGCTTGACTCTCTTATTGGTCCCCAGTGGAGTCGCCAAGCTGTCGAAACCATTTTTTTGTTTGAAAAATGGGCCGAATTTAAAAGGAAAATGGAGTCGCCACCAATCTTTTTTTGAAGTGCGATTGGGCCACTTTTGAAAACATTTTGGTCTACGAATTTTAAGAAAATGGGTCCGGGAGTCGGTTACGCACGAGGAAGGATTAGCACCCTCGCAACGCCCAAAATTGGTACCTTATTGATTGATTAATGTCCTAATATCGAAAATTGGAATAGATTTTAAAATAAGAGTTCTTTTGAAAATGTTTGGATAATTCAAATTGGATATCGAAATTCTCTTGTTCCGAATAGATGAAATACCGCATCCAGCACGATAGGACACGATGTTTCAAACCCTCAATACCAAGATCATTTCATGATTTCCAAATTTCATGCATTGCACTTTAAAAGGGTATTCCATTATTTGGCCAAACTAAAACCGAAACTCAGCACGATTGAGCACGATTCTCGAATTCCCAAATATGAAATATCGCTTTAATTTAAGAAAACCGGTCAAAATCTTTAAAGGATATTTGGTCATTTGGACGAATGGAAAAATCGAAACCCAGCACGATTGGGCACGACCTCTCGAACTTCCAAACACGAAACATTGCCTTATTTTTAAAAAACACGATCAAAATCTTTAAAGGATATCTAGTGATCCGGACAAACGAAAAATCGAAGCCCAGCTCGATTGGGCACGATTTCCCGAAGTTCCAGACACGAAATATTACCTTTGAAACCCCTTTTTTTTATGAATTTGAAAAAAATCGAAAATAAAAACATTGAAATGTAAACCCGGCAATAATAAGGGAGAATAATGATGGGAATAATAATCATAACAATAAGAATAATAAGAATATATGTACATATATAAATAATGACAAATAAAAAAGACGATGATAATTCTAATGAATATGATAATTAAAAAAAATTAAAAGATATAGTAATAATATATTATAAAAACAACATCATAAATAATAATAGTGAGTATAGAAAGAATATAATTATAATAGTAATTACATATAAAAAAGTGGTAATAAAAAAATGAGTAATAGAATAGTATAATAATAAAATAAGAAATAACAATGGAATAATAAAAATAAAAATGATGCTAATAATAAGAGAACAATACTGACATTAAAATTAATAGTAATGACGCAAAACGATAGAAACGATGAAAATAAACGCAATATTAATAATAAAAATAATAACGCTAAAGAATAATTATGAAATCAAAGAAAAGAATAAAAATAATTAGAATATAAAAAATAAAAATAAATAATGAAACCCCAAAAACCAGATTATTTAAAAAAGGGTTAAGGACTGCATCATAATAAAAACAAAAGTTAAAGCCTCAATTGAAATGAATCTAAACCAAATAGGACTGAAATACACTCCGCGTCAACAAACAGGGACTAAAAGCGCAATTATTCGAACCCCGAACACGGCGCTGGATGTGGACCAATTTGGGGTAGCGCATGAGATTCAGGAAAAATTAAAATAATAAAAAACACGAAATAGGGACGTAATTAAAACAACGGCACAAAAAGGAGGACTAATCGCGCAATTTACCCATTTAGGGTAAAATTGCGCGGATCCAAGCTGGGGAACGGGTCATTGCGCGGGGCTCCCCCTCCCATGCGGCGTCATTTCCTTTCTGCTTAAAGCCCTTTTTTTGCTTTTGCAAAACCCATTTATCACCCTTTATTTTATCAAGAAAAAAAAACAAAATCATTTCCTTCCTTTTCGCTTCAAAACCAAACCCCAAAATCCCCTTTTCTTATTCTTTATGGTTCAAGCCCCTTTGCAGTGAGCTCTTTCCCCTCGGGCGCATCGATTGCAGCGGCCGGAGGAAGCCCGGTGAGTCCCCCTCTCGATTCCCTTTTTTTTATGCTTAAACTTTTTATATTTTAAAATAACGAAAATATGAGAAACAAATAAAGAAAAACCAAACAGATTCGGAAATTTAAAAGAAAACAAGAAACCTTTTTCGGATTTTTCTTTGATTACGTGAGTTGAAAAAAAAAAGAACGATGTATTACCTCTGTTTTTCTATCCGAACCGTTGTAAAAAAAAAAAGATCCCATTTACAAATCCCTATTTCGGCTTTTATAGCCTTCTATTTTACAACTAATCTATTCTATTTTGTAGGTACGTGATCAAGCACGTTTCTGACGTGGTGCCGTGGCAACGGAAATTGCGGGCACGGAGACGACGTGGCTGAGGCGTGGGTTGCTACTGGCGGCGCAAGGCTCTTGACTTAGGGTTTCTGTCTTTGAAGATTTGAAATTTGTTTGGGCTTTCTTTGGGTTAATTGGGCATTGGGCCTGTGCTATTTGGGCTTAATTATTGGACTGTTGGATTTTGTTTATTTTTGCTTGCTGGTTAATTTTGATATTGGGCCCAGGCAATCAAAAATTGGGCTCTACAAACTAATTCTCATTATTTCTTGTGCACTAATATTATTTTAAATTCAATTCACAATTATTATACTCGAGTTTCCACATATTTCAATTTAATCCTTAAGAAGTAAATAAAATTCGTAAGAGTACTTTCCTATTTTTTACTAGATTTTACTTCATTTGCTACAACATTTTCACCACTTTCTTTCTTTTTCTCTTGTCACCTTGCTTTCTCACATTTTCTCAACTTTCTTTCACTTCCACCATGAACTCATAAATTCGATTTGTATATTGGATGGAGAAGGACCAAATTGGAGAAAAATATTAAGTGTTTCTCTTTCTTTCTTGGACGTTTGGTGTAAGAAAATATGAAGGAAGTTCTTCGTATTTCCATATTAATTATCTAATTAAAATAAATAAAATATTTTAACATAATAATATCAATCTAATGTTCCGAATCATGCCAAAATTTCATAATTTAATAAATATTATAAATATAATTATCTTTAATCCAAGAGTTCACATTAATTCCTACTTTATCAAGTAAATCAAATGGTTATAATTCATACACTTGTCCAAGGGTATTTTAGTAATTTACCAAAAAAAATTTCATTGACATACAACTATTTTGCCCTTTACAATATTTGATATTCAATTTTGGTAAAATTCCAACTCTAGTCCTTCCATTTTTCCCACCAATTTAATTCAATTCAATATCTTTTAAATTTTACAATCTGACCCCTTTACTTTTCTCCACTTTATAATTTAGTTTACACCCTTGATTAATATCTCACAATATGTCACTTGCTTCAACTTTCTCCGATATATAACACCCTTCTCTACTATCACTGTTATTTCACATTCCGTTTACCCAGGAAATCTTCTATGTATATTCCCAGTATAGTACCATTTACATCATAATGGTTTTAGGGGTGCTACAAGTATAGATACTACAATAATATGAAAATATAATTTTTAAATTAAAATGAAGTTTTAGTTGTAGTGGTAAAGTTAAGGGGTTATTGATGTTAATGACATATGTTCAGTTTTCATCATTTCTATTTTTTTATTGGTTTTATTTAAAATGTAAAAAGACAAAAATATCTTTGTAAAAATATAACTTATTTCAAATATTTAAGGGTAATTTATTAATTTATTTGATTAATTTAATGTCCAATTGACTCGTGATACCAACTCAGTTAAAGGTTTAAATAATAGTATAAATTTACTATTTAGTATAAATAATGTTGTAAAATTTAATTGGTGTCGTGGCCCGTTACTTTGAGATGGGCTATAATTGGCCATTATAATATTTAACTTAAATTGTATAGTAGAATAAAGCCCATTCCTGATCCACTCTAATTGATGCCTTGATTCATAGTTTAGTTGGGCTCCATGCCATACTCTAACAACCCATTTTTATATCCCTTTTTCAAATAAAATTGTAACTTTTTCTTTTTAAAAATTATAGTTTTAGTGATTCAGAGAGATTTAATTCTTGTATTTTAATTTTTAATTTTGTCTTTTAATTATTATTATTTTAATTTTTAATATTATTTTGAGGGGAATGGATATTTGTAAGAGTTTGTTGAGCTAAAACTTCCAAAACAAAAAAACACTGGGATGGACAACTTTTTTCAACAGCTGATTGGAAATGAGATATGTGGAATGACATATATTACCATGCAAAAATTACTCCCTTTGCCACATGCTTTCAAACCTAATAGGGGTACGAAGATATCAGTAGCTTTCATTCTCTCATTTTCACTTTCGCCTCCAAAGTCCAAAGTAAATCTCAAAAAAAAAAAAAATCCACCGTGAATCTACAAAAATCAACATTGTTGAGAAAAATTTTCAATCAAGCCTATTCATCCTTGAATATTTATGTACTCTTAATTTATTTTCAATTTACTTGTGTAAAATGATTTCTTATGCAACTTTATATTAATTGAAATAAACTACTTGACAAATTTATTCAGAGTGTGACATAATTATCACTAAGAATATAGTTTACAATTATATTACTACATTGTTAATATTTATCCATTTCCACAAGGTTAATATTTGCAACTAAAGAACTTAAGAAATTTATTTATTTAAAATTTTAAAAATATTAACTAATTAATTTTCTTAATAAATGTTTTAATAATATTTTATTTCAATAATTTCATCCAATAAAAACTAAAGTATTATAAACAAATAAATACTTAAGAATAAAATATGTCATACACTTATTTATTATTTTACACACATCAGCTTTAAACCATCAGTTAAGTTTTATCATATACTTTTAAATAAACAATTAATAGAATGAATTAATTAAAAGGGGGAGGGGGGTATGTTTGCTATATACTGCTAAGAATGGAATTTGTTGCTGTCCGAAAATAATGAATGCTTCAGTGTTAATATTTGGAAAGGGGTGGCATTTCGTTAAGCTATTAACATCACGAAATCAAAATAATAATTAGATTAGGAAGTAGAATAGAGCGTTGAAGATAGAGGTGGAAATGTGGATAAGGGAATAGGTGGTGGTGGTGGTCCTTAGCAACAGACAGGCATGATTGGTTGTTGTCGCTCACGCGCCTCTTAAATTCGTCGCCACATTGACCCATGCTTTACGCCGTGAATCATAAGGAAAAACACAAAACACAGCGTCGTATAATATATAATTGCTTTTATTTCTCATCTCTCAATTCCCGCCGTGAAATTTCGGGAAGAGTGAAAAGGACTACATTTATAACCCAACAAACAAACAAAACTTTACCAAATCAGTGAGGAACTGTCGGAACCCACGTGACCTGCATGTGTGCTCTTCTCCTTTCCTAAATTCCTATAATCATTACCCCTATTATGTTAATCCAAAGCATCTTTCTTTTTCCTTTCTTTTTCTCATCAATTAAATTTTCTATTAAATGTATACCCTTTTTCTCTAAATATTATTTCTTCTGCAATTTCTTTTTTCTTTCAACCTCTCCCACATATATCATTTAATTTATTAATGTTAATAAAACATATCTTTCATTAACTAATAATAATATGTTAAGAGCGTTGGGATGTGTATATTTATAATCCAATATTAAAAGAATAATTTTAATTAGATGAAGTGTAATCCATCGGGAGGTAGAGTATATCTCCACTAGTGGGTATTGTTTTTAATGGAAGTTTTGTCTTCTGACTTTATCGAGAGCTCGAGTGCTTAAAAATGTGGCTTAAATAGACATTGGTTGTCTGTTCACATATAGAAAGCATCTTGTCAAGTGCTTATTAAGGCGAACCATGTACATTGCACATGGTCACCCACCAAGGAAATCTCTAATCGTAAATATAAAATTTTCTTAGTGGGTGATCATGAACAACATACATAGTTCTCCTTATCAGGCACCTGACAAGGCACTCCTAGTCTTTAAACTTATCACTGATGCTTTTTTAGGTTCTTGGCCTCTCTACATAGCTGGGAGACAAAACCCTACAAGGGACAACATCAATTCATTGAAGGGTCCACCAGCTCCTAGCAAACAACACTTTATAGGCTTCTCTTGATAAATCCAACCTCCCCTCAACAAAAAGGCAATGGACCCTTCAACAAGTTGTTATTGTCTTTTGTCTCTAGATTTTATCAAGATTTCGAATGCTTGAAGAGGTGTCGATGGCTAGTTCATAAAACAAGAGTGCCTCATCCAAGTGCTTGAGAAGGTGAACTATGCGCATTGCACTTTGTGTCATGGGCTTGGATTTTAACCAAGCAAAACCACACGACCCTAGATGGATAATTTATTTTAAATTTCCTAAGTCTAGCTAAACACTCACGTTGAAAATTTTCTTCAAACTATGAGGTCTTAGGCAGAGAATTCGCTTCAAATTGCTTGGAAGACAACTTTTTCTAAGTTAGAAAATAACTATTTGCAACATTATTTGTAAATAACACAAACTTGGGACCCAACAAATAGTCTCCATATGCACAAACAATGCATTAATGCGGTCATCTCTTTTTCTTAAACTATGTACCAACATTTACTAACATTAAGCTTTTCACTCTCGAAAACCGCTAAATGTGATCCCGCATCGACACACCCTTAATCGGAAAGTCTGATTCTTTCTTATGTATCTCATTCAATTTTGGTATAATCTTGCAAGATAAATGCGAACTCTTCTAACAAGGTCATCTTAACTTGATCAAAGGCTTTCTAGCACTCAAAGCTCCAATCCTACACTATTCGATTCTTTAGCAAGTTTGTCAATGGTGTGGTGATATTGGAGTAATCTTTGACAAATCATTGATAATAATTCGCTAACCTAAGGAATTATCGCAACTTTGTTACCTTGGTCATTCCTAGTAAAAAATGGCTTGAACTTTGTTCCCATCCATTTGGATCTTGCCACCCCCCCCACAATATGGCCTATGAAAGGTACATAATGCTGGCAAAAGAGCACTTCTAGTGTTTAACATAAAGTTCATTCTCATGTAATATTTGGAATATTTCCCTCAAGTGTTCAACATGCTCCTTAAGCGGCTTACAGTAAACCACAATATCATCAAGGTAAATAACCACAAAATGATTAAGGAGAGGTTAAAGTACCTTGTTCATCAAAGAGAAAAATATAGCTAGAGCATTAGTCAATTCGGATGGCATTGTAAGTAACTTATACAAGCCATAGCAGGTTACACAAGTTGTCTTTGGCTCATCCCTTTCAACTATTCTAATTTGATAGTACTGCGATCGCAAAGCTAACTTGGTAAACCACTTGCATGTCCAAACTAATCAAACAAGCTTGCAATGAGTTGGTACTTGTTCTTCACCACTACTACTCTTTGGAATAGTAGCAAAATGTACTATTTATTCTATTTGTTTTATTTGTCAGTTTAAATTAGTTTCATAATAAAATCATTCTTATTAATTATCATACTTACCTTAAATAAGTTCATATTATAACTAGTCTATTTAATTATTTAAGTTGCGTAGTTGTTTAATTATATTTGACATCAAAAGTTTAATTTTTTTGTGGGTTTGATCCTTGTACTGCTTCCATTTAGCAAAGTTATTTCATTGTAATTTATTACTTTCCAACGATCTCATATATTTGCGAGTACATAAGAAAGTGATAACATATTTATGTTGAAGATTATTTATTTATCTTGTTACTATTTTTATTCACCGCTTTTCGTTCACCAACATTATAACTTGTTAGAGTTGTGTGACCCAAATTCTAAGATATTGCTTGCAAGTCAAGTTAAACAAAATATATCTTCTTTCTAGAAGATTTAGTATTTATGAGTATAATATATTTAGCATTTATTAGCATAATATATTTTTACTTTGATTAGAATTAGGTTTTACAAGCCTATAAATAGACATAGTCTATTCCTCTTGTAATGGGTTCGAATTCGACATAGTGAATTTTTCTTCTCCTCTGCCTGTAGTTTTTTCCCGAAAGGGTTTCCACATAAAATCTGTGTTCTTTATTTTTTTTCTTTTTCTTTGCGATATATATTGTTATTACCGACATTTATATTTTTCATAAAATGGTATCAGAGCTTCCAGGTTTTTCATCTCAATCACGGTAATGGCGTCTTTGAAGTATGAAATTTCACTATTGGATCGCAACACCAGATTTGCGTTGTGGCAGATAAAGATGCAGGCAGTTCTTGCACAGATGGATTTAGAGGAAGCCCTGCTAGGGGTAGATAAAATGCCTTCGACATTGACGGAGGAAGAGAAGAAGCACAATGATCGAAAGGTATTAACACAGTTACATCTGTATTTGTCTAACGAAATTTTGCAGGATGTGATGAAGGAGAAGACCACCGCTGCATTATGGAAGAGGCTAGAACAAATATGTATGTCGAAAACTCTAACCAAAGACAAGTTGCATATGAAGCAACGCGTCTTTATGCTCATCGTTTGGAGGAAGGTGCATTCGTGCACGAACACTTAATGATGTTTAAAGAAATTCTCTCAAACTTGGAGGCCATGGAGGTTCAAAGTATGATAAGGAAGATCTAGGGTTGATTCTACTTTGTTCGTTGCCCCGTCTTATTCAACCTTGAGAGACACTATTTTATATAGCCGTGAGTCTCTCACGATTGATGAGGTTTATGATTCTTTGACCTCGTATGATAAGATGAAACATCTTGTGGTTAAACCCGACTCTCGGGGAGAGGGTCTCATTGTTCGTGGGAGACAAGATCGAATGTCGATGATGATCGTGGAAGGACACAGAAGCGAAATCCTCATGATAAATCTAAGGGTAGATCAAGTCTTCAAACAGAGGTAAAACTTGCAACTTCTCGAGAAGAAAGGGCACATTAAATGAGAGTGCTATAAGCTACGAACAAGATTAAAAGCGAGGCTACAAATCAAAGGAAAACAACCGAGAAAATTCGTGAAGGCGATGTTGTAGAAGACTACAATGATGGTGAACTTCTAGTCGCTTCTATCAACAATTCTAAAGTGAGCGATGAGTGGATACTTGATTCAGGCTGCACCTTCCACATTAGTCCCAATCGGGATTGGTTTACAACTTACGAAATAATGTCTGAAGGTGTTGTTTTGATGGGAAATAATGCTTCGTGTAAAATCTTAGGTGTTGGAACAATTAAAGTTAAGATGTTTGATGGAGTTATCAGAATACTTAGCGACATACGACATGTTCCATAATTAAAGAGAAATTTAATTTTGTTAAGTACTCTTGATTCAAAAGGGTACAAATACACAGCTGAAAGTGGGATTTTAAAGATTTCCAAAGGTTCCCTCGTTGTGATGAAAGGGCAGAGAAAGACTGCCAAGTTATATGTTTTGCAGGGTTCTACTGTTATTGGTGATGCAGCTGTCGCTTCCTCTTTCTTGTCAGATGGTGATATTACTAAACTTTGGCATATGCGCCTAGGGCATATGAGTGAGAATGGCATGGCAGAATTGAGCAAAAGAGGACTTCTTGATGGGCAAGGAATTTGCAAACTGAAGTTTTGTGAGCACTGCGTTTTTGGGAAGCAAAAGAGAGTTCGATTCACCAGAGGAATCGATAACACAAAGGGAACGTTAGAGTATATTTATTCTGATCTGTGGGGGCCATCAAGAGTGCCTTCTAGAGGTAGAGCTAATTATATGCTAACTTTTATTGATGATTTTTTCAGAAAAGTTTGGGCATTCTTCCTGAAGCAGAAAAGTGATGTGTTTTCCGTATTTAAGTCTTGGAAAACTATGATTGAAAAACAGACGGGAAAACAAATAAAATACCTCCGCACAGACAATGGCTTAGAGTTTTGTTCTGACGAGTTTAATAAAGCTGTGCAAGTCGGAAAGGATCGTGAGACACTTGACGGTTTGTCATACTCCACGGCAAAGCGGCGTTGCGAGCGAATGAGCACGAGCGATCATGGAGAAAGTTCGATGTATGTTGTCAAATGCCAACTTACCAAAGTCGTTTTTTGGGGTAGAAGCGACCTCATCGCATGTTTTTGATCAACCGATCTCCATCCATTGCCATTGAGAAAAGACTCCACAAGAGGTATGGTCCGTAATCCTCGCGCTAATTATTACGATTTAAAGATCTTTGGGTGTCCTGCATATGCTCATGTTGATAATGGAAAATTGGAACCGAGATCCATTAAATGTGTTTTTCTTGGTTATAAAGTGGTGTAAAAGGGTATAAGTTATGGTGTCCTGAAAATAGAAAAGTTGTGATTAGCAGAGATGTTGTTTTTGATGAAACTGCTATGCTAACTAACTTATCTCTTAAAGACTCTTCCAATAAAGAAAATCAAAAGCAGGTGGAGCATCAGATTAATACAGAGTCGATTCCTCAAGCCAGTACAAAAATTGAGAATAGAGTTGTTTCTTCACCACAATACTCTATCGCCAAAAGCAGAACTAGAAGAGAAATTAAGCCTCCAAATAAGTATGCTGAGGCTGATCTAGTTGCTTATGCTTTAAATGTGGCTGAAGATATAGATGCAAACCAAGAGCCGTCTAATTATTCTGAGGCAGTTAGTTGTGAAGACTCAGAAAATTGGATGTTTGTTATGCAAGAAGAGATGGAATCACTCCACAAAAATAGAACATGGGATCTTGTGAAACTTCCTAAAGGTAAAAAGGTTGTTCGCTATAAATGAGTGTTTAAAAAGAAAGAAGGGACTCTAGGAGTTGAAGAACCCAGATATAAAGCAAGGCTTGTTGCAAAGGGTTACAGTCAAATTCCAGGAGTGGACTTCACAAATGTGTTCTCTCCAGTTGTGAAGCATAGTTTGGTTCGTGATATTATTGCTTGTGGTGATATTGTTGTGAGCAAAATTAGTACTCATGAAAATCCTGCAGATATGATGACTAAGTCACTTCCTATAACCAAGTTTGTGCATTGTTTAGATTTGGTTGGTGTTCATTGTTGAAGTTAAACCCTTAAGGGGTTTTATGGAAGAGGTGGAGAACTTGTTCGTTGAGAGTTCGCGATGAAGAACTTGTTTGTTGAGAATTCGTGTCAAGGTGGAGATTGTTAGAGTTGTGTGACCCAAATTCTAAGATATTACTTGCAAGTCAAGTTAAACAAAATATATCTTCTTTCTAGAAGATTTAGTATTTATGAGTATAATATATTTAGCATTTATTAGCATAATATATTTTTACTTTGATTAGAATTAGGTTTTACAAGCCTATAAATAGACATAGTCTATTCCTCTTGTAATGGGTTCGAATTCGACATAGTGAATTTTTCTTCTCCTCTGCCCGTGGTTTTTTCCCGAAAGGGTTTCCACGTAAAATCTGTGTTCTTTATTTTTTTTTCTTTTTCTTTGCGATATATATTGTCATTACCGACATTTATATTTTTCACATAACTTGACACGAACCTTATCTTCAACATACTCTTGGATGAAATTGTGGCTTGAATTCTATTTGAAACTCCACCCAAATCCAAATAATGATGACACCATGCATTTGATTTGTGCACCTATGATGCCACCACAAAAAAGCAACATCAATAAAATACATAGAACTAATATTACCTTGGCGGCCACCCTTGATTTCAACAATTCCAAAGTATTTCTTCGTTCCCAATAAGAAGTTATTTATATCATTCGCAGACTTGGTCTCCTTGAACTCTTTCAGCTAAGGGACCTCAATTTTGTGCTCGGGTGTCATAGTTAGCATACCATTACACACGATAACTTTGCACAGAACAAGCTCTCCCTTAAGCTTGTACGTCACTTTCTTTAAAGCCTCTACCTTGGCTTTGAGAGCATTATTCTTATGGGCCAACATATCCATAGTGGCATTGAGAGCACCCTGCATCTCACCCTTGAGCTCTTCTCTTGCAAAGTCCAACTCTTTGATGCAACCCTCAACAGCCTTGATGTTTTCCTTCATATCTTCCATAGATTTTTTGAGTTTGACAACTCTGTGTTTCATTACTGATAACATATCTCATAAACTACTAGCCTTTTTAGCCCTTTCACGGGTTTCTGATGGGAAATCTTGACCTACAACGTGAGATGTCATCTTAACTTAACGCTTTAATCGAACTTTACTTCGATACCAACCATCATGGGCTTAAATTTTAACCTAACAAACTATGCAACCTTAGGTGGAGAATTCACTTCAAATTGCCAAAACCAGCCTGAACACTCAAGTTGGGGATCTTAAAAAATTCTCCAAGGCGTAGAAGCTACTTAGGCAAAACAAGTAAGAAAATAAAAGCACTCAAGAATGGTAAGAGTAAATGATTTATGTATTTGATTACTCAACTGTAAAGATTTTAAAGTTAAACATATATATTTTCGTGTTTTAATTTCTTAATCATATTATTTTGAAATATTATAATATTTTTAAGTTTAAAAATAATTTAATTAATATATAATATGTGTAAAAAAACAAATATTTATCTATATTTAGAGTAATGAATAAAAAAGAAGAAGTTAATATTATTCTTTAACAAATGCCAAAATTAATAACATTTTCATATTTAAAATGTGGACAAAGAAAAACAGAAATAATTATGATTGAGAAATGAAGGGATTGTGTTGTTGATTAGAATGGGACTGATTATTTATTTATTTGAAAGAAGGGGAGAGCCGATCAGATTGGTCCTTTGCGTACACTGCATCATCTTAAATGTATCCACATGTCTAGCTCAAACTACATCATTCAATGGTGACAATGATAGCTGTAATTTCTTTTATTTGATATCCTTTCCTTTTTTTACTACTTAAGGGTGAAATACCTAAATACAACCATCCACCTCCATGGATTAAGGCCAATAATGTTTTTCTCGAGTGATTATTTTTAGTAACTAACCCTTTCCTCACTTGGAGGATTTCATTATATTAACTGCTTTGAGTGGTGTAAAATAAAGAGAGATTTATCCATTAAATTACGTCATCTTTCATGAATAGTATACACAATTCACTGGTCTCACTAGATTGCATCAAAACTTTCTACGAAGACAACTTTTTCATAGCCCTCAAATATATGTGTATACACCATCATGATTAGGTAACTTTGTTGACCTTAATACTCAAATCCTTGACAACTCACATATCTTGACCCCCTAAAAATGATAAAATTATCTTATAACTCTTTCAAAATTTAAACTAAATCTTTTTTATTAATCTCTGACATACCATAAATCAATTTTCTGAATTCGTCCTAATATATATTAGGAAGAGCTTTGTGTAGTGTTGATTTGCCAAATATCCTCAAAACTCTACCCTCATTCTCCAATCCACTACTTGAACCATCTTCCATGGCTCTCAGCATAACTGTATAAATTATCTCCGACTATCAAGCCCCATCTTGTATCCACAAAGTTAAATTATGAAGCAGTAGTGTCATTCTATCAACTGATTTCCTTATTTTAGTAAATTTGACAGTCCATGTCTTTATATATTAATATTATGTTTGTTTTTTTTTAAATAAAGATGCAAATAATAAGTGGGTTTAAAAAGGTGAAAAATGGAGTTAATGGGAACAGAAAGAAATGAAGATTGAAAGGTGGAAATGGTAACTAAATAATTTGACAGAAAGAGTCTACAAATGGAAAAGACAAAATAGTATAGTATAGTAGTATAGTATAGTATAGGGTAATTAATGAAATGGGTAAGGCCTGAATATTTATTACACTGTAGTTATCTTGTGAGACCTGAAACCATCATTCATTCATTCATTTAATTTAGGAATGTGAAAATAATTTTTAATTAAATCTTGTTAGTTGGAAGTTATGGTTTTTTTTTTAGAAATTGTATTACATTTTACGTAGAAAATAGATTAATTAGTCTCTGTACATTAGATAAAATAATAAATTTATTATTAAAAAATTTATCCATTTATCTGGTATTCATGCTGAGGCTAAAGCTTTTGTTGTGTTAATGGAGTTTATCCTTCATCATCTACTACGAGTATTTGGTATTTTTTTCTCTCTCTAAATTATACGGTTCCATTCATTGAATGAATTAATCAATTTACCTTTCAAAAAAAAAAAATCTATCCATTTATACTATTAAGTACTAATATGGTTAATGGAATAACCTAATAATATCACATATACCTTAAGTTAACGTGACTAAAATGAACTTAAATAATATGATTACTTTGTCAATGACATACATCATCATTTAATGATAAAAATGATATAATTTTTAATAAAATAATTATTTTACTATTTAATCTAATCTATAAGAATTAATTAATAATCTCACTTTTGATACAACATTTCCATAATATTTTTACAGATGAATCCTTTGTTTGAAACAGAGAGCAAAATCAAACAAATGGAGTATGATGCATGAACAGTATTTCCCACTGTCTTTACATGCCAGCCACTAAATAACTTCAATGCAAAATATCCATCCTTGTTTACATTTGACATTTTCATATAATCCACAAATATTGTACCTACTTAACATATTTACTATTGAACCCATAATCTATGAAAATGGTAACTTTTACTAACATTTTATCAGAGTCAACATCCAAAAACATTTGAAGCTTTGTGTGAGTCCTTTTTTTTTTTTTTCTGAAAAAAGCGAATCATTTGTATTGAATTAGCAAGAGAAAGAAAGCAAAATGTATGGGTGTTTAATATTTTAAAATATTGGTAAAGATTATTTCAAAAAAATTAATAATAAATAAAGATGGATAGGGATGAAGGTGTGGGATGGATTTGTATCATTGTATGGTTATTAGTGGAATTAATTATGAGTTAGATTAGATATAAATTTTTTGTATAGAAAAGTGGGCCCATGTGGGTACTTGCTGGCTGGTTAATGTTAGGAGATTATAATTTATAATAAGAGTTTTTCTATGATTTGGGGTCAAGTAATAAAATTATAATTTGTTGGATTTAAATTAAATTATTAATTTTAAAAATAAATAAATAAAATTTAATTTAACAATTTTATGTAAAGTCTCAAATCCTTACTACTCTTTTTGTCAATTTCCTTAACAATATATAAGTCAATGTACTAAATATTAATCCTATATATAATACTAATAGTAAGATTGTATCCGGATGGCTTTTAACCAAGTCCGGCTCTTGGGTTATTTGAGAGTATAGCGCTTGAGATTCAGTGGAAGGAAGAGACCCAAAAATAATAATTTTTCAGCTTTTAAAGTGAGAAAAAAAATTTCAGATTAAAATAAATTAATTAAATACCTAGGCTTTTAATTTTTCACTATAAATGTTTCATCTCTTAGGACCTCAACTGTTATTGTATTACATTTTATAACTTTTTTAAAAGAGACTCAAATTATTATTTCGTCTGACCCTAAAATGTGAAGAACAAACCTATTTATAACATAAAAAAATTGAACAGTTACAGCTCTAAAGAGGGTTTTTAGAAATTTGACTAATGATATGAGTAGACAGACTGTAGTTTAGCAAAGACAAAACATGATGCTAATAAATTCTTCCAAGTAGGCATAGTGAAAGAAGGTACCTTAAAAATGATGGAAGTAAAGGTTTTAATTTTAGGGAGTCAAAACCAGTTAGCACCATGATTCATGCACAACCACATTAGTGTCCAATAACATGCATCCATTTTTTTACCAACATATCAGAAATGAATTGAGCAGTGACAGACATATATATATATATATATATATGTATTTCATATTGCAGCCTTTTTCATGGATTTTATTCCCGCATGCTACAACAGCAAATATAAAAGCCAAATGTGCTGCAATGTTGTGGATGAATTGAAAAGGCCTCCCTAAGGGTGATAAGCCATTACCATTTGCACATGTTGAAATATGTATATATGATTATCTCTATTTATTTCCCATTTAGTGTCTGTCTGTGTGTGTGATTATCCATTTAATAAGTCTTATGTGTATTCCCATGTGTGAAAAATAAAAGCAGTAGTGGTTACTTATTTATGTTGGGGGGCACTTGGCATCTTTCTAGAATGTAAAAGGCAATTTGGTCATTTTAAACCAATAAAAAATAAGTGGCCACCTTATTAAAAGAAGAGGTGCCCATATTGACAGCAATCCAAATCCCAAAAGAAAATATATTATTTATATAATTTTAAAAAAAAGGAATGTGGGGTTGGATTGGGATGAGCTGTCCGACTGCATTAGATGCTTTATCTGATGTTTACCTGCGCTGACTGCATGCCCTGGCCTGGACCAACTGCATTCAATTACACGATTATATATATATATTTACACATCACAATGAATTTAATTTAAGACTAGTTTTTCTTTTTTTGTCCTTTCCATAACAACTAATCCCAGCTCCTGTAATTTGTAAACCTTAATTGGAAATCAGTAAAAAATTAACGTCAGGATTTCAAAAACCAAAGCCAGACAGGCGAAGGGTCCTTCTTGTCCTCAACCTTTTTACTGCACATCATCAGCAGTAGGTGGTGAAAATTACAGAGATTTTGTTTGTCGACGGTTAAGTATATATATAAAGAGAAGAGAGAGATTAGGGTTAAAAGTTTTTACAAGTATATTCAGACAATGATCTGGGGACATCAATTTCTGTCTGAAACAACTGATTGAAACAGAAAAAGACAATGTTGTCCACTTTGTGGACTGTTTTGTTCAAACAACACAAGGGTAGAATGGGAGTTTAAGTGAAAAAGATAGAAGATAGCTTGGGGGGGGTGTGTGTGTAAGTATTTTTTGTTGGTAAAGAATAAAAAGGCAGATTTATATCACTCCTTTACGAGACCCCACGAGTGGACTTCTGTTATATGGCTACATATTTTGGCCCCCCCCCTTCACTCCATGTTCCCACATAGAACTTAGGTCCCCCACCTGGGTTAGGTTAGCCAGTCTCTAGCCTTAGCCCAGCCTGCCTAGCTACCTAGCTCTTAACTCACCCAAACACAGCAGTCAATCAGAAAGCAATAGAACCCCACAAACTCATAGTCCTACATAGTTCCACACTCTGCAAAGAACTGAGAAGAGAAAAAAAAGAAGAAGAGGTTGTTTAACTTTTTTTTTTTTTTCTCGAGAAAATATAAGAGATGAGTTGGAGAGACGAAGAAGAAGAGAAAAAGATGGGGTTGATGATGGATCAAATTTGAAGGCTTGGGGGATTAGTATAAAAATAAAAATCACCCCTTTCAAAAACCTGGAAACCCCACCAAATGGAACTTACAGATTTGCAAAGCAATAAGCAAACCAAAAACAACAACAGCAGCAGCAGCAGCAACAATAACAACAACAATTCTGCAGAACCCCACCATCAGTCTCTCCAGCAGCACCATCTGCAACACCAAAAACAGTCGGCTTCTCCCCAGCTTGTGGTCCCTTTTGATGGCACCAGATCTTCAGGTCCTTCTTCGGGTAACCCTTTTAATATGGGCTCCATTTCTCACCTCCATCCCCACCACCCTTTTCATCATCTTCTTCTTCATCCTGCTTCTTCCACAACTACCACCACCACAACGCCGCCTCTCCCGTCTTCATCTTCTTCTTCTTCCTCCTCTTCTTCAGCTTCTACGACTACAACGAACCCACCTCAACTCGTTGACGCCTCTCTCGCTATTGCTACCAGATCTACTTCTCTCAACATCGATTTCAAGAATCAAACCGACTTGCCACTTTCATCTACGACGACACCAGCATCGACGACGACGACGACGACTACAGCTAACCCGCCAGTGAAACGCTCCACCAAGGACCGACACACCAAAGTCGATGGTCGAGGCCGCCGTATCAGAATGCCAGCTACTTGTGCGGCTAGGGTTTTCCAATTGACTAGAGAATTAGGTCATAAATCTGATGGGGAAACGATTGAATGGCTTTTACAACAAGCTGAACCAGCAATAATAGCAGCCACTGGAACTGGTACTATACCAGCCAATTTTTCAACTCTTAATATTTCTTTAAGAAGTAGTGGATCCACGCTTTCTGCTCCGCCTTCAAAATCTGCTCCACACTCGTTCCATGGTGCTTTAGCTTTGGCTTCCCATCATCATCACCATCACCCTTATGAAGAAGGGTTTGCTCATAGCGCTTTGTTGGGGTTTCAGCAGCAGCATCAGCAGCATCTTTTAACGGCAGATCAAATAGCTGAAGCTTTACCCGGAGGTGGAGGTGGAGATGGTGGGAATTTAAGTGAGAATTATATGAGGAAACGTTTTAGGGAGGATTTGTTTAAGGATGATGATCAGCAACAAGGTGAAAGTGGTAGTGGTGGCGGCGATGGATCCCCTATTAAGGCTTTCAAAAGTGGTTTAACTCAATTGTCTAAACCACAACAAGATGCTGGATCTTCGGCTCTACCTCGACCCTCAAATATCCTGCCCGGCACAGCCATGTGGGCAGTGGCACCAGCACCAAGCAGTGGGGCGGGAAGTACGTTTTGGATGCTGCCAATGAGTGCTGGTGCTGGTGGCCCATCAGTGGCGCCTTCAGCTGCAACTGGGGCTGGTCCATCTGATCACCCTCAGATGTGGCCTTTTGGGACAGCAAATCAAGCAAGTGGAAATACACTGCAAGCGCCTTTACATTTTCTACCAAGATTCAATCTTCCAGGTAATGTTGAATTCCAAGGTGGTAGAGCTAGTCCTTTGCAATTGGGTTCAATGTTCATGCAGCAGCAACAACAACAACAACAGCCTCATCATCACCTTGGTTTAGGAATGTCTGATTCTAATTTAGGCATGTTGGCGGCTCTTAATGCCTATTCTAGAGGTGGCTCAAACGTTAACTCAGACCAAAACAATCCACTGGAACATCATCACCAACAACACCAGCCTCAAGGTACAGACAGTGGAGATGACCAAGACCCTAATACTTCTCAATGATGCTCAGAGAATTAAATATACAGAACTTGGTTAGTAGGCTTTTTAATTCCCTATTGAGTGCCTGCCTTCCATTTATTTCGTTTTTTTCCCTTGAGAAATTGAATACGTTCCAGCATATAAACAGCAACTGGAAACTAGAGAGTGTTGGGTTTGTTTTGTGCAGATATGGAACATCAAGTTTGTGATCATCAGCTGATTACTTGAAAGTTTTCAGTGGATTTTCATATGGATACAGAAACAAAAAAAAGAAACCATATATATATATATATATATATATATTAAAGGTTCCAAGTAGGTGCCATTGTTTGTCCATTGGGTTTTGTTTTATGAATGCCATTAGCAATAGATTTGATGTGAAGAAGTTTGAGTTTGTAATTTATGTTGTTGTGGTCCAAAGGGGACACGATAGGGAACAGTAATGAGAGAAAAGAGAGTTGTTTTGTATAGGAGGATATTCGTTTGTGTTGATTTTTATTACAGTTTTTTTTTTTTTTTTTTTTTGCTTTGTTTTGTAAACAAGCAAATGAATTATTTTTGTTATAAAAAAATTATTAGTTTGCATGAAGTGTTTTTTTTCTTGTTTCCTAAGTCCCTAAAATGGCAAATTCAGAAAATATATACATACCATTCTTCATTACCTCTCTATCAAAGATTAAACAATTGTATAAAGTGTCTATTTGCCCCTTTTTCCTTCTCAAGTTTCAAAGAAATCCAGAAAGCATGTTGTGTCAGTTGGTTTTTTAGCCTTTCAACTTCATTTTTTTTCTATGTAAAACAAAAGTGGTGTTTATTATTACATTACTATAGGCATGCTTTGTTTTTTTAAGACTAATTAATTAACTAATCAGCCCCACTTTGTGGTTTGGTCTGCCTGATTTCCAGGGGAAAAATAAATGGGATGTTGCTTCTCAATGTTCCAAAGTGCTTCAAAACATTAAGAAAAGAGAATGTCTTTTCCATTATTCAATATCTTTATTTATAGCTTAATACAGCCGATAATTAAAAATAAATAAATTTATTAAATTTATTTTCTTTGATTAAATGCTAACTAATTAACAAAGGTCCCTACTAATCTAATCATCATTAAAGTCTAAAAATAATCATTCATCTTTTTGAGTATTTCAAGTGTTGATGGGAGATTTGCACATGTGAAGCGCCACCTGTTATATAAAAGAAGAAAAAAAGGTTGGTCTTCCAAGGTTTAGTTATTTCATGTGAGGTTAAAAATAGTGGTGGTAAGCATAGGTTTGGATGGACGGTGTGGTGTATTTGACTTATTTTTTATCTCACATAACAGTATTTAATTTCACCGTTACTATTATTTTTATATTAACTCTAAGTAAACACATAGCTCATCCAAACCTATCTTAATTACTATTATTAAAATTATTATTAAGCTTTAAAAAATTTGAATTTCTATAATTACTTCTAGACAAATGTATACATTTAAAATTATAGTTACACCTAAATAAATCTTTAACTTATATCCAAATTATTTATTTAACATAAATTAATGTTTTATTAAAAAAAAATGTAGTTAGATAATAAAAAAAAATTAGTAATTTGGCAGAGAGGTGAGCCGCCCATTTTGAAATGTGATCACCCAAGCTAAGATTCGCTAATTTTAGTGCAAATATAAAAGCAAATGTAATTTGTGGTACAAAAGTTTGATTTTGGAGTCCATTAATGCGCTACTCTCGCTTTTATATCAGACAAATTTCCACTTTTATACGTCATAAAATGAATAACCATTGTTTGTTTCACTTCTTTTTTTATTGGGCTTAATATAACCAAGTATAATAATTCATTCCAAAATGTTATTTATTTAAACTTTTAATTAATATAATTAATTAATTAAATCTTCAAAAAAAAATAATTTTTATTTAAATTCATGACGGTTGTTATGTTCGCTGCATGGTACGTTATGATTGTGCCACGTGACAAAAGATGATAAATTATATTTAAAAGGTTTACAAAAGTATAAAAATTTTAAAAAACTATAATCTTCAAAATTCATAAAAAAATTGTAAATTTTATTAAAAATAACAAAAAAATTAATTTTAAAATTACATAAAATTATGAAAATATAATAAATTATATAAATATAAAAATTATCAAATATAAAATAAATTTAAAAATATATGAAGACAAATATAAGGTTTTCTACGTATTTAATATTTTGATTGAAAGTTATTAGACAAATACCGGTAATCAAGACATAAAAGTATTAGTTGTAAAGTAGACCTGTTTATGGATTGAGTTACCTGTCCAAATCGGAAGGCTTGCCTGAAATTCGGGAGAGTTTGAGCAAAAATATTAAGCTCGAAAATGGGCTTCGGCAAAAAAAAAAAGGTTTATTTAAAATATGGGTCGAGCTCAAGCTTAAACATTTAAGGCCCAATCCGTTTTAAGTTTATAATACTTTATATTATGATATTTTTATACATGACGTAGTTTAGAACACATTAAAAAAATAAATCTATACTAAACATATAATACTACTCTAATGTAAACATTTAAAAAAATGTTAAGATGACTATATACAAATTTTCAATAAATAAAAAATGTATAAATTTATTAAATATTAAAATAAAACAATATAAATATATTTTTAAAAATAAAAAATAATATGGGTAGGCCTAAAATGGGTTTGGGTTAGTCTTTTATAAATATGGGCGAGTTTGGACAAAATTTTAGGTCCAGGTTTTAGGCCAGGCCGGACTTAGACAAATATAAAATATGTTAATATCATACTTAGACTCGACTCAAACACAACCCAACTCATGAACACTTCTTGTAAAGTGTTGATGGCAATGCATTTTGGAAGAAGCCTCGCGGGAAGTAACAAAGTTTCCATATATCAATTTGGTTCTCTATTATGTTGTCATTGCATCAAATGTTGCCAAGTGACAAGATGGAAGTGTTTTATGGATGAAATTGAGTTAGGTTTAGAATTTAGATTAAGGGTAAATTTTGTTTTATGATATTTTTGTAATTTTTTTTATATTTTTATATTTTTAAAATAGGGTTTTTTTTTATAATTTTATAATATGTTATATTTTTCATAATTTTATATATACTTTCTATAATTTTCTATTAATTTTTATTTTCATATATTTTTGTAATTTTATAATTTTTTAAACATTTTAAAGAGAGTTTATTAGGTTTCGTCGTGTGATACAATCTTAATGTGTCCGTGACTAACATAATGATCGTAAGTAGTTTACATTGGTTTTTTGAAGACTTAATTTATTGCTTATATTCAATTAAGGGCTCAATTGGGTGTTGTTTTTCATTGAGAGCTCAATTTATTATTGAATTATTTTACAAGAATTTTTGTTATATTAAGCCTTTTCTATTATAATATTACAAAATTTAGATTTTTTTTACTTAAATTGTTTTGAGATGATTTCTTTTTAGTACAATTTCTCACATATTTGTTTTTTTTTCAGTAAAAGAGAAATGTGATTGATCAGCTATGAAGCAGTAAAGAAAATGAACACAAGATTCATGGATATAATCAGAGCTCCAAAAGATAACAACATTGAAATAGATGAAAAAGGCAAGGCAAAAGCAAATCAAGAGGTCCACAGCGATAACAAGGGGGAACATAACCCCAAAGGGTGGTAAGTTCTAGCTCTAAAGATGGCCTAAGATATGACCAAGTAACAAGAATTGCTAGATAAAATAAGAGCATGACAAGCATGAGGAGCCAAGCTCATGATCTTAAAAAGGATGGACTCTAAATTGAATGGGAGGATTCCAACTCTTCCATCTCAGCCAAACCTGAGATTATAGCAGAAGCTTGAGGTTCTCCAAGTTCCATAGTTAGACGGATAACATGTAAGTAGTGGAGCCTTTGTAGCCAATCTAGAAATTTTTCGCTACAACATCAATGCGAAATTTATCTTATTTAGCTTTGAAAAGAGTAGCTTTCTTGATTTGAATGAGGCGTCTTCTATCATGCCTTTTTTTTTTTCCATGAAATTTGTCCCCTCATTCTTTGAAGAGTTTGGAGAATGTTGTATCCCATGAGAGCTTTTTTGGACCTTCGATGGATGCTTCAATAATAGTATCCACGGCCCCACCATTGAATAGGTCCAATTTGGAGCCCATAAAATCCATATAAGATATTTTAAATTTCCTTTTTCTCAAAATCGGCCTCAAGTGGGTCATGGCCTTTCAAGGCTTGATGTGACTTCTTGAACTGGTAGAGTTTCGGTTCTAGAGTCTCCAAAATCACTTCCACAAGCAGTTTAGGGAGCTTACAAATCACTTCCACATTAATGTTTGGCTTCCCATCCAACAGGGACATCGGGGTTTTACCTTTGCTACTACTCAAATCATGTTCAACATTGAAGGCACCTGATTTGGTGGTTGGCTTGGGAACCAAAGCCTATGGTTCACATGCGCATCTTCTCAATCCTTTTCATTTGCTTTGCTATCATTTTTCCATGGATTATAAAGCTTGTCCCTAGTTTTCAGATAATATGACGCAACTCTTAGCCAGGGGCCATAAATCTTAGTTACTTCTCCATCAAGTTTAATATAAACAATGACCAAGATGTCCACAATAATAACGAAACTCTGAAAGTCTTTCATATTTAAAGACAATACCCAAGCTTGAGAGATTTTTCCTTTTTAATTTAAAACCTACTTTTAAAGGTTCATCAGTAAGTATGGATACCTTAATACACATGATCCTAACCCTTTTTGACTTTCCTAAGTGTGGCGAAGTCAGTTTCAACAAGGCAATGAAACATCATATCTATTTGAATAACATTTTCACTACTAATGATCCTCCTAGCAACAAGGTATTGAATTTTAGTTGAGGAGTGTGTCACAGTTGCATCCATGAAGGTTGCTTTAAATGATTCTAGCTCCAATGCATTGAAAAATAGTTCCACAACTACCTTTGCATCCAAGAAGATCACAATTTTTGTACCTTGGAAGCAACATGTGATGCTTATAGTCAAAATTTATCGTCTTCAATAATATTCTCATCATTCCACTTCATATGATGGTTAACATTGAACAACAAAGTTGCTTTGCCTTGTAAGTGCTTCCCTTCACAATCATTTGTAGTTTATAATATTTTCTATTTTTTTTTTAACACATCAAAACCACGTTTTGAAGTTTAAAACCAACTTAAAGTCTAAACGATAGTTTGAATGCATTTGATGACATTAACCTAGATAATTTTGTTCCTCAAGGGGTTCAAAGGTAGATTTTCTTTTATTCCTTGGCATCCCGTAATTCACCTAGCAATTCAGAAACGATAATTATTGGGTATGATACAAGGAGCTTGAAATTCAAGCTGTGGCTTTCATCTAAAGAAATTGTATTTGATTGAATTCATCAATTCTGGCAGTGGCTATCCACTCCACATACCCAAAACTCATTAGACTTGGAATGGCCCAAAATAAATACATTACTACTGGTAATGCTAGCTGTACAGTATAATTGTGTGTATATATTTAACGAAACATAAAAAACCCTTCAGACAAAAAGCAAAAGATATGCATGTACTGGTATCGTATTTGATTCCTTTCAGAGGTTCGCAGGGTGAGAATCCCCGCCCAATTGACATTGATGGCAGAACAAAGCAAAAGATAATACTATGTATAGCCACCGCGCTCAACATTACATTACATAGGCCATATTTCCTGTATACAAGGCAAAAGCTTCAATCTACAGTCTCATGCTTGAAGGCAGAAGGGGGTAAGAGCCAAAGAAAATCTCACCTCCAACTGTCTCCAAATAATGAATAGCACGGTCTAAAGTTGGTCAATAAAAATACAAGTTGGCCTCTAACGGGTCTCTCCCCAGTAGCTATTTTTGAGCTTTGTAGGAATGGCAGTGGTGACCTTAATTTTCAATTAAATATGTTCTCTATGTATCTTGCCGCTTAAGAGGAATGCCTTCACCGGAGCCATTGTCTTCTTCATGCTTTAATGATCTCATTGACAAAGATGTTGACAAACCTGGACCTGATTAAACATAGTTCAGCAATTGATTAAAATGCCAAAAGTAGAACCATTAATGTTTCTTGACTACATAAAAGCAGTAACAAACTAACAGAGCAACACTGCAACATTCTTCCTCTGCTAACAGGAAATGGTCAGTGGTGATTACGAATGACCGAGATAATAAATTCACAATTCAAGGTTCCTGAAAACATACCATCAGCCATATCCTTGGTTTTGTGAAGAAGAAAAGTTCCTGAAAGGATCGTCACGAACCCACACATCTCTGTCAGAATCTGAGTAGGACTCTGTCCATCCCAATCCTGATATCAGAAAAATTAAACTAAGCTAATTTCTAGGTCAATCCCAATACAAAACAGAGATCTAGAAATGCAGTTGTCATTAACCGCCGCTCAAATTTTTAATTTTAAAATGAAGTTTAAGGAAGCAGCTCTAATGGTCTGCCGTGGAACGAGGAGAACGGAAAATTAGAAGAAAAATAAATTTCGAGTGTGCTTGGTAGCAAGGAAAAATGGGAAGTAAATTAAAAAAAATGATCATTTTCCATCCTGATGCATAAAAGTAACTCATTCCGATTTGGAATGATAAGAGGAAAGAAAATGAGAAAGGTGAAAATGTGCACTTCACATGATTATGCATTCTTTAGAGTTTTCATTTTCTTTCCTCTTTTTTCAACTTTACCAAGCAATGGATGGAAAGAATATTTCTATCTTTACTATCACGCACACCAATGGGAAATAAAAAATATATATTTTCTTTCAATTTTTCATTTTTCCAATATTCTTTCCACCTTATCATGCAAAGCCTTAGGGCTCAACAGCAAACTAAACAACCAGAGAAACAAATAGAAGTTCAATTTCATATCATAACAGTCACAAACAGACCAACTATATGAAGTCAAACAAGGGTATTGCAACTTAGAATTGTCAGTTACAACATCTTGAATGACCAAAGTTTCCACACTGCTATACATACAGTTCCCTTCCTTTAAGAAGCGTAAAACTTACATATAGGGTAAGCAACTCTTTGCATGCTTAAGAAAATTTAATTGTGACCATCCTGAAAGGGTTGTGGAAGGTGGTAGGCAGTATCAAGTAAGACATTTTGAACATTATAATTTAGTAGACCTTTTGAACCAGTCCGATAGCATCAACGACTAGAAATTACCTTAAACATGATTACACTAGCCAAAATGGTCAGTGACGTAAACATAACATAGTATATGGGAGAAACAACAGCAGTGTTGAAAGTATCAAGCGCCTGCAATTATGAAGATAAAATAAATTTTAAAAAATAAAAAAGAATTGAAGTGCAAAACAAAAATATTAAATCAGCAAACAATGCAAAATCAAGGGGACCATGATTCCGGGAGTAAGAAAGCATAAATAGATAAATTTCAACTGATTTAATGTTTAAATTAATAATTAAGAACACCATAACCAAGAATATTGATAAGCAACGTTTGAGATGAAACGAAATAGACTTTGAATAAAAATGACATATTTACAATCTTTTTCTCTCTTTGCATCTTTTTCTCACACTGAACATTTCCTCTCTTGTTTACTTTCTTTGAAGGGCCATTTCAAAAGTATTCAAAAGAAAAAAGGGCAACTGTAGACATTCATTTAAATAATTCATTACCTTGTTTAAATAATTCATTTGGGTAAGCACACAAGTAATCACAACTAAAGTAAAGGCCCATGTCTGAGGATATACAAGCTGATTCGTTCCTGAAAAGGTTAACTTCAACGCAATACCAAGTGCTTTAACACTCATTACCTGTCAAATAACACTCTTAGCAAAACATTCTGTCGAAAAAAAAAAAAAAGGCAAATACCATTGGAATGCAAACAGAATTATGCTACCAACAGCCTAGTACTGATGCATACCGAAATGGAACCAACAAGAGAGCAAACTCCAATATAAACCATAATATGAGTCTGTCCGTATTGTGGAACAAATTGATATATAAGTATGAAGACAGCTGTTAAGACCAAAGCTGTGTAAAACAGAAAGCCTGCAAGAAGATCAAAGAGGAACTAAGATCATTTTCTTTCTTTGTAGTTCAACAATTTAGAGCAGCAAAATGTGTTAAGAGCTAAGGACCATCTTTAAGAAAATGTAACCTGGCTCTGTAGCAAGATCCCAAACTTCTGTTACAGATTCAATCTGACGTTCTTGGGGAGCATGTAATACAATTGTTGTAGAGCCCACAACACACAAAATACAACCAAGAATCCCAAAAGTATGTAATCTTTCCCGCAAAATGATATGCGCAAGTACCGCACTGCGAGAGAAACAATGCTTAGCAATCAACTCTAAGTTGAGTGTAAAGTTTCCTTACCTGATAATGATGCTGAGGGCACCAAGAGGAGTGACCAGGATAGCTGGTGCAAATGCATATGCTGCAAAATTAGCAATTTCACCCACGACCACTGTTTCAAGGCCAATAATCAGTTAGAATTACCACCTTTTCTTCAAGAATCATGAAACACAAGCAACAAGAACAACTCATTCTACTTAAAAAGACTGCAAGGTTTGATTAGTCCTTACACATTAAGAAGCGACTATGGGATAAACATAAGAATTATTTTTCTATAAATGCATTGACAATATCATCCCATTTTTAATTGGGATAACATAACTTTTTTAACATCCTTTAGGGATAATACACGGATTAAAAAAAAGGAAAATAAAGAAAGAGGTTTCAGTATAAATGAAAAATCCATGAGATATTGAGTTAATGATCAATGAGAAATCAGTAGAACTTACTTGTTATCATGCCTGCCCACCAAAGAGGCTCAAGCAAGTAAGAATACCCTCCAACCCCTGTGTAAAATCCAATAAAACAATGTCATTGAAATGTATACTGCACATGGACAATAAGTCTCATAAAAAATGAAAAGGTTAACAACTACTAAATAAAGAGGCTAATTGCAAGGCAACAGGACAATTTGAAGAATAGAAAAAGTCAAAAGTCATAAATGGAAAAAACTCTATTCGATAGTATCACAGTATGCATGTAAAATCAGCAATTATATGGAACTTGAAACACCCAAGCATATCGTTTCCTCCTATTGCATCCTATAAAGAAATACCACGAATAACTTCTGCACAAAAATACATTGGCAAATGGCTATATTTCTTAAACAGGTTATAATAATAATAAAAAAGTTATAGACGTACAATCAAAGATTCCAAGCAAACCCAAGTTCTAAGGGATGCAATTGCATACTAGATCAACAACAGCTCAAATCAATAGATTTAAATGGTGAATAAAATTCCCAAGGCAAATTAATTTCCATCATTTACAATTCACTCGATTTCATTTTCTAGAGGAGGGAACTGTTATTCACAGAATCCGACTACAATGTAAATCATTTTAAATCCTAAACATCAAAAAAACAAAGGGAACTATTATACTAAAAACCTCGATAAAATTCTGAGTACCTGCCCTGATGCCAGAAGCACCGGCTTTCTTCAAGCCTTTTTTCTTAACAATGAAACTTGCCCCAATAAATAAACTCGAAGAAAGCGCTAAAACCAAACCCTTAACATTATCCGAGGACATGCCCTCCCTCCACTTTTGGACAACCGCCATACTCTTAGCCCTAAACTTTAAAAAAAAAAAAAAAAAAGAAGATAAAAAAAAAAAAGCCCTAATTCTCAGGGAATGCGGCTATTCTATGTAACCAGAACCTGCGTTACAAGAAGACGGGTTAACGGATCTATATGTATTGAAGGACCGAGAAATGGAAGATAGCTATAATTGTTGTGAAGGCAGAGGCTTCCTGGATTGGAAGAGAATGGCGTAGGCGTTGAGGTTGAGGATTTTACTAGAATAACGACTCCTCACCGACTCTGGTTTTGATTAACTTGGTTTAAGAACCAAGTTTTCCTTTCTGATTTAGAACACTCATGGTCAAATTTTTCTATTAGTCTCTTTACTATACATATGTTATTGATTTAGTCCTGTACTTTATTTCTATCAATTTTAGTCCCTTTACTTTTTCGACTTTTTAAAATTTCAATCTTGAAATAAGGAGTAGTAATTAAATTTTTAATGCGTATTAAAGTTGTAGATTTAATCCATATTTTTAAATTTAATCATTCTTAATCTCTATACTTTTCAAACTTTAAAATTTCAACATCGATAGACTTTTATGCAAGTAATATGTGAAAATAACAAGTTAACATGATATTAAGCATGTGATAACGTGTTTCTCGCATAAAATTTTGGAAACAACAGAACTAATCGATTCATGACAGATTGTTCAAAATACAAAAAAGAAAATAACCAAATTAAAATATAAGATTAAATTCATAACTTTGGCATTGTACATGGACTAATAGCAAAATTAATCCTTTTACAATATCCAACAACATACGCTTACTCGTTCTTAGAATTGGGATTCCAAGCTTTACATGGCAATCTGCAAATTGGTGCATCAAGCGGAAAAGTTTTTGGTTTTAATGAATCAAATCTAATTTGGGGCCTATTATTTCCAAGCAGATTATTGAACATGATGAACATCTCGAGATCCCCAACTTTGAATCCAGCATCTAACCTAAAATATCTGACTCATCAATTTGTATAAAATCTCTTTTTGGTTTGTTATATGGTAAAGTCGATTTTGATTTAAAATGTGAATATTTAATGTTTAAATGGTAACTTTACAAGCTCAATAGCTTGAATTCTTTCAGTAAGAAATGGTATATAATGAAACTAGCTCATTGTAGCAATCTTGGTTCACTATACATGTACATGAATAGGAGGATTTGGTAAATGCTAAGAATGGTACAAATGTGAGATTTCAACAACTATCTTTCAACTCTTATGTGTATGAATGGCATGTTAACTATGTTAGAATTTATAGGATATGTATTACAAATGAATTTGAAGTTTATAGGTGAATGTAAATAGGTACCAAAATTTGACCATTCGAAGTTGGTATGTCACGTTGCGACGAGACCAGGTTGTTATACCACTGTGCGACACCGAGCTTGGGTCGCTACGATGATACCTACTCAATATGTTGTGTCACGACGAGAAACCCTCCTAACGTCACGACGTCAACCCGATATATTGAAATTCTTACAATTTTGTCATATCTCAACCTCGAGTTAGTTTTAGAGCTTTCATAAGCTCGTATAAGACCCGAAAACTATTGTATATTGTATTGTATGCATGATCGAGTTGTGGTTGATCATTTAATAATATAAATTTATATTTTAGTTTTAGTTTTAATTTTTTTTTTATATTTTGGGAATTTAGGTTTCACTTTTATTTTTTTTTATTTAGGTTAGGTTTTAAATAAATTTTAAATTGGGTTTGGATTTGGTTAGTATTGGATTTGGGTTTAAATATATATTAGAGTTAATAAGTGTAACTATGGTTGATTTAGTTTAAAGGGTTTTGAAAATATCAAATCAACTGATTACTTAACTTGACCTTAATGCATGTATATAAACTATTAATATATTATATATGATATTATATTATAGAATAGAAGGGCTAACTTTCAAATGTATTAAGAGTATAGGGATTTAGAGAATATTTCAACCAGTATAATCATAAACGATAACATAAAATAATTAATATATTATGTACTACTATTATAGCATGTGATATAGTATTACATAATGTAACAATATTTTAAAGTTGTTACTACAAATCGAATTTACCAAATGATTTGCTTGAACTGACTCGATTTGGTTAGTTAAGTTGATTTTAACCACTAACTCTAATATATGATATACTATTATATAATATAATAATATAGTATGTAACTATTTCTAAAACTTTAATACATATATTTAAATATTATTATATTATAAATTATAATAAAAGACATAGTATTACATAATATTATAATATCTAATCATTAATGTATATATATAAACTATTAATATATTATATATTATATGATATGATATAATATCGTATTGTATTATATAATATAGTAGTAAGATTAACTTTTAAATATACAAAGTGTATAAGGACTTAAAATATTTCAACCAATATAATAATAAACCATAATATATAATGATAATTAATTTATTAAGTATCACTATTTCAGCATGTGATATAGTATTACATAATGTAATAATATATTTTAAAACTATTAATACACATATAACTATTAATTGATTCAAAATCGAAACCGAATTTACCAACCGATTTGCTTGAATTGGCATGGTTTGATCGATTTAATCAGTTTTAGCCACTAACTAGAATGAATGATATACTATTACATAATATAATAATATAGATATGGGGAGAGATCCATTTACACCACTGTAAAACTAAAATAGTTATGCACTCTTTTGTATCTATTTGTACAATTATATTTTAACAATTCAACCTTTGAATTTATCGATATTATTGCACTTGTCATGCATGTAAACTTTTGAACCGATCCAATCTCTATCATATTGATCTAAAATAATATATTTATTAATATTTATTGAATGGTTGAAAGGTTTTTACATAAAACAAATAGTTAGGAATTTTTAATTTAAATTAAATTTGACATGCATAATCTATATAAATGAAATATAAAATGTGATAGTTTGATTATTAAAATATTAATAAGATAAAGCGATACAAAAAGGTGTAGAACTAAAGAGTTTTAGTACACTAATGCAAATGAATCTCTCCCCATAGTATATAGAGGTGCTCATGGGCTGGGTTAGGTCCAACTAAAATTTTAAGCTTGTTTGCTAGGCCAAGCCCGACCCAGATAAAAAATGTTAAAACTTGGGCTCGGCCTGTATTAATTTATATATATATATATATATATTAAAATATAATACATAAAAAATACTAAAAACATTAAAATAAATGTTTCCCAACAAATTGAAAATAAATTTAAAAAGAATATGTATACTTAAATAACACTAAGATAGGTACAACTTAGCAAACAAATGCCTCTAAAATAGTAACAAAATTAATAATAAAACAAGAGTTATACAATAACAACAAAATAGTGAAATTGTAGCAAAAAAGTGAAAATAAAACAACAAAAAAATAGCAAGAGAGAGAGAGAGAGTAAAAAATAGCAAAAAAATACATTTTTTTTACATATTCGGGTCGGGCCCGGGCCGAAAAAGCCTTACCCAAGGCCCATCCCGTTCTCTAAATGGGTATTATTTTTTGCCCAAGCCCACTTTTCAGGTCTATATTTTTACCCAAATCCTCCCACTTTTCGGGCGAGCCTTCGGGTCGAGCCGGGTGACCCAGCCCATGAGCGCAGGTTTAATAGTATATAACTATTACTAAAACTATTAATATATATAATTATTATTATATTACATATTATAATAAAAGATATAATATTACATAATATTATAATGCTTAATCATTAATGCATATATATATAAACTATTAATATATTATATATGATATTATACTATATTATATTATATTATATAGTAGGAGGGAATTAAAGCATATTTCAACTAATATAATAAATAATATATTATGTATTATTATTATAGTATGTGCTCTAGTATTGCGTAATGTAATAATCTATACTATAAATAAAGCCCTTAATTGAGTTGGTGTTATGAGTCAATTGGACAGTAACTCAATTAGGAAATTACGAGAATGATTTTTCATAATTAAAATAAATAATATTAATCGAGGGTGTTTTACTCTTTTCACTTTAAAAAACCAAAAAAAATAATATGCGTTAGATTTGAACCTATGCCAATTGTATAAGTAAAACTTTTAAATTATTACTCAACTAAAACTTTATTTTAATATTTTTAATTGTAATTTTATCATGCACACTCTATTACATCTATCATTTGTATATCTATACTATTAATAAAATCCCTTACTGAGCTGGTGTCACCTTCAATTGGGTTACCAACTCGATTAGGAAGTTAAGAGAGTGCCCTTTTGTAATGAAAAAAATAATATTATTTGAGGGGATTTTAGTCTTTTCACTTAAAAAAAAAACAATAGTAATATGCATAAGATGATATTTGACCCCGAACTAATTACATTGGTAAAATCTTTAATTTACCACTCAACTAAAGCTTCATGTCAATATTTTTATATATTTAATTTTACTATGAACACTTTATTACCTCCATCAGTTGTATTTGATTGAATTAGTGTCACAAATTAACTTGACACCAACTCAAGATTGATGACAACACCATGATAAACATTTTAATCTATTTTTTTTCATTTTAATAACGTACATATTTTATATGTTATTATTAATTAGTTTCAAACTATATGTTTAATTATTTACTATATGTTTTTTAAAAAAAAAATTGTGTTCAAAATTTATGGTTTCCATAAGCATACGTATGTGATAGTATTTCTAGTATCTTTTAAAACTTTTTTGACAAAAATATCATATCATTAAAATAATCTGGAAAAATAAGACAATGAGGAAAAGAAACTAACCCCAAGCCGATAGGCTTACCTAGTACTAACCCCAAGCCAATAGGCTTACCTAGTACACCCAATCCTAACTTCCCTCATTATCACAATTACAACCCGAAATTAAAATATCTACAATAGAATAAGGAAAAGTGACAAATTTAGAGTAGTCAGCTTGAGATAAAGTTGCTCATGATAAAGTTGCCCTTGCTAGAGCATGAGCAACTTTATTAGCGTTTCTACCAATCCAATAGAAGGAAAAATAATTAAAATAAGAACTAAGGTGGATACAGTCTTGAATTAGCAATTTTGAATCAGAAGAATCAAAAGAGCCATGAGCGAGAGTTGTCCAAAGACGACGATTATCAGTTTCCATAATGACATCCTCCATATGTCAAGATCGAAGCCATGAGAGGGCCTCGCGGACAACAATAACTTTAGCCATAAAAAGGGTCCAAAATACCTAACTTAAATCCGATTATGCAATGTACGATGTAACAACACGAATTCTAGAGCTGTCGAAAATACGGTTTCAGAACCTCATTTTCGTAAATCGAGTGCATAAATATAAAATAAGAATATTTATGGAGTTAATATAAACACACTACACCAAAACAGACTTTTAGCGGCGTTTTTTTTTGGCTTTTAGCGGCATTTTTAAGCGCCGCTAATAGTATTTGCGGCGCTTTCGAAAGCGCCGCAAAAAACGCCGCTAAAGAAAACGCCGAAAAATTTAGTGGCATTTTTTGTTAAAAAATGCCGCTAAAAGTCTAGACTTTTAGCGGCGCTTTTCAAAAAAACGCCGCAAAGGTAGGAGATTTTAGCGGCGCTTTTAGAAAAAACGCCGCTAAAGGTAGGGAGCTTTTCGCGGCGCTTTTCAAAAAAACGCCGCAAAAGGTATGGGCCTTTAGCGGCGCTTTTAAAAAAACGCCGCAAAAGGTATGGACTTTTAGCGGCGCTTCTTGAAAAAACGCCGTTAAATGTATGGACTTGTAGCGGCACTTCTTGAAAAAACGCCGCTAAAGGTATGGACTTTTAGCGGCGCTTCTTAAAAACGCGCCGCTAAAGGTATGGACTTTTAGCGGCGCTTTTAACACAAACGCCGCTAATTTGCACAGATTTGCAATACTCATTTTCTCCAATATCCTACCCTCCCTGCATTAAAACAAACCAAAAACAACAGCAAATGCATATAATTTCAAGTCAATACAGGAAATAAAACATTTAAATCTCACTAAAAGCATTAAATCTAAACGATACTTCAAATTTAATAAAAGATATATATGATATACATTAATAAATGAAGTATAATTCAAACAATTTTTACAATAATGTTAAATGTAATAATGTTAAAAATCATCTTACAACAAGAAAACAAATGTCTAAGATGGCGGCCTCTGCATTTCTTTGGAACATCTTCATCATAGTCCTGAAGTCAGAGTTGGAGTTCTTCATACTTTATGTTCTGCTCTGCCTCCTCGCCGCTCACGCCTCCGCTCTAAGTTGAGCAATATGCTCGCCTCCTCCTTTCTTGCCTCCGCTCTAAGTTGAGAAATTTGCTCGCCTCCTCATTTGCTTGCCTCCGCTCTAAGTTGAGAAATTTGCTCATTTGTGCTCGCTTTATCCGAGCTATCGGTCTTTTAGTCTACGAACTTCAAAGACGAGTTTGAGTCCAGAAGGCATGTATCTTTGGGAGCGGATCAAAATATTGGGTGGGGTAACCCCTGATCCTTGACATCGAACCCGACCATACCTTTTAAGACCCAAAACATTAGTGATAATTTTGTTATAAATATACTCAAGATTAACAGAACTATCAATCGAAGCGATCGTACCTTTCGGGACCCAAAACATCATTAATAATTACATTATCAATCTCCTCGAGATTAACGAACTATCACTCGAAGCAACCGTTTCATACTCCGCCTTCTTCTCCTTTAGTTTATCCTAATAAATCAACGAAAGAGTTAGAAACAAAATATATAATAAAAAGGAATGCAACATAACTTAAAATTATAAAATTAAAACTACAAACGATGAATTAAAGTACTATAATTAAACATTATAAATATTTATAATAAATCAATTATTAAGTAAATATACCAAAATTTCTGCGACCGGATGTCATCGGAGATCCGTCCTTCTTCCTATGCGTAATGTCAAAAGTCAAGGCGTCCAACTTTTGACCAGATTGAAGCTTCTTACATTATAGCAGAAAAATATAATTTAGTAGTATAAAGTCATTAAATATTTGAAAGAAATAATAAATTATAATACCTCGGCCTCAGCTACACAAGCAAAACTTCTGGAACCTGCCGTGTGCGTAAATTTTTGTTGCTGTCTGCTGCTTGTTCCAACTCGCTCACGGTCCTAAATAATGGAATTTGAATTATGTATATAGTAAATACGATAAACCAAAAATTTTATAAGACTTTACAAGTACGTAATACCTCTCCTTTCTTTGAATTCCAGAATCTAACTTGATCTTCCCATTGGTACCTCAACATTCCCGGCGGGACATTTCGCAATTTTTCGTCGAGGCTTATGTCTTTCTTAAAATATTGTTTTTTTAGCGTGCTTTTATTATCTCTCCATTTTTTACCCAATTTCTTCTTAACATAGTCATCGGAGACCTCTAAAGTAAATCTACCCTGGAGAAAAAAAGTTTTTAAAAAGTTAATATAAATGAAAGTTAAATTAAAGTATTATAAATTACATTCACGTTTTGTTACCTTAATATTATCGAGAGCCTGATTTTTGTTGGCATCAGGCATGTGATGCCATGATTCGTAGTTAATGGGCAACATATTGGCATTTCGTGCTATAATGCCCAAATAGCTCGCTAACGATCGAGCTTGAGATCCAATAGGTGGCCATGATTGTTTCTCCTTACTTTAACACGATCAGTAGGCTCTAAGTCGTATAAATCTTTAAGTAATGTACGTCCCCGACCTCTGCGCGTCCCACCACCTTCAGCTGAAAAATGATATATTATTATATTAAAATTGAAAAATGAATCAATAATAAAATTCAACATGCATGTAAAATAAACTTAACATTACTTTCAAATTCTCCAGGCTCGTCATCTATGTCCGGCAGACTAGAAGATCCAACAACTGTTTGTTGTTCACTATTTGCTTCTTCTAAATTTGGAGTAGTGTGGACAATGTTTAAATCTCGTAATCGTCTTCTAGGCATTTTTCCTGCAATACACATGAAATAGTTCAACATTTTAGTAACAAATAACAATAATAATAGTACATTTAAAATAGTTAAATTATATAACATGCCCAACATTAAAATTATAACATTACATATAAATAATAAATCGTAAAATCTTACTAAATCATATTTCGTAAATATCTTCGTCCACATCCTGACGAACCCATTGAAATTGTTGACTAGTACTAGGGATATTTTCATCTATACAAGTATTATGTAAGTTATGTATTATGTAAGTTATGTAAGTTTGATCTTAAAATTATGTAAGTTATGAAGTTTGATATTAAACTTATGTAAGTTATGAAATTTCATCTTAAAATTAGGTAATTTATGTATTCTTTAAGATTCATCATACGTGGCATTGTTACACCTAGGGAGGATCCATTATATCTAACAGTGAGATATATCTAACGTAAGATTCATCATACGTGGCATAGTTTTTCAAACTTCGTAGTGTTTTCTTCTTCACAAAAATCACTCTCTAGATAAATAATCACTTCTTTTTGGGCAATATATAGCGACAATACATGATAACAACAACAGATTTCCATAAAAGAAAGTTAACTAATAACAATCAAAAACTAATTTCATCGTATATATTTTATTCTCCAAATTTATAATCACAAATGAATTTAAATTAGCATAAAAATCTTACCTTCTTAAAAGTACGGGGACTAGCAGAGGTACCAGCACCTGAAACCATTAAAACATTAGAACACAAACAAAAACAAAGTGAGATTAATGATAGAAGTTATAAAACCACTTAAGAAAAACACAGAATTAAAATATTCTTTTCTGGTCTCGTAATTTGACTCAAACCTCAAATTTCATATTGGAAAAATCAAAGGATAAAACTTTGATCAAAGTGGTCTGTTCTTATATGGAAACAGGAATATAAAAAATTTATTTATATAGAGTAATAATGTGTTGTATATTTTAAAAATATTTAATATGATGGAATCATGTACTTGTATTTCATTTTCGAATCCTTTTTAGCCTAACCGAGGAGTTCAAAAATTTAAACAAAAGACGAACTGGACACTTAGATGTATAGGATATACAACAATAGCACACATCCCTAAAAACATTGAGTAGAATTGGTACCGGTTTAGTCTGATTTTCTGATTTCAACTCCTAAAATGTCTTCACCACCTCATATGTCACGAATGCAATAGCTATTGAAGGTACAACCTGGAAAAGAAAATGAAGGGGACAAACAATATTAATTATCAACAATTGAAAGGCATTTTTATATTCAATTGTAAAAATAAAACATTGATTACATTACAGAACCATGAAAAATAACAAAACAAAAGTATTACTAAATATGATACTTTTGAGTTTTTCAAAGTGTTTTTGGTACAAAAAAATGTTTTATAAAAGCACCATTTTAATCAAAAGCTGAAGCGAGAAAAAAAAATTAACCAAAAAGCAAGCGAGAAAATACTTAAGATAATTAATAAATAATACGATATATAATAACAGGTGACATTATTTTGAATCACTAGTAATTTTTTTTTTTACTTCATTAATAGTGGATAGGATAATAAATATTTTTTCAAGTTTTCAAAGAGAATCGAATATTGGACATTGTGGATACAAGATAACAATTCTACACAGTAATTGTATAAAAAAAAACAGGTTGGAAGCGGTTGACTTAATGGAGTAAGAGCTTACCTTGATGATATGCTGTAAAACGAGTTTCAGTTGAAATTTACAATTTGTCCATAGCCTTCTTAGTTGACTGATTATTTAGCTATCAACCTAAAAAGATGGCAATGAAAGTTGGCATTAAAGAAAAAGGAGAAAGGCAGATGAGTAGCATGAAGAATGCTAGCTTCATTAGTTAAAAAAGAGCCAAAAACCTACACTTATAGCTCTTTAGCTGATCCCACCACAATTATTCAACCTTTCAACACTCTTACTTCTCTAATTCTTCCTTGCTTATCATTTTCATACATTATCCTTCCATTTCTATTAATTTTATATAAATTTATAGGATCATTTATATTTGTCTTTGCATTTATTAATATAAATTGTACACATATACATTTTTAACCAACTCAATGTTTGTTTTTTCAATATCTTGATCGGTTGTTTGTTTTTATATTTTAAATAAATAGTTAGACATTGTTAGTTTGCTCGACTTTTTAAATAGACATAAAATCCGATGATTTAATTTAATAAATATAAATCTATAGAAATTTATAGGATTATATAAAACCAATTTAAATTTACAATAATTTAAATAGATATCTTTTATATATGTATATTGATTAGTATTCATAGACCCAGAGCAAAGAAAGCGGACCCTCCCTTTGTGGGTCATTGGCATCAAAAGCATCAAACAAACTACCCACCTTTAAAAGTTACACCTTTAAAACTACCCAGCAAACAGTACCAGCAAGATTTTATACAACTTAAGTTCAAACCAATGCTACAAAAATTGACATACCAGAAGTACGTATCTATAACAAGGGTCCAAAGATGTAGAAAAATCGGTTTAGAAACTAAAATCGGTTGAAATAATTTCAACTCAATCAACTCACCTCGGATGAAAAGATAAAGCCACTACCCAGCCGTATAAATCCACAGGCGAAGAAGTTTCCGTGCAGTTTCGTTTCCTTCAACAATTGTTATCGTAATCTGATTGGGTCCGCTACTAATCAGTCCCAATACAAACAAGTAGACAACGACCCTGCGGGTTAGCCCATTTATACACGTATTTAATATTTTACACATTATTTTATACAAAAAGGAACACACTATAATTTGCAAGATTTAATAATTAATTGTAAATTTATAAACAAATGAGCATTAATAAACATAATACAGCCATATGCCTAAACACCACCACTCTGATAGATAACATGATCATCCAAAACAAAACTTCATATTCAAGCACACAAAAACCACCCGATCAGACATTCAATGTAGCAAAACAAAGGAAAATTCAGACGTTCAAGAGAGTCATTTTCACTAAAAACTATGAAGGAATTTAGTTGCCATTTTTCAGACCCTTTGCTCATAATAAATTTACATATAGGTGGGTTACACAACATGCATTTCTTTGTCTCTAAATGATGGCATAACATAAAAAGATACAAATACATTAGATATATATATATATATATATATAGGCACACACTTATCTAACTTTATTTCTGATGGACTGAATATAGATATTATATTGCTTTAATTACATAGTAGCCAACATGCCATCAAGAGAGTCATTCTAAGATTTTGATCCATGCAACAACAACATATATAGGTGCAAGTTCATAACTATTGTCCACTTAGCCACAAATATAAGTTCACATGCATATAAGAGAGAACTACAACTGATGGCTAAATATGTCAAATCTGATCAATACCAAAACACATGTATGAAAATGGTGGCAAATGGTTGATCTGAGCCTAACTAATTGGTGTTAAGTACAGATAAAAAAGTATAAGCCAAATTATAAGTGGCAGGCATGCAAATGCTTGCAAAAACACAAAAAGAAAAAGAAAGATAGACCATACTCTTTGTGGGTTGAGACCAGCAGCCGCAACATACATATCAAGTTTTCCTATTGGTATTCCGATCCCGTGAACTCCAATGATATAGTTGATTTCCAAACAACATTAAAAATCTGAGATTCTTAAAAAAAACATTGATCTTTTAATATGTTTGGAAATTTAGAAACCAATATAAAACGACCATACAGAGTTCAACGCTAGAGAGAAATGAAATTAAAGCAAAAGGCAATTTAAAGGGACCAAAGATGAAGTTAAACTAACGCTGGAAAGCAATTTAAAGGGATTAAATCAAATACCAATGTAAACAATCAATAACAAAATTTGGGATTAAAAAAATAGAAGCTTTCATTGAACCAAAACTTGCACACACATTATCTAAATCATTTAAAGACTCAAGCTTTTATTGAAATCAATATAAACCCAGAAACAAACATGGATCGATTAAATGAAGGAAACCCAATTTGGATTATATCAAATGATAGCCAAAAACAGCAAAAGAAAAAAAATTGAAGCATAGAAATCAATATATGCATAGAATGAAAAATACCCAATTTAGATAATACACACAAAAAAAAAAAGTAGTGATTAAAAGAAAGTGTTACCTTGAAGAAAATTGTGTTGATAAATGGAGAAAAAACTGAAACTTCTATTCGGCGAGAATAACCATGAAACCACGAAAAAAAAAGCAAAATAAGCTTCTTACTGGGAAATTTAGGATTAAGGAATTTTGGGTTTGGGGAGGGAAACTGATTGGGAAACGATAGGGGAAATTTGGGATTAAGGAATTTTGAGTTTGGGGAGGGAAACAGATTGGGAACAATAGGGAAAATTTGGGAAATTCTGAGTTTGAGTTTGGAGAAAAAAATCGGGGTTATAGGATAGTGGATTTAGTTGTTTAGCAGGGAAAAAACGGCACCGTTTTATGTATAAAAATTTGTAATTATTTGTGGCGTTTTTTACAAAAACGCCACTATAGCTCCGTTTTTTTGTGGCGTAAACGCCACTATAGATCCGTTTTTTGTGGCGTTTATAGCTCCATTTTTTGTGGCGTTTTGTACAAAAATGCCACTATAGCTCCGTTTTTGTGGCGTTTAAAAAAACGCCACTGTTATGCAATTTTAATTTTTTTTCCTATTTTTAACCTATTTTTTTTTCAAATTTTTTGTGTTGAGATTACCATTTTTTAAAATTTTTATTTTTATTATATTTTGAGTATTGAACTTTTTAACAAAAATATTAAATATTAAATATTTAAGTTTTTAAGATTTTAATTTTTTCTTATTAAATTTTAAAAATTTAATTACCATTACCAAACTCTTTTACGAATTTCTTTTTTCTTTCTTTTTACATCAACATTATTTTTTGAAGTATAGTCTGCATTAGTTGTTTAGATTTTTATATAAATGGCATTTAATTATATGTATACACCTACATCTCAGAGTTATATATGAATTTTGGTTTAATGTGTAATTCTAGATGTGAAATTCTAATCGTGGTTTAAATGTATAGTTGAAACTTTAATTTTGATTTAATCATGCATAAACATTATTTTAAAATATAAATACATCAATATATTTTTATATTGAATAATTATAAATTTTTATGTATGCAATATATAAATACATCAATATATTTTTATTCACAAACGCCACTAATTCTTACAACAAATTTTCAAACGACGCCGTCTTCGAATCTATTGATGGGTTTTGTGGCGTTTTTGTATAAAACGCCGATAATTTTTAATATCATTTTTTATACTATTATTGATTAATCCAATTACTTATTTTAAATATTTATAAATTTAAAATATATCAGTCATATACTGTAACAACCCAAATTTGGGTCTAGTCGGAACAGTAGTTTCGAGACCAAAAATTCAACGAGTAAAATTCTATTTTTATTATATTTTTATGGTCTACAATTTTACGGAAAGATTTCGTAAAAATTTCGTTCAAAAATTTCGACGTTTGAGCACTCAATTTAGTCAAAAGGACTAAATTGTAAAAAGTGCAAAAGTTTAGTTCTATATATTAGAGGTGTCAAATTACAATGAGTTTTAAATTGGAAGCCCTTAAAAGGTAATTAGACCATTGAATAACTTGATGGACAAAAATGGGCATGAATAGGACAAAATTGAAAGAAAAGTCTTAAGGGTATTTTTGTCATTTGGGAGTTTTAAGGCATAAAAGACAAAATTGAAACCCAAAAATCTGCTCATTCTCTTCTCCATGCTGCCGAATTTCTCAAGAAGCCATGGATAGGGTTTCAAGCTTTTTCAAAGCTCAATAACCCCGGAAAACGAGATTTGGACCTAGAACGGGAGGAAAATTGAAAATCGGGAAAGTTGATAAAATGGCCATTTTGGTATCGAGGTAAGTTCATATGGTTGAATTTATATGTTTATTTGTGAAGTATTGAATGATATAATGTGCTGTGTTAAATATGAATTTGCATGTAGAATTATGAAAATTATGATAAAATGAAAGAATAAAGCGGTAATTCAAATTAGGAAAAATGCGAATTGAGTACGTTCAGTATCGTGATATGTGATGAATTGATTGGATAAGACCATGGTTAATCCATGGCAAAGTGTGAAACGTAGGTATGGTATCATCCATCTTGAGTTGTGAAATGTAGGTATGGTATTAACTATCTTGAGCTAAGAAATGTAGGTATGGTATTTCCCATACCGAGTTGTGAAATGTAGGTATGGTATCATCCATACTGAAATGTGTGAAACGTAGGTATGGTATCATCCATCTTGAGTTGTGAAATGTAGGTATGGTATTAACCATCTTGAGCTAAGAAATGTAGGTATGGTATTTCCCATACCGAGTTGTGAAATGTAGGTATGGTATCATCCATACAGAGCTGTGAAACGTAGGTATGGTATTAACCATACTGAGTTAAGAAACGTAGGTATGGCATTTCCCATACCGAGTTGTGAAATATAGGTATGGTATTTCAATGAGGAAAACCATATTGAGTTGTGAAACGTGGCACTGAGCAACGACGTACTCAAATTCGTAAGATATTTCATAATTTGATAATAAGTAATACAAGAGGAGTGAACCTATTGAAAGAGATTGAGTAGTTGTTAATGTTGATCTCAACTATGTGAAGTATTATAACAGTGGTTGTGAATGGCAGAGAACTATAGTAAATGCTTTGTTATTGTTTGGATATACCACGGTAACACAAGTTGATTTATTTATGTGGCACTAATTGGATATGCCACGATTACATGTTGATTTGAAAACGTAGTGCTAAGTGGATATACCACGAATGTATATTTAATTCAGCAAGGTGGAGCAATATGCCAAAACCACCTATTCTTTGTTACATTTCGAAGCGTTCATTGAGAGATATGAATTTATTAAGTGGAATCTGATGTGAAAATGTGGAAATTTTATTGAAAAAGATGAAATTTGAGATAAAACAGTTTAATTAGTAGTAGATGGGTGACTTTGAAAAATCACCAAAAATAGTGGAAATTTAATTAGAAATTGGATGAGATATTTATTTAAAGCTTATTGAGTCTATTTTCATATAAAAGAAGCAGAGAAAACAAAGGATTTTTATATTTTGAGATATTTAAATTCTTGTGAGATTAGTTCAGAATGATTACGTGATCCCCTATTCTACCTTGAAAAAATCATTAAAAATTGTACAAAAATAATTATGAAATATAAGTTATATGCCTGAAATCCTTACTGAGTCTAGTTTCAAATGAAATAAATTATAACATCATTTGAATTCTGTACAAAGATAAAATTGATTCTTAGTGAAAAGTGGTCAGAATAGTCAAACAGTGAAATAGGGGAAAGTTTAATGAATAAACTGTACTAATTGGATAAGACAAAAATTCTGGAAATTTTATGGTATGAAGATATGTGAGTCTAGTTTCAGGGAAAATTAGCGGTTTGAAATTCGGAGTTTTGTAGCTCGAGATATAAATAATTTAGTGACTATGACTCAAGTAGACAGCTTAAGATGAGCATGAGTAAATGGTGGAACTATGTGTAATTATGATTGCATTACCTTGAGAACTTGTTGTGAGGATTTGTCATGTTGAGGCTTTGATAAGACTACAAATAAGTTGGGAAAGTAAGAACTTAGCATTATTTATACAAGTTATGACAGCTTAGTAGTAAGCTAAATTCATTGCTAATGCTTATTATTTTTACATGTGAACTTACTAAGCTTTATAAGCTTACCCCCTTTTCTTTTCCATGTTACAGAGTCCTACTAAATAAGCTCGGGTTAGAGGAGATCGCTTCACACTATCAAGCTATCTATAGGTATCTTTAATTATAAATGATTTAAGTTATGGCATGTATAGGGGCTTGACTAAGTCATTTTGTATATGTGTTAATTAATTTGACCAAATGTATTGTTAAGTCTAGTAATGCCTCGTACTCGGTTTCGGCATAGGATACGGGTAAGGGGTATTGTTAAGTCTAGTAATGCCTCGTACTCGGTTTCGGCATAGGATACGGGTAAGGGGTGTTACATATACCCATAAATCTTTAAAATTATTTTAAATAATAGTATTAGTGTTAATAATAATAAAATAATTTTTATATAAAAAATTTCATAAAAGAGATCTCTTTTACGGTTATATAATAAATTATTTAATATATAAATTAAAACACTTAACCCCAAATCTCAGTATATATATAACCCCAAATCCAAACTTCAAACCCTAATCTCTAACACATAATCTCAAACCCCAAACTATATAATAATTTTAATATTATAATTCATATTATATATTTTACAATTATATAATAAATTATTTCATATATAAATTAAAGATAAAAATTTGAACCTATTTTAAAGAAATAAATATTGGGGTAATGGATACATATACCTTAAACCCTAAACCCTAAACCCTAAACCCTAAACCCTAAATCATAGCTCCTGAACTATCAATCCTTAACTCTTGACTATAAACCCTAAACCGTAAGCCTTAAACCCCTAAACCCTATAATGATTTAAACACATAACCCCAAACTTTAAACCTTAAAACATTATAAACCCCAAAACCATAAACCATAAACCTTTCCTAAACCCTAAACATCGTAAACCATAAAACCCTAAATCATAAACCCTTACAAACATATAAACCCTGTAACCATAAATACTAAACCTTAAATAAAAAACTCTAAACCACTAAAACACTAAACTATAAACATTAACCCCTAAACCATACGACCCACACCTTATACCCTAAATGCTAAAGCTTAACACTAAGGCAAAAAATTTAAACACTAAACGTAAATTAAATTTGAATTATTATACAATGATCAAAACAACGCTTTTTTTGGTTTTGAAATAGATTGAATAAATGCCACCCTTAGTTTTTGCTTTGAAATAAAAAAATAGTTTGTGGCGTTTTTTTTAACAAACGCCGCTAAATATCACCTTTAGCAGCGCTTTTATAACAAACGCCACTATAAGTCAGCCTTTAGCGGCGTTTAAAAACGCCGCTAGTTTTATCCCATTTTTACATTGTAATTAAAACGGCGTAGTGTTTGATTCGAAAAAATTTTAGCTCAAAAACGCCGCTAATGCTCATACCTTTAGCGGCATTTTTTTAAAAGCGCCGCTAATGCTCATACTTTTAGCGGCGTTTTTTCGAAAGCGCCGCTAATGCTCATACCTTTAGCGGCATTTTTCGAAAAGCGCCGCTAATGCTCATACCTTCAGCGGCGTTTTTTGAAAAGCGCCGCTAATGCTCATACCTTTAGCGGCGTTTTTCCAAAAGCGCCGCTAATTCTCATACCTTTAGCGGCTTTTTTTAAAAGCGCCGCTAATGCTCTGATTTATAGCGGCGTTTGAGGAAAAAAACGTCGCTATTTATCCTTTTTAGCGGTGTTTTTGAAATAAACGCCGCATTTGCTCATTTTTTTGCGGCGTTTTCCTTCAAACGCCGCTAATGTGTAATATTAGTGGCGTTTTTCTTTAGAACGCCACTAAAAACGCCGCTAAAAGTCTGTTTTGGTGTAGTGACATATATTTTGAAGTTCGGTTAAGTAATTTAGCTGGAAAAGTAGTTAATTAAGGCTTAGGGACTAAATTGTAAAAATCCAATCGCTATAGAGTTTTAATTAAGAAAAGGCTTGAGGACCTATATAACAATTATCTAATGGACCAACATGATAAATAAACTAATATTAAATCGTGGATAGTGGATGATGATGGTGGATTCCATTAAGTTTAATTTATAGATAATTAATGTAAATTAAACTAATTAATTAAAATTAAACAATACTAATCATAGTATAAATACTAAACTTAGTGGAAAAAGATGAGAAATATCATCATCTTCCTTAAATTCTCATAGTCCACCATTGTTAGAAAAGGAAGAAAGCTACAAACCCTTTTTGTGCATTTAACCATTATTGCATGTAAGTCCTTAAACCATTTTTCTTTAATTTTTTTATAGATTTATAATCATGATAGTTTGATTTAACTAGCTCATATATCAATTTATTCAAATTTTGAAATTTTAGCAAGTTTCCATCGTTGAGAAAATGATGAATTAGGCTTGAAACTTGTTAGCTTGATTAATAAAATTCGAAATTACCAAGAGGGGGCGAATTGACTTTTTTTTTTAAAAAAAAATTGTAGAAACTTGAGAAAAAGGATAGAAAAATTGAACACAATGATTTAGAGTGGTTCGACCCCAATTTCCTACTCCACCACCTTAGCTTTCCACTATTAAGGATTTTCCCAAGTTCACTATTTTGATCAACCTTTGAGGATAAGATATAACCTTACAATTCCGTTAAGATTACTACACAAATCTTAAGACTTAAACCCTCTCAAAGAGAAATAAATAAGCAAAGAAAGAAATAACCATGACAAGATCAAAAAGTTTGCCAATTAAGCACAATTACAAAGAAAAACACTTGAGCTAATAAAAAAAAATAAAGCTAGGGTATGTAAGATAAGTATGGAAAAATTAAGCACTAAGGTTTTTTTATTGATCTTTAAGCTTGAATAATCTTATCCGTTGTTGTAGGACCTTTAGAAGCTGGTATTTATACCTTCTAACTGACAAAGTATAGAATGACAAAGTATGACATAGTATGTGAACCCTCATGCTATATAGAACGAAAAAGTATGTGAACCCCCGTGTTGTATAGTATGACAGAGTATGTGAACCCCCACGTTATATAGTATGACATAGTGAATTGTTGGTACATATGTGTGAACCCCACATATGTGAACCCTTCGTGAATATGTGCGAACCCTATAGGCGAACCCCTATGTGTGAACCCATGAGCAAATCCTACATGTGCAAACCCTAGATGTGAGAACCCTGTATGTGCGAACCCAGATGTGCGAACCCATATATGTGACCCTTAGGTGCGAACTCGCAAGTACGAACCTTAGGTGCAAACTCTTAGTGAATATGTGTGAACCCTATATGTTGTACTGTGCGATCCCTATATGTGATAACATGCAAACCCTATTTGTTATATATGCAAACCCTGAAAGAAAGCTACGCGAACCCTTAGTGATCATAAGCGAACCCTTAAGGAATATTATGTGAACCATTGATGGTTATCATGCAAATCTATATGAAATAATTATGCGAACCATATATGTGTAAACCCGACATATGAACTGGTTATGTATGTATTAAGCAAATCAAGCATGTTAGAACACACGAAAATATTGTATATCTGCAATTGTTTTTAATTATTAAATTATTTGCATACGTGAAATTGATGAGAATGTATGCATGATCACATGCCATTAAATGTTAGTTTGAAATATTGAAAGTAAGCATCGATTGATGATAAAAAAATAATTTGCTATGTATATGTGCATAAGAACATGAAATTCGGTATGGAGGACAGAGGAGTTCTGTAGGAGATAGTGGCAATTTAAGTCCACACCGAAGTTAGTGCTGCATGAAGTAGGCAACAATGTCATCAAAACCAGATAAACTGAAATGATGGAACATCATCAAATCGGGTCGACCGGGATGATAGTTATTGTAGTAAAAAAAAAATCAAAATTGAGCAAATGAGAAGGTAAGTTATTGTAGTTGTGACCTTATATCCGACCCAATTAGAGGATCCAAATATAAAATGCCATATTCAAAATGCCGAAACAACCTATTTTACTATTTCACTTTATTGAAATGGTAGTGTAGTGGTAAATAAATTTTTTTTTTAAATTTAGCATCATTTCTGCTTATTTTACATAAAAACCCTGCAAAATTTAGATTTTACAATATATATCCATATTCAAATCATCTCCCAAATCAAATCTCACAACTTTGATATTCTAAAACATACTGCAAACTAAGCATATCACATTAAAACCATTTAATTAACAAATAATATTATATTATAATTATAGCAACCAAAATTTATTTTTTTTTATGTCACAAATACATATCTTGTAATGCCCTGAATTTTGGGCCTAGAAGAAATAGATTTTGAACAAGGGAACAGTTAGGAGACTGCACATAAATATTTAGTTGTGCAAGAAAGTGACATAAATGCATATCTGCTTTAGTGGCTAAGTGATCTAGGAGTGTTTGAGAAGTCAGGGGTTCAAGCCTTGGCTTATGCAAAATTTTTATTTTTAAGTGAATAAAATCATTGGATCTAGATAGTAGGTTCTTAAATTATTGTGGTTAAAATATGATACAAAGGAGTTGTTGGTCTAGTGGTAAGGGGCGTGTGGAGTATGCATGTAACACCCCAAACCCGGCCCATACACCACGACCGAATTTAGAATGCCACTGCGGAAAACGTTTGAAAAGATTTTTGACTTAAAGATAAAAACTTTAAAATTTATTGTCGTTTGTAGAATATTGTATGTTTAAAATTCTGAGTAAAACTTTGATGTTACCAATTATCCGGAATTAAAACTTTAATATAAATATTTTTAAGATATAAGTTGCTAAAAATGAAATCATTTCCAAATAGTAAATTAATCGTCCATCCAACTAAATCATAACAATAAACTTCAAATACTTTAAGTGGCCCTTATTACATCAAATAATTATTCAAAAATACTTAATATTAAACTGCATAAAATAAATAAAACATCTTCTGCATGGCCACCTCGTATCCTCTCCAACCCGGTCCAAGCATCACGTATCACCTGCGATGTTTGATAAAAATTTGGGTGAGTCTAACAGACTCAGTGTGTAATTAGTCCACTGAATTCCACCCACATATCAAACCACATATCAACCCACATAACAGATAACGAGGTAACTTATTCACATAATATCACAATTCGGGCTTGGCCCATATCCATACCACATATCGAATCATAATGTAATTAACCACATGATTCCACATATTGGGCTTGGCCCATAACCACATCAATAACCACAATGCCACACATAATCATGCAAAGTGCACCCAACCCAACCTAGGGTCCATCCTCTACACACCCCCGTATCCAGCCACCACACACCAGGGGATTTCTAAATCACCCTCCAACCGCTACACACCATTTCGGCAATTAATGCCGTCCACGATGTAGCTCGTAGCTAACATCAAACCACGATGAGGTACATAGCCACTCATCAACCACGATATGGCACACAGCCGATATCAACCACGATGAGGCACAGAGCCACTCATCAATCCACGTGAACTTAATCACAAGTAATCCACAACGCGACCTCAGTCAGCGCCAATCCACGATGTAGCTCATGGCTAACATCAAACCACGTACTCGAAGTACACCCGTACCTTCTTTCATATTCATAACCCATCCCATGCACATGCAACATATAATAATGTCATGATAAATAATGCATGTACATGTTATCCAAGCATTCAATCGTATTCACATTCATAATCCACATTTCATCAGATTTGGTACTAACCTGATTATTGACGTACCCCTTTAAGGGCATCCATTTCATAATTTCCACTGCACTTATTAGCACATATATAACACATATACAACACATGCAAGTATCACATAAATCCCGAAAAAGCGGTGAGGCTAACTACACACACGATAACTTGAAGCACTACGCTCTCAATCCCGATGCTATCACTAAGCGAAACTACCGCTTATCCGCCTACTCTCTTGCTCTGCTCTTTGGCCCACACCACAGTGGCCAATCCCAACGGCAATGGCCCGATCTCTTCTTAAACTTCGGGATAGAGACTATCCCTCCTCCTTCTTGGTGGTGTTCGCCTCCATCACAATACTTAATCGAACAAGCGGTTAATCGATAACGGTTTAGTCTAACATAATAAATCTTAGAACTTATCGAATAATCTTACCAAATCGAATCAAAATCCCGGAAGTTCCTCTTAACCACTGTCGATTTGCCCCTATACATCCATAATCCAAATCGGTCAACACTAATAACCAAGATGGCCTATGGCGAATATTCTGAACCTCCTTACCTTGCTTACCTAAATCCAAACCGTCACTTCTCGCTCTTGAAACTGTCGGAATCCCTATATGCCACATATTAGAATCGGTTATGTATAAACCTATGAAGATGGCCTCTTGGCCGAATCTACACATTACTTGCCTTGATGTTTCAAAACCCGAGAGATCTCCTTCAATGCTCCTTAGCGTTGGCTACAATCAAAAGAAACACATCACTATGGCCTTAAAGGACATTGGCCAACCCTAGACCAAAGCCTAACCATTGCTTTGGCACACTATTGCACAAAAACCCACAATCGATTGCTAAAGGAAAAGATTACTTACCAACCACGATTAAAACTAGGAAAGGTGGTCGTGGCCCTATCCTTAGAGGTTGCCAAACGAACCATCACTACATCCCATAGATTCGGCTTTAGAGAATGACAAGAAAAGAATAGTTTTCGGGAAAAGATGATACAAAAGGACATAAAAGAAGAAGAAGAAACTAGCCTACCACTCTCGGCTTTTGAATGGATCGGCTCCAAGGAAAAGATGCAATCGGCTATGTCCTTAAAATAGGGGATGAAACATTCGGCTATCACCAAAATAAAAAAAAGAAGGTTGGAAAAGAGATATAGGTTCGGCCAAGAACAAATAGCGAAAAAGAAGAGAAGAGTTTGAAAAATTTTGGCTATGGTGACAAGAAGGGTTGGCTTCAATAGAAAAGAAGAAAAGAGAGAATTCTCTTGACTAAGAATTTCGGCAATTGGAGATTAAAAGATGAACAAATAATTTGGCACTTAATCCCCCTCTACATAGCCGAAAATACTCTCCTACTGAGTCCCTTGGTAACCACTTTATCCTTCCTTATCAAATCCCACTTTCTTCTCCTATTTTTCCTCCATGCTACTCATTGAGAATTAATTGAATTAAACAACAATTATCCCTTACCCTTTAGCCGAATTTTAAAAAGAAAATCAAGTCTTATCTCATCCTTTGGAAGTCCAAATGCCGTCCATCACTCCCCTCTCCCTTAACGCCAACATGCAAAAATAAAACACACTTTATCTTTGCCATCAAGACTCAAACCTCCTCCCTCCTGAAGCTCCCTTTGACGCAAACTCCACAGCACCCTAGGTGGCGTCCCTTGCCACTTTTCCAAGGCTATCTTTGTGTCATAAATCCCCCACAAATTCCCTTAAGGCCTCCTTAGCCTAGCTTCCCATCTTAAGCTTGAAATCCAATACTTTTCTAAAGCACTCTCCTACATCCTAGGGTTCTCAAAACCCCTAAAACACCTCCATACACACTCAAAGCCTACTAGCTTATGAGTTATGCATTAAATGCATAACCCCTAATTCCTGGATGTTACAATGCATGGGGTCTAAGGTTCGAGTGGTGGCGCATCAAAAAGGGAGTATTTATTTTGCTGCCTAATTCGTGTGGGTGGTAGAGTTGGATTGAAATACTGCTGAATGGAGTTTGAACTGGTCATAGAGAGAATTGAGGAGGGATATTTGGAGAGATTTTAGGAGAAAATCAAGGGAAAAGAGAGGGGAGGGAGTGTTGTGCCGAAATTGAACTCTAGCACTCAGGAATTCGGCTAAGAGAGAAATGCTTCTCATTTGTTTCCCAAGTTGGACGACAACTCCCTTTCCCTTTTGGCCGAAATTCTTATTGTGCCTCCTTTCTCTTCTTTTTCCCTCTTTTGGCAATTGCTTCTCAACCCTATCGTCTCTCCTTCTTTCATCTTTTGCTGAACTTTGTCCTTTTCGATTTTGTCCTTCTTCACCACAAACGTTTCCTCCTTTATTGCCGATTACCTGTTTGGTTCTTCTACTCTTACTGTATAGTGAGCAAACGTTTTCCACACTGTTCTCCCCTTGGCCGAATCTCCCATTTTCTTTTCATCCTTCTCCTTTCTTTTCTTTTTGTTGATTCTTGCCTTTCCCTTGCAGCCGACTGCTTTCTCTTCTCTATTACTCTGGATATCATTCTTTATTTGCCGATAGTCGTACACTTCGTAGTGGGTACTATTCTCGAGTTATTGGTAAGTGAAGATAGTATAATGTTATCTTGTTGCTGTGATTAGTGCTTACCCATCTTCGGTTTGTGCCTAGGAACCTATTTAAAGGGTAGAAGGTTTATAATCAACGGTTGGATAGGTGAAACTTCCCTCTTTACTCGATCAAAGGTAACGTGATGTGAGTTTATCGATTGAGATCTTGTTGTATTCGATTGAGTAAATGTTTAAATGATTAATTGGGAATTGTTGATCAAGTGTAGGTTTCAAAGGTGTGGGCGGTTTTCTCAACAAACAGAAACAAGGTGTGTATTTACACTGTTTTGACTGTAGAACGGCAAAAGCCGAAAAGTCGAAAAGCCGAAAGATTGGGCTTTGAGGTCACATGGGCGTGCGAACGCTCGTGTGGTCAAACCGAGCCCATGAATCACGGGCGTATGACTGTAGAGGCCTCCATGAGCATTTGCATGGGCTTAGGCCGTAATGGGCCACGTTGGGCCGTGTGGGCCCAATAGGCTCGTGGGCCCCACACAGATAAAATCCACGATTTATGGAAAATACTGGACTGGGCTATGTAGGTATCATAGCCGTGGTGAAATCTGGGCTGAATGGGCCGCACGAGCGTGTGGGCCCATTTGGGCCGAGTAATGGGCATTGGGCCCATTTACACCGTTATGACCGTTTAGGTTACTGGAGTCGCTCGAGGCGACTGCGGACCTCCCGAGAGGTCAATATCTGCACCGAAATACCCCCATAGGCTAAAATGACTGAAATACCCCCATAGGGTAAAATGACCGAAATACTCCCATTGGATAAAATGACCGAAATACCCCCATAGGGTAAGATGACCGAAATACCCCCATAGGGTAGAATGACCGAAATACCCTCATAGGGTAAAATGACTGAAATACTCCCATAGGGTAGAATGACCGAAATACCCCCATAGGGTAAAATGACCGAAATACCCCCTATAGGGTAAAATAACCGAAATATCCCCATAGGATAAAATGACCGAAATACCCCCATAGGGTAAAATGACTATTATACCCCTAGGAGATGAAATGACTGTTATGGCCTTATGTTATGTATGACTGATTTGGTCTATGATATGTATGAGTATGATTGAGCATGACATTTTGCATACACGTATGATATTATGTCACGACATATTGCATGGGGATGGGTTGTTATATTTGGAGGAAGTGTACTGTACTGATAAGGTCGTACGGGTCGCCCAAGACGACTGTAGACCTACTGATGGCTATATGCCATTTATTTTACTGGTAGCTTTGCTGCGATACTGTTTAGTACCACAACCGGTGCTAATCTTGGTGTGTCTGGCTGGGTGGGTCGATTTTATCCCCACATGGTGTGTTTGGTGGGACGGAGTAGTATGTAGAGGTTGGATTGGGTAGGATTTCTGATTGCATATCTGCACTGATTAATGATCTTCGCATCTTTATTCTTGCATCGATTAATGATATTACATCTTTATTCACCGCATGGTTGATATCAGCATCTTGTTATGGGCCAAGGCCCCACCGATACTATTATGCGAAATTAGGGAAAAGCCCTACCGATTCATTGGCATTGTGATGGGCTCAAGACCAATCGTTTCTTATTCTGAGAAAGGGCTTAGGCCCACACCGAAGCTGGATTATTATTGTATGCAGGCTCGAGGCCCAAAGCGCATTTATCTATCTTTGTTTAATTGATTGTTTGCTTGTTGGGGACTACACACCGCGAGTTTCGCAAACTCACCCTCTGTTTAACCATGCATGTAATCCCCGATCGTAGGCGGGTCGGTCTTTGCGAGGATTCGATGATGGCCACACAACCGCATCAGCTTTCATTTTTTAGCTTTTGATTTATAAGTAATTGAATTTGGGTATTTTTATGTAATAAGGCCTCTTTAAAGTTATAAACTTTAAATTGAGGTTTTTATTTATTTAGTTTGATATAAACTGCTAGTTGTAGAAAAAGATGGGTTTTCAAAAGGTAACTGTTTTCAAAGACACCACGTTTTCGTAACATTTCCTAAAAAAAAAAACTTCCGCAATAAATGAGATTTTGAAAATTAATAACGTTTTAAAAGTGATTAGATTTTAATGATACACGCTTTGGAAATGAACAACCCGTTTTGGAATCACCATTTAATAACAAAATGATTGTTCAATTTTGGGGATTTTAACGACAACAAGTTTTACGCTAACACTTCAATGTGACACCGCCAGATTCGACCATAACGTCTAGGTCGGGTATGGGGTGTTACATATCTATAGCCAAATGACTTTACTAGAAACCAAGTACTTGCCAACTTGAAACAAAACAAAATATACGAACTTTGTAGAGTTTAGGATTTTTTAGTTGGATGCTGACGACTCTGAGTACAAAATCTCAAAATACACCTATCCGATATATGAAAACAAGACTATTCAGTGAGTATAAATTTCAAATGATATTACAATAACTTACTCAATATAGCATGAAATTTAAATAATTGGACTTAGTTGATTTGTTTCTTCCTTAGACCAATTCAAGTATGTTTCATATCAAAGTTTATCCAATACATTAATATATACATGTATCCCAAACAAACCAAATGTGATATTATAATTGACAAATCTATTTTAATGAACTTATTAATACTTTATGCTAATGATGTATGCAACCTTATTTGATTTTGTCTCATTTTGTCATATTGTATTACATTACCAGTTTGAATCATACCATTCTTCTTGTTCAATATTGATGTTCACTAATACATAGCTCGAATTCGAACTAATTAACAGATCCTATTAATACTATAATTTGACCTCAGTGCCTCATCGATATGTCCCAAACTAAATAAATTGCACCCAGCGCTCATCGGTTAATCCGAAGCAATAATCATGCCCAACACTCGTCGATATATCTGATGGTTAGTGCGCCTAGTGCTCATCGACCTATAGTCAATGTAATTTTATATCGGTACATCTGACATAAATAATTCGCGCCCTACGCTCATCGACTCAGCTGAAGTAGTAATTGTAAAAGCCACAGTTGGGGCGTTCGAAGGAAAATACGCCTAGCGCTCATCGACTTATAGTAAAAACAGTTATTATTATTTTACTCAATTCTATAACTTATTAATTGTTCTCATCTTTTCCCAACAATTACTACAACAACCTATACTCTAATTTTATTCTCAGTTCAGTTTCCATTCTATTGATCTCAATAACAAATCTTCCATTGAATGTTATTTCATATAAAACATGGCATCATTCGTCTCATGTTCAAGCCAAATGCGCAACTTTACTAAATTATACTATTTCAAATTTTTATACACTTCAACTCTCTATCACAATAATCAAACTCAATATTGTATTTCTAGTCAACCACTCATGTGTAACTTCCTTCATTTTGCCAACTTACCTGAAAATGAAATTAAAAGGGAATATAAATAATAAGTTGAGTTATGGTGATACTTACGAGGAATTTTGAACTATTCTTTGGTGACTTCAGCTTTTTCCTTCGCTTTTGAAGAAATCAGATCGTCAGTAGCTACGAATTAACATAAACAATAACATCAATAATTCACCCAATTCAAAGTCAATTATTATCCCAAACAAACTTTACATTTCATTCAATTTAAATTCTTAAAACTAGAATAGGCATAACTCTCCATTCTAAGCGTCAATTTTATCTGACTTCATTTCCTTTTATTTTAAACCCTCTATTATCGATTTTTAACAAAATCTCATAACAACTCTACTTGATATCCACTTTATTTTCCCAAATGAAAAATCTAACATCTAACTTCAAAATCTAGTCCTTTTTCATGTATACACTAAAAATCTATTAATTTAAGATAAAAAACTTAGAAAAATTATTATTGGTAACTTTCTAAAACCTTAACAATTTTATAAATTGATACACATGTTAGTTAAATTATGATTCCCCAATCTCAAAAATATAAAATTTATAAGAAATATAATAATTTACACTCATCAATTTGTGGATTAAATCTTGAAACCCTAAGCAATTTCCTCTGTTTCTCTTTTGGGTTTTTTTCGTGTGTGGAAGGATGTGGAAAACATCTCTCTCCTTCCACTTAAATAATTTCACTTTATTATTTTTTTATTTTTTTAATAAATAATAATTATAACATAACAACCCTTTTTTTTAGCCACAAAATTGGCATGTCTTAATGTCATCTTAAATTTTTGGGCTATTAGCAATTTTAGTCCCTTTAGCTATTTCCAAATTAAATTTTATAACGATCTAACTTTATAATTAATCCTTGGACTAGACAAAATACTCAAATCAACTAAATTACTTATCCTCGATTCAGTTCATTTATAACATAACTCCGTAAATATTTTTATTAATTATTTATAGACTCAATTCATTAAAACAAAACTCAAAATTGTATTTTTCAACACAACTGTACCGAGTTGTTATAGTAGTAAAAGTCATCGTCACAGATGACAAGTGAATGGCCATTGTCACCGGAAATCAAATTTGCGATGGTCAATTTTTTATATGTAGGATGGTGTGTCGAGCAATGCTCGAGAGCGATTAGGGTGGACGAATGGGTAATTAAAAAATTAATTTGCATTTGCATTTGCATCATGAAAATAATTGTACATGCATTGATTTACTAAATGTCCCTTATATTATGCTTAAATTTACTATTATGCTATAAATTGTATGCTTTACTGTTTGAATAATTATAAATGATGGTTTAAGATTAGTCTCACACTAAGTCGTTGTAAGTTCATTCCCCCTTTCTTTGCCTCTCAGGTAGCATAGAAAACTAGGACTAAGAATGGCATCGGATGAACCTCGAATTAGCAGCTTATTTTGTTTAATAGTTTCATTAAAATTTTCGTTAATCGTTTATTTGTGGATTTGTAATTATTAAACTATTTCTCGCTTTAATATCTTAGGTTTGAAATTTTTTGGTTTATTTATTTTATGCATGACATTTAAATATTACTCTAATATTTGCATGTCATTCGGTTTAGAAAACTATCATATGTTTTCCGCTGCTTTACAAAATATTCAAAGTTTTGATAAGTCTTTTCTTGAAAACCCTAAACGTTTTTTCAAAACTCCACATTAATGAAATTGCAATTGAATTATTAGGTAAAACCGGTTTAAATTAATGAATGTTTTCCTAAAAAAAGAGAGTGATTTTCAAACAAATCAACTCAAGTAAGAAGAATGGCTTTACGGGATCACTCAAGTGATCGAATGTAATGCCTTCGACTTAGTCGAAACTCCTAGGCTGGGTTGGGAGTGTCATATCCTGAAAACCGGGTTAGAAGAATTGGACTGTGAAATTATGTTAAGTGTGTTAATTCGGTTTAGTGGATAGGTGTTGTACTTGTGTGTGTGAGGTTCTGGGTTAGAATCTTTTTCTTGGACTTTTGCCTAAACCCTTACTTTTGAACATTTGATTTATATATTAATTTCGTTCAACTGATGAAAGAATGAGCTTGGTGGTTTGGTGGTAGGGTGTTTGTTAGCTTACCCTAAGGCATTGTGTTTGAATCTTGTGTGTGCAAAGTGGAGATGATTTTTGTTTCGAATTCGGAAGAAAAAAAGCTAATGTGATTAATATGTGGAAGTTAGTGGGGTAGTTTTAAAAGTTTTTGGTGAGGGATTTTCTCCTAAAATTCCTCCCTCACAACCATCCCACTCTCCCTCAATTTGACGTTTAATCTTCCACTTTCACCATTTTTTCCTGTTTCAATTTGCGTCCTTTTTGCTTCTCTTTTATTGAAATTGCTTTCCTGTACACAACTTTTACGTTTTCTTTCTTTTGTTATTTCAAATCCTACGTTGGTGTGGTGTGAATTCCAATGTCGAGTTCTTTTTGTTCGTTCCAATTTTTGGTGTTGGCTATGTTTGGTAGGATTGTTGAATTGTGGTTTCGATTTTCAGAGAAGATTGTGAGACGAATTTTCCTCTGGTGATTAGTGAGCTTTAGGATTTTCTGCTGCAATCCGGGGGTCTGTGAATGTGTTGGAGCATCGTATTTCAAAAATGATCAGGCGTGTATTGAAAAACTCAAAAAATAGTGAATGGTAGAAAGCCAAAAATTGGTCTGTCGACGCCACACGGCCGTGTGGTAGGCCATGTGCCAGGCCATGTGTGTCTCACGGGCGTGTGTAAGGTCGTGTAGGCCACACGGACTAACCAATTGGGTCGTGTTGGCCCATTTTCTGAAAATTTTTGTTCTGGCCTGATTTGATCCGTGAATCGTAATTAACCTCTTCGTAGGGTCCATACCGCTTAAATAAGACTCGAAAACAAGGTAGATGTGAATATGCTTCTATGATGATGTGTTTAAAGTATATGTAAAATATATATTTGTATGATATGATACTGGTAGTTTTGATGGTATGTTTTGATTCGCTATGTCTGTATATATGTGTATAAGGTACGATTATGTGAATTTGTATTTCTAAATCTGTTACATAACCATGCATGTAATTTCATGGCAAAATTGATGTGTTTCTATAAGATTTGATAAATTAGTTCTGCAAAGCATAGACTTCCATGCCTTCTATTTTCTGTTATTGTGCATCAGCATGTCCTACATGCTCATCATTCTAATTCCGTATATGCATGCCATGACACATTGCATGGGGTTTGAGATAATGTTGAAAGGAGGAAGATTTTGGCAGTTTAATGATATGTGTATTCTGGTGGTTTATCCACATTTCTGTCTAGTAGCTTACCTGCAATTATGGTAGCTCGACCACATATGATTGTTCTAGTCGTTGGGCTGCAATACAGTGGTTTGATCACATATGTCTGATCTGGTAGTTTATCTGTAATATTTGGTGGCATTGACCACAACTATTCTAGTGGTGTGATTTGGTTAGATGAGTTTTGGGGAACTCTATTTCGGTGTGTAGAGGAGTTGGGTAGGACGTTTTCTGAAAAATCCGCGATATGATTTTATGAAAAATACCGCTTTGGCATAATCATGCATACTCACTTCTATTTAATTGATCATTATGAAATTTTCTGTGATTTTCTTATTTGTATATTGTATTGTGTGTGATCTCAATTTGAGTTTCTGATTTGTCATAGCTTACCCCTTTGTTTTATTTCTGACCTTCCAGGTAAACGGTGAGGTTAGGATTAGATGGCGTGCGAGAGCTTGGAATCATCCACAGATAATTAAATAAGATAGTTATGTTTTTAATTATTTTGGATTGTAAATTTGTTTAGACTTTGTTTTTGGGTCTTGTTCTGTTTGTTTGGGTTTGAGCATTTCTTCATGAAATGGCAAAGCCTTTAGGGTTAACAATTTAAAACTCAATTTTCAAAATTAAAACTTTAAAAGTTTTCCGCTACAAAATTAAGTAACCCCTAAAGAGTTTTTTTTATAAATAAACGAATAGTTTTAACGAGTGTTTGTTCTTAAGTTGGAAATGATTTGCCAAAATGTTTATTTTCAAAACACAAGTTTGAGTTCAAATTTTGGGATTGAGATAAGTGATTCCGGATTTAAGTTTTTCTAAATATTTGTAAAAGTTTTGTCAAATTTCATTTATTTGAAATGCGCTTTTAGTTTTGATCGAAACAAAGGCTTTTAAAGAAGTTAATGTAATTCCTCAACATCCGGTCATAACTTCTAGGCCAGGTTTGGGGTGTTACAGGGAGTGTTACAATATATATAACTATAATTATTGGTCAAAAATCAAATTCAAATTTATCAATCAATTTGCTTGAATTGGCTTGATTTGGTCGGTTAAATCGATTTTAATAGCTAACTATAATAGATGATAAATAAATATACTATATAACTATGACAAACTATTATACATACTAGAAATCCTATCACACGCAGCGGCGAAGTCAAAAAAAAAATTTAGGGGGGCGAAATTAAATTGTAATTTTTACAATAGTAAAAATGCAATTTCACCATTTGAATAGTCTATATTTTTATAATTTTTAAAGGATTAAATCAAAATTTTATCATTTTTAGGGGGCCAAAGTGCAATTTTACCTTTGCTAAAAATTTTAAATTGTCTAAATGAAAAATTTTCCATTTTAGGAGGGGTCGGGGTCATTGCTAGCCCCTAGATACGCCCCTTATCACACGCGTATGCATGTGGTAATCATATATTTATAAAGCAAATATGTGTTTAAGAATACCAAATAATAAAAAATGAAATGAATGGCTTGAAACTAATTAATTATAATAACACATAAAATATTTACAATATGTGTGTTCTAAATTATGCATGTTAAAATAAAAATGTATAGAAATATTGAAGTAATGCTTTAGTTGAGGCGTAAAATAAATGTTTTACTGGTGCAATTGACATGGGTTTGAATCTCACCATATGCATATTTTTATTGGTTTTTTAAATGAAAAAGACTAAAGTACAATCGAATTATATAACTTATTTTAATTACGGAAGGGTATTTTCATAATTTAACAACTAACATCATGTTTGGTTGGGGGGAATGGAATAGAGCTGTAATTGAATAGAGTTGTAATAATAATTCAATTGTTTGATTGAATGGAATAAATATTGTAATAACATAAGGAAAAAGACTTAAAAGACTAAAGTATCCTTAGCATAATTTTTTTAAGTAAATGATTATTATTATTGTTATTAAATTTTAATAGGATTATTATTAAATATAATTTAATAATAAATAATTTAATCATATTTTAATATAATTTAATAATATTCTTAATATAATTATTATTAAAATATGAATTAATAAAAATATATAATATATAATATTAGAAAAGAATATACAATCTACTTTATTATTTTTAAATTGTAATGCATTTTTAATGTGCTATAATATCATTAGCGAAACAAATAATTTAATTATCTTTTAAACTAAAAAGCAAAAGATTAGAAGTAATAAATAGCTTAAGAATTATATTTTACATCCAAACATAATGTTCATACATTAACAAAAAGTTACATGATGTCATTAACTTATATGTCATAATCTATATGTTAAATTTTACAACATCAAAAAGTTACATGGGATGTCAACTAGTGAAGATAAGTGATAACTTCAAAAGCTGGATTGCCTCCCTTGTGCCATGATCGTGCAACTCGAGCAACATTTTGTTGGTGTTCCTGAAAAATACAATCGAGAAAAACGACAATAGAGAGTGAGAGCGAATAAAAAAACCGACATGGTTCTTCTGCAAACATGGTCGAAGAACAATAAGCTAATCGAGTTTCAAAAATCTTTTGATTGGATTCTTCATCTGCTTGGTGAGCCTTTTCTTGAAAAAATTGTCCCTGCCACACCAAAATCCTTCATTGGAGTCATTTAACTTGTATATTAACACCTAATTACCTAACACCGAATACCTATTGGAACTCGTATTTTTAAGTTTAAATTAAAAAAAAAAAAACTAAAGCTCCTACAGCCAGATACGCATTGCTAACAAAGTTGAACACTTGACACCAAAGCTTAGCATTGGCAAAACTTCCTTCCACTCGATTTACTACTATTTATCTACTTTATCCGTAAGTTCCCAAGAAAAATAGGTCAATTTAACTTGTATCTCAATCCTTTTGGAAGCAAAAAGTATCTACGAAACACGTATATACGTTACCTGTTCAAGAAGTTTGTTTGCTTGATCTTGATCCCCTTTAGCAGAAGCATCAACAGCCTGACAAAGAACATATAAAAGTTAAGAATATAGAAGGAATTGGTATTGTATAAACGACATCAGACATTTGAGAAAAGTGACATTGTGCAAATACAAAGGACTGACATTTTGAAAACTCAAGACTTACAGCTTTATAATATTCTCCTTCATTGTGCCTCTATATTCCTTCACGGCTCTTCGAAGAACCTGGAAACTATCTTCTTCTTCTTCATCTTCATTTTCATATACTAGTAAACATCGAGATAAACTAGAATTCACATATAAAGTAAACATCGACCGGTCAAGAAGCTTCTCCATGCTCTTATAAGTCAAGAGAAAGGAAAGGAATATTCATCAGTTCTAACAAGTTCAAACGTACCATAGTAAATAGAGAAATGTCATTCAAAACCATTAAGAAACCTTCAGGATTATCATGTTCCATAATGTAAACCACCATTAAAAGGCCATTGAAAAATAATAAAATAACAATAGAAACTTCATTTTCCCAAATAATACATGATAAATTGCACTAACAAAGCTTAGTAATTGTATATATGTTTAATACGAACTTAAGATAGTCTAAAACAAGGACATTGTCCATAGTTCCATACCTTTTGCATGTTGTATCCACTGCTATCTACATATTAAAAAAAATAAAACTTGATTAGCAGTTAAACAAACGTAATATTGACTCAAAATTCAATTAAGAATGATATATTAGCAGTTAAACAAACTTAATATTGACTCAAAATTCAATTAACAATGATATATGATTTCGTAAGAATTTGAAAGATGCAGGTTTACTGAGAACTTCTCGAATCACATCCCTTTCCAATCGAAATTCCTTTCCAAGCATCTTGAAAAGAAAATCTTCCATATCCTTGTACATAAAGTCCCCGTTCTGACTACTGGATTCAAGTTTTTCACCCTAAAACAAAGATATTGGCATATCCTTTGAGTCCACTTTCATAGGTTTGGTCATGGATACGAACCATTAGCCAGAGGGACAGATTTGATATACCCCTTTTGGTACCTTTATTATTTTAAATCTATGTAATTAACTTTTACCTCTTTTAAAATTTAATCATTTTACCTTAATTAAGTAATAAACCATCAAAATTATCAGACCCAACTTCAATTCACCTATACTATGACTCTGTAATAATTTAATAAAAATATTTACGGCTTTAAATTATGGAAACGACGTCTTAATAGCTCGTTTTCAATAACCACTTGACTTTTGAACCGAACCACTTATACTAACTTTTAATTCAATTGTTTTAAATTCATCAAATCAAAATTAAATATCAATAAATAAAATTATTATTGACTCGTATAATTTAAATACTAATTATATAAATTCACTTGTCGGATTTGTAGTCCCGAAACTACTGCTTCCGAAACTACTGAAAAACGGACTGTTACATCACAATAAACAGAAGTGATGTCATTAAGAGAAAAAACAGACATGAAAGCATCAAGCAAATTGTTCAATGCCTTCTCCTCATCATTTTGCAATCCATTCAAGCTAGAAAACTCTATTTACTGGAAATAAGAAAGGATTCAATGTACAATTTAGGGTACAAATGACAAGATTTATATATTTAAACAAAGAATTTGCCATCCATGATCAGCATTAGAACATCATTGAAAACAACATGGTTTTGCAACAAACATAAATTACCAAAATCACCAGAAAATTAAAATCAAAACATAGAAAAGATATTTAAAAAAGAAGAAGAAACAAATTACCTTTTTGTTTAAGTTAATAGTAAAATAAAGTTAAATTTTTAATTGAGAATGAAATTTCAGAAATTCAAATCAAACCCAAGCATTAAAGACTCATATTTTTCAATTTTCAAGTTTTTGAATAGTTTTAAGAAAAATAAAACAACTCGAAAACTCAAATCAAGCTCAAGTATCAAAGACCCGTATTATTCAGTTTTCAAGAAGTTTGAATCTTACCTGTGAAAATTGATGCTTACCCGGGGGTGGACTCAACGTTTTTGCCAAATGAACTTGTAAATTTGTGGTTTTTGATGGGTACGTTGGAAAGAAATTTTTTTAAATGAATTTGTAAATTGCTGAATAACCATTACATGAGTTTACAGTTGAATAACCATTTAATGTTTTTAACGAATAGATAGGGAGTGAAGATTTTGTATCCTATGGGATGATTTGAACCAAACAGTGGAATGGTGACCCCTCATAATTTAGGCGTAAATGCAAAGCAATTCCTTTGAACTAAACATAATGTAAATTGGTAATCCGATTGAGAGTGACACAAACTCAGTAAAACACTTGAATAATATATATATATATATATATATATATAAGTATAGATTTACAACTGATGACGTTAATAGAGTGCATAATAAAATAAAAAATGTATAAAAATATTAAAGTAATGCTTTAGTTGAGTGGTAAATTAAAGGTATTACTAATGCAATCAATATGAGTTTGAATCTCACCATATGCATATTTTTATTGTTTTTCTTTTAAACGAAAAATACTAAAGTACACTCGAATAATATAACTTTTAAATGACAATAGAGAGTGAGAGCGAATGAAAGAACCAACAAGGTTCTTCTGCAAACATGGTTGAAGAACAAGAAGCTAACTGAGTTTCAAAAATCTTTTGATTGGATTCTTCATCTGCTTGGTGAGCCTTTTCTTGAAAAAATTGTCCCTGCCACACCAAAATCTTTCATTGGAGTCATTTAACTTGAATATTAACACCCAATTACCTAACACCAAATACCTATCAGAACTCGTATTTTTAAGTTTAAATTAAAAAAGCAAAGCACCTACAGCCATATACACATTGCTAACAAAGTTGAACACTTGACACCAAAGCTTAGCATTAGGAAAACTTCCTTCCACTCGGTTTTCTACTCTTTATCTACTTTATCTGTAAGTTCCCAAGAAAAATAGGTCAATTTAACTTGTATCTCGATCTTTTTGGAAGCAAAAAGTATCTACGGAACACGCATATATGTTACCTGTTCGAGAAGTTTGTTTGCTTGATCTTGATCCCCCTTAACAAAAGCATCAACAGCCTGACAAAGAACATATAAAAGTTAAGAATATAAAAGGGATTGATATTGTATAAACGACATCGGACATTTGAGAAAAGTGACATTGTGCAAATACGAAGGACTAACATTTTGAAAACTCAAGACTTATAACTTTATAATATTCTCCTTCATTGTGCCCTATATTCCTCCACGGCTCTTCGAAGAACCTGGAAACTATCTTCTTCTTCTTCATCTTCATATAAAAGTAAACATCGAAACAAGATAAACTAGAATTCACATATAAAGTAAACATCGACTGGTCAAGAAACTTCTCAATGCTCTTATAAATCAAGAGAAAGGAAAAGAATATTCATCAGTTCTAACAAGTTCAAACGTACCATAGTAAATAGAGAAAAGTCATTCACACCATTAAGAAACCTTCAGGATTATCATGTTCCACAATGTAAACCACCATTAAAAGGCCAATAAACAATAATAAAATAACAATAGAAACTTCATTTTCCCAAATAATGCACGATAAATTGCACTAACAATGCTCACTAAATGTATATATGTTTAATAAGAACTTAAGATCCTTTAAGACGAGGACATTGTCCATAGTTCCATACCTTTTGCCTGTTGTATCCACTACTATTTGCATATTAAAAAATAAAACTTGATTAGCAGTTAAATAAACATAATATTGACTCAAAATTCAATTAACAATGATATATGATTTCGTATGAATTTGAAAGATGTAGGTTTACTGAGAACTTCTCGAATCACATCCCTTTCCAATCGAAATTCCTTTCCTAGCATCTTGAAAAGAAAATCTTCCATATCTTTGTATATAATGTCTGTCGAAACCATTTTTTTATTTGAAAACGGGCCGACTTTAAAAATGTGAAAAACGGAGTCGCCACCAATGTTTTTTAAGTGTGATTGGGCCACTTTTGAAAATGTTTTGGTCTACGAATTTTAAGAAAACGAGTTCGGGAGTCGGTTACGCACGAGGAAGGATTAGCACCCTCGCAACGCCCAAAATTAGTACCGTATTGATTGACTAATGTCCTTAATGTCGAAAATTAGAAAAGATTTTAAAATATGATTCTTTTTATTTGAAGGAAAAAACTTGAACAAAATATGAGTAATCGAGACCCTCTTATCTCGAGGAAGTAAAATGTCACATTGATGAGTTAGGCACGACATTTCAAATCCCCGAAATTGAGCTTGTCCTTTTGACTTTCAAAATTAATGTGTTTAAATATAAGAAGGATACTCGGTTATTTGGGGTCTAATGAAAAATCGGAACTCGATATCCCAAAGTACCAAACACGGAACATTGCCTTTGTGTATTTTTTTTTAAATCCTTATCTCGAGATAACAAAATGTCCCATCCAGTAAGTTAGGACACGACGATCTTGAATTTTCGAGAATAAGTTTTTGTTCAACTTTTAAAAAAGAGTAATGGGTTCTTTAGACTCGGGAAGAGAAATCGAAACCCAGTAAGTTAGGGTACGACTCCTTTCGAACCTTAGAACACGGAGAGTTTGATTATTTTAAAACGAAAATCTAATGTATCGAATAAAATATAATATGATTTAAAAATGTATGACTCATAATAGTGAAGAAAAATAATAAGAATAATAATATGAACGATAGATATAACCAATGATACGCATGTAAAAAAAATAGTGATAAGAAGAAAATGGCGATGATAAAACAATACTAAAAAAAGTAGTAGTAGGAATAAAGATGTATTGATAATAAAATATAGATATAATAATATACAAATAAAAACATAAAAATAATAAAAATAATAAATAAAAAAATATTAGTAATAAAATAATATAACGATAAATATAATAATAATAAGTATAGTACAGAAATAATAATATATATATGTGTGTGAGATAATGGTGAGGCACAAAAAATAAAAAAAAATAGTGGTAAGAAAATATTAATAGTAGGTGAAAGTAATAATAAAAGTAAAAAAAATATTAGTAAAAATAGAAATAGCATTAAATAATAAAATAGGAGTAATGATATATAAAAAAAATAATAGCAGTAGTAAAACAAGTAAGATTAATGGTGAATATAATAATTATAAAAGTAAAATAGTATAGAATAACAATAATAACAAAGAAAATAAAATAAATAATAAGTATAATGGTAAAACAACTGTAATATCAAATTAGGAATAATAATAATACTAATCATAATAGTAAATATAGTGATGAAAGTGGTAATAAATGTAATAATAATATTAAACAATAAGTATTATTGAAACATAATCAATTTGTGAAAAAAGATTAAATTGAATCAAAAACGGAATCCTTGGGCCGAATTTAAAGTAAAAGAAGGTAAAAGGGCGACATTGCAATACGCGCGAAACCTGTAAGGACCAAAATCGAAAATATCCCACTCTTTGATATGGTGCGTTTGAACGAGGACCAAATTGAAGTGACTGATTAGATTTAGGGTAAGATTTAAAATAAAAAATAAAATGGGGCGCGATTAGAATCAAGGCGCAAAGAAGGGGACCTATTGCGTAATTTACCCATTTAGGGTAAAATTGCGCGTGCACAAGGCCTCCCCCCTTTTTGCATAGTGCCTTTTAATGCCTTTAAACTAAAGAAAAAAACTTTTCATTTCTTCTTTCGTTTCAAAGCAGAATACCAGTAACCCCTTTTCTCATTTCGCTTTTTTTAGGTTTTGAACCCTTCTTCGCAGCAAGCAACGATTGTGTGGGCGGAGAAGATCCGATAATACCCTCCGACTACTCTCCTCCTTTTTTTTAAAAAAAAAAACTTTGTTTATTTTTCTTGAAAACTAACGAAATCAACTTGAAAAATGGGAAGGGTTTTGCACCCTCTTTTCTATTTTCGCACGCAAGGTGAAGAGAAGAGAAAAACAAAACGAAAACTTGAAAATCAAAAATCTCAAAACACCGTAATCACCTTATTTCCTCTCTCGACTCTCGGTTTCAATCTATGTGTAGAATCCCACTTTCTGTTTACTTGTGTTTAGTGTATCTGGAAATTGTGTATCTATTCTTTCTCTTTTAAAAAAAAAAAACCGTCCCGTTTACAATGATTTTCTTGGCTTTTATAGCCTTTTCGGAAGATCCCCTAAAAGACTAGAACTCTAGTTGTCTATTTGTTTTCGCTTGCTTTTCCCCTTTTTCCGCAGTATGGCGGCGTGGGTACGACTCGGGCGTTAAAGCGCGCGCACGATGCGGAGAGAGGGCTTTGGGGGTATGCGTGGTGAGCAGCGGGACAAGGCTAGGGCTTCTGGTTCTCTTGTTTGGGCTTTGCGGACCTCATTTAGGATTTGGGCCTGCTGTATTTAGCCTTTAACAGATTTTTTATTCTTCCAGTTTTGGTGTTGGCATTGGGCTCCAGGATTTAAATTGGACCTTACAGCTGCCCCTCTTTGCTCATTACCGTGTAACGAGAATAGAGCAAAGACTATAAAAGGACAAATTTTGCCCGGTTTTGGCCAAACTTCGACTTCTTGATCCTCATCTTCTTCAAATGACTCCAACTCCACCGCGCAACTTGAACGATATTGGAACTTCATCTTGATAGCTTCAACTTCATGAAGGCAAGATATCACTATCTTTTGATCCGCCCCCACTGCAAACTTGGGGAGACAGGATCTGATGTCTTCAGTCTGCTTCCTTGCTATCTTCAGGAAGACTTCATTCTTCAGTTTGATCCACTGGGGAACAAAATCTGAAATTTTCAATTTGCTTCCTTACTATCTTGAGAAGACTTCATTCTTGATTTGATCCACTGGGAACAAAACCTGAAATTTTCAATTTGTTTCCTTATTATCTTGGAAGACTTCATTCTTGATTTAATCCACTGGGAACAAAACTGAAATTTTCAATTTGTTTCCTTACTATCTTCGGAAGACTTCATTCTTGATTTGATCCATCTGGGAACAAAACCTGAAATTTTCAATTTGCTTCCTTACTATCTTCGGGAAGACTTCATTCTTCAGTTTGATCCACTGGGGAACAAAATCTGAAATTTTCAAATTGCTTCCTCACTATCTTCAGGAAGACTTCATTCTTCAATTTGATCCACTGGGGTACAAAACCTGAAATTTTCAATTTGCTTCCTCACTATCTTCAGGAAGACTTCATTCTTCAGTTTGATCCACTGGGGCACAAAACCTGAAATTTTCAATTTGCTTCCTCATTATCTTCAGGAAGATTTCATTATTCAGTTTGATCCACTGGGGAACAAAATCTGAAATTTTCAATTTGCTTCCTTACTATCTTCAGGAAGACTTCATTCTTCAGTTTGATCCACTGGGGAACAAAATCTGAAATTTTCAATTCTTCAGTTTGCTCCACTAGGGAACAAAACCTGAAATTTTCAATTCTTCAGTTTGCTCCACTAGCATTTCTAGGGAACAAAATCTGAAATTTCTAATTTGCTTCCTTACTATCTTCAGGAAGACTTCATTCTTCAGTCTGATCCACTAGGGACCAAAATCTGAAATTTTTTATTTTGCTACACCGCCCTCTGAGGGACCTGTCCTGTATATTTGAATGTATTATGGATGAATTTTGCATGAATGCAGAATGTCATGAGAATGATGATTAGGACGCATGATCGGAATGAGTCTAATGCTCATAACTAAATGATATTAGGGATGACATTTTCATGAATGCAGGATGTCATGAAAATGATTTTTTTTTTGAAAACGATTAGGACACAATGATCGGCATAAATCAAATGCTCCTAATTGGAAATGAGAGAATGATCTCTATGGGTCGTCATGGCTTATAGCTCATCAAGGTTCTATCACTGATGCACTACCATGCTTTCTCGTTCAGCTGGTATCTTGGACAAAAACCCAAAGAAACAATCATTCCACTCAGCAAGCTTGCCCCGCTGTAATTCCAGAGTCTCTTTCCTTAAACCTTAGGACATAAAAATTTATACCTCCTACTACAACTTTTGGGGAATAACATTTGGTTTTTTCATCCATTCAGTTATCACTTAGAGGTATTTCTCAATCAACTTGGTCTATTATATCATCCCCTGAGTATAATGACCAGATGTATGTAGGCAGGGTATTCCGACAATAATCCCCTTTTATACTTGGATTGACCTTGTTCGTCATTTGCCGATATGGTGTTTCCAACGAAATTGTCTTATCCAATAAGAATTTGAAGAGATAATCATTTTTCAATGTTTCCAGCCCTTAGACTTGGTGAGTTCTGAACAATAGTCATGTTTCAGATTCCTCATATTATTTAGAAGCTTCTAGAGTAATATGCGAAACTCCTTTTATGAAAGTGTTATTAGTCCATAGATCGTTATTTCAATACAAATGCTTGAAAAAGAACATAAGAAATGAACGAGAAAGAAATTATTCAGGAGCATAGCTCAGAAAAATGATTTAATCAAAAGATAACCCAGGCAATAAAAGAAAATTGATTTGGGTGTATCTCAAAAAAAAGAATAAAGCAATCAAAGATAAGGAATCCAAAAATGGGTAAAATAGAAGTTAGGTGCCCCAGATATCGCAGCCTGAGCTTCTCTTGTTCAAACTTCTTGAGGACCATTTTAAGCCCAATATGTGTTCAGGAGATCCGGAGTACTTTTTCAATGCCCCAAGACGTAACATTCTTCCTCATTGCTAATTCAGACACAGCAAGACTACTGTATGCCCAGCTTCTTGGTTAAAATTTGAGTCGCCCTTTTCGGGTTTTCAACTCGAATCCTCTTTGGTCTCAAAGCGCCCTTTGCGAGTTTTCACCTTGGCCTCTCCTTTTCCTTTTCTTTTTCCTTTTTTTGAATGAATTTCAGCTCAATGCACCCTTTGCGGGTTTTCACCTTGGTCTTTCTTCCTTCAGGTCAAATATTTCTTGACTGAACTTGAATTCACCAGATTGGGCAAGTCTTCACCATTCGTCTCGGTCAATATCAATGCTCCTCTAGAACAGGTCCTACATAAGTCATTCTCAATTTGGCACATGATTCTTTCTGAAATCATTTTGTAGAAGAAAAATCTTTTTCAACATTAGGTTTATTCGTAGAAATCCCTAAGATGAACTTCTTTAACATAAGCTCGCATCATCTGGCCGTGGCAAATAGCTTTTAACCTTTCCTTCGATTGATAAAAACACTTCAAGTCTATAAACCAATATGTAAGATGTTGCCCCGACAAAGGTCCTAGCCAACTTTCGATAATCATAGAGAGTAGTGATAGCTTCTTATGCCAACCCTTACAAGTCTAAGTCACCCTTCACAAATTTTTTTGTTTTTGTTTTTGTTTTTGTTTTTGTTTTTGTTTTTTTGTTTTTTTTTTGCAACTTTTTCTATATCGTGATACGCTGCCTGATTCTTTAGACAAACTATAGACTTTGTTTTTGTACAGTTATTTAAACATGATCCTTTATGGCATTCTGCTAGCATCTTAATCCTTTTTGGCGAATTTGATGACTTTGACCTTGTAATATTGGCATATGAAGCTACTTCCACCCTCTTAGCGAAATAGACGATGACCATGACGGTGAATCGATGTCAACTAGAAGTGTTTGACAAGATTGGCCCCATCACATCTATGCCCCTCATATGGAAAATTTGTGAAGAATTGGAGAAAGTACATGAATCTCGTCTCCTTAAATATGGCATAGCTGATACCATCCCTTTTTATGTAGATCAACAGTACCCGATCCTTATTTTAAGCCCACGTCTTAGTAGTCCAGGCATGTTCTGATATTATTGTGAAAAAACATCTTTGAATAATCCAATGACGTCTTGCATTATTTCTATGGTAAGCTGGGCTTCAATCTTCACCCATTTTCTAGGTTCATAACATTTGCTGATCCTTTGTCAATAAGGTCTATTTTTCATCTTGTTTTACCATTCTTAACAAATCAGAAGAGATATTACAATCTCTGTCATCTTCACAGTCCTTAGATCCCTTATACTCATATCTCGTTCGAAAAGGGAGTCAGTAGCAACGTCGCTCATGTCGTTGATATTTGGGTACCTAGGTACGAAGGTAAGAAATCCAAAGAATGAATGAGTCTAAGGATGATTATTGGTCATGAAAGAATATTAAAAAAACAAAAGAATGTACAGTATGAAATGTAAAGAACAAAAGAATATGTATTCAAAAAGATACATTTTATTGAAATGATAATTCTGGACATAAGCCTATTTCACAAAAGAGTTCTTATTGCCTCTAGGCCTAAGGCAACAAACATGTTTTGCACATTACTATAGATCAGTTCTAAAAATACAGGGATCTCTTCCACAGTCTCATTATTCAAAACACTTCCAAGTGCACAAGGGCTTGGAAATTTCATTTTCCTTAAGGAGTCGCAACTTTCTTGTCTCCTCCTTTAATTATCACACTTACTGTCGCATCAAAATGATCCAGTTTTGATGAATCGTTAATCTTCACAACTCCCATTTCAATGAACTTTTCAACCAGCTTTTTGAACGTAGTGCAGTTTTCAATTGAATGACCCTTTATTCCCGCGTGGTACTCACATTGAGCATTCTCGTTATACCATTTTGGGAACGGAGGTTGCAACGGTTTTGAATAAAATGGGGACACCACGTGTGCATCAAACAAACTTTGATATAACTCCTTATACGTCATTGGGATTGGCGTAAATTAGAGTTTTTCAGAGTTTTGCCTTGTGCCCGACTCTTGTCTTACCGACTCTTGTTGCCCAGCAGCGATCACCTTTGGCTGGTTAACAGTAATTGCTTTTGAGCACCCTTTGTTGTATGTACTCGTATTATTCACCTCGTCATCTTTTCTCCTAGGAGTAGACCTCTTAGTGGTTTCCCCTACTTCAATCTTGTCACCCCTTATGGCATTTTCAATCATCTCTCCTGCCATCACTATATCTGCAAAGCTCTTAGTAGTGCTTCCTATCATGTGAGTGATGAATGGAGCCTTCAAGGTATTGATGAAGAGCATGGTCGTTTTTTTTTCCAGCAGCGACGGTTAGACTTGTGTAGCGACTTCCCTCCACCTCTGGGCATACTTCCTGAAACTCTCGCCTGATTTTTTCTCCATGTTTTGCAATGTGATCCTGTCGGGCGCTATATCAGTCACATGGCCGTAATGCTTCATGAAGGCCTGTGCCAAATCTTTCCACGATTTGACCTGAGTACGACTCAACCCGGGTTGTACCATTTAGCCGCGGCCCATCGACTATCACGAAATAGTGAATCAACAACTGGTCATTGTTAACATGTCCTGTCATTCTCCGGTAGAACATTGTAATATGGGCCTCAGGGCAGCTAGTCCCGTTGTACTTTTCGAATTCTGGCATCTTAAACTTTGGTGGGAGTACCAGATCAGGGACCAAACTCAACTTTTTAGCATCTACCTCACATTGATAATCAGCGCTTTCCAATGATCTGAACTTCTCCTCTAACCATTTGCAACGATCCTCAAACTCTTTTGGGAGCTCCGCCTTTGCTTTTTCTCTCTCTGCTGCATCATCGAAGTTAGGGGCCATTGGTTTTGTCAAATTATCTCCGGGGTTAGAGTTCGAGCCTATCGGGAAGTTTACTGGTGCTAAGGTACCAGATTGATACTGAGGTCTGATATTGACGGACACTCTTGGTGGTTGTTCTTGGGCATTTACCGGGGCAACCCCTGGAGGATAAGCAGAGTCTTCATTATCGTCCCCGGTATCGATCATGGGGCTCTTTCCTTTATTAGGCCCTCCAGTCAACAACTGTGTTAACTGGCTCATCATGCTTCTCTGGGATTCCAGCATTTGATCCCTCATATCCTGTTGGATCTTGGTCAGTTGCTCTTGCATTTGAGCTTGCAACTGATCCTGCATTTCCTTCTGCATTTGTTCCAGCCTCTCTAACCTTTGATCCATGGCTTTCGTTTTTCTTCGAGTGTAGTAGCGATGTTCCAAGGTAACTATAATATGATCTTTAGTTAATAGGGTTCTTTCATGACATTTAATGCACATGATGTGATGCAATGCAAATGCATGAAATGAAATGCAAATGAATGAATGCAAAAAGAAAGAGAGGCGTTGATTCCGAACTCAATTCCATTAGAAGAACTTTTCTAGAAAATGAATCTCTTTACATAAAAAGGATTACATATGCGGCTTCGTCCTCATAGTCTAGGTGAAGAAACCAATCCTTTCTTTCGTATCCAGATGTTATGGTCGTGTCCTATGAACCTTCTCAATAAATGCCTCTTATAGCTCATTGTTGCTTGATCCAGGCCGTGACACTTCACTCACTTGTCATCCACGATGCTCATAAGCTTCTTTAAGAAAATTGAGATGTGATGGCTCTCGAATAATCTTTGTTGGCTTGAATCCTCGGGCTAAGTCTTGTATTCTTCTGCGGACTATCAGCCTTCTCTCGTTGTTTACCTGGACTATATTCGAACGACCGTATTATAACCCACTTTATCAAGTAATCTATTTCCTTATGACAAACTCTTCTATCTAGCAATCGAATATGAATCAACACCTCCTTTCTATAATGATGAAATGCAATGTAGTCATAAACAAAAGAAACATGCTAGTATCATATACAAATGGTAAAAAAATCAAATACCTATCCAGGTGACTGCTAGGGTTCAACATAGTTCTACCTATAGTGGGGTCTTAGGGTTCACTATATGTGGTTTGGTTCTAAGGGAAAAAGGGTACCTGAACCAGCAGATTCCTCGATCCTCACCCATTATAGGCTCATACGGACCGAGAGTTGATTGAGGGAATACATTTCCCTATGGTCGCACTGCAGGTGAAAACCTCACGAAGACATAGGTACAGATGTATCCCGAAAGCGATCCACTATCCTGCACGGAGGTGAAAACCTCACGAAGGAGTAGCTTCTCACTCTCACTTAAAGGTGTGACCACTACGGTCATGCAATATGATGCAAATGTATCCTAGACACTTAAAATGTAAAAAAAAACATGACACGACCCAAACCCATACGATGGAAGAAACGAAATCAAAAAAAAATTATTTCCGATAAAAGGACATTAATCGATCAATTCTACGGCTTGACTCTCTTATTGGTCCCCAGTGGAGTCGCCAAGCTGTCGAAACTATTTTTTTGTTTGAAAACAGGTCGACTTTAAAAATGTGAAAAACGGAGTCGCCACCAATCTTTTTTAAGTGTGATTGGGCCAATTTTGAAAATGTTTTGGTCTATGAATTTTAAGAAAACGAGTTCGGGAGTCGGTTACGCACGAGGAAGGATTAGCACCCTCGCAACGCCCAAAATTGGTACCGTATTGATTGACTAATGTCCTTAATGTCGAAAATTAGAAAAGATTTTAAAATATGATTCTTTTTATTTTAAGGAAAAAACTTGAACAAAATATGAGTAATCAGACCCTCTTATCTCGAGGAAGTAAAATGTCACGCCCAGTGAGTTAGGGTACGGCATTTCAAATCCCCGAAATTGAGCTTGTCCTTTTGACTTTCAAAATTAATGTGTTTAAATCTAAGAAGGATACTCAATTATTTGGGGTCTAATGAAAAATCGGAACCCAGTAAGTTAGGGCTCGATTTCCCAAAGTACCAAACACGGAACATTGCCTTTGTGTTTTTTTTTTTAAAATCCTTATCTCGAGATAACAAAATGTCCCATCCAGTAAGTTAGGACACGACGATCTTGAATTTTCGAGAATAAGTTTTTGTTCAACTTTTAAAAAAGAGTAATGAGTTCTTTAGACTCGGGAAGAGAAATCGAAACCCAGTAAGTTAGGGTACGACTCCTTTCGAACCTTAGAACACGGAGAGTTTGATTATTTTAAAACGAAAACTATAATGTATCGAATAAAATATAATATGATTTAAAAATGTATGACTCATAATAGTGAAGAAAAATAATAAGAATAATAATATGAACGATAGATATAACCAATGATACGCATGTAAAAAAATAGTGATAAGAAGAAAATGGCGATGATAAAACAATACTAAAAAAAGTAGTAGTAGGAATAAAGATGTATTGATAATAAAATATAGATATAATAATAATATACAAATAAAAATAATAAAAATAATAAATAAAATAATATTAGTAATAAAATAATATAATGATAAATATAATAATAATAAGTATAGTACATAAATAATAATATATATATATATGTGTGAGATAATGGTGAGGCACAAAAAATAAAAAAAATAGTGGTAAGAAAATATTAATAGTAGGTGAAAGTAATAATAAAAGTAAAAAAAATATTAGTAAAAATAGAAATAGCATTAAATAATAAAATATGAGTCATAATATAAAAAAAAAATAATACCAGTAGTAAAACAAGTAAGATTAATGGTGAATATAATAATTATAAAAGTAAAATAGTATAGAATAACAATAATAACAAAGAAAATAAAATAAATAATAAGTATAATGGTAAAACAACTGTAATACCAAATTAGGAAAAATAATAATACTAATCATAATAGTAAATATAGTGATGAAAGTGGTAATAAATGTAATAATAATATTAAACAGTAAGTATTATTGAAACGTAATCAATTTGTGAAAAAAAATTAAAAAAAGATTAAATTGAATCAAAAATGGAATCCTTGGGCCGAATTTAAAGTAAAAGAAGGTAAAAGGGCGACATTGCAATACGCGCGCAACCTGTAGGGACCAAAATGAAAAATATCCCACTCTTTGAAATGGTGCGTTTGAACGAGGACCAAATTGAAGTGACAGATTAGATTTAGGGTAAGTTTAAAATAAAAAATGAAATGGGGTGCGATTAGAATCAAGGCGCAAAGAAGGGGACCTATTGCGTAATTTACCCATTTAGGGTAAAATTGCGCGTGCACAAGGCCTCCCCCCTTTTTGCACAGTGCCTTTTAATGCCTTTAAACTAAAGAGAAAAAAAACTTTTCATTTCTTCTTTCAGTTTCAAAACAGAATACCAGACCCCTCTTTTCTCATTTCGTTTTTTTTAGGGTTTGAACCCCTCCTTCGCAGCAAGCAACGACTGTGGCGGCCGGAGAAGATATGATAATACCCCTCCGACTACTCTCCTTTTTTTTTAAAAAAAAAACTTTGTTTAGTTTTCTTGAAAACTAACGAAATAGACTTGAAAAATGGGAAGGGGTTTTTGCACCCTCTTTTCTATTTTCGTACGCAAGGCTGAAGAGAAGAGAAAAACAAAACGAAAACTTGAAAATCAAAAATCTCAAAACACCGTAATCACCTTATTTCCTCTCTGACTCTCGGTTTCAATCTATGTGTAGAATCCCACTTTCTGTTTACTTGTGTTTAGTGTATCTGGAAATTGTGTATCTATTCTTTCTCTTTTTTAAAAAAAAACCCGTCCCGCTTACAATGATTTTCTTGGATTTTATAGCCTTTTCGGAAGATCCCCTAAAAGACTAAAACTCTAGTTGTCTATTTGTTGCTGCTGCTTTTCCCCCTTTTTCCGTAGGTATGGCGACGTGGGCACGACTCGGGCGTTAAAGGCGCGCACGATGCGGAGAGGGCTGCTGGGGTATGCGGCGCTGAGCACGGGACAAGGCTAGGGCTTCTGGTTCTCTTGTTTGGGCTTTGCGGACCTCGTTTAGGATTTGGGCCTGCTGTATTTAGCCTTTAACAGATTTTTTATTCTTCTGGTTTTGGTATTGGCATTGGGCTCCAGGATTTAAATTGGGCCTTACAATGTCCTCGTTCTGACTATTGGATTCGAGTTTTTCACCCCAAAACAAAGATATTGGCATCTCCTTTGAGTCCACTTTCATAGGTTTGGTTCCCGCATACGAACCATTAGCCAAAGGGATAAATTTCATATACCCCTTTCCTAGCATGCTCGAAATAGTTCCTCTTAAAACCGATCTCGCCTTTTGCTTCGGAGATCTTAAATCACCATTTGCTTGACAAGAACTCTGGAAACTATTACAACAAGATGATTCCATAAGTTCATCCTTTTTCCTATTGCCACTACATTCATTAGTAGCGGCTGAAACTAGTTGATCCGCTATAAAAACCTCATATGCTTGTGAATAATTTTATGAACTTTTAACATAACTTGATCCCAAAGTTTCATCGTTTTTCACCTTGTTGTTAGATTGATCAGTGGAAACTAAAGGAGGGATCCCCTGCATTTCACATAGAATTGAACCAGCCAAACTGAATTCCGGCCAGCCTTACAGAAAGCAGAAGCGATGTCATTAAGAGAAAAAACGGATTCGAAAGCATCGAGCAAATTGTTCAATGCCTTCTCCTCATCCTTTTGCAATCCATTCAAGCTAGAAACCTCCATTTACTAGAAATAAGAAAGGATTCAATGTACAATTTAGGGTACAAATGACAAGATTTATATATTTAAACAAAGATTTTGTCATCCATGATCAGCATTAGAACATTATTGAAAAGAACATGGATTTGCAACAGACATGAAAGTCACCAGAAAATTAAAATCAAAACATAGAAAAGAAATTTTAAAAAGAAGAAGAAACAAATTACCTTTTTATTTAAGTTAATAGTAAAAGAAAGTTAAAATTTCAATTGAGAAAGAAATTTTATAAATCCAAATAAAAAAAAAAAATTGATGCTTACCTGGAGACAAAATCAAGTTTTGAGCTTTCCTTTCACTCAATTTGATAGAAAGATGAAAAGTGAAAGTTTGGAAGAAAATGGTGAAAGAAAGTCGTCTCAGGTTTTTGCCAAATGAACTTGTAAATTTGTGGTTTTTGATGGGTACGCAGGAAGAATTTTTTTTTAAATGAACTTGTAAATTGCTGAATAACCATTTAATGTTTTTAATGAATAGAGAGGGAATTAAGATTACGTATCCTATGGGATGAATTGAACCAAACAATCGATAGTGGTCCTTTCATAATTTGGATGTAACTGCATAGGAATTTCCTTGAACCAAACATAGTGTAAATTGGTAATCCGATTGAGAGTGACACCAACTCAATAAAACACTTAAGTAATATTATATATACATATATATATATATATATATATATATAAGTATAGATTTACAACTGATGAAGTTAATAGAGTGCATAATAAAATAAAAAATGTATAAAAATATTAAAGTAATGCTTTAGTTGAGTAGTAAATTAAAGGTTTTACTAATGCAATCGATATTGTTTTTCTTTTAAATGAAAAATACTAAAGTACACTCGAATAATATAACTTATTTTAATTATGAAAGGGTATTTCCGTAATTTAACAACTGAGTTGGTAACCCGATTGAGGGTGACACCAACTCAGTAAAACACTTAAATAATAGTATAGATAGATATGTATAGATATATACAACTAGGGGTGTTGAATCGGTTAACCGACCCGAACTACCATGAACCGAACTAATCGACCCTTTTAAACCCTTAATCATTAACCAAACCAATTTTTTTTTTAAAAATTAACCGAATAGAACTTTTTCAGTTAATTCGGTCGGTTAATCGAAATTTATATATATATATATATTTATTTATTTATTTTTGGTTAAAACAAGTAGAAAACATATAAAAAATTAACTGAATTAACCGACCAATTAATTTATACTTCCAAAAAATTAACCGAACCAACCGAATACTTATATATTATAATATTATTTTTTAAGTTCAATTAATTCGGTTAACCGACCGATTTCGAACTGAATTAACCGTTAACCAAACTTTAAAAAAATTATTAACCGATCCCCAACCGAACTAATTCGGTTAACCGACCGTTTAACCGAATTAATTCGGTTTTACCCGAAATTTGCACACCCCTATATACAACTAATGAAAGGGATAAAGTGTGCATAATAAAATTAAAATGTATAACAATATTGAAATAAAGTTTTAATTGAGTAGTAAATTAAAAGTTTTACTAATGCAACTGACGTGGGTTCAAATCTCATCATATGAATATATTTTTTTAAAGTTAAAATACTAAAATATCCTCAAATAATAGTACTTATTTTATTTACGAAAGAGCATTCTCATAATTTCCTAATCGAGTTGGTGACCCGGCTGAGTGTGACACTAACTCAGTCAATGGCTTAAATAATACTAGAAATCCTATTACACATGTATAATTGTGGAAACTATAAATTTACAATACAAATGTCTATTTAAAAATAACATATAATAAATACCCTCGAATATATTATTTATTTTAATTACGAAAGGACATTTCCGTAGCTTTCTAATCAAGTTGGTGACCCGGTTGAGGGTGACACCAGCTCAGTTAAGAGCTTAAATAATAATATAGATATACTACTAATGGAAGTAATAAAATATGTATAATAAAATTAAAATATATAAAAATATTAAAATAAAGTTTTAGTTGAAAAAGTATGGTGTGTTGAATAGTAATTGATAATTGTTTTCCCTAACTTTTCATTTTATTATTTTAAATTTTTCAATAAAGTATGATGTTAAAACTATTAAATTAGTTCAATTTAAAATTTATTATTTATTAAATTTACGATATTCCTCGTTATATTAGTATTTTCTTCATAAGCACTACTTATCGTTGCAGCTTTTCTTTTTCGTCAAATTTCACGGAACATTTTATCAAAACTTGCAGTACGCAAATTACGCTGTAATATTTTACTTATTTATTAATTGTTTACAAATAATTAAGGCTTATTTTATTACTATTTTACTTATCGATTATTATTTTTAAATAAAAACAAATTTATTTCTATAATTTTCACTATAAAATACAGTAGCAAGAAAATACAACTAGTGTATGTATGGCTAATTTTGCAACCATGAAAGCGGTAAAAGAATAAAATTTCCAAGTATTATAATGAAATCTGTAAGATAAAAATTCAACGAAAGTATCGGATGATTATTCCGGCATCTTTTGTCTGAGATCACGACGGTTCGATGTAGTGGCTTAAGCCAAAATGAGCTAAAAGAAGAGAGACGTAAGTCAGCAGCTCTCCACCTTGCCTCAACGCTAGTGCATGCTCCTTCCACGAACAGTATTTGGCTGCATGAATCAGCATATTCATCCATAGATCAGACAGTATTTCCCACACGCTATCATAATCATACCTGAATGCAGAAAGCCCTAGCAATCGTAGGGCAACATTTTGTCCACTGGCTAGTACATTAGATTCCGGGTCCTCAACTTGTGTCAAAGAACTAGGGCTATTAACTTCGAAAGAGAAAAAAATCCCAGGATCCCCAATGGCAAGTAGTCCATTGGTAAAGAGCTTGGTTGCTGCAGTTGTGTCGAGTGTACCTCCTCCAAAAAAATTTAAAGCCATTCTTAGGCTCTCTTTTCTGATCAGATCAGGTTTTCTTTTGTCAGGTACAAAACTTTCTTTTGTCTTATTGCCATAGTCTTTGGGTAGCATTGTTGGACGCACTAGAACAAGGTATAGCATGTAATCAGACAAGATATTGCTTATTCGACACGATGATGAGCGAACAGATCGTCCACTCTGAACAGCCTTGTAGTAAATCAGCTTGGTAGCAATATGAAAAATAAAGATGGGGCGAGTTAAACCTGCGGGCATTCCTTCCCTTGCACCCTTTTCACGTTCCAGGCATGGCCACAAAGAAGGATCCAGATCAAGTTTCAAAACTCTGAGAACCTCATCCTCATCACTTAATGAAGAGTTGAAGCGATCCTTTTTCAAGCCAGCGTAGATGAATTCCTCGAGATAATGATCCACTTCCACCCAACTGATAATACGGTACTTGTTTCGAAGTTCGTTGGTGTCAAGAAGATTTATTAGCCCAGAGAAAATCCCAGTCCCGTGTTTTGAGCAAAAATCCTTGAGCACATCATACTGTGCTATTTTTGGTGCTCCAGCCATAGACCTAATTGAACGCAACCTGGACCCAACCAGCCAATGGTACAACTTATACAGCGTGCCACCAGCAATGTCAAATCCAGTCATGGTCCAATAAGAACAAAGGTGCAGAAGAGCTGCCAAAACATCCAGTAAAATAGCCCCTACCAACAGCAAGTAGGTCACGGCAATGTCCACTCCTTCTATGTCTCTCTTGCTCACACCAATATTATTCTGTGTTGAGAAAACTGTCAGTACGGACAGAGCAGACAAAATGTAGAAACCGCGAAGAAATGCATTCAGTTTACGATAACGGTGCTGTATAGGATTCTTGGTGAAGAACAAATCATGAAAGAATTGCGGTTCAATTTTTACAAATCGGAAGGCTTCTTTCGCGGATTTGTCCTTCAAGTAAACATATTCGTCGAGATACTTCCTGGAAACCTTAAATGGGAGGTCCAAAAACAAGGGCCTAAATATTTCAAACGACATGCGTGCCTCTCGGAGAAATTTGACCGGTAGGTCCTCTAAAAACTGTTTTACCGTCCCAGCCGACTCGTACAACCCCGTTCTAATCATTTCTCTTCCCTTGGATTTAAGCTGGTTGTGTGCTGCTTCAGAATATAAGTCACTCCGGAGCTGTTCACTGCATGCGGATCTCAGCGCCACTATCCTTTCCGCGTACTAGAGAATTCCGCCGACTAATAGCAGAACAACCATGACATCAAGGTAGTGGAGGCTTCTATAAATCGGGACACCGACTGTTCGAAACTTGAAGTAGATGTACACCATTGGAGACTAGTCCAAGAAAATGTCTCAACCACAGCACATTGTCTTCTAAAGAATAAGCCGTGATGTTAGCTGGGCTGCCAAGATGCCACAGAAGGAATGGAACCCAAAGCACCACAACTGCACTTTCCTTTTCCAAGGTGCCCCTAAGAATGGTGGTCATAGCCAATGTTGCAACCCAATCAGCTCCCAAGTATATTGACCACACGGTCGCTGCTACGTAAGGTAAAAGTCTTCCTTTGTACTTTTGTCGAACGTGTGCTAAAAGGTAAAATTTCCATTTAAGCCCTTTAAATTTTTTAAAAATTTTAAATTAGTAAAGGTAAAATTATACTTTAGCCCCCCATAAAATTATAAAAATTCGATTTAATCCTTTACAAATTAGAAAGATATAAACTATAAAAAATTAAAATTTCATCCGCCCCTAAAAAATTGTCCTGGCTTCGCCCCTGATTCGCTCCATGCTTCTTTCAACTCTGGGGAGGATGGAAGTTTCTCCAGCGCCTAATTTTTAATCTCCACGTAAATAAGCGACAGAGCAACTGACAAGATTTTCAAACATGTGTAGAATTAGAAAAACTCCATGAAATCTTAATACAGAAATTTATAAAAATAAATATTTTAATATTATTAAAAAAAAGTATTCATCTACAAAATATCAATATTTTAATATAATATTTGAAAATGTCTTTTTATTATATTAGAATTTTTATATAAATTAATATATTCTAATTATATTTAACAATTTAAATAATTAAAATTTTGATTATAAAAATTAAAAGTATATTATTTAAAAATTAAATGCGTAAAATCACATGTAACGCACCTGCCATTAAAAACTTATATATATATATATAAAGTAAGAGTTGGGAATTTTTTTTGGAATTGACTAATAAAACCTTTGTTGTATATTATATTATTGAACTAATTTTCTTTCCCGCACAAGTTAATTGTGTATATAATTTTTTAAAATATAATATAATTATAATATTATAAATATAATTCTGCAATGCTATAATTACAGCTCCTTTTGTAAATAGGATAACTGTTCAGATAAATCTTCAATTCTTTAATGTAACAAAATGCAAATAATGATATGTGAGGAAAAATATAAAAAAAGTAAGTAATTAGTAAATATATATTTTTTCAAGTTTGTAACATTATTATAATTTTTAAAATATATTAATGTTAAAAAAAATTAAATTTAATGTAAAATTTTACATATATTTTTATTGATTGTTTTAGGGTTTCTAATTTTTTTAAATAGTTTTAAATATTTTATAAAGTATTTAATTTTTTAAAACATGTTTTCAGATAATTTTAAATTGCATATATATTTTATTTTTCAATAATGTTTTTAAATAGTATTCGATTTTGTTTTTAAAATTTTTAATAGTAACTAAAAGAATTAAAATACATATAAATATTTTAAAAAATTAAATGACCAATTAAATAATATATAATTTTTTTAAAAAAAGTTTTTAGTAGTATTTTTTATTTTTAAAAATTTTGTATAAATTTTAAAACTTTTTTAATGAAATTTTTAAACATTGACATATTTTATTTTTAAAAATTATGAAATTTTATAAAATATTATATTTCGTTCTGATATTTTTTAAACACTATTTATTTTTAATTGACTAATTAAATATTAAATATTTATTTTTTAGTAGTATTGAAATTTTTGTATAATTTAATGAAATATATATATAAATAGTTTTAAATTTTAGGGAGTTTTTTAAAAGGATAAATTATTTTGAATTATTTTTATTTAAAATTTGAATGATATATCTATAATTAGTTATCTTTCTCGTGTGATGCACATGTTGTTGTATGTATTAATTAAAATATAGCTTATTTATTATAAATATATAATTACCCATCATTAATTTAAATATATTTTAGATAAGTAATTGAAATCAATAAAGTTCACATATTGAATAATTACAGTAAGAAATCATTATTTAAATTAAATAATAAGAAAAACAATATGTTTTATTATAACTTTTAAATTAAATTAAATAGTTAGAAGTAATTAAAAAAAAATTAGATAGACATATATATTAATGGTAAATGTTTAAATATATTTATCTATTGATTTTTAAATTTAATTTAGATAAATAAATTTATCTAGTTATCTTAAATTAAAATTAAATATTTGTTTTTATATTATGTTTTATTTTTAAAATTTTATATGAAAATTATAATAATACTAAAAACTTTTCATTTTGTTTAAAAAATAAATAAATTAATAGGTGTAATTCTTCATTAAAGTAAAATTATAAGAATTCATTGTATTTTACCCATTACACATTCCAATAATTTTTCATTAATATTTATAATATCACATTAAAATGAGTTAAGGTAATCATGTGTCATAAATTATAATACTCGATTAATTCATGACATCAAGAGAGTAAAGATAAAAAAGAAAAGAAATACGTGTATATAGTGTCATTGTTACAAGAAAAGGCCACCAACGTAAATGCTCAACTCCAAACCAAGTTAGGCTTTCACACCCTAAAACAATTGAGTTATCAAAATATTGAAGTTGGGAACATGTTTTGTTTATACACATGGAAAGCAAGTCAAGAATTATATTTGAACGCTTTTGTACCCCAAAATAGCTCCATCTACTTTTAAGGGTATTTAGATCAAATAGATTTCAGTTTTTAAATTATGCACATAATAAATTATTAAAAATTTAGAAACATTGAATATGTATGATATTAAAATAAAAATTTTTTTGAGTAAAATGAAACTTAAATGTGTAAAAACGTAATATTAAGAATTCTAAATATAAAAAAATCTTATTTGCTTCAAAATAAAAAGTATATAAAATTTTAAAAATGTAATTCTATTTGCTTCAAAATAAAAACTAAATAAAATTCAAGTTGGGTTAGAGTTAGGACTCTTATTAAATTTCGAGTTCGGGTTTAAAGTGGATTTTTTTCTTTAAGAGTTAGGGTCAAGGCGAGCAAAAATTTGCCATGCCCTATCCTGTTGCCATCCCTAATTAGTATCAAACTGATTTGTGACACCAACTCAATCAACAACATTATCAATATATACAATTATGGAGATACTAAGGCATGCATAAAACAATTAAAATATAAATATTATAATAAAATAAAGCTTTAGTTGAATGAAAAAAGTTAATGTTTTATTGACGTAGATAACATAAGTTCAGATTCAGACATTTTTTACTGATTTTTTTTAAATAAAAGACTAAAATATCATTAGATAATATAATTTATTTTAATTATGGAAAGAGATATTCGTAATTTCAATTAAATTCATCAATTGTATAACTGAGTTAAAATTGTCGATTCAATGGCTCAATTGGATGCAAAAGGTTGGAGGAATTTAATTGATTTTTTTAAAAAAAAAATTCAAGATTTTATTGTACCAATAAATCCATATTTAATTAAGATTCTAAATGTTTTTTTTTAAAAAAATCTCTAAAAACTTAAACTAAAAATTATTTTATTTAATTCTAATATATATATGTTATATTTTACATTATTATTGATATATTTCTACAAATACAATGATACCATTTTTATTTTTATTTTTATTTTTTTTAGTAGTCATCTTATTTTATTCCATGAATTTTTATAGCCTTGCTTTTCTTTTAATATATTTATCCAAAAAAATAGAAGAAAAGTGAGAAAAGGGTTTAAAAGCTATATTTTCTTTATTTAATTCGTAAACCCTTGAATCGAAAAAATATATATGATTAAACCCACAATTTTCAAATTATTGCAACAAAGTACCAACTACATTAATACTCATTAACTTTAAAAAGCTATACTTTATTTTAAATGCAATGTGACGTGAAAATATTTATTCTAAAAGTAATGTTAAATAAAGTGATATTTGTGGGGAAGGAAACTATCACTCTTTAACCTTCTTTGATGGTAGTACATAGAAGTATTTACACTACAACAAAACAAGCATACCGCGATACTTTTTTTGACCTAAGACGACACAAAAAAGGTTGGTATAGGTTTCACGATGCTTCTCTCGACGCTTTCAAAAAGGTTGTCTATAATACAGTTGGCGTAGGCTTCACGACACTTTTGAAAAAGCGTCGGCATAAGTCAACATAAGCCAACCCTTATTGAAGGGTTGGGAAAGACCTAGTCAAGGCCGACATTTAAAAAGGGTTGGGATAGACCTAGTCAAGGCCAACCTTTGAAAAAGGTTGTGATAGACCTGTCTAAGGCAACCTTAAAAAGGTTGGGATAGACCAGTCTAAGATAACCTTTTAAAAAAAGTTGGGATAGACTTTATCTAAGGCAACATTTAAAAAAAGTTGCGATAAACATTGTCTAAGGCAACCTTTAAAAAAGATTGGGATAGAATCGTCTAAGGCAACCTTAAAAAAAAAAAAAGGTTGGTATAGACCTTGTCTAAGGCAACCTTTAAAAAAGGGTGGGATAGACCTTATCTAAGGCAACCTTTTAAAAAGTTGAGATAGACCTTGTTTAAGACAACCTTTAAAAAAGGTTGGGATAGACCTGTCTAAGGCAACCTTTTAAAAATGTTAGGGTAGACCTTGTCTAAGGCAACCTTAAAAAAAGGTTGGGATAGACTTGTCTAAAGCAACCTTAAAAAGGGTGGGATAGATTCGTCTAAGGTAACCTTAAAAAGGTTGGGATAGATCTTGTCTAAGGCAACTTTTAGAAAAGGTTGGGATTGACCTGTCTAAGACAACGTTAAAAATGTTGGGATAGACCCGTTTATAGCAACCCTAAAAAGGTTGGGATAGACCTTTTCCAAGGCAACTTAAAAAAAGTTGGGATAAACCCGTCTAAGGCAACCTTAAAAAGGTTATGGTAAACCCGTCTAAGGCAAACTTAAAAAGGTTGGGATAGATCTTTGTCTTATGTCCAATGTTTTTTTACGACGATTTCCCCGATTTTTAAGAGCCTATTTTGGTGAAATATGAGCAAATTTGTATGTATTGAGTTTGGAAAAGTTTGAGTCAATATTAATTGAACAATTAATTAACATAAAATGATCATATAAATACCAAATTATCATTAAATAATACAGTTAGTAATTTATATACAAAATCCTAATAGAAGTAGTCAACAAGTTGCAAACATGTTGTCAACCTATTTCACATGACATCAAAAAATTATACAAAATCCTAATAGAAGCAATCAACACATTGCAAACATGTTGTCAACTTGATTCCCATGATATCAAAAAATTATACAAAATCCTAATAGAAGCAGTCAACACGTTGCAAACATGTTGTCAACTTGATTCCCATGATATCAAAAAATTATACAAAATCCTAATAGAAGCAGTCAATACGTTGCAAACATGTTGTCAACTTGATTCCCATGACACCAAAAAATTATGGGACAACTGCATTCATCAATCACTATAACATATATATATATAATACATAATATGCAGTAAGCGTCATTCATCATCATCCGAACTGAAGGCTTTATCATCAAGTCCGCTACTGTGAAATTCAACTGCAAAAATAGCAATGTACATTTTCTATTTATACGAGTTAGATGAGAAACAACATGAACACATGGGAAGAATATTTTAATATTAACCAAAGAACCATAAATTGAAGCTAAATAAAGAATTTTCATCAGTACATCCACTAATTATTAGTTGAGCAAGCAATGAAGACATCAAATAAGAACCTAGCATTCAATTACAACAATCAATGTCTATTAAACCATTAACAAACTTATTGACAATCTAGTTATAAAATAGTCACCTTACTATGCTTACTATGAGAAACCTTGAACTTACTTGGCATTCCCTTTTCCATACACTCATTGATGAGAGCCTTATACTTTTTCTCACGAGCATCCATCATATCCATGAACTTTGCCTCTCGAATTTCAGTTAATTTCATAAATCTTTCTTCTGCCTCAGCTATCAAACGAGCTTCTCCCTCCGCGGCCTCCGTACGAAATCGAGACTCTGCTTCCTCGAGTAGAGTTTTCTCTCGAACTGCTTGTTCGGCTTGAATTGTTTGTATTTGCTCGACATGTTTAGCGTTCATCTCTTCAGTCAATGTACTGATGGCCGATGTAGATTGGCTTCCTTGGGTGATTGACCCATAGCCAAACAACCTGGATTTGGTCATCCCACGTCCATATCCCAACATTTTTTCATCCTTGTCAGGGCCAAACAATTGTGTATAGACCTCATTTTCTAATGCAATATTATCTTAAAGTGCGAAAGAACTCTCAGGTGTTGGCATAGAGTCTTTAACCATCTTGCATGCTTCATCCTACAGTTTTCTTTAATTAGAAAAATCTATTTTGAAAAAAAAAATTATGTCAAAATAAATATAAATAAATAATACCCATTTGTTTCTTACATAAACTTGTTCTGCTGCCTCACTGCTCAATTTGTCACTCCCATCTTTGCACAAATGTTGAAATCTAAACTGCTCCAAACGCGAGGGTTCACAGCCTTCCTTCTCAGCCTATTATACAACAAAAAAATAGTTGTTAACAATATTCACCAATGACCGCAGAATAATTAATATAAGTTACATATTGATTAATATGTAATACTTACAAACTGTGCATTGAGGGTTGCATATCTTGTACTACTAGCAGTGTGTGCATAACGCATCTTTGTTCGGGATTCTTTCGCCTTTTCTGATTGTGCCTATTGTTTAAATTAATGAGAAAAAAATATGAGAGTAATAGGAAAGCTAAGTTTATTATGCCTCATTCAACAAATCACGCATTTATGCACCCCATACTTTGATCATACCGTAAGTGGAAGCAGGAAAAATGGGACATTTAGTCTAATAAAAGTGCATACCGCAGCTTGTGGTGTTCCCCATCGCTCCACTAACCACTTCCATTGATCATCATGCACACTAGGAGGATTGTTTTCGTATATTTCTTCAATCGGTCGACCTTCTTGGACCATCTCTTTGTAGTATCTAGTTTTCAAAGTCGATTTAAACTCCTTCCAGAGTTTTCCAACATGTGAGAGGATGTCAGAGTCCTCCACCTTACCTTGGGGATCAAACTTTTCCTACATATATAACAAAATAATGTAACAAGTACTCATTACATACAATTTCAAATAATGCAAAATTATTGCAATACATTAAATTAGAAAATGATTATGTACTACATACATGAACGATTCTCAATATGTTTTCCAACACATATTTAGAAAGATGTTTCCAATGTTTTGTATTCAAAGGACAGATAGAACCAGTCCTTGCAATTGTACCGAGAAATTCAGCCAATTTGGACGCTTCCTTTCCAATAGGCTGGCTATATTGGTTGGCATCTACTAGTATACGAGTTCCAGGTTGAAGATTCCATATATCTTTCATGTTTGTAGGCCCTCGCTTTCTCTTAGTACCTTTAGTAGCCTCTGTCAAAAGTAACAATTATATTTTAGATATGAAAATTGAAAAAAAAATTATGTATCAATGTGAAAAAATAAATATGATGCAGGAGCAAATTGTGAATATGGTAAAAAAAGAAAAAAAAACCAATATTAATTATATAAAAGCATAATAAAAGATTTTATTTATCATAAAAAATACATAAACAAGTTTCTTTTATGCTATTACTTGTAATGTGAAAGTGCCTCAAATAGGGCTAAAGTCAGAGAAGCATCAAAATTCTTTATGTAAGAGAAGGGTTTTTGAATGATTTTATTTCTGAACTTGATTCACCAATAATAGGAGTCTTCAATAGGAAGCATAGGTGAGTCAAAAGAGTACCCTCTTCTCTTTCTAAGTCAACTTAATTTCAAAATCTTGCTGAAATTTTTAATCAGAAAACTAAATTTTTTTTTGAACAATAACAAAAATTCTTTTGTTTGTTCAAATAAAAAAAAATTTCATAGCTAAAAAAAAGTGAACTGTAATTAATAAAAAATTCGAGAAAAAAATCGATTCCTTTGAACCCTTTGAAAAATCTTGCAATTAATAACATATCTCTTTGTTTAACAATGTCTCAAAATTGTTCCGGTTTACAACAAGGTTAATAGCACATGAAATATTATCAATAATCCACTAAGATTGAAAGTGAAAACCATGTGTCATGAAGCATTTGACACTATCTGACTTCAAACATCTTTGGCTGCCCCTTAGTCACAGAGTCTGAAAGAATAAAAACAGTAATTGCAAGTAAACTAAACAATGCTTCTTCAAGCACAGGTGACCAAAAAAAAAAAAATACAATGAACACTTAATATGTTTATGTTGTTCGATTTTTCTATGTTTATGGACCTAGAGATACTGTATTATCTTAAGACTTCGTATATATGGTTACAAACAACAACACTTACCAGATTAGTAAATTCACTTTTGCACCTAACATCTAAATCACTCTTCTCTAAATTTACCTCTTAAAATTTAGTTTGTAAATCAAGAAACTCACTTGATTATTTACAAAATGCACTTTGGAAAACAAGTTCCAAATAATAGAGAAAGTGCTAAAATTTTCCACCCTTTTACATACACAAACTTTATAACCGAATAAGTGCTAAAATTCTCCACCCTTTTACATACACAACCCTTTCAATATATAAGAGTTCAATACTTGTTAAACTAAAAGTCAATTACTATCAACCTTTCCATCAAAATTGTAAGATAATCAACATATAAAATATCTTCAATAAATTCAGGATAAGATTTTAAATCTTCAAGATATGTTATTAATTAACAAACAAGATTTTAAATCTATTGAAGAACAAAGAGAAATGTAAAAACCCATCATATTTAACAAAGCAAAGAAATGGTTCAAAAGTTGTGAAAAAGTATAGTGCAACAGAAGACGAAGAGGAATCTATGAAGGAAAGAAAACAAAACAAAATGGTAACAAATAGAAAGATCAGTAGGGAAAAAACCAAACACAAAGTTAAAGCCGGATTTTTTTGTTTCTCTGTATATTGTGAACAAAAAGAAAACTAGACTATGAAGCCATTAGCCATTAGTCAACTTAATCAGAGAAAGAATAAGTACCAGAGAAAGAATAAATACTAGCAGAAGGTAATAAACTAGTTTAAAACCAGAGAAATAATAAGTAAGAAGGCAATGGAGGTACTAGCCGGAGTTGCAGGTACTTCTTCCGCTGATTGAGTTGGAGTTTCATCTCTCGTGCTTTGACTATCGGTAGCAGCACTTCCCAAGGTGTTCAAACCTGTCGAAGAACCCCTCGAAGAGAATCATACACCTTTGAATGTTCGCCTTTTGCCAATCATTTTCCTAGAAAACAAAGTGGTAATGGTTAACGATGAAGCACCCAGCAGAGCACCGAAAAAGTCATGGGTTTTGAGGAGGAAAAACCGGGAAAAATATGAATTTTCAACTTCCTGTTGCCGGGAAACTTGAAACCTACTGTAAATTTAGAGCAAGATTTGCTTCTTTATTTACTTACCTTTTATTTTAGCTTTTGGGGTTTGGCCGACAATTTCAAAGTCAAAAGATGGAGAATGTCCATTCCATTGGCTTTTATATATTTTTAAAAATAATCACTGCATTTTATTAAAAGCATGGCCGAAACAAACCCAATAAACCAAAAAACAAGCAAAATAAACAAAAAGACCAAATCAAGACCAAAAAACAAAACAAAAAAAAAAACAGCCCAAGGAAATATCCAGCAAAACGACAAAGGGGAAGCAAATATTTGAATATTTACATAAATTTATATTCTATTCAATTTTCAAAATAATAACCTAAAAATGATTTTTATAAATAAATTAAAATTAACAAATAACACATCAAACCTAAACAAATAATATATTACGAGCTTTTGTAAAACATGTGTATCCAAATATACCTGGATAATTAACTGCACATCATTGATATCTAGTCCCCTTGCCGCCACATTTGTAGCCACTAATGTCATGAACTTGCCTGACCGAAACCCATTTAAGGTGACCTGCAAGCATATATAAATGAGAATGGTAAAATCTGTACTTACTGTTTGTCGAGAGGGACACAAAAAAATCTGGATGAGACCTGGTGTTGGGGAAAGCCACTCAAGCAACAGTGAAATAGTGCTAAGTAACAGTTTGAAGGATAAGCCGTTTGTATCCAACAAGATTGGGAGTTCTAGCTACAAACAATGAGCAAACCATCATGAAAAGAGGCAAAAGACAAAACAAAGATAAATATTTTTTTCTCTGCATTTCTATTTGCTAGTGTGGCCGTTCATCTCTTTATGAAGTTGGGTTTTCTCAAAAAGTACACAAGTGTTTGATGGGAACTGAATTGGAATGAGATTTAACCATCTGAATCCATTGTATATCGAGGAACAAAAAATGGCAGTGACTGCACAAAAAGAGGTCTGGAGGAAGAAACAAACCTCCATTGTAAGTACAAACAGCTTTTCTTAGAAAATACATAAAAGAAAAAAAAATAGTGACAGTGACAGGAATAACCTGAAATTGCTCCTTTGAGATGTGTAAATCTTTAAGAGGTGCAGTTGAGATATTGATGATGGCATCATTGTGGTTAATATATAAGTATGATTTTTGATGGATCGTCCAAAGACTTGTCGGAGCTCTTCAAAGATCAATCTGATTCACATCTGTGCATTAAAATGAGTTAATAAATATATCCAAGTGCATACATATAGGAGTGATTTTAGAAAAAGTAAAAGAATTGAACTCTTAAAAATAACTTGCATATTTACAGTCATGATCTCTGCCTATAAAAATAACTTCATTTTCATTTTCATTAAAATAAACCCAGTACTGAGAATGAAGCTTATATGTTAAATAAGACTATATTCTTGGCTTCCAACAGTATATAATTTCATAATTCCTATAACCCAAAATGTCTTCAAATATAAAAATGAACATACACATATGTTTATATAATATGAATGTCATCTTTATCTAAGTGCTCTGTTTCTTTTGGGCAATTCATTCTGCTATACTGCATTAAAAATGTCAATTACACTAAATCTTTGCACTTCAAAACATCGTTCTTATTCAAATTAAAACTAAAATTATTAAGTTACAATATGATGATCACACTGCGGATATTCATCATCTTCTACAGGGGTTTCAACGTTTAGATTGAACAAATCTCTTGGCTTTATTCCGATAACATGGAGCCATCCTTCACTCTTGCCATCCTCGACATAAAATACTTGTTTCGCTTGAGAAGCCAATATGTATGGATCGTCCGAATCACGATTCCCTGTATGGATAAGCTCAGAAAATTTCACCATAATAAAACCATTTGCATCCTTCTTCATACTCCTAGGAGATTTAATATTCACCCAATCACATCTAAGCATGATAACCCAAAACCTTTCATAATAGTTGAGCTCGATAATTTCAATGCAATTGCCATAATAGTTTCTCCCGTCAGCAAAAACCATCACGCCACTATTTTGAGTCTTACGATGTTGCTCAAGTTTTTTAGTATGGACCCTAAAACCATTAATTATAAGCCCATCATATGTGGAAACCACCTTATGCGGTCCTCGAGCAAGAGCAATTACATCAGCATCAACTTGTTCAACTTCCATATTTGGAATCTAACCATATAGTAGGAAATCAATTAACTCTTATTCTATGATCAAATTTCTACAATGTTCCCTCATTACATAAATAATACGATAAATTATTTTAATAGTGACAATTTACCTGTTTCGCAAGCCATCTTGGGAACTTTTCTGTAACAGCCCGGTTTAGACCCTAGTCGGAATAGTGGTTTCGAGACCACAAATCTAAGGTCGAAATAATAATTTAATGTTATTTTTGGTGTTGATTCTATGTGACATAGTCTGTGTGAAAATTCTGTGTGATAATTTTATCGATTGTGTGCTGAATTAAGAGAAATGACTTAATCGCGTGAAGAGTAAAAGCTATGTGCTGATTTATAAGTACCTAAGTGTGGTTGTCTTTTTAATGTGAAGGCCTTATGAGGTAATTAGCCCATTATTAAAATTAGTGGATGGTAGATGGACATAAATGGCCTAATATTTGCTTGATAAATGGTTGATTCATTAAGGGCAAATTGGTAAAACATGAAATAAGTTGATATTAAAATAAAACAAAAGCTAAATGGTGCTCATCTTTGTTTCCATCAACCGAAAATAAGAAAAGAAGATGAGGGTTTGAGGCTTGGTGAATTTCGGCAATAGTGAGCTTCAATTGGTAAGTGTTTTGAGCTCGGTTTTTGATAATTTCTACGTTTCTGTAATCGTTGCTTTGTGCTCTACAAAACCCATGCTTAAATTTTGTGAATTGATGATTTTTATAAAATGTGCCATTGATGAAATGGTAAGCTTTGTGATGAGTGTTGGTGTTAAATGAAAGATATGTGTTTAATGAACATGTTTTATTCTTGAACTTTTGATGAATTTAGCTAATTAGGGCTAAATTGAGAAAATAGCATTTTGAAGGATTAAAATGTGAAATAAATGAAATGTGTGGGCTTGTATGAATATAGTGAGAATTCGGCTAGGCATGGGTGCAAGCTAATTATGTGAATTTGATGATTTTGTGAGTTAGGGACTAAAGTGTCAAAATATGAAAATGTGAGGGCTATTTTGTAAAATGCCCTAAATGTGTGTGTTTGGACTAAAATGAATGATTTGGTGATTGAATGGATTGAATTTGAATGTGTATAGACCAAGAAAGGAGAGGTTCGGATCGAGATCGAGGCAAGGAAAAAGTGCTCGATTAATCGACCGTTTCAGTATTTTGACGTTCGAGGTAAGTTCATACATAATACGAATACTTAGTTATGTTAATTGCTATGAAATGAATGTTATAATGATATTGAAATGTGGATGCTATGTGAGAGTTTGAGTTATGTGGCACTAAGTGTGCGTATTCGGAAATATGATCGAGATGATTGGCACTGTGTGTGCGAATTGATATAAGCTCAGACTTTGTGGTTGGCACTGTGTGTGCGATATCGATTTAAGATCGGATTAATATGGATGCACTGTGTGTGCAATGTTAATTAAATTTCAGCTTACCGAATTAGCACTGTGTGTGCGATACCGATACAAGTTCGGTTTAACGAACTGGCACTAAGTGTGTGATGATAAATAAGTTTTGATTACGAATTGGCACTAAGTGTGCGAATAAATCAAAAGTATAGTAAAGATCGATCGAAATGTAAAGTCGAGCAATTGAGTAGCTTGGTTGGTGAGTAACTATGTGTTGGCAAAGGTATGTATGATAACTACGTATTAGCTAAGGTATGTATGATATCTATGTGTTGGTGGATTTTGAAAGTAGATGGATGGAGTGCTATGTGAACATTGAGTATAGTTGAGTTGGTGTAGCATTGATAAATTAATCTAAGTGATGGCTTATTTTTGTATATTAATTTGAATGATTGAATTACATGTATTATATTACGGACTTACTAAGCTTTAGAAAGCTTACTGTGTGATTTGTTTCTCGCTTGCGGTGTCGATTATAGTTAGCTCGGATCGGGGAATCGTCAGCATCTCAGCCTCACTATCGGCAATCTATTTTGGGGTATTTTGGAATGATGTACATAGTTAAATATGGCATGTATAGGCTGGTCATTTGAATCATGTTTGATATTTGTAAGTAGCCATGAGATGTGGCTAGATATGTGCTAGTTTTAGCAAGAATGGTTTTGGTATATGTGATGCATCTTTTGGTATGGATTATGAGTTGAGAAATTTACTTATGAATGGTAACTTTGTGTTGGTAAAATGCTAGTATGAATTAGTGAAATTGAAAAAGGATGATGTTTGGTAATGAATGAATTATGCTTTTGATGATATGAGTTTTAATCTTTAAAATTGTCATGGTTGGAATTGGTTTGAATGACTATTTTGGTATGTTTTTGGTGGTAATGTGTGCATGAGATGTCTTGGTTAATATGGCTTGTAGGTTTGACCCTTATGGTGGTATTTTGGCCTTGTAAATGGCCTATAATGTCACACGGTCGAGGCGCACGGACGTGCCTAAAGACCGTGGGTGAATTGGCAGAATGTAGCTTAGTATCACACGGCCTTGACACGGGGGTGTTAGCTAGCCGTGGTGTACAAGTCAGTAGCTAGCTAAGAGTACACGGCCATGGCACACGGGCGTGCTTGGTGGCCGTGGTGAGGAAGTCAGTATATGGCTTAGTAGCACAAGGCCTTGACACACGGGCGTGCCTAGTGACCGTGTTAATATAGTCAGTATATAGACACGGATGGACACACGGGGGTGTCTAGTAGCCGTGGAGGGCACGCGGCCTCCTTTCACGGGCGTGTCTCCCCTGTATCTTAGAAAAGTTTTAAATTTCTGAGAATTTTTGTATGTGTTTCAATTTAGTCCCGACCCCTCTTTAGCATGTGAATTAGGTCTCGTAGACCTTGATAAGGGACACCATGATTGTAATTGAATGAGATTGAAGATGATTGACTTTGTGTCGTAAATTCTAGATGTTAAATGTTCTGATTGATCGGTAACACCTCTTAACCCTGCTCCGGCGATGGTCTCGGGTTAGGGGTGTTACATTTTCAACCAACCATTTGTCCTCTGTGTGTTTACTAATTTGAATGCCACCATAAATAGCTTGCTCAGACTCCAAAAATTCTCTATAATATATTCAATATTTTGCGAAAAATGTTGTCAAAATGTATACAAATTATGTGATAAATTTATTTGTCTATTGGTTAAGAAAAAGAATCGAATGACAAGATTTTCCTCAGGAAACTCACTGACAGTATCGTGGTAACTTATCGCTATGCAATAGAAAATAGCGGTTTGCTTGTGCAAGAGATCGCATGTCCAATATCTTCGTGTTCATGGTGCCAATTGGACGTCCTCCAGAAGAGAAAATGTACCGTTTTTGAATATTCCCATCATTTCTCGGAGGACGGGAAAATATAGTCTCAACATCAGAAAAATAACGGGAGCAAAATGTAAGACATTCTGAAACTATGTACCCTTCAGCAATGGAACTTTCGGAATAAGCTCTATTTCGCACCGAAGCTTTCAATCCCATAAGATACCTAAATCACATACATTTATTTTTACATACTTATTATATTCTATATTAAAATAATAAAAATAAAATATTGTGAAATATTATTGATATATTTCATATACCTTTCGATCGGGTACATCCACCTGTATTGAACAGGTCCACCAAGCTTAGTCTCCATCGGCAAATGAATAATCAAATGAATCATGATTGTGAAGAAACTTGGAGGAAATATTTTCTCCATTTCACAAAGTGTTAATACGACTTGTATTTGAAGTTGATCAACTTCTTGTGGATCAAGACTTTTTGCATATAATCTCTTGAAGAAATCTGATAGATTTGTAATAACACTTAGCACCTTCTTTTCTACAACTCCTCTTAAGCATATAGGAAGCAAATCTTGCATGAGAATGTGACCGTCATGACTTTTAAGGTTGCTCAACTTGTGCTCTTTCAAATTCACGCATCTAGATATGTTTGATGCATAACCATCGGGTACCTTCAAGTTCTTCACAATGGAAAGAAAAATATCTCTTTCCTTTGATGCAAGAGTGTAACACGCTTGCGGTAGGTACTCTTTCCCATTTCTCATTTTTGGATGAAGATAACTTCGGATGCCTATATCTTGTAGGTCCTTGCGTGCCTTGATATTATCTTTACCACCTCGTGAGAGATTAAGAAGGTTGCCAATGACATTGTCACATACGTTCTTCTCGATGTGCATGACATCCAAGTTATGTCGAAGTAGATTGTAACGCCAATAAGGCAAGTCAAAAAATATGCTCGTCTGCTTCCATAAAGTCTCGTCTTGATTTATGAGATTTGCTTCATCTTCCTCTACCACCAATTCTTCAAAGTTGTTAAACAAATCACACCCCTCGTCTACATCAAGTTCTACCAACCCTTCATCTAGTTCTTCTCTATCCCTCTTTCGAGTTTTTCCATAAATGAAATTGACACCTTCAACTTCCCTTAAGATATCTTCCCCGGAGCTACCCCATACTCTATAGTGCCATCAAATTCACAACTCTATTTTTGAAATGGGTGTTCAGCTGATAACCATCGACGATGACCCATATAATAGAACTTCTGACCATACCGTAGCCATCGAGATTCAGTTTTTTCAGTACATACTAGGCAAGCAACCCGACCTTTTGTACTCCACCCTGAAAGATTAGCGTAAGCTGGGAAATCATTGATTGTCCAAAGAAGACAAGCTCGTAAAGTGAAAGATTCAGAAGCTGATGAATCAAAAGCATCAAATCTTGTCCACAATTGCTTCAACTCTTTAATTAAAGGTTGCATGTAGACATCAATGTCGTTGCCAGGTCCTTTTTCACCAGGGATAACCATTGAGAGTATCATTGATGATTGTTTCATGCATGCCCAAGGTTCCAAATTATAAGGAATAAGAAGTACGGGCCATGTACTGTGACTTGTACTCATTGTTCGGAATGGATTGAATCCATCGCTAGCCAAACCTAGCCTAACATTGCGAGGATCAGATGCAAAATCAGGAAACCTCTTATCAAACACATCCCAGGCAGAATCATCGGCTGGATGTCTCAATATACCATCTTTGGTTCGTTCTTCTTTATGCCATCTCATGGATTGTGATGTCTTGGAGGATTGAAATAATCTTTTAAGTCTAGGAATCAAAGGAAAGTACCGTAATACCTTGGCAGGCTTAGGACGGCGACAACTACCATCAACTTGTTCATCTGCATCCAACTCATTAGAAGATTGCCATCTTGAGATTTTACAGACATCACAACTGATCTTTTTACTAGCATCGCCCCAGTATAACATACAATTATTCGGGTATGCATCAATATTCACATACCCAAGATTTAGTGCAAAAATCTTTTTCTTCGCTTCATAGTATGTAGTCGGGATTGTGTTTCCATCTGGAAATGCCTCATTTAAAAACTCCAATAAGCATGTCAAAGATTTTGCTGACCATCCAAAAAGTGCTTTGAAGTGGTAAAGCCGAAGTAGGAATGAGACGCATGAGAACTTGACACAACCGGGATAGAGTAGAATATCACAATCATCTAGAAGAGTAGTTGCTCTCTTCGCAGTCCTTTGGGCCTCATTAACATCATACTCCCGACCATTATTATGAAACTCGCTTGAAACTCCATCAAAACTCTCATTAAGAGTTGGGATGTTGATACCTAGAGCATCCGTTATGAGATCTCTTAAATTGGCTTCGTTGTCTTGTGAGAACGTACAAATTGACGGGGAAGTTCTCACTGTTTGGTCGGTTTGCACCGATGTTCTTTCAATGGATTCTACATGAAAAATCCAATGCTTGTATTCTTTTATTATACCATGAAGACGAAGATGCTCACCCACAATATGTGGTTCGTGCAATATCCTATTATTGCAACGATGGCATGGACAATATATTTTTCCGTTAAAAAGTGATTTTTCAATTGCAAATGGTAGAAATCTTTCTATTCCAGCTAGGTGATTGGTGCTAAATCTTGGAGCATCCATCCAACTTTTATCAACCATCTGTTAAAGTAATTAATATTAAAATAGAGTATCTATTAATGCCTAATCCTATGGTTCATGTGTGAAAAGAGATGAGCTTTCTAGTGAACTAACAGCAACCAAAACTACCTAATCCAGAAATAAAATAACAAATTTAAATATTAAAATAAATAAAATTTATCTTTATGACAATTAAATAATATTAAAATTTATGATAAATAATATCTAAATTCCTAAATAAAATAGTCCAAACTACAATGATAGAAAAATTTAAACCTAAATTTAAAAAACGAAAAAAAAGGAAAAGAAAATGTTAACTAACCTTCTGGTTATATCAAACTGGTAAATCCAATATCACATATATCTCAATTATAGTAAAAAGGTATATGCCATTATTCATGCTTCGGGATCTTTAATTTAGCCTGAAAAGTTTACAAAAATGATACCATCAACAACAGAGCTCAAAAAAGCTTCATATGAGGCAAGCTCAATGCCAATTAAGAAGGGCAAATAGATTATAAGTAATTAATTAATTAATTAATTAATTTGTTTAATTTATGTTTGCTACATGGCCTATTGAGAAGCTGCCTTGTTACACCACTAGATTGGGCAAAACTACCATATCAACACAAACTAAGTTGACACAAATGGTCAAGTTAACCCTAAATAAAATAAACCCATTACTATAATAAGTGACGTTCTTCCCCCCACTTTAAGGAGGTTTTTACTACCCAAGCTACGATTAGATTAAAAAATATATACCAATAGCCTGCATCTGCATAATTTGTAGCACTTCACTTGGGTCATCAACTTCTAGTTTCCTTTCCACCTGAAATCCTGGATTAACACCTAAAATAAACGAAACAAACAATGTTTGAATTTTGAAGGTCTCCAGGAAAAGAAAGGGGGATTTGATTAAGTTGTTGATATTAACACACCGTGATGACAACAAATTAATTTGCACGTATGAGAATGACATTTCATGAAACTAAGTTTTGAGTAGTGATTATCTCCACAAAACTCATCGACATCGCAACTTATCAAGCATGCAAATGTAAAACATGTTTCTTTGCCCAGGCTTTAAAATCATAAAGGCCCTCACTTGGTTAGATATAACCAAAAGCATTTGTTAACACAAAGAAATGGTAGCTGTTAAAAGCCTTTATAAAGGTTCTTAAAAAAATGGTACTAGATATTGAACCTCGTAACATAAGTACATATGAAAAGGAAACATGAATAAGATTCAAATGTTAAAGCAGACTATTCACTAACACAACTTTCGAATTTTTAGATCACCAGAAAACTTTCAGTTAATGAACAAAGTACTTACTGGATCTTCCCAGGTGATTCTGGCTTGACATTGGGGGTCACTGCATTGTCAGTGGACTCTGGCTTTACACTAGTTGTTACAACACTAACGATGGACCCTCAATTCACACCGTGGATTCCTGCATTATTCAAAAACTTGCATTAGTTTTTAAATTTGGCAATTTTGGAACCACTAGCAAAGGCCAACTTTAGCTAGAAAACATAAGTAAAACCCCTTAGCTCTGTTATTTTCTGTTGACCTGATCTTGAGTGGAAATATACATTGGTTAAATTCACAGTGGGTTTCCAATGACATAAAGCTCAGTATGGATTAGTGAACAGACCAGAAAAGCAGTGTCAATACTGTTGATATTACTGAAACAAAAATAGAATTCCAAATTTATCAAACCGCACTTGTACAAGGAAAGTGGCCTTAAATATATATCAACTGTAGATTAAATGAGAACAGCCAAGTGTTCAAGTAATTGAAAACTATTCCCTGACCTTAAATATATATAAACTGTAGATTAAAGGAAATCGACCTCATTTATCATTTAACACAAAACCGAATCAACCATACATACCCATGAAGATTGAGATAAATCTCAACAAGTTGAAACCGATTCACCAGGTTCTACCACAGCAGGGTCGGGGATTTCATGGAATCTATAAGGCAGGCTTTCAAAGAAGGCACCGTGACATACCAGTAGCTGGAGCAGGTGGTGGACGGCAGATGCACCAGTGGTTGGAGCAGGTGGTGGACGGCAGATGCAATTGGTTTTCTTTGGCCAACAGAGTTTGGAGTGAGAATAAGTGGTTTTTTGTGGGTAAGAATCAAGGTAAGTTTACCAATTGACCACTAATCCCATGCTATGTCACCATCATTTCAGTCTTTTTTACTAATTATTTATTATTCAAAAATATTTTACTTTCTTTAATTAAACTCTTTATTATTTAATATTATCATAATAATAAATTTAGTATTCAAACTTTGGAAATTTTTAATAATTTAGCTTTCATTTTTTTAAGTTAAGTTTGATTCTCAATTTTTTAAAAAGAGTAAATTTATTTTTATAACCTAAAATGTTGACTAAAACAATAAATTGTTAATAATATTAGGGTGATAACCCGCTAATCTACAATTACTTTATGCTGACATGGTATCATTTATTATATATATCATATCAGTAAATAATTTAAAATTTTTATTCATTAAATAAAAAAATTAAAATTAAAAAAATTATACAAATAGTTCGTAAAAAATAAAAATATGAATAACATGGATTAACATGCATATTACCATGTTTATAATTTTCACATTTTAATTAGTTTTTTACTAAAATAATAATGATTTAACTTTTTTAAAAGGATAATAATTAAATTTCACTCTTTTTAAAAGATTAAGAATTAGATTTAATTAAAATAAATAAATAAAAGCCAAATTGATAAAAAAATTAAACATTAAGAACTAAAATTTTCATTATGACTTTAATATTTAACTCTTAATCTTCAAGTATATACACAGAAATACGAGGATTCCATAAATATTATGACTTTTGTCGAAACCATTTTTAAATTTTTGAAAAATGGGAATCGATTTTGAAAAACGAAAACGGGAGTCGCCACCGATCTTTTTTTGGTGTGATCGGATCACCTTATAAAACAATTTTTTTGTTTTTTTTTTAATTTTGATTTTGGTCTACGGAATTCAAAAAAAATGGGTTCGGGAGTCGGTTACGTTCGAGGAAGGGTTAGCACCCTCGTAACGCCCAAAAATCGGTACCTAATTGATAAATTCATGTCCTAATGTCGAAAATATTAAGATATGATCCTTTTATTCGAAAGAAAGCCAAGACACTCTTATCTCAAAAAATAAAATGCCACACCCAATGAGTTAGGATGCAACATTTCAAAACTTTGAAACTAAGCTTGCCTTTATTTGTAGAAAATCCATACCTCGAGACACAAAACATCGTATCCAATAAGTTAGGATACAACATTTTAAATTTCCGAGAATAAGTTTTAATTTGAAGTTTATGGGTTTCAATTTTAAAAAAGGGATACTTGATATTTTAACTTCAACGAGAAAAATCGAAACCCAGTAAGTTAGGATACCATTTTTCTCGTAGCCCCCAAATATTATGTATCGCCGTATTTTTTTAAAAAAAAACTTTGGAATAAAATGCGACAATTTAGCAAAGTGTATTTTTTTTTATAAAAAATGATTTGAATAAAATATTGCATTAATATATTACAAAACATAAATTATAAAGAGCAATTCACCATAATTACAAGTCATATTAACAATTAATACTAATATAGACAATTAAAGAAAGAATAATATAAAATAACGAATGATACAAATAATAAAATGACTATACTAAAACAAACATAAGAATAATAAATAAAAGAACATAAATAAACGAATGCAAGATATAAAATAAGCAGTAACAATTTAAAAAAAAAATCTATATGAAAGATAAAAATTTAAGAAATGAACATGAAACTCTACAAGCAAAATCAAATATAAAAGTAAATAAATAAATGATATATTTAAAACATTGAATAAATATTATAACAAAAAAATGTGACAATTTCTAAAACGATTAATATATATATAAACAATGTATTTTAAATAAATGATATAAAAACTTAGAATATATAAAAAATATAAAGGATAACTTATAATAAATATATAATATAATAATCTAATATATACTTAAAATGTAATAATAATATACATTTTTAAAATAAACAATTTATGAAAATTTTATGATAGAATAATTAAAATAGTATATAATATACAAACTTTAAAATAATATAGAATATATAGTAAATAATGGATTTAATAAAATAACCCAATATGACTAATAAATAATAAAATTATTTGATATAATACTTGAAATAAAAAAAAAAATTAAAACAGGGGCAAAATCAAAATAAAAATAAAATGTGTGGCAAATAAAAAAAACAAGAAGGGACAAGATTAAAAAATGCACGCCATACATTAGGGACCAATTGGGAAATTATACCCTATCACCTAAACGTCGTCGTTCTGATATCAGCCTTTAAATAGCCCGAAGACCAGATTGAAATAAAATATAAATTTCAGGGCTAATTTAAAAAAAAATTAAATTAGACGAAATCACAAAGAATAAAATTGCGGGGGGACCAAAGAGGCAAATTGCCCCTTTTATAAAAACACGCGGATCCTCCCCGGGTATCGGGTCAACACGCGGATCCTTGCCTTTAAACGACATCGTTTTAGTGCTTATTGACTTAAGCAAAAACGGCGTCGCTTCTATATCGCTATATAAGTCACTTTTAATAAAAAAAATCATTTTAATCTGTTTTCAAAAAAAAAAATCAAAAACTCTCTCAAATCCTCCCTTCCTTCGTCCGGAGTCCGGTCATCGGACCTATGGGCCACCGCCACAAGTGCCACACGCGCCACCATAGACGCCGCCATACGCGGCGGCCGGAGGTCAGAAACTCCAGTTTTTCAACATAAATCGAAAGGTAAACCCTTTAACTTTGTATATAATCGAAAATAAAACGAAGAAAGAAAAAAAATAAAAAACTAAAAAGGATAATATTGTCGAAAATCACCTCTGTTTTCCAAAGATTTTTGTTCTTTATTTCTGTATTCTTTTTTTTTGTGTATTGTATTCTGTATTCTTTGTATTTGCCTCTGTCTTACAGATTTCGTTAGGGTTTTTATAACCCAAAAATAAATCAGAAAATAAATACAGAATCCTATTTTTTGCTGCATTATGTCGCTATACTTGCTTTGTCTGTCATTTTTTCTTTCCTTTTTGGTGAACAGCAAAAATGGGGCGGTGAGGAGTGCTATCCAGCGTTGATTGCGGTGCGACCAGGGAGGGCTTGTCTTTGAGTCTGGGGCGCGAGGAAGGAACCCTAGGGTTCGGGGTTTCCAATTTTCGAAACCAAATTTGGGCCATTGGGCCATTTGGGTTTTGGGTATTAGGTTTAATTGGGTTTGGGTGTAATGGGGTTTTGGTTAGCATTTGGGTTTGGGTTTTAAGCCCGTTTATTGTAAAATAAAAAAAAAACTGATGGACTTTTATTTTTTGGGTTTTTTTTATTATTGATATGGGCCCGGGCACAAATGGCCTATTACAACTTTTATGTTAGAACTATCTATAATCCCTCCCCAACCTATAAATACGAGGATAATGCGCTTCAGCGCATTTGAACCCACGTCCTCCTACATCAGCAACAATACTTATACCGATTAAGCTAATACTCAATCGGCAAATTTTAATTTCTTAAAATAAAAGTAAAGTAATAAATTACAAATGTACGAAGAATATAATCCTTAAAGCATATTTGGTTTATATATTTATCTCTATAATTATAAAAAGGAAATATTCCCCAAGTATTTTGGGCATGATCTTCACATCCAATGTTTTGAGAAAATGCAATGTGTCAAGCTTGGCATTGTTGCTTCAAAGAGAAAGCATTTATCAAAAGCTCATAATTTATCTAACAATTCGATCCTTTTTACAAAATTCCATTAATGCATTAACGTTCCATCCAAAGAGATATAATAACAAAGATATTCTTTTCTTGCCCTAATTTTTTTACCTTTTTAACCAAAGAAATAGATCAATAATAACAATAATATATATTTCCTCAAAATAAATACTATACGTTTGATGGCTAACATCTATCAACACGATTATTTTACAAAATAACAAATTCTTTCTAGCCTATTAACAAATTATAATAAGATTCGCAAACTTAATATCTATAATCTTTAATATTTTTATTTAAATATTTCAATCAAAATATTTTTTTAGTGTCAATCATTTATGAATATATTTGTTACATAAATTAATTTGCCAATTTAAGTGATGCCTTAGACATACTATTGGACAAAGCCAACTCTTAAACCCTAAACCGTAAACCCTAAACCCCTTAGGCATGCATATACCAACCCTTATACAAAGAGTTGGCCAAAGTGCATGTTGGCAAGTCTATCCCAACACTTAGGAAAGTGTCGGCCCAAAAGTGTAGGCATAGTGTTGGACAAAGCCGACTTTTATTTAAGCGTTGCCTTAAGCATGCATATCCCAACCCTTATACCAAAAGTTGACCAAAGCGTATGTCGATAAGTCTATCCCAACACTTAGGAAAATATCTTCTTAGGACTGGACAAATCCAACTCTTATTTAAGCGTTTCCTTAGGCATGCATACCTCAACCTTTATACAAAGAGTTGGCCAGAGCGTATGTTGACAAGTCTATCCCAACACTTAGGAAAGTGTCGCCCCAAAACTGTCGTCTTAGGACTAGACAAAAGCCAACTCTTATTCAAGCGTTGCCTTAGGCATACATATCCCAACCCTTATACAAAGAGTTGGCCAAAGATTATGTTGGCAAGTCTATCCCAACACTTAGGAAAGTGTCGCCACAAAAATGTCGTCTTAGGACTACACAAAAGCCAACTCTTATTCAAGCGTTGCCTTAGGCATACATATCCCAACCCTTATACAAAGAGTTGGCCAAAGCATATGTTCGCAACTCTATCCCAACACTTAGGAAAGTGTCGCCCCAAAAGTGTCGTCTTAGGACTAGACAAAGCCAACTCTTATTTAAGCGTTGCCTTAGGCATGCATATCCCAACCCTTATACAAAGAATTGACCAAAGCATATGTTGGCCAGTCTATCCCAACACTTGGGAAAGTGTCGCCCCATAAGTGTCGTCTTAGCACTATTTTGTTGTAGTGTTATATGTATATTGTAGACACCAAATTTCGTTTGGATAGAATCTTATGTGATGGCTTGATGGTCAGGTGTTTGCCGTTTCAGATGTGATTTGGATTTGAATCATACTAGTTGTATTTATTGTTTGAACTTTACCCTATTATTGTAATTCATAAAAAATACGTTCGGATGAAACCAAAACATTTGTAATAAATTTTATTTAACTCGGGATTTAATAATCAAATTTAGGAGCCCATAAAATTACTCAATTTGAATTCATGCTAATTTGAGTTTAATTAAAGTTTAAACTTGTTTGGGAATTCAAAATTTGTGGGCTCTCTAAAATTGAAATTGAAGCCATTAAGGTATTTTGATTTTTTAGGTTTTGTTTAAGGTCATTTTATGGATTTAAAGTGTATAAGGTTTTGTTTGGGAATTCATGTTTATATTGCTATATCTTAATTTTAACCTTTTGGGCTAGATAATCGAAACTGTGGATATGCCCATGCTTTGTTTGGATTTTGGAGCATTTGATATCTAGTTAGGCTTATTTTCCCCTTTTTCATTATTATTATAACATTTTTAAATTATATATTGTTTGTGCGGAAAAAATTAGGGTTATGGGATGCTACGACAATTATCAGGACAAGCATATGTTATTTCAATTCAAAATTTATCTTAAAACAATCATCGATATATAATCAGTCAATAATCATACTATTCGTAAAAGAACAGAGCTTAAATCGAGGTTATGAAACTCTAAAATCAATTTAGAAACAAGTAGGGACTAAATCGATACATAACACAAAATTAGGGTAAATATAGAAAACAAGGATCACACGGCCGTGTGAGTTATATATTGTAACATCCCGAATTTTAATTTAATAGGAATGCAAAATTATTTCAAGAATGAGAAATAGCCTAATGAATAAATGAAAAATGAGAAAACATGAAAATTAGATTAAGGTTCCAAGTTCAATTCCCTCCCCTTGCAAAATAAATTAATTTTGCAAAAATCCCTCTTTTTCCTTTATGTCCGCCTCTCCCACTTTCTTTTCTTTCTTCTCTTTAATTTTTTCATTCTTTTCCTCTTGTTGCCACCGCCCAAACCACCATCTCTTTTTCGTTTCTTTTGCCACCGTTGGAGGTGGTGTACCGCGCCTAGAGGCACCAAAAGGAGGCTATTGTTTTCTTTAATTTTTCCCACCTATTTCCAGCAATATCTTGGTCCCAAGAATCTCTCCTAATCAGCCTTTAATCATGTGTGATTTAGGGAAATTCAATCTTGATCATTCGACGACTCAGATCTAACAATTCAAGAAGCGTAAGTGTGGTTGATTGTGGGCTAGTGCATAGTTTTGATTTACTTGATGGGGAAATTGATAATTGATTGGATTAAAGAATTTGATGATTGTATAGCTACTGATTTTTCAATATTTAATGGTGTTAGGTGTCAACTTAAATGCTCCAAACCTACAGTGAAGCCGTTAGACATTCACGTGTACGTTTCGCATCAAATTAGTGTAAGAAATCTAACTAATTTAGATATGAAAAATCGTTATGGTTTATATTGTTTGGATTAAACCCATAATAGGGTGTTTTAGGGATGTTTAGGTGGCATATTAATTTATAAAATATTGATTTTTAATTTAGGCTCTATTTAAGGTCTTAAACAACGGGTTTCGTCAATGTGCTGCAATAGTGCGAAAAAATAAGGTGTGAGTCCTAGCTTGTTAACCTGAACTTTTTTAATATTTTTTAACTTGTTAACTTGTGCGAAAAAATAAGCTTGTTGGTCGAGCTTAGTAATTGACTAAGTGAATGTGTTAAAGTGGCTAAATTAGGTACGTTACTGGCCTTAACTAAATGGCATGTTTGCAAAATTGTTTGGTTGACCGAATAGCTGATTGTTTGGTACTGATATGAAAGGCTTGTTGTTGTAATGTGCGATTGATTGTATGTATAGCATGTGTTATTTTGGAAATAAGTATTGAATGCCCGAATCTTGTTGGGTAAAATGCCATGAAAAGTATTGAATGAAAAACTGCTATACATGCACTTGAAATATTTTCCTAAAGTGTTAACGAGTGATGGTATGATAAAACGTCATCGTATTGATGTTGAAATTGAGTGCTTGGTATGTGAACGTTATAATGATGACATGTAAACCATGCTATTGAAAGAAAACGTATTAAATGTGCATTTGGTTGAAATATTGTATAACATATTGCATGTGCATGGGGTGAGATATTGTGGTTGATGGAGGAGTTCTGTAACAGCCCATCTTCGGTAAGATCGGAACTGTGGTTTCGTGACCACAAATCCGAGCCCAAAAATAAAATTTATTTTATTTTATTTTATGGTTGGTATTATGATAGGAAGGTAACATGAAATTTTTGATACGAAAATTTTTATCGATTGTGTGGTTAATTAGGTAAAGGACTGAATTGCATAAAATGTAAAAGTTGGATTCTAGTAGCTATGGGTATTAAATAGCTATAGAATTTAAAACTAGAGGTCCTTATATGGTAATTAGACCATTGAATGAGAGTTAGTAGAGATTTTTATGACTCATCCATGGAAAAATTAGAAATGGCTAGGGACTAAAATGGAAATCAACAAATTAAAAAGATGATAGAAAAATAAAAAGAAATTATCATCTTTTCTATTCATCTTCTTCCCTAATTTTTCTATGGAAACCCTAGGAGAGAGGAAGAGAACTATTTAAGCTTAAAAAGGTATGAAATCAATTCCCGTTTTTAATGATTTTTATATTTTTAGAATCGAGATAGCCTAATCTTTCTATTTATGGGATTTATTTGAAAAGATAACAAAGTGTAGAAACTTTTCCATGGATGTAAATGCTGAAAATTTGAATTTATAGTAGAAAATGAAAGATAGTTGATAGATAAACAACTTTTACAAAGCAATTTTTCATGGAAACTTGATTTAGGGACTAAAATGAAAAAGTTGTAAAACCCATGGAAAATTATGAAATTTTTGAAATGTGTATGCTATGAAAATTGTTATTAAATTTTGGTTAAGCTTGGAAAGAGGACTAGATTGCATGAATTTCATTTTCCGAGCATAGGGATGAAATTAGAATTTTTGAAAAGAGTAGGGGCAAAATAGTAATTTTGCCTAGGATGTAGTAGAATGCAAATGTATATGAAATGTGATAGATTAATAGTTAAATTTTCTATTATAGACCCGGAAAGACCAACTACGGAATTATGGAATTAGATCGAGGGAAACAAAAAGTTTCGGATTAGTTGGAATTCAAACCCGAACAATTGTCAAGTTCAGTTCGTGTAACTTAATTTGGTACGTTGATATGTTGAATTGAATTCTGTGGTTGTGATAATATGTATGTGATGATATATATAATGAAATAATTACAAGTTGGAAATATTGATAAAATATCATGTCCCGGTTGAATATTGAAATTCGATGGATAATGGTGATTTCTTGAAACGGGTATAATATGGCAAAGGTTACGAATAGGATTTAGCCCAGACGGGTAATCCTGAATTTAAGCCTCTCGAGCATATGTTATAGATTGGGTTTAGCCCGGACGGGTAATCCTAAATAAGCTCTTTAGAGCACAGGTCACTGATAGGATTTAGCCTGGTCTGGCAATCCTAAGTGACTCTTGTGAACGTCGGTTGAAAATCAAGATTTAGCCTGGACTGGTAATCCTGTTGTAAAATATGTGGCTCGAGAGTGTGCTCTTCGAACTTATGCCCAATGGGTAATAATGAATACGAATTGACGGGTAATTCATATGTATACCTTATGTACATCACCCGAATGTCCATCGAAATTTCATCAGTTCAATAGAAAAGACTTTCGAAATATGGAAAGGTGGAACTAATGGAAGTTTGTATATAATGAGCTCATTTATGTTTACTTAATATTTATATGATGTTATGTGACTAACTTGTTTGATCAAGTGTATATGTTTAGGTGACCTACCTATAATGGATAAAATGTATGTTTATGTATGCTAGTTTGAATAGATATAACTGGTAAGTTTATTTTCCGTTATACGAACTTACTAAGCATGAAAATGCTTACCCGTTAAATTTTCCCTTGTTTTATAGTGCTCGTAAGCTCGCGAAGGTTGGAGGATCGGTCGGAGCATAATCACAGTATCCACTATCTTCATTTTGGTATATTTAGAAATCTCATTTTGGTATAATGGCATGTATAGGCTTAGTTGGCCAAATGATGACGTGTAAGTGAATGTTTTGTAATCTAGCCATTGGAATGGCTAGTAATGATTTAATTTGGTATGTAATAGCCCGGTTTAGACCCTAAACGAAACAGTAGTTTCGAGACCACAAATCCGAGGTCGTAAATATATTTTAATATTACTTTTGGTGTTGATTATGTGTGATATAGCCTGTGTGAAAATTCTGTGTGATAATTTTATCGACCATGTGTCAAATTGTGAGAAAGGACTTAATTGTATAAAGTGTAAATGCTGTGTGCTGATTGTTAAGTGCTTAATTGTTATTGTCTTTATAATAAAGAGGACTTATGATGCAATTTGGCCATAATTGAGTATAGTGGACGGCATTAAATGATAGCATATATGTTTTTATATGTTAAAATTATAAGTTAAAATTTATATATTATATTATAAGGTTATAATAAAAACAAAAGAAAATAGATAGTGGAATGTTCATCTTGGTTCCACCGAAATTAGAAAGAAAAGAAAAGAGAAAGCTTGTTAAATATTCGGCACTTGCACAAGCAAATTAAGGTATGATTTGGTTTCGGTTTTTGTTAATTTCTACGTTTTCGTAATCGTTGCTTCGTGTTATAGTTAACCCATGTTGTAATTTTGTGAAATGATGATGTTTTTGTGATGAGCCATTGATGAATGCTTGAGCTATGTGCTAGTTGATAGTAAAATATGAAAACTTGGTGTTGGGTTAACATAGTTTGTATTGGGATTTTTAGTGAAATTGAGCATTTTAGGCTTAATTGAGAAAATGTGAAATTGAAGGATTAAAATGTGACATAAATGAAATATGTGGGCTTGTATGAACACCAGGAAAATTCGGCTAGGCTTGTGTGGAAAGAAATTATGTGAATTTGATGATTTTGTGAATTAGGGACTAAAGTGTCGAAATGTGAAAATGTGAGGGCCATTATGTAAAATGCCCTAAATATGTGTGTTTGGACTAAAATGAATGATTTGGTAATTGAATGGATTGAATTTGAATGTTTATAGACCAAGAGAGGAGAGGTTCGGATCGAGATCGAGGCAAAGATAAAGTGCTCGATTGACCGACCGTTTCGATAGTTTAACGTCTGAGGTAAGTTCGGACACAATACGAACATTTAGTTATGTTAAATGTTATGAAATGAATGTTATAATGATATTGAAATGTGGATGCTATGTGAGAGTTGAGTTTGAGTTATGTGGCACTAAGTGTGCGTATTCGAAAACGTGATCGAGATGATCAACACTGTGTGTGTGAAATAATATAAGCTTCGATTTTGTGGTTGGCACTGTGTGTGTGATACCGATTGAAGAGCGGTTTGATATAAATGCACTAGGTGTGCGATGATAATTAAGCTTCGGCTAAATATCGGGGCACTAAGTGTGCGATTGAATCAAAGAAAAGACGGAAGTTGATCGAAAGGGAAAAGTAAGTATTGAGTAGCAAATGTAATTGACTACTAGGTGTTGACTAAGGTACACCCGGATCCTATGTGGTTGATGAATCTATGAATGAGATTATGAAATGTTAAATGAGCATTTTAGTTTGGATGGCATGATATATATATGCACATGTGAAATAATCTATGTAATGATTTGTTTTATTATAATGTATCATGTTACGAACTTACTAAGCTCTGAAAGCTTACCGTGTGATTTGTTTCTCTGCTTTGCAGTGTCAGTAAAGCTTGCTTGGATCCAGGAATTGTCAGCATCTCAATCACACTATCGGCATTCTATTTTGGTACTTTTGGAAAGATGTACATAGTTGAAATATGGCATGTATAGGCTAGTTGTTTTCAATCATATTTGAGATGTGTAAATAGCCATGTGCTGTGGCTAGCTAAGTGTTGGTAATGTGCATGAGTGAATATGGTATTTGGTGCATATTTTGATATGGCATGATGGTAATGAATTAGCATATGAATGGTGAATTCAATGATGAATTAATGCCTTAGTGATTTAGTGAGGTTATGGATGATTTATACCTAGATTTACATGTAATTTGGTTGTATAAAATGACATGCTTAGAAATGAGATTCTATGTGATGATATGATGATTGTTGAACATGAAATTGGTTGCCAAATTGTGTGTATAAAGATGCTCAATTGTGCTTGTAGGATTGACCCATGTGGGTGGCATTTTGGCCTTGCAAATGGCCTAATTGAGCCACACGGTTGTGGCACACGGGCGTGCCTAGTGACCGTGGGGCTAAGTCAGTAGCTAGCCTAATAGCACACGGCCGAGACACGGGCGTGCCTAGTCGCCGTGAGAGAAAGTCAGAATATGGCCTAAGAGTACACGGCCTTAGCACACGGGCGTGCTGGGTGGCTGTGGGTGTAAAGTCAGATTTGACCATGGCCAAGGCACACGGGCGTGCTTGGTGGCCGTGGATGTGAGGTCAGATTCGACCACGGGGAGGACACACGGGGGTGTCCAGCTGCCGTGGGAGGCACACGGTTTGCCCACACGGGCGTGTATCCCTTGAAACCTAGAAAAGTTTTAAATTTCGAGTAGTTTCTGTATGTGTTTCGGTTTAGTCCCGACCCCTCCCTAGCATGTGTTTAAGGTCTTATACGCCTTAAAAAGGGACTAATTATTTATGTTTGATGTATTATGATGATGATTGACTTTGTGTCGTAAATGAGTTGCGAAATGATTCTATTGTCCGGTAATGCCTCTTAACCCTATTCCAGCGACGATTTCGGGTTAGGGGTGTTACATGGTATGTTATAAGTTATCTCATGTGCATTGCTTATGTGTTAAATGTGGATGAATATAGTATGTTTATCTTGTATATTCACTATAAGTATGATTATAAACATGAATTGCATGTGGTATTATGTCAAGATAGATGTTAGTTTAGGCTTGATTTTAATGCTTGATTTGGCTGGTATGTACATGCAAGTATTGGTGTAGATTGATGGCAAAATTGGGTGAGAAAATGAAGCTAATAAATGGCTTCATTTTGTTCAAACGGGTAGACACACGCCTGTGTGTCTAGGCCGTGTGTGACACACGGCCGAGTACATGGGCGTGTAGCCAGGCCATGTGTCCCCTGCACTTTAAATTCGAGAATACAGAATGCTCTGAATTGAGCACACTGGCAAAGACACGGGTGTGTGTCTCAGCCGTGTGGGAGACACGACCTAGAACACGGGCGTGTGTCTTGGCCGTGTGAAACCTGTACCTAATTCGAATTAAATTAATTTACCACACGGCCTAGCACACGAGTGTGTGGCATGGCCGTGAGGCGCAAGTTAGAGAGCACCCTAAATCGAACACGGCCTGTAGCACAGGCGTGTCCCAGGGTCACATGGGCGTGTCCCTTGGACCACACGGGCGTGTGAGCCGTGCACCCTAGAAAAGAAATTTTGAAATTTTACGAAAAATTCTTAGAGGTTCCGATTAAGTCCCGATTCGATTCTAGTACTCATTTTGGGCCTCGAGGGCCCATTCAATGGACAATAAGAAAAATTTGGAGTATAAATAGTATATTTAATACAAGTTACATGAGAATGTTCGGTGAACTCCGGTAATACTCTGTAACCCTGTTCCGGCGACAGATACGGATTAGGGGTGTTACAAGTTCCATGGAGTACTAGTGGCATATTAAGTCCACATTTATATGTAGTCAGTGCACTGCACCGGGAGTATTGTGGAGACTGGCGATTTTATCGCATTTTATGTTAAATGGCTAAACATCTACATTATGTTTATATGGTGGTTTAACCACATTGAGCACTGCTAGCGCTGTTTGGAGTTTGGCAGATGAGTCATGGGGAAAATCGTGGCGTGTAGTAGATGGTTAGGGTAGGAAATCATTTTTGTATTATGTTACGTTCATGACTCGTTCTAATGTGATATTGTTGCCATGACTATGATACATGGATTCTTGTGTGATTGATCTTAAACGTATGTTAAATGTACTTATTGATTAGACTCACACTGAGCTAGTTAGCTCACCCCATAATTGACAACCTTCTCAGGTAATGAACGAGACTAGGATTGGACATGGCATGCGGACGTATGACGAACTTCGGACTTAGTTTACATTTGATTTAAAGTTCCCTAAATTTATTTTGTTTTTGGACTGTAAAGCTATTTGAATTATGGTTTTTGTTTAATTCTATTTTGGGGTTTTTCATGCATGCATAATTTACATACTTTAAATTGATTTATAAGTATATTCTAAAATTGGACTAAGCATGTTACTTGGCTTAATAAATAATTGGATCTTTAATTGGTTTTTCGAAGTAACTAAGTTTAATAGGTTTTTTCAAAAGCAATGACAAGCAATGTGTTTTTATTAAAATCACGCCAATAATTACTATCTTGATTTAATAAAAGTTGAATTTATTAAATGAGTGTTCCCCCTAATTAACAAAGGTAACCATGGTTCTATTTAAAAGAGAGTGTTTTTGAGGTCATCAACCAGCGACAGGGTAGATTAGTAGCTTAGGTGTCCAATGTGACCTACACGATTTGACCATAACGTCTAGAATGGTTTGGAAAGTTACATTTAGTGGTACCAGAGCCTAGGTTCAAAACCTCGGACTGAATTTTTATTCTTTTCAAAAACAAGGCTACATACATGTATCCATAAAAGGGGAATTTTCGGGAAAAATAAACAAACCACAGTATTTTGAGAAAGTATTTCTTTCAAGAACTATGAAGTCCGAAGGTCCGATGCCATGCCTATAGAAACAATATTGAAACTTTAGAAAGACACTAGAGACTATTGCATAACATTTTAAAAGAAAGATCTGAGTTAAAAGTGTGATAAAAGATTGAACAAAAATACTGAAGATATTCTTACTTGGTAATTTTAGATTTCATAAAACATTGAAATGAATACCCATAGAATGATAACTCGTGGTAGGAGGGGTCGTAGAGGGTGACCTCCAATGGCTCCGTTTGAGTCGTCTGCGTCACAAGAGCCCATTCAGAATGTTGAGGCCAATGAGGCCATTAGTGAACCCACTACTGAGGGTGGAATAGGGGTAGTAAGAATTATGATAATGAATATGATGAGGATGATCTAGTAACACAAGCTTCGTTAAGGGCTATAAATCGGGTTGTTGGGGCCCAGTTGGTGGTGTTAGTCGAGGGACGATTGCTGAGAGGCTCTACTCAAGTGGGGCAGAGTTGTTCAAGGGTATTGCTGGAACTACTCTTACAGTGGTCAAGTACTAGATGGAGACCATTGAACGTATTTTGGATGATTTGGACTGCACTCTTGAGCAGAAACTTAATGGTGTCGTGTCCTTATTGAAGGATGAGGCATACAGGTAGTGGCAATCAATGGTTAGGGGTACGTTGCCAGAGCGTATTGGTTGGGCTTATTTTTAGAATACCTTTTAGGGTAAGTTTGTGGGTCCTTGCTTTATGGAGGCTCAACAATTGGAATTTATAGAGTTGGAACAAGGTGATATGACCGTTTTTGGGTATGAGGCTAAATTTTTAAGGTTGAGCCGTTATGCACCTAGTATGGTGGCATTTGAGCATGAAAAGTGTTTTTGTTTTCAGAAAGGTCTGAGGTATGACCTTAAGGTACAAGTAGCTCCACATTAGGAGCGTAATAAGCTTTTGATTAGTACTTAATTAACCCAACACAAGACACTAGGGTTTTGTTCTGCTCCATTTTCATTCTATTTGGTATTAAATTAATGTATTTTTGGGATGATGCGTAGAATGAAAGAAGGCACCAAATATTTGACACGATACTTAACACTGCTTCCAACTACTTATTTCTCCATGTGAAAACGCAACTCTATCACTGACACTAAGCTCTTTCTCCACCCTATTCGTTTAGTAAGAAGTGGCTTCTTCAGGTACTTCTTGTTGTTCCTTTTAAGAGTGTAAATTCCAAGCTTGCAAACACACCCACACTCATCTCTGACATCAAAATTAGTAGAAAAAGTAGGGAAACAATTCAAGGACTTGCTTGGGATCATCAATCGTTTCTCAATATAATATCAGCCTTCCTAAGTCTATTTAAGACAATTGTTGTTGATGATGAAATATGAGGAAACAATGGGGATTAATATGCAGAATCAAATTTTCCCAACACCTAGATTCCCAACCCAATAGACTAGTCCAGAGCCTAAACATAAGTGCCTTAATTACTAAGTTTCCCAAGTTTTTCTTTTCTCGATTTTCCTGCGATTTTTGTTTTATGTAGTCCAAGATCACAAATCTAATTGTAAATTTTAGTAGAAAAACACTGAAAAGATCTATCATTCGGCAGTGTCTAGCGCAGTTTTCTTACAGTTTCTGATTGCAACTCTTGTTTATCCTTTTTCCTTTCTGCTATTCCAAAGTCAATGTCTTAACTAGCAATGTTCATAAAACCAAAGTTGTTGGAATAAGTTCAGATCGGCTGAAATATCAGTTTGAGAAAAATGGTTTTGACTTGTAAATTAATACGTATTTATTGAATGGAGTTGAAAAATTGATTAAACTAAGTTTTTTTATTTATATAATTTTTTAATAATTTATTTAATCAAATCGGACTAATTTTGTAACAACCCTCAGCCGTGATACGAGCAATTAAAAATATATTTCAACGTCCTTGGATGATTCAGGTTACACATGTATTCAAATAGAGTAACCGAGTCGTCGATGGACTGGCTGCAACGACATTTTCAAGACCTCTAGGCCCAAATAAAATTCTTCAAAGGCTACATAATGACTGCTCTAGAATGACTTGGCCTCGTCTAGTCTAGTTATAGTTTTAACCTTCTTATTGTCTAAAAAAATGATAATATGTATTTTTTTGTTATCATTTTTTTCTAAAAATATCCTTTTCAACTCATTATATTGGATTTAATTTTTTGTTAAAAATGTGATAAGTTATTGTACTTTTGTAAATTTAGAATTTAGTACTTATATTTTTATTTTTAGGAGTTTAGTCCCTTTACCTTTCAATTTTCAAATTTTATGTCAATTATTAACCTGTTAAAATTATTTTGTTATATTCAGGTTCATTACAATATCATTTTTTTTAGTTATATTACTATTAAGTGAATATTTTTATGTTAGGTAAAAGAATAGATGATTAAATTATGGTAAAGAGATTAAATGTAGATTTTGGGTAAAAAATCTGAGAAAAGGATAAGTTTAGAAAGTTCCAAAGAGGCCAACCTTGTCCTATCTGGCACGTATTCGCGCGATGCTTGCCAAAAATAAAAACCCATGTAACGTATGCTGACGCGCGTTCCAGAGACAAACCGTTCAAAATTGTAAGCTGCAAGTGCAAGGAAAGTGTAGGTGGTTTCGAATTTTGATTTAATGAATAATTATATATATGAATTTTAATTTAATGTAATTATACATGTGAAATTTTTAAATATATACTTGAAATTTTAATTTTGATTTAATCTTACACATTTAAATAAACAAATTCATCAATTTATTTTTATATTGGATAAATATAATTATTTATGTATGCAATATATAAATATAAAATGATATTATATCAATAATTATGTTAATAATTTACAAAAACTGGATCAGATCAAAATTTTATGTATAAAATTACACAAAATCAAAGTTTATATATACAATTATATATTAAATCATAATTTATGTATAGTTTTCATATTTATCCATTTCTTAAACTTTATAACTCTTGAATTTGGTAACGTGCATTTAGTTACTACTTTTATGTATTAGGTTGAAAATTTACTTTTGGTTAATGAAATAGTGAAACGTTTTTAAATATTTTAAAATTTTTAGGGAATTCGGACAGATGTAAGTCCAAATGCATAAGAATTTGGATAGTTACTTATCTAGGTTGATTCTAAACATGCAATTTTAGTAATTTTATATTTTAATTAAAATATGCTCCAAGTCCATATATTGTAAATTTGGAATTTAATCATTCTACTTTTATTTTCAAGAATGTAATTCTTAAATTTCTCATACTTCAAAATTCAATTTTTATAATTTAATAATTTAATAGAGATGAATTCCTCAAACTTCAAGTAAAATAAATAAACGAAGAGATAATAACTTAAAAGCACATTTTAAACTTATATTTTTTATAATTTCAAAAATTAATAATATAAAAATATTTTTTAAAGAATATTTTTGTAATTTTTCAATAATTTTTTTCATGAATTGATAAATTTTAACTTTTTAGGAAATTTTTATCATAATAATTTAAGAGTAAATTAACCCAACACAAGATGCTGGTGCTCTGTTTTGCTCTGGTTTCATTTTACCTTATAGGCCCTGAATATAAAAGCTGTGGATTGTTTGTGTGGGATGATGAGTTTGATCAACAATGGGCGAAAAGGCAGTAAAGCTAAACGCAATCACAAACTATGAAATGCTTCAAAATCAGCGGTGGAAAGGTTAACTAATCAGTGTACTTACAAAACATTTTTAATCAAGAGATTATACAATATCATTTGAAACCTCGCCGGGAAATGGTTTATGAGCAAAAACGGCACCAAATACTTTAACAGCTTTCTGCACAGTGACACGATACTCAACACTACCGTCAGCTTGTTGTTTATCCATGTAAAACGCAACTTTATCATCAATACTAAGCTCTTTCCTGCAAACGAACTCTCGCCATCCCTTGGTAAGAACTGGCTTCCGATACTTATTGTTGCTTTTACGAGTGTAAATTCGGAACTTCCAAACACGCCCACGCTCGTCTCTCACATCAAAATCCACCATATGCTCATTCCCACTTAAAGCAGGGAAACAGTTAAGGGACATGCTTGGGATCGTCATTCGCTTCTCAATATCAGTCTTCCTAAGACGCTTTGAGACGATGGTTGCCATTGATGAATAACCTCAAGCTTTTTTTTACTTCAGCGAGAAGGAACGATGAGGCTTAATATAGAGAGAAAAAAATGCCTAGTTTCCTCCTGTGGGTACCGGGGCGCTCGATTTTCCTGCCCAACCGCGCGATTTGTATTATATTTCGTCCAGGATCAGAGGTTTATTTAATTATAAAGTAGTAGAAAAATGGGTGGAAAGATTTTCTCAGTTGGCGAATGGCGATGGGTAGCGCGATATTGCTACAGTTTTTTTTTTTTTTTTTGTGACTCGCGTTTATCCTTTCTATTCAAAAGTCAATATCTTAATGTGCAAAGTTATATTTAATAGATTAAATAAAGTGAATCTTCTTTTGTATGTAAAATTAATATTAAAATGATTTTATATCATTTCAAATATTTTTTCAATTAATATTTTAACAATTCAACAGTTATATTTCATATTTTATTTATATAAATCATGCATATTGTTATATATCAGTGATCACCAACACGAATCTTAGATAGAATCTGGGTCGCCTACCCACAACCCGGATCACCAGACGATTGAGTGTGAGACAAATCATGAGAGGATAACGATGGGAGCTCGCGGACCCAGCTCACAAGGAGAGTTCGCATGAACCAAGGGAAGGTCGCGGTCTCAGTTTGGATAAACTCAAAGAGCTTGCAGAAGGGAGACCGTGTGGTTTAGCAACACCCCAGAGTGAAAACACATATCCAACATGCCTAAGGTCCACTCAAAATGTTAGTCTTAGGTCATAGAACAGTGGGGTCATGTCGTGAACAGTAACAAATATGTATAAATATCTGAATGTTTTTATTAATAAGATACGAGAGAAAATTACTCAGCACATATCAAATTTGATATAAATTTAAAATTTCTAATTATTTGTTTTATGTAAAAAGTTTTTGTTGTTCAATAAATATTAATTCATATAATGAATCAGTTTGAAATTTTACATGACAAATACAATTATATTAATAAATTTAATGATTGAATGATTAAAATATTAATCATACTTGTCTTCCAAACATGGGACCTACCTTGTCCTGTCCGGCGAGACTCGGTGGTGTTCTTAGAGATCTAGCAATGTATTCGCGCGATGTTTGCCAAAAAAGAACCCATATTGTGCGACGTGCGTTCAGAATTGGAAGATCAACAAATTTGTATGATTGTTTTGGTGAAAAGCTTTTGTATGCAGTTGCAGACTAATGGGGTTGGAGAAAACAAGAAGCGGGTATTGTCAAAAGAATTTTACGTAAGCATATCAATAGGAATATTACCCTTTTCAGACCCATCAATCTTTAAGTTTGTAGTGAATCATTCTAAAGGGACCCAAGCGATACATGTGAAAATAGATGATTAAAAATTTCTTGTAAAATAATTTTAAAAAAAATTTAAGTCTCCAATAAAAACTGCACTCGATTGGGTTTTAATCAAAGTTAGGAAATAAATTAAACCCTTAAAATCAGTTTTTATTGGTCAAAACCCTTTACGATCCGTTAAAAAACAATTAAGAAATCAAATTAGTGCTGAAAACCATACTCATCTACTTTGTCACCATTTTCCACCTTAGTTGCACTTCAACAAAACAAATAATTTTAATGGCTTATTATTTTTTATTTGAGTGTGATTTTTAATTAAAAATTAATTATTTTAGGATATCTTTATTTTAACATTTAATTCATATTTTTAATGACCAAACATATTTTTATAGTGGAGTGACAAGAATGTGAAATTAACTTAATGGGAGTGACTAAATTAACAAAAATAATTTGTTGACTAAAATAAGAACGTGTTAAAACTTGAGTAACTATTTGAGAAGTTTACCCTTAATAAAATGTTGAGCCAATAAGGAGCATACGAGCCAACAAACCAATAACGGAAGCCACATTAGCATGGAAGTAATAGTTCATTCATACCCGATATCAGGTTTCGATCCTCAAGTTCGCCTCTGTGGTAGTATAGTGTATGGATATATGAGTTTGAACTTGTATTGTATAAGAAATTATAGAGAAAGAAGATTAATAGTTGGTTATGCTTATTCTACGACGTCATTTCTATTTTCTCAATCTCCAAATTCTCTCTTATTTTTTTGTCACCTTTTCTATATTTTTCCTTAATTCTATGAATTTGAGTAATACAATTCTTTCTTTGGATTGTTGAGCTCTATTACTCTTCTCATGTTTTAATGGCAGAAAACACTTTATTGGTACTTTCATTAAGTCATCTACACAACTGGCAAATGATACTCGTCTCTGTCAAATATATTCAAGAGCTTCAAAGTTGCTAATCAAATTGAATGATGTTGTTTGCAAGAAACAAAAAGCAAATAGATTTGTCAAATCTATCGATGTACAAAGAAAAAGATATACCAAGTATAAGTGTGAGCCAGATCAAATTAAATTTGGGTAAGATTTATATATGGTATCTATTTGAAATATATGCTTCAAATCTTATTCAAATGACTTATATTTGAAAATTCTAGTGTGTGTACCACTTGTCACACTAGAATTTTAGTGGAACTCTAAGTTTTCTTATTAAAATATTATTTTCTTATTCTAGCAAAACTCTTGTGATTTTTTATTCTATATAAGGATGGGTTAGTCGAAAACATAGAATATTGTGACAAAGATACTTTACTGAAATTTAGTGAAAATTTATTTAGATTTGAATAAATTTTATTTTTCATAAGTACTCAAAATACTAATTTGTGAGATTATAATTGCTATTTCTTTGGCAACTATAATTCAAACTTGTGGCTACAATTTTTTACTTTGGTTATCATGGAGAATGGTGGAGAATATCATTTGGTCAAAAGTCAAAAAGGTTTAGTCACTAGATCTAGATTTTGATAAGTTTCCCTAGTTCGAAAATACAAGTACTAAATTTGATGAGATTTATTACTATAGATATCACATGGAGAGATAGAGGATAGCGTAGGAATAGCATGAAAAAGTCTTAGGACTTTCCAATCAATTTGAATTGATGTTTGACTAAACAGAACTTTTATTAGAGTATTCTTCTCTATTAATCTAGAACACTTTCATGTTTAGAAAGTAGGCTCCAAATTGAAATATCAAACTAAAAGAACTCTAATTATGGTTTTTTTTATTTTCTCTCTTAGTTGGCCACACCTAAAAAATACTAAACCCCCGATTATAGTTACTTAGATATAGACTACATCTATATCTGTTTATTTAGCTTGATCACTTTTATCTCAAGGTTGTATTGTATTTTTAATAATAAAAATCTTATATCATCAATGATTAAATGATTTATCGTACAGAAAACAACCAATGACCTTGTCAATACTTTTTAAGAGGATACCACTAACTCTTTATTTGAGCTATGGTTCACTATCTACTAATGAAGTTATATCATGCATAAATTTTACATACTTAAAAGGACCAACATTTTATCGTGATAGATGATGTCGATGCTACCAAACTTGATAACCTTTTTACTCGGGGCGGAGTGGGGGTTATTTTTGCTGTCAACATAGCAAATACAGGTTTGGTGAGCATGCCTCCTTGTTTCAATGCAATGGCGGCAGTAGGGAACTAGCAGGAGCTTCTACCTCCTTTAAAACTTATAAAGTTTTAAATTAATAAATGATAAAATTACACTTTATTCTTTTAAAAAATTATAAATATAGAAGTTATTAAAAGGTTTAAGGGTATAAAAAGCCCTCAAACTTTTTCAAAAAAAGCAATTAAGCCCTATTTCTTTTTTGCACTCAATTGCCAAAATACATAAAAAAAAATAATCCTTTAACCGCAAACTTGAACAGTTGACTGTTAAAGTTAATTACCCTTAACTTTTTTCAATTAAAGCCATCCCGTGTCACAACCATGGCGTGATATGTGGCAAAAAAATTATAAAAAAGATTTATAAAAATTATTGAACTTTAATAAAAAAAAATTTAAAATTAGAAAAAAATATAAAAAATTGTAAAATTTATAGAAAATTATAAAATGCATCAAAAAGGCCTTTTAATCATTAATTTTAACTGTTGACCATTAAAGTTAATGACCCCTATTTTTTTTTCAGTTAAAGCCATCACGTGTCGCAACACAACGTGGCATGTGGCGAAAAATGATCAAAAATAAAAATCAATAAAAGTTATAGAAAAATTATAAAATGCTTCTCTTAGTACGATAATTTTTATAATTTTTTTATGAATTTTATATTCTTTACATTTATTATAATTTTCTTACGACTTTAGAAAATTTACAATTTTTATATTTTTTTCTAATTTTAATAAAATTTTAATATTTTAAATTTACATTTTTTTATAACTTTTATTAATTTTTTTATTTTTTATCATTTTTTGCCACATGTCACGTTGTGGTCATGACATGTGGTGACTTTAACTAAAAAAATTAGGAGCGGTTAGCTTTAACGGTTGACTGTTAAAGTTAACAGTCAAAGGGCATTTTTGATACAATTTGGTAATTGAATGAAAAAAAGACATGGGCTTAATTGTTTTTTTTTTTTAAAGATTGAGGGTCTTTTTTTTAATACATTTTAGCAGTTCAAATACCTAATTGAGTGAAAAAAAAAAGAGTAGGGGCTTAATTGATTTTTTTTTGAAAAAATTTAAGAGCTTTTTTTATGCATTTTAGCAGTTCAAATACCTAATTAATTGCAAAAAAAATGAGTTTAATTATTTTTTTTGAAAAAGTTCAAAAATATTTTTTTATGCAGTACCCAATTAAATAAAAAACTTAATTAAAAAAATTAAAAAAAATTCACCTTTAAACTTTATTAAAATAAGCAACAATTATAAAATGATACAACTTAATTTCAAAGTTAGCGGTGTTTGGATTTGTTTGCTATGGTTCACTTTTGTTTCTAAATGCTTGCCTTAATGGTTCTTTAATTGTCCATTATTGTGTGCCTTTGCGATGCGATAAGGGTACCGCACGAGTGCGCGCGATTTCTTTAGTCTCTTTTCCCCGACAATCACATTGATAATGTCCGTTCCCATGACGACAAATAAACGTATTAGTATTTTGTTGATAAACACACACACACAAAAAAAAAAAAAACATAGCTGTCTAATCGGAATGAACGGCTGATCCAAAAAACAAATAAACAAAATTAAAAGTTGCTTTCGAGTCCTGCAACTTCTTCAAATTAAACATTTAGCTATACTGCGCAACCTTAGCAATCTCGCAACCTAACAATCGCGCGATCGAACATCAGACTTTCCAGAAGGCATATACCAAGACGGTAATGTGACAAAATCATATGGAGACATGTCAAGTGGGCCCTTTTTCACTTCACCATAAAAAATAAAAGTGGGTTTTTGTTGTTTCTGTAATTTTCTCGAACGCTGTTGAGCGATCGTCTCCGACTAGCTATGGCATGACTGGTGGCGAAAATATCAAGCAACATTATTGCTTGATTTTGACCTTAGCCTTAGGCGCTTAAATTTAAACGAAACGGTAACAAAGAGAACCGGCATGTCGAACAAAAAAAAAAGAGCTTGTTAGCAATGTGAACTGAAACAATGTTGAGTTGGGAGGCAAAAACACAGATTCAGCAACTCTGGGATTTGATATCGTTAGGGGATGATGTTTGCACAGCGGCTACCAAGGCTAAGTCGTTCAAGAAGGAAGTCTCCAATTTGGTATCGTTAGTTAATCGACTGTCGCAAATGCTGAAAACCCTGCTTTGTTTCGTTACTTCACCTCATACTTCCCTTTACTTGCGCCCACTTCATTGCATAGTCGCCGAGGTTAAGGTTGGCTTTGAGCACGCCCTCTCCATTGTCCACAAATGCAAGCGCGGAAACCTGTTGTGGAAACTCTTCACTACCTGCAGCAATGCAACCCAATTTGTGGAGCTCTTCAACTGTTTAAATGCTTCTATCAGCGATATGGAATGGCTGCTTTCCATCTACATGCCCCAAAGTTGCTCGACACCGACGTACGAGAAACCAGTTAAGGTTAAGGTGTGGTCTTGCATCGCCGCCGTCAAAATGGGGCGTGCATTGGAAGATCGCGTCCAGGCGGTGAAACAACTGGCATCACTTGCTGAGCAAAACGATGAGTATAAGAACATTATTTATGAAGAAGACGGAGTACCGTCTTTACAAAAGCTTTTAAAAGAGAAGATATCTTTGGATGCTCAAATCATGGCTGTCAAAACACTTTGCCTTTTAGCTAACGAGAAGGAGAGGAAAAGGGTTATTATGAAGGAAATGGTTTCTACAATCTTAAGTCGTTTATCAAGAACATCAGCGACGTCTGATCAAATTCAAGCAGCCAATTTGGTTACCGGCATTGCAGAGCATAACCCAGAATTGAAGGAATACGCTTTAATCAAAGAGAATGTGATATGGCAGCTGGTTACATTGTTGTCACCTGCAGGTGATACTAAACCGAATCCGAAATTGAAACTTAGTTGTTCCAGGGCTTTATGGATGCTTGTTCAAGGGAGCATTTCAAATTGTAAGACATTGACGGAGACAAAAGGAATGCTATGCTTGGCTAAGTTGTTGAAAACGGAAAAAGATGAATTACAATACAATTGCTTAATGATTATAAGAGAAATCACAGCCATTGCTGAATCAAGTAATGAATTTAGACATTCCACCTTTAAGAGTTCTTCTCCGGCTGCAAAGGCAGTTGTCGATGAGCTATTGAGGGTAATCAAAGAATTCGACAACTTGAAACTGAGAATTCCGGCAATCAAGTCAGTCGGTTCATTGGCAAGGTCTTTTTCAGCGAAAGAGTGCCAAGTAATTAGTCCACTGGTGGCCCGACTAGGCGATATGGACCGGGAAGTTGCAATGGAAGCTTCTATTGCTTTGCAAAAGTTTGTCTCCCCAGATAATTACCTCTTTTGCGAGCATTCGAAGTCAATAATCGAATCGAACGGCGTACCATTGTTAATCAAGCTATTACTTGACGATGGTGATGAAAAGTTACAGTGCCATAGATTAACTCTCATCTGCTATCTTGCAAAGCACGACAGCAATAGCAATGTATTGATGAAAGAAGGAGCATTGACAGCTCTTCAAACAACAGCTCCGACAGTCATGGCCCAAGACCCTGAGTTAAAACAATTGGTGTCCCAGGCCATATGCAAACTACAATCCAGCAAAGCAGACAAGCACCAAGAATTAGAAAACTCGCGAGGCATTAAACGGTTTATTACAGAACAGGGTAAAGCAGTTGTCGATTTGGTACGAGGTTTGAAGTTAAAGTTAGAGAGCAAATGTGTTGGAGGGAGAGTAAATATGCAACTCCAGGGTTATTGGAAATCATATAAAAAGAAAATTTCAGGTGCAATACGTTCATTGAGGATGAGGAGAAGGTGGAGGCTTGTGAAAGCTAAAAGCGTGGAACTGGCATTAACTCTAAGATCAGTGATTGAGTATTCAGGGAAAAGGGTAATAATAAAGGAGATGGCATCAAAGCTTAGGGTGGTGAAGAGAATTGTTAAATCAATGGATAAAAAAGAGATTAGAAGAAAATTCGGTTTCATCATACATAAAATTTTTATATCTGTAATATCTATATGTTACTCATTAACATAATCAACTCACTTTTTTTTAATTTTTTTACCAATCTTTTTCTTTTCTTTTTTTTTTCTCTATTTTTTCAATCTGTAAATGAAGTGGGTTTTCGATCGGAATTAGGTACAATACGATGCGTTTAGTTTTCTTTTTATCTTATGCTATAGTATTGTCACAATATTTAATATTATCATCACCGCTATTCTTATACTAACAATAACTAAAAGTCCCATCCATCCAAACTAAACCTGTAAAGAAAAATGAAAAATGTCAAAAGGAATAAGCTCGGTTCGATTAGATAGAAAAAAAAAATATCAAATTTCAAGTAAAACAAATCGAGTTATTTAAGTCAACTCGAATTCTTTTTTTCCAATTTCGAGTAAACTGAATACCAAATTATAATGCTTTACATTTTTACCTCAAACCTTTTTACTTTCCTCCCAAAACTTTTACTCCCTTTCATTTTCTGCCAAAACTTTTAGTCCCCTCCCATCCCACCTCGTTTACACTAAAACCATTTTCCCCTCTTTTTATTTTTGAATATTTTTTCCTAAAATTTTACTCCCTTCATTTACTTTCCCACTAAAAGTTCACTCCTCCAAAACCCCCCCAAAAAAATTTATTTTCCCCTTAAACTTTTACTTTTTACCCTTTACCTCAAATTAAAAATCAAAATTATCCAAAACAAATCCCTAAACTTAAATAATAATAATTTTATTTATATCTACTATTTATATTATTAAATTAAATTTCATATTCTGTACTATTTATATTATTGAATTATTTTAATCATATTGAATCTTCATAAATTTATGTTAAAATTGAATTATTGATGATATCATAAAATATTCGTGTTAAAATTTTATGTTGATATTAATTTCACATGTTACCTTTAAAATAAATTTTATTAAAAAAACACATTTTTTTTACATTTAATATATTTTTAATTTCAAAATATATAGTGATAAGAATCAAAAGATAATTGAAACAACTAAGCAAACAAATAAGCTAACCCGTATATAAAAAATTAATAAATAAATTTTGAGGGGATGAAAGTTAATAACAAATTTTATTATGGTGGGCAAATTTGATTACGGTGGGTGATAGTGGTTATAAGGACCCAAAGTCATTTTTTTAATTTAACTTAAACAAATATATTTGATTTGATTCGATTCAAATTCTATCTCACTCGATTCGATTCGAGAAAATTTTAAATCGAGTTAAGATAATAAAATAAGATTCACCAACTCGATTAACTCAAAATTTTTCATTCAATTCGATCGAACGATCACCCCTATCTTAATCCTTGCCATTTTTAACACTTCTTTTTATGATGATTTAATTTCTAAAATGCTCTGATTGAAACCTCTAGTTTCTAATTCATATGATGATCAAGTAGGGAGAACAAGATACTCATCATTAAATTGTTAAAGTTTTATATTAAATTAATTTTACAACAAGATACTCATCATTAAATTGTTAAAGTTTTATATTAAATTAATTTTACATTATGTATATGAAAAATTATTTAAAATATTAGTAGTAGAGATATTTATGGATTGGATTGAAATTTGATTTAAAATTAATTAAACCCAACTTAGGTTGGTTTAGCTCACCCAAATGATATGTTTTATTATTTAAAAATTATTAAAATTATTTTTATTCAAATTTAATTATAAATATTTAAATATTAATATAGTTATATATATTTAATTTTTTTATTAATTTTGAATAGTGAAATAGGTAAGACTAAAGCACCCTAACATTAAAAGCTTAAGCCAAGTCCAGTCCAAAAATGGATCAGGTCAACTGAGTCGCTGTTCATGGGATGGGGCAACCAGCCCGGTTCGAAGGCCTATTCGAAAAGTGAGAAGGTTTGGATAAAAATATAGGCCCAAAAAATGGATTTAGGCACAAAAAAAAATAATGCAATTTAAAAAAAGGGTTGAGCCTTGGGTAAGGCATTTTTGGCTCAAGCTCGGCCCGAATTCATAAAAGGACAAAAAAATCTGTTATTTTTCATTTTTTTAATGTTATTTTCTTATTATTTTCTCCCTATTTTGCTACCATTTCACTATTATGTTGCTACTATTTTGTTGTTATTGTTTAGATACTGTATAACATAGAGGTGCCCATGGGCCAGGTTGGGCCTAACAAAAAATTTAGGCCCATTTTCTAGGCTCGGCCCTAAAAATGGACCTAAAATTTTGTCCAAGCTCGGCCCGGATAAAAACACTAAAACCCGAGCCCGGTCTTCTCGTATTAATATTTTTTAATATTATTTTTATATAATTTTTAAAAAATATATAATACATCAAAAATACTAAAAACATTAAAATAAATGTTCCCTAACAAATTGAAAATAAATTAAAAAATATGTATACTTAAATAACACTAAAATAAAAATGTAACTTAACAAGCAAATGTGAAAAATAGTAACAAAATTAACAATGAAACAGGAGTTATACAATATCCAAATAATAAAAACAAAATAGAAGCAACATAATTTTGAAATGGTAGCAAAATAGAGAAAAAACAACAAGAAAATTGTAACAGCCCAATTTACAGTGGTGTCGGAAACAGTGGTTCGAGACTGCTAAATTCGATGAGTGAGTTCGAAAATTTTATTATTTAGTATTTATAAGTTAAATGTAATTTTAGGAAGACTTTTGAAATAGTGATTTGTGTTTTAGAAGAAAGTATTAAGTTAAGTGGTTTTGAAAACGAGGTATCGAGACCTCGATTTTATAAACCGAGCCGTAAATATTTTTATAAATATTTAAGTAGTGTCATTGAGTTAGTATTAAAGTTTTGTTAGAAAATTTTAATGTTTTGTAGTATTAAAGTTTTGTTAGAAAATTTTAATGTTTTGGTAGTTAATTAAATAAAAAGGACTAAATTGAAAAAGATGCAAAACTTACTAATTAGAATAAATAGTGATCATATGGCTTGATAATTAAATAAGGGAGGACTTAAGGAGTAATTATGCCCAAAATAAATGGGTGGGGCGGCAGGTAAGTAGGAAATAATAAAATAATTAAAATGGATGGCAAAATTGTAAATTTATATGAAATTAAACTTAGAAATTGAAATTACAAGAGAATTCTAGACATTTTCTCTTCTAAAACTTCAGCAAAACGCCATAGGAGGGTTTCTTAAGCTGATTTTCATACTTTTGCTCCAAGTGAGTTCAATTCTGGTTTATTTCTTGAGACTTTTACAATTAAGTCCAACTATCTATTTCATTAGTTTTTCATTTTATTAGTAATTTTGAAAGTTACCATTGATGAGTGTTGAATGTTTGTGATGAATTAACATGGATTTAGAGCTTTAATTTTATTATATGATGATTTCATCAAGTGATTTTAATAGAAATTGATTTTAGAACCAAATTGTGAAAAGATTTAATATTAGGGTTTGATACTAAAATTCTGTTGATCAAAGGTTGTATGGTAGCTTAGAATAATTAGATAATTTGTCAATTGAGAAAAAAAAATTAGCTCATTTGATAGGTTAATTAGTGAGGGACTAACTTGCAAAAATTGTAAAAATTAGGGTAATTGTATAATTTCAAAAATTGAAGGGTATTAATTGTGAAGTACATTAGAATTGAAATATATGCTAATGAATGAATAATTTTATATTTTAGATCAAGAGCCCGTAGATAATCGTGAAAAAAGGAAATTAACAGAATAGTCCCTGAACTACTACAAATTTCACAATTTAACTCAGGTAAGTTCGTATGGTTAAACTTTAATTTCAAATGTTAAATTTATGAATAATATTATGTATTTATTCATATCATTTGTTGAAAATAAAATTACTGTTAAAGTTATGAAAATTGAATTAAATGTTCGAAGCGAACGAAACGCGGGATTGAGTATAATCGTTCAGTGCAAAAGAGGAATTGACGGTAATTACCCAAGTAAACCGAGGTTCAGCATTTGTTGCGAACTTTCGTGTTTACTTTCCGTTTAGCTCTCATGAGCTTCAGTTAACTTATATTAATGGGTTTCCGTTTAGCTCTTTTGAGCTTCAGTTGAACCCTTATGGGTTTTCGTTCAGCTCTTATGAGCTTCTGTTCAACCCTTACGGGTTTCCGTTTAGCACTTATGTGCTTCTGTGCAGCCTTCGGGCTTCTGAATACAATGTACTCATATTCGTAAGACGTTTTCTAATTTGACAAGGGTTGGTAAGTGACATATAGAATTAATGTCTGAAGATTTAAAGTTTTTATTGATAATGAGCTGAAATGAGTGAATTCATCAATTGAAGTTGTGGTTGGCAGGAATAGTATATTAAATGATTTACTTAAATGAATTATTATAGAATATTCGGTAAGATTTATGTTTAAAAGTCAACGAACTTATTAAGCTTCGTTAAGCTTACTTGTTTGTTTAATGTCTTTGTAGATTAACGTGAGATCGGGGGGTCGGATCAACACATCGAGTCACACTATCCAACTTACTCCGGTAGATTTTGCTATACATACTATGGTTTAAATGGCATGTATAGGGATTGAAATGGTTGTGTAAATGTCAAGATTTACATCTTGTTTATGTATCAAGTCAACTTATTTATGCATGATATTGACATGTTTGGTACAAGTGTTGGTGTGGTTAATAGATGAATAATTCCTAGGTATAGTAATGAATGAATTTGGTAAAACATGTTGATATAAGTAGTTACATGTGTGAATTGTTTTATGTTCTAATTAGAATGTTAGAATATATGTGATAATATGACCATATTAAAGTTAGGTATTGGTTGTTTGAAGATCATGTTATGGCTTATATGTATGAAATTTGAGGTGTGTAGGTTGAAGTCAAGAATGGGTGAGAAAAGAGGCCATAAAATGGTTTATTTTCATCCACACAGGCAGAGACACGAGCTTGTTTCTCAGCCGTGTGTGACATACGGCCTAACACATGGGCATGTGGTCTTGCCGTATGTCCCCTGCATCTTAAAATTTCAAAACAGAATGCTCAGGTTTTTGCACACGGCCTAGCACACGGGCGTGTGGCTTGGCCGTATGACCCCTGCACCTTTCACACGGCCTAGCACACAGGCGTGTGGTTGGCCATATGACCCAAGTCAGGGAGTTACACAGGTATGGACACGGGTTGGGACACAGCCGTGTGCTTCACATCGAATGCCCACACGGCCTAAGACACAGGCGTGTCTCCTGGCCGTGTGAGCCACACGGGCGTGTATCCCCTGCTCTTAAGAAAATTTTTGAGATTTTGGAAAAAATTCCCTGAGTATCCGGTTTAGTCCCAATTCACTTCTAAGGTGTATATTGGGCCTCGAAGACTCATACAAGAGACAATATGAGTATTTTATGATTGGTTTTAGATATGTTTATTAAATGTTATAAAACGTTTGTATTTATTTTGTAAAGTTCGATAATGCTTCGTAACCCTATTCCGGTGACAGATAAGGGTTATGAGTGTTACAAAAATAATAAAAAACAATAAAAAAATAACAAGTTTTTTTTTTATATTCGGACCGAGCTCAAGCCAAAAAAGCCTTACTCGAGGCCCTACCCATTTTCTAAATGGGTCTTATTTTTTTTGTCTAGACCCATTTTTCGGGTCTATATTATTACCCAAACACTCCCACTTTTCGAGCGGGTCTTTAAGCCGGGCCACATGGATAGGTCTAGTATAACACTTGTTTTGTTATTATTTTAGAGGCATTTGCTTGTTAAGTTGTATCTATCTTAGTGTTAATTAAAAGTATACATATTTTTAAAATTTTATTTTCAATTTATTGGAAAATATTTATTTTAATGTTTTTATTATTTTTGATGTATTATATATATTTAAAAATTAATACTGACGAGTTGGGTCGGGCCTAGTAAACAGGCCAATTTTTTTTATTGAACTTGACTCGAACTCAGCCCGGCTTGACCCATAAACACCTCTAAGTGGAACGAAATACTTAACCTATGAACATATTTAAATGCCAGTAAAATATTTAAAAAATAAAATATGTGACATATTTAAACGTTTTTATATGTCAAAAAAAAATTTCGCTAAAAGTATATCAAATGTTATATAATATGATACATTAATAGTAAATTTTAATATATAATTATATATGTTGATGTTATGTATATGATTAAATGAGTTAATTGTTAGTTGGTAGCATAAAAATTAATACTAAATCAGAATCATTCATACGAGTCGCAAAATGAAGAAAAGAATGAATGTAAGGTAAGATTTTGTGTTATATTCTTATATGGGCAATAGAAAGCATATTTTTATGGCGAACTGTTTATGGATTACGTCCAATGTGAACGTACTCCGATCCTTGGCCCCACCAACTAATCCCCATTGGTCTCATGACGTATGAACAACATTAGAAAAAGTTTAAAGTCCACATATACACACATTCACACCTGGCGAGCTTTAAGAATCGGTGGGCTAGAGACTAGAGGCCGGTGGATGAAGTACACTTGGCGTTATCTCCTTGATTGTTGATTTATCGGCTCGACCTCGTGAACCCCTTGTATGTATATAAGCTGATTGTACCGGGAAGTTCAAGACCTTGAGCAGACAATCTCGTCCCATTATATATTAAGTACTGGAATTTTCACACACCATGGCTGAAGCTATAAAGCTCTTCTCCAAGTTACTGGCTGACACTGATACCAGAAAAAGGCTGGCGGTCCCGGCAAAAATCTTGCCTGCCTTGCCAGATTTTAATGGAAGCTATGCGGTGAAACTTCACCTTATGTATGGGACAAAGGCGTGGCCGATTGTCTGCTCTGTCCGCAAAAATGGGTACAAGAAACCGGTTTTCTCCGGTGGATGGAGAAAATTTGTTATTTGCAACAATTTCAGGGTTGGGGATAAACTCACGCTGTACAAAGTGAATGATATTGATGAAGCGGGATCTTCTTACTATAAGGTTGAAGTGGAGAAACCAGCCAAGCCATCTGGGGATATTTCTCTGAATCATCCAGTTGATAATGGAACCACTGGAAGTGGCACATACCCCACGAAGGTCCCCAACTTCGAATGTGAGAAAAAGCTATTGTTTAAGGACGCCGATGCACCAATCAAAGAGGAGGGAGCTCCTTTCATGGAGCCAGCTTATGATGCTGCGCCAGTCCCTTTCGCTAGTCACGTTGTTTCCAAACCACCGTGCAGGGTATTTGGTATCGACTTGAGTGAGGAAGGGAGTAGCGAAGCTCAATTCAAGACTGAAATGAAGTCCAGTGGCATTACCATGTGCCTGGGTGGTGAACCACCACTCCACTCATCATACTATATGATCAAAGAAGAGAAAGAAATAAATTTCATTGGCCCGGCCTATGGCATTGGCACCAGTGAAGCATGTTGCAGAAGTGGTACCCAAAGGCATAGCTTGAACTTGGCTCCACATGCGGAAGAAATGAATTTGGATTTGACTTTGGCACCGATGTCCATTGTGGAAACCATGGTAGGATGTTAAGAGAGCTACAGCAGCATGACGGATTGCTTAGACTGGTATATGTTTAATTTTTAAAATATTTTAATTTGGATTGGAGATGATTCATTATAGTTCATTGGGTGTCAGCACTAAAAAAGCCTCATAACACCCAAGACTTTCCAGGTCGTTGACTTTGTTTTCTTTATCCTCCGGTGGATCCAACTCTAATACCAGGTCGTCGGCCCTTTCAACAACCCGTATATATGGAGAGCTAAATAACTGTCAGGTTATTTCATCCTAATCAGCTAGCCTGCGAGTTCTTTATAGAAATTGTGTGTTTAAACATTTTAGCTGTTTATTTTGCTATTAATTCTTGGTTCTTTATAAAGTAAATTTTATCTTCTACTTCATGAACACTGAAAATTTAATTTAATTGAATAATCCCAAAGATTAAACCAAAGTATCAATTAACAATTTAATTAAATTGTAAAATTTCATAAAATATGAAGATAAAATTTAGAAGTAGAAAGTTTTGGGAGAGACTCAAATGGCATTTGGGGACCCATATCTCCATTTGGTCAAGGGATGCATAACGCTCGAGCGGGTGGACAGCTCAGTGCTCACCATTCATTATTATGCATAACTACTTCCTCATTCCTCAAAATCAAATATAGCGACCTTATAAAATAGAAGAAAGAGAGTAAAAAATAAAGAAAATAGAACAGTAAAAAAGAGAGTATGTATTTTATTAATCAAAACTTATCTTGATCTTGATGGACATTCACTTAATAAAATATTCATAAAACTCTTATTAGATGTTCATTTGTAGATAACGTGTCTCATTCAAGTCTTACAAAAATAAAAACCCTGTGGAAAAAAGTTCCTAGTAAAGGAAAAAGAGTATACATATTTATAATACGCATAATATGTTGCCTCATTAAAAACCTTACCAGAAAAATCCAATGGGACAAAACCTCGGTTAAGAGAAAAAGAGTACAACACGTATTTACTCCCCATGAAAACATCACATACTTTCTCATATTCTACGTGTTCAATCTTGAATACTAGTTTTTCAAATGACTATTTGAATGTATTTGTTAAGCATTTATATCATCATTCTTTTTAAAGTCATGAGTAAGGGAAAATTTGAGAAAATATATTTTGATCTCTTCAAGAGTTTCAACAATAATTATAACAAACTTTAATTATGATTCTTCTATAAAAACACAAATAGGATAAATGAACAATTTCCTGAAAATTTTAATATGCTTCTAGCATTCTAAATCCTTTAAGGATTTTAATATAAACTTTACTATATAATGATTCATAAAAAGTTGTAACAACAACCATTAGACGCAAGTTAAATTTTTTATGAACTGTCAGTTTAATAATATATTTAAAGGTTATTATATCCACCATAAAAAATATATATTTTTTTCATAATTAATGTCAGGGCTTAACGAAAAACTTCATATTTTATTCCGCATTTGCAAAATTACTTTATTTGCACCTTCACTAGCTTTATACATTTAGATATTTGGACTACTGATCCAAAAACTCTACAAATTTAATTATAGTTGAGTTGTATCTTTCTATTTTGAACATCGTATTCCATATCTATATTTCTCAATAGATTTATTTAAGGTTCTCATTTTATTTCATTATTTCAACAATAATATTGCATGCAAAACCATTGTCAACCATTTTTATTATCGGTTCGACATTTTCTCGAATTGACATAACTTATCAAGATTTCTTATTTTCATTATTTTAATCTTCAATTTCAGGTACCTGAATCTCTTTTGGAGTTTTACTTATTGGTTATGTCTTGTGTCTCTTCTAGAGCACCCACCTTCACTATATGACCATTTAGATTTATTATTTTCTTTTATGAGAATTTTCATATTTGGAGCTTATAATAAGTTATCATTGTTGAACTTCTAGTTCAAATTACTCTCCCCTAACTCATTACAAGTTATTATTTCTCTTCTCCCTAATATCGGGAAAACTATCGAATCAAAATAATAATCACAAATTATGTCATAATTGAATCTCCAATACATTTAAAACATATTAATAATACAAGAAGACTCATAATTAATATATATTCCCAACTTTCTTTGAGTATTCACTCATTTTTGTTGTGGTGGAGCAATTGGAACATATACGCACATACAAAAATTTAAAGATGAGAAATATTTAGCTCTTGACCAAAAATTAATTGTAATAAGAAGTATTTATAATTTATTGGATTGATGCGTATAACATGTAAATCAACATAATCTCATGTTGAAATAGGAAGTTTAGTTCTCATAAGTAATGTTTTAGATATTAGTTCTCATAAGTGCTATTGTGACATTTATTACTAAATATGTCTAAATCAATGCGAAGTCTATAATGTCACTAAGTAAACAAAATAAACAAAATTTTCAAACAATTATATGAAATATTCACTTCAGAGAATATGCCATAATCTTCAAATATAGAAAAAATGATTATATTAGCCATCAAAAATTTTGTGCTTTTTTAGATATTCATATTTTAGCTCTTCTGAAGCTTTCAACTAATTTTGTACTATCAAATATTGGAATAATATTTGTTTGTTTCAGTACCAAATAAGTTAAATATTTTCTATCTGTAATGATAGAATTTATTACTACATTCTCATATCCTTCCTCAAAAAATATTAACAAAAACAAAATATTTGGCCATACGCCATATATGTGGCCAATAATATTTCATATCAAATTGATAATATAAGTTATATTTACCCATTGAAGAGTTATATTGAGGACTCTCATTGTTCTCTTATTTATTACATTGTTCCCACTTTTAGTAGTCCATGATTATATATTTTATTTTCTTTATATTTGCATTCATTTCGGGAAATGCAACAAATCTAGTAGGACAGACTTCTAAACGCCTCCATTGATTCTTTATTTCATAATCACCATCGCAAACATGCGTGGATTTCAAATCAAAATCAATCTATTCATGTTGTCATAATTAGTCTCCAATTATAATAAAAATGATATAATAAATAAATCATAGTAAAATATACCTGAAGATTTGAGTAGTTAAAGGCTCTAATGAAAATAAAATATATATTATATATTTTATTTTGCTATATCCGTGTATTACTTATCCTTACGAAATATCAAACGAAATAGAACGATTTGAGAAAGGATATAATGAAATTCTTTGATTGGTTTTTCCCAGAGAGAGAAATGCTTCGTTTTATTTGACCCATTGGTCCAACAAAACCAAACCATTACACAATTAACAATTCCAATTAAATTAATATTTTTTACTATTTAAATATTCAAATTGACTAAAAAATCGAATTTAATAATTTAAATGGTACCGTAATTTATTTAATTAAATTAAATATTAAATAAATGGACTTAATAGAAATTAAATAGAATAAGAATAGAATTTAATAGAATTCTCTAATTTCTAATTCGAATTTCGAATCCTAAAACTAAAATAATAATAAATAAACAGAGAGCTCTTGTTCTTATTTGAAACGCCGCGTGATCTTTAACCAATTCTGCGCTTCAATATAATTACCAAGAGTAAGTGCTATAGCCTGTTTCCAATACTCAGCGGCTTGATCGAACCAAGCCTCCGCTATTTCAGAATCCCCCTGTCGAATGGCATGTTCTCCCCGGTCGAAATAGGCGGTTCAATTCCTTCCCTTAGAACCGTACTTGAGAGTTTCCTACCTCATACTGGCTCGGTGATCAATTCTTTTGGTGTCCCATTTTTTTACCTTACCATATATCCAATTGAATGAGATTTCTCATAGATCTATCGATTTGTCTCGGGTTAACCAAAAGGGGTTAATTGCATGAGTTTCAAACTCTAATTTGGATTAAATTAATAATAAGTTTTATCTTTTCTCCCACCTTGAAAAATAAAGCATAGGCATTTTTTGGGTGTCGTCCGTTAGTTTTTTTACGAAAGGTAACTATCTCGGTTTCATATCATATAGAAATTTATATAGAATCCTTGAAAAAGACTTCTTCCTCATAAGAAAGACTTACTGTCTTTGGGATCTAATGCTACACCGCCGCTCAATAACTTAGGGGATCGCCCCGAATCCATTAGTATGGAACATTTCCAAGTGAAATCCCCTAGTATATGAAAGAGTGAAAAAGTGCTTTCGTTGTTGTGGAATAAGAAGCCTTCGTATCTTAATACATGTATTTAATTTATTCGGGGCTATTAGAGTGGGATCCACTTTTTGGAGAATATGAGTCGAAGCAATAACAAGAATATTTCTAGTGGAACATCTTTCACAATCCTTGGAGAGATAGTTCACTAATAGACCGAGGGATAAGTAATTCGCCTCATTCACATCCAGATCATGAATGTTTGGAATCCATATTATGCAAGGAGACATTGCTTTTGCTAGTTCGAATTGAAGGGTGATATAAAATTGGTCTATTTCCGACATCATATCCATAGTTAACGCATTCATCATAGTTAGAAGCTCCAGCTCCGTATCAAGGTCACGATCAATAGCGTCACTATCATCAATATCGTCACTAGCATCAATATCGTCACTATCATCAATATCGATATCATCAATAAGAAAACCTTTAAGCTTGTTATCCAGAACTTGTTGTAAATATCGTAATGAAAGGAACATAGGAGTTTGTCGCTAGGTATTTGAACAAATAGGATCGTCCGGTTCCTATAGAACCTGTCACTAAAATACCCCTAGAAGATTATCCATAGTGCGCAAACCTCAATTAAAATAACAACTCTAGGAGGCAATGGCAATAGCAAAATTGTGGATATTTTGTGACTTATGAAAAAAATTAAAAGAGAATCGTGTTAATAACATGCTATAAAATAAAAAAAATAAAGAATAAAGAAAATGAGAGAGCAAAAAAGAGAATATATTTTATTGATCAAAGTTTCTATTTATAAGTATAAATGAAGTAGAGATATATTTTTTCTAATCACTATTAAAATATTTTGATCTTTATGAACATTCACTTAATAAAATATTTATAAGAAGCCATTAATTATATTCTCTCAAACATCACTTATAAACCCCTAAAGCCCTACGTACATTGGTTGCCCATGCTCAAATTTAAATTAACATCATCCCCATGTATAGATTGATCCAGATTCAAATGCTCACGTATTACGACAGCTTTTTCTTTTTTATTGCAGTTATATCTGAGATTAACTTGATCGTTACTATTAACAAGTTTACCATTGTCGCCGTCAGATAAGCCAAAGTGCTTGAGATATTTATGGTCTCCTTTACGATAATCAATAGTAACAATGGCACCAAACTGCTTATTCAATACTTGTCTCTCTCGTTCCTTGCTATATTTTGATTTGCTTTTGCAAGGAGTAGTACTCGTGGATAGGTTGGTTGCTTTCTTCAATTCAACCCTAAAATGCAAGGAACTTGAATTGTCATCTTCCTCCTTGTGAAATGTAAGATGATCACCAACATTCAAGCCGTTCCCAAGAACAAACCTTCTCCAACCCCTAGAGATAACTGGTTTCTTATAACGCCCTTTTTTACGAGTGGTACACACAAGCGGCCATTCCATGGCTTCGTACCACACTAGCAACTTCACGGCATGACCACCATGGAACTGAGGAAAGGAAGTTAATACCCTGCTTGGGATGGACAACCTTTTGAGGCAGTCGGTTGGAGTTAGTTTCTTTGAGAAGAGCTCCATTAAATTTGTTGGTGACACTAATTATCCGCTAAGTTCTTCAGTTAATATATATAGTTGTTTAAGTGATATAAATTGTCGCTAAAGAACGTTTTAGACTTACCAAGGGAACGGTACCGCGCGACCGTGTCGTGGACTACGAACAGTATCGCACGATTGTCTTCAATGGCTCTTTTTATTAGTTCTACAAACTAAAAGTCCTGCTCAAATCATTTGAATGGAGTGGGTAACGTTGAAGGGTCAAATTTTCAAAATAGAGAGAATATGTGCAAATGACGTTAGCAATGAGCGAGGATAAAAGACTGCACAATCAAAAGCAACATGGAGACCGCCCACTTTGAACAAAGTTAATTATCCTCAGCCGTTGGTCTTTAATTAATGAAGCTTAATTTTTCTACTCTCTTTTTTCTTTTTTGGTAGAAATTTTTTTCTACTTTCTACAACTTCAGAAGAAAGTATACAAAATCTTTCTACTTTCTAGAACCTAGACTAGATCTATACCATAATAATTCAGCGGCAGTCTCTGATTGTTACATTGCCTTGTTCATAAAAATTGAACCGCATCACTGTTAGCAATCTAATTTGTCCACGTAGGGGTAATTTTTTAAAGAAAATTTAATAACCGAAATTAAATTATAAGTTTTTGAAAAATTAAAGTACAATATTTGAGTAATTTAATTTTTCAAAAAATTATTTAATTACAAATACTAGTATTTTGAAAATCTCTCAAATTTAAAAGTTTTTTATCCAAAAGTATCCTATAAAATATCATTTATTTTCAATGTTATCCTAAGAAAACAAAAAAATATTTAACAGTGTGTATTTTTTATTCTACAAACAGTCTTAGGGTAGGTTTGAATGGACGATTGGGTGTGATGCTTTATGTTTAACTTAATTTTTATCTCACGCTACAGTATCTAATCTCACCCCTACCGCTGTTATTACACTAAATGCACAGCCCATCCAAACCCACCCTTAAAAAATTACCTTTAAATATTTTTTTTTTAATATTTTACTATAATCATATAGAATACTTATTAACCCGTGCTTGTGGAGTCTAAAAACTCTATTAACAATGTACCAAACATTTTCCCAAAACATAGTAGTAAAAGTTGTAACTTTGAAAAAAGAAATTAGTTTTTGGATAATTTCCCAACTAAGTTGGTCAGACGGTTAAAAAGAATAGAATAGATATAGATACACCAAGAAATGGAATTCATATTATTCATACAAGTTTTACAAGCCTGACAATAAATGCATTATTTGTTAATCGAAATTCTTGAATCTAAATCATAGAAGTTGAACCGCAGCGATGGTGGGAATTTTCTCTCGCAATTTTTGAGTAACAGCCACTCTAACAGTCATGACCCCTGCTGCAGGACCCGTGATTCTAACTTTAACTATTGGCTCCTCAATGGCAACTAATTCAAGAGAACCACCCGCTGCCCCCACCAGGTAGGGCCTAATCTCTTCAAGTACCTGGGATCACATACAAGTTCATAAACTTAACATTCCTACCTAACTTCTTCAAGTGCATACCAAGATTCGCAATGCACAATATTTTTACATAAATATTTAGTTCCAAATGAAACTAACAAACCAAGAGATGCATACCAAAAACAGACCAATCAACCATCAAGACAATCTTGTACAATCATCCTAAATCCATGGCCCTCAATATGCAAAGCGCTAGCCTAATCTTACATTACAGCACTTATGCATCCAAATATTCAATCATCTAATTTGGATTCCGCAAAGGAACAAAGGCTAGGTTGCTGAGACTTGACTAGCAAAGGAAACATAAGTTGACCACTAGATAAATCATACACAGACCTGGTTGCAGTCATTTAGATAAGATGACATATGCCCAATTCAAGCAGTACTCTGGGGAGGGGTTAAACTTTGAGCAAGTGACCATCAAAGCTAACCCAAAAACTAGAAACTATACTACTCATCTTGCAAGGATTAAGAATACTAGAGTAATAGTCTAAAGGAAACCCCTAGAAATTAATTGGATTTAGAAAACAACAAAATTGAAAAAAATGTTGACTATTTGACTTATGTAGTTAGATTATTTAATCTAAAGAGATGATTTACCATGATGGTTAGATCTAAATGCTACAATAAGGTAGAAAATAATCATAGTTTTCATGTTTGGCAACTTAATGGAAGGACTCAAACATGGTTTGCAGTTGCACTGGATTAAAATCATTACTGCAGATTTGAGCTTAAGTTTCTTAATTATACTCTTTCCCTTGACCTATAACACCTTGGCAGTGAGAAACTTGTCCAGATGTCACAAGTTCTGTTTTCTTTTCAGTGTTAAAATCTTCTATCACTCAGCCAGAAGAATGGTAAAGTTATCATCAAAGGTTTGAAACAAGTCTTGAACTATAGGGTCTAAATCCAAGTATACATCACACATCCTCAAGGTTTATATCACATCTTGTTGCTTCCATTGATTTAAACAAAATCTTGGCTAATTCCCTCAATCTCTTTTTTCCTAGTTAGCTGAACATTAAAATATAAAGCAAAAGGCAGCCCTATTTATATGCTAGTGATGGAAATAAAACACACATTTTAAGAGCTAATAAGGCTGCAATGACATTACCTTCTCAGTATTTTCTTCATTCAGCTCAAGGCCAGTTTCTTCATCAGTTATAGGCTCCACTGCAACAATTTCAGGTATCTTTTCCATTAAACGTTTCTCAATACCCATCTTCATTGTCGTAACAGAACTCGGACATGAGCCACATGCTCCTTGGAGCTTCAACCGCACAACATTACCATCAATCTCATGTAATGCCACATTCCCCCCATCAGCAATCAGATAGGGTCGAACTTCATCCAACACGCTCTCAACATTCTCAGCAGTTAGGGGCATTTCTAAGGCTGAATCAGGTGCGGCAACAGCCTTTACAACTGCATAGACTCAAAACAAAGCAAGCTTCCACAGATTTAGAACAAGTTCCAACATTCAACAATTCAAATGGAAATGGGAAGAATATACTATATAAATCAAAAGGAGATTTAACCATTCAAAAAATATTCATGAACGATGCAATGAACATGATAGAATCTTTTGCATTCAACATATGCAGATAAATTAATATAACAACTATCATAATATCTTAATATAATCAACCAGAAACTCGGAGGAAGAAGAATAAATAAAGCAATAGCAATCAATCAAGTACTGATAAAACAAAAAGAGCCAGCTCCTGTTACGCTATTTAGGTCAACGAAACTAAAATATCAACATCTAAGCACTTGCGACGAAATAATTGTCTCTAAGCAAACCGAGGTAATAGAGTTCGATATTAACCTAAAATTATAACAAAACCAATCGAAACGAAAGAAACTGACCTTTCCTGCGCGTGAGAGCAGGTGATCGGACCCGCACACAACGCCATGAGCAACGCCGCGCAGGATTACGCCCTTTCGCGAGCAAGACGCGGATGCTAAAGAAGCTAGAGGGCTGGGCAAATCGGAAATTATCATTACAATATGCAAAATTCGAACTGAATTTTCAGGAAATATATGGAGAAATAGTTAGGAACCTTGGTAGTTAGGGGACGAGAAGAGGAGGGTTCTGGGGATTGATGGGCGTTGCAGCAATATGTAGGGCTAATAACTATGGCCTGCATCTCTTTCCTTTCTGAATTTTACAAAATATATAGTAATCAATAATGAAATAGATTTGTGATTAATCACTCTTTCCTTTCTAAACTTCCAAATTTTCGTGGGCTTTTCGTTTCTATTGGATTTCTACTTTTTCGAGCTTATGCCTGGAATCTATCTGCTTTTGTATTTATTTGGTGATTGTGGCTCAAATCCTCTGTTTTTGAATTCCTATACCACTGATTCGATCAGCGCAACATAATTTAGTTCCTTATAATTAAATTTATTATTAAAAATTATAAAAACGAGTTTCTCTTTTGTCTTTTTTATTAAATAATAATAAAATAATTTATAAATATTAAATTAGAGAACAAACACGTTTTTATTATTAAAAATTTTTATTCATTTTTATTGTTAAAAACTTATCTTTGTACATCAACACGAGACATATATGACATGTTGCGTGCCTGATTTTTAACCGTTCAAATTAATGAACTTTTTAATAAAAATAATCAATTTATTCCATAATCTAATATGGAAGAACTAATTTATCTATTTTTTAATATATATCACGAACTAAATTATATTTTTATCAACTATCAGTGTAATCAATTCTTTTATCTTAATCAATCTGTTGATATCAAGTTTTCTCTTTTTACTTCGATCGGTGTAAAGGTTCATACATTATCTTTAACTCACGCCAAACTCTTCTTCTATTTAAAATTCTCTTTTTTGTCATAGATTGCAGATCAAAACTCGTGATCATTGCGTACAGAACGTCTCATAGAGATCAATTTATTAAATGGAACTCATTTGACCTACATGAACTGGTCCGATTCGTGGAACTTAGGGAGAAACTCATCTACTTGAACTCTTCCAATGAAACACTTCAGTCAAAATAGAGTTACAGGAGTAAATAGAGTAATACCTAAAGGGATAAGATTGTATAGAGTTTAAATCATTTAAGACTCAATTGTAGATAGACTCTAATCTTGATCGTCGATGTAACACAATCTATGTCGCTTGTTTTGGGGGAGCTCAACTATAAATAGAAGTTTCTCCCTCCATGTAATCATATTACTGTATGCAGTTATTCTTGAATTGAGAAGATTGTTCTTTTCATTTCGAGTTGCTTTCGACATATTTTTCTGATACCTTAAAAAAATATTATAAAAATTCTCACTTTACAGAGTCGTATTTGAAGCGAGACCGAAAGCATAACCCATAACACTTTGCATCAAGATGGCCCAAGTTCTCCTTCCCTATTACAAATTTACAATTTCATCTAAGCTCCACCATAACCTTTTTCAAATTCTCATAACTTTTATTTGCGACTCTCCACATATCAATATAAACCACCACTAATCACCGCCTCTAAATTTTGTATAAACAAAACTAACCATAATAAAAAGGAAAATTCAATAGCAGCTAGTAATGGTTGGTAGGACAGAAAATCTGAACAACGAGACACCGATAAATTTCTTTAATTACATTGGACAAATACAAACACCCTCTCTCCATATGTTACACATGAACTCCCATAATTTTTACCTTTTATACTTGAAACAAAATGGTTTCACTTCATACGACCAAATTACAAAGATAATAATACATTAAATGAGGGGGAAAAAAAACCAAATAAACAGACATTTTTATGAGATGGATGAAGATCTTTTTTCTTGTTTAATTAACATGCATTTCAGGAGGCATAAAGAGGACTGTGAAGCGTAGTGGGGGAGCCTTTCTTCTTGAAAAGCCAATCTCCAACCAGAGGAACAATGGGTTTCTTCTTCATCAACTTCCTTTCTCTTTTCCCTCCGAAATACCCTTCTTTCTCACCTATACTCAGTATCTGAGACAAGGTTGGGTTATTCTCCATTCTTTTCATCAACTCCTTTCTTCTCTCTTCCTCTCTCGCTGTATCTTCTGATCTATTTCCCATCTCCATAGTCACAGTTCTGGGTGTTGTTGTCTCCGCCGCCATTTTAGCTGCCGCCGCCTCAGCTCTAGCCAACTTTGACATGTTCTTGTGAAGTTCAGCATTAAGTGAAGCCAATGCAACTTCGGTTTCGGATTCTCTCTCCTTCAGCAACTTCAACTCGGCCTTTGTTTCCTCCAGCTCAGTCTCGAGCTTCTTTAAGGTATCAAGAACCCCTTGATGATGGATACTCTCCTCGTCATCTTCTTTACGGCTTAGGGGACTAGGTGAAAACCATGTGATCTCTTGGCTAGGAGGGCGACTGTAAGTGTAAGGCTTTGGAGTATATATCTCTCCAACGAGAAGCCGCTCACCGAAGACAGCAACGGCTTCTTTGACGGAGCGGAAAGGACGGGAAGTGTCGACGTTGGAGCGATAGTCTTTGGGTGGCTTTGACGACGGAATTGGGACTTGGGTTTCCATGGAAAAGCTGGAGATCAAATGAAAAAGCGTGCGTGTGTGTGCTTTGCGTGTAGACTATGGTGGAACGGAGGGGATATATTTGATAATGAGTTGGTTCGAGATTTCTTTGCTTTTACTACAAAAGATCACAGAGAGCGTAGTAGTGATTGTTTTTTGAAGGTTAAGCCTTGGAGGTGCGGGAAATGGACTGGTCAACTACTGGGGTAGGGTTGAATGGCGTACGTGCGGGATATCAGGGAGACATCATTAGCTTTAGAGATCTTTCCTCTATCAGACAGCCGCTTAATTTTAGGTGCTTGTACTGTAATGACAAAACTCGAACAGGACACTGCAACCCGAAAATCAAAGGTTTAATAGTACAAAAGTGCGATTCATTGTTGTCTGTTTGAGAACAACTAGATTGATTAAGTACCTACTAAATTCTAGTATAGTTCATAGAGATCAATTGTGTACAAAAACATGGTTTACTGTTGCCAATTGTATACAAGTGTGGTATGGTTTAGGTATTTGGAGAGCCTCTTACGATGGTGAAACTTGTGAGCCTTTTTTAACAACTTAATTAATTAGGTTTTGTATAATTAGTTTTTAACTTTGATCATTATCGATCAACCCTATGAATAAACAGGGTTCCTTACTTCTTGTAATTTCTTACTTAATTAATTAATATAATGTTTGAAAAATCATTTAATAACTGAATTTAGGTATAATTATTTGTAATTACATAATTGTGGCATGACTCAGTAATTATTATAATTGATGGGTCTAACTGAATTGAGTATAATTAGAGCAGTGTTTCACTCTCTATTTCTATGTAATTACAAACAATTACTAATTATCTTATAACTTTTCATACAAACATACATGATTTAAGTATAATAATTACTTTTTATACAAGTTTACAAAAGTTATTTTTTTACCATAACAACAATTATATTTTAATTTTAGGATACGTATTTTGTTTTTTTTAAATAATTATATATTCATTATTGGATAAAAAATATTTTGCTATTCAACACACCAAGTTCAAATATTTTACGCATTTTTTTACCTAATAGCAAATTAGGTTTATAAATGTTCTATCATAATCTATTTTATTCTTGCATGGAAACTATCCTAAGTGTTGAAAAGTGATTGAACACTTTATAAAACCTCGATTCAATTTTATTCAATTTTAAAGCAATGCTTCAAAGTTCACAACCTCGATCTGCATCTGTGACATATTATATCCGACTCAGTTAGAGGATCGGAATAAAAAATGTCACATTAAGTTGCCGTAGCAACCTACTTTTTTATCTCACTTTATTAAAATGGTAACGTAGTGGTAAACTTTTTTTAAAAATATCGGCAGCATTTTTGCTTATTTTACGTAAAAAAAAACCTCCTGCAAAATTTAGATTTCACAATATATCCATATTCAAATCATCTCCCAAATTAATTCTCAGCACTTTGATATTCCGAAACATACCACAAACTAAGCATATCACATTAAAACCATTTAATTGACTAATAATATTAATAGTTATTGCAACCAAAAGTTAAATTTTTCATGTCACACATACATAACTATAGCCAAATGACTTTACTAAAAACCAAGTACATGCAAACTTGAAACAAAACAAAATATACAAACTTTATTGAGTCCAATTTTTGTCGATTGGATGCTAACGACTCTAAGTACAAGATCTCAAGATACACCTAGCCTGTATATGAAAACAAAGCCTTACGATGAATAATTCCAATGGTATTACTATAACTCACTCAATATAGCATGAAATTTAGATGATTGGACTTAGTTGATTTGTTTCTTTCTTAGACCAATTCAAGTATGTTTCATATCAAAGTTTATCCAATACATTAATATACACATGTATCCCAAATAAACCAAATTTGATATTTTAACTAACCAATCTATTTTAACGAACTTATTAACACTTTATGCTAACGAAGTATGTAACCTTATTTGATTTTGTCTCATTTTGTCATATCATATTACATTACCAATTTGAATCAAACCACTCTTCCTATTCAACATTTATGTTCGCTAATACATAACTCGGATCCGAACTAATTTACGGATCCTACAAATACTATAATTCGGCACTCAGTGCCTCATCCATACTTCCTGAACTAAACAAATTGCGACCAGCGTTCATCGGTTCATCCGAAGCAATAATTGTGCCCAGCGCTCGTCAGTACGTTCGATGGTTAATGCGCCCAACGCTCATCGACCAATAGTCAAAGTAATTCTATATCGGTACATTTGACATAAACAATTTGCACCCAGCGCTCATCGACTTAGCCGACGTAGTAATTGTGAAAGCCATGGTTGGGACGTTCGAAGAAAAATGTGCCTAGCACTCATCGACTTATAATCGAAGCAAATTTTTTTACTCGATTTTATAACTCATTAATTATTCTCAAAACTTTACCCAACAATTACTACAACAACCCATAGTCTAATTTCATTTACAATTCAATTTTCATTCTATTAATCTCAACAACAACAGTGCTTTCGTTGAATGTCATTTCATATAAAACATAGCATGATTCGTCTCATGTTCAAGCTAAATGCATAGCTTTACTAAATTATACTATTTCAAATTTTATACAATTTAACTCTCTATCACAATAATCAATCTCAATATTGTATTTCTAGTCAGTCACTCAAGTGAAACTTTCTTCGTTTTTCCAACTTACCTAACAATGAAAATAAAAGGGAAATAAATAATAAGTTGAGTTATAGTGATACTTACAGGGAATTTCGAACTATTCGTAGGTGAATTTAGCTTTTTCCTTCGCTCTTAAGGAAACCAGGTCGTTGATAACTACAAATTAACATAAACAAATAACACCATAAATAATCAACCTAATTCACAATCAATTATTATCTCAAACAAATTTTACATTTCATTCAATTTAGTTCTTTAAATTGAAACAAACATAACTATCCATTCTAAGGGTCGATTTATAATCTGAATTTATTCCTTTCTATTTTAGACCCTTTATTATTGATTTCTTACAAAATCTCATAACCACTCTACCTGATATCCACTTTAATTTCCCAGATGAAAAATCTAACATCTAACTTCAAAATCTAGTCATTTTCCATGTATACACTAAAAATCTATCAATTTAACATAAAAAACATAGATAAATCATTAATGGTAACTTTTTAAAACCTTAATAGTTTTACAAATTAATACACAAGTTAACTAAATTAAGATTCCCCTATCTCAAAAACATAAAATTTATAAGAAAAGTATTAAATTGCACTGACCAATTTGTAGATTAAAACTTGAAAACCCTAGGCAATTTTTTTTTTTTTATGCTTTGTTTCTTTTCTTTCTTTCATGCGTGGAAGGATGGAGAAGACAATCTTCTCTCTCCTTCCACTTAACTCATTTAAACCTTTATTTTTTTATTTTTTTATAATAAATAATAATAGTAATATAACAGCCCACATTTTTTAGTCACATATTCGGGTAATATATCCATATATACCAAAAACAAATAAATTTACGGAAAAAGGCCGGTTTTTTGAAAATTTACGGAAAATGGCCATTTCCCCACAAAGCGCGCCCACGTCAGTAGCGTTTTGTGGGGATCTGAGAAAGCGCACCCTTGGGGGAGCGCTTTTTGTAAATCAAAGACAAAAGCTACTGACGGGGACGCGCTTTGCTAATGTGGCAAAAGCGCTCCCCCAAGGGCGCGCTTTCGCCTTGCCCTGCAACGGTCAAAAAATAAAACCTATAAATACCCCCCAACCCTTTTATTTTATTCACACATTAGTCCTCTATCATCTTTCTCTCAATTTTCTCTCAAATTTCTCTCAAATTTCTCTTAAAGTCCTTGAATATATTTAATAACATAGAAATTGTTTAATTTTTTTATTGTAATTTAATTTTAATATATGTAATATAATAAAATAAGAAGTTTTTTATTTTTTATTTTTTGTAATTTAGTTTTAATATATTTAATAAATTAATAGTTGTTTATTTTTTTATTTTTTTAATTAAATTTTAATATATTTAATAACATAGAAATTGTTTAATTTTTTTATTGTAATTTAATTTTAAAAATAAAAGTCTAATATTTGTAATTTTATTGTAACTTAAAGGTTTTTTTTATCCAAATTAGTCCTTCTACAAAAGTTCATCGTTTTCATCAACAAATAAATAGAATTTACATAGACACCAAGAGACAAAAAAAGTTAAGAAGACTGTCAACTATTCCGATTTGGACACAAGCGAGATGTATGGCCTGGGTTCCTACACCATCCGCACAACCTACGTTGGTTGCTCGTTTCTCGGATATCCATATTGTTGCGTATTCTAGTCGAGCAAGGTCGACCTTTTGGTTTGCGCCTCAGTTGTCTATCCGGCAACAACTTATACGGTGCAAGCGATACCGACGGCCACTTACGTTCATCTGGGACTGGTGGGAATACGTGTCTCCACACGTTGTACATGTTTTCTAATTTAAACACTTCATCAACATAGCTCATGGGATCAAGACGGAGATTCTGACAAGCCGCAAGTACATGAGCGCATGGGTAACGAAGTGCATCAAATATCCCACAGTCGCACATCCTATTTCGCAAGTGTACACGATACTGCCCGCCAACAATACCTTCGTTCGGTCTGTCAAACTCCATCACATGAAATCATAGGCTGTCGCGATCGTGACACACTGTGTGCATGGTGTTGGCCCGTGTCTTCCCCCTGTTAATTTCTCGCAAGACCTTCGCGCTCCATACATGGCCTCCTTGCATTTGACCTTTATAACTTCATTGCCGCGCCGAAAATAGTGCCGCTAAACGAAAATATGTCTCTCGCACAATCGATGTTATCGGCAGATGACGCGTTCCTTTTAGAACAGAATTTATGCATTCTGCCAGGTTTGAGGTCGTATGACCATATCGTAGGCCACCGTCGTATGATTGTGTCCACTGTTCGAAAGGAATATTGCACAGGTAGTTTGCGCTTTCTTCGTTATCTGATCGTAAACTCGCCAACATCTCCTGAAAACGGTCCTTATTGATCTCGTACCCTACCAATATACGTTGATAGCGAATATTACATACCACTCTTTAATTGAGAATAAATTGAATATTACAAACGAAATTATATTAATAGATATTACATACCCATATCGGTCACTTATCGTCGCTGACTTTTAGATCGATGTTGTCCGTAGTAGTTGGATGCAACATGCCTTAGGCAATATCGATGGTGTGTGCGATGCCACAGGCTTCCCTGGCGCTCTATTACGGCTAGTGTTCCAGGGCCCCGATCCGATATAACGCATATATCAGGTTGGGGGCAGACATGCCTCCTTAATCTAGATAGGAAGAAATCCCATTCATCAGCTGACTCCCCCGGTGTTATTGCGAACACAATCGAAAAGATTCTCCCACTGTCGTCCTGTGCCACAGCTAGCAATAGCCGATGCGTATATCTACCATACATAAAGGTACCGTCAATTTGTACCAATGGCTTGCAGTATATAAATGCATCTCGGCATTACTTAAATGCCCAGAAAAGACGCTTGAACATTGCGCATCCACAGAGCAAACGATCGTTGTAGTACGCCGGTTCCATTTCAAGGTCTGTTATGCTGCCTAGGACATATCTCTCCAGCACCTGACACCACTGCCACTCTTCATTATATGAAGCGTCTCACCGACCATGCAACTTTTCTAACGCCTTCTGCTTGGCTATCAAGCCTTCCTGTAAGAAGGCGTGTACCTCAATTGGCTACGAATATTGCCAATTAAGGCCGGCACTGTAGTCTTGGGATCGGCCTTCACCGTCGGCATTATTAAGTCAGCCAACATGTCTGAATCCATCTTCGGATGATCTTGTGTAAAACCTGTCAACGAAGTATGTTAAATAATGCAACATTACGTAATATTAGTATTATTCAAAAATATTGAACACATCGTGATACTGTACCGGCAAGACATGTATGTGGACCTTTGTACTTTTTGATCTCCCACAAGCCTGTCCTTTTCCTCAACGAGGCCATGATTTTCCATGAACATGTACCGTCTTGTACTGTACACTTCGCATTGTACTTATTGAGCTTGGATTTAACCACGTAGTAGTTAACCTCGTTCTTAATGCTGTACTATTTCAATACAGCAAGAAAAGCATCCTTGTTGGAAAACTCGTTACCAACTTCTAATTCGCCCAATCCAACGACGGTTGTGCGGCCACGCGTCGGTGTGGTAGTTCAGAAACTCCAATGCATCGTCTTGAGATAGATCGACATTATGCATGTAAATTTGGAGGCTAGCACGCCCGAATAGCGGATCTTCTTCTTCTTCTTCCCGAACCGCCCTCGACATCTTCAGTCATTGTTGGAGCAGCTCGGTTCGAAAATAATTCAACACGCACCATTGGGCGGGCTCTCGAGGTGGATCCACATCCGACTCATCATCCGATCCACTATAATCGCAATCTAACGAGGGCCCTCGCCGGTGGATGTCGTGGGGAGTACATTATCCCTCCTTAAACATCTCTCGTAACGTTCCCAATCATATGTGGATTGCCAACCAGTAGAAGTTGATGACGTTCCCAACACGTATTTCTATCATCGGACGTCGAAGGAAGGATATGCATGTCCCATCCACCAACCGAGTGTCGTCGTGCGGGGTTATGTTTTCCATACTACCACCAAACACGGGCACTTCGTATTCTCGCCTCCCACTAATAGAGTGTCGGCTTGGGGTCGTGTATTCCTCGAAATGTAAGTAGATGTTGAGGTCGAAGGAAGATCACTTGGCGATGAAAATTCTCGTGATACCTCAAGATAGGGTGATCCATGGCAAGATGAGTCTCCACCATTGCCTCAAAGCTCCGAGGACCTTTGATGTCGAATGATTCATATCTCACCGGATCAACCAAGCGCAAAATCTATACTTAATAGACTGAATTTTTATTGGCGTTGTTTCAAGATTTTACGCCTAATTCTTTTCATAAGTTCTAACAAATCTATGTTCGATTAAAACCTGGGCCGCATCTGTTCTCCTATAAAAAACAACACCATTTTGAGTGTCACAAACCTCACCATCGTAGTAAATAACAAAGATTAATACGTTCACTCATTTTGATTTCTATTTTTCTTTTGCCTCAATTTCGTTATGCAACCCGAGAATGAAATTTGGGTGATTTATAGTCTAAGGATTGCCACAGATTATCAGTAGCAAAAGAGCGCCCACGTGGGAGCTCTTTTTAGTACTCTTGTCGACAGTGCATCCTCTGGAAGCGTTTTGGCCATCGTTTGTTGAAATGTCTTCTCAAAATTATTTTTTCGGATACTATCAGAGCAAAAGAGCGCCCACGTGGGAGCTCTTTTCATAGATTTTGGCCGATGATGCATCCCGCTTGAAGCGTTTTTGGCCACCGCTTGTTCGTAAACGTCTTCTCAAAATTATTTTACCAGAGACTACAGTAGCAAAAGAGCGTCCACGTGGGAGCTTTTTTCAGTACTCTTGCTGACAGTGCATCTCTTTGGAAGCGTTTTGGCCATCGCTTGTTTGTAAACGTCTTCTCAAAATTATTTTTAGGAGACTATCAGTAGCAAAAGAGCGTCCACGTGGGAGCTCTTTTCAGTACTCTTGCTAACAGTGCATCCTGCTTGAAGCATTTTTGGCCACTGTTTGTTCAGAAACATCTTCTCAAAATTATTTTGCCAGATACAACTGTCAAAAAAATTCAAATAATTTTTTTGGCTAATATATTTTGCCCAAAACCCTAAATGTATCATACCCTAACACTAAAAACAGCTGAAAGGGATGGGGAAGGAGGGCAAGCGCGCCCACGCCGGTAGCGTTTTGTTAGTGCAGCAGAGAAAGCGCGCGCTTGGGAGCGCTTTTGCCACATCAGCAAAGCGCGTCCGTCGCACAGCGCTTTGTGCCGATGTGGCAAAAGCGCTCCCCCAAGGGCGCGCTTTCCTGCTGCATCCCCACAAAACGCGCTGACGTGGACGCGTTTTGTGGGGAAATGGCCATTTTCCGTAAATTTTTAAAAAATCGGCCCTTTTCTGTAATTTTTTTTTTTGTATATATGGGTATATTACCCCACATATTCGGCATGTTTCATTGCCATCTTAGACTTTTGTACTGTTAGTAATTTGAGTCCCTTTAACTATTTTCAAATTAAAATTTATTGCGATCTAACTGTATAATTTAATCATTGGACTAGATTAAATACTAAAATCGACTAAATTACTTATCATTGATTCAATTTATTTATAACATAAATTTGTAAATATTTTTATTAATTATTTTAAGACTTGGTTCACTAAAATGAAACCCGAAACTGTACTTTTCGACACCATTGTACTTGGTTGTTACAGCGCCGTCTACTGTTGGATTAACACCATTTTAAAGTATGGGCTTCTCTTCATTAACAATCAACTCTTCACCATTCAAATCGTCTAGATCAAACCTGAAACCCTTCAAGATATGGAACCTAAAACCTTGAATTTTCACTTTTCTTTTATTTGATTTTTCTATTTCTTTCAAAATGAAACTCTAATTTTGATTATTGGTTTAGTTGATGGATTCGCAGGTCTTGAATGCGTTTGTGAGGGTCGATTTTGGTGTGGTGATGATAATTGAGAAAATTGGTTGATGGGTTTTGATGAACGCTTGGTGAATGAAGGATCGTACTTACGAGAGAGGTGGAAGGTAATGGTGTTTACTGGTAAGGATGAGAGAACCGAGAGAATGTGTGTGTTTGGGGAGCAATTCCAAGAGCTTCCCCTATTCCGCCTTTATGTTTTTTATCTTCTTTTCAATGGAATGCCAAGAAGGAGAGGTACAAGGATAGTGATGAGAGTTGTAGTCAGTTATGATGGACTAACTAGTAGGTGGGTACCTTGCCAATAGTGCAGCTAGTGAGGGTATCGTGGTGGGCAGAGGTGGATCCAAGGGGGGCTGGCAGTGGCCCTGGCCCCCCCTAAAATGGAAAATTTATATTTAGGCCCTCGAAATTTTTTTAAAATTTTAAATTAGTAAAGGTAAATTTGTACTTTGGTCCCCCCTAAAATTATAGAAATTTGATTTAATTCATTAAAAATTATAAATATATAGACTATAAAAAATTAAATTTTCATTCGGCCCCCCCTAAAAATTTGTTCTGGCTTCGCCCCTGGTGGTGGGATTAGTCAAGAGTAATGGCGATAGATGGGATGTAATGGATGGTGTAGGGATCAAGCAGCAAATCCCAAAGTTAGAAACTTAGGGGGTCAAAATGTAATGTTTGTAGAAATTGGAAGGGTTCTTTTGTAAATTTCGTAATTTTCCCATTTTTTGGTGTTTTGTATTTTTTGATATTTTGTAATAATATTATGATATTAAATAATGATTTCCATTTGACGTCAAATTTACATTTTTTCTAAATTAACTTTCACTGTAAATATATAAACTTGCGTAATGTGTTTCTAACATATAATGTTTCTAATCAGGTCTTTCTATATTTCATTTTTTTTCATTTGTCACTTTTTATTTATGTTCATTCTTTTTTTAACATATTTTATATATTTGGTATTAGAGATCAAATACATATCCTTATCGTTATTACATTCCATATTTTTCTTTTTTCTTAATTTTGGAAACATAAATTGTAATCAATTTTAAAAATTATTACTTTTAATTTGATTTTAAATTTAATGTTAATAAATTAATTATTTAAAAGTTATAAATCAAGAGAAAATTTATTTTCAACATTCATGCTATATAAGGGTGTTTTGTAGCACCTCATTCCCGACCCGATCATCGGTCCAAGCTATGAGATGTCACATTCGTTGTCAAAGCAATTATGGTAACTTATATACAATTTCAATCACTAAACATTTAAATATGAATAATACATGTGTATGATATGATATACAATCATTTTCGGGTCTTATACGAGCTTACAAAAGCTCATTACTATCCCAGGATCTAACAATGACTAAACTGTAAAGTTTTAAAACTTTTTGGGCTAATGTCACTGTCGAAACCATTTTTTTTGTAAAACGGGGATCGACCTTGGTTTTGAAAATGAAAATAAAACGGGAGTCGCCACCGATCTTTATTTGGTGTGATCGGATCACCTTTGTTTTAATAAAACGTTTTGGTTTACTAAAACAGTGTTTTGGTCTACGAAATTTGAGAAAACGAGTTGGAGGGTCGGTTACGCATGAGGAAGGTTTAGCACCCTCGATACGCCCAAAATTGGTCCCTAATTGGTTATCTAATGTCTTAGTGTCGAATATTTGAAAACTTAAGAATTCAAAATACGATCTCTCTTGTTGTTGAAGAATAAATTTGGATAAATTGAAAATGTATGCCAAAGGCCATCTCATTTTAAGGTGAAGTGTTATATCCAATACGTTAGGACACCACATTTCGACCTTCGAAGTTGAACTTGCCTTTTATTCAAAACCTATGAATTCATTTGAAAGGATATTCTATTATTTAGAATGGACGAGAAAAATCGCAAACCCAATACATTAGGGCACGATTTCTCGAGCTTCTAAATACAGAACATTGCCTTGGTTTAGAAAATCTTATCTCGGAATAACAAAACATCACATCCAATGCATTAGGACACGACACTTCGAGTTCTCGAGAATAAGCTTTTTGTTTAAAAATGTATTTGTTTTAAAAGGATATTCGGTTATTTAGATTAAACGAGAAAAATCGAAACACAATACTTTAGGGCACGATTTCTCGAATTTCTAAATACGGAATATTGCCTTTGTGAAAGAAAGCAATTTGGCGTCGGGCGAAAATTGATGTAACGCAAGTTTATAAAAATGAAATATTTGTTTTAAAAGGATATTCGGTTATTTAGATTGAACGAGAAAAATCGAAACACAATATTTTAGGGCACGATCTCTCGAATTTCTAAATACGGAACATTGCCTTTGTGAAAGAAAGCAATTTTGTATCGAGCGAAGTGCAATATGAATTTATAAAAAAAAATTGCAAAAATTGAATTACGATGCTAGCAAGCATATAGAATAAATGCATCAAATACAAATGACAATAATAAAACGAAAATAGAAATAAACGAATAAAAATAAGCTAAAAAGATAATAAAAGAATAATAAGCAAAATAAAAGTTTTACGAGAAGAAAAGAAAAAAAATGATAATAGTGATAATGAAAATGATGTCAATATATATATAAGTAGAAATATATAGAAATGTGTATAAGTAAAAATATATAGAAATATATGTTAGTAGCTATAATAAAACTAATAATAGTAAAAGTAATAATATAAATAACAATAAAAAATGTTGATGATATTAGAAGAGAAAAATAAAATAATAAGAATAGTAATGATAATGGAAATAAATAATGATAGTGAATAAAATAATAATAACAAAATAAATAGGAAAAATAATATATTAGCAAAAACAATGTTAAGAATAATAAGCATTAAATACAAATAATAATCATTAAAATAATAATACAAATTAATATTAACCAGCAATAATGAATATAATAATACTAACATAAATAATAATACAAATAATAATAATAAATTTGAAAAGTAATGAATTTAATAGCAAAATAATTAAAATAATTTAAAAAATGATTAAAATCGAATTAAATACGGATTATCGGGGCAAATTCGCAATAAAATGAGGAGGAAAGGGCCTATTTGAAACGCGCGGATTACCTGGGGGACTAAAAGGGCAATAACCCTTCCTTCCCAAAACGCGCAGCATGGAAAGGACCAAAATGAAATCCGAATGAAAGTTCAGGGTCAAAATTAAAAAACGCAGAAAACTTGATTACAAATTGATGAAAAAGCGGAAGGGCCAACACAGCAATAAACCCCCTTTCAAAAACACGCGGATCCCCTGGAGCGGGTCGGGTCGCGCGCTGGTCGTGTCCTAAACGACGTCGTTTTGGGGCGTTTCAGGCTATCCCTGAGCGAAGATAGCAGATCTTGCCTTCCTGAGCGAAGCGGATCGTAGATACTAGTCTGGCATCCCTGAGTTGCAGTGGAGCAGACCGAAGATAGCAGATCTTGCCTTCCTAAGTGAAGCGGATCGAAGGTACCAATCTGGCATCCCTGAGTTTGCAGTGGAACAGACTGAAGATAGCAAATCTTATCTCTCTGAAGTTGCAGTAGAGCAGATTGAAGCCAAACCTTATCCCCTTGAAGTTACAGTGGGGAAGGTTGAAGTTACGAATTCTCATCTCCTCGAAGTTCCAGTGGAGTAGGTTGAGGCTACAAATCCCTTCTCCCTGAGTTTACATGGAGGATCAATCATTATTTCTTTGAAGTTTCAGCAGAGAAGATTGAGGTTACGAATCTCTTCTCTCTAAATTCTCATCTCCTCGAAGTTCCAGTGGAGTAGGTTGAGGCTACAAATCCCTTCTCCCTGAGTTTACATTGAGGGTCAATCCTTATTTCTTTGAAGTTTCAGCAGAGAAGATTGAGGTTACGAATCTCTTCTCCCTGAATTTTTATCTCCTCGAAGTTCCAGGGGAGTAGGTTGAGGCTACAAATCCCTTCTCCCTGAGTTTACATTGAGGATCAGTCCTTATTTCTTTGAAGTTTCAGTAGAGAAGATTGAGGTTACGAATCTCTTTCTCCCGAATTTTCATCTCCTCGAAGTTCCAAAGTGGAGTAGGTTGAGGCTACAAATCCCTTCTCCCTGAGTTTACATTGAGGATCAGTCCTTATTTCTTTGAAATTTCAGCAGAGAAGATTGAGGTTACAAATCTCTTCTCTCTGAATTTTTATTTCCTTTAAGTTTCAATGGAAAAGATCGAAGTTACAAATCTCTTTTCCCTGAAACCACATTGGCACCACAACCCTTATTTCTTTGAAGTTTCAGCAGAGAAGATCGAGGTTACAAATCTCTTCTCTCTGAATTCTCATCTCCTTGAAGTTCCAGCGGAGTAGATCGAAGCTACAAATCTCTTCTCCCTGAAACTACATTCGAGCGGATCAAAGCATCAATTCCAAAATTTCTAAAGTTGCAGTGGGTTAGAGCGAGGCTACTTGAAGAAGAAGAAAAGAAGCGCCGAGACTCAGTGGGCCCAGGCAAAATTGGCCATTTTATAGTCTTTGCTCCATTCTCGTTACACGACAACGAGCAAAGAGGGGCAGCTGTAAAGCCCAATTTCTGCCCGGGCCCGTCAATTACAATACTAAAACCAAAATTACAATACCCAAACCAATAATAAAAAAAACCTAGGCCCAAATGGCCCAAAATTAAACCAACTTTTAGCCAAAACAGCAGAAAAAGAAAACTCTAGCGCACTCCCTTCTGCCATGGCCGTCTGACACCTTTGCCACCACCGCCGCAGCCCCCATGTACGCCTCAGCGCGTACCACGCCCAAGGCCTGGCTCCTCCACCTGCTCCACCACGCTCCTAGCACCTGCAAACACGCAAAAAGGACAAAGACACAGCAAAAAGCAAGAAAAAGAAAACATTGTATTTTTGTATTTTATTCGGCTATAAAACCGAAGAATAGATCTTTGTAAAATGGGGCTTGTAACATCCCAAAATTGGGCCTAGGAGAATTGGGCCAATGAGCCTTGGGCGTAGTAGCGTTTAAAATTTTTGAGAACAAGAGAACGGCTTTAGTGCAAGTTGGATCTAGTAGGTGAGGGATTTTGGAAGGTTAGGGGGCTTCTATGAAGTCTCGGGATTAAACTTGAGCTTTAGGAAAATTTTGGTTTTAGGTGAAAAAAACCCTGGGAGTTGGTAGGTAGGCTTTAAGAATAAAATGTGGAGAAAAATGACACAAGTGGAGTGTGTGGTGTAGTGGCAAAGTGACGCCACTTAAAGGCAAGGGAGTGACGCCACAGGGAAGGAAGGAGGTCCAAGGTTCAAAGTCTTGGCTCTTGCATTTTGGTTTTCTTTTTAAATGGACTTTAGAATTTGGCTATAGATTTATATTTAGTTGCGCATGGTTTAAGACACAAGAGGAGCTTGTGGCTTGGTGGCAAGTGGCGTGTTGAACTATTGAAGGGAGCCTGGATTCGAATCTCATGAAAAGCAAGGGAGTATTTATTTTGCGAATTGGACGGCAAGAGTTTGAGTTGGATTTAAACTCACGTCGAAGGGATCCCACATCGGAAAGATACAAAGAAGGAAGGTGAGAAGGTAGCTATATATAGAGCATTCTATGATAGGAGGAAGGATACCTTGGAGGGCGTTTGGGCACAGGAGTGGTCGGAGCGCGGATTAGTACCGATTCCTATCGGTGTGTAACTCTCTACTCTAGTTGTAGAGCGGCAAATGCCGGCGAAGTCTGCGCCACGGCAATAGTAGTCACACGAGCGAGCGCGAACGCACGTGCGCACGCTCGTGTAGGGCTTCGACGCGATAGTTGAGGCCATCGTGAGTATTCTTGTGGGTTGAGGTCGCTTGGGCCACGATGATGGTGAAGGCGGCCCGTGGGCCCAATTGAATAAAATGTATGATGGTGTAGTATATAGTGAACTAGACTAGGTGAATCTCATATACGTGGCTAGATTTGTGTTAGGTGGGCCACACGGCGTGTGGGCCCGAATGGGCTTGAGGAAATCGGGTTTTAGGCCCAATAGTCCAATATGGTAGGAAATGGTAGTTGAGTCGCTCGAGGCGACATTAGGCCTTTGAAAAGGCCATTGCAGGTGCGAAATTACTGAAATACCTTTGGTTTACAAAATTACTAAAATACCTTTGGTTTACAAAATTACTAAAATACTTACAAAATTACTGAAATACCCTTGGTTTACAAAATTACTGAAATACCCCCAATTTGTAAAATTACCGAAATACCCCCGGTTTGTGAAATTACTGAAATACCCTCAATTTGTAAAATTACCGAAATACCCTCGATTTGCAAAATTACAGAAATACCCATCGATTTGTGAAAATTACTGAAATACCCTGGTTTGCAAAATTACTAAAATACCCCGATTTGCGAAATTACCAAAATACCCCCAGTTAACGAAATTATCGAAATACCCCCGGTTTACGAAATTACCGAAATACCACCGGTTTGGGAAATTAGCGAAATACCCCAGATTTGCAAAATTACTGAAATACCCTCGGTTTGCGAAATTACCGTTTTACCCCTAAACGATAAAATAACCGTTGTACCCTCGTGGTAGTACTAGCGTTGTATGTGTTAATTGTATGATTGATTATGTTTGAGATGCGTTGCATACATGGATTGGTTATAAGTAGAATTACCGAACTACCCCTGTAGGGTAGAATTACCAAAATACCCTTATAGGGTAAAATGACTGATTTGCCCTTGTAGGTAAATGATCGACTTGTGCAATGAGTGGACTAATTTGGCTGTGGTTGTATGACTGATATGCTTTTATTACATGTTTAAATAATTGTTACTGAGCATGGCCATTTTGCATACACGTGTAATGATTGAGCATGACATACACGACATATTGCATGGGGTTGGGATTATTAATACGGAGGAAGTGCTAATAGGATCGCATGATCGCTTGACGACTGTGGATCCAATGAAGGCTTTATAGCCACCGCAGGCTTTTTAGCCACCGAGCGAGCCATCGCCGCACCGATAATGTTACTGAGGGCTGTGTGCCATTAATATGGCTTCGTGCCGTAATTATGGGCTTTGTGCCAATACCGAAGGCTCTGTGCCGATATTATGGCTTTGTGCCAATCGTATTTACCGTGGCTATGTGCCTAACTTATATATCGATGACTCTGTGTCGATCATATTTACCCAAGGCTGTGTGCCGATTATATTACCGTCGTCGATGGCTATGTGCCAAATATAATACGATCATCGATGGCTTTGTGCCAATTGTAATACCGCCATCGAAGGCTTTTTTAGCCACCGAAGCAGCTATCTTCGCACCGATAAGTTAGTGCCGCAACCGGTGCTACATAAGGAGTGTAGGGATGGGTGGGTCGATTAAATCCCCACAGGAGTGTAGGGTTGGACAGGAGACGGAGTGCATGGTTGGTATGGGCATTAACGCATTGCATATCTGGATTATATTATGAGATGGGCTTAGGCCCGATTTATATGTATGACATGTGACATTTGACTTGGGTTAAGGCCCAACCGAGGCTATTTTGGGCTAATGCCCAATTGCCACCATTACTTTAATGGGCTTGGGCCGAATTGTTTTGATGCATGTTTTTCTGATTTTGTTCGTAAGGGAATTACACAATCGAGTTTTCGTAAACTCACCCCCTCTTTTAATTTTTCTTAGGTAATCCTCGTAGGCGGTTCGACGTCTTTGGAGGACTCCTGAGGTGGCCACACTACGAGCAACTTAAATTTTAGTATTTTATTCTACTTTATTTAAATCGTTTTCTATTTGGGTTGTAATAAGGCCTCTATTAAATTAGTTTTTAATTTGGGATTTTTAGCTTATTATATTTTAAAAGCGCTAAACATTGAATTGCGATTTTCTAAAACAATATCTTTCAAAACACCACGCTTTCGCAACAAAATTGTAAATATCACGTTTTCATAAGTCAATTGTTTTAAATTAAGCTTCCGCAACGAACTAGGTTTTGAGGGTAATAACTCATTAATAAATCTCGAATAATATTAGTAATAAACCGTTGTAACTGGGATTTTATTCACAATAAAGGTTCTATACAAAAAACTTGGTTTTCGAAAAGCACCTCAATGTGGCACGCCAGATTCGGGCCTAACTACTAGGCCGGGTTTGAGGTGTTACAGGGCTTCTTCTCTTTTTTACGAACTTTAGGAAATAAAAAAAAACATCAAAAGGTTGATCCCGATTTTATTTTGTTATTAATGCTTATTGTTTTTTATTATTTTTATTTTTATCATTTCAAAACTTTACAAACAATCGGAAATCAAAAAGCAAAAAAAAACATTAGAAGGTTGATCTTGATCCTTCTGTTTTTACTTTTCTGCTATTTTGTATTGTTTTTTTATTATTTTATTTTTCCTTCTTTTAAAAAAAAACTTTGTGAACTAAAATAAAAAACAGGGAAAGGAGCCTTACCGAAACCCCATGGTCACGGCGTCGGGGTACTCTCTCCGTCGTCGAAGCCGAAATCGGAAGCAAAAAGGGGGGAGGGGTTTCCTTCTCTTGGGTTTTCGAAACAAAAAAGGGCTGGCCTTCAAAATGAGGACCTCAAATGGGGCGCTAATGCCCATATTTTGTGCACCGTCGGCCACCTTATGCGGTGGTGGTGCGACAGGCAGCAAGTGAACGGCCGATGAACTCCCTTTGTTAGGGGAGATGAGAGGGAGAGAAAGGGTTGAGTTGTAACATCCTTAATAATTGGGTCTGTGCATTTTATGTGTTTGGATGCTTAAAATATTAATTTGAGAATTTGAGGTACAATTGGGGCTCAAATTGGGCTGAGGCCTTGTTTTAAATATTTTGTTTAGACACTCTAAGGGCTTAAATTGAAGTTGTAGTAGTTTAATTGACATATTGGGCTCGTGGCCCAGCAGCTAGGGGCACAGTAAGGTGAGCTATAAGTGGCGTCACTAGTGCATGAGGAAGGCCCAAATTTTTGGTTGCTTGAAGCCCAAGTTATAGGGCTAGATTTCGGCACTTAATTGAGTAAGGGGGGGACGGCACAAGGCTATTTTTTTAGGAATCTTATTATATTTATTTCATGTGGATAATAAGCAAATAAAGGCTATTATTTAGGGATTTAGTCTTTAAGGATAATAAGCAGATAAAGGCTATTTTTGAGGAGATATGATTAAGATAAGGGAAAAGGGATAGGAGCTATCATGTGTGGCGGTGTTGGTAGAAAATCAATCTCTGCTAAAAGGAGGAATCGGTTTTCTATATAAAGAGGGGTGTACCGAAATTTTGAAGGCTCTCTTTTATTTTCTTTTCTCATCTTCTTCCTCTCAAAAGCCAGAAAATCACCATCTTCTTCACCCTTTCTTCCTCTCTAAAATTTCTGGTTGGTCGAATCTTTTAACCTCTATTGTTATTCTTCTTTTAATCCTAAAAGCCGAAATCACATCTCTATTATTCTATTCTTCTCCTTAATATTCATTGGCCGAATCTCTCTTAGCCATCTCTTCAATTCGTACATCTTCTAAAAGCCGAAATTCTTAGATCTCACTTCCTGAAGTTGCTGAATTCTCTTCAAAGGAGTTTGCTTATGCCGAATCTTGAAGGAAACAATAGAAGGAGGCCAATCGCATAGATCTCTAAGTTATAGAATCGTGTTACTTTCGAGATTTCAAGGAGAGGCCTATTTTCACAACTGTTCCAGCTTTTAAGCAAGGCTATAGATTGAGGATAATAGATCCAGATAGCAAGGACATCGACTAAGAATATTGGATTTCGCAATATCGGTGTGTAATTCTCCACACCATCTAGATCTGTTTGATTAATATATGAAAATAAGTATTACATGTTTTGTTAAATGTCGAAACCCTAAGCATATTGACGGAACCCAAAGAGGGTAAAGCAAATCACCAAGGTTAGTAAATGATCCGATTAAATGTTATAAGTATACTGATTTTATGTGATTGCATGGGCTGGGTTTGATGAAAGGAGGAAGTTATATGTTGTAGCGGTTTTTACCGTGATGCATTGTAGCGGCTTCGCCGTGATTCGTTGTAGTGGCTACGCCATGATCCGATGATGAGCAAAGACGACTACCATCAAGGCGTGTAGCGGTGTGGGTTGATTGTAGAAATCCCCAATGGTGTGAATGGTCGCACGTGCGGGGCGTGTAGCGGATGGACACCTAGGATATGGGTTGGGCTTTGCATATTATTTTTGTTACTTATATTTTGATTATTTCGTTATATGGGGCTAAAGCCCAAATCTAATGGTGCATGAGGGTTGCACACCGAGTCTCGCGACTCACCCTTTAATTTTAACCATCTCGGGTGACACTTAGGACATCGACCAGGGCCGAGAGGAGAGCAAGGTGGCCATGCGACAGAGCTTTGAGAATTCAAACTAAAAGACTTAGCCTAAATTTTTTTATTTTCATTTAATTAATGGGTTCAAATTTCCTTGTAATAAGGCCATGGGCCACTAGACTACCATTTATGTCTTGGGATTTTGTTGGGCTTTTATTACTGGGTTTTAAGTTTTACGTTTTCAATTAAGTTAAGACTGCATGAAATTTCGGTTTTTATTTAAAATCTACCAAGATAATTGGTTACTTAATATTTTATACTTTAATGAATTATTAAGCTTTGAAATAAAGGTGTAAACCTAGTAATTGTTTTCCAAAATGCGACATGTTATGTAAAATCTCTTAAGTGACATACGAGATCCGGTTGTAGCGTTTGGGCGGGTTTGGGGTGTTACAAATTGGTATCGAGCCAGTTCAAAACTCGGCTCTGGGGTTTTTTGGGCTCAAAACGTTTTCTAAAGTTGGGTTTTCGAAACATGCATATTTATACAGGTCTGTTAGCTCAAGATGGCACTGCGTCTCCGCCCAAGTCCGCTGTAAGTATTCGAACCTTCGTGATATAATATATGTGGGCTTGATGGGCTTTATGGGACGTAGATTAGTTAGATTAGAACTTGATGGACTTTAGGCCTAGCTAAAACAACTCTTAAAATCTCATAAGACTTAACTTCACTAAACAAACCCGTGAACGAGCCGCAAGACTAGGGTGTGGTAACAGGCATACGCATGTCTAGGATTGGATCCGGAAGAGCCTAGTATTTAAGCGGTCCTAGTGACTCACCTCCTCTTCACTGAATCCTACACAGTGCGTAGGACTGCTCACCTTAGCCAAGTTAGGGTGTGGCAATGGGCATACGCATGTGTCAGGAGTGGATTGGGGAGAGCTTGGTACTTAAGCGAGCCCTAGCGACTCACCTCCTCTTCACTAGAATCCTACCTGGTGCGTGGTGACTATTCACCCTAGTTACGAGGACTTGTTGATGGGATAAACCTTATAATTAAAACCCGAAAGGGACCAGCCACCCTAGTTTGAAAAAAAAAAAAGAAGAAAATTTCTCAAGTTTTGCAAAATTTTCAAAATACGTTTGATTTGTGAAAACTACCAACCAACCATGAATTTGTAAAATACCTATGTTTTGAAAATTTACCTGAAAATCTCATGTTTATAAAAGTAACCCGGACCATGAAACTAGATTTTTCCCCAAAGTACCCTGTTTGAAAAAAAAAACAACAACAACATCGAAATATCCCTGGTTAGAAAAAATTACCAACCTACCCTCATTTTGTCAAATGACCAAAATACCCCTGGTTTGTACAATTACCAAATTACCCCTGATTTGCAAAATTACTAAATTGCCCCTGATTGCAAAATTATCGAAATACCCTCGGATTTCAAAATTACCAAAATACCCCCAGATTGTAAAATTACCAGAATACCCTCACTTCACGAAATCAACAAGGAACTTTATTATGAAAAATTACGAAAATACCCCTATAGGATGAAATTACGAAAATACCCCTGGGTAGTGAATCAACGAAAACACTTTTACGTGAAGAATGTAAGTGCTTGGATGATTTTTGTATGATGTATGTGTTTTATTTTAGTTAGAGGTTACAAACTTGAGATCAGATTGTGAATGCGAATTGAAAGAACCACTCTTAAAACTATTATTCATAAAGATCCGGTGGTTAACTAGTGAAAGAAAACTAATAATCCATAAAATTCTTAATCAGATAAACGCCAATCGGAGGAATGAGTTCAAGGGGTCGTGGAGCATCAGGTAGAGGTGCAGGTTATGCTGAGGCGAGGCAGCCAGTGTTGGTCTATGCAGCACATCGCCAAGGGGAAGAAGACGCCCCAGATGCGAACAATGGTGCGTACCCTACCATAGTATACTAAGTGTTTATTTTTATTTTTTTTTTTGGCTTTAGAAATTAGAGTGTGCAGCGAAAGCATAGTGGTGCGGCTTAGGTAGTACGATTACTAGTTAGTTGGAAATTTCAAGGACGAAATTTCTTTAAGGGGGGTAGAACTGTAACATCCTGAATAATTGGGTCTGTGCATTTTATGTGTTTGGATGCTTAAAATATTAATTTGAGAATTTGAGGTACAATTGGGGCTCAAATTGGGCTGAGGCCTTGTTTTAAATATTTTGTTTAGACACTCTAAGGGCTTAAATTGAAGTTGTAGTAGTTTAATTGACATATTGGGCTCGTGGCCCAAAGAAGCTAGGGGCACAAAGAAGGTGAGCTATAAGTGGCGTCACTAGTGCATGAGGAAGGCCCAAATTTTTGGTTGCTTGAAGCCCAAGTTATAGGGCTAGATTTCAGCACTTAATTGAGTAAAGGGGGGACGGCACAAGGCTATTTTTTTTTGGAATCTTATTATATTTATTTCATGTGGATAATAAGCAGATAAAGGCTATTATTTAGGGATTTAGTCTTTAAGGATAATAAGCAGATAAAGGCTATTTTTGAGGAGATAACATATTAAGATAAGAGAAAAGGGATAGGAGCTATCATGTGTGACAGTGTTGGCCGAAAATCAATCTCTGCTAAAGGGAGGAATCGGTTTTCTATATAAAGAGGGGGTGTGCCGAAATTTTGAAGGCTCTCTTTTATTTTCTTTTCTCATCTTCTTCCTCTCAAAAGCCGAAAATCACCATCTTCTTCACCCTTTCTTCCTCTCTAAAATTTCCTGGTTGGCCAAATCTTTTAACCTCTATTGTTATTCTTCTTTTAATCCTTAAAAGCCGAAATCACATCTCTATTATTCTATTCTTCTCCTTAATATTCATTGGCCGAATCTCTCTTAGCCATCTCTTCAATTCGTACATCTTCTAAAAGCCGAAATTCTTAGATCTCACTTCCTGAAGTTGCCGAATTATCTTCAAAGGAGTTTGTTTGTGCCGAACCTTGAAGGAAACAATAGAAGGAGGCCAATCGCATAGATCTCTAAGTTATAGAATCGTGTTACTTTCGGGATTTCAAGGAGAGGCCTATTTTCGCAATTGTTTCGGCTTTTAAGCAAGGCTATAGATTGAGGATAATAGATCCAGATAGCAAGGACATCGACTAAGAATATTGGATTTCGCAATATCAGGTGTGTAATTCTCCACACCATCTAGATCTGTTTGATTAATATATGAAAATAAGTATTACATGTTTTGTTAAATGTTTGAAACCCAAGATATTGACGGGAACCCAAAGAGGGTAAAGCAAATCACCAGTTAGTAAATGATCCGATTAAATGTTATAAGTATACCGATTTTATGTGATTGCATGGGTTGGGTTTGATGAAAGGAGGAAGTTATATGTTGTAGCGTTTTTTACCGTGATTCATTTGTAGCGGCCGCCGCGTGATTCATTGTAGTGGCTACGGCCATGATCCGATGATGAGCAAAGACGATCGCCATCAAGGCGTGTAGCGATGTGGGTTGATTGTAGAAATCCCCAATGGTGTGAATGGTCGGTACGGGCGTGTAGCGGATGGACACCTAGGATATGGGTTGGGCTTTGCATATTATTTTTGTTACTTATATTTTGATTATTCTGTTTTATGGGGCTAAAGCCCAAATCTAATGGTGCATGAGGGTTTACACCGAGTCTCGCGACTCACCCTTTAATTTTAACCATCTCGAGGTGACACTTAGGGTATCGATCAATGGGAGAGAGGAGAGCAAGGTGGCCATGCGATGAGCTTTGAGAATTCAACAAAAAGACTTAGTCTAATTTTTTTATTTTCATTTAATTAATGGGTTCAAATTTCCTTGTAATAAGGCCATGGGCCACTAGATTACCATTTATGTCTTGGGATTTTGTTGGGCTTTTATTATTGGGGTTTTAAGTTTTACGTTTTCAATTAAGTTAAGACCTGCATGAAATTTCGGTTTTTATTTAAAATCTACCAAGATAATTGGTTACTTAATATTTTATACTTTAATGAATTATTAAGCTTTCGAAATAAAGATGTAAACCTAGTAATTGTTTTCCAAAATGCGACATGTTATGTAAAATCTCTTATGTGACATATCAGATCCGGTTGTAGCGTTTGGGCCGGGTTTGGGGTGTTACATGAGTGGCTGCTATAAAAGATGTTAGGGTTAGAATCTGGTTTATGGGAAATTTTGGGCATTTATACATTCAATAAAACGTCGTCGTTTTGCCTCAAGGGAGACTGCGCATATCCCTTCAAGGGGATATTTGCGCGATGACCCCTCTCCCTTTTCTGCACCTTTGATTTCAGCCCAGTTTAGCATTTCTTCCCTTTTTTTCAATTTTACCCTGTTATTTCTATTGCGTTTTAATTTGGTCCGCGTTCAGGTCATTTAATGCAGTGCATTAGTAGCTGGGTTATTCACCCATTTGGTCCCTACGAGTTTACGCGCATGACATTATGGTCCCTGGCGCCCTTTTTTGATTTGTTGCAATTTTATCCCCGAATTTTGTTCTGATTTCAATACAGTCCCTTAGTTATTTTATTTAATCATTTGCTTATTAATTTGTCTAATTATTTTCCCTTTTAATTAATATTAGATATTATTTATTTAAATTGTTCTAGATACTATTTATTTTCAATTTCTCTTTACCTGTTGTTTATCTTCATTAATTATTATTATTATTATTATTTTCATTATTATCATTATTTTATTTTTATTACTATTATTATTATTGTCATTACTTTATTTTCATTATTATTTTATTATTGTTATTATTTTATTTTTATTATTTTTTTATTACTACACTATACCATTATTATTAGTATTACTACTCTTATTTTATTATTATTACCATTATTTTATTATTATTATTATTTTATTTTTTTATTTAATTATTATCACTACTATTATTTTATTTTCATTATTATTGTTATTACTATTATTATATCATTATTTTTATATATATCTATATTTCATTATTACTATCGTTTCTATTATTGCTTTGTAACCATACTATTATTGTTATTACTATTATTTGATATTATTATTATTATTATTATTATTAGTTTCATTATATTTACTATATTTACATCTAAATTTATTTTCTTAGTTTAATACTATATTATTAAATAAAAATACATTTTGTAAAATTACTATATTTGATCTAAAGGATTTTTGAACAAGGCAATATTTCGTGTTTGGAGGTTCGAGGAATCGTGCCCAATCGTGCTGGGTTTCAATTTTTGTTCGTCCAAATGACTAAATAACCTTTTAAGATTTTGACCGTAAGGCAATATTTCATGTTTGGAAATTCGAGGAATCGTGCCCAATCGTGCTGGGTTTCGGTTTTTGGTTTGTCCGAATAGTGGAATACCCTTTTGAAATTACAACGTACTAATTTTGGAAATCATGAAATGATCTTGGTATCGAGGGTTGTAACATCGTGTCCTGACGTGCTGGATGTGGTATTTCATCTTTTTGGAACAAGGGAATTTCGGTATCCAATTCGAATTACCCAAACATTTTCTAAAGGATTCGTATTTTAAAATCTTTTCCAATTTTCGACATTAGGACATTAATAATCAATTAGGTACCAAGTTTGGGCGTGACGAGAGTGCTAACCCTTCCTCGCACGTAACCGACTCCCGAACCCGATTTCTCAAAACTTCGAAGACCAAAAATCGTCGTTTTAGTAAATTTAAATTTTATTAAAATGACTGAATAAAGGGGTGACCCGATCACACCTCATAAAAAAAAGATCGGTGGCGACTCCCATTTTTATTTTCGTTTTCAAAACCAAAGTCGATCCCCGTTTTAAAAAAAATGGTTTCGACACTATCAATTTCACATGTTTATACCTTGTTATCAGTTATGTTTGCATTTTCACATCCTGTAATTATTCACATGCGCATATTTATACTCTATAATTGTTTACATTTACCTGTCATACCTTGTAGACTGTACAATTACATAACAATTCGCCCATTTCATTTCAATTCAAACTAATTCGTATATATATATCTTCACATTGAATTTCACAATTTCATCCCAATTAATCAATAACTCACAAATAACTCATACCATATAACATGTTTCAATTCATTCTCATAATACACATAATTTTCCACAAAATCATATGTACTTTCCATTTTATTCAATTCAGTCTTTTTTCATAATATTCAATAACAATCACAACAAATCAATTCATACGACAATTATATAATCAACTCGATGATTAATCATTAAATAAACAAGTATATGCAAGCAAATATTTCTATCCCAAATCATAAAAGTACGAACCGAAATCTCACGTCACTCGTCAGCAACTCTCGTTTTTCCTTTCTCTCTCGACAGCTCAGCGTCGTTTTTAGCTACGTAAAATCATACAACAAATAAACAATATCAATTCCCATCCAAACATAAAGTCAAGCATGTTTTACATTTTATTCAATTTAGTCCCTAAACTCGGGACAAGCATAACTCTCAATTCCTAGCTTCGGATTAAATCCGATTTCACATATTCTCATTAGGGACCTTATATTTATATTTCTAACATAATTTTATGACATATTTTATATTTATTTGATTTGGTCCCTAATGTAACAATGTTAACAAACAAGCTAAATTAACTTTATAATATAGTCATTTTCATAATCTAAGCTTTAAATCTATCCATTTCAAGCCTATTTAATCAATTAATTAATAATGCCAACTTTTTAAAACTTTAATAGTTTATCAAATTGGTACTTGAGCTATCTAAATCAAGCTCTCATGATCATAAATCTATAAAAATTAAAGAAAAATTACTTAGAGACTTACTTGAATTTTTGGCTCAAAGTCTAAAGAATTTCAAGCTTTTCTTTCTTTTTCACCTTCAATGGACGGTGAGCTTTTAGGGAAGATGATCTTTTGTCATCTTCCACTAATGTTGTTGTTTATAGATAGATTAATACGTAATTAGTTTAATTTAATCATGCTTTATGCTTAATAAATATTAATTTATTCATAATTTATTTATTAATTAAAACCTTCATCAAAATCCACTAAAATCTATTCAAAATTGGTTTATTAATCATTTTAGTTCTTTGAATAATTACTATCTAAGTCCCCGAGTCTTTTTTTAATTAAAAATCTATAGTGATTTGACTTTTACAATTTAGTCCCTGAGCATTAATTAACTACTTTTTTGATTAAATTACTTAACTGAATTTCAATATGTTTTTATAATAACTTTGTAAATGTTTTTATTTTATATTTACAGATTTATTTTACGAAAACAGAATTTTGAAACTGTATTTTTCGATACCACTAAATTTTAGGTCGTTACATATTTTGAGGTTAACAAATAAGTGGCATCATTATAACTATTCAAGATTACATTGAACTTAATTTTTATAACTATTTAAATTAAACCTATAAATATAAAATTAATTTTAGTACTCTATAATTACTTCTTAACTTATTTTTCTTCTCCATTAATGGAATTCAAGTTAAGTGTACCCAAAAAAAATTGAATTCAAGTTAAAATTATAAATTGTAAAAAATTATCATATATATTAAATTAGTAGTTAATATTCATATTTAAAAATGTAAATATTAAATATAAACTCTAAACTATATTTTTTAAAAAATAAGATATTAATTTTATATTGTTGTGTTATGAATAGTAAGTATATTTCTAAATATATATATTGTACACTTCGTCCGATATGTAAATTAGTTATTAAAATATTTTTATTTTAATATTTGTAGTAAACAAAATGGGATAAACTTATATAATACCCTTAAAGAATTTGAGAAGATAATTAAACATAAAACAAAAGGAAAAATAATATCAATCCAATAAATATGTAAATATATCAAGACATGTTTAAAATAAATTATAGATACATAAAATTCGTATAGTATAAAAAATTATTAAATAAAAAATACGTTTTCTCTATTTTTTTTCTCGTTCCTTTATTTCATCGCTCTTTTTCTGTTATTTTCGTTCCTTCTAAGTTTTTTCTGACTTTGATAATAGGGAGTTTTATATTATTTATTGTATTAAGTTCATAGGAAATTTATTTTGTTGAATATGACTTTTAAGAATATTTCAACAAGTTTTATGATACATTTTGAATAATTTGGACAAAATCTATTTATTGAAACTTATTTTATTGAATACTATTTTTTAAGAGTATTTCAATATACACAGATGTTAAGTTTCATGATATGTTTTGGACAACTTGTGCAAAATTTACAGTCCAATCATTTCATAATAACGAGATGATATTGCAATGAGCTTAATTGGGGACTAATGAATAGACATCGGACAACCTCGTTCGATAGCCTAGAAACCAAGTATAGTCACTCATATGTGACTTTGTTTAGTTATCTCTGTACTTTCAACTCAATTACCTATACAATTTATTCTACTTCTTTACTTTGGCTATAACTCTCTTGATTTAAGCATTGAAGAGCATAGCCGAAGTTAGAAAAAATTTTGGGAGGGTCAAAATTAAATTGTCTAATTCTATGATAGTAAAAATATAATTTTATAATTTTTAAAGGGTTAATTTAAATTTTTATCATTTTTAGTTATAAAAGTATAATTTTATCATTACTAATTTAAAATTTCATGAATTATAAAAAAATTTAAATTAAAAATTTACCATTTTAAGTATCCATGGTCTCTACTAAGATCCACCACTACAGTAGAACAAAAGCTTCGACATCCACTAATTCATTTTCATCTTGAAGGAGCTCAAAGCCTTCAAGGCCAATTTGTTTACTGCAATAGTATCCATTAGCACAATCTGCCAGCAACATAATAACAACAATTAGAATCAAAATATTAATTTTTTCCAAAGGTTGTGGAATTTTTAATTTTAAGAAAAATATACATGATTATCATTTAATTTTGTAAAAAAAAAAGTTGATGAAGTTGGATTAATGGTAAAGAGGAGTACTTTCGTAATTTTGAGGTCATAGGTTCAAGTCTTATTATGTGTGGATTCTTTTTAGATTTATGTTAACTTGTTAGTGATCGTGTCTAAATATATTTTGGTTATTAACATTTATACTACTATTTAAAACCTTAATTGAGTTAGTGTCACCCGTTAATCGAGTTTAATTTAGTTGTAAAATTACCAAAACCCCCTTATTTTTACCCAAAACATCAAAATATTTATCATCTCAATTTTACCATTTCAACCAAAGTCACATTTGGTCTTTATGTCAAATTTTTTTTTATATATAAATTTGTTACATAAAATTTTTACCTACATCGTAGGTGTACCACAATCTAGTGATAATTTATTGTATTATTGATTAGTGGAAATTACACAGTTGGTCACTCAACTTTCATAAGTTTTCATTTTGGGCATCAAAACTAAAAATTTTGTAAATTGGGCATTGTTGTTAACAACCATTTTCATTTTAGTTATCCAACTTTAATAAACTTTCATTTTGATCACTCATTTTATCTTTTTAAAAATTAATTTTATTTTTTTAGAATTATTATATTTTACTAGAAAAACCTAAGGTTTTACCTTGGATTTCTACAAGAAAAACCATTTTATCTTTTTAATTTTTTTTCTATTTTAGAATTAGTTTTATATTTTCCAATAAAAGGAAAAACATTTGATTTTACATTGAATTTTTTGTTTTTTTATAGAGAATAACCTATTTTCTTTTTAAGTTTCCTTTATTTATTTTTCATTGTTTAGAATTAATTTTTAGTTTTTCTCAATGAAAGGGGAAAACTTGGGTTTCATCTTCATAGTTGGATAACTTAATTTCCTGTAAAAACTTAAGTTTTTTTTAAATAAAATAAATTTATTTTTTTAAAAAGTAAACGAGTGACTAAAATGAAAACTTATTAAAGTTGAGTGACGAAAATGAGTATACAATAATATTGAATTAACGAGGGTGACCAAAATAAAAACTTATAAAAGTTAAGTAGCTAAAATGAAACGGCTGTTAATAGCAATGCCCAACCTGTAAAATTTTTATTTTGGGCACTGGAAATAAAGATGTTTGCAATATGAGTACTGCTATTACATACTTTGATCATTTTAGTCACTCGTTGTTAATTTATCATTATATACATTAGTTTTAGTCATTCAAATTTAATACATTTTTATTTTAATCACTTGTTTTCTTTTTATGAAAATTTATAAAAGTTGGGTGTAGTTTACCCTTATAGTTATTTGCAATTGTTGTTTAAGTGTACTCTTTTTTAAGAAATTAAGAGGGACGACCACAAATCCTAAAGGTAAATAAAAAATAGGGAAAAGTACACCAACAATCACTAAACTTTTATTATTTCAATCACTAATCTTTCAAAAGTGACAAATCAGTCATTAACGTTTACGAAAAGTGACAAATCAGTCACGTGGCCTGTTAGGGTGCCATGTTGGACATGACCAAATGTCCATATCAGATCCTTTTATCAGTTTATAAGGATTATCAATTAAATAAAAGAACTCCAGCCGAAAGAGGAAGAATAAGAAGAAATGGAGATACCCACTGTGATTCCGGTATGCTACTGTGGAAACCCAACCAATTTAAGGACTTCTTGGTCTAATGGCAACCCAGGTAAGAGGTTTTTTGGGTGCAAGAAGTATGGAAGTAGGTTTTAAAATGCATATCATTTTTTCGCTTGGTTTGATCCACCATTGATGCCTCGTTCACAAACTTTGTTGTTGGATGTTTTGAAAAAAGTTAGGACAATGGAGAATGCAAGAAGGAGGGAGAGAAAAATATGGTTGATGTGCTGTTATTTGTAATTTTGTTGTGGTTGTTGAAATGAAAAATCAGCTTATGGTTTTTTCTGGATTAATGGTTTGAGGGACATTAGTATTGTTCAAGGACATTGGTGGAGGTAGTGTTAAATGTAAGAAGGGGTTTAGAGTGTGAGCTAAAAGTATGTTATCTATAATTTGGTTTATGTAACGGATGTTGGAAAGTTTAATTTATGGAATCTTTGATTTTGCTTTATGGAAAGGATTAAAAACAAAAAAGATATTTTGTACAGATGAAACAAAAGCATAAAATATTGCAAAACATTGTAATTCATTCATTAATTAAGGCCAATTTGTTTACAAAAACAAGATCATCCTATATGACTTGTAACTACATATGCTTAGAAGGCCAAACTATTTCCAAATTTGCCTACACATTTGTACAATTGAACTCAACTAAATTGTAGGCAAATTTACAAAAAAAAATAATGTAATTATCTACCTAAGTTTAGAAATCAGTAGCAACAATAGGCAAAATTACACAATAAGCTCAAAACAATCATAAGCATCTTATTGGTATTCTTCAGTTCAACCATGGCATCCTCAAAATCCCTTGGAGTGCTTGCTCTGGCAGCTTTCCAAAGCAAGTCTTTCAAATCCTTTTTTAAAAAAAAAAGCTTTCTTGAAATGTTGATGTAGGTGTCTAACACAGTTTCTTGTTTCTGTATTAGGGAACATCAAACATATTGCTTCTACAAGTCCCTACAAACAATTTAATTTTTTGACATCTTGGCAAAAACAGAAACAGAAAAAGCAAACAAATTGTGTTTTACTTTCTGTTTGTTAGACATGAAAGATATCTTATATGAGCTTACAATTTCTAAGTCCAATGAGAGTAACTCTAAGAACCAGCACCATGATGCTTGGGTTTCACTTTCAACTGCAGCATATGCAATAGGATAGATGCCATTATTTGCATCTATCCCAACAGTTGTCAGTAGGTAACCACCAAAGTATCTCTTCAAGAAACATCCATGTAAACCTATTATTCTCCTACAACCAAACTTATACTCATCTTTGCATGCTTGCAGACAGACATACATCCTTTAAAACAATATGTTATCCAGATAACAGATTGTTGCTGTTCCAACATTTTGGGTCCTAAGCTCCAACAGATACTAAAAAATCTTCTCATATTGTGCCTTATATCCTACGTCAATTAATTCTAGTACCCTAAGTTTAACCCTCCTACATTTGGTTAATGAGACAAGGCAAAGAAAATCAGTTTTGACATCTTGTTGTTATGTTGTCAAAGAATAATTAGATTCAACAATGATATTTTCTTTATAATGTTGAGCTACCCTAGCTGAGTTTATATTCCTATTTTTAAAGACATTAGAGCAAGTATGGTTAGGGTTTAAACTCCTAATTTGCCAAATATGGTCAAGTGGGTTAATTCTAGAGGCCCATATGTATCATGAACATTGTGACTTGCAAACTAACTTTAACCTCTTGTGATCATTTTTTGGGAACTTCACATAGTGATTATTCACCCTACCATACTGTCTGGAAACTTCTTTTAGACGGTCATTTTTAGGAAATAACAATCCAATATCAAGTCTTTTATTATTCATGTCAAATTCTATGTTGAACTCGAGCCAAGTTTTGTCATCTGAGTCAGATTCATATGCACTATTTAATGTTTTAGATTTGTCACTATCAGATAGTTCCCGTAATTGTACATCGTCCATGTTTAAGCCATCTAAATTAACCTTGACCCTATCACATACATTCATTCCAACATTATTAAACAAATCATCACCTATTGCACAACCAGATCCATCAAAATCACTTTGTTCTTATTTACTCTCACTCTCATTAAAATCATCAACTAAACTTGCCAAACAAATTTAACATCAAAAGTCACAATAAAGGCATTGGGGTCTTCGGCTTTTTCATACATACTAATGACAAACAATATTCAGTCACTATCTTATATTTGGCGAGCATCCACAACCTAGGTCCACATGCCAGACAATTTAATACAATCATATTCAGTTCTGTCATGCACATGACAGTCAATAACCAAGCAACACATGTGCAAACTATACAGCACAAACATACACATTGCACTATCTAAATTTTGCATGCATCCACAACTTGTTTCATCACACAAAACAAAGGACATCAAGACAACATATTTCACTCCCATTAAATTTGAATAGCTTACAACCCTAAACAATTTTTTAAACAAATTCCAATTCTAATAGCTTACACACAAATAAAAATAAAAATAAATAAATAAACCCATGGCAGTTCTCAGGAATTTAAATAATTGATAGCATAAAAGCATAACTCTATGTCAAGCCCGGGCGAATGCAACATATTTGAACTAACAAATCCAAAAAATCATTAACCCAAATCCCCCTAAAATCGAAAAATGATGAACCTAAATTAGAAACATTATTAAACCCTATACCAAACCTGAACCATGTCCTTAAACCTAAAAATAACTCAAATTCAAAATAAACTTACCCGTTACAATCGATGGAACACCTTCGACTGGTTCTCTTCTATTAACCATTCCAACAATTTTGAAATTTTGCACAATAATTCAACAATTTCGAATATTTTCAATCCCTTTTCTAACGATCATTTAAAAAATTCAATTGTTTTCCACTTTCTCCTGAACAAAATTTTGTTTTCTTTAACCAAATTGTTTTTCCTCTTTAGTTTATTCTCATGTTTTAATTGATTTTTTTGGCACATTAAGTTAATTTTTTTAGGATCATACTGTAGAAATTAATAATGTAACAGCCCGTTTTCAGTGAAATTGGAACAGTGGTTTGGGACCACAAATCTGAAGTCAAAATAATTATTTTATTATTATTTTGAGGTCTGCAGCATGATAGTATGATTGTATAAAAATTTTGTTAAGAAATTTTATCGTTTGCATGGTTAATTTGATAAAAAGGACTAAATCGCGTAAAGTGCAAAAGTTGGGTTTCAATAGCTAAAGGTGTCTAATAGCTATGGAAATTTAGATTGTAGGTACTTATTTTGTAATTAAACCATCCATAAAGTTAATGGACTTTCATGGACATGATATATGTGTTTTCAAAGGTTAATAGTTAAGGTTAATATAGTAAATTAGTAAATAACTTCAGTAAAATAATGAATAACATAAAAATATCACCATTTTCTCTTCTTCACCATCGAAAAACTAAAGAAAGAAACCTCCATAGATGCATGCTAGGTTCGGCCAAGCTTGCAAGCTCAATTGGTAAGTAAATTTTGATCCGTTTTTAATGATTTCTATGTTTTTGGAATCGTTGTAACTTAATCTAGCTAGCCCAGGGACTAATTTGTGAAACTGTTAAAGTATTAGGGTTTCACCTTTGTTGAATGTGTATATGTTGTGATGTTTGATGGTAGAAAATAAATGGTTGTTGTTAGATAAACAAGTTTTGTTAAGTGATTTTGAATGAAATTATAAATTAGGGATTAAATTGAGAAATGTGATAAATTGGGTGGTAAAAGTGTGAATACGTGAAATATATGGGCTTATAAGTATTTTTAATATTCGGCTAGGCTTGGGTAGGGATAAAATTGAATGAATTTCATTTTACGAGTCTAGGGACTAAATTGTAAAGAAGTCAAATGTTTAGTGGCAAAATAGTAATTTCTCCATAACATGAAATTGGATTAAATTGAATAGAACAAGTATTAAAGTGGTTAAATTTGATTATATAGATAGATCAAGAAAAGCTACGTTCAGAATTAGATCGAGGGAAAAATAAAGTAGTGGATTGATCGCTCAATTTTCTCCGTATTAAATCGAGGTAAGTTCGTATGTTTAATAAGCATTAAATTATATGTGTTTGAATGCTTAATTATTATAATTGAGATGATACGACACCACGAAAATTATCGACGAGTTATCAACCATGTATAAATCCCAGTTGAACCTTAGGAATAGATAGGATACAAATGACATGTCATTAGGGGTTACCGTGTTTTGGGTGCTGGTCCTGTATGTTTTACCGGTGGCTGAGTTTTTCGACATGTGTTGCGGATACTCGTCAGCTTGTATGAGCAGCACTGAGTAGTTACGTCTTGACCGTCAGCTTGTGTGAGCAGGCCTAGTGATAGCTCGAGAGTGAGCATTTATACGAGATATGAGATAGATATGGTTTCGACCATGTATTGGCACTTAGTGTGCGAGATTCCCGAGTATCCGATAGTATTCCAAATGGTTCAATGGGTATATTGATGGTATGAAAGAATAAGAGATCGATATGTATCATTACAGGTATGTATGTGAATCATAAAAGCATTGAAGCTATGAAATTTATGAATTTTATGTCTAACCTTATGAATGAATATGTGTTAGATTTGTGGATTAAATTGAGTTGTATTATGCCATGTTTAATCACTTAAATTATGATTATATGGTAAGTTGTACTTATTAGCCATACGAGCTTACTAAGCTTAATAGCTTACTTTGTTTACTTTTTTGTGTTTTATAGTGATTTCAAAGCTTGCTCAGATTGGAAGTTGTCGGAGATCTCATCACACTATCCAGCAGTTGTTTTGGTACTTTTGAACTTTGAGTAATGTGGTTATATGGCATATATAGGTCTTTTGGCTAATGTAGCCTTTATGTCTTGATGAATTTGGCCATTTGAATTGGTTTGTAAGTAGTCATATGTTTTGATATGTAAATATGCATAAATGGCCCTTTTATATGTGGTTTATAATTGCTATGTGAATGCCTTGTTGTGAATTGGTAATTAGGTAGCAAATGGTTGAAATTGAGAATGTATTAGCATGCTAAGTATTAGGCAAGATAATGCATATATGAAATTGACCATTTAGGTGAATCCTTGAAAGTGATATCGGTATGTTTTCAAATGACAAATTGTGATATTTATGAGCATTATGGTTATTGGTATTGGTATAGCATGATTTGGACTTGGTTGAGATTGGTTTGAATACCTATTGATGATATGGTCATATGCTTTTTGGTATGTGTAGGTTGGTGCCACTTTGGGTGAGAAATAAGGCCTGGAAAATGACCTATTTTTTGTCCACACAGGTAGAGACACGGGCGTGTACCTCAGCCGTGTGTGACATACGGCCAGGTGACACGGTCATGTGTCCCCTGGTACTTATTTAGAAATCAAGTCAGTAGCTTCACACGGCCTAGCCCACGGGCGTGTGGCCTGGCCGTGTGGCACAAGTCAGTATACCCTCCAGTTTTCACACAACCTAGCACACGGCTTGGCACACGGGCGTGTGAGGCCATTTTGAAGGGTACACGGGCTAGTCACACAGGCGTGTGGTTGGCCGTGTGACCCAAGTTAGAGAGTTACACGGGGTCAGACACGGGCTAGAACACGGCCATTTGATCCCATTTCGAATGTCTACACGGCCTGCGACACGGGCGTGTCTCTTAGCTGTATGAGACACACGGCCTGTCTAAACGGGCGTGTGTCCCCTGCACTTTGAAAATTTTCTATGTTTTTCTAAAAAATTATTATGTATTCGAATTAGTCCCGAACCACTTCTAATGCTTGTTTTGGGCCTCGAGGGCTCGTGTTAGAGACTATATGATTGTATTTGAATGACTTCTGTTCGGATTTGAGAAATGTATATAAAATGTATGATTATTTAAGAAATAAGTCCGGTAATGCTCCGTAACCCTATTCTGGTGACGGATACAAGTTAGGGATGTTATAAATTATCCATTAAATGGTCATTTGGTCATGTCCAACATGGCACCCTAACAAGCCACGTCAATTGTCTTATTAGGTCTGTAACGAAAAATGAGTTTTGGTGATTGATATGTCATTTTTTAAAATTTACCGCTGGTGTATTTTTCCCTTAAAAAAATATCAAAAAGAAATTAATAGAAAATTCCGATAAAAAAAAAGTTGCCGTTTAACGGTTACAATATTTTGCATCTTTAAAATGGAGCGATAAAGGCGGCTTTTTTACGGTAGGGTTTGGATCCTGGCGCCAGAAATTTCATCTTCCAGTTCCAGTTAGGTCTAATTACCGATTCAGTCCAATCATTCACTGCGTTAAACACTGTCCCAAATTTGAAGGGAAAATATGGCTCCGAAAAAGAAGCCTCAGAAGCAAAGCAACCGAAAAGCAACTTCCGCTTCGTCTTCTTCTTCATCATCTAAAGCCAATCAAGCGACATCGTCTGCCCCTCGACTTCAGATATCGGCCGAGAACGAAAACCGGCTTCGTCGGCTTTTACTCAACTCCGGCCACTCTACCCAATCCCAATCCCAATCCGATCTCAATCCTCCTCAAGATTCTCTATCCAAAGCTCAAAAGGCAAAGAAGCTCAAAGCCCTGTACGAGAAGCTTTCTTGCGAAGGTTTCTCTAATGATCAAATTGAACTGGCACTCTCTTCTCTCAAGGTTATATCATTTATTTTTTTTCCATACATTTTTCTTACAAACGAAATTTCATTTTCTTTTCAATTTTGTCATCGTATCTCCTGACTATATTGATGGACCAGTTTATGTATTTACATTGAGTAGGATGGTGCTACTTTTGAGACTGCTCTTGATTGGTTATGCTTGAACTTACCTCGAAACGAGCTTCCTTTGAAGTTTTCAAGTGGAATCTCTTTGCATTCAGATGGAGGTGTGTATATGTGTGTGTGAATTTCTATCTAATAAATATAATGATCAATTTCAATGCCTAGTGTGTCTTGGCACTGATGCTTAAATTATGTAATCTAATGTGTTAGGAGGGTCTATCAGTGTTATATCAGTTGAAAAGGAAGACTGGACTCCTTCGGTGGACGCATCAACAAGGATTAAGGAAAACTTACATGGACTTTCTGTTAGAACCAAGAGCAGTGAAGATGAGAATTCTCTCAATATGTGCCAACCATCACAAGCAGATTGGATTCGGCAATATATGGAGCAACAGGAGGAGGTAAGGAAATAAAATGAACTGTTACTGATCTTGTATTCTGTTGCTGTCTCTGCTGTTTTAGTTTAGGGTTTATTCATTTGAATGTTTTCTACCTTCGTTGGAATTTGTTTAAAACGGATTTTTAGCAAATAGTTTATGTCTGTCAGGATGAATCCAAAACTTGGGAGGATGAAGCAAGTGATGAGGGTTCAGCTGAAGAGGTATTGAAAACTTCTTTTTGATTTTTGTTCTTTCTCTATCTTCTAATATAATATAAAATAATCTAAGGGACTTCCAATTGATGAATAACATTTCAGTCATTTATAATTATCTTGTTCTAGAATGTATTTTGCACTAGTTTTGTTGTCTTTGTCATAAAAATCCTACCCTTTTATGTAAGAATGGAGAAATAGCTACGTATTTCTAAGTATAGACTTGGAAATGGCCTTTCTCCTTTTTATTTTCCCCCCTTACTGCTAAATACTCAGGTTTAAGTTTAGTTACTATGACAAGGTATAATTTCATTCTTATGCTTTTTTCTTGGTTAATAGGTTTCTGGACCTAGGCCTTATGATGTTATTGCAAAAGAATACCATGCAGCAAGATTAGAAGCTACAAAAGCTAAGGAAAAAAAGGATAAAAATGGCCAGGAAAAGGCAGGCAGTAGAATCCGCAAACTCAAGCAGGAGTTGTCTGCTTTAGGTCAATTTTTGTTGTTTTTAGTGATTTATGTTGAAAGATATATCACTTGATCACTTTGTAATGAGTTGTTTAATTTTGGTGAGCAGGATTATCAGATGCTGTTTTAGCATCAGATTTTTTGCATGAACGAGCATCTGCTTCTGTGTCTGAGGGCACAGTGACTAGTTCCATGCCTGAAGAGCAGCCTGAGATGATATCTCTAGGTGATGCTGAATGCAATTCAGCGGCCTGTGTGATAACTTCAGGTGTAGCAACAGGCAGTGTAAATGATACAGAGACCTCTAAAGAGTTGTCTACCAAATCTATTCCTTCTTTGTTACCTACTCAAGAAAAAGGTGACTCAGAAAATATGTCGGAAGATTTGGAGATTGGGGATTTCTTCTTAGAAGATTCTTCAATTAATGATGCTCTTGCTTCTGAAGTACTAAAATTGCAGCAGCAGGAAAAGATGAAAGAACTATACAGTGAGAAATATTTGGAGAAATTGGAAGGAATCTGGAAGAAGGTAATTCCCAGAATGCAATGATCTTGTGAGGTTAATATTACTAATGGTTGGTGATAAGGCGTTTCTGATACATAACTTTATATAATATTGATCGTGAACTTGCAATGCAATGGATTTAGGAAGCTGCTAAGTATGATTCCTGATTTTTTTTTATTTTCAATTTCATTTAGTGCCATAATAATCACCTTCCAACTTTTAAATGTTTGGTTTTGGCCTTGTTCTACGGAATTCATTATGACTTCTTTGGGATATGATCTAAATAATGACAGGGAGAATCGAAAAAGATTCCGAAGGCTGTTCTTCACCAATTATGTCAAAGATCAGGGTGGGAGGCTCCAAAATTTGATAAAATGCCTGCCAAAGGTAAAAGTTTTGCTTATTCTGTTAGTGTGTTGCGTAAAGCTAGCGGGAGGGGCAAGAGCAGAAAAGCTGGGGGGCTAACCACCCTTCAGCTTCCTAATGAGCAAGAAGCTTTTGAATCTGCTGAGGTACTTGTTTGTCCTTATGCTTCATGCTGATAATATGAGATACTCTGATTAAGAACGTACAGTGCAATGCTACTGGTGTCAAAACAATTAGAAGATGAACATTCTTGGAGAACTTTGGAGGAAAGTACTTAGTTCCTATGTTCGCTTTCTAGATCCTAGAAACTTGAATGACTGATTAGCCATATGCTCATTTACATACTTATGTTGCATGTGAATATGACAAATAAATATGTTTTTGTCTTCAAGTTGATGCCTTGGGTGGTATATTAAGACTTTTTTTACTCTGTTTGGTGGTGTCTGGTCCTCAGGTCGATCAACCACAAATTTTGGTTTATGTCTTCTGGAGTAGTAGCGCTTAACTACAAATATTCTTTTCTAGATTTTCTAAGGAATGACAGCATTGTTGTTTTTTATTGGATATAGGGTAGGTACTGAAAATTAGTTTAATTGCATCCTTTGAAAAAGCTTTTTATGAATAAATAGTCTCAGATGCTCGTTAAACATGCTAATTTTATAATACCGGCTCTCACCACCTTTTTTTCTTTCTTTTTAATATTTATTATTAATGCATGAAATGGCTTGATTGAGTATGATGCACGGGAGGGTATAATCTAACAGTGTGCTTGGAATTTAATTTGACAGTTACAAATATGATTTTAGGATATATCCTGTCTTCCTTTTGAACAACCTTTTTCATGCTTCCTTCTGTCCCTGTTAGATTATACCCTCATGTGGATCATACTCAATAGAGTTCTTCAATCTATGGTGTGTTCTGTCAAGGCTGTTGTATTATGTTAGTTCTCACATAATGGGTATATGACTGAATGTGAGCTTGTTCCTTCTTTCTACAGTTAATATACATTTGTTACAGATAAAATATATAAAAATGGTAATTTACCTACTCCTTGATTTTTTTTACAGGATGCACAGAACAGAGTTGCCGCATTTGCTCTTTGTCAGTTGTTCCCTGATCTTCCTACTCAACTGATAGTTACCGAGCCTTACTCTTCTCTCATTTTTCAGTGGAAAGGAGGTGATGATTTAAACATCTATTTTGTATTTAAAGATGCAAAATAACTTTTTGAAGGTTTATCTTATTTATGCTAATGGTGTTATGGCATCTCTTCTAATATTATGCTGGATCCTCTTTCATTTTCTGGTTCAGTTTGTCAGTCTTGATGTTTTCTATCAATTCAACATAAGGAATAAGAAAGATATTTATCAGATTTCTAAAAGCAAGTGACCACTGCTGTTAATGTTTCTTAAAGTATTTGAACACTTTCAGGGAAATCATTGACCAAAATAGAAGACAATGAGGAAGATCGAAGGGCTGGTTTTGTTGATCGGTTATTGAGAGATGAGGATTCCAGATCAAAGGCTCCTGGTCATGATACTAATGAATCTGCTTTAGACGAGTTCCAAAAGACCTACATTGAAGATAATAAAACCCCAAGTTCTTCTGTAGCTGATCCAGTATATGAAAGTATGTTATATTATTGTATTTGATGCATTTAAACTAAATTATTTTGCTAAATTTGCCACTGATATGGAATGTGAAATGGTTAGTTTAACCCCATTGTTTTTTATGTCCTGTTTTCTCAATTTTTCTTTTCTTCCCTCCTAAGGAAGTGCTCTTTTTAATCCATCCATGAAAAAATCTACACATAATAGTTAGAACTGAACTGTAATTGCAATGGATTTTTCATTCATGAAAATTTTAGATATTGTTTGGGGAACTCTGAATGTGCTCACATAATCAAATGAGGGAAGACTAGGCACATTGCTATGAGGATCATAGAAAAGAGTGTAAATGTTTAGTTCGAGGTGTAGATCAATAATGGTATTTTGACTATGGCTGGGTGATAAACTAATAATCTCTTCGATCTGACACATTTCTTATTGCAGGGAAAAGCCATGCAAAAGAAATGGAAAGTGTGTATTTGAGACAGGAAGAAGAAAAGAGAAAGCATACTCAGAGATACAAGGTTGGTGTATTCTTATTGCTGTGTCTCAGGAAAATAGTAATTGGATTTATAAGCTTTTGGTATAACTATACAAGTATTTGTTTTCAATTGATTCTGCTATTGTTGTTGCTTTCTAATTGGATATCATTTTAATTTGCTTGGGGGATCTGAAACTTTAATTTTATCGCATTGAAGTAATTTGAACTTAATATTTGCTAATGATTAGTGTGAAGTTTACTAGCTTACTTGTGCACAACTTGCAGTGAAGAGCACCTAAATTGTGTTGGAAGCTTTGTTGTTCCTCCTATGTGTGAAAATGTTAGCACTTGCTGAAACATAACTTGTTATAATTTAGTTTAGCTCTGATTTAGTTGGAGAGAAAGTGCACGTGTGTGTTAGGGGAGGGGTTCTGTGTTTTATGAATGATAAATTTGCTTCTGTTGCATGAAATACATGAAGAGATTCTGAATCCTGTGGTGCCAGTCTCCTAATCTAGAATCTGATGTCAGAATCTACTGATGCATGTACACCAAGAGACTATGAATATATGATGTTTGTCATAGTAGATTATCAACCTTCCACACATATTTTTGCTGTAGTTTTTATAGCTGAACTTGTAAAATTCTTGAAACTAATTCTGGTGTCTTGAGTATGCTATTTCAAACTTGATGCTTAAAGAGCGATATAATTTACCATCTCTTGCTAATGATCATGGTAATCTCACTCTTGATTAATGTTCCCATTCATGTTGAGCATTTTATGTTGCTCATGGTAACATCATGCCTGTTCTTGTAAATTGTAATGATGCTCCTTAGCATGCAACACATGCATTATGCATTTGGCTTTTGCTGTTAAAAGTTCTATATTTGTTTTATTTTATTTTTGTTTCCAGGAGATGTTGAAAACTAGAGCTGCTCTTCCTGTTGCTGGGTTGAAAAATGACATGTTGCAATTGCTAAAGGAAAATAATGTTCTTGTTGTTTGTGGTGAAACAGGATCTGGAAAAACTACTCAGGTTTAAACTTATATTTCCCTTATTTTTGTGCAAGCCCATATCTTTCATGATCCTCCTTGACCCAGTTAAACCCCCCCAATATAGACCCAGTTAACTTGACTTTCATGATTTGGTAGCTTTTTGCATTACTAATTTCTTTGCTTTTCCCTTTGAAATTAACTTATACTTTTGTTCCCTGAATGTAGGTTCCTCAATTTATATTGGATGATATGATTGAATCTGGACATGGCGGACAGTGTAGTATCATATGCACACAACCAAGGAGAATAGCGGTGGGTGAATAATATGTTGATACATGCTTAACACTAATTTTTCTTGCACCTTCTCTCATTACTAACTCTCACTTGTTTCTTTTAGAAACCAATCAAAAGTTAATTCTGTCAACCTTTCTTCTTTATCTTCTTCCTTGTCTTCTCTCTGATGTTCTAAGATGGTTGTGGACAATTTAAATGATTAGGTAGACATGATTAGAGCAGAAGAAGCTTGGCAATATTTTCACAAAGGAAACTCATAAATGGCCAATTGTTGCCTTTAATGCACATTAAGTTACGAATATATGCTTCATCTATTTGAATTCTTTTATTGCGGATATGCAGTAGTTTTCAAATGTCTGTTCAATTGGAACTAGAGGGAAGAATTTGGGTAGCATATTACCACTGATAAAGTTGACTCATAAATGCACCAAGTCTGACATTCCTACTAGAAAATCAGAAGTAATATTTGGTTTCAGTAGAGTTTGTTCTTTTAGTTTATCAAGTCTCTGACTGCCATATTAGTGCTTTATTGCAAATTTCATTTATGTCTTTATATATTTATATTTGTTTTTTTCGATTTAGTAAAAGTATTATGTTGGGTGTCTATATCATTGCAGGCAATTTCTGTTGCAGAGCGAGTTGCTGATGAGCGTTGTGAACCATCTCCTGGTTCTAATGGGTCTTTGGTTGGTTATCAAGTTCGTCTAGATAATGCCAGGTGTTTATGTCCTGATCTTATAAGTTACAATAATTTGCTATTTCCGATTGCATTTCCTCCGTGTAGAAAGTTGACATGTTAGTGATTTTTCTGTCAGAAATGCAGCAGCAATGATGAATCCTGTCTATACACATAAACTTTTTTCTTTATGTTATTTCTTAATGAAATCTATCTGGTGTCAGATTCGATTGTGCATTGTGGTTTGATCAAGTTTTCTAAGCTCAAAATTCAGGGCGTAAAGGATGAATACTTTATGTACAGATATTCTATGGCATTTACTGATTTTGCAAACTGCATAACGGTGTACTGATGATTGATTAGGTTGGCTTAAGATAGTTGCTTAAGGAGCTTGAAAATAATTTTATTCGATTTTCTGCCTTTTGTCTAATTTTTCACATGGCCCTTAAATACCTTTAGTGCTTGGTGGTGCTGACATTTCATATTTATGGTTATGTTTCATTGTCTTTTGAATTGCTTGATCACTCCATAAGGTAGCAAATATTGTTGCTATTACCTTTTTTTAAAGCTTTACATTCGTTCCATATTGTATGTGTTCAGTTTGTTTTGGTAGAATTTTGTATTTGCTATTCACTTATAGAGTCCTATTTTTATTTCTTTCATTGAAAAGACTAATGTGGTCTTTTTTTTTTAAAAAAAATTTTATTGAATAACTAATTTCTCCTTCTTGGTTATGTTGCATTTTCTAGGAATGAAAAGACAAAGCTTCTCTTTTGTACAACTGGTATTCTTCTGAGGAAACTTGCGGTAAGCCCTAGTCAGCCACAATTATTTTAGTTATTGGCTTCTTTGAATCTATCATAGCTTATATTGGAAGTCTTTTTATTTCGGGTGCTTTTGATTTTTGCTTTGAAGTCTTTTTCTCCAGCCTTCATTTGTAGTTGTGGTGCATCATATACTGTTTTGTTTGTTCCAACTGTACTTTTTCAGGATGCTGAAATGGGATTTGGGAACAGTGAAGTAAATCTAGACACTGCTTGCTAGTTGTTGACATTTTCACTAGTTGCTGCTGTCTTTGGGTTTCACCTTCCTTGATTTTAACTTGAATATTACATGTGGATGCTTTATAAATATGCAGAAACTTTAATTCGTGCTAGAATATGTTTCTATGGATTCTGATTTAGCTCAGAACTTGTACATTGTGGTCATATATTTTATGTGAAGAAAGATGGAACTCTTGAGTGGTTATATCAGGAATGTTTTGATTCAAAGAGGTTTTGCAATATGTGTTTTGTAAAATTAGCATCTAGGCCACTCCTATATGAAACTACATTATGGTTGCTGTTTAATTTACTTCCCCCTTAACTTCCCTTTTATGGTTTCTCCTTTCAATTTTCACAGGGGGATAAAAACTTGACTGGTGTTACTCACATCATAGTAGATGAAGTACATGAACGGTCTCTTTTGGTAAGTGGATGAATTTGAAGTTCAACTATGGCTATTTCAGGTGGATGTTTTCAAAATTTATGAGTTCTTTTGGTTTATGATGTCCTTCAATGATTTAACATTCATAGCAGTTTAAATGAATTAATTTGCAGCACTTCATGCAAGACGTTTATTTGGTTTTGAGCTCTTGGCTCTAGAATGACTAACAAAACTATTTGTCTGGAAGTTGTTGAGATCATTCATATTGCCATAAAAAATAACTCCATAGCTAATCTACTCATAAAGAATTTGTGGGGGGCAAACAATCAGCCCATGAGGGAAATAGTTTTTCAATTCTAAATTTTCAGGCAATGCTGAAATGTTAGTCCAGATCTCTGAAATGGACTGATTTGTTTCTTTTTCCTTAACAGGGTGATTTTCTACTCATTGTTTTGAAGAATCTTATTGAGAAGCAATCTGTCTCTAACACACCCAAACTGAAAGTTATTCTTATGTATGTATATGTATTTTTTTTTTTTTGTGTTTCTTATCAATCATAGTTGTGTAAGCTTGTTTTGATCTCCATCCTGGCCTTACCTTATTCGTATCCTGGTTTCTGAATCATGATCTAAATGATTAGGTCTGCAACAGTTGATTCTGATTTATTCTCAAGATATTTTGGGCTTTGCCCGGTGATTACTGCACAAGGCCGGACTCATCCAGTGACAACTTGCTTTCTTGAGGATATATATGAACGTATCAATTATCACCTTGCTTCAGATTCTCCTGCTTCTCTAAGATGTGAAACATCCACAAGGGACATGGTAATTAATTTATTTTTATATTATTCTTACTGGGTGTTAGCTAACTGCTTCTGAAATTTGGAGCTGGAAAAAGGTAGAGTATTTATGAGTAGGTTATGAAATATGAAGGGTTATCTTTGTTTCTGTCATGCAAGTTATGAACTCTTCATTCTGCTGCAGAGGGGTCCTGTGAACAATCGTAGAGGAAAGAAAAATCTTGTCTTGTCTGCATGGGGTGATGATTCCCTTCTGTCTGAGGAGTATGTAAATCCACATTACGATTCAAGTAGTTATCAATCATATAGTGAGCAAACTCAACAAAATTTGGTAAACTCTTTCAGCCCAAGCAACATGGTTTATTCTATTTTCCTCGGTGAGAGGATGAATAATGACTTACAAATTCTTAACACAGAAAAGACTGAATGAAGATGTCATTGATTATGACTTGCTTGAAGATTTGGTCTGTCATGTAGATGAAACGTGTGATAAGGGTGCTATACTCATCTTTTTGCCAGTAAGCTATCCTAAGTTCTTTTGATGTTGATATACCTTATACTTTGATTTTTCTTGTTTTGATATTAGTTTGATACATATTCCATGGTTTAACAGGGAGTTGTTGAGATTCATACACTACTTGATAGGCTAGCTGCTTCTTATCGATTTGCTGGACCATCTTCTGACTGGCTTCTGCCTCTACATTCATCAATCGCAGCAGATGAGCAGAAAAAGGTTTTTCTAAATCCTCCTGATGGGATACGTAAGGTAGGTTCTTCACTCATGTTTGAGATTTTTATTTGTAATGTGAACTTTCTCTAAAATTGATTTAACTCCTACTTCAAATGCATTTCAATTTCAGGTTATTATAGCAACAAACATAGCTGAGACTAGCATAACAATTGATGACGTAGTCTATGTGATTGACTGTGGAAAGCATAAGGAGAATCGTTATAATCCTCAAAAGGTTTGCATTCATATTTTCTTATAGTTTAGTAACCTCCATTGTTGTTGATGTTTATGTTGCTTGGAGTACAAACGGTTTGAGTCAGGCCCATTCTATGTTCTCAAGGAAATGCTCGTAAAAAAGGTTTTGCTGAAAGAATCTTAAGTTAATCTAACTGTTGTTTAGCTCTATTGTAATAATTGATTTCTCGTTTTACTTTGACAACCAATTTATATCTATTTCCAATATCTTGTCTATGGAGTATATTTATAATTGCATCCTATCATTGACTGAAGCTTATGCTAGATGTCACCTTGGGCATCGTCAGTGGTTAAGAACTTGTATAGGTTTTTAATAATCTAATTCTAGATGAGTGTTAAAAGAAAAAGTGTTCTAACAGGGGTAAACATAATTAGTTGCTAGGCCCAAGGATGGAAAATGCTAATTTCTGCTTTGGGCTTTCACTTTGGACTTGAGAAGTCAATACAAAATGGGAAAGATGGGTGTAGTTGGTAATGGTTGTTTATATTGGAATAGTATATCAAATTTGAGCAGAAACTTTGGAAGGTAATGCTTAAGCATTTTGCCTCAATAATAAGTGAATTGTTGTCTGTATACTTGCAGCTCCATTAGTGGTTACCAAAGAAAAAAATGTCTTTAGATGTTATGGATGGATTCCTTCTATTAAGTCTTTGGTTATGTGCTTAATTTTTGTTTATTTATTTTATATGTTGCTGTAGAAATTATCAAGCATGGTTGAAGATTGGATATCTCGAGCGAATGCTAAGCAGCGTAGAGGAAGAGCTGGTCGTGTTAAGCCTGGAATTTGCTTCTGCTTGTATACACGACATAGATTTGAAAAGCTCATGCGCCCATATCAGGTAATTTCTTCTTTATTAACATATTCATTAATGTGCTAATAACTAGGCTAAAATTCTCTTGTCCCAAATCTTATCAGTTTTTTCTTAATTATCATCTAGGTTCCTGAAATGCTTCGGATGCCTTTAGTAGAGCTCTGTTTACAAATTAAGCTACTTAGCCTTGGTCAGATAAAGCCTTTCTTATCCAAGGTACAAATATATTTTACAGTATTTATAAGTTGTCATATTTATTCTCTTCCATAGTGTTCTAATGGCATAGCTTTTGATTCTAGGCTTTGGAACCGCCAAAGGAAGAAGCTATGAACTCTGCCATTTCATTGTTATATGAGGTAAGTTTCATTCTTTTAACCAACAATTGTTACATATAGTAATATGGTGATAAGATTTTGGGCTTCAAGGAAGAAGCACTTAATTTTGTATTCTTTTTGTCGTGATTTCCTGCTGTCTTTATTAGATTAAGATATTTCATGTTTATGAGCATTATTGTTTGGTCATCCTATCATCCCACTCAACCGGTATTTTTGAGTACTTGGATGATAAGGAATCAAATCTGGATGCTAAGAGAAACGAATAAAAGACTCAATTAGCATGGTTTGATTGGGGAAGATTTTTTATAAACCGCCACACTTTATGGAACCTTCCAAACCTAAAGTGATAAGGTCAACACTAACACAAGTGTTAGGGAATTAAGAGATACTAAATATCACCACTCTTAAATGCCTCACACGAAGGGTAAGTGTTTAGTTGTTAGCATCCACCAAGAACAAGAAAACAAAGGATAAATTGCTAAAAAGCAAGTTTTGATTCAAATTCTCATTTGCCCTTCACATTGATAGTGCTATCCAGACTAATTTGGGACATCCCCCCAAGCATAGGTAACTTCAAATATTAAATCCATAAACAAATTCCCAATACAATTGAATCCCCAAGAATTAAATCCCCATACATGAATTACTTCCTTTATATATGACAAAGCATTAAATAAAAAGATTGCATTTTTTAATGTGTCCAGGTTCATCCCCCTGAACAACCTTCATTAAAATGGCCATAACTATTTGTAAAAGACTCCGAAAGACACTGTTTGATGCATTAGAAAATAGACTTCCAGATCTTTCCGTCCATCTATGGTTCATAATTTTTGAACATGTAAATCAACACAAACTTTAATTTCACTTGATGCATGAATTCCAGATTTATTCTTGACCAGCATTTAGTTCTCCTACGAAAGCATTCCCATCTTCAACCCCAAAGTTGGATATTCATATTGTGGCCCATTAATCGTTTAAAGCTCAAAATATTCTTAGCTCCGTTTCCTTAAATTTGGACCATAGTTTAGTAACTTAGTAGATTCTCTTGCGTCATTGGACCTTGCTTTAGTTGATTTTTTTAGTTGGCAAATGATGATGGCCTGTGAATTTTGGTAATTGGGAGATTATTTTCAGGTTGGTGCTGTTGAGGGAGATGAAGAGTTGACACCTCTTGGGCACCATTTGGCAAAGCTTCCTGTTGATGTTTTGATCGGAAAGGTGCACTTAATATATTTAATTTCCCAGCACCCCAATTCTTTTGACTATAAATGTTACGCCTTGCACTTTATTTAAAAGAAAATAATGGGTAGTAAATGTTTTAATGATATTTTTGTCTCTTTTTACTAATTGTGTTAAGCTCATTGTAATTAATTTTGAAAAAAAAAATGTAATTTCTTTTTACTTAAATTCGTGTCTGTGCTGGTATGCATGCTATACATTTGTAAAGTAGGTCTTGCTAGAAATTAATTTAATCTGCTGATCTGCCCTCTGATAAAAGGAATGCTTGCGGGACCTAGGCACAGAACACATTTTAAAATAGTAAAAACATAATAAATTGAACCTAGAAATTGAATTAGGGTTTCTTTGTCAAAATACCTAGAGGAAGTGCCAAATCTGAAGATTTTACATAGACTATGAGTCAAGTTATGCTTGCTGTATTTTGATCTCCAGCCTTTAGTTTATTCTTGTTAAAGACTGCTGCCTTTTTTTTGCCTGATGTTCTTACATGATGAGGATTGAATAGTTTCCTTCTTCTCTCTATGAAATGGATTCTCATATCATTCAATCTTTCGTTGCATAAACTTCTATAGAGCGTCCATTGACCAGAATTTACTAAACTGTTTTTGGCTGAATTGCAGATGCTGCTCTATGGTGGAATATTTGGTTGCTTATCACCCATCTTATCTATCTCCGCATGTCTCAGCTATAAGCCTCCATTTTTGTATCCAAAGGATGAGGTTCTTTTTATTTTTATTTTTATATGTTTATATTGTTCTTGCTTTCTGAAAAGAAAGACGTAGCATCACTTCCGTTATTTTGTTTCTACATTACAGAAACAAAATGTTGAAAGAGCTAAATTGGCTTTATTAAGCGAGAAGCTGGATGAATCTAGTGATTTGAACGATGCTGAGAGGCAGTCTGACCACTTGCTAATGATGGTTGCATATAGGAAATGGGAGAAGATTTTCCGAGAGGTATGTAAATGATTGTGATATGTTTTCTAGCAATCATTAACTCTAAGAAAAAGTGATCAGTGTTGTCTGCTTCTGCTAGAAAAGTCTTGTTTGGTAAATGGCACCCTGATTCCTGATTGATTTGCACTCTGATCTTTAGAACCTTCCTTCAACAACATTGAGAGGGAAAGAGAATCATGTTCTCTTTCTCAGTGAATGCAGTTCTCTCTATCCGTTTAATTTGTGTTTAATACATGTTACTTATGTGAAATTTCTATCCTTGTAGAAAGGAGTAAAAGCTGCCCAGCGGTTCTGCAAGATGTACTTTTTAAGCAGTTCAGTTATGTCCATGATAAGGTTTACCTTTACTTCTCTCTCTCTCACCCCTGATTGGAGTATTTTGGTACTTTCCTGTCATTTAGATGATAACCCACCATTCTTGAGATACTTAATTAGCTGTTGTCATATTATGAATTGGAATGAGTTCTCCAAATTGCAGATGATAGTTTTGACTCTTGTGCAAGTTCTTAAGTTGTCAATAGTATAGTGATATGTTGCCTCCTTGGTAGTGGAATCTTTTTGAATTTACAGTTGGTAAAATATGATTCCTGTTTATACATATTTGTTATTACGTATGTTTACCAGTTATGATCCATTTGGAGATCCCACTTAGAAGTGAAAGGATTAAATTGCTCCTATCATATTTGTCATGGCACTCTATCCAGAAGTCAAAGCTACCAAGTCGGTGGTAGTGTGATAGCTGCTTCTGCCTTTCCTGACCTCCCATCTGCAGGGTCCACTTGGTGGTTGAGTAGTGTAGATTTAGATGTTTACCAAACTGCCTTTCTAAAATGTCCCTTTTATGAACATAAAATGATAACTTATGCAATCATGATAACAACCACTCAAGTATTCACTTTTCCTTTTTCTTTTTTCTTTTTTTTTTAATTTGGCAACTAATCTTGGCCTGTTGACTTGTTTTCTTAAATTTTCAGAGACATGAGAATACAATTTGGGACACTGCTAGCAGATATAGGATTCATCAATCTTCCAAGGAATTATCAGGTATGCATCCGCTGTTTCAGTTGATATGACTTTTATGGAATTTGATGCAGTATATGTTTTTTCTTGCTCATCTTACAGAGTGGGGGTAAAAGGAAGGAAAATCTTGATGGTTGGTTTTCTGATTACTCACAACCATTCAATATACATTCACATCATTCTGCTGTTGTGAAGGTAATTATGAACGTAATTTCTGCTCAGTTTGTGTCTATTTGATTTTGAATTAGCTCACATTTAGTGCTACTTTGCAGTTTTGCTCGCTTATGTCTGGATTATTTGTTGTCCATTTACAACTTTATGAGCAATTTTTATTCTGTGGACAACCTATTTTATTTCTGAGGAGGCTATTAGATGTTCAGTTACATATTTGTCCCCAAATGGAATTATATCTTCTGTAAGCGTGTGTTGGAATCGTCCTATAAACTGCCCACTTGGAAACTGGGCCCTCTTTTATTACTATTTTTGTTGTTCCAGTCTTTTTTATATCACTAAATTTCTGTTTTGTTTTTTGTTTTTTGAGAGTGCTGTATCTTAATTTTCCTGTAATTTACATATATCTGTAGAACCAACTTTCTCCTAATTTGTGGTCAATGATTTAATCTTGAAATATCTGAAGTTCCTACTTTCATGATTTGAACAGTTACTTATTTTCTTCCAGACCCTTAGTTGTACATTCATCTACTGACTTGTGAGGATTATGATGTGCTGTTAAGTGTTGTTTATTTATAAATTCGTTGCAGCAATGGATTATTAAAATTAAAACTGCATCTTATTTTGGATATAATTGTATTATCTTCTTTGAAGGCAATACTATGCGCTGGTTTATATCCTAATGTGGCTGCCACTGAGCTGGGCATTACTGGAGTAGCTCTCAGCAGGCTTAAACTCAATCCTGCAACAAAGGGTCATCCAGTCTGGTATGATGGAAGACGAGAGGTTCATATACACCCTTCTTCTATCAACAGTAGCTTGAAATCCTTTCAACATCCCTTTCTTGTCTTCCTTGAAAAGGTATGTAGACATCTATCTAGTGGATTTAATTTAATCGTCTATTGTCTTCTAATTTTCTTCTTTCTCCAATTTTTGAACGATAGTTATTTCATACATGATATACATAGGTCTGACAAACCATTGCATGTTTGTTTTCTATTGAGTGATAACTAACCTAACAGAGGCTATAATGTAAAAGATTAGCTTCTTTTTCCTTGAAAAGTCTGTTTATTCGTTTGCTGGAGTTGTTTATTATAATATACAGTATAAGTGTAAGAAGTTTCTTGAAAGTTGATGGGCATATGCTGCTGATAATGTAGATTTAGATAGGTTTTTTCTAGTTTCAATCCGAATTGGAATTCTCTTTTCCTTTTTAATGAGCTAGGTTTGAATAGTCTTAATAATTTAACAGCTTCATGTTGCATAATCTTCTTGTTGTGCAATTTTAGCCTTTCATAGGAATAAACTATCCTATCTTAATTAAGGGCTGCAATGTAAAAGGGGCGTCATTATTTTGGTTCTTCTTCTTATGTCATGTTTAATGTTCCTTGTAATGATTATCTTTTTGCTTATTCTAGTTTTCCATGTTCCATGTAAAAGGAGCTGCAATGTTGCACTTCCTGTTCAACGGTGAAATTCACTTTTCCTTCATTAAAAAATAGGACGAAAAAGGAAAACTTGTTAGGAGCAAGCTCCATCTTCAGTTTGCTTTTAGATTGCAATCTAATTTTGACAATAACAGGTTGAAACCAACAAAGTATTTCTGCGAGATACTACCATCATATCTCCCTTCTCTATTTTGCTGTTTGGTGGCTTAATAAACATTCAACACCAGGTATTTTCTGTATTCCTTAGTATTCATAAGTAAATTTCTTCTTGATATGCTGGTGAATTTGATGAAATGTCTTATGGTTTGTTTCATCTTTGACTTATTTTGGGTTTATGTGCCAACATTGTACTGTTCCACCTTATTCAAAACTTTTGTTTTTTTATCTAATGGTCCATTTTGGTTTTTTAGTTTCTTATTTGGGGAATAACTTTTTTTTTTCTTTTTATAGTCTGGATTGCTTGCTATAGATGGATGGCTGAAGCTGACAGCGCCTGCTCAAACTGCTGTATTGTGCAAGGAACTTAGATCTGCTCTTCATTCAATTTTGAAGAAGCTAATTAGAAAGCCAGAGGTAATGTTGTTTGTGATTATTTATAGTTCAGTTGTCTTCTTTCGATTGCATAGAATTTGAATCTCATTACACGTGAAACGTGTGCAAACGTCTAAACTGAAGGGTAATGTTAAGGTTAATGTTAAGGTTCTCTGTGTGTATTTTCTGTCAAGTTTACTATCTTTTTTTGGTTAATAAGTATTTGTTTAATAGCTCACAAGCATGGTATGCAAGATATTGTTTCTTCTAATCATGTTTCTTGGTTATTTAACCACATACAGTTGCTGAGATTCTCATTCAGGTATCGTCTTTCCTTGGTGAAGCCTGTGCCTATAATGCAGCATTACTTATTAATCTTTTTTTCCCCTTATAGAATGCTACGATCGTAGATAATGAGGTAGTCAAGTCTATGATACATTTGTTGCTAGAAGAACACAAACCCTCAAAATAGTTCAGCACCATAGGTATGTCGCTCACTCGCTTTGAGTTTCATAATTCAGCTCGAGAATACATCATTAAATTTTGACTTGCATCATTTTATTGTACATGGTAGTCTTTTAATCTTTTCTTTTTACAGTGACTCAGCTCCGGTTTTGTATCATTTGGAAGTGATCAGTGGAAGTGCAGAGCAAAGTGAGGTTGAGTTCAAGAAGTAACACACTCTTGGTGGCATGCGAGTTCTCAAATAGCCTTCTCTTTTACTTCAAATTTTGGCTGCCCCTGTTTATTTATTTCCTTTTTTCCCCTCTCAAAGGCATGAACAGTTAATGAAAATGGTTGAGATTTTCATGCAAATATAGTTAACTAAGATTTATTTAATATACAATTAAGGTTAGTCAAAAGGTAGTTGGTATAGAGTGGGATGTAACTAGGATAGGACCAAATGGAGGAATGATTGATAATTGTAATAATGTTAATTTACTCCAGAAAGAAATTGTATTGAATCTACAAGTCTAAAGCCTAAACTTGGAAGTTTCATTAGGACAAAATAATTTTAAGAACATAGCTGTAGACACAAAGGTGTCGCCATCCTATCGGTTGAAAAATAACCCATGTTTTCATGCTGACCATCTTTTCTGGAAAAATAAGAATAAAAAGAAGTTGGCAGTGCAACGAAATTTCGTAAATGAACTAGGTCGAAGATTATATATTCATTCTTCCACTTACGTTTCATTCAAGTATCCCAGAAAAAAAGGGTTTTTTCATCTAAGTAGTTGATTACACCATGGAGTTTCTAATGAACCTTTGAAGCTCGTTTCTGAAAGTGGGCGCCATCGCAGATGGGGATGCCCTCGTAGAAATGAATGCCATCACGGTTTTTTAACGAGATTTTCCGTGTCGACAAAGAACTAAAAGCCGCAAACCTTGAGTCTTTCTTTTTAATCTTCTGGGTTTTATGATTGCAAGAAAAAAAAAAACAACAGAGCTGCTGAATAACGGAAATATAAAAGCTGGAGGAATAGCAAATGCTAGACGCAAACACTACTACTGACCAGCTTGAGATCGAAGCAAATCATAATCAGGCAGACAATAGAGGACATTGTCTATGGTTACATACTATGAAAGCAAAGGTTGAAATGTTGATGTCGTCTGCTATGCATGCATGCATGATATATGTAACACTAACGGGGAAGGAAGATGGGGAGATCAGGGCTTTGAATCAAGATGTGGGCGATGTTGCCCTTCTTAATCATCCAATTCTGGGGCCGTACACGTCACCTGAATTACAACAATAAGAACAGAGGTATTGCTATATTGGAAGACTTCGTAAATTTTCAATGTGGTATTTATTGTATGATGGTTTCTCTATTTTTGCAATACTTGAAACAATCATGCATTACCAAGTATTTGGAGTCAATTAAAAGAGTTCATAAACCACTTGAAATTAGCAATGTTCTTACAATTGGAATGATGGTCGACGAATTGGTTACATTATTGGTTTTCGATCGAATATGCCAGGCTATCGATTTTCAATCCGATTAATTCGTTTAGTTCAAATCAAATAAATTTATTAAAAATTAAAATTCGGTTTAACAGATTCAATCGTCAGTTCAATTGATTTTTTAGCCTTGTTCAATCAATCCGTATCGATTCATAGGTCAACCAACTTTTTGCCTCTTTCTAGGATGGTATCTTGGCATTTTCAGATCCAACCAAAACCTAAGTTAAATGGAGTCTCTATCTTCCTGATTACAAAATCAAATATAAAATTTCATACACCTTAAAATTCATAAGATTGAAAAGAGCATTTATGAGGTTATTATACTTTTTATGACTAGCATTAAATAGATCAAGTATTCACCCTATCAATATCTCAAATCATTGATGGGTTAAATTCTAATCTTGCCTAAACTACACCCAAATTGGACTGAACCATTTGTTAGATTATTGTTCTCTTGTTTTGTTCCTTCAAAGTAATGGAGTAATACATCAATTTCTCAAAAGAATCAATTCTTTTGATTACATGGTAGACTTTCCTAAAAAACATTAGCGCTTGTGTAAATGAGGTGCTCTACCAATTGAGCTAGTTCAAACAACATTGAAAATTAGTGAAAGGCTTTTTCTTTTAACTAGAGTAGAAAGCAAACTGTAAGAATTAAGGAAAAAAAAAAACCAACTCAATCGATAAAGTTAAATCTTATTAGGTTGACTTTTTTTTTTTTTTTTAAAAAAAGAGCAAACTTTAGAATGAAACAAGTTCAAGTACATATAATTAAAATTTACATTAAGATTTGACAGTAAAATTAAAATTTTTATATTGAGAGTTGAAATTAAATCGTAAATTTTTTAAAGCTAACATACAAAATTTTCTATATTAACTATAATTTTACAAATTTAAAAAATAATTTTATCAAATCAAAGGGGGTCAAAAGCTTCCTTTTGCCCCTTAATGTCGCCCTTGTTTACCTTACGTCGGTTGCCATCCCTAGTAAACTCATATTAAAAGATAAAACTTGACCAACCAATAAGATTTTTTCACTATTTGCTACATTACTTGCTACACAAGCAGCAAGAAAAATACAGTTATCATACGTGATTTGTCGATAGTGACAAATCTGAAAGGGTAGGCAGGTATCTTGGACTCTAAAAATTAAAAAAATTTAATTAAATCCTCTTATAAATAGAGAAATTTATAAATTAATATAGTAAAATTGTACTTTATCTTCAAAATAAAATTTTTTTAATTTAATCATCTTATAAATAAAAAATTATAAATTAAGATATAGTAAAATTGCACTTTAACCCCTCTAAAGATGAAATTTTTTTATTAGTTCCTTTAAAAATAATGAAATTAAAAATTAATATATTTAGACTATTATTTTGATCTATGAAAAAATTATAATTAAATTTTGACTCTTGATAGAAAATTATAATTATAATTAAATAGATTAATTTAATTCTTATATTAATTAAAATAATCAAAGAAGTCTAAAAATGTTTAGAAATTTATTTTTTTTGAATTGCACTTCAATTCAAACAAAAGATTCAACCATAATAATTTTAAAAATAAATTTTAACTCTTCCAATTTAGTATTATTTTATTCTTTTTAATAATATAAAAATTAAATTTATCCGAGTAATTTAATGACATCGCTGTATTACATCACCAAAAGAAAATGTAGAGACATGCAATTCAATGAATCATGACGTACTCCATTAAGTTCAAGCAACTGCTAACTATAATAAAATTTGTGCGGCATTTATTGCTTAATAACCTCATTGATATGGTTTCTCTTTACCCTTGTTGAAAAATATAGTTGTTAACTACTTAAGATAAATTATAAATGTTTAAATTAAAGTCTAAATTCTTAGGGGTTAAAATTTTTAAAATATCATAATCTTTATAAAAATGTTTAAATAATAATTTTTTACGCACTTCAATATAATTTGTAGTAAAAATTAGGTAAATTTTGACGTGTTTAGAATATAACACGTAACGACTGAATTAAATACTGCTTGAAAAGAAAAGGAAATAATAAAAACGTAATTTGAAACTTAATATACGACATTTGAAAAGTTTTTATTTGACCACTTTCGAAAAAAATTGGCCTTCATTTGAATACTTTTATAAATGTTGAGCCTTATGAACATTTTGAAAAGTTTAATCCTTATGTGAGCAACCCCTAAAACATTAGATGTTTTGTTGTGGCCTTGTTGAAAAAAGCTTATGGTAAGCTTTTACCTATTGAACATGTTACAAGTTAATAATTGTTATACTTTTATAATTTTTGTATTTCCTCATAATTTTTTGTATTCCCGTATGATTTTGAAAAGAGAATTTGGAGTAAAAAAATATTATTTTTAAATATTAATAAAGTTGAATGGGATTTTGTAATGGAAAAAATTGATAACTTTTAAATTATTATATTTCAACAAAATTTGGTAAGGAGAAAAAATATATTTCATGATCATTTTTTAAAATATGAATAAATAAATAAATAAAACAAATTTACTAAGACGAATTAAAAATGATATCCCATCCTAATATTTGGTATTTTCTCATAATTTTTGATACTATTTCATGGTTTTTTTTTTTTTTGGTACTTTGTATTTCTTTGATATTCTCTTATAATTTTTAATACTTTCCCATAAATTTTGGTATTCCCTAAAAATTTTTGGTACATTTTCATAATTTTTAGTATTCCCTCATTTTTTTGATATTTTCTCATAATTTTTTGTATTGTTTTGAAAAGAAGATTTGGTACTAGATATAATTTTGGAGTAAAAAGAAATTATTATTTTTAAATATTAAGAAATTTCAATGGGAATTTGTAACGAAAAAAATTGTAATTTTTAAATTATAAATTTTAATGCTGAAATTTGGTATTGAAAAATTATATTTCATATAATTTTTTTTAAAAATGTGAATAATTAAATAAAGGATTGAAAAATTATATTTCATGATAACTTTTTTTAAAATGTGAAAAATTAAATAAATGAAAAGAAAGTACTAGATGAACCAAAATGGTACCTCTCATAGTTTTTGGTATCTCATATTTTTTGGTATTTCTTCAAAATTTTTGATACTTTCTTGTATTTTTTGTATTCTTTCATAATTTTTTATATTCCCTGATAATTTCTTTTGTATTCCCTCATATTTATTTGTACTTTCTCAATTTTTTGTATTATTTCGAAAAAGAGAATTTGGTAGAAGATATAATTTTGAAATAAATAAAAAATATTATTTTTAAATGTTAAGAAATTGGTATCACACATAACTTTTGGTATTCTCTCATGCTATATGATATTCTTTCATAAATTTTGATACTTTCGCATATTTTTTAGTATTCTCTCATAATTTTTAATGCTTCCTCATATTTTTTTTTGGTATCTCTCGTAATTTTTTGTATTTTTAATTTTTTATATGCCCTTATAATTTTTTGCACTCCCTCAAAATTTTTGGTAATCCCTCGTATTTTGGTACTTTCTTATATGTTTTGATATTCCCTCATAATTTTCTGTATTCCCTCCAAATTTTTGGTACTTCCTCATAATTTTTTGTACACCATTATACTTTTTTGGCACTTCCTTGTATTTTTGGTATATTTTCATAATTTTTTGTATGGATTCGAAATTATAATTTAGTATGAGATATAATTTTGGAGTAAAAAAATATTATTTATAATTATGAGGAAATTTTAATGAGATATGTAACTGAAAATTTTGATTACTTTTAAATTATTATTTTGATGCTAAATTTTGTAAGGAAAAAAAAATTATATTTCATAATAATTTTTTTAAAAAATATGAAATATTAAATATATGGAACGAATTTAATAAGACCGACCAAAATTGGTATTCCTTTATATATATATATATATTTACTTATAATTTTTTATAGTCCCTTATAATTTTTGGTACTTTCTCTTGTGTTTTTTTATATTCTCTTATAATTTTTGTATTCCTTTGTAATTTTTTATATTTCCTCATATGTTTTTTATATTCTCTTAGAAATTTTGGTATTCCCTTGTTATACCCCTCATTTAGTTAACATGTGGCAGCACGAGAGGTAACTTAGAAAGCACATATGGACAGTTTGTCTTATTCTATTAGTTGAGGCCGTCTAGCTAGTTATGAACTCGGCTAGTCACACTCGCATTTTTCATGCCACCCGCTTTTCGGCCACCCACTTTCAACCACTCACTACGGATTGTCCACGAGAACTATTAGAAGGCCATTGAGGCATAACAATCTTGTACTACCTCAACAAAGGGAATGTCAGAGCAGAGTCACACAATACTATGCTTGACAACAATTGACATATAATGAACATGCCACCTAGTCGACCACACAAGTAGTGTAACACCCCTAACCCATATTCGTTGCCAAAATAGGGTTATGGAGCATTACCAGACTTTTCAGATTAAATACGAACGTTTCATAATCTTTAATACACATATCATAACTCATTCATATAACACTCATATGGTCCCTTATATGGGCCCTCGAAGCCCAAAAATATGTGTTAAAAGTAAATCGGGACTCAACTGGAGACTTCAAGAATTTTTCGTAAAATGTCAAAAATTTTCTTAGAAATAGGGGACACACGCCCGTGTGGCCAGGCCAAGTGGCTCACACGGCCAGGAGACACGCCCGTGTCTTGGGCCATGTGGGCATTCGATGTGAGACACACGGCCGTGTCCCAGCCCGTGTCCTTACCCGTGTAACTCTCTGACTTGTGCCACACAGCCAACCTCACGCCCGTGTGCTAGACCGTGTGCAAAGTGCAGGGGTCACACGGCCAAGCCACACGCCCGTGTGCTAGGCCGTGTGTAAAAACCTGGGCATTCTATTTTGAAATTTCAAGGTGCAGGGGACACACGGCCAGATCACACACCCATGTGCCAGGCCGTGTGTCACACACGGCTGAGACACACGTCCGTGTCTCTGCCCGTGTGGACGAAAATAGGCCATTTCAATGCCACTTTTCTCACCCTTTTTAATACCAACCTACACACAACATTTAAATACAATAACATGTCTCAACCAAGCAACCCAATACAAGCCAAAAATCATATCTTAAACATAATATATCATCACAAAACTCATTTGCATAAACTTACCAAAACTACTTCATTCATTGATTTACTAAAATCTACTACAACTACATGCATACAAATATATATATATTGTAACAGTTCGGTTTAGGCCCTAGTCAGAATAGTAGTTTTAGGACCACAAATCTGAGTCAGAAAAATATTTTAATATTATATTCTGTGCCTGCAGTAAGTGATTAAGCATATGTGAAAGTTTCGTGAATTAATTTTATTGTTTGTGTGCTTAATTAGAGAAAATGATTGAATTGCATAAAAGGTAAAAGTGGCTTTCTAATTGTTAAAGTGCTTTATTGTTATGTTCTTTTAGTATGAAGGCCTTAAAATGAAATTAGGCCATTGTATTATGGCATGGACGGTAAAGGGCATGAAATATACATGTATTATATGTTTTATTAAAAGGTTAAAATTGGAATTTGATTATTAAAGAAATTATAATTAAAAAAAAAGAATGAAAGCCATTATGTTCATCTTTTTAACCGAAAATAAGAAAAAGAAGCAAGGGTTTTAAGCTTTGAACATTCGGCTAGCTATAAGCAAAATTAAGGTATGTTTTGGTTTTGGTTTTTGATAATTTCTACGTTTTTTAGATCGTTGCTTAGTATATTATCAAGCCCATGCCTTAATTTGGGAATTTGATGATGATTTTAAAATGTGCCATTGATGAATGCTTGAGTTTTGTGATAATTGATGATGAAATATGAAATATATGTGTTAGATTAATATGTTTTGTCTTTGGATTTTTGATGAATTTGAGTAATTTGGACTAAATTGTAAAAATAATTTTTTGAGGGAATAAAATGTGAAATAAATGAAATGTGAGAACTTAGGTAAAGCATGTGAAAATTCGGCTAAGCATGGGTACAAAGAAATTATGTGTATTTTGTGATTTTGTGAAATAGGGACTTAAATGTCAAAATGTGAAAATGTGAGGGCTAAATTGCAAATTACCCTAAATGTGTGTTTTTGGATTGAATTGAATGATTTGGTGAATAAAAGAATTAAATTTGAATATGTATAGATCAAGAACCAAAGAAAACGAATTTAGACCGAGGAAAGTCGAAAGTGATCGAGTAATTGAATCCGTCCGTTTATATCCGTACGAGGTAAGTCTATATACAAATAAATGTGTTTAAGTTGATTTATTCATGTTCATATAATATTGAATTGTGATGAATGGCTTTGTAAGACATACATGTGAAAACCGAGAAAAGTAACGACAATGTGACAATGTCCGAAAAGTCCCGTACGAACCGTAGGCATAAATAGGATTTATATGTCATGACATAGAAATTCCGATATGTGATATCTTGTAAGACCACATCTGGGACGTTGGCATTGATTAGACATTTATGTGTAAGACCATGTGTGGGACATTGGCATCGTATATAATTTCGTGTAAGACCCTGTCTGGGACAGTGGCATCGATATTTGATTACATGTAAGACCACGTCTGGGACGTTGGCATTGTACGAGTATTCTGAGTTATCCGAGTATCCTATTTGATTCCGAATGGTTCAACGGGAAATTTTGAGAAATGAAAGACGATATGGAATGTGTAACCGATTCAGGTACGTTTGAAATGTACACTATGTTTGAGGATGAAAGGTAAGTATATGTGAACTTGCAAAAGTGAGATATGTGCATAGAATTGTTGAGACAAAATGAGGTATATGAATGAATGTGTTATGATCTGATGAGATACATGGAGATGTGAATTGTTGTCAAACAAATGGTTAGATACCTTTGAGTTAAAGAAGAAATATGAATATGCTATTGTGATATGTTAAAGTTCTTGTAGTGAAATGGTTATAAATGTTTTATATGTTAAGTTTATTTGTATATGGCTTACTAAGCTTTTGAAAGCTTACTCTGTGTGTGTTTGCATTGTTTTATAGATCGTTAAAGCTAAAAAAGGCTCGGGGATCGTCGAGGATCATCACCACACTATCAAACTCTATTTTGGTACCTTTTGACTGTGTACATATTTAAGTATGGCATGTATAGTCTAGTCGAATTGGATGATGTTTTGAGTTGTATATAAAGCCATGTGATTTGGCTTATGAATGGGATGTGAATATGGTTAATATAAGTCTATGTTTTGTGATGCAAAGTTGGTATAATATTGATGAAAAGTGGTCATATTGAGTTGGTAAGTTATAAGATGAATTATGTTTAGAAATGTTTGAGTTTGATATGAGATAAATGGTTCATAATTTGGTAAATTGATATGCATTTGCATGGTTAGAAAAGATGGATATTATTGGTATGATTTGGTTGCATTTTGAAAGTAGGAGATGTGTTGTTTGAGCTTGTAGGTTTGACCCTATAATGGGTGGTAAATTGGCCTTGCAAATGGCCTATATTTGCCCACACGGTTGAGCACACGGGCATGTGGCTCGACCGTGTCTTTCAAGTTTGTAAATTGATACAAGTCAGACTCGCACATGAACTGGACACACGGGCGTGTGACTGGCCGTGTGATGCAAGTCAGTGTCGACCACGGGTGAAACACACGGGTGTGTTCTCGGCCGTGTGGACAAGTCAGTATGTATGCCCTATTTTGCCACGGATTAGACACACGGGTGTGTCTGAGGCCGTGTGAGGCACACGGCCTGCCCACACGGGCGTGTGACCTCTGTAACTTTGAAAAATGTTTGATTTTTCTAAAAATTTTATATGTGCTCGGTTTAGTTCCGACCCCTTTCTAATGTATGTTTAAGGTCTCGTAGACCTATTTAAGGGACTCTTTGATTATGAAATGTTAAGTTATGATGTGAAATGTTCGTAAAAGTTCCGGATCGTTCGGTATTGCCTCTTAACCCTAAAACCGGTGATGGTTACTGATAAACCATAATTTACACATATTTTAACCCCATGCTTAGCTTACTTTTGGATGAATTTTGATTGAATTTGATGAATTCGATGCTCCTAATCTCTTAATTTCATGTTTTATACTCAGAGGAGCTTAGGAAGTCGAAAAGGACGAGAAACGGGCCAAAAAGGGGTAAAATGGGCCTACCTAGGAAATCAACACGGCCTGGACCATTGGCCATGGCCGTGTGTCACAAGCAGGATCAACCACGGCTGAAGGAGTCCACCACGGGCGTGTCACACGGGCATGTCCCTGTCAAAATTAGGATGAAATCTATTCGGAATAGGATACTTGTGGGCCAAGTAAGGCATCTCAAAGCCTATATAAACACCCTAGGAGGCAACCTAAAGGGGGGAGGTCGACAGGACGTCGAATAGACGCTGAGTAGAAGGAGGAAATACTCCAAGACAGCCGTCGAAAATAGCTTAGGAGAAGGATCTCCATCAAAATTGAGGATCTCCCATCAAGTTCTTTAGAAGTTTTTGGGTTTTCTTATGTTTTGTTGTTTTCCCTATTCTAATATGTTTCCCTTTATCAGTATGAACTAAACTCCCTTAATATCTAGGGAGGATGAAACCTAAGACAAATCTTATTATTATTTGATTTATGAGATAAGTACTTGTGCTTATTCTTAATTGTGAGTTCTTATTCTTGTTTTGATAATTCAGGTTATTGATTCAAGTCGAATGTGCTTATTCAGTGGAGCAAAAGTCACTGTTTAAGAATAGATCAACACAATTAAGCGGAGTTGATTGCAACCCTAGATATAGGGCGACGAAAATCTTCCGGATTAGGGTCAAACCTAATAAGGGAATCCATAGATCGAGTTAATGCGACAATAGGGGTTTTAATTAGAAAGAGATTTCAATTAATCAACCTAGAGTCAATTGTTAGTAGCCTCGAAAGAGGTATTAATATAATTTAGGGATTTCTACGGATTAAGTCAAGTGAATAAATCGCATGAATCAAAAGTAATAAGTGAAGTCTAGGTGGATTCTTCCTTAGATATTGCCTATCTCATATAAGTTGTCCAAAAGTATTTTCCCCAATTCACTCACTATCACTTTCATAGTTAATTAAATTAGTTAGTGACTTTTAGATTAAAAATAAATCCCCTTTTATTATTAGGCTAGATAATAAAAAGATAGTTAATACTAGTACTCTTGGTCCTTGAGGATATGATATTCCGGACTCACCACAGCTATACTATTGTTCGATAGGTGCGCTTGCCTTTGTCGAAATAATAGTTAGTTTCGAGCTCCATCAAGTTTTTGGCGCCGTTTCCGGGGACTAAGATATTAGGAACACTAAATTTTTATTACTTTAGCCATTTTATTTTATTGCAATTTATTTTTGTTTTTATTACTAACTCCTCTATTTCTTTGTTTCTGGCAGGTGTCTCTAGTTTATGACTAGAAGGAATCCGTCAGGACCATTACTTTTTGACAGTGATATAGAAGGTACCGTTCGCAGAAATCGAAGAGAAATAAGGCGAAGCCTACAATACATAGAAGAAGAGCAAGAAGACGAAACTAATACTACAGAAGAGATGACTGATTATAATCTGCTACCTCCTGTGGTTGCAGCAAACCCAGTGAATCAAAATCCTGCTCCTCGTACTATGTATGATTATGCTAAACCTAATTTAATAGGAACCGACTCGAGTATTGTTAGGCCTGCTATTGCTGCAAATAATTTTGAACTGAAACCTAACACTATACAGATGATTCAACAATTTGTTCAGTTTGATGGTTTGCAGGATGAGGATCCAAACAACCACTTGGCAAATTTTCTAGAGTTTTGCGACACTTTCAAAATTAATGGCATTTCTGATGATGCCATTCGCCTTCGGTTGTTTCCCTTCTCATTGAGGAACAAAGCTAAACAGTGGTTGAACTCGTTACCACGAGGATCAATCACTACATGGGATCAAATGACCGAAAAATTTTTACTTAAATATTTTCCACCGGCTAAAACGGCTAAGTTGAGGAATGATATCTCTTCTTTTGTGCAGATGGATTTAGAGACACTTTACGATGCATGGGAGAGATGTAAGGATTTACTGAGAAGGTGCCCTCACCATGGGTTACCTTTGTGGCTACAAGTTCAAACCTTTTACAACGGTGTGAACCCCTCAACTAGGCAGTTGATTGATTCAGCCGCCGGTGGAACCCTAAATAACAAGACCCCTGAAGCGACTTATGAGTTTATAGAGGAGATGGCACTAAATAACTATCAGTGACAAGTTATGAGGACAAAGCCAACAAAAGCCGCTAGTGTTTTCAACCTCGACGCAGTGACCATGCTATCAAATCAGGTGGAACTGTTAAATAAAAAGATTGATGGTTTGTGTGGTTCTTTGCAGGTACATTCAGTGATGCATTGCAATACGAGTAGAGGAGGAATGGGCAATACAGAATATCCATCCTACAACCCTAGCATAGAAAACGAACAGATGAACTATATGGGTAATAATTCTAGACCTCAGATCAATCCCTATAGTAACACTTATAATCCAGGTTGGAGGAACCATCTCAATTCTTCATGGGGTGGTCAAGGAAATCAGAGACAACAACCCCTTCTAGGCTTCCAACAACAAACCTACCAGCAGGAGAAAAAGCCGAGCCTTGAAGATGTGCTAGCAAAGTTTATTTCGATGTCAGAGACTCGTTTTCAGAATACCGAAATGGCGTTGAAAAATCAGCAAGCATCGATTCAAGGGCTTGAGAATCAAATTGGACAACTGGTTAAGTTAGTTTCCGAAAGGCAACCAGGTAGTTTACCTAGTAACACCAAACCTAAACCAAAAGACCATGTGAAAACAGTTACGCTAAGGAGTGGGAAGGAGTTGGTTGAAGCTGAAAAGAAGATGCCACAAGAAACTAATAAGGAAAAGGGTAAGGAAGTAAACGAGAATGTAACACCGGTACTTAAAGAGTATAAACCACCGATCCTATATCTGACAAAGTTGAAGAAAGACCGCATGGACGCACAATTCGGTAAATTTCTTGAACTTTTTAAGCAATTACATATTAACTTACCTTTTGTTGAAGCTATTTCACAGATGCCGACATACGCAAAATTCTTAAAAGAGCTTCTAACAAATAAAAGGAAGTTTGAAGAGCTATCAACCGTGGAACTTAACGAGGAATGTTCAGCTATTCTCCAAAATAAACTTCCAACCAAATTGAAAGATCCAGGAAGTTTTACCATTCCCTATTTAATTGGTAGTTTAAATATTGAGAAAGCATTAGCTGATTTAGGTGCCAGTATTAATTTAATGCCTTATAAAATGTTTAAGCAGCTTGGTCTTGGGGAACCAAATCCCACTAGGATGAGTATCCAATTAGCTGACAGATCTATTAAGTATCCTAAGGGAATTATTGAAGATATTTTGGTAAAAGTTGAAAAAATTCATATTCCCTGTTGATTTTGTTGTGCTTGACATGGATGAGGACGTTGAGGTACCTTTAATTTTAGGACGCCCATTTTTAGCCACTCTGCTAGGGTCATTATTGATGTAGGTGATGGTAAACTTGTGCTCGGGATAGGTGACGAGGAAATTATTTTTAAAATTTATGATGCTATGCGATACTCTAGAGAGCAAGATGATTCCTGTTATTTTATCGATGCTATTGATCATTCTATTCAAGATTCTTTTTAGGAAATCATACATAAAGACACGTTGGAACTGTGTCTTGCCCAAAAAGAGGAGGCCGATTACGATACCAATGAGATGGGGGAGGTAAAAATTTCTTCCCCAAGACAAAAGAGGTATGAGGGTATTGAGATAAACAACGAACTAAAACAAAAACCCTCTATTGAAGAGCCCCCCAAATTAGAATTGAAACAGTTACCAAATCACTTAGAGTATGCATTCCTCGGAGATAATTCTACACTACCGGTAATTATTTCTTTAGAATTGTAACCCAATGAGAAAGACGAGTTAATACAGGTACTAAAGGAGCATAGAAGAGCCATAGCTTGGAAAATTTCTGACATTAAAGGGATAAGCCCATCGTTTTGCACCTACAAAATTTTAATGGAAGATGAATATAAACCATATGTGCAACCTCAAAGACGATTAAATCACAACATGAAGGAAGTTGTTAAAGCTGAGGTAATTAAACTTCTAGATGCTGGAATTATTTATCCTATTTCTGACAGTACTTGGGTAAGTCTTGTGCAGGTTGTTCCAAAGAAGGGAGGCATGACTGTTATAGCCAACAAGAAGAATGAATTGATTCCAACAAGGACAGTCACAGGTTGGAGAGTTTGCATTGATTATAGGAAATTAAATGATGCCACGAGAAAAGATCACTTTCCCTTACCATGCTTTGATCAGATGTTAGAAAGATTATCTGGGCATATGTACTATTGCTTCTTGGACGGACTCTCTGGCTACTTCCAAATCCCTATAGCCCTTGAGGATCAAGAAAATACAATGTTTACATGTCCGTACGGTACGTTTTCTTATTGTAGAATGCCTTTTGGATTATGTAATGCTCCTGCTACTTTCCAGCGCTGCATGTTAGCCATCTTTGACGAACTTGTGGAGGACATCATGGAGGTATTTATGGACGACTTTTCGGTATTTGGTTATTCTTTCCACCTTTGCCTTAAAAATTTAAAAAGAGTTCTAATGAGATGTGAGGAAACGAACCTTGTTCTTAATTGGGAAAAGTGTCACTTTATGGTTCGAGAAGGGATTGTGTTAGGTTACAAAATTTCTAGTAAAGGGATTGAGGTTGATAAAGCAAAAATTGAAACCATAGAAAAATTACCTCCCCCTAGTTCAGTTAAGGCTATTAGAAGCTTTTTAAGACACGCTGGATTTTATAGAAGATTTAATAAGGATTTTTATAAAATAGCTAAGCCTTTAACTAAATTACTAGAAAAAGATGTGTCTTTCAATTTTGATCAGGAATGTTTAGACGCATTTAATACCCTCAAAAATAAATTAATAAATGCTCCGATTATAATTGCACCTGATTGGAATTTACCCTTTGAACTAATGTGTGATGCGAGTGATTTTGCAGTAGGTGTGGTTTTGGGACAGCGAAGAGACAAGCATTTTCAGCCAATTTATTACGCTAGCAAAACATTGACGGTCGCGCAAGAAAATTACACCACCACAGAAAAAGAGTTGCTAGCTGTGGTTTTTGCATTTGATAAATTTAGAAAGTATTTGATATTATCTAAAGTTGTCGTTTACACTGACCATTCAGCTCTTCGTTATCTTTTAACTAAATCTGATGCAAAACCTCAACTCATAAGATGGATTTTACTCTTATAGGAATTTGACTTGGAAATTCAGGATAAGAAAGGAGCTGAAAACCTCACGGTAGACCATCTTTCTAGGCTTGAAAATCCACATATCAAGGAACTCGATGAAAGTGAGATAAATGACTCGTTTCCTGAAGAACAACTCTTTGCTATTTTCGACTCTGAGGTACCTTGGTTTGCAGATATTGCGAATTATTTAGCTGCTAACATCCTGCCAAAAGGGTTAACACATCATCAAAAGAAGCGATTCTTTACTGATGCGAAAAATTATTTTTGGGAAGACCCTTTTCTTTTTCGTATATGTGCAGATCAAGTAATTCGGAGATGTGTTACAAAGGCAGAAGCAAGCAAAATCCTAGAACATTACCATTCAGGACCAACAGGAGGACACTACAGTGGGACTACGATAGCACATAAAACACTCGAATCAGGTTTTTATTGGTCCACTCTGTTCAAGGACGCTAACAGGTATGTTACTTCGTGTGATAGATGTCAGAGAACAGGTAATATCTCTAAACGCGATGAAATGCCTCAAACGTCTATGCTATCATGTGAAATATTTGATGTATGTGGTATTGATTTTATGGGTCCATTCCCTAGCTCATTTGGGAATAAATACATCTTAGTAGCATTTGATTATATGTCAAAATGGGTGGAAGCTCAAGCTTTACCTACTAATGATGCTAGAGTGGTAGTGAGATTTCTTAAGAGACTCTTCTCAATTTGGAACACCTAGAGAAATTATTAGTGACAGGGGTACTCATTTTTGTAATACTCAATTTGATAAAGTCTTAAAGAAATATGGAGTACACCACAGAACATCTACCCCTTATCACCCGCAAACCAGTGGACAAGTTGAAGTAGCAAATCGAGAGCTTAAGTGTATTCTAGAAAAAACCGTAGAATCAAACAGGAAAGATTGAGCATTAAAAGTAGACGATGCTTTATGGGCCTATAGAACTGCCTTTAAAACTCCCATCGGAACATCCCCATACAAACTTGTCTACGGAAAGAGTTGTCATCTACCATTTGAATTAGAGCACAAAGCATTTTGGGCGATAAAATTCTTAAATTACGATCTTAAACTTAGAGGTGAGAAAAGAATGATGTAGTTGAACGAGCTAGATGAATGGCGAGCTAATGCCTACGAGAACTCATATTTATATAAGGAAGCAACAAAGCGACGCCATGATGCTCGTTTGAAGCAACCGAAATAATTCAAAGTGGGAGATCTTGTTCTACTATACAATTCAAAGCTCAAACTGTTTCCTGGAAAGCTGAAATCAAGATGGTCAGGTCCATTCGTAATCAAAACCACTTTCCCCTATGGCACAATTGAGGTAACTCATCCGACTTATGGCACATTCAAGGTAAACGACCAACGACTTAAAATATATAATGGTGAAGATTTTAGGGATATGAGAGAGGAGCTTCAGCTCCGTGAACCTTCACATAGAGATGAAAATAGGGTAAGTCTAGCTTAAGACCTTAAACGAGCGCTTCTCGGGAGGCAACCCGAGCATTAACCCCTTTAATTTATATATTTTTTTATTTTTAGCACCTAAACTAAAAACTAACCAAATTAATAAAGCGCAGGTTTCCCTACCACACGGCCTAGCACAAGGGCGTGGCTTTGGCCATGTGGACACCACGGGACAAGATATCGGCGTGGTGGAGACCGTGTAGAAACAGGACGAAATTTTTCCCAAAACACGGGCTACGATAAAACGCAACGGCCTTGCGATGTGACCGTGGTCGATACTGATTAATGAACACGGGATGCTGATAACTAACACACGGGCGTGCCTTATAACCATGGTCGACACTGAGTAAATGACACGGGCGTGCAACACGCCCACGCCCATAAGCCGTGGTTGAAACTGAGTAAGTGATACGGGCGTGCGACACGCCCGTGCCTTTAGGCCGTGGTCGACATTGACTAAATTACCACTGACGTGTGACCCTAAACACGGGCGTGAGAGAAACGAATGAAGCATCACACGGCCGTGTGATTTGGCCGTGTGATATAACACGCCCAGAGAACACGGGCGTGGTCCAAGATTCAGACGCGCCCTACTTCGAAATTTTCGAAACACACGGGCTAAACAGTAGGCACACGGCCGTGGGCCATGAACGTGTGCCCCAATTGCTATTTAAACCACACCACTATTCAGTCTTCCCAAAAATATTTTCCCCTCCTTAAAAAAAAAAACCCTAGCCGTTCCCCACTCTCCCTACTCAGTCCGGCCACCACCATCGACCTTCCTCCTCCTTTCTCCTTCCTTTCCTTCTTCACAGCATGCAGTCCATGCCCGTGTGAGGTCGACACGCCCGCGCAACACCACTACGACCGTGCGCTTCCTCCTACCACCTCACCGTCGGTCACCATTGTTTTACCCTCCATTTTTTATTATTTATCTATTCTTATTATTCAGTTCCATTCTCTTAATTATCATTATCTTCATTAGTTGTTTTAGCATTATTAGATTTTATTTCATAAACCATGTTAATTTCTACTCTAATTATTTTATATATATTTTATCTTGAATTCTTAATGCTCACTATTCTGATATTTATAATTGTTAGACAAGTCATTTTAAGTATTAATTAGCTGATTGCACTTTTAGTCATCAATATTGTTGTCTCATTATTCACTAGACTTATGTGTTCTTAGTTTTTAGTAGTAGGATTATAGCAAGAATATAATAATTAGTAGGATCTTACATCCTTGGTTGATTCAATGATACTTAGTTATTATACGTCTTTTACAGGTACATAATGACTCCCCCACGTGGGAAAAAGACCCATTTGTCCCCACCTCTAAAAAGCGCTTAAAGGGACCGGTGCGACCTCTTGGGCCTCTGCCGAGAAGTGCGCCATCCATTTCTACGGTTTCCTCCAGGATCCCAGGAGGACCTTTTTCAGATACTTTGTGCGCGACCCCTCGGCGTGGGGAGGTGCATTGATTGGGCCGCTTTGGAGCAGGTCCAATTAGCTGACGACGTTCGGGCCCTCTTGACTACCGATCCATGGGGGCAATTCTTCGAGATCATCGAACCCACATACCTAGAGCTCACTTTGGAGCTCTGTTCCACTTTCCACCTCCAGACGGTAATGACGAACTTCGATGACCCCGGCACAGTCTAATTTCGTCTCGGAGGTATTGTACGTGAGCTGAGTGTCCCACAGTTCGGAGCCGCTTTGGGACTCTACACCGACGAATTCATGGAAGATAATGATCTCGAGGACCTCCACCGCCACATCCATAACTCCCCCTCCACCTGTTGGAGAACCTTAGCCCCCGTCTCGGCCACCTATGACCCCAGTCGCTCCAAGGCGACAGCTCTCGCCCCATCCCTGAGGTACTTACACGCCATCTTAGCTCATACAATGACAGGTAGGCGAGAGAGCACCAGCGTCGTCAACACTCACGACGCCTACTTTCTACGGTGCATGGTGAACGGGCACGTCTTCGACTTAGCCTACTTTATAGCTCGCGCCATCCAACATCAGACAGAGCAGCATAGGAGAGGGGTCATCTCTATGGGTCCCTACATCACACGTCTGGCTCGGTATTTTGGGCTCCTCAACACCGCTGTTCAATCCTCCTCACTCACACTGATAGGACAGATGCCCCCACAGGGCATCCAGACGATGCTCCACATGAGGATGATTGAGCGCCGCCGTGGGTTCGATCCTCTCCAGTATAGGCTATCACAAGCCACCGACGACCCAGAAGACACTACTGATGATGTCCCTCCACAGCACGAGGAGCTACCTTCGGCACCACACCCCCCTCGCCGACCAGTTCATGCGATTGCTTCACTTTCAGACATCTCTGAACGCCTCACTCGGTTCGAGCATTACTATACTCAACAATTTACTGATACCGCTCGACGATTTGACGGCATCGAGGCGACTCTTCAGCAGATTTGTCATCACTTTCACATATCACCGCCTCCACCACCTCGCGATCCAGCCGATGATGAGGACCTTTGAATCCCTTTATTTTTATTTTTATTTTATTTTTATTTTTATCTTTATTTTTATTTTTATTTTTATTTTTATTTTTATTTGTTTGTTCAAATCTTTACCTTTCTTGTTTAAAACTTTTATTAGTTTAGTTCGATTTCTTTTATCTCCGGCTGTCTAATTCTCGAATAAATATAACAACGTCCACTAATAGAACTCCCTAAAAATTTACTGATGACTTCGTAGTTTACAAAGGTTCAAGATGCCACTAAAGGAATGAACACACCACCGGAGTATTCTCCCCCACCTTCACCTCTGCCTAGTTATCATGTTCATCCACTAAGGATTTCATCCACAATTCAGGAAGTTTCACTTCTCTCCCTCTCTTATGATTTCTAACTTTATTGTTATCCATTTTTGTACATTGAGGACAATGTACATCTTAAGTGTGGGGAGGTTATTGATTTCATTATAAGAAAATCCCTTAATTATGTCTTGTGCTTAAGTAATGTTCTCATATCACCATTAGAATAAAATTTCTATTGACTTATGATTTTCATTGATATGTTTTGGATCAAGTCATAGTTAATTGTGCATTGATGATTTAAACTTTAAGACATTAGAGAATCGAGCATGCTAAGTCTATTTTCAGAATTAAAAAAAAAAATTAGGTTGTTTCCCTAAATTTAAATATTACTTTAAAGTTTGAAATTCGCAAGGTTGACATCAAAAACCATAAATTTTGTGAGATTTTGAACCTTTTAGAGCATATATTTTTCTTGCTCACTTTATTGATTATGAGTGTGTCAACATTGATTTGTTATTCTAGAACTTGCTTCGATTATGCATGTCGAGACCACACTGTTGATTTGATATAATGAGATGATAAAGGCACTTAGGATTTAACCCACTGATTCCACTAAAAAGCCTACCCGTTTAATTAACCCCTAGTGAACCCCTTTGAAGCCTAGTCAACCATTTCTTGATATACCACTAATATTAACCTAAAACCCATTTTGTATTTGTTATCCCCATTTCTCTTGACTACCATTATGTCGAGATTTGATTTGATGAGTTGCTTAACTATTTTCATTATTTCAGTTGTTAAATTCTATCTTATTATTGTATGTGCTTATTCTTAAAAAAAGAAGAAGGGAAATTTATTCATTATTAGTGTTATGAGCTTAAACTGTTAATTTCATTATCTTTAGAAGAAGCTCGTGTTATTAGTATTAAGTTTTCAATTGATGTAATTATTCAGTATTAGTTCAATTTTTCTAGTTAGGTAATTTATCAATTCAATCTCGATACTAACCCTCTAATTCAACCTTTATCCACACCTTTAACCCAAGCCCCATTACAACCCTTTAAAAGACCTTTTGATTTGTGTATCATCTCATTTTATAGTGGTAGAGATTTGATTTTCATGCAAGCCTATGGGATTAACTTTTCATGTTTGACTTTTGAGTGCTTAATTTAAACCTTAAACACTTTGAGTGGTTTGAGTGAATCTTTAGTGAGGATGTCAATACTTGTCGGTTTTGAATCAGAGGTAATTATTTAGGTAAGGGGAAACACCTATGTTTTCATGCTATAAAAATCTATGACTTAGATTGTTTGAATCTCTAGGACTCTTCGAGTTAAATTATCAATGTATGAATTATCTATGAATTATGATGAAATATTATTAATGAGGATTATGAATTGAGGGAGTTAATTTTAATTGTGAGTTGAGGATTTTGCTTGAGGACAAGCAAAGGCTTAAGTGTGGGGATATTTGATAAATCATAATTTACAAATATTTTAACCCTATGCTTAGCTTACTTTTGGATGAATTTTGATTGAATTTGATGAATTCGATGCTCCTAATCTCTTAATTTCATGTTTTATACTTAGGAGAGCTTAGGAAGTCGAAAAGGACGAGAAACGGGCCAAAAAGGGGCAAAATGGGCCTACCTAGGAAATCAACACGGCTTGGACCATTGGCCACGACCGTGTGTCACGAGCAGGATCAACCACGACCGAAGGAGTCCACCACGGGCGTGTCACACGGGCGTGTCCCTGTCAAAATTATGATGAATTCTATTCGGAATGGGATACTTGTGGGCCAAGTAAGGCATCTCAAAGCCTATATAAACACCCTAAGAGGCAACCTAAAGGGGGGAGGTCGACAGGACGTCGAATAGACGCCGAGTAGAAGGAGGAAATACTCCAAGACAGCCATCGAAAATAGCTTAGGAGAAGGATCTCCATCAAAACTGAGGATCTCCCATCAAGTTCTTTAGAAGTTTTTAGGTTTTCTTATGTTTTGTTGTTTTCCCTATTCTAATATGTTTCCCTTTATCAGTATGAATTAAACTCCCTTAATATCTAGGGAGGATGAAACCTAAGACAAATCTTATTATTATTTGATTTATGAGATAAATACTTGTGCTTATTCTTAATTGTGAGTTCTTATTCTTGTTTTGATAATTTAGGTTATTGATTCAAGTCGAATGTGCTTATTTAGTGGAGCAAAAGTCCCTGTTTAAGAATAGATCAACACAATTAAGCAGAGTTGATTGCAACCCTAGATATAGGGCGATGAAAATCTGCCGTATTAGGGTCAAACCTAATAAGGGAATCCATAGATCGAGTTAATGCGACAATAGGGGTTTTAATTAGAAAGAGATTTCAATTAATCAACCTAGAGTCAGTTGTTAGTAGCCTAGAAAGAGGTATTAATATAATTTAGGGATTTCTACGGATTAAGTCAAGTGAATAAATCGCATGAATCAAAAGTAATAAGTGAAGTCTAGGTGGATTCTTCCTTAGATATTGCCTATCTCATATAAGTTGTCCAAAAGTATTTTTCCTAATTCACTCTCTGTCACTTTCATAGTTAATTAAATTAGTTAGTGACTTTTAGATTAAAAATAAATCCCCTTTATTATTAGGCTAGATAATAAAAAGATAGTTAATACTACTACTCTTGGTCCTTGAGGATACGATATTCCGGACTCACCACAGCTATACTACTGTTCGATAGGTGCACTTGCCTTTTTCGAAATAATAGTTAGTTTCGAGCTCCATCAGTTACGGGTTAGAGGTGTTACATTTTATTGGTATCAGAGCTACGGTTTAGTCGATTCTAGGACTAACGTAGCGTGTGAGAGTCTAGCTATACATGCCATATATACGAACTGTGATAGTGTGATGAATCCTGACATATAAAATATATTTTTCGTATAGTAAATGGATTCCGAAAGATCTGTAGCTGACGATGTTGAAAGCAATGCGCCTGCTCCCGCTCAAGGGACAGTGCCATCTGATTCGAGACCAGCTACTAGCGGTTAGGAATGAGAGGCTAAACAAACCTTCTTCCAAATGATGAATGAGTGGTTCACTCAATACATTAGAACAAATTCGGCTGTTTCACAACCTCCGCCCCCGCCTAATCCTCCTCAAACTTCTGTTGTACCACCGATTATGAACTTGAATCTGTTGAATAAGCCTCCGATCGATAAAATTCGTAAATATAGGGCTGAAAAATTCTGGGCCACTAGTGAAGATGATGCTGAGAGAGCTGAGTTTTGGCTCAAGAATACAATCCGAGTGTTTGATGAAATGTCTTGTACTCCTGAAGAACGTGTGAAATGTGTCGTTTCCTTGTTACGAGATGCAGCTTATCAGTGGTGGAAGACTTTGATTTCTGTTGTTCCAAAAGAACGGGTTACATGGGATTTCTTTCAGTCTGAATTCCGGAAGAAATTTATTAGCCAGAGATGTATAGATCAAAAACGAAAAGAATTTCTGGAATTGAAACAGGGTCGCATGTCTGTCACTGAATACGAATGAGAATTCGTGAGATTAAGTCAATATGCTCGGGAATGTGTTTTAACCATAGCGATAATGTGTAAAATATTTGAAGACGGTCTAAATGAAGATATCCGTTTGCTAGTTGGAATTCTGGAAATAAAAGAATTTGTTGTGCTTGTTGATCAAGCATGTAAAGCTGAGGCACTCGGGAAAGATAAAAGAAAAGCTGAGTCTGAAGCCAGAGATGTGAGAAAGAGATTTTTGAGTAAATCATTTCAATCTGCATCAAAGAAATTCAAAGATGAGCATAGCCGATCAAAGGCTAATGTGGGACATTCGAACAGAGATCGAGCTAGATCGTAGTCGAACTTCAAAGCTCCAGCTACTTCGATGGCTAGTGTGGGAAATGTCCGATCTGAGCGACCTTAATGTAAGCATTGTGGTAAAAGACATACGGGTAATTGTAGATTGAGTGACCGAGCCTGTTTTAGATGTGGATCATTAGATCATTTTATCCGGGACTGCCCTGAATCTGTTGAACAAGAGATTGTACAGAATCCGAAGTTAGATAATGTTTCAGTTAGAGGAAGACCTTCTAGAAATACCAGAAATGTGAGTGGTAGTCAGAGAGCTACGAAAGATACAGTTGCGAGATCTGAAGCTAGGGCACCTTCCAGAGCTTACGCCATTCAAGCTCTTGAGGAATCTTCGTCTCCAGATGTTATTACGGGTACATTTACTCTTTATGATACTTCTGTGATTGCATTGATAGATCCAGGGTCTACTCATTCGTATGTATGCATGAACTTAGTATCCAGTAAGACTTTGTCTGTAGAGTCTACTGAATTTTTTATTAGAGTATCGAACCCCTAAGGTAAATGTGTCTTGGTTGATAAAGTATGTAAGAATTGTCCGTTGATGTTTCAAAATGTTTGTTTTCCAGCTGATCTGATGCTATTACCTTTTTATGAGTTTGATATAATTTTGGGTATGGATTGGTTAGCATTGCATGATGCTGTTGTGAACTGCAAACGAAAGACTATTGATTTGAGATGTCAGAATGATGAAATAGTTCGGATTGAATCTAATGATTTGAATGGGTTACCGGCCGTGATATCAGTGATGAAAGCCCAGAGTTATGTGAAAAAGGGTTATGAAGCTTATTTTGCCTATGTAATTGATTCGAGAGTGATTGAAAAGAAAGTTGAATCTGTGCCAGTTGTTTGTGAATTCCCTGACGTGTTTCCTGAAGAATTACCGGGATTGCCTCCGATACGATAAGTTGAATTTGGCATTGATTTATTGTCGGGGACGACTCCTATCTCAATAGCTCCGTATAGAATGGCACCAACAGAATTGAAAGAGTTGAAGTCATAGTTGCAAGAGTTGACCGATAGAGGATTTGCACGATCGAGTTTCTCGCCTTGGGGTGCTCATGTTCTATTTTTGAAAAAGAAAGATGGTACGATGAGAATGTGTATTGATTACCGTCAATTAAACAAAGTGACTATTAAAAATAAATATCCTTTGCCCAGAATCGACGATTTGTTTGTTCAGTTGAAAAGAGCATCTGTGTTTTCAAAGATAGATTTGAGATTGGGATATTATCAGTTGCGAGTAAAAGATTCAGACATTCCGAAAATTACTTTCAGAACGAGGTACGGGCATTATGAGTTTTTAGTTATGCCTTTCGGTCTAACAAATGCTCCTGCTGTCTTTATGGATCTGATGAACAGAATTTTCAGACCGTATTTAGATCGATTTGTTGTTGTATTCATTGGTGACATTTTGATTTATTCGCGTGATGAAGTTGAGCATGCTGAACATCTGAGAATCGTGCTACAAACTCTGCGAGATAAGCAATTGTATGCAAAGTTTAGTAAATGGGAATTCTAGTTGCGTGAAGTTGGTTTTCTGGGGCATATTGTGTCAGCATCTGGTATACGAGTTGATCCGAGCAAGATTTCAGCTATTTTAGAGTGGAAGCCTCCGAAAAATGTGTCTGAAGTTCGCAGTTTTTTGGGACTTGCTGGTTATTATTGACGGTTCATAAAAGGTTTTTCGATGATTCCGACTCCGTTAACTAGATTGCTTCAAAAATATATGAAATTTGAATGGTCCGATAAATGTCAGAAAAGCTTTGATCAGTTGAAAATTTTGTTGACCGAAGCTCCAGTGTTAGTACAGCCAGAATCAGGTAAAGAATTTGTGATTTATAGTGATGCTTCGTTGAACAGACTGGGATGTGTTTTGATGCAGGAAGGCAAAGTTATAGCTCATGCCTCGAGACAATTGAAACCGCATGAAAAGAATTATCCGACACACGATCTTGAGCTAGCTGCGGTTGTGTTTGCATTAAAAATTTGGCGCCACTATCTCTTTGGTGAAAAATGCCATGTGTTTTCGGATCATAAAAGTCTGAAATATTTGATGACCCAGAAAGACCTGAATCTACGACAGAGAAGATGGTTAGAACTGTTAAAAGACTATGAACTTGTGATAGATTACCATCCTGGTAAAGCAAATGTTGTTGCTGATGCATTGGGTCGGAAATCACTATCTGCACTACATGCGATGAATGCTCATTTAGACTTGTCTGATGATGGTTCAGTTTTGGCTGAATTGAAAGCGAAACCGATGTTCTTACAGCAAATATGTGATGCTCAGTTAGTGATAATGAAATGTTAGCGAAACGAGCTCAATGTGATTTAAACTCTGATTCTGAATTTCGAGTTGATGTTGATGATTGTTTGAGATTTCGAGATCGAATTTGTGTTCCGAAGAATCCAGAGTTGATTCAGTCGATATTGAAAGAAGCACATAGTAGTCATCTATCTGTTCATCTGAGAAGTACAAAAATGTACCATGATTTGAAGCAACTTTATTGGTGGCTTGGTATGAAGCGGGATATCTCAGATTTTGTATCGAAATGTTTAATCTGTCAGCAAGTTAAAGCTGAACATCAGGTGCCATCTGGTTTTTTACAACCGATTTTGATTCTTGAATGGAAATGGGATAGAGTGACGATGGATTTTGTTTCAGGGTTGCCTTTGACTCCGAGAAAGAAAGATGCAATTTGGGTCGTAGTTGACAGATTGACGAAATCAGCCCATTTTATTCCGGTACGATCTGATTACTCACTTGATAAATTAGCTTAGCAATATATTTCTGATATTGTGAGATTGCACGGGGTGCCACTATCTATTGTGTCTGACAGAGATCCGAGATTTACTTCACGATTCTGGAAGAAATTGCAAGAGGCCTTAGGTACTAAATTGCATTTCAGTACAGCTTTTCACCCACAGACGGATGGTCAATCCGAGCGGATCATTAAGATACTCGAGGATATGTTGAGATGTTGCATACTTGAGTTTGATGGTACGTGGGAACAATATTTACCATTGATTGAGTTTGCGTACAATAATAGTTTTCAGTCGAGCATTAAAATGGCACCTTATGAGGCTTTGTACGGACTCAAATGTCGAACACCTTTGTATTGGACTGAGCTCAGTGAAAGTAAAATACATGGGGTGGATTTGATCAAAGAAACTAAACAGAAGGTGAAAATGATTCGTAATAGTTTGAAAGCAGCATCTGATCGACATAAATCTTACGCAGACTTGAAACGAAAGGATATTGAGTTTGGGATTGGTGACAAAGTGTTCTTGAAAGTCTCACCGTGGAAAAAAATACTCCGATTTGGTCGTAAAGGAAAATTGAGTCCGGGATTCATTGGGCCGTATGAAATTATCGAGCGTATTAGACCTGCTGCTTACAGATTGTTGTTGCCATCGGAACTCGAAAAGATTCATAATGTGTTTCATGTGTCAATGCTTAGATGATACAGATCTGATCCATCACATGTAATTTCTCCGTCTGAGATAGAAATTCAATCTGATATGACTTATGAAGAAGAACCGATTCGTATCTTAGCTCGTGAGATTAAAGAATTGCGAAATGAGAAAATTCCGTTAGTAAAAGTATTGTGGCGTCGAAACGGAGTGGAAGAGGCTACGTGGGAGACTGAAGATGCTATGAAACAACAATATCCGAATCTGTTTAACGGCAATATTTTCGGGGATGAAAATTCCTAATGGGGGAGAATTGTAACAGTCCGATTTAGACCCTAGTCGGAATAGTGGCTTCGGGACCACAAATTCGAGTCAAAAAAATATTTTAACATTATATTTTGTGCCTGCAGTAAGTGATTAAGCATGTGTGAAAGTTTCGTGAATTAATTTTATTGTTTGTGTGCTTAATTAGAGGAAATGATTAAATTGCATAAAAGGTAAAAATGGCTTTCTAATTGTTAAAGTGCTTTATTGTTATGTTCTTTTAGTATGAAGGCCTTAAAATGAAATTAGGCCATTGTATTATGGCATGGACGGTAAAGGGTATGAAATATACATGTATTATATGTTTTATTAAAAGGTTAAAATTGGAATTTTATTATTAAAGAAATTATAATTAAAAAAAAACAAAAGAATGAAAGCCATTATGCTCATCTTTTTAACCGAAAATAAGAAAAAGAAGCAAGGGTTTTAAGCTTTGAACATTCGGCTAGCTATAAGCAAAATTAAGGTATGTTTTGGTTTCGGTTTTTGATAATTTCTACGTTTTTTAGATCGTTGCTTAGTATATTATCAAGCCCATGCCTTAATTTGGGAATTTGATGATGATTTTAAAATGTGCCATTGATGAATGCTTGAGTTTTGTGATAATTGATGATGAAATATGAAATATATGTGTTAGATTAATATGTTTTGTCTTTGGATTTTTGATGAATTTGAGTAATTTGGACTAAATTGTGAAAATAATTTTTTGAGGGACTAAAATGTGAAATAAATGAAATGTGAGAACTTAGATAAAGCATGTGAAAATTCGGCTAAGCATGGGTACAAAGAAATTATGTGTATTTTGTGATTTTGTGAAATAGGGACTTAAATGTCAAAATATGAAAATGTGAGGGCTAAATTGAAAATTACCCTAAATGTGTGTTTTTGGATTGAATTGAATGATTTGGTGAATAAAAGAATTAAATTTGAATATGTATAGTTCAAGAACCAAAGAAAACGAATTTAGACCGAGGAAAGTAGAATTGGATGATGTTTTGAGTTGTATATAAAGCCATGTGATTTGGCTTATGAATGGGATGTGAATATGGTAAATATAAGTCTATGTTTTGTGATGCAAAGTTGGTATAATATTGATGAAAAGTGGTCATATTGAGTTGGTAAGTTATAAGATGAATTATGTTTAGAAATGTTTGAGTTTGATATGATATAAATGGTTCATAATTTTGTAAATTGATATGAATTTGAATGGTTAGAAAAGATGGATATTATTGGTATGATTTGGTTGCATTTTGAAAGTAGGAAATGTGTTGTTTGAGCTTGTAGGTTTGACCCTATAATGGGTGGTAAATTGGGCTTGCAAATGGCCTATATTTGCCAACACAGTTTAGCACACAGGCGTGTGGCTCGACCGTGTCTTTCAAGTTTGTAAATTGATACAAGTCAGACTCGCACACGGGCTGGACACACGGGCGTGTGACTGGCCGTGTGATGCAAGTCAGTGTCGATCACGGGTGAAACACACAGGTGTGTCCTCGACCGTGTGGACAAGTCAGTATGTATGCCCTGTTTTGCCACGGCTTAGACACACGGGTGTGTCTAAGGCCGTGTGAGGCACACGGCCTGCCCACACGGGCGTGTGACCTCTATAACTTTGAAAAATGTTTGATTTTTCTAAAAATTTTATATGTGCTCGGTTTAGTTCCGACCCCTTTCTAATGTATGTTTAAGGTCTCGTAGACCTATTTAAGGGACTCTTTGATTATGAAATGTTAAGTTATGATGTGAAATGTTCGTAAAAGTTCCAGATTGTTTGGTATTGCTTCTTAACCCTAAAACTGGCGATGGTTACGGGTTAGGGGTGTTACATATATCATTCACAACCATATTTCAAGCTTAACTCTTTTCTTATTAAACCCTATACATGCCATATAAACCATAAGATGTATAACAAAGTATACCAAAGCAATTTGGATAGTGTGTCTCGATATGTTGATCCGATCCTCCGAACTTTTTGAAAATCTACAAAGAACATTCAATGACACAAGTAAGCTTAATGAAGCTTAGTAAGTTCATTGGCTTTAAAATAAATCTTACCGAACATGCTACAATAATAATTCATCAAATAAGCATTTCACTAACATTTCCGCCCAATCACAATTTCAATTAATAAAATTCACTTGATTGAGCTCAATATCAATAACTACTTAAATTCTTCCACGTTAATTCCATATGACACTTACAAATACTTGTCAAATTAGAGAACGACTTACGGATTTGAGTACATCATTTTCTTTATGCCATAGTCCAATTATGGTCTTACACATGTATTGCCATGGTCTTACATTCATAGTGCCATGACCTAGTTATGGTCTTATCATTCAGGATGCCATAGCCCAGGTATGGTCTTACACATATATATACTGCCATGGTCCAACCATGGTCTTACGTCCAAGGTGCCATAACCCAGTTATGGTGTTTTCATTAAAATGCCATAGCCCAACTATGGTCTTACATTTAAACATTGCCATGGTCCAACCATGGTCTTATCTGTCAATTCATCTTGTGTCACGGAACGATCATACTCAATCTTGCGTTCCACTTAATTTGAACTTTCAATTCAATTTTCATATTTTTACAATAATCATAATTCAATAACAAAAATATGAAATAATACATTATATCATTCCTAATTTAACAATTAATCATGAAATTTCAACCATATGAACTTACCTGGGATAGATTGTAGAAGTTGTAGTAATTTAGGGACTATTCTGTTAATTTCCCTTTTTCACGTTTGTCTTCGGGTTCTTGATCTATAATATAAAATTATTTATTCATCAGAATATAGTTAAATTCTAATTTAATTCACAATTTATGCTCTTCAATTTTTGAAATTTCACATTTACTCTAACTTTTATGATTTTTACAATTTAGTCCCTGATCAATTAACCCATCAATTGAGCTAATTTTTCTCAATTAACACTTTGTATAATTATTTTAGGCTACTATACAGCCTTTTATATTAATAATTTCAACACTAAACCCTATTTTTTAACCTTTTCATAATTTGGTCCTAAAATTAATATCTATCAAAATTACTTAATGAAATCATCATATAACAAAATTAAAGCTTCAAATCCATGTTAATTCATCATAAACATATAACACTCATCAATGGTAACTTTCAAAATTACTCATAGAATAAAAAACCAATAAATTAGATAGTTGGACCTAATTGTAAAAGTCTTAAAAATACAAAAATTTCAAGAAAAGAGCAAGAATTGACTCACTTGAAGTGAAAATATGAAAAACCAGCTTTTTAGGGACCTCATATGGCATTTTTCTGAAGTTTTTGAAGAGAATTTGTCTAGAATTCTCTTGTAAATTTAATTTCTAAGCTTAATTTTACAAAATTTCCAGTTTTACCCCTTGTTCACACTATTTTTTGTTATTTCTTGGACACACATGTTGTACAGCCTTATAATAAGTGTATAATTGCCTATTTGGTCCTCCCTTAATTACCTTTTAAGCCATTTAATCATTTTAACAAGTTTTACACATTTTTCAATTAGTCCTTTTTAATTAATTAACTATCAAAACGTTAAAATTTTCTAACGAAATTTTAATACTAACTCAATAAAACTCCGTAAATATTTTTATAAATATTTACGGATCGATTTAAAAACCGAGGTCTCGATACCTCATTTTCAATACCAATTAATCTAATAATTCCTTCTAAAACACAAATCACTAATTCAAAAGTCTTCCTAAAATCATATTTAACTCCTAAATAATAAATAATAGAATTTTTGAACTCACTCGTCGAATTTAGTGATCTCGAATCACTATTTTCGACACCACTGAAAATTGGGTTGTTACAACTCTCCCCTCCTTTAAGAAATTTCGTCCTCGAAATTTGTTACCTGAGAATAGATTCGGATATTGTGATCTCATCAATTCCTCTGTTTCCCAAGTAGCCTCCTCCGTACCATGTCAGTGCCATAACACTTTTACTAACGATACCCATTTATTTCGCAATTCTTTAATGTCTTAAGCTAAAATCTTCATCGGTTCTTCTAAATACGTCATATCCAGTTGAAGCTCAATTTCAGTCTGAAGAATCACGTGTGAAGGATCTGATCTATATCATCTCAGCATCAATACATGAAATAAATTATGAATTTTCTCAAGTTCCAGAGGCAAAGCTAACCGATAAGATATAGGGCCAATTCTTTCAACTATCTCATATGGTCCGATAAATCTTGGACTCAGTTTCCCTTTTCTACCAAACCGCAATACTTTCTTCCACAGTGAAACTTTTAAAAACACTCGATCACCCACATCAAATTCTATTTCTCTTCTTTTCAAGTCTGCATATGATTTCTGACGGTCATAAGCAGCTTTCAAACTATCCCTGATAATCCGAACTTTTTCTTTAGTTTCCCGAATCAAGTCGACTCCCACTAACTTGGATTCACTTAATTCAAACCAATACAATGTAGTCTTACATTTTCTTCCATAAAGAGCTTCAAATGGTGCCATTTTTATGCTGAACTGATAACTATTTTTATAGGCAAATTCAGCCAAGGGTAAATACCTTTCCCAGCTATCTCCAAACTCAAGTATACAACATCTCAACATGTCTTCTAGAATCTGAATCACTCATTCTGATTGCCCGTCAGTCTGAGGATGGAAATGCTGTACTGAAATTTAGCTTAGTACCCAGGGCTTCTTGTAGTTTACTCCAAAACCTCGATGTAAACCTCGGATCCCGATCCGAAATAATAGATGTTGGAACCCCGTGTAGTCTTACAATATCAGATATATATAATTCTACTAACTTTTAAGTGAAAAGTTTGTTCTGACCGAGATAAAATGTGCTGACTTAGTCAATCTATCCACAATCACCCAGATCGAATCTTTCTTTCTTGAAGTCATAGGTAATCCAGATACAAAATCCATCGTGACATGCTTCCATTTCCATTCAGGAATCATGACAGGTTGTAACAAACCCGTCAGTACCTGATGTTCTACTTTGACTTGCTGACAAATCAAACACTTTGCTACAAACTCACAAATTTCTCTTTTCATACCTGGCCACCAATACATCCGTTTCAAATCACTATACATTTTCGTACTACCCGAATGAATGGAGTACATGCTACTGTGAGCTTCAGAAAGAATATCATTTTTCAAGTCTAAATTATTCAGAACACAAATTCTGTTACGATAATGCAACATACTGCTATCATCAATGCTAAATTTTGAACTCAGATTGTCTTGTACCATCTGTTCTTTCAACACTAATTTCTGATCTTCATCTTGCAACTCTCGAATCCGCTGAAGGAATACAGGTTTTTATTTCAACTTTGCTAATAAAGAACCATCCTAATTATTAGATAAATGAGCATTCATCACTCGAAGTGCAAACAAAGATGATTTTCTACTGAGTGCATCCGCAACCACATTAGCTTTCCCCGGGTGATAGTCAATAATCATATCATAATCTTTCAGTAGCTCTAGCCACCGTCTTTGTCTCAAATTCAACTCCTTCTGAGTCATCAAATATTTCAAACTTTTATGATCTGTGTACACATAATATTTCTTACCGTATAAATAGTGTTTCCATATTTTCAAAGCAAACACAATTGCAGCCAACTCAAGATCATGTGTAGGGTAATTCTTCTCATGCAGTTTTAACTGTCGAGAAGCATAGGCCACTACTTTTCCTGACTGCATCAATACACAACCCAGTCCATTTAATGACGCATCACTGTACACAATATACGGTACACCCAATTCTGGCTGGGTTAATACTAGAGCTTCTGTCAACATCTTATTCAATTGATCAAAGCTCTGTTGACATTCATCAGACCATACAAATTCAATATTCTTCTGTAATAGTCGAGTCATCGACGAAGCAATCATCGAAAAGTTCTTGAAAAAACGACGATAATATCCTACTAAACCCAGAAAACTTCACACTTCTGTTATATTCTTTGGAGTTTTCCAATTCACCACTGCAGAAACTTTACTCGAACAAACTCGAATTCCATCGGCTGATACAATATGACCTAGAAATCCAACCTCGTGAAGCCATAATTCACATTTACTGAACTTTGCATACAACTGCTTTTCTCTCAAAGTCTGTAACACAATTCTCAAGTGCTGTGCATGCTCAGATTCTGTCTTGGAATAAATCAGTATATCATCAATAAACACAACTACAAATCTATCCAAATAAGGTTGGAAAATTCGATTCATCAAATCCATGAAAGCAACGGGAGCATTGGTCAAACCAAATGGCATTACCAAAAACTCGTAATGACCATACCGAGTTCTGAAAGCAGTCTTCGGCACATCACATTCTTTAACTTTCAATTGATGATACCCAGATCTGAGGTCTATCTTCAAAAATACTGCAGCACCCTTCAATTGGTCAAATAAATCGTCAATACGAGGCAAAGGATATTTATTCTTAATTGTGACTTTCTTCAGTTGTCTGTAATCTATACACAATCTCTGTAACAGCCTAATTTTTAGTAGTATTGGAAACAGTGATTCGAGATCACTAAATCCAACGAGTAAGTTTAAAAATTTAATAAATTAATGTTTATGAGTCAAATGTGATTTTAGAAATATTTTTGAATTAGTGAATTTTGTGAATTAAAAGAATTTATTAGGTAAATTGGGTCGAAAACGAGGTACCGAGACCTCGATTTTATAAATCGAGCCGTAAATATTTTTATAAATGTTTACGGAGTGTTAGTGAATTAGTATTAAAACTTTCGTTAGAAAATTTTAACGTTTTGATAGTCAATAAATAAAAAGGACTAAATTGAAAAGGTGTAAACTTGCTAATTAAAGAAATTGTGACTAAATAGCTTAAATAATAAATAAGAAGGATTTAAAGAGCAATTGGACCTAAAATTTATATAGGCTAGACGGTTGGGACAAAGAAAATAGTAAGGAAACAATGTGAATAAGGGTTAAAATTGGAAACTTTGTAAAATTAAACTTCAAAATTGAAATTTCATGAGAATTCTAGAGAATTTTCTTCTAAAACTTCAGCAAAACACCATAGGAGGGTTTCTTAAGCTGATTTTCATATTTTTTGCTCCAAGTAAGTTCAATTCTTGTTTATTTCTTGTAATTTTTGTGACTTTGATACATTTACAACTAGGTCCAACTATTGAATTCATTAGTTTTTGATTCTATGAGTGATTTTAAAAGTTACCATGGTTGAGTGCTGGAAGTTTATGATGAATTAACATGGATTTGAAGTTCTAATTTTGTTTGTGTGATGATTTTATTAAGTGATTTCAATAGAAATTGATTTTAAGACCTAATTATGAAAAAGTTAAGAATTAGGGTTTAGTGTTGAAATTCTGATTATCAAAGGTTGTAGTAGTTTATAATGATGGAATGAAGTGTTAATTGAGAAAAATAAGCTCAATTGTTAGATTTATTGAATAGGGACTAAAGTGTAAAAACTATAAAATTTGGGGTAAATATGAAATTTTGAAAATTTAAGGGAATAAACTGTAAAATGAGTTAAAATTGAATTTGATGCTGATGAATGGAAATTTTATATTATAGACCAAGAGCTCAAAGAAAGTCGTGGAAAAGATAAAATAGCCGATTAGTCCCTGAATTTTCTACAACTTCTGCAAACTATCCCAGGTAAGTTCATAAGGTTGAATTTTCATGATAAATTGTTGATTTAGGAATGATATAATGTCTTATTTCATATCTTTGTTATTGAATCATGATTCTTGTGATATTATGAAAATTCAATTGAATGTTCAAATCCAGTGGAATGCAGGACTGAGTACGATCGTTCCGTGACACAAGATGAATTGACGGATAAAGATAAGACCATGGTTGGACCATGGAAATATTTAAATGTAAGACCATAGCTGGGCTATGGCATTTTAGTGAAAAGACCATAAATGGGTTATGGCACCGTAAACGTAAGACCATGGTTGGACCATGGCAGTATATATGTATGTATAATACCATAGCTGGGCTATGGCATCTTGATGATAAGGCCATAACTGGTTTATGGCATTACGAGTGTAAGACCATGGCAGGGATATGGCAATTGTGTAAGACCATAATTGGACTATGGCATCAAGTAAACAATGTACTCAAATCCGTAAGACGTTCTCTAATTTGACAAAGATTGGTAATTGTTATATGGATTAAAGTAATAGAATTTAAGTAGTCATTGATTTTGAGCTCAATCAAGTGAGTTCATCATTTCCAATTGTGAATGGCAGGGAATATTAGTGAAATACTTGTTTAATGATTTATTATAGCATGTTTGGTAAGATTTATATTTAAAAACCTATGAACTTACTAAGCTTCTATAAGCTTACTCTTGTGTGTTTAATGTTCCTTGTAGATTAACGTTAGTTCGGAGGATCGGATCAACACATCGGTTCACACTATCCAGATTACTCCGGTAGATTTTGTTATGCATCTTCAGGTTTATATGGCATGTATAAGGCTTAATTGGAAAGAATTAAACTTATAATATGGTTGTGAATGACATATATACGTATATGTATGTTTGTATACATATACTTAGTAATTGATTTTGGTATAACAATGAATGAGGTTACTTTGGTAAGTTTAGGTAAATGTGTTTTGTAATGACATATTTTGTGTTAATCATGATTTTTTACTTGTATTGGTTGCTTGGTTGGGATATATTAGTATATGAAAGTGTTGTGTGCATGTGGTTATTATAAAGGGTGAGAAAAGTGGCCTTAAAATGGCCTATTTCCGTCCACATGGGTAGAGACACGGGCGTGTGTCTCAGCCGTGTGTGACACACGGCCATACACCTGGGCTTGTAGTCTGACCGTGTGTCCCTTGCAACTTAAAATTGAGAAACAGAATGCCTAGAATTGGGCACACGGGCAGAGACACGTTCGTGTGTCTCAGCCGTGTGTGATATACGGCCTGGAACACGAGCGTGTGCCTTGGCCGTGTGAAAACTACACCTTAATGTTTTGCAAGTCAGAGAGTTACACGGGTTGGGGACACGGCCGTGTGACCTATTTCATATACCACACGGCCGTGTGACCCCAGTATATGAGAAAAATTGTGAAATTTCATGAAAATTTTTTTAAGTTCCCGATTTAATCCCGACTTGATTCTAATGTTTATTTTGAGCCTCGAGGGTTTAATTAAGAGATACTATTATTAATATTGGAAAATAAATAGTAATTAACATGAATTATGTGTAAATGATCTGTAAACTCCGGTAATACTCCTTAACCCTACTCTGGCGACAGATATGGGTTAGGGGTGTTACAATCTCAAAGAACCATATTTCTTTTAACTCAAGGAGACATACTCGGTCTGATGAACCCTTTGTCTAGTAACTCTTGCAACTGTGTCTTTAATTCTTTTAACTCAACTGGTGCCATTCTGTATGGTGTTACTGATATCAGAGCTGTTTCCAGAATCACATCAATCACAAATTCAACTTCACGATCAGGTGGTAAACTCGACAATTCCTCAGGAAACACATCAGTAAACTCATTAACAACTGGTAATTATTCTAACTTCAATTCAGAACCCCGAGTATCAAGAATGTAGGCTAAAAATGCCTCATTACCTTTCCGCATAAACCTCTAAGCTGAAAAAGCTGAAATAATTCTAACTATTTCTTTTGGATTTGCAGCCTCAATAGTAATCATCTCTCTTGTCTGACATTTCAGATCAATTCATTTTTCCCTACAATTTACTATGGCATCATGCTTCGTCAACCAATCCATTCTCAATATAACATCAAATTCCCGAAAAGGTAGTAACATCAAATCAGCAGGGAATTCACACCTTTTATTTTCAGTGGGCAATCACGACAAACTAAATTTACTATTACACTTTGACCTAATGGATTAGTGACTTGAATATCATAATCAGTAGGTTCAATAGACAATTTATTTTCTGATGCTAATGCAGTGCAAACATAAGAATGTGTAGACCCAGGGTCAATCAATGCATACATAATAACATCAAAAAGATAGAATGTACCAGTAATTACATCTGGAGCTGTAGCTTCCTCTCTCGCTCGAATAGCATAAGTACGTACAGGTGCCCTAGCCTCTGACCGGGCAGCCGGATCTCTAATATCCGAACGAGCAGTCCCAGTAGCACTGCTTTGGTTTGAACGTTTACTTCTTTGAGAAGTGACTATTTGCTTTTCTTTTTGTTCTCCCACCTCTTTTAGCAATTGAGGACAGTCTCGAATAAAATGATCAGTGGCCCCACACTTGTAACAAGCTCCTGCCTTGCCTCTACATTCACCGTAGTGACTTTTCCCACAATACTTGCATTTAGGCCTGGGAGCACTCTGTACACTGCCCACACTAGCTGTAGGTTTAATAGTTACCCCGAAATCTTGTTGAGTCGCCTTATTCTTACTTGATCGTTCTGGCATTGAGGTGGGTCAACTGAAATCATCTTTAGACTTTTTAGCCGGAAATGCTGAAAATGATTTAGAGAAAATTCTCTTGTAGGATTCTTTATTCCTTCTATCCCGTTGCATTTTTCTATTGTACACCTCTTTCATTTTTTGAGCACGATCTGACAGAACAACAAATTCCCGTATTTCATTACCCCAAATCATTATTCTAATTTCATAGTTCAGTCCTTCTTCAAACCGAATACACATTTCTTCCTCAGTTGATACAATTTCCCAGGTATATCTGCTGAGGTATACAAATTCCCTTTCACACTCGGCTACCGATCGATTACCCTGTCGCAAGTCAAGAAATTCCCTCTTCTTTTTATCCAAATATCTCTTGCCAACATATTTCTTTTTAAATTCACTCTGGAAAAATTCCCAAGTGATTTTCTCTTTTGGTGCTACAACTACTATAGTCATCCACTAATTATATGCTTCCTCTTTCAGTACACATCTCAAATAATCATATGGGGAACAAGCCATTTCTTCAAAAACTCTCATTGTATTCTGAAGCCAATATTCAGCTTTCACTGGATCATCATTTGACCTAACCCAGAATTCTTCAGCCCCAAACTTTCTGAGTTTTTCTACAGGAGTATGTTTACTGGATTCAATTACCGGAGGAGGTTGAGGTACAACCGAGGGTGCTACAGATGGTCTAGTAAGGGGAGGAAGTTGCTGAGCCTGATTTCTTTCTTGCATAAATTCATCAAACCATTGGTTCATAAACCCATAAAACATATTTTTGAGTTCCTGTTCTTGCATCGGAGAAATTGGGACACTACTACTTGTCCCATGCTCAGATGTTTGTACTCTGCTATTAGCTTCATCACGTTCAGCATGTTCAGATCTATCTAACATCTTTACAATCTATAAGAAAAACAAGAATTAGATCGGATCATACACATCACGCTATCACAGATTTATATGGCATGTATTTCTAGACACTTTACACGTTACATTCGTTTCGAGAATTGACTAAACTTGGCTCTGATACCAATAAATTTAACACCCCTAACTCATATTTGTTGCCAAAATAGGGTTATGGAGCATTACCAGACTTTTTGGATTAAATACGAATGTTTCATAATCTTTAAAACACATATCATAACTCATTCATATAACACTCATATGGTTCCTTATATGGGCCCTCGAAGCCCAAAAATAGGTGTTAGAAGTAAATCAGGACTCAACCGGAGACTTCAAGAATTTTTCGTAAAATTTCAAAGATTTTCTTAAAAATAGGGACACACGCCCGTGTGGCCAGACCGTGTGGCTCACACTGTAACAGCTCGTTTTTAGTCAAATCAGAATAGTGGTTTTGAGACAAAAAATCCAAGGTCAAAATAATTATTTTATTATTATTTTAATGTATACAGCATGAATATATGATTGTGTGAAAATTTCGTTAAGAAATTTTATCGTTTGAGTGTTTAATTTGATAAAAAGGACTAAATCGCGTAAAGTGTAAAACTTGTGTTCTATTAGCTAAAGGTATCTAATAGCTATGGAATATTAAAGTGGAGGTCCTTAAGTGGTAATTAGACCATTGGTTTCTTAAGTGGACATTTATGGACATGCATTAAATGATTTTAATGTTTTATAACAAAGGTTAAATGTGTAATTCAATAAATAACTTAAGTAAAATAACATAAAAATTTAGATATCATCTTCTTCATATCATCTTTCCATCAAATTTTGAAGAGATGAAAAGCCATAGCTAGGGTTAATATTCTTCCAAGCTTCTCTTGCTCATTAAGGTATGATTTTTGTCCCGTTTTTAATGATTTCTACGTTTTTGAGATCGTTGCAGCTTATACTAGCTAGCCCAGGGACTAATTTGCAAAAATTTTAAAGATTTTGAAAGTTTCCATTGATGAATATGTATGATTTTTTATGTTTAATGATAGATTATGAACATTTGATGTTAGTTAAACAAGTTTTGTTAAGTGATTTTTGGTGAAAATGCAAATTAGGGGTTAAATTGTGAAATAAATGAAAGATATGAGCTGCTAGGGCTATAATGGTAATTCGGATAGCATGAGTTAATTTTGAATTTCATGAATTTGTGATTTTGTGAAATAAGGACTAAATTGCAAAAATGTGAAAGTTTAGGGGCAAATGTGTAAAATAGCCCTAAAGTATGTTTTGGACTAAATTGAATGAATAATTTATTAAATAAGTTAATTTTGAATATATATAAATCAAGAAAAATGGAATTCAGACCTAGATCGAGGGAAGAACAAGGTGTCGGATTAGTTGATCCGCGTTATCATTTTTACGTCTGAGGTAAGTTTGTATGTAATAAGCATTATTACAATTATGATTTAAATGCTTTGATATTGCATAAATTTTTTATATGAGATTATAGTCATGGTTGACGACGATTCGGCTATATATGGCACTTAGTGTGCGATTCGGAATAACTTCGGCTATATATGGCACTTAGTGTGCGACTCGAGATAGCTTCGGCTATATATGGCACTTAGTGTGCGAGATTATAATAGCTTTGGCTATGTATTGGCACTTAGTGTGTGAGATATCAAGTATTCAACAGTATTACGAAAAGGTATGAGTTCGTTATGAATTTGTACAGGTATGTTCATGTAAAGTATGAAATCCAAATAGATGAAGTTATGAATTTCTATATAAGCACATGAGTAAGTATGAGGAAGGTTTGTTGGTTATCATGATTTAGATGTTAATTAGTTCAAATTGATGATTTGTGTATTATGAATTGTTGAATATATTTAGTACGAACTTACTAAGCTTTATAGCTTACCTTGTTTGTTTCTCCCGTGTTTTATAGTGAATTCAAAGCTAGCTCGGATACGAGGATCGTCAGAGACTACGTCACACTATCCAACCATCTACTTGGTACTTTTGAGTTATGTATATATGGTATATGGCATGTATAGGCTTGAGTCATTTTGGTATGTTTGATGAACATGTATTTTGGGCCATTTGAGTTGGCTTATGATAATGAAATTGATGATGTTTTTAAATGTGAAAATGGTTCTATTTTGAGTTTGGTAATTGATCTATATTGTGTGGTTGAAGTTGAATTTATAATGCTTAATACTATTAGGTAAATTGGGAAGCTATGTGTTGAGAATTGATGCTTGATAATGTATGTATGTAATGGTTTAGTTAATTCAATTGAATATGTGAATTAGGTATGAAATTAGAAGGTAAATTGTAGCATATTTGTAAATTGTATTGACGGTAAAGAATGAGTATGATTTGAACATTGGTTAATGGTATTTGGATGTATATTAGTGCCTTTAATTGGTACCATTGGTACTTATGTAGGTATGTGCAAAATGGGTGGCAAAATGGCTTGGTAAATAGCCTATATTTGTCCACACGGGTGGAGACACGGCGTGTGTCTCAGCCGTGTGTGACACACGGTCATGTTACACGGCCGTGTGTCCCCTGGTGTTGAAATTGAAATAAAGTCAGTATGCTCCACACGGTCTTACACATGGGCGTGTGGTCGGTCGTGTGGTACAAGTCAGTATACCCCCTAAATGGTACACGGCCTAGCACACGGGCGTGTGACTTGGCCGTGTTGCATAAGTCAGTATACCCTACAGGTTTGGCATATCCTAACACACGGCCTGGCACACGGGCGTGTGTGGCCACTTCGAAGGGCACACGGGCTACACACACGGGCGTACGATTGGCCGTGTGACCCAAGTTAGTATGTACCCCCTGTTTTCACACGGCCTGTGACATGGGCGTGTCTGGTGGCCGTGTGAGACACACGGCCTGGCCACACGGGCATGTGTCCCCTGATTTGAAGATAAATTTGTTAAGTGTTGAAAATTTCCTAAGTTATCGGTTTAGTCCCGAACCACTTCCAAAGCATGTTTAAGGCCTCGTAGGCTCTTAATAGGGACAAATTGATTGAGATTGAATGATGAATGATTGAATTGAACATTTGTATGTTAAATAGTTGTTTAATTGTTTCGTAATTTTGATAATGCTCCATAACCATATTTCGGCGTTAAATACGGGTGAGGGGTGTTACATTTATTGGTATCAGAACTACGGTTTAGTCGATTCTAGGACTAACGTAGCGTGTGTGAGAGTCTAGCTATACATGCCATATATAAACTGTGATAGTGTGATGACTCCTGACATTTAAAAATGTGTTTTTATATAGCAAATGGATCATAATCGAGCTATAGCTGATGTGGTTTAAAGTAATGCGCCTGTAGGGGCGAAGCCAGGGGGGCTGGCATGGGCCCCGGCCCCCCTAAAATGTAAAATTGCTATTTAGGCCCTTAATTTTTTTTAAAAATTTTTAAGTTAGTAAAGGTAAAATTGCACTTTGGCCCCCCTAAAATTATAAAAATTCGATTTAATCTTTTACAAATTATAAAGATATAAACTATAAAAAATTAAAATTTCATCCGGCCCCCCTAAAAAATTGTTCTGGCTTGGCCCCTGTGCGCCTACTCCCGCTCAAGGGACAGCGCCGTCTGATTCTAGACCCGTGACGAGTAGCCAGGGAGGAGAGGCTAAAGAAGCCTTCTTCCAAATAATGAACGAGTGGTTCACTCAATATATTCGAATGAACCCGGCTGCTCAACAACCTCCACCCCCTCCTATTCCCCAACCTATACCCGTAGCTCCTCAAGGAGTTGAGCTTTTAAGATTGAACAAGCCTCCAGTTGATAAGATCCGTAAACACGAGGCTGAAGAGTTTAGAGCCAATGTTGATGATGACCCTGAGAGAGCTGGGTTTTGGCTTGAAAATACGATCAGAGTGTTTGATGAACTTTCTTGCACACCGACTGAATGTTTAAAGTGTGATATATCTCTTCTGAGAGACACCGCATATCAGTGGTGGAATACGTTAGTATCCGTGGTGCCGAGGGAGAAAGTTACCTGGGAATTCTTTCAGACTGAATTTCGAAAGAAATACATTAGTCAACGGTTTTTGGATCAAAAGCACAATGAGTTTTTAGAATTGAAACAAGGTCGCATGACTGTAACCGAGTACGAGAGAGAATTTGTATGGTTGAGAAAGTATGCTCGGGAGTATGTATCTACGGAAGAGATTATGTGCAAGTGGTTTGTTGACGGGCTGAACGAAGACATTAAACTTTTGGTCGGGATATTGGATTTGAAAGAATTTGTTGTATTAGTTGATCAGGCTTGCAAAGCTGAAGATTTTAGTCGAGAAAAGAGAAAGGCTGATTCAGAGGCAAGAGACTCGAGGAAAAGATCGATGAGTAAACCTAATCAATCCTCGTCGAAGAAATCCAGAGACTATTTTAACCGATCGACAGCTTTAGTGGGATATTCCAATAGAGATCGTGGAAAGCAATACACCAGCCCTAAGGCTCAAGCCACATCGGTATCGAGTGTTGGCAATGTGAAAGATGTTAAACCCGAGTGTCAATAGTGTGAAAGACGACATTTTGGAGACTATTGGATGAAAAATAATAATAGAGCTTGTTATAGTTGTGGTTCGCGAGATCATTTTATCCGAGATTGTCCTGAGTTAAATGAGAAAAGATAAATCTCAGAATGCAAGATCAAGCAATATAGCTACTCGAGGGAGGCCGCTAAGAAATACGGGAAATGCAAGTGGTAATTATGGTACAATGAAAGATTCTACAGTGAGATCTGGGGCCAGAGTACCTGCTAGAGCTTACGCTATTCGCGCTTGCGAAGATGCATCATCATTAGATGTTATTACCGCTACATTTTCTCTTTACGACTCTAATATTATTGCATTTATTGATCCTGGATCAACTCATTCGTATATATGTATGAATTTGGTGTCTAATAAGAGTTTGCCTGTTGAGTGTACTGAGTTTGTGATTAAAGCATCGAACCCCTTAGGCAAGTATGTTCTAGTTGATAAAGTTTGCAAGAACTGTCCTTTAATGACTCGGAGTTACTGTTTTCCGGCTGACTTGATGCTTTTACCATTTGATGGGTTTGATGTGATTCTGGGTATGGATTGGTTGACTTTACATGATTCCGTTGTGAACTGTAGACGAAAAACTATAGAATTGAAGTGTCAGAATAATGAAATTCTTCGGATTGAAACTGATGAGTCGAGTGGATTGCCAATAGTGATTTCATCGATGTCAACTCAGAGAAATGTCAGAAAAGGTTGTGATGCGTATTTAGCATATGTTTTAGATATTAAAGTTTCTGAAAAGAAGATTGAATCAGTACCTATGGTTTGTGTGTATCCAGATGTATTTCCAGAAGAGTTGCATGGGTTGCCACCAGTCAGAGAGGTTGAGTTTGCCATTGAGTTAGTACCGGAACTACACTGATATCTATAGCTCCGTATAGAATGGCTCCGAGAGAGTTGAAAGAATTGAAATCTCAGTTGCAAGAGTTAACAGATAGAGGTTTTGCACGACCGAGTTTTTCGCCTTGGGGTGCGCCTGTATTGTTCGTAAAGAAGAAAGACGGGTCAATGAGAATGTGTATTGACTATCACCAGTTCAACAAGGTTACGATAAAGAATAAGTATCCGTTGCCAAGAATAGATGATTTATTTAATCAGTTGAAAGGTGCAATAGTGTTTTCAAAGATAGATTTGAGATCGGGATATTATCAGTTGCGAGTTAAAGACTCAGATATACCGAAAACTGCATTCAAAACGAGGTACGGACATTATGAATTCCTTGTTATGCCTTTTGGACTAACTAATGCTCCTGCCATTTTTATGGATTTGATGAATCAGATTTTTAGACCGTATTTAGACAGATTTGTTGTTGTGTTCATTGATGATATTCTGATCTATTCACGAGATGAGTCCGAACATGCCGAGCATTTGAGGATTGTGTTGCAGACTTTGAGAGATAAGCAATTGTATGCTAAATTCAGCAAATGTGAGTTTTGGCTTCGGGAAGTCAGATTTTTGGGGCATATTGTTTCTGCGGAAGGCATAAGAGTTGATCCGAGCAAGATATCTGCAGTTATTGACTGGAAACCACCTACAAATGTATCTGAGGTCAGAAGTTTTCTGGGATTGGCTGGTTAATACCGACGCTTCGTTAAAGGGTTCTCGATAATTGCTACACCGATGAACAAACTGTTACAGAAAGATGTAAAGTTTGAATGGTCCAAAAAATGTCAACAAAGCTTCGATCAATTGAAAGTGTTATTAACCGAGGCACCAGTGTTGGTTCAACCTGATTCGGGTAAAGAATTCGTGATTTATAGTGACGCGTCATTAAACGGTCTAGGTTGTGTATTAATACAGGAAGGCAAAGTAATAGCTTATGCTTCTAGACAGTTGAAACCGCATGAAAAGAATTATCTGACGCACGATTTAGAGTTGGCTGCGATTGTGTTTGCATTAAAGATTTGGCGACATTACTTGTTTGGTGAGAAATGCCACATTTATACAGATCACAAGAGCTTAAAATATTTAATGACTCAGAAAGACTTGAATTTGAGACAACGAAGATGGCTTGAAATACTAAAAGACTATGAGCTAGTAATTGATTATCATCCAGGGAAAGCGAACGTAGTTGCTGATGCTTTGTGCAGAAAGTCATTATTTGTTTTGTGTACAATGAATACACAGTTAGCTTTGTCTGATGATGGTTCGATTGTAGCTGAGTTGAAAGCGAGACCGTTATTCCTTCAGCAAATCGGTGAAGCCCTGAAATGTGATAAAGAATTGCAAGTTAAACGAGTTCAGTGTGAGTCGACTTCTAATTCAGAGTTTCAAATCAGATCTAATGATTGTTTGATGTTTCAAGGTAGAATTTGTGTACTGAGAAATCCCAAGCTTATTTAGAAGATTTTAAACGAAGCACATAGTGGATGTTTATCCGTACACCCGGGAAGCACAAAAATGTACAACGATTTGAAACTGTCGTATTGGTGGTCAGGGATGAAAAGAGATATTTCAGAGTTTGTATCGAGATGTTTAGTTTGTCAACAAGTGAAAGCTAAGCATCAAGTGCCTTCAGGCTTGCTTCAACCTGTGATGATACCGGAGTGGAAATGGGATAGAGTGACTATGGATTTCGTATCGGGATTACCCCTGTCTCCGAAAAAGAAAAATGCAATTTGGGTTGTCGTTGATCGATTGTCCGGTAGGTACTGATTATTCACTTGATAGATTAGCTGAATTGTACATTGCTGAGATTGTTAAATTGCACGGTGTGCCCATTTCGATTATTTTGGATAGAGATCCGAGGTTTACATCACGATTTTGGAAGAAATTGCAAGAAGCTTTGGGTACAAAGTTGAATTTTAGTACAGCTTTCCATCTGCAAACCGATGGACAGTCTAAGCGAGTAATTCAAATTCTCAAAGATATGTTTCGATGTTGTGTTTTAGAGTTTGAAGGCAATTGGGAGAAACATTTGTCGCTGGTTGAATTTACGTATAATAACAGCTTTCAATCAAGCATAAAGATGGCACCTATAAAGCATTGTATGGTCGTAAATGCTGAACTCCATTATATTGGATCGAGCTTAGCGAGAAATAGATTCAAGGGGTTGATTTGATTAGAGAAACCGAAGAGAAAGTGAAAGTAATTCGCGACTGTTTGAAAGCAGCTTCAGATCGTCAGAAATCGTACGCGGATTTGAAATGAAAAGACATTCAATTTCAGATAGGTGAAAAAGTATTTTTGAAAGTATCTCCATGGAAGAAAATACTTCGTTTCGGTTGTAAAGGCAAATTGAGTCCGAGATTCATCGGGTCGTATGAGATCATTGAAAGAATTGGTCCAGTGGCATATTGACTAACATTACCGATTGAGTTACAAAAAATCCATAATGTTTTTCATGTGTCGATGTTGCGTTGATATCGATCGGATCCCTCACATGTGATTTCTCTGTCAGAGATTGAGATTCAGCCTGATATGACATACAACAAAGAACCGATCAGAATTTTGGCTCGAGAGATCAAAGAATTGAGAAATAAACTCATAGCTTTAGTGAAAGTATTGTGGCAACATCACGGAGTTGAAGAGGCTACGTGGAGCCCGAGAAAGCTATGAGAAAACAGTACCTTAACCTATTCACCGGTAAGATTTTTGGGGATGAAAATCCCTAAGGGGGAGAGTTGTAACAGCCCGTTTTTAGTTAAGAAATTTTAACGTTTGAGTGCTTAATTTGATAAAAATGACTAAATCGCGTAAAGTGTAAAACTTGTGTTCTATTAGCTAAAGGTGTCTAATAGCTATGGAATATTAAAGTGGAGGTCCTTAAGTGGTAATTAGACCATTGGTTGCTTAAGTGGACATTTGTGGACATGCATTAAATGATTTTAATGTTTTATAACAAAGGTTAAATGTGTAATTCAATAAATAACTTAAGTAAAATAACATAAAAATTTAGATATCATCTTCTTCATATCATCTTTCCACCGAATTTTGAAGAGATAAAAAGCCATAGCTAGGGTTAATATTCGGCCAAGCTTCTTTTGCTCATTAAGGTATGATTTTTGTCCCGTTTTTATTGATTTCTACGTTTTTGAGATCGTTGCAGCTTATACTAGCTAGCCCATGGACTAATTTGCAAAACTGTTAAAGATTTTGAAAGTTTCCATTGATGAATATGTATGATCTTTGATGTTTAATGATAGATTATGAACATTTAATGTTAGTTAAACAAGTTTTGTTAAGTGATTTTTGGTGAAAATGCAAATTAGGGGTTAAATTGTGAAATGTGAGAAATGTGTGATTAAAATGTGAAATAAATGAAAAATATGGGCTGCTAGGGGTATAATGGTAATTTTGCTAGCATGGGTTAATTTTGAATTTCATGAATTTGTGATTTTGTGAAATAAGGACTAAATTGCAAAAATGTGAAAGTTTAAGGGCAAATGTGTAAAATAGCCCTAAAGTATGTTTTGGACTAAATTGAATGAATAATTGATTAAATAAGTTAATTTTGAATATATATAGATCAAGAAAAATGGAATTCGGACCTAGATCGAGAAAAGAACAAGGTGTCGGATTAGTTGATCCACGTTATCGTTTTTACGTCTGAGGTAAGTTCGTATGTAATAAGCATTATTAAAATTATGCTTTAAATGCTTTGATATTGCATAAATTGTGTATATGAGATTGTAGTCATGGTTGATGATGATTCGGCTATATATGGCACTTAATGTGCGATTCGGAATAGCTTCGGCTATATATGGCACTTACTGTGCGGTTCGAAATAGCTTCGGCTATATATGGCACTTAGTGTGCGATTCGAGATAGCTTCGGCTATATATGGCACTTAGTGTGCGATTCGAGATAGCTTCGGCTATATATGGCACCTAATGTGCGAGATTATAATAGCTTCGGCTATGCATTGTCACTTAGTATGCGAGATATCGAGTATTCAATAGTATTACGAAAAGGTATGAGTTCGTTATGAATTTGTACAGGTATGTTCATGTAAAGTATGAAATCCAAGTAGATGAAGTTATGAATTTGTATATAAGCACATGAGTAAGTATGAGGAAGGTTTGTTGGTTATCATGATTTAGATGTTAATTAGTTCAAATTGATGATTTGTGTATTATGAATTGTTGAATATATTTAGTACGAACTTACTAAGCTTTATAGCTTACCTTGTTTGTTTCTCCCGTGTTTTATAGTGAATTCAAAGCTAGCTCGGATACGGGGATCGTCAGAGACTACGTCACACTATCCAACCATCTACTTGGTACTTTTGAGTTATGTATATATAGTATATGGCATGTATAGGCTTGAGTCATTTTGGTATGTTTGATGAACATGTATTTTGGGCCATTTGAGTTGGCTTATGATAATGAAATTGATGATGTTTTTAAATGTGCAAATGGTTTTATTTTGAGTTTGGCAATTGATCTATATTGTGTGGTTGAAGTTGAATTTATAATGCTTAATACTATTAGGTAATTTGGGAAGCTATGTGTTGAGAATTGATGCTTGATAATGTATGTATGTAATGGTTTAGTTTATTCAATTGAATATGTGAATTAGGTATGAAAGTAGAAGACAAATTGTAGCATATTTGTAAATTGTATTTATGGTAAAGAATGAGTATGATTTGAACATTGGTTGATGGTATTTGGATGTATATTAGTGCCTTGAATTGGTACCATTGGTACTTATGTAGGGATGTGCAAAATGGGTGGCAAAATGGCTTGGTAAATAGCCTATATTTGTCCACACGGGAGGAGACACGGGCGTGTGTCTCAGCCATGTGTGACAAACGGTCATGTTACACGGTCGTGTGTCCCCTGGTGTTGAAATTGAAATAAAGTCAGTATGCTCCACACGGTCTTACACACGGGCGTGTGGTCGGCCGTGTGATACAAGTCAGTATACCCCCTAAATGGCACACGGCCTAGCACACGGGCGTGTGACTTGGCCGTGTTGCATAAGTCAGTATACTTTACAGGTTTGGCACGGCCTGGCACATGGGCGTGTGTGGCCACTTCGAAGGGCACACGGGCTAGACATACGGGCGTGTGGTTGGTCGTGTGACCCAAGTCAGTATGTACCCCCTGTTTTCACACAGCCTGTGACACGGGAGTGTCTGGTAGCCATGTGTCCCCTGATTTGAAGAAAAATTTGTTAAGTGTTGAAAATTTCTTGAGTTATCGGTTTAGTCCCGAACCACTCCCAAAGCATGTTTAAGGCCTTGTAGGCTCTTAATAGGGACAAATTGATTGAGATTGAATGATGAATGATTGAATTGAACATTTGTATGTTAAATAGTTGTTTAATTGTTTCGTAATTCCGATAATGCTCCGTAACCCTATTCCGGCGTTGAATACGGGTGAAGGGTGTTACACACACGGCCAGGAGACACGCCCGTGTCTTGGGCCGTGTGGGCATTCGATGTGAGATATACAGCTATGTCCCAGCCCGTGTCCTTACCCGTGTAACTCTCTGACTTGTGCCACACGGCCAACCTCACGCCCGTGTGCTAGACCGTGTGCAAAGTGCAGGGGTCACACGGCCAAGCCACACACTCGTGTGCTAGGCCGTGTAAAAACTTGGCCATTCTGTTTTGAAATTTCAAGGTGCAGGGGACACACGGCCAGATCACGCACCCATGTGCCAGGCCGTGTGTCACACACAGCTGAGACACACGCCCGTGTGGACGAAAATAGACCATTTCAAGGCCACTTTTCTTACCCTTTTTAATACCAACCTGCACACAACATTTAAATACACTAACATGTCTCAACCAAGCAACCCAATACAAGCCAAAAATCATATCTTAAACATAATATATCATCACAAAACTCATTTTCATAAACATACCAAAACTACTTCATTCATTGATTTACTAAAATCTACTACTAACTACATGCATACAAATATATATATATATCATTCACAACCATATTTCAAGTTTAACTCTTTTCTGATTAAACCTTATACATGCCATATAAACCATAAGATTAGGAGTAAGTATTCGATCAAGTCGAGTCGAATCGAGTCAAAAAAATTCGAGTTAGTCGAGTTGACGAATCATATTTTAGCAACCGAACTCAATTTGAATTTTTTTCGAATCGAATCGAATCGAGTGAAAAAAATTCGAGTTAAGTCGAGTCGAGTTAACGAATCATATTATTTATACTCAATGTTGCATTTACATGGACCAATTTTTTAACTAGTAGATGAAGTACAATATTATTTAACTACATAAACAATATAATTGTTTTACCTTTTAACTTAATGAGTAAATATTTATCAAAACAACGTAATTTTGCCTTTTAACTTAATAGTTTTGACTTTTAACTTTAGAAAAGGTAAACATTTATCAAAATGACGTAGTTTTGCCTTTTCTTATTCGGATTTTCGGATAACTCGAATTGTGTAATTCATATTCGAGTTAAACCAAAAAACTTAATTATTTATTCAAGTTGATCCGAATAACTTGATTAACTCAAATTACTCGAACTATTTAATTCAAAATTTAATTTTTTATCGAGTTTTTCGAATCGAATCAGATTTTGCTCACCCCTACATAAGATGTATAACAAAGTCTACCGGAGCAATCTGGATAGTGTGGCTCGATGTGTTGATCTGATCCTCCGAACTTCTTGAAAATCTACAAAGAACATTCAATGACACAAGTAAGCTTAATGAAGCTTAGTAAGTTCGTTGGCTTTAAAATAAATCTTATCGAACATGCTACAACAATAATTCATTAAATAAGCATTTCACTAACATTTCCTGCCAATCACAATTTCAATTAATAAAATTCACTTGATTGAGCTCAATATCCATAACTACTTAAATTCTTCCACGTTAATTCCATATGACACTTACCAATACTTGTCAAATTAGAGAACGACTTACGGATTTGAGTACATCGTTTTCTTTATGCCATAGTCCAATTATGGTATTACACATGTATTGCCATGGCCCTGCCATGGTCTTACATTCATAGTGTCATAACCCAGTTATGGTCTTATCATTCAGGATGCCATAGCCCAGCTATGGTCTTACACATATATATACTGCCATGGTCCAACCATGGTCTTACGTCCAAGGTGTCATAACCCAGTTATGGTCTTTTCATAGCCTAGCTATGGTCTTACATTTAAACATTTCCATGGTCCAACCATGGTCTTATCCGTCAATTCATCTTGTGTCACGGAACGATCGTACTCAATCCTGCGTTCCACTTAATTTGAACTTTCAATTCAATTTTCATATTTTTACAATAATCATAATTCAATAACAAAAATATGAAATAACACATTATATCATTCCTAATTTAACAATTAATCATGAAAGTTCAACCATATGAACTTACCTGGGATAAATTGTAGAAGTTATAGTAGTTTAGGGACTATTCTGTTAATTTCTCTTTTTCATGTTTGTCTTCGGGTTCTTGATCTATAATATAAAATTATTCATTCATCAGCATCTAATTCAATTCTAATTTACTTCACAATTTATGCTTTTTAATTTTCAAAATTACACATTTACCCTAACTTTTACGATTTTTACAATTTAGTCCCTGATCAATTAGCCCATCAATTGAGCTAATTTTTCTCAATTAACACTTTATATAATTATTTTAGGCTACTATACAGCCTTTGATGTTCAGAATTTCAACACCAAACCCTAATTCTTAACCTTTTCACAATTTGGTCCTAAAATCAATATATATCAAAATTACTTAATGAAATCATCATATATCAAAATTAAAGGTTCAAATCCATGTTAATTCATCATAAACATATAACACTCATCAATGGTAACTTTCAAAATTACTCATAGAATCAAAAACCAATAAATTAGACAGTTGGACCTAATTGTAAAAGTCTTAAAAATACAAAAATTTCAAGAAAGGAGCAAGAATTGACTCACATGAAGTGAAAATATGAAAAACCAGCTTCTTAGGGACCTCCTATGGCATTTTTTTGAAGTTTCTGAAGAGAATTTGTCTAGAATTCTCTTGTAAATTCAATTTCTAAGCTTAATTTTTCAAAATTTCCAATTTTACCCCTTGTTCACACTAATTTTTGTTATTTCTTGGACACAAATGCCGTCCAGCCTTATAATAAGTGTATAATTGCCTATTTGATCCTCTCTTAATTACCTCTTAAGCCATTTAATCATTTTAACAAGTTTTGTACCTTTTTTCAATTTAGTCCTTTTTAATTAATTAACTATCAAAACGTTAAAATTTTCTAACGGAATTTTAATACTAACTCAATGACACTCCGTAAATATTTATAAAAATATTTACGGCTTAATTTAAGAAATTGAGGTCTCGATACCTTGTTTTCAATACCAATTAATCTAATAATTCCTTCTAAAACACAAATCACTAATTCAAAAGTCTTCCTAAAATCACATTTAACTCCTAAATAATAAATAATAGAATTTTCGAACTCACTCGTCGGATTTAATGATCTCGAATCACTATTTCCGACACCACTGAAAATTGGGTTGTTACAAGTAGGCCACCATTTGTATTGTCGATGACATGACACTACCAAGCAAGGGGACCTTCCCCTACATATACCCCAACACACGAAGAGAGAGAGAGATCTATTCCACCCTTAGAAGCACCCTATAAATAACCTATACTCAGACAACTTCCTATTCTCCAGATATTCGTAAGTCTTTTCCTCCTCTCTTTCTACCCTTTCACTCTAACTCTCAACCTATCACAAGTGAACCGACCTCCAAACAACTACACATTCTCCTCCCTTTCTCCTCCTTGTTAAACACTAATATCATCATCCCTCATAATTTTTTGTACTTCCTTAAAATTTTTTGCAATCCGTCAAAAATTTTGATACTTTATCATAATCATAATTTTTGGTACACCCTCATAATTTTTTGTATGGTCTCAAAATTTTTGTATAGTTTCAAGACGAGAATTTGAAATGAGAAATGTAATTTTAGAGTAAAAAAAATTATTTTCTAATAATATTAAGAAATTTCATTAAGATCTTGTAACGAAAAAAAATGGTAACTTTTAAATTTTTATTTTTTTCATACTAATTTTTGGTATGAAATGTGTAAATTCAAATTGACTTTTGAAACAAATACAATTAATTTCAAGATTGTTGAAACTAGACTGAATCAGACAAATTAATTTGATTCATAAGATTAGAACTCGATTGGTAAATTAATTTTTAAAAAAAAAATTTACTGATTAACCAACAAATCAATATAAACTAATTGAAGGGAATTGAAATTTTTATTTTTATTGTAACTTATTTAATTAAACTATGAGGAATAGCATTTCCCAAGAGCTAGCCTATGATAGTCGATGGTTCAACGTTTGAGAGTTTGGAGTGTCTACCATTACCATATAGCCCGGCACCGCAAAACAAAACACTGCTACTGCTGTTTCCCCTCTTTATAATATCCATCTCTCTCTATATATAACGAATCAGAGCCCAAAAAGAACAGCAAATTCCCAACTCCAAAAATGGACCTTTCTTCCTTCCGCTTGCTTTTTCTCCTCTCTCTTTTCGTAACCCGTCTCTCTTTCTCTCATGTCCTCGCTGATTCCCACTTCGAAGGATTTGACGCCGAAGAAGATGACCCTGTTGAAGATGACATCTTACATCACCATTCCATCCCATCGCCTCCTGTAACTCAGTCCGACTCACAGCCCCTTTCAGATCTTGAAACCAAATCCCATCCTGATTCGAATCCTGTCCCCACTTCGGATCCTCCGTCCCAATCGGATCTTCAAAAGCCCTCCACTACTTCTTTCGACTACTGGGATGAGGACGAGTTCGAGGGATTACCCATCGAACAACCGCCACCCGAACCTCCAAAAGTTACTGAAACCGCTACTCCCGATGACCCAGAATCGAAAACAACCTCGAAACCCCAAAATGCTACGGTTCCGAAGAAATCGTTCACGGTGGAGATTGCCTGTGGGTCTTTCTTGATTGTTTTTATAGTCAATTACTTTACCGGTAAACGTGAAAACGAGAACCTTGCTTTGGCATGGGCGGCCAAATTCGCTACAAAAGGTTCTATCTTTGAGAAAAATTTCAGTCTTTTGGGTGTGGGAGAAGGGGAGGACTCGCCGTTACTGTTAAAAGAAGGGCAAACCGTATTCAAATTCTACGCGAGTGGACGAAGATACTGCCAGGGATTGCTGGCAACGATGGAGTTAAAGAGCAGACATGATCTGATATCGAGATTGTTTAATTTGGTGGTCCCGTGTAAAGATGAAATTTCTTTTGAAGTTTATATGAATGACGAAGCAATGGATCAGGTGGTTTTCGCGGTGGCAAAGAAGAAAGCGGCCAAAGGGATGCAAAAAGAGGTGAGAGATTTACAAAGATTTGCCGGGTTGATGCCGACTCCTAGTGGAAGAAAATGGGTGGTGGATGAACTATCCGTCATTTCCGAGTCAAAGGAGGTTGCTGGGGATCTGATTACCGAGACTGTGCTTGAGCAGGTTAGTTGGTCAAAGCTTTAGACTTATGTTGATTTTATTGTTTCCTTAATTATTTGTTTGATTTAATGGAATAATTTTATCTGCCACTTCGTAGCATGATTTGGATTTCTTTTGTTATTCATTTGAATTAGTTGATTGGTAAAGAAATTGGATTTATGGGGACTAATGCATTAGTGTTGTTTGTCATAGGTTTTGATTCGAGGGTTTTAGTACTTTAAAGTGGCAGGGTACAAGCGTGGTTCATATGGTTGAATTTTTGTAGCATACAGTTCTATGAAATTCTTCTCTGGTCTCTCTTGTTGCACTCTGTGTACTCAGAGATTCATTAGTATAGGAACAATAAAGTCAATGCTGAATGAAGCAGTGCATGATTTTATGATAGTTTTGAAAATATTTAGGGGCATATCATTAATTTTAAGTCATTTTGGATAAATACCTAGTTAGAGTTGGTAGGGTTTATTTGCCTACTTGATCCATTATGTTTTAAACATTAATGAAGATGGATGTATTTGAAAATGATCAGAAGGTAATCTAGAAGTGGAATTCATAACCATTTTAATTGTTAGTTTGTCATTCCTTTGCGTGGATGGGAGCTTCTGTACATGTTAAACCTTAAGCGTGTTGTGTACAATAGTTCAGGCCGCTGGCAAGCAGTTGCTTTAATTTGTTTTGAAACATGTATTTGTGCGAGTAGGATGAAAAGAATGGAACATTGCTACATTAGTAGCTAAAATCACAAGTTGGGTGTTAAATTTACTGGTCGTTCCATTTTGTACTGAAGCTTGTGTGATCAGATTTTATCAAGGATTTCTTCTCTGTTAGATTCCTAGCTTTTTAAGGTCTTGATTGAAGGGATGGCTGCGAGCTTGTGACAGTTTGTCTCAAGGATTTTTATATAGATTGTCTTCCGCTTCTTTTGTCTCTTCAAAGTTTTTATTAATAAGAATCATGGCATGAAGTTCCTTTTAAACTCCATGGCTTATGGATAAAGGCAAAATTTTCAAATTCTTCTAGGTGCAAGCGTGTGAGCTACTCAACCATCGTACTTATTATTACTATTAGTAGTAGTCTTTTTTGGTTGAGGGTGATCAGAGAGTGGGAGAATGCAATAATTTTTATTAAGTTTCAATAATCCATGTCTTTTGCTTTCAAGTTCAGTGAAGATATTATGACCCATGTTATCCAGTACATTATGTGGTTCTTGCGAATAGTTCAGTTGTTCATACTAATTTTTGGGGCCCATTGTAACTACCTTTTTATTGTCCTGTTAAGGTTTGCTTCAATTTTACTTGGCAGATTTAACATGCAGAATTAATTGTGATTGATAACCTGCAGGTTTTTGGGGACAAAGCTTTTGAGAAATATGGAAAGAATTTCATTTCGATGCATTTTTCAGATCAACATCCTGGTATGCACAGGAAGATGCTGTTGTTTAAGTTTGCCCTCCCTGATGCCAACCACATGGCTGACATCACTCGCTTGGTAGCTCTTGTACCATACTACATTGACTTAATTGGGCGGTACAAGCTCAGCTCACAGGTGCTTCAGCTGGGACACTAGATTGTATATCAAATTGTCAAATACATGTCCAACTTGGTAATCTTCTTGATTTCTTTTCTTTCTTATTGCAGGCTCGATCCAAAACTGAAGCTGCAAGAGTGAAGGCTGCCCAAGAAGCATACAAAGAACTTCAAAATGCAAGGCAAGAAGCATTGCAGAGAAAGAAAGCAGAGAAGAAAAAGATGTTAGAAGAGGCAGAGGCAAAGCTCAGTGCAGAAGCGGCTCGCAAGAGAGAAGCAAAAGATCGTGCTCGGCAGATGAAGAAGGCAATGCCAAGAATGAAGATGACCCGCGCAAATTAGATGGCTGTGGACATTAGTAATATGAATGCTTACTCATCTGCAGATTGCAGGTTATTAGTTCCCTGGTTCCTGTATGTCACTGGGAATGTATTTTTAGTTGTCAACTACCGATTCAGAATGTTCCTGAAGATACTGCTCCAGGAACTTGATAAAGTTTCTTCCATGGATGACATTTTAAACGCAACTCCCAAGTAATGATTTTGATGTGCTGATTTTGTCTATCGAATTGAGCAGTTTTGTTTTAGTTATCGTAATATACACCATACCAATCGGGGAATGAATTTAGAAATATATTAAGGACAAAGAGATTGGATTTTAATGGTACTAATACTTAAATTTTTAATTATTTTAAGTATGTTTTTCATTATTAGCTGAGGAATTTTGTATTTTGATATTGTCTTTATTTTTTATTTTTTTTTATATTTTCATAGTTAACTTCTACTTTGAGTATAGTTTATATAATTAAAGATAAATTAATAAAATCTCCCATTCCAATGTGTCCGGTAACATGCTTTCAATTTTACATTCGGTCCAATTCTGATTTTTAAAACTTTGTAGTTTCTCTCAAGTCTAAACTAAACAATTTCTTTTTCCATTTATTTTATTTTTTCTTTTCTGATATTGTTTTTCACGGTAGTTCCCATAGCAACTTAGATATGCTTACTCCTCTTCTATGTTTTCTCTAGAAGTTGTGGTTTTTTATTTAATTTTTAATTTCAATCCATCTTATTTTCAAGTCTAGTTCTAGAGTTTTATTTTCTTTTTATATTTCTAGATGTGTTCTAGCGTATATTCAAAATTTACTGAAGCAAACACATTGCGGTATCTATTTGGTACAGTTACATAAGTGGTCTAATAATGATTGGACTAAGAACAGTTGCATCAATGTGATGCATCTTTAACTAATTTTTAAACCTTTCAATGTTGTGATTACTATCAAATTTTCTCCTCCATTGTGCAATAATTTATAGTGTTTTTATGCAATATCTCTACCGTATATCAAGCCTTTATATTAGTGTTATTTTTCGTTCTTATTAATGAAAATATTTTTTTATTCAAAAAAAATAACCATGTTAAATAATCTTATATTCCAATAATATTATTATCAAAAATAATTTTACATTTTGGTGAACCAAACAAATCTTATAATTTTATAATGTAATTCTACTTTCAAGAGGATCATAAGTAATATTCAAGTTTTTGTTTTCTTCACACCTTAAAATGAAAACTAATCAAGTTATGTATACTAGGTTTATTTAGGGCCTGTTTTGTTCATTACTGAAATGGCCTCAAGCATATTTAAGGCATTTAATTATATCATCAAGGAGATTACAAGTTTAGCAAGGAGGATGCCTCTTGAAATACCATTATTTTCTGATACAACAATGCATACTTACTGATCAGAGCAGTTAGCATCTTTTATTATCCCTCAATTTAGGGCATCAATGATATTCTATAGATTGTATTTGGTCATGATTGACCCTAAACCCCCTGCTAAGTAACTTTATTTTCTAAACAACGTACCTGGTTTAAAAGTTTTGAACCTTCCCTTAAGAACTGAAAGAAGAACAGAGCCAACAAACGGCCAAGTTGTTATGATGGAAATGTACACAAGCAACCAGATTGATTGTCTGCTCCGCCGTGAAAGCTTATCAATGCGTCCTTGAACAGGGACAATCAAATCCTTTACATTTTGCTCCACTTGCTGCTTTATTTGCTTCTCAGGGTTTAGTTTATCTGTCAAGTCAACACTTGTTCCCTTATCAGAAATTGTACCTTCATCCTTCTTACTGTGAGTTGTATGCTTGTTTGAAATGTCTTCTACAAAAGCATCTGTTTGTTCATTGCTCATTGCAGTCACCATTCCATCTTCCATAACATTCAAATAAGGTGCCTGATCAATTGAACTTTGCAGTGGCTTGGGCATAGTAGAGCCTTGCATCTGCAAGAAAACATAAAAGTTGAATGAATTTGTAGAAACAGGCAGTTAGTTAACACAAAAGTCTCTTCCCACCACAATTGTTAAGAAACTTGTCACCAAGTTAACCAATTTTCCCATTAAACATAAAGAATTCTAATGGGGTTGATCAGATCCCGATGGTCGCTGATCAGTTACTAGTTTGACACATATTTTGCTGCCTTGCTGGGAGGCACTGGATAGAATTTTTGCTAGGTTGGTTCAGGCAGCACAAAATGAGGTAGGAGAATTAACTATTTAGCTGCTAAAAGAGAATTTTAATTCACAGGCTTTTGACTTTGGAGGAGTGCCTGACTGCTTTATCATCACAAAATGGGTGCAGATATGTCCATTTTGTTCAAATAAAGTACAACAGTTTCCTACAAAATAAGTTAACTGAAACTTTTACCTTCTTTCTTCCTTCTATATGTGGGCTAGTCCTTAGAACACCAAAGAACTCATTAACAACTCTTACCCACCTGCAATTCAATGAATAAGAAACCGTGTAACTTGACACAATGAACCTTATATTACAACTTGTTACATAATCAGACACAGCTGCTAGTATAACAAATATATGAAATTATAGTCATATCATGTCTTACGAGATGCTCAATCATGAATAGTACGGGTTATTTTTCAACCCCACCAATTCTATCAAATTCTTCTGTTAGGATCCTTGCGAATCATAAACTGGGAGCTCAGGTGTAAAGTAGAAACTTGAATGTGAGTTTTGAGATGAGATAAATGAAATTGTGAACATGATATATATTACACACAAAGATAAGCTTTTGTTTGCGTGTGTATATGTATATAGTATCAAAGATGCCAATTATTACCATATGCTAGATGCTGTTATCCCCTCATAGAATGCTAGATGTCCTCCATGCGGTGTAGTAGCTAGAATAATATTTTCATTGAGCCTAGAAGTAAACCAAACAGAAGGTTAGCTTTAAAAAGAAGGAAGTCAAGTATAATATTGTCCTTGTTAGAGATGGAATATTGATGATGACATGAAACAGGGGTAAGACGTATAACTTTACCATTCAAGTGGAGAATGTAATCGAGCGTTTGGCAATATCAACAAGGTATACTACCAACATGTTAAGACTCATTTCAGTGTTGGCAGTGTAGACTAGTAGTTTAGGTTTTACTTGATGTTGGAATAAAAATGCTCTGCTCATAAACCCCTCCTTGTTGTGACTGCTATGTTAATTGTATAAAAAGATAAGATGCAATGTAAGCTTGAACACATGAAGAGTTTCATACAACAAAATATGTCATGCTCATACTGGAAATGCAAATTTAATGCACATAAACCTATAATAAAACTAAGGAATCAAATGGTTCCTCTCACTTGAATCTAAAGGAAGTAGCACACTGTTTATTTGTCCAAGTGCCCCGAAAAATGGGGCAGAGAAGGCTTTTAAAGAGAGGTTATTGGAGAATGAAGAGTGATTTCTTACCTACATTCATCCCATGGAATAGCTTCACTGGTGCACACTGGATCATCCAAAGCACTGACACACAGGAGAGGCACTGACACATTTTCTACATAATTAGTACTGCTTGATCTCCTATAATACGTATCCACAGTCTGAAACGCATGGTGGCCTTTATTAGAATGGAAATATGGAAAGGAAATAGAATAATAATTTTTTACCTCAAATTTCCCAAGAACTCGAGTAGCATGGTTGTCAAAATCCCTAAGAGAACTTGACTGTGAAAACACAAGCAGAAAAGAATTAGGAGATTCTTCATTAGGAAAAAAGAAACTGAAAATTTCTTTGAAACAATGTTGGGAGCAAAGAGGATGAAATAAAATGAGATGAGGCATTTGATTTGGTGGAAGTTTATCGCCATTTGAGGACATATTACATCTATTTTCAAACCAGTACTATCTGTGTCAAAGCAGCTAGCAATGTTATCCCTCTAAGATGCTTCAACTATGTGACTGACATGCTTGTTCTCGCATACAGTAGGAAATTTTTGAGTACCTTTTCAATGCCTTCCCAATTTGCAAGACGAGACAAGATAGACTGATGCCTAAATAAAAAAGCACAAAGTATATTATGTAAAGGTACCTCGAAAGTAAGTAAGCGGATTCTGCAAAAATGAAGTAATGAATACGTACAATTGTGCATAACCTTGCAGGCCAACTGTTAGTGCTCTGTCATATAATTTCTGCATAGGTCGACGGTTTATGAACCTATCACATATCTGCAAGGAAGAGATTTAGTACATAACCTTTCCAAAAAGAAGACAAAGTGGCAGCACTTTAGTTAAGAGTTCATGAGAGACAAAGAGTAAGTGAGATTTGATTTAAGCAGGAAGTGGTCCAAGATGCCACTACAGCCATTGGCCATCCATGACAGACTTGGCAATGGTGGCAGTAGCATAATTTTAGAAGGTTTCTCCCCTTATATCTGCAATAGGAAATGCCGACATATTTAAGCTCAAAAGAAACAGGCATGTTTTCAACCGATATACCTATATAAGGCAAGGAATTACTTGGTTCCATAGTTAGGTCATGTGGGACCAGATCAATGTAATGGCAGTTGACTATCCCTGTTTGTTCTTCTAAACTTGAACCTTCTGGTGGGGTTTCGGAAAGCAATTACCTCGCAACAAATGCATGGAACTTTATTCTCAACAGGGATAGTTAAGTCCTCTTATCATTTATCTCCTTTATCTCTCTTTTCTATTCCTATATTTTAGGCCAAAAGTGGATGTATTAAATTACAGATGCCTTTGTGGGCAAGACATGTGAGGCGTAGGCCGCTAGAAGTCAAAGGCGTTGAAGACGAAAAGGAAGACAAGTAATCTTAGTTTTAGAAATACTCCTAATTAGAATAATTTATTTTAGCAAGTATCTTATTGCATTATTAAAAGCACTTCTTTTTTAGTTTCCTTAATTTTGGTTTCCTACTCTAAAGAGTAAACCCTGTGTACCTCCATTTAAGAAGGATGATTCTGAGTAATAAAACAAGTTAGAATTTTATTTCAATTCCAAGGTTTAAGACTCCCTTCCTAACTAACCTAAGGTTAGGAGCCCCCTCCAACGATAGGTTAGGCTCGTGCTACAAATCTCAACATAGGGAAGCTCCCTCAATTGAAAGCGAACTTTCCTGTGAATCACCTGGTGACTCGATCCATCAGCCATAAGCTTAACACATTAATTTAGTGCAATAGAAGCTTTCACAATTTGGGAGCAAAAGAGGATATAGAATTTGAAAATTGCAGATGAAATAGAGATCGGAGTCTTGGTTGTATGATAGCAATAAAAATACTAACCAAGAGGTCCCAAGGAGAGCATATAGCTGCAGCACCAACAAGAGGAGTATTTGCCCCATCCTCTCCAAGATATTTTACCTGAGAGTGGAAGGAGAAAGCATATATTTGAGCTTGCAAACAATAACTAAAACAACTCTATATGTGGAAAAAACAAAATATTAAGAATTTAGCAATATGGACATCATTTGTCAAACAGGACAAGGACATTACTAAAAATACATTGAACTTAGAAGGCTGGATCTGAACCACAATTATCTTTTATAGCAAATATTGTGCATTAGGAACAAACAGAAAATGGGTTTATATTCATAATTCAAAATTAAACCCAGAATTAGATTTGACATTTCTTTTACCTAACCTGACTGCAGCAGATGAAACAAAAAGTAAATATTCATCTGAAAGTTAGAGTAATAAACAGCTAAAGTACATAAATATCTTCACAGGTGATACAGTTAGAAAAAAAATAGAAGAAGCATTATCACATCCAAGGAAAATTTCTAAATGACGTGCAAGTTCTAACACTCAACTACTTTCGTGATGCTCATAAACATAATCAGAAGAATTCAGATACCAGAATATTGGCACCAATGCTAGTTCCAACAGCAAACAGAGGAGCTTCTGGATATTCACAACGTATATGGTCAATGATTTTCCGTAGATCTTCAGTCCATCCAGCATTATAACAGCAATCAGACTGAAAATAAGTTCATTTAGGTGGAATTGACAAGTTTGAAAATGGTACTTAGATGATTCAAAATCTAAGAAGAAAAAGGGTTCCGTAACAAAACTCACCGTTAGAGATACACCTCCCAGTCCACGATGATTGCTTACAACAACATTCCAACCCTGTCTTGCCAAGTTGAACGCAAGATGCTTCACATACTGTACACGCAGCAACGCTTCTTTAACTACTTCAACGACAATATGAGAGAACAAATATAAATATAATATCTATACATTTAAAAAGAAAAAAATAACTTACCGCAGCAGCAGAATCGCTGGTCAAGCCAGGAATCACAATCACAATCGGAGTTTTATCACCTTTAGGAGCAGCGGAACTATCAAGCATGCAGGAGGTACCACCCACAACTGTTATTAGTTACAGATGCACAATATTAAAAATTAAGCCATATATATTACTTTAAAGAAGGAATTCCCTCCCATTCTTAAATTTGAATAACACACATGAATGTTCTAAAAAATTAAAAATAGAAGAATAAAATCATGAGAAGATGAATAAAATCTGACCATCCGTGTAAGTTAGCCAGTCCAGAGCAATTGTTCCACCATCAAAAGCACGGAATAAATGTCTAAGGATAATAAACGCTTAGCAGATTAACATTTATCCAAAGAAAATGAAATTGAAAAAAAAAATTGAAGAAGGAATAGAAAAAGAATTGAACTGACCGTCTATAAGTAAGTGGAGGAGGCCTTCCCAGAAAACTCAAGAAAGCAGTCTGAAGATGAGGACTAGAAAGCCATGGAGTGGCCAAGTACCTGCGCCATTGTTGAACAAATCGTAAACAAGTAGAAGATGTGAATTCGAGTTTCGACTGATTAACTGAGAAATCCAGGAATAAAAATAAAAATAATATTCACCTTCCTTGGAGTATCTTACAGTTGGCGACGACTGATTGGGCGAGTTCGGAGCAGGAGTTGTAAGTTAACGTAACGGGATCGCCTCTGAAAAGAGTGAGTAAATCGTGAAGAAAATGAATCTCCAAAAAACTGTAAAGAAATATGAGAAAGAGAAAGGAAGCGGCGAAGAAATAATGGGAGAAGGGGATTAAAGCAAGTGCTTGGAAAAGAAGATCGTAGGGAGAGATGGAGGCTTTTGCTGCAGCTAACCGTTCCCAATCCATTGATTTTGGAAATGAATCCAATGAGAAGAGGGAGAAAGAAAAAAAAAAAAAAAAAAAAGAGAGGAAAATCCAATGAGTATATGGATAACATATGACGTTGGGATTTCAGTGAAGATTGTTTAGAAGGAAAATTACAAAAACAGAGACGCCGTCTGTGGGAATCGAACCCACGACCACGTGGTTAAAAGCCACGCGCTCTACCGGCTGAGCTAAGACGGCTTTCTTGAAAATTCTCTGTTTAGATTTTAAATCTATAAAAATAACTCAAATGTCCGAGGGTATTTTTCTGAGTACGGGGAGGCAGTGGTCGCGAAGATGATTACGTGTAGACTTTTTTCCCATTAATTGGGGTTTAAATATGCATTTATTATTCATATTTCAAAATTTAATTATTTTATTAAATTTAGGTTTATTATTTAGTTATAAATTATTTTTTTATTTCAAAATGGACACCAATAAATTTAACAAAAAAAATTAACAACATCAATAATTGGACCTGAATTTTAAAATTTAAAACGTAAAAAGATTAAATTTCAAATTTATAAAAAATACAAGAACTTATGGTATAATATTGAAAATCTTGTTAATTAAATAAATAAATTAATTTTAAAACACCAAAATCAATTAAATAAATTTATTCAATTTAATCTCTTTCTAAAATTTAAAACTTTATTTTATGTTTTCAAATTAAAATCAACTCTATTAAAACATATTTTATAATGGTCTACAAAACCCAAATTTCTTTTAATTATATGATCTTCAATCTTTCATGCCAAGCTTAAAGTGAAGAAAAAACATTATAATTATTTTTGTTGCATCAAAGTTGATTTATAGGAATTTAGTAGAATCAAGCTGTCAAATTAATCTAAAAAGAAAATTTTGTGGTATATTATATATATATATATATATATATTAAAATGGCATTAGAATTGATTTCATAAGTCTCTATAATATCAATTAGTTGTTCTTCATAGGTATAGAAATTGATTTGAAGATATTAATAATTTAGTTTCGAGAGAAATATTGAGGAAGAAGTATTTAATGATCTAATTTTTTTTATTTTGTTATATTTTTAATTTGTTATTAAATTTTATTGGATGGCATTTTTTTATTTCTCAATTAATTTTTATATAGAATTTTCCATTTTTCAATAAATTTGAATTATTTTTACAATTTTTATAAATATAAGAGTCAGACTAAAATATTATTATATTAATTTAAAAAGTACCACTTAATAGCATAGTGAGCATCAAATTAAAAAAAAAAATTTAATTAAGTTGTCAAAACAAAAAATTACCAATGGTGTTGTTAAGTTCTCCAGTTCAAATGCAAACTGCATTGATATGCTAAGCATGGCGCCCTGGAGAAGAGTCCCTCACTGGCTGCTTCTAATCCGCAGCTTCGTTGACGCCAGGATCAAGTGGGTTCGTGACCCATACCTAGACATTGCCGTCGAAAGAGAGAAAAACCTCAAAGAAATCCTTTCCCTCAAAAACCAAATCCTCTCCTCTCCCTCCAAATCCCTCCCCCTTTCCTCTCTCTCCCCTCTCAAATCCCACTTCAATCTCCCCACCTCTACTTCCAAGCTCTTTCAAAACTACCCTTCCATTTTCTCCCCCTTCCAACCCTCTCCCTCTCTTCCTCTCTACGTCAAGCTCACCCCTCAAGCCATGACTCTGCACAAAGAGGAGCTAGCTATTCACAACTCTCCCCCTCATCGAAAAGACGTCGTAAACAGGTTGGCTAAGCTCTTAATGCTGACTAAAGCAGGTAGGCTGCCTTTACATATCTTAGACAAGTTCAAATTTGATCTCGGCCTTCCCACTAATTATATTACCTTTCTTCTTTCTGATTATCCTGATTATTTCCAAATTTGTGAATATAAAAACCCTTCTGATGGAAAAGAAACCCTTTTTTTAGAGCTTATTTCTTGGAGGAATGAACTTGCCATTTCCGAAATGGAAAAGAGAGCTTCTTTTTCTGACATTGTGAAATTGAAAAAAGGATTGCCGTTAAGGTTTTCGATGAAATTACCTAATGGGTTTGATTTAGAGAAGAAGGTGAAGAATTGGGTTGACACATGGCAAGATTTGCCTTACATTTCACCTTACGAAAATTCATTTCATTTAGGGCCTAATAGTGACCAGGCGGAGAAATGGACTGTGGCAGTGCTTCACGAGTTGTTGTGGCTGTTGGTGTCAAAGAAGACTGAAGGAAAGAATGTGTTTTGTTTGGGAGAGTATTTAGGGTTCGAGAACCGGTTTAAGAAGGCGGTGATGCATTTTCCGGGGATATTTTATGTTTCGAATAAGATTAGGACACAGACCGTGGTGCTTAAGGAAGCTTATAGGAAAGATTTCTTGATGGAGAAGCATCCATTGATGGGTATGCGGTTTAAGTATATTCATCTTATGAATAAGTCGGAAAAGTTTCGAAAAAGAGATGGTGTTCCAGTGTTTAGGAGGAAAAGAAAGGTTATGTCAAATGCTGATAAAGGGGAAGTTATAAAAGAAGATGATAGGAGTGTGGAGGAAAATAAGGATTTAAACTTCTTGTCTGGTTCGGGATCTAAGGATGGTTTTGATGATGAGCCTTTTAAAGCTCAGGTAATGGATATATAGTCTGTAAAGGATACACCAATATATGAATAAAGATAAATATGATATCAGGGAGAATTCTGCTAGAGCAAGCATGACTGCGTGTACTTCCTTTGCCTATCAATGTATTTGAACTGCACCTATGCAAAAGAAAGAAGCATAAAACCAGACATGGGCTTAGAAGGATGCTCAGTTTCTCAGAATGTTGATTTTTGAAGTTAATATAAGTAATTGTGAAACAGGGAAGACGATGGGACGATAGTTGTGCAAGTGATGTGAACGCAATGGTCCGAAATTGGGTAATGACTTTGACTGGATAAGAATGTTTAATTTTTGATTTGTGGCTGTATAGGCTACAATTAGTTGATGCCTACTCTAGTATTTACAAGATTTTAAGTTTCACACTCTATTATGATGCTGTTCTGTGTTGAATGTGTAAACAGGCACAAGCATCTTGGTACTATCCATTGAACAATATAAGGTCACACATTGGAGATAACAGAGTGACCAAGTGTAAAAGTTTTGTCTACTACTGCCAGAAATATTATAAGAACTGATTCAATGAATTGAACAAAACTTTTGTTTGAATGTGGTGATGCATTGGTAAAATTGTGGAAGTTTGTTGATCACCTGGTCTTTTTAAAGGACTACAGGGGGTTATCATCACAATATTCACAAATCTTAAGGAGAAACCTTATAGCAAGTGCAAAACATTGTAAAAATGAGGAAGTTGGATCTGTAAAGAAAGAATATACTGATGTTAATAACATCCATATGTTTATACTGTTATCTTGTTAGTCATACAGTAATAAAAGAGTACATCATATTAAAAGGTTTTATATATAAAACTATAATTATTTTTTTGAATTAAGAAACTATTTTAATTATTTTTAGTATTGGTAACTTACATTAATCACATTTTTATTGAACTAGTTTCTCATATCATGTATGTTGCACGCATATTTACATGTTTAATTATTTTTATTTAATTAATTATATGTTTTATTTCATTTAATGAATGTAAGTACTCATTATTCAAAGATAAATGATTGATTATTTTTAATTCATGTAATATAAATAATTAGAATATTTTATAATAAGATATTAATTATCTATAGATTTTAATGATTTAAATTACAATGAAATCGTAATTCAAATGAGTATAAAGTGTAACTTTATATTTTGTCATACTTTATCATTTCAATTGTTTATTTACTTCTAATATTTTAGTAACATTTTTTTTTTAGCCAAAAAATAAGTAATGATAATTCATTAAAAACACATTTAATTGATTGGAAGAGTAAAAAGTAAGGATTGACATAAAAATAATTGTTGTTTGGAATGATTTTTTGTTTAGAGAGTAATCTACTATTAATTCACAGTACAATATATTATTTATCTTTTAATTCATTTGTTAAGTTGCAACTCCGTTAGGTCATTTGTTTAGAGAGTAATCTACTATTCATCTGTTATTAAGGTCATGTATTACATGATTACTTATCATTATTCTCATGTAATCACACTTTAACCACAATTCACTAGTTTATAGGTACCAAAACATCAAGTTGGACTCGAAGACCAATTTGTGACCTTAGGTACATGCCATTTTACAACAAAGTGAACAAAACTATATAAACTTTGTTGAGCCGAGGTTTGAGTCCTAGATGCTGTCGACCCCTTTGAGCTTTCAAGATCTAGTCAAAACTTGCGCATGGAAATAAACAAAATTGTACACTGAGCAAGAAACTAGTGGTGCTATCATAATCCAAAATAAAGCATATAAACATAGGTTAAATAATCGTAACAATAGTATTAAAGTTTAATTATCTAATGAACTCAACACACTAAAATTTCCTAATTCGAATATTATCATATCAATGTGTCCTCCAATATTACATCTTGATTTCACCTTTCGAGTAAGTTGTTATATTCCATGACATTGTTCATATTTCATTTATATTCTTTCTTGGTATCAAGCATTCTCAAAGTCATTTATATAATTCAAACATGGCATTAGTAACCATATCAATTCAAGCATAACATAGAACATAGTTACTTACCTTGTACACTTATCATACCTTGAATTGTCATTAACTTTCACACTACTAAGTGTCTATCAACAACATATGAAACAAGCTATACTTTCATTTATAATAACATTAAGTTTATAATCAAATATCAAATTAAGCATAGCATAAGAGAATATTCAGTTTGCACATACCGGATAAAAGCTACCAGTCTAGGAACCTTATCTTCCCTTTAAACCTCGACGTCCTAGTGCCGTCATTAACCATGAACGGTAAATTCGACTTTAGAAATAGTATTAGTATCACATAAAACTCATGGAACACATCAATTATACATAAATTGCATTTTATTCATTTTAGCCCTTATAAGCATTAATATCTGACATGCTTATATTTTTCGATATCTAGTATCGAATCAAAATACGATTTCATATTCTTCCATTAGGAACTCCAAATATTCAATCTATAACATAATTTTCCAACAGCTTTCACTTTATTCAATTTAGTCTCTAATGCCATAAAATTAACTATAGGGCTTAGTTGAATTTCTTATTAAATCCAATACTTTTCTTCATTTTTTAACTTAGTCCTATCATAATATAAACATATTATTCACAATCTCATCACTAACAAGCTTAAATTCGTCAAACTACTATAATGGTACTTTAACATACACTTGATAATTAAAAAATCTAAAGCACGGGCTAGCTTAATTGATAAGAAATCTATGAAAATTTAAAAGAAAAGGCTTGGTTACCTTGGTTGATTATGATCCGAAAGTGACTAAGAAAACTTGAGAATTCTTTTGCTCTTTCTAATGCTATGGACGACACAAAAGGAAGAAAAGATAAATGCTTTGTTCTTTCTCCCACTCACAATATGTATATATGTACAAATGATTAATTAAATTGATTATCTTAATTAATCACAAATGAAAGGCTAGGATTAATAATTAACAAGTATGGTGGGCATGGATGGACAGGATTGATCTCATCCACTAACTTAAAAATAGTAATGGTTAAATAACCATTAAGTCCCTTTCTTAATTACTAATTAAGCCCTCAAGTATTTTTCTACGTTAATACTCAATATAGATTCCACTTCTACAATTTAATCCCTGTGCTATAATAAATGGTTTTCTTAATTTAATTATTCGATCGTCCACTAATATTTTTTTTACTAAATACATAAATTATTCTATTCATAATTTCACTATCTCAGCTTACAAAATTCGACTTCGAAACCATATTTTCCGACATTGGTAAAAAGCGAATCGTTACATAAGATTTTTCCTTTGAAAACTTAGTTATAAACTTAACATGAAGAATAATTAATTTAAGAAGTGATTGCACCAAAACAAGTGCCTAACACTAGTCAAGTAAGTGCTCTCTTCTAATCGTACTAAATCAAATTAACAAGCCTTCTTTAAATAGGCATTTTAGGTTTGTAGAACTTCAATTAGTGTGAACTTAAATCCCTTTCAATTGTCTTTGTTTCTACCTTAAGTTGCTTATTTGCTTAAATGCAAAACTATAATAGAAGTGTCAGATTGCAGTGGCCACTACGACTTTGCACTGAGAAAAATCATGCAAACAAAACAGAAATAACACAGAGTTTTATTTACACAGTTCAGTTTCCCTACGTCTACGGAGCCTAACTCAGTGAGTAATTCCACTATCTTTGAACACGAATACAACACTCTATCACTCCCCAAGTATAAAGATCCTACCTTTGTTCCTAAAGACTAACACTCACTTCCAAATCCTCCCATTGAGAACTTGGGCAGTAAACACTCTCAATAATGTTTACAATACAGTTTGCACTCTCCCACAAAAGCATTCCTTAATGAATAGATTTAAATGCACCCAATAAGCTCTCATACAAAACCTATACAAACCTCTCCACGTATATTCTATTTGAATTGCTAACATAAAATCTAAGTGAATACAAAGTAGCTCATTGAAAATAGCTAATACAATCACACTAATCAAAGAACAATCAACCGGAGATATAACTTCCAAAATAGTAGCATAATCTTGATCGATCCTCTATATTCCAATGGTTGATTTGATTCACTCGAATCCAATTCAATCTCTAAAAGCCAAAGATTGGTTTCCATGGATGGACCAAAAAATATTTAATTAAACAACACATAACCAGGTCCAATGATTTTCTTCATTGAATTGCCAAACCAAATAAGACAAGTATTTAACCACCTCAGTGGCAGTTTGTAGTTGGCACTACCGAGTGTCACTCAACAACTTTCAGCACATTTTGCCTCAACAATGCTCATATAAGTCTTCAACAAAGATTCAAATATGCATAGATCTTTTAGGAGTAGGCTTCTTTTAGAAATCGAGTCTCTTTATTTAAGGAAATTCATTCACACTAGAAGTTCTCAAAAAAGTCCTTACTTGATTAATATTCATCATGATCTAATACAATTAATTTCTACTTAATATCTTTTAAGATTTTTTTGGTCAAACTAATACCAACAAATATGAAAAGTGCACAACAACCCAATTGCAATTGACGTTGCATTTGGGTCATGCAACTCACACAAACAATTTCCCCCTTTGTCATTTTTGACTAAAAACATAGCAGTAATCTCAAGCATTGTGAAGTGATCTTCAAAATAACACTCCCCTTTAATTCAATCTGAAAACTATGTAAGTAAACTATGAAATCAATCATTAATGCAATAGAAAATAAAATTAATAATAGAAAAATATAATAACATAGCAATAGTAAGTAGTATCAACATTCAAGTACATGCCCAAATTAAAAGTTCACCAATAAACTAGAAATGAAAATCCAAAAGTATCACCAGTAAAATATCAATCTACATAGCTCCCTCCCCCTAATTCCAATTCTCTCTTCTTCTTCTTCTTCTTCTTCTTCTTCTTTTCGAAAAATGCAAAATCCTATTTAGATGTTTATATGTCACGATCATATAAAAAATGCAAAGTCGGTGTGCATCAAAACTTTAGTGAGTTCTTTTATGTCATTGTTGAGGGGCTTGTTTAAGCCCATGGATAACATGCAAAATTTTGAAGTTTTGATTTTAATTGTTTTTTTTTATATAATGCATAAATCGTTTATAGCCTTTCCAATCCCTAAAGCAAAAGATATTACATATTTAACTGTGTTCGAATCAACATCCTCTAAATTGTTGCAACAACAACGATGCCAACAGTGCTATTATTATTTGTCCAATTACATATTATTTGATTAAAAATCATGTCATTTTCAATTTTTTTTAAAATTTATTCAATTTTCATATACATATATATTATTAAATTGTTTTATTCTTACTTATTAAGGTGAAAAGTATATATGAATTTATACAAACATATGAATAAGATTTCATTTAAATTGTAATTTTAGTTAATCAAGAATCTTATTAGATTGTGATTTTATATTTTTAGTATGTAATTTATTATTATATTTTTATCACTAAAAAGATAAATTTATTAAACTCTACTCTTAGGAGGTTGCTATACCATTGAAATGTCCTAGGATTACCACAAAGATGCGTACCTTTTAATTTTCCAATTTTATTGATTAAATTTTGATTTCCAAATTTCATTCTTAAATTTTAGAATATTAGGAGATTTGTGTAAATCATTGTTCAAATACCAAATTAGTGAATCAAGTAAGTGACGTGTTTAATTCTAAACAAAATTAATCTTGAATGTTCTATGTTATTTACATTTTATATGATATTTTTGTCCAAGATTTATGAAACTCGGGCTAAATGTAACACCTCAAGACCGGGTCTGGAAGTTTTGGCCTCGTAAAGTAAGGGTTTGCCAATGTTTCGACGAACTAGGTGTTCGTCAATGCTTCGACGAATTGGGGAGTTCGTCAAATGAGTATCCGCAAGGTGTTCGCCAAGTGTTCTAGAGTCGCTGTATACGCCAAAAGATGTAGTAAGAGGGGGTTCGTCAGTCTGTTTGGAAAGCTAATGTTAGCCAGTCAAAGATTAAGTCAGACTTGAATTAGGAAATAAAGATATGGTGTATCTAGGAATACTTTACGTGCAAGTAACGTATTTCCTAAGTCAAGTAGGGTATCCTAATATTTTCAAGACACTTAGTGCCTATAAATACGACGCTTATTCCATGAGAATTCTCTCGTCAGGTCTTTGTTCTGAACCAAGTTCATAGAAACTAAGGTAAGTATCTGTCCTGTTAGGGTTGATTACCCAGAAAAACTAGGTTCGCTTGCATGTGTGAATTTTGTAAGTTCTATCTACTTAGTAATTTGTGTGTTTGTTTATATTGCAAACCAGCCAGACCATCTACCAGCAGGGATAAAGGCAAAGCCAAGCTTGTTTAGTTTATCAGCTTTATCGGTGATTGGTTATGAATTGCCTAAGTGTGCTAACTACCATGTTTTCCAATATGAATGTTTAGGGTTCGTAACTTGTGTGTAAACTGTTATGGTTTTTAAGAACTTTGTTTTAAAACTTAATTCGAAAAGTAAGTTTTCTTCAAACCTCTATTTTTAAGTTCTGTAACTCTATTTTCAAGATATATTTTTAAGCTATGATTTTAAAGATATGTTTTATGTGAGCTCCTATGCAAGCCTATGTTTTAATATGTGTTTTTAAAGTACGGTTTTATAAACTGTGTTTTTACGCATTTTGGTGCAAGCTCTACGTGAGCAAGTGTTTTCAAGCAAGCTCCCTATGCAAGCTTTCTGTGATAAGTCTATGTGCGTGCTCCTTTGTGAGCCTTATGTTAGATATATTGATATACCAAAGGATTGTGAGTACCCACCTTTCAATTTTGTGATTTTGGGCATTAAAGCTCTAGGACATATGGAGAGATAAGGGAATGTTGAGATGTGCTCCATTCGCTAGGACATGTTGGTGTACTGGAGAGTGTATTGCTTCGCGCTGCACTTATGGGACATGTTATAATGACTCTTTAAGTCATTCTGAGGTGTTATAAGAAGATCTACATATCCAACGAGACAAGATTCTGATAAGTGTGGGCGAGAACATATTTATGTTCCTCTACCATTCTGATAAGATAAGTGTGGGCGAGAACATATTTCATGTTTCTTAGCCATTTTGATAAGACAAGTGTGTGAGCATGTTTCATGTTATTTTTAGATCCATTTTTAAACAAGAACACAAGTTAAGTTTTCAAGTATGATTTTTCTACAAGCACAACTGAAACTATTTTTACATACTTATATGTTTTTCTAACAAACAGGCAAAACGAAAAACTAGGTCTCGCATCTTCACGGTGAACCCAGCTCGTAACATGATTTTCAGACTAAGTCTTCTATCTATTTTAAAACCCTGTGTTTAAGCATACCCTGTTGATTCCTTATTATTCACTGAGTTCGCAATGAACTTACCCACTCCTCTCTTACTTCGCAGGTAAGTAGGTCGCGGATGGTAGTGGCGAGGTAAATGACCTGGCGAGGCTTATCCTTGAACAGATATTGGTGAACCTGGAATTTAGGCGATAAGGTTTTATTTTACATGGGATTAGATTTATTAATAGTTGACTCTATTATTGAAATAATTTCTTTGAAGTTAAGTTATTTTGTGAACCATGTCTTAAAATATTTTATTATCCTTTATTACAAATAAATTTGATGTTTGTTCATGCATAAGTGTTATGTGTATTTCCTTTTGTCATAATTCGCGAGTCAAATTTATTATTACTATTTTCTGCGACCTCGAAAATTACATGCATACCCACTGTAGAGATAGTTTTTCTACTTAGCGAACCAGGCAAATTGTGCGAGCCCATATAGGTATACGAACCCATGTATTTCTGCGAACCTTATCAAAGTATGAAAACCCATGCATGCATGATTCTTTTGTTGGCAAAGTTTGTTTAGTTTGAAACCATATTGTATATTGCGAACTTCTATGCGAACTTATGCTATTGTGCGAACTCATGTTGAATGTTGTTATGTGAACTTATGTTATTTGATGTTTGTGAATTCTTAAGTCTTTTTACTGTTGAATATTCGAACATTTCTCTTATTTCTTTTGTAAGCTCGCATATTTTATATACTATGTATAAGTTTATTTTGTTGTTGTGTGATAACTTAGCAAATTTTATGTTATAATCAAGTGGTTTGTTGGAGGATAGGTTGGAAGTTAATAGAGAGTTACTTCAGTGGCTAATGTGGTACGTCGAACTCGGGCGAACCTACTCGGTCGGATCTGGGGTGTTACGCTAAACATGCTAGTATGGCTTTAAAATTCACAAACTATATGTTTGAATTATATTTTGGTATATAAAATATGTTTTATTTATATGTTACTGATTACCCATAAGTTTTGCAATTACATATTTTCAATCAAATAAATTTGACATAAATATTCTTTTTGGTGCTTGCTTAACTCAATTAAAGGAAATATCATATACTTACTGAGTAGTTTACGTTGGTAATGCAAAGGGTTGTTGTTAGTGGGTGTATCTTACATTGGTTAAGTACAAGCTATCAAGAAAGTTTTTATATAGCTTTACTTCTTGCTCTCATTGAGTAATTGGGCCATAGGCCTATCACACGCGCGTACGCCGTTGCCCGCCCGGTCCAGTCCATGTTAACACATTCGAGCTCGTGTTAACACGTGTCTTTGGCACGTACCGCATGTATATCTTTTTGGATAAAAGTTTTATTATTTTTTCAGAAAAATTTCACTGTTCCGCTGATATATATATATATATATATATTGGCTGTTAGGCGCGGAAATAGTGGGGCAGTTTCAAAATTGTTCCTACATTTTTTACTCTTTTGCCCCTACCTATTTATCGTTTTGTCCTTCTGTTACTAGTATAAATAGAGGGTTGATTTTCTCATTTTTCACACAGAACAGAAAACACAACCCTCTCTAAAAAACACTTTTCTCCTTTGCCTTCCTTTTCGATTTCCTTATAAACTCTATCGATTTTTCCCTAAATCACTTTAGAGATAAATTTGTCTAGGAGTTTGAGTTTTAAGCGGGACCGACTGTGACCCCTCCAAACTTTACTGGGAATCGGTCCTACTGTGATTTCCCTGAGAAGAGCAACACCAATCGAGTTCCATCTTCCATATTCGTGTGTATGAATATCGAAGCACTGTGTTAACCTTGAGGGACGACGTCCACTACATAATTATACCGATCAGGGTGAATTCGTTTCTAAGGCAGGGAATTTACCACGATGCAGTAAATTATTTTCCAATCGGTGCTAACAGATTTGTTTTTGCAGTACATTATTTTCCAACAGTTTAATCACTCGCTTTTTTAATTTTCTGAGAGATTTTAATTTTATTGAGGGAAGTTTAAAGAGTAATGATTTTAAACTTTACTATTTTGCTTTAGACCTTTCAAGAAGTGTCGATTTATTAATTTTTTTTTATATTACTAAATAGAGATACGGTTAAAATTAATTTTGAGTCTCTATCTTACAACTTATTTTCAACTCTTACTTATGAATGTTTTATAAAATAATCTTCATACTCCTATATATGATTAATGTTGTGTTTAACTGATTTTAGTTATATTTGTGATAAAATTTATCTCGCAAATGTACAGTGTCTATTACACCTTAATTCGGGCAATGGTAAAGACTTATCAATTATTGCATGCAATATCAAATTACTACTATAAATAAACTTTATTCATAAAACTATATACTTATTAACAAATTAGAACTCTAATGATGAAGGCTGGCAAGGTCAATTAGGTGGTACAGCTAAAATGTAGGGAAATGGTGAAAAAGATATACTAGGATTATTTTGCATGGAAATGTGATGCTCTCTCTAACTTTAGCTCCTTCTTCCTCTTCTCTTCATCTCTATTATTTTTACAACAATTAATACCTGCTGCATAAGGAGAATTGTTTACTATCCTGCAAAACAAAACCCCATTTAAAGCACAAACAGCACTTACCCACTTTATGATTTTTTTTTTTAAAGTAAAAAGGAGAGAATTGTATGAAATAGAGACACCCCATCATCGTGTATTTTTTACAAATTATTTAATGTTATTTCAACGTTTTTTTCCATGTCATTGACACATTATTTTGATAAATTTTTTAACTTGAACCTTGGATCCTGGATACTAAAACCCTGGACCCTGAACCTTAAACTCTAGGATTCAGGGTTTTAGGATCCAAGATCTAAGATTCGGGTTAAAAAAATTACCAAAATGATGTGTCAATGACATGAAAAAAGATATATGCTAAAATGACATTAAATAATTGGTAAGAGATACAGAATACAAGATGATGTGGCGTCTCTATTTCGTACAATTATTTCCCTAAAAAAAATGTTATCGGAAAAAATAAAACGAAAACCGAATTGAAATCATTTCATCCATTGTTAATGAAGGGGATTAATGAATAATGTGTGTGTGTATATATACCTGCGCCGGCGTTTTTCAAGAAAATGACGGAGTGAAATTCTTCTTGCAATTGGAAGGTCTGAAATAGGGTAGCAAAACTGGATGGTTACTTCTTAAACTGAAAATAGTGATTAGTGAAATGGGAAATAGCTAATGTCTATCAAAATAAATGGATGTTAAAGTTATTACCCACGGCTTGTTGTTGGTTGGGTGATGCTTTTGCCTCTACTAATGTCTTTTCTTTTGCGGTAGGCTTTCTCAAACAACTCTCTCCCGCCAGAAGCATGATGGCTTGTGCCTAATTAATCTTTCCATTATTACAAAAATACATGCATGGTTTTAAGGTAGAATATCAAAGTATTTGTCACCTTATCAGTGGGAACATTATCATACACGTTAACAACCCCAGCATAGAAAATTGTGAGTTGTGTTGTTGAAGATTTCTCATCACCACAGTTTGAACTTTTTCCTGTTTCTTCACTATTCCTGTATTAAACACACCAAAATGCAGTCTTCCAATGTTATTTCAGAAGAAAAAAAAGAACATTTTCTCCTACTTTTTAACTTTAAAAACGAAAGATCAAGTGTTGACATAATTAAATTTCTTTTATTAAATTTAGGTTCATTCATTTTAAATGGCTACTAAATGAGTAATTTTTTTTTTTTAAATATTACACCAACAAATTTAACACAAGGATTTAAATTTATAAAAGTAGAATTACTAAGTTTCAAATGTACGAAGAATATCATGACTTTATTAGTAGAATTTAGAAATATTATTTCTTTTTAGCGTGTCAAATCTAAGCTGTCTATAAAGTAGGTGCACACGTGATTCAAAAATGTTCCACATCATATTCAAACTAACATTTAACGTCTAAATTAACGACTAAGCTGATGGAAGAACCTAAATGATACAATACCTATACTTTAAAGATTCAAGTAGAATGTTTTAAAGTTCTAAAACCAAATTAAAATCCGATAGTTTAGGGATGTTTAGTGGAATTAACCCTAAACTTCAAAATAGTTAAGTATAAATTGTGTTGGGGTACACTCATTTATAACTTGTAAATACCTGGTTGGTTGAAGGAGACGTCGTTCGAGAAGAGAAAGGGGCCGAGAAATGCTGGAAGCAAACTTAGGTGGCATTATTAAAGGAGTAAGAGGTGGTGAGGACCTGTGCTTCATCACAGCTGATTCTTCCTTGTTGGTTTTACCAACGTTATGGTTTTCAGATTTGCTGAGAAGATATTTTCTAAACAAATCAATGTTGTGAGACATTTCATTTCTTGGCTTTGACCCTTTCATGATGTTATGCTCATTTCTCCTATATCTAACCTCTTCTGCCTCCTTAAACTTACATTTGGCAAACGACTTCTGTATATCCAATGACCAGTTAGTAACATACAAATATGTGTTGCCCAAACTGACTGTATTAGTGTATTATATACACACTTTACCTACCTTTGTATTTAGGTTAACTGAGAAACAAAGATTTGTTTACCTGAAGTGAGAAAAGTGATGAGTGAGTGACCACCTCTCTACTTGTCTTACTACTAGGAGAAATATTACAAACGCTGAAATTCCAAGGGATTAGCTGATGGCTTTATATAAAGTAAGTGAAAGATTGGAAATAACGCCGTGGGACGATAATGATGGGAGAGCAGGCTTTTCGATGGCTACTAAATTGGGTTTAACTTTTAGGGTAACTACTTACGAAGTTATTAAACTATTAGTAAGTTTATATTTTGATTATATTATTTTAAAAAATTATAAAAATAATTATTAAACTATTCAAAAATTTTCATTTAAGTCACTAGGCTGTTAAGCTTCTAAAGGATAGATGATGTGGTCGTTAAACCATTGTTTATCATATATAGTATAATATATATTAGCCATATAATTTTCACATGACTTTTAAATAATTATAAAAGACAAGAGGGGTTGGAGAGCTTTTGATTGGTGTTATCGGTATGAATAGAGAAGGTCATAGGATAAAAATAAGAAGAGGCTCGGGTTTAAAACTCAACGGGCTGTCACTACTTAGGCCAAGAACTCTAAAACATCTCAAACAAAGTAATTTGAGTTAATTCATAAAATGATAAAAAAAACACTCAAAACTACTTTTTTTTAAATAATATAAAAATTACGTGGGTAATATATATATTATATATGATAAATATTGATTTAATAACTATATCATCTCTCTGTTAAAAGATTAAACAACCTAATTACTTAAATAAATTTTTTTGAATAATTCGATGATTATTTTATAATTTTTTAAAATAAAATTGATAAAAACATAAATCTATAAATAGTTGAGTTACTTTATGTATAGTTTAACGTGTTGTTTTGTGGAGAGAGATGGTATTACCACAAGTAAGTGCAAGCTTTTCTCCATGCAACTATGTCGACTAGGCTTTTTATCTTCTGAGTTTAGGCCTAAACAGTAAATGGTTTCATCCTCTCGTACTCCCAAGATGGGGTTGTATAATTTCATACATTGCCACTGAATTAAAATAATCGCCTATTAAAAAATATAATATATATATATTTACTTTTAATATTTTTTTAAAATATTTATTAATTTATTGATAATGCGTTGTTGTTTGAATTAAATTGGATTGATCGGTTGGACTAAGAATTAGTTGGAATACTAATTTGGAGATTGATTTTGAACTAATTAGATCGATAACTAATACGAACCAATTAGACTGGTTAAAAAACTAGTTGAACTGACAGTTAATTCGATTAAATAGAATTTTTTTTAAAAATTAACTTTTAATTAATACGGTCAGACCAACTAACCGATAGCTTGATCGACTTGATCACCAGTCTAATTTAAAAAACATTAATCTTAATAAGTTAACAAATTTAAGTGGCAAAAAGAAAGACAAAGTCCCAAATGAATTGTTTATTCATGTACTTATAACTTGTAGTAGCAAGACTGAGTCATAAGCATAAGACAGTACATCAATGGGATGGTTGTTGGGCATTGCAAAGCATGTTTTTTGGGGTTTACCTCCTTCACTGAAAATAAAATAGACACATCCACTGGATTGTTTCAGCCAAACCCACTTTGGTTGTGTGTTTTTTTGGGGATATTATTGTATTTGTGTTGCCATTATTTCCTAGTGTTTGTCTACTTTCATTGTCATAATCAAATCCCTTTCACTCCATGCAGGGAATTGGAAAGCAACTCCCCATCAATTTTTACAGTCTGGCACCCACTTCATTTAACACAACTCTCTCTCCCTATATATATTAAACATAGTTATATATTTATTAATGAGATTTATCAGTCTTAACTCGATTGATGTGGATATTGTTGTCAATACAAAAAGGCGTGAGTTTAAGTGCGCTGAAACGCATTATCCTTCTATTTATGGGTTGGAGAAAGATCATGAATAATTCTTAGACATTATGTAAAAAAGATTTTCCTTCACCTATAGAAATGCAATTCCTTTGAATAATAGTGGGAAAGTAACTTTCCCATATATTTGAAAGTTAAACTTTATTTTTGAGACAAAATTATCTCTTTTATTATTTATTTAATATGTATAACATATTTAAGTTTTATTTTCAATTTAATCATAAATTAAAATGAAAACAAATATATTAATTTATTTTTGTTTAAAATAATTTTTATTTCAAAAATAAATAGATCAAAATATTTGTTTGTTTGTTAATAATAAATTCTCATTTGTTAATAATAAATATTAAAATTAATCAAATCTATATTTTACTTAATAAGGGTAATTTCAAAATTTACTATCCCATTCACAGTAAAATGTTTAGTGAACTAAACACATAAATATAACTTTCTTAGAATTTTAAGTAACTCTTTCCTAATATACCAAAGATTATAATATCATATTTTTAGTAATTACATTAGCAAAAATCATATTCTATTGAAATGATACCATGGAAATGTACCAAACACTATCTTAAATTATATTTGACTTTTTATTTTCAAATTTAAAAATAATTATTTTATTATTAATAATATTAATTAGTGAAATTTAAATTATATCTTCAATAAAATTTATAACTTTAATTTCATTTTTTATATAAAAATTAAATATTTTATTAAAATAATATCTTAATTAAAATTTATTATTTTTATTCTATTACCCCTCAGTCAATTATCTCTTCAGTTAAAAAAAAAACAAGAAGAAGCAAATTTCATTCTCATAGTAAAAGGTAAAAGAAAGAAGAAGCAGGCCATCAAAATTATATTATTTAAAACTAAATTAAAAATAATAAAAATTTTACCATTTACTATGAGAATGAAATCTAATTTTTTTTTTTAAACTAATGAGAGAATTGGGGAAGTCGTGGGGTGAGATGTTGAGGTTGTGGACGGGTTTATAATATAAAAATACTTTATTTTGAGTGGGATTATTAGGCAAAAAAAAAAACAAATCAGGTTTTACAATTTAAAAAATAAATGGGAGGTATGCATAATCAACTCAACACACGTATTGTGAAATCTTCTGGGGTGTTCGCAGTTAGACTCAAATCGAATTAATTCGGTTAATTGGTTAGAGATCAATTAATAATTTTTTAGAATTTTAATTATCGATTAATTCAGTTAGAAATTAAATAATTAATCGAATTAATTAATTAACTGAAATAATTAATATATATTATATAGTGTTTGGTTTGGTTGTTAACTTTCAAGACTTATGTAATATTTTTAATGTTCTATTTGTTGTTTTCACCTCCACTTAAAGTTTTTTAAACTATTAAAAAAAATGAACCGTAACAATGTATTTTTTATATGTTTTATACTTATTTTAACCAAAAAACAAAAAAAACATATAAATTTTGGTTAATTCGGTTAACCGACCGAAATAACCAAAATATTACGGTTCGGTTAATATATTTGAAAAAAACTTTGGTTCGGTTAATGGTTAAAAATTTTTACATTTCGAGTAATTCAGTTAATGATAATTCGATTCGGGTTTTAATCGAGCCGACCGTTTGAACACCTTTATTTAGTACTCGCGTATCTCGAGACCCAAAAATCAGTCTAGTCCCAAGATGTACAAGTACCAAAAAATTTGACAACACTTTTTTTATTAAACATATATATATATTTAATTTTATCTAGTTTTTAAATATAAAAAAGTACAAATTAGATATTCGCTAAAAGTGTTCATGGATCGAGCCGAGTTTGAGTTAAACTTAAATATGACATTAAAACACTTTATTCTTATTCAAGCTAGCTTGACTTGAAATATGGGTCTAAAATTTTATTCAAACTATTTATATTTGTAATTGACTAACTCAAACTTATTTTAGGCCCACCTATATTTTTTTTTAAATTAAAAAATATATTTATATTTTAATATTTAATAACTTCATATGTTTTTTATTTCTTATAATTTTATATATAGTCTTCTTAAATTTTTTTAATGTTTACATTATAATAGTATTATATATTACTATAAATTTAGTTTTTATAGGTTATAAATTACATAATATATATTAAATAATATAATATAAAACATTACAAGTGAAGTCGAGCTCAGGCCTTTAATGTTCAAACCCAAGCACAGTCCATATTTTAAACAAACCTAATTTATTTGCCCAAATCTGTTTTTTGATTCTAATATTTTTACCCATACCATTCCAAATTTCGAATGAGCTTTCAAACTTAAACAAATAACTCAACTCATAAAGAGATTTAATACTAATTTTACAATTTTTCTTTTTTACTTTTTTTAATGAAATCACACTCTCTATGCAATTCTCTCTTTTTTTTCTCTCTCCTCTCGTAGCCATTATAGCATTTTTTGTGTAAAAAAAATCAAATATCCAATATTCAATTTTTTAAAGCATTATAAAAACTATAATATATTTGTAATATAAAAAAAACATTATTTTTTGACTTAGCCTTCAATTAAATGCAATTGATAATTTGAAATTTTTAATTAAATATTATTTTTAATTAAAAATTTAATTGTATTTTTAATTATTTTAAGAAAACATTTTTAGCATTTAAGCCAAAAATAAACAAAATGAGTACCAACCCTTACCCGACAAAGAAACTATGGAGTGTGCCTCGCATTTCAGACGAAACAAAATTGATATCGTGACGAGAAAGAGTCGTCGTCCCGACCACACGACTATAACATCCCGACAAGAAGTAACGCCACGTCCTGACAACGTGAAGATGGACGTACCAATGAGCCAATAGTGACGTCACGACGTGGAGTCATGTTCCCCACTTAACCGGACTTGTAACATCCTGAATTTATGGGCTTGTGCATTTTTGTGTAGTGTATGCTTAAATATGTTAATTAAGAATTTGAGGTCTAGATTGGGTGTAACACCCCTAACCCGTATCCGTCGCTGGATTAGGGTTACGAGGCATTACCCAACATAACATAACCCCAAACAAGCATTCACAAATAAATAATTTAAATACCTATCATTTGTTTATTCAATATTGTAATCAACTAACATGTAATAAAACTTAACTACTTATTTAGTTATATATAACAAGATAGAATAATATGAACATGTATATACATTTCGTGCATAAAATACACTATTCATATGATCTTTACCGAATGCTTAATAGGTAATAATGAACTTCCATAGCATGCTTTAAACATTATCTTATTTAACCCTAATTCGTATAACCCATTTCATGTAAAAAAAAACATTTTTATTCAATACAAACAAAAGACCCAATTCATCAGGTCATCAAAACTCCATTCTCTGAATACATACATGATATAATCACTTTACTAAGATGAATTAACCATTATCAAAACCAAATATACATACACCAAACCTTATTTCACACATTCATTCTTATAACCAAGCATTAAACACATACACATCATGAATCATACTTTCACCATAACATCTTAACATGACCGAACTCTCATAAACCCAAAATATCATATTTTAGCCATTTTCGCATGGCATACATAATTACAAAGTTACATATACTCGTCATCTGCAACAATTCCAAAGGTAACATAGCCTATACATGCCATTAATACAAATGATCAACTTTGGTAAGGTACCAAAATAGTAGTTGATAGTGTGCTTAACTTCGACAAGAAACCCCGAGTACGAGCTTAAACCTCAAGACCTATAAATAGTCAAATAAAATCAACGGTAAGCTTACTTAGCTTAGTAAGTGATAAGCAATGGTTTTTATGAACAACATTTCAATAACCGAACTTTAAATGAATCAATTCAATCGTAAAAGAGCTCATAACGGTATACACATGTAATCGATTAATATGCAAACCTTACCTATTTTCATATGCCTCAAAACCGCATATTATTATACCACATATTCAATTTGAATAAATTCCTTAATTAATAGATATGTCTCATCCTATAATTTCATGGAGTAGGAGTAACTTACCTCGTTAATACCGTAATGTCCCAGATATCATGCATCATTTTCATAAGCAAAATTTCTAAATATCTCCATTCATTAGTCAATATTTGGATGAATTCATAACCCTGCACACTTAGTGCCAACTTCCCATAACGTATCGCTCACAAAGAGCCGTTACTTAACATTTTCGCACACTTAGTGCCAACTTCCCGTAACGTATCGCTCACATAGAGCCGTTACTTAACATTTCCGCAGACTTAGTGCCAACTTCCCGTAACGTATCGCTCACAAAGAGCCGTTACTTAACATTTTCGCACACTTAGTGCCAACTTCCCGTAACGTATCGCTCACATAGAGCCGTTACTTAACATTTTCGCACACTTAGTGCCAACTTCCCGTAACGTGTCGCTCACATAGAGCCGTTACTTAACATTTTCGCACACACAGTGCCATATAACCCGATTTCGCACACACGAGTGTTTCGGTGTAAATATTCGCACACACACGGTGCTCATTAACAAATCTCCTCTTAAACATAACATATATATTCACATATTATAAATATGAACATACACAAATACGCACATTCAAACCAACTCTTTCTTCCTATAATTTACCATCACATTTGGTCGCACTCAATTAAACACATATTTATTTATTCAATCACCACCATCACCTATTTCAAGTTCCACAATTAAATACTACTCAACTCATAATTATTTATCCTGTCCAAACATATCAAAATTTCATACATAAGGCAAATATACATTCGGCCAATACAAATATTTAATCTTATACCCTATCACATTGGTAACATTTATATATATATATATATATCTTTATACGTATTTCAACCATCCAAGGTATTTATATAAATAAATACATGTTCATGATACTATCATACTCGGTAAACACATTTAAAGTCACCATACCACATTTGGCATCATCAAATATATATACACTCACACATATCCGACTATTCTATTCCCATATATATATTTATTTTTATCCCTTATCACAAGTGCATATATTTGGCCAACTCAATTATTCAATGGTTATAGATATATACATGTATTTACTAATCCACATTCGGCTATCACATATAATAATTCCTATGCCTTATTCGGCAATTTGAAAATAAAATTTATTATGTCACTCGAACATGTACAATTTAATATAGAGATAATTAAAATTAATCTGATTGCTTAAAACTTACCTCGAAATTTGACGGATTGGGCTTTCCGACTATTCGTTCAACTTTGTTTTTCCCCGATCCAAAACCTTTTCCTTTTGTACTTGATCTAAATAATTCAAATTGAACTCATTCAACCACATATTATACTTTGGACAGGAATAAATATTCAATTTAACCAACAATAAAGCTCAACCGTGCAACCATAAAAATGTTAAATTTTGACAGCTTTGAATCCTCAACATGTTTTGCCTAATCGAATTATCATAAATCTTTTTTTTATTATTACATTGGACAGCATGTAAAACCACATTCGGTCATGCACTTAATCCAACCGAATTTGTCTTAAAATTTTCATATTGGACAGTATGTAAAACCTCAATCGGACATACATTTAATCTATACCAATTTGGACAGCAACAACTTTTTAAGAACATAATTAATCAAGGAAATTAAAGCTCAATTTACCATCTTTATGCAAATTTATCATGTTTATCAGTAGTGTAGGTACCAAAACCGAAAATTTAAAGGTTCAAGACCTTACAACTCAAAACATAAAATATCCACAATTTAATCACATCAATGAAGGGCCGAATGTTCATAGCCCTTCTTTCAACTCCTTTCTTCCATCTATTTGCTATTTAGCACATTCCAAAAATTTTCTTTCTATTAATTCCTCCTTATACTAAGCTCTATCCAAAAATTCTAAAGAAAATATTGTTAACCTTGCATGCTTTTAACATATTCTACCATTAATCTCACAAACACAATTTCCACCCATGGCAACTTTCGACTTCCACAACCAATTCAAGAATTTGAGCATGGGCTAGTTAATTAACAAGACAATAACCTCAAAATTATTAAAATTAACAAAAACTAAGTGAAATTACTCACCTTAATAAAACATGCAAATGCCGAAATAGATGAAAGCTTAACTCCTCTCTTCTTCTTTATTTTCGGTCAAGAAAGCTAAAATGGTAAACATGCAGTGGCCATTTTCTTTTATGCTTTATTAAAATAGATTTTTAATATAAAATATGTATTATCATCACTACATAATACATTAAAAATAATAGCAAAATTCTTAGTGGATGCATGTTGCCGTCCACTACAAACTAAAAAGGTTAAATTATAACACAAAATCCCTTAATTAAAAAGACACTTTGATTTAATCCTCCCTATCAAGCAATTGGCAAATTTTATCACTCTTGCAATTTAATCCTTTTTCTTAAATTAATCACCCAAACATGAAATTTAATCAATGATATTTTAACACATGTTTAACCACATAACATAGATATCAAAATAATAATTAAAAATATTATTCTATCCCGAATTCGGGGTCCCGAGACCACCGTTCTGATTAGGGTTAAAATTGGGCTGTTACATTGGGTTCAAGAATGGGCTGAGGCCTTGACTAAATATCTGTGTAGGCACTCTTGCACTTTAAAAGGTAGTTATCTGTGTTTTAAATGTCAGATTGGGCTTACGGCCCAAAGCAAGGTGGCGCCACAAAGGAGAAAAGGGTGTGGCGTTATTAAGGGATGGTGAGGGCCCAAATTTTGGCTGCTTGGAGCCCAAGTTTTGGGCCAAATTTGGCACTCTGAAGGGGATAAAGGAGGGACGGCTACAAGGCTAAATTGTAGGAGTTTTATTGTTTTTTTTATGGATAACTAAAGCTGATAAAGGAGGGAAAAGTGGAGATAGTTAGGTCTTTGTTGGATGAGTGCTCTATTGTGGATTAAGGATAGAATGATAAAAGTGATCTCTTAGTTGCAGAGTTGGTCGAAAATCAAACACAGGAGAGGGGGAAAATCGATTCAGTATAGGCTAGGGGGGTGTGCCGAAATTTCATTATTTTCTCTCGAGAACTTTTTTGATTTTCTCTCACTGTCCAGAAATTTCTCTAGTCTTTTCTTCTTCTGTCGAAATTACTTCCTAGCCGAAATTGCTAAGGCTCTCTTTTGTTTATTCTTCATAAGCCAAAACCGAAACTCCATTCCATTCTTCTAAAAGCCGAAATACCTCACTCAGAATCTCTGAAAGCCGAAAACGCATCAGTTCATCTTTTTGGGATTTTCATAAAAGCCGAAATCGTGAGATTTCGTCTCCGTGATTGCGAAATCACTCTGCAGGGTGTCTGCTTGTGTCGAAATCAAGGGAATTTTAGGTAAGTATTGATTTGTGGAATCCAAATCTTTTCAGGCTTTTCAAAGTCTCTAGCCGAATGGCTATTTAGTGACTAATCTATTGTTTTTCTCTTATTTTCGGCATTTTGGGATCTGAAGTGGAGTCAATCGCGTAGATATCTAAGTCATAGTTCAGTAACACTCAAATAGTGTTACTTTCGGGATTTCAAGGTAAGGGGACCTATTGATTTTTAACGCGTAAATTTGGGTATTTATTAACCCTTGGCCGAATGTAGGGGAGGTCAAATCTTCGTGATTTTTCGGCTTTTGTTGAACCAAGTTATAAATCCGGATAGCAAGGATACCGACTAAGAGTTTAGTACTTCGTGAAATCAGGTGTGTAACTTCTCACACCATTAGATTTGTTTGCTAATATATATATACATGTGATAAATCTGCTATACTCTGTTAAATGCTGAACTCCCGGCATAACGTTTGGAAACCCGAGAAGGGTAAAGGCTAAATATCAGGTTAGTGATTTCTGTCATTCATCAGTGAATGTTTCTGTTAAAACGATATGTTTTGTATGTCGATTTCTATATATGCTTGGGGTTGGGTGATTGATGAAGGGGAAGTGATCTGTTCTGGTGGCTTATTCCATTTCAGCCTGGTGACTCTGTCACAACTCTGTTTCTGATGGCTCTTGCCATTTCAGCCTGGTGACTTTGTCACGACTTTGACGATAAGCAGCTAACTGCAGCATGACTGTCATCGATGGTGTGTAGTGGTGTGGGTTGATTGTAGAAATCCCCAATGGTGTGATTTGCCGGTAAGGATGGTGTGTAGCGGTTGGAAACCTAGGATTGGGTTGGGTTTTATATATGTTATCTACTATATTATGTTCTATATTCTGATCTGTGGGCTAAGGCCCAAGCTGATGGTGCACGAGGGTTGCACACTGAGTTTCGCGACTCACCCTATTATTTTAACAATTTCAGGTAGCACTTAGTGCATCGGACCGGGCTGGAGAGGAGAGCAAGGTGGCCATGCGATAGAGTCATCGAGGATTCAAAGAAAAGACTTTACTTTATTTATCTATTTTTAAGAAATTTATTTAAGTGGGTTTTATATTTCGTTGTAATAAGGCCTTGGGCCACTAGACTTATTTATGTTTTGGATTCATTTTGGGCTTTCATTTATGGGCATTTAAATTTTATGTTTAAACTAAGCTAAGACATGTATGAAATTTCGATTTCTATTTAAAATTCACCACGGCATTTTATAACTTTATAACTTATATGAACTTAATAAATTATTAAGTTTTCGGTATAACTATCTAAATCTGATAATTGTTTTCTCAAAAGTGCCACATGTTTTTGTAAAATCACTCAAGTGACATACCAGATTCGGTTGTAGTGTTTGGGCTGGGTTTGGGGTGTTACAGGACTTCTTCTCCTAGTTAAACTCTGTTATATTTTCCCAGTATAACTCTGATTATTCTAGGGATGTTTTAGTAATATTTTTACACGAAATTTAACTTATAAATAGGCCTATTAGCAACCTTAAATAGTTTAGATTAACAACAACAAATCAAGAGAGAGTTTGTGGGAATTTTGGGGAATCTTTGTATTTCGGGTTTAGGGTTTATTTGTTTCTCCATCTTGTACTCACCTTTTTGGTTTTTGTCATTTTAGCGAAGTTTTCTTTGCTCGTGGTTTTTTATCATCTTCAGAGGGGTTTTTTCATATAAATATTTGTGTCTAATTTTCTCGATTTTCGTTCATGTTCGTTGCATAATTCGGATTTGACCCACAAACTGGTATCAGATCTTGGTTCAGTTTCTGCATTCAACCCGTTCAGAAATGGCAATGAGGTACAATATCGAGAAGTTCATTGGGATTACAAATCTCAGCTTGTGGTAAGTTCGGATGACAGTAATTCTTATTCAGAACGGTCTGAAAAAAGTCGTTACAAGGAAAAAGCCTGCAAATGCGAATTAGACAGAGTGGGAGGAACTTGATGAGAAGGCAGTGTCAACAATTCAGTTGTGTCTCACTAACAATGTATTGCATGAGGTGCTTCGGAGAAGACGGCAGCAACCTTGTGGAGGAAATTGGAAGCCTTATATATTGCAAAGTCCTTCACAAATCGCTTGGTATTGAAACAACAATTATATACATTCTGCATGGCAGAATATGAGTCTATTAGGGCTCACATCAGTGAATTTATAACTCTCCTAAATAACCTGAAGAATATCATGGGCAACATAGACGAAAAAGGTCAGGCTATGTTACTACTTTTTTCTTTGCCTCCTTCATACAAAACTTTCAGGGAAACCCTGATTTACGATAGAGAAAAACTCTCGTTTAAGGACGTGAAGGGAAATCTTTTGAGTAAAGATAAATTCGATAACGAGTTAGGCTCAAAGAACAAGTCAGATAGGCAAGCCTTGGTTTTGGTTATTAGAGGAAGGCAACAATCTAAGGATTCGGGGCAGAGAAAACCAAGGGCAAGATCTAAGTCAAGGAACCGCGACAAGGAATGTGGTTATTGTAAAAAGAAAAGTCACATCAAAACAAAGTGTTATAAACTTTAGAATAAAATTAAGAGGGCCGTCGAAAACGAAGAGAGAATGAAGCAGAAAACTAATGTAGCAGAGGACAATGGTGATGATTTGTTGTTGGTATCAACGACCAAAAGTTCTAAGTTCACATCCGAGTGGATCTTGAATTCAGGGTGTTCCTATTATATGTGTCCTAACAGAGACTAGTTCTCCACATATAGTTCAATTGAAGGTGGATTACACTTATGGGAAATAGCTCACCCTACAAAATAATCGACATTGATATCATTCAGATTAATATGCATGATAGGATAGTCAGAACATTGTCAGATGTCAAGCATGTGTCTGATTTAAAGAGGAATCTCATCTCTTTGGGAATTCTAGACTCGAATGATTGCAAGATCGTCATTGAGTCAAACGGTCTAAAGGTATCTCATGGAGCCCTTGTTCTGATGAGAGGGCAGAAAGTTGACAGCCTTTACATTCTACAAGGTGCAACGGTTTCCAGTTCAGCAGCAATTATGAAAAAATGAATGAAACCATTGCCACGTCTCGACGAGGACTCTCCCAATGTCACGACGACGCGATAAAATTCGCTTGTTTTGGATTCTGAATCAACCCATCTATGGCACATGTGACTCGGTTATATGAGTGTAAAATGTATTATCGTTTTAAGTAAAAGAGGTCTTCTCACATGCACCGGAGTTGGAAAGTTAGATTTCTGTGAGAATTGTGTTTATTGGAAGCTGACTCGAGTCAGCTTCGATTCGACAGTGCACAAAACTAAAAAGACCCTCGACTACATTCATTCAGATTTATGGGGTTCGACTCTAGTCGTTTGCAAAGGAGGTAGCAAATATCTTCTAACTTTTATATATGACTACTCCAGAAAAGTTTGGGTATATTTCCTGAAGCACAAAAATGAAATCTTCAGGATCTTTAAGCAATGGAAGACCCTACTTGAAAAACAGACTGAGAAGTCCGTAAACAATTCGGAACGGATTAAGGGCTCGAGTTTTGTTCAACCAAATTTAATGATTTCTGCATACGGGAAGGAATTGAAAGACATCGCACAGTTGTTGGTACTCCGCAGCAGTATGGTGTCGCCGAACGGATAAACAGAACATTACTTGAAAAAGCCTGATGTATGACAGTTAATCTCTCAAGCTATTTGGTGAACCAATCTCTACATCGAGTTTTGGTTGGAAAGGTTCTCGAAGAGATTTGGTCAACTAATCCTCCTAGCTACTCTAATGTTAGAGTATTCGATTGTCTTGCTTATGCTTGAGTTAGTCAGGAAAGCTTGAACAGAGGACGGTGAAGTGTATTTTTCTAGGTTTTGCAATTGGGATAAAAGGTTACAAGTTGTGGTGCTCAGAAATGAGTAAGATCATCGTCAGTAGAGATGTTACATTTGATGAAACATTGATGATTTTTTCACAAAGGGGGCCACCGGGTCAAAACAACACTAAAAGGTCGAGTGTTTCGAGCAAGGTGGAGCCAAAAACAAAAACAAATAGAGACGTCACGACGTCGCAACGACATGAAAAATAGGGGTGATATCCAATGAGGAGAATCGTCAAAATTATGAAACTGACGTTTCTTCGATGCAGCAAAAGGTTTCCGAGGCTTTCCCATCCAAACTAGAGACCCTTCAAAATTATAAGTTAGCCCAGGACAAAAAAAAAGGCGAGAGATCAAACCACCACAAAAATACTGTGAAGAAAATCTCGTGGCATATGCTCTAAGTGTTGCAGAGAGCATCGATTCAGTCGACCCTTCGAATTATTTAAAGGCAATTTGGGCTTCTGATTCTAGCAAGTGGGTTGTTGCCATGGAAGAAAAGATGGAGTCTGTCAATAAGAACGATACATGGCAACTTACGACTTCAGATTCACCACAAATCGAAGACGAAGAAAGGTACATGTCATCGGTTCCCTATTTTAGTGCAGTCGAAAGCCTAATGTATGCAATGGTTTGTACTCATCTCGGTATTTCACGTGTTGTTAGTGTAGAAAGTAGATATATGGTCAAACCTAAAAAATTACACTGGCAAGCTGTTAAGTTGATTCTAAGATATTTAAGAAGGACTTTCAATACTTGTTTGGAATTCGGAAGATGTTTAGAAGGTCCAGTCGGCTATGTAGATTCAGATTATGTTGGAGACTTGGACAATAGAATATCTCTCTTACAGGTTATTTGTTCACATTAAAAAATAACACTATTAGTTGGAAAGCCATCATTCGAGCCATTGTTGCTTTATCGACTACCGAAGCTAAATATACGGCTATCATAGAGGCTGTGAAAGAGGCCATTTGGTTAAGAGGTTTATCTGGGGAGCTGGTTGATAGAAACGACAATAATGTCGTATATTGTGATAGTCAAAGTGTCATACATCTCACGAAAGATCAGATGCATCACAAAAGAACAAAGCATATAGATATTCGGTACCACTTTGTTCGAGAGGTGATCGTTCAAGGAGATGTTCAAATTCTTAAAATTAGCACAGAGAACAATCCAACAGACATGATGACGAAGAGTCTTCCATTTTTCAAGTTTAGACATTGTTTAGACTTGGTAAGCTTTCGACAGAGATCGAGTTAGGCTCCTGGCGAGGCTCAGCAAAAAAGACATTTCGAAAATACGAGTTAATGTGGAGATTTGTAGAGTGTGCCTAATATTTCAGACGAAACAAAGTTAATGTCGTGACGAGGAAGAGTCGTCGTTCTGACAACGCGACTATGACGTCCCGACGAGAAGTAACGCCACATCTCCACAACATGAATATGGATGTCTCGACGTGCCGATAGCAACGTCACATTGTGACGTCGTGTTCCCTACTTAACTTGTAACACCCCCTAACCCTTATACGTCACCGAAACAGGGTTACGGAGCATTACCAGACATTACAGATCAAATACGAACAATTCATAAATATTCACATATCAACATCATAATTAAATCATATAGTCCATTTATGAATCTTCGAGGCTCAAAATACGTTCAAATACATTTAAAACATGTCAAATAATTAATCTAATGATCTAACCAACATACCAATATAGGTACTTTACATATTTTTATCAAAATTTAAACAACATTATTTCATTCTAGCCAATTCTAATAACATATCAATTTAACCCAAATTTTGACCTAATTCATACTCATTTTACATTAACTTAAACATACATTTTTTTTTATAACTTGACATGTCAAACATATATTCATATATATATAAGTAACTAATATCATTTTATAACATTATTTACAATCATTTTCCCAAAATGACTTACATAAACATCCTAGGTACATGCCATTACCAAAAGAAATATACTTCACCACTTTGAGTTCGGGATCGGCTTTGGATGCTGATTCAACGATCTGACTTTAACCTAACCTGCGCATAGAAAATAACCGTACGCTGAGTATAAACTCAGTGGTATTTCTATAATCCGAATACTTTAAATTAAAATAATTAAACATGCACATTTAATTCATATGATTTCCAAATCCATTCAGAATCAATTCACATATAAATCATATATATATCACACATTTAATTCTCATCAATAGTTATTTCAAATAGCTTTTCTCACTTTGATTCACATAACATAGAGCAATAGCAATTCTCTTTTCATGAACCCTTGGCTCATACATTTCATTTGCACAATTTAATTCAATATCAAATTTCAAATTCATATCTAATATCAATCTTATTGCCAATTCATTTATTTACCCCTATTAACACGACTCGGACTTTGACGGATATAGGGATCCAACCAAAACATACCAGTATGGCACCCAGTGCCTCATCGGATAATTCAAAGCAATAAGTTGACACCCAATGTCTCATCGGCCATGCCGAAGTAAATTGGTACCCAGTACCTTATCGAATTTATCCGAAGAAATAGTCTGACACCCAGTGTCTCATCGACTCGTGGTCGAAGTATCCCTGAACTCTTCCAATCCTATGGCATACCAACTATATCCGACTCAGCCCGATACAGTTAATAGGGTTTTCAAATCACTTTCAATGCCACAATTTTCCAATATTCAAATATCATATCAATCACGAATTCACATATATTCAATTTAATATCAACAATCACAAATACTCATGAATTTAATTAAATTCAATTCAATTTAATACCACAATACCAATACTCGCCTCAATTTTACTTACCATGCATATTAAATAATAAATACAATAAATAATTATTAGTTTCGGATTATAGAAATACAAACCGTAATTTCTGAGCTACTCCTCGTTAACCTTGTCTTTTCCTTTCTTAGCCAAGGTCTCTGGCACAATGTTAGCTACGGAAATTAAAACAATTTAAAAATCATCAATACAACACAATTTAACATTGAATATTTCAATTTATACACAACTTTTGCCTAAATTCCAATTTAATCCCTAATCAAAACTAATTTTATTTTATTAACAATTTATTCTTTATTTTTCATTCAACTATCACTTAAAACTAATTTCAACTCTCTAATTTTCACAGTAAATCCCTAATTTCGAAATTCTTTCAATTTAGTCCCTACTACCTAAAACTTATGATTTGTTTTACAATTCAATCATTTTCTTAATTCTAACTTAAAATTCTATCAATTTAACCCCTAATTCTTCAATTAATTCAACATATACTACATCTAAAAATCAACTAACTTTCAAATTTTCAACATAAATCAAGTAATATTTTGTTCTAGGATTCCAAAAACATCAAAATTATAAGAAAAGGGACTAAATTGACTTACCAATTTAAGCTTCAAACTTAAAACCTCAATTTCTCCTTCTTTTTCTCTCCCTTTTTCTTTCTTTCTTTCCCCTCTCTGTTTCGTTTCTGCTTATGTTCTTTTTTTTCTTTGTTTTATTTCTTTTTATTCTTTTATTATTTATTTATAATAGTAATATAATATAATAATAATATAATATAATATTATTTTCTTAAATAATAAGTAAATATATATATGTATTACAAATGTATGTATATATTTATTACACATATATTTTACAATTATCATACACTTGTATTTACTTTTTACTATACAAGTGTTACGTATGGTTTATTTACTAATTTAGTCCCTTTACTTTTTCTTTAATCTATAATTAAACTTTCACCCTTTATTCACTTTAGTCCTTATACCTAATTAATCTTAATTCAAGCTAATTCACCTAACCAAAACCTGATTAACCACACAACTAACCTCGTAAATATTTTTAATAAATATTTACGAGTCTATTTTACTAAAACGGTGACCCGAAAATGCACTTTCCGATATCCGTAAATTTCGGGTCTTTACATAACTGGGTTTCTTCTCCTAATTAAACTCTGTTATATTTTCCCAGTCTAACTCTAACTATTTTAGGAATATTTTAATAATTTTTGTACGCAAAATTCAACCTATAAATAAGCCTCTTAGCAACACTAGATAGTTTAAAATAACAACACTTAAGAGAGTTTATGAGAATTTTAAGAAATTTTTATATTTCAAATTCAAGATATATTTGTTTCTCTATCTTGTACTCCTCTTTTCAATTTGTCATTTTAATGAAGTTTTTTTTATCTGTAATTTTTTATACTTTTTAAAAGGGTTTTTCCACGTAAATACTTGTATCTAATTTTCTCAATTTTCATTTATGTTCATTGTATAATTCAAGTTAGACCCAACAAAAACCAACCAACAACACATAAATTAGCTCTCACGATGATGTTGATTGGAAACGAATCCATCAAACTCAGCGCATAGATTATCTTGATGTTTGTTGAAACATCAGCTTTAAATTAATCACTAAACCAAAAAAAAAAAGGAAATCAAGAATAAGGCACATCCAACACTACATAATCTAAATGAAACTCATTCAAGTCATCAAGGGGAAGTGGGGAACACCATGAAAGGAGCTGCTCCATTGAATTGAAAGGCAAATCGATACAGTGATGTTAACAAAATGGTATTTCCTTGTAACTTTGTTCCTCAATCAGAATCACCCCCTTCTATTTGTGAAGACCTTGCAAGACAATTTGGGAACTTGAAAGGAAGGGTCATCAAGGGTTCATCACCACATAAATTTTGGCATGCCAAACCAAATGAATATCCCAATGCAATTGCAACTGGAACAGCAACAGCATTTCCAACCTGTATGTATCTGAATACAGCAAGAACAGACTTGGCATCAAACAAATATGAATGATGATTCATCACCATAATCTTATAAACTTAAGTCAGCATACCTCTCCTTAATAGTTCCAAAAAGCTTGTAGCAATCGGGGAATCCCTGTAATCTAGCATTCTCGCGAATTGTAAGTACTCTATTTTGGGAAGGATGAATGACGGTCTGAAAAAAAGGTTTGCTTCTTATGTAAGCAATTCAATATGTTTAGATGACACACAAAAAGGTAAAAGTAGCATGAAGACCTATGTACTAAAAGTTAGATTGCATTTTATCCCCTCTACTCAAAAAATAGGCAAATTAATCCATGTATATTAGATTAAAGAGCAAATTGATCTTTCTATTAAAAATTTCATCTATTTCTACTATTAAAAATTGATCCCTATGTATCAACATGAAATACATGTGGCACAACATATACACTATTTGGTTATTCAATCAGCTACGCCAGTTTATAACAATACAAATGCACGAAATATTTAACAGAAAGGACCAATTTACTCTTTAAACTGACATACAAGGGCAAAGTCTAACTCTTAGTATAAGGGCCTCCATGATACTTTTACCCACACAAACATCCTTGCAACCCAAGACAAAAAGAGAAGAAAAAGAACCTGGTTGTGAGGTTTAGCTCTTGTTACCACTGTGTTTACAATTTCATCCATCCATAAACGACCAAATGGCCTAAATTCCAGTTCACATTTAAGGTTGTGCAAGGATAAAACATTGTTGCAAAAATAAAAAGTCACCTGTAATTATTATTATACAATGCTTACTTGGTTGATCTTCCTTTGACAAACTTCATGGCATAGTCCGGCACCTATACAGATAATGAACTGAGAAAACTTGAACAGAAAAATAATTTAATAATCACTAAGAGAGCTGTAGACAACATAATACCAATGGTTTTCCGGATTTGAGCAACACTCTGTCCATTGTTGTGTCCCACTCTACCCTATTGTTTTCACCAACTACTACACCGGGTAAGTCCCTGAAATTTGCACCCTGGAAAAGCAATATTTTAGCTATTGAGAAAGAGAAATATTTCAATCCAAGAACCATAAACAAGTGAACTGCACATACCTTCTTCTTGGGAATGTGGCAAACACGGTCGTAATCATCAGGATTCAATTGCAAAGGCTGATGATCACATAGCATTCCTAAGGATGGTGCATGTCTAGAATCAACCGTTAAATTTATAACATCTACACAGTGCAAAAACTTAACTGTAAGATATGACAAAGCACATAAACACCAGTTTGACTTCAATGATAATACATTAAATACTTGCATAAGATCTAATTCTATAAAGCATTTAATTGCAAACACTGACGATCATACAGCATTCCTAAGGATGATGAATGTCAATTACACTTATAACTGCAAAAACTTGGTTGTAAGATATTCCATAGCACATGAACAACAAGCAATGCAAGGAAACATACCTTTCCTCCGCAATCTGATGAACTTTTGGAATTCTGTGCGAGCAGTTGTCCCATAATTCCTCTGATCTCGACTCTCATCATTGTTAACCTAAAAGAATGTTTGAAAAAGAAGAAACTAAATAATACATTCCAAAGTCGACTCAATTACAAATAAAGGGGAGGAAACCATACTTGTGGAAGATCAGAAATTGCATCAGCAAGAGTGAGAGCACTTTCCAACTGACAAGAATCCTTTTTATCATATGTAACATGTATTTCCTAGGTTAAAAATAAATAGATCCAACTTAGAACAAAACAAAAAAGTATCTAGTAATAATATTTTACTTCTATAGAAACCATAATTATTTAACTTTAGCAGCATATATACCTCAAACTCATTTGGAACACCTCCTCTAGAAAAAACCTCATGAGTTGGCAATGGATATTGAGGCAATTTCTGAAGGAGAAAAAAAAAAGAAAAGTATTAAACAACTATCATTTGATGTCATCATATCATACAAATTTAAATATACTTACCTCTGAAGGATGTGAACCCCATAGAAAAACCCTCATTCTGAATTGGGGAACCCCATAAGATCCTGCAGCCATCATCCCCATTCTAGCTTGATAATTCATAGACACTAAACGGCCTATGGCATACCGTCCCAGAAAACCCTTAGCAAACTTTAATATGTCCACAACATTTTCCATTAATACATATCTTGGTTTCAAATGCTCTATAGTATCCATATATACAACTAACTGCTTATTTTTTACATCTTCCAAAGGTGCATTTGAGTTTCTAAAACGATTAAACCCACTAACACCTTGACATGGGGGCCCTCCACATATAAAATAAACACTTCCCTGCAAAAACAAAGAAAATAGACTATCAATGTGGATAGAAAAGGTTACCTTGCATATACAATACTAATTTAATAAATGTATATTACCAAAATAGAAGAACTTACAGGCAAAGGCAATATGTTTGACTTGTACCCTTTACTCACAAACTCCTTCAGTCTTTCTTCGCAATTACTGAAATTACAAAAATACATTAAATAAATTTATTGATAAGGTAAGAGAATTTTTATGGATGTAAATGCAATAAAATAGATTACCTCAAGCCCTCAATAGGCTCCCAAGTATCATAACTTTTATCGTAACCCTTCCAACGCACCTATATTTAAGATAAAATGATAAAAATTGTAAAAGATTTTAATCCAGAAAGAAAAACTTACAAACAATTACTAGTTAGTGCATACAATTTTACCAAAATCCACCAGTGAACTGATAAAACAAAGACAAATTATGACAACAAACTATAGCAATTCTTCATTATTTGAAGATATAATGATACCTTAAAATATAATCCTCTCTTCTTCGCTTTATTAGGATCACCAAAACAAATGTCCAACAATCTCTCAACCTCAAATTCTTCAGAGGAATCCTCAGAGCCACTATCATCTTGTCTCTCTTTTTCTTGTTCTTGTTCTTTTTCTTCTTCGCATCCTTGGCCATCATCATCATCATCATCATCTTCCTCACCAGTTTCACTAGAAACTGTTTCAGATGGTTTGTTTGGCTCAAGCAAGGAAAATTTTTGGCATAACTTTTCCCACTCCTTCAGCAAACATAAAAAATCCTCGGCTGCCTCATTTCTCACCTAAAAGTCATTACAGGAAATATATAGTCAATGCTAAATAACTGATGATATATTAATAACCATCCAATAAGAAACAGTTTACCTTAGTTTCAGGATGGTTCCATTGCAAACTTTTACAAGCAAATGAATTTATGTCAACAGCCCACTTCTACAAAACCAAAAGTAGGGAACATACTCCTAATAAACCAGAAGTGAAAAAAACAATAAATGAATAATGTATTGTGAATGTTATGAAACTTCACTATTAACTCACTGTGACAAGCTTTATGCCAGCCAAGGAGGCCCCCATGCAAAGGCCCGTGGACATGGCTCCGCAACCAGAATATAGATCTAGCAAATATTTCTGTGACTTATCAAACCTCTGAACTTCTGAACTAGTATTATTAGAACCACATTCACTGGAAACAACTGCAGATGTACCACTATCTTTTTTAGATATTTCTGCAATTATCAAGACAATTCTAATAGTTAATAAAACAAGTCAATCAAATAGTCATAAAAAATGCAACAACATCAATGAAAGAAATAATAGATACTCATTATATAGCTAACTTTTAGTTTTTTTCATAATTGGAAGTGGAAATAATCTCCAAATTCAGTAAAACTATGACATTTTACCAGTGAATATGTTTTTGAATGTTAAGTGTTGTAACGAGTACTTCATATTGTAATATAAACCAGAATCTGGGATTCTGCTCTCCTTAGCAGCTGAGTCATTCTGAGATAAGAAACAAAAAAGTTTAAGCTTATATAAGCAGTATATAGTAAACAATTAGCATAGAAGAAGGGTCAGTCTTACATCTGGTGCAACTTCAGCAATTTCTACTTTGGAGATAATACAGTTCAACGGATTGTCATCATGGATGTCAGAGAGAAACACACGTCTCTTATCAATCAAATGGGCATTATCCTTGTTAATAACCTAAAAATTTCCAAATAAATCGAATAATGAGTGCTCTTAAAAAAAGGAAAAAGAGATAAATATCACTGAACCACCAAGCTTCAAAAAATTGTTCTTACGGTATCTTCAGCTCTATAAAACCATTGAGCTTTAAAGAATGGCTCCTGATCAACTGTTTCAAAAAATTCAACAATTCTGGCAATATAATCAAGGTTGCCATCTTCTGCCTGCAAGCAAAAGATCATTCATAATACTCAATTCAATTCAAAAGGAAAATGATAGAACGCAGTTAACTTACAAAATCATACCTTAACATATGCATTATCGCCCAATTTGTAGCGACAGCCATCAACTATAGCCTCTACATAATGATTCCTTGCTTGTAGTACTTCATTCTCCTCACTTATAATCGGAGGGTAGGAAACAAAAACCACAAATTAACAGCATGTATAAGCATCAAGGGTACAACTATAATACACTCTTGTAAAAAGATTAACACCTAAAATCAACCAATAGAAGGCAAATTATGTTTCATATATACAACTTACTCCACTCCATTGTTCATTGATTAAGCCGGACATGTTTGATGAATTAATTTTGGCTTTAAGAAGCACATTGATTGAGCAACATTTTAAAAGATATGAGATAGTAACTAATAATATTAAACCAATATAAACAAAACCTGAATACCTGCCATTAACTTCATTTGTAGTTATAGAAATTAACAAAAATATCTATAAAATTTGTTGATACAAAGTTTAAGAATGAGGACGGAGATTTGCATGGAGGTGCTGAAAGCCTAATAGAGGTGGGTAGGTATCAAGTTGAGTACTAGAAGATACTAAAGATATTTTGATAAAGTAACAACAGTATGGAAAGTGCCTCAAAGAAGGAGATGGCAGAGACAGTTTATGTATATACTTCTTTGTGGGACTCTGGCAATTTAAGTATCTAGTTTATGAACCTTCAACAATTGCTTTTGCACGTGACCAAAGAATGTATTTTCTTTGATATTTTGGTTCGTTTTACAGTTTGAGCCTAAATCTGTTCAGGCTGGGAGCCCGCCTAACAATAATAACTCCAAAATTCAACTTAGTCCAAATGACTGGCAAAATGTTACATGCTTATGCATGCAACGGTCTGCTGTTTGAAGGGGATAAGTCAACATGGTCCATGATTAGATTTTCGTTTAGTAAGCTAGTTAAACTACAGTATTTGGGGACGATGAAAAAAACCTTCCAAGTGAGGTCTTTTATCAGTGTTAAGCCCAGCAGAACGTTTTATTCATTACTCAATATAGATTTACCAAATGAGTGTACCATTATTCTCGCTTGTAATTTGTTTTATCATTTCGGAAAGAAGCTCAGCTTTTACGAGTAAAGGAACTTACTCATTTGAAGCCTCGGTTACAGCTTGCTTCTTAACCTTATTCTGCAAACCACAAATGAAAAACCAAAATATAAAGCAGCCAAAAGGGACAAAGAAAGCACAGTATCTTTTTCCTTTTTCTAATGGTGCTAACCTTTGACTGATATCTATGTGGCCATCGTTGTCGGGCTTCAGCGGGCGCAATGGGTGGACCGACAAGACAAAGGTCGGAATCGGGTACAACTTTTCGGGCTTTTTTGGGTTTAGGAGGATCCAACAAAGTAGTCAAACCCTGGGTTTGGGTTTCGGATTCCGAATCAATAGATTCATCGATCTTCTTTTGATGCTTCCGTTTCGAACCTTTACCCATAGTTTCAGAGAATAAGCCTCTCTCTGGATTTTTTTTTTTTTTTTTTTTTTTTTTGCTTGGATAGAGAGAATAAGAAAATAGAGACGTTGGAGTGTGCCAGCAAAAAGTAGCGGGAAAAAAAAAATTTGAAGGAAAGTTTTGAAATTTGGACAGCGGGCGGTAACCGGGAAATTTTGGTTCCAAACTTCAATTTAGATTCTGTTAGTTTCATTAAAAATAATTTTTAAAAAATAATTTATTTTTCTGAAAAAATTAATATTTTTAAGTGTTTGAATGAATCTGTCTAAAATATTTTCTGTTATTTAATAGATTTTTTAAAAATATTTCATAAAATTTATTTTCAATAAAATAAACATACATTTGATATTTTCTTTTTTTATTTAATTGAATTTATTTTTATCTATAATTATATATTTTATTTTTTTTTGCATATATTAAAAATATTATATTAAATTTAGGTTCATTACAACATCATTTTTTAATTATATGAGTACAAAGTGAGTATTTTTTATTTAAAAATGTGACATCAATAAATTTGACAAAAAAAATTTAACGATGTTAACAATTGAACTTGATTTTTAAATTTGAAAAGTAAATGAACTAAATTCTTGAAAATAAAAGTACAAGTACTAAATTGCAAATCTATGAAGTGTACATAGACTTATGACATATTTTAACATTTATATTACGAAACATTTATTATTATATTTATAATTGTAATAAATATTTATTATTAAAATATTATTATTGAATATTTTCAAGTGAATAATATTATTTAAAATTATTGTTTTTAAAATTTATTATTAAATCAAATTGAAATATTAAATAATTTATTAAAATAATAAGTTATATTTATTATATGACTAAATATAAATAATTAAATATGTATGTTTAATAATATTGAAAAATATAATATTTTAATAATTTTAAAATATTTTAAAAATAAAAATAAATTTATTGTCAATATAATAATATTAAACTTGATTTAAGTTAATTTTTTATATAAAATAAAATTATCTATAGGGAAGCTCTTTTTCGAAAAATGACTTATGCTTTTCAAAAGGTAAGTCATTTTCCGTTGATCAAGCTATTTTCTGTGAAACAAACACAGTAAAATGCAGAAACATTTTTCGTAAAACATTTTACATGTAAACAAATGGACCCTTAATCCCGATATTCTAGGAGATTTTATTTTCACCAACCAATTATCGTTTGAGGAGTTGTTTTCCTTTTTTCAACTTATCCCTTCTTTATTATTTAATTATAATCGTATATGATACCATTTGAGATAATGATGTCAGACATAAACATTATAGACAATTCACGAACTATTTAATTTCAGACATTTAAGGCTTCGAAATGTGGTTGGGAATACATTTGTTGTAAAGAAAAATTATTTCTCGTATTAACAACATCACCTTGACGTAACATAAAAAATAATGTTGGATCATACTAGCATATTGTATATTTTATAACTTCAATCATATCTAGAATTGAGATTATCCATACTTCAAAGAGACCTTGATGATCTTAATTATACAAATTTAAATCCAGATAATGATGAACTCAATCAATGACTAACAAATAATAATAATGAGCATATGTTAAATACTAAAGAGGGAATAACCCAACAAATATGCACGGGAACAACTGGATAAAATTGCATATGATTTTTTTTTGGTTATTTTTATTAGTAATAATCCTATTATCGATTACTTTTTTATAGACCAACGCAATACATATGATGATTTAATTTTAATTTTTGTTACATTTTTAGAAATTATTTTTATCATACTAATAAATTTTTATAGTAATTGATATTTTAAAAAATATAAATTATGCAACTATGTAATTACAATTTGTACCACAAAAAACGGCATAGTAAATTACAATTCTTTATAATTACAATAAAATATAATTACTACCCTAATAATTACACTTTCATTCAATTACTACCGTATTAATTATCAATTATACCTTGTTTTAGTACAATCAAAACATAGGATTAATGGCCCCAAAGTAGGGTAAACTCAAAGGAAAGCGAAGTTGTAAAACTTTTCAAAAATAATACCCTTATAATATATTTTACTTTTCTAAATAATTATTATAATATTTAACTTAATTATCAATTATACCTTTAAATTTATACAATTAAATGAAAAAAATAATTTCTTCATTAATAAACCAATTTGTATTAATTTTTTTAATTTGTGCTAAAGCATTAATTTTTTTATCTTTTGAATTTATAAACGTTTATTTTAAATGAAGAAAACACTAACATATAAGGAAAATGAAAATATTTATTCAAATTTACTTTTTTTTTCTTTTAGTTTTATGAATCGATATTTTCCAAATTTATTTAAAATAGCTCATTTAAAAAGAATATCCACAAGATACATAAAAAGTAACTTTATTTTTAAAAAATGGTATAATTGAACATTTATAATATAATATATTATTTCTTTCTCTGTCCGCGGCTTAACTGGACAAAAGTTATGGTTAATATCTTCGACTCTTTTTTAATGGATGGTGAGATTAAAAATAACGGTGGTTGTGAGGTTAGTTATTGCAGTAGTGTGATTAAAATCAGTGATGACATATATGTTTGAATTTAAACATAATGATAGTGATGAGATGATAATAGAAAATGATAATTAAAGACATTACTCAAAAGATGTATCATTATATTATTTTATATAATTTTAATAATTTAAATTTATAAAATAATTTTTATTTTAATATTTTAATTAATCAACTAATTACATTATAAATCTATTTATTATTTTAAAATATAAATTTAAACTTTTAAATAAAAGAATTTAAAATAAATTAACAACTTGAAAAATCACACACTATTAATTTATAATATTATTTAAAGAAGACATAAATGAATTTAAAAAGGTTAAAAGTTAATAAATAAAATAAATAGAAGGAAGGGTAAAACAATAATTTCAAGAGTCTCATTGGACCTCTTCTCTTTCCTTATGAATGGCGTTTACTTTTAGCGTGATACGTTTAATTTTCTTTTTGTATCACGTTATAATATCTAATTTTATTGTCACCATTATTTTTACACTAATCATGAATAAGCACGGTACATTCAAAGGCCCTAATTAGAAATCTAAGGGTCAGTGTGAAAATAATCCCACTGAAACATGCATCCAAACAAATGGTGAGTTTGGATGGGCGATTAAGTACGGTGCGGTGTATTTAGCTTACTTTTTGTCTCACACTATAGTATTGCTACAGTATCTAATCTCATCGCTACAGCTGTTTTTACACTAACCGCAAGTAAACGCACCACCCATCCAAATTCACAAAAAAAGGAGTGCGTTTGAAATTGAAGTAAAAAAATTTGTGCGTTAAGTTGTACCTCACTGAGGGTGCAGTGAATCCAAAGGCTTTCAAATTCTTCCCTTTCTTTTTCTTTACGGGTAAATTTTATAATTCATCACTCAACTGTCATAAGTTTTCATTTTGGTCACTATAAAATAAAAAAATTGTAAATTGGGCACTGTCATTGACAACCGTTTTCATTTTAGTTACCCACCGTTAATTCAATGTTTTCTACACTCATTTTAGTCACCCAACTTTAATAAATTTTCATTTTACTCGCTCATTTTAGCTTTTAAAATTTTTATTTTATTTTTCTATTTGTTAGAGTTAATTTTAATTTTTTTCCAGTAAAGGGTTTTATAAGAATATCTTGGATTATTAAAGGGAAAATCATTTAATATTTTTAATTTACTTAAATTTTTTTTAGAATTAATTTTAGTTTTTTAGTAAAGGGAAAAAAGAGATTTTACAAGGAATTATCTTATTTTTTTAGGGAAAAACTAATTTATCTTTTTAATTTACTTTATTTTTAAAAAAATTAATTTTAGTTTTTCCAGTAAAAAGGAAAAGTCCAGACTCCATAGAAAATTCTTTGGGTTTTTATAGGAAAAACCATTTTATGTTTTTCATTTCCTTTATTTTATTATTTTTTTAGAATTGTTTTTTAACTTTTTCAACTTTAAGGAAGCCTAAGTTTAGTTTTTTCAACTTTAGGAGAACCTAGGTTTTTATAGAGAATTGAGTTACAACATTATTTTTTAATTTTTCTCAATTATAGGGAAAACCGATTTTTCAACTTTAGAAAAACCTAGGTTTTTATAAAGAATTGAGTTACAAATAAACAAAATTTGGATTTCTTCTACATAGTTGAATAACTCAATTTTCTATAAAATCTTAAAAAAATTTTGAAAAAAATAATTTTAAAAAAGATAAAATAAGTAACTAAAATGAAAATTTATTAAAGTTAGACTAAAATGAGTGTAAAATATGACAATGACCAAAATAAAAACTTATTAAAGTTTGGAAAAACCCTCATACTTCAAAAGACTCCTTTAACATTATCCATCTCAACGACTCTCGAACTCCAAACAAATAAATTTTCAGGAAAGTACTATAAAATAATGAAGAAAAGGATGGTTTAACCTCAGATGGTCGAGGGATAGCTGAACGAGAGAGGGATTTCAATTTTCCAAAATTGATGAATGATGAAAAAGAAGATGGTTTAGTTTAGGGATTTTCCCGATTTGCTGTTGAAGGGTGAGGGTAGGGCAAACAGTTGGAGGGTTGGGGGATGAGAAAAGTTAAAAAGTTTTTTAGGGGAAGTAGAACACTACAGCAAAATAGGGCTTTAGCGGCGTTTTTAGTGGCGTTTTTACAAAAAAACGCCGCAAATATTATAAATTAGTGGCGTTTCCAGTAAAACGCCGCAAAAAACTGAGCAATAGTGGCATTTAAATGCCGCAAAGAATTGAGCAATAGCGGCGTTTTTGCCCAAACGCCGCGAAAAATCTGAACAATAGCGGCGCTTTTATACAAACGCTGCTAAAAAACTGAGCAATAGTGGCGTTTTTACACAAACGCCGCTAATAAACTGAGCAATAGCGGCGTTTTTGCCTAAACGCCGCGAATAATCTGAACAATAGTGGCGCTTTTATACAAACGCCGCTAAAAAACTGAGCAATAGCGGCGTTTTTACACAAACACCGCTAATAAACTGAGCAATAGCGACGTTTTTGCCCAAACGCCGCGAATAATCTGAGCAATAGCGGCGTTTTTGCAAAAACGCCGCTAATAAGCTGGGCAATAGCGGCGTTTTTACACAAACACCGCTAATAAGCTGAGCAATAGCGGCGTTTTTGTACAACGCCGCTAAAAGTTGAGCATACATTTTTTCATTTTTTTTTCTTATTCTTGCTTTGAATTATATTTAATTTTGATACATTCACTTATAAGCAATGAGAAAGTTTCATTTTAGTTACTTAATTATGAAAAGTTACAAATTGCTAACTAAACAATTTAGAAGTTTTCATTTAAGTTACAAATTAAGCTATTAAAATTGATTTAGGGTTTAATGTTTAGTATGTTAAATTCATGGTTTAGGGTTTGTTATTTTGGTGTATGGGTTTAGTGTTTTAAAGTTTGTTATTTGGGTTTATTGTTTAGTGTTTAAGATCTTAGTGTTTACCGGTATTAAGGTTTAAGTGTTAGTGGGTAGGGGTTAAGGTTTAGGGTTAGGGGTTTATGGGCAAATGGTTAATGGATTAGGGTTCTGGGTTTAGGGTTTAGGGTTTAGGGTTTAGGGTTTAGGGTGTTAGGTATATGATCTAAAATCCCGAAACCAAAATTCCTCAAATCAGTTTCCCCTAATTCAAATCCCCAAAATCCCTAAATCCCATAACCCCGATGCTGCTAAATCCGACCATCGTTCACCGATCCTTCCTTCTATTGTGAAACTGTCTTCCCATAACCCCGAATGGTATATGTATCCATTACCCCAATGTTTATTTCTTTAAAATAGGTTCAAATTTTTATCCTTAATTTATATATTAAATAATTTATTATATATAATTGAAAAATAGATACTATGAATTTTAATATTAAAATTATCATTATATAGTTTGGGGTTTGGGGTTATGTGTTTTAGTTTAGGGTTTTGAGTTTGGATTTGGGGTTATGTAATGGGATTTGGAGTTAAGTTTTTTAATTTATATATTAAATAATTTATTATATAATCGTAAAAAGAGATATTATGAAATTTTTTATATAAAAATTATCATTATAGTTTTTTAAACCTTTTTTACTTCATATTTTGGAATATTTTGTTTTTGTTTTCTTACATAAAAAAATTATATAAAACTTATGGCATGTATCTAATTCTTTTAAATTAATATTACTCAAATTAAATTTGAAAAATTATTTATTTAAAATTGATATGAAATATATAATAATTAATTAAATATAAAATTGTAATAAAAGTCAAGCACTCTTTCATCCTCTGCTTATTATTTAACTAGATTAATTATAATTTACTGTTTGCAGATTCTATCAATTTAATCTTAATTTTAAAAATTCAACAAAATTAACCCCTTAACTTTACACATTCTGTTAATTTAATCTTTATTCTTAAAAATGCAAGAAATAAAAAAATAAAAAACTTAGAAAAAAAAAATCTATATATATTTTAATGTTTAATTTTTATAAAATATATACAAAACTATAAAATATTTATAAATTAATAATAAAAATAATAATAAGTTAGGAATAGTGGCGTTTTTAATAAAAACGCCGGTAATATATATGGGAAATTTGGGACGATGCCGTTTGAAGCTTATGTTCAGTGGCGTTTTGTCTAAAACGACGCAAAATGTTGCGTTTTATTTGTTTATAGTGGCGTTTTATAAAAAAACGCGCAAAAGCTTGTGTTTCTTGGCGTTTTATGTAAAAGCGCCGCTAACATATATTAAGTGTTTACAAAACGACGCGCTTTTTTTCGCTTTGTTTTTAGAGGCGTTCTTAAAAGCATTAACTGTTTGCAAAACGACTTCGTTTTGTCATTTGATTTTAGTGTCGCTTTCTTAGAAACGCCGCAAATGGATTTAGTTTTATTTCAAAACGTCGTCGTTTTTTTCAATCCACTATACCCCTAAAATTAAACCCGAAAGACCAGAAATTTCCCCCACCGAAATCAAGCTCCCCAAATCCCTTTCCCCTAATCCCTAAAAATTTTCCCAAATCAGAAACGAACATCCTTCTCCCGCTAAAGTCTCCGAGCCGAGGACTTGCTGCATTGCCGTCTCCGCTGCTGCGTCACTATCACTGTCGCTCTCCACCGCCACAACCAATCTGTAAACTTCATTACTTGTTTAAACTTTATCGTTAATATTTCAGGAGTCAATAGTGAATGGGATTTTGGTTTCTTCAAATAAAAACTTTAAAGTTTAAAACTTGGTGGAGGCAACTGAGAAACGATTTAGGGATTGAGGAATCTTGTTTACCTTAGTGAACCCTAAATTCTTGAAGTTTCCGAAACTGTATATTAGGTATTTTATTTTTTATTTATCCTTTTTATTTATAAAATTTGAAATATTAGGTATTTTATTTTTTATTTATTAAAATTTGAAATTTTAATAAAAATTATGTAAAAGAAAAAACAGTTTGAGCTCAAGAAAATAACAAAATTGGGATTCAACTATTGCCTTGTTGATTGGATGCAATTGTCATGATTATGTTTATTAAATGAATTGCTCTTACGTTGCCTAATGAAGCATATTTTTTGTATGTTTGTTTTATTTTCTATGCTCGTCAAATTGATAGCTTTTGGTTTGGTATCACTATGCTTTCCATGCATATCCAAATATTTGGTATCATTGTGCATATACAAATATTATTTTTTTTCCCTTTTAACATTTCTTTATAACAAATTTTGAGGTAACAACTGGTCTGTTCCTTTTAGCATGTTTTTAAGTTAGTGACTTTATGCAAATAGGATTATGTTGTATGTATCTTGACTCTTGAATAAAATGGTTTTTTTGCCATATCATTTTTCTTCAAGTTTATTGCTTTGTTGTGAGAATGTAATAAGATGCTTTTTACATTAATTTTTATTCTCCCATTATGCTTTAAATAATGTAATAAAATGCTTTTTACATTAATTTTTATTCTCCCATTATGCTTTAAATGTCTTTTATCAATTTTTTTTGTATAAATGTTTAAATTAGTATCTTGTTTTAATTGGTTTTTTTATATACCAACAAGGGAAAAAAGTTTCAATTTGCATATACATATGATTTGAATGATTTTTTTTTAATGTTTATGCAAATGAGTTGATGCTCAAGCAGGTATACTTATTGAAATTTTAGAGGTCGATACTCAGCTTGAGCTCATTCGAACATCTAATTTTAGAGGTATTTCATCCTGTTTATTTTTCCATTTTGTGAATATATATCCCTTTTTTGCTGCAAATTGATCGGTTTAAATCTTTGTAAATTGAAGTTTTTAACTGTTGCAATTGAAGCAATTGAAGTATTTAATCTGTGAATTGAAGTGTTAAAGTGCTGTAGAGGTATACCATCAGAAAGATTCTTCATCATATGTAAACTCAACCGCGTCAAAGGATTAAGGACTGAGATACCTATAGGACTGCAGAGGTATTTATGGGAGTTTCCCATTGTTTGAAATATTGGTTACACTCCATTGTTCAATAAGACCTATTCTTTTTCATTTGTTCTTTCACATACCCTTTTTCTTTACTCATTTGTACTCAACATTTATTGAGCTAAGATATAATATCATCCGGTTTTGTTTATGTTTTACGGAGTTGTCCAATTTTGATCCATTCCATTTCTTATATTGCAAAGTTGAGCAATTTGAAATTTGTTGAGGCCATAGATAGGTATGAGCTTGTCATATGAGTTTTATGAATGTCACGGAAGTCTGTTTTGTTCATTTTAGTGGTCCTTTATGATTGTTTCAGAAATTGGTGTTACACTGGTGAGCTGCTTTTATTCAGTTGTTTATAAAACACCCCAAAACCGGCCCACGAGCTTTGACCAGATTTGGTATGTTCATCAAGTAAACCGATTCAAAATTCTTTTGTTCTTAGGAAAACTTGTCTGATTTTAAGAAAAATATTGTTTTGGGTTGGGCTTGTGTTGAAAACAGGTTCGTTTTATATTGAAATCCCTTTTATCTTAAGTGACAAAATATTTAGGGTTTAGTTTAAAAGAAATTTTAATTAAATTTTAATAGATAAAATTCATAATCATAATAAATAAAAATAAGTGTAAAGTAATTCAACTATGGCCTTATGGCCTTATTACATCAAATAATTCCCAAAATAATTCAAAGAACTAAAATAAATTCAAGAGTCCTCAAAAATATAAACTTCATGTTGAGCATGGCCACCACAAGTTCTGCCGTCCCGGTCCATCACTGTTCATCACCTGAAAAATGTTCCCCAACGGGGTGAGTCAAACAGACTCAATGTGTATACGACACTAAATCATAATAGAATCATGCATATCACATATTACACATTCAAAACATAGAATACAAAAGTTATGATGCATTCCCAAACCCAAACCTAGTTGTCCATCCGCTACACACCCCGCACTGCCGGTCCCACACCGTGGGACTACTAAGTCAACCCTCCATCCGCTACACACCATCGAATGCGATCAGCTGCGATCGACGTGCTCATCGCCCATATAAAATTTGTGGCATAGCCACCGGATAATTGTGTCATGAGACACCACATTCGAGATAATGTGGCGAAGTTACCACATTCGGATAATGTGACCGAAGTCACCACATTCGAGATAGTGAGACCGTAGTCATCACATTCACTTCCCCTTTTCATATATCCCGAATGACCCATATTATTCATATCATGCATATCATACTTAAATTCACATTCTTATAAATTTTCACATGTTATAAATATAACATATTTCGTAATCCTAATAGGAGTAGGAAACGTGCACTGAGTACTTTGTACCATATTATGGTACCTTAGCCACATTCTTATAAACATGCATATATTACATATTACCATAAATCTTATTAAAAGTTAGTGTGGGGTACACACACGATTCGCTTAAAATTTCCTTGAGATCCGAAAAGCTTGATCTAATGCTTAGATCCTTAATCCCTACATTGATTTATCACTTATTACCTTAATAAAAAGCCATTCGGCCAAAACTCCAAATCCTAATAGGATTAGTATTCTTACCTTGTTGCCGATTGGAACACCAACAAATCCCAAACTGTTCCTTGTTTCACTAGGAATGTCAAAATCCCTAAAACCTTACGTTAGACTTAATCTTAATCATCAAACATAAATCAAGGCCTTTGGTAGAATATTCACATGTCTTACCTTAATCTTAGAAATCCAGAATACTCCTCCTTTTAGTCGACTACTCGATAATCCCGAAAGGTCATTCCATATTCGGCAACCATAATATGTATGGGGTTAGATTATCTCTCGGCTAATCTAAAAGAAAAGAATGGGAATCAAACTTGTTCTTACCTTTGAAGAAATCGACAAAGCACCTATGCTTGAAGCCCTTCCAAGATTCGACTTTTGATGGATTGGAAAGAAAAGAAAAGGAAGAATAAAGATGGAGGATTTGGCTAGAACACAAGGTATTTCGGCTTGGTAAAAATAAAAGAAGAAGAAGATTTGGTGAAGAGAATTTTCAGAGAAAGGAGGAAGCACAAATTGATGAGTAGCCCTCCTTCCTTCCTTTTATAGCCGAAATTATCATCTAAGGAGTCCCTTACTTGGCCACCACTCCTCTATCGATAACTTTATCCTTTAATTATCACTTAAAATAAAAGATAATTCAAAGCAACTATCCTTACTTAGCCGAAATTATTAAACTCAAAGTCCCTTACTTGGCCATCACTTCTCCCTTATTTTCCTCTTTATCTCTTTATTCAAATTAAAAGAATTTAATCCAACAATTATCTCTTGAAAATAATGATAAATAAATCCCTTATTTATCCACTATTTTTAAAATAATAAAAGCTCTAATTTATAGCCATGTGTCGTCCACCTCGGTCTTACGGAAGCAAAAATAAAACCTCCTTTATTTGCTTCCCAAGTGACTCGAACTCAGCCCATTCCTCTTGCATATGGCGTCATTTCCATAGGCCCTAAGTGGCATCTTTGGACCACTTTTCCAAGCTGTTTGTGTGTCAAATTTCACAAACTTTTTCTTTTAAGGCCACCTTGCCTTAATTTCCCTTTTAAACCTTAAAACTCGTCATTTCTAGGTCATTTCTAAGTTTCCAAAAATTTTCGATCACTCAGTAAACTTGACATTTCCTTACATTTCCATGACATTTCCTTACAAGACATTTCCTTACATTTTCAAGACATTTCCTTACATTTCCATGACATTTCCTTACAAGACATTGCCTTACATTTCCAAGGTTCTAAAAATGTTCACTTTCCTCTTTTAAACTTAACATTTCCATACATTTCGTGTTTCCAAAAGTGTTCAAAATATATTCGTAACACATAAGATATGTCATTTCGTACAATTAAACCAAAAATGCATAGGCCCTTTTCAGGATGTTACAGTTCTACCCTCCTTAAAAATAATTTCGTCCTCAAAATTACTTATTAACGAATAATCGTACATCTTAACTCACCGCACTACGCTTATGTTGCGCACTCTGATCTTAATAGAACCATCATACTTTCTAGGCACAATCTCTAAGTTCACGTCCCTCAGAACTCATTTCTAACGTCGCGATTTAATCCGATTAAAGAGTTTTATGCATCAGAATTTTTTTTTGTTCCACTTATTAACCGCGAACAGTTTTATGAAAAGAGATGTTTAAAAGTGGTTCTTTCGATCAAACAAAGTTCTCAACTCAAATTCACTATTCAGAAAGTCACATTCACATTCATCAACCAATTATGAACTTTCGTTCATTCAGAGAAATGTGGTAGTTTTCATTGTTGTTGTTTTTCCACTACCTAGGGGTATTTTCGTAATGTGTCCTACAGGGGTATTTTCGTAAATTTTTCCAAAAGAAAGAGTTCCTTGGTGATTTCGTCACAAAGTATTTTGGTATTTTTAAATTCTCGGGGTATTTTGGAAAAATTTTGAAATCCGGGGGTATTTTGGTAATTAACTGAGGTAAATTTGTAAAGTTTAATAAATCGGGGATATTTCAAAATTTGCAAAACTTTGAGGGTTATTTTTGAGAATTTTACTTTCCAAAGCGGTGATGTTGCAAAAATTTTGAAAATCAGGTCATTTTGGTAATTTTGTAAGTTAAGGGCAATTTCGTATTTTTCTCCAAATCAAGGTATTTTTGATAATTTGCAAATTAGGGTTTTGAACATTTTATAAAGTAATGAAAATTTTGATAAGAACTATGGGTATTTTGGGAATTTCATAAACCAAAGGTATTTTTGTAATTTACCACTGGGGTATTTTTGTAATTTTATAAATCAAAAATTTTTGAAAGAATTTTGTAAAAATAGTTCTCACAAATTAAAAGGTAATTTTAAGAGTTTTAAAACTAGGGTTTATAAAAACACGGCTAGTTCCCTTTCGGGTTTTAGTCATTGTGTTTAGCCTATGACCGAGTCCTCTTGGTTTGGGGTGACCGAAGCTACGCACTGTAGGATTCAGTGACAAGAGGAGGTGAGTCACTAGGACTGCTTAAGTACCAGGCTCTTCCGGATCCAATCCTAGACATGCGCATAATGGTTACCACACCCTAACTCGGCGTCTTAGTCATAGGTTTGTTTAATGGTCCTTAAGTCTTATGCAATAGTTGGGGTAGACTAGTCCTAGGGTTCAAGTACCTATCATGCTATTCTACGTTCCATTCCACTTCTACCCTTCTACAAATCATAATATAAATCACATAATAGATAGGGTACTTACCTTGTGGATGTGCGGTCGGAGACTTAGGTGCCATTCCCGGAAAACCTGCTCATCTTCAAAAATACTTTCATAAAACTCATTTGGGCTCGATTTGAAAACGTTTTGGGCCTTAGCCCATGGCCGAGAGTTTAAAAGCGAGCTCGATACTAAATCTGAAACACCCCAAACCCGGCCCACGAGCTTTGACGATTTGGTATGTTCCTCAAGTAAACCGGTTCAAAATTCTTTTGTTCTTAGGAAAACTTATGCGATTTTAAGAAAAATATTGTTTTGGGTTGGGCTTATGTTGAAAACAAGTTCGTTTTATATTGAAATCCCTTTTATCTTAAGTGACAAAATATTTAGGGTTTAGTTTAAAAGAAATTTTAATTAAATTTTAATAGATAAAATTCATAATCATAATAAATAAAAATAAGTGTAAAGTAATTCAACTATGGCCTTATGGCCTTATTACATCAAATAATTCCCAAAATAATTCAAAGTACTAAAATAAATTCAAGAGTCCTCAAAAATATAAACTTCATGTTGAGCATGGCCACCACAAGTTTTGCCGTCCCGGTCCATCATTGTTCATCATCACTGAAAAATGTTCCCAAGCGGGTGAGTCAAACAGACTCAATGTGTATACGACACTAAATCATAATAGAATCATGCATATCACATATTACACATTCAAAACATAGAATACTGAGTTATGATGCATTCCCAAACCCAAACCTAGTTGTCCATCCGCTACACACCCCGCACACGCCGCCGGTCACACCGTGGGACTACTAAGTCAACCCTCCATCCGCTACACACCATCGAAGGCGATCAGCTGCGATCGGACGTGCTCATCGCCCATATAAAATTTGTGGCATAGCCACGGATAATTGTGTCATGAGACACCACATTGAATAATGCAAAGTTACCACATTCGGATAATGTGACCGAAGTCACCACATTCGGATAGTGAGACCGTAGTCATCACATTCACTTCCCCTTTTTCATATATCCCGAATGACCCATATTATTCATATCATGCATATCATACTTAAATTCACATTCTTATAAATTTTCACATGTTATAAATATAACATATTTCGTAATCCTAATAGGAGTAGGAAACGTACCTGAGTACTTTGTACCATATTATGGTACCTTAGCCACATTCTTATAAACATGCATATATTACATATTACCATAAATCTTATTAAAAGTTAGTGTGGGGTACACACCTGATTCGCTTAAAATTTCCTTGAGATCCCGAAAAGCTTGATCTAATGCTTAGATCCTTAATCCCTACATTGATTTATCACTTATTACCTTAATAAAAAGCCATTCGACCAAAACTCCAAATCCTAGTAGGATTAGTATTCTTACCTTGTTGCCGATTGGAACACCAACAAATCCCGAAACTGTTCCTTGTTTCACTAGGAATGTCAAAATCCCTAAAACCTTACGTTAGACTTAATCTTAATCATCAAACATAAATCAAGGCCTTTGGCCGAATATTCACATGTCTTACCTTAATCTTAGAAATCCAGAATACTCCTCCTTTTAGTCGACTACTCTGATAATCCCGAAAGGTCCTTCCATATTCGGCAACCATAATATGTATGGGGTTAGATTACCTCTCGGATAATCTAAAAGAAAAGAATGGGAATCAAACTTGTTCTTACCTTTGAAGAAATCGACAGCACCTATGCTTGAAGCCCTTCCAAGATTCGGCTTTTGATGGATTGGAAAGAAAAGAAAAGGAAGAATAAAGATGGAGGATTCGGCTAGAACACAAGGTATTTCGGCTTGGCAAAAAATAAAAGAAGAAAAAGATTTGGTGAAGAGAATTCGGCAGAGAAAGGAGGAAGCACAAATTGATGAGTAGCCCTCCTTCCTTCCTTTTATAGCCGAAATTATCATCTAAGGAGTCCCTTACTTGGCCACCACTCCTCTATCTGATAACTTTATCCTTTAATTATCACTTAAAATAAAAGATAATTCAGCAACTATCCTTACTTAGCCGAAATTATTAAACTCAAAGTCCCTTACTTGGCCATCACTTCTCCCTTATTTTCCTCTTTATCTCTTTATTCAAATTAAAAGAATTTAATCCAACAATTATCTCTTGAAAATAATGATAAATAAATCCCTTATTTATCCACTATTTATAAAATAATAAAAGCTCCTAATTTATAGCCATGTGTCGTCCACCTCAGTCTTCTGGAAGCAAAAATAAAACCTCCTTTATTTGCTTCCCAAGTGACTCGAACTCAGGCCCATTCCTCTTGCATATGGCGCCATTTCCATAGGCCCTAAGTGGCATCTTCAGACCACTTTTTCAAGCCTGTTTGTGTGTCAAATTTCACAAACTTTTTCTTTTAAGGCCACCTTGCCTTAATTTCCCCTTTTAAACCTTAAAACTCGTCATTTCTAGGTCATTTCTAAGTTTCCAAAAATTTTCGATCGGCTCTGTAAACTTGACATTTCCTTACATTTCCATGACATTTCCTTACAAGACATTTCCTTACATTTCCAAGACATTTCCTTACATTTCCATGACATTTCCTTACAAGACATTTCCTTACATTTCCAAGGTTCTAAAAATGTTCACTTTCCTCTTTTAAACTTAACATTTCCATACATTTCGTGTTTCCAAAAGTGTTCAAAATATATTCATAACACATAAGATATGTCATTTCGTACAATTAAACCAAAAATGCATAGGCCCTTTTCAGGATGTTACAGTTTACAACTGCCTTTGATAAGTAATATATTTTTGGCACTTGTTTTTGAGTTACTACTTCAATGGCACTAGTTTTGTTATTGACTCCTAGAAGGGAAAAATACTTAGTATTTGTTGTAGTTCGATTTGTTTGCACCATTCTTACTCGTCATGTAAGTTAATTCACTCGTACTTTTGCTATTTATACAGTTTTATTTTATTGTTTTTCCAGATTTCTGAAAGTATTGTACTCTCCATAACTTTAACTAGACAGTGCTAGAAAATGCATGCTTTTTTCTGGCTTGCCAAACCGGAAATGAAGTTTGTCTTGGATCACAAGATAAATGAAGATGTTACAATAAGTGTCTGAAAATATTATTAGGTTCTGTCTATCTATTTAGGATATGCAGTTCAAAGTCAATTGTACAAGGTTTCATATTGATTTAAAGTTAAAGTTATATATGTACCTTTTTAAATCAAACACGTAACATATTGATTTACAAAATTAAAGTTGTTGTTTTCATAAAATAATCAAATATTTATTTCTCTCTCACATGTGGTTATCTCTTTATAGATATGTTATTTCTTGAGATCCATTTAAGATTCAAATCTGACCACATATAATATTTTATTTGTGAGAAATGAATTTTTCAGTTTCACATATCTTGCCTTTTTATATTTTGAATTATTCCAAGCAATATTTTTCTAATATTTTAAAATTAAATGTGTATAATTTATATCAATGAAGAATAAAATATTGCAATTAATTGAATAAATATAAACCGAATGGAAAACTATCCTACATAATGTATTGGAAAATCAACATATGGCACTTTAAATATTCTTTAAAGGATATTATCTTTGTAAATATGATTGTGAATAAAGTTTGATTAAATATGATTAATAAACTGTAAAACTGTAAAACACTTTATAAATTTTAGATAATTAATTTCCCTCTTATAGTAATCTGATTACTATAAAACACTTTGTAAATACGATTTTTTTATTTATATGTAATATTATAATTTTAATCTTGGTCATTTTATATAATTTAACTATTTTATATGTACCATTATTGTTGTCATTTGTTACTAAAATTTCAACTATTTTATGTGTATTATTGGGAAAAATGAGTAGAAGAAGATTGCGAGATTTAAATATTGTGCAGAATCAGTAAATTCGGAAGAGGGCAATAGCGAGCAAGAAAGCGGTTGTTGGATCCTCGATTGTGCCTAACATAGATGATGAGCTGCGAGAATTACAAAGTAATGTTAAGTTAATTTTACATGCATGTTGACTTTTATTATTGATTCATTTTTCAATTTTAATATAACAATAATATATCATTGTTCAAATTTGAGATCGGTGGGGCGCGTGCAGAGAGAGTCGCGGACGACGCGCTTAGAGATTTATACGAATTAAATCCCGTCGAGCGTGTGAAAGTAAGGAGAAACAGTTATGGCCAGCTTGTTGGCCCTGAAGCTCGACTTCTAGCATGCTATCTGGGCATTATTGCACGGAATGCAAATATGTTGCCCATCAATTACGAGTCATGGCATCACATGCCTGATGCAAACAAAAATCAAGCTCTCCATAACATTAAGGTAACAAAACGTAAATGTAATTTATAATACTTTGGTTGAAGTTTCATTTATATTTACTTTCTAAACTTATGTTTTTTTAGGAGAGATTTGCTTTGGAGGTCTCCGATGACTATATAAAGAAGACACTGGGAAAAAAATGGAGAGACCATAAAAGCACACTGAAAAAAGAATATTTTAAGAAAGAAATAAGCCTCGAGGATAAATTGCGAAATGTCCCGCCGGGAATGTTGAGGTATCAATGGAAAGATGCGGTTAGATTTTGGAACTCAAAGAAAGGAGAGGTATTACCTAGTTGTAAACTCTTATAAATTTTTCGGTTTATAGTATTTACTATATACGTAATAATAATTTCATTATGTAGGGACCAGTGAGCGTGTTGGAACGAAAGCGTGACAGCGAAACAAAAATTCACGCACACGCGCAGAAGTCCGAAGTTTTGCTTCGTAATGGTGAGCCCAGGTATTATAATTTATTAATTCTCACAAATATTAATGACTTTATACTATTAAATTATATTTTTACTACTACAATCGTAGGAAGTCTCCACTTAGGTCAAAAAAGTTGGATAGCGTTGACTTTTTGACATTACGCATAGGAAGAAGGATGGGTCTCAGATGACATTCAAGTGGAGAGATTATGGTATATTTACTTAATAAAATTTGATTTATTATAAATATTTATAATGTTTACTTATAATAGTTTAATTATTCGTTAGTAGTTTTAAATTAATAATGTTAAGTTATGTTGCATTCATTCGTATTGTATATTTCGTTTCTAACTTTTTGATTGATTTATTAGGAGAAACTAAAGGAGAAGAAGGCACGTATGATGAAGCGGCTACTTGAGTGATAGTTCTGTTAATCTTGAGGATATCAATAATGAATTATTACTAGATGTTTTGGGAGTCTGAAATGTATGGTCGAAAATTTTATGCTACATTTCTTTGTTTTTGGCTTAAATTATATGCTACATTTCTTTGTTTTTATTACTGATGTTTTGGGTCCTGAAAGGTATGGTCGGGTCCGATTTCAAGGATCTAGTGTTACCCCGACCCAATATTTTGGATCCGGCTCCCACCAGTACATGCCTTCCGGTAGTCAAGCTCAAGCCGAAGTTCAGAGGTTAAAAGACCAAATGTCTCAGATGCAAGCGAGCACGGTTCGACAAATGCGCGAGGTTGAAAGAAAATATGAAGAACTTGAGCGGATGCAAGAGCGGCGAGGAGGCGGCGGCGGCAGCGATGGCAAAGAGAGCGAAGCGAGAAAATACGATGAGCTCGGCTATATAGCTTGGCGAGATGATGCAGATGTTTTAGTGATCGCAGAAGCGCCATCTTAGTCCCTTAGTTTCTCTTTGTAATATTATTTTTAACATTGTAACATTTAACATTATTGTAAGAATAGTTTCAATTATACTTCATTTATTAATTTACATCATATATCTATTATTAAATTTGAAGTATCATTTAGATTTAATGCTTTTGGTGAGATTTAAATGCTACATTTCTTTGTTTTGGGTTGAAATTATATGCAATCGTTGTTGTTGTTTTTGGTTGGTTTTAATGCAGGAAGGGTAGGATATTGGAGAAACTGACCATTGCAAATCTGTGCAAATTAGCGGCGTTTGTGGGAAAAGCGCCGCTAAAGGTCATGACTTTTAGCGGCGTTTGTGGAAAGCGCAGCTAAAAGTCTTAACTTTTAGCGGCGTTTGTGGCAAAAGCGCCCCTAAAAGTCAAGACTTTTAGCGGCGTTTGTGACAAAAGCGCCGCTAAAGGTCATGACTTTTCCCATAAACGCCGCTAAAGTTTGCGGCGCTTTCTTTAGCGGCGTTTTTTTGTGGCGTTTGAAAAGCGCCGCAAATACTATTAGTGACGCTTATAAATGCCGCTAAAAGCCAAAAAAATGTCGCTAAAAATCTGTTTTGGTGTAGTGGAAGGGGTAAAAATGTAAAATACCTAAACTAAATAATAATATAGTTTGGTATTCGGTTAAATTATTTGAATTTAAAAACTCAACTTGACTCGAACTCAAAATTAAAAAAAAAATCAAGTTTATTTAATTAACTCGATTCGAATAATTCAAAATTTATTTTTTTTTTAATTTTTTTAAGATAAATTAGAAAAGACGAGCAGACAAATTAAGAAAAAAAAACATAAAAGCAGACATTAAACAACAAGAAGGTCAACATTATTCCATTCACCAAATAATCAATGCTCAAATTTCAGTGTCACAGACTGTAATTGATTAAGAAAATAAATAAACAAATAAATACACATGGGGAGACAGAAGAAGGGGAAGATTGAAGAGAATAGCAACTATTTGCCAGCCGTGACCGGGTAGCCAATTCCATGCCTTCTTGTCGGAAAAACCACAAATAATAAGCTGCAAATGAGCCCAACTCCAACCGGTGCAATGTTCAAAACCTCCTCAGTTTCATGTTTAGGTGTCGGATAGAAACAGTTCAACACATTCTTGTCTCTCAAAGCCACAACACCAAACACAAGCACAGACAAAACAGCGTGAACTCCATCCATAAACTTGATCCTATACTTGCTCAAATCCGGTAAGTCAGACTCTTTAGAATCGGGATAGTCAAACAGGAACATCCCTTTGAATGTGGCGAAACCGTAATATACTTGACCGTCGGATGACTTGACGCTGTCGGTGAAGGAAGCGAGGAAACATGAAAGAGCGAGGAGGAGGAGGAGGATGAGCGTCATGGAGCGGGTGGCGGCATCACACGAACCGTTGTTGGTGAAAGTTGGCACTAAGAGTTGGAAAGCTAGGACGGTACCTGTAGGAAGAAGGTTGGCTAAGTTTGCGGTGCTTGCTAAGGCCTGTGAGACCGCCCGCTGAGATAAAGTCGGCGGCCTTGGTTGGGGTTTTGGTCTTTCACTCTCGGTGCCGCTGCTTATTGTTGGTGGTTCTGATTGAGATGTTTGCTTGGAAATCACAGCTCTCGGCCTCAGAGACGCTTCCGACATCGCCGGAAATCAATAAATGCACTGGATTTTCGATGTAAAATGGTCGCGGCGGCGGTTGTTACGACGGGATACTGCGCAAAGTATTTGTTAAGCTAAAGGTGGTTGTTGCTTAAAAGTTGAAGAAAACCTTGGGGTTGTTGCTTGAATGTTTTTTTTTTGCTCAGAAATGGTTGTTTCCACGGAATTTCCTGTTAGTTGTTTAACTGCCTATATAGACATTATGACGAAACTTGATGTCAAAGTTGGCTTAATTCATAAAAGTAAATTTAAAAAATCAAAGTTGGCATACTTAAATTAAGGTTAAAATGTACTCTAGGTCCCTATACTTTTCTCATATTTAGAATTTAGTCCCTTACTCTTATATTAAGGAATTTTCATATTTAAAAAATGCAAATTCTTTTTTTTTAATACAATTAAAGTTCTTTTATTAAGTTTAGGTTCACTACAACATTATTTCTTTAATTACATTAATAAATTTAACAAAATTAACAATTAAACTTAAATTTTAAAATCTGAATCTTAAAAATATAAGGATTAAATTCTGAAATTGAAAAAAGTGCATATATTTTTAACATATATTAACCATAAATAAATTTCATCAAATTAATTGCTTGATGTCAGATGATAAAGAAGCTTATGCCTTATGGTACACGTCTATGCTTCAGGATAAGTTCTTTTAATTAGGTAGGCTTTGTTTAGTTAATAGTTTTTGTTTAATTTAAAAATAGAAAGTTAATTTGATTTTTTTTTTTAAATTCAAGTCAAACTATTTAATAGTGTAAATATTAAACAAGACATCATCTTTAGGAGATGTGAGATGAGTTGGATTCCATTCGATTTTTTGAATCATTTATCTTAATTTAATTTGGTTTAATTTTTTTTATATTTTTTTTATTTTGGATTTATTTTGAAATAATGAATTTCGTTTTATTAATTTTGGATATTATTTAATAAATTTTAAATATAATTTTTTATAAATATTTAAAATAATAATTTTGAAGTAAATGAAAAATAATAATAATTTTAAAGTAAATGAAAAACATTTAGGGTGAACTACATTGATAGTCGTCAAACTATTAATTAATTTTTCTTTTAATCATCTAATTATTATAAAATAATCACCAATTATTTGACTTTTTTTTTTGTTACTTGATTAACAGAAAGATAGCGTGACAACTTTTAAAGTTGGCACAATAACAACCCTAGCCCTCAACATTTATATGTTATATCAAATTAATCTTTATTTAAAAAAATAATCATCAACATTTACACATTGTATAATTTAGTCATTTTTTTTGTAGTTTTGCTATATTTTTTTTACCCTTACACTTAATAAGCTTAAAAAAAATAAATTTATTTGCTAAATTTGATCGAAGATACACCAAAAATTGAAGCATCTAAAAACCCAATATCATAATTTTCACATTTTCTTGTTCTTTTCTCTTGATACTTCGATTCTCTATCGTTAAGTTGAAAACTAACAGTTGAGATGACTTGGTCCTCGTCAGTTTCATAAGATTTGCACTTGAATAAATCGATGCTGCTTCAGCCAAGTTTAATTTGGTATTGTTGTTATTATTGTTTCAGGTGAACACAAAGAATCTCAACACTTGTCCCTTTGCAATATCGTCCACTTCGTGAAAAAAATGAAGAATAACTACAAGAAACAAAGTCAGCTAAATTTTGAAAAATGCCCAATTCAATTTATTGAAAATAAACAAATTACCCACATCATTAATTTAACTAGATTTTAAGTCCAAACGCCTTCATTTTTAGGGATAAATCCTAAAATTATACATAAATTTTGATTTAATGTGTAACTTGATACATGAATTTTAATTCGATGAAGTTATACACAAGTCACTTTGATTATGGTTCACATGTGTAAATGTAACTTTAATTTTGATTCAATCATACACATTTAAAGAAATAAATACATCAATTTATTTTTATATTAGATAAATATAATTATATGCGTATACAATATATAAACATAAATGATGCTATATCAATAATTATATTAATAATTTGTGAGAATTTAATTAAATCATAATTTCATATATAAAATTACACATTAAACCAAAATTCATGTATAATTTTAAAATTTATCTTTCTTCTTTTAAGATTTGTTTTGCTTCATCAATGGAGGCTTAAATTAATAGAATATGAGTTAATTGTCATTGAAAGATGTTAAGTTTTCAACCATTTGAAGTATTAAGAAAGCAATATATTTGGAGATTATCTAGTTTAATAAGTAAGAGTTTTTTTTTTAATTCCTAATTTATATTGAAAATGTTTTTTTTTTCATGTAAAAAGGATAATATAAGGTAATGTGTAAATGTTGGGGGCTAAATTTGTTATTATGTCGATTTTAAAAATTGTTAGTCATTTAATGCTCGGTGACCAAGAAAGAAAAAGTTGAATAATTGGATGGCCAAAAAAGAAACTCGCTAATAGTTGAGTGACTATCAATGTAGTTTAACCAAATTTTATTACATTCTTTAAAGGGTGAACTACACACAATATCACTAAACAATTAGTAGGTTTACGTTTTGGTTATTCAACTTCAAAATATTACAAAATGGTCATTGGACTATTTAAAAGTTTTCATTTAAGTTACTAGGCTATTAAAATGGCTAATGTAATGCCTTCTCTATTTGCACCACTTGCACCAATCAAAAGCTCTTATTCCCTTTCTTTTCTACAGTTCATTTATTTATGAAACAACTTTGAACGTCACAAATTTACAAATTAAAATCTAAATAACTTCATTCTTCTCATTGACATTAATCATCAGATTGACTTGGGTCTAAGATATATTTTTCTACTCATTGATGGTTATTGATCCACCGTATTGCTCATCAAATAGTCATTTGGAGTTCACTAGTTGAATTTTAAAAAAATAAACAACCTAGTGACTTAAATAAAAACATTCAAATAGTTCAGTAACTTAAATGAAAAATTTCGTACATTCAGTGACCATTTTGTAACTTTTTGAAGTTAAGTGACCAAAATATAAATTTAGTAATAATTTAGTGAACTTATGTGTAATTTACCATTCCTTTTAAAAGAAAAGTATTGTTTTCCTGCTTTACCCTTTCTCCAACGTGTAGGGTATTAATTCGTTTTGTCAGTGAAAAGAGAAATCACGTCGGGAAACTGAAACAATCAATCATGACCGTCAGATATTTGTCCCATTTATATTTATATTCTTTTATCTCCTCATCGGCATGGAAATCTACTTGAAACCGTCGCCTTTCTTTTACATTTAGCGGCGCCGCGATTCCATGATCGTCACCATTATCAGCTGAATTCTACTATCGTCTTTCTCTTCAAGACTGAGCGTTTCCCTCTAATTCTACTATCGTCTTTCTCTTCATGACTGAGCGTTTCCCTCTAAAACTTTAGCCCTAACATTCCCTCTTCGGTTTCACTCGCATTTCATGAGATTAAGGTAACTCTTTCTCGCTCTCACTCTCTTCCAATTCAATGTAAAATATCATCGAATGAATTATTCAGTTTATTGAAAGTTGAAGCTCTTAAGATAACCAATTAGCAAGAAATTGCTGCTTTCTACGGGTTCCTTTTTTCCAGGTTTTATTAGTTTATAATAATTTATTTCCTTGGATTAAAATTTGCTTCTTTTTTGGTTAATGCTTTTTGATATTTTTCTGTTATCTTACTGAATTTGTTGCTATTTTTTTTTTAGTGTACAACTATGAGCTAGATTTAAAGCAATCTCTGTTCTGTAACAATCTTTGAAGTGAAAAGAGTTAAGCGTTTGAAGCTCGTAAGTAGTTGAAAGAGAATGAGAACGAAGCGAAAACGAGCATGCAGAAAACCGCCTGCACGAAAATCAGCTGCATTGGCCGAAAATGTAGAAGCAGTGAAGCAAGGTGAAAAGGCAGTGAACCAAAGTGAAAAGGCTGTGAACCAAAATGAAAGAATAGTGAACCAAAGTGAGGAAGCGTTTTTAAGTTTTATTAACCAAAATAGGAAAGGGGATTCTGTTTCTGCAGACTCAAATGATCTGGAAGTAGTTGACTTAGACTCTGATGAGGCCAAGAGTAATTCATCTTTACCATCATCTTCAAGTGACAGTGATGAGTCATTTAGTGCTGAAGAAAGTAGCTCCGATGACTCATCATCGGTGGATAGGAGATCCACTAAAAGGCACGGTAATGGAAAGCAGGAAGCAAGTAAATTACCAAATAAAGGGAGGAAAGATGATGTTAACTCGTCCAGGGTTTTGAGCTCTTTCGGTAAAAAGCATGATGAATATAAGATGTCCGAGCAGGATCCTCGTTACAATACGAAAGAACTGAAAGCTGCATTGGAGGTACGATGAGAGTCAGTTATTAATACTAATTTTTAGGCTTGATTAACACTTTGAATGCTCGGGAAGGAAAAGAAAGGTGCTTTCAAGTTGCTAATGGAACAATTCTTGGTTTAGCGTTTCCAATATTTTTGAAATATTTAATGCATTTTCTACTTATTGCCATTTTCCTCAACTTATTAGGTGATTAAGAAAATTATGAAGATGGATGAGGCTCAACCGTTCAGTGTTCCTGTAGATCCTGTTGCGTTGGGTAAATCTGTAAGGATATATTGCTATGCGATTTATGAATGCATTGCCAAATTATCTTCAATAGCAGCGTGCTGTGGGTTGATTCTATTCTAGCAATCTTAGTGGGGCTAGGGTCAACTTTTGGATATAACCTAATGTGATGGCCTGCCTACTTGCCCCCTTATATTTATCTTTTCCCTAAGCTGTCATTATAATGATATTGAAAGTATAGGTTTCACGTTATTCAGTTGTGTTGTGTTGCCTGAAAAGCATAAAATAAAAGATTCAGTTACACAGTTATCATTTATTATGCACAGTGCACCTTTTGAATACTTCTCCAGCCCTATCAATTATATAGATTAATCTTGCTAACTTTCTCTCTCCTCTCTTCTCCTCCCTTCTCCCCTTTGGGTTGTGGTTTACCGGAAACAGGATTACTTTAATGTAATCGACACACCAATGGATTTTGGTACTATATGTAGTAATTTAGAAAATAGCACAAAGTACATGAACACAAAAGACGTGTTTAATGATGTACAATACATTTGGGAGAACTGCTGCAAGTGCAACCAGAAGGGAGAGTATATAGTATATCTAATGAAACGAGTGAAGAAAAAGTTCATGAAGTACTGGATAGCTGCTGGCTTGAGCATTGGACAATCAGGGAAGAGTAATGGTACGTGTTCAGAATTATTACTTATTTCTTACATTCAGGTGGCATCTCCAAAATTTATTAAAGTTTTTATGCTAGAGATGCAAAAAGTAGTGGACAAAAATTAGATGCTTTGTGAAATGAGATTTTGTGTTATATCAACTACTTAACCATTTTTTGAATTTTCACCTTGAAGAATTAACCAGTGATACATATAGATAGTCGGTTTTGGGGTTTAGTGATATCTAAAATGTTTCAATTTTATTTTTAATGGGAACTCAGTTTCAGTAGATACCATTCAGCGTACATTACATTAGGACATTAAACTTTTCTTAGGTATGAAATGATAGCATCTATCTGGTAAACCTAATTGAAGGTACTTCTGTAATTAGTAGGTTACCGTTGAGAAATGGAAGTTTATAGTATATGTGCAATGATGATGCATCTAATGCTAATATCGTTTGTCTTGGATTCTCAAATTTCAATCATGAATACTTTGTGAGTATTTTTGTTTTGGTGTTTAAATATTTATCTTTTAGTTTTATTCCTTCAGTGGGAACTTCATTCGAGCCATCTACAACAGACTATGCTACAAGGCATAGGGGACATGAGCCTTTCTATCCAGTGGGCAGTGCAGATGGTGCCAGTCAGATGCAGCAGGGTCAATTGGGTTTTAATCAGCACCATCTGTACTTCCCTTCATCATGCTATAGCCAACCTCATCAATTACCGCAACCTCCACTAAGCACTACATGGCCACAGTTTTCCCAGTTGTCCCCAGTGAGTTATCACCAACATCATCAGTCACAGCATCCACCGCCAAGCACCAACCAGCCGCAATTCTCCCAATTACAATCTCACACGGGTAATATATTCATCATTTCTGCTATTTTTTTCTTGGATGGGTGCTATGACTTCTTATAATCTCTCTTTCCTTTCTGCCTGCTCAAAACTCGTACTAATTTTATTTCAATTTCAAACCATTCCATCGAGAAGGGATTGTGTTGTCATGCTTTGAATTTGTAGATATGGATAACATAATATTCAATGAAAACATATACATGCCTGAAATCTACCCATATATGTATATATCTTTTGATGTTATACATGTAAATCTTTGTATATTTTTAACAAGCATATTGATCTTGCATGAGTAACACACTAACTCAGAACAATAATCTTGAATGATTCTAAACTTTGTTGATCTTAATCTTATCTGCCACTAGTATATGAAAACTACCCATTGAGCTTTTTTTCTTTCTCTCTCACACCAATAATGAATTTGTAGGGTTTTGCATTATTAGCCACCTTGAGACATAGCCCCTAAACACGAAAAAATGCATCTTCATCAGAACAAAAAAGGATGCATCTATTGCTCCTGCAGTTTTGATGTGCAACAGCCAACAGTTGAGCCACAAGCAGCCATATCTTCTGCAGCAGCAGCAGAGCATCAGCAAATTAAATGCTGTTGCACTGCCTTTTAACTTGTAATCGGGGTTACATTCTTAAATGGTTCTTTATTTCCTTATTCGAGAATCCATTATTACAGCAGGTTCTGGGTTTGGAAGCGTGCATTTTTTTCTGCATTACTCTGAGATTTAGTTTCTTCATTCTTTTTTTTTTTTTTTTTTTTTAAATTTTGTAGGATATTCGCATTTTCAGCCTCCTGGAGACATAGCCCCAAAACACAAAAAGCAGGCATCTAAGAAACACAAAAAGAACTCATCTACAGGTCCTGCAGCCTCCATTCTTAGTGGGCCACCAGGCCAGTCAAAACAGCCTCATTTGAGTTACAAGCTGCCATATGGTCTGCAGCAGTACCAACAGAGCATCAACCGGCTACAATCCTCTCAATTGCAGGGTGCTGTAGATGGTGGTAAGTGAGTGAAGCTTTTCAGATTCACAATGATCCTTTACTGCCTTTAATCTTGTAATCGGTACATTATATTCTCAGTGATTCTTTTATGTTTATTTTTATAAATCATCATTACTGGTTATGAGTTCAGAAGCGAGCTTCTTTTCTGCACTACTCAGATTTAATTTCTTCATTCATTTGTCTCTATAGAAGTTCTTTTTTCTCCAAAGGATCTGCATAGCATGTTGCAATCACATGTAAATAAAAAATATAAAAATTCCATTTTAGAGGAGTTTCAAGACTTTTTCTTCACACATCTTCAATTTTCTCTTTTTATTTACTAGGACACTCTCACTTTCTGCCTCAATCAGATTATACAAGGTCCCATGGGTATGTCCCCTATTATCCGGTGGATCCCATGGTTGTTCCTGGCCAATCACATCCCCAACAGTCCCGATTGAGCGATGGGGAATCTAGTGAGTCACAAGAACGGCAACTGAAGGCAAGCCATTGCCAGCCTCAGTCATCACAGCTGCAACATAATGTAGATATTGGTACCGTCTATACACTGTTTCTTTTGTCAGTCTATGAACCATCTGCTTACCCTTGTGTTTATATAAATTGTATGGATGATTTTATCTTCTATTCTATTTGATAACTTAAACATCAGCACCAGCAGAAAAGCAGTAACACAGATAAATAAAAGCTAAACATGATTATCAGGAATAACTTTAGTTAGTTGTTAAATTGCATCAGCTAAGAGTTTTTTTTTTGCTTTGGGGATGTGAAAGTCTGTAGTTTTCCTTTATGTGAAAATGCATCGAAACTTTCAGTTTTTATGTAACTTCTTTATACTAGCTTCTGATTTTGGGTGGCATATCTGGTTTCCCCCCTTTCTTTGCAGAACATTCACACACGTCACTTACAGATTCTGCCTTGAGGGGTATCAGATGTGCACTTAGATATTCTGCCAGCCCTAAAACTAACAAATCTAACCAAGAAAATCAAGGGCCGTTGGGCTGCACCAAATCCCAGCCTGAGCAGAGCCCACAGAGACCCGAACAGCTACAGTTCACAAAGAATAGGAAAGGAAGAGGTCCTACCCGCTGCCTCTTCTTAAATGATCTGGCAGATGGTGAGCGGATATTTGTCCGCATCAACAAGTTTGGACAGCCTGTTGGTCCAAATTCATCCAAGCTAAGCAGCTTCCTGGGCACTGTGGCACGGAATGGACACAGGGCACCACTTAATTTTATAGACTGGAGGGCAATGCCAGATTCTTTCAAAGATGATATGTGGGAATATGTTCAGGCATGATAAAACATTTATTCTGTCTTTTTATGTCATATTGCTTCCCTTTTAATGACATTTTATCTCTTCCATGTGCTATAGACAAAGTTTGACATTGATCCAACTGGCAAGTCTTGGGTCATGCAGTCAATTGCTACAAAATGGAGGGACTGGAAAGCAGATTTAAAGGCAACGTATTATGATTCTCTTAATACAGACGAAGAGCGCTTGAAAGTAAGTGACCCAAGGGTTGTTCCTGACCAATGGCCAAGCCTTATCTCATATTGGAACTCTGAAGACACAAAGGTACATACTGAGCACTGATTGTCATTTTAAGTTCCTCTATCTTGATGCAAATTTTGCTGGTTGTTACATTACAATGTGGAAACATGTTGTCTATATATGCCGTTTGTAGAAGCGTTGTGCAAGAAATAGGGCTAACCGTCAAAAACAGAGGTGTGGACATTCATCAGGGACCAAGAGTTACGCAAGGATATGTGAGGAGGAGGTAATTTCTTCTTCTTCTTTTTTTTTCACTTGTTTCTTATTCTGCTTTGGCCATATTGAAAGAAGTCGATGCTTTTGTTATGGAAATAGCAAAACAAGAGGCCTGATGGGAAGGAGCCAACTAGAGCTGAGCTTTATATATTAACACATACTCGCAAGAACGGACAGCCTGTTGACGATACCGCAGCAAAACTAATTGTATGTATAAGCAATTGATTTTTATGAGTTGCAGATTTATATGTAATATTTGTGCATCTGCTCTTGATAAATTTTGCAAGTTAAACAGTTGGGTTTTTCTTTGCAGTCAAAGATCCGCGAACGAGAAGCTAAGAAACAGAATACCTCACAATGTAGTGATGAATCAAATGACACCTTGTGTCAAGTTATGGGAGAAGAACAAGGCAAACATGTGGGACCTTATGGAATGGGTCCCAATCGTACTGGCATTTTTGGCCCAAGACCTGGCCGTGTTGTCTTTGCAAGGATGGCTTCCAAGGCCAAAAGATCTGCAAATGAAGAGGTGCGCAAGATGGTAGTGAAAATGGAGGCCATGGAGGAAAAATATGCCCTTATGGAAAAGAATATAGCTAGAATGACTTCAAACATGGAAAAGTTTCTCGAGAAGATTGGGGGATCTTCAAATATTTTGGGTTCTGAGCAGGTAACCTTCTCTTATACCAGTACTTAATGGTAGTTTATTTTTTTTTTCCTCGAAAACAAATATTTATTTTGTGTCTTATGCTATACTATTTTGCTGCTTGCATAATTGCTGCATGATACTCTCAAATGTCCCAAGTAGACAAATAAGCTACAACCTACTGAGGTTTTTTTTTTTTTTTTTTTTTTTTTTTTTTTTTTTTTTTTTATGGTTTCCTTTTTCTCCGCATTTGTCTTCTACATAGTTATTAGGGACAGACCTTTTATGGACATCTTAACTAATTAGCTGAGACTTGGAAATGCATCAAGCTGTAATAAAAGCACAATGCTGTGATCAAGTGAGTTTGCAAAATAAGGAGGTTTTAAGCATATAGGCTAGTATAGGGTTCCCCTATGTATCATGAAAAGTACCCGTAGTTTAATTAGATGGTAAAATTTAAAAACCTAGGGACCCTATCTCAACTGTCAAAAACAAAAATGATTGCAGAATAGCCATATTACAGGAAGTAGCATGTCACGAGTTTGGTTGTATATGTGTTCAATATGATTAGCATAGTTTAGGAATTAGCAGTATATGACATTGAAGAAATGTTTTGTTTGACATCCTACACCTTTGATCTTGCCTTCCATGGATGCAACCTGTCTTGCTTGCATTGACTTGTTAATGAGCTAAGGAAAACAAGATTTTCATCGTTAGTAACATATTGACCTTTCGGAGTCTGTGTACAGAAAGAGTTTGTCAGGCTAGCTATACATCAGGTTAGGCTATTTATAAATCCTGTTCTGCCAATAACTTGATTTCTTTTTCCCTCTTCCAGCCTCATCATGAGGAGGAAGACCCAGAAGAGGATGATGCTTAATGGATATCACCTACCTATTTAGTGTACGTGGCATTATGATGGTATAGTGTTTTTACGTTGAAATTCTAAAACATGAACCATTAAAGGAATGCAGTTATTAAGAGTTCTTTTTATGTCTGAATGAGAGTAGGAAGTTATCAAGCAAAATGGGGGAAATTGGAACAGCACCACCGTCGGATGAGATAAACTGTTTATCTGGGGCCTTTCCTTTTCCCCTCCCTGGGTCTCGTTATTAGCGGACTTGCAATGTGAGCATGGAATATAGTTGGGAGAGTTTATATTTTCAGTAAGGTAATTGCAATTAACTGGTTTCAGCTTTCAAGTTGACATGGTTTTGGAGCCCGGCTTCTGCATGTATGCTGTCTCTTATATATATATACACACATTTTATTCGAACATGAAATTTCGTTTATATATAAATCATTACAATTGAATAAAAGTAGTAACAAAGATCCCATTTCAACTAAAGCCCAAAGAAAACGGTATATACGCTTGATTGAAAGTTGAACCATATTGTGGGAAACGGCTGACTGTAGGAAATAACATCAGTAGAATGTTGGGCGTCAACCACCAAGAAAAAAACTCTTGAAATTGGTGCGTTGGATCAGCCATCAACAATCTTGTCATTCTAGGAAAACCTGAAAACCTGAAAACATTAACTCTTTTAAACCATACTCGTACAAAAACGAGTTCATTTGGACTTGAGAAATCATTTCACTATGAATTTAAGAAAATTGAGTAGTCACAAATTCGAGAAATCTTTCCTCCTGGGAGGAGTAAAGGGTTGAATCTTACGTTAAATTTTTATTTCAATAATGGAGGATGGTCAACGAGGAGATGAGACGAAGGGGGAGGAGGGCGGTAAGTGGGGTGAGACGATCTGCAAATAGAAAATGAAGAATGGTAGAGGGTGGAGGCGAGCACTGTTATTGGCAACAAAATGGGTGTCAGACTGTCAGTAGCTTCGTTGGTGATTTTGAATGAGGAAACAATAAAAAGGAAGAAAAGATGGAGAAGGGGAGAAGAAAGAAGCCGATGGTTGGCCTTATGGTCGCCACTCAGCTAGTCGATGATGAGGGAAGGCAAGTCATACAATTATTCCTATCTATGCATATTATATCATCCATATGTATGTGTGAATATATATACATAGAGAGATAACATATGTCTAACTAGTATTATGTATGAGTATTGAGTATTGAGTAAAAGTTTTTCGATTTTTAGACTTGATTTAGTTGTTGTGCTGTTAGAGAGGAAATATGAAATTTTGGAAATCATGTAGAAAGGGATAAATGTATCACCTCCAAATGTGGAAAGTCCAATAATAAAAACACCAAAAATTAAACTATTTCTTTTTTAGCTTAAAACTTTGAAGTAATATCCAATGAGAGAGTAGTTAAAATGGCATGGTTGAAGTCTTGGGACCTTATGTTTGAGATTCACCTTAGGTAAACCATACGTGGGATTTTATTTTTAGCTTAATCTTGCCATGTATGAGTCTGTTTATAATTATCCCATTTAGGTTAAGTCTGATTTGTATAATGATTAGTTTTGTTTATAATAATTTAAATACATTACCATTTTGTTTGCCAATTAATATGATTGTACTTAAAAAATCACACATTCCTAAGGTCAATCTCCTCATCCATAACCAAGCGGAGGGCACAGTGCGAAGCCACTCAGAAAAGTTGACTAAGGAAACCAATTCATAAGCATTGCGGAGGAAACACAGGGAGGCAGCAATAACTATTGAAAGTTATTGAGCAATGTTTTCAAAACTTAAATTGAAATGAAGGATGAGATGAATGATGAAAGGTTTAAAATTGAAAAAAAAAAAAAAGGGTTAAAAACTGAGAAATGTCAATTCAAACCAATTTTGCACTAGGAAGAAAGGAAGGATAACTATGTACTTTGCTCTATGCATTAAGTAGGCTAGACTTCCCAACTTTCAAATGACAAACAATAGCAATTTGCAAGATTTTATAGATGGTGGTGACTGCATTGTTAATAATTAACCCTAAATTATATTGTCTACAAACATTTAAACAACAAAAGCTCAATTTATCTTATTATTAAAGAAAATTAGGATGATTGTATCAGTCTATTTTTTAGTGGTGTTAGAAACGGTGATTTCGGAACTCCATTTTCGATGATGAAGTCCATAAATATTATTCTTTAATATTTATGAAGTTAATATGAAGTTTAATTAGAATTTGTTTCTTTAATTTTGTTAATGAGATAGTTAATTCATGTACAAGTGTAATGACCCTAAAGTCAGTGATGTCGGAAAATGAGGTATTGGGACCTCGTTTTCATAAACCGAGTCTGTAAATATTTTTATTAAATATTTAAGGAGTTATTGTACAAGAGAATTGAATTTTAGATAAGTAAGTTTTGCCGAATTAGTGACTAATTAAGGTACAAGGACTAAATCATAAAAATCGTAAAAATTAATCACTATTAATTTTTAATTTTTAAAGGGATTATTTAATAATTAAGCTAAGATTTAAAATGGAAATGACCCATTTTAATGTTAGTGTGGACGGTTGGTGCAATGTTTCTTAATATTATGTTAAAATTTTAATTAAATTATATGTTTATGTTAAAAGAAATAATAAAACAAAAAGTACCATCTTTATTTCTCTCATCTTCCTCAACCGTTTAACACCAAAGAAAGCTTGAGAAGAGCTTCAAGAACATTCGGCCCTTACATGGTAAGTGTATATGAGTCTGTTTTTTATAAATTTTATATTTTTGAGATTGTGGCAGTTCAGTTTAGCTAACCCGTATGTTATTTTTTAAAATTGTTAAATTTTATAAAGGTTTTCATTGTTGAATATTGAAGCTTTTGGTCTTATTTGGTTAGATTTGATACTTAGATATGAAAAAGGACTAGTTTGTAAAGTGAAAATTGTTAGTTTTGAACTTAGGGACTAACATGTAAATATTTTGAAATTGACATGAAACTTATGTAATTATAGATAATATAGGGTCATAGAAGGATGAAATTGAAATCAGATTGAAAAATGAAGCTTAAATGTGAAAGTTATAATTGTTTCAGTTTTAGGGACTAAATTGAATAAAATGCAAAACTTGAGGGAGTAAACAAATAGATGAAATTGAACTGTTACATAACTATAGTAGGCTGTAATTGATGTTTGAAATTGATAATTTAATTAAATTATGATATAGATCGGGATTTAAACTAGATAGAGGATAATCACGGAAAAGAGAAAATTGCGAATTAGTCCCTGACACCTTATCAATTGTTGTTTTTGTCAGCTAAATTCATATGGCATAATAGTGCTTTGATTATTATGCATTTTATATTGTAAGAATGTATATAAATTCTAGTGAACTTTGGATTGCTTATAATTTAGTACAAAAGGGTGAGAATGAATTAAATTGAAATGGAATAACATGAATTTACAAGATGGAATTACTCCAATGAAAATTGGTAAATGTATCGTACAAATGGTTACAAGTTTATTTTGATGATTCTGAGATCTAACATTTGTTACAGACTCAAAGATACATGTGACACAGGTTTAGCTTAGACAAATAATTTAATGTCGTTTTATAGGTTTAGCCCAGACGGGTAACCTTATATGTATATACAACTTTGGCCAAGCTATCTAATGTGTCAATAAAAGTTTAGCTCGGATGGGTAACCTGACACTAATATATGTTCAGCTCAAACGAGCAACCTGAGGTCGTTTAAATGTTCAGTCCAGACGGGTAACCTGACCTATACATTACAGCTTTGACCAAGCTATTTGATATGTCGATAAAGGTTTAGCACAGACGGGTAACCTAATATGATTATATGTTCAAATCGGATAAGCAATTGATATATCAAAAATATTTGGGACATAGATTTATCTCGGACGAGTAATCTGATGTCGTTTAAAAGGTTTAGCCTGGACAGGTAACTTGACGTATGTTTGTATATTCATTCAGCTCTGAAAACTGAGGTAACAAGATAGTTGTGCATGATATGAATTTGATATTTTAAAGTGGTTAAATGTTGAATTGATTACGCATATAGTATTGAAAAGTTGATATTGAATTCAATTTAATTGAACTATTTAAATTACATTGTTGGAATGTGTTGAACATGTTTTAAGTAAGTTTAGAAGTGTACAAATGCACTAAAGGTGCAAACGGTTGGAAAGAGTGATTGTGAACTTAATTGACATGTTTATAAAATGTATATGAGTGAAATACATGAAAATAATTAGTATGGTGGTACGTGCTTGTGATTTGAATACTTTGATTTTATTATGCCTGGTACAAGAATGCTTAAGGATATCAAAGAAATGACATGATATGCATATTTGTATTTCTATTGATTAAATTGATATAAAATTTAGGTAAGTTAAGTGAAATTTAGTGTAACACCCTTTACCCGTGTTCGATGCCGGAACAGGGTACGAGGCGTTACCTAACTCAAACACATACTAACATACATTTCCGGTCATAAAAGTTCATTCAAATTTAAAAAATTTCAATCTTCATCTTAAAATCCCTAATATGAGCCTACGAGGCCCAAAACACACTTTAGAAACGGTTCGAAACCAAACCGAGTTCTTTAGAAAAACTTTGGAAAATGTCACTAATAATAGGGGCACACGCCCGTGTGGATGGGCGGCACGCTCGTGTGACTTAATAACATGGCCATGTTGAAGGATCGTATAACTCACACGGCCTCAGCATATAGGGACACACCCGTGTCCCGTGTCCGTGTGGATTTATTTCTCAATTCGAACCTACAGGGGTTTTCACACGGCCTGGCACACACCAGTGTCCATGGCCCGAGTCCCTCACACGGCCATGACACGCCCGTGTCTCGGGCCGTGTGCAAAAACCTTGACATTCGGTTTCTGACGTCAACAACGATTTAGGGTCACACGGCCAAGGCACACGCCCGTGTGCTAGGCTGTGTAGAAATTCTAAATTTTACGTTCAAGGTGCAGACTTTATACGGCCTGGGCACATGCCCATGTCCTTTGGCCGTGTCTTCTACACGGTTGAGACACACGGCCGTGCCTCAGCTCGTGTGGTTACTACTGGGCATTCTGTTTTACCAAATTAAGGTGCGGGGAACACTGCACGACTACACGCCCATGAGGGCGGATCAGTGTGTCACACACGACCTAGACACACGCCTGGGTGTGTCTACGTGTGGACAAAAACAAGGATATTTACCAAGCCCTTTCTGCCACCCTTACTTGCACCAACATAAGTCACATCAAATAACCTATTCATTCATGCATTAACGTACCAAATACTCAACCTTGCATTTTGCACATTCATGAAAAACATCATCATTTTTATTTATCAATAATGAGTAATAGCCATCATCCATAGCCTTATACAAAATGAATCAATCTTCAAGGCAAACCAACACATTTGGCCAAAACAATATGACACTTGACAAAGACCAAGTCCCTATACATGCCATACTCAAAATGATAAATCTAACTATACCAAATGTTCAGATTGATAGTGTGATCAAGCCTCCGACGTCCTTTGATCCCCGAGCTAGCTTGGCAGTACTATAAGAAAATGGAAAGGAAAGGGAGTAAGCATAAAGCTTAGTAAGTCGAATGTAAATAATTAACAACAATTACCATACATTATTATACTCGTAACATAGTCTAAACTTGCACATAATTCTCAAATGATTTAAGGCATAACTTACTCATTTTCCTCCTTACTAAACACACAACATAAATCGAGCTCATTTCTCATGAATTTTGTTTAGGTACCTGTATCACTTACAACTTAGTCGTACTTTTCTTACTTCTGACACAAGCTTTAAATTACCCGTTGAACCAGTTGGAATACCAAAGAATACTCGACAAGCCTCACACAAGAGAGTACGATGCCGATGCCATGTCCCAGACATGGTCTTACACTAGATCACATATCGAGGCCGATGCCATGTCTCAGACATGGTCTTACACTAGCTCTCGTCTCAATGCCGATGCCATATCCCAGACATGGTCTTACACTGGCTCTCGTATTGTGGCCGACGCCATGTCTCAGACATGGTCTTACACTAGCACACATATCATCGCCGATGCCATGTCCCAGACATGGTCTTACACTGGCTTTCATAATGTGGCCGATGCCATGTCCCAGACATGGTCTTACACTAGCACACATATCATCCAAATGTCATGGCTTGGATATCCAATCTATTCCTAAGGTTCAACCGGGAGTATATCACATTAAATTTCGTCATGCATATTTATAACAATAATCAAAACATTTTATGCAATATTAATTGTTTAATACATAATAGCAATAGATTTGTATTATTTACGTACAACTTACCTCGATATACAAAATATATGTGCGACTTGTTCGATTTAATCCAATAGCTTGGTTTTCCCCCGGTCTAAGTCCAGACTCCATTTTTCTTGATCTATAATGATAAAATCCACTCATTTAATCACCATATAAATCAAGACATTCCACAATTCCTACTCGTTTTACCCTTAAACTTTCACAAAATTACGACTTTGCCCCTAGGCTCGTAAAACGATTTTCATCAACTTTCCTCATTAAAAAAGCCTAGCCGAATCTATTTTAAGCTTATAGCAACTCACAAATCCAATTATTTCACACATTTACCACCTATTTTACAACCTTTACAAAAAGGTCCATTTTAGGTGCTTTCATGAATACCCCTTTCACAAAAGTTGTTTATTTAACAACCAAGTTTCATTTTCTTCCATAAAAATTCAGAAAAAAACACTAATGTTCTCATGAAAAAACCCTAGACTTTCAACCATAGTGCAAAATAGTCCCCTCATTAGCTAGATTAAGCTACAAGGGTTCCAAAAACACAAAAATCAACAAAAATGACCATCAAAATGACTTACTTGCAAGGGTGAAGAGTTGCTGAAAATTTTCAAGCTTCCATGGCTATTTTCTTGGGGAAAAATCGGTGGAGAGAGGAAAGATGAAAGGTGAAATCTTTTCTTTTCTTTATTTTATTTTATTTCATCAATTAAGTCACCTAATGCTACCAACTTTGACCAATTTTCATTTTTTTGTCCCCTATGGCCGGCCATCACTCTTTTAAGGGTCTATTTGCACATTAAAGACCTCCAATTTAAGGTTCTATAGATATTTGACACTTTTAGCTTGTAGAACAAAACTTTCGCAATTTGTGCGATTTAGTCCTTTTCAAAATTAAGCAAATAGTCACTAAAATTAATTCACTAAAATTTTTATACACTCATATAATCATGCTATAACACATAAAATAATATTAAAAATGATTTCTCCGGCCTCAAATTAGTGGTTCCGAAACCACTGTTTCGACTAGCCCCAAAATCGGGCTGTTACAATTCTCCCCCTTAAGGATTTTCGTCCCCGAAAATTTTACCAATAAAAAGGTTCAGATATTGGTCTCTCATAGTCTCCTCGGGCTCCCATGTGGCCTCTTCAACACCATGTCTATGCCATAGTACTTTCGCGAGTGCTATTCTTTTATTTCTCAATTGATTTACCTCTCGATCCAAAATCTTAACCGGCTCTTCACCATAGGTCATGTCTGAACAAATCTCAACCTCTGTTGGTGAAATCACATGTGATGGGTCAGAACGGTAACGGCGCAACATAGACACATGGAATACATCGTGAATCTTTTCTAACTCGGATGGCAAGGCTAATCGATAAGCTACCTGTCTAACTTTCTCAGTCACCTCATAAGGTCTAATAAAACGTGGACTTAATTTGCCTTTCCTACCGAGTCTGAGGACTTTCTTCCACGGGGATACTTTCAAAAATACCTTATCACCTACTTGAAACTCAATCTCTTTTCGTTTCAAGTCCGCGTAGGATTTCTGTCTATCCGAAGCGGCCTTCAGACAGCCACGAATCACTTTTACCTTCTCTTCGGTTTCTCTGATTAAGTCAACCCCGTGTATCTTATTTTCTCTGAGTTCGGTCCAATACAAGGGCGTTCGGCACTTGCGCCCATACAAAGCCTCATAAGGCGCCATTTTCAAAATCGTCTGATAGCTATTGTTGTAGGCAAACTCTACCAACGGTAAGTACTTTTCCCAACTATTTTGAAACTCGAGAACACAGCACCGCAACATATCTTCAAGAATTTGAATTACTCTTTCCGACTGACCGTCGGTTTGCGGGTGAAAAACAGTACTAAAATTCAATTTCGTCCCCAACGCTTCTTGCAACTTTTTCCAAAACCGTGATGTGAACCTCAGATCTCTATCCGAAATGATCGATAAAGGTACTCCGTGAAGTCTCACAATTTCAGAGACATACAAATCGGCCAATTTCTCAAGTGGATAATCGGTACGCACCGGTATAAAATGAGCCGACTTAGTTAGCCTATCAACCACAACCTATACAACATCTTTTTTCTTTGGCGTCAACGGCAATCCAGACACAAAATCCATGGTAATATGGTCCCATTTCCACTCGGGAATCATCACGGGCTGAAGTAAACACGAAGGTACTTGGTGTTCGGCTTTTACTTGTTGACAAATTAAACACTTTGAGATAAACTCTGAGATGTCTCTTTTCATTCCCGACCACCAATACATTTTCTTCAAGTCATTATACATTTTCACACTACCCGGATGGATAGACATACAACTGCTATGTGCCTCATGCAGAATTTTCCGAATAAGCTCACCATCTTTGGGTACACAAATTTTGTCTCGAAACATTAAATAGCCATTTGAACCAATCTGAAAGTCTGATTCTATACCCGTCTCGCACTGAGTTATCTTGGCTTGCAATTCTTTATTACCTTTCTGAGCTTTGCAGATCTCTTGTAAAAATATTGGTTTCACTCTCAACTCAACTAAAATCGAACCATCGTCGGTTACTAACAACTGAGTGTTCATAGCCCTCAAGGCGAACAATGACTTCCTACTCAAAGCATCAGCAACCACGTTTGCTTTCCCCGAGTGATAGTCGATCACCAACTCATAATCCTTTATCAATTCTAACCATCTCCGCTGCCGTAGGTTTAACTCCTTTTGAGTCATCAAATACTTTAGACTTTTATGGTCAGTGAACACTAGGCGTCTCTCGTCATATAAATGGTGTCTCTAAATCTTCAGTGCGAACACTATGGTGGCTAACTCTAAGTCGTGAGTCGGATAGTTTTTCTCATGTGGCTTCAGTTGTCTCGAGTCATATGCTATTACCTTGTCTTCTTGCATAAGCACACACCCCAATCTATTTAAGGATGCATCACTATACACTACAAATTTCTTTTCCAGTTTCGGTTGCACTAAAACTGGGGCTTCAGTCAACAATGCTTTTAGTTTCTCAAAACTCTGTTGGCACTTCTCTGTCCATTCGAACTTGACATCTTTCTGCAGCAACCTCGTCATTGGTGTAGCAATCATGGAGAATCCTTTAACAAACCGTCTGTAGTATCCTGCTAAGCCCAAAAAAGCTTCTAATCTCTAGCACATTCCTCGGCGGTTTCCAATTACGGTAGCTGATATCTTACTCGGGTCAACTCTAATTCCATTGCCCGACACGATGTGTCCCAAGAATTCGACTTCTCGGAGCCCAAATTCACTTTTGCTAAACTTAGCATACAACTGCTTATCTCTTAAAGTCTGCAAAACAGTTCTCAAATGCTCCGCGTGCTCACCCTCATCACGAGAATAAATTAATATATCATCGATAAAAACAACAACAAACTTATCCAAGTACGGTCAGAAAATACGATTCATTAAATCCATAAAAACGGCGGGAGCATTTGTTAAGCCAAAGGGCATGACCAGAAACTCATAGTGCCCGTACCTCGTCCAAAACATAGTTTTCGGTACATCTTGTTCCTTAACTCTCAACTGGTAATAACCGGACCTCAGGTCTATCTTAGAAAACATTGTGGCTCCTTTCAATTGGTCAAACAAATCGTCGATCCTTGGCAAATGATACTTGTTCTTAACTGTAACCTTGTTGAGTTGTCGGTAGTCTATACATAATCTCATCGACCCGTCTTTCTTTTTCACAAAAAAGTACTGGAGCACCCCACAGAGAATAACTCGGTCTCGCAAAACCCTTATCCGTTAACTCTTGTAGCTGAACCTTCAGCTCTTTTAACTCCAACGGTGCCATCCTATACGGGGCAACCGAAATAGGTGCCCTACAAGGAACTAACTCGAAACCAAACTCAACTTTCCTAGTTGGAGGCAATCTAGACAACTCTTTCGGAAACACATCCAGGTACTCACATACCATAGGTACGGACTCAATCTTTACTTCCGACTCTTGGGTATTCAACACAAATGCAAGATAGGAATCATACCCTTTTCTCATGTATTTCTCAGCAGTCATAGAAGAAAACAGTACAGGTAAGCTATCCAGTTCACCTGATTCAACCCGAATAATATCCCCATTTTCACTTTTCAATTCAATAAAATTTCCTCCACAATTTACTATCACATCATGAGCAGTTAACCAATCCATGCCAAGAATCACGTCAAATTCATCAAACGACAACAACATAAGGTTAGCAGGAAAATAATGACCTCTAATTGTCAAGGGACAATTTCTACATATTCGATCAACTAACACATGTTTGCCTAATAGGTTTGACACTTTTATCACAAATTATGTAGACTCAACAGACATATTCATGCTAGACACCAATTTCACACAAGCATACAAATGGGTAGACCCCGGATCAATCAAAGCAACAACAAAGATATCATGAAGAGAAAAAGTACCCGTAATCACATCTGGGGATGAAGCCTCTTCGCGAACACGAATGGCATAAGTCCTTGCAGGAGCTTTACCCTCTGATCTCATAGTGGAATCTCTAGGCGCACCTCTATGGCTAGTCCCACTTCCTGGGTTTTTTTGTGGTCTACCTCTAGAAGGAGCATTACTCGCTCGCACATCTTGCTTTCTGTCTTTCTCATCCATCTCAGGACAGTTTCAAATGAAGTGGTCTAGTGAACCACACTTGAAACAGCCTCTTTCATTTCCTCGACACTCACCAAAATGTCGTCTACCACACTGCGAACACTCCAGTTTATTTTGTCGAGCACTACCAATACTTGCAATAGAAGTGGTCTGAACCTTAAAAACCGAATACTGCTTACTCCTATTTCTGTTCGAGAATCCAACTGAAGCATTGGATCGAGTAGTAAACTCTCTCGATTTCTTGGATGAGGACTGAAATGATTTTTCCAACTGTCTTTTCTTCGAGTCACGTGACTCGATTTTAGCTTTTCTTTTCTCTTTGGCCAATTCTTCGGTCTTGCACGCTCTCTCAACAAGTACCACAAACTCCTTTAATTCTAGGATGCCAACTAATAGTCGGATGTCTTCATTTAATCCGTCTTCAAACCTCTTACACATGATGGATTCGGTGGATACACACTCTCGAGCGTATTTGCTGAGCCTTACAAACTCACGCTCATACTTGGTTAGCGTCATTCGGCCTTGTGTTAGCTCAATGAATTCCTTTCTTTTCTGATCGATAAACCTCTGACTAATATATTTTTTATGAAACTCTTCCTGGAAAAATTCTCATGTTATTCTCTCCCTCGGTACAACTGACACAAGGGTGATCCACCATTGGTAGGCCGAGTCTCGCAGGAGTGACACAACATACTTCATGCACTCCTCAGGTGTGAAAGACAGTTCATCGAATACCCTATTGGTATTTTCTAGCCAGAACTCTGCCCTATCTGGGTCATCATCTATATTTGCTCGAAATTCCTCGGCCCCTTACTTTCGAATTCTGTCTACCGGAGGTTTTTCCCTTCTAATCATTTCCACTACTTTAGGAGTTGTAGGGGCATGCTGGGGAATTGAAGGGGGTGGAGGAGATGGAGCGTTTGGGTTTACACGAACAAACTCCGAATTCCAGACATTCATCATATAGAGGAAGGCTTCTCTAGCCCCTCCGTCCTGACTCAGTGTCACGGGCCCACTTTTGACTGACGCGGTCCCTTCTGCGGGAGTCGGTGCATTACTTTCAACATCATCTGCCACTGCTACGTCAGGATCTATTTACTATATAAAAGAAACACATTTTAAATTGTCAGGAGTTGTCACACTATCATAATTAATATATGGCATGTATAGCTAGACTCGTACACACGCTAGGTTAGTATGAGAATCGACTAAACCATAGCTCTGATACTACTAAATGTAACACCCCTTACCCGTGTTCGACGCTGGAACAGGGTACGAGGTGTTACCTAACTCAAACACATACTAACATACATTTTCGGTCATAAAAGTTCGTTCAAATTTAAAACTTTTCAATATTCATCTTAAAATCCCTAATATGAGCCTACGAGGCCCAAAACACACTTTAGAAACGGTTCGGAACCAAACTAAGTTTTTTAGAAAAACTTTGGAAAACGTCACTAATAACAGGGGCACACGCCCATGTGGATGGGCAGCACGCCCGTGTGACTTAATAACATGGCCATGTTGAAGGACCGTGTAACTCACACGGCCTCAGCATATAGGGACACACCCGTGTCCCGTGTCTGTGTAGATTTATTTCTCAATTCGAACCTACAAGGGTTTTCACACGGCCTGGCACACACACGTGTCCATGGTGTAACAGCCCGATTTTGGGGCTAGTCGGAACAGTGGTTTTGAGACCACTAACTCGAGGTTGAAGAAAATTATTTTAATATTATTTGATGTGTTATGGCCTTGATATGTGGCTATATGAAAGATTTGGTGCTTTAATTTTAGCAATTGTATGCTTAATTGTGAAAAATGACTAAATCGCATAAAGTGCGAAAGTTTCAAATTTCAAGCTAGAGGTGTCTAATAGTTAAAGGATATCAAAATGGAGGTCTTTAAAGTGAAATTAGGCCATTAGATGTATGTTGGCCGGCCATATAGCTTAGGGGGACAGGAGCATTAATTTTTGTCAAAATTTGGTGACATTATTAGATAAAAATAAATAAAATAAGATGAATAAAAGAGTTGTCATCTTTTACTATTCACACTTCTTCTCCACCGAAAATTGAAGAGAGAATAGGGGTTTTTAAAGTTCAAATTTTCAGCTACATCTCATCCTTGCAAGAAAGTCATTTTGATGATTATTTTTGATGATTTTTGTACTTTTGGAGTCCCCAAAACTTAAGCTAGCTAATGAGGGGACTAATTTGTTAAATGGTTGAAAGTTTAAGGACTTGCCATAAGAGATTTTATGTTGTTAGCTGAGTTTTTATAGAAGAAAATGAATGTTAGTGAGATGAGAAATAACTTTTGTGAAGGGTGTTGCCATGGAAACACCTAAATAGGACTTGTTTGCAAAGATTGAAATTGTGTAATAAATGCATGAAATAAATGGTTTTGTAAATTGTTGTAAGAGAAATAAATGTCCAGCTAGGCTTGTTTAATGAGAAAATATAGTGAAAAATGATTTACAAGCCTAGGGGCAAAATCATAATTTTGCCATAGTATGAGGGCAAAATGGTCAATTTTGCCCAAGTAGAGGTTATGATGTATTATGATTATAAAATGATTGAATGGGTGAAAGTTTGTTGTTATAGATCAAGAAGAGCACGAAATTAACCTTGACTGAGGAAAAGGCAAGGTTTCAGATTAAACCGCAAATTAACGCATTTTGCACCGACGTATGTTTATGTGTAAACGATGCATCTTAGATACATATGTTGTTGCTTATTGGTGCATTGTATGATTGAGAACACTTACGATTTAAATAGATTTAATTTGGTAGAAAATGAATAAATTCCTTATGGATGTTGAATTAGACATGTAAGTGTGGAATATTATCCGTAGTAAATAATGGTGGGCTGTGTGCGATACCACCTAAATTATTCTTGTTGGTGGGCTATGTGCGATACCACCTTATTACTTATTCCCGATGGGCTGTGTGCGATACCATCGTATATATTATCATTTGGTGGGCTATGTGCGATACCACCGTAAATATTCTTGTTGGTGGGCTATGTGCGATACCACCCTGTTAAAGATAAATGGTGGGCTAAGTGCGAAACCACTGAGTGTTTGGTATTACTAAGAATGGCTTATTGTGAAATTGTGATGTGTTGTTTCATGTGATCATATGATGATTAAGTGCAGGGATGTATGTTAAATAATAAGAGCATTTGGTTTGTGATACGGTTGGAATGTGGTAAGAGATGAGTGAGTAAGCATGATCTTGGATTGTGAAATGTTCTTACTTATTGTGAAATGCTATTTATTGATTAGCACATGTTATGATGTTTATTGTTTACATGTAAACTTACTAAGCTTAAAGCTTACTCCCTTTCTTTTTCCTTGTTTTATAGTGTCAAAGAGCCGGTCGGGATGCGGAGATAATTAGAAGATCACCCACACTACTAGCTCATCTCGGTATATCTAGACTTAGTATTTTTTTTGAGTATGGCATGTATAGGGGCTAGACTAGGTGAATTGTTTTGTTATTTTGGCCAAATGTATGTTGGCTCCTTTAAAGATGAACTCTGTTGTATTTTGCAATAGTTGATGGCTCATTATTACTAATTTATGAAAAGATGAAGTTATTCATGGAAGTGTATGTTGCAAATTTGAGTTGCTTAGTGAATTATTGAGTTGGAATTATGTTGTGTGAGCTAGAGTGATGAAAAGAACTTGGCAAATAGCCTTGTTCTTGTCCACACGGGTAGGAACACGAGCGTGTGTCTAGGCCGTGTGAGACACACGGGCAGTCCCATGGGTGTGTGACGAGGCCGTGTGTCCCCTACATGTTAGTGTTTCAAGTCAGTGTCGACCACGGGCTAGTCACACGGGGGTGTGCCTAGGCCGTGTGCCCCATATGAGGTTGCTGACGTCACAAACAGAATGCCCAGGTTTTTACACACGAGCGAGGACGCGGGCGTGTTTAGGCCGTGTGGAGCACACAGGCCAAGAATACGGGCGTGTGTCCGGCCGTGTGAAAACCCTTGTAGGTTCGAAATGAAAATAAATCCCACACGGGTTTGGGACATAGGCGTGTGTGACCACACGGCCTGCCCATACGGGCGTGTCCCATTTTACACGGGCGTGTAGCCCCTATTTAGACAAAAAATTTAAATGCACAAAAATTCCCAGTGGGGTTCCGAGACCTTTCGTATGCTTGATTAAGGCCTCGTAGGCCCTTAATGAGAAGGTATTGATTGTAAACGAGACATGTTAAGTTGGGATGAAGTTTGATAGCTTAAAGTTGTATGACCAAGTGAGTTAAGCACGGTAACACCTCGTACCCGGTTCCGGTGTAGAATACAGGTAATGGGTGTTACATTTAGTGGTATCAGAGCTATGGTTTAGTCGGTTCTTGGACTACCGTAGCGTGTGTAAGAGTCTAGCTATACATGCCATAAGCGTATATTGATAGTGTGGTGACTTCTGACAATGCTAAACTTTATTTTATATAGTAAATGGATCCCGATCGAGCGACTGCTGATGATGTAGCTAGTAACGCGCCGGCTCCCGCGCAAGGGACTGCGCCTGTAGAGAGTGGACCCGAGACTATGGGTCGAGGAGAAGATGCTCGGGAAGCCTTTCTCCAAATGATGAGTAATTGGTACACGGAGTATGTACGAGCAAACCCTAATGCTCAACCTCCTCCACCCCCTCTTATACCTCAGCTAGTTCTTGTGGCTCCCCAAGGTATAGATTTAGTGAGAATAACCATGCCCCCGGTAGATAAGATTCAGAAGCAAGGGGCTTAGGAGTTTAGAGCTAATATAGATGTTGACCCCGAGAAGGCGGTGTTCTAGCTTGAGAACTCGATGAGAGTATTTGATGAACTCTCCTGCACACCAGAGGAGAGCTTAAAATGCGACGTGTCCTTGCTGAGGGACTCAGCATACCATTGGTGGAAAACGTTGACGTCGGTGGTTCCAAGGGAGAGAGTGACATGGGACTTCTTTTTGGAGGAGTTCCGAAAGAAGTATATAAGCCAACGATTTGTGGACCAGAAACGGAAAGAATTCCTTGAATTGAAGTAAGGAAAAATGACTATGGCAGAATATAAGCGTGAGTTTGTTAGGCTTAGGAAGTATGCACAAGAGTGTGTGCCTACAGAAGCTATCTTGTGCAAGAGGTTTGAAGAAGGGCTGAATGAGGATATTAGACTGCTAGTTGGGATTTTAGAGTTAAAAGAGTTTGTGGTGTTGGTTGACCGGGCATGTAAGGCCGAAGAACTGAATAAGGAAAAAAGGAAAGCCATGAGTGTGACCCGAGATGCGAGAAAAAGGCCAATGAGTAAATCATACCAAACTCAATCGAAGAGGTCCAAGGAAATGAACCCCCGGACGATAGCGTCAGTTGGACATTCACATCAAGATCGAGGTAACACATACTCGGGCTCGAGAGTTCAAGCCACTTCGATGGCAAGTGTGGGCAATCCGAAATCCAAACTGGAGTGTCCAAATTGTGGTAGGCAGTACACTGGGGAGTGTTGGGGAAACAACCAAAATTTTTACAAGTGTGGTTTACCCGACCATTTTATCCGGAATTGTCCAGAGAGGGAGGAGAAGGAAAGAAAGCAAGAAGTGAGATCAAGCAATGTATCTTCGAGGGGTAGATCACAAAAAAACCCGGGAGGTGGGACTAGTAGTAGAGGTGCGCCTCGAGATTCTGCTATGAGACCGGAGGGTCTAGCACCTGCAAGGACTTATGCCATTCGCGCTCGCGAAGAGGCATCATCTCCAGATATGATAACGGGTACTTTTTCTTCTCATGAAACCTCTGTTATTGCTTTGATTGATCCGGGGTCTACCCATTCTTACATTTGCATGAGATTGACATCTAGTATGAGTATGATTGTTGAGTCTACGAAAATTGTAGTAAGGGTGTCAAACCCGTTAGGTAATCATGTGCTAGTTGACAAGGTGTGTAGAAATTGTCCTTTGACAATTAGAGGTCATTATTTTCCGGCAAATCTTATGTTGTTGCCGTTTGATGAATTTGACTTGATTCTTGGTATGGATTAGTTGACGGCTCATAATATTTTAGTGAACTGTGGTAGCAAGTTTATTGAATTGAAATGTGAAAATGGAGATGTCATTCGGGTTGAATCAGGTAGGTCAGATAGTTTGCCGGTGATAATTTCAACTATGGTAGCCGAAAAATTATTGAGGAAAGGATACGAGTCTTATCTCGCCTTTGTGCTGAATACTCAAGAGTCAGAGGTAAAGATAGAATCAGTGTCGGTGGTATGCAGATATCTAGATGTGTTCCCGGAGGAGTTACCCGGATTACCTCTAGTTAGAGAGGTCGAATTTAGGATTGAGTTAGTATCGGGTACGGCACCTATTTCGGTTGCTCCGTATAGGATGGCACCATTAGAGTTGAAAGAACTGAAGGTTCAGTTGCAAGAGTTAATGGAGAAGGGTTTTTCAAGACCGAGTTATTCACCGTGGGGTGCTCCGGTACTTTTTGTGAAAAAGAAAGATGGGTCGATGAGATTGTGTATAGACTACAGACAGCTCAACAAAGTGATTGTGAAGAATAAGTACCCTTTACCAAGAATAGATGATTTATTTGACCAATCAAGAAGGAGCTACAAAGTGTTCTCCAAGATAGATCTAAGGTCAGTTATTATCGGTTGAGGTTAAGGAGCAGGATGTGCCAAAAACTGCATTTCGGACGAGGTATGGCCATTATGAGTTTCTTGTCATGCCATTTGGTTTAACGAATGCCCCTGCGATTTTTATGGATTTAATGAACCGATTCTTTCGACCATATTTGGACAAGTTTATAGTTGTCTTTATCGATGATATACTGATTTATTCTCGGGATGAGAGTGATCATGCAGAGCATCTGAGAATTTTTTTGCAGACTTTAAGAGACAAGCAGTTGTATGCTAAATTTAGCAAGAGTGAGTTTTGGCTCCGAGAGGTGGGATTCCTAGGACACATTGTGTCGGGTGATGGTATTAGAGTTGATCCGAGTAAGATCTTGGCTATTGTGGAGTGGAAACCGCCAAGAAATGTGTCGGAAGTCAGAAGCTTTTTGGGTTTAGCGGGGTATTACAGAAGGTTCGTAAAGGGGTTTTCCATGATTGCTACCCCGATGATGAAACTGTTGCATAAAAATGTCAAGTTTGAATGGACTGAGAAATGCCAACAGGGTTTCGAGAGATTGAAAACCTTGTTGGATCAAGCGCGATTTTAGTGCAACTTTGAGTCGGGCAAGGAGTTTGTAGTATATAGTGATGCATCATTTAATGGACTCGACTGTGTGTTGATGCAAGAGGGTAAGGTAGTAGCTTACGCATCGAGACAGTTAAAACCACATGAGAAGAATTATCCCACTCATGACTTGGAGTTGGCTGCGATCGTTTTCGCTTTGAAGATCTGGCGCCATTATTTATATGGTGAGAAGTGTCGAATCTTCACCGATCATAAGAGTTTGAAATATTTGATGGATCAAAAGGATTTGAATTTACGACAACGGCGGTGGCTCAAATTATTGAAGGACTATGAGCTAGCAATTGATTATCATCCGGGGAAAGTAAATGTAGTGGCGGATGCCTTGAGTAGAAAATCCCTGTATGCTTTGAGGGCCTTGAGTACGAGCTTAGCATTGTCTGATGATGGTGCTATATTGGCTGAGTTGAGGGTTAGACCGCTATTTATTCAGCAAATCTGTGAAGCTCAAAAGAATGATAATGAGATGCAAGCTAAGAGAGCTAAGTATGAATCGGGAAATGATTCTGACTTTCGGGTGAGTTCAGATGGTTGTTTGATGTTTCACGATAGGATTTGTGTACCTAAAGATGATGAGTTGATCCGGAAAATTTTACGTGAAGCGCACAGTGTTTATTTGTCAGTACATCCTAGTAGCACAAAAATGTAGAATGATTTGAAGCAATTTTATTGGTGGCCGGGTATGAAAAGAGACATCTCTGAGTTCTTGACAAGATGTTTGATCTATCAACAAGTGAAAGTCGAGCATCAAGTACCATCGGGATTGCTTCAGCCAGTGATGGTTCCCGAGTGGAAGTGGGATCGGATCACCATGGATTTTGTGACGGGGTTGCCTATGACTCTGAAAAAGAAAGATGTTGTGTGGGTTATTGTTGATAGACTAACGAAGTTGGCTCACTTTATACCGGTGCGTGTTGATTATGCACTTGATAAGTTGGCCGAGTTGTATATTGCTGAGGTGGTAAGATTACATGGAGTGCTCATATCTATTATTTCGGATAGAGATTCGAGATTTACTTTGAGGTTTTGGAAGAAGTTACAGGAAGCCTTAAGTACAAGGTTGAATTTTAGTACTGCGTTCCATCCGCAAACTAACGGCCAATCTGAAAGAGTGATTCAAGTTCTTGAGGATATGCTCCGATGCTGTGTGTTAGAGTTTGGAGGTAGTTGGGAAAGATATCTACCTTTGGTTGAGTTTGCTTATAACAACAGTTATCAGTCGAGTATACGGATGGCACTGTACGAAGCTTTATACGGTCGCAAGTGTCGAACTCCCTTGTATTGGACCGAGCTTAGTGAGAAGCAAATTCATGGGGTCGATTTAGTTAAAGAGACCGAAGAGAAAGTGAAAGTGATCCGTGATAGTCTGAAAGCTGCTTCGGACCGACAAAAGTCATATACAGATTTAAAAAGGAAAGAAATTGAGTTTCAAGTGGGCGACGAGGTATTTCTAAAAGTATCCCTGTGGAAGAAATTATTGAGACTTGGTCGTAAGGGCAAATTGAGTCCGCGATTCATAGGGCCGTATGAAATTACCGAAAGGATTGGGCCAGTGGCATATCGGTTGGCTTTGCCGGTAGAGTTAGAGAAAATACACAACGTGTTTCATGTATCGATGTTACGGTGATACTGTTCTGATCCTTCGCATGTGATCCCTCCATCAGAAATCGAGATACGATCAGAAATGACTTATGAAGAAGAGCCAATTAAGATATTGGCTCGGGAGGTTAAACAGTTGAGGAATAATAGTATAACTTTAGTAAAAGTGTTATGGAAAAAACACGATGTGGATGAAGCTACATGGGAACCGGAAGAAGCCATGAGAGAACAATATCTAAACCTTTTTACCGGTAATATTTTCGAGGGCAAAAATCTCTAAAGGAGGGGAGAGTTGTAACAGCCCGATTCTGGGGCTAGTTAGAAAAGTGGTTTCGAGACCACTAACCCGAGGTTGAAGAAAATTATTTTGATATTATTTGATATGTTATGGCATTGATATGTGGCTATATGAAAGATTTGGTGCTTTAATTTTAGCAATTGTATGCTTAATTGTGAAAAAAGGACTAAATCGCATAAAGTGCGAAAGTTTCAAATTTCAAGCTAGAGGTGTCTAATAGTTAAAGGATATCAAAATGGAGGTCTTTAAAGTGAAATTAGGCCATTAGATGTGTATTGGCCGTCCATATAGCTTAGGGGGACAAGAGCATTAATTTTTGTCAAAATTTTGTGACATTAGGTGATAAAAAAATGAATAAAATAAGATGAATAAAAGAGTTGTCATATTTTACTATTCATAATTCTTCTCCACCGAAAATTGAAGAGAGAATAGGGGTTTTTGAAGTTCAAATTTTCAGCTACATCTCATCCTTGCAAGTAAGTCATTTTGATGATTATTTTAATGATTTTTGTACTTTTGGAGTCCCCAAAGCTTAAGCTAGCTAATGAGGGGACTAATTTGTTAAATGGTTGAAAGTTTAGAGACTTGCCATGAGAGAGTTTATGTTGTTAGCTGAGTTTTTATGGAAGAAAGTGAATGTTAGTGAGATGAGAAACAACTTTTGTGAAGGGTGTTGCCATGGAAACACCTAAATAGGACTTGTTTGCAAAGATTGAAATTGTGTAATAAATGCATGAAATAAATGGTTTTGTAAGTTTTTGTAAGAGAAATAAATGTCCAGCTAGGCTTGTTTAATGAGAAAATGTGGTGAAAAATGATTTACGAGCCTAGGGGCAAAATTATAATTTTGCCATAGTATAAGGGCAAAATGGTCATTTTTGCCCAAGTAGAGGTTATGATGTATTATGATTATAAAATGATTGAATGAGTGAAATTTTGTTTTTATAGATCAAGAAGAGCGCGGAATTAACCTTGACCGGGGAAAAGGCAAGGTTTCGAATTAAACCGCAAATTAACGCATTTTGCACCGAGGTATGTTTATGTGTAAACGATGCATCTTAAATACATATGTTGTTGCTTATTGGTGCATTGTATGATTGAGAACACTTACGATTTAAATAGATTGAATTTGGTAGAAAATGAATAAATTCCTTATGGATGTTGAATTAGACATGTAAGTGTGGAATATTATCCGTAGTAAATAATGGTGGGCTGTGTGCGATACCACCTTAATTATTCTTGTTGGTGGGTTATGTGCGATACCACCTTATTACTTATTCACGATGGGCTGTGTGCGATACCATCGTATATATTATCATTTGGTGGGTTATGTGTGATACCACCGTAAATATTCTTGTTGGTGGGCTATGTGCGATACCACCCTGTTAAAGGTAAATGGTGGGGTAAGTGCGAAACCATTGAGTGTTTGGTATTACTAAGAATGGATTATTGTGAAATTTTGATGTGTTGTTTCATGTGATCATGTGGTGATTAAGTGCAGGGATATATGTTAAATAATAAGAGCATTTGGTTTGTGATACGGTTGGAATGTGGTAAGAGATGAGTGAGTAAGCATGATCTTGGATTGTGGAATGTTCTTACTTATTGTGAAATGCTATTTATTGATTAGCACATGTTATGATGTTTATTGTTTACATGTAAACTTACTATGCTTAAAGCTTACTCCCTTTCTTTTCCCTTGTTTTATAGCGTCAAAGAGCCGAGTCGGGATACAGAGATAATTGGAAGATCACCCACACTTCCAGCTCATCTCGGTATATCTAGACTTAGTATTTTTTTTAGTATGGCATGTATAGGGGCTAGACTAGGTGAATTGTTTTGTTATTTTGGCCAAATGTATGTTGGCTCCTTTAAAGATGAACTCTTTTGTATTTTGCCATAGTTGGCTCATTATTACTAATTTATGAAAAGATGAAGTTATTCATGGAAGTGTATGTTGCAAATTTGAGTTGCTTAGTGAATTGTTTAATTGGAATTATGTTGTGTGAGCTAGGGTGATGAAAAGAACTTGGCAAATAACCTTGTTCTTGTCCACACGGGTAGGCACACGGGCGTGTGTCTAGGCCGTGTGAGACACACGGGCAGTCCCATGGGTGTGTGACGAGGCCGTGTGTCCCCTGTATGTTAGTGTTTCAAGCCAGTGTCGACCACGGGCTAGCCACACGGGCGTGTGCCTAGGCCGTGTGCCCCATATTAGGTTGCTGATGTCACAAACAGAATGCCCAGGTTTTTACACACGAGCGAGGACATGGGCGTGTCTAGTCCGTGTGGAGCACACGGGCCAAGAACACGGGCGTGTGTCCGGCCGTGTGAAAACCCCTGTAGGTTCGAAATGAAAATAAATCCCACACGGGTTAGGGACATGGGCGTGTGTGACCACATGGCCTGCCCACACGGGCGTGTGGCCCCTGTTTAGACAAAAAAATTTAAATGCACAAAAATTCCCGGTTGGATTCCGAGACCCTTCGTATGCTTGATTAAGGCCTCGTAGGCCCTTAATGAGAATGTATTGATTGTAAACGAGACATGTTAAGTTGGGATGAAGTTTGACAGCTTAAAGTTGTATGACCAAGTGAGTTAAGCACAGTAACGCCTTGTACCCAGTTCCGGTGTAGAATACGGGTAATGGGTGTTACACATGGCCCGTGCCCCTCACACGGCCATGACACGCCCGTGTCTCGGCTCGTGTGCAAAAACCTTGACATTTTGTTTCTGACGTTAGCAACGATTTAGGGTCACACGGCCAAGGCACACGCATGTGTGCTAGGCCGTGTAGAAATTCTAAATTTCACGTTCAAGGTGCAAACTTTACACGGCCTGGGCACATGCCCATGTCCTATGGCCGTGTCTTCTACACGGTTGAGACACACGGCCGTGCCTCAGCCCGTGTGGTTACTATTGGGTATTCTGTTTTACCAAATTAAGGTGCAGGGGAACACATGACCGGACTACATGTCCATGGGGTAGACCATGTGTCACACACGGCCTAGACACACGCCCGTGTGTCTACCTGTGTGGATAAGAACAAGGCTATTTACCAAGCCCTTTCTGCCACCCTTACTTGCACCAACATAAGTCACATCAAATAACCTATTCATTCATGCATTAACCTACCAAATACTCAACCATGCATTTTGCACATTCATGAAAAACATCATCATTTTTGTATATCAATAATGAGTGATAGCCATCATCCATAGCCTTATACAAAATGAATCAATCTTCAAGATTGGCCAAAACAATATGACACTTGACAAAGAACAAGTCCCTATACATGCCATACTCAAAATGATAAATCTAACTATACCAAATGTTCAGATTGATAGTGTGATCGAGCCTCCGAGGTTCTTTGATCCCCGAGCTAGCTTGGTGGTACTATAAGAAAATGGAAAGGAAAGGGAGTAAGCATAAAGCTTAGTAAGTCGCATGTAAATAATTAACAACAATTACCATACATTATTATACTCATAACATAGTCTAAACTTGCACATAATTCTCAAATGATTTAAGGCATAACTTACTCATTTTCCTCATTACAAAACACACAACATAAATCGAGCTCATTTCTCATGAATTTCGTGTAGGTGCCTGTATCACTTACAACTTAGTCGTACTTTTCTTACTTCTGAGACAAGCTTTAAATTACCCGTTGAACCAGTTGGAATACCAAAGGATACTCGACAAGCCTCACACAAGAGAGTACGATGTCGATGTCATGTCCCAGACATGGTCTTACACTAGCTCACATATCGAGGCCGATGCCATGTAACAGACATGGTCTTACACTAGCTCTCGTCTCAATGCCGATGCCATGTCCTAGACATGGTCTTACACTGGCTCTCGTATTGTGGCCGACGCCATGTCCCAGACATGGTCTTACACTAGCACACATATCATCGCCGATGCCATGTCCCAGACATGGTCTTACACTGGCTTTCATAATGTGGCCGATGCCATGTCCCAGACATGGTCTTACACTGGTTTTCATAATGTGGTCGATGCCATGTCCCAGATATGGTCTTATACTAGCACACATATCATCCAAATGTCATGGCTTGGATATCCAATCTATTCCTAAGGTTCAACCGAGAGTATATCACATCAAATTTCGTCATGCATATTTATAACAATAATAAAAAATTTTATGCAATATAAATTGTTTAATGCATAATAACAATAGAGTTGTATTATTTATGTACAACTTACCTCGATATACAAAATATATGGGCGACTTGTTCGATTTAATCCAATAACTTGGTTTTCCCCCAGTCTAAGTCCGGACTCCTTTTTTCTTAATCTATAATGATAAAATTCACTCATTTAATCACCACATAAATTAAGACATTCCACAATTCCTACTTTGGCAAAATTATCGTTTTGCCCCTAAACTTTCACAAAATTACGATTTTTCCCCTAGGCTTGTAAAACGATTTTCATCAACTTTCCTCATTAACCAAGCCTAGACGGATCTATTTTAAGCTTATAGAAACTCACATATCCAATTATTTCACACATTTACCACCTATTTTACAACATTTACAAAAAGGTCCATTTTAGGTGTTTTCATGAATACCCCTTTCACAAAAGTTGTTTATTTAACAACCAAGTTTCATTTTCTTCCATAAAAATTCAGCAAAAAACACTAATGTTCTCATGGCAAAACCCTAGACTTTCAACCATAGTGCAAAATAGTCCCCTCATTAGCTAGGTTAAGCTACAAGGGTTCCAAAAACACAAAAATCAACAAAAGTGACCATCAAAATGACTTACTTGCAATGGTGAAGAGTTGTTGAAAATTTTCAAGCTTCCATGGATGTTTTCTTGGGGAAAAATTGGTGGAGTGAAGAAAGATGAAAGGTGATATCTTTTCTTCTCTTTATTTTATTTTATTTCATCATTTAAGTCACCTAATGCTACCAACTTTGACCAATTTTCATTTTTTTGTCCCCTATGGCCGGCCATCACTCTTTTAAGGGTCTATTTGCACATTAAAGACCTTCAATTTAAGGTTCTATAGCTATTTGACACTTTTAGCTTGTAGAACAAAACTTTCGTACTTTATACAATTTAGTCCTTTTTCGAAATTAAGCAAGTAGTCACTAAAATTAATTCACTAAAATTTTCATGCACTCATATAATCATGCTATAACACATAAAATAATATTAAAAATAATTTCTCCAGCCTTGGATTCGTGGTTTCAAAACCACTGTTCCGATTAGCCCCAAAATCGGGCTGTTACATTTAGTATTAGCTTACTAAGCATTCCGTAATGGTTACTTGGTTGCCTTTCTTTCTGTAGATCTTGACTTGTGGAATGCGTCGATCAGATCCTCAAGGAATTCACACTATCCATCTCCTGGTTCGGTAGACTTTTGATCGCTTGAACTCGATTATATGTGACATGTACTTAAGAGTGTCAAGTTGTTTGTAATGTTAAGCATGTTTTAGACATAGTTGATTTTGAGCATATATAGTGATGTTAATTTGCTCATGTTCATAGTTTTGGTATATTGATATGCATATATAGATAGGTAATTAGAATGAGTTTGGTATGCTTGAATCAACTTGTTATTTTAAATGGATGTGTGATATGAAACGGTATAAATAGGTGAAATGGTTTGGAATGATTCATGTATCCTTATTGTGATTTGGTGTCTAATGTGCATATTGATTTTGTGGATTGATTAGATGATTATATGATATGTTTTGGTATGAAATTGGTATGTTTTGAACATGTTCAAATGATATCAAATGCATTAGTTGACCTATTTGGATGATTAGTTTGAAGCAAGTACCAAATGGCCAAATTATACCGAAAATAGGTTTCTCATCCCGACGTCGATCTTTCCTCGTCGCAACGTCGGCCAATAGTTTGTGACTTCCTGAAGTCAAGTGGTTCTATGTCGTGACATGACATATTATTTGGCAATGTCACGACATGGAGAAAATCTCGTTATAACGTCAGCTTTGTATTTTTTGAACTTTGCAATTTGGTCATTGTTTGATTTTGGGTCAATTTTAAAGCTCATGTAAGCTTGTATTAAGCTCAGGAAAAGTTTAAATTTGTTCTAAATGACTTATGTTATGATAGAAAATGATTTCTGACTCGAATTATCCATTAAAGGTCTGTAACTGTTTTGTTTTGTACTGTAGTATTCTGTAGCTCAGCCTTAGCGATCAGGATTTGCTAACGGTGTTACATAGACAACTCAGCTGAATGATCAAATGTTGGATGTTGCTTAGTTTCTTCGATTATGTTATGTGTTAGGATACATGTTGTGAAGTAAGGTTGTACCAATATAAAGAACCACACCTGCCACAACATGATGTTTTAGTTGCCCATTTTTTACGATTGTATTTTTTTTATTTTGTAAAAATGGAACAAAGAATATCTACTTAAACTTGGGTATATGAACATTTAAAGTCTCATCAGATATTGACAGAAGGAAAACATTTTGTTCAAAGAATGGAAGATGAAAAAAAGTCTCATGTTATTTAAAGATTTTGGCATTATCTTGAAATACAGATAAGGAGGAAAGAATGACATTTTGATTTGAAAGTGTATTTGAAATTGAAAATAAGACATAAAGTTGATAAAAAAATATAGATATTAAACTTAGGATGGCTCAATAAAGGTGATGTTAGATAACATTTGCTAAGTGATTGAGATAGCAACGTGTGAGAGATATCTTAAGATGTACAAAGACAAGGTTGTAACTTGAGTGAAGGAGTTGGGTTTAAATCATTGAGTTCTTTATACAGAGTAAATTTTAGTGGATTTATTTTCTAAGTAAGGCCTTATAGAAGTAGATTAAGTTCGAATTACATAAATAATTTTTCTATGTTTTAAATTTTTTGCGGTTGTTTTAGTAATTGTGCCCACAACTCATCCCACAACCTAGCCAGACATACATTCAACTAGTATTTGAGTGAATTCATAACATATTTGATGCATATCCTATGTCTGACCAGTTCACATGGAAGCTATAAAGGAAAAGGATCAACAACTAGATCACTATTCCTAGATAGGCCAAACTACGTTTATTGGAAAGCTAAAATGAACACTTTTATCAAATCTATTGATAAAAGGGCATGAAAAGCAGTTCTAATAAGACGAGAGCCACTATAAACAATTGAGAAGACCCCCAAACCTAAAACTACTTGGACTATAAAGGAAGATAAATCAACAAATTACAATTTAAAAACCTTATATGCTATCTTTAATAGAGTGGATCTAGAGAAATTTCGAAGGATTTCTTAATATGCATATATAAGAGAAGCCTATAACATTTTAAAGGTTGCCCATGAAGGAATTTCAAGTGTGAATATGTCAAAGCTCCATAGATTCACCACCAACTTGAAACTTTAGGCATGTTTGAATCTGAATCTATTTTTTATTTTTATTTTAAGTTATATGGTATTGTTAATAAGGCTTATGCTTTTGGTGAGATGTATTTTTGAAGAAAAATATGTTTGAAAAGTACTAAGATCATTATCGGAAAAATTTTGGTACATTATTTCTCTCTCTTGATACAATATTGAGATAAATAATTAAATAAATTATATTATTCGAATTAAAAATTTGTATTTGATTGGATCTGAACCTGTAATACCCCTAACCCTTATCCGTCACCGGAATAGGGTTATGAAGCATTACTCGGACCTTTCGAAATCAAACACGATCATTTCATAAAATTTAGTATACATATAAAAAACTATTCATATAATACTCATATTTTCCCTTATATGGGCCATTGAGGCCCAAAATACACTTTAGAAGTGAGTCGAGACTAAACCGGGCACTCAGGAAATTTTTCACGAAATATCAAAATTTTCCTTAGAAACAGGGGACACACGCCTGTGTGGCCAAGCCGTGTGAAGACACGCCCACGTCTTAAGCCGTGTGGGCATTCGATGTGAGGCACACGGCTGTGTCCCAGCCCGTGTCATTACCCGTGTAACTCTCTGACTTGTGTCACACAGCCAACCACACACCTGTGTGTTAGGCCGTGTGCAAAGTGCAAGGGTCACACGGCCAAGCCACACGCCCGTGTGTAAAAACCTGGGCATTCTGTTTTGAAATTTCAAGGTGCAGGGGACACATGGCCAGATCACATGCCCATGTGTCAGGCCGTGTGTCACATACGGTTGAGACACACGCCCATGTCTTTGCCCGTGTGGACGAAAATAGGCCATTTCAAGGCCACTTTTCTCACCCTTTTTAATAACAACCTGCATACAACATTGAAATACACCAATATATCCCAACCAAGCAACCGATACAAGCCAAAAAATCATTTTTTTAACATAAAATGTTAAGCAAAGAAACTCAATTGCCTAAATTTACCAAACTAACTTCTTCATTGATATAGAAAAACCTACTCCTAGTTACATACATACAAACACACACACACACATATATAATTGTCATTCATATTTATACTTCAAGTTTAGCCCTTTTAAATCCATCCCTATACATGCCATATAAACCATAGGATGTACAACAAAATCTACCGGAGAAATCTGGATAGTGTGACCCGATGTGTTGATCCAATCCTCCGAATTTCTTGAAAATCTACAGAGAACATTAAACAACACAAGTAAGCTTAATGAAGCTTAGTAAGTTCGTTGGCTTAAAACATAAATCTTACCGAACATACTATAATAATTCATTTAAGTAAATCATTCATTACACATTGCCTGCCAATCACAACTTTAATCGATGAATTCACTTATTTGATCTCAATATCAATAATAACCTAAATTCTTCCATATTAATTCCATATAACACATGCCACTTCTTGTCAATCAAAGAACGACTTACGGATTTGAGTACATCGTAATCAAAAGCCTGAAGGCTACATAGAAACACATAAGTGCTAAACTGAAACCCATAAGGGTTGAAAAGAAGCTCATAAGAGCTAAACGGAAACCCATGAGGGTTAAACTGAAGCTCGAAATAGCTGAACTGAAACCCAGAAGGGTTATACTGAAGCTCAAAGAGCTAAACGGAAACCCATTAGGGTTAAACAGAAACTCATATGAGTTAATTGAAGCTCATGAGAGCTAAATTGAAAGCAAACGCAGAAGTTCGCAACAAATGCTGAACCTCGGTTTACTTGGGTAATTTTGCTGTCAATTCCTTTCTTGCACTGAACGACTGTACTCAATCCCGCGTTCCAATTACTTTGTATTTTCACTTCATTTCTCATAACTTTAGCAATAATTTTATTTTTAATAATAAACATAAATATAAATCATCAAATAAATATATAAACATTAAAATTTAACCATACAAACTTACTTGGGCTAAATAGTAGAATTCGTAGTAATTCGGGGACTACTCAACTAATTTCCCTTTTTCACGATTTTCTTCAGGCTCTTGATCTATAATATAAAATTATTCATTTATCAGCATCTAACTCAATTCTAATTCACTTCACAATTTATGTCCTTCAATTTTCGAAATTACACATTTGCCCCACCTTTTACAGTTTTTACAATTTAGTCCCTCATCAATTTACCCATCAATTAAGCTAATTTTTCTCAATTAACACTTCATATAATTATTTTAGGCTACCATACAGCCTTTAATATTAAGAATTTCAACACCAAATCCTAATTCTCAACCTTTTCACAATTTAGTCCTAAAATCATTATATAACAAAATTAAAGCTTCAAATCTATGATGCTTCATCATAAACATCAAGCACTCATTAATGGTAACTTTCAAAATCATCCATAGAATAAAAAACTAATGAAATAAGTAGTTGGACCTAATTGTAAAAGTCTTAAAAACACAAAAATTACAAGAAAAGAGCAAGAATTGAACTCACATGATGCAAAAATATGAAAAATCAGCTTAGAGGACCTTCAATGGCGTTTTTGGACTGAAAATTTGAAGAAGAAATGTCTAGAATTCAATTTGGTCACTAGTTTTAATTTTAATTTTAACCAAATTACCATTTTGCCCTTAGTTCACACTAGTTTTGTCTATTTCTTCTACCCAAATGCCGTCCAGCCTTTTAATAAGTGTATATTTTCCTTTTTGGACATTTCTTAATTACTACTTAAGCTATTTACTCAATTTAGCAAATTTTACTCCTTTTTAAATTTAGTCCTTTTTAGTTCATTAAGTACCCAAATGTTAAAATTTTCTAACGGAACTTTAATACTAACTCAATGACACTCCATAAATATTTCTAAAAATATTTATGGCTCGGTTTATGAATTTGAGGTCTCGATACCTCGTTTTCAAAATCACTTAACCTATTAATTCCTTATAAAACACAAATCACTAATTCAATAATCTTCCTAAAATCACATTTAACTCATAAATAATAAATAATAAAATTTTCAAACTCACTCGTCAGATTTAGTGGTCTCGAACCACTGTTTTCAACACCACTGAAAATTGAGCTGTTACAGAACTCGTCCTATTTATATTAACTGTTTCTAGTGTCATATGTATTACATGTGATTTTACATATCTAATATTTAATTAGTTTTTAAATATTGTATTTTAATTACAATAATTAACTTAAAATAATATTTCTTAATTGAATTATTGAATATAATTAAAACATATTAACTTATCAAAACAAATATTATAATAGAAAATTTTCAAATAATATTTAAAGTACTTTTATCATAATAAACATACAATATAGTTTTACTTTAGGTAATTAATGGAAAGTAACCTTATTCAAAATAATATGATGAAAAATAAAGGGTATAGTCACCAATTCAAAAGTTTATACTTAGAGTTCTATTTAAGTAATAACTTTATTTGAAAACTAGCACAACTCTTTTTAACTAATAATTGTAATTTAAATTCTAATTATTTTTAAAGGTGTAATTATCACAATTTCTATTAAATTATAATTATTTTTAAATGTATAATTATCACAACTTCTATTTTATTTTGACTTTTTAAACTAATAATTCTAAATTAAATACTATAATTATTTTTAAATGTGAATATAGTAATATGATAGAAAATAAAGTGTATTTTCAAAAGTTTTTCTCAACCCGTATTTTTATGTATATTGTATATATAGATAGAGATAAAACATTAACTTTCCTATCTGTAGCGAAGCTAGGAGGCTGGCAGGAGCCCCGGCCCCACTAAAATGAATTTTTTTATTTAAACCCCTTTATAATTTATAAAATTTTAAATTAGTAATTGTAAAAGTGTACTTAAGTCCCCAAAAATGATAAAAAATTGATTTAATTTATAAAGATATAGGCTATTAAAATAGTAAAAATTACATTTTTTACCAAAAAAATTTCTGGCTTCGCTCCTGTTTACCATTAGACCAAAGCTTTATTATAATTTAATATTTATATTTTAATTGTATTATACATATTTTATTAACTCTATCAATTTTAATCTATTTTGTAACACCCCTTAACCCGAATCCGTCGCCGGAATGGAGTTACGATGTATTACTAAGCAAATTACAACTCAGAGCAGACATTCATATTTTTTTTTATCAAATATAACACCTGATCGACATAAAATCAAACATACTTTCCTACTTATAATACATAACCAATTCATACTTTAAAAATTTAATCGTATAAACATTAATAATAATTTAACCATTTATTCAACACAACTAATTTACATCATATCATAACACATATACTATATAACTTCAATAGCCGAATCTTATGACCAAAGTTCATGACATTCGAATTCTTAATCAATCATCAATTCTATTATATTTCATGTATACCGCATACATAAATCCACCTATTTATAAACATCCATTTCAAAAGTTAAATACCAAACATATCAATCTATGTACTTATGCAAATTCACTCATTAAGCCAAAACAAAACATATAATTTAGCCTGTTCAATATCCATACATATAATATTAGCAAGCATTACCAATTAGTCTAATAATATCTTATTCATTACCAATCATATATATATACATTTTACATTAGTACTATTATTAATCATATTTAATCATGAATAGGCAAATCATGTTACACTCAAAACACATGTTCAATAATAGATTCAAAATTTCATATACCCAACCATACAGCTCCCTATTTAATCGGCTATCAAATTACCTATAAAATTTACATACTTGTCAAATTAAATCAATTACTAAGGCCGAACTTACTACCTCATATTTATCACATTTCGTAATCAATCATTGAACTTTTAAATAATGAACCACAATCAAACATATCGTAGATATATCTATTAGTCTTACTCATCATTAGCTGAATATATCTGCACATTGTTTATCACCTTCGAGCTTATTCACAAAATAAATTATACTTTATAAATGAGTCAATAATAAGCCAAAATCAAATCACATTCACTACATATCTTATTGCCAAAACATTTAACCAAGCACCATATTATATATCCATGATATTACTTCTCAAACAGATTTAAACCATAATCAAATATAATTAAACTCAAGCCTAGAAATCAAACTCATTAAGCATTTAACCATAAACATATAAACCAAGCTTAAACAAAATGAGCAAGCCATTTTCGCATGGCTTTATATACATGCCCCAAATTCAAACATTTCAACTAGACTATACATGCCATAAGTTCAATTTCAAACTTAACAGAATACCGAAAAGAGTTGATAGTGTGATAGGCTTTGCTGACGATCCCCGAGCTCGTAACGTGAATCCAAAATCTATAAAACAAAGATAAACAAAAACACACACAAAGTAAGCTATTTAAGCTTAGTAAGTCAAAAGCGAAGTATTATCAACCAGCTTAGCAAAATCAAATATACAAAGTTATATCAAGTAGTAAATTGTATACAATCACAAATAATTACTCAAATTTCAATATCAAAGTCACACAATATACCCTTTGGCCGAATACACATAGCTGAATAATTATACATTTTTCACATGTTTATACATTAACCTTGGTACAGTGAACTAAACATATAACTTACCTTTCTCTTTATAACACAGTTTATATACGTACCTGGGTTCTTTTAGTTCGAATTTCACATTTGGCCTTCACTTACACATGCCCGTTGAACCATTCGGAATTAAAAAGGATACGCGGATAGTCGAAAGCTCGTACAATGCCAAAGTCCCAGACGTGGTCTTACATGTAATCACATATCGATGCCACTGTCCCAGACAGGGTCTTACACGTAAACACAAATTGATGCCAACGTCCCAGACGTGGTCTTACACGTAAACACAAATCGATGCCAACGTCCCAGACGTGGTCTTACACGATAACACATAATGGATATCCTATGTCATGACATATGTATCCTATCTATTCCTAAGGTTCGTACGGGGCTTACGGACGTCGAATCTCAGTCGAATAAAGCTCAGAAGTTAGCCAAATCACGATATCCATATTCGGCCATAGCATATATAAATTCAGCTAATTCATTTTGATACATAACAAATACATATCTATAGTTATTTCAACATTTAAATGCTAATTGACTTACCTCGGATGTCCTCGACTATTAAATCGGCTACTCGACCACTTTCGTCTTTCCCCGATCAAATTCCGATTTCTTTAATTCTTGATCTTGAATCAAGCTTCAAAAGTGCTGAACCCTAAGCTTCTTTATTTCTTTTTCTTTTCTTTGTGTTTCGGTCATAAGAAAGAAAAGAGATGAACATGGCTTTTAATTGTTTTATGTTTGTTTTATTATAACAATATTATAATATATTATTTATTATTATAACCTTTATCATTAATATGAAAACTATATAATATTAGCCTAGTGCCGTCCACTATCTCCTTAAATAGGCTAATTATCCTTTAAGGACCTCATATTAAAAAGCCACTATCAAATAAGCACTTTACACTTTAATTTGTAACTTTTACATTTTACGCGATTAAGTCCTTTTATTTAATCGGACACCTAAACGACAAAATTAATTCACAAAAATTTAACACAAACAAATTCACACAAAATAAACACGGAAAATAATTTTAAAATATTTTTCAAACTCGGATTTGTGGTCTCGAAACCACTATTCCGACTAGGTCAAAATCGGGCTGTTACATATTTTTTATTTTAATATTGTAAATATTTAATGTGTTATTATTAATTACTTTCAAATAATACGTTTCATTATTTATTGAATGTTAATTTTAATTTAATATATGTATTATAAGTACGTAATTTCAACACGCATACACTTGTGATAGAATTTCTATTTGATATATTTAGGGTCCATTTGTTTATACGTAAAAGGTTTTACGGAAAATATTTTTTGCATTTTCCCGAAATGACTTACAGGTCAATATAAAATAAGCTCTTTTTTCTGTAAAATGACTTACCTTTTTTAAAAGCGTAAGCCATTTTCCGAAAAAGAGCTCCTCTATAGATAATTTTATTTTTATATAAAAATTAACTTAAATCAAACTTAATATTATTATATTGATAATACATTTTATTTTTATTTTTAAAATATTTAAAAATATTAAAATATTATATTTTTCAATAGTATTAAACATACATATTTAATTATTTATATTTAATCTTATAATAAATTATTAATATAATAAATATAATTTATCATTTTAATAAATTATTTAATATTTTAATTTTATTTTAATAAATTTTAAAAATAATAATTTTAAATAATATTATTCACATATTATTAAAATATTAAATATTAATATTTTAATAATAAATATTTATTACAATTATAAATATATTAATAATAAATGTTTTGTAATATAAAAGGTTAAAATATGTTATTAGTCTATGTACACTTCACAGATTTGCAATTTAGTCTTTGTACTTTTATTTTCAAGAATTTAGTCCATTTACTTTTTAAATTTGAAAATCAAGTCCAATTGTTGACATCGTTACATTTTTTTGTGTCAATTTTGTTGATGTCACGTTTTTAAATAAAAAATACTCACTTGGTAATCATGTAATTAAAAAATGACATTATAATGAATCTGAATTTAACATAATATTTTTAATATATGCAAAAACAATGTAAAATATAAAATTATAGAAAAAAATAAATTCAACTAAATAATAAAAAAAATAAAAAAATCTCAAATGTATATTTGTTTAATTAAAAATAACTTTTATGAAATATTTTTAATAAACCTATAAAACAATAAAAAATATTTTATACAGATTAATTTAAACACCAGAAAATATAACTTTTTCAAAAAAAGTAAATTATTTGTTGGAAAGCATGTTTGCGAAAACACTATAAATCTGTTGTGTAATTTTTTCCCACCCATGTGCTATATAATATAGGTAGGGTACTTAAATCTAAAATATAAATACGACGTCGTGGTTCAGCGAATCTGATTTATTTTGTTGCGGGAAGCAGTTTACAGAGGAAAATCGAAGGAAGAACGTTGGAAACTCAAAATCAAATAAAATCCCGGCTCCGTTAGAAAATCTCCGACCCAAATACCTAACGTTCGTTCGTTAATTACTCTCACAAACAAAAGGTAACCAAACACACTCTCTCTCTGTCTCTGAAAGTTACACTTTTTGAGAAAACATCCGAACTTTCTAGGGTTTTTGGGAATTTGGTTTCTGTGTAATTTCAATTTTTTTAGAAAATGCAAGTGATCTTTGGATTGGTGGAAATGCTTTTAACTTAATTTTCTGTTATTTTATGATTGGTTGTAGTGTGTAAGAAAAGACTGAATTTTTGTTTAGACAAATGAAACGAAAGAGAGGGCATAAGAAAGGAAACAAAGCTAAAGCCAATGCTGCTGCTTTGGTGGCTCCCAATGAGGCTACTGGCAATGTTGCGAGTGTAAATACTGATGATAATTCTGTTAATGATGATTATGAATCTGGGATGGAAGTTGATACTCCTTCATCTACCAGAACCGATCCGGCATTCAATGTCACCAGCGTAAATCCTGATAGCTCTGTGGATAAGGCCGTTGGTAAGTCCGTTGGTCGTGTTAAGGTGAAGCTCAAGACATCATCAAAAGTGTTGGAATCTGATGTCCCTTCGCAGAGTGATACTGATAAGAGTAGTCCAAAAGTAGGGTTTGAGAGACAAGGTGGGGTTTATGAGAAAATGGAAGACAGTGCTAATTCATCTGCAGAGATGAAAATGGGTGTTTCTAGTAGCGTGTCAAGGAAAGCTGGAAGTATCAAGATTAAGTCATCTAGGATGTTGGCTGGTTCAAATGCTGATAAGAGTGGTAATGTTATAGGAGAAGAACGTGAGTCTTCTTTCCAGAAAGAAGTAAAGATGCCTCGTTTGGGTTCTCGGTATAATAAGCAAGAATTAGATTCTGCTCTGACGGTATGTTGGAGGTTTAACTTTGTTTCCATTAGCATTTATTTTGTTTTGTCTCATCTTTTCATTGTGGTTTGTTGTTTGCTCTTCCTAGGTGATAAAGAAAGTGATGAAAATGGAAGCAGCTGCTCCCTTCAATGAGCCTGTCAACCCTGAAGCTCTGGGGATACCTGTACGTGTGAATAACAAGCTATATTTATAGCCTAAGGATATTAAAGTTTTCCAGCTTTTGCAGCAGTTTATTCTTTGTATTATTCTAGAGGTCTTTAGATGGTAGATAATTAATTATTTCTTCAGGTCTTGATGATCAATGCATTTGTAGTATTATGGCTATTGGTATTGTTCTCCTTAGGGAGTTAGTTAATATCTTAATGCTCCGTTTGGGAACATGGATTTCAGAATTTGGATCTGGATTTCATTTATTATGTAAATTGTAAGAATGAAATGCTTATGTTATAGACAAATTAGTTGAGATTCAATATAAAGTATATTAGAAAAGTATAAAAACATGGATTTATCAAATCCAAAAAGATTTTGAAAATTTCAATTTCATTACTAAATAGGCATCTAAAAAATCCATGGATTTTAGAAATGATCATGAATGTGACGTTTCTAGATATTTTACCACTCAATTTACAATATTTTTGAAATCCAAATCCTAATTCCCAAACACTACCTAAGAGAGTTTTTTTGTAGGGAAGCCAATACCTTTTCTATTTGTTGTTCTGCAGACTTGGATGATACATTTATGTCTTGCTGTATGCCATATAGCTTTCTCGTTCCTATTTCTTAGGTCTACCAAGATATGTCTATTTCTTTAATTCGTTTCTGTATCAAAATGAAGGACTATTTTGATATCATAGACACACCAATGGATTTTGGAACTATATGCAACAATCTTGAAAGTGGGGACAAGTACATGGATTCAGAAGATGTATTTAAGGATGTACAGTACATTTGGGATAATTGTTGCAAGTACAACAACAAAGGTGATGCTATCCTGGACCTAATGAGACGAGTGAAGAAGAATTTCATGAAGTATTGGACAGCAGCAGGATTATACACTGAACATTCAAAAGGAGCAAATGGTGAGGATTGATGCTGACTTGTGCTACCTAGCAATTGATGCATTTTCCTTTTTATTTTTAATACTGAATTTGCTTATGCATCTGTCATTTTTAGTTTCTGAAGGTTTTTAAAATTATGAATATTCTTTATCCCATCTATGAAGCTATTTACCTTTCTGATCCTTGTGTTAAAGACAAAACCTCGTAATATTGGTCATTTTTCTCATAAAAATTGTTTTCCTATGTGGAGCTGAGGATTTTTTGGTATCATAGACATGGCTGTACTAGAAGTTTTTATTTCCTTTGTATCAGGTGCTGAAGGGGGTGATGTTGAGGATTCCAGCCAGGGGAAAATGCAGATAAAATCTGGTCAATCAAAACTGAAAAATCGAAAACACGGGTATGTTGTCATGGGGTTTTCCTCTTTCTCTCTTCCGTACGATGGTGCTTTCTGGAAAGTTTCATCCGCATTAAACTTTTTTTTAAACAAAACATATATTTTCTGTATTTGCTTTTCATCCTTCATTTTGCAGAAGGCGCCATAAAAGCGATTGCTTATGTGCTATTTGCGTCTTGAAGCGACGCAAGAGAGAGCGTGAGGCAATTGCTAGAATGGCTAAAGGTCATTCTGGAGTCCTGGATCTCCAGCAAGAGGTAAGCTGCTGCTAATTTATTGGACTTGAAAAAACTTAGAGAAAAAAAGATTGTTATATTCTGCTAATTAGTTTACAGTTATAAAGAGAGGAATTAACACAATCAAGGAAACAATCCTTAAAAAACAGTAACTTCCTAAGAATCAGTGACTGAGATTAGTTTTTATTTACAAGGGAACTTCTAGTAATAAGGTAAGTTTTCTGTCCTTAATCTTAGGAATTCCAACACTCCCCCTCAAGCTGGAGTGTAGATGTTTATCAAACCCAGCTTGCCAATAAGTTCCTCAAACATGTTTCTGTTCAAACTTTTAGTTAACACGTCTGCAACTTGTTGTCTAGTAGGTAGGTAGGTGATCACTTCTCCTGAGTGTATTTTTTCTTTTATAAAGTGGCGATCTATTTCCACATGTTTGGTGCGATCGTGATGCACAAGATTATGTGCTATGCCGATATTTGCTGGTTGTCACAAAGACATCTTCATAGGCTCAGTGTAAGGCACTTTTAGTTCCCCATAAGTCTTTGTATCCAAACTCCTTCGCATATACCATGAGATAGTGCTCGATACTCGCCTGCTGCCTGCTGCTGCGTGCTACTGTGATTATTTTTGCTTCTCCACGTCAAGAGGTTACCCCAAACATAACTACAATAGCCACTTTGTAGCGTCTATCGTTAACAGAACCCGCGATGCTGCATCGGTGTAGACTTCCACATTACGGTTGGCGATTTTCTTGAAATGCGAGCCTTTACCGGGAGTTCCTTTTAGATACCTTAATATTCTATATGCGACTTCCAGATGCTTCTCCTCGGGGCATGCATGTCTTGGTGATAACACTCACATTGAAGGCTATGTCTGGACGGGTGTGAGATAGGTAGATGAGTCTTCCTACTAGTTTTTGATATCTCCCCCTGTCGATTTCTTCTCCATCCTCATCAATTCCCAATTTAAGGTTAAATTCTATAGGAGTTTCGGCTGGTTTGCACCCATCAAACCAAATTTCGATGAGAGATCAAGAACATATTTCCTTTGGGAGATGGAAATACCTGTTTGGGACCTTGCTACCTCCATACCAAGAAAGTATTTAAGATTCCCCAAGTCTTTAAGTTCGAACTCTGTACCAAGGAATTCTTTCAACCTCACAATTTCGCTTGAGTCATCTCCTGTTAATATTATATCGTCCACATAAACGATGAGGATGCAGCATTTTCCCTTTTCCGAGTGCTTGTAGAACATGGTGTGGTCTGCCTGTCCTTGAATGTAATTTCTGCTAGTCATAGCTTTTGCAAATCGGCTGAACCACACTCGTGGAGATTGTTTCAGCCCATACAAGGACTTCTTCAACTTACACACTTGGCCCTTGCTTTCTTCAAACCCGGGTGGGAAATCCATGTACACCTCCTCATTTAATTCCCCGTTGAGGAAAGCATTTTTTACATCCAATTGAGTCAAGTGCCAATCAAGATTGGCAGCAAGAGATAGGAGGACTCGAATGGTGTTTAGCTTGGCAACCGGTGCAAACGTCTCGTCGTAGTCAAGACCATAAGTTTGGGTGAAGCCCTTAGCCACAAGTCGAGCCTTGTATCGGTCAATACGGCCATCGGGTTTAAATTTTGTAATGAAGATCCATTTGCATCCTACTGTTTTTTTCCCTTAGGTAGATTCGAGACTTCCCATGTTTCATTGTGTTTGAGGGCCTTCATTTCTTCCATCACAGCTTGTCTCCACTTAGCTGATTCAAGAGCCTCTTCTATATTTTTTGGAGTTTTTACAGAATCAACATTAGTCGCAAAAACTTTGTAAGACTTAGATAAATTTCCATAGGACACAAACCGAGAAATAGGGTGTTGAGTGCAGCTTCTTGTGCCCTTTCTCACTGCAATTGGAAGATAGATGGATGGTGACGGAGGTGAGACTTCTGTTTCAGAACAGTCCTCGGTTAGGGATGCAATTGGCACTGCTGTATCAGTTTCAGGAGAACGATTCTGTCGGGAGTAAACCTGTATTTCGGGAACCTGTTTTTCTTGATCAGGGGGCTGTTGCACTTCGGTGGTGGTATTGTTATTGGGAAGGATCGTGCTAACTTCTTGCTGCACAGGGGAAACAGTATCTAAATCTGGGATAGCACCTTGGTTGTTAGGCTTGTTTGTGATAGTAGTGGTAGGATCATGAGGTATGATAAGGAGAGTATTAAGGGTCTCATCTTCATTGAAAGTCTCCTCCTGAAGATGAGATGCTGCAAAGTATGGTTCATTTTCAAAGAAAGTAACACCCCGAGAGACAAACATTCGGCGCAAGGTTGGTGAGTAACACTTATAGCCTTTTTGTGTGGGGGAATATCCAATGAAGATGCAGGTGTGGGCTCGAGGATCAAGTTTGGATTGATTTTGTTGATGGTTATGGACAAAAGCTTTGCAACCGAATATTTTGGCTGAAAGATTAGGAACACGAAATAGAGGAAAGGCCTTTAGAAGGGTATTTAGAGGTGTTTGGAAATTGAGGACCTTTGATGGCATTCGGTTTATGAGATATAGCGAGCGGTGAGGACTGACCTCTCCCACAAGTATTTTGTAACATTCATGGTGAACATTATGGCTCGAGCCACAGCAAGGAGATGTCGATTTTTCCTCTCGGAGATCCCGTTTTGTTGAGGAGTGTCAGGACAAGAGCTTTAGTGTATGATGCCTTGGTCAGAAAGGTATGGGCTTAGGACAGAGTTAAAGTATTCTCTCCCATTGTCAGTGTGGAGAGTATGTATGGTAGAGTTGAACTGGGTTCGAACCATTGAGTGAAAATTTTGGAATACTTTGGGTGTTTTGATTTTCTTTGAGAGATAGACCCAACAGACTCAGTGTGATCATCAATGAATGTTATAAACCACCTAGCCCCGTAATATTTTTCACTCTATTTGGCTCCCCATAGGTCACTGTGGATTAATGAAAATGGTTGGGACTGGATATATGGTTTTAATGGGTATGGCACACGGGTATGTTTGGATAATTGGCAAATTTCACACTTCAAGGAATTAATACTTTTATTTCGAAATAACAGCGGAAGATGTTTCTTCAAATACAAAAAATTTGGATGCCCTAACCTACGGTGCCATAACATAATCGTGTCCTCTTTTGAAGTGGATAGAGCCAATCCCCCTTGTGTGCTGTCTTTATTCCAAACATATAGTCCATCATCAACTTTAGCAGTGCCAATCATCCTCCCCGATTTCTGTTCCTGTATCACACAACCAATTGCAAAAAATTCAGCAAGAACTTTTTCATCCTTAGTAAGTTTACTGATTGAAAGTAAATTACAGGACAAGTTTGGGACATGTAGGACTTTATCGAGAGAAATTCTCTGTTATTTGTACTTCTCCTACTCCAGCCACAGGTGAGTAAGAACCGTCAGCTATGCGGATTCGGGACTTGTTATGACAAGGGGTGTAGGTGTGAAACAACGTGGAGTTACCTGTCATGTGATCGGAGGCACCCGAATCGAGTATCCAAGAGGATTGATTATTAGATTCAAAGGCAATGTTGAGGGCAGTACCTTGAGTGGCTAGAGATCCATGAGCAGTGGAAGTACCAAGTATCTTATGGAGAGTCTCAAGTTGGGTTTTGGTTAGGCGAACATCGAGAACATCATCTGCAGCAGTGGAGGATAACAGGGCAGTCTTATTATCCTTCTTTTTTTTTTTTTTCAGGATAGCCATGGAATTTGAAGCACTTTTCCTTTGTATGACCAACACGGTTGCAGTGGTTACACCATGGTCTGGTTGATCCAGAATCATTTCCAGCACGTAGTTTTTGTGGCTGTGGACCTCTGGAGATGAGGGCAGAGGTCTCAGTAGGCCGGTTGCCAAGAGGTGTCACAGGTTTAGGTTCCTTTGAATCTCCCATCATGACAAGACGGCGCTTTTCTTCTCTTCTAACTTTTGCAAACGCTTCACCGATGGTTGGGAGAGGTGATCTGCCCAGAATTCGGCCACGGACCTCATCTAACTCACGGTTCAGTCCTGCTAGAAACTCATATAGACGTTCATTGTTGAGGTGAGTCATAAACTTAGTGTGTTCTAAGCCTTCACCCCAATCTGCCTCATAGTACATATCCAGTTCCTGCCACAAAATTTTCAGATTGTTGTAGTAGTGAGTTACTTCGAGTATCCCTTGTCGGATATCCTTTAACTTAAGCTTGATCTCAAATACTTGGGAGGCGTTTCCAAGATCCGAGTAGTTTTCTTTGACTGCATCCCACGTCTTTTGCAGTTTTGAAAAGAAGATAGGTGCGGCTTATATGGCCTTCCATTGAATTAATTAGCCAAGCCATTATAATTGAGTTGTTGAGTTCCCAAGTGGCATAAGTAGGGTCAGCTGTGGTTGGTCGTGGAATTTCTCCATTGATGTACCCTAATTTGCCACGACCACGAATCACCATAAGGACCGATTGAGACCATTGCAAGAAGTTCTTCCCATCTAGCCGATGATTGGTGATTATAAGGGAGGAATTAAGTTCACCTTGAGTGATTCCCTGATTGACATTCTGAGTTATTTGTGATGTCTCAGTTTCAGATAGAGTTTCATTGACATCACCCATGGGAGGAGGACTAAACCGGAGGGATTTTTCGGAAGGGAGATTAGAGACGAGTGAGCAGGATCGAATGAATCCTAGAGCTCTGACACCATGAAAAAACTTAGAGAAAAAAAGATTGTTATATTCTGCTAATTAGTTTACAGTTATAAAGAGAGGAATTAACACAATCAAGGAAACAATCCCTAAAAAACAGTAACTTCCTAAGAATCAGTGACTGAGATTAGTTTTTATTTACAAGGGAACTTCTAGTAATAAGGTAAGTTTTCTGTCCTTAATCTTAGGAATTCCAACAGGACTAATGCTTAGGTTTAAGGCTAAATTGATCGGCAAAAGAATTACTTTTAATATTCTAAACAGAAGATTGACTTCTCTTTTCTGTTTCTTGATTGTAGGAATCTTCACCTGTTGGTAGTCCTTATGGTGAAGATTCATCATTAAATATGGATGAATCAGTGGACCCATATGCAGATGCTGAGGTGGAAGGTGAAGGAGAAAAGGTTAAAGGGGAGGTGTCTGAGCATCAGTATAGCCGTATGGAGGAGAGGCATGAGGAGGAGGAAGATGATGGGGAAGAAGAGGAAGAGGAGGATGAGGAAGAAAATGAGGTACAGACTATTGACAAAGATGAAGGTCAAACGAAAGAGCAATCACAGTTCAGAGATAGCTTGTCAGAGGAGCGTGGTAGAAAATCTCAGCCTGAAACTGTGGATAAGTCTGGTGCAGTAGCCCAAAACCAGAAAGGAATTACAACACAAAACGAAGAAGAAAGTAAAGCAGTTCAACAACAGAGATACAAGGTATTTGTGTCCCCCATTTCCCTTTTTTCCCTCCCCACCTTTTCTTTTTGCATCATTTGCAATGTACTCTGATTTCTAAAATGTAATAATCTATTCTGTTCCTCCTTCATTGCACAAACTTCATTCCTACTTGTTTGGAACATGGTTTAAACACCTTGTAAAGTTCTTGGCATAGTGATGTTTTAAGAGTTCAAGGTTTTTATTATGCATTTCTATGACATGCTACCATGTATTTTGGTCATGCACTGAGTTAATGGTGTTCATGTAATTACAGGAGGCTCAAGAAAGGCAACAAAGGTCTAAAATGTTGGAGAGCTTCCGCTTCGAGAATCCCATGCTTCTTAAATTATGTGGAGTTCTCTTTCCTGACAATAAGAAGTCTGTTTGGAGTGGCCGTCATTCATTGGTTCTGAATCGGGATTCTCAAACTAGTCTAGTTCATTCAGCTATCGAGTCATTCATGAAGTAGATTATGAGATTTGTTGCGGTTCTTTCCTTTGTCAAGAGGTATTTGACATAACCCTGGAAAAATCTATCTAGGTGAAATAGGTGATTTACATAATACCGTTGTAAATTATTAGAGGCTAAGCACACAGAATGCTCTGACACTAGATCTGATCTACATTTGTGGCTTACTCCTCTAATCTAAGTATCCTTCCTCTAATTCCTCCTTTTATCATATAACTATAGTCTTTCATTCTTGATAAAGTGTTAAAATCATTTTGTTCATCTACCTTTTTATGTTTAAAATAAGAATTCTAGGTGAGGAGTGGAGAACTGTGATATTAGTTTGTCATGTCTATTAATGTTTTGGAGTCTTGCTTTGAGAAAAAAAAATGTATGGATCAAATTTGGTTGTGTTTTTAGTTCATCTCATCAAACTTTAACCCCACAATTGTCAAATATAGTTGTGGCTGTTTACCACAAATATAAAAATTATTAAATATGATATACAATGTTAGTAAATTACAATCTCATACCTCATTAAGGTGAATAACAACTTCTAGAACATTAGCTTTAGTCCTAAATAAATTTATTCCTCCTTTTCTTCAAAGACCATTAATGATTTTTATTTTTCCCGTTAGAAACTTTTATTTATATAATTAATTTTTTTATACAATATAATTTCAAACTCACAAGCATTCATTTAAATTATAACGCAAGCACAATCTTATTATGGCCTTGGGATATGGTGAGCACCCTTGATTAACAGGCCTAATATTGGGGTTTCATCATTAAATATTATGTCATATTGCCATTAGTTAATGCATTAAAGACTAATTCTTAGATATATCATATTTTGTTTATGGTGTTGTTTTTGTAATTTTTTTAAAGATATATATATATATTGTGTTCATGTCTATTTATTGTATATAAAATTTTGTCAAAATTTTACTATTAGTAGTTGTATTATACGTAAATTGTGAATTTAATATTATATTGTAATTTAATTATTTTTATTTCCTGTGTTTTTTTAAAAATTGAAATTATGATCAAACCGTTAAATTTTGATAAATTTAATGCCACAAGTATATTATCGAACTATTTGTCATTTCCACTTGATATTCACAAAAAGCCATTATTATTTTAGTTAATCCATTCAACAACGACTATTTGAGTTTAGATTATTTTCAAAATTTGAAGAGTAAATGATCCCAAAAAGATCAAATTGAATTTTTTTTTTTTACAATTTACGCCATAATACGAAACAGTAACAAAATTTGACTTAATAGATTTAACTATTATCATTTAGATCAAAATTAAAATTAAATTAATAAAATTAAAATATAAAAATTAATCAGGATTGATAAATTGCATATCCTTGCATGTTTTGATTGATGTTGTAAATAATGTTTGCTCCTTGGTTAAGGCAGAAGATTGCTTGCCTGAAGTATGCTTTAAATGTTTAATTTGTTGACCAAAAAAATACAAAAAATAAAGAGAAAAGAATGTTCAAGTATTTAACTCCATTACCAGAAATTTCTTGGAAATGTACTTTCTTGAAAGAGTGATGAACTACCTATCCAAATAGTCTTGTTACTTATTACGACTGAAATTTCAATAAAGATATTTAAAATTACTGTATTCGTAATAGTTTTTTTTTTTTTTTTTGAGGGGGAATAGGCCCCATTTTAGAATCCGTCCCTGGACCAAAGTAGAGGCTCATGTAGTAGGAAACAACAGCTTGAGCATCTCATGATCATGGTAGGTCATACTTCACACGTCCAAGGTATAAACCACATGCAGGGGCCATTGGACTTGCGGCAGTCACTGTTTTTGCATTCAGAATTCTTTCCACTGAAATAATTCATTCGATTCAATGCATGAACACCGTCCCGGAAAAGAAAAAAAGGGGTTAAAAAACTCGATTAGAATAAACAATTGTCTGCATGCACATGAAAGTGAACATAAAATGAAAATAATACCATCAGAAGTTGTCAACTCTCCGGTGCCAACACATTTGAGAACACCAACAAGCAGTCTGACCTGCATGAAATCCAGCAGAAGATTGACATATTATATATATATATATGAATGATTGAACAGCTAATGTCCTACAAAGATTATTTATCAGTAAGACGAAGGAGACATCAAATAGAGATGAATGTTATTCAGTTGTTGTCTCCCTTGGACTAGGTTGAAAATTGTTGCACAAAGTAGTGAACTTAACAACTAACAGATGGGTCATCAAAATCATATATAAAAAAGGCAATAACTGAAACCTGGTGGTAAAGAAAGGAGCGTGCCCGTGCTGTTACCACATAGCTGCGATGTCTCTTCCTTATTCCAAATTCTTCAAGATTACTTTTACCATTATTCGTGTCTACCATATCGTCAGTATTGGAGAATGAATTAATGGGGAGCTCAACCTCAGGCTTAACAGAGCCTGTATGAGAATCTTTCAAGCTTGAATTATTCTGTTCCCTCTCTGTGATTGATGGGAAATAAGGAGTTGCAGGTACCTCACAGACGTTGAGTTCATCTAAAGTTCTGATTGGTGAGTTTGCCTAAACACACATCATCTTTGGGTAGTCAAGAAAACTAGGAAGATGGAAAAATAAGATTCTCAGCTGTTTGGAAATAATGTTTGTGTGATTATGTCATGTAGGCATACACATGCGTGTATGTGTACATCTACATTTAAAGCCCTGTAACACATATGATAATGATACTTTATGCACATGAGAAAAGTAACCACCTGGCAACCTGCTGCCCTGAAGGAACTAAAATCATAATGTCCAACAAGAACTTTGCATGCTTCCTACAAGTATATCAATTAAGTTCTCATTATTGGAGTAAATCAATAATTAAATCAAATTAAGGGAACACAATTAAAAAACAGACCCACCTGCATTGCATATAGATCTAGTTTCTCTGGTACATGCCATGCCCGCTCTTTTTCAAAGGTAGACAAAGGTTCAGAGCCAGAAACCAAGCGGTAAAAGTACCTACAAGATTATTTCTCACAAATTGAGATGTCTATCTTATACAGTTCAATTTATGAAATACAAGAAATCAAAATCACTGTCTTGCACTTTTAGAGCACCATAAAAAATCATCAATGTGCATCTAAATTGTACCAAGGGGTCTTCTTGCATATAGCATTAGATAAATAGGGTACCTAAAATATCGGGTGAAATCTGCTTAAATTGTACGAGCTGCACCTCTTAGAGGTGGGAAAATTCAATAAAGAACATATTGTGGTCAAGAATTACTATTTAAAAGAATGAATTCAGAAAAAATGCTTAGCATATGAAGACAAGCTGACAGAATAATTTGAATCCTAACATGCAGCAACTTGTTCCTTTTATATAATGTTATACTTGCCCAAGTCCTCGAGTGCCAAGGTCCATTTCAATACACAAGGAAAAGCCAAGAGCTGATTTGCATTCTAATTAATCATGATTCCGTGTAATTGGGGAAAAGGTTAAACTTGAAAGGTCCCAGAAGTAACATTTAACATCCAACAGAGAATTATAGCACCAAAAGTATTTGTCGGCTGAGCCACATGGTTAGAGTCTCCACATAGAGAAATGAAGATCAAAAAATACCTACGTGCGCTCCTGAGCTTTAAATCTTGCATGAAAATCATTTGGAACACATCGGACATCGATCACTGAAATATCACCCTCATTCTTCTAAGGTAAACCAAATTAAACAATGTGTTATTAGATACACAACACCAACATAATCAAGGTAAAAATGTTTTTTTTAAAGAACAAAGTTGGTAATCCTGGGTTGATGACAAGCAGTCGACTTATACATCTTAATGCATAAACTAGAAAGATCGTTAGAAAACACACCTGTAAGAAATGGTTCACAGCTCTTCTAACAACAGATGGTTCATGAGGCGGTAACTGCATTTTTAGCATAAGTAATTGTGCAGCAGTCATAAACTAATTTTAAATTAAGTTACTCGCAGAATACTCCAATAAGTAAATATTATGTGTAAATACTCACCACTTCACCAGGCTTTCTTTTGCTTATGCGTTCCACATCTACATGGCAAACATTTGATAAGGCATGTACACCAGCATCCTGGAATCGGGGAAAAGAAAAACTAAAAATCTATATGACATTCTCATAAAATAGTTTTCCAATAGCAGATTGGATAGTGGCAATGGAACTATTTGTCCAATTCAAGCAAATTAAAGTTGATTGTATACCTATAACTACAAGTGAGCTTCTTAGTAACATTACTGATTGACTTCATAAAGATTATTTGAAAAATCCCACACCCTTAGTTTAACCAAAATGTCAGTGCATCCCTTAATCCATGAAAGTAGTCCTTAAATTAAATGTTACTAACTAGCAATGGAGAAGATGATTAAAGAATATAATAACAGTGTAGTAAGCAAAAGGATGAAGACTTACAGTTCGACTTGAACAAAAGATCGAAACCGGCTGACCTATAAATTTATGAAAAGCCTCCTACAAAACCAAAGCATCAAAATTTACAATACCTAATTGTTATCTCAACCAGAATTTGTTTACGTTGCAATAAAACGAAACAAAGGCACCAAATCCAAGAAAACATAAATCTTAAGGTGCTATATCGATGATAATACAATTTGTAAACAGAATGCCATTGCAAAATTCGAAATGTCAGAGCCTTCCTTTTTCATTTCAGTTTCGCAATTAAAAAGAAAATAGAGACCAAGGTACTACCTCTAATACGCCAACGACTGTGCGGCAATTGGGCTGCTGCTGCGAGCCAGAGAAGCGAGTTCCGATGTACTCAATAGCTACTAAATAGCGCTGGATTCTAGGGTTTTTGCTCATGCTTAAGTCTTGTAGTTGTTTATCTTCTTTATCTTGGTCGGTGTGATCTTGGGTTTTAAGTATTTTAGAAGGCCTGGATTCAGTGGGACTTCCCGTCATTTCATTTAGTCTTTTTTCCCTTTTCTCAGCCTCCAAACAACAGTCCGAGACGGTAGAGTTGTGGGTTTTAAAAAGGGTTTTCAGTGACTTTGGACGGTATTTATACTGTTCCCAAATAGCAGCTTCCTTTTGGTACAAAAATGGCAGGTTTAACTTACTGCTATCTTTTGTTATTGGCTTGACCCTAATTTAAACTCACCTATATTGTTTACTCGATTGTGCATACGAATACCTGGTGAAGAAAAAAAAAAAAATCATGATTGCCCTTTCACTACAAATCCATGGCAGGAATAATAGTCCCTATCACTCAAGTGAGTCAGCCATGTTTGAGGTGAGTTTCAATTGGGAACTACATAAGCTGAGTGTTACATCATCCAGTCTCTTTCCAATTCTTTATAATATTTCAGTAATTTTTTTATCTCATACACATTTTCTTTTTAACTTAGAATTCTAAATCTTAAAATTGGACCTCGAACTTTGAGTTTAAATGGTGAGCCCTAAACTTGAATCCTTAATCTTAAATATTAAATTCTAAACTTTGAATTTGAACATATAATCTCAAGTCCCAAACTTCAAATCCAAACATTAAATCATGAATCAAAAAGTCAAGTTTAAAATTTAGGATTTAAAATTTGAGTTTGAGTTCAAATTTAAAGTTTAAAATTTCGAACTTAAAGTTCAAATTAAAAAAATTTTATCCAAATAATATATGAATGACATAGAAAAAATTGGGCAAATATCTCAATAATACCCAAAAAAATAAAAAATTACCGGATAGTACAGGGTTTTGGAAAATTGACCGGAAAGTGCAATTTTCCCAAAAACGCAGCGTCCACGTCGGCCAGCGTTTTTGGAGGAAAGCGGCCTAAAAAGCGCGTCCCGGGGAGCGCTTTTGGGGAAACACTTGAAAATTGAAATATAAAAAAGATATTAAAACTATAGTAAAAAAAATTAAATTACAAAAGAAAGAACATTAAACTCAATTTTATTAAATATAAAAAAAAATTATATTGCAAAAACTAAATTATCAATGAAAACTTCTTATTTATTAAATATACTACAACTAAATTAGAAACAAATAAAAAATAAAGAAAAATTCTTATTTATTAAAATATATTAAAATTAAATTACAATAAAATAAAAAATAAAAAACAATTTCTTATTCTATTACATATATTAAAATTAAATTACAATAAAAAACTTAAACAATTTCGATTTTATTAAAGATATTAAAATTAAATTACAATAAAAAAATTAAACAACTATTATTTTATTGAATATATTAAAACTAAATTAAAAAATATAAAATAAAAAATAAATTTTTATTTTATTAGAAAAATCAAATTAAATTACATACAAAAAAATACACAACTTCTATTTTAGTGAAGATATTAAAATTAAATTATAAACACAAATAAAAAACAACTTTTTTTATTCAAAAAATAAAAAAATCTATTACAATTTAAAAAAAAAAAGCCCACCCTAATTAATGTTGATGCGGTGGGAACCGGTGCCACAGGAGAGGCGGTCGGCGATTCTGTATTTGGATTCCTCCTTCGTCTAGCTTCCGTGAAGGGTCGTGGAACCTCTGGCGGGAATCGGGTTCCTCGTGGTGGGTGCAGTTACGGTTGGCATTGCGATGATGACCCACCTTGATAAAATAATGACCCGGAGGTGTTTGCATAGACCACGGCGGGGTGGCGCATCCATCCGTGCGGTGAAGGAGCATGGTAGAAAGAAGCGCTCCCCGATGGCGCCTCCTCTAATCCCGGCGTCGGCCTCACGATCGGTGGCTACTTGGGAGTTGTCGAGAACGGACTCGAACCCGCCATGCATTCCAACACAGGGTGGGACTAGGAAAAGGAAACATATATGGGTTAGGAGGATACATATAAGGGCGCGGGGTATGCACGGCATAAAATGTGACGCTGTGATGTCGGTGTTGTCGGTGGCCGATGGGGGCGGTGATTGTGTAAGCGTTGATGGGCCGGTGATTGTGTAAGCGCCATTCTTTGGCCCGTCTCATCACCCGTTCTCCTTGAATGTAAAGGGCCCGGCGTTCCCGCCGCTCGCGAATTTGCCGTTGCCTCTCTTCATCCAGACAATGATACGGCTTGCCATGGATTCTAAACCATGGCATGTACTCGGCACGCACGCTAACTTCGGGAACTATGATCGGTTCCGATTAGGTAAAAAGTCATCCGGTTCTCCCACGTCTCGATATGTTACGACCAAAATCTTGGCCAATCCAGGTGTCTTCGCTGCCAGTAAGTCCACTTTGTGCTCATCATCGAGCACCTCGGGAGAGGCACGGAATCGGTTGCGGCATCAAATTGCCGCGAGAACCCGATCCGATTGGTGCATCTCCACGGTTGAGTAGGTGATTAGCGGGACCTTAACGTGCCAACTGTTCGGATTTTGGAGGAACTCCTCGAATTCTTGCCGAATTTCGGGATCCTCATACGGTGTCTATTGAAACTATATTAACATTACCAAAATATTAGTTATATACATAATACTAGACACTACATACGAAATCTTGAATTATAATAACGAAATTGAAACTTACTTGTGATTCCGACCGTTGTTCCAATAGGAGCCGTATATCCTCAAGCGAGTTAGGTATTCCAACATGACTTCTCGGATGGTTCCACCTAATTAAATAAACTTTTAGCATGCAATTATACTATAAATCTATGACATAATTGTAAAATATAATATTAAATTTACCTCGTTATCGGTGGGAATGAATATGGTGGTCGAGTCGAGGGCGTAAAAATGGAAATCGAAACCATGCCCATGACTGCAGTAGTGATAGGCAACCTCAGATTTTTGCTTTACTCGGCGGCGTCGCCGCACATCTCCGGTATAACCTCGATATACTGGCGGACCCCAACTCAATTCCGTTTGCTCTGAAATCAACAAGTTTGAGGAGCCATCTCGGTGGGCGAGGTTTCTAGAGAGGTCCGACATCGAGATAGCCTCCAATTATACGAAGTATGTATGCGCGCGATACCGTATTCTTTCTTCTTGATCGAACCTTCATTCGGCTCGGGGAATGCGTCTCGTAACCAACCCATTTCGATCCGAGCTCCTTGAATTTTATCCGGAATGGCACCCGAAGCTCGTAGCATACGGCCATCCAATCGAGAGATGTTACGGTCCGGTGACTACCGACCCGTCCACCGTAATCCCAAGCGTAATTGCACATCTTCTAAGGTGATTGTACACTCTCGCATGGCGGATGGAAAGTGTGCGTCTCGGGTCTCCACCTCTCTATCAATGCGCTGATCAAAAGCGGGTCCAACTTGAACCCCGGCCTATCGTGCCACGTGCCAAAAACCCGCTTCCGCGAGTAATTCTCGATCAATGGCGATGGGGACCGGGCATGTTGCGAATATAACATTGCAACACCCGATCTCTAATTTATTTAAAAATTATAAAATTCAAAATTAATTAAAATTACATAATTAAAAAAATTTAATAATATTGAAAAATTAACATTCAAACTTACCATTTTCATTTGCTCGACGGCAATGTGCTTGTTGTCTAGGCGACGTAATTCCCGACCATTGTACTCAGATAAAGTTTTTTCAAAATTTCCAAAAATTGATATATAAAAAATTGATATATAAAAAAATTCATAAAGGGCTTTTTAAGTAAATAGTAAAGGACTATTTTGAAATTTCAGTGTAAATTTCAAGGACTTTGAGAGAAATTTGAGAGAAAATTGAGAGTAAATTGAGAGAATAATGAGAAAGGATTGAAGTGTGAAAAAAATGAAGGGTTGGGGGGTATTTATAGGTTTTTTTTTTTGACCGTTGGGCCTAAAGCGCGTCCATGGGGGAGCGCTTTTGGCGTTCCCCAAAAGCGCTCACGGCGTGGGCAGCGTTTTTGGGGAAAATTGCACTTTCCGGTCAATTTTCCAAAACCCTGTACTATCCGGTAATTTTTTATTTTTTTGAGTATTATTGAGATATTTGCCCGAAAAAATTACTAATATATTATTAAACAATTGAAAAAGGATATCAAATTTAAAAAAAAAAGTTATATTATCACTTTATTATATTATAATTAATAAATTGTTAATTATCTTTAATGGTATAATAACAAATTGACTTGATGGATAATAGTAATTTTTTATTTTTCCTTTTCCTCTTTTTCACTTGAACCTTGTTTTTTTCTCCCTCACAATCTCCAATTTCCTTCTTCTAAAAGCTTTTTTCAACCTCTTCTCTTCCAAGAAGTTTCTCTACACTCAACTTTCCCATCATCAACAACTTCTTATGGAACTGCAAATCCAAATCCTCCATGATGGATGTCCACCATTCTTATTACTGAGATCCAAAGTGCATGTTTGGAACAAAACCTCCATGGTGCAACTATTAATCTCGATATAGAATGTAGCAGAAATAGATTTCACGACTGCATAATGTGATAAAAGTCTTAGTTGATCAGCTTAAGTCTTGCCATATATCAAATTTATAAGGTTGTACTGTGAGAACAATAAAACAAGATCTAATATAAAACATAACAAATCAGGATCTATCATGTCGGATTATTAAGAATAAATCATAAACAAAATTAGATGCGGAAGTGTATCTGAATCCATTAATTTATTAAATATTTGAATTTTATGGTTTTTAATTTTCTAAATTAGCACACAAGTAATTTAGATCATGTGATTTTCTTTTTTTCTAAAGATGGAACATTAACCCTAATTTTTAATCAACTCATCATCAATTAGAAATTAATTACTAGAGCATAGAGGTGTTCATGGGTCGGGTCAGATCGAGCTCAACCAAAATTTTAGGCCAGTTTACTAGGACCGAGCTCAGCCCAACCCAAAAAATAGGCCTAAAAGTTTGCCCAAGCTTGGCCCCGGCTCGTATTAAATTATATATATTTTAAAAAATATAATACATAAAAAAATACTAAAAATATTAAAATAAATATTTTCCAATAAATTGAAAATAAATTAAAAAATAATATATATACTTAAATAACACTAAAATAAGTGCAACTTAACAAGCAAATGTCTCTAAAATAGTAACAAAATTAACAAGAAAATAATAACAAAACATTAAAAAATAGTAAAAAAAAGCAACCGTTATTTTTACATATTCGGGCCAAGTTGGGCTTGGGCAAAAAAAGCCTTACCCAAGGGCCGGCCTATTTTCTAAACAAGCCTTTTTTTTGTCCAAACCTATTTTTCAGGCTTATATTTTTACCCAAACCCTCTAATTTTTCAGACAGACCTTTGGACCGTGAACAGGTCTCTTAGAGTATCTACACATATTTGACCTATATTTTATTTAATAACTAAAGCCCAATAAACCTTAACCAAATTAGATCACTTTTAATTTGAGTTAATAATTTATGAAAGTGAATAATAACATGTAATTACTATTATTATATACGTGATGTCCATACCTTCCAACATGTACACATGTCAAAATTTTAGGCTATTCAAATAAAATTATTTCCATTTTTTATAAAGGCTTCTAATTTAAATATTATATAATAAAATATATAAAAAATAATTAAATCATATATATATTATAACAAGAGGAGCCTATGTGACATAGTTTATACATGCCATAGGTTATCATAAACGCAAATTCCAAATTGAAATAGAAAGATTCAATTAAAGATAATCAAATATTACAATATTTATTAAAATAATTTTTTTTAAAAAAAAAATAAAGCCCAAAGTAACTAAGGATTAAGCAATTTTCATATAGGTTATGATTATATTCCGTAAGATTTATTTAACTTATTTTTAAATTATAATTTAAAGTAGAGTAAAGATAAATATAATATTATAAAAATAAAATTTTAACAATTTTAACATTCAAATAAATTAATTTAATAATTAATACTCCGCATTCTTAGGATAGATGTGGAAAAGTAATATTATAATTTACATAAATAATATAATCTGTTGTGAATTGATGAGTGTCACATTTAAATATGGAATATAATACAAAGAAGGGGCGGGAGTGCATGCATGATGGATTCCTAAATCTAATTATTTTTGGGCTATTCCTAAACGTAAACTGAAAATTTTATGAAAGAAAATTAGAGATGAATGCTTTGCAAATAGCAAACTATATAAGAACAAACCCAAAACACCAGTAAAAAGGAAAAATACAGAAGTTGCTTAAAACTCATATCTCTTCATTTATTTATTTGTTTCAAAATTTTTTTTGAATGAAGGAGGAGGAGGAAGATGAAGATTGGGAGTCAAGTGAATGTCGAGCAAACTCCGATAGCATTTGAACCACCTCTCTCATGGTGGGACGTTCTATGCTATTTTCTTGTACGCATAACATTGCAATGAACAATAAGTGCATTGCTTCGTCTTTAGGCACTGATGTTAGACTCCGGTCCACGATGTTACTAACTTCTTCTCTTCGACAATTTGTCGATCGTTTAGCCCATTGTACTATATCTACACCTTCTCCGAATTCACCCACCGGTTTTCGTCCAGTGATCATCTCTAAAAGAACTACTCCGAAACTATACACATCACTTTTTTCATCTACTCTCAATGTGTATGCATATTCTGAGGTTAAAAAGAAAATAGCATTAATGTCAGGGAAAATAATTATTTAAATGAAGAGGGGAGAAGTTTGGTACATACCAGGAGCAATGTAGCCATAGGATCCTGCAATGGCGGACATGCACTCCGATGCACCTCCGTCCACCAAGAATTTGGCTAATCCGAAATCAGCAACGTGTGCTTCGAAGCTTGAATCGAGCAAGATATTATTTGATTTTACGTCTCGGTGAACGATTAATGGAGAACAATCATGGTGAAGATAGCAAAGACCTTTAGCTGCTTCAACTGCAATTTTGTACCTCAAGTTCCATCCGAGGAAAGCACCTTTCTTTTTGCCATGTAATGCTTCACCGAGGCTTCCATTTCTCATGTACTCATAGACCAAGAGATTGGTTTCCTTGTTGGAGCAAAATGCTAGCAACCTGACGATGTTTCGGTGTCTGATGTTTCCCAATGTTTGGATTTCGGCTCGGAAACCATGATCGTGTCGACTTGTGCCAAGGCCGAGAAGCTTTTTTACCGCGATTTCCATACCGTTAGGCATTTTGCCATGATAAACAATGCCTGCACCTCCTCTTCCAATCACATTGCCATCCTTGACGCAGTCGAGGATTTCGGAAATGGTGAATTCGAGGTTTTGGAATGCTGTCATCTTCCAAGAATTCGAACCGTTCTTCTTGAATGACTTGGCCTTGATGATGGCGGCAGTGGCAAATATAAGAGAGCATATTAAAAGGCCTAGTGCAAAGATTAGCTTGAAGTCCCTAGGGGCCTTTCTTGGGGTGCTTGTAACTGCAGAGAAATTGCAAGGGTTGTTGAGGAAAGAACCACAGAGTTGAGGATTGCCTGCAAAAGATGAAGCGTTAAAGACGGCAAACTGGCCGGACTCCGGCAGCTTCCCAGAGAAATTGTTGAAGGAGAAGTCGGCAACGGTGAGGCTTTTCATTGATCCAATGCTTTTGGGAATGCCTTCATTTAAATGGTTCCTCGATACATTCAAGTAACTCAGGATATGCAAATCGGAAATCTCAAGTGGAATTGAGCCAGAGAGGTTATTTAGGCTCATATCAAGGTATGTGAGATGAAAACAGTTCCCAATCTCTGGTGGGATAATACCAGAAAGTGAATTTCTACTAACATCAAGCTTCAAAACTTGCATGAGTTCTCCTATAGAAGGTGGTATAGGACCCGAGAATTGGTTTCCGCTAAGTAGAAGGATTTCAAGAGAAGACAAGTTGGAAAGTGAAGATGGCAATGGACCTGAAAGGAGATTGTTTGACAAATTGAGCTGGCCTAACTTAACAGGTTTAGACGACATGTTACCATTTTCAGCCAATGTTCCCGAAAGGTAATTGTTGTGCAACTCTGCTAAGTTTAGTTGGGGCAAGTAAATGAAGCCATTTGGAATGGTACCATTCAAGTAATTCTGCCCCAACCTTACTCTAGTGAGACTATAACATCTCCCCAGTTCTTCAGGAATGGACCCGAAAAGGAAATTTTTCATCAGGACCAATATCCTTAACTCATTCGAAGCACACAAGTGTGGAGGGATCGTACCGGTTAGCTTGTTGGACGATAAATCGAGCACTTGCAGCCTCCCGTTTCGACCGAGATTCTCAGGTATCACACCAGTAAAGTTGTTCATCCATAGCCCCAAGGTTTCTAAATTAGGCAAGTCAGCTACCAAATGTGGAATAGAGCCGTGTAGTGTGTTCATGAAGAGATTGAGAAGCCTGAGTTGCTTGAGATTGATGAACTCAGGTGGGATTTCTCCACTGAGTGCATTGTGGGAGAGATCAAGGTTCACCAAGTTGGTCAAGTTGCCTAGCTGCTTAGGAATTGGACCTGAGAGTAGATTGATATGCAGGTACAGAGTATCAAGCAACTGCAGCTTCCCCAACTCGTGAGGAATTGGACCATCCAATTCACAGCTTGAAAGATCCATGTGAACTAAATTTACTAAATTACCCAATTCTGAAGGGATACCCCCTTGGAAAACATTGTAATACCCCAAATAGATCTCTCTCAAGTTGACCAGGTTGCCTAACTCACCAGGAATTTTCCCATTAAGATCATTCCCGGCTAGTGAAAGATACTCCAACCCCACCAACGTGCCATAGCTTGGTGGGATTGTGCCATAGAAATAATTGCCACCAAGATCCAAGTACGTGAGTTTCTTCAATCCAACAACCCCAACCGGCAGAACAGCAGTGAAATTGTTGTTATAAGCATCAAACACTTCCAGGTTGCTGATGCTTGCATAGTTCCAATCCAGGTGACCATTGAACTGGTTGTTGGAAATGTTGAGAAACCGAAGGTCGCTTATATTGGCAATCTCAATGTTGCCAGTGAAGTTGTTGCCAGCAAGGGAGAGGTTGGTTAGCTTATCAAGCCTTGAAACCTGAGGTGAAACATAGCCGCACATATTCATATCTGTCAAGTCCAATGAAACAACTCGTCCCCCATAGCATTGTACGCCGGTCCAGGAACAAACCGAACTCGGATTCGAAGAATTCCATGAGCTTAACATGGGTTCAGGGAACTGAAATTCATTCTTAAGTGCCACCAAGACATGAAAATCAGCATGTAATGAAGCAGAACATGAAGAAATGGTTAGATGAGAGAGTAATGTGAAAACAATGAGAGGGAACATGTTTGGTTTGAGAAAATATGTTTCAAGAGGATTGAGTTTGGAAGGAGTTGAAGCAAAGACAAAGGGATTTAAGCCTTCCAACATTAAAAGATTTTCTAGAAAAGTAGGGAAAAGTGAAGGGAATCTGAGAAACTTCAAGTGTGTATAGGCTTAAAGAATCAGACATGTTGATAGAAAGAGTCTTGATATACAAGATAGAAGCTAAGCCTCTCCTTTTTTGCTCTTCCTCTTTTCTTTTCTTTTCCTTTCTTTTCTCTCAGAGAGATTGAAATTCTGCTAGTCATGGAAGGTGTTAGCTATTCCTTCTTATCTCTCTACCTTAAGCTTCTTTAAGTAAAGTGGAAGAAAAAGGAAAGACAAGGGATTTGTTTTGAAGGGTTTTACAAACTGATTGTGTCCTTAATCTATCTTTAAAATGAAATGGGAACAAAATTTAAATGAAAGAAGGAAAAAAGGGAGTTTCAGTAACAGAATTTTAAAGTTGAGATTATAGAGGAAGCCAAAAAAAAAAAAAAGGAGGTAAAGTTGATGCACTCTTTCCTTTATATGACAAAAAAAAGAATGCCCTTTAGCTTTAATCAAAACAATGATCTTTATTGCTTTGAATGAGAGATGATAGAATTGAAGTTTCAATCATTTTAAAATGGCTCAATTGCCCTGTTGCTTTTCATTAATTGACAACCATGTAATCCCATCTTGGTTTATCCCAATTATCAATGGAAATAAGTGGAATAGTAGTTAGATAGTAAAGCCTTGAGAATGTTTCAAAATCATGGGTTTTACCACAGCAATGCAAGGATCTTCAGATCAAAAGATTCCATTTCTTACTATTTCAAACTACTTTTTATTCTTTGGATTTGTTGCAGATCTGGGTTCTTGTTAGTTTTAGCATTAAACAAATGTAAATGATCAGAATCTATATATAATTTCTGTGATGAGTACAGGGGTTCTAAACTTCAAATCAGTTTCATCAGAAAATGGAGCTCAAATATTCTTTTTGACATTGGTTTCATCATCTTGATTCTTGCACATCAAGTTATTAGTGTTATATATCATAGGTTAAAATACGCTATATAAGTTTTTGTACTCTTCGAAAGTCGAGAATTTAGTACTTATATTTTTATTTTTAGGAATTTAGTACTGTTTTTTAGATTTCAAAATTTAGCCTCAACTATTAATATTTTGTTAAGTTTAAGTTCATTACAACGTCGTTTTTAATTACATAGCTATCGAGTGAGTGTTTTTTATTATTTCAAAATGATACACTAACAAATTTAATAATGTTAAGAATTGAACCTGAATTTTAAAATCTGAAAAGTAGATGAACTAAATTCATGAAAATTATAAAACTAGAGGGACTAAATTTTTAATTTTTAAAAAAAGTACAAAAACTTATATTTTAACCTATACAGTAAATATAAAAAATGGTTTAAATATGAAATTTAACCATCCTAAACTTTCGTCCTTAATAACTCTCTGCATTGCATATGAAGTGAACCATCACCTTAATTTATTCCAACATTTTGAATAACTTAATTATCTTAATAGAAATTAAAAAAAAACTGGCGGATAACCAAATTCAACAAAGAAATTCAATCAAACCAAGATAAAAGAAACTTGAATGATGCATGCATGGACGTCCCAATTAAAAGGGATTTCACAATAAATATCAAAGTTCTGTTAGTCTTAAACTCTTGGGTCTTCACTGACGATTGTCATGACAACGTGACGGCCTCATGAATCTCCTCAACCATAGGTTGGACTAGAAATAGATTTAAAGTTTAAAAGGCATAGATATATAAATGTTGTTCGAGTATTCCCATGAAGAGTTTAGACAATCTAGTGGTAATCTTACATAAGAAGCAGTAGAGTGAGATTTTCAATCTTTGAGTTGGGAACATGTGCCTGCAACATTGCAGGTCGAAAGGATTAAAAAAGATGTTGATTATTAATATATCATTACAATGTTTGTTGAATGATCAATATATAATTATGTTGCATGAAAGGAAGGACCATTGGAAGCTTTTTTCTCTCTCTCCAATTTCATTCTTGAACAATCTTTTTCCTTATCTTTTATTAAAAAAAATATTAATTCAATATGTCCTTGATAACTTGTCCTACAGAGCTGGGACCAACTGTATATATATTAATGTGCAAATTTGAGCTTTAATGGAAGATAGAATAGTCTTAAAGAGAGGGCTGAAAAGTAAAAGCAAATGTGTGTGTGTGTATATATATATATATATATATATATAAACCTGCTTTTGATCTTCCACTTGAAAAGAAAAAGAAAAATCTAGGACCCTCAACTTCACATGGAAAAGAGTGCTGCTGTTGTATTAATTTGAACTCAAATATCACCGTTATCTTTCATAAAAAGAAAAAACTATGACATACCATTTACATGGGAAAGAGTGCTCTTGTTTTGTAATAACTTGATGTTTTATTTTTGACTGTTGTTTTCCATTTCTCTCTCTGTCTTTCTCATAAAAATAGTTAATTGGCTGGCTCCAACTTGTGCTTGATTACTGCAACTGTTAATAAGGCAACCGATTTGAGCTTTTGAGGTGTCCCTATCTGACTTATCGATGGGGAAGGTGTGGCCCCTTTGAAGGGTCACTGTCCCTTTGGCTGGCCTATCTTACGGGCTCATGTGGTCACCCTCAATGTTATCCATTTGGTTAAACCAAAGGGAAATGATTGGTAATCCTAAGATTTTCAATCCTAAACCCTGTTAATTAGTTGCTGGTTTTTGAAAAAATCCAGGGCAAATGGGACCATTTGGGTTCAAATCACGTAAAATCTTTGCAGATTTGAGAAAAATTAAAAAAAAAAAAAAGTTACATTCTGAAAACCATAGTGGAAAACAAAATAATATATAAAATAAGATGAGGCAGGCAAGAATAAGGAAAAGAAGATTAAAATGGAAAGCAGGAGCAATAATAGTTGACTTTGCATCATAATAGAAGTGTGGCAGAGCATCTTGAAAGATAGAACCAGGTTCCATTTGCTTTCTCTGCGACTTCTTGTCAAACTTGATTCCATTCTACATGTTTTGTTTATTTATTATTGGGCGGCACTATACTTCACAATCTAATCTCTCTGCACATTTTCATACTATCAACTAATAACATTCCTTACCATTTCCAATTTGTGAATTTAGCCTTTTTCGAATTTGAAGTGTTGGATCAAATTGTTAATGTGTTCATAGTTTTTTTTAAGTTAAATTTTGTCATAATTTCTAAAAAATAGTGAACTTTTTTTCAACAAAAATATTAATTTTTTTAATGATGTTGGCCTGTGACAGTTTATATTATTTCAACATTATACTAATTTTCTTATATGTCACACAACAAATATTTTAAAATTTATAAAAATATTCAAAAAATGACATAAAATACATGTGAACCGTCACATTTAAAAATTTAATGTTTTAGTCAATATTTTTGTTAAAAACTACAATTTGACTCTTTTCGAAATGTTGATGATTATATTTGATTATTTTTAAAACGTTGAAGAGCTAAATTTATCATCATGCCTCAATTTTTTTAAACATGTCAAATTCAACGTGACATTTAATGCTCAAACTAATAGTGAGACTAACTAAAAGGCCTAGTTAATATGATTTTGATACTTTGAGGACTTGATTAAAATGTTGTGAAGTATGATACCAATTTATTATTTTTAGGACATCTGGTGGAATCTAACCCCAAAAATATTCTGGGTTCTTTTTCTTCTTTCTCTATCCCAATAACGAAGTTTCAGATATAAAATCATAGTACTGTCATAAAAATGTTTCAAAGTACAGCATGATGAAGAAGCAGTGGAGGAAGAAGAATGAAAATGCATATCCATGTCACCCTGGTCCCTTGCCGTGCATCAACACTCACAAAAATGGAGATGAAAAGATGACAACCTCAGGAGCACCAGTTTCCTGCTTTGTGGTACTCATTGAGTACTGATATGGCAATGTGACATGGAATTGTTGCTGTTTGGTAGCCATGATGATGATAAAGTAAAAGCTTGTTTTTTCTTACAAGGAAACCTGAATTAATCATCTTCTTACCTGCTTACTATTAAGGTAAACTACATTATTAGTCAATAAACCATGAATAAGTTCTCGTTTTAGTCACTTAATTACAAAAGTTTTAATTTAATCATTAAAATATTTGAAAGTTTTCATTTAAGTTATTGGGTTGTTAAAATCAATGATGTATGACTTTCTCTATTCGCACTGCCTACACCTATCAAAAGCTCTTTTTCTCTTTTCTTTTACATTTTAGTTTTTATCATAAAATAACTTTAGACGTCATGAGTTTTAGAACCAAAATTTAAACAACTTTTTTTTCCAATCTTCAACATTGACTATCAAATTAACTTGGATCTAAGGTATGTTCTCCTACTTGTCAATGAGTATTGATCCACCGTACCGGACGTCGAATCGTCGCTTGGAACTCATTGACAATTTCTTTTTTTAAAGAAAAAACTTAATAACACAATGACTTAAATAAAATCTTTTGAATAATTTAGTGACTTAAATAAAAACTTTCAAATAATTTATCAAATTGTAACAACTTTTTTAATTAAGTGACCAAAACAAAAACTTACTCATAATTTAGTGACTAATGGTGGAATTCACCCTTATTATTATAGATAAAGCAAAATTTAACCCATGGAGCCAAAACTTGATGATAATGAAGTCGTTGACAAAGTTAGAAATGGAGTGGTGCTAAAGGATAATGGCAAAAAGTAAAGTTTAAAAGATGCAGAGGGTCCAAAAGAAGAAAAAGGAAGGGAAGCAATGAACATGGGTGACACTTTGAGGTTAATTAAGGGTAGTAGACAACATAATTATTGTCATTTAATTATGAAATCAGTATAGGGGGATATAAAGAACACTACTATCCTTTTACTCAAGGGGCGCCTCAAATTGATGAAAATGAAAGCATGATCACAGACAAAGATCTTTGGAGGTAAGGGGGCTATCATGACTTTTAACTCTTTTGAAACACCTTTGAGCTTTGGCAATGCACCCTAAAGTAATAGTCTTCACTCTAATTAGTTGAATTAAAAATCGATAAATTCAACCATATGACAATATAAATTAAATTGGATTTGTAATTGAAAAAACATATCAGATTGCTATAGATATAATCTGTCTATTCAATATCGTGTTCAGTCACATATTGATTAATCAACGAAACAAAAATGAAAAACAGAGAAAGTAGAGAGAGATTTGCACACAGCCGTTTGTTAACGCAGTTCGGAAACAATCCTACTCTTAGTGAATGGTTTCATTTTGCAATTTATCCAACCACCTATTGGCTAAAGTCCAATCCACCCTTACACAAAGTTATAGCCTCAATAGCTAGTCCCAACTTGTTAGAACCACTCACCCAAAAACCTCACATACAAAGTTTCAATATCTCACAGAGAAAACCTAACAATAGAGTGCAAAAATACAAGAAAAAAATAACAAAAGATAACTTAATCAAATAAGCACATCAATCCTTTAAATCGAAGTATCTTTCATGCATATTGGCGGCCTATTTATAGGCTTAATATGGCAGTCTATTCCATTATCATAGTCTAATATAATCTCTTCTTCTTCAATAAAATAACCAAGATAGATAGGCTCCAATATTATCTCAAGATAAAATAATATTAATCTATTTAAAAACAACTTATAAATATATCAAAATAAGTTCAAAGGATAAGTGTAACACCCCAAACCGGGCCTGGACGTTATGGCCGAATCTGGCGATGTCACATGGTAGTGTGTTAGAAAACTGTTGAAAAACCGTAACTTTGCTTAAAACATTTTCCGTTTAGAATTCCTCATTATCTTTTATTAATACTAAAATCGTGATTCTTATTCAGTCGTTAGTTTTCAAAACATTATACGTTGCAGAAGCTTTTTAAACAGTTTGTGTCCTTGTGGGTATTTTGCTAAAACACAAGCATTTCTTTAAAAACTTGTATTTTACCTACCTCTAGCAGATATAAACATAAGACAAATATAAAATCTAAATTTTAAGCAAAAATCCATAGAGACCTTTATTACAACAAAAAATACCCCAAATTAAACTTTGAAAACCTAATTAAAGACGAAACAGTGAAAAAGGGTCGTGTGGCCACCGTTGTGTCCTTCGCTGCTCCGATCCTCTTAAGTCTGGGGATTACCTGTATAGATAAAACAGAAGGGTGAGTTTACGAAAACTCAGTGTGTAATCCCCATAAAAACAAGCAAACAGAATGCAATCATAGTCTAGGCCTAAGCCCATCTCAGTAACAATTTCAGTTTCAGTTAGGGCCTTAGCCCATTTCAATACAGAAGCAGTCATGCATTTGGGTCCTGACCTATTACAGTATCAATATTCAGTACAGTAACAGATATACAGTATCAAATCCTACCCAGCCAGCCTCTACACTCCAACTCCGTCCAACCCTAAACTCCATGTGGGGATATAATCAACCCACCCATCCCTACACTTCAATAAGTACCGAATGCGGCACTAGACAGTGGTTTGCAGCTGTGCTGCTAGTAAATTAAGCTTGAAACCTTTCAGTACACTTCCTCCGAACAATATAACCCCCACCCCAATGCAATGCAGTATACATATATGACATGCTAAAACATAATATCATGCATAAAATCAGGGCATACAGTATCAAATCAGTGGGACATCATCATGCTTAATAACATGCATAATTGTATCAGTCATACAGTCATTTCAGTCAATTAGGGGTCTAAGTAAGCTTACCTGAAACACCCCACACCCGGCCCACGAGCTTGAACCGGATCTGGTATGTTCCTTAAATAAATCGGTTTTCAATGTTCTAAATGACTTAGAGAAAATTTGTGTAATTTTAAAAAAATTGTTTTGGGTTGGGCTTAATTTGAAACCTATTTAATAAATTCTGGAAATCCAACTTAAATAAGGTGACAAAATAATTTTTGGGTTTATTATTTTAAAAGAAATAAATTTACTTATCTTTAATCAAACATAATTTGTATCATATTTAAATAAAAATAAACAGAATAAAGAAAATCCAACTGGGCCTTATGGCCTTATTACATCATTCAAACCCAAAATAAAGTACTAAAATTTCATAAAGTCCAAATTCTAAATAATTTCTTCAAGCGATGCATGGCCACCTTTAGCTCCCGCCGGCCGGTCCATTATTGCTCATCACACGAAAAATAATTCCCCAACGGGTGAGTCAACAGACTCAATGTGTACATAGTACTAATTTCCAACAAATCAGGCATACAAGTCATATCAATATCATGTTCATACAAAATAAAGGATGATGCAACCCAAATCCAAACCTATTTGTCCATCCGCTACACACCACCCGTACCAACTGCATACACCGCGGGGACTACTAAGTCGACCCTCCATCCGCTACACACCATCGAAGGCGATCGCTGCGATCGACGTGCTCATCGCCCACTTATGTTGTGTCATTAGACATCTGTATTCACCGGATGTAACGAAGTTACCACTTTTCACTTTATGTGACCGTAGTCACCACTTTACGTTGGTGAGACCGTAGTCATCACCTTCACTTTCTTCCTCCACAAATATCCCGAATGCCCCAATTATTTCATAACATATTTCACATACTTAATTTTCATTCATGTTACTAATCACATGTTCAAAATATATCACATTCACAATCCTATCAAAAGTAGGAAACGTGCACTGGTACTCCTTACCACATTTGTGGTGCTTAGCCACATTCACATACTGTTACATATTTATATATTTAATGATTGCCATGCAATTTATTGAAAGTTAGTAAGAGTACACACCTTTTTCGCTTAATAGTTTCGTGAATTCCCGTAGAGAGTGATCTACCGATCTAGATCTTTCACTCCTATATTGGCCATTAATTAAAACATATAAATAAACCTATTTGGTCTTAAAACCAAATCCTACTAGAAGTAGAATTACTTACCTAGTTGCCGAATTGATTTAATCAAGTCCCAACAGTTGCTAGAATTCCTCTTCCTTGAAATCGGCTAATACTAGGTATGTAACCATGTCGGTTTCGGTTTTTGAAATAATGGAAAACACTTAAACAAATTATGCCTTGGCCGAATATCCCTTACCTTATGATGGGATTCCAAATCGAAGAGGATTCCTTCATAAAGCTGTTGAAATCCTATAACCGTGTTAGATTAGATCTAACTTTGAAAACGTGAATCATAATCTTTAACCACATATTTATATTTATAATCCTTACCTTAGATCCTTAGATTTCCGAAAGATCCCCTTTTGATGTTGTGGATGATTGCCTCTTTCTTAGAATCCACAAAGATTGACTTTTAACAAGAGAACGGAGAAGAAAATAGAAGAAAAGAGAGGGATTTTTGCTTAATGAAAATTCGGCGAGAGAGGGTTTTGCCTAGGAGAAATTTCGCAGAGAGGAAGAGGAGCAAGTGTTGATGAGTAGCCCTCCTGTCCTCCTTTTATAGCCAAAGTTATCAGCCTAGGAGTCCTTTACTTGGCCACCACTCCTCTTTTGATAATATTATCTCATTTATTTAAAAGATAAAAGCCTTTAATCCATCAATTATCTCCTTAATTATCTCATTAGAAAATAATCCTTTATTTATCTCTTATTATTCACATATTTATGTGAATAAAACTCCTTTATTTATCTCTTATTATTCACATATTTATGTGAATAAAACTCCTTTATTTATCTCTTATTATTCACATATTTATGTGAATAAAACTCCTTTATTTATCTCTTATTATTCACATATTTATGTGAATAAAACTCCTTTATTTATCTCTTATTATTCACATATTTATGTGAATAAAACTCCTTTATTTCTCTCATATATCCAAGTTTCCCGAAAATGTTCAAGTTTCCATTTTGGATCATTTCCAAAAATGTTTAGGTTTCCAAAATGTCTAAGTTTCCAAAAATGTCCATTTCCATTTCCATTTTCATTTCCATCTCCATTTTCATTTCCATTTTCATTTCCATTTTCATTTTCATTCATTTCTAGGTTTCCAAAAGTATCAAAAATTTATTCATAATACTTAAGACTTGTCATTTCATACAATTGATCTGAAAAATGCATAGGCCCTTCCTAGGATGTTACAGTTCTACCCCCTTAAATAAAATTTCGTCCTCGAAATTTCCTAACTAAACAGATTGAGGGTATTGTTTGTTGCCGCATTGTCTCTTCTGGCTCCCACGAAGCTTCTTCCGATCCATGATTGCGCCATAACACCTTGACTAAAGGCACCGACTTCTTTCGTAGTGCTTTCACGTCACGTTCCAAGATCTGAATCGGCTCCTCCTCGTAGGATAGATCTGGCCTTAACTCCACTTCTTCAACAGGTACCACATGAGACGGATCCGATCGATAGCGACGTAGCATGGACACATGAAATACGTCGTGCATTTGATGCAACTCTGGTGGTAACTCCAATTGGTATGCCAGCGCCCAACTCGCTTCAAGATTTGATAGGGCCCTATAAACCTTGGGCTTAGCTTTCCTTTGCGACCGAACCGCATAACCTTCTTCCAAGGTGAGACCTTTAGAAACACTTGGTCTCCTACTTCAAACTCAATTTCTTTCTTCTTAAGGTGCGTCGACGACTTCTGTCTCATCGAAGCTTCTTTCAACCGTGCGAATTAATTCCACCTTCTCCTCGGTTCCGCCACTAACTCTGGACCCAAAACGCGGCGTTCTCCTAACTCGGTCCAACAAGTTGGTGTTCTACATTTCCTTCCATACAATGCTTCGTATGGTGCCATCCGAATGCTTGCACGATAGCATTGTTGTTGTAGGCGAACTCGGCTAGAGGCAAGTAATCTTCCCAACTTCCTCGAAATCCATCACACGATCTCTTAGCATATCTTCCAACACTTGTATAACCTGCTCGATCGCCCGTCGATTGTGGATGAAAAGCCGTAGTGAAGTCTAGCTTAGTGCCTAATGCTTGATGAAGTGCTTTCCAAAATCGAGACGTAAACCTTGGGTCTCTATCGGAGATGATCGACATCGGTACCCCGTGTAGCCTCACGATCTCCGCCACATATAACTTGGCTAACTTTTGAAGGGAATAGTCGATCCTCACAGGGATAAAATGTGCGGACTTGGTCAAACGGTCCACTATCACCCATACCGAGTCCTTCTTAGTGGGCGTAATGGGGAAGCCCACTAACTAAGTCCATGGTAATTCTTTCCCACTTCCATTGGGGAATCTCAATTGGTTGAAGCAATCCTGATGGGACTTGGTGTTCAGCCTTTACTTGCTGACATGTCAAACATTTCCCCACAAATTCTGTCACCTCTCGTTTCAGGTCTGACCACCAAAATTGTTCCCTTAGATCTCTATCTGACTTGATGCCTCGGGATGCATAGCATAAGGACTACCATGCGCTTCCCGAAGAACCCTTTGTCTCAACTCCTTATCCTCGGCATACAAACCTTTTCCTTGTAGCACAGTACTCCTTCATCATTGACGCCATAATCCTTTAATCCTCCTTGCCGTACTTGCGTAACTTAGTACTTAAGTCCTTATCCGCCAAGCTGTCCCTCTTTTCACCTCCTTCAGCAAGGTTGGCTTGACTTGTAACTCGCCAACAAAGCTTAGTCATCATACAAACTTAAGTGAGCGAACAAAGCCCTTAAATTCGACACAACCTTCCTACTTAGTAGGCGTCGGCTACCACATTCGCCTTGCCGGATGGTATTCTATCGAACAGTCATAATCTTTTAATAACTCCACCCACCTTCGTTGCCTCAAGTTCAACTCCTTCCGAGTCAACAAATACTTAAGGCTTTTGTGGTCCGTGTAAATTATCGACCTTCCTCCATAAAGGTAGTGCCTCCAAACTTTGAGGCGAAAACCACCGCGCGAAGTTCCAAGTCATGAGTTGGGTAGTTCACCTCATGCGGCCTTAATCGTCGAGATGCATAAGCGACTACCTTTCCTTCTTGCATTAGCACACACCTAACCCCGTGTGCGAAGCATCACAATATACTACGAAGTCCTTACTCGCCTCATTTGAATTAACACCGAGCTTACAAGACCTTTTAAGCTTTTCAAAGCTCTCTGTTGCTTATCCGTCCACACAAGCGGTACTTCCTTCCTTAGTAACTTTGTCAAAGGTGCGGCTATTGACGAGAATCCTTCCACGAACCTTCGTAATAGCCTGCCAAGCCTAAGAAACTTCGATTTCAGCCACCGACCTAGGTGGTTTCCAATCCAACATCGCTTCGATCTTCCTAGGATCCACTCTTATTCCTTCGCGGATACCACATGTCCTAGGAATGCCACTTCCTTGAGCCAAAATTCGCACTTGCTGAATTTGGCATAAAGCTTCTTTTCCTTAACACTTCTAACACAACTCGGAGATGCTCTCATCGTGCTCCTCCTCCGTCTTGGAATACACCAAAATGTCGTCGATGAACACCACGACGAATCTATCCAAGTAGGGTTGGAAAACCCTATTCATCATATCCATGAACGCGCGGCGGTGCGTTCGTCAACCCAAACGGCATCACCACAAATTCAAAATGACCGTACCTTGTCCTAAAAGCGGTCTTATGAATATCACCTCCTTCACTTTCGATTGATGATACCCCGACCTTAAGTCGATCTTTGAGAACACAAATGTTTCTTTTCGGTTGGTCGAACAAGTCATCTATCCTTGGCAAAGGATACTTGTTCTTGATGGTCGGTTTGTTCAATCGACGATAATCTATGCACATCCGCATAGTTCCATCCTTCTTCTTCACAAAGAGAACCGGTGCTCCCACGGAGACACTTTGGGTCGAATGAACCCACGATCCAACAACTCTTGGATTTGAGCCTTGAGCTCCACTAACTCCTTTGGTGCCATTCGGTAGAGGAGCGATTGAGCTGTTTCGGTAGCAAATCTATTCCAAATTCCACTTCTCTATCTCGGGGTATTAAGGCAACTCCTCGGAAATACATCCTCAAAATCCCTTACTGTTCTAACTCCCTTAACACCTTCCTCTTCTCCTCTTAACGCACTCACGAAGGCTAAGAATGCCTTACATCCTTTCTTAACCATTTTCTCGGCCTTCAAAGTGCGAAACTACGTTAGACAAGTAGTTCCTCCTTTCTCCGATCATCACTACTACCTCATCTTCCGGGTTCTTAGTTCCATACGTTTAGCCGCACAATCCAACACGGCTCGATGCTCTACTAGCGAATCCATTCCAAGTATAAGCTCAAACTCTCCGAAGGGTAATTCCATTAAGTCGGCCCAAAGTTCGCTCCTGAATCTCTAGGGTACATTCCAGAAAGATCCTATCTATCCTCACCGTTTGGCCTAAAGGGCTTACTACGATTATCCGCCTATCGAAAGTTCGAGTCTAGACCTAGTGTTTCAACCACACTACATGCAACATAGGAATGAGTTGAGCCCACATCAATAAGAGCAAAATAGGGTTTGTCATGAATAAAGAACGTCACGGTTATAACATCCGACGCGTCTTCCTCTCCCTCCGGCGAACCGCGTAAACCAAACCCGGTTGCCTTGCTTGGCGTTAGGCGCACTCGACCCGAGCTCCACGGCCTCTGCCACTACTGCTACGTTGGCCGACCCACGACCTCTTTGAGGTCGCTGTCCGCCTCTACCGTACCTGGTTAGCATTCCGAGTGCTGGTTGGTTCTCATCTAATAGCTTGGGGCAATCCTTAATCATATGGTCCTTGGACCCACACTTGAGACATCGTCCCGCCTTTTTCCAACACTCTCCCCGTGCTTCCTTCCACAATGTTCACAAGGGCGAAATTGCCAATTGCATCACTGACCTGTTGACTTTGTGGCTCTGTCAACTCTAGGCCTCTTGTGGCCTTTTCCGGATGGCCCAAAACCTCTTTTGGGCTTATTTCGCCCACACCGCTTGGTGGCGTCCTTAATTCCTCACCACTTTAGCCTTTTCCACCAAGGCGGAGAATTCCCGCTCCCGATGCGGTGCTATCAAAAGTCTCAAATCGTCCCTAAGTCCGTCCCTCAAAACGAACACAGCGTTCATGCTCGATCGCCACTACTCCTCGGGCATATCGGCTCAACCTCAAGAATTCCGCTTCATATTCGGTGATGGACTTACTTCCTTGTACCAACCCCGTAAAAGCCTTCCTTTGCTCATCTATATACGGTTCCCACATACTTCTTCCAAATGCTTCCTTAGCATATTCCTGTGTCGATCTTCCGCCGTGGCACCGTCCCGAAACGGTTAACCACCATTGATACGCTTCATCGCGTAAAGGTTGCCATCCCTTTCAACTTCTCCTCGGGGTCAAGTCGAGCTCATCCATGATGCGCTCGGTTGTTTCCAACCAAGACTCGGTATCATGGGTGCCACTCCCGATACTCCTCTAAACATTTCACTCCATTAGCACGGAGCCGCTCAGCACTGGACTTACGATTTCCTAAATTGTTTCTGCACCACCACCAATTCCAAAACTCGCAAAGACACTGCGACACGGCATCTTCCTCATGCGAGCTCCGCTGCTCAACATTGACGGTGGGGGTGATGGTGGTGGTGGTATCTCATTGTCGTAACCTTGTCCCGATCTAATGATCATCCTTCCTCTACCTCTTCCACACGACGACCACGCCCTCTTGAGCTCATTATCGGCGAGATCCGATTAAGGAATTTTATGTATTAGTATTCTTGTTCCACTTATTACCCGCGATGATATCTTATGAAGAAGAGTTTAAGAGTGGTTCTTTCGTATTCATACATGCATACTGATCTTGCATTCATTCATTCATCCATCAACAAATATGAACTTTCGTTCATTCAAAGAAACGTTGTAATTCTTATTGTTGTTTTCGTTATTTTACTTTTCCACTACCTGAGGGCATTTTCGTAATTTTATCCACAGGGTATTTTCAGTAAATTTTCAAAAATAAAAAGTTCCCTGGTGATTTTGACGAAAGTATTTTGGTACTTCTAAAGTTCCGGGAAATTTTGGAAGAATTTTGAAATCCAGGGTATTTTGGTAATTTTTGATCTCGTGGGTATTTTGATAATTTTTCCAAAAATCAGGTAAATTTGTAAAATTTATTAAGTTAGGGATATTTTCCAAGATTGTAAAACATTGAGGGTTCCTTTGAGAGTTACACTTTTCAAAGCAATGATATTGTAAAAATTTTGGAAATCGTGGTCGCTTTTGGTAATTTTGTAAGTTAGGAGCAATTTTGTAATTTTCCAAAATCAAGATAGTTTGATATTTTACAAATTAGGGTTTTTGAACATTTGATAAAGTAATGAAATTTTTGTTAAAACTATGGGTGGTTTGGTCATTTTATAAACCAAGGGTATTTTTTTTTTTTATATAAAAGAAAAGCGGCTAAGTCCCTTTCGGGTTTTATTCTTTGTGTTTAGCCTATGACCGAGCCCTCTTGGTCGTGGTGAACCAAAGCTACGCACTGTGCAGGATTCGAATGAAGAGGAGGTGAGTCACGCGGATCGCTTAAATACTGTGCTCTCACCGACCTTTCTAGACATGCGCACGCAGGTTGCCACACCACCGAGCCTTCGAGTTAGAGGCGAACGAAGCTACGCACTGTAGGATACTGCAAGAGGAGGTGAGTCACTAGGATCGCTTAAATACCTGTGCTCTTAGGATCCAATCCTAGACATGCGCATGTGGGTTGCCACACCCTAGCTTAATAACTTAGTCATAGGTTTGTTAAGTTCATTAAGTCTTATGAGTTTCAAGTGTTTGAGTAGTCTAATCCCTGGGGTTCAAGTTCCTATCACACTATTCTTCGTTCCATGCCTTTGCTACCCTTTTACAATTCATAATTCACATAATCACACAGATGGTTAAAGGTACTTACCGTGGATCATGGTCTGAGACTTAGGTGCCATGCCATAAAACTCGCTTATTTCAAAGAAATTCATTTGGGCTCGAATTGAAAACGTTTTGGGCCCGAGCCCACAGCCGCGAGAGTTTTAAAGCGGGCTCGATACCAATCGAAACATTCCCACACCCGGCCCACGAGCTTGAACCGGATCTCGTATGTTCCTTAAATAAATCGGTTTTCAATGTTCTAAATGACTTAGAGAAAATTTGTGTAATTTTAAAAAAATTGTTTTAGGTTGGGCTTAATTTGAAACCTATTTAATAAATTCGAAATCCAACTTAAATAAGGTGACAAAATAATTTTTGGGTTTATTATTTTAAAAGAAATAAATTTACTTATCTTTAATCAAACATAATTTGTATCATATTTAAATAAAAATAAACAGAATAAAGAATATCCAACTGGGCCTTATGGCCTTATTACATCATTCAAACCCAAAATAAAGTACTAAAATTTCATAAAGTCCAAATTCCAAATAATTTCTTCAAGCGATGCATGGCCACCTTTAGCTCCGCCGACCAGGTCCATTCCGCTCATCACCGAAAAATAATTCCCCAACGGGTGAGTCAACAGACTCAATGTGTACATAGTACTAATTTCCAACAAATCAGGCATACAAGTCATATCAATATCATGTTCATACAAAATAAAGGATGATGCAACCCAAATCCAAACCTATTTGTCCATCCGCTACACACCACCCGCACCAACTTTGCATACACCGCGGGGACTACTAAGTCGACCCTCCATCCGCTACACACCATCGGCGATCATTTGCGCATCGACGTGCTCATCGCCCACTTATGTTGTGTCATTAGACATCAGTATTCACCGGATGTAACGAAGTTACCACTTTTCACTTTATGTGACCGTAGTCACCACTTTACGTTGGTGAGACCGTAGTCATCACCTTCACTTTCTTCCTCCACAAATATCCCGAATGCCCCAATTATTTCATAACATATTTCACATACTTAATTTTCATTCATGTTACTAATCACATGTTCAAAATATATCACATTCACAATCCTATCAAAAGTAGGAAACGTGCACTGGTACTCCTTACCACATTTGTGGTGCTTAGCCACATTCACATCTTGTTACATATTTATATATTTAATGATTGCCATGCAATTTATTGAAAGTTAGTAAGAGTACACACCTTTTCGCTTAATAGTTTCCGTGAATTCCCGTAGAGAGTGATCTACCGATCTAGATCTTTCACTCCTATATTCGGCCATTAATTAAAACATATAAATAAACCTATTTGGTCTTAAAACCAAATCCTACTAGAAGTAGAATTACTTACCTAGTTGCCGAATTGATTTAATCAAGTCCCAACAGTTGCTAGAATTCCTCTTCCTTGAAATCGGCTAATACTAGGTATGTAACCATGTCGGTTTTAGGTTTTTGAAATAATGGAAAACACTTAAACAAATTATGCCTTGGCCGAATATCCCTTACCTTATGATGGGATTCCAAATCAAGAGGATTCCTTCATAAGCTCGTTGAAATCCTATAACCGTGTTAGATTAGATCTAACTTTGAAAACGTGAATCATAATCTTTAACCACATATTTATATTTATAATCCTTACCTTAGATCCTTAGATTTCCGAAAGATCCCCTTTTGATGTTGTGGATGATTGCCTCTTTCTTAGAATCCACAAAGATTCAAATTAATGATGAGAAACGGAGAAGAAAATAGAAGAAAAGAGAGGATTTTTGCTTAATGAAAATTCGGCAGAGAGGGGTTTTGCCTAGGAGAATTTGTGGCAGAGAGGAAGAGGAGCAAGTGTTGATGAGTAGCCCTCCTGTCCTCCTTTTATAGCCAAAGTTATCAGCCTAGGAGTCCTTTACTTGGCCACCACTCCTCTTTTTGATAATATTATCTCTTTTATTTAAAAGATAAAAGCCTTTAATCCATCAATTATCTCCTTAATTATCTCATTAGAAAATAATCCTTTATTTATCTCTTATTATTCACATATTTATGTGAATAAAACTCCTTTATTTATCTCTTATTATTCACATATTTATGTGAATAAAACTCCTTTATTTATCTCTTATTATTCACATATTTATGTGAATAAAACTCCTTTATTTATCTCTTATTATTCACATATTTATGTGAATAAAACTCCTTTATTTATCTCTTATTATTCACATATTTATGTGAATAAAACTCCTTTATTTCTCTCATATATCCAAGTTTCCCGAAATGTTCAAGTTTCCATTTTTGGATCATTTCCAAAAATGTTTAGGTTTCCAAAATGTCTAAGTTTCCAAAATGTCCATTTCCATTTCCATTTTCATTTCCATCTCCATTTTCATTTCCATTTTCATTTTCATTTTCATTTTCATTCATTTCTAGGTTTCCAAAAGTATCAAAAATTTATTCATAATACTTAAGACTTGTCATTTCATACAATTGATCTGAAAAATGCATAGGCCCTTCCTAGGATGTTACATTACCGACCCTACAGTAGGTCCACAGTCGACTTGGGCGACCCGTGCAACCTTAGCAGTTAAACAGTGAAAATGGGCCCACAAGCCCATGTTGTCTGCCCGTGTGGGCCACACGGGCCCAAAAATCCCACACGCCCGTGTGGTTCACCCGTGTGGGCCCACACGGCCCAATTCAGTCCGACCCGTGTACCGCACACGGCCAGCCTCGTCGATCGCACGCCCGTGTTCGATCACACGGCCTACCACATGGGCGGCCACACACCCGTGTAGTGTCGACAGTATTACTTTTCGACTTTTTACCGATTTTAGTTTCCAGTGTTGTGGTTACACACCTGTAGTGTTTTCGATACCTAAGCCCTCCTGAGCACTTCAATACCTACAATTGACCAATCTAACACCATAATCAATCTTTCTTTATGATTAGACAACAAATCCCGAAACCAACAGACTCATCTATAAAGCAATAAACACTTGCCGCAAGGTTTCCAATCGACTTGCTAAGCGATGCGAAGGAGCCTCAATCCACACGATATCTTTGCTTTGCGCAGAGCCCCATAGTTAGTTTACCAAAAATTACTCAATCAAAACAATGTTAACAATTTACCACTTACCGCACGAGTGGCTAACGTTTTACGTAAGAAGAGAAGAAAGAAACGCACTCGAGAGAGCAAAGGAGGAGAAAACATGACAAGTGGGGAATTTTGGCTGCAAACAACAAAAGAAGAAGAAAAGACAGAAATGGGAAAATAATCAGCAGAAAGTCGAATAGAAAAAATCGGCACCAAAGAACTAAGAATAGTCGACCGAAAGTTGAGAGAAACAAAAGCCAAAACCGAAATTGGACTTACTGCGTGCGCAAGACTCAATGTCGTACCGAAGAACTATATGAATAGAGAGAACGAAAGGGAGAGTGGTGCAAGAAGAACCAAAATTTGGCAGCAAGGTGGGGAAAAAAACAAATAAAGATCAAAAAGAAAAAGAAAATAGCAGTATTTCGGCAAGGAGAAGGTAGAATAGCCGTCAGAAAGAAAGAGGAACACTTTGGGGATTTTTGAAAATAGCAAAAACAAATGAAATCATATTTGGACAATTATCAATCTCCCCTAATTCGCTCCTAAAAACTCTCCTACTATTCCTCCACAAACCGTCCACTTCTTACTACACCTCAAATTCTTTATTTTCCTCCACCAATCCCACAACTACCGAAATCCCCCTCATTATCCTCCTAAAAATCAGCTACAACATCCCCACACTCCTCAAATACTCAGAATTTCGGTCAAACTACAACACTCATATGGCACAAGCAGTAAAAATAAATCCCTTTGATCACGTAGAGATTCGAACCTCAGACCTCCAGCCACTTAACACTCCACTTAACCACCAGACTAGCAGGCCCATTCTGACATATTTTACCAACATTTATTTATAAGCCTACTGATTAGAGATAGGGGTTTATTCATTTAAAAAACAAAAATTTGCCCAAGCTAATGCTTGAACTTGGGACCTCTCAGACACTTCCCAGAATACTTAACCACTGAAGTAGACATACAATTGTGTCATAAACATACAAAAATAAATATGTAAAAGATTTTTGGGGCGTTACAACTCTACCCCTCTAAAAGAAAAATTTGGCCTCAAAATTTTACCTGATTAGAACAGATGAGGATACTGCTGTCGCATCGCATCCTCAGACTCCCACGTGGCCTTCTCAGAGCTATGATTATGCCAAAGAACCTTAACCAGTGGGATGGATTTTCTCCTCAGAATCTTTACATCGCGACTTGATAAACCATAATTTATACATATTTTAACCCCATGCTTAGCTTATTTTTGGATGAGTTTTCATTAGATTTGATGAATTCGATGCTCCTAATCCTTTAATTTCATGTTTTATCCTCAGGAGAGCTTAGGAGTCGAAAAGAATGAGAAACGGGCCAAAAAGGGACAAAATGGGCCTATCTTAGAATCCAACACGGCCTGGACCATTGGACACGGCCGTGTGCTATGAGCAGGATCGACCACGGCCTGGACTATCATCCACGGGCAGACCCTACGGCCGTGTGTGGTGAGCAGGAGTGAGCACGGCCTAAGGCTATCGAGCACGGGCATGTCACACGAGCGTGTCCCTGTCGTATCAAGGATCAATTCTATCCGAAAAAGGTTACTTGTGGGCGAAGAAAGGCGTTCCAAAGCCTATATAAACACCCTAGGGGGTGACCTAAAGAGGACCCTGGATAGAACGCAGAAAATACTCGAAGACAGCCGTCGGAAGCAGCTCGAAGGAAGGATCTCCATCAAGACTGAAGATCTCCCATCAAGTTCTTTAGAAGTTTTTGGGTTTTTTTATGTTTTGTAGTTTTCCTTATTCTATGATGTTTCCTTCTATCATTATGAACTAAATCCCTTAGATACCTAAGGGGATGAAACCTAGATGAATCTTATTATTATTTGATTTATAAGATAAATACTTGTTCTTATTCTTAAATGTGAGTTCTTATTCTTGTTTGATAATTCAGGTTATTGATTCAAGTTCGAATGTGCTTATTCAGTGGAGCAAAAGTCCCTGTTTAAGAGTAGATCAACACAATTAAGTGGAGTTGATTGTAACCCTAGACATAGGGCGACGAAAATCTGCCGGATTAGAGTCAAATCTAATAAGGGAATCCATAGATCAAGTTAATGCGATAATAGGGGTTTTAATTAGAAAGAGATTTCAATTAATCAACCTAGAGTCAGTTGTTTTTAGTCTCTCGAGAGATATTAACATAAATCAGGGATTCCTACGGATTAAGACAAGTGAATAAATCATATGAATCAAAAGTAATAAGTGAAGTCTAGGTGGATTCTTCCTTAGTTATTGTCTATCTCATAAAGTTGTCTAAAAGTATTTTCCCAATTCTTTCGTTGTCGTGTTTTTAATTAAATTTTAGTTTAAAAGAATCACTCCAATTCTTAGGCTAGATAATAAAAAGATAGTAACTACTAGTACTCTTGGTCCTTGTGGATACGATATTTCCGGTCTTACCATAACTATACTACTGTTCGATAGGTGCGCTTGCCTTTATTGTGATCGTAGTTAGTTTTAGACACATCACGACCCAATATCTGAACCGGTTCCTCATCGAAAGTCAAATCTGGTCTAACCTCGATCTCCTCCACTGGAACAATATGTGTTAGATCAGAGCGGTAGCGCCTCAACATTGAGACGTGGAATACATCATGAATCCGATCTAGCTCTGGAAGTAACTCCAACTGGTAGGCAACTGGTCCTACACGCTTCAGAATACGATAAGGCCCAATGAATCTATGGCTCAACTTGCCCTTACGACCAAATCTCAGTACCTTCTTCCATGGCGAGACCTTAAAGAAAACGAAGTCTCCCACAGAATACTCAATTTTACGCCGCTTTAGGTCTGCGTAGGACTTCTGACTATCAGTTACCACTTTCAGTCGGTCTCGAATCAGTCTAACTTTATCCTCGGTATCAGAAACCAATTTAGGGCCCAGAACACGTCGCTCGCCCAACTCAATCCAACATGAGGGTGTGCGACACCTTCGACCATATAATGCCTCGTACAGTGCCATCTGAATGCTAGACTGATAACTGTTGTTATAAGTAAACTCTGCTAGCGGTAGGTAATCCTCTCAACTGCCTCGGAAGTCAATCACACAACTTCTCAACATGTCCTCTAGTATCTGAATCACCCTCTCAGATTGACCATCTGTTTGAGGATGGAACGCAGTACTGAAGTCCAACCTTGTACCTAGAGCTTCATGTAGATTCTTCTAGAACTGAGACGTGAAATGAGGATCCCTATCAGATATTATCGAAATCGGTACCCCATGCAGTCTCACTATCTCAGACACATACAACTTAGCCAGCTTCTACAGAGAGTAGTCAGTACGAACCGGTATGAAATGGGTGGACTTGGTCAATCGATCCACGATGACCCATACTAAATCCTTCTTAGTGGGTGTGAGGGGTAACCCACTAACGAAGTCCATAGTCACTCACTCCCACTTCCAAAGTGGAATCTTAACTGGCTGAAGCAACCCCGAAGGTAACTGATGCTCAGCCTTAACCTGCTGACATGTCAGACATTTCCCCACAAAGTCTGTAACCTCCCGCTTAAGACCTGGCCACCAATATAACTCGCGAAGGTCTTGGTACATCTTATTTCCGCCAGGATGCATAGCATATAGGTTACTATGCGCCTCTCGCAGTATAGACTGCTTCAACTCGGTATTATTCGGTACATAGATTCTTCCATGGAAACAAAGTACCCCTTCGCTAGTCAGTCTAAAATCCACAGTATTCCCACTCTCGATCTGTCGAAAGCGAAGACCCAAAGACTCGTCCTCCATCTGTTTACTCTTAATTTGCTCTATCCACGTCGGTTTAACTTGAAGTTCGGCCAACAGACTATCATCATCAAATAAAATGAGGCGAGCAAACATTGCCCTCAGATCAGTCATAGCCCTATGGCTCAGCGCGTCGGCTACCACATTGGCCTTACCAGGATGGTATTCAATCGTACAGTCGTAGTCCTTAAGCAGTTCAATCCACCTACGCTGCCTAAGGTTCAGATCCTTCTGAGTGATGAGGTATTTGAGGCTTTTGTGATCAGTGTAAATGATACACTTCTCACAATACAGGTAATGCCTCCAGATTTTCAGTACGAATACCACTGCGACCAACTCCAAGTCATACATCGGATAATTCACCTCATGAGTCTTAAGCTGACGAGACGCGTACGCTACCACCTTACCCTCCTGCATCAACACACATCCCAAACCGACATGTGATACATCACTGTAGATAGTAAACTCTTTTCTAGGCTCTGGCTGTATCAAGATAGGGGCATCAGTCAGTACGGTCTTGAGCTTCTCAAGGCTCTCTTGCTACGCATCAGTCCAGTTAAATGGCACACCCTTACGCAGCAGCTTGGTCAAGGGTGCTGCAATCAGTGAAAAGCCCTCTACAAATCGTCGATAATATCCTGCCAGTACTAGAAAACTGTGAATCTCAGATACAGTCTTAGGTTATTTCCATTCTAATACCGCCTCAATCTTTCGAGGATCAACTCTAATCCCCTCAGCAGAAACCACATGTCCCAGAAATGTTACTTCACGTAACCAGAACTCACATTTACTAAACTTGGCGTACAGTTGTTTCTCTCGCAGAATCTGTAGAACCACCCTGAGATGTTCATCGTGCTCATCCTCAGTCCTCGACTACACCAGTATGTCATCAATAAATACCACCATGAACCGATCCAGATAGGGCTAGAATACTAGGTTCATCAGATCCATGAAAGCAGTTGGTGCATTCGTTAGTCCAAATGGCATCATTAGGAAATCGTAATGACCGTAGCGATTCCTAAATGCCGTCTTATGCACGTCAGCTTCCTTAACACTCAACTGGTGATACCCTGATCAATGGTCAATTTTAGAGAACACTGAAGCACCTCGGAACTGATCAAACAGATCGTCTATCCTCGGTAGGGGGTACTTATTCTTTATGGTCAACTTGTTCAGTTGCCGGTAGTCAATTCACATACGCATAGATCCATCCTTCTTTTTCACAAACAGAACCGGTGCTTCTTACGGAGACACACTAGGGCGGATGAACCCACGATCTAGTAGCTCTTGAATCTGGGCCTTAAGCTCCACAAGCTCTTTTGGTGCCATTCTATAAGGGGTGATGGACACTGGGGCTGTACCAGGAAGGAGCTAAATCCCAAACTCTACTTCACGATTCAGAGGTAACCCAAGTAGCTCTTCAGGAAAAGGTCCAGAAAGCCGTTAACCGTCCTGATATCCTTAATCGAAAAATCCCCAGAATTTAAAACACTGATGTAGGCCAGATACGCCTCACATCCCTTACGAACCAACTTCTCGGCCCTCAATGCAGAAATCACATTCGATAAGTAGTTTCGACACTCCCCAATTATGACTACCTCGCTGTCCTCCTCAGTTCTCAGTACAACCCTTTTTGTGGTACAATCTAAGCTCACTCGGTGTTTGACTAACCAGTCCATTCCTAGTATTAGATCAACTTCTCCAAAAGGCAGTTCCATCAGATCAGCTAAAAAGATAGTTCCTTGAACCTCTAGAGGAACATCTATAAACAGTTTGTTAACCCTTATTGACTGCCCCAACGGACTCAGTACAATGACCTCACTCGTAGTGCTCTCAACCAGTAAACCCAAGTTTTTAGATACGGTACAAGCTATATAGGAGTGAGTGGATCCTATATCTATCAGTGCATTATAAGGTACATTATAAATAAAGAACGTACCTGTAATGACGTCTGGAGCATCTCCATCCTCTCGGCGATGAGCAGCATAAACTAGAGCCGGCTACCTCGCCTCAGTGTGACTAGCACCTCTGCTCGGTGCTCTCTAACCACGACCCAGACTGTTACCACCCCTGGCTTGACCACGGCCTCTCGATGGCTGCTAAACTACTCTCGGTGGTACAGTACCCATGCCAGAAGCTTGCATCTAATCGGACCTCCGCAGGCAGTCTCTAATACGGTGCTCTAACGAACCGCACCTCAAACAAGTCCCAGTTCTTTTCCAACACTCGCCCTGATGGCGTCTACCACAATCAGTACACGATGGCTGTCCAGTAGAAGTAATAAGAGCCCCAACTCTGGTCAACCCATCAACTCTGGCATTTTTCTTAGGATTCTACACAGAACTCGAGGGCTCCGAATCCCTCTTATTCCTACCTCTCTCTCTGTTCTGGCGCTCAGTGCGCTTCACTTTCTCAGAAATCTTCACCTTATCGACCAGTGTAGCAAAGTCTCGCTCCCTCTTTAGAGCTATCAGTACCCTCATATTATCCCTGAGGCCATCCTCGAAACGAATGTATCTCTCATACTCAGTCGCCACCATACCACGCGCATAGCGGCTTAGTCGCAGAAATTCAGCCTCATACTTGGCCACTGATCTATCACCCTGGGTCAAATTCAGGAACTCTCTCCTACGGGCATCCACGTAACTGACCCCCACATATTTTCCCTGGAAGGCGGTCTTAAAGAACTCCCAGGTCAGTCGGTCGGGCTGAGTGCCCTTCTTAACCGTAAGCCACCACTGGTAAGCCTCATCTCTCAGCAGTGACACTGCACGCTTTAGTTTCTACTCGGGGGTGCAGTCCAGGTCATCCATAATTCTCTCTGTGGCCTCTATCCAATACTCAGCCACATTAGGGGCAACTCCAGCAATACCCCTAAAAATCTCGACTCCATTGGACCGGAGTCGTTCCGTAACCGACCCTCAGCCTCCAGCTCCAGTATTGGGCCCAACGACCCTCTCCAGAATCCTTAACATGGCTTGGGATAGTGCGTCGTCCCGGCCGCTTCGATCATGAGACCCGGTCTCGATCCACAGAGTGGCCCGGCGTTTCACTAGTTTCTAAATTAGGTATGTGGCCAGATGACGAGGACCCAGCTCGAGTACCTCTACGGCCTCTACCACGGCCTCTTGTACCCCGTCCGCGAATACCTCTCACGTTCATTGTCTAAGCGCTTTATCTATATTAACAGTTTTATGCATTAGTTTATAGTTCTAGTTTTTATTAACAGGTATTTTATGAAATCAATATCAGAAGTGTAAAGTTTATTCTCATACATCGCAGTGACTATCAGTGTCTATCGGTTTTACTACAATATCAATATACACTAACTTAAATGTTTTCAGTCTTTCTATAGTAGTCTTAGTATATGCTATTTATAGCAGTTTCAGTTTACAACATATGACAGTTTCAGTAAACTTACAGCATCGACGCCGAAGACTCAGTGTACCAAACATTCAGTAAAAACATTTCAAATCATTAAAAAATATTTCTTAGAAAGTCAAATCTTAAAACTCAAATCCACAGTCGAGTTTTGCAACCTGACTCTGATACCACTAAATGTAACACCTCAAACTCGGCCTGGACGTTATGGCCGGATTTGGCGATGTCACATGGTAGTGTGTTAGAAAACTTTAGCTTGTGTTGAAAAATCATAACTTTGCTTAAAAAATTTTCCGTTTAGAATTCCTCATTATCTTTTATTAATACTAAAATTGTGATTCTTATTCAGTCGTTAGTTTTCAAAACATTATACGTTGCGGAAGCTTTTTAAACAGTTTGTGTCCTTGTAGGTATTTTGCTAAAACACATGCATTTCTTTAAAAACTTGTATTTTACCTACCTCTAGCAGATATAAACATAAGACAAATATAAAATCCAAATTTTAAGCAAAAATCCATAGAGGCCTTTATTACAGCAAAATACCCCAAATTAAACTTTGAAAACCTAATTAAAGATGAAACAGTGAAAAAGGGTCGTGTGCCCACCGTTGAGTCCTCCGCCGCTCCGATCCGCTTAAGTCTGGGGATTACCTGTACAGATAAAATAGAAGGGTAAGTTTACAAAAACTCAATGTGTAATACCCATATAAACAAGCAGACAGAATGCAATCATAGTCTGGGCCTAACCCCATCTCGAGAATGATTTGATTTGATTAGGGCCTTAGCCCATTTCAATCTGACGATCATGAATTTGGGCCCTGACCCATTATAATATCAATATTCAGTATAGTAACAGATATACAGTATTGATAAACCGTAATTTATACATATTCTAATCCCACATTTAGCATGCTTTTTGGATGATTTATCATTTGAATTGTGGAATTTGATGCTCCTAATCCTTTAATTTCATGTTTTATACTTAGGAGAGCATCGGAGGATGAAAAGAACGAGAAACGGGCTAAAAATAGAGAAAATAGGCCAAAGTGAGAAATCAAAACGGCCTGGACCCAAGCCACACGGCCGTGCCCCTTTAGCAGGCTCGACCATGGCCTGGATTCAATTCACACGGGCGTGTTGCACGGGCGTGTCCCTACCGTGACAAAGAGGAATTTCACTTGGAATAGGGTATTTAGAGGCAAAGAAAGACATTCCAAAAGCCTATATAAACACCCTAAAGGCCAACCTTCAGGAGGCGTCCATCTAGGCCAAGGAGCCAAGCCAAAGAGGTCAGAATTGTGGGATTTACTCGAAGAAAGCCAGTTGATTCATCTCAAGAAGCCGAAATCATACTCAAGACAGAGGATCTCTCTTTCAGTTCTTTCAGGGGGTTTTAGGGTTTTCTAATGTTTTCTTTTATATTTTCTTCTGAGATGTATTCTTTTATGATTATGAACTAAACCCCTTAGATACCTGAGGGGGATGAAACCTAAGACGGATCTTGTTATTGTTTTCTGAACTATATGATAAATACTTGATTTGTTCTTAACTATGTGTTCTTAATTCTTGTTTTGATATTTCAGGATATTGATTCAAGTATTGATGTGCTTAGACAGTGGAGGAATATTCCCTGTTTAAGAGTAGATCTAGCATAGTTAAGCGGAGTTGATCGCAACCCTAGAGATAGGATGATGAAAATCTGCCGAATTAGGGTAAAACCTAATATGGGAGTCCATAGATCGAGTTAATGCAATCCTGGGGGTTTTAATTAGAAAGAGATTTCAATTAATCAACCTAGGGGTAGACGTTAGTAGCCTCGAGAGAGGTATTAATATAAATTAGGGAATCCTACGAATCAAGTCAAGTGAATAAATAAATGCAGTTGAGTTAAATAGCAAGTGAAGTCTAGGTGGATTCTTCCTTGGGTATCGTCTTAATATATTGGTTTTTCCCACAAGTATTTTCCCCAATTCATTCTCTGTGTCTTAGCATCTTTAGCTTAGTAGTTAGTTAATTTTAGAATAAACAACATATCCCTTAATTCTTAGGCTAAATAATAAAAAGAAAGTTAGTATTAGTACTTTTGGTTCCTTTGGGTTCGACATTTGGTCTTGCCACTAAGCTATACTCTTTGTTCGATAGGTGCGCTTGCACTGAATCGTGGTGATAGTTAGTTTCTAGGCTAGATCATTCATTATATAAATATTAAGACTCGACACACACGAGCAAGTTTTTGGTAGGTCATTATTTGGGGAACCAAAATATTAAGAACGCTCAATTTTTATTACTTTAGCCATTTTTATTTTTGCGATTTACTTTTATTTTGTTTTTAACTTTGCTAATTTTTATTCTTTTATGTGTTCCTTGCGGTACCCCTAGTTTATATTTGGAAGGAACCCGTGAGGAACCTTTAATTTCTGACGGTGATATTGAAGGTAGTGTTCGATTCAGAAATCGTGAGAGAAATAAGGCGTAAGCTTAAATTACATAGGAGAAGAGCAAGAAGACGGAACCAATACTACAGAAGAGATGGTGAGAATAATCCGCTACCTCCAGGAGGTGGTAGAAAATCATGCTCCTCGAACTATGTATGATTATGCTAAACCTAATTTAACAGAAGGCGAGTCAAGTATTATTAGACACGCTATTCTTTGCAAATAATTTTGAATTGAAACCTAACACTATATAGATGATACAACAGTTTGTTGGTTTGATGGTTTGCAGGATGAGGATCCTAACACATATTTAGCGAATTTCCTATAATTTTACGATACTTTCAAAATAAATGGCGTTTCTGATGATACCATCCGTCTTCGGTTATTTCCCTTTTCTTTAAAGAATAAAGCCAAACAGTGGTTGAATTCTCTTCCACGAGGGTCAATCACTACATGGGATCAAATGACCGAAAAATTCTTATTAAAATATTTTCCACCGGCCAAAACGGCCAAGTTGAGGAATGATATCTCTTCTTTTGTGCAGATGGATCTAGAAACACTATATGATGCACGGGAGAGATACAAGGATTTGTTGAGAAGGTGCCCTCACCATGGGCTACCTTTGTGGCTTCAGGTTCAAACCTTCTACAACAGTGTGAACCCTTCAACAAGGCAACTAATCAATTCAGCCGCCGGCGGAACGTTGAATAACAAAACTCCTGAAGCGGCCTACGAGTTTATAGAGGAGATGTCACTGAATAATTATCAGTGGCAAGTTACAAGGACAAGACCAACAAAAGCAGCCGGAGTTTTCAACCTCGACGCAGTAACCATGCTATCAAATCAAGTAGAGATGTTAAACAAAAAGATTGATGGTTTGTGTTCTTAGTAGGTACATCCGGTAATGCAGTGCAAAACAAGTGGAGGTGTGGCGAATCCTGAGTGCCCACCTTACGGATATGGCATGGAAAACGAACAGATGAACTATATGGGTAACAATTTCAGATCTCAAAATAACCCTTATAATAATACTTATAATCCAGGTTGGAGGAACCACCCTAATTTTTCATGGGGTGGTCAAGGAAATCAGAGACAACAACTCCCTCCAAACTTCCAACAACAGCCCTACCTATAGGAAAAGAAGCCGAACCTTGAGGAGATGCTGACAAAATTCATAGCAGCGTCAGAAACTCATTTTCAGAATACCGAAACGACATTGAATAATCAGGAAACATTAATTCAAGAGCTTAAAAATCAACTAGGACAACTGACCAAGTTAGTTTCCGAAAGGCAACCAGGTCGTTTATCTAATAATACCGAACCTAAACCACAAGTGCAAGTAAAGGCAGTAACATTAAGGAGTGGGAAGGAATTGGTTGAAATAGAAAAGAAGATACCATAAGAAACTAATAAGGAGAAAAGTGAGGAAATCGAGAATGTAACACCAGTACGTGAAGAATTTAAGCCACTTATCCCATATCCAGCAAAGTTGAAGAAAGATCGCTTAGACGCACAATACGGTAAATTTCTTGAACTTTTTAAACAGTTACATATTAACTTACCTTTTGTTGAAGCTATTTATGCAGATGCCGAGCGTCACATAAAATTCCTAAAAGAGCTTCTAACAAATAAAAGGAAGTTTGAAAAGATATCAACAGTGGAACTTAATGAAGAATGTTCAGCCATCCTCCAAAATAAACTACCGACCAAATTGAAAGATCCAAGAAGTTTCACTATTCCCTGTTTAATTTGTAGTTTAAACATTGAGAAAGCACTAGCTGATCTAGGCGCCAGTATTAATTTAATGCCTTATAAAATGTTTAAGCAACTTGGTCTTGGGGAACCAAAACCCACGAGGATGAGTATTCAGTTAGCTGACAGATCTATTAAATATCCTAGGGGAGTTATCGAAGATATTTTGGTAAAAGTTGATAAATTTATATTTCCTGTTGATTTTGTTGTGCTTGACATGGATGAGGACGTTGAGGTACCTTTAATTTTGGGGCGCCCCTTTTTAGCTACTGCTAGGACTGTTATTGATGTAGGTGATGGTAAACTTGAGCTAAGAGTAGGCGACGAGGAAATTATTTTTCAAATTTATGACGCTATGCGATATTCTAGAGAACAAGATGATTCCTGTTATTTTATTGATGCCATTGATCATTTTATTCAAGATTCTTTGCAGGAAATCATACATGGCGACACGATGGAGCGTGTCTTACCCAAGGTGAGGGGTAGATGATGATACCGATGAGTTGAATTCTAATACATCTTCCTCTAGACAAAAGAAAGAAGAGGACATTGAAATCAACGACGAACTAAAAAAAAACCCTCTATTGATGAGCCACCGAAATTAGAATTAAAACAGTTGCCAAATCACTTAGAATACGCATTCCTCGGGGATAACTCTACGCTACCAGTAATCATCTCTTCAGAACTGGAACCCGAAGAGAAAGACGAGTTGTTACAGGTACTAAGGGAACATAAAAGAGCCATAGCTTGGAAAATTTTTGACATTAAAGGATTAAGCCCATCATTTTGCACCCACAAAATTTTAATGGAAGATGAGTATAAAGCATGTGTGCAACCTCTAAGACGATTGAATCCCAATGTGAAAGAAGTTGTTAAAGCTGAGTTAATTAAACTTCTAGATGCTGGAATAATTTATCCTATTTCTAACGAGATGCTTGGGTAAGTCATGTGCGAGTCGTTCTAAAGAAAGGAGGCATGTTGTTGTAGCCAACGAAAAAATGAATTGATTCCTACAAGAACAGTCATAGGTTGGAGAGTCTGTATTGACTATAGAAAGTTGAACGACGCCACCAGAAAAGATCACTTCCCTTTACCCTTTATTGATCAGATGCTAGAAAGATTATCTGGGCATATATACTACTGCTTCCTAGACGGACTCTCCGGCTACTTCCAAATCCCAATAGCCCCTGAGGATCAAGAAAAGACAACATTTACATGTTCATACGGTACGTTTTCTTATCGTAGAATGCCTTTTGGATTATGTAATGCTCCTGCTACTTTTATTATTTGCATCTTTGGCCATCTTTGATGAACTTGTGGAAGACATTATGGAGGTATTTATGGATGCTTTTTTAGTATTTGGTAATTCTTTCCACCTTTGCCTTAAAAATCTAAAACGAGTTCTAATGAGATGTGAGGAAACGAATCTTGTTTTAAATTGGGAAAAGTGTCACTTCATGGTTCGAGAGGGAATTGTTTTTAGGATACAAAGTTTCTAGTAAGGGGATTGAGGTTGATAAAGCAAAGGTTGAAACCATAGAAAAATTACCTCCTCCTAGTTCAGTTAAGGCTATTCAAAGTTTTTTAGGACATGCTGGATTTTATCGAAGATTTATTAAGGATTTTTCTAAAATAGCTAAGCCTTTCCCAAAACTACTAGAAAAGGATGTGCCTTTCGATTTTGATCAGGAATGTCTAGATGCATTTAACACCCTTAAAAATAAATTAATAAATGCTCCAATTATAATTGCATCTGATTGAAATTTACCCTTTGAACTAATGTGTGATGCGAGTGATTTTGCAGTAGATGCAGTTTTGGGATAGCAGAGAGATAAGCATTTTCAGCCAATTTATTATGCTAGAAAAACGTTGACGGCCGCACAAGAAAACTACACCACCATAGAAAAAGAATTGCTTGTTGTGGTTTTTGCATTTGACAAATTTAGACAATATTTGATATTATCTAAAGTTGTCGTTTACACTGACCATTCAGCTCTTCGTTATCTTTTAACTAAATCCGATGCAAAACCTCGACTCATAAGATGGATTTTACTCTTACAGGAATTTGATTTGGAAATTCAAGATAAGAAAGGAGCAGAAAATCTTGCAGCAGATCATCTTTCTAGGCTTGAAAATCCACATATCGAAGAACTAGATGAGAGTGAGATAAATGACTCATTTCATGAAGAACAACTGTTCACTATATCTAACTCTGAGGTACCCTGGTTTGCAGACATTGCAAATTACTTAGCTGCTATTATCCTACCAAAAAGGTTAACACATCAGCAAAAGAAGCGATTCTTTGCCGATGCGAAAAACTATTTTTGGGAGGATCCTTTTCTTTTCCATATTTGTGCAGATCAAGTAATTCGGAGATGTGTTACAAAAGCAGAAGCAAGCAAAATCTTAGAACATTGCCATTCAAGACCTTTGAGGAGGACATTCTGGCGGGATCGGGGACAAAGACACAAAACGCTCGAATCGAGTTTTTATTGGCCTACCTTGTTCAAAGACGCTAACAGGTATGTTGCTTCATGCGATAAATGTCAGGGAACAGGTAATATCTCTAGACAAGATGAAATGCCTCAAACATACATGCTATCATGCGAAATTTTTGATGTATGGGGTATTGATTTTATGGCCCATTCCCTAGTTCATTTGGGAATAAATACATCTTAGTAGCAGTGGACTCTATGTCAAAATGGGTGGAAGCTCAAGCTTTACCCACTAATGATGCCAGAATGGTAGTGAGATTTCTTAAGAAACTCTTCTCTCGATTTGGAACACCCAGAGCAATTATTAGTGATAGGGGTACTCATTTTTGTAATACTCAATTTGACAAGGTCTTAAAGAAATATGGAGTACACCACAGAACATCTACTCTTTATCACCCTCAAACCAGTGGACAAGTGGAAGTAGCAAATCGAGAACTTAAGCGTATTCTAGAGAAAACAGTTGAATCAAACAGGAAAGATTGGGCATTAAAAGTAGACGATGCTTTATGGGCCTATAGAACAGCGTTTAAAACTCCCATAGGAACATCCCCATACAAACTTGTCTACAGAAAAAGTTGTCACCTACTATTTGAGTTAGAGCTCAAAGTTTTTTGGGCCATAAAATTTTTAAATTACGATCTTAAAACTACAGGTGAGAAGAGAATGATGCAGTTGAACAAGCTAGATGAATGGCGAGCTAATGCTTATGAGAACTCACGACTATATAAGGAGGCAACAAAGCGACACCATGATGCTTGCTTAAAGCAACCAAAGCAATTCGAAGTAGGAGATTTAGTCCTGTTATACAATTCAAGGCTCAAATTGTTTCCTGGAAAGCTGAAATCAAGATGGTCAGGTCCATTCGTAATCAAAACTTTTTTTCCCTACGGCACAATCGAGGTAACTCATCCAACTCATGGCACATTCAAGGTAAATGGTCAGCGACTAAAAATCTATAATGGTGAAGATTTTAGGGATATAAGAGAGGAGCTTTGGCTCTGTGAACCTGCATTTAGAAATGAAAATAGGGTAAGTCTAGCTTAAGACTTTAAACGAGCGCTTCTCGGGAGGCAACCCGAGCACTAACTTCACTAATGTCATATTTTCAATTTTTAGCACCTAACTACAAACTAACCAATTTAATAAAGCGCAGGTTTCCCTACCAAACGGCCTTGCACACGGGCGTGGCCGTGTGGACACCACGAATGGGTACATGGGCGTGGCAGAGATTGTGCAGAAATAGGACAAAAGTTTTCCCTAAGACACGGGCTTCGACTAAACGCCACGACCGTGTGACTCGGCCATGGTCAAAACTGCCTAAAGACCACGGGCTACGACAAATCCACACACCCGTGCGCTGTGACCGTGGCCAATACCGATTAATCGACACGGTCGTGCGACACGCCCGTGCCCAAAAACCGTGGTTGATTCTGAGTAAAACGACACGGGCGTGAGCCACACTCGTGCCTCAAGGCCGTGGTCGACACTGATTAAAAAAACCACGGGCGTAGGCCCCTCTACACGGGCGTGGGAAAAGCGAACAAGATAGCACATGGCCGTGTGTCTCAACACGCCCAAGGAACACGGGCGTGGGCTACACCTCAAACACTCCTAAATTTAAATTTCTCGAAACACACGGGCCAAATAAATGGAACACGGGCGTGGCGACGGACTGTGTTCCCTACCCCCTATTTAAAGCAGCCCACGCTCGTCTCCCCAAAAAAAAACTCCCCTCCCCAAGCCCTAGCCATTTCTCTTAAACAAGAAACCACCACTTCCCTTCCCAATCCGGCCACCGGCACTCTGTTCCTCTCCTCCCTTCACTTCCCTTCTCTCCCTTCTCTCTCTTTCTCTTCCTCATCCATACGCAGTCCACGCCCGTGCGACGTTACCACGCCCGCGCATCCTTCCACGACCGTGCGCCATCTACCCAACTCCATCGGTTCACGTTACTTCCCCCCTTCTATACTTTGTTGCTAATTTTATTTAATCCATGTTTATTCTCTGTTAGAACTTCGATTTATTCCTTTAAATATTTTGTGTTCATTTTGGATTATTAATTTTTATATTCATTTTTACTTAAGTGTTATAGATAATACTATTCTGAATTTTGCACCTCTATTATTAGGAGAATACCTAGGAAAAATCTTCCGTGTTAATATTATGAGGCAATAATATTGGATTCATAAATTCTATCATAGTAAAAATTTGGATGATGTTCTACAAATTCTCTTACAGGAACATAATGTCGTCTTCTTGCGGTAAGAAAACCGCAGTCCCTGTTTCGAAAAAACGAAAGGGACCCGACTCATCATCCGTAAGCGCATCGGCCGAAGTGAGTCACCCATTTTTACGGTTTCCTCCTGGAGCTCAAGAGGAACTTTTTCAGATCCTACGAGCACGACTCTCTCGATCCAAGGCGGATGTATCGACCGGGCATACGAACACGTTCAACTTGCTGATGATATTCGGGCATTATTGACGACTGACCCTTGGGAGCGTTTTTTCGGTATTGTCGAGCCCACTTACCTCGAACTAACATTAGAGATTTTCACTATTTTCCATTTGCAGGTAGGAATGACAAACCACGACGACCCGTGTACTATTCAGTTTCGTCTAGGAAGTTTAGTTTGGGAAATGAGAGTCCCCGAATTTGGAGTTGCTCTAGGACTCTACGCGGAAGAATTCATGAGAGAATATGATCTTACGAAACTCCATCGCCTCATCCATAGCTCCTCCGTGAGATGTTGGTATAATATAGCCCCCGTCGCGGCCACTTATGACCCTAGTCGCTCCAAGGCGACAGCCCTCGCCCCATCTTTGAGGTACTTACACGCTATTTTAGCTCATACATTGACAGGACGGCGAGAGAGCACCAGGGTAGTTAACACCCATGATGCCTATTTCCTATGGTGCATGGCGAACGGGCACGTTTTCGACCTTGCCTACTTCATTGCTCTAGCCATCCAGCATCAGACGGAGCGACATCGTATGGGGGTCATTTCAATGAGGCCTTATGTAACACGGCTCGCGAGGCACTTTGGTCTCCTCAACACCGCAGCACAATCAGCCTCGCTCACCTTAATAGGCCAGATTCTCCACAGGGCATCTCGACGATGATCAACATGCGGATGATCAAGCGTCGCCGCAGGACCGATCCTCCTCAATATCGGCTACCCATACCACTGAGAAAGAGGACCCTGAGGACATTACTGACAATGTCCCACACCCACATGAGGAGCCAACACCGAGCCATTGCCCAGTTCATGCGATAGCTTCTCTCTCGGACATATCTGAGCGCCTCACACGATTTGAGCAGTGCTTCGATCACATCGACGCCACTCTCCACCAGATATGTCAGCACCTTCACATTTCAGCGCCGCCCCCACCACGCGAGCCATCGGATGATGAGGACTTCTGATTCCTTTTCTCTTCATATGTTTATGATATTTTTAGATTTTCCTAAAAGACTTATTTTGAAATTTTACTCTTATCTTTATTTGTATGTTTATTTTATTTTTGACTTATCTTTATTTCAATTATTTTTAGATCCCATATTAGCTGTTCTCCAATTTATATTTTTCGGCAAATATTTGAGTAATCCTTATTCTGAAGAAACTAATGATCTTCTCGCAGTTAAAAACCCTAAAATAGAACTCTGGAATAACTATCTATACTGAGGAAAACATGCCATGCCTCCTCCACTTCACCTTTCACCTCCGAATCGAATTTCTACACTCTCAACTCAAAGAATCCATCAGAAATTCAGGACGTTTCACCTCTCTCCCTCTCTTTTGATTTTCTTAATGAATTGTTCATATATATCTTTGTACATTGAGGGAAATGTACATCTTAAGTGTGGGGGGGTGAACTTTATTTTGAAAAAGTTCCTAACTTTTTGCGTTATTCTCAAATCCTTGAATTATGTCTTGTTTTTAAGTAATTTTCTCATGTTACTATTAGAATGAAATTTCCTTTGATTTATGATTTTCATTGATATGTTTTGGATTAAGTCATAGTTAATTATGCAGTGATGATTTAAACTTTAGGGGACTAGAGAATCAAGCATGATGAGTCTATTTTCAAAAAAAAAAAATTTAGGTTGTTTACCTAAATCTAATTATTACTTTGAAGTTTGAAATTTACAAGGTTGACATCAAAAGCCCATAATTTTTGTGAGATCTTGAGCATTTTAGAGCATACATTCCTTTTCGTGCTCACTTTATTGATTGTGAGTGTGTCAACATTGATTTGTTATTCTAGAACTTGCTTCGATTATACATGTCGAGACCACACCTTTGATTTGATATACAGAGATGATGAAGGCACTTAGGTTTTAACCCACTTACTCCACTAAAAGCCTACCCTCACAATTAACCCTTAGTGAACCCCTTTGAATCCTAACAACCCTTTTATTGACTCACCCATTAATATTAACCCAAAACCGACTTTGTATTTGTTATCACCATTTCTCTTGAGTACCCCTATATCGAGATTTGATTTGATCAGTTACTTAACTATTTTCTTTATTTCAGTTGTTAAATTATATCTTATTATTATTGTATGTGATTTGTTCTTAAAAAAAAATGAAGTATATTCATTATTAGTTCTATGTTATTTGAGCTTAAACTATTAATTTCATTATTTTTAGAAGAAGCTCATGTTATTAGTATTAAGTTTTCAATTGATGTAATTATTCAGCATTAGTCCAATTTTTCTAGTTAGGTAATTTATCAATTCAATCTCGATACTAACCCTCTAATTTAGCCTTTATCCACACCTTTAACCTAAGCACCACTACAACCCTTTTAAAGACCTTTTGATTTGTGTATCATCTCATTTTATAGTGGTGGAGATTTGATTTTCATACAAGCCTGTGGGATTAACTTTTCATGTTCGACTCTTAAGTGCTTATCTTTGAACCTTAAACACCTTGAGTGATTTGAGTGAACCTCTAGTGAGGATGTCAATTTTTGTTGATTTTGAATTAAAGGTGATTATTTAGGTAAGGGGAAACACCTATTTTTCATACTACAAAAACTATGACTTTGATTGTTTGAATCTTTAGGAACCTTCTGGTTAAATTATTAATGTATAAATTATCTGTGAATTATGATGAGACATTGTTAATGAGAATCATGAACTGAGGAAAGTTAGTTCTTAATTGTGAGTTGAGAATTTTGCTTGAGGACAAGCAAATGCTTAAGTGTGGGGGTATTTGATAAATCGTAATTTATACATATTTTAATCACACATTTAGCATGCTTTTTGGATGATTTATCATTTGAATTATGGAATTTGATGCTCCTAATCCTTTAATTTCATGTTTTATACTTAGGAGAGCATCGGAGGATGAAAAGAACGAGAAACGGGCTAAAAACGAAAAAAAATGGGCCAAAGTGAGAAATCAACACGGCCTAGACCCAAGCCACACGGCCATGCCCCTTTAGCAAGCTCGACCACGGCCTGGATTCGATTCACACGGGCGTGTTGCACGGGCGTGTCCCTGCCGTGACAAAGAAGAATTTCACTCGGAATAGGGTACTTAGAGGCAAAGAAAGACATTCCAAAAGCCTATATAAACACCCTAAAGGCCAACCTTCAGGGGGCGTCCAACTAGGCCAAGGAGCCAAGCCAAAGAGGTCAGAATTGTGGGATTTACTCGAAGAAAGCCAGTTGATTCATCTCAAGAAGCGGAAATCATACTCAAGACAGAAGATCTCTCCTTCAGTTCCTTCAGGGGATTTTAGGGTTTTCTAATGTTTTGTTTTATATTTTCTTCTGAGATTTATTCTTTTATGATTATGAACTAAACCCCTCAGATACCTGAGGGGGATGAAACCTAAGACGGATCTTGTTATTGTTTTCTGAACTATATGATAAATACTTGATTTGTTCTTAACTATGTGTTCTTAATTCTTGTTTTGATATTTCAGGATATTGATTCAAGTATTGATGTGCTTAGGCAGTGGAGGAATATTCCCTGTTTAAGAGTAGATCTAGCATAGTTAAGCAGAGTTGATCGCTATCCTAGAGATAGGATGACGAAAATCTGTCGGATTAGGGTCAAACCTAATATGGGAGTCCATAGATCGAGTTAACGCAATCCTGGGGGTTTTAATTAGAAAGAGATTTCAATTAATCAACCTAGGGTTAGACGTTAGTAGCCTCGAGAGAGGTATTAATATAAATTAGGGAATCCTACGGATCAAGTCAAGTGAATAAATCGTCTGGTTCAGAGTTAAATAACAAGTGAAGTCTAGGTGGATTCTTCCTTGGGTATCGTCTTAATCAATTGGTTTTTCCCACAAGTATTTTCCCCAATTCATTTTCTGTGTCTTAGCGTCTTTAGCTTAGTAGTTAGTTAAATTTAGAATAAACAACATATCCCTTAATTCTTAGGCTAAATAATAAAAAGAAAGTCAGTATTAGTACTTTTGGTTCCCTTGGGTTCGACATTCCGGTCTTGCCACTAAGCTATACTACTGTTCGATAGGTGCGCTTGCCTCAATCGTGGTGATAGTTAGTTTCTAGGCTAGATCATTCATTATATAAATATTAAGACTCTCGACACACGATCAAGTATCAAATCCTACCCAGCCAGCCTCTACACTCTAACTCCATCCAACCCTACACTCCATGTGGGGATATAATCAACCCACCCATCCCTACACTCTAATAAGTACTGAATGCGGTAGTAGACAATGGTTTGCAGCTGTGCTGCCAGTAAATTAGGCTCGAGGCCTTTCAGTACACTTCCTCCGAATAATATAACCCCCACCCTAATGCAATGCAATATACATATATGACATGCTAAAACATAATATCATGCATAAAATCAGGGCATACAGTATCAAATCAGTGGGACATCATCATGCTTAATAACAGGCATAATCGTATCAGTCATACAGTCATTTCAATCAAGTAGGGGTCTAAGTAAGCTTACCGACCCTACAGTAGGTCCACAGTCAACTTGGGCGACCTGTGCAACCTTAGCAGTTAAACAGTGAAAATGGGCTCGCAAGCCAATGTTGTTTGCCCGTGTGGGCCCACATGCCTATGTGGCCCACACGGCCCAAAATGGCCTTGGCAGTGTGGATCACACGGCCTGGCCCAAAAATCCCACACGCCCGTGTGGTTCACCCATTTGGGCCCACATGCTTGTGTGGCCCAAACAGCCCAATTCGGTCCGGCCCATGTACCGCACACGGCCAGCCTCGTCGATCACACGCCCGTGTTTGGTCACACGGCCTACCACACGAGCGGCCACACGCCCGTGTGGTGTCGACAATCTTACTTTTCGGCTTTTTACCGATTTTAGTTTCCAGTGTTATGGTTACACACCTGTAGTGTTTTCGATACCTAAGCCCTCCTGAGCACTTCAATACCTACATTTGACCAATCCAACACCATAATCAATCTTTCTTTATGATTAGACAACAAATCCCGAAACCAACGGACTCATCTATAAAGCAATGAACACTTACCGTAAGGTTTCCAATCGACTTGCTAAGAAATAGTACGAAGGGAGCCTCAATCCACACGATATGCTGCTGCCAGAACCCCATAGTTAGTTTACCGAAAATTACTCAATCAAAAAAATGTTAACAATTTTCCACTTACCGCATGAGTGGCTAACGTTCGCGCAGAAGAGAAGAACGAAACGCACTCAGGAGCAAAAGAGGAGAAAACGGCAGCAAGTGGGGAATTTTGGCTGCTAACAACAAAAGAAGAAAAAAAGACGAAAAGGGGAAAACAATCAGCAGAAAGTCGAATAGCAAAAATCGGCACCAAAGAACTAAGAATAGTCGACCGAAAGTTGAGAGAAACAAAAGCCAAATACGAAATTGTACTTACCGCGTGCGCAAGACTCAATGTCGCGCCAAAGAACTATATGAATAGAGAGAACAAAAGGGAGAGTGGTGCAAGAAGAACCAAAATTCGGCAGCAAGGTGGGGAAGAAAGCAAATATAGATCAAAAAGGAAAAGAAAATAACAGTATTTTGGCAATGAGAAGGTAGAATAGCCGTCAGAAAGAAAGATGAGCACTTTGGGGATTTTCGAAAATAGCAAAAAGAAATGAAATCATATTTGGATAATCCTCAACCTCCCCTAATTCGCTCCTAAAAACTCTCCTACTATCCCTCCACAAACCGTCCACTTCCCACTACACCTCAAATTCCTTATTTTCCTCCACCAATCCCACAACTACCGAAATCCCCCTCATTATCCTCCTAAAAACCGGCCACAACATCCCCACACTCCTGAAATACTCAGAATTTTGGTCAAACTACAACACTCATACGGCACAAGCAGTAAAAATAAATCCCCTTGATCACGCAAAGATTCGAACCTCAGACCTCCAGCCACTTAACACTCCACTTAACCACCAGACCAGCAGGCCCATTCTGACATATTTTACCAACATTTATTTATAAGCCTACTGATTAGAGATAGGAGTTTATTCATTTAAAAAACAAAAATTTGCCCATGCTAATGCTTGAACTTGGGACCTCTCAGACACATCCTAGAACACTTAACCACTGAAGCAGACATACAACTGTATCACAAACATACGAAAATAAATATATAAAAGATTTTTGGGGCGTTACAATAAGCACAAGCCTTATCCACAAAGTTAAGTTGATCTTAACCTTTTCAAGACTCCAAATTCGGCTAAGAATATGAGACACAATGAATCATATACATAAATCACATCTTAAAAGTACATTTGCTTATGAAAACATCACATGAAAAAAAACCTTAACAATAATACTTAATCTCAATTAGACTTGTTCATGGGTCGGCCAGAATGTCTGCTCAAAAAGTGGGAGGGTTTAAGCAAAATATAGGCCCGAAAAATGGGCTTAAAAAAATAAAACCCGTTTTAAAAATGGGCCAGGCCTCGGGTAAAACATTTTTAGCCCGACCTCGGCCTGAATTCACAAAAGGACAAAAAATCTGCTATTTTTTTTGTGGTTTTCTCCCTATTTTTCTACAATTTCATTATTATGTTACTACTGTTTTATTGTTATTATTTGGATATTGTACAACACTTGTTTTATTGTTAATTTTGTTATTATTTTAGAGACATTTTCTTGTTAAGTTGCATCTATCTTAGTGTTATTTAAGTATACATATTATTTAAAATTTATTTTCAATTCGTTGGGAAAATATTTATTTTAATGTTTTTAGTATTTTTGATGTATTATATATTTAAAAATTATATAAAAATCAATACGGGCCAGGCCAGGCCCGAGTTTTAGCATTTTTATCTGGGCTAGGTTTGGGCAAAATTTTAGGCCCATTTTTCGGGCCGGGCTGAGCCTGGGCTTAGCAAAGGGGCTTAGGTGAAAGTCCAAGCACCTTCTTAGACAATATTTACGAATTAGGATTCTCCTTGCAACCTTAACACACAGGTTCCTATTTGATCAAATTTCTTGCTTTAGGTATCTCGACAGGGTCCATTTAAAAAAAAAAAAATTTTCACTGCCCAACTAAACTATATTTTTTTAGTTGGTCAAACCTTGCATAATCAATTATTCAATATTTGCTTAACTATTTGCTTTACATGCAAAATTATTGAAAACAACCATACAAAGAATATTAAATAAACATGTGGAAATTTTATTAATTCAAACAGCTCGGAATATTACAAGTAATTTATGGTGAAATTAGAATACTATATGAGCACAAATATTAACAATTTCTCACTTATCCTAGTGGAGTAAATGAGTCATATTTCCCTTTCTAATACCCTCAACCCTTTTTCTCAAAACTCCAAGCTACCGGAGTCTTTGTAAATGAATCATTAAGGTTGTCATTGGATGCTACTTTGATTGTATCTACTAATCCACCAGCTACTACCTTTCTAATAAATTGGTATTTGCAATCAATGTGTTTTTGTCTTCTCTTGATGCTCGTTTTCCTTATTATTAGCTATAGTAGCATTATTATTGCAATATCGTGTAATAGCTTTTTCCATACGAGGAACTACTTTGAGGTCTAAAAGATCTAAAATGATACTTGCAAGTAAATATAAACACTTTTAGAAGCATTACTTCAGAGTAGTGTCGATCGCTTCAGGCATTGGTGATGAATAAGGCCAAAAAAACAAAGAACACACGATATGTTTACGTTATTCGGTTTTCCTATGTCTATGGGGCCTTGCTTAGAGAGATAATCTACTATCGTAGCAACTCGTGCAATGAGTGATTACAACCTCTAACACTCACTGATTAGACTCATCACTTTTGTATCTAAGATCTAGACAACTCTCCTCTAAGCTCCCCCTGAAAACTTAGGACAAAATTAAGTAACACTTGATTTTGCACTTAATGCACTCGCAATAAAAATTCCTCCAGTGAACAAGAATTAGTGCTCTCCAATTATTACATCACCTATACAAATCTCCTAAATTTATAAAGAATCAAGACTTGCTAACATACTATATTAATTACAATCGATCTTTCCAATTAAACAACAGGAAAGTCAGCTGTAAAGCCCAATTTTAGCCCGGGCTAATAATAGGCCCAAACTAATTAGCCTTAAACAAACCCAACAAAACAAAACAAAACAATAATAAAATGTCCAGTTACAAAAACGGCCCGAATGCAAAATACACTAGGCCCAATACTACCCGAACCCAATAATACAAATTAACCCTAAGCCCAAATGGCCCAACACCAAAACCTAAAAAAATCAGAAAAAGAAAACCCTAGCTAAGCCTTCAGCCGCCGCCTCCACCTCCACGTCAGCACCTCCGTACACCATCGCGTTCCAGCAAGCGTCCTTCACCATACCTGCAAAAAAGAAGGACAAAACAACGACAACAGAAAATAGTAGCAAAAAAACAAACAAGTTTTGTAAAAAAAATTCGGCTATAAAGCCGATTAAAATCCATTTGTAAAAAAAAAAAATTGGATATAAAGAAACAGAGACATTCGAAATACAAAGAAACAAAAAGAAATCGGAGCATTAAGGTTGCTGTTCTTTCCCTTTTTTGCTTTAATATTTCTTTTTTATTTTTAAAAGTAAAAACATGAAATAAAAAAGGGAAGAAGAGGCTCACCAGGGTCGCTCTGTGACCGCGTCGTCGGAGGGCTTCCTCTCCGTTGTCGCAATTAGACCCAAAAAAGAGGGGGTGAGGGTCTCTTCTTTCGTTTTTTTGGGGTCGAGAAGGCAAGGCCTTCAAACACGTTTCAAGACGGGGCTAAAGAGCCCATTTTACGCATTGCCGGCCACCGGCCATGGCGGTGGTGTGGCGGACGGGCGACGGTGCCCTAGGACCGGCCAAGGGGAGAGTTGAGAGCAAAAGGGGGAAGCACTGTGTTTTTTTTTTAGAAAATAATGGCAGAATGTTTTTTTTTTAAAAAAAATTGCTTTTAAAGAACAAGTGAAACGACGTCGTTTAGGGCCTGTTTCAGTGGCCTCAAAACGGCGTCGTTTAAGGCTGACCCGTCTGACCCGACCCGAAAGCGGCCAGGATCCGCGTGTTTTGGTTTTGATGGGCTATTTGCATGTTTAGTCCTTTCGCTTTTTTATTGTTTTGTAATCAAGTTTCTCTTATTTTTAATTTTTACCCCATGATTTATTTCGTTTTCAATTTGGTCCTCACTGATGCTGTGCATTTTGGAGGAGAAGGGAAAATTTCCCTTTTGGTCCCTCCTTGTTATTCGTGTATGCAAAATGGTCCTTTTCTCTTTTATCTATTTTTGATTTGCCCCGAATTTTGGTTTTAAGTTCAATTTAGTCCCTTTTCGTCATTTTTGCTATTTTATTTTCAAATTAATTAGTTAATAATATTATTATATCATTAAATTGGTTGATTTGGTATCAAATATTTTTTGTTTATTTACCTTTTTTTAAATAAATTTTACTTATTTTCATCATTATTCCTGTTATTGCCATTTTGTTATTTATCTATTTATTTACGTATATATCTTTTATATACTTTCAAAATTTATATTATTATTATTTTAATATTATTATTATTATTATTATTACTATTATTATTATTAATGTTATTATTAACATATTATTATTATTAATGTATTATTAATTAAATTTGTTATTATTACTATTATTTCCTTAATATTTATTTACTTAATATTTTTAAATACATATATTTATTTTATCATTTTATTATTTATTTACTTATATCCTTTTATAATTTCAAGCTTAGACTATTTACTATTATTATCAATATTATTATTATTATTATTATTATTATTATTATTATTATCATTTTTAATTTGTTTTTTTAATATTTCTATTCTTTTATTCATTTGCTTATTTTCAAAATATTATATTTAAACTTTTAGTTTTTACTTGTTTATTTGCTTATTGCTTTTTTTTTTATCTTACAATTAACTGTTTTTTTTATTTATCTTATTGTCATTTATTTTCGCTTTTATTATTGTCGTTCATATTATCGCATCTATTATGTTGTTACGCGTATTAACACCATGATTTGATTTCACATTTTTACTATAAATCGTGTCGGATTAATCTTTACTCGACGTACAAAATTATATTCTCTAAAATAAGTTTTTTCGTATTTTGAGATTCGAAAAGTCGTACCCTAACTTACGGGGTTTTGATTTTCCTCGATAAATCCGAATAAAGGAACATTTTTAAAGCATAAATTTTTAAACATTCTCGGGAATTAGGAAAAATCGTGTTCTAACTTACGGAATACGACTTCTTTCTAAAATCGGGATAATCGAATGTCTTTCAAAATAAACAAATTTTTCGGTATTTATTCTCGTTTCGGGTTTTAAGATGTTGTGTCCTAACTTACGGGACGTAATTCTTTATTCTCGATTGACGTGAAATATGCCCTATTCTCAAAAAAAATTTCTATTAAGCAATGTTTTAGCAAAGGATCGTATTTTTAAAATCTCTTCAAATTTTCGATTTTCGACACTAAGACACTAATTAATCAATTAGGTACCAATTTTGGGCGTTGCGAGAGTGCTAATCCTTCCTCGCACATAACCGACTCCCGAGCCCATTTCCTCGAATTTCGTAGACCAAAATCATTATTTTAATAAATCAATTTTTTTTAAAACGGTCAAATTACGAGGTGATCCGATCAGACCTCATAAAAAAAAATTGGTGGCGACTCCCGATTTCCTTCGTTTTCAAAATCAAAGTCGACTCCTTTTTTTTCCACAAAAGAATGGTTTCGACAGCTTGGTGACTCCACTGGGGATGAATAAGAGGGTCGAGCAATAAATTGATTATTTTTTGTTTTTTTATCGAAAAATCGAAAATCTGTTTTAAATTTACGATTGCTCCATTGCATTTTATCTGTCATTTTCGTGGTTTTCATCATAGTATGCTTGCTTTGTTGGTTTAAATCTGTTGACGTGCCTCTGTATTTTGCATTGCATAAGTCGATCAATTTTACCCCTTTAAGTGGGAGCGAGAAGCTATTCCTTCGTGAGGTCTTCACCTCCGTATAGGATAGTGGATCGCTTTCGGGATACATCCGTACCTATGTCTTCGTGAGATTTTCATCTCCGTATAGCCATAGGGAAATGTATTCCTCTGAACTGAACTCGGTCCGCATGAGCCTATAATGGGTGAGGATCGAGGAATCTTCCGGTTCAAGTACCTTTACTCTAGAACCAAACCCTATACAGCGAGCCTTAAAAGGCCATCTTAGGTAGAGCCGCGCCAAACCGAGTATGTGCTTTACTTATTATTCTTTGCTTACTTTAAATTGTGTATGAAGTACTGACTTGCTTTGTTTTTGCTTTGTTTGTAATTGTATGGCATTTTTCATCACAAAAGAGGTGTTGATTCACATTCGGTTCCTAAATAGATAACTTATCACGGAAAAGGGATTTTTTGATAAAGTGGAGGATAATGCGACCGTCTAAATTTGGGCTGAGACAGCACAGCAAGAAAAATGTGACAGTCTGACCGAGGGATACGTATCAGAGTTGTTGGATTTCACCCGCGTCAGCGTGACTCAGAATAATCTTCAAGAATTAAAGGAGATATGAGATCAGTGGAACGATGAGATCAAGCAGCTGTTTTACTGTAACTATGGAGATTTTCCCTATCTGCTCGATGTGAAGGTAGACAAGCACTTATTTTGAGCTCTCACCCAATTCTGGAATCCTGCCTACAGTTGTTTCACTTTTGGGAAAGTTAATTTAGTACCTACTGTGGAGGAGTATATGGCCTTACTTCGTTGGCCGAAGATTCAAGCCGACAAAGCATATTCAAGAGCCGCTAATGTCCCGACCTTTTTGAAGAAACTAATGAGCATCATAGGGATGAGTCAGTAGTGGGTGGCAGCCCGGATCAAGCAGAAATGAGATAGTAAGTGTATCCCTTGGAAAAACTTGAGGGATCTGATTCTAGCACATCCGAATGTGAAGAAAAGGGTTGATGTGTTCGCTTTGAGTATCTACGGTTTGGTCGTCTTCCCCAAGGCATTGGGGCAAGTAGATGAGGCAGTCTCAGATATCTTTGATTGACTTGACAAAAGGGTCACACCGAATTCTGCGATTTTGGCCGAAACTTTTAGACCCTTGAACGCATGCCGGAGAGCGGGCGAGGGCAGATTTATAGGGTGTGCGCAACTTTTGTTAGCATGGTTCCACAGCCATTTTTGGAAAGTGGAAAAGGTCTCCTATCGAATCTTCTCCAAAAACTATTATCCCTAGAAAGAGATAGTGGCTACACCGAGACGGGATGATTTTACGAAGGAAAATTGGATGATGATTCTCCAAAGTCTGCAAGAAGAAGACATCGAGTGGAGGGCTCCTCGGATGATCCCCGACGAGATCTTGTATCGATGTGGAGATTTTGATTGGGTTCCCCTGCTTGGGATATGGGGGGCTATCGGGTATGCTCCCCTACTTATGTTAAGGCAATACAGGTCAGGACAGTTCACGCCAGGAACACAAGGGTTAGCTCAGTGTGAGTTTGTATACAAGGGGGATAACTACACAAAGAAAGTTCGTGAGATATCAAACGCCTGGAACCAAACTCGTAGAATGAAGAGGTTTGCTGCTAGTCCAACGACTACCCCTGAGTATGACCGGTGGTGGGGGTCAGAGAATCAACGACAACATCCCCACATCGAATCAAAAAAATATCCGATCATTAGAATAACACGTGCAGGTGGTCCCGTCTGAACTAGAGATCATCAAACAGGATTTTGAGAAGAAAAGTTCAAAACTAGGAAAAAGGATCGAGCAATTGGATGAAGAGAAAATGTAGTTGGGGTTAGTTATCGATGTCCAGAAATTAGAAGCTAATAAACTGAGGAAGGGAAAGAATAATGCTGAAGAGGATTTGGACAGTTTGAAGACGAATTACAAGAAGCTACGCATGTCAATAAGAATCGCTGGTTTGGGTAAAACATCTGAGCAATGGCGACAAGAAATCCAAGAAAAAAAGACTAGAGCTGATCAGTGTGAGAAGAAGTTCTATGATACTCGAGTATGGGAGGACACCTTAAAAAAGAGTTTGTTGGAGAGCCAAAATTAAAAGGAAAAGTTAAGAGCTCGGGTGGCGGAGTTAGAAAAGTCACTACACCAGCATCGTAGTCGCAACTTTGTAATCGAATTAAGGGCCAGCCTAAGCAAGATTGAGGAACTAAAAGGGAGGATAGAAGAACTTAAAACCGCGCTGAGTTGAACTATTGGAAGCAAATAATGAGCAGTGGAAAGATCAGCTTCATCGATCTCAAGACCAGGTCAGGGATAGGGATTACGTCATGAGTGAAGCTTTGGCTCAAGTGCGAGAGGTGGCTAATCATGTACAAACCTTGGCAGTCTAGGCTGATGTACTGAGTTTGAAATATGAGTCAGAGTCAGATCGAGGCCAAGAGTTAGCTAGGCTTCTTAAGCAAGTCAAGGCATTAAGCATTAGGGCAAAGCCATATATGTAATCCATTTTATGTAAAGAAATTTATTTTCTAGAAAAGTTATTCTAATGAAATTGAATCAGAATCAATGTCTTTCTCTTTTGCATTCATTCCATTCACGCATTAGCATTGCATTGCATTGCATCATGTGCACTAAAACTCACAAAGAGACTCTAAAATCGTGGCAATTACCCTGGAACATCATTACGGTACGCGAAGAAAGACTAAAGCCATAGACCAAAGGTTAGAAAGATTGGAACAAATAAAAAGAGAGATGCAGGATCAACTTTCAAATACAGATGCAAGAACAGTTGGCCAAAATCCAACAGGATATGAGGGATCAAATGCTAGAATCCCAGAGAAACATGATGAGCTAGTTAACGCAGTTGCTGGATGGGGGCTAGAAAAAGGAAAAAGCCCTATGATCAATATCGGAGACGACAACGAGGACCCTGCTTATCCTCCAGGCTTCACCCCAACGAACACCCAAGCACAATCACAAAGGGTGTCCGTCAACATCAGACCCCAATATCAGACCGGTACTTTAGCATCGATAAACTTCCCGACGGGTTCAGGTTCCAACCCTGGAGACAATCCAGCAAATCCCGTTGTCCCCGACCTTGATGATATAGCAGAAATGGGAAAGGCGGGAGTGGAGCTCCCAAAGCAATTGGAAGACAGATGCAAATGGCTAGAGGAAAAATTCAAGGTGTTGGAAAGCGTCGCTTACCATTGTGGAATTGACGCTAAGGAATTGAGCCTGGTCCCAGATCTAGTGCTCCCTCCAAAGTTCAAAATGCCGAAATTTGAAAAATATAATGGGACCAGCTGCCCTGAGGCTCACATTACGATGTTTTGTTGGAGGATGACCGGATATATTAGTAACGATCAGTTATTGATTCACTGTTTCCAAGATAGCTTGACTGGGGCTGCGGCCAAATGGTATAATTAGCTAAATTGTGCCCAGATTAGTTCGTGGAAGGACCTGACACAGTCCTTCATGAAACAATACGGCCACGTGACAGATACGGCGCCTGACAGAATCACGTTACAAAATATGGAGAAAAATTCAAACGAAAGTTTCAGTCAACATGCTCAAAGGTGGAGGGAAGTCGCCACGCAAGTCCAACCGCCACTGCTAGAAAAGAAAACTACCATGCTCTTCATTAATACCCTGAAGGCACCTTTTATCAATCACATACTGGGAAGTGCAACTAAGAGCTTCTCAGACATAGTGATGCCAGGCGAAATGATAGAAAATGTAATAAGGTGCGGAAAAATAGAGGCCGGGGAAAGCACAAAGAGGTCAGCCCTAAGAAAAAGAGAAAATGAGGTGAATAACGTGAGCACGTATAATAGGGGTTACTCAAAACCAGTCACTGTGAACCGACCGAGAACGGTAACCACTGGCCATCAAGGCCCACCGAGACAAGAGTCCAACACAAGGTAAAATACGGAGAAACTCGAGTTTACGCCTATTCCAATGACGTATAGGGAGTTGTACCAAAGTTTATTCGATGCACATGTTGTATCCCCTTTCTACCTAAAGCCAATGCAACCCCCATACCCTAAATGGTACGACGCGAACGCCCAATGCGAATACCATGCGGGAATCACGAGACATTCGATAGAAAACTGCTCCGCTTTCAAAAAGCTAGTCGAAAGGCTCATCAAAATGGACACTGTAAAATTCGATGATCTATCTGGTGCAGAAAATCCGTTACCCAACCATGCTGATAATGGGGTAAACGCGATAGTCGAGAATGCGGGGAAGAAAATCAAAATGAATGTTGCAGAAGTGAAAACCCCATTGAGAGAAGTATGGAAAAAAATGGTAGAAAGAGGGTTAATTACACAAGACTCGAGGAATAGGTCCTGAGAAGCAAGGAATTATTGTGAGTTCCATGATGAAGGAGATCATGAGATTCAAAAATGCAGTAAATTCAGGGCCTTAGTACAGGGTCTAATGGACAACAAGGAGCTCAAATTCTTTGAGTATACTAAAGGAGAAGAGGTATGCGCCTCAGATGGAGGGTCGACAGAGAAGGTCTATGAGGCCAACCACCCGGTGGTAATCATCTCACGACCAAGAATCAATAAAGCTGGAGCAAGAATTGCACCAAAATTTGTAATCCAGAGACCTATTGCTTTTCCTTATAAAGATAGCAAAAGGGTACCTTAGAACTATGACTGCAATGTGACAATCCCGGGGGAGGTAGGCCCGGTCAGCACGCCAGAGGAAGGTCAGGATGTGGGTTTCTATATACGTAACAGAAGACGTTATGGTGCCCCAAATACAAAAGTCAAACCTGTAAAAGGGAAATCCATGGTGGTCGAACAAAGGAGAGAGAAGCTAGAACTACCTATTAATGAGCCGGTAAACGAGAAAGAAGCTAAGGAATTCTTGAAATTCCTAAAACACAGTGAGTATAGTGTCGTGGAACAATTACACAAGCAGCCAGCTTGTATATCGGTATTGGCTTTACTCTTAAGCTCGGAGACACACCGTAACGCGCTCATGAGGTGTTAAACGAAACCTACGTCGCTGATGATATTTCAGTACACAAGCTAGATCGTCTCGTCAACAACATAAGCGCAGATAATTTTATCTTCTTTAATGACGATAAAATACCATCGGGGGGCATGGGATTCACCAAGGCTTTGCACATCACCAACCACTGCAAGGGGTATACATTACGGGGGGTACTGATTGACAATGGATCGACATTGAATGCATTGCCCCTGTCCATATTGAACAGGTTGCCTGTGGATAGCTCTCACATGAAGACATGTCAAAACATAGTGAGAGCATTCAACGGCACCGAAAGGAAAGTAATGGGAAGGGTTGAGATACCTCTCTTGATTGGTCCAAACATATACGAGGTAGACTTCTTAGTGATGGACATCAAGCCTTCTTACAATTGCATATTGAGGAGGCCTTGGATTCACTTAGTGGGAGCGGTACCATCATCACTGCACCAAAATCTAAAGTTGGTAATGGAAGATCGATTGATAATGATAAACGCGGAAGAAGACATTATTACGTCATTTACCAGTGATGCGCCATACATAGATGTTCATGGTGAGGCGATAGAATGTTCATTTCGCTTGCTGGAATTTGTGAACGCAACCTTCATTATCGAGGGAAGTAAGATCCCAATGCCCAAAATATCTAAAGCTACGAGGATGAGCTTACAACTGACAGTGGGAAAAAGAGCATTGCCTGGAAAGGGACTCGAAAAATACCTCCATGGACGGGTTAAAGTACCAATCTTGACTGACAAACGGGATCACTTTGGCTTGGGTTATAAGCCAGATACGAAGCAAAGGAAGAAAGAGTTGGAGAAAAAGCAGGATTGAAGAAGAGCGCGATTAAGCGGGGCAGAGGTTAAGTGGAAACCAATGACCTTCCCCCATATATCCAGAACATTCGTGTCAGGAGGAATTATTCACCCTGAATGGAAGATGACAAGGAAAGAAATTGTTGAAGATATGATGGGAAATCTGAGCATCAACGCCATATCTGAAGAGGGAATGATGGAAGAAAATTTATCGGGTATCCGCCCTTATGAGCCTGGAAGTGTTTCGAGCAATTGGACTGCGAAAGATATTCCTGTAATCTTTAGAGATGATTCAAATTAATGTTTAAAACACGCTTGTTGCTTTAAGCCTAGAAGCAATAAGAATCCATTTGTGAAATAGGTTCATGTCCAACATCTTTATTTCAATAAAAAATGCATTTTTTATCACTCTGAGCAAATATTCTTTTATTTTTTTCATTTAATTTATAATCATACCATACAAATAGCTATTCTTCGATTCATTTTTTCATTGGATATTCATTCGTGCCTACAACAGGTCCCCAGATATCAACGGCATGAGTGACGCTGCTACTGACCCAGAATCTCCTTTTGAGCGAGACATGTGTCTAGAGGGATCTCAGGATTTTGAAAATGATAGAGACTGTAACTTATCTCCGGATTTGTTAAGGATGGTAGAAAAAGAAGAGAAACAGATTCTACCTCATAAAGAGACAGTAGAGATTGTGATCTTGGAAGAAGGAAAAGAAGTGAAAATTGGAACTTGCATAGATGAAGAAACAAAACGAGACCTCATTGAGTTACTTCAAGAATTCAAAGATGTCTTCGCATGGTCGTACCAAGATATGCCCGGGTTAAGCACTGATATTGTGGTACACCGCCTCCCCATAAAAGAAGAGTGCAAGCTAGTTCAGCAGAAGCTCCGAAGGATGAAGCCCGATGTTGTGATAAAAATAAAAGAAGAGGTCAATAAGCAATTCGATGCTGGGTTCTTACAAGTGGTCAAATACTCAAAATGGGTAGCCAATATCGTCCCCGTCCCTAAGAAAGACGGAAAGGTACAGATGTGTGTAGATTACAGAGACTTAAAAAAGGCCAGCCCAAAAGACAATTTCCCATTGCCTCACATTGACACTTTAGTGGATAATACGATAGGCTATTCACTGTTCTCCTTCATGGATGGCTTCTCTGGATACAATCAGATAAAGATTCATCCTGAAGACATGGAAAAGACCATGTTCGTGACCCTGTGGGGAACATTCTGCTATAAGGTGATGCCATTTGGATTAAAAAATGTGGGAGCAACGTATCAAAGAGCCATGGTAACCTTGTTTCATGACATAATGCACAAGGAAATCGAGGTTTACGTCGACGACATGATTGCAAAATCTCGAACAGAAAAGGAGCACGTACAAGTTTTGAGGAAATTATTCTTGAGGTTGAGAAAATTTCAGCTAAAGCTCAATCCAAAAAAATGTACTTTCAGGGCCAGATCAGGAAAACTGCTAGGTTTTGTAGTCAGTGAAAAGGGAATTGAGATCAACCCAGACAAAGTCAAGGCTATACAAGAATTGCCTCTGCCGCGCACTCAAAAGGAAGTTCGAGGTTTATTAGGAAGATTAAATTACATTGCTCGGTTCATTTCACAACTAACTGAGAAATGTGACCCAATATTTCGTCTTCTTAAGAAACACAATCCAGGCGTATGGGATGATGAATGCCAGAAAACTTTTGACAAGGTAAAACAATACCTATCCAATACCCCAGTGCTGTCACCACCAAGTCCAGATAGGCCACTGATACTGTATTTGACAGTATTTGACCATTCTATGGGATGTGTGCTTGGCCAACACGATGAGACAGGAAAGAAAGAAAGGGCGATATACTATCTCAGTAAGAAATTCACTGAGTGTGAAATGAGATACTCGCCAATTGAGAAATTATGTTGCGCCTTAATCTGGACAACTCGGAGATTGAGGCAGTACATGTTGTACCATACGACTTGGCTAATCTCGAAACTAGACCCTCTAAAATACATGATGGAGTCGACTGCTTTGAATAGAAGGATGGCCAGATGGCAAATTCTGCTTTCCGAATTTGACATAGTCTATGTGAACCAGAAGGCTGTAAAAGGGAGTGCAATAGCAGATTTTCTAGCCAGTAGAGCTCTAGAAGACTACGAGCCTTTGAAATTTGATTTCCCTAATGAAGATCTAATGTATGTAGCAACTACCGAAGAAGACACTCCAGAAGATCGTTCTTGGAAATTGAACTTCGACGGAGCATCAAATGCTGTTGGTAACGAAATCAGAGCAGTCCTGATATCCCCAAATGGAGATCATTATCCATTTACTTGCAAATTAGATTTTGATTGCAAAAATAATATGGCAGAATACGAAGCATGTATCATGGGAATCCATGCGGCCATAAAACACAGAATCAAAGTGCTAGAGGTGTATGGAGATTCTGCACTAGTGATCTATCAGCTCAAAGGTGAATGGGAAACAAGAGACCCAAATTGATCAATTATCAAAAGCTAGTTCTGGAATTAATTGAGGAGTTCAATGATATCACCTTCTGTTACCTCCCGCGAGATGAAAACCAAATGGCTGACGCCCTGGCTACATTAGCTTCTATGATCAGAGTAAATAAGTAAGATGATGTGAAGCCTATCCAAATGAGTATTTACGAGGCTCCGGCTTATTGCTACAACATCGACGAAGAGGAAGAAACAGATGATCATCCTTGGTATCACGATATACTGCGATATGTGAAGAATCGTGAATACCCTGATCAAGCAACTGAGAATGATAAAAGGACTTTGAGAAGACTAGCCAGTGACTACGTCTTAGATGGGGAGATCCTATACAAAAGAAGAAAGGATCATGTGTTATTAAGATGTGTAGATGTTGTTGAGGCTAAGAAAATCCTAAAAGAAGTCCATGAGGGTGTCTGCAGAACACATGCTAATGGTTTTACAATGGCCAGACAAATCATGAGATTCGGGTATTATTGGTCCACCATGGAAGGGGATTGCATCAATTATGCCAAGAAGTGCCATAAGTGCCAAATTTATGGGGACAAGATTCATGTGCCTCATTCACCTCTTCATGTTATGACTTCTCCATGGCCTTTCTTAATGTGGGGCATGGACGCCATTGGACCAATCTTGCCAAAAGCCTCTAATGGGCACCGATTCATCTTTGTGGTCATCGATTACTTCACCAAGTGGGTAGAGGCTGCTTCATATGCCAATGTCACCAAGTCGGCGGTCAGCAAGTTCTTAAAGAAAGAGATCATCTGCCGATATGGAATGCCAGAAAGGATCATATCGGACAATGCATTGAATTTAAACAACAGCACGATAGCAGAGGTTTGCAGTCTATTTAAAATTAAGCACCACAACTCGTCACCATATCGCCCAAAAATGAATGGTGCAGTTGAAGCGGCTAATAAGAATATCAAGAAGATTGTGGGAAAGATGACTGAGACTTATAAAGATTGGCATGAGAAGTTACCATTTTCTCTTTATGCTTATCGAACGTCAGTCAGGACCTCCACCGGGGCAACTCCTTTCTCATTGGTTTATGGAATGGAGGCAGTGTTACCCATTGAAGTTGAAATTCATTCCCTTCGAGTCTTGTCAGAGCTGAAGCTAGATGAAGCAGAATGGATCCAATCTCGATATGACCAATTGAAACTGATTGAAGAGAAAAGGTTGAAAGCTATCCGTCATGGTCAAATGTACCAAAAATGAATGATGCGGGCTTACAACAAAAAGGTTCACCCCAGAGAATTCCATGATGGGGACCTGGTATTGAAGAAGATCCTACCCCTACAAAAGGACTTCAGGGGAAAATGGATGCCAAACTGGGAAGGACCTTATGTGGTAAAGAAGGCCTTTTCTGGAGGAGCGTTGATATTAACTGAAATGGATGACAAGACTTTGCCTAATCCAGTGAATTCAGACGCAGTCAAGAAGTACTTCTCTTAAAAAAAAAGAGGAGAGGCCAAGGGGAAAACTCGCAAAGGGCGCCTTAAGACTAAAGGGGTTTTGAATTGAAAACCCGTGAAAGGGCAATTCAAATTTTGATCGAAGGTGGGGCATGCAGTAGTCTTGCTATGCCTGAATTAACGAAGATAAGGTATGCTACATCTTGGGGCATCGACAAAGTACTCTAGATCTCCTAAACACATGTTTAACTCAAAATGGTTTTCAGGAAGTTCGTACAGAGAAGCTCAGGCTGCGATATCTAGGGCACTTATTTGTTCCCTCACCTATTTTGTATTCCAGCAATGTTTACTTTCTTTAATTAATCCATCCTTTTCAGATTTTGTTCCTGATATATTTCAGTTTCGTCCATCATTACGATCCTTTTCAGGCATTTTGCATTGAAATAACGATTAATGGACTAATAATACTTTCACAAAAAGAGTTCTACGCATTACTCTGGAAGCTTCTAAATAGTACAAGAACCTGAAACAGGACTATTATTTAGAACTCACCAAGCCTAAGGGTTGGAAATATTTGAGAAAGAAGAGTCTAAATTGTGACTAACTCTTCAGATTTTCTGTACCAGCTGAACAAGAAGACAGGATATTACATCAGTAATACAACCTTGATGAACAACGAGCAATGACAACCCAGACATTAAAAAGGGATCATTCTCATGACATTCTGCATTCATATATCATTCATAACACATCTAGTTGGGAGCTTTTGATTCATTCTGATCATTGCATCCTAATCATTTGGCATAAGCATAGGCCCATGAAATCGATTCTACAGGTCATGTCCCCTAGAGGACGGTGTAGCGACATTGGTGAAACCACTAATCTTATCTCCTTGAAGTTACAGTGGAGCAGATTGAAAATGGCGAATCTTATCTCTCAAAAGTTGCAGTGGAGCAGATTAAAGCCACAAGTCTTATCTCCTTGAAGTTGCAGCGGAGCAGATAGAAGACAGCAAATCTTATTTCCTTAAAGTTGCAGTGGAACAGATTTAAGCTACAAGTTACAAATCCTATACTTCTGAAGTTGCAGTGGGATGGATTGAAGTTATCATGGTGAATCTTATCTCCCTGAAGTTGCAGTGGAGCAGATTAAAGCCACAAACCTTATCTCCCTGAAGTTGCAGTGGAGCAGGTTGAAGTTACAAATCTCAACTCCCTGAAGTTGTAGTGGAGTAGATTGAAGATAGCGAATTTCATTTCTCTGAAGTTGCAGTGGAAAAGATTAAAGCTGCAAGTCACAAATCCTATACCTCTAAAGTTGCAGTAGGTCGGATCAAATCTACCAAAACCAAACCTTATCTCCATGAAGTCGCAGTGGAACAGGCCTTATCTCTCCGAAGTTGCAGTGGAGCAGACTGAAGATAGCAAATCTTATCTCCCTGAAGTTGCAGTGGAGCAGATTGAAGCTACAAGTCTAATCTCCCTGAAGTGGATCGAAGCACTAGTTCCTATGCCTCTGAAGATGCAGTGGGATGGAACGAAGCTACTTGAAGAAGAGAGGCACCAAAACAAGTAGAGACTCAGCGAGGCCGGGCAAAATTGGCCCTTTCAAAGTCTTTGCTCCATTCCCGTTATACGATAATGAGCAAAGAGGGGCAGCTGTAAAGCCCAATTTTAGCCCGGGCTAATAAGAGGCCCAAACTAATTAGCCTTAAATAGACCCAACAAAACAAAACAAAATAATAATAAAATGTCCAGTTACAAAAAACGACCTGAATACAAAATATACCAAGCCCAATACTACCCGAACCCAATAATACAAATTAACCCTAAGCCCAACTGGCCCAACACCTAAACCTAAAAAAATCAGAAAAAGAAAACCCTAGCTAAGCCTTCAGCCGCCGCCTCCACCTCCACGTCAGCACCTCCGTACACCACCACGTGCCAGCAAGTGTCATTCACCGTACCTGCAAAAAAGAAGGACAAAACAACGACAGCAGAAAACAGTAGCAAAAAAACAAACAAGTTTTGTAAAAAAAATTCGGCTATAAAGCCGATTAAAATCCATTTGTAAAAAAAAAAAAATTGGATATACAAAAACAGAGACATTCGAAATACAAAGAAACAAAAAGCAATCGGAGCATTAAGGTTACTGTTATTTCCCTTTTTTGCTTTAATATTTCTTTTTTATTTTTAAAATAAAAAAACATGAAATGAAAAAGGGAAGAAGAGGCTCACCAGGGTCGCCCCGTGACTGCGTCGTTGAAGGGCTTCCTCTTTGTTGTCGCAATCGGACCCAAAAGAGAGGGGGTGAGGGTCTCTTCTTTCGTTTTTTTTTGGGTCGAGAAGGCAAGGCCTTCGAACACGTTTCAAGACGGGGCTAAAGAGCCCATTCTGCGCATCGTCGGCCACCGACCACGGCGGTGGTGCGGCAGATAGGCGGCGGTGCCTTAGGGCCGGCCAAAGGGAGAGTTGAGAGAAAAAGGGGGAAGCACTTTGTTTTTTTTTAGAAAATAATGGCAGAATGTTTTATTTTTTTAAATTTTGCTTTTAAAGAACAAGTGGAATGGCGTTGTTTAGGGCCTGTTTCAGTGGCCTCAAAACGGCGCCGTTTAAGGCTGACCCGTCTGACCCGACCCGAATGCGGCCAAGATCCGCGTGTTTTGGTTTTGATGGGCTATTTGCATGTTTAGTCCTTCCGCTTTTTTTATTGTTTTGTAATCAAGTTTCTCTTATTTTTAATTTTTACCCCATGATTTATTTCGTTTTCAATTTGGTCCTCCCTGATGTTGTGCGTTTTGGAGGAGAAGGGAAAATTTCCCTTTTGGTCCCTCCTTGTTATTCGCGCATGCAAAATGGTCCTTTTCTCTTTTATCTATTTTTGATTTGCCCCGAATTTTGGTTTTAAGGTCAATTTAGTCCATTTTCGTCATTTTTGCTATTTTATTTTCAAATTAATTAGTTAATATTATTATATCATTAAATTGGTTGATTTAGTATCAAATATTTTTTGTTTATTTACCTTTTTTAATAAATTTTACTTATTTTCATCATTATTCCTATTATTGCCATTTTGTTATTTATCTATTTATTTACATATATATCTTTTATATACTTTCAAAATTTATATTATTCTTATTTTAATATTATTATTATTACTATTATTATTAATGTTATTATTAACATATTATTATTATTATTATTAATGTATTATTAATTAACTTTGTTATTATTACTATTATTTCCTTAATATTTTTAAATACATATATTTATTTTATCATTTTATCATTTATTTACTTATATCCTTTTATAATTTCAAGCTTAGACTATTTATTATTATTATTATTATTATTATTATTATTATTATTATTATTATTATTATTATTATTATTATTATTATTATTTTTAATTTGTTTTTTTAATATTTCTATTCTTTTATTCATTTTCTTATTTTCAAAATATTATATTTAAACTTTTAGTTTTTACTTGTTTATTTGCTTATTGCTTTTTTTTTTTATCTTACAATTAACTGTTTTATTTATTTATTTATTTATCTTATTGTCATTTATTTTCGCTTTTATTATTGTCGTTCATATTATTGCATCTATTATGTTGTTACGCGTATTAACACCATGATTTGATTTCACATTTTTACTATAAATCATGTCGCATTAATCTTTACTCGACGTACAAAATTATATTCTCTAAAATAAGTTTTTTCGTATTTTGAGATTCGGAAAGTCATACCCTAACTTACGGGGTTTCGATTTTCCTCAATAAATCCGAATAAAGGAACATTTTTAAAGCATAAATTTTTAAACATTCTCGGGAATTAGGAAAAATCGTGTTCTAACTTACGAAATACGATTTGTTTCTAAAACCGGGATAATCGAATGTCTTTCAAAATAAACAAATTTTTCGGTATTTATTCTCGTTTCGGGTTTTAAAATGTTGTGTCCTAACTTACGAGACGTAATTCTTTATTCTCGATTGATGTGAAATATGTCATTTTCTCAGAAAAATTTTCTATTAAGCAATGTTTTAGCAAATGATCGTATTTTTAAAATCTCTTCAAATTTTTGATTTTCGACACTAAGGCACTAATTAATCAATTAGGTACCAATTTTGGGCGTTGCGAGGGTGCTAATCCTTCCTCGCACGTAACCGACTCCCGAGCCTATTTTCTCGAATTTCGTAGACCAAAATCATTGTTTAATAAATCAAAATATTTTATTAAAACAGTCAAATTACGAGGTGATCCGATCACACCTCATAAAAAAAGATTGGTGGCGACTCCCGTTTTCCTTCATTTTCAAAATCAAAGTCGACTCCTTTTTTTTTTCACAAAAGAATGGTTTTGACGTCAGGAAAGAGAACATCTTCAATGTGTCGAGGATAAGTCTTCAAATATTCAAGATAGGCTTCCAAGTTTACCCAAACCGATCCATTAGGAAGTCGATTTTCATGATTCAAAACTAAACTAATTTTCAAGATATGTTATTATAAACAGTTCTAATATCATAGATGGGCTTGCAACCATCCAAAGTATCAGTAAAAATTAAAGTCCGAAGATTGTGTTACCAAAATTTTCTGACACAAGATATGAAAAGTTTTTGAGGTGAGTAATGCCGTCACCAATAGGCACGGCACCAATAATTATATTTGTTATTACTTAATTTTCTTTATTTTTTAAGATTTTGAATATATGCACTACAAAATTTAGTTTTGACATGATCCTTTAATTTTGAGTTAACCTACCTATGATGTTTAAAATATGGTGTATATATATTCTAATCTTCTACTTTTATCCTGTCTTGAGATTTTTTTTTTGAGGTGATGATGTGATATATATATATATATCTATCTTACTTTGAAATAGGTTGTTTTTTCAATTGAAAATGCTGATTCAACCATTTTTTTTGAAAAAAAATGTGTTGATGTTTTAAAATAGTCATAATAATAATTTTTGGCTTATATTTAATTTTTTTATATTTTTAATTAATATTTTTTGTCAAATCATTTCAAAATAGATAGAAAAGTTGATATTTGTTAACTTTATTGACGTGGCATACATATTGTTGGCCATGTAGATGACATGTCAATATTTAATTTAATTTTTAAAAAAAAATTAAAATATTAAAAATATTCTTTTATAATTTAAATGATTTTTAATTTTAAAAAAATAGTTTTTTTTAAAATTTTTAAATTTTAAAAAATTAATTAAATGCTAACGTGTCATCCACGTGTTAATCTATACGTATACAATAACATCACTAAGTTAAAAAAATATTAATTTTCTATTCATTTATAATGATTTGACAAAAAAAATACAAAAAATTAAATATTTTTTTATAAAATTTGAAGATGAAATAAATCATTATTATTTTTAAAATACCACGAGAATCGATTCTGGGCATAACTCGAATGACAAAAGAGAGCAGCTCCTTTGCTTTATTCACAAGCTTTAGAAGCATTATTTTGCTTTTGCTTTTTTTGGCAACGGCTCCATAAATAAGAGAACCAAACTAAAGACCACCTTCAGAAATACTTACTTTAGTCCTGTAAGTAAACTCAAGCATGCAGCATTCATCGTTTTGGTAAATATTTTGTTTTTCATCTTTTATGTTAGTTTTATATTTCATGTCTATTTCTTTTGATAATATTATTTTAAAGGTTTAAACTTGTTTATTATTATTATTATTATTATTATTATTATTATTATTATAATGCAATGTACTTTACTAAAATATCTTGCATTTATTAGTTATGTGAGTAAAAACTTTTAAGGCGAAGAATAAAAACTCGATTGGAAGTTAAATCGATTGTATACTTGTACCATTAATTTTTTGATTAATTAATTGAATGATTGGTTCAACTATAAAAAATATTAAAAATAATTTTAAAAAATTAACTAAATCTAGGATAAAAAGAAACAAATTCTACTATTATCATTATTATTGCATAAATTAATAAATTGAGCTAAAATGGGTACAATATTGCACTATAAGATCATCCTAAAATTGTGTTAAAAGTTTAAAAATAATAATAAAAAGAACTCAAATGTAATAAAAAGGACAAAATTTTGGATTTTAATGATTCTCAAATCCTTTTTGAACCAATTTTAACTTATTCAACATTAATCTAACAACATAGCAATGTTGCATACTCACAAGATAAATCCCACAAGCATGCAAGCAACAAATATCACATTAATTCGAAATCTAAAATATAAAAAATCTTCATATTTTGTATATATTACAAAATTTTAGGTCTCAATTATTTTGTACTACAATTTATTTGAAGATACAACGTATTTTTTCATGAAAAAGAGAGGGAAAACAACATAGAACTTAACTAACTATCAAATGAGGAACCATCACTAATTTACATGCAAAGAACGTAGAATTTCATTTGGTGAGAAGTTAAATATATTTTAATTAGTCAACAATTTAATTAAATCTGATATCATATTATTTACTTTCATAAATAGTTTTTAAATACCTCACGCATGAAAGATTAAAATGTTGATGAGGACTTGGTAAGTCCAAATGACATCACCAAAAATTCGTAGTCTCCCACTTCTCAGTGCCTTGAGGACTAACTCTTATTTGATGATAATTAGATCATAAATCACAGCTCCCTAGTAAGATATACAGCAATGACTTGAAGTTCTCAATGAGTTACCATTGAGTGATTGGTTTTTTTTTTCTCTCTCTCTCTCTCTCTCTTTTTATTGTTTCCCTTTCGTCTAATGTTATGGCACTTCCATGGCCTATTACAACTTTGGAACTGCTTCTTAAAGTGTCTTTAAGCACTTGTTGTGCTGTCGGACCAGACTAAAGTGTATATATTTATATATATATATATATGTATGTATGCATCCTCTCTCCCTCACTCGTGAGTAAAGCTTTTGCTTTGGATGAACTAATGCATAAGTTGCTACAACTTTTATTTATTTATTTATTTTTATAAGAGAAACTAATTACAGAGTTATAAGCATCAAGCAAGTCTAGAGAAAATAAAAGCCAAGATTGTATTGATATATTATAAAGTAAATTGTATCAAATTTTATTTTAAATTGATTTCTAAACTTTTAAACCGTCTAATTTGAGAGATAAATGTCCATTCAGATATGAAATAACACATATTTAAGACATGTGGATCAAATTGTAAGCACTTATGTATCTATTGCATGACTAACTTGAATTTGACATGTTAAAAAAGAAATAACGTCGTTCAAGATTATGAGAGTTGCTTCTCTATATAATAAGGACACATATGTTTATAATTTGATCCATATGTTTTAAATATGTTCCGCATCAAATTTGAGCCGGAATTTAATGCTCAAGCTAATAATTAAGCTTACAATTGATTAAAAAATAATACTTTAAAGATTAAATTAGAATATTTTAAAATTTGAGTTAGAATCATATATATGCAACTCTAAAAACAAAAATACCATTGAGTTTTATATTATAAATAAATATTACAATCTCAATTAAAGGAGACGTTGGCATTTAGGATTTTTATGGGGGGATATTCTTCTCTAATCGGATTATCAAAATCCAATTTCTAAAAAGAACAAACCACTAATATTGTTGCATATATAATAAGACAAGAAATTGATGGTGGGAGAGTCTTTACAAGTTTGTCATTAAGCATCTCAAAATACATGCAAAGATACCAAAAAGAAACCTCATAATCCGCAAATACTTGTCTTGTTTCTTTGATCATATACATGCATATCTTTTAAGATTACAAAAAGAAATCTACTAAGCATCGGTCGGGATATTCTTTACACAGTTTTTCTAGCAAAAGTAAAAAACATATATATACCTCAAAATACACACAATCATACTAATTAATTTCCCAATTTTATCTTTATTTATTTGGTTTTATTCTAGTCAAAATATGTCAACAGATTTTTTGGAAGTTTAACATACTTGACACTCTTTCTTATATAAGATTCATTTCAACCCCCCCCCCCCAATCAATTTCCATAATTTTTTTAAGGGCACAGAATATAAAATTGGTGTCAATTGACGACTTTCACACCTTTTGATTATTAAATTGGGCTCACATTTTATTTTGAGTTGGAGCTAAATAATTTAAGTGCTAGCTCTTGAACCCATCATTTTCTTGTTTTAATTTTCATCAGTGAGACAAATTCATAGAGATGAAGGATTGTATGAAATAGATATATTATCTCTTTTCAATAATGTAATGCCATATCAGTAATTTCATCCTGAATTTCAGAATTTTCATTTGGATTTGATTTATTTAAATACTGAAATTCAGGATGAAAATACTGATATGTCATTAAACTATTGAAAAGAGATAATATCCATGTTTTATACCATTCTTGCCCATTGAGCAATAACCCTACAATGTAATTTATCAAGCACATTTTTTATCAAGAAAATAGGAGTAGAAACAAGCAGAAGCAATTAGATTAATTTTATCTTGAAAGAACTGCCTTAGTTCAGTGTAGTTTATTTTTCAAGATATTAGAAAACCCTAAAAGAAGCTTTTTTATCTATTGGGTTGATATACAGGGATGAGAAAATAATAAATTTAATCAATTTTAATTATATTGAAATAAACTTAATAGTATTTATTTATAAGTCCTCAAATACTTTGTTTTCTTTTGCTCATTGATGAGGTAGTTTGATGTGGTTCATTGATGGTGCATGGTGTATCAAATATTATATATATATATATATATATTTAACCCTAAAGAAAAATCTTTAGGTCATTTTTTTTATTGTGAGAAGTTCAATTGCTGTCCATTAAATTAAACAGCACCTTCATTTCTTTAGCATGTATCATGATGAGGATGTCTAAAGGCAAACTTATCAATTGAAATTTTACATGAAAAAGAAAAAAAGGTGGAAGCAAAGGGTTTGATATACGTGTGTGTATATAATATACTATAATATATAAATGGCATGTATTTGAAGAAAACCTAGAAGCAAGGTCAGGTGCATGCTGCAAAATATACTACGAGTAGCTCAGCTCGCATTATAGGCATGTGGCCCATTTGACATAATGGAAATGATTTTGGCATGTGGGGGAAGCCATTGATGGAAATCCAAGTCATATTCAAGTGGGATTGTCTACTCCTTGTCTTTCTGAATCATCATTAATGTCACTCAATATCCTTTTTGCACTAGATATGATCAGTACAGTATCCACTCTCTCATGTCGAGGTCACTAAACTTAGAACAGCATATAGGGATATTCTTCATAGGCCGTTGTTGGAAAAACGAGGTTGAGGATGCTGTCTTCCACATCACTCAAAATTACATGCAATGCACCTTAAGCATGGAACAAAAACGTTCTTGGCTGCTTAAAGGAGAGAAAGTCAAATCTTGAATTTGAGCTTGTTTATGCTCAATTCAACCTCGATTCAGAAGAGAGCTGTCGCAAGGAGAAAATTGAGATAGGAAATCCTAGGCATGTACGAGATTGTAATAACAAGTGGGTGGAAAATCCACATGGAACAAAACAATTCTTTTTGGATTTGAGGAAACCAACAATATTGAGGACCAAATCATCTCGGCATCACTAAACTTAGCCCAACACATACTGTTTTTGATGAAAGAGGAGTGAGGATGTTGTCTTCTAGATTGGCCCATTCAAGGCCCTTGGTATTGATGATAAACCTAACATTTTCTTTCAACATATTTTTGCAAGTTATGTGTGTGTCAACTCAATGCTTGGAGCTAAAATCCTTAATACGATCTACAGGAAAAAGAAAGGGAAAGAAACCCTAGTAGCCTTCAAGATGATATCAACAAAGCTTAGCATGTGACGGAATCAGTTGGGAACTTTATCCAAGCGGTTCTTGAGGTGTTAGGCTTTAGGGACTCTTGGGTCAGAACCATTTTGTAGTGCATTACCACAGTTTCCTACCAAGTTCTCTTCAATGGTGACTTGTCTAAACAGTACAAGCTTTTACTCCGTCAGGGGGACTCAGTCTCTTCCTACTTCTTATTCTTTGTTAAAATATCCTCAACTATATGTGTTAGGTTATTGTGTCATTAGTTTTTTAATTTAGTCATATTTGATGTAAACTACTTGAGCATTTGAATTGATTATTCATGAGAATATACACATAATATCATCTATGTGCTACATTATCCTCAAATGGTTTGCATGTAAATAAATGATTTGAGCAAACATGGCTCATTGATTACTTATTCTGAATTATGAAAAAGTGGCATAAAAGGAGTTTTTTTTTTTTTTTAATGCAAAAGAGGAGATTCTATAGTTGGTAATCTAAATATTTTTATAGTTCGTGGGGTTACAAAGTGTAAGTAACTTATATGAGAACTATTATGTTATTTAAAGTCCCTACAATGAAATAATTTGTCTTGGTTATCAAAATAGGAGCAACTTCCGAGTAGAGGCATACATGTAATAGATTGGCTAGCAATGCATTGGGCCGAATGCTGAGTTAATGAACTTAAATCTGTTTGCAGAGCAATTGATCGTTTATGGTGTTCATTGTGTGTTTAACATTAATCTTGAGTAAGTATATGACTGCAAATGTATGACTTGTATGTTTTGATGTGTTATATACGAAAGCATAACTCTCATCAAGAGTTAAGTGTATCCTCTTAAAGGCATTATAAGGTTGATGTAAATGGAACTTGGTCAAAGGTAATCTTAAAGTGATAAAACCTAAAGGAATCACGAAAGCCTAGCCTTATGAGGGCTATGTTAGGATTTGTGCCTTTAGTGTAGTTATTTCATCATTGATTTACTTGTAATATTTTGAACTAATTGGATTAAATGGAGTTTCTAAATGATTATTTAATATTGTCGCGAACTTTCTTATGATGTGCAAGTTTGTATAGTCGCTCACGAATAATATAGTAATAAATACTAGAGTTATCATCTCCACAAGGATCGGTTTTAAAACAGAAATTACAAAATTAACAAATGACAATTTGGAAAGTAAATAAAAATATGATTGGATTCAAATAAATATACAAAGCATGTAACAGCCCGGTTTAGACCCTAGTCGGAACAGTGGTTTTGAGACCACAAATTCGAGGTCGGAAAAATATTTTAATATTATTTTTGGTGTTTATAATATGTGATTAAGTATGTGTGAAATTTCTGTGTGAAAATTTTATCGATTGTGTGCTTAATTTGTAAAAAGGACTTAATCGCATAAAATGAAAAAGCTGTGTGCTGATTGTTAAAGTGCTAATTTGGCATGGCTTATTAAAATGTGAGTCCTTATGTTGTTATTATTCCATATGCTAAATGGATGGACAAAAATGCCTAAGGTTAGTGGAATTATAATGTTATACATTAAAGGGTAAAATGGTAAAATGTAAATTAAGTTAATAATAAATAAAAAAAGCCAAATGCTCATCTTTTTCATGCATATTTCCACCGAATATTGAAGAAAGGAATAGCCATTGAAGCATTTTAGGTTTCGGCACACTCATAGCTCAATTAAGGTATGTTTTGAGCTCAGTTTTTAGTGATTTCTACGTTTTTGTGATCGTTGCTTTGTGCTCTAGCTAGCCCATGCTTTAATTTTAGAATTTGATGTTGATTTTGAGATATTCCATTGATAAATGCTTGAGCTTTGTGATAGTTGATGATGAAATATGGAAGATATGTAAAAGATTAACATATTTTGTCTTTGATTTTTTGGTGAAATTGAGTAATTTGAGTTAATTTGTGAGAATGAGAAATTGGAGGATTAAAATGTGAAATAAATGAAATATGTGGGCTTGTATGAACATAAGGAAACTTCGGCTAGGCATTTGTGAAGTGAAATTATGTGAATTTGATGATTTTATGAATTAGGGACTAAAGTGTCGAAATGTGAAAATGTGAGGGCTATTTTGTAAAATGCCCTAAATATGTGTGTTTGGACTAAATTGAATGATTTGGTGATTAAATGAGCTAAATTTGAATATGTATAGATCAAGAAAAGAGAGATTTGGATCGAGATCGAGGCAAAGATAAAGTGCTCGATTAATCGACCCGTTTTGTTACTTCGACGTCCGAGGTAAGTTCGGATATAATACAAATTGTTAAATTTATGTTTTAGTGTTATGAAATGAATGATTATGTGATTATTGAATTAGAAATTTTATATGTGAAATTGAGAAATGTGGCACTAGGTGTGCGTAATTAAAATCGAGACAGAGGTGATTAGCACTGTGTGTGCGAAGTAATAGAAGCCTCGGCTTTATTGACTGGCACTGTGTGTGCGATACCGAGATAAATTCGGTTTAAAATAAAGGCACTAAGTGTGGGATTGAATCGAATGATTTACTGAAGATCGAATGAAACATAGCATTGAGCATTGCATAGCAAAAGAGTTCGTATACTAAGTGTTGGCACAGGTATGTACGGAACCTATGTGGTTGATGATTTTGTAAATGAATAAAAGAATAGTTGTGTGAGCATTTGGCTATGAATGAGATTGTGTACTCATGAAAACTAATCTATGTAATGGTTTATTTTGTATTTTGATTTGAATTATTGAGTTAAAGGTATTATATTACGAACTTACTAAGCTTTAAAGCTTACTGTGTGAAGTGTTTCACTGTTTTACAGTGTCTTTAAAGCTAGCTCAAATCCGGGGATCGTCAGCGACTCAATCACACTATCAACTATCTATTTTGGTATTTTTGGAAGATGTATATATATATATGGTATATGGCATGTATAGGCTAGTAGATATAGCATGTTTTGAAGTGTATAAACTTAGCCATGTGATTTGGCTTGGTAGCTAATGATTTTGGTATATGTTTTGGGCTTGAGTAAAGATTGGTTAATATGGGAATGTTTGTTCTAGTGAATGACCTTATGATATGTTTTGGTACTATGGAGATAGTGAGTTCATGCTATGATTTGGTTGAGATTATATGGTGTATGAATTACAAGTTTTTGTCATGTAATTGGTACTTTAGATTGATAGGTATAGATGGATTTGTTTGGGATAATGAATGATGATGTTCAGAGATTAAATTGAGTATGTTTTGGTATGTTTAAATGCTATGTGAGGTATGAAATTGAGTTGGTTTGTGCTTGTAGGTGAGACCCTAAGTGTGGGTGGCAATTTGGCCTCGCAAATGGCCTATAATTGCCCACACGGTTGAGCACACGCGTGTGGCTCGACCGTGTCTTTCGAGTTTGCAAATTGAAACAAGTCAGTGTCGACCACGGGTGAGGCACACGAGCGTGTCTCAGGCCGTGTGGACAAGTCAGTATGTATGCCCTGTTTTGCCACGGCTTGGACACATGGGCGTGTCTGAGGCCGTGTCACACAGGCGTGTGGCCTCAGTAGCTTTGAAAAATGTTTGATTTTCAGAAATTTTTGTATGTGTTTGGTTTAGTCCCGACCCATTTCTAACATGTGTTTTGTAACAGCCCGATTTCGACCCTAATCAGAACAGTGGTTTCGGGACCACAAATTCGAGTCCGAAAAATATTTTAATATTATTTTATGTGTTTACTATGTGTGAATTTATATGTGTGAAAGTTTCGTGAATTAATTTTATTGTTTGTGTGATTAATTTGAGAAAAATGGCTTAATCGCGTAAATTAAAAATTTGATGGTTAAATATGAAAGTGCCTAATTGTTGTTTTCTTTATAATATGGAGGTTTTATGTTGTAATTTAGCCAATAATAAAAGGTAGTGGAAGGCACAATGATTATTATATGGTTTTTATATATATTAAAAATAAAAGTTAAAAGAATAATAACATAATATAATGTTAAAATAAAAACATAAAATAAAATCACATGCATGTTCATCATTTTTGACCGAAACTCAAAGAAAAAAAGAAAATGTTGAAAGCTTTAAGTTTCGGCACACTTGGGAGCTTGATTAAGGTATGTTTCGATTTCGGTTTTTGATAACTTTTACGTTTTTGAGATCGTTGCTTCGAGTACTACAAAATCAATGTTTGAATTTTTGAAATTGATGATGATTTTGTGTTTTGCCATTGTTGATAGCTTGATGAAATTGGTGTTTAGTGATGGAAAATAAATATAGGTTGTTAGATTGTTAAGTTTAATTAAGGCATTTTTGGTAAAAATACCTAAATAGGATTAAATTGCGAAATTTGTAAATTGAGGGGTCAAAATGTGAAATAAATTAAAGAAATGGGCTTCTAGGGACCTTAGTGAAATTCGGCCAAGCTAGGGTGAATTCAAATTTTGAATATTTTGTGTTTTATGCTATTTGGACTAAATTGTGATAAATGTTAAATATCAGGGGCAAAATGGTAATTTGCCTATTTATGTGTTTTTGGACCAAATTTAATGGAATTATATTTGAATTAGTTTATTTTGAATAAATTTAGATCAAGAACCAAAGAAATCAGATTTGGATCGGGGAAAAGCCAAAGTCGTTGATTAATCGTCCCGTTCCGATTTTCATCGTCCGAGGTAAGTTTATAAGCATATATGTGTTGTTAATTATAAATAAACATGAGATTTATATGCTGATTTGTAATATGTGAAATTAATGTACGAAAATGATAGTATGAAATCTAGCACTAAGTGTGCGAATTGTTAAATGTGACGGCACTAAGTGTGTGACACGTTACAAGGATTTGTCACTAAGTGTGCGAGATGTTAATGTGACGGTACTAAGTGTGCGATACGTTACAAGGTTTTGACACTGAGTGTGCGAGTTTGCTGATTCTTTAAGTGTATCGATTAATGAATATGTTAAACGAGATAAAATGATCAGGTATGTGATGATAGATTATCTTTTGGATAATAAAGTAAGTATTGACTGTTGAAATGAAATCATGTATTATACATGTTAATATGTGATTTATATGAGTTTGAAATGCAGGTATAAATTCGGAAAGTGATATATACATATGAAATTAAGAAAATATGATATATATATATGTATACTTGTATAAATGTATATGTATTTGTTTTGAGATGAGAAAGTGATTTTATAGATCAATGTGAAATCTATTATTGAATGTGTGAGTGTTCGGCCTTAAGGCTATGAAATGTGAAAGTTTACGAATGGTGATATAAATTATAGTTATGGTTATAAACCTTGATTGTGATTATATTGAATTGGCCTTACTAATATAATGATATAATGCATTGTTGTTATGCAATTGCTTATAACTTACTAAGTTATGATAGCTTACTGTATGTGTTTGTTTGTATTGTTTTATAGATTTTGGAGTCAAGTTATGAGCTCGGGGATCATCGTTAAAGTCTATCACACTATCGACTAACTTCGGTATTTTATAAGCTAAATTTTTGGAACTATGGCATGTATAGGCTGGGTTATATTTTGAAATGATTGATTTTGGGACATGTATATAAATGGCCATGTGAAAATGGCTTAATTTCCATGCTTATGTTCGGCTTGGTTTAAAAATGGCTTGTGTATGATCATTTTGTTTAAGTTAGGTTTTATGTGTTTGAATGGGTGCTTGATGTGTTTAATTTTTATACTTTAATTTGAATATATATTTGATCATGATTTAAGCTTTCTTTCGAATGAAATATTCAAGTTTAATGTATGTGATAAATTTGGTTTATGCTAGGTATAAAAGTCTTGGAATATGAGTTGAATAAAAAGGTGATATTTAGTTCTGTGCTTTGGTAATAAAGTTAATATTGGATGTTAGTTGAATTAAGATTATGTTATGTGATAATTAGGTATTTGGAAATATTGTATATATATATGTGTGTGTGTGTGTTTTTGGTGAATATCATGAAAACATAAATATGCATTAATTAGCTTTGTAGTGATAATGAAATATGGATGTTTGAAAATGGCTCAAATGATATGGTCATTTATACATGAAATTCGTAATAAGAAAAGATGTATGTTTGATTTAAGTTTATATAGTTATTTTTGAATGGTTTTATGACTAGGAAAAAGTAAGTTTGGTATTTGTTATATAAATGAAAATTGAAATAAAGAATGTCTTAATATATGTTTGAAATGAGATGAATATATGTTCGCATATGCCTAGGTTATTTGAATTCGTTTGTAATGGCAAAGTATGCAACTTTATTTTGCTTGAGTGGTTCAGTATATATAATTTGAATTGATTATAAAGCATACAAATTTGGTATACTATGAATTGTACTATGTGATCATAAAGGTTTAATGTGACTATAGTGTTATGCGCATGTCATAATAATATCAAAGGTATATACAGCCATATTATAATGTTGCATATGTGATTAAATTTTTAAGTTGTATACATATTAGTTCGAGTTTGACAATTATGGAACATGCTCAATTGTTTGATGTATGTTCATCAATTTTAAATAATTGATTTGTGGATAGTTAAGTCTGATAATGTTTTAAAGGTATCGTTATTCTTTGGTGCATAAAGAGTGTTTAATGACTGTGTTAAATCATACTATGTCCGGTAATGCCTCGTAACCCCATTTTGGCACCGGATACGGGTTAGGGGTGTTACATTTGATTGGTATCAGAGCTACGATTTAGTCGATTCTAGGACTAACGTAGCGCGTGTGAGTCTAGCTATACATGCCATATCATATATTATGATAGTGTGATGACTTCTGACATTTGAAAATGTGTTTTCATATAGTAAATGGATCCCGACAGAGCTGTAGTTGATGATGTCGAGAGTATAGCGCCTGCTCCCACGCAAGGGACAGAGCCGGTTGATTCTCGATCGACCTCGAGTAACCAAGAGGGTGAGGCTAAGCAAGCCTTTTACCAAATGATGAACGACTGGTTTACTCAGTATATCCGGACGAATTCAGCTGTACAATAACCTCCACCCCCAATTAATCCTTCTCCGATACCTGTTATGTCTCAAGTGAGTGATCCGTTTAGATTACATAAGCCTCCTGTTGATAAAATCCAAAAACACGGGGCTGAAGAATTCAGAGCTACTGATGAAGATGATGCTGAGCGAGCTGAATTTTGGCTTGATAATACTATCCGTGTGTTTGATGAGTTATCTTGTACCCCGGATGAATGCTTAAAATGTGCCATATCTTTACTACGAGACACTACATATCACTGGTGGAATACACTAGTATCGGTGGTTCCGAAAGAACGGGTGACTTGGGACTTCTTTCAGACTGAGTTCCGTAAGAAATATATCAGTCAGAGATTCATTGACCAGAAGCGCAAGGAATTTCTCGAATTAAAATAGGGTCGCATGACTGTGATAGAATATGAGCGAAAATTTGTGAGACTCAGTCGATATGCCCGCAAGTGTGTTTCGACTGAAGCTATCATGTGTAAAAGATTTGAAGACGGGTCGAACGAAGACATTAAACTGCTAGTTGGCAAACTTAAAATCAAAGAGTTCGTGATACTTGTCGAGCGAGCTTGTAAAGCCGAAGAGCTTGGGAAAGAGAAAAGAAAAGCTGATTTTGAAGCTAAAGATTCTCGTAAAAGATCATCGGGTAAGACTTTTCACTCAGCATCAAAGAAATTCAGAGATGATTTCAGTCGATCTAAGGCTAATTTCGGGTTTTCTATACGAGATCGACCACCAGTGAGTTCACGAGCCACCTCGATTGCCAGTGTTGGAAATGTTTGACCGAATAAACCTGAGTGTCAACAGCGTGGAAGACTGCTTGTTGGTGAATGCTGGGACAAGTATAACAATAGAGTGTGTTACAAATGTGGATCGATGGATCACTTCATCCGTGAAGGTCCTGAGTTGGTCGAGCAAGATACAGTGAAAAATACGAGATCGGGTAATACTGCAGCTCGAGGTAGACCACCTAGAAATAAGGGCAATGTGAGTAGCAGTCAGAGAGGGACCAAAGATACAGCTGTTAGATCCGAGGCTCGCGCACTTGCCAGAGCCTATGCTATTCGCGCACGTGAGGAGGCCTCATCCCCGGATGTTATTACTGGTATTTTCACTCTCTATGATACTAGTGTTGTTGCATTGATTGATCCTGGTTCGACTCATTCTTATGTGTGTGAGACTTTAGTATTCAGTAAGACTTTGCTTGTAAAGTCTACTGAGTTTGTGATTAAAGTATCGAACCCCTTAGGCCGGTGTGTTTTGGTTGATAAAGTGTGCAAGAATTGTCCATTGATGATTCGAGATTTATGTTTTCCGGCTGATTTGATGTTGTTGCCATTCGAAGAGTTTGATATAATTCTGGGTATGGATTGGTTAACTCTGCATGATGCTATTGTGAACTGCAAACGGAAGACTATTGATTTACGGTGTCAGAATGATGAGATTATTTGGATTGAATCTAATGATCTGAATGGTTTACCAGCAGTGATATCTTCGATGTTAGCTCAGAAATACGTAAGAAAAGGTTGCGAAGCTTACTTTGCATATGTGCTTGATAGTAAAGTAACCGAAATAAAGATTAAATCAGTACCTATTGTGTGCGAGTATCCAGATGTGTTTCCTGAAGAATTACCGGGTTTACCACCTATTCGAGAAGTTAAGTGTTGTATTGAATTAGTACCGGGGACTACTCCGATATCGATAGCTCCGTACAGAATGGCACCTACAGAATTAAAAGAATTTAAAGCTCAGTTGCAAGAGTTGACAGATAGAGGTTTTGCGCGACCGAGTTTCTCTCCCTGGGGCGCACCAGTTTTGTTTGTGAAAAAGAAAGATGGAACTATGAGAATGTGCATCGACTACAGACAGCTCAATAAGGTGACTATAAAGAATAAGTATCCGTTGCCACGGATTGATGATTTGTTTGATCAGTTGAAAGGGGCTACTGTGTTTTCTAAGATAGATTTGAGATCAGGCTATTATCAGTTGCGAGTTAAAGACTCTGATGTGCCAAAGACAGCTTTCCGAACGAGTTTCGGACACTATGAGTTTCTGGTTATGCCTTTTGGACTTACTAATGCACCTGCTGTTTTCATGGATTTGATGAATCGGATCTTCAGACAGTATCTAGATCGGTTTGTGGTTGTATTCATAGACGACATTTTGATATATTCTGTGATGAAACCGAGCACACCGAACATTTGAGACTTGTGTTACAGACTTTTCAAGATAAACAGTTGTATGAAAAGTTCAGTAAATGTGAGTTCTGGTTACGGGAAGTCAATTTTCTAGGCCATGTTGTATCAGCATCGAGTATTTGGGTTGATCCGAGTAAAATTTCAGCTATACTTGATTGGAAACCTCCGAGAAATGTCTCTGAAGTTCAAAGTTTTCTGGGACTTGCTGGTTACTATAGACGGTTCGTGAAATGTTTCTCTATGATCGCAACACCGATGACGAAGCTATTACAGAGAGATGTTAAGTTTGAGTGGTCAGAAAAGTGCCAAAAAAGTTTTGATCAGTTGAAAACTCTTTTGACCGAAGCTCCAGTGTTAGTTCAAATTAATCGTAAAGAATTTGTCATTTCTGAGTGATGCATCTTTGAGTGGTCCAGGTTGTGTTTTGATACAGAAGGCAAAGTCATAGCTTATGCCTCGAGACGATTAAGGCCGCATTTAAAAGAATTATCCGACGCGACGATCCGGAATTGGCGGCTATTGTGTTTGCATTGAAGATTTGGCGCCACTATCCATTCGTGAGAAATGCTATGTTTATTCGATCACAAAAGCCTCAAGTATTTGATGACTCAGAAAGATCTGAATTTGAGACAACGTCGATGGTTAGAGTTGTTAAAAGACTACGAGCTTGTGATTGACTATCATCCGGGAAAAGCTAATGTTGTTGCTTATGCTTTAAGTCAGAAATCATTATTTGTTTTGCATGCAATGAATGTGCATATGGTTATATCTGATGATGGTTCGATAATAGCTGAATTAAAAGTAAGATCGTTATTTGTACAACAAATTTGTGATGTTTAGAAAGTTGATAATGATTTGTTGGCAAAACGAGCTCAGTGTGAATCGAATGTTGAATCTGAGTTTCGAGTTGATACAAATGGCTGTTTGAGGTTCAAAAACCGAATATGTGTTCCGAGAAATTCAGAGTTGATTCAGATGATTTTGAATGAAGCTCATAGCAGTCGGTTATCTATTCACCCTGGGAATACGAAAATGTATAATGATCTGAAACTGCTTTACTAGTGGCATGGTATGAAACGAGACATTTCTGACTTTGTTTCGAAATGTTTAGCCTGTCAACAAGTAAAAGTCGAGCATCAGGTACCTTCTGGGTTACTTCAGCCGATTATGATACCTGAGTGGAAGTGGGACAGAGTTACAATGGATTTTATATCTGGTTTACCGTTGACACCGAGCAATAAAGATGCAATCTGGGTTATTGTGGATAGATTGACTAAATCGGCTCACTTTATTCCGATTCGTACAGATTATTCGCTTGATAAACTGGCTGAATTATACGTTTCTCAGATTGTGAGATTACATGGAGTGCCCATTTCTATTGTTTCGGATCGAGATGTGAGGTTTACATCGCAGTTTTGGAGGAAATTACAAGATGCTTTAGGTACGAAACTACACTTTAGCACAACTTTTCATCCGCAAACAGATGGTCAGTCTGAACAAATTATTCAGATACTTGAGGATATGTTGAGATGTTGCATTCTCGAGTTTGAAGGTACGTGGGAACGATACTTACTTTTGATTGAATTTGCTTATAATAATAGCTTTCAATCTAGTATCAAAATGGCACCTTACGAGGCTTTGTACGGTCGTAAATGTCGTACACCATTGTATTGGACTGAGCTCAGTGAAAATAAGATACACGGGGTCGATTTGATCAAAGAAACAGAACATAAAGTGAAAGTGATTCGCGATAGTCTGAAAACAGCATCGGATCGTCAGAAATCATATGCAGACTTGAAACGAAAAGATATAGAGTTTCAGATCGGAGATAAAGTGTTTTTGAAAGTCTCACCGTGGAAGAAAATACTCAGATTCGGTTGTAAAGGCAAATTGAGTCCAAGATTTATTGGACCGTATGAGATTATAGAGCGTATCGGGCCGGTTGCTTATAGACTGTTGTTGCCACCTGAGTTAGAAAAGATTCACAATATATTTCATGTTTCGATGCTCCGTAGATATCGATCTGATCCCTCACATGTGATTAGTCCGACAGAGGTTGAGATTAAGTCTGATATGACATATGAAGAAGAACCGATTCGTATTCTAGCTCGCGAGATTAAAGAATTGCGAAATAAGAAAATTCCGTTAGTTAAGGTACTGTGGTATAAGCACAGAGTTGAGGAAGCAACTTGGAAGTCAGAAGATACAATGAAAGAGCGTTATCCGAACCTATTCACCGGTAAAATTTTCGGGGACAAAAATCTCTAAGGGGGGAGAGTTGTAACAGCCCGATTTTGACCCTAATCGGAATAGCGGTTTCGGGACCACAAATCCGAGTCTGAAAAATATTTTAATATTATTTTATGTGTTTACTATGTGTGAATTTATATGTATGAAAGTTTCGTAAATTAATTTTATTGTTTATGTGATTAATTTGAGAAAAATGGCTTAATCGCGTAAATTGAAAATTTGATGGTTAAATATGAAAGTGCCTAATTGTTGTTGTCTTTATAATATGGAGGTTTTATGTTGTAATTTAGCCAATAATAAAAGGTAGTGGAAGGCACAATGATTATTATATGGTTTTTATATATATTAAAAATAAAAGTTAAAAGAATAATAACATAATATAATGTTAAAATAAAAACATAAAATAAAATCACATGCATGTTCATCATTTTTGACCGAAACTCAAAGAAAAAAAATGAAAACATTGAAAGCTTTAAGTTTCGGCACACTTGGGAGCTTGATTAAGGTATGTTTCGGTGTCGGTTTTTGATAATTTTTATGTTTTTTAGATCGTTGCTTCGAGTACTACAAAACCCATGTTTGAATTTTTGAAATTGATGATGATTTTGTGTTTTGCCATTGTTGATAGCTTGATGAAATTGGTGTTTAGTGATGAAAAATAAATATAGGTTGTTAGATTGTTAAGTTTAATTAAGGCATTTTTGGTAAAAATGCCTAAATAGGATTAAATTGTGAAATTTGTAAATTGAGGGGTCAAAGTGTGAAATAAATTAAAGAAATGGGCTGCTAGGGACCTTAGTGAAATTCGGCCAAGCTAGGGTGAAGTCAAATTTTGAATATTTTGTGTTTTATGCTATGTGGACTAAATTGTGATAAATGTTAAATATCAGGGGCAAAATGGTAATTTGCCCATTTATGTGTTTTTGGATCAAATTTAATGGAATTATATTTGAATTAGTTTATTTTGAATACATTTAGATCAAGAACCAAAGAAATCGGATTTGGATCGGGGAAAAGCCAAAATCGTTGATTAATCATCCCGTTCCGATTTTCATCGTCCGAGGTAAGTTTATAAGCATATATGTGTTGTTAATTATAAATAAACATGAGATTTATATGCTGATTCGTAATATGTGAAATTAATGTACGGAAATGATAGTATGAAATATAGCACTAAGTGTGCGAATTGTTAAATGTGACGGCACTAAGTGTGCGACACGTTACAAGGATTTGGCACTAAGTGTGCGAGATGTTAATGTGACGGTACTAAGTGTGCGATACATTACAAGGTTTTGGCACTAAGTGTGCTAGTTTGCTGATTCTTTAAGTGTATAGATTAATGAATATGTTAAACGAGATAAAGTGATCAGGTATGTGATGATAGATTATCTTTTGGATAATAAAGTAAGTATTGACTGTTGAAATGAAATTATGTATTATACATGTTAATATGTGATTTATATGAGTTTGAAATGCAGGTATAAATTCGGTAAGTGATATATACATATGAAATTAAGAAAATGTGATATATATATATGTATACTTGTATAAATGTATATGTATTTGTTTTGAGATGAGAAAGTGATTTTATAGATCAATGTGAAATCTATTATTGAATGCGTGAGTGTTCGGCCTTAAGGCTATGAAATGTGAAAGTTTACGAATGGTGAGATAAATTATAGTTATGGTTATAAACCTTGATTGTGATTATATTGAATTGGCCTTACTAATATAATGATATAATGCATTGTTGTTATGTAATTGCTTAGAACTTTCTAAGTTATGATAGCTTACTGTATGTGTTTGTTTGTATTGTTTTATAGATTTTGGAGTCAAGTTACGGGCTCGGGGATCATCCTCAAAGTCTATCACACTATCGACTAACTTCGGTATTTTATAAGCTGAATTTTTGGAACTATGGCATGTATAGGCTGGGTTATATTTTGAAATGATTGATTTTGGGATATGTATATAAATGGCCATGTGAAAATGGCTTAATTTCCATGCTTATGTTCAGCTTGGTTTAAAAATGGCTTGTGTATGATCATTTTGTTTAAGTTAGGTTTTATGTGTTTGAATGGGTACTTGATGTGTTTAATTTTTATACTTGAATTTGAATATATATTTGATCATGATTTGAGCTTTCTTTCGAATGAAATATTCAAGTTTAATGTATGTGATAAAATTGGTTTATGCTAGGTATAAAAGTCTTGGAATATGAGTTGAATAAAAATGTGATATTTAGTTCTGTGCTTTGGTAATAAAGTTAATATTGGATGTTAGTTGAATTAAGATTATTTTATGTGATAATTAGGTATTTGGAAATATTGTATATATATATATGTGTGTGTGTGTGTGTGTGTGTGTGTGTTTTTGGTGAATATCATGAAAACATAAATATGCATTAATTAGCTTTGTAGTGATAATGAAATATGGATGTTTGAAAATGGCTCAAATGATATGGTCATTTTGTAACATCCTGAATTTTTGGGCCTATGCGTTTAGGGTGTGGATGTGTTTAATGTGTTAATTTGAGAATTAGAGGTGCAAATTGGGCTCAGGCTTGGGCTGAGGCCTTGATTAAATATTCTGTTTAGATACTCTAGGGCTTAAAATAAAGTTTTGGTGGCTTAAATGGCAAAATGGGCTTGTAGCCCAGTGGCAAAATGGCGCCACTAAGAGGGAAGGGAGTTGGCGTCAATAGGCAAGGGGAGAGGCCCAATTTGTGGCCGTTTAGAGCCCATGTTTTTGGGCCAAATTCGACACTTATAAGGAGGAGTAGGTTGGACGGCAACAAGGCTATTATTTAGGGGATTTTATTGTTTAATATGTGGATAATTAAAGTCGATAAAGGAGGGAAGAGTTGGAGATAATTAAGCCTCTTTTGGATGGGTGTTTTGATAGGGATAAGGGATAGGATGAGGATCTATCAGAAGGCTAGTGTTGGCCGAAAATCAAACACAGGAGAGGGGGAAAAATCGGTTGAGTATAGGCTAAAGGTGTGCAGAAATTTCTATAAATAGGGGATAGCTCATCAATTCAGGCATTTGAACCCTACCTTTTCTTCTCTTCCTGTGCCGAAATCCTCGAGTCTCCTCTACAATTTCTTTTCTTTAATTTCTTCAAAAGCCGAAACCTCTCCCTTCACTCTCTTTTCCATTCTTTTCCTCTTGTGCTGATTTCTCTAAAAAGACGAATTCTCCCTACCCATTTGTTCATCTATTCTTCCATTCATTAAGAACCAGAAACCCTTTGAAGCCTTATCGATTGATGAAATCCTTTCCATTCTTTTTCTTCCTAGCCAAAATCTCCAAGCTTCTCTCTTGATTTCTTTTCTTCTTTTCTTTTCTAGAAACCGAAACTCTTCACTCAGTTCTTCTAAAAGCGAAAAACGCATCACCTTCTTTTTGTTCATACTTTTTGGGATTTTCTTAAAAGCCAAATTCTTAGATCTCTTCTCGGTGTTTTTGAATCTTCCTACAAGGGGTAGCCAAATCTTACGAAGTGGTAAGTGTCGATTATGTTATTCTTTCAATCTTTTTGGCGTTTGGATACCATAGCCGAATGGCTAGATGGTTGACTAACCTCGTATTATCTTTCATGGGCGGCATTAGGGATTTGAAGGAGATCCAATCGCCTAGGTTTCTAAATCGTAGCACACAAATCATACTACTTAGGGATTTAATCGATCTAGGTAACGAGATCTGTTAATCTAAAAGTATAGATTCGGGTAAACACTAACCCTTGACCGAATATAGAGAGGCCTTATATTCGCGTTTTTAAGCTCGCTTTTGAGCAAAGTTGTAGATGCAGAGGCGAGAGATCCGATTAGCGAGGGTATCGACATAGAGGGTAGTCTTACGCATTAATCAGTGTGTAACACTCTCACACCATTTAGATTGCTTGATTAGTATGCATACAAACTGTTATATTCTCAGATATTCTCGTTAAATGCCAAAATACGCAAGCATGGTCGTTGAAAAACCGAAAAGGGGTAAAGGCGAATCACCGTGTTAGTGATCTCTGTCATTCTAAAGTGAATGTTTCATTGAGATGATTTGTTTTATATGTGTGCCAATTTCTATGTATGCATGGGGTTGGGTGATTGATGAAAGGGGAAGTGTTCTCGTTGTAGTGGCTTTTGCCATGATCTCATTGTAGTGGCTAATGCCATGATCTATTGTAGTGGCTTATGCCATGATCTCATTGTAGTGGCTATTGCCATGATCGACGATGAGCGACTATCTCTGCAGCATGACCGCCATCGATGGTGTGTAGCGGTGTGGGTTGATTGTAGAAATCCCCAATGGTGTGATTGGCGTGTAAGGGTGGTGTGTAGCGGATGGAAACCTAGGATTGGGTTGGGCTTTGCATATTTTCCGATATATTATACTCTGTTATCTACTCTGTGGGGCTAAGGCCCAATCTGATGGTGCACGAGGGTTGCACACTGAGTCTCGCGACTCACCCTATTATTTAACATCTTTCAGGTAGCACTTAGCGCATCGGACCGGGCTGGAGAGGAGCGCAATGTGGCCATGCATGAGTTCATTTCAGATACTGCAAAAGACTTTATTCTGTTCATTTATATTATTTTTTATTATTAGTTGGTTTATATTTTATTGTAATAAGGCCACTAGCTATTAAAATTCTTTTAGGTTTTCTTTTGGGTTTTCGGGTTTTTGGACATCTAAAATCCTACGTAAAAGGTTAAACTAAGGCATGTACTGAAATGATAAAAATCAAAGGAAAATTCCAGTTTTATATTCATTAAGGCATTAAATAAAATTTATTTCTTTTACAATTTATCAACCTATTAAGTTTTTCCCGTATAAACGCCAAAACTATGTTTTTAAAACAAAACAAAACGCGACATGTTTTATAAAGTCTTCTTAGTGACATGCCAGATCCGGTCGTGGTGTTTGGGCCGGGTTTGGGGTGTTACAAATTGGTATCAGAGCCCGGTTCAAAACTCGACTTTGGGGTTTTGGGCTCAAAATGTTTTCTAAAGTTGGGTTTTTGAAAACATGCATGTTTATAAATAACACAGAGGGTTTTCTCAAAGATGGCACTGCGTCTCCTACCCAAGTCCGCTGTAAGTATTCAGAACTCACTATGTGTTATATATGTATGTGGGCTTGATGGGCTTTATGGGACGTAGACTATCTAGATTAGAACTTGATGGACTCTAGGCTTAGCTGAAACAACTCCTTCCATCTCATAAGACTTAATTTCACTAAACAAACCTGTGAACGAGTCGCAAGACTAGGGTGTGGCAACAGGCATGCGCATGTCTAGGATTAGATCCGGAAGAGCCTGGTACTTAAGCAGTCCTAGTGACTCACCTCCTCTTCGCTGGAATCCTACCTGGTGCGTGGTGACTATTCACCCTAGCCACGAGGATTTTTTGACGGCCAAAATCTATAACTAAAACCCGAAAGGGACCAGCCACCTGATTTTTACAAAATTACTGAGATGTCCCTAGTTTAAAAAAAATTCAAAATACCCCGGTTGGCAAAATTACCAAAATACCCCCAGATTTTCAAATTACCAAAATACCCCCGAAATGCAAAATTACCTTATTTCACAAAGGAGCCCTATTTTAGAAAATTACGAAAACACCCCTGTAGGATAAATTACGAAAATACCCCTGGATAGTGAAACGATGAAGACACCCCTACATGATGAATGTAAGTTCGTGGATGCTACTTGTATGTGGATGGTTGATGATTGAACGTATGTGCTTCTTAGGACTAGAAGATGTGAACTTGAGACTGAAACTTGTGGATGTAATTTCGAATTCGAAAGAACTACTCTTAAACTACTGATCATAAGACTGTTCGTGGTTAATCAGTGGAAGAAACCTATTAATTCATAAAATTTCTAATCAGATAAACGTCAGTCGAAAGAATGAGTACAAGGGGATGAGGATGATCTAGATGCGAATACCGGTGCATGCTCTACCATAGTATACTAAGTGTTTCTTTTGGCTTTAGAATTAGAGTGCGCAGCAAAAGCATAGTGGTGAGACTAGGGTTGTACGATTAATAGTTAATTGGAAATTTTGAGGACGAAATTTCTTTAAGGAGGGTAGAATTGTAACATCCTAAATTTTTTGGGCCTATGCGTTTAGGGTGTGGATGTGTTTAATGTGTTAATTTGAGAATTAGAGGTGCAAATTGGGTTCAGGCTTGGGCTGAGGCCTTGATTAAATATTCTGTTTAGATACTTTAGGGCTTAAAATAAAGTTTTGGTAGCTTAAATGGCAAAATGGGTTTGTAGCCCAGTGGCAAAATGGCGCCATTAAGAGGGAAGGGAGTTGGCGTCAATAGGCAAGGGGAGAGGCCCAATTTGTGGCCGTTTGGAGCCCATGTTTTTGGGCCAAATTTGACACTTATAAGGAGGAGTAGGTTGGACGGCAACAAGGCTATTATTTAGAGGATTTTATTGTTTTAATATGTGGATAATTAAATCTGATAAAGGAGGGAAGAGTTGGAGATAATTAAGCCTCTTTTGGATGGGTGTTTTGATAGGGATAAGGGATAGGATGAGGATCTATCGGGAAGGCTAGTGTTGGTAGAAAATCAAACACAGGAGAGAGGGGAAAAATCGTTGAGTATAGGCTAAAGGTGTGCCAGAAATTTCTATAAATAGGGGATAGCTCATCAATTAAGCATTTGAACCCTACCCTTTTCTTCTCTTCCTGTGCCAAAATCCTCGTCTCCTCTACAATTTCTTTTCTTTAATTTCTTCAAAAGCCAAACCTCTCCATTCACTCTCTTTTCCATTCTTTTCCTCTTGTGCTGATTTATCTAAAAAGCCGAATTCTCCCTACCCATTTGTTCATCTCTTCTTCCATTCATTAAGAACCGAAACCCTTTGAAGCCTTATCAGTTGACGAAATCCTTTCCATTCTTTTTCTTCCTAGCCGAAATCTCCAAGCTTCTCTCTTGATTTCTTTTCTTCTTTTCTTTTTCTAGAAACCGAAACTCTTCACTCAGTTCTTCTAAAAGCCGAAAACGCATCAGCCTTCTTTTGTTCATACTTTTTCGGGATTTTCTTAAAAGCTGAAATTCTTAGATATCTTCTCTGGTGTTTGTCGAATCTTCCTACAAGGGGTAGCCGAAATCTTCTGAAGTGGTAAGTGTCAATTATGTTATTCTTTCAATCTTTTTCGGCTTTTGGAGACCATAGCCGAATGGCTAGATGGTTGACTAACCTCGTATTATCTTTCATGGGCGACATTCCGGGATTTGAAGGAGATCCAATCACCTAGGTTTCTAAATCAGTAGCACACAAATCATACTACTTCCGGGATTTAATCGATCTAGCTAAGGAGATCTGTTAATCTAAAAGTATAGATTCGGGTAAACACTAACCCTTGGCCGAATATAGGAGAGGCCTTATATTCGTGTTTTTCCGGCTTTTGAGCAAAGTTGTAGGCAGAGAGGCGATGGATCCGATTAGCGAGAGGTATCGACATAGAGGGTAGTCTTACGATTAATCGTGTGTAACACTCTCACACCATTTAGATTGCTTGATTAGTATGCATACAAACTCGTTATATTCTCAGATATTCTGTTAAATGCCAAAATACTGGCATGGTTGTTGAAAACCCGAAAAGGGGTAAAGGCGAATCACCGGGTTAGTGATCTCTGTCATTCTAAAGTGAATGTTTTCATTGAGATGATTTGTTTTATATGTGTGCCAATTTCTATGTATGCATGGGGTTGGGTGATTGATGAAAGGGGAAGTGCTCTGTTGTAGTGGCTTTTGCCATGATTCATTGTAGTGGCTAATGCCATAATCTGTTGTAGTGGCTAATGCCATGATCTGTTGTAGTGGCTTATGCCATGATCTGTTGTAGTGGCTATTGCCATGATCTGACGATGAGCACTATCTCTCGCGGCATGACCGCCATCGATGGTGTGTAGCGGTGTGGGTTGATTGTAGAAATCCCCAATGGTGTGATTGGCGTGTAAGGGTGGTGTGTAGCGGATGGAAACCTAGGATTGGGTTAGGATTTGCATATTTTCTGATATATTATACTCTGTTATCTGCTCTGTGGGGCTAAGGCCCAATCTGATGGTGCACGAGGGTTGCACACTGAGTCTCACGACTCACCCTATTATTTAACATCTTTCAGGTAGCACTTAGCGCATCGGACCGGGCTGGAGAGGAGCGCAAGGTGGCCATGCATGAGTTCATTTCGGATACTGCAAAAGACTTTATTCAGTTCATTTATATTATTTTTTATTATTAGTTGGTTTATATTTTATTGTAATAAGGCCACCGGCTATTATAATTCTTTTAGGTTTTCTTTTGGGTTTTCGGGTTTTTGGACATCTAAAATCCTACGTAAAAGGTTAAACTAAGGCATGTACTGAAATGATAAAAATCAAAGGAAAATTCTAGTTTTATATTCATTAAGGCATTAAATAAAATTTATTTCTTTTACAATTTATCAACCTATTAAGTTTTTCCCGTATAAACGCCAAAACTATGTTTTTAAAACAAAACAAAACGCGACATGTTTTATAAAGTCTTCTTAGTGACATGCCAGATCCGGTCGTGGTGTTTGGGCCGGGTTTGGGGTGTTACAAATCATTTTGTAACACCCCAAACCCGGCCTAGAAGTTAGGCCCGAATCTGGTGTGTCACATGGAAGTAAAAACCATCTTTGTGATTATTAAAAAACTTGCTTGAGAAATACAGCCTCTTTGTTAAAACCAAAAACACTTAAGCAATTGTTAACTACTTGAAAACATAATAATCTTTAAAAACCTTTTCATTTGCGGTAGCATATTTGAAATAAACAGTTTACGAAAATGTGACGTTTATAAATAGAGTTGCAGAAGCATTTTGAAAACGTTGCGGAAACGTAGATAAAATACAAGTATTTTGAGAGGTTGTTTGATAAATCGATAATCGAGACTAATGATCTTACAAAATCGTGACATTTGAAAACGACGTTGAAAATTCGAAAGAGAATCCAAGTCTTTTGAAAATATCGTTAATAGTTCGAGAGAAAATATCCGTGTTAAAAATATTTGTAAAAGTTTATTTTGAAATCCATTTGTCAATCGATTTTGGAAACCATTGTTTAAGTTTTTAGAAAATTCCCCTTTTTAAACAATTTAAGAAAAATAATAAAAACATCCCAACCAAAAAGCAAAAATAAAAGTAGTCTAGAGGCCTTATTACAACATTTAACCCAAAATAGTAAAGTAATAAAATAAACGAGAAAGAAGTCTAAAGTCCAAATAAACCATTTCCAAGTATGGCCTCCTCGAGTCATCCATAGCCCAAGTCCATATCATCAAGCATTACCTACAAGGGTTAAGAGAGAAAGGGGTGAGTTACAAGAACTCGGTGTGAAATCCCCTTATCGTTATTCATTGGGCCGGAACCCAATTAGCAATATTTTGGGCCTAAGCCCATTTACAACAACAATAATAAATAAATGAAATGAATGCAACCCATCCCATCCTACCACCGCCTAACTCTCCACCCGTACCAACCAATCTCTCTGTGGGGATCAAGTCAACCCACCCCGCCAATCTCTCCAATTTGCGGTCAAAGCCGCCATTTATACTATTTGTGGTCGAGCCACCGTAATCATATACGGTAATATAATCGCGCACACTGACCTCTCAAAAAAAATGATCGACACAGAGTCGTTAATTCATATGTTAGGCACATAGCCCCGGTAAATACATTTAGCACAAAGCCATAATCACGATGGCACAAAGCCAAATCACGTTTATATTGGCACATAGCCTTAATCACGATGGCACAAAGCCAAATCACGTTTATATTGGCACATAGCCCTTATCGGTATTTGTGGCAATGCCACCGGTCTATACTTCTCTTCATTCATATTTTCCCATCCCATGCAAAATTATGTAAATGCAACATTCATAGTAAGGCATCATATTTACAAATATAAACAACAATTATTACTCCAGAGATTTGTTACGATAAATCGGCCCATTAAGGCATTCTATCAAATCAGCCCATAGGGGCATTTTCGGTAAATCGGTCCATAAGGACATTTCGGTAAATCGGTCCATAAGGACATTTCGGTAAATCGGTCCATAAGGAAATTTCAGTTAATTGGTAATTTTACCCACTAAGGGTAATTCGGTAATCTCGTAACCCAGGGGTATTTCGGTAATTTACCCTCCAAGGGTTATTTGGTAATTCGGCAACCCCGGACTTAACTACTAATTTGAGCATATAAAATTGAAACTGTTCATCTGTGTCATATTGACTAAACTAATCATAACTCGGATTAGGAAACTTGAAATTTAGATCTGTAAATTTTCCTTAAAACTAGACTCATATATATTCTTACGATAATTTTTCCAGAATTTTTGATATAACCATTTAGTACAGTTTATTCCTTAAAGTTTCCCTTGTTTCACTGTCCAACGATTCTGACCTCTCTTATCTTAATTTCAAATATCTCACAATACAGTTTTCATATGTTGCTACCACTTGTTTCTATTGAAAATAGACTCACTAAGGAATCTGTACATATAAACTATAACTCATAATTCACTTTGTACAATTTTATACGATTTTTCCAAGACAGATCAGGGAACCACAAAGTTATTCAGAACCAGTCTCACTAAAATTAAGATATCTCAGAATATAGAATTCCTTTTCCTTCTCAGTTTCTTCCTTATCAAAATAGACACAGTAAGCTTTAATTTGATATCTTATTCACTATCTAATTCCCTTTCTCATATTTTTTGTGATTTTCCAAAAACACGTCATCGCTTCTAATCGAAACTATTTTATTACTTAAATACGATTACCATTACGATCATACATGCACGCCGAAAGTGATCACGGATGCCGGTTTTCGGTTTTCTTCGGTATTTTGACCAAATCATAGAACATATCATACAAACTTTTATAGAGATGTGAGATTACACACCATATCAAACATGTATTCGGAAGGTACGGGATTACACACCTGATTTTGATTTCCTAAAGAACCACTCGTCGATGACTTAGAACAATACCAACCAAAAGTTAGCCTCGGATTTCCAAAAGATTTCGTATCACTTACACTTGAATCACTTACCACTATATCCGAAGGTAGAATATATCGAGTGATTTCGTCCCTAAAACATATAGTCGATTAGTCGAAACTTCAATCCGATTTGCAACATAGCCAAATAGAGATATAACGAAAAATCCAAAAATGAACCCCCTTACCTTATCGATATTGGATCCAATTTCCACCGTTTGACTTCGGGTAGAACAATACACGGTCTCCCACTTAAATCACTACGAAAAGAGAGTGATTAAGACATGAAGAAGTGGAGAATAACACCATTTTTTGTTACGATCACGATTTACAACCGAATAGTGATAAATACTTATTCGGCTAAAGAGAAAAGAATATGATCATAGAAAAGAATTCACTTACCGATTTAATCGAAGAAAGAATGTCACCTCAAATGAGAAAGAAATTATGAAGGAGTGATTGTGGATTGTGAGTTTCGACTATGGAAGAAAATGAACAAGAATAGTTTCGGTTATGAGGGTTGCAAATTGGGAGAAATGACACAAAGTTGCCAAAGGGAATTTTTGCCAAAACACTACTAAGTCTTTACCAAAATCCAACTAAAAATTCAGCTACCTATTCTCCCCAAAACCTTCCACATGCACCCCCCCTAGGATAAGAGTTTGGCCACCCAAGCTTTCCAAAACATCACCCACGAAATAAGCCTCATGTCCCCTTTTCTTTCCTATTTCCCTTGATTCCTTTCCCTAACTTCAACCTTGCCTTATTCATATAGCCACCTTACCAAAATAATGAATTCAACCTTGCCATGAATGCCTCTTGGCCGACACTTAAGGAAAGGGTGCAAAAATATAAGTCAAAATTTGCACACAAAGTGATTCGAACTTCTTCCCTCAAGGTACTACATGTGGCGCCATAACCCTTTTACCAATTGCTCATTTATGCTAGCAATTTACTCTTTTATTTCCATAAGCCTTGATGCCACTTACTATCTCTCCTTAATAGGCTTAAACACAAAATTTTACTAAGGCCCAACTTGAACCCGGAACTTCATAGAAACCTCGTAACTTTCCAAAATTACCTTCTTAATAAGTCCAACTTGAAATAATGTCGTTCTCTTGTTCTCAAAATTTTAAAACGCTTCTACGCTCAAGGCCCATTGGGCCCAATCCTACTAGGCCCAATTTCAGGATGTTACACATTTATACATGAAATTCGTAATAAGAAAAGATGTATGTTTGATTTAAGTTTATATAGTTATTTTCGAATGGTTTTATGACTAGGAAAAAGTAAGTTTGGTATTTGTTATATAAATGAAAATTGAAATAAAGAATGTCTTAATATATGTTTGAAATGAGATGAATATATGTTCGCATATGCCTAGGTTATTTGAATTCGTTTGTAATGGCAAAGTATGCAACTTTATTTTGCTTGAATGGTTCAGTATATGTAATTTGAATTGATTATAAAGCATACAAATTTGGTATACTATGAATTGTACTATGTGATCATAAAGGTTTAATGTGACTATAGTGTTATGCGCATGTCATAATAATATCAGAGGTATATACAGCCATATTATAATGTTGCATATGTGATTAAATTTTTAAGTTGTATACATATTAGTTCGAGTTTGACAATTATGGAACATGTTCAATTGTTTTGATGTATGTTCATCAATTTTAAATAATTGATTTGTGGATAGTTAAGTCTGATAATGTTTTAAAGGTATCGTTATTCTTTGGTGCATAAAGAGTGTTTAATGATTGTGTTAAATCATACTATGTCCGGTAATGCCTCATAACCCCATTCCGGCGACGGATGCGGGTTAGGAGTGTTACATGTTTAAGGCCCTGTAGACCTCATTAAGGGACTATATGTGTATAATTTGTTATGTTTGAATGATGATATACTTTGTGTTGTAAGATGTTAGTAAATGTTCCGGATTGATCGGTAATGCTTCCTAACCCTAGACCGGCGACGGTTTCGGGCTAGGGGTGTTACATTTAAAAATAGTAACACAAATTAATATCAATGAATTGAAGAGCCAAAATAATTATTCCCCCTAATATGCAATTATTGGTAGCCATGATGCGGCAATGCAACATTTTATTAATCCGGAATCAATAGTTTATAGGCTTCTCTCGAAGTCACTATGTTCAATCCTATAACTAATTTAACATATGTCTATGCCAAATTAATGTTAATAATACAATTGCAAGCACCATTCCTACAAGATTATGCACGGTAACAATATATGTCTATAGAGGGGTGTTCAAACAGTTAACTGATTGGTTAACCAAATCGAACTAGTATTAACCTAATTAACCAAACTTTTTAATCCTTTAACCGTTAAGCGAACCGAAATATTTCAGTTAATTCGGTCGGTTAACCGAATTAACCAAAATTTATATGTTTTGGTTTTTTTTTTGGTTAAAACAAGTATAAAACATATAAAATAAATAAATTGATAATGTTCATTTGACCGAATTAACTAAATTAACCAAATTAGTAATAGCCTAATACATATAATATATAATATTATTTATTAAGTTCGATTAATATGGTTAATTACCTTGTTTTGAACCAAGTTAATCGTTAACCGAAATTCCAAAAAACCTTTAACTGACCTTCAACCGGACTAGATCGGTTAACCAACCGATTAACTAAATTAGATCAGCCCGGTCGATTAATTCGGTTTTAACCGAAGTTTGAACATCCTTATGCCTATATCATTATACATTTAAAACCAAAGTTTCTCTTAAGTTTTATTTGTTGATTTTTGAAACAACGGAAAGAGTATTTGTTGATTTTTGATATAACAAAAAGGGGGAGAAGAGAAGAGAAAGGTAAATTTAATTAGTATTTGGTTGATTATTTTTTATGACTAATCTTTTAATGCCAACACCCAAGTGACTATTTTTTCACTATCAAGTCTTTGTTTCAAATTCATAAAATCAAGTCATTGATTCAAATTGATCTTAACAAGGGGAAGTAACAAATTCAAAAACAAATTTACATGTTTTGTTATATAAAAAAGTGGGAGATTGTTAAACTGACTTTATTTGATAAATTGTTTTGATATAACAAACAAAAATATTTTTAAATAAAGTTTGTTTTTGAACAAAGAAATTATAAAGTTCAAAGTATAAAAATCATTTCAAGACTTCCAAACATCTTATAAAATGTTTCGAACACTTAGAAAATTTTGAACAAAGTTTCAAAACGGTTTTAAACTCTTTAACTCGATTGAAACATTTTTAAATCAATTGAAACACTGCTCCTTACAAGAAGTATCAATTTTTTTTCAAAAAGTATCGATACCCATACAATTTTTATTGATACCCTTTTCTATATTGATACCAAACCTGCTTACTGATTTGAAAAAAAAAATTGAACAAAAGCAAAAAGTATAGATACTTTTCAAAATATATCAATACCTATTGTATTTTTATCGATACCATCTTTTTATATCGATACCATTTTTGCGTTCTGACTTGATGATTTTTCAAATAATCACAAAAAGTATCGATACCTTTTACCAGGATAAAATATCTTTGGTATTGTTGTAAACTAACTTTAACAGTCACTGAATCAGGTGTTAAATGCTAATAGTATCAATACTCGTAGAAAAAAATATCAATACCTTTTGTTGCAGGTGAATTTAATGATCTAGTATTTTCATCCCCAATGGCTCTATTTATTTTGTCAACAACCACAACGGTTGGAAATAAATTAGAAGGTATAAATACCAGCTCCAAAGGTCCTACAACAAGAAGAAGAAAGAATATTCAAGCTTAAAGATCAATCAAACAACCTTTGTGCTAAAAAATTTCTATACTTTTCTTATATACACTTGTGAGCTTCATTGTTATTCTTTCAATTCAAGTATTCTTCTTTGTAATTGAGCTTAATTTGCAAACATTCTGATCTTGCGATGGTTATTTCTTTGTTTGCTTATTTGTATCTTTTTTAGAGAGTTTGTGTCGTAAGGTTTGGGTAGAAACCTTAAGGGAGTTTGTAAGGTTAAACATTATCCTCAAAGGTTGTCAAATTAGTGAATTTTGAAAAATCCTCAATAGTAGAAAGCTAAGGTAGTGGAGGAGGCAATTGGGGCCGAACGAACCACTCTAAATTCTTATGTTCAATCTTTCTATCCTTATTCTCTAGCATCCACAAAATTTTAAAAAGTCAATTCACCCCTCTCTTGGTAATTTCGATTTTGATTATTTGAGCTAACAATTTGATTGGGACAAATGATTTAATAATCAATGGTATAAGTAATGATCATTTCCATCATAGTGGTGACCATTATATAAAAGAGATCAAATTAGGTGGATAAAAGAGATATAAATAGGTGAACAAATTTAGTCTTTAGGGATTATGAATATCCTATGAGGGTAACACATATAACGAGGTTACTAGAATAAAGCTTAATAATATAAGTAGCTTTCGTGATGGAATATTCTGGGAAGTTCAATCATAGTACTTTTAGTGGTTTAACTTCATTATTAAATAACCTTGTAATTAATAAACAAAGAGTCCAAAGTTAATTATAAGTTATTTTAACCCTAATTATATATATTTAATCACTTCCTCCACTAACTTATTATAACTCTAAACATATTGTATATATGAACATAAAACTAATAGACAAATCAAACGGAGAGAAATAGATTGCATGAGTTACTATCCACAGTAATTGCATTTCTCGATAAGGTAAGGGACGACTTAGAATTAATTTAATTTATTTGGATTATTGTTTAATTGGATGAATTAATTAAATAATTAAGTCTAAAGTGGAAATTAAATTAAGTAGTCATCGAAAATAAGAAGTGCATTATTATAGATAATTAAATTAATTTATTGACCAAAATAGAAACACCCTAATACTTGGGTACCACTTAGGTAGTATACCCTTTTATTCCCAAAGAGTTTAGGCATTTTTTACACCTTTTTTTTTTTTGAAGATCAATTGGACTTTATAAATGTAAAAAAACAAAATACAAAGAGTTTTAAACTGAATAGGCCCTAAGTCCAACAGAAACAGATTACTACACCTAAATCAAACCAAGCCCAAAATCGGACTTAGCCCATAAAAAATTAAAATTAAAAAATGAGATAAAATAAAAACCACCGTCCAATTGATTGATTAGCTGGATAGCATCAATCCTCTGTCTTTTCACCTCCACCGTCCAGCTTTTAATGATAGCAACAGTTTCCAACGCAATATTTTCTTTACTGCTATAGAGATTTCACCCAGATTTCTGACGCTTTTTCTACTAACTCCTTTCATTTCATCTTTTTTCTCTCTCGTCGAATCCTATCTATTTGCCTTATTCTATTAACTCCCTTCATTTTTTCTTTTTTTCTCTCCCTTCTGTTCCTATTCATTCACCTTTTTCTTTTCTGCGACATTTCCTTCTCAAAGTCAGATTGATCTTGAATCTCTCAAGGGCTGTGCTCTTGGCCTCCATCTCTCCCTGTCCTGAAGAATGGTTCTTGGTTGTGTCCCCAACAGGTAATGTCCCTCTCCTCTTCTCATCGCTTCTTTCGCAACTGAATGAGCAGTCTCGTTTTCTATTCTAGGAATGAAATAGAACTTAATATCTTGAAAGAAACCTTTCTTGTTATGGATGTCCCTAATGATCGCCCCTATGATTGATTTATCTTGATTCATGGTTTGACATTTTGTAATCACTGTTTTTGAGTCTCCTTTTATATCCATTGTGTTTAACCCCAATATAATCCCTAATTGAATCGCCTGTAATCCTGCATGTGCTTCCTCTGCAAACGACGATGGAATATCGGAGTGAACGATTTGGATGCTATTATTTCTCCCTCCGTGTTATAGACAACCAAACCCGAAGCGGATCTGGAGCTACTTTTATCAAACGCCGCATCGAAATAAACTGACATCCTTGTGCTCCTTTCCATCTGTTTATGTCCCCTGTCAACATTGGTAAGAGATCTTTTTTCCTCCGCTCCATTCAACTCTGCTATAAAACTGGTGACTTGTTTAGCGATATCCCTGCCTGTTAAATTTTTTTTTTCATAAATAAATTTATTTCTGTAATTCCATATTGACCATAACCCACAGCAAAACCGACGGCACTGTTCTTGATCTCCCTGCTTGAAAACCCAGATAAGCCATTCCCACAAGTTTTGTAAATTGTTATTGTTTACCCATGCCAAGTTTAGCTCTGACCATACTTCTGTTGTTGTAGGGCAATACCTAAAGACATGATTACTATCTTCATCAAAAGCGTGACATCGGGGACAGAGTGTTTCCGCTGCGACTTTTTTGCTCTTCAGATTAGAAAGCGTAGGGATAAAATTCCAATAAATTCTCCAAATTGTAATTTTGATCTTAGGAGGGATTTGTAAATTCCATAATTTTCTATAGAAATTTCTATTCTCGGTTTGTATTAAACTATTACTAGGATCCAGGATAGTTTCTTGTAATAGTTTATAGGCGCTCTTGACTGAGTATTCTCCTGACGGCTCTCCTTTCCATGCTTGGAAGTCTTCATAAATTATCTCTGATAAGGGGATCTGTAGAATTTCCTTGGCAGTATCTTCATTAAAGGTACTGAACACTAAATCTGTTTTCCACTTTCTGTTATTAGCATCTATCAAGTCAGATACTAACTTGATTTCTTCATTGGTTGCTTCATTCTGCAATCTGTTTGCAGCCCCCGGGATCCATAAATCATCCCAAACATCAATATGCTCCCCTGTTCCTATTCTCCAACATAATCCTTTCTCCAAAATCCCTTTTGCTGACCAGACACTCTTCCAGGTAAGCGAAGGTACATTTCCCAACTCTGCCTTGAGAAAATCTGAAGTCGGATAATATTTTGCTTTTAAAACACGACTTAGTAAAGAGTTAGGGTAATTGATAAGACGCCAAACTTGTTTTGCTAATAAGGCTATATTAAATTTGTCGAGACCTCTGAAACCTAAACCACTATCTTCTTTCAAAGAGCATAAATCTTTCCATGTGCACCAGTGAATACCTTTTTTGTCTCGATTTTTCTACCACCAATATCTGGCCATAATACTTTCTAATTCAGCACATAAAGACTTCGGAATTAAGAAACATGCCATCGTATAGGTTGGGATAGCTTGAAGGATAACTTTTATAAAAACCTCTTTTCCCCATTGAGATAAATGACGTACACTCCAACTGTCAATTCGTTGTTTCATTTTATCCTTTAAAATCTGGAAGGACAATTTTTTCCTTCTACCTACCATATTAGGCAGACCAATATACCTTTCCGGATTACTTGAACTTCGTACCCCAAGGATCCTAGATACCATGGCTTTATCCCCTTCTTGTGTATTAGCACTAAAAAATACCGTAGATTTATCGTAGTTGACGCATTATCCTGAACAGTTCTCATACACTTTTAACATCTGTTTAAGTGAAAGAGCTCCTCTCTCTGTTGCTTCCCCAAATAAAATACTGTCATCTGCGAATAATAAATGAGAAACCTGTGGACCACTTCTGCTTGCTTTTACCCCTCTAAGTATGTTCCCTCGAATAGCGAGTCTCATGAGACTAGAAAGACCTTCCCCACATATTAAGAATAGGAACGAGCTTAAAGGATTGCCTTGTCTTAGTCCCCTTGTAGGTTGAAAAGCTTCTCCAATATGATCGTTGAAAACTACCGAATACGAAACTGTGGATACACATTTCATTAGAAAATCAACCCATCCTGATTTAAACCCCATTCGCTTCATAACTGCTGCAATAAAGTTCCACTCAACTTTGTCATAAGCTTTGCTCATATCCAGCTTTACTGCCATAAGACCCTTTTTCCCGGTCTTCTTTTGTTTTAAAGTGTGTAGAATTTCGTAGGCTAACAGCACATTATCAGAAATTAACCTTCCCGGTACGAAAGCACTTTGCGCTAAATCAATACACTTATCCATAACTAAACGAAGACGGTTTGCTATGACCTTAGCTATCAGTTTATAGATCACATTACATAGACTTATTGGGCGAAAGTGGGCAATATTTGTGGGATTTTGAATTTTGGGGATCAACACAATATTAGTCTTATTAATTAAACTAATATCCATACCTTCGTTAAGATGCTTTAGACAGAATGAAGATACCTCTTCCCCAACGATTGACCAACATTTTTGATAAAACAAAGCCGGAAAGCCATCTTCCCCTGGTGCTTTTGTTGGACCCAATTCTGCTAAGGCTTCCCGAATTTCCTCTTTTGTGAATCCCGCTGTCAATCTAGAATTATCTTCTTCAGAAATACATCAATCAATGCCTGTCAACAAATATTCATAATTTCCCCTCCTCCCGGCTGAAAATAAATTCTGAAAGTACGATCTAGCAATTGCCTCCATTTCACAAATCTCTTCTGTTTCTCTGCCATCTTCAAATTGTAATTTTTGAATTAGATTTCTTTTTCGTTGTTGGTTCGATTGTTTATGGAAGAAAGAAGTATTCCTATCACCAGATTGTAGCCAATTAATACGAACCCTTTGTTCCCAGTAACGTTCATCCTTTTCAATTTCAAAATTGAGTTGAATTTTCGTATCAATGAGTTCTGCCAAATTTTCATCATCCCTATCAGCTTCTGTCAACTCGATCAATCTAGCAATTAGCCTTTCTTTTTTTATCCTCCTACTGTGCCGAATTTGATTTGCCCATCTATCTAGCCCTTTTCTAACTTTTTCTAGTTTTTGTAGCAAATCACCATTTGAGTTCTCTCATATGTTTCTTACCTCTTCAACAAAAGATTCCTCTAATGTCCACCATGCTTCAAATTTGAATCTTCTTTTAGGCCGACATTTCTCTTTTTTTCCTGTTGTAATCAGAAGTGGACAATGATCAGAAAAAGAATGTGGAAGATGTTGAATTATTACCTCTGGACATAAGGATAACCATTCCTCATTAGCTACTCCCCTATCAAGCCTTTCTTGAATGTTTGTTTCCGGTAGATTCCCTCTTTCCCAAGTAAACCACTTTTCGATATATCCAACATCCACTAAATGGCAGTCGACTAGCGTCGATCTAAATGCATCCATGCGCCTTTCCTCTCTAGGTAATCCACCCCTCTTTTCATGTCCATACATGATTTCATTAAAATCTCCGCAAACTAACTATGGGAGCTCTTCAGTGTTTCTCAACCTTCTTAACAAATCCCATGATTCACTTCTTTCTTGCATATATGGGGATCCATAAAATCCAGTAAATCTCCATCTGCTACCATTCTCAGAATCTTCAATAATCACATCTATATGCCTTTTTGAAAAGCTTTGAAGACTAATAGTTGCATCATTATGCCACGCCAAACATAATCCACCTCTCGAACCGTCTGGATCAACATCAATACCATTCTGAAATCCACAACTTCTTCTTATTCTTTCCATTTGATTCTTGAGTACCTTTGTCTCCATGAAGAAGACAATTTAGGGATTATATAACCTCGTGAAATCTTTGGTTCATGCGATCGTCCGTGGATTCCCCAAACCACGAACGTTCCAGCTTAAGATTTTTATTGTTCTCGGTCGGCTTGCCTTTTGGCAGCCGCCGATAATACAAGGTTGTTGTTCAACATTTTCCTCTCCTTTACCAATGAATTATCAATGCTAACAATTTCAACATCATTATCTCCTCTTTGTCGCTTTTTTCCTTCTGCACCTATAAGAAACCCTTCTTCAGCATCGTGATCCATTAAATACTTATCTTCTTCTAATGGTAACTTTCCATCCTTTTTGGATGGCGTGGGAGTGTTTCCTTCCAAACAAAACCCCAAAATAGGATCAGTTCGCACCTTCTTTCCCCAATCACTCATCACACCCCATGTTTTCCCTTCTGCTATCCAATTTTCGTCCAAAATTCCTTCCCTTGTTCTCTCTTCCTCCTCTCGTAACCAGATACTGTTTTGTAACCTTGCTTTTCTAGATTGAGCTCTTAAAGAAAGATCCCAACCCATTGTAGTAACTTCCACTCCCAGATCTATTTTAGCCTCACAGAAAGAATCGCTATGTCCCAAACGTCCACAGTAAAAGCAAAACAATGTTAATCTTTCATATTTGAATTTGACATAGGATTTATTCCCATAAAACATAATCTGCTTTTTCCTTTTTAAGGGAAACCTAACATCCAATTGGATTCTGACTCATAAAAAATTTTGATACCCCTTTCACATATTAGCTCCATCATATTCCAGGAACAAGCCAATGAAATCCCCAAGGTGCCTAGCCAAAGCCTCAGAATAAAATCTTGCATGAACATCATGGATCTGAACCTAGAATGGTGAAAAAATTAAAGGAACAATTAATGGATCTCCCCCCTCTGTAGTAAATGTAGCAATAATAAATGGTTACTAAAAGTCCATGGAGAACCCTTGAGAACTCTTTCCATATCCATATTATGAAAAAACTGGAACAAAAAACTTTTTTCCCCTAGATCCAAAATACGAACACCTTTGACCGGATGCCATAGATTAGCCATAGTACTCTTCATAGCCGCAAAATTAATGACGCTTGCCGTTAAAAAATAGCCCACCAGTCGTAAACCCCCTTCTTTCTCTGTGCATGGAGGAGGTGGGATTTGTAGAATTTCGTCCTCCTCTTCATTGATAGATAAACCAGCGAATTCAGTTTCCATGGATGCTGCTTCAGATCTTCCCAATGTTGAATAGTAATTGCAGATTTTCAATTTGACGAAAGCCAGACGGCGCAACAAAACAAACAAACCTAGACTCTATCAGAGAAGATAGACAGAAACGTGCTAGGGCAGCAGACTCTTAATTGATGTATTTATTTAAATACCGGCATTTTTTACACCTTAAATATGTTTATATTACATAAATATCTAGGTACCATGTAAATTAGACTAGTTTAAATTATGTTATTAGTCACTATATTTTATAATCGAACCTCCACGCTCTTTTAGCACAAGATTTTGAGTCTCATGTGTCTACCATTTCACCACCAAGGCATTTTGAAAGTGAATCATATTCCATGAATAAGATATCTATTTAGTGTGATGTATGGAATATATGATAAAGGTGGAGTGTTAGAGTATTTCTATTGATTGGTCATGTTATATAGGCTCGAGTCGGACATCCAATTGCTTCGATTTGAAGTATCCAATTGAATAAATATTTTCCAGGGCCCATGATTTGGCTTCGATCTAAAATCCTAAAACTTGGTGGCCATGATGGATTGTAGAACAAAAGGACCATTTTTCAAGTTCTTGAACCAAAAAAGATTATCAACGGAGCCCATTATCGGACAGTTTGTATTATATTATGAGGGTCCAAACAATTAAATATTCAAGTTGACATTTAAAATCTATTTAGACTACCACGTAGTACTGCTGTTAGGAAGTAATAGATTTTAATAGTAAGGTGATATGAAGTAAATAAAAGTGACTATTTTTGTACCTAGTCTTTTCTTTTAGATGTCTGGGTATTAGCGTTCATATTTTCATTTCGATTTCCATATATAAGGTTTTTTTAAATATAATTTTGAATTTTTCTTTAGTTTTTTGGTGGATGCTCTTGGTGTATGAAACTGAAACATATTGATTAAACTTCAGTTTCTGGCGATGATTGAGATGGATTTCCCCATGAAAAGACATTGTTGGGAAAATCAAGGCTGGAGTCTCGAAAAGGGCGCATCTCGCCAGAACCCTAATACAGGGGGTTTTGGAAAGATATACCAAAAGAGCCTGAGAATTGGCATGCTTACAGTTCATGCCATAGGCCTTTGGTCTTGGGGTCCATTTCTTTCACTTCGCTAGATCTGCTATGATACATATGTTTCTACAACTAGGGTTAACTTCTTTCTAGACTGTTTTTCATTTACATTTATCTAGTTGATGTTTTTAGAAGAAAATTCTATGGTTCTTACATTGATTCTGTCATTCAGAATTTCAGGTTTGCTCTTTATGATTCTGCTTTGGCTGAAATAAGGCTTATTTTACTTGATCGAATGGTCTACTGCTCTACTTAACAGATTTAATTTTTATCTTATACTGCTTATGTTATTAACTTGAATTGTTTTTTAGTTGTTTCTCTTTTTCTTATCTTATGATGCTTTGAGTTATTCTGCCCTGATTGAAATCCTCAATGCCCAATTTTTATGTTTTGCTTGTATGATTTTATGAATATTGTGGACGCAAGTTTGTTATCTGAAAAAAGAGATGAGAATTTGGGAGTCGAGTTATAATTTAATTTATTAATGAAATCTTCAGTGCTCAATTTAGGGATTTGATTTATGTTTTGCTTGTATGATTTTATGAATCTTGTGCACACAAGTTTCTTATCTGAACATAAGAGATGAGGATTTGGGAGTCAAGTAATAATTTCATTTATCAAAGAAATATCAATTGAGCATGTGCCAGTTTATAATTGTTGTAATATTTATCATTCAGCAGGTATTTCCTTTATTTTGTTTGATTTGTTTTATACATTCCAATTATTTTCCCTTGGTTTAAGACTCTAATTGGCGGCTTGAATCTGTTGGCATTATACTTAAGCTTAAGTTAATAATGGAATTGAGTTGATTGGAATTTTGCAGGATACTTAATATTGAAGAAAAATGTCTCATCGCAAATTTGAGCATCTAAGGCATGGCTCTTTGGGATTTCTCCCAAGGAAAAGAGCCTCCCGCCATAGAGGAAAAGGTTTCTCCTATTTTCCCTTCAATTGTTTATAGTTGGATTCTGCTATGTTTGTTTAGTAAATATTGTTAGATTATTCTATTATTTGAATGGCTTATTGCATCTTAACCAATCATACTGATGCAGAATTAGCTGTGACCAAGTATAATCTTTTCTGGTTTAGTAGTTTGCCTTTTAGATTTGATATAATCCCTGAAGTTGTAATCGCTAGCACGCTCCCTTATTATTAAGTTAAGATTTTTAGCTTGTTCAGGATATATCTGTAATTCCCTCTATGAATGTTTTTTTTTTTATAAAATCTTCTGATTTTTCTTTCTTCTTTCACGGTTGTTCAGTGAAGGCATTCCCAAAGGATGATCCTACTAAGCCATGCAGATTAACTGCGTTCTTGGGATATAAAGCTGGAATGACCCATATAGTGAGGGAGGTTGAAAAGCCTGGTTCAAGTAAATTTTTCTCTTCTGACTCATCATCTGTAAATTTTGGAATACTAGATAGTCTGTTGCTTATCTGCTGCTATATGAAACAAAACCATGTGCCTTTTATGTGCTTTCTTGCATTGTTTACTTTCCTCCATGGTTAAGTGGATAGCATAATGTATTTATATGTTCTTTTCTTCCAGAACTTCACAAGAAGGAGACACGTGAAGCAGTTACTATCATTGAGACACCACCCATGGTGGTTGTTGGAGTTGTGGGATATGTCAAAACACCTCGTGGTCTTCGTACTTTGGGCTCTGTGTGGGCTCAGCATCTGAGTGAAAGGTGAAACGAAGGTTCTATAAGCACTGGTGCAAGTCTAAGAATAAGGCTTTTACCAAGTACTCAAAGAAGTTTGAAACTGAAGATGGTAAAAATGACATTCAATTGCAGCTGGAAAAATTGAAAAAATATTGCACTGTAATTCGTGTTTTGTCCAACACTCAGGTATTTCCCCCTCAAGCAGTTCTATATTTTGTAGTTATGCTTTAGTCCTTCCAATTCTGGATGATTGAATGCTTTAACTGCTATGTTTTTCTTTTTTTCCTGATTTCTTTGATGTCCTTTATTGCATATTTCTGTAGATAAGAAAGATGAAGGGCTTGAAGCAGAAGAAGGCCCAATTAATGGAGATTCAAGTAAATGGTGGAACTATTGCTCAGAAAGTTGACTTTGCTTACGGTTTTTTTGAGAAACATATTCCATTTGATGCTGTGTTCCAGAAAGATGAGATGATCGATATCATTGGGGTGATCAAGGGTAAAGGGTATGAAGGTGTGGTGACCAGATGGGGCGTCACCCGTCTCCCACGCAAGACCCATCGTGGTCTTCGCAAGGTTGCCTGTATTGGTGCATGGCATCCAGCCAGGGTTTCTTTTACGGTTGCCAGGGCTGGGCAAAATGGCTACCATCACCGTACAGAGATGAATAAGAAAGTATACAAGCTTGGAAAGGCTGGACATGAGTCGCATGCTGCCATGACTGACTATGACAGGCTAGCCAAGTGCCCTCTACTCAGTTTGCTATTTATTTTGTAGGATTATGATTGCCACAGGGCATTATTAATTGCTCCCGTCTTCTGCTAATTTCAGGACAGAGAAGGAGATTACCCCAATGGGTGGATTCCCCCATTATGGTGTGGTGAAAGAGGATTATTTGGTGATCAAAGGGGGGTGTAGTGGGCGAAAGAAACGGGTAGTGACTTTGAGGCAATCCCTGGTGAATCAAACTTCAAGGGTCGCTCTTGAGGAGATCAAGCTCAAGTTCATTGATACATCATCCAAGTTTGGGCATGGACGCTTCCAAACAACACAGGAGAAGGCCAAATTCTATGGGAAGCTCAAGGCATGACGAGGGACTTAATATTATATTTTCAAGTTATGAAGGGCTAATCTACAAGTTCACATTTATTTGCCTTCTATTTCTGGTACAATGTTAATGTTCACACTTTATCTTTTTATGGTTGACTACAACTTTTAATTTCTTTTTAGTTGGGACCCACTAAATACTGTAGTTTAGTACAGCTTTCGACTTTCAAGCTCACTGCTCTGCATATAGGACCGCTTAGAACCACTGTTTTTGGAATGGTCAAATTGGGTTTTTGGTGCATTTGGTTTAAATCACATAAATTATTAAAAAGTATATAGAATTTGATTAGTTTGTATCAATTCTCATATCAAATGATTTTTTCCGTTCTTTGGATGGATTTTGGATTGGATTCAATTGGTTTGATGGATGGAGGAAGTTGTATGTTGTTGGAAACTTGAAAATCACATGTAAAATCTTTGCTCTTTTCCATTTAATATATTTATTTATTTTCTAAAAGGAAAAAGGTAGGCTGACCTGGTTATGAAAAATAAAAAGAATTGACGGAGATAAATAACAGCTTTGGTTTTTCCAAGACATGCTTCAGTGTGCTTTTATTTTCAAAGGGGTCCTCTTGTCTTATATGGGAATGGGAAACAGTGATCTTTTAGAAATGTGTGTTTACGCCTGATTATGAAATTGGCTTTTTTTTATATGTATAATTGTAATTGGTATCGGAAAAAATTCCACTTGAATGAATGTCGATTGTATATAAAATATATAAGGATATATTCCAATTTTAAATATATTTTACTTGTTTAATAAAAAATTAAAAAAAAAGGATAAAGCTACTTTCTTTTTGTTATTATTATTATTATTATTTATCTTTTCTAGAACTCTGGAATGAATATTTGCTCCCTATAACTCTCCTCGTAGACGACTAAAAACCTGAGTGTAAAAAAAAAAAAACTTGTTTCTGTTAAGGTTTTGTTATCAATTGAGGATGTCATTATCTATGAACTATAATACTAGAAGATTATAACTTGTTTTAAATCCAAAAACTTTATGAAATTATCTTATTTTTGGTTAGGCCTTAGATAAGCTTTCACATCATTCTCAGACAATTTGATTATCTTGTTTGACAAAGAGTCCTTACTTAGGTAGAAGAACCTGTTTCTTTTTCAAGGGTCCTCATTATTTCTGCAGTAAGTAATTATTGCTTCAAGGTTTTTTCTTTCTTTCTTTTTCATTCTTTTTCTAGTTATATGAATTCTAAGCTTCATGGAAGAAACAATAAGAAAGCGATGTTGGTATGGTGAAGAAAATAAAAATAAAAATAGATTCTTCCATTTTTACAAAATAATAGAGGTAATTTTGTAAGTTGTTAGCTTTAGTGTTTCTGACAAAAGTGACGGGTTCCTCTCAGAGTCACCTCACCAGGTTTTGCTTTAAAAACTTTAAAAGAAAATATATATGAGGAATAATTATTGTGGTCTAAATCACCCCTTCCCACTTTTTTTTTCAAGCTCTTTGCTTTAAGCCACGGTCCATTTTTCTTTCAACTCTAGAATCATGACATATCTGCCACTGCATATGCTTGGTTGTAAGGTATCCCAACATTACATCTCCCTCTCAATCACCTCTTTTCTTCCTAAACTTTCAAGTCAATTCTTGTTCTTCTTTTTCATGTGCTTTCTACCCTGTTTGTTCTTCTTGTGTTTGCAGCTTCTTCTTTTCTAGAAAAATTGATACTATAATCAATTGTATATGACATATTAACAGATAGTTTAACCTTGCATGAGTCTTTATCTTTTTTTTATTTGGTTTAATTGGAGATTATGGTAGATTTGGCTATCTTTCCCATGATTATGTTGGACAGACATAAATGATACATAGTAGATCTTTGCAGCCTACCTCGTGTAACCTCCTCAAATATTATGTACTAATTCTTAATGATAGTTATAATCAGTGAAAACTTGGTTAAATATTAGTTAGTGGAAACAATTATTAATCTTTAAACTCTCTTTTTTTTTTTTTTACCTTAGAAACTGCTGTTAATAATTATAATTATATTGGAGATATTGAAAAATGATGGCTTGGTATCATCCTATTAGGACCCAGATTTAATTAAATTCAGAATTCCCAACATAACATCTAAGTTCAGCAACTAAAAAGTGACAAAGTTTGAAAAAAGGAAACCAATAGGCCATTCTTTTTTTAAGGGTCTCCAGACAAGAAGGCCAATGCTTTTTATTCCTTTAGGTTTGCTTGTTGGGACAAGGTATAGTATTGATTAAGCTAGGCATCATCAGGATCATGTACCATCATTCCAATTCAAGAAAAAGTGTACTGCTGGGATTATCATATAACTTTGTCTTTACATTTGCAATTGGGTATAAAGCTAGCTGGTCTCAGCCCCTGCTTTGTTTCATTTACAAATGGTGGCTGTGGCGGCCTTATTTTTCCAGGGCAGTGTTAAGAGGTGTATAGGATGGGAGGGATAAGTTGATGTTTGCAGCTCTTAATTCCAAGTACCAAAACCCAAGTTTTTATAACTCGTTTCAAGAATCTCATTAAAAAACTCTGCTGGTTTTTCCTCTCTTGGTAAGTACCTACTGATAAGTTTATTTTCATTTGTAATGATGCGCCACTGGGATTCTAATCACTGTCTTTCATCATACGTCTATGATTTCTTGGATTCAAAACTATGTTAATTTCTGTGTATTAAGGATTCTTAATGATTACCTTTGTCAATCTTTTACAGAGACTATGTCGAGTCATTAATGAGGAAGGGCATTTTCTGAAAAGAATAACCTGCAACTACTACTAAATCTGCTTTTTTTCACAAGTACTGTTTGTTCCTACAAAAACGAGCCATGAATGAGTTTGGAACTGGAAGGTCAGTGCCATGGAACATATACCCAAGTTCAGATACGACTCCATCTCAACCAGTAGTTGATAAGGAAACTCCACTGAAAAACTTGGGGACATCCATGAATGCCATTTCTTTTGGCTTTGTTGCTACTGCCATCTTGATATCAATGTTTGTTATCATGGCCATCTTTGAACACCTTTTTCAGCCAAATCCTGCTTTTTCTTCCCCCAATCAAGACGGTGCTGTAGGATCTGGTGCAGCTGAAAAACTCGGGAATCCACAAAGAGTAAGCTTCTATCTCTTCAGGCTGTAAAGTTGTAATATACCCCGTGGTAAAAGTACCGTATAGGTCCTTAGGAGTCGGATTATATTTTGCTCCATTTACTCAACATGAGCAAATTCGTCTCCATACAATAGCTTTCACCTCAAAATGAGATGCATCAATTCTAATTGTTTGGTTATTCTGTCAATCATGCTAGTTTTTAACAGTAAAAATGGACACATTTTTAACAAAAAAGATTAATTTGTTTTTTTATATAACATATAAAGGTTAATTAGCCCACTTTTTGAATAAAGGGAGAAAATGCAATGAGTCTTACTACAATGACTTTCATGGTACTTTTACATACCCCAGTTTCCTTTCTCTTTTTGTTTTGCATTGTCTGCATGCTCTTTTGGCAGCATTCCTTCAAGAACAAGGGAACTTCAAACAGATAATCGTCCACTAAGCTAAAAACCCTTTGGCCCTCTGAATGGCTTACCAATTTCTCAGAGCTAGGATGAGAACCAAATTAAGGAAATGCAGCCTGTAAATTCTGGTCACCTTGTATATATGTCTGGTTATGGAAGAATGATATAAAAGTAAAACATATATTGTATGTCTGAAACATGCTCTATATTTTTCATTCAATCTTGAAACAGGTGTTTGATGAATGTTGTGATGGCAGGTATCGACATCATATGCAACTGATTTGTCAGTAGTGATGCCAGGAGAACAACATCCTACCTATATAGCTCAACTTGCTCCCCTCCCTTGCCCAAGGGAAGGCATCTATTGGCCTCCCCATGAACATAATTTTGTATATCCTTAAACATACATCATCCATGAATGATGCATGTATATTTATCAGCAATCAACCTTCCTTTCTTCTATACTATTTATCCAATGAAATATTATTACATCTTGAAGCTGGTTTGCGAGCCCTCATTTTTGGAGCAAATCTGTCAAATATCACAGATGACCTATTTGGAAAATGCAAATTCCTCTGTTACAAATTTAGAGCTTTTTGCTAGAAAGTTTTCATTGGTATTATGTTTCAATTGAACAATCCTTGCATCAATAATTTTATATCATGTATTGATGTTTTAATCTCAATTTTGGACAACTGAGTCGGATAAAGAATCCAGACCTCCCAAAATCATCATTGAGCATGAAACTTGAAGAATTTATATTAGAAACAAGCAATGATAAAATTTGCATTACAAGAAATGCAACTTGAAGAATTTATATCTCCTAAGCTCTTTAACCTCCCTTCCATTCACCCATTCCCATTAAGTTTATCCCTGTAAATATGACTTGTTATGTTTCCACTCCCCACTCCCAATTCTCTATACTCATCTTCAGTAACTTTTTTCTATTAATATTTACTAACATAGCGGGCAAAGAAAGCAAGGTGATAAGTGGAAGGGAAAATCTGCTAGTGCTCATCAATGTCATCTTCATCAGGTAATATTGCAGTCAGTAAAGAATACTTTACCAGGAGAGAGATCCTTCCCTTCTTGACGACTAATCTTGCCCCAGAAACAACCCAATATCCAGGAACCTCTTGTGGTCCTCTTGTTATCTCTGTTGTATCAACAAATTTCAAAAGCTTAGGAGCTTGAACAGGTACAGGAGGGCCTCCGGGGTAAACAGCGGAGTTTATATTCACATCAGCTGGCCCTGGAGGTGGTTTCTGAACTGTTGTGAAGTGATGACTAATTAGTGTGGATATGAGTCCAGACTTAGGTGCCAACCGAGGTGATCCATCCCATTCTGGATGCTTAATAGACATCGCTCCCAAGACAGTCGAGAAGTGTAGCCGTAAAAAGAGAATATTTTTAAAACCATGATTCTCAACCTGCAACTGGGCTCCGGTTACAATTGAAAGTTCCTCCTGAGATTCAATGGGAGCAGTGCATACGTGAGAGTAGTTCTTCCAATAAACTCTCTCATAGTATTTACGATCACGAGACTCTTGGCAGAAGTTCCCTTTTGGATCATCTACAAGTTGGAATATTTTTGGAAGGGAGGAAAGGTGCTGCAAGTGGATGGCCAAGCGGTTGCTCCTTTTACCTTCTAGATATAGACGGAGGCCAGTCACAGGCCTCTTACCCACATCAACCTGTCATTAAATTATATAACTTAAAATTAGCTATAGAGCAAAGACTCCCAAAATAGGTTTGCGCTCAATGATCCGAGTGTTAATATCAGCTTCCAACTTTATATCCACACTATGTGACAAAGTATAATTATGCACTCTTCAGGAGACCAAAAGAAGACGAAGTCTTAGATAAAGTACTACTTATATTAGTTCCCTAGGAGCATTTTCTTTGATGGAACTATAGATAAATCTTATCTTGCTACAAAATGCTATTTCCTTTTTAACATACAGTCGTTAGGGCACAGAGTTTTTAAAGTTAAAATGCTGAAGAGACTCTAGTGAACATCTATAAATCCAACACCAGCATATCAATATGTTTTGAAGTTTATGTAGCTGAAGGGCTAATAAAAACTACTCAAACACATACATGCATAAGCCTACACGGTCAAATACTCGATGCACACAAACAAAAGCCAGAAAAAATTTCAAATTTAGAAGATTTTCTACCGGAGTAGTATTCACAAAAAGCTTGGGCCCCATGAAGCTGAATTGCAAAGAGGCAGTGCTCTGTTGCTTTCGTTGTGGACCAAGAGGAAGTTCACTGAAAACTGGGGCCCACTGTCTTGGAAGCTGAAATTCCAGAAACTGGTGGAGCTCTTCAACTGGTGGTTTATCTGTAAGAGCAATAGCTTACGGATGAAATATGTGTAGACTGTTCGCTATAAAATAAGTATTACTTGCAGCAGTAAGGCAAAATGAATGAAAATGAGGTCCAACAACAAATTCTCATTGTTTCATGACAAACTTTATGAAAAGCTAGAAATACCTATCAATTATTTGGTTCCAAATGTCTCTCAACTCAAGCACCGCTAGTTAAGGATATCATGATAACAAAACTGGTACTTACTAACAACTTATGATAATTTAACAAAGGCTTTAATCAAAATAAGCTCATAACTCTTGTATTGGTTGCTTTATATTACATGATAATAAGTTGATTAGCGAACTTATAGTGTCTCAGTATAACAAATTATAAGATTTAAAATAAAATAAAATAAAATAAAAAACAGAAGTATGAGGCATGCTTCTTTCAGAAAATAATAAGTATGAGGCATGTTCAGAGAAGAGGAGATACAATAACTTGAAGCAGTAAAAGAAAATAAGAAAAGCATTAGGTAGACATAACGAACTATAGATCTTGCTTACATCGCAAATATAGGTTTATGGCATGGCTCAGAAATCCACTACCAGGAACTCCATTCAATAGAGAAGTAATAGGGATAAAGGACATTGAGATTACATCAGGCTCTGACTGAACCGTCTGTAACCAGTCATTATGGGAAAGGTTTCTATTATCACTTCCACCTCTCCTTTTGTAAATGCTTATAATATCCTGCAATTTTTAGGTAATTATTAACATCTATATCGGGAATGAAACTTAAACCTTTATCAAGGAGCTTTAACTATTAAGCAAACGACACCATATGAAAGAAAACAAACCTCTTTCTGTGCATATGAACTTGATGGACTGTTACTAGCAAACCTTAGCCGCTGCTCCCTAATTTCAAACTGAAATAGAAATAATTAGATAGGATACCCCCCCAGGGTGGGGGTGGGGGGGGGGGGGGGACCACACAAATTATGCCAACTGTTTACTATAACGATGATTGACAGATAAATTAAAATAAATACGGTTTTACCACCAAAGGAGGCAGCAGATCAGAAATATGAAGAATAGCCATAATTTCTCTATTCCATAGAGATTAAAAAATCTCTAGTATTGAAAGGCCAGCAATCAAAGCATAGAGTACCAAAGCAATCAAATTAAAAAGAGAAACTGCCAACCTAGATGAAAGGCCTAGAAAATAACACTGTCCTGATAAAACTGTGGCAAAGCCTGGTGTAAACCCTAAACATTCAAAACAGTAGCAGACTTTTGGTCTTCTCTGGCAAATATTTAGCTGGTTTCACACTAGCAATCATATAATACTAATGTGATACTGAGTTGTCGTTTTATTATGTTAAGACATAGTGATAACAGTGCTTCTCAACACAAGTTTTGGCAACAATATGCAAGGAGATTGTACACTGTTCTAAAAGAATATTGATTTCATTCCATCTCAACAAGAAGCATGATTTATCTAGATATGCAGCAATAGATTAGACAAAAAAAATCAAAACAGTTCTATTGAAAACCTTGTCACTCTGGAAGACTTGCTCAGGTGCCAAGTTATAATGTCCACTGGCATCTAAAAACCTTTTATCAGCCATATCCTTCAATCTTTTCTGGATATCAGCAGGTTGAAGAGTAGATGAATGCTGCTGTTTTATGTAAATAACATCCTTCCCTCCCATCTTCACACCAACAATTATATGGGTTCCATAAGTGTCAATAAACCTGGGATGTCATAAAAATACATATCAAACTCAAATGCGATGCATCAGAGAGTAAATAACATTAAACAAAGCAGGCAATAGAAATCAGAAAATGCATAGCCATCAATAAAAGAAATAAAAGAAAGTTGATCATCGAATTATTTTCCAAGTGATGACAGAACTCAAAGAGAGGGAGCGAGAAACACACATTGGCTGGAGCCAATTCATTGCATAAGGAAGAAAAGGCCCCCTACATGCAAAGGTCTTATTTATGGCAATTCACCTTGCTAATGCTGCTGGTTCCCATGTAGATGGGACTGCTTTCTTGACATGATCTCGTAGCACAATTTGAGATTTCTCCAGTGCAACTGAGTAGAGGGTGATGAAAACCCCATCAAAAGCAAGTGTCTTGGTATTAGCAGCATCTTTTTGCCAACAACCAGAGAATTCAAACATGGAATTGAAGAGGCCTGAAGGTATTTTTCCAGTCAAAGATATTTCTTGGTTGAATTGCTCTGACATCTAGAGAAAGTAAAACAAAAGGAATGATGAAAAAAAAAGCACTCTCATGACAGACAAAAGAGTATGAAAACATAACCAATTTGCCACATGACTAGCAATTCTCATATACCTTCACAGGATTTGACTCATGCTACAACAATTAAACTAGTGATACATATATGGATACAGATAGCATTGAACAAACAATAAACTATTACCTGCTGGAAGGAGAGGACATCAGACCTGAACCGCGTGCGCTCTCCTTTATCACATTTTATTGACTTGGACACATTGGGTATTGAAATTCCACCAGGTAAAACAATCTCATGGCGTCCATCTTCATGAATCTCAATAAGACATGAATCTTTTGAATTCCCTTTACAGTACTTCAGCCGAAGATCCATCCCAATATCATATCCACATCCAATGGACCCTATGGCAATCTCAGCCGCCTTTGGAGCTGTACTCTTAAGCGCCATTGCTCAGTGCATCACTCTTTTTCACCAAATTTGGGACCAAATTCACACTAGATTCAATTATTCAAACCAAACACAGTACACTCCAAATAAAGCAACATTGTTTCAATCATTTACACAAATAAAACTAATCCAAATTCTACAAATAGCTGAACGTGTAAAAACAGAACAAAAATCATCGTATACAAAATTTCTTTTTAAAGTATATATTACTACAACAGAACAGAAGTTCATAAATAGCTCAAATATTGAAATTTATATATAAAGAAAAGCAATTTTCATAATCTTTCCAGAAACAATCACAACCAAAACCAGTTTAGCTCAATTTAAGAAGAAAATTAGCCAATTTTCAGAAATTAACAACATTCAATCAAAACCCAGATATTGTTCAGACTGAACAAACACACCCCAAAAAGCTAGATCCTAAAACTTAAAAAGGACCAAAAATAGTTTTCTAAAGAAAACTTGTAGCTCATATTAGACAAAAAAATGAAAAAGAGTTCGTACATTTTACGCAGGTCAAAAACTAAAGTGGGAATCTTTCTAAGAGCAGATTTTGAAGCTGGAGGAAACCAATAAAAGTGAAGCTCACACAATATGAAGCCGAAACGCCAATCCTTTGGTTCGATTTCGAGGTGTCTTGAAACTCCCAAGATTTTCAGGTTTGGAAATTCCAAGAACGAAACTTGAACGGAGAGAAGGATACAAAAAGGTTCCTTGATGAAGAAATGTAAATAATAATAATAATAATAACAAATGAACTTAAAAATAAATAAAAACTAAAGAGAAAGGGAGAAACCCTAAGAAGGGGGAAGGTTTGAGAGAGACAGAGGTTAGTAAAAATGGGTTTGACTAAGAAAATAAAAATTCTAGCATTGCCATATATACATGAGAGAGAGTTGTTGAGCGTGAGAGTAACTCCAGTTTTTGATTGGAAAACCAAAAAAAGGAAAGTCAAAGGTGCTGCTTTCAATGCTTGGCCCTGCCTTCCATTAACTTCCCACCGCTTTTACACCATTAATATTAATATATTCATTCCTTTATTTATTTTACCTTAATTTGTCTTAACTAATCATTAATCAACCAACTTGCATTTTTAAAATTAATATATCCTTTTAAATTTCTTTCCATATATATAAAATAATTCCATTATTTCAATTCACATATCAATTAACTTCAATCATTTTTACAATAATTTTAAAAAAAGTATTGGTAAATTTTATTTAAGTCATTTTTTTATATAGAGAGTAAAATACTATAAGTAGGGTACTTAACTTTGTCCCGTTTTAAAAAGTTGCAATTTATTTTATTAGATTTAATTTTAAAATAATTTATATATTAATTATTCTACTTTGTTTTTTTATTGATTTATCTTTTATGTTTATAAGATTTAACATAAATAATAATATGATTTGCACTTATTGTAGGGTTAATTAGCCAAAAAGGCTGATTTTGAAAGTTAACGAGGAAATAGAACCTTTTTTTTCTTCTTATATTTAGGTACCCGTTTTCGTTTAACATTAATATCTTTAACAATTAAAAAATTCAATGGTAATTTTTTTCAAACGGCTAAAATTGCTATATAAATCTAAGTCATCTTCTTTCTTTTGCATTTAAATCCAATTCTCTCAATTCATCTATTTTCTCAATTCTCTCAACTATTTAGTTCTCATTTTTTTCATTCAATGTCTCTCAAAATCTTGTTGTTTTAATTTTATATTTTGTAATTTCTTTGATTTTATTTGATTTTTATAATGGTAATTCTGTTTATTCATTTGGATGACAAACACATTACCAGCATCCAGTCACAAATGGTAAGAAAATATTATTAAATTCTTTAATTTTAATTAAGTTCGTTGTTAACATTATTAATTTTATCATTTTTTATGTTTATATAACCAAGCCGAAGATCGAACTTTAGAGACGTACATACAAAATTTAACTACGAAGGCACCGCGTGTTATTGAACTGTAGCACCCCAAACCCGGCCTAGACGCTATGACCAAAACAGGAGGTGTCACAAAGAATGGGTTTTGATATCGAACTCTACACGTTAAAACCATTTCTGTTTTAAAACTCTTATTTACCTTTATCCATTGTCAAAGCGTTTATTCAATTAATTAATTAGCTTTAAAACGTGTTTTATAGCGAAAGCTTACGAAAACGTTGTGTTTCAAGAAATCAATTTGTATTTTTAGAAAACTTTTGTTTTTAGATATCAGTCACAAATTAAGTATTAAAACGAAAATCCAAATCCAAAAGAAATTCAGCCAAAAAGTCCGGAGAGTCCAATTGTTACAAAAGCCTAGAAATAATCTTTAACATAAAAACCATAAACATAACCAGATTATGAACTCGTGGTCACCGAGAGGCTCCGTCGCACCAATCCGCCTAAGTCTGTGGATTACTTGACAAAACATACAACAAATGTGAGTTTACGAAAACTCAGTGTGTAACCCAACAGAATTAAGCATGCAAACATACAGAATTATATGCACAGTCAGAAACAAATACAGTTTTAAATTCAAAATCAGATCTAGATTCAGATTACAGAAGCAGATATGCATAAATCCTACCCCCATCCTCTACACACCATCTCCGACCATCCCATCACACCATGTGGGGTTAAAAACTCCCACCCATCCCTACACACCACATTGTGCCATTAAGACACATATCAGAATATATATGCAGTCGAGCTGCCAGAATATAGGCGATTAACGCCGAATAGAATACTTCCTCCTCATGTACGAATCCCACCCCAATAACAGATACAGAAAATTAGATACAGATATAACAGATTAAACATGCTCAACATGCTTATACATAGATAACAGTTATACGTATAACAGTACAATTAGGCATACATACAACATCCTACTCAGATCAATCTATCAGAACATCACAGCATACAAATAGGGGTTTAATAGCCCTTACCGACCCTACAGTAGGCCCACAGTCGATCGGAGCGACTCGTGCGGCCCTAGGAAAAATTTTAAAATTTTGAGCCAACATGCCTGTGTGGGCCCACACGCCCGTATGGCCTACACACCCAACTTGGCCATGCCAATGTGGTCCACACGGCCACACTCGAGCCATCACACGGCCGTGTCTCGCGCACGGCCATCCACACGGGCGACCATACGCCCGTGTGGCGTCGATAGTGTAGTTTTTCGGCTTTCGTCGAAACTTAGATTTTCGTGTTTTGGGAACACACTTGGTACGGTTTCGATGCAACAACACCCCCGATACCCTCAGCACCTAAAATCAGAATACCCAACACCTTTAGTGATTAAAATAGAGTTAATAAAACTTAATCGATTGATGCCCAAAAACTTACCACCGCAGAAAACGACCACACGTGATGAACTAAACCGTTGAAACGACAACCCTTGCCTCGCTGCATTCTCCTACGCTACAGAATCCATCGATTACAACCATTAATCAGCCATCAATAAGATTTCCCCAAAATTCTAAAACCAAAAGTTAACAAAAACCCAACTTCACTTACCAAGCCAATTAACGAACATATGGAATCACAATATGGATTTTGGAAGAACAGATGAGGGCACAGATTAAAGAGGAAGAACATAGAAGAAAAGAATGGAGAAAGAAGTAGAAATCACATCAGAATTTTGGGGAAAGAAACCGAAATTTTGAAAAAAAATTAATAAAAAGGAAAAAGAATAAATAATATGATAACATATCCCTTAATTTTCTCCCACTAACCCATTAAATCACAACCTCCTCAGACTTTTAACTCTACTGAAACACCATTAGACAATCGAGTAAAAAATTTCACCCACGCTCGCTCAGGGACTCGAACACAAGACTCCCAACACACCAACCCCCTTACCACTCGAACCAGCAAACTCATTCTGATATAAATTTACAAGCAATTCAATATAAGCCCACTCAACAAGGGTAAGGCTTGGACCCAAAAATAACCAAAATTGCCAAAGGTAGGGCTTGAACTTGGGGCCTCACCCACACACCCAGAACACTTAACCACTGAAACAGATACAAATTTGTGTCAGATATTTACAGAAACAGAAACAAATTTATCAGGGCATTACAACTTTACCCCCTAAAAGAAATTTCGACCTCGAAATTTACCTGATCAGAACAGATGAGGATACTGCTGACGCATCGAGTCCTCAGGTTCCCATGTGGCCTCCTCGGTACCATGGTTTCGCCACAGAACCTTCACTAAAGGGATGAACTTCCTCCTCAAAACCTTAATGTCATGGTCCAGAATCTGCATCGGCTCCTCCTCAAAAGTCAAATTCGGCCTAACCTCAATCTCCTCAACAGAAACAACATGAGAAGGATCAGACCGATACCGCCTCAACATCGAAACATGAAAGACATCGTGGATATGGTCTAACTCCGGAGGTAGCTCCAACTGATAAGCAACCGGTCCCACACGCTTCAGAATCCGGTATGGCCCTATAAACCTAGGGCTTAACTTTCCCTTACGACCGAATCTCAAAACCTTCTTCCACGGAGAAACCTTAAGAAAAACAAAGTCCCCCACAGAGTACTCAATATCACGCCTCTTCAGATCTGCATAAGATTTCTGTCTATCAGAAGCTGCTTTCAGACTATCCCGAATCAGTCTAACCTTATCATCGGTCTCAGAAACCAATTCAGGACCCAAAAACCGACATTCACCCAACTCAGTCTAACATAGCAGTGTACGACACTTACGACCATATAAAGCCTCGTAAGGTGTCATCTGGGTGCTAGACTGGAAACTGTTATTGTAGGCGAACTCAGCTAGTGGCAGATAATCTTCTCAATTACCTCGAAAATCTATCACACAACTCCGAAGCATGTCCTCTAGTATCTGAATCACCCTCTCAGATTGACCATCGGTCTGAGGATGGAACGTAGTACTGAATTCCAACCTCAACCCCAAAGCCTCGTACAATTTTTTCCAAAACTGAGAAGTGAAGCGAGGACCTCTATCAAAAATAATCTAGACAGGAACCCCATGCAGTCTTACAATCTTAGAAATGTAGAGTTTCGCTAACTTCTGGAGAGAATAATCCGTCTGAACCAGAATAAAGTGAGCAGACTTGGTTAATCGATCCACGATGACCCAAACTGAATCTTTCTTAGTGGGTGTCAAGGGCAACCCACTAACAAAGTCCATCGTCACACGTTCCCATTTCCATAAGGGAATCTTAACTGGCTGCAACAACCCTGAAGGCAACTGGTGCTTAGCCTTAACCTGCTGGCACGTCAGACATCGAGCCACAAAATTTGTAACTTCACGCTTCAAACCCGGCCACCAGTACAACTCACGGAGATTGCGATACATCTTATTACCGCCGAGATGCATAGTATAAGGGCTACTATGCGCCTTCCTCAAAATAAACTGCCTCAAATCAGTATCATTCGGTACACAGATCCGTTCTCGAAAACACAGAACCCCATCACTATTCAGCCCAAAATCTGAAGTATTGCCACTCTCAACCTGACGAAACCGCAAACCCAGAGACTCATCCCCCATCTGCTTATCTCGAATCTACTCCACCCAAGTTGGCTTAACTTGCAACTCAACTAACAAACTCCCATCATCAAATAGACTGAGTCGAGCGAACATCGTTCTCAAATCAGATATCACCCTACGACTTAGAGCATCGGCTACCACATTGGCCTTACCAGGATAATACTCTATCGTGTAGTCATAATTCTTGAGTAACTCAATCTATCGGCGTTGCCTAAGGTTCAACTCCTTCTGAGTAAGGAGGTACCTGAGACTCTTGTGATCGGTGTAGATGATACACCTCTCACTATACAGATAGTGCCTCCAGATTTTAACGCAAAGACCACAACAGCCAACTCAATATCATGCGTCGGATAGTTCCCTTCGTGTGTCTTAAGCTGACGAGCCACATAAGCCACAACCTTCCCACCTTGCATCAATACACATCCCAAACTGACATGTGACGCATTATTGTAGACCACAAACTCCTTACCGAATTCATGTTGTATCAGAACAAGAGCATGAGTCAGAACAGACTTGAGCTTCTCGAAGCTCAATTACTGCACATCAGTCCAGACAAATGGAACACCCTTACGTAAAAGCTTAGTCAATGGTGCTGCAATTAAAGAGAACCCCTCGACAAACTGCCGATAATATCCCGCCAAACCCAGAAAGCTAGGGATCTCAGATACGTTCCTAGGCTGTTTCCAATCAAGTACAGCCTCAATCTTCCTCGGATCAACACGGATCCCCTCAGCCGAAACACATGCCCCAGAAAAGTTACTTTACGCAACCAGAACTCACACTTGCTCAACTTAGCGTAAAGCTATTTCTCACGCAGAATTTGAAGTACTACTCTAAGATGCTCATCATGTTCATCTTCGGTCTTAGAGTACACCAGAATATCATCGATAAAGACCACGATAAACTGATCCAGATACGGTTGAAAAACTCGGTTTATCAGATCCATGAATGTAGCCGGAGCATTCGTCAGACCAAAAGGCATCACTAGGAACTCGTAATGTCCATAACGAGTCCTAAATGCAGTCTTATGAACACCAGCATCCTTAACCCTCAACTGATGATACCCAAAATGAAGATCTATCTTAGAGAATACTGAAGCCCATCGAAACTGATCAAACAAGTCATCAATCCTCGGAAGCGGATACTTATTCTTCACAGTCAACTTGTTCAACTGCTGATAATCGATGCACATCCTCATGGTCCTATCCTTCTTCTTAACAAACAGAACTGGTGCTCCCCACAGAGACACACTAGAAAGAATGAAACCCCGATCCAAAAGTTCTTGTAATTGAGCCTTAAGCTCCGTAAACTCCTTCGGTACCATACGGTATAGAGCGATAGACACTAGAGCTATACCCGATAGAAGCTCAATTTCGAACTTAACTTCTCGATTCGGAAGTAAACCCAGTAACTCCTCAGGAAAGACATCCGAAAAGTTTCTCATTGTTCTGATATCTCCAACAGAAGAGTCCCTAGAAATAAAAACACTGACGTAAGCCAAATACGCCTCGCATCTTTTACAAACCAATTTCTCAGCCACAAGCATGGAGATCATATTAGATAGATAATCTCAGCGATCACCGATCACAACCACCTCATTATCCTCCTCAGTGATCAGAACGACCCTTTTAGATACGCAGTCCAAACTAACTCGGTGCTCAACCAACCAGTCCATACCCAAAATTAGATCGAACTCCCCAAATAGAAGCTCCATCAGATTTGCGAGAAAAATAGCCCCTTGCACCATTAGAGGAACATCCCTATAAAGTTTACTAACCCGAACAGACTGCCCCAATGGACTCAGTACAATAACCTCACTAGAAGTGCTTTCAACAGAAATCCCTAGAGTTTCAGATACAGTACTAGCTACGTAAGAGTGTGTAGAACCTATGTCTATCAGAGCAGTATAAGGTACATCAAATATAAGGAACGTACCGGTGATGACATCAGGAGCATCTCTATCCTCTCGACGTCGTGAAGCATAAACCAGTGCAGGCTGCCTCGCCTTAGTCATACCAGCACTTCTACCCGGTGCTCTCTGTCCACGACCCATACCATTACCACCTCTGCTTTGTCCCACGGCCCCTAGGTGGTCTTTGAACTACCCTTTGAGGTGCGCGAGAATCCGGGCCAAGCTTACATCTAATCAGCCCTCTGTGGACACTCCCTAATACGGTGCTCCAGAGACCCACACCTCAGACAAGCCCCTATCCTCCTCCAACACTCGCCCGGATGGTGCCTACCACAACCACTGCATGGCTGTAACCCAGTAGGAGCAATAGGGGCCCCCACTCTAATAGGCCCACCAGGTCTAGCCTTTTTTCTTAGGCCTCTAAACAGAACTAGAGAGCTCTGAATCCCTCTTATTCTTACCCCTCTCTCGATCCCTATTCTGGCGCTCCACACGCTTAAAATTCTCAACGATCTTTGCCTTCTCTACCAAAACCGCGAACTCTCGCTCCCTCTGTGGAGCAATCAAGACCATCAAATTATCCCTCAGACCGTCCTCAAACCGAACGTACGTCTCATACTCAGACATCACCATGCCTCGAGCGTAACGGCTCAATCTCAAGAATTTGGCCTCATACTCGGCTACAGATCTATTGCCTTGCGTGAGATTCATGAACTCACGCCTACGAGCATCCATATAACAAGCTCCCACATACTTGCTTTGGAAGTTAGTTTTAAAGAAATCCCAACTCAGACGATCAGGCTGGATACCCTCCTCAACTATCAACCACCACTGATAAACCTCAACGCGAAGCAAAGAGATTGCACCTTTCAGTTTCTGCTCAGGAGTGCAGTCTAGATCATTCATGATCCTCTCGGTGGCCTCCAACCAATATTCGGCCACATTAAGGGCGACTCCAGTGATGCCCCTAAACAACTCAACACCATTAGATCGGAGTCATTTAGTTACCGACCCTCAGCCCCCAGCTCTAGAATGGGGTCCAGCGACCCTCTCCAAGATCCTAAGCATGGCTTAGGACAGTGCGTCGTCCCCAGCTGAGCGACTTTGAGACCCAGTCTTTGTAGCAGGCGAAAATGGTGTCTCACTCGTATCCATGTTCGGCATACTACCTAGAGAGGAAGACTCAGCTCGAGCCCCCCTACGGCCCCTACCACGGCCTCTAATACCACGTCCGCGAGTTCCACGAGTGTTCATCGTAAATTCGAGTTTTAATCTACATTAAAAGTTTTATGCATCAGTTTCAATATTTATAGCAGATGTTTTACGCATAAATTATCAGAAGTTCAGTTTTGTTTCCAAAGTTTCAGTCTCTAACTATTCAGTTCAGTTTCAGAGAGTACTAACTACAATGTTTTCAAAGTTTTCTATCAAAATTTCAGAAATACTTACAGGATCGGCGCCGGAAACTTGGTGTACCACATACTTCTCAATTTATCAAAAATATCTGTAAACCACTTTTTTTTAAAACAAAATTTTGGAACCAAAAATTCACAGCCGAGTTTTACAACCTAGCTTTCATACCACTAAATGTAACACCCCAAACCCGACCTAGACGCTATGGCCAAAGCAGGAGGTGTCACAAAGAATGGGTTTTGATATCAAACTCTACACGTTAAAACCATTTCTGTTTTAAAACTCTTATTTGCTTTATCCATTGTCAAGATGTTTATTCAATTAATTAATTAGCTTTAAAACGTGTTTTATAGCGGAAGCTTACGAAAACATTGTGTTTCAAGAAATCAATTTGTATTTTTAGAAAACCTTTGTTTTTAGATATCAGTCACAAATTAATTACTAAAACGAAAATCCAAATCCAAAAGAAATTCAGCCAAAAAGTCTAGAGAGTCTAATTGTTACAAAAGCCTAGAAATAATCTTTAACATAAAAACTATAAACATAACCAGATTATGAACTCGTGGTCTCTGAGAGGCTCCGTCGCACCGATCCGCCTAAGTTTGTGGATTACCTGACAAAACATACAACAAATGTGAGTTTACGAAAACTCAGTGTGTAACCCAGCAGAATTAAGCATGCAAACATACAAAATTATATGCACAATCGAAGAACAGAATCTGATTTTAAATTGAGAATCGAGATCGATTCATTACAGTAGATATGCATAAATCCTACCCCCATCCTCTACACACCATCTCCGACAATCCCATCACACCATGTGGGGTTAAAAACTCCCACCCATCCCTACACACCACATTGTGCCATTAAGACACATATCAGAATATATATGCAGTCGAGCTGCCAGAATATAGGCGATTAACGCCAAATAGAATACTTCCTCCTCATATACGAATCCCACCCCAATAACAGATACAGAAAATTAGATACAAATATAACAGATTAAACATGCTCAACATGCTTATATACAGATAACAGTTATACATATAACAGTTCAGTTAGGCATACATACAACATCCTACTCAGATCAATCTATCAGGACATCACAGCAAACAAATAGAGGTTTAATAGCCCTTACTGACCCTACAGTAGGCCCACAGTCGATCGGAGCGACCCGTGCGGCCCAAGGGAAAATTTTAGAATTTTGAGCCTACATACCCGTGTGGGCCCACACGCCCAACTTAGCCTTTGCCCGTGTGGCCCACACGGCCTGGCCCAAAGTCCACACGCTCGTATGACATGCCCGTGTGGGCCCACACGCTCGTGTGGCCCACACACCCAACTTGGCCATGCCCTTGTGGCCCACACGGCCACACTCGAGCCATCACACGGCCATGCATTTGTCCACCACACAACCGTGTCTCGCACACGGCCATCCAGACGGGCGACCACACGCCGTGTAGTGTCGACAGTGCAGTTTTTTGGCTTTCGCCGAAACTCAAATTTTCGCGTTTTGAGAACACACCTGGTACGGTTTCTAGGGGTGAGCGTTCAATCGAATCGAATCGAATTGAATAAAAAAATTTCGAGTTAATCGAGTTGACGAATCATATTTTATCATCCTAATTTGATTTGAAATTTTCTCGAATCGAGTCGAGTGAGATGGAATTCGAATCGAATCGAATCGAATATATTTGTTTGAGTTAAATTTTAAAAAATAATTTTGGGTCCTTGTAACCATTGTCACCCATCGTAATAAAATTTGTCCACCTTAACCAAATTTTTTATTAACTTTCATCACCAAATAATTTATTTATTAATCTTTTATATACGGGTTAGCTTCTTTGCTTGCTTAGTTGTTTCAATTATCTTGATTCTTGTCACTATGTATTTTGGAATTAAAAAATATATTAAATGTAAAAATGTGATTTTTTAATAAAAGTTATTTTAAAGATAAAATGTGAAATTGATACAAATATAAAATTTTAACACGAATATTTTATGGCATAATTAATAATTCAATTTTAATATAAATATTCAATATGACTAAACAATTCAATAATATAAATAATATAAAATGTGAAATTTAATTTAATAATATAAATAGTAGATATAAATAAAATTATTACTATTTATGTTTAGTGATTTTTTTGGATAATTTTGATTTTTTATTTGAGAGTAAAGGGTGAGAAGTAAAAGTTTAGGGGAAAAATAAAAAGTTTTGGAGAATAAAAGTTTGAGGAAAGTAAATAGGGGAGTAAAATTTTGAAGGGAAAATATTAAAAAAATTGGAGGAGATGGGTTTGGGGTAGATGGGAGGTGAGATGGGAAGGAGTAAAAGTTTTAGGGGAAAAGTGGGAGGGAGTAAAAATTTTGGGGAAAATAAAAAGTTTTGAGGGTTTTGGGAGTAAAAATTTGAGAAAAAGTAAATGGGAGAGTAAAATTTTGGTGGGAAATGGATTTTAGGTAGATTGGGGGTTGGGATGGGAGGAGTAAAAGTTTTGGAGGAAAGTGGGAAGGAGTAAAAGTTTTTTGAGGAAAAGTAAAAGGTTTGGGAGTTTGGGGTAAAATGTAAAATATTATAGTTTGATATTCGAATTATTCAAATTATTCGAATTCGTAAACTCAACTCGATTCGAACTCGAAATTCGAAAAAAAATTGAGTTGACTCGAATAACTCGATTCGTTTAACTCAAAATTCGAATTTTTTTTCGATTTTTTTGAGTCAAATCGAGTTTTGCTCACCCCTAACGGTTTCGACTCAACAACACCCCTGAGACCCTCAGCATCTAAAATCAAAATACCCAACACCTTTAGCGACTAAAATAGAGTTAATTAAACTAAATCGATTGATGCCCAAAAACTTACCACCGCAGAAAACGACCACACGTGATGAACTAAACTGTTGAAACGACAACCCCTACCTCGCCGCCTTCTCCTACGCCACAAAATCCATCGATTATAACCATTAATCAACCATCAATAAGTTTCCCCAAAATTCCAAAACCAAAAGTTAACAAAAAACCAACTTCACTTACCAAGCCAATTAACGAACGCAGGGAATCGCAATATAAATTTCGGAAGAACAGATGAGGGCACAGATTGAAGAGGAAGAACACAGAAGAAAAGAATGGAGAAAGAAGCAGAAATCACGTCAGAATTTTTGGGAAAGAAACCGAAATTTTGAAAAAGAAAATTAATAAAAAGGAAAAAGAATAAAGGATATGATAACTTATCCCTTATTTTTCTCCCACTAACCCATTAAATCACAACCTCCTCAGACTTTTAACTCTACTGAAACACCATCAGACAATCGGGTAAAAATATATCACCCACGCTCGCGCAGGGACTCGAACACAGTACCCCCAACACACCATCCCCCTTACCACTCGAAACAGCAAGCTCATTCTGATATGAATTTACAAGCAATTCAATATAAGCTCACTCAACAAGGGTAAGGCTTGGACCTAAAAATAACAAAAATTGCCAAATGTAGGGCTTGAACTTGGGGCCTCACCCACACACCCAGAACACTTAACCACTAAAGCAGATACAAATTTGTGTCAGATATTTACAGAAACAAAAACAAATTTATCAGGGTGTTACATGAACAACACTTGTGTAATAGCCCAATTTTTAGTGATGTCGTAAAAGGTGGTTTCAAAACCTCATTTCTCTAAACCGAGTCCTTAAATATTAAATATAAATTTTTACAGAGTTTCTATAAAATTATATTAGAGTTTGGCTCGATAATTTTTTCAATTAATTTCTTAATTAGGGTACAAGGACCAAATTGTAAAAATCCAATCACTATAGATTTTTAATTAGCTAAAGATTCAAAATGTTAAAAAAACTATTTTGTTACATCAATAGTGGAGGATGATGTTAACTTCCACTAACTTTGGTTAATTGTAACTAAGGTTTAATTATTAAAGTTTAATTAAGTGATTAAGGATTAATTAAGGTATAAAAGGCTTAAGTTACTGAATTTTCATTCATCTTCTCCACTATTCTTCTTCATTTCGTATGTTCAAGAAAGAAAAATCCCCTTTTAAGTGTCAAGCATTCAATCACAATTTGGTAAGTAATTTTAGGTTATTTTCTTGTATTTTTTATATTTTTGAGGTCATGGGAGCTTGATTTAGTTAGCCCATGTACCAATTTACAAAATTATTAAAGTTTTTTTAATACTTTCTTGAAGAAATTGGTGTTAAATTGTTAGATTTTAAGCTTAGATGTGAAAAGGACAAAATTATAATGTTTAATTGTTAGTTTTTCATAGGGACTAAAGTGAATAAAATTTGAAATTAATGTGAAATTTCTGTAATGATAGATAGTAGGGAGTACCTAAGGGATGTGATTGAAATCGGTTTTCAAACAAAGGCTCAAATTGAAAGTTATGGCTATTTCAGTTTCACGGACTAAATTGCATAAAATTTAAAACTTTAGGTGTATCAAAAATGAAATTATTTAGATTCATTCATGACATGGAATAGTGTATAAATGTTTGGTATTGATGGATTGAATGGAATAATTGTATATATAGATTAATAATTGAATCAAACTGGTGATAATGAGAAAAAGCCAAAATTATCGATTAGTCCCTAAAGATTCGGTTGTTTGTTGCTTTGACCAGGTAAGTTCACCTGGAACTTACCAATGAATTTTTACTTTATGTATGAATGATATTGAATTTATGCTTGTATATCTATATATATGAATTAAGTAAAATTAATGAATTTGACACTTATAGCTTGAAATGGACTGAATTGTAAATTCATGTAAATATTGGTTATATGGAAATAGTATTGGATGTAAATGTGATTTTTGATTGAATATATGCCTCATAAGGAGAAAAGAAATTGTGTACAGGAATTGATAATGTCAATTACACGGAAATGATGCCTGAGTGAACTTAGTAAAAGGTTAGGATATGTATGGCATGCCATTAGGGTTATACGCACAATTAATCAGGGATTTACATGTTATCATGTGATCTAGCATTTGTCACATCCCAAAATTTGGCCTAGAAGTTTCGACGTTAATTTTGAAATTTATGGCCTGAAATTGGGTTTGGAAATTCAGAATGTGGTAACCTGAAAATATTTTCGTTAAATGGCTTTTGAAAATAAAATCAATTTATGAAAGAAATGAGAAAAGGCTTTCAATTTTTAAAAGAGGACTGATTTGTAAAGGGGTTTAATTTTGAAAGTAGCTTAAAAGCAATAATACCAAATTTTTAAAATCAACCTATTTTCCCCTTGCACCCTACAGTAGACGCACGACTCCCTTTCTCCCATCACTTTTTGTCGTCAATTGAAATCCCCAAATACCATTCACCATTTTTTGTATGCATTACTTTAATCCTTTTTATTTTTATCATCTTCCAAACATTAAACCTCCTTTGAATTCAAAGGAGAGCATCATTAATTTCATTGATTTTTTCCAAGTGGGTTTTCTTAAAGTTCAATCAACCGTTCGTTGTTTTCCTCAATCGGGGTAAGGTTTTTCTTTTCTAATAGTTTTTGATGTAATCTAGCCTTTCAAATCAAGTTTTAATTAGTTGAATCATAGGTTTTGTGTGTTAGTTGAAATTGGGGTCGTTAATGGCAAAATTAAGATTTTTAAACGAAACTATTGTTTCTACGTATTTTTCAACTTGATTAGGTGAGATTAGAATGTTTTTAAACTTGTTTTAAACTTTTTTTAAAGTATTTGAAGATTATATTGATTTTTCACTAAAAGTAGCCATGAAAGTCAAAATTTTCCAGAACCATAAATGTAACGCCCCAAATTTTGGGCCTAGATGAATTGGGCTTTGGGCTTTGGGTCTCATAAATTTTTTTTAAAGTAAGAAAATGACAAATGACATGTTGGCTTTAAGGGTTTAATAAACTTGGAGTGCATAGGGGTGTTGGAGAAGTTCTGGGTTTGAACTTTGAGGAGAAAGAATTTTTAGTTAATTATTAAAGGAACCAGGGCGGTGAGTAGTTGGGCTTTTAAATAAAAATAGGGAAAAATGGCATCAAAGAGTCTTGTGGTGGAGTGGCTAAGTGACGCCACTTAGGGTATAGGAAGGTGGCGTTATGGGCTAGCAAGGAGATCCTAGGTTCGAATCCTAGCTTAGTATTTTTTTTAGGAGTTTAATTTTGGCCTTCTAGAAGGTTGGAAGTGGTGTGGTGATGGACTCTAAGGAGAGTGATCAGAAGAGAAAATTTAGGAAAAGGATTGGGGAGTTAGCAGGGAGAAAAATGAGGAGATGAGATGGGGGAAGAGTTGGGCCCGATTGGGACTTTGCAGAGTTTCGGTTTTGTGTATAAATAGGGGGTGCCGAATTCCCTCTGTGCTATTTCGGCAATTGGAATTCTCTTTGTGCTATTTCGGCAACTATAGTACTCTGCCGAATTCTCCTTCACTTTTTCTGTTCTAAACCTCACCTCTTCCTTATGTGTTTTCTTTTCTTCTCCCCTAAAGCCTTAAATCGAATATCATTCTCTTCTTTCTCCATTGCTTGTGCCGTCCCACCTTTATCTCAATTGTTGGGGACCAAATATTCGTGACTTCAAAAGCCGAAAACCTTTTGATCGTGTGTCAGAGTCTTAATATTTATATAATGAATGATCTAGCCTAGAAACTAACTGTGACAATGATTGAGGCAAGCACACCTATCGAACAGTAGTATAGTTTAGTGGCAAGATCGGAATATCGAACCCAAAGGAACCAAAAGTACTAATACTAACTTTCTTTCTATTATTTAGCCTAAAAATTGAAGTGAATTATTGTTTAATCTAAAATTAACTAACTACTAAGCTAAAGACGCTAAGACAAAGAGAATGAATTGGGGAAATACTTGTGGGAAAAACCAATTGATTAAGACAATACCCAAGGAGGAATCCACCTAGACTTCACTTGTTATCTAACAACTGAACAGACGATTTATTCACTTGACTTGATCCGTAGGATTCCCTAATTTATATTAATACCTCTCTCGAGGCTACTAACGTCTAACCCTAGGGTGATTAATTGAAATCTCTTTCTAATTAAAACCCCTAAGATTGCATTAACTCGATCTATGGACTCCCATATTAGGTTTGACCCTAATCTGGCAGATTTTTGTCATCCTATGTCTAGGGTTGCGATCAAATCCGCTTAACTATGCTAGATCTACTCTTAGACAGGGACTTTTGCTCCACTGCCTAAGCACATCAATACTTGAATCAATATCCTGAAATATCAAAACAAGAATTAAGAACACATAATTAAGAACAAATCAAGTATTTATCATATAGTTGAGAGAAAACAATAACAAGATCCGTCTTAGGTTTCATCCCCTCGTATCTCGAGGGTTTAGTTCATAATTATAAAAGAATACATCTCAGAAGAAAAGAGAAAACAAAACATAAGAAAAACCCTAAAACCCCCTGAAGAAATTGAAGGAGAGTTCCTCCGTCTTGAGTATGACTCCAGCTTCTTGAGATGAATCGACTGGCTTTCTTCGAGTAAATCCCACGATTCTGATCTCTCTGGCTCGGCTGCTTGGCCTAGCTGGACGCCCCCTAAAGGTTGGCCTCTAGGGTGTTTATATAGGCTTTTGGAATGGCTTTCTTTGCCTCTAAGTACCCTAATCCGAATAAAATTCTTCTTCGCCATGGCAGGGACACGCACGTGCAACACGCCCGTGTGAATCGAATTGTAGACCGTGGTTGGGTCTGCTAGGGAGGCACGATCGTGTGGTGAAACCCCAGGCCGTGTTGATTTCCTACTTTGGCCCATTTGGTCCGTTTTAAGCTCGTTTTCCGTTCTTTTCATCCTCCTATGCTCTCCTGAGTATAAAACATGAAATTAAAGGATTAAGAGCACCAAATTCCATAACTCAAGGGATAAATCATCCAAAAGCATGCTAAATGTGGAGATAAAATATGTTACTATTACGGTTTATCAAATACCCCCACACTTAAGCTTTTGCTTGTTCTCAAGCAAAATTCTCAAGTCACAATTAAAACAAAATTCCTCAATTCATAACCTTCATCAATAATGTTTCATCATAATTCTTAGGTAATTCATACATTGATAAATTAACCAGAAAGTTCCTCAAGATTCAAACAATCAAAGTCATAGTTTTTATAGTACGAAAAATAGGTGTTTCCCCTTACCTAAATAATTACCTCTGATTCAAAATCGACAAAAATTGACATCCTCACTAAAGATTCACTCAAATCACTCGAAGTGTTTAAGGTTCAAAAATAAACACTCAGAAGTCCAACATGAAAAGTTAATCCCATAGGCGTGCATGAAAATCAAATCTCCACCACTGTAAAATGATATGATACACAAATCAAAAGGTCTTTTATGGGTTGTAACGGGGCTTGGGTTAAAGGTGTGGATAAAGGCTTGAATTAGAGGGTTAGTATCGAGATTGAATTGACAAATTACCTAACTAAAAAGTTGTACTAATACTAAATAATTACATCACGGAAACTTAATACTAATAACATGAGCTTCTTCTAAAGATAATAAAATTAACAGTTTGAGCTCAATAATCATAGAACTAATAATGAATATACTTCGTTTTTTTTAAGAACAAATCAAGTACAATAATAATAAGATAGAATTTAATAACTGAAATAACGAAAATAGTTACGTAACCGATCAAATCAAATCTCGATATAGGGGTAGTCAAGAGAAATGGTGATAACAAATACAAAGTGGGTTATGGGTTAATATTAATGGGTGAGTCAATAAAAAGGGTTGTTAGGATCAAAGGGGTTCACTAGGGGTTAACTGTGAGGGTATGCTTTTAGTGGAGTAAGTGGGTTAAAACCTAGGTGCCTTCATCATCTTAGTATATCAAATCAAATGTGTGGTCTCGACATGTATAATTGAAGCAAGTTCTAGAATAACAAATCAATGTTGACACACTCATAATCAATAAAGTGAGCACGGAAAAGGAATGTATGCTCTAAAAGGCTCAAGATCTCACAACAATTATGGGTTTTGATGTCAACTTTGTAAATTTCAAACTTCAAGGTAATACTTAAATTCAGGTAGACAACCTAACAAAATTTTTAATTCTGAAAAATATACTTATCATGCTTGATTCTCTAGTCCCCTAAAGTTTAAATCATCAATGTACAATTAAGTATGACTTAATCCAAAACATATCAATAAAAATCATAAATCAAAGGAAATTTCATTTTAATCGTAATATGAGAAAAATATTTAAGAACAAAGCATAATTCAGGGATTTTCAAATAATATTAATAGTTCCCCCCCACACTTAAGATGTACATTGTCCTCAATGTACAAAAATGAATAGTGACAATCTAGTAAGAAAATCATAAGATAGGGAGAGGAGTAAAACTTCCTGAATTTTGGATGAGATCCTTGGAGGATGATCAATGATGAATATGATGACTAGGCATAGGTGAAGGTGGTGGAGAATACTCCGGTGGTGTGTTCGTTCCTTGAGTGGCACCTTGAACCTTTTTAAACTGCTGAAGTCATCAGTAAAGTTTTTTAGGAGTTCTTATTTAATGGGCGTTTGTTATAGTTACTCGAGAGTTAAACAACCAGAGATAAAAGAAATCAAATTATACTTAAAAATTTAAAGAGTTTAATAATAAAGGAAAATGAACTAAAATAAAAATAAATAAATAAAAATAAGAATAAGAATAAAGAAAATAAAAAAAAGGACTCAAAGGTCCTCATCATCGGAGTGATCTCGAGAGGTGGTGGTGGGCGATATGTGAAAAAGTCGATAATATCGACCACGACCACCTCGCGCGCCCGTGTATTTATCTCAGCCCGTGTTCTTTAGGCAGTTTCGACCACGGCCACGTTGCACAACCGTGGCATTTAGTCGGAGCCCGTGTCTTGGGGAAATTTTTCGTCCTGTTTCTGCATAATATCCGCCACGCCGATATGCATACTCGTGGTGTCCACACGGCCACGGCCACGCCCGTGTACAAGGCCGTGTGGTATGGAAACCTACGCCTAAAAATTTGGTTAGTTTTTAGTTAGATGCTAAAATTCAAAAATATGGACGTTAGTGGGGTTAGTGCTCGGGTTGCCTCCCGAGAAGTGCTCGTTTAAAGTCTTGAGCTAGACTTACCTGTTATTCGTATGGCCATGGTGATTCACGGAGTCGATACTCCTTTTTCTTACTATCAATTCTATCAACATATGATTTGAGTCGGGTAATATTTACTTTAAAAGTGCCGAAATTAGAATGAGTTACCTCGACCGTTCCGTATGGAAAGTCCTTAAGTACCGTAAAAGGAGTCGCACCATTTTTATTAAGATCTGAATCGGCTATTCGAGGGTCTGTTGTATCTGACAGTACCTGGTCCCCAACTTTGAAGTGATTGGTTCCACCTTTAATACTCGATGTCCTAGCCGTTTCAAGAACCTGAAGAGTGACTGTCTCGTCATTTACACGAAATGTGAGCTCACGTGGTAGTTTATTTCGTAGAATGGCTGGGCACACCGCGTTTAGCTCCAAATGCGACGTATCGTCTAACTTTCGTTTGTTTGTCAAAAACTCTTTTGAAAATTTCCTTGAATCTAGCATCTGCGAAAGAGCTTCAAGAAATGGCAAGTTAATATGTAATTTCTTTGGAAGTTTAAGAAATTTACCGAATTATTCCTCTGTGTGGTCTTTCTTCATTACATTGGGGTATGGCACACGAGGTTGGTACACTATAATTACCGGTTTTGGTTTATCATGGCTTACCTCAACCTTACCTTCCTCTACCACATTCTCTTGCTTCAATTTTGGTTCATCTAACCCTTCACTATCGTGAGCAGTTATTGCTTGCGGTTGCTCTCTTGGGTTAGTTTCGGTGTTGCTAGGAAAGATACCTTGTGGTCTTTCTGAGATCAGCTTAGCAAGCTAACTTATTTGGTTCTCGATCCCTTGAATTAATGCCTGCTGATTTTTTAGCATTGTCTCTTTGTTTTGAAATTGGGTTTCTGACACCGCGATAAATTTTTTTAGCATCTCCTCAAAGTTCGGCTTCTTTTCCTGCTGGTAAGGTGGTTATTGAAAGCCTGGGAGGGGTTGTTGTCTCCGATTTCGTTGGCCATCCCACGAGAAATTGGAATGGTTCCACCAACCTGCATTATAAGTGTTACTATAGGGATTATTTTGAGGTCTAGAATAGTTACCCATATAGTTCACTTGTTCGTTATTTGTGCTAGGGTTGTAGGAGAGATATTATGTGTTGTTCACCCCTCCTCCATTTGTACTGCATCTTGTACATTGGATGTACTGCGTAGAACCATACCAACCATCAAATTTTTATTTAAAAGCTCTACCGGTTAGGTAACATGGTGACCGCGTCAAGGTTAGCTCTTGGTCGCTTTATTAGGCATTGTCCTCATGTCTTGCCATTGATAATTATTCGAGTGACATCTCTTGATTTCTGCGAGTGGTATGTTTTATTTCATCATCAAAAATCAAGGGTCTGACGGGTTCCTTCTAGTCATAAACTAGAGGTACCTGCTAGGATCAAATTAAAGAAAGAATATTAGAAAAGTTAAAAACAAAATAAAAGTAAATCGCAAAAATAAAAATGGCTAAAGTAATAAAAATTAAGCGTTCTTAATATTTTGGTTCCCCGGCAACGGCGCCAAAAACTTGATCGTGTGTCAGAGTCTTAATATTTATATAATGAATGATCTAGCCTAGAAACTAACTGATAAACCGTAAAAGTAACATATTCTAAGCCCACATTTAGTATACTTTTGGATGATTTAAGCCTCAATTCATGTAAAAAGGTGCTCTTAATCCTTTCTTTTCATGTCTTATACTCAAGAAAGCACCCGATGACGAAAAGAACGAGAAACGGGCTTAAAATGAACCAAGTTGGGCCAAGCCACGAAATCAACACGGCCTGGACTTCAAGCCACACGGCCGTGCCACTATTCCTACTAGAACACGGCTTTACCACGAATTACACGGCCGTGCCTCATTCAACAGTGTCGAACACGGCCTGGCCACGATTTACACGGGCGTGTGCCATGGCCGTGCCTCTGCCGTGGAGAAGAGGAATTTCATTCGGGAAAGGATACTTAGGGAGAAAGAAACGTGTTTCAAAAGCCTATAAATACACCCTAGGTACCAGCTGAAGGGGGGCGGCAAGCTAGGCTAAGAAGCCAAGCCGGAAAGGTCAGATTTGTGGGAATCACTCAAAGATAGCTAGTTGATCCATCTCAAGAAGCCAGAATTCTACTCAAGACGGAGGATCTCCTCTTCAATTCCTTCAGGGGGTTTTAGGGATTTCTTATGTTTTGTTTTATCTTTTCTCTTGAGATGTTGTCTTTTATTATTATGAACTAAACCTTCGGATACCCGAAGGGGATGAAACCTATGATGGATCTTGTTATTTGATTTTTGAATTATATGATAATAACTTAGTTTTTCTTAATTGTGTGAACTTAATCCAAATCTAATGTGCTTAGGTGGAGGAGGAATAGACCCTGCATAAGAGTAGATCCAACATAATTAAGCGGAGTTAATCGCACGCCTAGAGATAGGGTGACGAGATTTTGTCGGATTAGGGTGAAACCTAATGTGAGAGTCCATAGATCAATTTACTGCTATTCTAGGGGGTTATTATAAGCGAACAAGAGTTCCACTAATTAACCTAGGGTTAGACGTTATTCGCCTCGAGAGAGGGTTTAATATACGTTAGGGAGTCACGGATCAAACTAAGTACATAAATCATATGGTTAAAGGTTAAATAACAAGTGAAGTATAGGTGGATTTTTCCTAAGGGTATCGCTTGAGTCGACTGAGTTTTCCCAAAAGTTATTTCCCGAATTCATCCTTTTTTTCTTTGTGTCTTAGCTTAGTAAGTAGATTAGTCTTAGTTTAAACAACTCCATTTATTTTAGGCTAAATAATAAAAAGAAAGTTAGTATTAGTACTTTTAGTTCCTTTGGGTTCGATAATCTGGTCTTGCCTAAGCTATACTACTGTTCGATAGGTGCACTTGCCTTTAATCGTTGTAAGAGTTAGTTTCCAGGTTCGATCATTCTTTTATAAATTTTAAAACTCTGATTTACAGCGATCACTAACTGTGACAACGATTGAGGCAAGCGCACCTATCGAACAGTAGTATAGTTTAGTGGCAAGACCGGAATATCGAACCCAAAGGAACCAAAAGTACTAATACTAACTTTCTTTCTATTATTTAGCCTAAGAATTGAAGTGAATTATTGTTTAATCTAAAATTAACTAACTACTAAGCTAAAGACGCTAAGACAAAGAGAATGAATTGGGGAAATACTTGTGGGAAAAACCAATTGATTAAGACAATACCCAAGGAGGAATCCACCTAGACTTAACTTGTTATCTAACTCTGAACCAGACGATTTATTCACTTGACTTGATCCATAGGATTCCCTAATTTATATTAATACCTCTCTCGAGGCTACTAACGTCTAACTCTAGGGTGATTAATTGAAATCTCTTTCTAATTAAAACCCCTAAGATTGCATTAACTCGATCTATGGACTCCTATATTAGGTTTGACCCTAATCCGGTAGATTTTCGTCATCCTATGTCTAGGGTTGCGATCAACTCCGCTTATCTATGCTAGATCTACTCTTAGACAGGGACTTTTGCTCCACTGCCTAAGCACATCAATACTTGAATCAATATCCTGAAATATCAAGACAAGAATTAAGAACACATAATTAAGAACAAATCAAGTATTTATCATATAGTTCAGAAAACAATAACAAGATCATCTTTAGGTTTCATCCCACTCTGTATCTCGAGGGGTTTAGTTCATAATTATAAAAGAATACATCTCAGAAGAAAAGATAAAACAAAACATAAGAAAAACCCTAAAACCCCTTGAAGGAATTGAAGGGGAGTTCCTCCGTCTTGAGTATGACTCCGGCTTCTTGAGATGAATCGACTGGCTTTCTTCGAGTAAATCCCACGATTCTGACCTCTCTGGCTCGGCTCCTTGGCCTAGCTGGACGCCCCCTAAAGGCTGGCCTCTAGGGTGTTTATATAGGCTTTTGGAATGGCTTTCTTTGCCTCTAAGTACCCTAATCTGAATAAAATTCTTCTTTGCCACGGTAGGGAAACGCCCGTGCAACAAGCCCATGTGAATCGAATTTTAGACCATGGTTGGGTTTGCTAGGGAGGCACGGCCGTGTGGTGAAATCCCAGGCCGTGTTGATTTCTTACTTTGGCCCATTTGGTCCGTTTTAAGCCCGTTTTCCGTTCTTTTCATCCTCCTATGCTCTCCTGAGTATAAAACATGAAATTAAAGGATTAAGAGCACCAAATTCCATAACTCAAGGGATAAATCATCCAAAAGCATGCTAAATGTGGAGATAAAATATATTACTATTACGGTTTATCACCTTTACTCTTAAAGCCGATTTCTTCATCGCCCCAAACCTTGTGCCGAATATTCTAGTGACCAAATCTCTGTCGTGCTGTCATCATTCCTTTGATTTTTGGTGGATCGAATCTTGTAAAAAAAATAGAATCAAGCTTGGATCTACAAGTCTCTACCGAAAAGGTATCCATACGTTTCGGCTTTTGGGTAAGTGTTCTTGATTTTGGGATAAGTTGGCCGAATAGTCTATAGTAAGGGAAAGGGTGACTTAAGTGGATACAAGTAACCAATTATTTTGCCTTTAACGATTAAGATTGATGCAGATCTAGGGGATATTCGTGAGTAGTATCTAAGAAAGGGCTATTAGGACTGGTGGCACACAGTAAGGTTATGGTAAGGCTTCAGTTTTTGGTAAATATTGTGGTTAAGTGTGTGATTGATTGGAGGTTGGTATTGGTTGTAGGTTCATAGCTGGGGATAGTGTAGCACGTCGCATTAACCAGGAGTGTACATACACTTCACACACGACAAATCGGCAAAAGCTGAAATACCGAAAAACCGGAATGCCGAAAAGCTGAAAAGCTGAAAGGTTGGTTCTGGCAACCACACGAGCGTGTGAACATTCGTGTGGGAACACTTATATGATTACTGGGACCAAGAGAGCGATCTCATGGTCTCGGGCCACTGTTTGGCCAACCGAGCCAGAAAGGGCTAAATGGGCTTGCCGAGCTCGTGGGCTCAATTCGGCAAGAGTTGATATGTGAAATTGAATGATGGATTGATATAGATGGTTGTGTGATTTGATTATGATCGGGCCTAATGGGCCATATGAATGTGATTTGGTCCAGATGGGCCATACGAATGTGATTTGGGCCTAGTGGGCCATACGAATGTGATTTGGGCCTAGTGGGCCATACGAATGAGATTGGGCCTGATGGGCCATATGAACATATGTGAATTTGTATGGTCTTTGTAAGGGGTCTTGGGCTTAGTAATTTGTAAATTGCTTAACCTTACATAAAACTTTAATTATTAACTAATTGTGACCGTGGACAAGTCATAAGGTTAAGGTGTGGCAATGGGTATATGCATGTCTAGGATTGGATCTAGGGAGAGCTTGGTACTTAAGCGGTCTTAATGACTCACCTCCTCTTATCTGGAATCCTACCTAGTGCGTAGTGTCTGTTCACTTTAGCCGCGAGGACTTGTTGACGGGCCAAGGTTCGTAATTAAGACCCATCTTGTTAAGAATTACTAAAATACCCACAGTAGGGTAGAATTCTTGAAATACCCTTGATTTGTGAAATGACTAAAATACCCCTATGTGTTGAATGTAAGATTTATGGATGTTACATGTACATTTGCCGCATTCATATGATATTCATTTAGGTTGCATATGGGGTGGGAATTATGGAACAGAGGAAGTATACGAGGATCGCATGGTTTCGACAACCGTGGATCCACCGATGGCTTTTTAAGCCCATTATACGCTTTAGACCTTGCCGCAACGTTTTAGTAGTACACGCAACCGCTACCCTTGATGTGTATCGGATGGGTGGGTCGATTTAGAAATCCCACACAGGAGTGTAGGGTTGGAAGGAAATGTTGTGTAGCGGATGGATTATTTGGGGAGGGTTTGCATTGCATTGCATGTATGATACTATTATGTTATTATTATGATATGTATGCTATTTGTTTGACGGGTCGTACACACTGAGTTTTCGAAAACTCACTCCCTTTTTTATTTTTCTCAGGTGATCCTCAGTAGGCGGTTCGACAGATGGAGGGACTCAGAGGGGGCCAACTAGCAAGACGATTAGACTTGTTTTCCTTAATATCTAAATTATGAATTTTAAGTTGTTTATTTTAAGTTATTTTATTTCGGATTGTAATAAGGTTTTCCCTCTAGTTATTATTCCATTACTTCCACTATGCATTGCAATTTTGAAACGGAACCTAGATTTATTTCTTTTATGCGAATTTCAAGTTTTTTTTTTTGAAAATAATTGTGTTTTAAGATCGAGCTTCCGCTATCAAAGGAATTTTTCACATAGTAACAAGGAAATGGTTTTTTTTTTGCTACACCTCGTTTTGAAAGCAAATTGGATTTTACTTAACTTTTCTCTAGAAGGGTTTTCAATGAAAACAAGGTTTTCACAAAAACACTTCAATGTGACACGCCGGATTCAGGCCTAACTTCTAGGCCGAGTTTGGGGTGTTACATTTATTGGTATCAGAGCCCGATTGCAAAGCTTGGGCTGTGAAATGGGCCTTATTACTTGGGTTTTAAAAAAAACTATTTTTGGATTGGATCGAAATGTTTTAAAAATTCTTGTGATGTGGCACACCGAGTCTCCGACATCGAACCAAGTAAATTCTCTTATTATTAAGCTTGTTTAACTTGATATACTGTAGATAGTTAGTGGGCTACTTTAGATGATTATACTAAAGCTTTTTAGTTAGAATGAAACTAAAGCCCGTAGGAACTTGAAGCTGTAGAGGATTCTGAAAACAACCTCTTTACTTAATACTATCATAAAACATTAGAGCTAAAGTGTGTTAGTGTTATTAAAATCAGAGTGCGCAGCGAAAGCATAGTGGTGTCACTTGAGCGGTGCGATTAATAGTTAGTTTGAAATTTCGAGGACGAAATTTCTTTAAGGGGGTAGAATTGTAACGCCCCAAATTTTGGGCCTAGATGAATTGGGCTTTGGGCTTTGGGTCTCATAAATTTTTTTAAAGTAAGAAAATGACAAATGACATGTTGGCTTTAAGGGTTTAATAAACTTGGAGTGTCTAGGGGTGTTGGAGAAGTTCTGGGTTCGAACTTTGAGGAGAAGGAATTTTTAGTTAATTATTAAAGGAACCAGGGTGGTGAGTAGTTGGGCTTTTAAATAAAAATAGGGAAAAATGGCATTAAATAGTCTTGTGGTGAAGTGGCTAAGTGACGCCACTTAGGGTATAGGGAGGTGGCGTTATGGGCTAGCAAGGAGATCCTAGGTTTGAATCCTAGCTTAGCATTTTTTTTAGGAGTTTAATTTTGGCCTTCTAAAAGGTTGGAAGTGGTGTGGTGATGGACTCTAAGGAGAGTGATCAGAAGACAAAATTTAGGAAAAGGATTGGGAGTTAGCAAGGAGAAAAACGAGAAGATGAGATGGGGAAGAGTTGGAGCCGATTGGGACTTTGCAGAGTTTCAGTTTTGTGTATAAATAGGGGGTGCCGAATTTCCTCTTTTCTATTTGGACAATTGGAATTCCCTTTGTGCTATTTCGGCAACTATAGTGCTCTGCCGAATTCTCCTTCAATTTTTCTGTTCTAAACCTCGCCTCTTCCTTATGTGTTTTCTTTTCTTCTCTCCTAAAGCCTTAAATCGAATATCATTCTCTTCTTTCTCCATTGCTTGTGCCATCCCACCTTCATCTCAATTGTTGGGGACCAAATATTCGTGACTTCAAAAGCCAAAAACCTTTGCTCTTGAAGCCGATTTCTTCATCGCCCCAAACCTTGTGCCGAATATTCTAGTGACCAAATCTCTGTCGTGCTGTCATCATTCCTTTGATTTTTGGTGAATTGGATCTTGGAAAAAGATCAGAATCAAGCGTGGATCTACAAGTCTCTACCGAAAAGCTATCCATACGTTTCGATTTTTGGGTAAGTGTTCTTAATTTTGGGATAAGTTGGTTGAATAGTCTATAGTAAGGGAAATGGTGACTTAAGTGGATACAAGTCACCTATTATTTTGTCTTTAACGATTAAGATTGATGCAGATCTAGGGGATATACTTGAGTAGTAGCTAAGAAAGGGCTATTAGGACTGGTGGCACACGATAAGGTTATGGTAAGGCTTCGGTTTTTGGTAAATATTGTGGTTAAGTGTGTGATTGATTGGAGGTTGGTATTGGTTGTAGGTTCAAGGCTGGGGATAGTGTAGCATGTTGCATTAACCAGGTGTGTACATACACTTCACACACGACAAATCGGCAAAAGCCGAAATACCGTTACTTATTCCATTACTTCCACTATGCATTGCAATTTTGAAACGAAACCTAGATTTATTTCTTTTATGCGAATTTCAAGTTTTTTTTTGAAAATAATTGTGTTTTAAGATCGAGCTTCCGCTATCAAAGGAAATTTTCACATAGTAACAAGGAAATGGTTTTTTTTTTTGCTACACCTTGTTTTGAAAGCAAACTGGATTTTACTTAACTTTTCTCTAGAAGGGTTTTCAATGAAAACAAGGTTTTCGCAAAAACACTTCAATGTGACACGCCGGATTCGGGCCTAACTTCTAGGCCGGGTTTGGGGTGTTACAATAAATCTCAAAATTTTCCAGAACCATAAATCTGAGAAGTTCTGGGTGTTTTAATGGATGAGAGTTGTTCTTAAGTGAGTAGTCAGATGATTAGAATTGATTTTAAGCAAAGGGAATTAGTTCAAGTTAAGAAATTCGAGTTACGACTATACTAGTCGAAAATTTCAGTCCCAAGAGGAGCTAGTTTAAACCTGCGTTTTTGTTAGATTTGAGATGTGTTATTGGCTGTTAATTGTTTGTGTATGTTGTGTGGTTAACATTTCTAAAGATTTGGAACCGTTGGAGCTCTCTTCAAGCAAGGCAAAAGGTAAGGAAAACGCAATTGGTGAGTGTTTCGGAGTCACTACTAGTATGCACGATTCATTATGTTAAATGGGAGCTTAGGTTAGCTTAAACACCTATCCTAAGTTTCGAGTGTAAGCTTTCTTACTCTTTTTTTTTCATTTTGCAAAATTGTGACTGTGTGATCTGAAATGAGTATCATGATGTATTAGTGCAGCAAGTAATGTGTGATTGTGAGCATGTGATGTAGAATTACTGGCTTATGCTTATATATGTAACTTAATAAGGCTATAGCTTATTGAACTTTATGTTAACACTTGTGAGTGCATAAATAGGAAGTATGCTAAGCATGCTATGTGGAAGTGATAGTGTTGTGTATATAATGATTAAGAACAGTAAAAATGTGCATTGAAATGGTAAGTAAAAATGTGTGTATTTGTGGATATTTTGGCCTTGTGATCTCTTGAGACCGTTGGATGTAGTTGGCATGCCATAGGATTTGTGAGTACTCACCATTGTGTTTTGATTTGGGGTATTGAGGCTTGGGACAATTTTGAGAGATAAAGGAATGTGATATATGCTCCATTCATCGGGACATGTTGGTGTGTTGGGGAATGTTAGCTTGATGCTACACTTATGGGATATGTTTGACTCTTTGAATCATTGGTGTGATGGAGATTCGTGTATCCAATATGTGGTGATAGAGCTCACTTTTATGCTTCAGAGTCTCAAGTTGCCAAATTATCGTAAATGATTTTTACATAAATTATGATATATGTAAATTCATGAAAAATGAAAGCTAATTACTTGAGTTAATGATGCATGAAGATGGTAAATTTCTTATTACATATGTGCTTGAGAATGTTCTTGATTTAACCGGTGTTGATGTGCATGCTTGTGGTAATTTTCGATACATTCACTGAGCTTGTTTAAGCTCACACACTCCTCACTAAATTCTTGTAGATAGTTAGAATTGTCAGTGTGAGCGGTGCGACCAAGGAAGGGATCCAAGTTAGGGAATAAACATTCAAGTAGGTAGTGTTATAAATTTTGGGTATTTTGAATAATGACAAATGTGGGTTAGAGTTTCGGTTGGTTTTCATCATAATTTTTTATTGGTTTATTATGATTCTAGACTTTTGAAGTATTGGTATTGCTTGGGATTATGTTTATGAATAATTTGATGACTGATATTGTGTTTGATAATGCATGTTCGAAGGGAATAATGTTTGTGCATGAATGTTTCCTTGTTTTGTTGTGTTTTTTGCTTATTTGTACAGAGGTATCAATACTCGAGGTATAAATATCGATACTTCGGTGTTGGAACGTATGTGTAGGAAAAATAGTAGCTTAATTTGCTATTGATACCCATGCACGAGTATCGATACTCATGGAAGAAATATCGATGCCTAAGTATTGGGTAAAATGTTTTGAATCAAAATTTGGTAGATTGCTAATTTGATATTGATTTTCTTATTAGTATCGATACCTAATTTACTAAATATCGATACTTGTAATTTTGTATCGATACCTACACTGATTTCTTTGGAATTTTAATAAACGAGCCTTAATTATGTATTAAACTGTTTCTAATGTCGTATTGTGTAAATTAGACACGAACACTTCTATAAATGCTTAAACTTAGTAGTTGTTGTTCATAATTGAAGTTGTGTGAGCATGTTTGTAAGATTTGATGTTTGTTGTAGCGTCCTGTTGCTCGAGTCTGGCAATCGGGTCGGGTGACGTGTGTTACAGCAGTTGTTTCAGATTCTAAGGTTATACATATCATTGGTTTAGCCCAGACGAGTAACCTTGATATGATGCAGCTTGTGTGAGCAATTCCGTTAAAATGTCAACTTGTGTGAGCAACCCTGAAATACAGTCAGCTTGTGTGAGTATTACATTCCTGTGTATTTGAGCCCGTTTTACTACAGTTCCATCAGGCGATGTTCATTTGATTTGAAATGAAATTTAAATCATGAATTGAAAATGAAATGATATTGATGATACTTGACATATATATTGCTATATGATTATGTTTTAAATGTTGAGAGTATTTATATTCAAGAACATAACTAACGTATTCGATTTGTGGTGATGTTGCTTGTATAAATATGTTTTCATGTGCCAAGGAAAGTTAATTTGGTAGCCAAATAGAATATTTTTTACTTTAATGATCAAGGTAAGCTTTAGTTTCCATATGAGCTTACTAAGCATTTTATATGCTTACTTAGTTTGTTTTCCCTTTTCTATGTAGATTCTCAAATTGTGGAACACATCATGCCGGATCAACACAAAGCTTACATTATCCTATCCTGGAATCTATAGATTTTTGGTCATTTCAAGTTAGGGATTGTGTGTAACACCCCTAATCCATATCCGTCGCCGAAACAGGGTTACAGAGCATTACCAGAGTTTACAGAACAAATACAATTATTTCATGTCTTTTACTATTCATATCCGAAACAAATCATAATTTAATTATGTTGTCCCTTAAATGGACCATTGAGGTCCTAATTATACATTAGAAACAAGTTGGGACTAAATCGAAAACTCAGAGAATTTTTCGCGAAATTTCAAAATTTTTCTTAGGTGCAGGGGACACACGCTTGTATGGTCAGACCGTGTAGTTCACATGGCCAAGTGACACGCATGTGTCTTAGGCCGTGTGGGTATTCGATGTGAGGCACACGGCCGTATCCCAGCCCGTCTTCAAATTAGGGTAGCTACTGACTTGAGTCACACGGCCAGCCACACGCCCGTGTGCTAGGCCGTGTGGACAATTTAATTTTCAAAAATAGGTGCAGGATTCACACGGCCAAGACACACGCCCGTGTGTTGGGCCATGTGTTTCACACGGTTGAGACACACGCCCGTGTCTCTGTCCGTGTGACCAATTCTAAGCATTCTATTTTTCAATTTTTAAGATGCAGGGGACACACGGCCAAACCACACGCCCGTGCGCATGGCCATGTGTCACACACGGTTGAGACACACCCCCGTGTGTCTACCCGTGTGGAGAAAATAAGGCCATTTTTAGCCTTATTTCTCATCCAAATTTTTCCTTGTACCTACATTAATACTTGCATACATATAACAACTAATTCAAGACATTAAAACCAAGCCAACATTAACATTTTACATGATATATCATCACATGTATTCAAACTCACCTTTTGTAAGACACATATGTTTGCCATAATTCAATCTAATCATATCAAGCACACATATATTAACCATATTATAACCTCAAGTATATATTCACTAAATATACCATTACTAGCCATTCCAATGGCTAGATTACAAGCAACCATTTACATGCCAACATTGGCCAAGTTAGCCTATACATGCCATTATACCAAAATAAGTTTGCTATTTATACCAAAATGGGCTGAAGGATAGTGTGATGATACTCCGACCGGTTCCAACCTTTACGAGCTTCCGAGCACTATAAAACAGAGAAAAGAAAGCCGAGTAAGAATTTCAAATGCTTAGTAAGTTCGTATAACAAGAATTTAACTTACCAATCATGTACATTCAAAATAAGTATACAAACATGCATCTAGATCATTTTGGCCATTTGCCTAAACACATATGATCTCAAGAAACTTGTTAGTCAGGTATATCATGTAAACATCAAAAATCAAAGATGAGCTTATCATGTAATAACTTCATAAACATGTGCTTTTCATATAATATTTTCATATAACATGTGCATTTTTTTATAATCAATTATCTTAAGTTCAATTCAACCATGCCAAAACTATTTCCGTTGAATTTATTTGAAATATCGATGGATACACATGTAATACACTTAAAGTGTACAAAACTATAAACTGTAAACTTATATTCAGGGGTACCCGATTAGGGCACATAATCAGGAAGCAATCTTTCGAGCCATATAACAGGAAGCTTATCCCAGCTATAACAGGAAACTTGATCGTTAATGTCAGAGTCTTAAAATTTATATAATGAATGATCTAGCCTAGAAACTAATTGTGACAACGATTGAGGCAAGTGCACCTATCGAATAGTAGTATAGTTTAGCGGCAAGACCGGATTATCAAACCCAAGGGAACCAAAAGTACTAATACTAACTTTCTTTCTATTATTTAGCCTAAGAATTGAAGTTAATTATTGTTTAATCTAAAATTAACTAACTACTAAGCTAAAGATGCTAAGACGAATGGAATGAATTGGGGAAATACTTGTGGGAAAAACCAATTGATTAAGACAATACCCAAGGAAGAATCCACCTAGACTTCACTTGTTATCTAACTCTGAACCAGATGATTTATTCACTTGACTTGATCCGTAGGATTCCCTAATTTATATTAATACCTCTCTCAAGGCTACTAACATCTAACCCTAGGTTGATTAATTGAAATCTCTTTCTAATTAAAACCCCTAGAATTGCATTAGGTTGATCTATGGACTCCCATATTAGGTTTGACCCTAATCCGGCAGATTTTCGTCACCCTATCTCTAGGCGCGCGAGCAACTCCGCTTAATTATGCTAGATCTACTCTTAGGCAGGGTCTGTTCCTCCTCTACCTAAGCACATCAATACTTGAATCAATATCCTGAAATATCAAAACAAGAATTAAGAACACATAATTAAGAACAAATCAAGTATTTATCATATAGTTCAGAAAACAATAACAAGATCCATCTTAGGTTTCATCCCCTTCAGGTATCTGAGGGTTTAGTTCATAATAACAAAAGAATACATCTTAGAAGAAAAAAGAAAACAAAACATAAGAAAAACCCTAAAACCCCTTGAAGGAATTGAAGAGAAGATCTTCCGTCTTGAGTATGACTCCGGCTTCTTGAGATGAATCAACTGGCTTTCTTCGAGTAAATCCCACGATTCTGACCTCTCCGGATTGGCTCCTTGGCCTAGCTGGACGCCCCCTGAAGGTTGGCCTTTAGGGTGTTTATTGATCGCTGTAAATTAGAGTTTTAAAATTTATATAAGAATGACCGAACCTGGAAACTAACTCTGACAACGATTAAAGGCAAGTGCACCTATCGAACAGTAGTATAGTTTAGGCAAGACCGGGTTATCGAACCCAAAGGAACTAAAAGTACTAATACTAACTTTCTTTTTATTATTTAGCCTAAAATAAGTGAAGTTTGTTTATTAAACCAAATTAATTAACTACTAAACTAAAGACTCTAAGACAAAGAAGAATGAATTTGGAAAATAACTTGGGAAAAACTCAGTTGATTTAAACGATACCCTAGGAAGAATCCACCTAGACTTCACTTGTTATCTATCACTGAACCATATGATTTTATTTACTTAGTTTGATCCGTAAGACTCCCTAACGTATATTAAACCCTCTCTCGAGGTGAATAACGTCTAACCCTAGGTTAATTAGTGGAACTCTCGTTCGCTTATAATAGCCCCCTAGAATAGCAGTAAATCGATCTATGGATTCCCATATTAGGTTTCACCCTAATCCGGCAAAATCTCGTCACCCTATCTCTAGGCGTGCGATCAACTCCGCTTAATTATGTTGGATCTACTCTTAGGCGGGGGTCATTCCTCCTCCACCTAAGCACATTAAATTTGGATTAAGCTTACATAGTTAAGAACAAACTAAGTATTTATCATATAATTCAAATAATCAAATAACAGGATTCATCATAGGTTTCATCCCCTTCGGGTATCCGAAGGGTTTAGTCCATAACAATAAAGGAAAACATCTCAAGAGAAAAGATAAAACAAAACATAAGAAATCCCTAAACCCCCTGAAGGAATTGAAGAGGAGATCCTCCGTCTTGAGTAGAATTCGCTTCTCGAGATGAATTTCTTGGCTATCCACGAGTGAATCCTCACAAATCGCTTCTGCGGCTTAGCACGACGCCCTAGACGATGGCTCTGGGCTTCCCCTTTCAGGTCATACTTAGGGTGTATTTATAGGCTTTTGAAATACGTTTCTTTCTCCCTAAGTATCCTTTCCCGAATGAAATTGCTCTTCTCCACGGCAGAGGCACGGCCATGGCACACGCCCGTGCAAATCGTGGCCAGGCCGTGTTTAGATTTCTTTAATGAGACACGGCCATGTGAGTTGGGGTTGGATCGTGTTCTAGATGATCAGTGAGGCACGACCATGTGATCTTTGGTCCAGGCCGTGTCGATTTCATGCTTTGGCCCATTTGTCCCGTTTTAAGCCCGTTTTGTGTTCTTTTCATCCCTTGGTGCTTTCCTGAGTATAAGACATGAAAAGAAAGGATTAAGAGCACCTTTTTACATAAATCGGGGCTTAAATCATCCAAAAGCATACTAAATGTTGGCTTAAAATATGTTACTATTTCGGTTTATCAAATACCCCCACACTTAAGCTTTTGCTTGTCCTCAAGCAAAATTCTCAACTTACAATTAAAACGAACTTCCTGTAATTCATAATTCCTATTGATAGTGTCTCATCATAATTCAGAGATAATTTATACATGGATAATTTAATTCAAAGTGTCCTAAAAATTCAAACAGTATAAGTCATAGATTTTGTAGCTCGAAAACATAGGTGTCTCCCCTTATCTAAATAATTACCTCTGATTCGAAATCGACAAGGATTGACATCCTCACTAAAGATTCACTCAAATCACTCAAAGTGTTTAAGGTTCAAAATTTAGGCACTCAAGAAGTCAAACATGAAGAGTTAATCCCATAGGCTTGCATGAAAATCAAATCTCCACCACTGAAATATGAGATGAAACACAAATCAAAAGGTCTTTGTTAGGGTTGTAACGGGGCTAGGGTTAAGGTATGGAGTAAGGCTGAATTAGAGGGTTAGAATCGAGATTGAATCGGCAAATTACTTAACTAAGAACTAATGAACTAATAATAATTACATAAATTGAAAACTAATAGTACTTAATAATACGAGCTTCTTCTTCGATATTTGGAATAAATGTATAAGCTCATTTAATCACATAACTAATAATGAATAAACTTCATTTTTTTTAAGAACAATCATAAATACATAATAAAAGATAAGTTACTGAAATAGAAATATAGTTAGGCTATTAATCAAATCAAATCTCGATATAAGGGTAATCAAAAGGAATGGTGATAACAAAAACAAAGGGGTTCTTAGTTAATATTAGTGGGTGAGTCAATAAATGGGTTGTTAGGATTAAACGGCATTCACTAGGGGTTAATTGTGAAGGTGGGTTTTTAGTGGAGTAAGTGGGTTAAATCCTAGGTGCCTTTATCATCTTTGTATATCAAATCAAAAAATGTGGTCTCGACATGTATAATCGATGCAAGTTCTAGAATAACAAATCAGTGTTGACATACTCATAATCAATAAAGTGAGTAAGGAAAAGAATATATGCTCTATAAGGCCCAAAAACTCACAAAAATTATGGGTATTTTGATGTCAACCTCGTAAATTTCAAACTTCAAGGTAATATTTAAACTCAGTTCGACAACCTAGAAAATTTTTTAATTTCTGAAAAATAGACTTATCATACTTGATTCTCTAGTATTCTTAGAATTTAATTATCAATGCACAATTATCAATGACTTAATCTAAAACGTATCAATAAAAATCATAAATCATCAGAAATTTCATCCTAATTAGTAATATGAGTAATTTACTTTCAAACAAAACTAAATTCAGGCTTTGAGTTAGGTATCTTTTTAGGTTGTTCACCCCCCACACTTAAGATGTACATTGCCCTCAATGTATAAAGATAGATAATATCATTATAAAATCATAAGATATGGGAAGAAGTGAAACTCCCTGAATTTTCGGATGGCTCCTTGAGAAGAGATTGTGTCTTTGGTGGTGGTGATGGGCCGTCTGGAAGACGAACCTGCGCTAGATGAAGAAATTGGGAGGCTCGTGGAGAATTAGCCAGGACATCTAGAGTAATATTAAAATTATATTAATAATGTAATTAAAGACAAGAAAGATAAAGAGAAGGAGACTAAGAAGAAAACTAAAATTAAAAGAAAAGATGAATGGACTGGGAGGTCCTTATTGTTGGGTGTGATTTCTAAGGCTGAGGTTATGGTGGTGGTGGTGGCGTGATTCCCAAACAACATTTAGAACCTAAAATCAAGAAACTAAGATAAAATAAACTAAATTAAGCATAAGAGTGTTAAAGAGAAGGAAAATAAATGAGAAGATAAAAATAAAAGAACAGATAACTGGTCTCAAAGTCCCTTGGCTTGTTGTTTGGATGAAGCTGCCGGCATGAATTCAGGTGAATCGGTCTCCTTTGAGGAGATTGGCCTTTTACGCTTCTTTTCCATGGATATGATTTTGTTGTAGCTCAAGAGTCTGAGGACTTATTAGGAGAAGGAAAAAAAAAAACAAAAGGGAGAAAAGAAAGGAAGGAAGAAGAAGAAGAGTAGGTAAGGAGAGAAAGGATAGGGGCATGGTATTTAAATAGAATCTCAAGTCTGGCACTTTACCACGCCCGTGGGTTGAGGGTGTGTCGACTCACACGGACGCATCGCACGGCCGTGTTCCTAGGCGTGTTGGTTACCCCATGTTTGTTTTCGAGTCAACCACAGTTGGAAGACACGGGCGTGTTCTACCTGTGGTTGGAAAGTCAGTAGCTCTGTACGGTCGTAAGGCACGGGCGTGTTCTTCTCGTGGTTGGAAAGTCAGTAGCTTCGCACGGTCGTAAGGCACGGGCGTGTTCTTCCCGTGGTTGGAAAGTCAGTAGCTTCACACGGTTATGGGGCACGGGCGTGCCCCTTTGTCGGTGCCCGTGGTGTAGTGGTTGGATCCGTGACGTCGAAAGGTGGTTGGAATTGATTCGCACGGCCTCTGCTATGTCAGTACGGGATTCTTATGGTCCACACGGCCACGGCCACGACCGTGTGTAAGGCCGTGTGTCCTGGAATTCTGCACCCCTTGTTAGTTTATAACTAAGTGTTCAGAAAGAAAAGAAGAAAAGAAAAATAAATTTAAAGCAAAATGTGAGAATAAATTATGTTAGCGCTCGGGTTGCCTCCCGAGAAGCGCTAGTTTATAGTCTTAAGCTAAACTCTCCTCTCATTTGCATTGTCAGGGTAGTTTGAGGAGTTGGAAGTCCTTCCTCATGCTATCATTTGCGTCTTCGTGAAAAAATTTAAGTCGAGATGTGTTTATAGTAAAAGTACCAAAAATAGGATTACTTACTCTCGACTGTTAGTGTGGGAAAAAACTGGTTACCCTAAAAGATATTTCTTTGTTTGTGCTAGGGTCCGGAGGAGATATTTGAGGATCTACCGATCTAACGATGACTGGTCCCCTATTTTGAAGTGGTTTGTTGTTCCTATTAGCTCTTTTGGGGCTCCTTTGGTTTTATCTTGTGTGGTTAGGTTCTTCGTCGTGTATCCCTAATTTCTCCTTGAAGTGTGTCTTCCACTCTGTCTAGATCATCGAACCCGAATCCCTCGATCTTTATGAGTTATTTCTTTGTTGGCATGGGGTTTAGGATCGGGTTCAGTTGTATTCTTTGGTGGTGCTTCTTGAAAATAAGGGTTAACCGAATGGTTATCAGTAGAATTTACGTTCTCACCTTCATTACTCGATGTTCTAGCCGAATCGAGAGCCTTGATGGTGACTGTCTCATTACCTACACAAAGTATGAGTTCTCCTGCATCAACATCAATTTTAGTCCTGGCAGTCGCTAAAAAGGGTCTTCCTAAAATTATGGGGATCGAATTATCCTCATCCATGTCTAAGACAAAAAAATCTACTGGTAAAACAAATTTGTCAATTTTTACAAGAACATCTTCGATAATACCCCTAGGAATTCTAACAGTTTTATCAGCTAATTGAATGCTCATCCTAGTTTGTTTGGGTTTCCCTAGACCTAATTGTTTAAACAATTTGTAAGGCATGACATTAATGCTTGCCCCTAAATCACTAACGATTATCAACAGTTAGTCTACCAATTAAACATGGAATTGTAAAACTCCTGGATCTTTTAGCTTTTGTGGTAGACTATTACGGAGAATCTTTGAGCACTTTGCGTTAAGTTCCATATGTGACGACTCGCCTAACTTCCGTTTGTTTTTCGAAGCTCTTTTAAAAATTTCCTAGAATCGCATCTGCGAAAGAGCTTCAAGTAATGGTAAGTTAATATGTAATTTCTTTAAAAGCTTAAGAAACTTACCGAACTGTTCTTCTGTGTCGTCTCTTCTTAATGCCTCGGGGTAAGGTACGCGAGGTTGGTACTCCTTAATTACCGATTTTGGCTTGTCTTGTGTTACCTCTACTTTACCTTTTTCTACCTCGTTTTCTTGTGTTGGACTGGGTTCGTCTACTTCTTCGCTTTCTTGAGCTGTTATGGCTTGGATTTGCTCCTTTGGATTAATTTCAGTATTACTCGGTAGACGCCCTTGCGTTCGTTCAGATAATAGCTTTGTAATTTCTCCGACTGACTGGGTAATTTCCCCGATTGCCTTTGTAAGTCCTCCAACTTGGTTCTCGATCTTTTTGATCGATGTTTGTTGGGTGTCGAGTGTTACCTCATTTTTTTGGAGACGGGCTTCTATGGATGCTATGAATTTGTTCAACGTCTCTTCAAGATTCGGCTTCTTTTCCTGTGGATAGGGCTGATTTTGGAAATTTTGAGGAGGTTGTTGTCTTTGATTTCCTTGATTTCCTTGTCCTCCCCACGAAAAATTTGGGTGGTTCCTCCAACCTGGATTATAATTATTACTATATGGGTTATTATTAGATCTAAAATTGTTACCTACATAGTTCATCTATTCGCTCTCTGTGCCCGGTTGGTAGGGTGGGTACTCAGGATTCGCCACAGTTCCACTTGCGTTGCACTGCATGACTGGATGTACCTGCGAAGAGCACAAACTATCAATCTTCTTATTCATCAACTCTACCTGATTTGATAGAGTGGTTACTGTGTCGAGGTTGTAAACTCCGGCTATTTTTGTTGGCCTTGTTCTTGTAACTTGCCACTGATAGTTATTCAGCGACATCTCTTCTATAAATTCGTAGGCTGCCTCAGGAGTTCTGTTGTTCAAATTTCCACCGGCGGCTGAATCAATTAATTGACCTGTTGAAGGATTCACACCGTTATAAAAAGTTTGGACTTGGAGCCACAAAGGTAAACCATGGTGCGGACACCTTCTCAAGAGATCCTTATATCTCTCCCATGCATCGTATAATGTCTCTAAATCCATCTGCACAAAAGAAGAGATATCATTACGTGATTTGGCCGCTTTGGCCGGTGGGAAATACTTTAATAAAAATTTTTCGGTCATTTGTTCCCATGTAGTGATTGACCCTCGTGGTAACGAGTTTAACCACTGTTTAGCTTTACTCTTTAATGAAAAGGGAAATAACCGAAGACGTATGGCATCATCAGAAACACCATTTATTTTGAAGGTATCACAGAACTCTAAAAAATTAGCTATATGAGCGTTTGTATCTTCGTCCTGTAAACCATCAAATTGAACAAACTGTTGACTCATTTGTATAGTGTTAGGCTTTAATTCAAAATTATTAGCAGCTATAGCAGGCCTAACAATACTTGATTCGGCTCTTGTTAAATGTGTAATTCAAAATTATTAGCAGCTATAGCAGGCCTAACAATACTTGATTCGGCTCCTGTAAAATGTGGTTTAGCATAATCAAACATGGTACGAGGAGCATTATTTTCTCCCACATCTTGTGGTGGAAGATTATTTTCGTCCATCCCTTCAGTAGGACTGGATCTGTCTTCTCGCTCTCCTTGGTAATTTTGGGCTTGCCTAATTTCTCTACGATTTCTTCGAGCGGTAGCTTTAATATCCCTGTCGTATTCTAAAGGTCCTCTCGGGTTCCTTCTAGTCATAAACTAGAGGTACCTGCTAGGAAAAGAAAGAAAGAGAATTTAGCAAAATTAAAATAAAAACTAAAAATAAAAATAAATTGCGAAAAATAAAAATAATGGCTAAAGTAATAAAAATAGAGTTTTCTTAATATTTTAGTTCCCCGGCAACGGCGCCAAAAACTTGATCGCTGTAAATCAGAGTTTTAAAATTTATAAAAGATCTGACAACGATTAAAGGCAAGTGCACCTATCGAACAATAGTATAGTTTAGGCAAGACCGGATTATCGAACCCAAAGGAACTAAAAGTACTAATACTAACTTTCTTTTTATTATTTAGCCTAAAATAAGTGAAGTTTATTATTAAACTAAATTAATAAACTACTAAACTAAAAAGACTCTAAGACAAAGAAGAATGAATTTGGAAAATAACTTGGGAAAAACTCAGTTGATTTAAACGATACCCTAGGAAGAATCCACCTAGACTTCACTTGTTATCTATCACTGAACCATATGATTTTATTTACTTAGTTTGATCCGTAAGACTCCCTAACATATATTAAACCCTCTCTCGAGGCGAATAACATCTAACCCTAGGTTAATTAGTGGAACTCTCGTTCGCTTATAATAACCCCCTAGAATAGCAGTAAATCGATCTATGAATTCCCATATTAGGTTTCACCCTAATCCGGTAAAATCTCGTCACCCTATCTCTAGGCGTGCGATCAACTCCGCTTAATTATGTTGGATCTACTCTTAGGCAGGGTCTATTCCTCCTCCACCTAAGCACATTAAATTTGGATTAATCTCACATAATTAAGAACAAACTAAGTATTTATCATATAATTCAAATAATCAAATAACAAGATTCATCATAGGTTTCATCCCCTTCGAGTATCTGAAGGGTTTAGTTCATAAAAATAAAGGAAAACATCTCAAGAGAAAAGATAAAACAAAACATAAGAAATCCCTAAAACCCCCTGAAGGAATTGAAGAGGAAATCCTCCATCTTGAGTAGAATTTTGGCTTCTCGAGATGAATCAACTGGCTATCCCTGAGTGAATCCCCACAAATCTGCCTTCTCTGGCTTAGCACGACGCCCCTAGACAATGGCTCTGGGCTCCCCCTTTCAGGTCATACTTAGGGTGTATTTATAGGCTTTTGAAATACGTTTCTTTCTCCCTAAGTATCCTTTCCCGAATGAAATTGCTCTTCTCCACGGCAAGGGCACGACCATGGCACACGCCCGTGTAAATCGTGGCCAGGCCGTGTTCAAATTTCTTTAATGAGACACGGCCGTGTGAGTCGGGGTTGGACCGTGTTCTAGATGATCAGTAAGGCACGGCCGTGTGATCTTTGGTCCAGGCCGTGTCGATTTCATGCTTTGGCCCATTTGTCCCGTTTTAAGCCCGTTTTGCGTTCTTTTCATCCCCTGGTGCTTTCCTGAGTATAAGACATGAAAAGAAAGGATTAAGAGCACCTTTTTACATAAATCGGGGCTTAATTCATCCAAAAGCATACTAAATGTGGGCTTAGAATATGTTACTATTTCGGTTTATCATTTATATAGGCTTTTGGAATATGTTTCTTTGCCTCTAAGTACCCTAATCCGAATAAAATTCTTCTTTTCCACGGCAGGGGCACGCCCATGGCACACGCCCGTGTAAGTCGAGTTGTAGGCCATGTTCGAGCCTGCTAAGGAGGCACGGCCGTGTGGTGAAACCCCAGGCCGTATCGATTTCTCACTTTGGCCCATTTGGCCCATTTTTGGTCCGTTTCTCGTTCTTTTCATCCTCCTATGCTCTCCTGTGTATAAAACATGAAATTAAAGGATTTAGAGCACCAAATTCCATAATTCAAGGGATAAACCATCCAAAAGCATGTTAAATGTGGGATTAAAATATGTTACTATTACGGTTTATCAAATACCCCCACACTTAAGCTTTTGCTTGTCCTCAAGCAAAAATCTCAACTCAAAATTAAAACGAACTTCCTCAATTCATGATATTCATCAATAATGTCTCATCATAATTTATAGGTAATTCATACATTGATAATTTAACCGGAAGGTTCCTAAAGATTCAAACAATCAAAGTCCTAGTTTTTATAGTACGAAAAATAGGTGTTTCCCCTTACCTAAATAATTACCTCTGATTCAAAATCGACAAAAAATGATATCCTCACTAAAGATTCACTCAAATCACTCGAAGTGTTAAGGTTCAAAAATAAGCACTTAGAAGTCGAGCATGGAAAGTTAATCCCATAGGCTTGCATGAAAATCAAATCTCCACCACTGTAAAATGAGATGATACACAATTCAAAAGGTCTTTAAAAAGGGTTGTAACGGGGCTTGGGGTAAAGGTGTGGATAAAGGCTAAATTAGAGGGTTAGAATCGAGACTGAATTGATAAATTACCTAACTAAAAAGTTGTACTAATACTAAATAATTACATCACGGAAACTTAATACTAATAAAATGAGCTTCTTCTAAAGATAATGAAATTAACAGTTTGAGCTCATAGAACGAATAATGAATATACTTCATTTTTTTTAAGAACAATGTCGAAACCATTTTTAAAGTTTTGGAAAACGAGGATCGACTTAAAAACGAAAATGGGAGTTGCCACCAATCCCTTTTTATTTAGGTGTGATTGGATCACCTTATAAAATGTTTTATTTCAAAATGTTGATTTTGGTCCACGAAATACAAGAAAACGGGTTCGGGAGTCGGTTACGTACGAGGAAAGATTAGCACCCTCGTAACGCCCAAAAATTGGTACCTACTTGATTAATTATTGTCCTAGTGTCGAAAATTCAAAGAGATTTAAAAACATGATTTCTTTAAAAACTTGAACAATTTGAGTTGGAATTGGAGATACCTTTGTTAGAAAGCATACAAACATCACATCCAAAGACGTTAGGACATGATATTTTAAACCCTCAGAACCAAAATCATCTCATGATTTACAAAATTCATTAAAAGGATATTTAGTTATTTGGACGAACGAAAAACCGAAACCTAGCACGTTAGGGCACAATTTCTCGAACTTCTAAACACGAAACATTGCCTTGTTTTCTGAAATCCTTATCCCTAGATAACAAAACATCATATCCAGTAAGTTAGGACACGACAATTTTGAATTCTTGGAAATAAGTCTTTATTTATCTTTTAAAAAGAAAGTAACGAGTTCTTTGGACTCGAATAGAAAAATCGAAACCCAGTAAGTTAGGCTACGATTTCTTTCGAACCTTAGAACACAGAGTATTTGCTTATTTTGAAAATCGAATAAAATGTAATGTGATTTTATAATAAAATGGGGAATGAATTATAATACACATACATAATAGAGTGAAACGAGGGAAACGATATAAATTACAATAATAAATAAAAATTAAAACAAATAATATATATAACATAATAATTAAAAAGATGACAAAATGAAAACAAAAACAAAGGTTAATAATAAATCAATAAACAAATAGATACTATGTATAATAAAAAATAATAATAATAATGACAAAAATATATATAATAATAAAATATGTTAACAAATAATATTAGCAAAAATAAGAGTAGTAATAATAATAACAATAATTATAATAATAATAATGAAAATAACAGTGATGATGTTGACAATAAAATAATACTAATAAGTATAATAATAATAAATATAATAAATAATAATAAAAGTAATAATATAAACGAAAATAATAATAGTAGTAAAAAATAATAGTAAAAATAATAATAATAGAAATAATAATTAAGAGTTATAGTAATAATAATATTGATAAAAATAATTGTAATAACAACAAAATAATAATAATAATAATAATAATAATAATAATAATAATAATAATAATAATGAAAAAAATAATAAAAAAATAATGTTAAAACAATGGCAAAATAACGAAAATAATAAAAGAAAATAAAAAAGTACCAAATTAAACTTAAAAATGAAATTTCGGGGTAAATTGAAAAAAAAAGAAAAAAGAAAAGGATCCCATTGCAATGCACGAATAACATAGAGGGACTAAAAGGGAAAATATTCCCTTCCTCCAAAAACGCACAGCTTCAAGGGGGATCAAATTGAGAGCCGAGGTAAATTATCAGGCAAAATTAAAAAATAAAATAAATTTAATTGTAAAACAGTAAAAAAGTGGAGGGGCTAAATGTGCAATTAGCCCCTCCATCAAAAACACACGGATCCTGAGACTGGGTCGGGTCGAGGCGCGGGACAGCCCCCAAAACGACGCCGTTTTAGGCGTTATGGGGGCTACCCAAAACGGCGCCGTTTTAATTGGCTATAAAAGCCAAATTTTCTTAAGAAATTTCATTTGTCAGTTTGTTCCGAAAAAAAAAGAGGGAGCTCTCCCCTATGTGCGATTTCTGGCCGTCTAGAAGGCCCAACTCTGCGCATGCACACACTGCAGATACTGGTGGTTTAAATTAAAATGTAAGTTTTTTTTTCTTTTTTTTAAAAAAATGTGTTATATATATTATATATATTGTTTCGAAGAAAAAAAATAAAAAATAAAATAACAGTATTCGAAAAAAATAAAAAAATAGAACAAAACATTGGCTGATTTGGTTTTTCTCTATTTATTTCGATGTATTTTTGTATGTATCTCTGTATATATTTCTCTGAGTGTGTGTCCGATTTACAGGTTATTTCGGGGTTTTATAGCCCCTAAAATAATGAAAAAAAAAGGAAATACAATATTCCGTTTCTCCTTTTTTGCTATTCTTTCCTTCTTTGCAGGTCAACGGAGAAAATCTCGGTGGCGAGGGGGCGCGGATTGCGGCGCGATGAGAGGCTGGTGGGGCATTGCGGCGCGAAGGCTAGGTGCTTGCTGCTGCGCCTAGGGTTTCCCCAGAAACCCTAGGTTTCTGATTTGGTTTAATGTTGGGCCCTTTTGGGTCGTCTCTGTTTGGGTGTAATAATTGGGTCTGTTGGGTTAATGGGTCATTAGTCCAGGTAGGGTAGTGGGTCTGTAATTTGGTCTGGGGTGTAATTGGGGTTTTGGGCTAGTCTGGGTTTGAATCATTTGGGCTCGGGTTTGTAACTGGACTGTTTATTAAAAAACATTGGTTTATTTATTTTTTGGTTTATTTTACGGGCCCGGGCAAAATGGCCTTATTACAGCTGCCCCTCTTTACTCATTATCGTGAAACGAGAATAGAGCAAAGACAATAGAAGGACCAATTTTGCCCGGTCTTGGCCGAGTCTCGACTTCTTGGTCCTCATCTTCTTCAAATGGCTTCCAACTCCACTGTAACTTCAATGGTATTGGAGCTTCATCTTGATTTCAATAAGTCTGATAGCTTCAATCTGCTTCGCTGCGACTTCAGGAAGGCAATATCAGCTATCTTTAATCTGCTCCGCTGCAAACTCAGGGATGCCAGATTAGTATCTTCGATCAGCTTCACTGCAATCTCAGGAATGCTAGATCTACAATCGTCAGTCTGCCCCACTACTATCTCGAGAGGACAAAATCTGAACTTTTCAGTCTGCTTCCTTACTATCTCAGGAAGACTTTAATCTTCAGTTTGCTCCACTACCATCTCTAGGGAACAAAATCTGAACTTTTCAATATGCTTCCTTACTATCTTCAGGAAGACTTCAATCTTCAGCCTGCTCCACTATCATCTCTAGGGAACAAAATCTGAACTTTTTAATTTGCTTCCTTACTATCTCAGGAAGACTTCAATCTTCAGTCTGCTCCACTATCATCTCTAGGGAACAAAATCTAAACTTTTCAATTTGCTTCCTTACTATCTTCAGGAAGACTTCAAGTAACACCCCAAACCCGGTCAAAACGTTACGACCAGATCCGGCATGTCACATAAAAGGGTTGTTTAAAAAAAATTGTGCGTTTGTTAAAAATTTCGAGTTTAATTATGTATTCGCTTGTTATCCTTTTGTTAACATTTTGGAAAACGGTTATTAAGGGTTTAGGAAAATCCCGTATTAAACATTTAAGAATAATAGGCAGTATCATATTAAAAGCTAAACCAAATAAAATACCAAATTTAAAGTTAAAGCGGCCTTATTACAAAATATTAACCCAAGTTAAAAATAAGTAAAATACTAAAGTCCAAAACTGCTCGTAGTGTGGCCACCTCCGAGTCCTCCAGTACGTCGAACCGCCTACTAAGGATTACCTAAGAAAAATTAAAAAGAGGGGGTGAGCTTACGAAAACTCAGTGTGTAATTCCCCTTACGAACAAAATCTGTAAGAACATGCATCAAAATAATTCGGCCCAAGCCCATTAAAGTAACGGTGGCAATTGGGCATTAGCCCAAAATAACTTCGGTTGGGCCTTAACCCATATCAAATGTCACATGTCATACATATAAATCGAGGCCTAAGCCCATCTCAGTAATATAATCCAGATATGCAATGCGTTAATGCCCATACCAACCCCGCACTCCGCCTCTCCGTCCAACCCTACACTCTCGTGGGGATTTAATCGACCCACCCATCCCTACACTCCTTATGTAGCACCGGTTGCGACACTAACTTATCGGTGCAAAGATAGCCGCTCGGTGGCTAAAAAGCCTTGATGGCGGTATTACAATTGGCACAAAGCCATCGGTGGATCAGTATTATATTTGGCACATAGCCATCGATGATAATATAATCGGCACCTGACCTTGGGTAAATATGATCGACACGAGTCATCGATATATAAGTTAGGCACATAGCCACGGTAAATACGATTGGCACAAAGCCATAATATTGGCACAGAGCCTTCGGTATTGGCACAAAGCCCATAATTACGCGCGAAGCCATATTAATGGCACACGACCCTCGATAACATTATCGGTGCAAAGATGGTCGCTCGGTGGCTAAAAAACTGCGGTGGCTATAAAGCCTTCGGTGGATCCACAAATCGTCAAGCGACCATGCGATCCTATTAGCACTTCCTCCGTATTTATAATCCCAACCCCATGTAATATGTCGTGTATGTCATGCTCAATCATTACACGTGTATGCAAAATGGCCATGCTCAAGAACAATTATTTAAACATGTATTAAAAGCATATCACCATACAACCACAGCCAAATTAGTCCACTCATTGCACAAGTCGATCATTTATCTACAAGGGCAAATCAGTCATTTTACCCTATAAGGGTATTTCGGTAATTCTACCCTACAGGGGTAGTTCGATAATTCTACTCATAACCAATCCATGTATGCAACGCATCTCAAACATAATCAATCATACAATTAACACATACAACGCTAGTACTACCACGAGGGTACAACGATCATTTTGTCGTTTAGGGGTAAAACGGTAATTTTGCAAACCGAGGGTATTTCAGTAATTTCGCAAATCGGGGGTATTTCGCTAATTTCACAAACCGAGGGTATTTCGGTAATTTCGCAAACTAGGGGTATTTCGATAATTTCGCTAACCGGGGGGTATTTTGGTAATTTTGCAAATCGGGGTATTTCAGTAATTTGCAAACTGGGGTATTTCAGTAATTTCACAAACCGGGGTATTTCAGTAATTTCACAAATCGAGGGTATTTTCGTAATTTTGCAAATCAGGGGTATTTCAGTAATTTTACAAACCGAGGGTATTTCGATAATTTCATAAACTGAGGGTATTTTGATAATTTTACAAATCGAGGGTATTCGGTAATTTTGTAAACCAAGGGTATTTTAGTAATTTTGTAAACCAAGGGTATTTTAGTAATTTTGTAAACCAAGGGTATTTTAGTAATTTTGTAAACCAAAGGTATTTTAGTAATTTTGTAAACCAAGGGTATTTTAGTAATTTTGTAAACCAAAGGTATTTTAGTAATTTCGCACCTCCAATGGCCTTTCCAAAGGCCTAATGTCGCCTCGAGCGACTCAACTACCATTTTCGGTCGTACCGGACTATTGGGCCTAAAACCCGATTTCGGCCTATTCGGGCCCACACGCTCGTGTGGCCCACCTAACACAAATCTAGCCACGTATATGAGATTCACCTAGTCTAGTTCACTATATACTACACCATCATACATTTTATTCAATTGGGCCCACGGCCCATTGGGCCCACTTCGGCCCAAGCAGTCTCAACCCACAAGAATACTACTGATGGCCTCAACTATCGCGTCGAAGCCCTACACGTGCCTTCGCATGCTCGTGCAGCTACTATTGCCGTGACCGGCACTTCGGCATTTGCCGCTCTACAACTAGAGTAGAGAGTTACACACCTGATAGGAATCTGGTGCTAATCCGCGCTCCGACCACTCCTGTGCCCAAACGCCCTCTAAGGTATCCTTCCTCCTATCATAGAATGCTTTATATATAGCTAGCTTCTCACCTTCATTCTTTGTATCTTTCCGATGTGGGATCCCTTCGTCAGTAGAGTTTAAATCCAACTCAAACTCTTGCCGTCCAATTCGCAAAATAAATACTCCCTTGCTTTTCATGAGATTCAAACCCAAGCTCCCTTCAATAGTTCAACACGCCACTTGCCACCAAGCCACAAGCTCCTCTTGTGTCTTAAACCATGTGCAACTAAATATAAATCTATAGCCAAATTCTAAAGTCCATTTAAAAAGAAAACCAAAATGCAAGAGCCAAGACTTGAACCTTGGACCTCTTTCCTTCCTTGTGGCGTCACCCTCTTGACTTTTATGTGGCGTCACTTTGCCACTACACCACACACTCCACTTATGTCATTTTTCTCCACATTTTATTCTTAAAGCCTACCTACCAACTCCCAGGGTTTTTTTCACCTAAAACCAAAATTTTCCTAAAGCTCAAGTTTAATCCCGGGACTTCATAGAAGCCCCCTAACCTTCCAAAATCACTCACCTAATAGGTCCAACAAGCCGTTCTCTTGTTCTCAAAAATTTTAAACGCTACTACGCCCAAGGCCCATTGGGCCCAATCCTACTAGGCCCAAATTCGGGTCGTTACACTTCAATCTTCAGCCTGCTCCACTACCATCTCTAGGGAACAAAATCTGAACTTTTCAATATGCTTCCTTACTATCTTCAGGAAGACTTCAAGCTTCAGCCTGCTCCACTATCATCTCTAGGGAACAAAATCTGAACTTTTCAATTTGCTTCCTTACTATCTTCAGGAAGAATTCAATCTTCAGCCTGCTCCACTATCATCTCTAGGGAACAAAATCTGAACTTTTCAATTTGCTTCCTTACTATCTTCAGAAAGACTTCAATCTTCAGCCTGCTCCACTATCATCTCTAGGGAACAAAATCTGAACTTTTCAATTTGCTTCCTTACTATCTTCGTGAAGACTTCAATCTTCAGCCTGCTCCACTATCATCTCTAGGGAACAAAATCTGAACTTTTTAATTTGCTTCCTTACTATCTTCAGGAAGACTTCAATCTTCAGTTTGCTCCACTATCATCTCTAGGGAACAAAATCTGAACTTTTCAATTTGCTTCCTTACTATCTTCAGGAAGACTTCAATCTTCAGCCTGCTCCACTATCATCTCTAGGGAACAAAATCTGAACTTTTCAATTTGCTTCCTTACTATCTTCAGGAAGACTTCAATCTTCAGTTTGCTCCACTACCATCTCTAGGGAACAAAATATGAACTTTTTGGTTTTGCTACACCGTCCTCTGAGGGACATGTCTTGTAGTCTCGAATGTATTATGGATGACATTTGCATGAATGCAGAATGTCATGAGAATGATCCTTTTTTTTTAAATGTAAAATGATTAGGATGCATGATCAGAATGAATCTAATGCTCCTAACTAAATGATATTAGGGATGACATTTGCATGAATGCAGAATGTCATAAGAATGATCCTATGTAATGATTAGAATGCAATGATTGAAATGAATCTAATGCTTCTAACTAAATGTATTGTGGACGACATTTGCATGAATGCAGAATGTCATGAGAATGATTTCCTTTTTTTTTGTACAACGATTAGGATACAATGATCGAAATGAATCAAATGTTCCTAATTGGAAGTGTATGAATGATATTTACATAAATGCATGAAAATGATCCCTTTTTTGGGTTGTCATTGCTCATAGTTCATCAAGTTTCTATCACTGATGCGCTACCATGCTTTCTCTTTCAGCTGGTATCTTTTGACAGAAAACCCAAAGAAACGATCATGTTATGCTCAACAAACCTGCCCCGCTGTATGTACCTCCCACTGCAATTTCAGGGGAATAGCATTTGGTTTTTTTTTCATCCATCCCGTTACCACTCAGAGGTATGGATTGTATTCTGTTCAATTTGATCTGTTACACCATTCACTGGGTGTAATGACCGGATATATGTGCCTGAAATTTGCACGAATGTAGGGTGTCATTTTTCTTTTCCCGAGAATGATCCCCTTTTACACCTAGGTTGACATTGCCCGTGATTTGTCGAAATGGTATCATTGACAAAATGTCTTATCCAATAAGAATCCGAAGAGATAATCATCCTTCAATATTTCCCAATCCTTAGGCTTGGTGAGTTCTAAACAATAGTCCTGTTTCAGGTTCCTATACTATTTTAAAGCTTCCAGAGCAATATGCAAAACTCCTTTTATGAAAGTATTATTAGTCCAATAATCATTATTTCAATATAAAATGCTTGAAAAAGATCACAACAATGAACGAGAAAGAAATTAATCAAGAGCATAGCTCGAAATAAATAGGTTAATCAAAGATAGCCAAAACAATAAAAGAAAATTGATTTGGGTGTATCTTGAAAAGAATAAAATAATCAAAGATAAAAAATGGGTAAGATAAAAGTTAGGTGCCCCAGATATCGCAGCCTGAGCTTCTCTGTTCGAACTTCTTGAGGACCATTTTAAACTCAATACGTGTTTAGAGGATCCGGAGTACTTTGTCAATGCCCCAAGACGCAGCATACTTCCTCATTGTTAATTCAGGCATAGCAAGACTACCACATGCCCTATCTTTGATCAAAATTTGAGCCGCCCTTTTCGGGTTTTCAGCTCAAAAACCCCTTTGGTCTCAAAGCGCCCTTTGCGGGTTTTCGCCTTGGCCTCTCCTTTTTCTTTTTCTCTTTTTTTTTTGAATTTGAACTCAAGGCGCCCTTTGTGGGTTTTCACCTTGGTCTTTCCTCTTTCAGGTAAAATCCTTCTTGATTGACCCTGAATTCACCGGATTGGGCGAGTCTTTAGCATCCATCTCGGTCAATATAAATGCTCCTCCAGAAAAGGCCTTCTTTTCAACATAAGGTCTTTCCCAGTTTGGTATATGCTTTCCTCTAAAATCTTCAATATCAGGTGCCCATCATGAAATTTCTTTGGGTGGACCATTTCCGTCATAAATCAGTATCATCAATTTTAGTACATTTGACCATGATGAATACTTCCAAACCTTTTTCTTCATCCAAGTTCACTGGAGACATTCTTCTTCATCCAATTCCTGACTCGATCGAAGCTTGGAGCAAAGGAATCTCGATTTTCATGGGCAAAACCACTTCATAAACCAATGGGAAAAGTATTGCCCCAACGAAAGTCCTGGTCGATGTTTGATAAGCATAGAGAGTAAATGGTAGCTTTTTATGCCAATATTTACAAGTCTTAGTCACCTTTCCTATTTTTTGTTGTTTTTTTCTCTCTCTTTTTTGTTTGGCAACCTTTGCTGCACTGTGATATGCTGCCTGATCTTTGAACAAACTGTAAACTTTGACTTTGAACAGTTATGCTTTATTAAACGTGATCCTTTCTGGCATTCTTTGCTGGCATCTGATCCTTTACTCTTTTTTTTTTTAAATTTGATGACTGTCGACTTTGCAATATTAGCATATGAAGCTACTTCCACCCTCTTAGTGAAGTAACCGACGACCACGACGATGAATCGATATTGACTAAAAACTTTTGACGAGATTGGCCCCATCACATCCATGCCCCACATATGGAAAGTTTGTGAAGAAATGGAAAAGACACATGAATCTTGTCTCCTTAAATACAGCATAGCTGGTGCCATCCCTTTCTATGTAGATTAACAGTACCCAAACCTTATGATTGGCCTGGCTATTGTGGAAACATTATCACGTTCTCTAAACACCTTTATGGACCCTTTTTAATATTTTCCCAGGCATGTCTTGACATGATCGTGCAAAAACATCTTTGAATTCTTGAAAATAACTCAATGATGTCTCACATTATTTCTATGGTGAGCTGGGCTTCGATCTTCACCCCTTTTCTAGGCTCGCAATATCCATTGACCCTATGTAAGGTAGGATCTATTTTTCCTTTTATTCTACCATTCTTTAATAAATCAGAAGATAATCTCTGTCATCTTCAAAGTCCTGAGATCCCCTAGACCCATATTTTATTCAAAAAGGGAATCCGTAACAACGTCGCTCATGTCATTGATATCTAAAAACCTAGTGTAGGTTCAAAGGAAGATTTCTAAAGAATAAATGATTCAAAAAAAATGATTATTTGTATGGTCATGAATGAAGAATGAAAGAATACTCTAAAGAAAAAAAAACTAAGAATAATTGTTTGTACAGTATGAAATGGAAAGAATAAAAGAATATTCACTTAAAAGATGCATTTTATTGAAATAAAATTTAGGACACGAGCCCATTTCACAAAAGGAGTCTTATTGCCTCTAGGCTTAAGGCAACAAGCATGTTTTGAATATTACTCTAGATTAGCTCTAAAAATACAGGGATCTCTTCCACAGTCCCATTATTCAAAACACTCCCAAGTATGCAAGGGCTTAGAAACCTCGTTCCTTGATTCCCTCTTCGTTTTTAATTTTTTCAAGGGGGCGCAACTTTCTTATCTCCTCCTTCAATTATCGTATTTACTGCCTCGTCAAAGTGATCAGGTTTTGATGAATCGTCGAACTTCACAATTCCCATTTTAATGAACCTTTCAACCAACTTTTTAAACGTAGTATAGTTTTCAATTGAGTGACCCTTTATTCCCGCGTGGTACTCGCATTGGGCATTCTCGTTATACCATTTTGGGAACGGAGGTTGCAACAGTTTCAAATAAAATGGGGACACCACGTGTGCGTCAAACAAGCTTTGATATAGCTCCTTATACGCCATTGGGATTGGCATAAATTGGAGCTTTTCAGAGTTTTGCCTTGTGCCCGACTCTTGTCTCACTGACCCTTGTTGCCTAGTAGTGATTACCTTTGGCTGGTTAACAATAATTGCTCTTGAGTACCCTTTGTTGTATGTACTCGTATTATTCACCTCGTCATCTTTTTTCCTAGGAGCAGACCTTTTAGTGGTTTCCCCTGCTTCAATCTTGCCACCTCTTGTGGCATTTTCAATCATCTCTCCTGCCATCACTATATCCGCAAAGCTCTTGGTGGTACTTCCTATCATATGAGTGATGAATGGAGCCTTCAAGGTATTGATGAAGAGCATTGTAGTCTCTTTTTCTAGGAGTGGTGGCTGAACTTACATGGCGACCTCCCTCCATCTTTGCGCATACTGCCTGAAGCTTTCATTTGACTTCTTCTCCATGTTTTGCAAAGTAATTCTGTCAGGCGTCATGTCTGCAACATGATTGTACTGCTTCATGAAGGCTTGGGCCAAGTCTCTCCAGGAGCTAATATTAGCACGACTAAGCTGATTGTACCACCTAGACGCTACCCCCACCAAACTGTCTTGGAAACAATGAATCAAAAGTTGATCATTGCTCACGTAACTAGTCATCCGTCTACAGAACATAGTGATGTGGGCTTCAGGGCAACTAGTCCCATTGTACTTCTCAAATTTTGGCATCTTGAATTTATGAGGAAGCACCAGATCTGGGACCAAAATCAAGTTCTTTGCGTCAATACCATGGTGATGATCAGCATTTTCCAAAGCCTGGAACTTTTCTTCCAACCATCTATAGCGATCCTCCAACTGCCTTGAAGATTCAGTTCTTATTCTCTTTCTCTCTGCTATGTCCAAATCAGGGATAACAGGATTGGCAGGGTTATCTCCTGGGTTAGATCCTGAGCTGACCTGGAAGTTCATAGGTGGTCTAGTATCAGCTTACCCCTGTTGAGGCCTAATCGTGACAGGTGGCCTTTGAGGATACTCCTCAGGTTGTACATGCAGTGGGGTGAAACCCCGAGGAAAGTCCTCATTGTCATCAGCGTTAACTATGGGACCCTTCTCTTTGTCCATTGCCCCACTTAGCATTTGGGCCATTTAAGCCATCATGCTCCTTTGAGCTTCCAACATTTGGTCCCTCATTTCTTGTTGGAGCTTTGCCATTTGCTCCTGCATCTGGTCTTGCATATCCCTTTGGAATTGTTCAAGTCTTTGATCTATTTTCCTTATCTTTGCACGTGTACCGTAGTGGTGTTCAGCTTCCAGATTTCCCTTCTCTCTCTCTCTCTGTTATAATTTCAACTAATTAGACTCTCTCTATGGACTTAAATGCATATGATGTGATGTAATGCAAATGCATGAAATGAATGCAAAGAAAGAGAGGTGTTGATTCTGAATTCAGTTACATTAGAATAACTTTTCTAGAAAACAAATTTCTTTACATAAAATGAATTACATGTATGGCCTTGCCCTCATAATCCAAGCAAAACATCAATCCCTTTCTTCGCAAAGGTCAAATCTTGCAAACTTCTAAAAGATGTCTCCACTAGCCCTTTTGCTTGATCTGGACCACGACTCACTGTTCACTTATTTCCATAATACTCGTTAGCCTCTTCAAGAAAGCCAAGACGTGGTGATTCTCGAATAATTTTTATCATCTTGAATCCTTGGGCAATAAAGCCTTGTATTCCTTCACGGACTATCAGTCTTCTTTCGTTTTACTTGGACCATATTTGGACAACCGTATTATAATCCACTTTATCAAAAAAACCATTTTCTTATGATAAACTATTCTATTTAGCAATCGAATTTGAATCACCACCTCTTTTCTATGATGTAAATGCAATGCAACAGAACAAAACAAAACACGTTAGCATATGCAAAATAAATAACATAGAACACCTATCTAGGTGACCACTTGGGTTTAATATAGCTCTATCTAGGGTTGGCTCTTAAGGATCACTATATGTGGCTTAGCTCTAAAGTTGAGGTACTAGAACCAGCAGATTCCTCGATCCTCACCCATTATAGGCTCATACGGACCGAGTTCAGTTCAGGGGAATACATTTCCCTATGGCTATGCGGAGGTGAAAACCTCACGAAGACATAGGTACGGATGTATTCCGAAAGCAGTCCACTAGCCCATGTGGAGGTGAAAACCTCACGAAGGCATAGCTTCTCGCTCCCACTTAAGGGTGCGGCCACAACGGTCATGCAGTGCAATGCAGAGAGATATATTAAAAATTAGAACCACATGCAATAAAAGGATCATTTTTTTAAAATCAGAATTTTAAATTCGGACAAAAGGACATGAAATTATCAATTTTACGGCTTGACTCTCTTATTGTCCCTAGTGGAGTCGCCAAGCCGTCGAAACCATTTTTAAAGTTTTGGAAAACGGGGATCGACTTAAAAATGAAAATGGGAGTCGCCACGAATCCCTTTTTATTTATGTGTGATTGGATCATCTAATAAAACCTTTTATTTCAAAATGTTGATTTTGGTCCACGAAATACAAGAAAACGGGTTCGGGAGTCGGTTACGTACGAGGAAGGATTAGCACCCTCGTAACGCCTAAAAATTGGTACCTAATTGATTAATTATTGTCCTAGTGTCGAAAATTCAAAGAGATTTAAAAACATGATTTCTTTAAAAACTTGAACAATTTGAGTTGGAATTGGAGATACCTTTGTTCCGAAAGCATACAAACATCACATCCAGCACGTTAGGACATGATGTTTTAAACCCTCGTAACCAAAACCATCTCATGATTTACAAAATTAATTAAAAGGATATTTAGTTATTTGGACAAACGAAAAACCAAAACCCAGCACATTAGGGCACAATTTCTCGAACTTCTAAACATGAAACATTGCCTTGTTTTCTGAAATCCTTATCCCTAGATAACAAAACGTCATATCCAGTAAGTTAGGACACGACAATTTTGAATTCTTGGAAATAAGTCTTTATTTATCTTTCAAAAAGAAAGTAACGAGTTCTTTGGACTCGAATAGAAAAATCGAAACCCAGTAAGTTAGGGTACGATTTCGTTCGAACCTTAGAACGCAGAGTATTTGCTTATTTTGAAAATCGAATAAAATGTAATGTGATTTTATAATAAAATGGGGAATGAATTATAATACATATACATAATAGAGTGAAATGAGGGAAACGATATAAATTACAATAATAAATAAAAATTAAAACAAATAATATATATAACATAATAATTAAAAAGATGACAAAATGAAAACAAAAACAAAGGTTAATAATAAATCAATAAACAAATAGATACTATGTACAATAATAAAATAAAATAAAATAATAATAATGACAAAATATATATATAATAATAAAATATGTTAACAAATAATATTAGCAAAAATAAGAGTAGTAATAATAACAATAATTATAATAATAATAATGAAAATAACAGTGATGATGTTGACAATAAAATAATACTAATAAGTATAATAATAATAAATATAATAAATAATAATAAAAGTAATAATATAAACGAAAATAATAATAGTAGTAAAAAATAATAGTAAAAATAATAATAATAGAAATAATAATTAAGAGTTATAGTAATAGTAATATTGATAAAAATAATTGTAATAACCAAAAAAAAAATAATGAAAAAAATAATAAAAAAATAATGTTAAAACAATGGCAAAATAACGAAAATAATAAAAGAAAATAAAAAAGTACCAAATTAAACTTAAAAATGAAATTTCGGGGTAAAGTGAAAAAAAGAAAAGAAAAGGATCCCATTGCAATGCGCGAATAACATAGAGGGACTAAAAGAGAAAATATTCCCTTCCTCCAAAAACGCACAGCTTCAAGGGGGATCAAATTGAGAGCCGAGGTAAATTATCAGGCAAAATTAAAAAATAAATTAAATTTAATTGTAAAACAGTAAAAAAGCGGATGGGCTAATAGCCCCTCCATCAAAAACACGCGGATCTTGAGACTGGGTCGGGTCGAGGCGCGGGTCAGCCCCCAAAACGACGTCGTTTTAGGCGTTATGGGGGCTGCCCAAAATGGCGCCGTTTTAATTGGCTATAAAAGCCAAATTTTCTTAAGAAATTTCATTTGTCTGTTTGTTCCGAAAAAAAGAGGGAGCTCTCCCCTATGTGCGATTTCCGGCCAATCTTCGGCCCAACTCCGGTGCCGATCACCGCCGCCCACCGCCGTCACCGGCCATCGTGTAAAATGTAAGTTTTTTTTCTTTTTAAAAAAATTATTTTAATATATTAATATACTGTTTCGAAAAAAAAATAAAAAAATAAAATAACAGTATTCGAAAAAAATAAAAAAATAGAACAAAACCTTGGCTGATTTAGTTTTTCTCTGTTTATTTCGATGTATTTTTGTATGCATCTCTATATATATTTCTCTGAGTGTGTGTCCGATTTATAGGTTATTTCAGGGTTTTATAGCCCCTAAAATAATGAAAAAAAGGAAATACAATATTCTGTTTCTCCTTTTTTGCTGTTCTTTCCTTCTTTGCAGGTCAACGGAGAAAATCTCGATGGCGAGGGGGTGCGGATTGCAGTGCGATGAGAGGCTGGTGGGGCATTACGGCGCGAAGGCTTGGTGCTTGCTGCGACGCCTAGGGTTTCCCCAGAAACCCTAGGTTTCTGATTTGGTTTAATGTTGGGCCCTTTTGGGCCGTCTCTGTTTGGGTGTAATAATTGGGTCTGTTGGGTTAATGGGTCATTAGTCCAGGTAGGGTAGTGGGTCTGTAATTTGGTCTGGGGTGTAATTGGGGTTTTGGGCTAGTCTGGGTCTGAATCATTTGGGCTCGGGTTTGTAACCGGACTGTTTATTAAAAAACATTGGTTTATTTGTTTTTTGGTTTGTTTTACGGGCCCGAGCAAAATGGCCTTATTACAAACAAATCATACAATAATAATAAGATATAATTTAACAACTGATATAAAGAAACTAGTTAAGTAACTGATCAAATCAAATCTCGATATAGGGGTAGTCAAGAAAAAATGGTGATAACAATACAAAGGGTTTTGGGTTAATATTAATGGGTGAGTTAGTAAGAGGGTTGTTAGGATCAAAGGGGTTCACTAAGGGTTAATTGTGAGGGTAGGCTTTTTATGGAGTAAGTGGGTTAAATCCTAGGTGCCCTTATCATCTTAGTATATCAAATCAAATGTGTGGTCTCGACATGTATAATCGATGCAAGTTCTAGAATAACAGATCAATGTTGACACACTCATAATAAATAAAGTGAGCACAAAAAGGAATGTATGCTCTAAAAGGTTCAAAATCTCACAAAAATTATGGGCTTTTTGATATCAACCTTGTAAATTTCAAACTTAAAAGTAATAATTAGATTCGGGTAGACAACCTAACAAAATTTTTACTTCTGAAAAATAGACTTATCTTGCTTGATTCTCTAGTTTCCTACAGTTTAAATCATCACCGCACAATTATCAATGACTTAATCCAAAACATATCAATAACAATCATGAATCAAAGGAAATTTCATTCTGATAGTGATATGAGAAAATTTTACTTAAGAACAAGACATAATTCAGGATTTGAGAATAGTGCAAAAAGTTTGGCACTTTTAAGATTCACCCCCCACACTTAAGATGTACATTACCCTCAATGTACAAAGATAGATAGGAATTCATAAAAGATAGAGAGAGATGAAACTTCCTGAATTTGGATGGATTCCTTGAGTTGGAGGTGTTGAAACTTGATTCGGAGGTGAAAGATAAGTTGGAGGAGGCGTCTCTGGTGGTGGTATGGGGCTGCCCACTATTACTGCGCTAGATGAAGAAATTAGGTAGCCCGAGAAAAAATAGCCAAGAAATAATAAGAAAAATTCAAAATAAACTAATTATTTATTTAAAGACAAGAAAGATAAAGAAAAAAGTGTAACACCCCAAACCCGGCCCATACGCCACGGCCGAATTTAGAATGCCACTGCGGAAAACGTTTGAAAAATATTTTGACTTAGAGTGAAAACATAAAAAAAAAATTTATTGTCTTTAATAAAACATTGTATATTTATAAATCCAAATAAAATCAAGTTGTTACAAATCCTTCGATTTGTAATTTTAACATATATCTTTAAGATATGAGTTGCTAAAAATTAAAACATATCCAAATAATAAAAATAGTCAATCCACTTTAAAACATAATAATAAACTTCAAAACCTTTAAATGACCCTTATTACAATAACCAAATATTCGCAAATTCTGAAAAAATATATATATATATAATATAAAATAAGGAAAATAACTTCTGCATGGGCCACCTCGTATCCACTCCAACTCGGTCCAAGCTTTATGCATCACCTGTAAGGTTTGAGAAAAATTGGGTGAGTCACACATGCACTCAAAGGCATAGTTAATACACATGTCCCCACATATGGGCTTGGCCCATATCCACACAGTCCACATACAAAATTATGCAAAATGAAGCCCAACCCAACCTAGTTCAATCCATTACACCAACCTCGGCACACCTGCCGCCCAAGGCCGTAGCTAATCCACCGATCACCTAAGTGATCCCACATAACTTACCTCGGCAGACTTGCTGCTCAAGGCCGTGGCTAAGCCACCGGTCACATAAGTGATCCCACATATCAATTAATCCACGGTGATGCACACAGCTATCAACCGCCGAGATGGGCACCTAGCCAACACCTCCCTTGATGAAGCACATAGCTAACATCAAGCGCCAATGTAGCACAAGGCTAACATCGGACCACGTACATAAAGTACACCCTTTCCTTCGATAGTCACATCCCAAGTCCCATGCATATATATATGTGTATCATGGCAACATATCACTTGAACAATAATGCATCACATGCCATCACATTTCATATATTCATCAATGATCATTTAATATCGTAATTCACTGACCTGAGTATTCGATCACCCACCACGGTATTCACAATCTTAGCCCTTAATTCGGCTACCATTAACATCATATCACATATACATAAATATAACACATACACACAATCAAGAGACAAAGGCGATAACTACGCACCGCTTTAAGTACGCTTTACTCAATCCCGAAACTCTCTTATTCCAATGATTTGTTCCTAAGAACCAAAGTCGAAATCGGTCATCACTTAAACTCATACAATGGCCTATGGTCGAATACTACAAATCACCTACTTTGCTTAACTAAATCCCGAATCACCACATAACACTTACCTTGATGAATTAAATTCTTACAATCCACCTTAAGGCTCATTACCGTTGGCTACACAAAAGAAACACAATATTATGACTCTACATACATTTGGCCAAAAATAATACTAAAAGGAAGTAGAAGATTCGGCTATGGTGAAAAATTAGGGAGAGAATAATGTTGAAAGTCTCTTGTGGAAAACAAAGAGGAAAAGAAGAATAGAAATGAGGAGTTTGGGTTTCGGGTTCTCAAGAATAGAAGATGAATCAAGGAAGAACTTTGAGTCAAAGTGTGTTCGGCAATAAGGGAAAAAGAGAAGAAATGGTCTTTGATGGTTTTGTAGTTTCGGTCACAAAAAAAAAAAGAAGAGAAGAAGGAATGGACTTGAGGGGAGAAATGGCCAAAAGAAAAGAAAATGGTTACCTTTTGGCCAAAATACATTCGGCTAAGAGGAGAAAAAGATTAGAGAGAAACACAAAATAGCCAAAAGAAAGATGTGCTCATCTATCACTTAATTCTACCAAAAACTAGCACCATACCATACCAAAAGCTAACCAAAAATTTCAGCCATCCCTCCTAGCCCCTAATACCGTCCAAGTTCATGAACTCCAAAGCCAAAGTTTTCTACACAAAACTTTCCATAGCAATAACCTTACATTATGCCTTGTGTTCCCTCATCATTCCTTAATCAAAAATAATTCTTTTCCCCAAATTCAAGCTTACCTAAACTACTAACTATCTTGCCATAAAAATTAGTCCTCCTTATCTATAATGCCGTCCACATTCATGGACAAGTTGGTCATGCCAAACTTTCCAAAACCTCATCCCTTAATCCAAGCCTTATGTCCCCTTATCATACCATAACACCTTGATACCATACCATAAATAAGCACTTGCCTTATTCCTTAGTCTACTATCCAGAAATGATAAAGTCCAACCTTATCTTAATTAGAGTTGACCAACACATGCCATACAATGCAAAAATAAAAGTCACCTTATTGTCATCCATGGGATTCGAACCTCTTCCCTCATACAATTACTCATGTGCCAACACCACTTTACTACTTGCTCACTTATGCTAACATTTAACACTTAAATTAACTTAAGCATCATAATCACTTGATCCACTTCACTAAATTCTCCATACTAAAAATTATTCTAAACCAATTAATTCCAAGCCTTCACAAGACTGTATTAAGCACACAATAAAATCATACCTGAATTAACTCAAGCAATAATATGATACTCAAATTTTTCTTAAAGCCCAAGGCCCAATCGGCCCAATCCTATTAAGCCCAATTTCAGGATATTACAAAAAGAAAATAGAAAGTAAAATAAAATTAAAAGAATAGATAAATGGACTGAAAAGTCCGTATTGTTAGATGGTTCACGAGGTGGGTGTGATTTCTAAGGCCGTGGTGTGTGATTCCCAAGCAGCCTGAAGAACCTAAAAATAAGAAACTAAAATAAGATACACTAAATTTAGTGGAAGAGAAGTTAAGATAAGGAAAATAAAGGAGAAGAGAAAAGAAAAATAAAAACTAAATGGCCTCAAATGTCCTTGGCTTGTCGAGTTAATGAAGCGGCCGACATGAACTTATGTAGGTCGCTCTCACAGAGGGAGACTGTGCTGGGATCCTTTTGCTTCTTTGACATGGATATGGTGTACATCTAGAGTTTGGAAGAGGGCCAAGGAATGAGGATATGGAAGGGGGGTCTGAAAATGTATGGAGGAAGGGGAATGGGGAGTAGTTGAGAAGAGGGGGGTGGTTTAAATAGAGTTTTGATGTCTGGTACATCCTCACGCCCGTGTACCATGGGCGTGTTGGGTCACACGGCCGTATCGCATGGCCGTGTTGTGCTTCGTTCGTTTCTCCCACGCCCGTTTCGTGGTCACCACACCCATGTTTGATAAAATAGTGTCGACCACGGCTGTACCGCACGGTCGTGGTTTTTAGTCGGAGCCCGTGTGACTTCCCTTAGTGTCAGCCACGGCCATCTCGCACGGCCGTGGCAATTTATAGTCGTCCGTGATCTGGGAATCTTTCGTCATTGGCTCGTACTACCTCTGTTATGTCAGTACGGGAGTCCGTAGTATCCACACGGCCACAGCCACGACCGTGTGCAAGGCCGTGTGGTATGGAAATTTGTGCCTAAATATAAATAAAAGAAAAGAAATAAAACTAAACTTAATTATTAGGGTTAGTGCTCGGGTTGCCTCCCGAGAAGCGCTCGTTTAAAGTCTTAAGCTAGACTTACCTCTCATTCGCATAATCAGGGTGGTTTGAAGAGTTGAACATCCTTCCTCATGCTATCTATCCTATTATTAGTATATAGTTCAAGTCGAGTAGAGTTTATTTTAAAAGTGCCAAATGTAGGATTACTTACCTCGACTGTTCCGTATGGGAAGACATTGATTACCCTAAAAGGGATTTCTTTGTTTGTCTTTGGGTCAGGAGGAGATATTCGAGGGTCTGCTTTATCTAACAATACCTGATCTCTGATTTTGAATTTGTCTGTTCCATAGAGTGGCTTTGGTTCTGCTTCGTGTATCCCTGGTTTTTCTTTGAAATGCGTCTTCCACTCATCTAGTTCATCAATATGAAGCCTTCTTTCCTCCTGAGTTATTTCTTTGTTGGCATGAGATATAGGATCTGGCTCAGTTGTGTTGTTCCGTGGTGTTTCCTGGAAAGAAGGTTTAACTAATTGGTTATCAATTGAATTTACTTTCTCACTTCTATCACTTGATGTCCTGGTTGAGTCGAGAGTCTGAAGACTGATTGATTCGTCACCTACACGGAGTATGAGTTCTCCTGTACCAACATCAATTTTAGTTCTGGCAGTTGCTAAAAAGGGTCTTCCTAAAATTCAGGGGATGCTATTGTCCTCATCCATGTCTAAAACTACAAAGTCTACTGGGAATACGAATTTATCAATCTTTACGAGAACATCTTCGATTATACCCCTAGGAATTCGAATAGTCTTATCAGCTAATTGAATGCTCATCCTAGTTTGTTTGGGTTTCCCTAGACCTAATTGTTTAAACATTTTATAAGGCATAACATTTATGTTTGCCCCTAAATCAGCTAAAGCGTTATCAATAGATAAACTACCAATTAAACATGGAATCGTAAAACTCCCTAGATCTTTTAATTTATGTGGTAGTCTATTTTGTAGAATTGCTGAGCACATTGCATTTAGCTCCACATGCGATGCCTCGTCTAACCTTCGTTTGTTTGTCAAAAGCTCCTTTAAGAATTTCCTTGAATCTGGCATCTGCGAAAGAGCTTCGAGAAACGGTAAGTTAATATGTAATTTCTTTAAAAGTCTAAGAAACTTACCGAACTGTTCCTCTGTGTTATCTTTCTTCATTGCTTCGGGATATGGTATACGAGGTTGGTACTCTTTGGTTACTGATTTTGTTTTATCATGAATTACCTCGACCTGACCTTCCTCTAACACATCCTCTTGCCTTAATTTGGGCTCATCTAACCCTTTACTATCATGAGCGGTTATGGCTTGAAGTTTCTCCTTTGGGTTAGTTTCAGTGTTGCTTGGCAATCTACCTTGTGGTCGTTCTGACATGATCTTGGTAAGTTGAGCTACCTGATTCTGGATCTCTTAAATCGATGCTTCTTATTTTTTGAGTGCCGTTTCGGTGTTTTGGAAACGTGTTTCTGACACTGCTATGAATTTTGTCAGCATCTCCTCAAGGTTCGACTTCTTTTCCTGTGGGTAGGGCTGTTGTTGGAAGTTTGGAGGGGGTTGTTGTCTCTGATTTCCTTGACCTCCCCACGAAAAATTGGGGTGGTTCCTCCAAACTGGATTATAATTGTTACTATAGGGGTTATTCTGAGATCTGAAATTATTATCCATATAGTTCAACTGCTCGCTTTATGTGCTCAGGTTGTAAAGTGGATATTCTGTGTTGCTCATTCCTCCTCCATTTGTGTCGCACTGCATAACTGGATGTAACTGTGAAGAACCAAAAAAACTATCAATCTTTTTATTTAATAGTTCTACCTGATTGGATAGCATGGTTACTGCGTCGAGGTTGAAAACTCCGGCTGTTTTTGTTGGCCTTGTCCTTGTGACTTGCAACTGATAGTTATTCAGTGACATCTCTTCAATAAACTCGTAGGCCGCTTCAGGAGTTTTGTTGCTCAGCGTTCCGCCGGTGGCTGAATCAATTAACTTCCTGGTTGAAGGGTTTACACCATTGTAAAAGGTTTGGACCTATAGCCACAAGGGTAATCCATGGTGTGGGCACCTTCTCAATAGATCTTTGTATCTCTCCCATGCATCATAAAGTGTCCATCTGCACAAAAGAAGAGATATCATTCCTTAACTTATCTGTTTTAGCTGGCGAAAAATATTTTAATAAAAATTTTTCGGTCATTTGCTCCCATGTAGTGATTGACCCTCGTGGAAGAGAATTCAACCACTGTTTGGCTTTATTCCTCAAAGAAAAGGGAAATAACTGAAGACAAACGGTATCATTAGAAACGCCATTTATTTTGAAGGTATCACAAAATTCAAGAAAATTCGCTAAGTGTGTGTTAGGATCCTCATCCTGCAAACCATCAAACTGAACAAACTGTTGTATCATCTCGTATAGTGTTAGGTTTCAATTGAAACTATTTGCATCAATAGTAGGTCTAACAATACTTGATTCAAGCATCAACTAAACTAGGCTTAGCATAATCATACATAGTACGAGGAGCATGATTTTCGCCACCGAGGTAGCGGATTATTTTCACCATCTCTTCGGTAGTATTGTTCTCGCTCTTCTTGCTCTTCTTCTATGTAAGTTAAGCTTCGCCTTATTTCTCTACGATTTCTGCGAACGGTTCCTTCAATATCACTGTCGTAAATTAAAGGGTCCTGTCGGGTTCCTTCTAGTCATAAACTAGAGGTACCTTCTAGGAATAAAATAAAAGAAAGAAAATTAGCAATGTTAAAAACAAAATAAAAATAAATTGCAAAAATAAAAAAATGGCTAAAGTAATAAAAATTGAGCGCTCTTAATATTTTGGTTCCCCGACAACGGCGCCAAAAACTTGATCGTTAATGTCAGAGTCTTAAAATTTATATAATGAATGATCTAGCCTAGAAACTAACTGTGAAAACGATTGAGGCAAGTGCACCTATCGAACAGTAGTATAGTTTAGCGGCAAGACCGGATTATCGAACCCAAGGGAACCAAAAGTACTAATACTAACTTTCTTTCTATTATTTAGCTTAAGAATTGAAGTGAATTATTGTTTAATCTAAAATTAACTAACTACTAAGCTAAAGATGCTAAGACGAAGGGAATGAATTGGGGAAATACTTGTGGGAAAAACCAATTGATTAAGACAATACCCAAGGAAGAATCCACCTAGACTTCACTTGTTATCTAACTCTGAACCAGACGGTTTATTCACTTGACTTGATCTGTAGGATTCCCTAATTTATATTAATACCTCTCTCGAGGCTACTAACGTCTAACCCTAGGTTGATTAATTGAAATCTCTTTCTAATTAAAACCCCTAAAATTGCATTAACTCGATCTATGGACTCCCATATTAGGTTTGACCCTAATCCGGCATATTTTCGTCACCCTATCTCTAGGCGCGCGAGCAAATCCGCTTAATTATGCTAGATCTACTCTTAGGCAGGGTCTATTCCTCCTCTACCTAAGCACATCAATACTTGAATCAATATCCTGAAATATCAAAACAAGAATTAAGAACACATAATTAAGAACAAATCAAGTATTTATCATATAGCTCAGAAAATAATAACAAGATCCGTCTTAGGTTTCATCCTCCTCAGGTATCTGAGGGTTTAGTTCACAATAACAAAAGAATACATCTTAGAAGAAAAGATAAAACAAAACATAAGAAAAACCCTAAAACCCCCTGAAGGAATTGAAGAGAAGATCTTCCGTCTTGAGTATGACTCCGGCTTCTTGAGATGAATCAACTAGCTTTCTTCGAGTAAATCCCACGATTCTGACCTCTCCGGCTTGGCTCCTTGGCCTAGCTGGACGCCCCCTGAAGGTTGGCCTTTAGGGTGTTTATATAGGCTTTTGGAATGTGTTTCTTTGCCTCTAAGTACCCTAATCCGAATACAATTCTTCTTTTCCACGGCAGGGACACGCCCATGGCACACGCCCGTGTAAGTCGAGTTGTAGGCCGTGTTCGAGCCTGCTAAGGAGGCACGGTCGTGTGGTGAAACCCCGGGCCATGTCGATTTCTCACTTTGGCCCATTTGGCCTGTTTTCGATCCGTTTCTCGTTCTTTTCATCCTCTTATGCTCTCTTGAGTATAAAACATGAAATTAAAGGATTAAGAGCACCAAATTCCATAATTCAAGGGATAAACCATCCAAAAGCATGCTAAATGTGGGATTAAAATATGTTACTATTACGGTTTATCAAAACTCATAAGAGTTTAGAATAGGAAGCTCATTGAGCTTAACAGGTAACTCCAAATAATTATTATTAGGGAGCTCCGGATAGCCATATAACAGGATGTTCAAGCGAGCCATGTTAGGAAACTCACAAAGAGCCTATATCAGGACTCTCATAAAGAGCTGCGTTTGTGTCCGCAATATATGCAGGATCATAACTGATCATATAACAGGATGCTTACAAAGAGTTGCGATAGTCCGCAACACATGCAGGATCACTACCAATTAGGATGCTCGTAGGAACCATGTATCAGAAAGCTCGAGAGGGCTTACAACAGGATGCTCATAAGAGCTATGGTGTGTCCGCAACATATGCAAGACCACAACCAATCGGGAAATCATGTATCCATCGAATTCCACTATTCAAACGGGACTTATCATGTATCGGGATTTTTCGGATATAAGATTTATTTCATATTCATGACAATGATACAATTCACATACATATTATTCAATTTAAAACATATAAATACACAATTTAGTTACACGAACTTACCTCGTCACTTGTTCGTATACAAAAATCTACTAATCCGACACTTTTTCTTTTCCTTGATCTAACTTCATATTTGAGTTATCCGGATCTAAATAAATGAATTTAACGTCAATTTAATCCATTTCATATTCAATTTAATTCAATTCACATCCTAGGCAAAATTACCATTTTTCCTCTATACTTTTCATAAATGACGATTTCGTCCCTAGGCTCAGAAAATGAAATTCATGCAATTTAATCCTTATTCGAAGCCTATCCGATTTTTACATATAACATTTACAGCACATATATTTCGTAAAAATTAGAAATTTTCCATGAATTTTACATCTTTACAATTTAGTCCCTAAATCACAATTTCGTGAAAATTCACTTTACAAAAGTTATTTATCTATCAACAACCTTTCATTTTCTACCATAAATTTCAAATTTTCAGCATATTCATCCATGGAAAAATTTTAATACTTTAATATCTTTTCAAATTGATCCCCAAAATAGATAGATTAGGTTATTCCGATCTAAAAAAATATAAAAATTACTAAAAAAGGGACAAGATTACTTACCCAATTAAGCTTGCTTGATTTTGTTTCTCTTTCCTAGGGTTTCCATAAAATTTGGGGAAGAAGATGATATAAAATGATTATATTTGATATTTATTTTATTTATCATCTTTTATTTATTTCAATTTCCAATTTAGTCCTTTTCTTTTTCAAATTTTCCATGGTTAAATCATCAAAAATATCTACTAACTTTTTTTAATGGTCTAATTGACATATAAGGACCTTAAGTTTTGAATTCCATAGCTATTGAACTCAACTTTTTCATTTTATGCAATTTGGTCCTTTCTATTATTAAACATGAAATTGGCAAAATTTTCTTATCGAAATTTTCATACGTCTTTCCTATCATGATGCAGACCATGCAATAATTTTAAAATAAATTTTCTTTCTGACTCGAATTTGTGGTCTCGAAACCACTGTTCCAATTTCACTGAAAACGAGTTGTTACATTGTGGCATGTATACAAGTATTTTGGTATGTACCTTGATGTATAGGATGTTTTGATGAGTTTGGTAACTTGTGATGTTTTGGTGTTTTGAATTCATATATAGAGATGAATATATATGCATTTCATGCTTGATGATGTGATAATTTATAACTATATGAATGTCATATGAAAATGGTATTGAACTTGGTTTGTGGTGATTTGGATGTTGATATTGGTATGTGATTTAGAAACGCTTGAATTGGCATTTTTGCTGCCTAGTTGAATTGGTACATTTTAATTGATGTGCTTGGAATATGTATGGCATTTAAATTGGCATGTTTCAAGATGGTTTAATATAGGTAAAGACTTTGTATTTGGGTAATTTGGTTCATATGTATGCCATGACAGTGGAATGTTAAATCTAATGGTTGAATAGGTAATGAAAGTTGTTAAGAAGTTAAATGTGGTTATTTGAACTTGATTGATATGTTCTTGGAGTGTTTTGATTTAAGTGAAGTTAGTAATTGGTGTATACATTTATGGGTTGGGTTGGAAACTTTGTAATAGGTACCAAATTGCACATTTTTACCAAAAACAGGGATCTCGTCCTGACGACCAATTCACCTCGTCGCAACATCGGCCGATAGTGAGTCATGTCGTGACATCAAGTGACCTAAGGTCACTACGTGACAATCTGTTTGGAGGCGTCATGATGTACGGAAGATGACGTCACGACATTGGCCCTAAATTTCTAAAACTTTGCAATTTGATCTTGTTTCGTGCTCAATTTGACAAATAAACTTTCATAAGCTCGAATAAGACCCGAAAATGAGGTATTATTATAATTTAATAATGATTGATTTCGAATGCATGTGGAAATGGTTATTTTATTGTGAACCTGATTGTAGTTGCTCTAGTAATGAATATAACATCCTATAGCTCGAACCCAATGATCGGGTCGAGTGAGGGGTGTTACAACTTCTAAGAGGTAAGACTCTTGCACGTGTCTCATATGCTCGAGGACACTAAATTAGATCCTGCACTTATCAACGCTTTGGTGGAAAGATGAAGACCCGAGACACACATATTTCATCTTTCGTGTGGTGAATGTACAATTACACTCGAGGATGTAGCTTTACAACTCAGTTTACCGATGGATGGACAGTCTTTATGGGGGGGCAATGGGTGTTAGTAATTGGAGCGCAATTTGCTAGCAACTATTAGGCAAGGTGCCGAACAAGTTTAGTGATAGCCAGATAGAGATGAAATTGTTGGAAGACAATTTCAATTATATAAAAAACTTTGCGAGTGTCGTTGAACGAGAATAATATGCTCGAGCATTTATCCTGAGGTTAATCGAGAGTCTTCTAATGCCCGAAAAATCTCAAAATCTGGTACATTTAAGGTGGCTACTACAACTTGTCGACTTGAAAGAAGCAAGACAACTCAGTTGGAGATCAGTTTTATTGGCGACATTGTACTGAGAGATGTGTCGGGTGATGAAACCATAAAAAGTTAAAATATATGATTACATACTCTTTCTTTAATCATGGGTATGTTACCGGCTACCATTTATACGCCATTGAGTAAATGCCTCTATATATTCCCACTTGAAATAAGGTAAAATTAATTTGATAATATAATTATCATAATATTTTTTCATTATTATATTTTTGAAATAACATATTATTTGAATAAGTGGAACAATGAGGCGAGTCATATGGGTATAGCGGACGAGCTCGAAGATATTCAGGTATTATTAGATCAACGATTGGGACCCGATGTTAGTTTTTTAATTTTTAAATTATATAATATTTACGTAAAGATTTGAAATTTAATATTAGGAATTTAATAAAATTTATAATTTCGTACTATAGTTTGAATGGAGGCCATACACTGATACAAGAATTTTAGAATGCATCCCGATCGAATTTTTGTCCAATCGCAATATCTGGCACGTCAATGTGCCATTGATAGTTTTTGTGACAGTCGAGATGCACGAAACCAATTAAGTGATGCACCAGTTCGGGTTTAGGTAAAGTATTCAGTTGTCACACCAGGACATTGAAAAAATGCACAAGATTGACTTGCGGTGGAGAACCAATGAAGATTTGGTGAAATTCCATGCCAAATATATCTACATTTGGGAGCATAGATACGATTTCATTCCTATGCGCTAACCAATTCTTCCATCTGGATTACATGACATGGTTTAGAATTCACGGTAAGCCATATCTACTACTGGAGGAGGAAAAGAGTAGGCAATGTCATCGTAGGAGGCCAAGATGACCCCATATGGATCCTAGGTTAGGAGTACATGCATCGATGGAGTCATCATTAGCTCCAACCCCATATGAGGCATCTTTGGGTACACCACCTCTATCCCCAGCACCATATTACACGCCAATGCCGACAACAGCACTGAAGTATCCGCCATCTCTGACAATTCCAATATTTTATCTGCAATCAAGTTATGCAACACCATACACTTATCTTCCGGTAGTGTCGTAAACATTCCCAGCCTCATTATTCTACTGAGGTGGCTCATCTTCGTAACCATCTGTTACTACAACGGACGATATATGATGGCAACCTAGGACAACATGACATTCAAGCACGATGGAATGAGATGAAGATGAAGATGGAGATGGAGATGAAGGTGGAGGTGAATTTAATATCCCAGAATAGGTCCTAGGTGTTTGAGGCATGGCGAGTTGGTATATTCCAGTAGGCTTGGCGAACAAAGGTTCACCAGAAGGCTTAGTGAGCAAGGGTTTGCTAGAAGGCTTGGTGAGCAGGGGGTTCGCCAGAAAGCCTAGCGAGCTGGGGTCGACAATGGGCCTAGCGAGCTGTGATTTCTGTTTTGGGCCAAAAGTCAAAAGTAGGAGTAGTCAAAGGGTAAGTATACCAAAATTAGGAATTCAACTTACTTTTCTCTTCTTAAAACGATTAATGCACATAACTCTTTCCTACTTCTACTGCGACTAGGTATCCTAACAACATTAAAACATTTAGTGTTTATAAATTAAGCGCTTTTCTTAAAAAAATCATCTTCTTTTGAATGAAAAAATTCTCTCAAATTCTTTCATCGATTATCTTGTTGTTAAGTTTCTATGAAATCCAGAACCCAGAACTTAGCTATTAGAAATTAAGGTAAGACTATGTTTCTTTAGAACTCTTAAGAAGTTTCGTAACAAAAGAAACTAGGTTTGCCAAAAGACTAGCATGTGCGAACCTAGGTACGCTTGTGTTTATGTGTGAGTTTTAATGTGTTTTGTCTGTTAGTGGCTTGTGTATTTTTGTGAAATTAAGAACCTGACAGAATCGTCTACAAGCAAAGACAAGGAAAAAGCGAAGCTTGTTTAAAGTTTTAGCAAATTGGTGAGTGTTTAGGGATCGCCACATGTATGTGTGAACCATAAAGTAAACCAAGAGCTTAGTTTTTATTCTAAGTTCCGAGAGTAAGTTTTTTTTAAAACTCTATTTTGTGATTATATATGTGTTTTTATGAACAGTGATATGCGAGCTTTATATTGCAAGCTCAATATGAATAGTGCTCTACGAGCTCCTTATGATTTGCGAGCTTTATGTTTTAAGTATATGTTTGGACACTATAATATTTTGAAACCGTTGGATATAATGGCATGCCATAGAATTGTGAGTACTCACCTTATGTTTTGTGTTTTGGGCAAAAGGCCCTAGAACAGGTTAGAGAGATAATGGAATGTCGAGCTAAGCTCCATTCAATTGGACATGTTGGTGTGTTTAGAGAGTGCTTAGCTTTATGCTACACTTATGAGACATGTTAAGACTCATTGAGTCATTCTGAGGCGTTATAAGGAGATCCACTTATCCAATAGGAAAGAACATGTGAATAAGATTATAATTTCTGAAATATTGTGTTTAACTGTTTTTAAGCCATCTGATAGTAAGTGTCTACGAACCAAGTTTCACGTAAGTATGGCGAACCCAGTTCACAGCTCTGTAACCTTGCCAAAGCTTTTGTTTAAACTTATGTTTTGTGCGTGCTGTGTGATTATTCTTTCCTGCATATTCATTAAGTTTGCAAGAGCTCACACATTCCTTTCTAAACACTGCAGATAGTTAGATCGCACGGTGAGTAATAGCAAGGCGAGTGATCTAGGCAAAGCACAAATACTAAGAAGGTGAAACAAGCGAACTCTGAACTAAAGGCAATGTGGGAATCTGCTTGGGCTTAGAGTACTGTTGACCTCGCCAATTATTCTAGGACTTAGTTATTTTTATGATTTCTTTATGTTTTTATTTACGGACCGATAATACTTTATAAACACATATAAATTTTAAGAATATGAACGTAGTCCAGGATTGTTTAATTTTTTCTTAATTTTACAAGTTCCTATTTAAGCAATTAATTTCTAAACATAATGTTCGCCATATGCTATAACCTGAAATATTCTAATCTGACAAACTTATGTAAAGTTCGCCAAATTTTCTGCGAAATGATAGGGTTGCCGAATTATGCCAAGTACGAACCGTAGCGATTAGCAAACTACTATCTACAAACCTTTAGTGAGTTTTGATAAACTGTATAGGAAGAACCCTGCGAATTGTGTTCGCAGTATCTAAGTACTTAAGAGGTGGTTCGCGAGACTTACCCTGTTTAAAGAGTCTTAACCTACGAAGACTTAGAATGCGCGAGCTAAGCAAGGGTGCAAACCCCAATGTCAGGTCAATGAACAACCATATATTATTTTGCAAACTTAGGGTTCGCCTGTTCTTAATTCCTTTCTTCAATTATTTATGACTTCAAGAAAAGTGTAAGTTAGGTCCTCGTAAGCGAAGTAGGTTCGCATGTTATTACCGTTGCATATCATGAAGCAAGTGAAGTGAGTTTACGAGCTTGTGCTTTCTTAAACCCATACATGTTGTTTTATTTTAACTTGTGGTGTGTTGGAGGTTAGGTTGGGTGGTAATAGGGAGTCACTTAGGTGGCTAATGTTGTGTTCCATAGCTCGGGTTCGGTGATCAGACCGAGTATAAGGTGTTATAGTGAAGATAAATATGAAGAAGATGAGGAGCTGGAACCCCAACTACAGAGAAATCCTAGCATACATTCGGGTCAATAACGCCGATGATTTTTTTTTAATTTTTCCATGTAAACCATCATTTACTTTGTTAAATTTTAATTTGTATTGTATTAAAATTTTCCATCCATAACGTACTTATTCCAATTATATAAGAAAATTTGTTCTATTGTATTTTACATCAATAATATACTCATTTACAACCTATGAAAAAAATTAAAAAATTGTTTGTATTGTCTTTTATTGTATTTCATATCAATAATATACTCATTTACAATCTACGAAAAAAATAAAAACATTGTTTGTATTGTATTCTATTGCATCGAATATCAATAATATATACTTGTTTACAATCTATGAAAAAGAATAAAAAAAATTGTTTATATTGTATTCTACTATATTTTACATAAATAATATATTAATATTTATAATTTACCAAAAAATAGAAGCTATGAAGAAAATTAACAAATTATTTGTTTGTTTGTTTCTTTTTGTATTTCTATAAAAAATAAATATTTTAATTAGATCTTGTTCTCAATGTTGTCCCCAAGTGTGCACATGTTGGCTTAGTATGCCCTGGGTTCCTACAATAACTCCATAACCTCATCATCTCCCGAATATTCATATTGTCGTGTATTTGAGTAGAATTTGGCCGACCTTTTGGCTAGCGACGCAACATAATATTCGGTACAAACTCGAAAGGGGCACTCAAGACAGATTGCCATATACTTTCATTTGGGATCGATAGGAATTCAGATTTATATATGCGCTTTAGTTTATACGTCGTCAACATAGCTCATGCAGTCCAGACATGCCGAGGCACATGCAACAATTGTATGTGTGCTGTTGGAAAAAATCCGATTTGAAAACAGATTTCTTGCACAACAGAAAATTAAAATTCTGAAAACCAACCCAGTTTGTGATATTTATAGCAATAAATCCTAGACCGAAATCGTACCTCTGTTTTCGAATAGACGGATCATTTTCGTTCTCGACTTTTAACCATACAATCTTCTGCGCTATTCTCGTACCACAAATTGCTTCAAGTATGGGCTCGAATAAAACGAATCAAACATAGAAACTAGTAATAATTTTCTTTTCTTTTTGGGTGAAAACAAAAGTTCTCTCTTCAAAATAGAAACCGGTAGAATCGTTATTTTAGAAAATATATTTAATTCTTAGAGAAGAAAAATCTCTCTATTTTCGGGCTGAATAACAATATTTGAAAGTTGCGTGTTATAACAGCCTGATTTTTAGTGGTGTCGGAAAAAGTGATTCGGGATCACTAAATCCGACAAGTGAGTTCAAAAATTTAATAAATTAATATATTAGTCAAGTGTGATTTTAGAAGTATTTTTGAATTAGTGAATTTTGTGATTTAAAAGAATTTATTAGGTAAATTGGGTCGAAAATGAGGTATCGAGACCTCGAATTTATAAACCGAGCCATAAATATTTTTAGAAATATTTATGGAGTGTCATTGAGTTAGTATTAAAGTTTCGTTAGAAAATTTTAACGTTTTGATAGTTAATTAATTAAAAAGGATTAAATTGTAAAAAGGTGCAAAAACTTGTTAGAGTGATTAAATAGCTTAAGTGTCTAATAAGGAAGGATTTAAAAGGAAATTAGACCCAAAATATATGGGCTGGACGGTATGGGCAAAGAAAATAAGCAAGGAAATAATGTGAACAAGGTGCAAAATTGGAAAACAAGTAAAATTAATAGTTAAAATTGAATTTTCATGAGAAATCTAGATATTTTCTTCATTTTTCTTCAGAAAAACGCCATGGGAGATCTCCAAGAACTGGTTTCTCATATTTTTGGCACCATGTGAGTTTATTTCTTGCTCTTTTCTTATAATTTTTGTGTTTTTAAGACTTTTGCAATTAGGTCCAAATATCTAATTCATTAGTTTTTGATTTTATGGGTAATCTTGGAAGTTACCATTGATTAGTGATGGATATTTATGATGAATTAACATGGAATTGAAGTTTTAATTTTTTATATGATAATTTTATCAAGTAATTTCAATAGAAATTGATTTTAGGACCTAATTGTGAAAAAGTTAAGAATTAGGGTTTGGTATTAAAATTCTGAATATTAATGGCTGTATGGTAACCTAAAATAATTAGGTAAATTTTCAATTGAGAAGAATTAGCTCAATTGATGGGTTAATTGCACAGGGACTAAATTGTAAAAATGGTAAAATTTGGGGTAAAAGTGTATTTCAAAAATTAAAGGGTATAAATTGTAAAGTGAATTAGAAATGAAATAGATGCTAATGAATGAGTAAATTTATATTATAGATCAAGAAGCCGAAGATAAACGGGGAAAGGAGAAATTAATAGACTAGTCCCTGAATTTCTACAAATTTTACAAATAGGCCCAGGTAAGTTCGTATGATCAAATTTTGATATTTATATTGTGTTGATGCATGATATTATGTATTTGTTTATATTATATGTTAAAAAACATGAAAAATTTATAAATATGAATGGTTAACAAAATAAATACATACGAAATTCATGAGAATAACGGTATAGGGAATATTGATTGTTATTGAATTGAATGTATGTGGAATAGTGATATTTGATATTGGATATATTGAAACGGATAGATTTAATAAGTGATGAATTTATTGAAATTATATTGATTGAGTTGGTATATATATATATATATATTGATTATATTGACTGACTGAATTGAAATAAATATTGATTGTTATTGAAAAGTGAATTGAATTGTATTGAATTATGAATATATTTGATTAATTGAAATGTGTATTGATTGGAAACTAAAAAGTGATTTGGAAACCCTATTAACTAGTCGGGCTAAGTCGGATATAGTTGGCATGCCATAGGATTGGAAGTGTTCAGGGTTACTTTGACTTTGAGTCGATGAGACACTGGGTGTCATTATATTACTTCAGATAGATTCGATGAGGTACTGGGTACCAACTTACTTCGGCATGGCCGATGAGACACTGGGTTTCAACTTATTGCTTCGAACTATCCGATGAGGCACTGAGTGCCGTACTGGTGTGTTTTGGTTGGATCCGTGTATCCGTCCGAGTCCGAGTCCGAGTCATGTTAATAGGGGTAAACAAATGATTTAGCCAATTGATTGATATTGAGTGATATTGAATATGGATTGGAATGGACAATGAAATGAAATATGCAATTGAAATGCATGAAATTGCGTGAATCATGGATTCATGAAATGGATATTGATATTGAAATTGAATTGTGTATCCTAATGAGAAAAGCTATTGAATAGCAATTATGAGATTGAAATAGTACGATATGAGAATTAAAAGTGTTATGAATGGTATATTTATGAAATTATATATAAAATACTCGGTATTGATATATATAATTGATATATATTGAAACGTGTCTTGGAAAATGATATTTACTTGATATATATTGAAATGTGACATGAGAATGCTATTTATTTAATATATATTGAAAAGTGACATATAAATATGTGTTTAACTTTAATATGTTGATATAAGAAGATTATGTATATGATGATGAGTATTAAACCCAAGTGTGATATGTCGAGAAAATAAGCTTATCAATATTGAATTTATATGTAAGATGTGTTAGTACGCTAACTATTGTTGTTGCTTGATGATTAGGCAAGTGCCAAGCTATTGATTGAATAATGATATGTTTATTTGTTTGAAGCACTGAAATAGTAAGTATTTAAGTGGAAATAAATTAGTATTCATGAAAGAATGGTAATATTTAGATTATGCAATTTCTTATCGAATGATTTTTTATGTGTCCAATTAGAACAATGCTTTCGTTAAATGCATTAATTTGTAATCGTGATTGAATGACATGCAATATGGAATAAGTGCGGAAGAGTTAAAGTTATATAAAAATTTACTAAGCTTGAGGGTATATGTTTATGTGTGATACTATGGATTAGTTCACCTCGTGAATTAGTGAGAATAGTTTATAAGTATTACGGTAATAATATTGGGTTATTTTTTATATGTAAAGTTTTATAATTGAAATATATTATTATGGTTAAAGATGATACGAACTTACTAAGCAATCATTGCTTATGTAATTATTTTATTTTTTTTACCTTACAGATTATCGGAAGCTCGAACGGGTTGGAAGCATATCGGAGCTATATCACACTATCCATTGGTTCTATAGGTAATTATGGATGACTTATTTCTGGTTATAATGGCATGTATAGGTTATTTTGATTGAAATTAGTCATGTAATTGCCTTGAGTTTTGGTATTGTGATAATTCCATGATTGTCTTATAATGTTGAGGTGATTGAATGATGATAGGTAAAGTAATAGTTGAAGGTGGAATATTAGGATGATGCATGAAGGGTTAGAAATAGGCGAATTTGGGTTGAAAATGGCATAATTTTAAAATTGGTCTTAAGTGGTACTTCTTGGATTGTTTCGTTAATAAGTGTAGAATACTTATGATGTTACATTAGTTAGGCTCTTAAAAAGTCTAATTGATATGTTTTGAGTGTGTTAATTGTGTCTTGAAGTGATTGAACGAATGGTTTTTGAGTTGTTTTGTAACATCCTAAAAATATGAGTATCGATATGTTGCATGTTTTGGTGTTTAGCTTGTGAATGATTAAATTTGTGTGCTTAATATAGTCTTGAGAAGGCATGGGATTATTTGGAATTAGAATAAATTTTAGTAATGAGTACTTTATTGAAGTGGAACAAGTGACCACGATGCTTAAGGTAATTAAATGGCAAAAACTAGCATAAGATGAACTAGTAGCAAGGTGGAATAGGCGCCATGAGTGTTGCTTGAGGAAGAGGTTCGAATCCCATGGATAGCATTTTGGTGACATTTATTTTTGCTCTTTCTTAGCAAGTGTCGCCAAGCTCTATTCTTGGTAAGGATGGACTAATTCTTTTATGGTAAGGTGGCTAAAGGTTATGGCAAACATGAATTTAGGGATAGAATTTGCTTGATTTTGGGGATAGGATTTCAAAACTTTTGGAAGGTGGAGGAACATAAGGCACCTCTTAAGGGTGAGTGTTTTGGAAAGGTATGATGGCCAAGTTTGACCATGTATGTGGACGGCATAGGGGGCTAAGGGGGATGGCCGGTTTTGGTGCTAGCTTAGTAGGATTAGGTGCTAAATGAGCACATCTTTCATTTGGTTATTTTGGGTGCTTTTCTTAAAAAAATTTCTCCATTTTTCCCTCTCCCTAGCCGAATGTGCCATAAGCTTTAGGGAAGCAATTGTTTCTTTTGGCCATTTCTTTCTTTTACCATTTCGGTCTTAGGATTGATTATTCTCCAAATCTTTTTCTTCCCTTTGTGACCGAAACCATATAACCATCTAGGACCATTTCTTTTCTTCTCTTTTTCCTCTTCATTGCCGAATGCATATTGGTTTCAAAGTTTCTTCTTGGTTCATCTTCCATCCTTGAGAACCTAAATACAAACCTCTCATCTCCATTTTTTTTCTTTTCTTTTTACTTCTCACAAAAGACTCACAAACATTTCTTTCTTCCAAAAATTTTCCACTATGGCCGAATGTTGATGACAATCTCCTTAGCCTAATCCTTCTCTCCACATCTATTCACTTCTCAATCATTCTTTTTATTCATACCTTGATCAATCGTGGTGTAGTGGAGTGTCGATCATTTCTTCATCGATAGTTGATCTTAGTCATCATAAGAACGTGTGGAAAAGGATTTCATCATTCAAGGTAAGGGATTCATTTTATTTCAAAGGGGGTTCTATGTTATTTTTTTATTTGGCTTATGATGGTATTGATTAATCGATTCTATCATAAGGACCCTATTAATCGACTCTCTTTTTGTGAACGTAAGAACTTTGTGGCAATCAAGATAGGGACAAAAAGGGTTGTTAATAGCGTTTGGAAGAGGGGTGGTTCTGCTATTCCCCCTAAATTCAAACGAAAGACTGTTTCAGCAATCCAAGATTTTCCACTGGGTTGTGGACCCTCATCCGGCGAAAATCAATTATTTGAATTCATTTGTACTCCTGAGCCTTTAACTATTCGTGGTTCTTCATCGGGTTATGAACTATCGATCGAGGAGAAATCACAAATAGCTATTGTTCGAGATTCCGAGGGTATCGACGAGTGGGAAAGTATAGTACTCACCGTAATCAGGTGTGTAACTTCACACTTATCTCATGGGTTATACTATGCCGTAAGTATTCGATTAAAAATCGTAAAGTCGGTAAAATTGGAAAATACGGTTTATTAGCAGTTTTGGTGTGAAAGCATGAAAACAGTATTAAAGTTGTGAAAATTTCGAATTTGCCCTTAATAAGCTATATTGTTAAAAAGTGATATTTTTGGCCTTATGAATTATTTTTGATAAATTGGCCAAGTGAGAAAATTGTGAAAAGGGCCTCATGTGTATATATGGGCCAAAACTACTAGATCGATATAAGGGCCAAAATTGCTAGATCGTTAAATTGGTTAAATTGTTATTTTGACTAATGGGCCAAGTTGATAACTTGTAATACGGGTTTTTTTTTGTTTTGTTGACATTTACCTTATGAATATATTGTGATGCATTCTATATATATACATGACTGCATGGGTTGGGATAATTGACGAAGAGAAGAAAGGCTTGTTGCCAAAATCTAGTTCGATGTCACTGTCACAATCTAGTTCGGTGACTCTGTCACAATCTAGTTCTGTGGCTCTGCCACAAATATTTTAAATGGCTTAATGCCTGTGATTGGTGTGTTGGCGGGGTGGGTTGACTTGATCCCCACAGGTGTGATGGTTGGTACGGGTGGTGTGTAGCGGATGGAAATTAGGCTTGGTTGGGAATTGCATATCACATGCATTTTTTTATATTTGATTTATATATTGTATTTTGTAAATGGACTCAAGCCCAATTTAATGCTTAAAAGGATTTGGCCCATGGACACGGTAAGTGGGTTACATATTGAGTTCTAAGTAACTCACCTGCTTTTTCTTACCCTTCTCGGGTAATAATAATTGATGGAGGCTTGGGCCGGGGATGACTTCGTGTGGAGGCCATACTACGAATGATGGGTTTTTATAAACTTGAACTTCTTTTTAATATTTTTATTTTTATTTAAGTACTATTTTGATTGCGATGTAATAAGGCCTCTGGTATTATTTTATGGATTTTTATTCGTGGATGGAATTTTAATATGGTTTAGTTACTTAAATGGAAATTTGTTTAAATTTTATAAATGATTTCTTAAACTTGCGTATAAAAAAAGAAATTAAAAAAAAAGGATTTTCTTAAATATCACTTAATCCAAAATATTTTGTGAAAACTCTTTTATAAGTTTAAGATTTCCACCAATTATTTCTCTGAAAATCAAATTGTAAATTCTTATGTTTTAAAATTATGGTTTTCAAATAAATCTCGGTTTATGATAAATTCCATTTTTCAAAATCGTTTTGAAGAATTGTTTTCATTAAAAGCAAAGTGATGACTAGATGTAAGTTCGAATTGTGTGGCATGCCAAGTCCGGTCTTAACGCATAGGCCAGTTTGGGGTGTTACATTTTATGGTATCGAGCCGCTTTCAAAAAATGGTGTGGTTTGGGTTCAACAAATTTTTTTTTTTTTAAAAACTGTTTTAATTTCTAGACTTTATGTTTTAAAGGTAGTATGGCACCACGAGCATCCGGCACCAAGCCAAGTAAGTATTTGTATATTAAATGTTTATTATTGTGATATGAACATAGGAACACTCTAGAAATTCTAGTTTTAGGTGTCAAAAACGGTAGAGATTGAGACTATAGGACGTGATTGCGAAAACAACTTTACCTCTTATATCTCATAAAATATCGTTAATAAACACTGAAGTAGTTTTCTGATTCATAAAACTTGTAATCAGATTAAATCGAATTAGTCATTATGAGCACTAGAGGACGTGGTCGTGGACGTGGTAGATGTGGCCGTGGTAGAGGACGAGGTGCTAGAGATGCAATCAAGCCCGCGGGTCATATGCAGGAAATGGATGCACCCGCTTCACTCGGGAGTGAGATGGATCACATGACCATTCGAGAGAGGACAATGCTTTGACTCAAGCAATGTTGCGAGTCCTTGAAAGGGTTCTTTGGGACTAGAACTGGTCGAAAGAGTTCGTGGATCAATTTTGGAACGACTTAAATCAAGTGGTGCCGAGGTTTTTAGAGGTGTCTCGGTGTAGCTCCGAATGTTGCGGAATATTGGCTCGAGGTCAGAGAGCGGATTATGGATGATTTGGAGTGCACCGCGAAAGCGAGAAACTAAGAGGAGGCTGTGTCATTGTTAAGGGACGAGGCGTATCAATGGTGGCTTCTTGTTCGAGAAGGTACCGAGGTTGCATTGGTTACTTGGGATTTCTTCAAAGCTACTTTTCAAGGGAAGTACGTCGGGACAAGTTATGTAGATGCCCGGAGGAAGGAATTCCTGAATTTGGTTCAAGGAAATAAGACAGTGGCAGCTTACGAGGCAAAATTTCTTCGTTTGAGCCGATATGCTCGCACAATAGTGCCGATAGATCATGAGCATTTTGTACGCTTTGAAGATAGGCTGAATGATGAGTTACGGGTACTGATAGCCCCACAACAAGTACGGATTTTTGCCGCACTTGTGGAGAAAGCCAAGATAGCCGAAGAGGCTAAGAATTCAGAACGTCAGAACCGGGAAAGAGTCAGAGGCAAGAGGGATTTTAAGTATTCGGGTTCTGCTAAAAGGTTCCAGAAAAGGCCTCGAAATGATGAGCCAGCTCAAGCTAGAGCGCCTGTGGTTACCAATCAAAGTCGGGACTGTGTTGACTGTGGGAAGCGACACCCCGGGGAATGTTAGAGGAAAACTGGTGCTTGCTATAAATGTGGTTCCAAGGATCATCAGTATAAGAATTGCCCTCGATGGTCCGTCACGAATCAGAAGCTCGTAACCACGATGCTCGGCCCCAGAGGTACTCGCACCCACCGGAGGTCGTGGATCGGGTCGCGGTGGTAATGGTAACGGACGTGGTCAAGGTACACCGGGTCGAGGTAATGGCTTCAGAGGTAACGCGGAGGCAAGACAGCTGGGGTTGGTCTATGCGGTTAGGTGTCGGGAAGATGGCGATGCACCTGATGTGATAACTGGTACGTTCTTCATCTTTGATGTACCTGTTACTGCTTTGATAGATATTGGGTCTACCCACTCGTATGTTGCTAGTGCCATATCTGGAAACCTGAACATTAGATCTAAGATTACTGATAGAGAGATGACCGTAATTAGTCCTTTAAGACAGTCGGTAATCTTGAATAAATTATTTAGAGACGTGCCCTTGGAAATTCAAAGAGAAATATTTTTGGCGAATTTGATGGAATTGCCTTTCGGCGAGTTTGATCTTATTTTGGGCATGGATTGGTTGGTGAAGCACCTGGCACAATTGGATTGTGCCGAAAAGCAGATGTCAATAAAGACTATGGATGATGAGGAGGTAGTAATGATAGGCGAGCGAAGGAACTTTTTGGCAAATTTGGTATCTGCTTTGAAGGCAGAGAAGTTGGTGCGGAAAGGGTATGGAGCATTCCTAGCCTTCATTAGTGCTTTGGATGCCAAGGAACTATCGGTGGAAGGTGTGAGACCGGTGAAAGAATTTTCAGATGTCTTTCCCGAAGAACTTAGGGTCTACCTCGGATCGGAAGTAGAATTTAGCATTGAGATTTTGCGGGAACGGCTCCGGTGTCTATTGCTCTTTATAGAATGGCGCGAAGGAGTTAGCGGAGCTTAAAGCTCAAATTCAAGAATTGTTAGATCGGGGATTTATTCGACCGAGTGTGTCCCCGTGGGGAGCATCGGTTTTGTTCGTCAAGAAGAAGGATGGGTTGATGCGTATGTGCATTGATTATAGGCAGTTGAATAAATTGACGATCAAGAATAGGTATCCATTGCCGAGAATTGACGACCTGTTTGATCAATTGAGAGGAGCTTCAGTTTTCTCCAAGATTGATTTAAGATCGGGTTATCATCAACTCAAGGTGAAAGAGGCAGATATTAATAAGACGGCATTCTGAACTCATTATGGACATTATGAGTTTTTGGTTATGCCGTTTGGTTTGACCAATGCACCAGCTGCATTTATGGACATGATGAATCGAGTCTTTCAACCTTATCTAGACCGGTTTGTAGTGGTGTTCATAGATGATATCTTGGTATATTCGAGGAATGAAGAAGAGCATGACTCACATTTGCGCATTGTGTTGCAAATTGTGCGAGATAAGCAACTTTATGCCAAATTTAGTAAATACGAATTTTGGTTGAAGGAAGTGACTTTCTTGGGTCATGTGGTGTCAGCCGAAGGAATAAGAGTTGATCCTCGGAAGGTTGAGGCAGTGTTGGATTGGAAACCGCCGAAGTCAGTGGCTGAGATCCGGAGTTTATTGGGTTTGGCTGGTTACTATAGAAGCTTTGTTGAGGGGTTTTCGTTGATTGCTGCACCTCTAACCAAGTCATTGCGAAAAGGGGGTACCGTATGTGTGGACCGATAAACAGCAAGAAAGTTTTGAGAAATCAAGAAGATTTTGACTAAGCGCCAAGATCTTGATTCACTGAGGTGGAAAAGAGTTTATCGTTCTTGTGATCGATCGTCACACACGGGTTTAGGATGTGTCTTGATGCAAGGTAGAAAAGTGGTGGCTTATGCTTCTCGTCAGTTGAGGCCGCACGAAGTCAACTACCCTACTCATGACTTAGAGTTGGCTGCGGTGGTGTTTGCTTTAAAGATTTGGAGGCACTATCTCTACGATGAGAAGTCGATCATTTATACGGACCATAAGAGTCTTAAGTACCTCCTTACCCAAAAGGAGTTGAACTTGAGACAACGGAGATGGGTGGAGTTGTTAAAGGATTATAACTTCTCAATCGAGTACCATCCTGGAAAGGCTAACGTGGTGGCAGACGCATTGAGTCGTAAGGTAGTATTGGAGTTAAGAGCAATGTTTGCTCATCTCAGTTTGTATGAGGATGGCAGTCTGCTAGCGGAACTTCAGGTGAAGCCATTGTGGTTAGAACAGATCAAGGAAAAGCAGTTATTAGATGAAAAGTTGGGTCCTTTAATGTAACAAGTTGAAAGTGGTATAATAGGGGATTTTGGATTAAACAAGGATGGCGTGCTGTGTTTTCGTGGAAGAGTTTGTATGCCCATGGATTCAGATTTGAGACAAATGATTCTGCGAGAGGTGCATAGTAGCCCTTATGCTATGCACCCCGGAGGAAATAAGATGTATCGAGATCTCCGTGAGCAGTATTGGTGGCCAAGGTTAAAGCGGGAGGTTACTGATTTTGTAGGAAAGTGTTTGACGTGTCAACAAGTGAAGGCGGAACATCAATTACCATCGGGTTTATTGCAACCGGTAAAGATTCCTCTATGGAAATGGGAGCGGATAACGATGGATTTTGTTAGTGGGTTACCCTTAACACCTACTAAGAAAGATTCCGTTTGGTTGGTAGTTGATCGATTGACGAAGATCGCTCATTTTCTACTGTTCGCACGGATTACTCATTTGTAGAAGTTGGCTAAGTTGTATGTATCCGAGATTGTGAGGTTGCATGGGGTACAGTGTCTATCATATCGGACAGGGATCCTAGGTTTACATCGCGGTTTTGGAAAGATTTGCATGAGGCTTTGGGAACAAAGTTAAACTTGAAGACTGGCTTTTCATCCTCGATCGGATGGTCGATCGAATTAGTAATTCAGATTTTGGAAGACATGTTAAGAGGTTGCGTGATTGACTTCAGAGATAGTTGGGAGGATTTTCTACCGTTGGCAGAGTTCGCGTATAATAATAGTTACCAATCCAGTATTCGAATGGCGCCCTATGAAGCGTTATACGGTCGTAAGTGTCGTACCCCTACTTGTTGGACCGAATTGGGGAACGAGCGGTTGTTGGGTCCCGAGTTGATAAGCGAGACGGAAGAGAAGGTAAAGGTGATTGCGCGCGGTTAAAGGAAGCTTCGGATAGACAAAAGTCGTATGCGGATCTGAAGCGTAAGGATATTGAGTTCGGTGGGAGATCAGGTCTTTCTGAAAGTCTCACCTTGGAAGAAATTTTTCAGATTTGGAAGGAAGGGCAAGTTGAGCCCTAGGTTCATTGGACCGCGTGCAGGTGTGTTGAAGCGTGTAGGACCAGTGGCCTATCAGCTTGAATTACCTCCGGAGTTGAGTTAGATTCATAGTGTTTTCCCTGTTTCTATGCTGAGACGTTATAGATCGGATCCATCTCACATAGTACCGGTAGAAGAAGTGGAGTTAAGGCCAGACTTGTCTTTCGAGGAGGAACCAGTGAAAATCTTAGACCGTGATGTTAAGGTGCTAAGAAAGAAGACTGTGTCGCTGGTTAAGGGTCTATGGCGTAATCACGGAGTGGAGGAAGCTACGTGGGAGCCTGAGGACGCAATTCGGCAACAATATCCTCATCTCTTTTAATCAGGTAAATTTCGAGGACGAATTTTTTTTTAAGGAGGGTAGAATTGTAACATCCTAAAAATATGAGTATCGATATGTTGCATGTTTTGGTGTTTAGCTTGTGAATGATTAAATTTGTGTGCTTAATATAGTCTTGAGAAGGCATGGGATTATTTGGAATTAGAATAAATTTTAGTAATTAGTACTTTATTGAAGTGGAACAAGTGACCACGATGCTTAAGGTAATTAAATGGCAAAAACTAGCATAAGATGAACTAGTAGCAAGGTGGAATAGGCGCCATGAGTGTTGCTTGAGGGAAGAGGTTCGAATCCCATTGATAGCATTTTGGTGACATTTATTTTTGCTCTTTCTTAGCAAGTGTCGGCCAAGCTCTATTCTTGGTAAGGATGGACTAATTCTTTTATGGTAAGGTGGCTAAAGGTTATGGCAAACATGAATTTAGGGATAGAATTTGCTTGATTTTGGGGATAGGATTTCAAAACTTTTGGAAGGTGGAGGAACATAAGGCACCTCTTAAGGGTGAGTGTTTTGGAAAGGTATGATGGCCAAGTTTGACCATGTATGTGGACGGCATAGGGGGCTAAGGGGGATGGCCGGTTTTGGTGCTAGCTTAGTAGGATTAGGTGCTAAATGAGCACATCTTTCATTTGGTTATTTTGGGTGCTTTTCTTAAAAATTTTTCTCCATTTTTCCCTCTCCCTAGCCGAATGTGCCATAAGCTTTAGGGAAGCAATTGTTTCTTCTGGCCATTTCTTTCTTTTACCATTTCGGTCTTAGGATTGATTATTCTCCAAATCTTTTTCTTCCCTTTTGTGACCGAAACCATATAACCATCTAGGACCATTTCTTTTCTTCTCTTTTTCCTCTTCATTGCCGAATGCATATTGGTTTCAAAGTTTCTTCTTGGTTCATCTTTCATCCTTGAGAACCGAAATACAAACCTCTCATCTCCATTTTTTTTATTTTCTTTTTACTTCTCACAAAAGACTCACAAACATTTCTCTCTTCCAAAAATTTTCCACTATGGCCGAATGTTGATGACAATCTCTTAGCTTGAATCCTTCTCTCCACATCTATTCACTTCTCAATCATTCTTTTTATTCATACCTTGATCAATCGTGGTGTAGTGGAGTGTCGATCATTTCTTCATCGATAGTCGATCTTAGTCATCATAAGAACGTGTGGAAAAGGATTTCATCATTCAAGGTAAGGGATTCATTTTATTTCGAAGGGGGTTCTATGTTATTTTTTTATTTGGCTTATGATGGTATCGATTAATCGATTCTATCATAAGGACCCTATTAATTGAATCTCTTTTTGTGAACATAAGAACTTCGTGGCAATCAAGATAGGGACAAAAAGGGTTGTTAATAGCGTTTGGAAGAGGGGTGGTTCCGCTATTCCCCCTAAATTCAAACGAAAGGATTGTTTCAAACAATCGAGATTTTCCACAGGGTTGTGGACCCTCATCCGGCGAAAATCAATTATTTGAAGTCATTCGTACTCCTGAGCCTTTGACTGTTCGTGGTTCTTCATCGGGTTATGAACTATCAATCGAGGAGAAATCACAAATAGTTGTTGTTCGAGATTCCGAGGGTATCGACGAGCGGGAAAGTATAGTACTCACCGTAATCAGGTGTGTAACTTCACACTTATCTCATGGGTTATACTATGCCATAAGTATTCGATTAAAAATCGTAAAGTCGGTAAAATTGGAAAATACGGTTTATTAGCACTTTTGGTGTGAAAGCATGAAAACGGTATTAAAGTTGTGAAAATTTCGAATTTGCCCTTAATAAGCTATATTGTTAAAAAGTGATATTTTGGGCCATATGAATTATTTTTGATAAATTGGCCAAGTGAGAAAATTGTGAAAAGGGCCTCATGTGTATATATGGGCCAAAACTGCTAGATCGATATAAGGGCCAAAATTGCTAGATCGTTAAATGGGTTAAATTGTTATTTTGACTAATGGGCCAAGTTGATAACTTGTAATACGGGTTTTTTTTGTTTTGTTGAAATTTACCTTATGAATATATTGTGATGCATTCTATATATATACATGACTGCATGGGTTGGGATAATTGACGAAGAGAAGAAAGGCCTGTTGCCAAAATCTAGTTCGGTGACACTGTCACAATCTAGTTCGGTGACTCTGTCACAATCTAGTTCGGTGGCTCTGCCACAAATATTTTAAATGGCTTAATGCACTGTGATTGGTGTGTTGGCGGGGTGGGTTGACTTGATCCCCACAGCGAGGTGTGATGGTTGGTACGGGTGGTGTGTAGCGGATTGAAATTAGGCTTGGTTGGGAATTGCATATCATATGCATTTTTTATATTTGATTTATATATTGTATTTTGTAAATGGACTCAAGCCCAATTTAATGCTTAAAAGGATTTGGCCCAATGGACACGGTAAGTGGGTTACACATTGAGTTCTAAGTAACTCACCTGTTTTTCTTACCCTTCTCGTGTAATAATAATTGATGGAGGCTTAGTAGGGGATGACTTTCGTGTGGAGGCCATACTACGAATGATGGGTTTTATAAACTTGAACTTCTTTTTAATATTTTTATTTTTATTTAAGTACTATTTTGATTGCGATGTAATAAGGCCTCTGGTATTATTTTATAGATTTTTATTCGTGGATGGAATTTTAATATGGTTTAGTTACTTAAATGAAATTTGTTTAAATTTTATAAATGATTTCTTAAACTTGCGTGATAAAAAAAGAAAAAAAAAAAAAAAAGGATTTTCTTAAATATCACTTAATCCAAAATATTTTGTGAAAACTCTTTTATAAGTTTAAGATTTCCACCAATTATTTCTCTGAAAATCAAATTGTAAATTCTTATGTTTTAAAATTATGGTTTTCAAATAAATCTCGGTTTATGATAAATTCCATTTTTTCAAAATCGTTTTGAAGAATTGTTTTCATTAAAAGCAGTGATGACTAGATGTAAGTTCGAATTGTGTGGCATGCCAAGTCTGGTCTTAACGCATAGGCCGGGTTTGGGGTGTTACATGTTTGATATAAAAAAATTGCAGGGTATGGTAAACTTATTGTTTAAGGCTCATATTGAGTCCACACGGCCAGACACACGGGCGTGTGACTGAATCGTGTGAGACACACAGCTATCACATGGGCGTGTGATTTGGCCCTGTGTCCCCTGCTACTTAAATTTCATGAAACAGAATGTCAGGTATTTCCACACGGGTAGAGGCACGGGCGTGTATCTCAGCCGTGTGAGGCACACGAGGTAGGACATGGCCTGAAACACAGGCATGTCATAGGGTCACATGGCCGTGTCCCTTGGCCACACGGGCGTGTGAGCCCTGCATATAGGAAAAATATTGAAATTTTGCGAAAATTTTCTGAACTTCTGATTGAGTCCCGGTTTGTTCCTAATACATATTTTGGGCCTCGTGGACCCATGAAAAGGACAACATGATTATATTATGATATGAATGCTAAATAAATGTGTAACGTTCATAATTGATATGAAAAGTTTGGTAATACTCCATAACCCTGTTTCGATGACGGATAAGGGTTAGTGTAACATCCTGAATTTTTGGGCCTATGCGTTTAATGGGTGAATATGTTTAATATGTTAATTTAAGTAATAGGGGTCCAAATTGGGCTCAGAATTAGGCAAAGGCCTTAGTTAAATTATTAGATTGGGCATTATAGAGTTAAAAGAGTGGTAATTATGTTTAAAATACCAAAGTGGGCTTGTGGCCCAATCTTAGGAGGTGACGCCACACAAGGGAGTAAGGGGCCCACATTTAAGTTTCATGGAGCCCAATTCTTTTAATTTAAGTTAGCTAAATTTTGGGCATTAGGATTAGGTGGAGTGGATGGCAACAAGGCTAAAATTTAGGGGTTTTAATGTTTAAAATATATGGATAATAAACAGATAAAGGCTATTATTTAGGAATTTATTTTATGTGGATAATAAGTAGATAAAGGCTAAAATTTAGGGATTTTAATGTTTAAAATATGTGGATAATAAGCAGATAAAGGCTATTATTTAGGAATTTATTTTATGTGGATAATAAGTAGATAAAGACTAAAATTTAGGGATTTTAATGATTAAAATATGTGGATAATATGCTGATAAATGAGGGAGGAGTTAGAGATAATTAAGTCTCTTTTAGATGAGCTAGTAGATTAAGATAAAGGAGAAAAGATAGGATTTATCTGCAAGGTTAGGTAAGTGCCAGAAATTTCTATAAATAGGGGAATATCTCTTCAATTTCAAGCATCTCAGGTTTTTCTCTCATTCTTTCTCTTCTTCTCGAGTAAAAGCCGAAAACTCCTAAAGTTCTATCTTCTTCTTCATTCTCTGTAAAAGCCAAAATCTCTAAGCCTATTCCCTCATCTTCACTTTGATTCAAAAGCCGAAACTCTTTTCATTCTTTTTCTTCCTAGCTGAAATCTTCAAGTCTCTTCCTTGTTTTCTTTTCTTCTTCTCTTTTCCTGTCAGAAACCGAAACTCCTCACTCAAGTATTTTAAAAGCCAAAGACACATCAGCCTTCTCTTGTTCATACTTTTTCGAGATTTTTCCTAGAAACCGAAACTCATAGATCTCTAAGTTATAGAATCGTGTTACATTCGGGATTTCAAGGTAAGAGGATTTGTTTATTCATATATATAAAATCGGGTAGAATACTAACTATGGCCGAATATAGGAGAGGCCTATTTTCACATCTTTTCGGCTTTTTGAGCAAAGTTGTAGATCGATTTAGCGAGGGATCGACATTAATCAGGTGTGTAGATCTTTAACACACTACTAATAAATCTGTTTGTATGTCTATTTATAAATGTTATGGGCTAAAAAAGCGGAATGAAATTTGTATAGGCAATCGAATGGAACCCTAAAAGGGTTAGGCAAGGATGCAGTGTACGTAAACATAGAACTCCCTATGTGTATCGAAAAATATATAAGTCTGCATGATGTTTTCTTTATGTATGTATGCATGGGGTGGGAATGATGATATTGAAGGGAAGTGTATGATAGGTCACTTGGTGATCGGTGGTAGAAATCCCACATAATTTAAATGAAAGGTCACATAGTGATCGGTGGCGATGCCACGTTAAATGATTCCTAATTAATAGGAATAGGCGATGCGGTATCGTTTTGGTGTGTAGCGGATGGGGGTTGATTGTAGAAATCCCCAAGGTGTGATGGTTGGTGCGGGATGGTGTGTAGAGGATGGAAACCTAGGATGAGTTGGGTTTTTCATTATTTATTGTTTATCATGTGATTATGATTGATACCTTTATGCATGGGCCATGGCCCATAATGTATTTAATGGGCTCAGTCGTTGTGTGTTTTGAGATTTATACATTGAGTCTTGGTGACTCACGCTTTCCTTTCTCTACTCTTCCGGATGAGCAAGTAGATCATGGACATGGGAGCCGAGACGGACTCGAGGGCCATCAAGCTTTGTTTCTATAAATTATTTTTTTTTTGGGATTTCTTTAAGTATTATTTTATTTTTACTTTGGAATTATCAATGTAATAAGGCCCCATAGTTTTATCCAACTAAGTAGTTTTAATGTTCTGCAACTTATGAGATTATGTCAAAGGTTTAATTATACTTAATACAAGGTTTTATTTTTAAAATGCCGCTTACTTACTTAAATAATGTCTATTTAATTTATGACTTCCAAAACCAACAAGACAAAAGTTTTCAATGTACAAACCGTGACATGCCAGATCTGGTTGAAATGCATGGGCCGGGTTTGGGGTGTTACAGTTAGGGGGTGTTACACGTGTATTGCCCTACTGGTGCCATCTATTTATAGGGAGATGTAACACCCCTTGCCTGACCTAGTCGTCGGGTTCGAGTTACGGAATGTGGCAGCTGTTGCCGGAGAAACTACTGACGAAAATATTGAAATTAGACCATTCAAACATGCAAACATTTAAAAATTTCAGTCATTACATGATCAATAAACTTTCCCGAGACTCAATCGAACATACGAAAACTTAATTGATAATATGTACATGAGATAGGACCGAATTGTGAAATTTCAAAATTTCAGAACATGTACCGATATCCCATGAAAGGTACCGATACCAAAATTAGTTTCGAAGTTTGGAAAATTCACCCTTAAATTAACATGTATCGGTACTAGAATTATGGTACAGATACTCTTTTTATAAGTATCGATACCAAATTCTAGTATCGATACTGTTTTGTGATTCTATTTCTTTTGTAAAAACTTATCAAAAGCCATGTGTATCGATACCTTTGTAAAGTATCAGTACCCTGATGTAAAGTATCGATACTTTATTCCAATATCGATATCGTTTTGAAATTCGATATTTGAAAATTTTACTTAAAAATACTAAGTATTGATACCTTCGCTCGTGGTATTGATACCTCAATGCCAAATATGTCAAAATCTTCCATTCTGGTCCCTTTTGATGCCCAAAACCAAAGTAAACTACAATAATGCTTAAAACACCCTATAAACCTGCAAAAAACCAAATAAAATCTTACCAAATACCACAAATCAATACTTTCTCAATCAACCAAACATTAACATCAACTAAACACTTAGATATGTCATTTTCATCTATAACTTTAATATTATTGAAGCCACATCTTAACTATACCATTTTCAAGATCAAAACACACCAATTCTAACTTGTAAGATTCTCAAACATTCATATTTATATCCTATCCTCATCATAGTCATGCCAATTGACTTTTAAACTTGACATTCGAATAAACATGTGCATACTTTCATATAACCATTAACAACCATAATTTAGCTTTAACCAAGATACATAACAAACCATCATCCAAATTAACACATTTATAATAACATCCTAGTACATGCCACATAACCAAGATTAAAATGAGCCAAAAGACTACCGAATCAGAGGCTGGGTAGTGTGATCTTCGTGGTAATCCAATTGACAAGTTGCGCAAACCGATAATCTATAGAAATGGAAAAATAACTAGGTAAGCATTTCGAATACTTAGTAAGTTCAAAGGTTATAAACAATAACTTACCTCGATATACAATTAATTGTATTAAACTAAATAATGTGACACAATATACTTGACATATCATATTCAATAAATAGGTGAGTTCATCATAAATCGAGTCATATAGAAATTCAACATTCAATAAGCTAATCAACTTAGTACCATTCACATAGAGTTCACATTTCTATACCATATACATTATCGGATCATCATATACCATATGAGCATTAAGCTCGTAACTTGTCATTTTCAATTCTCTTTCCATTTTTCAACTAGCCCGATGAACTCTAGTAAATAAACTCGGATACACGGGTAACTAAACCACACCAAAAAGCACCGTAGTGTTAAACAGAGAGCACATAAGTCTTAAGCAAAGAGTACTGAAGTGCTAAGCAGAGAGAACGAAGTGCTGAGTAGAGAGTACCAAAGTACTGAACAGAGAGCACAAAATTGCTAAACTCATACAAGCGCGTAAATAACCCTATTGGCATGTCAACCGTATCTTAATCGTTTACTAAGTTCACGCGGGCATTAACACTGTGTTCGTAACATTTTAGTCACTGTAGTGTCATCATATACATATCGTCCCAACATAAAACATTTATTTATAATTTAGTCCATGCCTCACCTTTTTGTACCAAATCATAACAAGTTCAAAATTACATTTACACAAACAATTTCATAAATCAAACATATTTAAATTACTATTACATATAATTACACCATATGAACTTGGCAGAAACTGCAATAACAAGATGTCAGGGATAATTCATTCCAATTTATCAATTCCAAATACTTTATAACATGTTATTTTATGCATATGATAGTTTAATTTCATTTTTCAGATGTTCCCTAAAATTTTAATTTTTTTTAATTTAATCCCTAAAATCGAAATTGCTATAAACCTCAAATTTGGGCTTTAATTTTGAAACCGATCTCAATTCCATCCTTCTATAGCCCGCTAATATATAAAATTATAGAAATTTAATATCAATTTTAAAATTTTTATACATTAGTCCCTATGTTCAAAATTAACAACTTTCACTTTACAAATTGGTTCTTTTTTGCTTCTAAGCTTAAAATCTAACAATTTAATACCAAAATATTCAAGAAATCATCAATGGTAACTTTTGAAGACTTTAAAATTTTTTCAAAATAATACATAGGTCAGCTAAATCAAGCTCTTAGAATCTCAAAAACATAAAAAATTACAAGAAAAAGACTAAAAATCACTTACTAATTGAGAGCTTAAGATTGAAAACGTTGGAACCCTTATTCCTTTCTTTTCTTCCGTAAGGAAGAAGATGAATATTCAGTTGTTTTGATTTTTCCTTTTAATTTAATTTATATACTTATATTAACTTTTATTAATTCTACTTAACTTAACTAAACTATAATTAACATTTCTTAATCAAGTTTAATATAAACTAATGAGGACATACATCATTCTCCACTATCTATAAAACAAAAGTGTCTAATCGCTTAATTAGTCCATTGAGTAATTAAAAATTCATAGTGATTGAAATTTTACCACTTTTATGATTTAGTCCTTACACCTTAATTAACTATTCATTCAATAAAATTACTAAACCGAAATTTAATATAATACTATAATATACTCAAAAATTTTAAATAATAATATTCATGGACTTGATCATCATAAAACGGGGTTCTAAAACCACTATTTCTGATATCACTAAAAAACGGGCTATTATATGAGAGAAGATAGAACCCTTGTTGATTTAGAGAAGTTTATTTCAATTAGAAAAAAAAAAAATCCTAGTTCAACTAGGATGTAAGGGGTGACAACCATAGTTAATTGTATTAGGGTTTGTCATCCCCCCTTTATTACATAAGGGGCTTTTGGGCCTCTTCCATATCGGGTCCAATTACAAGTAATTTTCAGGCTTTTAACCCAATACTTCATAATTTGATCCAACCAAATATATGTTTTTCTATTTCCCAAAAATAAACTTCAATATATTTCCAATTAAATAATTTTCTCAACCTAGTTCTGATTCCGTTAAAATCATGACGACTTTACCATAAAAGTGTCGAAACCATTTTTAAGTTTTCATAAAAATGGGGGTCGACTTTAAAAAACAAAAACGGGAGTCGCCACCAATCCTTTTTTGCTTATGTGTGATCGAATCACCTTTTAAAACATTTTATTTCAAAAACATTGATTTTGGCCTACGAAATTTAAGAAAACGGGTTCGGGAGTCGAGTACGTACGAGGAAGGATTAGCACCCTCGTAACGCCCAAAATTGGTACTGGATTGATTAGTTATTGTCCTAATGTCGAAAATTCGAAAAGATTTGAAAACATGATTTCTTTAAAAAAAACTTGAACAATTTGAGTTAAATTTTGAGATTTCTTTGTTCTAAAAGAATACAAACATCACATCCAGCACGTTAGGACATGATATTTTAAACTCTCGTAACAAAAATCATCTCATTATTTACAAAATTTATTAAAAGGATATTTAGTTATTTAGTCAAACGGAGAATCGAAACCAGCACGTTAGGACACTATTCCCCGAATTTCTAAATACAAAACATTGCCTTATTTTTTAAAAAAACTTTTGGATAAGATATTGTAATTTTGCAAAATGTATTTTTATTTTAAACGATGATCCAAGTAAGAATATCACATTAATACATCATCAAGCATAAATACTAAAAGCAATTAATAAGATTACATGATATACTAACATTTCATATTAATATAGACAATTAAAAGGAAAGCAACATAACATAGTAAGTGATACATGTAATAAAAGGACTATGCTAAAGCAATAATAAACCGACAAAAGAACATATATGAATAAATACAAGATATAAATAATCATAGATAATTAAAAATCTATATGAAAGATAAAATTTAAAAATGGATATTAAATTCTACAAACAAGATCAAATATGAGAAGTAAATAAATTAATAATATATTTAAACACTGAATAAATATTATAACAAAACAAAATAAAAAAAATAAAAAAATGATAATTTTTAAAAATTAATATGTATAACAATATAATTTTAAAAAAATTAGAGTATAAAAATATAGGGATACTTATAATAAATATATAATTTAATAATTTAGTATTTATATAAATAAAAATGATAAGTTATGATAAAAACAATTATAAGTAAATAGTATATACAACCTTAAAAGTAAAAAAATATTTATAATACAATAATCATAAAAAACTACATATTTAATATAATCAATATAAATAATATATGTTATACAATATACAAAAATTTTATAAAATATTAATGATAAAACAATTTAAATGCTATATAAAACATAATATAATAATATATAATATAAAAAAATAAAATGTGTAATATAATAACTAATGTGTAAATTTTTTTTTAAAATAATATACAATATATGAATAATATTGAAAAATAACATAATATAAACAATAAATAATAATAATTTAATATATATAATACTAAAATAATAATAAAAAGAACAAAATGAAAATAAAAAGAATAAAAAAATTAAATAAGCAAGGATTAAATTAAAATAATAAAAAAATTTAAGGTTAAAATGCAAAAAGGATGATATTGGAACGCGTGCCAAACTGTAGGGACCTATTGGGCAATTATGCCCTATCTCCTAAACGGCGCCATTCTATTACCATCCTTTAAATAGCCCGAGGAACCCAATTGAAACAGAAACAAACTTTCAGGGCTAATTTGAAAAATAAAAGAAGTGCTTAAATTGGACGAAATTAAAACTAATAAAATTGCGGAGGGACTAAAATGGAAAATTGCCCTTTTATGAAAAACGCGCGGATCCTCCTCAGGTTTTCGGGTCAACGCGCGAATCCCAGCCTTGAACGACGTCGTTTTGTGCTTATTAACTTAAGTAAAAACGACGTCGTTTCTTCATTGCTATATAAGCTAAAAAAGTTAACAAAAAAAATCATTTTAACATTTTCAGAAAAAAAAGGGGCCGAGTTTTATAAACTCTCTCTGTCCTTTGGCCTTCGGCTAGGACTCCGATGAAGGGCCGTCGCACGCGCCTCGGCACGCGCCACCGTATATGGCGGCCGGAGGCCAGCAACCTTGCTTTTTGAATGCGAATCGAAAGGTACTTTTTTTATTTTTTTAAACAGTATTTATATATAAAAATACATAGATCGAAAAGAAAATAAAAAAAAATTAAACAGAATGAAATAACTAAGAAAATCACCTCTGCAATCAAGTTTTCGTATTTTATTTCTCTGTATTTTTGTGAATATTTGTGCGTATATTCGAGTCCCCTTTTATAGATTGTTATTTGGGGTTTTATAGCCCCGAAAATAATGAAAAAAAAAGAAATACAAAGATTCTGTCTCGTTTGCCATTTTGCTGCTTTTTCTTTCCTTTTTGCAGGCGACCGACGAGGATCTCGGTGGTGATCAGGCGCGACTTCGCGCTAATCGCTGCAGCCTTGATCGGGCTAAGGCGATGTTAGTCATGACGCAGCGATGGAAACCTTAGGGTTTCCTGCGTCCGAAAATTGTTTGGGCCATTGGGCCATAGGTTGGGTTAGGGTAGGATTGGGTCTGAGTGTAATTTGGGTTTGGGGTGTAACAGATTGGGTTGTTAATTTGTTTTGGGTATTGGGCTACTGTAATGGATTGGATTTCAGTTTTGTTAAATGGACTTGTAAAATGGACATTTTATTTTTATTATTTTCTTTTTGTTTTCATTCTGGTTTTCACGGGCCCGGGCAAAATAGGCTTATTACAGCTGCCCCACTTTGCTCATTGTCGTGTAACGAGAATAGTGCAAAGACTATAAAAGGACCAATTTTGCTCGATCTTTGCCGAGCCTCGACTTCTTGGTCCTCATCTTATTCAAATGGCTTCCAACTCCACTGCAACTTCAACGGTATTGGAACTTCATCTTGATTTTAATTTTAGAAATAAGTCTGATGGCTTCAATCTGCTTCACTGCAACTTCAGGAAGGCAGTATCTGCTATTTTTAATCTACTCCGCTACAAACTCAGGGATGCCAGACGGGTGTTTTCAATCTGCTTCAATGCAACCTCAGGAAGGCGAGATTGATGTCTTCGATCTGCTTCACTGCAACTTCAGGAATGCCAGATCTGCTATCTTTAGTCCACTCCACTGCAACTTCAGGGAGATAAGACTGATGTCTTTGATCTTCTTCACTACAATCTCAAGAAGGCAAGATCTATTGTCTTTTAGCCTGCTCCACTGCAAACTCAGAGAGATAAAACTATGATCTTCACCCTGCTCCCTTGCTACCTCAGGGAGATAAGGCTGGTGGCTAAAATCTGCTCCCATGCTACCTCGGGAAGATAAGATTCGCCATCTTCGATTTGCTTCACTGCTATATCAGGGAAACAAAATCTACAATCTTTAGTCTGCTCCCTTGCTACCTCAGGAAGATAAGACTAATGGCTTAAATCTACTCCCCTACTACCTCGAGAAGATAAGATTCACTGTCTACAATCTTCAGTCTGCTCCGTTGCTACCTCAGGAAGATAAGACTACAAACTTCAGCCTGCTCCCTTGCTACCTCAGGGAAATAAGGCTAGTGGCTAAAATCTGCTCCCCTGCTACCTCGGGAAGATAAGATTCGTCGTCTTCGATTCGCTCCTTCGCTATCTCGTGGAGACAAGATCTACAATCTTTAGTCTGCGCTCCTTGCTACATCGGGAAGATAAGACTTGTATCTTCAACCTCGCTCACATCAGAATTTCAGTGGAAATAAGGTTGGTGGCTTGAATCGCTCCATTGCTACCTCGGGAAGATAAGATTCTCCAAATTTGATCTCGCTCCACTCATCGCTTAGGAGATAAGATCTCAGTAGGTTCACCGATGTTGCTACACCGTCCTCTGAGGGACATGTCCTGTAGACTCGGTTCCATATGTTTATGCCAAATGACCAGGATGCTATGATCAGAATGAATCAAATGCTTCTAGCCACATATGTTATGAATGCAACATGTCATGAAAATGATTCCTTTTTGAATATTTAAGGATTAGGATGCAATGATCTGAATGAATCAAATGCTCCTAATGAGATGCGCTATGATATATGAATGCAAAAATGTTATGAGTATGATTCCTACTCAAGGTGTCATCACTCGTTTGTTCTTCATCCTTATTCCTCTCGAAACATCAATCATATTCTGCTCAACAAGCTTGCCCCACTGTAATTTCAAAGTCAGCTCCACTTGAAACTTGAGGACATAAGGCTTGTACCATCCTACCATGATTTATAGGAATTGAAACTTTTTCAATCCGTCCTTTCTGCAATTTAAGGGTACATGATTTATTTCAAATTCAATCCATTCCACCACAATTCAGGGGTTCTGAAATTTTCCATCAACTTAGTTTGTCACACCATTCCCCGAATGTTATGAACTGATGACATCGCTTACTTTCATCACATCAACTCATTATTTTGTCCAATTACCATTTGGACAGAGAATTCAGAGAAATAGTCTCCATCTAGACTTTTCTTTCTCAAGTATTTCCAATCCCTATACATGGAAATTCTAAACAATTGTCCTGTTTCAGTTTCTTGTATTATCTAGAAATTTCCAAAGTAATATGTAGAAATTCTTTTGTGAAATTATTAGTTCATCAATCATTATTTCAATGCAACATGCTTATGAATAATGGAAAACAAGTAAATTGATCCTGAGAAGAGTTGAATAAATTATCAAAAGATATTAACTGGGAATATATCTTTGAGAAGAAAAAAATCCAAAGATAGTAAATTAAATATAAATAGGACAAAGGTCAGATGCCCTAGATATCGCAGATTGGGCTTCTATATACAAACTCCATGAAGACTGCTTTGAGCTTAACATGTGTTTAGAAAACCCAAAGTACTTTGTTGATGCCCTGATATGCAACATACTTCATTTCTTGTTGATTCAAGTATAGCAAGACCACTGCATGCACGTTCAGAATTTGACCCGCCCTTTTCGGGTTTTCAACTCAAAACTCCTTTGGTCTCAAGGCGCCCTTTGCGGGTTTTTGCCTAGGCCTCTCCCTTTTTTTTTGAAGGCTCAAAGCGCCCTTTGCGGGTTTTCACCTTGGCCTCTTCTCCTTTTCAAGCAAAATATTTTTTGACTGAATCTGAGTTCACAGGATTGGGTAAGCTTTTCCCATCCATTTCGGTCAGAATCAGTGCACCTCCAGAGAAAGCTTTCTTCACCACATATGGTCATTCCCAATTCGCCATCCATTTTCCTCTGAAATCCTTTTGTATAGGAAGGATCTTTTTCAGTACAAGGTCCCCATCGTGAAACTCTCTTGGGCGGACTTTTTTATCATAGGCTCGCATCATTCATTTTTGGTACATCTGACCGTGACGAATAGCCCTTAGCCTCTTTTCTTTAATCAAGTTCAACTGATCATATCGAGCCTGGATCCATTCGGCTTCATCCAACTTTACTTCTGAAAAAACTCGAAGAGAAGGTATTTCCACTTCAATAGGCAGAACTGCCTCCATCCCATAGACCAATGAGAAAGGAGTTGCCCCAGTAGAGGTTCTGATGGACGTCCGATAAGAATAAAGTGCAAATGGTAATTTCTCATGCCAATCCTTATAAGTCTCAGCCATTTTTCCTACTATCTTCTTGATATTTTTATTGGCCGCTTCCACTGCCCCATTCATTTTTGAACGATACGGAGACGAGTTGTGGTGTTTGATCTTGTATTGACTACAAACTTCCGCTATCATGCTATTGTTTATGTTCAGTGCGTTGTCTGATATGATCCTCTCGGGCATTCCATATCGACAAATGATCTCCTTCTTCAGGAACCCTTTTAACTGCTGACTTAGTAACGCTAGCGTATGAAGCAGCCTCCACCCATTTCTTGAAGTAGTCAATAACCACAAAGATGAATTGATGCCCATTCGAAGCTTTCGGTGAGATCGTCCTAATGACATCCATGCCCCACATGGAAAAAGGCCATGGAGAAGTCATAACATGCAAAGGTGAATGTGGTACGTGAATTTTGTCCCCATAAATCTGACATTTATGGCATCTTTTGGCATAGTTGATACAATCTCCTTTCATAGTAGACCAATAGTATCCAAATCTCATAATTTGTCTAGCCATTGTAAAACCATTAGCATGTGTCCCACAAACACCCTCATGAACTTCTTCAAGGATTTTCCTAGCTTCAACAGCATCAACGCATCTCAATAGTACCTGATCCTTTCTCCTTTTGTACAAGATGTCCCCATCTAAGACATAGTCAGAGGCCAATCTTCTTAATGCCCTTTTATCATTCTCAGTTGCCTGCTCCGGGTATTCACAATTTTTTACATATCACAATATATCATGATAACAAGGGTGGTAATCTTTTTCCTCCTCTTCTATGTTACAAAAATGAGCTGGAACTTCAAAAATACTCATCTGAATAGGTCTCATATCTTCTGGCTTGTTTACTTTGATCATAGAAGCCAAGGTTGCCAAAGCATCTGCCATCTGATTTTCATCACGTGGGAGATAATTAAAAGTGATGTCGTCAAACTCCTTAATCAATCCCAAAACTATCTTTCGATAATCGATCAGTTTGGGATCTCTGGTCTCCCATTCACCTTTAAGCTGGTAAATCACTAGTGCAGAATCTCCATATACCTCTAGCACTCTGATTTTACGCTCTATAGCTGCTCGAATGCCCATGATGCATGCTTCATATTCCGCCATGTTGTTTGTGCAATCAAAATCTAATTTGCATGTGAATGGATAATGATCACCACTAGGGGATACCAAGATTGCTCCAATTCCATTTCCCACAGCATTTGACGCTCCATCAAAATTTAATTTCCATGGATGCTCTTCAGTAGTTGCCACATACATTAGATCTTTGTTGGGGAAATCAAAGCTCAATGGTTCATAATCCTCTAAAGCCCTGCTAGCCAGAAATTCCACTATTGTGCTCCCTTTTATAGCCTTTTGGTTTACGTAGACTATATCAAATTCAGAAAGCAAAATCTGCCACCTTGCCATTCTTCCATTCAGAGCAGTTGACTCCATCATATACTTTAATGGGTCAAGCTTTGAAATTAACCAGGTTGTATGATATAGCATATACTGCCTCAATCTCCGAGTTATCCAAATCAAGGCGCAACACAATTTCTCAATCGACGAATATCTCATTTCACACACAGTGAACTTTTTACTGAGATAGTATATCGCCTTTTCCTTTCTTCCTGACTCATCATGTTGACCAAGCACACATCTCATGGAGTTATTGAACACTATCAAAGGTCTATCTGGATTAGGAGGAGATAGTACTGGGGCATTTGACCGATATTGTTTGACTTTGTCAAAAGCTTTCTGGCACTCATCATCCCATACGCCTTGGTTGTGTTTCTTAAGAAGACAAAATATAGAATCACATTTCTCAGTTAATTGTGAAATAAATCGAGCAATGTAATTCAATCTTCCAAGAAAACCTCGAACTTCATTTTGAGTGTGCGGTGGAGGCAATTCTTGTATAGATTTGACCTTATTTGAGTGATCGTTGCTATCGATAGTCTTAATATTTATATAATGAATGATCTAGCCTAGAAACTAACTATCACCACGATTGAGGCAAGTGCACCTATTGAACAGTAGTATAGCTTAGTGGCAAGACCGGATTGTCAAACCCAAAGGAACCAAAAGTACTAATACTGACTTTCTTTTTATTATTTATCCTAAAGATTAAGGGATGTGTTATTTATTCTAAAATTAACTAACTACTAAGCTAAAGACGCTAAGACGAAGAGAATGAATTTGGGAAATACTTGTGGGAAAAACCAATTGATTAAGACAATACTCAAGGAAGAATCCACCTGGACTTCACTTGTTATTTAAGTCTGAACCAGACGATTTATTCACTTGACTTGATCCGTAGGATTCCCTAATTTATATTAATACCTCTCTCGAGGCTACTAACGTCTAACCCTAGGTTGATTAATTGAAATCTCTTTCTAATTAAAACCCCTAAAATTGCATTAACTCGATCTATGGACTCCCATATTAGGTTTGACCCTAATCCGGCAGATTTTCGTCATCCTATCTCTAGGGTTGCGATCAACTCCGCTTAATTATGCTAGATCTACTCTTAGGCAGGGTCTGTTCCTCCTCTGCCTAAGCACATCAATACTTGAATCAATTTCTTAAAATATCAAAACAAGAATTAAGAACACATAATTAAGAACAAATCAAGTATTTATCATATAGTTCAGAAAACAATAACAAGATCCATCTTAGGTTTCATCCCCCTCAGGTATTTGAGGGGTTTAGTTCATAATAATAAAAGAATACATCTCAGAATAAAATATAAAACAAAATATAAGAAAACCTTAAAACCCCCTGAAAATATTGAAGGAGAGATCCTCCGTCTTGAGTATGATTTCGGCTTCTTGAGATGAATCAACTGGCTTTCTTTGAGTAAATCCCACAATTCTGACCTCTCTGGCTTGGCTCCTTGGCCTAGCTGGACGCCCCCCTAAAGGTTGGCCTTTAGGGTGTTTATATAGGCTTTTGGAATGCCTTTCTTTGCCTCTAAGTACCCTATTCCGAGTGGAATTCATCTTTGTCACGGCAGGGACACGGCCGTGCAACACGCCCGTGTGAATCGAATTCAGGCCGTGGTCAAGCCTGCTAAAGGAGCACGGCCGTGTGTATTGGGCCCAGGTCGTGTTGATTTCTTACTTTGGCCCATTTCCTCTGTTTTCGGCCTGTTTCTCATTCTTTTCATCCTCTGATGCTCTCCTAAGTATAAAACATGAAATAAACGGATTAGGAGTATCAAATTCCATAATTCAAGGGATAAATCATCCAAAAAGTATGCTAAATGTGGGATTAAAATATGTATATATTACGGTTTATCAAATACCCCCAAACTTAAGCATTTGCTTGTCCTCAAGCAAAATTCTCAACTCACAATTAAAATCTAATTTCCTCAATTCATGATTCTCATTAGCAATGTCTCATCATAATTCATAGATAATTCATTCATGGATAATTCAACTCAAAGAGTCCTAAAGATTCAAATAATCTAAGTCATATATTTTTGTAGCATGAAAACATAGGTGTTTCCCCTCATCTAAATAATTACCTCTAATTCAAAATCGACAAGGGTTGACATCCTCACTAAAGATTCACTCAAATCACTAGAAGTGTTTAAGGTTTAGGATAAAACACTCGTAAGTCAAACATGAAAAGTTAATCCCATAGGCTTGCATGAAAATCAAATCTCCACCACTATAATATGAGATGATACACAAATCAAAAGGTCTTTAAAAAGGGTTGTACTTGGGGCTTAAGTAAAGGTGTGGATAAAGGCTGAATTAGAGGGTTAGAATCGAGATTGACTTGACAAATTACCTAACTAGAAACAACGAACTGATAATGATTAATTACATCAATTGAAAACTTGTAATACTAATAGCACGAGCTTCTTTTAAAGATGTGAATTTAACTGTTTTAAGCTCATAGAACATATAACTAATGATGAATAGATTTTCTAACTTTTTTTTAAGAACAAATCAAGTAATAGGAAAGAAGTTTAACAACTGAAATATAGAACGTAGTTAGGCAACTGCTCAAAATCAAATCTCGACAAAAAGGGAGTCAAGGAATGGTGATAACAAATACAGGATGGGTTTTGGGTTAATATTGATGGGTGAGTCAATAAAAGGGTTGTTAAGATTAAAGTGGTTCACTAGGGGTTAATTGTGAGGGTAGGCTTTTAGTGGAGTAAGTGGGTTAAAACTTAAGTGCCTTTTTAATCTCTGTATATCAAATCAAAGGTGTGGTCTCGACATGTATAATCGAAGCAAGTTCTAGAATAACAAATCAATGTTGACACACTCATAATCAATAAAGTGAGCAAGAAAAAGAATATGCTCTAAAAGGCTCAAAATCTCACAAAAAAATTATGGGTTTTTGATGTCAACCTCGCAAATTTCAAACTTCAAGGTAATAATTAAATTTAGGTCAACAACCTAGCAAATTTTTAATTCTAAAAAAATAGACTTATCATGCTTGATTCTCTACTATCTTAAAGTTTAAATCATCAATGTACAATTAACTATGACTTAATCCAAAGCATATCAATAAAAATCATAAATCAAAGGAAATTTCATTTTAATCGTAATATGAGACAATTATTTAAGAACAAGGCCTAATTCAGGGATTTGAGAATAATGCAAAAAGTTAGACACTTTTAAGATTCACCCACCACACTTAAGATGTACATTGCCCTCAATGTACAAAGATAGATATCCACAATGTAGTAAGAAAATCATAAGGTAAGGAGAAGAGTGAAACTTCTTGAATTTTGGGTGGAGTCCAAGGAAAGAAACGAGGGGAATTCGGGCCGAGTTGGAGGAGGCGTTTTTGGTGATATGGTGGCCGCCCACAATTGCTACGCTAGATGAAGAAATTGGGTAGCTCGTGAAGAAAAAGCCAAGAAATAATAAGAGCAATTTAAAATATACTAATTATATATTTAAAGAAAAGAAAGATAAGAGAAAGTAAAATAAAAAGTAAAATAAAATTAAAAGAGAAGATTAATAGACTGAAAAGTCCTTATCGTTAGATGTTTGGCGAGGTGGGTGTGATTTCTAAGGCCGTGGTGTGTGATTCCCAAGCAGCCTTTGGAACCTAAAACCAAGAAACTAAAATAAAATAGAATTATTTAAGCACAAGCGAACTAAATAGAAGGAAAATAAAGGAGAAGAGAGAAGAAAAAGAAAAACTAAGTGGCCTCAAATGTCCTCGGTTTGTCGAGTGAATGAAGCGGCCGGCATGAACTTATAAAGATCAGTCTTCCACATGGAGACTGTGCTCAGATTCTTCCGTTTGTTTGACATGGATAATGTTAAAACAGATATTTTGGGGCAGGAGAATGAGAGAAAATGGAAAATGGGGGGGGGGAGGGAGAGTGTAAAGGGTATGGATGAAAGGGAATAGAAGTTTCAAATCTGGTACATCCCCACGCCCGTGTACTATGGGCGTGTTGAGTCACACGGTCATGTCGCACGGTCGTGTTGTGCTTCGTTCATTTCTCCCACGCCCGTTTCGTGGTCACCACGCCCATGTTTGATAAAAAAGTGTCGACCATGGCTGTATCGCACGGTCGTGGTATGTAGTCGGAGCCCGTGTATCTTTCTCAGTGTCGACCACGGCCATATCACACGATCGTGGCAGTTTATAACCGTCCGTGATCTGGGGATCTTTCATCATCAGCTCGTACAACCTCTGCCATGTCAGTACGGAAATATGTGGTGTCCACACGGCCATGGCCACGACCGTGTGCAGGGCCGTGTGGTATGGAAATCTGCACTTTGGTTAGTTAATAGTTAGATGCTAAAAAGGAGAAATAAAAGTAGAAATAAATGTAACAATAAACAGAGTTAGTGCTCGGGTTGCCTCCCGAGAAGCGCTTGTTTAAAGTCTTAAGCTAGACTTACCTCTCATTCGCATATTCATGGTGGTTTGAGGAGTTGGAAATCCTTTCTCGTGTTATCAGTTCCATTATCATGATAAAGTTTGAGTCGAGTAGCGTTTACCTTAAAAGTGCCGAATGTAGGATTACTTACCTCGACTGTTCCATATGGGAAGACATTGCATACCTCGAGAGGGACTTCTTCATTTGTATTCATGTTTGATGTGGTGATTCGGGGGTCTCCCTTATTCAACAATATCTGATCTCCTATTTTGAAGTGATTTGTCATCCTTATAAGCTCATCTGGGGGTTCCCTTGGTTTTTCTTCGTGTGATTTTGATTTTTCCTTGAAATGTGTCTTCCACTCGTCTAGTTCATCAATATGAAGCCTTCAATCCTCATGAATTACTTCTTTGTTGTCATGATGTCTAGGATCCGCTCGATTGTGTGGTTCTCGTTGTGTTTCAAAAGAAGGCTTAACTGAATGGTCATTAATAAAATTAATTTTCTCACCTTGATGACTTGATGTTCTAGCCAAGTCAAGAGCCTGAAGAGTGGCTGTCTCGTCACCTACACGAAGTATGAGTTCACCTGTATAATTATCAATTTTAGTTCTAGCAGTTGCTAAAAAGGGTCTTCCTAGAATTAAAGGGATTGTGTTGTTCTCATCCATGTCTAAAACAACAAAGTCTACTGGGAATACAAATTTATCAATTTTCACGAGTACATCTTCAATTATACCCTTAGGAATTCTAATAGTTTTATCAGCTAATTGAATGCTCATCCTAGTTTGTTTGGGTTTCCCTAGGCCTAGCTGTTTAAACATTTTATAAGGCATAACATTTATACTCTCCCCTAAATCAGCTAAAGCATTATCAACAGATAAACTACCAATTAAGCATGGAATTGTAAAACTCCCTGGATCTTTGAATTTTCGTGGTAGTCGATTTTGCAACATTACTGAGCATACTGCATTCAGTTCCACATGTGACTCCTCGTCTAACTTTCGTTTGTTTGTCAGAAGCTCTTTTAAAAATTTCCTTGAATCTAGCATCCGCGAAAGAGCTTCAAGAAACGGTAAGTTGATATGTAATTTCTTTACAAGTTTAAGAAACTTACCGAACTGTTCCTCTGTGTTGTCTTTCTTCATTGCTTCGAGATATGGTATGCGAGGTTGGTACTCTTTAATTACCAGTTTTGGTTTATTATGACTTACTTCAACCTTACCGCCCTCTACCGCATTTTCTTGCCTTAAATTGGGCTCATCTGACCCTACACTATCATGAGCTGTTATGGCTTGAATTTATTCCTTTGGGTTAGTTTCAGTGTTGCTTGGCAAGCTGCCTTGTGGTCGTTCTGATATGATCTTGGCAAGTTGTCCTAACTGGTTCTCGATCCCTTGGATCGATGCTTGTTGATTTTTAAGTTTTGTTTCGGTGTTTTGGAAACGTGTTTCTGACACCGCTATGAATTTTGTAAGCATCTCCTCAAGGTTTGGCTTCTTTTCTTGTGGGTAGGGCTGTTGTTGGAAGTTTGGAGGGGGTTGCTGTCTCTGATTTCCTTGCCCACCCCATGAAAAATTAGGGTGATTCCTCCAACCTGGATTATAAGTATTACTATAAGGGTTATTTTGAGATTTGAAATGTTACTCATATAGTGACATTGCTCGTTCTTAGCGCTCAGGTTGTAGGGTGGATATTCTGTATTTCTCATCCCTCCTCCATTCATATCGCACTGCATTACTGGATGTACCTGCGAAGAATCACATAAGCCATCAATCTTTTTAGTTAAAATCTCTACCTGATTTGATAGCATGGTTACTGCGTCGAGGTTGAAAATACTAGCGGCTTTTTTTGGCCTTGTCCTTGTGAATTACCACTGATAATTATTCAGTGACATCTCTTCAATAAACTCGTAGGCAGCCTCAGGTGTTTTGTTATTCAAGGTTCCGCTAGCGGCTAAATTAATCAACTGCCTGGTTGAAGGGTTTACACCATTATAAAAGGTTTGGACTTGTAGCCACAAGGGTAATCCATGGTGTGGGCACATTCTCAATAGATCTTTGTATCTCTCCCATGCATCAAAAAGTGTCTCTAAATCCATCTGCACAAAAGAAGAGATATCATTCCTTAACTTAGCCGTTTTAGCCAGCGGAAAATATTTTAATAAAAATTTCTCGGTCATTTGATCCCATGTAATGATTGACCCTCGTGGAAGAGAATTCAACCACTGTTTGGCTTTATTCCTCAAAGAAAAGGGAAATAACCGAAGACGAATGGCATCATCAGAAACGCCATTTATTTTGAAGGTATTACAGAATTCAAGAAAATTCGCTAAGTGTGTGTTAGGATCCTCATCCTGCAAACCATCAAACTGAACAAACTGTTGTATCATCTGTATAGTGTTAGGTTTCAATTCAAAATTATTTGCAACAATAGTGGGTCTAACAATACTTGATTCAGTACCAACTAAAATAGGCTTAGCATAATCATACATAGTACGAGGAGCAAGATTTTGATCCATCGGGTTTGCGGCAACTACAGTTGGTAGCGGATTGTTATCAGCCATCTCTTCGGTAGTATTGGTTTCGTCTTCTTGCTCTTCTTCTACGTAATTTAAGCTTTGCCTTATTTCACTACGATTTCTGCGAACGATACCTTCAATATCACTGTCGTAAATTAAGGGTCCTGTCGGGTTCCTTCTAGTCATAAACTAGAGGTACCTGCAAGGAACAAATAAAAGAAAGAAAATTAACAATGTCAAAAAAAAATAAAAGTAAATTGCAAAACTTAAAAAAATGGCTAAAGTAATAAAAATTGAGCGTTCTTAATATTTTGGTTCCCCAGCAACGGCGCCAAAAACTTGATCGTTGGTATCGATAGTCTTAATATTTATATAATGAATGATCTAGCTGATAAACCGAAATAGGAACATATTCTAGGCCCACATTTAGTATGCTTTTGGATGAATTATCCTTTGATTTATGTAAAAAGGTGCTCTTAATCCTTTCTTTTCATGTCTTATACCCAGGAAAGCACCCAAGGATAAAAAGAACGAGAAACGGGCTCAAAACGGGCCAAAACAGACCAATGAGGAAATCGACACGGCCTAGACTTGGATCCACATGACCGTGCCAAGTCAATCATCTAGAACATTGTCTAACCCCGACTCACACGGCCGTGCCTCATTAAAGAAATCCAAACACGGCCTGTCCACGATTTACACGGGCGTGCGCCATGGTCGTGCCTCTGCCATGGAGAAGAACAATTTCATTCGGGAAAGGATACTTAGGAGAAAGAAACGATTTCAAAAGCCTATAAATACACCCTAAGTATGACCGAAAGGGGAGCCTAAAGCCATCATCTAGGGCGCGTGCTAGCCAGAGAAGGCAGATTTGTGGGAGTCACTTTCGGGGTAGCCAGTTGATCCATCTCAAGAAGCGAATTATACTCAAGACGGAGGATCTCCTCTTCAATTCCTTCAGGGGTTTTAGGGATTTCTTATGTTTTGTTTTATCTTTTCTCTTGAGATGTTTTCCTTTATTGTTATGAACTAAACCCTTCGGATACAGAAGAAGGATGAAACCTATGATGAATCTTGTTATTGTTTTTCGAATTATATGATAAATACTTAGTTTGTTCTTAATTATGTGAGCTTAATCCAAATTTAATGTGCTTAGGTGGAGGAGGAATAGACCTGCCAAGAGTAGATCCAACATAATTAAGCGGAGTTGATCGCACGCCTAGAGATAGGTGACGAGATTTTTGCGGATTAGGGTGAAACCTAATATGGGAATCTACAGATCGATTTCATTGCTATTCTAGGGGTTATTATAAGAGAACGAGAGTTCCACTAATTAACCTAGGGTTAGACATTATTCGCCTCGAGAGAGGGTTTAATATACGTTAGGGAGTCTTACGGATCAAACTAAGTGAATAAATCGTATGGTTCAGTGTTAGATAACAAGTGAAGTCTAGGTGGATTCTTCCTAGGGTATCGTCTAAATCAACTGAGTTTTTCCCAAGTTATTTTCCAAATTCATTCTTCTTTGTCTTAGAGTCTTTAGTTTAGTAGTTAATTAATTTAGATTAATAAACAACTTCACTTATTTTAGGCTAGATAATAAAAAGAAAGTTAGTATTAGTACTTTTAGTTCCTTTGGGTTCGATAATCCGGTCTTGCCTAAACTATACTACTGTTCGATAGGTGCACTTGCCTCAATCATTGTCAGAGTTAGTTTCCAGGTTCGATCATTCTTTTTATAAATTTTAAAGCTCTGATTCACAGCGATCACTAGCCTAGAAACAAACTATCACCACGATTGAGGCAAGTGCACCTATTGAACAGTAGTATAGCTTAGTGGCAAGACCGGATTGTCGAACCCAAAGGAACCAAAAGTACTAATACTGACTTTCTTTTTATTATTTAGCCTAAAGATTAAGGGATGTGTTATTTATTCTAAAATTAACTAACTACTAAGCTAAAGACGCTAAGACGAAGAGAATGAATTGGGGAAATACTTGTGGGAAAAACCAATTGATTAAGACAATACCCAAGGAAGAATCCACCTGGACTTCACTTGTAATTTAACTCTGAACTAGATGATTTATTCACTTGACTTGATCCATAGGATTCCCTAATTTATATTAATACCTCTCTCGAGGCTACTAACGTCTAACCCTAGGTTGATTAATTGAAATCTCTTTCTAATTAAAACCCCTAGAATTGCATTAACTCGATCTATGGACTCCTGATCGCTGTAAATCAGAGTTTTAAAATTTATAAAAGAATGATCGAACCTGGAAACTAACTCTGACAACGATTAAAGGCAAGTGCACCTATCGAGCAGTAGTATAGTTTAGGCAAGATCAGATTGTCGAACCCAAAGGAACTAAAAGTACTAATACTCACCGTCTTTTTATTATTTAGCCTTAATGTAAAGTGATGACTGTTTAAACTAAAACTAGTCTACTTACTAAGCTAAGACGCAAAGACAAAAATAATGAATTCGGGAAATAACTTTTGGGAAAACTCAGTTGACTCAAACGATACCCTTAAGGAAAATCCACCTAGACTTCACTTGTTAATTAACCTTGAACCATATGATTTATTTACTTAGTTTGATCCGTGAGACTCCCTAACGTATATTAAACCCTCTCTCGAGACGAATAACGTCTAACCCTAGGTTAATTAGTGGAACTCTCGTTTGCTTATAATAACCCCTTAGAATAGCAGTAAATCAATCTGTGGACTCCCATATTAGGTTTCACCCTAATCTGGCAAAATCTCGTCACCCTATCTCTAGGCGTGCGATCAACTCCGCTTAATTATGTTGGATCTACTCTTAGGCAGGGTCTATTCCTCCTCCACCTAAGCACATTAGATTTGGATTAAGTTCACACAATTAAGAACAAACTAAGTTATTATCATATAATTCAAATAATCAAATAACAAGATTCATCATAGGTTTCATCTCCCTTGGGTATCAGAAGGTTTAGTTCATAATAATAAAAGACAACATCTCAAGAGAAAAGATAAAACAAAACATAAGAAATCCCTAAAACCCCCTGAAGGAATTGAAGAGGAGATCCTCCGTCTTGAGTAGAATTCTGGCTTCTTGAGATGGATCAACTGGCTATCTTCGAGTGATTCCCACAAATCTGACCTTATCGGCTTGGCTTCTTGGCCTAGCTCTCTGCCCCCCTTTCAGCTGGTACCTAGGGTGTATTTATAGGCTTTTGAAACACGTTTCTTTCTCCCTAAGTATCCTTTCCCGAATAAAATTGCTCTTCTCCACGGCAGAGGCACGGCCATGGCACACACCCGTGTAAATCGTGGCCAGGCTGTGTTCGACACTGTTGAATGAGGCACGGCCGTGTAAGTCGTGGTAAGGCCGTGTTCTAGTAGGAATGGTGGCATGGCCGTGTGGCTTGAAGTCCAGGTCGTGCTGATTTCGTGGCTTGGCCCAATTTGGTCCGTTTTAAGCCCGTTTCTCGTTCTTTTCGTCATCGGGTGCTTTCCTGAGTATAAGACATGAAAAGAAAGGATTAAGAGCACCTTTTTACATAAATTGGGGCTTAAATCATCCAAAATCATACTAAATGTGGGCTTAGAATATGTTACTTTTACGGTTTATCAAATAGCCCCACACTTAATCTTTTGCTTGTCCTCAAGCAAAATTCTCAACTTATAATTAAAACGAACTTTCCTCAATTCATAATAGTCATTCATAGTGTCTCATCATAATTCATAGATAATTTATACATGGATAATTCAATTCAAAGTGTCCTAAAAATTCAAACAGTATAAGTCATAGATTTTGTAGCTCGAAAACATAGGTGTCTCCCCTTATCTAGATAATTACCTTTAATTTGAAATCGACAAGGATTGACATCCTCACAAAAGATTCACTCAAATCACTCAAAGTGTTTAAGGTTCAGAATTTAGGCACTCAAAAGTAAAACATGAAGAGCTAATCCCATAAGCTTGCATGAAAATCAAATCTCCACCAATTTGAAATATGAGATGAAACACAAATCAAAAGGTCTTTGTTAGGGTTGTGCTTGGGGCTAGGGTTAAGGTGTGGAATAAGGCTAAATTAGAGGGTTAGAATCGAGATTGAATTGACAAATTACCTAACTAAGAACTAATGAACTAATAATAATAATTACATCAATTGAAAACTAATAATACTAATAATACGAGCTTCTTTTTTCGATATTTAGATTTTAAAGCTCGTTTAATCACATAATTAATAATGAATATACTTCGTTTTTTTTAAGAACAATCACAAATACATAATTACTGAAATAAAAACATAGTTAGGCTATTAATCAAATCAAATCTCGATATAATGGTAGTCAAAAGGAATTGTGATAACAAAAACAAAGGGGTTCTGGGTTAATATTAGTGGTTATGTCAATAAATAGGATAGTTAGGATTAAAAGGGGTTCACTAGGGGTTAATTTGTGAAGGTAGGCTTTTTAATGGAGTAAGTGGGTTAAATCCTAAGTGCCTTTATCATCTCTGTGTATCAAATCAGAAAAATGTGGTCTCGACATGTATAATCGATGCAAGTTCTAGAATAACAAATCAGTGTTGACATACTCATAATCAATAAAGTGAGCAAGAAAAAGAATTTATGCTCTATAAGGTTCAAAAACTCACAAAAATTATGGGTATTTTGATGTCAACCTCGTAAATTTCAAACTTCAAGGTAATATTTAAACTCAGTTTGACAACCTAGCAAATTTTTAATTTCTAAAAAATAGACTTATCATGCTTGATTCTCTAGTATTCTTAGAATTTAATTATCAATGCACAATTATCAATGACTTAATCTAAAACATATCAATAAAAATCATAAATCATCAGAAATTTCATCCTAATTAGTAATATGAGTAATTTACTTTCAAACAAGACTAAATTCAGGGATTTAAGTTAGGTATCTTTTTAGGTTGTTCACCCCCCCACACTTGAGATGTACATTGCCCTCAATGTACAAAAATATATAATAACCTTGTAATAAAATCATCAGATATGGGGATAAGTGAAAACTTCCTGAATTTTTGGATGATTCCTTGGGAGGAGATTGTGCCTTTGGTGGTGGTGATGGGCCGTCTGGATGACGAACCTGCGCTAGATGAAGAAATTGGGAGGCTCGTGGAGAATTAGCCAGGTATCATTAAGACATAATTAAAGTAAACTAAATATAAAATTAAGGACAAGGAAGATAAAGAGAAGGAGACTAAGAAAAAAACTAAAACTAAAAGAAAATATGAATGGACTGGGATGTCCTTATTGTTGGGTGTGATTTCTAAGGCTGAGGTTATGGTGGTGGTGGTGGCGTGATTCCCAAGCAACCTTTAGAACCTAAAATTAAGAAATTAAGATAAAATAAGCTAAATTGAGTAGAAGAGAAGTAAAGATAAGGAAAATAAAGGAGAGATAAAAATAAAAGAACAGATAATTGGTCTCAAAAACCCTTGGCTTGTTGTTTGGATGAAGATGCCGGCATGAACTCATGTGAATCGGTCTCCTTTGAGGAGATTGTGATTGGCCTTTTACGCTTCCTTACCATGGATATGATATTGTTGTGGCTCAAGAGTCTAAGGATTTATTAGAAAAAAGGAAAAAGAAAGAGGGAGAAAAGAAAGAAAGAAAGAAAGAAAGAAAAAGAAAGGAGAAGAAAGAAAGAAATTGAGTTAAAAAGAGAAAGGAGAAGGGTATGGTGTTTAAATAAACTTTCAGATCTGGCAATTTCCCACGCCCGTGGGTTGAGGGTGTGTCGATTCACACGACCGCCTCGAACGGCCATGCTCTAGGGCGTGTTGGTTCCCCACGCTCGTGTCTAGCCTGTGTTTGACAAGTCAGTATATTGGCACGGTTATCCGGCACGGGCGTGTTCAGCCCGTGGTTGGTAAGTCAGTAGCCTCACACGGTCGTAGAGCACGGCTGTGCCACTTTGTCGGTGCCCGTGGGGTAGTAGTTGGGTCCGTGATTCTGAAAATCTATTTTGCCCTGACATGTACCTTCTCTGCTCTGTTAGTTTAAAGCGTCGGAGTACCCACATGGCCACGGCCACGGCCGTATGGCCTGGAATTCTGCACTTGGTTAGTTGGTTGTTATTTGCTAAAAAGGAAGATAAAAAGGAAAATTAAGATAAACTGAATATATATAAAAAAATACTAGTATTAGTGCTCGAGTTGCCTCCCGAGAAGCGCTCGTTTATAGTCTTAAGCTAGACTCTCTTCTCGTTTGCATCTTTAGGGTGGTTTGAGGAGTTGGAAGTCCTTCCTCATGTTATTATCTGTATCCTCGTGAAAAAATTTAAGTCGAGATGCGTTTATAGTAAAAGTACCAAAAGTAGGATTATCGACTGATTATTCGTGTGGGAAAACACTGGTTACCCTAAAAGATATTTCTTTGTTTGTGCCGAGTCAGGAGGAGATATTCAAGGATTTACACGATCTAATAAAAAGATTACTTGGTCCCCTATTTTGAAGTGATTTGTTGTTCCTATTAGCTCTTTTGGGGGCTCCTTTGGTTTTATCTCGTGTGGTTCCGGTTCTTCGTCGTGTATCCCTAATTTTTCCTTGAAGTGTGTCTTCCACTCGTCTAGATCATCGAACTGAATCCCTCGATCTTCATGAGTTATTTCTTTGTTGGCATGGGGTTTAGGATCGGGTTCAGTTGTATTCTTTGGTGGTGCTTCCTGAAAATAAGGGTTAACCGAATGGTTATTAGTATAATTTACGTTCTCACCTTGATTACTCGATGTTCTAGCCGAGTCGAGAGCCTTGATGGTGACTGTCTCATTACCTACACAAAGTATGAGTTCTCCTGCATCAACATCAATTTTAGTCCTGGCAGTCGCTAAAAAGGGTCTTCCTAAGATTAGGGGGATCGAATTATCCTCATCCATGTCTAAGACAACAAAGTTCATGGGAAAACGAATCACATCGATTTTCACAAGAACATCTTCGATAATACCCCTAGGAATTCTAATGAGTTTTATCACTAATTGAATGCTCATCCTAGTTTGTTTGGGTTTCTAGACCTAATTGTTTAAACAATTTATAAGGCATGACATTTATGCTTGCCCCTAAATCAGCTAACACATTATCAATAGTTAGTCTACCAATTAAACATGGAATTGTGAAACTCCCGGATCTTTTAGCTTTGTGGTAGCCTATTTTGGAGAATTGCTGAGCACTTTGCGTTAAGTTCCACATGTGACGACTCGCCTAACTTCCGCTTGTTTGTCGAAGCTCTTTTAAAAATTTCCTAGAATCGCATCTGCGATGAGCTTCAAGTAATGGTAAGTTAATATGTAATTTCTTTAAGTGTTTAAGAAACTTACCGAATCGTTCTTCCGTGTCGTCTCTTCTTAATGCCTCGGGGGTAAGGTACGCGAGGTTGGTACTCCTTGATTACGGTTTTGGCTTGTCTTGTGTTACCTCAATTTTACCTTTTCTACCTCGTTTCCTTGTGTTGGGTGGGTTCGTCTACTTCTTTCGCTTTTTGAGCTGTTATGGCTTGGATTTGCTCCTTTGGATTAATTTTCAGATTACTCGGTAGACGCCCTTGCGGTTGTTCGGATAATAGCTTTGCAATTTCTCCGACAGACTGGGTAATTTCCCTGATTGCCTTTGTAAGTCCTCCAACTTGGTTCTCGATCTTTTTGATCGATGTTTGTTAGGTATCGAGTGTTACCTCATTTTTTTGGAGACGGGCTTCTGTGGATGCTATGAATTTGTTCAACGTCTCTTCAAGACTCGGCTTCTTTTCTTGTGGAATGGGCTGATTTTGGAAATTTTGAGGAGGTTGTTGTCTTTGATTTCCTTGATTTCCTTGTCCTCCCCACGAAATATTTGGGTGGTTCCTCCAACCTGGATTATAATTATTACTATATGGGTTATTATTAGATCTGAAATTGTTACCTATATAGTTCATCTGTTTGCTCTTTGTGCTTGGTTGGTAGGGTGGGTACTCAGAATTCGCCACAGTTCCACTTGCGTCGCACTGCATGACTAGATGTACCTGCGAAGAACACAAACTATCAATCTTCTTATTCCTCAAATCTTCCCGATTTGATTGGCATGGTTACTGCGTCGAGGTTGTAAACTCCTACTGCTTTTGTTGGCCTTGTTCTTGTAACTTGCCACCGATAGTTATTCAGATGACATCTCTTCAATAAACTCGTAGGTCGCCTCGGGAGTTCTATTATTCAGGGTTCCACCGGTAATTTGAGTCGATTAGTTGCCTCGTTGAGGGGTTTACACCGTTATAGAAAGTTTGGACTTGGAGCCACAAGGGTAAACCATGGTGTGGACACCTTCTCAAGAGATCCTTATATCTCTCCCATGCATCGTATAATGTCTCTAAATCCATCTACACAAAAGAAGAGATATCATTACGTAATTTGGCCGGTTTGGCCGGTGGGAAATATTTTAATAAAAAATTTTCGGTCATTTGTTCCCATGTAGTGATTGACCTTCGTGGTAACGAGTTTAACCACTGTTTAGCTCTATTATTTAATGAAAAGGGAAATAACCGAAGACGTATGGCATCATCAGAAACGCCATTTATTTTGAAGGTATCACAGAACTCTAAAAAATTAGCTATATTTGCGTTTGGATCTTCGTCGTGTAAACCATCAAATTGAACAAACTGTTGAATCATTTGTATAGTGTTAGGCTTTAACTCAAAATTATTAGCAGCTATAGCAGGCCTAACAATACTAGATTCGGCTCCTGTTAAATGAGGTTTAGCATAAGCAAACATAGTACGAGGAGCATTATTTTCTCCCACATCTTGTGGTGGAAGATTATTTTCGTCCATCCCTTTAGTAGGATTGGATCTATCTTCTCGCTCTCCTTGGTAATTTAGGGCTCGCCTAATTTCTCTGCGATTTCTTCGAGCGGTAGCTTCAATATCACTGTCGTATTCTAAAGGTCCTCTCGGGTTCCTTCTAGTCATAAACTAGAGGTACCTGCTAGGAAAAGAAAGAAAGAAAGTTTAGCAAATTTAAAATTAAAACTAGAAATAAAAATAAATTGCGAAAAATAAAAATAATGGCTAAAGTAATAAAAATAGAGTTTTCTTAATATTTTAGTTCCCCGGCAATGGCGTCAAAAACTTGATCGCTGTAAATCAGAGTTTTAAAATTTATAAAAGAATGATCGAACCTGGAAACTAACTCTGACAACAATTAAAGGCAAGTGCACCTATCGAACAGTAGTATAGTTTAGGCAAGACCAGATTGTCGAACCCAAAGGAACTAAAAGTACTAATACTCACCGTCTTTTTATTATTTAGCCTTAATATAAAGTGATGATTGTTTAAACTAAAACTAGTCTACTTACTAAGCTAAGACACAAAGACAAAAAGAATGAATTCGGGAAATAACTTTTGGGAAAACTTAGTTGACTCAAACGATACCCTTAGAAAAAATCCACCTAGACTTCACTTGTTAATTAACCTTGAACCATATGATTTATTTACTTAGTTTGATTCGTGAGACTCCCTAACATATATTAAACCCTCTCTCGAGGCGAATAATGTCTAACCCTAGGTTAATTAGTGGAACTCTCGTTCGCTTATAATAACCCCCTAGAATAGCAGTAAATCGATCTGTGGACTCCCATATTAGGTTTCACCCTAATCCGGCAAAATCTCGTCACCCTATCTCTAGGCGTGCGATCAACTCCGCTTAATTATGTTGGATCTACTCTTAGCGTGGTCTATTCCTCCTCCACCTAAGCACATTAGATTTGGATTAAGTTCACACAATTAAGAACAAACTAAGTTATTATCATATAATTCAAATAATCAAATAACAAGATTCATCATAGGTTTCATTCTCTCTCCGGGTATCCGAAGGTTTAGTTCATAATAATAAAAGACAACATCTCAAGAGAAAAGATAAAACAAAACATAAGAAATCCCTAAAACCCCTGAAGGAATTGAAGAGGAGATCCTACGTCTTGAGTAGAATTTGGCTTACGAGATGGATCAACTGGCTATCTTCGAGTGATTCCCACAAATCTGACCTTCTCGGCTTGGCTTCTTGGCCTAGCTCTCTGCCCCCCTTTCAACTGGTACCTAGGGTGTATTTATAGGCTTTTGAAACACGTTTCTTTCTCCCTAAGTATCCTTTCCCGAATGAAATTGCTCTTCTCCACGGCAGAGGCACGGCCATGGCACACGCTCGTATAAATCGTGGCCAGGCCGTGTTCGACACTGTTGAATGAGGCACGGCCGTGTAAGTCGTGGTAAGGCTGTGTTCTAGTAGGAATGGTGGCACGACCGTGTGGCTTGAAGTCCAGGCCGTGCTGATTTCGTGGCTTGGCCCAATTTGGTCTATTTTAAGCCCGTTTCTCGTTCTTTTCGTTATCGGGTGCTTTCCTGAGTATAAGACATGAAAAGAAAGGATTAAGAGCACCTTTTTACATAAATTAGAGCTTAAATCATCCAAAAGCATACTAAATGTGGGCTTAGAATATGTTACTTTTACGGTTTATCAACTCCCATATTAGGTTTGACCCTAATCTGATAGATTTTTGTCATCCTATCTCTAGGGTTGCGATCAACTCCGTTTAATTATGCTAGATCTACTCTTAGGCAGGTTCTATTCCTCCTCTGCCTAAGCACATCAATACTTGAATCAATATCCTGAAATATCAAAACAAGAATTAATAACACATAATTAAGAACAAATCAAGTATTTATCATAAAGTTCAAAAAACAATAACAAGATCCGTCTTAGGTTTCATCCCCCTCAGGTATTTGAGGGGTTTAGTTCATAATAATAAAAGAATACATCTCAGAAGAAAATATAAAACAAAACATAATAAAACCCTAAAACCCTAGAAGGAATTGAAGGAGAGATCCTCCGTCTTGAGTATGATTTCGGCTTCTTGGGATGAATCAAATGGCTTTCTTCGAGTAAATCCCACAATTTTGACCTCTCTGGCTTGGCTCCTTGGCCTAGCTAGACGCCCCCCTAAAGGTTGGCCTTTAGGGTGTTTATATAGGCTTTTGGAATGCCTTTCTTTGCCTCTAAGTACCCTATTCCGAGTGAAATTCCTCTTTGTCACAGTAGGGACACGCCCGTGCAACACGCCCGTGTGAATCGAATCCAGGCCGTGGTCGAGCCTGCTAAAGGAGCACGACCGTGTGGATTGGGCCCAGGCCGTGTTGATTTCTTACTTCGGCCCATTTCCTCTATTTTTGGCCCGTTTCTCATTCTTTTCATCCTCCAATGCTCTCCTAAGTTTAAAACATGAAATAAACGGATTAGGAGCATCAAATTCCATAATTCAAGGGATAAATCATCCAAAAAGTAAGCTAAATGTGGGATTAAAATATGTATATATTACGGTTTATCGTTGAGTCAACTTCAATTCCTCTTTCACTGACTAAGAAACCCGGTAACTTCCCTGACCGAGCTCTAAAAGTACACTTTGCCGGGTTGAGTTTTAATCGAAATTTTCTCAACCTCAAAAACAACTTCTTCAAAACTTCAATGTGTTCTTTTTCTGTTCGAGATTTGGCAATCATGTCATCAACATATACTTCAATCTCTTTGTGCATCATGTCATGGAATAAGGTTACCATGGCCCTTTGATACGTCACTCCTGCATTCTTTAGCCCGAATGGCATCACCTTATAACAAAAGGTACCCTACAATGTTATGAAAGTAGTTTTCTCCATATCCTCAGGGTGCATCTTGATCTGATTGTATCCCGAAAAACCATCCATAAAAGAAAACAGTGAGTATCCCGCCGTATTATCCACCAATGTGTCAATATGAGGCAAAGAGAAATTGTCTTTTGGGCTGGCTTTATTTAAGTCCCTGTAATCTACACACATCTGAACCTTTCCATCCTTCTTAGGGACAGGAACAATGTTGGCAACCCACTCTGAGTATTTGACCACTTGTAGAAAACCAGCATCAAACTGTTTCTTGACTTCCTCCTTTATTTTCAACACTACATCAGGCCTCATCCTTCGTAGCTTTTGCTGAACTGGCTTGCACTCTTTTCTTATGGGAAGGCAATGCACTACAATATCAGTACTTAGCCCAAACATATCTTGGTATGACCATGCAAAAACGTCCTTGAATTCCCGTAGTAACTCAACAAGGTCTTGTTTCGTCTCCTCGGCTATGTGCGTTCCAATTTTCACAACCTTTCCTTCCTCCAAGGCTATGTTCTCTACCTCCTCTTCATGGGGTAAAATTTGTTTCTCCTTTTGCTTTATCATTCTTAACAAATCTGGAGATAAGTCACAATCTCTGTCACCCTCAAAATCTTAAGATTCCTCTAAACACATGTCTTGCTCAAAAAGGACCTCTGGATCTGTAGTATCGTTGCTCATGTCATTGATATCTAGGGACCTATAGTAGGCACAAAAGAATGTACAAAGAACAAATGAGTTCAAGAACAACTATTCACATGATATGAATGAGAAAAAAATTTGGAATGAAATTAGAAGATATAAAAAATGAAAGAATATTTTCCTGAATGGGTCATTAAAGATGTATTTTATTCAAATAAAGATTCTAAACATGAGCCTATTTCACAAAATAAGTCTTATTGTTCCTAGGATTAAAAACAACAAGTGTGTTCTGAACATTACTCTGTGTAATCTCTAAAAACTACAGGAAGTTCCTCTGCAGTCCAATTGTTCAAAACGCTTCCAGGTTCATAAGGGCGAATCCCCAACAGGTTTCTTTGCCCAATTTCTTCCTCGTGTATGGCATTGATGTGAAGATTTTCATTTTCCAACAATCCTCTCTCCGGGTGAATTATTCCTCCTGATACAACGATGCAGGATATGTGAGGGAATGTCATCAATTCCCACTTGACTTCTTCCCCATTCAGCCGTGCCCTTCTTCTCTCTTGCTTCTTCTCTATTTCCTTCCTCCTTTGTCTAGCGTCTGGACTGAAACCCAAGCCAAAACGGTCTCTTTTCTCTTTCAGCATCGGAACTTGAATCCCCTCTTGGAGATATCTGCCCAATCCTTTTCCTGGTAAGGCTCATTTCCCCACCGTCATTTGCAAACCCACTGTCGTGGTCTTGGATATCTTAGGCGTCGGAACCTCATTTCCTTCCAATATGAATGTTGCATTTACGAACTCTAAATATCGGAAAGAGCATTCAATTGCCTCTTAATTTGCCTCTAAATATGGTGCCTCGTTGGTAACAGACGCTATGATGCCTTCCTCCGCGTTTATAGTAACCAGCCGACCCTATGTCACCAGTTTCAACTTTTGGTGCAGTGATGAGGGCACTGCTCCTGCCGAATGAATCCAGGGCCTTCCCAACAAGCAATTATAGGATGGCTTGATATCCATCACTAAAAAATCCACTTCATATGTGTTTGGTCCAATCAGCAATGGTATGTCAATCCTTCCCATGACTCTTCTCTCAGTGCCATCAAATGCTCTCACTATATTCTGGCATGTCTTCATGTGAGAACTGCCTATCGGCAATCTTTTTAGCGTAGACAATGGTAAGACATTCAAAGCCAATTCATTATCGACTAGCACGCTCGGTAGAGTATATCCTTTGCAACGAGTAGTGATGTGCAAAGCCTTAGTCAATCCCATGCCCCCGGGTGGAATTTCATCGTCACTGAAGTAAATGAAGTTGTCAGCACTTATATTACTAACCAGACGGTCAAGTTTGTTGACAGATATATCTTTAGTAACATAAGTTTCATTCAACACTTCCATCAATGCCTCACGATGCACTTCTAAACTTAACAGCAAGGCTAGCACTGATATGTGAGCTGGTTGTTTGCACAACTGCTCTACCATACTGTATTCACTGTGCTTCAAGAATTTTAGAAATTCTTTAGCCTCTTCCTCCTTTACAGGTTCATTGATAAGTGCTTCAGCCTCTTTCTCTTGCCCAACCACCAAGGTCTTTGCTTTTACTAAGAGTGCAGTTCGAGACAAGCACGAGTCGTAACGCCTTCCACTACGTGTGTAAGATCCTTCATTTTGATCTCCCTTGGAATCATTAGCTAGGATTTCCCCTCCTGGTATTGTCACATTACAGTCGTAATTCCAAGGTACCATTTTGTTATCCTTGTAAGGAAAGGAAACAGGCTTCCGAATTACAACCTTTGGCACCACTTGTATTTCGCCCTCAGTACTTCTTGGTCGGGAGATGATGATCCTCGGATAACTGACTTTTTGCATTGTCAACTCTCCTTCTGTTGCATATATGTTTCCTCCATCTGAGCCTTCTTCATAAAATTCCAATTCCTTATTATCCATAAGGCTTTACACCAAGACCCTGAACTCAACACATTCCTGGATCTCATGCCCTTCTGCTTTTTGGAACTCATAGTAGTCCCTTACTCCTTCACATCCTTCCATAGAATCTAATTCTACCAATCATGTTGCTACCATTTCCCTCTAGACCATTCTTAACGGGGTTTTTACCTCCGTAATATCTTCCTTGATCCTTCTCACGATATTTTCGCCAATTGCATTTATCCCCTTATCTCCATGATTAGGTAATGGGTTCTTCGCACTAGGTGTATCATCAAACTTCACAATCCCCATTTTGATGAATCTCTCGACTAACTTTTTGAAGGCAGTGCAGTTTTCTATTGAATGCCTCGTTATTCCTGCATGGAAGTCACATTGAGCGTTTGAATCATACCATTTGGGATATGGGGGCTGTAACAGTTTCAGATAAAATGGGGAGACCACGTATGCGTCAAATAAACTTTGATATAGCTCCTTATACGTCATCGGGATTGGCGTAAATTAGAGCTTTTCAGAGTTTTGCCTTGCACCTGATTCTTGTCTTGCCGACCCTTGTTGTCTAGCAGTAATTACTTTTGGCTGGCTAACAGTAATTGCCTTCGAGTACCCTTTGTTGTATGTACTCGTGTTATTCACCTCATTCTCTTTTTTCCTAGTAGCAGACCTTTTAGTGGTTTCCCCTGCTTCAATCTTGCCACCCCTTATGGCATTTTCAATCATTTCTCCTGCCATCACTATATCCGCAAAGCTCTTGGTGGTACTTCCTATCATGTGAGTGATGAATGGAGCCTTCAAGGTATTGATAAAAAGCATTGTAGTCTCCTTTTCTAGGAGTGGTGGCTGAACTTGCATGGCGACCTCCCTCCATCTTTGCGTATACTGCCTGAAGCTTTCATTTGACTTCTTTTCCATATTCTGCAAAGTGATTCTGTCAGGCGTCATGTCTGTGACATGATTGTATTGCTTCATAAAAGCTTGGGCCAGGTCCCTCTAGGAGCTAATCCTAGCACGGCTGAGTTGATTGTACCACCTGGACGCTGCCCCCACCAAACTGTCTTGGAAACAATGAATCAAGAGTTGATCATTATTAACATAGCCGGTCATCCTTCTACAAAACATAGTGATATGGGCTTCAGGGCAGCTAGTCCCATTGTACTTCTCAAATTCTGGCATCTTGAACTTATGAGGAAGCACCAAATCTGAAACCAAACTCAAGTCTTTAGCGTCAATACCATGGTGATTATCGGTATTTTCCAAGGCCTTGAACTTTTCTTCCAACCATCTACAGCGATCTTCTAACTGCCTTGAGGATTCAGTTCTTGTCACCTCCCTCTCTGCTATGTCTAAGTCAGGGATAACAGGATTAGCAGGGTTATCTACTAGGTTAGATCCTGTGCCAACTTGGAAATTCATGGGCACTCCAGTACCAGTTTGCCCCTGCTGAGGTGTAATCATGACAGATGGCCTTTGGGGATACACCTCAGGTTGTGTTTGTGCATGTGGTGGGGTAAAACCTGGAGGGAAGTCCTCGTTATCTTCTCCAGAATTGGTCACAGGACCTTTTCCTTTGTCCATCGCCCCATTCAGTAGTTGAGTCATTTGAGCTACCATATTCCTTTGGGCTTCCATCATTTGTTCCCTCATATCCTGCTGGATTTTTGCCAACTGCTCTTGCAACTGGTCTTGCATGTCTCTCTGGAACTGTTCAAGTTTTTGGTCCATATTCTTTGTCTTAGCGCATGTACCGTAACGGTGTTTGGTTTCAAGATTTTTCCTTCTCTCTCTCTCTCTGTGATAATTTCAACTAATTAGGATTTTTCTATGGAATTAAATGTATATGATGTGATGTAATACAAAATGCATGAATGCAAAAAAAAAAGCATCGATTTAGATTCAACTTCATTTAGAAAACTTTATTAGAAAAAAAAATCCTTTACATAAAACGGACTACAAATATGCTTTCGCCCTAATGCCCAAAGTCTTAACTTTCCTAAACAACAAGGCTAGCTCTCGACCACGATCTGACTGTAGCTCATACTTCATGCTCAATGTATCAGCCTGTACTGCCAAAGTCTGTAGGTGATCAGCTACCTCTCAAATCTGAACTATTGCTTCGCCCATGAGATAATCTCGATTTCTAACTTGATCATGGGAATGGTGGAGCTCTTCCTTCCAATGCCCTTCTCTTTCTTCAAGAACCTCGATCCGGAGTTCACAATTTTGCAATGCCGATTCTAATTTTTTGATCTTGCCCTTCCTTTCCTCAATCTTGCTCAGACTTGAATTCAACTCAATTGCAGAATTACAGCTTCGATGGTGGTGAAGAGACCGTCCCAGTTCAGGCACTCTAGCTTTCAATCCACATTTCTCTTTTTGGCTTTCTGTCAAACTCCTTTCTAGGGCCTTATTTCGCATCTGCATCTCTTGGAACTTCTTCTCCCAATGGTCAGCCTTGGCCTTTTCCTCTCGAATCTCCTGTTTCCACTGTTCCGAAGTCTTCCCCAATTCGGCATTTATCATTGATAGACGAAGCTTCTTATATTCCGTCTTTAAACTATCTCGATCGTCCTTAATCTTTCTCTTCTCCTTTTTTAATTTTTCGGTCTCCAGCTTCTGAACATCCACGTCTAAGCTCAGGTGCATTTTTTCCTCTTCTAATTTCTCTATCTTCTTTCCGAGGTCTAAATTCTTCCTTTCAAAATCTTGCTTTATAATCTCTAACTCTAATGGGACTGCTCGTAAGTACTCCTCCAACGATCGAGCACCCTCCAAACTCGGCCCAGGGATGTTATCATTGATCCTTTTGCTCAACCACCCCTTGTATTCTAGAGTTGTCAACGGACCTGCAGTCAAAATTTTCATACAGCGAGTCCGCCTCCAAGTCTCAGAAATCTCTCGAATCTTCTTCTTATAATTATTCCCCTTATATGAGAATTCACTTTGAGCTAACCCATATGTTTCCGGTATGAACTGTCTTGCTTTGTATTGCCCTAGTACGAGCAACGGTGCATATCCAACAGCCCCTCAGATTCCAGGCAGAGGTACCCAATCAAAATTTCCACACCGATAAAGGACTCCGCCAAGAACCATCCAAGGGGCTTTCCACTCAACATCTTTCTCTCAGAGGTTTTGAAGAATTTCCATCCACCTTTCCTCTGATATATCGTCCATCCTTGTCGTAGCTGCGGCCTCCTTTAAAGGGAAATAACTTTCAAAGAACACTCGGTAAGGAACCTTGTCAACTCTCCAAAAATGACTGTGGAACAAAACCAAAAATAACTGTGCGCATCCAATGAATCTACCTTCACCAGCACTCTGACATGCGTTCAAAGATCTGAACGTCTCGGCTAAGATCGCAGGTACAGGCATGACCCCTTTGTCAAGTCGATCGAATAAATTAGTAACTGCTTCATCTATATGTCTTAGAGCTTTAGGAAAAATTACCAAACCATAAATACACAAGGCAAAGACGTTGATCTTCTTCTTTACATCTGGATGTGCTAGGATTAGGTCCCTTAAACTCACCCAATGTATACATTTACCCTTACCTTTCTCTTGGATTCTGGCTGCAACCCACTGTTCACTCATCCCCGTGATATTCATTAACTTCCTCACAAAAGTTGGGACATTGACAGCCCTAAAATAAGCTTTGTCGAATTGGATCATTGAACAGCGAAGCAAGGTTGTATATTCCTCCACCGTGGGAACTAAATCTACTTTCTCAAAAGTGAAACAGCTATAAGCAGAGTTCCAAAACTGAGCCATAGCCCGGAACAGATGCTTATCTACCTTGATGTCGAGCAAGTAGGGTAAATCACCATAATTACGATAAAACAGCTGCTTTGCCTCATCATCCCACTGAGTCCATATTTCTTTCAACTCTTGGAACTCATTTTGCGTGATACTAATATGAGTAAAATCCCATAGTTCAGACACATACCCGTCGACTAAGCTATTCCCTTTCTCTAATTGCGTTTGCTCTGACCATATGCAGACGGCTGCATTGTCTTCCACTTTATCAAGGAACTCGTTCTCCATAACCAGCTTTCTAACTTAGAAATTGACCGTGAATCGATACCTCTTTAAAATATGAAATGACATGCACCAGAAAAATAAAGCATAACAAGTTAGTACCCTGAAATAAAGCATAACACAAATAAAATAAGCAAATACCTATCTGGGTGACCACTAAGGTTTAGTATAGTTCTACATAGGGTGAGTCCTTATGTTTTCTACATGTGGTTTAGCTCTACATAGGGTGACCACTAAGGTTTAGCAGATTCCTCGATTGATCTTTGGTATCGATAGTCTTAATATTTATATAATGAATGATCTAGCCTAGAAACTAACTATCACCACGATTGAGGCAAGTGCACCTATCGAACAGTAGTATAGCTTAGTGGCAAGACCGGATTGTCGAACCCAAAGGAACCAAAAGTACTAATACTGACTTTCTTTTTATTATTTAGCCTAAGAATTAAGGGAATTGTTATTTATTCTAAAATTAACTAACTACTAAGCTAAAGACGCTAAGACAAAGAGAATGAATTGGGGAAATACTTGTGGGAAAAACCAATTGATTAAGACAATACCCAAGGAGGAATCCACCTAGACTTCACTTGTTATTTAACTCTGAACCAGACGATTTATTCACTTGACCTGATTCGTAGGATTCCCTAATTTATATTAATACCTCTCTCGAGGCTACTAACGTCTAACCCTAGGTTGATTAATTGAAATCTCTTTCTAATTAAAACCCCTAAGGTTGCATTAACTCGTGCTATGGACTCCCATATTAGGTTTGACCCTAATCCGACAGATTTTCGTCATCCTATCTCTAGGGTTACGATCAACTCCGCTTAATTATGCTAGATCTACTCTTAGACAGGATCTATTCCTCCTCTGCCTAAGCACATCAATACTTGAATCAATATCCTGAAATATCAAAACAAGAATTAAGAATACATAATCAAGAACAAATCAAATATTTATCATATAGTTCAGAAAATAATAACAAGATCCGTCTTAGGTTTCATCCCCCTCAGGTATCTGAGGGGTTTAGTTCATAATCATAAAAGAATACATCTCAGAAGAAAAGATATAACAAAACATAAGAAAACCCTAAAACCCTCTGAAGGAATTGAAGGAGAGATTCGCCGTCTTGAGTATGATTTCGGCTTCTTGAGATGAATCAACTGGCTTTCTTCGAGTAAATCCCACAATTCTGACGTCTCTTCCTTGGCTCCTTGGCCTAGCTGGACTCCCTCGACAGAAGGCTTCTGTCCCTCCTCAAGGTTGGCCTTTAGGGTGTTTATATAGGCTTTTGGAATGTCTTTCTTTGCCTCTAAGTACCCTATTCCGAGTGAAATTCCTTTTTGTCACGACAGGGACACGCCCGTGCAACACGCCCGTGTGAATCGAATCCAGGCCGTGGTCGAGCCTGCTAAAGGGGCACGGCCGTGTGGCTACCTCCAGGCCATGTTGATTTCTTACTTTGGCCCATTTGGTCCGTTTTTTGCCCGTTTCGTGTTCTTTTCATCCTCCGATGCTCTCCTAAGTATAAAACATGAAATAAAAGGATTAGGAGCATCAAATTTCACAATTCAAGGGATAAATCATCCAAAAAGTATGCTAAATATGGGATTAAAATATGTATAAATTACGGTTTATCTAATACCCCCACACTTAAGCATTTGCTTGTCCTCAAGAAAAATTCTCAATTTACAGTTCAAATTAACTTCCCTTAATTCATAATCTTCATCAATAATGTTTCATCATAATTCATAGGTAATTCATACATTGATGATTTAACCAGAAGGTTCCTAAAGATTCAAACAATCAAAGTCATAGTTTTTATAGTACGAAAAATAGGTGTTTCCCCTTTACCTAAATAATGACCTCTGATTCAAAATCGACAAAAATTGACATCCTCACTAAAGATTCACTCAAATCACTCGAAGTGTTTAAGGTTCAGGAAAAAGCACTCGTAAGTCAAACATGAAAAGTTAATCCCATAGGCTTGCATGAAAATCAAATCTCCACCACTGTAAAATGATATGATACACAAATCAAAAGGTCTTTTATGAGTTGTAACGGGGCTTGGGTTAAAGGTGTGGATAAAGGTTGAATTAGAGGGTTAGAATCGAGATTGAATTGACAATTTAACTAACTAGAAAAAATGAACTAATCCTGAATAATTACATCAATTAAAAATTCATTACTAATAATTACGAACTTCTACTTCAAGATGTGGAATTTAAACGTATAAGCTCACTTAATCATAGAACTAATAATGAATATACTTCGATTTTTTTATTTTTTATTTTTTATAGAACAAATCATACAATAATAATAAAGAATTTAACAACTGAAATGGAAAACATAGTTAGGCAACTTCTCAAATCAAATCTCGACAAAAAAAGGTTAGTTAAGAGAAATGGTGATAACAAATACAAAGTGGGTTATGGGTTAATATTATTGGGTGAGTCAATAAAAGGGTTGTTAGGATCAAAGGGATTCACTAGGGGTTAATTATGAATGTAGGCTTTTTATGAAGTAAGTGGGTTAAAACCTAGGTGCCTTTATTGTAACACCCCAAACCCGGCCCACGAGCCTTGACCGGATCTGGTATGTCACTGCGAAAAAACGTTTGAAGACTGATTTTACTTTTGGGAAAAACATTAAAAATTTTGTCCTTAATAAAACATTGTGTGTTTAAAACTCCCAATAAATCTAAGTTGTTACAATTTCCCGGATTTAAAACTTTTATAAATTTTAAAAATATGAGTTGCTAAACATAAAAGCACTTCCAAATAAGAATTTAATCGTCATCTAGCTTCAACATAATAAAAAAATGTTCAAATACTTTAACTGGGCCTTATTATAATAAATAATTAAACAAAAGTTCTTAGTAATAATCTGAACAAAATAAAGAAGATGTCTTCTGCATGGGCCACCTCGTATCCACTCCAACCCGGTCCAATCACCACGAATCATCTGCGATGTTTAATAAAAATTTGGGTGAGTCACACGGACTCAGTGTGTAACTAATCCACTGAATTCCACCCACATGTTAACCACATATTAACCCTTATATCAGATAACAAGATAACATATTCACATAATAACACATTCTGGGCTTGGCCCATATTCATGTCACTTATCAGGTTAACAGGGTAATTAACCGCATAATTTCCACATATCGGGCTTAGCCCATTTCCACAATGATCCACATATCTATACTGGGCTTGGCCCATTTCCACATTAATCCACATATCACTGGGCTTGGCCCATTTTCACATATGTTCACATACAAAATCATGCAATTATGAAGCCCAACCCAGCCTAGGGTCCATCCTCTACACACCCCCTTATCCAAACCTACCACACACACGGGAGATTATCAAATCGCCTCTCCTTTTCACTCCAAAAAGGCATTCAATGCCGCCCACGCAATTAAGCTCAATAATCCACAACGCGACCTCAGTCAGCGCCAATCCACGATGTAGCCGTAGCTAACACCAAAACCACGATATGGCACATAGCCGATATCAACCACGATGAGGCACATAGCCACTCATCAAGCCACGCGAACTAAATCGCAATTAATCCACAACGTGACCTCGCCAATGTCAATCCACGATGCGACTCAAGGCTAACATCAAACCACGACTCAAGTAAACCCGCACCTTCTTTCATATCATATCCCACCCATGCACATGCCACATAAAATAATGATACAATGTAATGATGCATGAGCATGTTCATCAAGCATATTATCACATATTCATATTAATAATCACATATCATCAGGTTTGGTACTTACCGGATTATAGACATACCCCTTGAGGGTATCCATATCACAATTTCCACTGCACTAGTTAGCACATTCATAACACATACACATTTCACATACATATCATATACCCGGAAAACGGTGGGTTAATCACACACCTGATCACTTGAAGTTCTAAGCTCTCGATCCCGATGCTATCACTAAGAGACACTACGGCTATCTGCCTATAGCTTTCTCCTGCTGCTGGCCCACACCCCGGTGGCCAATCCCGAACCGCCGAGACAGATCTTTTCTTAAACTTCAGGATAGGGACTTTCCCTTTTCCCTCTTGACTGGCACTCGCATCCATTAATGATATCTAATCAAAACCCGATTAAACGATAATGTACTAAATCTAAATTGAATAAACTACAACTTATCCACCTTACCAGAAAATGGATCAGAATCCCAAAGACTTTGCTTATGCTCGCCGACCGCCCCTAAAGACCATAATCCAAATCAGACAATACTTATATGCCAAATATGGCCAATGGCCGAATATCAACACTTCCTTACCTAGCTCGTCCTAATCCCGAAATCCTTGCTTGCACCTGAAACTGTCGAAATCCCTATATTCCATATGTTAGATTCGTCTTATACATAAACCTATGAGAATGGCCCTTTGGCTAAATAGCACATACCACTTACCTTGATGAGTCGAATCCCGAAAGACTCCCTCAATGCACCTTGACGTTAGCTACACATAAGAGAACATATCACTTATTGCCTTAAGAAAACATTCTACCAACCCATAGCCGAGTTTAATCACTTGATTCGGCAGACTTTAAGAAAAATAGCCAAAACCGATTAAAGGAATACTAACCACTATCGTTGCTTACCTTCATCGGTCAACTTCCCAAATCACCTCCCTAGGTTCGCCACATCCAAGAAATAGTGTTAGATCTCCAACTTTCGGCTTTGAAGAGAACAAAAGAAGAAAAGAAGTGATAAGGGTTTCAAATAAAGATTCGGCTATGGCTCATCAAATGGAGATGCAATATTCAAACTTTTGAGAATCAAGATAGTGATGGTGTTTCTTTAGAGTTTCACGCAAAGAGAAGCTACTAGGTTTGGTTATGATACTAGTGGCAAATGGGGTATTCGGCCATATAAGAAAAGATAGAGAATTAAAGTTGGAAGAAAGAAAAAGACTAGGAAGGGAAAGTGAGAAGAAATTCGGCACCAAGAAAGAATGAGAGGAACAGATTTTCAAAGAAAGGAAAATAGAATGAACAAAAGAATGGCCAAAAGATGATCACCCCTATTTATACTACACAATTTTGGACTCTTTCCCCCTTCACTCTACCGAATATTGCCTACCAAAGAGACCCATACTTGGCCACTACCTCAACTCCCATAATAATCTCCTATTTCTCTTTTATCACCCTAACAAATAAAATAAAATAATCCCACACTTATCCTCATTTTCTCTCCTATTTTATCTCCTTATCACATTCAAAAATGAATAAATAAAGCAACAATTATCTTCTATCTACTAATTTAAACTAAATAAAAATAAATTAACAATTATCTACTACATATCTAGCCGAAATTCAAAATAAAATCAAGGCTTATCCTCATCCTTTGGAAACCCATGTGCCGTCCAACCCTTCCATTCTCTTGACGTCAAAAGCCAAAAATAAAACACCTATCTCACGCCCCAAGTCTCGAACATGAGACTGCTGAAACACCACACGCTACCAGCCACTTTGCTGCTAGCTCCTTCGTGTCATAAACTCCCTACAATTTCTTTTAAGACCTCCTTGGTCAAGCTCCTTCTTGACGCAAAAATAAATGCCCATTTGCTTCCCACGCTGCTCGAACCTCCTCGCTTAAGGCGCCCTTTCCAGGGGCCTTAAGTGGTGCCTTCATGACCACTTTACCCAAACTCACTTTCATGTCCAAATTCCTCACAAATTCCCTTAAAGCCTCCTTAGCCCAACTTCCCTTCTTGACGCAAAATACAAAAATAAAACACTCCCATGCTGCCCTCAAGACTCGACCCTCTTCCCTCCTGAAGCCCCCTTGCACCTTAGCGCCCCAAGCCACCTTGCCAATTGATTTCTTATGTCCTGAATCCAACACAATTTTTCTTAAGGCTACCTTAGCCTAGCTCCCCCTTTTCAACTTAAAAACCAATAATTTTCCAAAGCTTTCTCTTCCATCCTAGAATTCTAAAAACCCTTAATACACTTCCAAACACTGCCAAAACCTACTAACTCATGAGTTATGCACGAACGCATAACCCCTAATCTAGGATGTTACAGTTCTACCCTCCTTAAAAATAATTTCGTCCTCGAAATTACTTACTAACTAACGACTGAACAATCCTACTCATCACACTACGCTTATGCTGCGCACTCTGATCTTAATAGAACCATCATACTTCCTAGGCACAATTTTTAAGTTCACATCCAAGGTTTCAAGCACTTCACTAGCAACACAAGAATGAACTATCTCTAAAGCAATAAATAATATTCCAAAACAAGGAACTTACCCGCTATCACATCCTTGGTTGTCACACATCCGAACCTTCAGCTCCTCTGCCGGGTGTTCCACAACCTTGGCCTCGAGCCCTATCCATCACTTGCGGACATTTCTTAACCAAATGAGCCTTAGATCCACACCGGAAACATACCTTACTATTACCCCAACATTCTCCTGTGTGAGTTCTCCCACACCGAGCATAGGAATGATTTCGATTCTCAGCATCTGGCACATGTGCACGTACAGAATTCTCAATCCTTGGTCTTTTCCGAACATCTACAAACGATGCTGTCGGTCCAAAACTTCTCTTATTCCCATTCCTTTCCTTATCTCGGTTCTCCCTTACAGTCCTCTTAACTTCTTCAGCGATCCGAGCTTTCTCCACTAGAATGGTGAAGTCCCTTTCTCTTTACGGAGCAATCAACATTTGCAACTCATCTCGCAATCTGTCTTCAAATCGGACACACCTTTCGTAATCAGTAGCTACGATCCCTTTGGCGTCTCGACTTAACTGCATAAATTCTCGCTTCATACTGCCATCGACTTGCTTCCTTGAACCAAGTTTAGAAACGCTTTTCTTTGCGAGTCTAAGTAACTGGCTCCCACATACTTCCCTTCAAACTTAGCCTTAAAGTAGTCCCAATCCAATCGATCTACCGGGACACCTTGTTTGACAGTGAGCCACCATCAATAAGCTTCATCTCGTAGCAATGAGACCGCGCTTTTCGGCTTTTCTCAAGAAGATGGTCTAGATCATCCATGATTCTTTCGATCGCTTCCACCAATACTCCGCTACATTCGGAGCCACTCCGGATACTCCTCTAAAAACTTCACTCCGTTGGACCTAAGTCTCTCCGAACCGACTTCCGAGCTCCACTTCCCATTCCAACTCTTGCTACTTGTCGTAGCACACGTAGCATTGCTTGTGATATGGCGTCATCTCCTCCTCGTCGGATCTTGATCCTCCGCGCCATCGATGGCGGCGACAAGACGTCACTTTCTCGACCCGTGGCGGACTCCTACTGGTTCCGATACTGTCATTCAACCACGTCTCATAGAGCTCATTTCTAACGTCACGATTTTATCTGATTAAAAAGTTTTATGCATTAGTACTTTTGTTCCACTTGTTTACCCGCGAACAAATTTTATGAAAGGAGGATTTGTAAGTAGTTCTTTCGATCAATCAAAGTTTCAGTTCAAGTTCACTACTCTAAATCACATTCACATTCATCCTTAACAACGCTCACTACACCTCGTTGGGCATTCTCGCCCACTCCCCACCTGTGGGTAATTTCGTCATTTTTCCTATGAGGTATTTTAGTAATATATCAAGGTCAATTTGAAAATCTTTAGCAGCATTCCAAAATTTTCAAAACTCAGAGTATTTTTGAAAATTTCCTCAAATCGGAGGTAAGGTAGAAATTTTGAAAATCAGTCATTCGGTAATTTTGTAAGTCGGGGGTAATTTGGTAATTTTCCCAAATCGAGTATCTTAATGTTTCGTAAAATAAATTTTTGGATATGTCTGTAAGCAAGATTATTTTTGTAAAAATCGAGGGTAGTACGGTAAATTTATAAACCAGGGGCATTTTCGTAATTTTACAACCGGGGGTATTTTAGTAATTTTGTCAACCAGAATAATTCGTAAAAATGTGTTCCACAAAATCTAATCCAGTATTTTTGAATCAAAAAGGGTAATTTGAAGATTTAAAAAAAAACTAAGGTTTCTATAAAAACATGGCCAGTCCCTTTCGGGTTTTAATTATCGGTTTAGCCGGTGAATAAGTCCTCTTGGTTAGGGTGAACCGTAGCTACGCACCAGGTAGGATTCCAGCGAAGAGGAGGTGAGTCACTAGGACTGCTTAAGTACCAGGCTCTTCCGGATCCAATCCTAGACATGCGCACAGTGGTTGCCACACCCTAGCTCGGCGACTTAGTTCACAAGTTTGTTTAATGGTCCTTAAGTCTTATGCACTTGTGTTTGAGTAGCCTAGTCCTAGGGTCCAATAGCCCTAATCTACTAATCTACGTTCCCATGAAAGCCCATACAGTTCACATGTTTAATCTGCTTCAGAAGTCAGAGGTACTTACCTGGTGGACTTCGGGCCGGAGGTACAGGTGCCATGCTAGAAAAACCTGAAAATTTCCACAAATTTCTTTTGGGCTAGATTTTGAAAACGTTTTGGGCCTTACACCCAAGGCCGAGAGTTTGAAACCTGGCTCTGATACCAAACTGTAACACCCCAAACCCGGCCCACGAGCCTTGACCGGATCTGGTATGTCACTGCGAAAAAACGTTTGAAGACTGATTTCACTTTTGGGAAAAACATTAAAAATTTTGTCATTAATAAAACATTGTGTGTTTAAAACTCCCAATAAATCTAAGTTGTTACAATTTCCCGGATTTAAAACTTTTATAAATTTTAAAAATATGAGTTGCTAAACATAAAAGCACTTCCAAATAAGAATTTAATCGTCATCTAGCTTAAACATAATAAAAAAATGTTCAAATACTTTAATCTGGGCCTTATTACAATAAATAATTAAACAAAAGTTCTTAGTAATAATCTGAACAAAATAAAGAAGATGTCTTCAGACATGGGCCACCTCGTATCCACTCCAACCCGGTCCAATCACTCACGAATCATCTGCGATGTTTAATAAAAATTTGGGTGAGCCACACGGACTCAAAGTGTGTAATTAATCCACCGATTCCACCCACATGTTAACCACATATTAACCCATATATCAGATAACAAGATAACATATTCACATAATAACACATTCTAGGCTTGGCCCATATTCATGTCACTTATCAGGTTAACAGGGTAATTAACCGCATAATTTCCACATATCGGGCTTAGCCCATTTCCACAATGATCCACATATCTATACTGGGCTTGGCCCATTTCCACATTAATCTACATATCACTGGGCTTGGCCCATTTTCACATATGTTCACATACAAAATCATGCAATTATGAAGCCCAACCCAGCCTAGGGTCCATCCTCTACACACCCCCTTATCCAGCCTACCACACACCAGGGGATTATCAAATCGCCCTCTCCTTTTCACTCCAAAAAGGCATTCAATGGGTCCACGTGCAATTAAGCTCAATAATCCACAACGCGACCTCAGTCAGCTCCAATCCACGATGTAGCCGTAGCTAACACCAAAACCACGATGGGACACATAGTCACTCATCAACCACGATATGGCACATAGCCGATATCAACCACGATGAGGCACATAGCCACTCATCAAGCCACGCGAACTAAATCGCAATTAATCCACAACATGACCTCAGTCAACGTCAATCCACGATGCAGCTCAAGGCTAACATCAAACCACGTACTCGAAGTAAACCCGTACCTTCTTTCATATCATATCCCACCCATGCACATGCCACATAAAATAATGATACAATGTAATGATGCATGAGCATGTTCATCAAGCATATTATCACATATTCATATTAATAATCACATATCATCGAGTTTCAGACTTACCGGATTATAGACATACCCCTTGAGGGTATCCATATCACAATTTTCACCGCACTAGTTAGCACATTCATAACACATACACATTTCACATACATATCATATAATTCAAAAACGGTGGGTTAATCACACACCGATCACTTGAAGTTCTAAGCTCTCGATCCCGATGCTATCACTAGAGAGACACTACGGCTATCCGCCTATAGCTTTCTCCTACTGGCCGCCCACACCCCGGTGGCCAATCCCGAACCGCCGAGACAGATCTTTTCTTAAACTTCAGGATAGGGACTTTCCCTTTTCCCTCTTGACCGCACTCGCATCCATTAATGATATCTAATCAAAACCCGATTAAACGATAATGTACTAAATCTAAATTGAATAAACTACAACTTATCCACCTTACGAGAAAATGGATCGTAATCCCAAAGACTTTGCTTATGCCTCGTCGATCCGCTTCAAAGACCATAATCCAAATCAGATAATACTTATATGCCAAATATGGCCTATGGCCGAATATCAACACTTCCTTACCTAGCTCGTCCTAATCCCGAAAACCTTGCTTGCACCTGAAACTGTCGAAATCCCTATATTCCATATGTTAGATTTGGCTTATACATAAACCTATGAGAATGACCCTTTGGCCGAATAGCACATACCACTTACCTTGATGATTCGAATCCCGAAAGACTCCCTCAATGCACCTTGACGTTAGCTACACATAAGAGAACATATCACTTATTGCCTTAAGAAAACATTCGGCCAACCCATAGCCAGAGTTTAATCACTTGATTCGGCACCCTTAAGAAAAATATCCAAAACCGATTAAAGGAATACTAACCACTATCGTTGCTTACCCCTCATGGTCAACTTCCCAAATCACCTCCCTAGGTTTGGCCACATCCAAGAAATAGTGTTAGATCTCCAACTTTCGGCTTTGAAGAGAACAAAAGAAGAAAAGAAGTGATAAGGGGTTTCAAATAAAGATTCGGCTATGGCTCATCAAATGGAGATGCAATATTCGGCTTTTAAGAATCAAGGTAGTGATGGTGTTTCTTTAGAGTTTCACGCAAAGAGAAGCTACTAGGTTCGGTTATGATACTGGTGGCAAATGGGGTATTCGGCCATATAAGAAAAGATGGAGAATTAAAGTTGGAAGAAAGAAAGAGACTAGGAAGGGAAAGTGAGAAGAAATTTGGCACCAAAAGAGAATGAGAGGAACAGATTTTCGGCAAAGGAAAATAGAATGAACAAAAGAATGGCCAAAAGATGATCACCCCTATTTATACTACACAATTTCGACACTCTTTCCCCCTTCACTCGGCCGAATATTGCCTACCAAAGAGACCCATACTTGGCCACTACCTCAACTCCCATAATAATCTCCTATTTCTCTTTTATCACCCTAACAAATAAAATAAAATAATCCCACACTTATCCCTCATTTTTCTCTCCTATTTTATCTCCTTATCACATTCAAAAATGAATAAATAAAGCAACAATTATCTCCTATCTACTAATTTAAACTAAATAAAAATAAATTAACAATTATCTACTACATATCTAGCCGAAATTCAAAATAAATTCAAGGCTTATCCTCATCCTTTGGAAACCCATGTGCCGTCCAACCCCTTCCATTCTCTTGACGTCAAAAGCCAAAAATAAAACACCCATCTGCTGCCCCCAAGTCTCGAACATGAGACCTGCTGGAAACACCACACGCTACCAGCCACTTTGCTGCTAGCTCCTTCGTGTCATAAACTCCCTACAATTTCTTTTAAGACCTCATTGGTCAAGCTCCTTCTTGACGCAAAAATAAATGCCCATTTGCTTCCCACGCTGCTCGAACCTCCCTGCTCAAGGCGTCCTTTCCAGGGCCTTAAGTGGTGCCTTGCAGCCACTTTACCCAGCTCACTTTCATGTCCAAATTCCCTCACAAATTCCCTTAAAGCCTCCTTAGCCCAACTTCCCTTCTTGACGCAAAATACAAAAATAAAACACTCACATGCTGCCCTCAAGACTCGACCCTCTTCCCTCCTGAAGCCCCATTGCACCTTAGCGCCCCAAGCCACCTTGCCAATTGATTTCTTGTGTCCTGAATCCAACACAATTTTTCTTAAGGCTACCTTAGCCTAGCTCCCCCTTTTCAACTTAAAAACCAATAATTTTCCAAAGCTTTCTCTTCCATCCTAGAATTCTAAAAACCCTTAATACACTTCCAAACACTGCCAAAACCTACTAACTCATGAGTTATGCACGAACGCATAACCCTTAATCTAGGATGTTACATTTATCATCTCAGTATATCAAATCAAAGGTGTGGTCTAAATATGTATAAACGAAGCAAGTTCTAGAATAACAAATCAATGTTGACACACTCATAATCAATAAAGTGAGCACGAAAAGGAATGTATGCTCTAAAAGGCTGAAGATCTCACAAAAATTATGGGCTTTTGATGTCAACTTTGTAAATTTCAAACTTCAAGGTAATACTTAAATTCAGGTAGACAACCTAAAAAAAAATTTTAACTTTGAAAATAAACTCATCATGCTTAATTCTCTAGTTTCCTAAAGTTTAAATCATCACTGCATAATTAACTATGACTTAATCCAAAACATATTAATAAAAATCATGAATAAAAGGAAATTTCATTCTAATAGTAAAATGAGAGAATTACTTAAAAACAAGACATAATTCAAGGATTTGAGAATAATGCAAAAAGTTAGGCATTTTTTAAGATTCACCCCCCACACTTAAGATGTACATTGCCCTCAATGTACAAGGGTATATATAGATACGAAAAATCAAAATATAGGGGGAGAAGTGAAACTTCCTGAATTTAGGATGGGTTCCTTGAGTTGGAAGTGTGGAAACTTGATTTGGAGGTGAAAGATAAGTTGGAGGAGGCGTCTCTGGTGGTGCTATGGTGGTTGCCCACAATCGCTGCGCTAGATGAAGAAATTGGGTAGCTCGTGAAGAAAAAAACCAGGAAATAATAAGATAAATTCAAAATAAACTAATTATGTATTTAAAGACAAGGAAGATAAAGAGAAGGAAAATAAAGGAGAAGAGAAAAGACATAGCTAAAATAAATAGACTCAAATGTCCTTGGCTTGGCGAGTAAATAAAGTGGCCGGCATGAACTTATGTGGCTTGGTCTCGCACGGGGAGACTGTGCTAGGGTCCCTCTGTTTCTTCGGCATGGGGATGGTAGTGATGGAGAGTTTGTGACAGGAGAGTGAGAGGAAATGGAAAGGGGAAGGATGAAAGGGTATGGAAGAAAGGGAATGGGGAGTAGGTGAGAAAGGGAAAGGGGTATTTTTAAATAGAGATTTCAGGTCTGGTACATCCCCACGCCCGTGTGTCGTGGGCATGTTGCGCCGCACGGCCGTATCGCACGACCGTGTGGTGGCTCGTTCGTTTCTCCCACGCCTGTGTGTGAGGTCTCCACGCCCACGTCTCTTTCTCAATGTCGACCACGGCCTCAAAGCACGAGCGTGGCTTATGCCCGTGTGGCTTTTTCAGTGTCGGCCACGGCCATATCGCACGACCGTGGCAATTTATAGCCGTCCGTGATTTGGGGATTTTTTTTCCTTGGCTCGTACGACCTCTACCATGCCAGTGTGTAAATCTATGATGCCTACACGACCACGGCCACGCCCGTGTGCAAGGCCGTGTGGCATGGAAACCTATGCTTTATTTACTTTGGTTAGTCTTTACTTAGGTACTAAAAATCAAAGATATGAAACTAAAGGGGGTTAGTGCTCGAGTTGCCTCCCGAGAAGCGCTTGTTTAAAGTCCTAAGCTAGACTTGCCTTTCATTCGCACAATCATGGTGGTTTGGGGAGTTGAAACTCCTCTTCCCTGCTATCAATTCTAACAATATATGGTTTGAGTCGAGTGGTTTACCTTAAAAGTTCCGAATTTAGGATTAGTTACCTCGACTGTTCCGTATGGGAAGACATTTAGTACCGTAAAAAGGATTTCTTCATTTGTATTACGGTTTGAGATAGCGGCTCGAGGGTCTTTCTCATCCAACAATATCTGATCTCCTATTTTGAAGTGATTCGCTGTTTCTTTAAGCTCGTTTAGGGGTTCCCTCAGTTTTGCTTCGGGTGTTCCTAGTTTCTCCTTGAAATGTGTTTTCCACTCGTCTAGTTCATCAATATGAAGCCTTCGAACCTCATGAGTTACTTCTTTGTTGCCATGATGTCTAGGATCGGGCTCAGTTGTGTGGTTCAGTGGTGCTTCCCGAAAAGAAGATTTAACTGAATGGTTATTAATAAAATTAATTTTCTCACCTTGATTACTTCATGTCCTAGCCGAGTCGAGAGCCTGAAGACTGATTGATTCGTCACCTACACGGAGTATGAGTTCACCTGTACCAACATCAATTTTAGTTCTAGCTGTTGCTAAAAAGGGTCTTCCTAAAATTAAAGGGATCATGTTGTCCTCATCCATGTCTAAAACAACAAAGTCTACTGGGAATACGAATTTATCAATTTTCACGAGTACATCTTCGATTATACCCCTAGGAACTCTAATAGTTTTATCAGCTAATTGAATGCTTATCCTAGTTTGTTTCGGTTTCCCTAGACCTAGCTGTTTAAACATTTTATAAGGCATAACATTTATACTTGCCCCTAAATCAGCTAAAGCATTATCAATAGATAAACTACCAATTAAGCATGGAATTGTAAAACTCTCTGGATCTTTTAATTTTCGTGGTAGTTTGTTTTGTAGAATTGCTGAGCATACTGCGTTTAGCTCCACATGCGATGTCTCGTCTAACCTCCGTTTGTTTGTGAAAAGCTCTTTTAAAAATTTTCCTGAATCTGGCATCTGTGAAAGAGCTTTGAGAAACGGTAAGTTAATGTGTAATTTCTTTAAAAGTTTAAGAAATTTACCGAATTGTTCGTCTGTGTTGTCTTTCTTCATCGCATCGGGATATGGTATACGCGGTTTGTACTCTTTAATTATCGGTTTTAGTTTGTCATGGTTCACCTCAACCTTAACTTCCTCTACCACATTTTCTTACCTTAAATTGGGCTCATCTAACCCTACACTATCATGAGCTGTTATGGCTTGAAGTTGCTCCTTTGGGTTAGTCTCAGTGTTGCTTGGTAGGCTTCCTTACGGTCGTTCGGAGGTCAGCTTAGCAAGTTTCCCTAACTGGTTCTCGATCCCTTGAATCGATGCTTGTTGATTTTTAAGTGTTGTCTCGGTGTTCTGGAAATGTGTTTCTGACACCGCTATGAATTTTGTCAGCATCTCCTCAAGGTTCGGCTTCTTTTCTTGCGGGTAGGGCTGTTGTTGGAAGTTTGGAGGGGGTTGTTGTCTTTGATTTCCTTGACCACCTCATGAAAAATTGGGGTGGTTCCTCCAACCTGGATTATAAGTAATACTATAAGGGTTATTTTGAGATCTGAAATTGTTACCCACATAGTTCATTTGTTCACCTTCCATGCTATGTCCGTAGGGTGGGTACTCAGGATTCGCCACACCTCCACTTGTTTCGCACTGCATAACCAGATGTACCTGCGAAGAACACAAACCATCAATCTTTTTGTTTAACATTTCTACCTGATTTGATAGTATGGTTACTGCGTCGAGGTTGAAAACTCTGGCTGTTTTTGTTGGCCTTGTCCTTGTGACTTGCCACTGATAGTTATTCAGTGAAATCTCTTCTATAAACTCGTAGGCCGCTTCAGGATTTTTGTTGTTCAAACGCTCGGTGTGGTTCGAATCGATCAATTGCCTCGTTGAGGGGTTCACACCGTTGTAGAAGGTTTGAACCTGAAGCCACAAAGGTAGCCCATGGTGAGGGCACCTTCTCAACAAATCCTTGTATCTCTCTCATGCATCATATAGTGTTTCTAGATCCATATGCACAAAAGAAGAGATATCATTCCTCAACTTGGCCGTTTTGGCCGGTGGAAAATATTTTAACAAGAATTTTCCGGTCATTTGATCCCATGTAGTGATTGACCCTCGTGGAAGAGAATTTAACCACTGTTTGGCTTTATTTCTCAAAGAAAAGGGAAATAACTGAAGACGGACGGCATCATTAGAAACACCATTTATTTTGAAAGTATCGCAAAATTCTAGGAAATTCGCTAAGTGTGTGTTAGGATCCTCATCCTGCAAACCATCAAACTGAACAAACTGTTGTATCATCTGTATAGTGTTAGGTTTCAATTCAAAATTATTTGCTGCAATAGCAGAGTCTAACAATACTTGACTCGGTTCTGTTAAATTAGGTTTAGCATAATCATACATAGTTCGAGGAGCATGATTTTCGGCCACCTCCGGAGGTAGCAGATTATTTTCAGCCATCTCTTCGGTGGTATTGGTTTCGTCTTCTTGCTCTTCTGCTATGTAATTTAAGCTTCGCATTATTTCTCTACGATTTCTGCGAACGACACCTTCAATATCACTGTCGTAATTTAAAGGTTCTGTCAGGTTCCTTCTAGTCATAAACTAGAGGTACATACTAGGAACAAAATAAAAGAAGAAAAATTAGCAAAGTTAAAAACAAAATAAAAGTAAATTGCAAAAATAAAAACGGCTAAAGTAATAAAAATTAAGCGTTCTTAATATTTTAGTTCCCCGGCAACGGCGCCAAAAACTTGATCGTTAGTATCGATAGTTTTAATATTTATATAATGAATGATCTAGCCTAGAAACAAACTATCACCACGATTGAGGCAAGTGCACCTATCGAACAGTAGTATAGCTTAGTGGCAAGACTGGATTGTCGAACCCAAAGGAACCAAAAGTACTAATACTAACTTTCTTCTTATTATTTAGCCTAAGAATTAAGGGAATTGTTATTTATTCTAAAATTAACTAACTACTAAGCTAAAGACGCTAAGACAAAGAGAATGAATTGGGGAAATACTTGTGGGAAAAACCAATTGATTAAGACAATACCCAAGGAGGAATCCACCTAGACTTCACTTGTTATTTAACTCTGAACTGCACGATTTATTCACTTGACTCGATCCGTAGGATTCCCTAATTTATATTAATACCTCTCTCGAGGCTACTAACGTCTAACCCTAGGTTGATTAATTGAAATCTCTTTCTAATTAAAACCCCTAAGGTTGCATTAACTCATGCTATGGACTCATATTAGGTTTGACCCTAATCCAGCATTTTTTCGCCCCTATCTCTAGGGTTGCGATCAACTCCGCTTAATTATGCTAGATCTACTCTTAGACAGGTCTATTCCTCCTCTCGCCTAAGCACATCAATACTTGAATCAATATCCTGAAATATCAAAACAAGAATTAAGAACACATAATCAAGAACAAATCAAGTATTTATCATATAGTTCAGAAAATAATAACAAGATCCGTCTTAGGTTTCATCCCCCTCAGGTATCTGAGAGGTTTAGTTCATAATCATAAAAGAATACATCTCAGAAGAAAAGATATAACAAAACATAAGAAAACCCTAAAACCCCCTGAAGGAATTAAAGGAGAGATCCACAGTCTTGAGTATGATTTCGGCTCCTTGAGATGAATCAACTGGCTTTCTTCGAGTAAATCCCACAATTCTGACCTCTCTGGCTTGGCTCCTTGGCCTAGCTGGACGCCCTCGACAGAAGACTTCTGTCCCTCCTCAAGGTTGGCCTTTAGGGTGTTTATATAGGCTTTTGGAATGTCTTTTTTTGCCTCTAAGTACCCTATTCCGAGTGAAATTCCTTTTTGTCACGGCAGGGACACGCCTGTGCAACATGCCCGTGTGAATTGAATCCAGGCCGTGGTCGAGCCTGCTAAAGGGGCACGGTCGTGTGGCTACCTCTAGGCCGTTTTGATTTCTTACTTTGGCCCATTTGGTCCATTTTTGGCCCGTTTCGTGTTCTTTTCATTCTCCGATGCTCTCCTAAGTATAAAACATGAAATAAAAGGATTAGGAGCATCAAATTCCACAATTCAAGGGATAAATCATCCAAAAAGTATGCTAAATGTGGAATTAAAATATGTATAAATTACGGTTTATCATCGATCCTCACCCATTATAGGCTCATACGGACCGAGTTCGGTTCAGGGGAATACATTTCCCTATGGCCATGCGGAAGTGAAAACTTCACGAAGACATAGGTACAGATGTATCCTGGAAGCAATCCACTAGCCCATGCGAAGGTGAAAACCTCATGAAGGCATAGCTTCTCGCTCCCACTTAAAGGTGCGACCACAACGGTCATGCAATGCCATGCAGGAAATAATCAATTTTACGGCTTGACTCTCTTATTGGTCCCCAATGGAGTCGCCAAGCTGTCGAAACCATTTTTAAGTTTTCATAAAAACGGGGGTCGACTTTAAAAAACAAAAACGGGAGACGCCACAAATCCTTTTTTGCTTAGGTGTGATCGGATCACCTTTTAAAACATTTTATTTCAAAAACATTGATTTTGGCCTACGAAATTTAAGAAAACGGGTTCGGGAGTCGATTACGTACGAGGAAGGATCAGCACCCTCGTAACGCCCAAAATTGGTACCGAATTGATTAGTTATTATCCTAATGTCGAAAATTCGAAAAGATTTGAAAACATGATTTCTTTAAAAAAAACTTGAACAATTTGAGTTAAATTTTGAGATTTCTTTGTTCTGAAAGAATACAAACATCACATCCAGACGTTAGGACATGATATTTTAAACTCTCGTAACTTAAAATCATCTCATTATTTACAAAATTTATTAAAAGGATATTTAGTTATTTAGTCAAACGGAGAATCGAAACCCAGCACGTTAGGGCACTATTCCCTGAATTTATAAATACAAAACATTGCCTTATTTTTTAAAAAAACTTTTGGATAAGATATAGTAATTTTGCAAAATGTATTTTTTTTTAAACGATGATCCAAGTAAGAATATCACATTAATACATCATCAAGCATAAATACTAAAAGCAATTAATAAGATTACATGATATACTAACATTTCATATTAATATAGACAATTAAAAGGAAAGCAACATAACATAGTAAGTGATACATATAATAAAAGGACTATGCTAAAGCAATAATAAACCGACAAAAGAACATATATGAATAAATACAAGATATAAATAATCAGAAGTAATTAAAAAATCTATATGAAAGATAAAATTTAAAAAATGGATATTAAATTCTACAAACAAGATCAAATATGAGAAGTAAATAAATTAATAATATATTTAAACATTGAATAAATATTATAACAAAACAAAATAAAAAAATGATAATTTTTAAAACAATTAATATGTATAACAATATAATTTAAAAAAACTTAGAGTATAAAAATATAGGGATACTTATAATAAATATATAATTTAATAATTTAGTATTTATATAAATAAAAATAATAATATATGATAAAAACAATTATAATTAAATAGTATATACAACCTTAAAAGTAAAAAATATTTATAATACAATAGTCATAAAAAAACTACATATTTAATATAATCAATATAAATAATATATGTTATACAATATACAAAAATTTTATAAAATATTAATGATAAAACAATTTAAATGCTATATAAAACATAATATAATAATATATAATATACAAAAATAAAATGTGTAATATAATAACTAATGTGTAAAATTTTTTTAAAATAATATACAATATATGAATAATATTGAAAAAAACATATAATATAAAAAATAAATAATAATAATTTAATATATATATAATACTAAAATAATAAAAAAAGAACAAAATGAAAATAAAAAGAATAAAAAAATCAAATAAGCAAGGATTAAATTAAAATAATAAAAAAATTTAAGGTTAAAATGCGAAAAGGATGATATTGGAACGCTGGCAAACTCAGTAGGGACTTATTGGGCAATTATGCCCTATCTCCTAAACAGCGCCTTTTCATACTACTGATCTTTAAATAGCCCGAGGAACCCAATTGAAATAGAAACAAACTTTCAGGCTAATTTGAAAAATAAAAGAAGTGCTTAAATTGGACGAAATTAAAACTAATAAAATTGCGGAGGGACTAAAATGGCAAATTGCCCTTTATGAAAAACGCGGATCCTCCCGGGTTTTCGGGTCAACGCGGATCCCAAACCTTGAACGACGTCGTTTTGTGCTTATTAACTTAAGTAAAAACGCGCCGTTTCTTCATTGCTATATAAGCTAAAAAGTTAACAAAAAAATCATTTTAACATTTTCGAAAAAAAGGGGCCGAGTTTTAGAAACTCTCTCTCGCCCTTTGGTCTTGGCCAGACTCTCGATGAAGGTTTGTCACTGACGCTCTCCGCACGCGCCATCAGATATGGCGGCGAGGCCAAGAACCTTGCTTTTTGAATGCGAATCGAAAGGTACTTTTTTTATTTTTTTTTAAACAGTATTTATATATAAAAATACATAGATCGAAAAGAAAATAAAAAAAAATTAAACAGAATGAAATAACTAAGAAAATAACCTCTACAATCAAGTTTTTGTATTTTATTTCTCTGTATTTTTGTGAATATTTGTGCGTATATTCGAGTCCCCTTTTACAGATTGTTATTTGGGGTTTTATAGCCCCGAAAATAATGAAAAAAAAGGAAATACAAAGATTCTGTCTCGTTTGCCATTTTGCTACTTTTTCTTTCCTTTTTGCAGGCGACCGACGAGGATCTCGGCGGTGACTGGGCACGACTCGCGCTAATTGCGGCGTGACTGGGGCTAAGCTGATGTTGGGGCTGCGGCGCAGTGGAAACCTTAGGGTTTCCGGCGTCCAAAAATTGTTTGGGCCATTGGGCCATAGGTTGGGTTAGGGTAGGATTAGGTCTGAGTGTAATTTGGGTTAGGGGTGTAACGGATTGGGTTGTTAATTTGTTTTGGGTATTGGGCTACTGTAATGGATTGGGTTTCAATTTTGTTAAATGGACTTGTAAAATGGACATTTTATTTTTATTATTTTCTTTTTGTTTTCATTCTGGTTTTCACGGGCCCGGGCAAAATGGGCTTATTACAAAAAGAATCTATGAGAAAATATATTTAATATTTTTGCATTCAACAGTTCACTATGACCAAATGATTTATTTCCATTTTTGAACTTCATTTATTTGAAAAACATAAATTCATTTTTCAGGATATTTTCATTTTCATTTTCATTTTGGAGAAAACCACATTCGTTTCCAAATGATTTCATTTCGCCATTTTCATTTTCATTTTGGAGAAAACCTTAATCATTTCCAAATGTTTCCTATTTTTCCATTTCACCATTTCTATTCATTTTTGTTCATTTCTGTTCATTTGATTCAACATGCAATTTATTTTTGGTTTCAACGAGCTAACGGTGGGACCAATTAGACATATGCAATTGAGGCTCAAATTATTTATAATTGAGTTCCAGCTTTTCGCTTATTAATTATAAACTCATTTAGTCACGAAGTTATTCCACTATAGTATCGTGACTTAGCTCTCCCAACAGCATACCATTATGAAAGCAACTCGACCAGTGCTCGTCCAATGACCTTGTCATAAGTGTGTTACCCTCATAAGATATTGATAAACTGTAATAGTAACATATTTTAAAGCCACATTTAGCATACTTTTGGATGATTTATCCCTTGAATTATGTAATTTGGTGCTCTTAATCATTTAATTTCATGTTTTATACTCAGGAGAGCATAAGAGGATGAAAAGAACGGAAAACGGGCTTAAAACGGACCAAATGGGCCAAAGAAAGAAATCGATACGGCCTGGGCCAAATCCACACGGCTGTGCCTCATTGATAGACTCGAACACAGCCTGGCCACGATTCACACGGGCGTGTGCCAAGGGCGTGTCCCTGCCGTGACAAAGAGGAATTTCACTCAAATTAGGATACTTAGAGGCGAAGAAACACATTCCAAAGTCTATATAAACACCCTAAGTACGACCTAAAAGAGAGTTCGACAGAAGCCCTCTGTTGGGGTGTCCAGCTAGGCCAAGGAGCCGAGCCAGAGAGGTCAGAATTGTGGGATTTACTCGAAGAAAGCCAGTTGATTCATCTCAAGAAGCCGGAGTCATACTCAATACGGCGGATCTTTCCTTCAATTCCTTCAGGGGGTTTTAGGGTTTTCTTATGTTTTGTTTTATCTTTTCTTCTGAGATGTATTCTTTTATAATTATGAACTAAACCCTCAGATACCTGAGGGGGATGAAACCAAAGATGAATCTTGTTATCGTTTACTGAACTATATGATAAATACTTGATTTGTTCTTAATTATGTGTTCTTAATTCTTGCTTTGATATTCCAGGATATTGATTCAAGTATTGATGTGCTTAGGTGGTGGAGCAAAAGTCCCTGCCTAAGAGTAGATCTAGCATAGTTAAGCAGAGTTGCTCGCGCCCCTAGAGATAGGGTGACGAAAATCTACCGGATTAGGGTCAAACCTAATATGGGAGTCCATAGATCGAGTTAATGCAATTCTAGGGGTTTTAATTAGAAAGAGATTTCAATTAATCAACCTAGGGTTAGATGTTGGTCGCCTCGAGAGAGGGATTAATATACATTAGGGAATCCTACGGATCAAGTCAAGTGAATAAATCGTCTGGTTCAGAGTTAGATAACAAGTGAAGTCTAGGTGGATTCTTCCATGGGTATCGTCTTAATCAATTGGTTTTTCTCACGAGTGTTTTCCCAAGTTCGCTCTCTTTGTCTTAGCATCTTTAGCTTAGTAGTTAGTCAATTTTAGATTAAACAACAAATTCCCTTGTTTCTTAGGCTAAATAATAAAAAGAGAGTCAGTATTAGTACTTTTGGTTCCTTTGGGTTCGACAATCCGGTCTTGCCACTAAGCTATACTACTGTTCGATAGGTGCACTTGCCTCAATCATTGTCATAGTTAGTTTCTAGGCTCGATCATTCTTTATATAAATTTTTAAGACTCTGACATAACGATCAGATATCCTTAATCTCTTTATGATAATATCCGTTCTCCCAGTATGATCCTGTTTTATCTCATGATAACCATTACATCTTCTTTCATGAAAAGTTAATTACTATCAAATAGTAATCAAGTCATCCGTCACAAAGACGAATGACCCGTGGCCATGTTTACTTTTCACCAACCATGTAATACCAGTGAGAGGATATCATTTACTCATGTCTCGGGCTATGAATTCCACTATTGTGAATGATGTTACATACTGCAAAAGTCGTACACCCAATGCACCAGCTTTCAGTTCCTTATCTATTCGAACTCAGGTTTTTACTTACATCAAAGTGTACGAGTCACGCATACATTTTTCGTCATTTACTCAGGAGGTGTGCCACACTATGAACGTTACAAGTGAAAAAATCCATAAACGGAATCAGGATCTATTCTTCTTGGGTCCAGCCCGATGTATTGTCAGTCTAGTTAGTCAAATCTATGTCTCTATCTTCTGAGAGTCATTCGCTTCAATGCCCAAGATAAAGCATCTCCCTAATTGAACTTGATAGACGACATATTAGTCTTTCAATCGATTTGCTAATTTTTTATTAGACTATGGAAATGTTTAGGTTCGTCTACTAATATAAGTTGTCTTTTCGTATTATGTTCCAACCATGTAATATCACTTAGTATTAGTTTAAACATTAGACAACAATAAGCAACATTTGTTTCCATTCTACTTTGCGTGCAAAAACCATGTGAGCACAATCATACAAAGTATATTAATGTAATCAATAAATTTTTTTATTATCCAATCTGTTCGAAAAATTTACCAATGTCGAAACCATTTTTAAAGTTTGATTTAAAAACGGGGATCGACTTAAAAAAACAGAAATGGAGTCGCCACCAATCCCTTTTTACTTAGGTGTGATTGGTTCACCTTGTAAAACGTTTTATTTCAAAACATTGATTTTGGTCCACGAAATACAAGAAAACAGGTTCGGGAGTCGGTTACGTATGAGGAAGGGTTAGCACCCTCATAACGCCCAAAAATTGGTACCTAATCGATAAAATCATGTCCTAGTGTTGAAAATTTGAAAAAAAATTAAAATATGATCCTTTTTATTAGCAAGAAAACCGAGACTTACCTATCTCAAAGAAATAAAATATTATACCCAGTAAGTTAGGATATAAAATTTTATGACTTTGAAACTAGGCTCACCTCTATTTAGAAAATTCTTATCTCGAGACACAAAACATCATATCCAGTAAGTTAGGAAACAACGTTTTGAATTCCCGAAAATAAGTTTTGAATTGAAGTTTGTAAGTTTAAAAAAAGGATACTTGATACTTTAAGTTCCACGAGAAAAATTCAAACCCTGTAAGTTAGGGTATAATTTCTCTCGAAGTCCCCAAATATCACGTATTGCTATATTTAAAAAGTCTTTAAATGAAATGCGTCAATTTATCAAAATATGTTTTTACAACAAAGATTTGGATAAGATATTATAACATATATACTTAATAGCAATTCAACGTAAATACCAATTATATTAACAAATAAATAATTAAAGAATAATATAACATGAATACATAAATAAAGAATTTATATTAAGCAATAACAAACAATTAAAGAAAAATAAATGAATATGGGATATGAAATAGGTGGTGATAATTAAGATCTTTACGAAATAACAAAATCAAATAAAAAATGATATATTTAAACATTAAAATATAAAAGAATATGATAATTTTTAAAATGATTTAATATATTCATATAAACAATATAAAAAAACATTTAAATAAAAAAACTTATAACAAATACATAATTTAGTAATTTAATACATATATAAATAATTATACATATAATAAAATAATTAGTAAATAGTATATAATAATTTAAAAAAATATGTATAATATATTAATCATAAAAACTATATATATAATATAAACAATATAAAGAAAATATGTTATATAATATAAATAAATTTTATACAAAATAAGATTTTAGAGATAATATATAATATAATAATAATAAAATTTAAAAAATATATAACATATAACTAATATACAAATTATGAAACAAAGTATATAATATAAATAATATTAAACCAAATAAAATAATACATAGTAGTAATTATGTATATATAAAGATAATATAAAAAATTATATATATATATATACAAATTTATACTATTAATAGATTAATATACAAATAATGATAAAAATATAAAAAATTTGACATAATAAAATATTTCAATGTAATATTAGAATAATTTAATTTTTTTTTAAAAAATAAAAAAAAAGGTTTGAAAAATAAATAAAGAAACCAGGATCAAATAACAATAAAAATAAATATAAAGGGGTTAAATTATAAATAAAAGGAAATAAACGGACTTAATTATAATGCGCTAAAAAATATGAGGGGGTAAAAAGGGAAATATCCCTGGAGCGCTATACGTTGCGTTTTATTCAGGGACTAAAATAGATTATCAAGTAAACCACCAGGGCAAATTTGAAATTAAAAAAAAAAACTTAATTTAAAATAAATGAAAATGCGGAAGGGCTAAAGCAGCAAATATCCCATTTACAAAAAATGCGCGGATCCTCCCCGGGTTATCGGGTCAACACGTGGATCCTTTGCCCTAAAAGACTTCGTTTTGTGCTTATTAGATTAAGCAAAAACCGCGTCATTTTTTAACTGCTATATAAATCAAATTTAGACCAAAAATTCATTTTTACACCCTGTTTTAAAAAAAAATCCGAAAAAACCCTCTCAATGCTCTCGTTTGGGACTGGTCGCCGGACCTTTGGACCACCGTCCCACGCACCTCACGCGCCACCGTATACGGTGGCCGGAGGCTAAAGCTTCAGTTTTTTCGGCGTAATCAAGAGGTAACTCGTATTTTTGTTTCTCTACTATTTTTGTGTATATAACATGCATAAATAAAAATAACGCGAATAGGAAAATCGAAAATAACCTCTATTATTGATTTCTTTCTTTCATTTTTTTTTTGAATATCTATGTGTATTCGTATGTATCTGTGTCTCTATTTGTGTTTCCCCCCTTGTTTTACAGGTTTGTGTAGGGCTTTTATAGTCCTCGAAATAAAAATAAAAAAAGAAATAAAATTTGGCCTCTGTTTCGCCATATTTGCTGCTTGTTCCTTCCTTTTTGTGCAGGTCAAAGGAGAGGATCTCGCGACGGAGGCTGTTTGCGTGTTGATGTCAGAGTGGCTGGCGCAGATTGCGGCGCGATGGGTGTCGAGGCTGCTAGGCTTGCGGCGCAATGGAAACCTAGGGTTTCCTGCGTCCGCAAGCGATTTGGGTCTCTTGGGCCAATTCCGTTTTAGGCTGTGTTGGCTTGAGTCTGATTAGGGTCTGGGTTTTAGAGTGTAATTGGGCTCGGGTGTAATGGGGTATTGGGTATTTAGTTTGGGCCAAGGGTAGTGGGTCTATTTTGGCTTGAGTGGGTTGTAAAAATGGACTGTTTAAAGACATTGGTTTTTATTTTTTATTTATTTTGTTTTTGTCTAATTGGAATGGGCCCGGGCAAAATGGGCTGACTACAGCCAATTTACAAACGAATATACTACACCCGGTGCACCAGATTCAACAATGCACATGAAAAATGGTGTGCTTGAAACCTCGTACAGTCGCAGGTATTTCGTCCTATGTATATACGGTACGATGAGCTCGTACCCAATTGAAGAAAATAAAGAGTATATCCATGAATGCAAACATTGTATATGTTAAAGAATGATATAGAAAACTGTAACACCCCAAACCCGGCCCATAAGTTTCGACCAGATCTGGTATGCTACGGGTTGTACATTGAAAACTTTTGATGCGTAGGTTTTGGAAAGTATAAGTTAATTAGACCATATTTGAATAAATAGATATCATTTGTAAAAAAAAACAAACCTTGTATTATTATTTTGAATTATTAAACCTTAGGCAAAGTTTCATAAGTTGCAAATATTAAAAACTATGTAGTGAAATATAACTATGGGGCCTTATTACAAAAAATATTCCCAAAATTAAAACTTAAAGGAAAAAAACCCAAAATAATCTATAGAAATAAAAAGTTGATGGCCCCTCGAGTCCGTCTCGGCTCCCATGTCCACGATCTACTGCTCATCTGAAAGAGTAGGAAAAATAAAAGGGTGCGTCACCAAGACTCAGTGTATAAATCCCGAAACACACAACGACCTGAGGCCCACAAACACATTATGAGCCCTGGCCCATACATAAAGGCAACAATCGTAATTACATGATAAACAGTAAATGATGAATAGCCCAACCCATCCTAGAATTCCATCCTCTACACACCAGCCCGTACCAACCATCACACCTCGGGGATTTCTACAATCAACCCTCCATCCGCTACACACCATAACGACATAGTTGTCTGCGCCTATTCAAGTTAGTCGGGAATCATTAAAGCGTGGCATAGCCACCGATAACTATGTGACCTAACATTTATATAACGTGGGATTTCTACCACCGATCACTATTGTGACCTATCATGCACTTCCCCTTCATTATCATAATCCCACCCCATGCATACACACATAAAGAAAATATCATACATGCTTTCATATATTTCGATACACATAGAGATTTCTATGATTACGTACCTGGCATCCTTGCCTAACCCTTTTAGGGTTTTATTCGACTGTCTACACACCTATTATTATCCTAGCTTTTAGCCCATAACATAAACATATATATACATTCATACAGATTATTTGTGTGTTAGAGATCTACACACCTGATTACCGTTAGAACGACACTCTCTATGTCAACACTATTAGAAGTCGATACAACTGCTACTTGCCTAAGGTGTTGTTCATAAGCCGGTCCACAACCTGGTGGCCAATCCCATACTGCTGACACAGCTCGTTTCTTAAACTTAGGGATTCTCTCCTTTGCCTGATCCATATTTAATTCCATCACAAGTCCTTGTCAGAACTACTATCACAACATATGATCATTAATCCACATCATAAAGTTAAGATCTCGCATGCGATGAACGAATCTAGTGAAAATCTAGGGAAAATCACCTTACCTTAAAATCCCGAAATTGGAGACTAGCGATTTTCAGCTTTTAAATCTAGATGATCATGTTTCCTTCAAATCCCGGAATGCCGCCCAAACGCAAAAGAGAGGAAATATTAGCTTTATTCGGCAGCCTTAACAACCAAGTGGCCATTCGGCCTTGTCTCTTAAAAACTGAAAGAGAGATTGAAGAGATAGGAAAATCGGCACTCACCTTAACGCAGAGAATTCGACTACCCCTTAGAGATTCCGGCTTTTTAAGAAGATTCGAAGAGAAGATGATAGGAAGAGATCTAAGTAGTTTCGGCTTTTAGTTAAAGAAATCGGCAAAAAATAAGGAGTATTCGGCTATGGAGATGAGAAGAGAGTTCAGGGTTTCGTCTTTTGAAAGAAAAGATGTTGAGAAGATTGGGAGATTTCGGCTTTTGAAGGAATCAAAAGAAAAGAAATTACAGAGGGAGACTGAGAATTTTGGCACAAAGAATGGAGAAAAGATTAGGGTTCAAATGCCGGAATTGATGAGCTATCCCCCCTATTTATAGAAATTTCGGCACTTACCTATGAAAAACCGAAAGTGCCCTTCCTGATAACTAAAAATTAATTAAATAAAAAGGGAAAATTCGGCACCCCCTTGGCCATAAAGAAACCGATTTCTTCACTTCTCTAGGTGATGGAATTTTGGCCAACTCCTAGCCTTGTAGATAGCTCCTATCTTTTCTCCCTTTTTTTCCTTCCATATTATCAACTATATTATCTACATTATCCCATTCACATAAATCCTCCTATTTTTGAGCCTTGTTGCCGTCCACTCTACCTAACCCTACTGCCGAAATTTAGCTAACTTAAATTAAAAGAGTTGGGCTCCATGTAACTTAAATTTGGGCCCCTTACTCCCTTATGTGGTGTCACCTCCTTGCTCCCTAAGTGGCGCCACTGACCACTGGGCCACAAGCCCATTTTGATATTTTAAACTCAGATACCACCTTTTAAACCCTATAGTGCCCAAACAAAAATTTAACTAAGGCTTCAGCCCAATCCTAAGCCCAATTTGGACCCCTAATACTCAAATTAACTCATTACACATATTCACCAATTAAATGCATAGGCCCAAAAATTCAGGATGTTACAAAAACAATACTTACAATGTACCCATGTTAATAACATGTTGCCGCTCAACATCCTTATGATATCAGCCCATGTAGTTAGACCCTATATGTTGTATACAATACCTATGATGTGTACGGTCCTAGAGGCTTCCACACTATTCAATTGTAGCATGTATTTCGAGTCCTCTATCAGAAATTATGCATATATTGGGTTGTGAAAAACATGCCTTCTCAAGTTAGTTAAGAAGAAATTCCAATCATTAGTTGATTCTCCTTTTGTTATTGTAAAATATAGTTGCAGGATTTTTTTATTACCATCCTGTGTAACAACCAACAATAATCGATGCTCATATCTCCCAGACATAAATGTGCCGCCAATTTAGACTAATGGCTTACAATATCGAAATGCTGTAATGCATTACTTGAATCTCCAAAAAAACGATGGAAAACTCTTTTCCCTTGGACCAATCGATCAATATAAAATGTAGGTTCCGTTGGCAGATCGATTACGGTACCTGGGACGTATTGGTTTAGTACCTGACACCATTTCCACAAATCATTATATGATTTATCCCACCTGTTATGCATTTTTTCCATAGTCTATTCTGTAACCCATGTCTTATAGTACGACAGGTGTAATCGTACTGACTATAGATATTGGCAATCAAAACTAACACGAGAATCCTAGGACTTTCTTTCACAATAGATAAGATAATGTCAAAGATCATGTTATTTGGGATGATTTTGTGGAATATCTAACACAAAATGAGTATTTCAAAATGAGTAAGACAATGTTAGAATCCAATCTCGGATGATCATGTGACATACCTACGACAACACATGTATGTGAAGCGTTATATTTTTTAATTGTCTAGAACCCCGTCTTCTTTCTCACAGATGTCATGGTTTTCCATGGACATCTACTGTCACGTATTGCACACTTGGCCTCAAAATTTTCTGGTTGGGATTTTGTAACATGAAATTTAACCCCATGCATTATGCTATACCGCATCACCGTAACAAAAAAGCATCTTTCAAGGAAAACTCCAGTCCAACTTGTAAATAATTGATATTTAACGAAGAACTTGCTCGGTCTGGTTTTTTGTGAGGAATTTTTGGAAATTCTAACTCACCTTCAGCATGGAGGTTGACATTATACGTGAAATTTGGATGGGTTCCTCCAGTATTGTTCGAACCTTCACCGTCAGAACCACTCTCTTCTGGTTTAGTAGGAATCGACCTTGGTTCAGAAAATAATGCAATTTCCAAACCATCCGGCCCGGACTCCTGAGATCATTATCGGTTTCAGATCCCTGTTTGTTATCAACCCCAATTGCATATCCAGGGTTGGATGTCCCTTCTTCAGTGCAGATTGTAGGTAGTACATCTGTCACATCTAAAAAATCGAGGATTAGTAGAATCGAGTTTGTGAATCAAGGAGAGTGGTCATGCCTTAATTTTTTATATTATCATTGCATTTTTAGGAAATAAATGAGGTATTGGTTTTTTGGTTAAGTGTTAGTGAAAAGTTCCTTGAAACCCAAGTTCAAATCCCTTCTCTCTTACCATTTTTATTATTTTGCAAATTTTGCATCAAACCCTAGTATGTGACACGCCTTGTTTTTAAAATAAATGTTGCAAAACTATTTCACGAATGAGGAAATAGCCCAGTGGTTAAAACAAATATGAGAAAGCATGGAAATTAGATTAATGTCCCAAGTTTGATTCCGTTCTCTTGCAAATAGCTTAATTTTTGCTAAAATTTCTCTTTCTCCTTATTTTGTGCCGCCCAAGCCTTGAACCCTAGGTATAAATACAACTTTTTCTTGTATTTTCAGCCTTTAAGTCAATTTTCCCTACCCTAGCCGTTCACTCTCTTTCTCTCCTCTTCTCTCTTCAATTTTCTTTCTTTCTTTCTTCCCTTGTGTGCTGCCGCCTAAGTCACCAAGATTCACCATCAATTTCTCTTCTGTTTGCAACAGGTTCTTACATCATTCTTTTCCTCTTCTTGCTGTCATTTTATCATAAAATTTCCAGCCTTAAATTTGAAATTTTAGTGCTCAAGATTGGCCTCCATTGATGCCCCAAAAGAACTCCTTTGCCGCCCCTATCTTCTTGCTTGAGTAAGTGTCATTTTCTTTCATTTTTCTTAATGGATCTTTCAATAAAATACCAAAATTTTCAGATCTTTATTTGGGGTGATATTTAAAGATTTAATGGGCATTTTTCCATCCTTTAAAGTGATTTCAATTGTGGTTTTAAATCAGCCTCGATTTCGCCACCGTTGGTGGTGGTGCGCCGCGCCTAGAGGCACAAAAGGGGGCTGTTGTTTCTTTAATTTTCCCATATATTTCCAGAAAAATATTGGGTTCTTGAACCCTTCCTAATCAGCCTTTAATCATGCGTAATTTAGGAAAAATCAATCTTGATCAATCAGCGATTCAAATATGATAATTCGGGAAGCGTAAGTGTGGTTGATTATGGGCTAGTGTGTTGTAACATCCCGAAATTGGGCCTAGTAGGATTGGGCCCAATGGGCCTTGATTTTAATTTTTTTGAGAACGGCATTAATGCAAGTTAGACTTATTAGGTAAGTTATTTTGGAAGGTTAGAAGGCTTCTATGAAGTCCCGGGATCAAATATTAGCTTTGGGGAAATTTTGGTTTTAGGTGAAAAAACCTGGAAGTTGGCGGAGTAGGCCTTAAGAATAAAATGTAGAGGAAAATGACACAAGTGGAGTGTGTGGTGGAGTGGCAAAGTGACGCCACATAAGAGACAAGGGGTGACGCCACAAGGAAGGAAGGAGGTCCAAGGTTCAAGTCTTGGCTTTTGCATTTTGGTTTTCTTTTACTTGGACTCTCTAATTTGGCTATAGATTTATATTTAGTTGCGCATGGTTTAAGACACAAGAGGAGCTTGTGGCCAAGTGGCTAGCAAGCATGGATTATGTTGCAAGGAGCACAGGTTCGAATCTCATGAGAAGCAAGGAGTATTTATTTTATGGTGCAGACGGGAAGAGTTTGATTGAATTTAAACTCTCTCGACGGAAGGATCCCACATAGGAAAGATACAAAGAAGGAAGGTGAAGTGCTAGCTATATAAAGAGCATTCCGGGAGGAGGGTTGACACACCTTGGAAGACGTTTGGGCACAGGAGTGGTCTGGGCGCGGATTAACACGAGAGTCCTATCGGTGTGTAACTCTCTCTACTCTGGGCGAGAGCGGCAAATGCCGGAAGTGCCGGCCACGGCAATAGTAGTTACACAGCGCAGCGCGCGCGCGTGTGGGGCTTCACGTGATAGTTGAGGCCATCGGTAGTATTCTTGTGGGTTGGGGTCGCTTGGGCGCGATGGGCGAAGGGGGCCCAATGGGCCGTGGGCCCAATATAGTAAAATGTATGATGGTGTAGTATATAGTGAACTAGACTAGGTGAATCTCATAAACGTGGCTAGATTTGTGTTAGGTGGGCCACACGAGCGTGTGGGCCCGAATGGGCCGAAATTGGGCTTTAGGCCCAATAGTCCATTTCGACCGAGAAATGGTAGTTGGGTCATTTCGGGCGACATTGGGCCTTTGGAAAGGCCATTCCAGTCTGAAATTGCTGAAATACCCTTAGTGGGTAAATTACCAAAATATCCCCGAAGGGTAAATTACCGATATGCCCTTGGTGGGTAAATTACGAAAATGCCCTTGGTGGGTAAATTACCGATATACCCTTGGTGGGTAAATTACGAAAATGCCCTTGGTAGGTAAAATTACGGTTATACCCTTAGAGGTTGATTAGGGTGATTATGTTGTTTTATGTCTATCGATTATGATGGTAATTCATGTTATACTTATATTTGATATATGTCTAGCATACATGACATCTGCATACACGAATTATTATGTCATATTGCATGGGTTATATGAGTGGAGGGGGCAAAGTGATATTCGTGTCGACGGGCACAAAGTGGTTTGGTACCACATTGTGACTACGGTCACCAGAGGTTTGGCACCTCCGGAGGTTTGGCACCTCATAGCGACTCGTCCCTCGTGGTTAACACCACCGTGGGTTGGCCCCACTTTTGAGATATGGGATCGTCGCCGGTGATTTGGTATCACACGTGGGTTGGCCCCACAGATGGATTATTAGTGACTTTGAGTCACCGGTGATTTGGTATCACATTCGTGTCTCCGGACACCGTGAGGTTTGGCACCTCATAGCGTCTCGCCCCAGTGGTTTGGTACCACGATTGGGTTGGCCCCACAGATAATACAACGGGATTGGCGCCGGTGATTTGGTATCACACGATGGGTTGGCCCCATCACTATTATTCGTGACTTCGAGTCACCGGTGGTTTGGCACCACAATATTGATAAATATCGTGTCCTTGGACACGAGTGGTTTGGCACCACCGGTGGTTTGGTACCACACGGGGTAGAAAAAGGAGTTGCGGATGGCTAGGTTTGGGTGCATGATATGCATATTTTCATATGAAATTGTGTAAGGGCACGTTGGATGGGGATTTACACACCGAGTCTCGATGACTCACCCTTAGTTAAATTTTTTGCGGGTAATCATTAGATCGCGGATTTGGGAGCCGAGGTGGACTCGTGGAGGCTATACATATGTTCACTCGTAAATTTGTTTCTTTTATTTGGACTTAATTTTTATTTGAGTTTTTGTTATGTAATAAGGCCTTGGGTATTTTATTTGGTTTCAGCTTTCAATTTGTTTATTGCTTATTATTAAATGATCAATATGGGATTTTCCTAAAGTGATAATAAACCATTTCTTATTCAAAATTACTTAAACTCGATTTCTCACCACAACTATAAAGAATATGAGCTTTTTAACGAATGCACAGTTTTTAAACATTCCTTTCATGTGACATGCCAGATTCGGTCGTAACGTTTAGGCCGGGTTTGGGGTGTTACATGTGTAGTTTCGGTTTTGATGTTGGGGAAATTGTTAATTGATTGTATTAAAGATTTTAAATATGGAATAGCTACTGGTTTTTCAGAATTTAAATGTGTTAGGTGCCAACTTAAATGCCCCAAATCAACAGTGAAGCTGTTAGACGTTCGCGTGTACGACTCGCATAAAACCAGTGTAAGAAACCTAGCTAGTTTTGATCTAAAAAATCGATATAATTGTAACGATAGGATTGAAACCATAAGAGGGTGATTAGGGGATATTTAAGTGGTTTATTAATTTATTTAAATGATTATTTTTAATTTAGGTTCGTTATAGAGTCTTAAGGAGAAACCGCTAGATTCGCAAGAGTGCTGCAGTAAAACGTAATTAAGGTTTGGGTCCTAACTCGTTAAATTGAATGTTTTAATATTATTTTTAAATGATTTAATTGATGAATAAGCTTGTTGGTTGGGCTTGGCTAAGTGACTAAGTAATTAAATTGTAAGTGGTCGAACCAGGTATGTTTCGAGCCCTAACTGTTTGACATGTTAGCAAAAATGTGAGAATGGCTGAATAATTGTTTGATTGTTATTATTGTGGATGATTAGTTGATATGATGTATTTTGCTTTTATGTATAGCATGATTCTGAATGAGAATGAGGCTTATGCATGATATTTTTGTATGAATGATTTGCTATGAAATATTTGAAAGACTGCTATACATGCATTAGGAAAAGAATTGTAAGTTATATGAAATTGTGCTATGTTGAACGACACCATCTTAATGGTGAATTGAAATTTGGATAAATGATCTTATTTACTGAAAGTATTTAATAATATGAGGGTGTGTTTTCATGCCAAAGAAATGTGAAAGTATTGAATTCATGACTATGAGATTGTATGACATCTTGCATGTGCATTGGGGTGGGATTGGTATTGTGGTTGACGGAGGAGTTCCGTGGAGATTCTGCGGCATATTAATTCCACATTTATTCGCAGTCAGTGCACTGTACTGGAGATTTGAGGAGATTTGGCGATTTTATCGCATTTATTATAAGATTTTTTGCAATTATGTTCATTCGGTGGTTTTACCACATCGAGCTTTGCTCGCATTCGTTGGAATTTGCTAGACAGGTTCTGGGGAACTCGTGGTGTGTAGCGGATGGTTTGGGCAGGAAATTTTGCATTGCATCATTTGCATCACCCAACACTCATACACCGTTTGACATCGATTTTATAATGGTTATGTAATGCTATGAAATTCCAATGATGGTTCTTTGTTCTTTTGTTAATGCGAATATGCTTCATTGTATTTGATATTTATGTCTGTTTAAATAACTGTTTGACTCACACTGAGCTTTCATAAGCTCACTCTTCCGTAGTATTTAACTTTTCAGGTAAACCTCGAAACTAGGATCAGACCCGACATACGAAGAATCACCTTGGACCTCAGACCATTTTTAATAAATATTATTAAGTCTCTATTGGTTTTGGTTTCTAATTTTTAATTATTTCTGGTCTGTGGCTTGGTAACTTTTCATTTGGGGATTTTTGCATGCATGGATTGCTCAAGCATAATAATCGAAAAATGCATGATAGCTGGCTTAAGTAAAATTTGACATTGTTCCCTAATTTCCACTGCATTGCAAAGGAACCGTTTAAAAAAAACAAATCGATAAGGCAATTGGATTTCTAAATGACATGAATAATGGTTTTTTTCCACTGCATTAGTTAACATCAAGTTTTACAAAGTAAAGCGACGAACAAATGATTTTTCTAAAACAACACTATCAATAATAAAATGAACTTTAAGTACAGATGACCTAATAAATGAATGTTTTTAAACTAACTCAAAGTACAACTACAATTTTTCTCTAAAATGAGTTCATTTAAGGTCTTCAAAAGTAACGTAAGTTAGCTTAACCATTTCGGTGGCTAATGTAGCCTTCTCAATCTAGCCATAACGTCTATGCTGGGTTTAGGAGGTTACAACATCACCCGTTCTTGTAAACCCTATGTTAAAACCAAAATTACTTACGGATTGCCTACTGGTATAACTTGATGGCATACCCATATAAGTATTTTCAACATAGAACACTGATGTTTGAAAGTTGAAATCAAAAGCACTCACAGAAAATCATGTTGGGGTGTCGAAGCTTGGGTTACCAACTAACCCCGACTGTTGGATGAACTGTGCATCAAAATTGAAATCGAGGGCTGAAACCGATGAATGCCTTCCCATTGCTGATTTCGACATTTCATGATAGGAGCTTTGTAACAATGTAGTGAACCCACCGCACAACTTTGTGGTTAGACTTTCTACTTCTTGTTCTCGATAGGCATTAATTAGAACTGTTGTCAAACTCGAAGCACCTTCATCGACGTTAACAAAGTGGGCACATAACTCTAGTATAGCTGGTTCACTAGAGTAATGTGAATTGAGCATCGCCTTGACCTCCATGTCTCCTCTTTTCTCAAATAATCATAACTAACGGGGTTTAATGATGTTAGATATCTATATTTCAAGCTCGAAATTCTTCTCCGGCTTGAACTCGCCACTTTCCTTCTATTTTTTTACCGAAGCTCATGCAATTTTATGCTCCGGTTGCATGTGAATTCTGTCGATTAGGTTGATGCAAAAACGACCTAAATTTCAGGGTCACAAATTTGATTGTCGTAATAAATAATAGCTCTAATTCGTCTACTCATCTTCAACCAAATAACCAATCTTTTGCTTATGCAAATCTCCTTATGAAAACAACCTGCTCAGAATTTCAGTAGCCAATTCTACACAGAATGTTTTCATTTTATAGCAAATTCTAACCCTAGATACCAAGCAAAAATTTTGGGATGTGATGTCTAAATTTTATTCGGGATTCTCTAGCTCGAGAATCTCTGGTTTAAGGTTAGGGTAACGGTTTTGAAAAGTTTTCACGGGTTAGGGTAGAAAATGTGAGGGAAGAAAACGCACCCTGCAGTAGGGGTGAGCAAAACTAGATTCGATTTGAAAAAATTGAAAAAAGATTCCAATTTCGAATTAAACGAATCGAGTTATTCGAATCAACTCGAATTTTTTTTTCGAATTTCGAGTTCGAATCGAGTTTGGTTTTCGAATTTGAATAACTCGAATAAACCGAATATCAAACTATAATAATTTACATTATTATCCCAAACTCCTAAGCCTCTTCACTTTCCTCCCAAAACTTTTACTCCCTCCTACTTTCCCCCCATAACTTTTGCTCCTCTCCCATCCCACCCCCTTCTACCCCAAACCCTCCCCAATTTTTTTTGAATATTTCCCTCCCAAATTGTATTCCTCCTATTTATTCCCCCAATTTTTACTCTCTCAACCTCCAAAACTTTTTATTTCCCCCCTAAACTTTTACTTCTCACCCTTTACCCCCAAATAAAAAATTAAAATCATCCAAAAAAATTCCTAAACCTAAATAAAAATTTTATTTATATATACTATTAATATTATTAAATTAAATTTCAAATTTTATACTATTTATATTATTGAATTATTTTATCATATTGAATCTTTATAATTTTTTGCTAAAATTGAATTACTGATGATGCCATAAAATATTCGTGTTAAAATTTTATGTTGATATTAATTTCATATTTTATCTTTAAGATAATTTTTATTAAAAAATCACATTTTTTACATTTAATATATTTTTTAATTTTAAAATACATAGTGACAAGAATCAGAAGATAATTAAAGTAACTAAGCAAGTAAAGAAGTTAACCTATATATAAAAGATTAATAAATAAATTATAAGGGGATGAAAGGTAATAACAAATTTGATTACGGTGGGTGACAGTCATTACAAAGACCTAAAATATTTTTTTAAATTTAACTCGAACAAATATATTCTATTCGAATTCCATCTCACTCGACTTGATTTGAGAAAATTTCAAATCGAGTTAGGATGATAAAATATGATTCGTCAACTCGATTAACTCGAAATTTTTTCATTCGATTCGATTCGATCGAACGCTCACCCCTTTGTAGGACTTTGTAGGACGCGCTTTCAACCTGCATGACAGCCACCAAAGTTGAAAACGCATCCTACAAGGCACGCTTTCAACGTCTCTTTTGCCACCTTAGTTGAAAACGCCTCCTTTCTTCCCTCACATTTTCAACCCTAACCTAACCTATGAAAAATTTTCAGAACCCGAGAATCTTGGATAATTTTCAAACATCCCATCTCGAGAATCCCAGACGGTCATGGGCTCCCACATAGTTTTTTTTTTAAAAGAAAATTCCCCTCGATTGCCTATATAAAAGGGGCTTTTGCTCCCCCTACTCTATTAACTCTCTCGTCTATTGTCCCTTACAAAATAAAAAAAAATCTCTTCTAAATTGTTTCATTTTGTTGAGCGTTAAAATTTTTGGAGGAAAAATCTCTTCTATATAAAAGTTGTGTTTGAGTTCACGATGATGCGGTGGCACTCGGAGACCCACACATTTCATCTACCATGTGGGAATTGAACCATCAACTTAGAAGCCCATTGCATTCCAACTTGGGCTCCGAGTTCAGAGTGGTTATACATTCACGGGTTCAAGTATAACTAGGGCTCCTAGTTGACGATGGTTATGCGACCACGGGTTGAAGTATAACTCAGGCCTCCAGTTGATGGTGGTTATGCAGTCATGGGTTCAAGTTTAATGATATCAGAAGAGGATGTTTATAAACCCTATACATAAGTTTGAGACCATAATCATAGGGAAAAAATAAAAGGCTTTCCATGTAATCAATTTATTATTTTTCTCCATCTCCACCAAAGGTAGTATACTTAACCTCTCTGTGTCCGAAACTTATGACAAAGTTGGGGGCAAGAAGACTTTCAAGGGGAGGAGTGACTGTGGCACTGGAGAAAAGTTGAAACGCGACTCAAGGCGACATCAATTGTTGTGATTAAAGAACTCATTAATAACTACAATAGTTGCTTCCCTAACTCGAGTTTTAACTTTTCTCCATTGCCATAGTCACTTCCCCCCTGAAAGTCCTTTTGCCCCCAACACTATCATAGGTTTCAGACAATGAGGTTAAGGATACTACTTTGGTGAAGATGGAGAAAAAACATAAGTTGATTATATTGGAAAGCCTCTTAGTTTTTCCCTATGATTATAATCTCAAACTTATGTATGGGGTTTATAAAGCATCCTCTTCCTGTATCATAAAATTTGAACCCTTGACCGTATAACCATTGTCAACTGTAGGCCTAAGTTGTACTTCAACCTGTGACCATGATGAGTCCTTATCATATGATTATTTTGGAATATATAAATTTTCTTGCTTTCTTGAGTATTTTTATATATTTTAAATTAATTTTAATGATTTGACTTTATTGTGTATTTTTAGTGTTTTTCACGCATTTAGTTTCAATAAAATATTTCATGTGGAATTTGCAAATAAAACAAGTTTGGGGAAAAGATGTCAATACATGGAACCATAAGATTAAATGCACTAAGCATAAAGTTGATCCAAGATGATGAGTGAAAGCTCAAAGCTCAAAGATTTAAAATTTTTAATTTGGACACATTCAGAACTTCTAGTTGGAACACTTCTTAGTGTTTCGATCATGCCTTGAGCTTCAGGACTCCATTTTGGGTGTACTTTATATCGTCGGAAAGGGAATTTGAATATCTATTCAAATATTGGAACACCAATACATAAATGAATCAGAAAGAAATCCAAAATTAAAGATAAAGTTACAAGTTTCACATTGATGGATAATTTTGATGCATTTTCATGTTTGGGTCATATCTCCTAACATACATGGAGTTTGGAGTTGAAATTTCTACAGTGAATAGACAAGATGCATACCATCAATCAACTTCCTTGGACTTTTCCCATTGGGAGATGTTAACTTGGACAAAAGAAGTCATCATTTAACATATGAAAAATGACCATAAAGATGACAAAAAAGTAGACCTAGAAATTTATTATTAGCAACTCCTTTGCATTGTCATTTTCCTCTTCACAAACCTCTATAAATGGCCTTTTGTTTCAGAATAGGAGGCATATTGAAGTTGAGATCAAGATCATTTTCTTGTTAAGTGTTTGTTGTTTCATTATTCATGTAAAATTTCAAGTTTCTTATATCTAATATGTATTTTTCATCTAAGTTTGAGTTGTTTAATTTTGCTATGTTATTCTAAGTTTTCAATGCTGAGGTGAAAGGGTGAAACTCTTGACAAATATTAAGGTAAATTCCATACTCATCATTTGAGCTAAAATTAATTATCAACCACTTGTTATAATCATACTTGTTAAGTAAGATATTTTATTTGTTATAGATAATATATGGCACAATGAATGCTTGGATAAATTAATCTTGATTTGTTGTAGACATAAAAATTGACATAATAAATATTTGAAATATTTTTTATAAGTCTTGAAGTTATCAAGTGATTATAATACCATATGTTATATTTTTGGACTGAACTTAAACAGTTGAACTGTCATATTGCACCATCCTTTGCTTATGGATTCATTTGCTAAACTCTTGGACTTATTAGGCAATCATTTTGGACACTCCTTTGATGGACATACCTTTGTTTATGGATTCATATGATTAATTGTTGGACGTACATTGATAAATTATCCGATTGGGACCTTCGTTTTTGTGTGGATTCTAATTGAGTAATAACATTGAGTACTAAAATTTAAATCTTAATATGACACTAAGAGTTGATCCTCTAACCTTAACATATTTACTTCCATGTATTTGGTTTTGTTTTTAGTTAATTTCTTGTGTTGACTTTTAGTTTTTTTTCTAGTATTTCTTGCTACTACTTTCATTATCGATACTCATTCCAAAGTTTAAGTGTTAAATTCCTATTCTAGCATAATACTTGTAATCTTGTAAGTTCTAATCAACTTCCCTGTGAATCGACCTCGGACTCCCAAGATTTTATTACTTGAACATAACCTGCACTTGGGTTGTAGACCTAGAAAGTCCCTGTTAAACCGCATAACCACTGTCAATTGGAAGACCTAGTTATATAATTCAACCCGTGATCGTATAACCATCGGGAACTGGAAGCTTGAGTTGCAATACGATGGGCTTCTAAGGTGATGGTTCCATCCCCACACGACAGATGAAATGTGTGAGTCTCTGAGCGTCGTCGCATCACCGTGAACTCAAACATACCTTAAAACTATCACAATGTCTACCTCAAACACAAACACAAACACAAATAAATCTTTCTTCCCAAAATTCCTACACAAAAAAACACTTTTTTAGAAATAGAAAACGTGTCCTGCAAGAAGCGTTTAATAATTATTTTTTCAGTATTTAATTTTTCAGTTTATCAAACATCACCTAAGTTAACATATATTTATATATATAAATATTTATGACTCCTAATGGAAAATATATATTAAAAATTATACTTTAAAAATCAAATTACACTAAATTAAAAATTCTACGTTTTTAAAATGTTATCATAATATATTGCATTTTTATTTTTATTCCCTTAAATTTTTATTATTTTATTTATATTTTAGAATTAAATTTAAAATTCATATTGATGTAATATATTATACTTTTATAAAATTTAGGGTTAATGCCCAAATTTGTCACTGTATATGTGTGAATTAAAATTGGTCACGATATTTCACTTTATTGATATTTGCAATTATACATATGAATTAAAGTAAATTCATCATTATATTTTTATTTTATATTAAATTTTGGGTTAAAGTATTTGGGAAGTCCCTGTATTATAAGGAATATATCAAATTAATCCCTCTATTATTGAATTGATCAATAATTAAATAAGTCTAAATTATAAAAAAGTCTTGAAAATTATTTTTTTCAGTTCAATTCCAAATAAAAGATTTCATTTACAAAACCATAAATGCTTTAAATATATTAACTTGGTTAAAAAATAAATGATATTTTTTATATAGTAAATGTTAACTTTATTCCAATTTGATCTTATTTAATTCTTTTCAATAGTAAATGAATTAAATTGATCCATTTAATAATAGAGGGACTAATTTGATATAATTTCTATAATAAAGGAACTTCCCAAATACATTCACCTTAAATTTTGTCTCTTACTTTTGTTTTATTGAATACTCCCACTAAAGTTAGTTTTTTTTTTTTTTTTTTTGTTGTTGTTGTGTTTTTGCTATTCAGTTTTTATTTCAAATAATTTAAAGACAAATTTTAATAAAAATATTTTTATATATTATTTAATATTTAAAAATAATAAATTAATTAATATAATATTAAAATTAATAAAATGATAATTTCATAAAAATAAATTATTTTTATATATGTATTTTTATTTTTCAACTATTTATTCATTAAATAAAATTATAATTGGATTTATCATTTTTTAATATTTATAAATTAAATTGTTGTTATCCATTAAAATAAAATATTTGAAATATTTTTCTTGTTAAGTTATGTTTTCAAAATATCAAAATTAATATTAAATAGTAAAATTTATTTTTAAAAAAATTCAAAGTTGGATACAAAAATTTAATAAATTTTAAAGTTTAATAGTAAAATTCAAACACATAAAAGTTGTGCAATAAATTTACTCATATTTTCAAAATATAATAATAAATATCAATAAAAATAAAGTATAATGACAAATTTTATTATCCACCTATAATATGATAGAAAATTTACATTTTAACCCTAGAATTTATTAGATGAATTTAGTATATTATGATTTGACAACATGCATAATACGTGTTATTACTCTAGACACAAGATTAATGCACATAAAACGAATGTATGCTTCTCAGAAGGTGTAAGTGATGCCTTAGGAGGTAGCTTGTGTCGTATTCTTGGCTTTCGTAGAGTTCAAAATCTTGAAAGTTATTTGGGTGTACCTCTGTTTCATGACAGAGTAACCAATAGCACTTTGCGGTTTGTTGTGGAAAAGGTTCAGAGTAAATTACAAAGTTGGGAGGCAAGATTGTTGTCCCTCGCTGGCAGGGCTACTCTAGCTCAATCGGTATTATTGGCAATCCTCAGTTACTTCATGTAGTCAATGTTGATTCCCAAAGGGCATTGTGAGGAAATCGAACGTTTGGTGCGCCAGTTTGTTCGGGGATCTTCGAGCAGTGGTCGAAAAGTGGCTTTGGTCGAATGGGAGGATACCTGTCAGCCTCGAAGTCATGGCGGGCTTGGTTTTCAAAAGCTGCAGGATCATAATACTTCCTTCATGATGAAGTTGAGCTTTAAACTTGTGACTGATTCTAAAATCCTTTGGGTTCAGGTTCTTCGTGCTAAGTATGGGGTTGCAAACGGAATGTCTGAAACTTTATCACGTAGTAGATGTTCTTTCTTGTGGAGAGCACTCACTAAGGTTTGGTCACTTATTCGGGAGAATTTACTTTGGGAAATGGGGGATGGGAGGAATATCAAGTGCTGGAGTGACCCATGTATCCCAAATATGGGGTCCCTTGTTAATTTGATTCCCGGGCAGACAAATCTTGATCTAGAATGCTTGCTAAGCGATATGGTTTCAGATGATGGCACTTGGAACCTTGATTTGTTTCGCTTTGGCTACTAGAGATAGTCATTCGAAAGATTATTGGGGTTCCTCCACTACATTCGACAACAAGTGTTGATAGGATTATCTCGGGAGGTTCGTCGACGAGCTCCTTTTCTGTTAAAAGTGAATATGGGAAACTCCAAAAAAGTTCTTAGAAGCCAAATGAAGATGTGTGGAAGATCCCATGGAAGTTTCAAGGACCACAAAGTGTTAGATTTTTTATTTGGCTAGCACTTAAGCAGAGGTTGCTCACCAACATGGAAAGAGTTCGAAAGGGCCTCAGTCATAGCTCGACATGTGGGGTTTGTGGGCACATCACCGAAGATGCGTTGCATGCTATTAGGGATTGTCCTACAGTGAGAGATATTTGGATTCTTTTAATCCTTACTGACTGTTTTGTTAGTTTGTTTCTGGTTATTTACAGGAATGGATCATCTTTAACTTGTAGAACCAATATGACATTGGCTTTGTGGAGGTTGATTGACAATGTCTTTTTGGGATTCTCATCTAGCGAATTTGGAAGAATCACAATCTTTTTATCTTTCAGGGTGCGTCTTGGAGTAGTAATGATACAATCAAGGTCTCATATAGCTGGGCCAAACAATTTATGATGACCGGTAGGGGTCCAACGAGTTCGTTTCGGATTCCATTTTCGTGTTCAAACTTGTCTGGTAGCTAGGTCTACTTGAATACTGATGGTTCAGTTAGGCTTGAGGGTGGTTCTCCACAATAGAAGGAATTGTACGAAATCGAAATGGAAAGTGGATATTTGGTTTTTAACAGATTAATGGGGAGTTGTTCAGTGTTTGAGGCTGAATTGTAGGGTATCTTGGATGGATTAGGTATTTTAATTAATCAAGGATATGATAAGGTGTTGATCTAGATTGATAGTCTTGAAGTGACTAAGGCCATACAGGAGAGACCCATAGGAGGATCTAATTCGGCTTTGATTAGGAGGATTCTTCTGTTGTTATCTCGGACTCATCAGTGGAGTATTTGCCATATTCCTAAAAAAGAGAATCAAGAACTGATAGGCTGGTCAAGTTGGCCCATGTGGGTAGTCAAGGATTGCAAGTTTTTGAAGTTTCCCTGCATGGGGAATTGGGCTATTTGATGTAGTTTGTTATATTTTACATTCTTCTTTGTCACTAAAAAAAATATATATATATTTTGAGTAAAATTGTAAACATTTATGGTTTAATTGAAGGAACAACGACAAATTTAGACCCTATGTTTATCCATTTTGTTACTTTGGCTTTAATCTCTTTTTCATTTTTTTTTTTGGATAACCGTGATCCTCAACCTTTAAAATTTATGAAATTATAGACATAAAAGTTGATTGAATTATTAAAATTTTAGCAGCACTAACGTAATAGCCCACATGATAGTCTATATGTCCTTTATTTATTACGTGGATAATTTATAATAAAAAAATTATGAACTTTTTTAGAATATGTTGAATATTTTAATAATTTTTATCAATTATTTTAATCTTCATGAAATATACTGAACTGACATATGAATTGCCACGACAATATCTTTAAAATGTTAACGTTAAAGTCATAAAAAAAATTGAATTAAAGTGAGAAATTATATAAAAGTTAAAGCTAAATTATACTTTAATTGAAAGCGTAAAAGTTTATGGTGTCGAAAAAAAAAAAAGAAAAACCAAATATCTAGAAACGAATCCTATAAATGTGGCCATCAATATAATGTAATATGATATCATGAGAATGGTAAAAAAATAGTAAAATCTTGATACTCACGAATAGGTCTTACCTATCATATCTTATCAAAATTTATTTGTGACATGTATGAATATAAATATGGGTATAAAATCATGAAAAGGAAATAAAAAAGTCAACAGCATTTTCATCTGATGAAAATGGGTAAATTTCTCTGGTGCTTTATTTATGCACACAATCAACAGAATGAGAATGATGAAATTTAAACTACAAAAAGTTTTCAAAATCCAATTAACAACAATCAATTAAACTAGGTGAAACTCTCCCTTCAACATCACACAGCTAATCTACTTCGCTGTCTCTGTAGAACCAAGTTAGAAATTTTGTATTAAGCTCCAGAACAATGGAGGATTAAACTACAAATATTTTGGCTTTGAGCTTGCAGCAGCAAAAACCAAAAACCAAATATACATATGCTAATGCTCCTCAGGTATTTCATCAGGTATGGCAGTTAATAGGGAGTACTTTACCCGTAGAGCAATCTTGCCTTCCTCAACAACCAGTCTTGCCCCAGACACAACCCAGTATCCAGGAGGATCTTGTGGCCCTCTTTTCATCTCTGCTGTATCAACATATTTCAATAGTTTTGGGGTATAATTTGGCATTGGAGGGCCACCAGGGTAAACTGTAGAGCTTGTATCTGGCTTTCTTTGTGGTGGAGGTGGTGTTAAAGGCTTACTCAAAAGATCAGATAGGACTCCGGACTGAGGTGCAATTCCAAATGATCCATCCCATTCTGGACGCCTTACAATTACCGCTCCCAAAACGGTAGAGAAATGAAGTCGTAAAAAGAGAATGCTTTTCAATCCATGTTTCTCTACCTGTACCTGAGCTCCAGTTACTATGGAATTATTATTGTAACACTCTACAGGAGCTGTACAAACTCTAGAGAAATTCTTCCATCGAACTTTTTCCATGTATCTTTTATCATAGGACTCTTCATCAGGCAATGTATCGTTGGGTTCATCGACAAGTTGAAAGTATGTAGGTAGAGAAGAAAGGTGCTGCATGTAAATGGCCAACCGATTGCTTCTTTTGCCTTCGAGATAGAGCCGAAGACCTGTAACTGGTCTCATACCTACATCAACCTGTCATAGAATTGGTAACCCCACAAAAGGACTTTTGCAGCAAAAGAAACAAGAAACAGCAGAAGATTTGAAGAGGATGAAAAAAGAAGTTTACTGGAATGGTGTTAACATAAAGCTTGGGACCCAAGAACTTGAACTGTAAAAACGAATTGCTCTGTCGCTTGTGTTGTAAACCACGGGGAAACTCTTTGAAAACTGGTGCCCACTGCCTTGGCAGCTGAAATTCCAAAAACAAATCTAGTTCTTCAAGTGAGGGTTTATCTGTCATAAAATTTCAACAGTTATCTATATATGAAATAGTCTGATATAATTAATATTAATAACAATTGTAACAATGCCAAAAAGAGAGAGTCCATTATGCTTACAACGTAAGTAGAGATCAATGGCATGATTCAAGAATCCGCTCATTGGAACTCCACTTAACAAGGAAGTAATAGGAATGAATGACATTGAGACCACTTCAGGATGAACATCAACAGTTTGTAGCCACTCAGCATGGGATAAGTTCATTTCCTCTCTTCCACCCCTCCTTTTGTAAATTATAGAGATATCCTGCATCTAGAATTAACAAGTAATATCATCAAAGAAGGTGAATAAGAAGAAGATGCTCTTTGAACTTACTTGATCCAAAGGGATCAGATAAGAAACCTGATTATTTAGCTTCACTTGTTCTGAATTGATTCTACTTTGTTCATTGTTCTTTAAAAACTTATCATCAGCCAACTTCTTCAGTTTTGTGTATACATCAGTTGGTTGAACAGTTGATGAGTGCTGCTGTTTCACATATATTACATCCTTTCCGCCCATTTTCACACCAACAATAATATGGGTTCCAAATGTCTTGATGAATCTGGAATGGCAAAAAACAAGTGATCACAGTCTTGCATGATTAGATCTCCAGTGCCATACATTAGATTGTAAACATATTGCTAATCCAATTACTTCACCTTGCCAAGGCAGCAGGTTCCCATGATGATGGAACAGCTTTCTTAACATGATCACAGAGTACCATTTGTGATTTATCCAATAAAACTGTATAAAATGTGATGAATATCCCATCAAAAGCTAAGGTCTTGGTGCTGACTGCATCCTTGTGCGAACAGCCGGAGAAGTCGAACATGGCATTGAATAAACCAGAAGGAATTTTGCCACTCAGAGACAGCTCATGGTTGAACCGTTCTGACATCTGCCTAGAAAGTGAAAATCAACAAAATGTTCTATGATATTTTTGCCAGGAAAAAGACAAATGTTCTAACCATAACTGTTGGAAGAAATAAAATTTACCTGCTGAAAAGAGATAACATCACACATGTTCCTTGTACCCTTGCCTTGATAACATTTGATCAACTTGGATACATTTGGGATAGAGATTCCACCGGGCAAAGCTACATCATAACACCCAACTTGTTCAAACTCAATCAAGGGTGAACCCTTTTCTTCTTCTTGACAGTATTTCAACCTTAAATCAAGAGCTAGATTATATCCACTCCCAATAGACCCTATAGCAATCTCAGCAGCTTCCTGAGCTGAAATCTTGAGTGCCATTTGCCTTGTATATCACTATTCTTCACCAAACAGGACTCCTACTCCAAACTTAATGAATTGATTTGGATACCCAAACCGACAAATTAACCAAAAACTGCACATAGTTTACAAACACAGTTCAGTCGGGGATCAGGCAATACAATATGGAAAATATGAACTTTCACCAAACATTTGATCTAAAAGAAAATGAACCCATACACATATTCCATATTTCCAAATTTTTGAACCCATTGCACCTATCTGGGTGAACTTTGCTCCAGTAAACCAAAAATCTTTGTTGCATGAACATGGATCCATGTGTATCATATGTATGCATGCGTGTATGAAACACAGAACATAGCTTATATATGTCCCTACAAACCTAGCAAAACCAAGTTGCTTCTTTAACTAGGAATCTGAGACTAACCCAGTCTTTCAGCTACTAATAAAAATGAAGAGCATACAAACTTTTCAACATAATTCACCATTACAGAGAGTATTTAGTAGATGTATATCAACTCCTATGGATCCAAAAATCCAAATAATTATCCAAAATAAGGAAAATAAAAAAGAAAGACAACTTGAGAGACATTAGACTTACCTTACCAGTCTGAAGTCCTGAATGTCTGCAAAGATAACATACAAACAAAACTATAAGATAGGTATTCATGAGTTTGACTTTTCTTTATATGTAGTTTAGTTACATACAACTAATCAAGTTTCCAAGCAGTTTCCAGGATAAGACACCATTTTTTTTAAGAGAGAATTTTCCATATATAAATGGGGCTTAAGTGGTTTTGAGCCATCTAGGCCTTACACGGAAATTACTCTTATTGACTTGCTACTATACAGCTTTTCCCGTTACAAGGAAAGCATATAATGACGTTTGCATGAACCGACACGTGCTCAATTGCTTATTAAGTTTTAATCATTCAACTTTAAAAAGTTATGATATAATCATCATCGTTATTAATTTGTTACATTTTGAATACTGAATCGTTAACAGTGTAACAGAAAAAACAATGTAGCACATTATATAATTATTTAAAAAAAAATTAGATCAAATTTACTACTAATGATTCCTTTTTATTTCATATAATATAAGGTAAATTAAAATATTTTATAATAAGTGTTCGATTTCAATAGCTTACACTATAATAAAAATGTAATTCATGATGTGTATAAAATGCAATTCAATAATTTTATCCTACTTTTATCTATTCAAAATTTTTATTAGTTTTAATGTAATAGCAAAATATTTTCTTATTTTAAGTAAGAAATATTTTAAAATCATAAGATATTGTTTATTTATAAATTTAAATAGTTTAAATTATAATGAAAGTATAATTAAATACCCATTAGACTTTATCTTTTCAAAAAAAATTATTTATGTTAAACCAAGCTTTATTTGATAATAAGTTTTGATATAACAAATTGAAGTGTTTTTGAATAAAAGTTAAAGTTCAACAAAATTGGAAAAATGATAAAATCAAGTTAAAATGGTTTCAATTGAGTTAAACATTTTCAATAATGTTAAAACTATTTTTAAACAAGTCAATATCACTCCAGGCAAAAAAGTATCGACACTTTTGGCCAAGTATCGATAATTTTCAAAATATCGATACCTATTCTAAAATCGATACCAAATTGACATTCTGTTTTCAATCAATTACAAAAGTATCGATATCTTTCAAAAAGTATCGATACCTTTCACCAGGTATCGATAAATTGTCTTTGGTATTGTTGTAAACTAACTTTAACGGTCACTGAATTCGACATTAAATGCTAATAGTATCGATACTCGTAGAAAAAGTTTGATACCTTTTGTTGCAGGTGAATTTAAAGATCTGGTATTTTTATCCCCAATAGCTCTATTTTATGTTTCTAACAACCACAACGGCTGAAAATGAATTAGAGGGTATGAACACCATCTTTCAAAGGTCCTACAATAAGAAGAGAGATCATCAAGCCTAAAGATCAATCAATACAACCTTAGTGCTTAATTCTTTCATACTTTTCTTGTACACACTTGTGAGCTTTCATGGTTATTCTTTAGCTCAAGTGTATTCTTGTTTATTTGTGCTTAATTAGCAAACATTATGATATTGTAAGGATTACTTCTTAGTTTGCTATTTGTATTTACTCTTTGAGAGGATTGAGTCTTAAGGGTTGGGTAGAAACCGAGTTGTAAGGTTAAACCTTATCCTCAAAGGTTCATCAAATTAGTGAATTTGAGAAAATCATTAGTTGTGGAAAGCTAAAGTAGTGGAGTAGGCACTTGGGGCTGAACCATTATACATCCAAGTGTTCATTGTCTCTATTCTTTTCTTAGCAACCACAAAATCTTTAAGAAACCAATTTACCCCTCTTAGTGATTTCGAGTTGATCTTTCGAGCTAACAACTTAGTTTAAAATGATCGTAAAAATATTTGCTTATGTTTAAGTAAGAAACAATTTAAAATATAAAACTATAAATTTGAATGGTTTAAATTACAATGAAAATACAAGATGAATATAAAATATAATTCTATATTTATTCGGCTTTATATATTTAAATTTTTTATTTAATTTTAATAAAATAATATAAATCATAATTAAAGCGTTAATCAACTAATAATTCAATATTTATTGGGCTTTATCCATTCAAAAGTTTTGTTTTAATAAAAACATTTCTCTAATGTTATTAAGAAGTAATTTAGAATAACAAGATATTTCTTATTTATATATTTGAATAGTTTTGTAACACCCTTTACTCGATCCGATCGCTGAGTCTGAGTTACAGGACATTACATTCGCTATCGGAGTAATTTTGTTTAAACATTATATAATTTTAATCAATACAACAAATTAAATTCAGAAACATGATTATTATACCGATATATCATAACATTATTCTAAGCCGCGGTTTATACGATCTTGTGAAAGTTCTTTTGATAATCCGAGACCATTGAAAGACTAAAATGTAACATTTCAAAATATCTCGGGTTGGTGTCGCGACCTTGGGGTTCAATTTCACAACTTCAAAGGCTAGTGTTGCAACATCCAAAGGGTGGTGTCGCGACCTTGCCAACAGTCTACTATAAGTTCAATCTCTTATTTGGTTCCACCCTAATGACTGCCTCCGGATGTACTAACGTCTAAAGTGTGAATACTGCAGTAAAAGATATATATTTATGAAACGATATCTGCAAGTATACGGGTCTAGTTGTAATATAGTTACAACGGAGTAGGTGAGTACTCCGAGGATCGTACCCAAGGGAGGTTAGTGCTACATCAGTTTTAACCTAAACACCGAAAGAACTAATTAGTACTCTAAATCAGTTATAGTACTAGAACATAAATTAAAAATGGATTTTCATGATAGTAAAATAATAATAAAGAACTAAATAACAAGAGATTAAAAAGTAGAATTAATCAAATTTGATTATGGGTGATTAGCTTACTTCGGTAATCCCCATCAACTGTCACTTCAGGTTCCTCGTTAATCAACTAGTCTCTATCCCAGCAGGATCTTTCGATCTTCCACTCAAATAACTAGTCGGCAAGGACTACTTATCTTCTGATCTTACAGTCTAGACCGGCTTGAGTGAAGGTGTTCATTGATAGACCATACAAATTTTGGGTTAATTCCTACCTTGATGACTTCCTAAGGTTGTCAAGCCTAGGGTTTAGATTCTTCCTTTCTCAAACAGCTGATCCGTTAAGTAACCCTAAAAAATAGTTAATAGATCATACCTCCACTTGCCAATACAGTAAGTGGCGTCGCGACGTCAAGTGGTCTAACGTCGTGACGTGTCAAACTGTTTGGTGACGTCACAAAGTGGAAGAGATGACGTCACAACATCCACCTTGAATTTTAAAAGTTTTACAATTTGGTCCTCCTATGTCCTTATGTAACACCCCTAACCCGTCCCTGTTGTTGGATTAAGGTTACAAGATATTACGAAAGTTAACAAGACCGATAATACAATAACACAATTCAAAAATTAATTTAATCATAAATTAATAAACAATCAGCATTCATAGCATACATTCAAAAAGGAAACTTAAATCGAACATTTGAAACCCTAAAATCAGTTTAGAAATGAATGTGGACTAATTTGAAACAAAATAGAAAAATATGACGAAAACTAAAAACAGGGGTCACACGGTCGTGTGATAGTGCCAGACCGTGTGTCTCAAAGATATGGTCATGTGGCCAAACCGTGTAACTTAGGGTCACACGGTCGTGTCACCAGGCAGTGTAACTCTCTGAGATCTTGTGGATAAACCTGTACCAAAAATCAATAAGACACACAGTCGTGTGAAGTGACCGTGAGTGGCACACGGCTGTGTGGTAGATCGTATCATAGGTCATGTGCACATAAAATAACTTCAAAAACAAGTCATTTCAAAAACCATTTCTTAGGTCTCAAACAAAACCATTTCCATCCATTTTTACCTATTCAAACCACATTTAAACATACCAAAAACATTCAACCTAAGTGCCTAACCAATATACCCATATTGGCACCACAATTCAAACGTTTAAACATAGATCGTTCAAACATCAACCATTAGTTAATCATACCTTCCATTCCATGAATTCAATACTCAATTAAACACATAACACCGTTGCCCACATTACTAACATAACATCATCCAAAGTTCACCAAGTTACCTAAAGCAAAATGACAATTTCATCACCAAAACACAAGACAAGCATACTTAACAAACATTCCTTACTTATTCAACTATCAAATTTATCGTCATAATATCATGTTCACATTCATAAAGTAAGTTCACCAAATAACCAAAATTTATGCACATTTCTTTACCTAAATAAAATGAACAACACCAAATAGATTTACACCATTACATTCATCAACAAAACCATTAAAACTTATCATTTTTACATTGATTCATATACCAAAAGGCTCAAAACATAACCAAATACTCATATAATATATATACCAAAACCCTATTTACAAGCCACTTATAACTGGACCAAAGTGAACAATTAATTACCGAACAAGTTGCCGGATAGTGTAGTCTCAAAAAGCAATCCATCAACAGCTCAAAACCGACGATCTACAAGGAAGAAAAACCAAAACAAGGTAAGCTTGTGTAAAACTTAGTAAGTTCGTAATAAACTTAAACTTTAACTTACCGTAAAGGATGTAATTTAAACATTTTACAAGATACCATTTCATATTACCATTTACGGTTTAGTCTATTTCCATACAACATTTCGTATATCCATTTCCGTTTACTCATTTTTCATCCAATGAACCATAATGAAATAGTGTTGGGTACACGGGAACAATGCTCACACAAGCTGGGACAGTAAATGCTCACACAAGCTGTGACTGTAAATGCTCACACGAGCTATGAAAGGGGCCTGCTCACACGAGTTTTGGGTTGGGATGTTAGGCTACATGATGCTATTCACACAAGCTGTGGAGAGTCTACAACAAATGCAGGACCTATACCATCGGTAGGACATCCAAGACCAGTACCCGAAACGGTAAATACCCTAATGACATGTCATTTGTATCCTAAGCATTCACGAGGTTCATACGGGCCGTGATTCACATTCATATCATATATATGATTAAGCATTTCTTCATCACCTGAATTCAACTATATATTTCCTCAAATTTCAATCATGACCCTTAATTATAATTTCATTTCAATTTGAACCATTCAAAGCTTTAAAATAATAACACCATTAATTCAATCACAAGCATACACAAATTACATTATACTACATAAACAACAACTAACTCAATTTATACACTATACAAACTTACCAAAATTGATTCTGCAGCAAACACGACTCCAATGACTAATCATCAATTTTTTCTTTTTCACATTTGTCTATCGATTGATCCGTTTCTTGATCTATATATAATAATTTAATTCAATTATACAATTCAAATACTTTTGAATACTAAAATTCACATAATTGAACCTTTAACCAATATTTTATACTTTTACCCTAAACTTTTACCTTTTATTCAATTTAGTTCCACACCCAAAACTTTCAAATCTATCACAATTTCACCAATTTCATGCTAGATGAATTTTTCCTTATGCCTTTACAGCCCATAATTATTAAAATATCACAAGAATTTCATGCCAAGTTTATTATTTTATCAACTTAGTCCTTAAACTTAAAACTAACCAAAATCACTTTACAAATAGTCCTATTTAACTACTAAGCTTAATAATCCATCATCAAACTTAAAAAACATCACAAATTCATCCATAACATAATTCAAAATATTTAAAACTTTTACAAATTAGTCCCTGAGCTAACTAGATTAAGCTACAACGATCTCAAAAACATAAAAATCACTAAAAATAATTAGGGAAACACTTACATGCAATCAAAATAGGCTTGGCGGAACCTTGTGTTCTCCATCAATGGTGTTTCGTGAAAGAAGGTAGAAGAAAATGAAAAATAAAATGGTTGTCTTTTGTTTTTATGTTTTAATCATTTTTAAATTATTAAACAGTTTTATATTAACATAATATTACACCAAATTTGTATAGTAACCGGCCATTATATTCCAACATGCTCAAATTGCCTCATACAACCCTCAAAATATGATTTTATAACCATTCATCACATATAAATTAATAGCAATTAAATTTTATGATTTTTACATTTTAGTCTTTTTTTACTTAATTAACTATCCAAGCGTTAAAATTTTTTGACCAAATTTCAATACCCTTATATAATCACTCTGTAAATATTTAATAATAATGTTTAGGGGTTTGGTTTATGAAAATGAGATCCTGAAACCTGAAACCTCATTTTTCAAAACCAATTGACTTTAGAGACAACCACTTAAATTTAACTATTCGTTCAATTTGCAAATACTATTAAACCAAAATCCAATATAATATTATAATTGACTCGCAAATATTAAATAATAATATTTACAAACTCACTTGTTGGATTTGTAGTCTCGAAACCACTGAAAAACGGGTTGTTACACCTCGGGTTAATATTTGATCTTTCGTAAACTCATGTAAGACTTGAAAATGATTATATATTGTACTGAATGTTTGTTGTGGCTGGACATAACCATAAAATAATGTAATTTGACTATGATTAATTGCAGTTGCTTCGGCAATGAATGTGACATCTCGTAACTCAGACCCGACGATCGAGTCAGGTGTCAGGGTTTTACATTTTTCCATTATCTTATGCTTTATACTATTATTTTTCACTAATTAACATAGCTTGATTAAGCTAATTATGTCTTAATTAACACAATTATCTCCTAATCATATACGTAATAGAAAATGTCATCATCCTCCACAAATTCCTAGCAGAAAATGGTTTGATTATCATTTTGGGCCTTTAGTTAATTGCTATTTAGATCCTCAAGCTCTTTGTTAATTAAAATTCTATAGCAATTGAACTTTTACAATTTTGTCCCTGAGCCTTATTTAACTAATTTATCGGCTAAATTTCTCGACCACTCTTCAACATATTTTGACATCAATTCCATGAATATCCCTATTTTATATTTACGAACTCAATTTATGAAATGAAATTTCGAAATTGTATTTTTCAATACCACTGAAAATCAGGTCGTTACAAGTTTAAATTACTCTGAAAGTGTAATTCAATAAGAATGTAAAAGTATAATTCAACATTATCATTTTTAATGTATTAAAATTATCAAATTAAATTTTAATTTTATAAAATTAATTTTTAAAGTTTTATGTTTTAAATATATTTTTAATTTTAAATAAAAAATATCAATTTAAATTTGAATTGAGCACAATCAAATCAAATTTTGTGAATCATGCTCAAAATCCACTTCATTTAAATGGAATGTGGGATTTTTATAAATCATGCCCAAAATCCACTTCATTTAAAAATGTAATGCGATTTTCATAATTATTTTTTTAATTTTATAATAGTTTAATTTTTATAAGTGAAATACTATTGAGATTAGTTCATTTAACTGTATTATAAAAAATAGATAAAAACAAATATAGCTTTCTGAAAATAATTAAAATTATATTATATTTTTATGGTGAATTACAATAAGAGGGCAAAGCCCTAGCAACAACAAAACTAGCGCAACTTGAACCCAGACCACACCTAGGGCGATGAACACACTGACCATCAAGCCAACACACGGAGTTCATTAAATTATATTTAAAAAGATAAAAAATAAAGTTTTCTAAAAATAATTAAAATAAAATCTAATTAAAAATTAAATGGTAATAATATTATAAAATATTTAAATGTTCTCTTGATGTTTAATAAACATCACAACTAAAATTTAGGTCAAAAATTTAAATGTATAAATATTAAAATATAATTTGAATAAAAAATAAATATCATAAAATCATCTCATCATTGGTTAAACTAATATCTCAATGTCATTTTCATTCGAATATGACTCAATATTCTAAAAAAGAGATAATTTTAAATTTTAATACTTCTTACATTTTGACATACTTCTAATAACAATAAAGCTTGATAAATAATACTAAAAATTGTTTTTTTATTTGTTTAGATGTTATTTGAAAATGTTGGATACTATTGTATCTTTTTAGGGTGTTAAAGTTGTCAGCTCGAATGATCAACTCGAAATCGCCAAGAAGGAAGGTGAATTGGCCTTTAAGAAAATGGTGGAAGCAAAGAAATAATATTCAACAAAAAAACACAACAATTTATAGTGGTTCGGCCCCAATTGCCTACTCCACTACCTTAGTTTTCTACAACTAAGGATTTTTCAAAATTCACTAATTTGACAACCTTTGAGAATCAGTTTTAACCTTACAATCTCCCTTAAGATTTCTACCCCAAACCTTAAGATTGCAACTCCCTTAAGGTTTCTACCGAAACCTTAAGATTCAACTCTCTCAAAGAGAATAACGAAGAAGCAAACAAAGAAATAATCTTCACAAGATTAAAGTGTTTGCAAATTAAGCTCAATTATAAGAAAAAAACACTTGAGCTAATAGAAAAGCAATGAATGCTCACAAGTGTGTACAAGAAAAGTATGAAAGAATAAGCACGAAGGTGGTTTTGATTAATCTTTAAGCTTGATGATCTCTCTTCTTGTTATAGGACCTTTGGAAGATGATATTTATACCTCTAATTCATTTCGAACCATTGTGGTTGTTGAGAAAATAAATTGAGCCGTTGAGGATGAAAATACCAGATCATTAAATTCACCTGCAACAAAATTTATCGATACTATTAGCATTTAATGCAAAGTTTAGTGACTATTGGAGTGAAGATATCTATACAAATGAACTTTTATCGACATTGAATCGATACTTAGCTGAATTGGTTGAAAACAGAATGTCAATTAGTTATAGATTTTAAAATGGGTATTAATATTTTGAAAACTATCAATACCATGCCAAAAAATATTAAAACATATTATCAAATAAAACTAGTTTAACAAAATTTAATTTTAATTGATATATAACTGTAATACCAATTAAATGATAATTTATTTATAATAATTATAATTTACCACCAGTAATAAAATCGCAAATTAAGTGATTTAAGAGTTATTGAATGAATTTATTTAATTAGTAAATATTGTTTGTTTAATGTTATCATCAAATTAAGAAACTAATATATCATTATGATTTTATTTAAAAATTGTTTTTAAATGTTAAATTAATAATATAATGAATAATAGAAAGTAATTATATCAATTTAATGGGGCCAGGTGGTTTTAGGTTATTTTTAGTTATTGGGCTAGGTTAGAAATGACTTTCCTTAAAAGTAGTTGACCCAACTTTTTGTAGGCTTAGTTTATTTCTTTTCTTTGTACAAAACTTCGGGCTAGAACCCATTTTTCAATACAAAGTCCCAGATTTTATTTAAATAATAATAATCATATTAATTTAAAAATTTCTCTTAAACTCATATTTATGTATATTATATGTTGAAAATATGAAACTGGCCCGCTCACCAAATTGGTATGGAGAAAGTTTCCAATGTTGGCAATTTACTAAATTGATTGGATTGAATAAGATTACCCTTAAATCAAGAAAGTTGAATTGGATTAAATCACTAAAAACTTAGCAGCTAAGAATCATTGTTTATCTTGTTCATTATTATTAATTATATTATATTCATCTTATATAGTGGTTATTTTATAGGGATTGTGGTAGATTTTCTTACGTAAGCAAGTCTCATATAAACTCTATATAATTAAGAGATTTGTATAGAGAATTGAGCACTTAATTTATTCTAAGCGAGGAATCTTATTGTACGAATGTATATTGATAATAAAACTCGAGGCTTGTGGTTTTACTTATTGAATTCACAATAAATAAATTTAGTGATTAAAGTATCGGGTCTTCAAAATATAAAGATGATAGAAATTATCATGAGATATAATTGAATAAGTTCATTTGCGTAAATATTTCTCGCTCAACTCATAAACAATCTTTCCTGGGTTGTTTAATAGAACGCCCACCATTTCAAGTCTCAATCTAATTGTGCAGTTCATGTTCTTTGCACCTATCTTTTTGCTAACACTATATTAATTAAAGACATATAATAATTATCCTAAATATTATATCATATATACCTGATCATGTTGGTTCAGCACACTAATTAAATCATTGATCCTACACGTGCATTAGCCGACAAACGGGATCACGTGGCCGGTGATGAAACATTTTGACCAAAACGATTAGACAGATTTGGAGCATTAATTCAAAGATACAGCGTTTAGTCAACACATAAATTTAGTAAAATAAAGCCTTTTTTGTTTTGCATGTTTTATTAATTTATAGTGGGACACACTATTATAATAATTTGGTTCATAATGGAGATTTGAAATGTATTATATGAAATAAGGTACACTAATAAATTTATATTATTATAGAATTGATTTTAATTTAGAGTTAATAATCTTTTTAAGTCAAGAGTCAAGGGTTGAAAAGTACAATTGTCATTATTACACCTTTTCAAATGCCTCTAAATGGTACATTACACTTACTAACTTCGTTCTTAGCTATTAAAGTTGTCTACTGAAGATTGTCAGTCACTTGGAATTAATTTTGGGTAACCTTTGATTAGATTAAAAATATTAAAATACTAAAAATAAAAAAAGACTTATTTTAGAACAACTAATTATAAGATAAACTAGAATACTCAAACTAATTAAAGCCTAAAATAAGTAAAAAATATTAGCTCATCAATGTCATAGGGTATTATTTTTAGACCAACTTTTCTTTCCCACCAAAGAAAGAGAACGATTGACTAGTAATTTCATGCCGAGTTGCTTTTCCCACTGAATGTTTTTATAATTTTGTCATTCCATGATCCACCATCATCTTTCATCATGGTCTTCTAGGAGTGTTGATAGTCAATGGCACTAGTCTCAAGGGAGACGAGAGTATTAGGATTCTTGGCAAACTCACACATTGTTCCTTCCCAAATTTGAATGACCTTTCCTAGGTTATACACATATCTTACCCATCAATAGCCATTTTATCCATGAGTCTAAAGTTTTCTTTTCGATGGTATGTATTTCCATATTCCTGCAATATTTTGCCTTCACCATTTTAGTTGTGATTGACTCTGGATTTGCCATTAGTCTCCATGCTTGTTTTACAAGTAGTGCCTCATTCATCATCTTTGATATTCTAATTCCTAGCCCACCTTCACTGATGGGCTTACAAAGTTTCTCTTAACTACATAAATGAAGTTTCTCTTCATCGACTTCACGTCCCCACCAAAAGGCTCTCAATGTTTGATCAATCTTGTGTCACAAATACAAACTAGGAATTTAGAACATGAGAACATATGTAGAGCCCAATTCTTGCCCAGGCCCACAAAGCAAACAAAACAGAAAAAAAAATCACAACAACAGTCCAATTACAATGGCCCAAATAGCCCAAATAAATTAGAAACCCTAGGGCCCCGATAAGCCCACTACCTAAACTAGTTTCAGCAAAGCTGAAACCCTAACAGCCTTGCGCTGCTCCCCACGTGCTTTGCCAGCACGTTCAACGCCCGAGGTCTGCCACCACTAACACCTGCAAACGCAGCAAAGAAAAGAAAGCAGTGAACAGAGGAGAAAAAAAGAAAAACATTGTATTCTTTTTTTATATATTTTTCGGCTATAAAGCCGTGGAGATCAATGTAACCAGGAGGAATTTTTTGAAATAAAAACAGAGAAAGTTCAAAAAAAAAAGGGGATATCGAATACAAAAGAAAAAACAGTAAGCAGTTGAAATAAGAAGGCTAAGGCCCCTTTTATTCTTTAATTTTTTCTTCTTATTTTCGAAACAGTAGGTACATACGCCTATTTCTTCATTTTTTCTCTCAAGATTATATACTCGTATATGTATATATATCAAAAAGGGTAAAAAAGGGAAGAAGAAGAAACTTACATTTTTATTTCATTTGGAAAAAGGATTTTTGGCCTTCCAGCCAGTGGGTGGATGGGCGCGCTGCCGCCGTGACGACGACCGGAGACTCTCATTGGGCCCTTACCTCTTGCAGAGAAAAAAAGAAAGAAAGGGTAAGATGTTTTTGAAGCAAAATGAAAAAAAATGAAATTTTTACAAAAAAAAATGTAACTTAACCATCTGACCCCCAAAGCGGTGTCGTTTTGCACTGAGGCATCATCAGCGCCAAAGCGGCACCGCTTGACTCGACCACAAGCGACCCGACCCACCCCAGGGGATCCGCGCGTTTTCGATTAAGGGTCTATTTGCGCAATAGGCCCCTCCACTTTTGTGGCGCATTTCAATGTGGTCCTATATTTTTTATTTTTTTTTATTTCAGCCACAAAACTTTCGATTTTGTTTCAACTTGATCCTCAGACCATTTGAGCTTGAAACGGCGTCGTTTCGGGTCAAACCCGACCCGCCGAAAGATCTGCGTGTTTTGTGACCCTGGGATTATTTATGCAAGAGGCCCTTCCGCATTTTCATTTTTTAATCCAGTTTTTTTATTATTTCTAATCTATACCTTCTATTTCATTTCAGTTTCGATTTAATCCCTCTTTCTTTAATTAGTTTATTTATTTAATTGCTTATTATTTCTTTATTTATTATTATTATTATTATTATTATTATTATTATTATTACTATTATATTTATTATTATTATTATTATTATTATTATTACTATTATATTTATTATCATTATTATTTTATTCCTCTACTATTATTATTAATTATTATTACCATTAGTTTATTTTTATTACTAGTACCATTATCATTATTTTATTTTTATTATTACTCTTATTTATTTATTTATTTATTTTATTTTTATTATTCGTTTATTAATGTATCGTTATTTATTATTATTATTATTATTATTATTTAATCTCAATTTGATCTTCATTCACTTAATTTTCACCATTTATAAATTCATTTTTTATATATATTATTTTATTCATTATCTATTTATTTGCTATTTTATTTATTTATTATTTATTTATTACTTTCTACTTATTAGTACTTTAAAGTAATTTACTTCCTGTATTGTATTTTTACTTTATCATCATCATCATCATCATTATTATTATTATTATTATTATTATTATTATTATCATCATTATTATTTATTATTATCTATTGTGCTTTATTACGAATTGCACCCCTCTCATTTGTATTTTAATTTAATATTTTACTTTCAATATTTTATAAATTATTTTTCTTAATATTTATTTGTGTACGTATATATTTCTTTATCTTCATAACATTCGAAATTTGATATTTTTTTTTGTCTGCATTGTTTTGTCACTAATATTATTATTATCATTATTATTATTTTTAAACGTCCATTTACTCATTCACCAAAAATTAATTTGCTTTTTTTGTTTTATTATTTATCATATTTTTATTTTTATTCTTTTTACTTTTTGATTTATTTTATTTTAAACTTTTAATAGATGCTTCATTTTTATCCCGAACAAATTAAATAAATGCATTTTGGGATTTGGTTTCATAATTGCTTATTTAAAAACTTCTCAAAACAAGGTAATATTTAGTGTTTGGAAATTTGAGAAATCGTGCCCTAACGTGCTGGGTTTCGATTTTCCGTTTGACCAAATAACTAAATATCCTTTCGAATTTTTGTCCATGTTTTCTAAAAAACAAGGCAATATTTCGTGTTTGAAAATTCGAGAAATCGTGCCCTATCGTGCTGGGTTTCGGTTTTCCGTTTGAGCAATTAACCAAATATCCTTTTAAAATTTTGCCCATGTTTTCTAAAAAACAAGGCAATATTTCGTGTTTGGAAATCTGAGAAATCGTACCCTACCGTGCTGGGCTTCGGTTTTTTGTTTGTCCAAATAATTGAATATCCTTATAAAAATTTCAATGCATGAACTTTAGAAATCATGAGATGATCTTGGCATCGAGGGTTTGAAATGACGTATCCTAACGTGCTGGATGTGATATTTTATTCCTTTGGAACAAGAGAATCGTAATATCCAATTCGAGCTATTTAAATTTTTTTAAAATGGAATTGTATTCTAAAATCGTTTTAAATTTTTGGCATTAGGACATCAATTAATCAATTTGGTACCAATTTTGGTATTTGTGAGGGTGCTAATCCTTCCTCGCATACGTAACCGACTTCGAACTGTTTTCTTAGATTTCGTAGACCAAAATTATTGTTTTAATAAATCTAAAATGTTTTATTAAAATAACCACTTTTCGAGGTGACCCGATCACACCTCAATAAAAAAGGATTGGTGGCGACTCCCATTTTTCATTTTCAAAACCCAAGTCGACCCGTTTTTCAAAAAAATGGTTTCGACAGCTTGACGACTCCACTGGGGACCAATAAGAGAGTCAGGCCGTAAAATTGATTATTCTTTGTCCTTTTGTCGAAAGTTGAAAATATGGTTTGAAAAATCATGATTCTTTTTTTGCATTTGTTTGTGATCCTTATGATTGTTGTGGTTTGAGTCTCGTAGAATATTCTTGCATTGCATTGCACGACCGTTGTGGTTACACCTTTTAAGTGGGAGTGAGAAACTATGCCTTCGTGAGGTTTTCACCTCCGCATGGGCTAGTGGACTACTTCCGGGATACATCCGTACCTATGTCTTCGTGAGGTTTTCACCTCTGCATGGGCTAGTGGACTACTTCCGGGATACATCCGTACCTATGTCTTCGTGAGGTTTTCACCTATAATGGGTGAAATGTATTCCCTTAAACTGAACTCGATCCATATGAGCCTATAATGGGTGATGATTGAGGAATTTGCTGGTTCAGGTACCTTTGCTTTAGAACCGAACCCCATATAGCAAGCCTTAAGAGCCCACCCTAGGTAGAACCACTCCAAACCCCTAGAGGTCACCCGAATAGATGCTCTATTTATTTCTTTCTTGCTTAATTTTGCTTTGTACTGACGTGTTTTCTTTTGTTCTGGTTATGATTGCATTGCATTTTCATCATAGAAAAGAGGTGTTGATTCACGTTCAGTTGCTAAATAGAGAGCTTGTCATAGGAAAATGGTTCTCTTGATAAAGTGGAGGATAATGCGACCTTCTGAATATGGTCCTAGTAAACACGACGAAAGAAAGATGATGGTCTGACGGAGGAGTACGCGATTTTGCTTCGTTACTCGAGGATTCAAGCCAACAAAGATTATCCGAGAGCCGTTAACATCTCGATTTCCTTAAAGAAGCTAACAAACATCACGGGGATGAGTGAGCAATAGGTCGCAGTCCAGATCAATCAAAAAGAGCTAGCAAATGCATCTATTGGAAAATTCGTGAGGTTTGATCTCAGCACACCCAGATATGAAGAAAATGGTCAATGTCTTCGCTTTGAACATCAGGCTAGATGTTTTCCCTAAAGCACTGGGGCACGTGGACAAGGCAGTTTCAGACTTGTTCAATAGACTTGACAAGAGGGTCACGCCCGTCCTTGTAATTTTGGCCGAAACATTCTGATCTTTGAATGCATGCCAAAGAGCGGGTGAAGGAAGATTCATTGGATGTGCGCAACTCTTGTTGGCGTGGTTCCATAGCCGCTTTTGAAGGGTGAAATGGGTTTCTTATCAAGTATTCTCTGAGAACTACTCTTCATTGAAAGAATTAGTTGCTCAAATACAAGAGGTGGCCAATCATTGGCAAACCATAGCGGTTCAAGCTGACGTGCTAAGTTTGAAGTGAATCAGAATCAGATTAGGGTTAAGAGTTAACCTGGCTTATATGGAAGGTTAAGGCTTCGAGCATTAGGGCAAGGCCGTATATGTAATCTGTTTTATGTAAAGAAATTTGTTTTCTAGAAAAGTTGTTCTAATGGAATTGAATCCAGAATCAACGCCTCTTTTTGCATTCATTTCATGCATTTAAATTTCACAAAAAAAGAGCCTAATTAATCAAAAGAATTGAAATTCCTTAAAGAGGTCAAGAGCCCGTAAGGAATATTAGGGAATCTAAACATTAACGACGTATCTAAAGAGTGAGTCGGGGAATAGAATTTTCCAAGCGTATGCCCTTACATACTTGGGAGTGTTTTGAACAATGGGACTGTGGAAGAGATCCCTGTATTTTTAGAGCTAATTCAGAGTAATGTCCAAAACACGCTTATTGCTCTAAGCCTAGGAGCAATAAGAATCTTTTTGTGAAATAGGCTTATGTTCAAAATCTATATTTTCAATGAAAATGCATTTTTGTGTCTCTCTTTGAGCAAATATTCTTTTATTCCTTTATTTCATTTATGTTCATACCACATAAATAATCATTCTTAGATTCATTTGTTCTTTGAATATTCCTTCGTACCTACAACAGGTCCCTAGATATCAACGACATGAGCGACGCTGCTACTGACTTAGAATCTACTTCTGAGCAAGATATGTGTCTAGAGGGATCTTAGGACTTTGAAGATGACAGAGATTGTAACTTATCTTTTGATTTGTTAAAGATGGTGGAATAAGATGAAAAACAGATCCTACCTTACAAAACGTCATTGTAAGCCTAGGAGAAGAGAAAGAGGTGAAAATCGGAGCTTGTATCTTCATAAAGACAAAGCGAGACGTCATTGAGTCATTCTAAGAGTTCAAAGATGTTTGCGCATAATTATATCAGGATATGCCCTGGTTACCGAGACATGTGGATAAGGCTAAAGAAATCTTAGAAGAGGAACACATGCTAATGTTCTTACAATGGCCAAGCAAATCATGAGGTTCGGGTACTGGGGGTCCACCATGGAAGGGGATTGCATCAGTCATACCAAGAAATGCCATAAGTGCCAAATTTATGGAGACAAGATTCCTGTGCCTCCTTCATCTCTTCACGTATGACATCTCCATGGACTTTCTTTATGTGGGGCATGAATGTCAGTGGGCCGATCATGCCAAAAGCTTCTGCGAGTATCGATTCATCTTTGTGGTCGTCGATTACTTCACCAAGTCGGCGGAAGCTGCTTTATATGCTGATGTCAAAAAGTCGACAGACAGTAAATTTTATGTCGGTATAGAATCCCCAAAAAGAGGTTTATATTTGACGATGCATTATATTTGAACAACAGCACGACATCAGAAGTTTGCAGTTTGTTCAAGATCAAACACCGTATCGTCCCAAAATGAACGGTAAAAAAAAATCGCCAGGAAAATGATTGAAACTCATGAAGATTGGCATCTGTGCTTGTCGAACATCTGTTAGGACCTCCACCGGGGCAACGTTTTTCTCATCGACTTATGGAATAGAGGCAGTTTTGCCCATTGAAGTCGAGATTTATTCCCTCTAAGTTTTGCCAGAGTTTGAGTTGGATAAAACAAATAGATCTAATTTCGATATGATCAAGTAAACCTGATTGAAGAAAAGAGGTTGAAAGCTATCATGACGAGAAGGTTCGCCCTAGAGAATTCCATGAAGGAGACCTAGTTTTGAAAAGGATCCTTCCCGTACAGAAGGACTTCTGAGAAAAGTGGATGCCAAACTAGGAAGGACCTTATGTGATAAAGAAGACCTTCTCTGGAAAAGCGTTGATTTTGACCGAGAGGGATAACAAGGACTTGCCTAACCCTATGCGTTCAAGTTAAGAAATAATTCAAAAAAAAAAGAAAAAGAAAAAAAAGAAGAAGTAAAAAAGAAAGAGAAAATAAAAAGCTCTCAATAAATTTCATTTGTTATCTTGATTAATTCATTCTCATTTTGTGCTTTTTCAAAATTTGATATCTTGACTAATTTATTCATTTCGAGCTTTGCTCTCAATAAATTTCCGTTTCGTCCATCATTATGATCTTTTTCAAGCATTTTGCATTGAAATAACGATTAGTGGACTAATAACACTTTCATAAAAGGAGTTTCGCATATTACTTTGGAAGTTTCTAAATGATACGAGAACCTGACACAGGTCTATTGTTTAGAGCTCACTAAGCTTAGGGGTGAAGATATTTGAAAAGAAAGAGTCTAAATTGATGCTATCTCCTCGGAGTTTCTGTCAAAACTAACGATTGAACACAAAAAGTAAGATATTGCGTCGGTGATAGAATCCTGACGGAAAACGAGCAATGCCAACCCAAGCGAAGAAGGGATCATTCTCGAGAGGAAAATAATATTCTGTAAACATATATATCTGGCTATGGCATCCGGGGAATTGTAACGGACCAAATTGATGGGAAAAGATTCAGATCCTATACCCTTGAATTGCGGCGAGAGGGTCTGAAGATGGTATAAGCCTTAAAGTCCCATAGGTACCATAGAATGGACCTTGAAGTTGCATTGGGGCAAGTCATTTGAGCAAAATATGATTGTTTCTTTGAGTTTTTTTGGCAAAGGTACCAGCCGAGTGAGATAGCAGCGTAATACGTCAGCAATAAAACTCTGATGGACGACGAGCAGTGACAACCCTAAGCATCAAAAAGGGATCATTTCATTTTACATTCATACATCATCACTCAAGACACATTTAGTTAGGAGCATTCGATTCATTCTGATCATTGCATCCTAATCATTGTAAAAAAAATCATTCTCATGACATTCGGCATTCATGCGAATGTCGTCCATAATACATTTAGTTAGGAGCATTAGATTCATTCCGATTATTGCATCCTAACTATTTTGCATAAGCATAAACATATAAAACAGAGTCTACAGGATATGTCCCTCAGAGGACGGTGTAGCAACATCGGTGAATTCACCAGTCCTATCTCCCTGACCAGCAGTGGAATAGGTCGAAGATTGTAGATCTTGTCACCCTAAGTAGTAGTGGACCAAGATCGAACGACAAATCTTGTCTCCTTAAGTAGTAGTGGAACAGATTTAAGCCACCAGTCCTATCTCCCTGACCAGCAGTGGAATAGGTCGAAAATTGTAGATCTTGTCACCCCTAAGCAGTAGTGGACCAAGATCGAACGGCAAATCTTGTCTCCCTAAGTAGTAGTGGAACAGATTTAAGCCACGATCCTATCTCCGACTCAAGAGTGGAATAGGTCGAAAATTGCGAGATCTTGCCTTCACGAGCGAAGCGGATCGAAGATACGGTATAGCATCCACGAGTTTGCGAAGGGAGCGATTGAAGATAGCAGATCTTGCCTTCCCGGCGAAGCGGATCGCAGATACCGATCCGGCATCCACGAGTTTGCGATGGAAGCGGGGCATCAAGATAGCGATCTTGCCTTCTGGCGAAGCGGATCGAAGATACCGGTCTAGCATCCCTGAGTTTGCAGTGGAGCAGATTGAAGATAGCAGATCTTGCCTTCCTGAGCGAAGCGGATCGAAGATACCGATCCGCATCCACGAGTTTCTGAGTGGAGAAGATTGAAGATAGCAGATCTTGCCTTCCGAGCGTAAAGCGGATCGAAGATACCACCGCATCCCTGAGTTTGCAGTGGAGAATATTGAAGATAGCAGATCTTGCCTTCCTGAACGAAGCGAATCGTAGATACTAGTCTGGCATCCCTGAGTTTGCAGTAGAGCAGATTGAAGATAGCAGATCTTGCCTTCTTGAGCGAAGCGGATCGAAGATACAAGTCTTATCTCCCCGGTTACTGATGGAGCGGATCAAGATAACGAATCTTATTTCCCTAAAGTGTAGGTAGAACAGATTTAAACTACGAATTACAAGTCCTATACCTCTAAAGTTGCAGCAGGTCGAATCAAAGTTGTCACCACAAATCTTGTCTCCCTGAAGTTGTAGTAGAGTATGTTGAAGTATAAGCCTTATCTCCCTGAAGTTGCAGTGGAGCAGACTGAAGATAGCGAATCTTATTTCCCTGAAGTTGCAGTGGAACAGATTGAAGCTATAAATCACAGATCTTATATCTCTGAAGTTGCGGTAGAGCGAGATCAAAACAAACCTTATCTCCTGAAGTTGCGTGGGAGCAGGTTGAAGTCACAAGTCTTATCTCCCTGAAGTTGCAGTGGAGCAGACTGAAGACAGCTAATCCTATCTCCCTAAAGTTGTAGTGGAGTGGATTAAAACGACGAATCCTATACCTCTGAAGTTGCAGTGGGTCGGATTGAATTAACCATAGCAAGTCTTATCTCCCTGAAGTTGCAGTGGAACAGGTTGAAATTACCAATTCTTATCTCTTTGAAGTTCCAGCGGAGTAGATCGAACCTACAAATCTCTTCTCCCCGAAAGTACATTCGAGCAAATCGAAGCACTAATTCCTATACTTCTGAAGTTGCAGTGGGTTAGAGCAAGGCTACCTGAAGAAGAGAAGTACCAAAGAAGTCAAGACTCGGTGAGACTGGACAAAATTGGTCTCTCTTAGGAGTCTTTGCTCCATTCCCGTTACACGACAATGAGCAAAGAGGGGAAGCTGTAGAGCCCAATTCTTGCCCAGGCCCACAAAGAAAAAAGAACAGAAAAAAAATCACAATAACAGTCCAATTACAATGGCCCAAATAGCCCAAATAAATTAGAAACCCTAAGGGCCCGATAAGCCCACTACCTAAACTAGTTTCAAAGAAAGTGAAACCCTAATGACTTTGCGTCGCTCCCCACGTACTTTGCCAGCACGTTCAACGCCCGAGGTCTGCCACCACCAACACCTGCAAACGCAGCAAAGAAAAGAAAGCAGACAACAGAGAAGAAAAAAGAAAAACATTGTATTCTTTTTTTTATATATTTTTCGGCTATAAAGCCGTGGAGATCAATGTAACCAGGAGGAATTTTTTGAAATAAAAACAGAGAAAGTTAAAAAAAAAGGGATATCAAATACAAAAGAAAAAACGATGCGGTTGAAATAAGAAGGCTAAGGCCCCTTTTATTCTTTAATTTTTCTTCTTATTTTCAAACAAAGATGAGGTACATACGCCTATTTCTTCATTTTTCTCTCAAGATTATATACTCGTATATGTATATATATAAAAAGGGTAAAAAAGGGAAGAAGAAGAAACTTACATTTTTATATTTCGCCGGAAAAAGGATTTTTTTTGCCTTCCGACCGCCGTGTGGATGGACGGCAGTTGTCGCCGGCGGCCGGTGGTCGATGCGCAATGACGTGATCGGCGGACTCTCACGGGCCCTTACCCCCTGCAGAGAAAAAAAAAAGAAAGGGTAAGATGTTTTTGAAGCAAAATGAAAAAAATGAAATTTTTACAAAAAAAATGTGACTTAAATACAACCCCAAAATGGTGCCGTTTTGCACCAGGGGCATCAGCGCCAAAATGGCGCCGTTTGACCCTGACCCGCGCGCGACCCGACCCACTCCAGGGGATCCGCGCGTTTTCGATTAAGGGTCTATTTGCGCAATAGGTCCCTCCACTTTTGCGGCGCATTTCAATGTGGTCCTATATTTTTTTATTTTTTTTATTTCAGCCACGAAAGTTTCGCTTCTGTTTCAGCTTGGTCCTCAGACCATTTGAGCTTGAAACGGCATCGTTTCGGGTCAAACCCGACCCGCTGAAAGATCCGCGTGTTTTGTGACCCTGGGATTATTTATGCAAGAGGCCCTTCCGCATTTTCATTTTTTAATCCAGTTTTTTTATTATTTCAAATCTATACCTTCTATTTCATTTCAGTTTCGATTTAATCCCTCTTTCTTTAATTAGTTTATTTATTTAATTGCTTATTATTTCTTTATTTTTTATTATTATTATTATTATTACTATTATATTTATTATTATTATTATTATTACTATTATATTTATTATCATTATTATTTTATTCCTCTACTATTATTATTAATTACTATTACTATTAGTTTATTTTTATTACTAGTACCATTATTATTATTATTATTTTTATTATTACTCTTTTTTATTTATTTATTTTATTTTTATTATTCATTTATTAATGTATCATTATTTATTATTATTATTATTATTATTTAATCTCAATTTGATCTTCATTCACTTAATTCCCACCATTTATAAATTCATTTTTTATATATATTATTTTATTCATTATCTATTTATTTGCTATTTTATTTATTTATTATTTATTTATTACTCTCTACTTATTAGTACTTTAAAGTAATTTATTTCCTTTATTGTATTTTTACTTTATCATTATTATTAATATTATTATTATTATTATTATTATTATTATTATTATCATCATCATTATTATTTATTATTATCTATTGTGCTTTATTACGAATTGCACCCCTCTCATTTGTATTTTAATTTAATATTTTACTTTCAATATTTTATAAGTTATTTTTCTTAATATTTATTTGTGTACGTATATATTTCTTTATCTTCATAACATTCGAAATTTGATATTTTCTTTTGTCTACATTGTTTTGTCACTAATATTATTATTATCATTATTATTATTTTTAAACGTCCATTTACTCATTCACCAAAAATTAATTTGCTTTTTTGTTTTATTATTTATCATATTTTTATTTTTATTCTTTTTATTTTTTGATTTATTTTATTTTAAAATTTTAATAGATGCTTCATTTTTATCCCGAACAAATTAAATAAATGCATTTTGAGATTTGGTTTCATAATTGCTTATTTAAAAACTTCTCAAAACAAGGTAATATTTAGTGTTTGGAAATTTGAGAAATTGTGCCCTAACGTGCTGGGTTTCAATTTTCCGTTTGACCAAATAACTAAATATCCCTTCGAATTTTTGTCCATGTTTTCTAAAAAACAAGGCAATATTTCGTGTTTGGAAATTCGAGAAATCATGCCCTATCGTGCTGGGTTTCGGTTTTTCGTTTGACCAATTAACCAAATATGCTTTTAAAATTTTGCCCATGTTTTCTAAAAAACAAGGCAATATTTCGTGTTTGGAAATCCGAAAAATCATACCCTACCGTGCTGGGCTTCGGTTTTTCGTTTGTCCAAATAATTGAATATCCTTATAAAAATTTCAATGCATGAACTTTAGAAATCATGAGATGATCTTGGCATCGAGGGTTTGAAATGACGTATCCTAACGTGCTGGATGTGATATTCTATTCCTTTGGAACAAGAGAATCTTAATATCCAATTCGAGCTATTTAAAATTTTTTAAAATGGAATTGTATTCTCAAATCGTTTCAAATTTTTGGCATTAGGACATCAATTAATCAATTTGGTACCAATTTTGGGCGCTGCGAGGGTGCTAATCCTTCCTCGCATGTAACCGACTTCCGAACCTGTTTTCTTAGATTTCGTAGACCAAAATTATTGTTTTAATAAATCTAAAATGTTTTATTAAAATAACCACTTTTCGAGGTGACCCAATCACACCTTAATAAAAAAGGATTGGTGGCGACTTCCATTTTTCGTTTTCAAAACCCAAGTCGACCCATTTTTTAAAAAAATGGTTTCGACAGAATGGTATAGAAACCAGTGTTGATTTATCGAGAGTAAGCCTTCCCATTTTGAAAAATAATTCCTTTTTATGATTAACAACTTCATAATCAATTACCAGATATTTACAAGAATTTTTCACCATTCTAACCCCCAGAATTCCAGTAAGCCACCTTTTGGCTTATTTTGTTTAGTGAGAGGGTTGAGGGCAAAATTTGGGATATGAAAAGGTAAAAGAAATTTAGAAGGAAATATTCAGAGAATCACGGAAGAAAAAGATGGCAAAGGGAGAGCAATCGATGGTCATTACAAGCGATCAAAGAAACTTATAGTATAACCCTAAAATATAAGCTCTCTAAGACGGAAAACTAGAATGGTTTTACAGGTTTCCGTATGGTTGAAATTTTGACAATTCATCTGTTTTATTTCATATTCTATTTATATAGATCAGAAAATTTTGAGTAAATTAAAATTGTTTAACTATTTCTTTTATGTAAAACAAAAACTTTTAACCATTAAACATATATTACTAAGCAATGGAGAAGCCAAAATTGTTGATAAGAGGGATATTTATATAAAATATACATGTTCAAAGTAGGCCCGACCTGTTTCAGTAAGGTATTTTTAAATTTGGGATAATCTTGATCACCAAAGTTTAGGAAAACAAAATAAGTTAAATGCTCAATTTGTATTAGAAATTATAATTATTTAAGTTATTTTTTACCGATGCTATTTATACTTAGATATAAAGCTTAGACAATAGATCTAAGATAATATCGGCAACTAATTTGCTCTATCTACAATTGTCGAGGACCATCCTCCAAAAATTCTCGTACATACCTTGGTGGTTCATCAAAAAGAATCAATTGGTCAATCACACCACCATCTGCCTTTGGGATGCAATCCACAACTCTGCTGGCCTCCTCTAAATATGTCAAAACTTAATTTTCTACTATTAGATTGAAATCATAAAGATATCATATCAATTTAAAATTTTACATGCGTACAATTATATTAATAAATTTAATAGTTAAATTGTTAAAATATTAAATATATAAAAAATTATAAAAATGTGTAAAACAAGGTTATTTTGACATACATTAAAATATATATCCGACCTAGAATCTATAAATATCCAAATTGTAAAGTTCACCGACCTAAATGATGAAAAGGGAATCAGCAACAGTTAAAAAGTGCAGGGCATTTCCCTTCGAATCTACCTCGAGTAAAATGTACTAACGCATAACATGCGTCTGGCGTTTTCTAACCTTGTTTCTATTTGATTATTTGACCCCACTTTCAACTCATCTTTTATAAATGTACATGTATACTCACCATTGCTAGGCTCCTCTAAGTTCTATCTCCTATCTCAAACCTCATACCAAACCCTACCCACCTCCCATTTCCACCAAACCAAAGTATGAACGGGCATTCATATTCCAAGATCAAAGGTACTGATGTTGTCGATCAAAGTTCCAGATCCATGGAGTCTTCAGATCTTATTGTACCATTCCCTCAAACCTCCAAATCCACTTCTAATCCTACCCCGGAAGAGAGCATCAAGAACTCAAACCCCAACACCCAATGTCCATCGGTGCAAGATGATGATGATGATGATGAAGCCCAAGGTACCAATGGAGAGATGCCTGTTCCCACTCTGAGAAGAAACAGCTCGGTTTCTGCCGCTTATGCACTCCAGCTCCAGGCTGCGGTCAAAAGAGCGTTTTCAATGCGAAGATCTTCTTCAGTTTCTGAAAGTTACTGTAGGATCCATGACCAGTATGTGACTTTAGCACCACCCTTGGATGATGATGATGAATCGGACATAACTGGGACTAGAAGATCCGTGAAGAAGAAGAACAACAACTACAAGAACAGAAGAGACAAGATCCTTAAAGCATGGAAGAAGATTTTTGGAATGTAGTGTCTTTTTACTTGCTACAAAAATTTTATACATCCTTTGAATTTCTATTTTTTTGTTGAACTGCTTTAATTGTTGCATTTTCCTTTATGTTTTAATTAGTATTATTACTTTCATTTTATAATAATAAGGTATAAGTCTACACTTAGTATTGGTATTTTTATTAAATGCTTAAAATTTATTGAAAACTCAAATTTCTAAATCTCATTATAGTGTCGTGTGAATGAGTGCTGAAAAATTATTTACTCCCTTTTTTTTTTTTTCTTAGAAAACAGAAAATGAAAATCCAATGGACAAGGCATAAAATATTAGAAAAATTATTTACTCCCTTTTTTTTTTCTTAGAAAACAGAAAATGAAAATCCAATGTTCACAAAAAAGAAATTTAATTTTATGACAAAATCCGAAAACGTGTAGCATTTTCGTGGAATCAATTTTCAATTGTCTTTTTCCTAGGTATAAAATCTCTTCACCATAGGATACACTAGTTTTATTTGGACTCCAGTTTCAAAACAAAATATTCATCATTTGAAATCTTGTTCCAGTCACTTTGGTGGATTAATATTTTAAGGTTTTTCTAAGAGCTAGGTTTTTAGGACAATAATATTGTGATAATAAAGATTTGGTCACAAATATTAGATTATTTGTGACGAATTTTGTATATGTGACACTATTAAAATAAGTAATTATGATTTATTCAATATTTGGTCACTATTATGACAATAATTGTGACGGTTCAAATTACATCACAAGTAAACCATCACTATAAATGTATAGTTGTCACTAAATTCATTTGTTACTACCAATTTCTCACTAATGAAAGATTCAAATTAACACTAAGTTATTTTTTTCCTAAAAGTAATGTAATAGTGACAAAATATTAAGTAATCACTATTATTAAGATGATAAAATCTTTTGTCACTATAAATTTTACCTATTTATAATAATATAATTGTGATAGTTTAAATTGTTCTACAAGTAAATAATATAATTGTGGCTACATCAATTTATCATGACCAATTCTCACAAAAATACTCAAATTGACACAAATATATTTTACTTTCCAATAAATAATGTAATTGTGAAAACATATAGCAATTGCTAGTATTAATCATTATTGTGTCATTAAAGTTATTTGTGACTATAAACTTTTATTTTTTATGCTTAATATACATTTAGCCCCCAGAACTTGTCTACTTGCACTTAGCTAACATCTTTTTTTTTTTTTACCTAATCAGTACTGAACTTGGATATTGTCACACACCTTTGTACTTATGTAGTAACGACATTAGAAATTGATGGCATGGCATTGACAACCAATCACCTAGTGACATGTGAAAGCCTCCCGTTATGGCATGTAACATACATAAATTAAACAAAATAAAATTATTTAAAATATGTATAAATTGATTAAAAAAAATTTCAAATCAAGAATGGACTTTGACAATTTGGTGTCCAAGCTAATCTAAAATTGGAAAACAATGTCCAATCCTTAGCATTTTAGGGATGAAACTAAGTTTATAAAGGTCTAGAAAAAGGTGTTTCTCATGGCTAAGATTAGTTTCCTTTACCCTCATTGATCCAATGGGCACAATTAAACATGACAATTTAGATCCAAGGGCTTTTATTTATCCCTACACATACTCTCTTGTTTTTTTTTTTTTTTCATTCTGTCATTAATGAGCTTCAACAATGAAGATTAAATTAAATCACGAGACTTAATCCAAGGGCTTTCATTTAACCCATTTTTTTAAAAAAAAAATTAAAATTCACCATAATATGAAATTATTTACTTCTTTTTAAGTCATTTAACAATTTACTCATTGATAAATTACTTAACCTCCTAAATTGAGAAAGTTAGCTGAACAGGTTCTTTTACTTTCCTTCCTTTTGTAAATTAGTCCATATAAAAATGATAGAGATTTTTAATTTATCACATTTAATACTTTCTTCCCGGTGTATAACTAACTCCACAAATACATTTAATAAATATAAATTCCTTTTCTTTGAATTTTTATGCTTTTATTTCCCGAAATAGTACTATTAATGACACCAGACTTTTTGGGGCATTACAGTTCTTAATCTTAGGTTTATTATGCTTTGAAATATGGGCTTTGAAACAATGAGGGGACTAGAGTGTTGGTGTGTCTAATGTGCCTAAGTTATGGGCTATTGTAGATGGCCTTGAGATTGCTTAGAACAAAGGATATAGACAAGTTGCAGTGGTAGTTGACTGCTTGTAGGCTATTAATTTGATTACTACACTAGATGCGCATAGAAATGCTTATGCCTTGGTAAGGAGAATCAATAATCTGCGAGGTAGGAGCTGGAATATTATGGTGAAGCATGTTCATCTCGAAGCTAACATGGTAGTTGATTTAATCTTGAAGTTGAAGCCACAATGATCAAGTCAGCTGCAAAGTTTTATAAAAATTCCATCAGTGGTGGAACTGACTCTTGACTTGAGAGGGATAAAGGCTCTGGTGGGTCTACTTGCATATGTTTCAATTTGTTTAGTTTGTTAGCTATTTTGGCTTATGGCACCTTATTTCTTGAAAAAGCCTATGACAAACTTGAGTGGAGTTTCATTAGGAAGATTCTATGTTTCTTCAAGTTTCTCGAGAAGTTGGTTTGTCTCATCATGCAATGCATTTCCACTTCATCTATTTATATTCTCCTCAATGGATCAAAGCTTGAAAAGTTTGTTCCAACAAGAGGAATCCGACAAGGAGATCCGTTGTCTCCTTATATTTTCAACCTCTTTATGAAGTATTTCAATCACCTTATCTTGAGAGAAGTTGAAAATAAATCTTGGTAACCAATTAGTGCATCTAGAGGAGGCCCACCACTCACTCACCTCTTTTTTTACGGATGATGTGATTCTCTTTACAAAATCCGATAAAATTTCCGCTCAATCCATCATGATTACTCTTAATACCTTTATGGAACAATCGAGGCAAAGCATAAATCTACAGAAATCCAAAGTTCTTTTCTCCACTAAAAAGGAGGAAAACAGTAAAGCCAGAATAGTGAACACCCTTAAAATGCAAGAGACAAAAGACCTTAGGAAATATTTGGGTTTCCTGATTCACTTGTCTAAAGTCTTTAAAAAAGAGTATGTTCATCATTAAAAAAGTTCAAGGGAAGTTGAGTTCTTGGAAAGCAAATTTATTGTCTCCATCCGGAAGACTAGTTCTTATCTAGGCGACTATGGCCACAATTCTTAATTACTATATGCAGTGTGATTGTCGAAACCATTTTTTTTAATGTTTTTGAAAAAACGGGGATCGACTTTAAAATATGAATGGAGTCGCCACCAATCCTTTTTGTTTAGGTGTGATCGGGTCACCTATAAAACATTTTGTTTTATTTTTAAAAGAAATTACTTTTGGTCTACGAACTTTAAGAAAAAACGGGTTCGGGAGTCGGTTACGTACGAGGAGGGATTAACACCCTCGTACTGTAACGGCCCGATTAGACCCTAATCGGAACGGTGGTTTCGGGACCACGAATCCGAGTCAAAAAATATTTAAATATTATTTTCTGTGTTAATTATATGTGAATTAGCATGTGTGAAAGTTTCGTATAAAAATTTGTTTGTTTGCGTGCTTAATTAATTAAAAGGACGTAATTGCGTTAAATGCGAAAGTTACAAACTAAAGTATAAAGTGTCATATTGATAGTGGCTTTTTAATATGGGATCCTTAAAGGGAAAATAGCCCATTTTAGAAGATAGTGGGTGGCAAGGACAACTTTGTCCATATTATTATGTTTTATAATTAAAACATAATATGGTTAAAATAGTAAACTAGTTATAAATTTATAATATATGTTATAATAATATAAAAAGAAAAAGAAAACAAATCCACCTTTTCCATCTTTTAATGTTGGCCGAATGTGAGCTTAAGAAGAAGAAAGAAAACCTAGGAAAGTTTCGGCCATTTGAAGCTTAATTAAGGTATGATAGTTGTTCGATTTTTTTGATAATTTTTACATTTTTGAGATCGTTGCTTCGTATACTAGCTAGCCCATGTTTTAATTTTCAGATTTGATGATGATTTTGTGATTTGCCATTGTTGAAAGCTTGATATTTTTTGTTGTTTGATGATGAAAATAAATAAATGTTGGTAGATTATCATAGTTAATTAAGTGATTTTTAATAAAAATGCATATTAAGGATTAAATTGTGAAATTTATAAATTGAGGGGTTAAAATGTGAAATAAATGAAATTAATGGGCTGCTAGGGACCTATGGAAGATTCGGCCAAGCATGGGTTTAAGGAAATTTTGTGTATTTTGTGTTGTTTTGAAATGGGGACTAAATTGAGAAAATGTGAAATATTAGGGGTTAAAGTGCAAAATGCTCATTTATGTGTTTTTGGATTAAATTGAATGAAAATATGTTTGAATGAGCTTAATTTGAATATATTTAGATCAAGACCAAAGAAATCGGACTTGGATCGAGGAAAAGCGAAAATAGTTGAATAGCCGGTTTTTGTCGTCCGTCGATATCCGAGGTAAGTCTTTAAGCGATAAAACATTGCAAGTTATGCCTGTAACTTAGTAATTTGCTGTTTTGAAAATTTGTGGAATCAACAATGAATAACCGAATGTTAATAAACCTAAAATTTAATGTGTTTAAGTTTGTTCGATTGGGATATGTTACTGAAATGTTCGTACAAAGATGATGAAGTGTATAACAGGTTCGATTTATGAAATATGTGTGTGAGACAGATTAAAAGTATCATTATTCAGGCTGTGAGCCTAGCAAGCCTTGGGCTGGTGAACTTAATCGGGCTTTGTGCCTAGCAGGCTTATTGCCGGTGATTGAATATCAGACCTCGGGTCTAGCAGGCCTAGTGCCGGTGTGTGATTCAGGCTTATGCCTAGCAGGTTTTATACCGGTGATCTATCTTCAAACTTACATTTTAAGGCCTCGTAATTATGTGGTTATTAAGCAAGTAAGTTGACAAAATGCTTTTGTATATTCGGCCTCTTAGGTATGTGGATAAAATAGTAATGTGTTGATATTATATACTTGAATACGTGTGATGTTATGTTAAATTTGAATCTTTGGGATACATGTGATGTTTAATGAATTTATATATTCGGTTATAAATATGATAAATATGTATTTGATATTTGTATGTTCGGTTATATATATATGTGTATATATTGATAAATGGTGTTTACATATTCGATTGTATATGGGGACATGTTGAACTATGTGTATTCGGCAATATGAGTAGGTGATTAAGAGATGACCTTTTGGATTTTAAACCTTATGCTTAATTGGTAAGTTTGTAAATTTAAATGAGATTGTGAAATCTTGGGATTGAGAAGTGAATAATGTTATGTCATATAAGAAAATTAGCATTCGGTTATGATAATCTATTTGTGCTATATTATCATGCTAATAATAAAAATTGAATGGTTAAAATGATTGAATAATGTTCATTTAAATTGTTTTATATGCTTAAGGCTTACTAAGCTATGTTAGCTTACTCTGTGTTATATGTTTATGTTGTTTATAGATTTTGGACTTTCGCTACAGGCTCGGGGATCGTTTTGGAACATCGTCACACTATCGATCGCTATTTCGATATTTTAAAAGTTTGAAACTATGAACATATATGGCATGTATAGGCTAGTAACATTATGTTTGGTTTTGAAGTTGTATATGTTTGTATAAGCCATGCGAAAATAGCTTGTCCATCTTGTTAATCTTGGAATTTATATTTTGGCTTGATGATTATATTTGGTTGTGGTTTTGGTTGATTTGGTTTTGGTATATATATAAGTATGGTTAATGTATAGAGTTTAAATGAAATGGAGTAAAGATGTTATAAACTAGTTAACCATATTTTTGCAATGAAATAGTTTTTGGTTAGCAGCAGTGACGTGATTTTGAAAAATCACCAAAAATAGGAGAAATGGAATTAGAAATTTAATAAGATATAGAATTAAAGCTTATTGTGCCTATTTTTATATGAAAGAAACAGAGTAGGCAAAGGAATTTTATATTCTGTGATATTTGCATTTTAGTGAGACAGGGTCAAGATGGTATTTGAAGTCCCCTGTTTTGACTTTAGAAAATCATTCAAAATTTTACAAAATGAATTATGAGTTATATTTTATATGTATAGATTCCTTAGTGAGTCTATTTTCAATAGAAACAAGTGGGAACATCATATGAAAACTGTACAATGAGATATTTGAATTTAGGTTAAGAGAGGTTAGAACCATTGGTCAGTGAAACAGGGGAAACTTTAATGAATAAACTGTACTAATTGGCCATATGAAAAATTCTGAAAAAATTATAGTAAGAAGATATATGAGTCTAGTTTCAAGAAAAATTTACGGATCTAAATTTCGAGTTCTGTAACTCGAGTTATAGTCAATTTAGTCAACATGATGCAGATGGACAGTTTTAATTTTTAGGCCCCGAATTAGTAGTTAAGTTTAGTAATGCCTCATGCTCGACTCCGGCAACGGTCTCGGGTAAGGGGTGTTACACGTACGCCCAAAATTGGTACCAAATTGATTTACTAATGTTCTTATGTTGAAAATTTAAAAGATTTTTAAATTACGACCTTCTTTGACCCATTTGAAGATACTCGAGTTTGAATATTAAGATTCTCTTGTTTCGAAGGAATAAAATATCACATCCAGCACGATAGGATATGATGTCTCAAACCCTCATTGCCAATATCCTCTCATGATTTCCAACGTTCATGCATCGAGATTTTTATAAGGATATTCAATTATTTGGGCAAACGAAAAATCGAAACCCAACACGATAGGGCACAATTCTTCGAGTTTCCAAACACGAAATATTGCCTTATTTTGAAAATATAGGCGAAATTTTAAAATGATATTTGGTCATTTGATCAAACGGAAAACCGAAACCCAGCACGATAGGGCACGATTCCTCGGATTTCCAAATACACAAATATTGCCTTATTTTGAAAAATATTTAAATGGGCTATTTTAAAATAAAATAAGAGAGTTGATGTTTTAATTAAGAGATAATTGATTGAACTAAAACGTTTAAATGGCTATTTCATAAATGAAAAAAAATTATAATCATGCATATGAACCATGACATATTATCGCCAAAACATGTTAACAAAGCATGGTATTGGAAAGCATAAATGATCGAATATAATATAAACGAACAATACGAAAGCAATGAATTCAAATTGCGACATTCAAGACAGATAAATATTCAACCTATATTATCTCAACATTCGCATTAACAAATTTTGAAAATGAATTAAACGATGTATGTAACCACAATAAGGAATGAATCCAAATCAAATTAAAAACGAATAAACTGTGAACATTTAACAATAATAATAACCAAATTTAAAAATGTGAGAAGTATCTTGAAAAATCAACAATATACATAATAATTTAAAACAAATGATGTATAAAATATTTAAATTTACATATAAAAATGCAAAGTAATATGGAAACATTTTTAAAATGGATAAGTAAAATCCAAAATAAGGTATATAAGATAATTTAATATAAAAATATAAAAGGTTTAAAACAATATATAAAAGAAGAAATTATACTGTATAGCAATTTTGAAGGAATAAAATACATATATAAAAAAGGGGGAATAAACCATATAATATAAAAAAATCCAAAATAAATAATATATAAGAGTTTAGAATAAATAATATATATAAAATTAGTTTAAATAAATAGTAAAACGAACTTTAATGAACATTATATTAAAACAAGTTAAAATAGATAATACATATAAATAATAATTTAAACAAATAGTATAAATATATATTTTTTATATCATATAATAAAATAGTTTAAAACTAAGTAATAGATGAATTAAATTTAATAAAAATGCGGAGATTATGTTCAATAACAAGAAGGGTACTTAATTGAAACAAAACAAAGTTAGAAGGCTGCTTTATAATAAATAAAATCATTTAAACTTACGTCAGGATCATAATGAAATGGGCGTAAACAATCAGGGACTAAACCAACAAATATTTCCGAAGCTCAAAACGCAGTGTTTAAGTTGGACTAAATTGAAAGCGCGCTTGAATTACAGAGATTAATTTTAAAAAGAAACAAATAAAAAGTACCTAGGGTCTAATCAAACAACGACGCAGAAAATGGGGACTAATCGCGCAAATTATCCATCACCGCGGAAATGCGCGGGTCCTGTGGACAATCGGGTCGGGTGAATCGAGTCACACCATACGGCGTCGTTTTGAGGCTATTAAAATTAGCCAAAACGGCGTCTTTTTCTTAATAACACTGACCCCTTTAAAGCAGATTAAATCATCTGCTAAGTTTCGAAACCCTAGCCCTCTTTCTAATCTCAGCCGAAATCTAACTCTCCCTCCCTCAGCCGCATCTAAATGGACGTCAGACCACCGAAGCGCCGCGGCCATCAGCGATCAGATTCAGGCCCCAGTGCTTTCAACCTTGCAGACCTTCTTTGCTCCGATTTCGACGAAGAAAGAAGATCCGACGGTGATATTAACATGTAAGTATTTTTCTTCTATTTCCTCACATGCAATAGATTAGAAAAGAAAAAGAAGAAAATGAATCGCCAGTAAAAAAAAATAAAGTCGGAAAACTAAAAAAAAAAACTCAAGACGGAAATCACCTTCGAAATTTTGTTTTTCTGTTGTATTGATCTATTTTTTTGTAAAAAAAAAAAAACCTCCTTACAATGATTTCTTTTTCTGCTTTTATAGCCGAATATTCGAAAAAAAGAAAAAAACTAATATTATTTTCTCTGTTGTTTTTGCTGTGCTACGTGCTCTTTCTGTTTTGCAGGTGAAACCGTCGTACGGAGGGATGAGGCCACTCGAGGGGATGACGTGGCTGCGGCGCGCGTGCGGGGAGGAGTTGTGGCGCTAGATGTTTCTGGAAACCCCTAGGGTTTCTGAAACCTTTAGAATTTCGGGCCACTTGGTCCTTAGGGTTAGGGGCATTTGGGTTTAATTTGGGCCCACTGTAATTTGATAATGGACTTTATTGGGCTTTTATAATTTGGGTTTATTTATTCTGTTTGTCTCTTTTTTGTTTGTTTTCTTTTGGTTTTATGGGCCCGGGAAAATTGGGCCATTTACATAGATTTTTGCCAGCTGTCACTTTAGCTAGACTGGATCGCATTAAAAGAAAAAAAAAATTTAGGGGGAACTAAAGATTCAAGGAAATTGTATCTTATAAATTGTGATAACTTAACAATACCCAAGTAGATTGGTGGGCTTGGAATTAGTGTCTAGCAATTTAAAAACCAAGCCCATCTATTGAAACTGGCCTAAAGAAAGATTCATGAACAAAAATCAATGTAGGTTAAGGTTTTAGCTAACAAATATCTACGAAGGAATGATTAAAGTCCAGCTAAAAAGAATGTTTCATCCATGTAGGCCTATCTTAAGAAAATCAACTGACTGCTTCAAAATGGGCTCAAATGGGCTATTGGTAATGGAACTAGTATCAGCTTCTAGGATGATGGCTGGTGTGGCTTGGGCCTACTAAGAACCCAAGTGATTAGGCTGTTGTCGAGAAGTGAACAAAATCCCTTTTTGAAGAGTGCCAAGGGTTTAGTTTAGATGAATGGTAGTGGTGGTTAGCGTTGGACTGCTAGTACGCCCCGTGGCGCGATGGAAAAATAAATTATGGCGATCCCAAGTTGTGAATCCATGTAGGAGGAACGAATCGGGTTGAAAAAGGTAGAAAATCTACCTTTAAGATCTAGAAACAAAATTGATGCAAAAGTGATTCCTTTATTTATGTTGAAACTCTAGCCGTAACGTAAAAATTTTGGCTAATCAGAAAATCTCTCAGAATACTACAGAGAGAAAATTGGTTATTTTGCTAGATAAAGACAGGATTTCAAGTAAAAAGAAATTGAGATTAGACTTACATTTTTTTTATTCAAAGCTACTTTTAATTACTATTAACCTGTAATAGTCCACTTTTAAGTGGTGCCCGAAACGGTAGTTTTGGAACCCCGTTATCTGATGATCAAGACCGTAAATATTATTATTTAATATTCACAAGTCTACTATAGTGTTATATTGAATTTCATTCTAGTAATTTTATTAAACAGTTAGAACTTAAGGTACAAGGACTAAATCGTAAAAAATAGTAAAAGTTAATCGTTATTGACAAAATATTTTTACAATAAGTTGGTATTGATATTCAACAACTTAGAGGTGCTCCAATAAATTTCATTTTATCCCCTTCAATTTATTGATTTATTAAGTTCCTTAAATCATGTTTGAGTGTTTATTATTTATCTATCTTTATAAATAATCAAATTTTATGGCCAAATTCAAATACCTCTTGAGAAACTTATAGCCACTATCTGATGGGATTGATAAAAAAAATGAGCTTATGAATAACATCATCCACTCTATGGCCACTTATCCGAGTCTCTAACAAAGCAAACATATCAGGATTGAACTCCTTAACATATTTATGATTTTGCAGAAATGAGGGTGTCCATACCCTTGACAATTCTAGATAATTAATTTACTAGAATTCATAAGATAAAGGTAAATAAAAAATAGCAAGAGCACCTAGTAACCAAGTGAGAAGTTCCAACTCATCATCGTTATGATCCAAATCCTCCACGCCCTCAAAACTCGTGTTATCTCTATTTCCATCATTACCCGACTATTTCAAGTTGGCCGTTATAGTCTCAATAGCCTCACCGTCGAAACCCATTTCCCCTCAGCAACATCAACGTTGTCACGAACACTCAAACCCAAATTGTGCCTATAGAATGCATCTTTGCTAACACCCAATCAGGTGGTATAAATGTCAATGACTGCCCATTAAGATTAATTTGTATGCTAACACAGTTGCTCGAGAGAGGAGCTTGCAAGTTGAGATCGATATTCCCTTCTATTCTAACCATAGATTTTTTTCTCTTCTCCAAATTGTTATTAATTCTAATAGCCTTGAATTAAGCTGAAGGTTGAACATCTAAAAAGCTTGAGTCACCACCACTTAGCCTAGTTGACGGCTGACCTAACATCAAATGTAGTAGTTATTTTAGTATACTTTTGCAGTTAAAGAGATTATTTTCTAGCACTTTTATTATTAATTATTGCATTTTCAGTGTTTAGTAGTTTAGTATTAAATATTAATAAAATAAGTGTTTTTACACAATTTTGAGTGTTAGTGACGTATTAGGTCGACATGGGCATTTGATAGTTCTAATATGTTAATTTGAGTGTGCAGGATGATGAATTTAGGGCTCAATGGACATAGAATCAAGGGATGAGCGTCGCACAAGCTTACCGAGTCGAAAAAAGATGAAACGAACCCAAGAGCCTAAAGAAAGCATGTCGTGTCATGCCATGCAATGTTTATGGCGTGGCACTGGCTTGACGTAAAGCCTAAGTCCTTCAAGGTTAATTTCGTTCATACAATCAAACTTATACGAAGACCTAGGACGTGCTGAAGACCTAATTCGGGCTGCTAACACTTCTATAAATAAGACTTTAATGGTTTGATGTAACTAAGTCATCTTAGATGTATCCAAAAACCCTCGTAGTTTAGGAGCAGGATTTAGATTTAGTTTTCTTTTAGTTTCTTAAATGCTTTGTTCTTTTCTCTTGGAATCAATTTCAATCCAAGATTTCTTTTATCCAATCGTAGTTATTTGGTTTATTTTCCTTTGCAAGCGACAAGATTCGCTTTCCCAATCGAGAGATTCGTTATTCCGCACTTAATCAGTACAAATTAGGACTATTTTATATCTTTTTCTCTTTCGGTTTATTCGTGTTATTTACATGTTTATATCAATTGAGTTTAAGATTATGAATACCATGAGTAGCTAATTCCCGTAAGGGAGATGATTGCATCCAGACGTACCCACGTCCAGAGTGTGAATACTGCACTAAAAGATATGGAATCGAGGCTGTATCCGCAAGTATATGAGTCAGGTTGTAATATAGTTAGAACGGAGTAGCTAAGTACTCCGAGAATCGTACCCAAAGGAGGCGAGTACTAAATTAATGTCAACTTAAATGTAAATAGAAGTAATTAGTAGTTTAAATAAATTATAGTACGATAAAACATCAAAAGAAATATTTTGGGGTTTTTATAAATAATGAAATAAAAATAACAAAAGTAAAGTGAACTTCAGATAAATAAATTCTAACTTAATCAAATCTAAGTATGGGTGACTAGCTCGCTTTAGTGATCATAACTAATTCATATTTTGGATTTCTACTCAATCAGCTAGTCGCTAACCTAACAGGATCTCTCGATCTTCCACTAAACTAACGAGTTGGCAAGAACTAATTATCTCTCGACCTCACAGTCCATACCAGTTTGGGGCTAAAGTTTTCACGGATAGGTCATACCAATTTTAGGTTAATTCCCACCTAAATGACTTCTTAGGGTCGTCAGGCCTAGGGTTGAAGTGCTTCCTTTCCCAAACAGCTGATCCACTAAGAAAACCTTACATAACAATTAATTAATCACACCTCCACTCACTAATCCCCTATAAAAGGATTAGTTCCACTAACATAACGAGTCAACAAGAACTACTTATCTTCCAACCTCACAATCCAGACTAGTTTGGGGTCAAGGTGTTCACGAATGGGCAATATCAATTTTGGGTTAATTCCCACCTTGATGACTTCCCAGGGTTGTCAGGCCTAGGGTTTGTTTCACATTCTTCCTTTCCCAAACAATTGATTCGTTGAATAACCCTATAAACAATTCCCAAATTTTAATGGAAGAAGAATATAAACCATGTGTGCAACCTCAAAGACGATTAAATCCCAACATGAAGGAAGTTGTTAAAACTGAGGTAATTAAACTTCTAGATGTTGGAGTTATTTATCCTATTTTCGATAAAAGATTTGGGTAAGTCCATGCGAGTTGTTCCAAAGAAGGGAGGCATGATATTGTTGTAGCCAACGAAAAGAATGAATTGATTCCAACAAGAACAGTCACAGGTTGGAGAGTCTGCATTGACTATAGGAAGTTGAACGACGCCACAAGAAAAGATCACTTTCCCTTACCCTTCATTGATCAAATGTTAGAAAGATTATCTGGGCATATGTAATATTGCTTCCTAGACAGACTCTCTGTCAACTTCCAAATCCCAATAGTTCCCGAGGATCAAGAAAAGACAAATGTCCATACAGTACATTTACTTATCGTAGAATGTCTTTTGGATTATGTAATGCTCCTGCTACTTTTCAGCGCTACATGCTAGCCATCTTTGATGAACTTTTGAAAGGTATTATGGAGGTATTTATGGACGAATTTTCGGTATTTGGTAATTCTTTCCACCATTTCCTTAAAAATTTAAAACAGGTCCTAATGAGATGTGAGGAAACAGACCTTGTGCTTAATTGGGAAAAGTGTCACTTTTTGGTTCGAGAAGGGATTGTGTTAGGTCACAAAATTTCTAGTAAAGGGATTGAGGTTGATAAAGAAAAAATTGAAACCATAGAAAAATTACCTCCTCCTAGTTCAGTTAAGGCTATTAGAAGTTTTTTAGGACATGTTGGATTTTATAGAAGAATTATTAAGGATTTTTCTAAAATAGCTAAGCCTTTAACTAAATTACTAGAAAAAGATGTGCCTTTCAATTTTGATCAGGAATGTTTAGATGCATTTAATACCCTCAAAAATAAATTAATAAATGCTCCGATTATAATTGCACCTGATTGGAATTTACCCTTTGAACTAATGTGTGATGCGAGTGATTTTGCAGTAGGTGCGATTTTGGGACAGTGAAGAGACAAGCATTTTCAGCCGATTTATTACGCTAGCAAGACATTGACGGCCACACAAGAAAATTACACCACCACAGAAAAAGAGTTGCTAGCTGTGGTCTTTGCATTTGATAAATTTAGACAGTATCTGATATTATCTAAAGTTGTCGTTTACACTGACCATTCAGCTCTTTGTTATCTTTTAACTAAATCTGATGTAAAACCTCGACTCATAAGATGGATTTTACTCTTACAGGAATTTGATTTGGAAATTCAGGATAAGAAAAGGGCTGAAAATTTTGCGGCAGACCATCTTTTTAGGCTTGAAAATCCACATATCCAAGAACTCGATGAGAATGAGATAAATGACTCGTTTCCTGAAGAACAACTATTGGCTATATCCGACTCCGAGGTACCCTGGTTTGCAGATATTGCAAATTACTTAGCTGCTAACATCCTACCAAAAGGGTTGACACATCATCAAAAGAAGCGATTCTTTGCTGATGTGAAAAACTATTTTTGGGAGGACCCTTTTCTTTTTCGTGTATGTACAGATCAAGTAATTCGAAGATGTGTTACAAAGGCAGAAGCAAGCAAAATTCTAGAACATTGCCATTCAGGACCAATAGGAGGACATTACAGTGGGACTAGGACAGCACATAAAACGCTCGAATCAGGTTTTTATTGGCCCACTCTGTTCAAGGACGCTAACAGGTATGTTACTTCGTGTGATAGATGTCAGAGAATAGGTAATATCTCTAAACGCGATGAAATGCCCCAAACGTATATGTTATCATGTGAAATATTTGATATATGGGGTATTGATTTTATGGGTCCATTCCCTAGGTCATTTGGAAATAAATACATCTTAGTAGCGGTTGATTATATGTCAAAATGGGTGGAAGCTCAAGCTTTACCTACTAATGATGCTAGAGTGGTAGTGAGATTTCTTAAGAAACTCTTCTCTCGATTTGGAACACGTAGAGCAATTATTAGTGATAGGGGTACTCATTTTTGTAATACTCAATTTGATAAAATCTTAAAGAAATATAGAGTACACCACAGAACAGTTACCCCTTATCACCCTCAAACCAGTGGACAAGTTGAAGTAGCCAATCGAGAGCTTAAGCGTATTGTAGAAAAAACCGTAGAATCAAATAGGAAAGATTGGGCATTAAAAGTAGACGATGCTTTATGGGCCTATAGAACCGCTTTTAAAACTCCCATAGGAACATCCCCATACAGACTTGTCTACGGGAATAGTTGTCATCTACTATTTGAATTAGAGCACAAAGCATTTTGGGCTATAAAATTCTTAAACTATGATCTTAAACTTACGGGTGAGAAAAGATTGATGCAGTTGAACGAGCTAGATGAGTGGCGAGCTAATGCCTACGAGAACTCACGTTTATACAAGGAAGTAACAAAGCGATGCCATGATGCTCGTTTGAAGCAACCAAAGCAATTTGAAGTTGGAGGTCTCGTTCTACTATACAATTCAAAGATCAAACTGTTTCCTATAAAGCTAAAATCAAGATGGTCAGGTCCATTCGTAGTCAAAACCATTTTTCCCTATGGCACAATTGAGGTAACTCATCCGACTTATGGCACATTCAAGGTAAACGGTCAATGACTTAAACTTTATAATGGTAAATATTTTAGGGATATAAGAGAGGAGCTTCAGCTCCATGAACCTTCATATAGAGATGAAAACAAGGTAAGTCTAGCTTAAGACTTTAAACGAGCGCTTCTCGGGAGGCAATCCGAGCACTAACCCCACTAACATCCATATTTTTTATTTTTAGCATCTAACTAAAAACTAACCAAATTAATAGGAGCAGGTTTCCCTACCCACACGGCCTTGCACACAGGTGTGGCTGAGGCCGTGTGGACACCACGGGAAATGACATCGGCGTGGCAGAGACCGTGCGGAAACAGGACAAAATTTTTCCCAAAACACGGGCTGCGATAAAATGCTACGGCCGTGCGATGCGACCGTGGTCGACACTGACTAAAGAACACGGCATACGATAACTCCACACAGACATGCCTTAAAACCGTGATTGAAGCTGAGTGAGTCACACGGGCGTGCGACACGCCCGTGCTTATAGGCCGTGGGCGATACTGAGTAAATGACATGGGCATGTGACATGCCCGTGCCTAGAAACCGTGGTCGAAATTGAGAAAGTCAGACGGGCGTGCGACACGCCCGTGCCTTTAGGCCGTGGTCGACACTGATTAAGTAACATGGGTGTGCGAAACCTTTACACAGGCGTGGGAGAAACAAATGAAGTACCACATGGCCGTGCGATTCGGTCGTGTGACCCAACACGCCCACGGAACACGGGCGTGGGACACGACTAAAACGCGCCCTAAATCAAAATTTCGAAACACACGGGCTAAATAAAAGGGCACACGTGCGTGACCCCTGACCGTGTGCCCCAATCTCTATTTGAACCCTGACCACTGTTCATCTTCTCCCAAAATTCCCACCCAAAAACCCTATCCACTCTCACCAAACAACCTCTCATTCTCCCCTATTCCGGCCATCATCGACCTCTCCTCCTCCTCCCTTGACTTCCCCTTTCTCCCCTGTCCCTCATTTTCCTTTCCCTTCCTCCTTTCCCCTTTCTCTTCCACGCACACTAGCCCGCAGTCCAGGCCCGTGTACGACCACCATGCCCGTGCGCCACCGCCACGTCCGTGCCACCGCTTCAACACCCCCATCAGTTCACCTTCCTCTACCATTGTTGCTTATTTCTTTCATCTTTAATTATTTTATTTGATTTTATTGTTTGTTTTTATCATTTCCATGATTATTAAAATTTAAATTTATGTTCCTTAGTTCTTTTGATAGTTTATCTCATTCAATTAGTAACCTTGATAATTATTCTTAGTAATCTTGTTAAATTACTTAATGATATTTTTAGTTTATTCCTTTTAAAAATTCCATTCCCAATACTATTATATTAAGCCTACCATAAATTTGTACTGTCTAATAGGATTTTACTATTTAGGATTATAACATTTTTGGCTGGCAATGACACTTGATTTAGTAATTTTTTTTGGCTTTTTCAGGTACGTAATGACTCCCCCACGAGGGAAAAAGACTGTTGTCCCTGCTTCGAAGAAGCGGAAGGGTTTCGGTGTGACCTCCTCGAGCGCCTATGCCGAAGTACGCCACTCATTTCTACAGTTCCCCCTGAGACCCCAAGAGGAGCTTTTCCAGATACTTCGTGCACGACCCCTCAGTGTAGGGAGATGTATCGATTGGGCCGCCTTAGAGCAGGTCCAACTAGTTGACGCCGTTCGGGCCTTATTGACTACCGACCCTTGGGGGCAGTTTTTCGAGATCGTTGAGCCAACTTACCTAGAGCTCACTCTGGAGCTCTGTTCTACATTCCACCTTCAGTCGGTGATGACCAACTTTGACGACCCAGGCACAGTCCAATTTCGCCTTGGAGGCCTCGTTCGTGAGCTGAGTATCCCAGAGTTCGGGGCCACTTTGGGACTTTACACCGACGAATTCATGGAGGACGAGGATTTCGAGGACCTCCATCGCCACATCCACTACTCCTCTTCTTCCTGTTAGAGAGACTTAGTTCCCGCCTCGGCCACCTATGACCCCAGTCGCTCTAAGGCGTCAGCTCTCGCCCTATCATTGAGGTACTTACATGCTATCCTAGCTCAAACTTTGACAGGTAGGCGAGAGAGCACCGGCATCGTCAACACTCACGATGGCTACTTTTTATGGTGCATGGCGCACGGGCACGTCTTTGACTTAGCTTACTTCATCGCCCTCACCATTCGGCATCAGACGGAGCGACATAGGAGATGAGTCATCTCCATGGGCCCATACATCACGTGCTTGGCTCGATATTTTGGGCTCCTCAACATCGAAGCTCAGTCTTCCTCGCTCACCCTTATCGGGCAGATGTCCCCGCAGGGCATCCAGACGATGCTTCATATGAGGATGATTGAGCGTCGACGTGGGTTTGATCCTCCCCAGTACCGGCTATCGCAACCCACCGAGCAAGACGACCCAAAGGACATTACTGATAATGTCCCTCCACATCATGAGGCACCACCTTCTAAGCCACCACCGCCACACCGACCAGTTCATGCGGCTGCTTCACTGACTGACATCTCTGAGCGTCTCACTCGATTCGAGCAGTACTATACTCAGCAATTTAACGATAATGCTCGACGATTCAACGGCATCGAGGCGACCCTTCAACAGATTTGTCAGCATTTTCACATATTGCCACCACCTCCACCTCGCGATCCATCCGTCGATGAGGACCTTTGAGTCCATTTAATTTTTTCATTTTATGTTATTTTAATTTTTAGACTCTTTCTCTTTATCTTTCTTGTCTCTAATTTTAATTAGTATATTTTGATTTCTTTTTATATCTGGTTGTTTATTATCGAGTAACCATAACGAAGTCAATTAATAAAACCCCCTAAAACTTTACTGATGACTCCGCAGTTTCAAAAGGTTCTAGGTGCTACTAAGGAACAAACAAACTATCGGAGTATTCTCCACCACCATCACCTCTGCCTAGTTCATCATGCTTCTCATTGGCCCTATTTCTACAATTTTCACTCTCTAAGGATTTCATCCATAATTCAGGAAGTTTCACCTCCTTCCCTCTCTTCTGATTTTCTGCTTACATTGCTATTATCTATCTTTGTACATTGAGGACAATGTACATCTTAAGTGTGGGGAGGTTATTTAATTGATTATCAGAAAAATCCCTGAATTTTATCTTGTTCTCAAGTAATCTACTCATATTACGATTAGAATAAAATTTTTATTGATTTATGATTTTTATTGATATGTTTTGAATTAAGTCATAGGTAATTGTGCATTGATTGTTTAAACTTTAAGACATTAGAGAATCAAGCATGATAAGTCTATTTTCAGAATTAAAATTTCTAGGTTGTTTCCCTAAATTTAAATATTACTTTGAAGTTTGAAAAAACCATAATTTTTGTGAGATTTTGAGCCTTTAGAGCATATGCTTTTCTTGCTCACTTTATTATTGGTTATGAGTGTGTCAATATTGATTTGTTATTCTAGAACTTGCCTCGATTATGCATGTCGAGACCACACCCTTGATTTGATATACTGAGATGATAAAGGCACCTAGGTTTTAACCTACTTATCCCAAAAAGCCTACCTTCATAATTAACCCCTAGTGAACCCATTTGAGCCTAATAAACCGTTTCTTGACTCACCCATTAATATTAACCCAAGACCCATTCTTGATTCATTTTTCCCATTCTTTATTGACTCCCCTTTTGTCGAGATTTGATTTGATCAGTTGCCTAACTATTTTCTTTATTTCAATTGTTAAATTCTTACTTGGTCTAAAAAAAATTAGAAATATATATTACTATTAGTTCTATGATATTTGAGCTTAAAGCAGTGAATTTCATATTTTTAGAAGAAGCTCGTTATTTCAATTGATGTAATTATTCGGTATTAGTTTATTTTTCTAGTTAGGTAAATTGTCAATTCAATCTCGATTCTAACCCTCTTTTTCAGCCTTTATCCACACCTTTAACCCAAGCCCCATTACAACCCTTTTTAAAGACCTTTTGATTTGTGTATCATCTCATTTTATAGTGGTGGAGATTTGATTTTCATGCAAGCCTATGGTAATAACTCTTCATATTGAATCTTGAGTGCTTAATTTGAACCTTAAACACTTTGAGTGATTTGAGTTAATCCTTAGAAGGGATGTCAATCCTTGTCCGTTTTGAATCAAATGTAATTATTTAGATAAGGGGAAACACCTATGTTTTTGTGCTATAAAATTTGTGACTTGAATTGTTTGAATCTTTAAGATTCTTTTAGTTAAATTATCAATGTATAAATTATCTGTGAATTATGATGAGACATTATTGATTAGAATTATGAATTGAGGAAGTTAATTTTAATTGTGAGTTGAGGATTTTGCTTGAGGACAAGCAAATGCTTAAGTGTGGGGATATTTGATAAACTATAATTTATACATATTTTGACCCTATGCTTGGCTTATTTTTGGATGAATTTTCGTTAGATTTGATGAATTCGATGCTCCTAATCCTTTAATTTCATGTTTTACACTCAGGAGAGCCTAGGGAGTCGAAAAGAACGAGGAACGGGCCAAAAAGGGACAAAATAGGCCTACCTCAGAAATCAACACAGCCTGGACTGTCGCACACAGGTAGACCACACGGTCGTGTGTGACGAGCAGAATCGAGCACGGCCTAAGTTATCGAGCACGGCCGTATGTGACAAGCAGAATCAAACACGGCATAAGGCTATCGAACACGGGCGTGTCACACGGACGTGTCCCTGCCGAACCCAAGTTTAATTCTATTCGGAAAAGGCTACTTGTGGGCCAAGTAATGTGTCCCAAAGCCTATATAAACACCCTAGGGGGTGACCTAAAAGGGGATGCTGAATAGAACGCAGAAAATACTCGAAGACAGCCATCGGAAGCAGCTCGGAGGAAGGGTCTCCATCAAGACTGAAGATCTCCCATCAAGTTCTTTAGAAGTTTTTGGGTTTTCTTCTGTTTTTTAGTTTTCCTTATTCTATGATGTTTCCCTCTATCAGTATGAACTAAATCCCTTAGATACCTAAGACAGATCTTATTACTATTTGATTTATAAGATAAATACTTGTTCTTATTCTTAATTGTGAGTCTTTATTCTTGTTTTGATAGTTCAGGTTATTGATCCAAGTCGAATGTGCTTATTCAGTGGGAGCAAAAGTCCCTGTTTAAGAGTAGATCAACACAATTAAGCGGAGTTGATTGCAACCCTAGAAATAGGGCGACGAAAACCTACCGGATTAGAGTCAAATCTAATAAGGGAATCCATAGATCGAGTTAATGCGATAATAGGGGTTTTAATTAGAAAGAGATTTCAATTAATCAACCTAGAGTCAGTTGTTTTTAGTCTCGAGAGAGATATTAACATAAATCAGGGATTTCTACGGATTAAGACAAGTGAATAAATCGTATGAATCAAAAGTAATAAGTGAAGTCTAGATGGATTCTTCCTTAGGTATTGCCTATCTCATAAAGTTGTCTAAAAGTATTTTCCTAATTCTTTCGTTGTCGTGTTTAATTAGTTTTAGTTTAAAAGAAATCACTCCAATACTTAGGCTAAATAATAAAAAGATAGTAATTACTAGTACTCTTGGTCCTTGTGGATACGATATTTCCGGTCTTACCATAACTATACTACTGTTCAATAGGTGCGCTTGCCTTTATTGTGATCGTAGTTAGTTTTAGACACATCAATCTTCGTATCTTTTTTTCATTAAAGCTCTTCCCACAGCACCATTTAATCCTGAACATGCGTGCACATCTAACCCTTTGTAGAACATTTGCAGCCTCAGCCACTCAGGTAATCCATGATGTGGTTATCTCTGTATTAGCATTTTAAAATGCTCCCAAGCTTTGTGAAAGTTCTCTCCTTCTAACTGTTTGAATGTTGCGATCTCTCTCCATGATGTGTGTTTTTACTTTATTTTAGTTAATTATTTATTTACTTTAAAAAATTTATTATTGTTGCATGGTGCTGGGATTATATTAACACCGTGAATAGTGGTTGAAAATAATGAAGCATGTAATTATTTTTGTCAAGCATGAATTTTTTTATTGGTATAAGATAATTTGATTATTTTTAAAGGGAATTGATTAGGTTAGTTAAATTGCATAATAGATTAGAAGTACCTAAGTAAGAATGTTTGATGATGCCATATGAGATATAAGTATTATAGATAGTCGTAGAGACATGAATGATTAAGTTGATCATTATTTGTTTGGCTTAATTCGAAGCATGAAAGAAATTGTGTACAGTGGGATGCTTAGGGATAACCTAAGGCATTGTTTGAATAGCCAGTTCTCAAATGACCATACCTTAATGTTATGAATCACTAGTTTCTTTATTTTAGCATGATAACTCCTTTTTTTATGAACCAACAAAATTGAAACCCAAAGACCATACATAAAACTTGAGTTTTTCCCTATCTTTGGTCCTTTAATACATTATGAAATAGACATCGGGCCATAGATATTAAGGGTTTAGGTAGATACATTATAGTATTTTTTAAAAAAAAAAGAAACAATATGATATAGTGATTATAGGTCGACCAAAAATGTGCAAAAAAGAAAAAATAGAAAAAGTAAAAAGTAAAAATGAGTGGAAAAACCATCGAACAAAAGCATTGTGACTGATAAAAGAGTAAAAAGTCAAGTGACAAAACAAAAAGTCATTTAGGAGAGGATTGAAGGATAGAGCTTCTTAGCAAATTAGCTATTTGAGAGAGGAAAAACTTAAACCCTAAGCTTGACGACCCTAGGAAGTCATTTAGGTGGGAATTAACCCAAAATTGGTATAGTCTATCTGTGAACACCTTAACCCCGAACTGGTCTGGACTATGAGGTCGAAAGATAAGTAGTTATTGCCGACTCGTTATTCTAGTGGATGTATCCGAAGATCCTGCTAGGGTATAGACTAGTTGATTAATTAGAACCCTACATCAATAATTAATTTGGTAAAATAATTGGATCCAGGCTAAAGGAGCTCACGTAGTCGAAACAAGGGATAGGAGAAGCCGATACATGAACTTAGGAGTAGATTTTGGTGTAATTTAATTTATTTAGTTTATTAATATTATTATCTTGCTTCCTTATTAACATTACTAAATCATGACTCGAGTAGATTTGTAATTATTTCTCATAATTGGTTTGATAATAGTCTTCCCCAAACTACAATCCCTTGGGTAAGATCCTCGGAGTACTTACCTACTTCGTTGTAGCTATATTATAATCTGACCCATATACTTACGAACACCGCCTCAATTCCATATATTTTGTAGCAGTATTCACACTCTGGACAGTAGTACGTCTGGAGGTAATCATCAACCTAAATGCAAATAGAAGTAATTAGAAGTTTAAATAAATTATAGTACGATAAAACATAAACGGAAATATTTTAAGGTTTTTATAAATAATGAAATTAAAATAACAAAAGTAAAGTAAACTTTGGATAAATAAATTTTAACTTAATCAAATCTAAGTATGGATGATTAGTTCGCTTTGGAGATCATAATTAATTCCTATTTCGGGTTTCTACTCAATCAACTAGTCGCTACCCTAGCAAGATCTCTCGATCTTCCACTAAACTAACGAGTCGACGAGAACTACTTATCTTTTGACCTCACAGTCCAGAACGGTTCGAGGCTAAGGTGTTCACGGATAGGTCATACTAATTTTAGGTTAATTCCCACCTAAATGACTTTCTAGGGTCGTCAAGCTTAGGGTTTAAGTTCTTCCTCTTCCAAACAGCTGATTCGCTTAAAAAACCCTACATAGCAATTAAATAATCACACCTCTACTCACTAATCCCCATAAAACGATTAGTTCCTTGTGGATCTCATAAACACAATAATCTTAAAAATAAAGATAAACATAAATAATGAATCAAGAGAAAGGTATAAGAGAATCCTGAATTGTATTGATTGAAGCACAGAATCTACAATAGTTTGATCACAATTACAACTCACGTTATTCGACAAACACGAAATAGAAAAGAACTAAAATAAACCTAAAAGAAAACTTAAAGTATAAAAAGTTGTCCCTCAACAAGTGTTTTAAAAGCCTATTTATAGAGTTAGGGTTGTTGTCGTCCTCAACCCTAGGTCAGTTGACATTCTCGTGTTTTAATTTCCATTGTGCGGACCAAAACGCCCTTGGCTCGTAAGTGCTTCCCGTGCAAGGCTGATGTCGCGACACCCTAGTCCCTGTGTCACGACATTGGGTGTCGCGACATCGAAGGCAATGTGCCTAGTTGGGGTAGCTTCAAGGGTGCGTCGCGACATCCCTTGGCTATGTCACAACACCCAAGGCAGTATAGCAGTTTTAGCATTCTGCTCCCTATGTTGCGACATTAATCTCCCTGTGTTGCAACATAGCGACCAAATTTGAGTTCCTATGCCTTTGAAAGGTCTCATGCACACTCACTAATTACATTAGCTCGCCTTTAGGCCTCATTCAGCCCCTAAGGTTAATAACAGACTCAAAATGCATTTTTTATTAAATTTAAACTTAACTAAGAAAACATAACTAAAGCACTCTAAAATTGCTCGTATTCAAGCTCCTCAACTAAGAAAACTAGTTTAATTTGCTACATCGAATTACGACAGATCAAGAGATTAATGAGTGGATGGGGGAGTGATTAACGGATGATTAAGTGTTTCTTACAAAATTAGTTGGTATAAATTACGCGTAAATCATAATTTATCCTGGTTGAGAAAGTGGGTCGGGAGATAAGTTTGTCGAGTAAATTGTAATTTATCCTGGTTAAGAAAGTGAGATCGGGAGATAAGTGAGTATCATCCAATTAACTAATCAATTAGAGACTAGGAGGTAATAATTGGTTAATTAATAGCTAATTCACCCTAAAACCCGAATCCAAAGTTAATTACAACCTTTGAAACGAGTTAATCTTCCTTATTGGTTTAATTGATTTTGTTATTTATTTTAGTTATTTAGTTTATGATATTATCTATGTTTATTGATTATCGTAATATAGTATTTAATTATCACTATTTAGACCTGTTATTGTAAAATTGTTTTCAATAAATTTAATTCATCCTCCCTTGGGTATGATTTTCGGAATACTTTCCAGTGTTTCGTTGTATATTTTATTATATTACAATTTAACTCGTATACTTGTTGACACCGCTACTTTATTTCTTATATTTTTTGGTGTAATATTTTTCAATTAAACATTTGCACGTTTGGTGGCGGTCCATTGAAATTTGGAGCTAGCAAATAATAATCATTCTCCAGCCCATCATCTATATAAGTTGGATTGGTTTTCAAAGAGATTGAGTCTTATTCAATAGAGCATTAAAACCAATCTTCTAATAACTTGATAGTCACCGACTGATCCATAGTCTTCTCTATTAAAAAATGGATTTTCTCTAAGAAGGTAATCAATGGGATACCTTCTATTGTCTCAGTATAAACACTGCCCTCCAATAATTCAGTATCTTCCTCAGTTAATGCCTTCATTGAACGATTTGCTTCCATCGGAAATCCCATCAACATGTCCTAGAAAGAGACTTGGGTTCATCCCTAATAACTTGATAGTCACCGATTGATCCAAACTCTTCTTTATTAAAAAATGAATTCTCTCTAAGAAGGTAATCAATGGGATACCTTCAATTGTCTTAGTATAAACACTGCCCTCCAATAATTCAATATCTTCCTCAATTAATGCCTTCATTGAACGATTTGCTTCCATCGGAAATCCCATCAACATGTCCCAGAAAGAGACTCGGGCTCCTCCCTAGTAACTTGATAGTCACCGATTGATCCATACTCTTCTCTATTAAAAAATGGATTCTCTCTAAGAAAGTAATCAATGGGATACCTTCTATTTTCTTAATATAAACACTGCCCTCCAATAATTCAATATCTTCCTCAGTTAATGCCTTCGTTGAACGATTTGCTTCCATCGAAAATCCCATCAACATGTCCCAGAAAGAGACTCTGGCCTTTCTCCCTTCAGCGCACCTTCTTGGTGGCACAACCAAGTCTTGAAACCGCCATGAGTGGCGCTTCAAGGTCATTAGAACAGCTCTTCAGGGTCAGTAGAACGAGACGTAAATTTTACTGCTTTTATGGAGTTTTAGGAGAATATTTTTAAATTTTTGTGCGATAAATGATTTTTTTTTTTTTTAAATATGGTTTTAAATGACACCTCACAAGTGGTCAAAACTCCCACACACCAAGAACCATTGCATGAAGAGCAACTGTCTACAACTCTAAAGTCTAAACATATGATTCTACGTGCAATGACTCCACTGCCTTGTAGCCGTGACCGTGTTGTGACCACAAAGCACCAAAGGCTCCACTGCTTGCTGCCAACTTCTTGTTGCAGCAATGCGCCTACTCATAAAGCGGAACTGCAAATTTAAATTAACCCATGTTCGTACATATAGTATATCGCCACCTAACCATATCCAGTTATCCCTCAAATTACAAAACAAAAAAAACAAAAAAAATCAATAATATTCTACATTGCCCTTCATTTAATCAAGTCTATACCTTAATAATTATTCAACAAATCTTGCACCCATAACCCGTTAATGCCACAAGTATATATATACTCGCGAAAATGAAAAGTAGTGCAATTGTGAAATTTGATACGCAAATGGCTAATCATAAAATAGAATTTCTATGAACTAGATGCGTACTAATTTTACAGAAAGATAAATATATATATATATATACACACACAGAAAACCAGGAACATTCTTTTTCACCAAACAAGAAAGAAACAAAGTTAATAAATTTAACTTAGTATTGCATGGTGAGTCGAAATTAGAGATGATTTATTTATAGCCGTCAAAATTGCTTCTAGTTGTGATGAATGAAGCACTGACAAGGGCGAAGCCAGAACAATTTTTTAGGGGGCCGGATGAAATTTTAATTTTTTATAGTTTATATCTTTATAATTTGTAAAGGATTAAATCGAATTTTTATAATTTTAGGGGGCTAAAGTGTAATTTTACCTTTACTAATTTAAAATTTTAAAAAAATTTAAAGGCCTAAATAATAATTTTACATTTTAGGGGGCCGAGGCCCATGCCACCCCGGCTTCGCCCCTGAGCACAGAGGTGGATTAGTTTGTACCCAGCTGCAGTTTATACCCGCCACTTGATGATGGGTTAATTTCATCCTCAGAGGCGAGGCAATTGCATTGTTGCAGGAGCTAAACCGAGAGTCAATTCTAACCTAATATCAGCAATCTCCTCGGTTTGGTTTCCAAGCTTCAAAAGAGGGCCCTTTTTGGTCTGGGTCACCAGCGAACCCTCCTCAGTCTCCACAGAGAACATGCTCTCATCTTCTTTGCTGTCAACATGTCGCTTGGACTTGGTCGCGGATCGCTTGAAACTAGTGCGGCTCTTGACCTTGTCGATGTCAGTTGTGTTGGAATCCTTGAAAACGTGGCGGCAAGGATTTAAATAGCGGTCCGTTATTGAAATAGCGGCCGTTATATAGCGGCAGCGGCACCGTCCGAAACCGCTACGGCCGAAATCGCTATTATGTTTTACAATAAGTTGTGTGAATTTTTTTTAAAATTCACGACCGCCATACCCGCAGTGACGGCAATAACATCCGTTATGTCCGCAATCGCGATAAACTCAACGCGACCGAAAACGCGGCTGCGACTGCAATTTAAATCCCTGGGCGGATATCGTATGTTTTAAGAGGGGAAATCGATTGCTGCGCAAGCGATTCAGAAGAAGAAGTTTCGGTTATCTGCGAGCCTTTGAGCACTGCATCAACCGCTGCTTGGCACTCAACCCAGTTCCTGGACCACAGCATGCCAACTGACCCATAAACAGGGTTTACAACACGCCCGCAAGCCTCATATAAAAGTGACATAAAAATGGCTGCGACATGAATAACATTGATTAGTTTAGTACACTAAAAATAATGTTCTTTTAATGGAGTCCGAATATGGATAAATAATATTACCAGGGCGTAGGTTTTCAGGGCCGGCTTCGATGAGATTGAGGAGGCCAGCACGGCCATAAAACTTGGCCAGGAAGAGAGTAGCATTGGCTTGAGAATCAGGGGACTTGATCCATTGAAGACAGGGTCTAATGATGCAGTTTTGGCTACACCCCTTTCGCAGGACCCTGCAGCCGTTACAGCTCATCCTCATAGTGATTAGCTTGGGGATTATTTTGGAGAGATGGAGAGAATGTACAGAGAGGAAGGTTTATATAAAGCGGGGGGGAGGGGTGCGCAGTGGTTTCCAAATGAGTGGTGAAGTAAAAGGCCTGAAAACCGGAGGTGACTGAGTGTCTTTGCAAATTGCCTTCCCATCTTTTTCTTGTTTAGGTAAAGCCAGCAGATGGGGAAATGGGATTCCCCCCTAATTAGTTTTGGTGCCTTTCTTTTCCCTAACAACCCTCCATGCAACCTTTTATTACAAAACCCACCACCTTTTTAAACTCCCTCTTCTTCTCCATTGCTAATTAATACCATTATTATTATTTGTTCATTTTCGGAAGACCAAATTTGGAAAGACAGTGAAGGATAATGATGTAATTTAGATAAGAAAGAAGGCCAAAAAGTAATAAAAGATGGCATTTGAAAGGTGGAAGCCATGCAAGCAAAGTGAGGTGATAGGAAACCGCAATCCATGCAGGTGCAAAGCGTACGGGGCCTTTATCTTAGACACCTCATTGCGAGCTTAGTCCTGTAAAACTAAATATCTCCAGGTTTTCAGGATTCCGTACAAATAAGGGAACTCTCTAAAGAAGTCAAATATTTAAAAAATATTAGAAAAACAAATAAAATATAATGATTTTCAGGAAGCATCATGAACATTTTTTTTAATTAAACAATAATACACATCCTAATATGATTTTCTTGTATTGCTTTCCATATATTTCCTTAACCTACTATGTTACGCCACACTATGGGCGCCCAATGACAGTCTGCCTTAGGTTTTAACTATTCAACTACATTCACTTTTATCTCAAATTTTTATTATTATTTTTAAACCAATTCCATTCCCTTCTTAACTTTCGATATCGAAAAATTCACAGAATATTAAAACTGTTTCCAAAATTTCCGCGAAAAGATATCTGGTTATCTCTACATTTTAGTATAAGTGAATTACCTCTTTTGTGAGAGAATATAAATTAGGTGGTTAAATGTATTAAGCGTAGATTTTATAATAGCCGGAAGATCAAATTTTGCAATGCTATATTCGTAATCTATCCGGTCCTCCATCACCGTTGATCGAAACATACCTAAGGTAAGCCTGTTTTTTGCACGTGGCCCTTGTAAGCCGGGGGTGTAAGTTGGACCCGAAAGTCATAAGCGCGTTGGTGGAGAGGTGGAGACTCGAGAAGCACACATTCCATCTTCCATGCAGTGAGTGTACTATCACTCTAGATTACATGCATTTATAGTTAGGGTTACCCGTGGACGAGTTGGCAGTCACCAGGTCTGTTCAGTCTGCTGATTGGGGAATCGTAGGTTACGATCTTTTGGGTGTGGTTATGAAGATGATTTACGGAGGTAGGATCGAAATGGCTTTGTTACAAAATAATTTCGCGGAGCTGGCGAAGGATTCAACTGAAGAGAAAAGAAAACGATACGCTCAGGCGTACATCCTTCAGATTATCGAGGGTATTCTAATGTCGGATAAATCACGAAACCTTGTACATCTAAGGTGGCTGCTGAAACTCATTGATTTTAGAGGAGCTAGCGAACTCAGTTAAGGGCCCACCATGTTGGCAATATTATACCGCGAGATGTGTCGGGCGACGAAATCAGAAAAAAATCGAAATTGGTGGTTGCCTTTTACTATTACAATAATGGGTTTGGTACCGCTTTCCATTTTTACGTCATCGAGTGAACTACCCGTATACATTCCCACTCATAAAAAGGTAAAATTCAATAGATATTACCATTATTAAATTTATTTGAAATAAAATTATTATGCTAATAAGTTATTTAAATAGGTGAAACCATGCCCCGAGTCACGTGGGGTTACCTACCGAGCTTAAAGATATCCGGCTTCTATTAGACCAACGATCGGAAGCGGATGTATGTATTTATTTAATTTTGAACTATATACAAATAACATAGTCGATTTCATATTTAGTATTCAGTAGTGTATATATATAACTAATGTTTTTATCACGTTCATATAGTTTGAATGGACACCATACGAGGACCCGATAATTCGGGCAGTAATTCATGAGGAACTCTTGGTAAATCCTAAAGCTGACACGTTAAGGTCCTATTGGTAATATACGCTACCGTCAAGATGCACGAGGCGGATAGAGTGTTGCGGTAGTTTGGATTCCGACAATCAATTCTCGTGGCATTTTAGGAGCTTGATGGTCTGCATCGTATCGACTTACAGCGACCAAATATGAATTGGTTGGTATTCTAATCGCAATATATCAATATATGGAATAATCAATATGATTTTTTACCGACTCACGACGCAATTCTCGTTCCAAAGTTACTATGTAATCCAAATTACATGCCATTGTTTTGGATCCATGGCAAGTCATATTTGTTAGGGGAAGAGGCGAGACGTCGGAATCCCCATACAAGTAGGCCACGACTGTAACACCCCAAACCCGGCCCAAACATTACGACCGAATTTGGTGTGCTACAGAGAAAACATTTCTTTGAAAACTCCTTTAAACCGGTTTAACTTTTTGATAAAAGATAGTGTCTTGTTTAAAACAGTTGAGGTGTATAAAACCCACACTTAGGTTTATTTAAAAATATTTATCAAGTCAGGTTGTTATAGATTTCAAAGGTACCCGATGGCACGATAAAACATTTTTCGTTTGAATTTAAAAAAAAAACATGTGTACTCATTTTAATATCATTAAGTAGTTTAAACAAATTATCCAAAAATACGTAAAGTAATCAAAATATAAACTTAGGAGGCCTTATTACAATTTAAACAAAATAAAACCAACAATAAAATAAAAGCAGTTCAAAATTGATTTAGTCCATATTTCCTTTGCATGGCCACCTCGAGTCTATCCGGCTCCACATCCGCAATCTACGAGTCACACGAAAAATGTTAAAGGAGAAGGTGAGTCACCAAGACTCAATGTGTAACCCTTCCCCGGTTTAATGCAACATCATACACAATTTATAACTAAGTTAACATGCACTAAGTTTAATATGCACCCAACCTAGCCATCCAATACGTCTTTCTCTACCCGTGTGGTACCAAACCACTTTGGTGGTGCCAAACCACCGGTGACTTAAAGTCACGATATCCATCATATTGTGGTGCCAAACCACTTTGGTGACCGAAGTCACAAATCAAATGATGGGGCCAACCCATCGTGTGATACCAAATCACCGGCGTCGATCCCATAATGTCAAGCGTGGGGCCAACCCCTTTGTGGTGCTAAGCCACTAGGACAAGACGCTATGAGGTGCCAAACCTGCGGAGGTGCCAAACCTCACGGTGACCGTAGTCACGAAATGTGGTACCAAACCCTTTGGTGTCCGTCGACACAAATATCACTTCCCCCTCCACTCATATATCCCACATCAATCCATGATATACAATGATTTCATGCCAACATATATTTAAATCACATATACCAAATATGCCATGCTTCCCAAAAGCATCAAATAGTAACTCATATTTGAGAGACTTACGAATCATCGCTTTATACCGTTACGGTATTAAATCCAAAGCTACATAAACCAGATTTAGCATATACAACATTTAGCACAGTTAATTAATCATAAAGTGTGTATGTACACACCTGATGCCAACGATAGCCTTAAATCCCGAAGAGACCAAATCGGCCACACAAGACTCCCTTGCCCTATATTCGGCCATTACCCAAAGTTAATAGTCTTCGGCTTTGAATACCTAAAAGTTTAATCTATGAAAATCGATCCTTACCACCACTTACCAACCGATTGATAACGAATGAAGGCTTGGTTTTGAAGATCTCAAAATCCCGGAGCACCTAGACAGATTCGGTTTCAACAAGTAATTAGCACCATTGCTCACAAGTACCGAAATCGGCTCTTATTCCTTTAGAAGTCGACAAGAACAAGAGAAACAAAATAAGGCATTCGGTTTTGACCACTTACCCACCTTATGAACCGATTGGAGAAAAGACTAGAGGAGGTCACCTTTGCTTGATATTCGGCCAAGACTACACCAAATAGAGGAAAGAAATTTGGCAATGTGGTAGGGAGTAGGTTCGGCTAGAGGAAGAAAATAATGGGAAAAAGGGAGATGGGGTTTCGATTTTGAGAAGATGAGGAAGAAAAAGAGAGGGAAAGAGGGTAGGTGTTTCGGCTAAGGGTCAAAAAGAATAAGAGAGGTAGATGGCAAATGGTATTTTCGGTTTGAGAGAGAATGAAAAGGAAGAACAAAAAAAATGTGACTAAGAAAGTTATGAGAAAGAGGCTAAGAAAATTTGGCACTAACCCCCCATGCTTGCCGTCCACTCCTATCAACAAGGAGTTCAAATTTTCAGCAATTTCCTTGAATTGCTCTTGACCAATCGTTTGAAGATATTCAAAATAATTTGAATAAATTAAAAGCCTAAATTTTCTCCTTGGAATTAATCAAATAAAATCCATTTAAAAACCAAATAATATCCTCATTATCCCTTATCATTTAAAAGAGGTTAAAATGAGAAAATCTCTCCCCTATGCCGTCCCAATTAAGAGCAAAAGAGGAATTTCGCGACTCGAACACAAGCTCCCTTGTTCTCCTGTGGCGTCAACTCCAACTCTTAAGTGGCCTCCCTTTTGCCACTATTCCAAGGCCATTCTGTGTCAAATAATCCATCATTTATTCTTGTAACCCCTACTTACTAAGGCTCCCTACCTTTAAAGCTTATAAAAATATTTTTCCACTATTAGAGCCTACTCAAAACCCCTAATTAAGCCTTACCACACCACAATTATTATCACGAGCAATTCAAACACGGAAAAATAATTCAATCACGAATAACCCCTATCTTAGGATGTTACTGAGTTCTACCCCCTTAAAAATAATTTCGGCCTCGAAATTACGATCGATCGAAGAGGTGGGGGTATTGCTTTGCGCATCACATCCTCGGGTTCCCACGTAGCTTCCTCTCGCACCATGGTTTCGCCATAGCACTTTCACCAAAGGTGCGATTTCCTTCGTAGAACCTTGACATCTCGATCTAGGATGCGAACTGGTTCTTCCTCGAAAGATAAGTGCGAGTTTACCTCAATCTCGCCACGAGCACAACGTGTGATGGATCTCGACCGATACCGTCTTAGCATCGACACATGAAAGGCGTCATGAATCGACTCAACTCTGCCGTGATTCGGTGATAAGCTACCGGTCCCACTCGCTTCAACAACGTATATGGGCCAATGAACCTTGGGCTTAGCTTCCCTTTTCGCCCAAATCTTAATATCTTTTTCCAAGCGACACCTTGAGAAAGACTTTATCTTCTCATCGCATATTCCATTTCCTTACGCTTAAGATCGGCATAAGACTTACGCCTGCTCGATGCCTCCTTGAGACGAGCCCGAATCACCTTGACTTTGTCCTCGGTTTACGTCACCAACTCTGGACCCGAACTTATCGTTCACCCAACTCCGTCCAACATGTAGGAGTTCGGCATTTTCGTCCATACGATTGCTTGCCGACGGTGCCATTTGAATACTTGCTTGATAACTATTGTTATAAGCGAATTCGCCAACGGTAGATACTCCTCCCAACTACCTGCGAAATCCAAAACGCATCCTCTTAGCATATCCTCTAAGATCGTATAACCCTTTCTCGATTGCCCGTCGGTGTGGATGGAAAGTCATCATCGAAATCCAATCGTGTACCCAAAGCTTGATGCAGCGCTTTTCAGAACCTTGAGCGTAAATCGGGATCCTTATCCGAGATGATTGATACTGGCACTCCATGCAACCTCACTATTTTCGACACATACGGCTTAGCTAGCTTACGAAGTGAGTAATCCACTCTCACCGGTATGAAGTGGTGATTTAGTCGAGACGGTCCACAATCACCCAAAGCTGCGTCCTTCTTCTTTGGGCGTGTGAGGTAGCCCATTGACGAAATCCATAATGATCCTCTCCTATTTCCACTGCGGGATCTTCACTGGTTGAAGTAACCCTGATGGCAACTGATGTTCAGCCTTTACCTGCTGACACGTCAGACACTTTCCCACAAGCTCAGTTACCTCGCGCTTCAACCCTGGCCACCAGAACTGTTTCCGCAAATCTCCATACATCTTACTACCTCTAGGATGCATAGCGTATGGGTTGCTATGTGCATCTTAAAGAATTCTTTGCCTCAACTCCACATCCTTCGGCATACAAGGCCGCCCTTGACAGCATAGTACACCATCATCAGTCAAACTATACCCTTCTAAACCACCATCTTAAACTTGCAACTTCCTTGCGTTCAAACCATCATCCACCAATTGCTTTTCCTTAATCTCCTCGATCCAAGTTGGCTTAACTTGAAGTTCTGCCAAAAGACTTCCATCGTCGTATAGACTGAGGTGAGCAAACATCGCTATTAAGTGCATCACGACCTTAGGCTCAACGCGTCGACCACCACGTTAGCCTTGCCGGATGGTATTCAATTGAGCGATCGTAATCCTTTAACAGTTCAATCCATCGACGCTGCCTCAAATTCAAGTCTTTCTGAGTCAAAAGATACCTCAGACTTTTGTGATCCGTGTAGACTATCGACTTCTCCCCATACAAGTAATGTCTCCATATCTTCAAAGCGAAGACTCACGCCGCTAACTCCAAGTCGTGAGTTGGATAGTTAACCTCATGCGGTCTCAACTGACGGGATGCATAGGCCACTACCTTCCCTTTCTGCATCAACACACATCCAAAACCAGTATGGGATGCATCGTAATAAACCGTGAACAACTTCCACCGCCTCGAGTGTACTAGAAGCTGGAGCTTAGTGAGAATCTTCCTTAGCTTATCAAAACTTCCTTGCTGCTTCTCCGTCCATACAAATGGAACTCATTTCCTTAATAGCTTAGTCAACGGTGCTGCGATTAAAGATAACCCTTCCACAAACCTTCGATAGTACCGCGGACCCTAAAGCTTGAATTTACGCCCGCGACCTAGGCGTTTTCCAATCCAACACCGCTTCAACCTTACGAAGGTCCACTCTAATCCCTTCAGCTGACACTACGTGACCCAAGAAAGCCACCTCCCTAAGTCAGAATTCGCACTTACTGAATTTGGCATATAACTGCTTCTCCCTCAATACTTGTAGAACTATACGCAAATGCATATCATGCTCCTCCTCCGTCTTTGAATAAACCAATATGTCGTCTATAAACACCACGACAAATTGATCCAAGTACTGCTGAAACACCCTATTCATTAAGTCCATGAACACTGCAGGTGCGTTGGTCAACCCAAATGGCATCACCAAAAACTTGTAATGCCCATATCGAGTACGGAATGCCGTCTTGTGCACATCCACCTCTTTCACCTTAAGTTGATGATAACCCGACCTAAGATCTATCTTCGAGAAAACGATGCACCCTTCAATTGGTCAAACAAGTCATCGATCCGAGGCAACGGATACTTGTTTTTGATCGTTAACTTGTTTAAGCGGCGGTAGTCGATACACATCCGCATTGAACCGTCTTTCTTCTTGACAAATAGCACAGTGCTCCCCCACGAGAGATATACTTGGGTGGATAAACCCTCGATCCAAGAGCTCGAATTTGAGCCTTGGCTCCACCAATTCCTTTGGTGCCATTCGGTAGGGTGTTATAGACACGGGCGCCCGTTCGAACAGCAGTGTCTATCCGAATTTAACTTCCCGATCCGGAGGCGGACCGGAAGTTCTTACGGAAACACATCGCGAATTCGCCTACCGTCGGACCTTCTCCCTCGACTCCTTAGCCTCCAAGGCACAGATTCGAACCAAAAACGCCTCACAACCTTTTTCGACCATCTTCCTGCGCCTTCAGCGCAGACACCACGTTGGATAGATAATCTCTTCGATTACCTATCATGACCACTTCATCACCTTGACCATCTTAAGAACCATGCGCTAAACAGCGGCACAATCCAACATTTCACGATACTTAACCAACCGGTCCATTCCAAAGATCAAATCGAACTCCCCAAACAGCGGTTCCATCGGATCGACCACAAACACGACCCTTGGAGTTCTAGAAGTGCGCCCCATATAGCTTGTTTACAACTACAGAGTGTCCTAGAGGGCTAATTACGGTCATCTCCTAGAAGCAATCTCAAAGTCTAGGTTCATAGTCTCTACCACACTACTAGCAGCGTATGAATGCGTCGAACCCACATCTATTAATGCAACATATGGGAGACCAAAAATTAGGAGCGTCGCGGTTATGGCGTCCGGTGCGTCACCCTCCTCTCGGCGCCTTCTGCTGCGTAGACTAAACCAGGTGTCTCGCCTCGTGTTGCTGCACCTGCGCCGGTGTTCGCGACTTCGACTAGAACCATTACCTCCTCTACCATTACCACGACCCTCTACCGTGGTGGTCGCCCGTTCTAACACGAGTGCGGTTCGACCTGCGGGTGATTCTTAGCTAACTTCCGAGGGCGGTCCCTTACCACGGTGATCCAACGACCCACATTCAAAGCAACCCCTCTCACCCGGTCCAACAACCTCCCAATGTGATTTTCCACGGCGATTACAACTGGGCGGTCTCGATTAGTAGCCATGGGCCTTCCCGCTGATTTGGCCCACTGCCTAGCCCTTTACGAACATTACCACGACCCGGACGACCCAAAGCATCTCTTACGCTTGTTCCTATCATAGTTTTGTCTCACAGACTCCTTGACTCCTTCGGCTACCTTAGCCTTTTCCACCGGCCACGGCAAACTCACGCTCTATTTGTGGAGCAATCAACAACCTTAACTCATCTCTAAGTCCGTCTTTAAAGCGGACGCAACGATCATGCTCAGTTGACACAATTCCCCGAGCATAGCGGCTCAGCCTCAGGAATTCCGCCTCATATTCCGACACTGACTTATTTCCTTGTACTAACCCCAGAAAAGCTTTTCTCTAAGCATCAGAGTAGCTGGTGCCCACATACTTCTTCTGATAAGCAGCTTTGAAGTACTCCCAAGTAAGATCATCTGCCGTAGCACCATCCCGCACCGTGAGCCACCATTGATATGACTCCTCCTTTAGAAGCGACACTGCTCCTTTCAGCTTCTCCTCATCCATCAGGTCAAGATCATCCATGATTCTCTCGGTCGATTCTAACCAATATTTCGCTGCACTGGGTGCCACTCCCGGTACACCCCGGAATACCTCCGCTCCATTGGATCAGAGTCGCTCGGGTATAGACTTCCGAGCTCCCGAATTTCCTCTCGCTTTTGACCACCAACTCTAGAACTTCGTAGTACGACTGCGTCTGGCGTCATCCCCCGTTTGGGCTTGCTGTTCAACGCCCACAGTTGGGGGTGGTGGTGGCAGTGGTGTTTCATTGTCCGATCCTTGACCTGACCTAACGGGTTCCGACATGGTGATCCTGCCTCTACCGCGTCCACGACGGCCACGTCCTCTAGAGCTCATTCTAACTATTGCGCTTTAATCGATTTAAGGAATTTTCATGGATTAGTACTTGTTTCACTTGGTTATCATGAAGAAATTTTATAAAGAGAGTTTAATAGAAATTCTTTCGATCAATCAAGGGTTTAAGTCCTCTATCCTAGTTTTACGAGAAGGGCACATCCATTCCCTAATACCTTTCATACTTATTCACTCCTCCCAGGGATAGTTTCGTCTTTTTCCTACAAGGGTATTTTTGTAAATTTCCAAAGTCAGGGTATTATTTATTATGTTTGGCCTATGATCGAGTCCTCTTGGTTAGGGTGAACCAGAAGCTACGCACGGTAGGAATCTGCGAAGAGGAGGTGAGTCACGAGGGCTGCTTAAGTACCAAGCTCTTAGGATCCAATCCTAGGCGTGCGCGCAAGGTTACCACACCTAACTCGGCGACTTGGTCGTAGGTTTGTTTAATTAGTCATTTAAAATCTTATGTCTTTTGTTGGAGTGGGCTAGTCCTAAAGTTCAAACACCTATCATACTATCTACCTACCCTTCTACCAATAATTCATACGTAAGTCGAGAAGTACTTACAGGCGGATTGGTGCAGGAGACTCGGTGCCATCTTTGTTCAAAACCATTATTACTTCAAGAAGGCCTACCAAAAACATTTTGGGCCTTGGGCCCCACTGTGGGAGTTTTGGCTGGGCTCGATACCAATTTTATAACACCCCAAACCCGGCCCAAACATTACGGCCCGAATTTGGTGTGCTATAGAGAAAACATTTCTTTGAAAACTCCTTTAAACCGGTTTAACTTTTTGATAAAAGATAGTGTCTTGTTTAAAACAGTTGAGGTGTATAAAACCCATACTTAGGTTTATTTAAAAATATTTATCAAGTCAGGTTGTTATAGATTTCAAAGGTACCCGATGGCACGATAAAACATTTTTCGTTTGAATTTAAAAAAACATGTGTGTACTCATTTTAATATCATTAAGTAGTTTAAACAAATTATCCAAAAATACGTAAAGTAATCAAAATATAAACTTAGGAGGCCTTATTACAATTTAAACAAAATAAAACCAACACTAAAATAAAAATAGTTCAAAATTGATTTAGTCCATATTTCCACTGCATGGCCACCTCGAGTCTATCCGGCTCCACATCCGCAATCTACGAGTCACCTGAAAAATGTTAAAGGAGAAGGTGAGTCACCAAGACTCAATGTGTAACCCTTCCCCCGGTTTAATGCAACATCATACACAATTTATAACTAAGTTAACATGCACTAAGTTTAATATGCACCCAACCTAGCCATCCAATACGTCTCTCTCTACCCCGTGTGGTACCAAACCACTGGTGGTGCCAAACCACTGGTGACTTAAAGTCACGATATCCATCATATTGTGGTGCCAAACCACTGGTGACCCGAAGTCACAAATCAAATGATGGGGCCAACCCATCGTGTGATACCAAATCACTGGCGTCGATCCCATAATGTCAACTGTGGGGCCAACCCACTGTGGTGCTAAGCCACTAGGACAAGACGCTATGAGGTGCCAAACCTCTGGAGGTGTCAAACCTCGGTGGCCGTAGTCACGAAATGTGGTACCAAACCACCGGTGTCGCGTCGACACAAATATCACTTCCCCTCCACTCATATATCCCACATCAATCCATGATATACAATGATTTCATGCCAACATATATTTAAATCACATATACCAAATATGCCATGCTTCCCAAAAGCATCAAATAGTAACTCATATTGTGAGAGACTTACACGAATCATCGCTTATACCGAATTACGGTATTAAATCCAAAGCTACATAAACCAGATTTAGCATATACAACATTTAGCATGATTAATTAATCATAAAGTGTGTATGTACACACACGATGCCAACGATAGCCTTAAATCCCGAAGAGACCAAATCGGCCACACAAGACTCCCTTGCCCTATATTCGGCCATTACCCAAAGTTAATAGTCTTGACTTTGAATACCTAAAAGTTTAATCTATAAAAATCGATCCTTACCACCACTTACCAACCGATTGATAACGAATGAAGGCTTGGTTTTGAAGATCTCAAAATCCGGAGCACCTAGACAGATTCGGTTTCAACAAGTAATTAGCACCCTTGCTCACAAGTGCGAAATCGGCTCTTATTCCTTTAGAAGTCGACAAGAACAAGAGAAACAAAATAAGGCATTCGGCTTTGACCACTTACCCACCTTATGAACCGATTGGAGAAAAGACTAGAGGAGGTCACCTTTGCTTGATATTCGGCCAAGACTACTCCAAATAGAGGAAAGAAATTCGGCAAGGTGGTAGGGAGTAAGTTCGGCTAGAGGAAGAAAATAATGGGAAAAAGGAGATGGGGTTTCGGTTTGAGAAGATGAGGAAGAAAAAGAGAGGAAAGAGGGTAGGTGTGTTTGGCTAAGGGTCAAAAAGAATAAGAGAGGTAGATGGCAAATGGTATTTTCGGTTTGAGAGAGAATGAAAAGGAAGAACAAAAAAATGACAGCTAGCCGAAAGTTATGAGAAAGAGGCTAAGAAAATTCGGCACTAACCCCCCATGCTTGCCGTCCACTCCTATCAACAAGGAGTTCAAATTTTCAGCAATTTCCTTGAATTGCTCTTGACCAATCGTTTGAAGATATTCAAAATAATTTGAATAAATTAAAAGCCTAAATTTTCTCCTTGGAATTAATCAAATAAAATCCATTTAAAAACCAAATAATATCCTCATTATCCCTTATCATTTAAAAGAGGTTAAAATGAGAAAATCTCTCCCCCTATGCCGTCCCAATTAAGAGCAAAAAGAGGAATTTTCGTGACTCGAACACAAGCTCCCCTTGTTCTCCCTGTGGCGTCAACTCCAACTCTTAAGTGGCCTCCCTTTTGCCACTATTCCAAGGCCATTCCTGTGTCAAATAATCCCTCATTTATTCTTGTAACCCCTACTTACTAAGGCTCCCTACCTTTAAAGCTTATAAAAATATTTTTCCACTATTCCGAGCCTACTCAAGACCCCTAATTAAGCCTTACCACACCACAATTATTATCACAGCAATTCAAACACAGGAAAAATAATTCAATCACGAATAACCCCCTATCTTAGGATGTTACAACGACGACCCTTTTAGATCCAAGGGGTGGCGAGACGGGCCTATCATTAATGCCAATGCAAGAACTGGCCCCGACGGCCTCAACACCGATGCCTTCACCACACCCCTTTTAGTATGTATCGCATTATTATGGTCCTTATCCTAACCCTTTTATTTTCACATAAGCACAAAATGTTGCACCACATTTTTCTGCTCCTAGTCCTATGTCAGGTTGGACTGTTAGTCATCCATCCTCGATGTGGTAAAATCTTGGGCCATCTTATTTCCCGATGACGGTGATGTCTACAATGATGTATAAGCCATCTATGCATGAGGCACCAACAGAAAGTGCAGTCATTATCCTATCTGCTTATGGGACTCCCCATAGTTACGATAATTCACCGTGGGTAACGCAAACACCTCCAAGATCTTTGTTCTATCAAGGTGGGTCGTCCTCCTAACCACCTATTTATAAATCGAAGGATGCACGAATGCAAGAATCTACATTGACCGAAGGTGAACCCCGACAACCACAACCCCATTTGAAAGCTGAACCTAGAAGGAATCCAGCATGTAACAGTCGACCACCCCGATATGGCATAGATTTCGATGGTCCAAAACAAACACTTGAACACTCGGCACCCACGGAACAAGCGGTCGTTGTAGTACACGAGACCCGTTTCAAGAACTGTTACGCAACCTGGCACGTACCTCTCCAGCACCTGACACCACTGTCATACCTCGTTGTATGACACGTCCCACCCACTGTGCATATTCTCCAAGGCCTTTTGCTTAGCTATCCACGTCTTATGGTACAAAGGCGTATAATTGAATTGGCTACGAATATTGGCAATTAAAATCGACACAGCAGTCCTTGGATTCGCTTTCACTATCGGTAGTATTAGGCTCACGATCATATCTGAATCCAGCTTTGGATGATTCCGTGAAACACCTACAGCCCCACGAGTACGTTAAATTAATTGTAAATAACCCTAAACCCTAAATAAAACCCTATAACCAAGTGATATTGTACTAAAGGCAACACATGTATGCGGACTGGTGAACTTTTTTATCATCCATAACCCCGTCTTCTTCTTAACAAAAGCCATGATTTTCTATGAGCAACTATCGTCTCGCATTGCACACTTCCCCTTAAACTTCTCAGATTTGGATTTAACCACGTAGAAGTTAACCACGTTCTTGATACTGTATCACTTTAATGTTGAGAGAAAACCATCTTTACTGGAAAACTCCCTACCCGCTTCTAAATCAACCGAATCTAATAATGCACTTTTATGGTCAGGCCTCTTGTGTGGTAGTTTTGCAAACTCCAATGCATCCTCTATCGAAAAATTGACATTATGAATGTGGGCTAACGACGAGTACACCGTGAATCATGGATCTTATTCTTCTTCATTTTCGCCCCCTTCACCATCTTCAGGTTCAGTTGGAACAGGCTCTAATTCAGAAAATAATATAACTTTTGAACCGTCGACACCGGGCTCCCAAGGTAGATCCACATCGGATTCATTGTCATCTTTGTTCTCTGACCCACCAACATCTGCCATGTTGAAGGTCCCTTTGCCGGTGGACATCGTATAGAATACATCATCCATTCTCGTATACATTTTGGAACTCCAAAATCACATGTCGATTTCCAACCATTGCAAGTTGATGCCATTCCCCAGTAAGTATTTCCAGCGTTGAAAATCGACCCATTGAAGTGCATGTCACATCTACTAACTATGTGTCGTACAGGGGTCGTGTATTCCGTTCTACCACCAAAACCTGATGGTTCAGTGTTTTGCTTCCCACGATTGAAATCTAAGGCTGAGACGGATGAGTGTCTTCCCATTGATGATTTCGAGATATCATAATGAGAACTTTCTAATAAAGCGGTTGGATTATCGACATTGTCAACCATTCTAGCCTCTCGAACAGGAAGAGATGTTGAAGTCGCAAGTCTTTCATCTGGCATTGAAAATTTCATATATAACTCAAGAAACGATGATCTACTGTCAAGATGCGTCTGCACCATCGCCTCCAAGCCCCGAGTACCTTTGATATCAAATGAGTCATATCTCACGGGATCAACCAAAACACAAAATCGATACTTAATAGATGAAACTTTCATTGTCATAGATCCAAAGATTTTTTGCCTAATTCTTTTACGAAATTCTGTCAACTCTATGCTCTGATTAAAATCCAGTTGCGTTGTATTCTCCGATAAAAAAAATCATGCCATTCTTGGTGTCACGAACCTCACCGTCGTAATAAATAATAGTACTAATTCGTCCACTCATTTTCAACCAAATTATCTGTCGAGAGAAATTCGAAACACAAAATATTAACACGAAAATTCAAAACATTATGCAATAAATATAATGCTCCATATAAATATTAACATGAAAACCAACTTATACCTTCCCTACAAACTTCTATTCTTCTGAACTTCTTCAATTTCTATTGCTCCAACTTATGCCACCAGAGGCTGAAATATAGGTCATTTATAACCTAAGAGATAGCATCCTACTCCTTTCTTTAAAATGCCCCGGATAGTGGGGTTGAAATTTGTAGAGGAAAAACGCTCCAAGTAGGATGCACTATCAGAAGTAGTACTGATAATAGCGTCCAGCTGGAAGCGTTTTTGGTACTTTTGCTGACAATGCATCCTGCTTGGAGCATTTTTCCTCTACAAACCTCAACCCCTACTATTCGGGGCATTTTTCACAAACCTCATCCCGAGAATCCCGAGATATTTTTTCAGAACCATCTCCTTAAATTTATTTTTTCAGAAGCAGCAGTACTAAAAAGAGAGTTCAGCTGGAAGCGTTTTCAATACTTTTGCTAACTATACATCCTACTTGGAGCGTTTTTTATCTACAAAACTTAACCCCTCTTGTCAAAATTATTTCTTCAGAACCCATCCGCTTAAAATTATTTTTTCAGAACCCATCTTGTACAAATTATTTTTTTCAGAATCCCTAAACCCATAACTAATAAACACTTAAAAATAAATAAAATCCTAAACCTAAACACTTAAAAATTAAAAAAAAACCTTAAATCCTAACCCTAATTTCATAAACCCTATTTAATAATTAGGGCACTGGAAGAAAAACACGGATAAAAGTGCACCTACGTGGAAATGCTTTACTAAAGCACGCTGATGTGGGCGTGTTTTACATGTTAGTAGGAAAAAAAGTACTGAACTAGACACACTTTTTTGTGTTTTCCCTAAAAACGACTCTAGCTTAACGTGTATTAGGGAAATTAAACTTTATGAAGAAAAATAGTCCATTTCCGTAATTTTTTTTAGATATGGGCCTTTTCTGGTCATTTAATCAACAAAACTATTGAAGTATCAGAGAAAAAAATTACACGTCATCTGCTTGGTGCATTAAATCTTCATTCTTGATATGGGCAAATCCTATATAAATTGCTACATCATCGAATGCGACAGGTATTAAAGTCAGCAATTTCAGAAGGAGCATCATTGCCTTGACCTCCTCCTCTACTTTTGCCACGAGCTCGACCTTCACTTCAACCTAGTCTATTTTGCTCGTCTTAAATAGCTTCATTGAAGCCTTCACATCTGCCATAATGAAGTTGTAGATTTCCCTCTCCTACGGTTTAACCTCGCGCTTTCATGTTCTTCCTCTAAAGATGTTAATTGTACGTTGAATTAGATTTACAGGACCCTATACCGGAAGATACAAATATGGTTTGTTGTTGGTCTTAAACCATTTCACATAAATAACGAAGGTTGCAAAATTACCAACCTCAAACAACGCAGATTTATGTTAAGTGAAGAACAGGGCGAAGCCAGAACAATTTTTTAGGGGACCGATGAAATTTTAATTTTTTTATAGTTTATATCTTTATAATTTATAAAGAATTAAATAAAATTTTTATAATTTTAAGGGAGTCAAAGTGCAATTTTACATTTACTAATTTAAAATTTTTTAAAAAAATTTAAATGCTTAAATAATAATTTTACATTTTAAGAAGGCCGGAACCATTTTGTTGTTAGGCAAATTTATTCCCACTAAATAATACTCCAATATTGCTGCATCATAAATGACATGCCCTTCTAAATCTTAAGGAGAGACAACCATGACTATATGATTAGGATGTAGATGATGAATATTTTTTTTCTATGAAAAAATGAAACATTAGAGGAATTATTTATAAATTTAAAAATTAGGGTTATGTTAGGGTTAAACCTTAACCGATCAATTTAAATTTTCGCAACTTATTAATGTATTTTACATTTTCTAAATTTAAAAAAAAATAAATGTTGATTGCAACTGAAGAGAGGTAAAATTATAGTTTGGCCTAGAAAGATATAAAATTATATTTTAATTTTTATAAAAATAAATAATTTAATTTCTGCCATAAAAAAGTTTGTGGGTTTGGCCTTGTATAAAACTCTCATGGATTAGAGTTGAAAAAATACAAAAACCAAAGGGAAAACAATAATTATGCAACTTATAAAATTACAATTAGACAAAGTAAAGAGCAGAATGAGTAGTTGTGATCTATCTTTAAGGCAGACCTGAGTTCTTGATGTACTAATTTATATCCAAACAAAGCTAACTTAATAAAAGCTGACAAACAGCTACACTGTTACAAGCCCAAATCAGGATATTCCCAGAACAACTTTGAAAGTAGAAGATCACCCAACTCTCATTGTTTGGGTATGACCATGACGTTCTTCAAGTCCCAAATATCATCATCCCAAGCAACATCGTTGAACAATGCACCATAAGCCATGTCAACAAAATCCAAATCCCAGAAAGGCGACCAGATGGATGCCCATGGCATTTGCTCATCCACGTACGCCCATTCCTCCCACCACGCTAAAGTACTCTGCATGCTAGACAACGCTACTTCTCCCTCATCGGCATCCAAACCTCTCCTGCTCTTCTTTCGAACTTGATGTTTTCCAGCTGCTTGAGCCATGGCCTCTATATACTCCTTTGCCTCTTCATTATTTTCTCGATGAAAAGAGAAATAATGACAATGTTAATGAAGCGGCGAAAAAGAAGATACTTATAGGTGAAGGAGCAGGAGAAAAAAGATGGCGCAAGTGTTTGGAAGTTGAGACAACGCGGTGATGAGAAAAGGTTGTGGGAATTTGTGTGGTGTTATCATTAAATCACGTGCCACTCTCCTGTCTTTTTGTTAAAATGTGAAAGGCAGATAAATAGTGACAAAATCAACCTCTTCAAAAATTCCCAAGTACTTGGCACCCACCCAACTAATGCCATCAATCTGGACCGCCATTATAAATGTGGCCCGGTTCATTGAATTTATCTGTGGCTCAGATTAAAGGCACAGGCAGGTAAGAAATAAGAACCTACCAAAAATCGTTGTGGAAACTTCTCAGCTTAAATCATCTAATACTTCTACTATAACCTCTGGGCCAATTTAGCAGTCATTTAAGACTTGGTTGCAATTAGATAGAGCCATTCGTCAAACTTGCAAGACTCGAACATGAAAGTCACTGTACTCTTCAACCATTTTGGACCTAATTACAACAAACGGATGACAAGGTCCAAAGACAACCATAAGTTATTCCTTTTTCAAGTAATACGAATATATAGCCAACGTCCAACAACCTCTTCCAATGTTGGGAACAGTATGGCATGAAAACCATGATACCATACATACTTACTTCCCTAGATAATGTCTATAAAAATCACTACTTCTAATAGAAGAATTGGGGGTACTTGTAAGGGTTATATTTTAATATTTAAAATAAAATTTACAAATAATTAATATTAATTTTTTATATTTTATATTTTATGTATTAAAATATTAATGGGATATGATATTATCTCAAATTGTGATCTAGTGGTTAGGTGTTCATGTTTCTTAACAATAGTTTTGGTTCTAAAGCCATAGTTGTAAAAAAAAAAAAAAAAAAGTTAGAGTAAAATTTTATGCTTTTATTGTAATATTAAAGAATTTGAACATTATTTAAATGTATATTTTTTTTATTTTAAAACATTGTATTTAAAATAGATATTTTATTATTAAAAAATGCTTTTAAACAACAATAATAAATATTTAAATTTTACATCAAACTTTTTGAAACTAATTCTTAAAAGAACTTTTTCACAATATTTTCAAAAGCATTTTTCTAAAACAATGTTAAATTAGTCATTAAATCATCAATCTTGACTAAGACAACCAATTAACATCAACTCCTGTGCGGGGCAAAACGTCTCATTCTAAAGGCATAATGATTTATTTGGCCTTCCAATTTTATAAAAAAAATCATTTTAATCTTCCATTTAATTTTTCATCTTTTTTAGTCCTTAATCTCACTTTTGTTTATAAAATCATCCCAAAATGAATGGAAAAGTTAAACATTTTTTAACTTTGTTGACGTTACATACACATGGATTGCCACGTAGATGACACGTCAGCATTTAATTTTAAAAATTTAAATTTTCAAAAAAAAATAAGAAAAAACTATTTTTAAAAATTCAAAATTATTAAAAATTATTAAAAATTTAAAAAAAAGTTAATTAAAACGTTAGCAAAGTTAACAAACATTAACTTTTTCATTCATTTTGAAAATACAAATTAAAAGAATAAAAAATTAAATGAAAAACTTTTTTCTTTTTTTTATAAAGCGAGAAAGTCAAAAAATTCATTATGCGGATCCTAAAGCCTCAAATAGTAAGATTAATGTAAGCCTTGATATATTACATCCTTTCCATTATAATACTAGTGTAGCCTTAATTTGACATACAAGATCTTTTAGATTTTAAAATTATTTTTATTTAAACTTCATTTATAAAAATATTTTTAGGAAGTAAAATTAGGTTTTATTTTTTATATATATTTTGTTTAAATAAATGCTTAATTTTATATCAAAGACGTGAATTAGGAGTAAAAAACCGAGTTTTTAATCCAACTTAAAAGGCTAAAAAGACGAGGTGAATTAGGAATAAAATACTTTTACTTTAATTTTTATTTTTATCTTTATCTTCTCAGTTGGTGGAAATCTCCACCTACTTTCTATTCTTCGACTTTTAATTTTTTTCATTTACTTTTTTTATATATAAAATTTCTTGATTGTTACTTATTCGTCTGCCTTCTTTGGCACGTCTCTAGTCTGCCCTCTCTGGCACGTTTCTTTTCTTGGTCTTTGTTCTTGTTGAAAGTGGAGTGGTGGCGGCGCAATCCCAGATTGTAGGATCTCTTGTCTAGCACAGTGGTACTTTAGATTGGGATTTATGCCTGAAATCAATGGAAGACGAATTAGCAGGGTTAACACTCAATGAAGAATAAGATTCAATCCTACAAGTCCAAATAGAACCGAATATAGAAAGAGGAGAGGAGATCATCAGGTTAGTAGGGTGTTTTTTAACTGCTAGTATTATTCATTTTCCTGCAATGAAAAACACTATGGCAAATCTTTGGCACCCTGTTAGGGGTGATCATATTCGGGATCTGGGTGAAAAAAGATTTTTGTTCCAATTCTATCATGTCATGGATTTGGATAGGGTGTTGAAGGGGTCTCCATGGACATTTAATAATTATTTGCTAGTATTACATAAGTTACAGTGGGGAGAAGATCCTCTCAAAATCCCATTATTCATGGCGCCTTTTTGGGTCCAGATACATGACGTCCCTATTGGCCTTTTTTCAGAAAATTTGGCAGTACAGTGGGTAACTTTGCAGGAGAATTTATTGAGTATGATGGATCGAATCTGGGAAAAGAAAACAGGAATTATATGCGGGTAAGAATAAGGATTGATGTGCGATGACCGCTAAAAAGGAGGAAACAATTTATGTTTTGTGGGAATTGTACCTATGTAAGGTTTAGATATGAACGATTGTCCCTTTTCTGTTTTTACTGTGGTCGATTGGGGCATAATGATTCCTTTTGTGAAGCAAATATGGCACTAGGGGTGGAAGTACCTGAGATGGGTTGGGATCTATCACTACGAGCCCAGTCACGGAGGGCTGCAGCAATGAACAGTGTGTGGTTGAGAGAAGAAGGGGATGGGAAACCGAAAGGTGACGGCGAAGGTACTTTTATGAATGGGAGTAATTTACGGACTGGTGAAAATAAAATAGCGGGATATGGACAGTCATTTGATCCAGTCTTGGGTTTCAGTTTGGAAGGCCGAAAGAATTTAGGAAATCACACGGGGAAAAACTCAATGTCAGATAAAGCTTTAACTGATATGGAGCACGATCTGCAAAACGGTGTTCTGATCGGCGAAGAAGGAAAGAAGCGGGCTAGAGGGGAGATGGAGGGTGCGATAGTATTGGGAAATGAGAATTCTCCGGCGGGTAGGAATGTAACATCCTAAATTTACGGGCCTATACATTTAGTGTAGGGATAGGTTTACTATGTTAATTTAATTGATAGGGGTCTAAATTTGGGCTTAGAATTAGGCAAAAGGCCAGATTAAAGTGGCATCATTAATGATTAAAAGGAACAAGTTTTGGGTCGCAAGGAGCCCATGTTTTAGGCCAAATTCGGCACTTTAAATGAAGAGAGGGTGACGCAACACACAAGGAATTAGGGGCCCAAGTATTAAGTTTAATGAGGCCCAAATATTTTAATTTAAACGAGTTAAATTTGGCATTAGGGATTAGTAGAGGTGGGCGGCTATAAGGCTATAAAATAGGAGATTTTATGTGGATTTTTAAGTGATAATATCATAGATAAAGGAGGAAAAGTTAGGAGCTTATCTTCAAGGAAGTGTTGGCTGAAAATCCACCACCTAGAGGAGTGTAAAATTGCTCTTGCATGGCAAGGAGGATGCCGAATTTCTCCTCTCTTTAGCTTGAATTTTAAGGGCGTTTTTCGTTTTTAGCGATAGGTGCCCAAAATATCTATAAATAGGGGCTAGCTCCTTGATTACGACCTTTGAAAACCCTAAATTTCTCTCCCATTGTGCCGAAATTCCCTAGCCTCTCCCTCTCCAATTTCTTTTCTCCAATTTCTTTAAAAGCTGAAACTCTTCTCCACTTTTCCTTCTTGTATCGATTTCTCTAGAAAGCCCGAAGCATCCATAGTCTTTTCTTCTATTCATCCTATTTGAGAATTAGTTCTGTACTTTCGGCATTTAAATCTTCCATGGGCATTGCCGAATCCTCTCTCTAGTGCTAGCCGAATCTCCTAGGCTAAGGTAAGTGTTGATTTTTTATTAGTTCTCATGATCTATTCCCGGTTTTTGAAAGGCAAAAGCCAAAAGCTAATAGTTTAATGGTTTTATGATGGGCGGTAATTCGGGATTTGAAGGAAGCTTAGTCGACTAGATCTAAAAGCCGAAAATCATAAGTCTCCAATTTCGGGATTTCAAGGTAAGAGGATTTGTTTATTTATATATATAAAATCGGGTAGAATACTAACCATGGCCGAATATAGGAGAGGCCTATTTTCGCAATTGTTCCGACTTTTAAGCAAGGCTATAGATTGAGGATAATAGATCCAGATAGCAAGGACATCGACTAAGAATATTGGATTTTACAATATCAGGTGTGTAATTCTCCACACCATCTAGATCTGTTTGATTAGTATATAATTATAAGTCTTATATGTTTTGTTAAATGCCGAAACCAGAGCATATTGGCGGAAACCAAAGAGGGTAAAACAAATCACCGAGTTAGTAAATGATCCGATTAAATGTTATAAGTATCTTGATTTTATGTGATTGCATGGGTTGGGTTTGATGAAAGGAGGAAGTTATATGTTGTAGCGGTTTTTACCGTGATCCGTTGTAGCGGTTCCTTACCGTGATCTATTGTAGCGACTCGCCGTGATGCATTGTAGTGGCTACGGCCATGATCGATGATGAGCAAGCACACAGCGCCATCAAGGCGTGTAGCGGTGTGGGTTGATTGTAGAAATCCCTAATGGTGTGAATGGTCAGTGCGGGGGCGTGTAGCGGATGGACACCTAGGATATGGGTTGGGCTTTGCATATTATTTTTGTTACTTATATTTTGATTATTCATTTTATGGGGCTAAAGCCCAAATCTAATGGTGCATGAGGGTTGCACACCGAGTCTCGCGACTCACCCTTTAATTTTAACCATCTCAGGTGACACTTAGGGCATCGGACCAGGGCCGAGAGGAGAGCAAGGTGGCCATGCGTGAGCTTTGAGAATTCGACAAAAGACTTAGTCTAATTTTTTTATTTTCATTTAATTAATGGGTTCAAATTTCCTTGTAATAAGGCCATGGGCCACTAGACTACCATTTATGTCTTGGGATTTTGTTGGGCTTTTATTCTTTGGGTTTTAAGTTTTACGTTTTCAATTAAGTTAAGACTGCATGAAATTTGGGTTTTATTTAAAATCTACCAAGATAATTGGTTACTTAATATTCTATACTTTAATGAATTATTTAGCTTTGAAATAAAGGTGTAAACCTAGTAATTGTTTTCCAAAATGCGACATGTTATGTAAAATCTCTTAAGTGACATATCGAGATCCTGTTGTAGCGTTTAGGCCGGGTTTGGGGTGTTACAAATTAGTATCAGAGCCCGGTTCAAAACTCACTCTGGGGTTTTTGGGCTCAAAACGTTTTCTAAAGTTGGGTTTTGAAACATACATATTTATACAGTGCATTAGCTCAAAGATGGCACTGCGTCTCTCGGCCCAAGTCCGCTGTAAGTATTCGAACTATTGTGTGATATAATATATGTGGGCTTGATGGGCTTTATGGGACGTAGATTAGTTAGATTAGAACTTTATGGACTTTAGGCCTAATTGAAACAACTCTTAAAATCTCATAAGACTTAACTTCACTAAACAAACCCGTGAGCGAGCCGCAAGACTAGGGTGTGGTAACAGCATACGCATGTCTAGGATTGGATCCGGAAGAGCACTCGGTATTTAAGCGATCCTAGTGACTCACCTCCTCTTCACTAGAATCCTACAGTGCGTGGTGACTATTCACCCTAGTTACGAGGACTTTTGATGGGCTAAACCTTATAATTAAAACCCGAAAGGGACTAGCCACCCTAGTTTGAAAAAAAAAAAGAAAGAAAATTTCTCAATTTTTGCAAAATTTTCAAAATACGTTTGATTTGTGAAAACTACCAACCACCATGAATTTGTAAAATACCTATGTTTTGAAAATTTACCCGAAAATCTCATGTTTATAAGAGTAACCCGGACCATGAAACTAGATTTTCCCCAAAGTACCCTGTTTAAAAAAAGAAAAAAAAAACAACAACAACATCGAAATCCCTGGTTAGAAAAAATTTCCAACCTACCCTCATTTTGTCAAATGACCAAAATACCCCTGGTTTGTACAATTACCAAATTACCCCTGATTTGCAAAATTACTAAATTGCCCCTAATTGTAAAATTACCGAAATACCCCCAGATTTTAAAATTACCGAAATACCCCCGGATTTCAAAATTACCGAAATACCCCCAGATTTCAAAATTACCAAAATACCCCCGGATTGTAAAATTACCAGAATACCCTTACTTCACGAAATCAACAAGGAACTTTATTATGAAAAATTTCAAAAATACCCCTGTAGGATAAAATTATGAAAATACCCCTGGGTAGTGAATCAATGAAAACACCTTTACGTGAAAAATGTAAGTGCTTGGATGTTATTTGTATGATGTATGTGTTTTATTTTAGTTAGAGGTTACAAACTTGAGATATGTATTGTGAATGTGAATTGAAAGAACTACTCTTAAACTATTGTTCATAAAGCTGCTCGTGGTTAATCAGTGGAAGAAAACTAATAATTCATAAAATTTCTAAGCAGATAAACGCTGAATCGATAAAATGAGTACAAAGGGACGAGGACGCTCTAGATGCTAACAACAGTGCGCACCTACCATAGTATACTAAGTGTTTCTTTTGGCTTTAGAATCGGAGTGCAGTGAAAGCATAGTGGTGAGACTTGGGTAGTACGATTAACAGTTAGTTGGAAATTTCGAGGACGAAATTTCTTTAAGGCGGGTAGAAGCTGTAACATCCTAAATTTACGGGCCTATACATTTAGTGTAGGGATAGGTTTACTATGTTAATTTAATTGATAGGGGTCTAAAATTGGGCTTAGAATTAGGCAAAAAGGCCCAGATTAAAGTGGCATCATTAACAGTTAAAAAAGAACAAGTTTTGGGTCGCAATGAGCCCATGTTTTGGGCCAAATTCGGCACTTTAAATGAAGAGAGGGTGACGCCACACACAAGGAATTAGGGGCCCAAGTATTAAGTTTAATGAGGCCCAAATATTTTAATTTAAGTGAGTTAAATTTGGCATTAGGGATTAGTAGAGGTGGACGGCTACAAGGCTATAAAATAGGAGATTTTATGTGGATTTTTAAGTGATAATATCATAGATAAAAAGGAGAAAAGTTAGGAGCTTATCTTCAAGGGAAGTGTTGGCCGAAAATCCACCACCTAGAGGAGTGTAAAATTCGGCTACTGCATGGCAAGGAGGGTGCCAAATTTCTCCTCTCTTTAGCTTAAATTTTAAAGGCGTTTTCGATTTTTAGCGAGAGAGGTGCCCAAAATATCTATAAATAGGGGCTAGCTCCTTGATTACGACACTTGGAAACCCTAAATTTCTCTCCTATTGTGCCGAAATTCCCTAGCCTCTCCTCTCCAATTTCTTTTCTCCAATTTCTTTAAAAGCGAAATTCTTCTCCACTTTTTCCTTCTTGTGCCAATTTCTCTAGAAAGTCAGAAGCATCCATAGTCTTTTCTTCTATTCATCCTATTTGAGAATTAGTTCTGTACTTCGACATTTAAATCTTCCATGGGCATTGCGAATCCTCTCTCTAGTGCTATTTGAATCTCCTATGCTAAGGTAAGTGTTGATTTTTTATTAGTTCTCATGATCTATTCCCGGTTTTGAAAGGCAAAAGCCAAAAGCTAATAGTTTAATGGTTTTATGATGGGCGGCAATTCGGGATTTGAAGGAAGCTTAGTCGACTAGATCTAAAAGCCGAAAATCATAAGTCTCTAATTTCGGGATTTCAAGGTAAGAGGGTTTGTTTATTTATATATATAAAATCGGGTAGAATACTAACCATGGTCGAATATAGGAGAGGCCTATTTTCGCAATTGTTTGGAGGCTTTTAAGCAAGGCTATAGATTGAGGATAATAGATCCGGATAGCAAGGACATCGACTAAGAATATTGGATTTCGCAATATCAGGTGTGTAATTCTCTACACCATCTAGATCTGTTTGATTAGTATATAATTATAAGTCTTATATGTTTTGTTAAATGCCGAAACCCCGGCATATTGACGGGAACCCAAAGAGGGTAAAGCAAATCACGAGGTTAGTAAATGATCGATTAAATGTTATAAGTATACTGATTTTATGTGATTGCATGGGTTGGGTTTGATGAAAGGAGGAAGTTATATGTTGTAGCGATTTTTACCGTGATCTGTTGTAGCGGTTCCTTACCGTGATCTGTTGTAGCGGCTTCTACCGTGATCTGTTGTAGTGGCTACGGCCATGATCTGATGATGAGCAGCACAACTGCCATCAAGGCGTGTAGCGGTGTGGGTTGATTGTAAAAATCCCCAATGGTGTGAATGGCTGGTACGGGGGCGTGTAGCGGATGGACACCTAGGATATGGGTTGGGCTTTGCATATTATTTTTGTTACTTATATTTTGATTATTCTGTTTTATGGGGCTAAAGCCCAAATCTAATGGTGCATGAGGGTTGCAGACTGAGTCTCGCGACTCACCCTTTAATTTTAACCATCTCTCGGTGACATTTAGGGCATCGGACCTGGTGGAGAAGAGAGCAAGGTGGCCATGCACGTGAGCTTTGAGAATTCAAACAAAAAGACTTAGTCTAAATTTTTTTATTTTCATTTAATTAATGGGTTCAAATTTCCTTGTAATAAGGCCATGGGCCACTAGACTACCATTTATGTCTTGGGATTTTATTGGGCTTTTATTACCGGGTTTTAAGTTTTACATTTTCAATTAAGTTAAGGCCTGCATGGAATTTCAGTTTTTATTTAAAATCTACCAAGATAATTGGTTACTTAATATTCTATACTTTAATGAATTATTTAGCTTTCGAAATAAAGGTGTAAACCTAGTAATTATTTTCCAAAATGCGACATGTTATGTAAAATCTCTTAAGTGACATACCAGATCCGGTTGTAGCGTTTGGGTCGGGTTTGGGGTGTTACAAAGAATAGGAGATTATTGGAGGTCAATCACTTTGTATCGGCGGCTGCCAAGAGGCAAGCCGACCGGGCGCAATGAAGCTGTTAAGCTGAAATGTTCGTGGATTGGAGAGTCCACGGACAATTCGAAAACTTTGGTATATGCTGAAGTCACAGAATCCCCAAATGGTCTTCTTCATGGAGACGAAGATATGCAGAAGTCAAATAGAAAAGATTCACTGTAGTTGTGGGTATGTTAATAGGATTAAAGTTGATCCAGAAGGTACTAGAGGAGGATTATGTTTGGCGTGGAAACCTGAGGTGTGTGTCACGCTTCGGCAATACTCGAAAAGGTATATTGATGTAGTGGTAGATGATAGTGATGTAAGAGGTACATGGAGGTTCACCGGCTTTTATGGGTCCCCATATGTACATGATAGAAATAATTCCTGGGCTGCGTTGAGGAACTTATACATTGGAGAGAGGTTTTCGTGGTTTGTTTGCAGGGATTTCAATGAAATAATGTACGGATTTGAAAAGAAAGGAGTGTTACCTAGAGACGAAAAAGAACGGAGTTATTCCGCAATGTTCTAACAAATTGCAACCTAGTGGTTGTGGGGTTTTCTGGGAGATGGTTTACATGGGAGAGGGGAAATTTACCTGAGACGAATATACACGAGAGGCTTGATAGAGGCGTTGTAAATGAAGAATGGATGGCCATGTTCCCTGGGATAACTATCCAACACCTTACTCATTCTTTCTCTGATCACTGCCCCTTTTTAGTTAATACAAAAAAGGCAGAACAAGGGGTGAAGGAGAAAGCTTTCAGATTTAAAGCCTAGTGGACAATGGAGGAGTCATTCGATGAAGAAGTCAAAAACATTTGGGGGTCATCATCAGGTAACTTGATGCAGAAATTAGATAAGCTAAAGCACGGTTTGAGGAGTTGGGCTGCTCGGACCCAAGCTGACCGGAAGAAGTGAAAGACATTTCTTACAAACAGGTTATCATAATTCTTAGTAGCTGAAAGAGATGATCCCAATTTGGCTGAGTTGATTGAAACAAAAATTCAACTGAACCTTGAAATAGACAAGGATGAACGCTACTGGGAACAAAGAGCGCGCATAAATTGGCTGAAATATGGCGATAGGAACACTACTTTCTTTTATAGTCAAGCCACACATCGGAGAAGGAGAAATCTGATTCATAAATTGCAAGATGATGAAGGAAGAGAAACGGAGATCATCCAAGATATAGAAGGCATTGCGAGATCCTATTTTCAAAATTTATTTATGTCAGAAAAAAGGGGAAGTTGCGATCATTTGCTATCGGGAATTGATAAATGTATATCTGAGGAGGATAATTAATTTCTTACGGCACTCTACACAAAGGAAGAGATTAAAGCAGCAATGTTTGAGATGGGACCCACAAAAGCCCTAGGGGAAGATGGATTACCGGCTTTATTTTATCAAAAGTGTTGGCACATTGTTGGAGATGATGTAATCAAATTCTGCTTACAAATCCTGAATAAGGATAAGGGTTTCAAACAGGTAAATTTTACACACATTGTACCATTCCAAAAGTTGCTAACCCCGTTAATATGAAGCAGTTCAGACCAATCAGCCTATGTAATGTGATTTATAAAATTATGGCAAAAGCTATTGCTAATAGGCTCAAATGAGTTATTGAGAAATGTATTGATGTGGCTCAGAGTGCTTTTATATCAGGGAGATTAATTTCGGATAATGTTCTTCTTGCTTACGAAATTCTTCACATATTGAAACAGAAGAGAGTGGGGCAAAAAGGTTTTATGGCAGTGAAGCTCGACATGAGTAAAGCTTACGATAGAGTTGAGTGGAAATTTATAAAAGAAATAATGACTCGAATGGGCTTCGCCTTTAATTGGATTGAAACTATTATGTAGTGCATAACTTCTGTTTCCTATTCGGTAATAGTAAACGGATTTAAAGGGGAGAACTTTCAACCGTCAAGGAGGCTGCGTCAAGGGGATCCACTTAGCCCTTTTATGTTTCTTACATGTGGGGAAGGCTTATCTTGTCTAATGCGTCTTGCAATGAGCGAAGGGCTGTTGAGAGGAGTAAAAACCAGTCGGAGTGGTCCGCAGGTATCGCACTTACTATTTGCAGATGACTGCATTTTATTTAATGAAGCGACTAGTAGAGGAGCTAATGTTTTAAAAGAAATTCTCAGAAAGTACAGAATGTGTTCATGGCAGTGCGTTAATTTTGACAAATCAACTGTCTTTTTTAGCAAGAACACATCTGAAGTTGAGAGAAGAGTGGTGGTCAATATATTGGGCGTGCGAAGTTCGAATGACCCAGAGCGTTACCTAGGTTGCCTAATATGGTAGGCAAGAAGAAAAGGGAGTCGTTCCAGATTTTAAAAGATCAAAACAAGTAGCGAATTGATCACTGGAGTACGAGACATCTATCGTAAGGAGGGAAGGAAGTATTTATTAAGTCTATTTTACAAGCCATCTCAACTTAGACAATGGCATGTTTCCTTTTACCTAAGATGTTATGTGTTGAGATTGAGAATATTATTGCCAAGTTTTGGTGGCAAAAGGGACACAGAAAAAGGGGTATACACTGGTGTGCGTGGAGGAACTTTTATATTTTGAAGGAAAATGGAGGTCTCGGATTTTGAAATATTAGCCAGTTTAACATCGCTATGTTAGCTAAGCAAGGTTGGCACCTCATTACTTATCCGAATTCCTTATTGGCAAAAGTTCTTAAAGCCAAGTATTATCCACATTCAGAATTTTTTTAATGCACAATTAGGTAACTTACCTTCACTTACCTGGAAGAGTGTCTGTGCTGCAAAAGGTTTGTTACGAAGTGGGATGAGTTGGAGAGTAGGACGGGGAACTGGAATTTCAGTTTGGGATGATCATTGGATACCAGGAAAGGATACAGATGATTGGAGCCACAGAAACGATAATGAAGTTAAGTTAGTTTCTGATTTAATTGATGCTACAAATAATTTGTGGAAGATAGATCTAGTGAAAAGAACCTTTCCAACAGATATTGCTCAAAAGATTTTGCAAATCCCTATAGAGGAAACCCCAGACGTTGATTTTCAGGTGTGGAAGGGAGAGCTTTCTGGTGAGTTTTCGGTCAGAAGTGCCTACAAACTATTTCAAAACGCTAGCTCGGATCCTAACAACTCATTAATACAGGCCGATTTGAAAATTTTCTACAAACAGCTATGGAATTTATAGCTACCCTCAAAGATTACGATTACAGTTTGGAGAGCATCATGGAACTATATGCCTACTTTAGTCAATCTGATATCTAAACGAGTAGCCGATAATACTGTATGTCCTCGTTGCAGATCGGGAGAAGAGGATATATCCCATGCCTTTCGGTACTGTCCTGCAGCAATAGAGGTTTGGCAAATGTTAGACCTTTCTTGGGTTAATAATTTTATGATTCAAAGTTTTTGGGATTGGCTTACCTGGATTTTCAAGAGGAGCACTCACAAACAATGTCGATTGTTTTTTTGTGGAATATGGTTCCTGTGGGGGTTGAGAAACAAGCTCATGCATGAAAGAAAAATAGAGTTAGGAAGGGAGTTATCACTAAAAGTTCAAAGGCATTTGGCCGAGCTTGATGGCCTGACAGAAAGAAGGAATACCTTGAACACGGTTAGAAGTGCAAATCAGCGAGATACAAGTTCCAGGGTGACGATTCATTTTGATGCAACCTTCAACAGAAGAGATTTCAAATCGATGGCGGGTCTAGTGGTTTGGGATTAGACGGGAGTACTCCTAACTACGAAGACTGTTTTGAATTCAAATGTTTCATCTTCTTTTGCAGCAGAAGCTTATGCCGGACTTCATGCGGTCAAACTAGGAATCTCTATGGGAATACACTCAGTTACGATAAAGGGGGATTCACGCACAGTCATAAAGAAATGCCAAACAATGACGCAAGATAAGTCAGTTATAGGAGCAATCATCAGTGATATTCAAAGAAAGTCGAAGTTTTTTCAAGAAATCAGGTTTCAATTTATCAACAGAACCGAGAATGTTTTGGCCCACAAAATTGCAGAAGAAGCTCTAAGAAGGGAAGAGGAAATGCACCTGGAAGGAGAGGCACTGCACTGCCTTTATTTGAGTCCAGAGGGAAGATGGAGAATGCTCCCAGATTGAGAATCGCCTTGTGAAAGAATAAGGGGAACGAATAGCACATTATGGAATAAATGAAACGGCTATCAACTAAAGCAGATGGGACAATTGGATATGAAAGGACATTGGAAAATGGTGTTCAACTGCAGTTTGAATTGACTAGAAATTATTACCCTAGGTTTCCTGTTTTCATAGCCTTAAATGTTTTGTCTTTCCCTAGGTTTTTCTTTTTGGTTCTTTATTTTTCTTTAATGGTTCGGCTGGAAATAAACCCAGCAGGCCCATTTTCAGCTTTTAACTCAACTTCTGTTTTATAGTTTATTTTAATAAATGGCTAGTCGATTTTATTCAAAAAAAAAAAATTTCTTGATTGTTTTTTTATGAGTAATTAAGTTAAAATTTAACCTAGAATCTACGCTTTTCACTTTGATCTTTGTTAGTTCTTTAGTTTTTGAGAATAATAAAATCGTGTGATTAGTATTTTTTTTAGTATCGTTTTAAGAGGGTTTTTATTCCATCTTTGGACTAATATATTGTTGACATAATAATTTAATTCGTAATTATTGTTTAATTTTGCAAAAGAAAAAATTGGTGCGATTCCCTTGAGTGCGCAATCGGATGATGTCAAGGAAATTAACAATCTAGTTTAAGCGGCTCGTCAGTTAAGGTCATTAACTTGGCCCAAAATCTTCTTGTTTGTAAGGCTGTTGAAGAACTAAACTATGGTAGTGATCTTGGAGTTATTTATTTGGTAAGAGTTAATTGTTCTTGCAATTAATTTACCACTATGAAAGAATTGAAAGTTTGAGGTTATTCTTCAATCTCTGTAATTGACCTATCATCAAGTGAACCAAAATCATGTCCGGTTAAAGTTTCCAACAAATTGATTAATTTTATTCTTATTTCTAAATTCTATTATTGTCCTATTTTTATTTATATGGATTTTATAATTTAATTACGTTATACGTTAAACCCTTTTTTTTATTTTCTACATGGCAATAAAAAGCGTAGGCATGAAATCCTTTTGTGAGAAACTCGAAATTGATGAGACTAATTTTTATGAGATTAATTCTACTCTCTATTATGAATTTTTTTTATTTATTTTAGACATAAAATTTTTATTTTTGATCAATTCACCCAGTGATCCAACCCTTTAGTCAATCAGATCACAATTTCAACTACAACCTTCATTTTCTATTTTGTGACTTAGTACTTGATTTTTAACTTCTTATACAGTCAACTTTATATACTTGTACTTATTTCGTTGATTTATTTATATTATGATTTTTAATATTTATATTATGACTTTTCGTTGCTATATTTAAATTATAACAAAAAAAATATTTTATGTAACTTTTTTATTTCTTTAATTTTATTTTATTCAAAATATATGTCATGAAAGGTAATAGTTTCCATGAAATTTTTGTAATTATATTTTATTTTAAATTCAAAAAATAAAAGTAAGTAAAAAGGGTTAATATATACTGTGATATTCGGACTTGACAATTTATACTTATTTAGTACATCATTTTTTTTGGACTTAACTAGTATATAAACTTTGAAAGTCAACTAGGTACCTTGTTTAGTCACCTGATCAACACTATTAAATTTTTAATCTTAATCAATCAAATTACGCTATGTGTGTTAAAGAACCAATCATTTTACACCACGTGTATTAAAAAGACTGTTAATCACAGTTCATTCGTAACACTTTTTTATGTTTCGACAAAAACGTTACAAAAATCCAAAAATTATTTTTTTTATAGTATTTTTGTGGCGTTCTTAAAACATCATGAAAAATTGTGGTTTAGTGATTCTCATCCTAAACCTTTAAAACCACCTTCGTCTAGTTTCACCACCAGCCTAAACCACCCTCAACCACCATCTCTCTATTTATGTATCAGCAAGATTGTTTCGGACATGGACTAGAATTTTGTAAATAGTGAACTCAAGCCTATTTTAAATTTATTCATATTATTTTAAACAAATTAAAAATATATTTATATTATTATTAATTTAATATTTGTATTTATTAAAATTTTATATATAGACATCTTAATTGTATATATATTAAATTATATCCATTTATTATTTTAAATAATCTCAAAATTAGCAACGTTTGAAAAAATGATTAAAAATTAAAATTCATATTTATTTGTTAGTCTCTATTAACAAAATTTAATATTTAAGTATGCAATTTTTCCAAGATTTTTTTATGTAATTCCATATAAATTAATAATATATATACCAAACATGTATGTATATATATTCATAAGTTATTTAAGAAATAATTGTAACATTTAATATTTAGTAGGGACTAATATCACAATTTTAAAAAGGTTATTAAGTAAATTAATTTCAATAATATTTAGAAGAGGGATTAGATTGTCAATATTTAAAGAATTTATGAAGCAAATAAGTAAAAGGAAAACGTGTGAACATGTGTCAAATAATTTAATGCTGACTTTAAAAAAATTACAATGTTAATAAGAGTGTTTATTTTCCTTTTTAGCCAAACCTTGTAATATAATATGATTATATATATGGTGTAAAATTAAATACACTTTTACAACTCTTTGTACTATTAATATTTTAATGATCCAACCATCACATCATGAGCGTATTCAAGGGGGCTGACAATGAGCCGCCATCCCTAAAATGAAATTTTTTTCATTTAAGTCTTTTAAAATTTTTAAAATTCTAAATTAATAAATGTAAAATTGTACTTTGATCCTCTTAAAAATGATAAAATTTTGATTTAATTTACAGCATTTGATAATAAAAATGCCCTCAAACTCAAAAAAAAAAAAGCAATTAAGCCCCTGTTTTTTTTTTTGCACTCAATTTGGTACTTTAACAGTTGACTTTTAAAGTTAACTACCTCTAATTTTTTCAGTTAAAGCCACCCCATATCACAACCACGGTGTGACATGTCAAAAAAATATATATAAAAATACAAATAAATAAAAATTATAAAAACTATTAAATTTTAATAAAAATATTTAAGTTTTATTAAAAATTAGAAAATATATATATAAATCATAAAAATTATAAAATGCATTAAAAAGACCATTTAACCATTAACTTTAACCGTTGACTGTTAAAGTTAACGACCCCCAATTTTTTTTTCAGTTAAAGCCATTATGTGTCGTAACATAGCGTGACATGTGGAGAAAAATGATAAAAAATTAAAAATCAATAAATGTTATAGAAAAATGATAAAATGATTCTTTGGGTACGATAATTTTTATGACTTTTTTTTTACAAATTTTATATTTCTTTTCTATTTTTCTATATATTTTATATTTTTTTTTTCTAATTTTTAATATTTTTATTAAAATTTAATAATTTTTATAACTTTTATTGAATTTTATTTTTTATAATTTTTTTCCATATGTCACGCCGTGGTTGTGACACATGGTGGCTTTAACTGAAAAGTTTAGGGGCAATTAACTTTAACGATTAACTGTTAAAGTATCCAATTGAGTGAAAAAAAAAAGGAAAGACTTAATTGATTTTTTTGAAAAAGTTTGAGGCATTTTGGCAGTTTAAGTACCCAATTGAGTGCAAAAAAAAAAAAAGAGTAGGGGCTTAATTGCTTTTTTTTTAAAAAAAGTTTGAAGGTCTTGTTGATGCATTTTGAAAGTTCAAGTACTTAATTAAGTGCAAAAAAAAAAAGAAAGTAAGGACTTAATTGCTTCTTCTTTTTTAAAAAAGTTTGAGGGCTTTTTACACCCTTAAGCCTTTAATTTTAATAATAAAATTTATATTTTTAGTAATTTTAATTTTTTTTAATATTTTTTTAAAAATAGAATATTTATTAAAAATAATTAAATATATCAAAATAATATTTTATTTATATTTCAAGGACCAAATTAGTTATTAACCCTTTAAATTAACATGCCATCTTATTAACTAGAGGTAATGGATGAGTGACCAAAATATAACAATTTAATAGGGTAATTTACCAAAATATACCAAAATAAAAAAAATTACGAAAATGGGTCGAAATCTACATTATTTACGGAAAATGGCCATTTCCCCAAAACGCGGCCCACGTCAATGCGTTTTGGGATGTAAAGAGAAAGCGCGCCTTGAGGAGCGCTTTATGCCACATCAAAGATATAAAGCGGCGACGAGGACGCGCTTTGTCGATGTGGCACAAAGCGCTCCCTCAAGGGCGCTTTCTCTTTGCAACGATCAAATTTTTTTTTGACCGTTAGGCCTCCAACGACCAGAAAAAAAAACCTATAAAACCCCCCACCCTTTTATTTTTTTCACAACAAAGTCCTTATTCATTTTTCTCTCAACTTTCTCTCAAATTCTTCTCAAATTTCTCTTAAATTCCTTGAAACTTCCTCTCAAATTTCACAATAGTCCTTTAATATTTACAAAAAAGCCCTTTTTTTAAATTTTTTGAAATATATTTTTTTGATAAATTTTAAAATATTCGATCGTATTTCCAATGACCGGAGAATTAATTCGTCTCGACGATAAACACATCTCCATCGATCAAATAAAAATGGTAAGTTTTAATTTTAATTTTTCAATACTATTTAATATTTTTAGGTTTATGCAATTTTAATTAATTTTTATTTTATATTTTTTAAACGATGCAGAGATCGGGTGTTGCAATGCTATATTCGAAATATATACAGTCGCCATCGCCGCTTATCGAGAATTATCTCATGGGAAGCGGGGTTTTGGCACGTGGCCACGATAGGCCGGGGGTGCAAGTTGGAGCCGAAGTTAATCAGTGCGTTGATAGAGAGGTGGAGACCCGAGACGCACACTTTTCCATCTTCCATGCGGAGAGTGTACTATCACTTTGGAAGACGTGCAGTTGCAATTAGGATTGCCGGTGGATGGGTCCGTAGTCACCGGGTCCGCAACTTCTAGCGATTGGACCGCCGTATACTACGAGCTTCTGGGTGCCATTCCGGATAACATTCATGGAGGTCGGATCGAGATGGGCTGGTTACGAGACACAATCTTGGAGCCGAATAATGGTTCGACCGAAATAGAAAGAATACGGTATGCTCGGACATACATTCTTGAGATGATTGGAGGCTATCTGATGTTAGACCTGTCTCGAAACCTCGTACACCTGAGATGGCTGCTGAAACTCATTGATTTTAGAGCAGCCGGTGAAATGAGTTGGGGGTCTGCCGTGCTATCAAAATTGTATCGAGAGATGTGCGGGGCGACGCGGCCGAGTAAAGCAAAAATCGGAGGTTGCCTATCACTACTGCAGTCATGGGCACGATTTTGATTCTATTTTTACGTCCTCGAGTCGACCACCCATATACATTCCCACTCATAACGAGGTAAATTTAATATTATATTTTATAATTATTACGTAGATTTAAAGTATAATTGTATGCTAAAAATTTATTTAATTAGGTGGAACCATTCGGCGAGTTATGTTGGAATACCTACCGAGCTTGAAGATATACGGCTTCTATTAGAGCAACGGTTGGAATCACAAGTAAGTATTAAATAACATATATTTTCGTAATAAAATTGTCGTTTCGAATTTCGTATTTATAATTTAGTAATTCGTATTTAGTATTTAGTAATATGTATATAACTAATATTTTGGTCATGTTAATATAGTTTCAATGGACACCATACGAGGATCCGGCGGCAATGCAGTGATAATTAGGAGGAGTTCTTGCTAAATCCGAACATTTGGCATGTGAATGTCTCATTGATCAACTATGCCACCGTGGAGATGCACCAGTCAGATCGGGTTCTGCGACAATTTGGATTCCGACAATCGATTCTCGTGCCACCTGAGGTGCTCGATGATGAGCGAAAGTCGACTTACGGCGATTGCACACGGATTGGCCAAGATTTTGGTGGCGTATATCGAAATGTGGGAGAACCGGTATGATTATATACCTATTCGGGAGGCGATCGTCGTTCTCGAGTTAGCGTGTGTGTGGAATACATGCCATGGTTTAGGATCCATGGCAAGCCGTATTATTGTCGGAAGAGGAGAGGAGACAACAACCGTGAACAAAGGGAACGACGGGGCCCTTTAAATCCAAGGAGAAGGGGTGATGAGATGGACCATCAACGCGATCGTTTATCACACGATCCATCGGGCCCATCAACAGCGCCACACGCGATCCATCGAGTCCAACACGGTAATTAAGCGACACCGACATCACGACCTTTGGCATTTATGCGGTGCGTACCCTAGCCCTTATATGTATCCTAACCCATATATGTTTCCTTTTCCGGTCCCATCGCAGTTGGAATGCATGGCGGTTCGAGTCCGTTTCTTGACTACTCCAAGCGCCACCGATCTTGAGGCCGCCGTCGCATGAGGATCACACGAGGCGCCGTCTTGGGAGCTCTTCTTTTACCGGTCTCCTTCGCCTTATGGGATTGAGACACCCGTCATGGTTTATGCAAACACCTCCATGATCGTTATTTTATCAAGGTGGGTCATCCTCCCAACACCCACAACTGGACCACCGCCGAGGAACAGAATCCCCACCGAGGTTCCACGACCCACGGAAGCTAGAAGAAGGAGGAATCGGTAGCACAGAACCGCCGACCACCCCATGTGGCAATCGATTCCACCGCCTTTTTATATTTTTTAAATTGTAATATAATTTTTTTATTTTTTTAATAAAATAAAAGTTGTTTTTTATTTTTGTTTGTAATTTAATTTTAATATCTTTAATAAAATAAAAATTATTTATTTTTTTTGTAATTTAATTTTAATATCTTTAATAAAATAAAAGTTGTTTATTTTTTTGTAATTTAATTTTAATATCTTTAATAAAATAAAAGTTATTTTTTTTTGTAATTTAGTTTTAATATCTTTAATAAAATAAAAGTTGTTTTTTTTTTGTAGTTTAATTTTAATATCTTTAATAAAATAAAAGTTGTTTTTTATTTTTTTTTGTAATTTAGTTTTAATATCTTTAATAAAATAAAAGTTGTTTTTTATTTTTTTTGTAATTTAGTTTTAATATCTTTAATAAAATAAAAGTTGTTTAATTTTTTATTTGTAGTTTAATTTTAATATCTTTAATAAAATAAAAGTTGTTTTTTTTGTAATTTAGTTTTAATATCTTTAATAAAATAAAAGTTGTTTATTTTTTTTTGTAATTTAATTTTAATATCTTTAATAAAATAAAAGTTGTTTAATTTTTTTTTGTAGTTTAATTTTAATATCTTTAATAAAATAAAAGTTGTTTTTTATTTTTTTATTTTAATTTAATTTTAATATCTTTAATAAAATAAAATTTGCTTTTATTTTTTTATTGTAATTTAATTTTTATTTTTTGCAAATTAGTCCTTCTACAAAAGTTCACCGTTTTCATCAAGAAATAAATATAATTTACATAGCCACCAAGAGACAAAAAAGCTAAGAAGACTGTCAACTATTCCGACTTGGACACGAGTGAGATGTATGGCCTGAGTTCCTACACCATCCGCACAACCTACGTTGGTTGTCCGTTTCTCAGATATCCATATTGTTGCGTATTCTAGTCGAGCAAGGTCGACCTTTTGGATTTAACCACGTTGTAGTTAACCCCATCCGCACAACCGTCTTGCACTGCACACTTCGCCTCGTACTTATCGAGCTTGGATTTAACCACGTTATAGTTAACCCCGTTCTTGATGTTGTATTGTTTCAATGCACCAAGAAAAGCATCATTGTTGGAAAACTCTTTACCAACTTCTAATTCGCCCGAATCCAACGATGAACTTGTACGGTCACGCGCCCGGTGTGGTAGTTTAGGAAACTCCAATGCATCGTCTTGAGATAGGTCGACATTATGCATGTGGGCTGGAGGCGAGTACGCCCGGAATAGCGGATCTTCTTCTTCTTCATCTGAACCGCCCTCAACATCTTCAGGTACGATTGAAACAGGCTCCGGTTCAGAAAATAATGCATCTTCTGCACCATCGGGCCCGGGCTCTCGAGGTGGATCCATATCGGACTCATCATCCGACCCACCATAATCTGCAACGAACGAGGGCCCCTCGCCGGTGGATGTCGTGGGGAGTACATTATCCCTCCGTAAACATCTTTCGTAACGTTCCCAATTATATGTGGATTGCCAACCACTAGAAGTTGATGACGTTCCCCAATACGTATTTCTATCATCGGACGTCGAAGAAAGGATATGCATGTCCCATCCACCAACCGAATGTCGTGCAGGGGTTATGTTTTCCATACTACCACCAAACACGGACACTTCCGTAGTCTGCCTCCCACTAACAGAGTATCGACTTGGGGTCGTGTATTCCCCTCGAACAGCAGTAGATGTTGAGGTTGAAGGAAGGTCACTTGGCGATGAAAATTATACATATACCTCAAGATAGGGTGATCCACTGACAAGATGAGTCTCCACCATTGCCTCAAAGCTCCGAGGACCTTTGATGTCGAATGAGTCATATCTCACTGGATAAACGAAAGCGCAAAATCTATACTTAATAGATGAACTTTCATTGGCGTTGTTCAAGATTTTACGCCTAATTCTTTTTACTAAGTTCTATCAAATCTATGTTCGATTAAAACCCGATCCACGCTTTGTGTTCTCCGATAAAAAAACAACACGATTTCGGTGTCACAAACCTCACTATCGTAGTAAATAACAATATTAATACATTCACTCATTTTCGTTTCTATTTTTCTTTTGCCTCAATTTCATTATGCAAACCGAGAATGAAATTTGGCTGATTATAGTCTAAGGATTGTCGATACTATCAGTAGCAAAAAAAGCGCCCACGTGGGAGCTCTTTTCGAGACTCTTGCCGTGATGCATCCCGCTTGAAGCGTTTTCGGCACTATTTGTTGTAAACGTCTTCTCAAAATTATTTTAAGGAGACTACTATAGCAAAAGAGCGTCCACGTGGGAGCTCTTTTCAAGACTCTTCTTTGTGATGCATGCATCTCGCTTGAAGTGTTTTCGGCACTATTTGTTGTAAACGTCTTCTCAAAATTATTTTACCGGATACAAGCTGTAAAAAAATTCAAATAACTTTTATTTTGCTAATATATTTTCCCCTAAACCCTAAACATATTTTTACTAAACTCTAATTAACCCTATAATCTATTCTATTAATTTTCCCCTAAAAACCCTAAACCCAACGACCCTTAAAAATCCTAAACTCTAGCCCTAAAACCCTAAAACCTCATACCCTAACACTAAAAATAGCCGAAAAGGCAATGGGAAAGGAGGCAAAAAAGCGCCCTTATGAAGCGCTTTGTGCCACATCGACAAAGCGCGCGCCTCGTCAACGCGTTTTTAGGCCGATGTGGCACAAAGCGCCTCCCTCAATGGCGCTTTCTCTTACATCCCCAAACGCGGTGACGTGGGACGCGTTTTGGGGGGAAATGACCATTTTCCGTAAATAATGCAGATTTCGACCCATTTCCGTAAATTTTTTTATTTTAGTATATTTTGGTAAATTACCCAAATTTAATAAGTTAACAGTTATTACATAAGTAAAAAAAAAAGTTGAATGGCCGTTGAATTGATTTTAAAAAATTAATATTTAACGGTGATAATAAGGAATATATTGTAATAATTTGAAAAATGAGTTACTTGGATTTATAAAAATAATGCCACTAAATGCTTAATTAAAAGTTTTTAAAGTAAGTTTTGAATTATAATGCATTATTTATGTTTTTCTTTAAACAATGTTGATGCATAATTATTTTGAAATAATACAATTTCTTTTACAGAGTAGAGGGAAGTCCCTGAACAACATATTACATTTTTAAAATAAGTTTATGTTATAAAATAAAATAAAAAACAAAAAAGAAATTATAAGAATAAAAGAGAGAGCGTATTTTTATTGATTAATTAGAATATTTATAAAAAATTTTTAAAATTTTTATTTATAAACATAAAAAATATAAATAAAATAGATATCTATTTCTAATGATTATTAGAATTTAAATTACATAGACCCCTGTTTCGTCATGCGGAGAATGGAGGCGGAGAGACAGCGTGAACCAGATTGAAATGAGGTGTGCAGGGAATTAAAAGGAACAAGGAACGTCAGATTGGAAATGGGGTTTGGTCCCTTTGAAGCTGAAATCGTCTACTTTTTGGAAAGTCTTGATTTGAAAGCACGGTTTCTGCGTTAAATGTGGTTGGGTAGGAAAATCTTATCCTTTGTTTTTTTTTTTCTCAAATTTACTTTCTTTTCTGGCTATGGATTAGGTGTTAGTCTTATTGTTTTCATAGTAGACCCGCAGGCCTATCTGTTGGTCTGTTTTTTGGTTGTACTGTTTTGATCAATTAGTAAATAAAGCCCAACATGTTTGATTTCAGAAAAAAAATATATCAAAATTTATTTTGATTTTAATAGATATTCATTTAATAAAATATTTATAACAGTTTAAATATTTTTATTATTTAATTTTAAAAAATAAACCTCAAATACTGTTTTTTTTGTATATTACTATAATAGGGCAAAGTCCGAACAACAAACGCTACTAATGCGACTCGAACCTAAACCACACTTGAGGTGATGAACACCCTTAACTATCATGCCATCGTTTCAAATACTATTTCAAAACAATGTAAAGGAGTACTTGTGTATTAAATTAAGGATTTGGAGATCTGTTTCAAATATTGAAGAATGTATCAATTACTTTACCTAAAAATGAGTATTTATTAAAGCATATAGTTTATCCAATTTTATCCTACTAATTTAAACGAAAATTTCGTAATTTAGATAAAGCCACAACTAATAAAATAAGTATTATTATTTTTCAACTAAGAAAATTGGTAAAAATAAAATGAAATTTGGCTACCAATGTATACCGTTTCTTTTTCTGGAACAACGATTATTTCGGCATTTCTATTTTTGGATAAAGGTAATATGAAATAAAAATAAAGAATTTAAATTAATTAATTCACTTTTATTAGGTTTTGAATCTTAATTAATTCAAGGAATAAACATTGAATTTTTTGGGTGATTTTGTAATTAATTTATTCTCTTTTAATTTTGACTTTTATTACATTTATTAATTTTTAGCTATTTTTAAATTAATAGTAAATAAAATAAAATAAATTGTATTTATTATAGTAAAAATATTGAATTTACTTAAGCCAGGTACAAGAAAATATGTTTCTATATTCGAAACCAATTAATTATATCATAAATAAAAAAATGGAATCCCCAAACATAAGGTACTAAAAAATAGTTGAATAAAAAGATTGTTACGACTATAGCCCTTGATAAATTTACCAAAGATGGATAATCGTTTCGTCTAGCCTACTCTTCTTTTCTTCTGCCTATGTTGCTTTACAAGTATAATCTTTGTAACTTCATAGGACTTGATCAGCTCAGGTTGCAATTTCTACCTTACTAATAGTTTAGCAAATTCTTTGTTGTTATTATTATTTTTTTGACAGAAAAACTGAAAGGATGCCATTAATAGATAAAAATTACATGATTGCATGCAATACACGTGTTACTTTATAACTGTCCCCAACCGTCGGTGACTACCCCCTAATAAAGGAAAAGCAGAAAACAACTTACTAGATGCCTAAAAAATTGAAACAGTCACATTAACAAATCCAGCAGTCATCCAAGAAAACCCAATTGCGAAAATGAAAAAATTGCAGTCCAAACTCGCTGCCATCCCTCTCCGTTTGCTCTACTGCCATCGTCTATCTCCAACAACTTATTACTGTTACTGTCCACAATGGAACCTTGTAGAACTTGAAACCGTCGGAGTCCTTGAGACCCACTTCCGCCGACCCATTTCATCCTCAAATCAGAAACCTTCTGTCTTCTTCGGCCATCGCTTCTGCTCTCCACAATCCAAATCCTCGACGATGCCCATTATTTTCCTTCCTCCGCGATCGTATGCGCCGCACGGTTCATCGATCTGCCCACAAAACGACAGGTAAAACTCTCAAATCTTTAGGCCCTATCTTTTATTTCTTTAATAATTGTTGAAAGCCGCATCAAAATTGCATTTAACTTCATTTAGTCCTGATGGAGTCCATGTACTATCATTCTGACATATATTTAATGAAATCACCAACTCTGTGAAGGTACTCTCTGTATAATATGCTTTAATAAGCGTAACCAAACCTATTAAGCTCTATTTTTCACCTTGATGGTAAACCTTATTTCTGTAATGCCAAACCGCCCAGAACACAATAATTAACCATTTGCATTGCTCCTCTCTTGTACAAACAAAACATATTTGCTAACCATGTTTTCCAACTTTGCCCTTGAATGCTGGGGGAGACATCAATCCCCACTCCTTGCAGGACACTTCTGATAAACATGCAGTCCCGAAAGGTGTGGCTCACCGATTCCTCCAATGTACTACAGAGAGGGCAAATATTCACCACCTGCAATTTCCTCACTTGTAAATTGTCAAATGGTGGGATATAGTTATTAGCGATTTTCCATGTTGTAATTTTAATTTTGCTTGCAACTTGTAACTTACATAATTTGTTGCAAAAATTCTGTAATAGCGTAGCTTGTTGTGTCACTTCCCCCTTGCGTTGTTGTTACATCTTCATTAAGCAGCCACTTGTATCCACTTTTTTGTCAAAAACATTACATCGTATAAATTGTGGGATGGCTTTTAAAATTGCTTTAATAAAGACTTCTTTACCTCCAAGTGACAACTGGCGCATACTCCAAATTTCAATGCATTATCTGAATCTATCTCTAAAACTCGTAAACACCTCCTCCTTTCGTCTTCCAATCATAGCCGGTAGGCTTAGGTATTTTTTTGGGTTACTAGAGACCCTTACCCCGATAGATGTCCCAATATGATCCCTTCTGATGCTCGGCACATTACTACTAAAAAATATCAACGACTTTTCAAAATTGATCAATTGACCCAATACCCCTTCATATTCGGTTACTATTATTTAATAGCATTTGCACCTTCCACACTTGCTTCCCCAAACAAAATGCTATCAACTACAAAAAAGTAGATGAGTTAATGATAGCCCACTTCTCCCTACTCTTACACCTCTGATGATTCCTTCAGTTTTTCCTCCGCACAAATCAGAAAAAAAATATGGACTGAGTGTATTTCCCTATCTCAAAACCCTTGAAGGTTTGAATTTTTCCCCTTGCACCCCATTGAACAAACCTGAATATTCCACCGGTCGAGCACACTCCATTACTAAGTATAACCAATAGTCACAAAATCCCATGCGTTTCATAACTTGTTCAATGAAATTCCATTCCACTCTATCATAGGCTTTACTTACGTCTAATTTAAAAAAAAAAGTGACCCCATGCCCCATCTCTTTTCTGTTTCAGTGATTGTAGCACCTCATATGCAATTAGCTCATTATCTGTAATTTGCCTTCCAGGTACAAATGTTGCTTGTGCCTCATCAATACATTTATCAAACACTGTTCTAAATCTATTAACTGCCACTTTGGATATAATTTTATACAACACATTGTATAGACTAATCAACCTGAATTGCGACATACAGGTTGGTGAACTCACTTTTGGGATAAGCACTATACTAGTACTGTTGATAATGCCAATCTCCTTTCTCCTATTCAGAACGTCTAAGCAATATCTAGTTATCTCATCACCCACAATGTGCCAATATTTTTGATAAAAAAAGTGCAGGATATCCGTCCATACCTGATGCCTTTAAAGGTGTTATACTCTTTACTGTTTCCCTCACTTCTTTGAGTTTAAACTTTTCAACTAACTCAATGTTCATATCCTCCTGAATGCAATTCGTTATCCCCGACAATACTCTATCATTACTCCTCGTGTCTGAAGTTGTGAACAGCTCCTTGAAATATTCATTTGCCACTCTTGCCTTCTCCTCCTCTCCAACGACCCATTCCTCATTCAGCCCTTTTAGTATTTTCACAGTATTCCTTTTTTTTTTTTTTTGGTTTGCAAGATTATGAAAAAAGGATGTATTTCTATCTCCAAACTGAAGTCAGTTCGCCCTTGCTCGCTGTTCCCAAAACATCATTTCTTTATCAGCTTCCAAATTTAGAGCCAACTTGACCTTTTCTATCTCTACCATTATTTCATCATCTAGGTCAACTGTGCTCAAGTTAACCAATCTTATATTTAACATTGTTGACGCCTTCCTCTTACTGGCAGTAATTTGTCCCAATTCATCTTTAAGAAGATCTCCTAATTTACCCAACTTCGAAGGAACATCATTCGAAATCCCCTCCCAAAAACTCCTTAATTCGCGCTGTTCACACTCATCCTCCATGACTCAATTTGCATTAAATCTAAATCCCTCTTCCCCCTCGCCTTGTGCCCTCTACAATCAATCCCCAAATCTACCAAAATCGGACAATGATATGATATAGCATGCGTCAAATGTTTTAAATAATACCCTGGGAAACTCTCCCACCATGTCGAATTTGCCACCCCTCTGTCAATTCTCTCACAAACGTTATTTTCTAGCAACCGACCTCTCTTTCATATGAACCATCTCCTAAAAAACCCAAATCGCTAATATCACAATCCTCCAACACTTCTCTGAAACGAGCTATGTTTCTTTCATTCCGCAATCAACCCCCCCTTTTTCTCAAATGAGAACATAATCTCATTAAAGTCTCCCACGACCATTCATGGCAAATCTCAATAATTCCCCAACCTCCTTAAAAGTTCCCACGATTCTCTTTTTTTGTGTTCCTCCGGTGCGCCATAGAACCCTATAAACCTCCACAATGGCATACCCTCTTCTTCCTTTACCTCCACATCAATATGATTAGTTGAAAAGCTTCTTAATTACAACACATACTCCCCTTTCCAACCAATTAACAAACCCCTTTTTAACCCATACGCTCCCACATCAATAACGTTAGCAAAATCACACTTTTCCATTCTTTTTTCATTCAACTTTGTTTCAATTTGAAACAAAATATGGGGTTGTACATGCCTCACCTTGTTTCTAAGGCAATTAACCGTCCGTGGATGTCCCAATCCACGAACGTTCCAATTTAAGATTTTCATTGCTCCCGGTCGGCTCGCTTGCCAGTAGCCGCCGATCTCTTATTGAATTCAATCAGTAAGCCAATAACACCAGACCCGTTTGATTGTTCTTCCATTATTATTTGTCTCTTCTTCCCTTCACAATTTTCAAGTGGCTTATTCTCCATTATAGACTCTCTCTAACCCAGTTTCCACACACCTTGAATAATCAGACCTCATTTTTTTTCCCCATTATTCTGATCATCCATATCTATGCTATGGGAATTAATACCTTCTTGAAATCCCTTCGAACCATCCTCCCCCAACCACCTACTTCCAATTGAAACTTCTTTCCGTGACGATACCCTTAAAGATACGTCCCAGCCAAAATTTACTTCTTGAATCTCGATTGTCATCCTTATAGATAAAAAACCTTCCCTATGCCCTAACTTTCCACATAAAAAAATAGAAAAGTGTTAATATTTCATATTGGAAGTAAGCATATCCCTCTCACCTTTGTCCCAATGCCAACTTTTTCTTGCGCTTCACGACTAATCGTACATCAATTTTGGTTCTAAAACACATATATCTCTGTTTCCCACTCGTAATCAAAGCAACATCATACGGGATGAAATGCCCAATAAAATCACCTAATTGACGTGCCAGTCCCTCCGGTATAACCCCAAACGGTAGATTATGGACCTGAGCCCAGAAATTAGTATAAACCAATGGAACTTTCAGTGGGTCTTCCCTACTATTCAGCCGATGGAAAACAATAAGGTGTCTATTGAACGACCAAGGTATACCATCCAAAACCCTTTTTATATCTACCTCATAGAAAAAAGCGGAATAAATACCTTTTTTCCTCTATATCCGTGATTGTAACTCCCCCCCAACAGATGCCAAAAATTAGCCAAAGTTCTTTTCAGAGAGGGAAAGTGAACCACACACTACGTTAAAGCTTTTCCTACCAAGCAAAATTGATAGTCATCTTCTATTTGAATCGGATCTTTTTCACAAGGAATCGGTTCCTCCATTTCATCATCAAGACTTAGATTTGCAAGTTATGCCTCCATCATTAATGAAAATCCCAAACCAGCCACAACGCAATTTCCAACCCTAAAACCCTAAGATAAGAGAACGTGCCTTTAGTAGACGATAAAGAAAGAGACGTGCTAAAACTCTTAGCAGGCGAAAGAACTTATTATATTTACACATGACAATATTATATAATGACAAATGGCAAAATTATTAAATATGTCACGGAAGAATGTTTTCTTATATTGAAACATCAAATTGCTATCAATTACTACAATAAATTTAATTTTTATGTATTATAAATTACATAATATATAAAAATAATATAATATAAAATATATAAATTTAAAAAAACAGGTCGAGTTGGACCAAGCTCAAACTATTAATATTCAAACCTCACCGTATTTTAAATAAGCTTAATTTTTTTACCCAAATTTATTTTTTAATTTTAATATTTTTGTTCAAATCTTTTCAAATTTTGAATAAACTTTCAAAGTTAAACGAATACTTGAACATATGAACACGTTTAGTTGCGACTTACAGTTATCTAAACTAATGAGTATGGTTGAGACGTAGCTTTTGTTTTCAGGCGGGCAGGCTGATGAGAAACTGGGCTTTGAATTGGTTAATGTCAAGGCCCAGAAAGAAAATAATCCAAAAGTAAACTGCTTTGACAGACATAGGGAGTTGGGAGGTCCCAAACATCTGGGTAGGAACTGGAATGACGTGGCTAGTTTGTTTAGCAGAAACCATGAATGCCTCTTCTTTCAATTATCTCATCTCACTCAGCACTTTCTGGTCGCTGCTTTGTAACTCCTTTCTACGATCATGGAATTGGGTCTTCCTTTGTTCCCGGGAATCAAATTCCCAACCTCCAGAAATACTGTTTTGGCCCGAAGTTCTCCTAATAACCTTCCTCAGTTTTCTTCCAATGCATCGTCCTCCACCTCCATCTCTGTCAAGCCTCCTACTAGAACTGTCCCAGGTATTTCTTGCATTATATACCCTTTTCTTATGCACCAAACTGAACTCCCATTTCTGTTATGGAAGTAAAAGTGAACAACTTGTATTGCAGGGAAGCCAGAGGCTGATGTTGTTGTGATTGGGAGTGGTATTGGCGGACTGTGTTGCGCGGGGCTTCTAGCTAGATACAACCAGGATGTGCTTGTGTTGGAAAGTCATGATCTGCCTGGAGGTGCTGCCCATTCTTTTGAGATTAAAGGCTATAAATTTGACTCTGGTCCATCTTTGTTCTCTGGTTTTCAGTCTAGAGGTCCTCAGGCCAATCCTCTTGCACAGGTCTTTGCTACATCATCTTTTCACCTTCACCATTTTACACTTTTGATTTCTCTGGTTGGATTGGAATCACCATTCCTTTATCTTTGAGTTGCAGGTCCTAGATGCATTGGGTGAGTCAATTCCATGTGCAAAATATGACTCTTGGATGGTTTACATTCCTGAAGCTGAATTCTTATCACGCATAGGCCCAACTGAATTTCTGAAGGTGGACTGCCATTGTTAGATTTGTTCAATTTTATGCCTTTTCATACTTCAATTAATATGTAATTTTTATATTACTCTGCATTCATACTGTTACACCCATTTCTTTTAAGAGTAGAAGGCATCAAATAAACTGTTTATACAGATATTGCTCTATCATGCAAAGACTTAAATACGGTTGTCAAACAAGAGCTAGATAAACTTGTATGCAACCAGTGTAAGAACATGCCAGGATGTTACTATCCAGCAAGAGCTAGAAGATGACCACATTTAAATACTCGTGCTTATTATCCTGACTATTTTTATTTTCCAGGACCTTGAAAAGTATGCTAGTCAGAACGCCGTGCAAGAATGGAAAAAACTTCTGGTGAGTACCGTTATTTTTACTTATCATTATTTTACCCTCTAAAGAACTGCCTCAAACATATAATTGATACCAAACTGTGTAGGATATTTGGATTAAGAGACCTGTACTTTCATTTTCTTTTTAAAACTTGCTAGTATTTCTCAAATTCAGAATGCAATTTGGCTGCAGGAAGCAATACTTCCATTATCAGCCGCTGCAATGGCACTGCCTCCTTTATCAATCAGAGGAGATTTGGGAGTTATTTCAACTGCTGCAGCTAGATATGCCCCTTCTTTGTTGAAATCATTTGTAGAAATGGGACCGCAGGGAGCTTTTGGTGCTCCTAAGCTTTTACGACCCTTCTCGGAAATCATGGATTCTTTGGAGCTGAGAGACCCTTTTATTAGGAATTGGGTGGACCTTTTAGCTTTCTTGCTTGCTGGGGTGAAATCCAATGGTATACTCTCAGCAGAGATGGTAACTATAAGGATATCCAAGTGTTTCTTTTCATGCTTATAAGGTGAAATGCTATGAATATACATACACTACTTTGAAACTTAACATTGTCAAGTTTTACTTCCAATTTTTCAGGTTTATATGTTTGCAGAATGGTACAAACCTGGTTGTACTCTAGAGTATCCACTTAATGGAAGTGGAGCCATTATTGACGCTCTTGTTCGAGGAATACAAAAGTTTGGAGGACGGATATCTCTAGGAAGTCATGTGGAAAAGATCGTCGTTGAGAACGGTAAGGCTACCGGAGTTAAGCTGAAAGGTGGTCAGGTAAATATATAGTCTGAACATAGACAATTGACTTAAGCAAATGTTGTCTGCTTGAAATGCTATTGACTGAAAAAAAATGTATATGCTGCAGTTTATACGTGCTAAAATGGCTGTTGTGAGCAATGCATCCATGTGGGATACTTTAAACCTGCTACCGAAGGATCAACTTCCAAAGTCATACATAGACAGGGTTAAAACAACACCACAATGTGAATCATTCATGCATCTCCATCTAGGCTTTGATGCTGAGGTACCAAAATATTAGTAACTGGTAACTCAGTTTTCTAATTACTCAAATGTTGTGCATCTATATATGTTATTGACGTCTTTTTAAGCACCATAATGAGCAGGATGTACGTGAGGATTTGGGGATTCATCATATTGTTGTTAATGAATGGGAAAGAGGAGTTGATGCTGATCAGAATGTTGTTTTAATATCTGTACCTAGTGTACTTAGTCCGAATCTTGCACCACCAGGGAAGCATGTTTTGCACGCTTATACACCAGGAACTGAACCATTTGAATTGTGGGAGGGACTCGATCGTAGAAGTGCAGAATACAAAAAGCTTAAAGCTGAACGATCAGAGGTAAATTATATTTGCTTTCTAATGTTTTTGACAAAGCCATAGCTTGAAAACTCAAAGTTCAAAAGTTAATGCTTCATAAACCAGGTAATGTGGAAAGCTGTTGAACGAGCACTTGGCTCTGGTTTCAACCGTGATAAGTGTGAGGTGAAACTGGTTGGAACTCCGTTGACACATCAAAGGTTTTTACGAAGGAGCAGAGGAACTTATGGACCAGCTATTCAAGCTGGTCAAGGCACTTTTCCAGGACATTCGACCCCCATTCCGCAGCTTTATTGTTGCGGAGATTCTACTTTTCCTGGCATTGGAGTCCCTGCAGTTGCTGCTAGTGGTGCCATTGTTGCCAATTCTCTGGTCTCAGTTTCTCAACACTCCCAACTTCTTGATGCCATTGGAATTTGAATGCAATGGGTGACTTCATCTTATTTTCGTATAAATTCTTTTACCATTTTGAATTTTGACTATAACCCTACTCATTAATGTAAATTAGAGTTACTTTGGTGGGATAATTCCAAATTCTATATAATTGGAATCAATATAGAAAGAAACCCAAATATTTTTTCTTGTAATTTATAACCAAAATCAAAACCCATATCGCATTTGAATCTCTTAATTATTAGTTTACCTATCCAAATGCAAAGTATAAACTATACTTTAACTCAGTTAATTCATGTAAACATGCATGCAAATTTAGAATCTCAATTTCTGCAAACACAAACCCATTTTTTATTCTCATACAAGCTTTGACTTTGGTTAAATTACTTTGAGCATGCGAAAAGTGAGTGGATCTTCATAGATATGGTGGAGGCTGAAATGCAATGCGTGTTTGGCACTGTACATCATGATGTAACTTGACTTGGATGGAAATATGGACAATGTAGCTTACAATAGGTAACATATTATATCGAGTCAAAGCAATTAAAGCTTAAGAATTGTATTTATTCATCATCCTTACATAATAGACTTCCATTAATCATATTCACTACTCTAATTTGAAAATTTTATAATTTTGTTGCATCTTGAAGATATTATAAAAAGCTAATGGTTAAAAGCTCTATGTTAGCATTTGAGGTTAAAGGTTCAAGTCTTTGCAATGACATCCCCTCTCTCAATTTGTAATATACCAAATAATAATAATAATAATAATAAAAGCATTATGAGAAATTACACTATCTTTAAGGTTTTAGCATAGTATAGCAAAAGTACTATTTAAGTATATAGTGAAAATCCTTGGTTAATAATCGAGTGAACTCTTGGATCACTTATAACCTTTCATTATAATATTGTTTTCATTTTTCTTATTTTGTTTTTCTAATTATTTTTTCTAATAATATTCTTTGGTTACAAATCGCATCCTATGTATTTTTCTAACAATCTTAAGACTTCAATATGAATTTTTTCTAAGATTTCAATTTAAGATTATATGGTGAACAAAGAAAATAACAACATTTTATCACTATAATACATGCTTTAAAATCTTTTGGGTAAATACTGCAAGGATACTAGGGAGAATTATTCAGGATTGAAGGCTCATTCTAAATTAAAAACTCAATTATCACTTTACTCGAATTAAGAATTATTAACACCATCGATTTTATTTTGAATTTAATTACAAGAGTCTAAATTCACAACTTAATTACCACTCTACTTATATTAACACTATTAATTTCATTTTGAAATTGAATTTAAACAGGTGAGCTAACTATAAAATGCAACTATCAATCAAATCTTTCAACAAGTTTAAGGTGATGATTAATTGAGCCGCTTAATGGTTATCGAACAGTACGTTAACTCGAATTATTACACAATTTCACATCTTAAAGTTTAACCAATCTCTTGAATCAAATTAAAACCTAAAATTTGCTACTAGATTTCAACTCTCGATTCATTCACACTTGGCAAGATTTAATCAACTTAATCTCATTCAAGATCGATCTCTTTTTTTCTTGATCTAAATTTATACGTTAGGTTGTCAATCTAACACGTTAAAGCATATTGATTTTAAACAAACAATTGCATAATTCCTCCAATTAACATATATCTTATTTTATACAACCACTAAGCATCACAATTGACTATCTAAGAATGATTACCCAAGGGAAACAAAATCACATCAATTCCAATAGAAATCATGGTTTTATGTATGCATAAATAATAGTTTAAACATTATAGTGCAGCAGAAAAGATTGAAAATAAATACCTCTAGTCATTGCTTGAATCAAATGCCAAAATCTAAATGTTGTTACACCACTTTCGAGCACGCCAAACCATCGACAAGGTTGTCGAATTTAGCCGTGCGAAAAATTGAATACCGTCAAAGTCTTCTAAGCACTTTAAAATCTCACTAGATGGAATATTTTCAGAAATTTGTTTTTGGTACTTAGGGACCTTATGCAAGTGATATTTATAGTGGTGGTTCCCTATCAAAAACCACCAATTACATGCCCCACCATCACACAAACAACATGGAAGTGGAGGGCAACAAAAATGGGAAACGTGGGAATAACCCCACAAACCAAATGCACGTCCAACATTCTCCCACTTAGTTTGTATCGCCCATGAATAATTAAAGTCAAAACATAATACACGATTCATGGCGATATTTTCTCTTAGAATTTGAGTAGTATCTTCCATGTATCACAATATATCATGTCTCAATACTTTACCCCATATTTATTAATGAATAAACCCAATGTTTATTCAAGGCCCAAACTTTAGTGAATTTCTCGAAATAATCAAATTAATGTGCACACAAAATATGAGAAACATCAAACTTAACATACTTTCTTTATTATCGTTCCTACAACGAAAATTTACAAGGCGGGAACAAGTCCCATATTGCCAACATGATCCTTAAATTTGTGTGGTGGCATGCCTTTAGTCAAAGGATCAACTAACATCTACTCAGTGTTAATGTGCTCAATGACCACTTTCTTTTCTTTAACACGTTCCCTTATGGTTAAATACTTAATGTCGATATGTTTACTTTGATTTCGACTTTTGTTATTTTTAGCCATAAAGACAGCAGCTGCATTGTCACAATATATCATCAACGGTTGATCTGTCATAATACGGTGTAGCATATTTAACTAGTTTTCATACTTCAAGAGCTTGAATACAAGCATTTTTATTATGTTTTAGTTAAGTTTTCCATATTTGCTTTGAATTCAATAAAAAGTGTATTTTAAGTATTTTTATGACCTTAGGGGTCGAATGGGGCCTAAGGGTGAGCTAACATACTTAGTGAGTGTGCAGGACACCATTCCAAGGCATAGGAACTCAAGGCTGGTCACCGTGTTGTAACACGAGAAGCTTAATGTCGCAACATAGGGAGCAGAATACAAGAATTTCAAGTTTGCCTTTGATGTCGCGACACAACCATTAGATGTCGCAACATACCCCTGAAGCCAAGCTTGAACTAGGCATACTGCCTTCAGTGTCGCGATATATGCACTAGGGTGTTACGACACCGACCCTATACGGGAACAATTACGAGCAATGGGTGTTTTGGTCCGCACAATGAAAATTAACACGAAAACATTAGCTAACTTAGGTTGAGGACGACGGTCAACCCTAACTCCATAAATAAGCTTTTCAAACACTTATTTAGGGGCAGCTTTTCATATTATAAGTTTTTCTTTGTAATTTTAGTTTTAGTTTTCCTTCTTTTAGCCTTTAGGTTTATTTTCAGTTCTTTTCTGTTCGTGTTCTTCGGAGGACTTGCTTTGTAAACGCAATCAAACGTTTGAGGATTATTGCACTTCATCAATCAAATACAAATATGATTCTCTAAACTCTATTCTTGATTTATTCTTCAGCATATCTTTATTATCAAGTTTATTATGTTTATGGATTCCACAAGGAACTAATCCTCTTATGAGGGATTAGTGAGTGGAAGTGTAATTAACTAATTGTTATGTAGGGTTTTCTTAGCGGATCAACTGTTTGGGAGAAGAAGAACTTAAACCCTAGGCTTGACGACCTTAGAAAGTCATTTAGGTGGGAATTAACCCAAAATTGGTATGGCCCTTCCATAAACACCTTAGCCCTGAACTGGTCTGGACTGTGAGGTCGAGAGATAAGTAGTTCTTATCGACTCGTTAGTTTAATAGAAGATTGAGAGATCATTCTAAAGTAACGACTAGTTGATTGAATAGAAACCCAAAATAAGAATTAGTTATGACCACCAAAGCGAGCTAATAACTCATGTCTAGATTTGATTAAGTTTAGAAATTAGTGATCCGAAGTCCATTTTATTTATGCAGTTTTTTATTTCTTTATTTATAACAATCTAAAATTCATTTCTTTATGTTCTATTGTAATATAATTTATTTAAATTACTAATTAATTCTATTTGCATTTAGGTTAACTTTAGTTTAGTACTCACTGCCCTTAGGTATGATCCTCAGAGTACTTACCTATTTCGTTGTAAAACTATATTACAACCTGACCCATATACTTACGGACACCGCCTCAATTTCATATCTTTAGTTGCAGTATTTACACTCTGGACGTTAGTACGTCCGGAGGCAGTTAATGGCCTAAAAAGAAAATCCACAAGTCTAAGCCCATATATGAAAATATTCAACCATACTCCATGTAAGGTAGCCTTAAAACATGAAATAAACTCAACCTTCATAGTAGAAGTAACAATTAAAGTTTGCTTGACACTCTTCCAAGATATATCTCCGCCAGCAAACATAAATATGTAACTTGATGTTGATTTACGTGAATCAACACAATCGGCAAAGTCTAAATCGAAGTAGCCAATCACCTTCAAATTGTCTGATCGTTTGTATGTAAACATGTAGCCCTTTGTCCCTTTAAGATATCTCAAAACTTTCTTTGCAGCTCTCCAATGGTCAATACCTGGAGTACTTTGATATATTCCCAACATTCCAACTGCAAATGCAATGTCAAGTCTTGTGCAGACTTTAGCATACATCAAACTTCCAACAATAGAAGCATATGGAATGTTTTTCATTTGCCCCCTCTCAAATTCATTCTTCGGGTGCTGGTTCAAATTAAACTTATCACCTTTTATGATAGAAGCAATACTCGGTAAACAATCTTTCATCCGAAACCTTTCTAAAACTTTGTTGATATAGGTTTCTTGAGATAGACTTAAGATACCGCGATATCACGATAAATCTTAATGCCAATGACATAAGACGCACCACCCATATCTTTCATATCAAAATTTTTAGAAAAAAATTGTTTCACTTCACGTAGCATACCCTTGTAATTTGTTGCAAGTAAAATGTCGTCCACATATAGAATAAGGAAACATATTTTACTCCCACTAATATTTTGGTATATGCATTGATCTATGACATTCTTAACAAAACCAAACAAAAAGATAACTTCATGGAATTTTAAATACCACTGTCGAGAGGCTTGTTTCAATCCATATATGGACTTCTTTAGCTTGCATACCAAGTGTTCACCATCACTAGAGGAGAATCCTTCAGGTTGTTTCATGTATTCCTCTTCCTCTAGGTCATCATTGAGAAAGGCGATTTTCACATCCATTTGTTGCAACTCAAGGTCAAAATGAGCTACTAATGCTAACACAAGGCACAAGGAATGTTTCTTAGATACAAGGCTAAAAGTCTCAATATAATCGATTCCTTCTCACTGAGTGAATCCTTTCGGAACAAGTCTAGCTTTATATCTTTCTATGTTTTCCATTGAGTCTCTTTTTGTTTTGAAGACCCATTTACATCCAATGGTTTTTACCCTTCAGGTAACGATACAAGATCCCAAACATTGTTACTTTCATGGAATTCATCTATGCTTTCATACATTGTATCACAATTTTGACTCTTTGCAACTCATGGCTTGTGAAAATGAGTCAAGATAATTCTCAGCTCCAATATTATAGTCAGACTCTTGCAGATAGACAATATAGTCACTAGAAATTGTTGATTTCCTTTCTCTAGTAGGTCTCCTCAATGTTGAACCAACATTTTCTTGTGGATCATGTTGTTCAACTTGTTGTTCAATAATTTCTGGATTTTCTTGACCAACTTGATCTACTAGAGTGTTTTCAGCAGCTTGTGGATTTTCATTGATTAGTTGTTCAACACCTAGTTGAGCTTGAGGGGTGTTATGTATGATAACCAATCTCTCACTTGAGGTGGAAGGTTGACTAACCGCATTCACACGTGCGCATAAAATAAATGATTTTATAAAACAATTTTAAAGCACGATTTTACTGCAAGGGTACAGGTCAGTTGTGATATTTGTAGTGTTACAATGGAACACTAGAGTATTCCAAGAATCGAACCCAACGGAGATGACGATTGAATGATAAATAGCGTACACTATAGATTCTAAGTGGCTACTGATACGATTTTATAGTACGGCAAATCATAGCAAGAAAGTTTTGCAAGAAAATTAAATATGCTAATCTAGGGACCAAATTGTAAAGTGTACAAAGCTAAGAGATAAATTAATAAATGACTAACAGTGGTTGGTTGATTTCGATGTGGTTCGCTGATCTTCAAACGAGGGACTTAAATCGCTTAAATTACTAAGCGACTCTATTTTATTTCTCAATCTCAATTTTAACAACTTAGACGAATTAATCTGATTTATCTCTCGATCTCACCAGTTAATCAGGGACTAATAAATTGGTGCACAACAAGATTACCTCTTGGTCTCACTTGTCTAGATATTCTTTTAGGGGCATCACTTCCTAAGTTTTTATGTATATTCGATTTAGTCCAATTTATTATGATTTAGTCCATTTTCTAAAAAAAATCAGCTTACCCACATCTCCATCAACCAACCTCTTTTTTAGGTTTAGCTACTCATGTTGAAAATAAAGAGAATAGGCATGGAAACGAAAGGAAAATAAAACATTAAAGTAAAGTTTAAGAAAAATATAAAAGTTTGGATTTTTATACAAGAAAACTTAAAAAACATGAAACTAAAGGCATTCAACAAGAAAACTTAAAGCAATAAATATAAAAGGAACAAACTTTAACTGATTTAAAGTAAAAGAAACTGAAATACATTAAACTAAAGCTAAAAATATCTTACAACCAAGGCATAAGGACTGAAAGTGCAAATAAACCTAAGTTATAATGATAACTAACTTAAATAACACTAAGAATAAGAAGTAAATGCAGAAAAATAAACCTTAAAACTAAGAAAGAAGAAGAGAAAATAAAAACCCTAGAAAAGTTGCAGAAAAACTAAGAGAAAACCTAGAAAAACTAAAGCTAAGAACTAAATTAATGTGTATGTCACTCCTCCTCAGCCAAAATTGGTTGTTTTAGGTGGAATGTTGATATTTTTTGTTGCCAAAATTGCCCCTACACGGGCCTTGGGTGATTGGTGGATGGGGTGGACAAAGACTACCCTTTTTGTCCAATTTTGTCTCTCTCACGATGTCATTGTCGTGATACCCAAAATAGGATATCCAATACCTTAGGCAGTTTCGAACCTTGAGGGCCTTTGAAGGTGGATATCACGATACCACTGAAGGATGGTCTCCAATCTTCAATACTGTTGGAGGTATCTCGATTCCAAGGTATGGATATCACGATATCCTTTCTTTTGGTATCATTTTCGCTCATATTCAACCTCCAACACGTCCCTACACCACTCAACCATATGTTAGGCCCCCCAATGGCACCATTGGCCAAATTACGTCACAAATTGAGTAAAAACAAGACATTTACATTTATTAACTTAAAATATAAAAATTATGAAAAACTATGAAAAAGACGTTACGTTGCTCGAGAATAATCCCCTTAAGTATACTGGGAAAGCCTAATTTTTCATATCAAATTATAGCAGATCAAACTCTCTCACACTTGACTCTTTACTTGTCCTCAAGCAAACACACTAAACATGCAAAAGAAAATATGCATTTTGGACTAAATCAGACGATTAAGTCATATAGCAGTAAAACATCAAACTCGTACGAGAACTACCTCACATGCAACTTAAGAGTGATATCTAGCTAACATGTTTATTCCAATGCAAACATAATTAGTTCACTGAGTTAAAATGTCAATAAATGTAGAGGCAATGGAAATGAACATATATACAAGTGTTATCCATCAAAATGAATTATGCAGATTGCTCATATATATTAAAAAGAATTGGTCATATTTGTTCAAACAAATGCAAGCTATTCATGAATTATTGTGTTGGTGATTTATTCGGGTCACAAAGGTCTTCTAGACTTGTAAAGTTCTGAGGCTTAGGACGGTTCGAAATTCAAACAATAGATACTCAAAACGATTTCAAGCACTAGAAACAGTTAAGCACATGACATTGTTCCTTACTCATCCCCAATTTATTTATAAGCTCATCTCCTTATTTCTCCTTCTCTCACCTACCTTATTTCTCCAAAATGTTAGAAGGTATTACGCAAGATGAGTACGTACAAAATTTATAATTGTGAATCGAAATATTTTCATTTTTTAGCTTAATTTTGATTTAGCTCTCTTTTTCTTTATTTTGCACTCTTTCGTTCACCCCTCATTTTTTTATTTTTTTTAAACATACTAATTCACATAATTCTTTCATTTTCTTTTTTCGCACACAAAGCCACCATAATGTTTCTACCTAGCCCTCAATGTCTATGGGCCCGATGTCCATTACATAGTGCATTTAAAGAATGGGACAAAGAAGGATCGAGTACTAGACTCGTTTAGGCTCGAGCCTTTGATATTAAGGCTTACAAGAAAAGGGTACTCGAGACTCAAAGATATAAGAATTAGGGGTACATAGCAACATATAATCTTTTAGGCCTAGGCTATTTCAAAAAATGTCTAAGGTCTTTCCCGAATCAATCACCTAACACCAAATCTTTTAAGCATACATCTACTTAAACAAACAATTAACAATTCAAATTATTTATCTACAAGGATCCGTATACTTTATTCATCCTATGGTATACTTTATACATTTTCATTTAGGTTATTGCCTCTAGTCTATTATACACATTAACTAATTGAACTAATTAGTCTACAATTAAGAATAAGAAATTATCTAATATCATTCAAAAATTACAAATTTGGCAATTCTATGTACTTATTCAATATGTACAACTAGTAACTTATTACCTAATTATAGTCCAAGCACCATGAAATTACACAAAATAAAAACAAAAAAAATGAAAAATATTTTTGGAATTTTTGATTTTTTTTGAAAAAGACGAAAAATTAAAATAAATGCACAAAATGGCATAAAAGCAAGAAAAATAAAACATATAAAACAATGTGCACCCCAACACTTAGACTACACATTGTCCCCAATGTGTCCCAAATATAAGAGGTTATCGGACTTCCCTAGAATGGAGCATCAGACTAGCTCGAGGGTCTACCTCCTCGTTGAAGCTCGCAATATTATGTAGTTTTTCAGGGTAATTTGCTACACAAAAAATATTGACTCAATTGACTTTTAAACGTTCTGAACTCGGTTATATGACATGTATATAGGCAACGTTATGTATATGTGTGTACCTTGAATGTTGGTACTTTGGATTTTGAATGGTATATGTTATGTACTTAAGTGGACAAATTGGTAATGTGTTAGATTATAGATAAAACACTTAGATGTCAAAGTTAATGATGATGCTAGAGTACTTGATGAATATGAATGGTATGTTTTGTGAGAGTAATGGTTAATTGCATGATTGGTTGAAAGACGATTGAGAATCTATTGAAGTTGTGTGTAGTTTAGTTGACATGAAATGTATAGATGAAAGTTACATTTTGAGGGCCATTTAGGTATGTAGTATGCGTAAGTTTGTATGTGAAAAGATGCCAAATTTTGTGATATATTGGTTGTTGATAATTAAGGTCTTTAAAATGAAATTTTGGTGTATGCTCGAATGATGTTTTCCTAGTATCGATACTTGACCTGGGTATTGATACCTATGCTCATACTTTGAAAAGTTTACAGTTTAGTCCTTATTTATGCTCGTGTCAACTTAAGAGTTTTCTTAAGCTCAATTGAGTTTCAATTTTGTTTGTATACTGTAATGTGCATGCAATTATGATCAGAATCGATGATTGAATGAATTGTTATTAAGAGTTAAATGTGATTAGCTCTGGTAATAGAAGTAACATCCCGTAGCTTGGATCCAACGACCAGGCCGGGTGAGGGGTGTTACATCTTGAAAAGTGATTCCAGCATTTAAGAAGTGACCCTCTCGACTCAACAATGTTTGTATAGTCTCTTTTTGGTCCCATGGCATGTACCTAAGGGGTGTTTTGGTTTAATGTCATAAATGGTTAAATATGTATGTGTAATGATCATGTGATTTGGTTAATGTTTAGAGTATAAAAGAAGTGTTAATGTTGAACATGGTATTTTAGGCTTGTTTTTATAGGGAATGACTGAAATTGAGGTATTGAGATTAGCATATATGTGGCTGATAATGTTTTGGTGTTCATTTAGGTACCAATTTGAAGTTGTTGAGTTGCAGGGATCACGTCGCAATGAGAATTAGTTTAGGGCTCACGTTGCGACAATGTAGCTTCAAGGTCACAACGAACCAAAACAGTGAGTCACGTCATGATGAGGATATCCTGAAGCCGTGACATCGACTCGAAACTTTTTATTCTTTACAAATTGGTCCAATTTCGATCTCAATTTAGAAAAAAAGCTTTCATAAGCTCGTATAAGCCTCGAAATGGATAACGTATCGTATTATATGCATGAATCATTTTGTTTTAAATGTATAATAATGTTGAATTGGATGTTACTGATTGTAGTTGCTCCGGCAACGAATGTAGTACCCTATAGCTCGGACCTGGTGATCGGGTCAGGTATAAGGGTGTTACAGAATATCACAATTTCTTTGACACGCTATCCCTATGATTTGAACCCACGATATAGGTCTTTAAGATGAGCATCCAAGCCACTAAGCCATGAACTAGAGTTGTATTCAAATGAAAGTAATTAAGGATATTGGAAAGTTAGTTCATTTTTTACTGCAAAATTGCATGCTTGATACTACCACCACCGTTACTTCCGTCATGCAACAGGCAAATCACTTGCTTACATTAATTTAGAAGTAAAAATTCTAAAAAAAAATAGATAAAAGTAACAATGTTTTCAAATAAAATTATTAATTATTAATAAACTTGATAATAGAAACATGAATTTTTAAAAATATTATACAACTAATTAAATTTGTAAATAAATAAATTTAAAAACTTTTACATTCATATTTCAAAGGTAAAAGTACTAGGGAAATCCTTATACTTAGGGGTGGATTGCATTTCGACCCCTCTACAAAAAATGGATAAGTTAGCCTTTATACATTTTGAAACATGCAAATTAGCCCATTCGTTAAATTTTATCTGTGATGTGACACATTAATCTAAATAGTTAATTATTAATTTGGTCCTTGAACTATAACTAAAATATCATTTTAATTTTCTAAAAAAAAATTCTTAACAATAATTCTAAAAAATTAATTATTATTTTTTTTACAAATCTGGGCAAAAAAACATTTTTAAAATAATTAAAAAATATTTTTTTTACAAAGCTGAAAATATTAACAAAAAAACTCATTGTATTGCTTCATATTGTTGGTTGTTCAACTGCTGTTAGGTTTTTAATCTTTTCACATTCTTTCACCTTCTCCTATAGCCAAGTCTCCACAATGTGTCACGGAAGAAGGTTGAAACCTTGTTTTCTTTAGTTTTTTTACTTCTCTTGGAAACCCAAATAGCAATTTCAAGTCTTTAAATCCAAAACCTTAAATCAATTTTGAAAACATTTATTGGATTATTTAGATTGGGGCTTTATTACAGCTGAGAAGAACAACATAAATAATTTATTTAAATTAATAAATTTCGTAAAACATAAACATATTTTTCCAAATAAAAGAATTTCACAATCCATAATCATTCAATCTCTCGTGTTTACCTGCTTTTTGGTGAGTATGAGGTGGCTGGTTTTTAATTTCTTTTCCTATTTTAAAATTTTAGATATTTAATTTTAAAGTTAGTTCAAATGATATGTTTATAAATTCTTTTATATTTATTCTTGAATAATTTTTAAGATATATGTTTGATAGATTCCAAAAATAATTAAAATATCTTCAAAAATATATTTATATTCTTGAATCTATAAAATTATTCTTTTTATCCAAATAACACCATACAAACGCATTGTGGCAAATGAAAAAGGGCCTAATGCATTGCGTTGAATAAAAGAATCTAAAAAAGAAATAACTTTAAAAGATATTTTTTTCTAATAAATTGAGTATATATGCTAAAACTAAATTCTAGTGTAAATATGTAAATTGTTTTAAATATGTCATCTAAAAATAAAATTATTCTCCTTATCTATAAAAGTAAAGTAAATAAAATTTAAATATAATCAAAATATATCTTAAAAATGGATTCCAAAATAAATATAATATTAGCTTTTATCCATACAATGCACATATACAAATAACTCATATTATTTACAATTAAAAAATATTAATTAGAATAAAAATAATTTATAAAATTAAAACAAATACAACATATATTTAATATCAATATATCAATGCAATCACTTAAATATTATTAGTAAATAATAGAACCAAATCATTTATGAATTAAATTTAAAATTATTTTTATTTATTTGTTTTTTAGGGTATGTAATAGTAAAAAGGTAAATTTAAAGAATTGAATTTTTCTATATTATTTTTAAAGTGAAAGTAAATCCGGCAAAATAAGGGAAATAGGCCGATTTAAATGGAAAGCGTGTCCAACTGCGCGAGCTTTCTGTACAAGTGTCAGGAAAGCGCGCCTAGTTGGACGCGCTTTCCCTTAACGGTAAAAAAACAACGGTTTTTTTAATGTTGCCGCCCCAACGGTAAAAAAAAAATCAAACGGTAAGTTTTTTTACCCTATAAATACCCCCCAAATTTCATTTTTTTCATTCACGTCCTTCTCTCAACTCTCTCAAACTCTCTCAAATCTCTCAACTCTCTCGTGTTAATTTTTTTGATATTTTCATTTAAAAATATTATTTTTTAATTATCAAGTTTTTATTCGTTCAAATTGATTTCTCATGAATGGTTGCCTCTCTAATCCGCTTAGATGACAGGCATATTTTCACCACCCAAGCAATAATGGTAAGACGAAAATTTAAATTTCGTTAATTTCAATAATATTAATTTTTTTTAATTTGAAATTATTTTTATTATGTAAATAGGCGGATGATCGTGTTCTGGAGGGCTTCATTCATAATATGGGAAAGCCTGCGATCCTTGAAATTCATGGCCACTTGCAAGCGGCTAGATTCTTACATGCATCTCGCATGTCCGTGGGCTGCAAACTCAATTTGGCACCAATCAACACATTGGTGGAAAGATGGAGGCTCGAAACACACACTTTCCACCTTCCATGCGGCGAATGTACAATCACACTCGAAGATGTAGTGTTACAACTCGGTCTGCCGGTGGATGGGCCAGTCATCATGGGATTAGCGGTCGTTCTGGGCAAAGTGGGCCTCTGTCAATCACTGTTGGGGAGGGTCCCAAACAAGTTCGAAGGTGATTGGATATCGATGAACTGGTTGAAAGATAATTTCGACGAGCTCCCTAAAGACCTTGAAGACCGAACAGAGGAGGTCATAGAACAATACGCCCGAGTATATATCATGATATTAATCGGGGGCATTTTAGTGCCCAACAAATCTCAAAATTTGGTACATGTAAGGTAGCTACTACATCTAGTGGACTTCAATAAGTGCGAAAAACTAAGTTTGGAATTTGCAGTATTTCCACGTTATACCGGAAGATGTGTCGCAACCACGGTACCGAGTGCAGCGTCGATCGATGGTTACCTGCTCCTGCTATAGTCGTGGGTCTGGTGGCAACTACCGTTTCTATGTCCCAAGGTGATCGACCCATACATATTCTTGTTGCTAACGAGGTAAACACCATTTATTAACAAATATGTAGTATGTACAGTAAATTTTTTTTTATTATACGTTTCGACTAACGTATCGCTTGTACAGGTGGAACTATGGGCCAAGCTACATGGGACTTCCTGAGGAGCTAAAAAATATTAGGCTGTTGTTAGACCAACGCTTGGAAACCAATGTTAGTTATTTATTCTTTCGAACCTATATTAATTATGTAATTATTCGTAAAAGAAAATTCATACATAACGATATTTCCAATTTTGCTTTTCAGTTTGAATGGATATCGTACGCTGACACCGATGTTATATCTTGCATCCCGCTGGAAGTGTTGGACAATTGGCAGATGTGGGATGCCAAGGTGCCGTTGGTAGTGTAGACGATGGTGGAAATGCACGAATCAGACCAGGTGTTGCGGCAGTTCAGGTGGAGGCAACAAATTTCGCCGCCATTGTGGAACCTGAAAGAGCTGCAAAATGTGAACATGCAGGGGAATAACAACAACGACTAGGCAGTACGGCACGAGGAGCACATCAAGGCATGGGATCGTAAGATACAATCCTTACCTGTTCGCAAGCCATTTTTCTCAGCGGACATAGTGGCAGCCGATGATTACTTGGCATAGTTTAGAACTGTCGGCAAGCCGTATCTGCTACCACCGAAGGTGAAGAGTAGGTAAATTCAGTTGAAGAGGCAACGTCGATCGCCATGGCAGCATAAGAGGGGACGCAGTCACACGACGGGTTCGTCATCTACTCTGGCAGAAGATGCGTCACCTGTGGCTGCACAATATCCGAGTCAGTTCGATCCACTTATTCTTGTTCAATTAAGTAACCTTATGTTTTTTTCACAAGCACTACGACACTACGGACCATCGTCGCACGTGGTCGGTTCTTCTATTCCTGCAGGTACATATTTCGTGACATCGACGTCCCCTGCATACTACACCCTCATGCAGATGTCGATGTCAAACCTCATGTCGAGATAGACGCTAACGTATACATCGCCACCAATGAATATACCGATACAGATGCCCATGCAGCAGTCGATGACGATGTTAATGCCCGATACCTTTTCAACGTACCTTAGATTTAGGGCACCTTATGGTTACACGCCTATAGTGACCTAAACACTGCGTGCATTACTATTTTAGGGGGTAGCTCATTATCTCAACCACTGGACACAGGAGTGGCGGATACACGATAGTAAACGAGGAAGATGCAATAATCGATCATGGAGGAAGATGATGATGCTGCCAATCCTGAATATACGATTGACTAGGGGGCTGTGCTAGGTACATATTCAGGCGATGATGATGACGAGGAGGAAGTCTACAGGCCCACACCTTTGGATACACCTTCGGATGCACCTCTAGTTGTACACAAAAATCCTCCACGCGACCGTCGTCCACCGCCTTGTGGTACACATTCTCCTCGACAACACGATTGAGTGTATTTTTTTGTATAATTATTGTTATATAAATATAGACATGTCATAAATAAAAAATCGAGGTTATTCATTCAAACAAAAAATTTGTCTTTATTACTATCTATCATGAGTTATGCGTAAGTTAATAATAAATAAAAAATATTGAATTTTTTTATCGACATATTGTTTTGAATATGAAATTTAATTTGAATTTAGCTTGTGATTTGAATAAGAAAGAAAATAAAGATAAACATGAAATTTTAGAATAAAAAGAAGTAGGTAGACCGTACATCTGGAAGTCATGACATTTCACAACTAAATAAATTGTATATCATTATCACCAATCACAATACGGAACACCAACCTTTATAGTTTATAGGGAATACATCAAACACTATTAGTATGGAACGTTAATGAATATGAAATTTGGTAGAAAGTAATGTTATCGACACTGAGGCTTCAAAGCATCCTTGTATAGAGAGCATGTTGGCTTCGTATGCCCTAGGTTTCTACAATACCCGCATAATTTTTGTTGACTGTCTCTCTTTTGAATATCCATATTTTTCCTTATTCGGGTGGAATTCGGGCGACTTTTCAAGATGCGACACAAGTTCTTGTTTGGCACCAACTCGAACGACGTGCTAGACACAGATGATCACATACTATTATCTGGGACAGGTGGGAATTCAGGACTCCACACACTATAAATGCTTCGTAGTTGGTAGACGTCGTCGATGTAAGGCACGTACTCAATCCGTATGTTCTTAAGTACGACAATTGCATGTATGCACGAGAAACGAAGTGTTTGGAATCTCCCACAATTGTAGGTCCCTTTCGTTAGGTTCACACGATAGGATGCACTTGACATTTCTTGGTCGGATCTAACGTCTTCGTGATTAAAAAATCGAGGTTCCAACGCGAGTGACACACTACATACATCATGTTCACTCTCGCTATACTTCGTCGAATCTCTTTCATCACGTCATCGCAGAATGTACAGTCACCCGCTATTTGTCCAACATACACCAACTCCCTCTTAGGAAGCAAAGCGGGCAGTCGAAAGTGTATCTCTTTGATAAACGATGTTACCGGAAAATAATGTGTCCCCTTCAATGCGAAATTGATGCACTCGGCCAAGTTTGACGTTATGTGCTCGTATCGTAGATCCCCGTCGTACTACTGCATCCACTGTTTGAACGGTATATTCAATACATACACCGCACCGTAGGCGTTAATGGTGCTCAAGTTGGTCAACATTTAATGGAATCGATATTGGACGAGCTTGTAACCTATCGGTAAATAGCTACCGGTTAGTGCAATGAAATAACCCTGTATTTGAATATTCGATGTGCAATGAATACATAGTTGCAACTACAAACTCTTGTTGATTACTAGATTTCACTCAGTCGCCGAAAGATATTTTTGGTAATGGTTGGATCTTACATGTCGTATGTAGTACCGATAATGAGTGCAATTCTACAGTGATCCGTGACAATCAATCGCTGAGAGTATTTTAGGTATCCTGTTTGATATGACACATATGTCGGGCTGCAGGCAAATGCGGCAACGCAATCGATTTAGGAAGAAATATTAGTCATCGGTCGTTTCTCCGGGAGTTATTGCGAACGCTATAGGCAGAATCTTTCGATTATTATCCTAAGCAACGGTAAGCAACAAACGCTATTGATACCTTTCGTACAGCCAGGTGTCGTCAATTTGGACCATAGGCTTGCAGTGCTGAAATGCCTCTCTACATTGCTCAAAGGTCCAAAAGAACCGATTGTCATTATTACAACTGCTATCGCACCGACCCGAGTTTGACCTCTATTGTGCCGAAACATATACTTTCCACCTAAGAGTCCTCTTGTGTCCACCTCGATGTCAGCCTTCGAACAAGAATGAAGGGTTAAAAATACCGACTTCTTAGAAATAGAGAAAAAAATTACGTTGATTACACCAGAAGTTCCCAGAGTTTTTCTATATGACTATGGCATCAATCTTATGTATGATATATATAGGGCATTGTTTGAGGGTATCCAAAAAGCTTGAACTCCTGACCGCGTAACAACTGTCACTAGGCCTCTGGTTATACTCGAACCTGTGATCTCATCACGGTCGCTGACTGGGACCTCCACTTGGAATATGACCCCTGATCATATCAAGCATGATCTCCCTTAAGTGATAGTTATATCCCGCCATGACATATGTAGGGCATTGTTTGATATATATATAGGGCATTGTTTGCGGGTATCCAAAAAGCTTGAACTCCTGACCGCGTAACAACTGTCACTGGGCCCCTGGTTATACTTGAACCTGTGATCTCATCACGGTCGCTGACTGGGACCTCCACCTGGAATATGACCCCTGATCATATCAAGCACGATCTCCCTTAAGTGATAGTTATATCCCGCCATGACATATGAAATGTATGTGTGCTGAGGCGCATTATCACATCCTCGACCCCTTAAAACTACCTAAGAACTTTCATTGTTTCAGTCGAAAACCCTAAACATTTTCAAAATACCCTAAACCCTAAATAACCATAAACCTTAACCCTAAAAAAATAAAATCCCTAACCCTAGAGAGAGAAACGGAAAGCGCGTCCAACTGGGTGCAGTTTCTTGCTATTTGTGCAGATTACTCTCCCAACTAGACACGCTTTCCATTTTTCTATCCTAAAATCAACCTATTTCCTTAATTAATTTTAAAAATGGCCTAAAGGCCTAATTAATTTAAAAAAAAGGCCTTTTGGCCTTATTTTGCCAATAAATCCAATAAAATAAATTATATCTTTTCAAAGAATACATGATAAAATTTTCACAACATTTGAAAAAAAAATGTAAATTAATTTTAAAAAGTATGATATATGAAAATAAAATCAAAGCTATTCAAAATGTCAAAATAAATGTCGATTGAGTCTTAGCTCGATTGACATTAATAATGTTGCCAGTGCAAGGGGATGCGAGTTCGAGTGCGCCGAATCGCATTATCTTCCTTTTTAAGGGTTCGGAAAGGGTTATGGGTAGTTCTGAGCATAAATATCAAAATAAATAAATTAAAAAATAATTATATAAAATACTTTGTATAACATAATCTACTTTATCTGTTTTTATAATCAAAGTTTCGAAATCTTAATTTTAGTTGCTAGTAACAAAACATTCTCTGGCTTGACCAAAATTTACAAAATTTATAAAATTTTTAAAAACTAAAATAAATTTTGTTGAATCTTTTATATTTAGGATAAAATTGATGGAATGTATAAATATTAGAGGGCTAAACTTTTTATTAGACCAATAAAAATTCCCACGCTAGCATTTCCGTCAATTTTCAAATGGTGTTAACGTTCAGTGACAAAAAAAAAAAGATTTCGAATAGTTTAATGACTAGATCGAAAAAATTAAAAGTTCAATAACCAAAATATAATGCGAGCAATAGTTTAGTGACCATTTTTGTACTTTGGACTTATTCTTTTACCCACGAAGCACTCAAGTAAAGCTTGGAATTTTTTGGGTTAAAATATGTTATAAGTTATTATACTCTTTGAGAATTTGAAATTTAGTTTCTATATTTTTTTAGGGATTTAGTCCCTTTGCTTTTCAAATTTCAAAATTCAAGTCCAATTGTTAACATTGTTAAATTTGTGTTAAATTTAAGTTCACTACAACATCATTTTTAATTGCATGGCTACCAAGCGAGTTTGTTTTTATTTCAAAATGTCACACCAACAAATTTGACAAAAGAAATTTAACAGTGTTAACAATTAGACTTGAATTTTGAAATATGAAAAATAAAGGGACTAAATTCTGGGAAGTAAAAATACAAGAACTAAATTCTAAAGTTTTGAAAAATACAGGGACTTACAGTGTACTTTAACCTTTTCTTTTTTGGCTTGAAGAGCTTTGAATTTGGAATTTTAGAAAATAAAAAAAAAATGATAATTCCCTAAAAGAATTTAATAATAAGGTGAAAAAAATATATGTTTATTAAAAAACCAAGACGTAAAGATAGGTAAATTTCATTTCTTATATAATATATTCCAAAAAAATCCATAAACTCCAACACTCTCTTCCTCTCACCCTCTCTCTCTCCAGTCTCCACTCAAAATATATGGAAAAAAAAGTACCAACACATATCGGAATATCTATTTGATCAGATCAGACACAGTTCATAGCTGCCTACCTTTATTTTTTTAAATCCGATTCGAGTTTTGTAATCCAAATCCGAGGATAAAATAAAATGCGCTTGATCTGTTTTCGGTTTCGTTCCACACACTTCCCAGTAAGTATTCGAAACACTGAACGACAATCTCTCTCTCTCTCTTTTCATTTTTGAAGTGCAATAGTTTGAGTTTAATTATTGACAAAAAGTGCTGCTCTTTTTTTTTTTCTAATGTTATGAAAAAGGTTCATCTTTTAGGGTTCTTTTCATTATTTCGTCTCTTGAATGGAAAATTATGTGGTTTCTGGTGTTTTGATTGGTTAGATTAGGGTTAGATCTGATCAATGCTCTGTGTAAAAATACATAATTTCACGCTGTGAATTACTGTGCATTTTTTAATAATTAATTTTAGTACTATTTTGTTCCTTTTTAAAAAAAAAATTTAATAGATCGCTCTGATAATTTTAGCAATGAAAAACCCGACGTTTTATGGAAACAAGTACGAAGAAATAAGCTTTAATTTAATAGAAAGAAAACCCATTTATAAAGATATAATAACTGACATAAGATTGAACAAACAATGAATTAGGACATTTTTTCGGAGAATCTGACATTGGATAACTGATCTCACTAGTTTGAACTTGAAGTTAAGCCGTGGACTATTTGTCTTATCAGGGTTGTTTCTTAACTGAAAATCTCATTTTGTTTCCTTATTTCATTGCATATTTTGACACCCATATTCCGGGAAACTATATTTCTGTATGCTACATGAAGAAGTAATGCTTAACATTTGATTCCCATATATGTTCTGTATCCCAGTAAATTCATGTCCTAGAAGCATGAAATTATTTTTATTCGAGGAGTTTATTCTCGTGATGTTGTAATGTAGGCATCTTTTTTGGTTCTGATCTCTCACCTTGGCAGTAGGTCATATATGTTATATTTGCATGGAAACTATGATATTAATCATTCTACATTTCTCTTCTTTAATGATTTCCGTCTTCTTAATTTTGGGAATCTATTAGGAAGATAGGTGCTTGGATGGGATGGTCAGCTGCAGCACAGAGTATTTAGTGGATAACAAATACTAGTTTCTATAAGATTTACCTGGCTGAATTATGGCATCTGCAAGTCTAGGAAATGGAGGAGTGGGTAGTTCCAGGTCTGTTAATGGTTTCAAAAGTTCTTCTAGTTCTGTTGATTGGCTCGGGAGAGAAATGCTTGAAATGAGACTGAGAGACAAGGTGGACCATGATGAAGACAGAGTAAGCAGCTAAACCTAATAGTTCATTTTTTTTTTTCTTTTTTTTTTCGGGGGTGTGGGGAGGAGGAGGGTTGGTGGGGGTTTAACTTGTCAAAATTTCTTCTCAAATGGTTTTACAATGGCAGTCATGCTTATTGAAAATATATTGGCCTGACTGCTGAGAACTTAAACATGATTTTACAATCCTTGCAAGATGCTTATCTATTTGTAGATGATCCTTTATGTGTTATCTATGCAGGATAGTGAACCAGAAGTAGTTGATGGAGTGGGTGCTGAAACAGGGCATGTGATAAGAACCACCATTGGTGGTCGAAATGGTCAATCAAAACAGGTTGAAAGAAAATAAATTAGTTTGTAAATTTTCCATGTGGGATTCTATAGTTGATGTTTTTTTACCAACCTGCATTATTCTTAACATTTATCTATTATTGTTTTGATTGACAGAATGTTAGTTATATTGCTGAGCATGCAGTTGGAACTGGTTCTTTTGGTGTTGTTTTCCAAGTATGTAGTTCTATAAGATTCTTGATCATTAATATGTTCTTGACTTTGTTATGTAGATTATAATCTTGAAATGAGTTGACTGTATACTTCAGGCAAAATGTCGTGAAACTGGAGAAATTGTTGCCATCAAGAAGGTTCTTCAAGATAAGCGCTACAAGAATAGGGAGTTGCAGATTATGCAAATGCTGGATCATCCTAATATTGTGTCCCTTAAGCATTATTTTTTCTCAAAAACAGACAAGGACGAACTCTACCTCAATCTTGTTCTTGACTATGTACCAGAAACTGTTCATCGTACAGCCAGAAGCTACAGCAGGATGAACACACGAATGCCTTTAATATATGTTAAACTCTATACCTATCAGGTGCTTCTCTGTCTTATCAAAGCATATCTTGTATCTTATGTTGATATTTGGAATATATTTCTTTCCCAATAACCTTTTACTGAGTGATTGAGCAGTCCAGAGTTGTTTTTAGAAATGGTTTATTGTCATGACTTATTTAGTATTGCTGCTATCTGATATGGTAATGTAATGAGAAGGCATCCTTCAATTTTAGGTTTAAACTATTACCTTAGGTCAAATATTTCAGATTCTCTAGAGATAAACTTGCTTTTCTTTTCCCTAAGGTTTAAACACTAAAAGTTTTAGTTTATTGGAAAAAGCTGTAGCTAATTATCTTCGTTGGATTGCAGATATGCAGAGCACTTGCCTATATACACAACTGTATTGGTATATGTCACCGTGACATCAAACCTCAGAATTTACTTGTAAGACTCTTCTTCTAGGGAATCAAGTTTTGTTACAAAGTACATGTTTTTTTGTAATAGTGTACACCTTGCACATTAGCATATATATATATATATATTTTTTTTCTATCGGATCAAGTCTGTTGGTCATATTGACAAAAACCTGTTATTTACTGTCTACTTTTATCATTGCTAAAGATGTATAGCAGTTATGTTTTTGAGGATTTTATAAGTTTTTTTATTTTTTGCTTTCTTCATATGAGAAAATGGTTATCTGGTTAAAGAACTTATCTTTGGAGCCACTTTGTCCTTACTCAGTTTGGTGAGACTCAAGTTCTATGGCTTTTGTCCAGGTGAATCCACATACGCATCAGTTGAAACTTTGTGATTTTGGGAGTGCAAAAGTGCTGGTAAGTTTTCACGCAATACTGATTGTTGTTGCCAGATCTTGTTTCATCACCTGAGTTGACATGCATTCCATGCTTTCAGGTGAAGGGAGAACCCAATGTTTCTTACATCTGCTCAAGATATTATCGTGCTCCAGAACTCATTTTTGGTGCTACTGAATACACAACTGCTATAGATATATGGTCTACTGGCTGTGTGATGGCTGAATTGCTTCTTGGACAGGTAAATCTTAGACTAATTTGTTTAGTAAGGGTACTGTTATAAGTTACTGTTGTCTTTATCAATTGTGTTTCTGATTGCTACATACAATGCAGCCACTTTTTCCTGGTGAAAGTGGGGTCGACCAACTTGTTGAAATCATTAAGGTGATTGCATCTATCATTCTTTGTATATTTTTTTGGAGCACTAACTTTTACTGCATGATTAATATATGAGTTACTTTTGACAATTGCTGTGTTGGAAAAATCAGTTGAAGCTTATGATATCTCGACAATAAGCCATAGGTTGATAATTTATTAGGCTTACTTGTGCTTCAACTTGGTTATATTAAGAATGAAATTAAATGTACTCTTGGGATGCTTTGATAAACACAGTAGATAACTTGACGTTTTCTGACTTACAAATGAGTTTATATGTGTCCCTTAATTCTTCCTTATCATGAATAGAAGAAAATTTGGGCCAAAAGTTTAGGATTTGAGTATCTCAAGTTCTGCTGAATAAAGTCTGCGACAAAACAATTTCTTTGGTGCCTTATGCTGGCCCTCTCTCCGTTGTTTTTGACACAATGTTTGGAAACATGTACATCAAAGTTTCCCTAAGGATGTGATTATAATGTGTGTGTGATAGGTTTTGGGGACTCCAACAAGGGAAGAGATCAAGTGCATGAACCCAAACTACACCGAATTCAAGTTTCCCCAGATAAAGCCTCATCCATGGCACAAGGTATGTGTGCACTTCTCTCTTTTTCATTATTTATGCCCTCCTTATCATAAGGTTTCCTATTGAAGTCCATGATACATTTTCCTCCAACAGGTCTTCCAAAAGCGTTTACCTCCGGAAGCAGTGGACCTTGTCTGCAGGTTCTTTCAGTACTCTCCCAATTTGCGATGCACTGCTGTAAGTTATGATATTCATGTTTTTGCTGCAATGAGTAGTAATGGTACAAATACCATTAACTTTTTTTTTATTTATCTTGCGGTGACAATACTACTGAAGTTGGAGGCTTGCATTCACCCATTCTTTGATGAATTGAGGGACCCAAACACTCGACTTCCAAATGGCCGTCCACTTCCACCCCTCTTCAATTTTAAGCCTCAAGGTCAGTTTCACTTGGTAGTTAAATACTTTTAGCATCATTATGCCATCAACAGACACCGCAGCATGTTTACGTTACTGGAAATCACATTTCTTGCTACATGTATGCAATATGTTGAAATTAACCACAAATAGTACAAAAGCAAAACTCCTATAAGATACATGTTTTTTGAATGCTTGAAATTAATTAAATTGGCAGAGCTCTCGGGTGTCCCCCCTGATGTTGTGAAGAAACTTATTCCGGAACATGCTCGTAAGCAGAATTTATTCATGGCGCTGCATGCTTAGCTACCTTTCCCAGGTTTCTTCTGCCACGCCATTTTCATTTGTATCATCATATATGTTATCATCATATGTAAAAAGCCAAAAAAAAAAAAAAAAAGTACCATACCCGTGTCTTCTTTCATCGTTCTAGTACGAATAGTGTGTTTGAAAACCAAGTCATTAGAACAAAGGAGATCCAAGGCTTGGAGTGGTGATGAACCTGTTTTGTTTTTTTTTTTTTTTTTTTTCCTTTGAAGACAATCATCTTAATTACTATAACCTTTTATGTATACTTATTTGTGAGATGCTTTACTAAGTTCATGTCATCGTCTTTAAATTCAGGATTCAAATTAGGACCATGGACTTTTTCCCCTGTGGTTGTTATAATAACAACCAACCAAGTTTGGCTTGTGGCATTAGAAATCAATTTGGAATTGGTTGGATGAGGATTTGGTAGGTTTGGTGGTCCAATCACCTCCATAAAATCTGAAAATAAATGAACCGTTGAGAATCGAATCGGGTTAAAATTTTGGCAAAGAAAAAAGAAGGGAAAAAATGGAGATTGTTATGTAATCAAAAGAATGGGACCTCTAAACAAAAGGACAAGGTGGTTTCAACAGTATAAAATTCCTATTTTATTAGATTTCTTCTCATCCTTCATCTTCATAGCTTACGCCACGTGTTTCCTCTACCTGTGCCCTTCCATAGAAATTGATCATATTACCCTTTCCAGTTGTCTTTTTCATAACATTACCTTCCTCCCCTGTTGTTCCTTGTCCCCAAAGATTAAAAGAAAGAAATCATTCCATGTAGCATCGTCCAACCACTGAGTAACAACTAGATTGTTTCAATTGATCAAGACAGCTTTAAGATCCACCTTAGCTTGACCATCTTGATTGATTTCAAGAGTTGGGGGGGGGGGGGGTTCAAGTTTGGTACCACCTTAGCTCTTGCATTTTTCTTTAAAAGGTTAACATGGAATGCTGGATGTAGCTTCAAATCATCAAGCACCAACATGCTAAAATGGTGGATTGTGAGATTGAAGGGGTTACCTGAACGTGAGAAAATGAATAATAAATACCGTTACATGAAAATTACACCCAATTAAAGCATTTAAGCAAGAAACGTTTTTAAGTGCAAATGCATTGTTTGTTTTGGGTTCTCATTTCATTCCGAAGATGTTCACTTGTAAATTTTTGGATATTGACTAATATGTTTGGTTGTAGCTAACAGAATGGTTGTTTATTTGTGAATGTCATGCTTATACTTTTAACAAGACTGGAATGGTTCTAAAGCTAAAACCTCATCAACTTATTTGCAATGTGATGCTTGCGATGGATATTTTTAAAACGCAAGATGTAAATATAATATGTAAATACAATTTCATGCAATTTTCATAATATATATATATATATATATATTTGCCCTTCCACCCTATTATATAATTTTTGTGCAATATTGAAGACATTATTACTTGTAAAGATATGAATTTTTGTTTCATGAAATTTTTGTTTAATAAAGTAGGTTATATATTATTTTTATATTATTAATTTATATTTTAATAATAATTATATTAAGAATGTTATTAAATTATTTATTTTTATTTTTATTAAATTATAATTAATAATAATCTTATTAAAATTTAATAACAATAATCATCTATCTTAAAAGAATTCTGCTAAGGGTTCTTTGGACATTTAAATATTTTTCCTTGTGCTATTATAATATCTATTCCATTAAACCAAATATGAGAATACTATTACAGTTTTATTCAATTCTATTAAATCAAACAATTGAATTACTGATTACAATTTTATTCCATTCACTTCAACTAAACATGGTGTAAACTCCTAAACCGAGTAAATAATTAAAAGAACTACAGAGATACACAAACCTTAAGTGATTGTGGGGCATTTTACTTTATTGGGGTGAAAAAGAAAGGGAAAACAAGAGTTGATATTGGTGGAAAAGATCCAAATCCACTTTCAGACACTGAATTACTATGTCAAATGCAAAACAGAGAGCAGCACATAGTATAGGAGCAGAATTAGCACACCTTTTTTATTTATCCTTTACTTTTATCTTTCGTCTCCTGCACAGTTATCTATATTCATCTCCACTCCTCACTTTTTTTCACACGCAATATAAAATAAACTGCATCATCATCACTCATACCCAAATTTAAAAACTTTTGCTGCCATTCACTTTCACTTCTAACTTATCTGCTGCTATCTCAAGCTTCTCTGTTGGCTTGGTCTCACTTGTAAGGTCTTCTCTCCCTCAAATATCTGTTGTTTTACTTACTATTCTATTCTATTTCACTGTTTTATTTGATTAATAATACCTATTGCTTTATAATAGTATAGAAAACAAGAAGAAAGAGATGTCACTCTTTTGCCCCGAAATGCTTACTAATATCTTACGTATATTGAATACAAAATTACGATTTGAATGGATGTTTATATGTTGTGATTTGTAGTTACTCATTTATATTTTTATAATTGTATACTTGTGTTTGTATTTTTCTTTCTCAATAAATGACAATAAAACCCGCCAGCGCCAGGTGTTGTTTGTTTCCATATTGCAGAGAAGAACTTGAAGAAGAAAGAGTATGGCCTTTACGACCCTTAGACTCCCTCCTTATCCAAAGCTTGTTACCAACAACCGGTTTAGCGGCATCTTTGCTTCTCAATTTCATTCTTCCGCTTTACCATCAAGATTGGTCCTTGGGAGATCCTCTTCCTGTGTGGGAACTCTTAGCTTAAGCATCAATCATCATAGCTCACGATGGTCCTCTACTGCCTTCACATGCTTTTCTCAGACATCAGAGCTCTCCGTTTCAGTTGATACATATGGCAGTAACAGTATGACTCTGCAATACCTCCTTTTCGTTTATTTTTCTATTTTTATGATTACCCTTTCCTCCATTTTTCTATTATTCTTGTTTGTGGTTCATCTTTTTTTTTTCCTTGTTTATTTTCATGGTAAGCCAAAGAAAAAGATGGGACTCTCGTGTGATACTTTTTTCTTGGGGTTGTCTCGACTGATTTGATTATCTATCCGATTTCAAAAACATTGGATGACACCGTTAATTTGACCGTTATGATGTAATATCAATTTAACTCTATTTTTTTAAATGGGAGTGACTGGAGGCAAAATTAAACCATCATTTAAACAATAGGACCGAAAGTAATGATATGAAATGAGTTATGAATATTCATCAATATGTTGTCTTTGGCTGCTGCAGCGGAGAGAGTGGTGGTTCTTGTTATTGGTGGAGGCGGAAGAGAACACGCTCTTTGCTATGCATTGCAGCGGTCGCCGTCTTGCGATGCTGTCTTCTGTGCACCAGGCAACGCGGGGATTTCCACCTCGGGGAATGCAACCTGCATTCCTGACCTTGACATCTTTGATAGCTCAGCTGTGATTTCTTTTTGCCGCAAATGGGGTGTTGGTTTGGTGGTTGTTGGACCCGAAGCTCCCCTTGTTTCAGGTATTGCCAATGATTTGGTAACGGCTGGAATTCCTACTTTTGGCCCTTCAGCTGAGGCAGCTGCTTTGGAAGGTTCTAAGGACTTCATGAAGACTATATGTCATAAATATGGGATTCCTACTGCTAAGGTTTCTTTCATTTGTTTGCAAAAATCATTTTACTATTATTGCTTTAGGTTACTTATTTCTTTTAAATGTTTGGTTTAGTATCAAACATTTTCAGATGCATCAGCTGCTAAGCAATATATTAAAGAGCAAGGAGCACCTATTGTTATCAAAGCAGATGGACTCGCTGCTGGAAAAGGAGTTACTGTTGCTACATCATTGGAGGAGGCCTACCAAGCTGTTGATTCAATGCTTGTAGAGGGCATTTTTGGTTCCGCAGGCTACCGGGTCATTGTCGAGGAATTTGTCGAAGGAGAAGGAGCATCATTCTTTGCCCTGGTTGATGGGGAGAATGCCATACCACTAGAGTCTGCACAAGACTATAAACGGGTTGGAGATGGTGACACAGGTCCAAATACTGGGGGAATGGGGGCATACTCCCCTGCACCAGTCTTAACTAAAGAACTTCAAAATGTGGTCATGGAATCCATTATTCTCCCTACAGTTAAGGGCATGTCAATGGAAGGATGCAAATTCGTTGGGGTTTTATATGCCAGACTAATGATCGACAAGAAGTCTGGCTTACCTAAACTAATTGAGTACAACGTCCGCTTTGGAGACCCGGAGTGTCAGGTCACAGGCTGGTTTATATGCATCTTTTAAGCTTTAATGAGGCATTTGAGGATAACTTACATTGTGATTTGCTGTGATACAGGTTCTGATGGTACGTTTGGAGTCAGATCTTGCAAAAGTTCTGCTAGCAGCGTGTAGAGGAGAACTAAAAGGGGTCTCACTGAAGTGGTCTCCTGGGTCGGCCATGGTGGTAGTAATGGCAAGCAAGGGTTACCCTGGCTCCTATGAGAAAGAGACTGTGATTCGGAACCTTGAAGAAGCAGAGTGTGTTGCTCCTGCTGTCAAGGTGTTCCATGCTGGAACTGCATTTGATTCAGATGGCAACTTCATTGCTACTGGTGGCCGTGTTCTTGGGATTACAGCTAAAGGAAGAGATCTTGAAGAAGCAAGGGATAAAGCTTACCTAGCAGTTGAAGAAATCAACTGGCCTGGAGGGTTCTACCGGCAAGATATTGGATGGAGAGCATTTCCTCAAAAGCAATTTTCTAGAAATGCTTAGGTCAACATTAAAATCCTGCGCACTACTTTTGACTGAACATCTTACAACAATTGGCTCTTACACCCATTGAGAAATGAAATTACCTCTATGAAAGACTTGAAGAATTTGTAACTCTAAAAGTTCTACATTTCCTGAAAATCCATTGCCCTGTTTCTGTATATTTTTATAGATTCTTGCGTTCAAAATTCTACCTAAATCACCTCAATTAAATGGGAAGAAATTAAATTAACTAATCCACCATAGGACAGTGATATGATAGCAACAAAAATTGCCTCTCTTTATTCCACAGGCCGGCATAAAGATTTTCTTGAGACTTTGGAACTGGAACAAAACATTTTCTCCAAAGAACTTAAAAAAATAGAGAGAATATGGAAATTCATTCTTTCAACTGTCATTTCTGTAGATATATGTACATAATTTCTTCACAAGATATTATCTATAAATCTTGTTCAGTACTTCAACTTGGCAATTTACATAAACCAAGTTTTCCAAAAAGAAAAATGTAAGGTTTAAAGGAAAAAGAAAACGAAACCTCACACCAGCTATGTATTAGAGAAATGAAGTAAATAAAAGAACCTTCTATATCGTCTACACTCTTTTGGATGAGCAAATTACCTATCAACAAATAGAGAATGGAAAAGAAAAAAAAATGAAAATTTATGTACCTATCTTTCAGTTCTTCAATCCGATGATCAGTATACTATATTATTCCAGCATATGGTTCCTGGGACAGGGACTATCATGCTTACCAAGCCTTCCACTTGTTGAAAGGCTGCCTCTCCTACTAGCACCTCCACTTGCATAAACCAAGCACTCATCGCAGCAGCAAGTATACATGGGGTATCCATTCCCCAAATTTTGTCTTCCTACTGAATAGACCCGGTTTACTGGAACATGACTGTGCCCCATAGCTCCCCTCACAAAATCGTATGGCCCTGGGGCCTTTTCGGTCCGATAATCTGGGGATGTTCTTGGAGATTGACCGCTGTAGGGGTGTTGTTGCTGGTGGTTTTGGTGGTAATGATGATGCGGCTGGTAAACTTGGTGATTGCTATGGTTGTTGTTACTTTGGGGATGAAGCGTGCTGAGGCTGTAAAGGCTAGGAGAACTCCGGACTTTAGGCATGGGGGGTTTATTATGTTGGTTTCCATTTGAAACCAAAGGCTCCATGGGCAAAGAGGCATCGGGAGAAGCTGATGTAGGAGAAGTGCAAGCAGAGATGCTGAAGTTGGGGCGGTTTGGATTCACAGGGGTAAGCCTTCCACTGGTGTGATTTGAACTTGGACGAACTATGCCATTGACAGCTTCTATATACCGCTGCTCAATGGCGTAAGGATCAACAAAGTTCATTTGGTTCTCTGCTACAAGTGGACTCGACGGGAACAAGAAAGCACGTAGTTTTGGAGTTCCTTCACTTTCAAGGCGACGATACTCATCAACCATATGTCTGACATCCTCATCGGATTTTACAGTTACCAAAGCATCAAGTTCATCAGGGATAATCAGGAATTTCAGAATCATGTCCCCTTCAACCATATCGTTCACCTTCTTCATTAATTCTGTCACGTATACGGAAAATGTCAAGCTTTAGAAAATTTGGTGATTTCTTCAGCTTTAAGATATTTACATATTGCTTTAATTCTTCTTCCTTCCAAAGTCTTCTGTCTTTATTTTTTTTTCCTTTTCTAAGTTCAGAAATGCAAATCCAAAATGAGATCCAAAACACTTGAAAATCATTAGCTGACCAATTTTAGAATTTTAAAGTTCATCCAAGTTTTATTATTACTTATTAAATTACAGTATCAAAAAGCAAATACTATACCAGTAGTTACCAAAAAAAAATATGTAAGCAAGAATGAAAAGGTGAAGAAAATATGTGGCAAAACTATCAAAGAAAATGACCAATTTACCTTTGGGAATAAATCCAATTAACACAAATCGAGGATGAAAGGAAGGCAAACCTGAAAAATTGATATCCCCCGGGACCGCCAACATACGAGTCTCTCCTCCAACGTACTTGAGTTTACCGTCCCCAGGTCTGGGCAATATTTTCCCGCCATAGCTGCAGAGAAACTTCATCCTATTCCTCGGCGATGAAGACAGCCCTTCATCGCCACCACCGGTATCGCTCGCCGTCATTTGACTCGCAACGTGCTTCTCGATCACGTATGCGGACACCAAAGCTACCCGTGTTACCGTTTTCCTCCCCCAAACTGCGATTTATAATGAAAAATTAAATTTAATGCAACAAATTAAAATATCATCCAATATATAATACAAGACAATGACACACACAAAAATAAAGTAATAAAACCTTATTAAATATTAATTAATCAATCGCATAACCTCGAGCCTTCGGAATAATAGGAAATTCAGGTTGTTAAAATGAATCTGAAATTGAAATAACTAGATGATTTAAGTTGATATGAGAAAAGAGAAATATTCCATAACTTGGATACAGAGAATAATCACGAACTAAACAAATATTCTTAATTAAATGCATTCTATTCAAAATTACAAAAGCCTCACGGCTAATAATTCTAAAAGTTCATTGATTCAAAACTTACCGATTCAACTCCAGGTCGCTTCGAGGTAACGATTTATTTAGTTATTCCAATAGCCTCCTTCGAAATCTATTGGAATAAATTGCATTGAATTAAAAATATATACCAAAGAAAAAGGGAGAAACCAGAGAATCTTCTCTATATTTCCAGAAAAAAAGAAAATATTTATAAAACTGAAATCAAATTAAACTATATTTAGCAAATCTAAATAAAGAAGCTATAGAAGTCAATAAAATTACTAGTTGTTTGGACGGCAAGAAGTGAGTCTGAATTGGAGCAGAGCAAAAATTCTCTTTTTTCTTTTTGAGAAAATCTGGAAATTATTAGAGAAAAAAAAATTAAAACAGAATTCTGTTTTAATTTTTAATTTATAATGAGTTTGTAAAAAATTGAACGTACAAAAAAAATAGGTTGGAGATAAACTGAAAATAGTAAAAAAAATAAAATAAAAAGCATATGCTTACCGCAAATTTCTCTTCCCGATTTATAAAATATAATTAAAATCATATGTTTGAGTTGAATTTTAAATTGCTGTTGGTATTTATCTCTCACCTCATCTGCCGCGTTGATGCGCTGCTGCTGCTGATAGGTTATACTTATACATGCTCCCAATTACCAATATAAACATCGATTATAAGCATTTTCCAAGACTCCATTGTATATCAAAATTGCTTCACTGCTTTTGCATTTGAATTTTTTGAATATTATATATAAACTTAAATTATAATAAAAGTAATTAATATGAAATATATAAACTTCAATTTTAATAAAGGTAATAGTCGACTCAAATTTATATCTTATTTTTTGTGTTAATTTAGAATATGGTAATATATGAAATATAAAATATAAAATATAAATAATGAATAGAATTTAATTTAAATATATAATGGGTAAATTAATAAATTGACTTTTGTTGAAAAGAAACTGTTTTCAAATTCAAAAAGCAATTTTCCATGGCTTAAAAAGGTTGTATAAAAGTCTTATTAACCCAAACTTGGTTTGTCTTGTTTAAAGAAAAGTTGGTTTGTAGGTTATGATAGTAATGCTTATAACAGTAGTAACAACAAAATCCATGAAAAGTTCCACAACAGCCTTTAAACTGAATCCAGATTTATCATCCTAAGATTCCCAAGCATTTATTTCTATTTCTTGTCCCTTACCAAACTTACAAGTGAAAAAAAAAATGTAAAGAAGATTGTTTACGCAGTTCAACCTCAGTCTATATCTGTGTAGCTTTACTCAGATCAATAATTCATTATCTTTCTCTCCGTACAATCAATGATTTAAGTCATACAATCAGTCGAACTCTCATCAATTTAGTAGCCTCATTGTACTAGATTACTCTCCTATTAATCTTCCCCTCGAAAGTTTAGCTTTGCAATACAATAGATACTTTTGATTGCTTACAAAATCAATGTACACATAGAACGTTCCTAACTTGAACAGATTTGTGTTTTCTCAATCTCTCGGTTACCCTTTAACCTAAACAAAACTCTAGTAAGCTAAACATCAGCCTAAGATAATAATTCCATAAGAGTCTCGGTGTAATCCAATATCTTTAATAATATCTAAAGTTGTGGGCACTATTTCAACTACAAAAACAACCATAACACTTAAACATTTCCTAAATATAGAATTGCAGACACAACTCCAACCATTGCATCTTGAGACAGAAACTCTTAGGAAGAGATTTAAAAGAAAAAAAGAACAAAGTTAAATAACTTCAACTAAACTAATGGCCAAGATGCATTACTTGCTCTTCTTGACTGGTTTCAATTATATCCATAGCTCTCCTAGTTGCAAGATACTTTTCAGAATCATTTAGAGCATCCAACTCAATACACAGTTTGATTGTTTAAGTAATGTTTCTATTTCTCAACATCTTGGTAAATATGTATCAGGAGTAAAACCAGAAAAGACTTGGATTCTTTGTAGGTAATAAAAAACAGTAACCATAAGCAAAAGTGATGACTTGATGTTAAAAGAATGGAGTTGACACTTTAATCACAAGAGCCCAAACAGTTCTACATACTAGGTGAGCCATAGGTGAAAATGATGCCCTTTATGCAACATGATGACCTGCGTAATAAGTTATTGTCCCTAATTGAGTTTAGATGCTTAAATGAGAAGAGATACATTCATCTTGATGGTGTCAAGTTTATTGTGCTTTCAAGATTTTCATGACTAATGATCAAAGATATAGCTTCAATAAATAAATAAATCAACATTTAAGATAAAAATAACGACCCAATTTCTTAAAGTTGAGTTAGCTAAAATTTGGGATTGAATAATTATGTGTGGGATTGTAGAGTCGAATTATTAAGTATAAATAAATTAAATTAGCTATTAAAAATAGTACATGGACTGTATTATAAAAATGTAATCATATAGTTATGTGTTGAGTATGGGATTGTAGAGTCGAATTATTAAGTATAAAAAGACTAAATTGGCTATTAAAAATAATACATGGACTGTATTATAAAAATGTACTCATTAACAAATTTTAATTTAGAAAACGCAAAAGACCTAGTAGAAATTAAACTAGGGACTATAAAATAAATAGACCAAAATAAAGTAAGATAGTGGAATGAAATGATTAAAACCCCTTATCTAGGGGTGAGCAAAACTCGATTCGACTCGAAAAAATCGAAAAAAAAATTCGAATTTCGAGTTAAACGAATCGAGTTATTCGAGTCAACTCGATTTTTTTTTCGAATTTCGAGTTCGAATCGAGTTGAGTTTTCGAATTCGAATAACTCGAATAATTCGAATAATTCGAATATCAAACTATAATATTTTACATTTTTACCCTAAACTTCCAAACCTTTTTACTTTTCCCTCAAAACTTTTACTCCTTCCCACTTTCTCCCCAAAACTTTTACTCCCCTCCCATCCCAACCCCCCAATCTACCCAAAATCCATTTCCTACCAAAATTTTACTCTCCATTTACTTTTTCTCAAAATTTTACTCCCAAAAACCCTCAAAACTTTTTATTTTCCCCCAAAATTTTTACTCCCTCCCACTTTTCCCCTAAAACTTTTACTTCCTTCCCATCTCACCTCCCATCTACCCCAAACCCATCTCCCCTCCAATTTTTTTAATATTTTCCTTCAAAATTTTACTCCCCTATTTACTTTCCCTCAAACTTTTATTCTCCAAAACTTTTTATTTTTCCCCTAAACTTTTACTTCTCACCCTTTACTCTCAAATAAAAAATCAAAATTATCCAAAAAAAAAAATCACTAAACATAAATAGTAATACTTTTATTTATATCTACTATTTATATTATTAAATTAAATTTCACATTTTATATTATTTATATTATTGAATTGTTTAGTCATATTGAATATTTATATTAAAATTGAATTATTAATTATGCCATAAAATATTCGTGTTAAAATTTTATATTGGTATCAATTTCACATTTTATCTTTAAAATAACTTTTATTAAAAAATCACATTTTTACATTTAATATATTTTTAATTCCAAAATATATAGTGACAAGAATCTGAAGATAATTGAAACAACTAAGCAAGCAAAGAAGCTAACCCGTATATAAAAGATTAATAAATAAATTATTTGGTGATGAAAGTTAATAAAAAATTTGGTTAAGGTGGACAAATTTTATTACGATGGGTGACAATGGTTACAAGGACCCAAAATTATTTTTTAAAATTTAACTCGAACAAATATATTCGATTCGATTCGATTCGATTCGAATTCCATCTCACTCGACTCGATTCGAGAAAATTTCAAATCAAATTAGGATGATAAAATATGATTCGTCAACTCAATTAACTCGAAATTTTTTTATTCGATTCGATTCGATTCGATCGAACGCTCACCCTCCTTATCGATGTTAATTTGGTTTAAATGGTAAAATAGTTTTATGGTAATAGGTTAATTAAAATTAATTAAACTTTAATCTAACACTAATCTAAGTCTATAAACAAAGATAGTGGAAAGAGAAAGTAAAAATCAACATCAAAACTTTATTCTATCTCCTTCGTCACTGTCCATTTAGAAAGAAAGAAAAGAAAACCCCATGTTCTTCTCCTCCCCATTGCCGTGACATTCCATAGCTAATTTAGTAAGTTTTTTCTTCTTCTAAATTTTAGTTGGATTTCTAATGAATAATGTTAGATAATAAAAGCTAATATGATAAATTTAAGAATTAATATTGTTGAAAAGCTTTTAAATTTTGTATGTAGGAAGCTTAAGATTCATGCATGAAATGGGTTAAATAAATTAAGTGAAATTATGTTATAAATGTGATAGATGGTAGTGCATTAATTTAAAAATCATGTTTAGGTTATTTGGTTAATTATGTAATTAGGAATTTATTTGTAAAGAATAAAAACTTTGAGTGTTAATAATAAATAATGGTTGTAGGATGTCTCTATAATATATTTATAAAGTTGGGTTTAATTTTAATCGAGTAAATTATAAGAAACAAGCGCTTAGGACATTAGGGTGTATAGGGATTAAATTGAATAAAATGCATTTATGCACATAATGTGTTGATTTGTGCCCGAATTGTGTAATTAATGAATTTTCCTTATTCAAATTTAATTTTGTGACAAAAGACGACGTAGGACAATCTCGGGACAAAGGGAATCCAAAGCCGTTGACGAATATATTTTCTGGTTTGTGCTCTCATAACTTGAGTTCATTAAATAATTAAATATATATATGTTTGAATCGATATATTCTCAGGAATGGTTAACTATCAATAAGAATTTGTTCGACAGGTATGTATATACTTGATTAGGTAATTTGTGATCAATTGGTTGAATGAATATACATATATATGCTTGAAGATATTATACGATTAATAATGATGATATTTTCCCTATTAACCTTGTCGGGTAGGGTCACGAGTATAGTTGGCATGCCATAGGGTCCTATTGATAGGTGGGAGATTCAGTGCTATGCATGTACATATTGTAATAGTTCTCTAATACCCTGGGGGTCAAGAATGTATCACCAGCTCAAATACCCTAGGGGTATGAGCGTATTCTTGTGTAGTTCGTGGGATTAGTGTATTTATGCCCGATTAGCACTTTGGTGCATATTTGGTGTAATGGTGGATTGATCTGTGTACTTGTTTGTATCCAATTTGCTTAATAGGGATTAAAATGTAAAAATAGTATGTTGATCATATATTGAATTGAAATGAGATATTGATATTAATATTTGACATGATTTTGATATGTTAAACTAGATGCAATTACCTTGGGGGTGCATCAGAAATTATACTAAGAAGTTGAACTAAGCATTGGTAGGCATAAGATAAAATGATAAATAATTTATTGGTATATATGTATCCTTAACGTTAATGTGAAATGGTTAGATGGATAATTTGAGTTATTATATTACTTATGTTTATTAGCTTTTGTTGTGTTTATAATTGAATTCGAGTTATGTTTGTAATACCCCATAACCAGCCTAGACAACAAGACCAAGTCTGGAGGGCCACATCAATTATTTCTCAAAACATAATTTCTAAAACTTGGTTTCAAAGTCTTCCAAACCCAAAAGAATTTTAACAAACATAACATTTACTTAGGAACTTATCATTTAGAAAGTCGAATATCTGAAAATTACTAAACTTAACTAATAATAATAGTTGATAAAAAAGTATGACCGAGCTCCCGATTCGCTGACCCAATCAAGTCTAGGGATTACCTGTAATTTAGTCAGTAGACAAAATGAATGAATAACTCAATAAGGAAACAATTATCTGTTAAAAAAGTGTTAAAGTTAAACCGATAAAGTCCTGAATTCAGATTTGAAATCAGATATAGAAGATAATCTGTATAATTTAACAGATCAAATAGATCAGTCAGATAACAAGTCAGCTCATTCCCAGACATAGAACAAATCAAAATAGACGAAATTTCCTACCCTTATTTGTTACACACCATCTCCGACCAACCCAACACACCAAATTGAGTATTTAATACTCATCCAGCCCTACACACCACATAGTGTTGGTATGACACGTTTCAATAACTGCAGACTAGCTGCAAGATCAGGTTACAGATTCCAGTGGCTTGGCCACTGATTAAGAACAGAAAATTTCCTCCTTTACACAATTCCCACCCAATGCAGATGCAGATTTCAGACGACAATTGATAAGGATGCTTATATAGTCATTCAGATACAATTTATACTCATATATAATATATCAAAGTTATTAATGATGGTCGCATTCAACACGCATACAGATATCCAGTCCTTAATCTCATATCACAGAATAACAATTTATAAAGTCTGTTTCAGTTCATATAGACCCTACAGAAGATCGACATTCGTTCCAAACGACGCACGTAGCCTGAGGATGAAGTCCAGTTCCCGATCTACACGCCCGTGTGGTTCTACATGACCTAGACAGTGGCCCGTATGCCTGCCCATGTGTCACACTCAGCCTGACACACGTCCGTGTCACTTGCCTGTGTTGTCCTATTATGCAAATAGTGAGTCACACGACCTGGACACCCGCCCGTGTCCCTGGCCCGTGTGAACCCTGTACTAAACATTCCCATACACGGCTTGAACACACGCCCGTGTCCCTAGCCTGTGTGTCTCTAATTCATGAACAGTGGGTTACACGATTTGCCATATGGCCGTGTGGTGTTGACAACCATGTTTTTCGGCGTCTGAAATTTGTAGAAGTCGGGTTTTCAATACGCACCTGTTAGTGATTTGAAGTTCCAAAGCCTAAAACGACCATTCAATAACGTCATTAACAACTTAATTGAACTAAAATGCTAATTCACAATCAAAATTAAACTATGTCGAAACTTCGACACAAAACCACGAACACAAAACATTCACTTACCACAGATCGCTTAGCCCCTAAACAAAACTTAAATTTTAGGAAGAATACTCCTCTCAGGATCTCTGTCTAAACGGAAACAAAATGAACAATTAACGAGAACTCAAGGCACACTAACAGTAATTTCCAACTCACAGAGTAATGTTGAAAACAAACGAAACAAAATTACAACAACAAGAAACTTACGCAGAACTTTTCAATCGAAATAATGCACGACACAGTATCCTCGATTTAACCCGCTAGCACAGTTACCAAAGTAATCGAACAAAAGAAAGAAAAGAGAAATGAAGTAGAGAACGAAAACAAAAAGAAAGAAAAAGAAAAAAGGGTTACAAGAAGAAAGAACGTAAAATAAAAAGAAATAAACTAACCAAAAACGTTTAAAACTTTTAACATATAACACACAAACTGAATGTTTCTCTATTGTCTGTACAGAGATTTGAACACATGACCAGGAAGTAAACAAAAGCTTGACCATTAAACCAGCAGGTTCATTCTTGACATAGATTCACACAGAATTAAACTTAATTCAATGGTTCAGGATTAGAGGTTAGTCTAAAATAAAGTAGCAAAACTACTTAAAAACACTACTTGAACCCCTGACCTCAAACACATACGCAAAGCACATAGCCACAGATACAAAGACTTAATTATGATGAAATTCAACGGTCAGACATTCAAATTTTGGGGCGTTACAATGTTAGCACCATTAAGTATATTTTACTCAGTGTATGTGTTTATTTGTTTCTATGTGTAGGTTTGGATAAAAGCTATAAAATTTTCACGGTCAAGCATCCAACTCTCGAGCTCAGTTCAGAAGCCATTACAACCCTATTTCATATGTATGTATGTATATATGTATGTATGTATGTTTTGAAGTTATATCACATGTACCTAGGTTGTTTGAATTGTTACCTAAGTTAGTTTTGGAACTTTTAGTAAGTGACCTATAATGTTATATTGGTTGAATTTTATCTTTTGGTTACTAGTTAATTATGCTTGATTATGTGAGTTTGAATGTACAAATTAGTTGGTTTAGTAATGATGTATTGAAGGCTATGATTTGAAAATGTTTGAACATATTTAGGAAGGTTAATTGGATGAATATATTTTGTGGTACATTTTAGGTATGTTTAGGTTCATTTGGTTAAGGCTTTGGACACTTAAAAGTACAAGATTTTGACCATTTGGTTATTAAGTCTCGAGATAGAAAGAACATGTCTCGAGACTGTTAGAACAAATTTCATTTAAATTTTGCATACAAGAGCCTGAGGTCTCGAGACATATTTGTATAGTCTCGAGACAATTGTTCCTAGGTCTTGAGACAAGTGACATTTTTTCGAGACATTCAAACATCGAAGCAGATAGAGGAAAACATGGAAGGTTGGTCTCAAGACTAGAGGACTTTGCCTCGAGACACAACATGTAGTGTCTTGAGAAATGTTAACTTCGAAGCTGAAAATCCCAAAATTATTTATGAACTGTCTTGAGACATGGAGACCCCTGTCTCGAGACATAAATTTGAAATTTGACATTTGAGTTTTGATTCGAGCCTTAACTCTAAAATTAACCTATATAATCCCAATAAATTGATCAATAAGTGTATAAATGCATGCATATGAATTATTCTGATGATTGAATTGAACATATTTGTGTTATATTAGCTTGAGTTACTTCGACAATGTTATGTGACATCACACACTCAGATTCCATGATCGGGTCAAGTATGGGGTCACAATTATTTATAATTGTTAGACGCTTATACTTCTTTTTATGGTGCTAATCAATTTAATAGTTATTGATAGTTATAGTTTACTCTAATATTGATTTTCTTTGTTTTCCATTGTGTGAAAATATATTATATGTGATAGATGAAAAATGTCGTGTTTGTTGAAGCAAGTGGGTTCTCCAAAGGTGAAAAGGAAAAAAAAAAACAATATGGAATAGGATGTTGGCAATAATGTTTTGTAATCTTTGTATCATTGAGGTAATTAATAGCAATAAACCTGGTATCATTTCAAAATAGAAGAATGGTTAAGAATACTAGCCAATTTTGAGAATGAAATGGGCAAGGCTTAAACAAAATAAAAAATAAAAAATAGGTGAGATTTATTAAAAAAAAAAAGAATGAATGAAGGACATGGAAAAAAACTTAAAAAGAAAGATACCAATTTAGGGTGAAATCTTATAAAAAGAAACCGTTGATGTCATAAAAGATTGGTGGGAAAGTAGACTAAAAGTACATTAATAATTCTTATTATTTTTATTTTTCTTATTTATGAGGTTTTTAATTTTTTTTTTACTAAACAATTACTTAATGTATAGGTTGTGCCAAAGCTCAAAGATTTAGAATTGTAGGTATTGATCTTGAATTAGAAGGAAAGTTGGATGAAATGTTCATGGAGATTCTTGTCACTGGTGATAAAACCTTGGTACCTTCTTCAAGTATACTCCTTAAAGATTTATTTAAGGATGATGATAGCGAGACACCTAAATCAAATGAAGAAGGAAAATGCAAATGTTCACATGTCAAGTAGGACATGACATGGAGACAACCAAACTCATAAACTTCAACTTAAGCCTCAAGAACATGTGAAACAACTACATCAGAAAATAAAATCTGTGGAGGCAAGATTTTCTCATATTAAGACTAATAAAAAAAATCCTCAATGCCAATTGGAGGGGTTGCAAAATCATTTAGCCAATTTGATAAAATTTGTAGTACAATTGACAATATAAGCCAAGACACATCTAGTTTGACTTCTATTATGATGCCATATGACATTCCACAAGCTATCAAAGTGTTTGATAACTTTTCGGAGGAAGTTTCAAAAGTTAATCAACTTTACCTTTTATCGCTGAAGTTATTAGTTAATAAGGAGAAGCAAATTGTGCTTTTTATCAATATTTCTCGAGATTAAAGTTTGGTGGCTTAAGATGAAAATGAATGATAGTTCTAAAGTTTCTAATCTTCTTTAGTCTTAATATATGCATTATCAAATTCTCTAAGTTATTTTTATTTTCAATTGTTATGTTTAGGTACTAATTGTCATTGGACACTTATGAATGCGCCCAATGTTTTTATGATGTTTAACTATTATTTATGCTTGTTTATAGGGGTGTGCAAATTTCGGGTAAAACCGAATTAATTCGGTTAATCGATCGAATTCAATTAATCGGTCGGTTAATAATTTTTTGGAAGTTCAGTTAACGATTAATTCGGTTCAAAATCGGTCAATTAACTGAATTAACTGAACTTAATAAATAATATTATAATATATAAGTATTCGGTCGGTTCGGTTCAGTTAATTTTTTTGGAAGTATAAATTAATCGGTCGGTTAATTCGGTTAATCTTTTATATGTTTTATACTTGTTTGAACCAAAAATCAAAAAACATATAAATTTCGTAACTGAAAAAGTTCGGTTCGGTTATTTTTTTGAAAAAAATTCGGTTCGGTTAACGGTTAATGGTATAAAAGGGTCGATTAATTCAGTTAATGGTAGTTCGGGTCGGTTAACTGATTGAACGCCCCTACTTGTTTAATTTGTTTATTTACGTACGTTGCTAGATGTTTGACTAATTCTTAAAATATTAAAATATCATTGTTTTTGGTTTCATTTATAATTATTTAAGATTTTGTTTAAACTTATTTATTTTTCAATTTTGTTGTTAATTACGTTTCAGTTTAAAATTTTCCATCTATCTTAACATGAGGTAATTTGGTGGAAATTTTGAATTTTTTGCTATTTTATCTCTAAGTATAGTATTTGATTTGTTCTTTCCAAATTTTAGTAGGCTTTACTGACTTTGGTTGATAAAATTGAAAGTTTCATGCTTTATTAGGTAATCGGTGTGCTCGTCATTGTGCAAACATTTTAGTAGGCATTACTTTATATTTTTAACCTTTTGCAAATTTTTCTTTTTTTTTTCTTTTATAAGTATTAACAGCTTTGAAGTGCATAGTTTCTAAACTATTTAGCTTTCAAAAAAAAAAAAAAATGTTTGACATTATTAAGAAACTTTTTAAAATATTTAGCATTAATATTATATTAATAGTTAAATGTTTTTTTAATATATTTTCACTAGTAATGAGTATAATTAATAGTAACAACAATTCTAATGTTGATGAAAGGAAAAGAAATTAGAGGTTAGGACATGTGAAATGTTTTAATATATTATTCAATGTTACAACTTTAGTTGTGTAACTATATCATGAAAAATATTTATTACTACAAACATGCATGAATTCGAAATAGTCAAGTGACACATAAATTCGAGAGATCCTTGGTCATAAGTCTTGTACAGTAAGCATACTCTTATTTGAATTCTCATTCTTAGCTACTATGTTTAATGTGCTATAAATATCTATAAGATTACCTTCCTCTTTTATTGATCATTGTTCCCAATGATAAAAAGAAAGGAAATTCTTAGTTGAGGAAGGTATAATCTTCTCGAGTTGCATTTTTCGGTCCAAGTTAGACCAAACCACTAATAACTGTGTGATAGCTCTATTGTTTCTTTTGATCACAAGCTTGTTAAGAACAATATAAATCAGGGGATTTCTATCATTTTCAATATTTGGGAGGATAATGGCAAAAATTACCCGTGTACTTTATCAAATCTTCTAATGTGGTTCCTACACTTTTAATTTGTCCAATTTGGTACATGTAATTTGATCCCGTCAAACAAAGTGGTATTTGACCCTAATTAATTTTTTTTGTTGTGGCATCCTAACCAATCAAGGGGTGCCACATGTCTATTTATTGACTGCTAGCTTAGGCCTTTATGAGCAATTCTCCCATTTTATTTTATTTTTCATAGAAATATATATATATTTTAAAAAAATCATTTTTTATAAATTCACTAAAAAGTATATTTTCTTCAAAATAAAAATTATTTAATTTTTTTTGAAAATATAAAATGTTTTAATATATGTTATTTTTAAAAATTATTTTTATGTTTTTTCCTTAAAAAAGTTTCATTCCACACTTGAAATTATCTTCCATAGAATTTAACCAAAATCAAAACAATTTGCAGATCAATTTTCAAGCATCACTAAGATTCCAAATCAAATGCAATTGCCTAGCTTGTTGTTCTTTTCAATTCATTTGCCTTTTCCATTTGCGACAACATCAAAATCCATTGATTCACCTTCATCTTCCCTTTGAAATTGGTCAGCTAAATGCTAGGGATTGTGAGGATAAGTTGTGCTCAATTTGAAATTGGACAACACAAGATCGTTTGATTGTCGGATCTTGCAGGAGAACACGTGTTCAATTTAACAAAAAATATGAATATAAATATGATTATGGCTGATATGCGATTCTGATTTCTGAAATATGGGTTTGAGGCTAGCACAAGATTCATTCATTGGTAAACATATATGATTGAGGGAAATATGTGTAACAGTCCGGTTTACACCCTAGTCGGAACAGTGGTTTTGGGACCACAAATCCGAGTCCGTATAATATTTTAATATTATTTTCTGTGCCGTTGATATGTTATTAAGCATGTGGTAAATTTCCGTAAGCTAATTTGTCTGTTCGTGTGTTTAATTTGACAAAAAGGACTGAAATGTATTAAATGTGAAAGTTGCTTGCTATTTGTTAAAGTATCAATGTGTTGTGGCTTTGTAAAGGTGGAGGCCTTATATGGAAATTAAGCCAATTCTATGTTAGTGGACGGTAATAAATGTAGTTACATGCATATTTTATATATTTATAATATATGAAACAAAACATTAAAAAGAAAGAAAAAGAAAGCCATAGTGCTTATCTTCCACCGAAAACACAAAAAGAAAAGAAAAGAGAAAGAAGCTAGGTATTCGGCATTCATCAAGCAAAATTAAGGTAAATTTTGACTTCGGTTTTTGATAATTTCTACGTTTTTGCAATAGTTGCTTTGAGAGCTACAAAACCCATGTATTAATTTTGTGAATTGATGATGTTTGTGTGATATGCCATTGATGATATGTCAAGCTTTTTGATGATTTATGGTGTTAAATGAAAGATTTGAGCTAGATGAACATACTTTGTTCTTGAATTTTTGATGAATTTAGCTAATTAAGGCTAAATGGAGAAAATATTATTTTGGAGGACTAATGTGAATTTGATGAAACATATGGACTTATATAGTCCCTAGGGAGATTCGGCTATGCATGGGTGTGAACAAATTATGTGAATTTGATGTTTTGTGAAAAATAGACTAAATTGATAAATTGTGCAATTATGAGGGCTAATTTGCAAATTACCCTAAATGTGTGTTTTTGGATTGAATTGAATGAATTAGTGAATAAAAGGGTTAATTCTGAACATGTTTAGATCAAGAACCGAAGAAAATGGGCTTAGATCGCATGGAAAGCGCGAAAATGTAAAAGTAGCCGTTTCCATTCCAAGTAGAATAGAATCCGAGGTAAGTCATATTGCAAATAAATGTAATTGTATTGAATTGAGTTTATTTACATGACTATCAATGATAATATTTGCTTATGAGATGCTATGTATATGAATTACGGGATAAGGTCGATATAGTGATAAGTCCGAGAAGTCCGTATGAACTTAGGAATACAAAGGTATACGATTCGCTGTTTTATCATGTAAGACCACGTCTGGGACGTTGGCATTGATTTGATTACGTGTAAGACCATGTCTGGGACAGTGGCATCGATATCTGATTACGTGTAAGACCCTGTCTAGGACAGTGGCATCGATATCTGATTCGTGTAAGACCCTGTCTGGGATAGTGGCATCGATATCTGATTCGTGTAAGACCATGCGGGACGATGGCATCGATATCGATTACGTGTAAGGCCCATGCGGGACAAAGTGGCATCGATATCGATTCGTGTAAGACCATGCGGGACAATGGCATCGATATTCGATTCGTGTAAGACCTATGCGGGACGGTGGCATCGATATCGATTACGTGTAAGACCGCATGCGGGATAGTGGCATCGATATCTGATTACGTGTAAGACCACGTCTGGGATGTTGGCATCGATATGAGGTTTACGTGTAAGACCACGTCTGGGACGTTGGTATCGATATGAGGTTTACGTGTAAGACCATGTCTGGGATATCGGCATCGTATTGATTCGTGTAAGACCACATGCGGGACGGTGGCATCGATATGCGAGTGCATGTAAGACCGCAAATGCGGGGCGTTGGCATTGTACGACCATTCTGAGCTTTCTGAGTATCCTACTAGATTTCTTACGGTTCAACAGGCAAGTCTGTGATACGAATTGCGAATCTGATCTTTGATAAAATTAATGAATGAACATCCGTTTCAGGTACGTTGCTTATACACTAATTGTGTATATAAGGTAAGTATCCGTGTGATTATATCATGATGTTATGTATATGGAATTTATAATAAGATATGTAAAGTCTTGACTATATGAACTATATGTATATATGGTAAGTTATGAATAAGCATATGAGCTTGAGAAAGAATGAAGTGATTTTTGTCATGAGAACCATATTGATCATCTTATTAAATTGGTTATGTGCAACCCATGCTAAGTTTGATTGTATATTGACTTACTAAGCTTTTGGAAAGCTTACTCTGTGTGTGTTTTCTCTGTTTTATAGGTCGTCAAAGATACTGAAGGCTCGGGACCGTTATGGATTGTCATCACACTACTAAACTCATTTTGGTACACTTTGGAAATATTTATAACTAGATATGGCATGTATAGGCTAGTTTTTGATATAAGTTGTTGTATAGACTTGGTCATGAGATGTGACTAATTATTGGTTCATATTATGCCTTGATGAATGTGGTATGTGTAGTTGTTTTGGTATGTTTTGATGCACATGAAATGGTTAAGATTTCGGGTAGGTAAATGAATGAAATATGCTTTAGTTATATATATGTTATGTCTTGAAAGTTGACATGAATGAAATGGGTAATGAAGATATAGATTGAATAGTCAATTTAGTATGTTATTGGATATCATATATGCATGATATGTGTTGGTAAAGATTTCTTGTAGGTATAACCCAAGTGGGTGGCAATTTGGTCTTGCAAATGACCTATAATGTCACACGGCCAGGGCACACGGGCGTGCCTAGGGACCGTGGGTGAATATCAGGATTTAACCTTGTAGCACACAGCCTTGACACGGGCGTGTCAACTAGCCGTGGGGCACAAGTCAGTAGCTGGCCTAAGAGCACACGGCCTTGGCACATGGACGTGTTTGCTGCCTAGTGACCGCGTGATTTTTGACAGGATCGACCACGGCCTGAGTACACGGGCGTGCTTAGTGGCCGTGGAGGATAAGTCAGATTCGACCACGGGGAGGACACACGGGTGTGTCTATTATCCGTGGGAGGCACGGCCAGCCCCCACGGGCGTGTAAGCCCTGAAACTTAGAAAAGTTTTAATTTTCTATTAAATTTTGTAAGTGTTTCGATTTAGTCCCGACTCGGTTTATAAGCATGTTTAAGGTCTCGATGACCTTATTAAGGGACACTATGCTTGAGAATGATGAATAAATGTATGAATTTCTGTAAATGCTTTCTGATCTGTTCGGTAACGCTCCTAATCCTAATCCGGCGACGGATACTGTAACAGTCCGAATTATACCCTAGTCGGAATAGTGGTTTCGAGACCACAAATCTGAGTCTGAATAATATTTTTATATTATTTTTTGAGCCGTTGATGTGTGATTGAGCATGTGGTAAATTTCCGTAAGCTAATTTGTCCGTCTGTGTGATTAATTTGACAAAAAGGATTAAAATATATTAAACGTGAAAGTTGCTTGCTATTTGTTAAAGTGCTTAAGTGATGTGGCTTTTAAGTGTTAAGAACTTATGTGGCAATTTAGCCACTATCATGGTTAGTGGACGGCAAACCATTAAATGAATGAGTTTTATATGTTATAATAATGGTTATTATTTTTATGTTAATATATATGATATTTTATATTATATGTATTTTATAAGTTATTAGTTAATAAAAGAAAACAAAAAGAAAGTGGCCTTGTTTTTATCATCTTTTGGCCGAATGTTCTAAATAAAAAGAAAGAACAAAAGCTTTAAAGTTTCGGCACTTACAAGCTTGAATTAAAGGTTAGTTTTTGATCCGTTCTCGATAATTTCTACGTTTTTGTAATCGTTGCTTCGAGAGCTTTAAAACCCATGTCTAAATTTGATGAATGATAATGTTTGTGTGAGATTCTATTGTTGATATGTTGAGTTTTGTGATGTTTTATGTTGTTAAATGAAAGGTTTAAGCTTGATGAACATGTTTTGTTCTTGAAGTTTTGTTAAATTTAGCTAAATAGGACTAAATTGTTAAAATAGCAAATTGAGAGACTAAATTGCTAATTTGATGGAATATTTGGGCTTGTATGTGATGTAAGAATATTCGGTTATGCATGAGCATGGGTAGATTTTGTGAATTTGATGTTTTGAGAAAAATGGACTAAATTGATAAAATGTGCAAATGTGAGGGCTAAATTGCAAATAGCCCTAAATGTGTGTCTTTGGATTGAATTAAAAGAACTAGTGAATAAAAGGGTTAATTCTGAATATGTTTAGATCAAGAATCGAGGAAGACGGATTTAGATCGCGGAAAGCGAAAGTAAGCGAGTAGCCAGTTTTCATTTAGATAAACCGAATCGAGGTAAGTCAATATGCAAATAAACGTACTTGTGCGAATTTATACTTGTTTATATGATTAATGTTGATGATAGATGCTTACGAGGGTTTATGGATATGAATTCCAAGATAAGTTTGATATAGTAATTAAGTCCGAGAAGTCCGTATGAACCTAGGAATAGGTATCATTACGCTTTATCATGTAAGACCACGTGCAGGATGTTGGCATCGTTATTAGATTTCGTGTAAGACCCTGTTTGGGACAGTGGAATCGATATCCGATTACGTGTAAGACCCTGTCTAGGACAGTGGCATCGATATCCAATTACGTGTAAGACCCTGTCTGGGACAGTGGCATCGGTATCCAATTACGTGTAAGACCACATGCGAGGCGGTGGCATCGGTATCCGAGTGCGTGTAAGGCCCATGCAGGGCGGTGGCATCGATATCCGATTACGTGTAAGACCCTGTCCGAGACAGTGGCATTGGTATCCGATTACGTGTAAGACCCATGCGGGACGGTGGCATCGGTATCCGATTACGTGTAAGACCACATGCGAGGCGGTGGCATCGGTATCCGATTATGTGTAAGACCACATGCGGGACGGTGGTATCGATATCGATTACGTGTAAGACCCTATACGAGGCGGTGGCATCGGTATCCGATTACGTGTAAGACCTGCATGCGGGACGATGGAATCGATATCCGATTACGTGTAAGACACATGCGGGGACGGTGGCATCGATATCCGACGTGTAAGACTGCATGCGGGATAGTGGCATCGATATCCGATTATGTGTAAGACCCATGCGGGGCGAGTGGCATCGATATCCGATTATGTGTAAGACCCTATCTGGGACAGTGGCATCAATATCTGATTTCATGTAAGACCTCGTCTGGGACGTTGGCATTGTATGATTATTCTGAGTTTCTGAGTATCCTATTAGTTTCCGAACGGTTCAATGTGCAAATCTGAGCTATGAACAATTATGTGAATGTATATTTGTTTCAGGTACGTTTGGTATGTACACTAGTGTGTATAAAAAGGTAAGTATTCATATGACTTTGATAGGAAGAGAAGTATGATTGAATATAAGAACGAGAATGAGATGCAAGAATGATTATGAAAGAGTTATGTATATATAATTGATTTTTGAATGGATGAATGTGGCCATTGTGGTTAGGTATATGAATCGAAGCAATTATGTGATTGTTTGTTAAGTAAATGTTATGTGCCAATGTACCTTATGCATATGTGCCTTTTTATGCTAAGTTTGTTTTTATTATGACTTACTAAGCTTTGGAAAGCTTACTCTGTGTGTGTTTTCTCTGTTTTATAGGTCGTCAAGCTACTGAAGGCTTGGGACCGTTAAGGATCATCATCACACTACTAAACTTATTTTGGTACCTTTTTGAGAATGAATATAGCTAAATATGGCATGTATAGGCTAGATATGTGTAAATGTTTATGAAGTGAACTTAGCCATGTGTTTTGGCAAGAATTGAGTTGGTAATATGCTTGAATGTATGAGTTATATGATGCAAATTTTGATATGTTTTGATGCTTATGAAATGGTTAATTTTGGATAAGCAAATGGATGATATATGTTTGAGATGATGTGGGTTTTAGTTTGTAATTTGGTAGGAAGGGAATTAATATTGAATGTGTTGATGGAATGTTCATTTTGGTATGTTTTTGGTTGCCATATATGCATGAAATGAGATGAATAATGATGCTTGTAGGCATGACCCTTTTTGTGGCATTTTGGCCTTGTAAATGGCCTATAATGTCACACTGCATTTGTACACTGCAGGCGTGCCTAAGACCGTGGTTGTATTGGCAGAATGTAGCTTAAATAGCACACGGCCTCGACATGGGAGTGTCATCTGGCCGTGGTGTCCAAGTCAGTAGCTAGCTAAGAGCACACGGCCATGGCACACGGGTGTGCTTGGTGGCCGTGTTGGGAAAGTCAGTATATGGCCTAGTAGGACACGGTCATGGCACACGGGCGTGCCTAGTGACCGTGTTGATATAGTCAGTATATAGACACGGATGGACACACGGGGGTGTATAAAGTGTGTTGTTTCTTTGTTACGAGATGCAGCCTATCAGTAGTGGAAAACTTTGATTTCGGTTGTTCCTAAAGAATGGATCACATGGGATTTCTTTCAGTCTGAGTTCAAAAAAAATACATTATTCAGAGATTCATTGATCAGAAACGAAACGAATTTTTGGAATTGAAACAAGGTCACATGTCTGTTACTGAATACAAATGAGAATTTGTAAGATTAAGTTAGTATGCTCGAGAATACGTATCGACTGAAGCGATAATGTGTAAAAGATTCGAAGATGGCCTAAATGAAGATATCCAATTGCTAGTTGGTACTCTAGAGATACAAGAGTTCGTAGTGCTAGTTGACCGAGCATGCAAAGCTGAGTCTGAAGCCAGAGATATGAAAAAGAGATTTATGAGCAAATCATTTCAGTTTGCCTCGAAGAAATTCTGAGAAGAACATAGCCGTTCAAAGGTTAATGTGAAGCATTCGAGTAGAGATCGAGCTAGGTCACAGTTAAGCTCCAAAGTTCTAGCAACTTCAATGAATAGTATTGGAAATGTCAGATTCAAGCGACCTGAATGTAAACATTATGGAAAAAAGCATCCGAGAATTTACAGATTAAATGACCGAGCTTGTTTCAGATGTGGATCATTAGACCATTTCATCTCGAGGCGCCGGATTCTCGTTGAACAAGAGATTGTTCGAACCCGAGATCACGAGAATATTTCAAATGAGAGGTAGATCTCCTCAAAATGCAAGAAATGCCAGTGGTAGTGAGAGGACTACTAGAATCTTGTTGTGAGATCCGAAGCTAGGCGCTGCGAGGCGTATGCTATCAGAGCTCGGGAGGAAGTTTTTCTCCGGATGTTATAACGGGTGCTTTTACACTTTATGATATACGTGATTGCTTTGATAGACCCTAGTTCTACTCATTGCTATATATGCATGAATTTAGTGTTGATGAAGACTTTGCTGTAGAGTCTCACTGAGTTTACTATAAAAGTATCAAACCCCTTAGGTAAAAGTGTCTGGTTGCCAAAGTATGCAAGAAGCGTATGCATTAATGTTTGAGATATCTGTTTTTCCTCTTTGATCGATGCTTACGCCATTCGATGAATTCGATATTAATTTGGGTATGGATTGGCTATTTATGCATGATCTTTGTTGTGAGTGAAAAGAAAGACTATAGATTTGAGATGTTCGAATGATGAGATTGTACGAGTGGAGTCTAATGATTTGAATGGATTACCTGCTATAATATCTTTTATGAAAGCTCAGAGATATGTGAAAAAGAGTTATGAGGCATACTCTGCTTATATGATTGATTCGATAGTGTCTGAGAAGAAAATTGAGTCGGTGCCTGTTGTCTGTGAGTTCTCTGATGATTGCTCTGAAGAATTACCGGGATTGCCTCCGATTTGTGAAGTTGAATTTGGTATAGATCTATTTCCTGGTATGACCCCTATTTCGATAGCTCCGTATAGAATGACACCAATGGAATTGAAAGAGTTAAAGTCACAGTTGCAAGAATTAACCGACAGAGGGTTTGCAAGACCGAGTTTTTCACCTTGGGGTGCTCATGTTCTATTTGTGAAAAAGAAAGATTTGAATCTGCAACAGAGAAGATTGTTAGAGTGATTGAAAGACTACGAGCTAGTAATAGATTATCACACAGGTAAAGCTAATGTAGTTGCTTGCGCGTTGAGTTGAAAGTCACTTTGTGTGCATTACGTGTTATGAATGCTCAATTAGATTTGTCGATGATAGTTCGGTGTTAGCTGAATTGAAAGCGAAAGCCGTTGTTTTTACAGCAAATATGTGATGCTCAGGAAGTTGATAATGAAATGTTAGCGAAACGAGCCCAGTGTGGTTCGAATTCGAATCTGAATTTGAGTTATTGGTGATTGTTTGAGATTTCGAGATCGTATCGTGTTCCAAGAAATCGGAAATGATTCGGTTGATTTGAGTGAAGCACATAATGATTATCTATCACATTCATCCAGGAAGTACTAAGATGTATCATGATGCGAAGCAATAATCTTTGGTGGTCGGGTATGAAATGTGATATTTCGACTTTGTTTGAAATGTTTAATCGCGACAAGTGAAATTTGAACATCAAGTTCCGTCAGGTTGCTACAACCGACTTTGATTCTGATTGGAAATGGGATAGAGTAACGATGGACTTTGTTTTCGGGTGCCTCGGACTCAGAAAGAAAGATGCGATTCAAGTCGTAGTTGATCGATTGATTTAAAGCGCCCATTTTATTAGGTAAAATCGATTACTCACTTGATAGATTAGTCGAACTTTATATTTTACGAGATTGTGAGATTGCAGTGAGTGCCACTATCCGTTGTATTAGATAGAGAAGCGAATTTTACATCGAGGTTCGGAAGAAATTGCAAGAAGCTTTAGGCACGAAAGCTGCGTTTGATCTGACTTTTCATCCGCAAGCGGATGGTCAATCGGCGGATTATTGATTCTCGAAGATATGTTAAGGTCTTTGTGTACTTGAGTTTAATGGATTGTGGGAGCAGTATCTACCTTTGATTGAGTTTGCATACAATTACAGTTCTCAGTCGACCATCAGAATGGCATCATATGAAGCTCTGTATGGACGTAAATGTCGTACACCCTGTATTGGGTGAGCTCGGTGAAAAGAAGTTACTTGGAGTCGATTTGATAAAAGACTCGAAGCAGTAAAGTAAAAGCGATCCGAGATTGTTTAAAAGCGATGTCGATCGTCAGAAGTCGTATGCGGACTTGAAACGAAAAGATATAGAAATTTGAGATCGGCGACAAAGTATTTCTGAAAGTGTCACCGTGGAAGAAAGTACTCCGTTTTGGACGTAAAGGCAAGTTGAGTCCGAGGTTCATCGGACCGTATGAGATCATTGAGCGAGTTGGACCTGTCGCATATCGATTATTGTTGCCTCCCGAGCTAGAAAAGATTCATAATGTATTTCATGTCTCGATGTTCCGTAGATATCGATCCGATCCGTCACATGTGATTGTCCCATCTGAAATTGAAATCCGATCTGATATGTCATATGAAGAGGAACCGATCCGTATATTAGCTCGTGAAGTGAAAGTGTTGAGAAATAAAAAAAAATTCCGTTAGTGAAAGTACTGTAGAATCGACACGGAATAGAAGAGGCAACATAGGAGCCTGAAGTTTCAAAAGGACAACAATATCCGAATCTGTTTAATGGTAAGATTTTCGGGGACGAAAATCCCTAATGAGGGAGAATTGTAACAGTCCGAATTATACCCTAGTCGGAATAGTGGTTTTAGGACCACAAATCCGAGTCTAAATAATATTTTTACATTATTTTCTATGTCGTTGATGTGTGATTGAGAATGTGGTAAATTTTCGTAAGCTAATTTATCCGTCTGTGTGATTAATTTGACAAAAAGGATTAAAATATATTAAACGTGAAAGTTGCTTGCTATTTGTTAAAGTGCTTAAGTGATGTGGCTTTTAAGTGTTAAGGACTTATGTGGCAATTTAGCCACTATCATGGTTAGTGGACGGCAAACCATTAAATGCATGAGTTTTATATGTTATAATAATGGTTATTATTTTTATGCTAATATATATGATATTTTATATTATATGTATTTTATAAGTTATTAGTTAATAAAAGAAAACAAAAAGAAAGTGGCCTTGTTTTTATCATCCTTTGGCTGAATGTTCTAAAGAAAAAGAAAGAACAAAAGCTTTAAAGTTTCGGCACTTACAAGCTTGAATTAAAGGTTAGTTTTTGATTCGTTTTCGATCATTTCTACGTTTTTGTAATCGTTGCTTCGAGAGCTTTAAAACCCATGTCTAAATTTGATGAATTGATAATGTTTGTGTGAGATGCCATTGTTGTTATGTTGAGTTTTGTGATGTTTTATGTTGTTAAATGAAAGGTTTAAGCTTGATGAACATGTTTTGTTCTTGAAGTTTTGTTAAATTTAGCTAAATAGGACTAAATTGTTAAAATAGCAAATTTAGAGACTAAATTGCTAATTTGATGGAAAATTTGGGCTTGTATGTGATGTAAGAATATTCGTTTATGCATGAGCATGGGTAGATTTTGTGAATTTGATGTTTTGAGAAAAATAGACTAAATTGATAAAATGTGCAAATGTGAGGGCTAAATTGCAAATAGCCCTAAATGTGTGTCTTTGGATTGAATTGAAAGAACTAGTGAATAAAAAGGTTAATTCTGAATATGTTTAGATCAAGAACCAAGGAAGACAGATTTAGATCGCGGGAAAGCGAAAGTAAACGAGTAGTCGTTTTCATTTTCGATAAACTAAATTCGAGGTAAGTCAATATGCAAATAAAGCGCATTTTATGCGAATTTATCTTTGGTTTATATGATTAATGTTGATGATAGATGCTTACGAGGGTTTATGGATATGAATTCCAAGATAAGTTTGATATAGTAATTAAGTCAGAAGTCCCGTATGAACCTAGGAATAGGTATACATTGCTCGCTTTATCATGTAAGGCCACGTGCGGGGCGTTGGCATCGTTATTAGATTTCGTGTAAGACCATGTCTGGGACAGTGGCATCGATATCCGATTACGTGTAAGACCCTATCTGGGACAGTGGCATCGATATCCGATTACGTGTAAGACCCATGCGGGGACGGTGGCATCGGTATCTCGACACGTGTAAGACCCATGCGGGGCGGTGGCATCGATATCCGATTACGTGTAAGACCCTATCTGGGACAGTGGCATCGATATCCGATTACATGTAAGACCATGTGCGGGACAATGGCATCGGTATCGATTACGTGTAAGACCTATCTCGGGGCGGTGGCATCGGTATCCGACGTGTAAGAAGACCGTGTCAGGGCGGTGGCATCGATATCCGATTACGTGTAAGACCCTGTCTGGGACAGTGGCATTGGTATCCGATTACGTGTAAGACCCTGTCTTGGATAGTGGCATCGGTATCCGATTACGTGTAAGACCCATGCGGGGCGATGGCATCGGTATTTGATTACGTGTAAGACCCATGCGGGCGGTGGCATCGGTATCCGATTACGTGTAAGACCATGCGGGACGATGGCATCGATATCCGACGTGTAAGACCATGCGGGACGATGGCATCGATATCGATTATGTGTAAGACCCATGCGGGACGGTGGCATCGATATCTCGATTTCATGTAAGACCGCAAATGCGGGGCGTTGGCATTGTATGATTATTCTGAGTTTCTGAGTATCCTATTAGTTTCCGAACGGTTCAATGAGCAAATCTGAGCTATGAACAATTATGTGAATGTATATTTGTTTCAGGTACGTTTGGTATGTACACTAGTGTGTATAAAAAGGTAAGTATTCATATGACTTTGATAGGAAGAGAAGTATGATTGAATATAAGAACGAGAATGAGATGCAAGAATGATTATGAAAGAGTTATGTATATATAATTGATTTTTGAATGGATGAATGTGGCCATTGTGGCTAGGTATATGAATCGAAGCAATTATGTGATTGTTTGTTAAGTAAATGTTATGTGCCAATGTACCTTATGCATATGTGCCTTTTTATGCTAAGTTTGTTTTTATTATGACTTACTAAGCTTTGGAAAGCTTACTCTGTGTGTGTGTTTTCTCTGTTTTATAGGTCGTCAAGCTCATCAAGGCTCGGGACCGTTAAGGATCATCATCACACTACTAAACTTATTTTGGTACCTTTTGAGAATGAATATAGCTAAATATGGCATGTATAGGCTAGATATGTGTAAATGTTTATGAAGTGAACTTAGCCATGTGTTTTGGCAAGAATTGAGTTGGTAATATGCTTGAATGTATGAGTTATATGATGCAAATTTTGATATGTTTTGATGCTTATGAAATGGTTAATTTTGGATAAGCAAATGGATGACATATGCTTGAGATGATGTGGGTTTTAGTTTGTAATTTGGTAGGAAGGGAATTAGTATTGAATGTGTTGATGGAATGTTCATTTTGGTATGTTTTTGGTTTCCATATATGCATGAAATGAGATGAATAATGATGCTTGTAGGCATGACCCTTTTTGGTGGCATTTTGGCCTTGTAAATGGCCTATAATGTCACACGGTTGTAACTGCAGGCGTGCCTAAGACCGTGGTTGTATTGGCAGAATGTAGCTTAAATAGCACACGGCCTCGACATGGGAGTGTCATCCGCCGTGGTGTACAAGTCGATAGCTAGCTAAGAGCACACGGCCATGGCACAGGCGTGCTTGGTGGCCGTGTTGGGAAAGTCAAGATATGGCCTAGTAGCACACGGTCATGGCACAGGCGTGCCTAGTGACCGTGTTGATATAGTCAGGATATGGACACGGATGGACACACGGGGGTGTCTAGAAGCCGTGGAGGGCACACGGTCTCCTCCCACGGGCGCCTCTCTCCTGTATTTTGGAAAAGTTTTAATTTTCATGAAATATTATATGTGTTTCAATTTAGTCCCAACTCGGTTTATATGCATGCTTTGGGTCTTGATGACTCATCTAAGGGACAATATGTTTGTTAATGATGAATGTAATGTATGAAATGTTATGTAAGTTTCCGATCTGTCTGGTGATGCTCCTAACCCTAGTCCAACGTCGGTTACGGGTTAGGGGTGTTACAGACACGGGATGAGGGTGTTACAATATGTATAAGTTGGCGGTATGTATCGGCCAGGGTTACTGTGTGTGTTATAATGGCGAAGTTTTATCACTAGAAAACTGTACTGGCAACTCGGTGTAATGTGTCTGTAAGACTGAGTCTCGAAATTGTCTTTATTTTTGGATTGATTATCGGTAACCTGATAATCATTCTGCATCTAATTGGAACTGTAACACCCCTAACCTTATTCGTCGTCAGAACAGGTTTGTAGAGCATTACCGAATAAATGGAACAGTAAACCATTCAATTCATATATCAATGCAATACATATTCTAATTTCATTCAAATACATTCATAATGTCCCTTAATTGAGCCCTCGATCCCTTAAAAAATACAATAGAAACGGTCTGGGACTAAATAGAAAACATTTAGAAAATTTAGGAAAAATTTAGAAAAATTTATACTGCAGGGGTCACACTGCTGAGACACACATCCGTGTCTCAGGCTATGTAACATTCGAAATAAGGACACACGGCGGTGTCCCAGCCCGTGTCCGTGCCCGTGTAACTCACTAACTTGTGTCACACAGCCAAGCCACATGCCCGTGTGCCAGGCCGTGTAATTCTCGAAATGGCCTCACACACCTGTGTGCCGGGCCGTGTGCTAGGTCGTGCAACTTTCGAAAAGAAACCATTAACAACCTACAGGGGACACACGGCTGAGGCCGTGTGGACAAGAAATAGGCCAAAATCAAGCCTTTTCTTTCACCCAATTTCAACAAGTACCAACACGCCAAATGAACCTATGATCAAGGCACCAAAACATGCCAAAATATTCATAATAAGATCATTTTAATATACCATAAGTCCATTCAAACAATATGACATTTAGGCACCTCAATCACAACCAAGCATACATACGTACATTTGTATCAAAATGATCATGTTTCATCCAAACAACCTTAACTAATTTCCATATCAACACATAACCTAATTGACCACATTTCAACCTTGCCAACGCATACCACTTTGGCCATTTAACCAATGCATCAATTTGGAAATAAAAACACCAACCATCAAGACATCAAATGCCAAAAGCACACCAACCAAAATACCACATTTACAAGCCAAACATAACAACATCTCATCAAACACAATTTACCTATACATGCCATTATAACCTTGATCAAGATATCAAATCTATCGATATAATCGCTGGATAGTGTGATAGATCTTCGATGAGCTTCCAACTCGATCAAGCTTCCGATAATCTGTAAAGTAAAGGAAAATAACTACGTAAGCAATGAATGCTTAGTAAGCTCGTATAAACTTTAAACATAACATTCCATTTCAACAATGAACTTTATAGATTAAATATAAACCTATACCAATGCCTCAAGATTTATCAACTACATAACCATCAACCCATAAATGAGTAAGTCTATCAACATCATATATATATTTTTCATTCCTAACATCATAGGATTTTATAAATCATTATACACTATCATTAACTTTTTCATAAAACTATGAATTACTTTTTTTACTTACTTTCAATTTCATTTACTAAGCATAAACTTAAATAACAACATCAATTCACTAGTTAGTATATTTATTCACCTCACAGGTAAGGTCATCCATAACATACGTAATTTCTCATATATATAAATACACCATTCAACTCATCAATCCTTTTTTCATAATATCAGATTTCAATAATGAACTTACCGTTTCGTTACCTTTTCTTACCCGTTTCATTTGTATAATACTAGACATAAGCATAAACATCAATCACAATCTCAAGCTTGACATAAGTCTAATCACTATCATCAATACACAAGTTAGTGCATTTATGTATATAACTCATTTGGGGTCAATCACATGATAAACCATTTTATAAGAAAATACACCTTTGAATCTTACCACATTTTCATGAACATAAGCATATTTCCATTTGGCCATTTACCATTTCAATGTATATCATTAATATTAAACATGACATAATACAACCATAAGCTTAGCACAAACCTAAGCATCATCCACAATCTCAATTGATGAATTTATTTATGTTCAGATCAATATTCAATAAATAACAAATCTTTTAAATTCATTAAACAGATTATCTTAACGAGATTTTCCATTCGAAGAACGACTTACAGATAAGAGTACATCATCAGATCAACCGAACACACCAGACAGGAGCTCATAAGAGCTGATCCAACCAAAATACGCCAAACAAAAGCTCATAAGAGTTGGTCCACCCGAAACACGCCAACAGAAGCTCATAAGAGCTGAACAAAAGCTCATAAGAGCTGATCCACCCGGAAGACACCAAACAGAAAGTATAACGCTAGAGTTCGTAACAAATGCTGAACCTCGGTTTACTTGGGTAATATATAAATATCTCCCTCCAATACCATCTCCACTCTAAACCCACGTAACACACCAAATTACGATTGTACTCTATCTCGCGTTCAAAACAAACCGAGCATCAATTCAATATTAAATCTCAAATTACCATTTATTATCAACAATTAAAATCAAATATATATTGTACCATGTTAATCTACTCAACAATTCATATTGATGTTAAATTCTAAACCGTACGAACTTACCTGGCCAAATCGCAGAAATGTCGAAGTATATGGGCTTTTTGGTAATTTTTCATTCTCCTCGATTTTCCACTCGATCTTGATCTAAATTAATAATTTCATTCAATTTATAAATTTACATAGTAAAATAATTTATTTTATGCAATTTAGTCATTTTGACATTTTTACAAAATTGCCCTCAACTTTTCATTTTTATTCAATTTATTCCCTGAGCCTAAAACATGCAAATTAACCATTTTTATTGCAAATTCATAATAGCCGAATATTGATGGCATCCGATTCAACCCATTTATGCAACAATTTCACAACAAATCCTTGTATTTTTACTATTTTAACAATTTAGTCTCTAATCGACAAATTCATCAAGATTACTTAACAAAATACTTATAAATAACAAATAATACTTCAAATTCATCAATTAAAATCTAAAATCACAAAGATTCATCAATGGCAACATTCAAAATCTTTAACAATTTCAACAACGAATGTACGAGCTAGTTGGACCTAGTTGCAATGATATCAAAAACATAAAAATTACAAGAAAACGAGTCGGTATTACCTACCATGCAAAGAAAACACCCAAAACCGAAGCTTCACCTCCTTGGCTATGGCTTTCGGCTGTTGAAGAAGAAAAATGAAAGTAATTTTGTTTTTCATTCTTTAATTTTGTTTAAACTTTCATTAATTTACAAAATTGCCATCTAAAACACATTATTTTATCATTTCCTATTAAATTGCCGTCCCACTATACTAATTAGGGAATAATTTTTACTTAAGTCCTTCCTCCTTTATTAATTAAGCTATTTCATCACTTAAATGATATATTTAGCATATTTTACACTTTAGTCCTTTTTAATTAATTAACTATCTAAACATTAAAATTTCTTAACGGAACTTTAATACAACCTTAATAAAACTCCGTAAATAATTATAAAAAAAACATTTACTTCCTGATACCTCATTTTCTAAAACCACTTGACTTTAAGGTCTTAACACTTGAACTTAATTAATCATTTATATAACATATATTATCATATCAAAAACCTTTTAAAAACCATAATTGACTCGTAAATATTCGTAAATAATATTTACGAACTTACTCGTCGGATTTGTGGTCCCGAAACCACTATTTTTGATGCCACTAAAAAACGGGTTGTTACAGGAACTCACTAAGTTTAATTGAACTTACTCCATTACTTTTCTTTCTCAAGTGTTTAAGTAGTAGATGAAGATCAGCAGAAGGGGACTACTCCAGAGCTGCGTTTGTAAGTGAGCCACTTGTTAATTTTTGTATCATTCATGGCTACGTTGGTGGGTGGCACATAAATCCATTTTGTAATCAACTTTTGTAATTCACTTTGTCATCAGTATTGTTCTGTTTTCAAAAGAGAATTTACCCTTATCATAGAAGTGTAAGCCAAGCTTTCTTGATTTGCAACTTATGACTTCTTTTATATGTAATCACCATTGATGGTAGGGAATGATTAATAAGCTGACTTTTATAACCCCAATTGTCTTCTCCTTTAAAGATGCGTTACCGATTTAGAGAAAGAATAATGGTTTGTAACTAAAAGGGGAACCTTCATAACTATTTTCTCAAATATTTGAGAAAAACCAAAGAATATTTTAATCTGTCAATAACACCCTAGTCTGTTGGGCGATATGTTTGGTTGAATGATGTACACCAAGTCTTCCTGACGGGTTAAGGGATGTTACATGCAGGTTGTAAGGAGTAAATCATCTGTTCTTGTATACCCTACATTAAAACCAAAATCACTTACAAATTGTCCACTGGTGTAACTTGATGGCATACTCGTGTAAGTGTTTTTGGCATAGAACATCGATGTTTGGAAGTTGAAATTGAAAGCACTCAAAGAATTTCATGTTGGGGTATCAAAGTTTGGGTTACCGATTAACCCAAATTGTTGGGCAGACTATGCGCCAAAGTTGAAACAAGGGCTAAAATTAATGAATGTTGTAACACCCCTTACCCGTGTTCGACGCCAAAACGGGGTACGAGGCATTACTAGACTTACCACACAAACAATCATACAATTCCGAGTCATAAATTTTCGCCCAAATTAAAACCCATTCATGTTCAATCATAAAGTCCCTAATACGAGGCTATGAGGCCCAAAACATACTTTAGAAGTGGTTCGGGACTAAACCGAGAGCTTAGGAAATTTTTATAAAACTTAGAAAATTTTTGCTATAAACAGGGGTCACACGCCGGTGTGGTTTGGAACACGCCCGTGTCCCAACCCCATGTAACTCACGACTTGTAACCCATGAATAATTTGTGGTCACACGGCCAAGTCACACGCCCGTGTGTTAGACCGTGTGGAAAATTAATTTTCATAAAATAGGTGCAGACTTCACACGGCCATGGCACACGCCAGTGTTCAAGGCCGTGTCACCCACACGGCTGAGACACATGCCCGTGTCTTTGCTTGTGTGCTCAATTCTGAGCATTCTGTTTTGAAATTTTGAAATACAGGGGACACACGGCCAGACCACATGCCCATGTACCAGGCCGTGTGTCACACACGGCTTAGACTTACGCCCGTGTATCTACCCGTGTGGACAAAATAAGGCCATTTCCTGACCTTATTTCTCACCCAAATTTTCCATTTTCCTGTACCAACTCTTACAAGAATAATCTAACAAATTACAAGTATAATTCAAGCCAATTTCTATCATTCAAATTGATTCATTTCATCATATATGTGTATGCTTAATGACTTACTTTTATGTAACTTACATAATTTGAAAAATTAGATTTTCATACTTATCATTTTAGTTAATGTATTGACTCAACCATGACATATATCAAAACATAAGTATATTAGCCATTCCAATGGCTAAATTTCATTCATCATTACATACCATCATTTGATTTATTTAGCCTATACATGCCATTAACAAAATAAGATTTTCATTTATACCAAAACGACATATTGATAGTGTAATAATTTGCTCTGACCAATCTCCAATCTTCACGAGCTTTGAGCACTATAAAACAAGGAAAATAAAACCTAGTAAGCATATTATGCTTAGTAAGTTCGTATAACATAAATTAATCTTACCCATTACATTCAATATATTAACCATGCAAAACATGCTTTTCCAACTATTTGGTAATTTACCTATTCACACATACTCAACCAACATGTTAGTCATAATATACCAATATGCATAGATGAGCTCATCATTCCATATGCGTATTTTATCCATTGAATCATTGAATTTCCGATGGATATTTCAAGTAGTACACTCAAGGTGTACAATTCCATTATCCATCAATTCATGTCCAGTAGTACCTTATAGGTACACTCTCGAGCCACATATTACACAGTAGAATTACCAGTCCAGGCTAAATTCTAGCTGTAACATATACTCTAAGGGCTTTGTCGGATTACCAGTCCAGGCTAAATCCTTTATATGACAAAGAATTCCCTATAGAGTTCATTCTGGATTACAAGTCCAGGCTTAAACCAGTCAATTAGGATTACCAGTCCAGGCTAAATCCTAGTTGAAACATATACTCGAGAGACTCATTTCGGATTACCCATCTGGGCTAAATCCATTCTGCAACACATGCAGTTTTATCAGGGAAATCACATTTATCCATCAGAATTCAATATTCATACGGAATTTTACCCTTAATCAATAAATTTTCCATCATACACCATTCCATCCATTATAATTTTCATACACTTCATACATAAAATTTCATACAACATATTCAATGTAATATAGCATTCAAAAGAACACATTTTTATGCTCATTTAAGTTATACGAACTTACCTTGATGTTTGTTCGTAACTCAAATCTACTAATCTGAAATATTTTCCTTTTTTCGATCTAGCTCTTTGTTTGGTACTTCCGGATCTATATAAATGAATTTAATCATCAATTCAACCTATTTCATATTCTATTGAACTCAATTTACAATCTAGGGAAAAGTACCATTTTGCCCCTATACTTTTAATTAATTCTAATTTCATCCCTAGGCTCAGAAATTAAAATTCATGCAATTTAGTCCTTATTCCAAGCCTAATAAAAATTCTAATATAACTTTTACAACACATGTATTCTAAAAATTTCAGAATTTTCCATAGGTTTTAACATTTTTCAATTTAGTCCCTAAATCAAGTTTCCATCAAATTTCCCTTTGTAAAAGTTGTTTATCTACCAACAACTTTTCATTTTCTACCATAAACTTTTATATTTCACCATGTTAATCCATGAAAAATTTTCTATACCTTGATATCTTTTCAAATTAACCCTCCAAATAGAGAAATTATGTAACACCCCAAACCCGACCCAAACACCTCGACCGGATCCGGCATGTCACTAAGAAGATTTTAGAAAAACTTGTCGCACCTATTATTATTTTTTAAAAAAAACATAGTTTAATCGTTTATCGGGAAAACGTAATAATTGGAAAATTAAGTAAAAGAAATAAATTTTAATTAATGCCTTAATGAATAAAACCGAAATTCTGCCTCTGAGTTCTAGTATTTAAACACATGCCTTAATTTCAATTAATCATAAAATCTAAATGTATGGAAACCCGAAAACCGAAGCATAAAACCAATAAAACAAGATTGAGTGGCCTTATTACAATAAAATATAAAACCAGATAAATTGAAAATACTAAGGAAAATAATAAAATCAACATCTTTTATTGAATCAAAATGAATCCATGCATGGCCACCTTGCGCTCCTCTCCACCCGGTCCTATGCACTAGGTGTTACGAAAAATGTTAAACAACGGGGTGAGTCACGAGACTCAGTGTGCAACCTCATGCACCATCGATTGGGCCTTAGCTCACAGAACAGAATAACAGAATATCATACAACAAGAATTATGCAAAGCCCATCCCAATCCTAGATCCATCCGCTACACACCACCCTTTACCTGCCAATCACACCATTGGGGATTTCTACAATCAACCCACGCCACTATACACCATCGATGGCAGTCATGCTGCAGTTAGCTGCTCATCATCAAATTTGTGACATAGTCACCAGAACAGATCGTGGCAGAGCCACTACATAATGTGCATCGTGGCGAGCCACCGCACGTAACACTTCCCTTTTATCAATCACCCGACCCGTGCAACATAGAAATCGGCATACATATCATATCATGTTAACGGAGACATTCAATTAAGAATGACAGTAAATCACTAACCCGGTGATTCGCCTTTACCCACCACGGGTTTTCAACGACCATGCCAATATTTTGGCGATTAATGTATCGTAACAGTTTATATGCATACTAATCAGGCAATCTAAATGATGTGAGAATGTTGCACACCTGATAAATATGTAGGACTACCCTCTATGTCGATACCCTCGCTAATCGGATCTACTACCCTTTGTCTACAACTTTGCTCAAAAGCCGGAAGAACGCGAGGTTGAGGTTTCCCCTATACCGATTAGACCCCTGAAATAGGGTGATTCGAGTGCTACTGATTTAAAACCTTAGGCGATTGGATCTCCTTCAAATCCTAAAATGCCGCGAAAGAAAGAAAAAACACAAGATCAGTCTCCATATAGCCATTCGGCTAGGGTCTCTAAAAATTGGGAAAAAATTGAATCACGCGAATCGACACTTACCTTCAATTTCCTTCAAGATTCGGCACAAGCAGACACCACAGAGGAAATTCGGCAATCACAGGAGATGAGATCTAGGGATTTCGACTTTTAAGAAAATCCTAGAAAGATGAACAAGAGAGATACTGATGCGTTTTCGGCTACAAGAACCAAAAAAGATCGTAGTTTTAGCTTTTAGTGAATTGAAGAAGAATAACAATGGGGATCAGAAGATTCGGCTAGGGGGAATTTCAAAGAAGAAAAGAAAGGGTGAGGGAGGTGGTAATTTTCGGCTTTTGGAAGAGAAAAGATGAGAAAAGACAACAAATGAGATGGCCTTCAAACTTTCGGCATACCCCTTGCCATACTAAACCGATTCTCCCCCCTCTCTTGTGTTTGATTTTCGGCCAAATCTGCAACCCAAAGGATAGCTCTCATCTTTTTCCCTTATCCTTATCAGAACTCACATCCAAAAGAGTCCTACATCACACCACTCCTTCCCTTTTTCCTGCTCATTATCCACTTAAATAAAACATTAAAAGTCCCTAAATTTTAGCCTTGTTGCCGTCCCCTCCCTTGCTCCCTTTTAAGTGCCAAAATTGGCCCAATTTCTTGGGCCCCATGCAGCCACACTTGGGCCTCCTCACCTGCCCAAAACGTCACTTAAAGCTCCCCCCTTTTCTGCGCCCATTGTGTGCCCGATTTGCTAACTTAAACAATAACTACTATATTTTAAGCCCTAGAGTGTCTAAACAGAATGTTTAGTCAAAGCCTCGGCCCAATCCTTGAGCCCAATCTGGACCTCTAATTCTCAAATTAACACATTAAACATGTCTACACATTAAACGCATAAGCCCATTAATTCGGGATATTACAGCTTCTACTTCTTAAAATAAATTTCGGCCTCAAAATTTACTCCGATCGTAAGAGATGGGGATACTGTTGTCGCATAACATCCTCTGGTTCCCATGTCGCTTCCTCTGCACCATGGTTTCGCCACAAAACCTTGACAGAAGGGACGGACTTCCTTCTCAGCAATTTTACGTCTCGCTCTAAGGTTTGCACTAGCTCCTCCTCAAAAGACAAGTCTGGCCTTACTTCAATCTCTTCCACCGGCACAATGTGCGATGGATCGAAACGGTAACGTCTTAGCATCGAGACATGAAACACGTCATGTATCTGCTCCAACTCTGAAGGCAACTCCAATTGATACGCCACTGGGCCCACACGTTCTAGCACCCGATAAGGTCCAATTAACCGGGGACTTAGCTTGCCCTTACGTCCAAACCTCATCACTTTTTTCCATGGCGACACTTTCAAAAAGACTTGATCTCCCACTGTAAATTCCAACTCCTTACGTTTTAGATCCGCATCAGATTTCTACCAATCAGACGCTTCCTTCAACCGAGCCCAAATTAACCTAACTTTTTCTTTCGTCTCTGAGACTAGTTCTGGACCCAACACCTGACGTTCACCCAACTCTGTCTAACAAGTAGGAGTACGACACCTCCGTCCGTATAACGCCTCATAGGGCGCCATCTGAATACTAGATTGGTAGCTGTTATTGTACGCGAATTCTGCCAGAGGTAAATACTCCTCCCAACTACCCCTGAAATCAATGATGCAACCTATTAACATATCCTCTAAAATCTGAACTACCCTCTCAGACTGACCATCAGTCTGCGGATGGAAAGCGGTACTAAAGTCTAACCTTGTTCCCATTGCCTGATGCAGAGCCTTCCAGAATCGTGACGTGAACCTAGGGTCTCTATCCGATATGATCGACACAGGTACACCATGTAGTCTCACAACCTCACCACGCATGCCTTAGCCAACCTTTGCAGAGAATAGTCAACACGAACCAGTATGAAGTGAGCAGACTTCGTCAGCCGATCAACAATCACCCAAACTGAATCCTTCTTAGTGGGCGTAAGAGGTAACCCACTAACAAAATCCATCGTGATTCTTTCCCATTTCCACTGTGGAATTTTCACCGGCTGCAACAACCCCGAGGGCAACTGGTGTTCCACCTTCACCTGCTGACACGTCAAACATTTATCCATGAATTCTGTTACCTCTCGCTTCAAACTCAAGCACTGCATTGTGCTCGCAAATCTCGATACATCTTCACCCCTCTAGGATGCATAGCGTATGGGCTACTATGCGCCTCCCGCAGAATCATCTGCCTTAACTCAACATCCTTTGGCATACAAATTCTCTCACGAAAACACAGAACCCCATCACCATTCAAACTATAGTCCTCTCCTTCACCACTTTGCACTTGCCGAGTCGAGCACTCAAGACATCGTCTAGAAGTCGCTTCTCTTTGATCTCGACTTGTCCACATAGGTCTTACTTGGAGTTCAAAGCTACCAAACTTCCATCCTCATACGACTAAGATGAGCAAACATCACCTCAAATCGCTTATCGCCTTCCTACTCAACAGATCCGCCACCACGTTAGCCTTACTCCGGATGATATTCGATTGAGCAATCATAGTCCTTCAAGAGCTCAATCCACCTACGTTGCCTCAAATTCAACTCCTTCTGGGTAAGGAGATACTGTGCTCTTATGGTCCGTGTAAATAACCGACTTCTCCCCATACAGTAGTGCCTCCAAATCTTGAGCGAACACTATTGCCGTCAATTCTAAATCGTGCGTAGGGTAGTTCAATTCATGCGATCTCAATCGTTGAGACGATATACAACAACATTTCCATCTTGCATCAACACACATCCTAAACCCCGTGTGTGACGATCACGATGAGAGCAGTAAATTCTTTTCCGCCTCCGTTGAATTAACACTGGCGCTTCCGTCAAGATTATCTTCAGCTTCTCAAAGCTCTCCTGCTATTTTTTGGTCCACACAAACGGTGCTCTCTTCCTCAACAACTTAGTTAAAGGTGCCGCTATTATTGAGAACCCCTCAACGAACCTTCTGTAATACCCGGCCAATCCCAAGAAACTTCGAATCTTCGCCACAGACTTCGGCGATTTCCAATCCAATACGGCTTCTATCTTCCGAGGGTCCACCCTAATTCCCTCTGCGGAAACTACATACCCCAAGAAAGTCACTTCCTTTAGCCAGAACTCACACTTACTGAACTTTGCGTACAACTGCTTCTCCCTCAGAATTTGTAACACCACACAAAGATATGCATCATGCTCCTTCTCGGACTTGGAGTAAACCAGGATATCGTCGATGAACACTACCACGAACCGATCAAGGTATGGTTGAAACACCCGGTTCATCATATCCATAAATGCTGCTGGTGCATTCGTTAACTCGAACGGCATCACCAAGAACTCATAATGACCGCATCGAGTCCCCGGCGCCTCTTATGAATGTCTCATTCCTTTACCCTTAATCGATGATATCCCGACCTTAAGTCAATCTTAGAAAAAACTGAAGCTCCTTTGAGTTGATCGAACATGTCGTCGATTCTTGGCAGTGGGTACTTGTTCTTAACCGTCAACTTATTTAGTTGACGGTAGTCCATGCACATACGCATGGATCCGTCCTTCTCTTCTTCAAACAGACCAAGGGCTCCCCACGGAGACACACTCGGTCGGATAAAACCACGATCCAACAGTTCGGATCCGAGCTTTGAGTTCCACCAACTCCTTCGATTGCCATTCTATACGGAGTAATAGACACCGGGAGCGTGCACTCTTAAGTAGCTCTATTCAAAACTCTACTGCGATCCGGGGTAATCAGGGCAATTCTTCAGAAAGACATCCGCGAAATCTTTGTTGTTTGAACCTCATCGATGATCACCTCCTCAAACATCCAAAGCACCGATAAAAGCTAGAAACGCGTTACATCCCTTCCGAATCATCTTAACAGCTTTTAATGCGAGCACTACGTTGGACAAGTAATTCCTTCTTTCTCCTAACATAACCACCTCCCCGCCTTCCGGGGTACTTAACACCATGCGCTTAGTCTCACAATCCAACTTAGCATGATGTTTCACAACCAATCCATTCCTAAGATAAGATCAAACTCTCCAAACGATAATTCCATTAAGTCCGCCGAACACTACCCTTGCGTCTCTAAAGGTACGTTCCAAACAGTTTGTCCACTACTCCTAGATTGTCCTAAAGGACTAATCACAGTCATCTTCCTAGAAGTTGTTTCAGAGTCTATACTTAGGGTCTCAGATATCGAGCATACAACGTAAGAGTGGGTTGATCCAATATCAATCAAAGCAAGAAATGGATTATCTGCTATAAGAAACGTACCGGTTATGACGTCCGGTGCGTCACCATCCTCCCGTCGGTGAGCTGCATAAACCAGACCCTGCTGTCTCACGTTTACATTGCCTGCACCCCTACCAGGTGCTCCACGACCCCGACCAGACCCATTTCCTCCTCTGACTGGGCCACGACCCCTTGGTAATGGCTGACCACCCCTCCTAACCTGATCGGAACCTCGTCTAGCTGGCTGTACCTGATCCACCTGTGGCCAGTCTTTCACCATATGGTCGAGAGACCCACACCTGAAGTATCTACCAGTTCTCCTCCTGCACTCTCCATAATGCACATTCCCACACGAAGGACATGATCGATTCTCGACCGCCGAGCACGAGCCGCCCATGAGACCTAGGCCTTTTCTAAAAATTCCCAGATGATCCCGACGGCCCAAAATTCCTCTTATTCCTGTTCTGATCTTTATCCTTATTTTGTTTTTCAGTCCGCTTCACCTCTTCAGATATTTTAGCTTTCTCAACCAGGACCGCAAAGTCCCTTTCTCGCTGCGGTGCTACCAACACCTCAACTCATCCCTTAGTCCATCTTCGAATCAGCACACAACGCTCATAGTCGGCCAAGCACAATCCTCGAGCGTAACGGCTCAACCGTAGAAACTCCGCCTCGTATTCAGATACAGACTTACTTCCCTGTACCAAGTTCAAGAATGCCTTCCTCTGTGCATCCACAAAGCTAGCGCCAACGTACTTTCTCTGAAATGACTCCTTAAAGAAATCTCAGTCAATCTGGTCTGCGGTAGTACCCTCATTTACCGTGAGCCACCACTGATAAGCCTCGTCTTGAAGAAGATACACGACCCCCTTCAACTTCTCCTCTACAGTGAAGTCAAGGTCATCCATTATACGCTCACTTGCCTCTAACCAATACTCAGCTGTATTAGGGGCTACGCCAGAAACACCCCTAAACATCTCTGCTCCGTTGGCTCGGAGTCGCTCCGACACAGATTTTCGAGCTCCTGAATCTGTGCTTGCCCCAGTAACTCTTTCGAGGACCCGCAACATCACCTGAGATACCGCATCATCTCCGGGCGCCTGGTCCCGTAATTCTCCCTCCACAGCCGGCATATCCGGCATCTCATTTCCTGACCCGTGGCCAGACCTTGTTGGCTCTGACACGGTCATCCTACCCTTACCATGACCTCACGGCGGACGTCCACGACCCCTTGTACTCATTCTACCGATTCGCCTTTATCTGATTAGAAATTTTATGAGTTATTAGTTCTTTCCACTTATTAACCACGAACAGTCTTATGAACAGTAGTTTAAGAGTAGTTCTTTCGAATTCGAAATCACATCCACAAGTTTCAATCTCAAGTTTGTCTCCTATTTCTAGGAACCACATACATCCAACCATCACACATCAACATACTGGCAACATCCACGAACCCACATTCAACACATAGGGTATTTTCGTCATTTTACTACCCAGGGGTTTTCCCGTAATTTCATCCTACAAGGTTTCTTTGTAATAAAGTATCTTGGGGGATTTTCGAAATAAAGGGATATATATATATATATATTTTAAAAAAAACAGGGGTATTCTAGATAATTTGATTTCAAAAGAATAATAGTGGTGTTCAGGTGTTTGTGGTTTTTGGGTTGTTGTGGTGTGTTGTATGTGTGTTTTTTTTAAATCCGTTGACTTTGTAAATCGGGGTGTTTCCGTAAATCTGGGGGTATACTTGCAAATCATGGGTATCTTGGTAGTTTTCAAAATAAGGGTATTTTGGTAATTTCGTGAAGTAAGGGTATTTTTGATAATTTGGTAAACTGAGGGTATTTCAGAAATTTTGTAAACCAGGGGTATTTTGATAATTTTGCAAATTTTGTTAATTTCCAAATCAAGGGCGTTTTGGTAATTTTCTTTTCAAATCAATGGCGTTTTGGTTGTTTTTCAAACCAATGGCGTTTTGGTAAATTTTTACAAAACTAGGACATTTTAGTAATTTTGTGAAAATAAGGTGGCTGATCCCTTTCGGGTTTTAGTTATAGATTTTGGCCTAACAACAAATCCTCGTGGCTAGGGTGAACAGTCATTATGCACCAGGTAGGATTCCAGCGAAGAGGAGGTGAGTCACTAGGACTGCTTAAGTACCAAGCTCTCCCTGAATCCAATCCTAGACATGCGTATGCCTGTTGCCACACCCTAGTCTTGTGACTTGTTTACAGGTTTGTTCGGTTGGATTAAGTCTTATGGAATTGAAGAGTTGTTTAACTAGGCCTAAGGTCCATCAAGCTCTAAGTAGAATAATCTACGTCCCTTAAAGCCCATCAAGCCCACATACATATATAACACATAGTGAGTTCTGAATACTTACCAGCCCGACTTGGGCTGGAGACGCAGGTGCCATGCCGAGAAAACCATCCTGTATTATTAATAAACATGCATGTTTCCAAAACCTATCTTTAAAAAACATTTTGAGCCCAAACCCCAAAGCCTAGTTTTGAATCTAGCTCTGATACCAATTTGTAACACCCCAAACCCAGCCCAAACACTCCGACCGGATCTGGCATGTCACTAAGAAGATTTTAGAAAAACTTGTCGCACCTATTATTATATTTTAAAAAAAACATAGTTTAATCGTTTATCGGGAAAACTTAATAATTGGAAAATTAAGTAAAAGAAATAAATTTTAATTAATGCCTTAATGAATAAAACTGAAAATTTGCCTCTGAGTTCTAGTATTTAAACACATGCCTTAATTTCAATTAATCATAAAATCTAAATGTATGGAAACTTAGAAAATCAAGCATAAAACCAATAAACAGTAGCCAGTGGCCTTATTACAATAAAATATAAAACCAGATAAATTGAAAATACTAAGGGAAAATAATAAAATCAACATCTTTTATTGAAGCAAAATGAATCCATGCATGGCCACCTTGCGCTCCTCTCAAATTGGTCCTATGCACTAGGTGTTACGAAAAATGTTAAACAACGGGGTGAGTCACGAGACTCGGTGTGCAACCCTCATGCACCATCGATCGAGGCCTTAGCCCACGAGCGTAATAACAGAATATCATACAACAGGAATTATGCAAAGCCCATCCTAATCCTAAATCCATCCGCTATACACCACCCTTTACCTACCAATCACACCATTGGGGATTTCTACAATCAACCCACACCGCTACACACCATCGATGGCAGTCATGGTGTAGTTAGCTGCTCATCGTCAGATTTGTGACATAGTCACCAGAACAGATCGTGGCGAGCCACTACAACAGATCGCGTGGCGAGCCACCGTAAGCGTAACACTTCCCTTTTATCAATCACCCGACCCGTGCAACATAGAAATCGGCATACATATCATATCATGTTAACGGAGACATTCAATTAAGAATGACAAATCACTAACACGGTGATTCGCCTTTACCCACAACGGGTTTTCAACAGCCATGCCAATATTTCAGCATTTAACAGAATGTAACAGGTTTATATGCATACTAATCAGGCAATCTAAATGATGTGAGAATGTTGCACACCTGATAAATACGTAGGACTACCCTCTATGTCGATACCCTCGCTAATCAGATCTACTACCCTTTGTCTACAACTTTGCTCAAAAACCGGAAGAACGCGAGGTTGAGGTTTCCCCTATACCGATTAGACCCCTGAAATAGGGTGATTCGAGTGCTACTGATTTAAAACCTTAGGCGATTGGATCTCCTTCAAATCCCGAAATACCGCGAAAGAAAGAAAAAACACAAGATCAGTCTCCATATAGCCATTCGGCTAGGGTCTCTAAAAACTGGGAAAAGATTGAATCACGCGAATCGACACTTACCTTCAATTTCCTTCAAGATTCGGCACAAGCAGACACCACAGAGGAAATTCGGCAATCACAGGAGATGAGATCTAGGGATTTCGACTTTTAAAAAAATCCCAGAAAGATGAACAAGAGAGATCTTGATGCGTTTGCTACTAAGAACCAAACAAGAGCGTAGTTTCGGCTTTTAGTGAATGGAAGAAGAATAACAATGGGGATCAGAAGATTCAGCTAGGGGGAATTTCAAAGAAGAAAAGAAAGGGTGAGGGAGGTGGTGATTTTCGGCTTTTGGAAGGGAAAAGATGAGAAAAGAAAACAAATGAGATGGCCTTCAAACTTTCGGCACACCCCTTGCCATACTAAACCGATTCTCCCCCCTCTCTTGTGTTTGATTTTCGGCCAACTCTGCAACCCAAAGGATAGCTCTCATCTTTTTCCCTTATCCTTATCAGAATTCACATCCAAAAGAGTCCTACATCACACCACTCCTTCCCTTTTTCCTGCTCATTATCCATTTAAATAAAACATTAAAAGTCCCTAAATTTTAGCCTTGTTGCCGTCCCCTCCCTTGCTCTCTTTTAAGTGCCGAAATTGGCCCAATTTCTTGGGCCCCATGCGGCCACACTTGGCCCTCCTCACCTGCCCAAAAGTCACTTAAAGCTCCCCCTTTCTCGCGCTTCTTGTGATGGGCCACAAGCCCGATTTGCTAACTTAAACAATAACTACTATATTTTAAGCCCTAGAGTGTCTAAACAGAATGTTTAGTCAAAGCCTCGGCCCAATCCTTGAGCCCAATCTGGACCTCTAATTCTAAAATTAACACATTAAACATGTCTACACATTAAACGCATAAGCCCATTAATTCGGGATATTACAAATTAAGCTTTCCCGATCTCAAAAAATATAAAAATTACTAAAAACGGGACATAGGAACTTACTAATTTATGCTTGGAAAGCTTGTTTTCTCTCTCCTAGGGTTTCTATGGATTTTAGGTTGAAGAAGATGATATAAAATGATGATATTTCATTTTAATTTAATTATCATCTTTATAATTTTTCCATTTCCAATTTAGTCCTTAACCTTTTCCAATTTTCACATAGATGATTCACCAAAAATATCTACATATTTTTCATCAATGGTTTAATTACCATTTAAGGACCTCAAGTTTTAAATTCCATAACTATTTAATCCTTATAACTACTAGAATTCAAATTTGACATTTTATGCAATTTAGTCCTTTCTACAATTATGCACCTAATTGATAAAATTTTCTTATCAAAATTCTCATGCAATCTTTCTATCACATTACTAATCATTTCATAATATTAAAATATTTTATCTTTCCGGCTCGAATTTGTGGTTATGAAACCACTATTCCGACTTCACTGAAATTGGGCTGTTACAAATGTTTTCCCATTGATGATTATGGCATTTCATGATATGAGATTTGTAATAATGCTGTGAACTCACTGTACAATTGTATGGTTGGACTTTCTACTTCTTATTCCATTTGGACATAACTGGAATTATTATCGAACTCAGAGCCTCATCATCGACATCGAAAAGTGGGCGTATAACTCTAGTATAGCTGATCCACTAAAGCAATGTGAATTGAGCATTGCCTCGACCTCCATGTCACTTTTCAAGTTAAATATATCTTATTTATTGGGGTTCAGTGACATTATATATCTATATTTCAAGCTCAAAGTTCTTCGCCGGCTTGAACTCGCCACTACCATCCTAATTCTTGACCGAAGCTCCTGCAATTTTATGCTCCTGTTGAAAGCCAATTCCGTTGATTGGGCTGATGCAAAAATGACCCCAATATCGGTGTGAAAAATGTCACCGTCGTAATAAATAACGGCTTTAACTCGTCAACTCATCTTCAACCAAATAACCTATTTCACATATTTAAAATGAAATCATTATGTAGAAAAAAAGAGTACTAATTATCTAATAACAACAATACCAAAACTTACATGATCTAATTTAGTGTGTTGAGACAATTTTTGAAATTCAAGTCTTTCACATAAACAATATTATGGTGTTGCAAATCTCCTTATGAAAACAATCTACTCGAAATTTAAGTATGGAAGTTTTCCAAAAGAGTGACGGCTCATTTTATAGCAAATATTACCCATGGATATCAAACATAACTTCAACATGTTGGAAAATATTGGACATGAAAAGTCTGAGTGGTTTTTTTAAAAACGTGACTTGTTAGAAGCGTTTTTTTTTTAAATTGGGCTTCCCATTCTAAAAATTATCCTGAGTTTCCCGAGGTGTTTGACAACTATCCCGGATTCTAGAAATTTTTCACAAGTTAGGGTTGAAAATGGGAGGGGGAAAACGCGCATTGCATGACATGTTTTCAGCTGAGGTGGTAATGTAATAGCCCAATTTTTGATAAAATCGAAACAGTCGTTTTGGGACCACAAATTCGAGCCCGAAAAGAAAAATTATTTTAATACTATTTTATGATCTACTGTAACACCCCAAACCCGGCCTAGACGTTATGGCCGAATCTGGCGTTTCACATTGAAGTGTTTTTCAAAAACGAAGTTTTCATTGAAAACCCTTCTTGAAATTTAAAACTTTGAAACCATGTAAAACTTGTACAAAACCTCAATTCACGTTTGCTCATTTTCAATCACGGTTTATTAAAAAGTTATTCCCTTTTTACAATGTTATTACCTTTAAAACCTTATTTGTTGCGGAAGCTTAAAAATCGTTACGGAAACATAGTGTTTTGAAAACAGTTATCATTTTGAGAAAATCGCGTTCTACTTCTAACAAGTATAAATCATAATGATTAAAATCTCAGATCAAAAGCTATAAAATTGGAGAGGCTTTCTTACAAATATAAAAACCCAGACGAAAACTATTAGTAAACGAAAGCCAAGTAACGAAAACAGGAGCAGTAGTGTGGCCATCTCCGAGTCCCTCGCAGCACCGAACCGTCTAACACTGGGATTACCTGAAAGGTTAAAAACGGGGTGAGTTTACGAAAACTCAGTGTGTAATCCCCTTATTAAAGAAAAAGTGTCAGCTCAGAGTATATGTGGGCCAAAGCCCAAAACCATATAATTTGGGTCACAGCCCATAACAGAACCAATTGGGCTTAGCCCATTTTAGTGACGGTGGCAACTGGGCCTTAGTCCCCATCAGCCTCGGTTGGGCCTGAGCCCATATCAAAAGTCGCATATCACATATATCTGGGCCTAAGCCCATCTCAATATCAGAATTAGTGTATGCAATGCATAAATACCCAAACCAACCCTGCACTCCGTCTCCTGTCCAACCCTACACTTCTGTGGGGATTAAATCGACCCACCCAGCCAACACACCAAGCTTAGATCCAGTTGCGACACTAAGTCAATAGAACGGCTCGACGCCGTAGACAGAACGGCTAAAAGCCATAAATATCGCAAAGACCGCCGCTAGATTAATGTAACGGCTAAAGGTCAGAATATCGCAGAAAAGGTGAAAAGCTTTATGCGAAGCGACAACGGTAGCACACTTCCTCCGTAATAATGTCCCAACCCCATGCAATATGTCGTGTATGTCATGCTCAATCATCACAAGTGTATGCAGAATGGCCATGCTCGGTAACAGTCATTTAAACATATATTAAAAGCATATCACCACACGACCACGATCAAGTCGATTAAAACACACGGTCATACGATCACATCCAAATCGGTCAAATTCATAATCTAAGTCGGTCATTTACCCACAAGGCAAAATAGGTCATTTGCCCTCTCTAGGGGCATTACTGGTCATTTTACCCCCTACAGGGTATTATTTGGTTATTCTACCCTATGGGGTATTTGGTCATTTTACCCTACGGGGTATTACGGTCATTCTACCTTAACGGGGCATTACGGTCAATTTTTACCTACTGGGGGCATTACGGTCATTCTACCCTATGAGGGTATTTCAGTCATTTTACCCTACGGGGACATTACGGTTATTTAACAACCTTCCCAAAGGTCTCTGATGCGCCGAGTGACACACATAACATATTTTGTCAAAACGGTGTAAATGGGCTCAAAGCCCACTATTCGGCCCAAATGGGCCCACACGCTCGTGTGGCCCATTTGGCCCAAATTCAAACACGGCTAAGTGATCTACACAGCCCAATCTAGTTTCTGCTACATTTCATCAATTTTATCCGTGTGGGTCCTACGAGCCTATTGGGCCCACACGGCCTATTTCAGCCTAACGAGGCCCAAAACGGCCCAAGTGCACGAGAACACTCGTAGTGGCCTCTTCAGTCAAACGCCCATGTTTTGTGGGCTCGGTTCACCACACGAGCATTCGCACGCCCATGTGGCCTCAATCACCGTATTTCTGGCTTTTTGACTTTTGTCGTGCTACAGTCAGATCAGGGTGTGTACACACCCTTTCGGCTTTACAACAGTAATGATTTATTGTGCATGAGATACACACACGACACGTAGAGTACTAAAAATCCACGAGCGCCAAAGCCTTGACTAGATCGGTCGATTGTGATTTGCCTACTTGTTCGAGAGCTCGGTGCAGCCACCCTTCCGCATCCTGGCAGAAAATCCCGAACAGCCGACACCTTACGCCGCTTAAACTTGGGAGTAGAGGCTACGCGCTCAGACTCAGCCGGTACCTTTGCCATCACTTTATTACTAGCACCCTCATCACCCATCGATAATTCTAGAACCCAAAAGAACATACACATAGGAGAAATGAGAAGAATCGGTAATAAGGGATCGCACCATTTGCCTTAAACAGTAAAAGAGAGAACTAAAAAGAACCAAGAGACTTATCGATTAACAGAGCCGTTGTAGAATCAAAACAGAGAGGGGAGAGCTTTCGATCACGAACCGAAGAAGAGAAAGAATCCCAAGACTAGGGTGGTAGGTTCGGCTGAAAGATTCAATAGGCAAGAAGGGAATTGGCCGAAACTTGTAAAAAGAATAAAGAAAAAGAGAGGTTTCGACAGATGTTGGTGCAAAGAAGGAAGAAAGGAAATGGTCAATAGCTAGAGAAAAATAGCAGGAACCAAACAAAAAGGATGTACGAGGGGTATTGCAATTTCGGCACTCAGAGAGAAAATGAGGAAAACATGAATTGTGAGTCCTAAAATCAGTGACAAAACTGATCAAAATGAGGAAAACTCCTCAGCAAGGAAGTTCGACACACCCAAAAAGTGCCCAAAATCGAACAAAAGGAGAGAAAACACTCAGAAACCCCCTCCTAGCAGAATTTGCATACTCCAGACTCCTTGTTCGGCTACAACACACCAACTTTGAATTTCCTTGATTCTCTCCACAATTTGCTCCTACAATCTCTCTGTGACCAATTCAAACACCTTAACAGCAGTGTTTCAGTCCAACTCTTCCACCTTCCCACTTCAAGCAACAAAATAAACTCTCCAATGCTTAACCCAGGATTTGAACCTCAGACCTCATAGATACCCAACACGCCACTTGCCTCTAGGCCACAAGCCCTTTTTGTGTCACTCTATCTTCAATTAATTAAAAGGTCTAAAGGCCAAAGTCCAGGTTCCTTTAAAAGAAAAACCAAAATAAATTGCAAGAGCCAAGACTTGAACCTGTGCTCCCTTGCAACCTTAATGACATACAACCACTAGACCACATGCTTCCTTGCGTCATTTTTTTAACACAATAATTTAAAAGGCCTACATCCAAGCATCCGGGGTTTTATCCACTTAAAACCAAAATTCTCACTAAAGCCCAGGTTTGAACCCAGGACTTTTCCAACTCCTCTCAGGACCCTTAACCACTTGAGCAGACATTTAATTGTGTCATTTCCTAGCTCACATAAACTTTTATGCACTGTTTTCTAACTGTTCCCTTGCTCTAGGCCTAATACTTCTAGGCTCAAATTCCGGAGCGTTACAATTCTACCCCCTTAAAGAAATTTCGTCCCTGAAATTTCCAACTATCAGAATAGTCGCACATCCTAGCCTACCACACTACGCTCTCGCTGCACACTCTGATCCTAATAAGACAAGCACGTACCACACCATCTCTCCATTGGAGCGGATGGATATCACACGCATATCATTTCTAGAATACACACAGAATAAATACAAACTCTAACTTTAAGTGTAGCAATACAGCCTAATATCTATCTACTGCTATTCAATGAAAACACACAACAGTTTCAGAAACTTATAGATTCGGCGCCGGAGACTCGGTGTACCACACTTTCAGAAAAACGGTTAATACAGCATTTCAAAACTTCAAATCTTTTCAAGTCTTTTTGAAACAATACTTTCAGAAATTCAATTTTAAAGTCCCAATCCACAGCCCAGTTTTGTAACTTGGCTCTGATACCACTAAATGTAACACCCCAAACACGGCCTAGACGTTATGGCCGAATCTGGCGTGTCACATTGAAGTGTTTTTCGAAAACCAAGTTTTCATTGAAAACCCTTCTTGAAATTTAAAACTTTGAAACCATGTAAAACTTGTACAAAACCTCAGTTCGCATTTGTTCATTTTCAATCGCGATTTATTAAAAAGTTATTCCCTTTTTACAACGTTATTACCTTTAAAACCTTATTTGTTGCGGAAGCTTAAAAATCGTTGCGGAAACATAGTGTTTTGAAAACAGTTATCATTTTGGGAAAACCGCATTCTACTTCTAACAAGTATAAATCATAATGATTAAAATCTTAGATCAAAAGCTATAAAATTTGAGAGGCCTTATTACAAATATAAAAACCCAGACGAAAATTATTAGTAAACGAAAGCCAAGTAACGAAAATAGGAGTAGTAGTGTGGCCATCTCCGAGTTCCTTGCAGCACCGAATCGTCTAACGCTGGGGATTACCTGAAAGGTTAAAAACGGGGTGAGTTTACGAAAACTCAGTGTGTAATCCCCTTATTAAAGAAACATTGTCAGCTCGGAGTATATGTGGGCCAAAGACCAAAACCATATAATTTGGGTCACAGCCCATAACAGAACCAATTGGGCTTAGCCCATTCCAGTGATGGTGGCAACTGGGCCTTAGCCTCCATCAGCCTCGGTTGGGCCTGAGCCCATATCAAAAGTCACATATCACATAAATCTGGGCCTGAGCCCATCTCAATATCAGAATCAGTATATGCAATGCATAAATACACAAACCAACCCTGCACTCCGTCTCCTGTCCAACCCTACACTTCTGTGGGGATTAAATCCACCCACCCAGCCAACACACCAAGCTTAGCACCAGTTGCGGCACTAAGTCAACAGAACGGCTCGACGCCGTAGACAGAACGGCTAAAAGCCATAAATATCGCAGTACCGCTGTCGGTTAACAGAACGGCTAAAGGCCGTAAATATCGCAGAAAGGCTGAAAGCCTTGTACAGAACGGCAACAACCGTAAACTTCCTCCGTAATAATGTCCCAACCCCATGCAATATGTCGTGTATGTCATGCTCAATCATCATAGGTGTATGCAGAATGGCCATGCTTGGTAACAGTCATTTAAACATATATTAAAAGTATATCAGTCACACGACCACAGTCAAGTCAGTTAAAACACAGTCATACGATCACAGTCAAATCAGTCAAATTCATAATCTAAGTCAGTCATTTACCCACAAGGGCAAAACAGTCATTTACCCTCTAGGGGCATTACGGTCAATTTACCCTACAAGGGGCATTACGGTCATTTTACCCTATGGGGGTATTACGGTCATTCTACCTTAACAGGGGCATTACGGTCAATTTACCCTACAGGGGCATTACAGTTATTTTACCCTACAGGGGTATTACGGTCATTCTACTTTATGGGGGTATTTCGATCATTTTATCCTACGGGGACATTACGGTCATTTAACAACCTTCCCAAAGGTCTACAGTCGCCTCGAGCGACACAGATAACATATTTGGTCAAAATGGTGTAAATGGGCTCAAAGCCCACTATTCGGCCCAAATGGGCCCACACGCTATGTGGGCCCATTTGGCCCAAATTCAAACACGGCTAAGTGATCTACATGGCCCAATCCAGTTTCTGCTACTTTTCGTTAATTTTATCTGTGTAGGGCCCACACAGCCCATTTCGGCTCAACGAGGCCCAAAACGGCCCAAGTGCACGAGAACACTCGTAGTGGCCTCTTCAAACAAACGCCCATGTTTCGTGGGCTCGGTTCACCACACGAGCGTTTGCACGCCCATGTGGCCTCAATCGCCGTATTTCTGGCTTTTTAACTTTTACTGTGCTACAGTCAGATCAGGGTGTGTACACACCCTTTCGGCTTTACAACAGTAATGATTTACGGTGTACAAATACACACCTGATTACGTAGAGTACTAAAAATCCACGAGCGCTAGAACCTTGACTAGATAAGTCGACTGTGATTTGCCTACTTGTTCCAGAGCTCGGTGCAGCCACATTTCCTTATCCTGGCAGAAAATCCCGAACAGCCGATACCTTACACCGCTTAAACTTGAGAGTAGAGGCTACGTGCTCAGACTCAGCCGGTACCTTTGCCATCATTTTATTACTAGCACCCTCATCACCCATCGGAAGTTCTAGAACCCGAAAGAACATACACATAGGAGAAAGGGGAAGAATCGGTAATAAGGGATCGCACCATTTACCTTAAACAGTAAAAGAGAGAACTGAAAGGAACCAAGAGACTTACCGATTAACAGAGCCGTTACAGAATCGAAACACGGAGGGGAGAGCTTTCGATCACAAACCGAAGAAGAGAAAAAATCCCAAGACTAGGGTAGTAGGTTCGGCCGAAAGATTCAATAGGCAAGAAGGGAGTTGGCAGAAACTTGTAAAAAGAATAGAGAAGAAGAGAGGTTTCGGCAGATATTGGTGCAAAGAAGGAAGAAAGGAAATGGTCAATAGCCGAGAGAAAAAAAATAGAACCAAACAAAAAGGATGCACGAGTGGTATTGCAATTTCGGCACTCAGAGAGAAAAGGAGGAAAACAGGAATTGTGAGTCCTAAAATTAGTGACAAAACTGATCAAAATGAGGAAAACTCCTCAGTAAGGAAATTCGGCTCACCCAAAAAGTGCCCAAAACTGAACAAAAGTAGAGAAAACACTCAGAAACCCCCTCCTAGCCGAATTTGCATGCTCCAGACTCCTTATTCGGCTACAACACACCAACTTTGGACTTCCTTGATTCTCTCCACAATTTGCTCCTACAATCTCTCTATGACCAATTCAAACACCTTAATAGCAGTATTTCAATCCAACTCTTCCACCTTCCTAGCTCAAGCAGCAAAATAAACTCTCCAATGCTTATCCAATGATTTGAACCTCAAACCTCATAGATACCCAACACGCCACTTGCCACTAGGCCACAAGCCCTTTTTGTGTCACACTCTATCTTCAATTAATTAAAAGGTCTAAAGGCCAAAGTCCAGGTTCCTTTAAAAGAAAAACTAAAATAAATTGCAAGAGCCAAGACTTGAACCCAGGCTCCCTTGTAACCTTATGACGCCACAACCACTAGACCACATGCTTCCTTGCGTCATTTTTTTTAACACAATAATTTAAAAGGCCTACATCCAAGCATCCATGGTTTTATCCACTTAAAACCAAAATTTTTGCTAAAGCCCAGGTTTGAACCTAGGACTTTTCCAACTCCTCTCAGGACCCTTAACCACTTGAGCAGACATTTAATTGTGCCATTTCCTAGCTCACATAAACTTTTATACACAGTTTCTTAACCATTTCCTTGCTCAAGGCCCAATACTTCTAGGCCCAAATTTCGAGCCGTTACATCTACAGTATGATAATAATATTGTGTGAAAATTTTGTAAAGAAATTTTATCGATTACATGTTTAATTTGATAAAAGACTAAATCGCGTAAAGTGTAAAAGTTGTGTTCTAATAGCTAAAGGGATTAAATAGCTATAGAACTTTAAATTGGAGGTCCTTATATAGTAATTAGACCATTAATGAAAAGTTAGTAGATATTTTTGGATGATTCATCCATGGAAAATTAGAAAAAGGCTAAGGACTAAATTGGAAAGTGATAAAATTAAAAGATGATAAATAACTAAATAGAAATAAAAATCATTTAATATCATCTTCTTCCCCAAATATTCCATGGAAACCCAAGGAAAGAGAAAGCAAGCTTTCTTGGTCAAATTAGGTAAGTATTCAAGCCCCGTTTTTAGTCATTTTTATATTTTTAAAACCGGGATAGTCTAATCTATCTATTTGGGGGATTAATTTGAAAAGTTATCAAAGTATAGAAATTATTTCATGGATGAATATGTTGAAAATTTGAAATTTATGGTAGAAAATGAAAGGTTCATGATAGATAAACAACTTTTACAAAGTGATTTTTGATGAAAACATGATTTAGGGACTAAATTGTAAAGATGTGTAAATTGAAGAAAAAATTCTTAATTTTATAGAATACATGTACTGTAAATTTTATATTTAAATTTTGGTTAGGAATGGAATAATAAGTAAATTGCATGAATTTCATTTTCCGAGCCTAGAGTCGAAATCGTCATTAATTAAAAGTTTAGGGGCAAAATGGTATATGTCTATATGCTTGAATTGAATGTTGTGTATGTAAATTGTATAAATGCCATAATTATGTGAAATGATCACATATTTGTTAAAGCCCGATAAATGAAAGTGCCTGAAATAAATAATAATACCCAATAAGAAATAAATGATAAAAATGTTATTTTTATGCTTGAGTTGAATGTGAACATTTGAATTGCATAAATGCATAAATATATGAGATTGATCACATACCCGACAATTGCTTGACAAATGTCAAATTCTGTTTGAATAAATGAAAAATCGATGGATATGTGATTTCCCGAAATGAATGAGGTCATGCATTTGTTACTGATGGGATTTAGCTCGGACGAGTAATCTTATTGACCTCATTACAGATAGGATTTAGCCCGGACGGGTAATCCTGATATAATCCCTCTTGAGCATATGTTACAATTAGGATTTAGCTTGGACTGGTAATCCTAATTGAGCTCTTCTGAGCATATGTTACAGAAAGGATTTAGCCTGGACTGATAATCCTGTTATATGATATGTGGCTCGAGAGTGTGTTTCTGATTAAGTGCCCTAATGGGTACTCCCGAATATGAATTGATGATTTATTGATTTGTACACTTTGTGTGTACTACGAGTATCCATCGATATTTTCAAAAATTCAACAGTAAAATCTTGACATGAAAAGAAATGGGTTTTACATGTATATGCTGAAGTACATGAAAATGATGTTATATGAAATATGGAAGTATGAAATTATGATATATGAACATGGAAATTTGTTTGATGAATACATTCATCTATGAGAATAGATTTGTACATCTCGAGTGTATTATTTGTGTGATTATCAATATTTCAGTTGAATAATAAGCAAAGTTCTAACATGAAATATACTAAAACTCGAGATGAATTATTATAGAATGTACCCGAAAAATATGGAAATAATTTGTATATATGTTATATGAATACATGATGTGGAAAACATATGTGTATGAGAATCCAAATATTGTGGAGCCTATATATATTCTTGGTGTTATTATGGAATATATTACTAACAAGGGCAATGAGGATATGTGTAGGGCTTGAGATCAAATTGATTGAATATGCCTTACATGTTTATCTTGAAATAGAATAAATGGTAAGTTAAGTACCATGTTATACGAACTTACTAAGCATTATATGCTTACTTAGTTTTATTTCCCTGTTTTATAGTAAATCGGAAGCTCGTTGGATTGGAAGCTTGGCGGAGATCACTCACACTGTCCATCAACTTATTTTGGTACATATGGTAAATTAGTTATGGTTATAATGGCATGTATAGGTTAATTGGCCATATTGGCATGTAAAAGGGTTAATTGTAATCTAGACATTTGGAATGGCTAGTAAAGATTTGTTTTGGTAAAATTATAAGGTTATACCATGATGAATATCCATGTGTTTAGTGTGGTCGATTAAATTATGTTAACATGTATGTTCACAAAAGGGTAAGATTATAAACATGAATGCATGTAATGATGTACCATGTTAGATGTTAAAATTAACTTGATTATGATGCTTGAATTGGTTGGTATATGAATGAAAGTTTTGGTGTAGGTCATTGGCAAAATTTGGGTGAGAAATAACGCTAGAAAATAGCTTTATTTTGTCCACACGGGTAGACACACGGGTGTGTGTCTTGACCGTGTGTGACACACGGCCTGGTACATGGGCGTGTGGTTAGGCCGTGTGTCCCCTGTACCTTAAATTTGAGAAACAAAATGCTCAGAATTGAGCACACGGGTAGAGACACGGGCGTGTGTCTCAGTCGTGTGTGTTACACGGCCTAGCACATGGGCGTGTGGCCGGCTGTGTGGCACAAGTCAGAAAGTTACACGGGGTCGAACACGACCTGCAGCACGGGTGTGTCCTAGGGTCACACGGGCGTGTCTCTTGGACCACACGAGCGTGTGTGCCCTGTATCTTGAAAAATTTTAGAAATTTCACGAAAAATTCTTTGAGTTCCCGATTTAGTCCCGATTTGATTCTAATACTCATTTTGGGCCTCGAGGGTCCATTTAAGGGACGATATGAATAATATTCAGAAAATGAATAGAATTTGACATGAATTATCTGTAAATGTACTGAAAACTCTAGTAACGCTCCGTAGCCCTGTTCCAGCGACGGATACGGGTTAGGGGTGTTACAAGCAAAATTTTCATTGAAAGCATGCCTTGTAGGACGCATATTCAGCTGACTTGGTTGCTATGCAGGCTGAAAACACGTCTTACAGGGCGCGCTTTCAACGGACATTCTACCACCTCAACTGAATATACATTATGCAAAATGTGTTTTCCCCTCCCATTTTCAACCCTCACCCTAACCCGTAAAAAATTTTCGGAATCTTGAGATAATTTTTAGACATCCTGATTGGTACATTGTTTGTTTTTCTTCTCAATTCTTCCTATTTGGTTTCCTATATGAAGGGGATTTTGCTCCCCCCTAATACATCGCCTCTCTTGGCCACTATCCTTAAACTCTAAACAATTCTCTCCTAAATTGTTTTCTTTTTGTTGAGTGTTGAAATTTTTGGATGGAAATATTTATTTGTATTTGATGGAGATAATGTGATAGTTGTGTTTGAGTTCATGATGATGCAGTGGCACTCGAAGACCACCACATTTCATCTACGGTGTGGGGATCGAACCATCACCTTAGAAACCCGTCGTATTGCAACTCGGCCTCCAATAGCAGAATTATACAATCACATGTTGAAGTATAACTAAGGCTCCTGGTTGTCAGTGGTTATGCAATCACGGGTTGGAGTATAACTTGGGAGCCTAGTTGACGGAAACCATAATCATAGAGAAAAACTAAGGGGCTTTCCAATATAATCAGTTTATTCATTTTCTGCATCTTCACCAAAGTAGTATCCTTAACCTCTTTGTTCGAAGCCTAGGACGGAGTTGGAGGTAAGAGGACTTTCAGGGGAAGAGTGACTGTGACACCAAAGAAAAGCTGAAGGTCCTTTCAGGGTGGCAGCAACTACTGCCGCCCCAACTTGAGTTTTAGCTTCTCTCCACTACCATAGTCACTCCTCTCTAAGAGTCCTCTTACATCTAAATCTCTCACAAGTTCCCGACAATTAGGTTTAGGATATTGCTTTTCATGGAGATAGAGAAAAATAAAAAGTTGATTATACGGGAAACTTCCTTTGTTTTTTCCTATGATTATTCTCTCGAAATTATGTATAGGGTTTATAAAGAATCCCCTTCTAGTATCATAAAACTTGAACTCGTGATCTTATAACAACTGCCAACTGGGCTCTTAAGTTATACTCCAACCCATGACTGTATAACCACCATCAACTAGGACCCCTAGTTATACTTGAACCCGTGATCATATAAGCACCGTGAACTTGGAGCTTGAGTTGCAATGTGATGGGCTTCTAAGGTAATGTTTCCATCTCGACATGGCAGATGAAATGTGTGGGTCTTCGAGATTTATGGCATCACTGTCAACTAAAATATAGCTTTAAGCTAATCACAATGTACCTCAAACAAAACACAAATAAATCTTTCTCCCCAAATTTCTAACCTTAAACCCTAAAAAATAAAAACATTAAATGTTAAACAAAAAAATAAAATCTTAAATCCTAAAAAGCCCTAAACCCCCAAAAAAAGAGTCGAGGAGAGAGAAACTGAAAGTGTCTCCATCGAATGTGTTTTTTAATGAGCCGTGGCAGAAAGCGCATCTTACTGTATGCGCGCACGACGACGTTTTTTCTCTCTCCAAAATTGGCCTATTTCCCTAGATATCCCAGAAATCGACCCAAAACCCTAATTTTTCTTTAAATTTGACATTTTCTTCCATTTTAGAGAAAGTGACTCTCTTTTCTGAAGACGAGATGTCAGAAAAGTTACTTATGTGTAATTTGGGGACCATAACCCTAATATATAACTTTTGCACATTAACCTTAATTTCTAATTAGTCCATCATCAATTAGAAATTTGTTACTACAGTATCTACACATATTTAACTCATACTTTATTTAATAACTGAAACTCAATAGACCTTAATCAAATTAGATCACTTTTAATTTGGACTAACTTTTTATGATAGTAAATAATAACATGTAATTCTTCTTATTATATATGTAATGTCCATATTTTTCTAACATGATATCCTAGTCTAAAATCTTAGACTAAGAAAAATGGAGACTAATTGTAGTTTGAACATGTTAAGCTAAGTAAAATGAAGACTAGCTTAACGGAATCAATCGACCTCGCTCAGCATCGATCAGTCAAGAGACCTACTAGCACTAAAATGTAAGAGGAAAGGTTCTAGTGGCAAATTCAAGACTCCGAGGTGAGTTGAAAAACTGAAAGAACCTAAGATTAGTAACTAAGCATCGAGTTAATTTAACATTCGATTCAATAGCCATTAGACAGACGAATCGATGATTATTAGACTTGTTGAGTAAAGTATTAAATGAGAGTTTGGTTTTTAAAGCTAGAGCCATTTAGTTGTCTAGTTTATTGTTAATCCAAATGAATTTTATTGTGCCTATACTTCCTAATTTGATTAAATTGGTACTTGACTTGCGACGAGTGTTGAAATTCATCAAAGGATTTAACCACTTCGAATTACTTTATTAAAATATTAGTTGTAAACGAAATCATAACTTGTTGCAATTAATCTGATTTTAAAATTTATATACTTTAATAGGCGAATTCATACTTCACAGAGAAAATAAGAGAATGTGAGAGAGTGAAGAAAATCATTCACCCTTATTTATTTATTAAAATTATGTGGAGTTCGAGAACATTGAGGCCTAAGCACCAGGAACTAGGCAGTACATCAGTGGTGACGAGTAAAAAAGGATTTGAAAGGGCTACTTGTTGAGCAATGGAAAAGCAGGTCCTGCAAGAAAGGATGCCCTTTTGACGAACCTCCCTTTCATTCGAGGCCTCTTCTCCGCATTAAGTTTGCGAACCTCGTACCTTATTTTCTTGGAGAACAACCTTGTTCTCCGCTTTTCTCTGTACCTTGATACTCTTGCTTCTCTACCTCCGTCCCCCATTGCCTGCTGCTGTCCTCCCATTCCAATCAAACCACTATATCTCTGCTGAACTTCTGTTCCACCATTTCCCTGCAAATGGAAACCAAACCTTGTTATCATGTTATCAGCAATAGAATAACATCTGTATATGGAATAGAAGAGAACATTAGCAAATAAGTGGAAAGATACCATGCAATCTGGCCAGCATTCGTCTGGGTCCAAATCTGGTTTGCCACCAGAAGTCCAAGGAGACCCTTGGGTTGCCCAGGCGGTGATTACGGCTTCATAATCTAAGCTCAAAAGTGTCTTCCTTTTCTTCTTTTTTGCAGTATTCTCCTGACATTCCCCATCCTCTTTACTCTTCATTGCTACCTCTTCCTTTACCAACTCATCCAACCCTCCACAGCTTGGTGGAGAGTCATAGTTAAAGCTCAACTCAAAGGGTTCTCTCGCCATGCCACCTTCAAAACTCTCTTCGTCTTCAATCTTCACTTGACCGTTTCCGTATGAATACTCCCTCAAGTCTTTGTCTTTGGAGCCTGTTAGACCCAGCTCCACCATAGTAAAGGACTCATTCTCAAGACCCTTTCCAAGCAAACTCTCAACATCAGCTGCAAACTCTGCAAGATCCATCTCAGACGGGAAAAGCCCATGTGAACCATCAACATCTTGTCCCAAGAAAGCTTTAGACTCAGTTGCAGCAGTTTCAGCTTCATTTCCTACAGCACTCACCGCAGCTTCAGTTGACGTTGTAGAAGTGCATAATTCAGCAACAAAGGGGTCAAATATTGGTACCCTATAAAGAAGCTGTTCCTCTTCATTCTCTTCATTGAATATCTCATCAATACCAACTTCTGGCACAACAGGAACCGGGTTGTTCTTAGCTTTAAGAATGGAGCCCTTCACGGGTCGCCTTGTCCTTGCCTTTCTGGTAAACCCTCTATCCCATGAGGGTGAAAAGCTCTCCAAAGGAAGTTCATCACCTGAGGACTTAACTGAAGCAGTTTTCAGGCGGACTCTTTTATGTCTACGAGCAAGTGGATTGGCCGAATGAACTGAAGAATCGCAGGCTTGACAAAGAAAAGCATCATCAGCAGCACAGTACCAACGAGCCCGTTTCTTTATACAGCTATCACAAGCTCTAACGGTTTTGGCACCAACGGCGTTCGCCATCTTTTTGCTAGATATCATTGAACTAATACCCCGATTAATTAGTTCAAATTACGAGAGAAACAGAGACAGAAACTGGGATTCCAAAATCAATGTTACAAGGCATAGAAATTAAGTTCAAGAAAATAAAATCTGAGAACCATCAATCAATGCCAAAGATGGACTGCTCTTTATTTTAAAACACCTTTTTGAAGTGGTACAATTATTGTGTTTATGATGTGGAGGTCTGACCCACAAACTGCTCTTTTATAGAAACCCTTCAAAAAGTCATCTTCCTCAAATTTTTAGATAAAATTTAAATTTTCTGAGATGATATACTTAAATAATATCTTTCGCTTGAATAAAACTTCGTAAATGATAGTTAATTGATGAAAATATATATTAGATTTATTGTACACTCATGATCTATGTTAAAAAAAAAAAGTATATTTATTAAGAATTATCGTAAAAATTTACTGATTATTTAGCATATTTTTATTAAAACATAACTTAATTTTTATTTAGATAAATCGTAATACCAATTCAATAATAATAATAAAAATGTTGGGATGCACTTTTGGGTCCATTAAACAGTGAGGGATTGCGCTTTTGGGTCCACAACAAGGCCTTATCTGGATTTCCATTGGTTGATACCATAAAGTTGATCCTAAACTGTGTCATCTCATTGGCTACATCTCAAATCCGAAGGATTTCGCGTGGGTCCCAAGCACCAAAGATGAGAATGAGTCTCCAGGATTTCACTGTCAATCTTTTCTCCTACCCTTCCTTGGCTATGGTTGTGAATAAGACCCTTTTGTTTCCAAGTCTTCCCCCCGCACCCAGCTGTTGTTGTGAGTTCACAGCACAGTACCCGTTTTGGGCGGTCCCCTTTCCCTGCTTGCCTTATCCATTATTCTCTTTCTCAACCTCTCTCTCACTATATCTCACTGCAACAGTATCATGCAAAACCAAAGAAACGAACCTAATAAATAGTGATCTTACTGTTTCATGCACTGTTACTATTTTCAGCTTTAAACCAAGTTTTGTTCATATCTGTAGAAGAAGTCATTCCCAATGGCAAGAGAATCCAGTTTTACCCCGGACACTTGGCAAAATAAAAATATTAAAATTAATAATTAAAATCAAAATTATGTCGATAAGTCATGTCATTTGGGCTCCTAAGTCATAAATGATAAATACGGCTCTTGGGATATATGTGGAAAATCTTGGCAAATAGCTTTTGAGCCTTAAATAGTTTGACAAATTAAAAGATAGAATGGAGCATTTATGGGTTGTGGTTTTTCGCATGTAAGTTGAAGGGATTAAAAGATGATGTGGAGATCTAATCCTATTACATACAAAATTCTCAATTTTACTAACCCTCACAATTTGGTTATTTTGATTGCTAATTCATCAACTTTCTCGAGTTAATCAATTTAAAAGTTTCCTCCCTTGTACCATATTTCTAAAAATTACTTTTGGGTACAACTATCTTTACTTGATTGAAATATGTTTTTTTTTTTATTTAGGGTGTGTTTGATAATTCTTTGAAAATGAAAATCTTCGACATTTTTTTTTTTTTAAAATTGTGTTTGATAACAATATTAGCTTTCTACTTAATATAAAATTTTTAACAAAAAAAATATTGAATATGATAAGTAAGTAGATAGATGCTTATCACTTAATGTGGAAAATATTAAGTTGATTTTATTTTTCAAAATCTTATTTTTGAAATAAACTATTTCCTCATTTTATTAAAAATTAAAATATTCAAATTGTATCTTTAACTTTTATTCTAAATTGTTCAAAATGAAATAAATAATACCGTATTAATAAGATTAAAATTATGAAATTATGAATTTTCAAAAATTAATGTTTACTATTATTACATAAAATAATTGTACTCGGTGCTTAATTTTACTAATATATCGAATAATTTTATAATATAAATTCAGCACTAAAAAATTAGTATTTAATTTTTTAATTTATCAAACATAAATTGAATTTGAGTTAATTAAGTTAAGTAACTGGTTGGGTTTGGATTTAATAAAAAAATTAAAATGTTGGGATGGTATTATAATGGCTGAGTTGGCTAATTGGGATTTGGTTTTGGATTTGAATAGTTTAAATTATATTATATATTATATTTAAAATAATTTTAGAAAATAAATATAATTTAATTAAGTTAATCGGTTCAATATCTATCATACGTAATTATATGTACAGGTTTTTGAGTCCCATCTTGTATGAGAGTTTTAGTCTAGTTAGTTGGCTTTAGTCTGGTCTGTATCAGTTTGATTGTACTTGGTAGTTACTTGGACAGTCCGCTTGTAATAGTTTGATACTTGTGAATACGCGTTTGGAAAGTCAAAGGGTAATTAAATTTGGATGTAATTACCGCTTAATTACTCCAATTCTCACCCTTCCCCTAAAAATTAGACAATGTAATTGGGTGTGTAACGACCCGATAGTCAGGGGTATTGGAAAACATATTTCTGAGACTCTATTTTCGTAAAGCGGACCCGTAAATATTTTTATTATATATTTATGAGGCTAACTTAGTAGCTAATTAATTTTTGGATTAGTAAATTTTGTGAAATTAGGAATTGTTAAGGTATAGGGACTAAATCGCGTAAGGGTTAAAAGTTGAATTATAAATTGAAAGAAATAGAAGGGACTAAAGTAGCAAATTTACCATTTATTAAAATGGTGGGAGGTGGCCGGTTATGGTTTAATGAATTTGCTTGTGTATATGTTATATATTAAAGTAACTTTAATAATAATTAATAATAATAAAGATAATAAAATGAAAACATAATAAATAAATAGAAAGGAAGTGGAAAGAAAGATGAAACAATTGCATGCAAATTAAAGAAAATAAAAGAAACAAACAAACAAAGTGGCCCACGGCACCAAGGCCCCAAACTTTCAAATTTCAATTGGTTAGTTAATTTAATCCCATTTTCTTGTAATTTTTACATTTTTAGAATCCCGGTACTTAGGACTACCCGACCCATATTGTAATTTTTAGTATTGTTAAAGATTTTAAATGTTGACATTGTTGAATAGTTTAAGTATTAGGGATTGAATAGATAGATTTTTAAGTTAGAAATAGAAAAGGACTGAATTGTGGAATTAATTGTTGATTTTGAACAATAGGGACTAAATTGTGAAAAATTCAAAATTAAGGGGTCAAATTGGAAAAGAGGAAGCTAAATGTGGTCTAGAGTAAAAGTAGTATAAAAATATGAAGTTAAATGTGAAGGTTAAAATTAGTTTCGGTTTAGGGACTAAATTGAAGAATAAGCAAAATATAGTGTGAAAATTTAAAATTAATGTGAAATTGAAATGTGTAATATTAATGTGATTTAGTTGTTTTATTCCGTAGCTAACATTGTGCCGGAATCCTCAAGTAAAAAGGGGAAGGATAAAATCGACGTCGAATAGCTCGGAAATCACGGTTTGTGTTTCTATAATCCGAATTAAATAGGTAGATTATTGCATATATAATTGTTTGCATATGGTAAATGTAACACCCCTTACCCGGGTTCTACGCCGGGAACCGAGCCCGAGGCGTTACCGAACTCAAACCACTTGATCGCCACTTAGGCTCAATGTAATTACTCTCTATAACCTCACTCTCGACTTACGAGGCCTCACTTATACACACGAGGGCTCTCGAGAACAATCCAGAACTTTTACGATTCTTAAAATTTTTCTCTTTTATACAGGTCTCACACGCCCGTGCAAGATTAGACACGCCGATTGCATAGACATACACGCCCATGTCCCCAGACCGTGCCTAAAAACCCGAGATTTCGCCAAATTGCCCACGGCTAAGGCACGCGCGTGCTTCCCAACCGTGGTGGTGAATCGACTTCACACACACGGCCTCAAAGCCTAGTCACACGCGCTGTGTGGTTAGCCCGTGGACTATCGACTTAAAATGTTAACATGCGGGGACATACGGCCACAAAGACACGCCGCGGGCTGGCTGGCGTGTGTCACACATGGCCTAGACACACGCCCTGTGTAATCTGTCTCCACATGGTCAAGAACAAGACTAAGTGTCAAGTTCTTTTCACCCTTCTAACATACACAACATAATACTCAACCAACACGGTCATAATCAACTTAAATGAATTGCAATCTCACATAGACAACTATAACTTTTCATATAATATGGTAGCCAACAACTATGGCATTATACAAAATGAGCTATCATCTAAAGGCCAATACATCTTAGCCATTTACAACAAAATTTACTAACTTATCTAGCCCCTATACATGCCATATACAAAACATTAAGTTTCATGTACCAAAGTGTCTTTGATATGTGGGCTATCTTCGATGATCTGGTATCTCGATTCAACTCTTTCAATCTATAAGACAAGGGAAAGAAAGGGAGTAAGCTTTGAGCTTAGTAAGCTTACACATAAACAAATAAGCATCATAGTATAATCTAAACAACAATTAGCATTATACTACCAAAAGTAATGAACAACTATGCTTACTCTTTCTGACCCTTACCACATTTCCAACACATCATGAGTCACATACTCATAATCATCAAAATGCACCCCTGCATTCTATGTCACATTTACACAATGTACAACACATCATTATTTCTCGTAATACTTCCACACAGTTTATCCACATAACTTATCCACACAGCCTATAGCTAGTTTACATAACTAATCCACACAGCCAATATCTCGGTGGTTTCGCACTTAGCACACAACGATTGATTAATAAGGTGGTATCGCACTTAGCCTACCACAAAGGTATTCATAGTAGTTCAGCACATAGGCCACTAGACGATATACCTCACGATATCATCGCACATAGCTAGCTCATCGTCAATATGCATTAGGATGGTATCGCACTTTGCCCACCACCTAGCATTATCACAACACATGCACAAGTCTACTTACTTAATCATTCTACTTAACCCACATAGGTTCTCAATCATTCTCGATCATACATTCATCCCACATAGGTTCTCAAACATTCTCGATCATACATTCATTCCACATAGATTCTCAAACATTCTCGATCATACATTCATTCCACATAGGTTCTCAAACATTCTCGATCATACATTCATTCCACATAGGTTCTCAAACATGCTACACAGTAGCCAGCATTAACAAATTGTAAGTATGAATGCATTATTTATGCATAGACTTACCTCGATACTCAAAAGTATAGAAATATGCAATTTAGTCCACCACCTTGCTTTTGCCTCGGTTACGATTCGGGCTTCATCTTTCTTGATCTATAATGAATAAATCAGCTTATTCAATACACACATGACTAAATTGACCCACATTTCATACTTTAGCAAAATTACTATTTTGCCCCTAAACTTTCTCATATTTACACTTTAGCCCCAAGGCTCGTAAAGTGATTTTTATTCAACTTTCTAGTCTTTCATGATTAGCCGAATCACTTACTCAACTAAAGCATTCATCAATTCTCACTACATCACACATGTATGACCAAACTTAAGATTTTCACAATCAAGTCCCTATATGCATTTTCATGGAAAATCACTTAGCAAAAGATGTTTCTACTACATCAAGCTTTCATAATCTTCCATAAAACATCAAAATACATGCATGTCACACATGACCACATTTTTGAACATCCATCATAGCTCATCAAATAGCTAAAAATAGCTTACTCATGCTACCGAGACTTCAAAAATACGAAGAATATCAAAAACCGGGCTTAGGAGCACTTACTAGCAAGCTTGAAAAATTGAAAGAACCCTAACAATGGCTTCTCAAATTTTCAGCAGCTAAGGGGAAGAAGATGAATGAATTTGTCATCTTTTCACCTATTTTAGTCACTTATTTGATAAATGACCAAAATGCCCTTTTTGATAAACTTCAAATTTTGACTCATCCATGCCCATTTTTTGTCCAAAAATTAGAATTTGGGTAAATTGCTATTTAAGGACCTCTAATTGATAATCTAAAGCTATTTCACACAAATAGCTTCTAGAAACACACATTTTGCAACTTTTGCAATTTAGTCCTTTTGGACAATTCAACCACAATTCCACAAAATTACTTCATGAAACTTTCACACTAGCATGCATACATAATATAAACCTCAAAAACTCATTCATAACCCTCGGATTTTTGGTCTCGAACCACTATTCTGACTAGACCCTAAACCGGGATGTTATAACTCTCCCCCTTTAGAGATTTTCGCCCCTGAAAATCTTACCAGAAAAGAGGTTTGGATGTTGCTCTCTAATAGCTTCTTCTGTTTCCCACGTAGCCTCTTCCACGCCATGTTTCTGCCATAACACTTTCACTAGTGCTATACTCTTATTTCTTAACTGTTTCACTTCTCGAGCCAAGATCTTAATCGGCTCCTCTTCATAAGACATATCCGGTCTTATCTCAATTTTCGTTGAAGGAATCACATGTGAAGGATCAGAGCGATGCCGCTGCAACATCGACACATGGAATACATTATGAATCTTTTCCAACTCTACCGGCAAAGCCAACCGAGACGCCATGCACTCCAGTGCATCTGTAATCTCATACGGCCCTATGAACCTTGGACTCAATTTCCCTTTTTGTCCAAATCTCATAATCTTCCTCCACGGGAACACTTTCAAAAATACTTTGTCACCCACTTTAAACTCAATTTCTTTTCTTTTCAAATCTGCATACGACTTTTGTCGATCCGAAGCAGCTTTCAGACTAATACGGATTACTTTCACTTTCTCTTCGGTCTCTTTTACTAGATCGACCCCATGGATCCGCTTCTCGCTAAGCTCGGTCCAATACAAAAGAGTCTGACACTTACGGCCATACAAAGCCTCATACGGTGCCATCTGTATACTCGACTGATAACTATTGTTATAGGAGAATTCGACCAAAGGTAGATATCTCTCCCAACTACCTTCGAATTCTAACACACAGCATCGAAGCATATCTTCAAGAACTTGAATCACTCTTTCAGACTGACCATCGGATTATGGATGGAACGCAGTACTGAAATTTAATTTCTTACCCATGGCCTCTTGCAACTTCTTCTAAAATCTCGAAGTAAACCTCGGATCTCTATCCGATATAATAGACACAGGTACACCATGCAATCTCACTATCTCTGCCACATACAATTTAGCTAACTTATCCAATGAATAATCAACACGTACTGGAATAAAGTGAGCCGACTTCATCAATCTATCCACAACAACCCACACAACATCTCTCTTTCTCGGAGTCATCGGCAACCCTGTTACAAAATCCATGGTAGTCCGATCCCACTTCCATTCTGGTACCATTACTGGCTGAAGCAATCCCGAAGGAACTTGATGCTCAGCTTTCACCTGTTGGCAAATCAGACACTTAGTCACAAACTCTGAAATATCTCTTTTCATACCCGGCCACCAATACAACTTCCTCAAGTCATTGTACATTTTCGTACTGCCCAGATGTACTGACAAACATCCACTCTGGGCCTTATGCAAAGCCTTTCGAATCAACTCCTCATTTTTAGGAACACAAATTCTGTCGCGATAATGTAACAACCATTCGAATCCATTAAATACTTTAAACTCTTGTGATCTGTAAAGATTCGGCACTTCTCATCGTACAAGTAATGTCGCCAAATCTTTAACGCAAAAACAATCACAGCCAACTCCAAATCGTGAGTCGAATAATTCTTCTCGTGCGGTTTTAACTGCCTCGAGGCGTAAGCGACTACCTTACCCTCTTGCATCAACATGCAACCGAGACCATTAAACGACGCATCACTAAAAACCACGAACTCTTTTCCTGATTCTGGTTGAACCAAAACTGGCTCCTCAGTCAACATTGTTTTCAGTCTCTCGAAGCTCTGTTGACATGTCTCAGTCCATTCAAACTTGGCATATTTATGCAACAACTTCGTCATCGGAGTAGCAATCACGGAGAACCCCTTTACGAAACATCTGTAATATCCCACTAATCCCAAGAAACTCCTGATTTCTGACACGTTCCTCGACAGTTTCCAGTCCACAACAGTCGCTATCTTACTCGGGTCAACTCTGACACCATCACCTGACACAATATGTCCGAGGAATCCGACTTCTCGGAGCCAAAACTCACTCTTGCTAAACTTAGCATACAACTGGTTATCTCTCAAAGTTTGCAAAACGATTCTCAAGTGCTCTTCATGATCGTTCTCATCTCGAGAATAGATCAATATGTCATCAATAAAGACAACCACAAACTTGTCCACATACGGTCTGAAAACACGGTTCATCAGATCCATAAAAATCGCAAGTGCATTCGTCAAACCAAGCGGCATAACCAAAAACTCATAATGGCCATACCTTGTCCGAAATGCAGTTTTCAACACATCTTGTTCTTTCACTCTGAGCTGATAATAACCAGACCTCAAGTCTATCTTGGAGAACAATGTAACTCCCTTCAGTTGATCAAAAAGATCATCAATCCTTGGTAAAGGATACTTATTCTTAACCGTCACCTTATTGAGTTTTCTATAGTCTATACAAAATCTCATAGACCCATCTTTCTTCTTCACAAACAATACCAGAGCACCCCACGGCGAGTAGCTCGGTCTTGCAAAACCCTTATCTGTCAATTCTTGCAACTGAACCTTCAGTTCTTTCAACTCTACAGATGCCATTATGTACGGAGCAATTGAAATAGGTGCCGTTCCCGAAACCAACTCAATTCCAAATTCAACCTCTCTCACTGGAGGTAATCCGGGTAACTCTTCCAGAAATACATCTGGGTACTCACATACCACTGGCACTATTTTAAACTCTACTCCAATCTCTTGAGTATTCAACACAAACGCAAGATAGGACTCACATCCTTTTCTTAAACATTTCTCAGCCACTAAGGAAGAAATCATCATAGGTAGACTATTCGATCCACCTGATTCAACCTGAACCACATCTCCACTCTTACATTTCAGTTCAATAAACTTACTACCACAGTTCACTAATACACTATGGATAGTCAACCAATCCATGCCTAGGATTAAATCAAACTCATCAAACGGCAACAACATAAGATTTGCCGAAAAACAATGATTCTCAATCAACAAATGACAATTCTTACACACTTTGTCCACTAACACATACTTTCCTAACGGGTTTGACACCTTAATCACAATGTCCGTAGACTCAACGGTCATACTAAAACTAGATGCTAATCTCATGCAAATATAAGAGTGGGTAGACCCTGGATCTATTAAAGCAATAACAAAGGTGTCAAAGAGAGAAAAAGTACCCGTTATCACATCAGGGGAGGATGCCTCTTTGCGAGCGCGAATGGCATACGTCCTCGCAGGTGCCCGACCCTCTGGTCTCACAGTAGAATCTCTGGGCACACCTCTACCACTAGCCCCACCTCTTGGGTTTCTTGGTGGTCTACCCCTCGTAGACACATCACTAGGTCTCACTTCCTGCTTCTCTTCCTTATCATCCCTCTCGGGACGAGCACTGGATAAAGTGGTCGGGAACCACATTTATAACATTTCCGATCGCTTCCAACACTCTCCGGTGTGATACCTACCACAACTAGGACACTCCGGTTTACTCTTTGTATTGCCCACACTTTCCATAGAGGGGGCTTGGACTCTCGAATCCAAACGAGTGTTGCCCAAGTCTCGATGCGAATAACCCACTGGTGCTGTCGTCCGAGGATTCACTTCCTTGGATCTTTTCGACTGGGCTTGATACGACTTGCCCATCGGCCTCTTTCTCGCATCTCGGGCTTCACTCAATGCCCTTCTCTTTTCTAAACTTAATTCATCGGCCTTACTTGCCCTCTCAACTAACACCACAAATTCTTTCAACTCCAAAATGCCCACTAGGAGTTTGATATCCTCATTCAGCCCATCTTCGAACCTCTTGCACAAGATGATCTCTGTCGACACACATTCTTGAGCGTATTTGCTAAGCCTAACAAACTCACGCTCAGATTCTCGCTCATCTGTCATCCCTCCTGTTTTCGCTCAAGGAATTCTTTCCTTTTCTGGCCAAGAAACCTCGGCTTATATACTTCTTCCGAAACTCTTCCAGAAAGAAATCCCACGTCACCCGCTCTTTCGGGACTACCAATGTCAGTGTCTTCCACCAATGGTATGCCAAATCTCTCAGCAAAGATACGGCACACTTCAAACTTTCCTCAGGTGTACATGAGAGCTCATCGAACACCCTCATCGAGTTCTCCAACCAGAACTCCGCCCTCTCAGGGTCATCATCTACCTTAGCTCTAAACTCATCAGCCTCGTGCTTCCTAATCTTATCCACCGGGGGTTTCGATATCCTCACTACATCCATACCTTGTGGAGCCACTGGGTTTGGCTGAGATATAGGAGGAGGTGGAGGAGGTTGAGCATTAGGGTTCGCTCAGACATAATCCGAGTACCAATTACTCATCATTTGGAGAAAGGCTTCCCGTGCCTCTTCCCCTTGACCCTTAGCCTCGGGTCCACTTTGAACGGGCACGGTTCCTTAAGCAGGAGCCGGTGCGTTACACGCTGCTTCATCAGCAGTCGATGGATAGGAATCCATATACTATATAAAACAAGATTTAAAATTATCAGAAACCACCACACTATCATTGTACACTTATGGCATGTATAGCTAGACTCTTACACCCGTTACGGTAGTCCTAGAACCGACTAAACCATAGCTCTGATACCACTAAATGTAACACCCCTTACCCGGGTTCTACACCAGGAACCGGACCTGAGGTGTTACCGAACTCAAACCACTTAATCGCCACTTAGGCTCAGCGTAATTACTCTCTATAACCTCACTCTCGACTTACGAGGCCTCACTTATACACACGAAGGCTCTCGAGAATAATCCAGAACTTTTACGATTCTTAAATTTTTTCTCTTTTATACAGGTTTCACATGCCCGTGCATAGACATACACGCCCATGTCCCCAGACCGTGCCTAAAAACCCAGTATTCTGCCAAATTGCCCACGGCCAAGGCACGCCCGTGCTTCCCAACCGTGGTGAATCCTGACTTCACACACACGGCCTCAAAGCCTAGTCACACGCCCGTATGGTTAGCTCATGGACTATCCTGACTTAAAATGTTAACATGCAGGGGACGCACGGCCACAGCACACGCCCGTGGGCTGACCGTGTGTCACACATGGCCTAGACACAGGCCCGTGTGTCTGTCCACATGGTCAAGAACAAGACTAAGTGTCAAGTTCTTTTCACCCTTCTAACATACACAACATAATACTCAACCAACACAGTCATAATCAACTTAAATGAATTGCACTCTCACATAGACAACTATATCTTTTCATATAATATGGTAGCCAACAACTATAGCATTATACAAAATGAGCTATCATCTAAAGGCCAATACATCTTAGCCATTTACAACAAAATTTACTAACTTATCTAGCCCCTATACATGCCACATACAAAACATTAAGTTTCATGTACCAAAGTGTGCTGATATGTGGGCTATCTTCTAATGATCCTGGTATCTCGATTCAACTCTTTCAATCTATAAGACAAGGGAAAAGAAAGGGAGTAAGCTTTGAGCTTAGTAAGCTTACACATAAACAAATAAGCATCATAGTATAAGCTAAACAACAATTAGCATTATACTACCAAAAGTAATGAACAACTATGCTTACTCTTTCTGACCCTTACCACATTTCCAACACATCATGAGTCACATACTCATAACCATCAAAATGCACCCCTGCATTCTATGTCACATTTACACAATGTACAACACATCATTATTTCTCGTAATACTTCCACACAGTTTATCCATATAACTTATCCATACAGCCTATCCACACAGCTAGTTTACATAACTAATCCACACAGCCAATATCTCGGTGGTTTCGCACTTAGCACACCACGATTGATTAATAAGGTGGTATCGCAATTAGCCTACCACAAAGGTATTCATAGTAGTTCAGCACATAGCCCACTAGACGATATACCTCACGATAGCATCGCACATAGCTAGCTCATCGTCAATATGCATTAGGATGGTATCGCACTTAGCCCACCACCTAGCATTATCACAACACATGTACAAGTCTACTTACTTAATCATTCTACTTAACCCACATAGGTTCTCAATCATTCTTGATCATACATTCATCCCACATAGGTTCTCAAACATTCTCGATCATACATTCATTCCGCATAGGTTCTCAAACATTCTCGATCATACATTCATTCCACATAGGTTCTCAAACATTCTCGATCATACATTCATTCCACATAGGTTCTCAAACATGCTACACAGTAGCCAGCATTTACAAATTGTAAGTATGAATGCATTATTTATGCATATACTTACCTCGATACTCAAAAGTATAAAAATATGTAATTTAGTCCACCACCTTGCTTTTGCCTCGGTTACGATCCGGGCTTCGTCTTTCTTGATCTATAATGAATAAATTAGCTTATTCAATACACACATGACTAAATTGACCCACATTTCATACTTTAGCAAAATTACTATTTTGCCCCTAAACTTTCTCATATTTACACTTTAGCCCCAAGGCTCGTAAAGTGATTTTTATTCAACTTTCTAGTCTTTCATGCTTAGCCGAATCACTTACTCAACTAAAGCATTCATCAATTCTCACTACATCACACATGTATGACCAAACTTAAGATTTTCACAATCAAGTCCCTATATGCATTTTCATGGAAAATCACTTAGCAAAAGATGTTTCTACTATATCAAGCTTTCATAATCTTCCATAAAACATCAAAGTACATGCATGTCATACATGACCACATTTTTGAACATCCATCATAGCTCATCAAATAGCTAAAAATAGCTTACTCATGCTACCGGGACTTCAAAAATACGAAGAATATCAAAAACCGGGCTTAGGAGCACTTACTAGCAAGCTTGAAAAATTGAAAGAACCCTAACAATGGCTTCTCAAATTTTTGACAGCTAAGGGGAAGAAGATGAATGAATTTATAATCTTTTCACCTATTTTAATCACTTATTTGATAAATGACGAAAATGCCCTTTTTGAGAAACTTCAAATTTTGACTCATCCATGCCCATTTTTTGTCCAAAAATTAAAATTTGGGTAAATTGCTATTTAAGGATTTCTAATTGATAATCTAAAGCTATTTCACAGAAATAGCTTCTAGAAACACACATTTTGCAACTTTTGCAATTTAGTCCTTTTGGACAATTCAACCACAATTCCACAAAATTGCTTCATGAAACTTTCACACTAGCATGTGTCGAAACCATTTTAAAATCAATTTTAGAAAATGGGGATCGACTTTAAAAACAAAAACGGGAGTCGCCACCAATCTTTTTTACTTAGGTGTAATTGGATCACCTTATAAAATGTTCTATTTTAAAACATTTTTGGTCTACAAAAACAAGAAAACGAGTTCGGGAGTCGGTTACGTATGAGGAAGGGTTAGCACCCTCATAACGCCCAAAAATTGGTACCAAATCGATAAGATCATGTCTGAATGTTGAAAATAAAGAAAATTACAAAATATGATCCTTTTATTAGAAGGAAAACCAAGACTTACCTATCCCAAAGAAATAAAGTACTTTACCCAATAAGTTAAGGTATAGCACCTCATGACTTTGAAATTAAGCTCGTCTTTATTTTAGGAAATTCCTACCTCGAAATGCAAAATGTCGAACCCAGTAAGTTAAGGCACAACACTTTGAATTCCCAAGAATAGGTTTTTTTATTTTGAAATTGATAAATCTCAAATTTCTTAAAAAAAGGAAATATGTAATACCCGCGAGAAAAATCGAACCCAGTAAGTTAGGGCAAAATTCTTCTCGAAATTCCCCAAATATCACATATCACCGTATTTTGAAAATCATTTGAAATAAATTTAGAAAAGGGAGATATGTAATACCTAAAGTTTCACGAGAAAAATCGAACCCAGTAAGTTAGGGCAAAATTCTTCTCGAAATTCCCCAAATATCACATATCACCATATTTTGAAAATCATTTGAAATAAAATGTGTCGATTCAAAAGATGTTTTTATAAAAGCTATGGTTTGGATAGGATATTACAATATATATTGAAATAAATAAAAAATTATAAATAATAAAAGAATAATATAAATAACAATATAATCTACAAATCATACTAACAATGAACGATAAAATAATAACACAAATATAATGAAATATATTAAACAATAATAAACAATCTAAAGCAGATAAATAAATACACATGTAATAGCAATAAATGAAAGAATAATATAATAAATAATATATTGATAATATATAATAAAAAATAATATTAAATCATATAAAATAAATAATAATAACTAAATATATACTAGATTAGTACATATAAAAATATATATATATAACTTATACTATTAATAAATTAATATACAAGTAATAAAAAAATATTTAATATGATAAAATGTTTAATATAATAACAAAATAATTTAAATTAAAAATAATAACAAAAGAAATTTAGGATTAAATAAATAGAAGGGGTTAAAACAATAATTAAAACAAATTAAAAGGACTAAAACAAAACACGCGTTAAACCATAGGGACTAATATAGAAATTATGCCTCTTTTTAAAACGACGTCGTTCTGATTTTGGTCTTTAAAATGCTCGAGGACTGAATTGAAACAGAATAAGAATTTTGGGTCCAAATTAAAAATAAAAAGAATTTAAATTAAACGAAATTAAAATTAATAAAAATATGGGAGGACCGAAATTGCAATTAGACCACTCGATGAAAACGCGCGGATCTTTCCTCGGGTTCGGGTCAACGCGCGGGTCGGCCTTAAAACGGCACCGTTTTGGCCCATAAGGGGCTGGGGCAAAACGACATCGTTTTGATGCCCTATAAAAAGCCACCTTTTGTTCAAAAAATTTCATTTTTCTCCTCAGCAGAAAAAAAAATCGAAAGCTTCCAAAAAAGACTCTCCCCTGGGCGATTTCCGGTGGGCCCTCCGGTGCCGTATTATATATCTATAAATATATATCATATATATGCTCTCTAAAAAAACAAAATAAAAAATGTATTCGAAAATTAAAAAAAATAGAAAATGAAACCTTTGCTTTTTTATTGTGTATCTCTGTTCTCTTGTCTCTTTTTTTTTTTGTGTGTTACAGATTAAGGCTTTTATAGCCTTCGTGTAACACCCCAAACCCGGCCTATGCGTTAAGACCAGACTTGGCATGCCACACAATTCGAACTTACATCTAGTCATCACTGCTTTTAATGAAAACAATTCTTCAAAACGATTTTGAAGAAAATGGAATCATAAACCGGGATTTATTTGAAAACCATAATTTTAAAACATAAGAATTTACAATTTGATTTTCAGAGAAATAATTGGTGGAAATCTTAAACTTATAAAAGAGTTTTCACAAAATATTTTGGATTAAGTGATATTTAAGAAAATCCTTTTTTTTATTTTCTTTATACGCAAGTTTAAGAAATCATTTATAAAATTTAAACAGCCCCATTTAAGTAACTAAAACATATTAAAATTCCATCCACGAATAAAAATCCATAAAATAATACCAGAGGCCTTATTACATTGCAATCAAAATAGTACTTAAATAAAAATAAAAATATTAAAAAGAAGTTCAAGTTTATAAAACCCATCATTCGTAGTATGGCCTCCACACGAAGTCGTCCCCGCCCAAGCCTCCATCAATTATTATTACCGAGAAGGGTAAGAAAAAGCAGGTGAGTTACTTAGAACTCAATGTGTAACCCACTTACCGTGTCCATGGGCCAAATCCATTTAAGCATTAAATTGGGCTTGAGCCCATTTACAAAAATACAAAATATAAATCAAATATAAAAAAATGCATGTGATATGCAATTCCCAACCAAGCCTAATTTCCATCCGCTACACACCACCCGTACCAACCATCACACTGTGGGATCAAGTCAACCCACCCCGCCAACACACCAATCACAGGCATTAAGCCATTTAAAATATTTTTGGCAGAGCCACCGAACTAGATTGTGACAGAGTCACCAAACTAGATTGTGGCAGCGTCACCGAACTAGATTTTGACAACAGGCCTTTCTTCTCTTCGTCAGTTATCCCAACCCATGCAGTCATGTATATATAGAATGCATCACAATATATTCATAAGGTAAATTTCAACAAAAAAAACCCGTATTACAAGTTATCAACTTGGCCCATTAGTCAAAATAACAATTTAACCCATTTAACGATCTAGCAATTTTGGCCCTTATATCGATCTAGCAGTTTTGGCCCATATATCGATCTAGCAGTTTTGGCCCATATATACACATGAGGCCCTTTTCACAATTTTCTCACTTGGCCAATTTATCAAAAATAATTCATATGGCCCAAAATATCACTTTTTAACAATATAGCTTATCAAGGGCAAATTCATAATTTTCCCAACTTTAATACCGTTTTCATGCTTTCACACCAATAGTGCTAATAAATCGTATTTTCCAATTTTACCGACTTTACGATTTTTAGTCGAATACTTACGGCATAGTATAACCCATGAGATAAGTGTGAAGTTACACACCTGATTACGGTGAGTACTATACTTTCCCGCTCGTCGATACCTAAATATTTATCACGCTTAATTAGAACACTAATATTTAATATAAAGCTATTCTAATGATGAAGCGATCTAGATATTTACCCTCGGAATCTCGAACAATGACTATTTGTGATTTCTCCTCGATCGATAGTTCATAACCCGATGAAGAACCACGGACGATCAAAGGCTCGTGGAGTACGAATGACTTCAAATAATTGATTTTCGCGGATGAGGGTCCACAACCCAGTGGAAAATCTCGGATTGCTAAAACAGTCCTTCGTTTGAATTTAGGGGGAATAGCGGAACCACCCCTCTTCCAAACGCTATTAACAACCCTTTTTGTCCCTATCTTGATTGCCACGAAGTTCTTACGTTCACGGAAATGATAATCGAGCGATAGTGTCCCCTAAAACGAAATCGATTAGTAGTCCATCTATAACAATATGACGAGTAATATAGAAATCCTTGATAGGAACCCTTACCTTAACACTTCGACTCGATTTCTAGCGTGTCACGATGATTAAGAAAACTCCGAGTTCGGCCTTCTTTATAACACTATAAAAAATGAAAGGATCGTCTACGAGAAAAGGATAAAGGATGCTATTTTCGGTCAAAAGACCCTCCCAAACTAATATATATATGGCTAAGAAAAAGAAGAGAATAAAGATTCGAAAAGAGTTCTTACCGATTGATTAAAATGAAGGTTGAAAAAATAATCAACAAAACAATATAAGTGAAGAGAAGATTCGGCTTTGAAGGAAAATTGGAGAGAATGGTGTTAGCACCATTCGGCCATGGGGAGAAAGAGATGGGAGACAATGTGTTTTGGGTTTTTCAAATGTGAGAAAGGAGCAAAGAGTGAGATTTGGGACAAGGAAGCATTCGGCAATGGTGAAGAGGAGAAGAAAAGAAAAATGGCCTTTATGCTTTGGTATTTCGGCACAAGGGAGAGAGTGTCTTGAAATGTAAGACAAAAATATGACCAAATGGTAAAAATGAAATGAAATGGCCAAAAGAAACAAAGCTTACCTAATGCTCAAATTCGGCTAAGAGAAAGAGTTTGGAGAGAAAAGAAAATTTCACACAAAATGCTAAGAATTAACCAAAACTAACTCCTAATCCTAGCCAAAGTACTAACAACATTCGGCCATCCCCCTAGCCAAAACCGTCCATGTACAATGGCCAAAAGTCAAAGTTTTAGCCACCCAAGAGTTTCCAAGACAACATCCTTGATTCGTGCCTTGTGTTCCCCTACATTCCATAAGTTTAGGATTTCTTTCCCCAAGTTCAATCTTACCTTAACCCTTAGCCACCTTACCATAAAAGAAATAGTCCTACCTTACCATAAATAAGGCTTGACCGACACATGCCATAAAGGTGCAAAAATTAAAGTCACCAAAATGCAATCCATGGAATTCGAACCTCTCCCCTCAAGCAACACATATGACGCCAACTCCACTTTACTACTAGCTCATCTTATGCTAGTTTTTGACACTTAATTTCCTTAAACATCAAGGTCACTTGTTCCACTTCAATAAAATACTCATTACTAAAATTTATTCTAATTCCAAATAATCCCAAGCCTTCTCAAGACTATATTAAGCACACAAATTAAATCATTCACAAGCTAAACACCAAAACATGCAACATATCGATACTCATATTTTTAGGATGTTACAATTCTACCCTCCTTAAAAAAAATTTCGTCCTCGAAATTTACCTGATTAAAAGAGATGAGGATATTGTTGCCGAATTGCGTCCTCAGGCTCCCATGTAGCTTCCTCCGCTCTGTGATTATGCCATAGAACCTTAGGCAATGGCACAGTCTTCTTTCTTAGCACCTTAACATCACGGTCTAAGATTTTCACTGGTTCCTCCTCGAAAGACAAGTCTGGCCTTAACTCCACTTCTTCTCTACCGGTACTATGTGAGATGGATCCGATCTATAACGCCTCAAAGATAGAAACATGGAAAACACTATGAATCGACTCAACTCCGAGTTAATTCAAGGCGATAGGCCACCGGCCCTACACGCTTCAACACACTGCAGTGCGGTCCAATGAACCTAGGGCTCAACTTGCCCTTCTTTCCAAATCTAAAAATTTTCTTCCAAGGTGAGACTTTCGAGAAAGACACGATCTCCCACCGCAAACTCAATATCCTTACGCTTCAGATCCGCATACGACTTTTGTCTATCCAAGCTTCCTTTAACCGCGCTTTCGAATCACCTTTACCTTCTCTTCCGTCTCGGTTATCAACTCGGGACCCAACAACCGCTCGTTCCCCAATTCGGTCCAACAAGTAGGGGTACGACACTTACGCACCGTATAACGCTTCATAGGGCGCCATTTGAATACCGGATCAGTAATCGTTATTATACGCGAACTCGCGCCAGCGGTAGAAAACCCTCCCAACTACCTCGAAGTGAATCACGCAACCTCTTAACATGTCTTCCAAAATCTGAATTACTCTTTTCGAGTGACCATCCGACCGAGGATGAAAAGCCAGATGAAGTTTAACTTTGTTCCCAAAGCCTCATGCAAAGCTTTCCAAAACCGCGATGTAAACCTAGGATCCTCGTCCGATATGATAGACATCGGTATCCCATGCAACCTCACAATCTCGGATACATCTTTGCTTAGCCAACTCGCAGCGAGTAATCCGTGCGAATAGGTAGAAAATGAGCAGTCTTCGTCAATCGATCAACTACCACCCAAACGGAATCTTTCTTAGTAGATGTTAAGGGTAACCCACTAACAAAATCCATCGTTATCCGCTCCCATTTCCATAGAGGAATCTTTACCGGTTGCAATAAACCCGATGGTAATTGATGTTTCGCCTTCACTTGTTGACACGTCAAACACTTTCCTACAAAATCAGTAACCTCCCGCTTTAACCTTGGCCACCAATACTGCTCACGAAGATCCCGATACAGCTTATTTCCTCCAGGGTGCATAGCATAAGGGCTACTATGCGCCTCTCATAGAATCATTTGTCCCAAATCCGAATCCATGGGCATACAAACTCTTCCACGAAAACACAGCACGCCATCCTTGTTTAATCCAAAATCCCCTATTATACCACTTTTAACTTGTTGCATTAAAGGACCCAACTTTTCATCTAATAACTACTTTTCCTTGATCTGTTCTAACCACAATGGCTTCACCTGAAGTTCCGCTAGCAGACTGCCATCTTCATACAAACTGAGATGAGCAAACATTGCTCTTAACTCCGATACTACCTTATGACTCAACGCGTCTACCACCAAGTTAGCCTTTCCAGGATGGTACTCGATTGAGAAGTCATAATCCTTTAACAACTCCACCCATCTCCGTTGTCTCAAGTTCAACTCCTTTTGGGTAAGGAGGTACTTAAGACTCTTATGGTCCGTATAAATGATCGACTTCTCACCGTAGAGATAGTGTCTCCAAATCTTTAAAGCAAACACCACCGTAGCCAACTCCAAGTCATGAGTAGGGTAGTTGACTTCGTGCGGCCTCAACTGACGAGAAGCATAAGCCACCACTTTTCCACCTTGCATCAGTACACATCCTAAACCCATGTGTGACGCATCACAGTAAACGATAAACTCTTTTCGACCTAAAAGGTGAATCAAGATCGCTAAGTTCCAGTCAAAATCTTCTTCAATTTCTCGAAACTTTCTTGCTGTTTATCGGTCCACACATTCGGTACCCCCTTTCGCAATAGCTTGGTTAGAGGTGCAGCAATCAATGAAAACCCCTCAACAAAGCGTCTATAGTAACCAGCCAAACCCAAGAAACTCCGGATCTCAGCCACTGACTTCGGCGGTTTCCAATCCAACACTGCCTCAACCTTCCGAGGATCAACTCTTATTCTTTCGGCTGACACCACATGACCCAAGAAAGTCACTTCCTTCAACCAAAATTCGCATTTACTGAATTTGGCATAAAGTTGCTTATCTCGCAAAATTTGCAACACAATGCGCAAGTGTGAGTCATGCTCTTCTTCATTCCTCGAATATACCAAGATATCATCTATGAACACCACTACGAACCGGTCTAGATAAGGTTGAAAGACTCGATTCATCATGTCCATAAATGCAGCCGGTGCATTGGTCAAGCCAAACGGCATAACCAAAACTCATAATGTCCATAACGAGTTGAATGCCGTCTTATGAATATCTGCCTCTTTCACCTTGAGTTGCTGATAACCCGATCTTAAATCGATCTTGGAGAAAACTGAAGCTCCTCTCAATTGATCAAACAGGTCGTCAATTCTCGGCAATGGATACATATTCTTGATCGTCAATTTATTCAACTGCCTATAAATAATGCACATACGCATCGACCCATCCTTCTTCTTGACGAACAAAACTGGTGCTCCCCACGGAGACACACTCGGTCGAATAAATCCCCGATCTAACAAATCTTAAATTTGAGCTTTAAGTTCGCTAACTCCTTGGCGCCATTCTATAAGGAGCAATAGACACCTTTGAGCCGTTCCGCAAAAGCTCAATGCCAAATTCTACTTCGATCGGAGGTAAACCGGAAGTTCTTCGGGAAAGACATCTGAAAATTCTTTCACCGTTCTCACACCTTCCACCGATAGTTCTTTGGCATCCAAAGCACTAATGAAGGCTAGGAATGCTCCATACCCTTTCCGCACCAACTTCTCTGCCTTCAAAGCAGATACCACATTTGCCAAAAAGTTCCTTCGCTCGCCTATCATTACTACCTCCTCATCATCCACAGTCCTTATTGACATCCCTTTTCGGCACAATCCAATTTCGCCCGGTGCTTCACCAACCAATCCATGCCCAAAATAAGATCAAACTCACCGAAAGGTAATTCCATCAAATTCGTCAAAAATATTTCTCTTTGAATTTCTAAGGGCACGTCTCTAAATAATTTATTCACGATTACCGACTGTCCTAAAGGACTAATTACGGTCATCTCTCTATTGGTAATATCAGATCTAATATTCAGGTTTCCAGATATGGCTCTAGCAACATACGAGTGGGTAGACCTGATATCTATCAAAGCAGTAACAGGTACATCAAAGATGAAGAACGTACAAGTTATCACATCAGGTGCATCGCCATCTTCCCGACGCCTAATCGCATAGACCAACCCCGGCTGTCTTGCCTCCACGTTACCTCTGAAGCCATTACCTCGACACGGTGTACCTTGACCACGTCCGTTACCATTACCACCGCGACCCGATCCATGACCTCTCGGTGGCTGCTGAGTACCTCTAGCTGGCTGAGCATCAGGGTTACGAGCTTCCTGATTCGTATCAGACCGTCGAGGGCAATTCTTATACTAATGATCCTTGGAACCATATTTATAGCAAGCACCAGTTTTCCTCCAACATTCCCCGGGGTGTCGCTTCCCACAGTCAGCACAGTCCCGACTTTGATTGGTAACCACAGGCGCTCTAGCTTGAGTTGGCTCATCATTTCGAGGCCTTTTCTGGAACCTTTTAGCAGAACCCGAATACTTAAAATCCCTCTTGACTCTGACTCTTTCCCGGTTTTGACGTTCTGAATTCTTAGCCTCTTCGGCTATCTTGGCTTTCTCCACAAGCGAGGCAAAAATCCGTACTTGTTGTGGGGCTATCAGTACCCGCAACTCATCATTCAGCCCATCTTCAAAGCGTACACAACGCTCATGATCTGTTGGCACTATTGTGCGAGCATATCGGCTCAAACGAAGAAATTCTGCCTCGTAAGCTGCCACTGTCTTATTTCCTTGAACCAAATTCAGGAATTCCTTCCTCCGGGCATCTACATAACTTGTCCCGACGTACTTCCCTTGAAAAGTAGCTTTGAAGAAATCCCAAGTAACCAATGTAGCCTAGGTGCCTTCTCAAACAGTAAGCCACCATTGATACGCCTCGTCCCTTAACAAGGACACAGCTCCTCTTAGTTTTTGCTCGGCGGTGCACTTCAAATCATCCATAATCCGCTCTACAGCCTCGAGCTAATATTTCGCAACATTCGGAGCTACACCGGAGACACCTCTAAAAACCTCGGCACCACTTGATTTAAGTCGTTCCGAAATTGATCCACGAACTACTAGACTAGTTCTAGTCCCAGCAACCCTTTCAAGGACTCGCAACATTGCTTGAGTCAAATCATTGTCCTCTCTCGAATGGTCATGTGATCCAGTCTCACTCCCGGGTGAAGTAGGTGCATCCATTTCCGGCATATGACACGGCGCTTCAGTTGCATCTCTAGCACCTCGTCCTCTACCATGGCCACGTCTACCACGCCCACGACCACGTCCTCTAGTGCTCATAATGACTAATTCGATTTAATCTGATTACAAGTTTTATGAATCAGAATACTATTTCAGTGTTTATTAACGATATTTTATGAGACATAAGAGGTAAAGTTGTTTTCGTAATAACGTCCTATAGTCTCAATCTCTACCGTTTTCGACACCTAAAACTAGAAGTTCTAGAGTGTTCCTATGTTCATATCACAATAATAAACATTTAATATACAAATACTTACTTGGCTTGGTGCCGGATGCTCGTGGTGCCATACTACCTTTAAAATATAAAGTCTAGAAATTAAAAGCAGATTTTAAACAAAAATTTTGTTGAACCCAAACCACACCGAGTTTTGGCGGCTCGATACCATAAAATGTAACACCCCAAACCCGGCCAATGCGTTAAGACCAGACTTGGCATGCCACACAATTCGAACTTACATCTAGTCATCACTGCTTCTAATGAAAACAATTCTTCAAAACGATTTTGAAGAAAATGGAATCATAAACCGAGATTTATTTGAAAACCATAATTTTAAAACATAAGAATTTACAATTTGATTTTCAGAGAAATAATTGGTGGAAATCTTAAACTTATAAAAGAGTTTTCACAAAATATTTTGGATTAAGTGATATTTAAGAAAATCCTTTTTTTTTATTTTCTTTATACGCAAGTTTAAGAAATCATTTATAAAATTTAAACAGCCCCATTTAAGTAACTAAAACATATTAAAACTCCATCCACAAATAAAAATCCATAAAATAATACCAGAGGCCTTATTACATCGCAATCAAAATAGTACTTAAATAAAAATAAAAATATTAAAAAGAAGTTCAAGTTTATAAAAACCCATCATTCGTAGTATGGCCTCCACATGAAGTCATCCCTACCCAAGCCTCCATCAATTATTATTACGAGAAGGGTAAGAAAAACAGGGTGAGTTACTTAGAACTCAATGTGTAACCCACTTACCGTGTCCACTGGGCCAAATCCATTTAAGCATTAAATTGGGCTTGAGCCTATTTACAAAAATACAATATATAAATCAAATATAAAAAAAATACATATGATATGCAATTCCCAACCAAGCCTAATTTCCATCCGCTACACACCACCCGTACCAACCATCACACTTGTGGGGATCAAGTCAACCCACCCCGCCAACACACCAATCACAGGTATTAAGCCATTTAAAATATTTGTGGCAGAGCCACCGAACTAGATTGTGACAAAGTCACCGAACTAGATTGTGACAGTGTCACTGAACTAGATTTTGGCAACAGGCCTTTCTTCTCTTCGTCAGTTATCCCAACCCATGGAGTCATGTATATATAGAATGCATCACAATATATTCATAAGGTAAATTTCAACAAAAAAAACCCGTATTACAAGTTATCAACTTGGCCCATTAGTCAAAATAACAATTTAACCCATTTAACGATCTAGCAATTTTGGCCCTTATATCGATCTAGCAGTTTTGGCCCATATATCGATCTAGCAGTTTTGGCCCATATATCGATATAGCAGTTTTGGCCCATATATACACATGAAGCCCTTTTCACAATTTTCTCACTTGGCCAATTTATCAAAAATAATTCATATGGCCGAAAATATCACTTTTTAACAATATAGCTTATTAAGGGCAAATTCATAATTTTCACAACTTTAATACCGTTTTCATGCATTCACACCAATAGTGCTAATAAACCGTATTTTCCAATTTTACCGACTTTACGATTTTTAATCGAATACTTACGGTATAGTATAACCCATGAGATAAGTGTGAAGTTACACACCTGATTACGGTGAGTACTATACTTTCCCGCTCGTCGATACCTAAATATTTATCACGCTTGATTAGAACACTAATATTTAATATAAAGCTATTCTAATGATGAACGATCTAGATCTTTACCCTCGGAATCTTGAACAACAGCTATTTGTGATTTCTCCTCGATCGATAGTTCATAACCCGATGAAGAACCACGAAGCAATCAAAGGCTCAGAGTACGAATGACTTCAAATAATTGATTTTCGCCGGATGAGGTCCACAACCCGGTGGAAAATCTCGGATTCTTGAAAACAAATCCTTCGTTTGAATTTAGGGGAATAGCGGAACCACCCCTCTTCTAAGCGCTATTAACAACCCTTTTTGTCCCTATCTTGATTGCCACGAAGTTCTTACTTTCACGGAAATGATAATCGAGCGATAGTGTCCCCTAAAATGAAATCGATTAGTAGTCCATCTATAACAATATGACGAGTAATATAGAAATCCTTGATAGGAACCCTTACCTTAACACTTCGACTCGATTTCTAGCGTGTCACGATGATTAAGAATACTCCCAGTTCGGCCTTCTTTATAACACTATAAAAAATGAAAGGATCGTCTAAGAGAAAAGGATAAAGGATGCTATTTTCGGTCAAAAGACCCTCCCAAACTAATATATATATGGCTAAGAAAAAGAAGAGAATAAAGATTCGAAAAGGGTTCTTACCGATTGATTAAAATGAAGGTTGAAAGAATAATCAACAAAACAATATAAGTGAATAGAAGATTCGGCTTTGAAGGAAAATTGGAGAGAATGGTGTTAGCACCATTCGGCCATGGGGAGAAAGAGATGGGAGACAATGTGTTTTGGGTTTTTCAAATGTGAGAAAGGAGCAAAGAGTGAGATTTGGGACAAGGAAGCATTCGGCAATGGTGAAGAGGAGAAGAAAAGAAAAATGGCCTTTATGCTTTGGTATTTCGGCACAAGGGAGAGAGTGTCTTGAAATGTAAGACAAAAATATGACCAAATAGTAAAAATGAAATGAAATGGCCAAAAGAAACAAAGCTTACCTAATGCTCAAATTCGGCTAAGAGAAAGAGTTTGGAGAGAAAAGAAAATTTCACACAAAATGCTAAGAATTAACCAAAACTAACTCCTACTCCTAGCCAAACTACTAACAACAATCGGCCATCCCCCCTTAGCCACAAAACCGTCCATGTACAATGGCCAAAAGTCAAAGTTTTAGCCACCCAAGAATTTCCAAGACAACATCCTTGATTCGTGCCTTGTGTTCCCCCTACATTCCATAAGTTTAGGATTTCTTTCCCCAAGTTCAAGCTTACCTTAACCCTTAGCCACCTTACCATAAAAGAAATAGTCCAACCTTACCATAAATAAGGCTTGACCGACACATGCCATAAAGTTGCAAAAATTAAAGTCACCAAAATGCAATCCATGGAATTCGAACCTCTCCCCTCAAGCAACACATATGACGCCAACTCCACTTTACTACTAGCTCATCTTATGCTAGTTTTTGACACTTAATTTTCTTAAACATCAAGGTCACTTGTTCCACTTCAATAAAATACTCATTACTAAAATTTATTCTAATTCCAAATAATCCCAAGCCTTCTCAAGACTATATTAAGCACACAAATTAAATCATTCACAAGCTAAACACCAAAACATGCAACATATCGATACTCATATTTTTCGGATGTTACAATTCTACCCTCCTCAAAAAAAATTTCGTCCTCGAAATTTACCTGATTAAAAGAGATGAGGATATTGTTGCCGAATTGCATCCTCAGGCTCCCACGTAGCTTCCTCTGCTCCGTGATTACGCCATAGAACCTTAACCAACGGCACAGTCTTCTTTCTTAGCACCTTAACATCACGGTCTAAGATTTTCACTGGTTCCTCCTCGAAAGACAAGTCTGGCCTTAACTCCACTTCTTCTACCGGTACTATGTGAGATGGATCCGATCTATAACGCCTCAGCATAGAAGCATGGAAAACACTATGAATCTGACTCAACTCCGGAGGTAATTCAAGCTGATAGGCCACTGGCCCTACACGCTTCAACACACGGTACGGTCCAATAAACCTAGGGCTCAACTTGCCCTTCCTTCCAAATCTGAAAATTTTCTTCCAAGGTGAGACTTTCGGAAAGACACGATCTCCCACCGCAAACTCAATATCCTTACGCTTGATTCGCATACGACTTTTGTCTATCCGAAGCTTCCTTTAACCGCGCTCGAATCACCTTTACCTTCTCTTCCGTCTCGGTTATCAACTCAGACCCAACAACCATCGTTCCCCAATTCGAGTCCAACAAGTAGGGTACGACACTTACGACGTATAACGCTTCATGGGCGCCATTTGAATCTTTGGATTGGTAACTATTATTATCGCGAACTCGCCAAGCGGTAGAAAATCCTCCCAACTACCTCTGAAGTCAATCACGCAACCTCTTAACATGTCTTCCAAAATCGAATTACTCTTTCTCGATGACCATCCGATTGAGGATGAAAAAAAGTCAGATGAAGTTTAACTTTGTTCCCAAAGCCTCATGCAAAGCTTTCCAAAACCGCTGATGTAAACCTAGGATCCTGTCCGATATGATAGACACCGGTATCCCATGCAACCTCACAATCTCGGATACATACGACTTAGCCAACCTCTCGCAATGAGTAATCGTGCGAATAGGTAGAAAATGAGCAGTCTTCGTCAATCGATCAACTACCACCCAAACGGAATCTTTCTTAGTAGGTGTTAAGGGTAACCCACTAACAAAATCCATCGTTATTCGCTCCCATTTCCATAGAGGAATCTTTACCGATTGCAATAAACCCGATGGTAATTGATGTTCCGCCTTCACTTGTTGACACGTCAAACACTTTCCTACAAAATCAGTAACCTCCCGCTTTAACCTTGGCCACCAATACTGCTCACGGAGATCCCGATACATCTTATTTCCTCCGGGGTGCATAGCATAAGGGCTACTATGCGCCTCTCGTAGAATCATTTGTCTCAAATCCGAATCCATGGGCATACAAACTCTTCCACAAAAACACAGCACGCCATTCTTGTTTAATCCAAAATCCCCTATTATACCACTTTTAACTTGTTGCATTAAAGGACCCAACTTTTCATCTAATAACTGCTTTTCCTTGATCTGTTCTAACCACAATGGCTTCACCTGAAGTTCCGCTAGCAGACTGCCATCTTCATACAAACTGAGATGAGCAAACATTGCTCTTAACTCCGATACTACCTTACGACTCAACGCGTCTACCACCACGTTAGCCTTTCTAGGATGGTACTCGATTGAGAAGTCATAATCCTTTAACAACTCCACCCATCTCCGTTGTCTCAAGTTCAACTCCTTTTGGGTAAGGAGGTACTTAAGACTCTTATGGTCCGTATAAATGATCGACTTCTCACCGTAGAGATAGTGTCTCCAAATCTTTAAAGCAAACACCACCGCAGCCAACTCCAAGTCATGAGTAGGGTAGTTGACTTCGTGCGGCCTCAACTGACGAGAAGCATAAGCCACCACTTTTCCACCTTGCATCAGTACACATCCTAAACCCGTGTGTGACGCATCACAGTAAACGATAAACTCTTTTCCGACCTTCAATTTGAATCGATCTTGGCGCTTCTGTCAAAATCTTCTTCAATTTCTCAAAACTTTCTTACTGTTTATCGGTCCACACATTCGGTACCCCCTTTCGCAATAGCTTGGTTAGAGGTGCAGCAATCAATGAAAACCCCTCAACAAAGCATCTATAGTAACCAGTCAAACCCAAGAAACTCCGGATCTCAGCCACTGACTTCGGCGGTTTCCAATCCAACACTGCCTCAACCTTCCGAGGATCAACTCTTATTCCTTCGGCTGACACCACATGACCCAAGAAAGTCACTTCCTTCAACCAAAATTCGCATTTACTGAATTTGGCATAAAGTTGCTTATCTCGCAAAATTTGCAACACAATGCGCAAGTGTGAGTCATGCTCTTCTTCATTCCTCGAATATACCAAGATATCATCTATGAACACCACTACGAACCGGTCTAGATAAGGTTGAAAGACTCGATTCATCATGTCCATAAATGCAGCCGGTGCATTGGTCAAACCAAACGGCATAACCAAAACTCATAATGTCCATAACGAGTTCGGAATGCCGTCTTATGAATATCTACCTCTTTCACCTTGAGTTGCTGATAACCTGTCTTAAATCAATCTTGGAGAAAACTGAAGCTCCTATCAATTGATCAAACAGGTCGTCAATTCTCGGCAATGGATACCTATTCTTGATCGTCAATTTATTCAACTGCCTATAATCAATGCACATACGCATCGACCCATCCTTCTTCTTGACGAACAAAACCGGTGCTCCCCACGGAGACACACTCGTTCGAATAAATCCCCGATCTAACAAATCTTAAATTTGAGCTTTAAGTTCCGCTAACTCCTTCAGTGCCATTCTATAAGGAGCAATAGACACTGGAGCCGTTCCGGGCAAAAGCTCAATGCCAAATTCTACTTCTCGATCTGGAGGTAGACCCAGAAGTTCTTCGGGAAAGACATCAGAAAATTCTTTCAACGTTCTTACACCTTCCACCGATAGTTCCTTGGCATCCAAAGCACTAATGAAGGCTAGGAATGCTCCATACCCTTTCCGCACCAACTTCTCTGCCTTCAAAGCAGATACCACATTTGCCAAAAAGTTCCTTCGCTCGCCTATCATTACTACCTCCTCATCATCCACAGTCCTTATTGACATCCGCTTTTCGGCACAATCAAATTTCACCCGGTGCTTCACCAACCAATCCATGCCCAAAATAAGATCAAACTCGCCGAAAGGTAATTTCATCAAATTCGCCAAAAATATTTCTCTTTGAATTTCCAAGGGCACGTCTCTAAATAATTTATTCACGATTACCGACTGTCCTAAAGGACTAATTACGGTCATCTCTCTATCGGTAATATCAGATCTAATATTCAGGTTTCCAGATATGGCTCTAGCAACATACGAGTGGGTAGACCCGATATCTATCAAAGCAGTAACAGGTACATCAAAGATGAAAAACGTACCAGATATCACATCAGGTGCATTGCCATCTTCCCGACGCCTAACCGCATAGACCAACCCCGGCTGTCTTGCCTCCGCGTTACCTCTAAAGCCATTAACTCGACCCGGTGTACCTTGACCACGTCCGTTACCATTACCACCGCGACCCGATCCACAACCTCTCGGTGGCTGCTGAGTACCTCTAGCTGGCTGAGCATCAGGGTTACGAGCTTCCTGATTCGTATCAGACCGTCGAGGGCAATTCTTATACTGATGATCCTTGGAACCATATTTATAGCAAGCACCAATTTTCCTCCAACATTCCCCGGGGTGTCGCTTCCCACAGACAGCACAGTCCCGACTTTGATTGGTAACCACAGGCGCTCTAGCTTGAGCTGGCTCATCATTTCGAGGCCTTTTCTGAAACCTTTTAGCAGAACCCGAATACTTAAAATCCCTCTTGCCTCTGACTCTTTCCCGGTTCTAACGTTCTGAATTCTTAGCCTCTTCGGCTATCTTGGCTTTCTCCACAAGCGAGGCAAAAATCTTTACTTGTTGTGGGGCTATCAGTACCCGCAACTCATCATTCAGCCCATCTTCAAAGCGTACACAACGCTCATGATCTGTCGGCACTATTGTGCGAGCATATCGGCTCAAACAAAGAAATTCTGCCTCGTAAGCTGCCACTGTCTTATTTCCTTAAACCAAATTCAGGAATTCCTTCCTCCGAGCATCTACATAACTTGTCCCGACGTACTTCCCTTGAAAAGTAGCTTTGAAAAAATCCCAAGTAACCAATGCAGCCTCGGTGCCTTCTCGAACAGTAAGCCACCATTGATACGCCTCGTCCCTTAACAAGGACACAGCTCCTCTTAGTTTTTGCTCGCGGTGCACTCCAAATCATCCATAATCCGCTCTGACCTCGAGCTAATATTCCGCAACATTCGAGCTACACCGGAGACACCTCTAAAAAACCTCGGCACCACTTGATTTAAGTCGTTTGAAATTGATCCATGAACTCTTTGGACCGGTTCTAGTCCCAACAGAACCCTTTCAAGGACTCGCAACATTGCTTGAGTCAAAGCATTGTCCTCTCTCGAATGGTCATGTGATCGGTCTCACTCCGGGTGAAGTAGGTGCATCCATTTCAAAGCCATATGACCCGGCGCTTCAGTTGCATCTCTAGCACCTCATCCTCTACCACGGTCACGTCTACCACGTCCACGACCACGTCCTCTAGTGCTCGTAATGACTAATTCGATTTAATCTGATTACAAGTTTTATGAATCAGAATACTATTTCAGTGTTTATTAACGATATTTTATGAGATATAAGAGGTAAATTTGTTTTCGCAATCACGTCCTATAGTCTCAATCTCTACCGTTTTCGACACCTAAAACTAGAAGTTCTAGAGTGTTCCTATGTTCATATCACAATAATAAACATTTAATATACAAATACTTACTTGGCTTGGTGCCGAATGCTCGTGGTGCCATACTACCTTTAAAACATAAAGTCTAGAAATTAAAACAGTTTTAAACAAAAATTTTTGTTGAACCCAAAACCACGATCGAGTTTTGGCGGCTCGATACCATAAAATGTAACACCCCAAACCCGGCCTATGCGTTAAGACCAGACTTGGCATGCCACACAATTCGAACTTACATCTAGTCATCACTGCTTTTAATGAAAATAATTCTTCAAAATGATTTTGAAGAAAATGGAATCATAAACCGAGATTTATTTGAAAACCATAATTTTAAAACATAGGAATTTACAATTTGATTTTCAGAGAAATAATTGGTGGAAATCTTAAATTTATAAAAGAGTTTTCACAAAATATTTTGGATTAAGTGATATTTAAGAAAATCCTTTTTTTATTTTCTTTATCACGCAAGTTTAAGAAATCATTTATAAAATTTAAATGACCCATTTAAGTAACTAAAACATATTAAAATTCCATCCACGAATAAAAATCCATAAAATAATACTAGAGAGGCCTTATTACATCGCAATCAAAATAGTACTTAAATAAAAATAAAAATATTAAAAAGAAGTTCAAGTTTATAAAAACCCATCATTCGTAGTATGGCCTCCACACGAAGTCATCCCCTACCAAGCCTCCATCAATTATTATTACCGAGAAGGGTAAGAAAAGCAGGTGAGTTACTTAGAACTCAATGTGTAACCCACTTACCGTGTCCTTTGGGCCAAATCCATTTAAGCATTAAATTGGGCTTGAGCCTATTTACAAAAATACAATATATAAATCAAATATAAAAAAATTGCATGTGATATGCAATTCCCAACCAAGCCTAATTTCCATCCGCTACACACCACCGTACCAACCATCACACTGTGGGGATCAAGTCAACCCACCCCGCCAACACTCCAATCACGGGCATTAAGCCATTTAAAATATTTGTGGCAGAGCCAAGAACTAGATTGTGACAGAGTCACCGAACTAGATTGTGTGACGGTGTCACTGAACTAGATTTTGGCAACAGCCTTTCTTCTCTTCGTCAGTTATCCCAACCCATGCAGTCATGTATATATAGAATGCATCACAATATATTCATAAGGTAAATTTCAACAAAAAAAACCGTATTACAAGTTATCAACTTGGCCCATTAGTCAAAATAACAATTTAACCCATTTAACGATCTAGCAATTTTGGCCCTTATATCGATCTAGCGATTTTGGCCTATATATACACATGAGGCCCTTTTCACAATTTTCTCACTTGGCCAATTTATCAAAAATAATTCATATGGCCCAAAATATCACTTTTAACAATATAGCTTATTAAGGGCAAATTCGTAATTTTCATAACTTTAATACTAGTTTTCATGCTTTCACACTAATAGTGCTAATAAATCGTATTTTCCAATTTTACCGACTTTACGATTTTTAATCGAATACTTACGGCATAGTATAACCCATGAGATAAGTGTGAAGTTACACACCTGATTACGGTGAGTACTATACTTTCCCGCTCGTCGATACCTAAATATTTATCACGCTTAATTAGAACACTAATATTTAATATAAAGCTATTCTAATGATGAACGATCTAGATCTTTACCCTCGGAATCTCAAACAATAGCTATTTGTGATTTCTCCTCGATCGATAGTTCATAACCCGATGAAGAACCACGAACAGTCAAAGGCTCAGGAGTACGAATGACTTCAAATAATTGATTTTCGCCGGATGAGGGTCCACACCCGGTGGAAAATCTCGGATTGCTGAAACAGTCCTTCGTTTGAATTTAGGGGGAATAGCGGAACCACCCCTCTTCTAAACGCTATTAACAACCCTTTTTTGTCCCTATCTTGATTGCCACGAAGTTCTTACATTCACGGAAATGATAATCGAGCGATAGTGTCCCCTAAAATGAATTCGATTAGTAGTCCATCTATATCAATATGACGAGTAATATAGAAATCCTTGATAGGAACCCTTACCTTAACACTTCCACTCGATTTCTAGTGTGTCACGATGATTAAGAATACTCCGAGTTCGGCCTTCTTTATAACACTATAAAAAATGAAAGGATCGTCTAAGAGAAAAGGATAAAGGATGCTATTTTCAGTCAAAAGACCCTCCCAAACTAATATATATATGGCTAAGAAAAAGAAGAGAATAAAGATTTGAAAAGGGTTCTTACCGATTGATTAAAATGAAGGTTGAAAGAATAATCAACAAAACAATATAAGTGAAGAGAAGATTCGGCTTTGAAGGAAAATTGGAGAGAATGGTGTTAGCACCATTCGGCCATGGGGAGAAAGAGATGGGAGACAATGTGTTTTGGGTTTTTCAAATGTGAGAAAGGAGCAAAGAGTGAGATTTGAGACAAGGAAGCATTCAGTAATGGTTAAGAGGAGAAGAAAAGAAAAATGGCCTTTATGCTTTGGTATTTCGGCACAAGGGAGAGAGTGTCTTGAAATGTAAGACAAAAATATGACCAAATGGTAAAAATGAAATGAAATGGGCAAAAGAAACAAAGCTTACCTAATGCTCAAATTCGGCTAAGAGAAAGAGTTTGGAGAGAAAAGAAAATTTCACACAAAATGCTAAGAATTAACCAAAACTAACTCCTAATCCTAGCCAAACTACTAACAACATTTGGCCATCCCCCCTAGCCACAAAACCGTCCATGTACAATGGCCAAAAGTCAAAGTTTTAGCCACCCAAGAATGTCCAAGACAACATCCTTGATTCGTGCCTTGTGTTCCCCCTACATTCCATAAGTTTTTGGATTTCTTTCCCCAAGTTCAAGCTTACCTTAAACCTTAGCCACCTTACCATAAAAGAAATAGTCCAACCTTACCATAAATAAGGCTTGACCGACACATGCCATAAAGGTGAAAAAATTAAAGTCACCAAAATGCAATCCATGGAATTCGAACCTCTCCCCTCAAGCAACACATATGACGCCAACTCCACTTTACTACTAGCTCATCTTATGCTAGTTTTTGACACTTAATTTTCTTAAACATCAAGGTCACTTGTTCCACTTCAATAAAATACTCATTACTAAAATTTATTCTAATTCCAAATAATCCCATGCCTTCTCAAGACTATATTAAGCACACAAATTTAATCATTCACAAGCTAAACACCAAAACAACATATCGATACTCATATTTTTAGGATGTTACACTTCGAAACATAAAAACAAAAAGAAACAAAAAAAAGGTTGCCGTGTTTGTTTTGCTGTCATGTTTCCTTTTCTGTGCAGGTAGAAGCGGAGTCCGGCGCTGATGAAGGTGTAACTCGCGTGGATTGCGGCGCAATTAGGGGCCTCGGCACGAATTGCGGCCTGATTGAAGCTTCTGGTGGTTGGGCACGAAGAGACTGTTGCGGCGCCTAGGGTTTCCCCAGAAACCCTAGGTCTCTGGGACTGTTTAGGAGTTGGGCCCTCTGGGCCGTTTGGGTGGTCTGTTTAGGATTGGGCTAAGGGGTATTTGGGTCTGTTTTGTAATCTGGACATTGGACTTTATTTATTTTTATTTATTTTTATTGCTGATATGGGCCCGGGCAAAAATGGGTCCTTACAGCATGCATACATAATATAAACCTCAAAAACTCATTCATAACCCTCGGATTTGTGGTCTCGAACCACTATTCATACTAGACCCTAAACCGGGATGTTACAGTAAACATTTGAGGTGAGTACTTTGGTACTTTGGGATTGAATTAAATTCATAATTAAAATGAAATGGATTGATTTTGTATATTATGAAATGTATTAATTATGAATATATGTGTATTGAGAAAAATGTGATTATTATCAAATTGAATATATGCTTATATATGATGATATACATTCATGAAATTGAGACATTGGTTGTATTGAAAAGTGAAATGAATCCCTATTAACTGTATCAGGCTGATTCAGATATAGATGGCATGCCATAGGATAGGAAGAGTTCAGGGATTTCTTCGACCTCGAATCAATGAGGCACTGGGTGACAATTTGCTTTGGTTTAACTGATGAGACACTGGGTGTCAATTTATATAGCGCTGGGCGTAGTTATTACTTTGGATTTATCCGATTAGGCACTGGGTGCCAAACTAGTGTGTCCGTGTCATGTTAATAGGGGAAAATAAAATAATAATTTATGTGATTAATATTGAAATGACAAAGATGAGAAATGAATATGAGATGAGCAAATATTGAAATGGCAATTATGAGAAATGATTATGAGATGAGAAATGAGATATGAATTGATGAATTGATATGTGAAACTTGAATGAATTCAAGTATTGATCAAATATATGAATCATACCATTGCATGAGATGATGTATTCAAATGTTAAATGAAATGCCATTGATATATACTTATATATTTGAACATGTGAAAATCTTAGTAGATGTGAATAATGAATGAGCAAAAATTATACTATTGAATTGAAACACATGAACATATAGCTTACTTGTTGCATTTTACATTTTAAATACTTATATCAAGTTTCTGTTATTCGGATTATAGAAATACCACTGAGTTTTACTCAGCGTGCGGTTTTGTTTTCCGTGCGTAGGTTAGGTACTATTCGATTTTTCGTCGACTCAGCATCAAATCAAAAATCCCAAGCTCAAGTGTGGTGATATTTCATTTTGTAATGGCATGTACCTAGGAAGTCTTTGGTTGATATTGTTTATAAGGTGTGGTTAACTTAGTTGCTAGTGAAATGATGGTTAAATGTGTATATGGTTGTGGTTGCGGCTATGTTGGTATGTTAGCCTAGTTTATATTTTGGTATGTGATAGTTTAAAGTTTGATAGCTTAGCATTATGCTTGGTATGTGCTTAGCTTCATATTTGGTAACTTTAGAAGTTGAAAGTTAGTTCAAATATGGTAAATGTGATATGAATGAAAGTCTTGAATGTTTGGTGTGTTGTTGATGTATCTGAACATATAAAATGTGGTACCAATGAGGGTACATTGGTTAGGCATATTAGGTGATGAATTTGGTGTATTTTAGGCATGTTTAATCGAGTTTTGAATAGGTTAAACGATTGGTAATTGAGTTGCTTAGTGCCCAAGTAAGTAGGAAATGGTAAACTTGAGTTTTAAGGTACTTTTGGGTGCACACGGCTTGGCCACACGCCCATACGGGCGTGTGTCACACACGGGCAACACACATGGGCGTGTGACCCAAGTTAAAGAGTTACACGGCCTGGCCATATGGGTGTGTGACCCTTAAAATCAAAATTTTTGTAATTAATTCCTAAACTTCCAGAGTTGTTTCAAATTAGTCCTACCTATTTTTAAACTACTTTTAATGTCCTGTAGACTCGAAATAGGGGCTGTAAGATTAATTTTTATTCTATTTTAGGGTGGATCAACAAACCTAAATTAAGTGCATTCCACTAACATCATTGAAGATAAATTAAAAAGATAATCGTAGACGGAGTATGGACTAATACTCTAATGCTAATAATTGGAACAGTCTTGTATGTATCTGAATTCTGACATTCAAGAAGGGATAAATAGTGATAAGAGTATAGACAGTGGAAGACTAAGTTTAGCAATGTATAAATAGTGATAAGAGTGTAGATAGTGGAAGACCAAGTTTAGCATTGCATAGCATGAATCATTATTCGATTGTATAATATTCTAGTATGATATGTTCTGATTGTTTGTGACCTGCCCCTGTATATTATATTGTTAATGGCTAGTATATATATGTGTAATTATGATTGATTAATTGTATGGCGTGTTAGTAATACCTGTGACCCTAATCTGATGATGCAAAGGGGTTAAGGGTGTTACTGGGTGTTTTAATTACATCTAATTCAATGAGACCCACAAATTACAATGATTACTCAAATATGTCACCCCTGTGCAACTACAAGAAATTACACTCAAATCCAGTTATTAAGTAACTTTCCAAACACCACATAAAGCAATAAATCAAAGTTTTGGGTTTGTAATAGCGGCAATAGTGAAGCAATTTTACCGCTATTTGTGATTGCAACACACAATTATTTATGCAAACCACCACCCACACCTAGAGTTGCCCATGGGCTGAGTCGGGTCAGATTCGTGTCGGGCCCTAACAAAATTTTAGGCCCGATTGATAGGCTTGGGCTCAACCCGAAAAATGGGCCTATTCTTTTGTCCAATCCCAGCCCGAAAAATAGACGATGTTTTGGACAAAACTACCCTTGAAACTTTGAAAATTTTGCAGTCTTTGTGTTATATTTATGGCGATGTCAAAACGTTCGTGCGAAAGTCTTGTTCCATGGTTAATTATCTTAATTTCATAAATTAATTATTTATTTATTTAATTACTACACATGTCATTGTTGATTGCTTTCTAAATCTTTTATTTTAGAGCGTTATTTTATTTTTAACAAACTTTTAAAATTAATTGGTTTCTACTCAATCCTCATTTAATTAATAAAGATATATTTTCTTTGAAACTATAAAAATATAAATTTAAAATAGACCCCACGCAGAATATACCTAATTGTAAAAAGGGGTTTATATTTTAATTATCCATTGAATTTTGAAGGCTTTTTACATTGGTTATATATATATATTGGGTATAGCATACTATCAGTTATTTTTGGTACCATGTTAAACATACCATAAATGCTAAATCAATTTCTATTTTTTTCACTTTTTTTAACTTTGTGGGTTAATTGAGGAAATGGAATTCATGAGTTAGAGCACCCTTTACTTTAGGTTTAGGGTTTAAAGTTTATTTTTGTCAATTAAAAATATACTCAAGATTGGTTGACTAAATTTTGTCAATTAAATAGTTCATTAAGGTTGATGGACTAAATTGTAAAATTTCAATCGCTATAGATTTTTAACTGGCCAAAGGTTTGGGGACTTAAATAGCATACCCAAAGATTTAAAATGATAAATAAGCCATTTTTTAATATAAATTAGTGGATGATGATGACATTTTCCACTAATTAAGCTTAGTGATTAACTTAAGTTAATTAATATATGTTTAAGTTAATTAAACCAAATTAATTAAATCTAATCCAGATATATAAGTCAAATTAGTGGATGACAAAGTCATCTTCTTCATCTATTCACCATTTCCATCCAAAACGGGAGAAGAAAACCTAAAAAATTTGGCCATTGATTGGTAAGCAAATTCAAGTCATTCGCTTGTAATTTTTATGAATTTGAGGTCATGGGAGTTTGATTTAGCTAGCCCATGTACCAGTTTGTAAAACTGTTAAAGTTTTATAAAGTTACCATTGTTGATTTCTTGAAAAATTAGGCTTGAAATAATAGATTTTAAGCTTAGAATATAAAAAGGACTTGATTGTAAAGTTAATTTAGCTTGTTTGTTAACTTTGTTACATTAGAGACCAAATTGAATAAATGTAAAATTTGTCATGAAATTATGTTAGAAATTGAAAGTATAAGGTCCCTAATGAGAATATATGAAACTGGATTTTAATGTAAAGTCGGGAATTAAAAGGAGCACACACTATCTAGATACAGTAATTACATGTTCAATTTGAGTCTAGACTATGTGGCATGTACATAAGGGCTCATAGTGTGCAAATGGTCAATTTTGGAGATGATAGTTTTATGTAAGTTGTGGTGATATTTGATTATGAATATACCATTTGGTATAAAACTTATAGTGCATATTTTGATTGAGCTTGATGCTAAGTAATTGATAAGGGTACTCTTGAATAGTTTAGTATGTTTAGGATATCATCTCATCTATATGAATTGGTTGAATCTTGTTGATGATTTGGAAATGGTAAGTTAAATGTTAAACATGCTTATTGGCTTAGAGTATGCTTAGATTGATCTATGCTAATCTCATTGTTTTTTTTTAGTTTCCAAATTAGTGTAATGAATATGTTTTGAGATTAAAATTGGAAGCATTTGTCATGGATAGGTAAAATAGAGTTGAATTTTCTAAATCTTGAATGGTTGAATGGTATGTTATACAATCGTTGGCGTAAATGATTGAATGCTTAAATTGATTGTCCATTGGCTTAGTTTAAAGGCTACATTTTTTGTGTAAAGTTGAATGAAACACTTGGGAAATGGTTTGAACTTAATTGAAATAGATACTAAATGAGTATTTTGTAAAAAAAAAAAAAACAATGGCAACGTCCCAGCGATGAGTCTTTAACGTTGCAACCTGGCCCGACAATGAGTAGCATTGCGACGTGATTATACTTGTCATCGCGATGTGACTCACTGAGTTGGCGACACCGTGACAAGGAAGTTATGAAGTTGTGACATCGGCTCGAGACTTTTAAAAACTTTACATTTTTTCCTAATTCATACTCAGGTTAGCAAAAGAGCTTTTGTAAGCTTGTATAAGACCCAAAAATGATTGTCTAACATGTTGTGAATGTGATTAATACTTGTTTACATGTTTGGCTGAATTAATAGTGTACAATTGTTTGTAGTTGCTCTGACAACGATTATAGCATCTTGTAGCTTGGACCAGACAATCAGGTCGAGTAAGGGGTGTTACAAGCTTTTTATAAAAAGACATACAAAATTATAAAAATATTTATAAACAAATGAATATATATGTTTCTTATTTCTAACATGAAATTTATTTATTAAAATAATAATTTTATAAATAAAATAATTTAAGGGGTGATCTTCCACGACCAATCATGTTATTTGTATCCCTTTTCACATAATTTTAGCTTGTTTAAGGATAAAATTAAGTCAATTTAGTAATAATTTATGTTTTTACAGTTTAAATAAAAAAGTACGATATTTAGTAGTTTTTATAGTATTTTATATCTAAATAAAGTTATGTGGTTATGTAGGATGGATCAGGAGCTGAAGATGCAACTTCTGGACGAAACTGCAACCAATGTCGCGACATTGGAGACAGACATAAGAACTGTAACGACCCGGTTTCTAGTGGTATCATAAATTACAGTTTCGAGACATCGTTTTCATAAATTGAGTTCATAAATATTAAATAAATATATTTATGAAGTTATTATATAGATGAATTTAAATTTGCATAGTCAATTTAGCCGAAATTGTGGTTAATTAGGACTCAGGGACTAAATTGTAAAGTCCAATCGCTATAGATTTTTTTATTAGAAAATGGATTCAGGATTTAAATTGAAATTAACTAAATGCTCAAAACATCAATTAGACCATACTAAAGTGATGTTAATGGACGGTACGATTATATGGCCATTAACTTAATGAAATTGAGATTTATTTAATTAAAATATAGTTAATTAAGTTAATTAGCAAATTAATCTTATTATATAAGTGGAATTTCGGTGGAAAGAGAGATAAAACTCATTTTCTCCAATCGATTTTAAGAAAAGAGGAAGTGCTTGACACCATTTTTAGGGTTTTAAAGCTTTTGGTCCTTAATTCAAGTAAGTCCCTAGCCATTTTTATTTGATTTTTATAGTTTTTTTTTTTATCTTGGAAGCTTGATTAAGCTAACCGAAGGATCAATTTGATCAATCGGTGAAATTTTGATGAGATTCCATTGTTGAGAATTGAATGATTTAAGGTGCTAAATTGACAGAAATTAAGCTTAATTTAAGAAAAAGACTAAATTGTAAAGCTTAATTGATAGTTTAATACATTAAGGACCAAATCAAATAAAATGTAAAACTATTATGAATTTTTTGTAGGAATAGAAAGTAGAAGGTCCCTAATGAACATATGTGAAATCAAATTTTAATCTGAAGGCCTAGATCAAAAGTTATGCTTGTCTCGAGTTTAAGGACTAAATTGAATAAATTGTAAAATATGTTTGATATTGTGTTTGGTTCCAATTTGAATGGAATTTAATAATATTATATGTTTTATGATTTTATTTAGCTAACGTAGACTCAAAACCTTCGAGAGAGAAAGAAAAATTGAAAGTTGTCGACGAATAGCTCGAAAATTCGGTTTGTATTTCTATGATTTAGGAATCACTTATTTTTTGCAAGTGCATGTCATTTTTAGTTGTTATTGGATTATTGAATTTAATTGCTACGGTTTAGATTGAATATTGAGACAGACTAAATTGAATAAAATAGAAAGTTATATGAATTGATTGATATGTGATAACTGGTATGAAATTGAGTTGAAACATGTTGTTTATATGATGATTTATTGAATTGGTGGTTTATTAGGATATGATTAAATATTATTTGAACTTTATATAATGAATAGAAAATTTGGTTACCCTATTAGCTATTCAGACTGAGTCAGATATAACTGGCATGGCATAGGATTAGGATATCAATTGAAAACTATCGTTGTCAGGCAACCTCAGGTGACAGAATAATTAGATTGAGAAAACCACCGTTGTCGGGCAATCTAAGGTGGTAATATGTACTTGTATAATGTCATTGTTATCGGGAAACCCGAGGTGATGGATCCATGTATTTGTTCCAATATTGTGTCTAGTTAATGGGGTTATAAACATGGGAATTGATAAAATGATTTGTAAATTGATAAATGATATTGAAGTGCAATAAGTGAAAATATGCAAAATAAATAAAAAAATGAGCCTTGAGGGCCGAATGAATAAGAAAAAGAAAATAGACTGAGGAATAGTTAAAATGGATATATGTGCAACACCCCTAACCCGTAACCATCGCCGGTATAGGGTTAAGATGCATTACCGGTCAAAACGGAACATTTACGATCATTTCTCAAACATAAATACATCATCAGCATATCATAGCAAATCATATACATAGAGTCCTTTTAAAAGGTCTACAAGACCTTAAACATGCATTGGGAAGGGGTCGGGACTAAATCGAGCACATACAAAAAAAAATTCAAAACTTAACATTTTTCAAAGCTACAGAGGTCACACGCCCGTGTGGGTAGGCCGTGTGCCTCACACGGCCTCAGACACACCCGTGTGTCCAAGCCGTGTCAAAACAGGGCATACATACTGACTTGTTCACACGGCCGAATACACGCCCGTGTGCTCGACCCATGGTCGACACTAACTAAATCCACACTGCCTGTCACACGCCCGTGTGTCTGGCTCGTGTGCGAGTCTGACTTGTTTTGAAATACAACCACGAGGGACACGGTCAAGACACACACCCGTGTGCTCAACCGTGTGGGCAAATATAGGCCAAATTGCCACCCAACTTTGGTTCACATCTACAAGCATCAAAACATACTAAATTCATACCCCAAATGCATTCAAAACATACCAAAATATGCACCATTTAACCTTCAACTATATCTTTTATTTCCATACTCAATTCCAACTCAAGCATACCTATCCAAAGTATCAATTTCACATCCAAATCATATAATCCATTCATCATTCAATCCTTACCAAATCTAAACATGAAACATACCATTTCCATTTTACTAATTTAAGCCAAATTGATCATTCACATAGAACACACATACACATAATAACCATTCTTTTCACTTATCCAAAGCATATATACCAAGATCATTAAGCTATCAAGCCATATCACATGGCAAGATCTATACATCTCAGAACATACCATAATCACTAGCCTATACATGCCATATACCAAATATACAACTTCCAAAAGTACCAAAAATAAATGACCGATAGTGTGATTGAGTCGCTGACGATCCCCGGATCCGGGCTAGCTTTAATGACACTGTAAAATAGATGAACACTTTACACAGTAAGCTTAAAAGCTTAGTAAGTTCGTCATATAATACATTTAACTTAACCATTCGAATTCAATATACAAAATAAACTATCACATGGTTTAATTCAAAATGATATACAGTCTCATTCATAGTCATTACTCACATAATCATCCATATACAATATCATCAACCACTAATAAACCATAATAGTAACATATTTTAAGCCCACATTTAGCATACTTTTGGATGATTTATCCCTTGAATTATGTAATTTGGTGCTCTTAATCCTTTGTTTTCATGTTTTATACTCAGGAAAGCACCGGAGAATGAAAAGAACGAGAAACAGGCTTAAAACGAGCCAAATAGGCCAAAGAAAGATATTGACATGACCTGGGCCCAAGCAACACGGCTGTGCCTCCCTAATCAGACCCGAACACGGCCTGGCCACGATTTACACGGGCGTGTGCCAAGGGCGTGTCCCTGCCGTGGAGAAGAGGAATTTCACTCGAATTAGGATACTTAGAGGCGAAGAAACACATTCCAAAGCCTATATAAACACCCTAAGTATGACCTAAAAGGGGGTCTACAGAAGCCTTCTGTTGGGGCGTCTAGCTAAGCCAAAGAGGGTAGAATTGTGGAATTTACTCGAAGAAAGCCAGTTGATTCATCTCAAGAAGCCGGAATCATACTCAAGACGGAGGATCTATCCTTCAATTCCTTCAGGGGGTTTTAGGGATTTCTTATGTTTTGTTTTATCTTTTCTTTTGAGATGTTTTCTTTTATTATTATGAACTAAACCCTCAGATACCTGAGGGGGATGAAACCTAAGATGAATCTTGTTATCGTTTGCAGAACTATATGATAAATACTTGATTTGTTCTTAATTATGTGTTCTTAATTCTTGTATTGATATTTCCGGAATATTAATTCAAGTTTGATGTGCTAAGGTGGAGGAGCAAAAGTCCCTGCCTAAGAGTAGATCTAGCATAGTAAAGCGGAGTTGATCGTACGCCTAGAGATAGGGTGACGAGATTTTGCCGGATTGGGGTGAAACCTAATATGGGATTCCATAGATCGAGTTAATGCAATTCTAGGGGTTTTAATTAGAAAGAGATTTCAATTAATCAACTTAGGGTTAGACGTTAATCGCCTCGAGAGAGGGGCTAATATACATTAGGGAATCTTACGGATCAAGTCAAGTGAATAAATCATCTGGTTCAGAGTTAGATAACAAGTGAAGTTTAGGTAGATTCTTCCTCGAGTATCATCTTAATCAATTGGTTTTTCCCACAAGTATTTCTCCAAATTCATTCTTCTTTGTCTTAGAGTCTTTAATTTAGTAGTTAGTTAATTTAGATTAAACAACAAATTCCCTTAATTTTAGGCTAGATAATAAAAAGAAAGTTAGTATTAGTACTTTTAGTTCCTTTGGGTTCGACATTCCGGTCTTACCTTAACTATACTACTGTTCGATAGGTGCGCTTGCCTCAAATCGTTGTCATAGTTAGTTTCTAGGTTCGATCATTCTCATTATAAATTTTAAGACTTTGACATCGCGTAAAACAACGATCAAGTTTTTGGCGCCGTTGCCGGGGAACTAAAATATTAAGAAAGCTCAATTTTTATTACTTTAGCCATTTTTTTATTTTTTATTTTTTTCGCAATTATTTCTTAGTTTAACTTTGCTAATTTTCTTTCTTTTGTTCCTTTCAGGTACCTCTAGTTTATGACTAGAAGGAACCCGACAGGACCCCTACTTTACGACAGTGATATTGAAGGTACCGCCCGCAGAAATCATAGAGAGATAAGGCGAAGCCTAAACTACATACAAGAAGAGCAAGAAGACGAAGTTAATACCACCGAAGAGATGGCTGAGAACAATCCGCCACTTCCAGATATGGCCGAAAATCATGCTCCTCGAACTATGTATGATTATGCTAAACCTAATTTAACAGGAACTGAGTCAAGTATTGTTAGACCTACTATTGCTGCAAATAATTTCGAATTGAAACCTAACACTATACAGATGATACAACAGTTTGTTCAGTTTGATGGTTTGCAGGATGAGGATCCTAACACACATTTAACGAATTTTTTAGAGTTCTGTGACACCTTCAAAATAAATGGCGTTACTGATGATGCCATACGTCTTCGGTTGTTTCCCTTTTTTTTGAGGAATAAAGCCAAACAGTGGTTGCATTCTCTTCCACGAGGGTCAATCACTACATGGGATCAAATGACCGAAAAATTATTATTGAAATATTTTCCACCGGCCAAAACGGCCAAGTTAAGGAATGATATCTCTTATTTTGTGCAGATGGATTTAGAGACACTTTACGATGCATGGGAGAGATACAAGGATTTGTTGAGAAGGTGCCCACACCATGGATTACCCTTGTGGCTGCAGGTCTAAACTTTTTACAACGGTGTGAACCCCTCAACAAGGCAATTAATCGATTCAGCCACCGGCGGAACTCTGAATAACAAAACTCCTAAAGTAGCCTACGAGTTTATAGAAGAGATGTCATTGAATAACTACCAGTGGCAAGTTACAAGGACAAGGCCAACAAAAGCAAACGGAGTTTTCAACCTCGACGCAGTAACCATGCTATCAAATCAGGTAGAGGTGCTAAATAAAAAGATTGATGGTCTGTGTTCTTCGCAGGTACATCCGGTTATGCAGTACGACGCAAGTGGAGGCGTGGCGAATCCTGAGTACCCATCCTACCATCCGGGCACAGAAAGCGAACAGATGAACTATATGGGTAACAACTTTAGATCTAACAATAACCCTTATAGTAATACTTATAATCCAAGTTGGAAAAACCACCCCAATTTCTCATGGGGTGTTCAAGGAAATCAAAGGCAGCAACCACTTCAAAACTTCCAACAACAACCCTACCCACAGGAAAAGAAGCCGAACCTTGAGGAGATGCTGACAAAATTCATAGCAGACACAAAAACAACAATTAAAAATCAACAAGCATCGATTCAAAGGATCGAGAATCAGTTAGGGAAACTGGCTAAGGAGATCTCTAAAAGACCACAAGGAAGCCTACTAAGCAACATTGAGACTAACCCAAAGGAGCAAGTCCAAGCCATAACAGCTCAAGAAAGTAAAGTGTTAGATGAGCCCAATTTAAAGCAAGAGAATGTGGTCAAAGAAGGTAAGGTTGAGGTAAGTAATAATAAGCCAAAACTGGTAATCAAAGAGTACCAACCTCGCATACCATATCCCGAAGCAATAAAAAGAGACGACACAGAGGAACAGTTCGGTAAGTTTCTTAAACTTTTAAAGAAATTACATATTAACTTACCATTACTTGAAGCTCTTTCGCAGATGCCAGATTCTAGGAAATTTTTAAAAGAGCGTTTGACAAACAAGCGAAGGGTAGACGAAACATCGTATATGGAGCTAAACGCAATGTGCTCAGCAATTCTACAAAATAAACTACCACGAAAATTAAAAGATCCAGGGAGTTTTACAATTCCATGCTTAATTGGTAGTTTATCTATTGATAATCTGTTAGCTGATTTAGGGGCAAGCATAAATGTCATGCCTTATAAAATGTTTAAACAACTAGGTCTAGGGAAACCCAAACAAACTAGGATGAGCATTCAATTAGCTGATCAAACTATTCAAATTCCTAGGGGTATAATCGAAGATGTGTTAGTAAAGATTGATAAATTCGTATTCCCAGTAGACTTTGTAGTTTTAGACATGGATGAGGAAAATAGTATCCCCTTAATCTTAGGAAGACCCTTTTTAGCAATTGCCAGAACTAAAATTGATGTGGGTACAGGTGAATTAATACTTCGTGTAGGTGACAAATCAATTAGTCTTCAGGCTCTCGACGCAGCTAGGACATCGAGCAACCAAGGTGAGAAAATAAATTCTATTAATGACCATTCGGTTAAACCTTCTTTCTAGGAAGCACCACAGAACTACACACCCGAGCCAGATCCTACATCTCATAACAATAAGGAAATAACTCATAAGGATTGAAGGCTTCAAGTTGATGACCTAGACGAGTGGAAGACGCATTTCAAGGAAAAACTAGGGATACCCGAAGAAGAACCAACGCCACTCTATGAGACAGACAAGTTCAAAATTGGAGATCAGGTATTGTTAGATAAAGCAGACCCTCGAATACCTCCTCTTGACCCTAATACAAACAAAGAAATCCCTTTTAAGGTAATCAATGTTTTCCCATACGGAACAGTCGAGGTAAGTAATCCTATATTTGGCACTTTTAAAATAAACGCTACTCGACTTGAATTATACACTGATAATAAGACAGATAGCATGAGGAAGGATGTTCAACTTTTCAAACCATCCTGATTATGCGAATGAGAGGTAAGTCTAGCTTAAGACTATAAACGAGCGCTTCTCGGGAGGAAACCCGATCATTAACACTATTAATTTCCTTTATTTTTATTTTTATTTTAGTACCTAACTATAAATTAACCAAGTACAGATTTCTAGACCACATGGCCTTACACACGGCCGTGGCCATGGCCGTGTGGACACTACGGATTTTCGTACTGACATAGCAGGGGTAGTACGAGCCAATGACGAAAGATTCCCAGATCACGGACAACTACAAATTACCATGGCCGTGCGATATGGCCGTGGCTGACACTGAGGGAAGTCACACGGGCTCCAACTAACTTGCCACGGCCGTGTGATACGGCCGTTGTCGACACTGTTAGATCATACACGGGCGTGGCGACCTGAACATGGGTGTGGGAGAAATGAACATAGCACAACACGACCGTGCGATACGGCCCTGTGACCCAACACGCCCATGGTACACGGGCGTGGGGGAGTACCAGACCTCAAAATTCTATTTAAACCACCCCCTCCTTCGTCTCACCTACTCCCCATCTCCTTTCTTCCATCCTATTCTTCAGATTTCTCCCCCTTCCACACTTTTCTTCTCTAATCTTTCCCCAACTATCAAGCCACACCATGTCGAAGAAGCGGAAGGAACTAAGCACAGACTCCTCGTGGGAGACCGATCTAAATAAGTTCATGTCGGCCACTTCGTCTAGTTGACAAGCCAAGGGTCTTTGAGACCATTTAGCTTTTAGTTTTTTTTTCTCATCTCTTTTAATTTCTTTTTCTTTGACACTCTTTGTAACAGCCCAGTTTTGAGGCTAGTCGAAACAGTGGTTTCGAGACCACTAATCTGAGGTCGAGGAAATTATTTTGATATTATTTTATGTGTCGTAACATGTTTATAGGGATATATGAGAATTTTGGTACCTTAATTTTTAATGATTGATTGCTTAATTGCGAAAAAAGACTAAATCACATAAAGTGCGAAAGTTCTAATAAACAAGTAGAGGTGTCAAATAGCCATAGAATATTAAATTGAAGGTCCTTAATGTGTAATTAGGCCATATTGAGAGTGTTGGCCGGCCATAGGAAGCTAGGGGGACAAGAGCATTAATTGTAGTCAAATTTGGTGACATTAGGTGATAAAAAGATGAATAAAAAATGCTAAAAAGGAAAGATATCATCTATCACTATTCACCCTCCTTCTTCCACCAAAATTTGAAGAGAAAATATAGAGTTTTGGGGTTCAAACTTTCAGCTAAGCTATCTCTTTGCAAGTAAGTGATTTTGGTGGTTTTATTTGATAATTTTTGTACTTTTGGAGTCCCCAAAGCTCAAGCTAGCTAATGAGGGGACTAATTTGTGATATGATTGAAAGTCTAGGGATTTTCCATGAGAGTAACTATGTTGTTAGCTGAGTTTTTATGAGAGAAAATGAATGTTAGGGAGATGAGGAACAACTTTTGTGAAAGGTGTTTGCATGAAAACACCTAAGTAGGAATTAAAAGCAAGAATGAGGTTGTGTTATAAATGCATGATATTATGAGAATGGTGAGTAGTTTTAAGAGAAATAAATGCTCACCTAGACTTAATTATTGAGGAAATGTGTTGAAAAATAAATTACGAGCCTAGGGGCAAAATCGTAATTTTTCCAATGTACAAGGGCAAAATGGTCATTTTTGCCCAAGTGTAGAATTTGACGTATTATGATCATAGAATGATCTAAACGAATGAATTTCATTGTTATAGATTAAGAAGAGAGCGGAATCAACCTTGACCGTGGAAAATGCAAGGTGACAGATTAAGTCGTTGGTTATCACGTTTTGCACCGAGGTAAGTTTATGTGTAAATAATGCATATTTGTGTAAACATTGTGTTGCTAATTAGTATATGACATGATTGAGAACATGTGTGGTTCAAATGGATGGAATGTGGTAATCGTTGAATAATTATTGTGTGAATGATGAAATAGTCATATAAATATGTAATGACGACACTTGTTGGTGGGCTAAGTGCGATACCACCTTGTTGCTCAATTATGATGGGCTGTGTGCGATACCATCGTCTATAATATTTTTGGTGGGCTAAGTGCGATACCACCTTGTTGTTTAAATTACGATGGACTGTGTGCGATACCATCGTCTATACTCTTTTTGGTGGGCTAAGTGCGATACCATCTTGTTGCTTAATTACGATGGGCTATGTGCGATACCATCGTCTATAATCTTTTTGGTGGGCTAAGTCCGATACCACCCTAATAAAGGCTGCTGGTGGGCTAAGTGCGAACCCATCGAGTAATGTAATTATGAGCAAAGGAACTAGAGATAGTGATGTGTTGTATTATGTGATTTTATGATGCTATGTGCAGGGGAATCTGTTAATGAATGTATGTACTATGCTTATGACATGGTGGGAATGTGGGAATAGAGAAAATGAGTAAGCATGATCATGAATGTAAATTATTTCTTGCTTAGTATGTAATGCTATGTAATTGTTTAATACATGTTATAATGTTATGTTGTTACATATAAACTTACTAAGCTTAAAGCTTACTCCTCCTTCTCTTTTTCCCTTGTTTTATAGAGTTTAAGAGCCAAGCCGAGATACGAAGACATTCAGAAGATCGCCCACACTATCAGCTCACCTCGGTATATCTAGACTCAATGTTTTGTATATGGCATGTATAGGGGCTAGGCAAGTTAGTGATTTTTTGTTGTAAATGGTTAAAATGTGTTGGTCTTTAGATGGATGATACATTTTGTATAATGCCATAGTTGTTGGCTATTCTATATTATGCAAAGGTGTAATTATCTATGTGAGATGGTATTTTAATTGGATTGTTTAAGGATGTGTTGAATGAATATATGTTGTGTGTGTGCTATAGGGGTGAGAAGAACTTAGCATATAGCTTTGTTCTTGTCCATGTGAATAGACACACGGGCGTGTGTCTAGGCCATGTGTGACACACGGTCAGCCCACAGGAGTGTTCTTTGACCGTGCGTCCCCTGCATGTTGGCATTTTAAGTCAGAATAAACCACGGACTAGTCACACAGGCGTGTGCCTAGGACGTGTGTGTTAATTAGTGTTGGCCACGGTCTAGCCACACGGGCGTGTGCCCTAACCGTGGGGCATTGGCAGAATGCTTGGGTTTTTAGGCATGGTTTGAAGACATGGGCGTGTGTGACTACACATGGGCGTGTCTCTTATTACACGAGCGTGTTAGCCTTGTATAAAAGAGAAATTTTTTGGTTTCGAAAAGGTTCCGATATAAACTCGAGAGCCTTCATGTGTACGAATGAGGTCTCGTAAGTCGAGAATGGGGTTATTGAGATGACTAGTGAGAGAGTAGTCAAGATAAGCCTAAGTGGCGATCATGAGATTTTTACGGTAACGCCTCAGGCTCGATTCCGGTGTAGAACGCTGGTAAGAGGTGTTACATTTAGTGGTATCAGAGCTATGGTTTAGTCGGTTCTAAGACTACCGTAGCGTGAGTTGGAGTCTAGCTATACATGCCATAAGCGTATGATGATAGTGTCGTGGCTTCTGATGATTTTAAACTTGTTTTATGTAGTATATGGATCCCGAATAGTCGGTGCGATGGATGACTAGTAATCTGTAATGCGCCGGCTCTGCAAGGGACCGCTTTGTGCAGAGTAGCCCCGAGACTAGGGGTCAAGTAGAAGAGGCTCGGGAAGCCTTTCTCCAAATTATGAGTAACTGGTACATTGAGTATGTACGAGCAAACCCCAATACCCAACCTCCTCCACCCCCACCTATACCCCAGCCAGATCATGTGACTCCCCAAGGTATAGAAATGGTGAGAACAACTAAGCCCCCGGTAGACAAAATTTGAAAGTAAGGGGCTGAGGATTTTCGAGCTAATATAGATGATGACCCTGAGCGAGCGGAGTTCTGGCTTGAGAACTCAATAAGGGTTTTTGATGAACTCTCTTGTACACCTAAGGAGAGCTTGAAATGCACTGTGTCCTTGCTAAGAGACTCGGCATACCATCGGTGGAAAATGTTGACATTAGTGATTCCTAAAGAGAGGGTAACGTGGGACTTCTTTTTGGAAGAGTTTTGAAAGAAGTATATAAGTCAACGGTTTGTTGACCAGAAGCGGAAGGAATTTTTTGAGTTAAAACAAGGAAAAATGACTATGGCGGGGTATGAGCGTGAATTTGTTAGGCTCGGCAAGTATGCGCAAGAATGTGTATCCACGGAAGCCATTTTATGTAAGAGATTTGAAGATGGACTGAATGAAGATGTCAGACTTCTAGTCGGGATTTTAGAATTAAAAGAATTTATGGTATTGGTGGATAGGGCAAGTAAGGCCGAAGAATTGAGTAAGGAAAAGCGGAAGGCCGTGAGTAAGGCCCAGGATTCAAGAAAAAGGCCGATGAGTAAATCCTACCAAGCTCAATCGAAGAGGTCCAGGGAAGTGAACCCTCGAATGACTACATCAATCGGGTATTCGCAAAGAGAGCGAGGTAACACGTACTAGGGTTCAAGAGTTCAGGCCACCTCAATGGCAAGTGTGGGCAATCCAAGGTCTAAACCAGAGTGCCCAAGTTGTGGCAGACATCACACTGGGGAGTGTTGGGGAAGCAATTGAAATTGTTATAAGTGTGGATCCCCCGACCATCTCATCTGAAACTGTCCTGAGAGGGATGACAAGGAGAGGAAACAAGAGAAAAGATCAAGCAGTGCACCCTTTAGAGGTAGACCATAAAAGAACCCGAGAGATGGGACTAGTGGTAGAGGTGTATCACGAGACACTACTGTGAGGCCGGAGGGCCGGACGCCAGCAAGAACTTATGTTATTCGCGCTCGAGAAGAGGCATCATCACCAGATGTAATAACGGGTACATTCTCTCTCTATGACACATCTGTTATTGCTTTGATTGACTCGGGATCAACCCATTTGTATATTTGTATGAGATTGGCATATAGTTTTAGTATGACTGTTAAGTCTACTAAATTTGTGGTAAAGGTGTCGAATCCACTAGGTAAACAGGTGTTAGTTGACAAGGTGTGTAGGAACTGTCCTTTAACAATTAAGGGTCATTATTTCCCGGCAAACCTTGTGTTGTTTCCGTTTGATGAATTTGATTTGATTCTTGGTATGGACTGGTTGACTACCCATAGTGTTTTAGTGAATTGTGGTAGTAAATTTATTGAATTGAAATGTGAAAATGGAAATGTTATTCGAATTGAATCAGGTGAGTCAAATAGTTTACTGGTGATGATTTCTTCCATGACAGCTGAGAAATATCTGAGAAAAGGGTACGAATCTTATCTCGCTTTCGTGTTAAACACTCAAGAGTCTGAAGTAGAGATTGAAACATTACCGATTTTATGTGAGTATTCGGATGTATTTCCGGAAGAGTTACCCGAATTACCCCCAGTTAGAGAGGTTGAGTTTGGAATTGAGTTAATTCCGGGAGCAGCACCCATTTCAGTTGCTCCATATAGGATGGCCCTACTAGAGTTGAAAGAACTGAAAGTTCAGTTGCAAGAATTGACGGATAAAGGTTTTGCAAGACCGAGCTTTTCACCGTGGGGTGCTCCAGTACTCTTTGTAAAGAAGAAAGATGGGTCGATGAGATTTTGCATAGACTACAGACAGCTCAACAAAGTAACTGTGAAGAGCAAGTATCCTTTGCCTAGGATAGATGACCTATTTGATCAACTGAAGGGAGCTACGGTATTCTCCAAGATCGACCTGAGGTCCGACTATTACCAGTTGAGGGTTAAGGAGCGAGATGTATCGAAAACGACATTTCAGACGAGGTATGGCCATTATGAGTTTCTAGTCATGCCATTCGATTTAACGAATGCTCCCGCGATTTTTATAGATTTAATGAACTGTGTCTTCCGACCGTATTTGGACAAGTCTGTGGTAGTCTTTATTGATGACATATTGGTTTATTCTCGAGATGAGAGTGATCATACAGAACATCTGAGAATTGTCTTACAGACCTTGAGAGACAAGCAGTTATATGCTAAATTTAGTAAGAGCGAGTTTTGGCTTCGAGAGGTAGGATTCCTAGGACATATTGTGTCGAGTGAAGGTATTAGAGTTGATCCAGGAAAGGTCTCGGCTATTGTGGAGTGGAAACCGTCGAGGAACGTGTCGGAAGTCAGAAGCTTTCTGGGTTTAGCAGGGTACTATAGGCGGTTTGTGAAGGGATTCTCTATGATTGCTACTCCAATGACGAAACTATTACACAAGGATGTTAAGTTTGAATGGACTGAAAAATGCCAACAGAGTTTCGAGAGGTTGAAAACATTATTGACGGAGGCACCGATTTTGGTACAACCTGAGTCGGGAAAAGAGTTTGTAGTCTACAGTGACGCGTCGTTAAATGGTCTCGGTTGTGTGTTGATGCAAGAGGGAAAGGTAGTCGCTTACACCTCGAGACAGCTAAAACCACATGAGAAGAGTTATCTGACTCATGACTTGGAGTTGGTCGCAATTGTCTTTGCGTTAAAGATTTGGCGACATTACTTATATGGTGAGAAGTGTCAAATCTTCACGGATCATAAGAGTTTGAAATATTTGATGGATCAAAAGGAATTAAATTTACGGCAACGATGGTGGCTTGAACTATTGAAGTATTATGAGCTAGTGATCGATTACCATCCGGGGAAAGCGAATGTAGTTGCGGATGCTTTAAGTAGAAAATCCTTGTATGCTTGGAGAGCTATGAACATGAGTTTGTCAATGTCTGATGATGGTGCTATACTGGCCGAGCCAAGAGCTAGACCCCTATTTGTTCAACAAAAATGTGAAGCTCAAAGAAATAATAGTGAGATACTAGCTAAAAGAGCTAAGTGTGAATCAGGAACTAATTCTGAATTTTGGGTGAGTTCTGATGGTTGCCTAATGTTCCATGATAGAATTTGTGTACCCAAAAATGACGAGTTGATCCGAGAAATTTTACAAGAGGCACATAGTAGTTATTTGTCGGTACACCCGCAGGCGATCTGAAAATGTACAATGATCGAAGAAATTCTATTGGTGGCGGGAATGAAAAAGACATCTCAGAGTATGTAGCAAGATGTCTGATTTGTCAACAAGTGAAAGCTGAACATCAAGTGCCTTCGGGGTTACTTCAGCCAGTGATGATTCTCGAATGGAAGTGGGATCGGATTACCATGGATTTTGTTACGGGCTTGCCTATGACCCCAAAAAAGAAAGATAATGTGTAGGTTATCATAAATAGACTAACAAAGTCGGCTCACTTTATTCCAGTACATGTTGATTATTTACTGGATAAGTTGGATGAGTTGTATATTGCAGAGGTAGTAAGATTACACGGAGTGCCTGTATCTATTATCTCGGATAGAGACCCGAGATTTACTTCGACGTTTTGGAAGAAGTTACAGGAGGCCTTGGGTACAAGGTTAAATTTTAGTACTGCATTTCTTCCTCAAACTAACGGTCAGTCTGAGAGAGAAATCCAAGTCCTTGAGGATATGCTCCGATGTTGTGTGTTAGAGTCCGAAGCTAGTTGGGAAAGATATCTACCCTTGGTCGAATTTGCTTACAATAACAGTTATCAGTCGAGCATACGGATGGCACCGTATGAAGCCTTATATGGTCATAAGTGTCGGACTCCTTTGTATTGGACCGAGCTGAATGAAAAGCAAATTCATAGGGTTGATTTAGTTAAAGAGACAGAGGAGAAAGTGAAAGTGATCCGGGATAGTCTGAAGGCTGCTTCAGACCGACAAAAGTCGTACACAAATTTGAAAAGAAAAGAAATTGAGTTTCAAGTGGGCGGCAAGGTATTTCTGAAAGTGTCACCGTGGAAGAAAATATTGAGATTCTGTCAAAAAGGTAAATTGAGTCTGAGATTCATAGGGTCGTATGAGATTACCGAAAGGATTGGGCCAATGGCATATCGGTTGGCTTTACAGGTAGAGTTAGAGAAAATTCACAATGTGTTCCATGTATCAATGTTGAAGCGTTATCGCTCTGATCCTTCACATGTGATTCCTCCAACAGAAATTGAGATACAACCGGATATGACGTATAAGGAAGAGCCGATTAAAATCTTGGCTCGAGAAGTGAAATAGTTGAGAAATAAGGACATAGCCTTAGTAAAAGTGTTGTGGCAGAAAAACGGTGTAGAAGAGGCTACATGGGAACCGGAGGAAGCCATGAGAGAGCAATATCCAAACCTTTTTACCGGTAAGATTTTCGGGGACGAAAATATCTAAAGAGGGGGAGAGTTGTAACAGCCCGATTTTGGGGCTAGTCGGAACAGTGGTTTCGAGACCACTAATTCGAGGTCGAGGAAATTATTTTGATATTATTTTATGTGTCGTAACATGTTTATAGGGATATATGAGAATTTTGGTACCTTAATTTTTAATGATTGATTGCTTAATTGCGAAAAAGGACTAAATAGCATAAAGTGCGAAAGTTCTAATTTACAAGGTAGAGGTTTCAAATAGCCATAGAATATTAAATTGAAGGTCCTTAATGTGTAATTAGGCCATATTGAGAGTGTTGGTAGGCCATAGGAAGCTAGGGGGACAAGAGCATTAATTGTAGTCAAATTTGGTGACATTAGGTGATAAAAAAATGAATAAAAAAATGCTAAAAAGGAAAGATATCATCTATCACTATTCACCCTCCTTCTTCCACCAAAATTTGAAGAGAAAATATAGAGTTTTGGGGTTCAAACTTTCAGCTAAGCTATCTCTTTGCAAGTAAGTGATTTTGGTGGTTTTATTTGATAATTTTTGTACTTTTGGAGTCCCCAAAGCTCAAGCTAGCTAATGAGGGGACTAATTTGTGATATGATTGAAAGTCTAGGGATTTTCCATGAGAGTAATTATGTTATTAGCTGAGTTTTTATGAGAGAAAATGAATGTTAGGGAGATGAGAAACAACTTTTGTGAAAGGTGTTTGCATGAAAACACCTAAGTAGGAATTAAAAGCAAGAATGAGGTTGTGTTATAAATGCATGATATTATGAGAATGGTGAGTAGTTGTAAGAGAAATAAATGCTCACCTAGACTTAATTATTGAGGAAATGTGTTGAAAAATAAATTACGAGCCTAGGGGCAAAATCGTAATTTTCCAACGTACAAGGGCAAAATGGTCATTTTTGCCCAAGTGTAGAATTTGACTTATTATGATCATAGAATGATCTAAACGAATGAATTTCATTGTTATAGATCAAGAAGAGCGTGGAATCAACCTTGACCATGGAAAAGGCAAGGTGACGGATTAAGTCGTTGGTTATCACGTTTTGCACCGAGGTAAGTTTATGTGTAAACAATGCATATTTGTGTAAACATTGTGTTGCTAATTAGTGTATGGCATGATTGAGAACATGTGTGGTTCAAATGGATGGAATGTGGTAACCGTTGAATAATTATTGTGTGAATGATGAAATAGTCATATAAATATGTAATGACGACACTTGTTGGTGGGCTAAGTGCGATACCACCTTGTTGCTTAATTACGATGGGCTGTGTACGATACCATCGTCTATAATCTTTTTGGTGGGCTAAGTGCGATACCACCTTGTTGTTTAAATTACGATGGGCTGTGTGCAATACCATCGTCTATACTCTTTTTGGTGGGCTAAGTGCGATACCACCTTGTTGCTTAATTACGATGGGCTATGTGTGATACCATCGTCTATAATCTTTTTGGTGGGCTAAGTGCGATACCACCCTAATAAAGGCTGTTGGTGGGCTAAGTGCGAAACCACCGAGTAATGTAATTATGAGCAAAGGAACTAGAGATAGTGATGTGTTGTATTATGTGATTTTATGATGCTATGTGCAGGGGAATCTGCTAATGAATGTATGTACTATGCTTATGACATGGTGGGAATGTGGGAATAGAGAAAATGAGTAAGCATGATCATGAATGTAAATTATTTCTTGCTTAGTATGTAATGCTATGTAATTGTTTAATACATGTTATAATGTTATGTTGTTACATGTAAACTTACTAAGCTTAAAGCTTACTCCTCCTTCTCTTTTTCCCTTGTTTTATAGAGTTTAAGAGCCAAGTCGAGATACGAAGACATTCAGAAGATCGCCCACACTATCAGCTCACCTCGGTATATCTAGACTCAATGTTTTGTATATGGTATGTATAGGGGCTAGGCAAGTTAGTGAATTTTTATTGTAAATGGTTAAAATGTGTTGGTCTTTAGATGGATGATACATTTTGTATAATGCCATAGTTGTTGGCTATTCTATATTATGCAAAGGTGTAATTATCTATGTGAGATGGTATTTTAATTGGATTTTTTAAGGATGTGTTGAATGAATATATGTTGTGTGCGTGCTATAGGGGTGAGAAGAACTTAGCATATAGCTTTGTTCTTGTCCATGTGAATAGACACACGGGCGTGTGTCTAGGCTCTTGTGATGCATGCGGTCAGCCCACTACAGGCGTGTGCTTTGACCCGTCGTCCCCTGCATGTTGGCATTTTAAGTCAGAATAGACCACGGACTAGTCACACGGGCGTGTGCCTAGGACGTGTGTGTTAATCAGTGTTGGTCACGGTCTAGCCACACGGGCGTGTGTCTGGACTCTAGACCGTATGGGTAAAGTCAGTGTTCACCACGGTTGGAGAGCATGGGCGTGTGCCTTAACCGTGGGGCATTTGCAAAATCCTTGGGTTTTTAGGCACGGTTTGAAGACATGGGCGTGTGTGACTACACACGGGCGTGTCTTTTATTACACGAGCGTGTGAGCCTTGTATAAAAGAGAAATTTTTTGGTTTCGAAAAGGTTCCGATATAAACTCGAGAGCCTTCGTGTGTACGAATGAGGTCTCGTAAGTCGAGAATGGGGTTACTGAGATGACTAGTGAGAGAGTAGTCAAGATAAGCCTAAGTGGCGATCATGAGATTTTTACGGTAACGCCTCGGGCCCGATTCTGGCGAAGAACCCGGGTAATGGGTGTTACACTCTTATGCTTAATTTAGTTTATTCTATTTTAGTTTCTTGGTTTTAGGTTCTTCAGGCTGCTTGGGAATCACCCCACCACGACCTCTGCCAACACCACCGCGGCCTTAGAAGTCACACCCACCTCGCGAACCATCCAACAATAAGGACTCCTCAGTCCATAAGTCTTTTCTTTTTCTTGTCTTTTACTTTCTACGGTCTTTCTCTTTATCTTTCTTGTCTTTAAATACATAATTAGTATAGTTTGAATTTTTCTTATTATGTCATGGTTAATTCTTCACGAGCTCTTCAATTTCTTCATCTAGCGCAGAGACTGTGGACGGCCACCATACCACCACCAGAGACGTCTCCTCCAACTTATCTTTCACCTCTGAATCAAGTTTCCACACCTCCAATGCAAGGAATCCATCCAAATTCAGGAAGTTTCATCTCTCCCTATCTTTTATGAATTTTTATCTATCTTTGTACATTGAGGGCATGTACATCTTAAGTGTGGGGGGTGAATCTTAAAAGTGCCAAACTTTTTGCATTATTCTCAAATCCTGAATTATGTCTTGTTCTTAAGTAAAATTTCTCATATTACTGTTAAAATGAAATCCCTTTGATTTATGATTTTTATTGATATGTTTTAGATTAAGTCATTGATAATTGTACATTGATGATTAAACTTTAAGATACTAGAGAGTCAAGCATGATAAGTCTATTTTTCAGAATTAAAAATTTTCTAGGTTGTCTACCTGAATTTGAATATTACTTTGAAGTTTGAAATTTATGAGGTTGACATCAAAATACCCATATTTTTTTGTGAGATTTTGAGCCTTTAGAGCATATATTCTTTTTCTTGCTCACGTTATTGATTATGAGTGTGTCAACATTGATTTGTTATTCTAGAACTTGCATCGATTATACATGTCGAGACCACACCTTTGATTTGATATACTAAGATGATAAAGGCACCTAGGTTTTAAGCCACTTACTCCACTAGAAAGCTTACCTTCGCAATTAACCCCTAGTGAACCCCTTTGATCCTAACAACCCTTTTTATTGACTCACCCACTAATATTAACCCAAAACCCTTTGTTTTTGTTATCACTGTTCCTTTTGACTACCCTTATATCGAGATTTTATTTGATCGATTGCCTATTTATTTCGATAGTAAACTCATCATTTATTATGTATTTTTGATTTACTCCTAAAAAAAATAAAAAAAATCGAAGTATATTCATTATTAGTTTTGTGATTAGGTGAGCTTATACGTTAAATTCCAATTATTGAAGAAGAAGCTCGTATTAGAGTATTATTATTTCAAGTTTTCAATTGATGTAATTATTTATTATCAGTTCATTATTTATGGTTAGGTAATTTGGCAGGTCAATCTCGATTCTAACCTTCTAATTCAGCCTTTATCCACACCTTTAACCAAGCCCCGTTACAACCCTGTTAAAGACCTTTTGATTTGTGTATCATCTCATATTATAGTGGTGGAGGTTTAATTTTCATGCAAGCCTATGGGATTAAATTTTTCATGTTTGACTTATGGGTGCTTTTTCTTTAACCTTAAACACTTCGAGTGATTTGAGTAAATCTTTAGTGAGGATGTCAATCCTTTTCGATTTTGAATTAGAGGTAATTATTCAGGTGAGGGGAAACACCTATGTTTTATGCCACAAATGCATGACTTAGATTGTTTGAATCTTTAGGACTCTTTGAGTTGAATTATCCATGTATGAATTATCTATGAATTATGATGAAACATTAGCAATGAATATTATCAAGGAAGTTTGTTTTAATTGTGAGTTGAGAATTTTGCTTGAGGACAAGCAAAAGCTTAAGTGTGGGGGTATTTGATAAACCATAATAGTAACATATTTTAAGCCCACATTTAGCATACTTTTGGATGATTTATCCCTTGAATTATGTAATTTGGTGCTCTTAATCCTTTGTTTTCATGTTTTATACTCAGGAAAGCACCAGAGAATGAAAAGAACGAGAAACGGGCTTAAAACGGGCCAAATGGGCCAAAAAAAGATATTGACACGACCTGGGCCCAAGCAACACGGCCGTGCCTCCCTAATCAGACCCGAACACGGCCTGGCCACGATTCACACGAGCGTGTGCCAAGGACGTGTCCCTGCCGTGGAGAAGAGGAATTTCACTCGAATTAGGATACTTAGAGGCAAAGAAACACATTCCGAAGCCTATATAAACACCCTAAGTATGACCTAAAAGGGGGTCGACAAAAGCCTTCTGTCGGGGCGTCCAGCTAAGCCAAAGAGGGCAGAATTGTGGAATTTACTCGAAGAAAGCTAGTTGATTCATCTCAAGAAGCCAGAATCATACTCAAGACGGAGGATCTATCCTTCAATTCCTTCAGGGGGTTTTAGGGATTTCTTATGTTTTGTTTTATCTTTTCTTCTGAGATGTTTTCTTTTATTATTATGAACTAAACCCTCAGATACCTGAGGGGGATGAAACCTAAGATGAATCTTGTTATCGTTTGCTGAACTATATGATAAATACTTGATTTGTTCTTAATTATGTGTTTTTAATTCTTGTGTTGATATTTCTGGAATATTAATTCAAGTTTGATGTGCTTAGGTGGAGGAGCAAAAGTTCCTGCCTAAGAGTAGATCTAGCATAGTTAAGCGGAGTTGATCGCACGCCTAGAGATAGGGTGACGAGATTTTGCCGGATTGGGGTGAAACCTAATATGGGATTCCATTGATCGAGTTAATGCAATTCTAAGGATTTTAATTAGAATGAGATTTCAATTAATCAACTTAGGGTTAGACGTTAGTCGCCTCGAGAGAGGGGCTAATATACATTAGGGAATCTTACGGATCAAGTCAAGTGAATAAATAAATGCAGTTGAGTTAGATAACAAGTGAAGTCTAGGTAGATTCTTCCTCGGGTATCGTCTTAATCAATTGGTTTTTCCTACAAGTATTTCTCCAAATTCATTCTTCTTTGTCTTAGAGTCTTTAGTTTAGTAGTTAGTTAATTTAGATTAAACAACAAATTCCCTTAATTTTAGGCTAGATAATAAAAAGAAAGTTAGTATTAGTACTTTTAGTTCCTTTGGGTTCGACATTCCGGTCTTACGTTAACTATACTACTGTTCGATAGGTGCGCTTACCTCAAATCGTTGTCATATTTAGTTTCCAGGTTCGATCATTCTCATTATAAATTTTAAGACTTTTACATCGCATAAAACAATGATCAACCACATATGTTTCGTACATACCTGCACCAACACTTAGTTAACGATCACTTTTGCTAATAGATACTCAATACCACATTTCGACCAATCTTCATTAATCATTCAATTTACTCGTACACTTAGTGCCAATTCCTTAGCCGAAACTTTAATATCATCGCAAACTTAGTTCCTTTACATTAAACCGAATTTAACTCGGTATCGCACACATAGTGTCAATCAATATAGTCGAAATTTTCTTTATTTCGCACACACAGTGCCGTTCACACTGTATCAATTCTATTTCGCATACTTAGTGCCACATCTCTCAAATCCACATATAGCATTACTAATTCATCAACAACATATTCATTCATTTCATAACACATGAATATGATTTAAACAAATCATATTAGACACGAACTTACCTCGGACGTAGAAATAGCGAAACAAGTCGATCAATCGAGCACTTTATCTTTACCTCGATCTCGATCCAAATCTCTCTTTTCTTGATCTAAATAATATTAAACTCAAATCATTCAATCATCAATTTATTCAATTTAATCCAAACACACATATTTAGGGCATTTTACAAAATAGCCCCCACATTTGCACATTTTGACATTTTAGTCCCTATTTCACAAAATCACAAAATACTCATAATTTCCATTTACATATGCTTAGCCGAATTTTCCCCTAGCTCATATAAGCCCACATATTTCATTTATTTCACATTTTAGTCCTTCAATTTCTTATTTTCACAATTTAGCCCAAAATAGTCAAATTCATCAAAAATTCAAAGACAAAATATGTTAATCTATCACATATCTTTCATATTTCCCCATCAACTATCACAAAGCTCAAGAATTCATCAATGGAACATCTCAAAATCGTCATCAAATTCTAAAATTAAAGCATGGGCTAGATAATATACTAAGCAACGATCACAAAAACGTAGAAATCATCAAAAACCGAGCTCAAAACATACCTTGATTAAGAACAACAATGGCCTAATGTGAGAAAGCTTCTTACCCTTATTCTTTCTTCTATTTTCGGCAAAAACAAGAATGATAATGGCTTGTTTTTCTTATTTGTTTTATTTATTATTCATTAATACATAGTTTACCAAATTAGCCCTTTTAATATAACATATAAAACATATATATTTAATGTCCTTAACCATCCATACATGCTTCAAATGGTGTATTTTTTATTTAAGGACTCCACATTTAATAAGCCATGACAATCAAGCGCTTTAACAACTAGCACACAGCTTTTTCATTTTATGCGATTAAGTCCTTTTTCACAAATCGGCACACAAAATTTTCACACATGCTTAATCACATACTGTAAACACAGAAAATAATTTTAAAATATTTTTCTGACCTCAGATTTGTGGTCTCGAAACCACTATTCTGACTAGGGTCTAAACCGGGCTGTTACAATATGAAAATCAAATATATATATATATAAATGTAAATGTTGATGTTGGAATATGAATAAGTATAGTTCATAAATGGCATTATGAATTGATTAGGTATCATGTGAAAGGTATGGTATTTGGTAAGATGATATGTTCAAATGATGATTTGCATGCCTATAATGTATTATGAGTTGTTGTTATGATAAGAATGTTCTATGAATTGCAATTGGATTGAATGTATGCATATGCTTTAAATTTGTATTGTTTTGGTTTGAATCATGGAAATACTACTGAGTGTATTTGTTCAGCGTACGGTTTGTTTTATCCATGTGCAGGTATAGTAGATTCCTAGTAGTTTGAGCAATTGATTCAGCATCCCGAAAGAAATCCTCGACTCAACAAAGTTTTTGTAAGTTTTTTTTTGGTGTCAAGTATGGCATGTATCTTAGTTGAGTCAAATTTAATACAAAACTATGTTTATATACACTTTTGGTTTAGAAGGTTAATGTATGAATTTGGTTAATAGAATACAAATTGTAAATGGATTCAAATATGATTGAAATGGAATGAAATGTTGTAAATGCCAATGGCCTTGGTAAATAAGTATGTGTGTTGAAGGTTTGAAATGAATTATACTAATTAGTTAACTTATAGGTAACATAGTATTGGTACACCATTGTAAAAGGTGTTTTGTCATGTTTGAGACTTAGAGATCTTATGTTTTGGCTGAAAATGTGGGTTGATTTTGCATATGTATTGGCTTGGAAAGTGCAGACTGAAGTTTCATTTGGAAATTACAAAAATTGGATGTCACTTCACAACATCAGGTCTATGTCGTTGCAACGAGATCAGGCCATTATGCCACGATATGACATCGAGCATGAATTGCTACGACAAGACTAGTCAGTATGTTGCATCGCGATGACGAACCCCCTAACGTTGCAACATTAACCTAAAACTTTGTAATCATTACAATTTAGTCTTAATTCAATTTTGGGTTAGCATTAAAGCTTTCATAAGCTTGTATAAGATCCGAAAATAGATTTACAACATTTATATACTTAATATGCTTGCAAATGAATGTCTAATGATGTGAATTAGTTTATAAATTGTTCGTAATTGCTCCTGCAATGAATATGACACTTTATAGTTTGGATCCGATGATCAGATCGTGTATGAGGTGTTACAGGAACAAACTCCTGAGACAAAACTATCATGAATGTTGCAACATTGAGACCTAAAAGTCGCAACATTGGTTCCACGTCGCAACAAGGAAGGTACTCCATTTCGTGACGTTTCTCTGTGCATGGCAACTGCGATTTCAAAGGCAATTTAGGTTCTTTTTATCTAATTTAAAGCCCTAATTGTTGTATTAAACTAAGGGACATTTTAGTTTTCGAACTCATACCTATATAATCAACTTTGGAATCAAAATTAAGGAGGATTTTTCCATTATTCAGTTTTCAACTTTTCATTAGATTAGATTTTTACTATGTTTTCTTATTTAGAATCTCTTTATTCCGAAGTTTTGATGTTGCGAGTGGAGAATGTTCTGAATGTATGCTTTAATCTCGATCTATCAATGAGCATTCTCTCCTTTATTCTCTTTATTTATATCTTTTTTCTTAATTAGTTAATTGAATGTTTGTATAAACATGAGAACAAAACTTGTGCTTTCATAAATATTGCATGTATTGGTTGTTTAACTGATCAAATAATTACGTGATTATTTATCTGGGATTGGATGTTTATTCGAATTTGCTAAATTTGTTAGTATACTAGGATTGACTACCTTAGCAGAATATTTAGATAGATGAGACTGAAAGGGTCGTAAATGTAACACTCCTTACATGTATTCAACGCTGGAACAAAGTACGAGACGTTACCAGACATAAACTCAAACAATCATACAAAACTGAGACTTAAATTTCCTTTCAAATTAAAACCTTTCACACACACATTCACAACATCCCTTTTATGAGCCTACGAGGCCCAAAACATGCTTCGGGAGTGGTTCGAGACTAAACCGAGATCTTAAGAAGATTTTATGAAACTTAGAAAATTTTTGAGATTTTAGGAGCACACACCCGTGTGGGTCAATGGACACGCCCGTGTGGCATGTCAGACGCCCGTGTGCTTAGGCCGTGTCGATTTTAGGATGCATTATGTTTATGATGTCAGCAACAAATGGTAGCCACACGGCCAAGTCACACACCCGTGTGCTAGGCCGTGTGGTCGATTTTATTTTTACAATTTTTCATAAATCAGGTGCAGACTTCAAACGACCAGGGCACACGCCCATGTCCCTAGGCCGCGTCCCTCACACGGCCGTGTCTCAGCCTGTATGGCCAATCCTGGACATTCTGTTTTACTAAATTAAGGTGCAGGGGACACACGGCCAGTTCAAACGCCCATGTGCTAGCCGTGTGTCTTACACGGTCTGGTCACACGCCCGTGTGTCAGGCCGTGTGGACTCTATATGAGTTTTTTTATAAAAGCTAACCAACCCTGCAAATTTAAACCGCAACCAATTCAACTCAAGTAACTCAACCAACACAAATTTCATACAATTATACTTAATTTATTTCAATAATATCAACCCTAAACTTATCTTATTTATATTCATCCATATTATCAAATAATGTTCAAAACAATTTATATGATTTCATTCATTTCAACTTCCATTATTATGCCAAAGTATTGTTTCATAACTTTATATTTCACACAATAAACATTTACTAACATAACATGTATATATAACCTTAAGTTATTACAAAAGGTGGTCATTAAAGTCCTTATACATGCCATATAAACCATCAAAAGTATATATAATAAAGTCTACCAGAAAATCGAGATAGTGTGACTTGAGTGTGATGATCCGATCCTCCGACCCTCTCGTTAATCCGAAACAATTTACAGTAGTTGTAGATGTTTCAGGGACTAATCTGCAACTTTTTTCTTTCCTCGATTATCTTCGATTTCTTGATTTGATACAAAAATTATGAAAAACTAGCTTAGAGAACCCTCCTATGGCGTTTTGGCTGATGAGAATGAAGAAAAATCAAAAGAAATCTAGATATTTTCACTTTAGTCCTATCTTTATTTAATTAATTATTCAATATTCCAATTTCTTGTTTCTTCAATTTCCAGATTTTTCTCTGCCAATGCCGCCCTAAATATCTGCCTTGGGCTAATTTGCACCTTTAATCCTTCCTTGTTTGACAATTGAGCTATTTAATCCTTCAAGCAACTTTTACACATTTTTTCAATTTAATCCTTTTTATTTAATTGACTATCAAAACGTTAAAATTTTCTAACGAAATTTTAATACCACATTACTAACACTCCATAAATATTTATAAATATATTTTCGGCTCAATTTTACGAAATCGAGGTCTCGATACCTCGTTTTCAACCCAATTATTTAAATATTACTCTTTAAATTTAATTTCACCTATTTAAAAATACTTCTAATATCTCACTCACTTATAAATATTATTTTTATTTAAATTTTCTAATCTTATTCATCGGATTTAGTGATCTTGAATCACTGTTCTGACACCACTGAACTTTAAGCTGTTACAGTAAACATTTAGTGAACTTGTGTTGAACAGTGAGATCGACAGGGTAACTTAGGTAGTAACTCATAGCGACAATGAGATCGAGAGGGTATTCTTAGTTAGGTGAACAACTCAATTAAAGCAAATAGTGGCTTAATCGATAATTTGTGAATCAACCATTTTAGGCTAATTAGCTCGCACCATTTAAATAAGGAATAGGAAGTTCCAAGACTTTTAGATATCAACCTTAGGTTTAGTCACTACAACAAAACAGTGCTAAGACGACACTTACTGGGCGACACTTTCCTAAGTGTTGGGATAGACTGGTTGATCGCTGTAAATTAGAGTTTTAAAATTTATAAAAGAATGATCGAACCTGGAAACTAACTCTGACAACGATTGAGGCAAGTGCACCTATCGAACAGTAGTATAGCTTAGGCAAGACCGGATTATCGAACCCAAAGGAACTAAAAGTACTAATACTAACTTTTTTTTTATTATTTAGCCTAAAATAAGTGAAGTTGTTTATTAATCTAAATTAAGACTCTAAGACAAAGAAGAATGAATTTGGAAAATAACTTGGGAAAAACTCAGTTGATTTAGACGATACCCTAGGAAGAATCCACCTAGACTTCACTTGTTATCTAACACTAAACCATATGATTTATTTGCTTAGTTTGATCCGTAAGACTCCCTAACGTATATTAAACCCTCTCTCGAGGCGAATAACATCTAACCCTAGGTTAATTAGTGGAACTCTCGTTCTCTTATAATAACCCCCTAGAATAGCAGTAAATCAATCTGTGGACTCCCATATTAGGTTTCACCCTAATCCAGCAAAATCTCGTCACCCTATCTCTAGGCGTGCGATCAACTCTGCTTAATTATGTTGGATCTACTCTTAGGTAGGGTCTATCCCTCCTCCACCTAAGCACATTAAATTTGGATTAAGCTCACATAATTAAGAACAAACTAAGTTATTATCATATAATTCAAAGAATCAAATAACAAGATTCATCATAGGTTTCATCCCCTTCGGGTATCTGAAGGTTTAGTTCATAACAGTAAAGGAAAACATCTAAAGAGAAAAGATAAAACAAAACATAAGAAATCCCTAAAACCCCCTGAAAGAATTGAAGAGGAGATCCTCCGTCTTGAGTAGAATCCCGACTTCTCGAGATGAATCAACTGGCTATCCCTAAGTGAATCCCCACAAATCTGCCTTCTCTGGCCTAGCACGACGCCCCTAGACGATGGCTTTGGGCTCCCCCTTCAGGTCATACTTAGGGTGTATTTATAGGCTTTTGAAATACGTTTCTTTCTCCTTAAGTATCCTTTCCCGAATGAAATTGCTCTTTTCCACGGCAGAGGCATGGCCATGGCACACGTCCGTGTAAATCGTGTGCCGTGTTGATTTCTTTAATGAGGCACGCGGCGTGTGAGTCCTGGGTTAGGCGTGGTCTAGATGATCGTGAGGCACGGGTAGTGTGATCTTTGGTCCGGCCGTGTCGATTTCATGCTTTGGCCCATTTGTCCCATTTTAAGCCCGTTTTGCGTTCTTTTCATCCCCGGTGCTTTCACGAGTATAAGACATGAAAAGAAAGGATTAAGAGCACCTTTTTACATAAATCGGGGCTTAAATAATCCAAAAGCATACTAAATGTGGGCTTAGAATATGTTACTATTTCGGTTTATCAAATACCCCCACACTTAAGCTTTTGTTTGTCCTCAAGCAAAATTCTCAACTTACAATTAAAACGAACTTCCTGTAATTCATAATTCCTATTGGTAGTGTCTCATCATAATTCATAGATAATTTATACATGGATAATTCAACTCAAAGAGTCCTAAAAATTCAAACAATATAAGTCATAGATTTTGTAGCTCGAAAACTTAGGCGTCTCCCTTCATCTAAATAATTACCTTTAATTTGAAACCGACAAGGATTGACATCCTCACAAAAGATCAACTCAAATCACTCAAAGTGTTTAAGGTTCAAAATTAGGCACTCAAAAGTCAAACATGAAGAGTTAATCCCATAGGCTTGCATGAAAATCAAATCTCCACCACTGAAATATGAGATGAAACACAAATCAAAAGGTCTTTGTTAGGGTTATAACGGGGCTAGGGTTAAGGTGTGGAATAAGGCTAAATTAAAGGGTTAGAATTGAGATTGAATTGAAAAATTACCTAACTAAGAACTAATGAACTAATAATAATAATTACATCAATTGAAAACTAATAATACTAATAATACGAGCTTCTCTTTCGATACTTGGAATTTAAGCGTATAAGCTCATTTAATCGCAACTAATGATGAATAATGAATAATGAATATACTTTCAATTTTTTTTTAAGAACAAACTAAGTATTTAATAAAGGATAAACTACTAAAATTCATAATTAGGCAACTAATCAAATCAAATCTCGATATAAGGGTAGTTAAAAAGAATGGTGATAACAAATAAAAAGGGTTTGGGGTTAATATTAGCGGTTATGTCAATAAAAAGGGTTGTTAGGATTAAAAGGGGTTCACTAGGGGTTAATTTGTGAAGGTAGGCTTTCTATGGAGTAAGTGGGTTAAATCCTAGGTGCCTTTATCATCTCTGTATATCAAATCAAAAAGTGTGGTCTCGACATGTATAATCGATGCAAGTTCTAGAATAACAAATCAATGTTGACATACTCATAATCAATAAAGTGAGCAAGAAAAAGAATATATGCTCTATAAGGCTCAAATTCTCACAAAAATTATGGGTATTTTGATGTCAACCTCGTAAAATTCAAACTTCAAAGTAATATTTAAACTTAGTTTGACAACCTAGAATATTTTTAATTTCTGAAAAATAGACTTATCATGCTTGATTCTCTAGTATTCTTCAAATTTAATTATCAATGCACAATTATCAATGTCTTAATCTAAAATATGTCAATAAAAATCATAAATCATTAGAAATTTCATCCTAATTAGTAATATGAGAAATTTTACTTAAAAACAAGACTAAATTCAGGATTTTGAGACAATGCAAAAAAAAAATTGGTACCTAATTTCAGAAATTTGAGAATAATGAAAAAAGTCAGGCACCTTTTTAGGTTGTTCACCCCCCCACACTTAAGATGTACATTGCCCTCAATGTACAAGGTTAGATAATATAAATGTAATGTTCAGATCAGAAGATATGGGGATAAGTGAAACTTCCTGAATTATCGGATGATTCCTTGAGAGGAGATTGTGCCTTTGGTGGTGGTGAAAGATAAGTTGGAGAGCCGGTCTGGATGACGATCCTATGCTAGATGAAGAAATTTGGAGACTCGTGGGGGATTAGCCAAGAAATCTAAAGAAACCTTAATAATATACTAATAATATAATTAAAGACAAGAAAGATAAAGAGAATGAGACTAAGAAGAAAACTAAAGTTAAAAGAAAAGATGAATGGACTGAGAGGTCCTTATTGTTGGGTGTGATTTCTAAGGCTGAGGTTATGGTGGTGGTGGTGGCGTGATTCCCAAGCAGCCTTTAGAACCTAAAATTAAGAAACTAAGATAAAATAAACTATATTAAGCATAAGATTGTTAAAGGGAAGGAAATTGAAGCAAAAGAGAAAAATAACATAAAAACTAGATAGCCTCAAATATCCTTGGGTTGTTGTTTGGATGAAGCTGCCGGCATGAACTCATGTGAATCGGTCTCCTTTGAGGAGATTGGCCTTTTACGCTTCTTTGCCATGGATATGATTTTTTTGTAGCTCAAGAGTTATAGAGGCTTTATTAGGAAAGGAAAAACAAAAAACAAAAGGGAGAAAAGAAAGAAAGGAAGAAGAAGAAGAGTAGGTAAGGAGGGAAAGGAGAGGGGCATGGTATTTAAATAGAATCTCAAGTCTGGCAATTTACAACGTCAGTGGGTTGAGAGTGTGTCGATTCACACGGCCGCATTGCACGGCCGTGTTCCTAGGCGCGTTGGTCACTCCACGCTCATGTCTAGCCTGTGTTCGACAAGTCAATATGTTGGCACGGGTTTAAGGCACGGGCGTGTTCTGCCCGTGGTTGGAAAGTCAGTAGCTTCACACGGTTATGGGGCACGGCTGTGCCCTTTTGTTGATGCCCGTGGTGTAGTGGTTGGATTCGTGACGTCGAAAAGTGGTTGGAATTGATTCGCACGGCCTCTGCTATGTCAGTACGGGGATTTTTATGGTCCACACGGCCACGGCCGTGTGCAAGGCCATGTGTCCTGGAATTCGGCACCCCTTGTTAGTTTATAACTAAGTGTTCAGAAAGAAAACAAGAAAAGAAAAATAAATTTAAAGCGAAATATGAGAATAAATTATGTTAGTGCTTGGGTTGCCTCCCGAGAAGCGCTCATTTATAGTCTTAAGCTAGACTCTCCTCTCGTTCGCTTTGTCAGGGTGGTTTGAGGAGTTGGAAGTCCTTCCTCATGCTATCATTTGCGTCTTCGTGAAAAAATTTAAGTCGAAATGTGTTTATAGTAAAAGTACCAAAAATAGGATTACTTACCTCGACTGTTCCGTGTGAAAAAACACTGGTTACCCTAAAAGATATTTGTTTGTTGGTGCTAGGGTCCGGAGGAGATATTCGAGGATCTGCCTGATCTAACAGTACCTGGTCCCCTATTTTGAAGTGGTTTGTTGTTCCTTTTAGCTCTTTTGGGGGCTCCTTTGGTTTTATCTTGTGTGGTTCCAGTTCTTCGTCGTGTATCCCTAATTTCTCCTTGAAGTGTGTCTTCCACTCGTCTAGATCATCGAACTGAATCCCTCGATCTTCATGAGTTATTTCTTTGTTGGCATGGGGTGTAGGATTGGGTTCAGTTGTATTCTTTGGTGGTGCTTCCTGAAAATAAGGGTTAACCGAATGGTTATCAGTAGAATTTACGTTCTCACCTTGATTACTCGATGTTCTAGCCGAGTTGATGTATTTTAATGGTGACTGTCTCATTACCTACACAAAGTATGAGTTCTCTGCATCAACATCAATTTTAGTCCCTGTGATCGCTAAAAAGGGTCTTCCTAAAATTAGGGGATCGAATTATCCTCATCCATGTCTAAGACAACAAAGTCTACTAGGAAAACGAATCGCCAATTTTACAAGAACATCTTCGATAATACCCTAGGAATTCTACTTGATTTTATCAGCTAATTGAATGCTCATCCTAGTTTGTTTGGGTTTCCTAGACCTAATTGTTTAAACAATTTATAAGGCATGACATTTATGCTTGCCCCTAGATCGCCTAACGCATTATCAACAGTTAGTCTACCAATTAAACATGGAATTGTAAAACTTCCGGATCTTTTAGCTTTTGTGGTAGTCTATTTTGGAGAATTGCTGAGCACTTTGCGTTAAGTTCCACATGTGACGACTCGTCTAACTTCCGTTTGTTTGTTAGAAGCTCTTTTAAAAATTTCCTAGAATCGCATCCATGAAAGAGCTTCAAGTAATGGTAAGTTAATATGTAATTTCTTTAAAAGTTTAAGAAACTTACCGAACCGTTCTTACGTGTCGTCTCTTCTTAATGCCTCGGGGGTAAGGTATGCGCGAGGTTGGTACTCCTTAATTTAGGTTTTGGCTTGTGTTGTGTTACCTCAACTTTACCTTTTTCTACCTCGTTTTCTTGTGTTGGACTGGGTTCATCTACTTCTTCACTTTCTTGAGCTGTTATGGCTTGGATTTGCTCCTTTGGATTAATTTCGGATTATTTGGTACACGCCCTTGCGGTCGTTCGGATAATAGCTTTGCAATTTCTCCGATCGATCGGGTAATTTCTCCGATTGCCTTTGTAAGTCCTCCAACTTGGTTCTCGATCTTTTTGATCAATGTTTGTTGGGTGTCGAGTGTTACCTTAGTTTTTGGAGGCGTGCTTACGTGGATGCTATGAATTTGTTCAACGTCTCTTCAAGATTCGCTTCTTTTCCCGTGGATAGGCTGATTTTGGAAATTTTGAGGAGGTTGTTGCCTTTGATTTCCTTGATTTCCTTGTCCTCCCCACAAAAAAATTTGGGTGGTTCCTCCAACCGGATTATAATTATTACTATATGGGTTATTATTAGATCTAAAATTGTTACCTATATAGTTCATCCATTCGCTCTCTGTGCCGGTTGGTATGGTGGGTACTCGAGGATTCGCCACAGTTCCACTTGTGTCGCATCGCATGATTTGGATGTACTGCGAAGAACACAAACTATCAATCTTCTTATTCATCAACTCTACCTGATTTGATAGCATGGTTACTGCGTCGAGGTTGTAAACTTCGGCTGTTTTTGTTGGCCTTGTCCATGTAACTTGCCACTGATAGTTATTCAGCGACATCTCTTCTATAAATTCGTAGGCTGCTTCAGGAGTTCTATTATTCAGGGTTCCACCGGCGGCCGAGTCGATTAGTTGCCTCGTTGAGGGGTTTACACCGTTATAGAAAGTCTAAACTTGAAGCCACAAGGGTAAACCATGGTGTGGACACCTTCTCAAGAGATCCTTATATCTCTCCCATGCATCGTATAATGTCTCTAAATCCATCTGCACAAAGGAAGATATATCATTACGTAATTTGGTCGTTTTGGCCGGTGGGAAATATTTTAATAAAAATTTTTCGATCATTTGTTCCCATGTAGTGATTGACCCTTGTGGTAACGAGTTTAACCACTGTTTAGATTTATTCTTTAATGAAAAGGGAAATAACCGAAGTCGTATGGCATCATCAGAAACGCCATTTATTTTGAAGGTATCACAGAACTCTAGAAAATTAGCTATATGAGCGTTTGGATCTTAAATCCTGTAAACCATCAAATTGAACAAAACTGTTGAATCATTTGTATAGTGTTAGGCTTTAATTCAAAATTATTAGCAGATTATATAGCAGCCTAACAATACTAGATTCGGCTCCTATTAAATGCGGTTTAGCATAATCAAACATAGTACGAGGAGCATTATTTTCTCCCACATCTTGTGGTGGAAGATTATTTTCGTCCATCCCTTCAGTAGGATTGGATCTGTCTTCTCACTCTCCTTGGTAATTTAGGGCTCGCTAAATTCTCTCTGCGATTTCTTGAGCGGTAGCTTCAATATCACTTGTCAGTATTCTAAAGGTCCTCTCGAATTCCTTCTAGTCATAAACTAGAGGTACCTGCGAGGAAAAGAAAGAAAGAAAGTTTAGCAAATTTAAAATTAAAAATAAAAATAAAAATAAATTGTGAAAAATAAAAATAGTGGCTAAAGTAATAAAAATAGAGTGTTCTTAATATTTTAGTTCCCCGGCAACGGCGCCAAAATCTTGATCACTGTAAATCAGAGTTTTAAAATTTATAAAAGAATGATCGAACCTCGAAACTATCTCTGACAACGATTGAGGCAAGTGCACCTATCGAACAGTAGTATAGCTTAGGCAAGACCGGATTATCGAACCCAAAGGAACTAAAAGTACTAATACTAACTTTCTTTTTATTATTTAGCCTAAAATAAGTGAAGTTGTTTATTAATCTAAATTAACTACTAAACTAAAGACTCTAAGACAAAGAAGAATGAATTTGGAAAATAACTTGGGAAAAACTCAGTTGATTTAGACGATACCCTAGGAAGAATCCACCTAGACTTCACTTGTTCTCTAACACTAAACCATATGATTTATTTACTTAGTTTGATCCGTAAGACTCCCTAACGTATATTAAACCCTCTCTCGAGGCGAATAACGTCTAACCCTAGGTTAATTAGTGGAACTCTCGTTCTCTTATAATAACCCCCTAGAATAGCAGTAAATCGATCCGTGGACTCCCATATTAGATTTCACCCTAATCCGGTAAAATCTCGTCACCCTATCTCTAGGCGTGCGATCAACTTCGCTTAATTATGTTGGATCTACTATTAGGCAGGGTCTATTCCTCCTCCACCTAAGCACATTAAATTTGGATTAAGCTCACATAATTAAGAACAAACTAAGTTATTATCATATAATTCAAAGAATCAAATAACAAGATTCATCATAGGTTTCATCCCCTTCGGGTATCTGAAGGTTTAGTTCATAATAGTAAAGGAAAACATCTTAAGAGAAAAGATAAAACAAAACATAAGAAATCCCTAAAACCCCCTGAAGGAATTGAATAGGAGATCATCCGTCTTGAGTAGAATCCCGACTTCTCGAGATGAATCAACTGGCTATCCCTGAGTGAATCCCCACAAATCTGCCTTCTCTGGCCTAGCACGACACCCCTAGACGATGGCTTTGGGCTCCCCCTTGAGGTCATACTTAGGGTGTATTTATAGGCTTTTGAAATACGTTTCTTTCTCCTTAAGTATCCTTTCCCGAATGAAATTGCTCTTTTTCATGGTAGAGGTACGGCCATGGCGCCCGTGTAAATCGTGGCCAGGCCGTGTTCAGATTTCTTTAATGAGGCACGGCCGTGTAAGTCGGGGTTAGACCGTGTTTTAGATGATCAGTGAGGCACGGCCGTGTGATCTTTGGTCTAGGCCGTGTCAATTTCATGCTTTGGCCCATTTGTCCCGTTTTAAGCCCGTTTTGCGTTCTTTTCATCCCCTGGTGCTTTCCTGAGTATAAGACATGAAAAGAAAGGATTAAGAGCACCTTTTTACATAAATCGAGGCTTAAATCATCCAAAAGCATACTAAATGTGGGCTTAGAATATGTTACTATTTCGGTTTATCACTGGTGAACATATGCTTTGGCCAACTCTTTGTATAAGGGTTGGGATATGCATGCCTAAGGCAACGCTTAAATAAGAGTTGGCTTTGTCTAGTCCTAAGATGACACTTTTGCGGCGACACTTTTCTAAGTGTTGGGATAGAGTAACGAACATACGCTTTGGCCAACTCTTTGTATAAGGGTTGGGATATGTATGTCTAAGGCAACGCTTGAATAAGAGTTGGCTTTTGTGTAGTCCTAAGATGACACTTTTGTGGCGACACTTTTCTAAGTGTTGGGATAGACTTGCCAAGATACGTTTTGGCCAACTCTTTGTATAAGGGTTGGGATATGTATGCTTAAGGCGGCGCTTGAATAAGAGTTGGCTTTTGTGTAGTCCTAAGACGACACTTTTGTGGTGACACTTTCCTAAGTGTTGGGATAGACTACGCTTTGGCTAACTCTTTGTATAAGGGTTGGGATATATATGCCTAAGACAACGCTTGAATAATAGTTGGCTTTTGTGTAGTCCTAAGATGACACTTTTGTGGCGACACTTTCCTAAGTGTTGGGATAGACTATGCTTTGGCCAACTCTTTGTATAAGGGTTGGGATATGTATGCCTAAGGCAACGCTTGAATAAAAGTTGGCTTTTGTGTAGTCCTGAGACAACACTTTTGTGACGACACTTTCCTAAGTGTTGCGATAGACTACGCTTTAGCCAACTCTTTGTATAAGGGTTGGGATATGTATGCCTAAGGCAACGCTTGAATAAGAGTTGGCTTTTGTCTAGTCCTAAGACGACAGTTTTGGGGCGACACTTTCCTAAATGTTGGGATAGACTTGTCAACATACGCTCCGGCTAACTCTTTGTATAAAGGTGTAACGTCCCAAATTTCCTTAATTTCGGCTTTTTTTGAATGTGTAGCACCAAAAAATTGGATTTAAAATATGAATATTCTTAAAATTTTACATCATCAGTTTGTGAATAATTATATATATTCAAACTAAAAATAACTTAATAGCTTCGAGTGTGAATAAGGTTTTTAATAAAAATGCCGCAAAAAATCAATTTAGTTTAGGGTTTAAGGTTTAAAGTTTAGAGTTTAGGGTTTAGGGATTATAGTTTATTGTTTAAGGTTTTAGAGTTTTGTGTTTATGGGTTTGGGGTTTAGGATTTTAGGATTTTGTGATTATGGGTTTAGGGTTTGAGGTTTAGGAATAATATTAATATGAATATATTAAAATTATAATTATAGTTGAAATTATTTAAGAAATAATAGATAAACTTTATATATATTAAAATTAAAAAAAATTGGTAACCCATGCATCTCTAAAGAAACAAAATTAATTAGTAAATTGAAAATGTTATTTAAATTTCCTAAAATATTGAAATAATATATAATATTAAAATTTTATCTAATTAATTTAGGGTTTAAGGTTTGGAGTTAAAGGTTTAAGGGTTTGTAGTTTATGGGATATGGTTTTGAGTTTAGGGTTCCAATATTTAAGGGTTATCGTTTATGGTTTAGAGTGAGTGTTTTAGAATTTGGTGTTTAGGGTTATAAAGTTTAGGGTTTAGGGTAGATCAAATGAAGACGTGAGTGAACGAGAGGCCAATGCTACTAAAGAATGGTTTGGTCTCAGAATCGCTTAACCGATGTCAATCTGAATCGGGCTATTTTTAATCAAGCCTTTTTCACCCTTATTTGTAGGGTTCTTAGAATGTCATATGTTCGTGCTCGTGTTAGAAATCGAACTAATCTAATTAGAATTAATCGATTCGGTTTGACCGTGTTTTTGGTTTCTCATTCATTGTTAAATTTGGATAATGATACCATTCTAGAAATCAATTTACTATTTAAGTGTTGGTCAATGATGTTTGAACCGAACAATATTGGCTGGTCGGATTGGGAGCTAGCCGGGGTTACTAGTCTGAAGAATGGCTTTGATTCGGTTAGACCAGTAACTGGCCATTTTATGTAAACATAAAATGATGATATATCAATAATTGTGTTAATAAATTATAATAATTGGATCGAATTAAAACTTTATGTATAAAATTACACAAAATCAAAGTTTATGTATACAATTGCACATTAAATCATAATTCATGTATAGTTTTAAGATTTCCCAATATTTTTTGGATTGAAACGTAATTTTGACGGATATTTCCTAAAAGTTAATAAATTATGATATAACATCTACAACGATTTTTTTTTTTTTTGTAAATTGTTAAAAATTTAGGGAAAATTCTTGGCAATCGTTTTGAATTTTTATACTTCTTTAAAACTTTTTGAAATTTAGACTTTTTTATTTTATTTTTGTCTACCATTAAACTCATTAATTAAAATAACATGATTTTTTTGTCATATTATATAAAAATAAGATTAATATATGTTTTCAAAAATAACATAATTTAACTTTTAGTATTTGATCAATACTAAAATTTTAAAATGTAGAAAGTAAATAAACTAAAAATGATCAAATTATAATATAGAAATTAAATATGGCATAATACAATGACTAATAATAAATTTTAACTTTTATTTTATTATTTAAAATATATTAAATTCTATATTAATATTATATATTTTCATGATTATTTTAAGTAACCTTTCTCTTTTGTCAGTCGACTATAATCTAACATGATACTATTTGTTTTATATGTTAATTTAAAGATTATAAAAATCTTCAAAAATATTTAAAAATTTAAAATTTAATATTTTAGTCCATATTTCTGTTAAAAAAATAAAATTTAAAAAATTTAAAAAAATATGAAAAAAATATGTTAAAAATGAAAAAAAATTAAAACAAAAACATTTTACTATACGACGCCCTTTTTTTTTCACTCCCTAAAATTTCCCCCCAATTCCTAATTTTTTCCCCAAACGCGAAAGGAAAGAGGAAAGCATCAAGGAAGGTTGTGATTTTCTTCGTCTGCGATTTTGGAACTGTATTTTCCCCAAACAGCAACTGCAACGACCACCGTATAGACCGTTGGTGCAGAGATACAGAGACACCATTAGTAACCTCGACTTTTTCAATTTGAAACCTTTCACTCTCATTTCTCTTCTCCCAGATTCCCCTCAAATGAAACCCAATCTCTCTTTAAACGCAAACCCCACAGCAAATACTTCAACCCCATTCCTGTCTTTCCCTTCAAAGTCAAAAATCCAATTTTTCTTGTTAAAATCGGCCACTTCTGTTTCCTTCTCTACAAAACCCTCTCCTTCTTTCATCCCATTCTGCTCTTCCAATCGTTTTACCATTTCGAATTTGAAAATATCAAGTTTGGAGGCCAATGGATTGCCCCAAACTTCAAAGTTCAGCCTTTGGAGAAGATTCTAATCAAAATTACAACGTGGGAGTTGGGAACCCAGTTCTCCCAACTTTCATTTCAACTCAAAAGATGAGCTTGAGTGATCAGGCCTTCTATCTGATGGCCTTTATTGCTTTCACGGTATGGTTTTTAACGTTGTTGAGCTTATTGGGTGCTTTGGATAGTTCTTTTTAGAGCTTTTTATTGAATGGATTTTCTGCTCTATATGTTAGTGTAGTTTTCTGTATGGATTTTCTATTGATTATGGCCATGGGTTTAGTATGAGTTAGTTAGAAGTTGAATTTGAAGAAATATCATCTTATATTACCTTAAGTTTGAAATGATTACATCTTCTTTACAGTGGTGTTTATAACTTGCTTAGTGTAGTTTTGGTGGGTTTCCGTAGTTGTTAGGTTAGGTGCATTTTCCTATTGCTAATGGTTGAAAATTTAAATAGATTCTTTTGATGCATATGAGGAAAATTTTAAGTGTTTGGTGCTGAAATTTTTCATTGTGTCTTCAAGCTTCGGTACAAACAAATATGTTTGATATTTAGGTTTTATATTTTCTGATTGATTAATTGCAATGAAATGTATACATGCAGACATCTGTGGCGTTTACAAGTATGGTCATTGCAGCTGTTCCAACTCTCTCTGTAAGTTTTCACAAATTGTATCTGAAACTTTGACCGACTTAAAGATTGTTTCGAAATTCTGGATTCTTTTAATCATTTCATTTACAATAATTTTTAGTTATCTTGTATTATGAATGTCATGAAATTTGGAAATGGATGTAATGTATAGTGAACAATAATGTTAATATTGCATATTTTCAAGCTTGCTCAACGAGATTGTGATGTATTCATAATATATGTTGTTTTAAACTTGTTCTGTAGCTTTATGTTATCATAAGTAAATCTATATCAGCCTCAATCAAAGAAAGGAATGCTTTGATGGGTGATACTATTGAAAATAAGTTTTTCTCATATATATAATGATAGATCTAATTTGTATTCTATATTTTTATGTTTATTTATTTTCCCCCTGTTTTGCAGGCGATGGGAAGAGAATTTAAAAAATGGATTAAATGAGATTGGATAGTACATAACTTTATAAATTTAATCTTTGTGGTTAAATTTAATCTTTGTTTTTTTTTTTTTATGAATATTGATAAAGTTCGAGTTATTGATTTTTTATGACCAAATTAAATTAAGTCAAGTCCTATGTTATGTGGTTAAATTCGCTAACTATTTAATCTTTGTGCAGATCCATCCTGTACTGATGTTGATTGGCTTCATTATCTTGGGAGGTGAAGGTATGTAATCCAACACACCTATATTTAGTGATAGGAAAAAGAAAATCTTGAAACCCATCCCATTTTCCTTTTACAGTACTAAATAAAAGGTTTGTACTCTTCGTAAATTAGAAATTTAGTTCTTATACTTTTATTTCTAAGAATTTAATCTCTTTATTTTTTTAGATTTTAAAATTGAGGTCCAACTATTAACATTGTTTTATTAATTTTAGATTCATTACAACAGTATTTTTTTAGTCACATGACCACTGAGTATTTTTTTTATTTCAAAATGTCACATAAATAAATTTAACAAAAAAATAACAGTATTAATAATTAAATCTAAATTTTGAAATTTGAAAAGTACGTGGATTAAATCCAAATTTTTTGAAAAAGTATAGACTTAGGGCTATTTTAACCTAAATAAAATTAGGGGTGAGACAGTTGGGATATACATACACGGGGCAATCTATATTCCATAATTTAGATAGCTTGTTTCCCAATTTTGTTTTATGTGAGATAGAATGATGTGAAGAACATTAAAATTTGAGAAATGCAGCCATTATGAGCTACAAGTCATTGCCTCTGAGGAAGGAAGTCAAGAAAGTAGTACATCTTGTGCTTCATGCCATTGCACTGATTCTAGGTATTATTGGGATCTATGCGGCATTCAAGTATCATAATGAGAGTTCAATAGCTAATCTCTACAGCTTGCATTCCTGGCTTGGGATTGGAATCATTGTCCTCTATGGCATTCAGGTATTATATGAACTTTCTTTAATTATCTATATTTTGTCAAACATAAAACAGGGGATGGTAATCAATACTAACTTGCTTAACCAAGTTCCCCACGCTTAATATTTACCAGCAGCAATCTTAATATTTATAGTTGAAATGAGAATAAGAAAGTTTTGCATGTAATAGAAAGAAGGTATTTAAAAAGAAAATAAAAGTAGGGAGGAAAGTTAAAATCATGGCACACTTTTATTTGACAAAATTGAGTGGGGATACACAGTGACTTGAAATTCAAGAAATAATTGCAAAAGTGGTTTTCGATTCTTGATGGTGGGAAATAGATATAGTGTATTATTTTTAGCGACAGGAAAACACCCTTTTTTAGGTTTGATGGAAGAAGCAGCCAAAGAAAAATATAGTACTACAAATACAAAGAAAGGGGTAATTGGGTGACATGAAAAATGACAAATAAAAGTGGAGATATGAAAGCCTCGATTGTATCCCGAAGTCAGCAGTGGGATTCTCCTTTCACTTTTCACATTGGCCCCGCCCCACCCCGCTTGCCATTTTTGTTTTTCACACTTATTTCCCCAGAGATTGGTGATAATATATTCTGCAACACTTGGCCATCATCATTTCAACCCTCTCAGTCTTTAATTTCTTTGGAACATCGGTTGCCCTTTGATCTCATAATGCTACATATACCCTTTTTTTAAATAAATAGAACACAACGAGCGGAGTTAATAACAGTTACCACAGGTTCTGGTCGGGTGGTGTCACTGCCATCCTAATTGCTGTCTCTTACTCTGTTTTAAATGTTTTATGTTTAGGTTTTCCTTTTCTTCAGAATGGTTCTATTTGTTGATAAACGGCTACAGAAGAGTGTTCTCTTGATAAGGTAGTGAATCTCTCTACTTTAAATCCTCTGTTCTATTTAATAAACTTTTGCATGTGTGAACATTGATGCCTAATCTGAGTCTTGTGAAGGTTAATAAAGTTTTATTTTCTTTATCTTATTAATTTGGTATTATTGGAATTTGTCAAATATACTCTGAGGATAACATAGAGGAATGCAATTTTAAAAATATGCATATCTCTATCTTTACTTGATAATATAATTATAAAAAGTACTTCTTAGATCATAGATCAACATATGCTACACTGATTTCTCCAATATAGCTCATCTGATGTGGAATTTTAAATACAAATGGGAAAAATCTTATCTGTGATTGCAGACTCACGGAGATTGAGGAGACCTTCCCGACAAAGTGAACTTCTATGAAGGAGTATTCTACAAAGGAGATTGCAGACTTTGATTTATCTTTAAAGGTGTCAAGGTTCGTTCATTTATCTTCATATAATTATATTCATTTATTTTCATACCAGGCTTTCTTGCAGGCTTACAATGTCTAACCTATTATTACTTTAATGCAGGCTGCAGGACAGGATTATGAGAAGGAAAAACTTAACGAAAGGAATTGAAGTTTCTTGGGGCTACCTTCGTAGAAATAAGAGATCTACAGAGTTTCTTAGAATTGAAGTTGCAGTTTCAAAATGTATTAGCTTTTATGTAGTACAACATCAATATCAATGACCATCATCTTAGGTAGTTTTTTATTTGTTTACTTTTGTACATTGAGTTGAATGTTAGTAGTATACATTTCAGCTAAATGTTAGTGTATTTTAATTGTTGGATCGATTTTTGTAGTGAATATTCAATATTTATTTTAATTTTAATTTTAATTTTATATTTTATATTTTTTAGTTGTATTTAAAGCACAATTCCTATCATTATTCGCTATAAATATTTATAAAAATATATTAATATTAAAATAAAAAAATTACATTATATGTGTCTATCCCAATCTTTTTAAGGTTACTTTAGACGGGTTTATCCTAATCTTTTTTGAAGGTTGCCTTAGACAAGATTTATCCCAACCTTTTTAAGGTTGCTTTAAATGGGTCTATAAAGGTTGCCTTAGACAAGGTCTATCCCAACCTTTTTAAGGTTGCCTTAGACGGGTCTATCCCAATCTTTTTAAAGGTTGCCTTAGACGTGGTCTATCCAAACTTGTTTAAGGTTGCCTTAGATAGGTCTATCCCAACCTTTTTTATAGGTTGTCTTAGATAAGGTCTATCCCAACCTTTTTAAGGTTGCCTTAGACGGCTTTATCCCAATCGTTTTTAAAAGTTGCCTTAGACAAGGGCTATCCCAACTTTTTTAAGGTTGCTTTAGACGGCTCTATCCCAACCGTTTTTAAAAGTTGCCTTAGACAAGAATTATACCAACCTTTTTAAGGTTGCCTTAAACATGTCTATAACAACCTTTTTCAAAGGTTGGCCTTGACTAGGTCTTTCCCAACCTTTTTTAAAGGTCGGCATTGACCAAGCTTTTCACAACCCTTCAATAAGGGTCGGCTTATGTTGACTTATGGCGACGCTTTTTCAAAAGCGTCGCCATGCATATGCCAACTGTACTATAGACGACCATTTTGGAAGCGTCGAATGAAGCGTCACGAAACTTATGCCAACCTTTTTTGCGTCGTCTTAGGCCAAAAAAAGTGTCGCGGTAGGGTTGTTTTGTTGTAGTGAGTTTTAGTTTAATTAATTTTTTCTCAAATCAATCTTGGATTTGCACTACTAATTTACAGCTCGACTAGACTAGTAATTGTTTTCAAAATAATTAGTTTAGTAAACAACTTTCACTAACTTAGCAATCCCTTGGGTACGATCCTTAGAATACTTCTGGTATTTTATTGTACAATCTATATTACAATTGAACCTATTCGCTTGCAAACACCACACATACATTCAATATTTAATTACATTATCCCAAGCCTTGGTACACGCACGCTGGGGCACGATCAAGGGGAAAAACCATGAAGAAGACTTAAGAAGGTTCAACTTTTGCCTTTTTTCAATATTAACAACCACCAATGTTCAGGTTAGGCCAAAAACTACAACCCAAGTTTGAAAAGTGTGAGAATCGATGTCTATAGGTTGTTGCCTAGAATGAGTTTGTTGCATTTGAGGTAGTGCTTGAGAGTTGGCATGGTTGAGGATATATAGGTAAGGATGAGGTCCTAGAGACCTAGTAGGTGGAAGGCCATATTGACAACTCCACAACCAATTTCTGGTTTAATGGTGCGTTGATGGAGGATGTGGAAATCGAGGAGTTCGGAGTAAAGGTTATTGGTGCGAGTGGTTGTAGGTAAAGGCAACGCTTAGCACTCGACAAATTTGATAAGGATTGATGAGTAAGGCCAAATATATAATAAATTTCATTATTTATTAAATAAATTTAAAAGGGAAAAGTTTAAATTTGGTTTAAGACTTGTTTGTTGGATTTTTAAAAATATTTATAAAAGTATTATTTTAATAAATAAATTTCATGTTAGAGATAAAAAAGGGTATTCATTTATTGATAATTTTGTATGTATTTTTATCGAAAAATGAACTTTTAATTATATTTTTATTTTTATTTTTGAATTTTAAGGAGTAAAACTAAATTGGTAAAATGTGTAAAGTTGAGGGTTTAATTTGTTGAATTTTTTTTAGAATTATGACTAAAATGATAGTATTTGTAAATATTGAAGGGCTAAATCTATTATTATGTAAATACAAAAAGTCACTGATAATGATTTAATGGAGTTGTTAATTATGACTCATATTTCAGTCAAGTTTGAGAAGTAATCTTCTAGTTAAACTCTGTTTATTTGTTTCAATCAAACACTGATTAGTTAGATTATTTTATTATTATTTGACCTATGAATTTAGCCTATAAATAGGCTCTTTTACAACCTTAGAAAATACACCCATTAGATATTAGAACTCATAACATATTTAGAAAATTTTGTGTTTACGTTTTGAGGGTTCTTTATTTTCGGGTTTTCGGGGTTTAGTTTTATCTCCATCTTTTGTACTCTTCGTTCTTTGCCATTATAGTAAAATTATCTTTGCGTGATTTTTATCCTCTTTGGAGGGTTTTTCCACGTTAAATTTGTGTGTCCAATTTCTCAATTTATTCCGCTACTTTTACTTGTTCGTTACTTAATCGGTCGATCCTAACAAGTGGTATCGAGCTAGTTCAATTTTCATAGATCAGCCCATTCAGATATGTCAACAACAAGGTTTGAAATTGAGAAGTTCGATGGTGAGACAAATTTCAATCTGTGGCAAGTTCGGATGATGGCAATTCTAGTTCAAACCGGCTTGAAAAAGGTTGTTACCGGAAAAAGCACGAGAATCTAAATAAAAGCAGAATGGGAAGAGCTTGATGAAAAGGCTTTATGCGCAATCCGGTTGTGCCTCGCGAATACGGTATTGCATGAGGTATTGATGGAGAAGACCTCATCTGCCTTATGGAAAAGGTTAGAAACTCTTTATGCGACTAAGTCTCTGGCTAACCGTTTAGTGTTGAAACAACGTCTATTTACGTTTCGCATGAACAAAGGTGAGCTTCTTAGAGATCACATCAGTCAATTCATTACTCTTTTAAATGATTTAAAGAATGTTGAGGTTCATATTGACGATGAAGATCAGGCTATGCTATTATTATGCTCTTTACCCCCTTCATACAAGTCTTTCAGGGAGACCCTGATTTATGGCAGAGACAAACTCTCGCTCGAAGATGTGAAGGGTCATTTGTTGAGTAGAGACAAACTCGAAAATGAGCTTCATTTGGATAGCAAGACAGATAGGCAAGCTTCCGTTTTGATAGCATCAAAGAAACGAGACAAAAGGTGTCGCTATTGTAAAAAGTTAGGTCACGTCAAAGCAGATTGTTATAAGCTGCGAAAGAAAGAAAAGAGTCTTGAGAGTAACGAAGAAGATGTAGCTGGTGCTAATTTGGCCAATGAAAGCGGCGATGATTTCTTGTTAGTGTCAACGAGTGATAACTCCAAGCTCACATCCGAGTGGGTCCTAAAATTCGGGATGTTTTTTCCACATGTGTCCCAATAGAGAATGGTTCTCCACATACAGTTCGGTTGAAGGTGGAGTTGTGTGCATGGGAAACGGTTCATCTAGTAAGGTAATTGGTATTGGTACCGTTAAAATTAGGATACATGATGGGACGATTAGGACACTCTCAGATGTCAGGTATGTACCTGATTTACGAAAAAATCTCATCTCCTTGAGTATTTTAGACTTGAAAGGATGCAGAATCAACATCGAGTCGAGCGGCATTAAAGTATCTCGTGGAGCTCTCGTTTTGTTAAAAGGTAAAAGAACTGGCAGTCTCTATATTCTGGAAGGTTCTACAGTAACTGGTGAAATCGGACGTCCCTCGTCCATTACAGAGTCGAAGTCAACTCATTTAGAGCGGAGGCAACTTGGTCATAGGAGGGAAAAATGTATGACCGTTTCGTTGAAGAGAGGTTCTCTTTTGGATGCAGGTTTTGAAAAGTTAGGGCACTGTGTTCGTGAAAATCAAACCCGGGTTAGTTTTGATTTGGCATTGTACAAGTCGAAGGCTAGAAGTCTTCCAGTTTCTAAGCACAGATTCGACTCAATTAATTCCCTGCATAGTTCAAGATAGGCTCGTGGCGGGCTTTGGCAAAGATGGTGTCGAAACCATCTTTTTGTTTGGAAAATGGGCCGACTTTAAAAATATGGAAACGGAGTCGCCACCAATCCTTTTTTGAAGTGTGATTGGGCCACTTATAAAACATTTTGGTCTACGAATTTTAAGAAAAGCGGGCTCGGTAGTCGGATTTACATACGAGGAAGGATTAGCACCCTCGCAACGCCCAAAATTGGTACCGTATTGATTGATTAATGTCCTTAATATCGAAAATTAGAAAACATTTTAAAAATATGAATCTTTAAAAATGTTTGGATAGCTCGCATTGGATATCGAAACTCTCTTGTTCCGAAAAGATGAAACACCACATCCAGCACGATAGGACGCGATGTTTCAAACCCTCGATACTAAGATTGTTTCATGATCTCTAAATCTCATACATTGCAATTTGAAAAGGGTATTTCACTATTTGGCTAAACTAAAAACCGAAACCCAGCACGATTGGGCACGGTTCCTTGAATTTCCAATCATGAAATATTGCCTTTATTTAAGAAACACGATAAAAGAATCTTTGAAGGATATTTAATTGTTTGGATGAACAGAAAATCGAGACCCAGCACGATTGGGCACGACTTTCTCGAACTTCCAAACACGAAACATTGCCTTAAAAAATATGACCGAAATCTTTAAAGGATATCTAGTGATCTAAACGAACGAAAAAATCGAAGCCCAGCACGATTGAGCACGATTTTCCGAACTTCCAAATACACAAAATTACCTTTGTGAAACATTTTTTTTAAAATTAAAAAAATAAAAATAAAAAAAATGTGAAAATGTAAACACGATAATAATAAGGGATAATAATAACAAAGTACAAAAGGGAGGAAAATAAAAAATAATATTATAATAGTAAAAATAATATATGATAAATAAAATAAATAGTAATAATAATACCACTACTAATGAAGCTAATGAATATAAAAAAGGGAAAATATAATACTAAATATAAAAATAGAATAATAACAATAATAAGCAAAAATAAAAAAATATTAATAAAAGATAATAGTAATAATATTAGAATAATAGTACCAATAAAAATAGTAGTAGTAAAAAAATAAGGGTATATTGATAATAAAATATATATATATATATATAATAATAATAATACACAATAAAAATAAAGTAACAACTATAAGGAAAAGTAATAATAGAGCGTAATATATATAAGAAAATATAATAAAACGATTTTAATAATAATAATAATATATGTAAAATAGGGAGTACTTGATAATAAAAATATAATACTAATAATAGGTATAATTATAGATATTTAAAATTAATCTGAAAATAAAGTAAAATAGGTAAAAAAACTAAATTGAAGTTAAAGTGGAAATTCGGGGACCAAATGGGCAATAAACCCTTCCTCGACACGCGTCACTTCCCAGGATCGGCGCACTAAGGACCAAATTGAAACATCCAATGAATGTGGTGGCGAATTAACAAAACCATGAAAAGAGGCAATCGGATTGCATTGAAGCGGTTTGAAAAATCGAAGGACCAAAACTATAAATATCCCTTTTTAGAAAAACGCGCGGATCCTTAGTGGAGCGGATCAGGCCAGACGGGCCACGATGCACGACGCCGTTTTGGCGCAAGAGAACCTAGGTGAAACGACGTCGTTTCCTGGGTGCTATATAAATCAGATTTTTTTTTAAAAAAATCATTTTTTCTCTTTGCCCTTCCAAAAAACAAAACAACAAAAAAAAACTTTCTCTATTCTCTCTGCAGGTCTCCTAGTCCGGCCAAAGTCGCCGACTCCGACCACCGCGCGCCGCCACCGTCACCGTTGTCGCTGGTTACCGCATTACGGTGGCCAAAAATCGCAAAAAGGTAGGTTTTCTTTTTTTTTTTTTATATATTAATGCTTTAATATATATACGGGTTTTTTTAAAAAAAACGGAAGAAAAAACAAATTATATGTAATGGATGCGAAAAAAGAACGGAAGAAAAAAAGAAAACCTTTTCTTGATGTATTGATTTCTCGTAAAAGTCTATTTGCTCCTGTCTATTCTTAAAAATCGAAAAAAAGATCCCCCATCTACAATCATTTGTGTGGCTTTTATAGCCTTTGATTTTTACAACTGATCTCTTCCTATTTTGTAGATACGTGCTAGAGACGTGGTGGAGAGGGGAACTTCACGTGAGCGAGGCAGACGAGCGCACGATGCGGCGCGCGTGGAGGCTGCTGGTGGGGGTAGTTGCGGCGTTGGTCACTATGAAACCCTTAGGGTTTTCTCGTTAATGTTTGATGATGAATTGGGCCACTTGGGCTCGTTGATTTGGGCTAATTTGTTTTGGGCCCGTTGTTGTGAATTCGGGATCGTTTTGGAAACCCCTGTTGGGCTCCGGGTTCCAGAAATTGGGCCTTACAGCTGCCCCTCTTTGCTCGTTGTCGTGTAACGAAAATAGAGCAAAGACTCTAAAAGGACCAATTTTCGCCTGTATTCTTTGAATCGACTTGACGTTTCTTTCCTTCAGTAGCCTTGTTTTAACCCACTGCATCTTCAGGGGCACAAGAGCTTTGTCTCAATCCGCTCCGCTACTGCTTATGATTTATAATTTTCAGCTTGTTACCCTAACGCTTAGGGGGTTAAAGCTCATCGTCTTCGATCTGCTCTACTCCTGCTTAGTAGAGATAAGATCTGCTGTCTTCAACCCGCTCCACTCCTGCTCAGTGGAGATAGGATCTACTATCTTTAGCCTGCTTCACTCCTGCTCAGTGAAGATAAGGCTTCAATCTTCCGATCTGCTCTACTCCTGCTCAGTGGAGATAAGATCTGTATCTTTGGCCTACTCCACTCCTGCTCAGTGGAGATAAGGCTTCGGTCCTTTGATCTGCTCTACTCCTGCTCAGTAGAGATAAGATCTGTTGTCTTCAACCCGCTCCACTCCTGCTCAGTGGAGATGGGATCTACTATCTTTTTAGCCTGCTCCACTCCTGCTCAGCGGAGATAAGGCTTATAATCTTCGATCTGCTCTACTCCTGCTCAGTAGAGATAAGATCTGTTGTCTTCGATCCGCTCCACTCCTGCTCAGTGGAGATAGGATCTACTATCTTTTTAGCCTGCTCCACTCCTGCTCAGCGGAGATAAGGCTTACAATCTTCGATCTGCTCTACTCCTGCTCAGTAGAGATAAGATCTGTTGTCTTCGATCCGCTCCACTCCTGCTCAGTGGAGATAGGATCTACTATCTTTAGCCCGCTTCACTCCCCGCTTTCGGTGAAGATAAGGCTTCAATCTTCCGATCCGCTCTACTCCCCTTTCGGTAGAGATGAGATCTGTTGTCTTCGATCCGCTCCACTCTCTTTCGGTGGAGATAGGATCTACTATCTTTAGCCTGCTTCACTCCTGCTCAGTGAAGATAAGGCTTCAATCTTCCGATCTGCTCTACTCCTGCTCAGTAGAGATAAGATCTGTTGTCTTCGATCCGCTCCACTCCTGCTCAGTGGGGATAGGATCTGTTGTCTTCGATCCGCTCCACTCCTGCTCAGTGGAGATAGGATCTGTTGTCTTCGATCCGCTCTACTCCTGCTCAGTGGAGATAGGATCTACTATCTTTTTAGCCTGCTCCACTCCTGCTCAGCGGAGATAAGGCTTACAATCTTCGATCTGCTCTACTCCTGCTCAGTAGAGATAAGATCTGTTGTTTTTTGTAACTCCCATCAACTTTGCTACATTGTCCTCTGGGGAACCTACCTGTAGAATTGACTTCATGGGGTCTATGCTTATGTCAAATGATTAGGATGTCATGATTGAAAGATGCTCCTAACCAATGTATTGTGAATGAATGGATGAATGCCAAATGTCATGAGCATGATCCAATTTTTTAATTTTTGGGTTATCACTGCTCGCTGCTTGTTAGGGTGATACCCCTGATGTATGTTTTCAATTGAACTTCTAACAGAGAATCCGAAAATGTCGTCACTGCTTAGACCCTTAATTCAAGGGTTCCGGGCCCTTTAAGCCTGGTGAGTTCTAAATAATTGTCCTGTTTCGGATTCTTGTATTTACAGAGTAATATCCAGAACTTCTTTCATGAAAACATTATTTGTTCAGTAATCATTACTTCAATATGAAATTCTTGGAAAAAGATTGTAGAGATGAATGAAATTGGAATTTATTCGGGACAAAAACCCGTGAAGAATGGATTGAACAAAGGCAGTAAATTTTGCTAAGGTACAAAATGAGTAAGAGCGGAACTGATGCCCCAGATATCATAGCCCGAGCTTCTCTGTACGTACTTCTTGAATACCATTTTAAACTCAACATGTGTCTAGGAGAACCATGGTACTCTGTCGATGTCCTAAAACATAACATACCTCCTCACTGTTAATTCCGATGCAGCGAAACCACTGTATGCCCCATCTGAGTTGATCATAATTTGAGTCGCCCTTTTCGAGTTTTCGACCCAAAGGCCCTTTGGTCTCAAAGCGCCCCTTACGGGTTTTCACCTTGGCCTCTCCTTTTTTTTTTTGAACTCAAGGCGCCCTTTGCGGGTTTTCGCCTTGGCCCGTTTTCATGCGAAGTACTTCTTGACTGAGTCTGCATTAATTGGATTTGGCGGACTCTCACCGCCCATCTCGGCTAGTATCAAAGCTCCTCCGGAAAAGGCCTTCTTTACAACGTCACGGTCCTTCCCAATTAGGCATCCACTTTCCCTAAAGTCCTTTTGCATAGGGAGGATCTGTTTCAACACCAAATCTCCTTCGTGGAATACTGCGGGCGGACCTTCTTATTGTAAGCCCGCATCATCCGCTTCGTACGATTGACCATGGCGAATGGCTCTTAGCCTCTTTTCCTCAATTAGGTTGATTGATCATATCGAGATTGAACCCATTCTCGCTTCGTCCAACTTCAGCTCACGATAAAACCGGAGTGAAGGGATTTCAACTTCAATAGGCAAGGCGCTTCCATCCCATAAACCAATGAGAAAGGCGTTGCCCGGTGAGAGGTTCTAACCGATGTTCGATAGGCGTAGAGAGCAAGTGGTAACTTTTCATGCCAATCCTTGTAGGTCTCACCATTTTCCCCACAATTTTCTTGATATTTTTATTAGCGCCTCAATCGCTCCATTCATTTTTAGGCGATATGGCGACGAGTTATGGTGCTTAATGTTGAATTGATCGGACTTTCGCTATCGCATCGTTGTTCAAGTTTAGTGCATTATCGGACACGATTCTTTCTCGGCATACCGTAGCGACATATGATCTCTTTCTTCAAAACTTACTAACCGCCGTCTTCGTGACATTAGCATATGAAGTGCCTCTACCCATTTGGTGAAGTAATCAATGACCACGAAGATGAATCGATGTCCATTAGAAGCCTTCTGGTGAGATTGGTCCAATGACGTCCATTCCCCACATTGAGAAAGGCCATGGGGAAGTCATAACATGAAGAGGTGAAGGAGGCACATGTATCTTATCTCCATAAATCGACATTTGTGGCATTTCTTGGCGTAACGAATACAATCTCCTTCCATCGTGGACCGAATACCCAAATCTCATGATTTGTCGGCCATTGTAAACCCGTTGGCATGCGTCCCATGGACACCTTCATGGACTTCTTCCGAGATTTTCCTAGCCTCAACAAAGATCGACACATCTTAATAACACCTGATCTTTCCTCTTTTTATACAGGATCTCCCCGTCTAAGACATAGTCATGGGCTAGTCTTCTCAATGTTCTCCTGTCATTTTCTGTTGCTTGATCAGGATATTCACGACTCCTTACATATCGCAAAATATCCTGATACCAAGGATGATCATCTCTTTCCTCTTCTTCACTGATATTGCAGCAGTGAGCCGGATTCTCATAAATACTCATTTGGATGGGCTTCATACCCTCTTGCTCGTTTACTCTGATCATAGAAGCTAGGGTGGCCAAGGCATCATCCATCTGGTTTTCATCACGCGGGAGGTAAAAGAATGCGATATCATCAAACTCCTCAATTAGTTCCGAATTAACTTTGGTAGGTGATCAATTTGGGATCTCTTGTTTCCCATTCTCCTTTGGTGATAGATTACCGTAGCGGAATCTCCATATACTTCTAGCGACTTAACTTTTGCGGTCTATGGTCGCTCGAATTCCCAAGATACATGCTTCAGATTACGCCGCCATATTGTTCGTGCGGTCAAAATCCAACTTGCAAGTGAATGGATAATGGTCTCCATTCGGGGATATCGAGGATTGCTCAACTCCATTACCAACGGCATTTGATGCTCCGTCGAAGTTTAGTTTCGAGACGATTTTCTAAGATATTTTCTTCAATTATCGCTACAAACATCAGATCCTCATTGGGAAAATCAAAATTGGGGTTCGTAGTCGTCTAGCGCCTGCATTGCTAGAAAATCGCTATTGCACTTCCTTCACGACTTTTCGGTTCACGTAAACTATGTCAAACTCGGAGAGCAAAATTTGCCATCGGGCCATTCTTCCATTCAAAGCGGTCGACTCCATCATGTACTTGAGAGGGTCCAATTTCGAGATTAACCAGGTTGTGTGGTACAACATGTCTTGCCTCAACCTCCGAGTTGTCCAGATTAATGCACAACATAATTTCTCAATGGGCGAGTATCTCATTTCACACTCGGTGAATTTCTTCTTTGAGGTAGTATATCTCCTCTCTTTCTTCCCTGTCTCGTCGTGTTGGCCTAGCACACATCCCATTGAATTATCGAATCACCGTTAGATATAGAATCAATGGTCCGTCGGATGGCGGTATTAGTAATCGGAGTATTAGACAAGTATCTTTGTTTAATTTTGTCAAATGCCTTACGGTATTCATCGTCCCAAATGCTTGGGTTGTGTTTCTTAAGAAGACGAAATATGGGATCGCACTTCTCAGTCAATTGCGAAATGAACCGAGCGATGTAATTTAGTCTTCCTAGAAAACCTCGGACTTCCTTTTGAGTGCGCGGCGGAGGCAACTTTTGCACGGCCTTGACTTTATCCGGATCTACTTCGATTCCTTTCTCACTGACCACGAAACCAAGTAGCTTCCCTGATCGAGCCCCGAAAGTACACTTATTTGGATTGAGTTTCAAATTTGAAATTTCCTCAACCTCAAGAATAGTTTCCTCAACACTTGCACATGCTCCCTTCCGTTCGAGACTTTGCAATCATATCATCGACGTAGACCTCAATCTCTTTGTGCATCATGTCGTGAAACAAGGTTACCATAGCCCTTTGATATGTTGCCCCCGTATTCTTTAACCCAAATGGCATCACTTGGTAACAAAAAGTTCCCCATAAGGTTATGAAGGTGGTCTTTACCATGTCCTCGAGGATGCATCTTTATTTGATTGTATCCGAGAAACCATCCATGAATGAGAAGAATGAGAAACCTGCCGTGTTATCCACCAGAGTGTCAATGTGAGGCAGTGGGAAGTTATCTTTTGGGCTGGCCTTGTTTAGGTCTCTGTAGTCGACGCACATTTGTACTTTCCCATCTTTCTTAGGAACGGGGACAACGTTGGCTACCCATTCTGAGTATTTCACAACTCGTAAGAACCCAGCGTCAAATTGCTTCTTGATCTCCTCTCTGATTTTCACCGCAACATCGGGTCTCATCCTTCGGAGCTTCTGTTGAACCGGCTTGCAATCTTCCTTTATTGGGATACGATGTACCGTAATATCAGGGCTCAACCCAGGCATGTCCTGGTATGACCAGGCAAAGACATCTTTGAACTCTAACGAAGCTTTGATGAGGTCCCCGCCTTGTTTTTCGGGTGATGAGGGTTCCAATTTTCACCTATTTCCTTCCTCCGAGTCACATTCTCAATTGTCTCTTTGTGAGGCGAGAATCGCTTTTTTCTTCCCGCTCCACCATCCTTACAGATCCGGGGATATACTACAACCTCCATCATCTGTAAAGTCTTGAGGTTCTTCTGGGCACATGTCTTGCTCATCAGGAAATTGCAGGTCCGTAATAAACGTTGTTCATGACATCGATATCCGGGGACCTATGGTAGGTATGAAAGAGTATTCAATGAAAATGAATTTAAGAAATACTTATGCGTTATGGTTATGAATGGAATGGAAAAGAAACAAAAGAATAATCGCACGGTATGAAAGGAAAATGCACTTTTATTGAAAGTAAAGATGCTTAAACATGAGCCTATTTCACAAAAGATTCTCGTTGTTCCCTAGGCTCGAAACAACAAGTGTGTTTTGAACATTACTCTGTTTTAGTCCTAAAAACTACAGAATTTCTTCCGCAAATGATCCAGTTGTCGAGAACACTTCCCAGGCTCGTAGGGGCGAATACCCGCATAAGTTTCCTCTCCTCGAACTTTCTTCAGTCACAGCATTGATGTTCAGAGTTCTCATCATGTCCTCGGCCGTTTCTCTATTCACAATCTCTAACCTTGAATGAATAATTCCTCCAGACACGAATGTATTAGATATATGGGGAAAGGTCATCGAACCCCATTTAATCTCAGCACCATTCAATCGTGCCCTCCGTCTCTCACGCTTCTTTTCCAGCTCCTCCTTTCTCTGTCTGGTATCTGGCCTATACCCCAGACCAAAGCGATCATGTTTGTTAACCAATCCTAGCACTCTAACCGGGCCCTGAAGGTATTTTCCGAGTCCCCTTCCAGGCAATGCTCCTTTTCCTACCATCAGCCGTAGGCCCATCCTTGTGGCTTCAGAGATTTTTGGCACTGGGACCTTGCTACCTTCACTGATGAAAGTCGCATTTATAAACTCTAATGACCTGAAGGAACACTCTATAGCCTCCGTATCATTCTCTATGTACGGTGCATCACTAGCAACAGACGCAATGATATCCTCCTCTGCATTTACGGTTATCAATCGGCCCTCTGTCACCAGCTTCAGCTTTTGGTGCAATGGCGATGGTACGACTCCCATTGAGTGGATCCACGGCCTCCCCAATAAGCAATTATAAGAAGGCTTGATGTCCATCACGAGGAAATCTACCTCGCGTGCGTGTTTGGCCCAATTAGAAGGGTATCTCGATCCTCCCTATCACTTTTCTCTCGGTGCCACATCGAAGGCTCTGACTATATTCTGGCATGTTTTCATGTGAGAGCTATCTACAGGTAACCTGTCCAGTGTAGATAGGGGCAAGACGTTTAGTGCCGATCCGTTGTCAATTAATACCCCTGGCAGTGTATACCCTTTGCATCGGGTAGTGATGTGCAAAGCCTTAGTGGATCCCATGCCCCCCGGTGGTATTTCATCATCACTGAAAGAGATGAGATTGTCTGCGCTTATGTTACTAACGAGGCGGTCTAGCTTGTTTACCGAAATGTCCTCGCGACATAAACTTCGTTCAACACCTTCATTAGCGCATTGCGATGTACCTCTGAGTTTAGGATCAAAGTCGATCATTGATGTGCGTCTTTGGCCGCTTGTGTAGTTGCTCTCGACGACTTTGTACTCATCGTGCTTCAGGAATTTTAAAAACTCTCTCGCCTTACTCTGCGCTCATGGCTCATTAACCGGTGGTCTTGTCTTCTCGTCTCCCTTCTCATCATAGAGGACTCGGCACGGGTTGGGTGTCTTTGGCGAACTCTCTTTTAGGAAACTATCACAAAGGCAATTGTAATTCCAAGGTACCCTCTTGTCATCTTTATATGGAAAAGTCATGGGTTTTGAATTATAATCCTCGGAGGAGAAGTTACGGGTTTTTTTCGATTACAAACCTCGGTGTACCCTTATAAGGAAAAGTCACGGGTTTTTTAATTTCGACCTCGGTTCTACCTTCACTCGCGTCGTCGACCATTCTCGGCGTGTGATAATCACTAGTGGGTGATTGACTTTAGGATCCTCCTGCAGACCCTCTTACGTGGAACATACGTCATCTCCTTCCACCAAATCAAAGAACTCCAGCTCTTTATTATCCATTAGCCCTTGTACTAGGGGCTCAATTCGTTACATTCTTTGGATTTCATGGCCTTCTTTGTCATGGAACTCACGGTAGTTCCTTGTATCTTGAGATCTGTTTACATTCTCTTGCAAAACTAACCCCATTTTCTCGCATTTCTTTCCAAACCTCTCTCAATGGGGTTCTCGACCTTAGCAATCTCTGTTTGAACCTTCTTCCCCTGTTTTCAACTATTGCGTTTACCCCATTATCAATATGGTGGGTAACGGATTTCCTCCATCAGCGGGTCATTGAAGTCTACCACCCCCGCCTTGATAAGTCTCTCAACTAGTCTTTTGAATGAAGTACAGTTCTCTATTGAGTGACCTACTACATCCGCATGGTACTCACACTGAGCGTTTGTGTCATACCACTTGGGATATGGAGGTTGGAGCGGCTTCAAGTAAAACGGGGATACGACGTGCGCATCGAATAAAGTCTTATACAACTCCTTATACGTCACCGGTATAGGAGTAAACTGAAACTTCTCGGTCTTCTGCCTCGTGCTAGGCTCTTGTCTTGATGGGGCCTGCTGGCCCATGGTCACCGCCCTTGGTTGATTAATAGTAATAGGTTTGGGATAACCCGAGCTTACATTACCCACTTCATTCTCTCTTTTCTTTGGAGCCGATCTTTTCATGCCCTCTCCAGCTTCTATTTTCCTACACCTTATTGCGTTCTCTATCATTTCGCGGACATCACTATGTCTGTGGAAACTCTTGGTCGCGCTCCCAACATGTGATTGATGAAAGGTGCTTTGTGGTATGAATGAAGAGCATGGTCATTTCTTTTTCTAGTAGCGGTGCATTTGAATTGCGTGAGCGACCTCCCTCCACCTTTGGGCGTATTTCCTAAAACTCTCACCGACTTTTTCTCCATATTTTGCAACGTGATCCTGTCGGTGCTATATCGGTCACATGGCCGTAATGCTTCATGAAAGCTTTGTGCCAAATCTCTCCACGATTTGATTTGGGTACAACTCGGTGATTGTACCATTTTTTGCCGCTCCGCCGATTGTCCCGAAAGTGGTGGATCAATAAGCTGGTCATTGTTGACATATCCCGTCATTCTACGACATGAACATCGTAATATGGGCCTCAGGTAGCGGTGGTCCCATTGTACTTTTCAAACTCGGCATCTTGAACTTCGGGGAAGTACCAAATTCGGGACTAGACTCGACTTTTTAGCATCCACCTCGCATTGGTAATCAACACTTTCCAATGCTTTAAACTTCTCCTCCACCATTTGCAGCGATCCTCAAACTCCTTTGGAAACTCCGCCGCTTTCTCCCCCCCCTCTTTGCATCGTCGAAATCGGGGACCATGAACTTTGGCAAATTGTCTCGTGGTTAGAGCTCAAGCCCATCGGAAGTTTATCGTGCCGAGGCACCGATTTGATATCGAGGCCCGATATTAACAGACACTCTCTGAGGTGCGCTTTGAGAATTTGGGGCTAGGCTCGACGGATAAGCGAATTTTCATTCTCATCCCCAATATCGACCATAGGGCCTTTTCCTTTATCTCGCGCTCCGGTCAACAAACAGCGGCGTTAATCGGCTCATCATACTTCTGCAGGATTCCGGCATTTGATCCTCACGTCTTGTTAGATTTTGGCCAATCGCTCTTGCATACAGGTTCCGCAGAATCGGTCTTGCATCTCTTTCGCATCTCGCTTCAACCTTTCCAACCTTTGATCCATGATTTTTGTTTTCCTTCGTGTATAGTAGTGGTGTTCCGGGATAACTAAAATACGACCTCTAGTTAATAGGGTTTTTCATGAAATTTAATGCAAATGATATGATGCAATGCCAATGCATGAAATGCAATGTAAATGAATGAATGCAAAAAAAGGCGTCAAGTCCGGTTCAATTTACGATAGAAAACTTATTTAAAAACAAAATCCTTTACATAAAAAGAGTCACATATACGACCTAGCCCTTATGCCCAAAGTTTTAACTTTCTTAAGAAAGAGAGGCTAACTCGGCCTTGACTGAATTTCGACTCATATACTATACTTAATACATCGGCTGAGCAGCTAAGGTTTGTAAATGCTCAGCCACTTCTCGATCTGAATCACGGCCCGCCCATAAGGTAGTCTCTTTCTCCGATTTGGTTCGAGAACGTTGAAGTTGTTCTTCCCGTCGCTCGTTATTTGCCTCCAATAGTTGGATCCGGAACTCACTATTTTGCAGCGCCGTTTCAAGTGTTACCACTTTTCCTTTCAACTCTTCAATCTGATTTAGGCTTGATTCTAATTTCACCGTAGAGCTACGACTTCGAGACAATGCCCTTTCTAGCTCTGCTACTCGAGCCCTTAACATCTCATTCTCACTTTGGCTCTCACCTACAGTCTTTCTCAAAGTATCCTTTTGTGCCTGAGCCTCATGGAACCTCTCCTTCCACTGATCAACCTTGGCCTTCACTTCCTGAACTTCTTGATGCCATTGTTCTAAGGTTTTACCCAACCCAGCAGTCCTCATCGATCGATGCAACTTTTTGTAATCGGTCTTCAAGCTATCCAAATCTTCTTCGGCCTTCCTTTTTCCTTTCCTCAGCTTCTCAGCCTCTGACTTCTGGATATCAATATCTAACCCCAAGCTCATTTTTTCCTCTTCCAGTTGTTCTATCCTTTTCCCTAACTCTGAATTTTTACTTTCAAAGTCTTGTTTCATGATCTCCAACTCAGAAGTGACTACTTGTAGGTATTCCTCTATCGATCGATCAGCATCCTGTGTCGGTCCGGGGATATTATCATTTAATCTCCTACTCCGCCATGTATTATATTCGAGGGTTGCCATTGGACCCATTGTAACTCTTTTCATTCGGTGAATCTGCTTCCAAGCATTAGAAATCTCTCGAACTCTCTTCTTATAATTATTCCCACTATACGAGAATTCAAACTGAGCTAGCCCATGCGTTACTGGGTATAAATCGTCTCGATTGGTACCGCTTAGCACGAGCAAAGGAGCGTACCCAACGGCTCTCCAGATCCCTAACAGAGGAACCCAATCATAACTCCCACACCGGTAGAGAATTTCATCCGGAACGAACCAAGAAGCTCTCCATTCCACATCGTTTTCTTGAAGATTACAAGAAGCGCGATCCAGTTCTCTTCTCGATCACGTCATCTCTCCCGAGTGCGGCCGCTAACTCCTTTAATGGGGAGTACTTCGCAAAGAAAACCCGACAAGAAGGTCTATCTACTTTTCGAAATGGCTATGGAACCACACCAACAATAGTTACGCTTGACCTATGAATCTACCCTCACCGCTTCTCCCAAGACGAGTTCAAAGATCTAAACGTTTTGGTAAGAATCGCGGCATCGTGTAACCCCCTTGTCAAGTCGATCGAATAAGTCAGTAACCGCTTCATCTATATGTCTCAGAACTTTGGGGAAAATTACCAAGCCGTAGATACTTAGGGCGAACATGTCAACTTTCCTCTTGGCATCTGGATGTGCCACAATCAGCTCCCTCAAGCTCCCCCAAGGAATGCATTTCCTTCACCTTTTGTTGAATTCGTGTCGCGACCCACTGTTCACTCATCCCAGTGATACTCATCAGCTTCTTTACAAAAGTTGGTGCATTAGCGGCCCTGAAATAAACTTTGTCAACCTGAACCCTTTGGCTATGAAGCAAAGCCGTGTATTCTTCCACTGTAGGCACCAAATCCACTTCCCCAAATGTGAAACAGCTATAAGCGGAATTCCAATACTGAGTCATAGCCCGAAATAAGTGTTTGTCAACTCTGATGTCCAGTAAGTAGGGTAGATCACCATAATTAAGGTAGAAAAGCTGCTTAGTTGCTTCATCCCAACAGGCCCATATATCTCTTAACTCTTGGAGCTCATTCTGTGTCACACTGATGCGAGTGAAGTCCAATAATTCTGATGTATACCCCTCGGTTAGACTATCCCCCTTCTCAAGCTGTGTCTTCTCTGACCATATACGCACGGCCGCATTATCCTCTACGTTATCAAGGAATCCGTTCTCCATAACAAGCTTTCTAATTTAGTAATTAAAACAGGAATCGATGCCTTTTAAGTATGAAATGACATGCAAACATGACCAAAATAAAATAAGTTAGTATCGCATAAAAGTAATCAAAGCAAGTAAAAAAAATGTCGAACCATTACATAGGTAGCCACTAAGGTTTAGCATGGCTCTACCTAGGGTGGGCTCTTAAGGTTTACTATGTGGTTCAGTTCTAAAGGAAGGGTACCTGAACTAGCAGATTCCTCAATCCTCACCCATTATAGGCTCATACGGATCGAGTTCAGTTCAGGGGAATACATTTCCCTATGGCCATGCGGAGGTGAAAACCTCACGGAACCATAGGTACGGATGTACTCCGGAAGCAGTCCCCTAGCCCATGCGGAGGTGAAAACCTCACGAAGGCGTAGCTTCTCGCTCCCACTTAAGGGTGTGACCACAACGGTCATGCAATATGAATGCAAAAAATATCTTATGGGTCTCAAACCACAACAAATGTACGACGCGACATAAACTCATGCAGTGAAAGAAACGAAATTAAAACATTTTATTTTCGATAAAAGGACATTAATCAATCAATTCTACGGCTTGACTCTCTTATTGTTCCCCAGTGGAGTCGCCAAGCTGTCGAAACCATCTTTTTGTTTGGAAAATGGGCCGACTTTAAAAATATGGAAACGGAGTCGCCACCAATCCTTTTTTGAAGTGTGATTGGGCCACTTATAAAACATTTTGGTCTACGAATTTTAAGAAAACGGGCTCGGTAGTCGGTTACGCACGAGGAAGGATTAGCACCCTCGCAACGCCCAAAATTGGTACCGTATTGATTGATTAATGTCCTTAATATCGAAAATTAGAAAACATTTTAAAAATATGAATCTTTAAAAATGTTTGGATAGCTCGCATTGGATATCGAAACTCTCTTGTTCCGAAAAGATGAAACACCACATCCAGCACGATAGGACGCGATGTTTCAAACCCTCGATACTAAGATTGTTTCATGATCTCTAAATCTCATACATTGCAATTTGAAAAGGGTATTTCACTATTTGGCTAAACTAAAAACCGAAACCCAGCACGATTGGGCACGGTTCCTTGAATTTCCAATCATGAAATATTGCCTTTATTTAAGGAACACGATAAAAGAATCTTTGAAGGATATTTAATTGTTTGGATGAACAGAAAATCGAGACCCAGCACGATTGGGCACGACTTTCTCGAACTTCCAAACACGAAACATTGCCTTAAAAAATATGTCTGAAATCTTTAAAGGATATCTAGTGATCTAAACGAACGAAAAAATCGAAGCCCAGCACGATTGAGCACGATTTTCCGAACTTCCAAATACACAAAATTACCTTTGTGAAACATTTTTTTTAAAATTAAAAACAAAAATAAAAAAATGTGAAAATGTAAACACGATAATAATAAGGGATAATAATAACAAAGTACAAAAGGGAGGAAAATAAAAAATAATATTATAATAGTAAAAATAATATATGACAAATAAAATAAATAGTAATAATAATACCACTACTAATGAAGCTAATGAATATAAAAAAGGGAAAATATAATACTAAATATAAAAATAGAATAATAACAATAATAAGCAAAAATAAAAAATATTAATAAAAGATAATAGTAATAATATTAGAATAATAGTACCAATAAAAATAGTAGTAGTAAAAAAATGAGGGTATATTGATAATAAAATATATATATATATAATAATAATACACAATAAAAAATAAAGTAACAACTATAAGGAAAAAGTAATAATAGACGTAATATATATAAGAAAATATAATAAAACGATTTTAATAATAATAATAATATATGTAAAATAGGGTACTTGATAATCAAAAATATAATACTAATAATAGGTATAATTATAGATATTTAAAATTAATCTGAAAATAAAGTAAAATAGGTAAAAAAACTAAATTGAAGTTAAAGTGGAAATTGGGACCAAATGGGCAATAAACCCTTCCTCGACACGCGTCACTTCCTGAGGATCGGCGCACTAAGGACCAAATTGAAACATCCAAATGAATGTGGTGGCGAATTAACAAAACCATGAAAAGAGGCAATCGGATCGCATTGAAGCATTTGAAAAATCGAAGGACCAAAACTATAAATATCCCTTTAGAAAAAACGCGCGGATCCTTAGTGGAGCGGATCAGGCCAGACGGGCCACCGATGCACGACGCCGTTTTATAAGAGCACCTGTGTGAAACGACGTCGTTTCTCGGTGCTATATAAATCGATTTTTTTAAAAATTCATTTTTTCTCTTTGCCCTTCCAAAAACAAAACAACAAAAAAACTTTCTCTATTCTCTCTCGCAGTCTCCTAGTCCGCCAAAGTCGCCGACTCAGACCACCGCGCGCCGCCACCGTCATTGCAATGCGGCCACCACACATTACACGGTGGCCGTAAAATCGCAAAAAGGTAGGTTTTCTTTTTTTTATTATATATTAATGCTTTAATATATATACGGGTTTTTTAAAAAAAAAGAAGAAAAACAAATTATATGTAACGGATGCGTAAAAAAGAACGGAAGAAAAAGAAAACCTTTTCTTGATGTATTGATTTCTCGTAAAAGTCTATTTGCTCTCGCTCTATTCTTAAAAATCGAAAAAAGATCCCCATCTACAATCATTTGTGTGGCTTTTATAGCCTTTGATTTTTACAACCGATCTCTTCCTATTTTGTAGATACGCTAGAGACGTGGTGGAGAGGGGAACTTCACGTGAGCGAGGCAGACGAGCGCACGCGCGCGCGCGTGGAGGTCTGCGGTGGGGGGTAGTTGCTGCGGCGTTGGTCACTATGAAACCCTTAGGGTTTTCTGTTAATGTTTGACAGAATTGGGCCACTTGGGCCTGTTGATTTGGGCTAATTTGTTTTGGGCCCCTGTTGTTGTGAATTTCGGGACTGTTTTGGAAACCCCTGTTGGGCTCCGGGTTCCAGAAATTGGGCCTTACAGATGACATTGTGGAAATATGAGTCAAGGTGGAGATTTGTTAATTATGACTCCTATTTCAGTCAAATTTGAGAAGTAATCTTCTAGTTAAACTCTATTTATTTGTTTCAATCAAACACTGATTAGTTAGATTATTTTATTATTATTTGACTTATGAATTTAGCCTATAAATAGGCTCTTTTACAACATTAGAAAATACACCCATTAGATATTAGAACTCATAACATATTTAGAGAATTTGGTGTTTACGTTTTGAGGGTTCTTTATTTTCGGGTTTTTGGGGTTTAGTTTTATCTCCATCTTTTGTACTCTTCGTTCTGTTGCCATTATAGTAAAATTATCTTTGCCCGTGGTTTTTTATCCTCTTTGGAGGGGTTTTTCCACGTTAAATTTGTGTGTCCAATTTTTCAATTTATGCCGCTACTTTTACTTGTTCGTTGCTTAATCGGGTCGATCCTAACAGGAGTAACTAAAATACTAAACTTGTATGAAGAAAATAGAAATATGCTAATAGTTGAGTGAGTAATGTTTAGAGTTAAGTATTGTTTGTGTGTGTTAGGATTGAAGGAAAAAAGAAAACAAGGGGCATGTAAGTAGGCACTTCAAAGGTATATGTTTTTGAGGTTAATATTTGACCGTCAACTAAGCAAAAGAGTAGGTTAGAATAGTTAAAAATGGTGGCTTGTGCTTTTACCTTGAGAAGTTAAAAAATGGCATTGTCTATTGAAAACTGTATCAGGCATTTTCCAGACAAAACAGTACTTTACTTGAATTCAATTCTTTCCTCTTCCGTTGGTCATGGAAATAACCATTTTCACCAACATTTCCATAAAGTAATTATATCTCTAACCAGGGAATTAAATTGCGGTCGCAACCGCGTTTTCGGTCACGTTGCGTTTATCGCGGTTGCGGACATAACGGATGCTATTGCGATCACTGCGGATATCGCGGTCGTGAATTTCTTTTAAAATTCGCACAACTTATTATAAAACATAATAGCGATTTCAGCAGTAGCGATTTCAGACGATGCCGCTACCGCTATATAGCGGCCGCTATACTAATATCGGACCTCTATTTAAATCCATGTCTCTAACATTTAAAATGCCTTTATTAAAAAGTTAGGTGCTTCACCACTACCAAACACATCACTTCATTAACTCTTGGAAGCTCTTTGTCTGATGCTGTAAATTGTAATTATGTGATTCCCTATGTTTCATGATTCCTTCCATTGATGTAATCCAGTTGGATCAACCACTTACAGCTAGATGCTCTAAAGGCATATTAATAACCCCAGAAATTAAGAGCCAGCCAAAACATTGGTTGACAACTACACACACAGTAACAGGTCAAGGCATTAATAAGGAGACCCTACAACCAAAGGGATAGCAAATTGAAAACCCTGGGAAATTTGACCCAATTGTTCTTTCATGTACAATCACAACTTGTATAGCATTTTCTTTATTAATATTTCAGGCTTTATTGCAATGGCTAATTCAACCTGTTGTTTTTCCACACTTGTTATTTTCCCCTGCAGGGTGTACATTAATTAACAAATACAAAGAGCACCATATCGGGTACCTATGCAAACTCATGATTTTGAAAAGAAAATGGAAAAAGGATACAGTATGACACAAACAAAATGAGTAGAGAAAAAGTTAACAGGAGAAATATAAATAAATGCAGAGATCCAGAAGGATCTGAGTTTGACAAAGCCATGAATCAACCATATTTGTTTGTTGCTATTAGCCTAGAGCTTGACAACTTCAGGGATATGAACTGGGTACCTCTGAATGCAATCCGCCCATGGTCCATCTTTTGGTGTTTTGATGGTTCTGTTGCACTTCCATACTGCACTGTTACACTTGAATCCACTTCCAAAAGCTATTTGCCAAACCCTGTCCCCTTTTTTCATCCTCCCCTTTGCCTCAATGTAGCTCATCTCGTACCACAGCGATGAAGATGATGTGTTTCCAAACCTATGCAATGTCATCCTTGATGCCTCTACGTGCTCTGCTGAAAGTTGCAGGTTCTTTTGCAGTTCATCTATGACTGCTCGTCCACCAGCATGGATACAGAAGTGTTCAAACGCTTGCTTGAAGTCTGGAATATATGGCTTCCACTTGGGATTAAAGATTTTACGCCCAATGAGTGTGAGAAGAAATAGGAGTTGCTCAGATGCTGGAAGAACTAAAGGACCAATAGTGGTAATGTTAGATTTTAAAGCCTCTCCAGCAATAGCCATGAGATCTTTAGATAAAGATATCCCAACATTGCCTTCTTTGTCTTCTTCTTCGAACACGCATCGATAGGCTTTATCATCTGCACCTTTATGGGTTCGAACAACAAGCACAAGACGATACTTGGCACGCCACCTCTCTGAACGACGGTTCGACAAGAGGATTGCGGCGCCACCCATGCGGAAAAGACAGTTGGGAAGGAGCATGGCTCTTTCTTTTCCTTGGTAGTAGTTTGGAGTGATGATCTCAGTGCTGACAACAACTGCATTAGAATTAGGGTGTACTTGGAGAAGATCTCGAGCTAAATCAATGGAGATAAGCCCCGCACTGCACCCCATTCCTGAAAGATTAAAGCTCTTTATATTACTCCTCAGCTTATATTTGTTGATCACCATAGCAGACAAAGATGGCGTAGGAGAAAACAGACTGCAGTTGACAATAAGAATATCAATGTCTTTAGGTTTTAACCCCGTTTTCTTGAACAAAGAATCCATAGCTGAGAAGATAACAATCTCAGCCTCGCCTCTAGCAGCCTCCATGGTTGGAGTTGGAGGAATATAATGAATAGCAGGAGGTAAACAAGTCTCTTCACCAAGACCAGACCTTTCTAGAATCCTCATCTGAAACTCAACGCTCTTAGGGTTGTTGCTCAAGTTCAGCCTCGAGTGCTCCATGAAAGTAGCAAAAGGAACACGACAAGTGACAGGAGGTTTGTAGCATGCATAATCCACAAGGTAAATGCTTCTAGGCTTAGACATGAAGTAAACAGTGGCTACAAAGATAATAAAGAAACAAGAGCACAAGATTTGAACAAGATCAAAATGAAGGGAATTCCAGAGACTAACAATCTCAGCAGGGCCTAAACGAAGAACCTCAATAAGAACACCAGCCATGACAGGTATAAGAGTAAGTGTAAGAATATGATTGACGAGATATTGGTAGCCAAGCTTGACATACTTAAGCTTGACAGAGTTAGAGAAATGTGGCATTGTTGCAGTGGTGGAAATGAAGAAATTGAAAAAAGGTGGTGTTTGTGTGAGGGAGAGGAAAATGGGGGGTTAAATTTTTTTTTTAAAGGAGGAAGAAGAGGCGTGGGGGATTTAAAGAGGAAGGGGACCAAAGAGCAATGAAGGAGGGGGGCAGTCAGGCAGATGAGAGGATTAAATGAAGGGAGTCACGCCACTCAACGCTCACTTAACTCCCATTAATTTTTCCTAACTCCCCTTTATATCCAACATGTAACTAAATCCGGTAAAATTATCATAAAGGTCCCTGCATTAAGAGTCAGATTATATTTTACTCCCTCTATTCAAAAAATGGGAAAATTAATCCCTTTATGTTAAATCAAAGAACAATTTCATCAATTTGTACAGTTGAAAACTGAAATGGCTCACAGAATAACCATACAATAACATACAAGGAAAAGTTTTTAATAGTAGAAACAGATACAATTTTTTAACAGAAGGACTAATTTGCTCTTTGATCTAATGTATAAGACTAATTTGCCCATGTTTTGAGTAAAAAAGGTAAAATGTAATCGGACTCTTAGTACGGGGGCTTATATAGTAAATTTACCAACTAAATCCTTGCTTTCATCAATAAGCTCAATTTTCGTGCATCCGTCTTCTGTAATTTGGTGGCTTTTAATTCTTTTTCATTAATTAAGTAATCATGGGGATCACAATTAGATATCTGTTGGTCTCATGCTTCAACAGTATCATATATTTTTACAATCGATTGAAATAAAACTAAAAAAATGGAGAATACAGAGAAATTTTTATTTTTTTAAAAAATTAATATTGGATTTTTCTCTCCTTATATTTGGAGTATTTGTAACCCAATCACTTGATTACTTAATTTGATGATTAAGAAATTGGTTTATTTTCATATTTGTTTTTTTTAATACGATTAATTTTAATCCCTTGATTCAATCATTAATTAATCTATGACCTTTACTCCATCTTCAATATTTATATGTAATTTAAGGTTTTTTTTAACTGGTATAATAACACATTTAGTCCTTAATACTTACATATTCTATGATATTCTATGACCTTATTTGTCTTCGTCGCCGGATTTAGGTCACGAAGTATTACAATAAAATTTTAAACATTTACATCACATACAAACAAGCATACAATTATAAATACAAAAGAAAATCAAATCATATTCCATTTATAATAAATATACGCTTACGGGCCTTAAATCGAGCTTACAAGACCCTAAAAATAGTTTGAGAACATTCTGGGTTCAATTCGAAACAAAACAGAAAAATTAGGAAAAAGTTGAAAATTTTGAAAACTGGGGACACACAGCCGTGTGTCACAGCCCAGACCGTGTAGACATTTAAAGTCTAGACACACGCCCGTGTCCCAGCCCGTGTGCCTACCTGTGTGTGCATTCGATGTTAGGTCACACGGCCATGTTGTAGGCCGTGTGCTAGGCCATGTAAAACCTACACCTAAAGACAATAAGACACACAGCCGTGCGAGTGGGCCGTGTGTGTCACACGACCGTGTGACTACTGTGTCCCAGGCTGTGTGTAACGTATTTAACCCCTAAATCAAGCCATTGCATACACCATTCCTTGTGCAAAAAGACATACCATATCTAGATAATTTCCTAGGCATTCAAATCATCAATCACATGCCAAAATTTCATCCCTCCTATACTTAACCAATATGCCATTCAAAGGCACCTCAAACAAAGATTAATCATTCAAATACACAAGTTAAAAGAACATATGACCTTAACCATATTTTTCTACTCAAACATCCACCAAAATAACCAAATATAACCATTCTCACCAAGTTGCCATTGAACATAATATTTATCTATTCACATCAAGAATTACATACATCTAAAAGAGTCAAGCTCATCAAACATACTTATTTCATTCACAGACCATATACAAGCATTTGTTCCAAAGAAGCATAATTTAAAAGTTTACATGACATTCAATATAAGTAACCTTCAGTCAATTCAACTATAGACCAAAAGACATTGATTCAAACATTATCATCCTAGGTACATGCCAAGACACAAAAAGAAATACGTCACCAACATTGAGTTCGGGATTGACGTTGGATGCTGAGTCAATAGTCAAAATATAGATACCTAACCTGCATACAAAAGAATGATTAAATACTAAATAATTTCATAACCCAAAGAACTACATTTGTGACTAATAATCCATTAATTCAAATATCTAACTTGTAATAGTTATTACCACATAGTGTACCATAGGTTCCTCATGAACATTTCATATACAATTAAAGTTGTCTCTCATTTTACCAACCAACTTCAAGGGATCGGTTAAACATTATTAATATTGACCAACCTGTTATTGGCACCCGGTGCTTGACGGATAAACCGTAACAAAGTTTTACGCCCAGTGCTAGTCGGATAAACCAACATTAGATATGCCCTGCACTAGTCGAATAAATCAACAAAGATTTGTGCCCAACGCTAGTCAGATTAACTGACGATATTAATTGCGTGCCCAACATTAGTTGAATAAATCGACAAAGATTTGCGCCCAACGCTAGTCGGATAAACCGGCATTATTAACTAGCTGCCCAGCACTAGTCGAATAAATCGACAAAGATTTATGCCCAACGCTAGTTGGATAAACTGATGATATTAACTGTGTACCCAGCACTAGTCAAATAAATCAACAAATATTTACGCCTAGCGCTAGTCGGATAAACTGACGATATTAACTGTGTGCCCAGCACTAGTCAAATAAATCGACAAAGATTTGTGCCCAGCGCTAGTCGGATAAACTGACGATCACATACGTAATTAAAAAATCCAAAATTTCCTTATTTTATAATTCAATCATTTACAACAAATAACTATAAAAAAATCTTTGATCCAATCCATGATAATATATATATATACATACACAATTTAATAATTCTTCATTCAATCTGAAATAACCAAATTAGGTATAAGAATATAATTAAATAGCCATGTAACAGTTAAATTAATTAAACTACATAAATAAATAGAGTTCGAGTTCAAGGATTACGAACTTACCTCGACTGAAACAGTTACTAAAACGAAGTCGACAACTAATCCAAAACTTTAGCTTTTTTTCCTCGATTTAAATACAATAGTAGCATCTCTTGAACATAATAATATAATTTTATTTAATTAAACAATTCAAATAAATTTTAAATAATTAATTCAAGCTTATAACCCATTTTAGTATGAATTTATAAAATTATCCCAATATTTTTTCTTTTATGCAATTTAGTCGCTAAACTCATAACTTGCAAATTTATCAATTTTAGTTACCAAACATGCTAGCCGAATTTCTTAGGCTTTCTACCCTGCCCATTTTTATCAAGATTTCACATTAAATCCCATGAATTTTACTCTTTAAACAATTTAATACCTAACTTTCAGAATCACTAAAAATTCTTTAACAAAATATGTTTATTTAACAACCAAGCTTAATATTCTACCAAATAAATTTCAAAACACATTCAGAATCATTTATGACAGTCTCTAAACCTTTAATATTTTTACGAATTAATTCCGGGCTAACTAGATTAAGCTAATACGAACTCAAAAACATAAAAAACACTAAAATTGGGATAAAGTTACATACCATACAATGGAAATCAAACTTGACTAAAAGCTTACCCTATCTACGGCTTCATTAGGTTTTGCAAAAAAAAAAAAATATATAGGTTGAAGATGATGATATTTTACTTATCATCTTTTATTTTATTTTTAATTTACCTAATTATCAAATTAACCTTTAAAATTAAAACAAATTTCATCAAATGCCATGATCATCCACTATAGTTAAATTTGGTAAAATTACTACTTAAGGCCCTTGCTTCATGCTTTTTCACCCATTTAATACAAATAAGTCTATAGCTATTAACTTTTGCTGCTTTTATAATTTAGTCATTTTTTCTTTAATTAACTATTTAAACATTAAAATTTTCTTAACCAAATTTTAATAAAACCCTACTAACAAATAAAATATTTACGGGCTCGGTTTATAGAAACGAGGTTCCGATACCTAATTTTCTAGAACCACTTAACTTTAAAAATTTACCACTTGAACCTAATTATTCGTTTAAATAACATAAATTATCAAATCAAAATTTATTATAATACTATATTTGACACGTAAATATTGAATAACAATATTTACAAATTCACTCGTCAGATTTGTAGCTTCGAAACTATTGTTTCTAACACCACTGAAAAACGGGCTATTACATCCAAACTCAACGGTGGCAACTAAACCAATTAGGTCATCAATGAAATTAAAAAAAATATGAAAATGCCCTTATATCATTAAAATAAGTTATACTATTTAAGGGTAATTTAGTATTTTCCTTTAACAAAAACCAATTATAATATGCATATGAAGTTTGAACTCATGCCAATTAGATTAGAAAGCCTTAAATTTATTTCTCAACTAAAGCTTAAATTTGATGTATTTTATACATTTTGTTAATATGCACAAGTTATTATCTCCATTAGTTGTATATATATCTATACTTACTATTTGTTAAGTGTTTTACTGAGTTGGTGTCACCCTCAATCGGTTCACCAATTCACTAGAAAATTACGAAAATACCCTTTTATAATTAAAATGAGTTATACTATTTAAGGATATTTTAGTCTTTTCATTTGAACAAAAACCAATTAAAATAAAAATATGGTGGGATTTAACCTGTGCTAATTGAATTAGTAAAACCTTGAATTTACCACTTAACCAAAGCTTCATTTTGATATTTTTGTGATTTATCTGATGTATTTATATATTTAAATTTCGTTTTACTCACAATATAATCTATTTTTATTTTAATGTTGTAATAGCCCATTTGTGCCCGGGCTCATGTAAATAAAACAAACCAGAAAATAATAATAAAAACAAAAAAAATAAAATAAACCAAAAGTCCAGTTTATTTTACAGTCCGTTTACAAGCCCAAAATGGACTACTCAGACCCAATACCCATTACACCCAGTGGCCCCAGACCCAAACTTATGCGGCCCAAAAGGGCCCAACACTTAAACAGAAACAGAAGCCTAGGGTTTCTGAAACCCTAGGCGCCGCAAGCACCCAGCATAGCCCTTCGGTCACGCCGCAATCCGTGCACGAATAACGCTCCACCGCCGAGATTTGCGCCGTTCACCTGCAAAAGGAAAGAAAAACAATAGAAAATAGCAAGTAGCAGCAAAATAGGGTCCTATGTTTATTTCCTGATTTATTTTTGGGTTATAAAAACCCACTGTAATCTGTAAACTGACTACGTTTTTTTTTTACAAGAGCATATATACGAACACACAGTTGAAAGCTCAGAGAAGGTTTTTTTTTTTTCTTTCTTTTCGAAATAGCATACATACACATACAAAATTGTTTTTTTTAATATATATAAAATATATGTATAATAGTATAAAAAATACAAAAAAAAAGAGAATTTTTTTTACCTTTCAGAATTCTGGCCACCATGCGCGGTGGCCGGCGACGATGTCGGCAACAGCGTCGCAGCGGCGATCGGCCGGAGCCCTCGCTGGAGTCTGGCTGAAAATCGCCAGGGGGAGAGCAAAACAAAGAAAGCTCTCTGTTTTTTTTTTAACAGCAGGTAAAAATGAAATTTTTGGGCCTATTTTTTGCTTATATAGGCCCCTCATACGACGCCGTTTTGGGGGTCCCCTTTAAAGGCCAAAACGACGTCGTCCAGGAGCTAGGATCCGGGCGTTGACCCGATACCCGGGGAGGATCCGCGTGTTTTTATAAAAGGGGCAATTTGCCACTTTAGTCCCTCCGCAATTTTATTCTTTGTAATTTCGTCCGATTTAAATTTTCTTTTATTTTTTAATCTAGCCCAGAAAGTTTGCTTTTGTTTCTTCGATTTTTTAATTATTTTTATTTTCAATTTTATTCTTATTTTTAATTATTTTAGTATTATATATATTAAATTATTATTTATTATTTATATTAGGTTATTTTATTAAATTCAATATTATTCATATATCATATATTATTTTAAAATTTGCACATTAGTTATTATATTACACTTTTTATTTTGTATATTATGCATTATTATATAATATTATATATAACATTTAAATTATTTTATCCTTAATATTGAATGAAATTTTGTATATTGTATAAAATTTTATATTGTATATTGTTTATATTGTTTATTTTTAAATATATATATTTTTATGCATATATGTATTATGAATATATTTTTGTTTAAAGTTGTATATTATTTACTTATACTTGTTTTTATCATGTATTATTGTTTATATTTATATATATACTAAATTACTAAATTATACATTTATTATAAGTTATCCTTGATATTTTTCATATATTCTAAGTTTTTATATCATTTATTTAAAATATATTGTTTATACATATTAATCGTTTTAGAAATTATCATATTTTTTTTGTTATAATATTTATTCAGTGTTTAAATATATCATTCATTTATTTACTTTTATATTTGACCTTGTTTGTAGAGTTTAATGTTCATTTCTTAAATCTTTATCTTTCATATAGATTATTTTTTTTAATTGCTGCTGATTATTTTATATCTTGCATTTATTCATTTATGTTCTTTTATTGGCTTATTATTGCTTTAGTATAGTCCTTTTATTACATGTATCACTTACTATGCTACGTTGCTTTCCTTTTAATTGTCTATATTAGTATGAAATGTTAGTATATCATGTAATTTTATTAATTGCTTTTGGTATTTATGTTTTATGATGTATTAATGCGATATTTTTACTTGGATCACTGTTTAAAATAAAAATACATTTTACAAAATTACCATATTTTATCCAAAGGTTTTTCTTAAATAGGGCAATGTTTTGTATTTAGAAATTCGGGAAATAGTGCCCTAACGTGCTGGGTTTCATTTTCCGTTTGACTAAATTGTAGTGGCCAATTTTGGCCCAGATCAATTACAACAGAAAATGGCCCAAATTACAAACCCATTAACAGGCCCAAAACATTAAAATTTTTTAGGAAAATTTAGGGTTTCTAAAACCCTAAACTAGCCTAGCCGCCGCCCCTCTTTTGGCCACCGCCCCGCGCCATTCGACATCGGCCACATCGCGCCAAAGACCGCCAAGCTCTGCAAGCATTAAAGATGAAATAACTGAAACAATAAAAAAGAGGGGAAATCGCTTGTAAAAATGGCTATATAAGCCATTGAAAATCCTTTGTAAAGGGGCCAATTTTTGTTATCAATACCAAAGATAACATTTTTTTTCAAACACAAACAATAGATTTAAGCACAAGAAAGCATCGATTAAGCGTTAAAATAACACTAAAAATCAGAATAGAGGCTAAAGAGGTTTTTTTTTTTTATTTTCGAAGCTTTTTCTTTTCTTTTTTTCTCTTTTTCGACACATATATGCATGTATATTGTTATTATTTTTTAAAAATTTTATAAGACAAAAAAAAAATACAAAATTTTACCTTTTCTGGCCACCGTGCGGGTGGCCGGCGGCGGAGGCGGTAGCGATCGGTGCCAGACTCTCGCCGGATTCCCTAAGCCCTGCAGAGAAAACAAAAAAAAAAGATCAATTTTTTTTTTAAACAAGCAAGTGAAATGAAGTTTTTTTTTAGATTTTTTTTGCTTTAAATAGGCCCCCAAAACGACGTCGTTTTGGGCAGGCCTCTCAGGCACCAAAACGACGTCGTTTTGCCATCAGGATCCGCGTGTCGAACCGACCCGCCCAGGAGGATCCGCGTGTTTTCGCTTTTGGGGCTAATTGCCTATTTGGTCCTTCTGCATTTTTAGTTTTTTTAAATTAGATTTCCTATTATTTTTAATTTTACCCAGAAATTTTGCGCAGTTTTAAATTTAATCCCTATTTAAACGCTGCGTTTAATAACTCGGGTAAATTTCACTTTTCGCCCCTCTACGTCGCGCGTGTGCTATAATGTAGTCCTCCCCTTTCTTTTTATTTTCTAATCTACCCCTTTTCTTCTATTTTGATTCCAATTTGATCCTTTTTTTTTATTTAGTTACTTTGTTGTTAAATCATTTTTATTTTATTTTCTTTATTATTATTATTATCACTAATTATTATCATGCTTATTATTATTATTATATATTATTATTATTTTATATGTTGTTATTCTTCATTTTATTTATCCTTATTATTATCCTTATTATTATTATTATTTTCATTATTATTACTCCTTATTATTATCATTATTATTATTATTATTATTATTATTATTATTATTATTGTTATTATTATAAACTGGTTTATTTTTTATATTTTCAAGAGCATTATCATTTTCGATTAATGTTGTTGTAAACATATTATTATTGTTGCTTCAGTATTAACATATTTTGCTATTATATTCGTATTTCTTTTTTTTATTATTATTATTTTCATTATTTGTATTATTCTTTTTATTACCATTATATTAATGTAATATTACTGTTATTCCTTTTTATTTATTTACATATTACTTACCCTCATTTTATTTTTATCATCATTCTCATTATTATTATTATTATTTATTTCACATATTATTCATTCGTTTTCTCATTTCCTATTAACTTTTCTTATTTATTAAATGTTTTTAGCTTGCCTATTATCTTCTTTCTTTTTTAGCTTATTCGTTCTATTCATTTATTTCATTTTTGCCCTCTATGTTGCCACTCGCATTAACGCATTTCTTACTATTTTGCTACACGCATTCATATTGTAATTTGTTTTTACATTTTATTTTAAACTTGTGTTATATTAACTTTTACCCGATACAAAAATGATTCTTTTATAAAGGCAATATTTCGTATTTAGAAATTCGATAAATCGTGCCCTAACTTACTAGGTTTCGATTTTTTCTCGTTTAATCTAAATAACGGAATATCCTTTTAAATCGCAATAAGTTTTAAATAGATAAAAGCTTATTCTCGAGAATTCGAGATGTTGTGTCCTAACGTATTGGATATGACGTTTCGTTAACTTGAGATAAGATTTTCTAAATCAAGACAATATTCAGTATTTGGAAGTTCGAGAAATCGTACCCTAACTTACTGAGTTTCGATTCTTCTCGTTTACCCTAAATAATCGAATATCCTTTTAAAAAGGTTAAAATACACAAATTTTAAAAGGCAAGCTCGTTCTTAAAGAATTCAAGATGTCGTGTCCTAACTTACTAGATGTGACATTTTATTACTTCAAGACGAGAGGGTCTTTAACATCTGTTTCAATTTATTCAAGTTGTTTAACAAAAAGAGGGACCGTATTTTAAATTCTTTCAAGTTTTCAAAATTTCGACACTAAGACACAAATTAATCAACTAGGTACCAATTTTGGGCGTATCGAAGGTGCTAATCCTTCCTCGTGCGTAACCGACTCCCGAACCCATCTTTCTGATTTTCGTAGACCAAAATCGTTGTTTTGATAAATCAAACTGATTATTAAAAACAACCACTTTTCGAGGTGACTCGATCGCACCTCAGCAAAAAGGATTGGTGGCGACTCCCGTTTTTCATTTTCATTTTCAAAAATCCAAAGTCGACTCCATTTTTTTAAAAAATGGTTACGACAGCTTGACGACTCCGCTGGGGACCTCAGAGAGTCGAGCCGTAAAATTGATTTCTTTCAGTCTTGTTGTCGAAAATTGAAAATTTGATTTAAAAAAAATTACGACCCTATTATTGCATTTGTCCGTATTGTTAGTTACTGTAGTTTGAGTTTTGCATCATATTTGTATGACCTTCGGGTCACACCTTTTTAAGTGGGAGTGAGAAGCTACTCCTTCGTGAGGTTTTCACCTCCGTGCAGGATAGTGAATCGCTTTCGGGATACATCTGTACCTATGTCTTCGTGAGATTTTTATCTCCGTGCAGCCATTGGGAAATGTATTCCCCTGAACTGAACTCGGTCTATATGAGCCTATAATGGGTGAAGATCGAGGAATCTGCCAGTTCGGGTACCTCTCTTTAGAACCAAACCACATATAGTGAACCCTAAGAGCCCACCTTAGGTAGAGCCACGCCAAAACCTAGTAGTTACCCGAGTAGGTGCTTTATTTCTTACTTGCTGTGTGTGAAATACTGACTTGTTTTGTTTTATTTTGATTGAATGGCATTTTCATCACACTTAGTTCACTTTCGCGCATCATATTGCATAATCATCAGATTTTTACCCTATTAAGTGGGAGTAAGAAACTACGCCTTCGTGAGGTTTTCACCTTCGCTTGGGCTAGTGGATCACTTCCGGGATACATCCGTACCTATGTGCTTCGTGAGATTTTCATCTCCGCATGGCCATAGGGAAATGTATTCCCCTGAACCGAACTCGGTCCGTATGAGCCTATAATGGGTGAGGATCGAGGAATTTGCTGGTTCGGGTACCCTTACCTTAGAACCGAACCACATATAGTGAGCCCTAAGAACCTACCCTAGGTAGAATTGTACCAAACCCTAGTGTTCACCCAGATAGGTGTCATATTTTATTGATTATTTCTTCTGTACTGACGTATTTTGTTTTGTTCTGCTTTGATTACATTGCATTGCATCATTATAGAAATGAGGTGTTGATTAATATTCGATTGCTAAATAGAAGAGTTTGTCATAGAAGAGTTTAAATATTACTTTGAAGTTTGAAATTTTACGAGGTTGACATCAAAATACCCATAATTTTTGTGAGATTTTGAGCCTTATATAGCATACATTCTTTTTCTTGCTCACTTTATTGATTATGAGTATGTCAACACTGATTTGTTATTCTAGAACTTGCATCGATTATACATGTCGAGACCACATTTTTTTTTATTTGATACACAGAGATGATAAAGGCACCTAGGATTTAACCCACTTACTCCATAAAAAGCCTACCTTCATAATTAACCCCTAGTGAACCCCTTTTAATCCTAACAACCCTATTTATTGACATAACCGCTAATATTAACCCAGAACCCCTTTGTTTTTGTTATCACCATTCCTTTTGACTACCCTTATATCGAGATTTGATCTGATTAGTTGCCTAATTATGAATTTTAGTAGTTTATCCTTTATTATGTATTTAGTTGTTCTTAAAAAAAACGAAGTATATTCATTATTAGTTATGTGATTAAACGTGCTAATACATTTAAAATCCAAATATCAAAAAAAGAAGCTCGTATTATTAGTATTATTAGTTTTCAATTGATGTAATTATTATTATTAGTTCATTAGTTCTTAGTTAGGTAATTTGTCAATTCAATCTCGATTCTAACCCTCTAATTTAGCCTTATTCCACACCTTAAACCTAGCCCCGTTACAACCCTGTTAAAGACCTTTTTATTTGTGTTTCATCTCATATTTCAGTGGTGGAGATTTGATTTTCATGCAAGCCTATGGGATTAACTCTTCATGTTTGACTTTTGAGTGCCTAAATTCTGAACCTTAAACACTTTGAGTGATTTGAGTGAATCTTTTGTGAGGATGTCAATTCTTGTCGATTTCAAATTAAAGGTAATTATCTAGATAAGGGGAGACACCTATGTTTTCGAGCTACAAAATCTATGACTTATCTTTGTTTGAATTTTTAGGACACTTTGAATTGAATTATCCATGTATAAATTATCTATGAATTATGATGAGACACTATCAATGACTATTATGAATTATAGGAAGTTCGTTTTAATTGCAAGTTGAGAATTTTGCTTGAGGACAAGCAAAAGCAAAAGCTTAAGTGTGGGGGTATTTGATAAACCGAAATAGTAACATATTTTAGGCCCACATTTAGTATGCTTTTGGATGAATTATCCCTTGATTTATGTAAAAGGTTCTCTTAATCCTTTCTTTTCATGTCTTATACTCGTGAAAGCACCCAAGGATAAAAAGAACGAGAAACGGGCTCAAAACGGACAAAAGCGGACCAATGAGGAAATCGACATGGCTCGGACTTGGACCCACACGGCCGTGCCAAGTCAATCATCTAGAACACGGTCTAACCTCGACTCACACGGCCGTGTCTCATTAAAGAAATTCGAACACACCGCCACGATTTACACGGGCGTGTGCCATGGTCGTGCCCTCGTCGTGAGAAGAGCAATTTCGTTCGGAAAGGATACTTAGGAGAAAGAAACGATTTCAAAATCCTATAAATACACCCTAAGTGTGACTGAAACGGGGGCCCAAAGCCATCGTCTAGGGGCGTCGTGCTAGGCCAGAGAAGGCAGATTTGTGGGGATTCACTCAGGGATAGCCAGTTGATCCATCTCAAGAAGCCGGAATTCTACTCAAGACGGCGGATCTCTCCTTCAATTCCTTCAGGGGGTTTTAGGGATTTCTTATGTTTTGTTTTATCTTTTCTCTTGAGATGTTTTCTTTTATTATTATGAACTAAACCTTTGGATACCCGAAGGGGATGAAACCTATGATGAATCTTGTTATTTGACTTTTTGAATTATATGATAATAACTTAGTTTGTTCTTAATTGTGTGAACTTAATCCAAATCTAATGTGCTTAGGTGGAGGAGGAATAGACCTTGCCTAAGAGTATATCCAACAAAATTAAGCGGAGTTGATCGTACGCCTAGAAATAGGGTGACGAGATTTTGCCGGATTAGGGTGAAACCTAATATGGGAATCCATAGATCGATTTACTGCTATTCTAGGGGGTTATTATAAGAGAACGAGAGTTCCACTAATTAACCTAGGGTTAGACGTTATTCGCCTCGAGAGAGGGTTTAATATACGCTAGGGAGTCTTACGGATCAAACTAAGTAAATAAATCATATGGCTCAATGTTAGATAACAAGTGAAGTCTAGGTGGATTCTTCCTAGGGTATCGTCTAAATCAACTGAGTTTTTCCCAAGTCATTTTCCAAATTCATTCTTCTTTTTCTTAGAGTCTTTAGTTTAGTAGTTAATTAATTTAGATTAATAAACAACTTCACTTATTTTAGGCTAAATAATAAAAAGAAAGTTAGTATTAGTACTTTTAGTTCCTTTGGGTTCGACAATCCGGTCTTGCCTAAGCTATACTATTGTTCGATAGGTGCACTTGCCTCAATCGTTGTCAGAGTTAGTTTCCAGGTTCGATCATTCTTTTTATAAATTTTAAAGCTCTGATTCACAGCGATCACCAATCTTACAATGTCGACAGTCATCAAATCCCACTCTCGATGCAAAAAAAAAGATCACCGAAAAAGATTGAGACTCGTGAAGACTGGCATCTGTGCTTGTCGAACGTCTGGTAGGACCCTCACCAGGGCAACACATTTCTCATTGATTTATGGAATAGAGACAATTTTTCCCATGAAAGTCAAGATTCCTTCTATATAAGTTTTATCAGAGTCGAAGTCGGATGAAGCAGAATGGATCAAATCCTAACATGATTAACTAAACTTGATCGAAGAAGAAAGGCTAAAGGCCATCCTCATGGTCAAGTGTACCAAAAGCAAATGATACGGGCCTATAACAAGAAGGTTCGCCCTAGAAAATCCCATGAAGGAGGCTTAGTTTTGGAAAAGATCCTTCCCATACGAAATGACTTCAAAGAAAAGTAGATGCCAAACTGGGAAGGACCTTATGCAGCAGAGAAGGCCTATTCTGGGAAAGCATGAATATTGACCGAGATGGATGGCAAGGACTTGCCCAATCCGATGAATCCAGATTCAATAAAAAGTTTTCCAAATAAAAAAAACATAAAAAAAAAACAAAAACAACAACAACAAAACACAAAAAAGGAAAAGAAAGAAAAAAGAAAAAAAGGAGAGGCCAAGGCGAAAACCCACAAAGAGCGCTTTGAGACCAAAGGGAATTTGAGTTGAAAACCCGAAAAGGGCGGCTCAATTTTTGTTCGAAAGTGGGGCATACAGTAGTCTTGCTATACTTGAATTAACAGTGAAGAAGTATGCTACGTCTTGGGGCATCAACAAAGTACTCTGGATCCCCTAAACGCATATCGAGCTCAAAATAGTTCTCAAAAAGTTTGAACAGAGAAGCTCAGGCTGCGATATCTGGAGCACCTAGTTTCCATCTTACCCATTTTAAATTTGCTATCTTTGATTACTTTATTCGTTTCAAAATACACTCTCAATAAATTTTCTTCTTGATTGCACTTGCTATCTTTGCTTAACTTATTTGTTTCGAGCTATGCTCCTAACTAATTTCTTTCTTGTCCATTGTTATGATCTTTTTCAAGCATTTTGCATTGAAATAACGACTAGTGAAATAATAATACTTTCATAAAAGGAGTTTCGCATATTACTCTGGAAGCTTCTGAATAATACAAGAACTTGAAACAGGACTATTGTTTAAAACCCACCAAGTTTAGGGGATAGAAATATTGAGAGAATACGAGTCTAAATTGAGACCATTTCTTCGGATTGTTTATCAAAAATAGTGATTGATCAAAAGATTAGATATTGTGTTGGTGATACAACCTTGACGAAAGAGAGCAATATCAACTCAAGCGTGAGAGGGGAATCATTCTTAAGAAGAATGATATTCTGCATCCATACGAATATCATGAATACACATCTGGGTAGATTTCCCAATGAATGATCAGTTGATTGAACAAGTTACAGTCCTCTACCCCTGAGTTGTGATGGATTGAAAATGAAACAAGTTCTCTACCCTTGAAGGGCGGTGGGATTGATTGAAAAAAATACAAATCCTATACCCTTGAATGGCGGTAGGGAGGAATTGGAAAAGTTTTATCCCCCTGAATCATGGTAAGAGGGTTTGAAGATGGTACAAGCCCCAGGTCCTAGAGGTACCATGGTGAACTTTGAAGTTATAGTGGGGCAAACCGGTTGAGTGAAGTATGATCGTTTCTACAGGTTTTCTGTCAAAATACCAGCCGAGTAAGAAGGCAGCATAATACGTCAGGGATAAAGCCCTAATGAATAACAATGACACCTTTAACATTTGAAAAGGAATCATTTTCATAACATTTACGCATTCATATCATCCATAACACATGTAGTTAGGAGCATTTGAGTCATTCCGATCATAGCATCCTCATCATTTGCATAAGCATAAGCACATAAAACTAATTCTACAAGACAGGTTCCCCAGAGAACGGTGTAGCAACATTGAAAATTTCAGATTTTGTCCCCTAAAGATAGTAGTGGAGCAGATCGAAGATTGTAGTCTTATCTTCCTAAGATAGCAAGGAAGCAGACTGAAGATTGCAGATCTTGTCTCCCTAAGCAGTAGTGGAGCAGATCAGTTAAAGATTGCAGATCTTATCTCACTAAGCAGTAGTGAAATAGATCGAAAGCCACAATTCTTATCTCCTCGAAGTTCCAGTGGAGTAGGTTGAGGCTACAAATCCCTTCTCCCTGAGTTTACATTGAGGATCAATCCTTATTTCTTTGAAGTTTCAGTAGAGAAGATTGAGGTTACAAAGCCCTTCTCCCTGAATTCTTATCTCCTCGAAATTCCAGTGGAGTAGGTTGAGGCTACAAATCACTTCTCCCTGAGTTTACATTGAGGATCAATCCTTATTTCTTTGAAGTTTCAGTAGAGAAGATTGAGGTTACGAATCTCTTCTCCCTAAATTCTTATCTCCTCGAAGTTCCAGTGGAGTAGGTTGAGGCTACAAATCCATTCTCCCTGAGTTTACATTGAGGATCAATCATTATTTATTTGAAGTTTCAGCAGAGAAGATTGAGGTTATGAATCTCTTCTCTCTGAATTCTTATCTCCTCGAAGTTCCAGTGGAGTAGGTTGAGGCTACAAATCCTTTCTCCCTAAGTTTACATTGAGGATCAATCCTTATTTCTTTGAAGTTTCAGCAGAAAAGATTGAGGTTACGAATCTCTTCTCTCTGAATTCTTATCTCCTCGAAGTTCCAGTGAAGTAGGTTGAGGCTACAAATCCCTTCTCCCTGAGTTTACATTGAGGATCAATCCTTATTTCTTTAAAGTTTTAGTAGAGAAGATTGAGGTTACGAATCTCTTCTCCCTGAATTCTTATCTCCTCGAAGTTTTAGTGGAGTAGGTTGAGGCTACAAATCCCTTCTCCCTGAGTTTACATTGAGGATCAATCCTTATTTCTTTGAAGTTTCAGTAGAGAAGATTGAAGTTACGAATCTCTTCTCCCTGAATTCCTATCTCCTCGAAGTTCCAGTGGAGTAGGTTGAGGCTACAAATCCCTTCTCCCTGAGTTTACATTGAGGATCAATCCTTATTTCTTTAAAGTTTCAGCAAAGAAGATTGAGATTACGAATCTCTTCTCTCTGAATTCTTATCTCCTCAAAGTTTCGGTAGAGTAGGTTGAGGCTACAAATCCCTTCTCCCCGAGTTTACATTGAGGATCAATATTTATTTCTTTGAAGTTTCAGTAGAGAAGATTGAGGTTATGAATCTCTTCTCTCTGAATTCTCATCTCCTTGAAGTACCAGCGGAATAGGTCGAAGATACAAAGCCCTTCCCCTTGAGATTACATTGGAGCCACAAGTCTTATCTCCCTGAAGTTGCAGTGGAGCAGACTGAAGACAGTTAATCCTATCTCTCTGAAGTTGCAGTGGAGCGGATTAAAACGACAAACCTTATCTCCCTGAAGTTGCAGTGGAACAGATTGAAGCTATAAGATCATATCTTTCTGAAGTTGCAATAGAGCAGATCACACCAAACCCTATCTCTTTGAAGTTACAGATGAGTAGATTGAAGCACTAATTCCTCTACCCCTGAAGATGTAGAGGAATAGAATGAGGCTATTCGAAGAACAGAAGCACCAAAGAAGTCGAAGACTCGGCGAGACTAGGCAAAATTGGCCCTTTTGAAGTCTTTGCTCCATTCTCGTTGCACGACAATGATCAAAAAGGGGCAGCTGTAGTGGCCAATTTTGGCCCAGATCAATTACAACAGAAAATGGCCCAAATTATAAAACCATTAGCAGGCTCAAAACATTAAAAATTTTTAGGAAAATTTAGGGTTTCTAAAACCCTAAACTAGCCTAGCCGCCGCCCCTCTTCTGGCCACCGCCCTCTGCCATTCTGACACTGGCCATTGCACCCAGCACCGCCCAAGCCTGCAAGCATTAAAGATAAAATGACAGAAACAATAAAAAAGAGGAGAAATCGCTTGTAAAAATGGCTATATAAGCCATTGAAAATCCTTTGTAAAGGGGCCAATTTTTGTTATCAATACCAGAGATAACATTTTTTTCAAACACAAACAATAGATTTAAGCACAAGAAAGCATCGATTAAGCGTTAAACTAACACTAAAAATCATAACAGAGGCTAAAGAGGTTTTTTTTTTATATTTTCGAAGCTTTTTCTTTTCTTTTTTCTCTTTTTCGACACATATATGCATGTATATTGTTATTATTTTTTAAAAATTTTATAAGACAAAAAAAATACAAAATTTTACCTTTTCCGGCCATCGTGCGCGGTGACCGGGGACGGCACCGGCGGCAGAGGCGGCGGCGGTCGGTGCCGGACTCTCGCCGAATTCCCTAAGCCCTGCAGAGAAAACAAAAAAAAAGATCAGATTTTTTTTTAAACAAGCAGGTGAAATGAAGTTTTTTTGAGATTTTTTTTGCTTTAAATAGGCCCCCAAAACGACGTCGTTTTGGGCAGGCCTCTCAGGCACCAAAACGACGTCGTTTTGCCATCAGGATCCGCGTGTCGAACCGACCCGCCCAGGAGGATCCGCGTGTTTTCGCTTTTGGGGCAAATTGCCCATTTGGTCCTTCCACATTTTCAGTTTTTTTTTAAATTAGATTTCTTATTATTTTTAATTTTGCCCAAAAATTTTGCGCAGTTTTAAATTTAATCTCTATTTAAACGCTACGTTTAATAACTTGGGTAAATTTCACTTTTCGCCCCTCTACGTCGTGCGCGTGCTATAATGTAGTCCTCCCCTTTCTTTTTATTTTCGAATCTACCCCTTTTCTTTTATTTTGATTCCAATTTCATCCTTTTTTATTTAGTTACTTTGTTGTTAAATCATTTTTTTTAATTTTCTTTATTATTATTTTTATTATCACTAATTATTATCATGCTTATTATTATTATTATATATTATTATTTTATATGTTATTATTCTTCATTTTATTTATTATCCTTATTATTATTATCCTTATTATTATTATTTTCATTATTATTACTCCTTATTATTATTATTACTATCATTATTATTATTATTATTATTATTATTATTGTTGTTGTTATTATAAACTGGTTTATTTTTTATATTTTCAAGAGCATTATCATTTTCGATTAATGTTGTTGTAAACATATTATTATTGTTGCTTCAATATTAACATATTTTGCTATTATATTCGTATTTCTTTTTTTTTTATTATTATTATTTTCATTATTTGTATTATTCTTTTTATTACCATTATATTAATGTAATATTACTGTTATTCCTTTTTATTTATTTACATATTACTTACCCTCATTTTATTTTTATCATCATTCTCATTATTATTATTATTTATTTCACATATTATTCATTCATTTTCTCATTTCCTATTATTTTTTCTTATATATTAAATGTTTTTAGCTTGCCTATTATCTTCTTTCTTTTTTAGCTTATTCGTTCTATTCATTTATTTCATTTTTGCCCTCTATGTTGCCACTCGCATTAACGTATTTCTTACTATTTTGCTACACGCATTCATATTGTAATTTGTTTTTACATTTTATTTTAAACTTGTGTTATATTAACTTTTACCCGATACAAAAATGATTCTTTTATAAAGGCAATATTTCCTATTTAGAAATTCGATAAATCGTGCCCTAACTTACTAGGTTTCGATTTTTTCTCGTTTAATCTAAATAACGGAATATCCTTTTAAATCGCAATAAGTTTTAAATAGATAAAAGCTTATTCTCGAGAATTCGAGATGTTGTGTCCTAACGTATTGGATATGACGTTTCGTTAACTTGAGATAAGATTTTCTAAATCAAGACAATATTCGGTATTTAGAAGTTCGAGAAATCGTACCCTAACTTACTGAGTTTCGATTCTTCTCGTTTACCCTAAATAATCGAATATCCTTTTAAAAAGGTTAAAATACACGAATTTTAAAAGGCAAGCTCGTTCTTAAAGAATTCAAGATGTCGTGTCCTAACTTACTGGATGTGACATTTTATTACTTCAAGACGAGAGGGTCTTTAACATCTGTTTCAATTTATTCAAGTTGTTTAACAAAAAGAGGGATCATATTTTAAAATCTTTCAAGTTTTCAAAATTTTGACACTAAGACACAAATTAATCAACTAGGTACCAATTTTGGGCGTATCGAGGGTGCTAATCCTTCCTTGTGCGTAACCGACTCTCGAACTCATCTTTCTGATTTTCGTAGACCAAAATCGTTGTTTTGATAAATCAAACTGATTATTAAAAACAACCACTTTTCGACGTGACCCAATCACACCTCAGCAAAAAGGATTGGTGGCGACTCCCGTTTTTCATTTTCATTTTCAAAAATCCAAAGTCGACTCCATTTTTAAAAAAAATGGTTACGACATAAATAACTAAATATCCTTTTAATAAATTTTGTAAATCATGAGATGATTTTGGTCATGAGGGTTTAAAATATCATGTCCTAACGTGCTAGATGTGATGTTTGTATTCTTTCAGAATAAAAGAATCTCAAGCTCCAACTCAAATTGCTCAAGTTTTTAAAGAAATCATGTTTTTAAATCTTTTCAAATTTTCGACATTAGGACAATAATTAATCAATCCGGTACCAATTTTGGGCGTTACGAGGGTGCTAATCCTTCCTTGTACGTAACCGACTCTCGAACCCGTTTTCTCAAATTTCGTAGACCAAAATCAATGTTTTGAAATAAAACGTTTTATAAGGTGATCCGATCACACCTAAGCAAAAAGGGATTGGTGGCGACTCCCGTTTTCTTTTTTTTTAGTCGATCCCCGTTTTTTTCAAAAACTTAAAAATGGTTTCGACAAATATCATACATATTTCATGTGTTATTATAATTAATTAATTTCAAACCATATGTTTCATTATTTATTATGTGTTATTTTTAAACACACATTTGTATTCTAAATCCATAGTTTTTACACGTATATACGTACAATAAGATTTCTTATTTTATCATTAGAGTCAATCTAATTGTTAAAAAAAAAAATAAGTACCTAATCACCTAGTTATTGCTTTAAGTAGAAAAAAATTTAGTTATTTCTTTAAATTTGTTTTTGAATTACAAAATACTAAAACAGGAAATTTGGTGCCATTTTAATTTTCATTTTGGTAATTTAAATGAAAAAGGTTAACCCAGGTTTAGGATTAAATAGCTTCCATAATTTTGTCTAAAACGAAAAGGCAGAAATTCAAAAAATAAAAACACCAATATTGTACGGTTCTGTTTCTTTTAGTTTTCATATTTTCTACTTTTAAATATTTATTTTTCATTATTGGAAATAATGGTGCAACAATTTTATTTTATTTGGAATAATATGAAAATAAAGTAAAATAATTTTTGTAATATTCAAAATTTAGTTACTTTCGAATCTTTTTTTAATCTTCCATTAAGCAAGTTTTAATGAATAAAAGTTCTTTACTTCGTGATTAGGTAATCATTATACTCTTTGTAATTTGCTCTAAAGTGTCATTCTTGTTGCAAAAGAAACATTTGGACTTACATAAATTGTTGGGCTTCTTAGTATTCTTTCCATCCACTTTAAGCGAAACTGAAGTCTTAACCTTTTTTTTTTTTTTTTCTTTAAAGGAGGAAGCGATCGCCAGATTGAACTAGGCACCCCACCATTTAATATCAACTCATAAAATTATAACTCTTTCATGAGTTGTGTAAAGTTAAGCTCTCAAGTTCCTAAGTTATATGCAACTTCAAAGCCTGCAAAGTCTTTTAGACAAGGTTTTAACACCATCTTGATATGGGTGTTATGGTCCAGCTTAGCCCCCTTGTCTTTTACTTCCATAAAGAATCCTAGAAGAGTAAATATATGTTCTTTGACTAGAGTATCAAGCTTTTACTTAAAGTTTATCAAAGATTCTCGAGCCAAGATAACTTGACCTTCGAACATATCCTCCAGATTGCCCATGATCTCTCTAACAACTCTATTGCTTTCTTGTTGCTTTTGCAAAGTGCTACTAGCACTTGCAATAATATAACAAGGAGCTATTTCATTAGAGCTTTTCCAACAAGCTCTAGCTTCACGTTGGGACTCAGGGGGCATGCTTCATCAAACATAAACTTGTGGTTCATGTACTTGAGAACAATGTGCAAGTTTTGTTTCCATTCCTTATAATTGTTCATGTTCAGTTTGTTTTCAGTAAGAATATTGATAAGAGAAGTTAATGCTGTTTCAAATTGAAATATAAATTGTCGCATTAATTATCTTTAAGCAAGAATGTCATCAAATTTAGCAACATACAAGATACATTAACATGATGCATGCTTCTTACATTTAGCCTTGAAAAAAAAATGTAAACCGTTACCATGATAATTCTCAAACCCATTGAATTATGCCATCTTGGGGAAATCACAACAACTAGTAAAAACATGGATTTTATCCGGTTAATATGTGAATCTAAATTGCAAAACTCCACACAAATTAATAATAGTTTCACCTTAATAATTATTTAAACTTAAATAGAGTTTCGTGGGAAGTTATTTAATTAAAATAATCTTGCATATATAATCATTAAATCAACACCCATCATTATATATTCCCAATATGAGTCATAATGAGATAATCTTAACAAGAATTATACATGACTAGTTATCCTCTTAACTGAGGTTGTGGTCTTGTTTAAGGACCCTTCCCCAGTCAATATTTTAAAACATATGCAAAATTTTCAATTTGGTTTCAGGGATGATTAAATGCATAGATAATATCAAGTGGCATTCTTTCTAATCTAAATGACATGCTTATCATATAAGCATGGCATGTTTATCGATTTCATTAATCATTCAATCATACAAATATCAACAACATCTATCTAACAATTGAAAATAAAATCGACTCTGACCAACCAAAGGTTTTCATGGTTTTATTCTAAGAATAAGAAAAGAAAACAAGTAGATTACAAAGTTTACTCGAAAGAATTCTTTGGGTCATCAACTTCTCTGAATAGTTGATCATTCCATCATTCAGCCACACAAACTCATCTAATCTTTATCAAAGCTTGTTTCCATCATAAACCAAAAGTTTACAAAAAAAAAAAACAAATGGGAAAAGAACTCCTTAGGAGTCGACTTTTGGATTCCTAGAAACCTTAGAAGTGATTTTGAAAACTTTAACATATGGTTTCTTCAAAATCTATGATTCTTGAATTCAATCCCAGAACAAGTCCACCTTAGAGTCTTCCAGAAAAGTCAAGGCACACCTAATTCATAGAATCAGAAATAGTTTCAAATATGGCTCAAAGAATGAAACCCTAATTTTTTACTTTCAAGATTGGAAAGATGTTGAATTTTCATATCCCATTAATCTTGATCTTGTTTTTTTAAAATTGAACTTTTCCATGATGTCTAAAACTTCGATTGTATGAAAAATCAAAATTTTCACTTTAATTAAAAATGAAAATCTAGATCAAATACATACCTGACCAAAACCTGATGTTCCCCAGAGAGGGTGTCAACTTTCAATATTCTCTAATTACAATAAATTAAAAACCTACAAACTAATTACATATCCAAAAATAACATAAATACAACCATTCTAATTCTAGGAACCACAACCTTAGCAAAATTATATAATAATAGTTTTATAATTTACGCATCCATTCACACACAATTTATACATGCAATAGATTAAGAATGCCACTTTCTATTAATTTAATCACAAAAGAGAAAAAGAGATCAATTAAACCATCAGTTTATACTTGTAGCGACCTAAAATTTGCTTCGGGTGCTAATTGAGAAAATTATTGAAATTTGAAAACAGAGTTTCGATTTTATTAAAAAAGGGAGTCGCTACCGATCTTTTTTCTAGGTGTGATCGGACACCTAATAAATCCTCTTTTTTAAAAGAAAATTATTATTTGAACTTTCTTTAAAAAGGGCCAAGTTTTGGTCTACGTCAAAATTCCAGAGAAAAATAGGGTTTGGGAGTCGGTTACGCGCGAGGAAGGTATTAGCACCATCGCGACGCCCAAAATTGGTATCTCGTTAAACGCGTGGTCTTAATTTTCAAAAATACGAGTTCAATTTAATATTTAATCTCGATCTGATTAAAAAACGAGAATTTTTGAAAACACGAAAATTTTTGAAACACAAATTTTTTGAAAACACGAGACTTTTTGAAAACTCGAGAATTATTTGAAACCCGAGAATTTTTGAAAACACGAAAATTTTTGAAACACGAATTTTTTGAAAACACGAGAATTTTTGAAAACTCGAGAATTATTTGAAACCCGAGAATTTTTGAAAACACGAAAATTTTGAAACACGAGATTTTTTGAAAAAAGTCAGAATTTTTGAAAAATCGAGAATTTTTAGAAACCCGAGAATTTTTGAAAACACGAAAATTTTTGAAACTCGAGAAATTTTTGAAAACTCGAGAATTTTTTGAAACCCGAGAATTTTTGGAAAACGAAAATTTTTGTAAACACGAGAATTTTGATAAATTACATATTAACTTATTATACAATTTAAAGATGAAATTTTGATAATTTACAAATAACCACGAAAATAAACATTTTTATTTTTAAAAAACTCGAAAATTTTTGTATTTTTAGATTTTTCAAAAGGGCGTATCGTATTTAATACGAACTGGTGATATTCACCCAACATAGCAATGAGATCAACGATTTAGTGTCAAATCGATACGTTGCCTTATTTATTAAAATTATTCGAATAAAATAAAATAAAATTAAATTAAAAACATAAATACAAAACAAAAATATTCTTAAAAAATATCAATAATATCATCAACATACACGAATTATATTAAAAGTAGATAAAAAAAGAAATTACCAAAAAGTCTAAAATTACGGGCTTAAAGAACGGGATACACGACCCGGGTTTTTTTTTTCCTTTTTCTTCTTTTTTCTTTTTTCTTTTTTCTTCTTTTTTTTTTTGGGGGGCTGCTGCCTTGGGCCTGGGCGCTGGCTGCTTCTGACTGGGCTTGAGTGCTGCTGGGGCTGGGTGCTGCTGCTGGGCTTGGGCTGGCTGTTGGGTTGCTCTTTTTGGCCTACTTTCTTTTTTTATTTTTTTTGCTTGGGCTACCTCTTTTTTTTGGTTGTTTCTTTTTTTTTTATTGGGCCACTGGGATTTGGGCCTACTGGGCGTGGGTCACGCGGGTCGGGTTGGTTTGCTCGGGTCGGGTCGGGTCGACACGACTGTTTAAAAAAAATTTATTTTTTTCTTTCTTTTTTTCTTTTTTCCTTTTTCCTTTTTCCTTTTTCTTTCTTTTTTTCTTTTTCTTGTTCTTTCTTTTTCTTCTTCTTCTTCCTTCTTCTCCTAGCCCGCCGCCGCCGTGCTCGCCGTCTCCTCTGCCGGTGTGCGACGCCTTCTTCCTCTCCTTCTCTCTTCTCTTTTCTCTCTTTTTCTCTTCTTTTTCTCTCTTTTTTTCTTTTTCGTTGGTTATGGTTGCTTGAATGTTGGGGGCTCTTTTTTTGTTGAATGTCTCTATTTTATAGTGTGTTTCTTTGCCTTTTTTCCCATGCTTTTGCAGGTAGCAGTTGAGGAGGGAGTGGGAGGCCATGCCCTAGGCCGGTGGCCGGAAATCACGGAGGGTAGGTGCCCAAATCTCGTGATTCTGCCAGAAGGACCAAATCGCAAATGCAGTTAAATTTTTGGGGCCTAAGTGTAATTTAGAGAAATATTAGGGGTAAAAATGTAATTTTGGAAAAGTTAAGGGGTCAAAATGTAATTTTGGAAACGTTGAGGGGTTAAATGTAATTTTGGAAAATTTAAGGGGTTAAAATGTAATTTTAATTTTTTTATTTTTTCAAAAAAAATTTTAATTTTTTTTTAAAATTTGAAAATTAAACACATAGTTGGGCCGGACAAAATTTGGTGCTTACAATACTAATAGACATAACATGACCTAGGCTCTGACGTCAATTTTGGAAATGAAAAATGTTTTAGTTGAGACAACGAAATATTAAAAATTTTCATAAGATATATATAGTAATAAATCAAATAAAGTACATGTGTTTTCGAGCTTAGGGAGATGCTCAAAACGTAATTTGGCTTCTAAGAATGTGTTGGATTTGTCGAACGATTCAATTGGAGTTCAAATCCTTCAAGCTTTCAACCAAATAATATTTTCCGCTATTCTTGAACTCTCCGATACTTAGAGAGTGGGGTTTAATGCAAAGAGCCGAACACAAGATGAAAACCGAGACTACGCAAAGGGGTAAGTTAACTTCTTTTAAAGTGTGGCTCTAAAATCAAAATTTATTTTCCAAATTTGAATTATAATTGCGAATGAAATTGCAATTATAATCTCACAACTTTAAGCAAGATAAACTAGAAAAATATAATCTACTTGAGTTTAGGGAAAAACAACTCAAATAAAATTTCACTAAATTTTGACAGAGTTCTCCCTTAGCATGCATATATGTAATTCAACACTCCCTAGTCTCTATTTATACAGGAAAAATCACAAGATTTATATTTGAGCAAAGTGAGTATTTAATAGAAAATCGAGTCTTCTTAGGACTCCCAAACGAGTAAAAAGACAATGGCACCAATGAACAGAACTCCTTGTGTGCCACGGAACTCATGCCCAAAATGGGCATCTTAGACCAACTTGTATTAGATTTAATTATATGTGCTATCTAATCTTAATTTATATAAAAAAAAAAAGCTCATATAGTTATCCAACCCAATTATTTAGATTTTCAATTCATAAATAATTATTTTTAGTGTTAATTAATCAATTAAGTCAATTAAATAATTTACACAACTTAATTCTAATTCCATTAAAATAACAACGACTTTACCATAAATGAAACTATGCGTAAATTAATTTAATTACCCAATCAAAATATAATTACAATGACTAATTAATTTAATTTTCACTTTGGACGCAATATTTATTTAATTTCATACAATTAAATAATACTCCCAAAGAAATTAAATTAATTTCTAAGTTATTTCTTGTCTTCTCGAAAAACTATATTTACTGCAGATAATAATTCATGCAATCTATTTCTCATTTGTTATTTTCTTTCTTTTATTCGAACGGATCTTATTATATAGGAAAGAAGGTCATGACCTTCCTTTAAATTTTCATATTTTACCCTTAGATGGTCAAAATCTATTGGGACGTCGTGATCGCCTTAAATAATGATTGTGATCACCTTCAAATGTTTGTCTTCTATTCATTCGAACAGTTCTTATTATATATGAAAGGTCCATGACCTTCCTTTAAATTTTCATATTTTACGCCTAACTGGTCATTATGAACAATCTTAAATTTATTAAGACATCGTGAATCGTGACCTTCTTAAACAATGATTACGATCTCCTTCAAATGTTGACAAATTTCACCTCAATTTAGTTGCAAAAGTTGCGACTTTCCAAGGTTTGTGTAGCGACCTTGATTTGGATTCTTGCAATTTCCATGCCATGTTACATAAACTTACTTCATTAAAATCACAATTTTGTTGCTCAAGTCGCGACCTTCCCTTAAATTTCCATATGTCCCTTATTAACTGTCCCATATCCACGTGACCTCCTCTAAATGTTGGAAAATTCCACCTCAACTCCGCTTCAAAAGACATGACCTTCCAAGGTTTGTGTCGATCGCAACCTTCATCTGGATTCTTGCAATCTCCATACCAAGTTAGTAGCAACAAGGCAGGTGGCACGCTCCTATTGGGATTTGTGAGGTGACTCCAGTGGATGCACTCCTTATGTCCTGTAGGGGATTCAATCTCTATTCACTTTAGATAACTCGTTCATCTTTTCCTATGTCGAACTCAACAAAAAAGAAAGCTTTGATTCACGATTTAGTCCAAGTATATCCATTTTCCGTACTTAAATTTTTTATCTCAATTTCATACTTAAAAGTATCAATTTTCTCTATTTTAGTCCATTTTGTAACGACTGTTAAAAAAAATCTATTAAGCCACTCTGGCCAATGGAAAAGTGTAATATGACTTATTTTTGGCCAATTAAAAAATGCCACATGATAATTAGATTTATTTAAATTAAAAATATTAAATTAAAATTAAAAATAAAAAAAATTATAATATTAAATATTTAAATGTTAAGAAACACTGTCGACTTTGATTGACCGTTAACCGACCATTGATCAATGTTGACTAATTGTTGATCAATGTTGATCGACATTGACCTGCCATGTGACGTTATTAGAATACGCCACATATCCTATTTATTTTTTTAATATTATATATATTATATTAATTAAAATGTAAAAAAAATCATACATAATATATATAAAAAATTAATTTTTTTTAAAATTCTAAAATATATAATTTAAAATTTTAAAAAATCAAAATAATATTTAAAAATTGAAAATTGTTATAAAAATTTTAAAAGTATTTACATTTCAAGTAATTGCAAAAAAAAAAAAACTTGAAATTTAAATACTTTTTTAGAATTTTATAAAAAAAATCTTTTTAAACTTTTTAAAATATCTTTTACAGTTTTTTTATAATTTTTATATTTTTTTTACATTTTTGGAAAGTAAATTATTTCCAGAAATCAGGAGGTCTTTTCATCTTGAATTTGATCCGATTTAGTTTAACAATCCATTTTTATATATTTATTAAATATTTTTAAAAATATATATTTACATAATCAAATTTAAATAAAACTAATTTTTAATTATTTAATTTAAATTCAAGATCCAAAATAATAATTAAAAAAATATTTTATTCAAAGCCCAATCCAAGAGGCCACCATACCTATCGATAGGTCCATATGGTACTGAAACAACATAAAATAACTAAAAAAAAATAAATCCGAGTAGATAAATTCTATTTGATATTAAAAGGTAAAACTGCCACAAAACCTCATATATTATATCTTGGATTGCATTTTAGCCCTTATATTAAAAAGTGGGCAATGAGTGAGCAAAACAGCCTCTCCGTATTTTTTGTATAATGTACAATGATAAATTTAGTCCTCAACCTTTATACATTTATTCAATTTGACCCCTATTTTTTTATTGGAAGTAAATTAGAACTTTTTTAAACTCATAAGGCTAAAGAGTCAAAAAAAACCTTAGTAACAAATTTAAAAAAAAATTAAATCCTTTTAAAAATTATTAAAAAAATCTTAAAAATTATAAAAAAAATATAAAATTTTTATTAAAAATAACATTGAATTTTGAAAGAAAAATGGGGATTAGATTTAAAAAATATTAAAAGCATTCAAACATAAAGAGTAATGAGGTTGGGTAATTTCACCAACATTTGCATGTAACTGAATAAACCAAAATGAATTACCTGCAAATTTGATAACCTAATTGGTTTTGGTTTATAAGTTATGAGAATCAATCACATGTCTTTCACGTGTTTTGGGTGACAATTACTAAAGTTTCGTTTCCCTTTGTTGACTTACCTGCAAATGTATAACACTTTGTTTTTGAATGAATTTTTATTTTTTGTCTTCTTTTAAATCTAATCTCAATTTTTTCTTTAAAAAAATCAATTTTAATGATCCGTATTGTTATTTTTAATAAAAAAATTATAATCTTAGTATTTTTTTTATATTTTTTATATTTTTTGTTTATAATTTTTTATTTTTTAAAAATTAATTTTTAAATGTTTAAAAGGAGTTGATTGATTTCTTTTAATTTGTTACTAAGGCCTTTTTAAATGTTTAATTTGTTTATAATTTTTTTGGTCTAAGGCCTTTATAATATTTTCTTCTAATAAGGGTCAAATTGAATAAAAATATAAAGGTTGAGGACTAAATTTGTTATTATGTATTATATATAAAACACTAAAATAAAATTTTAATGGCACATTTTTAATGAAGGAGTTGTATTACTCACTCATCTAATGTACAAGGATCAATTTACTTAATTTTTTCAGTAAAAAGGTAAAATGCAATCTAAAGTATAGTAAAGAGATTTTGTCATACTTTTACTGATATTAAAATGACTATAGAAAATAAAATATAATAAAAGAAGGTCCAAGTAAACCTGGTCAGGGGTTGGGCCACCCGCCCAAGCTCACTCGAAAAATGGGAAGATTTGGATAAAAATATTAGACCCGAAAGATGGACTTGGATAAAATTTAAGATCTGTTTTCTATATGGGTTACACATTGGGCAAGATTTTTTTGGCTTGAGTTTGGCTCGGACCGACTCGAATATATTATGTTTTAAAAATATTATATTAATTATATGTTAAATAATAATTGTATATATATTTATTGTCGAAACCTTTTCTTTGAAAGTCGACTTTTTATTTAAAAATGAAAATGGGAGTCGCCACCAATCTTTTTTATGAGGTGTGATCGGATCGCCTCGTAATTCGATCGTTTTAATAAAATATTTGATTTACTTAAACAACGTTTTTCGGTCTTCAAAAATCCAGAAAAATGGGTTCTGGAGTCGGTTACGCACGAGGAAAGATTAGCACCCTCGTAGAGCCCAAAATTGGTACCTAGTTGATTACTTGATGTCTTAGTGTCGAGAATTGAAAATTCGAAAGGAATTTAAAATACGATCCCTCTTTATATTAATTTTTAATTAAAATTACTCGAATAAATCAAAATGTGTATAAAATGCCTTTTTATCTCGAAGTAACAAAATGTCACATCCCGTAAGTTAGGACACGGCACCTCGAATCCTTGAGAATAAGATTGCCTTTTATTATTATTATTATTTAAAATCTCATGTGTTTAAAATTTAAGATGAATGTTTGGTTATCTTGGTTCAAAGAGAAAGTCGAACCCGATAAGTTACGGCACGACCTCTCGAATCTCCAAATACAAAACATTGTCTTAATTAATTTTTTTTTTAAATTTCTTTTTACGTATCGAGCAAAAATTAACGTAACACTTAAAATGGTGTATATTTAATTTATTCGGGTATACTATAAAAACAGACGAATATGTTTAAATGTAACACTTGGCACGAATATTAACACAATATAAGATAATGGGTAAAAAAAAAAGATGATGTAACAAGTAGACAAATCAATAAAATGAAAATACTATACTAATGAATAATGATAATACACTATAATGACTATAAAATAAATAAATAAAAATTAACAATTTAATAATAATAATAATAGCAATAATTATACTAGTAACCATAAATAATAATAATAATGATAATAATAATAATAATAATAATAATAATAGTGATAATAACAATAATAAAAGCGAATGACGCGTAATAAGGTGGAAATGTAAACATTATAAAAATAAATTAAGGGCAAATAAATTATAAAGGAATAAATGAATAAATAAAATAATAAAAATAAAAAGTTGAAATTAAATAAATAAAGGATTCAATTGGAATTAAAATGAAATTAAGGGCATAAATTGTAAAAATAAGTAAATAGATAAATACGTAAATAAATAAAATGGGAATTATAAAAGATTGAATTTAAATAAACCGAGGGCTAAGTCAGAATTAGAATGGAATTAAAAGTATAAATGTAAATAAAATAAGTAAATAAAATACTAAACTAAAAATGAAAAAATATTAAAAATAAAATAAAATAATAAAAAAGAACTAAATGGTCAAAGGACCGAAATAAAAAAAAAAACTTTAATGGATAAATTTTAAAGAAAAAAAAGAAATAGGGCCTAAATAAAACGCGCGCAAAGGGACGAGGACTAAATGGGAAATTATTTCCAGTCCTCAAAGTGCGCCGTTTCATAAAGGACCGAAATGAAACGAAAACGAAATTACACGGTCAAATTTAAAAAGTAAAGAGATAGGACTATATTGAAACGCGCTGTAAAAGTGGAAGGACTGACCGCGCAAATATACCCTTTGTTGAAAACACGCGGATCCTCTAGAGCGGGTCGGGTCGGCACGCAGGTCAAGGGTGAAACGACGTCGTTTGGGGGCTATTGAAGCCAGCTCTAAACGGCGTCATTTCATAAGGCCTATAAAAGCTATTTTTTTTAAAAAAAAATCATTCTGCACTAGTTCTTTAAAAAAAAAAATTTGAGAGCTCTCTCTTTGCTCTCTCACCCCTCTGAGCTCCGGTTGTCGGGCCACCGTGGCTGCCACCGGTCGCCGACGACGGGGCCGCTGTCCACGGTGGTCGGAAAGTCCGAAAGTGGTTTTTTTTTACTTTTTTTTACTCCCCGAGCCCGAAACGTGCCATCTTTCATCGGAGATGGAGGTCCTCGGCCACTCACGATGGCGGGATACGAAAAGCTCGGTGAGTTTTCGGCTTTCCCTTATTTTTGTGTTCTTTTTTTTACTTTTAAATAATGAAATAGAATAACAAAGAAATATAAAAAGACTACATTTTCAGAAATTTTCTTGCTATTTTTCAATTTTTTTTATATCTTTCTCTGTAAAAAGATTACATTTTTCATCCGGCCTTTATAGCCGATTTTTACATATTATTTTATTGTTTTTGCTACTGTTGCTTGCGCGTGGTCTCTGCTACTTCTGTACTTCCTTTCTTTGCAGGTGGTGGTTGAGTCAACGGTGGCAGAGGGGTGTCAGACGACACGGGCGGCGCGATCGAGGAGGTTGCGGCACTGGAGGCTCACATGGGATTAGGGTTTCAATTTTTACTGAAACTGAGTTTAGTTTTTGGGCCAACGTGCCGCCTAGGGTTTTTTAGTTTGTAAATTGGACCTGTAACTTGTTGTAAATGGACTGTGGACTATTATTTTTTATATTTTTATTTTGTTTTTATTTTGTTTTTTTTGTTGGGCCCGGGCAAATTGGGCCTACTACATTTATATTTATATTAAATCACTGACCAAATAACAATTCAACCCATTACCGAGAACCTAAAAAAAACTTACCTAACTAAATAACCCAACTCAAAATATAAATTTTAAAAAATTATATTTAATATAATAAAATATTTACACCTTGTTTGGTTCAATATAATGACTATTCCATTACGACACGGTTCAAAACTCTACAGGAAAACAGTCGTTTGGTTGGTTGAATGCTCAAAATGTTGAATGGCGATTCCAGGCTCATTCTAAAAATCGCCGAATAGCCATTCAGGGGAGGAGGTGCCTAATTGGCTATTCCAACCTCTCCATGGAATGACTATCATTTTCCTTTCCGAAAATACCATTTCTTAGACTGAAATTTCTTAACGGTTTCAACTTTTTTTTTCTTTGGTCATTCGACAATCTTAAGCTCAAATCAACCTAAAAGGAAGCAAATCAACTTGAAGGCCAAATCAACTGGATTTTTTTGTAAGTTCAATTCAACTAGGGTTTGTTTTGCATTTTGATTGATTTTTTTTTTTTGTTTCTGATGATTTGTCCAAGGGGAATTGAAATGGATTCTGCAACTGTTCACAAGAAAATCGATTCATTCTTCGAGTCAACTCCTCCTCTCAAAGATTCCGCTAAAATCACAGACAAATTGAATCAGTTCATCCAATTTGATTCTCCTTCAGGTACAGTACCTCAAGCTAATCAATTCTGCATACGTTTTCCCCTACTGGATATTTGTTTGTATATGTATACCGTTTCGTATTTTTCAGGAGAAAGAAAGGAAGGAGGGTTGAGGAGCTGCTAAAACGATGCCCAAATCTTAAGAAAATTATTATTTTTAGGGTTATTTCAAATGCCAAGTCACATAAGGAATGCTAGGTATTGGCCAAATTCACCTCATCTATTATTCGACTCATGAGGAAATACATGCATGTATATGCAATTTGAATGAGTAAAGTTCTCTCAATTGAATTTCTAAACTCAAGTCTTGTATCAGTTGTGAATTATATGACGAGATATACTGAGTAGATTTTCTGAGAATGTAAATCCCAAACATCTTCACTTGTGTCATTTTTTATATAAAGTAAAATCCCCAATGTTCTTTTGGGTCCAAACTAGCTGTTTCTTTTAGTAATTGTGCTCTGGTTGGTTCTTCACTTGTGTTTTCGTCTTTTTTAGCCAACTTTTAACACACTACTCATTTAGCTTGAATTCTTGTGGAGCAGCTTAAATTGATCAATTAGAAATTTAAAGTTGGTTTTTAGGGACATCTGATGTTTATTGTTACTGCAGATTTTGTTAGAATTGAAGCTATCATCATTAAGAAAATTTAAATAGAGCATAAATATGTTTTGATTTAATGGGTTGATATTTGGTTAGTTTTGTTTCATTAAAAGCCTTAAATGAGATAAAAGCATCACTTGGATGGAGAGTTGTATTGCATGGATCGGGGACGATCCTTGTGGTGATGGTGATTTACCGCCCAGTGCGGTGTAACATGTTCGACTCAAGGAGACTATAGAGTTGTTCTTGAATCTGTATGCATCATATACGCTATGCATTCTGTTTTTGCTTAATATGCTTATTAGTGAAAGGGATGTGTCTTTGCTTCACAAATACCATCTAATGAACAATGCAAATGCCTTTTGCTATTGATTCTTGTTCTATATTTCATTCCAACTTGTATTTATATCTTATGTTACGGTTTGGGGGGAAGATGCCGAAATGAATACCGCTCTGCCATGATTGAATTCTAATGCCTTTGTTTATCTAATGAACAATGCAAATGTATTTCACCATTGATTCAACATTCTATGTTTCATTCACATTTATGTTATATCTTGCATTACGGATTGGGGAAAGATGCCAAGGTGAATCTTTGTTTCGCCATGATTGAATTCAAACACTTTTTGGTTTTTCATTCTATGTGTTCTTTTTTTTTTCAATTTGTATCTTATCTCATTTTAGAGGCTACTTGAAAGATATTCAAGTGACTACTTTTCTGCCTTGATTCACTATTGTATGTTATTACATTTGGCTTGTATTGACCACGACCTTGAATTGTTATTATTACTATTTTCTTTTATAGGGAAGTGTATGCAGTATCCATCGTTGGTCCTTTTCCTATTGTTGTAACTAATTTATTGGATTTAACAAGATTGTGAGTTCACTCTTTCTCATGTAGTAAGCTAAAATATTTGTTTCTCGGATGTGAAAAGAAACATGTTCTTTTTTTTCTTGATTTGTGCTTCAAATGGTAATCAGATCCCTTGTTAACACGAACTTGTAGATTACAAGATCAAGTCGATGCCCATAAATTCATTTTGGAGATTTTAGCATGGCTATTGGAACCGGGCGGACCTCTTTGGTTGGACCGTAAATCGCCAATATCTTTGGTTTGACAAAGGGGTTGAGCGGCTTTTAAGCGAACCACTCGAGACCGATTGAACAAAGATAAAGAAGCTGGTTGAATCGATTGCTTGAACCAGTTTTATAATTTTTTAAATAATTTTGTTAAATTTTTATGAATTTTTAATAATTCATTTAATTAAAACCCGGACAGTGGTCGAGCAGGAAAAAAAGTTAGTCCGATTAGTTTAACCACTAGTCCTATTTTTAAATCCATGGTTTTTAGGAGTTAGAATGTTGCATGTACTTGAGTGTTATTTCGTGCTTTTGATCCATAGAACATGCAGATGAGATTGGCATAAAATTTAGAAAAAAAAACCCTCAATAACTCAAAAGCTTGATGCAAGCATGGAGTCTTTTTTATAACATCCCCATAATCTTCTCACATGCATCTATCACCTAGCTATGCCTGATGCATATTTGCATGCCTGTATAAGTTCATGTATTGGAAAATTTATAGAGCATTCTCTATATTGGGTATAGTTTTTAGTTATAGTATGTATTTAGTATTTAAAGATAAAGATATACACTGATTCTATATGTAAAAGTAGGTTTCTCAACTTCCCACTGAAAAAGAGACAGTTTATGGAGCATTGGACAAATGGGTAGCTTGGGAGACTGAGTTTCCATTGATTGCAACTGCAAAAGTTTTACAAATTTTCAAGAAGATGAGCCAATGGTTGCATGTTATTCAAGTATATTCAATCTATTGGTATTCTTGCTTTGTATTTTCCAGCTTCTAAAATACATTCATTGATGTAGGGAAGCTTTATATGTTCAATAATTTTCCATTAATATATATCATATTAAAATAGCCTTGTATTATCATATTTGATTCTATAGAATACTCTCGGTCAGTATTTTAAAGGAACATTAATGCTATTCTTGGTGAATAGATACTTTCAATCAATATTCTTTATGAAGTTTGGCACATGTAAAAATGAAGTTGCATGAGAGTTTGTGATTACAAATATTAAATCTATAATATTCATTTTTACTTTTACATGAGATTCTTATATTATACACGTCTAGCAGCATAAATAAATTAATGAAAATACTTTAAAATATATATATACAACATAACAATTTTATTAGTTCTTTTGCTGTATTTCAACATCTATTTGTGAGTAAAAATATTTGAGACAAGATATTCTTTAAATTACTCTTTTAAATTATTCTTTAAGTAACATATAGATTATGATATATATGTTAAATTATTTGTTTTGCTAATAATATTCTAACACATTAAATATGCATTATATTTTAAAAATAATAAAGTAGGTTGTATATTATTTTTTTGTAATATTATATATTATTTTTATTAATTCATATTTTAATAATTGTTATATTAAGAATATTATTAAATTATATATTATTATTGTTAAATTATGTTTAATAATAAATTATTAAAATAGGATTGAATTATGTATTATTGTTTTTATTAAATTATATTTAATAATAATCCTATTAAAATTTAATAACAATAATCATCCTTTTAACAAAATTTCTGCTAAGGGCACTCTGGTCATTTCAGCTTCTTTTCTTATGCTATTACAACTTTATTCCATTCAACCAAACACAAGAATACTATTACAATTCTATTCCATTCCATTCAACCAAACAATTGAATTGCTATTACAGTTCTATTCTATTACAACTCTATTCCATTACACTGAACCAAACGTGGCCTTATTATATTTATTTGTGTTTTTTAATATAATAAAATATTTATTATATTTATAGTAGTGTTTTTAATATAAATACTTTTTAATGGGTTAGAAAACTTTTATTTTAATATTTTTTAATGCATTTATTGTATTATATTTTTTTAAAAATATATAAATAAAACTAATCTAAAAAATTTAAATATGAACTGACTAAGTCAGACCAAACTTAAACTTAAAAAATTGATCCAAATATCTCGCATAAGCTCGATCTAGAACTAAATTTTAAAAATTCAAGAACCTCTTTGAATCTAAAACCTCAAATTCATTTCCAATTTCATAGTCTCAAAACCCATTTCTTTTTCTTTGGGCTTCATACTAAACCAGTTTATAATTAATTCACAATAAATTTTCGATATTCTTTTCAAGTGAGAGGAATGGGAAGACGAGAATGACATAAAATTTGAGTTTCCCAAATACTTGTCGAGTTCAAGAAATTTGTACTAAAATTAGATTATATTTTACCTTTTTTATTTAAAAAATAAATAAATAGTTTTTATATGATAGATTAAAAAATAAATTAATCCTTTATATTAAAATTTTTAATTCATTAGTACTATTAAAAACTTGTGTAACTGATAGAATAACCAGACAGTGACATGTAGCGTGCCACATATACCTCATGCTAATGTATTGAGACCAATTTTTAACAGTTCACTCTTTGATCTAACTTACAAAAACTAATTTATCAATTTTTTAAATAAAAAGACAAAATATAACCTGACTTTTAGTACAAAAATTTTCACGATACTTTTTACCAAATTTTGATAGATCAAAAGCAACTACTTACTTTATACTCCCTATTGCTTTTCCCCTTTATTATTCTTTATGCTACTGCACCCAGTGTCTACAACTAAGAATATCTTTGATTTAAATCTACTATCACTTATTCATGTCTTTTAGAGACGTTGATTGTTGGTGAAGATTGCAATTCCTTTCCTTTCTTACGAATTAATTCTTGTCTGTTAACAGCTTTGGTCTTACAAACACAGCCATTGAGAAAGTATTCAACCCTGAAATAAAATGTTTAACCTTAATCCCTTTGGTATTAAATTGAGTTTTTAATCATATATTGCAACACTTTTCTCGTTATCAAATACGATACGACTTAATTTAATTGTCTAAATATGTTTTAATTACCATAATATTGGTTACGATATCTTTCAGCACAGCAATAAAAATTTTGGTTATCAGAACTATTATGTAATGATAATATATTGATTGGAAGAAATTTTTTTCACGGATGTAAATTTATATGCTAAATCTTTTACATAACATTATTATAATGATTGCCAAATATTATCTTGCAATGACATTACAATGTCGCGACAAGAAAAGACCAATAATATCACGGCGAGATGAGGAATCTCGTCATCTCGATGAGGCCAAAACAATAAGTGACATCGCGACATTGAGTGGCCTGACATCATGATGTGACAAATTATTTGGCGACGTCTCGACGTCAATCCTAAAATTTGAATTTGTTACATTTTGGTCTTAATTCAATCTCGGACTAGTATTAGAGCTTTCATATGCTCGTATAAAATCTAGGAATGTTTACTTATCATATTGTTTGTTTATAATGTTTGCATTTGGATGTTAAATGGTTTGAATTAACTTTATTTTGATCGTAGTTGTTTCGGCAACGAATGTGACACCTTGTAACTCAGACCCAATGATCAGGTCAGGTATAGGGTGTTACATTGCATATATGTTTTATGGAAGAAAAAAAAAAGCAATCCCTTAACAAAATGTATTTATCTATTTTTAACAAAAAAAAAAAAGAAAAGATTGACGCCTGAGTAATCATTTTAACTAACACTTATTATCAGTGTTGTTTTATTGAAGAAAAAAAATCAATCTCTTTAATAGAAGCAACAATCATTTAAATTTACCAAACGACCTGTGTCATTGTTATCAAAGCATATTCATATATTGAACACTGATGAAGAAAACACCCAGAGTTCTTGAAGAACACTGCCAATATTTCAATATTAATTCAATGAATGAATATCTGAGTACACTTCTCATACTAAATTTTCATTGCAATTACCTTTTAATAATCTTTCCAATATATTAAATTGGAATATGATATCTCAAAAATGTTATGATTTGTGTATAAACTATTTTTTAGCTCACCAAATTGTTGCTCTTTGGTACCATAAGTTTCATCCTCTTTGGTTCTTACTGATCACGTTTCCTCTGATTTCTCTTGTTCTTTTTTAATATTGTTTGACCGGGAGGGACGACTGGGGACTTGGCTTTTATTTGTCAAAGAAATTTTAGGTGTCGGCCACATTCGCAAACTGAATGAAAGTTCAGCTGCAATTGGCATAATTTAGCAATGTTTAGATGACACCAAGTGTCCTTAAATGTATTAAAGGGTTTTATGGAAGTGTTTATATTAACTGTTAGATTGTATTTTGTTTATTTTATTCAAGAAAATAAATAAATTAGTTTATGTACGTTAAATTACATAGTAAACTGATTTTTTTATTAAAAATTCCATCGATTTCTACTATTAAAAACTGGTTCTTGTGTGCCAATACGGTATACACGTAACATGTCACATATCACTGTTTAATTATTCCATCAATCACATCAGAAAAAATTAATATGTTCTTTGAACTAACGTTTATAGAGTAATTTGTTCACTTTTTAAATAAAAAAATAAAATATAATTAAACTCCATAATATTTCTACCAAAATTTTATGCTTTAAAAAATGCAGCTAAATTTAATATCTAATTATTGGTTGATGTAAGTAAATATTTCATCGTAATGTTATCACCCAATACGCTCAAAAGTCCTCCCATTTCCATCGCTTAATGTGCAATAGAAAAATCTTTCATCCGATTTTCTCTCTCCCGTACGTAAAAGGTGATGATAATGAGGCTAAGATCCAAATACATGGAACTGACAAGCGCAGAATTTCACCTGCTAAATCATTATTCGAGTATACAAGTCAAAGCATCAACTAACCAAGTTGCTCTCTCTCTGGGTGCTTCACAGAATGAATTTCAGCTTTGGGAATTTTCATATCAATCGTGTCAAAAGTACCAGGATTCTATAACCTCAAAATGTTGAAAAAAATAAAAACGAAAAAACCATACATCATGCATGTACTTTAAGTTAAAATCATAGGTCCTAAGGTCCTCGAATCATGATCAAATGTTTGGGGTTTATCCTTATCACTTCCCTCACTGTGCTTTTATCATATTAATCAGCTTCAGTCATGGCTTGTCTCAGGGGAGGGTCCCCACTGCCTTAATAACACGCGTGCGCCCGCAGATAAGGTCACATTTTTGTCATTCTCCATTTTCATCTTCAACCCTGGCCACTATTATCATATGGTATCCTCAATAATAAACCCAAACTCTTTTTCTTATACCAAATTACCAAGTCTTATGGCTTTTTATTATTTCTTTTTTCTAAAGTATCCCATAAATTTTGGGGTCCTCAATACTTAAGATGGTACCACTACTTACTAGTCGGTGGGGTTTTGAGTGTTTTGGGCATATGCACCATTAACAGATCATATCAATCAACTCAAATTGTAAAAGATAAACAACACACTATATACCTTAAAGCATGAATTCCCATCTCTCTGAAATTACAAACTACAAAAGCTCTACTCCATCAATTATTGATTCTCATGCTCTTCTTTTGGATCCTATTCTTTTCTCAACTTCTTTTCAATCTATTCATAGCCTTGACCCCTATAGCTCAACTACTATGGACAATTTTGAGGTCCTATCATCAACCTCCTAAAATCATAGGTAATTTTAAAGATGGCAAGGTACAGTTTTTTTTTTTTTTTACCTCCATCACTTTATTTCACTGAAAATAATTTTGTATAAAAATATTTTTCATATTCTTATAAGTTTTCTTGAAATCATTTTCTAAATTTGCTCCTAATGAAACAGACACAATATAAATATATTTATTACAAAATATTATATTTACATTTTCTTTTGACAATCAAAATTTATTTTATAATAAGATAATATTCTATAATAATTAGCATCATAAATAAACTTAATAATATACAATGTTTAATTAAAACTTAATTTAAATTACATATACGAGAGTTGATAGTGACACATTTGAGTTGGAAGTGATAAATGAAGCTAAACATGGTTTAAATGAATACTCATATTTGTATAATTAAAATATTCATATTTTATATTATATGTTTGCTTTGATGTATCAAGCTTTTGATATAACAACATTTAAGATAAATTTTTATTTATATTTCCTAAGCCATTTGGTGAAAATAATTATTGAAAATTTTGTTAAACATTTTCAATGCATTTCAAAGACTTGTAAAAATACTCAAAAACATATTTTAAATATGTTTTAATTTAATTTATCTAAATATTTTTGAGTCAATCCAAAATGTTTTCAAGTGTTTTAAACTCATTTTATACAAGTTTTGGGAAGTTGTATCAATACTTGGAGAAAGTTCTACTGATAGAAGCAAGTCAAAGAGCACCCCAAGCATTCCTCCAGACTTCTACTGATACAAGTCACTTCTACCCATGCGAGTACATATCTACCTATACAAACCCACTTCTATCCCTACATTTTGTGAGTTGTATTGACACAAGTCTGTCTGCAATGCTTCCAACGGTTAGAAACTATCCCCAACAGCTATAAACGATCACAAAATTTCCCCTTGTCATATATACACATCAAGATACAAGAGATGAACATCAAGCTCATCATATACATATACATTTAAACTATGTAATATCACTATATACATATCAATTTCATAATCAAGCTCAACATCCACTAATTTCCATTCAACTAAACCATTGTACCTCAATATGGTGCCCAAATTATACCAATTCAATTTGTACAAATCTAACCTATATTATATAACATTCAACCATTTACAATTCATTCAATTCCATAGTATTTACTTCATACCATTAGTCAATTGCTACCTATAGCCAATATCTATTTCACATATAGATATTTCATAGCATCACACATTACCATATTAAAGGCTACAAGTATAACTTGTACTAATATTGTCTCACAACATAACCATTCAATACTACATATTTGTCTATGTCTATTATATATTTAATAATTTTCAATTTAATCCTTTTGATGCCAAAAACATTATATAGTAACAATTAAACTATAAAGCAAAACAATATAATACAAATATATCATCAATTAATAAAGTAAGTCCCATATGAACTTATCTAGAAAAATAACAAGCAATTAAGGTGTTAGGGACTAATATGCAATTTTTCTTTTTTCTCGATTATCTTTCGATTAGCTCAAAGCTCGATCTTTTAACAATTTATTTATATTTATCAATTTCAAACATCTTAAAGCAGACTATTGTAATCATATATTAATTCAATTTAAATTTTCAGATTCTCCTAAACTTTTGCATTCTATTCAATTTAGTCCCTAAAACTTAAACAACCATAACTTACAAATATGAGCTCCGATTTTTAATCTAATTTCAATTACATCCTTATACAACCCTCTATTATCTATAATTTCATAAATTAAACATCAGTTTCGAATTTTTCACACTTTAGTCCCTATATTCAAAAATTAACAATTAAACTTTACAAACTAGTCCTTTTTCATTTCTAAGCTTAAAAGCTAACATTTTAACACCAAAACTTCAAGCATTCATCAATGACAACATTTTTAAACTTTAATAGTTTTGAAAAATAATATATGGGTTAGCTAAATCGAGCTACAACGATCTCAAAAACATAAAAATTACGAGAAACAGGCTCCGAAATCCTTACCATGCACTTGGCCGAACCTTGGAAGCTTAGAACAATGGCTTCTTATGTTCTTTGTTTTTGGTTTCGGTGGAAGAAGCAAAAATGACGAACCACCTCTTTCTTTCTTTTTTTCCTTTCATTTGTTTTATTATTTTATTTACTTTATTTTAATTAAAATTTTATTATAAAATATAAACAATTCACACCTACCGTCGACTATCAAAATAAATTTGGTGTAATTGTCCTTTTAGGCCTTTGTTTAATTACTAATTAAGTCTTTTAACAAATAACAATCTATAGCGATTAACTTTTACTATTTTTTACGATTTGGTCATTGTACCTTAATTAACTATCCAACTGACAAAATTAAGGGACCAAAATTTAATTAAACTTTATATTAACCTTGTAAATATTAAATAATAATATTTATAGTCTTAAACATTGAAAATGGGGTTCCAGAACCAAATTTTTTAATACCACTGACTTTAAGATCATTACACTTGTACCTTAATTAACTATCAATTAAGCAAAAATTACTAGACCAAATTTTAATATATTTTTATTCTAGCCTCGTAAATATTAATATTTAATATTGAAGGACACGGTTTACGGAAATGACATTTCAGAATCGTAATTTTCGACACCACTGGAAATCGGGTCGTTACAGTATAGGCTTTAGGTATACTTGTATAGGACTTTTGACATGTTCATATTGCATTTTTTGTATTTCTGCAATTTTGTCTCAAGACATGTTCTTAAAGTCATGAGACATCTGTCTTAAAAATGACCATTTGGTAATTTTGTTCTTGAAGTCTCGAGAGTTGAGGGAAATGTCTCGAGACATCTGGCCTTGAGCAGTTTCTGAGTGCATTTTTAAATTCCTAGGAGCATATAAGGGTGTATGATACTTATGTATATACTTGGGGGGAATATCTTAGTTTGAATTTTTCAATAAAAATAAAATTACTTTGTACCTCATTGATCTTTCTTGAAAATCATTAGACTTTTCAAGAAAATATGATGCTTAAATATATATATTTGATTTCTTGAAATTAAGGTTGGAAGATCTTTTGAACAACTTTGCTTTATCTACTAAACTTTGTTGAAAATGTTCAAGATGATAATAAAAAATGCTTTTATCTTGTTTTGAACCTTTGATGGCCATTTTACAAAATATAAAGTTCTTAAACTCTTTATTTAAGTTATGATTACCCCATTGCCTTAAATTGTGTATAAGGTACTTGAACATGCTTTAGGAACATGCTTAGGCTTAGAATTAACCTTTAGAACTAGTTTTAGAACTAGACTTAGGACTTAGGATTTAGGACTCCTCATTGGTATCTAACTATTACTTGATATATCCTGGGATACATTTGCAATGACATATTTTGTGCTTTAAATTAAAAATATGGTTTGTACTAATGTCATAATCACCTCCCTCACATCACACTCACATTGGTATCCATCGTTTGCTCACTTTGCTTTATTATTGATTAGATGACATTGTCATCCCTCATTGTAACATCCTGGAAAGGGCCTATGCATTTTTGGTTTAATTGTACGAAGTAACATGTTTTATGTACTAAGAATAAATTTTGAACATTTTTGGAAACCTGAAAATGGATGGAAATGATTTGGAAATGATTCAAAATAGGAAAGTGCACATTTCTAGAAACTTGGAAATGTAAGAAAATGTCAAGTTTACAGAGCCGAACGAAAATTTTTGGAAACTTAGAAATGACTTAGAAATGTCGAGTTTTAAAGTTTAAAAGAGGAAATTAAGGCAAGGTGGCCTTAAAAGAAAAAAAGTTTGTGAAATTTGACACACAAACAAGCTTGGAAAAGTGGCTCAAGATGCCACTTATGGCCTCTGGAAATGGCGCCACATGCAAGGTGTTGGGCCTGGGTTCGAGTCACTTGGGAAGCAAATAAAAGAAGTTTTATTTTTGCTTCCAGAAGCTCTGAGGTGGACGGCACAAGCCTTCTAGAAAGGAGGAGTTTTATTCTCTTTAATATTCGATTAATAAGGTGATAAATAAGGGATTTAATTTGGATTATTTTTGAAGAGATAATAAAGGATTATTCTCTAATTATTTTAAATTAAGAGATAAAGCTATCAAATAAAGAAGAGTGGTGGCCAAGTAAGGGATTCTGAGGAGTAGTTTCGGCTATAAAAGGAAGGAAATAGGGCTACTCATCAATTTTTCTTCCTCCTCCTCTCTCTGCCGAATTTCTGAGTGCTCTCTTCTCTTCTCTTCTCTTTTTCTTTTGTCAAGCCGAATCTATAGTCCACCATTGCCAAAATTCTCAAGTTTCTTTTCCTTATTTTCGTGGAAACCAAATACCCCAAGAGAACCTCTAGTCGACTTCTCCATTAAATCCCAAAAGCCGAAACTTTATCATCTAGTCATCAAGGCCGATTCTTTAAGGGGCTTTTAACAAGGGTGCTACCGATTTCTTAAAAAGGGTAAGATCCAAAGTTTGGTTTCAATTCTTTTATATTTTAAACCTATCTAAAATTTAGGGACTAATCTCTATTATGGATTTTGGCCGAGTTATGGAAGGGTGTTTTAAGGATTTAAGAAATTGTCAACTACAAGAAGGTATCCTGAACTTCTAAGATCTAAGGTAAGTTATGAATACCATTCGCCATAAGCTATATTATTATGATTTAATGTTAGATTGGATCTAACATGGGTACATAGGGATTTCGGACAATAATAAAGAAGCAAGGATCCAATTTGGGATTTAAGATTTGGAAGGTAAGAACAAAGGTAAATTCGGCCAAGGCCTATTTTAGTAGTAGATCTATTATTATGTGTTTTAAGCCGAAAACTAACCAATTCAAGGGATTTAGTGACTAGCCGATTTCAAAGGGGAAAAATACGAGTTTCTGGGTGTAACACCCCAAACCCGGCCCATTCGTTACGACCGAATTTGAGATGCCACTGCGGAAAAACGTTTGAAGACTGATTTCACTTTTGGGAAAAACATTAAAAATTTTGTCATTTGAAAACCAGGTCCAATTAAAAATTCTAAATAATATAAGCTTGATAAAAATATCCAAATTAAAAGCACTTCCAAATAATAATTTAATGGTCGTCTAGCTTAAACATAATAAAAATGCTCAAATAGAAATACTTAAATACTTTAACTGGGCCTTATTACAATAAATAATTAAACAAAAGTTCTTAGTAATAAATGAATAAAATAAAGAAGATGTCTTCTGCATGGGCCACCTCGTATCCACTCCAACCCGGTCCAATCACCACGAATCATCTGCGATGTTTAATAAAAATTGGGTGAGTCATATGGACTCGGTGTGTAATTAGTCCTTTGAATTCCACCCACATGTTAACCACATATTAACTCATATATCGGATATCAATTATCAAATTCACATGTTATCACATTCGGGCTTGGCCCATATTCATATCACATTCATCTAATAGGGTAGTTAACCACATAATTTCCACATACCGGGCTTAGCCCATTTCCACATTAATCCACATATCATATTGGGCTTGGCCCATTTCCACATATGTTCACATACGAAATCATGCAATTATGAAGCCTAACCCAAACCTAGGGTCCATCCGCTACTGCACTTCTTATCAAACCTACCACACACCGGGGATTATCAAATCACCCCCTCCTTTTTCACTCCAAAGGCAATCATCGCCGCCCACGTGCAATTAAGCACAATAGTCTACAACGCGACCTCAGTCAGCGCCAATCCACGATGTAGCCGTAGCTAACACCAAAACCACGATGGGACACATAGTCACTCATCAACCACGATATGGCACATAGCCGATATCAACCACGATGAGGCACATAGCCACTCATCAAGCCACGCGAACTAAATCGCAATTAATCCACAACGTGACCTCAGTCAACGTCAATCCACGATGTAGCTCAAGGCTAACATCAAACCACGTACTCGAAGTACACCCGTACCTTCTTTCATATCATATCCCACCCATGCACATGCCACATAAAATAATGATACAATGTAATGATGCATGAGCATGTTCATCAAGCATATTATCACATATTCATATTAATAATCACATATCATCAGGTTTGGTACTTACCGGATTATCGACATACCCCTTGAGGGTATCCTTATCACAATTTCCACTGCACTAGTTAGCACATTCATAACACATACACATTTCACATACATATCATATACCCAAAAAACGGTGGGTTAATCACACACCTGATCACTTGGAGAACTATGCTTTCGAGCATCGATGCTATCACTAGGCGATACTACGGCTATTTGCCTACTTTCTTGTTCGACGATTTGGTCCACACCCCGGTGGCCAATCCCTAACTGTCGAGACAGATCTCTTCTTAAACTTCGGGATAGGGACCTTCCCTTTCCCTTCTTGAATGGTATTCGCCTCCATCAACACACTTAATCAGAACAATCGATTTAATCATCAATATACGAATTCTTAACCAAATATCCACAACTTATCATACTTACCGAAAGGATCTTGAAATCCGAAAAGCTTGATCTAATGCTTAGATCCTTAATCCCTACATTTGATCAATCACCTACTACTTTAATAAAAAGCCATTCGCCATAAATCCAAATCCTAGTAGGATTAGTATACTTAAACTTACCTTGTTGCCGTTTGACTTAAGAATCAAGTCTTGAAATCTCTCGCTATACTCTTTCTTGCATTCGCCAAGCATTGAATCAATTAACTTGGTTAGTTTTCGACTTTTGAATAATTAATGAACACATATATTTACCAAACATGGCCTTGGCCGAATACTATAGACACTTACCTTGTGGATTTTAAATCCCAAACTCACCGAATAACTAGGGAACACGTGGCCTATGGTGTACCTTCTGGAAAAGAACTTCTCCTTCCTTGTAGTCGACACTTAGTAAATCCCGAAAGATCTCTTCAAAGTTTCGGCAATAAGATATTAATGGGGTTAGTCCTAGATTTGGCAAATCTTAAGAAAAAGGATGAAACCGAATGAGATCTTACCCTTACTTGAAGAAATCGATTGCACCTTCACTTCAACCTTCAGAGATTCGGCTATGGCTAGATGATGATCCTCACAACTTTCGACTTTTGGAGGATTAGAAAGAAAAGAGAAGGAAGAATACAGATGGAGGATTCGGCTAGATCACAAGGTATTTCGGCTTGGCAAAAATAAAAGAAGAAGAAGATTTGGTGAAGAGAATTCGGCAGAGGCTTTCAAAGAACAGAAAATAATGTAGAATGGCCTCTCTTTTCCTTTTATAGCCGAAATTATCATCTAAGGAGTCCCTTACTTGGCCACCACTCCTCTATCTGATAACTTTATCCTTTAATTATCATAAATAAAAGAGTTTAAATCCAACATTTATCTCTTCAAAATAATCCAATTTAAAAAAATTCTTTATTTATCACCCTTTTAATCGAATATTTATGAAAATAAAACACCTCCTTTCTAGAAGCATGTGTTGTCCACCTCGATTTTCCGGAAGCAAAAATAAAACCTCCTTTATTTGCTTCCCAAGTGACTCGAACTCAGGCCCATTCCTCTTGCATATGGCGCCATTTCCATAGGCCCTAAGTGGCATCTTTGCACCACTTTTCCAAGCCTGCTTGTGTGTCAAATTTCACAAACTTTTTCTTTTAAGGCCACCTTGCCTTAATTTCCCCTTTTAAACCTTAAAACTCGTCATTTCTAGGTCATTTCTAAGTTTCCAAAAATTTTCGATCGGCTCAGTAAACTTGACATTTCCTTACATTTCCAAGTTTCCAAAAATGTTCACTTTCCATTTTCCTTACATTTCCTAGTTTCCAAAAATGTTCACCTTCCATTTTTAAACTTAACATTTCCATACATTTTCAAAGTTTCAAAAATGTTCATTTCTAACTTATTTTCACTCATTTCTGGTTTCCAAAAATATTCAAAATTTATTCATAATACTTAAAACATGTCACTTCATACAATTAAACCGAAAATGCATAGGCCTTATTTTAGGATGTTACAGTTCTACCCCCCTTAAAGATAATTTCGTCCTCGAAATTACTTATTAACGAGTAATCGTACATCTTAACTCACCACACTACGCTTATGCTGCGCACTCTGATCTTAATAAAACCATCATACTTCCTAGGCACAATTTTTAAGTTCACAACCAGGGTTTCAAGCATTTTACTAGCAACACAAGAATGAATTATCTCTAAAGCAATAAGTAATATTCCAAAACAAGGAACTTACCCGCTATCACATCCTTGGTTGCCTCGCATCCAAACCTTCAGCTCCTCTGTCGGGTGTTCCACGACCTTGGCTTCGAGCCCTATCCATCACTTGAGGACATTTCTTAACCAAATGAGCCTTAGATCCACACCGGAAACATTCCTTACTATTTCCCCAACATTCTCCTGTGTGAGTTCTCCCACACCGAGCACAGGAACGATTCTGATTCTCAAAAAGCGCACAGTGTGCACGTCATGCAATTCTCGATCCTTGGTCTTTTCTGAACATCTTCAAACGATGCTGACGGTCCAAAACTTCTCTTATTCCCGTTCCTTTCCTTATCTCAGTTTTCTCTTATAGTCTTCTTAACTTCTTCAGCGATCCGAGCTTTCTCCACTAGAATGGCGAAATCCCTTTCTCTCTGTCATGAGCAATCAACCCTCGTAGCTCATCACGCAACCCATCTTCGAATCGGACACACCTTTCGTAGTCGGTGGCTATGATCCCCTTGGCATACCGACTTAACCGCACAAATTCAGACTTCATACTCTGCATCGACTTACTTCCTTGTACCAAGTTTAGAAACGCCTTCCTTTGCGAGTCTAAATAACTAGCTCCAACATACTTCCCTTCGAACTTAACCTTAAAATAATTCTAATTCAACCGATCTGCCGGGACACCTTGTTTGTGGTGAGCCACCATCGATAAGCCGTCTCGAGCAACGAGACATCGCTTTCGACTTTTCCTCATCAAGATATCCAAATCGTCCATTATTCTTTCGATCGCTTCCAACCAATACTCCGCTACGTTCGAGCTACTCCAGATACTCCTCTAAAAACTTCAGCCCCGTTGGACCTAAGTCTTTCCGATACCGACTTCCGAGCTCCACTTCTCATGCTAGCTCCTGCCACACGTTCTAGTACTCGCAACATAGCTCGCGACAATCGCTTCATCTTCTCCTATCGGATCTTGATCCTCCGTGCCCATGGGCGTGGCAACACATCATTTTTCGACCCATGGCCGGACTCCTACCGGGTTCCGATCATCGCCATTCTACCTCTACCACGTCCCCTAGAACTCATTTCTAACGTCGTGACTTATCTGATTAAAAAGTTTTATGCATCAGAATTTTGTTCCACTTATTAACCGCGAACAATTTTATGAAGTAAAGTATTTAGAAGTAGTTCTTTCGATTACACAAAGGTTCGGGATTCAAGTTCACTACTCTAACTCGTGGAGTCACATTCACATTCATAAGCAGAGACACATTCATTTCTCCATGAAGTCACATTCATTCACAACATCATTCACTACACTTTTATGGCCATTCCATCCATTTCCCTACCTGTGGGTAATTTCGTCATTTTCCCTACTGAGGGTATTTTGGTAATAAATCGGGGTCAATTCGAAAATATTTTTCAAATTAAAGGTATTTCAGATTATAAAATCTCAGGTTATTTTGTTTTCCAAATCAGAGGTGTTGCAAAAATTTTTGTAAATCGAGGTTATTTTGGTAATTTTGGAAGTCGAAGCGATTAAAGTAAATTTTCCAAATCGGGGTATCTTGTTATTTGTAAAAGCAGAAGTTTTGATATCTTTGTAAAGTAGAAATATTGTAGCAAACGTCGAGGTATTTTTGAAAATCTTAAGAACTAGGGTATTTTAGTAATTTACAATACTGAGGGCATTTTTGTAATTTTGTAAATCGGAGATATTTTGGAAAAATTTTCACAATAATCTTTTACTACAATTAAAAGGGTAATTTAGGGATTTTAAAACTAGGGTTTTTATCATGGCTAGTCCCTTTCGGGTTTTAATTATCGGGTTTAGCAGTGAATAAGTCCTCTTGGTTAGGGTGAACCAGTAGCTACGCACTGGTAGGATTCGAGTAAAGAGGAGGTGAGTCGCTAGGACCGCTTAAATACCAAGCTCTTCATGAATCCACTCCTAGACATGCGCACAACAGTTGCCACACCCTAGCTCTCGGCGACTTACTTTGAGTTTGTTTAATAGTCCTTAAGTCTTATGCATGTGTTTGAGTGCACTAGCCCTAGGGTTCAATAGCCCTAATATTCTAATCTACGAGCCCAAATAAGCCCATAATGATTCACATAAACAAGTCACTTCAATAATTAGAAGTACTTACAGTGGACTTCGTAGCCGAGATACAGTGCCATGCCGAATAACACGAAAAATAATTCATAAAACCCATATTTTCGAAAAAGCCCATTTAAAAAAATGTTTTGGACCCAAAACCCTCAAAGTCGAGTTTTGAACCAGGCTCGATACCAATCAGAACACCCCAAACCGGCCCATTCGTTCTGACCGAATTTGAAATGCCATCATGAAAAACGTTTGAAGACTCGATTTCACTTTTGGGAAAAACATTAAAAATTTTGTCATTTGAAAACCATGTCCAATTAAAAATTCTAAATAATATAAGCTTGATAAAAATATCCAAATTAAAACTTTATTATAAGCTTTTAAAATATAAGTTGCCAAAATTAAAAGCACTTCCAAATAATAATTTAATGGTCGTCTAGCTTAAACATAATAAAAATGTTCAATCACTTTAATGGGCCTTATTACAATAAACACTTAATCAAAATACTGAAAATATAACTACTTAATTAATTAAAATATCTTTCTGCATGGAAATCTACTTCTGCATGGCCACCTTTGTATCCACTCCAACCCGATCCAAAAATCACGATCACCTGCGATGTTTAATAAAAATTGGGTGAGTCATACAGACTCAGTGTGTGATTAACCCACCGTTTTCCGGGTATATGATATGTATGTGAAATGTGTATGTATTATGAATGTGCTAACTAGTGCAGTGGAAATTGTGATAAGGATACCCTCAAGGGGTATGTCGGTAATCCGGTAAGTACCAAACCTGATGATATGTGATTATTAATATGAATATGTGATAATATGCTTGATGAACATGCTCATGCATCATTACATTGTATCATTATTTTATGTGGCATGTGCATGGGTTGGGATATGAAAGAAGGTACGGGTGTACATCGAGTGCACGTGGTTTGATGTTAGCCTTGAGCTACATCATGGATTGGCGTTGGATCGAGGTCACGTTGTGGATTAATTGCGATTTAGTTCGCGTGGCTTGATGAGTGGCTATGTGCCTCATCGTGATTGATATCGGCTATGTGCCATATCGTGGTTGATGAGTGACTATGTGTCCCATCGTGGTTTTGGTGTTAGCTACGGCTACATCGTGGATTGGCGCTAACTGAGGTCGCGTTGTGGACTATTGTGCTTAATTGCACGTGGACGACGGTGATTGCCTTTGGAGTGAAAAGGAGGGGGTGATTTGATAATCCTCGTGTGTGGTAAATTTGGATAAGGGGGTGTGTAGCGGATGGACCCTAGGTTTGGGTTGGGCTTCATAATTGCATGATTTCGTATGTGAACATATGTGGAAATAGGCCAAGCCCAATATGATATGTGGATTAATGTGGAAATGGGCAAAGCCCAAAGATATGAATGTGGATCGTGTGGAAATGGGCTAAGCCCGGTATGTGGAAATTATGTGGTTAACTACCCTATTAGATGAATGTGATATGAATATGGGCCAAGCCCGAATGTGATAACATGTGAATTTGATAATTGATATCCGATATATGAGTTAATATGTGGTTAACATGTGGGTGGAATTTAGTGGACTAATTACACATCGAGTCGTATGACTCACCCAATTTTTATTAAACATCGCAGTGATCGTGATTTTTGGACCGGGTTGGAGTGGATACAAAGGTGGCCATGCGATGTGATTTCCATGCAGAAAGATATTTTAATTAATTAAGTTGTTATATTTTCAGTATTTTGATTAAGTGTTTATTGTAATAAGGCCCATTAAAGTGATTGAACATTTTTATTATGTTTAAGCTAGACGACCATTAAATTATCATTTGGAAGTGCTTTTAATTTTGGCAACTTATATTTTAAAAGCTTATAATAAAGTTTTAATTTGGATATTTTTATCAAGCTTATATTATTTAGAATTTTTAATTGGACATGGTTTTCAAATGACAAAATTTTTAATATTTTTCCCAAAAGTGAAATCAGTCTTCAAACATTTTTTCGCAGTGGCATTTCAAATTCGGTCGTAACGAATGGGCCGGGTTTGGGGTGTTACACTGGGATTTTATTAAATCAGCAAATCGACACCAAGGAACTTGAGATCTAAGGCGCAGATCGATTTGGGATTTCAAAGTGAAGTGGTTAAGCAAATCAGTGTGTGTACCCACACTACTTCTTAATATGTTTCATGGCCTGTTTTATTAAAATATGTGATATTAAGAATATGAAAGTGGCTAGGGTACCATGTTATGGTACTAAGTACTGTGCACGTTTCCTACTTCTACAAAGAATATGAAAAAGGTCATTAGTAACATGAGAATATGATAAGAATGTGAACTCTGGCATATTTATGCATATCATTATTATATGGGGCATATGGGTTTGTTTGAAAGGGGAAGTGAATGTGGTGACTTAAGACCACGAACACGGTGACCTAAGACCGTGATATCCGAAAGTGGTGACCTAAGACCACGATGTCTGAAAGTGGTGACCTAAGACCACGATGAGAACCGAACGTGGTGACCTAAGACCACGAACGCGGTGACCTAAGACCGCAATTTGGAGTGTAGCGGAAGGAGGGTCGACTTAGTAGTCCCCACGGTGTGCGAGTTGGTACGGGGAGTGTAGCGGATGGACAATTAGGTTTGGGTTTGGGAATGCATCATAATTTGTATGCTATGATATGAATGCGTAACATTTGTATGCCTGATTCTATTTTGATTTAGTGTTTGTGTACACATTGAGTCTGTTTGACTCACCCCGTTGTGGGACCATGTTTCAGGTGATGAACAGTGATGGACCGGGACGGCAGAACTTGTGGTGGCCATGCTCAACATGAAGTTTTCATTTTATGAACTACTATTTTTATTTAAGTACTTGAATAACTTGGAAATTATTTGATGTAATAAGGCCATAAGGCCATAGTTGAATGGTTTTCCATTTATTTCTATTTATTATGATTATGAGTTTTACCTATTAAAGTTTAAGTAAACTTTTTAATATAAAGAATTGAATTCGTGTTCAACACAAGCCCAACCCAAACAATGTTTTTTTTCAAAATCGCACAAGTTTTCTCTAGGTAACGAAAGAATTTTGAAACCGGTTTACTTGAGGAACATACCAAATCTGGGCAAATCTCGTGGGCCGGGTTTGGGGTGTTTCACTCATGCTTTATAGAATTGTCATTTAAGCATGATGATATTATGTGATGATTAGTATAGTTGTTGAATGAACTTAACCTCATTTGCTCATATAGTTTTTCTCATTCAATGAAGTCTACCTTGTATGAATTTCTTCTTATGCTCTTCATAATTGGTATCATTGTAGCTTTGATGAGCTTTTGATATCCATTTTTGACACCATGGTACTTTTCATGCCTTATTTCATTCATTAATAATTGGTATCTAGAAAGCAGGATAAAATCATTAGGATATGCATCTAACAATGGGAAGTACTAGAAACAAAAATTGTATGAGAACTTATTGAATTATCCTAGACATGCAATTCTTTGATTCTTGATTCATGCCTTGTTCACATTTCTTGTTAACAATTGGTATTTTTGTAACTGCACGTTTTCAGTAAAATTGGAACAGTGGTTTTGGGACCACAAATCAGAATTCAAAAAAAATTATTATTATTATTTTATGTTCTACTGTATGATATAAATACAGTATAAAAATTTCGCTAAGAAATTTTACCGTTTACATACCTAATTTGATGAAAAGGACTAAATTGCATTAAGTGCAAAAGTTGAGTTCTAATAGCTAAAGGTATTAAATAGCTATAGAATTTTAAATTGGAGGTCCTTATATAGTAAATATACCATTAAAATGCTTAGTGGTTAAGCATGAATAGTCATCATTGAAAATTTCATGAAACATTAAGGTTAATTTTGGAAATTATCAATAAGTGATATTAAATAAAATAAAAAAAATCTATTATCATCATCTACCACCAAATAAAAAAAATAGAAAACCTAGCCATGGAAGCTTGAGATATTAGAAAGCTCGTTTTGCTTAATTAGGTATGTATTCTTGTCCCGTTTTTGATGATTTATATGTTTATGATATCGTAGTAACTTAATTTAGCGGTCTCGGGGATAAATTTGCAAAATTGATAAAGTATTAGGGTTTTTCCATTAATGAGTATGCTTGAATTTTGAAGCTTTATGATAAAAACATGAAAGGTTGTTGTTAGATAAACAACTTTTGTAAAGAGAATTTTGATGAAATTATCAATTAGGGATTAAATTGAAAAAGATGATAAATTTATAGTAAAATTGTGAAATTGTGAATTATGTGGGCTGCTATTAATATGTATAAAAATTGACTAGGCTTGAGTAAAAGATTAAATTGCATGAAAGTCATTTTCCGAGCCTAATGACTAAATTGTAATAAATTAAAAGTATAGGGGCAAAATAGTAATTTTGCCAAAAAATGTGTGTTGGAGTAAATTGAATATGAATTTTATTGAATTGAGTTAAATTCATTCGTATAGATCTGGTTAGACCTAGTATGGAGTTAGATCGAGGCAAAGGAAAAAGATCGGATTAGTCGCCTTCGCATCTACATAAACTCATCAAGGTAAGTTCGTGTAATTAAATTGTACATTAATATGTGTTAAATTGAATTATTGTTTGTGAATTGTACAATTTCCATGAATAAATACCGGTTGCATATTCGACGATTATCGAGTTCCGTGTGAACCTTATGAAATTCGTAGGATACAAATGACATGTTATTAGGGTTACTGATTTGGTTGGGGTCCTGAATGAGTTGCGGACACACCACAGCTCGTGTGAGCTTCCCGTTATACAGCTCGTGTGAGCTTCTCGTTATACAGCTCGCATGAGCTTCCTGTTATACAGCTCGCATGAGCTTCTCGTTATTCAGCTTGGAGGAGCTTTCCGTTTACAGCTCATATGAGCATACATGAATATGAATTGACGGATTACAGTTCAGTACACCTCGTGTGTACTACCCGTGTATCCAACGATATTCTAAATGGTTCAACGGGCACAGTTCTTTTATGAATTCATATGAGTTTGATATGAACTATTACCGATAAATACATGAAATATGATTATTTGATGAATTCAACCATGTGTGTTGGATTTTATATGTGATTTTCATGGCTAATATGTTGGTGATCATGTGTTTAGGCTTTTGGCCAAATTGATTGAGATATGCTATGTTTACTTACCTATTTTGTGGAAATATGGTAAGTTCAATTCTGTATTATACGAACTTACTAAGCTTAAGTGCTTACTCTGTGTTATTTTCCATGTTTTATAGTAATTCGGAAGCTCATTTGGGTTGGAAGTTGGTCGGAGCTATTTCACACTATCCATCGGCTCTTTTGGTACTTTTAGTAAATTAATTTCGGTTATAATGGCATGTATAGAATATTTTGGCCAATGTTGGTATATAAATGTTTTGTTGAGACAAGCCATTTGAATGGCTTGTGTTTGATGTATTTTGATGTGTTTATAAATGCGGCCTTAACATATTTAATGTGTGTTTGATATGGTTGAATGATGGAAAAATTATAGGTATATTGATGATTGGTTTGAAATGGTATATTTGGTATAATTATGCATATATGCATTTGGTTATCTAGGTAAATATGGATATTTGGTTGACATGTTATTAATTTGTCATTTGAGGTGCCTAAGGGCATATTGGTTGTATATTGTGATAATACATGTTTAAGACTTGATTTTAGCTTGATTTGAATGCCTTGTTATGGCTTGTTGATATGCAAATTTTTGTGTTTAGGTTGGTACCAAATTGGGTGAGAAATATGGCTTAGAAATTACCTATTTTTGTCCACACGGGCAGAGACACGGGCGTGTGTCTCAGCCGTGTGTCACACACGGCTAGGTGGCACGCCCGCGTGTCCCCTGTATCTTTAAAATTGTGCAAGTCAGTATGCTCAACACGGCCTAGCACACGGGCGTGTGACTTGGCCGTGTGACCTAAGTCAGAGAGTTAAACGGGCACGGACACGGGCTGGGACACGGCCGTGTGTCCCTATTTCGAATGCCCGCACAGCCTAAGACACGTGCATATCTCTTGGCCGTGTGAGTCACACGGCCGTGTGTCCCCTGCAACTTTGAAAAATTTCAATGTTTTCCAAAAAAAAAATTGAGTATCCGATTTAGTCCCGACTTGTTTCTAATGCGTATTTTGGGCCTCGAAGGCTTATATAAGGGACAATATGTTTGTTTTCGGTTGGTTTATGATATGAATATTATATGATGTGAAATGTTTGAATTTTCTGTCTATTTGTTCTGTAAACTCCGGTAATGCTCTGTAACCCTGTTCCGACTACGGATTCGAGTTAGGGGTGTTACAATTTTTGTTTAAGTATCATTTTTTATATTTCATTAGGTATGAATTTAGATGAACTTTTATGCAATTATGACTTATCTGTATGATCCTTAGAATTCTTTGCATAAAATGTTCTTTATAAATGGATTTCAAGTATGCTTATTTGTCATATCATTGTTTCTTGAAGTTCATTGTTTACTTGTGAGAATACAATTGACGTGATATTTATATGAATATATTATGACTCATTGTGTTCTTGCATCAATCTTTTTCCTTAAGCCTCAATTTTTTTAAAAAACAAAATTCTTTAAATTGATTGCTTTTTGATATACCAAAAAGGGGAAAAGAAGATGAAATTTGCATGTGCATAGGTTTTAGATATGTTTATCTTGTAGATGCTTATGTAAATCAATTAATGTTCATACATGTATGCTTATTTGATGCATTGCTTAAATGCATGAGATTTATAAAGCATTGGGATTCTACATTGAATCTCTTGTATATGCTTATTTGTCATATCTCTTTTTGAAATTCTATGATCTTGTTTAAGTATTTGGGCTTAATTTTTTTCAAGGAATAATTTATTAAGGGGGTGTTGTGTTTTGAAAAATGTCTAAATGATTTATGAGGAGTTTTTCAAAATGAAAATTTCTCTTAAATTTTTGTTATATCAAAAATGAAAAGATAGTTAGCTTTGATATCCCAAACTTTTGATATAACAACATTTAAGATAAATTTTTATTTATATTTCCTAAGTCATTTGGTAAAAATAATTATTGGAGATTTTGTTAAACATTTTCAAAGCATTTTGAAGATTTGTAAAAGTACTCATAAACATATTTTAAATGTGTTTTAATTTATCTAAATATTTTTGAATCAATCTAAAATGTTTTTAAATGTTTTAAATTCAATTTATACAGGTCTGAGAAGTTGTTTTGATACTTGGAGAAAGTTCTACCAATAGAAGTAAGTCTGAGAGCACCCCCAAACATTCTTCTAGACTTCTACCAATACTCAAGGAGACTTCTACAGATACAAGTTCATTTCTACCAATATATCTTGTGAGTTGTACTGATACAAGTCTATCTGCAATGCTTCCAACAGTTAGAAACTATCCCCAACGGCTATAAACGGTCACAAAAGTTTTCCTTGTTATATATACACATCAAGAACACTTCAAGATACAATAGATAAACATTCAAGCATAGAAATCAAGAGAAAAGTCTTCAATTCTTTACTTTCTCTTGTACATATTCATTGAGAGCGTATTGTAATATCTTTTCTCACTCACAAACATTTGTATTTAGAGCTTCAATTTGCAAACACACACCTATTAGAGGTTCATTGTTAGTTTGCTCATCTTCTCTTTGTAGTAAAGAGCATACTTAAGGTTTTTGAAGTATAAAACCTTAAGTAGATTGTAAAAGGTTTCTAGTTGAGTTACAAAAGCTATAGGGTTTTAGTTAAGCCATACAAAACTAGGAGAAATGTTCTATCTTAGCCTTGTGAGAAAGATAAGGATTGTAAATGTTATACATTTTCCTTGAAATGTAATAATTCAAGTATAGTGAATTAGGAAATCCTTGGTTGAGGTATATCAAGGTAATGGAGGTAGGCAATTGGGGCCGAACCACTATAAATCGAATTGTCCAAGTTTTTCTTCCCTTTCCTTATCATTTAGAAAAAAATTGTAGAAATTTTTAAAATACCAATTCAACCCTCTTTTGGTATTTTCGGGCCTAACATTATAAAACATTAATTAGTAATATTTATAAATTAAAATATATATTTATTATTAAAATATTAATATAAATAATTAGTAATAATTTATTATATTATTAAATATGTGTTTAAAATATTGAATATTATCATATTTGATATTAATATTTTAATATTTTTAACTATAAAATAAAAATTATTAATAATAGTAATATTAGACTTGGTTCAAGCTAATTTTTATATAAAATTAAAATTACTCGTAAAAGAGTTATTTTTCTAAAAATTACTTACGCTTTTTAAAATGGTAACTTAATTTACAAGAAAAGAGGCTTAATTTTCATTGACTAGTAAATAATTTTCCATTTGTAATAACCAATTTTGACCGGGCTACTAAAATAAATAAAAAAAAAAGTTTTAAACAGTCTATTGTACAAGCCCAAAACACCTTGGCCCAGATCCTAAATGAACTAACCCAACAGACCAAACCCCTTAACCCACTTACAACCTAACCTAACCCAAACTAAACCTAGGCCCCAGACCCAGATACAAGCGGCCCAAAGAGGCCCAATGCTTAGACGAAATCGGAAGACCTAGGGTTTCCAAAACCCTAGGCGCCGCAAGCTTCGCGCCGCAACAGCACCCAGCAGCCTTCACGCCCACCAGTTGCGCCGCAGATCGCGCAAATCGCCTCATCATTGCCGAGCCTCTGTTGACCTGCAAAGAAAGGAAACAATCCGCAGCAAAAGAAGGCAAAACAGTAGCAAAATCTTTCTTTATTTTTCCATTTTCAAGTCTATAAAAGCCCGATTTTTGTAACAGAGAGAGGATACGAAAAATATACATACATATTCAAAGAAATACAAAAGCAAAAGATAGCCCAATCAGCAGAGATTTTGTTCTACTTTTATTTTTTCATTTTTTTTGTTTTTATTCGAATACTGTTTTTTATATTTTATTTATTTTTATTTATTGAAACCATATATATATAATATATATGTAAAATACATATAAAAAAAACATAAAAAAACTTACTTTTTTTAAAATTCCGGCCACCGTGTACGGTGGCTGGCGACGGCGGCAGACGGCGGTTGAGCTCCACCGGAGGCTGGCCGAAAATCACCAGGCGAGAGAAAAAGGGAAGACTTTGAGAGCGTTTTCTGAATTTTTTTTAAAATAAAGCTCCAAATGAATTTTTTGTTTAAAAAATGACTTATATAGCATTACAAAAACGACGTCGTTTTTGCTTAAGGCGATAAGCATAAAACGATGCCGTTTAGTCTTAACCCGGAAACCGACCCGACCCTTACTCTAGGATCCGCGTGTTTTCATAAAACGGGGAATTTATCCCTTTGGTCATTCCGCAATTTCAGTTTTTTTAATTTAGTCCAATTCAGATTTTTATTCTTTATTAAATTAGCCCTAAAACTTATACTTTGTCTCAATTTGGTCCTTGGGCTATTTAAAGGTAAAAATTAGAACGATGCCGTTTTGAAAAATAAGTTTAATTGCCACATCAGTCCCTGTGATTTAACGCGTGTTTCGTTTCAGTCCTTTTATATTTGTTTTAATTGCTATTTTAACCCTTGTTTTCTTTATTTTTTTTATCCTTTTATTTTATTATTTTAATATTGTATTAAATTATTTTACTATATTAAATAGTCTATTATTTTCTTTATTATTTATATATTAGTACCTTAATAGTATAAATTTATATATATATATATATTATATGTATTATCTTTATATATATTTAATTATTATTATATATTATTTTACTGGTTTGATAATTTATATTATATTATATTTTTAATTTGTACATTATATAGCATTATATTATATTGTATATTATTTTTAAAATTTTGTTTTTATAAAATCTATTATATTATATAACCTATTTGATTTATATTATTTATTATATAATTTTTATGATTGATATGTTATATATATATATGTTTTTAATTATTATATATTATTTACTAATTATTTTTTATGAATAATCCTTATATGTTATTATTATTAATTATTTTATATTATATCGTTGTTATTTTTTTTATTCTATATTATTATTACTTTAATATTTATATAAATATGGAATTTAAGTATGTCATAATTGCTTTTAATATTTATGTATAAATGCAATGTTGTCACATGGATTATTGTTTAAAATAAAAAATACATTTTTACAAATTTAATATTTTATTTAAAGGTTTTTAAAATAAGACAATGTTTTGGTATTTAGAAATTCGAGAAATAATGCCCAATCGTGCTGGGTGTCAATTTTTCGTTTGACTAAATAACTAAATATCCTTTTAACAAGTTTTATAAATTATGAGATGATCTTAGTTACGAGGGTTTAAAAATATCATGTCCAATCGTGCTGGATGTAATGTTTATATTCCTTCGGATTGAAAAAATCTCAAATTTTAAATCAAAATTACTCGAAGTTTTATAAATTATGAGATGATCTTAGTTACGAGGGTTTAAAGAAATATCGTGTCCAATCGTGCTGGATGTGATGTTTATAATCTTTCGGATCGAAGAGCTCTCATATTTTAAACCAAATTGTTCGAAGTTTTTTTAGAAATCATATTTTTAAATCCTTTTAAGTTTCAAACATTTGGACATGATTTTATCGATTAGGTACCAGTTTTTGGGCGTTATGAGGGTGCTAACCCTTCCTCATACGTAACCGACTCCCGAGCCTATTTTTTGGTTTTTCGTAGACCAAAATTAAATGTTTTAAATAAAACGTTTTAAAAGGTAATCCAATCACACCTAAATAAAAAGGGATTGGTGGCGACTCCCATTTTCATTTTTAAAAGTCGATCCCTATTTTCAAAACCCGATTTTAAAATGGTTTCGACACCATTGACCAACCTACTTTTCATGAAATAAACACAAAAAAAAAAAAATTATAGATCACTTTTAATGAAACAATACACACACCCTCTATATTATTCTAGTTTCTCATAAATAAATCAACCACATATTGTGAAGTCTTATAAATAATAACTAATTCTAAATAAAATATATAAAATCAAAACACAAGCATTTTAGTAAATTGAATTTAAAATGGTTGCAATTCAATTTTCAAAATTTTTAATAAAAACTCAACCTAACCCTCGAATTTGATTTTTTAATAAGTAGTTATTTAAAATTGATCTCATTTATCATTTTTCTTAAATTTTATATTAGGTAGGAAATTAATATGTTATCTTAAATATTAATCTTATTTAGATGGATGATGATATTTCCAATAATAATGATTCTAGTATCCCAACATAATGGAAATGTATGGATAAAAATACAGTACACCCCCACACTCATTTGGTTCAAATTTCCCATTTTAGTCTTAGGAATCTAGCAAAGAAATGTGAACTGTTGAATGTGGTCAAATTTAGCTGCACTGACTTTTAGTTACTTATTGGTATGAAAATGGAAGAAAAGAACACTGGTTTTTGCCTCTACAGTGCACCAATAGTCTCATTATTATTTTTTATAATAAAATATAATATTTAATTTTTTTTAAGACTTTAATTGTAAAATTTAATTCGAATATATAAATTATATTTAAAAATTTAAAATCGTTACAAATTTAGATATTTAATGTTATATGTTTTAAATAATATTTTTAGAAAATAAAAGATTTTTAGAAGATAAATATTTAAGACAAAAATGATTATTGGTTTTACAAAAGTAATTAAAAAAAGCACTTTTTTATTATCTATTTAGCATTATTTATGACTTGTTGCAAAATTTTCTAACATGCTTCAATATGCCGCCTACCTCTGATGAGGGAAAACCCCATCATTCCACGTCTAGTTTTGCTGTATAATTTATATGATATATTTTGTTCAGTCAAGCACGTTTCTTCTGAAGTGACTCTAGAAACCCAATAAAATGGAAGAAATTATTTTTTTTAGTATTTTTTTTTTATAGTAAATTTTCAAGAATTTTATTTAATAAATAATTTATTCTGATAATTATATTAGATTCGGACTAAATTCAAACTTAAATTGAATCGGATTTTTAAACGAAAATAAAGTTATTTTAATATTGTTTTCATCGATAATAGCACTTTTTTATCGAATAAAAAAAAGAAAATGGAGGAAATGATTGAGCATAAGAAATTCCATAGATTTCAATTTCAGGCCATCTTTTCTCCATTTTTGTAGGCTTTTATATATATTATTTAATTTGTAATTAGATTTTAGGTTTTCTGTCAAAGGTGTATGTTTGCACGGTTGAATGGGGAACTTATCTGCTCTTTTAAGGTCCAAATACGAGGGCATACAGTTAAGAGTGTGATGTAAAGGAGCATGACCCCACTTTGTACTTGATTTAAATGATCATTAACACTCTTGATTTGGTTCTTTTTCTTCAATTGATTGATGATCAAAATACTTTGAATGTTCCAATTTCAAGTCTTTCACTATTTTGGTGTTTTTATATGAACAGTGAAAGGACCCATTTGGGGCACTGTTCTTAGCTTTCCTACTCGCCACCTCTGCAGCCTATAATTCATAGACTAATTGTACAATTTGATGCCAACCCCATCTAAAAGAATTCTTCTAAGGGGGTCACATGTGCAGAAACTCCAATTGGTGTTGTATGCTTTTTTCTCGTTTTCTACTTTCTAGGTGTTGTTTGGAACATTGTTTTAGACCCCTTTGAAGCCTATAAATTTGAGTTCACCATGTAGCTTCACTTTCAAAATTTGCCCATAATAACAATAGCTTTGAGCCTTTTTAACAAACACAAGAATATGAGAGCAGATATGCCTCCTATTAATACAAAGAACATGTCTCCTCCTCTAGAAGAGGAGGAGAGTGAGCTGAGAAGAGGACCATGGACCCTTGAAGAGGATACTCTCCTAACACATTACATTGCTCGTCATGGAGAAGGGCGTTGGAATATGTTGGCAAAATGTGCAGGTACCAAACACATCCATCAACTCATGTACAAGTTATAAGCTTGTTATACTTATACCCTATGTTCTTGTTGATCCTTCCTCACTCAGGTCTCAAGAGAACTGGTAAAAGTTGCAGGCTAAGGTGGCTGAATTATTTAAAACCAGACATTAAGCGTGGAAACCTGACTCCCCAAGAACAGCTCTTGATTCTTGAACTTCATTCCAAGTGGGGAAACAGGTACTTGTAGAGGTTCATTTTTGTGTTTATCAATGTTTAATAATGACCTGATATCTATTTGTCACTTCAGGTGGTCGAAAATTGCACAGCATCTTCCTGGAAGAACTGACAATGAGATCAAGAACTACTGGAGAACAAGGGTGCAAAAACAGGCACGCCAACTGAATATCGAGTCCAACAGCCAGAGATTCCTTGATGCGGTTCGATGTTTTTGGATGCCAAGATTGGTTCAAAAAGTGGAGCAGGCCTCACCTTCTTCCTCCTCCTCCTCTTCTTCTTCTTACTTGAAAGAAATGTGCACCCAAAGCTCAGTTCCTTCTCAATTATCTAGCTGCTGCACAGTCCCTTCATTCCCAACATTTTCCCCACTTGCAAACAAAACCACAGACATTTCAAATTCAAGTTCAGTCACCACCCAGAACATTTGTCCCACAGATTCCATCAACATTTCAGACCAAACTGAAATTCCCCAACACCTAACAGGTTCCAACGTATATGGCCATACAACTCTTGACCAATGTTACAATATCGACAGCAATGATTATGGCATGGAGGGTATCAGCTTTGCATCTATGTCAGCTGTAGGCTTCTATGAAGGAACCCCATCTGAAGGCAACTGGATGTGTAATGAGATGAGTGATAATTTATGGAACATGGATGACATATGGCAGCTTAGATCTATATAACCAGTGCCAGGGGGGAATCAATACTTGTATCAGAAATCAAGCATTATTGAAGTGATTTTCAATAAAGAGATTACTCTGTAGTATTACTGCTATTGTTAGTGTATATTATTCTTATCTGGATATTATCATTTCATATATAAAAATAATTTATTCAATTTCTACGAGGAAATCAAATTGATTGCACCTTGACCCCTTCCAAGGCTTAACTGAATGATAGGAAGAGAAGAAATTGTAATGGTGTGTAGTCAACTCAAGGAAATTATGGAGAGAAGTGACAACTCATACCATCAAAAGTGGAGTCACATCCATTTTTTGGAACAATTGTATGTATTGTTAATTTAGACTTTAGTGACATAATTTTTTGTTTAAAGGTGAAAAAAAAGGAGTGGAAACAGTCAAATTCGGTTCTTTGACAATTACAATGTCCCAACTACTCTCATCGCCTTTATTGCTACTAATTATATTTCCCAATAACCACGGAGAAACTAGAAACCTATTTAAGCAAAGAAAATAAAAGAGATCGATTACAATTTTCCCGGAAAAGGAAAAATGAAGGGAATTTCTCCAGGGTTTTCCCCCTGCCACATATTATATATATATATATATATATATCATTTAAATGAAATAAAAAATAGCCTTAAATTGGCTTTCAACAATTAAAATGATTATCCGACAATGACTTTGCAAACCTAAGTTTAATTGAGGCTAATAATAAATGTTGATAAAATGTTGTTTCTATATAGAGTTATAAACTACATCAGTGAGATAAAATCCGAGGTATACGACTGGTGTAATCATGATAATGTATTATCTTAAAAAAATTCGTGCATCTAAGTTTTGAATTGAATTGAGTTAAATTAAATAAAAAAAAAATTTACTTAACGAGTTTTATTTTATTTGAATTTATATTTGAATTTTTTTCAACTCGAGTCGAGTGAAATGAAATTCAAGTCAAGTTGGATTACGTGAAATTATTCTAATTAAATTTTAAAATTAAACATGTTAAATTAAAATCTTGTTACAATATAATTAATACAATGTTTGAGCACATAAATTTGAAACCATATATATTTAAAAAAAAATTCAAAACAAAATAAGAAAAAAAATGTAAATTATTATTTTAGAAAATTTTTAAAATTTTAACTTCCTTTATATAATCAATACATATAGGGCGAAGGCCGCACCCATCGCAAATCCCCAATAAGCAAAATATTGGACTAGGGTCGCAACAGGGAATGACCCTCGTGGTACGGTACAGGCTGCACAAGTAGAATCCTTATAGAAGTACACTTCTTCTATTTGATATTGTTTTAAATAAGGTGTTTCGACCTTACTATATTGCTTCTATTAGACTTTGTTTAGAATAAGGTTTTTAAACCTATAAATAGACGTAGTCTCTCCTCTTGTATCATTCGAATTCGACATAATGAATTTTCTTCTCCTCTGCCCATGGTTTTTTTTTCCTAAAAGGGTTTCCACGTAAAATTCTGCATGTTCTATTTTCTCTCTTTCTTTGCGATTCATTGTCATTATCGACGTTCAATTTTTCACAAAAAGAATGAGAGGAAAAATCGGAGAGGAAGAAATCTTGTGTATTGTATCGTATAGCTTCCTTCCTTACAACAAAACAATATAAAGGAAAATAAAACAAACAAATTAACAATCAACCCAATAACCAATTGATCGTTACTGCCCAAGGTCAAAACGTGTTGTTTCATTAAAAACCAAAACACTCCGTTTTACTTACAACCGATACACACCATTTTATTTACTTCTTTTTTTCATCCCATAACAACTACTACTCCCCTGAAAAATCATTGTCATCAAGGATCAAATTGAGGAAACTTGCTATTAATCTGCTCTAAAGACTCCCAAGTGGCATCTTTAGGAAACGAATTTTTGCACTCCACCAAAACTTTAGTGATTGCACTATTCCCTTTTTTAACCATTCTTCGATCCAGCACACGAGTTAGGTCTTTGGTCCAAACACCATTAGCATCAATCACACGTAAAGTTGTCTGGACTAGAGCTGATCCCACATGTTTCTTAAGTTGAGAAACATGAAATGTGGGGTGCACTCAGGATCCAAAGGGCATTTGCAACCTATACGCTACATTCCCTACTCGGGCTTCTACTAGAAATGACCCAAAATATATGGGAGACGGCTTATGATTTAGCAGCTTCCTAATCGAATGTTGCTTATATGGTTGTAGCCTCAAGTAGACTAAATCACCTTCTTTAAAATCCATCTCACTCCTATGTTTGTCTACATGATACTTCATTCGTTCCTAAGCTCGTTTCAAATGAAATTATAGCATATTCCTAGCAGCTTGTCTCTATTGCAGACTTTTACCAACACTGAACACTAGAGAGGCACCTACTAAGTAAGGAATGTAATGGGGAGGAGGTTGGCCATATAATGCCTCATAAGGTGTGGTGATAATGGAAGAATGGTGAGTGGAATTATACCATCATTTTGTCATAGGAAGACATTACAACCACTCACTAAGGCGTTCACCTATCATACATCTGAAGTACCCCTCAAGGCACCTATTCAATAACTCAGTCTAGCCATCAGACTCAAGATGATAAGAAGTAGAAAAATGCACCTTTATACCAACTCGTTGGAAAAGATTGCCAGAAATGACTGACAAACACTTTGTCCTTGTTAGAAATTATTAAATCAGTTAGTCCATGTAACTTAAATATGCGAGCCATGTATTTTTGAGTCACAGTTGAAGCTGTATAAGGATGAGACAAGGCCAAAAAATGTCCCACTGACCTGCCGTCAAATATAATTGTCAATTTGGGTTAACTCCGCACTTAAAGAACTTATTTTCTAGGCAATTTAGGATTTTAATTTGCGTTTTCAATAATTAATCCTTAGTATAGAAAGGTAATAAAAATAAGTGTTTTAAACACATTTTGTAGGTGTTGTGACCTAATAGGCCGACACGAGTATAAGGTTGTGCTAATTGGTTTAATTGAGTGTGTAGGATGAAGATATAAAGGCCCAATTGACGTGGAAGCAAAGGTCGAGTGATATAGAAGCTTCCTGAAACATCCATGCACGGAACGAATGACACAAGGCAAGAATTCGGTCTCATGTCATGCCACGCAAGTTGTGTGGCACGACATAAGGCCGACGTGCTGCCCAAGTATTTCAGGGATATTTTCATTCATGCAATCAAACTTATTCGAAGACCTAGGACATGCCAAATACCCAATTTGGGCTGCCAACACTTCTATAAATAAGACATTAGGGGTTGAATGTAATTAAGTCGTCCTAGACGCCTTAAAAAACCCTCGTCGTTTAAAATTAGTTTTAGTTTATTTTCTTTTCAGATTTTCATAACTTTCTTGTTTTTCTTCTTGAATTAGTTTTGATTCAAGAACTTGTTTATTTAATTAAAATATTTAGTTTATATTTTCCTTTGTATTTGTTTTACTTCTTTATTCCAATAAAGAGATTTACTACTCTGTTCCCCATTCGACACCCAATCCACAATTATTCAAATCTTTTTTCTTCTCCTAATCGATCGTGTTTCTCACATGGTTTATTCAATCGAAGTTGATATTATGACTAACATGAGTAGATAAATCCCTTAGGGGAGATTAATGAGTGGAATAGGGATATGATTAACGGAGGATTTGGGGTTTCTCGAGAAGGATTAGATGGTATAAATTATGTATTCTTAAATTGTTAGGCTTGACAACCCTAATAAGTTATCATAGGCTAAACGAGGTCGAAAAATAAGTCGAACCGAGTAAATCATAAATTATCCTTGTTGAGAAAGTGAGATTGAGAGGTAAACGGGTATCAACCAATCGATTAGTTAATTAAAGGTCAGGAGGTAATAATTAGTTGATCGATTACTAATCCATCTCAAAACCCTAATCTAAAGTTAGTTAGAAACCCTGAAGCGAGAATCTTCCTGATTGGATTATTGATTTAGTTCATTTGTTTATTTCTCATTATTTATTTATTTATTTTATTTTTATTCCTTGTAATCTATTTTATGGTTAATCATAATATAGAAAAATAATTACTACCACTTAGGCTTGTTATTGTAAAAGTATTTTCACTATTTATTCCATCCTCCATTGGGTACGATCCTCGGAATACTTCCGGTATTTCGTTGTACAACTATATTACAAATTGACTCGTGCACTTGCAGACACCGCCGTTCTTAATTCTTATATTTTTTGTGTTAAATTTATTCTATAAATGAGAACACGGACACCCACCTTGCTAAGTCGAACCACCACCACAAATATCATAGATTTGCCCTTAGACTTTGGGAGGCCTTCAACAAAATCCATGCTAACAGAAGACCATACTCTATTTGATATAGGCAATAGCTGTAATAGACCAAGTTTTTCCACTGTTTCATTCTTACATTTTTGACATATAAGACACTCTCTAATACAAGTCTTTATGTCCTTAGTCATCCCTTTTTAAAATAGGAGAGGAGTCATTTTATTCCTTGAAGCATGAACACCTGAATCTCCTCCTATGGCATCAGCATGAAAATGCTCGAATAGTTCCCTCTTGAGCTCTACATCTCTGCCTACCACAATTTTGCCTTTCCTTCACAAAAATCTTCCATCTCATGCATACTTACGGTGTCGAGAAGCCTACTGTTGGACTTCTTCACACGATTTCTAAAGCTTGGCATCAGTGGAATAGAGTGCTTGAATCATGTTCAACAAATCAGACACCACTGTAGAACTAGTCATTTTCCATACCTGACCAACTAGGAGGGACTTGTTCCTTGAGAGAGAATCAATTGTTGCATTGTTTGAGGCCTTTTTGTAGACAACTTCATAATCGTATCCCAACATTTTGGCCACCCATTCTTGCTGAAATGGAGTAATGGCTTATTGGTCTGACAAGAACATCAGACTTTTATGGTCTATTCTGATCTTAAAATGCCTCCCAACCAAATAAGCATGCCATTTCCTTACTGCTAACAACACTGCAAGCATATCTTTTTCATAAATTGACAATGTTTGATGTCTAACACCAAGACCTTTGCTAAAAAAAGCCACTAACTTCCCTTTCTGTTGAAGCACAACCCCTACACCAAAACATGATGCATCTGTATCTACACAAAATTCCAACTGAAAATCAGGAATGGTGAGTATAGGTGCTGAATAAAGGGCCTCTTTAGGCTGTTGAAATGTCATGGCAACTTGATCATCCCATTTCCAAGCATTTTTCTTTAAGAGCCATAGTCTCTTTTGATATGACATGCCCCAAATATTCTACTTGTTTAATACCAAAATACCACTTACTCTGGTTAACAAAGAGCTTATGCTGTCTCAAAATCTAAAAAGCTACTTGAGGTGTGCCAAGTGTTTTTCCCAAGTTGCTGAGAACACCAAGATATCATAGAAAAAAACCAAGACTTTCTTCCTTAATAAGGGTTTGAAGATGACATTTATGAGAGCTTGGAAGGTTAATGGGGCATTAGTGAGCCCAAAGGGCATCACCAAGAATTCATAGTGCCCCTCATGAGTCTTGAAAGTTGCCTTATGGATGTCATCCTCATCCATTTTGATTTGGTGATACCCTGACTTGAGGTCTAGCTTGGAAAAGACCCTAGCATGGCTCAGTTCATCCAATAACTCCTCAATGATGGGAATAGGAAACCTATCTTTGATGGTCAGCTGATTGAGTTACCTGTAGTCCACACAGAGCATTTAGCTGCCACATTTTTTTTAACCATTATTATAGGGGAAGCAAAAGAACTAGTGTTGTCTCTTATGATCCCAGTGACTAACATGTCCTGAATAATTTTCTCCATCTCAATTTTTTGGACAGTTGGATACCTATAAGGTTAAATTTTGACCACCACATTCTCATATTTTAAAGGGATCTTATCATCATGTGGTTTTTGTGGTAGCAAGCTTGCTAGAGTGCTGAAAATGTCAGTAAATTCTTCAATGAGTAATGCAAACCAAGGTGTGCCACTAGAGGGGCTGTAAGCAAACAAATTTGAACAGTAGAAGTCATGACCATAGTGTAGGGACTCAAAATTTGATCATTCTGAGCAAGACACTTGGAGGACTTCCCTACAGACATAACTTGAATACTCTCAGGTAATATTTGTAACACCCCTAACCCGAATCTGTCGCCGGAACAGGGTTACGGAGCATTACTAGAATTTATAGATCAAATAACAGACATTTCATATCATCTAGCACTCATATCAGAAACTAATCCAAATCGATCATATTGTCCCTTATGTGAGCCCTAGAGGCCTAAAATATATGTTAAAAATAAGTTGGGACTAAACCGGGTACTCAGAAAATTTTTCAGAAAACATTAAAAATTTTCAAAGGTGCAAGGGACACACACCCGTGTCTCAGGTCGTGTGGACATTCGAAATAGGGATACACGGCCTTGCCCTAGCCCGTGTCCAAACTTATGAGCTCTCTAACTTAGGTCACACGGCCAAGCCACACGCCTGTGTGCTAAGCCGTTTGAGCATACTGACTTGCATTAATAAGATGCAGGGGTCACACGACCAAGCCACACGCCCGTGTGCTAGGCCATGTGAGCATTCTGTTTTGCACTAATTAAAAGATACAGGGGACACACGACCATGTCACTTGGCCGTATGTTACACAAGGTTGAGACACACGCCTGTGTCTCTGCCCATGTAGACGAAATAGGCCATTTTTCTAGCCACATTTCTCACCCAATTTGTCTTCAATCTACATCAACACTTTTGCACATCATCAAGCCATATAAAAGTACTTAAAATAAGCCAAACTCAAGTCTTAAACATAACATATCATCACATATATCCAAGAATCCATACTTACCAAATTAACCAAACACACATATAAGCATATTTATACTTAATATACCAATCCAATCCAACCATCAATATTCTTATAAATTATCCCTCATTCAACCATACCAAGCATACATTAAACATGGTAATGCCACATATATATACATCAAATTCAAGCCATTCAAATGGCTAATCACAACAAAATAATTTTATGCCATCATTGGCCAAATGAACCTATACATGCAATTATAACCAAAATGAATTTACTATATATACCGAAATGGGCCGATGGATAGTGTGATGTAGCTCCGACCAGCTTTCAACCTTAACGAGTTTCCGAGTTACTATAAAACAAGGGAAATAAAACAGAGTAAGCATTTAAGCTTAGTAAGTTCGTATAACATGGAATTTAACTTACCATTTATTTACATTTAATGTAAGCAAACAAGATATATCCAAAACAATTTGGACAATAGCCTAAACACTTATCCTCATCAACCATGTTAGTCATGTATTTCATATAAATATCAAGAAACATGTATAAGCTCATCAATAATCAAATTTCCATATACATATACTTTCCACATCATGTGTCCATATAACATGTACAAATTATATCCATGTATTTCAAATATATACATGTAATAATTCGTCTCGAATTCATATTGTCTCATATCAGAACTTTGCCCATTGAACCATTTAAAATATCGTTGGATACACGGGTAGTACACACAAAGTGTACAAATCTGTAATCCGTCAATTCATATACAGGTATGCCCATACGAGCATGTAATCGGGAAGCTCATATGAGCCATAAACGGGAAGCTCATGAGAGCCAAATATCGGGAAGCTCATGAGAGCCAAATATCGGAAAGCTCGTGAGAGCCATGGTGTGTCCACAACACATGCAGGACCACAACCAATCAGGAGCCCTTAATGACATGTCATTTGTATCCATCGATTTTCTAAGGTTCAAACGGGACACGGTACTTGTCGGATATGTGATCAATAAATACACAAGGTAATTTATACAAATTTCATACAATAATATTCAATTTAAAATATATAAATATACAATTTAGTTACACGGACTTACCTCGACAAGTATACGTAGATTTGTAAGCTACTAATCCAATATTTTTTCTTTTCCTCGATCCAATTCCGTACTAGGTCTATCCGAATCTAATTAAGCAAAAATAGCTTACTTGAACTCAACATCAATGGCTACAGTTTCCATGTTTTATTTTAGGAAAGATGATGAAAATGATAATTATTTAATTATTTAATTCATTTATCATCATTTTATCATTTACTTTCCAAAATTAACCTTACTAATTTACTAAATTCCAATGATGAATAATCATTCTTATCTACTAACTACACTAAATGGTCTATTTTCATATAAGGACCTCCAATTTTATATTCCATAGCTATTTGGTACCTTTAGCTACTAGAATTCAACTTTTTCACTTTATGCAATTTGGTCCTTTTCATCAAATTAGACATGTAAACGATAAAATTTCTTAACGAAATTTTCATACGATATTTCTATCATACTATAGACCATAAATAATATTAAAATAAATTTTCTTCCGACCTCGGATTTATGGTCCCAGAATCACTGTTCTGATTTCACTGAAAACGGGTTGTTACAATATTCCTTTCAAAGTACATTCTTCCTTCCAATAAGGAACTTCATAGTCAAAGACTCAAAATTCCAAGTGATTGGTTCTAAAGAAAGAAATCACTATACACCAAGGAGCATGCCACAGCCCTTCACAAGTAGCAGCATGAAATTTGTTACAAAACTAAATTCATGAGTTTCCTATTGAACCTTTTTGCAAGTACCTTCAGTAATCAAATTTATGCCATCAGCTACTGTAACCTTAAGTTGTTCCTATTGACATATAGGCAAGGACAATCTACTTACCATCTTGACATCCATGAAATTATGGGTGCTGCCTGAGTCAACTAACACAATGGCTCTAGTGGTACCTACAATTTTTGCAATTCTCATAATGTAAGGGCCCTGAGACTCTTTCATGGCATGCAAGGATAAAAAAGGCTCATGAAGTTGCTCTCATTCATTTGGAGGATCTTTTAACTGCTCTAAGCATTCTTGGAACTTATCACCTTCTCCATTACATTAAGAATCAATCAGCATTTGGTAGAGTTGTCCCTTGACACATTTATAGCCTATATGGTATTTGGTTCCACACAAAAAACATAGGCCATTTTGCTTCCTTTCATCTATTAATGCTGGACTAATCCCTTTGGAGGGTGCCCTGGATGTATTAGAACCACTGGAAGAACCTAGAATTGAAGAAGCATGTGTTCCAGTTTGAGGGGAAATGACTGATCGAACTGACCTAGCAGGTTGTGTCATTGGTGACCCAAATCGAGCTACAACACTAGAACTAGCAAGGAAACTTTTCTTTGGGGAGCCATTCAAAATAGTCTCTACCTGCCTAGCTAGATGAAAGTCTTCAACCAAGCTCTGGGGTCTAAATAGCTGCAAATACTGGCTAATCTCATGCCTTAAGTTACTAACAAAAATGCTTAAAGCATAGAGTTCAAGCAAATGTAGCTGATTTAGGAGACTTACAAACAAATCATGGTAGTTTTCAACTGACCCTTACTGCTTTAAAGAAACCAACTCTGACATTGGATCCTTGAACATGTTGGAACCAAACCTCTCTCTTAAGCTAAGGGCATAGCTTATCTAGTTTAACATTTGCGTCCCACCATGCTTTTGAGTAATAAAATAGTGCCAATCTAAAGCTCTTCCCTCTAAATGTAGCATCACTATTCTAACTTTGTCACAGTCAGACACCCCTTCAGCCTCAAAATACTGCTCAAGTTTTGACCACCAGTCCTTGAAATTTGATCCATCGAAACGAGGACAAACCAGTCTATAAGTTCGGTCTTGAAGCACTTTCAAATGAAAATGAGGTGGATCTCCTACCATAAAGTGGTTAGGACACTTATTGAGGAGCTCCTGCTGGTTTTTTATGAGGAAAACTAGGGGGTGGCCTTCCCAATATACTTTTTTTTCCTTATCTTAAGTAGCATCATTTTTGGAGGATCCATGTTGTCCAAAATACTATGTGAACAAATTGAGGAGTTCAGATTTGAACTCTCCCTTAAAATCTTCATTGAACCCCAGTAAGTGAGCCTCAAGTTTAGCAACAAGCCTTGTCTCAAGGTGCGAGAGCTCCCCTTGAACCTTCACCATCTCTTGTTGCAGAATATTGACCTCTTTTTGAACACATTTAGTGACTCCATCCCCTGCCATTGAGATTGGTAACTCTGATACCCTAATAAGAACTAACCCAAAAAACTGAAATTACAGAGTTGAGAGAAATGAATAAAAGAGAAAAAAAAGTGAGGAAAAATCGAAGAGGAAGAAATCTTGTGTATTCTATTGCATAACTTCATTGTTTACAACAAAATAATATAAAGGAAAATAAAACAAACAAATTAACAGCCAGCCCGATAACCATTTGATCGTTACTACCCAAGGTCAAAACGCGTAGTTTTATTAAAAACCAAAACACTTCGTTTTACTTACAATTGATATGCATCATTTTATTTAGTTCTGTTTTTCAGCCCATAACAACTTGTAATCAAAGATTTTTCTAGTTTCATCAATTCTCTTTGTTTAACCAACAATACATATTTATAAAAAGACAACTAAAGGTTTAATCAATTTGTATAAATAAAATAAAGAGTCTGATATTGAATAATGACCAATTGCCTAATACTTTTTTGGACACTTAAATCACATCACTATAACTCTCCTATAAATGATTTGAGTTACTGAAAATTTTAGGGATTAATTACGTAATTAAATAATTAATAGAAGCCCTATTTTAATGCTATTAAAATTATTACCATTTTTTTTTGCCAAGCGATGACAACTTTGTTTTATTAAAACATATGTATAATTTGATTTTATTACATTCCAAATAATTATGTAACATGATCTCTTAATGTAGCTCCATTAAATTAAATTTGATCAAATTAATGATTAAACTGAATAAACACCTATTATTTCAATGAGAAAATCTAGTGATCTATTTCTTTTTGTTCAATCATTTACGATTTCATGCAAGTGTTCATGTTAAATTCAACCTCAAATGTTATATATTGAGTTATTGGAAGGATAGAATGAACATATATAATTTGGGCTTACAATAACCTATGTAATTGAATTTCTACTTTACATTTATCAATCACAAGGTTATTTGTAATACCCTAAAAATTTTGGTACATCAAATGGTATTGTTCCAATAACATACACGGTAAATTTTGTAACGCCCAAAAAATGTAAGGTTTGTACTTTTGCATAATTTGGCTTAAATTACATGTACACTTCAATGGCTAAGTAATTGAGTGTATTTGGGGGGTTTTTAGGAAGCCTGGGTTCGAGTCTGAGCCTTGGAAATTTTTTTAATTTTTGCTCTTAAGTGAAATTGGCTGTTAGCAGTTAGGACTTATGTTAAATATGTGTGTTTCTATGTCACAAAAAGGGCATGTGGCTTGATGGTGGTGGCGTCACTAAGATGGCAAGGGGAGTTGGGGTTCGAATCCCATGACATGCAATAGGGGGCTTTTTATTTTATGATATGGGGGTGTGAGAGGTAGAGTTTGAATCAAACTCTGCAGAGGAGGTTGGAGACTTGGTCAACAATTTCGAATGGGAGGCTGGGAGAAATTCAAGGAGGATTTAGTGGAGAGTTTGAAGGAGTTGGGTTGTGAGGGGAGTCTTGGCTGATTGGGAGAGCATGAGTAAGAGGAAATTCAGCTATGGCATTCAGTTTGGGTGCATTTTCGACTTTGTGAGAGTTTAGAAGTGCCAAACTTTCTCTGATAATTTCGGGTTTTTTTCTCTTTTCTTCTTTTCGGGATTTATTCCTTTCGTGGCATCTCGTGCTACATTTTTGACCATTCGGGTCTCTCTTTCTTCTACTTTTCTTTTCTCTCAACTGTCATTCATTTTTGCCATTGAAGCTTTCCTTTCCTCTCCACATTTTTCTTTTCTTCTTCTCTCTCTCTTTGCCGAATTGGTAGTCTCCTTCTCTTTGACTTCCATTTCTTCTTTTGTTTCCATTGTTTCGTCTCCCTTTCTCTGCTAGGCCGAATACTCCTACTCTCTCCCTATTAAATATTTTTGGTTCTTCTGGGTTCGGGTCGAATCTTCTTGTTAGACAACTGCCGAAATCAATTGTTCATTGGTATTGGTAAGGGAGGAATAATGCAATCACTTTATTATTTCATTAGTAGTTAGATCTCTTATGGCTTTATGATCAAACTTCGGTTTTCCCTTCTTTCTCCCTGGGGGCCGAATGTTGGATTGGTTCTAACAACTTCTGTTACGCCAAATCTTGTTAGGAGGGGGAAATCGCCCTTGATCAGCAGGGAGGCGCTAGTATCGGTGAGTTCGAGCAAGGTGAGTGGTTGTGGTTTAAGTTAATGACGGTGGTGGACTAAGAGTATGTGTTAACCTTATCGGTGTAAATATGATTACGATGTTGGTGGATTGTAGGATTCGGAGAGCGGGGATCTTACCTAATTTCGCGAATAGGTGTCTAATCATACACCCACTGCTTTTTCTGTAAAAACGATGGATGAAGGTGTGTATTCACACCCCTGCGTAATTGTGAATCGGCTAAGGCCGAAAAGCCAAAACTTCAGCATCTGAGGGCTCACGAGTGTGCGAACGCTCGAAGGGACAAATTGAGCCACAATCGTTGGTGATAGATCGTAGAGGCCGCCACAAAAGTTCTCGTGGGCTTAGGTCGTAGTGGGCCTCTTTGGGCCGAAATGGGCCCATGGGCCCCACCTGGGTAAAATTCACGATAGTGAAAAATAATGGATTGGGCTGCGAAGTCCGTATAGCCGTGACTGAAATTGGGCTGAATGGGCCACACGAGCGTGTGGGCCCACTTGGGCTGAATAGTGGGCTTTGGGCCCAATTACACTATTTTGGCCCAATAAGTTATTCGAGTCGTTCAAGACAACGGTAGGCCTTTGGAAAGGTCGTAAAGTTACCGAAATACCCTCGAAGGGTAAAATTACCAAAATACCCTCGAAGGGTAAAATTATCGAAATACCTTCAAAGGGTAAAATTACCAAAATACCCTCGAAGGGTAGAATTACCAAAATACCCTCGAAGGGTAGAATTACTGAAATACCCTCGAAGGGTAAAATTACCAAAATACCCCTGAGGGGTGAAATTATCGTTTTACCCCTAACCGACGAAATGACCATTATACCCCTAGTGGTAAGTTAGTTGATGTGTGTATGCTATCTATATGACTGTTTATGAATGTAACATACTGCATACACGTACTATTTATGACACGACATACTGCATTGGGGTTGGGATTCTGATTTGGAGAAAGTACTGTACTAGTGGCTCTGCCACGTTTTAGTGGCTTCGCCACGTATTCTGATTCTAGTGGCTTGGCCACGTTTATTTATTATAAGCGGCTTTCTTTGCGTTATTAGCGCGACTATGCTGCGATATTGGTGTGTTGGCTGGGTGGGTCGACTTAGTCCCCACATGGTGTGTTGGTTGGTACGGGTGGTGTGTTGGCTGGACTGGGTTGGGTTGCATCACTATTCTGTTCTGTGATTATTTGGGCTTAGGCCCACATCATTATCAGAGGGCTAACGCCTGCATCGACCGACATCGAATAGGGCTCAAGCCCAGACTATTACTGCATGATTGGGGATTACACACTGAGTTCTCGTAACTTACCCTTTCCTTTAACTGTGCAGGTAATCCCTAGCCTTAGATGATTTGGAGCTGCGAGGGACTCGGAGGTGGCCACACGCTCGTTATTATTTAATCTTAGACTTAGTTTTTTTTTATTTTTATATTGGGTTAATAATTATGTAATAAGGCCATTTGAGGTTTTAACGTTTATTTGGTGCTTTCCTTTTTATTTCAACCTGCTAGACTAGGAAACACGGGTTTTTAAAACAATAACTGTTTCTCACGAAAATCACGTTTTTCAAATCTTAAAGTTTACAACTAGAAAAGGGCTTCCACGGTTTTATTCCAGATTGATAAACTTATAACAATTGATATGACCTATAATTGGACAACATGATTTGATTTGACAACACTAACGTTTTCAACAGCAATTGATTAAATGTGATTTAAAATTTAGTAACGAACTTTTATCGACAAGCCCGGTTTTCAAACGACACTTTGATGTAACACGTCAGATCCGGTCGTAACTTCTAGGCCGGGTTTGGGGTGTTACAAATTTATCAAAAAAATGGATTGAGTGTATTGAAATTTTGTTTGGAAAAAAAGTAAGTAAAATAAAATATTTTGAAATTTGGTGAAAGTTAGAGGACTAAAAGTGAAAATAGACCTTAAGAAGAAAATGTGAAGTCACAAATAAATAATTTTTCTTTTTGAACGTGACATGAAAAAAAAAATATTGATAGGTGGAATTGGAAAATAATGGTATGGACTAAATTAAATAAAGTAGAAAAGTTTAAATGTAACATCTCTAACACCCCCTAGATGAGAACAGTGTTAGTACAGATCTTACACGTGTTAGAATTTTTTAATTAGATAAAATATAATTTTTAATATTAGTGGAGAAGGTAGTTCGAGATTATAATAAATTAAAAAGGATTTTGGATTTAGAGAAATTAAATTAATGTTTGACCAAATTTTAAAGATGTGAGAAGTGTTGGGCAAAAGTGTAAAAATTAAAAATAAGAAATGATTGGATTAGATATGTTGGAAAAAGAGAAAGGACTTGAAGAGCAATTTGACCGAGAGAGTACATGAGCATGTGGATGAAATTGAAATGCAATGTGGTTTACATGTTTGGCACAATGATTTGATTTTTTTAGTTAAATATTATTATTAATTTAAAATACAAAATTAAGAAGATATTTGTGTAGAAAGATGTAGAAAAGACAAAAAAAAGAAGAAGATATCACCCATCATCATTTCATCCTCTCTCCCACGTTTCTCATAGACCATTTTTAGCTAAACTTTCCTTTTCTTTCATTTAGGTCCTTTTCTACCATTTTTCAATCCTTTCAAGCTCAAACTTCAAAAATTCTTCCATAGATTTCTAGTGAAAACAAGAGAATAACTCCAAGGCAAGATAAGTTTCTTGTGAAGCTAGTTAGAGTTCATATTTGAGGAGGAAAAAATAAGCTTGAAGATGGATGTTTGAAGTGGAAGAGAGTATGGGTAGGTGGAGAAATTAAGGTAAGTTGTTTAAATTATTGTGTTATATTTATTTGATTGTGTAATTTGATGTGAAATTGTAAAAATTAATGGTATATAAGTATCTTTTTATGTTCAAAGTGATGGAAGTATTAAATTTATATTTGAAGTGAATGGCGAATGATTTTTATGAATAATTTGGTGAATGATTTGAAGTGAATAATTGAAAGTAAGAAAGTAAGGGTGTTTTTACTAAGAATATTTCAATTTGAAATTAATATTTTGAATGATGGAATGGTGTATTTACCATGTTGAATGTGGTAAATATTTATTTTTAATACTATTTGGATGAGTAAATTGAAAAATAATTTATTAAGTGATTAATTGGATAAAATTGAAGTAAGGACCGAATTGTAAAATTTGTAAAATTCTGAATTCTAAATGTTGAGTAGTGAGGTTTAAAAATTTTACGTAGTACTAAATTATATGATTATGAAATGTAAAAATTGGAAAGTTGAGCATAAAATAGTAAAGTTTGAAACTATAGGGATTAAATTGTAAAGATTTCAAAACATGAGTTTTAGAACTAGTTTATATGGTTTGAGAATTTACAATTCTGAAAACAAAATATGAAAGTTTAATGGTTCAGAAATCATGGACTAATTTATGGGAAATTTGATAAGATTTTAATAGTAGGGATTAAATTATAAAATCTCAAAATTTTGTGAGAGAGAGAGAGAGAGAGAGAGAGAGAGATTGTTTTGCAAAATTGTGCAAACTAGGATTTAAGACTGAATTGAAAATAAAAAATAAAAGAAAATATGATTTCTAGGGACTGAATTGCAAAATAGTGTAAATTTGGGACTTTAGGGACTAAATCGTAAAAATTAAAAAACTAGAATTTTAGGGACTGTTTTGTAAAACCTGTAATATTGAAAAATAGGTATTGTTTATTAAATTTGAAAAAATATAGGAGTGGAAATGAGCAAATTAATTATATAAGTGTTTAAATGTAATATTTGAAAATTTTATTGAATTAAGTGTATTAAACTAGAAAATAATTGAGTAAAAATAAAAGAATTGAAACTTGAATTAGTAAGGTTAGATTCATTAAAGTGAAGAGCATTATATTGTGAAGTATATGTTAAAAAGAATATGATTAGGAGTAGATTAAGTTAACAAGGGAAAGGTAAAGTGTAGTTAGTATTAGTACATTTTGAGAAAGGATTAAATTGAAAAAAATAAATAAATAATTAAATAAATTATGTTGCAATAGGCATGAGGTTCCGGTACATGTGTTTCAAAGTTTCAATACATGAATAATTCGAAGTTAAAAAAGATTAGTAATGTACAGGTTTCGATACTATGAATGAAATATCGATATCTTTATTCTTAAAATCATAAATTCACCTGAAAACACTCTGGAAAAAAAGATTCTAATTAAAATTTTAATAATATAAAATTTTAGAAAGAGATTTAATATCATATGGAATCCAAATAATGTTAGAAAAGTAAGCAAGGGTTAGGGAATTGAAATTGAAAATTTTAATGTACATTTCTTATTTATATATGTTAATGAGTCGGCTAAGGGGTGTTACATTATTAGTCTTGTTGTTATATCATTAAAAACCTGAGACTAAACTCTTAATTATATATCATTATGGAAGCTAACAAATAAAATTTTGTTAAATGACCTTAATTAAATTATTGCAATCCTCATAAGTCACTTGTGATCCCTTTATGTTTTATCCATTCACCAACTTTGATAACATTTTTCTTAAAGTTATATTATATATATATATATATTATAGTGTAAATAATCATCAATCCAGTGAATGACTTCAATCAATTTGAAATAACTTATGGTTATGCTCTAATTATATCAACCATATAATGCCTTTAAAAAGATACTTTAACTCTTTGGTGAGAGGTATGATTCTATGTCTATATGAAAATTTACACCATAAATAAGTTGCATACACAAAGTATAAACTTACTCGCTTACTACCTTGAGAACACTTTTATCGATAGTACTATAACACCTTGTTACCTGTCCCGATCATTGGGTTTAAGCTACAGGATGCCACATTTATTTTCGGAGCAACTATGAACAATTACATTCAATTAAAATCATTAAACATCCAAATATGAGTAATACACATGTATAATATGATATGTAACCATTCTCAGGTGTTATACGAGCTTACGAAAGCTCTTTTGCTAACCCAAGGTCGAATTAAGACCAAATTGTAAAGAATTCAAAATGTTGGGTTGACGTTGTGACTTCAGGGGTCCCTTATTGTGATGCAACTCACTAACTAGGTCTCTTCGCGACGTTGAGAGTATGTCATCGCGATGTGACTCTGCTTTGAAAATGGCCAAAATGGCACCAATCTGCATCACTTAGAAAACAAATTCATCACAACCCATCACCGATTCAGCCAAATTTCCCATTCTCAAATGTTCAGTCTTAGCATATCTCATCATATATACCTTTATATCACCTAAACCTACATATTAACACAAATAATTATACAATTACCATCCATTTACCAAATTGACATATATATATATCCACATATAATCCCGATACTGTAACCATTCATACAAACCAAAAAGTACCAAATTCATATATGCAATTCAATCATTTGACCATTTTCAAGTTACCATTTCAAGCTTCAATTATGAACATATTTACACCTTATGAAAAAACTGACTCAACTTAGGTACATGTCGTATAACGAATAAAGGAGACTTTACAAACATTGATGAGTCAAGGATATCAGGCCAGATGCTGGAATCACTTCTCAGGACCTTGATATGTACCTATACCTGCGCACGAGAAAAAAAATCATACGTTGAGCGATAATGCTGATTGGTATTTCTATGATTCAAATTAATATAACATAAGATAAATCAATTTTAAACATTCAATTCAAATTTAATTTCCATCCAACTATTATGCTATCATACTAAGTTTTAATCAATATATCAATCTACATATGCAACTACAAGCACCAAATATACCATATGAATCAATCTATACATGTTTAAATTAACCAATCTAAAGATTATACCATGTTAAATATTAGCATCATTGATATCACATTTCTAATCAATTCATAGCATTTGGTCATATCAACATACCATTTCTGAATTGAATCAATTGATTCACCACATTTTCATATAGACCCTCTGAGCTCGTATATATAGTTCGCATGATCTTTCACATGCTATTGATATTCATATATCGTGATTCATCTTTGTAACACCAAATGACATTATCGATCCAGTTCACACATCATTTATCAATTTTACACATTATATCCCTATTAACCTGACTCGGACTCGAATGGATACATAGATCCCAACCAACACACCAATTTGGCATCTAGTGCCTCATCGAAATGTCTGAAGTAAACATATTGCACCCAGTGTAACACCCCTCACCCGAATTCAACGCCGGAATAGGGTTACGGAGCATTACCAAACTTATCACACATTTAAACATACATTTCACATACAATTTAATCAATTCAAATACAATTCAATCACAACCAATCATATTGTCCCTAATACGAGCCTACGAGACCCTAAACATGCATCGGGAGTTATTCGAGACTAAACCGATAACTTTGGAAACTCTTAGAACACTTAGAAAATTTTCTCAAAAACAGGGGACACATGCCCGTGTGGCCCGGCCGTGTGTCTCACACGGCCAAAGACACGCCCGTGTCACAGGCCGTGTGGACAAAAATAGGCTATTTACCAAGCCAATTTGCCACCCAAATGTGCATATATCCACACCAACCCAATTGGCACACCAACAAGGCATAAATAAGCATTTAACATCAACTCCAACCAAGCATAATTCACCATTTCAATACCAACAATTAACATGCTCATATTACCATGTTTTGCCAATTCAAATCATACCAATTTCACATTCACAAAGCATCTATATGCACTATTTCAACCAAGCATTTTACCTTGCCTAAAACCACAAGCATACAACATCAATTTCAAACCATTAGCTACCTTAATTGCTAAACTTCCTCAAGCCATTCACAAGCAATTATGACCACATCACTAAGGAGCATTAACAAATATATATATACAACACCATATTTTCCAAAATAAGCCAACTCTCATGGCTATACACAAAACCAAACTTTAAACATTTACAAGCCAACTCAAATGGCTAAATTCATTACCAACACATAACCAAAATGACCAAAGTCCCTATACATGCCATATACTCAAAACATAAGCTTAATAGTACCAAAGTGATAGTAGGATAGTGTGACGTAGTCTCTGACGATCCCTGAATCCAAGTTAGCTTTGAAGTCACTATAAAACACATTAAAATAAACAAAGTAAGCTATAAAGCTTAGTAAGCTCGTATGAAAATAATAAGCAAGTATCACCATTCATTTACCATTCAAATTAAATGACATAATATGAAACAATGCATTAATCTCAAGCTAACATGAACTTAACCACATACTTGATCATAAACTCACAACTTTCTTTGACTCGTTGCTCGTATAGTTTTCCGTACATACCTGTACCGACACGTATCTATTTCTCACCATTTCACAATATTCAATACACCCGTTGAACCGTTCAGAATAAAATTCGGATACTCGGAAGTCTCGTACCCTAGGTGCCAATATCATGGCCCGAAGCCAAATCAATGAACTCGCACCTGAAGTGCTAATATCATGGCCCGAAGCCAACTCAATGAACTCGCACCCGAAGTGCTAATATCATGGCCCGGATCCAACTCAATGAACTCGCACCCGAAGTGCTAATATCATGGCCCGAAGCCAACTTAATGAATTCCCTAATGACATGTCATTCGTATCCTAATCTATTCCTAAGATTCAACCGGGATTTACAATGCTGAATCTTCGTCGAATGTGTCCACAAGTTTGTAATTCAAAATTTATGCAATATCAAAGCACTTAAAACACAAATATAACAATGCTTATTACATACGAACTTACTTCGGATACAAAAACGGCAAAACGAATCGATTAATCTAAAACCTTGTTCTTCCTCGATCTAAGTCCGTATTTCATTGTTCTTGATCTATATAATATCAAATTTAACTTATTTAATAATCTCTCTATTCAATTAAATCCAAAACATTCATTAAAGCACATTTACACTTTTACCCCTAGTATTTCACAACTTTTACAATTTAGTCCTTATTTCATAAAATCACAAATTCATGCAATTTAACCACAACCCATGCTAGCCGAATTTCAATTAGGTCCCTAGCAGCCTATATTTTCCATTTATTTCACATTTTAACCACAAAGTTTCCACATTTCACAATTTAATCCCTAATATACATTTTCACTAAAAATCACTTAACAAAACTTGTATAACTATCATCAAACATTCATAATCTATCATCAATCATCAAAACACATGCTTATTCATCAATGGTAACATCCTAAATCTTTAAAATTTTTGCAAAATAGTCCCTGGGCTAGCTAGACCTAGCTGCAACGATATCAAAAACGTAGAAATCATTAAAAACGGGACAAAAACGGACTTACAATTGAACTAGGAAGCTTGGCCGAATGTAAAAACTCAACAATGGCTTCCAAAGACCTAATTTTCGGTTGAAGATGGAGAATAAAAGATGATACTTGGCTTTGTTTTATTTAATTAACCTTTATTTACCAAATTACAAAATTAACCTTGGTTATAAAACAACAAAATCAATTAATGCTTGTCCATAATTGTCCACTCATGCTAATAATGGTATAATTACCACATAAGGACCTCTAATTTAATATTCCATAGCTATTAGATACCTTTAGCTATTAGAACACCACTTTTGCACTTTACACGATTTAGTCCTTTTTATCAAATTAAGCATTCAAATGATCAAATTTCTTAGCAAAAATTTCACATAAACATACTATCATGCTGCAGACATTAAAATAATCATAAAATAATTATTTTGACTTCGGATTTGTGGTCCCAAAACCACTATTCTGATTTGACTAAAAACGGGCTATTACACCCAGTGCTTATTGGTATAACCGAAGTAATTGTTGTGCCCAGCACTCATCGGAACGTCCAAAGGAAAATGTGCTCAGTGCTCATCGACATATAGTTGAATTAATCCCGTACTCAATCTATCTTATGGCATGCCAACTATATATTGACTCTGCCCGAACAGTTAATAGGGTAACCAATTTTCCAATTTCATTGTATAGTTAAATTCACATTTTATCAATCTCAATTTATCATCAATTTATCAAGTTATATAACATTTTTCAACTCAATTTCATACCAAATATCATAAATCATTAAGTTATGCTACTTTCCATTTTATTCAGTTTAGTCTTCTATCACGATAGTCAATCTCAATCGTAGCAATTTAATTCAAATAACCATTTTCAACTCACCTCAATAACATATTATGCAAAACATCATGAATATGCAATAATTAAATTGATCCTAGATCATAAAAATACAAACCGAGTTTCTGAGTAACTCGTCGACAACTTTCATTTTTCCTTTCCCTCTTGCAGGATCTACGTCAATGTTAGCTACATACAATCAAAAGACATATGCATTATCAATTTCCCGTCCAACTCACATTCAATTACAAAAGGCAAACATATTTTTTAATTTATTCAATTTAGTCCCTAAACTCGGGACAAGCATAACTTTCGATCTAAAGCTTCTGATTAAAATCTAATTTCACATATACTCATTAAGGACTTTCTACTTTCTATTCCTACCAAAATTTCATAACATTTTTTCATTTTATTCAATTTGGTCCCTAATGTATGAAACTAACAATTAAGCTTTACAAATTAGTCCTTTTCATAAACTAATCTTAATTTCTATCAATTTCACACCTAATTCTTCAATAAGTCAATAATGGAAACTTTCTAAAACTTTAATAGTTTCACAAATTAGTACATGGGCTAGCTAAATCAAGCTTCAATGATTCAATTTCCATAAAAATCAAAGAAGAATGGCTAGGGACTTACTTGAAATAAATGGTCGAATGTGAAAATAGGTTAAAAGCTTTCTCCTTTGGCTTTCAAATGGTAGGCGGTGGATTTAGGAAGAAGATGATGGCTTTTGTCATCTTTTTCCACCAAAATTTATCTTTTATACTTAGTTTAGTTGTAATTAAACTTAATTATTTAGTTTAATCTTAATTTATTATCATTTAATCTTTAATTAACCAATGTTATTTACATCCACCAACACAATCCACTATCATCTATTTAAATTTGGTTTATTAGACATTTTATTCCTTTGGATAATTGCTATTTAAGTCCCCAAGCCTTTTTCTAATTAAAAATCTATAGCGATTGGATTTTTACAAATTAATCCTTGAGCCTTAATTAACCACTTTTTCGGCTAAATTACTTAACCAAATTTCAATTCACCCATATAATAACTCCATAAATATTCTTATTTAATATTTACAAACTCAGTTTACGAAAATAGAGCTCCAAAACTACATTTTTTGACTCCACTAGAAACCAGATTGTTACAAGTACATTAAAACAATCAAGTTATACATGTGCATACGAATACTTAGGTTTAAGGTTAAACATAGTGACTTTCACAAAGTGAACTATAGATAGTTGAGACATTTACTCAATTTGGGTTTAGTCCAATGCATTGTCACTCCAAGTTAATATATCTACTCTACTTAGGAGTCGCTCATACTTTGATAGCTAAAAGAAGCTATCTCTTTATATGAAATTTAGACAATGTAATAGTTCTTACATGAGTTACTTGGTCTTGACAACCTCGTGAACTACAAACATGTTTAAATTAACAACTATATAAAAACTATAGGAAGTTATCTTCACCATAGAAAATTTATTCGTTATGCTATTTTAACATAGTCTAACTTGGGTAATCAATTAATCATGCTTGCTTATACCATTTGTTTTACATGCAAACCATTTAGAGCAGAATATGTGCATATTATCATGAATAATAGTGTGGATGTTTAAAGTAATTTACACTATAATGAAAATGGGACAAATCTTAACAATCTCGCACTTAAAGTAAAGATTTGGCATAATGACTTATTTTACCCTCAAACTTTACAAAAAAGTCATTTTAGTCATTCATTTTTTTTCGTCTCTTTTAGCCTTGAACATGTAGTATTTGTCAAATCACCCCAAAATGGATGAAAAATTTAATAAATGTTAACTTTACTAACACGGCAACCACGTGTATGCCATGTTAGTAATTAATTAACTTTTCTATCCATTTTTGGGTGATTTGACAAACAACACAAGTAAGGGCTAAAAGAGGTGAAAAATTAAATTAAGGGCTAAAATAACTTTTTCTGTAAAGTTGAAGGGCTAAATAAGTCATTATACCAAAATATTTTGCATCCCATATATATATTTTAAGTGTAACAAGTACAATACAATTACAAATACAAGTCTAAATAACCACAAGTATTAAACTATTACAAACGGACTGTCTAAGTAACCATAAAACATAATCATACTATTACAATACAAAAAAATTAAGAACTAATACAATTCAAACTAAAATCAACAAATTGAAATTATCTGAACTAAAATTTCCATTATGGGACTTGGATACCTATGAATAGAGTATTTGACAACACATATTATAGGATAGGGGAATAAAAACTCAATTGCCTCGGCCTGACCTGCGCTATTGGGCTCCTGAGAGGCCTCTACTCCAAAACTTTTGCGTTTTTTTTTTCCTCTTCGAAGTCCAAAGTCTAAAACCCCAAAAACCCAAAACGCTTCTCGTCTTCGGCACTCTGCAATCATCACCACCACCCCAACCGCTCGCCCTACAGCTACAGGACGCTCGCAGTGTGTTTACCGAGAACAAACGGAAGCAAATCCAAGATAATAGAAATCCAATGAATACAACAAAGAAGGCTTTGACAGCAGTCACACATCTTACTTCTCTTTATCCTCGCCGACTACACACCTTCCACCATCACCGCCATTATCATCACCGCCTATTTTATCGTTTATTTTCAGCCCAACCCCAGCAACGCCAAGATGATTCGGACGACTCCCACCCTAACAACAGCGCTATCTCTGACTTTGACAGTGCCCAATTCTCCATCCCCGATACCCTCAGAACTACCCCTCAACAACCTACCTGGGATGTCCACCATAGGCAACGAGTTGAGCGGATATTCTCCAACGGCGATCTCCGCCACAGAAAAGTTAAAGAAGAGGAAGAGGAAGAGGAGAGCAGGAGAAGGATTCTTGCAAAAGCCTTGCTTGAGGCAGCCTTAGAGGGCCCAGACGAGGATGCCGGCCAGGACCAAGAGGTCAAGGAAGAGGACCAGAAGTCTCTCTCCGTTGGGATAATTGGCGCCCCTAATGCTGGAAAGTCAGCCCTTACTAATTTTATGGTTTGTTCATTAGCTCATTCTATTTCCTTCTCTTTAGCCATTGGCGCATCATTCATATCACAACTAATTAATATCTCCAATGCGTCTTTTATAAGGTTGGGACTAAGGTTGCTGCTGTGTCACGGAAGACAAACACAACCACACATGAAGTTTTAGGGGTCATGACTAAAGGGGATACCCAAATTGTATGTTCCTTTTTTTGTTTATTCCTATTACTATGCTTTCACTTCTCTGTTTGCTTTTGGAATTTTCCTGCTCCTTTGTGACATACAGTACTCCCTGTTTTTTACTGCAAGACACAACAATATTTGTTCAACTGTGTTACTTTTAACTGTTTTACTGGCTTTCTATCTCGTTTTTTATACTAAATTTCAGAAAATGGGATTGTTATGATTCCATGTTTCTTTCTCGCCCACCTGGGAATTCATGTGTGGGGAACTCATCTTTTACTCTTGCTTTATTGTTATAGTGGCCTTTAGGAATATCATTCTACTAATCTGGTGTGTACATTATGCAGAGCTTTTTTGATACCCCTGGACTCATGTTAAATAGAAGTGGATATCTTCACAAAGATATGAAGGTTCGCGTTGAGAGTGCCTGGAGTTCAGTTAATCTCTATGATGTGCTCATGGTTATTTTTGATGTCCATAGGCATCTTACAAAGTTAGTGATACACTACACAGCTGATATTTTGACCTTCTTTTACTTTTATATTAATTTTCTCCTTGGACTAGTAGCAACCTTATTGTTGGTGTGCTTCTGATTTGGTTCATTTTTTTATCATCTCTTTTACTGCCCAATACATTGTTGTTCATTTAGCTTGATTCCAGGATTTCTAGCCTCCATTCATCCTGTCCATTTGCTTACTATCCTGCATTATCTAGAGAGGTTGCTGATTGTATGGTCAATTTGATTAACTCTTAGTCTTCAGTGCATCCTTTGGAAACCAGTGTAGTTCATAGCTTTTCTGTTACCATTTCATCATCATTGTAGATCTATTTGCCTCGGGGACTTCAACCGAGATCTATCATCAGTCTTCTGTTATCTGTAGACTATACTACATGGTTTTATCTTGTAATGGTGTACCAAACGTTCTTCATGAGGGAAGCTGCTTTGCTTTCTTGTAACAAATTAGAGATAGCGGGTGGATCTAACCTATTCCTAAAAGGGTCAAGGTCTTTAAGGGTTGTGGCTTTGATTTTCTGACTGGAATTCGAGGCACTTGGAATGGGTGATGAATGGTTGCATGCTATTTCTTGGTTAAGGAGTTTGGTATGCCGTGAACGTGATAAATGTTGTCATTTTTGCTTTCAGTGTTGTGTGCAGCCGTTAGAAATGCAGGCAGTCCTCATCTTGTGCTACTGTGAGCTGCAAAAAGCTTTTTTGGTCCCTCACCTTATAGATATCTAAATAAGAAAGATTGTCCTCCTGGTGTCATAATTTATTATATATATTTAGCTTATGAATTGCAATGAGCTTTTAGTATGTTCATGTGCAATGCTTAGTTTTCTGTTTGAAGAATTTTAGCAAGGAGATTTTCTGTGCAGCTATTCAGTTCCCCCAGAACAACACATATCCCCTTTTAGAATATACTTCAGATTGACTTCTGCCTCTTGCTTTCAAAATGCATAATTCTCTCTGTTTTCTCAAACTTGTCACTTCGGTGTACTGATCTCTTCCCATATGCCTTTTATCATAAACATTTCGGGCCTTCCATGTGGTTATGTGTTGCTTTGATCATATAAAATGGTCTTTAAGTCGGGTAAATACTTTTTTGTACTCTAACTTTAGCCTTTCAAGCTTCTTGTCTAATGCTGAAGTTGTTTTCTTCATCTTGATCGCTGATCAGATTCTCATTCTAATGATTCATCCATACAGGCCTGATTCAAGGGTGATAAGATTAATCAAACGTATGGGAGAAGAACCGAATCCTAAACAAATACGGATTTTATGCATGAATAAGGTAGATTTGATAGAGAAAAAGAAGGAATTGTTGAAGGTTGCTGAGCAGTTCAAAGATCTTCCTGGCTATGGAAGGTAGGTTTTCCTGCTGAAAGGAGGTAGCTCCTTTTAGGATATAAACAAGCATGCTTATTTTCATTCATTTCCAAGCTCCGAAACAACATGACTGACCTATCCAACGTTGGCAACTATATAAGCGAGATACGGACATTAACGCCTTTGTTTGAGTCTGTACTGTTTTCATTCATCTGTAAGCATGGTAATAGAGTAGCACATAGCCTAGCAACTAAGGGTGTAGAAAGGGCCAATCCTATCTTGTTTGATATGGATTACCCTGATTATTTGCATGATTTCATTATTGATGACATCATTGAAGCTGATTAATAAAACTTTTACAAGGTATATTCAGAACAAAAAGCATGCTTAAGTTAGCTTCTGATAAATTTAATTTTACTTATTTTTCAGGATTTTCATGATCTCAGGATTGAAGGGCTCTGGAGTAGAAGATCTTACTAAATATCTCATGGAACAGGCATTTTTTTATTCTACTTATGCTTCTATTTGAAGTAACTGGATTCTGTTATGTCTTTAATATATGCGATTTATTCTCTTATGCATCTGGTTTAAGCAACTGGATTCTGTTATTTCTTTGATATGGCTTTTCATAATATCTTTTCTAGTTAACTAATTTATTTGAACATGTTATCTTCTCTCAAGATCATTTTAGGATGATGGTAAAGATATTCAAATGATATCTTGCCTCTGGACTCTTCTGAGGCATGGTGTTATTGTTACCAATTTTGTTGTCAAATATATTTTCATTTTCTGATATTATTTTTTCATATTCAGCCTTATTGTTTTCGCAAATATTTATATGCATTTTTATTTTAGATTGATTTGATGTGATTTGCTCTTAAAATTATAGTTTATTTGTGTTATGTGAACCTTGTGTTAGCATATACATGCATCTTTATTGGATGAATGGGTAAAGAATAAAATAGCTGGTGGTCATTAGTTACAAAGAGCTCTGTCACTCCTTCAGTTCTGCATTGGATTTTTTTTACCTTGAATATGAATGATAATGCATCATGTATTCTATTAGATACTTCTTTGGCATTAATACCTTCTTAGTATGCTTCTGTCGAAGGGTGAAGCATGCTGAAGTTTTGTTCTGCCATGGCATGTCCTCCTCCCTCTATAAAGTAATACAACTTAGTATCAATGGCATTTTTTTTACCCGTAGGCAGTTCAAAGGCCTTGGGATGAAGATCCTATCACAATGAGTGAAGAAGTCATGAAGAATATTTCATTGGAAGTTGTCCGGGAAAGGTTACTAGATCATGTGCATCAGGTAAAACTTGTGTTGTTTGTCTATGCCTTGGCTTTTGGTTCATACTCCCTCTGTGTGTGTGTGTGTTTGGATTGGGGATTTCAAGGAGGAAATTCATTTGCAGAGAGACTTTCAAAATTCTATAGTGAAATTTTATTTTATGGCAAAATAAAATCAGAATTTTGAAAAATTCTGAAATCTGAAAGAGGAAATTTAGGTGGCTCAAGTTCTCGTATTCAAATTCCAATTCTAGAGGTGGAATTTGTGAAATTCCTTGATTTTTACTAGGAAATTAGTCATTTATTACATTTCCTTCTTTATGTGATTTTTTATTTTCCATTTTATTTACAAAACTCATTTAAATATATATATATTTTCATGCTATTAGATCTCTATTTACTTTTACAAACCTAATGAAATCCCTATCGGATATTTTTCGTATTTTATTTTTAATGCAATTTTTGTTATAATTATTTTATCAAATTCTGGTATTGAAATTTTATTAAAAATATTTATCCAAACAATGCAATTACCATTGCTAGTATTTTGAATTGGTGAATTTTGATATGCTTTTATTTTTACGTCTTTTTTTGAGGGTTGTGTTGAGGAGTTGTCTAATGATCAAAAGATGTTAAGGACGAAAACTTTTCTTGTGGCAGGAAATCCCATATGGTATTGATCACCGTTTGGTAGACTGGAAGGAGTTACGAGATGGATCTCTGAGGATTGAGCAGCACTTCATTACCAGCAAAATGAGCCAGCGAAAGATTCTTGTGGGGAAGAATGGCTCAAAAATAGGGTAAGCTAGTGCTATCTCCAATTAATTTCTTTTCATGGTTCCACTGGTATTTCAATCATGTGCAACATAGTGTCTCCTTGAAATCTTAATGCTAAGATATGAGGTGGTCCGCTGTGTGCGCTATAGTAGCATGATATCAGAAGATGTCTAATTCATATTCCCCCTTGATTCAACGGACACAAAATAATAACAAATAAATAAAGCAGGAGGAGGATGGACAATGAAAAACTGAATGTCAGTATTGCAGCAATACAAGGGCTTGGAGAAACTTTATTACGTACATATCATGACAAGTTCAGTTCTGTGGTTCCATTTTTGCTTCCTGTGATCCCTTGAGGTCCATATGCCTTCATTTTAGTTAAAGCATGGAAACCTCACAGGGATTTGATTTTTGCTTGTTTCTTTAGAGTTCCATATTCTTTCTGAAGTTCTGAAATAAAATCTGATATTGTAATGTTTGCCTGAATGCAATTCTCACAATGATTATGTGTGTTATATATATATATATATTTAATTAATCACAGGAGAATTGGGATTGAAGCTAACGAGGAGCTAAGGTCTATCTTCAAAAGGGAGGTGCATCTCATTCTTCAGGTTAGAGTTAAAACATAAGCTCCAAGAAAATATAATCAAATTGTCCAGAACTGCACACACATCCCGGGATACCATCTGAGGTGTATATAAAACGAGTAGCCAATGTATTTGTACCGTCATTTCCCTAGGGTCTTATTTTTGTAAGGCCAAAATGAAGTCAGCTATTAGTGGCTACAGATGATCAATTTTATTGGGAGGTTCAAGTGGGGGTAACACAAATTATGAAGAGATCCCACTTTTGCTCTCCTTCAATGCGCTCACTTGTGCTAAATTTTTAGGTGAATTACTTTTAATTTCTTGTAGTCCCAAGTGTTGTATTCATGTCTCATTCCATGAAAGCTAAGGTTGAGGACCTATTCAGTTAATTTATTTGTCATTTTATTATTTAAAGTAGAGATCATTCCTTACTTTTTCACATATCTATTTTAGTAAGTTGTCAAGAGAGGACAAAATTGATGTTGTATCCTGTCACAGCAATTAGTGGATGTTTAAGTTTTCTAATCCTCTGCTTGTAGATATAAAACATTGAGCTTATTCCATTTTTATACCGTTCTGAGCCCTTTGGCTATAAGATATAAATGTATGGGTGAGAATGAGTTGCTTGAAAGATGGTGAATGCTGGATGTATGTCAGAATTCAGAGTTGTTGGGACTTGGGAGTCACTTTTATTTGTTTAGTGGGGGGGGGGGGGGGGATACTACGACTGAACTCAGGAGATGAGTTTGGTCGACAATGAACAAAATAGATGCCTGCCTGTCTTGTTCACCCCCAAACTGGCAATTTTTATTTTTAAAATCTTCATAAGGTTGCGCATCATGTAATTTTTTAAAATCGATCAAATCAAAATAATGAAATTGGACTCTCGCGGTTTCATTTTCTTACTGTTTTTAGCTACTCAAGTTGTAACATTTTGGTAGTTCGTGTTTTGATATTATGCAAATCAAAACTTAATATTACTTAAACAATAATTATGATTTTCATAAATATATAAATTAATTGATGTGAACTAAAGTTGGTTATCGGATTTGATGAAGAACATCCAAATAAATTGATTTGTCCTCCTCCGTTTTGCCAATTCTTATGTGTTTGGTTCAATAGAAAAGGGAAAGGATGGAAGGTGTGAGTAGAAATGTGAAGAGAAAAAAATTTGAGTATGCTTGCCAGAGAAAAAAAGTGAGGAAAGAAAATAGAAGAGATGGTTATTTTTTATGCTAATGTATAAAAATTAATCCTAACAAGAAGTGGATGGAATACTTTTTCTTTCAAATTATTCATCTGAATTATATTTTCTATTTTTCTTTCATTTTGGTCGAGAAAGGAACTGCATTAAATAAATTCAAAGTAGAGTACGATACATAACAAGCCCTCTTCAATCTCTCTCAATTTCGAAATTGAGTGAATTAGTCTCTCTTAAAAAATCAGAAAAATATAATTTCGGTCAATTTTGAAAGTGAGCAATTAAGAACAATTAATCATGGCGTTAATATTTTTCGTTAATTGTGCATAATTTTGATTGATATAATAGCAAATTTAGCCCTTGATGTTTACATATTTTGTTAATTTAGTCTTGATTCTAAAAAATCCATAAAGCTAGCCTCAATGTTTACGCTTTTACAAAAATATGTGGACTAAATTTGTTAAATCATGACCAAATTGATAGAATGTATAAATCATGAGAGCTAAATTTGTTATTATACCAATCAAATTTATGTAAAATTGGAAAATATCAATACCATAATTAATTATCCTTAATTGCTCACTTTCAAAATTGACAGAGATTAAATTATTCCGATTTTTTTTAGAGGGAGCAATTTGCACAATAATGAAATTGAGAGGGATTGGAGAGGTCTTTTAACCGATATAAAACAATCCAAGTTACTAGGAGGGCATTGTGTAATGCATGGTTAAGTGTCAAGTAAGGAACTTGACAAGAGTCACTTTTACATGGAAAATGCACGTCTTGGGAGAGTGAGAGGTTGTTTGGGTGCTTAAAAATTGTTTGCAACATTGTTGGTGAAATCAATTGCTGCTCCCTTCTCTTCCAATTAGATGCTGGCGCTATTGCAATCGTTGGAAGTTGTTGCTGCCTTTGTCCTTCAAAGCCCACCTTATCCGAAGTGTTTCCAAGGAGAGGTGCATAGAAGATGAGTTTGAAAGGCAAGTGTTTCCATAAATTCTCTTTTACTTTGTAAACTTGTAATCGACTAAATGTGCAAGGTTAGCAATTGATTAGTAATATATTCATATTAAAAAGGTTAATTCATGATTAGTAATACAATTGATTAATAAGTTGATGATGAGTTAGTAAACAAGATTGATAGTTGGTATTAAAATGTAATTTAAGCATGTTTAATGTCATTGATGGTAAAATTCTATGCACGAAAAAGTCTTTAGATTGCACTCTTTCAAAGCAACTTCCTTTCATTTTCTTTTGGATTAGAGGCTGGTGTTGAGATATTTTTTCAATGTGTGTCGTTGTATAGAAAAATTATCATGTTTGGATTGGCAAATTTTGGCAACAAATATAATGATTAAGATACTTATCAACTATCTTTCGTATCTAAACTATACTTACCAAGAGATCACAAAGTTTTCTTTAGATTATATCGAAGTAATTATCATCCCTTAAATTATGGAGCAGATCGAATCAAGCCTTTGAAGGAAAGATATCCAGTTCATTGAAAATTTATCTTATAATATTCTAGAAATATTATGTGATATTTATCTTAATTATTTCAAGAAAAATATAGTTTTCCTTTTCAACAATACATACAATTAAAAAAGTGTAAATTTAAAAAAAATGTAAGGAAAAAGTCCAAAAATTAAATTATTATTAAAATATATGAGACATGACATGTTGCTAAATTAAAAGAATTCTTATAATTTTGGGCTAAAATTATTAAAAAATAGAAAATAGAATAATGTATTTTAAAAAAATAAAATTAAAAAAATAGAAAACATTCATGGTTAGTAAAATTACTATAGATTTTTATATATCTATTTTTTTTCTATTTTTTAATTTTGGTTTTTTTTTATTTTTATGTATATATATTAAAAAGTCATATATATATTTTATACTTTTTCTGATTTAAAAAAAAATGTATTTTGAGATTTTTTTTTTGCTCTTTTTTTTTTTAATTTCTCTCATTTTTTTTTTTTGAATTTGTTTTACATTAATAATAGAGTGATGTGGCAAGTTGGGAGCAGGCCACATCAATGTTTTCTTAATGAATCGAGCCTTGGAGTAATGGATGTGATGTTCGGAAACTGTGGTGAAAGAACATTAATTGAAAGAACAAATTAATCAATAAAAAAAATCTATTTTTACTATTAAAAATTGCTCTCTATACGTTAATATGAGGTACACGTGGTGCGCTATATGTAACTGTCTGGTCATTTCATTAGCTACGTCAATTTTTAATAATAAAAAATGATAAAATTTTTAATAGAAAAACCATATATTTTTTATCGAATATATAAAAAATTAATTTACCCTTTTGTTGAAATAATTACCTATAAATTTTACTACTTTAGAGGTAATGTTGATTAGTTGATACATAAGCAGATAAAGAGGGAATCCAATTTTGGAGATTTAAAAAAGACTAGTATTTTAATCATCTTTTAAACTTAGAAACAAAAAGACACAGAAGCATGGGTCCCTCTTCAACTCAAAATCAGTATGGACATATCTAATTACTTTCTTTTTACCTATTATCTTTAAAAATAAAACAAAGGAAACTTGTTGCTTTAAAAGAGAACAAAAAAGAAAAAGATGAAAATGAGGGATTCATACCTTTTTAACTATTTATACTCATTTCTACATGTAAAAGTATTAGGGAAGAAGTTCCTCTATTTAAAAAAAATGATAAATTAATCTCTTTATACTAGATTAAAAAATAGACTAGTCATTCTGTAAAAAAATTCCATCTAGCTCTATTATTAATTGATTCTTACACATCAGTATAAGGTACATGTGGCACGTTACGTGTTCACTAACTTTTAACGGTACAAATGAATGAATTTTTTAATAAAAAAGATCAATTTGCCCATTGGTTTAACGATTAAGTTACCAATTTTTTTTTTAGTAGAGGAGGCAAAATGCAATTTGACTTCTAATATAAGAGCCTCTCTGGTACTTTTACCCATATACATTTGAATATTAAATTTGTGATTGGAATATGATATTTTAAATGGTAAAAGTATCATAGAAGTCACTGTAGTAGGAGTCATATTGCATTTTCCCCTTTTTACTCAAAAAATGGGCTAATTAGTCATTGTATATTAGATCAAATAGCAAATTGATCCTCTTGTTAGAAACTCCATCCATTTCTATTGTTAAAAATTGGTTTTTGACGTACATGTGGTCTGCAAGTTATTTAGTCAGGCACATTGGTTTTTAATAGTACAAATAGATGAAACTTTAAACAAAAAGGACTAATTTGCCTATTTTTTGAGTAGAGAAGACAAAATGCAATCTAAATCCTAATATAGAGGCCACTATAGTAATTTTACCTATTTTAAATATATAGGAAAATGATTTTAAATTTTAAATATATTGGTATCAATTGAGGACAACATAATTGATAGCCATGAAACTAGATAATTGATAGGCATGAAAGAGAAATACCATGTTTACCTGTCTGCCAAGTCCATAACACTGATGTTTGTTCACATCCATCACAAATCAGAATCAGTGTTGATTTAGATCTAATCTCTTTCTTTTACTAAATTCAATTCTTCTAATTTACAGATATGCTAACCACATTCACAAATTCATGACCAGCTAAAATACCCAACTGTACTTAAAAATGTAATATGAACTGAAAACTGTTCATCTTTTCTTCCTTTTGGTCTTACCATTACAGAAGAGTGAACCAAACCCAAAAAAGCTTACAGTTGCATTAGAAATGATTGGATTTGGAAGATTCAAAATAGGGCTCACTCGAACTCCATTCCCATGTGCTCCACAACTCTTCTTTAATGCAGGCTTTTGTGTAGAATTACCATAATAAGTATAATAAAACGTACCAGAAGAAGAACTTGACACTGATGATCTTCTTGTCAAAGATGGCTGTTTCTGGGTTTCTTTTGGAATTGGAGTTGAACCTGTTGAATTACTGCGTGTAAGAAATTGAAGTGACCGGATTAAGCTTTTACTTCGACTACTTTCACAGTTGAGACTACTGCTTCTGTTAAACTGCCAGAAAGATTTGGATGAGGCAGGCTTATCATCTTCATCAATGCTCATTAATAAAAATTCTTTCAATCTTTTCTTCTCTGGGTTATCTGTTTTGATCTGCTGGGGTGAAGAACGAACAACCGCAACAGGTTGGAGTTGACGACGAGCTCGATTCGCAACCACCGCTTTTTCCTTTATCTCAATTGGTCGAATCTTGCCATTGGAAAAGAGCTCATCAGCTGAAGGGAGTTCTTGAACGAAGCTATTATTGACAAAACAGAAATCGAAATCCGATGTTGGATTTAAGAGTGATGTGTCTAATCTCTGATGATGACATTCTTCAATGGAATCTACCCCATCTTCTTGGTCGAGATCGTCAGAAAACGAGATTCTTGGGCTTGAAATCTCTGCCAAAACTTCAATTGCCATAGTTTAAAACCATGTTTCAATCTATATGTAACAATGGGGAATGGGAGAGAAGAGAAAAGAAGTGTACAAAGTTGTGGAATTCAAGCACCGAAAGGATAGAAAAGGATCTCTTTTTTGGGTTTCCAATGAAACTTTTACTTTAGGAATGTAACCTCTAAGAATTGATAGATAGCTTCACCTTATAATTGTTTGGATTTCACTGTCTTTAACTTCAACTTTATTAATAATTTAAGATGAAGAACTTGGTCCACTGTGTAACAAAACCTTCAAATCTCAATTAATCATCTACTTGTATTAATTGGATCTGATCTAATTGTATTATATAATTCACATAATATCCATTTTAGTCATTTGGAACTTGTTTTTAATAATTTTATAATTGTGCCCACATATACACAATAATGTCCCTTCCATTTCAATAATTTGAAATAAATAAATAAATAAATAAAAAATATATTTCTTTTTTTTTTTTTGTTTTAAACTCCATTTTTCAAGTATTTTTATATAGATTTAAGTATTTTTGGGTTGAGGTGTATTCATAGAGAGTCTCCTGACTTTTACAATGCACTTTGAATCGCCTTAGTTTGAATTATTGTACTCAAGTTATGACCATTTTAGTAAAAACTAGGGTAGGTAGAAAATTTCGAATAATATTTTAATTATAATAGATTCAATTTTAAGGCATAAATTTTGATAATGTATAAGCCCAATAATATATTTATTAAATTTTATATTTTAGACATTTATTTATTTCGAATTAATTGGTATTTTAGATTAATTTGGGTGGTTGGAGATGTAAAGAAAAATGATGATGTGGTTGAATATGATAGATGTTAAGAGTGGAGTAATTAAGTGATGGCCTAAAAAGGGCATTCTTACTATGTTTGCAATTCATGATGGTGTTAGAGTTTTGTTGCATAAGGTCGGCAATCTTGGTGAGCTTTTGGGACATGCAATGTTAGAAGAGAAAGGAACCTGTTTGATGAAACAAAAAGAGATGACCACTCCAGCAGGTGAATTGGAAGAAGAATGATTGTTTAGGTATTAAATGCAAAAATAAATATAATTAAATCATGATTTAATACTTTTCAATCGATGGCTAACTTTCATACATCATATCATATTAGAATCATAGCATGAACGTGGCCATAAAACAAAAAGGCTTAGGAAAGGGTTGATGATAGCAGTTGTAGGCAAAGAGAAATCCCAGCCTTTGTTGTGACCCAAAGCTATTGGGCATAAATTAAAAAACCCAACATCCTGAAGCTGAATTTGTGCCCTAAACCCTAATAAACCAGGTTTTAAGACTTTGTAGGTCGTGCAATCAAAAGAACCCAGGTTTGGATTTATCAGCAACAAAGCATCAGTGTCAAAGAAAGGCAGGTTGCCGTTACAAGACAAAAGCTGGTGTGGTGTTACAGGCAAGTTTCTCATTCCTCCGACATGTATGAATCTTTGTAATTTCAGTTTGTTATGCTAGAAGAAAGCCCGAATCTAAACCAGTAAAACCTCCACAAAACCACACGAGAAGAAAAAAGGAAAAAAACAATGGCACCGCCTATAATCAGATCTCTAATCGCATTCTCTCTGAATAAATCATGCCGTTCTCAGAAACCCATTTCTTGTTACTCCATCTCTTCTGTTTTCTTCTCATCTTCACCCACCCAGGAAACAAGAGCTTCCCTTCCTTTAGCGGATCACTTGGTTGAGAAACACAGCTTTTCCCCTGAACTTGCCGTCAAGACTGCATCTTCCCTAACCTATGTGAAGGATCCTCGTAAGTGTGACACTATAATTTCCTTCTTGAAAGAAAGCGGTTTCTCTAAATCCCATATTGAAGCAGTGGTCAAAAGAAAGCCTAACCTTCTATATTCTAGTCTTGAGAAAACCATTAAACCCAAGTTCAAGATTTTCCAGGATTTAGGATTTCCGACCCATGATGTTGCTGATATTGTAGCTGGTGATCCCTGGATTTTGACTAGAAGCGTGGATGATAGGATTGCACCTTCTATTTCCGATTTAAAGACTGTTTTAGGATCGAATGATGATGTTGTTAAGTTATTGAAAACTTCAGCTTGGTTTCTCAAATCTGATTTGCAAAAGACTATGATGCCTAATATAGAGTTCTTGAGAAATTGCGGGATTTGTTCGTCGCAAATTGTTTCATATGTGTTCAGCTTTCCTAGATTTTTCTTGCTTAAACCTGAGAGCATTAAGCAGTTTGCTGAAAGGGCGGATGCCTTGGGGTTCGATAGGAAGTCAAATATGTTTCTTGCTGCTATTAGGATGTTGAGTTCAATGAGTGAAGAGAATTGGGAACTCAAATTGAATCTTTTTAGGAAATTGGGTTTCTCTGAAGATGATATCATGTCTACTTTTAGGAGGACACCACAGGTGTTTGCTGTATCTGAAAGGAAGATTAAGCAAGTCACTGACTTTTTGCTTAATAGAATGAATGTAGGTATTTCATTTATAATAAGCCACCCAATGGTGCTTATTTGCAGCCTTGAGCGTAGGCTGAAGCCTCGGTTACTGGTTATTGAGACTCTGGAAAGTAAGAATTTGCTAAGAAGGAAAGTTAGCATGAATACAATTTATAAGATGCCTGACAAGAAGTTTAGAGAGAAATACGTTGTTCCTTATTTAAAAGAGCTCGAGGAAGTATCCATGTCTATTGTGGGCACTTAATTGTTAATTTTTGTATAGTTGAGGGCACATATAAAATCTTTGATGTACTTTGGGTTCATAATCCCGTATTTCTTCATGAAATTGGTTGTTCAAGTCATTTAATCCATATTTTAGTAAAGCAATGTTTGACAATTTAGATGGTCTTTAAGCAGTTTGTAAGATTTTACTTCGCAATAGTTGAGTCTTATGTTGGATAACTCCGATACTGTCTCAATACAACAGACAACATTGTAGTTGATTGTTTTAGACTTTTAGTCATTGTTTCCAGTCTCTGCACTATGCACAATGCACATCCACTTGTGATGGTTCCTGTATTTGCTGCTTTCTAATGTTATTTATATACTCACACCGATGGTTTTAGGGTGTGTGCTCGTACTGGTAATTGTTAGAAACTTTTCATTTTCTTGCCATTGAATATCTATTCTGATATGCCATAGTTTTGTATGTAAATGGTCATTTGCTGCTGCAGGCAGGGTGCTAACCTTAAATGCATTTTGGATTGACCTATTGCAGGTTTTGATCAATTGCATGAGAACCAGTGTTTTGCGAAGCTGAATTATTTTTAATAAGGAAATTGCATGGATCTTTCTTTTAAACAAATGGGAATGCAGAAACATGTTAAAGATTGTTTTGAAGGGAAAAGCATAGTAAAAATGAATTTTAAGAGTTATGTCAAAAGAAAATGAGATCTTGAAGTGGCACTTATTGAGAGACTTGGTCTTTAACTTGTGGCAAATCATGGGATTTTGTTTTAGTTTGAAATGGGATCATTTGTATCTCAAATCTCCAAAGGATGAATTCTAGATGATTGCATATTTTATTATGCAGGGCTAGCCTTATCTTTGAGGTACAGTTACTGTCCTGCAAACCACAGAAGGTTCTGGTCTTTGTTAGGGTTGTACTTTAGCAGAGTCAAGCTTGATTCAAAACTTGCTGTTTGGAGCTTAATTTGAGCTCTATCAAATGCTATTTATCCATGCAGGGGTGAAGGTACATGCTACTAACACCCGCTTATTTATGCTAGTCCTAAATTAGATGAACCTAAACTCTCATGGCAGAATTTTAGGACTGTTGTGGATTTATGCCTTGGCTCGTGACTAAGGCCTTCAATGAGATTATTTCTCCTTGGGAGAGGGCATGTCCCCATCTCTTACTCGATATGTTGGTCCAAGGGAAAGTTATCAACATTGTAACTTCCTTTACTCGATCCAATAACAAATCCGAATAATTTATTATTATTTTGTTAAATTTGAAATCGTGTAAGGCTTTTTTCTGTTAAACCTTAATTTAGCACTTTATACCCTTTTTCGTGCACTACAGTAAAGCATTTACATTAAATCATCTTAGGAATTCTTCTGTACTTCTACTGGAATTTGTACAAATAACCATCTTAGGATTGAATTCCTAAAAAATCACTTACTCGGATTGAAATTTTTAAATAATTTAATGTAGTTTTGATGAATTTTGAAATAATCATCTTAGGAATTCCTCAAAAGCACAAAGGAAATCTTAAAAAATCACCTATAAAATTAACCAATAATTTCAACATATTTGAATTTTGAATTATGAAAAATAAAGAGACTAAATCCTTGAAAATAAAATACAATGATTAAATTCTAAATTTGTAAAGAGTACAAGGACTGATGATATATTTTAACCTTAAAATAAATATTAAACTAGTTTTATTACTGTGCGATGCACAAATTAATTGTATGTATTAATAAAATATATTAAAATGTATTGTAATTTTGTTAATAAAATGATAAATAAATTTAAACATAATATTTCAATAATAAATTTTTAAAATTTTGTTAAAAGTTGTTTTTAATAATTAAATGTTATGAATGGATTGGCAGTTCAACATTTTTTAGTATTAGAATATAAAAATTTAACTTCAAAATTCCCAATATCTCTTTATACAATAATTTCAAGTATTTTAATTTTAAAACATACTAATTTTTTTTTATTGTAAAGAAGAGGGAAATATACGTCGTCAAAAAACAGCTGAACCACCCCTCGCGATAGCTGTCCCTGTTGCATCGTGTCCAATTTAGTGCCTAACACCCTCTATTGGTGTGTCAAAAAACTGAGTTTCCCTGTCCTCTAGATTGCAGGATTTTGCTAAGCTGTTTGCTACCAAGTTTGCTTCAAGTAAAACACTCGCTACTCGGATCAGCCAATCTCGTCTGCAAAGCTCCCAAATGCGACGAACAACACCACCCAAACAAGCTCCATCATGCTCCCCATTTGCTAAACAAACAGCCTGCACATTGCCACTCTCAAGTATCCCTTGCTCCAAGCTACTTCAACTCCAATGAGGATCGCCCATAGCTCTGCCGCAAGGATGTCCCCCATTCCAGTGGATCTTCCAAAATCCAGTAGCCACCGACCAGCTTCATCCCGAACCACCCCTCCAACTGATGTCCATCCCAACCCTACATGCAACGCCCCATCCACGTTAACTTTCACCCAACCTGAATCAGGGGCATTCCAACTCACCACCGATGGGGCGTGGGCATTGCTTAGCTTACGCCATTCCTCTGCGTGTTGGATAGTAGCAGCCCAGCTTACACTAGCTGTCAAAATTGCACTCGAGTTTGCATTGGCGGTTTTATAGAGAAAGACATTCCTACTCATCCATATCTGCCAGCAAACCACCCCAAATAAAATGCACCAATTAATACCCGCATAATCCATATTATGTTCATCTCCCAAGTTAGGCACCAGCCAATTCGAAAGAGTAGCCAAGAGGAAATCATGTTGACGACTTAATGGTACAATCGCCTCCCAAACAGCTTTGGCCATGCCGCAATCTCGTAAGACATGCATGACCGACTCGCATTGCGCTCCACAAACCTAACATGTAGGCGACTCAACAACCCCTCTTTGGCACAGGAGCCATAAGAAGAAGCGAATGCGCTGAGGTAATGGACACTTCCATACCAACCCCCATTGTTGTTCCCGATCTGTAATGGCTACCCCAGCCAACTTCTTATACATTGTTAGCTATAATAATCAAACTGGAATTGTCAAGAGAGGGGGTGAATTGACTTTTAAAAAAATTGTGTAAGCTAGAGAATAAGGATAAAAAATTTGACACAAGAATTTAAAGTGGTTCGGCTCAAATTTACTACTCCACTACCTTAACTTTCCAGTATTAAGAATTTTCCCAAATTCACTAATTTTATAATTTTTGAGGATAAGATTTAACCTTACAAACACTCTTAAGGTTTCTATCCAAACCTTAAGACAACAAACCCTTCATAAAGAAATACAAATTAGCAAACAAAGAAGGAACCCTTACAAGATCAAAATGTTTGCAAATTAAGCTCAATTACAAGGAAGAACACTTGAGCTAAATGAAAACAATGAAAGCTCACAAGTGTTAAAGAAAATTGTTGAGAATTATAAGCACAATGTTGTTTTTTATTGAACTTTTTGCTTGATAATCTCTCTAGTTGTTGTAGATCCTTTGGAGGCTGGTTTATATACTCCTAATTGATTTCCAATCGTTGTGGTTCTTAGAGACATGAATAGAGCCATTGGGGATGAAATAACCAGTGCATTTAATTCACCTGCAACAACGAGTATCAGTACTAGCAAAGGAGATATTGATATTTTTTTGCATTTAATGCAAAATTTAGTGACCATTGTAACTGAAGATATCGATACCAATGGTATTTTATCGATACCTTATGAAAAAGTATCGATACTGGATCGATATTTAGTTGAATTGGTGAAAAAAAATGTCAATTTGGTATCATTTTTAAAAGGGGTATCGATATTTTTTTAGCATGGAGCTATTGTGACATGCTTAAAAACAATTTAACTTATTGAAAAAAATTCTAACTTGATTTAAAAGTTGATTTAAAGTTTTTTTTTTTCTAAGAGTTCAAAGTATAAGATTCAAAATTTTATCTCTTAGACTTCATCTGAAATATCATTTTGCCAATTTTGTTCAACTTTAACTTTTATTTAAAAACATTTTAATTTGTTATATTAAAACATATTATGATATAAAGCTTGACTTAACAATCTCCCTTTTTTTTATATAACAAAACATTTGGTAAATTTATTTTTGAATAAATTGCTCCCCCATTATAAAAGTCATTTTCAATTTAAGGTTCTTTAAACAAATTGACATAAGTTTAAAAATTTGACATTCAATTTTGCTTTTGAAAAAAAATGGTCACATAATTTGCATAAACTTAGTTTAGCACAATATCAAATATTAATCAACCAAATTACCTTTACCTATCAACAATTTACCTTTGCTTTATCCCCCTTTTTGTTATATAAAAAAATCAAATAAAGCTTAGGAGAAAAGAAATGGTTAGTTCAAGAATAGAAATATAAAAATATAGACCAAGTGAACTAACATGTGCCAAAAAAAAATCACCAAAATATCTTAAAATACTAATAAAAACATTAAGGTTCAAAATGCAATAGTCATAGGAAATAAGCAAAAGTAATAGTGCAAATGTTATGAACAATAATACGAAGATGCAAACTTAAAGATATACCCTAATTGTCATCACGAGGAGAAAAGGGAGGTGTCGAAGGAAAATGAGCTAGAAGTGATGCCATCTGTATCTCTAACGTCGTCAGCCTCGAGTCAACATCATTTCTAAAACCCCGAGGATCATTACTCAATGAATGAATAGCATTAAGGAGAGCAACATTGACGTTAGAAGCAGCATAAGATGGAGCAGCCGGTGGAAGAACATGCTCGGGAGAATGAACATGTTTCGGAGCCAGAGCATCCTCGAAAGCACCTTCGGCATTGTCATGTTCATGTGCAGCACCACTCTTTATCCATTTGCTGGAGTTAGCATCAAATTAGTAACCAGAATAGTGAAGAGCTCCATAACTAATAGGTTGATTAGTAGTGACGGGGTGTCTCCATAAGTATTAATCCCTAATTTCCTAAAAAGGTATGACAAATAAGTGACATGAGGAAGGGTGAGATTTGTAGACATCGCCTTCTCGATAGCCTTAGTTATGTCATTGAACATGATAAGAGCTAGGTCGGGACACCTATCGGATTGACCAGAATCGATCTACCAATAATCAGTGGAGCGAAGCATTGCATGTTTTTTGATAGCACGTAAATTTCAAGTAATGATTAGATGGAGAATAAGATCATGAATATTGAGTTCGGATGCATGTCCAAACGTAATATAAAGAGCGGGGTTGTATGGTCCTTTTTCATTAAAGATACCTCCAGATGGCAAATGAAGAATACTTTCAAAATCATCTAAAGTGAGTCTAATTGGGGTGTTCATTAAAAAAATGTTATCACAATTACGGTATCGTCGGACTCATCATGTTTGAGTTTGATGTTTGAGTAAAAAGCTCGAATAAGATTAATGTAAGTCGGCGAGACAATTTTCAAGAAATTGATCCAACCCCAACTTTGAAAAATCGAAAGATAAGCAAAATTGACACTTTCTAACATAGCAAAATCTATCTACCTAGACTCTCAAACTCGTTTCGATGCAAAATTCCTATCGAATCGTTCTCGTTCCGCATCGAAACAAAAAAAGAACTCATTAAATGATGACCTAAACCCACTAGAAGTATTTGAAGATGAGGCACTAGTTCTAGGATGCTTCTTAGGAGCCATGGAAAGGGCAAAACACTAAAAAAACACTTAGACTATTAAAAATTTCGTTTAGAAATTTTATCAAACACTTGGTGTGCAAAGCGTTTGAAACAAAAATTTGAGAAAATGTGTAGTAATAAGTTACCCCTGCAAGAAAACACATTGTATAGAGTGCAAATAAACCCAATAATTCATCAAAAATCAACATTTCAACTAACATTTCATAAAATCAAAAGATTGAAAAATTTAGGTTTTACCTCAATAATGTTGAAATGTGGAAAACCTTGAAGCAATTTTGAAGAAATCTTAATGTAAATGTGTTAGAAAGTATTTGAATGTCAAGATTTCATGAAAAATCAAATGTTTTTGAAGATATTTGAAGTTTGGAGGAAAGTTTTTTCGAGATGAAAGGGAAAAGAGAAATTGGTGTTTTAAAACTGTTTTGAAAAACTCACAGTGTAGGTACTTTTAAACCCAATAAGTATCGATAAATATCGATATTTTTATACAAGTATCGATAATTTTAAATCGGTATCGATACCAAATCGCGATTTTATTTTTCAACTGCAAAAATTTTCCAAAATTGAAAATTTTAAGTTCTAAAGTGTTCTAAGTGACCTAAAATGACTTCTCGAATAAATCCTAATGATTTCATATGCATGAAAATGCAAAATGTAATCATGATGCATATGACTGATAAAGCACAATAGGTTCATTCAAAATATTGACTAAGTTAACCAAACAAAGTTCATTCTAACAAGTTTAATGGCATAAAAATAAGTCATCCTAGACAAAATAAGGTCAAAATAGATCAATAAACTACATAAAACTCCCTCTATCTTTTTGCATATAAGAGCAATGAAAATCATACTATCATGTTTTTTGCAATACAAAAAACAATATACAAGTTTAAAAATCATTCAAAGTGCATAGAAAAGATTCAACAAACGGTCAAGGCAAGGCGGTCAAACCTAGTTCTCTCCTAAATGTCCAAAATATTTTTGTCTAAAGGTTTTATAAAAATGTCAGCTAACTGATGCAAAGTGTCTACATATTCTAGAACAATATCACCTCTTTGGACATGATCTCTAATGAAATGATGTCTTATTTCAATATACTTAGTTCTAGAATGTTGGATGGGATTCTTAGTGAGACAAATAGCACTAGTATTGTCACACTTGATAGGAATGATATCTATGTCAATTCCATAGTCCTTAAATTGTTTTATCCATAAAGCTTAAGCACAACAACTACTAGCGGAAATGTATTCCGCTTTGATGGTGGACAACACAACACTATTTTGTTTCTTTGAAAACCATGAAATTAGCATGTTGCCTAAGAATTGACAAGTTTCGAAGGTGCTTTTCCTATCTAGTTTGCAACCTCCAAAAATCCACATCCGAGAATGCATGCAAGCTAAAGGATGAATATTTAAGATGCCAAAGTCCTAAGTTAGGAGTGTCTCTAAGATACCTAAAAATTCTCTTAATGGCTTGTAAATGTGATTCCTTAAGGCATGATTGATATCTAGCACACAAGCAAACACTAAACATAATATCTGATCTACTTGCGGTAAGGTAAAACAAAGAACCAATCATAGACCTATATAATTTAATGTCTACACATTTACCTTCTTCATCTTTGTCAAGCTTTGTGGAAGGGCTCATAGGAGTAGCTTGAGGTTTAAAGATGTCCATCCCAAATTTCTTGAGCATTTCCTTTGTATACTTGGCTGGATTTATGAAGATGCCATCTTTCCTTTACTTGATTTGGAGCCCCAAAAAGAATGAGAGCTCTCCAATCATGCTCATCTCAAACTCACATTACATTAGCTTTGAAAAATCCTCACAAAGAATTTCATTAGTAGCACCAAAAATAATATCATCAACATAAATTTGTACTACTAATAAATCTTTTCCTTTTCTCTTAATAAAAAATGTTGTGTTAACATTCCCTTTAGAAAAACCTTTTTCAACAAGAAAATTTGAAAGTCTTTCATACCAAGCTCTAGGAGCTTGTTTCAAACCATATAAAGCTTTAGAAAATTTGAAAATTTTGGATCTTCAAAACCGGGTGGTTGTTCAACATACACTTCTTAATTTATAAAACCATTTAGAAAAGCACTTTTGACATCCGTTTGAAATAATTTGAAACCATTAAAATATGCAAATGCTAAAAGCATCCTAATGGCTTTCATTTTTGCTACAAGAGCATATGTTTCATCATAGTCTATTCCTTCTTCTTGAGTGTAACATTGACCAACAAGCCTAGCCTTATTCCTCACTATGTTACCACTATCATCTAGCTTATTCCTAAAAACCTACTTAGTACCTATAATAGATTTTTCACTGGGTCTTTCAACTAGGGTCTATACATTACTTCTCTCATATTGATTTAAATCATCTTATATGACCAACATCCAATATTCATCATTTAATGCTTCTTTAATATTTTTAGGCTCTATGCATGAGATAAATGCAATATAATTACATGCATTTTTAAGAGAAGATCTAGTAGTTACCCCTGTTGATGGATCTCCCAAAATCTTACCATTATTCACATAGTTAAACTCCATTGGATGAGTGACTTCCTTCTCCTCTAATGTAAGCTCCTTTAGAGCATCTTGAGCTTATTCTTGTATCTTCTCACTTGATGATTGATCCACTTTATTATCATTATTAAAGATTTATGCATCATCATCATCATTAATACGAGAATCCTTTCTAGGAGGAAGGTTAAAGTCATAAAAAAAACATGTTTAGACTTTTCTACTGCTAAAGTTCTTTTGTTAAACATTCGATAACCTTTAGAATTTAAAGAATAACCAAAAAAAAGTTCCTTCATCACTTTTTGCATCAAATTTACCAAGATTGCCTTTTTCATTATTTAAAACAAAACACTTGCATCCAAAAGGATGAAAATAGCTAATGTTAGGCTTTTTGTTGTTGAAAAGTTCATATGGAGTTTTCTTTAAAATATATCTAATCATTACTCTATTAACAATATATCAAGTGGTGTTTGTGGCTTCTGCCCAAAAATATTTTGCTAATTGATTTTCACAAAGCATAGTTCTAGCCATTTCCTCTAAAGTTCTATTTTTCTCTCAACAACTCCATTTGTTGAGGGGTTCTAGGTGTAGAAAAATTATGGCTAATCCCATTTGAATTACAAATATTATCAAAACCAAGATTTTGAAATTCGGTTCCATGGTCACTCCTCACACTAGAAATAGAGTAACATTTTTCATTTTGATTCATTTTTGAAAATGTGATGAATTTTTCTAAACCCTCATCTTTAATACTTAAGAAAAGAACCCAAGTAAATCTAGAATAGTCATCAACAAGTACAAATGCATATTGTTTTCCACCCAAGCTAGTTGTTTTAATAGGCTCAAAAAGATCCATGTGAATTAGTTGAAGAACTCTACTAGTGGATACATCATTAATAGGTTTAAAGGAAACTCTTCTATGTTTACCCTTAGTACATGCATCACAAATTGTCTAAATCGAAGTCAATTTTAGGAAGTCCTTTAACTAAGTCATTTTTGACTAATTTGTGCAATATGATCATGCTAGCATGTCCTAGTTTTCTATGCCATAACCAAGAAGAATTTTCATTTTTAACAACAAGGCATATGAATAAATCATGCATGTCATCTAAATGCACCATGTAAGTATTTCCTATCCTATGTGCTATAAGCATAATCGTACTAGACACAATGTCAATTACTTTACATCCATTAGACTAAAAAATGACATTGAGACCTTTATCACACAATTGACTAATACTTAATAGATTATGCTTAAGATTGTTGACATACAAAATATTTTCAATAAAAATTGAAAAGTTTTTTACCAATAGAACCAATTCCTTCTATTTGTCCTTTGGAGTTGTCACCAAATGTAAGTTCTCCACTTTTTGGCTTTAATTTGATAAAGTGACTTTTGTCACCGATTATGTGCCTTGAGCATTCACTATCAAGGTACCATTAGTTTTTGCTTGAATTGCCCACCTTGAAGCAATGCTCCTCTTCCTACAAAAATAGAATTAATTTTTGATTTTTGGTACCCAAATTCTTTTGGGTCCATAAGCATTAATTTATAAGATTTTAGTCCCTTTAGGTATCCATTTAGAAATAATATCATTATATTTAAAGGTAATGAGTCCTTTAGGGACCCATATACTTCTAACTAATTTTCCCTTATAAGTATTGAAATGACCTATATGTTTATAGTGATTAAAGATATTTTTAACAAAATTTTGTTTGGAATTTTCTCCTTTTTCAAACCTTTTTGGAAAAAAAATTGTTAGAGTGAGCTTTTTCACTCTTAGGCAACTCAAGTTGCTTTTGATAATTATCATGATCTTTTGAAAGCAAATTATTCAAGTCTTGGTTCTTTTTCTCAAACTCATTTATAATAGCTTGCATATCATGAATTTTACTTTGAAGTTCATGACTGGTTTTGAAGAGTGAACTATTTTCATCTTTTAATTTTAAAATCTTTTTCTTATATTTTGAAATCATAATTTCAGACTCCAAGCCCAACTCATAATAGGCATCTTATAACTCATCAAATGAATAAGAAATTGAATTAGATGAGTTAGAAGTTACCTTAGGATCATCAATGACCATAAAGCAAAAGTTGGCTACTTCTTGATCTTCATCTTTGGATGAATCCTCATCACTCCAAGTAGCAACATGAGCTTTGAGATTTTGTTTGCTTGATCCCTTTTTATTCCATTGGGGACAATCGAACTTGATGTGTCCCGACTTCTTGCATTCATAGCATATTATGGGATCCTTCTCCTTGGTAGATTCAAGCTTGAGTCCTTCCTTCTTTTGGAATTTTCTCTCTCTATTGGACCTCATAAACTTATTGAATCTTTTAAAAAACATTGTCATTTCTTTATCCTCATCCACCTCTTCACTTGATTCACTATCTGATGTGAGACGGCCCGGGTTGATTCGAGTCGTTCACGGTTTTGCCCGATAGTCAACAAGGAGTAATTGAGTTGTCAGAAAAAGATTGAAAACAGGCTAAGGTTGTGGAAGCTTATCAAAGGGGGTTTTTAAAATTGGTTAAATTACGAATGTAGGTCTGGCTGATAGAAGAAACAAGGAAGGTGGCTAATTGGGTATTTCAGTTTAGCAAAGAAAGAAATAGAGGATGGAAAAAGTTCAGGATAAGTGGTGGATGTGGCACTTGCATGGATGCTTTGCACAAGTCTAGGTTCGGCCAAGGGATGTTTATGACCCATTTAATTTGCATTCTTTGGCTGAAACATTACCAGCATTAAATATGAACTTGAACAGCCATGAAGGTGTAAAAATGGAGCTTGAAGGGTCTTTGAAGTGTGAACAAAGCCAGCCGAATGGTCCTTGGTGTGGGCAGCTAGTGTGAACGTCATTGATGGCTTCTTGGGAAGAGAATCGGCCAAGCCTTGGGAAGTTAATGGCTGAATATTCCTTGGCCGAATGGTTGCCTTGGGGAGCCAAAAGTGACCAGCAATAAAGCTTAGTACCAGCCAAACATGCACCATCCAAGTACATTGCACCTACATGCATGAACCTTATTAAATGCTCCTTAGTAAATTCGGCTGCACCTATTAAAGATGAAAACACATATTAATTCTTACTAATTTCAGCTGAACACATTCAAATCATAATTTGGACATATTAATTGACACTTAGACAAATTAAATAAAAACTATCTAGGACACATTGATAATCGGCTAAGACTAGGACACCATTAAAACATGTAATAACTCGAGACAAATTAAATAAATTTAAGACACCATAAATTCGACTATAATAAAAACACTTATGACATATTTATAAGCTGTATTAAAACTACTAAATGAAATATTTAATTTGTTCAAATATTAAATAATGGACTAAAATAATTAAATGAGCTCAATGAGCTGAAATAAGCTCATGTGAGCTGAACCGAGCTGAATTGAGCTTGCACCAAGGTGCACGGCTTGCTCAACGATTGGGCCCGAGCTGGTCCTTGGTCTTCAAGCTAAATTTTATTCCATAATTGACTCGTTAGAGTTGCCACGGCCTCGTGCATTTGCTTAGTCCGAGCCTGAGTCATAGGGCCTTTTGGAAGCTCGAGACAATCGTAGTTCAAATCTTTGGTTGCCCCGGGTATGCTTACATCATCCCCACTCTTCAAAGCGACTTGTCCTCAAGTCGAGTCGCTCGTTCACCTTGAAACTTGCATTCTCTTTTGACTTACTTAAGACATGTGGGGCGAATGTTCTTACTAAAATCTTGAATTGGGCATGGTCCAAACAAATCAGTTTGTCATAACAACTCACAAAACAAACATTCCGATCAAAATCAGGGACATGGAAGAATCTTGGCAAAGGCTGTTCAAATATGGATTTTTCAACAAACGCATTAACGTCACAAGTTCCAAAGACAAAAGTCTTAATGTCATCATTCAAAACAAACAAATGTTCAACAATCCAAAATGGACAATTATTTTCAACAAAGTATTTTGCCTTTCCAAAATTCAGATCGTGAACAAAGTCATCAAATTGAACCCAATTGAGTTGTTTAGGAATTTGAAAAAGCTCACCTCGCTTACCATTCAAGTTGAAAAGATGAGGATCGGTTTTACCTTGTTCGTTTAACACGAACTTCTTTTCCTCGGCAAGGTAATGTAATTGAAGCTCATTGGTCGGCTTAACCTGAAAAGAAGAAGAATCATAAAAGCATCGGTTAATTAAAATACTTTTCTTTTTCTCACTCAATTTTCTTTCACTTTCTTTTTCATCTTTCTTTTTCTCACTTTTCTTTTCTTTTTCATTTTCACTTTCTTTTTCTTTTCTTTTTTCTTCACTCTTATTTTTTTCAACTCTCGAATTATTTCCACTCGATTTTCCCTCTTTTCTTTCTTTTGAATCTTTAATCTTTTCTTTCTAACTCTCCATGGATTGCCTCAAGCGTTGTTGATCTTCTATCACTTGTTGCAGAGACAAAGGTGCCAAAATGACATGTTTGCCTTGGTGCTTGAACGGATATTGGTTGGCGAATCCGTCATGCTTGACTCACCGGTCAAACTGCCATGGCCTTCCGAGTAGTAAGTGGCCCGCATGCATGGGCACAACATCGCATAAGACCTCGTCATGATAATTTCCAATTGAAAATGGAATCATTGCTTGCTTGGTCACCTTAAGTTCGACTCCTTCATTGAGCCATTGCAACTTGTACGGGCTCGGGTGTTTGAGATTTGGTAAAGCAAGTTTCTCCACCATGATCATACTTGCAACATTCGTGCAGCTTCCACCATCGATTACAACGCTGCACACCTTTCCCAAAACAAGATAACGAGTATGAAACAAATTTTCTCGTTGAGGCTCACTTACCGAATTTTGCGCATTAAGGCTTCGTTTGACAACGAGCATCTCACCCTCAACAGTAAACTCTACTTCGTCTTCATTTTCGGACGGATTTTTGACTTCATCTTCATTTTTATCCACTTCATCCTCCGATTAAATTTCGCCATTAGGAAGTACGATCATTGTGTTGCAATTCGGGTATTGGCTCGCTATGTGCCCTCGACCTTGGCACTTAAAGCACTTAATGTCTCGGGATCGAGTTTAAACATTTTCAGGGGCCTTACCTTTGTTAGATTCGGCCACAGACTTGTTGGACTTTACGGCCACTGCGGGTTCCTTTGTTTGATTCACGGAGGCATTCTTGCTTGGGCCTTGGTTCCACTTAGGTGCACTTGAAGCGAATAACCGCGTACGACTCCTTTCTTTTTGAGTTGCTTTTCGACTTTGATCGCCATATGCACCATATCGACGATCTCCACATAGTGTTGTAACTCGACGATGTTAGTTATTTCTCAGTTAAGTCCGGCCAAAAATCGCGCCATGGTTGCCTCGCGGTCTTCTTGCTCATCCACGCGTATCATAGCAACTTCCATTTCCTTATAGTAGTCCTCCACACTTCTCGTCCCTTGGGTGAGATTTTGGAGTTTTTGATACAACTCCCGGTGGTAGTACGAAGGGATGAATCGTCATCGCATTACAGCCTTCATCTTGGCCCATGTGTTGATAGGACGCTCACCATTCCGCCTTCGACTTGTCGCAAGCTAGTCCCACCATATCATCGCGTAGTCGGAGAACTCGATAGCCGCCAACTTAACTTTCTTCGCCTCGGAATAGTTGTGGCATTCAAACACAGGTTTGATCTTTTTCTCCCACTCGAGATAAGCCTCGAGATCCGATCTGCCTTGGAACGGAGGGATTGATAACTTAATACTTTTCAAATCATCATCGAACCTCTCTCGGCCTCGGTTGCGTTGGCCTCTCCTCCGGTCACTAACATTTGAACCTTGTTCATATTCGGAGTTGCTTGGTTCGGACATGTCATCATCGTTATGTACCCGTTGCCTCCCTCGATGCCTTGATGGACTTACGGGAGTCCGTTCACGCCAGGCTCTTCCTTCCACACGATCAAGTTGATCTTGCATCGGTTCTAATCTTTGATCCAACAGTCGCTCGACTTCTCGTAGTAGAGCTTGTAGATTTTAATCCGGCACGTTCCGAACAGGTTGCCTTTTCACCATATTCCTTTCGGGACTACGGGACATGTAAAATTTGAAACCCTCACTACAAAGGCTCACAAGATCACTCACAAAGAAAAATAAATGCACTCCACTCGTGTTTCACTCTTTCAAGGGTTTTATACTCTCTAATGCACTTACCACTCTTGCCTTTTACCGCTCTTCTCGCTCTCGTAAATTCGTATTTCGTCTCGTTTAGACTTATTGCGGCTTTGGGGTCGCTTCAAAATGGGTGCAAAGGGATAGCGTATGGTGTAAAGGTAGGCTGAAAAAAAAATAAATCGGTTTAGATGTGGCATTGGGGGGTAGAGGGAATGGTAGAAACGTTGTGATGATCGGAGTAGAAGAATGAAACAAAACAAACTTGCAAAACTTTCACTTCACTTTTTTTTAATACTCGAATTTTTTTTTTAATTTTCGATTTTTTTTTTTATACTTCAAATACAACAAAAATAATACAATAAAGAACTTTCGAATAGAACTTGAATTTTTTTTTAATTTCGAATTTTTTTTACTTTACGAACCTACTTTCGAAATTGTTTCGTATGTCGGCGCTCCTCGTTTTAGTAGCTCTGATACCAAATGATGTGAGATGGCCCGGGTTGATTCGATTCGTTCACGGGTTTGCCCGATCGTCGGCGAGGAGTAATTGAGTTGTCGAAAAAAGATTGAAAATAGGCTAAGGTTGCGGAAGCTTATCAAAGGGGGTTTTTAAAATTGGTTTAATTACGAATGTAGGTCCGGCTGATAGAAGAAACAAGGAAGGTGGCTAATTGGGTATTTCAGTTTAGCAAAGAAAGAAATAGAGGATGGATTTCAGTTTAGCAAAGAAAGAAATAGAGGATGGAAAAAGTTCGGGATAAGTGGTGGATGTGGCACTTGCATGGATGCTTTGCACAAGTCTAGGTTTGGCCAATGGGTGTTTATGACCCATTTAATTTGCATTCTTTGGCTGAAACATTACCAGCATTAAATATGAACTTGAACAGCCATGAAGGTGTAAACATGGAGCTTGAAGGGTCTTTCAAGTGTGAACAAATCCAGCCGAATGGTCCTTGGTGTGGGCAGCTAGTGTGAACGTCATTGATGGCTTCTTGGGAAGAGAATCGGCCAAGCCTTGGGAAGTTAATGGCTGAATATTCCTTGGCCGAATGGTTGCCTTGGAGAGCCAAAAGTGACCAGAAATAAAGCTTAGTACCAGCCGAACATGCACCATCCAAGTACATTGCACCTACATGCATGAACCTTGTTAAATGCTCATTAGTAAATTCGGCTGCACCTATTAAAGATGAAAACACATATTAATTCTTACTAATTTCAGCTGAACACATTCAAATCATAATTTGGACATATTAATTGACACTTAGACAAATTAAATAAAAACTATCTAGGACACATTGATAATCGGCTAAGACTAGGACACCATTAAAACATGTAATAACTAAAGACAAATTAAATAAATTTAAGACACCATAAATTCAGCTATAATAAAAACACTTATGACATATTTATAAGCTGTATTAAAACTATTAAATGAAATATTTAATTCGTTCAAATATTAAATAATGGACTAAAATAATTAAATGAGCTCAATGAGCTGAAATAAGCTCATGTGAGCTGAACCGAGCTGAATTGAGCTTGCACCAAGGTGCACGGCTTGCTCAACGATTGGGCCCGAGCTGGTCCTTGGTCTTTGAGCTAAATTTTATTCCATAATTGACTCGTTAGAGCTGCCACGGCCTCGTGCATTTGCTTAGTCCGAGCCCGAGTCATAAGGCCTTTTGGAAGCTCGAGAGAATCGTAGTTCAAATCCTTGGTTGCCCCGGGTATGCTTACATCACTATCTTCATTAGTGGTGAATTTGAGAGCAACACCAACCTTTTTCTTTTCAATTTTGGCTTCTTTAACCCCTTCATTATGCCTCATCTCATGTGTAAGAAAAGAACCGATAGCTCATCTGATCGATGTATCACAGTCTTAAAATTTATAATGAGAATGATCGAGCCTAAAAACTAACTATGACAACGATTGAGGCAAGTGTACCTATCGAACAGTAGTATAGCTTAGTAGCAAGACCGGATTGTCGAACCCAATGGAACCGAAAGTACTAATACTAACTTTCTTTTTATTATTTAGCCTTAAAATTGAAGTGAATCGGTTTAATCTAGAAAATTAACTAACTACTAAACTAAAGACGATGAGACAAAAAAGAATGAAATTAGGGAAATACTTGTGGGAAAAACCAATTGATTAAAACAATACCCAAGGAAGAATCCACCTAGACTTCACTTGTTATCTAACTCTGAACCAGACGATTTATTCATTTGACTTGATCCGTAAGATTCCCTAATGTATATTAACCCCTCTCTCGAGGCGACTAACGTCTAACCCTAAGTTGATTAATTGAAATCTCTTTCTAATTAAAACCCCTAGAATTGCCTTAACTCGATCTATGGAATCCCATATTAGGTTTCACCCTAATCCGGTAAATGCGATCAACTCCGCTTAATTATGCTAGATCTACTCTTAGGCAGGGACTTTTGCTCCTCCACCTAAGCACATCAAACTTGAATTAATATTCCGGAAATATCAACACAAGAATTAAGAACACATAATTAAGAACAAATTAAATATTTATCATATAGTTCAGCAAACGATAACAAGATTCATCTTAGGTTTCATCCCCCTCAGGTATTTGAGGGTTTAGTTCATAATGATAATAAAATACATCTCAAAAGAAAAGATAAAACAAAACATAAGAAAAACTCTAAAACCCCCTGAAGGAATTGAAGAGAGATCCTCCGTCTTGAGTATAACTCTGGCTTCTTGAGATGAATCCACTGGCTTTCTTCAAGTAATTTCCACAATTCTGATCTTTTTGGTTCGGCTCCTTGGCCTAGCTGGACGCCCCGACAGAGGCTTCTGTCGAACTCCCCCTCTTAAGTTGCCCCCTAGGGTGTTTATATAGGCTTGGAGATGCCTTACTTGGCCTCTAAGTATCCTCATCTGAGTGAAATTCCTATTTGGGTGTTTATATAGACTTTGGAATGTGTTTCTTTGCCTCCAAGTATCCTATTCTGAGTAAAACTCCTCTTGGCCGTGTCAGGGACACAGCCATGGCACACGCCCGTGTGAATCGTGGCCAGGCCGTGTTCAGGTCTGATAAGGAGGCATGGCCGTGTGGTCTTAGGCCCAGGACGTGTCGATTTCGTGATATGGCCTATTTGGTCCATTTTAAGCCCGTTTCTTGTTCTTTTCATCCCCCGGTGCTTTCTTGAGTATACAACATGAAAGCAAAGGATTAAGAGCACCAAATTACAAAATTCAAGGCTTAAATCACCCAAAAGCATGCTAAATGTGGGTTTAAAATATGTTATTATTACGGTTTATCAAATACCCCCACACTTAAGCTTTTGCTTGTCCTCAAGCAAAATACTCAACTCATAATTAAAACAAACTTCCTCGATTCATAATATTCATCAATAGTGTTTCATCATAATTCAAAGATAATTCATACATGGACAATTCAACTCAAAGAGTCCTAAAGATTCAAACAATCTAAGTCATACATTTTTGTAGCACAAAACATAGGTGTTTCCCCTCTTTTAAATAATTAACTCTGATTCAAAATTGACAAGAATTGACATCCTCACTAAAGATTCACTCAAATCACTCGAAGTGTTTAAGGTTCAGAAATAAGCACTCAAAAGTCAAACATGAAGAGTTAATCCCATAGGCTTGCATGAAAATCAAATCTCCACCACTATAATATGAGATGATACACAAATCAAAAGGTCTTTAACAGGGTTGTAACGGGGCTTGGGTTAAAGGTGTGGATAAAGGCTAAATTAGAGGGTTAGAATCGAGATTGAATTGACAAATTACTTAACCAGAAACAATGAACTGATAATAAACAATTACATCAATTGAGAACTTGTAATAATAATACTATTACTAATACGAGCTTCTTTTTCAACCATTGGGATTTAAATGTATAAGCTCACTTAATCATAGAACTAATAATGAATATACTTCGATTTTTTTTGAAGAACAAATCAGATATTTATAATAATTGATCAATTTACTATCGAAATCAATAGGCAATCGATCAAATCAAATCTCGATATAAGGGTAGTCAAAAGGAATGGTGATAACAAAAATAAAGGATTTTGGGATAATATTAGTGGGTGAGTCAATAAAAAGGGTTGTTAGGATCAACGGGGTTCACTAGGGGTTAATCAAATGGGTAGGCTTTTTAGTGGAGTGAGTGGGTTAAAACCTAGGTGCCTTTATCATTTTAGTGTATCAAATCAAAGGTGTGGTCTCGACATGTATAATCGATGTAAGTTCTAGAATAACAAATCAATATTGACACACTCATAATCAATAAAGTGAGCAAGAAAAAGAATATATGCTCTATAAGGCTCAAAATCTCACAAAAATTATGGCTTTTTGATGTCAACCTAGCAAATTTAAAACTTCAAATTAATATTCAAATTCAGGTAGACAACCTAAAAAAAAAATTAATTTTGAAAAATAGACTTATCCTACTTGATTCTCTAGTATCTTAAAGTTTAAATTATCAATGCACAATTATCAATGACTTAATCCAAAACATGTCAATAAAAATCATAAATCACAGGAAATTTCATCCTAATCATAATATGAGAAACTTACTTAAGAAACAAGACATAATTCAGGATTTGAGAATAATGCAAAAAGTTTGGTCACCTTCTTTCAGGAATTTGAGAATAATGAAAAAAGTTAGGCACCTTTAAGGTTCGCCCCTCACACTTAAGATGTACATTGCCCTCAATGTACAAAGATAGATATAGTATAGAAAATCAAAAGATAAGGTGAGATGAAACTTCCTGAATTTGGATGGATTCCTTGAGTTAGAGGTGTGGAAACTTGATTCAGAGGTGAAAGATAAGTTGGAGGAGGCGTCTCTGGTGGTGGTACGGGGGCTGCCCACTATTACTGCGCTAGGTGAAGAAATTGGGTAGCCCGTGAAGAAATAGCCAAGAAATACTAAGAAAAATTCAAAATAAACTAATTATTTATTTAAAGAAAAGCAAGCTAAAGTGAAGGAAAATAAAAAATGAAATAAAATTAAAAGAAAAGATTAATGGACCGAAGGGTCCTTATTGTTGGATGGTTCGCGAGGGGGGTGTGATTGCTAAGGCCGCGGTGGTGTTGGCAGTGGTCATGGTGGTATGACTCCCTATCAGCCTTTAGAACCTAAAACCAAGAAACTAAGATAAAATAAACTAAGTTAAGCATAAGAGTGTCAAAGAGAAGGAAATTAAAAGAGATGAGAAAAGAAAACTAAGAGCTAAATGTTCTCAAAGACCCTTGGCTTGTTGATTAATTGAAGTGGCCAGCATGAACTTATATAGATCGATCTCCCACAGGGAGACTGTGCTTGGATTCGTCCGTTTCTTCGACATGGATGTGGTGTAGCTCAAGGGATTTGTAGATGGAGGAATAGATGAAAGAATGGAGGGGTTGGGAGGGGAGGGTGAATGTGAGTAGGGAAAAAGGGATGGGGAGTGGGTGAGAAAAGAGGGCAAGGGGTGTTTTAAATAGAATTTTCAAAACTGGTACATCCCCACGCCCGTGTACCATGGGCGTGTTGGGTCACACGGCCATGTTGTGTTTCGTTCATTTCTCCCACGCCCGTTTCGTGGTCACCACGCCCATGTAGGATCAAACAGTGTCGACCACGGCTGCATCACATGGCCGTGGCTAGTTAGTTGGAGCCCGTGTGTCTTCCCTCAGTGTCGGCCATGGCCGTATCACACGGCCGTGGCAATTTATAGTCGTCCGTGATCCGGGAATATTTCGTCATTGGGTCGTACTAACTCTGCTATGTCAGTACAAAAATTCATAGTATCCACACGGCCACGGCCACGGCCGTGTGCAAGGCCGTGTGGTCTGAAAATCTGTAATTTGGTTAGTTTCAAATTAAATGGTGAAAAGGAAAAATAAAATTAAAAATTAAAAAAAATGTAAAAGTTAATGGAGTTAGTGCTCGAGTTGCCTCCCGAGAAGCGCTCGTTTAAAGTCTTAAGCTAGACTTTTCTCTCATTCGAATCACCAGGGTGGTTTGAGGAGTTGGAAGTCCTTCCTAATGCTATCAGTTTCATTATCATGATAAAGTTCAAGTCGAGATGCGCTTATATTGAAAGTACCAAAAATAGGATTACTTACCTCGATTGTTCCGTATGGGAAAACACTGATTACCCTAAAAGGGATTTCTTTGTTTGTGTTAGGGTCAGGAGGGGATATTCGAGGGTCTGTTTTATCTAACAATACCTGGTCTCCTATTTTAAAGTGATTTGTCGTTCCTACGAGCTCGTCTGGTGGTTCCCTCGATTTCTCTTTGATAAACTGAAATAGTAACATATTTTAGGCCCACATTTGTACGCTTTTGGATGAATTATCCCTTATTTTATGTAATTTGGTGCTCTTAATCCTTTCTTTTCATGATATATACTCGTGAAAGCACCGGGGATGAAAAGAACGCATAAACGGGCTTAAACGGGACAAATGGGCCAAAGCATGAAATCGACACGGCTGGACCAAAGATCACTGCGGTGCGTGCCTCACCGATCATCTAGAACACGATCTAACCCCGACTCACACGGTCGTGTCTCATTAAAGAAATCCCGAACACCACTGGCCACGATTTACAGGCGTGTGCCATGGCCGTGCTCTCCGCCGTGGAGAAGAGCAATTTCATTCGGGAAAGGATACTTAGGGAGAAAGAAACGTATTTCAAAAGCCTATAAATACACCCTAAGTATGACCTGAAAGGGGGAGCCCAAAGCTATCGTCTAAGGGCGTCGTGCTAGGCCAGAGAAGGCAGATTTGTGGGGATTCACTCAGGGATAGCCAGTTGATCCATCTCAAGAAGCCGGAATTCTACTCAAGACGGAGGATCTCTCATTCAATTCCTTCAGGGGGTTTTAGGGATTTCTTATGTTTTGTGTTATCTTTTCTCTTGAGATGTTTTCCTTTATTGTTATGAACTAAACCCTTCGGATACCCGAAGGGGATGAAACCTATGATGAATCTTGTTATTTGATTATTTGAATTATATGATAAATACTTAGTTTGTTCTTAATTATATGAGCTTAATCCAAATTTAATGTGCTTAGGTGGAGGAGGAATAGACCCTGCCTAAGAGTAGATCCAACATAATTAAGCGGAATTGATCGCACACCTAGAGATAGGGTGACGAGATTTTGCCGGATTAGGGTGAAACCTAATATGGGAATCCATAGATCGATTTATTGCTATTCTAGGGGGTTATTATAAGAGAACGAGAGTTCCACTAATTAACCTAGGGTTAGACGTTATTCACCTCGAGAGAGGGTTTAATATACGTTAGGGAGTCTTACGGATCAAACTAAGTAAATAAATCGTATGGTTCTGTGTTAGATAACAAGTGAAGTCTAGGTGGATTCTTCCTAGGGTATCGTCTTAATCAACTGAGTTTTTCCCAAGTTATTTTCCAAAGTCATTCTTCTTTGTCTTAGAGTCTTTAGTTTAGTAGTTAATTAATTTAGATTAATAAAAAACTTCACTTATTTTAGGCTAAATAATAAAAAGAAAGTTAGTATTAGTACTTTTAGTTCTTTTGGGTTCGACAATCCGGTCTTGCCTAAACTATACTACTGTTCAGTAGGTGCACTTGCCTTTAATCGTTGTCGAGTTAGTTTCGTGTTCGATCATTCTTTTATAAATTTTAAAACTCTAATTTACAATGATCAAGTTTTTGGCGTTGTTGTTGTGAACTAAAATATTAAGAAAACTCTATTTTTATTACTTTAGCCATTATTTTTTATTTTTCGCAATTTATTTTTAGTTTTTATTTTAATTTTGCTAAATTCTCTTTCTTTCTTTTCCTAGCAGGTACCTCTAGTTTATGACTAGAAGGAACCCGAGAGGACCTTTAGAATACGACAGTGATATTGAAGCTACCGTCAAGAAATCACGAGAGAAATTAGGCGAGCCCTAAATTACCAAGGAGAGCGAGAAGACAGATCCAATCCTACTGAAGGGATGGACGAAAATAATCTTCCACCACAAGATGTGGGAGAAAATAATGCTCCTCGTACTATGTTTGATTATGCTAAACCGCATTTAACAGGAGTCGAATCTAGTATTGTTAGGCCTGCTATAACTGCTAATAATTTTGAATTAAAGCCTAACACTATACAAATGATTCAACAGTTTGTTCAATTTGATGGTTTGCAGGACGAAGATCCAAACGCTCATATAGTTAATTTTTTAGAGTTCTGTGATACCTTCAAAATAAATGGCGTTTCTGATGATACCATACGTCTTCGGTTATTTCCCTTTTCATTAAAGAATAAAGCTAAACAGTGGTTAAACTCGTTACCACGAGGGTCAATCACTACATGGGAACAAATGACCGAAATTTTTTTATTAAAATATTTCCCACCGGCCAAATTGGCCAAATTACGTAATGATATCTCTTCTTTTTTGCAGATGGATTTAGAGACATTATACGATGCATGGGAGAGATATAAGGATCTCTTGAGAAGGTGTCCACACCATGGCTTACCATTGTGGCTCCAAGTCCAAACTTTTTATAACGGTGTGAACCCCTCAACGAGACAACTAATCGACTCAGCTGCCGGTGGAACCTTGAATAATAGAACTCCTAAGGCAGCCTACGAGTTTATTGAAGAGATGTCGCTGAATAACTATCAGTGGCAAGTTACAAGAACAAGGCCAACAAAAAGCAGTAGGAGTTTACAACCTCGACCTTAAATAACCATGCTATCAAATCAGGTAGAGTTGATGAATAAGAAGATTGATAGTTTGTGTTCTTCGCAGTACATCCGGTCATGCAAAGGCGACGCAAGTGGAGCTGTGGCGAATCCACGAGTACCCACCCTACCAACCGAGCACGAGAGCGAACAGATGAACTATATAGGTAACAATTTCAGATCTAATAATAACCAATATAGTAATAATTATAATCCAGGTTGGAGGAACCACCCAAATTTTTCGTGGGGAGGACAAGGAAATCAAGAAAATCAAAGACAACAACCTCCTCAAAATTTTCAAAATCAGCCCTATCCACAGGAAAAAAAGCCGAATCTTGAAGAGACGTTGAACAAATTCATAGCATCAGCAGAGGCTCGCTTCCAAAAGACTGAGACAACATTAGATAATCAACAAACATCGATCAAAACGATCGAGAGTCAAGTTGGGGAACTTATTAAGTCAATTGAACAACTTACTGAGATGGTTTCCGAAATTCGATCAGCGATTTTCTCTAAAGAAACAGAACAGGTAAAGGCAGTTACACTAAGAAGTGGAAAGGAGCTAGTCGAACCGGAGAAAAGAATGCCACCCTTAGATGACAAAGCAAAGGATATGAGAATTGAGGATGTAATTCCAAAGACATAAAGAAAGTAAACCACCGATCCCATATCCAAAGAAGGTTGAAGAAAGAACGATTAGACTCCCAATATGGTAAGTTTCTCGAGCTTTTAAACAAATACATATTAACTTACCTTTTGTCAAAGCCATTTCACAGATGTCGACGCACGCGAAATTTCTTGAAAGAACTCTGACGAATAAAAGGAAGCTTGAAGAAATATCAATGGTGGAGCTTAATGAAGAATGTTCGGCCATCCTCCAAAACAAGTTACCAACCAAATTAAAAGACCGGGAAGTTTTACTATTCCTTGTTTAATTGGCGATTTAAATGTTAAGAAAGCATTAGGTGATCTAGGTGCCAGTGATTAATTTAATGCCTTATAAGATGTTTAAACGACTAGATCTCGGGAACCAAAACCAACAAGGATGAGTATTCGTTAGGTGATAGATCTATTAAATATCCTAGAGGAGTTATCGAAGACGTCTTGGTAAAAATTGATAAATTTAATTTTCCGTTGATTTTGTTGTGCTTGACATGGATGAAGACATTGAGGTCCCCTTAATTCTAGGGCGCCCTTTTTTAGCTCTTTGCTAGGGTTGTTATTGATGTAGGTGATGGTAAACTTGCATTAAGGATAGGCGATGAGGAAATTATTTTTCAAATTTATGATGCCATGAAATATTCTAGAGAACAAGATGATTCATGTTATTTTGTTGATACCAATGACCATCTCATTCAAAACTCATTACAGGAAATCCTGCATGAGGACACGATGGAACTGTGTCTCACCCAAGAAGAGGGGGAAAAGATGAAGCTTAGAGCTAAAATTATCATAAAAACAAACAGAAAAAGAAAGCATCGAATTTGATGACGATTTCAAACAAAAACCCTCTGTTGATGAACCACCCAATTTAGAATTAAAACAACTGCCAAAGCACCTAGAGTATGCATTCCTTGGGGAAAATTCTATGTTACCAGTAATTATCTCTTGTAATTAGAACCCAAGGAAAAGAAGAGTTGATACAGTCTTGAGAGAGCATAAAAAGCCATAGCTTGGAAAATCTCGACATTAAGGAATAAGCCCAACATTTTGTGCCCACAAAATTTTAATGGAAGATGAGTACAAGCCATGTGTGCAACCACAAAGACGACTAAATCCCAATGTAAAAGAAGTCGTGAAAGCCGAGGTAATTAAACTTCTAGATGCTTTGGAATAATCTATCCTATTTCGACAAAGAAGTGGGTAAGTCTGTGTGCAGGTAGTTCAGAAGAAAGGGGGCATGACAGTGGTGGCTAACGAAAGGAATGAACTAATTCCCACCGGGCGATCCACGAGGTTGGAGAGTTTGCATCGACTACGAGAAAAGTCTGAATGACTCCACTAGAAAAGATCACTTTCCTTTGCCTTTCGTTGATCAAATGTTAGAAAGACTATCAGGGCATATGTACTACTACTTCCTAGACGGACTCTCTGGCTATTTCCAAATCCCAATAGCACCTGAAGATCAAGAGAAGACAACGTTCACATGCCCATACGGTACGTTTGCCTATCGTAGAATGCCTTTCAGATTATGTAACACTCCTGCTACTTTTCAGCGATGCATGCTAGCAATCTTCGATGAACTCGTCGAAGATATTATGGAGGTATTTATGGATGATTTCTCCGTATACGGTAATTCTTTCCATCTTTGCCTTAAAAATTTAAAACGAGTCTTAATGAGATGTGAGGAAACGAACCTTGTTTAAAATTGGGAAAAATGTCACTTTATGGTACAGGAGGGGATTGTACTAGGTCATAAAATTTCTTGTAAGGGGATCGAGGTAGATAAAGCAAAGATTGAAGCTATCGACAAATTACCTCCCCCTAGTTTAGTTAAGGCTATTAGAAGCTTTTTAGGGCATGCAGGATTCTATAGAAGGTTCATTAAAGATTTTTCTAAAATAGCCAAGCCTTTAACAAAATTACTAGAAAAGATGTTCCTTTTAATTTTGATCGGGAATGTTTAGATGCATTTAATATCCTTAAGGATAAACTAATAAATGCTCCGATTATGATTGCTTTTTGATTGGAATTTACCATTTGAACTAATGTGTGATGTAAGTGATTTATGAGAGGTGCGATTCAGGACAACGAAGAGGCAAGCATTTTTCAGTGAATCTATTATGCTAGCGAACTTTGACACCCACACAAGAAAATTACACCACCACGGAGAAAGAAGCGCTAGCTGTAGTCTTTGCCTTTGACAAATTTAGACAATATTTATTATTATCTAAAGTTGTCGTTTACATCGATCATTCGACCCTTCGTTATCTACTAACTAAACCCGATGCAAAACCACGACTCATAAGATGGATTTACTTTTACAGGAATTTGATTTGGCAATACAGGATAAGAAAGGAGCTGAGAACCTTGCGGCGGATCACCTCTCTAGGCTTGAAAACCCCCATATTGAAGAGTTAAATGAAGTTGAGATAAATGATTCATTCCCAGAAGAACAAATCTTTTCGATAACTCATTCCGAGGTACCATGGTTTGCAAATATTGCGAATTATTTAGCCGCTAACATCTTACCAAAAAGGCTAACACATCACCAAAAGAAGCGATTCTTTGCTGATGCAAAAAACTATTTTTGGGAAAACCCCCTTCTTTTTCGAATATGCGATCAGGTAATTCGACGATGTGTTACAAGAAAACAGAAAAAGCAAAATCATGGAACATTGTCATTCGGGACCATCGGAGGACACTACGGTGGCATCAAGACGGCACATAAAATACTCGAATCGAGTTTTTCTTGGCCCACTCTATTTAAGGATGCCAACAGGTACGTTACCTCGTGTGATAAATGCCAGAGAATAGGTAATATTTCTAAACATGATGAAATGCCCCAAACATATATGCTATCATGCGAAATATTTGATGTATAGGGTATTGATTTTATGGGACCATTCCTAGTTCATTTGGAAATAAATACATCCTAGTAGATTGATTACATGTCAAAATGGGTAGAAGCGAAGCCTTACGCCAATGACGCTAGGGTAGTAGTGAAATTTCTCAAGAAACTATTTTCTCGATTTGGGACACCTAGAGCCATCATTAGTGATAGGGTACTCATTTTCGCAATACTCAATTTGAAAAAGTTCTAAAAAATATGGAGTACACCACGGACATGACTACCCCTTATCACCCTCAAACTAGTGGGCAAGCTGAAGTAGCAAACCGAGAACTTAAGTGCATCCTAGAAAAGACGGTTGGATCAAATAGAAACGATTGGCGCGTTAAAAGTAGATGATGCCTTATGGGCCTATAGAACAGCATTCAAAACACCCTTAGGGACATCCCCATACAAACTTGTATACGGGAAAAGCTGTCATCTGCCACTCGAGCTAGAACATAAAGCTTTTTGGGCTATAAAATTTTTAAACTATGATCTTAAAGTTGCACGAAGGAAAAGAATGATGCAGATGAACGAGCTAGACGAGTAGAGAACTGAAGCCTACGAGAACTCAAAGCTATACAAGGAGGCAACAAAACGACGCCATGATGCCCGTCTAAAGAAATCGAAACAATTCAAAGTGGGGAACTTGGTCCTGTTATACAACTTAAGGCTTAAATTATTTCTAGGGAAACTGAAATCAAGGTGGTCCGGCCCATTCATGATCAAAACAATTTTTCCATATGGCACATTCGAGGTAACTCACCCCATTAAGGGCACATTCAAGGTAAATGGTCACCGACTCAAAATCTATAATGGTGAAGATTTTAGAGAAATGAAAGAGGAGTTTCAGCTCCGTGAGCCTTCTTTTAGAAATGGAAACAGGGTAAGTCTAGCTTAAGACTATAAACGAGCGCTTCTCGGGAGGCAACCCGAGCACTAATTCACTAACAAATTTTATTCTTATCATTGTTTTTATTTTTATTTTTAATTTTATTTTTTAGCGTCTAACCCCTACTAAATTAGTCTAATAAAAGCGTAGGTTTTAGACCACACGGCCTTATACACGGGCGTGCCCATGGCCGTGTGGAAAACAGGGACGAACCATGGGCGTGCCAGTAGCCGTGCACAAAAAGAGAAGAATTTCTTTTCCCAACACGGGCTGCGATACAAGTCCACGCCCGTGCCACCAACCCGTGCGAGGTTACTGACTTGTCGAGCACGGGTAAGACACGCCCGTGCCACCAAACCGTGCTAACATATTGACTTGTCAACACGGGTAGAACACGGCCGTTCTATATGACTGTGTGAAGAAAAACACGGGCGCGCCCTGTTACCCACGCCCGTGGCAAAATACCTGAATGCGCCCAAAAATTTAAAAATCACGAAAAACACGAGCGTAATAAAACCAAGCACGGGCGTGGCCCCTGCCCGTGCCTCTCACCCCTATTTAAGAGACTCAACCGCTCATCTTTCCCAACCCCAACCCCAGATCAGTTTTCTCAACCCCTTTCCCCCAAAATTCGGCCACCATCAACCATATTGTGACCCCCAAAACCCCTCCACTATTCCCCCTCTCAAATACCCATACAATAACGCAGCCACGCCCGTGTCGAACAAAACCCACGCCCTCGCCACCACCAGAAAATACAGAACACACCCGAGCCACCAACTCGTGCTCCGCCGTTCACACCACAACACGACCAAAAACACTGCTGGTAATATGACGACGTCAAAAGGAAAGCAAACAACAACAGGAACTTCTAAGAAACAAAAGGGACCGGGCTCATCTTTCGTAAGCGCCTCCACCGAAGTGCGCCATCAATTTCTACGTTTTCCCAAGGGAATCCAAGAGGATCGATTTAAGGCACTATGAGAACGACCGCTCAGAACCGGTAGGCGTATCGATTGGACCGCTTTAGAGCAAGTCGGCCTCGCAGACGATGTTCGAGCCTTGCTCACCACTGACCCGTGGGATAAATTCTTCACAATCATAGAGCTGACATATTTGGAATTCACATTAGAACTCTGTTCTACTTTCCAACTACAGACTGTGATGGCAAATTTCGATGATCCAGGAACAATACAATTTCGTCTCAGAGGTACCATATGACAACTCAACGTGCCACAATTTGGAGCTGCACTGGGACTGTACACCAACGAATTTGTAGAAGAGCATGACCTCTCCGAACTACACCGCCATATTCATTGCACCCCTGCAAGTTGTTAGTACGAGATAGGAAAAGGTCCTTACGATCCCAGCCGTTCCAAAGCGACAGCTATGACCCCACCTCTGAGGTACATCCACTCCATTTTGGCCCACACAATTACGGGAAGACGCGAAAGCACCGGCGTGGTGAATACACACGATGCATACTACTTATTACGCATGTCGAGCGGACACGTTTTGACCTCGCCTACTTTATTGCTGTGTGATTGGCGACTGACAGAGTCACACAGGAAAGGGATTCTTTCGATGGGCCCTTATATCACACGATTAGCCCGACACTTCGGCCTCCTAGAAACCGATGCCCAGAGCTCTTCCCTCACACTGATTAGACAAATGGCACCTCAGGGCATTTAGACGATGCTGCATATGAGGATGATTAAACACCATCGTGGGACTGATCGTCCCCAATACCGATTAGCCCATTCCAATGACACAGAAGAACTCGAGGACATTACTGACGATGTCCCACAGGAGGCACCAGTCCCAGCCCAACGACCTTCTCATACAGCAGTTTCACTATCAGATCTCTCGGCATGCTTTACATAGTTTGAGCGGTATTGCACTCAGCAGTTCACTGACACAGCACGACGGTTTGATGGGATTGAGGCCACCCTCCAACAGATATGCCAGCACCTCCACATCTCATCAGTAGAACCACCGCAGGACCCGGCCGATGACGAGGACCTTTAAAGTCCTTTTATCTAATCTTTTTTTTTCATTTTTAATGCTATTTTTATCTATCTTTACTTGTCTTAAGCTGAACTTTTTCTATATGCATTACAAATTTTTATGATTATAATTGGCTATCTAACCTTCGAGTATGCCTAACAATTATTTGCACCGCCAAATTATCTAACTGATGACTTTGCAGTCTCAACCATGCACTCCTTATACACAAACAAATCACTAGGAGTAATTCACTAAATACATAAGTCATCCTTTACCATATCCTTCATCTCAAGGAATCCATCCGAAAATTCAGGAAGTGTTACTTTCCCCTTCTCTTTTGATTTAGTATTACATGATTTATTGCATAACTTTTTACATTGAGGGCAATGTACGTCTTAAGTGTGGGGGGTAACAGTACTTAAACTTTTTGCATTATTCTCAAATCCCTGAATTTAGTCTTGTTTTAAAGTAAGTTTCTCATATTACTAATTAGGATAAAATTTCTGATGATTTATGATTTTTATTGATATGTTTTAGATTAAGTCATTGATAATTGTGCGTTGATAATTAAATTTGAAGAATACTAGAGAATCAAGCATGATAAGTCTATTTTTCAGAAATTAAAAATTTTCTAGGTTGTCGAACTAAGTTTAAATATTACTTTGAAGTTTGAATTTTACGAGGTTGACATCAAAATACCCATAATTTTTGTGAGTTTTTGAGCCTTATAGAGCATAAATTCTTTTTCTTTCTCACTTTATTGATTATGAGTATGTCAACATTGATCTGTTATTCTAGAACTTGCATCGATTATACATGTCGAGACCACATTTTTTTTGATTTGATATACAGAGATGATAAAGCCACCTAGGATTTAACCCACTTACTCCATTAAAAACCCACCTTCATAATTAACCCCTAGTGAACCCCGTTTAATCCTAACAACCCATTTATTGACTTACCCGCTAATATTAACCCAGAACCCCTTTGTTTTTGTTATCACCATTCCTTTTGATTACCCTTATATCGAGATTTGATTTGATTAATAGCCTAACTATGTTTTTATTTCAGTAATTTATCTTTTATTATGTATTTATGATTGTTTTAATTAAAAAAAAAACGAAGTATATTCATTATTAGTTATGGGATTAAACAAGCTTATACATTTAAAATACAAATATCAAAAAAAGAAGCTCGTATTATTATTAGTTCATTAGTTCTTAGTTAGGTAATTTGTCAATTCAATCTCGATTCTAACCCTCTAAATTAGCCTTATTCCACACCTTAACCCTAGCCCCGTTACAATCCTAACAAAGACCTTTTGATTTGTGTTTCATCTCATATTTCAGTGGTGGAGGTTTGATTTTCATGCAAGCCTATGGGATTAACTCTTCATGTTCGACTTTTGAGTGCCTAAATTTTGAACCTTAAACACTTTGAGTCATTTGAGTGGATCTTTTGTGAGGATGTCAATCCTTGTCAGTTTCAAATTAAAGGTAATTATTTAGATGAAGGGAAACACCTATGTTTTGTGCTACAAAATATAAGGCTTATATTGTTTGAATTTTAGGACACTTTGAGTTGAATTATCCATGTATAAATTATCTACGAATTATGATGAGACACTATCAATGGTCATTATGAATTATAGAAAGTTCGTTTTAATTGTAAGTTGAGAATTTTGCTTGAGGACAAGCAAAAGCTTAAGTGTGGGGGTATTTGATAAATCGAAATAGTAACATATTTTAGGCCCACATTTAGTATGCTTTTGGATGAATTATCCCTTATTTTATGTAATTTGGTGCTCTTAATCCTTTCTTTTCATGATATATACTCAGGAAAGCACTAGGGGATGAAAAGAACGCAAAGCGGGCTTAAAACGGGACAAATGGGCCAAAGCATGAAATCGACCACGGCCTGGACCAAAGATCTGCGGCCGTGCCTCGCGATCATCTAGAACACGGTCTAACCCCCGACTCACACGGTCGCGTCTCATTAAATAAATTCGAACACGGCTGGCCACGATTTACGGGCGTTTGCCATGGCCGTGCCTCTGCTGCCGTGGAGAAGAGCAATTTCATTCGGGAAAGGATACTTAGGAGAAAGAAAGCGATTTCAAAAGCCTATAAATACACCCTAAGTATGACTGAAAGGGGAGCCCAAAGCTATCGTCTAGGGGCGTCGTGCTAGGCCGGAGAGAAAGCGATTTGTGGGGATTCACTCGAGGATAGCCAGTTGATCCATCTCAAGAAGCGGAATTCTACTCAAGACGGAGGATCTCTCATTCAATTCCTTCAGGGGTTTTAGGGATTTCTTATGTTTTGTGTTATCTTTTCTCTTGAGATGTTTTCCTTTATTGTTATGAACTAAACCCTTCGGATACCAGAAGAGATGAAACCTATGATGAATCTTGTTATTTGATTATTTGAATTATATGATAAATACTTAGTTTGTTCTTAATTATGTAAGCTTAATCCAAATTTAATGTGCTTAGGTGGAGGAGGAATAGACCACGCGCTAAGAGTAGATCCAACATAATTAGCAGAGTTGATCGCACGCCTAGAGATAGGGTGGCGAGATTTTTGTCGGATTAGGGTGAAACCTAATATGGGAATCCACGGATCGATCTTTGCTATTCTAGGGGTTATTATAAGAGAACGAGAGTTCCACTAATTAACCTAGGGTTAGACGTTATTCGCCTTGAGAGAGGGTTTAATATACGTTAGGGAGTCTTACGGATCAAACTAAGTAAATAAATCGTATGGTTCTGTGTTAGATAACAAGTGAAGTCTAGGTGGATTCTTCCTAGGGTATCGTCTTAATCAACTGTGTTTTTCCCAAGTTATTTTCCAAATTCATTCTTCTTTGTTTTAGAGTCTTTAGTTTAGTAGTTAATTAATTTAGATTAATAAACAACTTCACTTATTTTAGGCTAAATAATAAAAAGAAAGTTAGTATTAGTACTTTTAGTTCCTTTGGGTTCGACAATCCGGTCTTGCCCAAACTATACTACTGTTCAATAGGTGCACTTGCCTTTAATCGTTATCAGAGTTAGTTTCCAGGTTCGATCATTCTTTTATAAATTTTAAAACTCTGATTTACAGCGATCACTATTCGTGTATTCCTAGTGTTTCCTTGAAATGTGTCTTCCACTCGTCTAGTTCATCAACTTGATCCCTTCGATCCTCATGAGTTGTTTCTTTGTTGGCATTGGGTCTAGGATCGGGTTTAGTTGTGTTCTTTTGTGGTGCTTCTCGCAAAGAAGGGTTAACAGAATGGTTATCAATAGAATTTACTTTCTCACCTTGTTTGCTCGATGTTCTATTTGAATCGAGAGCCTGAAGGGTGATTGTTTAAATCACCTATCTGAGTATGAGTTTACTGCGTCTACATCAATTTTAGTCCCCGAGTTGCTAAAAGGGCCTTCCTAGAATTAATGGGATACTATTGTCCTCATCCATGTCTAAAACAACAAAGTCTATTGGGAATACGAATTTATCAATCTTTACTAGCACATCTTCGATTATACCCCTAGGAATTCTAATGATTTTATCACTAATTGAATGCTCATCCTAGTTTGTTTGGGTTTCCCTAGACCTAGTTGTTTAAACATTTTATAAGGCATGACATTTATGCTTGCCCCCAAATCACTAACGCATTATCAATAGATAAACTACCAATTAAGCATGGAATTGTAAAACTCCATGGATCTTTTAATTTTGTGGTAATTTATTTTGGAGAATTGTTTGAGCACTTTGCGTTGAGTTCCACATGCGATTCCTCGTCTAGCTTTCGCTTGTTTGTCAAAAGCTTTTTAAGAATTTCCTTGAATCGGCATCTGCGAAAGAGCTTCAAGTAATGGTAAGTTAATATGTAATTTCTTTAAAAGTTTAAGAAACTTACCGAACTATTCCTCTGTGTTGTCTTTCTTCATCGCCTCTCGGGTATGGTATACGAGGTTGGTACTCTTTAATTACCGGTTTGGCTTTTACTTCCTTCCTCAACCTTACCTTCTTCTACCACATTCTCTTGCCTTAAATGAGGCTCATCTAACCCTGCATTATCATGAGTTGATATGGCTTGAATATGCTCCATTGGGTTAGTTTCAGTATTGCTTGGCAATCTACCTTGTGGTTGTTCCGTCAAGATCTTGGTGATTTGCCCAATTTGATCTTTGATCTCTTGTGTCGATGCTTCTTATTTTTCAAGTTTTGTTTCTATACTTTGGAAACGTGTTTACATTCTTTGCTATATATTTTGTCGGCATCTCCTCAAGGTTCGGCTTCTTTTCTGTGGAGTACTGCTTGCTTGTTGGAAATTTAGAGGGTGTTGTTGTCTTTGATTTCCTTGACCATCCCATGAAAAATTGGGGTGGTTCTTCCAACCTGGATTGTAAGTATTGCTAGAAGGGTAATTTTGATATCTGAAATTATTACTTACATAGTTCATTTGTTCGCCTTCTATGCCATGTCCGTAGGGTGGGTACTCGAGGATTCGCCACACCTCCACTTGTTTCGCAGACCGCATAACGGGTTGTACGCAAGGAATTACACAAACCGTCAAATTTTTTAGTTAACACATCTACGATTTGATAGCATGGTTCTTTGCGTCGAGGTTGAAAACTTGGCGACTTTTCGTGGGCTTTGTCCTCGTGACTTGCCACTGATAGTTATTTAGGGACATCTCCTTTATAAATTCGTAAGCTGCTTCAGGTGTTTTATTTTTTAGAGTTCCACCGGCTGCTGAATCGATCAACTGCCTAGTCGAAGGGTTCACACCGTTGTAAAAAGTTTGGACCTGTAGCCACAAAGGTAATCCATGGTGTGGGCACCTTCTCAATAGATCTTTGTATCTCTCCCATGCATCGTAAAGTGTTTCTAAATCCATCTACACAAAAGAAGAGATATCATTCCTTAATTTGGCCGTTTTGGCCGGTGGAAAGTATTTTAATAAAAATTTTCCAGTCATTTGTTCCCATGTAGTAATTGATCCTTGGGAAAGAGAATGCAACCACTGTTTAGCTTTATTCCTCAAAGAAAAGGGAAATAACCGAAGTCGGATGGCATCATCAGAAACGCCATTAATTTTAAAAGTGTCATAAAATTCCAAAAAAATTCGCAAAGTGTGTGTTAGGATCCTCATCCACGCAAACCATCAAAGCCCGAACGAAGCTGTTGTATCATACGTATAGTGTTAGGTTTCAATTCGAAATTATTTGCGGCAATAGTAGGTCTAACAATACTAGATTCAATACCAACTAAACTAGGCTTAGCATAATCATACATAGTTCGAGGAGCCTGATTTTCGGCCATCTCTTCGGTGGTATTGATGATGTTTTCTTGCTCTTCTTCTGTGTATTGTAGACTTCGCCTAATTTCTCTCCGGTTTTTGCGAGCGGTTGCTTCGATCTCACTATCATAAATTAAGGGTCCTGTCGAGTTCCTTCTAGTCATAAACTATAGGTACCTACAAGGAGCAAAAACTAAAATTTAGAAAGATAAAAATAGAAAACAAAATAAGAGTAAAATTACAGAAAATAAAAATGGCTAAAGTAATAAAAATTGAGTGTTCTTAATATTTCAGCTCCCCGGCAACGGCGCCAAAAACTTGATCGGTGTATCACAGTCTTAAAATTTATAATGAGAATGATCGAGCCTAAAAACTAACTATGACAACGATTGAGGCAAGTGTACCTATCGAACAGTAGTATAGCTTAGTAGCAAGACCGGATTGTCGAACCCAAAGGAACCGAAAGTACTAATACTAACTTTCTTTTTATTATTTAACCTTAAAATTGAAGTGAATCGGTTTAATCTAGAAAATTAACTAACTACTAAACTAAAGATGATGAGACAAAAAGAATGAAATTAGGGAAATACTTGTGGGAAAAACCAATTGATTAAAACAATACCCAAGGAAGAATCCACCTAGACTTCACTTGTTATCTAACTCTGAACCAGACGATTTATTCATTTGACTTGATCCGTAAGATTCCCTAATGTATATTAACCCCTCTCTCGAGGCGACTAATGTCTAACCCTAGGTTGATTAATTGAAATCTCTTTCTAATTAAAACCCCTAGAATTGCCTTAACTCGATCTATGGAATCCCATATTAGGTTTCACCCTAATCCGGCAAATGCGATCAACTCCGCTTAATTATGCTAGATCTACTCTTAGGCAGGGACTTTTGCTCCTCCACCTAAGCACATCAAACTTGAATTAATATTCCGGAAATATCAACACAAGAATTAAGAACACATAATTAAGAACAAATCAAATATTTATCATATAGTTCAGCAAACGATAACAAGATTCATCTTAGGTTTCATCCCCCTCAGGTATTTGAGGGTTTAGTTCATAATGATAATAAAATACATCTCAAAAGAAAAGATAAAACAAAACATAAGAAAAATTCTAAAACCCCCTGAAGGAATTGAAGAGAGATCCTCCAACTTGAGTATAACTCCGGCTTCTTGAGATGAATCCACTGGCTTTCTTCAAGTAATTTCCACAATTCTGATCTTTCTGGCTCGGCTCCTTGGCCTAGCTGGACGCCCCGACAGAGGCTTCTGTCGAATTCCCCCTCTTAAGTTGCCCCCTAGGGTGTTTATATAGGCTTGGAGATGCCTTACTTGGCCTCCAAGTATCCTCATCTGAATGAAATTCCTATTTGGGTGTTTATATAGACTTTGGAATGTGTTTCTTTGCCTCCAAGTATCCTATTCCGAGTAAAACTCCTCTTGGCCGTGGCAGGGACACGGCCATGGCACACGCCCGTGTGAATCGTGGCCAGGCCGTGTTCAGGTCTGATAAGGAGGCACGGCCGTGTGGTCTTAGGCCCAGGCCGTGTCGATTTCGTGATATGGCCCATTTGGCCCGTTTTAAGCCCGTTTCTTGTTCTTTTCATCCTCCGGTGCTGTCCTAAGTATACAACATGAAAACAAAGGATTAAGAGCACCAAATTACACAATTCAAGGCTTAAATCACCCAAAAGCATGCTAAATGTGGGTTTAAAATATGTTACTATTACGGTTTATCATCATCCAAAGTAAATGTTTATAAATTCTTTGCTTATTCAATTGTAGTCACCTTAGTTTCCCATGATTTATGCAAACTTCAAAGAATTTTCCTTACCACCTCTTCATTTGGATATGTCTTCTTATAAGACTTCAATCCATTGATGATGATAGTAAACTGATCGAACCTCACATTGATATCTTCCTCGGGCTTTATTTTAAAGGTTTCATAATTTAGAGTAAGAATGCTAACCTTAGACTTCTTAACTTGACTAGTACCTTCATGTGTAACTTCGAGCTTATCCCATATCTGCTTAACATTGGAACAATATGAAACTCTACTATATTCTTCAGGTCCAAGTGCAAAAAATAAGGTGTGCATAGCCTTGGAATTCAACTGAATGCTTCTTGTATCTTATTCATTCCACTTTTTCTTACTCTTTGGAATAAGAAACTCTCCTTATTGCTTGAGAGGTATGGATTGACAGTCCATGAAAAATGTCTCATACAAAAAGATCATTTGCTTGTATGAATAACATCATTCTTGCATTCCAATATGAATAGTTGACATTGTTAAAGTAATGAGGCTTAGAGATAGATTGTGGTTCTCCAAGAAAAACCAAACTGGATGTAGACGTCATCTCTTGCCAATTGATTTGTAGATTGTTGAGCTTCGTCAATGATCTCCTCTTTGGTTGTTAAACCATTTAAAAGGTACTAGCTCTAATACCAAATGTTAGCTCAAATAATCAAACCAAAATTGCTAAGAGGGGTGGTGAATTGGCTTTTAAAAAAATTGTGGAAGCTAGAGAATAAGGATAGAAAATTTGGACTTAAGAATTTAGAGTGGTTCGACCCTAATTGCCTAATCCACTAGCTTAGCTTTCCACTACTAAGGATTTTCCTAAATTAACTAATTTGATAACTATTGAGGACAAGGTTTAACCTTAAAAACTCCCTTAAAGTTTCTACCCAAACCTTAAGACACAAACTCTTCTTAAAGAAATACAAATGAGAAAATAAAGAAGAACCCTTACAAGATCAGAATGTTTGCAAATTAAGCTCAATTACAAGGAAGAGCAGTTGAGCTAAATAAAAATAATGAAAACTTACAAGTGTTTTGATCGTGTGTCGAGAGTCTTAATATTTATATAATGAATGATCTAGCCTAGAAACTAACTATCACCACGATTGAGGCAAGCGCACCTATCGAAAAGTAGTATAGCTTAGTGGCAAGACCGGAATGTCGAACCCAAAGTACTAATACTGACTTTCTTTTTATTATTTAGCCTAAGAATTAAGAGATTTTTTGTTTAATCTAAAGTTAACTAACTACTAAGCTAAGATGCTAAGACACAGAGAATGAATTGGGAAAATACTTGTGGGAAAAACCAATTTATTAAGACAATACCCGAGGAAGAATCCACCTAGACTTCACTTATTATTTAACTCTGAACCAGACGATTTATTCACTTGACTTGATCCGTAGGATTCCCTAATTTATATTAATACCTCTCTTGAGGATGCTAACGTCTAACCCTAGGTTGATTAACTGAAATCTCTTTCTAATTAAAACCCCTAGGATTGCATTAACTCGATCTATGGACTCCCATATTAGGTTTGACCCTAATCCGGCAGATTTTCGTCATCCTATCTCTAGGGTTACGATCAAATCCGCTTAACTATGCTAGATCTACTCTTAAACAGGGAATATTCCTCCACTGCCTAAGCACATCAATACTTGAATCAATATCCTGAAATATCAAGACAAGAATTAAGAACACATAGTTAAGAACAAATCAAGTATTTATCATATAGTTTAGAAAACAATAGCAAGATCCATCTTAGGTTTCATCCCCCTCAGGTATCTGAGGGGTTTAGTTCATAATCATAAAATAATACATCTCATAAGAAAATATAAAACAAAACATAAGAAAACCGTAAAACCCCCTCAAGGAGTTGAAGGAGAGATCCTCCGTCTTGAGTATGATTTCGGCTTCTTGAGATGAATCAACTGGCTTTCTTCGAGTAAATCCCACAATTCTAGCCTCTCTGGCTTGGCTCCTTGGCCTAGCTGGACGCCCCCTCAAGGTTGGCCTTTAGGGTGTTGATATAGGCTTTTGGAATGTCTTTCTTTGCCTCTAAGTACCCTATTCCGAGTGAAATTCCTCTTTGTCACGGCAGGGACACGCCCGTGCAATACGCCCGTGTGAATCGAATCCAGGCCGTGGTCGAGCCTGCTAAAGGGCACGGCCGTGTGGCTCAGGCCCAGGCCGTGTTGATTTCCTACTTTGGCCCATTTGGTCCATTTTTAGCCTGTTTCTCGTTCTTTTTATCCTCTTATGCTTCCCTAAGTATAAAACATGAAATTAAAGGATTAGGAGCATCAAATTTCACAATTCAAAGGATAAATCATCCAAAAAGCATGCTAAATATGGGATTAAAATATGTATAATTTACGGTTTATCAAATACCCCCACACTTAAGCATTTGCTTGTCCTCAAGCAAAATTCTCAATTCACAATTAAAATTAACTCCCCTTAATTCATAATCTTCATCAATAATGTTTCATCATAATCCATAGATAATTCATACATGGATAATTCAACTCAAAGAGTCCTAAAACTTCAAACAATCTAAGTCATATATTTTTGTAGCATGAAAACATAGGTGTTTCCCCTCATCTAAATAATTACCTCTAATTCAAAATCGACAAAAATTGACATTCTCACTAAAGGTTCACTCAAATCACTCAAAGTGTTTAAGGTTCAAAAATAAGCACTCAGAAGTCGAACATGAAAAGTTAATCCCATAGGCTTGCATGAAAATCAAATCTCCACCACTGTAAAATGATATGATACACAAATCAAAAGGTCTTTTATGGGTTGTAACGGGGCTTGGGTTAAAGGTGTGGATAAAGGCTTGAATTAGAGGGTTAGTATCGAGACTGAATTGACAAATTACCTAACTAGAAAGTTGGACTAATACTGAATAATTACATCAATTGAAAACCTAATACTAATAACATGAGCTTCTTCTCAAATTATGAAATTAACTGCTTAAGCTCCAATAAAAAAGAAGTAATAATGAATAGATTCCTAATAAATAATTTTTTTTAAGAACAAATATTTAAGTACAATAATATAGAATTTGATAACTGAAATAAAGGAAATAGTTAAGTAACCGATCAAATCAAATCTCGATATAAGGGTAGTCAAGAGAGATGGCGATATCAAGTACAAAGTGGGTTTTGGGTTAATATTAATGGGTGAGTCAAGAATTGGGTTGTTAGTCTCAAAAGGGGTTCACTAGAGGTTAATTATGAAGGTAGGCTTTTTATGGAGTAAGTGGGTTAAAACCTAAGTGCCTTCATCATCTTAGTATATCAAATCAAAGGTGTGGTCTCGACATGTATAATCAAAGCAAGTTCTAGAATAACAAATCAATGTTGACACACTCATAATCAATAAAGTGAGCACGAAAAGGAATGTATGCTCTAAAAGGCTCAAGATCTCACAAAAATTATGGGCTTTTGATGTCAACCTTGTAAATTTCAAATTTCAAGGTAACCATTAGATTCAGGTAAACAACCTAACAAATTTTAATTCTGAAAATAAACTCATCATGCTTGATTCTCTAGTCTCCTAAAGTTTAAATCATCACTGCATAATTAACTATGACTTAATCCAAAACATATCAATGAGAATCATAAATCAAAAGAAATTTCATTCTAATAGTAATATGAGAAAATTTACTTAAGAATAAGACATAATTCAGGATTTGAAAATAATGCAAAAAGTTAGGCACTTTTCACGATAAAGTTCACCCCCCCACACTTAAGATGTACATTGCCCTTAATGTATAAAGAAAGATAATAACCATGTAATAATAGACCATAAGAGAGGGAGAGAGGTGAAACTTCCTGGATTTCAGATGGATATCTTGAGTTGGGAGTGTGGAAACTTGATTCGGAGGTGAAAGATAAGTTGGAGGAGGCGTCTCTAGCGGTGGTATGGTGGCCGCCAACAATCACTGCGCTAGATGAAGAAATTGGGTAACTTGTGAAGAAATAGCCAGGAAATAAGAAGAATAATTCAAAGTATACTAAATATGTATTTAAGGACAAGGAAGATAAAGAGAAGGAAAATAAAGGAGAGGAGAAAAGACATAGGTAAAATAAATGGACTCAAATGTCCTTGGCTTGGCGAGTAAATGAAGCGACCGGCATGAACTTATGTGGCTCGGTCTCGCACGGGGAGACAGTGCTAGGGTCCTTTCGCTTCTTCGACATGGGGATGGTGGTGAGGATGGTGAAAGAAAAGGAATGAGGGGAAGGGGAAAGGGAAAATGAAGGGAGAGGATAGTGATAAGGGAAAGGGGTTAGTGGCTGGGAGTTGGTGGAAGAAGGATTTGGGGAGAAGGTGAGAAGAAGGGGGGGTCTTAAATAAGAAACAAGGACCTGGTGCTGCCCACGCCCGTGTGTTGTGGGCGTGTTCGGTCACACGGCCGTATCATTTCTCCTACGCCTGTGTAGAGGTATCCACGCCCATGTCTCTTTCTCAGTGTCGGCCACAGCCTCAAAACACGGGCGTGTCTCATACCCGTGTGACTTCCTCAGTGTTGGCCACGGCCATATCGCACGGCCGTGGCAATTTATAGCCGTCCGTGATCTGGGGATTTTTCATCCTTGGCTCGTACGACCTCTGCCCTGCCAGTGTGTAAATCCGTGATGCCCACACGGCCACGGCCACACCCATGTACAAGGTCGTGTGGCACGGAAACCTATGCTTTATTTACTTTGGTTAGTCTTTAGTTAGGTACTAAAAATCAAATATATGAAAATAAAGGGGGTTAGTGCTCGGGTTGCATCCCGAGAAGCGCTTGTTTAAAGTCCTAAGCTAGACTTACCTTTCATTCGCACGACCATGGTGGTTTGAGGAGTTGAAACTCCTCTTCCCTGCTATCAATTCTAACAATATATGGTTTGAGTCGAGCGGTGTTTACCTTAAAAGTTCTGAATTCAGGATTAGTTACCTCGACTGTTTCGTATGGGAAGAAATTTAGTACTGTAAAAAGGATTTCTTCGTTTATATTACGGTCTGAGATAGCGACTCAGGGTCTTTCTCATCCAACAATACCTGATCTCCTATTTTGAAGTGATTCACTGTTCCTTTAAGCTCGTTTGGGGGTTCCCTCAATTTTGCTTTGTGTGTTCCTAGTTTCTCCTTGAAATGTGTTTTCCACTCGTCTAGTTCATCAATATGAAGCCTTCGATCCTCATGAATTACTTCTTTGTTGTCATGACGTCTAGGATCGGGCTCAGTTGTGTGGTTACGTGGTGCTTCGAAAAGAAGGTTTAAGCTGAATGGTCATTAATAAAATTAATTTTCTCACCTTGATTACTTGATGTCCTATTTGAGTCAAGAGCACCAAGACCCGATTGATTCGTTACTACTACTACAGTATGAGTTCACTGTACCAACATCAATTTTAGTTCTAGCGGTTGCTAAAAGGGTCTTCCTAAAATTAAAGGGATCGTGTTGTCCTCATCCATTTCTAAAACGACAAAGTCTACTGGGAATATGAATTTATCAATTTTCACGAGTACATATTCAATTATACCGCTAGGATCTTTTAATTTTCGTGGTAGTCTGTTTTGCAACATTGCTGAGCACACTGCATTTAGTTCCACATGTGACTCTTGGTCTAACTTTCGTTTGTTTGTCAAAAGCTCTTTTAAAAATTTCCTTGAATCTGGCATCTGCGAAAGAGCTTCAAGGAACGGTAAGTTAATATGTAATTTCTTTAAAAGTTTAAGAAATTTACCGAATTGTTCGTCTGTGTTGTCTTTCTTCATCGCATCGGGGTATGGTATACGAGGTTGGTACTCTTTAACTACCGATTTTAGTTTGTCATGGTTTATCTCAACCTTACCTTCCTCTACCATATTCTCTTGCCTTAAATTGGGCTCATCTAACCCTACACTATCATGAGCTGTTATGGATAGAATTTGCTCCTTTGGGTTAGTCTCAGTGTTGCTTGGTAGGCTTCCTTGCGGTCGTTCAGAGATCAGCTTAGAAAGTTGCCCTAACTGGTTCTCGATCCCTTGAATCGATGCTTGTTGATTTTTAAGTGTTGTTTCGGTGTTTTGGAAACGAGTTTCTGACACCGCTATGAATTTTGTCAGCATCTCCTCAAGGTTTGGCTTCTTTTCCTGTGGGTAGGGCTGTTGTTGGAAGTTTGGAGGGGGTTGTTGTCTCTGATTTCCTTGACCACCCTATGAGAAATTTGGGTAGTTCCTCCAACCTGGATTATAAGTATTACTATAAGGGTTATTTTGGGGTCTAGAATTGTTACCCATATAGTTCATCTGTTCGTTTTCCATGCCATGTCTGTAGGGTGGGTACTCAGGATTCGCCACACCTCCACTTGTTTCAGACTGCATTACCGGATGTATCTGCGAAGAACACAAACCATCAATCTTTTTGTTTAACATCTCTACCTGGTTTGATAGCATGGTTACTGCGTCGAGGTTGAAAACTCCGGCTGCTTTTGTTGGCCTTGTCCTTGTAACTTGCCACTGATAGTTATTCAGTGACATCTCCTTTATAAACTCGTAGGCCACTTTAGGAGTTTTGTTATTCAGCGTTTCGCCAGCGGCTGAATCGATTAGTTGCCTTGTTGAAGGGTTCACACCGTTGTAAAAGGTTTGAACTCTGAAGCCACAAAGGTAGCCCATGGTGAGGCACCTTCTCAACAAATCCTTGTATCTCTCCCATGCATCATATAGTGTTTCTAGATCCATCTCGCACAAAAGAAGAGATATCATTCCTCAACTTATTTTGTTTTGGCGGTGGAAAATATTTTAACAAGAATTTTTGGTCATTTGATCCCATGTAGTGATTGACCCTCGTGGAAGAGAATTCAACCCACTGTTTGGCTTTATTCCTCAAAGAAAAGGAAACAATCAAGACGGATGGCATCATCGTAAACGCCATTTATTTTGAAGGTATCACATAATTCTAGAAAATTTGCTAAGTGTGTGTTAGGATCCTCATCCTGCAAACCATCAAACTGAACAAACTGTTGTATCATCTGTATAGTGTTAGGTTTCAATTTAAAATTATTTGCAAAGCAATAGCAGAGTCTAACAATACTTGACTCAGTTCTGTTAAATTAGGTTTAGCATAATCATACATAGTTCGAGGAGCATGATTTTTGGCCACCTCACGGAGGTAGCGGATTATTCTCGACCATCTCTTGGTAGTATTAGTTTCGTCTTCTTGCTTTTCTTCTATGTAATTTAAGCTTTGCCTTATTTCTATACGATTTCTGCGAACGGTACCTTCAATATCACTGTCGTAAATTAAGGGTCCTGTCGGATTCCTTCTAGTCATAAATTAGGGGTACCTGCAAGGAACAAATAAAAGAAGAAAAATTAGCAAAATTAAAAACAAAATAAAAGTAAAACGCAAAAATAAAAATGGCTAAAGTAATAAAAATAAAGTGTTCCTAATATCTTAGTTCCCCAGCAACGGCGCAAAAAACTTGATCGTGTATTTATATAATGAATGATCTAGCCTAGAAACTAACTATCACCACGATTGAGGCAAGCGCACCTATCGAACAGTAGTATAGCTTAGTGGCAAGACCAGAATATCAAACCCAAAGGAACCAAAAGTACTAATACTGACTTTCTTTTTATTATTTAGCCTAAGAATTAAGAGATTTGTTGTTTAATCTAAAATTAACTAACTACTAAGCTAAGATGCTAAGACACAGAGAATGAATTGGGAAAATACTTGTGGGAAAAACCAATTGATTAAGACAATACCCGAGGAAGAATCCACCTAGACTTCACTTATTATTTAACTCTGAACCAGACGATTTATTCACTTGACTTGATCCGTAGGATTCCCTAATTTATATTAATACCTCTCTCGAGGCTACTAACGTCTAACCCTAGGTTGATTAATTTAAATCTCTTTCTAATTAAAATCCCTAGGATTGCATTAACTCGATCTATGAACTCCCATATTAGGTTTAACCCTAATCCGGCAGATTTTCGTCGTCCTATCTCTAGGGTTGTGATCAAATCCGCTTAACTATGCTAGATCTACTCTTAAACAGGGAATATTCCTCCACTGCCTAAGCACATCAATACTTGAATCAATATCCTGAAATATCAAGACAAGAATTAAGAACACATAGTTAAGAACAAATCAAGTATTTATCATATAGTTTAGAAAACAATAGCAAGATCCGTCTTAGGTGTCATCCCCCTCAAGTATCTGAGGGGTTTAGTTCATAATCATAAAAGAATACATCTCAGAAGGAAATATAAAACAAAACATAAGAAAACCCTAAAACCCCCTCAAGGAATTGAAGGAGAGATCCTCCGTATTGAGTATGATTTCGGCTTCTTGAGATGAATCAACTGGCTTTCTTCGAGTAAATCCCACAATTCTAGCCTCTCTGGCTTGGCTCCTTGGCCTAGCTGGACGCCCCCCTCAAGGTTGGCCTTTAGGGTGTTTATATAGGCTTTTGGAATGTCTTTCTTTGCCTCTAAGTACCCTATTCCGAGTGAAATTCCTCTTTGTCACGGCAGGGACACACCCGTGTAATACGCCCGTGTGAATCGAATCCAGGTCGTGGTCGAGCCTGCTAAAGGGGTACGGTCGTGTGGCTCGGGCCCAGGCCGTGTTCATTTTCTACTTTGGCCCATTTGGTCCGTTTTTAGCCCGTTTCTCATTCTTTTCATCCTCTTATGCTTCCCTAAGTATAAAACATGAAATTAAAGGATTAGGAGCATCAAATTTCACAATTCAAAGGATAAATCATCCAAAAAGCATGCTAAATGTGGGATTAAAATATGTATAATTTACGGTTTATCATGTTTAAAGAAAATTGTTGAGAATTGTAAGCACAAGGTTGTTTTTTTATTAAACTTTTTGCTTGATAATCTCTTTAGTTATTGTAAACCCTTTGGAGGTTGGTTTATATATCCCTTAATTAATTTCCAACCGTTGTGGTTGCTGGAGACATGAATAAAGCCATTGGGGATGAAATAACCAGTGTATTTAATTCACCTATAACAACGAGTATTGATATTGGCAAAGGAGGTATCGATATTTTTTTGCATCTAATGCAAAATTTAGTGATCATTGGAACTAAATATATCGATACCAGTAATCTTTTATCGATGCCTTATGAAAAAGTATCAATATTTAGCTGAATTGGTGAAAAACAAAATGTTAATTTGGTATCATTTTTAAAAGGGGTATCAATATTTTGAAAACTATCAATACTTGACCAAAAAGTATCAATACTTTTTGGCCTGAAGCTATTTTGACATGTTTAAAAATAGTTTAACTTATTTAAAAAAATTCTAACTTGATTAAAATCAGTTTAATTTGATTTAAAAGTTGATTTGAATTTTTTTTAAGAGTTCAAAATATAAGATTGAAAATTTTATCTCTTAGACTTCATTTGAAATATCATTTTGCCAATTTTGTTCAACTTTAACTTTATTCAGAAACATTTTAATTTGTTATATTTAAACATATTATCAAATAAAGCTTGATTTAAGATACACATCTAGGATAGTAAAAATACCTGACGACCCTATCTTCTAGTAACAAGAATCTGGCCTCTGAACAACAGTTGGAGGCTACATATTCTCCAACCGGGCAAGCTTAGCTGGGTCAAGGACATGATTTAAACGGCCCCAATCTCATTCCCTGCGTGCATCCACCATTTCATAAAGCCGAATATCTTCCAAAGCTTTTTACGATCATCGACCATGAGTATTAGGACGGCCAAAATCCTTAAGCCATTCATCTAACGAAAATAGTATCTTTTTCCATTGCCAACATTCCTCCTTATATTCACTTGTAATGTTTCCCAAATTCTAGCCAACGAGCGTCATGACTTCCTATAAACGTGTTATCGTTTATAGTTAAAATATCACACTAAAAATATATTAAATCAATTCGGCGGTGTCCACAAGCGTATGGGTCAAATTGTAATATAATATATGTTACAACAAAATTCTGATAAGTATTTCGAGAATCGTACCCAAGGGATTGGAGATTGGAGAAATCGTCATTAAATTAATTACAAAAAATAATTATTAATCTAGTCGAGTCACAAATTAGTAGTGTTAATCCACATTAAAATATTAATTAAACTAGTTAAATTAACTAACCTAAACTATTATAATGGACTTTCCTATTCCTAGTGTCGATAGTGCAAGCATCTAGCCTATGATCAATTAAATACCTAATTATCTAATTAGATAATTAATTATTCTAAGTTGAGTTATTTATTGTAATAGCCCGTTTTCAGTGAAATCAGAATAGTGGTTTTGGGACCACAAATCCGAGTCAGAAAGAAAATTTATTTTAATATTATTGCATGTTCTGCATTATGATAGGAAAGACGTATGAAAATTTCGATAAGAAAATTTTACCGATTTCATGTTTAATTGTTAGTAAGGACTAAATTTCATGAAATGCAGAAGTTGAATTATAGTAGCTAGAGGGATTAAATAGCTATGAAATTCAAATTTTGAGGTCCTTATAAGGCAAATAGACCATTAAGAGAAGTTAGTAGATATTTATGATGATTCATCCATGGAAATTTAAGAAAAGAAAAGGACTAAATTGGAAAGTGGAAAAATAAAAGATGATAATTAAATTAAAAGACAAAATATCATTTTATATCATCATCTTCCCCAAAATTTTCTATGGAAACCCTAGCTAAGAGAGAGAACTTCAAGCAAGCTTAATTGGGTAAGTAATCATGTCCCGTTTTTAGTAATTTTTACATTTCCGAGATCGTAATAACCTAATCTATCTATTTTGGGGATCAATTTGTAAAGTTATCAAAGTATTGAAATTTTTTCATGGATGAGTATGCTGAAATTTTGAAATTTATGGTAGAAAATGAAAGGTTGTTGATAGATAAACAACTGTTGTAAAGGAAATTTTCATGAAATTGTGATTTAGGGACTAAATTGAAAAAATGTAATATTCATGGAAAATTTCTAATTTTTGTGAAATACGTGGACTGTTATTGTTATATGAAAAATTCAGCTAGGCTTGGAATAAGGATTAAATTGCATTAATTTCATTTTTCGAGCCTAGGGATGAAATTGGAATTAATTAAAAGTATAGGAGCAAAATGGTACTTTTTCCTAAAATGTGAATTTGATTGAATTGAATATGAATTTAAGTAAATTGAGTTAAATTTACTCGTATAGATTCGGATAGACCTAGTACGGAATTGGACCGAGGAAAACAAAAAGTATTGGATTAGTAGATTCTAGTATACGAACAAGTGTCGATGTAACACCCCAAACTCGGCCTAGACGTTATGGCTGAATCTGGCGGTGTCACATTGGAGTGCTTTTTGAAAACTTGCTCTTGTTGACAAACCCGTAAGAAGGTTAAAGCCTCTTTGTTAAAACTCAACTCATTCTAGCTAATACTTATCCATTTTAAAAGGGTCATTACTTTTAAAACACAGTTTGTTGCAGAAGCATTTCAACAGTATTGCGGAACGTGATGTTAAAAAAAAATTGAGTTGCGGAAACGTAGCGTTTGAAAATAGTTATTTTTTTTGGAAAACTGTGTTCTACTTCTAGCAGATACAGATCACAATCAATAAAATCCCAAATTTAAAATCCAGAAATTATAGAGGCCTTATCACAACCCGAATCAAAATCAAAGTGCTTAAGTAAATGAGCAAAACAGAAGTGCAGTTGTGTGGCCCTCTCCGAGTCCCTTGCAGCTCCGAACTGTCCAACACTGGGGATTACCTGAAAGGTTAAAAACGGGGTGAGTTTACGAAAAAATCAGTGTGTAATCCCCTTATTAAAGCGATCGATTAAGATACGAAACAAAATCGATGCTGGTGCGAGCCTTTCACGATATGAGTATAGTTCAGTTCAGAGTATAAGTGGCCAAAGCCCAAAACAATATCATTTGGGTCACAGCCCATAACAGAATCAATCGGGCCTAGCCCATCACAGTATCAGTATGGTACACATATGCAACCCACCCCAATCTAGCCAACACACCACCCGTACCAACTAACTCACCATGTGGGGATAAAATCGGCCTACCCAGCCAACACACCAATATTGCAGCATAGCTGCCAGTAATAATAACGCAGCAGAGCTACGAAGCTCGATGTCGCGGCAAAAGGCCGCGAAGAATGATAATGCAAAAAGCCGCCGCGATAACAGTATATGCGCGGCTTTAAGCCTTTAGTAATGGTCTCATAATTGGCACATATCCATCGGTAACTGTAATAAGATCAGCACATAGCCATCAGCTACGGTAATATAACCGGCACACAACCATGGGTAAGTATGATCGACACAAAGTCATAATCAAGACGGCACAGAGCCATAATTAGGTTGGCACAGAGCCATAATCAGATTAACTGGCTTAAAGCCATTGGTAGGTCCACAGTCGTCTCGTTCGACCCGTGCGACCCTATCAGAACAGTACTTCCTCCATAACCAATATCCCAACCCCATGCAGTATGTCATGTATGCAGAATGTCTGGCCCACAAATCATTATATCATTCACAGTTAAGTCAATCAAATCACAGTCCTACAATCACAGTCAAATCAGTCAAATCCTAGCACAAATCAGTCATTTATTATCGAAGGGCAAAATAGTCATTTACCCTACAGGGGCATTACGATCATTTTACCCTACGGGGGCATTACAGTCATTTTACCCTACGAGGGCATTATGGTTATTTTACCCTATAGGGGTATTACGGTCATTTTACCCTACCGGGGCATTATGGTCATTTTACCTTACGGGGGCATTACGGTCATTTTACTTATTTTGGGGTCTCGGTGTAGATAACGACCTCTTCGAAGGTCTACAGTCACCTCGAGCGACACAGATAACCTAGATGGTCATAACGGTGTAAATGGGCCCAAGGCCTATTATTCGGCCCAAGTGGGCCCACACGCTCGTGTGGCCCATTTAGCCTAAATTCAGTCACGACTATGCAAACTAAAAAGCCCAGTCCAGTATTTACCACTTATCGTGGATTTTATCTATGTGGGGCCCATGAGCCCATTGGGCCCACACGACCCATTTCAGCTAAACGAGGCCCAAGATCACGAGAACGCTCGTAGTGGCCTCTACAATCCATCGCCTGTGATTTGTGGGCTCAGTTTACCACACGAGCGATCACACGCTCGTGAGGCCTCGAATGCCAAAGTTTCGACTTTTCGGCTTTTGTCGATTCACAGCAGAGATAGTGTGATTACACACCTTTTTACGGAGTCGTTCCAAGATCTACGAGCACCCAATCTAGATTCATCGAGATCCAATGTTAGTCCTTAATTGTTAGGGTAACACCCTCTGAATAGCACTTAATCCGAAATACCCTTCTTACCTTGTTTTAATGAGGGTGACCTTAATCCCTCAACGCTCGCGGTTCAGAAACGATCACACGCCTTCGCTGCTTTCCTTACCGGACGTTTGAGAACGAAAGTGTGACTCCTCCAAACCGTTCACACTTCATCACTCCTCGAGGAAGACCCTGGCATCGCAATGAGTGCAGTACGTGAAGAATGAAATAACAATCGGTTAATGGGCTTATTCAGTTTTGGAAAAGAAAGGAAGAGTATAGGTGCATTCGGTTTTAAAAGAAAAGCAGAGAATAGTTTTTGATCACTTACCGATAGTCAGAACCTTTGCAGTAGATTGACGCAGAGAAGGATTAACAATAGTGATATTCAGCCAACAAAGAATAGAAGATGGATAGAAATTAAAAGAAGAGAAGGGAAGGTTCGGCTATGAGTGAAAGAAAATATCAAAGATGAGGAGAAAAATGACACGAATGGTCAGAAGGGAAATGACACGAGTTGTCAGTTTTGTAGTACAGATAAGACTTGAGAGAACCCAAAATGCAAAAAGTGAAAAAAAACCCCAAACTCTTAGCAAAGAAATTCGGCACTCTCCTATCAACACTCACAAGAACCGAACAAGGAAATCCTAGTGCCGAAAATGCTCCATCTTTTCCCCCTAGCCGAATTTCACTAAGGCCTTAGAGTCCCATTCGGCCACAACTCTCTTCACACTTCAAACTCCTTGAAAATCTCCACAAATCACTCCCCTTATCCCTCCTTGATATCCTCCATAATAACTCCAAGACCAATTCAAACTTCACCTGGCAGAGTTTCATTCCAACTCCACTTCTCCTGCTGGAAGGAAATAAAATAAATATTCTTTTGCATGCCAAGGGATTCGAACCCAAGCTCTCCCCTCAGCCAAATCACGCCACTTGCCACCAAGCCACAAGCTCATCTTGTGTCTCCTTTCCCCTACAATTATTTATAAAGCCTACCTGTTAAGCTCAACCCCCTTTAATTAAGAAAGAACAAATTTTCGCTAAAGCCCAGGTTTGAACCCAAGAGTTCTCCAACACTTCTCAGGACCCTTAACCACTCAAGCAGTTATTTATTTGTGTCCTTCCCTTGCACATCCAATTACTTATGTGCAGCCTTCACTGTTCCCCTGCTCAAGGCCCATTCCTTCTAGGCCCAAGTTTGGGGCGTTACAGTCGAGGTAAGTTCGTGTAACTAAATTGTGTAAATTTACATGCTTGAATGAAATTTTGTATATATGGGTTGTATAATTGATATGTTATGAAATTAATTATAAATCCGACAATGCCTAATAAATATGAAAACTCATTTGAATACATGAAAATCGATTGGATACAGGGCTCCCATATTGGTTGTGGTCTTGCATATGTTGCAGACACACCATAGCTCGAAAGAGCGTCCCGTTATTAGCTTTTGTGAGCTTCCCGTTATATGGTTCTTGCGAGCTTCCCGTTATAGCTCTTCAGAGCATCCCGATAGGTAGTGATCCTACATGTGTTGTGGACACACCTTAGCTTTTATGAGCTTCCTGATCATAGGCTCTTCGTGAGCTTCCCGTTAATTGGCTCTTTGTGAGCTTCCTAATATGGCTTGCTTGAACTTCCCGATATATGGCTATCCGGAGCTCCCCGATAAATGGCTCTTCGAAGCTACCCATTATTGGCTCGCTTGAGCTTCCTGAATATGGCTCTTATGAGCTTCATGTTTTAGCCCGAATAAGCTTCTCGTTTATGTGCTTTTATAAATACTCCTGAATATGAGTTGACGAATTTACCGTAATGTACACTTTGTGTGTATTGCTCATGCATCCATCGATATTTTAAATGATTCAACTGGTAACGTTCCGGTAAAGGATAATATGAATTCAAGATGAAATACTATGAGAATACTTGTTATGCATAAATATGATATGTAAATGTTCCTTGGAAACTTGAAATGATAAACATATGTATGTGGAAATAAGACATTGATGAGCTCATCTATATTCCTTGGTATTAATATGAATTATGTAACTAACATGTTTGATGAAGATGTTTGTGTGTTTAGGTTATTGATTACATTGAATTGGATGTATTATCTATGTTATTTTAAATGAATATGAATGGTAAGTTAAATTCTATTATACGAACTTACTAAGCATTAAATGCTTATTCGATTTTTTTTCCTCTGTTTTATAGTACTCGAAAGCTCGTGAAGGTTGGAACTTGATCAGAGACACATCACACTACCCCTCGGACTTCTCGGTATATAAAGCAAGCTAACTTTTGGTATAATGGCATGTATAAGCTAAGTTAGGCATAATGATGAAATATTTTGGTTGTAACTAGCCATTGGAATGGCTAGTGTAAGGAATATTTTGATGTAATTATATAAGGCCTTATTAAGTTTGATGTGTGATAAAATGGTGATATGATGGGAAGTATACAAATCTATTGATGAATGGTTTTGAATTAGCATAATTGATAAAGTATGCTTATAAGCATAAATGTGTTTTTGGTAAGTTTAAACACTTGCACATATGAGATAATATGTCATGCATAAAACTTGGTATTGGCATTGATTTGAGGGTTACGAATTGGCTTGTGAATGTGTTTGGATGATGTTGTAGGTGAAAAGCAAATTGGGTGAGAAAAGTGGCCTAAAACTAGCCTATTTTTTGTTCACACGGGAAGAGACACGGGCGTGTGTCTCAGCCGTATGTGACACACGGCCATGCGCACGGGTGTGTGTTTTGGCCGTGTGTCCCCTGCACCTAATTTTTGAAAATTAAATTGTCCACACGGACTAGCACACGGGCGTGTGGCTGGTCGTATAACCCAAGTCAGAGAGTTACACGGGTATGGACACGGGTTGGAACACGGTCGTGTGCCTTACATCGAATGCCCACACGGCCAGGGACACGGGCGTGTCACTTGGCCGTGTGAGCCACGCGGCCTGGCCACACGGGTGTGTGTTCCCTTCACCTAAGAAAAATTTTGAAATTTCGCGAAAAATTCTCTGAGTTCTCGATCTAGCCCCGACTTGTTTCTAATGCATAAATTGGGTCTCAAGGGCCCATATAAGGGACATTATGATTGAATAGATTAAAATTTGGGTATGAATAGTAAATAACATGAATTAACTGTATTTGTTCCGTAAACTCCGATAATGCTCCGTAACCTTGTTCCGGCGACGGATATGGGTTAGGGGTGTTACATTTATCACCTTTAGCTATGACTACCCTCCCGATTCATATTCACTAAAGATTACCACCAAAGTCACCCTTCTGGTATCTTCCTAAGCATACAGATACTCTTCCAGTCTTACTTGTCTCGATATTATATTAAGGGCATCACTCCATAATATACTAAGTACCCTTGAATAAACAACCAATTTCGAATAAATAATTACTTAATAAATAAATTAGCTTAGTAATCGAAACTTGCGAGATATAAAATAAAAAGAAATTATTCAATTACTCATACACCAATTAATTGATCAAGTTAACAAAGCATAAATAAAAGAATAAAGAACGATATAAGAGAATGCTTATGGATATTATTGAAGCGTGGATCCGGAGCAATCTCGTCTTGCGATTGTCTTCACATCAAAATAGAAAAGTTCCGACTACACGAATAATAAAAGAAAAGAAAAATAAACTAAATAGAAAACCTATCTAGGTCTAAAACTATTTACAATTCCGGTGACACTAAGGTTTCTTACATAGGCAACTACATACTTAGTGACCACTCAATCTCGAGATACATTTAGATACCACTGAATAAAATATTATGCTAAAAGCTAGGGTCCAATTATGGAAATTCTCCAAAAGTGCCGTGAGAAGAATCATCAATATATTGGTTGCCCTCGTCCCGTCTTCGGGATGTGGGAATACTTCTCGTCCCAAAGACCACACCGTAATATCCTTTCCATTTCCATCGCATCGTCGTGATGAGATGAAGCTCTTCGTTACGATGTTGAGTGCTTTCTTGGGCCTTGGAAGGTTTTTGGCTTATCGGGCTCATTGTTGTAACACCCCAAACCCGGTCAATACGCCACGACCGAATCTGGTATGTCACTAAGGAAAATATTTTTGAAAGAATCGAATTAACAATTAAATTTTGTGAAAAACTCTTTGAAATTCTTTATTTGTCGAAAATAAGTTAAAACTGAGATTTACTTTGAATTACATAAAACTTTAAAACTTAGTTGATAAATCATAGGATAGAAAACATCTATATCTTTTTAAGAAAATTTGAAATATCACTTTAAAAATCCGTTTGCAATTGAGTATAGAAACTTGAATTTTGGAAATCACTTAATTTGTTGAAAACACTTAACTTGTAATTTTTCTATCGAACTATTCATATTACCCGATGGTAAGATTTTTAACACTATTGCGAGTTTTTAGTTTAGAAAACTTTGAGCTCAATTTTTAGATTAACCAAGTAATTTATAAGCCATATTTTAAATATATTCAAAACATAAAAATAATCCAAAACATAACTAAACAGGCCTTATTACAAATCCATAAAATATGAAAACCAAATTAAAATAAAGTACCCAAATGGAAGTTCATGTAAAACTAAATTTTATTGCATGGCCTCCTCGAGTCCATCCGGCTCCATATCCGCGATCTCACAAATCACCTGAAAATATAAAGGAGAAGGTGAGTCACCAAGACTCAGTGCATATTCCCTCTCCCGGGTAAATACCACATACTTACACAAATTATAACAAGGCAACATATATGTATAATGCACCCAACCTAGCCATCCATAACTCCTTTTCTACCCCGTGTGGTACCAAACCACTGGTGGTGCCAAACCACTGGTGTCCAAAGACACAAATGTGATACCAAATCACTGGTGACCGTAGTCACGAATAATCCATCTGTGGGGCCAACCCACGTGTGATACCAAATCACTGGCAGACGATCCCATATCTCAAAAGTGGGGCCAACCCACGGTGGTATTAACCACAGGGACGAGTCGCTATGAGGTGCCAAACCTCTGGTGTCCGAAGACACGAATGTGATACCAAATCACTGGTGGTGCCAAACCACTCGTGTCCGAAGACACGATATCAATCTTCCCCCTCCTCTCATATTGCCCATACCAATGCAATAGATAGAAAAATCATGTCAATAAACTTTGATATGTATATCATAACGAATATATCATAAATCGTAGATCATGATTTCAATCCACATGTATTAACAACATATTGAAACGGACTTACCCGAATCCTCATTCATACCATCATGGTATCATATCCAGATCTCATCGATTTACCCACTTTCATAATATGAATAGTTATATAACACACAAATATACATATATAAACCAAGTTATAAAGTGTGTAAGATACACACCTTTCACCAAAGAAATACTAAAATTCGATGATTCGATCTACCGCACTAGATCACCTTGTCCTACAATCGGCCACATCACAATATTATGAACAAAGGCCATTCGGCCAACATCAAAATCCCAAAGAGTTATCCTTCGAAATACCAATCTTACCTAAAGGCTTACCCAAAACGATCGATAAAGATACGAGGCTTAGATTGATTGCTTCCAACGTCCCAAGGAGCCTAAAAGAAATCAATTCCTAAAATGGTTAAAACCTTGCAACAAATGCCCATAGGTTCGGCCCTTGTCCTCAAGAAAATAACATAGAGAGGAGAAAAGAAATAATAGGAAAATCGGCCAAGAATACTTACTTATTAACCAAAATCGATTGAAGAAACCAAAGAGAGTCTACCCTTGAATATTCGGCCAAACTAAAACTAAAAGGAAGTAGAAGATTCGGCTATTTGCTTATGAGAGAAGAAAACAATTGATTTGAGTCTAATAGGATTATGAAATACGAAAGTAGAAGAGAAGAAAAAGAGAGAGAGAATTCGATTTTTAGCAACAATGGAAGAAAGAAAAAATGAGTTTGGAGAAGAGAGAGAGATTCGGCCAAAAGGAAGAAAAAGAATAAGAGAAAAAATGGGGTTGAGAGATTCAGCCAACTCCTTATTTGCCAAAAAGAAAAGTGCACAAATTGACAAAATGTAGTTTTGGTTCAAAAAGGACAAATAAAAGAAAGAAAGTGGTATTTGTTTCAAACAAAATGAGGCTAAAACCAAAAGAAATTTTGCACCAAAAGTACCATAGACATTCGGCCAAAGGAAGAGTTTTTGGAGAGGAAAAACAAAATGCAAAAAGATGTTCAAATGACAAAAATTGGCCAATATTCCCCCAAACTACCTATTACATTGGCCACCCCTAGCCATACATGCTAGTCCACATACATGCACTAAAGCCTAGGAATACTTTCCAAAACATCCTCCATATTCCATGCCTTTTGTCCCCTCATAATACCATAACTTCAAGATTCTTATCCCCAATTTCAAGCTTTCCTTAAACCAAAATTCAACTTACCAAAAGATGAAAGTCCAACCTATCATAAACATAAGTTGACCGTCCATAAATGCTAGAATTCAAAAATAAACCTTCAAAATGCTAAACATGCTACTCGAACCTCTAACGTCAAACAACCTTTCAAGCTCCTTAACCATCTTGCCACTTACTCCTCTTGTGCTTTAATTTAACACTTAAATTAACTTAAGTGTCAAGCTCACTTAATCCACTTCATTAAATAACCCATACTAAAAATTATTCTAGCTTCCTAAATAAAATCAAGCCTTCACAAGACTATGCTAACGCACAAAATTCATACCCAAACCAACACAACAGATACTCAAATTTTAGGATATTACAATTGTCTCATGGCCCGATCATTATTCCTTGTATTCTTGGACCTCAATTGGCATCCTACACACTTAATTAGCTCATTTGTCATTTATGAGGCTTGAGTCGACCTTACGGGTCATCGAAATAGTAGAAAATGTGTAAAAACACTTATTTTTATTAGATTTTTAATCCTAACCTACTAATACTGAAAATGCGATAATTAATTATAAAAGTGCTAGAAAACAAACTTGTTAAGTGCGAAAATGACCTAAAATAACTACTACAAGTGATGTTAGGTCATGCCACACTTATGATCAATTCTCTCTCACTATGCTTGACGGACACAAGTCAACAATATTATCGAAGTACCTTGACCAAAGATCCTCCAGATGAGTAACGAGCCCCATTCCTAGCTTTAACAAAAAAGATCCATTTTAAAGTACCAACCGATTTAGCCCCAAGCCCCCATACTCCACGAGATCATAACACTTTTCCTATTTTATGAGGGGTATCTTTCGCTTACTAGCATTCAACCCCATATGAATTGTCGAGTGGATTTGCTTGCAATCTTAGAAATAGAATGACATAAATATACTAGATTAGAGTCAAATCTAATAGGGGGATCCATAGCATGAATTAATGCGATAATAGGGGTTTTAATTAGAAAGAAATTTCAATTAATCAACCTAGAGTCGGTTTCTCTTGTGCTCGAAAGAGATATTAGCATAATTTAGGGATTTTTACGAATCAAGGTGCTAAGTAAAGAAATTGCGTAATTTAGATTAATAGTGACAAATGAAATCAAGATGGATTCTTACTTGGGTATTTTTTTGTTTCTTGGTTGTTATTTATTTTCGTGTTTTTTTCTTTGCCGCGTTCGTTAGTTAATTAAATTAGTTAATTTTAGTTTTTAATCGATCATTTGAATTATTCGGTTAAATAATAGAAAGACATTAATTACTAGTACTTGTAGTCATCGTGGGAATGATATCTTTGCTCACCGTAACTATACTATTAATTAATAGGTGCACTTGCCTTAGTAAAAATTTTAGTTAATTTTGTGACCATCATTTTCTAATTAAAAAATCTATAGCGATTGAACTTTTACAATTTAGTCCCTAGGCCCTAATTAACCACAATTTTGGTTAAATTGACTATTCAAATTTTAATTCATTTATATTTTAAATTCTTAAATATCCCTATTTAATATTTATGGACTCAATTTATGGAAATGAGGTCCCAAAACTGTAATTCCTGATACCACTGGAAACTAGGTCATTCAATTCTCCATCTAAAGAAATTTCATACCCAAAATTTACCTGGAAAGAGGTGGGGATACTGGAATTTCATTATTTTTTCCAGTTCCTAGGTCACTTATTCTACACTATGATTACGCCATAGAACTTTCATTAGTGACATGCGTTTATTCATCAACTCTTTCACTTCTCGAGCTAAGATCTCTACCGCCTCTTCTTCATACGAGAGATAAGATTGAACTTCAATTGCCTTAACCGGTATAACATGAGATGGATCAGACCGATATCGTTAGAGCATAGATTCATAGAGTACATCATAGATCTTTTGCAGTTCTGATGGGAGAGCTAGATGATATGCAACTGGTCCAACTCTCTCTCGATGATCTTATAAGGGCCGATATGCTTGGGACTCAATTTTCCCTTGTGGCCAAAGTGCAAGACCTTTTTCCATGGAGAAACCTTCAGGAACACCTTATCAACCATTGAATATTTGATATCTTTTTGTTTCAGATTTGTGTATGACTTTCACCTATCGAAAGCCACTTTCAATCTACCTTGGGTCAACTTTACTACATCTTCTGCTTCCTGAATCAATTCTCGCACGATTTCTTTATTTTCACACAATTCTGATCAGCATAAGGGTGTTCTACACCATTGACCATATAATGCTTCATAATGAGTGATTCGGATACTCGATTGGAAACTATTATTATACACAAATTCAACTAACAACAAATAACATTCCTAGCCAGATTTGAGATCAATAACACAAGCTCGCAACATATCTTCCAACACTTGAGTAACTCGCTCTGATTGGCCATTAGACTAAGGATGGAAAGCTGTGCTGAAATTCAACCTCGTTCCTAAGGTTTCATGTAATTTTTTCCAAAATCTCGAGGTAAAATGAGGATCTTGGTTGGAGATAATAGATACAGGTACGCCATGTAGTCCAACTATCTCACGGATATATACTTTAGCCAGCTTTGGAAGTGACCAATCAGTCCTTACTGCCAAAAAATGAGCAGACTTTGTCAATTGATCAACCATCACTCGGATGGCATTTCTTTTGCTCGGTGATTTCGGTAGACCAACTACTAAATCCATTGCGATCCGTTCCATTTCTATTTTGTAATAGAGACAGGATGTAGCAACTTGGTGAGAAATTTGTGCTCAGCCTTTACCCACTAGCAGGTCAAACATTTTTCTAGATATTCAACAATTTCCCTTTTCATTCTAGGCCACCAATACAATTCTTATAGGTCACGGTATATTTTTGCACCACTAGGATGCATAGTAAAGGAACTATCATGAGCTTTGTGTAGAATTAATTCTTTAAATTCGACATCTTTAGGAACACAGATCATGGAATCTAAGGCAATCATTCTCATTCGCGCTGAAATTTTCAACAGTGTCTTGTGATCGCATCCTGACGTGCATGCATCGGGGCTATGAATCAACACCAAAACAGTTATAATCTAGTGGTGTACTGCAAAGAGTGATAGGTCGAGTTGTAATATTTGTAATGTTACAATGGAACACTCGAGTATTCCAAGGATCAAACCTAAGAGAGTTTGAGGACTAAGTGATTCCTAAGTAACATGCACACAACCAAGAAGTCAAACTAACTAATCATTTTGATTGGGTAATGTGTTGGACAAAAGACTACCCCTTTAGCTAATTTCTCTCCGTCAAGCAGCAGTATCGCGACACCTAGGCTTCGGTGTCATGACACCCAAAATAGTGGAAAACTTGTGGGCCTGTGGGGTTTTAATGTCGTGACACCCATTGGTCGGTGTTGCAACATCATTGGAGTTGGCCTCAATTTTTTCACTTCAAAACTGTAACACCCTAATCCCGAATACGAAGTACTCAAATACTAAGGCGCTACATCAGGTCACCAGAGCAACCTAGCAAAATTTTCAAATAATTTAAAACATTGAAATACATTTTATATAAGAGAAAATACCATACATAGTTATACTAAAAATAGTAATATAAGTAGTTAAACAAAATATGTGGAGCTCCAATATCATTGTATATCAAAATAGTCAAAATAACAAAAATGATAAATGAGTTACAGACTTACAAAAAAAAAAGAAAGTAAGTCCTTAGGAATACAATGCCCTCTAATAGATAATGTATTGTACTCTGAAAACGTGATGTTAGGAGTCTCTCGTCGATGATGTTCCTCGGACACGAACAAAAGTATACAAATTTGAACATTAAGAAAATTTGAAGGCTGAGCTTTACAGGCTCAGTGGTACACAAAAAATCTACCATACTTTAAGCAATTCATAAATATAAGCCTGCAAATCAAATGTACATTGATGGAGCTCGAAACTAACTATTATTTCGAAAAAGGCAAGCGCACCTATCGAACAGTAGTATAGCTGTGGTGAGTCCGGAATATCGTATCCTCAAGGACCAAGAGTACTAGTATTAACTATCTTTTTATTATCTAGCCTAATAATTAAGGGGATTTATTTTTAATCTAAATTTACTAACTAATTTAACTAACTATGAACGCGACAGAGAGTAAATTGGGAAAATACTTTTAAACAACTTTTATATGAGATACGCAATACCTAAGGAAGAATCCACCTATACTTCACTTATTACTATTGATTCATGCGATTTATTCACTTGGCTTAATCCGTAGAAATCCCTAAATTATATTAATACCTCTCTCGAGGCTACTAACAACTGACTCTAGGTTGATTAATTGAAATCTCTTTCTAATTAAAACCCCTATTGTCGCATTAACTCGATCTATGGATTCCCTTATTAGGTTTGACCCTAATCTGGTAGATTTACGTCGCCCTATTTCTAGGGTTTCAATCAACTCCGCTTAATTGTGTTGATCTACTCTTAGACAGGGACTTTTGCTCCACTGAATAAGCACATTCGACTTGAATCAATAACCTGAATTATCAAACAAGAATAAGAACTCACAATTAAGAATAAGCACAAGTATTTATCTCATAAATCAAATAATAATAAGATCTGTCTTAGGTTTCATCCCCTTAGATATTTAAGGGATTTAGTTCATACTAAAAGAGGGAAACATCGTAACAGAGGAAAAACAACAAAACATAAGAAAACCCAAAAACTCCTAAAGAACTTGATGGGAGATCTTCGGACTTGATGGAGATCCTTCTCTAAATTTATTCCCGACTACTGTCTTGGAGTATTTTCTCCTTTTACTCGGCGTCTATTCAACGTCATGTCGAGCTCTCTTTTTAGGTTGCCCCCTAGGGTGTTTATATAGGCTTTGAGATGCCTTACTTGGCCCACAAGTATCCTATTCCGAATATAATTCATCCTGATTTCGGCAGGGACACGCCCGTGTGACACACCCGTGGTGGACTCCTTCGACCGTGGTCGATTCCGCTTGCCACTGTAACATCCTAGATTAGGGGTTATGCGCTCGTGTGTAATTCATGAGATAGTGGGCTCAGTGGGTGTGTTGGATGTGTTCTGAGGAGTTCTAGGAACCCTAAGGTGCATGGAAATGTATGGAAATGTAAGGCAATGTATGGAAATGTATGGAAATGTAAGGAAATGCTTTGGAAACGTTAAGTTTAAAAGAGGAAAGTGAACATTTTTGGAAACTAGGGGATGTAAGGAAATGATGTGGAAATGATTCAAAAGAGGAAAGTAAACATTTCGGAAACTTGGAAATGTAAGGAAATGTCAAGTTTAAAGAGCCAAACGAAAATTTTTGGAAACTTGGAAATGTAAAGAAATGTCAAGTTTTAAGGCTTAAAAGAGAAAACTAAGGCAAGGTGGCCTTAAGAAAAATAATATGAGGAATTTGACACACAAACAGGCTTGGAAAAGTGGCTGGAGATGCCACTTAGGGCCTCTGGAAATGGCGCCACATGCAAGGTGTTGGGCACTGAGTTCGAGTCACATGGTAAGCAAATAAAAGAAATTTTATTTTGCTTCCAGAAGAAGTGAGGTGGACGGCACATGGCTATAAATTAGGAACTTTTATTCTTTTATTTTTAAGAGATAAAGGGTGGATAAATAAGGGATAAATAATGGATTTATTTTAGATTATTTTCAAGAGATAAATGTGGATATTATTTCTTTTATTTTGATAGATAAGGAAGAGATAAAAGAGGATTATTATTAGTATTATTTTTATTAAGAGATAAGAGATAATTATTGGATTAAGTTTTATTAAAGTGATAAATCAAGGGATAAAGCTATCAAAATAGAAGAGTGGTGGCCAAGTAAAGGACTCTAGCTAGTAATTTTGGCTATAAAAGGAAGAGTAAGGCTATTCTTCATTCATTCTTTTCTTTTCAAGAAAACCCTGCAGAAATTCTCTAAAGTTTCTCCTCTTCTCTCTGCCGAATTTTCTCTGTCATTATTCTCTTTTTCTCTTTTCTTTTCTTCTTCTATTACAAACACAATCAAAAGCTGAAGATACCAATAGCCCTAGTCGATTTCTCACTAAGCCTCAAGAGCCGAAATTGTTATCCACATCAAAGCCATTGTAACAACCCAAACCCGGCCCAAACACTATGGCCGAATCCGAGTTGCTACAGTGGAAAAGATTTTGGAAAACCTTACCTAGAGTTTATTTAAAAGTTAATTCAACCAAGTTATTATAGAATATCGAGTGTGCCCGATGGCACTATGAAAACATTTTCGTGTTAATTTGGGAAAACATGTGACTTTAATTTAATATTGGTAATCATAGTTTAAAACAATTATTCGACATAAGAAGAATAACAAAAAAAATAAAATAAAATAAAATATCAGGAGGCCTTATTACATCCAAATAAACTAAAAACCGGAAATAAAATTTATCATAACTAAAATTAAGGTTCATTTAATTTAAATCCACCGCATGGCCACCTCGAGTCCAACCGACTCCTCAACCGCCATCTACGAGTCACCTGAAAAATGTTAAAGGAGAAGGTGAGTCACCAAGACTCAGTATGTAACCCTTCCCCCGTTTTAAAGACATTTCCATACACAACATATAACAGTTAATATGCAGAATATTATGTACCCCCAACCTAGCCAACCAAACGCCACTGCTGTCTACCCCATTTGTGGTACCAAACCACCGGTGGTGCCAAACCTTTGGTGACATATAGTCACGATGTGTTACCAAAACATCGGTGTCCATAGACACGAATCGATTGATGGGGCCAACCCATCGTGTGATACCAAATCACCGCAGACGATCCCATATCTCAAGTGGGGCCAACCCACGGTGGTGTTAACCACGGGGGCGAGTCGCTATGAGGTACCAAACCTGCGGAGGTACCAAACCTCGGTGACCGTAGTCACGGTGTGTTACCAAAACATCTTGGTGCCCGTCGGCACGATTAATCACGCCCCTCCACTCATCAACCCCACATCGGTCACATATGTACATGTTTCATGTCATCACATACTTAAATCTCATGTATCAATACATCATGCTTCCCAAAAGCATCGAATAACAAATTCATATTAACAGGTACTTACCTGAATCACCATCTATACCGATATGGTATATTATCCAATGCTACATAAAATCAAGATAGCATTCACAACAATCAGCACATTAACAAGTTATACGTGTGTATGTACACACCTGTCACCACTGAATCGTCTAAATCCCAAAAAGAGAAGTCGGCCACCCTAGATCTACTTGTCCCTATATTCGGCCAACTATCAAAGTTAGTGAAATGGCCATTCGGCCACACCAAATAATTTAAAAGGGTTTTCTTTTTGAACCCGAATCCTTACCTGAATGTCTTGAGTACTAGCCCTATGTTTCACCACCCTATAATCGGCACTTGACCAAGTTAGTAGCCTTCGGCTTAAATGAATATCAAAAATAAAGAAAATCAATCTTACCACCTTACCCCAAAACCGATTGCTATAAGTTGAGGAACTCGACCCACCGCTTACAAATCCCATGAGTTCCTAGATGGAGTCGATTCAAAGGGGTTAGTCTTCCCATCCAACCGAACAACAACCATAAAAGAGAAAAGAAATACCCATACGGCTAGTACCCTTACCTACCCCAAACCGATTGGAAAGAATACAGATAAGGGATCACCCTTGCTTTTGATATTCGGCCCAAGATACACCAAATGAGAAAAAAGGAAAATCGGCACACCAAGGGAGAGGATTCGGCTTGAGTTGGAAGAAGAAGAGAATGAAGAAAGATTTGGAATGAAGGTTTCGGCTAAGGATGTTGAGAGAAAGAAAATAGATGGGAGGGTTGAGACTTTCGGCAACTTGCTAAGATGGGGAAAAAAACCGAAACAAGTGATAGATTGATGCTTTTATAAGCATTCGACACCCCCCAGCACCTTGCCGTCCACTCCCCTCCAACCAAGGAGTTCAAATTCGGCCAACACCTAAAAATCCTCTTGGCCACTTATTTTAATTTAATTCAAATAATTTTGAATTAATCCCCAATTAATCACTCAAAAATCCCCTATTAATCCAATTAATATCCTTATTTATCACTGATTATCCTTAAATAAAAATCTATTAATCCCCAAATAATCAAATGATCTCTTAATAATCCATTTAATAATATCCCTTATTATCTCCGATTTAAGCAAATTAAAACCAATTTAAAGTGCTCATATTATCCCTTACTAATAATAATTAATAAAAGAGTTTAAAGCGAGGGAAAACTCTCTCCCTTGTGCCGTCCCACTAATGAGCAAAAGAGGATTTAGTGACTCGAACACAAGCTCCCTGTTTCCCCCTTGTGGCGTCATTTATAGCCCTTAAGTGACCTTCTTTTTGCCACTTTTCCAAGCTGATTTTTGTGTCAAATTATCCACATTTATTCTTATAACACCCTCCTGCTAAGGCTCCTTGCCTTTTAAGCCTATAAATAATATTTTCTACCAAACCGAGCCTACTCAAAGCCTTTAACTAAGCCCTATTATTCCTTAAATAATATCACAGTGATTCACACATAAGAAAAATAATTTAATTCCAAATAGCCCCATCTCTGGGATGTTACAGTTCTACCCCCTTAAAATAAATTTCGTCCTCGAAATTACCTAGCTAAACAGATGGGGGTATTTCGCTGCCGCATCACATCCTCGGGTTCCCACGTAGCTTCCTCTGTACCATGGTTCCGCCATAGCACTTTTACTAAGGGCACGCGACTTTCTCGTAGAACCTTCACATCTCGATCTAAGATCGAACCAGTTCTTCTTCAAAAGATAAATCCGAGTTCACCTCAATCTGCGCATCGCACGGCACAGCGTGCGAAGGATCGACCGATACCGTCTTAGCATCGATACATGAAATACGTCATGGATCTCGATTCGATTTGCTTGGCGACTCTAGCCGATAAGCTACCGGTCCTACTCGCTTTATAAGCGTATATGGCCCGATGAACCTTGGGCTTAGCTTCCTTTTCGTCCAAATCTCAACACCTTCTTCCAAGGCGACACTTTGAGAAAGACCTTGTCCCCACAAAGATACTCCATTTCCTTGCGTTTGAGATCGGCATAAGACTTACGCCTATCGATGCTTCCTTGAGCGAGACCGAATCACCTTGACTTTGTCTTGATCCTCTGTTACCATTCTGGACCAGAACTTGTCGTTCCCCCAACTCCGCCCAACATGTAGGAGTACGGCATTTTCGTCCATATAGGGCTTCATATGGAGCCATCTCGAATACTAAACTTGATAACTATTGTTATAAGCGAATTCCGCTAATGGTAGGTACTCTTCCCAACTACCACTAAAATCCAAGACACAACCTCTTAACATGTCTTCTAAGATCAGTATCACCCTTTCCGATTGTCCGTCGATTGTGGATGGAAAGCCGTCTCTGAAATCTAACCGTGTACCCAAAGCTTGATGCAACGCTTTCGAACCTTGATGTGAATCGGGATCCCTATCCGAGATAATCGATCTTGGCACACCATGCAACCTCACTATTTCACCCACATACAACTTCGCTAGCTTCGGAGTGAGTAATCCATTCTCACCAGGCATGAAGTGAGTGATTTAGTCGAGCGATCCACAATTACCCAAAGCGCATCCTTCTTGTTGGGCGTAAGGGTAGCCCACTAACGAAATCCATGGTGATCCTCTCCCATTTCCATTGAGGAATCTTAACCGGTTGAAGTAGTCCCGATGGTAAGCGATGTTCGACCTTAACTCGCTTGGCATGTCGGACACTTTCCTACGAACTCGGTTATCTCACGCTTCAACCCCGCCACGAGTAATTTTTTTGCAAATCTCCATACATCTTGCTTCCTCCGGATGCATAGCATATGGCTCGCTATGTGCATCATGGAGAATTTTCCGCCTCAACTCTTCATCCTTCGGCATGCATGCTCGCCCTTGAAAACATAGCACTCCATCCCTAGATGCAGACTGTACCCTTCCAAACCACCATCCACGAACTTGTACCCTCTTAGCGTTCAAGCCTTCATCCACTAACCGCTTTTCCTTAATCTCCTCAATCCATGTTGGCTTAACTCGAGTTCCGCCAAAAGACTCCCATCATCATATAGACTCAACCGAGCGAACATTGCTCTTAAGTCCGTCACAACCTTAGGCTCAGCGCGTCGGCTACCACATTAGCCTTACCGGATGGTACTCGATTGAACAATCGTAGTCCTTTAGTAGTTCAATCCACCGACGCTGTCTCGATTCGAGATCCTTACGAGTGGAAGATACCTCAAGCTTTTGTGATCCGTGTAGACTATCGACTTCTCCCCATACGGTAATGTCTCCATATCTTGAGCAAGCACGATCGCCGCTAACTCCAAGTCGTGCGTTGGGTAGTTAACCTCATGCGGTCTTAATCGACGGGATGCATAGGCTACTACCTTCCCATCTCTGCATCAACACACATCCCAAACCAGTGTGAGATGCATCACAATAGATCGTGAATAACTTTCCGCTTCAGTGTACCAAAACCGAGCTTAGTCAAAATTTTCCTTAGCTTATCAAAGCTTCCTTGTCGCTTCTCCGTCCATACAAATGGAACACCTTTCCTTAGTAACTTAGTTAACGGCGCTGCTATTAGAGAGAATCCTTCCACGAATCTCCGATAGTACCTGCTAAACCCAGAAAACTTCGTATTTGACCACCGACCTAGGTGGTTTCCAATCCAATCTTGCTTCAATCTTGCGAGGGTCTACTCTAATTCCTTGGTGATACTACATGACCTAAGAAAGCCACCTCCTAAGCCAAAATTCACACTTACCGAATTTGGCGTATAAGCCTTTTTCCTCAACACTTGTAGGACTACTCGCAAATGCTTGTCATGCTCCTCCTCCGATCCTCGAGTAAACCAATATGTCGTCGATGAACACCACGACGAATTGGTCCAAGTACTGTTGAAATACCCTATTCATTAAGTCCATAAATGCCACCGGTGCATTGGTCAACCCGAATGGCATCACCAAGAACTCGTAATGCCCATACCGAGTTCGGAATGCCGTCTTGTGAACATCGGCCTCCTTCACCCTTAATTGATGATAACGACCTAAGGTCAATCTTTGAGAATACCCAGCGCACCTTTCGGTTGGTCAAACAAGTCATCGATCCGAGGCAGCGGGTACTTGTTTTTGATCGTTAACTTGTTTAAGCGGCGGTAGTCGATGCACATCCGCATAGAACCATCCTTCTTCTTGACAAACAACACAGGTGCTCCCCCACGGAGATATACTTGGTCGAATAAACCCTCTATCCAAGAGCTCCGAATTTGAGCCTTTAGCTCCACCAATTCCTTTGGTGCCATTCGGTATGGTGCTATAGACACAGTGCCGTTCGGGTAGCAAGTCTATACGAATTCGACTTCCGATCTGGAGCGGACGGAAGCTCTTGCGGGAACACATCAACAAATTCCCCAACCGTTCGGACCTTCCCAACTACTAACCCCTTAGCTTCCAAAGCACGATTTGAACCAAATCGCCTCACAACCCTTCTTGACCATCTTTTTGACCTTCAAGCGGACACTACATTGGATAGGTAATTCCTTCTATCTCCTATCATAACCACTTCATCACCTTGGTAGTCTTAAGAACCATGCGCTTAGCGCGCAATCCAAATTCGCTTGATACTTAACCAGCCGGTCCATTCCAAGGATCAAATCGAACTCCCCAAAGCGGTAGTTCCATCGGATCGACCACAAATACTACCCCTTGAAGTTCTAGAAGTGCGTCTCTATAAAGTTTGTCTACCACTACTGAGTGACCTAAAGGGCTAACTACGGTCATCTCCTAGAAGCGGTTTGAGTTTAGGTCCATAGTTCCTACCACACTACTAGCAATATACGAGTGCGTCGAACCCACATCAATTAATGCAACATAAGGAAGATCAAAAATTAGAAAAGTACCAGGTTATGACATCCGGTGCGTCACCTTCCTCGCGACACCTCATTGCGTAAACTAAGCCCAGCCGCCTAGCCTGCGTGTTGCTGAACCTCGCCACGAGTTCCACGACCTCGGTTAGGACCGTTGTTTCTCTCGCCATTACCACGACCCTCTGTGGTCCCACATTTCTATCACGAGTGCGATTACGCCCTCTGGGTGATTCTTAGCTAGTTTCGGGGACAATCTCGACACGATGCTCCAAAGACCCACACTCAAAACATCCTCTATCACCGGTCCAACAACCTCCCAATGGGTCTTTCCACAGCCCGGTTACACCGAGTCGGCCTCACGATTAGTAGTCGTGGGCCTTGCCGCTTGATTTGGCCCACTTGGCCTAGCCTTTTACGAACACTACCGCTTGATCCGGTGACCCAAATCCTCTCTTACGATTATTCCTACTATAACTTTGCCTCACGACCTCCTTGATCCCTTGGCTACCTTACCCTTTTCCACTAGAGATGAGAACTCACGAACTGCTGCTGGGGCAATCGGTAACCTCAAATCATCTCGAGTCCGTCCTCAAAGCGGACCACAGCGCTCATGTTCGATGAGACACGATGCCTCTCGTATACCTACTCGGCCTTAAAAATTCCGCCTCATATTCCGACACACGGACTTAGTTCCTTGCACTAATCCCGAGAAAAGCCTTTCTCTGTGGCGTCGGTGTATTTGGTGCCCACATACTTCTTCCGATAGGTGGTTTTAAAATACTCCCAAGTCGGATCATCTGCTGTAGCCCCATCTCGAACCGTAAGCCACCAGCGACACGCTTCATCCTTTAGAAGCGACACTGCGCTCTTTCGACTTTTCTTCCTCGGTCGGTCAAGATCTTCCATGATCCTTTCGGTTGACTCTAGCGATGATACCTCTGCTGACCTTTGGGTGCCACTCGACGACACACCGGAATACCTCCGCTCCGTTAGATCGAGTCGCTCGGGGACGATTTCCGAGCTCCCAAATTTCCACCAGCCCCAGACCACCATCTCCAAGACTCGCCAAAGCGACTTGCGATACCGCCTCACTGCCGGTGCGATCACGCTCCTCACTCTAAAAGTAGGAGGTGGTGGTGGCGGTGGTACCTCATTTTGAGAACCTTGTCCCGACTGGCGGGTTCGGACACCGTCATCCTACCCCTACCACGTCCACGGCGTCCACGTCCTCTAGAACTCATTCTATCTACCGCGCTTCTAATCGATTAAGAAAAATTTTATGCGTTAGCATTTGTTCCACTTTCTTATTCACGAAGAAATTTTATGGATAGAGTTTTAATCGAGAGATTCTTTCGAGCAAACAAGGTTTGATTTCCTATCCTAGTTCACACAAAGAAGTTCATGCATCCATTCCTTAATACTTTCCATACCTATTCGCTCATCGGACATTTACGCCCATTTCTATCCTAGGGGTATTTTCGTCTTTTTCCTACTGAGGGTATTTTTTCGTAATTTTCCGAACCAAAATATTTTCTTTGATGATTTCCAAAGTTAAGTTGTTGAATATTTGTAAAATAGTTGAAATTTTTGAGCAAAACCATTGAACTGATATTTTATGAACCGATGGCATTTTAGTAATTTTACCCCTAAGGGCATTTTTGTAATTTTCCACAATTAAGTTTTCGAGGAAAGCGTTGTAAAAATCTTGTTCTCGGATTTGAAAAAGTTATTGCACAAGTTTTGAAACGTTAGGGTTTGTTGTTTCATTCTTTTTTGAAAACATGGCTAATTCCCTTTCGGGTTTTAATCATTGTGTTTAGCCTATGGCCGAGCCCTCCTAGTCGGGGTGAACCAAAGCTACGCACAGCGAGTCGAGTGAAGAGGAGGTGGGTCACGCGGACCGCTTAAATACCAAGCTCTCACCGAACCTTTCTAGACATGCGCACGAGAGGTTACCACACCACCTGAGCCCTCGAGTTAGGGTGAACAGAAGCTACGCACCGGTAGGATACTGCGAAGAGGAGGTGAGTCACGAGGACTGCTTAAATACCGAGGCTCTTAGGATCCAATCCTAGACATGCGTCTGAGGTTACCACACCTAGCTTAGTGACTTAGCCATAGGTTGGTTTAGTTCCTTAAGTCTTATGTTCTGTTTATGTGTTTGAGTAATCTAATCCTAGGGTTCAAGTTCCTATAAGTCTATCTCGTTCCATGCTTCCTACCCTTCTACAGAATATAATTCACAAAGAGGTTTAGATGTACTTACAGGCGGATCGGTCTTGGGAGACTCGGGCCATCTTTGTTCAAAAACCAAAAATCATTCCATAAGGCCTACCAAAACATTTTTGGGCCTTGGGCCCTACACAGTAGAGCTTTGAACCTTGCTCGATACCAATTTTGTAACAACCAAACCCGGCCCAAACACTATGGCCGAATCCGAGTTGCTCTGATGGAAAAGATTTTGGAAAACCTTACCTAGAGTTTATTTAAAAGTTAATTCAACCAAGTTATTATAGAATATCGAGTGTGCCAGATGGCACTATGAAAACATTTTCGTGTTAATTTGGGAAAACATGTGACTTTAATTTAATATTGGTAATCATAGTTTAAAACAATTATTCGACATAAGAAGAATAACAAAAAAATAAAATAAAATAAAATATCGGGAGGCCTTATTACATCCAAATAAACTAAAAACAGGAAATAAAATTTATCATAACTAAAATTAAGGTTCATTTAATTTAAATCCACCGCATGGCCACCTCGAGTCCACCGGCTCCTCAACCGCCATCTACGAGTCACACTGAAAAATGTTAAAGGAGAAGGTGAGTCACCAAGACTCGATATGTAACCCTTCCCCGTTTTAAAGACATTTCCATACACAACATATAACAGATTAATATGCGAGAATATTATGTACCCCAACCTAGCCAACCAAACGCCACTTTGTCTACCCATTTGTGGTACCAAACCCTTTGGTGGTGCCAAACCACTGGTGACATATAGTCACGATGTGTTACCAAAACATTGGTGTCCATAGACACGAATCGATTGATGGGGCCAACCCATCGTGTGATACCAAATCACCGCGCAGGCGATCCCATATCTCAAGTGGGGCCAACCCACGGTGGTGTTAACCATGGGGACGAGTCGCTATGAGGTACCAAACCTCTGGAGGTACCAAACCTCTGGTGACCGTAGTCACAAGTGTGTTACCAAAACATCGGTGCCCGTCGGCACGATTAATCTGCCCCCTCCACTCATCAACCCCACATCGGTCACATATGTACATGTTTCATGTCATCACATACTTAAATCTCATGTATCAATACATCATGCTTCCCAAAAGCATCGAATAACAAATTCATATTAACAGTACTTACGAATCACCATCTATACCGATATGGTATATTATCCAATGCTACATAAAATCAAGATAGCATTCACAACAATCAGCACATTAACAAGTTATACGTGTGTATGTACACACACTGTCACCACCTGAATCGTCTAAATCCCAAAAGAGAAGTCGGCCACCCTAGATCTACTTGTCCCTATATTCGGCCAACTATCAAAGTTAGTGAAATGGCCATTCGGCCACACCAAATAATTTAAAAGGGTTTTCTTTTGAACCCGAATCCTTACAGAATGTCTTGAGTACTAGCCCTATGTTTCACCACCCTATAATCGGCACTTGACCAAGTTAGTAGCCTTCGGCTTAAATGAATATCAAAAATAAAGAAAATCAATCTTACCACCTTACCCCAAAACCGATTGCTATAAGTTGAGGAACTCGACCCACCGCTTACAAATCCGCATGGTTCCTAGATGGAGTCGATTCAAAGGGGTTAGTCTTCCCATCCAACCGAACAACAACCATAAAAGAGAAAAGAAATACCCATACGGCTAGTACCCTTACCTACCCCAAACCGATTGGAAAGAATACGGATAAGGGATCACCCTTGCTTTTGATATTCGGCCCAAGATACACCAAATGAGAAAAAGGAAAATCGGCACACCAAGGAGAGGATTAGGCTTGAGTTGGAAGAAGAAGAGAATGAAGAAAGATTTGGAATGAAGGTTTTGGCTAAGGATGTTGAGAGACAGAAAATAGATGGGAGGGTTGAGACTTTCGGCAACTTGCTAAGATGGGAAAAAAACCGAAACAAGTGATAGATTGATGCTTTTATAAGCATTCGACACCCCAAAGACACCTTGCCGTCCACTCTCCTCCTACCAAGGAGTTCAAATTCGGCCAACACCTAAAAATCCTCTTGGCCACTTATTTTAATTTAATTCAAATAATTTTGAATTAATCCCCAATTAATCACTCAAAATCCCCTATTAATCCAATTAATATCCTTATTTATCACTGATTATCCTTAAATAAAAATCTATTAATCCCCAAATAATCAAATGATCTCTTAATAATCCATTTAATAATATCCCTTATTATCTCAGATTTAAGCAAATTAAAACCAATTTAAAGTGCTCATATTATCCCTTACTAATAATAATTAATAAAAGAGTTTAAAGCGAGGAAAACTCTCTCCCTTGTGCCGTCCCACTAATGAGCAAAAGAGGATTTCCGTGACTCGAACACAAGCTCCCTTGTTCCCCCTTGTGGCGTCATCTATAGCCCTTAAGTGACCTTCTTTTGCCACTTTTCCAAGCTGATTTTTGTGTCAAATTATCCACATTTATTCTTATAACACCCTCCTGCTAAGGCTCCTTGCCTTTTAAGCCTATAAATAATATTTTCTACCAAACCGAGCCTACTCAAAGCCTTTAACTAAGCCCTATTATTCCTTAAATAATATCACGATGATTCACACATAAGAAAAATAATTTAATTCCAAATAGCCCCATCTACGGGATGTTACTGACCATAGCCGAGAATCGCTAAGGGTTCAAGCAAGAGTTCCATCAAATTCTTGATGAGGGTAAGATTAGGTTAGATTCTCATTCTATTTCTTTTAAGGTTGTCGAAATTAAGATTCTAATACCCTTAATATACATCTTAGAAGAGATCTTTCGGGATTTACTAAGTGTCGACTACAAGGAAGGAGAAGTTCTTTTCCGAAGGTACACCATAAGCGCGCGTTCCCTAGTTATTCGGTGAATTTTGGATTTAAGAATCTAAGGTAAGTCATATTTAACATACGGCTAAGGGTTATTTGTTGTGAATAAATGTTAGAAATTGATCTAACATGTAGTTATAGGGATTTTGTGAGAGGATACAAGGATTTTGGGATTTGAGAATTTCAAGGTAAGTTTTAAGAATACTAATCCTACTAGGATTTGGATTTATGGTCGAATGGCTTTTTATTAAATTAGTAAGTGATGAATCAAATGTAGGAATTTGAGATCTAAAGCGATAGATCGATTTGGGATTTCAAGGAATTCGTTAAGCAAATCAGTGTGTACCCTACCCTAAGTTTTGATAGGTTCATGGCTATGTTTAAATTAAATGTATTATTAAGAATGTGTGTACTCACACTAACTTTCAATATATCATATGGCAATTATTTTAATATATGAATATGCATAAGAATGTGAATGTGGCTAAGTACCACAAATGTGGTAAGAGTACCCAGGTACATTTCCTACTTTCGATAGGATTACGAATATGTTATATTGTTAACATGTGAATAATGAGAAATTAAGTATGTTATGCATTTATGGGGCATTCGGGATCTATGTGAAAGGGGAAGAAGGTGTTGACTTCGGTCTCACCAACGGAATATGGTGACTACGGTCACAAAATTTGAATATGGTAACCGGTTACATTATCCGAATTTGGTAACCGGTTACATTATTTGAATATGGTGTCTAATGACACAAATTATATGGGCGATGAGCACGTCGATTGCGTGGCGCCTTCGATGGTGTGTAGCGGATGGAGGGTTGACTTAGTAGTCCCACGGTGTGACTGGCGAGTGCGGGTGGTGTGTAGCGGATGGTTAATTAGGTTTGGGTTTGGGAATGCATCATTAATTGTATTCTATGATTTGAATGTGTATCATTTGCATGCCTGATTCTATTATGACTTAGTGTTGTGTACACATTGAGTGCATTGACTCACCCCGTTTGGGAATATTTTTCAGGTGATGAGCGATGACGGACCGGGTCGGTGGGAGCTTAAAGGTGGCCATGCATAGCAAGAAATTTATGATTTGGACTTTCAATTTATTTTAAGTATTTTAAGTTTTACTTTGGGATCATTGATATAATAAGGCCATTGTGGTTTACTTTATTTTTCTTTTATTTATTATGTTTATGGATTTTTATCAATTAAAGTTTAAGTAAATTCCTTTTAAAATTAACTCTAAATGTTTTGTCACCTTAAATAAATGGGTCTTAACATAAGATAAATTTGTTTTCAACTCAAGCCCAACCCAAACAATATTTTTTAAAAATCATACAAGTTTTTCCTAAGTAACAAAAGAATTTTGAACAGGTTTACTTGAGGAACATACCAAATCTGGTCAAAGCTCGTGGGCCGGGTTTGGGGTGTTTGATTTAGTATCGAGCCCAATTTTAAACTCTCGGCTGTGGTCTAAAGCCCAAAACATTTTCAAATCGAGCCCAAATGAGTTTTATGAAAATATTTTTGGAAATAAGCGAGTTTTACGGCATGGCACCTAAGTCTCCAGACCATGATCCACGGTAAGTACTTGATCTCTTGTGTGACTTATATTATGATTTGTAGAAGGGTAGAAATGGAATGGAGCGTAGATTAGTGAACTAGAATCTATTGAACCATAGGACTAGTCTATTCAAACACAAGTGCATAAGACTTAAGGACCATTAAACAAACCTATGACTAAGTCGCGAGGAGTTAGGGTGTGGCAACCATTGTGCGCATGTCTAGGATTGGATCCGGAAGAGCTGGTATTTAAGCGGTCCTAGTGACTCACCTCCTCTTCGCAGAATCCTGCAGTGCGCGAGCTTCGGTTCACCCTAACCAAGAGGACTTATTCATAGGCTAAACCCCTAACTAAAACCCGAAAGGGAACTAGCCGTATTTTCAAAAAAAAAAAAACCTAGTTTTAAAACTCTTAAAATTATCCTTTTGAATTGAAAACATGATTCTATAAAATTTTTCAAGTATTCTTGATTTATAAAAATTACTAAAATACCCTATTTGCAAAATTACTAAATTGCCCTTGGTTTATGAAATTTCCAAAATACCCACAGTTCTTATCAAAAATTCATTACTTTATAAAATGTCCAAAAACCCTAATTTGCAAAATATCAAAATACCTTGATTTTGGAAAATTACAAAAAGCGCCCTAACTTACAAAATTACCAAAATGACCCTAATTTCCAAATTTTTGCAACATCACCGTTTTGGAAAGTACAATTCTCAAAAAGAACCCTCAAAGTTTTTCAAAATTTGGAAATACCCGAAAATATTAAACTCTACAAATTTACCATGGTTTATTACCAAAATACCCCAGAGCTCCAAAATTACCAGAAATACCCGATTTCAAAATTTTTCAAAATACCAGAGAATTTAAAAATTCCAAAATACTTTTGAAAAAATCACCAAGGAACCTCATTTTGACAAATTACAAAAATACCCCTGTAGGGCAAATTACGAAAATACCCACAGGTAGTGGAAAAACAACAACAATGAAAACTACAACATTTCTGAATGAGCGAAAGTTCATAATTGATTGATGGATGTATGAATGTAAAGGCGTGTGCATGTATGGATACGAAAGAACCACTCCTAAAATTTTTCCATAAAAATTCTTCGCGAATAATCAAGTGAAACAAGGACTAATTCATAAAACTTTTTACTCGGATTAAATCGCGACGTTAGAAATAAGTTCTAGGGGCGTGAACTTAGGGATTGTGCCTAGAAAGTATGATGGTTCTATTAAGATCAGAGTGCGCAGCGTGAAAGCATAGTGCGGTGAGAAGGATTGTACTGTTTGTTAATAAGTAATTTCGAGGACGAAATTATTTTTAGGAGGGTAGAAGCTGTAACATCCTAGATTAGGGGTTATGCGTTCGTGTGTAATTCATGAGATAGTGGGCTCGGTGGGTGTGTTGGATGTGTTCGAGGAGTTCTAGGAACCCTAAGGTGCATGGAAATGTATGGAAATGTAAGGCAATGTATGGAAATGTAAGGAAATGTAAGGAAATGCTTTGGAAACGTTAAGTTTAAAAGAGGAAAGTGAACATTTTTGGAAACTAGGGGATGTAAGGAAATGATGTGGAAATGATTCAAAAGAGGAAAGTAAACATTTCTGGAAACTTGGAAATGTAAGGAAATGTCAAGTTTAAAGAGCCAAACGAAAATTTTTGGAAACTTGGAAATGTAAAGAAATGTCAAGTTTTAAGGCTTAAAAGAGAAAACTAAGGCAAGGTGGCCTTAAGAAAAATAATATGAGGAATTTGACACACAAGCAGGTTTGGAAAAGTGGCTGGAGATGCCACTTAGGGCCTCTGGAAATGGCGCCACATGCAAGGTGTTGGGCTGAGTTCGAAGTCACATGGGAAGCAAATAAAAGAAATTTTATTTTGCTTCCGAGAAGAAAATAGGTGGACGACACATGGCTATAAATTAGGAACTTTTATTCTTTTATTTTTAAGAGATAAAGGGTGGATAAATAAGGGATAAATAATGGATTTATTTTAGATTATTTTCAAGAGATAAATGTGGATATTATTTCTTTTATTTTGATAGATAAGGAAGAGATAAAAGAGGATTATTATTAGTATTATTTTTATTAAGAGATAAGAGATAATTATTGGATTAAGTTTTATTAAAGTGATAAATCAAGGGATAAAGCTATCAAAATAGAAGAGTGGTGGCCGAGTAAAGGACTCTAGCTAGTAATTTTGGCTATAAAAGGAAGAGTAAGGCTATTCTTCATTCATTCTTTTCTTTTCAAGAAAACCTCTCTGCGAAATTCTCTAAAGTTTCTCCTCTTCTCTCTGCCGAATTTTCTCTGCCATTATTCTCTTTTTCTCTTTTCTTTTCTTCTTCTATTACAAACACAATCAAAAGCCAGAAGATACCAATAGCCCTAGTCGATTTCTCACTAAGCCTCAAGAGCCGAAATTGTTATCCACATCAAAGCCATAGCCGAACATTTGCTAAGGGTTCAAGCAAGAGTTCCATCAAATTCTTGATGAGGTAAGATTAGGTTAGATTCTCATTCTATTTCTTTTAAGGTTTGTCGAAATTAAGATTCTAATACCCTTAATATACATTGTAGAAGAGATCTTTCGGGATTTACTAAGTGTCGACTACAAGGAAGGAGAAGTTCTTTTCAGAAGGTACACCATAAGCCGCGCGTTCCCTAGTTATTCGGTGAATTTCGGGATTTAAGAATCTAAGGTAAGTCATATTTAACATACGGCTAAGGGTTATTTGTTGTGAATAAATGTTAGAAATTGATCTAACATGTAGTTATAGGGATTTCACAGAGGATACAAGGATTTTGGGATTTGAGAATTTCAAGGTAAGTTTTAAGAATACTAATCCTACTAGGATTTGGATTTATGGTCGAATGGCTTTTTATTAAATTAGTAAGTGATGAATCAAATGTAGGAATTTGAGATCTAAGGCAGTAGATCAGATTTCGGGATTTCAAGGAATTCGTTAAGCAAATCAGGTGTGTACCCTACCCTAAGTTTTGATAGGTTCATGGCTATGTTTAAATTAAATGTATTATTAAGAATGTGTGTACTCACACTAACTTTCAATATATCATATGGCAATTATTTTAATATATGAATATGCATAAGAATGTGAATGTGGCTAAGTACCACAAATGTGGTAAGAGTACCCAGGTACATTTCCTACTTTCGATAGGATTACGAATATGTTATATTGTTAACATGTGAATAATGAGAAATTAAGTATGTTATGCATTTATGGGGCATTCGGGATCTATGTGAAAGGGGAAGAAGGTGTTGACTTCGGTCTCACCAACGGAATATGGTGACTACGGTCACAAAATTTGAATATGGTAACCGGTTACATTATCTCGAATTTGGTAACCGGTTACATTATTTGAATATGGTGTCTAATGACACAAATTATATGGGCGATGAGCACGTCATTTGCAATGTTGCGCTTCGATGGTGTGTAGCGGATGGAGGGTTGACTTAGTAGTCCCCACGGCGGTGTGGTGGCGAGTACGGGTGGTGTGTAGCGGATGGTTAATTAGGTTTGGGTTTGGGAATGCATCATTAATTGTATTCTATGATTTGAATGTGTATCATTTGCATGCCTGATTCTATTATAACTTAGTGTTGTGTACACATTGAGTCTGTTGACTCACCCCGTTTGGGGAATATTTTTCAGGTGATGAGCAGTAATGGACCGGGTCGGCAGGAGCTTAAAGGTGGCCATGCATAGCAAGAAATTTATGATTTGGACTTTCAATTTATTTTAAGTATTTTAAGTTTTACTTTGGGATCATTGATATAATAAGGCCATTGTGGTTTACTTTATTTTTTCTTTTATTTATTATGTTTATGGATTTTTATCAATTAAAGTTTAAGTAAATTCCTTTTTAAAATTAACTCTAAATGTTTTGTCACCTTAAATAAATGGGTTTTAACATAAGATAAATTTGTTTTCAACTCAAGCCCAACCTTAAACAATATTTTTTAAAAATCATACAAGTTTTTCCTAAGTAACAAAAGAATTTTGAACCGGTTTACTTGAGGAACATACCAAATCTGGTCAAAGCTCGTGGGCCGGGTTTGGGGTGTTTCAGCCACACACGGCCGTGTGATCTGCCCGTGGTCGATAGTCCAGGCCGTGGTTGATCCTGCTTGTGACACACGGCCGTGGCCAATGGTCCAGGCCGTGTTGATTTCCTAGGTAGGCCCATTTTGCCCCTTTTTGGCCAGTTTCTCGTCCTTTTCGACTTCCTAAGCTCTCCTGAGTATAAAACATGAAATTAAGAGATTAGGAGCATCGAATTCATCGAATTCAATCAAAATTCATCCAAAAGTAAGCTAAGCATGGGGTTAAAATATGTGTAAATTATGGTTTATCAAATATCCCCACACTTAAGCCTTTGCTTGTCCTCAAGCAAAATCCTTAACTCACAATTAAAACTAACTTCCTTAATTCATAATTCTCATCAATAATGTTTCATCATAATTCATAGATAATTCATACATTGATAATTTAACTAAAATAGTCCTAAAGATTCAAACAATCTAAGTCACAAATTTTTGTATCACGAAAACATAGGTATTTCCCCTTATCTAAATAGTTACCTTTGATTCAAAACCTGAAAAGGATTGACATCCGCACTAAGGATTCACTCAAATCACTCAAAGTGTTTAAGGTTCAAAAATTAAGCATTCAAAAATCAAACATGAAAAGTTATTACCATAGGCTTGCATGAAAATTAAATCTCCACCACTATAATATGAGATGATACACAAATCAAAAGGTCTTTTAAAAGGGTTGTAATGGGGCTTGGGTTAAAGGAGTGGATACAGGCTGAATTAGAGGGTTACAATCGAGATCGAATTGAAAATACACCTAACTAGAAAAATGGACTAATCGTTGATTAATGACATCAATTGAGGACTTATCACTAATAACACGAGCTTCTTCTCAAAATGTACCATTAACTGCTTAAGCTCAAATAACAAAGAACTAATATTGAATAAATTACCATTTTTTTAAGAATAAGAACATACAATAATAAGATAGAATTTAACAACTGAAATAAAGAAAATAGTTAAACAACTGATCAAATCAAATCTCGATAAAAAAGGTAGTCAAGAGAAATGGTGATAACAAATACAAAATGGGTTTTGGTTTAATATTAGTGGTATATCAAGAAATGGTTGATTAGGCTTCAAAGGGGTTCACTAGGGGTTAATTATGAAGGTAGGCTTTTAATGGAGTAAGTGGGTTAAACCTAGGTGCCTTTATCATCTCAGTATATCAAATCAAAGGTGTGGTCTCGACATGTATGATCGAAGCAAGTTCTAGAATAACAAATCAATGTTGACACACTCATAACCAACAATAAAGTGAGCAAGAAAAATGTATGCTCTAAAAGGCTCAAAATCTCACAAAAATTATGGTTTTTGATTTCAACCTTGCAAATTTAAAACTTCAAAGTAATATTTAAATGTAGGAAAACAACCTAGAAATTTTAATTATGAAAATAGACTTATCATGCTTGATTCTCTAATGTCTTAAAGTTTAAACCATCAATGCACAATTACCTATGACTTAATCCAAAACATATCAATGAAAATCATAAATCAATAGAAATTTTATTCTAATGGTAATATGAGAACATTACTTAAGCACAAGACATAATTCAGGGATTTTCTAATAATGAAATCAATAACCTCCCCACACTTAAGATGTACATTGTCCTCAATGTACAAAAATGTATAATAACAATAAATTTAGAAATCATAAGAGAGGGAGAGAAGTGAAACTTCCTGAATTGTGGATGGAATCCTTAGAAAATAACCAATGATGAACATGATCACTAGGCAGAGGTGAAGGTGGGGGAGAATACTCCGGTGGTGTGTTCGTTCCTTTAGTGGCACCTTGAACCTTTGTAAACTGCGAAGTCATCAGTAAATTTTTAGGGAGTTCTATTAGTGGACGTTGTTATATTTACTCGAGAATTAGACAGCCGAAGATAAAAGAAATCGAACTATACTAATAAAAGGTTTAAACAAGAAAGGTAAAGATTTGAACAAACAAATAAAAATAAAAGTGAAAATAAAAAATAAAAATAAAATAAAAATAAAAATAAAAAAAATAAAAATAAAGGGACTCAAAGGTCCTCATCATCGGCTGGATCGCGAGGTGGTGGAGGCGGCGATATGTGAAAGTGATGACAAATCTACTGAAGAGTCGCCTCGATGCTGTCAAATCGTCGAGCGGTGTCATTAAATTGTTGAGTACAATAAGGCTCGAACCGAGTGAGGCGCTCAGAGATGTCAGATATTGAAGCGGCCACATGAACTGGTCGACGAGGGGGGTGTGGTGCTGAAGATGGCTCCTCATGCTGTGGTGGGACATCATCAGTAATGTCCTATGAATCATCCTGCTTGGTGGCTTGCACTAGCCGGTACTGGGGAGGATCAAACCCACGGCGGCGCTCGATCATCCTCATGTGAATCATCGTCTTGATACCCTGTGGAGACATCTTTCCTATCAATGTGAGTGAGGAGGTCTGAGCGGCGGTGTTAAGGAGCCCAAAATATTGAGCTAGGCGCGTGATGTATGGACCCATGGAGATGACCCCTCTCCTATGCTGCTCCGTCTGATGCTGAATGGCGCGGGCGATGAAGTATGCTAAATCGAAGATGCGCCTATTCGCCATGCACCATAAAAAGTAGGCGTCATGAGTGTTGACGACGCTGGTGCTCTCTCGCCTCTCTGTCAGAATATGAGCGAGGATAGTGTGCAAATACCTCAATGAGGGGGCAAAAACTGATGCTTTGGAGCAGCTGGGGTCATAGGTAGCCGAGCCGGGGGCTAAGTCATTCCAACATTTAGAAGGGGAGTGATGGATGTGGCGATGGAGGTTCTCGAATTCCTCCTCCTCCATGAATTCTTCAGTGTAAAGGCCCAAAGCGGCTCCGAACTGTGGGACACTCAGCTTACGTACGAGGCCTTCGAGACAGAATTGGGTTGTGCCAGAGTCGTCATAGTTTGTCATGACCGTCTGGAGGGTGAAAGTGGAACAGAACTCCAAAGTGAGCTTTAGGTACGTAGGCTCGATGATATCAAAGAAGTGCCCCCTCGGGTCGGTGGATAATAGGCCTCGAACCGCGTCGGCTTGCTGGACCTGATCTAGGGCGGTCCAATCAATACACCTCCCCACGCTGAGGGGTCGTGCTCGAAGTAACCAAAAGAGCTCCTCCTGGGGTTCCGAAGGAAACTGTAGGAATGGGTGGCATACTTTGGCAGAAGCGCTAGAGGAAGTTGCACTGGCACTTTTCCGTTTTTTGGAAGCGGGTACACCGGTTTTCTTCCCACGTGGGGGAGTCATTATGTACCTGAAAATGCCAAAGAGTTTCCATAAATCCAATATCATTGCCAGCCAAACAATTGTTCTATCCTAGTATAATCCTATTATATTTCATCAAATAGTGTAGAATGTAAATCCTAGTCCTAATTCGAAGCGGGTTTAGCATTAGTAAAACTAAAATAATGAACTATCAAACTAACCCAAACTAAATAAAACATGAAAATGAGTAATAAATAGGAATTTAAATCATGAAAATATGAACAAGGGATAATATAAATAAATAAAATTTAAAGAAATAAGTAATCAATGGTGAAGAAGGGGAACCGATGGAGGTGTTGAAGGAAATGGCACGGTCGAGGTGGTGGCACACAGTCGTGGCGGTGGTGCACAGGCGTGGTCTGCGGGGCTGGAGTTGCACGGGCATGGACTGTGTGGAGAAGAGGAGGGGGAAGAAGAAAGGGAAGGGAAAATAGGAGGGAGGGGAAGTGAGAGAAAATGGAGAAAGAGTCGGTGGCGGAATGGGGAGGAGGGGGAATGCTTGGAGTGCAGAGCGGCTAGGGTTTTGGAGGAAGAAGATGAATAGTGGGGTTTAAATAGGGGATAGGGCACACGGTCAGGGGCCACGTCCGTGTGCCCTTTTAATGGCCCGTGTGTTTCGTGAATTTTAAATTTGGGCGTGTCTGAGTTGAGTCCCACGCCCGTGTTCTATGGGCGTGTTATGACACACGACCATATCGCACGGCCGTGTGATGCTTCATTCGTTTCTCCCACGCCCGTGTAGCTGTTAGCACACCCGTGTTGATTTAGTCAGTTTCGACCACGGCCTATAGGTACGGGCGTGTTACTTGCCCGTGTCACTTACTCAGTGTCAACCACGGCCTATAGGCATGGGCGTGTTACTTGCTCGTGTCACTTACTCAGTGTCGACCATGGCCGTATCGCACGGCCGTGGCCTTTTATCACAGCCCATGTTTTTGAGTCAGTTTCGACCACAGTTGTGTCGCACGGCCATGGCGTTTTATCGTAGCCCGTGTTTTGGGAAAAATTTCCGTCCTTGGCTTGCAAAGTCTCTGCCACACTGATGTGCCTACCCATGGTGTCCACAGGGTCAGGGCCACGCCCGTGCGTAAGGCCGTATGGTATGGAAACCTGTGCTTATTAATCTGGTTAGTTTTTAGTTAGGTGCTAAAAATCAAAAATATGAATATTAATGGGGTTAGTGTTCGGGTTGCCTCCCGAGAAGCCCTTGTTTAGAGTCCTAAGCTAGACTTACCTTGTATCCTCTCTTTATGGAGGTTCACGGAGCTGAAGCTCCTCTCTAATATCTCTAAAATCCTCACCGTTATATAGTTTAAGGCGTTGACCGTTTACCTTGAATGTGCCATGAGTCGGATGAGTTACCTCGATTGTGCTATATGGAAAAATGGTTTTGATTACGAATGGACCTGACCATCTTGATTTCAGCTTTCCAGGGAACAACTTGAGCTTCGAATTGTATAGTAGAACAAGATCTCCAACTTCAAACTGCTTAGGTTGCTTCAAACGAGCATCATGGCATCGCTTTGTTGCTTCTTTGTATAAACGTGAGTTCTCGTAGGCATTCGCTCGCCAGTCATCCAGCTCGTTCAACTGCATCAATCTTTTCTCACCTGCAAGTTTAAGATCGTAATTTAAAAATTTTGTACCCCAAAAATGCTTTGTGCTCTAATTCAAACGGTAGATGACAACTATTTCCGTAGACAAGTCTGTATGGGGATGTTCCTATGGGAGTTTTAAAAGCGGTTCTATAGGCCCATAAAGCATCGTCTACTTTTAATGCCCAATCTTTCCTGTTCGATTCTACTGTTTTCTCTAGAATACGCTTAAGCTCTCGATTTGCTACTTCCACTTGTCCACTGGTTTGAGGGTGATAAGGAGTAGCTGTTCTGTGGTGTACTCCATATTTCTTTAAAACTCTATCAAATTGAGTATTACAAAAATGAGTACCCCTATCACTAATAATTGCTCTAGGTGTTCCAAATCGAGAGAAGAGTTTCTTAAGAAAGCTTACTACCACTCTAGCATCATTAGTAGGTAAAGCTTGAGCTTCTACCCATTTTGACATATAATCAACTGCTACTAAGATGTATTTATTCCCAAATGAGCTAGGGAATGGACCCATAAAATCAATACCCCATACATCAAAAATTTCACATGATAGCATATATGTTTGAGGCATTTCATCGCGTTTAGAGATATTACCTGTTCTCTGACATCTATCACACGAAGCAACATATCTGTTAGCGTCTTTGAACAGAGTGGGCCAATAAAAACCTGATTCGAGCGTTTTGTGTGCTGTCCTAATCCCACTATAATGTCCTCCTGATGGTCTTGAATGGCAGTGTTCTAGTATTTTGCTTGCTTCTTCCTTTGTAACACATCTCCGAATTACTTGATCTGCGCATATACGAAACAGAAAAGGGTCCTCCCAAAAATAGTTTTTCGCATCAGCAAAGAATCGCTTCTTTTGATGATGTGTTAACCCTTTTAGCGAGGATGTTAGCGACTAAATAATTCGCAATATCTCGCAAACCAAGGTACTCTTGAGTCGAAAATAGCAAAGAGTTATTCTTCAGAAACGAGTCATTTATCTCACTTTCATTGAGTTCTTTGATATGTGGATTTTCAAGTCTAGAAAGATGGTCTGCCGCGAGGTTTTCAGCTCATTTCTTATCTTGAATTTCTAAATCAAATTCCTGTAAGAGTAAAATCCATCTTATGAGTCGAGGTTTTGCATCAGATTTAGTTAAAAGATAACGAAGAATTTGAATGGTCGATGTAAACGACAACTTTAGATAATATCAAATATTGTCTAAATTTATCAAATGCAAAAAACCACAGCTAGCAACTCTTTTTCTGTGGTGGTGTAATTTTCTTGCGCGGCCGTCAATGTTTTGCTAGCGTAATAAATTGGCTAAAAATGCTTGTCTCTTCCCTGTCCCAAAACCGCACCTACTGTAAAATCACTCGCATCACACATTAGTTCAAAGGGTAAATTCCAATCAGGTGCAATTATAATCGGAGCATTTATTAATTTATTTTTGAGGGTATTAAATGCATCTAAACATTCCTGATCAAAATTGAAATAGTAATTTAGTTAAAGGCTTAGCTATTTTAGAAAAATCCTTAATAAATCTTCTATAAAGTCCAGTGTGTCCTAAAAAGCTTCTAATAGCCTTAACTGAACTAGTGGGAGGTAATTTTTCTATGGTTTCAATTTTTGCTTTATCAACCTCAATCCCTTTACTAGAAATTTTGTGACCTAACACAATCCCTTCTCGAACCATAAAGTGACACTTTTCCCAATTAAGCACAATGTTCGTTTCCTCACATCTCATTAGAACTCATTTTAAAATTATAAGGCAAAGATGGAAAGAATTACCAAATACTGAAAAGTCGTCCAGAAATACCTCCATAATATCTTCCACGAGTTCATCAAAGATGGCTAGCATGCATCACTGAAAGGTAGCATGAGCATTACATAATCCAAAAGGCATTCTACGATAAGCAAACGTACCATATGGACATGTAAATGTTGTCTTTTCTTGATCCTCAGGAGCTATTGGAATTTGGAAGTAGCCAGAGAGTCCGTCTAAGAAGCAATAGTACATATGCCCAGATAGTCATTCTAACATCTGATCAATGAAGGGCAAGGGGAAGTGATCTTTTCTCGTGGCATCGTTTAACTTCCTATAGTCAATGCAAACTCTCCAACCTGTGACTGTCCTTGTTGGAATCAATTCATTCTTCTCGTTGGCAACAACAGTCATGCCTCCCTTCTTTGGAACAACCTGCACAGGACTTACCCAAGTACTGTCAGAAATAGGATAAATAATTCCAGCATCTAGAAGTTTAATTACCTCAGCTTTAACAACTTCCTTCATGTTGGGATTTAATCGTCTTTGAGGTTGCACACATGGTTTATATTCATCTTCCATTAAAATTTTGTGGGTGCAAAACGATGGGCTTATCCCTTTAATGTCAGAAATCTTCCAAGCTATGGCTCTTTTATGCTCCTTTAGTACCTGTATTAACTCATCTTTCTCATTGGGTTCCAATTCTGAAGAAATAATTACCGGTAGTGTAGAATTATCTCCGAGGAATGCATACTCTAAGTGATTTGGTAACTGTTTCAATTCCAATTTGGGGGGGTTCTTCAATAGAGGGTTTTTGTTTTAGTTCGTATTTTATTTCCATGCCCTCATACTTCTTTTGTCTTGGGGAAGAAAATTTTACTTCCCCCCTCATTGGTATCGTCATCGGCCTTCCCTCCTTGGGCAAGACACAGTTCCAACGTGTCTTTATGTATGATTTCCTAAAAAGAATCTTGAATAGAATGATCAATAGCATCGATAAAATAATAGGAATCATCTTGCTCTCTAGAGTATCGCATAGGATCATAAATTTTAAAAATAATTTCCTCGTCACTTATCCTGAGCACAAGTTTGCCATCACCTACATCAATAACAGCCCTAGCAGTGGCTAAAAATGGGCGTCCTAAAATTAAAGGTACCTCAACGTTCTCATCCATGTCAAGCACAACAAAATCAACATGGAATATGAATTTATCAGCTTTTACCAAAACATCTTCAATAATTCCCCTAGGATAATTAATAGATCTGTCAGCTAATTGGATACTCATCCTAGTGGGATTTGGTTCCCCAAGACCGAGTTGCTTAAACATTTTATAAGGCATTAAATTAATACTGGCACCTAAATCAGCTAATGCTTTCTCAATATTTAAACTACCAATTAAATAGGGAATGGTAAAACTTCCTGGATCTTTCAATTTGGTTGGAAGTTTATTTTGGAGAATAGCTGAACATTCCTCGTTAAGTTCCACGGTTGATAGCTCTTCAAACTTCCTTTTATTTATTAGAAGCTCTTTTAAGAATTTTGCGTATGTCGGCATCTGCGAAATAGCTTCAACAAAAGGTAAGTTAATATGTAATTGTTTAAAAAGTTTAAGAAATTTACCGAATTGTGCGTCCATGCGGTCTTTCTTCAACTTTACCGGATATGGGATCGGTGGTTTATACTCTTTAAGTACCGGTGTTACATTCTCGTTTACCTCCTCACCCTTTTCCTTATTAGTTTCTTGTGGCATCTTCTTTTCAGCTTGAACCAACTCCTTCCCACTCCTTAGCGTAACTGCTTTCACATGCTCTTTTGGTTTAGGTTTGGTGTTACTAGGTAAACTACCTGGTTGTCTTTCAGAAACTAACTTAACCAGTTGTCCAATTTGATTCTCAAGCCCTTGAATCAATGCTTGCTAATTTTTCAACGCCGTTTCGGTATTCTAAAAATGAGTCTCTGACATTGAAATAAACTTTGCTAGCACATCTTCAAGGCTCAGTTTTTTCTCCTGCTGGTAGGTTTGTTGTTGGAAGCTTGGAAGGGGTTGTTGTCTCTGATTTCCTTGACCACCCCATGAAGAATTGAGATGGCTCCTCCAACCTGGATTATAAGTGTTACTATAGGGATTAATCTGAGGTCTAGAATTATTGCCCATATAGTTTATCTGTTCGTTTTCTATACCAGGGTTGTAGGATGGATATTATGTATTGCCCATTCCTCCTCTATTCGTATCGTAATGCATCACTGAATGTACCTGCAAAGAACCACACAAACCATCAATTTTCTTACTTAAAAGTTCTACCTGATTTGATAGCATGGTTACTGCGTCGAGGTTGAAAACACTGGCTGCCTTCGTTGGCTTAGTCCTCAAAACTTGCCACTGATAGTTATTCAGTGACATCTCTTCAATGAATTCATAGGTAGCCTCAGGTGTTTTATTGTTTAGTGTACCACCGGCGGCTGCATCAATCAACTGCCTAGTTGAGGGGTTCACACCATTGTAAAAGGTTTGAACCTATAGCCACAAAGGTAACCCATGGTGAGGGCACCTTCTCAATAGATCCTTGTATCTCTCTCATGCATCGTAAAGTGTCTCTAAATCCATCTGCACAAAAGAAGAGATATCATTCCTCAACTTAGCCGTTTTAGTCGGCGAAAAATATTTAAGTAAAATTTTTCGGTCATTTGGTCCCATGTAGTGATTGATCCTCGTGGTAACGAGTTCAACCACTGTTTAGCCTTGTTCCTTAACAAAAAGGGAAACAACCGAAGGCGAATGGCATCATCAGAAACGCCATTAATTTTAAAAGTGTCGCAAAACTCTAGAAAATTTGCCAAGTGATTGTTTGGATCCTCATCCTGCAAACCATCAAACTAAACAAATTGCTGAATCATCTGTATAGTGTTAGGTTTCAGTTTAAAATTATTTACAGCAATAGAAGGTCTAACAATAATTGATTCGGTTCCTGTTAAATTAGGTTTAGCATAATCATACATAGTACGTGGAGCATGATTTTCGGCAACCACCGGGGGTAACGGATTATTATCAGCCATCTCTTCGATATTAGTGATTTCGTCCTCTTGCTCTTCTTCTATGTATTGTAGGCTTCGTCTTATTTCTTTACAATTTCTGCGAACTGTACTTTCAATTTCACTGTTAAAAAGAAAGGGTCCTGACGGGTTTCTTCTAATCATAAACTAGAGACTCCTGCCAGAAGCAAAGAAAGAAAAATTAGAAAAGTAGAAAAGAAATTAAATTGAAATAAAATAAAAATAATGGCTAAAGTAATAAAAATTTAGTGTTCCTAATATCTTAGTCCCCTACAACGTCGCCAAAAACTTGATGGAGCTCGAAACTAACTATTATTTCGACAAAGGAAAGCGCACCTATCGAACAATAGTATAGCTGTGGTGAGTCCGGAATATCGTATCCTCAAGGACCAAGAGTACTAGTATTAACTATCTTTTTATTATCTAGCCTAATAATTAAGGGGATTTATTTTTAATCTAAATTTACTAACTAATTTAACTAACTATGAACGCGATAGAAAGTAAATTGGGAAAATACTTTTAAACAACTTTTATATGAGATAGGCAATACCTAAGGAAGAATCCACCTAGAGTTCACTTATTACTTTTGATTCATGCGATTTATTCATTTGGCTTAATCCGTAAAAATCCCTAAATTATATTAATACCTCTCTCGAGGCTACTAACAATTGACTCTAGGTTGATTAATTGAAATCTCTTTCTAATTAAAACCCCTATTTTCGCATTAACTCGATCTATGGATTCCCTTATTAGGTTTGACCCTAATCCGGCAGATTTTTGTCGCCCTATTTCTAGGGTTGCAATCAACTCCACTTAATTGTGTTGATCTACTCTTAGATAGGGACTTTTGCTCCACTGAATAAGCACATTCGACTTGAATCAATAACCTGAATTATCAAACAAGAATAAGAAATCACAATTAAGAATAAGCACAAGTATTTATCTCATAAATCAAATAATAATAAGATCTGTCTTAGGTTTCATCCCCTTAGATATTTAAGGGAATTAGTTCATACTAAAAGAGGGAAACATCGTAAAAGAGGAAAAACAACAAAACATAAGAAAACCCAAAACTCCTAAAGAACTTGATGGGAGATCTTGGTCTTGATGGAGATCCTTCTCTAAAGTCATTCCCGACTATTTTGTCTTGGAGTATTTTCTCCTTTTACTAGGCGTCTATTCGACGTCATGTCGAGCTCTCTTTTTAGGTTGCCCCCTAGGGTGTTTATATAGGCTTTGAGATGCCTTACTTGGCCCACAAGTATCCTATTCTGAATAGAATTCATCCTGATTTCGACAGGGACACGCCCGTGTGACACGCCCGTGGTGGACGCCCTTGGCCGTGGTCGATCCTGCTCGCCACACACGCCCGTGTGACACGCCCGTGGTCGATAGTCCAGGCCGTGGTTGATCCTTGCTCGAAACACACGGCCGTGTCCAATGGTCCAGGCCGTGTTGATTTCCTAAGTAGGCCCGTTTTGCCACTTTTTGGCCCGTTTCTCATCCTTTTCGACTTCCTAAGCTCTCCTGAGTATAAAAATGAAATAAAGAGATTAGGAGCATCGAATTCATCAAATTCAATGGAAAATCATCCAAAATTAAGCCAAGCATGGGGTTAAAATATGTGTAGGTTATGGTTTATCAAATACCCCCCACTTAAGCGTTTGCTTGTCCTCAAGCAAAATCCTCAACTCACAATTAAAATTAAATTCTTCTCAACTTATAATCCTCATCAATAATGTTTCATCATAATTCATAGATAATTCATACATTGATAATTTAACTAAAAGAGTCCTAGAGATTCAAACAATCTAAGTCATAAATTTTTATAGCATGAAAACATAGGTGTTTCCCCTTACCTAAATAATTACCTCTGATTCAAAACCGACAAGTGTTGACATCCTCACTAAAGATTCACTCAAATCACTCAAAGTGTTTAAGGTTCAAATTAAGCACTCAGAAGTCAAACATGAGAAGTTAATCCCATAGGTTTGCATGAAAATCAAATCTCCACCACTATAAAATGAGATGATACACAAATCAAAAGGTCTTTTAAAAAGTTGTAATGGGGCTTGGGTTAAAGGTGTGGATAAAGGCTGCATTAGAGGGTTAGTATCGAGATTGAATTGATAAATTACCTAAATAGGAAAATGAACTAACACTAAATAATTACATCAATCGAAACCTTAATACTAATAACACAAGCTTCTTCTCAGAATGTGAAATTAATTGGTTAAGCTCAAATAACAAAGAACTGATAATGACTAAATTTCCAACTAATAATGAATAAAATTCCAGCTTTTGTTTTTTTTTTTAAGAATAAGAACATACAATAATAAGATAGAATCTAACAACTGAAATAAAGAAAATATTTAGGCAACTGATCAAATCAAATCTCGACATAAGGGGGGTCAAAGTAGGAGAAGTAAAAAATTGGTTTTGGGTTAATATTAATGGTATATCAAGAAATGGTTGATTAGGCTTCAAAGGGGTTCACTAGGAGTTAATTATGAAGGTAGGCTTTTAATGGAGTAAGTGGGTTAAAACCTATGTGCCTTTATCATCTCAGTATATCAAATCAAAGGTGTGGTCTCGACATGTATGATCGAAGCAAGTTCTAGAATAAAAAATCAATGTTGACACACTCATAATTAATAAAGTGAGCAAGAAAAGAATATGCTCTAAAAGGCTCAAAATATCACAAAGATTATGGTTTTTGATGTCAACCTTGCAAATTTCAAACTTCAAAGTAATATTTAAATTTAGGGAAACAACCTAATTTTTTTTTACTTGCGAAAATAGGCTTATCATGCTTGATTCTATAATGTCTTAAAGTGTAAACCATCAATGCACAATTACCTATGACTTAATCCAAAACATATCAATAAAAATCATAAATCAATAAAAGTTTCATTCTAATAGTAATATGAGAAAATCACTTAAGAACAAGACATAATTCAGGGATTTTCTGGTAATGATATACTTTAAATAACCTCCCCACACTTAGGATGTACATTGTCCTCAATGTACAAAAATAAATAATGATAAGATAATAAGAATATCGTAAGAGAGGGAGAGAAGTGAAACTTCCTGAATTATGGATGAAATCCTTAGAAAGTGAAAAAAGCTGATGAACTAGGCAGAGGTGAAGGTGAGGAGAATACTCAGGTAGTTTGGTGCGTTCCTTAGTAGCACCTTGAACCTTTGAGAGGCTGAAGTCATCGATGAAAGTTTTAGGGAGTTTTATTAATGGTCGTTGGTATGGTTACTCGATAATAGACAGCCAGAGATATATACTAATAAAAATTTAAGACAAGAAGGATAAAAAGAAAGAGTTCAAATTTTAAAATAAAAGAAACAGAAAAAATAAATGGACTCAAAGGTCCTCCCACGCTTGTGTAGAGGATCACACGCCTGTGTTCTTTAGTCAGTGTCGACCACGGCCGCAACGCACGGCCGTGGCACTTTATCGCAGCCCGTGTTTTGGGGAAAATTTTCGTCCTTGACCCGCACGGTCACCGTCACACTGGTGTGCCTCCTCGTGGTGTCCACACGGCCACGGCCACGCCCATGTGCAAGGCCGTGTGGTAGGGAAACCTGTGCCTAAAACATGAACGAAAGTGAAAACAAACTAATTAGTAGGGTTAGTGCTCGGGTTGCCTCCCGAGAAGCGCTTGTTTAGAGTCTTAAGCTAGACTTACCTTTCATTCGCATAATCATGGTGGTTTGAGGAGTTGAAACTCCTCATTCCTGCTATCAATTTTGTTAAAATAAGGTTTTAGACGAGTAATATTTACCTTGAAAGTGCCGAATTTGGAATGAGTTACCTTGACTATACCGTATGGGAAAATATTCAGGACCGTGAAAGGGGTTTTTCTATTAGGTTCAGAAGCGGCGACACGAGGATCCGTATTATCCATTAGAACTCGGTCTCAAACCTTAATTTGACTCGTTTTATCTTTAGGCTTGTCATGGCTCTGTTTTGGTTCATCGTGTACTTTCAATCTCTCATTAAGCTGTGTTTTCCATTCATCTAGTTCCTCGATCTGGAGCCTTCGTTCCTCATGAATAGTTCTGTTCTCAATATGAAAGCTAGGCCATGGCTCTGTCATCTTTTCCCGAGGAGTTTCCTGCAATGAAGATTGAACGTTAAGTTTACTGATATTAACAGGATTTGTATCATCTCGATCACTAGATATTCTGATAGAATCATGTGCTTGGAGTTTAATCATGTCATCACCTACACGAAGTGTGAGCTTTCCTATACCAACATCAATTCTAGTTTTAGTAGTTGCTAAAAAGGGTCTTCCTAAAATTAAAGGAACATTATTGTCCTCATCCATGTCTAAGACAACAAATTCTACTGGGAATATAAATTTATCAATTTTCACTAGTACATCTTCGATTATACCCCTAGGAACTCTAATAGTTTTATCAACCAATTGAATGCTCATCCTAGTATGTTTGGGTTTCCCAAGACCTAGCTGTTTAAACATTGTATAAGGCATAACATTTATGCTTGCCCCTAAATCAGCTAAAGCGTTATTAACAGATAAACTACCAATTAAGCAAAGAATTGTAAAACTCCTTGGATCTTTTAATTTTCGGGGTAGTTTATTCTATAGAATTACTCAGCACACTGCATTTAGCTCCACATGCGACGCTTTGTCTAGCTTCCGTTTGTTTGATAAGAGCTCTTTTAGAAATTTTGCTGAATTGGGCATCTGCGAAAGAGCTTCAATAAACGGTAAGTTAATATGTAATTTTTTTAGAAGTTTAAGAAATTTACCGAATTGTTCATTTGTGTGGTCTTTCTTCATCGCATTGGGGTATGGCACATGAGGTTGGTACTCTGTAATTACCGGTTTCAGTTTATCATGGCTTACCTCAACCTTACCTTTATCTACCACGGTCTCTTGCCTCTGTTTTGGTTCGTCTAACCCTTCACTATCGTGAACAGTAATGGCGTGAATTTGCTCATTTGGGTTAGTTTCAGTGTTGCTTGGCAAGTTTCCTTGTGGTCGTTCTGAGATCAGCTTAGCAAGCTGACCTATTTGGTTCTCGAGCCCTTGAATTAACGCTTGCTGATTTTTGAGTGCTGTTTCGGTGTTTTGGAAACGGGTTTCTGACACCGCGATGAATTTTGTTAGCATCTCCTCAAGGTTCGGCTTCTTCTCTTGTGGGTAGGGTTGCTGTTGGAAGCCTGGAGGGGGTTGTTGTCTTTGATTTCCTTGACCACCCCACGCAAAATTTGGGTGGTTCCCCCAACCTGGATTGTAAGTGTTACTATAAGGGTTATTTTGAGGTCTAGAATTATTACCCATATAGTTCATCTGTTCGCTTTCTATGTTAGAATTGTAGGATGAATATTCTGTATTGCTCATTCCTCCTCTATTTGTATCGCACTGCATCACTGGATGTACCTGCAAAGAACCACATAAACCATTAATTTTTTTACTTAGAAGCTCTACCTGGTTTGATAGCATTGTCACTGCGTCGAGGTTGAAAACTCCGGCGGCTTTTGTTGGCTTCGTCCTCATAACTTGCCACTGATAGTTATTCAGTGATAGCTCTTCAATGAATTCATAAGCTGTAACACCCCAAACTCGGCCTAGACGTTATGGCTGGATCTAGCATGCCACATCAAAAGGTAGCTGAAAAGCTAAGCGATCGTTAAAAATGTTGCGTCTCTTTTTGAAACTCCGAGTTTCTTTGTTTGTTTGTAAGAACACGATTTACTTAATGTCCGTCTTTGTAAAGTTGTTATAATTTTGAAAAACTATTTTTGTTGTGAAAATCGAACTTGATTAGTTGCGGAAACGTGCTATTTTGAAAAGCGGTTATTAATATTTTAAGAAACCCAGTATTTAAACGCTTAACAGTTTAGTAAAAGCCGAAATAAAAGTTTAAAAAGGAAAATAAACCCAGTGGCCTTATTACAAAACATTAACCCAAAATAGATGATCTTAAAGTAAAATAAAAACCAGATTTACTGAGTATCGTGAGGAATAACTCCGATGTATGGCCACCACCGAGTCCTCCGCAGCTCCAAATCCTCTAACGCTGGGGATTACCTGCAAGGTTAAGGGAAAAGGGGTGAGTTACAAGAACTCAGTGTGTAATCCCATCTTCACCACGATCCACGATGCGGGCCTAAGCCCATGCAAGATCGATTTGGGCCTCTGACCCCAAAATCATGGTAATGCAAATGGAGAATGCAGCCCACCCCAATCCAACCATCACTCCACCCGTACCAGCCCTACACTCCATGTGGGGACCAAGTCAACCCACCCAGCCCTACACACCAAGAACGCGGGCAGCCGCCAGATAAACGCAAAGCAAAGCCGCCAGAAGCGATATATGTGGCTGAGCCACTAAAACCAGTATAACGTGGCATAGCCACCAGTACAATACTTCCTCCATATATAAATATAACCCAACCCAATGCGACATGTCATGGCATAATAATTCAGTGTATGCAATAATGTATCATCATGGCAATTAAATTGATTTCACACAAACATGCTAAATTTCCTCCTAAGGGTATAACAGTAATTTTTCCCAATGAGGGCGTTTTAGTAATTTTATCCTTAAGGGATATTTCAGTAATTTACCCTCCAAGGTAATTTCGGTAATTTACCCTCCAAGGGTATTTCGGTAATTTACCCTCCAAAGGTATTTCGGTAATTTACCCTTCAAGGGTATTTCGATAATGTAGTCGTTTAACGGCCTTTCCGGAGGCCTATTGTCGGCTCGAGCGACACGAGACCCCTTTTGGGTCTCTACGATACAATTGGGCCTTAAATCCATTTTAGGCCCAAACAGGCCCACACGCTCATGTGGCCCATTATGCATGGTTTCAGTCTTAGTTTTGCAGTCTTCGCAACCGCATCTATCATTTGGTCGTTTTCTATCAATTTTGCCCATGTCGGCCCGTTAGCCTATTGGGCCCATTTAGCCCGTTTCGGCTCGATCAGGCCCGTTACCGCCTCAGCTTCGCGAGAGTGCTCGCGACACTCTCAACAATCTACCGCCATCATTCGTGTCTCAGTTTACCACCACGAGCGCTTGCACGCTCGAGTGGTTACGGTTACCGATTTTCCAGCCTTTCGGTTTTCGGCCGATTCACAGAGTATCACATGCATTCATCAAGTTTGGTGTGAGATTACACACCTGTTACGGATTACGGATCACGTTACTCTCCGAAGCACCTAAGAACATAATTGGCTATCAGTTAGTCTTCCTGTTCGAAAATCCCAAAATGTGAATACATAAAACTATAGGCTTAGCTTACCAACGAATTTCAGCCTCCCTTCTAAGGAGGGTATTCGATCCACCTTCTATTGATCAAAGATCCGTGCCCCTAACGAAAATATTGTGTTAGAACGTTATTCAAGATGATAATAAGAGAAACGGCCTTTCGGCCCTAACTAACTCAACAAGATAAGAGAACTATCACCCCTAGTCGGCCATGTCCACAACTTACCAATCAAGAAGACGAGATCCTGAAGCAGTTTGAACCAACAAGATACGAGTTCACACCCTAGAGGGTTCGGCCCTTACCAAAAAGAGAACAAGAGAGGTTCAAAATAGAAGCGAGTGGGTAGGTTCGACCTAGGCAAAAAGATGAGAGTTTCAGCTTTAGCTTAAGAGAAAAAGTAAGATGTAACGTGAAATAGAGTGGGGGAGAAAGAAAGAGAGTGTGTAAGCAAAGACTTACCAAATTCGGCCAAGAGAGGGGGTGTGGTTAATCAACTTGAAGCAAAGGGAGAAAAGATTGAAGAGGAGATGCACGAGTGGTCAGTTCTCTACAAATTCGGCCAAGACCCAATTGAGGAAAGAATGAAGAAAGAAGAGTGTACGAAGAGAAAAGAAAGAAAATGTGCCAAAACCAAATACCCGAAATGCTCCCAACGAAAAACAACAAAAGCCGAAAATACAAAGGAAGCCAAATGAAATTTTGGCTATACATTCTACCCAAAATGCTCAACTTTTCCCCCTAGTCGAAAATACCTTGATTGAGTCCCCACTCACGGCACAACTCTTCCAAACTCCCCACTACTTGATTCACTCCACGATATTCTCCTTAAATTTCTCTCCTCCACCCATTCAAACGATTTGACTGAGTCTCCACTCTCCCTTGCAGAGTTCTAACTGAACTCTACTTCTTCCACCCACTTAGCACAAAATAAAACCTTTGTTTTGGCACTTGTGGGATTCGAACCCCATCCCACCATGCTCTCATATTGATGCCACCACCACCTTGCCAAACGCTCACTTGTGTTGAACAAACACACTCTATTAAATATAAGTCCTGCTTCCAACAGTCTTCTCCCCTAAAGTGCCCAAAACCAAAATTTTACCAGGGCTCGAACTCGACCCCAGGCCTCCCTAAAGCCCCTAAACACTCCCAAACAACCCGCAAAACAAATACAACATGCAATTATACAACAAAAACACAGACCCCTAATTTGGGATGTTACAATTTTATCCCCCTCAAAGAAATTTTGGCCTCAAAATTTTACCTGATCAAAAGAGATGAGGGTATTGCTATCGCATTGCCTCCTCCAGCTCCCACGTGGCTTCCTCCGAACTGTGATTACGCCACAACACTTTGACTAACTGGACGGATTTTCTCCTCAACACTTTAACATCACGATCTAAAATCTGCACCGGTTCCTCTTCAAATGTCAGATCAGGTCTTACCTCAATTTCTTCCACCGGCAATATATGAGAAGGATCTGAACGCTAGCGCCTTAACATAGAAACATGGAATACATCGTGTATCTGGTTCACTTCAGGGGGCAGCTCAAGCTGATATGCGACTGGTCCAACACGTCTTGAAACTCGGTAAGGTCCGATGAATCTGGGGCTCAACTTGCCCTTCCGCCCAAATCTCAGAATCTTTTTCCATGGTGAGACCTTCAAGAAAACATAATCTCCCACCGAGTACTCGATTTCTTTATGCTTAAGATCCGCATACGACTTCTGTCTATCAGAAGCTTCTTTCAACCGACCCCGAATCAACTCCACATTCTCCTTAGTTTTCAAAATTAATTCTGGCCCCAACAACCGTCGCTCACCCAATTCTGTCCAACAAGTAGGGGTACGACACCTACGACAATATAATGCCTCGTATGGTGCCATTTGAATGCTCGATTGGTAGCTGTTGTTATACGAAAATTCTGCTAAGGGTAAATAATCTTCCCAACTGCCCCTGAAGTCGATCACACAGCTCCTTAACATGTCTTCCAAAATCTGGATTACCCTCTCCGACTGACCATCAGTCTGTGGATGAAACGCTGTGCTGAAATCTAGCCTTGTACCCAAAGCTTCATGTAACACTTTCCAGAATCGAGATGTGAATCTAGGGTCCCTGTCTGAGATGATAGACACTGGTACCCCATGTAGCCTCACAATTTCTGCCACGTACAACTTGGCCAACTTCTGTAACGAGTAGTCAGTGCGAACCGGTATGAAGTGAGCAGATTTAGTCAGCCGATCAACAATCACCCAAACAGAATCTTTCTTAGTAGGCGTCAGGGGTAGCCCTCTAACAAAATCCATTGTTATCCTCTCCCACTTCCAAAGTGGAATCTTAACTGGTTGCAGAAGCCCCGAAGGCAGTTGATGCTCAGCCTTCACTTGCTGACATGTCAAACACTTACTTACGAAGTCGGTAACTTCTCACTTCAGCCTTGGCCACCAGTACAGTTCACGTAGATCTCGGTACAACTTGTTTCCATCGGGATGCATAGCGTATGGGCTACTATGCGCCTCCCGCAGAATCATCTGTCTTAACTCAGAGTCCTTCGGCACACAAACTCTTCCACGGAAACATAACACCCCTTCACTATTCAGCCCAAAATCCACCGTCTCTCCACTTTTCACTTGCTGAAAATGAGAACTCAACGACTCATCCAATAACTGTTTCTCTTTAATCTGGTTAACCCAAGTCGGCTTCACCTGAAGTTTTGCCAACAAGCTTCCATCTTCATATAGGCTGAGACAAGCAAACATTGCTCTCAACTCAGATACCACCTTGCGACTCAGTACATCTGCCACCATGTTGGCCTTTCCCAAATGGTACTCAATCGAGCAATCATAATCCTTAAGCAACTCTATCCATCTTCGTTGCCTAAGATTCAACTCATTTTGGGTAAGAAGATACTTAAGACTCTTATGGTCGGTGTAGATGGTCGACTTTTCCCCATACAGGTAATGTCTCCATATCTTAAGTGCGAACACTACTGCAGCTAGTTCCAAGTCATGAGTGGGGTAGTTCACCTCGTGCGGTCTAAGCTGACGAGATGCATACGCCACCACCTTCCCTTCCTGCATCAGCACACAACCCAAACCCGTGTGCGACGCATCACAATAGACAACGAACTCTTTCCCAGCCTCAGGCTGAATCAACACCGGTGCTTCCGTCAGAATCTTTTTCAACTTCTCAAAACTCTCTTGTTGTTTATCCGTCCAAACAAATGGTACTTCCTTACACAGTAACTTAGTTAGGGGTGCAGCAATTAACGAAAACCCCTCAACAAACCGCCTGTAGTATCTGGCCAAACCCAGAAAACTTCGGATCTCTGATACTGACTTTGGTGGCTTCCAATCTAATACAGCTTCAACATTCCGAGGATCAACCCTAATCCCCTCGGAAGATGCAACATGACCCAAAAATGTCACTTCTTTCAGCCAAAACTCGCACTTACTGAATTTGGCGTAAAGTTGCTTTCCCCTTAATATCTGCAGAACAACCCGAAGATGTGAATCATGCTCCTCCTCAGTTCTTGAATACACCAAAATGTCATCTATGAATACCACCACGAACTGGTCTAGATAGGGTTGGAAGACCCGGTTCATCATATCCATGAAAGCAGCTGGTGCATTCGTTAATCCAAACGGCATGACCAGAAACTCGTAATGCCCATAACGAGTTCAGAATGCAGTCTTGTGTATATCTCCCTCCTTGACCCTTAGCTAATGATATCCCGATCTTAAATCTATTTTTGAGAAAATTGAAGCTCCTCGCAGCTGATCGAATAGATCGTCTATCCTTGGTAGCGGGTATTTGTTCTTAATCGTTAACTTGTTCAACTGACGATAGTCAATGCACATACGCATTGACCCATCCTTCTTCTTCACGAACAATACCGGCGCTCCCCACGGAGATAAACTTGGTCTGATAAATCCTCGATCCAACAACTCTTGAATCTGAGCCTTTAGTTCTACCAGCTCCTTCGGTGCCATCCTGTAAGGGGCGATAGACACCGGAGCCGTTTCCGGTAACAGCTCAATGCCAAATTCGACCTCGCGATTCAAAGGCAGCCCTGGAAGTTCTTCAGGAAATACATCCGAGACTTCATTTACTGTCCTGACCTTCTCAATAGACAAACCCTTATCATCAGCCGTGTTAACAAAAGCTATGAATGCCTCACAACCTTTACGCACCAACTTCTTAGCCCTTAACGCTGAGATTACATTGGACAGATAATCCTTTCTCTCTCCTATCACAATCACTTCCTCGTCCTCTAAGGTCTTTAATACCATACGCTTAGCAGCGCAATCCAAGTTTGCACGGTGTTTCACTAACCAATCCATGCCCAGTATAAGATCAAACTCGCCGAACGACAGTTCCATCAAATCTGCCGGGAATACAACCCCTTGAATTTCTAGAGGCACATTTCTAAACAGCTTATTCACTACCACAGATTGTCCTAAAGGACTAATCACTGACATTTCTTTTTCGGAAAGTTCGAATTGTATATCCAAAGTTCCAGACACATTACAAGCAACATACGAATGCGTTGACCCAATATCAATTAAAGCAAAACATGGTACATCATGAATAAAAAATGTAACAGTTATGACGTCAGGTGTGTCGCCATCCTCTCGACGCCGAGCAGCATAAACCAACCCTGGCTGTCTTGCATCTATATTACCAGAACCTCTGCCCGGTACTCCACGGCCTCGTCGAAACCCATTTCCCCCTCTGGCTGGACCACGACCTCTCAGTGGCTGCTGACCACCTCTCTCTGGCTGAACATATCCCTATCTTCGAAGCGGCATCGGACACGATTTTGATTATGCAGATCCTTAATTCTGTGGTCTCTTGACCCACACCTGAAGCAGGCCCCAATTTTCTTCCAACATTCACCCTGATGAGATAACCCGCACTTTGCGCGCAAGGCTGCGATGCACGCCAGCGAACGGAACTCAGATTGACCGCCCATCAAATCTAGGCCTATTTTGAAATCTATCTGAAGAATTGGAATGCCTAAAATTTCTCTTATTCCTGCCCCTTTCCTTGTCACAGTTCTGACGCTCAGAGCATTTCACCTCCTCAGCAATCTTGGCCTTCTCCACCAAAGAAGCGAAATCTCTCTCCCTCTGCGAGGCTATCAATACCTGCAACTCATCCCGCAGACCATCTTCAAACTGCACACAGCGCTCATAATCGGTCGCGACTATTCCCTGAGCATATCGGCTCAAACGCAAGAACTCCGCCTCATACTCCGCCACAGATTTATTCCCCTGAACCAGATTCAAGAATTCCTTTCTTCGGGCGTCCACATGACTAGCCCTGACATAGTTCTCCTGGAAGACTGATTTAAAGAAATCCCATGTTAATCGATCCGCTTGTGTACTTTCCCTCACAGTGAGCCACCACTGGTACGCCTCATCTCTCAGTAAGTACACTACCCCTTTCAATTTTTGTTCTGCTGTGCAGTCTAGATCATCCGTAATTCATTCCACAGCCTCTAACCAATATTCTGCCACATTCGGGGCTACACCAGAGATGCCCCTAAAAACTTTAGCCCCGTTCGAATAGAGTCGCTCAGAAATAGACCCCTGAGCAGCCGACCTAGTACTTGCTCTAGGAACCCATTCTAAAACCCGCAGCATTGCTTGGAACAAAGCATCGTCCCCTCCAGTTCGGTCATGATACCCTGTTTCAGTCACTGGCGATGTCGGTGCCTCTCTTTCTGGCATATGCCCTGATGCTGAGGATCCAGCCCTAGCACCTCGGCCTCTACCACGGCCGCGTGTACCTCTTCCGCGCCTCCTTGTACTCATGTCGATATAACGCGCTAATCTGTTTAAGAATTTTATGAATCAGCTTATAGTTCCCATGATTATTAACAAGTGTTTTATGGAAAACAGTTATAAGAGTTGTTTTTCGCAGATCGAGTTTTCTACTATTTCAGTCTCTATAGTCTTAGTTCCTATGGCTAAAAGTTTCAGTGTACTACCACTACCTCTAGTCGTTTTCTCCCTACAGTCATTTCATCATATGATCAGTGATCGCTGTAAATCAGAGTTTTAAAATTTATAAAAGAATGATCGAACCTGGAAACTAACTCTGACAATGATTAAAGGTAAGTGCACCTATCGAACAGTAGTATAGTTTAGGCAAGACCGGATTATCGAACCCAAAGGAACTAAAAGTACTAATACTAAATTTCTTTTTATTATTTAGCCTAAAATAAGTGAAGTTTGTTTATTAATCTAAATTAATTAACTGATAAACTAAAGACTCTAAGACAAAGAAGAATGAATTTGGAAAATAACTTTGGAAAAACTCAGTTGATTTCGACGATACCCTAGGAAGAATCCACCTAGACTTCACTTGTTATCTATCACTGAACCATATGATTTTATTTACTTAGTTTGATCCGTAAGACTCCCTAACGTATATTAAACCCTCTCTCGAGGCGAATAACATCTAACCCTAGGTTAATTAGTGGAACTCTCGTTCTCTTATAATAACCCCTAGAATAGCGAAGAATCGATTCGTGGATTCCCATATTAGGTTTCACCCTAATCGGCAAAATCTCATCACCCTATCTCTAGTCGTGCGATTAACTTCGCTTAATTATGTTGGATCTACTCTTGGCGGGGTCTATTCCTCCTCCACCTAAGCACATTAAATTTGGATTAAGCTCACATAATTAAGAACAAACTAAGCATTTATCATATAATTCAAATAATCAAATAACAAGATTCATCATAGGTTTCATCCCTTCGAATTGTATCCGAAAGGGTTTAGTTCATAACAATAAAGGAAAACATCTCAAGAGAAAAGATAAAACAAAACATAAGAAATCCCTAAAACCCCCTGAAAGAATTGAAGAGGAGATCCTCCGTCTTGAGTATAACTTTGGCTTCTTGTGATGGATCAACTGGCTATCCCTGAGTGAATCCCCACAAATCTGCCTTCTCTGACCTAGCACGACGCCCCTAGAAAAGCCTTGGTAGAAGGCTTCTGCCGAACTCCCTTGACAAGTTGCCCCCTTGGGTGTTTATATAGACTTTGAGATGCCTTACTTGGCCCCAAAGTGTCATAATTCAAGTAGAGTTCCTACTAGGGTGTTTGAATAGGCTTTGTAATGCCTTTCTTTGTCTCCAAGTATCCAAATCCGAGTAAAATTCCTCTTTCCCGCGGCAGGGACACGGCCATGGCACACGCCCGTGTGAATCGTCTTTAGGCCACGTTCGACACTGTTGAATGAGGCACGACCGTGTAAGTCGTGGTAAGGCCGTGTTCTAGTAGGAATGGTGGCACGACCGTGTGGCTTGAAGTCCAGGCCGTGCTAATTTCGTGGCTTGGCCCAATTTGGTCCATTTTAAGCCCGTTTCTCGTTCTTTTCATCATCGGGTGCTTTCCTGAGTATAAGACATGAAAAGAAAGGATTAAGAGAAACTTTTTTACATAAATTGGGGTTTAAATCATCCAAAAGCATATTAAATGTGGGCTTAAAATATGTTACTTTTACGGTTTATCAAATATCCCCACACTTAAGCTTTTGCTTGTCCTCAAGCAAAATTCTCAACTTACAATTAAAACGAACTTCCTATAATTTATAATAGTCATTGATAGTGTCTCATCATAATTCATAGATAATTTATACATGGATAATTCAACTCAAATAGTCCTGAAAATTCAAACATTATAAGTCAGATTTTGTAGCTCGAAAACATAGGTGTCTCCCCTTATCTTAAATAATTACCTTTAATTTGAAATCGACAAGGATTGACATCCTCACAAAAGATTCACTCAAATCACTCAAATTGTTTAAGGTTCAAAATTTAGGCGCTCAAAATTCAAACATGAAGAGTTAATCCCATAGGCTTGCATGAAAATCAAATCTCCACCACTGTAATATGAGATGAAACACAAATCAAAAGGTCTTTGTTAGGGTTGTAACGGGGCTAGGGTTAAGGTGTGGAGTAAGGCTGAATTAGAGGGTTAGAATCGAGATTGAATTGACAAATTACCTAACTAAGAACTAATGAACTAATAATAATAATTACATCAATTGAAAACTAATAATACTAATAATACGAGCTTTTTTTTTAAGAACAATCATAAATACATAATAAAAGATAAATTATTGAAATAAAAACATAGTTAGGCTATTAATCAAATCAAATCTCGATATAAAGGGTAATCAAAAGGAATGGTGATAACAAAAACAAAGGGGTTCTGGGTTAATATTAGTGGGTGAGTCAATAAATGGGTTGTTAAGATTAAACGGGGTTCACTAGGGGTTAATTATGAAGGTGGGTTTTTTAGTGGAGTAAGTGGGTTAAATCCTAGGTGCCTTTATCATCTCTGTATATCAAATCAAAAGAATGTGGTCTCGACATGTATAATCGATGCAAGTTCTAGAATAACAAATCAGTGTTGACATACTCATAATCAATAAAGTGAGCAAGAAAAAGAATATATGGTCTATAAGGCTCAAAATCTCACAAAAATTATGGGTATTTTGATGTCAACCTCGTAAATTTCAGACTTCAAGATAATATTTAAACTCAGTTTGACAACCTAGTAAATTTTTAATTTCTGATAAATAGACTTATCATGCTTGATTCTCTAGTATTCTTAGAATTTAATTATCAATGCACAATTATCAATGACTTAATCTAAAACATATCAATAAAAATCATAAATCATTAGAAATTTCATCCTAATTAGTAATATGAGTAATTTACTTTAAGACAGGGCTAAATTCAGGCTTTGAGTTAGGTATCTTTTTAGGTTGTTCACCCCCCCACACTTGAGATGTACATTGCCCTCAATGTACAAAGATATATAATAACCTTGTAATAAAATCATCAGATATAGGGATAAGTGAAAACTTCCTGAATTTTTGGATGATTCCTTGAGAGGAGATTGTGCCTTTGGTGGTGGTGATGGGCCGTCTAGATGACGAACTTTAAAAGATAAAGGGGCCTGAGAATCCTTATGGTAGATGGTTCGAGAGGTGGGTGTGACTTTGAAGGTGACGGAGTTGTTGGTGATGGTGGAAGTGGCGTGATTCCTAAGCAGCCTTAAGAACCTAAAAACAAGAAACTAAAACAAAATAAACTAAATTAAGTAGAAGAGAATTAAAGATAAAGAAAATAAAGGAGAAGATAAAAATAAAAGAACAGATAATTGGTCTCAAAGACCCTTGGCTTGTTGTTTGGATGAAGCTGCCGGCATGAACTCAGGTGAATCGGTCTCCTTTGAGGAGATTGGCCTTTTACGCTTCTTTGCCATGGATATGATTTTGTTGTAGCTCAAGAGTCTGAGGATTTATTAGGAAAAGGAAAAAAAACAAAAGGGAAAAAAGAAAGAAAGGAAGAAGAAGAAGAGTAGGTAAGGAGGGAAAGGAGAGGGGCATGATATTTAAATAGAATCTCAAGTCTGGCAATTTACCACACCCATGGGTTGAGGGTGTGTCGATTCACACGGCCGCATCGCACGGCCGTGTCACAGGGTGTGTTGATTCTCTATGTTTGTTTTCGAGTCGATCACGGTTGGAAGACACGGGCGTGTTCTGCCCGTGGTGGCAAGTCAGTAGCTTCGCACGGTCGTAAGGCACGGGCGTGTTCTTCCTGTGGTTGGAAAGTCAGTAGCTTCACACGGTTATGGGGCACGGGCGTGCCCCTTTGTCGGTGCCCATGGTGTAGTGGTTGGATCCGTGACGTCGAAAAGTAGTTGGAATTGATTCGCACGGCCTCCGCTATGTCGATGACGGGGATTCTTATGGTCCACATTGCCACGGCCACGGCGTGTGCAAAGGCCGTGTGTCCCGAATTCCGCACCCCTTTTAGTTTATAACTAAGTGTTCGTAAAGAAAAGAAGAAAAGAAAAATAAATTTAAAGCAAAATGTGAGACTAAATTATGCTAGTGCTCGGGTTGCCTCCCGAGAAGCGCTAGTTTATAGTCTTAAGCTAGACTCTCCTCTTATTTGCATTGTCAGGGTGGTTTGAGGAGTTGGAAGTCCTTCCTCATGCTATCAATTTCGTCTTCGTGAAAAAATTTAAGTCGAGATGTGTTTATAGTAAAAGTACCAAAATTAGGATTACTTACCTCGTATTCTGTGTGGGGAAAACACTGGTTACCCTAAAAGATATTTCTTTGTTTGTGCTAGGGTCCGGAGGAGATATTTGAGGATCTACCTGATCTAACAGTACCTGGTCCCCTATTTTGAAGTAGTTTGTTGTTCCTATTAGCTCTTTTGGGGGCTCCTTCGGTTTTTTCTTGTGTGGTTCAAGTTCTTCATCGTGTATCCCTAATTTCTCCCTGAAGTGTGTCTTCCACTCATCTAGATCATCGAACTGAATCCCTCGATCTTCATGAGTTATTTCTTTGTTGGCATGGGGTTTAGGATCGGGTTCAGTTGTATTCTTTGGTGGTGCTTCCTGAAAATAAGGGTTAACCGAATGGTTATCAGTAAAATTTACATTCTCATCTTGATTACTCGATGTTCTAGCTGAATCGAGAGCCTTGATGGTGGCTGTCTCATTACCTACGCAAAGTATGAGTTCTCCTGCATCAATATCAATTTTAGTCCTGGCAGTTGCTAAAAAGGGTCTTCCTAAGATTAGGGGGATCGAATTATCCTCATCCATGTCTAAGACAAAAAAAATCTCTGGGAAAACGAATCATCAATTTTTACAAGAACATCTTCGATAATACCCCTAGGAATTCTAACAGTTTTATCAACTAATTGAATGCTCATCCTAGTTTGTTTGGGTTTCCCTAGACCTAATTGTTTAAACAATTTATAAGGCATGACATTTATGCTTGCCCCTAAATCAGCTAACGCATTATCAACAGTTAGTCTACCAATTAAACATGGAATTGTAAAACTCCCTGGATCTTTTAGCTTTTGTGGTAGCCTATTTTGGAGAATTGCTGAGCACTTTGCGTTAAGTTCCACATGTGACGACTCGTCTAACTTCCGTTTGTTTTTCAGAAGCTCTTTTAAAAATTTCCTAGAATCTGGCATCTGCGAAAGAGCTTCAAGTAATGGTAAGTTAATATGTAATTTCTTTAAAATTTTAAGAAACTTACCGAACTATTCTTCTGTGTCGTCTCTTCTTAATGCCTCGGGGTAAGGTACGCGAGGTTGGTACTCCTTAATTACCGGTTTTGGCTTGTCTTGTATTACCTCTACTTTACCTTTTTCTACCTCGTTTTCTTGTATTGGACTGGGTTCATCTACTTCTTCGCTTTCTTGAGCTGTTATGGCTTGGATTTGCTCATTTGGATTAATTTCAGTATTACTTGGTAGACGCCCTTGCGGTCTTTCGGATAATAGCTTTGCAATGTCTCCGACTGACTGGGTAATTTCCCTGATTGCCTTTGTAAGTCCTCCAAATTGGTTCTCGATCTTTTTGATCGATGTTTGTTGGGTGTCGAGTGTTACCTCAGTTTTTTGGAGACGTGCTTCTGTTGATGCTATGAATTTGTTCAACGTCTCTTCAAGATTCGGCTTCTTTTCCTGTAGATAGGGCTGATTTTGGAAATTTTGAGGAGGTTGCTGTCTTTGATTTCCTTGATTTCCTTGTCCTCCCCATGAAAAATTTGGGTGGTTCCTCCAACCTAGATTATAATTATTACTATATGGGTTATTATTAGATCTGAAATTGTTACCTATATAGTTCATCTGTTCGCTCTCTGTGCCCGGTTGGTAGGGTGGGTACTCAGGATTCGCCACAGTTCCACTTGCGTCGCACTGCATGACTGGATGTACTTGCGAAAAACATAAACTATCAATCTTCTTATTCATCAACTCTACCTGATTTGATAGCATGGTTACTGCGTTGAGGTTGTAAACTCCGGCTGTTTTTGTTGGCCTTGTTCTTGTAACTTGCCGCGATAGTTATTCAGATGACATCTCTTCAATAAACTCGTAGGTCGCCTCAGAGTTCTATTATTCAAGGTTCCACCGGTGGCTGAATCAATTAGTTGTCTCGTTGAGGGGTTTACACCGTTATAAAAAGTCTGGACTTGGAGCCACAAGGGTAAACCATGGTGCAGACACCTTCTCAAGAGATCCTTATATCTCTCCCATGCATCGTATAATGTCTCTAAATCCATCTGCACAAAAGAAGATATATCATTACGTAATTTGGCTGTTTTGGCCGGTGGGAAATATTTTAATAAAATTTTTTCGGTCATTTGTTCCCATGTAGTGATTGTCCCTCGTGGTAACGAGTTTAACCACTGTTTAGCTTTATTTTTTAATGAAAAGGGAAATAACCGAAGACGTATGGCATCATCAGAAACGCCATTTATTTTGAAGGTATCACAGAACTCTAAAAAATTAGCTATATGAGTGTTTGGATCTTAAATCCCGAAACCATCAAATTGAACAAACTGTTGAATCATTTGTATAGTGTTAGGCTTTAATTCAAAATTATTAGCAGCTATAGCAGGCCTAACAATACTTGATTCGGCTCCTGTTAAATGTGGTTTAGCATAATCAAACATGGTACGAGGAGCATTATTTTCTCCCACATCTTGTGGTGGAAGATTATTTTCGTCCATCCCTTCAGTAGGATTGGATCTGTCTTCTCGCTCTCCTTGGTAATTTAGGGCTCGCCTAATTTCTCTGCGATTTCTTCGAGCGGTAGCTTCAATATCACTGTCATATTCTAAAGGTCCTCTCGGGTTCCTTCTAGTCATAAACTAGAGGTACCTGCTAGGAAAAGAAAGGAAGAGAATTTAGCAAAATTAAAATAAAAACTAAAAATAAAAATAAGTTGCGAAAAATAAAAATAATGGCTAAAGTAATAAAAATAGAGTTTTCTTAATATTTTAGTTCCCAAGAACATGCGCCAAAAACTTGATAGCTGTAAATCGTAGTTTTAAAATTTATAAAAGAATGATCGAACACGAAACTAACTCGACAACGATTAAAGGCAAGTGCACCTATCGAGCAAGAGTATAGTTTAGGCAAGACCGGATTATCGAACCCAAAGGAACTAAAAGTACTAATACTAACTTTCTTTTTATTATTTAGCCTAAAATAAGTGAAGTTTGTTTATTAATCTAAATTAATTAACTACTAAACTAAAGACTCTAAGACAAAGAAGAATGAATTTGGAAAATAACTTTGGAAAAACTCAGTTGATTTCGACGATACCCTAAGAAGAATCCACCTAGCTTCACTTGTTATCTAATCACTGAACCATATGATTTTATTTACTTAGTTTGATCCGTAAGACTCCCTAACGTATATTAAACCCTCTCTCGAGGCGAATAACGTCTAACCCTAGGTTAATTAGTGGAACTCTCGTTCTCTTATAACAACCCCCTAGAATAGCAGTAAATCGATCTGTGGATTCCCATATTAGGTTTCACCCTAATCCGGCAAAATCTCGTCACCCTTTCTCTAGGCGTGCGATCAACTTCGCTTAATTATGTTGGATCTACTCTTAGGCAGGGTCTATTCCTCCTCCACCTAAGCACATTAAATTTGGATTAAGCTCACATAACTAAGAACAAACTAAGCATTTATCATATAATTCAAATAGTCAAATAACAAGATTCATCATAGGTTTCATCCCCTTCGGGTATCCGAAGGGTTTAGTTCATAATAATAAAGGAAAACGTCTCAAGAGAAAAGATAAAACAAAACATAAGAAATCCCTAAAACCCCCTGAAGGAATTGAAGAGGAGATCCACCGTCTTGAGTATAACTCTGGCTTCTTGAGATGGATCAACTGGCTATCCCTGAGTGAATCCCCACAAATCTGCCTTCTCTGGCCTAGCACGACACCCCTAGAAAAGCCCTGGCAGAAGGCTTCTGTCGAACTCCCCTGACAAGTTGCCCCCTTGGGTGTTTATATAGACTTTGAGATGCCTTACTTGGCCCCAAAGTATCCTAATTCAAGTAGAGTTCCTACTAGGGTGTTTGAATAGGCTTTGGAATGCCTTTCTTTGTCTCCAAGTATCCAAATATGAGTAAAATTCCTCTTTCCCGCGGCAGGGACACGGCCATGGCACACGCCCGTATGAATCATCTTCAGATCGTGTTCGACACTGTTGAATGAGGCACGGCTGTGTAAGTCGTGGTAAGGTCGTGTTCTAGTAGGAATGGTGGCACGGCCATGTGGCTTGAAGTCCAGGCCGTGCTAATTTCGTGGCTTGGCCCAATTTGGTCCGTTTTAAGCCCGTTTCTCGTTCCTTTCGTCATCGGGTGCTTTTCTGAGTATAAGACATGAAAAGAAAGGATTAAGAGCACCTTTTTACATAAATTGGGGCTTAAATCATCCAAAAGCATATTAAATGTGGGCTTAAAATATGTTACTTTTACGGTTTATCAATCAGATATAAAGTAAGGAAACTTACGGATTTGGTGCCGGAGAATCAGTGTGCCATACTTCTAGAACACTATACATTTTCTAAACCACATTTTGAACTGATTTGGAAAAAATTTCAAACCCATTCCACAGCCGAGTTTTGCAACCTGGCTCTGATACCATTAAATGTAACACCCCAAACCCGGCCTAGACGTTATGGCTGGATATAGCATGCCACATCAAAAGGTAGCTGAAAAGCTAAGCGATTGTTAAAAATGTTGCGTCTCTTTTTGAAACTCCGAGTTTCTTTGTTTGTTTGTAAAAACACGATTTACTTAATGTTCGTCTTTGTAAAGTTGTTATAATTTTGAAAAACTATTTTTGTTGTGAAAATCGAACTTGATTAGTTGCGGAAACGTGCTATTTTGAAAAGCGGTTATTAATATTTTAAGAAACCCAGTATTTAAACGCTTAACATTTTAGTAAAAGCCGAAATGAAAGTTTAAAAAGGAAAATAAACCCAGTGGCCTTATTACAAAACATTAACCCAGAATAGATGATATTAAGTAAAATAAAAATTGGATTTACCGAGTTTCGTGAGGAATAACTCCGATGTATGGCCACCATCGAGTCCTCCGCAGCTCTAAATCCTCTAACGCTGGAGATTACCTGCAAGGTTAAGGGAAAAGGGGTGAGTTACAAGAACTCAGTGTGTAATCCCATCTTCAGTCACAGTCATAGTCACAGTCTAGGCCTAAGCCCATGCAGTATCAGTTTGGGCCTACAGCCCCAAAATCATGGTAATGCAAATAGAGAATGCAGCCCACCCTAATCCAACCATCACTCCACCCGTACCAGCTCTACACTCCATGTGGGGACCAAGTCAACCCACCCAGCCCTACACACCAAGAACGCAAACAGCCGCCAAGATAAACGCAGCGAAAAGCCGCCAAGATGATATATGTGGTGAGCCACTAAAATCGGTATAACGTGGCATAGCCACCAGTACAGTACTTCCTCCATATATAAATATAACCCAACCCAATGCGACATGTCATGGCATAATAATTCAGTGTATGCAATAATGTATCATCATGGCAATTAAATTGATTTCACACAAACATGCTAAATTTCCTCCTAAGGGTATAACAGTAATTTTGCCCAACGAGGGCGTTTCAGTAATTTTTTTCCTTAAGGGATATTTCAGTAATTTACCCACCGAGGGTATTTCAGTAATTTACCCTCCAGGGTAATTTCAGTAATTTACCCTCTAAGGGTATTTCGATAATTTACCCTCTAAAGGTATTTCGGTAAATTACCCTCTAGGGGTATTTCGATAATTTACCCTTTCGGGGTATTTCGGTAATTTACCCTCCAAGGGTATTTCGATAATTTAGTCGTTTAACGGCCTTTCTAGAGGCCTATTGTCGCCTTGAGCGACACAGGACCCCTTTTAGGTCTTTATGATACAATTGGGCCTAAAATCCATTTCAGTCCCAAACGGGCCCACACACTCTTGTGGCCCATTACGCATGGTTTCGGTCTCAGTTTTGCAGCCTTCACAACCGCATCTATCATTCGATCGTTTTCTATCAATTTAACCGATGTGGGCCCGTTAACCCATTGGGCCCATTTAGCCCGTTTCGGCTCGATCAGGCCCGTTACCGCCTCAGCTTCGCGAGAGTGCTCGCGACACTCTCAACGATCTACCGCCATCATTCGTGTCTCGGTTTACCACCATGAGCGCTCGCACGCTCGAGTAGTTATGGTTGCCGGTTTTTTGGCCTTTCGGCTTTCGGCCGATTCACAGAGCATCGCATGCATTCATCAAGTTTGGTGTGAGATTACACACCTGTTACGGATTACGGATCACGTTACTCTCCGAAGCACCTAAGAACATAATTGGCTATCAGTTAGTCTTCCTGTTCGAAAATCCCAAAATGTGAATACATAAAACTATAGGCTTAGCTTACCAACGAATATCAGCCTCCCTTCTAAGGAGGGTATTCGATCCACCTTCTACTGATCAAAGATCCGTGCCCCTAACGAAAAGATTGTGTTAGAACGTTATTCAAGATGATAATAAGAGAAACGACCTTTCGGCCCTAACGAACTCAACAAGATAAGGGAACTATTACCCCTAGTCGGCCATGTCCACAACTTACCAATCAAGAAGACGAGATCCCGAAGCAGTTTGAACCAACAAGATACGAGTTCACACCCTAGAGGGTTCGACCCTTAACAAAAAGAGAACAAGAGAGGTTCAAAATAGAAGCGAGTAGGTAGGTTCGGCCTAGGCAAAAAGATGAGAGTTTCGGCTTTAGCTAAAGAGAAAAAAGTAAGATGTAACGTGAAATAGAGTGGGGGAGAAAGAAAGAGAGTGTGTGAGCAAAGACTTACCAAATTCGGCCAAGAGAGGGGGTGTGGTTAATCAACTTGAAGCAAAGGGAGAAAAGATTGAAGAGGAGATGCACGAGTGGTCAGTTCTCTACAAATTTGGCCAAGACCCAATTGAGGAAAGAATGAAGAAAGAAGAGTGTACGAAGAGAAAAGAAAGAAAATGTGCCAAAACCAAAAACCCGAAATGCTCCCAACGAAAAACAACAAAAGCCGAAAATGCAAAGGAAGCCAAATGAAATTTCGGCTATACATTCTACCCAAAATGCTCAACTTTTCCCCCTAGCCGGAAATGCCTAGATTGAGTCCCCACTCACGGCACAACTCTTCCACACTCCCCACTCCTTGATTCACTCCATGATATTCTCCTTGAATTTCTCTCCTCCACCCATTCAAACGATTTGACTAAGTCTCCACTCTCCCTTGCAGAGTTCTAACTGAACTCTACTTCTTCCACCTACTTAGCACAAAATAAAACCTTTGTTTTGGCACTTGTGGGATTCGAACCCCATCCCACCATGCTCTCATATTGACGCCACCACCACCTTGCCAAACGCTCACTTATGTTGAACAAACACACTCTCTTAAATATAAGTCCTGCTTCCAACAGTCCTCTCCCCTAAAGTGCCCAAAACCAAAATTTTACCAAGGCTCAAACTCGACCCCAGGCCTCCCTAGAGCCCCTAAACACTCCCAAACAACCCGCAAAACAAATACAACATGCAATTAAATAGCAAAAACAGAGACCCCTAATTTGGGATGTTACATAAGCCGCTTCAGGAGTTTTGTTATTCAGGGTTCCACCGGCGGTTGCATCTATCAGTTGCCTAGTTGAGGGGTTCAAACCGTTGTAAAAGGTTTGAACTTGTAACCATAGAGGTAACCCATGGTGTGGGCACCTTCTCAACAAATCCTTGTATCTCTCCTATGCGTCGTAAAGTGTTTCTAAATCCATCTGCACAAAAGAAGAGATATCATTCCTCAATTTAGCCGTTTTAGCCGGCGGAAAATATTTTAACAAAAAATTTTCGGTCATTTGTTCCTATGTAGTGATTGATCCTCATGGTAACGAGTTCAACCACTGTTTAGCTTTGTTTCTCAACGAGAAGGGAAACAACCGAAGGCGAATGGCATCATCAGAAACGCCATTGATTTTGAAGGTATCGCATAATTCTAGGAAATTTGCTAAGTGATTGTTTGGATCCTCATCCTGCAAACCATCAAACTGAACAAATTGTTGAATCATCTGCATAGTATTAGGTTTCAGTTCAAAATTATTTGCGGCAACAGCAGGTCTAACAATACTTGACTCAGTTCTTGTAAAATTAAGTTTAGCATAATCATACATAGTACGAGGAGCAGGATTTTGATTCACCGGATTTGCGGCAACCACAGGAGGTAGTGGATTATTATCAGCCATCTCTTCGGTAGTGTTGGTATCGTCCTCTTGCTCTTCTTCTATTTACTGTAGGCTTTGCCTTATTTCTCTACGATTTCTACGAATGGTATCTTCTATATCACTGTCAAAAATCAAGGGTCCTGACGGGTTCCTTCTAGTCATAAACTAGAATTACCTACCAGAAGAAAAGAAAAGAAAAAGTTAGTAAACTAAAATAAGAATGGCTAAAGTAATAAAAATTTAGCGTTCCTAATATCTTAGTCCCCGGCAACGGCGCCAAAAACTTGATAGAGCTCGAAACTAACTATTATTTCGACAAAGGCAAGCGCACCTATCGAACAGTAATATAGCTGTGGTGAGTCGGAATATCGTATCCTCAAGGACCAAGAGTACTAGTATTAACTATTTTTTTATTATCTAGCCTAATAATTAAGGGGATTTATTTTTAATCTAAAATCTATTAACTAATTTAACTAACTATGAACGCGACAGAGAGTAAATTGTGGAAAATACTTTTGGACAATTTATATGAGATAGACAATACCTAAGGAAGAATCCACCTAGACTTCACTTATTACTTTTGATTCATGTGATTTATTCACTTGGCTTAATCCGTAGAAATCCCTAAATTATATTAATACCTCTCTCGAGGCTACTAACAACTGACTCTAGGTTGATTAATTGAAATCTCTTTTTAATTAAAACCCCTATTGTCGCATAACTCGATCTATGGATTCCCTTATTAGGTTTGACCCTAATCCGGCAGATTTTCGTCGCCCTATCTCTAGGGTTGCAATCAACTCTGCTTAATTGTGTTGATCTACTCTTAAACAGGGACTTTTGCTCCACTGAATAAACACATTCGACTTGAATCAATAACCTGAATTATCAAAACAAGAATAAGAACTCACAATTAAGAATAAGCACAAGTATTTATCTCATAAATCAAATAATAATAAGATCTGTCTTAGGTTTCATCCCCTTAGGTATCTAAGGGATTTAGTTCATACTAAAAGAGGGAAACATCATAAAAGAGGAAAAACAACAAAACATAAGAAAACCAAAAAACTTCTAAAGAACTTGATGGGAGATCTTCAGTCTTGATGGAGATCCTTCTCCTAAGCTGTTCCCGACAGCTGTCTTGGAGTATTTTCTCCTTCTACCCGGCGTCTATTCGACGTCCTGTCGAGCTCTCCTTTTAGGTTGCCCCCTAGGGTGTTTATATAGGCTTTGAGATGCCTTACTTGGCCCACAAGTATCCTATTTCGAATAGAATTCATTCTAGTTTCGGCAGGGACACGCCCGTGTGACACGCCCGTGGTGGACTCCCTTGGCCGTGGTCGATCCTGCTGGCCACACACGCCCGTGGTCGATAGTCCAGGCCGTGGTTGATCCTTGCTCGAAACACACGGCCGTGTCCAATGGTCCAGGCCGTGTTAATTTCCTAAGTAGGCCCGTTTTGCCCCTTTTTGGCCCGTTTCTCGTCATTTTCGACTTCTTAAGCTCTCCTGAGTATAAAACATGAAATTAAGAGATTAGGAGCATCGAATTCATCAAATTCAATGGAAAATCATCAAAAATTAAGCCAAGCATGGGGTTAAAATATGTGTAGATTATGGTTTATCACATGGACACGTGGAACACATTATGAATACGCTCCAACTCTAGCGGGAAGGCTAATTGATATGTCCCTGGTCCAACTCTCTCTAGTACTTCATAAGGTCAAATAAACCTGAGACTCAATTTCCCTTTGCGTTCGAAGCGTAAAACTTTCTTCCAAGGTGAAACCTTAAGGAAGACCTTGTTGCCCACTGCAAACTCTATCTCCTTGCGCTTCAAATCTGAATATGACTTCTGACGATCGAAAGCTACTCTCAGATTGTCCTGGATCATCTGAACCTTATCTTCAGCCTCCCTGACCAACTCTGGACCAACAATCTTCCTCTCATTAAGTTCTGTCCAACACAAAGGAGTTATGCACTTACGACCATATAATGCCTTAAAAGGAGCCATTTGAATGCTAGACTGATAACTATTGTTGTATGTGAACTCCACCAAGGGAAGGTGCTCCTCCCAACCTCTCTGAAACTCAATGATACAAAAATGAAGCATATCCTCAAGAATTTGAATGACTCGCTCTAACTGACCATTAGTTTGCGCATGAAAAGTTGTACTGAAGTGCAGACGAGTACTCAACGCCTCATGTAGGGCTCTCCAAAATCTCAAAGTGAAACACGAATCTCTATCTGAAATAATCAAAGTCAGCACCCTGTGAAGCCTCACTATCTCACAAATATACAATTTGGCCAACTTCTTGAGAGTGAAGTCCATGCACACTGGTAAAAAATGTATAGGCTTCGTCAATCTGTCCACGATTACCCAAATTGCGTCGTGTCTACATCGAGACATATGTAACCCAGTCATAAAATCCATAGTGACTCTATCTCATTTCCACTGTGGAATCTGGATAGGCTGAAGAAGACCAGAAGGAACTTGATGCTCTGCCTTCACCTGCTGACAAGATAAGCATTGAGTCACAACTCTGACACATTTCTCTTCATCCTTGGCCACCAATAAAATGGACGAAGCTCCTGATACATCTTGTTACTACCTGGATGCATAGTAAATGAACTACTATGTGCCTCACGAAGGATCTTATCCCTCAGTTCACTTGTTGGAACACAAAGTCGCCCTTTGAAATACAATACATCGCCATCTTGCAGTTCGAAGCCTGATGCTTCTCATCTCCTCACCCTATCTGCTCTGGCAACCAAACTATCATCAGACTTCTGCGCCTCTTTTACCTCTAGAACATACATCTGTTCAACCTGAAGCTCAGCTAAAACCACCGTGCTCTAACAAGCTCAAATTTGCAAACATCACTCGAAATGCTGCCATTGATTTATGACTCAATGCATCCACTACCACATTAGCTTTACTCGAATGGTAGCCAATGATGCAGTCATAGTCTTTAAGCAGCTTGATTCATCTACGTTGCCTCAAATTTAGCTCATTCTGGGTGAGCAAATACTTAAGACTCTTGTGGTCGGTATAGATATAACACTTCTCCCTAAAGAGATAGTGCCTCCAAATATTCAATGCGAAAACCACTGCTGCTAACTCTAAATCATGGGTAGGGTAGTTACGCTCATGCGACTTAAGCTGCCTAGATGCATAAGTGACTACCTTACCTTTCTGCATGAGAATGCAACCAAGTCCATTCAAGGATGCATCACTGAACACTACATAGTCCTTACTTGACTCCAGCTGAGTCAAAACTGGTGCCTTTGTCAAAATTGCCTTAAGCTGATCAAAACTCTGTTGGCGCTTCTCATTCCACTTAAATGGAACTCCCCTATGCAGCAACTTGGTCAACGGAGCAGCAATCATCGAAAATCCTTTAACAAACCGTCTATAATACCCGGCGAGGCCCAGTAAACTACGAACTTCAAAAATATTACACAGTGGCTTCCAATCCACCACTGCCTGAATCTTCTGTAGATCCACTCGGATACCATCCACCGTGAAAATGTGACCCAAAAAGGCCACCTCAGAAAGCCAAAATTCACACTTACTAAATTTGGCAAAAAGTCATCTCTTTCGAAGGGTTTGAAACACAACTCGGAGATGGTGATCATGCTCATCCTCAGATCGCGAATACACCAATATATCATTAATGAAAACCACCACAAATTGATCTAGGTAGGGCTGGAAAATACGGTTCATTAAATCCATGAAGGCTGCAAGAGAATTTGTTAGCCTAAACGGCATCACCAAGAACTCATAATGGCCATATCTAGTCCTAAAAGCTGTCTTCGAGATATCCCTCTTCTTAACTTTCAACTGATGGTACCTCGATCTCAAATCAATCTTAGAAAACACGCAAGCACCTCTCAACTGGTCAAACAGGTCATCAATCCTCGGAAGTGGGTGTTTGTTCTTCACTGTCACCTTATTGAGCTAATGATAATCAATGCACAATTTCATCGACCTATCCTTCTTCCGGATGAATAACACTAGTGCTCCTCATGGCGACACGCTAGGACGTATAAAGCCGTGCTCAAGCAACTCTAGCAACCGAGTCTTTAATTCTTTTAACTTAGCCAGTGCCAGGCGGTACGGGGCAATGGATACCGGAGCCGTACCAGGCAACAGCTCGATCCCAAATTCTAACTCTCTGTCTGGGGGTAATCCCGGAAACTCCTGATAAACCAAAAAAGTAACATACTTTAAGCCCACATTTAGCATGTTTTTGGATGAATTATCCCTTATTTTATGTCATTTGGTGCTCTTAATCCTTTGTTTTCATGTTTTATACTCAGGGAAGCACAGGAGGATGAAAAGAACAAGAAACGGGCTTAAAACGGGCCAAATGGGCCAGATCACGAAATCGACATGGCCTGGGCCCAAGACCACATTGTCGTGCCTCATCAACGGACTCCACACGACCTGCCCACGATTTACACGGGCGTGTGCCATGGGCGTGTCCCTGCCGCGGCCAAGAGGAGTTTTACTCGGATTAGGATACTTGGAGGCAAAGAAACACATTCCAAAGTCTATTTAAACCCCAAATAGGATTTCACTCAAATTAGGATACTGGGAGCCCAAGGCAACTTTCAAGGGGTGTCCAGCTAGGCCAATGAGCCGAGCCAGAAAGATAAGAATTGTGGAAATTACTCGAAGAAAGCCAGTTGATTCATCTCAAGAAGCCGGAGTTATACTCAAGACGGAGGATCTCCCTTCAATTCCTTCAGAGGGTTTTAGAGTTTTTCTTATGTTTTGTTTTATCTTTTCTTTTGAGATGTATTCTATTATCATTTTGAACTAAACCCTCAAATACGAGGGGATGAAACCTAAGATGAATCTTGTTATCGTTTCTTTGAACTATATGATAAATATTTGATTTGTTCTTAATTATGTGTTCTTAATTCTTGTGTTGATATTTAGGGATATTAATTCAAGTTTGATGTGTTTAGGTGGAGGAGCAAAAGTCCCCGCCTAAGAGTAGATCTAGCATAATTAGCAGAGTTGATCGCACGCCTAGAGATAGGGTGACGAGATTTTTGCGGATTAGGGTGAAACCTAATATGGGAGTCCATAGATCGAGTTAATGCGATTCTAGGGGTTTTAATTAGAAAGATATTTCAATTAATCAACTTAGGGTTAGACGTTAGTCGCCTCGAGAGAGGGGTTAATATACATTAGGGAATCTTACGGATCAAGTCAAATGAATAAATAAATGCAGTTCAGAGAGTTAGATAACAAGTGAAGTCTAGGTGGATTCTTCCTTGGGTATTGTTTTAATCAATTGGTTATTCCCACAACTATTTCCCTAATTTCATTCTTTTTGTCTCATCGTCTTTAGCTTAGTAGTTAGTTAATTTTCTAGATTAAACTGATTCACTTCAATTTTAAGGCTAAATAATAAAAAGAAAGTTAGTATTAGTACTTTCGGTTCCTTTGGGTTCGACAATCCAGTCTTGCCACTAAGTTATACTACTATTCGATAGGTACACTTGCCTTAATCGTTGTCATAGTTAGTTTTTAGGCTCGATCATTCTCATTATAAATTTTAAAACTGTGACACACCGATCAAGTTTTTGGAGCCATTGCCGGGGATCTGAAATATTAAGAACACTCAATTTTTATTACTTTAGCCATATTTTATTTGTGCAATTAAATTGTATTTCTATTTTGCTAATTTTTATTTTATTTGCTTTTGACAGGTAATTTTAGTTTATAGAGGACCTATCAGTGGCAACTTATGAGGACAACGCCAATAGAAGCCGCCAGTGTCTTCAACCTCGACGCAGTAACCAGGCTATCAAATCGGTTAGAATTGTTAAATAAAAAGATTGATGGTTTGTGTTCTTTGCAGGTATATCCAGTTATGCAGTGCGAAACAAGTAGAGGTGTGGCAAATCCTGAGTACCCACCCTACGGACATGGCATGGAAAGCGAACAAGTCAACTATATGGGTAACTATCCTAGACCTCAAAATAATCTTTATAGCAACATTTATAATGCAGGTTGGAGGTACCATCCCAATTTCTCGTGGGATGATCAAGGTAGTCAAAGACCGCAACCTCCTCCAGATTTTCAACAACCACCTCACCAGCAAGAACATGAGCCGAACCTTGAGGAGATGCTGACAAAATTCATAGCGGTGACAGAAACTCGCTTCCAAAGCATCGAAACAACACTCGAAAATCAAGAAGCATCGATTCAAGGGATCAAGAATCAATTAGGACAGCTTACTAAGCTGATCTCAGAACAACTACAAGAAAGCTTGCCAATCAACACTGAAACTAACCCAAAAGAGTAAATTCAAGCCGTAACAGCTCATGACAGTGAAAGGTTAGTGGAATCTGACCCGAGGCAAGAGCCTGTGGTAAGTGAAGGTAAGGTTGGGGTAAGCCAGGATTTACCAAACCCGATAATTACAGAGTACCAAACCCGTATGCCATACCCCAATACGATAAAGAAAGACCACACAGAGGAACAAGTCGGTAAGTCTCTTAAACTTCCAAAGAAATTTCATATTAACTTGCCGTTCCTTGAAGATCTTTAGCAGATGCCAGATCCTAGACCTCGTGTCAATAAAGAAGAAATTCATGAGGAACGAAAGCTTCGGATCGATGAACTAGACGCAGTGGAAGATACACTTCAAAGAAATACACGAAGCAAAAAGCGAGGCAACTCCACGAGAAACTTAACGATGGGACAACCCGACTTAAGATAGGAGATCAGTACTCAAAATCTTCCCGGATGGAGCGATCGAGGTAACTAGTCCTAAAATCAGCACCTTTAAGGTAAACACTACTCGACTTAAACTTTATATCAATAACCGAATAGATCGCATGAGAAAGGATTTTCACCTCCTCAAACCACCACGATTATGCGAATGAGAGGTAAGTCTAGCTTAAGACTTTAAACAAGCGCTTCTCGGGAGGCAACCCGAGCACTAACCCTACTAATTAGTTTAGTTTTATTTATTTCCATGTTTAGGCGCAGGTTTTCCATACTCACACGGCCTTGCACACGGCCGTGGCTGTGGCCGTGTGGGTACCATAGGTAGGTAAAAGGGGTGTGGCCATAGACGTGTGGCAACAGGACAAAATTTTTCCCAAAACACGGGCAGCATCTCTATTTAAACCCCCCTTTTCCTTTTTCTTTTCCAGTTGTCTTTCTTCTTTCATTTTCCATTATTTACTTTTATTTTATTTTTATTTTCTTTATTATTTTCTTCTTTTTTCTTCATGCCATTTAGATTTAGCTTAGGATACAATAAAATCAGGCCGGCTGCTTCGAGGATTCAAATTCAAACGGTTCAAGGCGCTCCCCCACGTTCACCTCTGCCAATCCTATCCGATTTCTTTTCATTAACTCCATCCAAAATTTAGGAAGTTTCACTTCTCTCCCTATCTTATGATTTTATTATTTTGCTATCATCTATCTTTGTACATTGAGGGCAATGTACATCTTAAGTGTGGGGGGGTTAACTATAGTATTATTTGAAAATCCCTGAATTATATCTTGTTTCTTTAAGTAAGTTTCTCATATTATGATTAGAATGAAATTTCCTATAATTTATGATTTTTATTGATATGTTTTAGATTAAGTGATTGATAATTGTGCATTGATGATTAAACTTTAAGATACTAGAGAGTCAAGCATGATAAGTCTATTTTTCAAAATTAAATTTTTTTTTAGGTTGTCTACCTAAATTTGAATATTACTTTGAAGTTTGAAATTTACAAGGCATCAAAAACCCATAATTTTTGTGAGACTTTGAGCCTTATAGAGCATATATTCTTTTTCTTGCTCACCTTATTGATTATGAGTGTGTCAACATTGATTTGTTATTCTAGAACTTGCATTGATTATACATGTCGAGACCACACTTTTGATTTGATATACAGAGATGATGAAGGCACCTAGGATTTAACCCACTTACTCCACTAAAAGCCTACCTTCACAATTAACCCCTAGTGAACCCCGTTTAATCCTAACAACCCTTTTTATTGACTCAACTGCTAATATTAACCCAAAACCCTTCATTTTCGTTATCACAATTCCTTTTGAATACCCTTCTATCGAGATTTGATTTGATCGATTGCCTAATTATTTCGATAGTAAACTCATCATTTATTATGTATTTGTGAATTGTTCAAAAAAAATCAAATCAAAGTATATTCATTATTAGTTCTGTGGTCAAGTGACATTATACATCTAAATTCCAATTGTTGAAAAAAGAAGCTCGTATTAGTAGTGGTATTATTATTACAAGTTTTCAATTAATGTAATTATTTATATTCAGTTAATTGTTTCTAGTTATGTAATTTGTCAATTCAATCTCGATTCTAACCTTCTAATTCAGCCTTTATCCACACCTTTAACCCAAGCCCCTTTACAACCCTGTTAAAGACCTTTTGATTTGTGTATCATCTCATTTTACAGTGGTGGAGATTTGATTTTCATGCAAGCCTATGGGATTAACTCTTCATGTTTGACTTTTGAGTGCTTAATTCTGAACCTTAAACACTCCGAGTGATTTGAGTGAATGTTTAGTGAGGATGTCAATCCTTGTCAATTTTGAATCAGAGGTAACTATTTAGATGAGGGGAAACACCTAGGTTTTGTGCTACAAAGGTATGACTTAGATTGTTTGAATCTTTAGGACTCTTTGAGTTGAATCATCCATGTATAAATTATCTTTGAATTATGATGAAACACTATTGATGAATATTATGAATTGAGGGAAGTTTGTTTTAATTATGATTTGAGAATTTTGCTTGAGGACAAGCAAAAGCTTAAGTGTGGGGGTATTTGATAAACCGTAAAAGTAACATACTTTAAGCCCACATTTAGCATGCTTTTGGATGAATTATCCCTTATTTTATGTCATTTGGTGCTCTTAATCGTTTGTTTTCATGTTTTATACTCAGGGAAGCACCGGAGGATGAAAAGAACAAGAAACGGGTTTAAAATGGGCCAAATGGGCCAGATCACGAAATCGACACGGCCTGGGCCCAAGACCACACGGTCGTGCCTCATCAACGGACTCCACACGGCCTGCCCACGATTTACACGGGCGTGTGCCATGGGCGTGTCCCTACCGCGGCCAAGAGGAGTTTTACTCAAATTAGGATACTTAGAGGCAAAGAAACACATTCCAAAGTCTAGTTAAACCCCCAAATAGGAATTTCACTCAAATTAGGATACTGAGAGCCTAAGGCAACTTTCAAGGGGCGTCCAACTAGGCCAAGGAGCCGAGCCAGAAAGATCAGAATTGTGGAAATTACTCGAAGAAAGGCAGTTGATTCATCTCAAGAAGTCAGAGTTATACTCAAGACGGAGGATCTCCCTTCAATTCCTTCAGGGGGTTTTAGAGTTTTTCTTATGTTTTGTTTTATCTTTTCTTTTGAGATGTATTCTATTATCATTATGAACTAAACCCTCAAATACCGAGGGGATGAAACCTAAGATGAATCTTGTTATCGTTTCTTTGAACTATATGATAAATATTTGATTTGTTCTTAATTATGTGTTCTTAATTCTTGTGTTGATATTTCCGGGATATTAATTCAAGTTTGATGTGCTTAGGTGGAGGAGAAAAAGTCCATGCCTAAGAGTAGATCTAGCATAATTAAGCGGAGTTGATCGCACGCCTAGAGATAGGGTGACGAGATTTTGCCGGATTAGGGTGAAACCTAATATGGGAGTCCATAGATCGAGTTAATGCGATTCTAGGGGTTTTAATTAGAAAGATATTTCAATTAATCAACCTAGGGTTAGGCGTTAGTCACCTCGAGAGAGTGGTTAATATACATTAGGGAATCTTACGGATCAAGTCAAATGAATAAATAAATGCAGTTGAGTTAGATAACAAGTGAAGTCTAGGTGGATTCTTCCTTGGGTATTGTTTTAATCAATTGGTTTTTCCCACAACTATTTCCCTAATTTCATTCTTTTTGTCTCATCGTCTTTAGCTTAGTAGTTAGTTAATTTTCTAGATTAAACCGATTCACTTCAATTTTAAGGCTAAATAATAAAAAGAAAGTTAGTATTAGTACTTCCGGTTCCTTTGGGTTCGACAATCCGGTCTTGCCACTAAGCTATACTACTGTTCGATAGGTACACTTGCCTCAATCGTTGTCATAGTTAGTTTTTAGGCTCGATCATTCTCATTATATATTTTAAAACTGTGACACACCGATCAACTCCTCAGGAAAAACATTTGGAAACTCATTCACAGTCTGCATGTCCTCTAATACTGGACTTTGGACCCTTGTATCCAACACACAAGCGAAGAAGGCTTCGCAGCCTCTACTAATCTACCTCCGAGCTACAATAGTAGAAATGACATAAGATGAGCATTCACTAATCTCATTAGTCACTAGGACTCTGGTTCCGTCCAACCCACAGAGCTTAAGCTACCTCGCTTTACATCTTAAACTTGCATCATGCTCGGTCAACCAATCCATGCCCAAAATTACATCAAACTCTCGAAAGGGCAACTCCATCAAGTCTGCCGAAAATAGCTGACCTTGAATCTCAACTGGACATCTCCGATACACCTTATCCACCAACACATCAAGTCCTAACGGGCTGGATACTTGAACCCCAACATCCAACTCCTCAACAGAAATACCTCTCTCTCTCGGATGATCTCACTGCAGATATATGAATGCGTGGACCCGGAGTCTACTAATGCAGTAATAGGAATGGAGAACAATGTGAAAATACCTATAATCACATCAGCAGTGTTGCAGTCTTCCCAAGCTTTCACAGCTACTATCTAGATGAAACTCAAATATCAGATACGACTATAGATCTGACTGTGCCTCTACTATACTAGCCTGAGGCGACATTATCACCACCATGAGTTGACCCTCTACTACGTTGAAAAGAAGGTGTTGATCTCTAAGTCTGAGCATGCGAAGCACCGCTAGCTCTAGGGAAATCTCTAACAAAACACTCGGTTGACCCACACTGGAAACAGGATCTAGTCCTCTGATAACACTTCTCGGGATGTCTCCGGCCACTGAAATTACAAACTGGAAAAGTCGGGGTCCTGACTGACCCTCCTAAACTTGATAGCGACGAAGAAGCCAATGGTCTCCTACGAGCCCCTAGTCCTGACCCTTGGCCTGATCTCTGAGACTGTGTCGATGGAGCTCTCCTGAATCCTCTAGAATCTCGAATCCTCTTGGCTGGTATCTAAGACAGTCTCGCGGTGTCAGAAGCCCTCTTACTCTGGATACTAGACTCGTCTGACGAGCTCAATCCCATACCTAGAACCCTTTTTACAGTTTTAGCTAGCCGTACTAATTTTAAAAATACCTCGGGCGGGTCTGCCACCAAATAAGTGTGAATAGCAATGTGCAGCCCCTCATGGAATCTCCTGCACCTTAGACTCTCAGAAGCCACTAACTCAGGGGCGAAGCGATTCAATTGTAGAAAGTCTCTCTCGTACTCATACACCAGTCAATTGCCCTGGACTAGTCGTGAAAGTTGCATCCTCAAGTCATCCATATGTGCCTGACCGTTGTACTTCCTTCGGAACTCAAACAAGAATTGATCCCACGTCGGTTGTTCTGGCTGTAAAGCCATCTTGACCATCTCCTACCAATCATATACATCACCCTTCAACAATGATATGATGCACTCTAAGTTACCCTCAGAGGTAAAATGGAGCGGCCTCAAAGTCCTCAGTGTGTCCCTTAACCATTGACCAGCAGCTATCAGGCCATCCTCGCTAGTGCCATAAAAGTCCTCCACCTTACAACTGCAAAATCTCTCTATCGGAGTCTTCTACGGAACGACAGGTGGTGGTGGAGCAAGTGGGGTAGGTTGAACCCTCGGGATCGCTCGAAGGATACGATGCAGTGCAAAATTAAGATTCTGGAAGTAAGCTGCCTCATCTGCACTCGGACCCATTAGAATGTCAAAGTCGTCGGTGTTCGGGACAAACTCATCACTCGTATCATCCATCGAAGAGGCATGACTCTCCTCCCTAGCCTCATGGCTACGATTTGAATCATCGGCCATATCGAATTTGAAGACGAAAGAAAAAAGAGAAAGCATCATCAGGCTTCCAATCTTAGAAGAGTACACTCTTAAACTTAGGGGCATGTATTAATCGACACCTTACTACGACTGACCAGCTGGTCCTAGAACTGGCTAAACCTTGCTCTGATACCACTAAATGTAACACCCTAATCCCGAATACAGAGTACTCGAATACTACGGCGCTACATCAGGTCTCCGAAGCAACCCAACAAAAATTTCAAATAATTTAAAACATTGAAATACATTTTATATAAGAGAAAATACCATACATAGTTATACTGAAAATACTAATAAAAGTAGTTATACAAAATATGTGGAGCTCCAATATCATCGTATATCAAAATAGTCAAAATAAAAAAAATGATAAATGAGTTACAGACCTACAAAAAAAATACAAGGCCTTAGGAATACAATGTCCACTAACAGATAAGGTACTATACTCTGAATACGTGATGCTAGGAGTCTTTCGTCAATGATGTTCCTCGGACACGAACAAAAGTCTACAAATTTGAACATTAAGACAATTTGAAGGCTGAGCTTTACAGGCTCAGTGGTGCACAACAAATCTACCATACTTTAAGCAATTCATAAATATAAGCATGCAAATCAAATGTATACATAGAAACATGACATGAGTATCGAATAATTAAATCATGAGTCATTGAATCTACATAACCAAATCACTTGCATATCAAACTTGTCAAAATTGTTAGATTGCACATACTACTCAAATAGTCAGGGCATTCAGATATTCCCACTGATAAACCGAAATAGTAACATATTCTAGGCCCACATTTAGTATGCTTTTGGATGAATTATCCTTTGATTTATGTAAAAAGGTGCTCTTAATCCTTTCTTTTCATGTCTTATACTCAGGAAAGCACACAAGGACAAAAAGAATGAGAAACGGGCTCAAAACGGACCAAAATGGGCTAATAAGGAAATCGACACGGCCTGGACTTGGACCCACACGGCCGTGCCAAGTAATTCATCTAAAACACGGTCTAACCCTGACCCACACGGCCGTGTCTCATTAAAGAAATCCGAACACGGCCTGACCATGATTCACACGGGCGTGCGCCATGGCCGTGCCTCTGCCGTGGAGAAGAGAAATTTCATTCGGGAAAGGATACTTAGGGAGAAAGAAACGTATTTCAAAAGCCTATAAATACACCCTAAGTATGACCTAAGAGGGGGAGCCCAAAGCCATCGTCTAGGGGCGTCGTGCTAGGCTAGAGAAGGCAGATTTGTGGGGATTCACTCAGGGATAGCCAGTTGATCCATCTCAAGAAGCCAGAATTATACTCAAGACGAAGGATCTCCTCTTCAATTCCTTCAGGGGGTTTTAGGGATTTCTTATGTTTTGTTTTATCTTTCCTCTTGAGATGTTTTCCTTTATTGTCATGAACTAAACCCTTCGGATACAGAAGAGGATGAAACCTATGATGAATCTTGTTATTGTTTTCTAAATTATATGATAAATACTTAGTTTGTTCTTAATTATGTGAGCTTAATCCAAATTTAATGTGCTTAGGTGGAGGAGGAATAGACCACGCCTAAGAGTAGATCCAGCATAATTAAGCGCGGAGTTGATCGCACGCCTAGAGATAGGGTGACGAGATTTTGCCGGATTAGGGTGAAACCTAATATGGGAATCTATAGATCGATTTATCTTGCTATTCTAGGGGTTATTATAAGAGAACGAGAGTTCCACTAATTAACCTAGGGTCGGCGTTATTCGCCTCGAGAGAGGGTTTAATATACGTTAGGGAGTCTTACGGATCAAACTAAGTGAATAAATCGTATGGTTCAGTGTTAGATAACAAGTGAAGTCTAAGTGGATTCTTCTTAGGGTATCGTCTAAATCAACTGAGTTTTTCCCAAGTTATTTTCCAAATTCATTCTTCTTTGCCTTAGAGTCTTTAGCTTAGTAGTTAATTAATTTAGATTAATAAACAACTTCACTTATTTTAGGCTAAATAATAAAAAGAAAGTTAGTATTAGTACTTTTAGTTCCTTTGGGTTCGATAATCCGGTCTTGCCTAAGCTATACTACTGTTCGATAGGTGCACTTGCCTCAATCGTTGTCGAGTTAGTTTCGTGTTCGATCATTCTTTTATAAATTTTAAAGCTCGATTCACAATGATCAAGTTTTTGGCGCGCGTTCTTGTCAGGAACTAAAATATTAAGAAAGCTCTATTTTTATTACTTTAGCCATTATTTTTATTTTTTTAGTTTTAATTTTAAATTTACTAAATTTTCTTTCTTTCTTTTCCTAGCAGGTACCTCTAGTTTATGACTAGAAGGAACTCGAGAGGACCTTTAGTATACGACAGTGATATTGAAGCTACCGCTCGGAGAAATCGTAGAGAAATTAGGCGAGTGCTAAATTACCAAGAAGGAGAGTGAGAAGACAGATCCAAATACAGAAGGGATGGATGAAAATAACCCACCACCACGAGATGTGGTAGAAAATAATGCTCATCGTACTATGTTTGATTATGCTAAACCTCATTTAACAGGAGCCGAATCAAGTATTGTTAGGCCTGCTATAGCTGCTAATAATTTTGAATTAAATCCTAACACTATACAAATGATTCAACAGTTTGTTCAATTTGATGGTTTGCAGGACGAAGATCCAAACACTCATATAGCTAATTTTTTAGAGTTCTGTGATACCTTTAAAATAAATGGCGTTTCTGATGATCCCATACGTCTTCGGTTATTTCCCTTTTCATTAAAGAATAAAGCTAAACAGTGGTTAAACTCGTTACCACGAGGGTCAATCACTACATGGAAACAAATGACCGAAAATTTTTTATTACAATATTTCCCACCGGCCAAAATGGCCAAATTACGTAATGATATATCTTCTTTTGTGCAGATGGATTTAGAGACATTATACGATGCATGGGAGAGATATAAGGATCTCTTGAGAAGGTGTCCGCACCATGGTTTACCTTTGTGGCTCCAAGTCCAGACTTTCTATAACGGTGTAAACCCCTCAACGAGACAACTAATTGATTCAGCCGCCGGTGGAACCTTGAATAATAGAACTCCTGAGGTAGCCTACGAGTTTATTGAAGAGATGTCGCTGAATAACTATCAGTGGCAAGTTACAAGGACAAGGCCAACAAAAATAGCCAGAGTTTACAACCTCGACGCAGTAACCATGCTATCAAATCAGGTAGATTTGATGAATAAGGAGCTTGATAGTTGGTGTTCTTCGTAGGTACATCCAGTCATGTAGTGCGACGCAAGTGGAACTGTGGCGAATCCTGAGTACCCACCCTACCAACCAGGCACAGAGAGCGACGGATGAACTATATAGGTAACAATTTGGATCTAATAATAACCCATATAGTAATAATTATAATCCGAGGTTGGAGGAACCACCCAAATTTTTCGTGGGAGGACAAGGAAATCAAGGAAATCAAAGACAACAACCTCCTCAAAATTTCCAAAATCAGCCCTATCCACAGGAAAAGAAGCCGAATCTTGAAGAGACGTTGAACAAATTCATAGCATCCACAGAAGCCCGTCTCTAAAAAACTGAGGTAACACTCGACACCCAACAAATATCGATCAAAACAATCGAGAACCAAGTTGGAGGACTTACAAAGGCAATCGGGGAAATTACCCAGTTAGTCAGAGAAATTGCAAAGCTATTATCCGAATGACCGCAAGGGCGTCTACCGAGTAATACTGAAATTAATCCAAAAGGAGCAAATCCAAGCCATAACAGCTCAAGAAAGCGAAGAAGTAGACGAACCCAGTCCAACACAAGGAAACGAGGTAGAAGAAGGTAAAGTTGAGGTACCACAAGACAAGCCAAAACTGGTAATCAAGGAGTATCAACCTCGCATACCATATCCCGAAGTGTTAACAAGAGACGATACAGAGGAACAGTTCGGTAAGTTTCTTAAACTTTTAAAGAAATTACATATTAACTTACCGCTACTTGAAGCTCTTTCACAGATGCCAGACTCGAGGAAATTTTTAAAACATCTCTTGACGAATAAGCGCAAGTTAGACGAAGATCCACATGTGGAATTAAACGCAGTGTGCTCAGCAATGGTACAGAATAGACTACCACAAAAGCTAAAAGATCCAGGGAGTTTTACAATTCCATGTTTAATTGGTAGACTAACTATTGATAATGCATTAGCTTATTTAGGGGCAAGCATAAATGTCATGCCTTATAAATTGTTTAAACAATTAGATCTAGGGAAACCCAAACAAACTAGGATGAGCATTCAATTAGTTGATAAAGCTGTTAGAATTCCTAGGGTATTATCGAAGATGTTCTTGTAAAAAAATGCATGATTCGTTTTCCCGATGAGACTTTGTTGTCTTAGACATGGATGAGGATAATTCGATCCCCTAATTTTAGGAAGACCCTTTTAGCAAACCAGCGGGACTAAAATTGATGTTAATGCGGAGAACTCATACTTTATGTAGGTAATGAGGCAGTCACCATCAAGGCTCTCGACTCGACTAGAACATCGAGTAATCAAGGTGAGAATGTAAATTCTCACGATAACCATTCGGTTAACCCTTATTTTCAGTGAAGCACCACCAAAGAATACAACTGAACCCGATCCTAAACCCCATACCAACAAAGAAATAACTCATGAAGATCGAGGGATTTAGTTCGATGATCTAGACGAGTGAAAGACACACTTCAAGGACAAATTAAGGATACACGATGAAGAACCGAAATCACACAAGATAAAACCGAAAGAGCCCCCAAAAGAGCTAATAGGAACCACAAACCACTTCAAAATAGGGGGACAGTGCATGTTAGATCGAGGCAGATCCTCGAATATCTCCTCCGGACCCTAGCACAAACAAAGAAATATCTTTTAGGGTAACCAGTGTTTTCCCACACGGAACAGTCGAGGTGAGTAATCCTATTTTTGGTACTTTTACTATAAACAAATCTCGACTTAATTTTTTTCACGAAGACACAAATGATAGCATGAGGAAGAACTTCCAACTCCTCAAACCACCCTGAAGAAGTAAATGAGAGGTAAAGTCTACCTTAAGACTATAAACGAGCGCTTCTCGGGAGGCAACCCGAGCACTAACCCCATTAACTTTTTATTTTATTTCTGTCCTTATCCTTTCTTTATAATATCTAGCTTTAAACTAACAAGGGGTGCAGAATTCCAGGACACACGGCCTTGCACACGGCCGTGGCCGTGGCCGTGTGGACCATAAGAATCCTCGTACTGACATAGCAGAGGCCGTGCGAATTAGTTCCAACCACTTTTCGATGTCACAGATCCAACCACTACACCACGGGCACCGACAAAGGGGCACGGTCGTGCCCCATGATCGTGTGAAGCTACTGACTTTCTAACCACGGGCGTGTACCGTGCCAACATACTGACTTGTCAAACACAGGCTAGACACGAGCGTGGGGAACCAACACGCCCTAGAACACGGCCGTGCGAGGCGGCCGTGTGAATCGACACACCCTCAACCCACGGGCGTGGAAAACTGCCAGACCTGAAATTTTATTTAAACACCATACCCCTCTCCTTTCTCTTTCCTTCTTTCTTCTCTCTTCTTTCTTTCTTTTCCTTCTTTTTCCCTTTTTCCTAATAAATCCTTAGACTCTTGAGCTACAACAAAATCATATCCATGGAAAAGAAGCGTAAAAGGCCAATCTCCTCAAAGGAGAACGATTCACATGAGTTCATGCCGGTAGCTTCATCCAAACAACAAGCCAAGGGTCTTTGAGACCATTTAATTTCTATTTTTCTTTTCTGTTTCCTTTCATTCTCATTCCCTTTGACTATCTTATGTTTTATCTAGTTTATTTTGTTTTAGTTTCTTGTTTTTAGGTTCTTAAGGCTGCTTGGGAATCACGCCACTTCCACCATCACCAACACCTCCGTCACCTTCAAAGTCACACCCACCTCTCGAATCATCTACCAATAAGGATTCTCAAGCCCCTTTATCTTTTAAACTTAGTTTATTTTCCTTCTTAGTCTCCTTCTCTTTACATTTCTTGTCTTTAATTATATATTTAGTTTATTTTAAATTTGTCTTAATAAATCCTGGCTAATCCCCCATGAGTCTCCCAATTTCTTCATCTAGCGCAAAACTCGTAGGCAACCACAACATCCAGACTGGCCCTCCAACTTATCTTTCACCACGACCACTGCCAACTCAAGGAGCCATCCATAATTCAGGAAGTTTTACTTATCCCCATATCTTCTGATCTGAACGTTACATTTATATCATATATCTTTGTACATTGAGGGCAATGTACATCTTAAGTGTGGGGGGGTGAACAACCTAAAAAGGTGCCTAACTTTTTTTCATTATTCTCAAATTTCTGGAATTAGGTACCAAACTTTTTGCATTATTCTCAAAATCCTGAATTTAGTCCTGTTTGAAAGTAATTTCCTCATATTACTAATTAGGATGAAATTTCTGATGATTTATGATTTTTATTGATATATTTTAGATTAAGTCATTGATAATTGTGCATTGATAATTAAATTTGAAGAATACTAGAGAATCAAGCATGATAAGTCTAATTTTCAGAAATTAAAAATTTTCTAGGTCGTCTACCTGAATTTAAATATTACCTTGAAATTTGATATTTACAAGTGTTGAAACCATTTTTTTTGAACGAGTTTTGAAAAATGAGGATCGACTTCAAAAATATGGAAATGGAGTCGCCACCGATCCTTTATTCGAGGTGCGATCGGATCACCTTGAGATGGATTATTTTAATAAAACATTGTGATTTATTAAAACAATAATTTTGGTCTACGAAAACTCGAGAAAACAGGTTCGGGAGTCGATTACGTACGAGGAAGGGTTAGCACCCTCGTAGCACCCAAAATTGGTACCTAATTGATTATTTAATGTCTTAATGCCGAAAATTTGAAAAGATTCTAGATTATGATCCATTTACTTAAGATATACATTTGGACAGTATCATATTGGATGCCAAAGCTTCCTATTTCGAAGAAATAAAATGTCGTACTCAGTAAGTTAGGGCACAACATCTTATATTCTCGAAGTTGGATTTATCCTTCGACATTCAATACTTGTACATTTAAAATAATAAGGATATTCCATTATTTGGGTCAAATGAAAAATCGCAACCCAGTAAGTTAGGGCACTATTTCTCAAAATTCCCAAATATGGAATATTGCCTTTGTTCTTTCGAAATTCTTATCTCGAGATGATAAAATATCACACCCAGCAAGTTAGGGCGCAATGTCTCAAATTCCCGAGAATAAGTTTTATATTTGAAATATTATGCATTTTGATTTAAGCGAGAAAGGATACTCGGTTGTTAGGTCTTAACGAGGAGAATCAGAACTCAGTAAGATAGAGCACGATTTTCTCGAAGCCTCTAAACACGAGCATTGCCTTGTTTAAAAAATTTGAGTAAAAATGATTTTAAAACCAAAATGATATTAAAACACTACATTTTTCATAAGATACAATAGAATACTAATATACAAAGCAAGATATTAATCCATACATCAAATATTACAAATAATGAATCACAAATAATTAACCAATAATTAAGAAATACAAATCACATAATAACAATAATTATAACATACAATTTCTCTATTAATTATTGAAGAAAATGGAGTAATAATAATAATAATAGTAATGAGAATAATAGTAGAAGTAATAGTAAAATAAAATAATTATACTAGTAATAATAATAACAACAATAACAACAACAACAACAACAACAACAATAATAATAATAATAATAATAAAGATAATTAATATTAAAATACACAAAATAATAAATGGATTAAATGAAATAACATAAAGAAATAATCAATGTAAAATTATAGGGATCGAATTGAAATTAAAATAAAATTGCAGGGGTTAAAATATAATGAATAAATAATTAAAAGCATTAAATTGAAATTTAATCGGCAATTTGGGCAAAAATCGGAAATAAAGACAATAGGCATGACTGAATTGCAATGCGCGAATAATATGGGGGATCAAATGGGAAGTATTCCCAACCTCCCAAAACGCGGCATTTTAAGCCTAAATCGAGGATCGATTAGAACACAAAGCGAAATTTGAGAAACAAATTAAAAACAAGGAAAAAGACTGAATTAAAGACGAAAAAAATGCGGAAGAATTGACGCGATAAATAACCCTTTTAACAAAACACGCGGATCCTTCAGTGAGCCAAGTGAGTCGGGTCACGCGTTTTGAGGTTGAAACGATGTCGTTTAGGCGTTTAAAAGCCTGGTGCAAAACGACACCGTTTTTATTCTGTATATAAGGCTATTTTTTCTAAAAAAAATCATTTCTCACCAAAGTTAAAAGAAAACAGAAAAGGGCTTCCCCTTTTCTCTCTGGGGTAACCCAGATTCCGGCCATGGAGACCATCGGAGATAAATGCGCCATGGCCGTACCGTACAGTGGCGGAACCCAAAAGGTATGTTTTTCTTCCCCCCTTTTTTTATATTATACTTTAACACGTATATGTATAGTTTAAAATAAGAATAAAACTTTTATGTATGTATAAACAGTTTAGAATAAAACGAAAGGAAAAGAAAAAATAAAAGAAAATACAATGGACCTTTGCTGATCTTTTCTTTTTATTGATTTCGTCAAAAAAATGTTTTTTATACAGAGATCTGTTCTTTCGATTTTATAGCCGAATATTCAGAAAATAAAGAAAATACAATATTCGTCTTTGCTACTATTATTTGTTGTTTTCTTTGTGCTACTTTTCTCGTGATTACTTGTCCTTTTTACAGTACGACCATCATTTGACGGCGGGGCGACGGCAAGACGGAGTCATTGCTGCGCTTTGGAGGTATGCGTGTGGGGTGCGGTGCAAAAGGTCATTTAGGGTTAGGTTTTTTTGTTTTTGGTTTAGATAATGGGCTGATAGGGTGTAATATCCCGGGTTAGGGGCTGTTTTGTGGTTGCATGATATTGCATGTCTTAGTGTCTTTGTGTTGTTATTTCGGTGTTTTAGGGGCTTAATTGTAGCCTAGGAGTGTGCACTGAGTGAATGGGAAAATTTTGGTTTTTGGGTGTCAAGTCAGGGGAGCTGTTGGAGCTAGGGTATAAGGGTTTTCTTTGGTATTTTATTGCACAAGTGAAGAGGTGGCAGAGTGGCAAGGGAGGAGCTTGGTGTGGCGTCATCCACATGTGAGGGAGGTCGAGTTCAAGCGAGAGTCCCCTTTTTGTCACTTATTTTGGACGGCATAGGAGGGAGGAGTTGTGGGTGATTTAAACTCCACCTTGGACTTGGTCAAGTGGTGACTTGGATGGTGGAGAGCAAAGTGTGGAGGAGGACTTGGTCCACTCATTTCAAATGAGTGAATGGGAGCTTTTGGGGGGATTGTGGCCGAAATTTAGGGGAGTTGGAGGGGGAAGTGACGGCTTAGTGTGGGAGAGGGAAGGCCGAATATGCCTTTGCATCTTTGGTGCATTTTTCGGTCATTTTGGTAAGCTAAAGTCCTCTCTTTTGTCAAAAAAACAAACCAATTTCCTTTGTAGAAATTCTCTCATTGTTGTTCTTTCTTTCATCTATTGGAACCGAAACTCAAGCCTCTAAAAAACATTTCCTTTTCCCATTTCTTCTTTTGTAAACCGAAATTCTTCTTCTCTCAAAAGCAAGCCGAAACTTTCCAAGTAAATTCCTCCATCTTTCCTTCGTGAAGTCAAAGCCTAGTTGCCGAATTTGTTTTATTTTTCTTCAAACTCCTTGATAGCCGAATGTGCTCATTCATCACTTTTTCTTTTTCAATTGTGTAAGCCGAAACCTATATCCCTTCTTCTCACATTTTCTTCCTCTTTCTTTAATTGTACAAAGCCGAAAGTAGGGGTGTTAAGCACTGCCGAACCCTTCTCATCTGTTGGCCGATTCCTTCTCATCTCTTAAACCATTTTCCTCTGTTGTACTTCTGAGTTTTAAGCGGAATACCTCCCTTCTCTTAGTGTTTTGGTTGGCCGAATTCTTTCCTTCTTTTGATCAAGGTGTTGGCCGAATCTATCCCCTCTTCTAGTGGTTGTCTTGGCCGAGTATCAGTGGTGTTTGGAGGCCTTCCTTCCATCGGTTGGAATTGGTAAGTCCTTGGCCGAATGGTCATCTCCTTTCTCTCCTTATACTTTGTCAAGGTTGGTTGATTAAGGGCCGAATATGGTCATCTTTGGAAGGATTCTAATCTCTTTGTTATAGGGTCTTTGGAGTGTGAAAGCAAGCAAGGGAATCGTTATTCTTTTGTTAATCGATTGGTAAGTAGGGGTAAGTACATGGTATTGTTATTATTTCAATCTTTTTAGGTTCGATTAAGGCAAAGGTAACAAAAGATTAACTGTTCATCTTTTATGGTGTAGCCGATTGCTAAGGAGAATCATTGGGTGATTCGGATTTGGTAGGAAACCAAATCATCTTAAAAGGTAAGGGTTCGATATTAACCCCTTTGGTTAATTGTTGATGGCCGAATGTCATAGATGCCTAACCCCTAATGTTTGGCCGATTGTAGGATCTAGTAATCGAGGGACTTAGATCGTTTTCGTTGGATTCTAGACTCGTATTTACCAGGTGTGTAAACTAACACACTTCTGTTTAGTAATATGATTGATAACCTGTGTGATGATTAATGAAACAGTGATGATTGATATGATACCCTAATGGGTATGATTCTAGACTCGGGTAAGTCAGTATTATTATTATGAGTTTACTGATGATCTATATGATACCATGGCTGTGGATATATGTGACATGGGATATGAGATTAGACATATTAGCATGATATGCATGATTATATGATATGCATGATTACATGAGTGTGGTATGTTGATGGGTGATACGGAGTGGAGGGGCAGTTGATATTTTGTCTGACGAGCACCAGTGTTTTGGTAACACACTTTGTGACTTTGGGTCACCAGAGGTTTGGCACCTCCAGAGGTTTGGTACCTCAGCGTCTCGTCCCTGTGGTTAACACCACCGTGGGTTGGCCCCACTTGTGAGATATGGGATTGACGCCAGTGATTTGGTATCACACGATGGGTTGGCCCCATCACCAGATTTGTGACTACGGTCACCAGTGCTTTGGTAGCACATTGTGTCTTTGGGACACAGAGGTTTGGCACCTCATTGCGACTTTTCCACCGTGGTTTGACCACCGTGGGTTGGCCCCACTTGAGATATGGGATCGTCTGCTAGTGATTTGGTATCACACGATGGGTTGGCCCCATCATTGGATTTGTGACTACGGTCACCAGTGCTTTGGTAGCACAATTGTGTCTTTGGGACACCAGTGTTTTGGTAACACATTGTGACTATATGTCACCAGTGGTTTGGTACCACACGGGGTAGAAAAGGCGATATGGATGGTTAGGATCGGGTTGCATTAATTATGTTGCTATGTATGGTGTGTGTTAGCATGTTGTTTCTTCGGGAGCGGGATTTACACACTGAGTCACTCGACTCACCCTCTCCTTTGACATTTCAGGTGACTCGTAGACGCGGACATGGAGCCGGGATGGACTCGGGGTGCACATGCCATGCTTTAACAAAAGTGTTGCTCAGACTATTGAATTTGGGTACTTTAGCTTATTTACTTTACTTGGGTTTTATATTGGATTTGTAAAAGGCCTTTAATTTATGTTTTGTGATGTTTATGTTTTAATTAGATTTTTAATATGCCTTAACAAAACAAGTTGGTATGAATTTTACTAAAACTTGGAAAGATAATGATTTCAAAATTATAACGCAATGTGTTTTTGAACCATACCATCGGGTATCACACTATGTCTTTATAGTAAACAAATTCAAATGATTTTCAAATCAAACTTGTATTACTCCTAAGTCTAAAAAGGTTTAAGTAACACTAAGAAACTATTAAGGTTTAAATGGTTTAAACTCGTTTAACCACACATTCAGTTAAGATTTCAAAATCTCGGGTTTCAAATACACCATCGATTTCAAACAAGTCTACTCAAACCTGTCTTCAAAATACACTGTGTGTTTTCACTCGGCTTTTAAACGAAAAATTTAACCTCCCACAAACATGTTTCCCGTAACATATACCGCATTCGGACGTGGTGTCTTGTCGGGTTTGGGGTGTTACAATTGTAATATCGAGCCAAGTTCAAAGGCTCATTTGTGGGCTGAGGCCCAAAATGTTTTCAAAAGATGTTTTAAGTGTTTTTGGTCTAAATATATGGTTTGAAAGGCATGGCACCGAGTCTCCGGCACCAGTTCGCCCAGGTAAGTACCCCGGACTATTCTTTGTGAATTGATTGGATGTGATATGATTTGATAAATAGCAATAGTATGCTACTTTAGAGATTGAAACTGATAGGATTTTGTGAACTCGCGAGAACAAATCCTCTTTAATATTCATAAGACTTGCTTTTAAACAAGTGGAATAAACACTGATGCATAAAATTCTTTAATCAGATACGTAGAAAGATTAGTCATGAGCACTCGAGGCGGACGTGGTCGTAACACTCGTGGTAGAGGTAGGGGTAGGATGGCAGTTTCTGAGCCCGTAGGATCTGGGCAGGGTTCAGAAAATGAGATACCGGTTCCGCCACCAGCTGGAGGTGGTGAGTTCCAAGATCAGACCGGGGATGATGCAGTGTCACAGGCGATGCTGCGAGTGTTGGAAAGGGTAGCTGGAGCAGGTGGTGGTGCAGGAGTCAGGAAATCTGTTCCTGAGCGACTTCGGGCAAATGGGGCCGAATTCTTCCGATGTGTATCGGTGTTGCTCCAGCCTTCTTGAATCTTGTTTGGAGGCAACCGAGCGGATCATGGACGATCTGGACTCGCTTGGTGAAGAAGAGAAGCCGAAGGGCATCGACGCTTCTCGGGATGAGTCATATCGGTGGTGGCTCACGGTTCGAGACGAGTGTGGCGCAGAGGATCTAACATGGGATTATTTCGTGGTGCATATCAAAAGAAGTACATCGGAGCTAGTTATGTTGACTCCCAACGGAAGGCATTTACGAGGCTTGTTCTGGGGAGTAAATCCATTGCGAAGTACGAGGTGAGTTTCTGGCCGAGTAGGTATGCCGGGGGCATTGTGGCCACCGAGCATGAGAGGTGTGTTCGTTTCGAGGATGGTGCGAGGCGACTTGAGGTCTGGCGATTGCTCCTCGCCGGGGCGCGAGTTTCTTTGTCTTAGTTGAGAAGGCTAAGGTAGCCGAGGGTGTTAAGGAGTCGGTGAGGCGGGGTATGGACCGAAATAGACATAAAAGGAGCTTTGGGTCTTACGGATCGCCCGGTAATCCGCGAGAAGAGGGCGCACCGAGTGGGCGAATCATCTGCTAGGTTTGTTGATGCTAGGCGAGGACCGCTTGCAGTCTGTCGGTGTGGGAAATCTCATTGGGGTGGTTCTTTGGACTGGAGGTAAAGGGTGCTTCGAGTGTGGTTCTCTCGGATCATCGCATAAGGGACCGCCCGCGTAGGTTGGCAGATTCGATCGAGAGTCGTGGAATGTCGGTTCAGAGGCAATGGACCGCCACCGCAGAGAGGGCGTGGTAATGGCGAGAGGTGGTAATGGTTCAGTCGGGGCCGTGGAGCACCGGCAGAGGTGCGAGTAGCTCGATGCTAGACACTGGCTTGGTGTATCTTCGCGAGGCGCCGAGAGGAGGCGGCGACGCACCGGACGTCATAACCCGTACGTTTTGATTTTTGGTTCTCCTTATCTCGCTTTAATTGATGTGGGTTCTACGCACTCTTATGTTGCCGTGATAGTATAGTAGAGACAATGGATTTAGACTCGAGATATCTTCTAGGCGGATGACCGTGATTAGCCCTCTAGGTCACTTTGTAGTAGTAGATAAACTGTTTAGAGGGTACCCTTAGAACTCCAAGGGGTAGTGTTTTCGATCCGATCGATGGAGCTGCTGCGTTGGGGAGTTCGATCCGATTCTTGGGATGGATTGGTTGGTCAAGTATCGGCGAGGTTGGATTGCGCGCCAAGCGCATGGTTCTTAAGACGGTTGAGGGTGATGAGGTGGCTATGATAGGTAATAGGAGGGATTACTTATCAAATGTGGTATCCGCTCAAGGCGGAGAAGATGGTCGGGAAGGGAGGTGTGAAGCGTATGTAGTTCATGTGTATGCCTTGGAGGCTAAGGAGTTCTGCGGTTGAGAAGGTTCGCATTGTTAAGGAATTTCTTGATGTTTTTCCCGATGAGCTTCCGGGTTTGCCGCCGATCGCGAGGTGGAGTTCGGGATTGATCTATTACCCGAATCGCGCCGGTGTCTATTGCTCCGTATAGGATGGCACCAAAGGAATTGGTGGAGCTTAAGGCTCGAGATCCGGAGTTATTGGATCGAGGTTTTATTAGGCCAAGTGTTTCGCCGTGGGCGTGCTGCGGTACTCTTTGTCAAGAAGAAAGATGGCTCGATGCGGATGTGTATAGACTACCGCCTTGATTGAACAAGTGGCGATTAAAAACAAGTATCCGTTGCCGCGGATAGATGACTTGTTTGATCGGTGAAGGGTGCCGCGGTATTTTCAAGATCGACTTGAGATCCAGGTATCATCGATTGAAGGTTAAAGAGGCGGATATCCATAAAACAAGCGTTTGGACTCGGTATGGGCACTACGAATTTCGGGTAATGCCATTCGGGTTGACTAACGCACGCAAGCAGCGTTATGGACATGATGAATAGGGTGTTTCAGCAATATCCGGATCGGCTTTGTCGTGGTTTTCATAGACGACATCTTGGTGTACTCAAGGACAGAGGAAGAGCATGATAAGCATTTGCGAGTGGTGTTGCAGATTTTGAGGAAAAGCAAACTCTATGCTAAGTTTAGTAAGTGCGAGTTCGCTTAGAGAAGTGACTTTCTTGGGTCATGTAGTGTCGGGTGAGGGGATTCGAGTAGATCCTCGTAAGGTTGAGGCGATTTTGGATTGGAAGCCGCCTAGGTCGATGGTGAGATCGGAGTTTTCTGGTTTGGCCGGATACTACCGAAGGTTTGTTGAGGGTTTCGTTGATAGCAATACCGATGACCAAGTTCTTTGAGGAAAGAAATTTCGTTTGTATGGGTGAGAAACAGCAGGAAAGCTTCGATAAGTTAAAGAAGATCTTGACCGAGGCTCGGTTCTAATTCAACTCGAGGGTGGTAAGGAATACACGTGTCATTGCGATGCATCACATACGGGATTGGGTTGTGTGTTGATGCAAGAAGGTAAGGTTGTGGCTTACGCTTCTCGGCAGTGAGGCCACATGAGGTCAACTATCCGGACGCATACGATTTGGAGCTAGCGGTGTAGTCTTCGCCTTAAAGATTTGGAGGCACTACTTGTATGGAGAGAGGTCGATAGTCTACACGGATCACAAGAGTCAAGTATCTTCCGACTCAGAAGGATTTGAATTTGAGGCAGCGTAGATGGGTTGAGTTGCTGAAAGATTACGACTGTTCGATTGAGTATCATCCGGGCAAGGCTAACGTGGTGGCAGACGCGTTGAGCCGCAAGGTTGTTTCGGACTTAAGAGCGATGTTTGCCCACTTGAGCTTGTATGACGATGGGAGTATTCTGGTAGAGTTGCAGGTTAAGCCTACTTGGGTTGAGCAGATCAGAGACAAACAGTTATTGGATGAGGGTTCTGAGTGCGCGAAGGTTGCAGTGCAGGACGGTGGTTTGGATGGTTACAGCCTGTCTAGTGACGAGGTTCTGTGTTTTTAGGGTAAGGCTTGTATGCCTAAAGATGTTGAGTCGAGGCGAAGATTCTTCGGGGACGCACATATAGATCCTCATGCTATGCATCCCGGAGGTAGCAAGATGTATAGGGATCTTAGAGAGCGATTTTGGTGGCCTGGCTTGAAGAAGGAGGTGTGAGTTTGTTGGGAAGTGTTTGACTTGTCGTGCAGTCAAGGTTGAACATCGATTGCCGTCAAGGGTTTGCTTTCACTGTGAAGATTCCTCGATGGAAGTGGGAAAGGATAACCATGGATTTCGTCGGTGGGTTACCGCTACGCCAAGCAAGAAAGATTCAGTTTGGGTAGTGGTGGATCGTGACTAAATCACTCACTTTATTCCGGTGAGGTTGACTACTCACTTGAAGCTAAGCGGTTGTATGTGTCGAGATAGTGAGGTTGCACGGCGTGCGGTTTCGATAATCTCGGATAGGGATCCCGATTCACGTCAAGGTTCGGAAAGCACCGCATCGGGCTCGGGTACTCGTTTGGATTTTAGCACGGCTTTTCACCCGCATGATCGGCGGGCAATCGAAAAGGTCATTCGGATCTTAGAGGATATCTTTGAGAGGTTGTATCCTCGGATTTCGTGGGTAGTTGGGAGGAGTTTCTACCATTAGTGAGTTTGCCTACAACAACGATTATCAAGCGAGCATCAAGATGGCACCGTATGAAGCGTTGTATGGTAGGAAGTGTCACTCACCTACGTGTTGGGCGGAGTTAGGTGAACGTCCGTTGTTGGGACCCGAGTTGGTTTTCGAGACCGAAGACAAGGTTGTCGATTCGGTCTCGATTGAAGGAAGCCGGACCGGCGAAGTCTTGGCGCCGATCTTAAGCGAAGAGATATAGAGTTTCTTTGTGGGGATCGAGTTTTCTGAAGGTCTCACCTTGGAAAAAGGTGTTGAGGTTCGGAAGGAAAGGTAAGCTAAGTCCGAGGTTCATTGGGCCGTATAAGGTATTGAGGCGAGTAGGACCAGATGGCGTATCGGTGGAGTTGCCAGTGAGCTTAGTCGATCCATGACGTTTTCACGCTTCGATGCTCGCGCTTATCGATCGATCCGTCACATGTGGTAGCGGTGGAAGAGATCGAGGTAAATCCAGACTTGACTATGGAAGAAGAACACATGCGCATTCTAGATCGAGATGTGAAGGTTCTGCGTAGGAAGTCTGTGCCTTTGGTTAAGGTACTTTGGCGGAATCATGGCGTGGAAGAAGCCACGTGGGAACCCGAGGATACGATGAGACAAAGCCAGCACCGCAACTCTTTTGACTGTAATTTCGTGGTCGAAATTATTTTAAAGGGGTAGAACTGTAATATCCGGGTTAGGGGGCTGTTTTGTGGTTGCATGATATTGCATGTCTTAGTGTCTTTGTGTTGTTATTTCGGTGTTTTAGGGGCTTAATTGTAGCCTAGGAGTGTGCCTGAGTGAATGGGAAAATTTTGGTTTTGGGTGTCAAGTCAGGGATTTGTTGGAGCTAGGGTATAAGGGTTTTCTTTGGTATTTTATTGCACAAGTGAAGAGTGGCAGAGTGGCAAGGAGGAGCTTGGTGTGGCGTCATCCACATGTGAGGGAGGTCCAGAGTTCAAGCAGCAGAGTCCCCTTTTTGTCACTTATTTTGGACGGCATAGGAGGGAGGAGTTGTGGGTGATTTAAACTCCACCTTGGACTTGGTCAAGTGGTGACTTGGATGGTGGAGAGCAAAGTGTGGAGGAGGACTTGGTCCACTCATTTCAAATGAGTGAATGGGAGCTTTGGGGGATTGTGGCGAAATTTAGGGAGTTGGAGGGGGAAGTGACGGCTTAGTGTGGAGAGGGAAGGCCGAATATGCCTTTGCATCTTTGGTGCATTTTTCGGTCATTTTGGTAAGCTAAAGTCCTCTCTTTTTGTCAAAAAAACAAACCAATTTCCTTTGTAGAAATTCTCTCATTGTTGTTCTTTCTTTCATCTATTGGAACCGAAACTCAAGCCTCTAAAAACATTTCCTTTTCCCATTTCTTCTTTTGTAAACCAGAAATTCTTCTTCTCTCAAAAGCAAGCCGAAACTTTCCAAGTAAATTCCTCCATCTTTCCTTCGTGAAGTCAAAGCCTAGTTGCCGAATTTGTTTTATTTTTCTTCAAACTCCTTGATAGCCGAATGTGCTCATTCATCACTTTTTCTTTTCAATTGTGTGTCAGAAACCTATATCCCTTCTTCTCACATTTTCTTCCTCTTTCTTTAATTGTACAAAGCCGAAAGTAGGGGTGTTAAGCACTCAAGCCGAACCCTTCTCATCTGTTGGCGATTCCTTCTCATCTCTTAAACCATTTTCCTCTGTTGTACTTACGAGTTTTAAGCGGAATACCTCCCTTCTCTTAGTGTTTTGGTTGGCGAATTCTTTCCTTCTTTTGATCAAGGTGTTGGCGAATCTATCCCCTCTTCTAGTGGTTGTCTTGGCCGAGTATCAGTGGTGTTTGGAGGCCTTCCTTCCATCGGTTGGAATTGGTAAGTCCTTGGCCGAATGGTCATCTCCTTTCTCTCCTTATACTTTGTCAAGGTTGGTTGATTAAGGGCGAATATGGTCATCTTTGGAAGGATTCTAATCTCTTTGTTATAGGGTCTTTGGAGTGTGAAAGCAAGCAAGGGAATCGTTATTCTTTTGTTAATCGATTGGTAAGTAGGGGTAAGTACATGGTATTGTTATTATTTCAATCTTTTAGGTTCGATTAAGGCAAAGGTAACAAAAGATTAACTGTTCATCTTTTATGGTGTAGCCGATTGCTAAGGAGAATCATTGGGTGATTCGGATTTGGTAGGAAACCAAATCATCTTAAAAGGTAAGGGTTCGATATTAACCCCTTTGGTTAATTGTTGATGGCCGAATGTCATAGATGCCTAACCCTAACGTTTGGCCGATTGTAGGATCTAGTAATCGAGGGACTTAGATCGTTTTCGTTGGATTCTAGACTCGTATTTACTGTGTGTGTAAACTAACACATCGCATTTAGTAATATGATTGATAACTTTGTGTGATGATTAATGAAACAGTTGATGATTGATATGATACCCTAATGGGTATGATTCTAGACTCGGGTAAGTCAGTATTATTATTATGAGTTTACTGATGATCTATATGATACCATGGCTGTGGATATATGTGACATGGGATATGAGATTAGACATATTAGCATGATATGCATGATTATATGATATGCATGATTACATGAGTGTGGTATGTTGATGGGTGATACGAGTGGAGGGAGCAGTGATATTTTGTGCTGACGAGCACCAGTGTTTTGGTAACACACTTTGTGACTTTGGGTCACGGAGGTTTGGCACCTCCAGAGGTTTGGTACCTCAGCGTCTCGTCCCTGTGGTTAACACCACCGTGGGTTGGCCCCACTTGTGAGATATGGGATTGACGCCAGTGATTTGGTATCACACGATGGGTTGGCCCCATCACCAGATTTGTGACTACGGTCACCAGTGCTTTGGTAGCACATTGTGTCTTTGGGACACCAGAGGTTTGGCACCTCATTGCGACTTTTCCCTGTGGTTTGACCACCGTGGGTTGGCCCCACTTGAGATATGGGATCGTCTGCTAGTGATTTGGTATCACACGATGGGTTGGCCCCATCATTGGATTTGTGACTACGGTCACCAGTGCTTTGGTAGCACAATTGTGTCTTTGGGACACCAGTGGTTGGGTACCACATTGACGGATATTGTGTCTTTGGGACACCAGTGTTTTGGTAACACATTGTGACTATATGTCACCAGTGGTTTGGTACCACACGGGGTAGAAAAGGCGATATGGATGGTTAGGATCGGGTTGCATTAATTATGTTGCTATGTATGGTGTGTGTTAGCATGTTGTTTCTTCGGGAGCGGGATTTACACACTCTGAGTCACTCGACTCACCCTCTCCTTTGACATTTCGGGTGACTCGTGAGACGCGGACATGGAGCGGGATGGACTCGGGGTGCACATGCCATGCTTTAACAAAAGTGTTGCTCAGACTATTGAATTTGGGTACTTTAGCTTATTTACTTTACTTGGGTTTTATATTGGATTTGTAAAAGGCCTTTAATTTATGTTTTGTGATGTTTATGTTTTAATTAGATTTTTAATATGCCTTAACAAAACAAGTTGGTATGAATTTTACTAAAACTTGGAAAGGTAATGATTTCAAAATTATAACGCAATGTGTTTTTGAACCATACCATCGGGTATCACACTATGTCTTTATAGTAAACAAATTCAAATGATTTTCAAATCAAACTTGTATTACTCCTAAGTCTAAAAAGGTTTAAGTAACACTAAGAAACTATTAAGGTTTAAATGGTTTAAACTCGTTTAACCACACATTCTGGTTAAGATTTCAAAATCTCCGGGTTTCAAATACACCATCTGATTTCAAACAAGTCTACTCAAACTGTCTTCAAAATACACTGTGTTTTCACTCGGCTTTTAAACGAAAAATTTAACCTCCCACAAACATGTTTCCCCGTAACATACCAGATTCGGACGTGGTGTCTTGTCCGGGTTTGGGGTGTTACATAGGGGTATTTGGGTCTGTTGTTGGGTTTATTAATTTCTGGGCCAATGTTTAATGGACTGTTGTTTTATTTATTTTTTTGTTTTAATTGGTATGGGCTCGGGTTTAATGGTTTGTAAAGAAACTGTGAAAAGGACTGTTTATTAACCGTTTATGGACTTTTATTATTGATTGGTTTTTTTAATATTTTTGTTTGGTTTTAATAGGCTTCAAATGGGCCGGGCGAAAATTGGGTCTTACAACAAGGTTGATATCAAAAATACCCATAATTTTTGTGAGTTTTTGAGCCTTATAGAGCATAAATTCTTTTTCTTGCTCACTTTATTGATTATGAGTGTGTCAACATTGATTTGTTATTCTAGAACTTGCATCGATTATACATGTCGAGACCACACTTTTGATTTGATACACAGAGATGATAAAGGCACCTAGGTTTTAACCCACTTACTCCATAAAAAAGCCTACCTTCATAATTAACCCCTAGTGAACCCCTTTTGATCCTAACAACCCTTTTTATTGACATAACCGCTAATATTAACCCACAACCCTTTGTTTTTGTTATCACCATTCCTTCTAACTACCCCTATATCGAGATTTGATCTGATTAGTTGCCTAATTATGAATTTTAGTAATTTATCCTTTATTATGTATTTAGTTTGTTCTTAAAAAAATGAAGTATATTCATTATTAGTTATGTGATTAAATGAGCTTATACATTTATTTAAATTCCAAATATCGAAGAAGAAGCTCGTATTATTAGTATTATTAGTTTTCAATTGATGTAATTATTATTAGTTCATTAGTTCTTAGTTAGGTAATTTTTCAATTCAATCTCGATTCTAACCCTCTAATTCAGCCTTACTCCACACCTTAACACTAGCCCCGTTACAACCCTAACAAAGACCTTTTGATTTGTGTTTCATCTCATATTTCAATGGTGGAGATTTTATTTTCATGCAAGCCTATGGGATTAACTCTTCATGTTTGACTTTTGAGTGCCTAAATTTTGAACCTTAAACACTTTGAGTGATTTGAGTGAATCTTTAGTGAGGATGTCAATCCTTGACAATTTCAAATCAGAGGTAATTATTTAGATGAAGGGAAACACCTATGTTTTGTGCTACAAAATATAAGGCTTATAGTGTTTGAATTTTTAGGACACTTTGAGTTAAATTATCCATGTATAAATTATCCCTGAATTGTGATGAGACACTATCAATGACTATTATGAATTATAGAAAGTTCGTTTTAATTGTAAGTTGAGAATTATGCTTGAGGACAAGAAAAAGCTTAAGTGTGGGGGTATTTGATAAACCAAAATAGTAACATATTCTAGGCCCACATTTAGTATGCTTTTGGATGAATTATCCTTTGATTTATGTAAAAAGGTGCTCTTAATCCTTTCTTTTCATGTCTTATACTCATGAAAGCACCCAAGGACAAAAAGAACGAGAAACGGCCTCAAAACGGACCAAAACGAGCTAATGAGGAAATCGACACGGCCTAGACTTGGACCCACACGGCCGTGCCAAGTCAATCATCTAAAACACGGTCTAACCCCGACCCACACGGCCGTGTCTCATTAAAGAAATCTGAACACGGCCTGACCACGATTCACACGGGCGTGCGCCATGGCCGTGCCTCTGCCGTGGAGAAGAGCAATTTCATTCGGGAAAGGATACTTAGGGAGAAAGAAACGTATTTCAAAAGCCTATAAATACACCATAAGTATGACCTAAGAGGGGGAGCCCAAAGTCATCGTCTAGGGGCGTCGTGCTAGGCCAGAGAAGGCATATTTGTGGGGATTCACTCAGGGATAGCCAGTTGATCCATCTCAAGAAGCCAGAATTATACTCAAGACGGAGGATCTCCTCTTCAATTCCTTCAGGGGGTTTTAGGATTTCTTATGTTTTGTTTTATCTTTTCTCTTGAGATGTTTTCCTTTATTGTCATGAACTAAACCCTTGGATGCAGAAGAGATGAAACCTATGATGAATATTGTTATTGTTTTCTGAATTATATGATAAATACTTAGTTTATTCTTAATTATGTGAGCTTAATCCAAATTTAATGTGCTTAGGTGGAGGAGGAATAGACCCTGCCTAATAGTAGATCCAACATAATTAAGCGGAGTTGATCGCACGCCTAGAGATAGGGTGACGAGATTTTGCCGGATTAGGGTGAAACCTAATATGGGAATCCATAGATCGATTTACTGCTATTCTAGGGGGTTATTATAAGAGAACGAGAGTTCCACTAATTAACCTAGGGTTTATAACATCCTGAATTTTTGGGCCTATGCATTTAATGGGTGAATATGTGTAATGAGTTAATTTGAGCATTAGGGGTCCAAATTGGGCTCAGGATTGGGCTGAAGCCTTAGTTAAATTTTTGTTTGGGCACTATAGGGTTTAAAAGGTGGTATCTGAGTTTAAAATATCAAAATGGGCTTGTAGCCCAGTGGCAAAATGGCGCCACTAAGGGGGAAGGGAGTTGGCGTCAATAGGCAAGGGGAGAGGCCCAATTTGTGGCCGTTTGGAGCCCATGTTTTTGGGCCAAATTCGACACTTATAAGGAGGAGTAGGTTGGACGACAACAAGGCTATTATTTAGGGGATTTTATTATTTAATATGTGGATAATTACAGCTGATAAAGGAGGGAAGAGTTAGAGATAATTAAGCCTCTTTTGGATGGGTGTTTTGATAGGGATAAGGGATAGGATGAGGATCTATCAGAAGGCTAGTGTTGGTAGAAAATCAAACACAGAGAGAGGGGAAAAATCGGTTGAGTATAGGCTAAAGGTGTGCCAAAATTTCTATAAATAGGGGATAGCTCATCAATTTTGGCATTTGAACCCTACCATTTTCTTCTCTTCTGTGTGCAAAAATCCTCGTCTCCTCTACAATTTCTTTTCTTTAATTACTTCAAAAGCCGAAACCTCTCCCTTCACTCTCTTTTCCATTCTTTTCCTCTTGTGCTAATTTCTCTAAAAAGCCAAATTCTCCCTACCCATTTGTTCATCTCTTCTTCCATTCATTAAGAACCGAAACCCTTTGAAGCCTTATCAGTTGACGAAATCCTTTCCATTCTTTTTCTTCCTAGCCGAAATCTCTAAGGCTCTTTTGTTTTCTTTCCCTAAGCCAAAACTGAAACTCCTCACTCAGTTCTTCTAAAAGCCGAAAACGCATCAGCCTTTTTGTTCATCTTTTTCAGGATTTTCTTAAAAGCCGAAATTCCTAGATCTCTAATCTTCTACGCTTCGATCTTCTTCTGTGATTGCCGAATCTTCCTACAAGGGGTAGCCGAAATCTTCTGAAGTGGTAAGTGTCGATTATGTTATTCTTTCAATCTTTTTCGGCTTTTGGAGACCATAGCCGAATGGCTAGATGGTTGACTAACCTCGTATTATCTTTCATGGGCGGCATTCCGGGATTTGAAGGAGATCCAATCGCCTAGGTTTCTAAATCAGTAGCACACAAATTATACTACTTCCAGGATTTAATCGATCTAAGTAAGGAGATCTGTTAATCTAAAAGTATAGATTCGGGTAAACACTAACCCTTGGCCGAATATAGGAGAGGCCTTATATTTGCGTTTTTGGCTTTTGAGCAAAGTTGTAGAGCAGAGGGCGATGAGATCCGATTAGCGAGGGTATCGACATAGAGGGTAGTCTTACGCGATTAATCAGTGTGTAACACTCTCACACCATTTAGATTGCTTGATTAGTATGCATACAAACTGTTATATTTTGTATATTCATTAAATGCCGAAATATCTGGCATGGTCTGTTGAAAACCCGAAAAGGGTAAAGGCGAATCACCAAGTTAGTGATCTCTGTCATTCTAAAGTGAATGTTTTGTTGAGATGATTTGTTTTATATGTGTGTCAATTTCTATGTATGCATGGGGTTGGGTGATTGATGAAAGGGAAGTGTTGCATTGTAGTGGCTTTTGCCATGATCATTGTAGTGGCTAATGCCATGATCTGTTGTAGTGGCTAATGCCATGATCTGTTGTATTGGCTTATGCCATGATCTGTTGTAGTGGCTATTGCCATGATCTGACGATGAGCACCTATCTGCTGCGTGACTGCCATCGATGGTGTGTAGCGGCATGGGTTTGTAACACCCCAAACCCGGCCCACAAGCCCTGACCGGATCTAGTATGTCACTACGGAAAAACGGTTGAAAATTTGTTTTGACTTAAAATAAAACTTTAGAATCTGTGATCTTTTGGAAACCATGTCCAATTAAAATCTATTAAATAATATAAGCTTGATATAAAATATCCGAATTAAAACTTTATTATAAGTTATTATAATATAAATCATTTGTAAAAATATTTCTAAGTAAACATAAACTTCAACAACCATAAATAGAGTACTTTAAATCAAAAGTGGCCCTTATTACATCAAATAAATTCCCAAAATACGGATAATATAAAAATCATTATTAATTAACTAAACAAGTAAAACATCTACTTGCATGAAAATGCGTGCATGCATGGCCACCTTTGTATCCACTCCAACCCGGTCCATTAATCACGACTCACTGCGATGTTTAAAAGTTGGGTGAGTCACACTGATTCAGTGTGTAATTAACCACTTTGAAATCCACCCACATGCTAACCACATAATAACCCATGCATCGGATATCAATATGTCATATTCGGATCATATCACATTCTCAGGCTTGGCCCATACACATAACATTTATCAAGTAAGGTAATTAGCCACATACCCTCCACATACCGGGCTTAGCCCATTTCTCATTTAAGTCCACATTCACATGTGTTCACATACCACAATTATGCAATAATGAATCCCGACCCAAGCCTAAGGTCCATCCTCTACACACCCCCTTATCCAGCCTACCACACACCAGGGGGTTATTAAATCACCCTCTCCTTTTAACTCCACAAAGGCATTCAATGCCATCCACGTGCAATTAAGCACAACAATCCACAACGCGACCTCAGTCAGCGCCAATCCACGATGTAGCCGTAGCTAACACCAAAACCACGATGGGACACATAGTCACTCATCAATCCACGATATGGCACATAGCCGATATCAATCACGATGAGGCACACAGCCACTCATCAACCACGTACTCGAAGTACACCCGTACCTTCTTTCATAGCCCACCCATGCACATGCAACATAAAATACAGTCATGATAATGCATGCACATGTTTATTCATAATCAAGGCATACTCACACATATACAAATCAATAGTCACATCTCAAATGTGGGTTGAACTAACTGGTCATAAATCATACCCTTTAAGGGTATCTATATCACACTTATCACTGCACTTGTTAGTAAACATATTACACATGCAATTATCGTATAAATCTCGGAAATAGTAGGCTAGCTACACACCTTATAACCTGAAGCTCTAGACCCTCGATCCTGACGCTATCGCTAAGCGAGACTACGCTATCCGCCTATAGTTTTCCCCGCCTTGCCCACACCACGGTGGCCAATCCCGAACGGGCCGAGCAGCTCTTTTCTTAAACTTCGGGATAGGGACTTTCCCTTGTCCTCCTTGGACCGGTATTGGCCTCCATCAAAACGCTTAATCGAGATAAACTGGTTAAACCCCGAGTTATAAGTCTAAACACCGAACTAATTTAAATATTTCTTACCAAAATATCTTGAATCCGGTTACTCCTCCAACCCCGTCGAAATCCTAAAATAGTACCACATTAGATTCGGCTTTGACTTAAAGACATAACCTAAAGACATAATATTTTGAAACCCTTGGCTGAATACCTACCACTTCCTTACCTTGATGAATCGAACCTAAAAGCCCCTTTATCGCTCCTCCACTGGCTATACACAAAAGAAACACGATATTAAGGGCCTAAGAATATTCGGCCAACAAAGAGATTAACACCAAGGCCATTCGACCAACCCAAACAACTCGAGGGTTAACACTTGGAACCCGAGACCTTACCTATCGCCCCTTGAACACAAGCCACCACACGTTAAGTGCTCCCGCTTCACTTCCCTACGATGCGATCATCAAAATCCATAACAATAGCCTTGGCTTTGCACACTAAAAAGAATAGACTACTATAATAAATCCTTACCACCTCTTACCGATCAACAGAGAAAGAAGGCTACGCTTGATTGCTTTCCAAGTCCCGGAGACCCTATAATAAAATGGTTCCAAAACAATCGATTAACACACTTCCAAACCAATGCCGAAATCAACTCTTACCTTTGTAAAAGTCGACGGAGAACAGAGAGCAGAACATAAGGCATTCGGCCTTGAACACCAACCTTCCTCTAAAAACCCGATTGAAGAAAAAGAGAAGAGACCACCCTTGCTTGAAACTTCCAACCAACACTAAATAAAAGGAAGAAGAGGGTTCGGCCAAAGTGAACAAGTGAAAAGGAGGGTCGTTATTGGTGTTGGTAGAGTATGGAAAGAAAATAAATGATGAAGGTTTAGAAGTAAAGGGCTAAAATTCGGCTAAAGGAAGAGCACACCCCCATTTATAGAATTCGGCCACTCCTCCCACATGAAGCAACCAAGATTCGGCCATCACTCATGGCCACTAATTCAAACCAATTTGAATTAGCCAAATCCCTTACTTTACTCCTCCCAATCCATTCAAATAAATAAAAAAATAAAAGCCCAACTGCTTCCCATGTTATTCGAACCCCCTCCCCTTGGCACTCCCTTTGCACATAGTGCCCAAGCCACTTTGCCAATTCATTTCTTGTGTCCTAAACTCCACAAAATTCTTTTAAGGCCTTCTTACCCAGATTTCCCCTTTTACACTTAAATCCAAATTTTTTCCAAAGCATTCCCTTATAATTTAAAGTTCCCGAAACCCTTAAAACATGTCCAAACATACTCCAAGCCTACTATCACTCGAATTATGCACGAACGCATAACCCCTAAACCAGGGTGTTACAGGGTTGATTGTAGAAATCCCCAATGGTGTGAATGGCAGGTACGGGTGGTGTGTAGCGGATGGAAACCTAGGATTGGGTTGGGCTTTGCATATTATCTATTATATTATACTCTGTTATCTATTCTGTGGGGCTAAGGCCCAATCTGATGGTGCACGAGGGTTGCACACTGAGTCTCGCGACTCACCCTATTATTTAACATCATTCAGGTAGCACCTAGTGCATCGGACCAGGTTGGAGAGGAGCGCAAGGTGGCCATGCGAGGGATTATTGTGATTCAGCAAAAGACTTTACTAGTTTAATTATTTTTAATATTTTTAATTAGTTGGTTTATATTTTATTGTAATAAGGCCACCGGTTGTTTTAATTCTTTTATGTTTTCTTTTGGGTTTTCGGGTTTTTGGACATCTAAAATCCTACGTAAAAGGTTAAACTAAGGCATGTCTTTCAAACGATAAAAATCAAAGGAAAATTCCAGTTTTATATTCATTAAGGCATTAAATAAAATTTATTTCTTTTACAATTTATCAACCTATTAAGTTTTTCCCGTATAAACGAAAAAACTATGTTTTTAAAACAAAACAAAACGCGACATGTTTTATAAAGTCTTCTTAGTGACATGCCAGATCCGGTCGTAGTGTTTGGGCCGGGTTTGGGGTGTTACAGGGTTAGACGTTATTCGCCTCGAGAGAGGGTTTAATATACGTTAGGGAGTCTTACGGATCAAACTAAGTGAATAAATCGTATGGTTCAGTGTTAGATAACAAGTGAAGTCTAGGTGGATTCTTCCTAGGGTATCGTCTAAATCAACTGAGTTTTTCCCAAGTTATTTTCCAAATTCATTCTTCTTTGCCTTAGAGTCTTTATCTTAGTAGTTAATTAATTTAGATTAATAAACAACTTCACTTATTTTAGGCTAAATAATAAAAAGAAAGTTAGTATTAGTACTTTTAGTTCCTTTGGGTTCGATAATCCGGTCTTGCCTAAGCTATACTACTGTTCGATAGGTGCACTTGCCTCAATCGTTGTCAGAGTTAGTTTCCAGGTTCGATCATTCTTTTTATAAATTTTAAAGCTCTGATTCACAGCGATCACCCGCGCCACTCATGGCTGCTAGTCAAATAATCCCGGGTGTCCGTAGGGTTATCCCGAGCACCACTCATGGCCGTTAGTTATGTTAGAGTTCGAAGGCTGAGAGCAAACAAAGCATAAAAAATATAATCAAAAAAATAAAACCATGACATTTGAGTCTCATACTCGTTTCAACTTGCTTATCATTCCAGCTAAAATATTAATTAATGAGATGTGATAGTCTGCTACCTTGACATTCTAACCTTTTCTCATTTAAAATTAATAACTCTTAATATATAATTCTAAATCGAGCACTGTTTTCTTTAAATGAAACTAGACTTCTGTACGTTTATAGAGATATAAGGCTCACTTCCTATTTTATCTTATGAAATTTTTGGTGATTTTTCAAAATCACTGCTAAATCTATTTTATAAAAATTCTGCTGCCAGATTTTTATGACCTTTCAACACTAAAAAATTCATATCTTTTAAAATACAAATAAAAATTGATCTCTATTTGTTCTAAACAAAACTATACTAACTCACGGTTACAATGATGTATAGATAACTTCTTAATTATTTTTAAAGAATTTATGATGAATTTTTAAACTTACTGTTCATGTAATAATTTGTTTCTGGCAGATTTCACAACTAAGTTTTTATCTTCATTTTAAATCATCCAAACATGATTTCCACTCAAAGAAATATAACATGCATGCATTATCACACAACCATCATATTTATGACTTATCAAGAAGTATAGGAGAGTTAGAGGGTACCACCTTGATGGAAGAACACCGACAAAGTTTCTTGCCTAGTTCTCTACCACTTTGCCTTTACCCTTAGCTTTAAAAGATTCACCACCCTCTTTAACTAATAAACATGTAACACATAAGATTTCCCACACAAAAAAAAGAGTTGATAGGATGCAAAAATACATGCTTTAAATAAATAAATAAATAATATATGAGAAGATGGGTAGAGACTTCCTCAAACTCAAACCCTCCCAAACACCCAAAAACCTCCACTTTCATCCTTGATGAACATATATATATTTTCCATGGAACTTTAAAAAAAAAGCTAGATCAAGACCCTTACCTTCTTTGAGATTTGGAGGATGAAAAATGGTGAGAACTCACTCAAATCTCTCTCCCTCTACACGGCTTGCTAAGGGAAATAGATGGAAAGAAGAAAAAAAATAAAGAAATGTAAAAAGAAAAAAAATAGGGTGATTATAATATAGGGAAAAATGGGGGGCAAATCCACTTTATCCCATACCTCAATCTGCCAAACCATCTTTTCCCATTAATTTGGAGAAGACTTTTATTCAAAAATGGTAAAATCATCATATTAGCCATCCATCTTCCCCTACTTCACACAAGCTTCCCAACATCCTTAATTTCTTATAAAAAGGTCTAAAATTCACCCAAATTAATTCCAACAAAACCCAATCCCAAAATAAATTTATCCATCGGTAACCCAGGTCAACGCTCGAACGTTGACTCGATAATTTAGGGCCGTTACAAACACCTTCAGGGGTATCACGACTTCGGGGGCTCGGTATCATGACGTTGGCTCGGTGTTGCGACATCCGTCCTTCAGTATCAAGACTCCCACAATAATAATCTTTCTTGTTAATTTTTCGTTAAAGTTTTGCATCCTTAAGGTGAAAAGTCTGCGTGTTGCAACTTCAATGGCATTAGTTTCGTGACACCCACTCTTAATGATATTTTTCTCGAGGTTAGGCTATTATCATCTCTCTACACAAACTTAATCACATCGTGAAGTTCCCTATGGCACCGTTTGGCCAATTTGGGTCTCAAAATGGGTAAAACTCAACAAAAATGTCTATTAAGGTTTGAAACTAAAAAACAATAAAAACATATAAAAGACACGTAAATTGCTTGAGAATAAGCTTCCCGAGTGTATTGGAGAACCTAATTTGATGTATCAAATTATGACATATCAAATTACTGGGACTCTAGCCTTGGATCTCTTAACTGATGACACAATCCCTTTTGTCAAGCTACCCGTTGATATGGAGGCCCCACGAGGATTTCCCTAACCCCTAATAGTAGGAGCAAACCTTTGAGTGGTAGCAAGAGAATTAACATCATTTCTTGGACAATCTTGAACAAAATGGTCTAATGACCCATAATGGAAGCACGTCTCGTCTTTTTCCAACACTCGCCCATATGCCTTTTTCTGCACAACTAACACATGTCAGATGATTGTCAGCCACCATTGATACACTTCCTCTTTCATGAGAGAAACTATACATGTGAGACACTTATGCAGAGAACACTCGAGTTGTTGCAATATTTGATTCATCGATTCAAGCCAAGCTTCAGCTATCGAGGGATCAACTCCTTTTAATCTTTTAAACTTGGTGGCATCATACTTCCGTAGTTCTTTTATCGAAGCTCGCTGAATTCCAGGCATTGGTGCAACTTGTGGAATGGCTCCTACCACTCTCTGAAGGGCTTCCGCTATAATGAAGGGTAAGTTTTGGAGTAAACCAAAAATACCTTAGGTGTGACTATGTCTGAGGAGGGATAGATTGGTCTCGATGACTGAAGCAATGTAGGCTCTAGCAGAATAGATTGAAATGGTTTGTGAAGAAATCAAACCTCAAACAACTGAGGTTATGGATGTGGCGGTTTCATGTGAGATACACGATAGGATGAAAAATTAGGTTTGAGCCTGGTATAATTCTATTTTGTATGCTTTTGATGATGAGTCCTATGATTTTTATTTGGAATTACCAAGGATGCGAAAATCCTAGATTTTACCAAATTGTGAAGGAATATGTTAGAGAATTTGAGATTAACATTATTTTTTTATTGAAAACTTGGGTAAGAAAGAGTAAGGTAGATTCGACCATTGCTCAAATTGGGTTTAGTTTCTCCCATCAAGTAAAAGCGAAAGGCTTTGTAGGTGGCCTTTGGGCTTTATAGAATGATTGTATTGAAATAGATGTTATTTATAATCATTTCTAGTTTATTCATATGGGTGTTAAGGTGATTAGTTTTGGAAACTTTTTAATATGATTGTTGTTTATAGGAGTCCGAAGCCGGCTAAAAGAAAGGATTTGTGGTGTTACTTTAATGTGATTGCCGAGAGTATAAATGTGCCATAGGTTATTGAAGGGGATTGGAATGTAGTTCTAAGTCCTGATGAGTGTAGTGGGGTTATAGCTTCCAATCGTAATATCTGTCAAAGTTTTAAGGAGTGTATTTTAAACAATAATTTATGACATATGGGATTCACAAGTCCTTAATTCACTTGGACTAAAGGGGAGGTGTTTGAAAGACTAGATAGAACAATATGTAATTTTGATTGGGCTTTGGCGTTTCCAAAATTTGTAGTTCAACACCTTCATCGTCTAAAATCTGGCCACAGACCGTTGTTAATAAAGCTCGGTAGTGAGCCTAGAAAAAAGATGCAAAGACCATTTCATTTTTTCGTCAGATGGCTTTCTCATGAATCATTTAAGAGTTTTGTAAAAACAAGCCAGAATGATAAGGGGAATATAAAAAATACCATTAGCGGCTTTACGGAATCGATTAAAAAGTGGAACAGGGATGTCTTTAGACACATTATAAGGAGAAAAAAGCAAATTAGTGCAAGGCTTAGAGGGATTCAAGAGGCACTGGACTTTCAGCTAACTAGGAACTTGAGGAAGTTAGAATTAAAACTTAGAATGGAGTTGGAAACAATATTATATTTGGAAGAGCTTTTGTGGAAGCAAAAATCGAGATGCAAATGGGTGATCAATGGTGATAGAAACACAAAGTATTCTCATTCTCGTACTATGAGTCGTTGATTGTGCCATGGCATACGAATGCTGAGCAGAGAATTAGCACAAAATATCATTAATTAAAGCGGCTTGACTGAAAGTGGACATGTTAGTTGTAATATTTTAAAATGTTATAATGGAACACTTAGAGCATTCCAAGGATCGAACACAAGAGAGATCGATCAATAAGGTGAATGAAAATGATAATGCATGCAATTAAAAAGTCTAGCTAGCTAATTACTAAGTACTATATTATGACAATTCATGATTCAAGTTTAATTATACTACACTACACCTTGAAGGACTAAATTGAACAATAGTCAGAAGTACACAAATATCAATTCAATGAGATAAAGTGGTTGGTTGATATCCATGTTGCTAATTAATTCTTGGATTAGGTATCTAAATTTCTCAAAGTCCAAATTGGTCCAATTTTACCTTTCGGTCACCATTTTACCCAATTAGATGATTTATTTTGATTTATCTCTCGACCTCACTAAACTAAATTAGGAAAATCAAATTGGTTCGCAATAGGATCTCCTCGCGGTCTCATGTATCTAAATGTTCACTCAGAGACGCCAATTATAAGTTTTGAAGTCTATTTGATTTAGTCTAATTTTTACAATTTAGTCTTTGATCCAAAAATTAACCATGCAACATTTGATCGCTGTAAATCAGAGTTTTAAAATTTATAAAAGAATGATCGAACCTGGAAACTAACTCTGAAAACGATTGAGGCAAGTGCACCTATCGAACAGTAGTATAGTTTAGGCAAGACCGGATTATCGAACCCAAAGGAACTAAAAGTACTAATACTAACTTTCTTTTTATTATTTAGCCTAAAATAAGTGAAGTTGTTTATTAATCTAAATTAATTAACTACTAAACTAAAGACTCTAAGACAAAGAATAATGAATTTTGGAAAATAACTTGGGAAAACTCAGTCGACTCAAGCGATACCCTTAGGAAGAATCCACCTAGACTTCACTTGTTATCTAACCTTGAACCATATGATTTATTTACTTAGTTTGATCCGTAAGACTCCCTAACGTATATTAAACCCTATCTCGAGGCGAATAATGTCTAACCCTAGGTTAATTAGTGGAACTCTCGTTCTCTTATAATAACCCCTAGAATAGCGAAGAAATCGATATATGGATTCCCATATTAGGTTTCACCCTAATCTGGCAAAATCTCGTCACCCTATCTCTAGGCGTGCGATCAACTCCGCTTAATTATGTTGGATCTACTCTTAGGCAGGGTCTATTCCTCCTCCACCTAAGCACATTATATTTGGATTAAGCTCACATAATTAAGAACAAACTAAGTTATTATCATATAATTAAAAGAATCAAATAACAAGATTCATCATAGGTTTCATCCCCTTCGGGTATCCGAAGGTTTAGTTCATAACAATAAAGGAAAACATCTAAAGAGAAAAGATAAAACAAAACATAAGAAATCCCTAAAACCCCTTGAAGGAATTGAAGATGAGATCCTCCGTCTTGAGAATAACTCTGGCTTCTCGAGATGGATCAACTGGCTATCCCTGAGTGAATCCCCACAAATCTGCCTTCTCTGGCCTAGCACGACGCCCCTAGACGATGGCTTTGGGCTCCCCCTTTCAGGTCATACTTAGGGTGTATTTATAGGCTTTTGAAATATGTTTCTTTCTCCCTAAGTATCCTTTCCCGAATGAAATTGCTCTTTTCCACGGTAGAGGCACGGCCATGGCACACGCCCGTGTAAATCGTGGACAGGACGTGTTTGGACTTATTTAATGAAGCAAGGCCGTGTGAATCGAGGGAAGACTGTGTTCTAGATGATCAGTGAGGCACGATCGTGTTATCTTTGGTCCAGGCCGTGTCGATTTCATGCTTTGGCCCATTTGTCCCATTTTAAGCCCGTTTTGCGTTCTTTTCATCCCCTGGTGCTTTCCTGAGTATATATCATGAAAAGAAAGGATTAAGAGCACCAAATTACATAAAATAAGGGATAATTCATCCAAAAGCATACTAAATGTAGGCCTAAAATATGTTACTATTTCAGTTTATCTAATACCCCACACTTAAGCTTTTGCTTGTCCTCAAGCAAAATTCTCAACTTACAATTAAAACGAACTTCCTATAATTCATAATAGTCATTGATAGTGTTTCATCCTAATTCAGGGATAATTTATACATGGATAATTCAACTCAAAGAGTCCTAAAAATTTAAACATTACAAGTCATAGATTCTGTAGCATAAAACATAGGTGTTTCCCTTCATCTAAATAATTACCTCTGATTCAAAATCGACAAGGATTGACATCCTCACAAAAGATTCACTCAAATCACTCAAAGTGTTTAAGGTTCAAAATTTAGGCACTCAAAAGTCAAACATGAAGAGTTAATCCCATAGGCTTGCATGAAAATCAAATCTCCACCACTGAAATATGAGATGAAACACAAATAAAAAGGTCTTTGTTAGGGTTGTAACGGGGCTAGGGTTAAGGTGTGGAGTAAGGCTGAATTAGAGGGTTAGAATCGAGATTGAATCGACAAATTACCTAACTAAGAACTAATGAACTAATAATAATTACATCAATTAAAAACTAATAGTACTTAATAATACGAGCTTCTTTTTTCGGTATTTGGAATTTAAATGTATAAGCTCGTTTAATCACATAACTAATAATGAATAATGGATATACTTCGTTTTTTTTAAGAACAATCATAAATACATAATAAAAGATAAATTACTGAAATAAAAACATAGTTAGGCTATTAATCAAATCAAATCTCGATATAAGGGTAGTTAAAAAGGAATGGTGATAACAAAAACAAAGGGGTTCTGGGTTAATATTAGCGGTTATGTCAATAAATAGGGTTGTTAGGATTAAAAGGGGTTCATTAGGGGTTAATTGTGAAGGTAGGCTTTTTAATGGAGTTAGTGGGTTAGATCCTAGGTGCCTTTATCATCTCTGTGTATCAAATCAAAAAGTGTGGTCTCGACATGTATAATCGATGCAAGTTCTAGAATAACAAATCAGTGTTGACATACTCATAATCAATAAAGTGAGCAAGAAAAAGAATATATGCTCTATAAGGCTCAAAAACTCACAAAAATTATGGGTATTTTGATGTCAACCTCGTAAAATTCAAACTTCAAAGTAATATTTAAACTCAGTTTGACAACCTAGAAAATTTTTAATTTCTGAAAAATAGACTTATGATGCTTGATTCTCTAGTATTCTTAGAATTTAATTATCAATGCACAATTATCAATGACTTAATCTAAAACATATCAATAAAAATCATAAATCATCAGAAATTTCATCCTAATTAGTAATATGAGTAATTTACTTTCAAACAAGACTAAATTCAGGGATTTGAGAATAATGCAAAATGTTTGGTACCTAATTTTAGAAATTTGAGAATAATGAAAAAAGTTAGGCACCTTTTTAGGTTGTTCACCCCCCACACTTAAGATGTACATTGCCCTCAATGTACAAAGATAGATAATATCATTATAAAATCATAAGATATGGGAAGAAGTGAAACTCCCTGAATTTTCGGATGGCTCCTTGAGAGGAGATTGTGCCTTTGGTGGTGGTGATGGGCCGTCTGGATGATGAACCTGCGCTAGATGAAGAAATTGGGAGGCTCGTGGAGAGTTAGCCAGGACATCTAGAGTAATATTAAAACTATACTAATAATGTAATTAAAGACAAGAAAGATAAAGAGAAGGAGACTAAGAAGAAAACTAAAATTAAAAGAAAAGATGAATGGACTGGGAGGTCCTTATTGTTGGGTGTGATTTCTAAGGCTGAGGTTATGGTGGTGGTGGTGGCGTGATTCCCAAGCAGCCTTTAGAACCTAAAATCAAGAAACTAAGATAAAATAAACTAAATTAAGCATAAGAGTGTTAAAGAGAAGGAAAATAAATGAGAAGATAAAAATAAAAGAACAGATAATTGGTCTCAAAGACCATTGGCTTGTTGTTTGGATGAAGCTGCCGACATGAACTCAGGTGAATCGGTCTCCTTTTGAGAAGATTGGCCTTTTACGCTTCTTTGCCATGGATATGATTTTGTTTTAGATCAAGAGTCTGAGGACTTATTAGGAAAAGGAAAAAGAAACAAAAAGGGAGAAAAGAAAGGAAGGAAGGAAGAAGAAGAAGAGTAGGTAAGGAGAGAAAGGAGAGGGGCATGGTATTTAAATAGAATCTCAAGTCTGGCAATTTACCACGCCCATGGGTTGAGGGTGTCTCGATTCACACGGCCGCATCGCACGGCCGTGTCACAGGGTGTGTTGATTCTCTACGTTTGTTTTCGAGTCGACCATGGTTGGAAGACACGGGCGTGTTCTGCCCGTGGTGGCAAGTCAGTAGCTTCGCACGGTCGTAAGGCACGGGCGTGTTCTTCCCGTGGTTGGAAAGTCAGTAGCTTCACACGGTTATGGGGCACGGGCGTGCCCCTTTGTCAGTGCCCGTGGTGTAGTGGTTGGATCCGTGACGTCGAAAAGTGGTTGGAATTGATTCGCACGACCTCTGCTATGTCAATACGAGGATTTTTATGGTCCACACGGCCACGGCCACGGCCGTGTGTAAGGCCGTTTGTCCTGGAATTCTGTACCCCTTGTTAGTTTATAACTAAGTGTTCAGAAAGAAAAGAAGAAAAGAAAAATAAATTTAAAGCAAAATGTGAGAATAAATTATGTTAGTGCTCGGGTTGCCTCCCGAGAAGCACTAGTTTATAGTCTTAAGCTAGACTCTCCTCTCGTTCGCTTTGTCAGGGTGGTTTGAGGAGTTGGAAGTCCTTCCTCATGCTATCATTTGCGTCTTCGTGAAAAAATTTAAGTCGAGATGTGTTTATAGTAAAAGTACCAAAAATAGGATTACTTACCTCGACTGTTTCGTGTGGGAAAACACTGGTTACCCTAAAAGATATTTCCTTGTTTGTGCTAGGGTCCGGAGGAGATATTCGAGGATCTGCCAGATCTAACAGTACCTGGTCCCCTATTTTGAAGTGGTTTGTTGTTCCTATTAGCTCTTTTGGGGGCTCCTTCGATTTTATCTTGTGTGGTTCCGGTTCTTCGTTGTGTATCCCTAATTTCTCCTTGAAGTGTTGATAAACCGTAAAAGTAACATATTCTAAGCCCACATTTAGTATGCTTTTGGATGATTTAAGCCTCAATTTATGTAAAAAGGTGGTCTTAATCCTTTCTTTTCATGTCTTATACTCAGGAAAGCACCCGATGATGAAAAGAACGAGAAACGGGCTTAAAACGGACCAAGTTGGGCCAAGCCACGAAATCAGCACGGCCTAGACTTCAAGCCACACGGCCGTGCCACCATTCCTACTAGAACACGGCCTTACCACGACTTACACGGCCGTGCCTCATTCAACAGTTTCAGACACGGCCTGGCCGTGATTTACACGGGCGTATGCCATGGCCGTGCCTCTGTCGTGGAGAAGAGCAATTTCATTCGGGAAAGGATACTTAGGGAGAAAGAAACATGTTTCAAGAGCCTATAAATACACCCTAGGTACCAGCTGAAAGGGCGGCGAAAAGTTAGGCTAAAAAGCAAAGACGAAAAGGTCTGATTTGTGGGAATCACTCGAAGATAGCCAGTTGATCCATCTTAAGAATCCGGAATTCTACTCAAGACGGAGGATCTCCTTTTCAATTCCTTCAGGGGGTTTTAGGGATTTCTTATGTTTTGTGTTATCTTTTCTCTTGAGATGTTTACCTTTATTATTATGAACTAAACATTCGGATACCCGAAGGGGATGAAACCTATGATGAATCTTGTTATTTGATTTTTGAATTATATGATAATAACTTAGTTTGTTCTTAATTGTGTGAACTTAATCCAAATCTAATGTGCTTAGGTGGAGGAGGAATAGACCCTGCCTAAGAGTAGATCCAACATAATTAAGAGGAGTTCATCGCACGCCTAGAGATAAGATGACGAGATTTTGCCGGATTAGGGTGAAACCTAATATGGGAGTCCACATATCAATTTACTGCTATTCTAGGGGGTTATTATAAGCTAACGAGAGTTCCACTAATTAACCTAGGGTTAGACGTTATTCGCCTCGAGAGAGGGTTTAATATACGTTAGGGAGTCTCACGGATCAAACTAAGTAAATAAATCATATGGTTCAAGGTTAAATAACAAGTGAAGTCTAGGTGGATTTTTCCTAAGGGTATCGCTTGAGTCAACTGAGTTTTTCCAAAAGTTATTTCCCGAATTCATTCTTTTTGTCTTTGCGTCTTAGCCTAGTAAGTAGACTAGTTTTAATTTAACAACCATCACTTTATATTAAGGCTAAATAATAAAAAGACGGTGAGTATTAGTACTTTTAGTTCCTTTGGGTTTGATAATCCGGTCTTGCCTAAGCTATACTACTGTTCGATAAGTGCACTTGCCTCAATCATTGTCAGAGTTAGTTTCCAGGTTCGATCTTTCTTTTATAAATTTTAAAACTCTGATTTACAGCGATCAAGTTTTTGGCGCCGTTGCCGGGGAACTAAAATATTAAGAAAGCTCTATTTTTATTACTTTAGCCATTTTTTTTAGTTTTTGCAATTTATTTTTATTTTTTGCAATTTATTTTTTTTACTTTGCTAAATTTTCTTTTATTTTCTTTTGTCAGGAAAATTTTAGTTTATAGAGGAGATGGCAGTGAATAACTATCAGTGGCAAGTTATGAGGACAAAGCCAACGAAAGCAGCCGATATCTACAACCTCGACCCAACAACCAGGCTATCAAACCAGTTAGAAATGTTACATAAAAAATTTGATGGTTTATACGGTTCCTTGCAGGCACATCCAGTTATGCAGTGTGAAACAAGTGAAGGCGCGGCGAATCCTGAGTACCCACCCTACGGATATGGCATGGAGAACGAACAAGTCCACTACATGGGTAACTATTCTAGACCACAAAAGAATTTTTATGATAACACTTATAATGCAGGTTGGAGGTACCATCCCAATTTCTCGTGGGATGATCAAAGTAGCCAAAGGCCGGAACTTCCTCCAAACTTTCAACAACCACCTTACCAACAGGAAGAGGAGTCGAACCTTGAAGATATGCTGACAAAATTCATGGCGACTCTGAGATAACCGTCTCCAAAAAATGAGACAACACTTAATGACCAACAAGCATCGATCAAAGGGATCGAGAGCCAAGTTGAGGAACTTACTGAGTCAGTTGGGGAACTTACTAAGTCAGTTATACAACTTGCTAAGCTGATCTCAGAACTACCACAAGGAAGCTTACCAAGCAATACTAAAACTAACCCGAGTGAGCAAAATCAAGCCATTTACGATAGTGAAGGGTTAGACGAACTAAACTCAAGGGAAGAACCTGTGGTAAGTGAAGGTAAGGTTGAAGTGTGCCATGATATACCAAAATCAGAAATTACAGAGTACCAACCTCGTATGCCATATCCCGATGCAATAAAGAAAGACCACACAGAGGAAGAAGTCGGTGAACTCACACTTCGTGTAGACGATGAAAAAATCACACTTCAAGCTCTTGACTCAGCTAGGACATCGAGTAATAAAGGTACGAACGTTAATTCTATTGATAACCATTTGGTTTAACCTTCTTTACAGGAAGCATCACGAAATCACCTAGCTGAGCTAGATCTTAGACCTCATACCCATAAAGAAATAATTCATGAAGAACTAAGGCTTCAGGTCGATGAATTAGACAAGTGGAAAACACACTTTAAAGAGAAACTAGGAATACACGAAGTGAAACCAAAGGAAACCCTAGACGAGCTGATAGGAACAACAAATCACTTCAAAATAGGGGATCAGGTATTGTTGAATAAGGAAGACCCTCGAATAACCAATTCAGACCTCAAGACAAACGAAGAAATCACTTTTGAGGTACTTAATGTCTTCCTATAGGGCACAGTCAAGGTAAGCAATCCTAAATTCAACACTTTTGAGGTAAACATTACTCGACTTAAACTTTATATCCACAACCGAATTGATCGCATGAGAAAGGATTTTCACCTCCTCAAACCACCTTGACCATACGAATGAGAGGTAAAGTCTAGCTTAAGACTATAAACGAGCGCTTCTTGGGAGGCAACCCGAGCACTAACCCTATTAATTTTTACATTTTTTATTTTACTTTTATTTTTCATTTTAGCACCTAACCATAAACTAACCAAAGTACAGATTTCCATGCTCACACGGCCTTACACACGGCCGTGGCCGTGGCCGTGTGGAAGTCAGAAGGACAAACCACGGATGTGCTAGTAACCGTGCATGACAATGAATGATTTCTTTTCCCAACACGGGCTGCAATAAAAAGCCACACCCGTGCCGACTTCCCGTGTGAGGTTACTAACTTATTGAGCACGGGCGAGACACGGCTGTGCCCTACAACCGTGCGAGGTTACTGACTTGACGAGCACGGGTTAAACACGCCCGTTCTAAAGGACCGTGAGAAGAATACACAGGCGTGCTACACGAGACCCACGGCGTAGTGGTAAAACACCTAAACGCGCCCAAAATTCAAAATCACGAAAAACACGGACTGATTAAACTCGAACAAGGGCGTGGACCGTATCACTATTTAAATATTTACTTTTATTTCTATTTTTATTTTCATTTTTATTTTTATTTTTATTTTCATTTTATTTTTATTTCCTTTCTTTTATTCTCTTTATTATTTTCTTCTTGTTATTCATTCCATTTAGATTTAGCTTAGGATACAAAAGAAATTAGGATGGCTGCTTCGAGGACTCAACCAGTTCGAGACGCTTCCCCACGCTCACCTCCAATCCTATCTGGTTTCCTTTCATTGGCTTCATCCAAAATTCAGGAAGTTTCCCTTCTCTCCCCATCTTACGATTTTATGATTATTTTGATATTATCTACCTTTGTACATTGAGGACAATGTACATCTTAAGTGTGGGGGGTTAACTATAGTATTATTTGAAAATCCCTGAATTATGCCTTGTCTTAAAGTAAGTTTCTCATATTATGATTAGAATGAAATTTCTGATGATTTATGATTTTTATTGATATGTTTTAGATTAAGTCATTGATAATTGTGCATTAATAATTAAATTCTAAGAATACTAGAGAATCAGGCATGATAAGTCTATTTTTCAAGAATTAAATTTTTTTTAGGATGTCTACTTGAATTTAAATATTACTTTGAAGTTTGAAATTTACGAGGTTGACATCAAAATACCCATAATTTTTGTGAGTTTTTGAGCCTTATAGAGCATATATTATTTTTCTTGCTCATTATTGATTATGAGTATGTCAACACTGATTTGTTATTCTAGAACTTGCATCGATTATACATGTCGAGACCACATTTTTTTATTTGATACACAGAGATGATAAAGGCACCTAGGATCTAACCCACTTACTCCATTAAAAGCCTACCTTCACAAATTAACCCCTAGTGAACCCCTTTTAATCCTAACAACCCTTTTTATTGACATAACCACTAATATTAACCCAGAACCCCTTTGTTTTTGTTATCACCATTCTTTCTAACTACCCCTATATCAAGATTTGATCTGATTAGTTGCCTAATTATGAATTCTAGTAATTTATCCTTTATTATGTATTTAGTTTGTTCTTAAAAAAAACCAAAAGTATATTCATTATTCATTATTAGTTGTGATTAAATGAGCTTATATGCTTGAATCCCAGATATCAAAGAAGAAGCTCGTAGTGTTAGCATTATTAGTTTTCAATTGATGTAATTATTATTAGTCATTAGCTCTTAGTTAGGAAATTTGTCAATTCAATCTCGATTCTAACCCTCTAATTCAGCCTTACTCCACACCTTAACCCTAGCCCCATTACAACCCTAACAAAGACCTTTTGATTTGTGTTTCATCTCATATTTCAGTGGTGGAGATTTGATTTTCATGCAAGCCTATGGGATTAACTCTTCATGTTTGACTTTTGAGTGCCTAAATTTTGAACCTTAAACACTTTGAGTGATTTGAGCGAATCTTTTGTGAGGATGTCAATCCTTGTCGATTTCGAATCAGAGGTAATTATTTAGATAAGGGAAAACCTATGTTTTATGCTACAGAATCTATGACTTATACTGTTTGAATTTTTAGGACACTTTGAATTGGATTATCCATGTATAAATTATCTATGAATTAGGATGAGACACTATCAATGATTATTATGAATTGAGGAAAGTTCATTTTAATTGTAAGTTGAGAATTTTGCTTGAGGACAAGCAAAAGCTTAAGTGTGGGGGTATTTGATAAACCGTAAAAGTAACATATTCTAAGCCCACATTTAGTATGCTTTTGGATGATTTAAGCCCCAATTTATGTAAAAAGGTGCTCTTAATCCTTTCTTTTCATGTCTTATACTCAGGAAAGCACCCAATGACGAAAAGAACGAGAAACAGGCTTAAAACGGACCAAGTTGGGCCAAGCCACGAAATCAGCACGGCCTGGACTTCAAGCCACACGGCCGTGAAACCATTCCTACTAGAACACGGCCTTACCACGACTTACACGATCGTGGCTCATTCAACAATTTCAGACACGGCCTGGCCGCAATTTACACGGACGTGTGCCATGGTCGTGCCTCTGCCGTGGAGAAGAGCAATTTCATTCGGGAAAGGATACTTAGGGAGAAAGAAACGTGTTTCAAGAGCCTATAAATACACCCTAAGTACCAGCTGAAAGGGCGGCAAAAAGCTAGGCTAAAAACCCAAGTCGAAAAGGTCAGATTTGTGGGAATCACTCGAAGATAGCCAGTTGATCCATCTCAAGAAGCCGGAATTCTACTCAAGACGGAGGATCTCCTTTTCAATTCCTTCAGGGGGTTTTAGGGATTTCTTATGTTTTGTGTTATCTTTTCTCTTGAGATGTTTTCCTTTATTGTTATGAACTAAACCTTGAGATACCAGAAGAGATGAAACCTATGATGAATCTTGTTATTTGATTTTTGAATTATATGATAATAACTTAGTTTGTTCTTAATTGTGTGAACTTAATCCAAATCTAATGTGCTTAGGTGGAGGAGGAATAGACCACCACTAAGAGTAGATCCAACATAATTAAGCGTAGTTGATCGCACGCCTAGAGATAGGATGACGAGATTTTGCCTCGGATTAGGGTGAAACCTAATATGGGAGTCCACAGATCAATTCTCATCGCTATTCTAGGGGTTATTATAAGCGAACGAGAGTTCCACTAATTAACCTAAGGTTAGGCGTTATTTGCCTCGAGAGAGGGTTTAATATACGTTAGGGAGTCTCACGGATCAAACTAAGTAAATAAATCATATGGTTCAAGGTTAAATAACAAGTGAAGTCTAGGTGGATTTTTCCTAAGGGTATCGCTTGAGTCAACTGAGTTTTTCCAAAAGTTATTTCCTGAATTCATCCTTTTTGTCTTTGCGACTTAGCCTAGTAAGTAGATTAGTTTTAATTTAACAACCATCACTTTATATTAAGGCTAAATAATAAAAAGACGGTGAGTATTAGTACTTTTAGTTCCTTTGGGTTCGATAATCCAGTCTTGCCTAAGCTATACTACTGTTCGATAGGTGCACTTACCTCAATCGTTGTCAGAGTTAGTTTCCAGGTTCGATCATTCTTTTATAAATTTTAAAACTCTGATTTACAGCGATCAAGTGTGTCTTCCACTCGTCTAGATCATCGAACTGAATCCCTCGATCTTCATGAGTTATTTCTTTGTTGGCATGGGGTTTAGGATCGGTTCGATTGTATTCTTTGGTGGTGCTTCACGAAAATAAGGGTTAATCGAATGGTTATCAGTAGAATTTACGTTCTCACCTTGATTACTCGATGTTCTAGCTGAGTCGAGAGCCTTGATGGTGACTGTCTCATTACCTACACAAAGTATGAGTTCTCCTCCATCAACATCAATTTTAGTCCTGGCAGTCGCTAAAAAGGGTCTTCTTAAGATTAGGGGGATCGAATTATCCTCATCCATGTCTAAGACAACAAAGTCTACTGGGAAAACGAATCTGTCAATTTTCACAAGAACATCTTCGATAATACCCCTAGGAATTCTAACAATTTTATCAGCTAATTGAATGCTCATCCTAGTTTGTTTGGGTTTCCCTAGACCTAATTATTTAAACAATTTATAAGGCATGACATTTATGCTTGCCCCTAAATCAGCTAACGCATTATCAATAGTTAGTCTACCAATTAAACATGGAATTGTAAAACTCCCTGGATCTTTTAGCTTTTGTGGTAGTCTATTCTGTAACATTGCTGAGCACACTACGTTTAATTCCACATGTGGATCTTCGTCTAACTTGCGCTTATTCGTCAAGAGATGTTTTAAAAATTTCCTCGAGTCCGGCATCTGTGAAAGAGCTTCAAGTAGCGGTAAGTTAATATGTAATTTCTTTAAAAGTTTAAGAAACTTACCGAACTGTTCCTCTGTATCGTCTCTTGTTAACGCTTCATGATATGGTATGCGAGGTTGGTACTCCTTGATTACCGGTTTTGGCTTGTCTTGTGGTACCTCAACTTTACCTTCTTCTACCTCGTTTCCTTGTGTTGGACTGGGTTCGCCTACTTCTTCGCTTTCTTGAGCTGTTATGGCTTGGATTTACTCCTTTGGATTAATTTCAGTATTACTCGGTAGACGCCCTTGCGGTCGTTCGGATAATAGCTTTGCAATTTCTCTGACTGACTGGGTAATTTCCCCGATTGCCTTTGTAAGTCCTCCAACTTGGTTCTCGATCTTTTTGATCGATGTTTGTTGGGTGTCGAGTGTTAACTCAGTTTTTTGGAGACGGGCTTCTGTGGATGCTATGAATTTGTTCAACGTCTCTTCAAGATTCGGCTTCTTTTCCTGTGGATAGGGTTGATTTTGGAGATTTTGAGGAGGTTGTTGTCTTTGATTTCCTTGATTTCCTTGTCCTCCCCACGAAAAATTTGGGTTGTTCCTCCAACCTGGATTATAAATATTACCATATGGGTTATTATTAGATCTGAAATTGTTACCTATATAGTTCATTTGTTCGCTCTCTGTGCCCGGTTGGTAGGGTGGGTACTCAGGATTCGCCACAGTTCCACTTGTGTCGCACTGCATGACTGGATGTACCTGTGAAGAACACAAACTATCAATCTTCTTATTCATCAACTCTAACTGATTTGATAGCATGGTTACTGCGTCGAGGTTGTAAACTCCTTTTGTTTTGTTGGCCTTGTTCTTGTAACTTGCCATCGATAGTTATTCAATGACATCTCTTCTATAAATTCGTAGGCTGCTTCAGGAGTTCTATTATTCAGGGTTCCACTGGCGGTCGAGTCGATTAGTTATCTCGTTGAGGGGTTTACACCGTTATAGAAAATCTAGACTTGGAGCCACAAGGGTAAACCATGGTGCGGACACCTTCTCAAGAGATCCTTATACCTCTCCCATGCATCGTATAATGTCTCTAAATCCATCTGCACAAAGGAAGGTATATCATTACGTAATTTGGCAATTTTAGCCGGTGGGAAATATTTTAATAAATTTTTTTGGTCATTTGTTCCCATGTAGTGATTAACCCTCGTGGTAACGAGTTTAACCACTGTTTAGCTTTATTCTTTAATGAAAAGGGAAATAACCGAAGTCGTATGGCATCATCAGAAACGCCATTTATCTTGAAGGTATCACAAGATTTCTAGAAAATTAGCTATATGAGCGTTTGGATCTTAAATCCTGTAAACCATCAAATTGAACAAGCTGTTGAATCATTTGTATAGTGTTAGGCTTTAATTCAAAATTATTAGCGACTATAGCGAGCCTAACAATACTAGATTCGACTCTGTTAAATGTGGTTTAGCATAATCAAACATAGTACGAGGAGCATTATTTTCTTCCACATCTTTTGGTGGAAGATTATTTTAAATCCATCCCTTCAAAGTAGGATTGGATCTATCTTCTCGCTCTCCTTGGTAATTTAGGGCTCGCCTAATTTCTCTCTGCGATTTCTTGTTTGTAGCTTCAATATCACCGCCAGTATTCTAAAAGTCCTCTTGGGTTCCTTCTAGTCATAAACTAGAGGTATCTCATGAGAAAAGAAAGAAAGAGAATTTAGCAAAAATAAAAATAAATTGCGAAAAAGAAAAATAAAAAAAATAATGGCTAAAGTAATAAAAATAGAGCGTTCTTAATATTTTAGTTCCTAAGAACATGGCGCCAAAAACTTGATCATTTGTAAATCGAGTTTTAAAATTTATAAAAGAATGATCGAACACGAAACTAACTCGACAACGATTGAGGCAAGTGCACCTATCGAACAGTAGTATAGTTTAGGCAAGACCGGATTATCAAACCCAAAGGAACTAAAAGTACTAATACTAACTTTCTTTTAATTATTTAGCCTAAAATAAGTGAAGTTGTTTATTAATCTAAATTAATTAGCTACTAAACTAAAGACTCTAAGATAAAGAAGAATGAATTTTGGAAAATAACTTGGGAAAACTCAGTCGACTCAAGCGATACCCTTAGGAAGAATCCACCTAGACTTCACTTGTTATCTAACCTTGAACCATATGATTTATTTACTTAGTTTGATCCGTAAGACTCCCTAACGTATATTAAACCCTCTCTCGAGGCGACTAACGTCTAACCCTAGGTTAATTAGTGGAACTCTCGTTCTCTTATAATAACCCTCTAGAATAGCAGTAAATCGATCTATGGATTCCCATATTAGGTTTCTCCCTAATCCGGCAAAATCTCGTCACCCTATCTCTAGGCGTACGATCAACTCCGCTTAATTATGTTGGATCTACTCTTAGGCAGGGTCTATTCCTCCTCCACCTAAGCACATTAGATTTGGATTAAGCTCACATAATTAAGAACAAACTAAGTTATTATCATATAATTCAAATAATCAAATAACAAGATTCATCATAGGTTTTATCCCCTTCGGGTATCCGAAGGTTTAGTTCATAATAATAAAGGAAAACATCTAAAGAGAAAAGATAAAACAAAACATAAGAAACCCCTAAAACCCCCTGAAGGAATTGAAGAGGAGATCCTCCGTCTTGAGTATAACTCTGGCTTCTCGAGATGGATCAACTGGCTATCCCTGAGTGAATCCCCACAAATCTGCCTTCTCTGACCTAGCACGACGCCCCTAGATGATGGCTTTGGGCTCCCCCTTTCAGGTCATACTTAGGGTGTATTTATAGGCTTTTGAAATACGTTTCTTTCTCCCTAAGTATCCTTTCCCGAATGAAATTGCTCTTTTCCATGGCGGAGGCACGGCCATGGCACACACGTGTAAATCGTGGGACGCGCGTGTTCGGATTTCTTTAATGAAGCACGGTAGTGTGAATCGAGGGAAGACCGTGTTCTAGATGATCGGTGAGAACGCGGCCGTGTTATCTTTGGTCCGGCCGTGTCGATTTCATGCTTTGGCCCATTTGTCCCATTTTAAGCCCGTTTTGCGTTCTTTTTATCCCCTGGTGCTTTCCTGAGTATATATCATGAAAAGAAAGGATTAAGAGCACCAAATTACATAAAATAAGGGATAATTCATCCAAAAGCATACTAAATGTGGGCCTAAAATATGTTACTATTTCGGTTTATCAACATTTCAATTAACCAACCATATAAAACTTAGTTCCTAATCATCATCAACATACATATACTAGTTAATTCCATGCTTAAATGATTTATCAAATAACCAATTAAAGAGTCTTTTATATGTTTTTGTTGATTTTTTTTATCTTTAAGCATTAATAAACATTTTTGCTAGTTTTACACCCTTTTGATGCCATGGGAGACCTAATGATGTGATTGAGTTGGTGTAGGGAGACGATAATGGCTCAAACTCGAGGAAAACATCATTTAGAATGGGTATTACAATATTGGTGCCACGGAAGTTGTCACTCGGCTAAGCCACACGGCCGTGTGAATGAAACTACCATAAATATCAAACGCCTGTTGCTTCGTACGAATAATATCCTTATTTACTTGAGAAATGAAATCGACCGTGAACAACAACTAAGAACTGAGTTACAAACTTTATAAGAGAAAAGCATAGTATGCAAAAATATTTATCAAGTGTGAAATCTAACTTCTAATGATAATATCCTTGAAACATGAAATGTCGGCTAAAGGTATGTGTGTTAATCCAAATAAAAAGTTAATAGATTTGATTTGGAAATCTTCGAAGAATGTGTAGGAGAGCACAATTTCTGAGAATGGGTAAGTGTTACAGATGGTTAATTGAGGCTTCGCAGTGATCGCATTACCGTTAATAAAACTATTACAAAAAAACTGCTAGTTTCATCGGGTCAGGAAATGGTTGATAGAGCTTATTGTGAATACTTGTTTGACATGGAATTATGACGATTCTATTCTCAACAGACTGGAGAACTAAACTAGTATATTTTTAGAGAATTTAGGAATTTCAGAAAGACAATTTGAAGTGCTAGCTAAATGAAGAGTTGTACTTTCGAGTTCAGTGTTGATGGCAACAAAAATCTATGTCTTTGTAGCTGTTTGAGGATGCCGAAAGATTCAAAACTAAAATGAGATGAATTTTGTGAAGCTCAAAGTAATACTTATTCGTGTTACCAAGGCAGTATTAGAGTATACAGTTTTGTAACATAGTTGTATTAGTAGTAAATAATAAGAGAAATTTCAAAATATGTTATCAGAAGCCTGTTACGTTAGCAAGTTAAAGCCGAGCATCGAGGTCCATCAAGTTTGTTACAGCTTGTGATGATTCTAGAATGGAAATGAGATCAAGTCATTGTGGACTTTGTATCAGATTTATCGTTAACACCAAAAAGGAAATATGCAATTTGGGTCATTGTTGGCAGACTCACCAAGTCCGCACATATCATTTCGATTAAAGAAAATACTCAATCAAAAAGTTAACTAAATTTTTGCATTGTAACTACTGCCAATTAAGTATTAAATGGTGCTATATAAAGTTTTATACAGTTGTAATTGTAGAACTTAGTTATATTGGTCAGAATAAGAAAACTAGTTGGGACTAATTTGATTAGAGAGACATAAGGTAAAGTCTACATTATCTGAAACTGTTTGAAAGTTGCCTCAGACCGTCAAAAATTATATATCGATCTAAAAAGAAAGGATATTGAATCTCAGAATGATGACATTGTGTTCCTGAAAGTCTCTCCTTGAGAAAAAAGATTCTACAGTTCAGTGAGAGTGTTAGCTTGGGAAGTAAAAGATGTAACACCCCAAGCCCAGCCTAGAAGTTAGGCCCGAATCTGGAATGTCACATTAAAGGCGCACTTCAAAACAATTTACTAGTTAACCATTTAAGGCCCAAAAGCCCAAAACAAAGATTATTTCGAAAACCATATTAACACTTTAATAATTTTATGAAATTTCTCAAGTGGGCAGTTGAAACAATAATAATAATAAACCCAAAATTCAAAGTCAAATAGGAGTTACATGGCCTTATTACAATCCAATGAAAAAAACAAAGTATTTAAACAGAATCATTTGAATAAATTAAAACATTTGAACAACTTGTAGTGTGGCCATCTCAGGAGTCCTCTCCCTCGTCGAGCGCCTATTCAGGATTACAGAAACATTTTAAATTAAGGGTGTGAGTTTTGAAACTCAGTGTGTACAACCCTTGGCAATCAAATCACATACAAATATTCACATTGGGCTAAGCCCTAACAAAATCAGTGGTCTTGGGCCTTAGCCCACAATGACCTCATATCATATCATATCGTATCATTTATAAACAGATAATGCAAAACCCACCCCAAAAATCCATCCGCTAAACACACCATTTCCCTTCCAACCTTATGACTCCTGTGGGGAATTCTAGCTCGACCCACCCCTCCGCTACACACCAAGGGTAGCCCGGTTGCGGTACTACCGACCGTTGCAGCAAAGCTACTAATCATATGTTGGGCTTAAAGCCTTCTGTGGATCCATACCATAAGGCTATGCGATCCCCAAATATTGACACAGAGTCATCAATATATATATGTTAGGCACATAGCCACGGTAAATATGATTGGCACAAAGCCATAATAACATCACAAAGCATTCGGTATTGGCACAAAGCCCATAATTACGGCACAAAGCCTTCGGTATTGGCACAAAGCCCATAATTATGGCACGAAGCCCATATTAATGGCACACAGCCCTCGGTAACATTATCGGTGCAGCATGGCTGCTCGGTGGCTAAAAAGCCTGCGGTGGATCCATACCATACGGCTATGCGATCATGGATCCATACCATACGGCCATGCGATCCTCAAATCTTCCTTCGTACCATAATTCCCACCCATATGCATCCTAAGCAGAATATCATATGAATGCATCAAACACAAAAGTAACATCCACAAACCCATATTCATCACATAGGGGTATTTTCGTCATTTCACTACCCAGGGGTATTTTCGTAATTCTACCCTACAAGGGTATTTTGGTAATTTGGCAAATTAGGGGTATCTTGGTAATTTTACAAATAGGGTTATTTTAGTAATTTTACAATATAAGGGTATTTTAGTAATTTTCCAATATAAGGGTATTTTAGTAATTTTTCAATATAAGGGTATTTTAGTAATTTTCCAATATAAGGGTATTTTAGTCCCTCTCAGGTTTTAGTTATAAACTTTGGCCCATAAACAAGTCCTCATGGTTAAAGTGAACAAACACTATGCACTGTGGGTAGGATCTCGTAAAAGAGGAGGTGGGTCACTTTGACCGCTTAAGTACCAAGCTCTCTCTAGATCCAATCCTAGACATGCATATGTCGATTACCACACTCTAACTAATCGACTTGTCCACAGGCATGCTTAATTAACTTAAGTCTTATGAAATTACAAAGTTGTTCAAGCTAGGCCTAAAGTCCATTAACCCTAACATACTTGTCTACGCCCCCATAAGCCCATCTCATGTCCTTACGGCCCGTTAGGCCCAAATCTCATCATATGGCCTATTAGGCCCAAATCATATCTAGATCATGTATCATGCAAGACTAATTCAATTCGTATAACAAACCAAAATATTCCATCAAACTTAGCCCCAGGGCCCACTAGGCCCATTTAGCCACTTTCGGATTTTCGGCTTTTCGGCATTGCCGATATCGTGTGTGTGTGTTGTGTTTGTACACACCTGGTAACCTTGCGTGCTGCAAACTCCTTAGTCACAAACCTACAATTGACATTACTAGCGATTAACCAAAGCGTTAACACATACTAACCAAAAACCGAAACCTCACTGCAGTACTTGCCGTGTGTGCCTCACGTTCTAGTAGCCCTTCCTTTGCTACTATTGGCAATTAACCTCTAGATCTGTACCCAAACACCTATATCGTCAAAACCAAGTGACCATATTGTTCATAAGTCACCCCTATGAGCCACATTAGATTTGGCCATTTACTAAACCATGACTGAGTCGAGAACACTTACCACCTTGTTAGCAATCCTTACTTACCACGCTTGCGATTGTTGAGCCTTACCCTTATTAATACAGGTTAACAACAATGTAACATCCTGAGTTTATGGGCTTGTGCATTTTTGTGTAGTGCATGCTTAAAATATTAATTTAAGAATATGGGGTACAAATGGGGCTCAAATTGGGCTGAGGCCTTGTTTTAAATATTTTGTTTAGACACTCTAAGGGTTTAAATTAGAGTTTTAATAGTTTAAGTGACATATTGGGCTTGTGGCCCAGCAACTAGGAGCACAGTAGAGGGGAAATTTAAGTGGTGTCACTTGTAAATGAGGAGGGCCCAAAGTTTGGCAGCTTGAAGCCCAAGTTTTTAGGGCTAAAATTCGGCACTCCAAGGGGGGGAAGGGAGGACGGTACACTAGCTATAAAATAGGGGATTTAATTCTTTTATTTTGATTATTAAATGATGATAATAGGAAGGGAGGAGTTGGTGTCAAGGAAGTCTCTTCTAGTATGAGTAAATTTAGAAAGATAAGGAGCTATCCCTAGGAGTTTAATGTTAGCCGAAATTATTAAGAATTTGAAAAAAAAGGGGCATTCGGTTTTGGCTTAAGGTATGAGTGCCGAAATCCCTAGCTAGTTCTCTCATCTTTGTTTTACCAAAATTCCTATACTATTCTCCCTCTCTTTTCTTTTTTTTCTCTCTTGATTGCATTTGAACCTCGATGATTCTTTTCTCATCTCATTCAAACACTTTAGCCGAAACCTCTAAGCTTCTCTTACTTTTTGCTTACTTTCTTCAAAGCCGAAACACCTCGCTTAGATTTTCTAAAAGCCGAAAATGGGAGATCTAGTCTTCTATATGTGTGCCGAAATCATTCTGGGGTACCTACCTGTGCCAAAATTTTGAAGAAATCAATAGGTATGTGTTGATTTTGAATTTCCAATATTTCTTCGGCTTTTCAAAGTCTCTATCCGAATGGCTATTCAAGTGACTAATCAAAGAGGTTTTCTTATTTTTCGGTATTTTGGGATCTGAAGAGGAGTCCAACGCCTAGATCTTTAAAGCCAAGGTTCAGTAACCTTTGAGTCGTGTTATTTTCGGGATTTCATGGTAAGAGATCTATTAGTTTTAAACGTGTGATTTGGGACTTATTTAACCTTGGCCGATTGTTGAAGGGGCTAAATCTTTGTGTATTTTCCGGCTTTTAAGCAAAGCTATAGATTGAGGATAATAGATTCGGATAGCAAGGACATTGACTAAGAATATTGGATTTAGCGATATCGGTGTGTAATTCTCCACACCATCTAGATCTGTTTGATTAGTATATAATTATAAGTCTTATATGTTTTGTTAAATGCGAAATCCCGGCATAATGGCGGAAACCAAAGAGGGTAAAAGCAAATCACCGGTTAGTGAATGCTCCGATTAAATGATTTAAGAATATTGATTATATGTAATTGCATGGGTTGGGTTGATGAAAGGAGGAAGTTATATGTTGTAGCGGTTTTTACCATGATCTGTTGTAGCGGTTCCTTACAGTGATTCTGTTGTAGCGGCCTGCCGTGATGCATTGTAGTGGCTACGACCATGATCGATGATGAGCGCACGGCGCCATCAAGGCGTGTAAGCGGTGTGGGTTGATTGTAGAAATCCCCAATGGTGTGAATGGTTGATGCGGGCGTGTAGCGGATGGACACCTAGGATATGGGTTGGGCTTTGCATATTATTTTTGTTATTTATATTTTGATTATTCTGTTTTATGGGGCTAAAGCCCAAATCTAATGGTGCATGAGGGTTGCACACTGAGTCTCATGACTCACCCTTTAATTTTAACCATCTCGAGGTGACACTTAGGGCATCGGACCAGTGGTGGAGAGGAGAGCAAGGTGGCCATGCGTGAGCTTTGAGAATTCAGCAAAAAGACTTAGTCTAATATTTGATTTTCATTTAATTAATGGGTTCAAATTTCTTTGTAATAAGGCCATGGGCCACTAGACTACCATTTATGTTTTGGGATTTTGTTGGGCTTTTATTTTTGGGTTTTAAGTTTTATGTTTTCAATTAAGTTAAGACTGCATGAAATTTCGGTTTTTATTTATTTAAAATCTACCAAGATAATTGGTAACTTAATATTTTATACTTTAATGAATTATTAAGCTTTGAAATAAAGTGTAAACCTAATGCTTTATTTTCGAAATGCGACATGTTATGTAAAATCTCTTAAGTGACATACCGATTCGGTTGTAGCGTTTGGGCGGGTTTGGGGTGTTACAAATTGGTATCGAGCGAGTTCAAAACTTCGGCTCACTGGGGTTTTGGGCTCAAAACGTTTTCTAAAGATAGGCTTTTGAAATATGGATGTTTTTAAGTGATATCAGTCGGTTAGCTCAAGATGGCACTTGCCTCTCGGCACAAGTCCGCTGTAAGTACTACGAACCATTGTGTGATACATATATGTGGGCTTGATGGGCTTGATGAGGCGTAGGATAGTTAGATTAGAAATTGATGAACTTTAGGCCTAGCTGAAACAACTCCAAAAAAATCTCATAAGACTTAATTTCACTAAACAAACCCGTGAACAAGCCGCCAGACTAGGGTGTGGTAACAGGCATACGCATGCCTAAGATTGGATCCGAAAGAGCCTGGTATTTAAGCAGTCCTAGTGACTCACCTCCTCTTCACTGGAATCCTACAGTGCGTAGTATTTGTTCACCTTAGCCGAGTCGGGGTGTGGCAATAGGCATACGCATGTCTAGGAGTGGATTCGGGGAGAGCACAGTACTTAGCGATCCTAGCGACTCACCTCCTCTTCACTAGAATCCTACAGTGCGTGGTGACTATTCACCCTAGTTATGAGGACTTGTTGATGGGCTAAACCTTATAATTAAAACCCGAAAGGGACCAGCCACCCTAGTTCGAAAAAAAAAATCAAGTTTTGCAAAATTTTCAAAATATATTTGATTTGTGAAAACTTCTAACCAACTATGAATTTGTAAAATACCTATGTTTTGAAAATTTACCCGAAAATCTCATGATTTCACGAGTAACCCGGACTACGAAACTAGATTTTCCCAAAGTACCCCTATTTAAAAAAAACAACAACAACAACATCAAAGTTTGAAAAAAAGACCAAAATACCCCTGGTTTGTACAATTACCAAAATTACCCCTGATTTGCAAAATTACTAAATTGCCCGGATTTCAAAATTACCGAAATACCCCCGGATTTCAAAATTACCAAAATACCCCCGGATTGTAAAATTACCAGAATACCCTTACTTCACGAAATCAACAAGGAACTTTATTATGAAAAGTTACGAAAATACCCCTGTAGGATAAAATTACGAAAATACCCCTGGGTAGTGAATCAACGAAAACACCTTTACGTGAAGAATGTAAGTGCTTGGATGTTATTTGTATGATGTATGTGTTTTATTTTAGTTAGAGGTTACAAACTTGAGACTGTATTGTGAATGCGAATTCGAAAGAACTACTCTTAAACTATTATTCATAAGGTATTAGTGGTTAACTAGTGAAAGAAAACTAATAATTCATAAAATTCTTAATCGGATAAACGCCAATCGGAGGAATGAGTTCAAAGGGTCGGGGCGTCCGCGCGTGGACGCGCGGTAGGGGAGAATAGCTGCGTCCCGAGCCGGTAGGGGTCTAGCCACGGGTCGAGAAGCGAGATCTGGGCTGCACGCCACTGTAGAAGGAGAATTTCAGGATGAGGCGCCGGAGATGATCTTGTATCTCGAGAGCGATGTTGAGGGTTTTAGAGAGGGTTGCTGGAGTAGGTATGGGCACCGGAGCCCAGAAATTTGTATCGGAGCGGCTTAAGGCCAATGGGGCGAGAAGTGTTTAGGGAGTTTCTCGTGTAGCCCCTAAACACGGTGAGTATTGGTTGGAAGCGATCGGCGTATAATGGATGACTTAGATTTCACGGTGGAGGAGAAGATGAAAGGGTCGTGTCTCTTCTTGAGGCGAGGCCTATCGGTGGTGGCTCACGGTGAAAGAAGGTACCGCCTGTGATTGTATTGGTCGGGATTTCTTTAAGGAATCATTTCAAGGGAAGTATGTTGGGGCGGCTATGTGGATGCAGAGAGGAAGGCATTCTGAACTTGGTGCGAGGAAGTAAGTCCGTGGTGAGTATGAGGCGAGTTTCTACGTTTGAGCCGCTACGCTCGGGGAATGGTAGCAGCGGAGTATGAGCGTTGTGTGTCTGATTCGAGGATGGGTGCGGAATGAGTTAAGGGTTACGATAGCACCGCATGATGAGAGAGAGTTTTTCTTTGTTTTGGTAGATAAGGTTAAAATAGTGAGGAAGTGAAAGCGGTCGAAAGATAAGAAAGGGATAAGGATCGGGGTAAGAGTAAGAGAAGTTTTGGGCCATCAAGAGCATCTGAGAACTTTCAGAAGAGGCCTAGGACTGAGGGGCCAGCTCGTGCTCCGACGGGTCAGAATCGAGCATGTCCTACATGTGGGAGGACGCATTATGGGGAGTGCAGAATGAAAACCGGTGGATGCTTTAGGTGTGGATCCATGGAACATCAGATTAAGGACTGTCCTCAGATGGATCGGGTACAGCCAACGGGCTGAGGTTCTAATCAGACTAGGAGAGGTGACCAGCCTAGACCAAGGGGTCGTGGTGCAGCCAGAGGAGGAAATGGATCTGGTCGAGGTCTTGGAGCACCTGGTAGAGGTGCAGGAAATGTAGATGCAAAGGCGTAGGGTCTTGTTTATGCGATTCGACGACGGGAGGATGGTGGACGACTTTGGATGTTATAAGCCGATGACGTTTCTTATTGCGATAACCCTTTTCTTGCCTTGATTGATATTGGGTCAACCCACTCCTATGTTGCATGTTCGATGATCTGAGACTCTAAGTATAGACCATGAAATAACCACTAGGAAGATGACTGTGGTTAGTCCTCTAGGACAATCTAGGGTAGTGGACAAACTGTTTAGGGAGGTACCTTTAGAGACTCAAGGGGTAGTGTTCCCGGCAGACCTAATGGAATTACCATTTGGAGAGTTTGACCTTATCTTAGGAATGGATTTGTTGATTAAGCATCGTGCTAAGTTGGACTGTGAGAATAAGCGCATGGTGTTGAGTACCCCGGAAGGCGGGGAGGTGGTTGTGTTAGGAGAAAGGATGAATTATTTGTCCAACATGGTATCGGTATTGAAAGCTGTTAAGATGATTCGAAAGGGATGTAACGCGTCTTTGGTTTTTATTAGTGCGTTAGATGCTAAGAAGGTAACTATCAATGAGGTTCGAACAATCAAGGATTTCACGGATGTTTTTTCGGAGGAATTCCCAGATTACCCCCGGATCGCCATGTGGAATTTGGAATAGAGTTACTTTCGGGTACAGCTTCGGTATCCATTGCTCCGTATTGAATGGCGCCGAAAGAGCTGGTGGAGCTCAAAGCTCAGATTCAGGAACTGTTGGATCGAGGGTTTATTCGATCGAGTGTGTCTCCATGGGGAGCGCTGGTCTTATTCGTGAAGAAAAAGGACGGGTCCATGCGTATGTGCGTGGACTATCGTCAACTGAATAAGTTGACAATTAAAAACAAGTACCTATTACCAAGAATCGACGATCTGTTCGATCAGCTCAAAGGGGCTTCGATCTTTACTAAAATTGACTTAAGGTCGGGTTATCATCAGTTAAAGGTGAAGGAAGGGGACATTCATAAGACGACGTTTCGAACACGCTATGGTCATTATGAGTTCTTAGTAATGCCGTTCGGGTTGACGAACGCGCCAGCAGCATTCATGGATATGATGAACCGGGTGTTTCAACCATACCTTGACCGGTATGTGGTGGTGTTCATTGATGATATCTTGGTTTACTCCAAGTCCGAAGAGGAACATGATGCACATCTTCGTGTGGTTTTGCAAATTCTGAGGGAGAAACAGTTGTATGCAAAGTTCAGTAAGTGTGACTTCTGGCTGAATGAAATGACTTTCTTAGGGCATGTAGTTTCCGCAGAGGGGATTAGGGTAGACCCTCGGAAGATAGAAGCTGTGTTAGATTGGAAACCGCTGAAGACTGTGGCGGAAATTCGAAGTTTCTTGGGATTAGCAGGGTATTACAGGAGATTTGTAGAGGGGTTCTCTTCAATAGCGGCACCTTTAACTAAGTTGTTAAGGAAGGGAGAATTGTTTGTGTGGACTAACAAACAACATGAGAGCTTTGAGAAGCTAAAGAGAATCCTGACGGAAGCGCCAGTGTTAATTCAGCCAGAGGCAGGAAAGGAATTTACCGTCTACTGTGATGCGTCACACACAGGTTTAGGGTGTGTGTTGATGCAAGAAGGAAAAGTGGTGGCGTATGCATCTCGACAGTTAAGACCGCATGAGTTGAACTACCCTACGCATGATTTGGAGTTGGCGGCGGTAGTGTTTGCTCTGAAGATCTGGAGACACTACTTGTACGGGGAGAAGTCAGTTATTTACACTGACCATAAGAGCTTGAAGTATCTCCTCACTCAGAAGGAGTTGAACCTAAGACGGAGAAGGTGGATCGAGCTGTTAAAGGACTATGACTGCTCGATTAAGTACCATCCGGGTAAGGAAAATGTGGTGGTGGATGCATTGAGTAGGAAGGCAATAGCGGACTTAAGGGCAATGTTCGCTCATCTTAGTTTGTATGAGGATGGCAGTTTGGTAGCTGAACTACAAGTAAGACCTATGTGGACAAGTCAAATCAAGGAGAAGCAACTTTTGGATAATGTCTTAAGTACTCGAATCCGACAAGTGCAGGAGGGTGAAGTAGAGGACTACAGTCTGAACAATGATGGAGTTTTGTGTTTTCGTGGGAAGGTTTGTATGCCAAAAGATGAGGAGTTAAGGCAGATGATTCTTCGGGAATCAGATAATAGCCCCTATGCTATGCATCCTGGAGGAGTTAAGATGTATCGGGACTTGCGAGAGCAATTTTGGTGGCCAGGTCTGAAGCGAGAAGTGACGGAGTTTGTGGGGAAGTGCTTGACGTGCCAACAGGTGAAAGCGGAACACCAGTTGCCTTCGGGGTTATTGCAGCCGGTGAAGATCCCGCAGTGGAAATGGGAGAGAATCACGATGGATTTTGTTAGTGGGCTACCCCTTACACCCACCAAGAAAGATTCAATTTGGGTAATTGTGGATCGGTGTGAAGTCCTGCTCACTTCATACCGGTTCGAGTGGGCTTTCTCTACAAAAGTCGGCTAAGTTGTACGTGGTCGAGGTTGTAAGATTACATGGTGTACCGGGGTCGATCATATCGGATAGGGACCCTAGGTTCATGTCACGATTTTGGAAGGCTCTTCATCAAGCAATGGGAACAAGGTTAGACTTTAGTACCGCTTTTCACCCACAGACTAATGGTCAGACGGAGAGGGTAATTCAGATCTTGGAAGATATGCTAAGGGGTTGCATCATCGACTTTAGAGGTAGTTGGGAGGAGTATTTACCTTTGGCAGAATTCGCATACAATAATAGTTATCAAGCTAGTATTCAGATGGCGCCGTATGAGGCATTATACGGAAGGAGATGTCGTACCCCTACTTGTTGGACGGAGTTGGGTGAACGTCAGGTGCTGGGTCCTGAGCTAGTTTCGGAAACGGATGAGAGAGTTAAGTTAATACGGGCTCGATTGAAGGAAGCGTCTGATCGGCAGAAGTCTTATGCGGATCTAAAACGGAAGGAGGTGGAATTTGCAGTGGGAGATCAAGTCTTTTTGAAGGTTTCTCCATGGAAAAAGGTAATGAGATTTAGACGGAAGGGTAAGTTAAGTCCCCGATTTATTGGGCCTTATCGGGTGCTAGAACGTGTGGGCCCAGTGGCCTATCGTTTGGAGTTGCCTTCAGAGTTAGAGCAGATACATGACGTGTTTCATGTCTCGATGTTAAGGCGTTATCGTTCTGATTCATCGCATGTGGTGCCGGTGGAAGAAATTGAAGTAAAGCCAGATTTATCCTTTGAGGAGGAACCAGTGCAAATCTTGGATCGGGACGTAAAAGTGCTGAGAAGGAAGTCCACCCCTTTGGTCAAAATTTTGTGGCGAAATCACGGCGCAGAGGAGGCGACGTGGGAGCCAGAGGATGTTATGCGACAGCAGTATCCCCATCTCTTTTGATCAGGTAAATTTCGAGGCCGAAATTTATTTTAAGGGGGGTAGAACTGTAACATCCTGAGTTTATGGGCTTGTGCATTTTTGTGTAGTGCATGCTTAAAATATTAATTTAAGAATATGGGGTACAAATGGGGCTCAAATTGGGCTCAGGCCTTGTTTTAAATATTTTGTTTAGACACTCTAAGGGTTTAAATTAAAGTTTTAATAGTTTAAGTGACATATTGGGCTTGTGGCCCAGCAACTAGGAGCACAGTAAAGGGGAAATTTAAGTGGCGTCACTTGTACATGAGGAGGGCCCAAAGTTTGGCAGCTTGAAGCCCAAGTTTTTAGGGCTAAAATTTGGCACTCCAAGGGGGGAAGGAAGGACGGCACACTAGCTACAAAATAGGGGATTTAATTTTTTTATTTTGATTATTAAATGATGATAATAGGAAGGGAGGAGTTGGTGTCAAGGAAGTCTCTTCTAGTATGAGTAAATTTAGAAAGATAAGGAGCTATCCCTAGGAGTTTAATGTTAGCCGAAATTATTAAGAATTTGAAAAAAAAGGGGCATTCGGTTTTGGCTTAAGGTATGAGTGCTGAAATCCCTAGCTAGTTCTCTCATCTTTGTTTTGCCGAAATTTCTATACTATTCTCCCTCTCTTTTCTTTTTTTTTCTCTCTTCGGCATTTGAACCTCTCGATGATTCTTTTCTCATCTCATTCAAACACTTTAGCTTGAAACCTCTAAGCTTCCCTTACTTTTTGCTTACTTTCTTCAAAGCCGAAACACCTCGCTTAGATTTTCTAAAAGCCGAAAACGGGAGATCTAGTCTTCTATATGTGTGCCGAAATCATTCTGGGGTACCTACCTGTGCCAAAATTTTGAAGAAATCAATAGGTATGTGTCAATTTTGAATTTCCAATATTTCTCCGGCTTTTCAAAGTCTCTAGCCGAATGGCTATTCAAGTGACTAATCAAAGGGGTTTTCTTATTTTTGGTATTTTGGGATCTGAAGAGGAGTCCAACGCCTAGATCTTTAAAGCCAAGGTTCAATTAACCTTTGAGTCGTGTTATTTTCGGGATTTCAAGGTAAGAGATCTATTAGTTTTAAACGTGTGATTTGGGACTTATTTAACCTTGGCCGATTGTTGAAGGGGCTAAATCTTTGTGTATTTTCCGCTTTTAAGTAAAGCTATAGATTGAGGATAATAGATTCGGATAGCAAGGACATCGACTAAGAATATTAGATTTGCGATATCGTGTGTGTAATTCTCCACACCATCTAGATCTGTTTGATTAGTATATAATTATAAGTCTTATATGTTTTGTTAAATGCCGAAATCTCGGCATAATGACTGAAACCCAAAGAGGGTAAAAGTAAATCACGAGTTAGTGAATGCTCGATTAAATGATTTAAGAATATTGATTATATGTGATTGCATGGGTTGGGTTGATGAAAGGAGGAAGTTATATGTTGTAGCGGTTTTTACCGTGATCATTGTAGCGGTTCCCTTACCGTGATCTGCTGTAGCGCTTACTGCCGTGATCATTATGTAGTGGCTACGGCCATGATCGATGATGAGCAAAGCACGATCGCCATCAAGGCGTGTGAAGCGGTGTGGGTTGATTGTAGAAATCCCCAATGGTGTGAATGGCAGTGTACGGGCGTGTAGCGGATGGACACCTAGGATATGGGTTGGGCTTTACATATTATTTTTTTATTTATATTTTGATTATTCTATTTTATGGGGCTAAAGCCCAAATCTAATGGTGCATGAGGGTTGCACACTGAGTCTCGCGACTCACCCTTTAATTTTAACCATCTTAGGTGACACTTAGGGCATCGGATCGGGCTGGAGAGGAGAGCAAGGTGGCCATGCGACAGAGCTTTGAGAATTCAACAAAAAGACTTAGTCTAATATTTGATTTTCATTTAATTATTGGGTTCAAATTTCTTTGTAATAAGGCCATGGGCCACTAGACTACCATTTATGTTTTGGGATTTTGTTGGGCTTTTATTACTGGGTTTTAAGTTTTATGTTTTCAATTAAGTTAAGACCTGCATGAAATTTCGGTTTTTTTTATTTAAAATCTACCAAGATAATTGGTAACTTAATATTTTATACTTTAATGAATTATTAAGCTTTCGAAATAAAGGTGTAAACCTAGTAACTGTTTTCTGAAATGCGACATGTTATGTAAAATCTCTTAAGTGACATACCAGATCCGGTTGTAACGTTTGGGCCGGGTTTGGGGTGTTACAGACAAGGATTGGGTTAGATAGCCCTTCGGCTTTTAACAAAACACACTAAAAAGTTTAACTAAGCACTTACCGAAATTCTCCTTTGATCCTGAGGCTTAGATATCTACTTGAACAAGATTCAGCTTCCAAACGCGACTAAGAGTAGATAATAATCGATTGAGGTGGAAGAACAAACAACAAAGAATCAGCATAAACAGGGGTTCTGGCAAACAGGGATTTCGGCAAACATGGATTTCAGAAAATAGGGATTTCGGCAAACAGGGATTTCGGCAAAAAGGGATTTTGGCAAAATGGGGTGGTGGTATTCGACAATGGAAGAAAATAAGGATGAGGGGAAAAAATTAAAAAGAAATATGGAAACTCCAAGAACCCCTTCTAAGGATTTCGGCACCCCCCTTTTATAGCCAAAGCCGAACTACCTTCCCCCCACAGTCCTATTCGGCCCCAACACTTCACCCTCCTCATCTCCTATCTTTTCTCTCGGATAATACCTTAATCTTATCCGAAATCTCCTCCACATCCATCAGTCCTACTTCCTTCAAACTCTCCACGGCAAGAGTACAAAATCAACACAACTCTTGTTGTCCACCTATGCAAAATAAAACACTCCAAAATACACTCCTCCTGCTCGAACCTTGGACCTCTTCAGCTTTCACACACGTCACCTTATAGCTCCTAAGTGACGCCACTTTCCACTGGACCACAAGCCCATTTGTGTCCTATTATCTCTTAATCTACTTAAGAGGCCTACTGACTGAAGTCACAGTTCCCTTGGGGCTAAAACCAAAATTTTTCCTGTACCTTTACTTGATCTCAGGACTTCTCCAACACCCCTAGACAATCTAAATTCATTAACCCTCAGAGCCCACATACCAATTTTCATTTTCTCGCTCACTAAAAAAAAATTCTGAGATCCAAAACCCAAAGCCCAATTCTTCTAGGCCCAAATTCGGGGCGTTACAAAAGACCTATGGAATAAACGAGTACTGTTGGTAAAAGTTTTGTTGCATCGTCAAGCTACATAAGAACTAGAAGAATTGATGAAATTTTAGTACTTAAATCTGTTCACAGGTAAAAATTTCGAGGATGAAATTTTCTAAGAATGGTAGAGTTGTAACAACCCATTTTTCAGTGGTATCGAAAACAGTGGTTTCAGAACTCCGTATTTCGATGATCGATTCAGTAAATATTATTTAATAATATTTACAGTTTTATTATAGTGTTTTATTAAATTTTGATCTGATAATTTTTGTGAATTGGTAAGTCAGTTAAGGTACAAATGGTGCGTACTGAAAGTTAGTGGTTTTAGAAAATGAGGTATCAGAACCACATTTTCATAAAATGAGCTGATAAATATTATTTTTGAATATTTAGGGAGCTATTATATAAGTTGAGTGAAGTTTGGTCTGGAAATTTTGATGATCTGATAGTTAATTAAGTAAAAAGAACTAAATTGTAAAAGTAGTAAAAGTTATTCGCTATTAATTTTTATTGATTAAAATGGGTTAAAAAGTGATTGTTTGAGGTAAGTGGAAATTAGCCACTTTTATATAAGTGGGTGGGTTAATGCTTTATAATTAATAATTTATAAGTTAAATTTTAATTGTTTAAATTAAAATAAAAGTTAATTAAAGAATAATAAAACAAAAAACAAAGTAATATTCTTCATCACTTTCATATTTCCTCCGAAACATTAAAAAGAAAAGCTTGGAAGCCATGTTTGAATGCTTCGAAGGTTCGACCATTTGCATGTGAGTTCTATTTGAGCCCGTTTTTCGTAAATTTTATATTTTTGAGATCGTTGTAGATTGACCTAGCTAACCCGAGTATTAAATTGTAAAACTTTCAAATGTTTTAGAAGTTTCCTTTGATGAATCTTGATTTTTTTTTTATATTAAATGGTGGAATTTGAAGCTTAGAAATGAAATAGGACTAATTTGTAAAGTGGAATTTGTTAATTTTGAGTTTAGGGACTAAAATGTAAAAATTTTGAAATTGACATAAAATTTATTTAATTATTAATTTTATAGGATTGTATATGTTTGAAGTTGAAATTGTATTGAAAAACGAAGCTTGAATTGGAAAGATATAGCTATTTTGGTATTAGAGATTAAATTGAATAAAATGTAAAATTTTAGGGCACATTTGAAAATTGAAATTGAATTATTATATGATTACAATAGGTTGTTTTGAGATATTTGAAATTGATAAATTGAATTAAATTATATTATAGATCGGAATTTGAACCAATCGGTAGATAAATGCATAAAAGAAAAAAAATTGCGGAATAGTCCTCGGGGTCGTGTTTGAGGTTGTTTTGGTTAGGTAAGTTCATATGGACTTACTTTCTCTCTCTCTCTCTCTTTCTCTCTCTCTATATATATATATATATATATACATATATATATATAAAAAGGTTTGGCATCAAACTGATTAAATCGAAAAATAATGAAATATATGATAAAATGAATAGATGTGTGGTATTGAATGATTGTGAAGCTGTTATATAATTCTATGATAATTGTACGATGTTTATTTCAATTAATTCTTGTTTATGTTGAGTTGTATGTATATTATATATGGATTACGAATCGTTTTGATTGTTTAATTGAATGTTAATAGTTGAAGTTGTATGTGAATTGCTCCGTTATCTATTATAGCATCCTATAGCTCAGATTTAGCAACTGAACTGGGTGAGGGGTGTTACAGAAGTCATGATATCCCTGAAGGTGCTGAAGTGAAAAAAATTGAGACAAACTCTAGTTTATGGTTCTATTGTCTTTACCTTTTCTTTCATCTATTTAGATTTCTAGTTGTATTCTTCTTCTTCTTCTTCTTCTTCTTCTTCTTCTTCTTCTTCTTCTTCTTCTTCTTCTTCTTCTTCTTCTTCTTCTTCTTCTTCTTCTTCTTCTTCTTCTGCTTCTTCATTTTTCTAGGGTTTAGCTTCAACTTTTCTGGTTTTTAGTTGTGTTAGTTGGTAGTTCTTTAGTTTTTACTGTAGTTTTGTCTTAATTGTTATTTAGTACTCAAAACTCTCTTTGTATTTTGATTTTAATCCATAACATTGAATATAAATCAGGTTTATTTCCTTTCTTTTTGATAAAAAATCTGAACTTTCATGATATTTTGTAGCTCCACTGTTGACAACTTCATTCTTCTCAAGTAGCAAACAAGAAATCACTAAGCTTTCTTCAACCCTATTCCTTGTTTTTATTTTAAATTATGCTTTGAATGCATGTTGGGTTGTTGCTTATATGGAAATGATGATGAGTAACTAAATCTATGGTGGTTGGTTGATGGAAATGTTGCTTGGTTAGTTTTTGGTACAAGAACTAAATTGTAAAAAATAGACTAAATCGAATAAACTTCAAAACTTAGAATTGATGCCTTTATGGGAAAACATAGATAGGTGAGATCGAGAGGAGATCTTATTGAGCACCATTTTGGTTATCCCGAGTTAGTTTAGTGAGGTTGAGAGATAAATCAGACTAAATCGTCTAATTTGGTAAAGTGATGACCAAGAGGTAAAATTGAGCCAATTAGAAGTTTAGGCTTTTTTAGATCCCTAATCAAAAGTATAGTTATCAACATGAAAATCAACCAACCATTGTTGTTTCTTAAATTGTTAATTGCTTAGTTTTGTCTATTTTACAATTTGTCTTTTTTAATGTTAGGTAATTAATTAGCATAATTAATCTCAATTATGAATTGTCATAAGGGCTTAACAAGTAGTTAGCTAGACTTTTTGGTTGCATACTTGTTTCTTAGGAATCATTTAGTCCTTGAACTCTTTTGGATTCGATGCTTAGAATACTCGAGTGTTTTATTGTAACACTATAAATATTACAACTCGACCTATCACACTTAAAGTACACTACTAGATTATAATTGTTTTTGTGTTGATTTATAGCCTTGGTGCATGTACGCCGGGGCACGATCAGTCATTCATTCTATGAAAACCAAGCAGGGGCGTAAGGGATGTATGACAATTAAACTGGACCTTGAGAAAGTGTACGGTTGTATTCGTTGAGATTTTGTAGAAGAGACAATTCATTGTGTAGGCTTTTTGGATAATCTATGTGACCTAATTATGAGTTGTGTTTCGACATCCTTTATGTAGATCCTCTGGAATGGGGAGTTCACATTGGAGTTTAAACTTTCAAGAGGAGCTCAGCAAGGCGACCATCTATTTTGTCTTGGATGGTTGATAGGCTTCGATTAGATTATTAGAGAATGGGCCTTTTGTTTCTAATATTTTCTTTGCGGATGATGTGGTTATCTTTTGTGAAGCAGATATGGATCAAGCAAGTATACTTGAGGAGATTATAACAAGCTTCAGTTACTTCTCGGTCATAAGGTGAATACGAATAAGACACAAGTAATCTTTATCTAGGAATGTAAATAATGAATTTGCAAATGCCATTAGTAGACATGTGGGTGTGAGTCGGGTAACAGATGTTGGAAATTACCTTGGGGTGCCTTTATTTCATCAAAGGGTTACGAGTGGAACGTATGCCTTTCTATTGGGTTGCAAGGATGTTGTCATTATCGGGAAGGGTCATGCTCGCTAAGTCGATCCTCAATGCTGTTCCAGTGTATTTTATGTAGTCAACAATTATACCGTAAGCATTAGAAATGAGTTGAGAAGTTGATTCGAAAGTTCATTTGGGGTTCGACATTCACTATGCGGAAAACTGCGTTGATAAGTTGGAATAAGTGTTGTCGACCACTTGATAGGGGTGGCCTAGCAATAAAGAGTATTCATAACCAAAATAAGTCATTTATGTTGAAGCTCGGTTTTGGCATCTTATCTAAACTGGATTCGTATTAGGTAGAAATATTGCGAGGAAGGTATAAGGTGTTTGAAGGCTGTCCGGTGAGCATTTTACGGCGGAATTGCAACTTTGTGTAGAAGTCCCTGGCGAAAGTTTAGGAGGTTCTGAGGTGGAGTGTGTTTTGGCAGTTTGGGGATGGTCGGAAAATAAAATTCTGGTAGAATGTCTGGATTAGTGATCTTGGACCTCTTAAGGAGTTTTGCACAGTTGACGAACCGACTTTCAAAGAAGCTACTGTGTATGCTATGACGAATGCCGCTGGTGAGTGGAATTGGGAGTGCGGAGTTGCCACAACACATCTTTAAATATATTGCTTGTATTCGACCTCCAAAAGCTGATGCAAGGAATGATCGATGCACCTGGAGAAGGACTGAACATGGCCGTTTTTCAGTGGCGGATGGGTACAAGCTGTTTGTGAAAAATAAGTGACAGCCGGAGGAGGAAAGATGGGAGCTAGCTTGGAAGTTTAAAGGCGCAAAAAGAGTGCGACAGATTATTTGTCTCTTATTACATGATAGATTGCTTACTAATTCGGAGCGTTGTCGAAGAGGAATGTCGGATGACAACTCCTGCCTTATTTGTGGTTTTCATGTCGAAACTCCATATCATGCAATGCGGGATTGTATATAGCAAAATCAGTGTGGAACATGGTAGTTCCAAGTTAGAAGCGGTTTGGTTTTCTAACATGTCTCTTAATACTTGGCTTGCCGATAATTTAGGTAATAAGGATGGAACTAAGATTAATAAAATTGATTGGGAGATAGTGTTTGGGATTTTTATTTGGAAAATCTGAAATTATCGTAATGCAGGCATAGTTGCTGCAGGTATGGCTTGGTCGAAGATAGTATCATAGTACTCTACGAGGAGGGGCCTTGGAATCGATCTGGGAAGGGGGAAAATTAGGTGGATGCCACCACCAGCGGAGTTGTACAAGCTAAATACTGATGGTGCAGTAGAACAAGGCACAAATGAGGCAACAGCTGGGGGTTTGATACGAGAGAGTAGAGAGGATTGGCCGATTGGTTTCTTTAGAAATATTGGAGCTTGTTCAGTCTTGAATTCTGAACTCTGGGAAATGTATGATGGGATTCGATTGGCATGGAGGAAAGTTATCAAGAGAGTAATAATTTGGTTGCGGTTAGCTTGATTCAGGAGATGGATGGTGCTGATGTGCCAAGTTTAGTTTTCGATATTCGAAAGTTGATGTCTCGAAGTTGAGAGATCAAATTGCAGCATGCAATAGAGCAACTAATGGGCTGTCGAAGATCGCTAGAAATCATCCCTTAGGTGTCCATGTTTTGTTATCAACTTTTACAGAAAATTGTGTAGGATAGTTTGGGGATAAATGTTGAATGTAGTGTGTAATATGACTGATTTTTAATCTAGCTTTTCATTATTTTCAAAAAAGAAAATCTCACCTACCAAGTTCCATCATTTAATTTTTTTTTTTTTTTTTTTAGAAAAAGGGTTCATCAAAATTCTAGTGGATACTTTTGCCAAAATTATTCATCTTTAAAGTAGAAGATTACAGGCCCTCAAACTCTAAAGTGCATACTATTATGGGCAAAACTTTTCTTACGATAATATAAATAATTTGCTGAGCTTTCTTATTCATTTGATTAAAATAATGTGGAGAATTTTTCTTTTTAAAATTTAAAACTATGGGAAAGTGAACCATACCATTTCATAACAAGGAAAAGAGAATTACAAAGCTTAATTAGGTTGGCATAAAGAGCCACCACAATTTGTACTTCGTATCTTTTTCTTAGGTTTAATTATTGAATAATATATATATATATATATATATATATTTGGATTTCACGAATGGTTTATAGATAGTTGGCAGACGCTCCAATCATATATGATAATATTCCACTTTTTGATCAACCACTGTACTTAGCTCTCCCATGCATTTCTCTGTAACATTCTACTATTTTAGCCCAAATTTTAAAATCAACTAATTATTTGATTGGAATATCATATTAAAATTTTATAATTATGACCTATTAGGGTTCTAGAGAAAAAAAAAATCACTTTATTATAGTGTTTTTTTTTTATTAAATCTAACGGTATCAAGTAATCATATTGTTTTAAAAATTCTAAACTTTTTTATTATACAATGCATTATTGATTAGTTTCATGTAATATTTTTAAATATATTGATAAAAATTGGAGATATAGACTCTCAGTGTTCTATGTATTTTATATAAATGGGGATTAAAAGATTTTGTGCTTTAAATATGAATATTTTTTAATTATGATAAATATTAAAATTATATATGAATTTTGACGCAATGTATAATGTTATGCATAAACTTTGATTTTGTGTCATTTTATACTTGAAATTTTAATTTAACTAAAATTTCACTATTCACAAATTACTAACAACATCACCAAATTAGTACCCTTTTACATTAATATTAATGCAATATGGAAATAAATGTATGCATTTATTCCTTTAATTGTATATAGTTTAATCAAAATCAAAGTTTTATATATACATATGAACCACAATTTAAGTTTCATGTGTATAATTGAACCAAATCAAAGTTTATATATCAAATTACACATTGAACCAAAGTTCATTTATAATTTTGATATTTATTCCTATTTAATTTGATGTCTATATGATATGTTGGTCAAACTAGAAAGTTTTCATATAAGGCAATCAATTATGCAAATTTAAATTGTTAATATCCATGGAAATATGGATAAATGAACTTTCACTCCTCATTAGAAATTTAGATTTTGCCCAAAGGTGAATTATTTATTCCATGAATAATGAAAATTATGGAGGCAAGTTATTTTTTTAGATATAGATTTTAATGTTGAATGACAAAGCATATATTTAATGAAAATTATTTATTTGTCTATTAAAGTTAATAACATTTTTTATGATAGAATATTATAATATCTACCCAAAGGATTGCTTATATGAATTTATAAAGTAAATTTAATATTTTGAGTATTTATGTATTGCTTCATTTTTATGTATTATTTTGTAACTAATTTTCTTTATTCACTACCTTCATTTGTTACTTATTTAATAAGTTAACTTCTTTGAATGGAGTACTGAACAAGTTATTTTGACAATATTAGAAGATAAACTTGCTACTGTTATTGACTTAAGTGGTAGGGAAGAGAAGTTGCACCATCAATAATAGGAACGATCAATCATATTGAGCCTTATGTTTTTGCAAATGACATAATTAAAAGCATAATTTCACAACATGAAATTGTGAAAGAATATGTTACGTTTGTGGAAGAACATTTTCGTTATGCAAACAAATCACTCATTGGTAATTTAATAGCATAGCTCACAATCATGAAGTTCGATGGGTCAAGGGGATCCACTACAACAAATTAAGGATACGACGGGGGAAACAAGGGACATTTACAACAAAAATACCACCAGATTGAACCCTCCACGATGTTCTACATAAAACCGCTTCTATACTGCTGACATTCATGACGTTTATGAAAAAAATGCCTCTAGAAGAAACCATTTAGAAACGTTTATGACCGAAACGCCTCCAGATGGAACACTTTAGCGACATTTTAGAATGAATTCGCCATTGTAGTTCATAACTTTTAGTGGCATTTCTCGTAAAAATGTCTCTAATCAATTCTATATGAATAAGTGAGATATAAAAAAATTTTAGTTTCGTTTTTCGTATATATGAAGCAGCGTTTCTTCCCTAAACGCCACAATATGCTTAGATTATTTTATTTGATTATTAACAAATAAATATTTCTAATTAGATAAAGTAATATAAATTTAGAAAAAATTAATGTGAATTATAATATAAATGACAAGTTATATGTTAATTTAAATAAATATTTCAATAAAATTTAAAAACAAAATAATTTTATTATGTTATAATAAAAATAATAAGAACATATAATTAATGTTTACTTTAACATATTTATATTTTTATAAAAAAAGCAGAGTTTCTTTTAAAAACGCCTCAAACGGTCTGTATGTAACGACGTTTTTAAAAGGAAACATCATGAAACTGTAAAGTCTAAATGCACAAGGGGAACGACGTGCCGATTGGTTGGGAAGCACAATTATTTACTGGTTTTCTAGGGTTCACAGCTCGACATGGTTGGTGGTGTCCAATACATTTCGAGAGATGGGATAAGTTGAAGAAAGTCCAGAAAGCGGCCATTCTTGATCATATTAGGGTGACACTATATATTTTAATTGCATTTCTAATTCTTTATTGAATTTTTTTAGATAATAATTGTAAGAGTCCAATTTTGACCGGGCTAAAATAAACCAGAATAAAATAATAATAATAATAATAATAATAATAAATAATGTTCAGTCCATTTACAATTATGAGGCCCTAACAGTAGACCACCCAATCTAAACCCATGGCCTAATACCCACTAACAGACCCTAAACCTAGACCCAAAAATATACGGGGCCCAAAAGGCCCAATGCCTAAACTAATCCTAGAGAATCTAGGGTTTCTGGGAACCCTCGCGCCGCAAGGGCCAGAAACCCAATCGTCGCGCCTCGTGCCCACCATCAGTCATGCCGCAAGTCACGCAAGCCGCCAGCCTCGATACCCAGCATCCTTCCTTTGCGCCGAAGCCCCTAATCGCGCAGCAAATGGCGCCTAGACATCATCGCGAGATCGTCGTCTCTGACCTTCAAAAGAAGAAAGAAATCGTAGCAGCAGATGTACTTCTCTTTTTTATTTTTATTTTTGAGGCTATATAAACCTCACAAAAACATGTAAACAGGGGGAGGGAAAAAGGCAGAAATACATAGATATATACACAAATATTTAGAGATCAATAAAAAAGAAAACAGAGTTGATTTCCTCAGTTATTCTATTCTTTTTTTTATTTTATCTGTATATTTTTATACATGAGTACTGTTTTTTTTTAAGAAAAATAACAAGGGTGCGAGTTTACCTTTCAAACGACGCTGAGAACCTGAGATTTGGTCTCCGACCACCATACTTGGTGGCGCGTGAGGCGCGTAGGGGGTGGTGGCTCGGAGGATTAAAAATCGGAACCCAGACGAGCTTTGGCTGCTGAAAGGGTTTTCAAATTTTTTTTTTAAAAAAACTGGTCACCAAATGAATTTTTGTTTTAAAAATTGGCATATATAGCATTTTAAAAAACGACGTCATTTTCCCTTAAAGGATCCGCGCGTTGACCCGAATACCCGGGGAAGATCCGCGCGTTTTCATTGAGTGGTCAAATTGCCATTTCAGTCATTCCGCAAATTTTATTATTTTAATCTCGTTCAAATTAACTTTTCATTTATTTTAAATTAACCCTAAACTTTTCATTTTGTTTCAATTTAACCCCGGGTTGTTTTAAAGGTAAAAATCGGAACGATGCTGTTTTGGAGAAGAGGCATAATTGCCACATTGGTCCCTGAGATTTAACGCATGTTCCAATTTAATCTTTTATTTAATCTGTTTTAATTGCCATTTTAACCCTTGTTTTTTTATTATATTTTGTTTTTATCTTTTTATTTTTTATTTTATATTTAATTATTTTTCCATATTTCTATATTATTTTTATATGTTTATTAATTTACTAATAGTGTGAAATTCATATATATGTATATTTATATGTATTATCTTTATATATATATTTAATATATTATTTTGCTAGGTTTAATAGTTTATATATTATTTTAGTATTTATATATTATTATATTTTTAAGTATTATATTATATATTAGTTTTAAAATTTTGTTTTGTATAAAATTTATTACAATATATAATCTATTTTATTTATATTGTTTATCACATATATAATTTTTATGATTAGTATATTATGTATATAAATGTTTTTATTTAAAATTATTATATATTATTTACCAATTATTTTATGTATAATCTTTATATATTGTAATTAATTATTTTATATTATCTTATTATCTATTATGATTTTTATTAATTATTATATACACTTATTTGTATCTTTATATTCGTTTATTATTGCTTTAGCATGTTTTTATTTATTTATTCATGATTTATTATTTATTGATTATTTATTGTTAATATAATTTGTAGAATTGATATATATATATATATATATATATGTTACAATGTCTTGCTCATATTATTTTCTAATATCTTTTACATTAAAGATTTTTTTTTAAATATTTAAACGGTGATATGTGATATTTGGAGTCTTCGAGAAGAATCGTGCCCTAACTTATTGGGTTGTGATTTTTCTCGTAAAACTCAAAATATTAGATATCCTTCCATTTTTAAAATTGAAGTTTATCAGTTTTAAATAAAAAAACATTATTCTTGGGAATTCAAAACGTTGTATCCTAACTTATTGGGTGTGATGTTTTGTATCTCGAGGTAAGAATTTTATAAAATAAAGATGTACCTAGCTTTGAAGTCATGAGATACTGTATCCTAACTTACTGGGTGTGGTATTCTTATTTCTTCGAGATAGGTAGTCTTGGTTTATTTTTCAAATAAAGGATCTTATTTTAAACTTTTTAAATTTCAAACATTTGGACATGATTTTATCGATTCGGTACCAATTTTTACAGGCGCATGAGGGTGCTAACCCTTCCTCGTACGTAACCGATTCCCAAACCCGTTTTCTTGCTTTTTTTTCGTAGACCAAAATCAAAATGTTTTAAAATAAAATGTTTTATAAGGTGACCCAATCACACCTAAGTAAAAAGGGATTGGTGGCGACTCCCATTTTTTTGTTTTTAAAGTCGATCCCCGTTTTTAAAACCCGATTTTAAAATGGTTTCGACAATAATTAGTTAAACTTTCAATTGCAGACCAAATTTCATTTCGATGAAAAGTTGGAAGACTTTGTTCTGAAATCTTTGGGGAAGAACTGGAAAGATTATACGTGCAAATTGAAGGAACATGTCATTAAGTATGAAGATCCTTAGGTTGGAAGCGAAAACGTACCATGTGGTGTGGTTGGGTGGCAATACCAGAATTTTGTGGACTTTGTGTTCTCGGATAAAGCGAAGGTAACTAAATAATAGTCAAGTTATTTGTTCTTTTAATATTATATTATGTTTATATAAACATAAACTTGATCATGGGTCGGGTCATCTGTCCAAGCTTGAAGGTCTGTCCGAAAAGTAGTAGAGTTTGAGAAAAAATATAGACTTAAAAAATGGGTTTAGACAAAAAAAAAAGGTCCATTTAGAAATTAGGTTGGGCCTCGAGTAGTATTTTTGACTCGAGCCCAGCCTGACCAGCCCCAAATTTGCCTAAAATTTTTTCGTTGTTGTTGTTTACTACTGTTTTGCTATTATATTGCTACTATTTTATTGTTATTGTTTGGATATTGTATAACTCTTATTTTATTATTAATTTTGTTACTATTTTAGGGGCATTTACTTATTAATTTGTAATTATTTAGTGTTATTTAAGTATAAATTTTTTAATGTATTTTCAATTTGTTGAGAAACATTTATTTTAATGTTTTTAGTTTATTTGATGTATTATATTTTTAAATTTTTTATATAAATTTTTTAATATGGGCGGGTTGGGTCGGGTTCAGGTTTAGCATTTTTTTTATCTAGGTTGAGCTTGGTCAAAATTTTAAGCTCATTCTTCGAGTCGAGTCGAACTCGTACCTAAAAAACAGGCCTAGAATTTTATATCGGCTTGACCCGAACCCGACTCAACCGAACCCATGGTCAAATCTATATAAGTGTTAGTAAATATTTATCATTTGTACAAGAATGAGCAAAGATGAACAAAGGAGAAGCCATAAAAAATGCATTCACACAAGTGGTTCAAGAAGTTTTGTTTAGTTTGCTGATGAAAAGGTATGAGAAATCACTTGAATTATTGGTCTTATTGGTGTTAATTGTTTCAAATTTTATTATTGTTAACCAACTTTTTTTTTTCGATGTTTTGTAGGAAACTATAGATGGAAAGTTTTTCGATTGACTTGAACTTTTTCGTCTGATGCACACAAAGAAAGATGAAAAAACACAACTTATGGTCTTTTGCTAATCCTTAAATTTAATGACTACTTATCATATTCTTTTTCAAATGACATTTTAAACTTTAAATTATTTGAACTACAAAAGTGTTTGGAGCGAAAAGAAATGGACGAGTGTAAATTTTCGGTGTAAAAAAATAGAATGTTGGTAATGACAATATATCGCAAAGAAAAGAGAAATAAAAAATAAAGAATACACAAATGATTTTTACGTGAAAACCCTTTCGGGAAAAAATTACGGGCAGAGGAGAAGAAGATTCACTATATCGAATTCGAATGAATACAATAGGAATAGACTATGTCTATTTATAGGCTTGTAAAACCATATTCTAATTGAAGTGTAGTAATATTGAAACACCTTATTCTAATCAATATCAAATAGATAGTGTTTAATAAGGTTTAAAAAACCTTATTCTAAAATAAAATAAAAGAAGTGTAGTTTTATATGGATTTTACTTTTATTTTATTTAAATAAAAATTTGGGTCACTTAATTCTAACATTCGGAATAGGTCCGACTTCATCTCAATTCTTTGGATGTGGCTCTCAACCAAATACTTTGTCACATGAAGTAGTCAAAGAACTAGATGACGTCAAAGCAACAATGGCAAAATGCATGCCAAAAACGATGAAGTTAGGAGAAAGATAGAGGAAATACACGCACAAAATGCGTTACTTCAATAACTATTGGACAAAACACGTTAGTGAACAAATATAAATATTTATATTAAATACAAGATCTGAACAAACGATATAAACAAATATTTATATTTATTTAAAACATCATATCTGAAAAATAATTAAATAAACAAGATCTTGAAAAACCAGAAATTGAATAAGGGAATCAAGTTTCATTAGATGTTGAGTCATGTTTTCACAGTTTCCTTAAGACAGATTCGGCCGCTCCTATGGTACTTAAAGAAATGTTGGTCGTCTATCTCCCAGAATACAACAACAAAATGATCGTGACAGTAGTACTTCTGCAGTGATCAACGAACAAACCTTGCCTTCTTCTATCACCGAACGTTTGAAAATTTGGACAGAAAAAGAAAAAAAAATTGAGAGTGAAATAAATTCGTTGTGTTTCTCTAAAGAATTTTGTAGTATTTTTTAGGCTTTTATAGGCATTCAATATGGAGGAATTTTGGAAATTTTCATGAATAAATATACAAATCTGCATTAAAGGAGCCATTAAATCAATTTGAATAAAATCAAATCAAATTGAAATAGATTCTGTATAATTTTGCTACTATCTGTTTGGATATTGGATATTGTGGCATTTGTAAACGTCACTAAAGGTTAAAAAAATGTCGTGATATCCCTAATTTGCTGTAGTGGGAATGCAAGAATATATCATCAAGATGATTAATATTGCAACAAGGCTAAAAGATTTTGAGGATGATGGTAGATGGCTCATGCTTAGTTTAGTTCATTTTGAACTCACTGGGTTTGAATTGTGGATTATTTTAAATTAACTGTAGCACTATTAAAAATAAGTGTGATTGTAATAGCCCATTTATGCCCGGGCTTAAAACAAACAAAAGCCAGAAATAAAATAAAAAAATAAATGTCCAAGTTTATTTTCTTACAGTCCTTTTATAAAGCCCAAATTTAATTTACAAATGGCCCAAATACTAAAACAGGACCCAATTACAAGCCAACAGATGACTCAAACCCAAAACTGACCCAATCCTAACTTAGCCCAGCTAACTAAGCAAGCCCAGTAGCCCACAAATGCTTGCGGACGCAGGAAACCCTAGGTTTCCACTGCGCCACAAGCGCCCCAGCAACCCTAGGCGCCGCAAGCCTCGCACCCAGGCCACCAGTCGCGCCGCAGTTTGCGCGAATGACCCCATCGCCGCCGCATTCTCCTCGTCCACCTGCAAAAGGAGAAAGAAACACAGTAATAAACATGGCAAGCATAGACAAATTTTTTTTATTTCCTTTTTTTTATTATTGACTTTGGGGCTATAAAAACCCCGGATTAAATCTGTAATAGGGACACACACAAAAAAAACATACACAGATAGAAACAAAAAAAACAGAAATAGAATACAGAGATTTTTAGCAGAAGGTGATTTTCACGTTATTTTATTTCGTTTATTTTTAGATCTATGCTACTTTTTTCGTATGAATACTAAATAAGAAAAAGTCGAGGAAGCTACCTGTGTTTTGGCTTCAAAACAGAAGGGTTTGGCTCTCTGGCCGCCGACCACGACGGCGCGTGCGGCGCGTGTAATGAAGGCCCGAGGTCGGAGGACTGATGAAGGCAGAGCAATTTTTTTTTTTTTTGAAAAGCTTCTGTTTTTCTTTAAAACTAGTTTTAAAATGATTTTTAGCCCCATTTTTTACTTATATAGTAATGAGAGGAAACGCGTCGCTTTTGTTTAATCTAATAAGCACAAAACGACGTCGCTCAGGCTGAGGATCCGCGTTGACCCGAAAACCCGGGGAAGATCCGCGTGTTTTTGTTAAAAGGTCTAATTGCCACTTTAGTCCTTCCTCAAATTTTTTATTTTTAATTTTGTTTAATTTAAATTTTTTTCTCTTTTTAATTTTTTTTAATTCGGCCCTAAATGTTTGCTTATATTTCAATTTAATCCCTTGGGCCATTAAAGGGCTGGTAATAGAACGACGCCGTTTAGGAGATGGGGTATAATTGCCCAATAGGTCCCTGCATTTTGGCGCACGTTCTAATATCATCCTTTTCGCATTTTAACCTTAATTTTTTATCATTTTAATTTAATCCTTGCTCATTTTTTTATTTTTTATTTTCATTAAATTTGTATTTTTAATTATTATATATATTAAATTATTATTATTTATCACTATTTTCAATATTATTCATATATTGTATATTATTTTAAAAATTTATATATTAGTTATTATATTATATTTTATATATAACTTTTAAATTATTTTATCCTTAATGTTGCATGTAATTTTGTATAATATATTGTTTATTTTTAAATATGTAGTTTTATATGTATTAGATTACTATAAATACGTTTTATTTAAAATCATTTATTTATTTTCAAAACGTATTTTATTTATTTTCTCAATATATATATACTGTTTTTATTTTTTTATTTTACAATATTTATTATTATTTGGTATATGTCATTGCATGAAAGTTTAATATTGTATGAGAAATTTTCATATTTATTTAGTTATATATATATATATATTAATTTGTTATTTATTGCTTTAAATATTCTATTTGTTCATACTCTTTCATTTATTTATGATTGCCTTAATGTAGTTATTTTTATTAGTTGTTATGTTATATTTTTATTTCTTTTATTGTCTATATTAATATGAAATGTTAGTATTTCATGATTGCTTTTGATATTTATGTTTGATGATGTATTAATATGATATATTCATAGATCATCGTTTTAAAACAAAATACATTTTGTAAAATTACTATATTTTATCTAAAGGTTTTTTAAATAAGGCAATGTTTTGTATTTAAAAATTCGGGAAATAGTGCCCTAACGTGCTGGGTTTCGATTTTCCGTTTGACTAAATAACTAAATATCCTTTTAATAAAATTTTGTAAATCATGAGATGATTTTAGTTACGAGAGTTTAAAAATATCATGTCCTAACGTGCTGGATGTGGTGTTTATATTCTTTCGAAACAAAGAAATCTCAAATTTTAACTCAAATTGTTCAGGTTTTTTTTAAAGAAATCAAATTTAATTTTTTTTAAATTTTCAACATCAGGACATGATTTTATCCTTTAGGTACCAATTTTTTGGCGTTATGAGGCTGTTAACCCTTCCTCATACGTAACCGACTCCCGAACCCGTTTTCTTGTATTTCGTGGACCAAAATTAAATGTTTTGAAATAAAATGTTTTACAAGGTGATCCAATCACACCTGAGTAAAAAGGGATTGGTGGCGACTCCATTTCCGTTTTTTTTAAAGTTGATTACCGTTTTTTTAAAAATTAAAAATGGTTTCGGCAGTGATATTAATGAATTGGATAATAAGCTCGTTTAGGAGAAAGTGAGATTAAAGAGTTAATGAAGTTATTCCATCAAACTTGTGAGTCGAAGAGCTGACATAAAACTAAAGTTGAAAACCAACAAGTTTAAAAAGAAGAAAAACATGTTTGTCGATGTCTCTAGTGGGGAGAAAAAGGAACGAATGACAAATAAGTGTTACTTCTATAAGAGAGTTGGAAAACTATAAAAAAATTTTACCAAAAAACGCAAAATTTGATTTGAAAAGAAAAATAATTTTTATGAATTAAACTTAATTGATTGCTAATAATACTTGATGGTTTAATTCTAATATTGCTATAAGGTATTTAACATAATACAAAGATTCTTTTCTATCCAAATAAAGATTTGAAGATTTTCTTTATATCTCCAATTCAACTAGTTATCATTTAAACCTGTTTCAAAACTTGTAATCTTTATAGAAAAGAAATCTCGCCATCATTACTAGACATAACTATGGACTCCAAATAAAACCGTTTATCCTCTCATATTTTCTACAAGAAGATCATGATTATGGGCTTTTCATCGTTGGCCGCTTGGCAAAATGGGAAATTTTCTGTTTAAGACCCCCCAAATACGAAATATTTTAATTAAATTTCTTAGCTTTTAGTCTCTAAAAAGTAATAATTAAACTTAAATCTTTTTAATACAAAATTCCCCCCCGTCAGTATCATTAAAAAATCGACAAACCACAATTTTCAAAGAAGTAAAAAAGAGAGATAAGGTTCTGTTTCTCCAATCCTGCCTCATGTAGATTTAAGAGATCTTCTTTTTCCACTTTTCACATTCATCAAAAGGCAAAAAGCTAACCAAATCTAAGCCACTTCATCATGAATCATGCAAAGAACTAGCAACGAAAACCATAAGATTTGCTCCAACTTGCAAACTTCGGTCGAGGATAGATAATATTGGATTATGCAAACCGGCCAAAGATTTCATTCATGGAAACCATGCTTTTTTTATTCGTTTAGGGATATATATATATATATATATATATATATACAATGCTTAGAAGGGATTTTAGAGTCTGTTCCTTTGAAGACCCACCGCCCATCACAACAATTTGGCTCCTTGTCTAAACACCAAATATATTTTTCTACCACTTTAATTCGATTCGTTTCTTTTTTTTTTAAAAAAAAAGTTAAAACTCACATTTAGATACTAATTCTGTAAGAAAAAAATTGTATGACCAAATTCACCACAAAAATATTAACTATTGATGAATAATAGCTTTGGAATAGATTAAGCAAAAACAAACGTGAGAATCCGGGTTTTAATAGTTACTTGGATTATGCGTATATTTCACATCTTTCATGTTCCAATTATTCATCTAGAGCACAATTTCCTTTAAACAAAATTACAAGCTTGAAAAAGAAAAAGGAAGAATATTTCAATTTTCTTTAAACGTGGGTTTGTGTGCAATGGAACGCATTATCTTCTTATTTATGGATTGGAGAGGAGTTGTGGGTAGTTTTAGGTATTGTGTTAAAAAAAACTGATATGATTAGAATCTATAATGAGATTGTTCAAAAAAAAAAACTTGTAAATTTTATTTTAAATTAATGATAAATGTAATTCCAATGATTATGTGGATTATAAAAAAATAATACTTTAAAACCAAATTTTTATTCTAGTAGGTATATAATTTTTCTATAATGTAAATTATAAAGTTTAATATATCATTTGGTATTTGAATTTGACACTTTTTTTTTGATATGGTACTCATGTTACTTTTTGGTCCAATCTAGTATCTGTATTTGACAAAAATTATATGTTTTAGTATCCAAAGTTAACGGTGTTAACTTTTTAATGTTTAATTCGGGTTTGAGGGTTGATTGGGTGAAAGTTAATTGCTAATATTATTAGGTTTGAATTTTTCATAATTTTTTTAATAGAATGAATTTAGTATTAATTGTGAATTTGTATAATTTACATTTAATTTGTCAAATACAATCTGATGGGTGTGAATTAATTTAGATTTTAGGGTTGATTTCATAAAAGTTAATTGCTAATATTAATAGCTAAGTATAAATTTTCATCAAACTAACTCTAAAACCCAAATTAACTACTAAAAAGTTAACAATTGTTATCTTCAAGTACCAAAATGTATAATTTTTATCAAATGCAAGTACCACATTGAACTAAAAAAAATATATATTCTTAAATTTTAAAAATATCAAATTCAGGCACCAAATTATACATTAAGCCAATTATAAACTCTAGATATACAAACATAAGAGTTTGTTTTCGAAATTATATATATTGACAGCAAATTTTTAAATTTTATAAATTAACGAATTAAAAATGATTATATGGTTGTTCTTTTTAAGTAATTAAAATTATTTTTTAATATCCAAAAAAATGTCATCTTAATTATGTTTTAGTAATTTAAATATTTACCAATAAGATAATTTCAAATCAAACAAAGTAGTTTGAAATATATACTTTTCAAGTGACAAGTGGCTGCCACCAGTGGACCACGACGGATGGAATTTTAGGGACGTGAAAACAATGGACAAAAGTAACAAGGATAAATATCAAATTTATACATTAATTTTGTTTTAATGTTCAATTTAATACATGAACTTTGATTTAATATAATTATATACATTAAACTTGAATTGTGGCTCATATGTATATATAAAGCTTGGATTTGATTCAATTGTATATATTTAAAGAAATAAATATATACATTTATTTTCATATTGGATTAATATAATTGTGGCTTATATGTATATATGCAGCTTAGTAAAATATTTTTTTGGTCACCAAACTATTTAGATTTTTAAGTATTTTTATTTTTATGTTAGCCCGTTAGTGACAAAAAAAATATAAAATTAAATAGTTAAATGACTATTTTGTAACTTTTCATAATTGGGTGATCATTTTGTAATTGTAGAACCCAATTATTGCCCGGGCCCAACAAAGAAATAAAACCCAAATTAAAAACCCATTTTACTAACCCAACAGCCAATTACAAAACCCATTACAAAACCTGAAATGTAGCCCACTAACCTAAACCCAAGACCCAATCCGAACCCAATTCAGAGGCCCAAATCGAATTAGCCCAAACACTTAAAACAAAGAAAAAAACCTAACCCTAAGTCCTCCTTGCGGCGCCAAACCCGCCTTACGACGACCACCGCTCCACACATACGCCAGCAGACCACCGCTCCTCCACTGCTCACGCACCACCGGCCACCGCCACTTGCCTGCAGATATTAAATGAAATGATAGAAATAATAAAAAATGGGGAAATCGATTATAAAAATCGGCTATAAAAGCCGATCTAAAATCCATTGTAAGGGATTCGGCCTTTTTTATCAATACAAGAAGCAACATCTTCAAACACAAACAAAAAAGAATCAGAGAAAATAGCAAGCAGATTAAACATTAAAAATCACTAAAAGTCAGAATAAAGACCAAAGGTGATTCCTTTTTTCCTTTATATTTTCGAAGTTTTTTTTTTCTTTTTTTCTTTTCGACATACACATATACATATATTATTTTTTTTTAAAAAAAAAGGAAAAAAAACTAAAAATTTTACCTTTTCCGCCATCGCGCATGTGGTGCGAGGAGCGAGCAACCGGCGACGGAACCCACGGCCGGAAATCGCCCAGCTCCCTCCTGCAGAAAAAAAAAGAGAGAAGAGTTAAAAAAAATTTTTTAAAGGGGGTGAGAAATGATTTTTTTTTCTGATTTGGGGCTTAAATAGCCGATCGAAACGACGTCGTTTTGGCCGGCGTCCTTAAGCCCCAAAACGACGTCGTTTCGCCCTTGACCCGACCGGTCCGACCCGCTTCCCACCAGGATCCGCGCGTTTTGCCGAAAAAATGGGAATTTATGCGCGCATCCCTCCGCTTTTTCAGAATTTTGTAATCAAGTTTTTGTTTTTTTAATTTGGCCCCGAAAGTCCATTCGGTTTTCAATCGAGCCCCTGCCTATGCTGTGCGTTTTGGGAGGAAAGGGTCATTGCCCTTTTTAGTCCCCCATGTAATCCACGCGCTCCAAATAGGCCCTTTCTCCCTTATTTTCTTTCGGATTGACCCCCAAAATTCTGTTTTAAATTCAATTTGATCCCTCTTTTAACTATTTTGCAATTTTTACTATTATTAATATCATTATTGTATTTGTTTATTTACTTATTTTATATATATATTTTTTGTTTTTGTACTATTGTTTTGCTTATTATTGTCTTTATTATATTTATTATTATTATTTCTATTATTGTTTTTATAACCATATTATTATTATTATTATTATATTATTATTAATACTAGTACTATATTACTATTATTTTTTTTATATATCTATATATCTCTTATTATTACGTTTACTAATTGCTATTATGATTACTATCGTCATTATTTATTTTTCTTTATATTTTCATTATTATTATTTTATCATTATTTCTTATTTTATCATTTTTATTCCTATTACTATTCTACTATTATTATTATTTTATTATTATTATTATTATTTCTATTATTATTCCATTATTATCATTTTTGCATTATTATTAGTACTACTATTATTATTATTTTTACTACTTTATATATGACTTACTTATTTATCGGTTTACCACTAAAAGTTCTTTTATTTTTATTACTCTTATTTATTGTCATTTTTTGTCACTTTAACCTATTGTTTCCCTTTTTAAGTTACAATAGCTTGTTAGTTTCATTTTTTTCTTGTTATTCGTACTATTTGTTTATTATTATACTGTTAATATCATGATTTATTTCTTTTCATTTTTATAAATTTGCGTTTCATCAACTTTACCGACACAAAATTGCTTTCTTTCCCAAAGGCAATATTCCGTATTCGTAAATTCGAGAGATCGTGCCCTAAAGTATTGGGTTGCAATTTTTCTCGTTTAATCTAAATAACCGAATATCCTTTTAAAACAAATACATTTTTAAACTAAAAGCTTATTCTCGTGAAATCGAGATGTCGTGTCCTAATGCATTTGGATGTGATGTTTTGTTATTCCGAGATAATATTTTCTAAAACCAAGGCAATGTTCTCAGTATTTAGAAGCTCGAGAAAACGTGCCCTAAAGTATTGGGTTTCCTTTTTTCGTCCATTCTAAATAACAAAATATCCTTTCAATTAAATCCATAAGTTTTGAATAAAAGGCAAGTTCAACTTTAAAGGTCGAAATGTGGCGTCCTAAAGTATTGGATGTAACACTTCACCTTAAAGCGAGACGGACCCTTGGCATACATTTCCAATTTATCCAAATTTATTCTTCAACAACAAGAGGGATCGTATTTTGAATTCTTAAGTTTTCAACTTTCGACATTAAGACATTAGATAATCAATCGGTACCAATTTTGGGCGTATCGAGGGTGCTAACCCTTCCTCGCGACGTAACCGACTCGAATCCATTTACGATTTTCGTGAGACCAAAATTGTGTTTCGATAAATTAATCGATTATTAAAAACAAACACTTTTAAGGTGACCCGATCACACCTCATCAAAAAGATTGGTGGCGACTCCGTTTTTTTATTCGTTTGCAAAACCACGAGTCGACCAGCGTCGTTTCATTGTTGTATCAAAAAAATGGTTTAAATGACTTGGCGACTCCACTCGGGGACCCCAAAAGAGAGTCGGGCCGTAAATTGATTATTTTTGTCCTTTGTCGAAAGTTTGGAAATTTGATTTAAAAATTTTTTTTTTTACTATCCTTGTGTTGCATTCATTTGTGTCATTGCATATGATTTCTATTTTCTTATGCACAGTACATTGCATGACCGTTGTGGTCGCACCTTTAAGTGGGAGTGAGAAACTATTCCTTCGTGAGGTTTTCACCTCCGTGCGAGGATAGTGGATCGCTTAGGGATACATCCGTACCTATGTCTTCGTGAGATTTTCATCTCAGTGCAGCCATAGGGAAATGTATTCTCGAATCGAACTCGGTCTATATGAGCCTATAATGGGTGAGGATCGAGGAATCTGTTTGGTTCAGTACCCCTACTCTAGAGCCGAACCTCATATAGCGAGCCTTAAGAACCACTGCAGGTAGAGCCATGCCAAACCCTAGTGCTTACTGATTATGTATGCTATCCTCTACTTACTATTTATGAAATCTTGACTGCTTCATTTATTTTGCATGGCATATTCATCAAAAATGTATCGATTCACATTCAATTACCAAATGGATAGCTTTTCATGGAAAAAGAGTTTTTGATAAAGTGGGAGACAATGCGGCCGTCCGAATATGGGCGAGACCGTGCAAAGAAGAGAAGGGTGATAGCCTTGCGAGTAAGAGTGCGACGTGAATTGTGGGACTTCACCCGTATCAGCGTAACCTGAACAATCTTCAAGAAATGAAAGAGATATGGAGCCAATGGGACGAAGGTATCAAGCAAGCGTTCTATTGTCATACACGGCGATCCGCTTTACCGCTTGACATTAAGATAGACCAAAGACTTATTAGAGCTATGGCCCGATTTTGGAACCACGCTTATAGTTGCTTTACTTTTGGGAAAGTGGACTTGGTACCTACTATGGAAGAATACATCGCTCTGCTCCATTGCCCAGAAGATTCGACGACAAAGTTTATGTAAGGGCCGTTAATGTCCCCACATTCGTAAAAAGTTAATGAACATTACAGAATGAGCGAACAATGGGTTACAACTCGAACAAAGCAGAAAGGAGATTGTAAATGCATCCTGGAAAAATCTAAGAGATTTGATCATAGCACATCTGAGCAAAGAAAAAGGGTTGATGCTTTAGCCTTGAGCATATATGGGCTAGTTATCTTCCCCAAAGCCCTAGGACATATAGATGAAGCGGTCAGCGATTTGTTTGACAAATTAGAAAGAGGGATTACTCTGTTCTCGCAATTTTAACCGAAACATTCAGGTCCCTAAGCACATGCTTAGAAGAGCGGGCGAGGAAGATTCATCGGTTGCGCCCAACTCCTATTAGCATGGTTTCACGGTCATTTTGGAAAATGGAAAAGATGTCGTGTCGAATTTTCTCCGAGGACTACTCCTCATTTGGAAAAAATGGCAACCACGCCAAGACGAGATGATATTACGGAAGAAAATTGGGTTATGATCTTGCAAAAATTACAAGAAGAGGATGTAGCATGGAGAGCCCCTTGGCGATCCCGATGAGATTATATATCGATGCGGGATTTTGACTATGTCCCTATGCTCGGAATATGGGAGCTGTCGGGTATACACCTCTCCTCGTATTAAGACAATACTGGATCGAGACGCTTTACGCCACCGACACAAGGGTTAACTCAATGCGAGTTTGACTACAAAGGAGAAAATTACAAGAAGAGAGTAAGAGAGATATCAAAAGCACGGGGTCGAATTCACAGAATAAAAAGGTTTCTTTGCCAATCCGATGACAACCCCCTGAATATGACTGGTGGAGGAGTCAAAGGATCAATGATAATATCCCCACGCAGGACCAAGAAGACATCCGGTCACTAGAAGAGCACTTACAGGTGGTCCTCGGAACTTGAAATCATCAAACAAGATTTGAAAGGAAGAACCGCATGAGTTAGGAAAAAGGATGGAGCAACTAGAGGAAGAGAAAATACAATTGGGATTGGATGTCGACATTGAAGCTAGAAAGCGAGAAGCTGAGAAAAGGAAAAAATAAAGTGAAGAAGATTTAGGCAGTCTAAAGACGGACTACAAGAAGCTACGAAGATCGATGAGAAGCTGCGGGACTTGGGAAAGCGTCGAGCAATGGCGTCAAGAAATTAAAGAGGAGAAGCATAGAGCAAGTCAATGGGAAAGGAAACTCAGAGAGACTCAAGAGCGGGAGGATACCACAAAAGAAGTCTAGTAGAGAGCCAAAATGAGAAAGAAAAATTAAAGACGCGGATCTCGAATTAGAGAAATCATTGTACCAAGATCGAAACCGCAACTCGTGGTCGAATTGAAGGCTAGTCTCGAGCAAGATTGAAGAGATGAAAGCAAGAGTCGAAGAACTAGAATCGCTTTACATGGTTGTGAGCTCTGAGTGAGCTTTTTGAAGTCAACGAGGGCGTTGGAAGCAACAACCGCATCACTATCAAAACCAAGTCGAGACCGAGATTATATTATGGGGAAAAATTTGTGGCCCAAGTACGAGAAGTGGCGGATCATCTACAAGCCTTAGCAGTCCAAGCCGACTTACTAAGTTTAATGTACGAGTCAAGATCGAGAGAGGACAAGAATTAGCTGATCTTCTTGAGAAAGTCAAGGCTTTAAGTATTAGGCGAGGCCTTATATGTAATCCATTTTATGAAAAAGACTTGTTTTCTAAGAAAAGTTATGCTAATGGAAATTGAATCAGAATCAATGCCTTTTTGTACCACACATCTCATGCATCCGCATTACATTGCATCATACACATCAAATCTCACAAAGGAACCCTAAATTATGAGCAGAGAGTTACCTGGAACATCACTACGAGACGAGAGGCAAAACAAAAGTGATGGATCAAAGAATGGAAAGATTAGAGCAAATGCAAAAGAAATGCAAGATCAAATGCAAGAACGATTGGCCAAGATACAACGAGGACATGATAGGCGGATGGAAGAATCCCAAAATAACATGATAAACCGGCTAGCGCGATTGTTGGCCAATGAGCGTGAGAAGGAAAGAGGCGTTCTTTGCTAGTTCGGGAACAACAATGACGATCCTGTTTACCCTCCGGGTTTTACCCTTAAATACCCAAGCGCCACGGATCGTATCCCCAAAGAACACTGTTATTATCGGGCCACAATATCGAGTTGATACCACGGTACCAACGCATCTCCGACCGGTTCAGTACTAATCACGGGAAGGTCCGGCTAACTTGATGGTCCCCGATTTCGACGAAATGCCCGAAGCGGACAAGGCGAAAATGGACTTCCCAAAGCGGCTCGAGGATCGTTGCAAGTGGCTAGAGGAAAAGTTTAAAGAAATAGAGAGCTGCGACCACCGTTACGGAGTAGGCGCTAAGGATTTAAGCCTAGTCCGGACCTCGTACTTCCGCCAAAGTTCAAAACCCCGATTTTGAAAAGTGCGAGTGGAACCGGTGTCCCGGCGCACATCACAATGTTACATCGCAGAATGGCGGGCACGTTAACAATGATCAATTATCGATTTCTTGTTTCGGGGCGGTTTAACCAGGGTCGCGGCTAAATGGTATAATCGGCTTAGCGTGCGTACCAGATCAAGTCGTGGAAGGACACGCACGAGCCTTCCGAAACACTACGACCACGTAAGCGATATAGCTCTCGACCGAATCACGCTCCAAAATATGGAGAAAAAGTCGGGCGAAAGCTTTAGGCAATATGCCCAACGGTGGAGGGAAGTAGCCACACAAGTTCAGCCACCGCTCCTAGAAAAGGAGACAACCATGTTGTTCGTCAATACATTGAAAGCTCCCTTCATTAACCACATGCTGGTGGGCGCCACCAAAAGTTTCTCGATATTGTGTTGTCGGGGAAATGATAGAAACGCAATCGGATGTGGCAAGATAGAGCGGAGAAGGTGCTAGAAAGGCGATCCGAAGAAAAGAGAGAACGATGTAAACAACATAAGCAAAAGTTATTCAAAGCCTATAAGCGTGAACCAGCCTGTGAGTCGAATCGCCCACCATCGAGTCCTCTAGACAGGAATCCAATGCGAAGCAAAATGCGGAGAAAGTTCAATTCACACCAATCCCAGTCACGTACAAAGAAATGTACCAAAATTTATTCGATGCACACATTGTTGCCCCGCATTACTTAAAACCCTGCGGCCCCCATACCCTAAGTGGTATGATGCGAACGCACGAGTCACGAATACCATGCAGGAATTGTGGGGCATTCAATAGAAACAACATCTCGCTTTCAAGAAAGCGGTGGAAAGACTCATCCGGATGGGTGTTGTAGAAGTAGACGATACCTCTAATGCGGGGAACCCTTTGCTAATCATGGGGTCAATATGATAGGCGAGAACATGGGAAAAAGAGTTAAGAGGGATATTGTCGAAGTGAAAACCCCAATGAGACGAGTCTGGAAGGAAATGATGAAAAGGGGATTGGTTGTGTCAAGCCCAAGAAGAGAGCATGAAAGAACAAGCAAGGGTTGTGAATTTCACAACATGGAGGGACATGAAATCCAAAACTGTATAGATTTTAGGATTCTGGTACAAAGGCTGATGGACGATAAAGAGTTAGAATTCTACGAAGGCAATGAAGACCAAGAGGAAAGAAACATCTGCGTGTTAGAAGATGAAGCGAGGGTAAAAACTTCGAAGACCAGCTACCCTTTGGTCATCATCTCGCGACCAAAGAATGATGGAACCGAAATAAAAATAACTCCGAAGATTGTGATTCGGAAACCTACGGTCTTTTCATCTGAAGATAACAAAAAGGTTCCCGAGAGCTATAATTGCAACATGACGATTCCTGAAAAAGGGGACTCGCCCAGCACTGCAAAAGGGAACCGGGGGCCTCCGAAGATCGTGATTCGAAAACCGGCTGCTTTTTCATATGAAGATGACAAAAAGGTTCCCTGGAACTATAACTGCAACGTGACGGTTCCTGAAAAGGAAGCCCCGTCCAACGCTGCAAAGGAAAACCAGGGGGTAGGCTCCTATACGCGCAGTGGAAAGCGCTACGACGCGGTGAATACACGAATGGAGCTCACAAAGGAGAAAACCCTGGTAGGCGAACCAAAGAAAGGGAAAGTGACCAAGCCGGAGACGCTTATAAATGAGCCAGTGAAGGAAGAAGAGGCTAGGGAATTCTTAAAGTTTTTGAAGCATAGCGAATACGATGTCGTGGAGGAAGCGATTACATAAGCGGCGGCTCGTATATCTGTGCTCGACTTACTATTAAGCTCAGAAGCGCACCGCAATGCACTGATGAAAGTACTAAATGAAACTTATGTTGCTAATGATATCACCGTTAACAAGTTGGATCGCCTGATTAGCAATATAAGCGCCGATAACTTCATTTTCTTTAATGATGATGAAATCCCTCCGGGAGGTACGGGTACCATCAAGGCTCTCCACATCACCACCCGATGCAAAGGATACACGTTACGAAGTCTTGGTCGATATAATGGTCAGCACTAAATGTTTTGCCCGTCGACGCCGAATCGATTACCCATTGATGCTCTCACATGAAGGCACGCCACAATGTAGTAAGGGCATTCGATGGAACCGAAAAAGAAAGTTATGGGAAGGATCGAAGTACCTCTATTAATCGGCCCGGTATATATGAGGTGGATTTCATAGTAATGGATATCGCACCATCCTATAATTGCTTCTTTGGGAGACCTTGGATACACGCTGCGGGAGCGATGCCCTCGTCATTGCACCAAAAGTTGAAGCTAGTTATAGAGGGTCGTCTGCGGTGACAATAAATGCCAAGAGGACGAATCGCAATAGCGTGACCAATGGCGCGCCATATTTAGAAGCGGATGATGAAGCAACCGAGTGCTCCTTCCGCTCTTTGGAATTTGTCAATGCAACATTCGTCATTGAGGGGAACAAGATCCCGATACCTCAATTATCTAAAACCACGAAAATGGGTTTGCAATCGATGATCGGGAGCGGGCCGCCTGGGAAAGGACTTGGGAAGTATCTCCAAGGAGAGATCGAGGTTCCGAGATTGAAAGAAAAACGAGACCTCTTCGGTTTAGGGTTCAAACCGGACTTGAAGCAAAAAGGAAAGAATTAGCAAAAGACAAGAAAAAGAAGGAGAGCGCGTTTGGGCGGAGATGAGATTAAGTGGGAACCGATGATAATTCCTCATATTCTTGAGACCTTTATATCGGGAGGATTATCCACCAAGGACGAGGAACGAAAGATGAGAAAGCCATAAAAGGAATACGGGCAAACATGCACATCAATGCCATATTCGGGGAGAAAATAGAGGAAGAAAAGCTGGAATGGTATCCGCCCTCACTCAGCCGAGCAAATGCGTTCTAAACAACCGGATCACAGAGGAGATTCTGTAGCTTTTAGAACTTATTGAGTAGTACTCGGAACACACTCGTTGCTTTAAGTCTAGAAGCGATAAGTGTCCCTTTGTGAAAGCATGACTTTTGTACGAGGCATCGTTATTCTCAATGAAATGCATCTCCATTACCTTTTGAGCAAATCTTCTTCTTCATTCATCATTATTATTCTTTAGATATTCCTAAATATTTCCATTCTTCATTCATAATGCCAATAAACATGCTTAGATTCCTTTATTCTATGAGCCTTTATTCATCTTCATAACAGGTCCCCAAATATCAACGACGTGAGCAACACTACCAATAACTCAGAATATCCTTTTGGGCAAGATACGGGTGTGGAAGATTTTCAGGATTCTGAAGATGACCAAGGTTGTGACCTATCTCCGAATCATATAAGGATGGTAGAACAAGAGGAGAAATGCAGATCCGCCTCGCGAGGAGTTAGTGGAAATAGTGGACACGGGAGGCGGGCAAGAAAAGAAGGAAGTGAAGATCGGAGCTAGTATTACGTAGAGAGACAGCGAGACCTCATTGAGTTACTTCATGAATTCAAAGATGTCTTCGCGTGGTCGTATCAAGACATGCACAGGCTAAGCACCGATATCGTGGTACACGATTGCCTATAAAGGAAGAATACAAGCGACCCAACGAAACTTGAAGGATGAGGCGGGCGTCTGTTGAAAATAAAAGAGGAGGTCAGAAACAATTTGATGCGAGCTTCTTGCAAGTGGTTAAGTACTCAGTGGGTAGCCAACATCGCCCCCGTCCCCAAGAAAGACGGAAAATACGAATGTGTGTAGACTCTGAGAGATCTAAACAAGGCTAGCCCAAAAGATAATTTCCGTTGCCTCACATCGATACCTAGTGGACAACACGGCGGGTTACTCGTTGTTCTCCTTCATGGACGGTTTCTCGGGATACAACCAGATAAAGATGCTTCCCGAGGACATGGACAAGACTACGTTCATAACCATGTGGGGACCTTTTGCTATAAAGTGATGCCGTTCGGACTAAAGAATGCGGGAGCGACATATCGAGAGCCATGGTAACCCTATTTCACGACATGATGCACAAAGAAATTGAAGTGTACGAGGCGATATGATCGCCAAATCTCGGATGAAAAGGAGCATGTCCAAGTCTTGAGGAAACTATTCTTGAGGTTAAGGAAATTCCGGCTAAAGCTTAATCCAAAGAAATGTACCTTTGAGCCCGATCGTGAAATCGCTAGGATTTATAGTCGGTGAAAGAGGGATTGAGGTTGACCTGCACAAGGTCAAAGCAATACAAGAACCGCCTCCACCCTCGCACGCAAAAAGAAGTTCGAGGTTTCTTAGGAAGGTTAAACTACATCGCTCGGTTCATCTCACAATTAACTGAGAAATGTGACCCCATATTCCGTCTCCTTAAAAAACACAATCCAGGTGTGTGGGACGAGGAATGTCAGGAAACCTTCGATAAAGTGAAGCAATACCTGTCCAATGCTCCAGTATTGACGCCGCCTAATCCAGATAGGCCATTAATCCTCTATTTGACGGTACTTGATAACTCAATGGGATGTGTGCTCGGCCAACACGATGAGTCAGGAAAGAAAGAAAAGGCAATATACTACCTTAGTAAAAAGTTCACCGAATGTGAGACAAGGTACTCGCCAATTGAGAAACTTTGTTGTGCCTTGATCTGGACAACTCGGAGATTGAGACAGTATATGCTGTATCATACGACTTGGCTCATCTCGAAGCAGGACCCTCTGAAATACATGATAGAATCGACTGCCTTGAATGGTCGGATGGCCCGATGGCAAATTTTGCTTTCTGAGTTTGACATAGTTTATGTAAACCAAAAGGCAGTGAAAGGGAGTGCAATAGCGGATTTTCTAGCCAGTAGAGCTCTAGCAGATTACGAGCCCTTGGACTTTGATTTCCCCAATGAGGACCTAATGTACGTGGCAACCATCAAGAGGGTACCCGCAGGATCGTCCTTGGACACTGAACTTCGACGGGGCATCAAATGCTGTGGGCAATGGAATTGGGGCAATTCTGGTATCCCCAAACGGAGATCATTACCCTTTTACTTGTAGGTTGGATTTTGACTGCACAAACAATATGGCGGAGTACGAGGCTTGTATCATGGGCATCCGTGCCGCTATAGAGCGCAAAATTAGGGTGCTAAAAGTGTACGGAGACTCAGACCGGTGATTTATCAACTTAGAGGAGAATGGGAAACGAGAGATCCCAAGTTGGTCGAATACAAAAGATTGGTCCAAGAATTGATCGAAGAGTTCGACGATGTCACTTTCAATTATCTGCCAAGAGACGATAATCAAATGGCTGATGCTCTAGCCACTTTGGCTTCCATGGTCCGGTTAAACAAAGCAGAAGATATGAAACCTATCCGAATGAGCATTCATGAGGCCCCGACTCCATCGCTACAACGTCGAAGAAGAAGAGAAAAGGGATCGTCCGTGGTATCATGATATACTGCAATACATAAAGAATCGTCAATACCACGAGCAGGCGACTGAGAATGACAAAAAGGACGATAAGAAGCCGGCGTGTGACTATGTCTTGGACGGAGAAATCCTATACAAAAGAAGAAAGGATCAAGTGCTATTAAGGTGTGTGGACGCCGCAGAGGCTAAGCAAATCCTGGAAGAGGTCCATGAAGGTGTTTGTGGAACGCACGCCAATGGTTTCACGATGGCTAGGCAAATCATGAGATTCGGGTATTATTGGCCTACCATGGAAGGAGATTGCATTGATTATGCTAAAAAGTGTCATAAGTGCCAAATTTATGCGGACAAAATTCATGTACCACCTTCACCTCTACATGTTATGACTTCCCCATGGCCCTTTTCTATGTGGGGCATGGACGTCATTGGGCCAATATCGCCAAAAGCTTCTAATGGACATCGGTTCATCTTCGTGGTAATCGATTACTTCACTAAATGGGTAGAGGCTGCCTCATATGCCAATGTGACAAAATCAGCAGTTAGCAAGTTCTTAAAAAGGGAAATCATATGTCGATATGGAATGCCCGAGAAGATCATATCCGATAATGCGTTAAACTTGAACAATAGCATGATCGCAGAGGGTGCGTGGGCAATTCAAGATCGACACCACAATTCATCGCCATATCGCCCAAAGATGAATGGGGCGAGAGGCGACTAATAAGAACATCAAGAGGATAGTGGGGAAAATGATCGAGACCTCTGTGGATTGGCACGAGAAATTACCGTTTGTTCTTTTGCTTACCGAACGTCGGTCGAGAACCTCCACCGGCAACTCCTTTCTCACCGGTCTACGGGATGGAGGCGGTTTACCTATCGGTTGAAATTCCATCCCTTCGAGTCTTGTCTCGAATCGAAGTTGGGACGGCGAGAATGGATCCGAGCTCGATATGATCAGTTAAATTTGATTGAAGAAAAAAGGTTGAAAGCTATTCGTCATGGTCAAATGTACCAGAAGCGAATGACGCGAGCATACAACAAAAAGGTGCGCCCAAGAGAATTCCACGAAGGAAACTTAGTTTTGAAAAAGATCCTCCCCATACAAAAGGATTTGAGAGGAAATGGATGCCTAATTGGGAAGGACCTTATGTGGTGAAAAGGCTTTCTCGGAGGAGCTCGATCTTGGCCGAGATGGATGGGAAGAACTTATCAAATCCCGTAAATTCGGATTCGGTCAAGAAGTATTACGCGTGAAAGAAGGAAAAGTCTAAGGCGAAAACCCGCAAAGGGCGCTTTTCTAAAAAAAAAAAAAAAAAAAAAAAAAAACGGAGAGGCCAAGGCGAAAACCCGTAAAGGGCGCTTTGAGACCAAAGGGGCTTTGAGTCGAAAAACCCGATAAGGGCGGCTCAAATTCAAACGAAAAGACGAAATGTGTGACGATTTTTGTTCTCCTGCACTGGCAAAAGGAGGAATGTTACGCCTCAAGATATCTACAAAGCGCTGCGCAGATCTCCCAACATCCATTCAAATTTCAAAATGATCTTGAGTAAAGATTGGATAGTGAAGCTCAGTCGCTGCGATATTTGGGGCACCTACCTTTCTTCCTTCTCACTCATTTTTTTGTATTTCAATCATGTTTGCTTTTGTTGATTAATCCAATTCCATTCTTCATTGATATTCATCATTTAAGTTTTTTTAAAAACTGCTTTTGCAATTGAAATAACTGGTCGATGGACCCATAATGCTTCCATAAAAGGAGTTTTGCCTATTACTCGGAAGTCTCTAAACAAAGACAGAACTCAAACAGATTGTTGTTTAGAACCAACACGCCTAGGGGTTGGAAACGCCGAGAAAGAGGAGTCTAAAATCATAGCTCATGACTACGAGAAGACAAAAATTGCGCTCAGATCTGCGGCCTTGATGAAGCAGACGAGCAAGTGACAACCCTAACCATTAAAAGGGGATCATTTAGCTTTACATTCATACATCATCACATTGATTAGGAGCATTCGACTCATCATTGCATCCTAATCATTGTAGAAAGACCACCTACATTCGTGCAAGTGTAGTCCATAGTACATTTAGTTAGGAGCATTAGATTCATTCCGATCATAGCATCCTAATCATTTGGCATAAACACAAGCATATGAAACCAAGTCTACGGGATATGTCCCTAGAGGACTGAGCATCAACACCGGAGAAACCACCATCCTATTGCCATCGCCATCAGGGCGGAATAGGTTGAAGATTATCCTATTGCCATCGACCAGCCAGCGGAATAGGTAAAAGATTTCCTATTGCCATTGACCGTGAAGTGGAATAGGTTGAAGATCGCATCCTATTGCCACCGACCAGCGCCAGTGGAATAGGTTGAAGACTCGTCCATTGCCACCGACCAAAGAGTGGAATAGGTCAAATTTGTAGATCTTGTCGCCCTAACCAGTGAGTGGGGCAAGATCGAAGGCAAATCTCGTCTCCCTAAACAAAGAGGGGTCATGATTTAAGCCACCGTCCTATTGCCACCGACCAAAGAGTGGAATAGGTCAAATTTGTAGATCTTGTCGCCCCTAACCAAGAGAGTGGGGCAAGATCGAAGGCAAATCTCGTCTCCCTAAACAAGTAGGGGTCATGATTTAAGCCACCGTCCTATTGCCACTAACCGAAGAGTGGGATAGGTTGAAGATTGTTCTATTGCCACTAACCAAAGAGTGGGATAGGTTGAAGATTGTTCTATTGCCACTAACCAGTAGTGGGATAGGTTGAAGATTGTCCTATTGCTACTGTCCAGTAGCGGAATAGGTTGAACACGTTCCTATTGCCACTAACCAGTAGTGGAATAGGTTGAAGATTGTCCTATTGCCACTGACCAGCAATGGAATAGGTAAAAGATTTCCTATTGCCATTGACCAGCAGTGGAATAGGTTGAAGACCGTCCTATTGCCACTGACCAGCAGTGAAATAGGTCAAATTTGTAGATCTTGTCGCCCTAACCAAGAGGGGCAGATCGAAGGCAAATCTGTCTCCCTAAGCGAGAGGGAACATGATTTAAGCCATCATCCTATTGTCTTGGCCAAGAGTGGAATAAGTGAAGATTACAAACCTTACCCCCCACGAAGTTGCAATGGAGCAGTTGAAGATGTAAATCTATCTCCACTGAAGTTGCAAAGTGGAGCGATTTAAAATAAACAAGTCTCATCCTCAAGTCGCAGCAGGAGCAAATTGAAGCTATAGGTCCTATCTCTCTCAAGTAGCGGTGGAATGGATCAAGCGACAAAATGCGTGTGAACAGGAATGAAGCTATCTCGTGGAAGAGCACCTAAGAAGTCAAGACTCAACAAGGCCGGGCAAAATTGGTCCTTTGAAAGTCTTTGCTCCATTCTCGTTACACAATAATGAGCAAAGAGGGGCAATGTAGAACCCAATTATTGCCCGGGCCCAACAAAGAAATAAAACCCAAATTAAAAACCCATTTTACTAACCCAACAAACCAATTACAAAACCCATTACAAAACTCGAAATGTAGCCCACTAACCTAAACCCAAGACCCAATCCGAAACCCAATTCGAGGCCCAAATCGAATTAGCCCAAACACTTAAAACAAAGAAAAAAAACATAACCCTAAGTCCTCCTTGCGCGCCAAACCCGCCTTCCGACGATCACCGCTCCACCGGCCGCCAAAGCGACCACCGCTCCTCCACGCTGCACGCACCACCGCCACCGCCACTTACTGCGCAGATATTAAATGAAATGATAGAAATAATAAAAATGGGAAATCGATTATAAAAATCGGCTATAAAAGCCGATCTAAAATCCATTGTAAGGATTCGGCCTTTTTATCAATACAAGAAGCAACATCTTCAAACACAAACAAAAAGAATCAGAGAAAATAGCAAGGCATTAAACATTAAAAATCACTAAAAGTCGAATAAAGACCAAAGGTGATTCCTTTTTTCCTTTATATTTTCAAGTTTTTTTCTTTTTCTTTTCGACATACACATATACATATATTATTTTTTTAAAAAAAAGGAAAAAACTAAAAATTTTATTTTTCCACCACCACCGCGTGGGTGGAGCGACAACACACGGCGACGCGGAACCCACTACCGGAAATCGCCTTGCTCCCTCCTGCGAGAAAAAAAAAGAGAGAAGAGTTAAAAAATTTTTTAAAGGGGTGAGAAATGATTTTTTTTCGATTTGGGGCTTAAATAGCCGATCGAAACGACGTCGCTTTTGGCGGCGCCCTTAAGCCCCAAAACGACGTCGTTTCGCCCTGACCCGACCGGTCCGACCGGCCCAGCCAGGATCCGCGCGTTTGCCGAAAAAATGGGAATTTATGCGCGCGATCCCTCCGCTTTTTCGTAATTTTGTAATCAAGTTTTTGTTTTTTTAATTTGGCCCGAAAGTCCATTCGGTTTTCAATCGAGCCCCGCCTATGTCGTATGCGTTTTGGGAGGAAAGGGTCATTGCCCTTTTAGTCCCCCATGTAATCCACGCGCTCCAAATAGGCCCTTTCTCCTTATTTTCTTTCGGATTGACCCCAAAATTGCATTTTAAATTCAATTTGATCCTCTTTTAACTATTTTGCAATTTTTACTATTATTAATATCATTATTGTATTTGTTTATTTACTTATTTTATATATATATTTTTGTTTTTGTACTATTGTTTTGCTTATTATTGTCTTTATTATATTTATTATTATTATTTCTATTATTGTTTTTATAACCATATTATTATTATTATTATTATATTATTATTAATACTAGTACTATATTACTATTATTTTTTTATATATCTATATATCTCTTATTATTACGTTTACTAATTGCTATTATGATTACTATCGTCATTATTTATTTTTCTTTATATTTTCATTATTATTATTTTATCATTATTTCTTATTTTATCATTTTTATTCCTATTACTATTCTACTATTATTATTATTTTATTATTATTATTATTATTTCTATTATTATTCCATTATTATCATTTTTGCATTATTATTAGTACTACTATTATTATTATTTTTACTACTTTATATATGACTTACTTATTTATCGGTTTACCACTAAAAGTTCTTTTATTTTTATTACTCTTATTTATTGTCATTTTTGTCACTTTAACCTATTGTTTCCCCTTTTAAGTTACAATAGCTTGTTAGTTTCATTTTTTCTTGTTATTCGACTATTTGTTTATTATTATACCTGTTAATATCATGATTTATTTCTTTTCATTTTTATAAATTTGCGTTTCATCAACTTTCGCCCGACACAAAATTGCTTTCTTTCCCAAAGGCAATATTCCGTATTCAGAAATTCGAGAGATCGTGCCCTAAAGTATTGGGTTGCAATTTTTCTCGTTTAATCTAAATAACCGAATATCCTTTTAAAACAAATACATTTTTAAACTAAAAGCTTATTCTCGTGAAATCGAGATGTCGTGTCCTAATGCATTTGGATGTGATGTTTTGTTATTCCGAGATAATATTTTCTAAAACCAAGGCAATGTTATGTATTTAGAAGCTCGAGAAAACGTGCCCTAAAGTATTGGGTTTCCTTTTCTCGTCCATTCTAAATAACAAAATATCCTTTCAATTAAATCCATAAGTTTTGAATAAAAGGCAAGTTCAACTTTAAAGGTCGAAATGTGGCGTCCTAAAGTATTGGATGTAACACTTCACCTTAAAACGAGACGGCCCTTGGCATACATTTCCAATTTATCCAAATTTATTCTTCAACAACAAGAGGGATCGTATTTTGAATTCTTAAGTTTTCAACTTTCGACATTAAGACATTAGATAATCAATCAGGTACCAATTTTGGGCGATCGAGGGTGCTAACCCTTCCTCAGACGTAACCGACTCTCGAATCCATTTTTCGATTTTCGTAGACCAAAATTGTGTTTCGATAAATTAATCTGATTATTAAAAACAAACACTTTTTAAGGTGACCCGATCACACCTCATCAAAAAAGATTGGTGGCGACTCCCGTTTTTTTTTATTCGTTTGCAAAACCACGAGTCGACCGCGTCGTTTACTGTTGTATCAAAAAAATGGTTTCGACAGTAATTTTTATAGTCAAGTACCAAAAAGGAAAAATAACCATAATTCAACAACCTCTACTATAATTTATCCTAAAATCTTGTGTTACTAGATATGAGTCAACATGCACCAACACATGCTTGTTATAGTTGATAAAGACCCCAGAATCGGCAGTTCGAGAGCCACTAAAGATGGGCGTGACTAGCCATGATAAAAGAAAACAGAATATTCTCTTGGAGGGTTTGGCCCTAATAACCCCTCTCTCGGGGTGCCAAAATGCATACATATATGCAAAATCAAAGAGCATACACGAATGTCAATGTCGTTTGGTAAACAGGCAGGCAGCCATATCTTAATTTACTCTTCCAACTTGCAACGTGCTCTTTGAATCAATTTATATTACATTTCATAAAAATATATGATATTACAATGTCATAAAATTTATAATAAATTAAAGTATATGATTACATGAAGATGTTCAAACTTCTGATTTTATGTCCTTAGTTTTTTTTAGCAATTTGTAATGAAAAGTAAGTTTAAAAGTTAATTAATATTCATTGAATCAAGACTTGAATTGCAACATCCCACAAGATATGCATTCATAATCAAATTATCTATCTATACTTATTTAATAGTAGTTAAGTTACTAATTATAGTATTGGTTTTCTATTAAATACAATTAGTTAATTTTTTTTATTTTTGTCAACAGTCCAAAAAAGTTAGTGGTTAAGAGTTGGTCTCCAATTTATCAAAAAATTAGAGTTTGAAAGTATTAATTAACCTCAGTGAAATTAGTGTTTAATATAAATGATGCGTGGAAATTCCTCTTTCTTATATTCTCATGAAGTTTACAATGTTAACACAATTGTGATTCTCTTACTAAATTATTAATCATGAATCTTATATTGTAAAATTATACTATTTATGAAAGAATCTCGAATATGAATATATTTAATTACTTTTTTTGACATACGTAAATATATGAAGCGATTTGTTCTATTTCCACAAGCAATTGCAAAGAAAAAAAAAGTAAAATTATTGGGAGTTTGAAGTGTTTGGTTTTTATTTCGAGTTATTTTTATCTCTCACTTAAGAAAATCTAAATTTGGTTTGCCTAATTCTCTCTTTTTTGACAAATATTGGTCTGCCAGACCGAACTTTGATCATCTCTCTTTAATATTATAAATCTAACTTTCGTGTTGCCTAACTCTCTCCTTTTTTAACAATCTTTCATCTACCTTCTTTTTCACATTTGGTTTTCACTATTTATAGGGATTCAAACCATCAGCAAAAAATAAGAAAAAGCATATACACATGCAATAAAATTAGGGTTACTGCATAATGAAGCTAAACAAGTTTGATTTTTGCTCAATGAAAATGACTTTTTATCTCTAATAATATATTATATATACACACATATATATTGCAGCGTAAAGAGTGAATATAATTATGTGGAAGTTGAGGTGTTTAATGGAGTTGTAGGAAGTTGGTTTGGTTATATATTCTTTGATACTTTTCAGCTGGTATGAGATCTATGTGAATAATTAATTAAAAACATAATGATTTATTTGGCCATCCAAGTTAAAAGAAATTATTTTAATCATTTATTTAATTTTTCGTCTTTTTTAATTTTTAAATTTGTGTTTTTTTGTCAAATCACTTCAATATGAATAGAAAAGCTAACCTTTTTTTTTTTAATGTCATCCACGTGATCATCCACATGTATGTCACGTCAACAAAATTAACTTTTTCATCTATATTAGGCTGATTTGACAAAAAACTAAAAAAAATTAAATAAAAAATTAATATAAATTTTTATATAAAATTGGAATGAAAAATATGCCTAAATTAAAAATCACTTTTGGTTGGGTCGATGCATCTTGTGGGCGATGTTGTTTGATACTTGTTCGATGGTATATAAATTTTTCGTTAGAATAGCATTTATTATGAAAATATAGTATTAGTGTGATGAAAAGAAAGATTCTATGGAAATGGATTGGAAACTTCATGTATCTTTTTCTTTGTCGTTCAACTATTGCTTGGAAACATAGTCATAAGGTGCTAATAGAAATGATTGATTCAAACTTGATTTGAATACAAAAAAAATATGAATTCGAATTTCATCTGAATTTTAGAAAAAAAAAAGTTTATTCTATCTTTCCTAAAATATAAATGGAAAATATAACTAAATAAACCTTGAATTGAAATAAAATATAATAAAAAGGTTTAGATACAAAATTAGCCTCAAATTTGATGGAAAGAGGAAGAAGGAAGAAATTTGCGGTTCACACAGTGATGATATGTTAGCCCGTCAAGAGGAAGGTTGAGCAATATGGGTTAATCCAGAAATTTATTTAGGGGTAGAATTGAATTATAAATTTGTGAGGGGTTAAAATATTATTTTATCATGTATTAATTTATAATTTTATTATTTTTTAAGGGACTTAACAGAATTTTTTCATTTTTAGGGGCCAAAGTGTAATTTAATCATATATTAATTTATAATTTAAGCATTTCTTAAGGGACCACATAGCAATTTTCCATTTTGGGGTACTTATAGGAGAAGTTGATCACCACCTTGGCATTAGGTCTTGACACGTGTCTATACTGGTTTTTTTTTTTCGGTTGGCCTGATAAGCTGTAAAAGTAACATACTTTAATCACATTCTTAATACATTTTTGGATGATTAATGATGTAAATTAGTGAATTTGATGCCCCTAATCCTTTAAATTCATGTTTCTATACTTAGGTGAGCATAGGGGAGCGAAAGGAGCGAAAAACAAGCCAAAATCGAGCAAAAAGAGTTGTTTTCAGCATCCACACGGCCTGAGCATTTCCACAGGGCTGGCCACACGCCCATGTTCCAGCCCGTGTCGATTTCACACCCTGCTTCCTAAACACGCGGAAAAACCCACTTTTTAGGCTTTTTGAGCATCTTAAAGTCTATAAATATCAATTAGAAGAATATCTAAGGGAGGACGGAGGGAAGATTGAAGAAATTACTTGAAGAACACCATCAGAGCCAACTCAGAAGGGGATCTCCTTCAAGATTGAAGATCTCCTTTTAACTTCTTTCGAAGCTTATTTCAATTTCTTTATGTCTTGTAGTTTTTCTGACTTCGAGATGTTTTCTTTTCAGATTATGAACTAAATTCCCTAGATACCTAGGGAAGATGAAATCTATGATTAATCTTATTATTTGATTTCTGAATTACATGATAAATACTTGATTCTTGTTCTCAATTATGTATGCTTATTTCGTGCTTTAATATTTTAGGGATATTAATTCATGTTTAATGTTCTTATTTTAGTGGAGCAAAAGTCTCTGTTTAAGAGTAGATCTAGCATAATTGAGTGGAGTTGCATGCAATCCTAGAAATAGGACGACATAAATCTACCGGATTAGAGTCAAATCTAATAGGGGAATCCATAGATCGAGTTAATGCGACAATAGGGGTTTTAATTAGAAAGAGATTTCGATTAATCAACCTAGAGTTAGTTGTTCTTACTCTAGAAAAAGATATTAACATAATTTAGGGTTTTCTACGGATCAAGACACAATTGAATAAATTATTTAATTCAGATTTGGAATAATAAGTGAATTCTAGATGGATTCTTTCCTGGGTATTGTCTTTCTCTTTGGTTATCTTCAAATATTTTCCTAATTCATTCTCTATCGCATTCTTAGTTAATTTAGATTAGAAAATTTAGATTAAAATAATCATCCCAATTTATCGGCTAAATAATAGAAAAATAGTAATTACTAGTACTTTTAGTCCTCATGGATACGATATTCCCTACTCGCCATAGTTATACTATTGTTCGATAGGTGCGCTTGCCTTTGTCGTAATTATAGTTAGTTTAGTGACCATCAAGTTTTTGGCGCCGTTGTCGGGGACTAAAATATTAGAAACACTTGATTTTTATTAACTTAGTCATTTATTTTTATTGCATTTTATTTTTGTTTTTAGTTTAATTTTTTTTTCTAATTTTTCTTTGATTTGCTTCTGGCAGGTTCCTTTAGTTTATGACTAGAAGAAACCTGTCGGGACCATTAGTATTTGATAGTGAAATTGAAAGTATAGCTCGCAGAAACCGTAGAGAAGCAAGGCATAATCGACAGAATATAGTGGAAGAGCAAGAGGATGTTAATTGTTGAGGAGATAGCTGATAATCAGAAAAATCAGCTACCTCCTGTGGTTGCTGCGAATCCAGCAAATCTGAATCCTACTCCTCGTACTATGTACGATTATGCCAAGCCCACTCTAACGGGGGCTGAATCGAGTATTGTGAGACCTACCATTGCTGTAAATAACTTCGAACTGAAGTCGAATACTATTCAGATGATACAACAATTTGTTGAGTTCGATGGTTTGCAAGATGAGGATCCAAATACTCATTTGGCTAATTTTCTAGAAGTTTGTGACACTTTCAAGATAAATGGCGTTTCTGACGATGCCATTCACTTACGGTTGTTTCCCTTCTCGTTGAGGAACAAAGCTAAATAGTGGTTGAATTCCTTACCACGAGGTTCTATCACTACATGGGATCAAATGACCGAGAAATTCCTACTAAAGTACTTTCCACCGGCTAAAACAACTAAGCTGAGGAATGATATCTCTTCCTTAGTGCAGATTGACTTAGAGACTCTATATGATGCACGGGAGAGGTATAAGGATTTATTGAGAAGGTGCCCTCACCATGGGTTACCTCTATGGCTACAAGTTCAAACCTTCTACAACGATTTGAACCTCTCAACTAGGCAGTTGATCGATACAGCCGCCGGGGTACTCTGAACAATAAAACACCTGAACCGGCTTATGAATTTATAGAGGAGATGGCAATGAATAATTATCAGTGGCAAGTCATGAGGATGAAGCCTAATAGAGCAGTCAGTGTTTTCAATCTAGATGCAGTCACCATGTTATCAAATCAGGTAAAACAATTAAATAAGAAAATTGATGGTTTATGTGTTTCTACGCATGTACATCCAGTGATGCAATGCGATACGAATGGAGGAGGAATGAGCAATCCGGAATATTTACCCTACGGTCCTAGCACAGAGAACGAACAAATCAACTATATGGGTACTAATTATAGACCTCAGAATAATCCTTACAGTAACACTTATAATGCAGGTTGGAGGAACCATCCCAATTTCTCTTGGGGTGGTCAAGGAAACCAAAGACCACAACCCCCTCCAGGCTTTCAACCACCTTACTAACAAGAGAAAAAGCCGAACCTTGAAGAGATGTTGACGAATTTTATTTCGATGTCAGAAACCCACTTCCAAAACACCGAAACAACACTTCAAAATTAACAAGCATCGATTCAAGGGCTCGATAACCAAATCGATCAACTTACGAAGTTGATTTTAGAACGACCACAAGGTAGCTTGCCTAATAATACTGAAACTAACCCAAGGGAGCAACTTCATGCAATTACTATGCGAGATGAAGAAGGGTTAGTTGAATCTGAACCAGAACCGAGGCAAGAAAGCATGGTAAGTAAAGGTAAGGTAGAGGTAAGCCAGAATGAACAAAAACCGGCTGGTAAGGAATATAAACCTCGAGTTCTATATCCGAATGCAACGAAGAAAGACCACACTAACGAAAAATTTGGTAAATTTCTTAAACTTCTGAAAAAGTTACATATTAACTTACCATTTATGTAACACCCCTAACCCGTATCCGTCGCCAGAATAGGGTTACAAGGCATTACCTATCAAATCACAACATACAACATACATTTAAGCATGCATTCTTAAACACCATTCAATCATAATCACATTGTCCCTTATAAGGGCCTACGAGGCCTTAAACATGCTTTAGAAATGGTTCGGGACTAAACCGATAACATACGAAAATTCTTGAAAACTTAGAAATTTTTCAAACATACAAAGGTCACATGCCCATGTGAACAGGCCGTGTGCCTCACACGGCTCAAGACACGCCCGTGTCCCAGGCCGTGTAAAAACAGGGCATACATACTGACTTGGGTCACACGGCTGACCACACGCCTGTGTGTCTAGCCCGTGTGCCCTTCAAAATGGCCACACACGCCCGTGTGCTAGGCCGTGTGCCATTTAGGGGGGTATACTGACTTGTTCCACATGGCCGGTCACACGCCCGTGTGTGAGGCCGTGTGGAGCATACTGAATTCAATTCAATTTCAACACCAGGGGACACACGGCCGTGTATCATGATCGTGTGTCACACACGGCTAAGACACACGCCCGTGTGGACAAGAATAGGCTATTTGCAAGGCCAATTTGCCACCCTTTCTCATGCTCACCTAAACAACCAAAATAATACCATTTCAACACATTTATAGGCAACCAAAACATGCTATTTCATATACAAATCATGCCATTTAAAATCCATCCATTTCACTACTCAAATCATAATCCAAAACATACTAAAACAATATGCCATTACCAACAATTTCACCTATCTTCTCTATGCATTTTTCTCATCATCTTATCAACTAATTCATGTCATAAAACATACCAAATCATCATCTTAAAATCAAGCCACAACATGCCATTTTTCAAACAATAATACACCAATTGACAACTAGCTAATTGAGCAACCATATAACCATCACAACAACCATCCCAAACTTGCCAAAACACAAGGCAATATATACATCATATATCACTTATCAAACTTATGATATAAGCCAACTTAAATGGCCAAACACACATCAACATTTACATCATTCATGAGCAAAATCTCATGGCTAATATCATATCTCAAAACACATCATCATATCACTAGCCTATACATGCCATATACCATATTTACAAAGCATCAAAAGTACCAACAAGTTGATCGATAGTGTGACGATGTTCCTGATGATCCCCGAATCCGAGCTAGCTTCGATTAACTATAAAACAGGGAAAGAACACACAAAGTAAGCTTTAAAAGCTTAGTAAGCCATATACAAATAAAATTACCACATGAATCAACATTATTTCCATCAATAGGCAAACTATGAGTATGTGCATATAATTTCACAAACCTTTCCCATTGTACACATATTCAATATCATAAGTGAAATCATCAAATACTTCCCTTTCAAAACTCATATGAATCTCGTATGTACCTGAGTCACTTAACTCATTCACACATTCTTTCTTGACTTGACTTTGCCCGTTGAACCCTTCGAAATCGTTAAGGATACTCAAAATCACCTATAGCTCGTACAATGCCATATCTCGGATATGGTCTTACATGTTATCACATATCGATGCCACTGTCCCAGATAGGGTCTTATACGAAATCAAATAACGATGCCAATGTCCCAGACATGGTCTTACACGTAATCACATAATGATGCCAATGTCCCAGACATGGTCTTACACATAATCACATATCGATAATCCTAATGTCATGACATTCGTATCCTATACTATTCCTAAGGTTCGTACGAGACTTTCGGATATTATAACCCTGTCGTTTCTTGATCGTATTTGATAATTCAACATTCATAGCAGTTCAATGACAATTAAACATATATAATTCAATTTAAAGAAATTTATTTGCATATGAACTTACCTCGTATTAGGGATAAACGGACTGGATCGACTATTCGATAACCTTTGATTTTCCCTGATCTAAATCCGATTTCTTTTGTTCTTGATCTATATACATTAAAAATTAACTCATTTATTCATCAAATCATTCAATTCTATCCACAAATACATATTTGGGCATTTTTGCACTTTAGCCCCTAAAGTTCCACATTTTTAAAATTTAGTCACTATTTCATAAAAACACAAATTACACAAAATTTAACAAAACACATGCTTAGCCGAATTACTATAGTACCCATAGCAGCCCATATTTCACATTTATTTTACATTTCAACCACATAATTTGTACTTTTCACAATTTAATCCCTAAATAGTATTTTTACTGAAAATCACTTAACAAAATATGATAATATATCAACAAATATCCATTTTTCATCATCAAACATTTAAAAGCTTAAATATTCATCAATGGAACTTCACAAAATCATTAACAAACTAAAAAATTAGGGCACGGGCTAGCTAGTACTCGATGCAACGATCATAGAAACATAAAAATCATCAAAAACTGAACAAAATTCATACCTTAATCAAGATCAATAAGGGCCGAACCCTAAAATGCTCTCAACCCTCTTTTCTTTCTTTTATTTCGGTTGTAAAAAGATGATACATGACCACCATTTTGTTTTGTTTTAATTTAATTAAACTTAAATCACAAATTACTTAATTAACCTTTGTTTAAACAATAATAAAACATATAATGGATGGCTATTCATGTCAATTCCCACTATCCATGGTCTATTCACAACATAAGGACTTCACATTTAATTATTCATAGCAAATAAGCACTTAAACAATTAGAATGCAACTTTTGCATTATACGCGATTCAGTCCTTTTATCAAATTAAACATTCAAATGCTAAAATTATTTCACGAAACTTTCACACACATATATAATCACATGCTATAAACACCAAAAATAATATTAAAATGATTTTTGACCTTGGATTTGTGGTTCCGAAACAACTATTCTGACTTAGTTAAAATCGAGCTGTTACAGTTTATTGAAGCTCTTTCGCAGATGCCCAATTCCGTAAAATTTTTAAAGGAGCTTTTGGCAAACAAACGGAAGTTAGATGATTCGTCGCACGTGGAGCTAAACGTAGTTTTCTCAGCTATTTTGCAAAATAAACTACCTAACAAATTGAAAGATCCAGAGAGTTTTACTATTCCTTATTTAATTGGTAGTTTAAATGTTAATAATGCTTTAGCTGATTTAGGGGCTAGTATTAATGTCATGCCCTATAAAATGTTTAAACAATTAGGTCTTGGGAAACCCAAACAAACTAGGATGAGTATTCAATTAACAGATAGAACCATTAGATTTCCTAGGGGTATTATTGAAGACGTACTTGTAAAAATTGATAAATTCATATTCCTAGTTGATTTCGTTGTTTTAGACATGGATGAGGATAGCGACGTACCTTTGATTATAGGTCGGCCCTTTTTAGCAACTGCCAGAACTATTATTGATGTTGGTATAGGTGAATTAATACTACGTGTAGGTGATGACACGATTACTCTCCAAGCTCGTGATTCTGCTAGGATATCTAGTGATCAAGATGATTATACGAGTTCTGTTAATATGAATAACATTGTGGCTCAAACTTCTTTGCAGGAAACCCCTCCGAAAAATGTGATGGAGCCACGTTCCAGTCCATGTGACAGAAACAGAACAACTAATAAAGAAAGAATGTTACAGATCGATGAACTAGACGAATGACGGACACATGTCAAGGAGAACCGAGAATACACGATGCAGAACCAAAGCTACACCATGATGAGCATGTGGATGAAAGAACCCAAATTAAGGTTGGGGAAACGTACTACTAGATAAAATAGATCCTCGAATTGCCACTTCAGAGCTTAATGCAAACGGAGCAACTTCTTTTATAGTACTGAATGTCTTCCCATTCGGTACAGCCGAGGTAACTCATTCTGAATTCGGCACTTTTAAGGTAAATATTACTCGACTCAAACCTTATTTTGATAATAGAATTGACAGCGAAAAAGAGGAGTTTCAACTCCGCGAACCACCGTGACCGTGCGAATACAAGGTAAGTCGAGCTTAGACTTTAAATAAGCATTTCTCGGGAGGCAACCTGAGTTAACACTGCTAATTTTCTTAATTTTATTTCATGATATTTTTAAAATTAATTAATTTTTGAATTAAAAAAAATGTGTTTTTAACCCACACGGCCTGGACACACGGGTGTGTCCTTGGCCGTGTGGATCCTAAGGCTTAGTTTTAAAATTTTAAGAAAATCGACAGTGAATTACACGGCCTGGCGACAAGGCCGTGTGACCCACATGGCTTGGACACATGGGCATGTCCTTGTTCGTGTGGATCCTGAGACTTAACTTTTTCAAAAATCGATAGAGACACGGCCTAAAATAGTCCACATGGTCGTGTGACATGGCCGTGTGGACCACACGGCCTAGACACGCAGGCGTGTCCTAAGCAGTGTGAAACCTGGAGCTAATTCTTTTCATTTTTAAAACAAGTCAGAGAGTTACACGGGTAAGCCACACGGCCGTGTGCGAGACACGGTCGAGCCACACGGGCGTGTGGGAGTTCACACGGACGTGGGAGAAGCGAAGGAGGTTGCACATGGCCATACGACACGGCCGTGTGGAGGACACACGGGCTTGTCCGAGGCCGTGTGAAGATTGGGTTAAAAATTTTATCGCACACGGACTGAACAAGAGCCACACGGGCGTGTGACACGACCGTGTGGCCTAACACAGGCCTTTACACGACCGTGTCACCCTTAAAAAACCCTAGTCCCAATTTTATTTTTCACTTTTTTCTTCTTCCTCCTAATTCCCCAAACACCAAAACCCTAGCCGCCGCCGCTCCCCAACCTCCACGCTCTGGCCACCATCGTCACCCCTCCTTCACCACGCCGAATCCTCTCCCTCGGCCTTCTCTCAGTTCCGTCGAACCACCACGCCACCCCCGTCAAACCGCACCACCCCAACAACCCTTCCTCTTCGTTTGGTCAACACCGAACCCCCACGCTACAATCCACCTCATCGGCCCTCTCACTCTACTTGCCGTAACCTTTCTGCCCACCAAGCCGTTCGACCCCCAACAGCCCTTTCAACTGAAACCTGACCCCTCCTTTCTTCTTTTCTTCCCTCTTCCTTCTTTGCGCCGACCTACACCACCACACCCACCATCCCATCGACCTTCACCCATCACCGCAGCTCGCACCAGCCGCCGTGCACACCACCTCTATCACAGTCGGTTTCCCTTTTTTTCCCAATTTTCTTTGTTTATTTTATTTTATTTATTTATTCATTATTATTATTATTAGAATTATTATTATTTTCTATTTTATTATTATTGTTATTATTGTTATTATTATTATTCTTTTTATTAAAATGTTTCTGCTTCTGTTTATCACTATCTTTTTACCATTGTTAAGCACTGTTTCGATTTTTGTTAATTAATTATCTTGCTATGTTGGTTTCTATCATTCATTAGTCCTTTTTGTATTTCTATGCATTTGATTAGTCATCGATTATATTAAGGTTTTCTTTATCATTTATTTCTTTATTACTTGCATATTAGTTTTTAAGCATCATAGTTAAGATAATGGATTTTGTCTGCATTGGTATTAGTCCTTTATTGTTTTAGGAGTAAATTCCCCATTTAGGAAGATTTATTTTTGATGGAAGGCTTGCTAGTCCAATATTCCATCCTGCTTTATTAGCCTCTTATTTCTTTACTTGTTGTTTTATTATTTTGTTGCTTTTCTGATCTTGGATTCTTTTTCTTGGAGGGCCACTATGACGAACACACGTAGCAAGTCCAAGGTCGTTGTCCCCGTTTCAAAAAAGCGGAAGACACTTGGCGCGACCTCCTCTTCGAGTGCCTCCGCCGAGGCCCGACACCCTTATCTCTGATTTTCTACCGGTCCCTAGGAGGAATTATTTTAATTACTTCAACAGTGCCCACTCAGTCTAGGCCGACGCATTGATTGGGCCGCGTTGGAGCTAGTCCACCTCGCTGATCTTATCCGAGCCTTTATCGCCACAGCCCCGTGGGACAGATTCTTCTCCATCATCGAGCCCACTTACATGGAGCTGACGTTGGAGTTTTGCGCGACATTTATTCTACAGTAGGTCATGTTGACTCATGATGAGCCAGGCACCATCACTTTCAGACTCGGTGGTTTAGTGCGCCATATGAGTGTCCCCGAGTTCGGCGCTGCTATGGGACTCTACACTGATGAGTTTATGAGTGCCGAGAACTTCCTCCACCTACATCGGCATATCCATTACTCGCCATCTCGTTGTTGGGTAGAGCTTACAGTGAGTAGGACACCCTGTGACGTGAGTCGCTCGAAGGCGACTTCTCTCTCTCCGGCCTTACGGTATCTTCATGCCCTTTTAGCTCACACTTTGACTGGTAAAAGAGAGAGCATTGGAGTCGTCAGTGCTACTGATGCTTATTTTCTATGGAGCATGGCCATCGGGCATATTTTTTATTTAGCATACTTCATTGCCTTAGCCTTCCGCCATCAGACAGACCGCCACAGGAAAGGTCCCATCTGTTTAGGCCCTTATGTGACTCGACTTGCTCGACACTTTGGTCTCCTCGACACACCATAGCAATCCTCTACACTTACACTCGTTGGCCAGATGTCCCCACAGGGAATCTCGAGTATGATCCATATGAGGATGATCGAGCGGCGTCATGGAGTAGATCCTCCTCAATACCAATAATTTCATTATGATTCTCAGAATAAACCCCAGGACTTCACTGATGATGTCCCCTTCCATCACGAGGATCCACCTCATCCTCCACCTTCGAGTCACCATCTTATTTCTTCTGCTGCTACTTTAGCGGACCTCTTCGAGCGGTCCACTCGTTTCGAGCAGCATTGCTTTCAGAGGTTCGATAGTATTGATGCGACATTGCAGCAGATCTGTCAGCATCTCCATATCTCATCCTCAGCGCCGACAACTCACAACACCGACGCGTCTGATGATGAGGACCATTGAGTCCATTTGTTTTATTTTTATTTTTATTTTTATTTTTATTAGACTTATTTTGTTTTTATCTTTTGAACTATATTTTTCTTTTTATGGTTGTTTCTAACCGAGTTTTAATCCCTTAATCTTCTTCACTATTCGTGTTTATTTTCTTATTAGTTTGCTCAGAATCATGCTCTACATTTAGATTTGACTATAATTCTGCTTTTCACTATTCTGGGGATTTCATCCAATATTCAGGGCAGTTTTAGTTGTCTCCCTCTCTTATGATATTCTGTTTATATGTGATTATATATGTTTGTACATTGAGGGCAATGTACATCTTAAGTGTGGGGAGGTTATTTATATAATTATTATTAGAAAATCCTTGAATTATTTCTTGTGTTTAAGTAATTTTCTCATACTTCTATTAGAATAAATTTTTATTGATTTGTGATTTTTGTTGATATGTTTTAGATTAATTTGTTGATAATTGTGTATTGATTGATTTAAACTTTAAGGCATGAGAGAATCAAGCATGATAAGTCTATTTTCAGAATTAAATTTTTTTTAGGTTGTTTCCCTGAATTGAGGTATTACCTTGAAGTTTGAGATTTGCAAGATTGACATTAAAAACCATAATTTTTTGTGAGATTTTGAGCTTTTAGAGCATACATTTTTCTTGTTCATTTTTATTATTGGTTATGAGTGTGTTAATATTGATTTTTTATTCTAGAACTTGCTTCGATTATGCATGTCGAGACCACACCTTTGATAAAGTCACTTAGGTTTTAACCCACTTATCCCATAAAAAGCCTACCTACATAATTAACCCTTAGTGAACCCCTTTGAGCCTAACACACCGTTTCTTGATTCACCCATTAATTTTAACCCATAACTCATTTTTTTTTGCTCATTGAGAATTTTCCCTGTTTTATTGACTTCATTTTTATCGAGATTTGATTTGGTTAATTGCCTAATTAAGCCTTTTGTTTAAGTTACTGAATTATCTCCTATTGCTCTCAATAATTAAAAAAAATAAAAAAATACATATATATTGGTTATTATTTAATTCTATGTTAATTGAGCTTGAAAAGTTAAATTCATATTTTGAGAAGAAGCTCGTGTGACACCCCTTACCCGTATCCGACGCCAGAACCGGGTATGAGGCATTACTATACTTAACTCGCTTAAACACACAACATGACAACATAAAATTTCATTTCGATTTAAAACTTCTCTTTCGAGATCATAACATCCCTCTTATAGATCTAAGAGACCTTAAACATACTTACGGAGTGGTTCGGGACTGAACCGAAAACTTTTGAACACTTAGAAAATTTTTGCTTAAAGCAAAGCCACACGCCCGTGTGGTGAGGGACACGCCTGTGAGGGCAGGCCGTGTGGTCACACATGCCCATGTCCCTGGTCCGTGTGGATTTTATTTTTCATTTCGAACCTACAGGGGTTTTCACATGGCCAGACACACGCCCGTGTCCATGGCCCGTGTCCCTCACACAGCCTAGACACTCCCGTGTCTTAGCTCGTGTGTAAAAACCTTAACATTCTGTTTATGACGTCATCATCTCAATAAGGTCACATGGCCAAGGCACACGCCCGTGTCCTTAGACCGTGTGTCGAATTAAATTCCTAATTTCAGGTGCAAACTTCACACGGCCTGGGCACACACCCATGCTCTATGGTCGTGTCTTCCACACGGTTGAGACACACGGCCGTGTCTCAGCCCGTGTGGTTACTGCTGGGTATACTGACTTGCCAACTTAGCATGCAGGGGGACACACGGCTTATCAACACGCCCATGGGGCTGACCATGTGTCACACACGGCCTAGACACACGCCCGTGTGTCTACCCGTGTGGACAATTATAAGGCTAACCACCAAGCCAATTATCACCCTGAAAAGCAACCACACTTATACCATTTCATTTTAACACACAACATGACCATAAGGCACTTCTAATACCCAAAATCAAGACATCCACACATAGGTTTACACTACATTCATCATATGTATACTTTACTCATTACTCATCCAATCATACAAGCATGCACTTCATGAACTTCATCATCATTGAATATATAAAACTTATCAAGTATTGGCCAATTTCCAATGGCCATTTACAAAATGAATTAAATGACATTAATAGCCACACATTGGCTAGCCAATATGACATATCACAAAAATAACCAAATTCCTATACATGCCATACTCAAAATAAATCAAACTTTGCTATACCAAAGAGAAGTTGATAGTGTGATCTAAACTCCGACGTCCTACGATCCCTGAGTTAGCTTGGCGGTACTACAAGGAAAAGGGAAAAGAGAGGGAGTAAGCATAAAGCCTAGTAAGTTTGCATGAAATAAATAGCAACATAAAGGTTCATGATAACATCCATTCATCACATTAAATAATACACAAGTTCTCAAGCACATTAGCATAACTTACTCATGCTTACTCTTACCAACTCACATATCACATTTTGCATTTATTACTCGTAAGTTACTCATGGGTACCTGTACACTTCATCACATAAGTTTAGCACTTTTATTCTCTTGAATATAGACTTAGCTCATTGCTATCTTCAACATAAATTTAATTCTTTACCCGTTGAACTACTTGGAATATCGAATGATACTCAATCTCATCATACATGTAACTCGATGCCAATGCCATATCCAAGATATGGTCTTACATGGGATAACATCTCGATGTCGATGCCATATCCCAGATATGGTCTTACACGGGATCTCATATCGATGTCGATGCCATATCCCAGATATGGTCTTATACGAGATCGTATATCGACGCCATGTCCCAGACATGGTCTTACACGATTTCATACCGAAGCGAGGTCCCAGACGTGGTCTTACATGGGATATCCTTTTGGTGCCGAGGCCATGTCCCAGACATGTTCTTATACGGGACCTCCTTAATCTCATGTTGTGACAATAATATCCTTTCTATTCCTAAGGTTCAACCGGGACTTTCACATAATATAATTTCATCATACTTTCATCGATACTTCATTAATCAATCTCATAAAGATAATATACATTTCTCATGATATCAAGCAATTAAGAATATAATAGCATTATGTAGCTTTATGTAACACCCCTAACCCGAAACCGCCGCCGAAATAAGGTTAAGAGGCATTACCGGATAATAAGATCATTTCACAACCCAATTACGACACAAAGTCAATCATCATCATAATACATCAAACATAATCAAATAGTCCCTTATTAAGGCGTATAAGACCTTAAACACATGCTAGAGAGGGTTCGGGACTAAACCAAAACACATACAGAAATTTCATGAAAATCTAAAACTTTTCTAAGTTTCAGGGGATACACGCCTGTGGGGGTAGGCCGTGTGCCTCCCACGCCTGCTAGACACACCCGTGTGTCCTCCCCGTGGTCTATACTGACTTAGTCCCCACGGCCATTAGGCACGCCCGTGTGTCCTGACCGTGGTCCTATACTGTCTTCCCCACTACGGCCACCAAGCACGCCCGTGTGCCATGGCCGTGTGCTCTTAGCTAGTTACTGACTTGTACACCACGGTTAGCTGACACCCCCGTGTCGAGGCCGTGTGCTACTAAGTCAGTAACCGCCAATTCACCCACGGTTTGTAGGCACGCCCGTGTGCCTTGACCGTGTGACATTATAGGCCATTTTGCAAGGCCAACATGCCACCCACTTAGGTCAAACCTACAAGCAACACATACCAAAACATATCATGCACATAAGGCAACCAAAAACTTACCAATATGACTATCCAATCTATGCATTCAATTCCCATTCCAATCATAACAAATTCAATACCAAAATCTATCTCATCACAAGTATAATACATTCAATACCAAACATCATTCCTTCTCAATTTCACTAATTCCTACTAGCATTTTACCAACACAAAGTTACCATTCAATAGTCAATTTCTCAACCCACAAATCATGCCAAAAGATGCATCACATATATCAAATTCATTCATGATAAGACTTGCACATATCTAGCCACATCTCATGTCTACTTACAAACATCAAACATAATTCAAATGACCAAAGCCTATACATGCCATATTTTAACTATGTACATCTTTCCAAAATACCCAAAATAGATTGCCGATAGTGTGATCGAGATCTTGTGATCCCCGAACTGAGCTAGCTTTATCGACATCGCAAAGCGTAGAAAGAAATCACACAAGAAGCTTTCTATAGCTTAGTAAGTTCGATATACAATATAATCGTGTCATTAAACCAAACCAATATAATCAATAACCATCACATAGATCATTTCTCTCTTATCCATACTATATCATCCCTAGTCAAGATACTCATTCATCCATCTATAGCTTTATCTATAAATTCATCAACCACAAAGGTTCAAGACATACCTTGGCTAACACATAGTTATTGAATTTCCAAGCTACTCAATGCTCAATATTACTTGTTGATCATCCTTTAATATTCAATCAACTTATTCGCACACTCGATTGCTATATACATGGTCGGTACATATTAATCATCGCACACTTAGTGCCAAATTTTCCAACCGACTTACCCTGTAACGCACACACATTGCCAATTCTATGTCGAAGCTTTCATAACATCGCACACACAAGTGCTATTCTTTTCTATTTCGATTTTAATATCGCACACTTAGTGCCCTTAACTAAATCCCTGCACATAGCATCTCAATTTCATACACATATACACATTCATTTCATAATACAAAAACATATGTTAATAACATGTATTATATCCGAACTTACCTCGGACGTCGACTATCAATACAGTCGATTAATCGAGCACTTTATCTTTGCCTCGATCTCGATCCGAACCTCTTCTCTCTTGGTCTATACACATTCAAATTCAGTCCATTCAATTACCAAATCATTCATTTAAATCCACACACGCATATTTAGGGCATTTTACACAATAGCCCTCACATTTTCACATTTCGACACTTTAGTCCCTATTTCGCAAAATCACCAAATTCACATAATTTCTCCTAGTATAAGCTTGGCCAAATTTTACTAATGTCCATACAAACCCACACATTTCACTTATTTTGCATTTTAACCCTTCAATTTGCTATTTTCAAAATTTAGCCCTAATTAGCTAAATTCACTAAAAATTCAAAAACAACACATGTTAATCCAACACCAAGTTCTCATATTTTACTATCAACTAGCACATAGCTCAAATGTTCATCATTGACTCATCACAAAAACATCATCAATTCACAAAATTACAACATGGGTTAGCTAGAGCACGAAGCAATAATTACGAAAACGTAAAAATTATCAAAAATCGAAGCCAAAACATACCTTAATTTAAGCTTGGAACTAGCCGAAACTTAGAAAACCATGGATGCTTTCTTTTCTTCAACACATTCGGCCAACAAGGATGAATAATGGCCTATTTCCATGCTTTTTGTTTTATGAAATTATGACTTAATTATCATTTTACCACTTTGCCCTTTTATTAATCATATAAGACAAAATACAATAAGGTTATTAAGTCATTTAGCCATCCACTAACTTAATAATGGTGTAATTGTCTCATAAAGCCTCCACATTAATAAAACAACAACATTTAAGTACTTATAATTAAGCACATAGCTTTTACTCTTTATACGATTAAGTCCTTTCTCTTAATTCGACACACAAACGATCAAATTATCTCACAGAATTTTCACACAGACTAAGTCACATACCATTCACACAGAAAATAACATTAAATTAACATTCTGACCTTGGATTTGTGGTCTCAAAACCACCATTCCGACCAGGGTCTAAACCGGGCTGTTACAACTCTCCCCCCTTAGGGATTTTCGTCCCCGAAAATCTTACCAATGAATAGGTGAGAATATTGCTCTCTTATAATGTTCTCAGGCTCCCACGTAGCCTCTTCAATTCCGTGTTTTTTCCATAATACTTTCACTAAGGAAATTTTCTTATTTCTCAACTCTTTAGTCTCTCGTGCCAATATTCGGATCGGTTCTTCACTATACGACAAGTCTGATGAAATCTCAACTCAAAGAGGAGCAATCACATGAGACGGGTCTGATCTGTACCGTCGAAGCATTGACACATGAAACACGTTATGAATCTTTTCTAACTCAGATGGCAATTTCAATCTATAAGCAACCGGCCCAACTCGTTCAATAATCTCATACGGTCCGATGAACCTCGGACTCGGCTTGCCCTTTCGGCCAAATCAAGTATTTTCTTCCACGAGACACTTTCAAAAACACTTTATTACGGCCTCAAATTTGATATCTTTTCGCGTTTTGGATCCGCATAAGACTTCCGACGATCCGATGTCGCTTTCAAACTATCACGAATCACTTTCACTTTTCTCATGCTCAGTCTCTTTTATCGAGATCAACCCGTGAATCTTATTCTCACTCAGCTCAGTCCAATACAATGGAGTTCGACACTTTTGACCATAAAGAGCCTCATATGGTGCCATTTTGATACTAGATTGATAACTATTGTTATATGCAAACTCAATCAATGATAAATGCTTTTCCCACGTGCTTTCAAATTCAAGTATGCAACATCTCAAAGATGTCTTCGAGAATCGAATGATTTGCTCGGATTGACCATCCGCTTTTGCGGATGAAAAGCGATCTTGAAATGCAATTTTCGTGCCTAAAGCATCTTGCAATTTCTTCCGTAATCGCGAGGTAAATCTCGGATCTGCATCGGACACAATAGATAGAGGTACCCGTGCAATCTCACGATCTCATCAATATATAATTCAGCCAATCTATCAAGTGAATAATCTATTCTCTTTGGAATAAAGTGAGCTGACTTCGTCAATCTATCAACTATCACCCAGATCACATCTTTCTTGCTCGGAGATAAAGGCAAACCCGACACAAAGTCCATCGTGATTCTCTCCCATTTCCACTCAGGAATCATAATCGGTTGTAATAAAACTGCATTTAAACTTGATGTTCAGCCTTAACTTGCTGATAAACTAAACATTTCCACACAAAGTCAGAAATGTCTCTTTTCATACCATGCCACCAATAAAACTGTTTCAGATCATTATACATTTTAGTACTCCCCGGATGTACAGTCAAATGACTATTGTGAGCTTCATTCAAAATCATTTGAATCAACTCTGAATTTCTTGGAACACAAATTCGATCTCTAAATCTCAAACAATCATCACTATCAACTCAAAATTCTGATTCAACATTCAATTCACATTGAGTTCGTTTAGCCATCATTTCAACGTCATTTTTCTGAGCATCACTAATTTGCTGTACAAACATCGGCTTTACTTTCAATTCAGCTACAACCACACCATCATCACATAGATCTATCAGATTACTCGTAGCTCGCAAAGCATATAACGATTTTCAACTTAAGGCATCAGCTACAACATTAGCCTTACCTGGATGGTAATATATCACAAGTTTGTAATCTTTCAATAACTCTAACCATCTTCTCTGTCGCAAGTTCAAGTCTTTTTGAGTCATCAAGTACTTTAAACTCTTATGATCAGTATAGATGTGACATTTTTCCCCGAATAGATAGTGACGCCAAATCTTCAATGCGAACACAATCGCAGCCAATTCAAGATCATGCGTTGGGTAGTTCCTTTCATGCGGTTTTAACTATCTTGAAGCCTAAGCAATGACTTTCTCTTCTTGCATCAGCACACAGCCCAAACCATTCAATGATGCATCACTGTAAACTATGAACTCTTTGCCCGATTCAAAGTTGAATCAAAGCTGGTGCTTCATTAACAACACTTTTAATCGCTCAAAACTCTGTTGGCACTTTTCTGACCACTCGAATCTAACATCCTTTTGTAACAACTTTGTCAATGGAGTTGCAATCATCGAGAAGCCTTTCACAAATCGTCTATAATATCCTTCTAGTCCCAGAAAACTACGGACTTCAGACACATTTCTCGGAGGCTTCCATTCCAAAATAATAGAGATTTTACTCGGGTCAACTCGTATCCTAGCAGCTGATACAATATGCCCCAAAAAACTGACCTCATGCATCCAAAATTCACATTTGCTAAACTTTGCATACAACTGTTTCTCACGTAGTGTTTGTAGCACGGTTCTCAAATGTTCGGCATGCTGCGTCTCATCTCGTGAATAGATCAAAATATCATCAATAAATACCAAAACAAAACGATCCAAATACGGTCTAAATATCCGATTCATCAGATCCATAAACACTGCAGGAGCATTTGTTAGTCCAAAAGGTATCACTAAGAATTCGTAATGTCCATACCTCGTTCTGAAAGCAATTTTTGGCACATCAGATTCTTTAACTCTCAACTGATAGTAACCAGATCTCAAGTCTATCTTTGAAAACACGGTAGCTCCTTTCAATTGATCAAACAAATCATCAATACGAGGCAACATATATTTGTTCTTTATCGTCACTTTATTCAACTGTCGATAATCAATACACATTCTCATAGTTCCATCTTTCTTTTTTACAAATAACACAGGAGCTCCCCAGGGTGAGAAACTCGGTCGTGCAAATCCTCTGTCAGTCAATTCTTGCAACTGAGATTTCAGCTCTTTCAATTCGGTTGGGGCCATTCTATATGGAGCTATCGAAATAGGAGCAGATTCAAGCACTAACTCAATACCAAATTCCACTTCGAATTGGAGGTAGTTCTGTAACTCTTCAGAAATACATCCGAAACTCACAAACCACAGACACCGATTCAACTTTCTTTTCCGACACCTTTGTATCAATCTCGTACGCCAAATAAGCTTCACAACCTTTTCTCACATAGTTCATAGCTTTCATCGCAGATACAACAGCTGGTAATCCTTTCATATCACTGGACTCAATTCGAACTATCTCACCATTCTGACTTTTCAATTCAATATTCTTCCTCTTACAGTTCACGATGGCATTATGCAAAGTAAGCCAATCCATACCCAAAATTATGTCAAATTCATCAAATGGTAGCAACATCAAGTTGACCGAAAAACATAAATCACGAAACATCAATGGGCAATTCTTGCACACCTTATCCACCAAAACACACTTGCCTAAGGGGTTCGATACTCTAATCACAAATTCAGTAGACTCAACAGGTAGAGTCTTATTCAATACTAAGTTCATACACACATAGGAATGGGTTGATCTAGGATCTATCAATGCAACAACATCAATATCAAATAAAGTGAAAGTACCGGTGATGATGTCTGGAGATGATGCTTCCTCTCGTGTGCGTATAGCATAGGCTCGGGCAGGTGCTCTCGCTTCTAACCTCACAGCTGTGTCAGTTGTCCCCCTTTGACTTTCGCTCACATTTCTGTTGTTTCTGGGTGGTCTACCTCTAGCCGTCACATTACTTGGTCTTTCATTCTGAACATTCTCCTCTTCGACCATCTTTAGGCAATCTCGAATAAAATGATCTCGAGATCCACATTTATAACAAACTCTATTGTTGTACTTGCCCCAGCACTCTCCCACATGTCGTCTTCCACACTGTCTGCACTCAGGTTTGTTACTCTTAATACTACCAACACTTGGTTCATTCGGAGCTTGAATTCGTAAACCAATACTTTGTCTCGAACGATCTCTACTTGTATGTCCCAGCGAAACATTTGAACGATTTCTTTCATCTCTATATCACTTTGCTAAAGGTTGAGAGAACTTATTCATCGATCTCTTTCTTTCATCACGAGCCTCAGAATCGGCTTTCTTCTTCTCTTTACTGAGCTCCTCAGCTTTACATGCTCTTTCAACTAACACAACAAATTCATTTATATCAAGTATCCCAACCAACAATTTAATGTCTTCATTCAATCCCTCTATGAAACGTTTGCACATAGTAGCTTCGATCGAAACATATTCCCTCGCGTACTGACTCAATCTTACAAATTCCCGTTCGTACTCAGTAACAGACAAACAACCCTGTTTCAACTCTAGAAACTCTTTACGTTTCTGATCAATGAAATGCTGACTAATATATTTCTTTCTGAACTCAACTTGAAAGAAGTCCCAGGTGACTCTCTCTCTCGGAACTACAGATATCAATGTTTTCCACAAGTTATAAGCCGTGTCTCTTAACAAGGAAACTGCACACTTAATGCACTCATCAGGATTTAACGACATCTCATCGAATACTCTGATTGTATTCTCAAGCCAAAAATCAGCTCGCTCAGCATCGTCATCAGATGTGGCCCTAAACTCCTCGATCCCGTATTTCTGAATCTTATCTACAGGTGGTTTATTCAATCTGATCGGATCTACAACTTGTGGCAAAACAAGTACTTGTGGCGGTGGAGGTTGTGGAGTAGTCAGATTCGTTCAAACGAACTCCGTAAACCATTCACTCATCATACGGAAGAAGGCTTGCTTAGCCTCTCCTCCCTCACTACCTTCATTCGGCCTAGATGTGGCCGACGCTGTCCCTTGAGTGGGAGCAGGCGCATTACTCTCTACGTCATCAGCAACTGCTCGATCGGGATCCATTACTACAAGAAAACACATTTTCAACTGTCAGCATTCATCACACTATCACAATTTCATATATGGCTTGTATAGCTAGACTCACACGCGCTACATTAGTCCGAGAATCGACTAAATCGTAGCTCTGATACCAATAAAATGTAACACCCCTAACCCGAAACCGCCACCAGAATAAGGTTAAGAGGCATTACTGGATAATAAGATCATTTCACAACCCAATTACGACACAAAGTCAATCATCATCATAATACATCAAACATAATCAAATAATCCTTATTAAGGCGTATAAGACCTTAAACACATGCTAGAGAGGGGTCGGGGCTAAACCGAAACACATACAGAAACATCATGAAAATCTAAAACTTTTCTAAGTTTCAGGGGATACACGCCCGTGGGTGTAGGCCGTGTGCCTCCCACGGCTGCTAGACACACCCCGTGTGTCCTCCCGTGGTCTATCTCGACTTAGTCCCCACGGCCATTAGGCACGCTCGTGTAATCCGACCGTGGTCCTATCTGTCTTTCCCACCACGGCCACCAAGCACGCCCGTGTGCCATGGCCATGTGCTCTTAGCTAGTTATTGACTTGTACACCACGGTTAGTCGACACCCCGTGTCGAGGCCGTGTGCTACTAAGTCAGTAATCCGCCAATTCACCCACGGTTTGTAGGCACGCCCGTGTGCCTTGTCCGTGTGACATTATAGGCCATTTTGCAAGGCCAACATGCCACCCACTTAGGTCAAACCTACAAGCAACACATACCAAAACATATCATGCACATAAGGCAACCAAAAACTTACCAATATGACTATCCAATCTATGCATTCAATTCCCATTCCAATCATAACAAATTCAATACCAAAATCTATCTCATCACAAGTATAATACATTCAATACCAAACATCATTCCTTCTCAATTTCACTAATTTCTACTAGTATTTTACCAACACAAAGTTACCATTCAATAGTCAATTTCTCAACCCACAAATCATGCCAAAAGATGCATCACATATATCAAATTCATTCATGATAAGACTAGCACATATCTAGCCACATCTCATGTCTACTTATAATAATCAAACATGATTCAAATGACCAGCCTATACATGCCATATTTTAACTATGTACATCTTTCCAAAATACCCAAAATAGATTACCGATAGTGTGACTGAGATGCTGAAACACACATTTTGCAACTTCCCTCACACGCCCGATAGTGTGACTGAGATAGCCTATACATGCTGAAACACACGCCCGTGCTTCCCAACCGTGGTAAACACTGACTTCCCTCACACGGCCTGGAGTCTAGACACATGCCCGTGTGTCTAGCTCGTGGCCAATTCTGACTTAATATGTCAACCTGCAGGGGAAGCACGGTCAAAGCACACGCCCGTGGGCTGACCGTGTGTCACACATGGCCTAGACACACGCCCGTGTGTCTATCCACATGGCCAAGAACAAAGCTATTTGCTAAGCTCTTCTCACCCTTATAGCTTACACAACATGCACTCATACAACACATCCATAATCAACTCAAATTGAAGTGCAATCTCACATAGAAAACTACATATTTCTTTCATATAATGTAATAGCCAACAACCATGGCATTATACAAAATACACTATCCATCTAAAGGCCAACACATCTTAGCCATTTACACCAAAAATTCACTAATTTGTCTAGCCCCTATACATGCCATATACAAAACATTGAGTCTAATGTACCAGAGTGTGCTGATAGTGTGGGTGATCTTCCAATTGATCCTCGTATCTCGATTCAACACTTTTACTCTATAAGACAAGGGAAAAGAAAGAGAGTAAGCTTTGAGCTTAGTAAGTTTACACATAAATAATTAAGCAACATAGTATAAGCTAAGCAACAATTAGCATTATACTAACATAAGTAATTCACAACTATGCTTACTCTTTCTATCCCTTACCACATTTCCAACACATCATGAGTCACTTACTCATAACTATTGACACACACCCCTGCATTCAACATCACATTTACACAATATACAACACATCATTATTTCTCGATAATACATCCACACAGCTAATCCACACAACTAGTCCACACAGCTAATCTACTCACTATCACATCCACACAGTAAATCTCTCGGTGGTTCCGCACTAAGGCCACCTCATTCAATTAGTAAGGTAGTATCGCACTTAGCCTACCAACAAGGTATTCATAGCGGTTTCACACATAGCCCACTAAATAACATACCTAACGATAGCATCGCACATAGCCAGCTCATCGTCAATATGCATTAGGATGGTATCTGATAAACTGAAATAGTAACATATTTTAGGCCCATATTTAGCATACTTTTGGATGATTTATCCCTTGATTTATGTAAAAAGGTGCTCTTAATTCTTTCTTTTCATGTCTTATACTCAGGAAAGCACCCAAGAATAAAAGGAACGAGAAACGGGCTCAAAACGGACCACAATGGGCCAAAGAAGAAGTCGACACGGCCTGGACTAAAGCCCACACGGTCGTGCCTCCTCAAACATACTAGAACACGGCCTGATGTCGATCTACACGGTCGTGCCTCACTAACGGAGTCCAACACGGCCTGGCCACAATTCACACGGGCGTGTGCCATGGCCGTGTCCCTGCCGCGGCCAAGAGGAGTTTTACTAGAATTTGGATGGTTGGAGGCAAAGAAACACACTCCAAAGTCTAATTAAAACCCCAATTAGGAATTGCACTCAAATTAGGATACTTGGAGGCCAAGTAACACATCTCAAAGCCTATATAAACACCCTAGGGGGCAACTTAATCGGGGAGTTCGACAGAAACCCTCTGTCGAGGGGGGCCCAAAGCCATCGTTTAAGGGCATCTTGCTAGGCCAAAGAAGGCAAATTTATGGGGATTCACTCAGGGATAGCCAGTTGATCCATCTCTAGAAGCCGGAATTCTACTCAAGACGGAGGATTTCTTATTCAATTCCTTCAGAGAGATTTAGGGATTTTTTATGTTTTGTGTTATCTTTTCTTCTGAGATGTTTTTCTTTACTATTATGAACTAAATCCTTCAGATACCTGAAGGGGATGAAACCTAGATGAATCTTGTTATTATTTTCTGAACTATATGATAAATACTTGATTTGTTCTTAATTATGTGTGCTTAATTCTTGTGTTGATATTTCGCGGATATTAATTCAAGTCGAATGTGCTTTGGTGGTGGAGCAAAAGTCCCTGCTTAAGAGTAGATCTAGCATAATTAAGCGGAGTTGATCGCACGCCTAGAGATAGGGTGACGAGATTTTGCCGGATTAGGGTGAAACCTAATATGGGAATCCATAGATCGATTTACTGCTATTCTAGAGGGTTATTATTCGAGAAAGAGATTTCCGTTAATTAACCTAGGGTTAGACGTTATTTTCCTCGAGAGAGGGTTTAATATACGTTAGGGAGTCCTACGGATCAAGTCAAGTGAATAAATCATCTGGTTCAGTGTTAGATAACAAGTGAAGTCTAGGTGGATTCTTCCTAAGGTTATCGTTTTAATCAACTGAGTTTTTCCCAAGTATTTCCCCAATTCATTCTTTTTGTCTTTGCGTCTTTAGCTTAGTAATTAGTTAATTTAGATTAATAAACAACTTCACTTATTTTTAGGCTAAATAATAGAAAGAAAGTTAGTATTAGTACTTTTAGTTCCTTTGGGTTCGACAATCCGATCTTGCCTAAGCTATACTCTTTGTTCGATAGGTGCACTTGCCTCAATCGTTGTCATAGTTAGTTTCGTGTTCGATCATTCTCTTTATAAATTTTAAAACTCGACTTCACAACGATCAAGTTTTTTGGCGCATGTTTGGGAACTAAAATATTAAGAAAGCTCTATTTTATTACTTTAGCCATTTTTTTATTGCAATTTATTTTCATTATTATTATTTTTTTTATTTTTACTTTGCTAATTTTTCCTCCATTTGCTTTTGGAAGATAATTTTAGTTTTTAGAGAAGATGTCATTGAATAACTATCAGTGGCAAGTTACAAGGACAAGGCCAGCCAAAGCAGCCAGTGTCTTCAACCTCGACGTACACCCAGTAATGCAATATGACTCAAATCTAGGAGGCATGGCGAATCCTGAGTACCCACCCTACGGATATGGCATGGAGAACGAACAAGTCCACTATATGGGTAACTATGCTAGACCACAAAATAATTTTTATAATGACACTTATAATGCAGGTTGGAGGTACCATCCAAATTTCTCGTGGGATGATCAAAGTAGCCAAGGACCGGAACTTCTTCCAAATTTTCAACAACCACCTTACCAACAGGAAGAGGAGTCAAACCTCGAGGAGATGCTGACAAAATTCATGGCACCCACAGATAACCGTCTCCAAGACACTGAAACCACCCTTAAGACCCAACAAGCATCGATCAAAGGGATCGAGAGCCAAGTTAGGGAAGTCACTGAGTCAGTTGGGGAACTTACTAAGTCAGTTATACAACTCACTAAGCTGATCTCAGAACTACCACAAGGAAGCTTGCCAAGAAATACTGAAACTAACTCGAGCGAGCAAAATCAAGCCATTTACGATAGTGAAGTGTTAGACGAACCAAACCCAAGGGAAGAACCTGTGGTAAGTGAAGGTAAGGTTGAAGTGTGCCATGATATACCAAAACCAGCAATTACAGAGTACCAACCTCGTGTGCCATATCCCGATGCAATAAAAAAAGACCACACGGAGGAAGAATTTGGTGAACTCACACTTCGTGTAGACGATGAAACAATCACTCTTCAAGCTCTTGACTCAGCTAGAACATCGAGTAATAAAGGTACGAACGTTAATTCTATTGATAACCATTTAGTTCAACCTTCTTTACAGGAAGCATCACGAAATCACCTAGCTGAGCTAGATCTTAGACCTCGTACCCATAAAGAAATAATTCATGAAGGACTAAGGCTTCAGGTCGATGAACTAGACAAGTGGAAAACACACTTTAAAGAGAAACTAGGAATACACGAAGTGAAACCGAAGGAAACCCCAGACGAGCTGATAGGAACAACAAATCACTTGAAAATAGGGGATCAGGTATTGTTGAATAAGGAAGACCCTCGAATCACCAATCCAGACCTCAAGACAAACGAAGAAATCACTTTTGAGGTACTTAATGTCTTCCTATACGGCACAGTCGAGGTAAGCAATCCTAAATTCAACACTTTTGAGGTAAACATTACTCGACTTAAACTATTTATCAAAAACTAAATTGATCGCATGAGAAACGATTTTCACCTCCTCAAACCACCATGACCATACGAATGAGAGGTAAAGTCTAGCTTAAGACTATAAACGAGCGCTTCTCGGGAGGCAACCCGAGCACTAACCCCATTAATTTTTACATTTTTTTTAATTCTTCTTTTACTTTTATTTTTCCTTTTTAGCACCTAACTATAAACTAACCAAAGTGCAGATTTCAGACCACGGCCTTACACACACGTGGTGGTCGTGGCCATGTGGCCACCACAGGAAGGTACAAGGGCGGGGGCAACCACTAGATCCATAATTTCTCTTTAACCCCCTTCTTCCTTTTTCTTTTCCAGTTGTCTTTCTTCTTTCATTTTCCATTATTTACTTTTATTTTTATTTTTTTTATTTTTTTATTTTCTTTATTATCTTCCTCTTATTCTTCATGCCATTTAGATTTAGATTAGGATACAATAAAATCAGACCGGCTACCTTGAGGATTCAAGTTCAAACGGTTCGAGGCGCTTCCCCACGTTCACCTCCAATCCTATCCAGTTTCTTTTCATTAATTTCATCCATAATTCAGGAAGTTTCACTTCTCCCCATATCTTATGATTTTAGTATTATTGTGTTATTATCTAACTTTGTACATTGAGGTCAATGTACATCTTAAGTGTGGGGGGTTGAAAACATAAGGATTCCAAACTTTTTTTTTTCATTATTCTCAAAATCCTAAATTTAGTCTTGTTTTTTTTTAAGTAAATTTCTCATATTACTAATTAGGATGAAATTTCTAATGATTTATGATTTTTATTGATATGTTTTAGATTAAGCCATTGATAATTGTGCATTGATGATTAAATTCTAAGAATACTAGAGAATCAAGCATGATAAGTCTATTTTTCAGAATTAAAAATTTTCTAGGTTGTCTACCTGAATTTAAATATTACTTTGAAATTTGAAATTTACGAGGTTGACATCAAAATACCCATAATTTTTGTGAGATTTTGAGCCTTATAGAGCATAAATTCATTTTCTTGCTCACTTTATTGATTATGAGTATGTCAACACTGATTTGTTATTCTAGAACTTGCATCGATTATACATGTCGAGACCACACTTTTTGATTTGATACACAGAGATGATAAAGGCACCTAGGATCTAACCCACTTACTCCATTAAAAAGCCTACCTTCATAATTAACCCCTAGTGAACCCCGTTTAATCCTAACAACCCATTTATTGACTTACCCGCTAATATTAACCCAAAACCCTTTTTATTTGTTTTCACCATCCTCTTTAACTACCCTTATATCGAGAGTTGATTTTGATTAGTTGCCTAACTATGATTTTTACTTCAGTAATTTATCCTTTATTATGTATTTATTATGTACTCATAAAAAAAAACTGAAGTATAGTCATTATTCAATACTAGTTTTGTGATTAAATGAGCTTATACGTGTGAATTCCCAATATTGAAGAAGAAGCTCATATTATTAGTATTATTAGCTTTCAGTTGATGTAATTACTTTTATTCAGTTTATTGTTTCTAGTTAGGTATTTTATCAATTCAATCTCGATTCTGACCTTCTAATTCAGCCTTTATCCACACCTTAACCCTAGCCCCGTTACAACCCTGACAAAGACCTTTTGATTTGTGCATCATCTCATATTATAGTGGTGGAGATTTGATTTTCATACAAGCCTATGGGATTAAATTTTCACGTTCGACTTTTGAGCCTTTTTTCCTGAACCTTAAACACTTTGAGTGATTTGAGTGAATCTCTAGTGAGGATGTCAATCCTTGTCGATTTTGAATTAAAGGTAATTATTTAGATAATGGGAGACGCCTATATTTTCGAGCTACAAATCTATGACTTAGATTGTTTGAATCCTTAGGACTCTTTGAGTTGAATTATCCATGTATAAATTATCTATGAATTATGATAAGACATTGTTGATAGGAATTATGAATTATAGAAAGTTCGTTTTAATTGTAAGTTGACAATTTTGCTTGAGGACAAGCAAAAGCTTTAGTGTGGGGGTATTTGATAAACCGAAATAGTAACATATTTTAGGCCCACATTTAGCATACTTTTGGATGATTTATCCCTTGATTTATGTAAAAAGGTGCTCTTAATCCTTTCTTTTCATGTCTTATACTCGTGAAAGCACCCAAGAATAAAAGGAGCGAAACGAGCTCAAAGCGGACCACAATGGGCCAAAGAAGAAGTCGACACGGCCTGGACTAAAGCCCACACGGCCGTGCCTCCTCAAACATACTAGAACACGGCCTGATGTCGATCTACACGGCCGTGCCTCACTAACGAAGTCCAACACGGCCTGGCCACGATTCACACGGGCGTGTGCCATGGCCGTGTCCCTGCCGCGGCCAAGAGGAGTTTTACTCGGATTTGGATGCTTGGAGGCAAAGAAACACACTCCAAAGTCTAATTAAAACCCCAATTAGGAATTGTACTCAAATTAGGATACTTGGAGGCCAAGTAACACATCTCAAAGCCTATATAAACACCCTAGAGGGCAACTTAATCGGGGAGTTCGACAGAAACCCTCTGTCGAGGGGGGCCCAAAGCCATCGTTTAAGGGAATCTTGCTAGGCCAGAGAATGCAGATTTGTGGGGATTCACTCAAGGATAGCCAGTTGATCCATCTCTAGAAGCCGGAATTTTACTCAAGACGGAGGATTTCTTCTTCAATTCCTTCAGGGAGTTTTAGGGATTTCTTATGTTTTATGTTATCTTTTCTTCTGAGATGTTTTTCTTTACTGTTATGAACTAAACCCTTCAGATACCTGAAGGGGATGAAACCTAGATGAATCTTGTTATTGTTTTCTGAACTATATGATAAATACTTGATTTGTTCTTAATTATGTGTGCTTAATTCTTGTGTTGATATTTCACGGATATTAATTCAAGTCGAATGTGCTTTGGTGGTGGAGCAAAAGTCCCCGCTAAGAGTAGATCTAGCATAATTAAGCGGAGTTGATCGCACGCCTAGAGATAGGGTGGCGAGATTTTGCGGATTAGGGTGAAACCTAATATGGGAATCCATAGATCGATTTATTGCTATTCTAGGGGTTATTATTCGAGAAAGAGATTTCCGTTAATTAACCTAGGGTTAGGCGTTATTTGCCTCGAGAGAGGGTTTAATATACGTTAGGAGTCCTACGGATCAAGTCAAGTGAATAAATAAATGCGGTTCAGGTGTTAGATAACAAGTGAAGTCTAGGTGGATTCTTTCTAAGGGTATCGTTTTAATCAACCGAGTTTTTCCCAAGTATTTCCCCAATTCATTCTTTTTGTCTTTGCGTCTTTAGCTTAGTAACTAGTTAATTCAGATTAATAAACAACTTCACTTATTTTAGGCTAAATAATAGAAAGAAAGTTAGCATTAGTACTTTTAGTTCCTTTGGGTTCGACAATCTAGTCTTGCCTAAGCTATACGACTGTTCGATAGGTGCACTTGCCTCAATTGTTGTCATAGTTAGTTTCCAGGTTCGATCATTCTCTTTATAAATTTTAAAACTCTGACTTCATAGCAATCAGTATCGCACTTAGCCCACCTTTTTGCACTATTACAACACATCAACATATTTACTTACTCTATCATTCATCCATTCACATATTCTACTTGAACCACATAGGTTCTCAATCATTCTTGATCATACTACACACTATTTAGCATTCACAAATTGTAAGTAAAAATGCATTATTTATGCATAGACTTACCTCGATACTCAAAAGTATTGAGACTTGCAATTTAGTCCACCACCTTGCTTTTGCCTCGGTTTCGATCCGGGCTTCGTCTTTCTTGATCTATAATGAATAAATCAGTTTATTCAATACATACATTAACTAAATTGACCCAAATCTCATACTTTAGCAAAATTATTATTTTGCCCCTAAACTTTCTCATATTTACACTTTAGCCCCAAAGGCTCGTAAAGTGATTTTTATTCAACTTTCTAGTCTTTCATGCTTAGTCGAACCACTTATTCAACTAAAGCTATCATCAATTCCCACTAAAACACACATGTATGACCAAACTTAAGATTTTCACAATCAAGTCCCTACATGCATTTTCATGGAAAATCACTTAACAAAAGATGTTTCTACTACATCAAGCTTTCATAATCTTCCATAAAACAACAAAATACATGCATGTCATACATGACCACATTTTTGAACATCCTTCATAGCTCATCAAATAGCTAAAAATAGCTTACTCATGCTACTGGGACTTCAAAAATACAAAGAATATAAAAAACGAGGCTAGATGCACTTACTAGCAAGCTTGAAAATTTGAAGAATCCTAAAAATGGCTCTTTGGAATTTTCAGCAGCCTTGAAGAAGAAGATGAATGAACTTTGTCATCTTTTCTCCTATTTTAATCACTTATTTGATAAATGACCAGAATGCCCTTTTTGATAAACTTTAAATTTTAACTCATTCATGCCCAATTTTGTCCAAAAATTAGAATTTGGATAAGTTGCTATTTAAGGACCTCTAATTAATAATCTAAAGCTATTTCACACATATAGCTTCTAGAAACACACATTTTGCAACTTTTACAATTTAGTCCTTTTGGATAATTCAACCACAATTTCACAAAATTGCTTCATGAAACTTTCACACTAGCATGCATACAAGGCATAAACCTCAAAAACTCATTTATAACCCTCGGATTTGTGGTCTCGCACCACTATTTTGACTAGGCCCTAAACCGGGATGTTACACTACAAATTGAGGAGTTTATGAGTGCCAAGAACTTCCTCCGCCTACATCGGCCCATCCACTACTCGCCATCTAGTGTTGGGAAGATCTTACGGTGAGTACGACACCTTATGACGCGAGTCGCTCGAAGGCGACTTATCTTACTCTAGCTTTACGGTATATTCATGCCCTTTTAGCTCATACTTTGACTGATAGGAGAGAGAGCACAAGAGTCGTCAGTACCACAGATACATATTTTTTATGGAGCATGGCCACCGGGCATATTTTTTATTTAGCCTACTTCATCGCCCTCGCTTTTTTCCATCAGACAGACCGCAACAAGAAGGGTCCTATCTGTTTAGGCCCTTATGTGACTCGACTCGCTCGACACTTCGGTCTCCTCGACACACCGGAGCAGTCCTCTACGCTTATACTCGCCGGCCAGATGTCTCCATAGGGGATATCGAGCATGACCCATATGAGGATGATCGAGCTACTTCGTGGAGTAGATCCTCTTCAGTACCGATTATTTCATTCTGACTCTTAGAATGAACCTGATGACTTCACTGATGATGTCACTTTCTGTCCCGAGGATCCACTTCATCCTCTACTTTCGAGTTACCGTCATGTTTCTTCTGCTACTACATTAGAGGACCTCTCCGAGCGGTTCACTCGCTTCGAGCAGCACTGTTTCAAAGGTTCGATAGTATTGACGCGACACTACAACAGATCTGTCAGCACCTCTACATCTCTTCTTTGGCACCGGCGACTCACCCTACTGATGCCTTCGACCAGGAGGATTTTTTATTTTATTTGTTTTCTTTTTAATTTAATTTAATTTAATTTTATGTTTATGTTTTTTTCTATTTTTAGTTGTTTTGTTTTGTTTTTATTTTCTTGTACTTCTTTTAATTATTATCTTTTGAACTATATTTTTATGGTTGTTTATTTACTCGAGTTATAACCCTTTAATTTTTTTCACTATTTGTGTTTATTTTCTTATTAGTTTGCTCGGAATCATGCACTACAACTACATTTAAACTATTTTAGTTTTAGGGTAGTTTTAGTTTTCTCCCTCTCTTATGATATTCTGTTTATACTGTGATTATATCTGTTTGTACATTGAGAACAATGTACATCTTAAGTATGAGGAGGTTATTTTTATAATTATTAGAAAATCCCTGAATTATGTCTTATGTTTAAGAAATTTTCTCATATTTTCATTAGAATAATTTTTTATCGATTTGAGATTTTTATTGATATGTTTGAATTAATTTGTAGCTAATTGTGTATTGGTTGATTTAAACTTGAAGACATGAGAGAATCAAGCATGATAGGCTATGTTTCAGAAATTTGCAAGATTGACATCAAAAACCATGATTTGATATACCGAGATGATAAAGACACTTAGGTTTTAACCCATTTTTCCCATAAAAAGCCTACCTTTTTAATTTACCCTTAGTGAATGATAAACCGAAATAGTAACATATTTTAATCCCATATTTAGTATGCTTTTGGATGAATTATTCCTTGATTTATGTAAAAAGGTGCTCTTAATCCTTTCTTTTCATGTCTTATACTCAGGAAAGCACCCAAGGATAAAAAGAATGAGAAACGGGCTCAAAACGGACCAAAACGGGCCAAAGAGGAAATCGACACAGCCTGGACTTAGACCCACATGGCCGTGCCAAGTCAATCATCTAGAACACGATCTAACCCCGACTCACACGGCCGTGTCTCATTAAAGAAATCTGAACACGGCCTGGCCATGATTCACACGGGCGTGCGCCATGGTCGTGCCTCTGCCGTGGAGAAGAGCAATTTCATTCGGGAAAGGATACTTAGGGAGAAAAAAATGTATTTCAAAAGCCTATAAATACACCCTAAGTATGACCTAAGAGGAGGAGCCCAAAGCCATCGTCTAGGGGCGTCGTGCTAGGCCAGAGAAGGCAGATTTGTGGGGATTCACTCGAGGATAGCCAGTTGATCCATCTCAAGAAGCGAATTATACTCAAGACGGAGGATCTCTCCTTCAATTCCTTGAGGGGTTTTAGGGATTTCTTATGTTTTGTTTTATCTTTTCTCTTGAGATGTTTTCCTTTATTGTTATGAACTAAACCCTTCGGATACCCGAAGGGGATGAAACCTATGATGAATCTTGTTATTGTTTTCTGAATTATATGATAAATACTTAGTTTGTTCTTAATTATGTGAGCTTAATCCAAATTTGATGTGCTTAGGTGGAGGAGGAATAGACCCTACCTAATAGTAGATCCAACATAATTAAGCGGAGTTGATCGCACGCCTAGAGATAGGGTGACGAGATTTTGCCGGATTAGGTTGAAACCTAATATGGGAATCCATAGATCGATTTACTGCTATTCTAGGGGGTTATTACAAGAGAACGAGAGTTCCACTAATTAACCTAGGGTTAGACGTTATTCGCCTTGAGAGAGGGTTTAATATACGTTAGGGAGTCTTACGGATCAAACTAAGTGAGTAAATCGTATGGTTCAGTGTTAGATAACAAGTGAAGTCTAGGTGGATTCTTCCTGGGGTATCATCTAAATCAACTGAGTTTTTCCCAAGTTATTTCCCAAATTCATTCTTCTTTGTCTTAGAGTCTTTAGTTTAGTATTTAATTAATTTAGTTTAGATAAACAATCTCTCTTTATTTTTAGGCTAGATAATAAAAAGAAAGTTAGTATTAGTACTTTTAGTTCCTTTGGGTTCGATAATCCGGTCTTGCCTAAGCTATACTACTGTTCGATAGGTGCACTTGCCTCAATCATTGTCAGAGTTAGTTTCCAGGTTCGATATTCTTTTTATAAATTTTAAAGCTCTGATTCACAACGATCAAGTTTTTGGCACCGTTGCCGGGGATTTTATTTTTTTATTTTTTATTAGTTTCATTTTTTTTACTTTGATAATTTTTCTTTTATTTGCTTTGACAGGTAATTTTAGTTTATAGAGGAGATGGCACTAAATAACTATCAGTGGCAAGTTATGAGGACAACGCCAACAAAAGCCGCCGATGTCTTCAACCTCGACGTGGTCACGGGTTATCTAACCACTAGAGATGATGAATGAAAAGATGGATGGTTTGTATAGTCTCTCGCAGTACACCGGAAATGCAATATGACTCGAATCTAGGAGGCGTGGCGAATCCACGAGTACCCACCCTACGGATATGGCATGGAAAGCGAGCAAGCTCACTATACGAGTAACTATTCTAGACTTCAAAATAATTTTTATGATAACACTTATAATGCGGGTTGTAGGCACCATCCCAATTTCTCGTGGGATGATCAAAGTGGCCAAAGACCAGGAACTTCCTCCAAACTTTCAACAACCACCTCACCAACGGGAAGAGAGTCGAACCTTGAAGATATTGACAAAATTCATGGCGACTACTGGATAACCATCTCAAAAAATCGAGACAACACTTAATGACCAACAAGCATCGGTCAAAGGGATCAAGAACCAAGTTGGGGAACTTATCGAGTCGGTTGGGGAACTTACTAAGTCGGTTATACAACTTGCTAAAGTGATCTCTCGAACTACCACAAGGAAGCTTGCCAAGCAATCAATACCGAAATTAACCCGAGAGAGCAAAATCAAGCCATTTACGATAGTGAAGGGTTAGACGAACCAAACCCAAGGGAAGAACCTGTGGTAAGTGAAGGTAAGGTTGAAGTGTGCCATGATATACCAAAACCGACAATTACAGAGTACCAACCTCGTGTGCCATATCCCAATGCAATAAAAAAAGACCACAAATAGGAAGAAGTCGGTGAACTCACACTTCGTGTAGACAATGAAACAATCACTCTTCAAGCTCTTGACTCAGCTAGGACATCGAGTAATAAAGGTACGAACGTTAATTCTATTGATAACCATTTGGTTCAACCTTCTTTACAGGAAGCATCATGAAATCACCTAGCTGAGCTAGATCTTAGACCTCGTACCCATAAAGAAATAATTCATGAAGAACTAAGGCTTGGTCGATGAACTAGACAGTGGAAAACACGGTTTAAAGAGAAACTAGGAATACACGAAGTGAAACCAAAGAAACCCTAGGCAGTGATAGGAACAACAAATCACTTCAAAATAGGGGATCGGGTATTGTTGAATAAGGAAGACCCTCGAATCACCAATTCGGACCTCAAGACAAACGAAGAAATCACTTTTGAGGTACTTAATGTCTTCTTATACGAGCACGATCGAGGTAAGCAATCCTAAATTCAACACTTTTGAGGTAAACATTACTCGACTTAAACTATTTATCAAAAACCGAATTGATCGCATGAGAAACGATTTTCACCTCCTCAAACCACCATGACCATATGAATGAGAGGTAAAGTCTTGCTTAAGACTATAAACGAGCGCTTCTCGGGAGGCAACCCGAGCACTAACCCCATTAATTTTTACATTTTTAATTCTTCTTTTACTTTTATTTTTCCTTTTTAGCACCTAACTATAAACTAACCAAAGTGCAGATTTTCAGACCACACGGCCTTACACACGGCCGTGGTCGTGGCCGTGTGGCCACCACAGGAAGGTACAAGGGCGGGGGTAACCACCAGATCCATAATTTTTATTTAACCACCTTCTTCCTTTTTCTTTTCCGAGTTGTTTTTCTTTTTTTCATTTTCCATTATTTTTTTTTATTTTTATTTATTTTATTTTCTTTATTATTTTCTTCTTATTATTTATTCCATTTAGATTTAGCTTAGGATACAATAAAATTAGGATGGCTGCTTCGAGGACTCAAACAGTTCAAGACGCTCCCCCACGTTCACCTTTGCCAATTCTTATCCGATTTCTTTTCATTGACTCCATCCAAAATTCAGGAAGTTTCACTTCTCTCCATATCTTTTGAATTTATACTTAATTGTCTATATATCTATCTTTGTACATTGAGGGCAATGTACATCTTAAGTGTGGGGGGTGAACAACCTAAAAAGGTGCTTAACTTTTTTCATTATTCTCAAATTTCTGAAATTAGGTACCAAACTTGGTTTCATTATTCTCAAAATCCCTGAATTTAGTCTTGTTTTTAAGTAATTTACTCATATTACTAATTAGGATGAAATTTCTGATGATTTATGATTTTTATTGATATGTTTTAGATTAAGTCATTGATAATTGTGCATTGATAATTAAATTCTAAGAATACTAGAGAATCAAGGTTGATGTTTACAAGGTCATCTACCTGAATTTAAATATTACCTTGAAATTTGATATTTACAAGGTTGATGTCAAAAATACCCATAATTTTTGTGAGTTTTTGAGCCTTATAGAGCATAAATTCTTTTTCTTGCTCACTTTATTGATTATGAGTATGTCAACATTGATTTGTTATTCTAGAACTTGCATCGATTATACATGTCGAGACCACATCTTTGATTTGATATACAGAAATGATAAAGGCACCTAGGATTTAACCCACTTACTCCACTAAAAACCCACCTTCATAATTAACCCCTAGTGAACCCCTTTGATCCTAACAACCCTTTTTATTGACTCACCCACTAATATTAACCCAAAACCCTTTGTATATTTGTTATCACCATTCCTTGACTCCCTTTTTGTCGAGATTTGATTTTGAGTAGTTGCCTAACTATGTTCTATATTTCAGTTGTTAAAGTTCTTTATTATTACTTTATTTATTCTTAAAAAAATGAAGTATATTCAGTATTAGTTTTTATTAGTTATGTGATTAAGTGAGCTTAAACGTTTGAATTCCAAATATTGAAGAAGAAGCTCGTATTATTAGTTTCAAAGTTTCAATTCATGTAATTATTTATTTATCAGTTCATTTTTTCTAGTTAGGTAATTTGTCAATTCAGTCTCGATTCTAACCCTCTAATTCAGCCTTATTCCACACCTTTAACCCAAGCCCCGTTACAACCCTTTCAAAGACCTTTTGATTTGTGTTTCATCTCATATTTTAGTGGTGGAGATTTGATTCTCATGCAAGCCTATGGGATTAACTCTTCATGTTTGACTTTTGAGTGCCTAATTTTGAACCTTAAACACTTTGAGTGATTTGAGTGAATCTTTAAGTGAGGATGTCAATCCTTGTCAATTTTAAATCAGAGGTAATTGTTTAGATGAAGGGAAACACCTATGTTTTGTGCTACAAATGTATGACTTAGACTGTTTGAATCTTTAGGACTCTTTTAGTTGAATTATCCATGTATGAATTATCTCTGAATTATGATGAAACACTATTAATGACTATTATGAATTGAGGGAAGTTCGTTTTAATTATGAGTTGAGAATTTTGCTTGAGGACAAGCAAAAGCTTAAGTGTGGGGGTATTTGATAAACCAAAATAGTAACATATTTTAATCCCACATTTAGTATGCTTTTGGATGAATTATTCCTTGATTTATGTAAAAAGGTGCTATTAATCCTTTCTTTTCATGTCTTATACTCAGGAAAGCACCCAAGGATAAAAAGAACGAGAAACGGACTCAAAACAGGCCAAAACGGGCCAAAGAGGAAATCGACACGGCCTGGACTTGGATCCACACGGCCGTGCCAAGTCAATCATCTAGAACACGGTCTAACCCCGACTCACACGGCCGTGTCTCATTAAAGAAATCCGAACACGGCCTGGCCACGATTCACACGGGCGTGCGCCATGGCCGTGCCTTTGCCGTGGAGAAGAGCAATTTCATTCGAAAAAGGATACTTAGGGAGAAAGAAATGTATTTCAAAAGCCTATAAATACACCCTAAGTATGACCTAAGAGGAGGAGCCCAAAGCCATCGTCTAGGGGCATCGTGCTAGGCCAGAGAAGGCAGATTTGTGGGGATTCACTCAGGGATAGCCAGTTGATCCATCTCAAGAAGCCAGAATTATACTCAAGACGGAGGATCTCTCCTTCAATTCCTTCAGGGGGTTTTAGGGATTTCTTATGTTTTGTTTTATCTTTTCTCTTGAGATGTTTTCCTTTATTGTTATGAACTAAACCCTTCGGATACCAGAAGAGATGAAACCTATGATGAATCTTGTTATTGTTTTTCTGAATTATATGATAAATACTTAGTTTGTTCTTAATTATGTGAGCTTAATCCAAATTTGATGTGCTTAGGTGGAGGAGGAATAGACCACGCCTAAGAGTAGATCCAACATAATTAAGCGGAGTTGATCGCACGCCTAGAGATAGGGTGACGAGATTTTGCCGGATTAGGGTGAAACCTAATATGGGAATCCATAGATCGATTTACTGCTATTCTAGGGGGTTATTATAAGAGAACGAGAGCTCCACTAATTAACCTAGGGTTAGACGTTATTCGCCTCGAGAGAGGGTTTAATATACGTTAGGGAGTCTTACGGATCAAACTAAGTGAATAAATCGTATGGTTCAGTGTTAGATAACAAGTGAAGTCTAGCTGGATTCTTCCTAGGGTATCATCTAAATCAACTGAGTTTTTCCTAAGTTATTTTCCAAATTCATTCTTCTTTGTCTTAGAGTCTTTAATTTATTAGTTAATTAATTTAGATTAGATAAACAATCTCTCTTTATTTTTAGGCTAGATAATAAAAAGAAAGTTAGTACTTTTAGTTCCTTTGGGTTCGATAATCCGGTCTTGCCTAAGCTATACTATTATTCGATAGGTGCACTTGCCTCAATCGTTGTCAGAGTTAGTTTCCAGGTTCGATCATTCTTTTTATAAATTTTAAAGCTCTGATTCACAGCGATCGGTGAACCCCATTGAGCCTAACACCACGTTTCTTAAATTACCCATTAAAGTTAACCCATAACTCATTTTTTTTTCGCTGAGAATTTTTCTCGTTTTATTAACTCCCTTTTGTCGAGATTTGATTTGGTTAGTTGCCTAACTATGCTCTTTTGTTTGATTTACTGAATTATTTTTATTGTAAAAAATATACATATTTACATATTGATTATTATTTAGTTCTATGAGCTTGAACAGTTAAATTCATATTTTGAGAAGAAGGTCATTTTTGTATTCTTAAATAGTTCTTGATTTATGCACTTGTTTTTAATTCAGCATTTGTTATTTTTCTAGTTTGGTAATTTATCAATTCGATCTCAATTTTAACCATCATTTTTAGCCTTTCTTCACACCCTTAACCTAAATCCCATTACAACCTCTTAAAGACCTTTTGATTTGTGTACCATATCATTTTATAGTAGTGGAGATTTGATTTTCATGCAAGCCAATGGTAATGACTTTTCTTGTTTGACTATTGAGTGTTTGTTCTTGAACCTTAATCACTTCGAGTGATTTGAGTGAACCTTTAGTGAGGATGTCGATTCTTATAGATTTTGAATTAAAAGTAATTACTTAGATAAGGAGAAACACATATGTTTTCGTGTTTAAAAATTTTAGCTTGGATTGTTTGAGACTTTAGTGCTCTTTTAGTTGAATTTCTAATGCATGATTATTTATGGATTATTTTTGAGACATTATTGATGGGAATTACAAATTAAGAAATATTATTTTTACTGCAAGTTGAGGATTTTGCTTGAGGACAAGCAAACGCTTAAGTGTGGGGATATTTGATAAGCTATAAAAGTAACATATTTTAATCCCATTCTTAATGCGTTTATGGCAATCAGAGAAGGTCAAAGAAAGCACTCAAAGAACGCCATCGGAATCTACTCGGAAGTGGATCTCCCTCAAGATCGAAGATCTCCATTTAATTTCTTTCGAAATTTTATTGAGTTTCTTTATGTCTTGTGGTTATTCTGACTTTAAGATGTTTTCATTCACGATTATGAACTAAATTCCCTAGATACCTAGGGAGGATGAAACCTATGATGAATCTTATTATTTAATTTCTGTTTTTACGTGATAAATACTTTATTCTTGTTCTCAATTATGTATGCTTATTTCGTGTTTTAATATTTTTGGGATATTAAGTCATGTTTAATGTGCTTATTTTAGTGGAGCAAAAGTCCCTGTTTAAGAGTAGATTTAGCATAATTGAGTGGAGTTTCATGCAATATTAGAAATAGGACGACATAAATCTATCGAATTAGAGTCAAATCTAATAGGGGAATACATAGATCGAGTTAATGCGACAATAGGGGTTTTAATTAGAAAGAAATTTCAATTAATCAACCTAGAGTTAGTTGTTCTTACTCTCGAAAGAGATATTAACATAATTTAGGGATTTCTACGGATCAAGACACAAATGAATAAATCGTTTAATTTAGATTTAGAATAATTGGTGAAGTCTAGGTAGATTCTTTCCTGGGTATTGTCTTTCTCATTGCTTATCTTCGATTATTTTCCTATTGCATTCTCTGTTGCGCTCTTAGTTAGATTAGTTTAGTAATTTTAAATTAAAAACAATCACTCCAATTTGTCGGCTAAATAATAGAAAAACGGTAATTACTAGTACTTTTAGTCCTCGTCGATACGATATTCCCTACTCACCATAACTATACTATTGTTCGATAGGTGCGCTTGCCTTAGTCGTATTTATAGTTAGTTTAGTGACCATCATCAACCTCTCATCAAGACATTTACTACTTAAACATCAATTAAACTTAAAATTTTTAATGTCATTAGAACTTAAAATCCAAACCATTCATATACCAATCTTTACCTATTCCATACCACAAAGAAACATGCCATTTCACTCCAATTTCATCCACATATGTACACTATAAACCTTAATGGCTATAAACCTTGAACAAGAACATCAATAATCAAGAACATCACATTTCTCAATGTAACACCCCAAACCCAGCCTAGACGTTATGGCCGAATCTGGCGTGTCACATTGAAGTGTTTTTCGAAAACCAAGTTTTCATTGAAAACCCTTCTTGAAATTTAAAACTTTGAAACCATGTAAAACTTGTACAAAACCTCAGTTCACATTTGTTCATTTTCAATCGTGGTTTATTAAAAATTTATTCCCTTTTTACAACGTTATTACCTTTAAAACCTTATTTGTTGCGGAAGCTTAAAAATCGTTGCGGAAACATAGTGTTTTGAAAATAGTTATCGTTTTGGGAAAACCGCTTTCTACCTCTAACAAGTATAAATCATTATGATTAAAATCTCAGATCAAAAGCTATAAAATTGGAGAGGCCTTATTACAAATATAAAAACCCAGACGAAAACTATTAGTAAACGAAAGCCAAGTAACGAAAATAGGAGCAGTAGTGTGGCCATCTTCGAGTCCCTCGCGACTCCAAATCGCCTAACGCTGGGGATTACCTTTACAGTTAAAAACGGGGTGAGTTTACGAAAAACTCAGTGTGTAATCCCCTTACTAAAGAAAGCGATCGAGAATCTGTAAGCAGAATCGGTGTGGGCACGAGCCTAAGTGCGATATGATGCAGTTCAGTTTAGAGTATATGTGGGCCAAAGGCCAAAATAATATCATTTAGGTAACAGCCCATAACAGAACCAATTGGGCTTAGCCCATTCCAGTAATAGTGGCAACTGGGCCTTAGCCCCCATCAGCCTCGGTTGGGCCTGAGCCCATATCAAAAGTCACATATCACATATATCTGGGCCTAAGCCAATCTCAATATCAGGATCATTATATGCAATGCATAAATACCCAAACCAACCCTGCACTCCGTCTCCTGTCCAACCCTACACTCCTGTGGGGATTAAATCGACCCACCCAGCCAACACACCGAGCTTAGCACCGGTTGCGGCACTAAGTCAACAGAACGGCTCGACGCCGTAGATAGAACGGCTAAAAGCCATAAATATTGCAGCCCCGCTGCCGGTTAACAGAATGGCTAAAAGCCATAAAGATCGCAGAAAGGCTAAAAGCCTTGTACAGAACGGCAACGGTCGTACACTTCCTCCATAACAATGTCCCAACCCCATGCAGTATGTTGTGTATGTCATGCTCAATTATCACAGGTGTATGCAGAATGGCCATGCTCAGTAATAGTCATTTAAACATATATTAAAAGCATATCAGACACACGACCACAGTCAAGTCAGTTAAAACACAGTCATACGATCACAGTCAAATCAAACTCATAATCTAAGTCAGTCATTTACCCACAAGGGCAAAAAAGTCATTTACCCACCAAGGGCATTACAGTCATTTTACCCTACAGGGGTATTATGGTTATTTTACCCTATGGGGGTATTTTGGTCATTTACCCTATAGGGGTATTTCGGTCATTTACCCTATAGGGGTATTTCGGTCATTTACCTATCTTGGGGTCTCGGTACAGTTAACGACCTTTCCGAAGGCCTACAGTCACCTCGAGCGACACAGATAATCCATATGGTCCAAAACAGTGTAAATGGGCTCAAAGCCCAGTATTCGGCCCAAATGGGCCCACAAGTTTGTGTGGCCCATTTGGCCCAAATTTAATCACGACTATGTGATCTACATAGCCCAATCCAGTTTCTGACATTTTTCGTAAATTTTATCCGTGTGCGGCCCACACGGCCCATTTCGGGCCAACGAGGCCCAAAACGACCCAAGTGCACGAGAACACTCATAGTGGCCTCTTCAGTCTACCGCCCTCGGTTGTGGGCTCAGTTCACCACACGAGCGTTCGCACGCCCATGTGGCCTCAATCGCCGTATTTCTGGCTTTTCGGGATTTTGCCGATCTACAGTCATAGCAGTGTAAACAACACATACTTTCGGCTTTTCAGCCGATCATCGAATACCGCATACGAATACACACCTGATTGCAACAATGAAGAGTGCGAATAACCTGGAGCACAAAACCTTGCTAGAACTAACAGATACTAGCGCCTCACTGCTGATCAAGGGTGATTCCCCCTCCAATAAAACAAATGTATTTCGGCAAAATTCAGTCAAGAAGATTCGGCCCAAAACAAGAAGAACAAAGAGATTTGAGAGGGAGAGAGTATGAGAATTCGGCCTAACAGAGAAAGGAAAAACAAAATTGGAAAAGAAGTAGAGATGAAAGTAAAAGAGAGGTTCGACTATAGCAGAAAATGATTAAAGAAAAGATGAGTAGGAAGTTTCAAGAAGAGAAGAAACAGTATTCGGTTTCTTTTAGAGAAAATAAGCAAAACTAAAGATGAAAAGGAGAGACCAATCGGCAACATACAAAAGAGCAAGCAAAGAAAACAACTCCGGCACTTCGGATATACCTAACAAAAGCCCCTTGCCGAATTTCCAAGAGCACAAAACCTATGTCGGCACAACTTCTCAAGCCTTCAAACTCCTTGAAAATCTCCACAAATCACTCCCCTTATCCCTCCTTGATATCCTCCATAACAACCTCCAAGACCCATTCAAACTCTCACCTAACAGAGTTCGAAGCCACCTCAAACTCCTGCCACCTCATGCTAGCAAAATAAATATCCTATTTGCTTGCAATGGGATTCGAATCCACTCCCTCTTAAATGCCCATCACGCCATTAGCCACCACAACACAAGATCTCTTGTGTCACATTTAATCTTCAATTAACTAAAAGGTCTAAAGGCCAAAGTCCAGGTTCCTTTAAAAGAAAAACCAAAATAAATTGCAAGAGCCAAGACTTGAACCCAGGCTCCATTGCAACCTTAATGACGCCACAACCACTAGACCACATGCTTCCTTGTGTCATTTTTTAACACATTTTATTCTTAAAGCCTACTTACTTACTCCCAAGATTTTATTCACCTAAAACCAAGATTTTTGCTAAAGCCCAGGTTTGAACCCAGGACTTTTCCAACTCCTCTCAAGACCCTTAACCACTTGAGCAGACATTTAATTGTGTCATTTCCTAGCTCACATAAACTTTTATGCACAGTTTCCTAACCGTTCCCTTGCTCAAGGCCCAACACTTCTTGGCCTAAATTCTGGGGCGTTACACTCAACCAATAACCAATTAAGCCTATTTGATCCTAAATATCCATCCAACTATGTCTACTATGTTTACTCAAACTCAACATTTGCATACACATATACAATTCAACCATAAAAAAATTTATGACCTTATAAGTGAATCAAATCATCCATACACCAACTTATATTCCAAGAAAAAAGACAAATATATTGTTCTCAACTAGGCATCAACCATTACCAAATCATGTATTAGGTAAGTTTCATGCTATGAACAACATTCAAAATAATCATCAAATGCCATATTCATCACCAATCTTCAATTCATCACGACTTTTATACATTAAAATACACAAAAAGACATATATATACATGCTAAAACCCTAAACTCAAAATGATTGTATAAGTACTGATTCGGTGATAGTATGAGTTTCGAAATGATCCGGCTTGACGAGTTCCAAAAAATGAAAATCTATAAGGAAAAAGGGAAAACAAACTAGGTAAGAATATAAAATGCTTAGTAAGTTCATAAGTATTAAATAAAAATTACCTTATCTTTTATCTAAATACAATAGATAAAACTTGGCATAGTTTGCCTAGACAAGGCAATTCAAAACATCAACAAGGTGAGCTTTAACATGTAATCAAACCATATGATACCATAATCACTTATCATGGCAATTCATGTCAATTTAAATAACTAATATCAAAACTTATTCAATCAAGGGATGATACAATCACATACATGCCAAAGTGAATATACCAGTACATTGTTCATGCTTAATCCAGTATTTTTCCATTTGAACATCAAGTTCATTTCATCCCATTTCGATTTTTCATTTCATATAAATTATTTCGCTCGATGAACCCTAGTAAACGGACTTGGATACAAAGGTATCTACACCACACCAAGTGCTCGTCTGAGCTGAATATAAACATGTCAGGTTACCTGTCCAGGCTAAACTTTTATAAGGATATCAGGTTACTCATCCAAGCTAAACCTATGTCACATATATTTGAGAATCCGCAACAAATGTTGGACCTCGATAACATCTGTAATTAATCTCGTACAAGCATGCACAAGTCCCTATTGGCATGCCAATCATATCCTAACCTTTACTAAGTTCACACGGGCATCTATTACACATATAAACGTCACTTTTTGATTTATTCCAATTCTCACATTTTATACCAATTCACAACCAATTCATTCATAATCAAACACACACATAAATAAAATGCATAACAACCTAAGTAAATAAATATCATATGAACTTACCTGATCAAAACACCAAACAAGTTGAATCTTCAAGGAATAATCGATAATTTTGGTTTTTCCTTGATTACTTCTGGTTTGATCCAATTCTTGATCTATACAATTATTCCATTCAATTCATCAATGCCAAACATTTATAAATTATGCCATGACATGAATGAACCTATATAATTTCATTTTTTATACCCTTAAATTTTTACATTTTATTCAATTTAGTCCCTAATGAAATAATCATATCTTTCATTTTTGAGCCTCAATTTAAAAACTGACTTCAATTACATACATTAGGGTCCCTCTACTTCCTATTTATACCAAAATTTCACAAAGAAAAATCATATTTTATTCACTTTAGTCCTCATGTACGAAACTAACAATTAAAGTTTACAATCTAGTCCTTTTTCATATTTTAAGCTTAAAGTCTACCAATTTAACACCAAATTCTTCAAGAAATCAACAATGAAAACTTTCAAAAACTTTAAAAATTTTACAAATTGGTACATGGGCTAGCTAAATCAAGCTCTCATTACCTTAAAACCATAAAAATACAAGAAAATGACTTCATTAAACTTACCTAATGTTGGCCGAAAGTTGAAACCCTTGAAGCTTTCATGTTTTTCTTTCTATGGTGGTGGTCGGTTTGAAGGTAGGAGATGAAAGAAAATTTATCTTTCATTCCACTAAATTTTGGCTTTATAATTAATTATTTAATTAATCTTTCTTAATTAACTTACTAATCTTTTTTTAATATTTAAGCCACCATCATCTACTAACACATTCCAAAATGGTTTAATTGTCATTTTGGACCTTTGGTTAATTATAATTTAAGTCTTTAAGCCTTTGGCCAATTAAAAAATAGCAATTGAACTTTTACAATTTAGTCCCTACGTCTAAATTTACTACTAATTCAAAAAAACTACCAAACCAAAATTTAATATAATTTTATACCAACTCTATAAATATTCATATTTAATATTTACAGACCCGGATTATGGAAATGGGGTTATAAAATTGCCTTTTCAACCACAAAATCTATCAAGACTTATGTTTTTTTATGGCCTTGCGATGAGAGAACTCCAATCCAAACTCCCTTAATTCAATGCTCCATTTAGTCAATCTTTTGATGACTCAAAATTTTTTTAGAGTTTCTTTTAAAGATTAATCGGATAGCACCTTGATTAGGTGCGTCTAGAAATATTGTCGTAGTTTTCAAGCTACCACAACTAGTGCGTAAACTATATTCTCTAATCTAGTATAATTTAACTCATCATTATATAGAAACCTAACCACGTAATAAAGAAGTAAATGGAAAGCTCCCACTTCATTTTACCTAGACGACGACGATAATCTCATTAAATGCCTCTAAGTAGAGTTGCAAGACATCGCTTGGCTAGGGTGAAACCAAGAAAGGGTGGGGGGAAGAACCTAAATACACCTTCTTTTGATAAAAAGAAATTTGATATTTATCCATCCACTTGAAAGGTGCTTTAAGAGCCTTAAAGAATGGCAAACATCTTTTATCCATTTTTGAAATAAATCGATTAAGGGCCACCACCCTATTTGTCAATCGCTAAATGAAACCCAATAGCTTTCTAGCTCCCACGCCAAATGCAAACTTCAATGAGTTACACTTCATATTATACTCTAGATAGTTTAAAATACTGATGTGTCTCTAACTAACTATGATCACAATAAAGGCAAGCGCACCTATCGTTATATAGTATAGTTATGGTAAGACCGGTAATATCGTATCCACAAGGGCCAAGAGTACTAGTAGTTACTATCTTTTTATTATCTAGCCTAAGAATTGGAGTGATTTCTTTTTAAACTAAAACTAATTAATTAAAACACGACAAAGAATGAATTAGGAAAATACTTTTAGACAACTTATGTGATGGAGGCAATACCTAAGGAAGAATCCACCTAGACTTCACTTATTACTTTTGATTCATATGATTTATTCACTTGACTTAATCCGTAGAAATCCCTGATTTATGTTAATATCTCTCTCGAGACTAAAAACAACTGAATCTAGGTTGATTAACTGAAATCTCTTTCTAATTAAAACCCCTATTGTCGCATTAACTCAATCTATGGATTCCCTTATTAGATTTGACTATAATCCGACAGATTTTCGTCGCCCTATTTCTAGGGTTGCAATCAACTCCGCTTAATTGTGTTGATCTACTCTTAAACAGGGACTTTTGCTCCTCTGAATAAGCACATTCGACTTGAATCAATAACCTGAATTATCAAAACAAGAATAAGAACTCACAATTAAGAATAAGAACAAGTATTTATCTTATAAATCAAATAATAATAAGATCCGTCTTAGGTTTCATCCCCTTAGGTATTTAGGGAGTTTAGTTCATACTGATAGAAGGAGACATCTCAAAATAAGGAAAATAACAAAACATAGGAAAACCCAAAAAACTCCTAAAGAACTTGATGGGAGATCTTCAGTCTTGATGGAGATCCTTCCTCCGAGCTACTTCTGACGGCTGTCTTCGAGTATTTTTTGCGTTCTATTCCGCGTTCTCCTTTAGGTCACCCCCTAGGGTGTTTATATAGGCTTTGGAACGCCTTTCTTAGCCCACAAGTACCCTTTTCCAAAAAGAATTAATCTTGGAGTCGACAGGGACACGCCCATGTTCGACTCCTTAGACCGTGCTCGCTTCTGCTCGCCACACACGGCCGTGTGGTCTTCCCGTGTACATTGGTCCAGGCCGTGTTTAGTTCTGCTCGTAACACACGGTCGTGTTTGAAAGTCCAGGCCGTGTTGAATTCTAAGATAGGCCCATTTTGTCCCTTTTTGGCCCATTTATCGATCTTTTCGACTCCTTAAGCTCTCCTGAATGTAAAACATGAATTTAAGGGATTAGGAGCATCGAATTCATCAAATCTAATGAAAACTCATCCAAAAATAAGCTAAGCATGGGGTTAAAATATGTATAAATTATGGTTTATCAAATATCCCCACACTTAAGCCTTTGCTTGTCCTCAAGCAAAATCCTCAACTCACAATAAGAATTAACTTCCTAAATTCATAATTCTCATCAATAATGTCTCATCATAATTCACAGATAATTCATACATTGATAATTTAACTAGAAGAGTCCTAGAGATTTAAACAATCTAAGTCATAGATTTTTATAGCATGAAGACATAGGTGTTCCCCCTTACCTAAATAATTACCTTTGATTCAAAACTGACAAGAATTGACATCCTCACTAAAGATTCACTCAAATCACTGAAAGTGTTTAAGGTTGAAAAATTAAGCACTCAGAAGTCAAACATGAAAATTTATTACCATAGGCTTGCATGAAAATCAAATCTCCACCACTATAAAATGAGATGATACACAAATGAAAAGGTCTTTAAAAAGGGTTGTAACGGGGCTTGGGTTAAAGGTATAGATAAAGGCTGAAAAAGAAGGTTAAAATCGAGATTGAATTGACAATTTACCTAACTAGAAAAATAAACTAATACTAAAAAATTACATCAATTGAAAACCTATCATAATAACACGAGCTTCTTCTCAAAATGTGAAATTAACTGCTTAAGCTCAAATAATAAAGAACTAATAATGAATATATTTCCAACTTTTTTGTTTTTTTTTAAGAATAAGAACAAGTACATGATAGACGAATTTGACTACTGAAATAAAGAATGTAGTTAGGAAATTGATCAAATCTCGACAAAAGGGGAGTCAAGAAAAATGGGGATAACAAATCAAATAACTGGGTTTTATGTTAATATTAGTGGTATATCAAGAAACGGTTGATTAGGATCAAAGGGGTTCATTAGGGGTTAATTATGAAGGTAGGCTTTTTATGGAGTAAGTGGGTTAAATCCTAGGTGCCTTTATTGTAAAAACCCGATTTAGGGCCTAGTCGAAATAGTGGTGCGAGGCCATGAGTCCGAGGTGAATTCATGAGTTTTAAGGTTTATGCCATGTTTGCATGCTAGTGTGAAAGTTTCATGAAGCAATTTCGTTAAATTGAAGTTGTTTGGTCCAAAAAGGACTAAATTGCAAGAGTTGCAAAATATGAGTTTCTAGAAGCTTTTTTTATGAAATAGCTTTAGAATATCAATTAGAAGTCCTTAATTAGCAATTTTCCCAAAATATAATTTTTGGACAAAATTGGACATGAGTTAGTATTTATGAAAATTTTAAAGAGAAGGGCATTTTGGTCATTTGGTTAATAAATGATTAAAATAGGAAAAAGATGATAAAAAAATCTATTCATCTTCTTCCTCTCATTGCCGAAAATTTGGAGACTCCATAGCTAGGGTTCTTCATTTTTTTTTCAAGCTTGCTAGTAAGTTCATCTTAGCCCCGTTTTTAACATTTTTCGTATTTTTGAAGTTCTCGTATTATGAATTAGCTATTTTTAGCTGTATAATGAGCTAAGATGCATGTTCAAAAATTCACCTATGAATGACATGGTTGTTAAGTGATGTTTTATGGAAGATTATGAGAGTTTGATGTTAGATAAACATCTTTTCCTTAATGAATTTCATGAAAAATGATAGTATGGACTAATTTGTAATAGTTATAAAAATTGGTCATACATACTAGAAATAATGAGAATTGATGATTGTTATAGTAGAGAAAATGAATTAGCTAAGCATGAAGTTTAAAAAAGTTGAATGAAAATCATTTTACGAGCCTAGGGGCAAAAGTGTAAATATGAGAAAGTTTAGGGGAAAAATAGTAATTTTTTCAAAATATGATTAAAGAGTCAATTTAGTCGATGTGAGTATTAAATGGTCTATTTATGATTATAGATCAAGAAAAACGAAGCCCGGGTCGAAACCGAGGTAAGAACAAAGTCGAGGACTAAATTGCATATCTACATACATTTTGCATATTGAGGTAAGATTGTGTAATTTCTAAGCTTTATGATTTCTATCATTGAATTGCTTAGTGTAATGTACATTATTATCATGGAATGCTTAATGTTCTGCTAAACAAAGAAATCAATGAGATTAAATACGAGCATGTCCCGATTGAAGATGGAATTTCCCAGGATACTCGATCTACTACATGAGATTAGAAAGTCCGTATAAGACCAAGCCAAGGCATGGCATCGGCAATCAAGCAAGTTATCATGTAACTCCAAGGCAAGCTTGGAATTGAACAAGTTATCATGTAAGTCCAAGGCAAGCTTGGCATTGAACAAGTTATCATGTAAGTCCAAGGCAAGCTTGGCATTGAACAAGTTATCATGTAAGTCCAAGGCAAGCTTGGCATTGAAAAGCTATCAAGAGAAAGAGATCCCATGTAAGTCCAAGCCAGGGCATGGCATTGGTGAGAACAAGAAAGACTTCGTATAAGTCCACGCCAAGACATGGCCTCGAAACCAAGATGAGATATTCCATGTAAGACCGTATCTAGGATATGGCTTTGGCATCAAGTTCATGTGAAGAGATTTAGTATCCTCGGTTATTCGCAGAAGTTCATCGGGCAAATGAGTAAAGTTAAAGTGAGATAGCAAGAAAGTTGAGTAAGCAAAGTTATTATCAAGTTGAAAATGAGTATTATTCATGTTATGAATGATGAATCAGAGATTATGATTATTATGTTAAAGTATGCCGATCAATGTGATCAAGTGATACAGGTACCTTGTTTACCTCCCAAGTATGAGACTAGTAAGTTTCATGAGATATGAAAGAATCAAGCATGAGTAAGTAAGCTTCATAGCTGAAATTTATGATACCATTGTTGATGTCAAATGGTTTATATTAAGCAAGTATGTTGCTATGAATATTATGCAAACTTACTAAGCTAAATGCTTACTTCTTTTATCATTTCTTTCTATGTAGTCCCGCCAAACTAACTTGTGGATCGTTGAAGTCGGAGCTCGAAGCACACTATCAATCCTTATTTTGGTATAGCTAAGTTGAAATTATATTAAGTATGGCAAGTATAGGAAACATTTCATTTTGAGTATATGTCGTAGAAAGGGCAAAAGTATGGGCTATCAAGTCTATTATTCTTTTGTAAATGGCTAAGTGATTGGCCAAGATTGACTAAGTATGTATGTTATTAATATCAATGAAGCATTTGTATTGTTCATAAATGATGTAATACTTGAGTTGCTGAATTGAGCTTGAGTTTAGTCTTGATTTCAGGGTGGCAATTGGCTTGGTAAATAGCCTCTAAGTGTCGACACGGATGGACACACGGGCGTGTGTCTAGGCCGTGTGCACCCTGCACCATTGTATCTTAAGTCAGAGTAGACCACGGACCAGTCACACGGGCGTGTGTTTAGACTCTAGGCCGTGTTAAGGTAGTCAGAGTGCACCACGGGTGGTAAGCACGGGCGTGTGCCTTGGCCATGGGGCATTGGTAGAATGCTGGGGTTTTAGGCACGGTTTGGGGTCACGGGCGTGTCCAGGCCGTGTGTATTTTGCAAGTATCCACCACGGGTGAAAGACATGGGCATGTTTTAGGGGTGCACGGGCGTGTCCCATACAACATGGGCGTGTGACCCCTGCTCTAAAGAAAAGTTTTTGAATATGTTCTAAAAGTTTTTAGACAAGTGTTTAAGGCCTCGTAGGCCCATGAAAGGTATGAATAGACTGAGAAAGAGAAGTTTTTAATTCGGAACAAAATTTTATAGCCCGTAAGTACATGTTTAAGTGAGTTCAAGCATGGTAATATCTCGTATACAGTCTTGGTCTCAGATTCGGGTATGGGGTGTTACATTTAGTGGTATTAGAGCTACGGTTTAGTCGGTTCTAGGACTAATGTAGCACAAGCACGAGTCTAGCTATACATGCCATATGTAAGAATGTTTTTATAATGATAGTGTGACGACTCCTGACGACTTAAATCATGTTTATATGTTTAGTAAATGGATCCCGATAGATCGGTGGCGGATGACGTAGAAAGTAACGCGCCGGCTCCCGTTGAAGGGACGGTGCCGAACGAGCATGAGAATAGGCCCACTACGGTGAGTCAAGAAGGAGGAGAAGAGGCTAGAAAAGCCTTCCTCCACATGATGAATACATGGTATACGGAATTCGTTCGTACGAACCCGAATGCGCAACCCCCTCCACCCCCACCTATTCCTCAACCTATCCTAGTAGCCCCTCAAGTAGTAGAGGTGGTAAGAGGAGAGAAGCCTCCGGTTGATAGGATTAGGAAACATGGGGCGGAAGAATTCCAGGCTAGAAAAGATGATGATCCGGAAAAGGCTGAGTTCTGGATAGAAAATACTATCAGGGTATTTAATGAGTTGTCATGCACACCTGAGGAATGCATGAAGTGTGTAGTCTCTCTCTTAAGAGATTCCGCTTACCAATGGTGGAACACCCTTGCGTCGGTGGTACCGAGGGAAAGGATCACATGGGAATTTTTGCAAGAAGAATTCAAGAAAAAGTATGTCAGTCAAAGGTTTGTGGACCAAAAAAAAGAAGGAATTCTTAGAACTGAAGCAAGGCAAGATGTCAGTGACTGACTATGAACGTGAGTTTGTACGACTCAATAAGTACACTCGCGAATGTGTGTCCAGTGAGGCCATCATGAGTAAAAGATTTGAAGACGGGTTGAATGAGGACATCAAACTGTTTGTTGCTGTCCTAGAACTAAAGGAATTTGTTGTGCTAGTAGAGAGGGCTTCTAAAGCCGAGGAATTAGTAAAAGAGAAAAGAAAGTCTGAAATGGAGTCTCGTGACTCTAGGAAGAGACAGTGGAATAAGTCATTCCAATCTTCATCCAAGAAGTTAAGAGATTTCTCTACCCGATCGGCTACTTCCACTGGGTTTTCAAGGAAAGACAAGAGTAAGCAATATTCAGGAATAAAGCATGGACTACTTGATTGCAAGTGTTGGGAATATTAGATTTGACAGACCCGATTGCCCACAATGTGGCAAACGTCATCTTGGAGAATGCCGAGCACATGAAAATGCATGCTTTAGATGTGGTTCCCAAGACCACTATATAAAAGATTGTCCAGAGATGATGAAAGAAGAGAGAACTCAGAACCCGAGATTCGGGAGTATGGTCCGAGGAAGACCGCAGAGAAACCTGAGAAGTGGGGCAAGTGGAAGAGGTAACCCTCGAGAGCAGGTCGCGAGACCCGAGGGTAGAGCGCCTGCAAGGACTTATGCCATTCGCGTTCGCGAAGAGGCATCTTCTCATGATGTTATTACGGGTACCTTTTCTCTTTTTGATATCAAAGTTATTGCTTTAATAGATCCCGGATCCACACACTCTTATATTTGCATGAAATTAGTGTCCGGTTTGAGTATGCCTATGGATTCTACAGAATTTATGATTAAAGTGTCTAATCCTTTAGGCAAGAGTGTGTTAGTCGATAAAGTATGTAAAGATTGCCCATTAATGATTAGAGGTCATTGCTTTAAAGCAAATCTTATGTTGCTACCATTCGATGAGTTCGACCTCATTCTTGGTATGGACTGATTGACTTCCCATGATGTAATAGTTAATTGTGGGAAGAAATACATTGAGAAGAAATGCGAGAATGGGGATACTCTTCATGTAGAATCAGATGAGCATGGTAAATTACCGGTAATGATTTCTAATATGACGGCACAGAGATACATAAGAAAAGGGTATGAAGCATATTTGGCCTTTGTGATAAATGATAAAGAAACCGAGTTAAAGATTGAGACAGTACCAATAGTATGTGAGTACGTGGATGTTTTTCCCGAAGAATTACCAGGACTACCACCAGTTAGAGAGGTTGAGTTCAGCATTGAGCTAGCTCCCGATCATTGTGCACCGATATCTATTACTCCTTACAGAATGGCTCCAACGGAGTTGAGAGAGTTGAAGTCACGATTGCAAGAGTTGATGAGATAAAGGTTTTGCGAGATCAAGTTGTTCTCCATGGGGTGCTCCGGTTTTATTTGTGAAAAAGAAAGATGGCACCATGAGATTGTGCATAGATTACCGTCAACTTAATAAAGTGACTATAAAGAAAAAATACCCATTGCCAAGGATCGATGATTTTTTCGACCAATTGAAAGGAGCCACTGTGTTCTCCAAAATAGACTTGAGATCAGGGTACTACCAGCTGAGAGTAAGAGAATCAGATGTGTCCAAGACAGCTTTTCGAACAAGATATGGGCATTATGAATTTTTAGTCATGCCTTTTGGTCTGACCAATGCTCCTGCGGTATTCATGGACTTAATGAACCGCATCTTTAGACCATACCTCGACAAGTTTGTAGTCATTTTTATTGACGACATACTGATTTATTCCCGATATGAGAATGAGCATGCTGAACATCTACGGATAGTTTTACAGACTCTTCGAGAAAGTCAGTTGTATGCCAAATTCAGTAAAAGCGAATTTTGGCTCAAGGAAGTAGGATTTCTTGGACATATTGTCTCGAGAGATGGAGTCCGAGTAGATCCAAGTAAGATCTCAGCCATAATGGACTGGAAGCCACCGAAGAACATCCCTGAGATTAGAAGTTTTCTAGGCCTAGCCGACTATTATAGACGACTCGTCAAGGGGTTTTCCATGATTGCAACCCCGATGACTAAATTGTTACAGAAAAATGTGAAGTTTGAGTGGACAAAACGATGCCAACAAAGTTTGGAGAAGTTGAAAGCAATGTTGACAGAAGCTCCAGTTTTAGTACAACCCGAGTCAGGGAAAGAGTTTATAATTTACAGTGATGGCTCCTTAAATGGATTAGGCTATGTACTTATGCAAGAAGGTAAGGTGATTGCTTATGCCTCAAGACAGTTGAAGCCTCATGAGAAGAATTATCCGACGCATGATTTAGAGTTGGCTGCCATAGTCTTCACTTTGAATATTTGGAGACACCATTTATATGGTGAAAAATGTCGGATTTTTACTGATCACAAAAGAGTGAAGTACTTGATGACGCAGAAAGAGTTGAACTTAAGGCAACGAATATGGTTAGAATTGTTAAAAGACTATGAATTGGTCATTGACTACCATCCAGGAAAGGCGAATGTGGTCGCCGATGCTCTAAGCAGAAAGTCCCTATTTACATTAAGAGCATTGAATTCAAGGATATCTTTATCTGATGATGGTTCTATTTTAGCTGAGCTGAGAGCTAGACCAATGTTTCTTCACGAGATCTTGGAAGCTTAGAATGAAGATAGTGAATTGCAAGCCAAGAGAACTCAGTGCGAATCCAATGTTGGATCTGACTTTCAGATTAATTCCGATGGATATTTGATGTTTAAAGATAGAGTTTGTGTACCGAGAAAAGAGGAGCTTATTCAGAAAATTTTTTATGAAGCACATAATGGATGTTTGTCTGTACATCCGGGAAGTACAAAGATGTATAATGATTTGAAGCAACAGTATTAGTGGCCGAAAATGAAGAAAGATATTTCAGAGTTTGTTTCCAAGTGCATAATTTGTCAACAAGTAAAGGCTGAACACCAAGTACCTTCGGGTTTACTTCAGCCCATCTTGGTTCCCGAGTGGAAATGGGACCGTATCACCATGGATTTTGTAACGGGTTTACCGTTGTCACCCAGCAAGAAGGATGCTATATGGGTCGTAGAGGATAGACTCACGAAGTCAGCCCATTTTGTACCTGTACGAGTTGATTACTCACTCGACAAGTTAGCAAACTTGTACGTTTCAGAAATAGTAAGGCTTCACGGTGTTCCTTTGTCAATCATCTCGGATAGAGATCCGAGGTTTACATCCAAATTTTGGAAGAAGTTACAAGAGGCCTTGGATACAAAGTTGAACTTTAGTACCGCTTTTCATCCTCAAACTGACGGTCATTCGGAGAGGTTAATTCAAGTACTCGAGGATATGCTCAGATGTTGTATTCTTGAATTCCTAGGCAGTTGGGAAAAGTTTCTCCCATTGGTAGAGTTTGCCTATAATAATAGTTTTCAGTCGAGTTTAAAGATGGCGCCTTATGAGGCTCTATATGGGCAAAAGTGCAGAACGCCTTTATTTTGGACTGAACTCAAGGAAAACCAAATTCATGGGGTTGATTTTGTTAGAGAAGCTAAAGAGAAAGTGAAAGTGATACGAGAATGTTTAAAAGCTGCATCAGACAGACAGAAGTCCTATTCGGACTTAAAAAGAAAAGAGATAGAGTATCAAGTCGAAGATAAAGTTTTCTTGAAAGTGTCACCATGGAGAAAAGTTCTCAGATTTGGCCGGAAAGGCAAGTTGAGTCCATGTTTTATTGGACCGTATGAGATTACCGAGAAAGTTGGACCGGTAGCTTACAGATTGGCTCTACCATTAGAGTTAGAAAAGATACATGATGTGTTTCATGTGTCAATGTTGAGACGCTACCGATCAGATCCTTCACATGTAATTACCCCGTCAGAGATAGAGATTCATCCCGACATGACTTATGGTGAAGAACCAATTAAGATTTTGGCTCGGGAAGTCAAACAGCTAAGAAATAAAAGTATTGCCCTAGTGAAAGTATTGTGGCAAAGACATGGGATAGAGGAAGCGACGTGGGAACCAGAAGAAATCATGAGAAACCAGTATCCAAATCTGTTTGCTGGTAAGATTTTCGAGGACGAAAATCCCTAAGGGGGGAGAATTGTAACAGCCCGATTTAGGGCCTAATCGAAATAGTGGTGCGAGGCCACGAGTCCGAGGTGAATTCATGAGTTTTAAGGTTTATGCCATGTTTGCATGCTAGTGTGAAAGTTTCATGAAGCAATTTCGTTAAATTGAAGTTGTTTGGTCCAAAAAGGATTAAATTGCAAGAGTTGCAAAATATGAGTTTCTAGAAGCTTTTTTTTTATGAAATAGCTTTAGAATATCAATTAGAAGTCCTTAATTAGCAATTTTCCCAAAATATAATTTTTGGACAAAATTGGACATGAGTTAGTATTTATGAAAATTTTAAAGAGAAGGGCATTTTGGTCATTTGGTTAATAAATGATTAAAATAGGAAAAGATGATAAAAAATCTATTCATCTTCTTCCTCTCATTGCCGAAAATTTGGAGACTCCATAGCTAGGGTTCTTCATTTTTTTCAAGCTTGCTAGTAAGTTCATCTTAGCCAGTTTTTAACATTCTTCGTATTTTTGAAGTTCTCGTATTATGAATTAGCTATTTTTAGCTATATAATGAGCTAAGATGCATGTTCAAAAATTCACCTATGAATGACATGGTTGTTAAATGATGTTTTATGGAAGATTATGAGAGTTTGATGTTAGATAAACATCTTTTCCTTAATGAATTTCATGAAAAATGATAGTATGGACTAATTTGTAATAGTTATAAAAATTGGTCATACATACTAGAAATAATGAGAATTGATGATTGTTATAGTAGAGAAAATGAATTAGCTAAGCATGAAGTTTAAGAAAGTTGAATGAAAATCATTTTACGAGCCTAGGGGCAAAAGTGCAAATATGAGAAAGTTTAGGGGAAAAATAGTAATTTTGCCAAAATATGATTAAAGAGTCAATTTAGTCGATGTGAGTATTAAATGGTCTATTTATTATTATAGATCAAGAAAAACGAAGCCCGGATCGAAACCGAGGCAAGAACAAAGTCGATGACTAAATTGCATATCTATATACATTTTGCATATTGAGGTAAGTTTGTGTGATTTCTAACCTTTATGATTTCTATCATTGAATTGCTTAGTGTAATGTACATTATTATCATGGAATGCTTAATGTTCTGCTAAACAAAGAAATCAATGCGATTAAATACGAGCATGTCCCGATTGACGATGGAATTTCCCAGGATACTCGATCTACCACATGAGATTAGAAAGTCCGTATAAGACCAAGCCAAGGCATGGCATCGGCAATCAAGCAAGTTATCATGTAAATCCAAGGCAAGCTTGGCATTGAACAAGTTATCATGTAATTCCAAGGCAAGCTTGGCACTGAACAAGTTATCATGTAAGTCCAAGGCAAGCTTGGCATTGAACAAGTTATCATGTAAGTCCAATGCAAGCTTGGCATTGAACAAGTTATCATGTAAGTCCAAGGCAAGCTTGGCATTGAAAAGCTATCAAGAGAAAGAGATCCCATGTAAGTCCAAGCCAGGGCATGGCATTGGTGAGAATAAGAAAGACTTCGTATAAGTCCACGTCAAGACATGGCCTCGAAACCAAGATGAGATATTCCATGTAAGACCGTATCTAGGATATGGCTTTGGCATCAAGTTCATGTGAAGAGATTTAGTATCCTCGGTTATTCGCAGAAATTCATCGGGCAAATGAGTAAAGTTAAAGTGAGATAGCAAGAAAGTTGAGTAAGCAAAGTTATTATCAAGTTGAAAATGAGTATTATTCATGTTATGAATGATGAATCAGAGATTATGATTATTATGTTAAAGTATGCCGATCAATGTGATCAAGTGATACAGGTACCTTGTTTACCTCCCAAGTATGAGACTAGAAAGTTTCATGAGATATGAAAGAATCAAGCATGAGTAAGTAAGCTTTATAACTGAAATTTATGATACCATTGTTGATGTCAAATGGTTTATATTAAGCAAGTATGTTGCTATGAATATTATGCAAACTTACTAAGCTAAATGCTTACGTCTTTTATCCTTTCTTTCTATGTAGTCCCACCAAACTAACTTGTGGATCGTTGAAGTCGAGCTCAAGCACACTATCAATCCTTATTTTGGTATAGCTAAGTTGAAATTATATTAAGTATGGCATGTATAGGAAACGTTTCATTTTGAGTATATGTCGTAGAAAGGGCAAAAGTATGGGCTATCAAGTTTATTATTCTTTTGTAAATGGCTAAGTGATTGGCCAAGATTGACTAAGTATGTATGTTATTAATATCAATGAAGCATGTTGTATTGTTCACAAATGATGTAATACTTGAGTTGCTGAATTGAGCTTGAGTTTAGTCTTGATTTCAGGGTGGCAATTGGCTTGGCAAATAGCCTCTAAGTGCCCACACGGATGGACACACGGGCGTGTGTCTAGGCCGTGTGCACCCTGCACCATTGTATCTTAAGTCAGAGTAGACCACGGACCAGTCACACGGGCGTGTGTTTAGACACTAGGCCGTGTTAAGGTAGTCAGAGTGCACCACGAGTGGTAAGCACGAGCGTGTGCCTTGGCCGTGGGGCATTGGCGAATCTTTGGGGTTTTAGGCACGCGATTTGGGGCCGGGCGTGTCCAGCCGTGTGTATTTTGCCGAGATCCGACACGGGTGAAAGACACGGGCATGTTTTAGGGGTGCACAGGCGTGTCCCATCAACATGGGCGTGTGACCCCTGCTCTAAAGAAAAGTTTCTGAATATGTTTCGAAAGTTTTTAGACAAGTGTTTAAGGCCTCGTAGGCGTATGAAAGGTATGAATAGGCTGAGAAAGAGAAGTTTTTAATTCGGAACAAAATTTTATAGCCCGTAAGTACATGTTTAAGTGAGTTCAAGCATGTTAATGTCTCGTATCCAGTCTTGGTCTCGGATTCGGGTATGGGGTGTTACATTTATCATTTCAGTATATCAAATCAAAGGTGTGGTCTCGACATGTATAATCGAAGCAAGTTCTAGAATAACAAATCAATATTGACACACTCATAATCAATAAAGTGAGCAAGAAAAGGATATGCTCTTAAAGGCTCAAAATCTTACAAAAAATTATGGTTTTTGATGTCAACCTTGCAAATTTCAAACTTCAAAGTAATATTTAAATTTAGGTAAACAACCTAGAAATTTTTAATTCTAAAAATAGACTTATCATGCTTGATTCTCTAATGTCTTAAAGTTTAAACCATCAATGCACAATTACCTATGACTTAATCCAAAACATATCAATGAAAATCATAAATCAAAAGAAATTTCATTCTAATAGTAATATGAGAAAATTACTTAAGAACAAGACATAATTCAGGGGTTTTCAAATAATACTATAGTTAATCTCCCCACACTTAAGATGTACATTGTCCTCAATGTACAAAAATAGATATCGACAATATAGAAAATCATAAGATAGGAAGAGAAGTGAACTTCCTGAATTTTGGATGGAGTCAAGGAAAAGAAACGGTGAAGTTGGGTAGAGGTGAAGGTGAGGAGGATACTCCGGTGGTGGTGTGGTTGTTCGTTGACAGCCCCTTGAACCTAAATTAGAGAAATCAAAATTTACTAATATAATTTAAAGACAAGAAAGGTAAATGGAAACAATTTAACAATGAAAATAAAAGAAAAAGAAAAAATAAATGGACTCAAAGGTGTTTGACTTGTCGAGTCGATGAAGCGGCCGGCTTGAACTTATGTACAGTGGTCGTGCACGGGGATCCGTGCCAGGGTCCTTTCGCTTTTTTGACATGGGGATGGTGGCTTTGATCTTGCCTCTAGTATTAATCTTTGTGTATGGTGGCAAGGATGGTGGTTGGTGTGGTGGTGGTGTGAAGAAAGAATAAGGGAAAAGGGGAAAGGAAAATGAAGGGAGAAGATAGTGGGAAAAGAAAGGGGTGTGGTGGCTAGGGTTTGGGAGAACAAAAATTGGGGAAGAAAGTGAACAGAAGAAGGGGGTCTAAATAGAAATCGTGGCATCTGGTCGCTGCCCACGCCCGTGTTGCTTAATTAGTATTGACCACGGCATAGGGACACAGGCGTGTCGCACACCCGTGTTACTTTCTCAGTGTCTACCACGGCCGTATCGCACGGTCGTGGCATTTATCGCAGCCCGTGTTTTGGGGAAAATTGTCATCCTTGGTTCGCACAGTTTCTGCCACGTCGATGTGCGTATTCGTGGAGTCCACACGGCCATGGCCACGCCCGTGTGCAAGGCCGTGTGGTAGGGAAACCTGCGCTTTATTAATTTGGTTAGTTTTTAGTTAGGTGCTAGAAATCGAAAATATGAAAATTAATGGGGTTAACATTGCCCATTTTTCGTCAAGATTGTATCACCGACGCAATATCTTGTCATTTTGTTCAACCACCATTTTTGACAAAAATCCAAAGAGATAGTCTTTGTTTAGACTCTTCCTTAAACTTGGTGAGTTTTAAACAATAGTCCTGTTTCAGGTTCTTGTATTATTTAGAAGCTTCCAAAGTAATATGCGAAACTCCTTTTATGAAAGTATTATTAGTCCACTAATCGTTATTTCAATGCAAAATGCTTGAAAAAGATCATAACAGTGGACAAGAAGAAAATTAATTAGGAGCATAGCTTGAAACAAATAAGTTAAGCAAAGATAGAAAATGCAATCAAGAAGGAAATTTATCGGTAGTGTATAAATTAAAGATAGAAAATTCAGAATGGGTAAGGTGGAAACTAGGTGCCCCAGATATCGCAGCCTGAGCTTCTCTGTTCAAACTTCTTGAGGACCATTTTTAAGCTCAATATATGTTTAGGGGATCCGGAGTACTTTTTCGATGCCCCAAGACGTAACATACTTCCTCATTGTTAATTCAAGCGTAGCAAGATTACTGTATGCCCCACTTTTGATCAAAATTTGAGCCGCCCTTTCCGGGTTTTCAACTCAAATCCCCTTTGGTCTCAAAGCGCCCTTTGCGGGTTTTCGCCTTGGCCTCTCCTTTTTCTTTCTTCTTTTTTGATGAAAATTTTTATTTTTTCCTTTTTTGATTTTTTTTAAGGTCTCAAGGCGCCCTTTGCGAGTTTTCACCTTGGTCTCTCCTTCAAATGAAATCTGAACTCACTGGCCTGAACATGTCCTTGCCATCCATCTTGGTCAAAGTTAATGATCTTCCAGAACAATCCTTTTTCATCACAAAAAGTTTTTCCAAATTTGGCATTTACTTTCCTCTGAAGTCCTTTTGTATGAGAAGAATCCTTCTTAATACCAGGTCCCCATCATGAAATTCTCTTGGGCGAACCTTTTTGTCATAAGCCCGTATCATCCGTTTTTGGTACATTCGACCATGATGAATACTTTCAATCAAGCTTACCGAAGATATTCTGCTTCATCCAATTCTTAATTCGATCAAATCTTGGTGAAAACGAATCTTAACTTCCAACAATTGCTTCCTTTTCATAAACCAATGAGAAAGATGTTGCCCCAGTAAAGGTCCTGGCCAACGTTCAAGAAGCATAGAGGGTAAATAGTAACTTCTCTATGCCAACCTTTACAAACCTCAGTCATTTTTCAAAAATTTTGAATGGTTTTTTTGCTACCTTTGCTGCACTGATATGGTGTCTAATCTTTGAACAGACTGTAAATCTTTGACATTATGCAATTATGCTAGACATGTTCCTTTCTGGCATTCTTTATTGCCACACTTTTTTTGAATTTAAATTTGCGTTTGAATTTAAAATTGGATTTGGATTTGGATGTGGATTTGCATTTGAATTTGAAATTGATGACTGCTGACTTTGTAACTTTGGCATATGAAGCGACCTTCACCCTCCTAGTTAAGTAATTGACAACCACGAAGATGAATTGGTGTCGACTAGATGCTTTTGACGAGATCGGCCCCATAAAATCTATGCCTCACATATAGAAAAATGGAGGAGGCACATAAGTCTTGTCCTCCTCAATTTGGCATTTACGGCGTAACTGATGCAATTTCCTTTTCTTGGTAAACCAGTAGCCCTAACCTCTTGATTAGCCTGGCCATTGTAGAACCATTAACATGGGTTCTTTAAACACAAATCTTAACAGCATACCCACATTTCAGTAGCCTGGCGTGCCTTGATATGATCGTGCGAAAACATCTTGGATTCTTGAAAAATAGCTTAATGATGTCTCACCTTATTTCTGTGGTGAATTAGGCTTCGATCTTCGCCTTTCCTAAGCTCGTAACGTCCACTGACCTTTTACAAGGTAGAGTCTATTTTCATCTTGTTCCGCCATCCTTAACAAATCAAAAGATAGGCTACAATCTCTGTCATCTTCAAAGTCCTTAGATCCCTTAGACCCATATCTCATTCAAAAAGGGAGTCAGTAACAATGTCGCTCATGTCGTTGATATCTGAGTACCTAGGTACGAAGGCAACAAATCCAAAGAATAAATTATTCTAAGGATGATTATTTGTATGGTATGGTCATGAATAAAGAATGAAAGAATATTCTAAAAAACAAAAGAATGTACAGTATGAAATGAAAAACATTTGCTTAAAAAGATGCATTTTATTGAAATAAAAATTCTGGACACAAGCCTATTTCACAAAGGAATTCTTATTGCTTCTAGGCTTAAAGCAACAAGCATGTTTAGAAATATTAATCTAAATTAGCTCTAAAAATACAGGGATCCCTTCCACAGTCCCATTGTTCAAAACACCCCCAAGTATGTAAGGGATTGGAAACTTTTATTCACTGATTCCCTCTTCAAATATGTCATTAATGCTCAGATTCCCCAACGTTCCAACCGGGTCTTTGATCTCTTCAATTTATTATCCATCAGGCCATGCCCTAAGGCCCTGAGCTCAATGCATTCTTGGATCTCATGCCCCTATCTATCATGGAACTCACAATGTTTACCCCCTTAGCAGAAAGGTTGGGTAACAGATTTTCTGTACCAGAGGGATCATCGAATTTCACGATACCCAATCTGACGAGTCTTTCTACAAATTTTAATGCATGTGATGTAACGCAAATGCATGAAATGCAATGCAAATGCATGGAATGAATGCAAAAAGAAAGAGAAACGTTAATTCTGAATTCAATTCCATTAGAAGAACTTTTCTAGAAAATAAATTTCTTTACATAAAACGGGTTACATATACAACATTGTCTTCATAGTCCAAGTGAAGACCCTGATCTTTTCTTCATATCCGGATGTTACGATCGAATCCTGCAAATCCTCCCAAAAGATGTCTGTCTTAATTCCACTCGGCTTGATCTGGGTCGAGGTTCGCTGCTCACTTATCCCTGCGATGTTAATTAGCTTCTTTAAGAAAGTTGAGGCATGACGGCTCTCAAATAATCCTTGTTGGCTTGAATCTCTGGGCAACGAGACAAAGTCATATACTATCAATCTTTTCTTGGACTATATTTGGAAAAATGTGTCATAACCCACTTTATCAAAAGATCCATTTTCTTATGACAAACTCTTCTATTTAGCAATCGAATATGAATCAACACATCCTTTCTATGATGATGAAATGCAATGTAGTCATAAACAAGCAAAACAACGTTAGCACAGGAAAAATAAACAACAGAATAGAACACCTAAAACGGTAACCACTAGGGTTTGGGTATGATTCTACCTAGGGTAGGCTCTTAAGGCTTTCTATATGCGGTTCGGTTCTAAAGTTGAGGTACCTGAACTAGAAGATTCCTCGATCCTCACCCATTATAGGCTCATATAGATCGAGTTCAGTTCAGGGGAATACATTTCCCTATGGCTACACGGAGATGAAAATATCACGAAGACATAGGTACGGATGTATCCCGAAAGCGATCCACCTTCCTGCATGGAGGTGAAAACCTCACGAAGGAGTAGCTTCTCACTCCCACTTAAAAGGGTAAGATCGACTGATCATGCAATGCAATGTGCAGAAAGATACCAAAACTTAAACCAACACAACAATTATAAACCACAATGATGAAGATTGTAACAAAGACAGATGAAATGCAACGATAGGATCGTACATTTAAACCAAGTTTTCTAATTTCAACAAAAAGACAAATAGTAATCAACTTGTGGATTAACTCTCTTATTTGGGTTCCCAGTGGAGTCGCCAAGCTGTCGTAACCATTTTTTTGTGAAACGGAGGTCGACTTGGATTTTGGAAATGAAAACGAAAAAAACGGGAGTTGCCACCAGTCCTTTTTACTGAGGTGTGATCGGGTCACCTCAAAAAGTGGTTGTTTTAAATAAACAGATTGATTTATCAAAACCACGATTTTGGTCTACGAAAATCAGAAAGACAAGTTCGGGAGTCGGTTATGCACGAGGAAGGATTAGCACCCTCGATACGCCCAAAATCGATACCTAGTTGATTAATCAATGTTTTAGTGTCGAAGATTTTGAAAGAATTAAAAAAAATACGATCCTTCTTTTATGGTGATGCCTAAAAAATCTTTTGGACAAATTGAAAATGTGTGCCAAAGGCTGTCTCGTCTCAAGGTAAAATGTCATATCCAATACGTTAGGACACAACACCTCGACCTTCGAGGCTAAACTTGCCTTTTATTCGGAACTCATGTATTTAATTTTGAAAGGATATTCGGTTACTTAGAATGAACGAGAAAATCGAAAACCCAATACATTAGGGCACGTTTTCTCCAGTTTCTAAATACAGAACATTGCCTTGGTTTAGAAAATCTTATCTCGAAATAACAAAACATCACATCCAATGCGTTAGGACACGACGTCTCGAATTCTTGTGAATAAGCTTTTATTTAAAATTTATGTATCTGTTTTTAAAAAGGATATTCGGTTATTTAGATTAAATGAGAAAAATTGAAACCCAATACGTTAGGGCACGACTTCTCGAATTTCTAAATACGGCATATTGCATTTATGAAAGAAATTAATTTTGTATCGGGCAAAATGCAGCACGAGTTTGTAACAAAATGCAGAAAGTGAATTACGATGCTAGCAAGTATATAGAATAAACGCATTAAATACAAATGACAATAATAAAACGAAAATAGAATAAAATGAATAAAACCAATAAGCTAAAAGACAATAAATAGAAAACAAAAGAATAAATAGCAAAATGAAAGTTTTACGAGAAGAAAAGAAAAGAAAAATAATAATAATAATAATGATAATAACAGTGATAATGAAAATAATATTGATATATAAATATAAGTAGAAATATATAAAATATGATAATAATATGAGTGCAAATAGAAGTATATATGTGAAATAATATAAGTATAAATAGATAAATGAAAATTAAATAAATAATAATATTGTTAAACTAAGAAAATAAATATAGATATAAATATAGTAATAATAATAATACTAATATCAATAATAATGGTAAAGAAATAATAGTGACAAAAATAATGTTGATTAATAATAATAAATAGTGATAATAATAGATGATAGTAAAATAAATAAAAAATAAAAATATAATAATGGTATTAATAATAAAATAATGATAATGGCAAATAATAATAATAATATAGTTTTAAATATAATACTAAATATAATGTGATAATAATAAAAAAATAAATTAATTTAATAATAAATAAGTGAAAAAAACCAAAAAAGGGCAAAAATTGGATTAAAAGCAGAGTGTTGGGGCAAATTTGAAATAAAATAAAATAGAAGGGAAGGGCTAAATTGTATCGCGCACATACAAGGAGGGCCCAAATAGGCAATATTCCCTACCTTGTGAAACATGCAAATCTGATGTGGACCAAAATGAAATAAACGCGAAAGTTATGGGGCAAAATTACAAAGCCAAAAGAAATGAATAGTATTAATTGAAAAAGGGTGAAAAAGCGGAGGGACTTGTCACATAAATATTCCAAAAATTGCAAAAACACGCGGATCCTCCTGGGCGGGTCGGGTCGACACGCGGATCCCATGGGCGAAACGATGTCGTTTTGGTGTTTAAGGTCAGTCCCAAAACGACGTTGATCGTTGATTTCAGAGTTTTAAATTTATAATGATCGAACCTGGAACTAACTATAACAACGATTGAGGCAAGTGCACCTATCGAACAATAGTATAGCTTAGGCAAGACCGGATTGTCGAACCCAAAGGAACCAAAAGTACTAATACTAACTTTCTTTTTATTATCTAGCCTAAAATAAGTGAAGTTGTTATTTAATCTAAATTTAACTAACTACTAAGCTAAAGACGCAAAGACAAAAAGAATGAATTGGGGAAATATTTGTTGAAAAAACTCGAGTTGATTAAGACGATACCCTTAGGAAGAATCCACCTAGACTTCACTTGTTATCTAACTCTCAAACGAGACGATTTATTCACTTGACTTGATCCGTAAGACTCCCTAATGTATATCAAACCCTCTCTCGAAGCGAATAACGTCTAACCCTAGGTTGATTAATTGAAATCTCTTTCTAATTAAAACCCCTAGAATTGCATTAACTCGATCTATGGACTCACATATTAGGTTTCACCCTAATCCGGCAAAATCTCGTCACCCTATCTCTAGGCGGCGATCAACTCCGCTTAATTATGCTAGATCTACTCTTAAGCAGGGACTTTTGCTCCTCCACCTAAGCACATCAAACTTGAATCAATATCCCAGAAATATTAACACAAGAATTAAGAACACATAATTAAGAACAAATCAAGTATTAATCATATAGTTCAACAAACGATAACAAGATTCATCTAAGTTTCATCCCCTTCAGGTATCTGAAGGGTTTAGTTCATAATAATAAAAGAAAACATCTCAGAAGAAAAGATAAAACAAAACATAAGAAATCCCTAAAACCCCCTGAAGGAATTGAAGGAGAGATCCACCGTCTTGAGTAGAATTCCAGCTTCTTAAGATGGATCAACTGGATATCTTCAAGTGTTTCCCACAAATCTGACCTTTTCGGCTCGGCTCCTTGGCCTAGCTCACCGCCCTCTTCTAGGTTATACTTAGGGTGTTTATATAGGATTTTGAAATAGGTTTCTTTGCCCCTAAGTATCCTTTTCCGAGTGAAATTGCTCTTCTCCATGACAGGGACACGACCATGGCACACGCCCGTGTGAATCGTCTTTAGGCCGTGTTCGAACTTTTAATGAGGTGACACACCCGTGTAAATCGTGATCAGGCCGTGTTCTAGTCTATCAAGGAGACACGGCCGTGTTGGCTCAAGTCTAAGCCGTGTCGATTTTCACTTTGGCCCAATTTGGTCCGTTTTGAGCCCGTTTCTCATTCTTTCCATCCTCCGGTGCTTTCCTGAGTATAAAACATGAAAAGAAAGGATTAAGAGCATCTTTTTACATAAATCAGGGGATAAATCATCCAAAAGTATGCTAAATGTGGGATTAAAATATGTTACTTTTACGGTTTATCAGACGTCATTTTGGGGGGCCTATATAAGTTAAAAAGCTTCAAAAAAAATTCATTTTTTTCACACACTTTAAATGTCAAACCTGAAAAGTTAATCCCATAGGCTTGCATGAAAATCAAATCTCCACCACTGTAATATGAGATGATGCACAAATCAAAAGGTCTTTGAAAGGGTTGTAACGGGGCTTGGGTTAAGGTGTGGATAAAGGCTGAATTAGAGGGTTAGAATTGAGATCGACCTGAAAAATTACCTAACTAGAAAAAACGAACTGGAAAATAAATAATTACATGAATTGAAACTTTGAAACTAATAATACGAGCCTCTTCTTCAATAAATAGACTTTAACTGTATAAGCTCGCTTTTCATCATACTAATACTGAATATACTTCGATGTTTTTTTTTTAAAGATCAAGTAATAATAAAGAACTTTAACAACTGAAATAAAGAACATAGTTAGGAAACTAATCAAATCAAATCTCGACAAAAAAGGGTAGTCAAGAAGAATGGTGATAACAAATACAAAGGGTTTTGGGTTAATATTAGTGGGTGAGTCAATAAAAAGGGTTGTTAGGATCAAAGGGGTTCACTAGGGGTTAATTATGAAGGTAGGCTTTTTATGGAGTAAGTGGGTTAAATCCTAGGTGCCTTTATCATTTCTATATATCAAATCAAAGATGTGGTCTCAACATGTATAATCGAGGCAAGTTCTAGAATAACAGTTCAATGTTGACACACTCATAATCAAAAAGTGAGCATGAAAAAGGATATATGCTCTTATAAGGCTCAAAATCTCACAAAAATTATGGGTATTTTGATATCAACCTCGTAAATTTCAAATTTCAAAGTAATATTCAAATTCGGGTTAACAACCTAGAATAAAAAATTTAATTCTGAAAAATAGACTTATCATGCTTGATTCTCTAGTATCTTAGAATTTAGTTATCAATGCACAATTATCAATGACTTAATCTAAAACATATCAATAAAGATCATAAGTCATGGGAATTTTATTCTAATCATAATATGAGAAACTTACTTTAGAATAAGGCATAATTCAGGGATTTGAGAATAATGCAAAAAGTTTGGAATCCTTAAGATTCACCCCCCACACTTAAGATGTACATTGCCCTCAATGTACAAAGATAGATAATAGCATGATAATAATAAAATCATAAGATATGGAGAAAAGTGAAACTTCCTGAATTATGGATGACATCCTTGGATTGGAGGTGAAAGATACGTTGGAGGTGTCGTCTTTTGTTGTGGCGGTTACTAACGAGCTCTGTGCTAGATGAAGAAATTGTGTAGCTCATGGAGGATTAGCCAGGAATTATTAAGACACATTTAAAATAAACTAAATATATAATTAAAGACAAGAAAGATAAAGAGAAAGAAAACAGAAAGTAAAATAAAATTAAAAGAAAAGATGGATGGACTTAGGGGTCCTTATTGTTGGATGGTTCGCGAGGTGGGTGTGACCTCTAAGGCTGTGGAGGTGCTGGCGGTGGCGGAAGTGGCATGATTCCCAAGCAGCCTTTAGAACCTGACACTAAGAAACTAAATTAAAATAAACTAAATTAAGCATAAGATACTCAAAGAGAAGGAAAATAAAGGAGAAGATAAAAGTAGAAGAAAAGATAAATGGTCTCAAAGACCCTTGGCTTGGCGAGTGAATGAAGCGGCCGTCATGAACTTATATAGATTGGTCTCCATTAGGAGGTTGTGCTTGGCTTCTTCCGCTTCTTTGACATGGTTTTGGTGTAGCTCAAGAGTATAGAGAATGGAGGGGAGAAATCTGATAAAGGGGAGGAAGAAAAGAGGTGGAAAATAGGTAAGAAAAAGGAGAATGGGGTGGTTTTAAATGGAGTTTTGGGGTCTGACACTTTCTCACACCCATGTACCGTGTGTGTGTTGATTCACACGGCCGCCTCGCACGGCCGTGTGTCTAGGCGTGTTGGTTCACCCACGCCCATTTAACAGATTGCCACACCCGTTGGTGATAAGTCAGTGTCGTCCACGGCCGTGTCGCACGGCCGTGGCTTTTTGTCGGTGCCCGTGGGGTGGTGGTTGGAGCCGTGACTTGAAGATTTGATTCTTTCTGACTTGTATCTCTTCTGCCATTGTCAGTACGGAGATTCTTTACCTCCACACGCCACACGACCACGACCACACGGCCGTGTGCAAGGGCGTGTGAAATGGAAATCTGCACTTTTGGTTAGTTTAAAACTAGGTGTTTAAGACTAAGAGAAGAGAAGAAAATAAAATGAAAACAAATACGAAAGTAATTAGGGTTAGTGCTCGGGTTGCCTCCCGAGAAGCGCTCGTTTAAAGTCTTAAGCTAGACTTTCCTCGTATTCGCAAAAATTAGGGTGGTTTAAAAATTTGAATATCTTCCCTCATGCTATCAGTTATACTTCCTTGATAAAGTTTAAGTCGAGAAGCGTTTATATTAAAAGTACCAAAAATAGGATTACTTACCTCGACTGTTCCGTATGGGAAAATATTGTGTACCTCAAGAGGAATTTCTTCGTTTGTGTTCACGTCTGATGTGATGAGGCGAGGATCTGCTTTATCTAACAGTACCTGGTCTCCTATTTTGAAGTGGTTTGTTGTTCCTATGAGCTCTTCTAGGGGCTCCTTCGATTTTACTTCGTGTGGTTCCTGTTCTTCTTTGAATTGTGTTTTCCACTCTTCTAATTTGTCGACCCTAAGGCTTCGTTCCTTATGTAATTCTTCTTTGTTTTCATGGGGTCCATGTTTCGGCTCAGGTTTGTAACCTTGTGGTGTTTCTTGTGGTGAAAGTTGAACAACTTGGTTATCAACTGAATTTACTTTCTCACCTTCATCAATTGTTGTCATGGCTGAGTCAAGAGCTTGTAAACTGATCGATTCATCACCTACACGAAGTATGAGTTCTCCTGTACCAACATCAATTTTGTTCTAGCAGTTGCTAAAAAGGGTCTTCCTAAAATTAAGGGAATCGAATTATCCTCATCCATGTCTAAGACAACAAAATCTATTGGGAAAACGAATTTATCAATTTTTACAAGAACATCTTCGATAATACCCCTAGGAATTCTAACAGTTTTATCAGCTAGTTGGATGCTCATCTTAGTTTGTTTGGGTTTCCCTAGACCTAGTTGTTTAAACAATTTATAAGGCATGACATTTATGCTTGCCCCTAAATCAGCTAACGCATTATCAATAGGTAAACTACAAATTAAACATGGAATCGTAAAATTCCCTAGATCTTTTAATTTTTGTGGTAGTTTATTTTGCAAGATTGCCAAGCACATTGCGTTTAGTTCTACGTGTGATGCCTCGTCTATCCTTCGCTTGTTCGTCAAAAGCTCTTTTAAAAATTTTCTAGAATCTGGAATCTGCGAAAGGGCTTCAAGTAGCGGTAAGTTAAAATGTAATTTTTTTAAAAGTTTAAGAAACTTACCGAACTGTTCCTCTGTATCGTCTCTCTTCATCACTTCGGGATAAGGAATACGAGGTTGGTACTTTTTGATTACTGGTTTTGGCTTTTCTTGTGTTACCTCAACTTTACCTTTCTCTACCTCGTTTTCTTGTATTGGATTGGGTTCATCTAACCCTATACTATCATGAGCTGTGATAGCTTGGATTTGCTTCTTTGGGTTAATCTCAGTGTTGCTTGGTAAACGCCCTTGCGGTCGTTCGGAAATTATCTTTGCAAGTTGTCCAACTGTCTTAGTAAGTTCCCCAACTTGACTTTCAATCCCCTTAATTGATGCCTGTTGATTCTTAAGGGTGGTTTCAGTGTCTTGGAGACGGTTATTTGTGGCTGCCATGAATTTTGTCAGCATCTCTTCAAGGTTCGGCCTCTTTTCCTGTGGATAGGGCTGATTTTGGAAATTTTGAGGAGGTTGTTGTCTTTGAATTCCTTGATTTCCTTGTCCTCCCCATGAAAAATTTGGGTGGTTCCTCCAACCTGGATTATAAGTATTACTATAAGAGTTATTATTAGATCTGAAATTATTACCTATATAGTTCATCTGTTCGCTTTCTGTGCCTGGTTGGTTGGGTGGGTACTCAGGATTCGCCACAGTTCCACTTGCGTCGCACTGCATTACTGGATGTACCTGCGAAGAACACAAACTATCAAGCTTTTTATTCATCATCTCTACCTGTGTTGATAGCATGGTTACTGCGTCGAGGTTGAAAACTCCGGCTGATTTTGTTGGTTTTGTCCTTGTAACCTGCCACTAATAGTTATTCAGTGACATCTCTTCAATAAACTCATAGGTCGCTTCGGGAGTTCTCGTTGTTCGTGGTTCCACCGACGGTGAATCAATTAGTTGCCTCGTTGAGGGGTTTACACCGTTATAGAAAGTTTGGACTTGGAGCCACAAAGGTAAACCATGGTGCGGACACCTTCTCAAGAGATCCTTGTATCTCTCCCATGCGTCGTATAATGTCTCTAAATCCATCTGCACAAAAGAAGAGATATCATTCCGTAATTTGGCCGTTTTGGCTGGTGGGAAATATTTTAATAATAAATTTTCGGTCATTTGATCCCATGTAGTGATTGACCCTCGTGGTAACGAGTTTAACCACTGTTTGGCTTTATTCATTAATGAAAAGGGAAATAACCAAAGACGGATGGCATCATCGTAAACGCCATTTATTTTGAAGGTATCACGTAACTCTAAAAATTAGCTATATGAGTATTTGGGTCTTAGATCCCTGTAAACCATCAAATTGAACAAATTGTTGAATCATTTGTATAGTGTTAGGCTTTAATTCAAAATTATTAGCAGCTATATAGCAGCCCTAACAATACTTGATTCTCGCTCATGTTAAATGAGGTTTAGCATAATCATACATAGTACGCAGAGCATTATTTTACGCCACATCTTGTGATGGTAGATTATTCTCGCCCATCCCTTGATGAGGATTTGATCGCCTTCTCGCTCTTTTTTTCATGTAATTTAGGGCTCGCCTAATTTCTCTCTGCGATTTCCGTAAGCGGTAGCTTCAATATCACTGTCAGATACTAGTGGTCCTCTCGGGTTCCTTCTAGTCATAAACTAGAGGTACTGCTAGGAAAAGAAAGAAAGAAAATTTAGCAAAGTTAAAAACAAAACAAAAATAAAAATAAAAATAAAAGTAAATTGCAGAAAATAATGGCTAAAGTAAAAAAAATAGAGCTTTCTTAATATTTTAGTTCCCCGGCAACGGCGCCAAAAACTTGATCGTTGATTTCAGAGTTTTAAATTTATAATGATCGAACCTGGAACTAACTATAACAACAATTGAGGCAAGTGCACCTATCGTACAGTAGTATAGCTTAGGCAAGACCGGATTGTCGAACCCAAAGGAACTAAAAGTACTAATACTAACTTTCTTTTTATTATCTAGCCTAAAATAAGTGAAGTTGTTATTTAATCTAAATTTAACTAACTACTAAGCTAAAGACGCAAAGACAAAAATAATGAATTGGGGAAATACTGTTGAAAAAAAACTCAGTTGATTAAGACGATACCCTTAAGAAGAATCCACCTAGACTTCACTTGTTATCAAACTCTGAACTAGACGATTTATTCACTTGACTTGATCCGTAAGACTCCCTAATGTACATCAAACCCTCTCTCGAAGCGAATAACGTCTAACCCTAGGTTGATTAATTCAAATCTCTTTCTAATTAAAACCCCTAAAATTGCATTAACTCGATCTATGGACTCCCATATTAGGTTTCACCCTAATCCGGCAAAATCTTGTCACCCTATCTTTAGGCACGCGATCAACTCCGCTTAATTATGCTAGATCTACTCTTAAGTAGAGACTTTCGCTCCTCCACCTTAGTACATCAAACTTGAATCAATATCCCGGAAATATTAACACAAGAATTAAGAACACATAATTAAGAATAAATCAAGTATTTATCATATAGTTTAGCAAACGATAACAAGATTCATCTAAGTTTCATCCCCTTGTGTATCCAAGGGTTTAGTTCATAATAATAAAAGAAAACATCTCGGAAGAAAAGATAAAACAAAACATAAGAAATCCCTAAAACCCCCTGAAGGAATTGAAGGAGAGATCCGCCGTCTTGAGTAGAATTTCGGCTTCTTGAGATGGATCAACTGGCTATCTTCGAGTGTTTCCCACAAATTTGACCTTTTCGGCTCGGTTCCTTGGCCTAGCTCACCGCCCTCTTCTAGGTTATTCTTAGGGTTTTTATATAGGCTTTTGAAATAGGTTTCTTTGCCCCTAAGTATCCTTTTCCGAGTGAAATTGCTCTTCTCCACGATTGGGGACACGCCATGGCACACACGCCCGTGTGTGAATCGTCTTTAGGCCGTGTTCGGACTTTTAATGAGGTGACACACCCGTGTAAATCGTGATCAGGCCATCTTCTAGTCTATCAAGGAGACACGACCGTGTTGGCTTAAGTCCATGCCGTGTCGATTTTCACTTTGGCCCAATTTGGTCCGTTTTGAGCCCGTTTCTCGTTCTTTCCATCCTCCGGTGCTTTCCTGAGTATAAAACATGAAAAGAAAGGATTAAGAGCACCTTTTTACATAAATTGGGGGATAAATCATCCAAAAGTATGCTAAATGTGGGATTAAAATATGTTACTTTTACGGTTTATCAGACGTCATTTTGGGGGGCCTATATAAGTTAAAAAGCTTCAAAAAAAATTCATTTTTTTCACACACTTTAAAAAAAACTCTCTCTCTTTCTCTTGGCCCTCTCCGCAGGCCTAGAATCTGGCGAGATTCCGGTGTCACCCGCCGCCACGCCTCTGTCGCTGGCGTCGCCGCCGACCACCGCGTACGGTGGTCGAAACTTCGAAAAAAAGGTAAAATTTTGTATTTTTTATATATAATATGTCTATATGTATGTAAATATATTTTTAGATAGATAAGAAAACAGATGTAAGACAGACTTAGAAAAAAAATGAAAATAAAAAAAATAGTGTTACTTACTGTTTGTTTTTATTTCGTTGATGCAAATCTCTGCTTTTCTGAATTTAAAGTCTGTTTTTATTTGAAAAAATCTTTCCCCCTTACAATGTTTTAGATTGGCTTTTTATAGCTCTTTTATAACTTGTTTGCCTTATGATTTTTCGTCTTTTTTTCTTTGAGCAAATGGGGCTTCTTGAGGGTTTGTCTTTGTGGTGGTGGCGATGGGCGTCGGTAAGGTCGGGCATGGCAGCGCAAGTGGGGTAGACCTAGGGGCTAGGGGTGTAACACCCCAAACCCGGCCTAGAAGTTAGGCCCGAATCTAGCGTGTCACATTGAAGGAAGTTGAAAAGCTAAGCAATTGTTTAGAAAATTTTTATCGGATTTTTGAACTCCGAGTTCGTTGTTTGTTTGAGAAAAATGCGATTTGCTAAATGACCGTTTAAAAGTTGTTATTATTTTGAAAAACTATTTTGTAATGAAAGTTGAACTTGCATCGTTGCGTAAACATGAAATTTTAGAAAACTATTGCTAATGTTTTAAGAAAACACCGTATTTATAAGTTTAACAATTATAAATGAAAACTTAGAAAAAAATAAACCAATGGCCTTATTACAAAATATTAACCCAAAATAAATAATCTTAAAATAAGGTAAAAATCGAAATTACTAAATTTCACGAGTAGTATCTCTGATGTATAGCCACCTCCGAGTCCTCCACGACTCCCAATCCTCTATCGCTGGGAATTACCTGAAACATTTAATAAAAAGAGGGGGTGAGTTTACGAAAACTCAATGTGTACAACCCTCATTGGTAAGAACATGCATCATAACAATCCGGGCCGAAGCCCATTACAGTAACGGTGGCAATTGGGCCTTAGCCCAAAATAGCCTCGGTTGAGCCTTAACCCATATCATATGTCACAGCAGATAATATATACAATGCGATGTAAACCCAGCCCAACCTAATTTTTCCATCCACTACACACCACCCATTCCTGCCAAACACACCAGTGAGGATTTCTACAATCGACCCTCACCGCTACACACCAAGGGTAGCCCGGTTACGGTACTACCGAACGTTGTAGCAAAGCTGCTTAATCACATACATTGGGCTTAAAGCCTCCGGTGGATCCATACCATACGGCCATGCGATCCTAGATCCATACCATACGGCCATGCGATCCTCAAATATTGACACAGAGTCATCAATATATATATGTTAGGCACATAGCCACGGTAAATATGATTGGCACAAAGCCATAATAACAGCACAAAGCCTTCGGTATTGGTACAAAGCCCATAATTACGGCACGAAGCCCATATTAATGGCACACAGCCCTCGGTAACATTATCGGTGCAAAGATGGTCGCTCGGTGGGTGGCTAAAAAGCTGCGGTGGATCCATACCATACAGCCATGCGATCCTGGATCCATACCATACGGCCATGCGATCCTCAAATCTTCCTCCGTACCATAATTCCCACCCATGCAATATGTCGTGTATGTCATGCTCAATCATTACACGTGTATGCAAAATGGACATGCTCAGTAACAATTATTTAAACATGTAATAAAAGCATATCGGTCATACAACCACGCACAAATTAGACAACTCATTGCACAAGTCGATCATTTACCTACAAGGGCAAATCGGTCATTTTACCCTATAAGGGTATTTTGGTAATTCCACCCTACTGGGGTAGTTCGGTAATTCTACTCATAACCAATCCATGTAAGCAACGATCTCAAACATAATCAATCATACAATTAACACATACAACGCTAGTACTACCACGAGGGTACAACGATAATTTTGTCGTGTAGGGGTAAACGGTAATTTCACAAACCAGGGTATTTGGTAATTTTGCAAACTAGGGGGTATTTGGTAATTTTACAAACCAGGGGTATTTCGGCAATTTTGCAAACCGGGGGTATTTCGGTAATTTCGTGAACCAGGGATATTTCAGTAATTTTGCAAATCGGGGGTATTTCGGTAATTTCGCAAACCAGGGGTATTTCGGTAATTTTGCACTTAATGGCCTTTCTGACGGCCTACTGTCGCCTCGAGCGACACGGATACCTTTTCTTATCGAAACGGTGCAATTGGGCCTAAGGCCCATTCTCGACCCAAATGGGCCCACACGCTCATTTAGCCCAAATCTAGCCACAGATATTAGATTCACATAGTCTAGTCCAATTTCTACTACACAGTCATACAATTTATTCATATGGGCCCACAGGCCCATTGGGCCCACCTTGGCCCATCATGGCCCAAGCAGCCTCAACCTACAAGAATACTCATGGTGGCCTCGACTATTGCGTCGAAGCTCCCACACGTGTGCTCGCACGCTCGTGTGGCTACCATTGCCATGTGACCGGCTTTTCGGCATTTACCGCTCTACAGCTAGAGTAGAGAGAAGTACACACCTGATAGGAATCTGATGCTAATCCGCGCTCCGACCACTCCTGTGCCCAAACGCCCACCAAGGTATCTTAACCCTCCTCATAGACTGCTCTATATATAGCTAGCTTCTCACCTTCCTTCTTTGTATCTTTCCGATGTGGGATCCCTCCGTTAGCAGAGTTTAAATCCAACTCAAACTCTTGCCGCCCCAACTTAGCAAAATAAATACTCCCTTGCTTTCCATGAGATTCGAACCCAGGCTACCTTGTAGCATAATCCACACCGCTAACCACTTGGCCACAAGCTCCTCTTGTGTCTAAAATCATGCGCAACTAAATATAACCCTATGGAAAAATTCTAGAATCCATTTAAAAAAAGAAACCAAAATGCAAGAGCTAAGACTTGAACCTTGGACCTCCTTCCTTCTTTGTGGCGTCACCCCCTTATCTCTTATGTGGCGTCACTTTGCCACTACACCACACACTCCACTTGTGTCATTTTTTCCATATTTTATTCTTAAAGCCTACCTACTAACTCCCAGGGTTTTATTCACCTAAAACCAAAATTTCCCTAAAGCCAAAGTTTGAACCCGGGACTTCATAGAAGCCCCCTAACCTTCCAAAATCCCTCACCTACTAGATCCAACTTGCACTAAAGCTGTTCTCTTATTCCCAAAAATTTTAAACGCTCCTACGCCTAAGGCCCATTGGGCCCAAACCTAGTAGGCCCAACTTTGGGATGTTACAAATCTACCCTCCTTAAAGAAATTTCATCCTCGAAATTTCCAGCTATAGAAACAGTCGCACATCCTAACCTACAACACTACACTCACACAAGCACTGATTCTAAAACAAGTAATACACTTTCTAACTTAAGCTTGGAACCTCTTCACACAACCAAATATCTAATACATAAGCAAACAGATATTTAACACTCATACATAAAAAAATTTTATTCAAACATCACATCCAAAACATACACAGAATAAATACAGTCATTATAGCATATAATAAGTAAGGGGACTTACGGATTTGGTGCCGGAGACTCGTGTTCCATACTTCCAATAAAGATACTTTTTTTTAAAACCAAATTTCAAATATAAAAAAAACATTTTCGAACCCATTCCACGGCCGAGTTTTGCAACCCAGGCTCTGATACCATAATTGTAACACCCCAAACCTGGCCTAGAAGTTAGGCACGAATCTGGCTTGTCACATTGAAGGAAGTTGAAAAGCTAAGCAATTGTTTAGAAAAGTTTTATCGGATTTTTGAACTCTGAGTTCGTTGTTTGTTTGAGAAAAACGCGATTTGCTAAATGACCGTTTAAAAGTTGTTATTATTTTGAAAAACTATTTTGTTATGAAAGTTGAACTTGCATCGTTGTGTAAACATGATATTTTAGAAAACGATTGCTAATGTTTTAAGAAAATCCCGTATTTATAAGTTTAACAGTTATAAATGAAAACTTAGAAAAAATAAACCAATGGCCTTATTACAAAATATTAAACCAAAATAAATAATCTTAAAATAAGGTAAAAATCGAAATTACTAAATTTCACGAGTAGTATCTCTGATGTATAGCCACCCCCGAGTCCTCCACGGCTCCCAATCCTCTATCGCTGGGAATTACCTGAAACATTTAATAAAAATAGGGGGTGAGTTTACGAAAACTCAGTGTGTACAACCCTCATCGGTAAGAACATGCATCACAATAATCTGGGCCGAAGCCTATTACAGTAACGGTGGCAATTGGGCCTTAGCCCAAAATACCCTCGGTTGAGCCTTAACCCATATCATATGTCACAAAAGATAATGTATGCAATGCGATGTAAACCCAGCCCAACCTAATTTTTCCATCCGCTACACACCACCCATTCCTGCCAAACACACCAGTGGGGATTTCTACAATCGACCCTCACCGCTACACACCAAGGGTAGCCCGGTTGTGGTACTACCGAACGTTGCAGCAAAGCTGCTTAATCACATACATTGGGCTTAAAGCCTCCGGTGGATCCATACCATACGTCCATGCGATCTTGGATCCATACCATACGGCCATGCGATCCTCAAATATTGACACGGAGTCATCAATATATATATATGTTAGGCACATAGCCACGGTAAATATGATTGGCACAAAGCCATAATAACAGCACAAAGCCTTCGGTATTGGCACAAAGCCCATAATTACGGCACAAAGCCTTCGGTATTGGCACAAAGCCCATAATTACGGCACAAAGCCTTCGGTATTGGCACAAAGCCCATAATTACGGTACGAAGCCCATATTAATGGCACACAGCCCTCGGTAACATTATCGATGCAGCATGGCTGCTCGATGGCTAAAAAGCCTGCGGTGGATCCATACCATACGGCCATGCGATCCTGGATCCATACCATACGGCCATGCGATCCTCAAATCTTCCTCCGTACTATAATTCCCACCCATGCAATATGTCGTGTATGTCATGCTCAATCATTACACGTGTATGCAAAATGGACATGCTCAGTAACAATTATTTAAACATGTAATAAAAGCATATCAGTCATACAACCACAGACAAATTAGACAACTCATTGCACAAGTCGATCATTTACCTACAAGGGCAAAGCAGTCATTTTATCCTATAAGGGTATTTCGGTAATTCCACCCTACAGGGGTAGTTTGGTAATTCTACTCATAACCAATCCATGTAAGCAACGCATCTCAAACATAATCAATCATACAATTAACACATACAACGTTAGTACTACCACGAGGGTACAACGATCATTTTATCGTGTAGGGGTAAAACGGTAATTTCGCAAATCGAGGGTATTTCGGTAATTTTACAAACCAGGGGTATTTCAGCAATTTTACAAATCGGGGGTATTTCGGTAATTTCGTGAACCAGGGGTATTTCGGTAATTTTGCAAATCGGGGGTATTTCAGTAATTTTGCAAACCAGGGGTATTTCGATAATTTTACACTTAATGGCCATTCCGACGGCCTACTGTCGCCTCGAGCGACATGGATACCTTTTCTTATCGAAAAGGTGCAATTGGGCCTAGGGCCCATTCTCGGCCCAAATGGGCCCACATGCTCGTGTGGCCCATTTAGCCCAAATCTAGCCACAGATATTAGATTCACATAGTCTAGTCCAATTTCTACTACACAGTCATACAATTTATTCATATGGGCCAACCTTGGCCCATCATGGCCCAAGCAGCCTCAACCTACAAGAATACTCATGGTGGCCTCGACTATTGCGTCGAAGCTCCCACACGTGCGCTCGCACGCTTGTGTGGCTACCATTGCCATGTGACCGGCTTTTCGGCATTTGCCGCTCTACAGCTAGAGTAGAGAGAAGTACACACCTGATAGGAATCTGATGCTAATCCGCGCTCCGACCACTCCTATGCCCAAACGCCCACCAAGGTATCTTAACCCTCCCCATAGACTGCTCTATATATAGCTAGCTTCTCACCTTCCTTCTTTTTATCTTTCCGATGTGGGATCCCTCCGTTAGCAGAGTTTAAATCCAACTCAAACTCTTGCCGCCCCAACTTATCAAAATAAATACTCCCTTGCTTTCCATGAGATTCGAACCCATGCTCCCTTGTAGCATAATCCACACCGCTAACCACTTGGCCACAAGCTCCTCTTGTTTCTAAAATCATGCGCAACTAAATATAACCCTATGGCAAAATTCTAGAATCCATTTAAAAAAAGAAACCAAAATGCAAGAGCCAAGACTTGAACCTTGGACCTCCTTCCTTCTTTGTGGCGTCACCCCCTTATCTCTTATGTGGCGTCACTTTGCCACTACACCACACACTCCACTTGTGTCATTTTTTCCATATTTTATTCTTAAAGCCTACCTACTAACTCCCAGGGTTTTATTCACCTAAAACCAAAATTTCCCTAAAGCCAAAGTTTGAACCCGGGACTTAATAGAAGCCCCCTAACCTTCCAAATCCCTCACCTACTAGATCCAACTTGCACTAAAGCCGTTCTCTTATTCCCAAAAATTTTAAACGCTCCTACGCCTAAGGCCCATTGGGCTCAAACCTACTAGGCCCAACTTTGGGATGTTACGAGGGGCGGCTAGCTAGGGTTTCTTTTGTTTTTCTTATTATTTTGGGGTATTGGGCTACTTAGGGTTTAGTTTAGTTGGGTCTGGTTTCGAGCTTAGTAATTTTGGGCTGTTTTGGGTTTAATTTGGGTTGGGATTTAATTGTAATTAAATGGGCTCGGGCAAATTGGGCTTTGTACACCCTTCATGTTGGGAAATGTGTCTATATTGTAGTAAACATGTAATTTTTTTTCTATGTATTTGAACGATGAATAAATAAATAAAGTTAATTTCACATTTCACTATTATCTATTTTGTGTTTCTGTCTTTCATGTTTTGCATGCATAGCAAAAAAATGACAAACAAATATTAGCTCATTGATTGTCTAAGTTCAAACTGATAATAAGTGGCACTGTAAGAATGTTTACATTGAGAGAAAGACAACTTGCTTAAGTAGATAATCTAAACGAGTTCGTAATCTTGTAAAAGAATCAAAGTGAGCGTTTGATTCAAATACTTAGAAAGATTATTATGTTGTCTACAATTCCAACTAGGGAGATGGCTAGTCTTGGCTATCGGAGCAGTTGATTCCATGAGTAGAGAAATAGATGTATTTTTTGGAAAAATGATGCGTTGGGCTGGATCCAAGTTGAATTAATTTTGAATCCTTTTGTGAACTAATTCACTTGTGACTTTCATGGTGTGATTTACCTAAATCCTGAGTTAGTCACTGATAATGCATATGTAACTCATGTGCTTTGATATAAGTGGATGCTTATGCTCTAAAGATGATCAAGCCCATAGCTGGTATGTTGGGGACATGACTTGTGTATGTCATGGCTTTACTAGAAACAATGAAATTCATAGCTCGATTAAAGAGTTAACGATTTCCTCTTATTGGCATTGTATGGATTGAAAAATATGTAACGTGGCCTCATGTTGCTTGTTCTCAAACGAGCAATTTAACACAGTCATTAGTTGACAGTGATCATATTAATCATTAAGAATACACAATGATGATAATGAGATAAAATAGGATTGTATTGAGTGAAAAAATTCAACTCAAATGAATCAAGGATATTATATGAGGGTAACACAGATGACGAGGTCATTGGACGTTGGATGAATTGCTTTCGTAAAGAGTATACAATAAGGAGGTTTCAATCATGGTACTTCTTGTGGATTGACTCCATAATTAAGTAAATTGTGAATTATCGGAATGATGCTTCTAGACATAATTGAAATTACTAGAGCCTAATTGTATATGTTTGATTAGTCCCTCCGCTAGCTCAACAAAAGCTCGGTCGGACTACATTTGAATCAGAAGAAAATTCTCTAACTTTGGAAATAATTTAATTGAGTCAATTTATTCGATATGGAGTTAAATTAGACGGTCGTGAGAATTGTTCAATTAAAGAATTTGATTAAATAATTTTCTTGAAAAATTAATTTTGAAAAATCTCAATGATTTTTGGGAAAATTAATTTTGATTAAGCAAAATAAATTAAAATAAATATGATATTTTTTGAAATTAATTTTCAAGTCAGACAGCCCAATGGGTAATTGAACTTGAAAATTGGACCTGAGATTGAAAATTGGGCCCGAGATCCCAAAACCAAGACTGAGACCCAAAAACTGGTTAAACTGGGTTTGGTATATGCAATCGGGTCGACGGTCCAACTGATGGTTGGGCCGTCATTGACCCAGATCGAACAGGCAAAAGCCGAACTGGCTGACGGTGTCTCACCTGCAATGATATCATTGGACACGATGGTGTCAGTGGCAGCAACTGCGACATTCTGGTGGCCGAAAGGTGGTCCTTTGGCGGTTGAGCAGTGGAGGAATCACACTTCTACTAGGACTCTACCAGACTATTTGATTTCAGATTAACTATTTCAAAAATAATATTATTTTATAAGATTTAATATTAAATTTAATTTGATACTTATCTTGATAGTATTTTATTAATTTAATATTAAAGTGATTATCTTAATATTAAATTTAATTTAATATGTATCTTGTAGATAAATATTTTATTAATTTAATAGATTTAATATTAAATTTAATCTAATACTTATCTTGATAAGTATTATATTAATTTAATATTAAAGTGATTAAATTTTAATCATAGTTGAACTCTCTAAACTCTCCATATATAAAAAGAGCATTGGATCATTATTTTTCACAGACTTGAATTCAAGATAAAGTTGTAGAGAGAAAATTCTTTGAAGAAATTATTTTAGAAGATTTCTAGAGATATTTTTTCTTTTTTACAACTTGGACCAAAATTTTAGAGAAATTATGAAATTGCCCTACTGGTAATTTTGTGAATTTTTTTAAATCAAAGTGAGCCTACACTCGGTAGACGTTAGCTTGAGGATAGTAGAGAAGACTATTCGATCGAAGCATTCATCCTATACGAATCGAAAAGGTACGATTTTTCCTGAAATCTATTTTCCCCCAAGTTCTTGTTTTGGAAAATAAATTTCAACTCTGATTTTTTCTCAAATCTATTTTCCGCTGTGTTTTTCAAACCCGTTTTTTCGAAAAATTGTTATCAGAGCCAGGTTGTGCTATATCTATAAGTATGAACAGATAATCAAAATATATTTCTTTTCTTCTTGAACGATTCGATTACATGGAAAGTGACATTTTTTTAGATTTTATGCATGTTTTGAGTTATATATGGGAATGGATGTGATATTATATATTTATTTTATAATTTTTATTTTTTCCAAGGTTATCGTTCTTAGGAAATAGACCGTGGACTATCATCTCCATGTAGGACTATTTTTTTTTTAAAATTCATAGAATTCTTGTGAACCAAAAACGAAAATAGAACTCAAATGTAATTTTTCCAAAAAAAAAGTCCATGACGAGGTTTGGTAACTGGTCCATTAAACTATTTAGAGAAATTCTATTTATAGGCCTAGGTTTGGCAGGTGGTCCTTGACCTAAAATGGCTGACTATTTTTCGTTAAAGTTCATTATGTGGACAGAAACACCCTTGGTCCATTAAGTGACCACGTTGCGTCGATGTCGTGACACTGATGGCAGTTTACTATTTAGAGCATAACTTCAGGGCTATGTCGCTACACTAATGGTGGACTACTCCTTATGTCTTCTGCTTGTTGTGTTGTGACATCCAAGCTCTGTGTTCCAACATCGCGGGTAGTCCACTATCTTTATGCCTTTAAATAATGTCCTACACACTCACCAAACATATTAGTCTAGCTTTAGGCCTACCTTGGCCCACAAGGTCATAAAAATCACCTAAATTACTCATTTTATTGCCTAAGGACTAAAAGTGAAAACTAAACGAAAACATAACAAAATTTCTTCCCCACGAGCTCATTAAGTATAGAAAGTAGCTTAATCAACTGCAACAAATTGCAGCAGATCAAACTCCCCCACACTTAAGTCATTGCTTGTCCTCAAGCAAGAAAAACATAAAAAGCAAAACATAAAGTAAATGATGACCCTTGAGCAAGTATGATCCAAATATTAGTTTGGGAGCAAAGAAAATAGGAGTAACCATGAATACCCATATTTCTGGCATGATATGTAAATGACTTACCACTATTAACCTCAAACACCAAAGTTCAATATATTACAAAGCATATAAACAAAAAGATCATCAAATATATGAATCCATCAAGAAAATTACATAGGGTTTTCAAGTATACTGGCATAATATAGACAACTACTACTACGATCACTTAATGCAATGTCCATTCACAAATAGATTTACCGAGGTCACAAGTACTTTTTGGCTTGTAACATTCTGAGGCTTAAGGTTGGTATGGAATTCAAGAACAGGGTGCATCAAAACGGTTTCAAGCACGAAATGAGTTTGACACATCGTATTGTTCCATATTCACCCCTATTTAGTATCCCTTTCCCGCTCACCATCTTTTTTGTCCTTCTCTCACCTTTCTTATTCATCCATGTAGGAAGTCACAATATAACAATAGCAACTATGATTAACTTAACAAGTTTTTGTGCACTAATGATTGAGTTTTTCTATTTTGGTGACCTTTTTTTTAGGATCACTTTGACTATTTCACTCTTTTCTCACTCACAATGCTTTTTGCTTTATTTAGTACTTTTTCATCTCGTTTTAACTTTTTTTCTGAATTTTTCTTTATTTGCACACCTTTGCTTGACCTATAATTACTATATCACATTGTTTCTTCCTGTTTTACTCTGATCTTTCAAAATCACCTATCCCTCAATATGTATGGTTCGACGTCTAAGTTGGTGCAGTTCGTGGACCAAAGAAAAAGGATAAGTATAATTCATGTTTTGGCTTAGTGTTTTGTATGAAGGTTTCCCAGGAAGTGATTTCTGGCTCAAATATAAGTACTAAAGACCGATGAATAAGGTTGGCTTTTTGGCTCTAGGTTTATACCAAATAATGGCTTAGGTCATCCCTAGGTATTTCAATATTCATGAATTTAATCGACTAAATAATCGCAACTCTAGTTAACTATTATTCATACTAGCATGCTCGTTTTCCTATATTTTCTCTATCATTTGGTATACTAAATTACTTAATGCCTATTCACAATGTAATATGTAGAGCTAATTAGTCTACTAATTGATAATTAAAATCATTCACTATCATGCCAAATTTACAGTAAACACAATCAACCTATATACATACTCCTAACCAATCACTTGTATTTGTACAAGCTCAAGCACACATTAGACAAGAAAAATAAATTCAAAAGAAAAACAAAAATAAATTTCCTAAAATTAAAAATAAAAAATTCCTATGTTACCCCCCACACACTTTAGATAGCACATTATCCCTAATATGCAACCCTCAAAAATAAGAAAAAAGTTACCCGATTGATCGTGACACTGTCATAACCTTATGGTGAGTTTCTCCTTCCTTATTTGTTAAAGCTCGTAATTGTAGTGCTTTCTTCATGTAGGATTTCATGCATAGAAAATTTATAAAAAAAAACATATATATACTAATGTTAACCTACTCCTTATCTAAAACAAAAATTGAAAATTATACAAGTTAATTGTTTTACAGTTCCCCAAAATAAAAAATTAAAAATAAAGTTCAATCATCAAATTTGGGTAGTTGCCAGCCCTCCTGAAACATAGGCTCGTGATGAGCCTCCACCCGATGAATGGGCTTATTGAGTTGGGCTTTGGATGACTGGCCATTTGTGCGAAGATCTTTACGGTTTGAATGTCACCTCGTAATCGTCATCCTCTAGAAAATCTTGCTCCATATTGTCCTCCTCCTCATCCTCCTCATCATCTCCTTCCTTATTATTCCCTTCTTCCTACTTGGATTGTTGGTGGACCTGCATCGAGCTGTATTTGCTAGGAGGCAAGTTTGGTATTGGAATACCATTTTTCCTTGCGAATTCTTGTCCAACCGGGCCCATTTTCTACATCCACCATATTACCCATTCCATGTCTCGGATACCACTTCCTTCGAGTCCCTTTCGAGGTAATGGTGTTATTTTTCTTTTCATTGATCCCAAGACATCCATTTTTTTTATTTCTTATGCTGGTTCCAATCCTTGATTAGCCTCATAAATTGTTCTTAGGTTACCATTGGAACCCTGACCTTTTTACATAATGTCATCACTAAGTGGGGAAAGAAGACCCCGACCTTCTGGCCGCTTATGCATCACTTTATACTATGATAGATCCACCTCTCGATGCATACTTGTTTCTTCTGTAAAATAGCATATAACAAAATAGCTCAAAAACTATTGATGTTAGATACGTTTAAAATAGGTGTAATCCGAGTGCATAAAAACTGCATCCATATTTTTGTAATTGGGAAAATAATTGCTTAGTTAAAGGAAGTTGGGACATCGGTACTCGGTCGATGCTTCCATTCACCCCTACCCTCGGTTAAATAATTAAATTTTTTTTCCATATCTATGATTTTGAATTATGTTAAATCAGTGTTATTAATAAAATCAGATTCATAGTATGGTACATTGTAAAATTCACAAATTTCCCTAGGGGTGATGTGCACCTCTTGACCCCTAACTGTTATGTCTTCCAAAACATCATGAAAGGTCTCCTAGATTCCTGGTCCCGAAATGATACGTAAAATTCCTATACTAACAGAATAATAGTAGGTTCTTTCAGAGTTACACAAAAGCCCTCCCACCTATGATACTAGACTAATGCCCAAATTTCTTTACACAAGTTCAGCGATGGTTCGAAATCCCTTTATTGTATGAACGTCTTCCCTTGTAGTTAAAAAAATATTTTTTGATGTTTGGGTTTGGAAAATTAGAGGGATTTACGTTCATCGGTGTTTCTTTTTCATTAGTTCTTCTAACTTCCTAGGAGGCATGTTTCTAATGAATTTTGACTAGATGAACTTGAACCTAACCAATGTATTTCTAATTAATCAATAGAATAGTAATATGGTAAAAGGAACTCTTAACCTTGTTACACCGAATGCTTGTCGTTTTGTTTATGGTCTTGTTGCAAACTCTCCGTGGACATGTAGCTTGTTACTTGCACAAGAGAAGAACCTAAGAAGAGAGAAAGGAATTGCAACAAAAATAAAATAAAATAAGGGGTGGAAATAAGGGTTTGGGAGTAAAGGGCTTTCAAGAGGGTTTACGCTCTTAAGGTTAAGAAACTTAATAAGAGTGGTTTATGTGTTAAATAAACTTATATAGGGTTTTTTTTTTTAAAGTTAAAATAAGATGGAATTAAGGTTTTGGCCAGTGGGTTGGGTCAAACCTTGCAAAATTTTGCAGCGATGTCAAGACACAAGGGTTCTTTATCGCGACACCCCTGGTTGTGTCCCATTGTCACGACATCGGGGTTCGATGTCGTAACACACCTTCAAGTTTTCAAGTTCTAAGTCTAAACTATTCAATGTTGCGACACAAGGGTACCCGTGTTGCGACATCGAGTTGAATCTTTCAATTTCTCAAGTTTGTGGTCAGTGTTACGACACGGAGGTTCCATGTTGCGACACCAACCCTATTTTTTGCCTAATTTCTTGTTTCTCAAGGTGTTTGGCATATTCATACCCTATTTCTAAATAATTCTAATAAAACTAAGTCTTATTGTACCTACTTAGTCCTAATTTATATCTTATTCCTATTTAATTAGTACCATTTGAGTTCAAAAATAATCAAATTACACTAATTTACAGCATAATAAATAAATTGTCCGTAATTTCTTTACGTATGGTTGTCGAATTCATTCGAAAACTCAGTAGTTGTGTTCATGGACATCCCATCTTGGGTTTGTCTATACAAATACGTCCAACGTTCGTCATGCCACTACATCGTGCTCTATTTATCTTGCTCTTTGAATTTACTCTTTTGACCTACATTTATCACATAATACACCTTTCCCGAATCAAGGTCGTTAGGGATATTTACAAATATCTCATAGCTTTTATTCCCTAATTTTTCCACGCATCCCTCGTTTTGTAGGTTACCACATTTAAAAGTTTCAATTTAACCATTAATTTTCATTATCAATTCGTTGTTCTCTAAGTCAATGGTGGACCTAAATGTGGCTAAAAAGGGTCTCCCTAGAAAAATAGGGATCTCACAGTCTTCCTAAAAATCTAAAATCACAAAATCAACAGGGATAATAAAAATACACACTTTAACCGATACATCTTCAAGCACCCCTTTCTATTTTACCAAAGATTTGTCAGCTAGTTGTAGTGTGATGTGTGTTTTTAAGCTCCCCTAACCCGAGTTTCTTATATGTTTATAAGAGCATTAGATTAATACTAACTCCTAAGTCACATAGGGTCTTGCTAAGGTGTATGTCTCCTATCTCTATCGAAATAATGAAACTCCCGAGTCTTTTAATTTTGAGGGTATCTATTTAGTTATTATCTCACTATAGGATGCGTCTATGTTAATTTGATCTCTCTTTTTTTAAGTTTTCTATGCCTAACCATTTTCTCTTTTAAGGATTTTGCGTATTTTGAAATTTTCTCTATCATATCAATAAGGGGAAAATTAACATTAAGCAATTTAAATAAGTTTAGAAAACTTAAAAATTTTACTTCATCCTTTTTGCATTTGTCCTCTAGCTTATTTGGGAATGGCATTTTCGTGAGGACAGGTTCTATGTTCTACTCAACTACCGGTTGGGCTACTGTTTCTGGTCCTGCTTCAGCACCATCTCCATAAGGGGTCTCCTCATGAAGGTCATCGTCATCTCCTTTGTTCTCCTTTTGAGTAGGGTCATTCGGGTTACTCAACACTTTACCTAAAATGAGCGTTATTGCTTTAACTTGCTCCTTCCCCTCTCTTTGAGGGTTATTTTCTCTGTTGCTTTAGATGTCTGTGCCAATTTGTCTTTTGATATCTCTCATCATACTCATCAGTTGGCTCATCTGATTTTCAAGTTTGGTCAATGTGGTTCACGTTTGAATGCACTTAGACTGGACTTGTCGCACTTCTGTTCACATTCACTGCATTTCTCCCTCTATTCGGTCCAGCCTTTTACAACATACAATATGGTCATTTGTGTTGGCCCTTTCCTGAGTTTTCTGTAAATAAGGAGGTTGGTAAGTAATATTTGTCAGTTTTGGTTAGAACTATTACCTACTTCTTGGTTACCGTCCCATTTCAGATTAGGGTGGTCTCTCCAGCCAGGGTTATAATTGTTCGATTAGGGATTTCCACATTATTCCTAATGTAGTTCATATCCTCAGCTTGGTTCTCAGGGTACTAACCTATTGTTCTCCCTGCCTCATTCATCATGGGCCTTTGAGATGATGATTCTAAACGATTCAGCTTGTCCAATATCTGCTGGTATTTATCCTCCTCGTGGATGGCTTTAGCTGTAGATGGTCTCCAACTGTAAGTAAACCTCTCATTCAGCCACTGACAAGAATACATAATCATATTCGCTATGAGTTGATAGGCATCCTCGTACGTTCGATTCATTAAGGCTTCTCCTGCAACTCCATCTAGTCCTAACCTAGAATATGCATCTAGCCTGTTGTAGAACATTTGCAACCTTAGTCATTCAGGAAAACCATGATGATGGCATCTTTGTATCAGTGACTTAAACTGCTCCCAAGCTTCATGAAAATTCTCTCCGTCCATCTGTTTGAAGTTCGTGATCTCTCTTCTTAGTTGGGTTGTTTTGTTGATAGGAAAAAACTAGTACAAAAAAATTTCTGCAAGTTCATTCGATGTTTTGATAGATCCTAGTGCCTGTGAATCTAACCAAGAAAAGGCGTTATCGATTAAGGAGACATGGAACAACAAAAGATGAATAGCGTTACTAGTGACCCCATTGAATTTGAAAGTATCACTAAGTTGGAGAAACGGTTTTAAGTATTGATTTGGGTCCTCCATCATTGTCCCTCTGAAATGTAGGTTGTTATGAATCATTTGGATCATTGCCGACTTTATCTCAATTTTTTTTTGTTGTAATTTTCGGTATTGTGATACTGCCCTATACCGCATTCAGATTTCGTAGCGCATAATCCCTAAGCATGTGTTCCTCCCGAGCCATTGTTGGCTTTATTGACAATTGTGGTGATGGTGATGGTAAGTCTTGTAAGTGCAGATCATCAAATAGTGGATTATTGCGTGGTGGATAAATTATAACATACGGGTTATTTTGCATCTGCTATTGTTGTTGCTGGCGTCGATTACGGCATATAATTCTTTCTGGATGACTAACTGGCTCTATAGGTATGCCCCTATTCCGAGTCATACGTTGAAATCCACAAAGAAAATAAAGAAGTTAGTAAACTAAATTAATAAATATAAGAATAAAAATAAAATCGTATTTATAATTTAAAAATTTTCTAGCTATCCTATTAAACGTAAAAAATAAAATCAATCTAATTGTGAATCTTCCCCAACAACGGCGCAAACAACTTGACCGTCTCTCGACGTACCAACGTCGGAAGTGAGAATACTGCAACTAAAGATAGAAATTAAGGCAGTGTCCTCAAGTATACAGGCTAGGTTGTAATATAGATTTGTACAACGAAGTACTAAAAGTACACCGGGGATCGTATCTAAGGGAGGCTAGACTAAACTAATATTAACTTCTATGCTAACGGGTCTAATTAGTACTTTAATTAAATTATATTACGATTATTCCTAAGGTGGTGATAAAAGATATTCTATAAAAGTAATAAGAAATAATTGCTGAAACAAATTGTAGAATTTATCATATTAAATGACAGAAGACTAACTCATTTAAGTGTTCATAATTAACTTCTACTTTGGGATTAGATAGTCATTATGTAACACCCCAAACCCGACCGAGTAAGTTTGAACCAAATCTGGCATGTCACATTAGCCATTAGAGTGACTCTCCGTTAACTCCCAACCTAACCTCTAACACACCACAAATTCAAAACATGGAAGTTGTGCTAAGTTTCACACATTGTAGCAGAATGTCATAACATCATGCATATAATATAAAAATGCGAGCTTATAAAACAAATAGAGGAAGTGTTTGCATATCAATCTACAACAAATTAAGGGTTCACAAACATCACTCAACATAGGTTTGCATAGCAGCAATCAACGTCAGTTCGCATCACATATGACTTAGAACATCAACCTAAGTTTGCATACAGTAATATAGGTTTGCATGCTAACATTTAATTTAGGTTCGCTAAGTAATATAATAGGGTTCGTATAAACACACGAGTTCACATACATATATGGGTTCGCTAAATTTATCGGGGTTCACTAAGTAGTAAGGCTATCGCTAACAGGGGTATGCATGTAATTTTTTGGGTTCACAAACATACAATGGTCACAGAAAACAGTACTTAGCAATAAATATAACTCGCATATTTTGATAAAAGTTAAGGTAATACAACGTAACACTTATGCAAGAAAAACATCAACTTTATTCATAAAAAAAAAGATAATTAAATATTTTAAGACATGGTTTGCAAAAGAAAAATAAACTTAAAGAAATTGAATCTAATAACTGTAGCGATAAACAAACAAGAATAATCCCAAGCAAAATCTACATAAATAAAATCCCATCACTTCTTCCCCAAGTTCGCTGATATCCACTCAGGACTTAACCTCGCTTTGACCATTTGCTTCGTATCTTGCCATCCGCGACCTACTTACCTGAGAAGTAAGAGAAGAGTGGGTGAGTTCATTAAGAACTTAATAAATACTCAGGAATCAGCAGAGTATGCTTAAAACTTAGAGTTTAAAACAAAAAGAAGACTTAGTCTGAAAATCATGTCGCGAGCTGGGTTCGCCGTAAAGATATGAGACCCAGTTTGCAGATTCTGCTTGTCAGAAAACATAAGTTTGAAAATAGTTCTGCATGTATTTACTGAAAATCATACTTTAAAAACTTAGCTTGTTCTTGTTTGAAAATATATCTTATAAATAGCATGAGACATGCTCACGTACTTGTCTTATCATAATGGATGAGGAACATAAAATATGTCCTCGCCCACACTTATCTTATCAGAATTTGTTGGATATGTGGATCTCCTTATAACACCTCAGAATGACTCAAAGAGTCCTTAACAAGTCCCACAAGTGTAACGCAAAGTAATGCACTCTCTTGTACACCAACTTGTCCCGTTGAATGAAGCACAGCTCGACATTCCCTTATCTCTCCACATGTCCCAAGGCCTCAATACACAAAATCACAAAAAACTTATGGTGAGTACTCACAATCGTATGACATGCCATTATACCCAATGTATAAGCTCGCAAATGAGCTCGTATAGAAACTTATAACATAGTGCTTGCATAGGGAGCTTGCTTGAAAAACACTTGTTCAGAGAGCTCGCACAAAAGTGCGTAAAAACACAGTTTATAAAACCATATATTGAACTCACAATCGTATGACATGCCATTATACCCAATGTATAAGCTCGCAAATGAGCTCGTATAGAAACTTATCACATAGTGCTTGCATAGGGAGCTTGCTTGAAAAACACTTGTTCAGAGAGCTCGCACAAAAGTGCGTAAAAACACAGTTTATAAAACCATATATTGAAAACATATTTTGAAACATAGGCTCACATAAGAGCACGCATAAAACTTATCTTTGAAAAATATTACTTCAAGACAGAGTTTCAGAACTTGAAAATAGAGGTTTGAAGAGAACTTAGTTTTAAAAACAAGGTTCTTTGAAAACATAGAGGTTCGCACACAAGTTACAAACCCTGAACATTCGTACTGAAAAACATGGTAGTTACCACACTTAGGCAATTCTTCACCACTCACCGAAAAAGCTTGAGAATTTAAACGAGTTAGATTTACCTTTATCTTTGATGGTTGATGGTCCGACTGGTTCGTAACATACATAAAAACACAAATTACTTAAACAGATAAAGCTTACAGATTCACACATGCAAGTGAACCTAGCTTTCTAGACAATCAACCCTAACAGGATAGAGGCTTACCTTGGTTACTACGAACTTGATTCAGAACAGAGACATGACAACAGAATATTGATGAGAGAACTCTCATGGAATAAGGGTCGTATTTACAGGCCTAAGTGTCCTGGAAATCTTAGGATACCCTACTTGACTTAGGAAAGGCGTTATTTGCACGTAAAGTGTTCCTAGATACACCATATCTTTATTTCCTAATTTAAGTCTGACTTTCAATTTGACTAGAGAATCCCCATTCAGCAACTTACAGTGAACCCTGATTCGCAGAACTTAATCAAGAGAGCTCACTCACCAAACAAATTGGCGAACACGATTTTAATGATTCTAGTGAACCCCTTTACCGTATCTTTTGGCATATACTACTTCACCAAATTTTGGGCGAACTCTTTGCTGAAACTCTTTTGGAGAACTTCTTGTTGATCCTTCTGATGGCTATCGATTCAGGAAAACACTGGCGAACTCATTGCTGATATTTACTTGGCGAACTCCCTGTTCGCTGAAGCACTGTCGAACTCTCACTAGCAAGGCCAAAACTTCCAGGCCCTTTCTCGGGATGTTACACATTAACCTAGCAAGGCCTCTCGACCTTCCACTAACATAATAAGTCAGCAAGAGCTACTTATCTCTCGATGTCACAGGTCATACTAGATAGGGGTAAGGTTTTCATGGCAGGCAATATCGATTTCGGGTTCATTCCTACCTACATTACTTCATTGGGTCGTCAAGCCTAGGGTTTTAGGTTCTTCCTTTCCCAACCAACTGATCTGCTAAGAAACCTTACATAGGTGTTAATTAATCCTGCATTGACTCGTCAATCTCCATTACCGGATTAGTTCCCCATGGATCTAACACATGTAATATAATTGATTTGAAATATAAACATTAAGAACATATCAAGAATAAAGATGAGAAGAATCCTTATGTAAATATAACAGCGCAAATAGTAATCTGTGAAGATTTGATTGATCTACAATCCAAATCTTGCGAAGAACGAAATAAACTTAAATAAATTAACAACTGAGAGAAATCTAAATTACAATTGAAAGTAAAATTAAAACTAAGTAAAAGTTGTCCCTTAAACTATTCAGAGAAATTCTATTTATAGGATGAGGTTTGGCAGCTGGTGTAACATCCTAGATTAGGGGTTGTGCATTTGGAGCATAACTCAAGTGTAGTAGGCTTTAAGTGTATTTGGAGGTGTTTTAGGGGTTTTGAGAACCCTAGGGTGTAGGTGAAAGTTTTGGGAAAATATTGGATTTTAAGTATAAAAGGGGGAGCTGGGTGAAGGAGCCCTTAAGAAAAGTTTTGGGGAGTTTAGGACACAAGTAGCCGTGTGGTAAAGTGGCAAGGGACGCCACCTGGGTGCTAGGGAGTTTGCGTCAAGTGGAGTGCCAAGGGGAGGAGGTTCGAGCTACAGGAATCGCACTTGGGAGTTTTTATTTTTGTCGTTAAAGGGGAGCAAGGCCAGGGAGGCCTTAAGGGAAAAATCTTAGGCGTGTTTGGCATAAAACAGGCCTTGGTAAAGTGGCTGCAAGGCGCCACTTAAGAACTGGAAATGACGCTGTCTTTGGTCTTGGGTTCGAGCAACGTAGGAAGCAATGGACTTTTATTTTTGGCGTTAAAAGGAGTTGGGCTAAGGAGGCCTTAAGAATAATTGTAAGGACTTTTGGACATGAAAGTGAGCACAGTAAAGTGGCTTGGATGCTTGCGGAAAAAGGAGCTTGAAGAGGGCTCAGTTCGAGCCTTGTTGACAGCAGAGGCGTGTTTTTATTTTGTTTAGGCGTTAAGGCAAGGGGATCTAGGCAAGGAGGTCTTAAAACGAATTGGGGCGAGTTTATGTCACAAAAACGCCTTGGCAAAGTGGCACAGGGCGTTATCTCGTAGCTTGCATCCAAGGGCTCCAGCAGGGTCTTGGGTTCGAGGCTTGTGAGCACAAGGAGGGTGGTTTTATTTTTCTTTGATGCGTCAAGGCGGGGAAGGGAGAGGTTGGACGGCAAATGGACTTCTACTTGGGTGAGGATTAAGCTTGTTTCTCCTCTTAAATTTCGGCTAAGAGTAGGATTTTATTTATTTTAATATAGGATAATTATGGCTTTATTTAGATCAAATGAGATTTTATTTATTTATTTTAGGAGATAGGATAAGAGATTAAATGGGATATTAGTAAGGGATATTATTGTTTATTTTATTTTAAGTTGGTGGATACAGGGGATAATTATGTGATTTATTATTTTAAATAGGTAAGATAATTGTAGATTAAATTCAATTTAATTTGAATGGGTGTTGAAGAGACATAGTAGTAGATTAAATTGGGATATGATAATGAGTTGACGTGGTGGCCAAGCATGGGGCTCTTTTGGGTAAGCAAATTCGGCCATGAAGAGGAGATAGGGCCGAAACTATTTAAAGGGGTTATAGGTGTTTTTGGGTTCTTTTTCTTCCTTTTAGTGTGTGTCAAATTCCTCTACATACTCTTCTTCATCTTTATTTTCTTTCAACCCCAATTTTACACCTTTGCTTGAATGGTCGAATGACCCTTTATCATTCAAGACCTTAGCCGAATGTTTCATCTCCATTGAGAGCCATTGCCGAAATCTCTTAGCCACTTTTATACCTCTTTTCTTCCATCTACATCTACTTTTAAGAGATAACCGAATATTGAATCACCTTTTTAAGGGCTTAGCCAAATCTTCAGTGGCCATATTCTCTCTTCTCTATCGCAAGTGATAGAAGCCAGAGGTGTCATTGGTTGAAGGTTGCTCCAATCGATTCTCTATAGTAAGTAAGAGTTCTCTCCTAACCGTTCTTCTATCTCTTTGGTATGCCGAAATCAAGGTGGTCTTGATTTCTATGGATAGCCGAATATTCATAGTGCCTTACCATTGTGTCTTTTGTATATAGCCGACAAGAGGAGTATTAGAGGAGTTTTTGGATGCAGGCGGTTAAGGTAAGCAAGTATGGTATTCGGCCAAGGGTTATTTTTCTATGAATTTATGCTTAAGCCGATTTTGATGTGGTTTCACTTAGGGATTTCGACAGTTCAAGAGCAAGGAGTAGTTTTTGGATTTGGTAAGCAAGGTAAGGAAGTATTGATATTCGGCCATAGGCCATTTTATGAGCTTAGGTGATGATCGATTTCGACTTTGGTTCTTAGGAGCAAATCGACGGAATAAGAAGAGTTTTGAGATTCTAGATCGTGTTAGATTCGAGTAGTTCGTGATTTCGCTAAATAGACAGTGTGTGATTAACCCACCGTTTTCGGAGTATATGATATGTATGTGAAATGTGTATGTGTTATGAATGTGCTAACTAGTGCAAAGTGGAAATTGTGATAAGGATACCCTCAAGGGTATGTCGATAATCCGGTAAGTACCAAACCCGATGATATGTGATTATTAATATGAATATGTGATAATATGCTTGATGAACATGCTCATGCATCATTACATTGTATCATTATTTTATGTGGCATGTGCATGGGTGGGATATGATATGAAAGAAGATGCGGGTGTACTTCGAGCACGTGGTTTGATGTTAGCCTTGAGTTACATCGTGGATTGGCGTTGGATCGAGGTCACGTTGTGGATTAATTGCGATTTAGTTCGCGTGGCTTGATGAGTGGCTATGTGCCTTATCGTGGTTGATATCGGCTATGTGCCATATCGTGGTTGATGAGTGACTATGTGTCCTATCGTGGTTTTGGTGTTAGCTACGGCTACATCGTGGATTGGCGCTGATTGAGGTCGCGTTGTGGACTATTGTGCTTAATTGCACGTGGACGGCAAAGTGATTGCCTTTGGAGTGAAAAGGAGAGGGTGATTTGATAATCCCTCGTGTGTGGTAATTTGGATAAGGGGTGTGTAGCGGATGGACCCTAGGTTTGGGTTGGGCTTCATAATTGCATGATTTCGTATGTGAACATATGTGGAAATGGGTCAAGCCCAATATGATATGTGGATTAATGTGGAAATGGGCCAAGCCCAGTATATGAATGTGGATCAGTGTGGAAATGGGCTAAGCCCCAGTATGTGGAAATTATGTGGTTAACTACCCTATTAGATGAATGTGATATGAATATGGGCCAAGCCCGAATGTGATAACATGTGAATTTGATAATTGATATCGATATATGAGTTAATATGTGGTTAACATGTGGGTGGAATTCGGTGGACTAATTACACATCGAGTCAGTATAACTCACCCAATTTTTATTAAACATCGCGGTGATCGTGATTTTTGGACCGGGTTGGAGTGGATACAAAGGTGGCCATGAAGCATGATTTCCATGCGAGAAAGATATTTTAATTAATTAAGTAGTTATATTTTCAGTATTTTGATTAAGTGTTTATTGTAATAAGGCCCATTAAAGTGATTGAACATTTTTATTATTTTAAGCTAGACGACCATTAAATTATTATTGGGAAGTGCTTTTAATTTTGGCAACTTATATTTTAAAAGCTTATAATAAAGTTTTAATTTGGATATTTTTATCAAGCTTATATTATTTAGAATTTTTAATTGGACATGGTTTTCAAATGACAAAATTTTTAATGTTTTTCCCAAAAGTGAAATCAGTCTTCAAACGTTTTTCCCAAAGTGGCATTTCAAATTCGGTCGAACGAATGGAAATTTTGAGTTTAGGGTGTTCTGATTTTGGTATCGAGCCCGATTCAAAACTCGGCTTTGAGGGTTTTGGGTCCAAAACATTTTTTTAAATGGGCTTTTTCGAAAATATGGGTTTTATGAATTATTTTTCAGTTATTTCGCATGGCACTGTATCTCGACCATGATCCACGGTAAGTACCCTTGACTCATGAAGTGAAATGTGTATGTGAATGTTATAAGTATGAAGGAGCGTAGATTAGTGAACTAGGATCTGTTGAACCCTAGGACTGGGCTACTCAAACACAAGTGCATAAGACTTAAGGACCATTAAACAAACTCGTGAACTAAGTCGCCGAGAGTTAAGGTGTGGCAACCATAGTACGCATGTCTAGGATTGGTATTTCAGAAGAGCTTGGTACTTAAGCGGTCCTAGCGACTCACCTTCTCTCTACTCGATCCCTGCAGTGCGTAGCTACGGTTCACCCTAACTAAGAGGACTTATTCACGGGCTAAACCAGATAATTAAAAACCCGAAAGGGACTAGCCATGCAGATTTTATAAAAACCCTAGTTTTAAAATCCCTAAATTACCCTTTTAATTGTAGTAAAAGATTATTGTGAAAATTTTTCCAAAATATCTCCGATTTACAAAATTACAAAAATGCCCACTGTATTGTAAATTACTAAAATACCCTTAGTTCTTAAGATTTTCAAAAATACCTCGACGTTTGCTACAATATTTCTACTTTACAAAAATACCAAAAACTTCATTTTATAAATAACAAGATACCCACGATTTGGAGAGTTTACTGGAGGCGCCCTTGACTTCCAAAATTATGAAATAACCTCGATTTTCAAATTTTTGCAACACCTCTAATTTGGAAAACAAATTTTCAAAATAAACCCCGAGTTTTTGTAAATTTTGAAATAACCTTTGATTTTTAAAGATTTTTAAATTGACCCTGATTTATTACTGAAAATACCTGGTAGGACGAATGACGAAATTACCACAGGTTGGGAAAGGATTTGAAATGGCCATAAAAGTGTAGTGAATGATGTTGTGAATGAATGTGACTTCATGGAGAAATGAATGTGTCTCTGCTTATGAATGTGAATGTGACTCCCTTGTGTGATCGAAAAAACTACTTCTAAATATCTGTATATCATAAAATTGTTCGCGGTTAATAAGTGGAACAAAAGTCTGATACATAAAGCTTTTTAATCAGATAAATCGCGACGTTAGAAATGAGTTCTAGGGGATGTGGTCGCCGTGGACACGGTAGAGGTAGAATGGCAGTATCGGAACCAGTAGGGTCTGGCCATGGGTCAAAAAATGATGTGCCGCCGCCAGCAGTGGGCGCGGAGGATCAAGATCAGACAGGAGGCGATGACGCAGTATCGCGGGCTATGTTGCGAGTGCTCGAGCAAGTGGCTGGAGCTAGTGTAGGAATCGGAGTTCGGAAGTCGATGATCGGAAAAGCTTAGGTCGAAGCGAGCCGAGATTTTAGAGAGGATACGGAGTAGCTCCGAACGTAGCGGAGTATTGGTTGGAAGCAGTCAAAAGAATAATGGACGATTTGGACTGTACCGATGAGGAAAAGCTGAAGGGTGCCATTTTGTTGCTCCGGGACGAAGCTTATCGATGGTGGCTCACTGTCAGACAAGGTGTCCCGGCAGATCGAGTGGATTGGGAATATTTTAAGGTTAAGTTTGAAGGGAAGTATGTTGGAGCTAGTTATTTAGACTCGCAAAGGAAGGCGTTTTTAAACTTGGTTCAAGGAAGTAAGTCGGTAGCAGAATATGAAGCAGAATTTGTGCGGTTAAGTCAGTACGCCAAGGGGATCGTGGCTACTGAGTATGAAAGGTGCGTCCGATTCGAAGATGGGTTGCGTGATGAGCTACGAGTGTTGATTGCTCCGCATAGAGAAAGAGACTTTGCCATTCTAGTGGAGAAAGCTCGGATAGCTGAGGAAGTTAAGAAGGCGTAAGGCGAAGCGAGATAAAGAAAGGAATGGGAATAAGAGAAGTTTTGGACCGTCGGCATCGTTTGAAGATGTTCGAAAAAGACCAAGGATCGAAGTGCATGCGGGCACTGTGCGGTTCACGAGAATCGGAGTCGTTTATGTGCTCAGTGTGGAAGAGCTCATGCAGGAGAATGTTGGGGAAATAGTAAGGCATGTTTCCGGTGTGGATCTAAGGTTCATTTGGTTAAGAAATGTCCTCAAGTGATGGATAGGGCTCGAGGTCAAGGTCGTGGAACCCCAAGCAGAGGAGTGAAGGTTGGATGTGAGACAACCAAGGATGTGATAGCGGGTAAGTTCCTTGTTTTTGGAATATTATTTATTACTTTAAAGATAGTTCGTGTTTGTATGCTAGTGAAGTGTAAGGAACTTTGAATGCGAATCTTGAGATAGTATCCAAGGAATGTGTTAGTTTTGTTAAGATCAGAGTCTTGTGAGTGGTAGAGTAGGGTGATGAGTTAAGAATGCACGATTGTTTGATAGTAAGTAATTTCGAGGACGAAATTATTTTAAGGAGGGTAGAGCTGTAACATCCTAGATTAGGGGTTGTGCGTTTGGAGCATAACTCAAGTGTAGTAGGCTTTAAGTGTATTTGGAGGTGTTTTGGGGTTTTGAGAACCCTAGGGTGTAGAGTGAAAGTTTTGGGAAAATATTGGATTTTAAGTATAAAAGGGAGCTGGGTGAAGGAGCTTTTAAGAAAAGTTTTGGGAGTTTAGGACACAAGTAGCCGTGGTGGTAAAGTGGCAAGGGACGCCACACAGGTCTTTGGGAGTTTGCGTCGGTGGAGTGCCAAGGGGAGGAGGTTCGAGTGCAGGGAATCGCACTTGGGAGTTTTTATTTTTTCGTTAAAGGGAGCAAGGCCGGGAGGCCTTAAGGGAAAAATCTTAGGCGTGTTTGGCATAAAGCAGGCCTTGGTAAAGTGGTCGCAAGGCGCCACTTAAGGGCACTGAAATGACGTATTTGTCTTTGGTCTTGGGTTCGAGCAACGAGGAAGCAATGGACTTTTATTTTTGGCGTTAAAAGGAGTTGGGCTAAGGAGGCCTTAAGAATAATTGTAAGGACTTTTGGACATGAAAGTGAGCCTGGTAAAGTGGCTTGGGCGCTTGCGGCAAAGGGAGCTTCAAGAGGGCTCGGGTTCGAGCCTTGTTGTGTGAGTAGGCGTGTTTTTATTTTGTTTCGGCGTTAAGGCAAGGGGAGCTAGGCAAGGAGGTCTTAAAACGAATTGGGGCGAGTTTATGTCACAAAAATGCCTTGGCAAAGTGGCACAGGGCGTTATCTGCAGCTTGCGTCCAAGGGCTCCAGCAGTCTTGGGTTCGAGGCTTGTGAGCAGCAAGGAGGGTGGTTTTATTTTTCTTTGATGCGTCAAGGCGAGGAAAGGGAGAGGTTGGACGGCAAATGGACTTCTACTTGGGTGAGGATTAAGCTTGTTTCTCCTCTTAAATTTCGGCTAAGAGTAGGATAAGTGTAGTTTTATTTATTTTAATATAGGATAATTATGGCTTTATTTAGATCAAATGAGATTTTATTTTATTTATTTTAGGAGATAGGATAAGAGATTAAATGGGATATTAGTAAGGGATATTATTGTTTATTTTATTTTAAGTTGGTGGATACAGGGGATAATTATGTGATTTATTATTTTAAATAGGTAAGATAATTGTAGATTAAATTCAATTTAATTTGAATGGGTGTTGAAGAGACATAGTAGGAGATTAAATTGGGATATGATAATGAGTTGACGTGGTGGCCAAGCATGGGGCTCTTTTGGGTAAGCAAATTCGGCCATGAAGAGGAGATAGGGCGAAACTATTTAAAGGGGTTATAGGTGTTTTTGGGTTCTTTTTCTTCCTTTTAGTGTGTGCCGAAATTCCTCTACATACTCTTCTTCATCTTTATTTTTCTTTCAACCCCAATTTTACACCTTTGCTTGAATGGTCGAATGACCCTTTATCATTCAAGACCTTAGCCGAATGTTTCATCTCCATTGAGAGCCATTGCCGAAATCTCTTAGCCACTTTTATACCTCTTTTCTTCCATCTACATCTACTTTTAAGAGATAACCGAATATTGAATCACCTTTTTAAGGGCTTAGCCAAATCTTGGTGGCCATATTCTCTCTCTTCTCATGCTTAAGTGATAGAAGCCGGAGGTGTCATTGGTTGAAGGTTGCTCCAATCGATTCTCTATAGTAAGTAAGAGTTCTCTCCTAACCATTCTTCTATCTCTTTGGTATCACGAAATCAAGGGTGGTCTTGATTTCTATGGATAGCCGAATATTCATAGTGCCTTACCATTGTGTCTTTTGTATATAGCCGACAAGAGGAGTATTAGAGGAGTTTTTGGATCCAAGCGATTAAGGTAAGCAAGTATGGTATTCGACCAAGGGTTATTTTTCTATGAATTTATGCTTAAGCCGATTTTGATGTGGTTTCACTTAGGGATTTCGACGGTTCAAGAGCAAGGAGTAGTTTTTGGATTTGGTAAGCAAGGTAAGGAAGTATTGATATTCGGCCATAGGCCATTTTATGAGCTTAGGTGATGATCGATTTCGACTTTGGTTCTTAGGAGCAAATCGACGGGAATAAGAAGAGTTTCGGGATTCTAGATCGTGTTAGATTCGAGTAGTTCGGGATTTCGCTAAATAGACAGTGTGTGATTAACCCACCGTTTTCGGGTATATGATATGTATGTGAAATGTGTATGTGTTATGAATGTGCTAACTAGTGCGAGTGGAAATTGTGATAAGGATACCCTCAAGGGGTATGTCGATAATCCGATAAGTACCAAACACGATGATATGTGATTATTAATATGAATATGTGATAATATGCTTGATGAACATGCTCATGCATCATTACATTGTATCATTATTTTATGTGGCATGTGCATGGGTGGGATATGATATGAAAGAAGGTACGGGTGTACTTGAGTGCGTGGTTTGATGTTAGCCTTGAGCTACATCGTGGATTGGCGTTGGATCGAGGTCACGTTGTGGATTAATTGCGATTTAGTTCGGCGTGGCTTGATGAGTGGCTATGTGCCTCATCGTGGTTGATATCGGCTATGTGCCATATCGTGGTTGATGAGTGACTATGTGTCCCATCGTGGTTTTGGTGTTAGCTACGGCTACATCGTGGATTGGCACCGATCGAGGTCGCGTTGTGGACTATTGTGCTTAATTGCACGTGGGCGGCGGTGATTGCCTTTGGAGTGAAAAGGAGAGGGTGATTTGATAATCCCCTCGTGTGTGGTAAATTTGGATAAGGGGTGTGTAGCGGATGGACCCTAGGTTTGGGTTGGGCTTCATAATTGCATGATTTCGTATTCGAACATATGTGGAAATGGGCCAAGCCCAATATGATATGTGGATTAATGTGGAAATGGGCAAAGCCCAGTATATGAATGTGGATCGGTGTGGAAATGGGCTAAGCCAAAGTATGTGGAAATTATGTGGTTAACTACCCTATTAGATGAATGTGATATGAATATGGGCCAAGCCCGTAATGTGATAACATGTGAATTTGATAATTGATATCCGATATATGAGTTAATATGTGGTTAACATGTGGGTGGAATTCGAGTGGACTAATTACACACCGAGTGCGTATGACTCACCCAATTTTTATTAAACATCGCGGTGATCGTGATTTTTGGACCGGGTTGGAGTGGATACAAAGGTGGCCATGCGAAGCGATTTCCATGCGAGAAAGATATTTTAATTAATTAAGTAGTTATATTTTCAGTATTTTGATTAAGTGTTTATTGTAATAAGGCCCATTAAAGTGATTGAACATTTTTATTATGTTTAAGCTAGACGACCATTAAATTATTATTGGGAAGTGCTTTTAATTTTGGCAACTTATATTTTAAAAGCTTATAATAAAGTTTTAATTTGGATATTTTTATCAAGCTTATATTATTTAGAATTTTTAATTGGACATGATTTTCAAATGACAAAATTTTTAATGTTTTTCCCAAAAGTGAAATCAGTCTTCAAACGTTTTTCCGCAGTGGCATTTCAAATTCGGTCGTAACGAATGGGCCGGGTTTGGGGTGTTACAGCTGGTCCTTAACAAAATGACTGACTATTTCTCATTAAAGTTCATTGTGCGGACAGAAACACCCTTGGTTCATTAAGTGACCACGTCACGTCGGTTTCACAACACCCTTTGGCATGTGTCACAACATTGATGGCAGTTTACTAGTTAGGGCGTAACTTCAGGGTTGTGTCGCGACACTGATGGCAAATTGCTCCTTATGTATTTTGCTTGCTGTGTTGCGATATTCAAGCTACGTGTTGCAACATCGCAAGCAGTCCACTGTCTTTGTGCCTGCAAATAATGTCCTACACACTTACCAAACATATTAATCTACCTTTAGGCCTACCTTAGCCCACAAGGTCATATAAATCACCTAAATTGCTCATTTTTTTGCGTAAGGACTAAAAGTGAAAACTAAATGAAAACATAAAAAAAATTTCTTTCCTATGAGCTCATTAAGTACAGAAAGTAGTTTAATCTGCTACAACAAATTATGACAAATCACACATCAGTATCATTTAACATAATTCACTCTATTCCTCACATTTTGTATCATTCCAACCACAATTCAAAACATAATCACATATCATCAATTTAATCAAATATATGTCAAAACAATATATTTATATACCTTTTAACAATATAAAATCACCATGTACATATATCATACTCTCGTATAACAAATTTTACATTCTTTCATTAATGCATATATATTAGTATCTATCACAAATCTCACATTTTCCCATGTATTCCTTTTTATGTCATAAGTCACTAAAATTAAATTTGTATATATATAATTAATAAATACAACCACACTATTCAAGCATAATAAGAAAATACAGTAAGTTCCATATGAACTTACCTGGAAAACAACTACTACAAAGTGTCAGGAACTAATCTGTAATTTCTCATATTTTTTATTAACTTCCGATTGATTTAAATCCTAATCTATAATAATTCATTACCAATTATCAGTTTCAATTACATTATAACATCCTATTTGTAACAGCCCGATTTTGACCCTAATCGGAAAAGTGGTTTCGGGGCCACAAATCTGAGTTCAAAAAATATTTTGAAATTATTTTTCGTGTTTATTATGTGTGAATTTGTTGGTGTTAAATTTTCGTGACTTAATTTTGTCGTTTAGGTACCCGATTAAATAAAAGGACTTAATCGCGTAAAATATAAAAGTTATAAATTAAAGTGTAGAGTGCTTATTTGATAGTGGCTTTTTAATATGAGGTCCTTAAAGGGAAAATAGCCCATTTTAAGGATAGTGGACGGCATAATGACTAATAAAACCAAAATTTATGTTTTATGATAATAGTTAATAAATGTTAAAAATGTAATTTAGTAATAATTAAATATATGTTAAGAATAAAACAAAAACAAAAGCCATTATCATCTTTTCTTTAAGTGACCGAATGCTAGAAGGAAGAAACTCAAAAATTCTTCAACATTTCGGCAACTTTGAAGCTTGATTAAAGGTTCGTTTTTGTTCGGTTTTTGATAATTTTTACGTTTTTGATATCGTTGCTTAGAGATGAACAAAACCCATGTCTTAATTTTTGATTGTGATGATGATTTTGTGTTTTTCCATTGATGGTACCTTGTGGTTTTTGATGTTTGATGATGAAATGTGAAATATATGTGTTAGATTAACAAGTTTTGTCTTTGAATTTTTGATGAATTTGAGTAATTTGGACTAAATTGCAAAAAATAAATTTTTCAGGGACTAAAATGTGAAATAAATGAAATGTATGGACTTGTATGAGGACTAGGAAGATTCGGCCCTTGTATGGTGTAGTCAAATTTTTTGTATTTTGTGTTTTGTGCAAAAAGGACTAAATTGTAAAAAGTGTGAAATATTAGGGGCAAAATTGTAATTTGCCCATTTATGTGTTTTTAGGCTAAATTGAATAGAATGGTGTTTAAATAAGCTTAATTTGAATATGTTTAGATCAAGAATTAAAGAAATCGGATTTGGATTAGGGAAAGACAAAAGTGGTTGAATAGCCGATTTCACAGTCGTCGACGTCCGAGGTAAGTCAATAAGCATTTAAATGTTGTTATATTTATGAATATAATTTTTTTTTATGTAATTACTTGAATTATTTGAACTATTATTTGCTATGGTCGAATGTGTACTTGAATAATTGGCTATCTTTCGAGCTTGATTCGAACGAGTTTCAACGTCTGTAAGCCCCGTACAAACCTTAGGAATAGATAGGATACATATGTCATGACATAGGATATCCGATATGTGTTATCATGTAAGACTACGTCTGGGACGTTGGCATCGACTTGTGTTTACGTGTAAGACCCTGTCTGGGACAGTGGCATCGATATGTGATTACATGTAAGACCACGTCTGGGACATTGGCATTGTACGAGCTTCTGACTATCCGCGTATCCTTTTGAATTCCCAATGGTTCAACCGGCATGTGTAAGTGAAGGCCAATGTGATATGTGAATTAAAAGAACTCAGAATGCGTATATACTTTGTGTTAACAAATGAAAGGTAAGTTGTATGTTTATTACATTGTACAGAAGTTAATATGTAAACATGTGAATTGTGTATAAGCTTTAACTATGTGTATTCGGCCAAAAGGGAATATTATGTGACTTTGATATTGAGATTTGATTAGTTACTTGTGATTGTGTATAAATCAATACTTGATATAATTTTGTATATATGATTTTGCTAAGTTAATTGACTTTACCTTGCTATTGACTTACTAAGCTTAAATAGCTTACCTTGTGTTTCTCTGTCTATTTCTGTTTTATAGATTTTGGATACGTTACGAGTTCGGGGATCGTCAGCAAGACTATCACACTATCGATAGCTTTCTTTGGTATTTTGGCTATGTTAATTATGAATATATGGCATGTATAGTATAGAAAATGGTTGAATATGAATTAAGTACCTATGCATGTAATTATTAGCCATGCGAAGATGGCTTAACTTCTCTTCTTGAACTTGGTTATGTTTGATTATGGTTTAAGTTCATTTTGGTTATAATGTTATGTGCTATGAAAAATGGTAATTGTGATATGTGTTTTCTTTTGTGCATTGAAGTTAGTTAGTGATTTTGGATGTGGTATAAGTGAATTTAACTATGATATATATAATAGTACGAATTATGTTTGTTATGCTACCATTACTAAAATGATTTGATTATGTTTTATCTATGTTAGTAATAGTTTATAATTAGTTGATGAGTACATTTGAATAAGAGTTGAAAGGTAATATTGTATATGTATTTGAATGATAGTTCGGCATTCAAGGATGTATTGAGGTGATTAGTTATGTATTTTAGTAGTGAATTGAATGATGATTAATTAGAGACAAATATATTTCGGTTGTGGCTTTATATTGATATATTGTAATGATTTAATTTACATTATAAATAGTTTAAGTTAATAAGCTAAATATAATGAATATATGTAATTGTTATGTTTTATTCATAAATTGATAAGGTTAATATATATATATATGTATTCGGCAAGGTTGTGATATTATAAGGGATGAATGCATGTAATACATATGAATTTGGTTTTATGATTTGTTTATGAATTTGTGAAAATTCTATGTATTTGTGGTTTGTGAAATTATGGACATATTAATGATTAAATTGGTTTTATATGGATCAGCTATTCGAATAGAAGAACCATGCAAGTATATGTTTATGCATTTGGTTTAGAAATTTAACTAAAAGATTATAAATATATTTGCATATATATTCGGATGTGTTTTAATAATATATTGGTATGTTTATTTATAGATTTGTTTATGATATGTTATGGACTTAAATTTGTAAAATAAAGTGATGATGAATATATTCGAATTAGTTGTATGGGAAATATTAAGTATGGCCGAATGATATACATGATATGGTTGATGCCATTTGGTTTTAATGTTACAATGTTCGAATACCATATATATGTGTGTTTTAAAGTGATGTTTATTTCTTAAGACTTTAATAAATGGTTAGATTAATGATGTTAATTATGAATGATTGATTATGTTATAAATTTGAAATAGGTGTTTAGTTGTAATGTAAATGATTTTGGCTTTGTTATTGAGGTATGAAACTTGTATTGGTAAGATATGTAACTTACTCTGTTCAGATGATTCAATACATATATAAATTTTAAAAAAAAATTATTATATGCCTGTTTTGAGTTGTGTCTTCTTCGGTAATGCCTCGTAACCCTAGTCCGGCAACGGATACGGGTTAGGGGTGTTACACTATTCAAGGCATATGACAAATTAATTTCATTTTACAACTTTCCTAAAGTTTTTCATTTTATTCAATTTAGTCTCTAAAACCGAAATGGTTATATCTTAAAATTCTAAGCTTCATTTTTCAATACGGTTTCAATTCCATCCCTGTACAACCCTCTAAATAAAATACTTATTGAAATTTCATATCAGTTTTGATATATTCATATTTTAGTCCTTATACTCAAAATTAATAAATTTCACTATACAAATTAATCATATTTCATTTCTAAGCTTCAAATCAACCCATTTAACAAGAAAAAAAAAACATAAAAAAACCATCAATGACAACATTTTAAAACTTTAAAAATTTTACGATTTAATACCCGAGCTAGCTAAATTAAAGTACAACAGTCTCAAAATATAAAACTTACAAAAGACAGGTTTAAAATTATTTACCATGCATGGACCGAAGAGCTTGAAGCTTAATAATGGTTGTTTGGATTTTCTCCTTTGAGGTTTCAGTGATGAAGGTTGATGGATGAACTTAATGCCTTTTATTTTTCTTTTATTTTATCCATTATACATATAATAATAATTCTACTATAATATTAACATTATTTAATTAACAAAATTCACCTACCGTCCACTATCTTTATAAAAAGAGTTTTAATTCTCAATTTAAACCTTGGTCTATTTACTATTTTAATCCCTTAGCAATTAAAAATTTTTAGCGGTTATCTTTTACTATTTTTACGATTTAGTCTTTATACCTTAATTGGTCACTAATTCGACAAAATTACCCATTCAAAATTGAATTCACTTATATAATAACTTTGTAAATATTTAATAAAAATATTTACGATCTCAATTTGCGGAAACGATGTCCCGATACCTCATTTTTCAAAACCACCGACTTTAAGGTCAAACCATTTGTACTTTAACTAACTGTCTAATTAACAAATTTATCATATCAAAATCCAATATAACACTATAATAAACTCGTAAATATTATTAAATAATATTTACTGACTTGTTCATCGGAATACGGGGTTCCAAAACTGATGTTTCAGTACCACTGAAAAATGAGTTGTTACATGCTGAACAACCTGTCAATAGAAGATAATAGTAAGTATCCTTTGGGCACGTGACATGTTGTCAAATATAGTATTCAATTCAGGTCAATTCCACACTTAATAAGATTGTTTTCTAAGCAATTTATTATTTTAATTTACGTTTTTAGTATTTCGTTCTTAGGATTACAAGTTAATAAAAATAAGTGTTTTTAACACATTTTGTAGGTGTTGCGACCCAATAGGTCGACACGGGCCTTAGGTTATGCTAATTGGCTTAATTGAGTGTGTAGGATGAAGATATAAAGGCCCAATTGACGTGGAAGCAAATGACGAATGATGCACAAGCCTCTTGGGACGTCAAAACAAAAAACCAATGACACAATGCTGGAACTGGGTGTCGTGTCGTGCCACGCAAGGGGTGTGGCATGCCACACGTCGATGTCTTGCCCAAGTTTATCAAGGTTATTTTTGTCTGCGCAATCAACTTTATACGAAGACCTATGACGTGTCAAAGACCAAATTTGGTCTGCCAACACCTCTATAAATAAGACATTAGGGGATTGATGTAAGAAAGTCATCATAGACTCCTTCAAAAACCCTAGTAGCTTAGAGTAGATTTAGATTATTTTCTTTTTGACTTTGCAATACTCTCTTGTCTTCCTCTTGAAATCAGTTTTGATTCAAGAGCTTTTTTATTTAATTAAAGTGTTTCAGTTTATATTTTCTTTCTCATTCGATTTAGTTCTTTATTCCAATTGAGAGATTTCCTACTCTATTCCCTTTTCAATATTACTTCCACGATTATTCAATTCTCTTTTCTCTTTCGAATCAGTTGTGTTCTTCACATGATTTATTCAATTGATATTGAGATTATGAATAACATAAGTGGATGAATCCCTTAGAGGTGATTAACGAGTGAATGAGGATGCGATTAATGGAAGATTTAGGGTTTAACAAGAGAGATTAGTTATTATGAATTATGTGTGCTTACACCATTAGGCTTGACAACCCTAGGAAGTTATCATAGGCAAGACGAGGTCAGGAAATAAGTCAAATCGAGTAAATTGTAATTCATTCTAGTTGAGAAAGTGAGGTCGGAAGATAAGCGAGTATCAACCAATTGATTAGTTAATTAGAGGTCAGGAGGTAATAATTGATTAATTGATAGCTAATTCACCTAAAACCCTAATCTGAAGTTAGTTACAAACCCTGAAGTGAGTATCAACCAATTGATGAGTTAATTAGAGGCTGAGAGGTAATAATTGGTTAATCGATAACTAATCCACCCTAAAACCCTAATCCAAAGTTAGTTACAAACCCTAAAGTGAGTTAATTTTCCTTATTGGTTTATTAATATTTCTTTCTTTCTTTTTGTTATTTATTTATTTTTATCTCATCAATCTATTTTATGGTTTATCGTAATATGGGAATTAATTACTACTACTTAGACTTATTATTGTAAAAATGTTTTCATTGTTTGTTTCATCCTCCTTTGGGTACAATCTTTGTAATACTTCCAAGTATTTCATTGTACAAAATTATATTACAATTTGACCCGTACAGTTGCGAACACCACCGTTCTTAATTATTATCTTTTTGGTGTTATATTTTATTATAAACGATAACTCATTTATAGGCGGTCAACACACCTTATTCAAATTAGTGAAACTCGCACACATTCTTCATTTTCCATTCTACTTTTTAACCATCACCACATTTAACATTGAATCAAGGTATATTTCTTCCTTAATAAAGGCATCACCTATGATCTTGCCTACCTTAGCTTTGATAGCTTGGATTATTGTAAGGATGAACCTCATTTTCTTTTATTTGATAGGCTAAACACTCAAATACAAATTTACAGAATAGACAATCATGACATGACCAGTCCTTGGCATATTTGCATCGAACTTGGAAAAAACATTATAGTTTTCTCTCAAAAAATTGTTCAAAAATTTCTTTTCCCCTTTTAGAAAAATTGCTAATGATGAAAAGAAAAAAAAATGAAGATGGTGATTTCGGAAAAAAAATTCAGTTCAAAAACGGTTTTCTTGTACATTGGAAAATAAAAATTTTGAAAATCGACCCGGTTCGTGATATTTATAGCAATAAACCCTAGATCGAAATTATACTGGTGTTTTCAAATAGACGGACCCTTGTCATTTTCGGCTTTCAATCAAATCATCTTCTCTACTATTCTCGTATCATGAATTGCTTCGAGCGTGGGCTCGAACAAAACGAATCAAATACTGAAACTAGAAATAGTTTTATTTTCTTTTGGGGTGAAAACAAAAATTCCTTCTTCAAAATAGAAACCGATAGAGTCGTTATTCCAAAAAATGTATTTAATTCTTAGAGAATAAAAGTCTCTCTATTTTCCAGCAGAATAACGGTATCTGAAAGTTGTGTTTATAGCCCTACCGGTGCAATCTATTTATACGAAGAGAAGGTAGAAACCTTGCTGAAATAGAGAAGTTTATTTCAACTAGAAAAATAAAATCCTAGTTCTACTAGGATATAGGGATAGCACCCCTAGTTAAATATACTAGGGTTTGTTATCCCCCCTTATTTTATAAGAGACTTTGTGGCCTCTTTCATATCGAGTCCAATTGCAAGTACTTCCCGGGATTTCAACCCAATACTTTATAATTTGCTCCAACCCAATATTTGTTTTTCTATTTCTCAAAAATAAACTTCAATATATTTCCAATTAAATAATTTTCTCAACCCAATTCTAATTCTGTTAAAATCATGAAGACTTTACCGTATAAGAATCTATGAGAAAATATGTTCAATATTTCCACATTCAACGGTTTAATATGACCAAATGATTTATTTACATTTTCGAAATTCATTTATTCGAAAAATATAAATTCATTTTTCAAGTCATTTTCATTTTTTTAATTTTATTTTTATTTTGGAGAAAATCACATTCATTTCCAAATAATTCTATTTCTTCATTTTTATTTTCATTATGGAGAAAACCATAATCATTTCCAAATGTTTCCTATTTCTCCATTTCACCATTTCTATTCATTTCTGTTCATTTGATTCAACATTCAATTCATTTCTGGTTTCAACGAGTCAGTGGAGGGATCGATCTGACATATACTATTCGGGCTCAAATGATTTATAATTATGTTCCAACTTTTCTCCTATTAATTATAAACTAATTTAGTCAAGAAGTCATTCCACAATAGTATCATGACTAAGCTCTCCCCAACGACATACCATTACGAAAGCAACTCAATTTGTAACACCCCTAACCCGTAACCATCGCCGATTTAGGGTTAAGAGGCATTACCGGACAATCAAAAAATTTTACGAACATTTCGCATCATTAAGTATAACATCATCAAATCATAACAGAATACAAGCATATAGTCCCTTAATGAGGTCTACGAGAACTTAAACATGCATTAGAAAGGGGTCGGGACTAAACCGGAATAATACAAAATTTTTCCAAAAATCAAACATTTTTCTAAGTTACAGAGGTCACACGCCCGTGTGGGCAGGCCGTGTGCCTCACACGGCCTTGGACACACCGGTGTGCCCAAGCCGTGGCAAAACAGGGCATACATACTGACTTGTCCACGTGGCCTGAGACACGCCCGTGTGCCTCACCCGTGGTCGACACTAACTTGCATCACACGGCCAGTCACATGCCCGTGTGTCCAGCCCGTGGTCGAGTCTGACTTGTTTTGAAATACAACCACGAAGGACACGGTCGAGACACTGCCTTGCGTGTGCTCAACCTGTAATGGCAAATATAGGCCATTTGCAAGGCCAATTTGCCACCCACACTTTGGGTTATACCTATGAGCACAAATAAACATCATTCCAAGCATCAAATGCAAACATAACATACCAAATTGACTATCTATTCTCACCATTCAAGAGCATATCAAACATACCAACTTATATACCATTATTCTCTTTATCATCACAAACATTTCTAAGTATAAACCAACCAAAACTTACCAATTGAATATACTAGCCATTCATCCAAAACATACCAACTTTGCACCAATAAACTTATCATAAATTTGACCATCTTATTAAACCAACTATTAGCCATCAAACCATACCAAACTATGCATCATATAGCATAAACTACTCATTCACATCATATTCATTAACTAGCCATATCACATGGCTATCTTTACACCTTTCAAAACATAATCAAAACTTACTAGACTATACATGCCATACTTTAATATATATACTTTCAAAAGGTACCAAAATAGAGTTTGATAGTGTGGTGATGATCCTCGAAGATTCCCGAGCCTTCCGTAGCTTTAACGATCTATAAAACAATGCAAACACACACGAAGTAAGCTTTCAAAAGCTTAGTAAGCCATATACAAATAAAATTAACATATAAATATTCATAATCATATCATTTCCAAGATCATTTATATTACTTAATTGCAAATTAATAGTTCTTCTTTGGCTCATTTGTTTAGCCATTGCTTACCAAAAAATCACATCCTCTAGTATCTCTCTTGTTCATAGCACATTCATACACATATCACATTTTGTTTCATTAAATCTATGCACATATATCTCTTGCAATTTCACATATACTTACCTGTCATACTCAATCGTAGTAAACATTTCAAACATACCTGAATCAATTACACATTTCACATAGTCTATCATTTCTCGGAATTTGCCCGTTGAACCATTCGGAATCAAACAGGATACTCGGATATCTCAGAATACTCGTACAATGCCAACGTCCCAGACGTGGTCTTACATGATATCACATATCGAAATCCCTATGTCATGACATATAAATCCTCTTTATTCCTAAGGTTCGTACGGGACTTTTAAGACCTTGCTACATTGTCGATACTCTCTTGAATTTCATATGTATATCTTCCAAAACATTCATCACAATTCAATATTAAATGAACATAAATAAATCATCTTAAATACATTTATTTGTATATAAACTTACCTCGGACAGATTCGATTACTCGATCACTTTCGACTTTCCTCGGTCTAAATCTGTTTTCTTTGGTTCTTGATCTAGACATATTCAAATTAAACTCATTTATTCACCAAATCATTCAATTCAATCCATAAACATACATTTAGGGCAATTTACAAATTAGCCCTCACATTTTCACATTTTGACATTTAAGTCCCTATTTTACAAAATCACAAAATACACAAAATTCCCTTGTACCCATGCTTAGCCGAATTTTTATCATGATCATACAATTCCATACATTTCATTTATTACACATTTTAGTCCCTCAAAATATTATTTTCATAATTTAATCCAAATTACTCAAATTCACCAAAAATCCAAAGACAAAACATGTTAATCTAACACATATATTTCATATTTCATCAACTAACATCACAAAGCTCAAGCTTTCATCAATGGCACATTTCAAAATCATCATCAAATTTCAAAATTAAGGCACGGGCTTTGTAGTACTCGAAGCAACGATTACAAAAACGTAGAAATTATCAAAAACCGAGTTAAAAACATACCTCAATCAAAGAACATCAATGACCGAATATCACAAACCTTCAAACCTTCTTTTTCTTTTCTAGTTTCGGTGGTGGATGAACAAAGATGATGAAAGAAATATTTTATTTCATGTTTTGTTTTATTATATCATTACTAGTTTAGCTAATTACCAGATTATCCTTTTTATTATCATTTAAATTCCACTATCATATGGCATTTTTGTCCATCCAAAATTCCTTTGTTTTAATAACAATATAAGGACTTCATATTAATAAAGACATAACACATATATACTTTTAACACATGGCATGCCAATTTTTGCATTTTACACAATTTAATCCTTTTATCAAATTAAGCACACAAACAATAAAATTAATTCACGGAAATTTCACACATGCTTAATCACATACTGTAGGCATGGAAAATAATATTAAAATATTTTTCAGACTCAAATTTATGGTCTCGAAACCACTGTTCCGACTAGGGTCTAAATCGGACTGTTACAATTCTCCCCCCTTAGGGATTTTCGTCCCTGAAAATCTTACCGGTGAATAGGTTAGGGTAACGTTCTCTCATTGCATCTTCGGGCTCCCACGTAGCCTCTTCAACCCCGTGTCGATGCCAGAGTACTTTTACTAACGAAATTTTCTTATTTCATAATTCTTTAACCTCACAAGCTATGATCCGGATCGGTTCTTCCTCGTAAGTCATATCGGATCGGATCTCAATCTCAGACGGAGAAATTACATATGACGGGTCAGATCTATAACGTCGTAGCATTGACACGTGAAACACATTATGAATCTTTTCTAGCTCAAGTGGCAACAACAATCTATAAGCAACTGGCCCAATTCATTCGATGATCTCATACGGCCCGATGAACCTCGGACTCAGTTTGCCTTTTCTACCAAAACGAAGTATTTTCTTCCACGGAGACACTTTCAAGAACACTTTATCACCGATCTCAAATTCGATATCTTTTCGTTTCAAGTCGGCATAAGATTTCTGTCGATTTGATGCGGCTTTCAGACTATCACGAATCACTTTCACCTTCTGTTCAGTTTCTTTGATCAAATCGACCTCGTGTATCTTATTTTAACTGAGCTCGGTCCAATACAAAGGTGTTCGACATTTGCGTCCGTGCAAAGCCTCATAAGGCGCCATTTTAATGCTCGACTGAAAACTATTATTGTACGCAAACTCAATCAATGGCAAATATTGTTCCCACGTACCATTAAACTCAAGAATGCAACATCTCAACATATCCTCAAGAATCTGAATAATCCGCTCGGGTTGACCATCCGTCTGTGGGTGAAAAGCTGTACTAAAATCCAATTTAGTACCTAAAGCCTCTTGCCGTTTCATCCAAAATCGTGAAGTAAACCTCGAATCTCTGTCAGATATAATAGATAGTGGCACCCCGTGCAATCTCACAATATCGGAAATATATAGCTCAGCTAATTTATCAAATGAGTAATCAGATCGTACCGGAATAAAATGGGCTGTCTTCGTCAATCTGTCAACTACGACCCAGATTGCATCTTTCTTTCGCGGAGGCAAAGGCAACCCTGAAACAAAATCCATCGTTACTCTATCCCATTTCCACTCAGGAATCATTATCGGTTGTAACAAACCAGATGGCACCTGATGTTCAGCTTTAACTTGTTGACAAATTAAACATTTCGAAACAAACTTTGAGATATCCCTTTTCATTCCAGGCCACCAATAAAGTTGCTTCAAATCATGATACATCTTTGTACTTCCCGGGTGAACAGATAAGCGACTGCTATAAGCTTCATTCAAAATTAAATGTATTAACTCTGGTTTTCTCAGAACACAAATCCGATCTCGAAATCTCAAACAATCATTATCATCATCAATTTCAAATTCTGAATCAGAATTCAAATCACACTGAGCTCGTTTAGCTAACATTTCATTATCATCTTTCTGAGCATCACATATTTGTTGTAAAAACAACGGTTTTGCTTTCAATTCAGCCAAAACTGATCCATCATCAGACAAGTCTAAATAAGCATTCATCGTACGTAATGCAAACAGCGATTTTCGACTCAATGCATCAGCAACAACATTTGCCTTACCCGGATGATAATCTATCACAAGCTCGTAGTCTTTCAATAGCTCTAACCATCTTCTCTATCGCAGATTCAAATCTTTTTGAGTCATCAAATATTTCAGACTTTTATGATCCGAAAACATATGGCATTTTTCACCAAAAAGATAGCGACGCCAAATCTTTAATGCAAACACAATCGCAGCTAACTCAATATCATGTGTCGGATAATTCTTTTCGTGCGGCTTTAATTATCTCGAAGCATAAGCTATAACTTTGCCTTCCTACATCAAAACACAACCCAAACCATTCAACGAAGCATCGCTAAAAATCACGAACTCTTTTTACGATTCGTTTGTACCAAAAGCTGGATCTTGATAAAAGAGCTTTTAACTGATCGAAACTTTTCAGACATTTATCGGACCATTCAAACTTCACATCTTTCTTAAGCAATCTCGTCAATGGTGTTGCAATCATCGAAAAGCCTTTTACGAATCGTCGATAATAACCAGAAAGTCCTAGAAAACTGCAAACTTCAGACACATTTTTCGGAGGCTTCCATTCCAAAATAGCTGAAATCTTGCTTGGATCAACTCGTATACCAGATGCTGACACAATATGTCCCAGAAAACCAACTTCACGCAACCAGAACTCACATTTACTAAACTTAGCATACAATTGCTTATCTCGCAGAGTTTGTAGCACAATTCTCAGATGTTCGGCATGCTCAATTTCATCACGCGAATAAATCAAAATGTCGTCAATGAATACAACAACAAATCGATCTAAGTACGATCTGAAAATTCTGTTCATCAGATCCATAAAAATAGCAGGAGCATTTGTTAGTCCGAAAGGCATAACTAAAAACTCATAATGCCCGTACCTCATTCTGAAAGTAGTTTTTGGAATGTCTGAATCTTTTGCTCGCAACTGATAATACCCTGATCTCAGATCTATCTTTGAAAACACGGTGGCTCCTTTCAACTGATCAAACAAATCATCAATTCTAGGCAGAGGATATTTGTTCTTAATAGTCACTTTGGTCAACTGATGGTAGCAATGCACATTCTCATCGTGCCATCTTTCTTTTTCACAAACAGAACAGGAGCACCCCAAGGTGAGAAACTCAGTCGTACAAACCCTCTGTCGATCAACTCTTGCAACTGAAACTTCAACTCATTCAATTCTGTTGGTGCCATTCTATACGGAGCTATCGAAATAGGAGTTGTACCCGGCACCAAATCAATACCAAACTCCACTTCTTGTACCGGAGGCAATCCCGGTAATTCTTCAGCGAACACGTCAAGAAAATCACAAACAACTGGCACTGATTCAACTTTCTTTTCGGTCGCTCTAGAATCAATCACATAAGCAAAATAAGCTTCGCAATCCTTTTTCACATAACTCTAAGCTTTCATCATTGATATCACAGCCGGTAACTCATTCAAATCATTTGATTCAATCCGAACTATTTCATCAGTCTGACATCTCAAATCAATAGTTTTTCGTTTGCAGTTCACAATAGCATCATGCAATGTTAGCCAATCCATACCAAAAATTATATCAAACTCATCAAAAGGTAATAACATCAGATCAGCCGGAAAAAAAATATCTCGGAACATCAACGGACAATTCTTACATACTTTGTCAACCAAGACACTTTTACCTAAGGGGTTCGATACTCTAATAACAAACTCAGTAGACTCTACAGGCAAAGTCTTACTGGATACTAAGTTCATGCATATATACGAATGAGTAGACCCTGGATCTATCAATGCAATCACAGAAGTATCATAAAGAGTAAATGTACCCGTAATAACATCTGGAGACGAAGCTTCATCACGAGCTCGAATGGCGTACGCTCTAGCAGGTGCTCTAGCTTCAGATCTCGCAACTGTATCTTTTATAGCTCTCTGGCTACCACTCACATTTCTTGTGTTTCTAGAAGGTCTACCTCTAGCTGAAGCATTATCTGACTTCGGATTCTGTACAATCTCTTATTCAACAGACTCAGGACAATCTCGGATGAAAAGATCTAGTGATCCACATTTGAAACAGGATCGATCATTCAATCTACAATTACTCGGATGTCTTTTTCCACAATGCTTACATTCAGGTCACTCAGATCGAACATTTCCCACACTAGCCATCGAAGTAGCTGAAGCTTTAAAGTTCGACTGCGATCTAGCTCGATCTCTGTTCGAATGTCCCACATTAGCCTTTGAATAGCTATGCTCATCTCTGAATTTCTTTGAAGCAGGTTGAAATGATTTACTCAAGACTCTTTTTCTCACATCTCTGGCTTCAGACTCAGCTTTTCTTTTATCTTTCCTGAGTGCCTCAGCTTTACATGCTCGATCAACAAGCACAACAAATTCTTTTATTTCCAGAATTCCAACTAGCAAACGAATATATTCATTCAGGCCGTCTTCAAACCGCTTACACATTATGGCTTCGGTTGAAACACATTCCCGGGCATATTGACTTAATCTCACGAACTCTCGTTCGTATTCAGTGACGGACATGCGACCCTGTTTCAATTCCGAAAATTCTTTTCGTTTCTGATCTATAAATCTCTGACTAATATATTTCTTCTGGAACTCAGACTGGAAGAAATCCCATGTAACCCGTTCTTTTGGAACAACAGAAATCGAAGTCTTCCACCATTGATAAGCTGCATCTCGTAACAAGGAAACAACACATTTTATGCATTCATCAGGAGTCAATGACATTTCATCAAACACTCGGATTGTATTCTCGAGCCAAAACTCAGCTCTCTCAGCATCATCATCACTAGTGGCCTTGAACTCTTCAGCTCCATATTTACAGATTTTATCGACCGGAGGCTTATTCAACAGATTTAGATTCAAAGTCGAAGGTACAACAGAAGTCTGAGGAGGATTAGGTGGGGGCGGAGGTTGTGAAACAATCGGATTTGTTCTAATATATTGAGTGAACCACTCATTCATCATTTGGAAGAAGGCTTGTTTAGCCTCTCCTTCCTGACTGCTAGTAGCAGGTCTCGAATCAGTTGGCGCTGTCCCTTGAGTGGGAGCAGGCGCATTACTTTCAACATCGTCAGCTACAGCTCTTTCGAGATCCATTTACTATACGAAAAACACATTTTATACGTCAGGATTCATCACACTATCACAGTTCTTATATATATATGGCATGTATAGCTAGACTCTCACACGCTACGTTAGTCCTAGAATCGACTAAACCGTAGCTTTGATACCAATAAAATGTAACACCCCTAACCCATAACCATCGCCGGTTTAGGGTTAAGAGGCATTACCGGACAATCGAAAACTTTTACGAACATTTCGCATTATTAAGTATAACATCATCAAATCATAACAGAATACAAGCATATAGTCCCTTAATGAGGTCTACGAGACCTTAAACATGCATTAGAAAGGGGTCGGGACTAAACCGGAATAATACAAAATTTTTCCAAAAATCAAACATTTTTCTAAGTTACAGAGGTCACACGCCCGTGTGGGCAGGCCGTGTGCCTCACATGGCCTCGGACACACCCGTGTGCCCAAGCCATGGCAAAACAGGGCATACATACTGACTTGTCCACGCGGCCTGAGACACGCCCGTGTGCCTCACCCGTGGTCAACACTGACTTGCATCACACGACCAGTCACACGCCCGTGTGTCCAGCCCGTGGTCGAGTCTGACTTTTTTTGAAATACAACCACGAAGGACACGATCGAGCCACACGCCCGTGTGCTCAACCGTGTGGGAAAATATAGGCCATTTGCAAGGCCAATTTGCCACCCACACTTTGGGTTATACCTATGAGCACAAATAAACATCATTCCAAGCATCAAATGCAAACATAACATACCAAATTGACTATCTATTCTCACCATTCAAGAGCATATCAAACATACCAACTTATATACCATTATTCTCTTTATCGTCACAAACATTTCTAAGTATAAACCAACCAAAACTTACCAATTCAATATACTAGCCATTCATCCAAAACATACCAACTTTGCATCAATAAACTTATCATAAATTTGACCATCTTATTAAACCAACTATTAGCCATCAAACCATACCAAACTATGCATCATATAGCATAAACTACTCATTCACATCATATTCATTAACTAGCCATATCACATGGCTATCTTTACACCTTTCAAAACATAATCAAAACTTACTAGACTATACATGCCATACTTTAATATATATACTTTCAAAAGGTACCAAAATAGATTTTGATAGTGTGGTGATGATCCTCGAAGATTCCCGAGCCTTCCGTAGCTTTAACGGTCTATAAAACAATGCAAACACACACGAAGTAAGCTTTCAAAAGCTTAGTAAGCCATATACAAATAAACTTAACATATAAATGTTCATAATCATATCATTTCAAAGATCATTTATATTACTCAATTGCAAATTAATAGTTCTTCTTTGGCTCATTTGTTTAGCCTTTGCTTACCAACAAATCATATCCTCTACTATCTCTCTTGTTCATAGCGCATTCATACACATATCACATTTTGTTTCATTGAATCTATGCACATATATCTCTTACAATTTCACATATACTTACCTTTCATACTCAATCATAGTAAACATTTCAAACGTACCTGAATCAATTACACATTTCACATAGTCTATCATTTCTCGGAATTTGCTCGTTGAACCATTCGGAATCAAACAGGATACTCGGATATCTCAGAATATTCGTACAATGCCAACGTCCTAGACGTGGTCTTACATGTAATCCAATATCGATGCCACTGTCCTAGACAGGTTCTTACACGAATCAATACGATGCCAGTGTCTCAGACATGGTTTTACACGTAAATCTCAAATCAATGCCAACGGATATAAACGGACGGATTCGATTACTCGATCACTTTCGACTTTCCTCGGTCTAAATCCGTTTTCTTTGGTTCTTGATCTAGAAATATTCAAATTTAACTCATTTATTCACCAAATCATTCAATTCAATCCATAAACATACATTTAGGTAAATTTACAAATTAGCCCTCACATTTTCACATTTTGACATTTAAGTCCCTATTTCACAAAATCACAAAATACACAAAATTCCCGTGTACCCATGCTTAGCTGAATTTTTATCATGATCATACAAGTCCATACATTTCATTTATTACACATTTTAGTCCCTCAAAATATTATTTTCACAATTTAATCCAAATTACTCAAATTCACCAAAAATCCAAAGACAAAACATGTTAATCTAACATATATATTTCATACTCCATCAACTAACATCACAAAGCTCAAGCTTTCATCAATGGCACATTTCAAAATCATCATCAAATTCCAAAATTAAGGCATGGGTTTTGTAGTACTCGAAGCAACGATTACAAAAAACGTAGAAATTATCAAAAACTGAGTTAAAAACATACCTCAACCAAAGAACATCAATGGCCGAATATCACAAACCTTCAAACCTTCTTTTTCTTTTCTAGTTTCGGTGGTGGATGAACAAAGATGATGAAAGAAATTTTTATTTCATGTTTTGTTTTATTATATCATTACTAATTTAGCTAATTACCAAATTAGCCTTTTTATTGTCATTTAAATTCCACTATCATATGGCATTTTTGTCCATCCAAAATTCTTTTGGTTTAATAACAATATAAGGACTTCATATTAATAAAGACATAACACATAGATACTTTTAACACATGGCATGCCAATTTTTGCATTTTACACAATTTAATCCTTTTATCAAATTAAGCACACAAACAATAAAATTAATTCACGAAAATTTCACATATGCTTAATCACATACTGTAGGCACAAAAAATAATATTAAAATATTTTTTAGACTCAGATTTGTGGTCCCAAAACCACTGTTCCGACTAGGGTCTAAATCGGACTGTTACACAATTAGTGCTCGTCCAATGACCTTGTTATAACTGTGTTACCCTCATAAGATATCCTTAATTTCTTTGGGATAATATCGATTCTCCCAATATGATCCTATTTTATCTCGTGGAAACAATTTCATCTTCCTTCATTAAAAGTCAATTACTATCAAATAGTAATCATGTCATCCATCAAAAAGACGAACGACCCTTGGCCATATTTACTTTTTATCAACCATGTAATGTCAATGAGAGGATATCATTTACCCATGTCTCATGCTATGAATTCCACTGTTTTGAATGATATTACTTACTGCAGAAGTCGTACACCCAACACACTAGCTTTTGGTTCCTTATCTATTCGAACTCATGCTTTTATTTACATCAGAGTGTACGAGTTACGCATATATAGTTCGTCATCTGCTCTGTAACACCCCTTACCCGTATTCATCGCCGAAACCGGGTACGAGGCATTACCGGATATAACACATTTGAACATACAACTTTGAACTATAGAATTTCATTCCAAATTAAAACTTTCCAATTCACATTCATAACATCCTTATTATGGGCCTACGAGGCCTTAAACATGCAAACGGAGGATACCAGAATTAAACCGAGAACTTTGATGTACTTAGAAAAATTTTTCCTTAATAGGGCCACACGCCCGTGTGAAATGGGACACGCCCGTGTGGGCAGGCCGTGTGGTCACACACGCCCATGTCCCTAGCCCGTGTGGGATTTATTTTCATTTCGAACCTACAGGGGTTTTCACATGGCTGGACACATGCCCGTGTCAATGACCCGTGTCCCTCACACGGCCTAGACACGCCCGTGTCCTCACCCGTGTGTGAAAACTTGGTTATTCTATTTAGGACGTCAGCAACCTCATAAGGGACACACGGCCTAGGCACACGCCCGTGTGTCTAGCCCGTGGTCGACACTGACTTGCAACACTAACATGTAGGGGACACACGGCCTGGTCACACACCCATGGGGCTGACCGTGTGTCATACACGGCCTAAACACATGCCCGTGTGCCTACCCGTGTGGACAAGAACAAGGCTATTTGCCAAGCTCTCTTTATCACCCTAACTCACACAACATAAATCAATTCAACCATTTACCAAGCAACCCAATCATGCATCATACACATTCATGAATAACTTCATCTTTTCATATATTGATAATAAAGAGCCATCAACTATGGCTATTTACAAAAAGTTCATCTTTAAAAGAGCCAACATCCTTGGCCAAAACAACAAAACATATCACTAAGTCTAGCCCCTTATACATGCCATACTCAAAATGCTAAGTCTAAATATACCGAGATGAATCGATAGTATAGGTGATCTTCTGATTATCTTCGAATCCCGAACTAGCTCTTTGACACTATAAAACAAGGGAAAAGAAAGGGAGTAAGCTTTAAGCTTAGTAAGTTTACATGTAAACCATAAGCATCATAACATATGCTAAACAATCAATAACATCATATACTAAGCAAGAACAATTCAAAATTCCACAATCATGCTTACTCATTTCATTTCTTACCACAATCCAACCACATAATAATTATATTGCTCACATTCACTTGTACACATTCCCTGCACTCAACACCACAAGGCAACATGAAACATTCACTTATACAGATTCTCGATGAACCTCTCGAAATAATACTAAGTACCCGGTGGTTTCGCACACAGCCCACCATTAATCAATAATAGGGTGGTATCGCTGTAACGCCCTGAAGTTGGGCCTAGTAGGATTGGGCCTTGTGCGTGGGAGCCGCTAGAAGTCAGCACATAAAAGTTTATGTGTGCAAGAAATATCACAAATTGGTTGTTACTTCAATGGTTAAGTGATTAGGAGTGTTTGGGAGTGTTGGAGAATTTCTGGGTTCAAACCTGGGCTTTAGAAAAAATTTATGTTTTCTCTTAAAGGAGCCTTGATGTTAGTGGGTAGGCTTTAAGAATATTTTTGGATGAATTTATATCACAAGGAGCAATTTGGTCTAGTGGAGGTGGCGTTACAAGTGAGCTAGTGGTCGGAGGTTCGAATCCCCGCTTGTGCAAATAGGGATTATTTTTACTGATGGCCATGGAAAGAGGTGGAGTTGGACTGAGACTCTGTGGATGACTTGGTCATGAGTGTTTCAAGGATATTTGAATTGAATGTTGAGTGATTTAGGGGAGTGTTTCAAGGGAAGAAGATTGGATGAAGGAGTTTGATTGTAATTCAAACTCGGTTGGTGGCTAAATTCAAGGAGGAAATCAGGGAATTTGAAATAGGAAGGGTTGTTTGCCAAAATTTGAACTCCCCATTGTGCAACTCGGTCATAGGACTTTTTTTTTCCATAGTGCCGAATTCTTTTGTGCCATTTTGGGTTTCCCTTGTTTTCAGTTTCTTTTCCTCTTTTCTCTGTATTGTCGTGCATATTCTGGAATTTTACCGTTCGTGCAACCTTTCTACCTCTTTGTCATTTTAGTATGGAATTGAAAGGCCGAATATAGGAGTTGTTCTTACATGTTTGTGGCTATTCTTTTCTTTCATCTCTGAACTGAACTTCTCCACCCTCTCCCTCTCTCATTTGTTTTGCGTGACCGAATACGTTTTGGTCTCTTCTCCCTCTTTCTCTCTTTGTCGATATAACCTTCCTCCTTAACATTATCTTTATCCACCGTTTCTGATAGGAGTGAGACTGTTCTTCGTGGGACTCAAGCCTAGAGTGTACCTTAGGAGGCCGAATACTCCTAAGTAGTGATTCTGTCAAGTTTTGGAAGGTGGCTTTGATCGGTGGTTAAAGAGAGGAACCGGTTGCTATTCAAGGTAAGTAGTCAGTACCATTTTGGATTTAGGTGCTATAAAGAGGGTGCTAGTGATTAAGTGATGGCAAAGGTGCCGGCTGAGATTGAGCGTGTAGCCTCTACTCCCAAGTTTAAGAGGCGTGCAGTGTCGGCTATTCGGGACTTTCTGCCAGGATGCGGAAAGGTGGCTACACCAAACTCTGGTTCGAGTCGGCTAATCACAGTCGACCGATCTAGTCAAGGCAAGTGGTAGTCGACCTCTCGGTTAAGTGGTTGTTAAGAGTTTTCCTAACACTATTTGATAAGTGATTAACTGAATGTTATGTTTGAATATAGGTTCTGGCAATCGGGAATTTTTAGTACTTTACGTGATCAGGTGTGTAACAGTACCCTGTATTCGATAGTCGGCAAGAAAGCCGATAGAGTGTGAGTAACTGTATGCTATGTTTGATAACCGGTTGAAAAGTCAAAAGTATGTGTTGTTTACACTGCTATGACTGTAGATCGGCAAAATGCCGAAAAGCCGAGAATATGGCGTATAATGCCACACGAGCGTGCGATCGTGCGTATGGTGAACCGAGCCCACAAACATGGGCGTTAGTCTGTAGAGGCCCCCACGAGTGCTCTCGTGGTCTTGGGCTGTTCTGGGCCTCGTTGGGTCGAAATGGGTCGTGTGGGCCTAGTGGGCTTGTGGGCCCACACGAATAAAATGTATGTGATGTAGGAAGTGTTGTTTGGATTGTGACGTTGCATAATTGTGGCTGTTTCTGGGCTAAATGGGCCACACGAGGGTGTGGGCCCACTTAGGCCGAGTAATGGGCCTTAGGCCCATTTACACTGTTGTGACTGTTTAGGTTACTTAAGTCACTCGAGGCGACGGTGGACCTTCTGTTGGGTCACCGAGACCCTGATTTGCAAAATTACCAAAATACCCTCGATTTGCAAAATTACCAAAATACCCTCGATTTGAAAATTATCGAAATACCCCCAATTTGCAAAATTACTGAAATACACCCAATTTGCAAAATTATTAAAATACCCCTGGTTTGCAAAATTACCAAAATACCTGTAATATTCGGGATTTAGGGCTTGTGCATTTTTGCATGTGCTAGTATGCCTAAGAGTGTTTTGAATGTGTTTTTATGAATTTTGGGAACTTTAGAGTGTAGGTGAATGTCTTAGAAATTATCAAATTTTAAGTCTTGAAGTGGAGCTAAACTTGATAGGCCTTAAGAAAACTTATAGGGGAAATTGGACATAAAAATGGGCTTGGTAAAGTGGCTTGGAGGCGCCACTTAAAGCCTCTATAAGTGACGCCACAAGCAGTTAAAAGGGCCTAGGTTCGAATCACAAGGGAAGCAAAAAGGGGGCTTTTATTTTCGGCAAAAAGGGAGAGAGGTGGACGGCATGGGGACTTCTTTTAGAAGGGGATTATCTTTTTAAAATTAATTTTGGGATAAGAGATAAATGTTGGATTAATTTTTATTAATTTGAATAAGGTGATAAAGAGAAGAATAAGGGATTTGATAGGGAAGGATGTAGTGGCGAATGTGGGGCTCTTGTGGTGGTATTTTCGGCCAAGGAGGAGAGCAAGGCCATTATTCATTCTTTTTTCTTCTTCTTACGTGTCTCTGTCGAATTCTCTAGGAAACCTTCTCTTTTCTCTTTTATTTTGCCAAGCCGAAATAACTTTGTGTTCTAGCCGAATCTCCATCATCAACTTTCTCTTCTTCTCATAGTTTCTCAAAAGCCAAAGCGAGTGTTCTTAGCCATAACCGATTGTCCACCTATTGCCTCAATCGAATTCTTTATTTGGTGGCCATAGCCGAATGCTCCTCTACCCTTTTTGGTGTCGATTTGATCATTTAAGCAAGAGCCGAATCTCTACGCTTGAGGAAGGACAATTGATTAAGTGGTAAGGAATCTCTTCTATGTCGAAACACTATTCACTTTCTTTCACTAATCTGTCGAAATCAAGGTATTAATTTCATTAATATTCTTGTCACGAAACTTGGAAGGATCTATCGGGATTTTTGGAGTTTTCGACTACAAGGAGGAAATCATTCGGGATTTGGTAAGCAAGTATGGTTTTAGGCCGAAGGCCATTTTATTGTGTTTAAACGTTAGATTAGATCTAACATATGCCTATAGGAATCTCGACATCACCAAGAGCAAGGATCAATTTCGGGTTTTAGATCCACAAGGTAAGTGAATCTGATATTCGGCCAAGGCCATAAATAGTGATTTAGATATGTTTCTTATTCGTTTAAAAGCCGAAACTAACCAAGTTAAGTGATTTAGCATTGGCCGATTGAAAGGTAGGGATATCACAGAATTTCGGGATTTGATTAGTAATCAAATCGGCAACAAGGTAAGATTTTGGTTGCGATAATCCTTCGGGAATTGACTATATAGCCGAATAGGCTTTTGCTAAAATATTAAGTGTTGGCCGAATGTAGGAACTAAGATCTAGAGCATTAGATCGGGATTCTTCGGGATTTCAGTGAACTCGCTAAGTATACCAGGTGTGTACCCCACACTATCTCTTAATAGATTTATGGTATTATTTTAATGCATGTGTTAATAAGAATGTGAAAGATATGGCTAAGGTACCATGCAATGGTACAAAGTGCTCAGGTACGTTTACCCACTCCTACCATGAGTATAATATGATCTGTTATGGCACATATGTGAAACTATAAGAATGTGAATGAGGAATATGACATGGTTTATGCATATTTGTATGACATGGGGCATATGGGTTATATGGAAAGGGGAAGTGATCTGGTGGTTTATACCACAATATCTGAATGTGGTGACTTCGGTCACATAATCTGAATGTGGTGACTTATGTCACAAAATATATGATCTGGTGGCTATGCCACAAAATTTATAAGGGCGATGAGCACGTCGTCTGCAATGATCGCCTTCGCCGATGATGTGTAGCGGATGGAGGGTCGACTTAGTAGTCCCCACGGTGTGATGGTTGGTACGGGTGATGTGTAGCGGATGGCATCTAGGTTTGGGTTCGGGATTGCATCATTATACTTAATTGCTATTTGTATATGTATGAATTGACATGCCTAAATCGTTGGGACTAAGTGTTGGTGCACACACCGAGTCTGTTTGACTCACCCGTTGTGGGATATCTTTTCAGTGACACTCGGTGATGGACCAGGGTCGGCGGGGAGCTCGATGGTGGCCATGCTCACTCAAAATTTATTTTATCTTGGACTTTCTATTTTCAAGTATTTTGGATTTATTTGGGTTTTCTTTGATGTAATAAGGCCACTAGTATGAAACTGTTTATGCATGCATTTTAATTATTTAGTATGATACGAATTTTATCAATTTAAAGTTTAAGCAACTTTTCTTAAAAATAAATTTTAAATGTTTAGACACCTAAACACAAAGCGATTTTCGAATTAAAGATTAACCCCAAAACAACTCGGTATTTTTATAAAACCACCCCAAATTTTGAAGGTAATAAACATGAAATTGAAACGCTTTACTCGAGGAACATACCAGATCCGTGCAGGCTCGTGGGCGGGTTTGGGGTGTTTCAATACCCCTGATTTGAAAAATTACTAAAATACCCCCGATTTGTAAAATTACTGAAATACCCCCAATTTGCAAAATTATTGAAATACCCCCAATTTGAAAAATTACCAAAATACCCCTAATTTTCAAAATTACTGAAATACCCCCGATTTAAAAAATTACTAAAATACCCCCGATTTGCAAAATTACTGAAATACCCTCGATTTGCAAAATTACTGAAATACCCTTATAGGATAAAATGACTATTTTGCCCTTGTGGGTAAATGACTGACTTAGACTATGAATTTGACTGATTTGATTGTGATCGTATGATTGTGTTTTAACTGACTTGATTGTGGTCGTGTGACTGATATGCTTTTAATATGTGTTTAAATGACTTTACTGAGCATGGCCATTTTGCATACACGTGTAATGATTGAGCATGACATACACGACATATTGCATGGGGTTGGGACATTGATACGGAGGAAGTTCTGATAGGGTCGCACGGGTCGCATGAGAAAACTGTGGACCAACTGACGGCTTAAAGCCGCGTAATCTGATTATGGCTCTGTGCCAACCTAAATATGGCTCTGTGCCATCTTGATTACGGCTTTGTGCCAATCGTATTTACCCGTGGCTAGGGGTGTTCAGTCGGTTAATCGACCCGAAATAACATTAATCGAATTAACCGACCTTTCAAAATTTTTAACCGTTAACCGAACCGAATTTTTTTCAAAAAAATTAATCGAACCGAAATTTTTCGGTTAATTCGGTCCGTTAACCGAATTAACAGAAAAGTATATGTTTTTTATTTTGGGTTGAAAATTAACCGAATTAACCGAATTACCCGAATTAACCAAATTAACTGAATTACCCGAATTACCCGAATTAACCGAATTACCCGAAATGAATCACTACATAATTAAAAAGATTACATAATTTTAGTTTTAATTTTAGAATTTTATTTTTACTTATTAAATTATTTGTAATTTTTATGATTGGGTTGGATTGGGTAATTGGGTTGGGTTGGATATTTGGGTTTGGATTGGGTTTAGGGATTGGGTTTAGGTGAATAGTGGCCCTATTTATATATTATAATTTTATTTATTAATTTTTTCGGTTAAACCGAAAAAATTCGATTAACCGACCGATTTCGAACCGAATTATCCGTTAACCGAAAAATCACAAAATAATTAACCGACCCCCGACCGAAAAAATTCGGTTAACCGACCGATTACGGTTAATCGGTCGGTTAACCAAATTTTTTCGGTTTTACCCGAATTTTGCGCACCCCTACCCGTGGCTATGTGCCTAACATATATATTGATGACTCTGTGTCGATCATAATTACCTGTGGCTGTGTGCCGATTATATTACCGTCGCTGATGGCTATGTGCCAAACTTATTACAGTTACCGATAGCTTTGTGCCATCTAGATTATGGCTCTGTGCCATCCTGATTATGGTTTATAACCATTCTGTTTATGGCTATTCGGGACTTTTCGAGACCCCAATTTGCAAAATTACCAAAATACCCCTGATTTGCAAAATTACCGAAATACCCCTGATTTGAAAATTACCAAAATACCCCCTATTTGCAAAATTACCGAAATACCCTCGATTTGCAAAATTACTGAAATACCCCCATTTTGCAAAATTATTGAAATACCCCCAGTTTGCAAAATTACCAAAATACCCCCGATTTACAAAATTACTGAAATACCCCCGCTTTACAAAATTACCAAAATACCCCCGATTTGTAAAATTATTGAAATACCCCCGATTTGCAAAATTATTGAAATACCCTCGGTTTGCAAAATTACTAAAATACCTCCGATTTGCAAAATTACTAAAATACCCCCGATTTGCAAAATTACTAAAATGCCCCCGATTTGCAAAATTACCAAAATACCCTTATAGGGTAAAATGACTATTTTTCCCTTGTGGGTAAATGACTGACTTAGACTATGAATTTGACTGATTTGACTGTGATCGTATGACTGTGTTTTAACTGACTTAATTGTGGTCGTGTGACTGATATGCTTTTAATATGTGTTTAAATGACTTTACTGAGCATGGTCATTTTGCATACACGTGTAATGATTGAGCATGACATACACGACATATTACATGGGGTTGGAACATTGATACGAAAGAAATTCTGATAGGGTCGCACGGGTCGCATGAGACGCATCGTGGATCGATATTGATGATCCGTTAAGGTCGCACGGGTCGCATGAGACGCATCGTGGATGACGGATGGCTTAAAGCGCGTAATCGATTATGGCTCTGTGCCAACCTAAATATGGCTCGTGCCATCTTAATTATGGCTTTTGCCAATCGTATTTACCCGTGGCTATGTACCGACATATATATTGATGACTCGTGTCGATCATAATTACCGTGGTCGTGCCGATTATATTACCGTCGTCGATGGCTATGTGCCAAACTTATTACGATTACCGATAGCTTTGTGCCATCCTAATTATGGCTCCGTGCCATCTCGATTATGGTTTATAACCATTACATTTTATGGCTTTTAGCCGTTTCGTCCACTGTACGAGCCGTTTTGTTGACTTAGTGCCGCAACCGATGCTAAGCTTGGTGTGTTGGCTGGGTGGGTCGATTTTATCCCCACGTAAGTGTAGGGTTGGTACGGGTGGTGTGTTGGCTGGATCGGGGTGGGATGCATCCTCCTCTTTGTTGCATATCGGTTATGAGATCTCATCCTTTCGTCATTGGGCTTAGGCCCACATGTTCTGTTATTGGTTTGGGCTAGGCCCAATTGATTCTGTATGGTCGTGACCCAAATGATATTGTAGTGGGCTTTGGCCCACGTATGCTCTGAAGTGGTATCTTATTATTGTTAAAGGGCTTTGGCCTAGACTGTTTTAGTTTCTATTTCTGTATACTAACTGTTACTCTAGTAAGGGGATTACACACTGAGTTTTCGTAAACTCACCCCGTTCTTAACTGTGCAGGTAATCCCCAGCGTTAGGAGGATCGGTGCTGCGAGGGACTCAGAGGTGACCACACGACTGCAACTGTTATGCTTTGGACTTTATATATGTTTTAAATTTTGTTTTGGGTTTTAATTTATGTAATAAGGCCTCTCTAGATTTAATTCTGAATTTGGGATTTTGTTACGTTTTATATCTATTAGATGTAGACGAGTTTTCAACCCAATTACTGTTTTTTTAAAAACATACGTTTTAAACTTCTTTACCTTAAATTAGCTTCCGCAACTAAAAGAGATTTTTAACAAAGTTAATAATGTTCAATGAACCACGTTTTGAAATTGAACGAACACAAACTGAGACTTTAGTTTTTAGATATTCAGGAGGGTTTTCAATGAAAACATGGTTTTCGAAAAACACTTCAATGTGACACGCCAGATTTGGGCCTAACTTCTGGGCTAGGTTTGGGGTGTTACAATCGCACTTAGCCCATCAACAAGAATATTTATGGTGGTTTCGCACATAACCCACCAAATGATAGTATAAACGATGGTATTGCACTCAGCCCATCGTGAATAAGTATTAAGATGGTATCACACACAGCCCACCAAAAGAATAATTACAGATATTTTTTCGCACTTACATATCTATTCCGAGGTTCATACGAAAATTACTCACTATCTATCAATTTCCATCATATATGATCTCATTCATACAATGCACCAATAAGTAGCAACATATGTATTAAAGACGTACCGTTTACACATAAACTTGCCTCGGTGCAAAATGTTTTAAAACGACGGCTTAATCCGTAACCTTGCCCTTTCCCCGGTCAAGGTTGTTTCCGCGCTCTTCTTGATCTATAATAATGAAATTCACTCATTGAATCACTTTATAATGTATGATACACCAAAATTTCTACTTAGGTAAAAATGACCATTTTGCCCTTATACTTTGGCAAAATTACGATTTTGCCCCTAGGCTCGTAAATCATTTTTCATCACATTTTCTCATTAAGCAAGCCTAGCTGAAAATTTACTCCTCTTACAAAAACTCACAGAATCAATTATTTCATGCATTTATTACACAATTACTACCTTTACAAATAAGTCTTATTGAGGTGTTTTCATGATAACACCCTTCACAAAAGTTGTTTCTTAACTCAGTAACATTCATTTTCTTCCATAAAAACTCAGAAAACAACATGAACACTCTCATGGCAAGTCCCCAAACTTTCAATCATATTGCAAATTAGTCCCCTCATTAGCTAGCTTAAGCTTTAGGGATTCCAAAAGTACAAAAATTATCAAGAAAGACTCCTTGTAATATCCCGAATTAATGGGCTTATGTGTTTAATGTGTAGACATGTTTAATGTGTTAATTTCAGAATTAAAGGTCCAGATTGGGCTCAAGGATTGGGCCGAGGCTTTGACTAAACATTCTGTTTAGACACTCTAGGGCTTAAAATATAGTAGTTATTGTTTAAGTTAGCAAATCGGGCTTGTGGCCTGGCCACAAGAGGGCGCTTGAGAAAGGGGGAGCTTTAAGTGACGTTTTGGGCAGGTGAGGAGGCCCAAGTGTGGCCGCATGGGGCCCAAGAAATTGGGCCAATTTTGGCACTTAAAATGGAGCAAAGGAGGGGACGGCAACAAGGCTGAAATTTAGGGACTTTTAATGTTTTATTTAAGTGGATAATGAGCAGAAAAAAGGGAAGGAGTGGTGTGATGTAGGACTCTTTTGGATGTGAGTTCTGATAAGGATAAGGGAAAAAGATGAGAGCTATCCTTTGGGTTGCAGAGTTGGCCGAAAATGAAACACAAAAGAGGGGGGAGAATCGGTTTAGTATGGCAAGGGGTGTGCCGAAAGTTTGAAGGCCATCTCATTTGTTTTCTTTTCTCATCTTTTCTCTTCCAAAAGCTGAAAATCACCACCTCTCTCACCCTTTCTTTTCTTCTTTGAAATCCCCCCTAGACGAATCTTCTGATCCCCATTGTTATTCTTCTTCCATTCACTAAAAGCCGAAACTACGCTCTTGTTTGGTTCTTGTAGCCGAAAACGCATCAGTATCTCTCTTGTTCATCTTTCTGAGATTTTCTTAAAAGTCGAAATCCCTAGATCTCATCTCCTGTGATTGCTGAATTTCCTCTGTGGTGTCTGCTTGTGTCGAATCTTGAAGGAGCGAAGGTAAGTGTCGATTCGCGTGATTCAATCTTTTCCGGTTTTTAGAGACCCTAATGGGATGGCTATATGGAGACCGATCTTGTTTTTTTTTCTTTCTTTCGCGGTATTCCGAGATTTGAAGGAGATCCAATCGCCTAAGGTTTTAAATCAGTAGCACTCGAATCACCCTACTTCAGGGGTCTAATCGGTATAGGGGAAACCTCAACCTCGCGTTCTTTTGGCTTTTGAGCAAAGTTGTAGACAAAGGGTAGTAGATCCGATTAGCGAGGGTATCGACATAGAGGGTAGTCCTACGTATTTATCAAGTGTGTAACACACATCATTTAGATTGCCTGATTAGTATGCATATAAACCTGTTACATTCTGTTAAATGCCGAAATATTGGCATGGCTGTTGAAAACCCATGGTGGGTAAAGGCGAATCACCAGGTTAATGATTTCTGTTATTCTTAATTGAATGTCTCCGTTAACATGATATGATATGTATGCCAATTTCTATGTTGCACGGGGTTGGGTGATTGATAAAAGGGGAAGCGTTATGTTCTGGTGGCTCTGCCACTATCTGTTGTAGTGGCTCTGCCACGATCTGTTCTGGTGACTATGTTACAAATCTGACGATGAGCAGCTAACTGCTGCATGACTACCATCGATGGTGTGTAGCGGCGTGGGTTGATTGTAGAAATCCCCAATGGTGTGATTGGCAGGTAAAGGGTGGTGTGTAGCGGATGGATCTAGGATTGGGATGGGCTTTGCATAATTCCTGTTGTATGATATTCTGTTATTCTGTTCTATGGGCTAAGGCCCAATCTGATGGTGCATGCTCGTGACTCACCCTGTTGTTTAACATTTTTCAGGTAACACCTAGTGCATAGGACCGTGCTGGAGAGGAGCGCAAGGTGGCCATGCATGGATTCATTTTGATTCAATAAAAGATGTTGATTTTATTATTTTTCCTTAGTATTTTCAATTTATCTGGTTTTATACTTTATTGTAATAAGGCCACTGGCTACTGTTTATTGGTTTTATGCATCGGTTTTCGGGTTTCCATACATTTAGACTTTATGATCAATTGAAATTAAGGCATGTGTTTAAATACTAGAACTCAGAGGCAAATTTTTGGTTTTATTCATTAAGGCATTAATTAAAATTTATTTCTTTTACTTAATTTTCAAATTATTAAGTTTTCCCGATAAACGTTTAAACTATGTTTTTAAATAAAAAATAATAATAGGTGCGACAAGTTTTCCTAAAATCTTCTTAATGATATGCCGGATCTGGTCGGGGTGTTTGGGCCGGGTTTGGGGTGTTACAAATTGGTATCAGAGCCAGGTTCAAAACTCAGCTTTGGGGTTTGGGCTCAAAACATTTTCTAAAGATAGGTTTTGGAAACATGCATGTTTATTAATAATACAGGATGGTTTTCTCGGCATGGCACCTGCGTCTCTAGCCCAAGTCCGCCAGGTAAGTATTCAGAACTCACTGTGTGTTATATATGTATGTGGGCTTGATGGGCTTTAAGGGACGTAGATTATTCTAGTTAGAGCTTGATGGACCTTAGGCCTAGTTAAACAACTCTTCAATTTCATAAGACTTAATCCAACCGAACAAACCTGTAAACAAGTCACAAGACTAGGGTGTGGCAACAGGCATACGCATGTCTAGGATTGGATTCAGGGAGAGCTTGGTACTTAAGCAGTCCTAGTGACTCACCTCTTCTTTCCTGGAATCCTACCTGGTGCATAGTGACTGTTCACCCTAGCCACGAGGATTTGTTGTCAGGCCAAAATCTATAACTAAAACCCGAAAGGGATCAGCCACCTTATTTTCACAAAATTACTAAAATGTCCTAGTTTTGTAAAAATTTACCAAAACGCCCTTGGTTTGAAAAATAACCAAAACGCCATTGATTTGAAAAGAAAATTACCAAAACGCCCTTGGTTTGGAAATTAACAAAATTTGCAAAATTACCGAAATACCCCTAGTTTACAAAATTTCTGAAATACCCTCAGTTTACCAAATTATCAAAAATACCCCTACTTCACGAAATTACCAAAATACCCTTATTTTGAAAACTACCAAGATACCCATGATTTGCAAGTATACCCCCAGATTTACAGAAATACCCCGATTTACAAAGTCAACGAATTTTTAAAAATATATATATCCCTTTATTTCAAAAATCCCCTAAGATACTTTATTACAAAGAAACCTTGTAGGATGAAATTACGGGAAAACCCCTGGGTAGTAAAATGACAAAAATACCCTATGTGTTGAATGTGGGTTCGTGGATTTTGTCTGTATGTTGATGTGTGATGGTTGGATGTATGTGGTTCCTAGAAATAGGAGACAAACTTGAGATCTGAAACTTGTGGATGTGATTTGAATTCGAAAGAACTACTCTTAAACCATTGTTCATAAGACTGTTCGTGGTTAATCAGTGGAAAGAACTAATAATTCATAAAATTTCTAATCAGATAAACGCGAATCGGTAGAATGAGTACAAAGGGTCGTGGACGTCTGCCGCGAGGTCGTGGTAGGGGTAGGATGATCGTGTCGTCGAGCAGTGAGGGTCCGCCACGGTCGAAACGAGATGCCGGATATGCCGATCGTGGAGGGAGAATTACGGGACCAGGCGCCTGGAGATGATGTAGTATCTCAGGCGATGTTGCGGGTCCTCGAAAGAGTTCTTTGGGGCGAGCACGCAGGTTCGGGGAGCTCGTAAATGCGTGTCGAAACGACTCCGAGCCAATGGAGCGAGAGATGTTTAGGGGTGTTTTCGGCGTAGCCCCTAATCTGGTGAGTATTGGTTTACGTGCAAGTGAGCGTATAATAGATGACCTTGACTTGCTTGTAGAGGAGAAGTTGAAGGGGTCGTGGTCTTCTTCGAGATGAGGCTTATCGGTGGTGGCTCACGGTAAAGGAGGGAGCTCGCCAGAGACCAGATTGGTGGGATTTCTTTAAGGAGTCATTTTAGGGAAAGTACATTGGGGCCAGCTATGTGGATGCACAGAGGAAGGCATTCCTGAACTTGGTACAGGGAAGTAAGTCTGTATCTGAATACGAGGCGGAGTTTCTGTGGTTGAGCCGTTACGCTCGAGGGATTGTAGCGACTGACTATGAGCGCTGTGTACGGTTCGAAGATGGACTAAGGGATGAGTTGAGGGTGTTGGTAGCACCGCAGTGAGAAAGGGACTTTGCGGTCCTGGTCGAGAAAGCTAAAATATCTGAAGAGGTGAAGCGGTGAAGCGGACTGAAAAGCAAAATAAGGATAAAGATCGAAACAGGAATAAGAGGAATTTTGGGACGTCGGGATCATCTGGGAATTTTCAGAAAATGCCTAGGTCTGATGGGCCAGCTCGTGCTCCGACGGGTCAGAATCGATCATGTCCTTCGTGTGGGAAGATGCATTATGGAGAGTGCAGGAGGAGAACTGGTGGATGCTTCGGTGTGGGTCTCTCGGACTATATGGTGAAAGATCGCCCACAGTGTGGATCGTGTGCACCGGTGGGACGAGATTCCGATCAGGTTAGGAGGGGTGGTCAGCCATTACCAAGGGGTCGTGGCCCAGTCAGAGGAGTAAATGGGTTTGGTCGGGGTCGTGGAGCACCTGGTAGGGGTGCAGGCAATGTAGACGCGAGACAGCCGGGTCTGGTTTATGCAGCTCACCGACGGGAGGATGGTGACGCACCGGACGTCATAATCGGTACGTTTCTTATAGCTGATAATCCATTTCTTTCTTTGATTGATATTGGATCAACCCACTCTTACGTTGCATGCTCGATATCTGAGACCCTAAGTATAGACTCTGAAACAACTTCTAGGAAGATGACTGTGATTAGTCCTTTAGGACAATCTAGGGTAGTGTACAAACTGTTTAGGAACGTACCTTTAGAGACGCAAGGGGTAGTGTTCCCGGCAGACTTAATGGAATTACCGTTTGGAGAGTTTGATCTTATCTTAGGAATGGATTGGTTGACGAAACATCGTGCTAAGTTGGATTGTGAGACTAAGCGCATGGTGTTGAGTACCCTGGAAGGCGGGGAGGTGGTTATGTTAGGAGAAAGAAGGAATTACTTGTCAAACGTAGTGTCCGCATTAAAAGCTATTAAGATTATTCGGAAGGGATGTAACGCGTTTCTAGCTTTTATCAGTGCTTTGGTTGCTAAGGAGGTGACTGTCGATGAGGTTCGAACAGTCAAAGATTTCGCAGATGTCTTTCCGGAAGAATTGCCCAGATTACCCCGGATCGCGAAGTGGAGTTTGGAATAGAGCTACTTCCGGGTACGGCTCCGGTGTCTATTGCTCCGTATAGAATGGCGCCGAAGGAGTTGGTGGAACTCAAAGCTCAGATCCAGGAACTGTTGGATCGTGGTTTTATCCGACTGAGTGTGTCTCCGTGGGGAGCCCCGGTCCTATTTGTGAAGAAGAAGGACGGATCCATGCGTATGTGCGTGGACTACCGTCAACTAAATAAGTTGACTGTTAAGAACAAGTACCCACTACCAAGAATCGACGACCTGTTCGATCAACTCAAAGGAGCTTCGGTTTTTTCTAAGATTGACTTAAGGTTGGGATATCATCAGTTAAGGGTAAAGGAATGAGACGTTCATAAGACGGCGTTTCGGACTCGGTACGGTCATTATGAGTTCTTGGTGATGCCGTTCGGGTTAACGAATGCACCAGCAACATTTATGGATATGATGAATCGGGTGTTTTAGCCATACCTTGATCGGTTCGTGGTGGTGTTCATCGACGATATCCTGGTTTACTCCAAGTTCGAGGAGGAGCATGATGCACATCTTCGTGTGGTGTTACAAATTCTGAGGGAGAAGCAGTTGTACGCAAAGTTTAGTAAGTGTGAGTTCTGGCTAAAGGAAGTGACTTTCTTGGGGCATGTAGTTTCCGCAGAGGGAATTAGGGTGGACCCTCGGAAGATAGAAGCCGTATTGGATTGGAAACCGCCGAAGTCTGTGGCAGAGATTCGAAGTTTCTTGGGATTGGCCGAGTATTACAGAAGGTTCGTTGAGGGGTTCTTAGTAATAGCGGCACCCTTAACTAAGTTGTTGAGGAAGGGAGCACCGTTTGTATGGACCGACAAACAGTAGGAGAGCTTTGAGAAGCTGAAGAGAATCTTGACGGAAGTGCCAGTGTTAATTCAGCCAGAGGCGGGAAAAGAATTTACCATCTACTGTGATGCGTCACACACAGGTTTAGGATGTGTGTTGATGCAAGATGGAAAAGTTGTTGCATATGCGTCTCGACAGTTGAGACCGCATGAATTGAACTACCCTATGCACGATTTAGAATTGGCGGTGGTAGTGTTCGCTCTGAAGATTTGGAGGCACTACCTGTATAGGGAGAAGTCGGTTATTTACACGGACCATAAGAGCCTGAAGTATCTCCTTACCCAGAAGGAGTTGAATCTGAGGCAACGTAGGTGGATTGAGCTCTTGAAGGACTATGATTGCTCAATCGAATATCATCCGGGTAAGGCTAACGTGGTGGCGGATGCGCTGAGTAGGAAGGCGATAGCAGATTTGAGGGCGATGTTTGCTCATCTTAGTCTGTATGAGGATGGAAGTTTGGTAGCTGAACTCCAAGTAAGACCTATGTGGACAAGTCAGATCAAAGAGAAGCAGCTTCTAGACGATGTCTTGAGTGCTCGACTCCGGCAAGTGCAAAGTGGTGAAAAAGAGGACTATAGTTTGAATGGTGATGGGGTTCTGTGTTTTCGTGAGAGAATTTGTATGCCAAAGGATGTTGAGTTAAGGCAGATGATTCTGCGGGAGGCGCATAGTAGCCCATACGCTATGCATCCTGGAGGGGTGAAGATGTATCGAGATTTGCGAGAGCAATTCTGGTGGCCAGGTCTGAAGCGAGAGGTAACAGAATTCGTGGGTAAATGTTTGACGTGTCAGCAGGTGAAGGCGGAACACCAGTTGCCCTCGGGGTTGTTGCAGCCGGTGAAAATTCCGCAGTGGAAATGGGAAAGAATCACAATGGATTTTGTTAGTGGGTTACCTCTTACGCCCACTAAGAAGGATTCGGTTTGGGTGATTGTTGATCGGCTGACGAAGTCTGCTCACTTCATACCGGTTCGTGTTGACTATTCTCTGCAAAGGTTGGCTAAGCTGTACGTGGCTGTGGTTGTGAGACTACATGGTGTACCTGTGTCGATCATATCGGATAGAGACCCTAGGTTCACGTCACGATTCTGGAAGGCTCTGCATCAGGCAATGGGAACAAGGTTAGACTTTAGTACCGCTTTCCATCCGCAGACTGATGGTCAGTCTGAGGGGGTAATTCAGATTTTGGAGGATATGTTAAGAGGTTGCATCATTGATTTCAGGGGTAGTTGGGAAGAGTATTTACCTCTGGCAGAATTCGCATACAATAACAGCTACCAATCTAGTATTCAGATGGCGCCCTATGAGGCGTTATACGGACGGAGGTGTCGTACTCCTACTTGTTGGACAGAGTTGGGTGAACGTCAGGTGTTAGGTTCAGAACTAGTCTCGGAGACGGAAGAAAAAGTTAGGTTAATTCGGGCTCGGTTGAAGGAAGCGTCTGATCGGCAGAAATCTTATGCGGATCTAAAACGTAAGGAGTTGGAATTTGCAGTGGGAGATCAAGTCTTTTGGAAAGTGTCGCCGTGGAAAAAAGTGATGAGGTTTAGATGTAAGGGCAAGCTAAGTCCCCGGTTTATTGGACCTTATCGGGTGCTAGAACGTGTGGGCCCAATGGCGTATCGATTGGAGTTGCCTTCAGAGTTAGAGCAGATACATGACGTGTTTCATGCCTCGATCCTAAGACGTTACCGTTCCGATCCATCGCACATTGTGCCGGTGGAAGAGATTGAAGTAAGGCCAGACTTGTCTTTTGAGGAGGAGCCAGTGCAAATCTTGGAGCGAGACGTAAAAGTGCTGAGAAGGAAGTCCGTCCCATTGGTCAAGGTTTTGTGGCGAAACCATGGTGTAGAGGAAGCGACATGGGAACCAGAGGATGTTATGCGACAACAGTATCCCCATCTCTTCTGATCAGGTAAATTTCGAAGCCGAAATTTATTTTAAGGGGGGTAGAACTGTAATATCCCGAATTAATGGGCTTATGCGTTTAATGTGTAGACATGTTTAATGTGTTAATTTGAGAATTAGAGGTCCAGATTGGGCTCAAGGATTGGGCCGAGGCTTTGACTAAACATTCTGTTTAGACACTCTAGGGCTTAAAATATAGTAGTTATTGTTTAAGTTAGCAAATCGGGCTTGTGGCCAGTCACAAGGGGTGAAGAAAAGGGGGGAGCTTTAAGTGACGTTTTGGGCAGGTGAGGAGGCCCAGGTGTGGCCACATGGGGCCCAAGAAATTGGGCCAATTTCGGCACTTAAAATGGAGCAAGGGAGGGGACGACAACAAGGCTAAAATTTAGGGACTTTTAATGTTTTATTTAAGTGGATAATGAGCAGAAAAAAGGGAAGGAGTGGTGTGATGTAGGACTCTTTTGGATGTGAGTTCTGATAAGGATAAGGGAAAAAGATGAGAGCTATCCTTTGGGTTGCAGAGTTGGCCGAAAATCAAACACAAGAGAGGGGGGATAATCGGTTTAGTATGGCAAGGGGTGTGCCGAAAGTTTGAAGGCCATCTCATTTGTTTTCTTTTCTCATCTTTTCTCTTCCAAAAGCCGAAAATCACCACCTCCCTCACCCTTTCTTTTCTTCTTTGAAATTCTACCCTAGCCGAATCTTCTGATCCGCATTGTTATTCTTCTTCCATTCACTAAAAGCCGAAACTACTCTCTTGTTTGGTTCTTGTAGCTGAAAACGCATCAGTATCTCTCTTGTTCATCTTTCTGGGATTTTCTTAAAAGTCAAAATCCCTAGATCTCATCTCCTGTGATTGCTGAATTTCCTCTGTGGTGTCTGCTTGTGCCGAATCTTGAAGGAAACTGAAGGTAAGTGTCGATTCGCGTGATTCAATCTTTTCCCGATTTTTAGATACCCTAGCTGAATGGCTATATGGAGACTGATCTTGTGTTTTTTCTTTCTTTCGCGGCATTCCGGGATTTGAAGGAGATCCAATCGCCTAAGGTTTTAAATCAGTAGCGCTCGAATCACCCTACTTCAGGGGTCTAATCGGTATAAGGGAAACCTCAACCTCGCGTTCTTCCGGCTTTTGAGCAAAGTTGTAGACAAAGGGTAGTAGATCCGATTAGCGAGGGTATCGACATAGAGGGTAGTCCTACGTATTTATCAGGTGTGTAACATTCTCACATCATTTAGATTGCCTGATTAGTATGTATATAAACCTGTTACATTCTGTTAAATGCCGAAATATTGGCATGGCTGTTGAAAACCCGTGGTGGGTAAAGGCGAATCACCAGGTTAGTGATTTCTGTCATTCTTAATTGAATATCTCCATTAACATGATATGATATGTATGCCGATTTCTATGTTGCACGGGGTTGGGTGATTGATAAAAGGGGAAGTGTTCTGTTCTGGTGGCTCTGCCACGATCTGTCAGAGTGGCTCGCCACGATCCATTCGTGACTATGTCACCGTCGACGATGAGCGACTAATCGCAGCATGACCGCCATCGATGGTGTGTAGCGGCGTGGGTTGATTGTAGAAATCCCCAATGGTGTGATTGGCAGGTAAAGGGTGGTGTGTAGCGGATGGATCTAGGATTGGGATGGGCTTTGCATAATTCCTGTTGTATGATATTCTGTTATTCTATTCTGTGGGCTAAGGCCCAATCTGATGGTGCATGAGGGTTGCACACTGAGTCTCGTGACTCACCCCGTTGTTTAACATTTTTCAGGTAACACCTAGTGCATAGGGACCGGCTGGAGAGGAGCGCAAGGTGGCCATGCATGGATTCATTTTGATTCATTAAAAGATGTTGATTTTATTATTTTCCTTAGTATTTTCAATTTATCTCGGTTTTATATTTTATTGTAATAAGGCCATCTGCTCATTGTTTATTGGTTTTATGCTTCGATTTTTGGGTTTCCATACATTTAGACTTTATGATCAATTGAAATTAAGGCATGTGTTTAAATACTAGAACTCAGATGCAAAATTTCGGTTTTATTCATTAAGGCATTAATTAAAATTTATTTCTTTTACTTAATTTTCAAATTATTAAGTTTTCCCGATAAACGTTTAAACTATGTTTTTAAATAAATAATAATAATAGGTGCGACAAGTTTTCCTAAAATCTTCTTAGTGACATGCCGGATCCGGTCAGGGTGTTTGGGCCGGGTTTGGGGTGTTACACCCCTAGAATCACTTACTTGCAAGAGATTTGTTTTGCTGAAAATTTGAACTCCAAGAACCCTTATTTCCTCTTTAATTTTCGGTGGTAGAAGAAGAATGAATAGTAAAAGATGATATCTTTCTCCTTTGTCTTATTTTATTCATTTTTTTGTCACCTAATTCCACCAAATTTGACCAAAATTTAATGCTCTTGTCTCCTTAGTCTATATGGCCGGCCAACACACCCTTAATGGCCTAATTTCACTTTAAGGACCTCCAATTTAATATTCTATGGCTATTAGACACCTCTACCTTGCAAAATAGAACTTTCGCACTTTATGCGATTTAGTCCTTTTTCACAATTAAGCATGCAATTGCTAAAATTAATGCACCAAAATTTTCATACATCCATATAATTATGCTATAATACATAAAATAATGTCAAAATAATTTTCTTCAACCTCGAATTAGTGGTCCCGAAACCACTGTTCCGACTAGCCCCAAAATCGGGCTTTTACATGCTCAGGATTTAGGTTTACCACACTACAAATGTCATAAATAAATAAATCCATAAATGAATTCAAGATCTATACTTCTTGGGTCCAGCCCAATGTACTGTTAGTCTAGCCAATCATATCTATGTCTTTATCTTCTGGAAGTCATCCGCTTTGATGCCCAAGACAAAACATCCATGCAATTGGACTTGATAGACGACTTATTAGTCTTTCAATCGGTTTGCTCATTTCTTATTAGACTTAAGACATGTTTAGGTTCTTCAACTAATATAAGTTATCTTTTCGTATTACGATCCGACCACGTAATACTACTTAGTATTAGTTTAAACATTAGACAACCAATGAGAAACATTTGCTTCCATTTTGCTTTGCGTGCAAAAATCATATGAGGACAATCATAAAAAGTATATTAATGTAATCAATAAATTTGGTTTATTATTTTACCTGTTTGAAAAAATTAAAAGTTTACAAACAAATATACAACACTTAGGGCGTCAGATCCAACAGGTGATTCACACAAAGATAATGTGTTGATAACAACTCGAAAGGGAGGTTGAGCAAGATAGGAACATGAGAGTAGAGGTTGAAGAAGAAGATCCTCCTTAAGACTGAGAAGGGGTATTTGTATACGAGATTCATCACGCTCATTAACAATAGGTCTTGAAAAGACTCATACTAGTCTTGTCATGGGCAGCCTTCTAACGAACATTATATCCCTCTTAGGCAAGCACTGATGTAACTGATAGCTTTGGAAATCTAGTTTCTATTACACTAATGTGGACTTCATGAGGCCCCACGTAGGCTCTACGTGTGCTTCATGCAAGAAAGAAGTTTGTAATAGCCTGTTTTTAATGGTGTCAAAAATAGTGGTTACGGGACCACAATTCTGACAAGTGAGTTAGTATTTTATTATTTATTATTTATAGTATTATCATAAGGTCTTATTAAAATTTGGTTAGAAAATTTTGACGTTTAGATAGTTAATTAAGTAAAAAGGACTAAATCATAAAAATTGCAAAAGTTAGTTCTTATTAGTTAAATGTGTTAATTTAATAAAGAAACATGATTGGAAGGCCTTATTGGGTAATTATACCCCTAGTTGTGATCATTGATGGTTTTGGTGTTTCATAATATGAAATTTGATAAATTGTTGAAGGGTAAACTTGTAATTTACTAAATAATTATAATTAAAAAAACAAATGATGGAAAGCCATCATCTTTTTCATTTTTCACCTAGCCAAAACCGAATTCTCCATTGTTCTCATAGGAAGCTTTGATCAAAGGTTATTTCTTATGATGGTATGTAATTTTTACCCGTTTTTAGTGATTTTTATGTTTTTGAGATCGTTGTAGCTTAATCTAACTAACCCGAGGGTTAATTTGTAAAGTTGTTAAATGTTATAGATTATGCCATTGATAAACTGTAAAAGTAACATATTTTAATCCAACATTTAGCATACTTTTGGATGATTTATCCCTTGATTTACGTAAAAAGGTGCTCTTAATCCTTTCTTTTCATGTTTTATACTCAGGAAAGCACCGGAGGATGGAAAGAATGAGAAACGGGCTCAAAATGGACCAAATTGGGCCAAAGTGAAAATCGACACGGCCTGGACTTGAGCCAACACGGCCGTGTCTCCTTGATAGACTGGAACACGGCCTGATCACGATTTACACGGACGTGTCACCTTATTAAAAGTTTGAACACGGCCTAAAGACGATTCACACGGGCGTGTGCCATGGCCGTGTCCCTGTCGTGGAGAAGAGCAATTTCACTCGAAAAAGGATACTTAGGGGCAAAGAAACCTATTTCAAAAGCCTATATAAACACCCTAAGTATAACCTAGAAGAAGGCGGTGAGCTAGGCCAAGGAGCCGAGCCGAAAAGGTCAGATTTGTGGGAAACACTCGAAGATAGCCAGTTGGTCCATCTCAAGAAGCCAGAATTCTACTCAAGACGGCGGATCTCTCCTTCAATTCCTTCAGGGGGTTTTAGGGATTTCTTATGTTTTGTTTTATCTTTTCTTCTGAGATGTTTTCTTTTATTATTATGAACTAAACCCTTCAGATACCTGAAGGGGATGAAACTTATATGAATCTTGTTATCGTTTGCTGAACTATATGATAAATACTTGATTTGTTCTTAACTATGTGTTCTTAATTCTTGTGTTGATATTTCCGGGATATTGATTCAAGTTTGATGTGCTTAGGTGGAGGCTTAAAAGTCCCTGCTTAAGAGTAGATCTAGCATAATTAAGCGGAGTTGATCGCGCGCCTAGAGATAGGGTGACGAGATTTTGCCGGATTAGGGTGAAACCTAATATGGGAGTCCATAGATCAAGTTAATGCAATTCTAGGGGTTTTAATTAGAAAGAGATTTCAATTAATCAACCTAGGGTTAGACGTTATTCGCTTCGAGAGAGGGTTTAATATACATTAGGGAGTCTTACGGATCAAGTCAAGTGAATAAATCATCTGGTTCAGAGTTAGATAACAAGTGAAGTCTAGGTGGATTCTTCCTAAGGGTATCGTCTTAATCAACTGAGTTTTTCCAACAGTATTTCCCCAATTCATTCTTTTTGTCTTTGCGTCTTTAGCTTAGTAGTTAGTTAAATTTAGATTAAATAACAACTTCACTTATTTTAGGCTAGATAATAAAAAGAAAGTTAGTATTAGTACTTTTGGTTCCTTTGGGTTCTACAATCCGGTTTTTCCTAAGCTATACTACTGTTCGATAGGTGCACTTGCCTCAATTGTTGTTATAGTTAGTTCTAGGTTCGATCATTATAAATTTAAAACTCTGAAATCAACGATCAAGTTTTTGGCGCCGTTGCCGGGGAACTAAAATATTAAGAAAGCTCTATTTTTATTACTTTAGCCATTATTTTCTGCAATTTACTTTTATTTTTGTTTTTGTTTTGTTTTGTTTTTAACTTTGCTAAATTTTCTTTCTTTCTTTTCCTTGGAGGTACCTCTAGTTTGTGACTAGAAGGAACCCGAGAGGACCACTAGTATACGACATGTGATATTGAAGCTACCACTCGCAGAATCGCAGAGAAATTGGCGAGCCCTAAATTACATAAAAAAGAGAGAAGGGATCCAATCCTACTGAAGGGATGGACGAGAATAATCCACCACCACAAGATGTGGCGAGAAAATAATGCTCCACGTACTATGTATGATTATGCTAAACCTCATTTAAACAGAGCGAGAATCAAGTATTGTTAGGCTTCGCTATAATTGCTAATAATTTTGAATTAAAGCCTAACACTATACAAATGATTCAACAATTTGTTCAATTTGATGGTTTACAGGACGAAGACCCAAATACTCATATAGCTAATTTTTTAGAGTTCTGTGATACCTTCAAAATAAATGGCGTTTCTGATGATGTCATCCGTCTTCGGTTATTTCCCTTTTCATTAAGGAATAAAGCCAAACAATGGTTAAACTCTTTACCACGAGGGTCAATCACTACATGGGATCAAATGACCGAAAATTTTTTATTAAAATATTTCCCACCGGCCAAAACGGCCAAATTACGGAATGATATCTCTTCTTTTGTGCAGATGGATTTTTGTAACACCCCAAACCCGGCCCAAACACCACGACCGGATCTGGTATGTCACTAAGAAAATTTTGGAAGAACATGTCGTATTTTCAGAATAATATTTTTTTCTAAAGTTTATCTTCTTATTCGAGAGAAATTTAATAGTTGATAGTTTAAATAAAATATGCCTTTATAAATTAAAAACCCAAATTTAAATAGATACATTAGTTCAATAAGAATTTAAATAACTAAAAGTAATTAAAGCCCAAAATAAAACAAAATATAAACTAGTGGCCCATAGCCTTATTACAACGAGATTTAAAATCCATTAATTAAAAATATAAAGTATTAACTTGAGACTTTTCTTTGGATCCAGTTGGTCTTTTGCATGGCCACCTTGCGCCTCTCTCTCGGCCTGGTCCAAGCACTAGGTATCACTGAAAGGTTAATTAATAGGGTGAGTCGTGAGACTCGGTGTGCAACCCTCATGCACCACTAGATTTTGGCCTTAGGCCCATAAAACAGATTAATAATTCCATTTATAAAAAAAATAACAAATAATATGCAAGGCCCAACCCATTTTCCTAGGTTTCCATCCGTTACACGCCCCCGTACCAGCCATTCACATCATTGGGGATTTCTACAATCGACCCACACCGCTACACGCCAAGATGGTAGTCATCGCTTGCTCATCAACATATTATGGCCGAAGCCCTTATAATGAGATCACGGCATTAGCCGCTACAACATATAATGAGATCACGGTATAAACCGCTACACATATAACGTATAACTTCCTCCTTTCATCAACCCAACCCATGCAAATCATAAAATCAATATGCTTTTATCATATAAAGTCAAACATTCACTGATCTGGTGATTTGCTTCACCCTTTTCGGGTTTCCAACATTAAACCGAGATATCGGTATTTATCACAACATATAAACTTATGAGCATACATTAATAATCAGATCTAGATGGTGGGGAAGTATTACACACGATATCGCGAAATCCAGTATTCTTAGTCGATGTCCTTGCTATCCGGATCTATTATCCTCAATGTAAAGCCTTGCTCAAAAAAGAAAAAAAACACACAAAGATTTAGCCCCTTCAACAATCGGCCAAGGTTAATAAATCCCAAATTACACGTTAAAACTAATAGATCCCTTACCTTGAAATCCCGAAAGTAACACGATTCTATAACTTAGAGATCTATGCGATTGACTCCACTAAAGTTCCTTGATTTTTGGCACAAGTAGGCACCACGAAGTAATTCGGCAATCACAGGAGATGAGATCTAGGGATTTCGGCTTTTAGGAAAATCCAGAAAAAGTATGAACAAGAGAAGGCTGATGTGTCTTTGGCTTTTAAAATACTTGAGTGAGGAGTTTTGGTTTCGACAGAGGAAAGAGAAGAAGAAAAGAAAACAAGGAAGAGACTTGAAGATTTCGGCTAGGAAGAAAAAGAATGGAAAGAGTTTGGCTTTTGAATCAAAGTGAAGATGAGGGAATAGGCTTAGAAATTTCGGCTTTTGCAGAGAATGAAGAAGAAGATGGAACTTTAGGAGTTTTTGGCTTTTACTTAGAGAAGAAGAGAAAAGAATGAGAGAAAGACCCAAATGCTGAAATTGAAGAGATATTCCCCTATTTATAGAAATTTCTAGCACTTACCTAACCTTGCAGATAAATCCTATCTTTTCTCATTTATCTTAATCTACTAGCTCATCTAAAAGAGACTTAATTATCTCTAACTCCTCCCTCCTTTATCAAAGCATATTATCCACATATTTTAATCATTAAAATCCCTAAATTTTAGCCTTTATCCGCTTATTATCCACATAAAATAAATTCCTAAATAATAGCCTTTATCCGCTTATTATCCACATATTTTAAACATTAAAACCCTAAATTTTAGCCTTGTTGCCATCCACTCCACCTAATCCTAATGCCCAAAATTTAGCTAACTTAAATTAAAAGAATTGGGCTCCATGAAACTTAAATTTGGGCCCCTTACTCCCTTGTGTGGCGTCACCTCCTAAGATTGGGCCACAAGCCCACTTTGGTATTTTAAACATAGATACTACCTTTTAAACCCTATAATGCCCAAACAGATAATTTTAATCAAGGCCTCTACCTAAGCCTGAGCCCAATTTGGACCCCTAACACTTAAATTAACACATTAAACATATCCACCCATTAAACGCATAGGCCCAAAAATTCAGGATGTTACAGATTTAGAGACATTATACGACGCATGGGAGAGATACAAGGATCTCTTGAGAAGGTGTCCGCACCATGGTTTACCCTTGTGGCTCCAAGTCCAAACTTTCTATAACGGTGTAAACCCCTCAACGAGGCAACTAATTGATTCAGCCAACGGTGGAACCCTGAACAACAGAACTCCTGAAGCAGCCTACGAGTTTATTGAAGAGATGTCACTGAATAACTATCAATGGCAGGTTACAAGGACAAAACCAACAAAATCAGCCGGAGTTTTCAACCTCGACGTAGTAACCATGCTATCAACACAGGTAAAGATGATGAATAAAAAGCTTGATAGTTTGTGTTCTTCGCAGGTACATCCAGTAATGCAGTGCGGCGCAAGTGGAACTGTGGCGAATCCTGAGTACCCACCCTACCAACCAGGCACAGAAAGCGAACAGATGAACTATATAGGTAATAATTTCAGATCTAATAATAACTCTTATAGTAATACTTATAATCCAGGTTGGAGGAACCACCCAAATTTTTCATGGGGAGGACAAGGAAATCAAGGAATTCAAAGACAACAACCTCCTCAAAATTTCCAAAATCAGCCCTATCCACAGGAAAAGAGGCCGAACCTTGAAGAGATGCTGATAAAATTCATGGCAGCCACAGATAACCGTCTCCAAGACACTGAAACCACCCTTAAGAATCAAACAGCATCAATTAAGGGGATCGAAAGTCAAGTTGGGGAACTTACTAAGACAGTTGGACAACTTGCAAAGATAATTTCCGAACGACCACAAGGGCGTCTACCAAGCAACACTGAGATTAACCCAAAGGAGCAAATCCAAGCTATCACAGCTCATGATAGTATAGGGTTAGATGAACCCAATCCAATACAAGAAAACGAGGTAGAGAAAGGTAAAGTTGAGGTAACACAAGAAAAGCTAAAACCAGCAATCAAAAAGTACCAACCTCGCATTCCTTATCCAGAAGCGATGAAGAGAGACGATACAGAGGAACAGTTCGGTAAGTTTCTCAAACTTTTAAAGAAATTACATATTAACTTACCGCTACTTGAAGCCCTTTCGCAGATGCCAGATTCTAGAAAATTTTAAAAAGAGCTTTTGACGAACAAGCGAAGGATAGACGAGGCATCACATGTGGAACTAAACGCAATGTGCTCGGCAATCTTGTAAAATAAACTACCACAGAAATTAAAATATCCAGGGAGTTTTACGATTCCATGTTTAATTGGTAGTTTACCTATTGATAATGCGTTAGCTGATTTAAGGGCATGCATAAATGTCATGCCTTATAAATTATTTAAACAACTAGGTCTAGGGAAACCCAAACAAACTAGGATAAGCATTCAACTAGCTAATAAAACTGTTAGAATTCCTAGGGGTATTATCGAAGATGTTCTTGTAAAAATTGATAAATTCGTTTTCCCAGTAGATTTTTTTGTCTTAGACATGGATGAGGATAATTCGATTCCCTTAATTTTAGGAAGACCCTTTTTAGCAACTGCTAGAACAAAAATTGATGTTGGTACAGGAGAACTCATACTTCGTGTAGGTGACGAATCGATCAGTTTACAAGCTCTTGACTCGGCCAGGACAACAATTGATGAAGGTGAGAAAGTAAATTCAGTTGATAACCAAGTTGTTCAACTTTTACCACAGGAAACACCACAAGGTTACAAACCTGAGCCGAATCATGGACCCCATGACAACAAAGAAGAATTACATAAGGAACGAAGCCTTAGGGTCGACAAATTAGAATAGTGAAAAACACAATTCAAAGAAGAACCAGAACCACACGAAGTAAAACCGAAGGAGCCCCCAGAAGAGCTCATAGGAACAACAAACCACTTCAAAATAGGAGACCAGGTACTGTTAGATAAAGTAGATCCTCGCCTCATCACATCAGATTTGAACACAAACGAAGAAATTCCTCTTGAGGTACACAATATTTTCCCATACGGAACAGTCGAGGTAAGTAATCCTATTTTTGGTACTTTCAATATAAACGCTTATCGACTTAAACTTTATCAAGGAAATAGAACTGATAGCATGAGGGAAGATATTCAAATTTTTAAACCACCCTGATTTTTGCGAATACGAGGAAAGTCTAGCTTAAGACTTTAAACGAGCGCTTCTCGAGAGGCAACCCGAGCACTAACCCTAATTACTTTCGTATTTGTTTTCATTTTATTTTCTTCTCTTCTCTTAGTCTTAAACACCTAGTTTTAAACTAACCAAAAGTGCAGATTTCTAGCCCACACGACCTTGCACACGGCCGTGGCCGTGGCCGTGTGGAGGTACAAAATCTCCATACTGACAATGGCAGAAGAGGTACAAGTCAGAAAGAATCAAATCTTCAAGTCACGGACTCCAACCACCACCCCACGGGCACCGACAAAACGCCACGGCCGTGCGACGCGGCCGTGGACAACACTGACTTATCACCAACGGACGTGGCAATTTGTAAAATGGGTGTGGGTGAACCAACACGCCTAGACACACGGCCGTGCGAGGCAACCGTGTGAATCAACACACACACGGTACACGGGCGTGGGAAAGTGTCAGACCCCAAAACTTCATTTAAAACCACCCCCTTCTCCTTTTTCTCACCTACTTTCCACCTCTTTTCTTCCTCCCCTTTATCAGATTTCTCCCTTCCCTTCTCTATACTCTTGAGCTACACCAAAACCATGTCAAAGAAGCGGAAGAAGCCAAGCACAGTCTCCTCATGGAGACCAATCTATATAAGTTCATGCCGGTCGCTTCATTCACTCGCCAAGCCAAGGGTCTTTGAGACCATTTATCTTTTCTTTTACTTTTATCTTCTCCTTTATTTTCCTTCTCTTTGACTATCTTATGCTTAATTTAGTTTATTTTAATTTCTTAGTGTCAGGTTCTAAAGGCTGCTTGGGAATCACGCCACTTCCGCCACTGCCAGCACCTCCACAGCCTTAGAGGTCACACCCACCTCGCGAACCATCCAACAATAAGGACCCCTCAGTCCATCCATCTTCTCTTTTAATTTTATTTTACTTTCTGTTTTCTTTCTCTTTATCTTTCTTGTCTTTAATTATATATTTAGTTTATTTTAAATGTGTCTTAATAATTCCTGGTTAATCCTCCATGAGCTACCCAATTTCTTCATCTAGCACAGAGCTCGTTAGTAACCGCCACAACAAAAGACGACACCTCCAACGTATCTTTCACCTCCAATCCAAGGATGTCATCCATAATTCAGGAAGTTTCACTTTTCCCCATATCTTATGATTTTATTATTATCGTGCTATTATCTATCTTCGTACATTGAGGGCAATGTACATCTTAAGTGTGGGGGTGAATCTTAAGGATTCCAAACTTTTTTCATTATTCTCAAATCCCTGAATTTAGTCTTGTTTTTAAGTAAGTTTCTCATATTATGATTAGAATGAAATTCCCATGACTTATGATCTTTATTGATATGTTTTAGATTAAGTCATTGATAATTGTGCATTGATAATTAAATTCTAAGATACTAGAGACTCAAGCATGATAAGTCTATTTTTTAGAATTAAACTTTTTTTTCTAGGTTGTTAACCTTAATTTGAATATTACTTTGAAATTTGAAATTTACGAGGTTGATATCAAAATACCCATAATTTTTGTGAGATTTTGAGCCTTATAAGAGCATATATCCTTTTTCATGCTCACTTTTTGATTATGAGTGTGTCAACATTGAACTGTTATTCTAGAACTTGCCTCGATTATACATGTTGAGACCACATCTTTGATTTGATATACAGAAATGATAAAGGCACATAGGATTTAACCCACTTACTCCATAAAAATCCTACATTCATTATTAACCCCTAGTGAACCCCTTTGATCCTAACAACCCTTTTTATTGACTCACCCACTAATATTAACCCAAAACCCTATGTATTTGTTATCACCATTCTTCTTTACTACCCTTTTTTGTCGAGATTTGATTTGATCAGTTGCCTAATTATGTTCTTTATTTCAGTTGTTAAAGTTCTTTATTATTACTTGATCTTTAAAAGAAAAAAAAACATCGAAGTATATTCAGTATTAGTATGATGAAAAGCGAGCTTGTACAGTTAAAGTCTATTTATTGAAGAAGAAGCTCGTATTATTAGTTTCAAAGTTTCAATACATGTAATTATTTATTTTTCAGGTTTGTTGTTTCTAGTTAGGTAATTTTTCAGTCGATCTCGATTCTAACCTCTAATTCAGCCTTTATCCACACATTAACCAAGCCCGATTACAACCCTTTCAAAGACCTTTTGATTTGCGCATCATCTCATATTACAGTTGGTGGAGATTTGATTTTCATGCAAGCCTATGGGATTAACTTTTCAGTTTGACATTTGAGTGCTTAATTCTCAACCTTAAACACTTTGAGTGATTTGAGTGAATCTTTTGTGAGGATGTCAATCCTTGTAGGTTTTGGATCGAGAGGTAATTATTTAGATGAGGGAAACACCTATGTTTTGTGCTACAAATGTATGACTTATATTGTTTGAATCTTTAGGACTCTTTGAGTTAAATTATCCATGTATAAATTATCTATGAATTATGATGAGACATTGTTGATAGGAATATTGAATCATGGAAAGTTCGTTTTAATTGTATGTTGAGAATTTTGCTTGAGGACAAGCAAAAGCTTAAGTGTGGGGGTATGTGATAAACCGTAAAAGTAACATATTTTAATCCCACATTTAGCATACTTTTGGATGATTTATCCCTTGATTTATGTAAAAATATGCTCTTAATCCTTTCTTTTCATGTTTTATACTCAGGAAAGCACCGGAGGATGGAAAGAACGAGAAACGGGCTCAAAATGAACCAAATTGGGCCAAAGTGAAAATCAACACGGCCTGGACTTGAGCCAACACGGCTGTGTCTCCTTGATAGACTGGAACACAGCCTGATCACGATTTACACGGGCGTGTCACCTCATTAAAAGTCCGAACACGGCCTAAAGATGATTCACACGGGCATGTGCCATGGCCGTGTCCCTGTCGTGGAGAAGAGCAATTTCACTCAGAAAAGGATACTTAGGGGCAAAGAAACCTATTTCAAAAGCCTATATAAACACCCTAAGTATAACCTAGAAGAGGGCGGTGAGCTAGGCCAATGAGCCGAGCCAAAAAGGTCAGATTTGTGGGAGACACTCTAAGATAACCAGTTGATCCATCTCAAGAAGCCGAAATTCTAGTCAAGACGGCGGATCTCTCCTTCAATTCCTTCAAGGGGTTTTAGGGATTTCTTATGTTTTGTTTTATATTTTCTTCTGAGATGTTTTCTTTTATTATTATGAACTAAACCCTTCAGATACCTGAAGGGGATGAAACTTAGATGAATCTTGTTATCGTTTGCTAAACTATATGATAAATACTTGATTTGTTCTTAACTATGTGTTCTTAATTCTTGTGTTGATATTTCTGGGATATTGATTCAAGTTTGATGTGCTTAGGTGGAGGAGCAAAAGTCCCTACTTAAGAGTAGATCTAGCATAATTAAGCGGAGTTGATCGCGCGCCTAGAGATAGGGTGACGAGATTTTGTCGGATTAGGGTGAAACCTAATATGGGAGTCCATAGATCGAGTTAATGCAATTCTAGGGGTTTTAATTAGAAAGAGATTTCAATTAATCAACCTAGGGTTAGACGTTATTATTCGAGAGAGGGTTTAATATACATTAGGAGTCTTACGGATCAAGTCAAGTGAATAAATAAATGCAGTTCAGAGTTAGATAACAAGTGAAGTCTAGGTGGATTCTTCCCAAGGGTATCGTCTTAATCAACCGAGTTTTTCCAACGAAGATTTCCCCAATTCATTCTTTTTGTCTTTGCGTCTTTAGCTTAGTAGTTAGTTAAATTTAGATTAAATAACAACTTCACTTATTTTAGGCTAGATAATAAAAAGAAAGTTAGTATTAGTACTTTTGGTTCCTTTGGGTTCGACAATCCGGTCTTGCCTAAGCTATACTACTGTTCGATAGGTGCACTTGCCTCAATCGTTGTTATAGTTAGTTCTAGGTTCGATCATTATAAATTTAAAACTCTGAAATCAACGATCAGCCATTGATGAGTTTGATGTGTTCTTGAAGCTTGATGGTAGATTATTAAGCTTGGTTGTTAAATAGGACTATTTTGTAAAGTAGTTTTTAGTGACTTTAATGTTAAAGGACTAAATTGTTTACATGTAAAACTTCATGAATTTTTTGTGAAATTATGGTAAATATGGGCTATATATGGACCCTATGAAATTCGGCTAGCATGAATTTTGGTTAATTTTGCAAGTTTTGGGTTTAGGGACTAAATTGCATAAAGGGTAAAATGCTGGGGTAATTTTGTAAATTTTTAATGAAAAGGCTTATAAGATTTAGTTTGGTTATTTGAGTTGTTTGAATTGATTAATTGAGTGAAAATTATTATTCAGATCAAGAAACGAATCAATCGAACTCAAATCGTGGAAAAGCTAAATTAACGGATTAGTCACAAGCATTGTATTAATAGCCGTTTTTGTCTAGGTAAGTTCGTGTATTGTTTAAACTTGTTAATTGTTGCATTTTATAACATGTTAACCATTACTCATGTTAGGTATAGTTTAAATTGAATGATAAATGACGATTAGTGATTTTGGACTAAATTGCGGTGTTGATTAAATTGATGATTATGTTTGAAAAATGAGAAATACATGGATGTGTGCTTGACATGTTATAATGAAGATGAATTTAAATGATTTGGACATATAATGTGGCATGTATAAAGCTCGTGAATACTTAGGATACAAATGACATGTCATTAGGGGATTATTACAATTTCGAGTACTGGTTTTGGATGTCCTACCGATGGTTGAGGTCCTGCATTTGTTGTGGATTCTCCACAGATCGTGTGAGCAGCATCGTGTAGCCTAACATCCTGACCTACAGCTCGTGTGAGTAAACCCATTTCACAGCTCGTATGAGCATATACAGTTACAGTCACAACTTGTGTGAGCATTTTTCCCGAGTATCCGATGTTAGTTCATTTGATTCAACAGGTGGTAAAGGCTTAAACGAATGTATATATATATATGAAATGTTATGTGATCTTGACATGTGAAATGTAAAATGTTGGTATAAACAGTTATGCTTATTGGATATGTGATGAATGAAATGTATACTTAATATGTTTACCTATAAATGTTCCATGACATGTTGGGATTATATGAATTATTGTTGATCTCACTAACCTTATGAGATTTGTGGTGTATAGGAAAGAAATGTGCTTGTGAGCTAATTAATAAATCTATGCATGAATGGTTTGAATAAATACTTATTCGGTAAGTTTATTTTTAAGTTATGCGAGCTTACTAAGCATTGATTGCTTATGTTTGTTGCATTTCATTCTTTGTAAATCATCAGAAGTCAAGGTCGGTTGGAAATTCAAGTTGGAGCACACGGTATCCTTTCTTCAAATCGGTAGGTTTTGATAATTTTGAAGTTGGTTACAAATGGCATGTACTAGAAGCCTTTAAGTTCTTTGTTTATGATAATGTTGTGTATAAACTTAGTTAAGAAAGATTTGTAGTTGTGTATATATTTGGTATTTTGGTTCTTATATGTCTTTATGTTTATATATGTGAATGGAATGAATGAATTGGTATGTTTGACATGTTTATAAGGTAATAGCTTGTGATCATTGAATGTAAATTTAGTTTGGTATTTGAATTATGGTGCCAATGAGGGCATATTGGTTAGACACTTAGGTTAAATGTTTTGGTATGTTTAGGCATGTTTGAATATATTTTGAAGGTGTGGAATTGGTTTGGCTTTGTACCTAAGAAATGAGTTTTATTTGGCTTGTTTTAGAAGTCATTTTAGGTGCACACGACCTGGGAAACAGGCTATCACACAGCCATGTGCCACATACAGTCACTCTACATGGCCATACGGCCTATTTAATTTTGGTGCAGGTTTTTCTCACACAGCCACAGGTTGTTACACGGCCTGGCGACACGGTCGTGTGACCCTATATTCGAATTGTACACAGTCTGAGAACACGGGCGTGTGGAGTAGCCACACAGCCGTGTGACCCTTGTTTACGCTTTTTACTCAAAATTTCGTAAAAGTTTCAAATTAGTCCAAAATTTATCCCGACTTGTTTTAAATGTTTCGTAGGCTCGATTTAAGGCCTGTTTTCATATTTATGCTATGAATGTTAATATATTATGAATATTTGATGTTTAAATTTAAATTCAAATAGTAGAAGTCTGTTATTGAATTTGTTATCTATTCGTAACACTCTATAACCCTAATTCGGCGACAGAGACGGGTTAGGGGTATTACAAAACTCAAACCTACCTTTGGTTAGAAGCACTCTACAAATTGATCATACATGTGTTGGCAAGGATCATAGTTGGTGAGTTGTCGCTCATGGCAAGGTTGTGATTGGCGAGGTGAAGCTGGCGAAGTACACGTAGAAAAACTATATCGCTTTTCTCTTGTATGTACCTAAAGTTTTTTTCGTCAAAAGTAGCACACTTAAACTATCAATTTTGTCTCATCTTACTCCCAAAATATGATACTAACCAATAAAAATGTGACACATTTGAGCTTAATACACTTTTTAAGTAAAATGAGATAAAATTAATAATTTTGATACCAATAAATTGAAGTAGGGGTGAGCAAAACTCGATTCGATTCGAAAAAATCGAAAAAAAATTCAAATTTCGAATTATTCGAATCGAGTTAATCGAATCAACTCGAATTTTGAGTTTCGAATTTCGAGTTCGAATCGAGTTGAATTTTTAATTCGAATAACTCGAATAATTCGAATAAACCGAATATAAACTATATATTTTTTATTTTTTTATTTTATCCCATTCCCCCCCAAGCCCGTCACCCAAAATTTTTTTCCCAAATTCCAACCCAATTCCTCCCCAAATCAAACCTCCAACCCCAAGCCCAGCGAAAGAAGTAACAATCATCGTCTTTGCAGATTCTTCTTCTCCAAACCAAACCCCAAATTAATTTTCTTCTTCTCTGTTCGACTCTCTCTTTGCACCTTTCTCCGGTAAGTTGTCTAATCTCTTTTCTACTCTTCAATTCCATATTTCTTGAGTTTCTCTTCTTCCCGCTTTACTTTCTGATTGAAACACAAAGCTTTCAGATTCTTTCGCTTATTTTTACATTGTTAGAACTCGATTCTTTGTTTATGATCTAAGGAAACCAAACGTTATTTATTTATTGACTTATCCAGGAAAAAATTGTTATTTAATTTTTTGATAATATTTTCTTATTGCTGCAGTTAAGTCTTTGATGTTTGAGTACAGATTTTTGTTGGATCATTATGCCTTCTTTTTATTGTATAATTTATATTTTCTTAGCACCACAAGCTCTTTCATTTTCTTTTTACAAGCAAATTTCTTGTTTTGCTTTGAAGTTTTAAGTTTTCTTTTTACAAAGCAAATTTCCTGGTTTGCTTTTCTTATTTTTTTCACATACAATAAGTTTCTTTTTAAGCCTGCATTGTGAAATGAAGAAGGGATATTGGCAAGAAAATTGCTGCATTTTTATGTCTCTATGGTTAGATCCATGATTTGGGGCCCATTGTTGTAGCAGTTGTTTTCGGTCATTAAATGCATTACCCTTTAGCTTATTTTGTGTTAGCTAAAAAGATTGTTTCTTGTTGAAAAAAACCCAGTGTCTTCCATCCTTTTTTTAAAGCTTGGCTTTGTAAAAAATGTTCTCTTTCATCAGGTAAATAACTTCAAAAATGGTTGAATCTATGGATTTAAGAGCTTCTTTGTAAAGGTTTTTTTTTTTTGTGTGTGTGTTTAACTTTCATCACCTTGTCTGAAATTAAGCTTGTTGTGTTCCAATTTCTTGTTTTTTAAGTGCTATGAAGCTGTTTAGAACTTTAGTGTTAGCCCTGTTTTTAGTTACTGCAACGGGACAACTTCCCTCACAGGACATATTAGCATTGCTTGAATTCAAAAAGGGTATTAAACATGACCCTACTGGTTATGTCATTGATTCATGGAATGAAGAATCCATTGATTTTAATGGCTGTCCTTCTTCTTGGAATGGTATTGTTTGTAATGGTGGGAAATGGGAATGTTGCTGGTGTTATACTTGATAATTTAGGTCTATCTGTTGATGCAGACTTAAGTGTTTTTTCGAATCTTACGAAGCTTGTGAAACTTTTGATATCGAATAATTCAATGTTCGGTGTTATTCCCGACAATATTAGGGAGTTTATTTGGACTCATATTGTTTATTTAGGTTGATGTTGTGTTGCTTTTATTTATTCACTTATTTACTTCAATTTTTTGTTGTATGATCATGTTTAAAAACTTTAAAGAAAATTATTTTTTTGAAAAATTACATAAAAATAAATAACACTAAAGTCATTTTTTTAAAATTTATCTCGAACAAATATATTCGATTCGATTCGATTCGAATTTCATCTAACTCGACTCGATTTGAGAAAATTTCAAATTAAGTTAGGATGATAAAATACGATTCGAAAACTTTATTAACTCAAAAATTTTCGATTCGATTCGATCGAATGCTCACCCCTAAATTGAAGTACCTAAATACCGATATAATATAAGAGTCAATTTTATATTAAACCTAATAGCTCAAAATCTAAAATAATAAAAATCGAATTAGTCTAATCTATCTGTTTAACAAAGGAGAGGGTATAAAAGTTGTAGATGTCAGCTATCAAATCAACACGAAAATCATCTAAACCTTCACGGGTTGATGAAAATAAAAGTTTTAACAAATGTTTATGCATTCATAAAGCTTTGAGTCCAAATGGCGAAAAGGTGAGATCCCATTAAACAATAATGATTAAATGAAAATTATTTAGCAAAATCCTTCTGAAAATTAATGAGCTTTCATTACCGACCATTTTAAAAAAAAAAAAAACAAGCGATGCGAAGAGAAAGCTGAGTCATTAAAACGTAATATAGACAAAAAAGAATGACAAATTAGAAATAGGGGGCGGTGGTGGAGGAAATTTATAATGCCATTTTTTTCTCCATTTTCAACTTTATTTTTTTTTTATTTCTAGTAAATTCGGTAATTTGTATATTTATTATTTTTATTGATTATATAAATATAAAAAAATTAGAAAAAAAATACAATTTTTTGAAAAAACCCACTTTTAACTTATGGTACTACTTATTATTATATTATTTTAAAATCGTGTGATGCATGAGATAATTGTACTTAATAACTAAAATTTATTAAATTAAATCATATAACTTTTTTAATATTTTAAAAATAATATTAAAATATAATAATCAATAAATTAAATTTTAAAAAATAGTTAATAATAGAATCAATTAAAAATTATAATATTTGATAAATAAAAAGTATTTATGACAAACATTTTTATTAGTAGTTTATTTCTTTTAAAATTGCTTTGATTTATTTTGAGCGATATATATATAGAAATTCAATTTCTAAAATCCTTTTCATAAAGATTGATATAAATTCTTTTAAGGAAAAAGCAAAAGAAAGAGTGCTTCCCTTTGCTGGTTGGTTAATCCTTTAGGTGATTTCTTGGGGTAAATATTCAAAATATATCAAAAAAATTTAAAAATTACAGAATTGGGCCGAGTTCTAGAAAATTTACGGAAAAGGACCGTTTCTCCACAAAACGCGTCCACGTAAGCACGTTTTATGGGTAAATGGCAGGAAAGCGCGCCCCTGAGGACGCGCTTTGTGCCAAATCAGCAAAAGGGCGCTTACGTGGACGCGCTTTACTGATTTGGCACAAAGCGCCCTCGTGACGCGCGCTTTAGACCTGCAACGGTCAAAATTTTTTGACCGTTGGTGCCACATCAGCAAAAGCACGCTGACGTGGACGCGCTTTGCTGAGGTGGCACAAAGCGCGACCCCAGGGGCCCGCTTTAGGCTGAACGGTCAAATTTTTTTGACCGTTGGGCCTCCAACGGTAAAAAAAAAACCTATAAAACCCCCCCAACCCTTTTATTTTTTTCACACTTTAATCCTTACTCATTCTCCTCTCAAATTCCTCTCAAATTCCTCTCAAATTTCTCTCAAATTTCTCTTAAAGTCCTTCAAACTTCCTCTGAAATTTTGAAAGTCCTTTACTATTTACAAAAAAGCCCTTTTTAATTTTTTTTAATATATTTTTTTGGAAAATTTTAAAATTTTTGATCGTATTACAATGGCCGGAGAATTACTTCGTCTAGACGATAAGCACATCTCCGTCGATCAAATGAAAATGGTAAGTTTTATTTTAATTTTTCAATATTATTTAATATTTTTTACAATTATGCAATTTTAATTAATTTTTATTTTATAATTTTTTAAACAATCTATAGATCGGGTGTTGCAATGTTATATTCGCAATATGCATGGTCCCCCATCGCCGTTGATCGAGAATTACCTACGGGAAGCGGGTTTTTGGCACATGGCCACGATAGGCCGGGGGTTCAAGTTGGAGCCGCCTTTGATCAGTGCGTTGATAGAGAGGTGGAGACCCGAGACGCACACTTTCCATCTTCCATGCGGAGAGTGTACCGTCACTCTGGAAGATGTGCGCATTGCGATTGGGATTTGCGGTGGATCGGGTCGGTAGTCACCGGTCCGCAACTCCGGTGATTGGATGGCCGTATGCTACGAGCTTCTGGGTGCCATTCCGGATAAAATTCAGGGAGGTCGGATCGAGATGGCCTGGTTACGAGACACATTCTCGGAGCCGAATGAGGGTTCGACCGAAATAGAGCGAATACGGCATGCTCGGGCATACATTCTTGAGATAATTGGAGGCTATCTCGATGCTTGGACCTTTCTAGAAACCTCGTACACTTGAGATGGCTGCTGAAACTTGTTGATTTTAGAGCAGCCGGTGAATTGAGTTGGGGGTCTGTCGTGCTATCGAGGTTGTATCGGGAGATGTGCGGGGCGATGCGGCCGAGTAAAGCAAAAATCGGAGGTTGCCTATCACTACTGCAGTCATGGGCATGGTTTCGATTTCCATTTTTACGTCCTCGACTCGACCACCCATATTCATTCCCACTGATAACGAGGTAAATTTAATGTTATATTTTACAATTATTACGTAGATTTATAGTATAATTGTATGCTAAAAATTTATTTAATTAGGTGGAACCATTCGGCGAGTCATGCTGGAATACCTACCTCGCTTGAAGATATACGGCTTCTATTGGACCAACGGTCGGAATCACAAGTAAGTTTCGAATTTCGTATTTATAATTTAGTATTTCGTATTTAGTGTCTAGTATTATGTATATAACTAATATTTTGGTAATGTTAATATAGTTTCAATGGACACCGTACGAGGATCCGGAAATTCGGGCAGTAATTTCGGAGGAGTTCTTGCAAAATCCGAACAGTTGGCACGTGAAGGTCCCATTGATCACCTATGCGACCGTGGAGATGCACCAGTCAGATCGGGTTCTGCGACAATTTGGATTCCGACAACTGATTCCCGTGCCACCTGAGGTGCTCGATGATGAGCACACAGTGGAATTACGGCAGTTGCACATAGATTGGCCAAGATTTTGGTCAGCACATATCGAGACGTGGGAGAACCGGTATGACTATTTACCTGACCGGGAATCGATCGTCGTTCCGGAGTTAGCGTGCGTACCGGAATACATGCCATGGTTTAGGATCCATGGTAAGCCGTATTTGTTGTCGGAAGAAAAGAGGCGACGGCAACTTCGTCAACAAAGGGAACGTCGGGGCCCCTTAAATCCAAGGAGAATGGGTGATGAGACGGGGCCATCAACAACGCCCACACAGTCACCGGACCCATCAGTTCAGCCGACGACACCGACATCACAGTCTTTACCCTTTATGCCAGGTGCGTACCCTACCCCTTATATGTATCCTAACCCATATATGTTTCCTTTTCCCAGTCCCACCCCAGGTTGGAATGCATGGTCGGGTTCGAGTCCGTTCCCGACTACTCTGACTGGCCAGCCGATCTTGAGGCCGTAAGCGCGTCCACGTAAGCGCGTTTTGTGAGGAAACGGCCATTTTCCGTAAATTTTCTAGAAATCGGCCCAATTCCGTAATTTTTAAATTTTTTTAGTATATTTTAGATATTTACCCGATTTCTTGGACTTCTCTTGCCATGTAATATTTTTTACCATTTAATTAGAATTGACTTCTCAATTTTCATAACTCTCACTTTACTTTAACTTTTATTTTAATCATGAAATAATGTTCACAATGATTTTCAAATTGATGATTATGGACCATGCTATGCTAATTTGGTAGGCCGCCAATAATGCATATCGATTTCATTATCGGTCAATAATTACATTTAAAAAAAAAACTTTTAATAATATCACGAAATAAATTAATAGTATTAGATTGAAGTGTGATTATATAAACATTCAGAGACCTGATAAAGCAATTACCCTTTACATTGGCTGAGAAAAGGGTGCCGCTGTAGAGTATTGCGACGCTAAATTAAATGATTTTTAACTTTTGGTCTATTTGCATGTCAGGCCTATCCTTTTTTAAAATTAAATTTAGATAAACTTGAGAAAAATTTTTTGTGAGATATATTTGGGTAATTTAAATAAGGCTTTTATATAATTTTTTAAGTTTATTGTTTTTTTTAAAAAAAAAAACAAGAAGGGCTTATTTTTGTTATTCTTATATTATTTAAGAGTTATTTAAATTTAATTTCAAAAGCAGATAAACTTAACATGCAAATAGACCAAAAATTTAGAAAACATTTAATTTGGTGCACCCAAATTTTATTTTTTTTATAAGTTGATGATTGCTCAATGATGTCGGGGTGGTACCACCAATGAGAATGGCAGCACTGACGTACACTATAAAAAACATGTTATTTTTGTATAAGATTTTACACTTGGTATATTTCCGTAATTAATCTATCTTTAATTTTTAAGTTAATTTCAAAAAAAATTGCAACAAAATTAAAACCAAAAGGAAGAAAAATAATATAATTAGAACTTAGTCCTAAATGTAATAACTTTAGCATATATAAAGTAAGGTTTTTATAGAAAACAAAACAAAAGAAGTCTTTGTTGAAATTTGAATACTTAAAATGTTGAAAATTGATACAATTTCATAGCTAAAAGATTAGTTATTTTTTACAATTTTATATTCATTTTTAATTCATAAATAAATAGTCCCTATATATTTTTAATTACTTAGGGAAAATAATTATCTTTTTTTTTTGCCTTTTTTTATTTATAAAATCTTACTTTTTATGAAATTTACATAAACATTTTAATCTTTATTATCTTAGTACTTGATATATAACTTCAATTAATTACTTGAAAATTATTATTATATTTAATTATTTAACTAATAAATATTAAAAATATAGTTTGTAAATTTAACTAAAAATTACAAATTTAACTTATATATATATATATATTAAAAACTATATTTATTTTCAGATATTACATGTAAGTTAAATTGAAAATTAACTAATGCTCTAAGTAAAGTGTTAGCTATATTATTTTATTTTTACTTTCTCGGTCATAATGTTTCTGAAATGTTACAATTTTTTAATAAATAAATAATATATTTTAGTTAGGGGAGAGATCTACTTACATCGATTCAGTTTTACTCTTTTTCATATTTTTTTTTGGATTAATATTTTAATAATTTAACTATTAAAATTATTAATGTAATTATAATTGTCATGTAAATTTTTAAATCGATCTGATATATTTATCATACCAATGTATATATATTAATATTTATGGCGCGATTTTTTTTCATATAAAACAAATAGTTAAATTTTTTAAAATTTACATCAATTCTGCCATATATAATTTATATGAATGAAATATAAAATAATAGTTAAATCATTAAAATATTAATTATATAAAAATATATAAAAATATAAATTTTACACTAATATAAATAAATCATTATCTTTTAATTAATATATTCAACTAATAATATTATACTCTCCCGTCACTTCATTTTTCTGCCAAGCCTCAATACAACTCAAACTATTCAAATTACAACGTGGGACTCCCTAAGTGGTCCTTAATCAACGGAGCTTTTTTTTTCTCGAATATTTAATTAACGGAAATTGCATTCACCCTTCACGAGTTTTCGTTTCTATTTTTTTTTTTTTAATTAAGACATAACTACTACAACGAATAATAAACGAAGAATTGAGTAAAAATGGAATTAATTCATAAAAAAATTAGACATAACTCACACGAGGTATATACATAATGTGAAAGAAAAATAAACATTACAAAATAAAATGTGAAACAATAACCTCTTAGGGTGAATTTAGATGCACGATACGTTTACTTATGGTTAGTGTATAAATAGTAATGACGGTAAAATTAAATATTATAGCGATACTATAGCGTGAGATAAAAAATAAATTAAACACACAACACTATATCCCACCGCCTATCAAAATCTACCCTTAATGGCTTTAAACATGACAAACCTCTGTATTTACCGATATTTCTTATCATATAAAATCCCAAGCTAAATGTATCACAACAAATAAAAAAAATACCACTTCAAAAGGAAATTAAAAGAAAAAAAACCCAAGTTAAAACCAAATAGTACCCTTGAAATGGAACACGACACTTCAATCCTTAAATCCTGGTTGTCAATGTGTAAAGAGTTTAGTAACTTAGTTTATTCCCAACCTTAACAATAATGAGTTTCAAGTGCATTTTATATCATTTGTCAACACAATAACTTACTGTAAATTAAAAAAGAAAAAGTACTTTTATTTTTTCAATCAAGGGTGAGAAATATTTCATGGAATCAGATTAGTGGTCCCTGGAGAGAGAGTCGAAAAGTACAGGTGGCATGGAAAGTTATGGGTGTTTGGTCCTTGGTGCTGTGAAACCAAGTTTATAAATTGACTCCAAAAACCCAGTTCCTTTTGTGTCTTGTTCATCACCTTTGCTTTCATTGCCATCGTCTCTGTTCTTTTTTTTTTTTCTCTACTCTGTTTGGTTCAGGTATCCCACTCTTCGTGGCATTGAATATTTGATTTTAATGTTTTTTGGTTATCTGTGATTAAAGTTTTGGTTTTGGGTTTTGAAATTATACAGGGGATAAAAGGGAAGAGTAAGAAAAAGAAATCTATAGGAATGACTAATCAACAAAATGTGGTGGCTGTTGACGTGAAATCGCTTAGTTTAAGAAACTTATTACCACCAGTGACCAAATCCTTATCACCATCAGAACTTAAGATGTTATTCATGAAGAGGTTTGAAGCTGAAAAAGGAGATAACAAAATCAATGGTTTGGTAGATTCCATGAGAGCTTCTTCACCTACCCGTATCAAGTCTTCTTCTCCTTCCATTGTGGGTTCCATTCCTCCCTTCTTCACTTGGATTACCATTGGTGAACCCTTGTGTTTATATATATATATATATTGTTGAATGAAAACAGGTCCATCATCCTTCAGCTTTGAGTATGTTTGAGCAAATAGTGGGTGCTTCCAAAGGAAAACAGATTGTGATGTTTTTGGATTACGACGGCACACTTTCACCTATTGTTGAAGACCCGGATCAAGCTTTCATGTCCACAGAGGTAAAACTAAAGTAACCACTACTGTTCATCACAGTTTGGTCTAAATCCTTGACAAAACTTGTTTGTCTCTGATCAGATGAGAGCAGCTGTACGGGATGTTGCTAGATATTTTCCAACAGCAATAGTGACCGGAAGGTGCCGAGACAAGGTACATTTGTTTTTCTTCAGAAACGTACTACCATTATAATGGAGCAGGCTGATTGATTTTTTCATGGTGGGATTCAACAGGTTTACAGCTTTGTAAAATTGCCTGGCCTTTATTATGCGGGTAGCCATGGTATGGACATCAAGGGACCATCTAAAAGATGCAAAAACAAGAAAGTGAGTAAGAAGATCAGTGTTGTGCTTTTTTGCAATTTCATTTGTTTCTTCTTTGTTTCCTTGTGTGTGTGTGTGGTTCTAATTTTCTCTTCTACTGTCAACTTTTGTATTTATTCAGGGAAACCAGGGAGTTCTTTTCCAACCTGCCAGTGAATTCTTGCCCATGATTGATGAGGTCTGTTGATTACGGAATTGACTTGAAATTTGGGGTTAAAAAGGAAAATGACAATGCATCTCGATTCATTTGTTTGGGGTTAAATTTGCAGGTTTATAAAGCATTGGTAGAGAAAACAAAATCGATTGGGGGAGCCAAGGTGGAAAATAACAAGTTTTGTGTCTCCGTACACTTTCGACGTGTTGATGAAAAGGTACCACTCTTTTCTTTTATGGTACAGTGACATTTCAAACGCTAATAATCTCTTACTGTTTTTGTGCAGAGTTGGGGTGCCTTGGCTGAACAAGTTAGATCAGTACTCAACCAGTACCCTAAGCTTAAACTAACTCAAGGGAGGAAGGTACACATATCTTTCATATCATTTCATAAAATATAAAGCTTGTAGAATTAAATTACTAATCTTAATGATTCCATTCAAACAGGTATTGGAGATTCGCCCAACCATCAAGTGGGACAAAGGAAGAGCCCTTGAATTCTTATTGGCGGCACTAGGTTCTTATATTTTACTCCTTTTTTTTTTCTTTTATATTGGTACATGACTAACTTCGTTAGATTTCCGACAATTAATAAAATGCTGTCATATTTCATAAAAATATTTATTTTTAATAATTTCAAGCATTCGAGATAAATGTTATCAATATTCAAATGAATATTGATTGTCGGTCTATAATCTAATAGTATTAATCAAATATAAAGAAAAAGTATCCACTTAACTTACTATTTTTACATTTAAATACCAAAGAAAATAGTTTAAATATCATATTTTATTACTATAATATAGTAGTAATTTTAGCTTTGTTCATTTTGATGTGTATAGGATATGGCAATTCAAATGATGTTTTACCCATCTACATTGGCGACGATCGAACTGATGAAGATGCATTTAAGGTATCTAATCATAATTAATTGTGATAAGAAAGCTTATTATTTCTATTAAAGAATGTGGGATTTTAAGTGAAATTAAACACACATTTTGTCTGACTAGGTTTTACGTGATAGAGGACAAGGGTTTGGGATTCTTGTTTCCAAAGTACCCAAGGAAACAAATGCTTCATATACTCTCCAAGAACCATCTGAGGCATGATTCTTGATCTTCCCATGCAATTTTCCATTATTAACTTTGATCTATACCCCTTTTTTTTTGTTATTTTCGAACATAATTTTGGACTTACTATAATTTTACAGGTTAAAGAGTTTTTGAGGCGTTTGGTGGATTGGAAAAAATATGCACAAGGAGGAGGAGGAGCACCCTAAGTTGCTTAGACATACATAGACAAGAAATTTGAATACCACCCTCCTACGTGTTTGATTAAAGGGTGGAGGAATATGAATTAGTTAATTAATTATGTATCTTTCTCGTTTAGAGAGAGTTTCTAATTGTAATTAACTACCAATTTCTGAGGCTGTAATTGATTAAAATGAGAAGAATTAGAATAATTCCATAATTTTGAAACTTTTTTCTCATTGCTTTTGCTCCTGTATTTGCATACCATTTGTTTTTGAGATATACTTTTATATGTTTTGACCATAAAAAGGGGGTAAATTACAAAAATAGTCATTTTTGTTTGCTTCAGATTATATTTTAGTCACGTTTTAGTCACTTACGTTATCATTTTGTTATGAAGTGGTCACTCTACCGTTAAGCTCCGTTATCTTCCTAACGGCGGTCCTACGTGGCAGTCCAAATGAGTTTTAAATGCCAATTTAGATGTCCTACCTGACATTCCAAATTAAATTTATTTATTTAAAAACCTATTTTCATCCCAGTAACTAGACATCCAAGTTGGCATTTAAAACCCATTAGTACTGCCACGCAGGACTGCCATTAGGGAGGTAATGGAGTTTAATGGTAGAGTGACCACTTCGTAAAAAACGATAACGTAAGTGACTAAAATGTAATATTTCAAACATAAATGACTAAAATGTAATTTAAGACAAACAAAAGAGACTATTTTTATAGTTTACCCATATTACATTCTCCCTATTCTAATTAATTTCTCAGAGTTAATTTTTGGTCACAATTTTGACCACTATTGTTTCTTGAAATATTTTTATTAATTAAAAACTTAAAGAAACATACATTACCAGCAGATTATGTTGTTATGCGCATGGCATGTGGGTTTGCATAAGTTGCATTATTACCAAATTTAATTATTTATTTCTTTAATATTGTTTTAAATTGGATATGAATAACAACAAAGCAAATAAGAAAGGAATACTGTAGAATATGTCTCGCATTTCGAAAGAAATACAGTCGATGCCGTGATGAGGAAGAGCCAACGTCTCGACATTCCGATGACACGACACACCATGTCCTAACGAGAAGAATCCATCGTCTTGACGAGCTGAACGCGACATTACAATGTGGCAACATGTTCCCCACTTAATCGAGTTTCTTCTTCCAGTCTAACTCTGATTATTTTAAGGATATTTTAGTCATATTTGTACACGAAATTCAGCCTATAAATAGGTCTCTTAGCAACCCTAGGTAGTTAAGAATAACAACAAAAATTAAGAGAGTTTGTGGGAATTTCAGAAAAATTTTGTATTTCGAGTTCAAGATTTATTTGTTTCTCCATCTTATACTCCTCCTTCGGTTTTTTTCTGTTTTTAGTAAAGTTTTCTTTACCCGTGATTTTTTATCATCTTCGGAGAAATTTTTCCACGTAAATATTTGTGTTCAAATTTTTTTTTTATTTTCGTTTGTGTTCGTTACATAATTCGGGTTCGACTCAACAAATACAATCACATTGGTTGATATATAAACATGAATAAAAACAAAAGAGTTGTGGTAAAAGAAGAATGTAGAAACAAGTGACAAGGATATGGAGGCTTAGGGTGAAAGTGAAAATGATAGTGATGAAGATGATACTAATAACTTAGACTAGTGATAGTGGTGACGATATTCATGATTTCACAAGATCTATAAAATTATGTTAGACAAACGAGATATGATGCGTAAAGTCAATGGACTTCAGAGAAAAACTGTTGACTTGTGATTATGATCAAGGAAAAGGATGATATTGTTGCTGTACCAGAGTTGAATTGTATGAAAGCAATTCTCAATAAACTTGGAACACCATGTGAGAAGTTTATTACTCTTTTTAAGAGTTCATCATTTTCACCTTCATTTTAAGCTTAAATTGACATTGTTGTTAAGTAAATTTACGCATAGGGAAAGAAGTTTGCGATGCTGAATGCTATATATGTCATGATGATTGGGTCGATTCTAGTAAAAAAAAAACAATCACTTTTAAAAATGATTGAGGGGTAACTTATGGAAATTGATGAAGATGTCGCATTAGTCTACGTGATAATCATGTGTGATCTTCCCATTAATCATTTCACAAAACTTATTAAAAAATCATATTCAATTGGAAAACAAAGGAAGAAGGGGTAGAAAATAGTATTTTGTTGATTTTGATAATTTCACTCTTTCAATTAACTTCCCTTTCTATTTTCATTTTAATTCTTACATTTCTTTGCCAAACTTCCACGTAACAAATAATCTCCATTGGGCATTCAGCAATTTAGAAGCATTCATATGATTCACCATCTCTAAACCTTTAACATTTTAGTTTCTAGCAATTATAATGATTTTGCAATCTCATCAAACACATATATAAATAAATGGTTACTATTTAATTTAATCGAATTTATAATTACTTTTTTATTATAAATTAATTTATTTCTGCAAATTGACCCTATTATATAACCCTAAAACACCTTCTTCTTTTTTCAAACGACAAATTAATAATATGAATAATAATAAATTTAGATTCTAATGTTTATCTCTTTTGTCACTTTGAACTTAATTCTATTTTTTCTGGATCATTTTAGTCCTCAATCTTCGAATTCAGGTAAATTATTTTGTTTTTCATGACAAAGTTGATTGGATTGTGAAAATTTTAATGACACTAATATGGCAACTCGAGTGACAATCTACGTGTATTTCATAAAATTTCAACAAAAAAAATTAAGAAATTATCCATGTTAGCAATGAAGTACATATAGACCGTCATGCAACCTGCCACATCAGTGGCATCAAAATTTTAATAATTCAGTTAATTTTTTCCATCTAGAACAAAACAGTTTAACTAAATTTTGAAAAATGAGGGACCAAAATGATAACAACCCAAAATAAAAACAACAATGATAAACATTAGAACTAAATTTGCATCATTATAAGTACACAAATACCGTATAATTTGGTGATGGACCATATATATAAGTTATGCTTAAAGCTAAAATTAAACGAAAAAGTTTTAATCATAATATATTGGGAGTCGGTTACAAGAAGTAATATATATAAAACCATACTCTACATCAATAATTAATCCTTCAATCAGTCCTACACATCCCAATTCTTTTTTAAATACTTTTAATAGAGATTCCTATAAGTATTCAAACTCCAATTATTTCTTCCCTTCATTCTTTTTATATCCTTTGATATTATTTTTTTTAGTTAAAATATACTTTTTTTAAGTACCTATATTTTTTTTTATATTTAGAATTTAATTTTTCTACTTTTTTTATTTAAAAAATTAAATCTAATTGTTAATATTGTTAAATTTTTCTTATCAAATTCAGTTTCATTGCAATGCCATTTTTTTAGTTACATGATTATCAAGTGAGTTATTATTATTATTTCAAAATGTCACCCACATTGTTAACAATTGAACTTAAATTTTGATATCTAAAAAATAGAAAAACTGATTTTTTGAAAATAAAAATACAATAACTAAATTACAGAGAATACAAAACTTATAACATAATTTAAACTATTTTTTTTTATCTTTTTCTTTATTTAACTTTTAAAGCTTTTGATTCAGATTCTATGCGGTCAAACAATCATAACTTAGATTTTTCCCACGCAATCCGTGTGGCCTTAGGTAGTTTCTTCGCTCTAAAAACGCCTAAGTCAACCTAACTCTCAACAATTGAGGATTCAACAAAATTCCTCTAAGGCACCCACGAATAACAAGCAGAAGAATGAAAAGTGAAAGAATTCGAAAGATTAACAAAGCCACAAAAAAGCAAGAACATTAGAGAGAAAGTTTTGAGTGAATGCTCTCAAGAATTCTATTACTCATTGAATGAATTACAATGAGGGGGTGAGGCCTCTATTTATAGTTTAGCCTCCCCAAAATCAATGGTACAGATTAAAATACATCAATGGCTAAGATTGAAAGTTATTTACAAATCAAATCTCTAAGATTACAGAATCGTATCTTCTAAAGATTACATATTATATCTAAGATTACATATCTTTGAAGATCACGTTCCATATTTGCCAAGCTTTGTAGATGGACCTTCAATCTCTCCAAGCAACGGGCCAGTCCGGTTGGGCCAAATGACCTCTTTTGAACATGATGGATCACACAAGTGCGACATGGTTGCGGGCTCCCATGCGGAACCCATAACATTCTCTCCCACCTATTCTAGCTATGCCCTCATCACGTCATCCTCATGGAATCGGTCTATCTTTCCTTGAAACTGCCACAATGTCTCGGCAGGTTCCCAACTCGCCTCACTATCGGGAAGTCCCTTCCATCGAACTAAGTATTCATGCCGTGGCCGATAGTACTTTGATATGATCACACGGTCTGCCTCGTTGCTTTCAAATTCACGATCGTAGGAGACCTTTACCCCTATTGGTGCTCGTTCGGACTTGCCTCAATTTGGATCCTCTTGATCCTCATGGAATGGCTTAAGCATGCTCACATGAAACACTGGGTGGACTTTGAGTTTTGCTGGCAACTCAAGCTTTTAGGCCACCTTGCCTACTCTCTTCACAACTCAAAAGGGTCCCTCATACCGTCACACAAGCCCCTTGTGCAAACCATTATGTCGCAAAATCAAGTGTAGTTTAGTAAGGACTAAATCACCAACCTGAAATTGCACATCCTTTCAATTCTGATCCACCCACTTCTTGCTGCGCTTACTTGCCTTGTGTAGACAAGCTCTAGCCAAGTCATTTTTCTCTTGCCAATCCTTTGCAAAATAATAAGCTACTGGATTTGGTCCTGTATAACGGGTTACAACAGCATTAGGTGTGAGTGGTTGCTGACCTGTCACCATCTCGAACAGACTTTGATTCATGGCCCTACTTTGCTGCAAGTTGTATGAAAATTGGGCCACATCCAACAACTTTGGCCAGTACCTTTGTATGGCATTCACATAGTGCCGAAGATATGTCTCCAACAACGCATTCACTCGTTCGGTTTACCCATCGATTTGCAGATGCATGCTAGTGGAAAAGCTCAAGTCTGAGCCTATCGACTTGAACAACTCCGTCCAGAACTGGCCTGTGAATTGCCCGTCTTGATCACAGATGATAGACAATGACACTCCCCAATATTTCACCACATGTCTAAAGAACAAACAGCTGTCTCCTCAACATGACACTCCTTGGTAGTTGTGTTGCATACTTCGAAAATCTATCCACCACAACAAAAATACTTGCAAACCCATCAGAATTAGGCAAGCAAACAATAAAATCCATGGATACACTCTCCCATGGTCATTTAGGAATGTGCAAGGGTTGTAGCAAATCGGCCGGAGTCATTAAATCAACCTTGTCTTGTTAGCATACTAGACAAGTTTTCACATAGGTTTCCACATCATCACCCATGTGAGGCCAATAGTAACGATCCTCCAAATGAGCCAAAATCTCTTCATTTTCCCCTCCTTGGCAAACTCAATCAAGTTTTTAGCTGTGGGATCATGGGACAATCCCTCTCGAATGCGCTCCAGTAAGGAACCATTAGGTTGGTTGATTGCCGCAAACTCCATCTTTCGACTAAGTGCATCAGCCACAGTGTTGGCACTCCACGACTTATACTCCATCGTGAAATCAAACTCTGCTAGAAAAACCTGCCAACAAGCCTGTTTGGGAGACAACTTTTTCTAGGTTAGAAAATAATTGTTGGCAATATTATCGGTAAAGACCACAAACCTGGAACCCAGTAAATAATGCATCCATGTGCATAAGTAATGTACCACAACAGTCATCTCCTTTTCTTAGACTGTGTACCTCCGCTTCGTCTCATTAAGCTTTCGACTTTCGAAAGTAATTGGATGTCCATCTTGCATCAGTAATTCTCCAATGGCATAATATGATGCATCCATGCGTACCTCATATGGCTTCGAGTAATCTGGCAAAGCAAGTACGGGTTCCCTCACTATCACTTACTTCAATTGGTTAAAGGCCTTATCATATTGAGGATCCCAATCCCATACCTTACCCTTTTTCAACATGTCTGTCAAGGGTACGGTAATTTTGGAGTAGCCTTCGATGAAGTGTCGATAGTAATTTTCCAACCCAATGAAAGATCTCAACTCCGTCACCTTAGTTGGTAGCTCCCACTCAACAATGGCCCGAATTTTGCTCTCATCCATCCAGATATTGCCACCTCCCACAATGTGGCCTAGAAATGGCACATCTCGTTGGGCAAATGAGCACTTCTCCTCTTTGACAAACAACTCATTTTCCCTCAAAGTTTGGAACACCTCCCTCAAATGTTCCACATGCTCATTGAGCCACTTGCGCGTCACATAAGTTGTATTTAGCTCGTCCCCTTCGGCTATTCGAGCTTGATGGTACCCTAATCTCAAATCCAACTTGGTGAACCATCTTGCACTACCAAGCTGATCAAATAAGTCTAGAATAAGGGGAATAGGGTACATGTTCTTCACAGTGATATTATTTAAGGCCCGATACTAAATGCACATCCTCAACGACCCATCATGTTTCTTTTGGAACAATATTGGCGCACCAAACAGAGATTTAGATGGCCTAATGAATCTCGCATCTAAAAGCTCATTTAACTATTTTTGCAACTTTTTCTAATTCTGGTAAATACATACGATATGGGGCCCTTGCTAGCGGCTCCATGTTGGGCACTAACTCAATCCTGTGGTCCACCTCCCTCTTTGGTGGCAACTTCTTGGGCAACTTGGTAGGCATCACATATTAAAAATACTACAATAATTGGCCCACTTCCTTCGGGATCTCACCAATGGACTTAACGGCTTCCTCGACCCTCAAGGTGTCTAAGTAGAAGATTTCATCTCTTCATACTCCTTTAATAAATTGGATTGCCGACAATATTTTTCCTTCCACGCTTTCTTTCCTTATCATTATTACCATGCATTGATGGTTCAAATTCGAAATCACCATGTAATTACCAGAAGGAAAAATAGACGCATTAACCCAGTCAAGGAAACTTAATCCAACTACAAAATTATAGTCATCAAGTGGTATTACTTTAATGGTCGCCTTACCGGTCCAATCACCAAGTTGGAGATCCACTTCCTCTGCAACCCTCTTGATTGGAACACTTTCTGAGTTCACCGTCTTCATCCAACCCGATTCATTTTGGATCTTGAGACCAAGTTTATGAGCAGTCTCTTCAGACATTAACAAATTAGATGCACCTGTGTCGACAAATGCATTTAATCCTCTGCCAGCCACCATGATGTCTACAAACATCAGTCCATGACTTGTCTTTAATACCCCCTAGTATTGAACCCAGATTGTTGTCCGCTTTATCTACCTCCTCATTTGCTCTCATAATAAAAAGTACGGCCTTCTTCAGACAGTCATTGATCATATGTGGACTATCACAACGAAAACAACATAAAGGTTCATTCTTCTTTTTATCCCAAGGCTTCTTACCATTTCCATTCTTAGTGGGTTTATCTTTGTCTCCCTCATTATTGCCCTTTGGTTTGAATTTGGGCTTGGAAGGCTCAGGCTTTTCTTTCTTTCCACACAGCTCAGCAAACGATTCTGCTACGATCATAACCTTGGTAAGCTCTTGGACTCCTCAGTGTTGCAACTCTTGCTTCATCCATGGTTTCAACCCATCCATGAAGGAAAAGAATACATCTTTCTCACCCATATCTGAGATCTAAAGTGTGAGTTCGCTAAACTTCTGCACATACTCCCTCACGGTGCCTTGTTGCTTAAACCGGTGTAACTTTGCCCGAGCTTCATCCTTGGCATACTCTAGATAAAATTATGCTTTGAACTCACTTTAGAACTCCTCCCAAGTTCTAATTTCAGTCCCACCATGTCTCACATTTGTCGACCTACGATGCCATCACAACAAAACAACGTCAATAAAATACATAGCAGTAGTAATTACCATAGTGGCATCGTCTATGATGCTTTTGGCACAGAAGTATTGCTCTATTCCCCACAGAAAAATATCCACATCTCTCGCAGACCTTGTTCCCTTAAACTCCTTAGGCTTGGGTGCAACAGCAACTAACCCTCTATTGCCCAAAGCAGCTTTGTAAATTGTGAGTTCACCCTTGAGCTCCGTAATCTCCTCTTTCAAGACTGTCATCATAGCCTCGAGGGCATCTTCCCTACTGGTCAGCTTTTCGATAGAATCCATCACATACTTTCTGAGCTGCTCCTTCATGGATTGCAACCCATCGGTGATCTTATTATCGACATCATCGATCCTCCCCATAATGTCTCATATGCACTCCTCGAGAGTAACAACCCGTCCCTCCAAAGTCGACAGTATGTCCCTCGAACGACTAACTTTTTTTCCCTCCCACAGATCTCTATTAGCTCACTATGCTCGCTAATTTCTTTTGACATCTTTCAACGGTGCCTTTGAACTTTAGCTTGGATACCAACTGTCATGGACTTAGATTTTTCCCACACAATTCGTACGGCCTTAGGCAGTTTCTTCGCTCCAAAAATGCCTAAGTCAGCCTAACTCCAAACAATTGATAATTTAACAAATTTCCTCTAAGGCGCCCATGAAGAATAAGTAGAGAACGAAAAGTGAAAGAACTCAAAACATGAACAAAGCCACAGAAAAACAAGAACACTAGAGAGAAATTTTTAAATGAATGTTCTTGAGAATTCTATTACTCACTAAATGAATTACAATTAGGGGAGAGGCCTCTATTTATAATTGAACCTTACCAAAATCAATGATACAGACTAAAGTACATCCATGGCTAAGATTAAAAGCTATCTACAAATCAAATTTCTAATATTACAGAATCATATCTTCTAAATATTGCATATCATATCTAAGATTACATATCTTTGAAGATCAAGTTCCATATTTTCCAAGCTTTGTAGATAGGCCTTCAATCTCTCCAAGGAACAGGCCAATCCAGTTGGACCAAATGACCTCATTTGAACATGATGGATCACACAAGTGCGCCATGGTTGCGGGCTCCCATGCGTAAACCATGACACAAGCATATGCTAGATAAGTAGGATCAATTTTGAAAAGTTAATATGAGGCTTTCTGATGAGAATTGAATGCTAAAACAAGAGAACCATAGACTATTAAAGAAACTTCAGGAGAAAGACTTATTATAGAATGAAAAGATTTCTAAACTTGATGCAACTGTGAAGAAGTTAGCAGTTGCACGGTTCATTCTAGAAAGGCTAAGATCAAGAAGTTAAAAGTTGGACGAGTTTCTTACCAATAGAAGAAGAGAACCATGCAAAGGTGGATCGAGATATGTTGATAAAGGTGACACGATAATAAATCTTACAATTTTTTTTTCAAAGCCAAGGGAGTTAAAGCCAAATAATCCAAGAAGCCAAAGATTATTCATACTAAGAGGGGTTATATGTTGGAAAATTGGGTTCGAAAAATGCATTGGAAAATAGGTTTAAAGAAAACCATAGCTTTAAATTTTTTTCCAAAACAAAAACTTGGTTGTGTTATCTAAAGCAATAAACACTTAATCAAAATCTTACCTTTATAATTTTTCTAGGATGAATGCTTCGACCGAGTAGTCTTCTCTGCTATCATCAAGCTCACGTCTACCGAGTGTGGGCTTGCTTTGAATAAAAAAATTCACAAAATTACTAATAGGGAAATTTCATAATTTTTCTAAACTTTTGGGGTCAAGTTGTAAATAACAAGAATATCTCTAAAAATTTTCTAAAATAATTTCTTCAACGAATTTTCTCTCTACAACTTTTCTTAAATTCAAGTGTGTAAGAATAATGACCTATACTTTTTTTATATAGGGAGAATTTAGAGAGAGTTCAACTAATATTAGAATTAATCACATTAATATTCAATTAATAAAATATTATCTAGATAAATATTAAATTAAATTTACTATTAAATTCATTAAAACAATTTATCTTTGGAAAAGTTATTTTGAAATCAAGTTACCTGTAGAGTTGCACTAGAAGTCTAATTTTTCCACTGCTCTACCACAGAAGAACCACCATCACGGACCATCCGCCGATGGTCGAATCGCTGTAATTGCAACCACTGTGCCCGGTAGTGCCATTGCTGGCGCCGCTTCTCCCTAATACCTTGAACCGTCGCCGTTTTGCCCGAATGGGCTTGGCTGATTTGGTTCGGGCTAGTGAGGGCCAGACTGGTCCTGTCTAGCCATCGGCTGAACCGTCAATCCAATTTCATACACAAAGCCCAGTTCAACTAGTTTTTGGGTTTCGGTCTCAGGTTTTGGTTATCGGGTCCAATTTTCAAGTTCAATTACCCATCGAGCCAATTTTCTGACTTGAAAATTAATTTCTAAAAATATCATATTTATTTTAATTATTTTGATTAATTTAAATTTATTTGATCAAAATTAATTTTCCTAAAAATCACTTAGATTTTCCAAATTAATTTTTCAAGAAAATTCTTTAATCAAATTCTCTAATTGAACAATTCACACGACCATCTAATGTAATTCCACATCAAATAAATTGACTTAATTAAATTATTTCCAAAGTCATTGAATTTTCTTCTCATTCAAATGCAGTTCAATCGAACTTTTTTTGAGCTAGCAGAGGGACCAATCAGACATATACAATTAGGCTCGAGCAATTACAATTATGTCCAAAAGTATCTTTCTGATAATTCACAATTTACTTAATCATTGAGTCAGTACACAAAAATTACCATGATAGAAAACACCTTATTGTATGCTCTTTACGAAAGCAAATCATTCAACTGCTTTGCCCAATGACCTCGCCATGTGTGTGTTACCCTCATATTTATATCTTTGATTCCTTTGAGTTAAATCCGTTCATTCAATACAATATTATTTTATCTCATTGCCATCATTATGTCTTCTTAATAATTAATATGATCACTGCCAACAAATGACTGTGGTAAATTGCTCGTTCGAGAACTAGCAACATATGGTCACGTTCCATATTCATCAGTCTACACAATGCCAATGAGAGGATATCGTTAACTCTTTAATCGAGCTATGAATTTCATTATTGTTGGTAAAGTCATGCCATAAACAAGTCATGTACCCAACATACCAATTATCGACTCGATCATCTTTAGAGCATAAGCCTCCACTTATATCAAAGCACATGAGCTGTCACTATCCAGAAATGTTAAAGGTTAAGTGCCATAGAAATTATGGGTATTTAATTAGGAAAACCTTTTGTTTAAGCGGGTTCTAGTATGATTATGAGAATCTTGTGAACTGATTGGTAAATAGTTAGAATTTAAGTTTAGTCTCGTTACATTTGAACCATGAGTTTTATTTAAGTGGGAAACATAATGATTAAGGGTATTAATAATACTAACCAACTTTGGATTAAGGGAAATGGTAGTGGAAAGATTATATATGGGAGAATTATTTCATTCCAGTATTCATTTTTCTTTCTTCTATCTTTTTCTTTGGTTTGATCGGAAAGAGAGAAAAGTTAAGAAGCGATTTGCATGGAGGGAAAAATTAATGTATCAACTTAAGTGATTGACAATTTAGTAAACTGGTAATCTTTCTAAGCTTTTCTGTATCTTTTGATTGAAGAAAAGGGAAGGAAAATTGAATATTTCAGTTTAATTCATCAAGCTTGTACTAAGGTGTTTATGGTTGCAACTAAAATTTAAATTCTCTTTGCATGCAAATGAATTATGGTTTTCTTACATTTAAAAGCCTTCTTTTTTATCTTGATATGATTATTATGTTTAGCTAATCGAGAAGGAGGAGGTTCAAGTGATAAGCAAAAGCTAAGTAGGTGTAATCAGTACCAACTTTCAGGTATTTTGCTGGTGAGTTTCTAAACTCAAACTCTCTGCATGCAAATGAATTGTGATTTTCTTACATTTGAAAGCCATCTTTTTTATCTTAATATGATTATTATGTTTAGCTAACCGAGAATGAGGAGGCTCAAGTGATAAGGAAAAGCTAAGTAGGTGTAATCAGTACCACCTTTCAGGTATTTTGCTGGTGAGTTTCTAAAATCAAACTCTATGTGGTTGTTTTATATATCAGTATTGTGTTATTGCATTATGTTTGACTTCATGTTCTGCTGATGATGAGTTGAAATACTGTGGGTTGTTTGTTGTACGGTTGAAGCATACAAAGTGATGATTTACAGATGCAAGTTTGATTGTACATTTCAGTTCGTTGTTTTGTTAAACTTTCACCGGTAAAATAATTACTAAAGAAGTTATCATTCAAATGATGTGCTAGATGATATGTTTGGTATGATCTATGTTGTGTTATTAATAAAAGGATCAGTTGAATGCTTATTATATGTCTGTCATAAATATGAATGATATGCGAAGTATAGAGGGATGTTTTGGCGAATGAAATATGAAGAAATAGCATGTCGTGCACTTTGTTCCACATGATATTAGTTTTGTGGAAGTTCGAACGGATTGTACGGAGAATGTATACGCAAGGTATTTGATCTGTCGCAATTTGTTGTAGCAAATTAAACTATTTTCTGTACTTAATGAGCTTGTAGGAGAGCAATTTAGTTATGTTTTTATTTAGTTTTCGTTTTTAGTTATTAGATAATAAAATAAGCAATTTCGACTATTTATATGACCTTGTGGCCTAAGATAGGCTTAAAGGTAGACTAACACATCTAATGAATATGCAAGACATTATTTAGAGGCACGAAGTAGTAGACTTCCCGTGATGTTACAACACAGAGTTAAGATGTCGCAACACAGCAAAAGAAGTATCAAAGGAGAAGACTACCTTCGGTGACGCGACACAACCCTGAATACACGCCCAAGCTAGTATACTGTCAACTGCGTCGCGACACAAGCTAGAGGATATTGCATCACTGATGTGACGAGGCTAACTAATAACTCAAAGGTGTTTCCATCTGCACAACAAACTTTAACGAAGATTAGTCAGATGAATTAGGTTAAGGACCGACGACCAACCCTAGGTCAATAAATAGGATTGCTCTGCCTAGTTTATGAACAATTTTTTACTTAGTTTAATTTCCAGTTTCCTATTTAGTTTTATTTTTACTTGTAATTTAGGTTTCTTTTCAATTGTAATTATAATTTAGTTTTTATTCAGTTCTTCACGAAATTCAGATTGTGGATCCACCAAACTATTCGACGAATTACTATTCACACCGTTATTAATATATCAAGATTCTTCTCATCTCATCTCTTTTCTTGATTTGTTTTTAATGTTTATATTTTTAATCAAGTTCATGATGTGTGTTAGATCTATGGGGAACTAATCCGGTAACAGGAGATTAACGAGTGGATGTGAGATTAATTAGCTTCTGTGTAGGGTTTCTTAGAGGATCAACTGGTTAGGATAGAAGGAATTTAAAACCCTAGGCTTGACGACTTTAGGAAGTCATATAGGTAGAGATGAACCCAAAATTGGTATTGCCTATCAGTGAAAACCTTACCCCAACCTGGTCCGAAATATCAGGTCGAGAGATAAGTAGTTCTTACCGACTCATTAGGTTAGTGGAAGGCCGAGAGGCCCTAATAGGTTAATGACTATTTGATTGGATAGAACCTGAAATAGGAGTTAATTATGAATACTAAAGCGTGTTAGTCTTCTGTTGTTTAGATCTGAGTAAATCTATAATTTGTTTTCCCAATTTTTTTTATGTCTTTTGATTAGTTTAATAAAATAGCTTCTATCACCACCTTAGAATTCATTGTAATATAGTTTAATTAAAATACTAGCTAGACCCATTAACATAGAAATTAGGATTAGTTTAGTCTCGCTTCCCTTGGGTACGATCCTCGAGGTACTTCCATACTTCGTTTTATAAATAAGTTACAACCTGACCTGTATACTTACAAAAACTGCCTAACGCTTATATTTGGTTGCAGTATCCACACTCTAGATGTTAATATGTTCGGAGGTGGTTAGTATTGAGCTTTGCATAGGTTCGATTGGATTGTACGGAGATATATGAGTACATGTATATGATAACCCTATGTGGGTTCTTTTAAGTATGAGACTCTGCAGAGTCTAAGGCTTAAAGCATCATATGTGTAAGCAAGTCCATAGTCATGACATATGTAAGTTATGAAAGTCCGTTAGACTTTTCTTTAAGTTTTTCGTCAAAGGTATACGTGGGAATTCACCACACGAAGTTCGCGGCAAAATTTGCATATAAAAGTCTTCCATATTCATGAATCTTCTACTATGAATCCGCATGACAACCCGTCAGACTTGTTCTTTGTGTTTCATGAAAAAGTTTTACTTAGAATTCCTTCATGCCAAAATTTGTGGAATAGTCTACGTATAAGAATCCGCATCTGTATGTAAGTATTAGCCTATGGATCTGCACACATGAGTCTGCCATATATGAATTCGCATCCAAGAATCTTCTATATGAATCTATATGTATGACCGTCCACTGGATTTATCTTTATGATTCCAGTTATGGTAGTCTGTTGATCTTATACTCATGTTTCAATTTTAAGATATTGTAAAACCCAAATTTTGCCCGGGCCCAAAACAATTAACAACCCATTTTTAAAACCAAACAGATTAACCAACCCATAAAACCCCAAATGGACACAAACACTAAAACCCAAACCCATTAACCAAACATTAACCCAAACAAAAAAACCTAGCCCAATCAGAAAAAAAAAAACAACAACAGAAAAATAAAAATTTTACAAACCTTAGGTGCACCGCACCTAGGGCCACTTGCTTCTGCCCTCTACCTCTGCCCACCGCCACTGTCAGAGTCGGCCACCGACCCTCCCACTTGCTCCACCTGCCACCGAGCACCTGCAAAGCATTAAAAAAGAGAGGACATAAAGCTTGTAACAAAAACGGCTATAAAAGCCAGTTAAAACCTTTGTAATGGGGACTTTTTTTAGCAATAAGAAGAAATCTTTTTTACAAATAACAGAGAATAAACAGGAAAAAAGAGAAATAAAAAAGAGAAGCAACGAATCCAAAATAGAAACGATTGCAAATATAGATTAAACAGAAAATAAAAAGAGGAGAGAAAGACCGAAAAAAAGAAGCAAACCGGAGGGAAGAGGTGATCTATTTACCCCCGTTTTATTTTCTATTTTTCGAATCTATCCCCTTTCTTTTACACACGCATACATACACATATTAAAAAGGGAGGAAGAAGAAGAAAACCTCTAAAAAACTGCTGAAAAAGTCGACTTTTCGACTTTGGCCACACGCTGTGGCGAAGAAGGCGCTGCGTGGCGATACGAAGATCGGTGTTCACTTGATTTGTGACCAAGGGAGAGGTTTCAGAGAGTCTCTCCATATTTTTTTTAGAATGGGTTTAAAATGATTTTTGAAACAAAAAAAATGGCTTTTATAGAAGGACGAAACGGCGCCGTTTCGGTGAGTTCTGAAATGCCCCCAAAACGACGTCGTATGGGGTACCCGACCCGAATCCGGCCCGTACCTGGAGGGATCCGCGTGTTTTTTTTAATAAGGGGCTAATTGCCCATTCTGTGCCTCCGCATTCTTAGTTTTTTAAAATTAGATTTCTTTTTATTTTTAATTCCGCCCAAAATTTTCACACAGTTTTTAAATTAATCCATTTAAACGCTGCGTTTAAAGGACTCGGGTAAAATTGCGCTCCTCGTCCCTCACCATTTCGCGCGCGTTTCAGTTTAGTCCCCCTATTATTTATTTTATATAATTTGTCCCAAAACTTCCGTTTTAAATTCAATTTAGCCCCTTTTTTTAAATTATTTTGCAATTTTTTTATTTAATATTTTTATTTTTATTACTATTAATTATTTATTATTATTATTGTTATTATCATTAATCTTATTATTATTTAATATTTTATTATTATTCATATTAATATTATTAGTATTGTTATTTTTTTTATGTTTCTATTATTACTTTCGTTACCACTATTATTATTCTTATTATTATTACCATTATTTATCTATTTTTATTTTCACTTTTATTTTTTTATTTTTTTATTTCTACTATTATTTGTTTATTATTATTACTTTTTATTATTGCTATTATTTTTTATTGTTATTACTACTATTATTTTCATTATTATAATTTTTAATATTCTCTTTTATCACTAGTATTATGTATTGTTCATATTAATATAGTATTGTTACCCTTTTTTTCTTTTGTATTTTTATCACATTTCTCTATTTATTTACGTGAAACTTATGTTACATATATTTTATCTTGCTCATTTTATTATCGAATTTCATATCATTATTTTATTAACGCATTTATCATGTCATGCATGTAGCATTGTATTTTCACATTACTACTTGTCACATTAACCTTTACCCGATACATTAAGTTTTAAAGTAATCGATATTTCGTATTAAAGATTCGAGAAATCGAGCCCTAACTTACTGGGTTCCGGTTTTCCTCGTTCAATCTAAACAACGGAATACCCCTTTTAAATCGCAATACAAGTTTTGAATAAAATACTTGTTCTCGGAGATTCGAAATGTTGTGCCCTAACTTTCTGGCCATGACATCTTGTTACCCCGAGACGAGTTTTTTAATTAAGGCAATATTCTGTGTTTGGAAATCCGAGGAATCGTGCCCAATCGTGCTGGGTTTCGATTTTTCGCTTGGCCAAATAATCGAATATCCTTTCGATATTTTCAATACATGAATATCGGAAATCATGAGATGATCTTGGATTCGAGGATTCAAATTATCGTGTCCTAACATGCTGGATGTGACATTTTATTCCTTCGGAGCGAGAGAATCTTAATATCCGATTCGAGAAAATTCAGAAATTTTTAAAAGAGAGCATATTTTTAAAATATATTCCAATTTTCAATATCAGGATATTAATCAATCAATAAGGTACCAATTTCGGGCGTTGCGAGGGTGCTAATCCTTCCTCGTGCGTAACCGACTCCCGAACCCATTTTCTTAAAGTTCGTAGACCAAATGTTTTATAAGGTGACCCAATCGCACTTCAAAAAGATTGGTGGCAACTCTATTTTTGTTTTTTAAAGTCGACCTCGTTTTCTAAAAAGCAAAAAAAATGGTTTCGACAGCTTGGCGACTCCACTGGGGACATAAAGAGAGTCAGGCCTTAAATTAATTATTTTCTGTCCGATGGCGAAAATTTAAAAATTCAATTCGAAAATTTGAAACTTTGATTTGAAAATTACGATCATTTTGTTGCATTTGTTTGTTATTTTCTTGCGCACACTGCATTGCATGACTGTTGTGGTCGCACCCTCTTAGGTGGGAGTAAGAAACTATGCCTTCGTGAGGTTTTCACCTCCGCATAGGCTAGTGGATTGCTTCCGGGATACATCCATACCTATGTTCTCCGTGAGATTTTCATCTCCGCATGGCCATAGAGAAATGTATTCCCCTGAACCGAACTCGGTCCGTATGAGCCTATAATGGGTGAGGATCGAGGAATCTGTTGGTTTGGGTACCCTTACTTTAGAACCGAACCACATATAGTGAACCCTAAGAGCCCACCTTGGGTAGAGACACGCCAAACCCTAGTGGTTACCCGAATAGGTGCTTTATTTCTTGCTTGCTTTAAGCTATGTGTAAAATACTGACTTGTTTTATTTTGATTGAATGGCATTTTCATCGCACTTAGTCATATTGCATAATCGCCAGATTTTTACCCTCTTAAGTGGGAGTGAGAAACTATTCCTTCGTGAGGTTTTCACCTCCGTGCAGGATAGTGGATCATTTTCGGAATACATCCGTACCTATGTCTTCGTGAGATTTTCATCTCCGTGCAGCCATAAGGAAATGTATTCCCCAGAACTGAACTCGGTTCATATGAGCCTATAATGGGTGAGGATCGAGGAATCTGCTGGTTCAGGTACCTTTACTCTAGAACCGAACCCCCATATAGCAAGTCTTAAGAACCCACCCTAGGTAAAGCTACTCCGAACCCCTAATGGTCACCTGGATAGGTACTCTATTTTGTTTATTTCTCCTGTGCTAACATGTTTCTTTTTGTTTTGATTGCATTACATCATCATCATAGAAAGGAGGTGTTGATTCATATTCGATTGCTAAATAGAAGAGTTTTTCATAAGGAAATGGATTTTTTGATAAAGTGGATTATAATACGGTCGCCCGAATATAGTCCAAATAAACAACGAGAGAGGGCTGATAGTCCGCAGAAGGATACAAGACTTTGCCCGATGATTCAAGCCGACAAGGATTATTCGAGAGTCATCATGTCTCAATTTTCTAAAAGAAGCTTATGAACATCACGAAGGATAAGTGAATGAAGAGGTACGGCCTGGACCAAGCAACAAGGAGCTAGAAGAGGCATCTATTGAGAAAGTTCACGGGACACGACCATAACATCCGGATACGAAGAAAAGGATTGGTGTTTTCACCTAGACTATGAGGACAAAGCCGTATATGCAATCCGTTTTATGTAAAGAAATTTATTTTCTAGAAAAGTTCTTCTAATGAAATTGAATTCAGAATCAACGCCTCTTTTTCTTTTTGCATTCATTCCATGCATTTGCATTACATTTCATGCATTTGCATTACATCACATCATATGCATTTAAGTCCATAGAGAGAGCCTAATTAGTTGAAATTAATACAGAAAAAAAAAGAGAGAGAGAGAAAAGGAAAAATCTGGAAACTGAGCACCATTACGGTACACATGCCAAGACAAAGAAAATGGATCAAAGATTTGAATAGTTCCAGAAGGACATACAGGACCAAATGCAAGAGCAATTGGCAAAGCTCCAACCAGAAATGAGAGACCAAATGTTGGAAGCTCAAAGAAACATGATGGCTCAAATGGCCTAGATGCTGAACGGGGCGATGGACAAAGGAAAAGGTCCCATGGCTATGGCTGGAGAAGATAGCGAAGGCATTCCCCCAGGTTTTACCCCACCACATGCACAAATACAGCCTGAAGAGTATCCCCAAAGGCCATCTGTCACGATTAGGCCTCAGCAAGGGCAAGCTGATACTAGACCGCCCATGAACTTCCACGTTGGCTCAGGATCCAATCCAGGAGATAGCCCAGCCAATCCCGTTATTCCTGATTTGGATATAGCAGAGAGGGACAGGACAAGAGTCGAATCCTCAAGGCAGTTAGAGGATCGTTGTAGATGGTTGGAGGAAAAGTTTAAAGCTTTGGAAAATGTCGATCATCACCATGGTATTGACACGAAAGACTTGAGTCTGGTTCCAGATTTGGTGCTTCCTCAGAAATTTAAGATGCCAGAATTTGAGAAGTACAATGGGACCAGCTGCCCTGAAGCCCACATCACCATGTTCTGTAGACGGATGACTGGCTACGTGAACAATGATCAACTTTTGATTCATTGTTTCCAAGAAAGTTTAGTGGGGGCGGCGTCCAGATGGTACAATCAACTTAGCCGTGCTAATATTAGCTCCTGGTGAGACCTAGCCCAAGCCTTCATGAAGCAGTACAATCATGTCACGGACATGACGCCTGATAGAATCACCTTACAAAACATGGAAAAGAAGTTAAATGAAAGCTTCAGGCAATACGCGCAAAGATGGAGAGAAGTTGCCATGCAAGTTCAACCACCTCTCCTAGAGAAGGAAACTACCATGCTTTTTATCAACACCCTGAAAGCTCCATTCATCACCCACATGATAGGAAGTACCACCAAGAGCTTCGCTGATATAGTGATGGTAGGTGAAATGATTGAAAATGCCATAAGGGGTGGCAAGATTGAAGCAGGGGAAACCACTAGAAGGTCTGCTCCTAGAAAAAAGGATGATGAGGTGAATAATACGAGTACATACAACAAAGGGTACTCAAAGGCAATTACTGTTAGCCAGCCAAAAATAATTACTACTGGGCAACAAGGGTCGACCAGACAGGAATCAGGCACCAGACAAAATTCTGAAAAGCTCTAATTTACACCAATCCCGATGACGTATAAGGAACTATATCAAAGTTTATTCGACGCACATGTGGTGTCCCTATTTTATCTAAAGCCGTTACAGCCCCCATATCCTAAATGGTATGACCCGAACGCTCAATGCGACTACCATGCGGGAATAACGGGTCACTCAATTGAAAACTGCACTACGTTTAAAAAGTTGGTAGAAAGGTTCATTAAAATGGGAATTGTGAAGTTCGATGATTTATCAAAACCTGGTCACTTTGACGAGGCAGTAAATGCGATAATTGAAGGAAGAGATAAGCAAGTTGTGACTCCTTGAAAGAAATCAAAAGTGAAGAGGGAACCGGGGAATGAAGTTTCCAAGCCCTTGCGTACTTGGGTGTGTTTTGAATAATGGGACTGTGGAAGAGATCCCCGTATTTTTAGAGCTGATCTGGAGTAATATTCAAAACATGCTTGTTGCCTTAAGCCTAGAGGCAATAAGAACCCTTTTGTGAAATAGGCTCGTGTCCGAAATTTTATTTCAATAAAATGCATCTTTTAAGCAAATATTCTTTTATTCTTTCCATTTCATACTGTACAAACAATTGTTCTTAGTTTTTTCTTTTGTTTGGATTTTCTTTTAAATATTCTTTCATTCTTCATTCATGACCATACAAGTAATCATTCCTTGAATCATTTATTCTTTGGAATCTTTCTTCAAACCTATAATAAGGTCTCCAGATATCAACGAGGTGAGCAACGCTGCTATTGACTCAGAGTCTTCTTTCGAGTAAGATATGTGTTTAGGGGGATCTCAGGACTTTGAAGATGACAGAGATTGTAGCCTACCTTCTGATTTGTTAAGGATGGTAGAACAAGATGAAAAACAGACCTTACTCTACAAAGGGTCATTGGATATTATAAGCCTAGAAAAGAGGTAAAGGTTGTAGCCCAGCTCATCACAGAACTAAGGCAAGACATCATTGAGTTATTTTCAAGAATTCAAAGATGTTTTCGCACGATCATAACAAGATATGTCTTGGCTAATAAGATGCAGGCTAAACATGAGGATCGGACACTGGTGGTCTACCATGGAAGGGGATTGCATCAGTTACACCGCATATACTGAATTGAAGAAGACAAGATTTATGTGACTCTTCCATTTTCTTTACAGTCTTTTCTATATGTGGGGCATGGATGTGATGGGGCCAATATCGTTAAAAGCTTTTAAGCCAATATCGATTCATCGTCGTGGTCATCGTTTACTTTACCAAGAGGGTGGAAGTAGCTTCATATGCCAACGTTACAAAGTCAATAGTCATCAAATTCTAAATAAAAAAAAGGATCAGGCGCCGACAAAGAATGCCAAAAAGGACAATGTCAAAAGTTTGTAGTCTATTCAAAGATCAGACACCATATCACAGAGCAGCAAAGGCAACCAAAAAGAAAAAGAATAAAAAAACAAAACAAGGATTGTAAGAAAGATGGCCGAGACTTGTAAAGATTGGCATAAAGAAGTTACCTTTTTCTATGATTATCAAACGTTGGCCAGGACTTTTGCCGGGGTAACATCTTATCCATTGGTTTGTGGAATGGAAGTATTTTTGCTAATTGAACCTAATCGAAGAAAGGGTTAAGAGTTATACATCACGGACAGATGATGCAAGCTTACGATAAAGAGGTTTATCCTAGAGAATTCCACGAGGGGAACTTGATCCTTCTTTTACAAAAAGGATTTCAGAGGAAAACAATTGTCAAACTGGGAAGGACCTTATGTAGGGCCTGTTCTAGAGGAGCATTGATATTGATCAAGACGGATGGCGAAGACCTGCCCAATCCAGCGAATTCAGGTTCAGACAAGAAGTATTTTACCTGAAAAGGGAAAGTCTAAGGTGAAAACCCGCAAAGGGCGCCTTGAGATCAAATATTCAAAAAAAAGGAAAGAAAAGAAAAAAAAAAAGAGGAGAGGCCAAGGCGAAAACCCACAAAGGGCGCTTTGAGACCAAAGGGGTTTTGAGCCGAAAACCCGAAAAGGGCGGCTCAAATTTTGATAAAAAATAGGGAATGTGGTAGTCTGGCTATGCCTGAATTAACAACGAGGAAGTATTCTACATCTTGGGGCATTGACAAAGTACTCCGGATCCCCTAAACACGTATTGAGCTCAAAATGGTCCTCAAGGAGCTTGTACAGAGGCGCTCAGGCTGCGATATCTGGGGCACCTAGCTTCTATCTTACCCATTTTTAAATTCTCTGTCTTTGATTACTTTATTCTTTTCAAAGATACACCCTAATCAATTTTATTTTATAGCCTTGGCTATCTTTGCTTACTTTATTCTTTTTAAGATACACCAATCAATTTTCTGTTATTGCCTTGGCTATCTTTGATTAGCTTATTTGTTTCGAGCTATGCTCCTGATTAGTTCCTTTTACGTCCATTATTGTGATCTTTTTCAAGCATTTTATATTGAAATAATGATTATTGGACTAATAATACTTTCATAAAAGGAGTTTCGCATATTACTTTCGAAGCTTTTAAATAATATAGGAACCTGAAGCAGGACTATTGTTTAAAACTCACCAAGCCTGAGGGTTTGAAATATTGAAAGATGATTATCTCTTTTGGATTTTTATTGGTTGAATAGAAATACAAGATGTTTCGTTGGTGATACCATCTTGACAAAGGATGAGCAATGTTAACCCAGGTGTAGAAGGGGATCATTCTTGGGAAAAGGAAAAGATACCCTGCATTCATCTGGTCATTACACCCAGGGAATGGTGTAACAGATCAAGTCGATAATACAAATTCCATACCTCTGAGTGGTAACTGGATGGATGGAAGAAACCAAATGTTATACCCCTAAAGTTGCAGTCGGAGGTACAAATTTTATGTCCTAAAGATCAAGGAAAGGGACTCTGAAATTAAAGCGGGGCAAGCTTGCTGAAGCAGAATATGGTTGTTTCTTTGGGTTTTCTATAAAGATACCAGCTGAACGAGAAAGCATGGTAACGCATGTAACACCCCTAACCCGCATCCGTCGCCGGATTTAGGCTACGGGTATTACCTGACTAAAATATATGTCACACACACAATCAGATTTAATACAAGATACGAATAAACTACATTATAATTTCATCAAGTGAACATGTATAATTATAATTATCTAATCTCCAATCATTTTTCTAGATATCAAGAAATGTTATCATTAACATCAAGTAGAAACTAATTACAATTAAAAGACAAAACAATATTCCCTTAATCGTTTATAAGCATGAGCCAAATAGATGCATGGTATTTAAAAATAATAATTCATTTGTAAAATCATTACTAACTTTAGTCACACATCTAATATATATATATGCATGCCATATGTCCGACTGTTGTATTTCTCATCTCAACTATGCTCACATTAACTGTCGAACCTAGCATTTACCATTCAAAGCAATCATACAAATTACTGACCACATCAACTTTATCCACATTGAATATCATTATCATAACTTACGTATGTGCATGACACTTTGACTATGGCTAAATTCGGGTAAAAAAAAAATGACCTAACTTTAGCCATCCCCAAAAAACTTATATGTATATATACATACATTCAATTCCAAAACAAACTCAAAAGAGAGGTCAAGCTTATACATGCCAAAATTTCTAGAAATTCTTGACTAATAAAGATACCAAAAGAGGCGATAATGTGATTGACTCGATGGGATTCCCGAGTGTGAGCTTCCAACCAAGACCTGAAATCTCTGATTGAACAACCAAGAAACAAAGTAAGCTCTCCAAGCTTAGTAAGATTTAAGCAATTTACACTCGTATATATATATACCTATTTAAACATTTAAAATCCAAGTCTATTTATAATGTCATAACGAGCATTTCAATGAATTAAAAGTTGTATCCCTACCTTCATCATGAATTCAAACCAACTACCATATACCATGATCATAATATAATTAACTAGTAAATGTGTCACATACTTACCAAACTCTTTATGTACATTACCGAATTTCTCGATATAAAATATAAGTTAATAAGTATAGTATATATCTCGATTCTACTTACCTCACTTAATGTTTACCATTATGCCTAGTCTGATGATAATATGCTTGTACATTTCCGTATACTAGGTAAATTAGTAACGTATCGCTCACATAGAGCCGTTACTTACCCTTTTCTCGTAACGTACCGCTCACATAGAGCCGTTACTTACCCTTTCTCGTAACGTACCGCTCACATAGAGCCGTTACTCCATATTTCCCGTAACGTATCGCTCACATAGAGCCGTTACTCGATATTTCCCGTAACGTATCGCTCACATAGAGCCGTTACTCGATATTTCCCGTAACGTATCGCTCACATAGAGCCGTTACTCAACGTATCTACACACGCAGAGCTGGTTATAAAGTTTTCACATATGATATTTAAGATCAAACCTAAGTGTGCATGCTTATTTACCACCATTATTGATTTCATAAAAATCACACATGCATTCGGCCAACACACTTAATTAATCAAAAATTTTGTTACATTGGTATTATTTACCTACTTTTATACATGTCCCAACCATCTACTGTATAACCATACATATAATACATAGTCATGGCTAGTAAAAATTTCGGTGACTACACTTTAGTTACCATATCATCATCGGCATCGTTTGACTATACATACATTCACACATATCCGAATGCCCTATTCCCTTATATAAATACATACACATATCCATTCCTTACTACACCTTGCATAATTAATCAACTTATTTATTTAACAATTATACCAACGTATGTGCACTTACTAACCACGTTCAATTACCACCTATGGTAGTTCTCATGCCTTATTCGGCAAATTAATAATAAAATTATAATTTTCACTCAAACAACTACATTGTAATGTAAGGATAATTCAAGTTAATCCAAATACTTAAATCTTACCTCGGAAGTCGATAGATTTGAAGTTCCCGATTATTCGATTAGCTTAGCTTTGCCTCGATCCGTTTCCAACTCTTTCTTTCCTTGATCTAAACAAAATTTCGAAAAGAGTCCATTCAAATAAATTTCGTTCATTTTGATCCGAAACACTTAATTATGCTTTTCTTCCAATCTATCATTCTTAGTTCGAATTTCATACAATTTAACCCTATTTCTTTTCACCTATTCGAAAATATAAAAACTCATATCCTTTGAGTTATAGCCGAATACTCCTCAACTTGTCTAAACCCCCTTGTTACACTAAGATTTATCGAAACAATATAATTTACAACTTTATAAATTCACCCCTCAAATTTTACAACGTTTTACAATAAGTCCCAAATGCACAATTCACAAACATTCAAAATTTTACTTTAAACTCCTAATGGCCGAATGTTATTTACTCCTATACAAGTCCATACAACTCAAATTTTTTGTACATTTTATCATTTCACTAACTATTAATCTAATTCATTCTTCTCAAAATTTTCTTTTTATTAAAACACCCTAATACCCGAATTTCATCTAGAATTCTAAAGAGATCCTAATAATCTAGTCTGTTTCTAATATGTGCCATTTCAAATCACTAAATCACCAAAATTTCTATCCACGGTTATAATCAAAATATACCATCAAAACAAAAATTTACAATTGGGCTAATCAATATGCATGACAACAATTCAAGAACATTGAATTTAACAAAAACAAAGCTTGAATACCAACCTAATTTTAAGCATGCACCAACCGAAAATGAAGAGAGCTTGGAGTCTCTTTTTCACCTTCGAAAATTCAGCCACTTCAAGAAGAAAGATGAACACTTTTTCTTCTTTTTTATTATTATTATTATTCCTTTATTATACTCAAATTATAATGTAAATAAAAACACCACTAACTAAAGAAAATTAAATTTAATATACAAGTTAATGATTATGCCGTCCACTACCATGAAATGTGGAAAATTGACATGCAAATCCTCACTTGAATAAAACAATTCAATTGACCTTCTTAATTCATGCACACTACTTTTATCACTTAAGCTATTTGATCCTTTTTTATTAAATTAAACATCCAAACAATTAAATTATACTACGATATTTTTACTCATGCACAAACACTTAACGTAGACACCAAATCAATCAAGAAAAATATTTTTCTAATTCGGATTCGTGGTCCCGAAACTACCATTCCGATTAGGGTCGAATTCAGACTGTTACAACGCATCAGTGATAGAACCTTGATGAACAACGAGCAATGACGCCTTAAATTTTAAAAAGGATCATTCTCATGAAACTTTACTTTCATCATGCAAAACACATTTAGTTAGGAGCATTTGATTCATTCCAATCATTGCATCCTAATCATTATACAAAGATCATTCTCATGACAGTCTGCATTCATGCAAATGTCATCCAAAATATCATTTGATTAGTAGCATTTGATTCATTCCGATCATTGCATTTTAATCATGGTACATAAAAAAGAAGAATAAGAGAAAATGTCATTTTTTGCATTCATAACAAGTGTGGCTAGGAGCATTTGATTCATTCTGATCATAGCATCCTGATCATTCGGCATAAACATATGTATGTGGAATAGAGTCTAAAGGATATGTCCCTCAGAGGACAGTGTAGCAACATCGGTGAATTCACAGATCTTATCTCCCTAAGCAGTAGTGAAGCATGTCAAAATTGGCGAATCCTATCCCCATGTATTGGCAATGGAGCAGATTTTAACCATTGGTCTTATCTTCCTGATGTAGCAAGGAAGCAGACTAAAAAGTTCAGATTTTGTTCCCTCGAGATGGTAGTGGAGCAGACTGAAGATTGAAGTCTTCCTGAGATAGTAGAGAAGCAAATTGGAAAATTCAGATCTGTTCCCTCGAGATGGTAGTGGAGCAGACTGAAGATTGAAGTCTACCTGAGATAGTAAGGAAGCAAATTGGAAAATTCAGATCCGTTCCCTCGAGATGGTAGTGGAGCAGACTGAAGATTGAAGTCTTCCTGAGATAGTAAGGAAGCAAATTGGAAAGTTCAGATTTTGTTCCCTCAAGATGGTAGTGGAGCAGACTGAAGATTGAAGTCTTCCTGAGATAGTAAGGAAGCAAATTGGAAAGTTTAGACTTTGTTCCCTCGAGATGGTAGTGGAGCAGACTGAAGATTGAAGTCTTCCTGAGATGGTAAGGAAGCAAATTGGAAAGTTCAGATTTTGTTCCCTCGAGATGGTAGTGGAGCAGACTGAAGATTGAAGTCTTCCTGAGATAGTAAGGAAGCAAATTGAAAAGTTCAGATCGTGTCTCCCTGAAGTTGCAGTGGAGTAGATTGAAGAAAGCAGATCTGGCATTCCTGAAGTTGCAGGAGCAGATCGAAGAAAGCAGATCTGGCATTCCTGAAGTTGCAGGAGTAGATCGGAGATAGCAGATCTGGCATTCCTAAAGTTGCAGGAGCAGATCGAGCATTTTTGAAGTTGCAGAAGCAGATCGAAGACATCAAATCTTGTCTCCCTGAGTTTGTAGTGGAGTAGATTGAAGATAGCAGATTTGGCATTCCTGAAGTTGCAGGAGCAGATCGAAGACATCAGATCGTGTCTCCCTGAAGTTGCAGTGGAGCAGATTGAAGAAAGCAGATCTGACATTCCTGAAGTTGCAGGAGCAGATCGAAGAAAGCAGATCTGGCATTCCTGAAGTTGCAGGAGCAGATCAGAGATAGCAAATTTGGCATTCCTGAAGTTACAGGAGCAGATCGAAGATAGCAGATCTGGCATTCCTGAAGTTGCAGGAGCAGATCGAAAATAGCAGATCTGGCATTTCTGAAGTTGCAGAGGCAGATCGAAGACATCAAATCTTGTCTCCCTGAGTTGGCAGTGGAGTAAATTGAAGATAGCAGATCTGGCATTCCTGAGTATGCAGTGGAGCAGATTGAAGATAGCAGATCTGGCATTCCTGAAGTTGCAGGAAGCAGATTAAAGACATCGAATCTTGTCTCCCTGAGTTTGCAATGGAGCAAATTAAAGACAGCAAACCTGGCACTCTCGAAGTTGCATAGAAGCAGATCGAAGTCAATAATCATATCCCAAGGTTGCGGCAGAGTAGATTGAAGCTACAGGTCCTATCTCTCTGAAGTAGCGGTGGAGTGGATCAAAGCAACAAGATGCAGTGGACTAGAATGAGACTACCTGAAGAAAAGGAGCATCGAAGGAGTCAAGACTCAGCGAGACCATGCAAAATTGGTCTTTCTTGAGAAGTCTTCACTCCATTCCCGTTACACGACAATGAGCAAAGAGGGGCAGCTGTAAAACCCAAATTTTGCCCGGGCCCAAAATAATTAACAGCCCATTTTTAAACCAAACAGATTAACCAACCCATAAAACCCCAAATGGACACAAACAATAAAACCCAAACCCATTAACCAAACATTAACCCAAAAAAAAAAACCTAGCCCAATCAGAAAAAATAAAAAACAACAACAGAAAAATAAAAATTTTACAAACCCTAGGTGCGCCGCACCTAGGGCCACTTGCTTCTGCCCTCTGCCTCTGCCCACCGCCACTGTCAGAGTCGGCCACCGACCCTCCCACTTGCTCCACCTGCCACCGAGCACCTACAAAGCATTAAAAAAGAGAGGACATAAAGCTTGTAACAAAAATGGCTATAAAAGCCAGTTAAAACCTTTGTAATAGGGATTTTTTTTTAGCAATAAGAAGAAATCTTTTTTACAAATAACAGAGAATAAACAGGAAAAAAGATAAATAAAAAAGAGAAGCAACGAATCCAAAATATAAACGATTGCAAATATATATTAAACAGAAAATAAAAAGAGGAGAGAAAGACCGAAAAAAAAGAAGCAAATTGGAGGGAAGAGGTGATCTATTTACCCCCGTTTTATTTTCTATTTTTCGAATCTATCCCCTTTCTTTTACACATGCATACATACACATATTAAAAAGGGAGGAAGAAGAAGAAAACCTCTAAAAAACTGCTGAAAAAGTCGACTTTTCGACTTCCAGCCACCACGCACGGCGGCGCCGACGGCGACACGTGGCGGTCCGACGATCGGTGTTCCCGCCAGATTTCGCAGCCAAGGGGAGAGGTTTCAGAGACTCTCTCCTGATTTTTTTTTTTTAGAATGGGTTTAAAATGATTTTTGAAACAAAAAAAATGGCTTTTATAGAAGGACGAAACGGCGCCGTTTCGGTGAGTTCTGAAATACCCCCAAAACGACGTCGTATGGGGTACCCGACCCGAATCCGACCCGTACCCGGAGGGATCCGCGTGTTTTTTTTAATAAGGGGCTAATTTCCCATTCGGTCCCTCGCATTCTCAGTTTTTTAAAATTAGATTTCTTTTTATTTTTAATTCCGCCCGAAATTTTCACACAGTTTTTAATTTAATCCATTTAAACGCTGCGTTTAAAGGACTTGGGTAAAATTGCGCTCCTCGTCCCTCACCATTTCGCGCGCGTTTCAGTTTAGTCCCCCTATTATTTATTTTATATAATTTGTCCCAAAACTTCCGTTTTAAATTCAATTTAGCCCTTTTTTTTAAATTATTTTGTAATTTTTATTATTTATTATTTTTATTTTTATTACTATTAATTATATTATTATTATTATTATTATTATTATTATTATTATTATTATTATTATTGTTATTATCATTAATCTTATTATTATTATTTAATATTTTATTATTATTCATATTAATATTATTAGTATTGTTATTTTTTTTTATGTTTCTATTATTACTTTCGTTACCACTATTATTATTATTCTTATTATTATTACCATTATTTATCTATTTTTATTTTCACTTTTATTTTTTTATTTTTGTATTTCTACTATTATTTGTTTATTATTATTACTTTTTATTATTGCTATTATTTGTTATTGTTATTACTACTATTATTTTCATTATTATAATTTTTAATATTCTCTTTTATCACTAGTATTATGTATTGTTCATATTAATATAGTATTGTTACCCTTTTTTTCTTTTGTATTTTTATCACATTTCTCTATTTATTTACGCGAAACTTATGTTACATATATTTTATCTTGCTCATTTTATTATCGAATTTCATATCATTATTTTATTAACGCATTTATCCTGTCATGCATGCAGCATTGTATTTTCACATTACTACTTGTCACATTAACCTTTACCCGATGCATTAAGTTTTAAAGTAATCGATATTTCGTATTAAAGATTCGAGAAATCGAGCCCTAACTTACTGGGTTCCGGTTTTCCTCGTTCAATCTAAACAACGGAATACCCCTTTTAAATCGCAATACAAGTTTTGAATAAAATACTTGTTCTCGGAGATTCGAAATGTTGTGCCCTAACTTACTGGCCATGACATCTTGTTACCCCGAGACGAGTTTTTTAATTAAGGCAATATTCTGTGTTTGGAAATCCGAGGAATCGTGCCTAATCGTGCTGGGTTTCGGTTTTTCGCTTGGCCAAATAATCGAATATCCTTTCGATATTTTCAATACGTGAATATCGAAAATCATGAGATGATCTTGGATTCGAGAATTCAAATTATCGTGTCCTAACGTGCTGGATGTGATATTTTATTCCTTCGGAGCGAGAGAATCTTAATATCTAATTCGAGAAAATTCAGAAATTTTTAAAAGAGGATCGTATTTTTAAAATCTATTCTAATTTTCAATATCAGGACATTAATCAATCAATAAGGTACCAATTTCGGGCGTTGCGAGGGTGCTAATCATTCCTCGTGCATAACCGACTCTCGAACCCGTTTTCTTAAAGTTCGTAGACCAAATGTTTTATAAGGTGACCCAATCGTACTTCAAAAAGATTGGTGGCGACTCCATTTTTGTTTTTTAAAGTCGACCCCATTTTCTAAAAAGCATAAAAAATGGTTTCGACAGATATCAAAGAGACTATCCTTCATAAGAGTCAGCATGGACTATTATCCAAGCAAGAGCCCGCATGGGCTTATTCTTGTGTTCAAGCTACAAGAGTTTTTATGAACTAGTCATATCAAGCCAAAACCGCAGGGATCTTCTTAACATAGGAGTCTGCCAAGGACTATCTTTAAATTGAGAGTTCGTAATAACTATCCGCCAAACAAGAGTTAGGCAACAGCTATTATTTAAGATGAAGTTCACAAGTAAGAAACTATATGTATGAATCTATGATTATGATTTCGTTTATAAAGGTTCGTAATTAAGGTCTACAATGTTCGCCAAGCTCGAGTCTACATATAAAAGACTTTAAGGGTAAATATGCAGGTAAAAATTATTCATGTGTGAATCTCCATGCATGAGTTTTTTTGAAATCAATCTATTGTATGTTAGTCCACAATGATAATAATTGCTAAGGTAATATGCATATGCTTTGCTGGCAAAAGAGGAACAGAGGATTGTGACAATGCAAAAAAGTGTAGAAATTCTCAAGATGAGCCAACGTAAGGGAGGACAGGAGTACGCCAAGAAGAATTTGTGAACCCTACTTGTGCAAGCGATGTCAAACAGGAGATCAAACTCATGAAGTTTTTACTTATAATTCATAAACGATATATTATATTAAAAACCCCCTAAGTTCATTTGAACTTAGTTTTTGTTATGTTTTCCAGGTAAAATGGTTTATGTAAGGAGTTGAAGAGGGATAAAGTCAGAATTCATTCAAGGTTTGATGAACTTGAGTTCTTACCTGTAGCATGTATATAGTGGGGCGTCCTAGAGGCTGAGCCTCAAAGTTAGAATTTTCTTTCTGTAACCAAGTATGAACAGTAGTATTTTAAATTACAATGAATCAATTCAAAGTATTAAAACTATTCTTGTAAATTTTCCATAAGTCCGCCTGTTAAGATTTCTAAACTAGGAATTTTGAATTATAAGTTCATTTAGCAAGTTAGCTAATTAAACATGTTAAGTTGTTATTGATGTTATGCGAGCTAAGTTATGTATGATCCATAAAGCATATTTGGTTGTTTTAATTATGTTAGCTTACAATTTAGTTGAAATTTGTTCGTCGTTCGTTTCAGAGTTGATGTGACATCTTGCATCCAAACCCGTCGATTGGGTTAGGTATAGGGTGTTACATGAGTTACATACGCATGGTCAGTGACTAACTTAGAATTTAAGTAAGTCACACCATGAATGTCACAAGTGAAATAATTCACAATCGGATTCAGAATTAATTCAACTTGGGTTCAGTCCAATGTATCATTCTTCCAATTAGTACATTTATGTCTCTACCCGTGGAGTCAACTGCTCTGATAGCCAAGACTAGCCATCTCCCTAATTGGAATTGTAGACAACATAATAATCCTTCTATGTATTTGAATCAAATGTTCACTTTGATTCTTTTACGGGATTACAGACTTGTTTAGATTATCTACTGAATTAAGTTATCTTTCTCGCAATGTAAACTTTCTTACAGTGCCACTTATCATTAGCTTGAACTTAGACAATCAATGAGGTAATACTTTCTTGTCACAATTTCGCTATGTATGCAAAACATGAAAGAAAGAAAAAAAAAAGATATAATAGTGAAATGTGAAATTAATTTTATTTATTTATCCATCGTTCAAATACATAGAAAATAGTTACATGTTTACTACAATATGGGCACATTTCCCAACATTATAAACACAATAGAATTGTGTGTCATTAATGTAGTACCCCATGTCGTATAAAGCATAGGTATTACAAGCTTTCGAAAGATCCCAGGAGGAAGCAACTAGTTACAGGTAGAGTGCCAACTAATAGGAGGTAAAAGCATAAGCTATTCTCAAGGAGAAACAATCAAATGTGTTTAGTTGTTGCACGCGAATCTTTGAAGGCTTCCACTGAGCACATGTGGTAGTTTGATTGTAGCAATTACTTGATTGGATTATGGTGAATATCGATCAAGCAAGGATAATATTCCAGGAATTCAAGTGTGATTCACTTACCATGTTTAAAGAGTTCCAAGTTCTATAAAAATTCGTATGCTGAAGATCTCTACTTATTTGATTCCATATAGAAGATCAATTGAAGTGAGATTATAGTGGTATATTTTGATTTCCTTTGCTGAAGATTACAAGTCTACACAAGTCTATATTGAAGACTTGTTTATTAGGGTATGTACAAATTAGAGAAATTACTTGTTTTGTTCATTGAGAGGAACTTGTTTTAGTGCAAAATACATTTTTCCAAGTTGTTTTCATGTTCAGTTTGTAACTAAGTTTTTAAGGAGAAAGTCTTAGTGGAGATAATGGTCATAGTTAAAGTATAGGAGTGATGTTGCAATTTGATGATTGAGTTGAACTTAAATCACGACTTGTACTGTTGATTCATAGTGGATCACTCTATGGACAATGCCTTGCAAATGTAGGAAAGGGTTTCGAACTGTGTAATTCTTGTGTCCATCTCTATTATTTTACTCTTTCAATTGTATCTCTAGTTGTAATTTAATGTCCAACTGACAAGCAACTCAACACTAACATATACTATATAACAAGTTCATTATGATATTGTCTTATTAAATTTTGCCTTCAAACTCAAAGTGTTACATTGTAATCACATAAAACTCTTATAGCATTCTCAATTTATGCCATCTAATTTCAATACCATGAATCTTATCGTAACACTCCTTTAGAACACTTAAAAAAATGATAGGAGATCTATGCATGCAATTAAGATTAGGAAGTGAAGGGCATGGAAAGAATTCGGCCATTGCTCGCAAAGAAAACTATAGTATTGACCTACACCATAGGGCACTTGAATTTGAGAGAGCCCGAAATATTAAAAAATCTTAAAAGTTGTATTATTATTAGTAGTAGTAGTATTACAATATAACATAATGTAATGGAATAAATGGTCTATATTCAATGGTATATTTTCCATAAGGTTTGGTGGTGAAAAGGATACCCACCACTAGTAGGTGAAGGCTGGGGAATTCATTGTTGAAGAGGAGTTGTAATCCACTCGAAATGCTTTGGTTTGAAGAGGACATGAATTTTAGTTAATGGGGGATTTCCAACATTCAAGCCATTTAGTTCTCTCTCTGTATAGCTCTTTCATACGTGTAAAGAAAGGGTACCAAACCCATGATGGGGTCCTACTCAAATAAACTAAGTAGCAGAAAGCTCCAATTATTGGAGGCCAAAGAAATCACCTCCCTTCCACGACCAACTCATGAGCCTTGCATAGTTTAATTGAAAAAGTGAAAGGATAAAAACAGGAAGTAAAAAAATTAGAAAGAAAAAAATAATAAATGTGCTTCATAAAAAAGGAGGGGGGGAAATGATATTCTTTTATTATAATACACAATACGAATTTAGAAATATTTTTAGAAAGGTCGAAATTAAATTATAAATTTTTTGTAAGGTTAAAGTGTAATTTTATCTTATATTAATTTATGATTTGATCATATTAGAAAGAATTAAATAAAAATATTTTTACAATTTTACTGTATAATAACTTTTAATTCTATAATTTATTAGGGGATTAAAAGACAATTTTATCGCCAATACCACTGCCTAGCTCTTTAAATTCACCCCTATTAATACATAAAAACAAATCACACTAAATTAGAATGATAATAATTAACCTAATTCTAAATTAGGTATTTTTTAATTTCTTTTATTTTTTAAATTTTTTTTATATTTATCACCAAACACATCAAATAAAAGAAAATATATAATTCTTTTTCTAGTCATTAAAAAAATTCAAATTTGTTTTACTGTACCAAACAAAAGGTTAGTTAGTGATCCCATTTTATTAAACGGCTTCCACTCAGATCATCTATGTGTCTTCAAAATAAAACATGTTAGATCTCCTATGAAGTGGGTTTTCGAGAAAAATCATTTTAATACTAACTTTATAATATAATATATAAGCTTGAATCCTTCCTGCTCCAACAAATCATATATGCTTTACCATATTAAATAACGTCTAACCCAGTTTTATAAAAACCCTACCATGATGTGGACAGTTGAAAATTATTAAATATACATAAAAAACAAATAAACAAGATTCTTCTTCTCTCTTTTTTAATACATTAATTTGAGAATATAATTGGTTTCTGGTTTTTAGATGTGATTGCTCCCTAGAAAATGTTCCTAGCAGTAGCATTCATTCATGCAGGCTTTGAGAGATACTCAAATAATAGCCAAGGAAGGATGGTCCCCGGCCTCCATCCAGGGCCAACCAAAGGGACTGCCTCCGGATATGAATAATAGTTAACATTGGAGTTATCATATTACATTATAATTTGATTCCCAAGTGATTCGAATGAGCTTTCTAGAAGAGAAAATTTATCTAAGTTTTTATATTAATAGGGATGAAGCAAAAAGTTTATTTTTGTGGGTCAAAGTTAAATTATAAATTTTTAAAGGGATTAAAGTATAATTTTAATATTGTATATGTTTGTTAGTTTAGAATTTTAAAGGGATTTGTTGATGTATGGAACCAATAATAAGGAGACATGGAGGAGGATGTGGTGGTGCTGACGGAGGTTAGTTCACCCAGTCTAGGCAGAGAGTCGAAGAGTGAAGATAATGAAGGTGAAAGCTAAGAGCAAAATGGCAGAGTGTAGGCTAGAGTGTAGAAGAGTTGATCCCCTCTCCAGTGTCTTGGAGGCTATTTATAAGCGAGGTCCAGTGTTAGGTAGCATTAACGTGGCAGATCTGCTATTAGACTATCATTGTAGGACACGTGCGGCGAATGTCCATGATGAGACGAGGATGTTTGTGATGGGATGTATTTCCTTCTGATTCATGGTACGAAGTGATTAAACTCACGTGTGGTTTAATGACCAAAAGGATCACGTTTTTAACAGAAGATCGGTGCTTGGAAGAAAGAGTGTTGGTATCCTCCTAACTGGAACAGGTGGATATTTTCCTTGAGTGGTTGCCTTTTATCTGGATGGGAAGCTAAATCAAAAGGCGAAACTTCTGATGACCTCCTAATCCTTCTCGGATAGGGGCTTATCTCAAGTATCTTGTCGTGCTGCCACGTGTCCCAAGTTGATAGAGGTATAATTAAACTAATTTTTTTTTTATCTTTGAGAAGCCAAAGTGAATATTTACCATTAAACTAACTTATAATTTTATAAACTTTAAACAACTAAAATAATAATTTAGTAATTACACCATATAATTCCACAATATGAAAAATATATATAAAGGTGTAGATATAACCCATTATGATTTGTAACATGATTACCCTTCACCTTGAGAGGAAAGGACATTATCCTCCAACTAAGGACACCGAGTTTAAGCCAATCAAGCAATAATGTGAAAGGATTAGTAGTAGTATTATTAAGTTAATTTGGCCTTTGCTAAAACTATATTAAATTCATAGGAAATTGACCATAGAGGTTGGGCTGGCACCAAGAACATCAACTCTGAGTGTCTAGAAAAGTGAGAACCCAATGCGCATGGCACAATAATTTAATCAGTTTACCATATTTTATTGTATTTTTCTACTATTTCAAACCAGTTTTTATTCCACCATTATGTACATATATTTTATTTTTTTTTATCAGATAGTGACTCCTGAAAAGGTTTCCAACATCAAACAAGTTCATAATATAATATATAAAAACATAGGGGCACCTGGACTTAGATAAATTAGTGATAATTGGGAGATGTTTCTGTTTAAAGTTTCAAGCGTTAGTGCTTGCTTCTTTTATTAAAAGAAATGTATCCTACACTTTATATAGAAAAAAAAAATATTGAGTGAATGATAAGGCACATTGCACTTTCAATGAGAAGATTCAAATTTAAACTTTAAAGATGACATTATTAAAAAGAACAGTCACGAACTCTTAACATGAACCATGAAACGGACATGAAAAAAATCACAATAAACTATAAATCTAAATGTTGAAAGATTAGTTCTGTTCCATGTCACCATTATTTGGTTTGTTTAAGTTATTGATATCATTAAAAGAATTAATTAAAATCTCGAATGATTAAAGAAATAAAGTCAAAGTTTTCTTCTTTTTTTTTCCATTTAGAAAAACGGTGTGCAAGATCAGTGCAAATAAATAAAATATGGGAGAGTAAATTAATACAAAGTAATTTCTAAATTTTGAGTGGAGTTTTGGCCAGAAAAAGAAAATTACTCCATGGAGCTGCCTCTTAATAATAGATTAATTTCAAAATCATGAGACAGAAAATCCAATTCCCCGGTCAGCTGATGAATAATTAAACCCAACACTAATGGAGCTAATAAAAATCTATTTTAGCCTATCAAGGCGAACGTCTGAATCTTTAATTTTTATCATGTATAATTATAATGTGTGGATTTTCATTATATGCAGGGGCGAATCTAGGGACTGGCAGGGGCCTGTTCTCCTAAAATGAAATTTTTTTCATTTTGGTTTTTTAAAATTTTTAAATTAGTAAAGATAAAATTACATTTTAACCCCTCTAAAATGATAAAATTTTAATTTAATCCTTTAAAAGTTACATTTTTATTATCGTAAAAATTACTATTTAATTTCAATTCCCTAAAAAAATTCTAGCTTCACCCCTAATTATATGTGGAATTTTTTTTTTTTTTTTTCAGTCGTTATGATTTATATTAATTTAATTTTATAATATAATTGGTCCAACATATATCTCTACTTATAACTATATATTATTTATGATAGCAAAAATCTCTTAAAAAAATAAAAATCGGTTTTAAAAATTTTGTTTTGTAATTAATAAGATTTGACACTTATCGCTTAAATTTTATACTAAAAGAGATATTATTAAATCAAATCCATTTTTATTAATTATCAGTTATATATTACAAGGTTGTATATAAAAAACGAAATAAATAATCATATTCATATTATAGCTTGTTGACACGTGACACTTTATTTGATTAAATTACTCCTTTACTTTTTTTAATTTCTTTTTAAGTTATTTCATGCTTTTTGTTTAAATTTATTTTCTTTAGAATTTTTTATATGTTAAATATAAAATTGATTTTAAATAAATTATTTCTTTATTTTAATATTTTTCTTAATTAAATTAACTTCTAATATTATAATATTGAAATTATTGACTATTAAATTGTTAAGATTAAATCATAGCTTAAAAAAAGTACACATATTAATAATATTTATTGAATTAAATTTATATTTTTAAAATATAATAAGAGTTAATTACATCCTTGATTAAAGTAGAGCAAATATAAATATAAAATTATAAAAAAAAAATTGAATTTTAAGAATTTTAACATTAAAATAAATTAATTAACAAAAAATATATAAAATAAATAACCTATAATAATATAATAATATTGTTTAAATTATAATAAATTAATATTAATATTCAAACCATGATGGATTTTTGTATTGTTTTAATATTAAACATTTTAAAGATTAAACAACATTAATATAACTAATTCAAAATTAATTAAATATTTTTAAAAGTATTTTGTAGTTACGTTACTCTTTTTTTTCATTTCATTAATGATTTTTAAATAAAAACTAATGTTATAAATTATTATAAAGTTAATATGCACAATCGATTGTACATGGTTTTGAAAGTTTTGAAATTAGAGCAATTTAATCCATATTAATTTAATCCCTCTCTCAAAAAAAAAAAAAAAAAGAGTAATTTAATCCATATCAATTTTGAAAATGAACAACTAAGAACAATTAATCATGGCGCTAATGTCTTTACATCAATTGTACATAATTTTGATTGGTATAGTAACAAATTTAGCTCTTGATGTTTACATATTTTATCAATTTGGCCTTAATTCTAAAAAAAAACTGTAACCTCTCAAATCCAGCCTAGAAGTTACGACCAAATTTTGAAAACTACATTGATTACCGAAATGGCCAAGTAAAAATTTTCGGAGTTTAAAATAGTTTTTTAAAAGCATTTATCTATCTTTGAAGAAAAACCTAGCATTTTATCTCAATTTCACTAAAAGATATAATTTCCCAAGAACGATGGATTTAAAGTTTACTCAACAAAAGTTGTTTTCCAATTTTATGTGTATTTCAAATCTCATTTCCATATTAATGCAGCGAAAAAATGATACTCGATGGGGTTTTGATTTAAAACCAAATTTCATGCCTCTTTGATTTAAGTTTCAAAGTTCAATACCCTAATCAAACTTAATACCATGCATGCAAAAAAAAAAAAACCAAAACTTAGTCCCATGCCACAATTCAAATAAAACAATACAATTCCAAATAACGGAAATTATAATATTAAGTCTAAAATACTTTTAATGAAAGTACTAATCCGAGCCGAGACCTTTCGGATACCAAGTATGCGTCCTAACCTTACGGGTTATTTGTAAAGATGGAAATTAAGGGGGGTGAGCTTAAGAAGCTCAATGTGATTCCTTTCACAAGAAAATTAGTGCAGAATAGTAGACAAAACATACAAAATAACAACTCATAGAATAATCGCAATCGTATAGCAAATCGGACTATCGATTTTTTTTTTTCAGATCAACACATCAGTATAATATTTCAGAATTCTCAGTTTTGCATGTAAATTCTTATGAATGACAATGCATTTCAATTTATTAGAAAAGATCATACCCAACTCCGCTACATACCACAGTAAGAGTTCCCTAGAACTCATCCATCCCTACACAACATATTATGGATAAACCACCAGTAATTTGTAAATAAACTACCAGTAAAAATTATGGATAAACCACCAGTATTTTCAGATAAAAAGTTTACAAATAAACTGCTAGTAAGTTGTGGATGAATCACCAGTGTTTGCAGATTATTAAAATGTCCATACTTCCTCCTTTCATTCATCCCACCCCATGCACTACAATATGACATGCTTGTAGCAGTGTTGTGTAGAAATAGTAGACATACTTAACATGTATTCAATAGGATAGAAGTAGTAATAACAATGTCAATTTATCAGAATTACAGTGACATTAGACATGTAACATTCACATATCATACATTATAACAGTAGCAATTCAATCATTAAATCATAGATTCTAGCATATTCATAATATCAAGGACTCAATTGAATGAATAAAATTTCTAAAAATAATTCGGGGGCTATGCAGGGACTAAACTAAACAATTCACAAATTTTTGGGTAAAACTGAACAATTATAAAATGTTAATATAAAATATATTATTAAATTTATTATTATATTTTGAATAATGAAATGGACTTTTTAGGTGGATAAGGCCCAAAGCTTAATTTTTATTTTTGGAATTGGGTCTTGACATGACTTGGTCCATAAACAAAACTATTTACAAGTAATATGTCAAAATAGCATACTCATATGATATTACATATGTGATAATATAATAACTCTTTATATTTTAAAAATAACCAGACTTAATCAATATAATAATTTGACTGAAAATTTGATATCTAAAAAATAAAAAATAACTAAATCAAAATACAAAAACTAAATCCTTAGATGGATAACGTTAGAAACATAACTTAGCTAAAACAAGCGCATGGTATCAATGAACATACATGACTAGGGGTGAGTATTCGATCGAGTCAAGTTGAATCAAGTCAAAAAATTTCGAGTTAGTCGAGTTGACGAATTCTATTTTAGCAACTGAACTTAATTTGAATTTTTTTCGAATTGAGTCAAAAAAATTTGAGTCAAGTCGAGTCGAGTTAACGAATCCTATTATTTATACTTAATGTTGCGTTTACATGGACCGATTATTTAACTAGTAGACGAAGTACAAGATTATTTAACTACATAAACAATATAATGATTTTGTCTTTTAACTTAATGGGTAAACATTTATCAAAACGATATAGTTTTACCTTTTAACTTAATGATTTTGACTTTTAACTTTTTAAAAAAAGTAAACATTTATCAAAACAATGTAGTTTTGTTTTTTCTTATTCGGATTTTCGGATAACTCAAATTATGCAATTCATATTCGAGTTAAACTGAAAAACTTAATTTTTTATTCGAGTTGATCCGAATAACTTGATTAACTCAAATAACTCGAACTATTTGTTAAGTATGACTCCTATTTCAGTCAAATTTGAGAAATAATCTTCTAGTTAAACTCTGTTTGTTTGTTCCAATCAAATACTAATTAGTTTAGATTATTTTATTATTATTTGACCTATGAATTTAGCCTACAAATAGGCTCTTTTACAACCTTAGAAAATACACCCATTAGATATTAGAACTCATAACACATTTAGAGAATTTTGTGTTTACGTTTAGAGGGTTCTTTATTTTCGAGTTTTCGGGGTTTAGTTTTTATCTCCATCTTTTGTACTCTTCGTTCTGTTGCCATTATAGTAAAATTATCTTTGCCCGTGGTTTTTTATCCTCTTTTACAACCTTAGAAAATACACCCATTAGATATTAGAACTCATAACACATTTAGAGAATTTTGTGTTTACGTTTAGAGGGTTCTTTATTTTCGAGTTTTCGGGGTTTAGTTTTTATCTCCATCTTTTGTACTCTTCATTCTGTTGCCATTATAGTAAAATTATCTTTGCCCGTGGTTTTTTATCCTCTTTGGAGGGGTTTTTTCACGTTAAATTTGTGTGTTCAATTTCTCAATTTATTCCGCTATTTTTTTTTTACTTGTTGCTTAATCAGGTCGATCCTAACAAGTGGTATCAGAGCTAGTTCAATTTTCATAGATCAGCTCATTCAGATATGGCAGCAACAAGGTTTGAAATTGAGAAGTTCAATGGTGAGACAAATTTCAATCTGTGGCAAGTTCGGATGATGGCAATTCTAGTTCAAACCGGCTTGAAAAAGGTTGTTACCGGGAAAAAGCCTCAGAATCTAAATCAAACAGAATAGGAAGAGCTTGATGAAAAGGCCTTGTCTGCAATCTAGTTGTGCCTCGCGAATACGGTATTGCAGGAGGTATTGATGGAGAAAACCTAATCCTCCTTGTGGAAAAGGTTAGAAACTCTTTATGCGACTAAGTCTCTGGCTAACCGTTTAGTGTTGAAACAACATTTATTTACGTTTCGCATGAACGAATGTGAGCTTCTTAGAAATCACATTAGTCAATTCATTACTCTTTTAAATGATTTAAAGAATGTTGAGGTTCATATTGACGATGAAGATCAGTCTATGCTATTATTGTGCTCTTTACCCCCTTCATACAAGTCTTTCAGGGAGACCCTGATTTATGGCAGAGACAAACTCTCGTTCGAAGATGTGAAGGGTCATTTGTTGAGTAGAGACAAACTCGACAATGAGTTTGGTTTGGATAGCAAGGTAGATAAGCAAGCTTCTGTTTTGGTAGCATCAAAGAAACGAGACAAAAGGTGTTGCTATTGAAAAGTTAGGTCACGTCAAAGCAGACTGTTATAAACTGCGAAATAAAAGAGCTGCTGAGAGTAACGAGGAAGATGTAGCTGGTGCTAATTTGGCCGATGAAAGCGGTGATGATTTCTTGTTAGTGTCAACGAGCGATAACTCCAAGCTCACGTCCGAGTGGATCCTAGATTCGGGATGTTCTTTCCACATGTGTCCCAATAGAGAATGGTTCTCCACATACAGTTCGGTTGAAGGTGGAGTTGTGCGCATGGGAAACGATTCATCTAGTAAGGTAATTGGTATTGGTACTGTTAAAATTAGGATACACGATGGGACGATTAAGACACTCTCAGATGTCAGGTATGTACCTGATTTACGAAAGAATCTCATCTCATTGAGTATTTTAGACTTGAAAGGATGCAGAATCAACATCGAGTCAAGTGGCATTAAAGTATCTCGTGGAGCTCTCGTTTTGTTAAAAGGTAAAAGAACTGACAGTCTTTATATTCTGGAAGGTTCTACAGTGACCAGTGAAATCAGAAGTCCCTCGTCCGTTACAGAGTCGGAGTCAACTCGTTTGGAGCGGAGGCAACTTGGTCATAGGAGGGAAAAAGATATGACCGTTTCGTTGAAAAAATATTCTCTTTTGGATGCAGGTTTTGAAAAGTTAGGGCACTGTGTTCGTGAAAATCAGACCCGGGTTAGTTTTGATTTGGCAGTGTAGAAGTCGAAGGCTAGAAGTCTTCCAATTTCTAAGCACAGATTCGACTCAGTTAATTCCCTGCATGGTTCAAGATAGGCTCATGGCGGGCTTTGGCAAAGATGGCGTTGTGGAAATATGAGTCAAGGTGGAGATTTGTTAAATATGACTCCTATTTCAGTCAAATTTGAGAAATAATCTTCTAGTTAAATTCTGTTTATTTGTTTCAATCAAATACTGATTAGTTTAGATTATTTTATTATTATTTGACCTATGAATTTAGCCTATAAATAGGCTTTTTTACAACCTTAGAAAATACACCCATTAGATATTAGAACTCATAACACATTTAGAGAATTTTGTGTTTACGTTTTGAGGGTTCTTTGTTTTCGAGTTTTTGGGGTTTAGTTTTTATCTTCATCTTTTGTACTCTTCGTTCTGTTGCCATTATAGTAAAATTATCTTTGCCCGTGGTTTTTTATCCTCTTTGGAGAGGTTTTTCTACGTTAAATTTGTGTGTTTAATTTCTCAATTTATTCCGCTTTTTTTTTGTTGCTTAATCAGGTCGATCCTAACACTATTTAATTCAAAATTTAAATTTTTTATTAAATTTTTGAATTAAATCGGATTTTACTCACCCCTATACATTACCTATCTAAGCGATCAACCTTCTTTGAGAGTATAGATTTATGCGATGAACATACATGACACTGCTTTCTTCCCACGTCAATTTGGGTCCTCCTGGAGAATTCAAGATTACTGTTAGTTGGGCTTATACAGTGAAATAATTGCTTAAATGAAAAGTACTTTGGCCCAATCTTCTGGGTAAAAGCTTCGGAAATTCATGACAAAAATTAAATATTTAATCATTTATATTGGTATAAGTTACAACCGTTACACTCGCACGTATCCCTCGGTGCTGACCCAACAGTGGAAAAAGGAAAAGAAAAAGGTAGAAGAAAGCTAATCTTTACATATTACCCAAAATACCGACTTGGAAATGTTGAATGCAAGGGCAAGCATGTCATTAACAATTCTGATAAATGGATCAAACTGAAAAAACTTCACTTGTCGCTGCACTAGGAAATAGGAAGTTACTTTGAGCTTCAGCTTCACTACTGATCACCTCCACAATGAAGTTTGAACAACTGTGTTTGGTTTCCTTAACATTGTTCATCCATGTTGCTTCAACAACTACGGCCCCGTTTTCATGTGATTCATCGGACCCAACAACAAAAAACTACCCATTTTGCCAAACTACACTCCCCGTTACTCAAAGGGCTAGGGACCTTGTTTCCAGGTTGACCTTAGATGAGAAAATCTTTCAACTTGTTAACTCAGCTCCTGCAATTCCACGACTTGGTATCCCCGCCTACGAGTGGTGGTCGGAGGCACTGCATGGTGTTTCCAATGTCGGCCCTGGCATCAAGTTCGATGGTACTATCAAAGCCGCCACTAGCTTCCCTCAAGTCATTCTCGCTGCCGCTTCTTTTGATGCTTATCAATGGTACCGCATTGGCCAAGTATCTCTCTCTCTCTTCTCTCCTTGTTTTATAGTTTAAACTTTGTTAATCTTCAAGAATCTAATACTTGTTAATGAAGGCTATTGGAAGAGAAGCAAGGGCAATATATAATGCAGGAGAGGCAAAAGGGTTAACATTTTGGGCACCAAATATTAACATATTTAGGGACCCCAGATGGGGAAGAGGGCAGGAAACACCAGGGGAAGATCCACTTGTTGCAGGGAAATATGCAGCGTCGTACATAAGAGGGATACAAGGTGACACTTTTGAAGGAGGGAAACTTGGGCAGCATCTTCAAGCTTCAGCTTGTTGTAAGCATTTTACAGCTTATGATTTGGATAACTGGAAGGGAATGAACCGGTTTGTCTTTGATGCTCGGGTAAGTAACGTAAAATCCAACTTGGTTGAAGAAGAAACTGTTGAAGCAAGTTGTTTGTATTTGTGAAATGGTAGGTTACGGTGCAAGATTTAGCGGATACATACCAACCACCGTTCGAGAAGTGCGTAAGGGAAGGAGGAGGGAGTTGCATGATGTGCGCATACAATAGAGTGAATGGAGTGCCAAGCTGTGCAGATCCCAACCTCTTGTCAAAGACGGTGAGAGGAGAATGGGATTTCAAAGGGTAATATATATTTTTGGTTTGAATACTTTTATTTGGGAATTGTGGAATAATGGAAATGGTAAACAGGTATATAGCATCGGACTGTGATGCGGTGGCCATCATCTATGACGCACAAGGATACGCCAAATCACCCCAAGATGCTGTCGCTGATGTTCTAAGAGCTGGTATTATAATCTTCTTTATCCTATATACCATTGCACTCAAGACACACCCGCTATCATCCTATACGTTTTTGAAGGACTTTTTGTCTTCATTCGGATGCTTAGATTTTTCTTTCTTGTAAGTTTCAACTTTTTATTTATTTATTTATTTAAGCAACTCTTTAGTTGTTGAATTTGATAATTTTTAATTTGGTTTATAATTTTTTTTTGTGTATTAACCTTCCAAATTGGATTCAGTCAGATAGTTTAAGTCTTTTTTAAACACCAAATGACATGAAATTTTTTAAAAAAAAATAAAAATTTATAATAAAAAAATAGAACATTATAAGAAATTTATAAAATTTGTAGAAAATATTAAAAATTATTAAAAATTATTAAAAATAATAAAAAATTTAAGATTTTAAGATTTTTTTTTTTGAAATTAGAAAAACGTAAAAAAATTATTAAAAATGTATGTTCAAAATGAATGGGATAAATGCAGGTTTATCTAGTCAAAATTCTAAAAAAAAAAATCTAAAACTGAGAATTTATTTTAAAATTATTAAACGTGCAATTTTTAATAATTTATATAAATCTCTATTAATTTTTATATTTTTTTATATTTTTCTATTATATATATTATAAATTTTAGATTTTTATATAGTATATATTTTTAAAAAAAATCATCTTAATTGTATTAAAAAAAGGGACTAAATTGTTTGACAGGATTTAAGTTTGGGTACTAATGTGAACAAGAAAAGAGTACATGAACCAATTTTGGAGAAGTTACCAAGTTTAGGGACTAATGTTGCTTTATCCCTATTTATTTTTTATCTAATTATGCCCTTGGTCATTGTATCTTCGACTTTTGAAATTTAATCACTCTACTTTTAATTCCAAGAAATTAATCTCTCTACTTATTTGGTTTAAAAATTTATATAAGATATTTGGATACTAAAATGCAACGTATTCAAATTTCATAAAAAATTCATTATCAATATTATCAATTGAACTTTAATTTTCAAATAATTCCTAAAAATAAAAGTAGAGTGACTAAATTTCAAAAATAAGAAGAAAATAGGGATTGAGGCATAATTAAACCTTTGTTTTATTTTATTTTTAAGTGCTGTGCACCCCATTTTTATTGAGAAAGGATTGTGTGAAACAGTGACGCCACGTCATTTATATCCCTTTCCAATAGTTTTATGCCACATCAGTATTTTCATCCTGAATTTTAGGATTTTAATTTGGATTTGATTTTTTTCAGGATGAAAATCAGAATTTTAATTTGGATTTAATTTTTTTCAGGATGAAAATCCTGAAATTTAGGATGAAAATACTAATATGGCATAAAACTATTGGAAAAGGATACAGATGACGTGGCGTCACTGTTTCATATAATTAAACCTTTGTTTTATTTTATTTTTAAGTGCTGTGCACCCCATTTTTATATATGGGTAGAGTGTATAGGATTTTAAAAAATCCGACCAAATTTTGATAATTCATCTATGATCATATCTATAACAAGCATCATAAAAGAATTTCAAAGGTGATAGTTATCTATGTAATTTCTGTGCTCCAAATGACACTTAGCACTTTATAAAATTTCATTCTTGTCATTTATTTAGATGCCATTTCACAGGCATGGATGTCAACTGCGGATCCTACCTGCAGAAATACACGAAATCAGCAATACTGCAGAAAAAACTGCCTGAATCCCAAGTAGACCGAGCTCTCCATAATCTCTTTGCTATTAGAATGAGGTTAGGACTTTTCAATGGCAATCCGCTGCACAATCCTTTCGGCAACATCAGGGCCGATCAAATTTGCTCCCCCGAGCACCAGATTCTAGCACTCGAAGCCGCTCGTAACGGCATTGTCCTTTTGAAGAACCATGCAAAGCTCCTTCCGCTTCCGAAGTCAGCCGTGTCCCTGGCTGTAATTGGCCCTAATGCAAAATCCCCGCAGACACTTGTAGGAAACTATGCAGGTCCTCCATGCGAGTCTACTACTCCTTTGCAAGCTCTACAGAGCTACGTTAAGGACACCGTTTACCACCCGGGTTGCGATACTGTTTCTTGTTCGAGCGTTGCGATTGACGAAGCAGTCGATATAGCGAAACGAGCACATTTCGTGGTATTGATAATGGGGTTAGACCAAACTCAAGAAAGAGAGGCGCTTGATCGTGTCGATTTATTGCTTCCTGGGAGGCAACAGGAACTCATCACCAGTGTCGCAAAATCCGCTAAGAAACCAGTTGTTTTGGTGCTTCTCTCTGGTGGTCCAATTGATGTATCTTTTGCCAAGGATGATCCCAGAATCGGAGCAATTTTGTGGGCTGGTTATCCCGGACAAGGAGGTGGTATTGCCCTTGCCGAAATAATCTTTGGTGATCATAATCCAGGTAACAAATAGGCCATTGATAATATTGTTGTTCATTGCTATTTAGTTCCCTATACATGCATGTTTTTGTATACATGCAGGAGGGAGACTGCCGGTAACTTGGTATCCACAAGATTATACCAAAGTACCGATGACAGACATGCGAATGAGACCGGACTCGTTTTCAGATTATCCGGGTCGCACTTACAGATTCTATGAAGGAGACAAAGTGTTTGAATTTGGCTATGGCCTTAGTTACTCAAAATATTCATACAAATTCACTCATGTGTCCCGAAAGAATCTTTACTTGAACCATTCATCAAGTTTACATACAACTAGGAGCTGGGATTCCGTAGGGCACAAGCTTGTATCGGAGCTAGGCACGCAAGTGTGTGATGAAAACAAGTTCAAGGTTGGTGTGGGAGTGAAAAATGATGGGGAGATGAGCGGTAAACATCCGGTATTGTTGTTTGCGAGGCAAGGAAAGGTTGGAGATGGGAGGGTGAAGAAACAATTGATTGGGTTCCAAAGTGTGGTTCTAAGTGGAGGGGAAAGGGGTGAGATTGAGTTTGAGGTAAGTCCCTGTGAGGATCTAAGTAGGGCTAATGAATATGGGGTGATGGTAATGGATGAAGGAAGGCATTTCTTGGTTGTAGGAGATGATAAATTGCCGGTTACTATTATAATCTGATGCATGTGGGACTTACTCGTAAACCCCCCAAAATGTCGGCCAGAATAATTTTATCAGAAGTCCCTAAGATCAAATGTATATCCTAATTAAGAAACTACTTCAGTTTTCTATTTTATCTACTTTTTACTAGTCGGTTCAATGAAATATATATGAATCCAAAACATTTATTTTTTTTTATTTTCCCAGTTTGTTTTAAGTTACATGTTTGTGTCTATCCAACCCTTTCAATAATGATATCATTGTGGATCGAATGTACGTTTTCTTGTAATATCTCTTATTATTATACTTGTAAGAGGCCTATTTTGCACGAACCCAAACAAATACAACCAAATAAAATATAAGTCCAAAAATAAAAATTAAACAGTCCAAGTTTTGGGGTTTCAAGCCCAATTACAAAACAAGCCCAAAATCAACCCAAAATTTCAAGGCCCAATTAGCCCAAAACTTAAAAAAAAAAAATTGGCAAAGCCAGAAACCCTAGGGTTTCTGGCGCCGTAGCCTCCCTCAATCGCCGCGCCCGCGCCTCATCCCGGGGCCCCCCTGGCGCGCCTCCGTCGCCGTTGCACCAAAACGGCAAAAAGCCGAAGTTTCCGCCTCCGTCAACGCCTGCAACAAGAAAGAAACAACAGCAGAAATAGAAGCCAAACAGTAGCAAGAAAATACATAAAAAATATTGTATCTTTTCGGCTATAAAAAGCCATGAACAAATCAATGTAAATTTTTTACGAAGAAATAAAATACAAGAAAGAAAGAAAAAATCATATTCAAAAGGTAATTTTAGATTCGAAAAAAATAAAATAAATAAGAGAAAAGCTTTATTTTTTTTACCTGTTGTTTCGTCGAGGTGTCGCCGCTGGGGCCACCGTCGGTTCGCAAGGCCGTCGAATCCTCTGAGATTCGGCCAAGGGCTGCGACGGCGAACGGTGGAAGCCGAAAGGCTTTCTTCCTTTTAGAGTTTTTTTTTTTTTATTTTTTTGAAGATTTTGGGCTCTAAATCGGTTTTTATGCGAAAAAAAAGGTCAAAAAGGGTTCGGGGCGATTTTCAGCCACCGTATATGGTGGCGCCGTCGCCGATGGCCGGAGTTGTGGCCGGAGTTCGGGCCACAGAGAGAGAAAATGGAGAGAAAACTTTTGTTTTTTGAAGAAGAAAGGAGAAAAATGAAGTTTTTTTAAAAAAATTTGACTTATATAGCATTAGTGAAATGACAACGTTTCACCTTGGGCACTTTAGCGCCAAAAGGGCGCCGTTTTAGCCGACCCGACCCACCCGCCTAGGATCCGCGTGTTTTTTAGCAGAAGGGTTATTTGCGCTTTTGGCCCTTCCGCTTTTTCAACCCATTTCAATTAGATCCTTTTGGTTCTTTTAATTTGGCCCGATAGTTTCGCATTTGTTTCATGTTGGTCCCTACTAAAACGCTGCGTTTTGGGAATAGAGAATAATTTCCCAATTGGTCCTCCTTATTTTACGCGCTTTACATTTAGACCCCGATTCTTTTTTCTTTTAAATCTGGCCATTTAACTTAATTTTAGTTTCAATTTAGTCCTTTTTTAAAAAATTATTTGTCCTTTTTATTATAATTCAGACCCGCAATTTTACTTTAATTCTAATTTGATCCCCATTTCATTTTTTTATATATTATTTTATTTAATCCATTTATTTATTATTCTTTATATTTAGGTATTTAAAATTGATTTGTGGGGCATTTCCATTTATTTTATTTTATTATTATTATTATTATTTTATTTTATTTTATTTTATTTTTATGCTTTTATTATTGTTATTTTTATTTCACTATTTATTCGTTCATTTATTTATTTATTTATTTATAAAGATTGGATTTGTTTACATTTTCTTACTTGCCTATTTGTTACCGTCATTATTTTTAATATCATTTTTTATTTCTTTTATTTTTGCCTTTTTTGTTGCTATATTATTTTTTGTCATTCTTAATGTTATTTTTATTTAGTTATTATTATTATTATCATGCATTTTCCATTTTATTTTGTTTTATTTTTAAGATTTCATCATTTATTTTATTAATATTACAATTTGATCATTAATATTATTGTTATTATCATAATTACGCTCTTATCATTAAAATATTTCATTTATCATCATACTACACATTAAGTTTGAATATATTTATTTATTAATGTATTATATTTAAACAAAATAAGTATATTGTTTAAACCTTATACCTATTATTATTCAAAACAATTTTTCAAAATAGGCAATGTTTGGTATTTGGGAAGTTTGAGAAACGTACCCTAACTTACGGGGTTTCGATTTCCTCATTAAACCTAAATAACCGAATATCCTTTTAAAATTTGAAATCCATAAGATTTCAAATAAGAAACAAAGGCAAGCTTATGCTCGAAGATTTGAAATGTCGTTTCCTAACTTACGGGATACGAGATTTTATTATCTCGAAACGAGTGGGTCTTTAACGTTTATTTTGATTTATTCAAGCAATTTGTAAGCAAAATGATATAATGCAAAGAGGGATCGTAATTTAAATTCTTTCCGGGTTTTCAACTTTCGACATAAAGACATCAAATAATCAAATAGGTACCAATTTTGGGCGTAACGAGGGTGCTAACCCTTCCTCGTGCGTAACCGACTCCCGAACCCTTTTCCTGGATTTTTGTAGACCGAAAAACATTGTTTTAATAAATCAAACATTTTATTAAAACGATCAAATCACGAGATAATCTGATCACACCTCATAAAAAAGGATTGGTGACGACTCCCAATTTTCGTTTTTTTTTTTAAATAAAAGTCGACCTTTCAAAAAAATGGTTTCGACAGTACTCAATTTTTGTTGGTATAAAATATTTATTGATTAAAAGTAATTTTGAAATCTAAATTAAAAAGAAAAATTATTTCATATATTATCGATAAATATTAAAAAGTTCACACATTTTTTTTTCGATGGACAGAGATTGGATACTGTAACAATAAAATTAAAATTAATAGTGGATGTGTGTTTGGATTCAAAAGTAACTATAGGAGAAATGTAAAAATTTAAAAAAAAAAACCAAAATAATAGAAGTTTTAAATTATTTTATTTTTATGAAAATATTAAAAATATGTGAAATTATAAATTTATTAATAGAAGAATAATATGTACATCAATATTCTTATAGATATTTTTATCAGTTTCTTTATAATCATTTTAAAATATTTATTATATTAAACGATAAATAATTTTAAAGAAAATCTCTACATGATCCCCCTAGCTGTGGACCAATATTGGCTAACTGCAAACCACTCCAATCTACATCATTGATAAAGTTGGATTGAATTAGTGGAAGTGATTATCGAACATCTGTCAAGACCTCAACCAGGGCAACGCCTTTCTTTTTAGTTTATGGAATGGAGGCGGTTTTACCCATTGAAGTCGAGATTCCTACTCTCCGAGTTTTGGCAGAATTAAAGTTGGATGAAGCAGAATGGATCCAATCCTGATATGATCTATAACACCCCTTACCCGATACCGTTGCCGGAGTCGAGCACGAGGCATTACTAGGCTTAACTTACTAGTTCGGGACATAATAATTAAAACTGTCCATCTGCGTCATGTTCACTAAATCAATTATAACTTGAGTTACGAAACTCGAAATCTAGATCCGTAAATTTTCCTTTAAACTAGACTCATATATCTTCTTACTGTAATTTTTCCAGATTTTTTGGTGTGGTCAATTAGTACAGTTTATTAGTTAAAGTCTCCCCTATTACACAGTTCGACAGTTCTGACCTCTCTTCACTAAAAATCAATTATCTCATAATATACAACTCTTTTTCCTACACCGTTTTTTTTATATAAAAATAGACTCAATAAGATTTAATTCTATATCTCATGCACAACCTAATTCCATTTTTACTATTTTTGGTGATTTTTCAAATTTACATCACTGCTACTGTCCAACTATTCCCCTGCATATAATTACATAATTTCTTTAAAATAACTATCGACTAGGCATTTCATGTAAGATAATAGTATATGAAACAAGTAAATAGGTTGTATCTTTGAGTTTATTCATTATTTAGCACCTAGCCATAATGTGTAATATTCTTTCATGACATATATATATATAACACAACTCAAGCATGATCAAGCCATATTTATGCATATAAGTATAGCCATTTTCGCATGGCTTCCATACATTATAAGTTTGTTTTTATACAAAACTCCAAGAAGTAAATTAGCTTATACATGCCATGGACCTTGGGTTCAAAACAAAAAGGTACCAAAAGAGATGATAATGTGAATGACTTCGACGACGATCCTCGAGCTTGAGCTTCAACTTCAAAATCTAATGAACAATACATAAAACACACCAAGTAAGCTATTATAGCTTAGTAAGTTTAAGCAATTTAAATTCATTGAATAATATAGACAAAATTTCATTCAAAATTTCGAAACCTAATCTCTTGGTAGCATCCATTCAAATCATCCCAAACCAAAATAAAAATTGAATTTATAATCACATCATATACTTCTAACAATTTCCATAAACCAACACCACATGATAAATAACTAATATTTATATCATATACTTACCAAATTTTCTATTTGCATTTCAAGCTACTAAAAATCTCAAATTAATAGGTATATTACATACCTTTAATTTACTTACCCTTTCAAACTAAATCGTTCATACATAACCTGTAATAATGCATTCTTACATTTCCGTATGCATAATAACATTACTCATATAAATCATTTAACGAATCTTATACTTACACAATTGTTGATAAAATTTAGTAACGTATCGCTCACATAGAGCCGTTACTTAACATTTTCCGTAACGTATCTCTCACATTGAGCCGTTACTCAATATTCATCGTAACGTATCGCTCACATAGAGCCGTTACTCAATACTCTCGTAACGTATCACTCACATAGAGCCGTTACACAATATTTCTCGTAACGTATCACTCACATAGAGCTGTTACTCAATATTCATCGTAACGTATCGCTCACATAGAGCCGTTACTCAATACTCTCGTAACGTATCGCTCACATAGAGCCGTTACACAATATTTCTCGTAATGTATCGCTCACATAGAGCCGTTACTAATTTATCCGCACACATAGTGCTAATTATAAAATTTTCTCCTCTTATACTTCATATATAAATATCCACAGATTATAATTAGGACCGAACCTAAGTATGTATATTTCAAACCAAATTCTTTTTCCTATAATCTACCATTATATTCGGTCAGAGTCAATTAAACCCATAATTGCATATTCAATCACCCCTATCATCGATTTCATATTAGTCAAACATACATTCAGCCCATGCACTTATTAAATCTTAACTCTGTCACATTGGTAAAATTTACCTATCTTTATACACATCTCAACCATCTAATGTATGACCATATATATATATATATATACATGATCATGGTGCTAGCAAAATTCGGCAACCACATTTATAATTACCATAACATCATAGGCACCATCAAGAGTATACAAACATTCATACATATCCGAATACCCTATCTCCTTATACAAATAAATACATATCTATCCCTTACCACAACTTTACATATTTGACTAATTCATTTACTTAATGGTTATACATATGTATGTGTATTTACCAACCCACATTCGATTAACACATATGGTAGTTCCTATGCCTTATTCGACAAATCAAAAATTAAAATTATAAATGTCACTCAAACGAATACACAATAATGTAGAAATAATTCAAATTAGTCCAATTGCTTAAAACTTACCTCGATAGTTGTCAAATTAAGCTTCCCGGCTACTCGTTTAATTTTGTTTTTCCCCGATCCAAAACCTTTTCCTTTTGTACTTGATCTAAACAATTCAATTTGAACACATTCAAACTCATATTCATTCAATTTAATCCAAAAACTCATAATTACAACATTTATCATTTTACCCCTAGTATTTAAAGATTTTTACAATTTAGTCCTCCAAGCATAAAACACAATTTACATGATTTTTGAGCTCATTTCACAAGGGCCGAATATCCCTCTAGCTTATTTCAGTTCATACAAACTACTTATTAAGCATTTTAACTCTTCAACTATTTAATCTTTGCAACTAAATCCCTATTACTCAATTTAATTAAAATTTCTCATTCAAAGCATGTTGATTTATAACCTATCCTTAATATTCTACCATTTAACATCTCAACCTAGGAACACCCATCAATGGCCGAATACTCATCATGCTTCAATTTCAACAATTTCAACTTGGGTTCAATAGAACTCAAGGAAATATACTCAAAAATGTAAAATTTTCAAAAAATCAAGTTAAAATGCTAACCTTATTGAACCATGCAAGAACCGAATATTTGAAAGCTCAACTCTCCTCTCTTTTCTTCAAGTTTCGGTGATGGAAGCAAGGAAGATGATGATACTCTCTTTCCTTTCTTATTTCTTTATTTTATTAAAGAAATATCACCTTATTAAATTATTATTACATATTATTATTATTATAACATATACAATAATCATTTCTTAGCATGCTTACCGTCCACTACCTTGTTTTTAGGGGAATTTGACATGCAAATCCATTCTTGCAAGAAACATTTCAATTCAATCCTTCTAGCTTAATAAAGGCTATTTTTACTACTTTAACTATTTGGTCCTTCCTCCAAATTTAAGCACACTAAAGCAATTAAATTCACAATTTTCAACACATACCCATTCATAATTATTGCACAAGAAAACAAAATAATATTAGGAAATTTTTCCGGCTCGGATTCGTGGTCCCGAAACCACCGTTCCGATTAGGGTCGTAATTGGGTTGTTACATGATCAGCTAAACTTGATTGAAGAAAAAAGGTTGAAAGCCATCCGTCATGGTCAGATGTACCAAAAACGAATGACCCGAGCTTACAACAAAAAGGTTCGTCCCAGAGAATTCCATTAGGGGGACCTAGTATTGAAAAAGATCTTGCCCATACAGAAAGATTTCAGAGGGAAATGGATGCCAAATTGGGAAGGACCTTATATGGTAAAGAAGGCCTTTTCAGGAGGAGCATTGATTTTGACTGAGATGGATGAAAAAAGCTTGCCCAATCCTATGAATTCAAACTCAGTCAAGAAGTACTTCACCTAAAAAAAAAAGGGAGAGGCCAAGGTGAAAAATCGCAAAGGGCGCCTTGAGACCAAAGGGGTTTTGAATTGAAAACCTAGGAAAAGGGAAATTCAAATCTTGATCAAAGATGGGGCATGTGGTAGTCTGGCTATCCCTGGATGAACAAGGAGGAGAGATGCTACGTCTTGGGGCATCAACAAATTATTTTGGATCTTTAAAACACATGTCAAGTTCAAAAGGGTCCTCGAGAAGTTAGTTTTAAGAAACTCATGCTATGGTATCCGGAGAACCTATTTTCATCTTATTCACTTTGTATTTAAGAAAATTTGCTATGTTGATTAATCTATTCATTTCGAGCCTTGCTCCTAATAAACTTCGATCTTGTCCATTACTACAATCTTTTTCAAGCATTTTTACATTAAAATAGTGATTAATGGACTAATATTATTCAAGTAAAGGGAGTTCTGCATATTGCTCTGAAAGGTTTTCTAAAATAGTACAAGGATCTGAAAATAGGACCACTATTCAGAACTAACCAAACTTAGGGGTTTGGAAACATTTGAGAAAAATAGTCTAAATTGTGACTACTTTTTTGGATTTTCTATTAAAGATACCGGCTGAACAAGAAGGCATGGTAACACATCAGTAATAAAACATTGATAAATAGTGAGCAATGACAACCTAAGCATTCAAAAGGGATCATTCTCAAAAAAATGGCATTCTGCATTCATGCAAATATCATTCATACACATCTAGTTAGGAGCATTTGATTCATCCTGATCATGATATCCTAATCACTAGGCATAAATAGGCTCATGAAATGGATTCTACAGGTCATGTTCCCTAGAGAGCGTTGTAACAGATCAGTGAAACCACAAATCCTATACCCCTGAAATTGCAGTGGAGCAGATTGAAGTAGCAAGTCATATCTTCCTGAAGTTGCAGTGGAGCAGAATGAAGATAGCAAGTCTTATCTCCCTGAAGTTGCAGTGGAACAGACTGAAGATAGCAGATCTTATTTCCCTGAAGTTGCAGTGGAACAGATCAAAGCTACGAGTTATAAATCTTATCTCCCTGAAGTTGCAGTGGAGTAGATTGAAGATAGCAAATCTTATCTCTCTGAAATTGCAGTAGAGTAGATTAAAGCTACAAACTACAAATCTTGTTTTCTTGAAGTTGCAGTGGAGCAGATTGAAGTTACAGATCTTATCTCCCCGAAGTTGCAGTGGAGTAGATTGAAGATAGCAAATCTTATCTCTCTGAAATTGCAGTGGAACAGATTAAAGCTACAAAATTACAAATCTTATCTCCCTGAAGTTGCAGTGGAATAGATTGAAGATAGCAAATCTTATCTCTTTGAAATTGCAGTAGAGTAGATTAAAGCTATAAACCTTATCCTTGAAGTTGCAGTGACAAGTTACAAATCTTATCTCCCTGAAGTTGCGGTGGAGCAGATTGAAGCCACAAATCTTATCTCTCTGAAGCTGCAGTGGAGTAGATTCAAGCGATAAATTCTATACCTCTAAATTCGCAGTGGGATAGATTGAGGCTACTTGAAGAAGAGAAGCACCCGAAGAAGTCGAGATTCGGAAACCGGGCAAATTTGGTCCTTCTTAAAGGTCTTTGCTCCATCCTCATTACACGACAACGAGCAAAGAGGGGCAGCTGTAAGAGGCTCATTTTGCCCGGGCCCAAACCAATACAACCAAATAAAATATGAGTCCAAAAATAAAAATTAAACAGTCTAAGTTTTGGGGTTTCAAACCCAATTACAAAACAAGCCCAAAATCAACCCAAAATTTCTAGGCCTAACTAGCCCAAAACTTAAAAAAAATGGAAAAGCCAGAAACCCTAGGGTTTCTGGCGCCACAGCCTCCCTCGATCACTGCGCCCGCACCTCGTCTTGAGGCCCCCTGCACGCCTCCGTCGCCGTTGCATCAAAACGGAAAAAAGCCGAAATTTTCGCCCTCGTCAACGCCTGCAACAAGAAAGAAACAACAACAGAAACAGAAGCCAAACAATAGCAAGAAAATACATAAAAATATTGTATCTTTTCGGTTATAAAAAGCCATGAACAAATCAATGTAAATTTTTTACGAAGAAATAAAATACAAGAAAGAAAGAAAAAAATCATATTCAAAAGGTAATTTCAGATTCGAAAAAAAATAAAATAAATAAGAGAAAAGTTTTATTTTTTTACACGTTGTTTAAATCGGGGTGTCATTCTTTGGGCCACCGTCGGTTCATAAGGCCGTCGAATCCTCGGGATTCGGTAGAGGCTGCGACGACAAGCAGTGGAAGCCGAAAGCTTTTTCTTCCTTTTAGTTTTTTTTTTTTATATTTTTTGAAGATTTTGGGCTCTAAATCAGTTTTTATGCGAAAAAAGAGGTCAAAATGGGTTCGGGGCAATTTTCGACCACCGTATACGGCGGTGCCGTCGCCAGTGACCGGTGGCCGGCGCGGCGGCCGATGGCCGGAGTTGTGGCCGGAGTTCGGGCCACAGAGTGAGAGAATGGAGAGAGAACTTTTTTTTTTTGAAGAAGAAATGAGAAAAATGAAGTTTTTAAAAAAAAAAAATTGACTTATATAGCATTAGTGAAACGGCGTCGTTTCACCTTGGGCACTTTAGCGCCAAAACGGCACCGTTTTAGCCGACCCGACCCACCCGGCCTAGGATCCGCGTGTTTTTTAGCGGAAAGGTTATTTGCGCTTTTGGCCTTTTCGCTTTTTCAACCCATTTCAATTAGATCCTTTTGGTTCTTTTAATTTGGCCCGATAGTTTCGCATTTGTTTCATTTTGGTCCCTACTAAAACGCTGCGTTTTGGGAATAGGGAATAATTTCCCAATTGGTCCTCCTTATTTTACGCTCGTTACATTTAGACCCCGATTCTTTTTTTCTTTTAAATCTGGCCATTTAACTTAATTTTAGTTTCAATTTAGTCCTTTTTTTAAAATTATTTGTCTATTATAATTTAGACCCGCAATTTTGCTTTAATTCCAATTTGATCCCCATTTCATTTTTTTATATATTATTTTATTTAATCCATTTATTTATTGTTCTTTATATTTAGGTATTTAAAATTGATTTGTGGGGCATTTCCATTTATTTTATTTTATTTTTTATTATTATTAATTTATTTTATTTTTATGCTTTTATTATTGTTATTTTTATTTCACTATTTATTCGTTCATTTATTTATTTATTTATTTATAAAGATTGGATTTATTTACATTTTCTTACTTGCCTATTTGTTATTGTCATTATTTTTAATATAATTTTTTATTTCTTTTATTTTTGCCTTTTTTGTTGCTATATTATTTTTTGTCATTCTTAATGTTATTTTTATTTAGTTATTATTATTATTATCATGCATTTTCCATTTTATTTTGTTTTGTTTTTAAGATTTCATCATTTATTTTATTAATATTACAATTTGATCATTAATATTATTGTTATTATCACAATTACGTTCGTATCATTAAAATATTCCATTTATCATCATACTACACATTAAGTTTGAATATATTTATTTATTAATGTATTATATTTAAACAAAATAAGTATATTGTTTAAACCTTATACCTATTATTATTCAAAACAATTTTTCAAAATAGGCAATGTTTGGTGTAGGAGCCCAAATTCGCTCGGGCCCAACTACCAAATAATTTAAACCAAAAAACAAAACAAAAAATAAAATAAAAACCCAATAATATCCAGTTTCTTTTACAAATACAAGCCCAAACAGCCCAAATTCTAAAACAAATCAGAAAACAAAAACCCTAGGCAAACCCTTTGCACCGCAACAGTCGTTCGAGCCTCCATCCCGCCACGTCTGCCCGTACGGCCTCCGTACCCTCGCCTTCTTGCGCACACACACACTGCACAAGGAAACAAAAGCAGAAAGAGAGGCCGACCAAATAATAATGAGAAAGGGGCGACAAATGAAGAATTAGTTTTTGTTTTTATCATTTGATTTTATTTTTTGGATTTTGGCTATAAAATCCGAAAGGAAAACCATTGTACTCTTCCCTACAATTTTTCACGATACAATATCAATAGAAAAGCAAAAAATTCGCAAGGTTCTATTTTTTTTCTTTTATTTACATTTTTTTCTTCTTTGCGAAACTGTGATTGCATATATATAAAGATTTTTATATTTTCAAAACTATATATATAAGTATTAAAATATATATATATATATAAAAAACTCACTCTCTGGAGGTCCGGCCACCGTGTACGGTGGCCAACGGCGGCGGTCTATGGCGGCGACTGGCCGGCCGGTGATCGAACTTGTGGCCGAAAATCGCCCAGGACGAGAGGGGAGGGAGAGAAATCTGAATTTTTTTTTAGGAAGGCTGAATATGATTTTTTTAAGGGTTTTTTTATTATTTATACTAGGAGCAAAACGGCGTCGTTTTGCTTTAGCCATTTAAATGCCAAAACGACGCCGTTTCAACGTTGACCCGTGCGCGCGACCCGACCCAACTTCAGGATCCACGTGTTTTTCCATATTGGTCTTATTGCCAAATCGGTCCTTCCGCTTTTAATTGGTTCTGCAATTAGGTTTTCTTTTATTTTTAATTTTGCCCCTTAAATTTCATTTTGATTTTAATTCGGTCCCATATAAAACGCCGCGTTTTGGAGGGAGGGGATATTTTCCCCTTTAGCCCCTCCATGTTATTCGCGCGTTCAATAAAGTCCCTTTCCTTTTATTTATTTTCATATTTGCCCCAAAATTTTTATTTTAAGTTTAATTTCGTCCTTTTTTTATTTTCTTTTATTATTTTTGCCATTATTGTCATTATTTTATCATTGTTATTATTCTTAATGTTATTATTACTGTTGTATTCATTATTATGGTTACCTTTTTTTTATTATTAGTATTGTTATTATTATAGTTATTATTATTACCATTATTGTTTTTATTATTAATATTATTATTATTATTACTTTTAATATTACTAGTATTATTATTTCTATTTTTTTTGTTACAATTATTTTTTATTACTATCACTATTAAATTTATTATTATTATTATTATTGTATTTTTACTATTATTATTATTTTATTGTTTTTAAACTATTGTACATAGTATTTTTATTATTTCATTATTATTTTCTTTTGTTTATTTATTTCTTTTTTTTATCTATTATTTCATATAGATTGTTTGGCTTAAGCTTTTATTTTATTTTATTTTTGCCTTTATTATTATTAATTATAGTATTGCCTTCATTTTTATTATGCATATTGGCACTAAAATTCATTTTTTCATTCTACTATGATCGTATTATATTTTATCCGATTTTCGAAATAAGCAAATACTTCGTGTTCTAAGATTCGAAAGAAACCGTACCCTAACTTACTGGGTTTCGATTTTTCTCGTCGAGTCTAAAGAACCGATTATTTTTTTAAAACACATAAGTTAAATAAAAACTTATTCTCGGGAATTCGAAAATATTGTGTCCTAACTCACTGGATGTGACATTTTGTTATCTCGAGATAAGGATTTCCAAAAACAAAGGCAATATTTCGTATTCGGGAATTTTGAGAAATAGTGCCCTAACTTACTGGGTTTCGATTTCTCATTTAACCCAAATAACCGAATATCCTTCTTAAATTTAAATATATGAGTTTTAAATGGCAAAAGACAAGCTTAGTTTTGAGGATTCGAAATGTCGTATCCTAACTCACTGGGTATGATATTTTATTCTTTCGAAATAAGCCGGTCTCAGCGTCCGGTTTAATTTATACAAGTTTTCTTTAACAAAAAGGATCGTATTTTAAAATCTTTTCAAATTTTCGACATTAAGACATTAATCAATCAATTCGGTACCAATTTTGGGCGTTACGAGGGTGCTAATCCTTCCTCGTACGTAACCGACTCCCGAACATGCTTTCTCAAATTTCGTAGGCCAAAAGTATCGTTTTAATAAATCAAAATATTTTAGCAATCAATCTCAAGGTGACCCGATCACACCTCAAAAAAGGATTGGTGGCGACTCCATTTTCGTTTTTTTAAAGTCGACCCCATTTTACACCAATAAAAAAAATGGTTTCGACATTTGGTATTTGGGAAGTTTGAGAAACGTACCCTAACTTACAGGGTTTCGATTTTCTCATTAAACCTAAATAACCGAATATCCTTTTAAATTTTGAAATCCATAAGATTTCAAATAAGAAACAAAGGCAAGCCTATGCTCGAAGATTTGAAATGTCGTTTCCTAACTTACGGGATACGAGATTTTATTATCTCGAAATGAGTGGGTCTTTAACGTTTATTTTGATTTATTCAAGCAATCTGTAAGCAAAATGATATAATGCAAAGAGGGATCGTAGTTTAAATTCTTTCCGAGTTTTCAACTTTCGACATAAAGACATCAAGTAATCAAATATGTACCAATTTTGGGCGTAACGAGGGTGCTAACCCTTCCTCGTGCAACCAACTCCCGAACTCATTTCCTGGATTTTTGTAGACCGAAAAATATTGTTTTAATAAATCAAACCTTTTATTAAAACGATCAAATCACGAGGTAATCTGATCACACCACATAAAAAAGGATTGGTGGCAACTCCCAATTTTCGTTTTTAAAAAAAAATATAAAAGTCGACCTTTCAAAAAAATGGTTTCGACAGTACTCAATTTTTGTTGGTATAAAATATTTATTCATTAAAAGTAATTTTGAAATCTAAATTAAAAAGAAAAATTATTTCATATATTATCGATAAATATTAAAAATTTCACACAATTTTTTTTCGATGGACAGAGATTGGATACTGTAACAATAAGATTAAAATTAATAGTGGATGTGTGTTTGGATTCAAAAGTAACTATAGGAGAAAGGTAAAAATTTAAAAAAAAAAAGGAAAATAATAGAAGTTTTAAATTATTTTATTTTTATGAAAATATTAAAAATATGTGAAATTATAAATTTATTAATAGAAGAATAATATGGACATCAATATTCTTATAGATATTTTTATCAGTTTCTTTATAATCATTTTAAAATATTTATTATATTAAACGATAAATAATTTTAAAGAAAATCTCTACAATGATCCCCCTAGCTGTGGACCAATATTGGCTAACTGGAAACCACTCCATTCTACATCATTGATAAAGTTGGATTGAATTAGTGGAAGTGATTACCTGGTTTAGTATATCATCTCTTACATCCATCAATCAATAAATAAGTTGATATTAAAGATGACAAGTGAGGATTTAGAACATTCTATCTTATTTTCATAGAAATTTTTGGTTCGAAATTAGATAATTTTATATGCGGAATTAAATTATGTATTTTTATGATAATAAAATTATAATTTTATCATTTTAATAGTTTATATTTTTATAATTTTTAAAAGATTAAATTAAATTTTTATAATTTTGTGAGAGACCAAAGTACAATTTTACCATTATTAATTTAAAATTTTATAAATTAATAAAGAGACCTAAAACCTCTAAAGGAGGTTGTTTAAACAAAAGTAAACTATCTTCATTACTTCAATTCAATTTGGCGAGAAAGTCCGCTACTTTATAATTTCTTTTGGCACATGTTGGATGCTCCATTGAACTGCCCTTTCCAGCAACTGGTGTATACGCCTAACCAAAGTAGAACTAAAATTTCTTCTCCTGAATAATCTGAACTGTTTCTTAATAATATGTACTAATCATCACTCTATCAAATCCCTGCTTCAATAGAAGAGACACATTCTTAAAGATATCTCAAAGTTCAACCTCCAATACTAAGTAAACTCCCAAAGATCCGATACCCTTTCGTGTCACATGTAACCCCCTATAGCAGCATATAATTTTCAAATAATATAAATTACATAATATTTAAACATAAAAATATATATTAAAAGAAGTAATTTTTTAATGTAAATTTTTGTTTTATCTGAAAAATTCAAATAAAAGTTTAGAAAAATAAACAAGTGGTAAGAAATGAGTGAGAGTAGATGGAATGAAAACGGTGACCTTGTCGGTCTTATAAAAACGCTTCCTGCTCTCTACTTCACAGCTCAAAAAATAGTAACGAAGATGAAGTTGAAATATCCCTTTGTCCTCATTCACATTAGTACAGTGGTGCTTATCTTAGCAGAGTCAAGTCGGCCGCCATTTGCCTGCGATTCATCTCACCCACTAACCAAATCTTACACATTCTGCAAACCTACACTCCCCATCAACCAAAGAGTCCAAGACCTCATCTCCAGGCTCACACTAGATGAGAAGATATCCCAACTCGTTAACTCAGCTCCACCCATTCCTAGACTCGGCATCCCCGAGTATGAATGGTGGTCCGAAGCCTTACATGGTGTTGCCTATTTCCCCGGTTTACATACTGGTATGAGTCTCAACGGAACCATTCAGTCCGCCACTAGTTTCCCCCAAGTCATTCTCACTGCTGCTTCCTTCGATGTTCATCTTTGGTACCGCATTGGTCAGGCAAGTATTTATAAAGACCATTTCCTTTTTTTTTCTACTTATTAATATCTCGTGTTTACGTGTTTATGATGGCTTGCAGGCAGTTGGAAGGGAAGCTAGAGCCATATATAATGCTGGACAAGCTACGGGGATGACATTTTGGGCACCAAATATTAACATATTTAGGGACCCAAGGTGGGGAAGAGGGCAAGAGACACCAGGTGAGGATCCTGTTGTTACTGGGAAATATGCAGTCTCGTTCGTGAGAGGGATACAAGGGGATACTTTTGAAGGAGGGAAACTTGGCCATCATCTTCAAGCTTCAGCTTGTTGTAAGCATTTTACAGCTTATGATTTGGATAACTGGAAAGGAGTCAACCGTTTTGTCTTTAATGCAAAGGTTAATATTTGTTTGTTTGCTTCAGTTTGATTGATTATTGGACTGCTACGTTTAATTATTATGTCCTTCCTCTTTTTTATTATGGATTTCAGGTTAGTTTACAGGATTTAGCAGATACATATATGCCTCCATTTCGGAGTTGCATAGAGGAAGGTAAAGCCAGTGGGATAATGTGTGCTTACAATCGTGTTAATGGAGTCCCCAATTGTGCAGATTACAATCTCTTGTCAAAAACAGCCAGAGCACAATGGGGTTTCAATGGGTAATAATGACAAAGACTGTTTATAGCACAAAAATACAGGTTATAATTCAAACAGATAACAGACTTTGTGGTTTTCTTTGGTTAAATATAATCAGGTACATAACATCTGACTGTGATGCTGTCTCCATCATTCATGAGGAACAAGGATATGCTAAATTACCAGAGGATGCAGTAGCTGATGTTCTTAAAGCTGGTATGAATAGCTTTCTTCTATGTTACGAGTATAGAATATCCGTATGTATCTGACCCAAGTATGGTCAAATTTTTCCATGTATTAGACTGTGATGGTGTCTCCATCATTCTGATTTTTTTCTTGCTAGACACATCATATGAATCTGAACTTTTTGATCGATGGATTCACAGGAATGGATGTCAACTGTGGTAACTATTTGAAGAACTACACCAAATCAGCTGTCGTAAAGAGAAAATTGCCTATATCTGAAATAGATAGAGCCCTTCATAACCTTTTCTCTGTTCGAATGAGACTGGGGCTTTTCGATGGCAATCCACTTCAACAGCCTTTTGGTAAGATTGGTCCAGACCAAGTTTGTTCCCAAGAGCATCAGAATCTTGCCCTTGAGGCTGCTCGTAACAGCATTGTCCTTCTAAAAAACACCTACAGACTCCTCCCATTTTCGAAAGCAAAAACTACTTCTCTTGCAGTAATAGGCCCTAATGCCAATTCTGCAAAAACACTACTTGGCAACTATGCAGGCCCTCCTTGCAAAACTGTTACACCTCTGCAAGGGTTGCAAAGATATGTTAAAGACATCAGGTATCACCCAGGTTGTAATGCAGTTAACTGTTCTTATGCTTTGACTGACCAAGCTGTGAAAGTAGCAAAAGGGGCAGAATATGTGGTGTTAGTAATGGGATTGGATCAAACCCAAGAGAGGGAAGAACTCGATCGTGTAGACTTGGTTCTTTCACCAAAGCAACAGAACCTGATCTCTATACTCGCAAGAGCAGCTAAGAACCCAGTTGTTTTTGTGCTTCTTTCTGGAGGTCCGGCAGATATAAGCTTTGCCAAATACGATAAACACATTGGAAGTATTCTATGGGCTGGTTATCCAGGTGAAGCTGGAGGTCTTGCATTAGCAGAAATTATATTTGGTGATCACAATCCAGGTGAACTCTTATACTCATTCATTAAGCTTGTATGCTAACAAAGGCAATAAGACATTCTTATACTGGAGATAAATTTACTAAAGCTATAAGCTTCATATTTATATGCAGGAGGGAGGTTACCGGTTACTTGGTATCCACAGAGTTTTGTTAAAGTACCAATGACAGACATGAGAATGCGTCCTGAACCATCATCAGGCTATCCTGGACGCACTTACAGGTTCTACCAAGGACAAAAGGTTTTTGAATTTGGTTATGGTCTGAGCTACTCAAACTATTCTTATGAATTTCTCCCTGTAGCACAAAACAAGGTCTATTTAAACCATCAGATAAAGTCTCCAAAGGCTGAGCTTGAGAACTCAAATGCTCTCAAACACGTACCAGTTTCAGAGATAGGAACAGAACTTTGCAGTAAGAGAATCCCAGTCACAGTTAGAGCTCAAAACCATGGTGATATGGCAGGTAGGCATCCACTTTTGCTATTTGTCAGGTCAGCAAAAGCTGGTAATGGGAGGCCTGAAAAACAACTGGTTGGATTCCAGAGTGTTATTCTGAATGCTGGGGAAAGAGCAGATGTTGAATTTGAGTTGAGCCCTTGCGAGCATCTTAGCACAGCAAATGAAGATGGTTTGATGGTCATTGAGGAAGGTTCTCATTTCTTGAGCATTGAAGACAAAGAATCTGAGATAACAGTCATCCTATGATACAAAGGAATGACTCTCAAAAACCCAGGAAATACAATCCTGCTATTCCAATAAAAAAAGCTGTTTTGTCTCCTTTAAGAATAATTTTCTCTTGCTTGCAAATTATGAGTGATGATTTTGTATTCCCTACAATGCTATTTCCCTATTAGGAACAAATCAAAAACCCAGGAAATACAATCCTGCTATTCCAATAAAAAAAGCTGTTTTGTCTCCTTTAAGAATAATTTTCTCTTGCTTGCAAATTATGAGTGATGATTTTCTATTCCCTACAATGCTATTTCCCTATTAGGAACAAAGCAATGCAGTAAAAGAATGAAAACAGAACCTTAAAGCAGTAATTTTAGAAGCCTGCTGCCCCCTCCCCAACTCATCACTCACATCACCACTCTATTTAAGCTATCACTCTCACAGTGTTCTTAATTTCTAGTTTACAAATATTTTGGTGATTGCTTTCTTTAATTTCAACTTTATCAATAGAAACATGCAAGAGGATAAGAGAATGGTTACAGGATTTGATTGATTAGATTTGAAAATTTTCAAGACATGAATAATAAACATGAAATCAAACGTCTAAACCCAATTAATTTTATCCATATATCTAAACTTCGAAACAACAGAAGAACATGGGTCTAAATTAATAGCTTTCTTCTTTCTTTTTAACCAAACTACAATATAATAGCTTTCATTTTCTCGACAAAGTACAAAGGAGCACTGAGCAGCAGTAAAAACCTAAAATAGTAAAAGAAACAGATCGGATGGTGTTACAAAAGTTGTTCAAACTGACGAGAGAGGTTGTCTGGACTTGCCGCTCACAGGGAAGCTAAAGAGGCTCATGACCTATGTTAAAAGAGTCGTGAAGACGACGTCGATACTGACACATAAAACTGGAGGACTAACACTAGCAGAAATCATCTATTTTGGTGACCATAATCCAGGTGATCTCAGTTATGATTGTAGGATAAACTTCAATCCTTTGAATTAAAAAACTAGGAGACGCAATCCATCACTATTGATTAATGACAATATTACAATACATTTTTCAATTCAGGTGAAAATTTGCCTGTTACTCACATACCTACAAAGTTTCATCAAAACACCGATGAAATACATGAGAATGTGCACTGAACCATCTTCCTACAGAATCTATAAAAGGCCCAAAATTTTCAACTTCAGCTATGGGCTCAGCTTCTCAAACTATTCTTACAAATTCCTCTCCATCGCCCAAACAAAGCTCTACTTCAAACAGTATTCCAGAACCATACTAACAGGAAGCCAAAACCTATCAGATTTGTATCAGTTTCAGATATGGACACCAAACGCAGTGAGAAGAGGAGGTTTACAGTCAGAGTTGGAGTTCAAAACTCTGGAGGGATGGCAGGAAGGCATGCAGTGTTGCTCTCTCTCTCTCTCTCTCTCTCTCTATATATATATATATATATGTCGTAACCATTTTTTTTGAGTTTTGGCAAAAAAACGGGGTCGACGTGGGTTTTGAAAACGAATAAAAAAACAGGAGTCGCCACCAATCTTTTTTGATGAGGTGTGATCGGGTCACCTTAAAAAGTGTTTGTTTTTAATAATCAGATTGATTTATCAAAACACAATTTTGGTCTACGAAAATCAGAAAATGGATTCGGGAGTCGGTTACGTACGAGGAAGGGTTAGCACCCTCGTCGCCCAAAATTGGTACCTAATTGATTATCTAATGTCTTAATGTCGAAAGTTGAAAACTTAAGAATTCAAAATACGATCCCTCTTGTTGTTGAAGAATAAATTTGGATAAATTGGAAATGTATGCCAAGGGCCGTCTCGTTTTAAGGTGAAGTGTTACATCCAATACTTTAGGACACCACATTTCGACCTTTAAAGTTGAATTTGCCTTTTATTCAAAGCTCATGGATTTAATTGGAAGGATATTTTGTTATTTAGAATGGACGAGAAAAGGAAACCCAATACTTTAGGGCACGATTTCTCGAGTTTCTAAATCTGAGAATATTGCCTTAGTTTTAGAAAATATTATCTCGGAATAACAAAACATCACATCCAATGCATTAGGACACGACATCTCGAGTTCTCGAGAATAAGCTTTTGATTTAAAAATGTATTTGTTTTAAAAGGATATTCGGTTATTTAGATCAAGCGAGAAGGATCGAAACCCAATACTTTAGGGCACGACCTCTCGAATTTCTAAATACGGAATATTACCTTTGTAAAAGAATCCATTTTGTGTCGAGCGAAAATTGATGTAATGCAAGTTTATATTGGAATGTAAAAAGCAGATCATAATACGGATATGCGTAGCAAAAAAATGGGAATAAATGTGTTAGTATATATATAAAGACAATGATGGTAATATGTATAAGATAAGTAACATATCTACACATATATAAATAACGTGATGCTAATAGCAATAATGAAGTAGATAATATAATAAACGTAATAATTTAGTAATATAATGATAATGAAATTATTAATATATTAATAATAATACACAATGCGTGAATAGTGATAAAAAAATAATGAATGATAAAATGATAGCAATAATAATGGTAATAATATTTGAGAAATGAATAATAAGGTATATACAAGAACAAACAACAAATATATATATATATACATGAAAACTATAATATAACTATAGTAATAATAAAGATATTAAGTAATGATAATAGGGTGATAGTAATAATGATATGATGATGATAAAAATGCTAAATAATAATAACAATGATATAATAATATCATAATAATAATGATTATATATAAAAAGGGTAGTAATGATGGCAATTAATAAATTAAATAATATATATATAAAATAAATAAAAGTATATACATATAAAAATAATAATAATAATAGTGAAAATAATATAATAATAGTAGCCATAATAAAATAATAATATAGTATGTATGTGCATGGAAATAATAATAATCTTGTATAATAACAATAATAATAGTGGCGGTGATAATATAATATGTAGATATATGCAAAAATAGGAAAATGATAAAAGGAAGACTAAATTAGATTAAAAGCAAAATTTGGGGTAATTTCTTAAAAATGAAGATTAGGGGACCTATTTATGTGAAAAGGATGAAGGGACCAAAAGGTAATAAACCCCTTTTCCCAAAAAGCGCTTGCAAAGAAGAACGGGGACAGTTGCAAACCAGAGGTGTAAATTTTGGGGCCAATGTGCGAATATGGAAGATTTGATTTTAAAAACTTAAAAATGCGGAAGGACCGCGCGAGCAAATATCCCCTTTATAAAAACACGCGGATCCGAGGCGGGTGGGTCGGTCGGATCGGGTCAAGGTCAAACGAGCGTCGTTTTGAGGTTAAAGGCCGACCCCAAAGCGACGTCGTTTAGAGGGCTATATAAGGTCCTAAGGTCGAAAAAAATCATTTTTGAGTTGTTTGAGAAAAAAAGCTGATCCCCCTCTCCTCTTTTCTCTGCAGTCCGAAGGAGAGGATTAGGTGTCGCTCGGTTGCCTCCGTCGTCATGGCCGTCGCTGCTCGACCACCGTACGGTGGCGGAAAAGGTAAAAGTTTTATTTTTTCTTTTATTTAAAGTTATATTTATATATATATATATATTAGTCTAAAAAAACGAATGATAAACAATAAAACTATATATAGGTAGAAAATAAAATAAAAAAGGAGTAAAAAGAACTTCAAAAATAAAAATGAAATCACCTCTTTCCTCTATTTTGATTCTAATTTTTTGTAGGGATTAATCTCGCTTTTTTTTTGCGTTTGTATTTAATCACTTGATCGTTTGTGAATCTGAAATCTCTCCTTTTTGTATTCAAAAATCAAAAAAACCTCCCATGCATTGATTTTCGATGGCTTTATATAGTCATCTTTTACAAATTTTTAATCTATTTATTGCCACTTGCTTGCGTGTTTTCTCTTGCGGAGTGCAACTTGAGGGCGGTGGATGTGACATGGGCGGTCTTTGCGGGCGTGGCGATGAGTGGCGATCGTCCGAGGCGAGAGACGGCAATGCAGAGTTGAGGAAAAATTAGGTTTTTTTTTATTAGTTTTGGTATTAGGCTGGGGTTTGGGCTTATATTGGGTTATGGGTTTATTTTTTTGTTTAATTTGGTTGGGCAGGGCAATAATTGGGTTCTACAATTTGCCCCTCTTTGCTCATTATTGTGTAACGAGAATGGAGCAAAGACTTTCAAAGGACCAATTTTGCCTGGTCTTGTTGAGTCTTGACTTCTTGGGTGCTCTTCCACGAGATAGCTTTCATTCACATTCACTTGCATCTTGTTGCTTTGATCCATTCCACCGCTACTTGAGAGAGATAGGACACTGTAGCTTCAATTTGCTCTGCTGCGACTTGAGGATGAGACTTGTTTATTTTAAATCGCTCCTTTGCAACTTCAGGGGATAGATTTACATCTTCAACCCGCTCCATTGCAACTTGAGGGGGTAAGGTTTGTAATCTTGACTTATTCCACTGCTTGGCCAAGACAATAGGATGATGGCTTAAATCATGTTCCCCTCTTTGTTTTAGGAGGCGAGATTTGCCTTCGATCTTGCCCCACTCTCTTGGTTAGAGGCGACAAGATCTACAAATTTGACCTATTTCACTGCTGGTCGGTGGTAATAGGGACGGTGGCTTAAATCATGACCCCTCTTTGTTTAGGGAGGCGAGATTTGCCTTCGATCTTGCCCCACTCTTGGTTAGGGCGACAAGATCTACAAATTTGACCTATTTCACTTCTTTGGTCGGTGGTAATAGGACAATCTTCAACCTATTCCACTCTTTGGGTCGGTGGTAATAGGACAATCTTCAACCTATTCCACTCTTGGTTAGTGGCAATAGAACAATCTTCAACCTATCCCACTCTTGGTCGGTGGCAATAGAACAATCTTCAACCTATTCCACTCTTTGGTTGGTGGCAATAGAACAATCTTCAACCTATTCCACTCTTTGGTTAGTGGCAATAGAACAATCTTTTACCTATTCCTCTTTGGTTAGTGGCAATAGGACAATCTTCAACCTATTCCACTCTTGGTTAGTGGCAGCAGGACAATCTTCAACCTATTCCACTCTTTGGTTAGTGGCAATAGGACAATCTTCAACCTATCCCACTCTTTGGTTAGTGGCAATAGAACAATCTTCAACCTATTCCACTCTTTGGTTAGTGGCAATAGAACAATCTTTTACCTATTCCACTCTTTGGTTAGTGGCAATGGGACAATCTTCAACCTATTCCACTCTTTGGTTAGTGGCAGCGGGACAATCTTCAACCTATTCCACTCTTTGGTTGGTGGCAATAGGACAATCTTCAACCTATTCCACTTTGCTTTGGTCGGTGGCAATAGGATGGTCTTTAACCTATTCCAATCTTTGGTCGGTGGCAATAGGGTAATCTTCGACCTATTCCACTTTCTTTGGTCGGTGGCAATAGGATGGTGGCTTCTACACCGTCCCTCCGGGACATATCCTGTAGACTCGATTTTATATGCTTGTGTTTATGTCAAATGATTAGGATGCTATGATCGAATGAATCTAATGCTCCTAACTAAATGTACTATGGACGACATTTGCATGAATGCGAGAATGTCATGAGGGTGGTCTTTTACAATGATTAGGATGCAATGATCCGAATGAGTCGAATGCTTCTAACTAAAGCGTGCTTTGAATGATGATGTATGAAATGATCCCCTTTTTAATGCTTAGGGTTGTCACTTTGCTCGTTGTCCATCGAGTTTTATTCTTGACGTATTACGCTACTATCTCGCTCTGCTTTGGTACCCTTTTTCAAAAAAATCAAAGAAGCCATCATATTTTGCTCAAATGACTTGCCCCAATATAACTTCAAGGTCCATTCCATGGTACCTATAGGACTTTAAGGCTTATACCATCTTCAAACCCTCTCGCAATTCGGAGGGTATAGGGTCTGCGTCATCTTGATCTATCCATTGCGACTCAAGGGTATAGAATTTGTGTCATTTTCAATCCATCCTACTGCGATCGAGGGGCATAGAATTCAGTAAGCGATTTGGCTGTTGCACCTTTCCATTCACGGGGATCGTGATCGGTGTGCACGCATGATGGATACAAAATCATTCTTCGCGCGAATGATTGCCCATTCATACATCGCCTTTTTCATCGAGATGATACTACTTACGTAATACCTCGTCATTTTGTTCAAACACATTTTCAACCAAATTCAAAGAGATAGCCTCAGTCGAATTTTCCTCCATCATTATTCCCGATCCTTTAAACTCGAGGAGTTTTAAGCAATGGTCTCATTTGAGGTTAAGTACTACTCAAAAGTTTCATAGAGTAATATGCGGAACTCTTTTTTATGAAAGTGTCGTTATTTAGTCATTATTTCAATGCAAAATGCCGAAAGAGACCATAACTACGGATAAGAGAGAAGCTAGTTAGGAGCATAGCTCGAAACAAATAGGTAAAGCAAAAATAGCAAATGTAATTAGGAAGGAAATTTATTGGCGGTATTTTGCAAGGGAATAAATAACAAAAAATGGGTAAAATAGAAGCTAGGTGCCCTGAGATATCGTGACTGAGCCTCTCTGTTCAAACTTCTTGAGGACTATTTTAGGCTCAATATGTGTTTAGGGGATCCGAGTACTTTGTCGATGCTTCGAGGCATAGCGTACTTCTTCATTGTTAACCCAAGCGTGGCAAGACTACCGTATGCCTTACTTTTCGGTCAAAATTTGAGTGCCCTTCTCGGGTTTTCCACTCAAATCCCCTTTGGTCTCAAGGCGCCCTTTGCGGGTTTTCATCTTGGCCTCTCCTTTTTCTTTTTCTTTCCCTTTGCGTGTTTTGTTTTTCTTTCTCTCTTTTTTTTTGTGCAAATCTGAACTCATAGGATTGGGCAAGTCCTTATCATCCATCTTGATTAGTGCCTATGTTTTCCAAGCCCGGGCCTTCTTTGCTTTGCATAGGGCACTTACTTTTCCTCTGAGTCCTTTTGGATATGAAGAATCCTTCTTAATGCGAGTCTTTTGAACGGACCTTTTTTGTCGTAAGCCCGGTGAGGATCTTAGCCAACATAGAAAGTAAATGGTAACTTCTCGATGCCAACTTTTACAAATATCGGTTGTCCTCGTAAAGAATTTGGATGGTTTTTGGCTTTCTTCTTGACTTGCGATGTGGTGTCCGACCTTTGAACAGGACTATAAATTCGTGTTATCACGTTAAACATGTTCCTTTTCGGTATCCTTTATCACCACTCTCTTTTTCTTTTTTCCTTTTTGTTTTTTCTTTTTCTTTTTCAAAATTGAAATTTGAAGTTGACGTATTCACGACTTTGTAATTTTGACATGTGAAGCGACCTTTACCCTCTAGGTAAGGTAATCAAAGGCTATGAATATGAATCGATGTTGGTTCAAAGATTATGAGGAGACTAGCTTGATAGCGTCCATGCCTCACATATAGGAATCCACGTTTGATGGCCCCAACATGTCGGGTTTGTGATCATGCGATAATGTCTTGCCTTATTCTTGCGGTGGGCTAAGTTTCCATCTTCATCTCCCTCGTTGGCTTGCGAGTTAATGGTGACATTTCGCAAGGTAGGATCTGTCATTTTTAACAAGTTGGAAATAAGTTGCAATCTCTATCATCTTCTAAGTCCTTAGATTCTTACGGACACATATCTCACTAGAAAGAGGAGTCCGTAATAAACGTCGCTCATGTCATTGATATCCGGGACCCATTGTCGATGAAAGTAATTTCAGAGAATAAATGATTCCAAGAATGGTTATTTATGAACGAAGAATAAAAGAATATTGATGAGAATTTAAAGCATGAAAAGAACAAAAAATATTGGTTCAAAAAGATGCATTTATTGAAATAGTAATTTTTAACACGAGCCTATTTCACAAAAGAGTTCTCATTGCTTCTAGGCTTAAAGCAACCAGTATATTTCGTACATTACTCGGGAATTCCTTCCGATCTCATTGCTCAAAATGCCCCTGAGGTTTATGCTTACGCTTTTGGTGCGTCGCCTATCTCCACAACACCTATTTTGATGAATTTTTCCACAGATTCTTAAAAAGTGTGCAATTTTCTATTGAGTGTCTGTAATCCCCGCATGATACTCACACCGGACATTTAGGTTATACCATTTTGGGTATGGAGGTTGCGGTGGTTTTATATAAAAGGAGCTACAACATGCATATCAAATAAGTTACGGTATAACTCCATATACGTCATGGGAATAGGAGTGGCGAGGTTTTTCCGAATACGCTCTTTGGATTGGGTTTTGCTTTGGGGACCAGTGGTTGTAACTACCTTCTTTTGGTGGTTTCTTGTAAAGCGGCTTCGAATAACCCTTAGTATATCCACTCGTGCTAGCCACATCCTTGTCCTTTCTCTTCGGGGCTTTTGAAGCCCCTTCTCCTTTTTTTCTCTCGCCTCACGGTAGACCAAGAACAACACGATTGACTTGCTCATTACCGGGCCCATCGGAGAGTCAGACAAGAAGTATCGGTCCTATATTGAGATCCAATAATGGCGGTACCACGCGAGAGTGCGCGTCACGGTTGAGTTGGGAAATTCATTGGGGAATAAGCGATGTCTTCATCATTATCCACATTGTCGATCGCTAGGTCGCTTCTTTTTCAAGTCCTCCGGCTAGTAATCGCGAGTTAGTTGGCCCATCATGTTCTTTTGGAAGTCTAGCATTTGCTCTCGCATTTCTTGTTGAATTTGGGTCAATTGCTCTTGCATCTGTATTTGCCTTTGCTCAATCCTCACCAACCTTTGTTCCATGTTTTCCAGGTTAACTGAAACATTTTACCTAATCAGGGTCCTTTTGTAAAGGTCTAATACAAATGAATGCAATGTAATGCGAATGCAATGTAGTACGAATGCATGAATGCAAAGAGGTATCGATTCTGATCGACTTCATTTTAGGAAACTTTATTAGAAAACAAGTTCTTTTACATAAAACGGACTACTATATGCTTTCGTCCTAAGTCCTAAAGGTTTTTGGTTTCCCAAGCAGTGGATCTAGCTCTTGACTATGGTTAAGCTGCAGCCCGTATTTTATGCTTAACATATTCACTGTAATGCCAAAATCTATAGATGACCAGCTACCTTTTGAATCGCACTATTGCTTCCTCACGAGGTAATCTCGACTCTTTAAATTATTGATCATAAGAATGATGAAGGTCTTCTACTCCTCTCTTGTTTGAGAAGCTCGATCCATGATTCACAATTGTGTAATCTTTGGTTCTAACTTTTCGATCCCACCTTTCATTTCTTTAATCTTGTTGAGCTTAACTTCAACTCGATTGCGAGTTATAGCCCGATGGTAGTGAAGAGGTTTGTCTAAGCTTAGTCATCAATTCTTGAGAAAAGTATTGATCATTCACTCTAGCTAGCGCCATACCAGAGGATTCTTCCGCTTCCAAGGCTCATAAAGATTAGAGTTTTTCTAGACAAAGAAGAAAGCTGCGGAGCTCGGACATTTTAGATCGTATCCGTTCGATAGCTTTTCCAATTCTAACCACGGTGAAAGTCGTCTATTACGGTTTGTCTCTTTTGGATCTATCTAATCGGGTCAATACAAATTCCTTTCATTTCTTCACACGAATCAAATCCCTTGCAATGTTGTTTGCATCACCACGATGAGCCTAGAAGTTAACAATGACCTATCCTTCAATCCTAGATGGTTACCAATTTCAACGCCCATTCTTGGAAAGAAATTTCCATCATTGCCCTGAATGAGCACGACCTTCAACTTGGGTGAAATTAGTGCTTTGAAAGAAACACCATAAGAACACGACATTGGCTCGGCACTATGCATTTGCTCCTCCCGTGAAGCATAGAATAAAGCTTTCATTCTTTCACGAGACTTCTGTCTTAACCAAAGAAGCTCTCTAGTTAGCGCTTTGTCAATTGCAAATACATCAAGGAATGGAGCTCCAAAGGAATATATGTAGGTTGTTTGGCTCTCCAACATTTAAGCATGGCAAGCCTTACAGAGAAGCGCGACCGTATGTTGCGATGGTCGACAAAATGATTATAGACGGTAATCTCTAGATTCTCGACTTCACCATTAACTTTTTCACACTTTTCTCCTTTAATGAAAACAACGGATCTTTTGCATGGCCTGTCGCGCTCAACCTAGTGATCTTGTACTCGTGATTGGATGGGTGACTTTTGTCCTCGAGTTCTTAAAGCTTTGCTTAGCTATGGTCGATCCCGGGATCCACGATTCGATTGGCGAATGATCCATAATCGGGCTAGGGCGAATATCAATATTCGAGGAAAGGCCTCTTTGAGTGGCCATGAATTTTGAATGGAAGCCCCTATTGTCAAGGGCACCTCTTCCAATGTCTCGTGAGGTTGTTCTCGATTATCTTGAAAGATTGGCAAACCAAGAGGCACCCCCTGTTTATGACATGCTATCTTAAAGCGACATCTATCATCCTCAATGCTTCTTAAGAGTTTTGATTCTGTCCGCCAAGCATTTTGAGTTGCTCGCATGGGTGTCTATGCAACAAAGTTGATTTGACCGATAAGGCCGTTTAACTCTCTTTCCGTCTTGCCCATTTGAGTCATCATGGACATCGGTCTTGCATTACCGTTGTTTACGTTAGATGTAACATCCTCAAATACAACTATAAATTCATGCTTGTTATTTGGAGGAGTACCAATAGTAAATAAACTTTTCTCCTTGTCGTAGCGAGTCCTTTTCACCAATTCAATGTCACGAGGTCTCTTGCCCTCTCGCCAATCACTTTCCTTCCAACCCCCCTTGTCGTCTAAAGGATGACCACAGATTTTTAGCATCGCCACATTTCCTTTTGCTCAAATGGATCCATACCCTTCTAAGCGCCTAGGTTCTAACTATCTGAACATTGCATTGTCTTCCATTTTATCAAGGAATCCGTTTTCCATAACCGACTTTCTAACTCGAACCGACCGTGAATCGATACCTCTTTAGAAAATGAGATGAATGCACGAAAATAAAAATGCAACGAGTCAAGATCGCAAAGTAAAACAAGTGAAAATGAACAAACACCTACAGGTGACCACTAAGGTTTGATGTAGTTCTATCTAAGGTGGGCTCTAGGGTTCACTATATGTGGTTTTAGTTCTAGAGTTTGAGGTACTGAACAGCAGATTCCTCGGTCCTCACCCATTATAGGCTCATATAGACCGAGTTCGATTCAGGGAATACATTTCCCTATGGTCGCACGGAGATGAAAATCTCACGAAGACATAGGTACGGATGTATCCGAGGCGATCCACTATCCCGCTTGAGGTGAAAACCTCACGAAGGAATAGTTTCTCATTCCCACTTAAAGGTGCGACCACAAGCGGTAATGCAATGTCTTGTGCACAAGAAACTAGAAATCATACGCAATGACACAAATGAATGCAACACAAGGATAGTAAAAAAAAATTTTAAAAATCAAATTTCCCAACTTTCGACAAAGGACAAAAAATAATCAATTTACTACTGACTCTCTTTTTGGTGTCCCCGATTGGAGTCGTAAGTCTGTCGTAACCATTTTTTTGAGTTTTGGCAAAAAGCGGTCGACGTGGGTTTTGAAAGCGAATAAAAACAGAGTCGCCACCAATCTTTTTTGATGAGGTGTGATCGGGTCACCTTAAAAGTGTTTGTTTTTAATAATCGATTGATTTATCAAAACACAATTTTGGTCTCTGAAAATCGAGAAAATGGATTCGGGAGTCGGTTCACGTCACGAGGAAGGGTTAGCACCCTCGATACGCCCAAAATTGGTACCTAATTGATTATCTAATGTCTTAATGTCGAAAGTTGAAAACTTAAGAATTCAAAATACGATCCTCTTGTTGTTGAAGAATAAATTTGGATAAATTGGAAATGTATGCCAAGGGCCGTCTCGTTTTAAGGTGAAGTGTTACATCCAATACTTTAGGACACCACATTTCGACCTTTAAAGTTGAATTTGCCTTTTATTCAAAGCTCATGGATTTAATTGGAAGGATATTTTGTTATTTAGAATGGACGAGAAAAGGAAACCCAATACTTTAGGGCACGATTTCTCGAGTTTCTAAATCTGAGAATATTGCCTTGGTTTTAGAAAATATTATCTCGGAATAACAAAACATCACATCCAATGCATTAGGGATACGACATCTCGAGTTCTCGAGAATAAGCTTTTGATTTAAAAATGTATTTGTTTTAAAAGGATATTCGGTTATTTAGATCAAAGCGAGAAGGATCGAAACCCAATACTTTAGGGCACGACCTCTCGAATTTCTAAATACGGAATATTACCTTTGTAAAAGAATCCATTTTGTGTGGTCAAGAAAATTGATGTAATGCAAGTTTATATTGGAATGTAAAAAGCAGATCATAATACGGATATGCGTAGCAAAAATGGGAATAAATGTGTTAGTATATATATAAAGACAATGATGGTAATATGTATAAGATAAGTAACATATCTACACATATATAAATAACGTGATGCTAATAGCAATAATGAAGTAGATAATATAATAAACGTAATAATTTAGTAATATAATGATAATGAAATTATTAATATATTAATAATAATACACAATGCGTGAATAGTGATAAAAAAATAATGAATGATAAAATGATAGCAATAATAATGGTAATAATATTTGAGAAATGAATAATAAGGTATATACAAGAACAAACAACAAAATATATATATATATACATGAAAACTATAATATAACTATAGTAATAATAAAGATATTAAGTAATGATAATAGGGTGATAGTAATAATGATATGATGATGATAAAAATGCTAAATAATAATAACAATGATATAATAATATCATAATAATAATGATTATATATAAAAAAAGGGTAGTAATGATGGCAATTAATAAATTAAATAATATATATATAAAATAAATAAAAGTATATACATATAAAAATAATAATAATAATAGTGAAAATAATATAATAATAGTAGCCATAATAAAATAATAATATAGTATGTATGTGCATGGAAATAATAATAATCTTGTATAATAACAATAATAATAGTGGCAGGTGATAATATAATATGTAGATATATGCAAAAATAGGGAAAATGATAAAAAGGAAGACTAAATTAGATTAAAAGCAAAATTTGATGAATTTCTTAAAAATGAAGATTAGGGGACCTATTTATGTGTGAAAGGATTGAAGGGACCAAAAGGTAATAAACCCCTTTTCCCAAAGCGCTTGTAAAGAAAGAACGGGGACAGATTGCAACCGGTGTAAATTTTGGGGCCAATGTGCGAATATGGAAGATTTGATTTTAAAAACTTAAAAATGCGGAAGGACCGCGCGAGCAAATATCCCCTTTATAAAAACACGCGGATCCCGAGGCGGGTCGGCCTCGGTCGGATCGGGTCAAGGTCAAAACGACGTCGTTTTGAGGTTAAAAGCCGACCCCAAAAGCGACGTCGTTTCGAGGGGCTATATAAGGTCCTAAGGTCGAAAAAAATCATTTTTGAGTGTTTGAGAAAAAAAAAAGCGATCCCCCTCTCCTCTTTTCTCTCGCAGTCCGAAGGAGAGGGATTCCGGTGTCGCTCGGTTGCCTCCGTCGTCGCCGTGCCGTCGCTCGACCACCGTATTACGGTGGCGGAAAAGGTAAAAGTTTTATTTTTCTTTTATTTAAAGTTATATTTATATATATATATATATTAGTCTAAAAAAACGAATGATAAACAATAAAACTATATATATAGTAGAAAATAAAATAAAAAGGAGTAAAAAGAACTTCAAAAATAAAAATGAAATCACCTCTTTCCTCTATTTTGATTCTAATTTTTTGTAGGGATTAATCTCCGTTTTTTTGCGTTTGTATTTAATCACTTGATCGTTTGTGAATCTGAAATCTCTCCCTTTTTGTATTCAAAAATCAAAAAAAAACCTCCCATGCATTGATTTTCGATGGCTTTATATAGTCATCTTTTTACAAATTTTTAATCTATTTATTGCCACTTGCTTGCGTGTTTTCTCTTGCAGTGCAACTTGAGGGCGGTGGATGTGACATGGGCGGTCTTTGCGGGCGTGGCGATAGTGGCGATCGTCCGAGGCGAGGCACAATAACACGAGTTGAGGAAAAATTAGGGTTTTTTTTTATTAGTTTTGGTATTAGGCTAGGGTTTGGGCTTATATTGGGTTATGGGTTTATTTTTTTGTTTAATTTGGTTGGGCCCGGGCAATAATTGGGTTCTACAATATATATATATAGTAGGTATTCAAGGATGGGAAACTGAATCCCATGAAACAAATTTATGGGATTCCAGAATGTGAATCTGAAGACAGGAGAATGGGGAACTTGGAACTTAGCCCTCCGGAGCACCTTAGCTGACCCAATGAAGATGGTTTGATGGTTAAGGAAAAAAGTTCTAATATCTTGATTATGGAGAACAAAGAGTATATCAGAATTATGATCTGAACAAGGACGGAGGGGACTGTCACATCCCGAGATCGAGGTCGGAAGTTTTGGTTGTGCGAAGTGAAGGTTTGTCGGTGTTCCGACAAACTGGGATCGCCAAAAGTCGGGCAAACTGAGAGTTTGCCAAAGTTAGGCAAGCTGGGTGTTCGCAAAGAGAGTTTCAGTAAGGGGGTTCACCGGCAGCAGTGCACTCCAAATGATATGGTATGGAGTTCTCTAGTTTCTCTGCAAGTCAGGTTCATTAATGTGTTGGCGAGCTAGGGTTTGCCAGTTTGTTTGGCGAGTTGGGGTTCGCCAATTTCTGAGGCGAACTGAGTTTGCCGGTTAAAGATACAGTCAAACTCAAATTAAGAAAAAGTGATTTAGTGTATTTAGGAATACTTTACGTGCAAGTAACAACTTTCCTAAGTCAAATAGGGTATCAAAGATATCTAGCACTCTTAAGTCTATACATACGACCCTTAACTCTATGAAATTCTTCACTGAATATTCTGTCCTCAAACTCTCTGTTCTAGATTCTATTCATAGCAATTAGGGTAAGTCTCTGTCTTGTTAGGATTGATCGTCCCAAAAACTAGATTCGCTTGCATGTGCGAAATCTGTATGCTCTGTTAGTAATTTTCTTGTTTATTGCGAACCAACCAGACCATCTTCTAACAAGGACAAAGGTAAAGCCAAATTCATTTAAGTTTCTTCGTTTTCGGTGAGTGGTCTGAGATTATTTCGATTATGTTCTTTATTATGTTAACTGTAATGTTTTCTAAAAAGGAAACTCTGATTTCGAAACCCAAAAGTAAGTTTTTTGAAAAGTTCTGTTTAAGCTACGAAACTATATTTGAAAGTATAATTTTGAAAGGATGATTTTAAACCACAGTTTTATGCGAGCTCCTATACGAGCCAATGTTTTAAGAATGTTTTGAAAAGAACGGTTTTTAAACTGTGTTTTAAAGGCAGTTAACGTGCAAGCTTTTATAAGCAAATGTTTTTCAATTCACTTTATGCGAGCTCTCTATTAAAGCTCAGCTTTGTACGAGCTCTCTCATTTGTGTGAGCTCCTTTGAGAGCTTTTTGATTGGTATACCAAAAAGTGTGAGTACTCACTAAGCTTCTGTTTCATTCTACGTATTCCTTTGCGAACTAGGTTGGGTATTTATATATCCAACGAGACGAAGTTTTACTCCTCAGTGAGCCTAGCTCTGTATATGAGTTTTCTGTGATATGTTTCATTCTACGTGCTCTCTTGCAAACTAGGTTGGATATAAACATATTCAACGAGACAAAGACTCTGTTTGACGAACCAATTGTGCGACCAAAGGCTGACTCTATTCGAGATTTTGATATGTGTGAATTGGTCCTGCAACCGAAGGCAAACCTTGTTTAAAATTTTCTGAAAATTATGTACGAGCTGGCTTCGCGGCCTAAGGCTAGCCCAGACTCAGGTTTTTAAATGATTTTGAACAAAACTGATCTCGCAAGTTTAATGCGAGCCCCTTTTAAAGCAAGTTTTCAAAGAAATGATTAATAAGCATCGTTTTTTTTAAAATTGTTTCCACAAAAGATATTTTTCTGATGAAAGATGCAAAATGGGTCACGCAATCCTACCCACGAACCCAGCACGCAAAACGTTTACAAACTAAAGTTTCTACTGTTTTCAAACACTATTTTTAAAGCATAACGTTTCTGATTATTCACTGAGTTCTCAATGAACTCACCCACTCTTTTCTTACTTCTCAAGTAAGTAAGTCACGGATAGCATTGGCGAGGTCGACGATCTGGCGAGACACCTAACTAATATTGGCGAACCATAGCGACGGGCGATGGGACTTTATTATGTTGTTTAGAACAATATTTATATCGTTGATTTGATTACTAAACAATTTACTTAAAGTTGAATTTAGTATGTTTTATTTTTAAGTTAATTTTATTCTTGCGAACCATGTCTTGAAACATATGTTCTATTTCCATTATTAATAAATCGATGTTATTCATACATGTGTATTTTCATTGGTTTGCGATCCATTCACGTTGCATAAATTACTTGCATACTCTTGTAGTGTTAATTTATTTACATGTGAACCACTCTATGCTGATTACAAAAGTACCCCTATTGTGATAGTTTTATTACATGCGAGACCCTAGGTATGGTTACCATATTTACATGCATACCCTTATCTTTGCAAACCCTTACATGTTTGCGAGAACCCTGTTTAAGTGTAATATTCCTTTTTGCATGCATGTTTTTCTTGTTTGCAAAAACTAATAATTAGTGAAACTATGATTTATGAGAATTTTAGGTGTTACGTGAACTGTTGTGAACTTAAAAGTTTTATATCCTTGTATGCGAACTGTTGTATCTTGCGAATTCATGTTTTTGTGCGAACCTATATTGAACTGTGAACTCATGTTTGTGTGTTGGCCTGCGATCTCTTATGATATTAAGGTATGCGAGCTATGTTTGAATATTATGTGAAAGGTTTAAGTGATGCGAACCTGTAAATGATTCTAAGTATATAACAATCATCGTTTTGCATGATTATGTACTCTGATCTATTGTGCATGCAAACCCTTGTGTTATATGAATGCATGACTTCCGTTGCTTTGTTAAAGTTTAAACATCTTATTCACATGCTATCTTTAAGTGGTGTGTTGGAGGTTAGGTTAGGAGTTAACGGAGAGTCACATCGGTGGTTAATGTGATACGCTGGATTCGAGTCAAATCTTCTCGGCCGGGTTTGAGGTGTTACAGGGACTGACAAATTCACCAGGTTGATAGCCAAATAGTCTCTAGTTAATTTGAGTAGCCAAGAAGCCAGGCATCATCGCAACCACTAGCCAAACATATATTGCCCTGAGCGCTTTATCATTCAAGTATAACTTGCAAATCAATGCAATACAATTTCATAAACAACAATCAGCTATACAGATAACAAAATTAGGAAAACTAATGGCACTCGAACTAGTGTCAAATTTTCATCTTGCACCTAAGCAGATTTTTTTGCTTAAAGCGACCCCTAAAATATGATAAGTGATAAGCTATAAAAGTAATATATTTTAATCTCATTCTTAATGCGTTTTTGGATGATTGATTATGCAAATTAGTGAATTTGATGCTTATAATCCTTTAAATTCATGTTTCTGTCCTTAAGAGAGCATTTGAGACCGAAAGGAGCGAAAAACGAGCCAAAAACGGACAAATAGAGTTGTTTTCAGGATCCACACGGCCTGGGCATTTCCACACTGGCAGGCCACACGCCCGTGTGAGCTACACGGGCTGGCCACACGCCCGTGTGAGCCACACGGGCTGACCACACGCCCATGTGCCAGCCCGTGTCGATTTTGCACTCTGTTTCCAAAATACGCGGAAAAACCCAATTTTTAGGCTTTCTGAGCATTCTAAAGTCTATAAATACAAATTAGAAGAGGACCTAAAGAGGCAATCAAAGGAGATCGAAGAAAACACTCGAAGAACGCCATCGGAATCAACTCGAAAGTGGAGCCCCCTAAAGATCAAAGATGTCCATTTAATTTCTTTCGAAGTTTTATTAAGTTTCTTTATGTCTTGTGGTTATCCTAACTTTGAGATGTTTCTATTCAGGATTATGAACTAAATTCTCTAGATACCTAGGGAGGATGAAACCTATGATGAATCTTATTATTTAATTTTTGTTTTTACGCGATAAATACTTGATTCTTGTTCTCAATTATGTATGCTTATTTCGTGTTTTAATATTTTTGGGATATTAATTCAAGTTTAATGTGCTTATTTCAGTGGAGCAAAAGTCCCTGTTTAATAGTAGATCTAGCATAATTGAGTGGAGTTGCATGCAATTCTAGAAATAGGACGACATAAATCTACCGGATTAGAGTCAAACCTAATAGGGGAATCTATAAATCGAGTTAATGCGACGATAGGGGTTTTAATTAGAAAGAGATTTCAATTAATCAACTTAGAGTCAGTTGTTCTTACTCTCGAAAGAGATATTAACATAATTTAGGGATTTCTACGGATTAAGACACAGGTGAATAAATCGTTTAATTCATATTCATAATAATAGGTGAAGTCTAGGTGGATTCTTTCCTGGGTATTGTCTATCTCATTGGTTATATTTGATTATTTTCCTATTTCATTCTTTGTTGCGTTACTAGATAAATTAGATTAGTAAATTTAGATTAAAAATAATCACTCCAATTTGTCAGCTAAATAATTGAAAAACCGTAATTACTAGTACTTTTAGTCCTCAGGATACGATATTTCCTACTTACCATAACTATAATATTGTTCGATAGGTGCACTTGCCTTAGTCGTATTTATAGTTAGTTTAGTGATCATCAATAAGATTATGATGTTAAATCACCAGCTATGTTAAAAGATGACACTAATGTGAATAATGCACAACATAGAATGTTTGGCAAGTATTCCAGAACAATCAACTTAAACCTTTTGGTTCTAGTATATTTGATACAATAATAAAGAATAGAAATAGAACCAGAGCAGAAGTATAGGCTATTAATATATGAGATTCCCTAGCAACAGAGCAATAGGTGACACTTACAGCACTTTTGTTCCTTTGGAAGGTTGCAACAATAAAACCTGGATCATCCCTCACTTTCCATGTCATGGCTGGAATTGTTACCTCTCGAGTCCCATCTGGGTGAGTGTGGTCACTAAATTCTTGTGTGTGAGCACTAAAAATAATCCTACATACAGAAAATGAAACGGAAATTGATGTCACAACATAAAATCCACTTCCATGTCAGTTCTGGAAAATATTCTCTTTAAGCAATAGAAAATTCTATAACAAGAAGGGAAATAAAAGACATTCGACAAAAAGAAAAATTTGCTTCACTTCCCAAAGTTATTAATGTAGCTACTTCATCAATGTTACTTTTGTGCCTGCAGCCATATCTAACTAACATCAAAGATGCCAGTAGGTAATAATAAGTTCTATTATGTGATAATTTGTTGAAAATGTAATTAGTCAACATCTAATCCTCCAAAGATGCAATCTAAAAGATATCAAATTTGTTCAAAGCATACAATTATGCCAGAAAAAGGGGAAAATGAATTATTATCGGTAGTTGAAGAAGGTTAAATAATGGCAGGAGACATACATACAATTAGGTAACAATAGAAAGTGCAAAGACAAGCAAACAGAAAATTCCTTGCAGATTCTCTAGTGGATGCTTACCTAGGTTTAAGAGCATGAAAAATGTATTCAGTAGCATTTGGTGGGACAGTCTGCGATAGATCATAAGGGCCGGTCCCAGAAAAGCCTCTGGAGGAAAAGAAAATTGGAACTATTGATTAAAATGCTTTGCAGCAGAAGTGGAAAATAAAAATAAAAACAAAATATTACATGGTAAAAATTCAGTTTACATGCATATATTCCATTCACATGATTAAGGAATGCCATGCTAACCCAGATCTCAGAAGTGCACAAAATTTTGCTTAAATTATTTTATTTAACAACATTATTCATCCCCTTGATCTCCCATGATCCCACGAATAAAAATGGCCTTGACCCATGATTGACCAGGTAGTAGAAAGATGACAGTTCAATCTATAATTACTTGACCATTGGGAACTGAATATTAAGATAGCAGGTTCAATACTATACCCTTAACATCCAATTACCGAAACTGAAGTGCAGACATGCAACTTTTAACATTAAGGAATTATTCCATGATAAGCCATATAGAATGCAGTGATAAGACAAACTTACTCGCACTGTGCTGAAGCTGGAACTTTGCCCGATGGATAAATGATAGACTTGAAAGTACTACCTTCCGCTATATGGGTCTTCCCCGACCGATACAAGGGAAAATGAAGTAATAGGACAGGACCAGAACCGGATTTCATAGCATTTACTCTCCACCTAAAGTCATTGGACATTTCGCTAAACATGCCAAACCCATTGTTTGCTTCATCCATGCCTTCTATTTCCATTTGTAGATCCACACTTTCCCTTTCTATAACCTTCTCAACATCAAAACGGAGTTTATTGTTACCACAAAGCAACGCAACAGCGTTAAGTGAAACAAAGCTGATATTGCTAATTTCAAAAGCACCACATCCCGATGAATCCAAGCCCGGAAAATTCCTAGCTATCCAATTAACAGAGTTTGCACAAAGACCACTACACTCTCCAACATCCCTATCACCAAGAATAACATGTAAAGGGAGATCAAGAAATGGACCCAACATGTTATCAAACTGATGAAGCACCGATAACCATTTAGTTCTTGACAACTCTGACCCTTTCGCAGAAACATCACCTAAGACTAGTAGCATATCAGGGTTCAAACTCTGAAAAGATTTCTGCATTGTATATTAGCGAAGATTATCAATATCTTTAACTTCAAATTTTTTAAATAAAAATACAAAACCAAGCATGTTTTAATGAAAAAGAATTCTATGCTTATTCCGTGACTAGAGAAATGTATGATCATATATATAGGACAACTATATTTGAATTACCTTATGAGTTTAACTATTTCCTTATCTTTAATCAACATGGTTTAGCTTTTTACTAGCTTCTCTTTTTTGCATTTTAGCAACTTCCAGAATAGGAGAAATAAATTAAAAAGAACTTAAATACACTGGCATTTCGGAATCCCTATATATCTCTACTCTAGAATGCATGTTATTTATCATCAATGGCAACTTCACACCTCCAATCCAGCAAGGTCAAGTCATGTTTCAAAACAAAATATCCCATTTCCCTAAAGAATTCAATGAACTCAGATCATAATTTCAATAATTAACATCACTTTCACTTAATGCATGAGATATAAGCAAACAGGGATTACAAAAAGAAAAATTGACCTTGAAAAACTTGGACATGTAATAGTCTCTGAAATAGAGGTTGACGGAACCAGCTTCAGAGCCAAGCAAGAGCAAGTTGGCAACCATCATAACCTTAAGATCCTCCAGCGAATCATCTACGTTCTCGACATGTTTGTCGGGACTGTAGGTGGTGCTTGGGAGGAGTTTGCAAGAAGGGAATGAGACCCACTCTTCGTATGCCATGAAAATAGAGATCATTATTACAGGCAATAAAAACCTCCAAGCAACTGCTGCCATCATTTTCTTTTGTTGGCGTTTTGGTCAAGAGGGGTTATAGGGGTTCGCCATTTTCACTGTTGTTGACCACAGAACTCATTGTAAAAAACATTAATGGAAGATAATTAGACCCAGTTCATCATCTATATTTTATACTAATACTCGGCTGGTTGGCCCACATCTAGATCTAGCAACGACCCACCAACACCTATTTTGATTCTTTGTAGTAATTGATATAAATCTAAAGGATAATAGTATGAATGAACCTTTTACTTTAGCAAATATTTTAATATGATACATATATTTTCAGAATATTGATTTTAGCCCATGAAGTTTCATTTTGTTGTTCTTACCCTAATTATAAAAAAATTATTAGGTAAATCTTTTCTACCACATCACCCATAGTCTCCAACGAATAATATAATATCGTGTTTCCATGTCATTAAATAATTTTCCAACCTCCATTTTAACTCATCTTTCCCTCATTCTTCCTCACTTTTTGCCTGCAATTCATTCTCTCCAACCTACCACTCCTTTTTTTTTTTTTTTTGTTGTCTCAAAAGTATTTTTCTAACATCTCTTTATTTCGCACTCACACTCAACAAGAAGTCCAACGTTTCTCGAGCTAAACATGCATTGATTTGAAGAGAATGTATGTATCTCTCATACATTTGGATAAAGTGCGAATCTTTTACACTATATTTAAGTAAATAATTATAAAGGGAAAAAATAAAGGAAAATAAAAGAGGAGGGTTAAGGAAAGAAAATTATAAATGCAATGGAGGATCCTAATAGAGGCTCAGGGGCATGGCCGCCCAAGGTTTAATTTTTTTTACAATTTAGTCCATTTTAGATATATTATGACTCTTCTAAAAATATAAGTAGGTTCCTCTAAGGTTTAAAATTTTTACAATTTCCTCTTTTGTATATATACTATGGCCTTTCCGAAAATCGATTGTTATGTAGCACATTTGATTTTAGTTTCACCCAAGTTAACATCTTGACTCCGCCACTATATATATGTTTATTTTATTTGAATAGTTAAAATTAATAAAGAAAAGTGAAGTGAAGGATTTTTCACTACCTTTGTTCGGTTAAATGGTGAAAAGTTAAAAAAAATTATTTATAATATTTTTTCAATGATATCCTATTTATAAAATAACTGAAATAAAAGGTTAATATGATAAAAATAATATTTTGCATATTAAAGAAAACATCACTCTCCTTTCCCTGATTTTTCCCTTAAATTGCGATAATTAAAAGGAAAAGTAAAAGATATTGAATTCCTTTTACTTCAAAATTTTTATCAAACAATGGAAAATGTATTACTTCCCCTTACTTTCTTTTTTCATATTTTTATTCAATCCAAACATAGGATAAGTACTTACACTATGTTTGGATAAATAATTGTAAAGCAAAAAAAGAAAAGAAATGATATATGTTTATTTTGCTTGAATGGTTAAAATTAATAAAGGAAAGGAGAGTGAAACCTTTATTTGGTTAAACGGTAGATAGTTAAAAGGAAATAAATATTTATAATATTTTTCCAATCATATCATTTTTATAAAATAATTTATGCAAAAGTTTAATAAGATAAAAGTCATAATTTACATATTAAAGGAAACACTACTTTCTTTTTCCTCAGCTTTTCTCCCAAATTACGGTAATTAAAAATTGAGTAACTCAAGGGAAAGTAAAGATATTCAACTTCATTCAATCTCTCTTTCTTAAAATAAAAAAATTTATCTACTTTTCCTTACTTTTCTTTTCTTTCCCTTTGTTTTATTCAATCCAAACATAGGGTTAGATAATAATAAAAAAGGGAACATTTTTAATTTAATGGTCAGTTTAGTATTGTTTCGCAGAAACACTTTTAAGATAAAAACATTGCTAAACAAAACGTTTTTCAACTTTTCAAAACTACTTTTAGGACAAAAAAAAATTACTTTGCAAAAGCATTTTTTGACCAAAAATAAAAATACTTTTTGGTCTAAAAATACTTTTAAAAAATAACCCTAAATCAATTTCACCCGACACTCATTGATATAAGTTTTTTCTTCTAATCCACCCACTTCTTTTATAATGCTTGTTTTCAGTTTTTGAAACCTAGAAAAAAAAAGGGTTATTGCCTGAAAATTTAATTCCAATAACGGGCCCATTGGGATTAAAGTTAACTTTCTACTCCACAAGACTTGATTGATTTTGGGGATTTGGTTACTAATTTTACCAATCAGTTTTATTGTTGTCGGGTTATTTCATCTTTCTTTTGATTCTTGGAGTGGTATACTGAAGTTTACAAATTGGTTCAATTTTAGCATCGATCAAGATCTTGATTGTGCATTTGCTTTCTTTCCTAAATGAAACTATCTAAATGCTTTCTATTGATGAATCAGCTATTTTGCATTTGTATGGTAGCATCGACTTGGGTATTCTCTATTATGGGACAAAATTAAAATTAGAATAAGGGTCCGTTTGTTTGCCAGTAAAATATTTTCTGAAAAATGATTTCTGGAAAATGATTTACTTTTCTGGAAAATGATTTATTGAAAATATTTTCTGGTGTTTGGATGAATCTGTGTAAAATATTTTCTGTTGTTTGGCAGATTTCCTGAAAATATTTTCCGAAAAAGTTGTTTTTACATATATTAATAATATTAATAAATTTTTATATTTTAAATTGTTTTTACATGTATTGCAATGATTTATTTATAAATAAATAAATCAAATTTTTACATATATTGCAATGAAAGAACAAGCCATGCGAGTATATATTATACATGGACTCGTTTGAGGGCACTAACAATAAAATCCATTTTAATTGCTGAATTTTAAACAAAAGATGAGTTAGGCACACTATATACCAATATCCAAATCCATGTAACATGAACTATAGTATATAATTCACTAACAAATTGAAATAAATAACTGAAGAAATGAGAAATAAGTAAGATATATAATAAAAGCGATGGACTTAAAAATTTGTAAGCTCCAATTGAATGCAGTTTTAAGTTAAATACATGTTATGTACAATTTTTAAACATGTCATTCAACTACACAAGTCATATGGACAGAGGCATCTCCCCATCTTACGCACAAGTATAACCAGTCAATATAAGTTCTAGAATGGCAACATTGGGTCTTTTCATAATTCTCCATATATTCAAACCCTATGTTTTGGTTCGAACTTTGAACCCCATCTGAGAAAAAGCAACATTACAATCATCATAATTATCAGCAATATGTATCATAACTACAATCATCAGGACCCATCTCACTTGCATCACTACCGGACAATGGAGAAGAAGAAAGCTGGATTGGGTCTCGGTCCCATATCCTTTGTAAAGAGATAGATGAACTCGGCATTGTAGGAGACAAGAAGCTCACTCACGATCCGAAAAGGCCAAGCCATTTATTCCAACTTGATCATCACCAATCAAATGAGGGCAAAAAAAATACTCTGTAGGTTGACCAAAAATAGTTGAGCCATCCCACTTATATATGCGAATATCATATAATCGAGCATACTCATCTGATCCTACAACTGCAAAGAGATTTGGGTTCATTGGATCAATTGCAATATCATTGAGCTAGATAACTGGGTTGATTAGTATGAACCCTAATTGAAATTCCAACCAAAATTTAATGTCCCGGATCATAACAACCAAGCAACAACAATAGGGAACAATCAATTGAGAATAATAACTGTTATCCATAAACAAAAAAATAATTATGCAATTCAATACCTGATCTGCTATTATCTGCTAGAGTTAGTTACTGTTCATAGGAGGTAACTAAAGGTAAAGCACTGCTGAAATTATGATAAATTTTTGTCACTAGTTTTCCTCTAAAACCTACTTACACAGACAAGCACACTTCGAAAACAAATTCCTTATATTTTGACAGGAAACTCATCTAAAACTATAGTCTATTAACACAAGAGACTCAAGCATAGCTCATCTCAAGCCTATAAGTTACATGCATAATCAACAATGCGTAGCAGAAGGCCATCACTTCTTACAACTTTCACCGAGTGAGGATGGGGTTCACTAACCCTATCATCAAAGCACATCCCCTTCATGGCAAGGTGAGCACACCATCTGCCGCCTTATTTGCTTCTTTACCAACTTTCTTGAAATCAAAATCAACAAATTTCCTTTCTGTTTTAGTAAATATTGTATGTATGGTTGAATTTTCCAGTATTTACCAGCACTATCCCTTTTAAACTCCCTATACACAATATTTGAATCAGTTTCAACAATAACTCTATTACACCATTGATGCACAACCCATTTCACCTCTGCCATAACTGCCAAAAGCTTCAGCTTCCTCCCCAACATCAACATTATCTTTTTTAGCTATTCCTGCAACCAAGTTCGCATTCTCATTTCTCACAATCACCCCAATAACATCATCTCCCTTGTCAATAAAAGCCCTATCACAATTAACTTTAATCCAACCATTCCGGGGCCTCTCCCATCATTGCTGAGTTTCTTTCAATACATTTCTGAGGATCACACTTTCGCCCCTTAAAAACTTTTGAACATCTATTTTTCCAAATATGCGGAATTATTTGAACATCCAATTAAAATTTAGACTTGTCTCATAAAAAGATCGAGCTTTTTTTTTTCTTTCTATTTTACATTCCCATTTGCGGAATTATTCATCCTTCTGGATGTTGGGGGCCTAACAGAAAAGCCAATTCTTCATCAAATTTATATACATGAGAATTATGCGTCCATGATTGAAACACGCAATTACTGGTAAATAGAGGAAAAAATGGCACAAACAAGAACTGGGCTTATTAGTATGAACCCTAATTGAAATTCCAACCAAAATTTAATGTCTCGGATCATAACAACCAAGCAACAACAGCAGGGAACAATCAATTGAGAATAATAACTGTTATCCATAAATAAAAAAAATAATTAATGAGTAGAAATTTACCTTCGATGAATCAGCAGTGTAACACCCCAAACCCGGCCCAAACGCTACAACCGGATCTGATATGTCACTTAAGAGATTTTACATAACATGTCGCATTTTGGAAAACAATTACTAGGTTTACACCTTTATTTCGAAAGCTTAATAATTCATTAAAGTATAAAATATTAAGTAACCAATTATCTTGGTAGATTTTATATAAAAACCGAAATTTCATGCAGGTCTTAACTTAATTGAAAACGTAAAACTTAAAACCCAGTAATACAAGCCCAACAAAATCCCAAGACATAAATGGTAGTCTAGTGGCCCATGGCCTTATTACAAGGAAATTTGAACCCATTAATTAAATGAAAATAAAAAAAAAGTAGACTAAGTCTTTTTGTTGAATTCTCAAAGCTCTGTCGCATGGCCACCTTGCTCTCCTCTCCGGCCCGGTCCGATGCCCTAAGTGTCACACGAGATGGTTAAAATTAAAGGGTGAGTCGCGAGACTCGGTGTGCAACCCTCATGCACCATTAGATTTAGGCTTTAGCCCCATAAAAGCAGAATAATCAAAATATAAGTAACAAAAATAATATGTAAAGCCCAACCCATATCCTAGGTGTCCATCCGCTACACGCCCGCACCGACCATTCACACCATTGGGGATTTCTACAATCAACCCACACCGCTACACGCCTTGATGGCGATCGTCTTTGCTCATCATCGGATCATGGCGTAGCCACTACAACAGATCACACGGCGAAGCGCTACAACAGATCACGGTGAAGGAACCGCTACAACGAGATCACCAAAAACCGCTACAACATATAACTTCCTCCTTTCATCAAACCCAACCCATGCAATCACATAAAATCAGTATACTTATAACATTTAATCAGATCATTTACTAACCTGGTGATTTGCTTTACCCTCTTTGGGTTTCCGTCATTATGCCAGGATTTCGGCATTTATCAAAACATATAAGACTTATAATTATATACTAATCAAATAGATCTAGATGGTGTGGAGAATTACACACCTGATATTGCGAAATCCAATATTCTTAGTCAATGTCCTTGCTATCTGGATCTATTATCCTCAATCTATAGCCTTGCTTAAAAGTCGAAACAATTGCGAAAATAGGCCTCTCCTATATTCGGCCATGGTTAGTATTCTACCCGATTTTATATATATAAATAAACAAATCCTCTTACCTTGAAATCTCAAAAGTAACACGATTCTATAACTTAGAGATCTATGCGATTGGCCTCCTTCTTCAAATCCCGGAATGCTGAAAAGAAGAGTGAAATAAGAGATTAGTTTCTAATAGCCATTCGAATAAGGAATTTTGAAAAGCCGGAAGAACATTGAAATCCCGAAATCAATACTTACCTATTGTTTCCTTCAAGATTCGGCACAAGCAAACTCCTTTGAAGAGAATTCGGTAACTTCAGGAAGTGAGATCTAAGAATTTTGGCTTTTAGAAGATGTACGAATTGAAGAGATGGCTAAGAGAGATTCGATCAATGAATATTAAGGAGAAGAATAGAATAATAGAGATGTGATTTTGGCTTTTAGGGATTAAAAGAAGAATAACAATAGAGGTTAAAAGATTCGGCCAACCAGGAAATTTTAGAGAGGAAGAAAGGGTGAAGAAGATGGTGATTTTCGACTTTTGAGAGGAAGAAGACGAGAAAAGAAAATAAAAGAGAGGCTTCAAAATTTTGGCACACCCCCTCTTTATATAGAAAACCGATTCCTCCCTTTAGAGAGATTGATTTTAGCCAACACTTGCGCCACACATGATAGCTCCTATCCCTTTTCCCTTATCTTAATCATTATCTCCTCAAAAATAGCCTTTATCGCTTATTATCCTTAAAGACTAAATCCCTAAATAATAGCCTTTATCCGCTTATTATCCACATGAAATAAATATAATAAGATTCCCAAAAAAATAGCCTTGTGCCGCTCCCTTACTCAATTAAGTGCTAGAAATCTAGCCCTATAACTTGGGCTTCAAGCAACCAAAAATTTGGGCCTTCCTCATGCACTAGTGACGCCACTTATAGCTCACCTCATGTGCCCTTCTCTCTTTGGGCCACGAGCCCAATATGTCAATTAAACTACTACAACTTCAATTTAAGCCCTTAGAGTATCTAAACAAAATATTTAAAACAAGGCCTCACCCAATTTGAGCCCCAATTGTACCTCAAATTCTCAAATTAATATTTTAAGCATCCAAACACATAAAATGCACAGACTCCAATTATTCATGATGTTACAGTTCTACCCCCTTAAAGAAATTTCGTCCTCAAAATTTCCAACTAACTAGTAATCGTACTACCTAAGTCGCACCACTATGCTTTCATTTGCGCACTCGATTCTAAAGCCAAAAGAAACACTTAGTATACTATGGTAGAGAGCACGCACGAGTGTTAGCATCTAGAGCGTCCTCGTCCCCCTTGTACTCATTTTATCGATTCGCGTTTATCTGTTTAGAAATTTTATGAATTATTAGTTTTCTTCCGCTGATTAACCACGAGCAGTTTTATGAACAATAGTTTAAGAGTAGTTCTTTCAATTCGCATTCACAATCTGATCTCAAGTTTGTAACCTCTAACTAAAATAAAACACATACATCATACAAATAACATCCAAGCACTTACATTCTTCACGTAAAGGTGTTTTCGTTGATTCACTACCAGGGTATTTTCGTAATTTCATCCTACTGAGGTATTTTCGTAATCTTTCATAATAAAGTTCCTTGTTGATTTCGTGAAGTGAGGGTATTCTGGTAATTTTACAATCCGGGGGTATTTTGGTAATTTTGAAATCCGAGGGTATTTCGATAATTTTGTAATTAGGGGCAATTTAGTAATTTTGCAAATCAGGGGTAATTTGGTAATTGTACAAACCAGGGTATTTTGGTCATTTGACAAAGCGAGGGTAGGTTGGTAATTTTTTCTAAACGGGGATATTTCGATGTTGTTGTTGTTATTTTTTTTCAAACAGGTACTTTGGGGAAAAATCTAGTTTCATGGTCCAGGTTACTCTTATAAACATGAGATTTTCGGGTAAATTTTCAAAACATAGGTATTTTACAAATTCATGGCTGGTTGGTAGTTTTCACAAATCAAACGTATTTTGAAAATTTTGCAAAACTTGAGAAATTTTCTTTCTTTTTTTTTTCAAACTAGGGTGTTTGGTCCTTTCGGGTTTTAATTATAAGGTTTAGCCCATTAACAAGTCCTTGTAACTAGGGTGAATAGTCACCACGCACTGTAGGATTCTAGCGAAGAGGAGGTGAGTACTAGGATTTGCTTAAATACTGGGCTCTTAGGATCCAATCCTAGATATGCGTATGCTGTTACCACACCCTAGTCTTGCGGCTCGTTCACGGGTTTGTTTAGTGAAGTTAAGTCTTATGAGATTTTAAGAGTTGTTTGACTAGGCCTAAAGTCCATCAAGTTCTAATCTAACTAATCTCACGTCCCATAAAGCCCATCAAGCCCACATATATTATATCACACAATGGTTCGAATACTTACAGCGGACTTGGGCCGAGACGCGAGTGCCATCTTGAGCTAATGGACTGTATAAATATGTATGTTTGAAAACCCAACTTTAGAAAAGCGTTTTGAGCCCAAAAAAACCCTCAGAGCCGAGTTTTGAACCGCGCTCTGATACTAATTCGTAACACCCTAAACCCGGCCCAAACGCTACAACCGGATCTGATATGTCAATTAAGAGATTTTACATAACATGTCACATTTTAGAAAACAATTACTAGGTTTACACCTTTTATTTCGAAAGCTTAATAATTCATTAAAGTATAAAATATTAAGTAACCAATTATCTTGGTAGATTTTATATAAAAACCGAAATTTCATGCAGTCTTAACTTAATTGAAAACGTAAAACTTAAAACCCAGTAATACAAGCCCAACAAAATCCCAAGACATAAATGGTAGTCTAGTGGCCCATGGCCTTATTACAAGGAAATTTGAACCCATTAATTAAATGAAAATAAAAAAAGTAGACTAAGTCTTTTTCTTTGAATTCTCAAAGCTCGTCGCATGGCCACCTTGCTCTCCTCTCGGCCTGGCCCGATGCCTAAGTGTCACACTGAGATGGTTAAAATTAAAGGGTGAGTCGCGAGACTCGGTGTGCAACCCTCATGCACCATTAGATTTGGGCTTTAGCCCCATAAAAGCAGAATAATCAAAATATAAGTAACAAAAATAATATGCAAAGCCCAACCCATATCCTAGGTGTCCATCCGCTACACGCCCGCGTCACCGACCATTCACACCATTGGGGATTTCTACAATCAACCCACACCGCTACACGCCTTGATGGCGATCGTCTTTGCTCATCATCGGATCATGGTTGTAGCCACTACACATGAATCACGCAGGAAGCGCTACAGCAGATCACGGTAAGGAACCGCCATAACGAGATCACGGTAAAAACCGCTACAACATATAACTTCCTCCTTTCATCAAACCCAACCCATGCAATCACATAAAATCAGTATACTTATAAATTTTAATCGGATCATTTACTAACCTGGTGATTTGCTTTACCTCTTTGGTTTTAGTCATTATCTTAGGATTTGGCATTTATCAAAACATATAAGACTTATAATTATATACTAATCAAAGCAGATCTAGATGGTGTGGAGAATTACACACACGATATTGTGAAATCCAATATTCTTAGTCGATTTCCTTGCTATCTGGATCTATTATCCTCAATCTATAGCCTTGCTTAAAAGCCGGAACAATTGCGAAAATAGGCCTCTCCTATATTCGGCCATGGTTAGTATTCTACCCGATTTTATATATATAAATAAACAAATCCTCTTACCTTGAAATCCTGAAAGTAACACGATTCTATAACTTAGAGATCTATGCGATTGGCCTCCTTCTTCAAATCCCGGAATGCTGAAAAGAATAGTGAAATAAGAGATTAGTTTGTAATAGCCATTCGACTAAGGACTTTTGAAAAGCCGGAAGAACATTGAAATCCCAAAATCAATACTTACCTATTGTTTCCTTCAAGATTCGGCACACGCAAACTCCTTTGAAGAGAATTCGGTAACTTCAGGAAGTGAGATCTAAGAATTTTGGCTTTTAGAAGAAGTACGAATTGAAGAGATGGCTAAGAGAGATTCGGCCAATGAATATTAAGGAGAAGAATAGAATAATAGAGATGTGATTTTGGCTTTTAGGGATTAAAAGAAGAATAACAATAGAGGTTAAAAGATTCTACCAACTTGAGAAAATTTTAGAGAGGAAGAAAGGGTGAAGAAGATGGTGATTTTCGACTTTTGAGAGGAAGAAGATGAAAAGAAAATAAAAGAGAGGCTTCAAAATTTTGGCACACCCCTCTTTATATAGAAAATCGATTCTCCCTTTAGCAGAGATTGATTTTTCGCCAACACCGCCACACATGATAGCTCCTATCCCTTTTCTCTTATCTTAATCATATCTCCTCAAAAATAGCCTTTATCTGCTTATTATCCTTAAAGACTAAATCCTAAATAATAGCTTTTATCCGCTTATTATCCACATGAAATAAATATAAAAAGATTCCCAAAAAAAATAGCCTTGTGCCGCCCCCCTTACTCAATTAAGTGCCGAAATCTAGCCTTATAACTTGGGCTTCAAGCAACCAAAAATTTGGGCCTTCCTCATGCACTAGTGACGCCACTTATAGCTCACCTTACTGTGCCCCTAGATGCTGGGCCACGAGCCCAATATGTCAATTAAACTACTACAACTTCAATTTAAGCCCTTAGAGTGTCTAAACAAAATATTTAAAACAAGGTCTCAGCCCAATTTGAGCCCCAATTGTACCTCAAATTCTCAAATTAATATTTTAAGCATCTAAACACATAAAATGCACAAACCCAATAATTCAGGATGTTACAAGCAGAGAAGACGAGGCAGAGATGATGAACCAGCAGAGAAGACGAGGCAGAGATGATGAAGTGACAAACGAAGAGGAATTCTTCGTTAGGGTGAAGAGAGTGAAGAGAGGGGCTGTGGAAAATGTCTTACGGAAAAGAAATCGGTAAGACGTTTTCCAGAAATAAGAAATTGATTTTACCCGTGTCTAGAAAATGTTTTCCTTTAGGAATTCATTTTCCACCAAACAAACGTTGAAAAATCTGGAAAATGTTTTCCGGAAAACATTTTCCACCAAACAAACAGACCCTAAAATAACATTTTTTTACTTGTATATTTTAGTGGCCCAGATTGAGTGGAAACGGTGTGTTCCATCTTTAAATGAAACGATGCGTTTCATTCTCTTCTGTTTACAATTGTAGTAACAGCTGCTAACTAAATTTTGTGCAACGTCACCTCTTTTTCCCTTTTTAATCGAGTCTGTAACAAAGGGGAGGTTATGAAAAATGAATATGTTTTGTTTGCTTCTCTTCTATCAATTTTTGCCTCCTTCTTTTCTCTGATTTCTCTCCTCTCCTCTCTTCCCTTTCTATTCTTATTATTCCCTTTTCTATTCCCTGTTTTCTGTTTCTGTTCGTAACATTCTCCTTTTCTCAAACATCGAGAAAGTCATTTATCTATGTTTTCTTTTTCAATTCTTGAATGATATTGCTTATTTTTTATATGTAAATTACACCGCAAATCACCTTAAAATAGTGTCCTTCCTATTTTGGTCACTCTACTATTTTTGTCAATTTAATTACCTTAATTAAGATAATTATTCGAATTGGTCACCGCTGTTAAAAATTCCATTAATCCACTAATGGATGGTTGACATGACATTTTTTTTACTTCTAACTAAAGTTAGAGACCTCTTTATAATTAGTCGAAAATATTTTTTTATTTATTTATTTGCTACATGAAGATTTTGATGGTAGCATCGTTAACATTCGAATCCTCTTTAAGAAGAAAAATACAATAATGACGATAACGAACCATGACTCCTTTTTTTGACTAAAAAGTAAACAGAACACTTTATAAATTAGTTGTCAGAATAAATTAAATATTTAAATAATCAAAATCAAATATGGCAGAATGTTTTAGATGCTGACCAAATTGTTTTTTATATAAATAAAACAAATGATTACATAGAAATATTCATAATTGAGTTATCTGAAGAAAATGCTTCTTTCAAAATCTCTTTAATCTCTATCGGGGGTTCCTCGAACATATGCAATACTTCATCACTTGATAGAGCCATTTTTGTAAAAGTATCTGCTATCTGATTAGTCTCTCTAGGAACGTAACATGAGAACCATTTCTTTTTAGAGGCTACAATTTGTTGAATTCTCCTTATTAGCGTGCTTTTAGGTCCCGTAAGCAAATTGTCACTAATAGATATGACAAAAAATGGAAGGACAAAAAATGGAGGAAATAAGGCACTAATAGCTCCATCAATTGTAAATTTGTAACATAAGTTACATTAAAATGCAGATACCAAATTATTTTCTTTGTTTGGCGAGTGTTTTCGAAGGGTGTGGAGGTTAAGGAATTTTCTTATATTTTCTCAAATACAAAACAGAGAAAGTCAACAAGGAAAGCTTAAATGTTTAAGAGCCAAATTGTTGTTTTTTTTTAGCTTGGTCGTGATAGTCGGTGGCAGTAGGATGGTCGGTGGTGTTATACTGGCAAGTGGACTCATCAGAAAATGTGAGGTCATAGTCATGGTTCGATGTCGTTGTTATTGGATTCTCTCTTCTTAAAGAGGATTCAAATGTTGACGATGTCACCATTAAATCTTCATGTTGCAAATAAACAAAAAAAAAAGTGTTTTGGACTAATTATAGAGAGACATCTAGCTTTAGTCAAAAGTTAAAAAAAAATGTCACATCAGTAATCCGTTAGTGGAGTAACATAATTTTTAACGACAATGACCAATTCTAATAATTATCTTAATTAGAATGATTAAATTGATAAAAAAAATTTAGAGTGACCAAAATAGGAACGACACTATTTTAGGGTAACATACGGTGTAGTTTACCTTTTTAAAAATTGAAAAAAAAAATGCATCATAAAAAGAACAAGTGATTTTAGGAGTAAGGAACATAGATGAAAAGTGATCAAGAATGAGTGAGTGAATCGGAATGGAAGCTAATAGTGAGTTGGCCATATTTTAAATGACATGGAAATATAGGTTTATTCCATAAATTAATATTAAATTACACAATTTTTTTCTTATCTTGATATCTAATTTTTTTTATCACAAATGGTACCTAAAGTACTGTTTTTCCTAAGTTGATACTTCCGTTAGTCTAATCGTTAGTCAAACCATTTAATTTATTTTTAAAAAAGGGCTTAATCCACAAATTAGTACTTAAATTATATCATTTTTTTTCCAAATTGGTACCTAAACTTTTTTTTATTACAAGTGGTACCTAAACTAATCTTCTATTACCTATTTTGCACCAAAATGTTATATTCATTAAAAAACTTCAGCCAACAATAAACCATCACGTCATATAAGCTTAAAAATTTTTTATTCTTTTATTTTCCTTTTCTTCTTTTACATTATTTTTTGCTCTTATTTTTTCCTTTTTATTCTTCTTTTTAATTTATAATGTCAGACAATACCAACAATGCTTGAAATTTGCCCTCCAAAGGTCAAGACGTGACGACTAATTCTATTTTTGAACTCCACCAGTTGCTTGCTCAACTTGACGAGATCGAAAAAGTTATTTCATCGATTAAAACCAGTGTTGTTAGAACCAGAATGACCAGTCGAATTGGTTGGACTAGGAACTGATCTAGGTACTTGATGTAACCCTGCCCGGGGCAATCAAGGAACCTAGTACCGATGCCCTTGTGGTGTCCGAAGGACCCATGACTCGAGCTCGGGTCAAAAGGCTACAAGACGCCGTAGCAGCCCTTGCTAAGTGTATTTGGGTTGAATCCGCTTCTATAAACAAAGAACCAGCTCGGGTCTTGCTCATGAGCTCACCATGCACTTTGGTGCAAGTTATCTTTAATCCGGAGTAGCTCATTTGAGCTCATTTCAGCTCATTGAGCTGAATCAACTAAATTGCTTAATTTCAATAAATTGAATTTTATTTTGTTTAATTTCATTACAGGAAGTTAATATGTCTTAAAGCTTTAATTATTGCTGAAATTATGAAGCCTAAACTTAATTTAAGTTGTCCTAATTTTTTACAGCAGGTTTTTAATGTGTCTAGCCTTAGCCGAATATTAAGTGTGTTTAAATTACTTGTATTTAGTTTGTCTAAATGATGGTTAATGTGTCCTAGAGTGTCTTAATATTATTCAGCTGATTTGAGCGTTGAATTTAACTTGGTTCATGTGCTTGATAGGTGCAGCCGAATGTTCATTAGGCCATTAAGAAGGTTCATGCACCTAGGTGCATTGTACGTGGATGGTCATTGAACACAAGGAGCCATGTATGTGCAGCCGAATCTATACTTAATTGATGAATGTTTTTGGTTTCTCCAAGCACCTATTCGGATGAAGAGACTCCTGCCTTTAAGTCCTTCAATGTTGGCTGATCCTCTTCCCAAGAAGCATAATTCGGTTCACACAAGATGATCACACAAGGGGTTGTTCGGTTGGCTATGTTCACATTAGGGAGACCATTCAAGACCATCCATTCACACTCAAATTGGCTGCTCATATGCTCAATTTAATGCTGCTAATTATTCAGCCAAAGGTGACCAATTAAGGAGGCCATTAAAGGCTTGGCCGAACCTAGACCTTAACCATGCATCTTGCCAAAGCTCCAAATGCATTTGCTCATCTAGAAGGACGTCCCAAGCCCTCCCATTAGCTGAATTCGACCATCCCCAATTAAGACTAAAATTCTGGAATTTTCTAAGTGTTTCTAGATTAAATTAACTTAGCTATTAAGTCATGTAATGGGCCATTCGGCTACCTAAGCTATTAGTATAAATAGGAGTTCATTTGCTCTTGTAAAAAAACTTTTGGCAAAATTATTAATGAACTTTTGTTCAACAAAGAGTGAGTTTACTCCTCTGCTTATTCGTACGAGTTTTGGTCGACTTATCAAGCTAGCTTGTGGCGTCTTTTGATTCTTGTTTAAACTTATCACTCGTTAACCCGAGTGTGGCGTTTTTCCTATTTCCATCAAACCACCTTAAACCGATTGGAACCGGGGTGACACTCTTTATAGTGTTGAATCGATTCCCGATTTAAGCTCTATTTTCCATCACCACCCAATTACTTTCTTTTTATTCATTCTTAACCAAACACCTATTCTTCGACCTTATCCATTTTTCTTCTATCCGACTAAACCGAATACCAACATCTACTTTCTTTACCAACCTAAACTCGAACCTCATTTCTTTCGACTTCTAAAACCTAACCCCATCTCTTCTTTATACCTCAATTCCTAACTTAAGTCCTTTAATTTTCAAAACTTACCCTAAGCTTCCGCAAATCAATTCCGAAAACACCTAAGCTTCCCGAGTTTCCAACCTCTCCTCGTAAGACGATCGGGCACTCAAGTAAACGACTCAACTACCCCGGGCCGTCTCGCATCAGTACTAGTGTCATGGGTCGTAGTTCAAAGCCCATGACCATCGCACCAAATGCATCCAATGGAGGTCTATTGTTTAGATAAGGATCATTTGGCCTACAATAACTGACCCGATTCAATGAGCTATTGGGGAAGTCTGTCAGATTAAAGCCTGAGTGGCCCAATGATGAAGACCTAGCAACATAGGCTATCTTGATAAATACGGGAACTAATCTTAGAAGATTGATAGGAATCATATCTTGTAAAGATTAGATTAGATTTGATATTGTATATCTTGTAAATCCATGATTTAAGGGATAGGATTAATCTCGTTCGTCGATATAACTTGATCTAGACCGTCAGTTTTGGGGGAACTCAACTATAAATAGAGAGCCTCCTCCTCACTTGTAAATCACTTCATTCATCAATTGTTTCATTATTCTTTGAGAGTAATAGAATATTGAGAGCATTTACTCAAACACCTCTCGTGCATTCTTTTTTGTGGCTTATTTTGGCATAATTGCTTCCGCTATACAAATTGGTGCCTTGGAGGAATTCTAAAGGAATCTTCACTTGTGGTGTTTAGGCTAACTTAGGCGAGTTTGGAACGAACGGATCACCTAATGCCGCACGGATCGCGAGATGAAAGATCTAGCCCTGTGACATTAGTCCAAAGATAGGGTTGAACTAATTTTCTCTATTTTTTAAATTTATTTTTATTCTTATGAATTCTTTTAATAATTTATTTGATTGAACCAAACGAACTGGTTAAACAGGGAACTTGTAGCCTGACAAGTTCAACCTTCTGGTTTTGAAGAAAAAAAGAAAATAATATATAAGAGAAAATAATTTTTTTTTTGTCTTTTTAGCCACATGTTAATTTTTAATTGGTTAATTTTTAAAAATAAACTTAACGGTTTAACTAACGATTAAACAAACAGAGGTACCAACTTAGGAAAAAATAATTGAGGTATCACTTGTGACCAGAAAAATGCTTAACTACCAAAATGGGAAAAAAAACATAGTTTAGGTGCCAATTTGTGGGTTAAACCTTCTTTTTAAATAGACTTAACGGTTTAATTAACGAAAATATTAATTTGAGAAAAAAAATAGTTTTAAGTACCATTCGTGACAAAAAAAATTTAATATTAAGATGGAAAAAATAATATAGTTTAAGTTTTAATTATTAATACTCTTAATACTCTACAACATGCCTCACTTTATTAGCACCTTACCATTTACTTGGAGACGGTTTTTTTTTTCATTTTCTTCATCCCAAATTTTTAAAAAAAAAATTAAAATTCCCAAATTTCATCTTTTTCACTAAAAAAATTAAATATATATATAAATAAAAAAATTATTTAAAAAAAAAACCCAAACAATTTAAGAACCGGTATTCACAGTAGAACCTTTCGTTCTCTTCACCATCCCAGGTAAAAATAGGCTATCTCACTTTTGTAGTAGCTTCAACGAGGATATGAAATCCCAACGTTATTAATCAAAACCCTAATCAATAACATATTTTATCTCTTTCACCTTCATCAAGATTGTCTGTGAAGTCCAAAACAACTATGTTGATTTGAATCTTGCCTTACTCAAGATTGAATCCAAAACATCTTTGAGTTAATTAGAATTTCCACCCACCAAGACCAAGACAAAGATTAAGCTCTCTTTCCTGGCTATCTGAAAGGTGAAAGCTTTGCATATACCATCGATGGGTTCGGTTACAATACCCCATAAGCCTTATTTAGTGAGGTTTGTCGAAACCATTTTTTAAAAGTTTTAGATAAATGGGGATCGACTTAAAAAAAGTGATGTGGAGTCGCCACCAACCTTTTTTATTTAGGTGTGATTGGATCACCTTGTAAAACATTTTGGTCTACGGAATGAAATAACAAAAAGAGTTCGGGAGTCGGTTACGCACAAGGAAGGGTTAGCTTCCTTGTACGCCCCAAAACGGGTACCAAATCGATTAACTAGTGTCCTTGCATTGAAAACTTGAAAATGTTTAAGGTGTAATTCTTTTTAAAGAATGTTAATTAATTTTGAATTGAATCTCAAGATTCACTCGTTCCCAAAGGAATAAAAACATCACATCCAACACGTTAGGATGTGACACATTTATACTTTGACACCGAGATCATCTTTGATCTTCAAAACATGCAATTAAAAGTATATTTGGTTATTTGGTCAAACGGAAAATTAACACCTAGCACGTTAGGGCGCAATTCTTCGAATTTCCAAACACGCAAATATTGCCTTATTTTGAAAAATTTTCAAATAAACGATGTTAAAATCGACTCAAAATGTATTTGTTTGGTTTGTTTAGATGAAAAATGAACAATTTTAAATAAATTGGAAATCTTAATCACAATGCAATAATAAAAACAAAGTATAATTGCAAACATACAATAACAATACATGGTAATAATGAAAACACAAAAGAGCAAATTAGGGTCCATAAGATGGCAACCTATCATACACTATACAAATACTAATATTAATATTCAAAACTGATGAATTAATAGACAATTTAGAAAGAAATATCAAGTAACTTAACATAAATAAAATGCAACCAATTTTAAGACAAATAAAAAGAACAAATAATATATAAAAACAAAAATATTTGAAATCATTATTATACAAACAACAAATTGTATGTACATAAGTTTGGAAATTACATGTAAAAAGAAAATCAAAATTAATTGTATACAAAATAGTAAATAGAAATAATATAGTAATTTATATATGATGAAAGCTTTGAAACAAACAAAGATATGAATAATAAAATAATATATATATATGATAAAATAATTTAAATACCAATTACATATATGTGAGTATAAATTAATAATGTATAAGGGTATTTGAAATAAATATTATACAATTCTTTAAAAATTGAATAATATATAAAAGAAAATCTTGAAAATAAATATTTATATAATAAACTAAAAATATGCACAAATGGAAGTATAAAACCGATTAAAACACATAAAACTGGTAAAATAATTCAATATAATTTATTAAATCAATTTCTATAATAAATAATAAGTAAAAAGTTGCAAAGATTATAAATACCTAGAAAATACTTAATTAAAATAAAAATAAAATTAACAAACTATTTTATAAATAAGTAAGATGATTTACACAAAGTCAAGGACCAAGCTAAAATGCGCACAATTGATCAGGGATCAAACTAGCAAATATTTCGATAACCAAAACGCAACACACGGATTGGATCAAATTGAAATGGCGTTCGAATTACAGAGATCAATTAAAAAACAAAAGAAATGTATAATGGATCTAATTAAAAAATGGCATGAAAAAAGAGGGATTAATTGCATAAATATCCCATCACAGCAAAAACGCGCGGATCCTAAGGATACTGAATCGGGTCGGATCGGGTCGCTTCATGCGGCGTCATTTTAAGGCTATTGAAATGAGCCCAAACGGCGCCGTTTCTTTAATGAATTAAAACCAGATAATAAAAAAATCAGTCGTCATCTTTAACTAAACCCTAGCCCCTTTCGTTTCTGTTCTCAGCCGCACTTAGAGACCTCTCCATTCAACCACTAAAAACGCCATCATAATCGGCGAGTGGTAGTACACGAAGATCTGATCTACTTTTATAGGCGTCGATCTTAAAGTCTTGCTCTATGACCTACATCCTCATCTAACTCCAATTGCGACGGAGAAGACGGGGACATACGACGGTAAAATCCCTTCTTTTTCTTTTTATTTTCGTATGAGTATACAAAGTAAAAAAAAAGAACAGTGGAAAAGAAACTTAAAATCGAAGAGGAAAAAATGAAATCACCTCTTTGGCTCTTGTTTTCTTGATTTTGTATTTTTTTTATTCGTTTATGTGTGTCTCCGTAAAATGTACTATACAATATTGGGGTTTTTATAACCCAAAAAATGTCATACACGTTTTCCTAATTCTAACGCTTCTATCGTATTCTCGCTACCCTTTGTGATTCTTCTTTGTTGTTGAAGCTTTACATTGCGGTACAGTTGTGCACTCGCCGTGGAAGGGCCGTTGTTGATGATCGTGGCACGAACGCATGCGAGGCGCGCGTGGAGTGGTGCACGCGGGCGTAGCGTGGGAGAAAAGCTGCGGCGACGACGATCCCGAAACCCCTAGGGTTTCCTCGACTCTGATTTGCTTTGAAATGAGATTGGTAAAGTTTGGGCTCGGGTTTAAGTCAAATTTATTTGATTTGGGCCAAAATTTTGTAACTTGGACTGTAAACAATTTAATTTTTATTTTTTGGTTTATTTTTGGTTTTATTTGATTTATTTTCTGGTTTTAAATGGGCTAGGCGAAATGGGTCTATTACAAGGTTCTTACCTGGTCTAAGGACATTGAAATAGATTAAAGAACCCAAAGTGAAAGCAGTAAGAAACCATGAAGGTTATGCCTTGATAGTATTGAAGAAACATTTTGTCTTGTAAGTTCAATAGCTAAAAGAAATGAAAAATTAAATAAAAGTTTAAAATAATTTTTTTTTATGAAGTTGTAAGGCTAAAAAAGTCATTATATCAAAAACTGAAACTTTGTTTGAATAAAATAGAGAGTGATCTAAAGGGAAGGTAAATAGAGTGAACAAGAAGGGAAACAACTTTATGCAAGTATCACACTAGACCTGATCATGATTCAAGTCGGGTTGGGTTTGAGTCGAGCTGATTCAAAATTTTAGGTCTGTTTTCTAGGTTCATCCTAAAAATGGGTCTAAAATTTTGTCGAGACTTGATCTAGATTAAAAATGCTAAACTCAAGTCTGACCTACCCATATTAAAATTTTTTATATAAAAGAATTTTAAAAAATACATCAAATACACTAAAAACATTAAAATATATGTTTCTCAACTAATTGAAAATACATTAAAAAAAGTCTTTATACTTAAATAATACTAAAACAGTTATAACTTAGAAAAAAAATGTCTTTAAAATAGTAGCAAAATTAACAATAAAACAAAGAGTTATACAATATCCAAACAATAACAACAAAATAGTAATAATCTAATAGCAAAATGACAACAAAACAACAATTAAACAATTTATTCGGCCCGGCCCAAAAAAATCTTACTCGTGGCCTACTCAATTTAGAAAACAGGGTTTATTTTTTGTCCAAACCCATTTTTTAGACATATATTTTTACTCAAATCCTTTCATTTTTCGAATAAATCTTCGAACCTGTATGAGTGGCCCGAGTCTTTTATCATGTATATACCACACCTTGCTCAAAAGCCTTGCTCTCAAAATTATTACTTTCTTTAATTTGTAAACAAGTGTTTTGAACGGACTCTTCCATAATCTATTTATCAAAATAATAACAAATTTTTCTTAATTAATTTCATAATGATCTTTTGCATCGAAATTTAGCATTAAATATATATATATAAACTACTTTTATTCATGAATTTTGGATTTAGTATAATGTATTTTAATTTTAATTTAACAAATATGAGTCTACATTTATTAGTTGTATTGTATAATATTTTTTCTTCTATTTGAACTATGTATGATATGAATTTTTTAATTATTACTTTTAACTCATTTAGATTTTACTATAGTAGAAGTTTTATTTTACTATTTTTTAAAAATATATTTTTAATGATTTAATTTTTTAAACACATGGAAAATTCATGCATCACACAGGTACAAAATCTAGGTATTATTAATATATTATTAGTTTTTAATTTAATTTTTTTTAAAATAAATATAATTTAAAATCTCAAGTCTTATTATATGTGTATAATAGCATTCTCTCGATAACATCTAATGCTTTTATACACAAATGAGGTTGTTATAAATAGAGGTGATAATAAATGTAATATTTATAGTTATATAATATGTAAATGAATTTTAAATGAAATATTTTTTTTCTTTATTTGTACGTAATACTTATAATTATATAATGTGTATATAAATTTTGTATATTTGAATTATTATTTACTCAATATATAATATGAGTTTAAAAAAAATTTAAACTGATAAATTATTTTTTTATTTTTTATATTACTAAAATTAACATTTAAAATTTTTTATTATTATATTTGGATTATTAAAAAAAACATTTTATTGAATTTATAAAGTCAATACTAAATTCTAAAATTAACCCAAACCTATAATCTAAATTATCCCCATGGTCAAACTCAAATAACATACCAAATTATTATTCAAACCCAAATAAATTCCTTATATCTCAAATCTCAAACCTAAAATAGAAAAAAAAAATATAATACCCAAACATAATTTAATTAAATATCCGAAATTTAATTTAATAATGTTAGAATATTATTATGAGATATTATCTTTTAGAAACATCTGAATAGATTGTATATTATTGTATATCTTTTAGGCATATATTTAGGAATATATTATATATCTTTCTTATTCCTACGTGACTACTGTAGTATAAATATTATGTATACTCTTGAGGTCTATCAATAAGATTGAAATAGATTATCCTATTCTTGTCAAATAAAAATAAATTATTTAAATTTGTATTACTATATTGTGTATACTATAACTATGCATTATTTAAATGTATATCAACTTTAAATATATAAATATATATAAATATTATCATCGTGAATATTATTAACAATTTAATACAGTAATAATTAAGGGTGCTCAATCGGTTAACCGACTTGAACTAGCATTAACCGAATTAATCGAACATATTAAACCCTTAACCGTTAACTGAACCAAAATTTTTTCAAAAAAAATTAATCAAACCAAAATTTTTCGGTTAATTCGGTCGGTTAATCGAATTAACTGAAATTTATAATTTTTTTTTATTTTTTGGTTAAAACAAGTATAAAACATATCAAAAATTAACTGAATTAACCGAAATTAAAGTATTAAATCACTCCATAAGTCTTGAAATTAACACATAATTAAAATGTAAGTCTTAAATATTCTCCATTTGTATCCATTTCTTCTCTCCAAAGATCTCCATTTGCATTATACCTACAAAAAATATATATGCAAAAAATGAGCATAATAAAAATATATGCATTTAAAAAAAAATCAAATAATATAAACAAATGAATAGATTGTAAGTTTACAAGAATAAGATAGTAAACATATCCTTCAACTCCCGAAAGCTCATGAATTTAGGGTAAGTTCTAATGCATTCTAAGAAAAGTCTAAACATTGAATTGATTAAATAAGTTAATGTAGGAGTGTTGTGGTGATAGACTTGAAACTATTACATTAAAAATAAATATACCATTTTCAATCTTGTCAAACTCTTGGATTTGTTCTTCAATCTTTTTGATGTCTTCTTGTGATGATTTTCAAATCCAATCTTGAGTACACACAAGAGCTTGTACAATTTTAGGAGTTAAAGAACTCCTAAATTGATCAAGCACATGCCCCCCGGTGCTAAATGCAGACTCTGAAGCAATCTTAGAAACCGGTATAACTAACACATCTCTAGCCATTTTTGAAAGAGTAGGAAATCTAGGGCTATTAACTTTCCACCACAATAAAATATCAAAATCTTCAACAAAATTCTCATTAGTCTCAGCTAGATATTTATCCATTTTAGATGTTTTATCCTCACCACCATTTTCCAACTCACTCTTTTTATACAAAGCTTGCATACGTCTTTTCATTTTTTGTTGTGGTTCATTGAGAGAAACATGTTCTAGCACACTCAATTGGCTACAAGTACTATGAAGTGGAGGCTTATACTCAACAAACAATTCATACAAAGCTTCCTTCAATTTTTGCATCATTTCACAAGTTTTTTCAAAATTAGACATTTCACTAAGTGCAAATTCAACATACTTTAATTTTTGTCTAGGATCTAAAACACAAGCAACAAACATAAGCAAATTCATCTTATCAATATCACCCCAATACTTATCATACTTGTCTTTCATCTTCATGGTCATAACACTGAAATCAACATCAATATTTGATTGAGCATCTTGTAAAAGAATATTAATTTCAAAAAGCTCGTCAAAAAAATTATTGGACGTGACATATAAAATGTCAGATATACGCAAAGTGACTTCATAAAAGTGTTCCAAGAAACCCCTCGAGTTTCTAACACTAGCCCAAACATCCACACTAGGCCAACCCTCTCCTCTTTCAAGTTCAGCACTAAAATGTGTATCTTGCTCCTTAAATCTCTCAAAAGCTCTCTCAAAGTTCTGAGCAATGTCTAACATTAAGTAGGTCGAGTTCCACTTAGTACAAACATCAAGACACAACATCTTCTTGCACTCTATATTTTCCACCACAGCAGACTCCTTAAACTTTTGTAATCTAGCTGGAGATTGTCTCACATATCTAACAACTCCCTAACACGTTCAACAGATTCATTCATTTCCTTTAAGCCTTCAACAACAATCAAGTTCACAATGTGTGTCATGCATTTTATGTGAAGATATTTACCATTTTGAACTAAACCCCCTCGAGGGTTAAATTTCTTTCTCAAATAACCAATAGCAACATCATTTGAACTTGCATTATCAACAGTAACAATAAACAACTTATCAATCCCCCAATTCAACAAGCATTTCTCAATCACCATCTCATTGGGCTCACCTTTATGACTAAAAATTGGTCTGAATTTTAAAATCTTTTTATTCAATTTCCAATCGTTATCAATAAAGTGAGCAGTGATACACAAATAATTAACTCTTTGCAAAGAAGTCCATGTGTCAGTAGTTAAGCAAACTCTAGAATAGGAACTTCTCAAAAGTTGTTTTATCTCGACCTTTTCATCTAAATATAATTGATAAACATCCCTAGTCATAATAGTTCGTGAAGGAATATGAAACCTAGGACATACCACGAACATAAATTTCCTAAAGCCTTCACTTTCAAAAAACTTGAAAGGTAATTCATCAATCACAATCATTTGTGCTAACCCTTTCCTACATGCTTCTTGATCAAATCTCCAAGTTGAAAGATGCCCTTCCCCTCCTTCAACTCTCTTTCTAGGTAAAACTAATTGTCCTTGGCTAGTGTCAACAACATTACTAGGATTTTTCTTTCATGAACCGATATGATATTTCAATGACCCCGTACCATCTTTTTTCATATTACAATAAAATTCCTTTTCACAATAATTACATTTAGCCTTACTTGCACCCTCACTATTAATAATCTTAGTGAAGTGAGACCAAACTTCTGACTTTTGAGGAATGACTTTTCTTTTCCCAATAGTCCCATTTGTTTGGCTTGAAGCTTCACCTATCGAATTTCCAGAATCTATCGAAGTAGGAGGTGTAACACTACCCTCAATAGATGTTGGTTCAGTGGACATTCTGCAAGAAAAAATTATATAATAGATTAAAATACATTTATAATATTAAAATAAATGCAAAGTTAAATGACCAAAACAAAATCACGAGCATAATTAGGTCAACATTTGAATAATTTAACCTAAAAATATAAAACAATCTATACCACAGTCCGATTAGATTATATATAATACCACAAGCAATTGTCAAAGAACATTTATCTTTTCTTCTCGAACTGAAAAAAAAATAATTCTGCTGAGAATTATCTATCAGAGAACATTCTATAGAACTAGGTAATGGAAGGAATGGTTAAAGCTATTAAAACAATAATTCTGCTGAGAATAAACCTAACAAAAGGAAAGCAAGCAGAAAAATAAAAAAACACAACTATTGGGAAAGAAAAAGATGCTTGGAATTTCATTGCAAACATGTTGCATGGTAATGGAAAAAAGGAAAAGGAATGACATATCTATGTCCATGTAGCACATACGCATGCCAACACATCGCTATTAGTTTGAAACTATGTTATTCCAACTTTTTATTTTAAAATTATTTTTATTTGAGTTTATGAACCACATGGATAACATAAATATGATGAGTTCACACCTCGTACTGATCAATCACTAGTTTAATTATTGCTATATCTCTTGCTCATCTATGTGTTTACATTATTTCATCAAGCTTTGAATAGCACACAAAGTAGAAAGTTTAACTTCACGTATATATAAAATATATACTACAAAATTAGGCTTATGCTTTACTGCAATTACAATATAACTTTATATAATGCATTCCCTATCTTGCTTAACTTTCACTTTCTAACTTATATTTATATATTTGTTTGATATTAAAAGAAAATGTCTTTGGCCTAAGTAGAGCTTAGGAAATTAACTACCACCCCTTTTATCATAATACTGTGGGGTTCCAAAGTTCTGGTTAGGTAAATTATATTGTAACTATGGCTACTTAGCTATACCTAATAGAGGAGGGACTAACATATAAATATATGTATGTATAGCTTCTTTAAAGCATCTAACAAGGACCACTCACACTCCTAACAGAGTTGTATATAAAAAGAAAATATCTCTCATTATACTAATAAGAACGTTATTACTCCATAGTCCATAATGATATTGAATATAATCAAAATCCAAAACATCAACCATATCGATAATCTTTGATGTGCAAATAGCTACCTCACTTTCATATATATAGATCTGCTACTAGAACTAAAATTCAAGGCCAATTTGAAAAGAAGTATACTGTATACATATATAAATGAGAACCCGATGCACTTTCTACAGCATCCATAGCCGGAAAAGTAATCACCGGTGACAAATTAACAGCATAACTACGTCAGTAACCTGCAGAACAAAGAAGTAGCAGATATGGTCAGTAACCTTTCTACAAAATTACATTCACAAACAGACATTGACTCGTTGAGAACAAAGAAGCAGTAGTAGAATTGCAGAAATATCAAAGAATAAATTTTTTTCATAAAAAAAGTAGTAGAAGAATCAATTTCAGTAAAAAAAAAAAAACATTTGACTAGCGAAGTTAAAATCGATGGTAGACAAACGTTGAACGATGATGGTGACATGGTGTATGTAGGACGGTGTGACTGGTGGACGTCGGACGGTGGTGACTAGCAGTAGGGATTTTGAGACTTAGGAGATTTTAGATTAGGGATTTTCAATTTAGGGTTAGGAATTTTTGAGTTGTGTTGGGACTTAGTGGGCGGTGGCTGGTGTTTATGTATTATCGTGCATTGTTTTGAGTTTTTAGATTTTGGGAATTAAAATTTTATGTTTGGGGCCTGAGTTAGTGTTTGGGTTTATTTTCAGTGGATTAGGTTTATTTGGGAGTGGGTTAGTGTTTGGGCCTGGGTTTGGGTGGGTAGTGGTGGCCTAATGGGTTAATATAATATTAATTATTAAGTTCGGTTAATTTGATTAATGAATCAATTTCGAATCGAATTAATCGTTAATTGAACTTTCAAAAAATTATTAACCAACCCTTGACCGAATTAATTCGATTAACCGAACAATTAATAGAATTAATTTTGTTTAGTCGGTTAAATCGATTTTAACCGAATTTTGCACACCCCTAGTAATAATTTAACTGAATTTAGTTACAATTGTTAATATATAGATTATTAATTAATACATTATATTATATCAATATATTATACTATAATACTTTAATATATGATATATTAATAGTTATATATATTTAACTTTTTAAGATTTTACGAATGTCTTTTAGTTTAATTGTTAAACAAATTTTAAAATTTTATGTTATCGGTCATTTTTATTAAGATAAATATGGTTCAAAATTAATTTAATGATTATATTATTAGTTTTATATAATAAAATTTTTTAAACTTTTGTGAAAATTACAAAATTAAATATTGTATTGAAAATATTTTATATTCATAATTATTTTTAAAATTTATAATTTAACATAAAGATTTATTTATTTATTTTTGAAAAATTTCGACTGGACTTTATTTACTCTTAAAATGAGTAACATTATAAATAACAGAAACTTTTGGATCAGTGGAATTGGACCATAAGTAGAAAATAAATAAAGAAAAGGTGGCCCAAAAAAGACAAGAGGACCACAATAAAACAAAAATAAGCAGAAAATTTAAAGAAACAGAAAACGTCAAATCCAGACGTCAAATCCAGTCGGTATCAAATAGCTGGTATCCACTAAATATCTGACGTTCCGAGTTCCCATACCAGCCGTTCAAACGATAGCAATTTTCAAGGAGGTTTTCATTTCTGCTATCCCTTCCTCTTCAGATTTCTCTAGATTTCCTTCAATCCGGGTTTCTCAACCATCTCTCCTTTCTTCCGCACTAAAGGCAAGTGAAGGTTGCTTCCTCCAGGTATTTTTCCTCTTTCTTTCTTAAAGCTTCTGTTGCAAGTTCATGGGCTTGACCATTTTCTGATCTATTAACAAACTGGAAGTGGCTTTCTTGAAAAATTTGTTTCTTTCGTTGAATATCTCGGATGGCCGCCCCTAACACCGACTTGTCTGTTGCTATTGAGTTGCTTTTTTTTTTATAATTGTTTTGGAGTCTCCTATTATAACAATAGATTGAAAACCCAGTGAGATCCCTAACTTTACTGCTTGTAATCCTGCATATGCCTCCGCCATGAACGGGGACGATATTGCGGAGTGGAGTACTGTTTTTTAGGCGAGAAACTCATCCATCTCCCCCCGCACCACCAGACCCAAGGCTGATCTTGAATATTTGCTATTGAATGCTGCATCAAAATAGATGGTTGCTTTCGCATTTCTTGTGATCTGTCTCTGTCTTCTGTCATCACCTAAGGTAGGTGGTTTTTCTTTCGATCCATCAATTTCTGCTATGTAACTTTGAACTCTTCTTGATAAATCTCTCCATGTTGTTGTTTTCCCCTCATGAACAAACTGGTTTCTGGAGCTCCATAGAATCCATATAGCACAGCAGAAAAGGCGACATTATTTAATGTTACCTATGGTAAAAACCCAGATAAGCCAGTCCCACAGATCTGAAATAGCAGGATTTATGACCCATGAGAGATTAAGATTTTTCCATGTTTCTGTTGTTGTAGGGCACTGTCTAAACACATGGTTGCTATCCTCTTCTGCATTTCGACACCGAGGGTAGGAACTATCAGAAGCCACTCTTCTGAGTCTTAAATTCTTAAGAGTAGGAATAAAGTTCCATGAAAGACGCCAAATAGTGATGATAATTTTTTATGAGAGGTGTAAATTCCATAGTTTCCTATAGAAATTTTTTTGTTTCGGTCTGTATTAAAAAAGCACTAGGATCCATAGTTGCCTCTTGTAATAGTTTATAGGCACTTCTGACTATAAATTCGCCAGAATGTTCTCCTCGCCAGACTTGAAAATCTTTATGTTCTTCTTCCGCCAGAGGAATTTGCAGAATCTTCTGTGCAGTATTTTCTGGAAAGGTATTTTCAATTAGATCAGCTTTCCACTTTCTTGTTGCTGCTTCAATTAAGTTCGAAACTAACTCAATTTCTGTATTGTTGGTCTTGTCGCTGCTTCTATCAATGTCAACGCCTGGAATCCAACAATCATTCCAAACAGAGATTCGGTCTCCTTTTCCAACTTGCCAACATAAACCATCTTGCAGTAACATTTTTGCTGCCCAAATGCTTTTCCAGGTAAGAGAAGGTAAATTCCTTAACTGCGCATGGATGAAATCTGAATTTGGAAAATATTTAGCTTTTAAAACCTGTGCTAATAATGAATTTGGGAAATTAATAAGGTACCAACCTTGCTTGGCTAATAAAGCAATATTAAATTGATCAAGACTTCGAAAACCCAAACCACCCTGTTCTTTCGCGATACATAGATCCTTCCAAGCACACCAATGAATGCCACTTTGACCATGACCCTTCTATCACCAGAATTTCGTAATAATACTCTCAAGATTAGCACATAAAGTTTTAGGAAGTAAAAAACAGGCCATTGTATACGTCGGGATAGCTTGAAGAATAGCCTTAATGAAAACTTTTTTCCCACCTTGCGAGAGATGTCGAATACTCCAATTGTCAATTCTCTGTTTAAATCTGTCTTTTAAGTTTTGAAATGCCTCTTTTTTCCTTCTACCCACCATATTCGGTAATCCAAGGTAACGCTCTGGATCGTTTGAACTTCGTACGCCGAGTACGCAAGTAACTAGTCTATTTTCTTCCTCTCGGGTGTTAAAACTAAAGAAAACCGTAGACTTATCAAAATTGAATCGTTGTCCCGAACAGTTTCCATACTAGTATAGAATTTTTTTTAAGAGACCAGCTCCCCTTTCAGTAGCCTCTCCGAATAAAATGCAATCATCTGCAAATAGCAAATGTGATATTTGTGGACCTCTTCTACTCGCCTTAACCCCTTTTAAGTGCCCTTCTCGAAGTGCGAGTCTCATTAGGCTAGATAAGCCTTCTCCCCAAATCAAAAATAGAAACGGACTCAAAGGGTCACCTTGTCGTAATCCTCTCGTCGGGTGAATTATTTCCCCAGCCTGGCCGTTAAGTACCACTGAATAGGAAACAGTAGATACAGATTTCATAATAGAGTCGATCCAATTTGGGTCAAAGCCCATTTTCCTCATCATCTCCTGTACAAAAATCCATTCGACTCTATCATATGCTTTACTCATATCCAGTTTAACTGCCATCAATCCCTTTTTCCCTATTTTTTTCCTCTTAAGGGTATGTAAAATTTCGTATGCCAATAATACGTTATCTGAAATTATTCTTCCTGGCACAAAAGCACTCTGTGCGTCGTCAATGCACTTCTCCAAAACTCCTCTAAAACGATTAGCAATAGCCTTTGCCATTATTTTATAAATGACATTACATAAGCTAATAGGACGGAAATGAGAGAGGTTGGTTGGATTTATTTTTTTAGGAATAAGCACAATGTGCGTTGTATTAATTGGACTAACCTCCATGCCTCCATTCAGATGTTGAAGACAGAAAATTGAGACCTCGTCCCCAATAATATGCCAACATTTTTGAAAAAATATGGCTGGAAAACCATATTCACCTGAAGCTTTTGTAGCGCCCATACTTGTCAGTGTCTCCCAAATCTCCTCATTTGTATATTGCGCTGTGAGTCATTGATTATCCTCTTCAGAAATACACCGTTCAATACCTGTTAACAGATGTTCATAATGGCCCTTTTCACCAGCCTCGAATAATTCCTGGAAATAGGATCTAGCGATTTCTGCCATTTCTAGCGATTTCCCCGTCTCTCTTCCACTTGTATTCTGTAATTTTTGAATGCAGTTTTTTCGTCGCCTTTGTGTTGCGAGGCTATGAAAAAAGCTGTATTTCTATCCCCAAGTTTTAGCCAGTTTACTCTAGCTCTTTGCTCCCAATATCTTTCATCCTTATCAATCTCAAAGTTCAATTGCAACTTTGTGTCAATCAGCTCTGCTAAGTTGTTATCACTCCTCCCAGCTTCCATCAAATCAGACAGCTTTGAAGTCAAGAGTTCTTTTTTCCATTTTCTAGATAGACAGATTCGTACAGCCCATTTCTCCAAGCCCTTTTTAAGATAATCCAACTTCTGTAAAAGATCACCTGATGTTGTTTCCCACATGAGTTTAACTTCAGCTTCGAATGATTCTTCCAAAACCCACCATGCTTCAAATTTAAAAGTTTTCCAACTCTTCCTATTATCTTCTTTTTTTGTGGTAATTAAAAGGGGACAATGATCAGAGATCGAGTGCACCAAATGTTGAATGGTGGCTTTCGGAAACATAGACATCCAATTCTCGTTGGCCACGCCTCTATCCAAACACTCTCGAATATTTGTTTCTGGTAAATTCCCCATTTCCCAAGTAAACCAATTCCCAGAATAGCCCGCATCCATCAGTCGGCAATCTTCTAGAGCGTTACGAAAAACTTCCATTCTTCTTTCCTCTCTAGGTAGCCCTCCTTTTTTTTTGAAACCGTACATAATTTCATTAAAATCTCCGCAAACAAACCAAGGAAGTTCTTCATTGCGTCGCAAACTCTTTAGTATGTTCCATGATCCATCCTTATCTTGTGCATAAGGAGAACCGTAGAAGCCTGTAAATCTCCATTGATATCCATTATTATGGTCGTCAATGATTATGTCAATGTGTCTTTTTGAGAAACTCTGAAGCGTAATAGAAACATCGTCTTTCCATGCCAAACATAAACCTCCTCTTGAACCATCGGGATCCACATCAATGCCATTAATAAGACCACAACTTCTTCGCACTCGCTCCATCTGTATTTTATTTATCTTCGTCTCCATGAAGAAGACCATTTGGGGAATGTGTGTCTTCAACATGTGCCGAAGCCTGCGAATAGTCCGTGGGTTCTCCAAACCACAGACATTCCAACTTAAGATTTTCATTGCGGTCGGTCGGCTTGCCTTTTGGCAGCCGCCGATGATATAAGGTTATTTTCCAACAATCTTCTTCTTCTTGTTGTTGCAATGTCACATTCTTCTCTTATTGTTTAGTCTGCACTTTCTCCTCGATGTCTTTTTTTCCCTTCCTCTCCAATTAGCACCCTTTCCTCCAAATCATGTTCCATTGCTGAATGGGTCTGTTTGACCATTAAATTTTCCCCCCATTGTGATGAAGAGGGACGAATACCTTCCAAGTTAATCCCCAAAATAAGATCTATTGAGACTCCAAATTCCGACTTAGTCCTTACTCCCCATGGCCTATATTCTAAGTTGCGTCTGGTGATGAGACTTGTGTCCGTTTCATCTTCTCCATCTTCACGTAACTAGATACTATTCATTACCAATGCTCTTTTGGATTGCGCTCTCAAAGACAGATCCCAGCCCATAACTGCCACTTCCACCCCCAACGACATTTTTGCTTCACAATAAAAATCACTATGACCCAGGCGGCCACAATAGAAGCAGAAAAGAGTTAGCCTTTCATATTTGAATCTGATATATGAGCAGTTCCCTGCAAAAGACACCTATTTTTTTTCCTCTTTAATGATTGACGAACGTCCAATTGGACTCGAATTCTCATAAAATTCCTCTTACCTTTCCCCAGATCTGAGCTATCATACTCTAAAAATTGGCCCAAAAAATCACCCAATTGTCTTGCAAAATTTTTCGAAAAAAAACCCCATTGGAATATCATGGATCTGTACCCAAAAAGGCGTAAAAGTTAAAGGGATTTTCAATGGATCCTCCCCCCTTGTAGTGTGTGAAGAATCAGGAGATGATTATTGAAGGTCCATGGAGATCCTTTTAAAACTTTATCCATATCTATAATATGAAAAAATTAAAACAGAAAACGTTTATCCCAAGATCTCGGATTTGAACACCTCTAACCGGGTGCCATAGATTTGCCATGGTGCTTTTCATTGTTGGGAAATGAATAATACTTGCTGTTAAAAAACAACCCACCAGACGAAAATTTTGTTCTTCCCTTTCCAAACTCGGCTCAATTTGAACTTGTAAAACTGCTTCTTCTTCTTCATCAAGTGTTAATTCAGCGAATTTTCTTTCCATGATTGCAGATCTTGACTGAGATCCCCTTTATGCGTATTGGTCTGACGAGTGAGAGAAGAATTCTGGCAGGCAGCCGCCGTCAAGATTGGCTTAAAATAGACGAAAAATAAAAACCTAATTTCGTGCCAGAGAGGCAGACGAGTTTCGTGCCAGAGAGGCATACCCTTCATACATAAAGATTTATTATTAATTACTATCATTGTTAACAAACTTTTGATGTAATTGTATAATTAAATAATTATAATTCATTCATTTATAATTTATTTTTATTTTAAATATTATCATATAAAAATATCACTTATTAATGTTTGTATAGTTATAAACTTGAGTTTTTATGATTTCCAGATTGGATCCATCATGGGCTTGAATAATTTCAATCTTAATCTTTTTCAGGCTCATTTATTTGAATTTGAATTTTCTTGAGATCATATTATTGTCAACTCTAAATGTAGTTATCTTTTTAATATAATGTCTAAAACTCAATCAAGTCAAACCCATAGTCTCTCCCCAACCCTTAAATAGGAGGATAATACGCTTCAGCGCAGTCGAACCCACGTCCTCTTGCACTAGCAACAATGTCAATGCCAATCGGACTAAAACTCAATCAACACCTTAAAAGATACATAGCATATATAAAAATGTGTAAAATTGCAATTAGAGGAACTAGTCTTTTGCCATTATATATGTTACTTAATTACACTTTTCAACAAAGTTATGTCTCTACTCAATAGAACTTTGCAAAAACCAAAAATATATATTATCATTATTTTTGAAAATAATAATAATAAGGGAGAATTGCACAATCAAAGTTAAACCCAACAAGTAACCCACTTTTCTAATGAAATCGACATTTAATTGTAAAAAAAGTTATATTATTTGTATTTTAAAAAAAACAATATATGTAAAATTACTACTAGTAGAAAGTAGAAACTAAAATTTTATGAGCAATGAAAGGTTACACGCAAAGCACGTTGACTGTAAATAACTGTTAGGAGGTAGGTAGGTGTTGAGATTCGGAAGGGGACTGGGAAGTAAGTAGCTATAATAATTAATAAATGCATGCAGCAGGGGACCATCGGCATGAGGTCAGAATGCATTTGAGACCTCAAACTCTTAGTAGCCAGCAACTATACCAAGATTCCCAACCAAAGCCGTACCCATCTTCTTGTTAGATATCCGTTTAACTCTCGACCCCGGTCCTCTTTGAGCAGTGATGGACCTTTGCCTTTATGTTGCAGCAGCCATGTCCCTACCCAGAGAGAGTGTAACAATATTACCATATTCATGCACAATGAATTTGCCTTTCAAGTTGTAGCCAAAACTCCACTTTAGGAGTCCTCCCTGCATCACTGTTAGCTGGAATTCCACGTCTAACCATGGTCTTATCCCCTTTGCTCTCGCGCCAAACCAAACCTACCCTAACCCATTCACCAACACGACTCCAATATGTGACCAATTATTAGACCACGATCATAGCAGAAGTTTGAGGTTCTTTCATGCTTCACACTAGATCTAATTATAGTTCAATCTATCCGTTTAAGTTCGAAGGTTGATTCGAAAAGTGAGAGGGTTTGGAAAAAATGTAAGTTTAAAAAATAGACTTGAATAAAAAAATAAGACTCGTTTTCTAAACGGGTCAAGCCTAGAGTAGGATTTTTTGGCTTCGACTCGGCCCAAATCAGTTGTTTTGCTACCATTTCGTTATTATATTGCTACATTTTTGTTGTTATTGTTTGGATATTGTATAGCTCTTGTTTTATTGTTAATTTTCCTATCATTTTAAAGATATTTGACTTTTTTGAATGTATTTTTAATTTGTTTAGAAACATATATTTTAATATTTTTTTTATGTATTTGATGTATTATATTTTTTTCAATTTTTTTATATAAAAATAATCTAAAAATTTTGATATATTTGATTTAGCATTTTTAATCTGAACCAGGCTTGGACAAAATTTTAGACTCATTTTTCGAGTCAGATTGAACCAGATCTGAACCTAAAATTTTGCATTAGTCCAACCCGACCCATAATCAAGTCTACTTCACACCAGTGACTCTTTTTTAAACAATTAAGTTTTTTTTTAACAATCTTATTATAAGTTCTGATCATATCTGCTTTTTTTTTACACAATGTCTATAACTACCTATAGCTTCTCTCCAACTCATAAATAAGAGAATAATACATTTCAGCATATTCAAACTCACGTCCTTCTACATCGATAATAATATATATACTAATTAAATTAAAACTTAATCCACAATTTTTTCTAAGTTAAACAAGCTGTTGTTAATTAAAATATAATATTTTTCTTATTTTTAAATCACTTGACATTGTATACTGATGTGAAAGTTAACATGATTACATACAATAAATACTTTATTTAAATTTAACTATCAAAATATATAAAATATTTAGTATTTTTAAATAATAAAATAAACTGTTCAAACAAATCTAGATTAACTTCGGAAAGAAAGTTGAAATTTTTTACTGGCCAGAAGTATCTCATCTCAGCGGGGGATGATGACTGTGCAGATCTCGGAAAATGGAGTAGATATTATTAATATTAAATATTTGGTTTTTTTCTTTTTCGCAATTGATGAATATATATAGGTGAATATGTTTGGCAAGTTAGTCTATTATAGAAATCAGATCAAATTAGTCTCTCTATTATTAAATGATTCAATTTAATCTATATAATATTAAAAATAATTAAATAAGACTAAATTTTACATAATTAACATTATCTGTTTAAAAAAATGTTATTTATTGTGTAATAGAGTTTTTTTTTAAAGTTTTTTATGGTTCTACTAATAAAATATATTTTTTATCAAGGATTAACTGGGTATTTATTGAAATAAACTAAAGAAAAACAAAGGTTTCAGGCTTGCTAAGACAAGCCCAAAATATCAAACCGGGCTTCCACAGTTTGAAGTGGAGACCATCAAAACATAAAGAAATAATAAAAGAAACGAAAATAAAATAATGGATTGTCAGAGAATTAATACGCCTTGAAAAAAGGAAACCTAATCTACCTTTAGTCAATCTTCCAACGGCTGGAAACCATTAATCCTTCTCGTCGTTTCATTTCATCTGTCCCATCTGTTCCATCCGTCTGACGATAGCACTGCCCAAGAATATCTTTCTTTGCTATCTGCTTTAGAACCAAACCCTCTCCCTGTCTTCTTAGTCTGGATTCCTTGCCCATTGCTCTACTGCACCAACATTGTGACGAATCATCTCTTCATTCTCCAGGTATGCCCTCTCGCTTCTCTTCAATGCCTCCTTCATGATATTATGGGCTCTCGTATTCTTCGTTTTCTGGATATGCTTGAACTCGATCTTCTGGAAACATGATTTCTTACTCTGGATGTCTCTGATAATCGCTCCAATAACTGAATAATCGATTGTTGTTGACTGATATTTCTTGATTACTGTTAGTGAATCACCCAATATTTGTATTTCCTGAAAACCCATTTCAATTCCTAACTTAATTGCTTCTAACCCTACATATGCTTCTGCTGCGAACGGAGATGCAATATTGTTATGAAGAATCGATTTCGAGGCCAAATACTCATTCATCGTACCCCAGACCACCAGCCCTGACGCTGATCTGAAATCTCTGTTATCGAACGCAACATCAAACTGGATCTTCATAATCGGTAAGTCCTCAACAGTTCTTTGATTATGCACCATGTTTGATAAAATCTTCTTTGCTCTAGTCCCTTCGTATTCTGCCATGTGGTTCTGGACTTTTTGTGCGAGGTCTTTGCCTGTTGAATGTACCCTTTCATGCAAAAGCTGATTCCTTGAATACCAAAGTAACCATAAGGCATAACAAAAATATCTACACTGTTCGTTTGTTCCTTGTTTAAAAACTACGGTAAGCCACTCCTAAAAATTTTGATGCATGATATTTGTGATCCAGGATAGATTTAATAACTGCCAGACTTCGGTGCTTATAGGACATTGCCTGAAGATGTGATGACAATCTTCTTCCCCGTAACCACAACGAGGGCAACTGGCATTTATCACTATTCTTCTATATCTGAGATTACCCAAAGTAGGAATGTAATTCCAGGAGATGCGCCAGATTATGATTGAAATCTTAGATGGTAGCTGTAGGTTCCATAGCTTTCCAAAAAATTCCTTAATTTCGGTCTGTAATAAATAATTACTAGGATCTAGATTAGCATTTTGTAATAGTTTATAGGCACTACAAACTGAGTATTCACTAGTCGGTTCGCCCCTCCAGACTTGAAAGTCCTCGTGATCTGATTCCGATAATGGGATCTATAAAATTGTGCGAGCAACATCCGGGTGAAAGGTATTACTAATCAGCTCTGCCCTCCATTTCCTATTCGCATTATCAATAAGATCCGATACTAACTCTAACTGCATATTGTCTGAACTATTGTGCCTTTCCAATGATTCAATCCCCTGGATCTAGCAATCATTCCAAATGGAGACTTTATTTCCTCTTCCAATTCGCCAGCATAAACCTTTTTGAGGGAGACCCTTAGCTGCTCAAATGCTCTTCCAGGTAAGTGAAGGTAAAGTTCCTAACTGAGCCTCTAGGAAATTTGATTTCGGATAGTATTTTGCTTTTAAAACCCTAGCTGGTAATGAATTAGGATAATTAATCAGACGCCATCCTTGTTTAGCAAGCAACGCAATATTAAATTGGCTCAAATTTTGAAAACCTAAGCCACCATTTTCTTTTAAAAAACAAAGATTCTTCCAAGTTTACCAATGAATTCCCATTTTTCTATGTCCCTTCTGCCACCAAAATTTCGCTATAATATTTTCGAGATCATCACATAGAGCATTAGGTAAAAAAAATAGGCCATCGTATAAGTTGGAACAGCTTGAAGAATTGCTTTAATAAAGACTTCTTTCCCACCTTGCGATAGAAACCTGGTACTCCAGTTATCGATACGTTTTTTAAGGCGATCTTTCAAATTCTGAAAAGCTTTCTTTTTTCTCCTTCCCACCATATTCGGCAGACCCAGATAGCGCTCTGGCTCGCTTGAACTACGAACTCCCAATAAATTGACTACCATTTGCTTATCTTCCTCTAATGTGTTTTTACTGAAAAATACCGTTGATTTATCGAAGTTCACACACTGACCCGAGCAAAGTCTGTATTCTTGTAAGATATTTTTGAATAAATGTGCCCCATTTATTGTTGCTTCCCCAAATAGGATACATCCATCTGCAAATAATAAGTGTGAAATCGGGAGACCATTCCTACTAACCTTCACTCCTTTCAAAAGCCCTTCCCTTGCTGCTAGTCGCATTAGAATCGATAAGCCCTCACCACATAAAAGAAATAAAAATGGGCTTAATGGGTCACCCTGACGAAGTCCTCTGGTTGGTTGAAATTTCTCTCATAGATATCCATTCATGATCACTGAATAAGAAACAATGGTAACACATTGCATAATAGCCTCTATCCATCTAGTTGCAAAACCCATTCGTATCATTATCTGCTTTATGAAGTCCCATTCTACCCTATTGTAAGCTTTACTCATATCGAGTTTCACTGCCATGAACCCTTTCTTCCCCATCCTCTTCTACTTCAACGTATTCAGAACTTCATAAGCTAATAGCACGTTATCAGATATTAATCTTCCTGGCACAAAAGCACTCTATGCAGCATCAATACATTTTCCAATCACTTCTCAAAAATGATTCGCAATAGCCTTTGCCAAGATTTTATACAGAACATTACAAAGACTAATCGGATGAAAATGCGTCATATTAGAAGGGCTAGAATTCTTTGGGATGAGCACAATATTTGTAGAATTAATTGAACTAACCTCCATATCACCATTTAAAAGTTGTAAACAGAAACCAGTGACTTCATCTCCAATAATGTGTCAGTATTTCTGATAAAACAGTCCTGGAAGTCCATCTTCTCCCAGAGTATTCGTATATCCCATCTCGAACACCACCGCTTGAATTTCTTCTTTCGTACATTTCGCAGTTAGTTGTTTATTATCCTCATCATGTATGCACCGACCAATGCCTGATAACAAATGTTCATAAAGACCCCTTTGTCCTGTCGAGAATAACTTTTGAAAATATGAACGAGCGACTCCCTCCATTTCCTGTAAGGCCTCCGTTTCCCTACCATCTTCATTTAGCAACTTACGAATGAGATTTTTCTTCTTACATTGTGTTGCTTGACTATGAAAAAAGGCTGTATTTTTATCTCTAAATTTCAGCCAGTTCAGTCGAGCCCTCTGTTCCCAGTAGCTTTCATCCTTTTCAATCTCGAAGTTTAAATGTATTTTTGTGTCGATCAACTCTGCCAAATTATTATCATCTCTATCGCCTTCATATAATTTTGATAACTTAGTCGTAAGAGCCTGCTTCCTCTTCTTTCGATTCATTTGGATCTGTCCAGCCCATTTGTCCAAACCCTTCTTCAAGTTTTCTAACTTTTGCATCAAGTCCCCTGAAGACATCTCCCAAATTCTATTAACTTCATTAAGGAAAGGTTCCTCCAACGACAACCAGGCTTCAAATTTGAAAGTTCTGTTCTTCAAGCATCCCCCTTCGATACTTGTATTAATTAAGAGAGGACAATGGTCTGAAAAAGAATGCACTAAATATTGCACTTTCACCTCCAGAAACATGGATACCCATCTAACATTAGCCACTCCTCTGTCCAGCCTTTCACGTATATTCGTCTCTAGAAGATTGCCTCTTTCCCATGTGAACCATCTGCCAAAATATCCTACATCAATCAGTTGACATTCCTCTAAAGTTTTTCGAAATAGATCCATTCTTCTTTCATCCCTAGGCAGCCCTCCTTTCTTTTCAGACCCATACATTATTTCATTAAAGTCCCCATAAACAAACCAAGGGATGTCGTCAGCAATACTTAGACTTTTTAAAACATCCCATGATTTATTCCTATCTTGTGCATAAGGGGACCCATAGAAACTTGTAAATCTCCATTTTACTCTTGTTTCGTTATCCTCAATTTCCATATCAATATGCCTTTTTGAAAAAGATCAAAGTATGACCGAAACATCCAGTCTCCATGCCAAATATAAGCCTCATCTACTACCTTCTGAATCAACCTCAACACCATGCACAAAACCGTATTTTCGGCACACCTATTCCATCTGTCTATTACCAAGCTTTGTCTCCATAAAGAAGACGATATGGGGATTATACGTCTTCAGCAGATGCCGAAGTCGTCGAATCGTCCGTGGCCTCCCCAAACCACGGACATTCCAGCTCAAAATTTTTATTGTGACCGGTCGGCTTGCCTCTTGGCAGCCGCAGATGATAAATGATTAAATTCCACCAATCTTCTATTTCTTGCCATTGAGCTATCAGTTTCTTCTCTCGCCGATAAATCTTCCATCGCTCCTCTAGCTTTCTTCTTCCCCTCTTATCCAATTAGGATACCATCCTCCAGGTCATGCTCCATAGTTGTTTGCGTCAAATCTGACGATATATTTTCCTTTTGTCGATCAAGAGATGATGATCCCCCTTCCAGATTAAAACCCAATATTGGATCGATAGGCTTTCCACTTCTTCCATTATTAACTTCATCCCATATTTTGTTCCTTAAAACCCAATTGTTCCTCCTATCCCCTTCACGTTTGCCATCATCTTCCTCCCTAAGCCAGATACTGTTCATCGATAAGGCTCTACGTGATTGAGCGCGCAAAGATAGATCCCAACCTAAATCAGCAATTTCCACCCCAAGCAACATCTTAGCTTCACAAAACGAATCACTATGTCCCAAACGACCACAATAAAAACATAACAGAGATAGTCGTTCATACTTAAATCTGACATATGAACATCTTCCATTAAACATAACCTATTTTTTCCTTTTCAATGGTCGTCTAATGTCAATCTGGGCCCTTATACGCATGTAATTACGATTTTCCTTCCCTAGATTTGAGCCATCGTATTCCAAAAAGTTCCCCAAAAAATTACCCAATTGTACTGCTAATTTTTCAGAAAATAAACCAACAGGGGCATCATGAATTTGTACCCAAAAAGGGGTAAAGATTAATGGCACTTTTAACGGATCCTCCCCCCACTGTAATCTATAAAGAATCAACAAGTGATTGTTGAAAGTCCATGGTGATCCCTTAAGAACCCGTTCCTTGTCCATGACATGAAAAAATTGAAATAAATACCTTTTTTCTCCCAAATCTTGGATTTAAACTCCACGGACCGGATGCCACAGATTAACCTACTAGTTGGAACTCACCCCTTTCTTTTCCCGAGACTGAATCTATTTGAATCTGCAAAATTTCATCCTCTTCTTCATTGAGTGTCAAATCTGCTAATTCGTTTTCCATTGATGTAGGTACCAACCACAAAACTTGGGAATCCTTCTTTCAAGCGTAGAATAAAAGCTAATTTTCAGAACACAAGTTGCAAAAAGACGAAAAAAGTAAGAGAACAAAAGACAAGAAAACAAGAAGACCTAAATACTCATGCCAGCGGCGGCAGACCTTGGCTTGCTAGGGTAGCAGACAATTCCTCATCGTTTAACCAAAATTTAAACCTTAAACCCAAATTTGTACTAATGAAATATTTTGTTAGTAGTTGAATTGCAAATGAAAAATAATAATTTTATTATTATTTAAACAAAAAATGTTAACTTTGTTATAATTTGACCATACCTACTACTCATACAAGGATTAAATTTATCTATTTAAAAGTAGAGGGACTAATTTGACACGATCCCTATAATAGAGGGACTTCACAAATATATCCATCACAAAAGATTGCTATTTTCTTTTTGGGATAAATACCAAATTTATACATGATGTTTGGTTTAATGTGCAATTCGATACATAAACTTGATTTAGTGTAATTATATACATAAAACTTGAATTGTAGTTCATATATATGCATTAAACTTTTATTTCGATTCAATAGTATACATTTAAATAAACGAATACTTATATTTATTTTCATATTAGATTAATATAATTATTTGTGTATATAATATATCAATGTAAAATGATACTAATTCGATAATATTATCAATAATTTGTAAAAATCGAATTAAATCAAAATTTTCATATATAAAATCATACTTTTATATTTCAAGAAAAAATGTAAAAGAAGAAGAAAAATTATGAAGTTAATGGACCGTTCATAACTCTGGGAGATCTGTTAGGCATGTGAGACTCACGTGATGACATAAATGGCCTTCTTATATTGTTCATGTAACAGCTACTAGACCAATTTAATTTAAAGCGACTCATTAAATTTTATAAAAAGCTAAATAAACCAAATTATTATTATTTAGTATAATTACATGTGTTTTTATTTGTTTACTGTCTGAAATTAATTCTGTTCGAATAGGGAAAAAAGTTCTCTATAACCTTTTTCAACCCATAAACCTCGATTTTCAATTTGTTTGTAGGCCATATGTATCACAATAATAAAAAGGTTAGAGGTGAATAAAATTCTACTTTAAAATATTTTAAATTTTAAATTAATTGAATCGAGTTATTTAATTTTTTTTAAGTTAACTAAATTTTAAATTAATTGAATCGAGTTATTTAATTTTTTTAAGTTAACTCAAATAAGTAATTTGAATTTAGAGTTTCAAATTCGAGTCGAGTTAAATTTTACAATTTAAATAACTTGAATAATTCGAATAACATATTGGTGTAAGTATCCTTTGGGCTATGCTAATTTAAAAATTGAGCAAATTTGTCTCTCTCAACAAAAATTACAAAAAATAAAAATAATTTTCAGAAAGTTTAAAATAATTTTTAAAAATTTCAAATTTTATATTTTTAAAAAGATTCTACAAATTCTAAAAAAAAATTCTAAAGAATATATAAAATAATTAAAATAATTCTAAAATAATAATTTTTGGACATAAAAAAGTAAATTAACTATTTAAGTTTATCATACTAAAATATTTTATTTTTTCATCTTATTTTGCTTTGAAAAAGTTTTCAAATATATATGGTTTCAAATTTATATGCTCTAATATTAAATTAGTTATATTATAAAAAAAATTAATTTGCCATGCTTACTCTTTTTTTAATTTAACTCGAACAATTTCATTTAAATCAACTTGACTCAAATTTCATTTCACTCGACTAAATTTGAAAAAAAAATTCAAATCGAGTTAAGATGATAAAATGAAACTCGTCAACTCGATTAACTCGAAACATTTTCACTCGATTCGACTTGATTGATCGAATACTCGACCTTAGAAGATACCACCAAATCATTATAGCTTCATTTTTCTTAGACTTTGTCATGTGCTTTGCTCATGTCCAGCTTGAGGGCAAAAAAATAATTTTCTTTTTCCCATTCCTTTTGGCATTTGAGAGTATGTAGTAATCCATAGGCTACTAACTTATTATTATATAAAAAAAAAGCACTTTAAAATTCATCAATACTATTATTAGGGATATGCTTGTTTTTGTTCATAAGAAATTTTGAAATATTTTTATACACAACATTACAAAAAATAATAACACAAAATTAAGAAATAGTGTTAGGAATTTCAACCTTTAGAATAAGAGCAAATTGGTATGACTTTAGGCTTAGAAATGTCAAGTCCACCCATCATTCATTCATCATAAGTTATTGGTGAAACAATAATTGTCTCCTTCCAAAATCTAGTAATAATGATTCTAATTTCAACCTCATTCTCACATCAAAGCCCATCAATCATTGCAATTCTTCACCCCCTTAATAGACTTTTTAAAATAAATTTAGTTAGTTTACATTTTGATCATTTAATTTTAAAAAATTATAAGTTGTCACTAGCTCATTAATTTGGCAAGGGATGTTAAATGTGCTTATTAACTCACTATTCATCATAAAGTAAACTACACCCAAAGTCACTCAACTATTAGTAAGTTTACACTTTGACCACTCAATTTAAAAAAAAAGTTAAAGTTGGTCACTAGACTATAAAAGTTTTAAGGTTTTAGGGACCTATCTTATAGTTGTATTCTAATAATCTCACTATCGCTCGACCTCCTCATTTGGCAAAGAAACATATTGTACCAGAGCCTTTTCCCACCTTTTTTTTCATTTTTATGGTTTAATTTTCCTTCAAATGGCCTGAAACTCTATTGATTTAAACACAAAGTGTAACACCCCTAACCCGTATCCGTCGCCAGAACAAGGTTGCAGAGCATTACTAGAGTTTACAGAATAAATTCACGAAATTCATCTCAATTACTATTCATATCCAAAACTAATCATATTGTCCCTTGAATGGACCCTCGAGGCCCAATATAAACAATGGAATCGAGTCAGGATTAAATCGGGAACTCAAAGAATTTTTCGTGAAATTTCCAAAAATTTTCCTAGATGCAGGCCACACATGCCCGTGTGGTCAAGGGACACGCCCGTGTGACCATAGGACACGCCCGTGCTGCAGGCCGTGTTCGACCCCGTGTAACTTTTTGACTTGTGTCACACGGCTAGCCACACGCCCGTGTGCTATGCCGTGTAGTTAATTTAATTTTTCAAAAATAAGTGCAGGTTTCACACGGCCAAGACACATGCCTGTGTTCTGGGTCGTGTAGCACACATGACTGAGACACACGCCCTTGTCCCTTCCCGTGTGCTCAATTTTGAGCATTCTGTTTCTCAAATTTAAGATCCAGGGGACACACGGCCAAACCACATGCCCATGTGCCAGGCTGTGTGTCACACACGGTCAAGACACACACCCGTGTGTCTACCCGTGTGGACAAAATAAAGCCATTTCCTAGTTTTATTTCTCACCCAAATTTACCAATAACCTACATCAAAACTTACAAGTATATACCAGCCAATTCAAGTATTAAATCCAAGCCAATTCTAACATCTAATATGATATTTTATCATATGCATTCATGTTTATATTCTTACCCTTGTTTAACTTATATGTTAAGCATAAATTGATCAACCATACTTAATATACTTAACACATAAGTATTTGTCATAATATAACCTTCTAAATATACCAAAACAAATCATTACTAGCCATTCTAATGGCTAGTTTACAAACAACATTTATAAGCCAACAATGGCAAAGTTACCTATACATGTCATTATACCAAAATAAGTTTACTATTTATACCAAAACAAGCTAGTGGATAGTGTGATGATGCTCCAACTAATCTCCAACCTTCGCGAGCTTCCGAGCACTATAAAACAGAGAAAATAAAACCTAGTAAGCATTTATGCTTAGTAAGTTCGTATAACATGAATTAAAACTTACCAATCACATTTATTAATTTTAAGCATACAATTAACATGCTTTTCATCAATTTGACAAGTTTACCTAAACACATATACTCAATCAAGCAAGTTAGTCATATAATACATTTGTACATCAAATAAGCATAGATGAGCTCATCATATAACCTTTCATCAAATAATTTAAAAACAGTCAAGGCATATTTCTATTTATCTCATCATTTTTCTCATGTCGAGAGTTTTATCCGTTGAATTATTGAAATATCGATGGATACTCAAATAGTACACTCGAGGTGTGCAAATCTGTAATCCGTCAATTTATAATCAGGGGTACCCAATAGGGCACTTAGTTAGGAAGCACACTCTCGAGTCACATATCAAGATGCTCAGATGAGCCATGTAATCATGTAACAGACACTTATCCGGGCTAATCAATAAACTCATAAGAGTTTTATTCAGGGAGCTTATAAAGCTTATCAGGTATCTCTGAAGAGATAATATCAGGGAGCACCGGATAAGGTAACAGGGAGTTCAAGCGAGCCATGTCAAGAAAATCTTAAGAGTTCATATCAGGACGCTCATGTAAAGCTGCGATTGTGTCCGCACTATATGCTGGATCACAACAGATCGAAACATGTAACAGGACGCTCACAAAGAGCTGCGGTAGTGCGCAACACATGCTAAATCACTACCGATCAGGATGCTCGCAGGAACTATACATCAGGATGCTCGAGAGGGCTATATCAAGATTACTCATCCGAGCTAAATCCCGTCTGCAACATATGTAGAATTACATTCACATACGGGAAATTACACGTATCCATCGATTTTTATTATTCCAATGGAACTTAACATTTTAAAAACATTTCCAATCATGTGATCATTTCATGTATTTATAACATTCATATAAATCACATAAACATATACCACATTCAAATCAAATACAACATTCAATTGAAACATGTTAACATGCATAAGTAAGTTACACGAACTTACCTCGATTATAGTTCGTATAAGAGAATCTACTAATCCGAAACTTTCTCTTTTCCTCGATCTAGCTTCGAATTTGAGTTATCCGGATCTATATAAATGAATTTAATCATCAATTAATACAATTCATATTCAATTGAATTCATTTTACACTCTAGGCAAAATTACCATTTTGCCCTTAAACTTTTCATAAATTCCAATTTCGTCCCTAGGCTTGGAAAATGAAATTCATGCAATTTGATCCTTATTCCAGGCCTAACCAAAATTTTAGTATAACTTTTACATCACATGTATTTCACAAAATTCAGAATTTTTCTTCAATTTTTACAACTTTACAATTTAGTCCCTAAATCACAATTTCATCAAAATTCACTTTGTAAAAGTTGTTTATCTATCAATAACCTTTCATTTTCTACCATAAATTTCAAATTTTCAGCATATTCATCCATGGAAAAATTTATATACTTTGATAACTTTTCAAATTGATCCCCAATCTAGATAGATTAGGTTATCCCGATCTCAAAAATATAAAAATTACTAAAAACGAGACAAGACTGCTTACTCAATTAAGCTTGATTAGTTTCCTATCTCTCTCCTAGGGTTTCCATGCAAATTTTGGGGAGGATGATGAAAATAAGATGATATTTTCCATTATCATCTTTTAATTAATTCAATTTCCAATTTAGTCCTTGCACTTTTTCTAAATTTCCATGGATGAATCATCCAAAAATATCTACTAGCTTTTCATTAATGGTCTAATCACCATATAAGGACCTCAAGTTTTGAATTCCATATCAATTTGATCCTTCTAGCTACTAGAATTCAACTTTTGCATTTTATACAATTTAGTCCTTTCCGTAATTAAGCACATAATCGGTAAAATTTTCTTATCAGAATTTTCATATGACATTCCTATCATAATGCAGACCATATAAATCTATTAAAATAAATTTTCTTTCTAGCTTGAATTTGTGGTCTCGAAACCACTGTTTCGATTTCACTGAAAATGGGTTATTACACAAAGCCCTAATAAAAAGCTTTCCAATCTTTGCCTTCTATTGTTGAATGGTCATCTGACTCCAATGTGTTCCTCTTCTCAACAAGGCTTTCTCCTTAACCTTTTGGATTGAGCCTCTATTGTAACAACTCTTACCCGATCCAATAATAGATCTGGATAAGAAATGTCACATTAAAATTTTCCAATTTCAATATGTAAACCTTGCTTAGTGCCACTATCAGAGAACTCATACATAAAATTTAAGTTAATCGATGTACATCTCATTTTTCTAAATCCAAAATCATATACTGAAAGAGTCTTGAAGCTTTGAGAGTCAATGTGATTCTTGTGAAGAAGTATTCATCGTATATTCTATCTACTTTCTTTCACCTATGTGTTTAAAACAAATGTGTTAAACTACGTAAATAACTTAGTAAATACCTAATTGAACCAGTAGCTTACCATCCATTCATTTAAACATAATTAAATAATTTAAGCTAAAATAAATTAATAAGTTACTTATACTATCTAATAACATTATCTTACTTAATTCATGCATTCACTATTCAATTCATAAATCATTTAATTAAATACATTATTAATTTATCATTTGATCTTATAGCTTCATACGTGTTCACATGTGTCACATGTATCATTAACAGATCATGAGCATAATTAGAATTTCGATAACAGAACTCCCAGAGTCCTAGGCCAAAACAAAACTCTTGGCCTTTAATGAAACTTTGGTAACCCAACTTTAGACTCCAACCAACACACCATGCTCTAAATAACATAAGCATAAACAGGACTCCAGAACTCCTTCAACCCGTCGATACCCCCATTTCACCAGCCCTTTTCTCAACAAAATCCCTGACCCCTCATTACACCAAAAAGAATATTACATATCATTTACTATACTTGTCATCATTCAAATTATTATATTTAACTTGTATTAATTCTTAAATCTTATACTAACTTTTATTTTTTTTTCTTTTTGATACATATATGCACATGTAATAGTCTTTTCTCTCCCATTTTACTAACATGTTTATATATGTATATATTAACTATTAAATTCAATATTCATACTCAATAATCATAATCATATTCTATTTCATAAATATATTCAATTATCATACTTACTTCTAAATTTGACATTCATGTCTTAATTCTATTTAAACATAACTGTAACACCCCCACCCGACCAGATTCACTGGATTTGGATCTCGGGTGTTACCATACAAAACTTAACCATTTAACAAAAACAGTTTACAATTTCTTACTTATTTAAAACATGTTCCATGGAATTTCAATTGAACAACTTATTATATAAAAACAAGGGAAATATCTTACAATAGTTTGTTACATAAATATTGATACAAATCCTTAAAAAAAATAGAAGTTTATCAAAAATAGACTCGAAAAGGGCGTATTCTTAGACTATGCTGCAATTCCACTGTATGCATAATAGCCCACTTCACCACTAACTTGGCACACTTCTGGCGTTGTCCCTCTAGGCGAAATCTCTTCTTGGTTACCTGAAAAGAAATAGCAAATCTTGTACGTACAAGAGTACTTAGTGAGCTCATTAACCATACCTTAATGGATGTTTTGCAATCTTGTAGGAATTGCTATGAGTCAAATATTACTTAGCATCATGTACTTCGGCTGATACCATACAGTCTTATCACTCTCGTATACGTCAGTTATCATAACCTTGTTATACTTAATCTTTCATATCTAGTTAACTGAGGAATCCTTCCAATCGTTTCATAAATATTTTATCCCATAATACTTTCTTGACAGAACATACCCTCAAAAAACACTTCCAACAATACATGCCTTAACCCATATTCTTTTTTCAACAGTTGTTCACTGACATTTATCACGAGCGGATACTCATATATGTTTGGCGAATACTTACGCATAATTTAATACCATCAATTCACACTCAGACTACCCCTGATTCAGTCCCACACATATTCATACTGATAAATCATTGCATAGACCATTCAAATGCACTCCATATCGTGCTATATCAAAATCCCATAATTCAAGCTAACATTAACTTATATTCAAAATAATTTTAAAAGAAGATGCAATACCACTCATTTTTCATACTTGCATATCATAATGACAAAAACCCTTCTTAACATACGAATACACATCTCTTTTCACAGAAACCCTTGAAACTTATTCGCTCTTAATCCAGAACATATTGATACCATATCTTAGTCTTACTTATTACCGAACTAAAAAAATTTACTCATATCTTACAATAGAGATAGACATTCATATTCATATCTTACCAAGCATCCTTGAAAATTTACGCCACATAGGCCTAACAAAATACGCCACACAGGTAATCATATAGAGTACGCCACCAAGGCATTCCATTCAGAATTTGCCATAAAGGTATTCTTTTCAGAGTACGCCACAAAGGCATTTCTTAGTTGTCGTGTTTACGATATGGATTTGCCTAAACTCACATTACATGAGGTTTACCCATCATCGTCCTAGGACACGCAGAGAACCCCATTGGGAAATCACCATTCATTAGTTCATTTTCAAAGGATGCCATGGCAATGGACTTTTCCTTTAGAGTTCATACCAGAGTTCGTGTTTTTTGTCCCAACGGGCTCCATCAAACACCACCGCGGTGACCAAACACAAACTCAATTTATAGACTCTTCATGCACTGACACAATCTAAGCCCAACATTTTAATTTTCTAGCATACACCCAACAGAACATACATCTCATAACATACATTTCCATACATACATACACAACCATAATTTCAATGTTTTAGTACTCATACACCAATAATCACATACTTGGATTTATCAGATTCTCTATCAAATATACATACTATACTTTTCATGGTTTCAAATTCATAGTTCAATCAATTTCCTACAGGTAATTCTTGATATGAACAATATACATGCAAGAGTCACCATAGAACTTACCTGCCATCCATGAACATCAGCTTCAACTCCAAACTCAATCATCCATTAAGAATTTGCAACAACCATTGCTTATAACATAGAAACATCGTCAAAGACTCATTCAAACACAATTCCTTACATCTCAAACACTGAAAACCACCATACAAAGCCTCATACTTTCAATCTACTACTCATATATTCTTTATAGGCTACGCTTTCCGAGTTCAACATGCAGAGTCATATTACTTACCCAGACATGTGGTAAATATTGATGAGATTCAGAATTACGGCTTTCATCTTAAAGGAGAAGGAAATGCTTTTGGTTTTAGAAAGAATCAGATAATAATATTTTAGAAGAATCACCCACTTTCTCAAGACCTTATACAAATATATATAATAGCTATGTCCTCAAAGTATCACTTGACATGTGTCACATTCATTCAGAATTGTTTTTAATAATGGCCTACAGCATCTGAGAAAACAATGTTGAAAATTCAATATTTTAAATACCCAATTATACAATCCGGTTGACTCTTAACTAGATTACCTTGTATCACAACTTGAGCAGTGCTTCAGACATACAGGCACACTATACCTCTGGCGCAAACTCATACCATAACTACCTTTTTACTTTGTCGTTATCATATTCCAATTAACATAGTAATCTAACATATAACCATCATTAACTTAAACATCACTTGAAAAACGCTCATCCTATACGCCAAAAGAAGTATTTTGGCGATAATAATTCACCACACAAACTATTTTGAAACTACGCGCCATAAAATTGAATCCGCCAGAATTGGGATGTTACAATAATTCTTACAATAATTTAACTTAATCACGTAACTTCTAAACTTCATTCTTCATATTATACTTTCAAATTAATATCTTACTTAGTTATTTCATATTAAATTTAAATATTCAAACATCTAAATTAATGTAAGCAAACATAAATTCAATTAAGTACTTACTATTTCCTTATCTTGAATTCAATTCTTTCAATCCAAAGCATCATTTTTCCCTTTTTCAACTTCTTCTCTTCATATATAAATAAATGAAACATAATCAATATCATGTTTTCAATATAATCTCTACATGATTTCACTTCCAAATAACATGAAAATCTTGATAAAATCATATATTTCTCATCACTTTCTTCTTCAATTAATTGGTTTCTATGATAGAAAATGATCTCATGACACCCTAGATAATAAAATGTAAATATGGTTTTAAGGTAGAATTTAAGAAAATTCATGGAAAACTTTTCTTTCTCTTTCTTTATTTTCCTTCTATTGCTGTCATTGTTTCCACCTTCCCAAATTTTATATAATTCTACACTTTTCTTTTTCTTTCAAATTCATCCTTATCTTATCAACCAATCACATTTCAACACATTTCATGCTTAATTACCATTAATTTTCTCTCTCATTTACACCTCATTGCATGGAAATTTTAATCCCATAATTAAGTCTCCAAAGATGTAATCATAATGGTAAAATTGCATCTTGACCCATCTTCTATAAAAATGTGAAATTTGCACTTAGTCCATGTGCTTTTCCATTTTATTCAATTTAGTCCATATCAAAATTTGCCAACTTCACATATCAATACATATCTATATCACATTTATAAAAAAAAAAACATTTCTTAAATTTTCGCCCTTTTTCTTAAAATGGTAAATTTACACTTTTAATCCTCCAACTTTAAAAAATTCTCCATTTAATCCTTATCGAATTTCATTATTCATACTTCCTCTCCAAATATCTTCACATTCAATATACTTATTTTTTTCAAAAACTAAAATTTTGGGGTATTACATCTATTGCCTGGAACTCTTCGAATAACTCTTAACTGAATCTAGTATGTCTAAGTCTCTCTCTCTCTCTCTCTCTCTCTCTCTTTATATAGTCCCTTTGCTTCTATAGGTCCTTTTTGGGGCTCGCTTAAAAAGGAGACTTCCTTTTTTTTTCTATTTGTTTTTATTTGTATTGTTGTTTTCTTTTATTGTGGTTGTAGTGATATTTACTTGTTGGTTTGGGGTAATGGTGCATGAATAACTTGATTGTGGATTTTTTTGGGGTTATGATTTTAGCTAAAGGGGAAATGGTGAGTGGGTTAAGAATGATTTGCTGAGTTGATTGGGTTAAAGGTGAGGTATGGGGTTGATAATAGCTTTTCAAGGTTATCGCTTAGATTTTTGGTTTAGGGAGTATTGGTGTAAAGATTGAGCAACCAAAGTGCAAACTTGTAAGGTTACTAACAGTTCAGTGACCAACTAGTAACTTCCTTAAAATTGAGTGACCAATTGTAAATTTATGCATCCTACATCTAACGTCCATTACCTAGTTAATAGGCCAATGACCAACTTGTAACTTTCTAAAATTTAATGACCAAAGTGTAAACTTACTAATAGTTGAGTGCTATTGAATATAGTTTACTCGAAAAATTTTCATCTCAACGTTATTTAGTTATATAATTTATTATAGCTTTTTTAATATTTTTGTGTTATTACACAATTACACTAAACATAATCCAATTATATGAAACATTATTCTATTACACAAATCGTAATATTTTATGTAATTACATAACATAAATTATTAAATAAAAGTACCATAGAGACCTTTGTATTAGAAGCCAGATTGTATTTTACCTCCTCTACTCAAAAAATAAGCAAATTAGTACATGTACATTAGATCAAAGAGAAAATTAGTCATTCTGTTAAAAATTGATCATTGTACATTAGCATGAGGTACACATGGCACGTCACATGTCACTATCTGTTTATTCCATCAATCACACCGATTTTTAACAGTACAAATGGATAAATTTTTTAACAGAAATGACCAATTTACTTTTTAATCTAACATAGGACTAATTTACCCATTTTTTAAATAGAAAAAACAAAATACAATCCAACTCTTAATATAAAAACTTCAATAATACTTTTTCCTAAATTATTACAAATATCCTAATATTTTCTATAACATAAATTACACAAATGATTGGAAATTTTTTCTGGGTTTATCTAAAATAAAGGCATAATATTTTAATGAGTTGTTTTTGCAAATTCCCGATTTGAGTATAAAATGATATTTATATAATCACTAGATGGAAGTGGAATAAGTTATTAATTCTTAAATCAATTAATCCAATTTTTTTTACGCAATCATCCTGTTTACGCCAAATTACTAAAGTCAACCTCAATACACTTTGTTTTTGGTGTCTTAATTAATTTCAACCTCTTAAGAAAAATGATAATTATATTATTATGCTAATAATTGAGGGGGGCTAATATTGGTATTAAGTTAAATCACAATTAAATATTAGAAAAAGAAAATGTGAGATAGAATAAGTAGAGTGAGTAAAAATTGATTCGATTTGAAAAAATTAGAAAAAAATTTGAATTTCGAGTTATTCGAGTCAAGTTGAATTTTTCAATTCGAATAACAGATTGGTGTAAATACCCTTTTAGTCCCTGTCAAACTTGAAAATGAATAAATTAATTTCTCTCAACAAAAATTACAAAAAAAATTCAAAATAATTTTAAGAAATTCAAAATAAATTTTAAAATTCCAAATTTATATTTTTAAAAATTATAAAAATATTGTAAAGAATATATAAAGAAAGTTACAAATTTAAAAATTTTCTAAAATAATAATTTTGAGACCTAAATAAGTTAATTAATGATTAAAGTTTATCATACTAAAGTATCTTTTTCTTTTTTTTTTTTGCTTTGAAAAAGTTTTCAAATATATATGATTTTAAATTTATGTGCTCTAACATGAAATTAGTTATACTGTAATAATATTTTAACTTGACATGTTTAATTTTTTAATTTAACTCGAAAAATTTCACTCAATTCGATTCAAATTAACTCGACTTAAATTTTATTTCACTCGACTCAATTCAAAAAAAAAATTAAATCGAATTAAGATGATAAATATAATTCATCAATTCAATTTACTTAAAAAATTTTCATTCAATTTAACTCAATTCAATTGAATACTCAATGGATTTAACCACGCCAACCATCAGCTCCTAGCAAAATTCATACTTTTTTTTTTAATGCTTTTCATCATTGTTTCAAATACTATCCTAAATATACATTCGTAAGCAAGGAGTATTTCCCCGCACCTATAAATTAAAGGGGAGGGAACCATGGTAGAGGGTATAATTAAAATTTTCAAAACACTTGAAGAATCTAATTAAAATTTATAATTTTTTTGAAAGGATTTGTAATACCTCAAACCCGGCCTAGACGTTATTGTCGAATCCGAAGGTGTCACAAGGTAGGGTTTTGAAAACGGTGTAGTCTTATCCAATCGAATTATTCACATTTTACTGAAAATACCATTTGATTAATTAAGTAATTTTTCTGCCAAATCTTATCAACGCGAAAGCCTTAAAACTGTTATAATTTAGAAAAAAACAGTTCGAGTTCTTAGGAAACCTTTATTTTCGTCATACATCGCAATGAAGAGTTAAAAACCAAACAGTCCAAACAAAACCAACAGTCCAGAGAGAGAGTCCCAAAAATTACAACTCTCAGAATTAAATCCCAAATTATTAATACCATAAATTAATAAATCTTAACAGTTTTAAGGAAGAGTGGTCATCGCCGAGTCCCTACTGCACCGACCCGCCTAAGACTGTGGATTTCCTGGCAATACAGACAAACATATGTGAGTTTACGTAAACTCAGTGTGTAACCCAGCAGAATTAGGCATACAATACAAATAGAATCATGTGCTCAGTCAGAATACAGACACAGATACGGAATCGGGCTCAGGCCCATCTCAGATACAGATACAGATGAACAAATTAGATATCAGACATGCAAAGTCCTACCCCCATCCTCTACATACTAGCTCCGACCATCCCATTACACAACATGTGGGGTTAAAAACACCCACCCATCCCTACACACCATATTGTGTCATTACGACACGTATCAGATAGAGTGCAGCCAAGCTGCCAGAAAATAGGCGAAGATCGCCATACAAAACACTTCCTCCTCATATATATTAAACCCACCCCATAAAAGATGTAGAAATCAGATACAGACTTATCAGGCAACACATTCTTAACATGCTTTATATAAATAACAGATACACATATATCAGTATAAACAAGCATACATCAATATCCTACTCAGATCAGTCTATCAGAATCTCCTAGCATACAAATTAGGTTTAATTAGCCTTTACCGACCCTACAGTAGGCCCACAGTCGACTGGAGCGACCTGTGCGACCCTAGGGAAATTTTCATAATTATGGGCCCTCATGCCCGTGTGGGCCCACACGCCCAGATTGGCCTTACCCGTGTGGCCCACACGGCTTGGCCCAAAAATCCACATGCCCGTGTTTAATGCCCGTGCGGGCCCACACGCCCAACTTGGCCTAGCCCGTGTGGCCCACACGGCCACACTCGAGCCACCACACGGCTGTATGTTGCGCACGGTTATGCTTTCATCGACTACACGGTCGTGTTCTCGCACACGGCCTACCACACGCCCGTGTGGCATCGACAGTGCAATTTCTCAGCTTTTGCCAAACTACGTTTTTCTGCGTTTCGGGTACATACCTGGTACGATTATGCTACGAAACCACTCCTAAAGCCTTCAAAAACCTAAAAATTGACATAACAACACTCAACTTCAGCAATATCTTCGAAACCTTAACGGAGATATTCCACGAACGAAAACCCACAACATCAAACAACGTATTCGTATACTTACCGGTAACGAAAAAGAACCCTTAACGCTTAAATCGCTGCAGGAGCACCAACAGATTCTTGTCCTTCGCCTAAACCGAGAGTAACAAAAACAAACTCTCTCGTTAAACACTTAATCGAAACAACGTTAAAATTCTAACAATACACAACTTACCGAACGAGCGAAAACAACGTTGCACAAAGGAGACGAATTGAAACAGAGATTGAGAAGAGAATGGGAGAAGGGAAAGGCAGATTTTCGGCAGAGGAAAAAGTGAAAATGACGTAAAAAATTCTCTGATATGAGAGAGAAACAATATTTTGAAATATTCTGATAACTCTCCACTCATTCACATCCTAACCACCCACTACTCAGATTTCTAATTAAACTGAAATTCTATCGTAGAGCCGAGAAAAAATAAATACCCATGCTCGCGCAGGGATTCGAACACAGGACCTCTAACACACTAACTCCCTTACCACTCGAACCAGCAGGCTCATTCTGATATGAAATTGCAGGCAATTAAAAATAAGCCCATTGAACAAAGATAGGATTTAAATCCAAAAAATTACATAATTTGCTAAAGGTAAGACTTGAACTTGAGACCTCTCATACACATCCAGAACACTTAACCACTGAAGCAGATACACAATTGTGTCAAGTACTTACAAAACATAAATAAAAAGATCAGGGCGTTACAACTCTACCCCTTAGAAAAAATTTTGACCTTGAAATTTATCTGATCAGAATAGATGAGGATACTGCTGACGCATCGAATCCTCAGGTTCCCACGTGGCCTCTTCAGAACCATGATTCTGCCACACAACCTTCACTAAAGGAATAGACTTCCTTCTTAGAACCTTGATATCACGATCCAGAATCTGAACCGGCTCCTCCTCAAAGGTCAAATCTGGCCTAAACTCGATCTCCTTAAAAGAAACAACATGAGAAGGGCCAGACCGATATCGCCTCAACATCAAAACATGGAAGACATCATGGATACAGTCCAACTCTGGAGGTAGCTCCAACTGATAAACAACAGGCCCTACACACTTCAGAATCGATACGACCCAATAAACCTAGGGCTCAACTTGCCCTTACGACTGAATCTTAGAACCTTCTTCCACGGTGAAACTTTAAGAAAGACGAAGTTCCTCACAGAATACTTAACATCACGCATCTTCAGATCTGCATACGATTTCTGTCTATTAGAAGCCGCTTTCAGATGATCCTGAATCAGTTTAACCTTATCCTCAGTCTCAGAAACCAACTCAGGACCCAAAACTCGACGCTCACCCAACTAAGTCCAACATAGTGGAGTGCGACACTTACGACCATATAGAGCCTCGTAAGGTGCCATCTGGATGCTAACCCGGAAACTGTGATTGTAGGCGAATTCAGCTAGTGGCAAGTAATCCTCCCAACTACCTCAGAAATCAATCACACAGCTCCGAAGCATATCTTTCAATATCTGAATCACCCTCTCAGATTGACCATTGGTATGAGGATAGAATGCAGTACTGAAGTCTAATCTCGAACCCAGAGCCTCATGCAACTTCTTCTAAAACCAAGAAGTGAAACGAGGATCTCTATCAGAAATAATCGATGCTGGAACCCCATGCAGTCTAACTATCTTAGAGATGTAAAGTTTCGCTAACTTCTGTAAAGAGTAGTCTGTCCGAATCGGGATGAAGTAAGCAGACTTGGTCAATCGATCCACGATGACCCAAACAGAATCCTTCTTAGTGGGTGTCAAGGGCAACCCACTAACGAAGTCCATCGTCACACGCTCTCATTTCCATAGGGGAATCTTAACGGGTTGTAGCAACCCCGAAGGCCACTGATGTTCAGCCTTAACTTACTGACATGTCAGATATCGAGCAACAAAATTAGTAACCTCACGCTTCAAACCCATCCACCAGTACAGTTCACGGAGATCCCGATACATCTTATTACCATCGGGATGCATAGCATAATGGCTACTATGCACCTCCCTCAGAATCGACTGTCTCAGGTCAGAATCATTTGGCCCACAGATCCGCCCTCGGAAACATAGCACACCATCATTATTTAACCCAAAATCAGAATTAGTACCACTCTCAACCTAACGGAACCGTACACCCAGAGTCTCATCCCCTAACTGTTTATCTCGAATCTGCTCAACCCAAGTCGGCTTAACTTGCAACTCGGCTAATAGACTTCCATCATCGAACAGACTAAGACGAGAAAACATCGCCCTCAAATCAGACATCGCTCTTCGACTGAGAGCATTGGCCACCACATTGGCCTTACCAGGATGGTATTCTATAGCGTAGTCATAATCTTTGAGCAGTTCAATCCAACGACACTGCCTAAGGTTCAACTCATTCTGAGTAATAAGATACTTGAGGCTCTTGTGATCAGTGTAGATGATACACTTCTCACCATACAAATAATGCCTCTAGATTTTTAATGCAAAGACTACCGCAGCCAACTCAAGATCGTGCGTCGGATAGTTCCCTTCATGTGTCTTAAACTGACGGGACGCATAAGCCACAACCTTACCATATTGAATCAAAACGCAACCCAAACCGACGTGCGATGCATCACTGTAGACTACAAAATCCTTACCGGATTCAGGTTGTATCAGAACAGGAGCCTGAGTCAGAATAGACTTGAGCTTCTCAAAGCTCGGTTATTGCGCATCAGTCCAGACAAATGACACACCCTTACGTAGAATCTTAGTCAATGGAGCTACAATCAAAGAGAACCCCTCGACAAACTGTCAATAATATCTCGCCAAACCCAAAAAACTACGAATCTCATATACGTTCTTAGGCTATTTCCAATCCAGCACAGTCTCTATCTTTCTCGGGTCCACTCGAATCCCCTCAGCAAATACCACATGCCCCAGAAAAGTTACTTCTCGTAACCAGAACTCGCACTTGCTCAACTTAGCGTAGAGCTACTTCTCTCAGAGTATCTGAAGCACTACTCTAAGATGTTCATCATGCTCATCCTCAGATTTAGAGTAAACCATAATATCGTCAATGAAGACCACGATGAATTGATCCAGTTCATCAGATCCATGAATACAGCCAGAGCATTCGTCAGACCAAAAGGCATAACTAGGAACTCGTAATGTCCATATCGAGTCCTAAATGCAGTCTTATGGACATCTGCTTCCTTAACTCTTAACTGATGATACCCAGATCGAAGATCAATCTTGGAGAATAGTGAAGCCCCGGATCAAACAGGTCGTCGATCCTCATAAGTAGATATTTATTCTTCACAGTCAATTTATTCAACTGCCGGTAGTCAATACACATCCTCATGGTCCTATCATTTTTCTTAATGAACAGAAATGGTGCCCCCCACGGAGACACACTAAGACGAATGAAACCATAATCCAGAAGTTCTTGCAGCTGAGCCTTAAGTTCTGTAAGCTCCTTAGGTGCCATACGGTAGGGAGCGATAGACACCAGAGCTGTACCCAGAAAAAGCTCAATCCCAAACTCAACCTCCTGATTCAGAAGTAAACCCAGTAACTCCTCAGGAAAAACATCCGAAAAATCCCTTATAATTTTGATATTTCTAACAGAAGAGTCTCTAGAATCAGAAACACTGACGTAAGCTAAGTACGCCTCGCACCCTTTTCGGACCAGCTTCTTAGCCACCAGAGTGAAGATCACATTGGACAAATAATCTCGATGTTCACCAATCACCACCACCTTTAAATCATACTCGGTTCTTAGAACGACCCTCTTAGTCGCGTAGTCTAAACTAACTCGGTGCTTGACCAACCAATCCATGCCCAGAATTAAGTCGAACTCTCCAAACGGAAGCTCCATCAAATTTGCTAGAAAAATAACCCCTTGCACCATTAGAGGAACATCCCTATAGAGTTTATTAACCCGAACAGACTGCCCCAACGGACTTAGTACAGTAACCTCACTAGAAGTGCTCTTCACAGAAATCGCCAGAGTTTCAGATACAGTACTAGCTACGTAGGAGTGTGTGGATTCTATGTCTATCATAGCAGTATAAGGTACATCAGAAATTAAGAACGTACCGGTGATAATGTCCAGAGCATCTCTGTCCTCTCAGCGTCGAGCAGCATAAACAAGTACAGGCTGTCTCGCCTCTGTCTAGTTAGCACCTCTGCCCGGTGCTTTCTGTCCACAGCCCAAAACATTACCACCCCTAGTCGTAGCACAGCCCCTAAGTGGCTGCTGAACTGCCATCTGAGGCTGTATAGAACCCAGAGCTGAAGCTTGCATTTGATCTGCTCACTGTGGACAGTCCCTAATACGGTACTTAAGAGACCCACACCTCAGACAAGCCCCAATCCTCCTCCAACACTTGCCCGGATGGCGCTTACCATAATCACTGCACGGCTGGATCCTAGTAGCAGCAACAGAAACCCCTACTCTAACTGGCCAATCAGATTTGGCCTTTTTCTTATGCCACTGCACAGAACTTGAGGGCTCCGAATCCATCTTTTTCTTGCCCCTCTTACGGTCTCTGTTCTGGCGCTCCACGTGCTTAACATCCTCGGCGATCTTCGCCTTCTCAACTAGAACCGAGAACTTACGCCCCCTCTGTGGAGCAATCAGTACCTTCAGATTATCTCTCAGTCCATCCTCAAACCGAACGCACCTCTCATACTCAGACGCCACCATGCCTCGAACGTAGCAGCTCAACCTCAAAAATTCAGCCTCATACTCGGCCACAGATCTGTCCCCTTACTTGAGGTTCACAAACTCACGCCTACGAGCATCCACATAGCGCGCCCCCATGTACTTACTCTGGAAGGTGGTTTTAAAGAAGTCTCAACTCAATCGATCAGGCTGAGTGCCCTCATCAACCGTCAACCACCACTGATAAGCCTCATCGCGAAGCAAAGAGACTACACCTTTCAGTTTCTGCTCAGGAGTATAGTCCAGATCATTCATGATCCTCTCGGTGGCCTCCAAATAATACTCGGCCACACTAGGGGTGACTCTAATGACACCCCCTAAATAGCTTAACATCATTAGACTGGAGTCGTTCAGTTATCGGCCCTCAGCCCTCGGCTCCCAAATCTAGAATGGGGTTCAGCGACCCTCTCTAAAATTCTTAGCATGGCCTGGGACAGTGTGTCATCCCCAGCTAAACGGCTTTGAGACCCAGTCTCAGTAGCAGGCGAAACCGGTGTCTCACTCATATTCAGATGTGGCATACTGCCTAATGAGAAAGACTCAGCTCGAGGCCCCCTACGGCCTCTTCCACGGCTACGATTACCATGTCCGTAAGTTCCACAAGCGCTCATTGTCTAATTTGAGTTTTATCTACATTAAAAGTTTTATGCATCAGTTTCAGTATTTATTAGCAGATGTTTTATGCATAAATTATCAGAAGTTCAGAATCATTTTCAGAAGTTTCAGTCTCTAACTATTCAGTTCAGTTTTAGAGAGTACTAACTACAGTATTTCAGAAAAGTTCTAACTATGTTTCAGAAGTACTTACAGAGATCAGCGCCGGAGACTCGGTGTACCACATACTTTCCCAATTTCTCAAATCGTTTTAAATCCAATATTTTTTTAAAAATAAAATTTTAGAACCCAAAAATCACAGCTAAGTTTTGAACCTTGCTCTGATACCACTAAATGTAACACTCTAAACCCGACCTAGACATTATGGCTGAATCCGGAGGTGTCACAAGGTAGGGTTTTGAAAACGGTGTTGTCTTATCCAATCGAATTATTCACATTTTACTGAAAATACCATTTAATTAATTAAGTAATTTTTCTGCCAAATCTTATCAATGCGGAAGCCTTAAAACTGTTATAATTTAGAAAAAACCAGTTCGAGTTCTTAAGAAACCTTTGTTTTCATCATACATCATAATGAAGAGTTAAAAACCAAACAGTCCAAACAAAAACCAATAGTCCAGAGAGAGAATCCCAAAAATTACAACTCTCAGAATTAAATCCCAAATTATTAATACCATAAATTAATAAATCTTAACAGTTTTAAGGAAGAGTGGTCACCGCCAAGTCCTCGCTGTACCGACCCGCCTAAGACTGTGGATTTCCTGGCAATACAGACAAATAGATGTGAGTTTACGTAAACTCAGTGTGTAACCCAACAGAATTAGGCATGCAATACAAAAAGAATCATGTTCTAAATCAGAATACAAATACAGATACGAAATCGGGCTTAGGCCCATCTCAGATACAGATACAGATGAACAGATCAGATATTAGACATGCAAAGCCCTACCCCCATCCTCTACACACTAGCTCCGACCATCCCATCACACCACATGTGGGGTTAAAAACATCCACCCATCCCTACACACCATATTGTGTAATTACGACACGTATCAGATATAGTGCAGCCAAGCTGCCAGAAAATAGGCGAAGATCGCCATACAGAACACTTCTTCCTCATATATATTAAACCCACCCCATAACAGATGTAGAAATCAGATACAGACTTATCAGGCAACACATGCTTAACATGCTTTATATAAATAACAGATACACATATATCAGTATAAATAGGCATACATCAATGTCCTACTCAGATCAGTCTATCAGAATCTTCTAGCATACAAATTAGGTTTAATTAGCCCTTACCGACTCTACAGTAGGCTTACAGTCGACTGGATTAACCCGTGCGACCCTAGGGAAATTTCCAGAATTATGGGCCCACATGCCCGTGTGGACTACCCGTGTGGCCCACACACCCAGATTGGCTTTGCCCGTGTGAGCCCACACGCTCAACTTGGCCTAGCCCGTATGGCTCACACGGCCACACTCGAGCCACCACACGGCCGTGTACTGCGCACGGCCATGCCTTCGTCGACCACACGGCCGTGTTCTCGCACACGGCCTACCACACGGGTGACTATACGCCCGTGTGGCGTCGACAGTATAGTTTTTTGACTTTTGCTGAACTACGTTTTTTTTTTTGCGTTTCGGGTACACACCTGGTACGCTTATGCTACGAAACCACTCCTGAAGCCTTCAAAAACCTAAAAACTGACATAACAACACTCAATTTCAACAATATCTTCGAAACCTTAACGAAGATATTCCACGAACGGAAACCCACAACATCAAACAACGTATTCGTATACTTATTGGTAACGAAAAGGAACCCTTAACGCTCAAATCGCTGCAAGAGCACCAACAGATTCTTATCTTTCGCCTAAACCGAGAGTAGCAAAAACAAACTCTCTCGTTAAACACTTAATCGAAACAACGTTAAAATTCTAACAATACACAACTTATCGAACGAGCGAAAAAAACGTTGCACAAAGGAGACGAATTGAAACAGAGATTAAAAAGAGAATAGGAGAGGGGAAAGGAAAATTTTCAGCTGAGGAAAAAGTGAAACTAACGTAAAAAATTCTCTGATATGAGAGAGAAACAATATTTTGAAATATTTTGATAACTCCCTACTCATTCACATCCTAACCACCCGCTACTCAGATTTCTAATTAAACTGAAACTCTATTGTAGAGCCGAGCAAAAATAAATACCCATGCTTGCGTAGGGATTCGAACAGAGGACCTTTAACCCACTAACCCTCTTACCACTCGAACCAGCAGGCTTATTCTGATGTGAAATTGCAAACAATTAAAAATAAGCCCATTGAACAAAGATAGGGCTTAAATCAAAAAAATTACATTATTTGCTATATGTAAGGCTTGAACTTGGGACCTCTCACACACATCCAGAACACTTAACCACTGAAGTAGATACACAATTGTGTTAAGTACTTACAAAACATAAATAAAAATATCAGGGCGTTACAGGATTAATAAAAACTTTCTAAAATTTGGGAACTTTGGATTCCATTACGTTACGTTTCGACATTGGGAGATTTTAGTGAAAGTCCTGATGACTTACTGATAGAGGTGTTATGGGTCGGGTCGGGTCAAACTAAAAATTTAGGTTCGGATTTGATTTAATCCAAAAAATGTGTCTAGAATTTTGTTCAAATCCATCTTGGATAAAAAGCTAAAACCCAAGTCCGGTCTGACCGTATTAATTTTTTATATAATTTTTTAAAAGAATATAGTACATACAAAATATTAAAAACATTAAAATAATATTTCCCAACAAATTGAAGATAAATTTTAAAAAATATGTATATTTAAATAACACTAAGATATATACAACTTAACAGGCAAATGCTTCTAAAATAGTAATAAAATTAACAATAAAAAAAGAGTTATACAATATACAAATAATAACAACAAAATAGTAGTAAAATAATAGTGAAATGGTGGCAAAATGGTGACAAAACAACAAGAAAAAAAAACAAAAATAACAATTTTTTTAATTTTTGTAAATTTGGGCTGGGCCGAGCTCAGGCAAAAAGAGCCTTACTCGAGACTCGACTCGTTTTTTAAATGGACCTTTTTTTTTGTACAAACCTATTTTTTGGGTTTATATTTTTACTCAAACTCTTTTATTTTTTCGGGTAGACCTTCGGACTATATCTATCCTAAATTAACTTTTAAAAAAAAGTAAGGTTAGAATTTAGCGTGAAAATTAAGCTTTAGAATCTAGCTTTTAATGTTTAGAGTTTAGAATTTAATTATAAGTTTAAAGTTTAGAATTTCATTTTTGTGATGGAGGGTTTAGAGTTTTAAGGTTAAAATTTAAGATTTTATATTAGTAATTGATATTCGTAAGATTTTAAAATTTAAGATTTAAAAGAAAATGGTTGAACAGTTTAATGATATTTTATAATTTTTTTAAGTTGAGGGACCAAATTATAAATTTATTAATAATTCAATTATGTTGAATGTAGTTTACTTTTTTTTTTCATAATTTATTCCTTCCCCACTGGCCATTAGTGTCCACTAGACCTGATCATGGGTCGAGCCACCCGGCTCGGCCCGAAGGCCCGCTCGAAATGTGGGAGGGTTTGGGCAAAAATATAGGCCCGAAAAATAGGCTTGGACAAAAAAATAAGGCCCACTTAAAAAACGGGCTGGGCCTCGAGTAAGACTTTTTTGCCAGAGCCCGGCCCGGCCTGAATTCACTAAATGACAGAAAAAATCTGCTCTTTTTTTTTTTTGAATGTTATTTTCTTCTTGTTTTCTCCATATTTTTGCTACCATTTTACTATTATGTTGCTACTATTTTATTGTTATTGTTTGGATATTGTATAAAACTTATTTTATTGTTAATTTTTTTATTATTTTAAAGGCATTTGTTAATTTTGTTATTATTTTAGAGGCATTTACTTGTTAGGTTGCATTTATCTTAGTGTTATTTAAGTCTACATATTTTTTTAAAATTTATTTTCAATTTGTTGGGAAATATTTATTTTGATGTTTTTAGTATTTTTGATGTATTATATATATTTAAAAATAATATAAAAATTAATACGGATCGGGCCCGGGTTTTAGCATTTTTATTCGGATCAGGCTTGGGCAAAATTTTAGGCCCATTTTTCGGCCCGGACCTAGAAAATGGGCACGAATTTTTAGTTGAGCCCGGTCCGAACCCGGCCCGGCCATGAGCACATCTAGTGTCCACTCATCTGAAGCTTTAAAGTTGTGTATGAAGTAATCGCATCAAAATTTGTTAGCAAATTCAGATTAGATGGCAAGATCTTCAACATATCAAACAAATTGAGTCTATTGGTTTATAAATTGGTTTGAAGAAATAAAATTCAAGTCGGGTCGGGTGGGTTGAGGGGCAAAGTCAGAGAACTTTTTTAAGGGGATCGAAATTAAATTATAATTTTTATGATAGTAAAAATATAATTTTATCATTTTAATAACTTATATCTTTATAATTTTTAAAGAATTAAATCAAAATTTTATCATTTTAAGGAGGCCAAAGTGTAATTTTACCTTTACTAAATTAAAATTTTAAAAATTTTAAAGAGCCTAAATTTTTATTTTAAGGGGGCTAGGGCCCCTGCCAGCTCCCCTAGCTACGTCTCTAGGTGGATTTAACTTTTTAAGCTGGGTTTGGGACTCGATAGTAGAACTTCAGGTTTAAGTCGAAGCGGTAAAAAGTTCACTCCACCTCATTGCCATCATTGAGCATTAGTGATACGTGGATTCTACTTTATAGTTGCTTGGACTTTTGTTTATAATTTATACTATCCATGTTTATACTCTATTTATAATGGTAATAAAGATAAAAACTTTCGAAATTTAAATTAGATTATAATAAAAAAATTATGTAATAAATATATTTCTTTATGTAAGAAACAAATGAAGCTTTGAATGAAATGACAAAATGGAATTTTCAAAAATCGTAATGTCTTGAGTTTAAATCTTATCATGTGTAAGTTTTTATTGATTTTATATAAAATAGAAAAAACAAAACTACCATTTTAATAATATAATTTACTTAGTAAAAAAATAGTTTTTGATTTATTTCCCAACTAAATTTGTGCTCTGTTAACTAGCAACATAAACTCAGTCAGGATTTTAAGTAAAATGTATATATATATATATATATACATGTTACATTTTGTTAGTAGACATTTATATACATTTTACTAAGGATGTGTTTGAACATTACAAAATAATTAGATAAAATTGTAATTATCACTCTCTTGTAATTACAAATAATTCTAATTTCCTGTAAATATATTTGGCTCATAGATTATAATTACATTGTAATTTCCTATGCCATAATAGTATATACTGTAATTACACAACTACGTAATTTTATATTCATGAATATTAATTATTATAATAATTATCAAAGGAAAAAAAATCTCTAAATAAATAACGAAACTTAAAAATCAATCATCATATATAATAAATTAAGAAAGTATTGATAATACGATTATTAATAAAATTAACAAGAAAAATAAATATTTTATGTAATTTTATCTAATTACTCTATCTATTTCATGTCTGTTGGGTTATCCTCTCTAACATTCTCTCTCTAACATTTAAGCATATATTCATTGTCATTATAGATTGGTCCTTAACTAAATATAAGTAATTAATAATAAACACTATGTAATTTAATTAAAAATAGTAAAAATAATTTATAATAAATATTATATAATTTAATTAATTATTTAGTAGATTAAAATATATGAAAAATTATCATTTGCCGATAAAAATTTCAGATTATTTAAATAAAATTAATAAAATAGCATATAATTATATAAATATATGTCTTAAAATAAAAATACTATAATAATTGTATAAAAAATTAAACTTAAATCGTATATGAACATGTTTGAAAAACCATAAAGTAAAGTACTTAGATTTAAGTCAGTAGTGTATCTAGGGGCTAGTAAGTGCCCGACCCCTAAAATGAAAAATTATCCATTTAGACCATTTAGAAATTTTAAAATTTAAATTAATAAAGATAAAATTATACTTTGGCTTCCCTAAAAATGATAAAAATTTGATTTAATCTTTTAAAAATTATAAAGATATAAGGGCAAAATACCCAAATATACCAAAAAAAAACTTTATTTACGGAAAAGGGCCGGTTTTTTAAAAATTTACGGAAAATGGCCATTTCCCCACAAAACGCGTCCACGTCAGTGCGTTTTGTGGGGATGCAGCAGGAAAGCGCGCCCTTGGGGGCGCTTTTGACACATCAAAGACAAAGCGCGCGACAGGATGCGCTTTGTCGATGTGGAAAAGCGCCCCAAAGGCGCTTTAGCCTCTACAACGGTCAAAAATATATTAAATATATTAAAACTAAATTACAAAAAAATAAAAAAATAAAAACAACTTTTTATTTATTAAATATATTAAAACTAAATTACAAAAATAAAAATAAAAACAACTTTTTATTTATTAAATATATTAAAACTAAATTACAAAAAAATAAAAAATAAAAAACAACTTTTTATTTATTAAATATATTAAAACTAAATTACAAAAAATAAAAAATAAAAAAACAACTTTTTATTTATTAAATATATTAAAACTAAATTACAAAAAATAAAAAAATAAAAACAACTTTTTATTTTATTAAATATATTAAAACTAAATTACAAAAAAACAACTTTTTATTTATTAAATATATTAAAACTAAATTAAAAAATTAAAAATAAAAAGCAACTTTTTATTTTATTAAATATATTAAAACTAAATTACAAAAAAATAAAGAATAAAAAATAACTTTTTATTTTATTAAAAAAATTCAAATTAAATTACATATAAAAAAATAAACAACTTCTATTTTATTGAAGATATTAAAATTAAATTACAAACACAAATAAAAAACAACTTTTATTTTATTAAAAAAATAAAAAAAATTATTACAATTTAAAAAATAAAAAGCTCAAATCTCAATCAATGTTGATGCTTGGTCGGAATCGGTGCACACGGGGTGGGTGGCGATTCTGTGCTTTGGATTCCTCCTTCTTCTAGCTTCCGGCGGGGGTCGTGGAACCTCGGGCGGGGATTCCGGTTCCTCCGGCAGTGGGTCTGGTTGTGGGTGTTGCGAGGATGACCCACCTTGATAAAATAACGACCCCGGAGGTGTTTGCATAAACCACGGCGGGGGTGTCTGAATCCCGTATGGCGAAGGAGACTGCGGTAAAAAGAAGTGCTCTCGACGGCGCCTCCCGTGATCCTCGCGCGGCAATGCCTCAAGATCGGTGGCGATCGGGAGTAGTCGGGAATGGACTCGAACAGGGCCATGCATTCCAACTGGGGTGGGGCGGGAAAAGGAAACATATATGGGTTAGGATACATATAAGGGCTAGTGGTACGCACCGCATAAAGGCTAAAAGGCGTGATGTCGGTGTCGTCGTAATTTGAACCGATGGCCCGGTGATCGTGTGGGCACCGTTGATGGGCCGATGGATCGTGTGTCGCGCCGTTGATGGTCCTGTCTCATCACCCATTCTCCTTGGATTTAAAGGGCCCCGACGTTCTCTTTGTTCACGAAGTTGCTGTCGCCTCTCTTCTTCCGACAACAAATACGGCTTACCATGGATCCTAAACCATGGCATGTATTCCAAGCACGCACGCTAACTCAGAAACGACAATCGGTTCCCAGATAGGTAAATAGCCATACCGGTTCTCCTACATCTCGATATATCTTGACCAAAATCTTGGCCAATCCGCAGTGCAATCGCCGTAGAAGTCGACTTTGTGCTCATCATCGAGCACCTCAGGTGGCACGGGAATCGGTTGTCGGAATCCAAATTGTCGCAGAACCCGATCTGACTGGTGCATCTCCACGGTCGCATAATTGATCAATGAGACCTTCACATGCCAAATGTTTTGATTTTGCAAGAACTCCTTGAAATTATCGCGGTGCGGATCCTCAAATGCGGTGTCCATTGAAACTATATTAACATGACCAAAATATTAGTTATATACATAATACTAAACACTGAGTACGAAATACTAAATTATAAATACGAAATTCGAAACTTACTTGTGATTCCGACCGTTGGTCCAATAGAAGCCGTATATCTTCAAGCGAGGTAGGTATTCCAGCATAAGTCGCCGAATGGTTCCACCTAATTAAATAAATTTTTAGCATACAATTATACTTTAAATCTACGTAATAATTGTAAAATATAACATTAAATTTACTTCGTTATCAGAGTGGGAATGAAAATGGATGGTCGAGTCGAGGACGTAAAAATGGAAATCGAAACCGTACCATGATCGCGATAGTGATAGGCAACCTTCGATTTTCGCTTTACTCGCCGCGTGCGCCCGCACATCTCCCGATACAACTTTGATAGCACGGCGGACCCTCAACTCAATTCACCGGTACGCTCTAAAATCAACAAGTTTGTGACCATCTCAAGTGTCTGAGGTTTCTAGATAGGTCCGGCATCGATAGACTCCAATTATCTCAAGAATGTATGCCCGAGCATACCATATTCTTTCTATTTCGATTGAACCATCATTCGCTCTCGGGAATGTGTCTCGTAAACGAGCCATCTCGATCCGGCCTCCATTAATGTTATCCGGAATGGCACCGTAAGCTCGTAGCATACGACCATCCAATCGGTAGAAGTTGCGGACCGGTGACTACCGAAGCCGCCCACCGGCAATCCCAACTGCAACTGCACATCTTCTAGAGTGATGGTACACTCTCCGCATGGAAGATGGAAAGTGTGCGTCTCGGGTCTCCACATCTCTATCAACGCACTGATCAAGTTCGGCTCCAACTTGAACCCCCGGCCTATCGTGGCCACGTGCCAAAAACCCGCTTCCCGCAGGTAATTCTCGATCAACGGCGATGGGGGACCATGCATATTGCGAATATAGCATTGCAACACCCGATCTGATTTGTTTAAAAATTATAAAATAAAAATTAATTAAAATTGCATAAACCTAAAAAATATTAAATAATATTGAAAAATTAAAATTAAAACTTACCATTTGCATTTGATCGACGGAGATGTGCTTGTTGTCTAGACGAATTAATTCCCCGGCCATTGGTAATACGATCGAAAATTTTAAAATTTTCCAAAAAAATATATTAAAAAAAATAAAAAAGGGCTTTTTGTAAATATTAAAGGACTATTTTGAAATTTCAGAGGAAGTTTCAAGGACTTAAAGAGAAATTTGAGAGGAATTTGAGAGAAAGTTGAGAGAATGTTGAGTAAGGACTAAAGTGTGAAAAAAAAATAAAAGGGTTGGGGATTTTTATAGGATTTTTTGACTGCTCAGCAGAAGCTAAAGCGCCCTTTGGGGGGCGCTTTGCCATATCGACAAAGCGCGTCCGTCGCGCGCTTGGCCGCTTTGTCTTTGCAAAGCCCCAAGGGCTGCTCTCTCTTGCATCCCCAAAAAACGCGCTAACGTGGACGCGTTTTGTGGAGAAATGGCCCTTTTCCGTAAATTTTTAAAAAACCGGCCCTTTTCCGTAAATAAATTTTTTTTTTGGTATATTTGGGTATTTTACCCAAGATATAAGCTATTAAAAATTAAATTTTGATTTCAGTCCTTTATAAACAAATTTTCTGACTTCGCCCCTGATTTAAGAATAATTGTTTATAATTAGTCATATAATTATTCCAATTTTCATCCTCTCTAATAACAAGAGTCTAAATTTATTGGGACTCACTAATTATAATATTAACCAAACATTACATTCAAATCCAATTATTCCCGACAAGTATTAGCTACAGTTGTAAGATAGATTACACTTTTAAAAAAAAATATATATGTTGCAATATTATTAAAAAGACAACAAAAAAACCCTAAGCTAAATTATTTGTTGTTTTTCCTAATAATAATACTAAAATAACCAGATTTTTCATCATCTATTTAAGGTAAAAGAGGAGTAGTTTCTTCATATAGTCTATAATTTTGTATTCTGTAGGCAGCCGGTGGTTAGTTGAGTGTTAAAAAGTTTTTAAAATAAGAAAATGAAATTGAGAGAAATTTTGTATTCTGTACGTACAGGAATAAATGGGAGCTCATCAAATATTCCAAATAAAACAAGTAAGATGCAAGAAGGGTTGGTCGAACAACACCACCAAATTCCCAACGAATAGTCAAGGCAGGACGGGCCACTTCCAATCTGTGAGTAATGCAAAATATAGGTGACAGATCCTTCAACCATCTCTACATTCTTTTGTCTTATAGCCAAGTGAGAGTCTAAAAGAGTGGGGGGCAACCATTCCAAAAGCCAAAGAATTGTAGCAGTGGAAAGGTAAACCAGTAAGGGGGTAGATGGCAACTACAACAGTCTATCTAAAATGACCATAATTACATAAAAAAAAAGGGAGGAGATTGAGAGAGAGAAAGAGAAGGTTTGGGGGGTTGTGGCAGGGGCAGGTACCACGTGCTGGGTGTCATTAAAAGGGCCGTTAAAGGCTCTTTAAAGAACTCACCTTCCTTCCGCTACCCCCAAATCTAACTCTCTTCTAACACTTAACTGCTCTTGTTTACAATTCTTTTTTTTTTATCATTGCTTTGCATGTTGTGAATTCAAAACACACATTTTGTTTCGTCTTTTTGATCCTCTTTGTCTCTTTCCTTTCTTTTCGCCAAAGATAAATTTAAAAAGTATAAATACTTCAAACCCATATATAAATACTTCAAACCCATATACCATTTTGAAACACTTTGTTTTGCTCCCCAACCTTCCTGGATTGAAGTTCCTTCTTTTCTCTCAGGTAAGGTTTCTCATTTTTTTTTTCTTGGGTTGTTTACTGAATTGGGTTCTTTTTTTTTTTTTAAGCCATGAAGTGACATTCTAGTTGGGAAAAGTTTTTCCTTTTTTTGAGGGTGGGTTTGTAATTTTGTTGATTGAGGTTTCAGTTTGGTGTGGATTTGAAAACAATAATTTTCAACTTTTTGAGGGTTTTTAATGAGTACTTTTTTTTTTTTTTTGTAAATTTGTGCTCTTGTTGAAATGAAATGTTAATGTGATCCTGATCTGGGAAACTTTAATTCTAGGCTGTGTTTGGTTATAGGAACTTGAATTCATTAACTAATGGATAAACTATTATTTTTAGTCCTAAAGTATGATTCTTTTGATACCGTGTTCACTAAAATAAGCTACGAGTGAAAGTAAATAATTAAAGGTCTTAATTACGTCAAATTCTGTTATGTGCGCCAAACAGAGCTTTAGTACATTCATGGGGTGTTTGTGCTGCTAGTCCTATCAGATTTCTCTTTGGTTGGGGCTCGGTTCCATCATCCATGGTGTTGCTTGATGAAACTATTGAGTCATTTACACGTTTAACGAAACACTTCAATTCTCAAAGTCTCAATTCAGAATCAGACTACTCTTTTTCAAAGATTCCCACTTGAATTTTTTTAAACAAACTGAGAGAGTAACATTTAATTTTATTATTGGTTGATATTTGAGTCCTCATCCTTGTTGGTTGTTTGATTTCTGAATATGCAGCATGTTAGAGGCCCAAAGGTCAGCTATGGCTGGTGTTGGGCGTGGAAACAATGGATACATAAACGGGGTGTTGCCGATCAGGAGCCCTGCTACAATAAGTGAAGTAGATGAATTCTGCTATGCACTTGGAGGGAAGAAGCCAATTCATAGTATATTAATTGCAAACAATGGAATGGCAGCTGTCAAATTTATACGTAGTATTAGGACTTGGGCTTATGAGACATTTGGCACGGAAAAGGCGATCTTGTTGGTGGCCATGGCCACTCCCGAGGACATGAGAATCAATGCAGAGCATATTAGAATTGCTGATCAATTTGTTGAAGTTCCTGGTGGGACAAATAATAATAACTATGCCAATGTGCAGCTTATCGTAGAGGTGTGTTTAGTAGACTCTTTTTTCTGGCTTCAAACTTGCTCTTTTGTAGATGAATTGCCCTTTCAAGAAGCATTTCTGTTAAGTACAAAGGAATCTCACTACAGTTGGTAAATCCTTGTTCTAAATAATAATTTTGCCCCAGATGGTTCTGACTTCTGACACATAGGTTTTCAGGAGGCTTGTAGCTTTAAGCATTACTGTAGAGTCCTAGGGCATGAAAAGAAAATTGATAAATAGAATGAGATTGTGTTCTTGTGCTTGCTACTTATGGCCAACTTAAGCTAGTTCCCCACATAGTATGTTTAATCATATAAAACATGCTGCAATTCTATATTTTTGACAAATTATATTATGTGCTGACTCAGATGGCTGAGATAACACATGTTGATGCTGTTTGGCCTGGCTGGGGTCATGCATCAGAAAACCCTGAGCTCCCAGACGCACTGAATGCAAAGGGAATAGTTTTTCTTGGGCCACCATCCGTATCTATGGCAGCATTGGGCGATAAGATTGGTTCATCATTGATTGCTCAAGCAGCAGATGTGCCCACCCTTCCGTGGAGTGGTTCTCATGTAATTCTCTGTTGCCTGAAGGTTAAAAATTGCCCTTTTCCACAGCAGTTTCTCATACACAATGCTACCTTTCTGTTTTCCAGGTGAAAATTCCAGCAGACAGTTGCCTAGTTTCAATTCCAGATGAAATATATAGTAAAGCATGTGTTTATACAACAGAGGAAGCAATTGCAAGTTGTCAAGTTGTTGGTTATCCTGCAATGATCAAGGCCTCTTGGGGTGGCGGTGGTAAAGGCATAAGAAAGGTTTGCTTCATTCATGAAATATTTTGATGTTCTGTCCATAGCAAATTTAATTCATTAAATGCTTTAAGTTAACCCCCTTTAAAGTTACTGTGCATATTTTGCTAGAAGTGAGATTGATTTAAATACTTTTCATATAACTTGAATTCGTTTGACTTTCTAGGTTCATAATGATGATGAAGTTAGAGCACTATTCAAACAAGTACAAGGTGAAGTTCCAGGTTCACCTATATTTATAATGAAAGTTGCTTCTCAGGTGAGATTATCTGCTACAATCGATTTCAATGAATTAGCAGGAGTTTAGATCTTTTCTGACAAACCATTTGGTGTATTCTTTCTCTTATTAGAGTCGCCATTTAGAAGTCCAGTTACTCTGTGATCAGTATGGGAATGTCGCAGCTTTGCATAGTAGGGACTGTAGTGTTCAGAGGCGTCACCAGAAGGTATTTTTGTTTCTATTTTAGAGGCTATTTTTTGAATGTTAATTTTCTGGAACAAATGGGGCCTGCAGCCAAAAAAGGTTTATGCATCTGTTGCATATATATATTCCCTTCAAGATCTGACATCATGGTCCTTCATCTGAAATAGATTATTGAGGAGGGTCCAATCACTGTAGCTCCGTTGGAGACTGTGAAAAAGCTAGAGCAAGCAGCTAGAAGATTAGCTAAATCTGTTAATTATGTTGGAGCAGCTACTGTTGAATACCTGTACAGTATGGAAACTGGCGAGTACTACTTTCTAGAGCTCAACCCTCGGTTACAGGTGTGATATAATGGTTCTCTCCTCACTTCTGGAACATGGCATATGGATTAAGCTGTCACATTCATGCAATTGCAATCATATTTGTACTATTTCAGTTTGCTTTATTCATTTAGTGCAGTTGTGCCATATATTAATTTTATATGCGTTTAAAACGGATGTAAATTACAATGCTAACTGGTAGTTAGCACTTAGCAGTCTTGGCTAATTGGACCATTTGGAAAAGCATTCAGCTTTATGACCAAAAAGTATTTGGTGATATAACATTTCTATGACTTGTTTGGTGGGTTTTTGCCTTGTTTTGGTGTGAACCTATCAAAAGGAATGAAAAAATTGTGATTTTACAAGGCGAACAGTTTGTTGTTCTTCATATTATTTAAAATTTTAATGTTTAAAAATTAACTCCAACAGGTGGAGCACCCCGTCACTGAGTGGATTGCTGAAGTTAATCTGCCAGCTGCCCAAGTTGCAGTTGGGATGGGTATCCCTCTCTGGCAAATTCCTGGTATGATGTCAACATCCATTATTTCTCCAAACAGTTTTTAGCAGTTCATCTAAATCTGTAAATGATGTGTGTGTTTGTATGCTTGATTTGATTAGAAATACGTCGATTCTATGGAATGGAACATGGTGCGGGTTATGATGCATGGAGGAAAACATCTGTTGTCGCCACTAGTTTTGATTTTGACAAGGCAGAGTCAACGAGGCCTAAAGGTCATTGTGTAGCTGTGCGTGTTACAAGTGAGGATCCAGATGATGGGTTTAAACCTACGAGTGGAAAAGTGCAGGTTAGACTTACTAGGTTTGAGAAAAATTGTACTTCAAAAATTTCTTCTTTTTTTTTTTTCTTTTTCTTTCACTGCCTTTTCTTTTCTTTTCTTAAGCTTGCATTAAGGTACATGAATTTGTGCAGGAGTTGAGTTTTAAAAGCAAGCCAAATGTGTGGGCTTACTTCTCTGTGAAGGTAAATCTTTTAGTTTTTGGCCAAATTATTGGTTGATTGACCCTTGAACTTACAACAACAATGCTGACAATAATAATTGATTTGCAGTCAGGAGGAGGCATTCATGAATTTTCAGATTCTCAGTTTGGTAAGTATTACACTGATAAATTTCTGCTTTTTTAATGAATGTTCTTAGACAAGAAATCCTCTGTGCATATACATTATTTGTTATAAAAATCATTATTTCTGATAATAGTCTAATCTTACCTCAGGACATGTCTTTGCCTTCGGGGAATCCAGAGCTCTAGCTATAGCAAATATGGTTCTTGGGTTGAAAGAAATTCAAATCCGTGGAGAAATTCGTACTAATGTTGATTATACAATTGACCTTTTACATGTAGGTTTATCACTTGAGTAACCTTTTTTCTTTATAGAAATTTATGGCTTCAGGAACACTAATTTTTACCTGCTTAAATGCTTTACAGGCTTCAGATTACAGAGAAAATAAAATCCACACAGGTTGGTTGGACAGTAGAATTGCTATGCGAGTTAGAGCAGAAAGGCCTCCTTGGTATCTCTCAGTTGTTGGAGGAGCTCTCTATGTAAGTTCTCATGCATTAGAATTGATTTTTCTGTTCATAGAATCCTTGTTTTACACTTTGTACATTGCAGAAAGCATCAGCGAGCAGTGCAGCTATGGTTTCAGATTATATTGGTTATCTAGAAAAGGGTCAAATCCCTCCCAAGGTACAGTGCTAAACCTGAGTTGCTTTTGTTATGTGGGTCTTTGTTAACATACTGATGCCTGTTGGTCTTGATTGCAGCACATATCACTTGTGCATTCTCAAGTGTCCTTGAACATTGAAGGAAGCAAATACACGGTACGAATTTATGATAATGTCACTTTACCACCATTTTAAAGGTTTCTTTTCTAATTTTCAAGAACTTATAGAGACTTTAGCTATCATGTTAGTGAACACATCATAGTTAACATTTTGAAAAAAAAAATGTATCCAGATTGACATGGTTAGGGGAGGACAAGGAAGTTATAGGTTGAAGATGAATCAATCAGAGATTGAAGCAGAGATACATACATTAAGAGATGGTGGTCTATTGATGCAGGCAAGAATTTCTCCCTTGAATGTTCAGAACGATTATTTTGCATGTTTTACTTTTGCCTATGTTGTTTATTTCTCTTTTATTTTTCTTAAACCTCATATTACTGACCTTGGGATTATGATAACAAATTCTCTTCTTTTCTGGCTCTTCTAATGCTTAGTTTAAATTTATTACAGTTGGACGGGAACAGTCATGTTATTTATGCTGAGGAAGAAGCTGCTGGTACTCGCCTTCTAATTGATGGAAGGACTTGCTTGCTGCAGGTGCCACTTATTCCTTTCTTTCTTATGCTGCTTTACTCCAACTCAAGGGAAAAGCTCCCTTTTCCTTTTAACCACAAGATTAAGGTGTGATGGTATTTATGTTAATTTTCATTGCGCAGAATGATCATGACCCTTCCAAATTAGTGGCAGAAACACCATGCAAACTGCTGAGGTTTTTGGTTTCTGATGGTAGTCGTATAGATGCTGACACACCATATGCAGAGGTTGAGGTCATGAAAATGTGCATGCCTCTTCTTTCACCTGCTTCAGGAATTATTCAAATCAAAATTTCTGAAGGTCAAGCCTTGCAGGTAAACTACATTTCTATATGGGAAATATAAAGGTTATATTTTTGTGGAAGTTAAGTGTCATTGATCTTGCAGGCTGGTGAGCTCATTGCTAGGCTTGATCTGGATGATCCTTCAGCTGTTAGGAAAGCTGAACCATTCCATGGGAGCTTCCCTGTACTAGGGCCTCCCACTGCAATTTCTGGCAAAGTGCATCAGAGATGTGCTGCCAGTATAAATGCAGCCCGCATGATCCTTGCTGGTTATGAGCATAATATTGATGAAGTAAGTGTTTCTCTATCCCTTAGTAATATGGTCATAGGGATTAAATTGCACAAGAAATCAGCAAATATCTTCTTCAGTAGTTTTTGTCTTTGCCAACTTATCAAGTTCTCTTAATTAAATATCTCTTAAACAATGGGTGCATGGTTTAAGTTGTTAAGCATCCAACCTAAGCTCAATTGTAAATGGGTGTAGGGCCTAACATGAATATAAGACTTCTGGAAACTCAATCGTCAACTGATGTGGGATAACACTACGAACACTCCCCCTCACACGTAGCTCTCAAAGGCCTATATGTAGGCAACCTCCCTGGGGGTCAGCAACCTCACATGGTGTTAGGCAGGAACAACAAAACACACCTTGGTTCTGTTACAAGATTAAGCATTCTATTTAAAACTAATATGTCAGAAGTGGTGGGACCCAACTTGAATATTGGATCACACCCAATACTTAGTAGATGCAGGATAACACCAATTAAAATTAACTTTCCAGTCTTTTAAGCTTTTGCTAGTTCTTATATTATAATGAATTACATTTGCTAAGTGGTGTTGTTATCCATCATTAAGTATTGGATTCTATGTGGTTTTATATTAAACCTACTGCCAATTGGTTTTAGGTTATATTGTTCTTCCTACTTGACTCCATGTGAGGTCGGTGACCCCATGTGAGATTGTCCATGTGTAGACATTGTGAGCAACTTGTGTGGTAGTGTTAAGTGATGTTACTCTACGACTAATAAGTATTCCACTTCCTGTGGTATTATTTTAAAGTTGAGCCCCTATTCCTACTGTCGGTTTTAGGTTGGATGCTTAACAACATGAAACTATTAAGTCAGAAATGGAAATAAATATATCCCAATAATTGTGATGCTATAATATCTACATATAACTCATGTTTAGAGTTACTTTTTAAACTTTGAAGAACTTTTGCTGAAAATAATGAATTTTGATTTGGAACTGAACTTTTGGATTTTGATTTGTGACATTAATTGGTTTGACATGTTTTACAGGTAGTTCAAAGCCTCCTAAATTGTCTTGACAGTCCCGAGTTGCCTTTCCTCCAATGGCAAGAATGCATGTCTGTTCTAGCAGCCAGGCTTCCCAAAAATCTTAAAAATGAGGTATATATGCTTGATTTTATCTCTGGTTTTTTTCTCTGGGTAGTTGCTTTAGACCTGTATCTTTTGATCTGATTTTACTTCTTTAATTCTATCAGCTTGAATCAAAGTATAAAGGGTTTGAAGCTATTTCTAGCTCCATGAATGTTGACTTTCCTGCCAAATTATTGAAAGGAGTCCTAGAAGTGAGTTCCCTTATCCCACACTCCTCAGTTTGAAGTCCACTTTTTTGCGTCTATATTTATTCTCTGGAAAGTTTTAACACATGGGGCACCTACTTTGATTGCAGCTCCATTTATCCACCTGTCCTGAGAAAGAAAGAGGATCCCTAGAAAGGCTTATTGAGCCATTGATGAGCCTCGTGAAGTCTTATGAGGGTGGAAGAGAGAGCCATGCCCGTGTTATTGTGCGGTCCCTTTTTGAAGAGTATCTATCTGTTGAAGAGTTATTCAGTGACAACATCCAGGTAACTTTTGTCTCAAAGGAAATTATGGTCATCATATTGTTAATAACATTACCACAGATGACTTTGTCATTATTGTTTGTATTGACAAGACTATTCTGAAGTATCAAGACATCAATTCAGATTCATAAATCTTCAAGATCATATCTGCAAAGTCCAGTTACAGTCTTCAAGCTTTTGAGTGTGTATTATTTTGTTTGCAAGTTTAAACAAGTCTTTTCAATGCAATATCACAGGCTGATGTGATTGAACGTCTTCGACTTCAGTATAAGAAAGATCTTTTGAAGGTTGTGGACATCGTACTATCTCATCAGGTATTGACTTGTAACATTGTTTTTTTTAATGTTTATTTTTCCTAATGTACATTATTCCATAATCATGCTGTGCAATTTCTTTTGGCTTGCAGGGTGTCAAGAGTAAAAATAAACTGATTTTCAGACTCTTGGAACAACTTGTTTATCCTAACCCTGCTGCATATAGAGATCAACTAATTCGATTCTCTGCACTAAACCATACAAGTTATTCCGAGGTTCGTCAATGAACTATGTTACTCATCTTAGCATATACTAAGTTTACTATAATGAGTTTTTAATATTGCGTTCTTTGTATTCGTCATTTTGGTTTTTCAAAAATTCTCTTAATTCTTCCTTGTAGAAGATATTTGATTGTTTCATAGGGAGGCTGATTTTTTTAATTTGCATGCAGTTGGCACTGAAGGCAAGTCAATTACTGGAGCAAACCAAATTAAGCGAACTTCGCTCCAGCATTGCTAGAAGCCTTTCTGAATTAGAAATGTTTACTGAGGATGGTGAAACTATGGACACTCCCAAGAGAAAAAGTGCCATTAATGAAAGAATGGAGGCTCTTGTAGGTGCTCCTTTAGCTGTTGAAGATGCTCTTGTAGGTCTGTTTGATCATAGTGATCACACCCTTCAGAGGCGGGTTGTAGAGACTTATGTTCGGAGGTTATACCAGGTGATAGGTCTCAACTCTTACTATTTTTTCTTATGCTAGTTTGGGATTATCGCATCCTCATTTAACTGGTTGTATTTGTCATCAGCCTTATCTTGTAAAGGGAAGTGTCCGGATGCAGTGGCATAGATCTGGTCTTATTGCTTCCTGGGAATTCTTGGAAGAGCATATTGAGAGCAAGAATGCATCTGAAGATCAAATGTCTGATGAGCCATTAGTTGAGAAACATAGAGAGAGGAAATGGGGAGCCATGGTTATAATTAAATCTCTCCAATTTTTGCCTGCAATTATCAGTGCAACACTGAGGGAAACAACTCCTAACCTTCATGAAGAAACTTCAAATGGATCCCTAGAACCAACTACCTTTGGAAACATGATGCATATAGCACTGGCGGGCATCAACAATCAGATGAGTCTACTTCAGGATAGGTATGTCTTCTTAACTTTTGCTTGTTTTGAAATCTGTAGATGAACTAACATTGCTTCTTGTGAAAGCTTTCATTGTCATTTAAAGTACAAGAAATTATGCAACTTGATGAACTCTAAAGTCAAACTCAAATGCATATATGTTTAATTCAAATCTGATAATACCAAGATGAGATAAAGTTTGGTTGTATATAAATTCAAACTATTAAAAGTCCTACATTGGATTGGTCCTCTCTTTTCTCATCATGTTTGCTAAAGACACTATGTTTCTAACTGAATGTAGGGACAGAATCATAAATCATTGATTTTCTTAATCATCATCTATATTTACTACTTGCAGTGGTGATGAGGATCAAGCTCAAGAGAGAATCAATAAGTTGGCAAAAATACTTAAAGATAAAGAGGTAGGGTCAAGTCTACGATCTGCAGGTGTTAGAGTCATTAGCTGTATCATACAGAGAGATGAAGGGCGAACACCTATGAGGCACTCGTTTCATTGGTCAACTGAAAAGCTCTATTACGAGGAAGAACCTCTTTTACGCCATCTAGAACCTCCTCTATCCATATACCTTGAATTGGTTTGCTATTTGAACTTCTGCTCCTTCATTTTCCTTCAAAGAAAATATTAATATGCACCTTTAATCTGATAGTTATTAAATCTTAATCCAGGATAAGCTTAAAGGTTACCAGAATATACAGTATACACCATCACGTGACCGTCAGTGGCATTTATACACTGTTGTGGACAAGCCAGTACCAATTCAGAGGATGTTCCTCAGAACACTTGTCAGGCAGCCTACTTCAGATGATGGGCTTACAGCATATCGGGGACTTGATGTTGACATGATGCGTAGTCAGTCAGCTATGTCTTTTACTTCAAGGAGCATCTTGAGGTCCTTAATGGGTGCAATGGAGGAGTTGGAGATTAACATGCACAATGCAACTCTAAAATCTGACCATGCGCATATGTATCTTTGCATCTTACGAGAACAACAGATAAACGATCTTGTGCCTTATCCCAAGTAATTAAGCCAATATTAATTTTCTTGTTCTTTTTTTTCCCTCCTCTTCCTTCTGCATGGTCGGTGAGCATTTTATATATCTTCTTACATTTGAGATATTTCACCAGGAGAGTTGACCTAGATGCTGGACAAGAAGAAGCTGGAGTAGAGTCAATCTTAGAAGAACTGGCTAAGGAACTTCATGCATTTGTTGGTGTAAGAATGCATAAGTTAGGTGTTTGTGAGTGGGAAGTAAAGCTCTGGATGGCATCATCTGGACAAGCAAATGGTGCTTGGAGAATTGTAGTGACGAATGTGACAGGCCAGACATGCACTTTACATGTAAGTTTTTATCTGGTTAATAGTAGTGCTTCAAGAATTCTCCTATGGGATCTAGCTATAGTGCTTATATATGGAAGAGAGAGAGGGAAAAGTTTTCTCCCACTAGCAACTTTTTTGGTTTGCAGAGACATCATACACCATAGCTTACAAATCTTAATGACAGCCAAAAAATGGTTAAATTGTGAGGAACCATAGACCATAAGTGTTGCATCTCCTTTGATTTTTCTTTTCTTTTTCCCTCCCTTTTTTCCTTATGTAGTGCTCTTTCTGATTTATTTACATATTGAGATACGTGGTTTCAATCAAAAAAAAATTCCATATATTACCTTTTTCCTTAGATCAGTTAGCAGAAATGCATTCATGTTGCTGAAAGATATCTAGCTGTATGGTATGAGAACCATACATCACTATCCAACTAGAACCAGTCTAAATCTCAAGCTCAATGAAAATGGAGTTCTCATGAATGAATATAGGCCATATAAAATAATATTGCTGTGTTGTACTTTCAGATATACCGAGAACTAGAAGATACTAGCAAACACAGAGTCGTATACCATTCTCTTTCTGTAAGGGGTCCTCTGCATGGTGTACCAGTTAACGCTCAATATCAGGCTTTGGGTGTTCTTGACCGTAAACGTCTATTGGCAAGGAAAAACAATACCACTTATTGCTATGACTTTCCATTGGTAAGCACAGTGCTACGGGCATACAGTGATATTGGCTGCTTGTTCTTTTCCTTTTTTATGCTCTGAATCCATAGCAGATGAAAGCTTTATTACTGACTGTGGTATTACTTGTAGGCATTCGAGACTGCCTTGCAACAGTCATGGGCATCCCAGTTCCCAGGTATTAAAAGACCCAAAGATAAACTTCTTCATAAGGTTATGGAGCTTGTATTTGCTGACCAAAAGGGTAACTGGGGCACTCCCCTTGTTCCGATTGAGCGCCAGCCTGGACTCAATGATGTTGGCATGGTAGCCTGGTGCATGGAAATGTTCACTCCTGAGTTCCCTTCTGGAAGAACAATATTAGTAGTTGCGAATGATGTGACCTTCAAAGCTGGTTCTTTTGGCCCAAGAGAGGATGCATTCTTCCTCGCTGTAACTGATCTTGCCTGCAGTAAGAAACTGCCTTTAATTTATTTGGCTGCTAACTCTGGTGCCCGTATTGGGGTAGCTGAAGAAGTCAAAGCCTGTTTTAAAGTTGGTTGGTCTAATGAATCCAGCCCTGAGCGTGGTTTTCAGTATGTCTACTTAACTCCTGAGGATTATACTAAGATTGGATCATCAGTCATTGCACATGAGATGAAGCTGGCCAGTGGAGAGAGCAGATGGGTGATAGATACCATTGTTGGGAAAGAGGATGGTTTGGGAGTTGAGAACTTAACTGGTAGTGGGGCCATTGCTGGTGCATACTCTCGGGCATACAAGGAAACCTTTACCCTAACATATGTGACTGGTAGAACTGTGGGAATTGGTGCTTATCTTGCTCGTCTTGGCATGCGGTGCATACAGAGACTCGATCAACCCATTATTTTGACTGGTTTCTCAGCATTGAACAAACTTCTAGGTCGTGAGGTGTACAGCTCCCACATGCAACTTGGTGGACCTAAAATCATGGCAACAAATGGTGTTGTCCATCTCACCGTTTCAGATGATCTTGAAGGGGTGTCAGCCATATTGAACTGGCTAAGTTGCATTCCTCCTCATATAGGTGGTCCACTTCCCATTTTAAATCCATCAGATCCTCCAGAAAGGCTTGTGGAGTACTTACCTGAAAATTCGTGTGATCCTCGGGCCGCTATTTCTGGTGCTTTAGATAGTAGTGGCAACTGGAAGGGAGGTATTTTTGACAGGGATAGCTTTGTGGAGACGCTTGAAGGTTGGGCTAGAACAGTTGTGACAGGAAGGGCAAAGCTTGGAGGAATCCCTGTAGGAATAGTTGCAGTTGAGACACAGACGGTGATGCAGGTTATCCCTGCCGATCCAGGACAACTTGATTCCCATGAGAGAGTTGTCCCTCAAGCTGGACAGGTATGGTTTCCAGATTCTGCTACAAAGACAGCTCAGGCAATAATGGATTTCAATAGGGAAGAGCTTCCACTTTTCATTCTTGCCAATTGGAGAGGCTTTTCTGGTGGGCAAAGGGATCTTTTTGAGGGCATCCTTCAAGCTGGATCAACCATTGTTGAGAATCTTAGAACATACAAACAACCTGTCTTTGTGTACATTCCCATGATGGGTGAGCTCCGTGGTGGGGCATGGGTTGTTGTGGACAGCCGGATCAATTCAGATCATATTGAAATGTATGCTGAACGCTCTGCTAAGGGTAATGTACTTGAGCCAGAAGGAATGATTGAAATCAAGTTTAGGACAAAGGAGCTACTGGAGTGCATGGGCAGGCTTGACCAACAGCTTATAAACATGAAGGCAAAACTTCAGGAAGCAAAGAGCAATGGAGCCCATGCACAGATGGATTCTCTGCAGCAGCAAATAAGATCACGTGAGAAACAGCTTTTACCAGTATACACCCAGATAGCCACTAAATTCGCCGAGCTTCATGATACTTCTCTGAGGATGGCAGCGAAAGGGGTAATAAAAGAAGTAGTTGACTGGGATCGCTCACGATCTTTCTTCTATAGAAGATTGCGCCGGAGAATTGCTGAGAGTTCTCTGGTCAAAATTGTAAAAGATGCTGCTGGTGATCAACTGTCGCATAAATCTGCAATGGACTTGATCAAGAAATGGTTTTTGGATTCCAGTGTTGCAAAGGGAAGAGAAGATGCTTGGGTTAATGATGAAGCTTTCTTTTCATGGAAGGATGATCTGGGAAATTATAGTGAGAAGCTACAAGAGCTGCGGGTCCAAAAGGTATTACTTCAGCTTACGAATATTGGCAATTCATCTTCAGATATACAAGCTCTACCTCAAGGCCTTGCTGCCCTTCTAAGCAAGGTAAACCATCCAACTATCTTTTCTTACTTTTACAGCATTCTTGTTTATGTCTCTCAGAACCTATTGATAAATGTGTTAATCTAATGCAGATGGAGCCATCAAGCAGAAAACAAATGGTTGATGAACTTCGCAAGGTGCTCGGTTGATTAAATTACCTATAAGATCCTGGGTTTTCTCATTCTTCTGCTACTTGCATTAATATTTTGGTAACTTGCTGCCACACCTGGTGTGGATCTTCTGTAACAATTCACGTAGCTTCTTGAGAAGTGGAGGTGGCAGAGTCCTTGGTGCAGCCGGTAGCTTTTGTAAGTGTAAAATTAGCAGGTTGTAGTTGATAAGAGTATTAGATTTTGTGCCGCTAGGAAATCATTGGGCAGTCTCAGTTTGATGTGTTTGCTGCAGATGTGATGAAACTTTGCTCATATATTATTAATTTTTGTAATAATGTGTAGGGAAGTATCAATTATTCCTACTTGTGAATGCAAATTCATTTAGGGTTGAGGGTATTGTGCCACTTTGCTTGTTCTGCATTGTTGGTGATTTGGCTTTGATATTTTGTATCATAGACAATAAATTTGGCTAGTAAATGCTCCCACTTTCATCCTTCAGCACATGAAGTGTTACATTTTCATAGGAAATTAATAAAATATACAACGGAAGGGGTTGTCTGAGTTTGAACCTGACGATTACATATGATTACATTTGTAATATCTTCCTCTCTGGTGATAATTATTTCTTGTTGCTTTTCTTCTTTTCTCGTTGTTTCTTCTTCAAGTCTTGGATCCGTTTCTTCTCTTTTTCTTTCTTCTTCTTCTCCAACTCTTGAATTCGATTCTTCATATCTTTCTCTTCCCTCCTTTTCCCCTTTTCCTTTTCTTCTCTATTCATTCTCTCCTCCTTGGCCCTCCTCTTCTGCTCTTCTTTTCTCTCTTTTTCCTTTGCTTTCTTTCTCTTTTCTATCTCTTTCAGCTCTTCTCTTGTGAGTTGTCTTTTCACACTGAAACACATTGGGCTGTATTCTATGCAAGTACTATTTTTCTCTTTCAATGTTGAATTATTTATAAATGGTTGTTTAGCAAACTTTTGGGGTTTTATTAATGAGTTGGTTTTCTCCCTTTGTTCTTATCATCATATTAATATTAATTACCCATTGCCGTCCAAAGGCCAGCCATTGTCTCACTTTTTGACTCCATACAATCTATTTGTATTCTTATTGTATATTAAAAATAAGGTTTAATGCTAATTTTGGCCTTTTGAGCTATATTTGGGTTCTCATACTTAAAACTATAATTTTGTTAATGGTTCATTCTAGTTTTTATAATAGCATTAAAAAAGCTGGTTAACATGTGGTGTCAATAAAATGTGCAACGTGATACCTTTAGCCATTTAGAACATGACTCATTGTACTCAAGTATATTGAAATTAATATATGCAAAAATATTTTTTTTTCAGCTTGCATATTAAGTCCAAATTAACTCTAGACTCAATTATCACTAAAAATGAAGAAAAGATGCAAATTATCGACAGAACATACTAAATGACACTAACATAATAATTTAGTTCGAAATCAAGCTCAAGTGTGAAAGTAAACTAAACTGTAGCTTCAGAGAGTGGCTGAAATCTTAGACAAGATTTTTGTTTGTTTGTTTGTGGAGAACATGTAATAATGCAGTAGCTAAAAGATGAATATACTGCAATTTTTTGTTCTAATAATAGATAATAAACCCTATCACTTTTAGGATGCCATAGTTAGGCTTAGGATTAAGTAAATTCATGGTACATGGTAGAGGCAGACACTTTTTACTTTAATTGATTTAGTAAACAATTTCAAAGGTTGTTTACATGTCCATGCAAAGCGCGGAACAGTTATCTAATATTTTTTAATTTTGGAATTTCTTTACATTTTATTCGTTGTTGGAAGACATTACAATCTATTTATATATTCTCTATTAACCTAGTAACTAATCATACTGGTTCCAGTGTTTGAAATGAAATCTAATACAACGATGAGTAGAAAGTCAGTTTCCCTAGTGGGACTTGTGTTACTGTGCTGCCATGCTTCACTGACTGAGCAGCGACTGCAGGGCATATTCAAAGATCCAAAGGAACCAATTGACGAAAGGGTTAAAGACCTTTTGGGGAAGATGAACCTAGAAGAAAAGGTCGGGCAAATGACGCAAATCGAACGTAAAAATGCGTCGGCAGAAGTCCTCAAGAGTTACTTCATTGGTAGTGTCTTGAGTGGTGGAGGAAGTACACCCAAGGTAAACGCTACTGTGAAAGAGTGGGTGGACATGGTGAATGGCATGCAACAGGCTTCTCTTTCCACTCGTCTTGGTATTCCAATGATCTATGGAATTGATGCTGTTCATGGCCATAACAATGTTATGAATGCCACCATTTTCCCACATAATGTTGGCCTTGGTGTAACCAGGGATCCCCAACTTCTTAAAGAGATTGGAGCTGCAACTGCACTCGAAGTTCGGGCCACTGGCATTCCTTATGCTTTTGCCCCCTGCATTGCTGTAAGCAACATGATTAATCATTGGGTAAATTACATCATTAATCACTAAAATATGAATTGTTTTTTTGTTTTGATCAGTTATCTATTCAAAAGTTTTCATTTACGTGACTGGGCTATTAAAATCAATGTTATATGACTTTTTCTGTTCATATTGCCTTCACCAATAGAAAACTTTCTTTTCCCTTCTTTTTTACATTTTAGTTTTTCTTTTTTTCATGAAACAGCTTTAGACGTCATATCTACAAATCAAAATCCAAACAGTTTTTTTTCTCTGATCTCCGACATACCGTCAGATCAACTTAGATTTAAGGTATGTTTTTCTACTCGTTGATCATCGAATCATTGCTTGGAGCTCATAGGAAGAACTTTTTCTTAAAAAAAATTTACCAAACCAGTGGCTTAAAATAAAAACTTTTGATTAATTCAATGACTTAAATGAAGACTTTTGAATAGTTTAATTTTAAATTGTAACTATTTTTAATTAAGTGATTAAAATAAAAAAATTAGTCATAGTTTAATGATTAATGATGTAGTTTACCTTAGTCATTTTCAATAACAAAAATCATATTGACATTTAAATGTATATATATATATATATGTAGGTTTGCAGAGATCCTAGATGGGGACGATGTTATGAGAGCTATAGTGAAGACCACAGAATTGTCCAACAGCTGACTGAGATCATCGATGGGTTACAAGGAGAAGCCAAAACTGACATGAAGGGCATGCCATATGTTAATGGGAAGTACGTAAACAACTGATATTTATATATAATTATATCATATTAATCAATGATTTGATTATTGTGGTATATGATGTTAGAACAAAAGTAGCAGGTAGTTCCAAACACTACGTTGGTGATGGCGGCACCGTCAAAGGCATTAACGAGAACAACACCATCGTGGACGACTCAGCCTTGTATGGCATGCACATGGCTGCTTACGTTAATTCAGTAGCCAAGGGTATTGCCACCATCATGGCTTCTTATTCAAGTATTAACGGAGTTAAGATGCATGCTCATAAACAGCTGCTTACAGACTACCTTAAAGGCAAACTTGGTTTCAAGGTTAAAACTAATTTTAGCACATTCATTAGCCCAGATTATGACGCTTCTTACCTAAATTTTATGAATATGGTAGGGTTTCATCATCTCGGATTGGGAAGGAATCGACAGGATCACCTCTCCCGCACATTCCAACTACAGTTATTCAATTCTAGCTTCAATAAATGCTGGTATTGACATGGTCAGTTGCAGACCTGTAGGTGTTATATGTTATTACTTAAAAACTATATTGTTTGAGGGTTGCTGATATTGCTTCCAGGTTATGGTTCCTTACAACTACACAGAATTTTATGATGGCTTGATTGATTTGGTTAAGAAGAATGCAATTCCAATGAGCCGAATTGACGATGCCGTGTCGAGAATATTGCGTGTTAAGTTCGCCATGGGACTCTTTGAAAATCCCTTAGGTGATTACAGTTTAATTAACGAGGTTGGGTCACAGGTGAGTTGTTGCATTGCACAAACTATACAACTGGTTTTAATGAAACCTTGTTGTATATTTAAGGGTGAGCAAAACTCGATTCGAATTGAAAAACTGAATTTAGGTTAATCGAATCAAATTATTTGAGTTATTTGGTTTTTTCCATTCGACCCAACATTCAGCTGTTTCTTTCAAAAACCAACTAAAACACTCACTGCAGAAGCATAGAGAATTGGCAAGGCAAGCAGTGAGGAAATCACTTGTACTATTGAAAAATGGAAAGCCAGGAAATCCACCTATTTTGCCTCTCCCAAAGAATGCCGGTAAGATAGTTGTTGCAGGATCCCATGCTAACAATTTGGGCTATCAGTGCGGTGGTTGGACTATAGAATGGCAAGGAGTCAGTGGGAACAACTGGACTGCAGGTATAGTTATCATATATAATATTAAACCAAAAACATACCATACACCATATACCCTACAATTCAATTGTATTGAACAGGCACCACCATCCTGGACGGCATCAAAGCCACTGTTGACAAACGCACCAAAGTGGTTTACAAGAAGAAACCTAGCGATACCTACTCTAGCAAGGGAAAGATGGACTATGGGATAGTGGTGGTTGGTGAGGTACCTTACGCGGAGACAAATGGTGATAGCCAAAACTTGACCATCCCTGCTCCAGGTCCGGCACTGATCGAGAGCGTTTGCAAGGAAACCAAATGCGTGGTTATCATCGTGTCAGGGCGTCCGGTTGTGATAGAGCCATATGTTGACAAGATAGACGCCCTGGTAGCGGCTTGGCTACCTGGAAGTGAAGGACAAGGGGTGGCTGATGTCCTATTTGGTGACTATGGATTCACAGGCAAGCTAGCTCGTACTTGGTTTAAGAGAGTAGATCAGCTTCCTATGAATTATGGGGATCCCAAATATGATCCACTTTTTCCTTTCGGTTTTGGACTTGAGACTAAGCCCATCCCTTCCACTAAAACACCTGAGTTATAAATAAAGAATAAATGATAGATAAACCAGCTTTAGTTTTTTTTTCATAATTTTTCCTTTTGGGTAAATCAAGTGTCACTGACGGAAAAGAAAAAACACCATTGCCTCTTCTCATAACAATAGAGGATGATGTTTGTGTTTAGCTGATCTTGTTTTACTAACCTTTTTTTATTAATATAATTATATTTGGCAGAGGAAAAAAACCAAAGGACAACTATAGAGACGATGCTAATACACATCAAATCAATAATTGTCCCAAAGCTACTCATACAGTTCCCCTCATTTGCTCACAACGTATCACAAAATCTCCAAGAAAAATTTAATGGCGTGTTGCAAGTAAAACTTTACAATCCTCTTATTACCACTTGTTATTATTATTAGTGTTTTACATGATGGAGCAAGCATTAGGGTTATCATCACTGAACAAGTTGGTGTAGTGGTCGTCAATGGTGGTCTCAGTAACGGTGGCAGTGGCCGGAACCTTCCTGACATGATTGGGAGGAGCTTTCTTGTCGTAAGCTTGAGCCACATAAGGATTAGCCACCAGAGTGTAAGGCACATAAGGCCACAACTCCACCTTCTTCTTGGTTGACTGCGCCGCCGCCAGTACTTTCTTTGCCTCTACGTAACCCGTCACGGTGGCCTTTTGTTGTTTTAAGTCCACGTCCACAGACTTTGCCCCTACCAAAATCCAGCATTAATTTATAGTGATTGATTCATAATTTATTTGGTATATGGTAAATGAAGATTACCCTTTACGCCGGAGAGGACCTTCTTGACCTTACGAGCACAACCTTCACAATCCATCCTGATTTTGAGAGCTACAGTTTGAATTTGCTTCTTCTTCTTCTTCTTCACGCTGCTAAGCAAATCAGAGATGTATTCCAAGGTGCCTTCTACTCCCATCTTTTGTAATATGATTTGAAGGATTAGTATATTGGATTTTGATCCAAACAAATAAAGAAGTATATATATATATATATAAGATGGGTCAAGTCTTGGGTTGGTGACAAGGACTACTCCGCACTACCTTTCGTCTCAAATGGATATAAAAATAAATGCAAAAGAAAGAAGCGTAAAGACTAGAATGTAAGGAAGTGGGATACTCTTGGTCGCCATGGAAACCTTTGCATGCATGGATTTATAGAGAGAGAATGTAATATTTAACCTAACAAATAAAACATCCTAATTAAGGTGATATATTGAGTTTAATTTTAAGAGTATAAGATATCAGAAAGTGGGGTTTCTCCTGGAAACTCCACGAAACTTCCTTGGGACATACAGGATTTTCTCCCTTTTCACTCTTTGTTCTTATGGAGGAACCAACACTAAAGTTTTTTGCTTTATAAAAATCTTCCCTTTAAACCTTCACTTTTTCCTTGATTTTTTTATATATAACCTTCTGTTGATGGAGAATATTAGAGAAAAAAAATGTTTAATTAGATGTTTATTAAGAATGATGTAATTAGTAAAAAGAAAATCGAAAGTTCATTCCAATTCACTCAATAACAGAGTTGAATACTTTAGAAATACTAATTAATGTGAAAGCCAAGCAGGTGAAAGTGCCCCATGGAAGGAGACAAATATACATAAGTTTAAAAAATAAATATTACCTTCTAAAACCCTATCTAAAAGTAGATCAAATTAAAAAACCTCCCGTAAATCTCTATACTTTTTCGAAATATCAAATCAAATTTTCTTAAAGAAAACATAATAAATTTTCCAACGACTAATGATTTTCCTTGTTTACTATAACTATACCTGCTCAACTAGCCCTAGTGATATTGAAATGGCGACAAAATTCAAACGTAAATATTATTTAAAAAATTTAAGTTCAGAATGAACCTAGATAAATATGTATTTAAGTTCATTTTAATCTGGACAATTATTTACCTATATTCATTCAAGATATAATTTTAAAAATTTTCAAAATATATTAAAAATTATAAACATCATACTTCATTCAAGATCATATTTAAATAAACCCGACGTTCATGTTGGACTTCAATTTTTTGAATTTTGCATGTCAACAACAACAATTATTAACATGGATCATCACATAAATATTATGACAATTAAATTGATAATCGTTAATGGATATGTCAACACAGTAATAGTCAATGATGATAATTATTGTTTAAAAAATTCAATTGATAGATTTTAATATCAAATTTAATTGATTTTTTGAAAAGAAAAATAATGCTTATTAACCGTTTAACCAATCAATAAATATATTTTAAAAAATAAATTAAGTGTAGAATAACGCCAAATTAGAAGTAAAGAACAAATAGTAGGAAAGATTTGTTTTCAACGAAATTATGTAAATGTTCAATAATGGAGTACTGAGATATGGAATGGATTGCGATGGCACCAGCAGTTGCCACGTGCATGCCAGGAGATATGAAAATGACACGTGGGTTTTGAAGATTCTTAAAAGGGAATTGATTGCCACGTGGCAGAGAAAATTACTGATTGGATAGGGTTAGCTTTGGACTTTTTTGAAAGGAGTGTGCTATTAGTGTCCCAATAAACAAATTTGATTGGTTGAATGAAATGGGCAGTGGGAGATATATAAAAATATAAATTGATGGAGTCTTAATTCGATTGACATGAATAATATTGTTAATGTAAGAGGACGTGGGTTTGAGTAAGCGCATTATCCTTCTATTTATATGTTGGAGAGAGATTATGAGTAGTTATAAGCATTATGTAAATATATATATATGATTTGAATCTATTAATAAATATATATATATATAAACAAAGTTGCACATAAATTACTACCTTTCTTCAATACATGAGATTGCTTGACAACTTAACTAAATTCAATCATCACCAAGAATTTGGTTTTGTAACTTTTAGGTAAAAAACCAGTGCAGTGTATCTCAATTTTGGAAGCTTAATTCACCTTTTTCGAAAAATTAGAAATAATTTAGTTTTGTTAATTTTAAAAATGAGTAATTAAATGTGGTCAATATTTTTTTATCAATTTTACATAATTTTAATTGATATAATAAATTTAATTGTGAATATTTATACATTTTATCAATTCGGTTATGGTTGGTCAATTTTATTTGCAGCATGTGTAAATTTATAAATATTGAGGCTAAATTTGTTAATTTTTTTTTATAATCAAGATCAAGTTAATAAAATATGTAAAAATCAAGAGTTAAATTTATTATTATACTGATCAAAATAATGTAAAATTGACGAAATATATGATTAATTATCCAAAGATTCTCACTTTCAAATTTTAGAGGGATGGAAGAATTATTTTTACCTACAATTTGTCGAGCCTTATAAAAGAAACCATTTACTATTTCTTCTTTAAGTTCAAGCATGGAATCCTTCAAGTTTTTAATTTATGAATGATATTGAAATTTTCATTTTTTTTACAGAGAGATAGATATTGTTGATGTATGAGTTTAACAAGGAGGAGATACAAAAGAAAATATGTGGTACTATTGTTAGAAGCTCGTTCACCCTATCTAGCGAAGAGATGGAGAGTAAAGAGAGTGGACATGATGGAAGTGGAGGATAAAGTGGCAGAGTGCAAGATAAAGTGTTTGGAGAGTCGATCCCTTCTCCATCATTTTGAGGACTATTTATAGGTGTGGTCCCGTGTTAGATAGCTAGCATTAACGTGGCAGATCCACTATCAGACCATCATTGTAGGACCCAAGGGGTGGATGTCCATGATGGGACGAGGATGCCTGTGATGGTATGTATTCTGTCATTCCTTTTAATTCATTGTACAAAATGGTTGAGCGCACATTAGGTTTGTGACTAGAAGGATCACGTTCTTAACAAAAGAGTGAGTACCTGAAGGAACGAGTGGTGATCTCCTTTTGTAGAGAACAAGTGACTTTTTTCCTCGTGCAACTGCCTCCTACCAAGCCGGATGGCTAAGTCGGAAGGCAGAGCTTCTGATGGTCTCTTGATTCTTCACGGGTGGGGACACTCCTCAAATGGCCTATCGCGCCGCCACGTATCCTAAGTTGAAAGAGGCATAACAAATTCCCATCAGGGGCGAAGCCAGGGGGCTGGCATGGGCCCCGGCTCCCCCTAAAAGGTAAAATTGATATTTAGGCTCTTGAATTTTTTTTAAAATTTTAAATTAGTAAAGGTAAAATTGCACTTTGCCCCCTCCTAAAATTATAAAAATTCGATTTAATCCTTTACAAATTAGAAAGATATAAACTATAAAAAATTAAAATTTCATCCGAGCTCCCCTAAAAAATTGTCCTCGCTTCGCCCCTGATTCCCATGCTTATGAGACAAATCTATGATTGTATCAACAAATTGAACATAATTAATGTGAATATTATTACGTATAATAAATAATCATTAAGAAAGAAAACTGTTCTACATTTAGACATTGGGTATTCATTAATATCCCTACTAGAGTCTGTGAACCACAGCCATAAGAATGAAGTTCATAAATTATACCAACCTAATTTGGGACTCATAACCAGTAGCATATCTCCATGTTGCAGCAGGGAAATCAATTTTATTGCCATCCTTAATTAATGAACATTTGTGGTGAGACCCCCCGGGAAGAGACCCTAGTGGCCCAGTCAAATACTTGTTTTGTAAGCAAGCAGCTGTATCATAATACTTGGCAATCCCTGATGCCATACCAGTGTTATCAACAAACTTGCCGTCGCCATCACTGTTACCACCATGGTCTACTAGGAAGGAATATCATCAATTATTTTCCTCACCACCTTATAAATTTAGGTGAACTGCCAAATACTCGATAATTCTTGGTCATTTATATATGTGGAATCAATGGCTTTCTAGGATATATATTTTTTATGACAAAAAAAAAGCAAATTAATATATATTTAATATAACATTTGGTATTTGAGTTTGACATCATTTTTTAACGTGGTATTTGTGTTAATTTTTGGTCCAATCCTGTATATATATTTGTCAAAAGCTATATATTTTGGTATCTAAAGTTAAGGGTGTTAACTTTTATTTAGTTCAAGTTTTAGGGTTATTTGATGAAAGTTAATTGCTAATATTATTAAGTTTGAATTTTTCATACTTTTGTTAATATAATAAAATATGGGTTAATTGTGAATTTATTTAATTTTGTGTTTAATTTCAAGTTTCAGGATTGGTTTGATAAAAGTTAATTGCTAATATTATTAGCTAATTATGAATTTTCATCAAATAAACTCTAAAACTCGAATTAAATATTAAAAAATTAACACTGTCACTTTTAGGTATCAACATGTACAACTTTTGTCAAATATAGATACCACATTAGAGAAAATAACACAAGTATCACATTAGGAAAAAATGCGATTCATATAATATAAGTTCATGAACTTAGCATGGTGTTAGATGAAGCTAAAGCAAAGTCCTCATCCACTAAATAATTTGAGAAATGATTGGCTTTCATTTTGGTATGTGGAAGGAGGTATTATTAGAAGACCCCACAGAGCAAAATGATACACACCCATCATAAAATTGTACAACAACAACTCAATAATTGCCCACAAATTGAAACTCATCTTGGTAGGGTTTCATAGTCTTTACTCATTTTTGTTAAAAGGAAAAGGTTAGAGGGAGCCAATTTGTTATTACATCTTTTTATTTCATGGCAGTCCTTTTTCCTTGATTCATTGCCATTGAAAAAGTTCAAAATTTGTGGATGAAAAACAGTATACTAGACTCAACTACTTCACAACAAACTACAATTTAAGATTCAAAGTTCCAATACTGTATGTGTCATGGACACTAATCCAATGTCATATCTGTGTTATGAATTTAACATATTCATATTATATTTATATTTACAAGACTAATAAAACTTTGTGTTATTATATCTCTACCTCATTTACTCAAATGCATTTTTCTTAAGTATGATTTTATTATATGTAGATCTCATTATATATATCTAGCTTGATTAAGGGTGAGTTTGGACGGGCGGTGCGTTTATCTGCAGTTAGTATAAAAACAGCAGTGGTAGTGAGATTAGATACTGTAGCGATACTGTAGTCTGTAACGTGAAAAAAAAAAAGCTAAATGCACCGCACCGGACTCAATTGTCCATCCAAATCCACCCTAAGCATGTAATACCACAAACAAAGAGGAGCTAACCAGAAGCCAAAGTGAGTTAGTTAAAAAAGCATATTAAAAGGTGTACTCACGGATCTTCCTCATAGATCAAATTCAAAAAGTGAGTTCTATAACCAAAAAAAAAAAACTCCACTAAGATCACATGGAAACCTTCTAGATCCCAGAAATTATTAATAGCTTTTCGCACCTTATATGGCATGAACCACACACAATCTCCACCTCTCATATTTTGTGCATCAACAAGGTATCATATGGCAACTCTTGACACCACTCTATTGTAAGTATAGTCATAAAAGATAGCTCTTTATTGACTCTGTTAGTATAGTCTTCTAAGATTCCAATGTCTTGTCGAGCAAAGGCCTTCTGAAGGCCTTGAGTGTCATTTTCGGCTAAGCTTTCTAAGGTTACAATGCCCTATTAGGTGAAGGCCTTCCGAAGACCCTAATGTCATTTCCAGCAAAGTCTTCTAAGTTTCCAGTGCTCCATCGAGTGTAACCTCTTAAGACCTTAATGGACAATATTACAACACCACGATTGTGTAAGATACAAATATTCTTAAAGAAGTACAACCTAATGACAAATGAGCATCTACATTAACCTTATTGACTACTCCTCACATTCGATAGTCCCAGGGTAAGTCACATTATAACCTCCCCTTCGACTGGGTGACAATTATTATACCTATTCTTACACATTATCATCAAGTCACCTCATCACATCTTAATGAAACATTCGTGTCTCTATAGCCACCCTATATAGAAGGGCATTATTCTAGTGGAACCCACATCAAAGCTCTTCCTCTATAAACACCCTCTCCATCACAAGAAGAAAACGGCTCTAGGATATAGGCTACAACTCCATCGAATATTTCCCAAAAAGCTTTCAAAACTCATGAAATCTCCAAAAATCAACTTTCTAATGGCTCTCCACATCATCTATGGTGTGAAACACCCCGTTTTAGTAGCTCTCTATTAGACTTGTTTATAGGTTGTGCTATTCGTCTAAGCCCGAAGGCCTACTTGAAATTTGGGAGGGTTTGAGTAAAAATATTAGGCCCAAAAAATATGTTTGAGCAAAAAAAATTAAGCCCGTTTAAAATATAAATTAGGTTTTTAAATTATTATTGTTTTATGTTATATTATTTTTATATATTATGTAATTTATAATACATAAAAATTAAATCTATAGTAGTATATAATATTACTATGATGTAAACATTAAAAAATTGTTAAGGTGACTATACATAAAATTTTAACAAATAAAAAAATCTATAAAATTATTAAATATTAAATATTAAATTATATAAATATATTTAGATTTTTTAAAAAATTAATATGGGTGGGTCTAAAATGAGCTTAGTTAACTATTTACAAATACGGACGGACTTAGACAAAATTTTAAATTCATATTTCGAGCTAAGTCAAACTTAAACAAATATAAAATAGATCCAATCCAATATATAAATACATCTATTCTCCACACCGGTGTGATGTGAATCACCATTACCATTCTACCTTCATTATAATTTTATTTTTATAACAAATATTCGATGAAATATATTTAGTTTCAAACAAGCATACTCCTCTATTGTTATTCAAAAGAAAAACATTTACAACATATTGAAAAGAAATTTCATGGACAAGATTTGCTATGTTAGAGTTTGTCTAACCCGATTCCCGTCACTTATTGAAGAAATAAATATAGTAGTAAAATAAGGAGATCATACAACACAAGTTGAATCTATATAGAACTATTTTTCTTCTATTTGACTTTGATTAGAACAATAATTTTCAATCCTTGAATAGATGTAGTCGAAACTCCTCATGTATTATTCATTTTTCAACATTACCCGTGATTTTTTTCCGAAAAGAGTTTTCATATAAAATCTGTGTTTTTATTTTTCTTTTCTTATTACTTTGTGATCGTTCTACCACTTTTATCGACGTTTATTATAACATGTTATGTTAATTTTAGACCAAATATTTGTCAGCAATTTCTTATTTTTATATTATAAAAACTTTAATCCTTCATCCTCCTAACTAAAAATAAAAAAATGTTTGCAATTACGTGTAGACAGTGTATGTGTATGAAATCAACATATGCCGAAAGTAGGCTTACCAGAAAGAAAAGAAAAATGCTCCAAATGCCAACCAGGTTCGTTAAAGTAATTCAAAGTGAACAAAGTTGGCAATTTGGTGCAGGTTTGATTATGAATTTTATTCATAAACTTCATTAAAATTGAGACTTTAATTTGTTTATTCACATATTTTATGAAAATTGAGTTGTTGAATGGTTAGTAAACAAATGAAAGGGTTAGTTTTTACTAATTCTTTACATATAAATGTAAATTGTAGAATTGTTGATTTTCGAGTCAATAATTTAATAGTAAGGTTTAAGCGTAGGATTAAATTAGACTTATCAAAATACAAGAACCAACTTTTAACAAATTAAAACAAAAGAATTTAATTTCTCAATTTTCATAAAATAGAGAGATGAAATACAAAATTAGACTTAAAATAAGAAATAAGAATAACACCACAAGTGGTAGTATTTTACATTAATCAAAAGACATTTTAGAAGTTACATTTTCTTGTAACAAATATACACAAAGAGAGGGTAAATTGGCGTTTAAAAAAAATTAAAATAAGGAGTTCAAGAAAATTGACATAAAAGATTTAGAGTAGTTCAACTCCAATTACATACTTCTACTATCTTAACTTATTATCATTAAGAATTTCTTAAATTAACTAATTTGAAACTTTTGAAGGATAGGGTTTAACCTTTACAACATTAGGCAAGATAAAGTTACTTCCCTTAAGATTTTCTACTAAAAACCTTAAGTAATCTCACACAACTTAAGAAATACAAGTGAGAATGAATAAGCACCTCTAAAAGATAGATATACAATGATAAAACTCTTACGATTACAAAACAACAAGGTTGTTTACATGTGAAAATGAGAACAAGGTGAAATGATTAATTTTTTTTTCTTGATCTTGAAAAGCTTGTTTCCTATCTTCTTTTGAGCATTCTTGGGTTATATTTATATCCTCTCATTAATTTTTTTGATGTTTGGAATCGTTGAAGGGAATTTCTAACCGTTGAGAGCATTGAATTCGCGCATTTAATGCAATCTGCAAGTCCTTGTCTCGAGACATAAGAGAGTTGTCTCAACACGTAGAGGTAAAAATATGATCTTGAGAGCAGAGTGTCCCAAGACAATAAGACTAATGTCTCAAGACATTATAATATGTCTCAAGGCTTGGAGAGTTTTGCCTCGAGACCTTTCACCCTTGAAGCAAAACTTTAGCTTCAGTATTTTATGTCTCGAGACAAATCGAGACTTTTCTAAAATTATCTTGAGACTTTGCTCCCCTAAAATATTTTATGTTTCAAGACATATTACCCTATGTCTCGAGACTTTTCTGAAACTGTAGTATTTTGACTTAGAAACACTTTTAAAGTATTTGCGAATACTAAAAAAAATTTGTATAATGCATAAGTAGTTTAGAAATTTTATTTTTGAGTTTGTAACACTTGAAAAAAAATATATGATAAAAGTAATTTTTGCAAATTTAAATTTTTATATTTAAAAATAAAAGCTAATAATATTGTAGTGTAATCTAATAGAAACCTAACATATCTAGCATTGAGAAAGCTAATGAGAATTGGGAGGATTACAAGAGAAATATGACCAATACAAGAATTTTGAGAAAACAAAGTAAAATAAGCAACCCAAGTACAAATAAAATATATCACTCCTTTGAAAATAAAATATACAAAAGCATTTGGAATGATATAAATATCAGTTGAAAAATAATTCTAATATTTGGTATGTTAAATTTTATTTATTTTTCTTGAAAATTAATTTTTTTATTTTTGGGAATTATTTTTCCATAAATATGGTAACCTGATTCTCATAATAAAATATGAGAAAGTTACTTTCCCATTAGTTAGAAACTTTAAAAAAAAAAAGTAATAAGATAAAATTAACCATATTTTATATTAGTTTAGAGTATTAGCCTATTAATAAACCAAAAAAAAAAACAAACAAACAAACTATTGTCTCCTTCTCCCTGCTTGATTTTATTTAGTTTTTTTTCTTAATTTTACTTTTTATATGCATATTATATTTATTTTCTATTGTTTTTCTCTCTTTTCTTTTTGGTATATTAATAATTCAATTTTATTATAATCTTTATGAATATTTACGAGCAATAGGGAAAAAAATTAAAGTTTTGGTTTAGCTCATTGATTTATTTCAAAACAAGTTTATATATACTTATTTTATATATGCATTATTATATGGGTAAATATTTGGTGCACTTATAGTAAACTTTTTTTATTCCACAAGCAACCTTAAAAAAATTAACATGAGTCTCTTTTTTTAAAATATTTATTTTTTAAATATTTTACTATACCTCTATAGGACACTTGTCAACCCCTTAACCCTACATGTGAAGTCTAAAAACTTCAGTAAAAGTGTACCAAATATTTTCCCTTATTATATTTAAAAAATATATGCAAGACAAATTTGAAACAATTTTATTTTCAATTAAAATTATAAATTATAAAATAATTTAAAAACTATCAATTAAATTTTATTATTAAATACTTAATCTAAATATTTGTTAAGAATAAAGTTTATTATAAAAATTAAATACATGAATATTATATTTTATTTAATAAGGATAAATTCGTAAATTATTATTATTATATTTTAAAAAATATATATTTAATGAACCAAACGTGATAATATAATTTTTTTTATACCAAAAGTTGTAAAGTAACATTTTCAACAATCACATTCTATTAAAATCATAATATAGAAAAACACCAAATGCTACTAAGATGTATGACTCCTACTGCTCATCACTACCTTGAAATGTAACTTGATACATAATTAATATATATCAGAGTTGAGAAAAAAAATCAAAAACCTCAAAATAATTTAAATTATTAATAATCTTAAATTAAATATTTAATTACCAATAAAAAAATTTATGCTATTTTTGGTTAGAAAATTATTTATACATAAAATAAAAAATAATTAATACTAATTCAAACTTAAAATTAGAAACATCAAGAAAAACCCTTGTGAAAAATAAGAACTTTTTAAAATAGAAAATAAAAATTCATTTTTTTTTACCACAAACAAATCAAGTTAGTGGTTAAAAATTCCGAATGAAATCTATCAAAGATAGCATTAGTAGTACGGTTGAATTCATCGAAGCAATTTATGTTGAATTTAGTGTTTGCAAGCAATTACAGATAACTGCTGGGTACCCAAAAATAACAGATAATGGCATGTTTGATTTAAGAAACAAAAAGAACCTTTGAAGCAAAACCTGTGCTATATTCATGCATATCTTACAATGCATCTTCCCTCCTGCAGTAATTGGAGTAACAGTTTTTAAAACAAGTAACAGACTTTACCGCCTAACAACCTTAACGGCCACAACACTCACGTTCCTAACTGACACATGTCATAGACCCTAAACCTTCCGAAGGTAGCCAATGGCACAATGATATTCAGTTACAGGCTCCCCCCAATCTTATCAGGGAAATGAACAAGACAAACTTTCATCCCAACCCCATGTATTATTTTTGTATAACACATTTCAATAAAATATATGTAGATTAACCAAACTATGAATCTAAAAGAGAAGATTAAACAATTACTTTGTTGAACTTACTTTCTAGAAGTACAAAAAATGAAAAAATAAAACTGAAGCCTGACTGATGCGATATCTTCTAAAACAATGAATCTACAAGTTTTAACCCTGGTGAAAATTTTATACGAAAGGGGAACCCGTATGATTAAGTATATGAGATGTATAGAAAAGGGGAAAATTTTTCTAACTGTAACAGTTCAATCCCCAATCATAGGGCTGATATATAATCCTCAATTGATAATCAGCTATTATCCCCAGGAAAGCTTCTGCGTTTGTTGGCTCTAAGTAATTTGAGGCATGTTTCAATACCTCTATCTCATTCTGCCCAAAATCAACACTAAACCTGTTTATTAACAGCAAATAACACAAGTTGTTACCCGCAGAAGAAGTAAATTTATAAGGCAGTAAAATTTTCAAGCTTAATACCTATACAATAATTTATTGCTAGCCAATAAAGTGGTTTGCATTTGAATCATCCAACTTTTACTAATTATTCAAAACAATATCACTTCATAACAGCATGGCATCTTTCCTGTATTCTGTTTCTCTTAAGTGAAAATTATCAGTTCATGTATTTTATTATCATATGAAGGGAGGTTCTAATTTTCATCCCTATAAAGAATCTATCTTATTGTTATTCCCCGATGGGCATGGGTGTACAGTGTACTAAAGGCAACTGCAAAATTAATATTTGTTAGTGCAGCAATTTTAAACCAATGACTGCTCTGCTTTATAGCTATTAGCTAGTTGTCTTGAGTTCTGAACCTTAGGCGACCAAGACTTGCATAACTCTACAACTAAGAACTCCTGTAGGCTTATACAAGTCAAAATGAAAGCATCAATTTTTAGAAGCTCCCTTATGCCAATGAATTAGACTGCATGAACGTGTATGTTAATGTGGCTCTGTGCATATGGGTGTTACCATGAGTGTGCATCTCCGCATGAAGAAACTTTTAAAATCTAAATTTACCTACTGAACAGTAATGGCCTCTGGGAAGAAATACAAATTTGTGCAACAAAAACTCTTGAATTAACTTACCATTTGAGGAGCTTACTAGCATATGCAACCTTGCTACTCAAATCAACAGTAAGTCCACCAGATCTTATGAAAACCCGAGCTGCATCCATCAACTCTTTATCAATATTTCTGGAAGAGTAGCATTGAAGAGCAGGCCCAGATCGGGTACCACAAACAAGGGCAAAGTGAATTAGAGGCTCAGGATATGGTAGAGCCACCTGATAAAAGCATATAACACCGAATGACCTAAATTCAATTTCCACATGAGACATTCAAGGCTTTAGTTTAGTTATTTTACCAACATGGTCTCACCTGTAACCGTTTATCTCTGACACCAAATGGTTTCAAAAGACTGAATGGTGGCCTTTGATTGCACCTTAAAATGCCGTTATGAATAGACGAAAGCGAGTATGTGAACCCACCAACAACATACTTGAAGTCTCCTAACAGCTTCCTCCATTCCAATGAACCATTAGGATGACCCCACACTAAAATTGCATGGATGGCCATCATATTGTACAAGTTTATGAAGAAGGCAAGCTTCTCCTCCCTTGGCATGTCCTGGACATCTACTCTTTGGAGCTCTTGAATTATTCTTAAATACCTAAAATTATTCAGCCATTAACAACAAAAACTTAATAAGTAAAAAGAATCAAACAAAATTTTGAAGACAGTAGAGTGAGCAATATCATACAGTAGGAGGTGTCAAACCTTGCAAACTCTTCACTTCCATGAACACTTCTATAATCAACATGTCTTCCATCTTCTGATGCATAGGCTTCTAAAATGGCACAGAACAGAAACCTCAATCTTGATGCAATTTCAGTGATGGGCTTTGGCTTCAGTTCAATCATACCCCTTGGAGTGTTGTGACACTGAGTTGATACGACAGGATCATGGTCCAAGAACCGATACAAGTGGTTACTATCCTCCAATAGATTCTCACTATTATTAAGTGTCATCAAGAAAAAAAAAATTTATGAGAAGGATTGTCAACTGCTGAATAAAAGTTTTAATAAACTGGGAGGGTTTGGACTCACTCAAGAACATGTCGAAAGAAAAGTTCACTGGCAAGCTTTCTCCCAAATTCAACAGCCTGTTACACGATAAAAAGGAAAAGAGAGGGGGAAATAATGCTGATATAACCACTTCCAAGAATGTATAAATAGAGCAGGCATACAAAATCTGGAATTTTAAACTCAACTCAAAACTCTTAAGTAGTCTGATATGATCAGTCAAAAACTAAGAGAAACGAAATAAATAAATGGAAAATATTTGGTACACTATTAGTGGAGTTTTTGGACTCCACAAGTAGGATTAGAGGGTTAACAAGTGTCCTATAGGAGTATAGTAAAATATTAAGAAAAAAGACATGTGGCAATTTTTTAAGGCAGCTTATGGAATAAAAAGAGTACACTGCCAGAGTACCAAATATTAACCCCATAAATAAAATCTCCCAAAACCACTCATTTACAGCAAATAAACAAGAGAACGAGGAAAACAAGAAGAGCCATTATTGCAATATGTACAACTATTTTTCTGAGACTGTTTATCATAAGACATGAAAGTAAAGATAAAATTGCCATCTATAATGCACACACTTATTCATTATCTAGTTTTTCATCTGACCACTTGAAAGTTGAAAGGAAGGACGGAAAGAAAAGACATCAAGGGAACTTTCAGAAAATAAAATTTTCATACCATCCTTCATGAAAATTTTAATACGCAGCAAAAAAACGTTTCTTTGGCTTTACTCTGCATTCACCATAGGAAACCACTAAAATAGTGCTCTAATTCAGGAAATATTGGGTCCTAACACTCTGGAGAAAAACAACAATAGAAATAGAGGACAAATCCGTGAAGCAAACAGTTATCACCTGAAATTCACTATAATGGTCTGAGAGAACATAATAATCCAAACTAACCTCTTCCCTTTCCAGGTACTGATCTTCTGATAGGAAATCCACCGCTTCAGAACCGAGAAAACAATTAGTGAACCTGCGCATCTTGTAGAACCTATCCTTAACAACAATATATCTTTTAATTTTTTGGACAATTAGAGCTAGCTCATCGACAGGCCCTTTACAAGAAACATCATCTTCACCAGAAAGAGGTGATAAAGGAGCTTCAGTGGACGGTGCTTCAGTAATCAAAAAATCAATCTTCTCTGCAAGCTTGCCAGACATATCTAAGTGTATGAGTTCGCTCAAGCCTCCAATCAGTACTTCATTAAAGAAGACCTTAGGAACAGCACAAGATCCAGATAACTTCTCTAGCTCCAATTTTCTACTGGGATATAAATCAATGTTGATCTCAACATATCTAAGTCTTTTGTTGCGCAGAAACCACCTAACTTCTCTACAATCTTGGCATCCTAACCTTGTATATAACAAAACTTTTCCTTTTGTGACAACAGGAATAAGTGATCCTTCAGTGTCATCCTCCCCCTGTTCAGCTTTCCATCCTGCATCAGCTGTACATGACATCTTAATATAGTTTAGGGGATTCCAGGCAGATCTTTCTGCAGTTTGTTCCCCGATTTTAGAAGAACCTGGGGCACCCTGATAAACACGAACGGTGCCCATTTCAACATCATCTCTTTTAAAAGAAAGGTGATGCAAGACACTGGTCACTGCCACTGCACCCTTCTCCTTCACAAAATTTTTAAGCACCACTGCTTTCTCAGGCCACATATATCCCTCTTCCAGATTAAAACCCGAGGAACAAGTTGATGAATTTAGTTTGGACTCCATCCCAGGAACCTCCGTGCCATCAAAGACAGGTTCTGGCTCCTCAAAATGAACTGCTTTTGCAGTCTCATACATTTCTTCTAGTGCTTTAGAATATGATTCCCTATCCTTATCCATCTTGTCACATTTTTTAACATGTTTTTCCTTATCACCTAAATTGTCCTGAACAGCTCTAGATTCCAAGGCTTGATTCTGATCCCTGTCATCACCTGATCTGTCTTGTCCATTAACCTCATCTAACTTAATAACATTGTAATTACTGACATTCAGACTTCGTGTCTCCTCAGGTTTCCCCTGAACTTTCTGAATTCCATCAGTAATTTCCCCTAGTCTTTCATCAATCAGAGAAACTGTTGCATTCTTGCCACCAGAGTTGTCCTTTTCCATAATGTGAGCAGCACATAAATTTTGTCATCCAACTTGCTGAAGCAAGGCCCTTAAACTTTTAATTGCTTCTAGTACTTGTTAGACACAAGAATCAAGGATTTCATTGCAGATTCCTGCAGGGATTTTGCACATGACTTAGCCAAATTCAACAGAAGACCAACTCCATTTAGCCAAATTCAACAGAAGACCAACTCCATCAGTCCATTGGGGATAAAAGTTCAATAATAAGATCCCATACACAGTCAGATTTGAAAATAGATAACCATACCAAAACTGCTTGACAAACAATAAGTTCTCCCGATTTCACATTTTAGCAATTCAAAAAGTTGGAAAAAACAGAAAATGGTAAAACTGGAATAGTCTATCAAGAACATGCTACAAAAACCAACATCTGAAATTCGCGTCCATAGTGCCTATTGATTGAATTTCCTAGGCACACAAACTTTTTTGTATCATTCTGACACCAAATTTACAAATATAAGCAAACATATTTAATCAAATCTTAATTACAAAATACTCATGATAGAGAAATGATCTCTTGAGCATTAGTCGCAATCTAGCAAGAAAGTCAAGCCACGAAGCTTTAATTATCGACCATAGTCGAACGAGTAGCTCATCTTTAACACGATATGGTGCAAGTAAAGCGAGAATATGCCTATATAATACTACAATACTAAAAAAAACATTAAGGCTAAAGGGAAAAGGGAAAAAAAAAAAAAAAAAAAAAAAACTAGCAGACAAATGCATGCCATGTGAAAAATAAATTAAATTAAAGGCCAAACTGTTTCGTTTCAGTTGAGATAATTGAAAATCATATAACAAGAAGAATAAACCTTAAGCGCTTAACGCTTGATCACGTTTTCATTTCGTTATCAGACTACTTAGCTGTCCAGAAAATGAAAAAGCAAAATCAATAAACACTAGAAAATTACGAATTGATGAAAAGGAACTAGGTTTCGCAAGTTAATCGTATTGGAAACAACGAAAAACGAAGTGAGAGAGAAAGCTTACTGATCCGGAGAGAGTGACGAGAAAGAGTTGAGAATGGAAAAAGAAAAGGTCTGAAAAGAGTTGCATAATTCAAATGGAAATTGATTATGAGTTACGAATTTCCGTTGGGGGATTGCATTGAAATGAAATGAAAGGGTAGGAAATTGTTGGAAAGGAGGTGAGGACAGTTTTTTTTTTTTAGTCAAGCGGGAAGCGGGAGAAGCGGGAAATCCATTTTTTTCCATTTTCCTTTTATATTTTTATTATAAGATTACCACACATGCGCGTAATAAATGGGTAATTTACCAGAAAATATCTTTTTTTTATAAAAATTACAGAAAAAGATCTACTATTTAATTATTTACCGGAAATGGTCATTTTTTCCGAAAAGCGTCCATGTCGGTAGCGTTTTGAGAGGATACAAAGAGAAAACGCATCTCGAGGGGCGTTTTTACGCCACATCGCAGCAAATCGCGTCCTTGAGGGCGCACTTTGCTGATGTGGCAAAAACGCTCCGTCAGGGACGCTTTTTGCCCGCTTCCAACGGTCAAAAAAAAACTATAAAACCCCCATCCTTTTATTTTTTTTCACACAAAAGTCCTTCTCTCAATATTCTCTCAAATTTCTCTCAACTTTCTCTGAAATTCCTCTCAAATTTCTCTCAAAGTCCTTAAAGATCCTCTCAACTTTCACAATAGTCCTTTAATTTGAAATATTTTTTTTGTTAAATTTACAAAAAAGTCCTGTTCAAATTCCTTTAACTTTTTGCAATGGCCGGAGTTAATTCGTCTTGACAATAAACACATCTCCGTCGATCAAATGACAATGGTAAGTTATAATTTTAATTTTTCAATACTATTTAATATTTTTTAGGTTTATGCAAATTTAATTAATTTTTATTTTATAATTTTTTAAACAGTCTGTAGATCGGGTGTTACAATGCTATATTCGTAATATGTCTGGTCCGCCATCGCCGTTGATCGAGAATTACCTACGGGAAGCGGGTTTTTGGCACGTGGCCATGATAGGCCGGGGGTGCAAATTGGACCCGAAGCTAATCGATGCGTTGATAGAGAGGTGGAGACCGAGACGCACACTTTTCATCTTCCATGCGGAGAGTGTACTATCACCGGAAGACGTGCATTTGCAATTGGGATTGCCGGTGGATGGGTACGCTGTGATCCCGGGTCCGTGAATCTCGGTGATTGGGAGGCGTATGCTACGAGCTTTTTGGGTGCTATTCGGATAACATTTATGAAGGTCGGATCGAGATGGGCTGGTTACGAGACACATTCCCGGAGCCGGATAATGATTCGACCGAAATAGAAAGAATACGGTATGCTCGGGCATACATTCTTGAGATGATTGGAGGCTATCTGATGCCGGACTTGTCACGAAACCTCGTTCATCTGAGATGGCTGCTGAAACTCGTTGATTTTAGAGCAGCCGGTGAATTGAGTTGGGGGTCAACAATGCTAGCAAAATTGTATCGGGAGATGTGCGGGGCGACGCGGCCTAATAAAGTGAAAATCGGAGGTTTCCTATCATACTGCAATCATGGGCACGGTTTCGCTTTCCATTTTTACGTCCTCGAGTGGACCACCTATATACATTCCCACTCATAACGAGGTAAATTTAATATTAGATTTTACAATTATTACGTAGATTTAAAATATAATTGTATGCTAAAAATTTATTTAATTAGGTGGAACCATTCTAATGAGTTATGTTGGAATACCTACATCGCTTGAAGATATACGGCTTCTATTAGAGCAACGGTCGGAAGCAAAAGTAAGTATTAAATAAAATATATTTTCGTAATAAAATAGTCGTTTCGTATTTTGTATTTAGTATTTAGTATTTAGTATTTAGTATTTAGTATATAACTAATATTTTTATCATGTTAATATAGTTTGAATGGACACCATACGAGAACCCGTCAATTCGGGCAGTAATTCCGGAAGAGTTCTTTCAAAATCCGAACATTTGGCATGTGAAGGTGTCATTGGTCAACTATGCCACCATGGAGATGCACCAGTCAGATCGGGTTCTGCGTCAATTTGGATTCTGACAACCGATTCCCGTGGCACCTGAGGTGCTCGATGATGAGCACAAAGTCGACTTACGGATGTTGCATACGGATTGGCCAAGATTTTGGTCAGCGTATATCGAATTGTGGGAAAACTGGTATGATTATATACCTACTCGAGAACCGATTATCGTTCCTGAGTTAGCGTACGTGCCGGAATACATGCTATGGTTTAGGATCCATGGCAAGCCGTATTTATTGTCAGAAGAGGAGAGGCGACGGCAACTTCATGCACAAAAAGAACGACGGGGCCCTTTAAATCTAAGGAGAAGAGATGATAGGACGGGCCCATCAACGGCGCGACACAATCACCGGGCCCATCAACAGCGCCCACACGATCCACCGGGCCCAACACTTCACCGGACGACGACACCCACATCACGCCTTTTTAGGTTATGCAAAGCGTATCCTAGCCCTTATATGTATCCTAATCCTTATATGTTTCTTTCCCACCCAATGGCGGGTTGGAATGCATGGCCTTGCTCGAATCTGTTCTCGACTATCTCGATCCGGCCACCGATCTATAGGCCACCGTCGCATGAGGGATCGCACGAGGCGCCGTCGGGGAGCTCTTCTTTTTACCAATCTCCTTTGCCGTATGGGATTCAGACACCTCCGCCATGGATGATGCAAACACCTCTGCAGTCAACATTTTATCAAGGTGGGTCATCCTCCCAACACCCACAACCAGACCCCTTGCCGGAGGAACCAGAATCCTCGCCTGAGCAACCACAACCCCCGTCGGATGCTAGAACAAGAAGGAATCCAGCGCGTAACCGTCGACCACCCCCATGTGGCACTGATTCCGACCGGCACCAATATTGATTTTTTTAATATATTTGTATAAACTTTTTTTATATTGTTTCATTTATTTTTTATTGTAATTTATTTTTTTGTTTCATTTAATAAAATAAATGTTGTTTTTAATATTTCAATTGTAATTTAATTTTTATATTTTTTTAAAAATAAAAGTTATTTTTTATTTTTTATTGTAATTTTTATTTTTATTTTTTTTATAAAATAAAAGTTGTTTTTAATATCCTAATTGTAATTTAATTTTTATATTTTTTAAAAAATAAAAGTTATTAACTAAAAAGACTTTATTAAATGTCATATTAAAATTTAGTAAAAGAAATTTCTAATTATTGTTTATTTAAGAAAATTTTTAACAATTTACTTTATCAAAAGTCTGACAGAAACTGAGGGTTTCCATTTCTCAATAAAAGCACCATTTGCAAGTACAACAGTTGGCTCTTTTCTAATATATTTTTCAAGGTCCTTTATTTTTTTATTTTTTATAAAATAAAAGTTGTTTTTAATATCCTAATTGTGATTTAAATTTATTATTTTTAATAAAATAAAAGTTGTTTTTAATATCCTAATTATATTGGTTCAAGTAAGAACTAAATCGAAAATGTGAGAAAAGTTTTCCGGGATCAATAGTAAATATTCAAAATTTGACGGGTTAAAATGTATATATGAAAAAAACCTTGAAGGGCCAATGGTGTAAATATTTTAAGGGTGGACCGATCTAGAAACTAATAAGAAATGGATGAATTAGGACTAAATTGAATAAGTGAAAAGTATGAGGGGTTAATTTATAATTTTATCAAGATGGATGTTGATCCAATGTAGGAATTTTGAAGGATCGTAAGGGGAAAATTAATCATTTAGCAAGAAAGATAATTTTGAAGAATAATGATGATGGTGATATTTTAGATTAATTGAATAATTTTTTTCTTGTTTTGCAACTTAGTCCTTCTACAAAAGTTCACCATTTTCATCAAGAAATTAAAAGAATTTTCATAGCCACCAAGAGACAAAAATGATAAGGAGACTATCAACTATTCCGATTTGGACATGAGCGAGATGTATGGCCTGGGTTCCTACACTATCCGCATAACTTCCGTTGGTTGGCTGTTTCTCGGATATCCATATTGTTGCGTATTCTAGTCGAGTAAGGTCGACCCTTTGGTTTGCGACGCAGTTCTCTATTCGGTAACAACTTAAACGGAGCAAGCGATACAGAAGGCCACTTAAGTCCATCTGGGACTGGTGGGAATACGTGTCTCCACACGTTGTACATGTATTCTATTTTATACACTTTTTCGACATAGCTCATGGGATCCAGGCAGAGATTCTGACAAGCCGCAATTACATGAGCGCATGGATAACGAAGTGTGTCAAATATCCCACAGTCGCAGGTCCTATTTCTCAAGTGTACACGATATTGCCCGCCAACAATACCTTGGTTCGGTTTGTCAAACTCCGTCACACGAAACCATAGGTTGTCGCGATCGTGACACACTGTGTGCATGGTGTTAGCCCGTGCCTTCGCCTTGTTAATTTCTCGCAATACCTTCCCGCACCATATATGGTCTCCCTGTATTTGGCCTTTATAACTCGCTGCTCGCTTCTAAAATAGCGCCGCTAAACGAAAATATGTCTCTCGCACAACCGATGTTATCGGCAAATGACGTGTTCCTTTTAGAACAGAATTTATGCATTCAGCCAGGTTTGAGGTCATATGACCATATCGTAGGCCGCCGTCGTATGCTTGTGTCCACTGTTTAAAAGGTATGTTGCATAGGTAGTTTGCGCATTCTTCGTTAACTGAGCGCAAACTCGCTAACATCTCGTGAAAACAGTTCTTATTGATCTCGTACCCTGCCAATATAAGTTGATAGCGAATATATTACATACCACTCTTCAATTAAGAATAAATTGAATATTACAAACAAAATTATATTAATAGATATTACATACCCATGTTGGTCACTTGTTGTTGTTCACTAGTAGATCGATGTTGCCCGTGGTAGTTGGACGCAACATGCCTTAGGCAATATCGATGGTGTGTGCGATGCCATAGGCTTCCCTCTCGCTCTATTGCGGCTAGTATTCCAGGCCCCGATCCGATATAACGCATATATCAAAGGTTGAAGGCGGACATGCCTCCTTCACCTAGATAGAAAGAAATCCCGGTCATCACCGACTCCCCCGGTGTTATTGCAAACGCAATTGGAAGGATTCTCCCACTGCCATCCTGTGCCACAGCTAGCAATAGCCGATGCATATATCTACCATACATAAAGGTACCGTCAATTTGTACCAATGGCTTGCAGTATAGAAATACGTCTCGGCATTGCTTAAATGTCCAGAACAGACGCTTGAACACTTGGCATCCACGGAGCAATCTATCATTGTAGTACGCGGGTTCCGTTTCAAGGTCTGTTATGCTGCCTGGGACATATCTCTCCAGCACCTGACACCACTGCCACACTTCATTATATGAAGCGTCCCACCGACCATGCAACTTTTCCAGCGCCTTCTGCTTAGCTATCTAAGTCTTCCGGTAAGAGGGCGTGTACCCCAATTGGCTACGAATATTGGCAATTAAGGACGGCACTGAAGTCTTGGGATCCGCCTTCACCATCGGTCTTATTAAGTTAGCCAACATATCTGAATCCATCTTGGGATGATCTTGTGAAACACCTGTCAAGAAGTACATTAAATAATGCAACATTATGTAATATCAGTATTATTCAAAAACCTTGAACACCTAGTGATACTGTACCGACAAGACATGTATGTGGACCTTTGTACTTTTTAATCTCCCACAAGCCTGTCCTTTTCCTCAACGAGGCCATGATTTTCCATGAACATGTACTAGTCTTGCATCGCACACTTGGCCTCAGATTTATCGAGTTTGGATTTAACCACGTTGTAGTTAACCCCGTTCTTGATGCTATATTGTTTCAATGCACCAAGAAAACTATCCTTGTTGGAAAACTCTTTACCAACTTCTAATTCACCCGAATCCAACGACGAACTTGTACGGTCACGCCTTCTGTGTGGTAGTTCAGGAAATTCTAATGTATCGTCTTGAGATAGATCGACATTATGTATGTGGGCTGGAGGCGAGTACGCCCTGAATCGCGGATCTTCTTCTTCTTCATCTGAACCCCCTTCAACATCTTCAGGTATGGTTGGAACAGGCTCCAGTTCAGAAAATAATACAACTTCTGCACCATCGGGGCGTGGCTCTTGAGGTGGATCCACATCGAACTCATCATCTGACCCACCATCATCTGCAACGAACGAGGTCCCATTACCGGTGGATGTCATGGGAAGTACATTATCCCTTCTTAAACAACTTTTGTAACGTCCCCAATCATATGTGGATTGCCAGCTACTAGAAGTTGATGACGTTCCCCAATACGTATTTCTAGCATCGAACGTCGAAGGAAGGATATGCATATCCCATCCACCAATCGAGTGTCGTGCAGGGGTTGTGTTTTCCATACTACCACCAAACACGGGCGTTTCCGTATTCTACCTCCCACTAACAAAGTGTTGGCTTGGGGTCGTGTATTCCCCTCGAACAGCAGTAGATGTTGAAGTCGAAGGAAGATCACTTGGCGATGAAAATTGTACATATACCTCAAGATAGGGTGATCCACTGGCAAGATGAGTCTCCACCATTGCCTCCAAGCTCTGATGACCTTTGATGTCGAATGAGTCATATCTCACGGGATCAACCGAAGCACAAAATCTATACTTAATACACTGAACTTTTCATTGGTGTTGTTCCGAAGATTTTACGCCTAATTCTTTTGCGAAGTTCTGTCAAATCTATGTTCTGGTTAAAAACTAGTCACGTTGTGTTCTCCGATAAAAAAATAACACCATTTTCGGTGTCACAAACCTCACCATCATAGTAAATAACAACACTAATACGTTCACTCATATTCAGTTTCTATTTTACTTTTGCCTCAATTTCTATTATGTACCCTGAGAATGAAATTTGGCTCATTTATAGTCTAAGGACAATTAGGAACTACTGTAGCAAAAGAGCGTCCACGTGGGAGCTTTTTTCAGTACTCTTGCTGACAGTGCATCCTGCTTGAAGCGATTTTGGTCACTATGTGTTCAGAAACATCTTCTAAAAATTATTTTACCAGATACTATTGTAAAAAAAAAACAAATAATTTTTATGTTGTTGATATTTTTTTTTCCAAAACCCAAAACCCTAAAATTATTTTAATTAATTAACCCTAAACTCTAGTTCATTAATTTTTCCCTAAAACCCCTAAACCTTATGACCCTAAAAACCCTAAACCCTAGCCCTAAAACCCTAAAAACACATACCCTAACCCTAAAAATAACTGAAAATCCTATCGGGGGGAAAGGGCAAAAACACATCCCTAAGGGAGCGTTTTTGCCACATCAGCAAAGCGCGCCCTCAAGGACGCGATTTCTGCTGATATGGCAGAAAACGCTCCCTCGTGGACGCGCGTTTCTCTTTGTATCCCAAAACGCTACCGACGTGGACGCGCTTTCGGGGGAAATGGCCCTTTCCGGTAAATAATTAAATAGTAGGTCATTTTCCATAATTTTTTTGCAAAAAAAAGGGTATTTTATGGTAATTTGCCCTAATAAATCGAAGAATATATATAAAAAGATTTAGGTAAAATTACCATAGAGGCCCATATACTAAGAGTTAGATTGTATTTTGCCACTCTACTTAAAAAATGAGCAAATTAGTCCTGTACATTAGATCAAAGAGCAAATTGGTCCCTTTTTTTTTAAAAATGTTATCCATTTGTATTAGTAAAAACTAGCGTGGTTGATAAAATAACCAGAAAGTGACACATGATGTGCCACATTTATCTCATGCTGACGTATAGAGATCAATTTTTAACCGTAGAAATAGATGTAATCTTTAATAGAAAGACTAGTTTGCTCTTTAATCTAACATACATAGATTATTGTACCCATTTTTTCTAGTTAAAGGTATAAAATACAATACAGTTCCTAGTACAAGTGTCTTCATGATGTTCTTGCATAAAAAAAGGTAAATGAAGTTTTAATTGAATCTTGATGTCTTAAGTTCAAATTTCATAATTTGTGGATTTATAATTTTTTAAATAATTTCTATTTAAAATTTTTAAAAAATTAAAATACTCTAATAATGATATTTATTACTGTCAAAACCATTTTTTTGTTTGGAAAACGGGGTCGACTTTTAAAACAAAAATGGAGTCGCCACCAATCTTTTTTGAGGTGTGATCGGGTCACCTTGAGATTGATCGTTAAAACATTTTGATTTATTAAAACGATAATTATGGCCTACGAAATTTGAGAAAATAGGTTCGGGAGTCGGTTATGTACGAGGAAGGATTAGCACCCTCGTAACGCCCAAAATTGGTATCGAATTGATTAATTAATGTCTTAATGTCGAAGATTTGAAAAGATTTTAAAATACGATCCTTTTTGTTAAAAAATTGAATAAATTAAACCAGATGCTGAGACCCGCTTGTTTCGAAGGAATAAAATATCATACCCAGTGAGTTAGGATACGATATTTCGAATCCTCAAAACTAAGCTTGTCTTTTGCCATTTAAAACTCATACATTTAAAATTAAGAAGGATATTCGGTTATTTGGGTCAAATGAAAAATCGGAACCCAGTAAGTTAGGGCATAATTTCTCAAAATTCCGAATATAGAATATTGTCTTTGTTTTTGGAAATCCTTACCTCTAGATAACAAAATGTCACATCCAGTAAGTTAGGACACGACACTTTTGAATTCCCGAGAATAAGTATTTTATTTAACTTAGAAGTTTCGATTTTAAAAATAATTGGTTCTTTGGACTCGATGAGAAAAATCGAAACCCAGTAAGTTAGGGCACGATTTCTTTCAAATCTTAGAACACGAAGTAATTGCTTATTTCAAAAATCGGATAAAACTAGGGGTGAGCAAAATCCGATTCGATTCGAAAAACTTGAAAAAATTTTCAAATTTTGAATTAAATAGTTCGAGTTATTTGAGTTAATCAAGTTATTTGGATCAACTCGAATAAAAAATTAAGTTTTTCAATTTAACTCGAATATGAATTACACAATTCGAGTAATCCGAAAATCCGAATAAGAAAAGGCAAAACTAAACCATTTTGATAAATGTTTACATTTTCTAAAGTTAAAAGTCAAAACCATTAATTTAAAGGCAAAACTACGTTGTTTTGATAAATGTTTACTCATTAAGTTAAAAGGTAAAAACATTATATTGTTTATGTAGTTAAATAATTTTATACTTTGTTTACTAGTTAAATAATCGGTTCATGTAAACGCAACATTGAGTATAAATAATAGGATTCATTAACTTAACTCGACTTGACTCGAAATTTTTTGACTCGATTCGATCCGATTCAAAAAAAATTCAAATTGAGTTCGGTTGCTAAAATAGGATTCGTCAACTCGACTAACTCGAAATTTTTTGACTCGATTCGACTCGACTCGATCGAATACTCACCCCTAGATAAAACGTGATATGATTTTATAATAAAATGTAAAATGAATTACAATGCTAATTTGTATAACAAAATAATGATGATGGCAATAAAATATAAATAACAATAATGAAGGTAAAAATAAAATACAATAGAATAAAAGCTAAAGTGAACAATCTACATAAAATAATAGGTAAAAAAAAAAGTAAATAAATAAACAAATATAAAAATAACAAAGATAAAAGCAAATAGTAAAATAATAATAAAAAACTATATACAATAGTTTGAAGATAATAAAATAATAATAGTAACAAAAATACAATAATAATAATAAAATATGTTAATAAACAAATAATATTAGTAAAAATAAATAAATAATATTAGCAATAATAATATCAAAAATAATAATGATAGTAGTAATATAAAAAATAAGAATAATAATACTAATTCATATAATAATATTTACAATAATATTAAAAATAATCAATAATATTAATAATAATAGAAATAACAATATTAAAATAATGACAAAATAATAAAAATAATAAAAGAAAATAAAAAAAAGGACTACATTAAACTTAAAACAAACACTTGGGGCGAATCTAAAAAAAGAAAAGAAAAGAAAGGGACCTATCCGAACGCGCAATAACATGGAGGGACTAAAGGGGAAAATATCCCCTCCCTCCAAAACGCTGCGCTTTGTACAGGACTAAATTGAAATAGAATAAAAATTATAGGGCAAAACTGAAAATGAAAATAAGCTATATTAAAGAGACAGAAAACTCGGAGGGACCAAAGGCGCAATAAGACCATTGCTTAAAAAACACGCGGATCTCCCTGGCATTCGGGTCGGGTAATCGGGTCATAAGCCTTAAACGACGCCGTTTTGGTGTAAAAGCACCCAGGATAAAACGACATCGTTTTACATACTATATATAAGCCAAAAAAAAAAACCATTCCTCTCTCATTCTTCAAAAAAACACAGAGAGAACTCTCTCTTCTCTCCCTCGCCCCAGCGATTTCCGGCCTCATTCCGGCGGAACTCCGGCGCCGATCGCTGCCGTCGGCGCCGCCGTACACGGCGACCGGATGTTCAAAACAGGTAGTTTTTCCTTTTTTTTTCTTTTTTAATAAATTTTAAAACCTTCGTATATTAGAAAAAGAAAAAGAAGCCTTTTGAAAATGAAAGAGCAGATTCGAAAAATAAAAAAAAGAAAAAATAGAAAGATGGAAATGAAACCTTTTTCGTTTTTCTTTGTATTGATTCTGTTTGTATTCGTATTGATTCCGTGTAAAAAAAAGGTCCATTTTACATTGTTTATATGCGGCTTTTATAGCCTTTTTACAATCGGCCTTCCCCTATTTGTAGGTATGTAGGAGAGGCGTGATGGAGAAGGGCAGGCTACATGGGCGTGGCGGACAGTGGAGGGGCGCACAATGCGGAGAAGCAAGGCGTGCGGCGTTGGGGAACCTTAGGGTTTGACCTTCTTGTTTTGGGTTTAGGGGTTTGTTGGGCTAGGTCTAGGTTTGGGCTTCGTTTAGGGCTTAATTAATTTTTTTTTTTGTCTTGGGTTGTAATGGGGCTATTGGGCTTTGGGTTAGGTTTTGGTTGGGTTAGTGTTAGTTTGGTGGGTCTGGGTCGAAATTGGGTCACACAGCTGCCACTCTTTGCTTGTTGTCGTGTAACGGGAACGAAGCAAAGACTTACTAAGGCCAATTTTGCCCGGTCTTGCCAAGTCTTGACTTCTTGGCGCTTCTTCTCTTCCAGTAGCCTCGCTCTAACTCACTACATCTTCAGGGGTATAGAAATTGTTGCCTCAAAACGCTCTATTACTGCTTCATTGAGATAAGATTCGTTTAGATTTGATCTGCTCCACTACTGCTTAGGGAGATAAGATCTGTTATCTTCAGTCTGCTCCATTGTCGGTACATGGAGATAAGACTTGTAATTTCAGCCTGCTCCCTTGCTATCTTAGGAAGATAAGGCTAGCGGCCTAAATCTGCTCCAGTTTCGATACATGGAGATAAGATTCGCCAACTTCGATCTGCCCCACTGCTATCTCGAGGAGACAAGATCTACAATCTTCAGTCTGTTCCATTGTCGATACTTGGATATAAGACTTGTAATTTCAGCCTGCTCCCTTGCTATCTTAGGAAGATAAGGCTAGTGGCTTAAATCTGCTCCATTGCCGATACATGGAGATAAGATTCACCAACTTCGATCTGCCCCACTGCTATCTCGAGGAGACAAGTTCTACAATCTTCAGTCTGCTCCATTGCCGATACATTGAGATAAGACTTGTAATTTCAGCCTGCTCCCTTGCTATATCAAGAAGATAAGGCTAGTGGTTTAAATCTGATCCATTGCCGATACATGGAGATAAGATTCACCGTCTTCGATCTGCCCCACTGCTATCTCGAGGAGACAAGATCTACAATCTTCAGTTTGCTCCATTACCGATACATGGAGATAAGACTTGTAATTTCAGCCTGCTCCCTTGCTATCTCAAGAAGATAAGGCTAGTGACTTAAATCTGCTCCATTACCGATATATGGAGATAGGATTTGCCAGAATTTAATCAATCTTGCCACATCGTCCTCTGGGGAATCTACCTGTAGAATTGATTTCATGGAGTCTATGCTTATGCCAAATGATTAGGATGTCATGATCGGAAAATGCTCCTAACCATATGTATTATGAATGTTATACGAATGAATACAAAATGTCATGAGAACGATCTATTTTTTAACATTTGGGCTGTCATTGCTCGCCGTTTGTTAAGGTGATATCCCTGACGTATGTCTTCTTTTTCAGCTGACATTTTCAACAGAGAATATGAAGATGTAGTCATTGCTTAGACCCTTATCTCTCAAGTGTTCCCAGCCCTTTAAGCTTGGTGAGTTCTAAATAATTGTCCTGTTTCAGATTCTTGCATTATTTAGAGACTTTCAGAGTAATATGCAAAACTTCTTTTGTTAAAGCATTATTAGTTCATTAATCATTATTTCAATATGAAATGCTTGAAAAAGATTATAGAGATGAATAAAACTGAAATTTATTCGGGACAAAATCCGTAAAGAATGGATTGAGCAAGGGAAGCAAATTTTACTAAGGTACAAAAATGAGTAAAGGTGAAATTGGTGCCCCAGATATCACAGCCTGAGCTTCTCTGTACGAACTTCTTGAAGACCATTCTGAGTTCAACATGTGTCTAGGAGATCTGTAGTACTTTGTCAATGCCCCTAAGATGTAGCATATCTCCTCATTGTTAACTCAGGTATAAGATGGCTAGCGCATGCCCTATTTCTCATCAAAAATTTGAATTGCCCTGTACGGGTTTTCAATTCAAAGCTCATTGGTCTCAAAGTGCCCTTTACGGGTTTTCACCTTGGCCTCTCTATTTTTTTTTGAAATCAAGACGCTCTTTGCGGGTTTTCGCCTCGGCCCATTTTCCTTCTTAAGCGAAGTACTTCTTGACTGAGTCCGCATTAACTGGGTTTGGCTGACTCTTACCGTCCATCTCGGCTAATACCAATGCTCCTCCAGAAAAGGCCATTCTTACAACATAAGGTCCCTCCCAATTAGGCATCCACTTTCCTCTGAAGTCCTTTTGCATAGGAAAGATCTTTTTCAATACCAAGTCTCCCTCACGGAATACTCTGGGGTGGACCTTTTTGTTGTAAGCTCGCATCATTCGCTTCTGGTACATTTGACCATGACGGATGGATTTTAACCTTTTTTCCTCAATTAGATTCAGTTGATCATACCGATATTGGATCCATTCCGCTTTATCTAGCTTTAACTCTGAAAAAACCCGGAGAGAAGGAATTTCAACTTCAATGGGCAAAACTGCCTCTATCCCATAAACCAATGAGAAAGGTGTTGTCCCGGTAGAAGTTCTAACAGATGTTCGATAGGCATAGAGGGCAAATGGTAACTTTTCATGCCAATCTTTGTAGGTCTCATTCATTTTCCCCACAATTTTCTTGATATTTTTATTAGCTGCCTCAACTGCACCATTCATTTTCGGGCGATATGGCGACGAGTTGTGGTGCTTAATTTTGAACTGACTGCAGACCTCCACTATCACGCTATTGTTCAAGTTCAACGCATTGTCAGATACGATCCTTTCCGGCATACCATAGCGACATATGATCTCCCTTTTTAAAAACTTGCTAACTACCGTCTTCGTGACATTGGCATATGAAGCTGCCTCTACCCATTTGGTGAAGTAATCGATGACCATAAAAATGAATCGATGTCCATTAGAAGCCTTCGGCAAAATTAGCCCAATGACGTCCATGCCCCACATTGAGAAAGGCCATGGAGAAATCATAACATGAAGAGGTGAAGGAGGCACATGGATCTTGTCTCCATAAATTTGGCACTTATGGCACTTCTTGGCGTAACGGATGCAATCTTCTTCCATCGTGGAACAGTAATACCCGAATCTCATAATTTGCCTGGCCATTGTAAACTCATTGGCATGCGTCCCGCAGACACCTTCATGGACTTCTTCTAGATTTTCTTAACCTCAACAGCATCAACGCATCTTAACAGCACCTGATCTTTCCTCTTTTTATACAGGATCTCTCCGTCTAAGACATAGTTATTGGCCAGTCTTCTCAATGTTCTCCTATCATTTTCAGTTGCTTGATCGGGGTATTCACGGCTCTTCACATATCATAGAATATCATGATACCAAGGATGATCATCTCTCTCCTCCTCTTCGTCGATATTGCAGCAGTGAGCCAGAGCCTCACAAATACTCATTTGGATAGGCTTCATACATTTCTGTTCATTTACTCTGATTATAGAAGCTAATGTGGCCAAGGCGTCAGCCATCTGGTTTTCATTATGCGGGAGATAAAAGAATGTGATATTATCAAACTTCTCAATTAACTCCAAAACTAACTTTTGATAATTGATCAATTTGGGATATCTCGTTTCCCATTCACCTTTGAGCTGATAGATCACCAATGCAGAATCTCCATATACCTCTAGCACCTTGATTTTGCGGTCTATGGCTGCTCGAATCCCCATGATACATGCTTCGTATTCTGCCATATTGTTTGTGCAGTCAAAATCCAACTTGCAAGTGAATGGATAATGATCTCCACTCGGGGATATCAGGACTTCCCCAACTCCATTACTAACGGCATTTGACGCTCCGTCGAAGTTAAATTTCCAAGGATGATCTTCTAGGGTATCTTCCTCAGTAGCCGCCATAAATATTATATCTTCATTAAAAAAATCAAAGTTCAAGGGCTCGTAATCGTCTAGAGCTCTGCTGGCTAGAAAATCTGTTATTGCACTCCCCTTCATAGCCTTCTGGTTCACAAAGACTATGTCAAATTCGGAGAGCAAAATTTTACATCAGGCCATTCTTCCATTTAGAGCAGTTGACTCCATCATGTACTTAAGAGGGTCTAGTTTCGAGATTAACCAAGTCGTATGGTACAACATATACTGCCTCAACCTCTGAGTTGTACTGCCTCAACATAATTTCTCAATTGGTGAGTATCTCATTTCACACTAAGTAAATTTCTTACTGAGGTAATATATCACCTTTTCTTTCTTTCCTGTCTCATCGTGTTGGCCGAGCACACATCCCATTGAATTATCGAATACCGTCAAATACAGAATCAATGGTTTATCAGGACTGGGTGGCATTAGTAATGGAGTATTAGACAAGTATTGTTTAATTCTGTCAAAAGCCTTTTGGCATTCATCGTCCCAAATGCCTGGATTGTGTTTCTTAAGAAGACAAAATATGGGGTCACATTTCTCAGTCAATTGCGAAATGAACCGGGCAATATAATTTAGTCTTCCTAGAAAACCTCAAATTTCCTTTTGAGTGCGCGGCAAAGGTAATTCTTGTACAACCTTGACTTTATCCGGGTCGACCTCAATTCCCTTTTCACTGACTACGAAACCAATCAGTTTTCCTGACCTAGCCCCGAAAGTACACTTGGTTGAATTAAACTTTAGCTGAAATTTCCTCAACCTCAAGAACAGTTTCCTCAAAACCTGTACATGCTCCTTTTCCGTTCGGGATTTCACGATCATGTCATCGACGTAGACCTCGATCTTCTTGTGCATCATGTCGTGAAACAAGGTTACCATGGCTCTTTGGTATGTTGCTCCCGCATTCTTTAACCCGAATGACATCACCTTGTAACAAAACGTTCCCCATAAGGTTATGAATGTGGTCTTTTCCATGTCTTCAGGATGCATTTTGATCTGATTATATCCAGAAAACCCATCCATAAAAGAGAACAATGAGTAGCCTGCTGTATTATCCACTAGGGTGTCAATGTTAGGCAATGGGAAATTTTCCTTTGAGCTAGCCTTGTTTAGATCTCTACAATCTACACACATCCGCACTTTTCCATCCTTCTTAGGGACGGGGACGACGTTGGCTACCCATTCTGAGTAGTTAACCACCTGTAAGAACCTAGCATCAAATTGCTTCTTGACCTCTTCTCTTATTTTTACTACAACAACAGGTCTCATCCTTCGGAGCTTCTGTTGAACCGGCTTGCATTCTTCTTTTATGGGGACACGATGTACATCAATATCGACGCTCAACCCAGGTATGTCTTGATATGACCATGCGAAGACATCTTTGAACTCCTGCAGAAGTTTAAAGAGATCCTGCCTTGTTTCCTCATTTATGCGAGTGCCAATTTTCACCTCTTTCCTCTCTTCCAAAATCATATTCTCAATTGTCTCTTTGTGAGGTAGAATCAGCTTCTCTTCTCGCTCTACCATCCTTAACAAATCCGGGTATAAACTACAATCTCTGTCATCTGTAAGATCCTGAGATCCCTCTAAGCACATGTCTCGTTCACAAGGGAGTTCTGGGTCCATAGCAGCGTTGCTCATGACATCGATATCTGGGGATCTATTGTAGGTACGAAAGAATACCCCAAAAAAAAAACCAATGAATCTAAGAATAACTTATTTGTATGGTATGATTATGAATGGAATGAAAAGGAATAAAAGAATAATTGCTCGATGCATTTTTTATTGAAATAAAATCGTTTTGAACATGAGCCTATTTCACAGCAGATTCTTATTGTTCTTAGGCTAGAAAACAATAAGCATGTTTTGAACATTACTCTGTATTTGCTCTAAAAACCACAGTAAGTTCTTCTACAGTCCAGTTGTTCAGAACACTTCCAGGCTCATAGGGGCGAATGCCCGCTAAGTTTCCTTCCTTCAATCCCTCTTCAAATACGGCGTTGATGCTCAAAGTTCTCATTATATCTTCAGCCATTCCTTCTCTTGTCATCCCCGGTTCAGGATGGATAATTACTCTCGATACGAATGTATTAGATATATGGGGAAAAGTCATTGATCCCCATTTGACCTCAGCTCCACTCAATCGTGCCCTTCGTCTCTCTTGCTTCCTCTCCAGTTCTTCCTTCCTCTGTTTGGCGTCTGGCCTATGCCCCAAGCCAAAATAATCGCGCTTGTCAACCAAACCCGGTACTTCGACCCGTCCATGGAGGTATTTTCCAAGTCCTCTTCCAGGCAATGCTCCTTTTCCCACTGTCAGCTGTAGGCCCATCTTTGTTGCTTTAGAGATTTTGGGCACCGGGATCTTGCTTCCCTCGGTGATAAAAGTGGCATTCACAAACTCTAATGACCGAAAAGAACATTCAATTGCTTCACTATCACTCTCTACGTATGGCGCATCACTGGCAACGGATGCGGTAATGTCCTCTTCCGCGTTTATCATTATTAGTCGGCCTTCCGTCACCAACTTTAACTTCTGATGCAATGATGATGGTACTGCCACTGCCGAATGAATCCACGGCCTCCCCAACAGACAATTATAGGAAGGCTTAATGCCCATCACTAGGAAGTCTACCTCGTATGTATTTGGCCCAATCAGAAGAGGTATCTCTATCCTTCCCATTACTTTCCTTTCGGTACCATCAAATGCTCACACTACATTTTGGCATATTTTCTTATGAGAACTGTCTACAGGCAATCTGTTCAACGTGGACAGAGGTAAGACGTTCAATGCCGAACCATTGTTGATTAGTACCCCCGGTAATGTATACCCTTTACAGCGGGTGGTGATGTGCAAAGCTTTGGTGGATCCTATGCCCCCTGGCGATATTTCATCGTCATTGAAAGAGATGAAGTTGTCGGCACTTATGTTGCTAACAAGGCGGTCTAGCTTGTTTACCGAAATGTCATCAGAGACATAGGTTTCGTTCAACACCTTCATTAGCGCACTACGGTGCACCTTCGAGTTTAAGAGTAAAGCAAGTACCGATATGCGTGCCGATTGCTTGTGTAATTGTTCTACAACACTATACTCACTGTGTTTTAGGAACTTCAAAAACTCTTTAGCTTCATTTTCCATTACTGGTTCATTAACCAATGGTTCTGACCTCTCCTCTCCTTGTCTGGTCATAAAGGATTTTATGGGTTCGGCTTCTATGTTTGGCGTGCTGGCCTAACTCTCCTTTCCCGAAACTGTCACACTGCAGTTATAATCCCAAGGCACCCTCTTGCTATCCTTATAAGAAAAATCCACGGGTTTCTGAATTACAACTCTAGGTGCCACTCTCACTCCTGCTTCATCGATTCTCGGTCGTGTGATGATCACCACTGGGTGATTGACCTCAAAGACCTTCTCTACTGACCCTCCTTCTGCGATGCACACGTCTTCTCCTTCAGTAGAGTCAAACAACTCCAGCTCTTTGTTATCCATTAACCCTTACACTAGGGCCCTGAATTCGCTACATCGCTGGATCTCATGGTCCTCCTTATTGTGGAACTCACAGTAGTTCCTCACATCTTGGGATTTGCTCCCCAACCCTTGCGGGGCTAACCCTCTTTCCTACATTTCCTTCCAAACCTCCTTCAATGGGGTTTCTACTTCAGTAACATTCAGTTTGATTCTCCTCCTCATATTCTCGACTATCATGTTTACCCCTTTATCAGTATGACTGGGTAACGAATTTCCCACACCAGGTGCGTCGTCGAACTTTACAACACCCGCTTTAATAAGCCTTTCGACTAACCTTTTGAATGAGGTGCAGTTTTCTATCGAGTGTCTTGTGATTCCCGCATGGTATTCACACTGAGCCTTTGCGTCATACCACTTAGGATATGGGGGTTGCAATGGTTTCAAGTAGAAAGGGGCTACAACATTTGCATCGAACAAACTTTTATACAACTCCCTATACGTCATTGGTATGGGAGTAAACTGGAACTTCTCTGTATTCTGCTTCGTGTTGGGCTCCTGCCTCCGTGATGCCTGCTAGCCCGTGGCTACCGCTCTCGGTTGATTGACAGTGATGGGTTTTGAATAACCCGAACTCACATTACTTACTTCATTTTCTCTTTTCTTCGGAGCTGATCTTCTCGTGTTTTCTCCAGCCTCTATTTTTCCACACCTTATCTCATTCTCTATCATTTCACCAGACATCACTATGTCCGCGACCCTCTTAGTTGCGCTCCCCAACATATGATTGATAAAAGGTGCTTTTAAGGTATTAATGAAGAGCATGGTTGTTTCTTTTTCCAGCAGTGGCGGTTGGACTTGTGTAGCGACTTCCCTCCACCTCTGGGCATATTTCCTGAAACTTTCGCCCGACTTTTTCTCCATGTTCTGTAATGTGATCCTGTCAGGCGCTATATCTGTCATATGGCTATAATACTTCATGAAGACCTGTGCTAAGTCATTCTATGATTTAACTTGGGTACGACTCAACTGATTGTACCATTTGGCCGCAGCCCCAATCAAACTATCCTGGAAACAGTGAATCAACAACTGGTCGTTGCTGACATGTCCCGTCATTCTCCGACAGAACATTGTAATATGGGCCACAGGGCAGCTGGTCCCGTTGTATTTTTCGAACTCTGGCATCTTGAACTTTGGAGGGAGTATCAGATCTGGGACCAGACTCAACTCCTTAGCATCCACTTCGCATCGGTAATCAGCGCTTTTCAGTACTTTGAACTTGATATGTCTAAAACTAACTATGAACACAATAAAGGCAAGCGCACCTATCGTTTAATAGTATAGTTATGGTAAGACCGGTAATATCGTATCCACAAGGACCAAGAGTACTAGTAATTACTATCCTTTTATTATCTAGCCTAAGAATTGGAGTGATTTCTTTTTAAACTAAAACTAATTAATTAAAACACGACAAAGAATAAATTAGGAAAATACTTTTAGACAACTTATGTGATGGAGACAATACCTAAGGAAGAATCCACCTAGACTTCACTTATTACTTTTGACTCATACGATTTATTCACTTGACTTAATCCGTAGAAATCCCTGATTTATGTTAATATCTCTCTCGAGACTAAAAACAACTGACCCTAGGTTGATTAATTGAAATATCTTTCAAATTAAAACCCCTATTGTCGTATTAACTCGATCTATGGATTCCCTTATTAGATTTGACTCTAATCAAATGATTTTCGCCGCCTATCTCTAGGGTTGCAATCAACTCCGCTTAATTGTGTTGATCTACTCTTAAACAGGGACTTTTGCTCCACTAAATAAGTACATTCGACTTGGATCAATAACCTGAATTATCAAAACAAGAATAAGAACTCACAATTAAGAATAAGAATAAGTATTTATCTTATAAATCAAATAGTAATAAGATTCGTCTTAGGTTTCATCCCTTTAGGTATCTAAGGGATTTAGTTCATACTGATAGAGGGAAACATCATAGAATAAGGAAAACAACAAAACATAAGAAAACCCAAAAACTTCTAAAGAACTTGATGGGAGATCTTGGTCTTGATGGAGATCCTCCTTCCGAAATTGCTCCGATGGGTGTCTTGAGTATTTTCTGTGTTCTATTCAGCGTCGTCCTTTAGGTCACCCCCTAGGGTGTTTATATAGGCTTTGGAACGTCTTTCTTTGCCCACAAATAACCTTTTCTGGATAGGATTAGTCTTTGATATGGCAGGGACACGTCAGTGTGACACGCCCGTATTCGATAGCCTTAGGCCGTGCTCACTCCTACTCATAACACACGACCATGTCCAATGGCCCAGGCCGTGTTGAATTCTAAGATAGGCCCATTTTGTCCCTTTTTGGCCCGTTTCTCGTTCTTTTCGACTCCCTAAGCTCTCTTGAGTGTAAAACATGAAATTAAAGGATTAGGAGCATCAAATTCATCAAATCTAATGAGAATTCATCCAAAAATAAGCTAAGCATGGGGTTGAAATATGTATAAATTAAGGTTTATCAAATATCCCCACACTTAAGCATTTGCTTGTCCTCAAGCAAAATCCCCAACTCACAATAAGAAGTAACTTCTTTAATTCATAACTTTCATCAATAATGTCTCATCATAATTCACAGATAATTCATACATTGATAATTTAACTAGAAGAATCCTAGAGATTCAAACGATCTAAGTCATAGATTTTTATAGAATGAAAACATAGGTGTTTCCCCTTACTTAAATAATTACCTTTGATTCAAAAATCGACAAGACTTGACATCCTCACTAAAGATTCACTCAAATCACTCAAAGTGTTTAAGGTTCAAAAATTAAGCACTCAAAAGTCAAACATGAAAAGTTATTACCATAGGCTTGCATGAAAATCAAATCTCTACCACTATAAAATGAGATGATACACAAATCAAAAGGTCTTTAAAGGGTTGTAATGGGGCTTGGGTTAAAGGTGTGGATAAAGGCTGAAGGAGGAGGTTAAAATCGAGATCGAATTGACAATTTACCTAACTAGAAAAATAAATTAATACTGAATAATTACATTGATTGAAACCTTATTACTGATAACACGAACTTCTTCTAAAGATGTGAGTTTAAGCTCATAACACTTATAATGAATAATTTTTTTTTTTTAAGAATAAGAACAAGTATTTATAATAATAAGAGATTTAACAACTGAAATAAAGAAAATAGTTAGGCAGCTGATCAAATCAAATCTCGACATAATGGAAGTCAAAGTAGGGGAAGTAAAAAATTGGTTTTGGGTTAATATTAATGGGTGAGTCAAGAAAACGGTTTATTAGGCTAAAAAAGGTTCACTATGGGTTAATTATGAGGGTAGGATTTTTAGTGGAATAAGTGGGTTAAAACCTAGGTGCCTTTATCATCTCAGTATGTCAAATCAACAGTGTGGTTTCGACATGTATAATCGAAGCAAGTTCTAGAATAACAAATCAATGTTAACACACTCATAATCAAAAAAGTGAGCAAGAAAAATATATGCTCTAAAAGTCTCAAAATCTCACACAAATTATGGTTTTTTATGTCAACCTTGCAAATTTCAAACTTCAAAGTAATATTTAAATTTAGGGAAACGATCTAACAAAATTTTAATTCTGAAAATAGACTTATCATGCTTGATTCTCTAATATCTTAAAGTTTAAACCATCAATGCACAATTACCTGTGACTTAATCCAAAACATATAAATGAAAATCATAAATCAATAGAAGTTTCATTCTAATAGTAATATGAGAAAATTACTTAAGAACAAGGCATAATTCAGTATTGTTGACACCTCCCCACACTTAAGATGTACATTGTCCTTAATGTACAAAGATAAGTAATGACAAAGTAGTAAGAAAATCATAAGATAGGGAAAGAAGTGAAACTTCCTGAATTTTGGATGGAGTCAAAGAAAAAAAACGGTGTAAAGGTGGGCAGGGCTAGTGGATACTCCAGTGGTGGTGGGGTCGTTCCGTAATAGCCCGTTGAACCTAAATTAAAGAAATCAAAATATAATAATATAAACTAAAGACAAGAAAGGTAAACGGAAAGAATTTAAAAATGAAAATAAAAGAAAAAGAAAAAAATAAATGGACTCAAAGGTCCTTGTCTTGTCGAATTAATGAAGCGAACGGCATGAACTTATGTAGAGTGGTTACGCACGGGGAGACTATGCCAAGATCCTTTCGCTTTTTTGACATGGGGATGGTGGCTTTGGTCTTGCCTGTAGTATTAGTCATTGTGTATGATGGCCAGGATGGTGGTGGTGTAAAGGAGGAAAAAGGGAATAAGGGGAAGATAATGGGAAAATAAAAGGGAAAAAAAGGGGTTTTGGGGTGGAAGAAGAGGCGAAAAAAATAGAGTAAGTGGAGTAAGGAGGCGGTGGCCTGTGGTGAAAAGAGAGAAAAGCTGTGGTGGCTAGGGTTGGGAAAGAAGGGATTTGGGGAAGAAAGTGAACAGAAGAAGAGGTTTATATAGAAATCAGCTGCCCACGCCCATGTGCCCTGGGCGTGTTAGGTCACACGGCCGTATTGCATGGTCGTTTGGTACCTCGTTCGTTTCTCCCACGCCTGTGTAGAGGTTTCCACGCCCATGTTGCTTAATCAGTGTCGGCCACGGCCTATAGGCACGGGCGTGTCGCATGCCTGTGTGACTTACTCAGTTTCACCCACGACTTTTTTGCACGGGCGTGTCACATGCCTGTGTCACTTACTCAGTATCGACCACGTCCGTATCGCACGGCCGTGACGTTTTATCGTAGACCGTGTTTTAGAGAAAATTTCCGTCCTTGGCCCGCACAGTCTCCGCCACGTCGATGTGCCTACCCGTGGTGTCCACACGGCCACGGCCACGCCCCTGTGCAAGGCCGTGTGGTAGGGAAATCTGCGTTTTATTAATTTGGTTAGTTTTTAGTTAGGTGTTAAAATCAAAAATATGAAAATTAAAGGGGTTAGTGCTTGGGTTGCCTCCCGAGAAGTGCTCGTTTAAAGTCTTAAGCTAGACTTACCTTCATTCGCATAACCATGGTGGTTTGAGGAGTTAAAACTCCTCATTCTTGCTATCAATTGTATTAAAATAAGGTTTTAGACGAGTACGATTTACCCTGAAGGTGCCAAATTGGGAATGAGTTACCTCGACTGTACCGTATGGGAAAGTATTAAGTACCGTGAAAGGAGTTATTCCATTAGGTTCAAAAGTGGCAACACAAGGATCTGTATTATCCATTAGAACTTGGTCTCCAACCTTGAAGTAGTTTACTTCATCTTCAAGTTCGGTATGGAGTTGCCTCAGTTTTGCTTCGTGTGTTCTTGGTTTCTCCTTGACATATGTCCTCCACTCATCTAGTTCATTGATCTGAAGCCTTCGCTCCTCATGAGTTATTTCATTGTTGGTACGAGATCTAGGATGTGGCTTAGTTGTGTAATTTCGTGGTGCTTCCTGAAAAGAAGGTTAAACCAAATGGTCATTAATAGAATTTATGTTCTCACCTTTATTACTCGATGTCCTAGTCGAGTCAAGAGCCTGAAGAGTGATCGTTTCATCACCTACACGAAGTGTGAGTTCACTTGTATCAACATCAATTCTAGTTTTAGTAGTTGCTAAAAAGGGTCTTCCTAAAATTAAAGAAACATTATTGTCCTCATCCATGTCTAAGACAACAAAGTCTACTGGGAATATGAATTTATCAATTTTTACTAGTACATCTTCGATTATACCCCTAGGAACTCTAATAGTTTTATCAGCCAATTGAATGCTCATCCTAGTTTGTTTGGGTTTCCCAAGACCTAGCTGTTTAAACATTTTATAAGGCATAACATTTATGCTTGCCCCTAAATCTACTAAAGCATTACTAACATATAAACCACCAATTAAGCAAGGAATCGTAAAACTCCCTGGATCTTTTAACTTTTGTGGTAGTCTATTTTGTAAGATTGCTGAGCATACTGCATTTAATTCCACATGCGACGCCTCGTCTAACTTTCGTTTGTTTGTCAAAAGCTCTTTTAATTTTTTTTTGAATTGGGCATCTGCGACAGAGCTTTAATAAACGATAAGTTAATATGTAACTTTTTTAAGAGTTTAAGAAATTTACCGAATTATTCATCTGTGCGGTCTTTCTTTGTCGCATTGGGATATGGCACACGAGGTTGGTATTTTGTACTTACCGATTTCGGTTTTTCATGGCTTATCTCAACCTTACCTTCTTTGACAACATTCTCTTGCCTCAATTTTGGTTCATCTAACCCTTCACTATCGTGAGCAGTAATGGCATGAATTTGCTTCTTTGGGTTAGTTTCAGTGTTGCTTGGCAAGCTGCCTAGTGGTCGTTCAGATATGAGCTTAGCAAGTTGTCCTAATTGGTTCTCGAGCCCTTGAATCGATGCTTGCTAATTTTTGAGTGCTGTTTCGGTGTTTTGGAAATAGGTTTCTGACACCGCGATAAATTTTGTTAGCATCTCCTCAAGGTTCGGCTTTTTCTCTTATAGGTAGGGTTGCTGTTGAAAGCCTGGAGGGGGTTGTTGTCTCTGATTTCCTTGGCCACCCATGAGAAGTTTGGGTGGTTCCTCTAACCTGGATTGTAAGTGTTACTATAAGGGTTATTTTGAGGTCTAGAATTGTTACCCATATAGTTCATTTGTTCGTTTTCTATGCCAGGGTTGTAGGATGGGTATTCAGTATTGTTCGACCCTCCTTCATTTGTATCGTACTGCATTACTGGATGTACCTGCGAAGAACCGGACAAATCATCAATCTTTTTATTTAACAGTTCTACCTGGTTTGATAGCATGGTCACTGCGTCGAGGTTGAAAACTCCAGTGGCTTTTGTTGGATTTGTCCTCATAACTTGCCACTGATAGTTATTCAGTGCCATCTCCTCTATAAACTCATAAGCCGCTTCAGGGGTCTTGTTATTTAGGGTTCCACCGGCGGCTTAATCAATCAACTGCCTAGTTGAGGGGTTCACACCATTGTAAAAGGTTTTAACCTGAAGCCACAAAGGTAACCCATGGTGAAGGCACCTTCTTAGTAAATCCTTGTATCTCTCCCATGCATCGTAAAATGTCTCTAAATCCTTCTGCACAAAAGAAGAGATATCATTCCTCAACTTAGCCGTTTTAGCCGGTGAAAAATATTTAAGTAAAAAAATTTCGGTCATTTAGTCCCATATAGTGATTGATCCTGTAACACCCCCTAACCCTAAACCGTCGCCGGAACAGGGTTACAAGGCATTACCGGACATATCAGACAATTTACTAATTACTCATAAATAAAATAACATTTATAGTATAATTTAACAATTAAATTCCTATATTGGACTCTCGAAGCCCAAAGCATATTTTAAAAGTAGAATGGAACTTGTTCAAACATTCTAAAAAAAATTTCGTAAATTTTTTTTTATTTGTTTCTTTTTTATAAAAATTTCGGCAGCATTTCTACTTATTTTTACATAAAACCCCCTGCAAATTCAAACCGAAACAATCCAATAGCAATATTTCAACCAATGATTAGGTATATTCAAATACATCCAATTTATATCAAATTAATAATTTAATACTTTAGTTTAAACAATATAACATGTTACTATATATGTATAATTAATAACTTCTATTTCATTTCAAACATTCAATACCAAATTTACCATTTTATAACTTTATATCATATTTCTCACCCAAAACATTATAATCATTTATATACAACCAAAATCATTTAACTTAAATATATATATATAATTCATATACAACTACCTAGTACATGTCACTTAACAAAAGGAAGAAATTCATCACCAAAATATTTCTTGTTGGAGTCGGGTTTGTTTTGGATGCTGGACCGGATCCGAAACTCTATTGACCTGCGCACGGAAACAACCGTACGCTGAGTATTTCATACTCAGTGGTATTACTATAAATCAAAACTATTTAACATTAATAAATTACAAACATCCACCATAAACTTTATAAATCATTTAAACTAATTAAATATAATTATATATCACCTCATAAATCTTAAATTCACATTTCATTTATCACATACTAATTCAATTCATAATTTAACTCATACATTCTTTCACATACCTTCCAATAGAGCAAAATCAATCAATCTCATTTTTAAAGTTTCATTTCAATTATTTACCCTATTAACAATGCCCGGACTCTGACAGATACGCGAATTCCACCCAAACACACCAGAATATCCAACCCAATCACACCAGAATATCCAACCCAATCACACCAAAATAATATAAATCCTCCATAACACACCAGTATAATATAGCCTCCCAAACACACCAATATATCATATCCTCCCAAACACACCAGTATATCATATCCTCCCAAACACACCAATAAGGCATTAAATGCCTCTTCGGTTAAACCAAAGCATATATAACAGAATCATCTTCTCGGCCGAGCTACAAATCTCCTCATCACATCACAAATCCAATGGCATGCCATTTGTATCAAATCTAGTCCGACAAGTTAATAGGGTATTATTTTACTTTTCCAAATTCGAATTCATTTCCACAACAATTTCAAATACTTGATCAATTCAAAACATCTATTATATCAATTCACATATAATTCAATACTCACACATATTCTTACTTAATTTCAAATATTATTACTTACCTGGTACTTATCTTAATTACTCCATAACATATACTATAAATTCAATATACATTTAATAAATAGTTTGAGCTATAGTAATACAAACCCGAAATACGAGTTTACTCCTCAACGATCTTTTCTTTTCCCTTGGATGCCGATGCCTCATTTTCCTTGTTAGCTAGGAAAATAATAATAACAATTTACATTATTAATTACAACATTAAATTACAACAAATAATTGAATTTTATTCAATTCCTACTCTTGCTCTTCATTCCACATTCTTTATACACAATTCTATTATTTACTTATAAGTTCTTTCAAGGTTGTCTACCTGAGTCATTGTCATTAAATTATCTATATCTTGAGTTACAGAATTCCAAATTAAGATCTGTAAATTTTATATGAAACTAGACTCACATATATTCTTGCCATAAAATTTTCAGAATTTTTGGTTTAGCCAATAAGTACAGTTTATTCTTTAAAATCACTCCTATTCTGTTGTCTGACAGTTCCGACAATTCTTTACTAAAATTTAATTATCTTTTTATACAGAATTCAAATGATGTTCTAGTTTGTTTATTCTAAAAATAGACTCATTAAGGAATCTAACCATATAAATTATGTTTCCCAAATTATTTTTTTACAATTTTTAATGATTTTTCAAAATCAAAACAGGAGATCTCGAAATCACTCTGAACCAGTCTCACAAAAATCTAAACATCTCAAAATACAGAATTTCTTTTCTTTCTATGTTTCTTTCATATGAAAATAGACTCAATAAGATTTAATTTCATATCTCACTCAACTTCTACTTCCATTTCTACCATTTTTGGTGATTTTTCAAAGTTACTCTTTTGCTGCTGTCCCAAAACTGTTTCCTTATAACTTATTTTGCAATTAAATCCTAATTAAGTTTACTTATTTTCTTAACTTAATTCATGCTTTGTTTCTACTTAAATTCCTTCCATATTCAACTTGACTATCTAATATTCATAATAAAAACCTAATTTATAATTTATTCCAAATTAATCTCTATAATACAAAAATTATAGCTTACTTTACAATTTAATCCTTTTACTAATTCTAACTTAAATTTCATTCAATTTAATCTCTAATTCATCTTTTTCTTCAACATCAACTATACTTGGAAACCTATAAACTCTCAAAATATCAACTTAGTTTCATCAAAATCTTGCATTAAAGCTTCTAAAACATCAATATTAAAAGAATAGGACTTGATTGACTTACCTTTTAAAGCTTAAAACCTTCAATCTTTAGTTTTTCCTTTTTCCTTCTTTTTCTTCTTTCTTTCCTGCTTGTTTCGAAATGCTTCTCTGTTCTTTTCTGTTCTTCTTTTGTTTCTTTTATTTTACTAACTTCACTTTATTTCTTTTATTTTAACTAATAATAATAATAATAATAAATAATATTTTACTTATTATTTAAGCAATGCTTATTTTTATTACAAGTGTACCAATATAATTATTACAATTACACTTGTCTTTAATCTTTACCATACATTTGTCATTTATTTAATTTATCTAATATAATATCAATTAAAATAATTATTTTAAATTAGTTTATTATAATTTATTACTAATATATATATTTTATAATTTAAAATCTAAGTAAAAATCTTAGATTTTTATTTCATTTGCCGCCTAAACTTATGCTAAATGGCTTAATTGCTATTTTAGCCCTTTTTACTTTCTTTTAATCTATAATTAGACTTCTACCTTTATTCAATTTAATCCTTTTCACTAATTTTTCTTAATTAAGCTAAATTCACTAAATAAAAATCTAACTAGACACACTACTAAACTCATAAATACTTCTATTAATTATTTACGAACCCGTTTCACTAAGACGGAGGCCCGATAATGTACTTTTCCGGTGCCCACAGATTTTGGGTCGTTACAGATCCTCGTGGTAACGAGTTCAACCACTGTTTAGCCTTGTTCCTCAACAAAAAGGGAAACAACCGAAGGCGAATGGCATCATCAGAAACGCCATTAATTTTGAAAGTGTCGCAGAATTCCAGAAAGTTTGCCAAGTGATTGTTTGGATCCTCATCCTGCAAACCATCAAACTGAACAAATTGCTGATTCATCTGTATAGTGTTAGGTTTCAGTTCAAAATTATTTGCAGCAATAGCAGGTCTAACAATACTTGATTCGGTTCCTGTTAAATTAGGTTTAGCATAATCATACATAGTACGAGGAGCAGGATTTTGATTCACCGGGTTTGCGGCAACCACAGGAGGTAGCGGATTATTATCAGCCATCTCTTCTGTAGTATTAGTTTCATCTTATTGCTCTTCTTCTATGTATTGTAGACTTCGCCTTATTTCTCTTCGGTTTCATGAAATGTACCTTCTATATCACTGTCAAAAAGTAATGGTCCTGACGGGTTCCTTCTAGTCATAAACTAAAAGTTCCTGCCAGAAGAAAAGAAAGAAAAATTTAAAAAGTAGAAAAGAAATTAAATTGCAATAAAATAAAAATAATGGTTAAAAGTAATAAAAATCTTAGTCCCCGGCAGCGGCGCCAAAAACTTGATGTATCTAAAACTAACTATGAACACAATAAAGGCAAGCGCACCTATCGTTTAATAGTATAGTTATGGTAAGACCGGTAATATCGTATCCACAAGGACCAAGAGTACTAGTAATTACTATCCTTTTATTATCTAGCCTAAGAATTGGAGTGATTTGTTTTTTAAACTAAAACTAATTAATTAAAACACGACAAAGAATGAATTAGGAAAATACTTTTAGACAACTTATGTGATGGAGGCAATACCTAAGGAAGAATCCACCTAGACTTCACTTATTACTTTTAATTCATACGATTTATTCACTTGACTTAATCCGTAGAAATCTCTGATTTATGTTAATATCTCTCTCGAGACTAAAAACAACTGACCCTAGGTTGATTAATTGAAATATGTTTCTAATTAAAACCCCTATTGTCGTATTAGTTCGATCTATGGATTCCCTTATTAGATTTGACTCTAATCCGGCAGATTTTCGTCGCCTTATCTCCAGGGTTGCAATCAACTCCGCTTAGTTGTGTTGATCTACTCTTAAACAGGGACTTTTGCTCCACTGAATAAGCACATTCGACTTGGATCAATAACCTGAATTATCAAAACAAGAATAAGAACTCACAATTAAGAATAAGAACAAGTATTTATCTTATAAATCAAATAGTAATAAGATCCGTCTTAGGTTTCATCCCTTTAGGTATCTAAGGGATTTAGTTCATACTGATAGAGAGAAACATCATAGAATAAGGAAAACTACAAAACATAAGAAAACCCAAAAACTTCTAAAGAACTTGATGAGAGATCTTCAGTCTTGATGGAGATCCTCCTTCCGAGCTGCTTTCGATGGCTGTCTTCGAGTATTTTCTGTGTTCTATTCAGCGTCGTCCATTAGGTCACCCCTAGGGTGTTTATATAGGCTTTGGAACGTCTTTATTTGCCCACAAGTAACCTTTTCCGGATAGAATTAATCTTTTATACGGCAGGGACACACCCGTGTGACACGCTCGTGTTCGATAGCCTTAGGCCGAGCTCGCTCCTGCTCATAACATACGGCCGTGTCCAATGGCCTAGGCCGTGTTGAATTCTAAGATAGGCCCATTTTGTCCCTTTTTGGCCCATTTCTCGTTCTTTTCAACTTCCTAAGCTCTCCTGAGTGTAAAACATGAAATTAAAGGATTAGGAGCATCGAATTCATCAAATCTAATGAGAATTCATCCAAAAATAAGCTAAGCATGGGGTTGAAATATGTATAAATTAAGGTTTATCAGAACTTCTCCTCTAACCATTTGCATCGATCTTCGAACTGTTTTAGGAGCTCTGCCATTACTTTTTCCCCTTCTGCTGCATCATCGAAGTCAAGGACCATTGGTTTTGCCAAATTATCTCTGGGGTTAGAGCTCGAGCCTGTTGGGAAGTTTACCGGTATTGAGGTACCGGATTGATACTGAGGTTTGATATTAACGGACACTCTTGGTGGTTGTACTTGGGAATTTACCGGGGCAAAGCCTGGAGGATAAGCAGGGTCTTCATTATCGTCTCTGGTATCGACCATAGGGTTCTTTCCTTTATCAGGCCCTCCAGCCAACAACTGTGTTAACTGGCTCATCATGCTTCTCTGGGATTCCAGCATTTGATCCTCATATCTGTTGGATCTTAGCTAACACTGTTCTTGCATCCGAATTTGCAATTGGTCTTGCATCTCCTCTCGCATCTGTTCTAACCTTTCTAACCTTTGATCCATGGCTTTCGTTTTTCTTCGAGTGTAGTAGTGATGTTCCAGGGTAACTATAATACGATCTCTAGTTAATAGGGTTCTTTTATGACATTTAATGCATATGATGCGATGTAATACAAATGCATGATATGAATGCAAAAATAAAAGGTGTCGATTCTGGTCCAATTCCATTTAGAACAACTTTATTAGAAAACAAAATTATTTACATAAAAGAGATCATATACGGCTTTGTCTTAATGCTTAAAATTTTAACTTTCTTAAGAAGCCAAGCCAACTCTCGACCTCGGTCTGACTCTAACTCGTATTTCACACTTAGCACGTCAGCCTGAACTGCCAAGGTTTGTAAATGATCCGCCATTTCTCGTATCTGAGCTACGGCTTCGCCCATGACGTAATCCTTATCCTTGACCTGGTCTTGTGATCGATGGAGCTGCCCCTGCCACTGCTCATTATTCGATTCAAGGAATTCAATTCAAAGTTTGCAGTTCTGTAGTGTAGTTTCGAGTTCTTCAACCTTTCCTTCCAAATCCTCGATCCTGCTCAGGCTGGCTCTTAATTTAATGTCGGAGTCACGACCATGTCACTGATGCAATGCCCTTTCTAACTTCGCTACTCGAGCTTCTATCATCTGCTTCTCATCTTGGCCCTCAACCAAGCTCTTTTTTAAGGTGTTTTCGCGTGCTCGAGCATCATGGAACCTCTTCTCCTACTGATCAGCCCTAGCCCTTTCTTCTAGAATTTCTTGTCGCCACTGCTCCGATGTCTTTCCCAATCCGGCTGTTCTCATCGACATACGCAACTTCTTGTAATTAGTCTTCAAACTGTCCAAGTCCTCTTCGGCCTTCCTTTTCCCTTTTCTCAACTTCTCGGCTTCGAGTTTCTGTACATCAGCCTCTAGCCTCAAATGCATCTTTTTCTCCTCCAATTGCTCTATTTTCATTCCTAACTCTGAATTTCTCTTGTCAAAGTCCTGTTTTATGATTTCTAACTCGGAAGGGACTATTTGCAGGTATTCCTCTATCGGTCGAGTGCCATCTTGTCTCGGTCTGAGGATATTATCATTGATTCTTCTACTCTGCCACGTATCATATTCTAGGGTCGTCATCGGATCTACAGCAACTCTTTTCATCTGGCGAGTCTGATTCCAAGCATTAGAAATCTCTTTAACCCTTTTCTTGTAGTTATCTCCTCCATACGTAAATTCAAACTGAGCTAGCCCATGCGTTGCCGGTATGAACTGTCTTGATCTGTATTGCCTCAGAACGAGCAAAGGAGCATACCCAATGGCTCCCCAAATTCCCAGCAGAGGGACCCAATCAAAACTCCCACATCGGCAAAGAATTTTGTCCGGAACCAACCAAGGAGCTCTCCACTCAACATCCTCTTCTTGGAGATTCCGAAGGAGCGCGATCCAATTTTCTTCTGATATGTCATCTCTCCTGGGCGTGGCTGCTAACTCCTTTAACGGGGAATAATTCTCAGAAAAAACCCGATAAGAAACTTTATCCACCTTCTAGAAATAACTGAGGAACCAAGCTAACAATAACTGCACACATCCTGTAACACCCCTAACCCGGAACCGTCGCCAGAATAGGGTTAAGAGGCATTACCGAACAATCAAATCATTTCACATCCAAATCACGACACAAAGTCAATCATCATCAAAGCACATCAAAACATAATCAATTAGTCCCTTATTGAGGCCCACGAGACCTTTAACACATACTAAAGAGGGGTCGGGACTAAACCGGAACACATACAGAAATTCTCAGAAATTTAAAACTTTTCTAAAATACAGGAGAGACACGTCTGTGGGAGGAGACCGTGTATCCTCCACGGTTTTTAGACACTCCCTTATGTCCACCCGTGTCTATATACTGACTATATCAACACGGTCACTAGGCACGCCCGTGTGTCATGACCGTGTGCTACTAGGCCATAAACTGACTTTTCCAGCACGGCCACCAAACACGCCCGTGTGCCATGGTCGTGTGCTCTTAGCTAGCTACTGACTTGTACACCACGGCCAGCTGACACGCCCATGTCGAGGCCGTGTGCTATTTAAGCTATATTCTGCCAATTCACCCACGGTCTTAGGCACGTCCGTGTGCCATAACCGTGTGACATTATAGACCATTTACAAGGCCAAATAACCACCCACACAAAGGTCAAACCTACAAGCACTTTTAATTATGTTCCCACACACAATTTAGCAACCAATTTCATGTCATCACATACAATTCACATTACAAAATATGTCAACCTATAAACCATCTTGCTCAACCAAATCACATACACTATCAAGCATGACTCATCCACAAAATCATTATATTATTATGGCATCAATACTTTACTAATCTTACCATACTTAAAAACATATCACTATCACCAAGCCATACCAAAATGTACTTCACATCACATAAACATAACTCATCCATAAGTTAACATCATTTCACTTCCAAGCCAACTCACATGGCAAGGATTAAACATTCCCAAAACATACCATAACTTCTAGCCTATACATGCCATATTTCATCTATTTACATCTTTCCAAAAGTACCAAACTAGTTTGCCGATAGTGCGATAAAGATGCCGACAATTCCCGAATCCGAGCTAGCTTTTTGACGATTAATCAGAAACAGAGAAACAATCACACGAAGAAGCTTTCAAAGCTTAGTAAGTTCGAGGCATAATACAATTAACTCATTAAATTGAATCAATCTACAATTTAAAACATCACATAGATAATTTATTTATGATACACAAACTCAACCATGTCTAACCCTCACATAGCATTCCGTTCATCTACATCCAAATTCACCAACCACATAGGTTTCATACATATCATCATTCATATCCAATAATCCAATTCAACCATTTATGAAATTATACATAATCTAAATCGACCACAAAGGTTAAATACGTACCTTTTGTCAACACATAGTTACTCACCAATATGCTTCTCAATCACTCGGTTTTACATTACGATCAATCTTTGCTACTCTCTTGATTTATTCGCACACTTAGTGCTAATTTAATAAACCGAACTTATAACGGTATCGCACACACAGTGCCAATTCAATAAGCCAAACTTTTATCGATATCGCACACACACAGTGCCAATTCGGTAAGCCGAATTTATATCGGTATCGCACACACAGTGCCAATTCGATAAACCAAGCTTCAATCTTTTCGAACACACAGTGCTATTCATTTCTATATCTTTTCTAATTTCGCACACTTAGTGCCTCTATTTTAAAATCCACACATAGCATTTCTAACATCATTATCATATACATTTATTCATTCAAATTTACATCACAAAGATATAGTTTACAACTAGTATTATATCCGAACTTATATCAATATCGCTTTACACATTGCTAACCACAAAGCCAAGTTTATATTACTTCGCACACACAGTGCTAATTATATTGGTCACATTTTCGAATACGCACATTTAGTGCCACATAACTCGAGCTCTCACATAGCATTTACAATTTGATATATCATACCATTCATTTCATAACATTAAGCATCGTTAATTACACGCATTATGTCCGGACTTACCTCAGACGTAGAATTATCGAAACGGTCGATTAATCGAGCACTTTTTCGTTGCCTCGATCTCAATCTGAACCTCTCATTTCTTGGTCTATACACATTCAAATTCAATCCATTCAATCACCAAATCATTCATTTTAGTCAAAACACACACATTTAGGGCATTTTACAAAATAGCCCTCACATTTTCACATTTCGACACCTTAGTCCCTAACTCACAAAATCATCAAATTCACATAATTAGCTTGCACCCATGCCTAACCGAATTCTCACTATATTCATACAAGCCCACACATTTCATTTATTTCACATTTTAATCCTTCAAAATGCTATTTTCTCAATTTAGCCCTAATTAGCTAAATTCATCAAAAGTTCAAGAATAAAACATGTTCATTAAACACATATCTTTCATTTAACACCAACACTCATCACAAAGCTTACCATTTCATCAATGGCACATTTTATAAAAATCATAAATTCACAAAATTTAAGCATGGGTTTTGTAGAGCACAAAGCAACGATTACAAAAACGTAGAAATTATCAAAAACCGAGCTCAAAATACTTACCAATTGAAGCTCACTATTGCCGAAATTCACAAAGCCTCAAACCCTCATCTTCTTTTCTTATGTTTGGTTGATGGAAACAAAGATGAGCACCATTTAGCTTTTGTTTTATTTTAATATCAACTTATTTCATGTTTTACCAATTTGCCCTTAATGAATCAACCATTTATCAAGCAAATATTAGGCCATTTATGTCCATCTACCATCCACTAATTTTAATAATGGGCTAATTACCTCATAAGGCCTTCACATTAAAAATACAACCACACTTAGGTACTTATAAATCAGCACATAGCTTTTACTCTTTACGCGATTAAGTCATTTCTCTTAATTCGGCACACAATCGATAAAATTATCACACTGAATTTTCACACAGACTATGTCACATAGAATCAACACCAAAAATAACATTTAAATTATTATTTCGACCTCGAATTTCTGGTCTCGAAACCACTATTCCGACTAGGGTCTAAACCGGGCTATTACAACTCTCCCCCTTAGGGATTTTCGTCCCCGAAAATCTTACCAGTGAATAGGTGCGGATATTGCTCTCTCATAACGTTCTTAGGCCCCCATGTAGCCTCTTCAACTCCGTGTTTATGCCATAATCCTTTCACTAAGGAAATTTTTTTGTTTCTCAACTTTTTAATCTCTCGTGCCAAAATTCGGATCGGTTCCTCACTATACGACAAGTCTGACTGAATCTCAACCTTAGTAGGAGCAATCATATGAGACGGGTCAGATCTGTACTATCGAAATATAGACACATGAAACACGTTATGAATCTTTTCCAACTCAGGTGGCAACATCAATCTATAAATAACCGGCCCAACTCGTTAAACGATCTCATATGACTCGATTCGAAGTATTTCCTTCCACAGAGATAAAGGCACTCCCGACACAAAGTCTATCGTGATTCTTCTATTTCCACTCAGGATTCATAATTGGTTGTAACAAACCGGACGGAACCTAAGGTTAAGCCTTAACTTGCTGGCAACGAAACACTTCGACACAAAGTCAGATATGTCCCGTTTCATGCCAGGCCACCAATTCAAAATCAACTGAATCAACTCTGAATTTTTCGGAACACAAATTTGATCTCTAAATCTCAGATAATCATCACTATCAACTCGAAGTTCTGAATCAGAATTCAAATCACATTGAGCTCGTTTTGCTATCATCTCATCATCCATTTTCTGGGCATTACAAATCTGATGTACGAACATCGGTCTCATCTTCAACTCAGCCAAAGCTGAACCATCATCACATAGATCTATCTGAGAATTCATAACTCACAAAGCACATAAAGACTTCTGACTCAAGGCATCAACAACAACATTATCCTTGCCTGAATGATAATCAATCACAAATTCATAACATAATACGTTCAACTCACTGAATCAAATCAATATACAAAGTAAACCATCATATAGATAGTTTCACCAAAATGCTCAAACTTAACTATATCCGATACTCACTTAACCATCCATTCATCTATTTTTAAATTCATCAACCATGTAGGTTCCATATATACCTTTTCCAACACTTAGTTAACGATCATACATGCTATCCTATGCTCGATACTACACATCAATTGCTCTTTGTTATTTATTCAAATTAATCGCACACTTAGTGCCACCTTTCTCAACTCCACATATGGTTTGAATATACGATTCATCAAATCCATAAACACTGTAAGAGCATTCGTTAGTCCGAAAGGCATAACTAATAATTCATAAATCACAGGCACAGATTCAACTTTCTTATCAGTCACTTTTATGTCACTCACATATGTCAAATAAGCTTCGCAACCCTTTCTTACATAGTTCAAAGCTTTTATCGTAGATACATCAACTGGTACCCCTTTCATATTACTAGATTCAATTCAAACTATCTCACCGTTTTGACTTCTCAAATCTATACTCTTTCGTTTACAATTCAAAATGATATTATGCAAAGTGAGTTAATCCATACTCAAAATTATATCAAATTTATCGAATGGTAATATCATCAAATTAGCCGGAAAGCATATATCCCGAAACATCAATGAACAATTCTTGCACACTTTATCCACCAAGACACACTTATCTAAGGGTTCAATACTCTAATTACCAATTCAGTAGACTCAACAGGTAGAGTCTTACTTGATACTAAATTCACACACACATACGAATGAGTAGATCCTGGATCTATCAATGCAATCACATCAGTATCAAATAGAGTAAATCTACCAGCGATGATGTCTGGAGATGAAGCTTCCTCTCGTGCACGTATTGCATAAGCTCGGGCAGGTGCTCTCGCCTCCGATCTCACAGCGGTATCAGTAATCCCTCTTTGACTTCCACTTACATTTCCGGCATTTCTAGGTGATCTACCCCTAGCCGTCACATTACTCGGATTCACACTCTGAACATTTTCTTCCTCAGCTAACATTGGGCAATCTCGAATGAAATGTTCTCGTGATCCACATTTATAGCAAACTCTATTGTTGTATTTGCCCCAGCATTCTCCCACATGTCTTCTTCCACACCGTCTATACTCAGGTTTGTTGCTTTTAGCACTTTCAACATTTGATTCAATTGGAGCTTGAGTTCTCGGACCAACACTTAGTCTTGCGTGGTCTTTATACGGATGTTCAAAGGAAGTATTTGATCGGTTGCTTGCATCTTTAAATCTCTTTGTCGAAGGTTGAGACAACTTACTCATCAATCTTTTTCTTTCATCTTGAGCTTCGAAATCGGCTTTCTTCTTTTCTTTACTTAGCTCCTCGGCTTTGCCAGCTCTTTCAACTAACACAACAAATTCGTTGATATCAAGTATCCCAACCAACAGCTTAATGCCCTCATTCAGACCTTCTATAAAGCGTTTACACATCGTAGCTTCAGTCGAAACACATTCCTGTGCATACTGGCTCAACCTCACAAATTCTCGCTCGTACTCAATAACTGACAAACGACCCTGTTTCAGCTCTAAAAACTCTTTACGTTTCTGATCAATAAATCGTTGACTGATATACTTCTTTCTGAACTCAACTTGAAAGAAATCCCAAGTGATTCTCTCTCTTAGAACCACGGATGTCAACGTCTTCCACCAATTATAAGTCGTATCCTTTAACAACGAAACAACACATTTTATACATTCTTCAGGTGTCAACGACATCTCATCAAATACTCGGATTGTATTTTCGAGCCAAAACTCGTCATCAGCTGTGGCTCTAAACTCTTCGGCCCCAAACTTACGAATCTTATCCACAGGAGGCTTATTCAGTCAGATCGGATCTACAGATTGTGGCACAACAGGTACTTGTGGGGGTGGAGGTTGTGGAGTAGTCGGATTCGTTCGAATGAACTCCAAAAACCACTCACTCAGCATTCGAAGGAAGGCTTGTTTAGCCTCTCCTCCCTCACTATTATCATTCGGCCTAGATGTGGCCGGTGCTGTCCTTTGGGCGGGAGCAGGCGCATTACTCTCTACGTCATCAGCAACTGCTTGATCGGGATCTATTACTATATGAAAACACATTTATAACTGTCAAGATTCATCACACTATCGCAATTTCATATATGGCATGTATAGCTAGACTCACACATGCTACATTAGTCCGAGAATCGACTAAATCGTAGCTCTGATACCAATTAAAATGTAACACCCCTAACCCGGAACTGTCGCCAGAATAGGGTTAAGAGGCATTACCGAACAATCAAATCATTTCACATCCAAATCACGACACAAAGTCAATCTTCATCAAAGCACATCAAAACATAATCAATTAGTCCCTTATTGAGGCCCACGAGACCTTTAACACATTCTAAAGAGGGGTTGGGACTAAACCGGAACACATACAGAAATTCTCAAAAATTTAAAACTTTTCTAAAATACAGGAGAGACACGCCTGTGGGAGGAGACCGTGTGTCCTCCACGGTTTTTAGACACTCCCGTGTGTCCACCCGTGTCTATATACTGACTATATCAACACGGTCACTAGGCACGCCCGTGTGTCATGATCGTGTGCTACTAGGCCATAAACTGACTTTTTCAACACGGCCACCAAACACGCCCGTGTGCCATGGCCGTGTGCTCTTAGCTAGCTACTGACTTGTACACCACGGCCAGCTGACACGCCCATGTCGAGGCCGTGTGCTATTTAAGCTATATTCTGCCAATTCACCCACGGTCTTAGGCACGCCCGTGTGCCATAATCGTGTGACCTTATAGACCATTTATAAGGCCAAATTACCACCCACACAAAGGTCAAACCTACAAGCACTTTTAAGCATGTTCCCACACACAATTTAGCAACCAATTTCATGTCATCACATACAATTCACATTACAAAATATGTCAACCTATAAACCATCTTGCTCAACCAAATCACATACACTATCAAGCATGACTTATCTACAAAATCATTATATTATTATGGCATCAATACTTTACTAATCTTACCATACTTAAAAACATATCACTATCACCAAGCCATACCAAAATGTACTTCACATCACATAAACATAACTCATTCATAAGTTAACATCACTTCACTTCCAAGCCAACTCACATGGCAAGGATTAAACATTCCCAAAACATACCATAACTTCTAGCCTATACATGCCATATTTCATCTATTTACATCTTTCCAAAAGTACCAAATTAGTTTGCCGATAGTGCGATAAAGATGCTGGCAATTCCCGAATCCGAGCTAGCTTTGCTGATACTGTAAAACAGAGAAACAATCACACAGTAAGCTTTCAAAGCTTAGTAAGTTCGAGGCATAATACAATTAACTCATTAAATTGAATCAATCTACAATTTAAAACATCACATAGATAATTTATTTATGATACACAAACTCAACCATGTCTAACCCTCACATAGCATTTCGTTCATCTACATCCAAATTCACCAACCACATAGGTTTCATACATATCATCATTCATATCCAATAATCCAATTCAACCATTTATGAAATCATACATAATCTCATCGACCATAAAGGTTAAATACGTACCTTTTTGTCAACACATAGTTACTCACCAATATGCTTCTCAATCACTCGGTTTTACATTACGATCAATCTTTGCTACTCTCTTGATTTATTCGCACACTTAGTGCTAATTCAATAAACCGAACTTATAACAGTATCGAACACACAGTGCCAATTCAATAAGCCAAACTTATATCGATATCGCACACACACAGTGCCAATTCGGTAAGCCGAATTTATATCGGTATCGCACACACAGTGCCAATTCGATAAACAAAGCTTCAATCTTTTCGAACACACAGTGCTATTCATTTCTATATCTTTTCTAATTTCGCACACTTAGTGCCTCTATTTTAAAATCCACACATAGCATTTCTAACATCATTATCATATACATTTATTCATTCAAATTTACATCACAAAGATATAGTTTACAACTAGTATTATATCTGAACTTATATCAATATCACACACACAGTGCTAACCACAAAGCCGAAGTTTATATTACTTCGCACACACAGTGCTAATTATATTGGTCATGTTTCCGAATACGCACATTTAGTTCCACATAACCCGAGCTCTCACATAGCATTTACAATTTGATATATCATACCATTCATTTCATAACATTAAGCATAGTTAATTACACGCATTATGTCCGGACTTACCTCAGACGTCGAATTATCGAAACGGTCGATTAATCAAGCACTTTTTCCTTACCTCGATCTCAATCTGAACCTCTCCTTTCTTGGTCTATACACATTCAAATTCAATCCATTCAATCACCAAATCATTCATTTTAGTCAAAACACACACATTTAGGGCATTTTACAAAATAGCCCTCACATTTTCACATTTCGACACCTTAGTCCCTAACTCACAAAATCATCAAATTCACATAATTAGCTTGCACCCATGCCTAACCGAATTCTTACTATATTCATACAAGCCCAGACATTTCATTTATTTCACATTTTAATCCTTCAAAATGCTATTTTCTCAATTTATCCCTAATTAGCTAAATTCATCAAAAGTTCAAGAATAAAACATGTTCATTAAACACATATCTTTCATTTAACACCAACACTCATCACAAAGCTTACCATTTCATCAATGGCACATTTTATAAAAATCATCAATTCACAAAATTTAAGCATGGGTTTTGTATAGCACAAAGCAACGATTACAAAAACGTAGAAATTATCAAAAATCGAGCTCAAAACACTTACCAATTGAAGCTCACTATTGCCGAAATTCACAAAACCTCAAACCCTCATCTTCTTTTCTTATTTTCGGTTGATGGAAACAAAGATGAGCACCATTTAACTTTTTTTTTATTTTAATATCAACTTATTTCATGTTTTACCAATTTGCCCTTAATGAATCAACCATTTATCAAGCAAATATTAGGCCATTTATGTCCATCTACCATCCACTAATTTTAATAATAGGCTAATTACCTCATAAGGCCTTCACATTAAAAAGACAACCACACTTAGGTACTTATAAATCAGCACATAGCTTTTACTCTTTACGTGATTAAGTCATTTCTCTTAATTCGGCACACAATCGATAAAATTATCACACAAAATTTTCACACAGACTATGTCACATAGAATCAACACCAAAAATAACATTAAATTATTATTTCTACCTCAGATTTGTGGTCTCAAAACCACTATTTCGACTAGGGTCTAAACTGGGCTATTACACATCCTATAAATCTGCCCTCACTGACTCTCCTGCATGCATTCAAAGATCTAAATGTCTCGGCCAAGATCGCAGGAACAAGTGTGACCCCTTTGTCAAGTCAGTCGAAGAGATCCGAGACCGCCTCATCTACATACCCTAATGCCCTAGGGAAAACCATCAAACCATAGATGCTCAAAGTAAAAACGTCAACTCTCTTCTTCGTATCAGGATACACTAGAATCAAATCCCTCAAATTCCTCCATGGGATGCATTTACACTCACCTTTTAGCTTAACCCTTGCTGCAATCCACTGTTCACTCATCCCTATAATATTCATCAACTTCTTCCAAAAGGTCGGGACATAAGCGGCTCTCGAATAGGCCTTGTTGACTTGGATCTTCGGGCAACGAAGTAAAGCTGTATATTCTTTTACAGTGGGTACCAAATCTACCCTCCCAAAGGTAAAACAACTGTAGACAGGATTCCAATACTGAGTGAGGGCCCAGAATAAATGCTCGTCTACCTTGATGTCAAGTAAGTGAGGCAAATCCCCATAATTACCATAGAACAATTACTTAGTCTCTTCATCCCACTGGTCCCATATCTCTTTTAATTCCTGAAGATTATTTTGCGTCACACTAATGCGAGTGTAATCACATAATTCTGATGTGTATCCCTCGGCTAGGCTGTCCCCTTTCTCTAATTATGTTTTCTCTGACCATATACGGACAGCCGCATTATCTTTCACTTTATCAAGAAATTCGTTCTCCATGACAAGCTCTCTAAATTAGTGATCGAACGTGAATCGACACCTCTTTAAAATGAAATGACATGCAATCACAGCCAAAATAAAGCATAATAACTCAGTATCATATACCAATAAAATTCAAGGCAAACGAAAAATAATCAAGCACCTATCTGGGTGATTGCTAGGGTTTAGCGTAGTTCTACCTAGGGTAAGCTCTTAGGGCTTTCTACATGCGGTTTGGTTCTAAAGTAGAGGTACCTGAACTAGCAGATTCCTTGATCCTCACCCATTATAGGCTCATACGAATCGAGTTCAGTTCAGGGGAAGACATTTCCCTGTGGCTGCACGGAGATGAAAATCTCACGAAGACATAGGTACGGATGTATCCCGAAAGCGATCTACTATCCTGCACAGAGGTGAAAACCTCACGAAGGAGTAGTTTCTCACTTCCACTTAAATAGGGTAAAACCATATGGTCTTTATGCAATATGATGCAAGAGTACCTTAGAAACTCAAATCACAACCAACTAAATGACCCAAACAAATGCAATAAAAGAATCGTAATTTTCAAATCTGATTTTCAACTTTCATCAAAAGGACAGAAATTAATCAATTTACGGCTTGACTCTCTTAGTTTCCCCAGCAGAGTCGCCAAGCTGTCGAAACCATTTTTTTGTTTGGAAAACGGGGTCGACTTTTAAAACGAAAATGGAGTCGCCACCAATCTTTTTTGAGGTGTGATCGAGTCACCTTGAGATTGATCGTTAAAACATTTTGATTTATTAAAACGATGACTATGGCCTACGAAATTTGAGAAAACAAGTTCGGGAGTCGGTTATGTACGAGAAAGGATTAGCACCCTCGTAACGCCCAAAATTGGTACCGAATTGATTAATTAATGTCTTAATGTCGAAGATTTGAAAAGATTTTAAAATACGATCCTTTTTGTTAAAAAAATGAATAAATTAAACCAGATGCTGAGACTCGCTTGTTTCAAAGGAATAAAATATCATACCCAGTGAGTTAGGATACGACATTTCGAATCCTCAAAACTAAGCTTGTCTTTTGCCATTTAAAACTCATACATTTAAAATTAAGAAGGATATTCGGTTATTTGGGTCAACTGAAAAATTGGAACCCAGTAAGTTGGGCACAATTTCTCAAAATTCCGAATATAGAATATTGACTTTGTTTTTGGAAATCCTTACCTTTAGATAACAAAATGTCACATCCAGTAAGTTAGAACACGACACTTTTGAATTCCCGAGAATAAGTATTTTATTTAACTTATAAGTTTCGATTTTAAAAATAATTGGTTCTTTGGACTCGATGAGAAAAATCGAAACCCAGTAAGTTAGGGCACGATTTCTTTCAAATCTTATAACACGAAGTAATTGCTTATTTCAAAAATCGGATAAAACGTGATATGATTTTATAATAAAATGTAAAATAAATTACAATGCTAATTTGTATAACAAAATAATGATGATGGCAATAAAATATAAATAACAATAATGAAGGTAAAAATAAAATACAATAGAATAAAAGCTAAAGTGAACAATCTACATAAAATAATAGGTAAAAAAAAAGTAAATAAATAAACAAAGATAAAAGCTAATACTAAAATAATAATAATAAACTATATACAATAGTTTGAAGATAATAAAATAATAATAATAGTAACAAAAATACAATAATAATAATAAAATATGTTAATAAACAAATAATATTAGTAAAAAAAATAAATAAGGGTAGTAATAATAATCATAATAATAATAATAATAATAGTGAAAATAATAACAATAATAATAATAGTGGTAAAAATAAAAATAATATTAGTAATAATAATATCAAAAATAATAATGATAGTAGTAATATAAAAAATAAGAATAATAATACTAATACATATAATAATAATATTTACAATAATATTAAAATAATCAATAATATTAATAATAATAGAAATAACAATATTAAAATAATGACAAAATAATAAAAATAATAAAAGAAAATAAAAAAAGGACTACATTAAACTTAAAACAAACACTTGGGGCGAATCTAAAAAAAAATAAAAAAGAAAGGGACCTATCCGAACGCGCGAATAACATGGAGGGACTAAAGGGGAAAATATCCCCTCCCTCCAAAACGCTGCGTTTTGTACGAGACTAAATTGAAATAGAATAAAAATTATAGGGCAAAATTGAAAATGAAAATAAGCTATATTAAAGAGACAGAAAACTCGGAGGGACCAAAGGCGCAATAAGACCATTGCTTAAAAAACACGCGGATCTCCCTGGTATTCGGGTCGGGTAATCGGTTCATAAGCCTTAAACGACGCCGTTTTGGTGCAAAAGCACCCAGGGTAAAACGACGTCGTTTTACATGCTATATATAAGCCAAAAAAAAAAATTCATTCCTCTCTCATTCTTCAAAAAAACACAGAGAGAACTCTCTCTTCTCTCCCTCGCCCCAGCGATTTCCGGCCTCATTCCGGAGGAACTCCGCACCGATCGCCGCCATCGGCGCCGACGGTGCACGGCGGCCGGAGGTTCAAAACAGGTAGTTTTCCTTTTTTTTTCTTTTTTAATAAATTTTAAAACCTTCGTATATTAGAAAAAGAAAAAGAAGCCTTTTGAAAATGAAAGAGCATATTCGAAAAATAAAAAAAAAATGAAAAAATAGAAAGATGGAAATGAAACCTTTTTCGTTTTTCTTTGTATTGATTCTGTTTGTATTCGTATTGATTCCGTGTAAAAAAAAAAGGTCCCTTTTACATTGTTTATATGCGGCTTTTATAGCCTTTTTACAACCGGCCTTCCCCTATTTGTAGGTATGTAGGAGAGGCGTGATGGAGAAGGGCACGCTACATTGGCGTGGCGGACGATGGAGGGGCGCACGATGCGGAGAAGCAAGGCGTGCGGCGTTGGGGCACCTTAGGGTTTGACCTTCCTGTTTTGGGTTTAGGGGTTTGTTAGGCTAGGTCTAGGTTTGGGCTTCGTTTAGGGCTTAATTAATTTTTTTTTTGTCTTGGGTTGTAATGGGGCTATTGGGCTTCGGGTTAGGTTTTGGTTGGGTTAGTGTTAGTTTGGTGGGTCTGGGTCGAAATTGGGTCACACAATTACTTTTTAAATATAATGATGTTTTAGTCTATTTTTAATTGAGTTAGTGTGATTTGACTCGTGACATTAATTCAATTAATCATTTTAAGTTAATAATTTTATCATGTATTAATTTATTATTTTTAAGGAATTAAAAAAACTTTTTAGTATAATTTTACTATACATAAACGTATAATTTTATTATTTATAAAATGAAAGCTTTTGTAAGGTTGATAAATAGAGTTGGGTGACGGTTCAAATTTTTTTTCTTTCTTATCTAAGTGAAATTAAAGTAATTCTAAGATTAGTTCACTATCTCAAAAAATAATAAAATACTGTAATTGTTTTTACTACATTGTTTATATTTTATGATTAAATTTGAAAAATAATGTTATTATTGAAATAGTAATTTAAATTAAATAAATGAAAATGAATTATTTAATAATTTCTTACATTTGGTAGGAATATTTTAACTATAAATTAATTTTAATTGATAATTTTTAGTCATTCTCATGATTTGTTTTGAGAAAAGAGAAGAATTTTTTTGTTTATTTTAAAAATGTATTATTTTTATTCATTTATCTAATTTTAAAATTAAATTTCTCTCTCTTTACTTTTTTTAATACAATACCTAGAAGAAACTACTCATAGTCCCACTCCAACCCCTAAATAAGAGAATAATATGTTTTAGCGCCACACTCGAAACCACATCCTCTTGTACTAACAACAATGCCGATGTTAATCGAACTAAGACTTAATCAACTACTAATTACTCTTTATTTTATATTTAAATATTGTAATACATATATTTAATAAAAAAAAAGTAAATTATACCAATAGCCACTCAACTTTGACCTCAATGACAAAAGAGTCACTTAGCTTTAAAAAATTAACAAATTAGTTATTAACGTTATCGAAAAGTGACAAATCAGTCATCCATTAACATTTTTCATTACAAGTCTAATGGGACAGGTGACATGGCCAGTTAACTTGTCACGTTGGACGAGGCAAAGTTGAGTGACTTTTTTTTTGTCTTGCCTTTTTCGTGTTTTTAAAAAAGGGCCCAATATTTTTACTTTTTGCGTAAATGGTCCAATATGTTTATACTTCTTCTTCTTCATACCAACAATCTCGCCATCGCAACCTCTTCCACAACCATCTTTGGCGTCACCATCTGTAACACCCCTAACCCTTATTCGTCGCCGAAACAGGGTTACAGAGCATTACCGAACTTTTCAGATTCAAATACGAACATTTCATAACATTTAATATACATATCAGAAACCATCATCAATCACTCATATTGTCCCTTGTATGAGCCCTCGAGGCCCAAAATACACATTAGAAGTAAATCGAGACTAAACCGAAAACTCAGAGATTTTTCCCAAAATTTCAAAATTTTCCTTAGGTGCAGGGGACACACGCCCGTGTGGCCAAGCCGTGTGACTCACACGGCCAAGAGACACGCCCGTGTCTTAGGCCATGTGGGCATTCGAAATGAGGCACACAGTCGTGTCCCAACCCGTATTCATACTCGTGTAACTCTCTGACTTGGGTCACACGGCCAAGCCACATGCCCGTGTGCTAGGCCGTGTGAGCATACTAATTTATGAAATTAAGGTGCAGGGGTCACACGGCCAAGCCACACACCCGTGTGCTAGGCCGTGTGCAAAAACCTAGGCATTTTGTTTCTAAATTTTAAAGATACAGGGGACACACGGCCGTACCACACACCCATGTGCTAGGCCGTGTGTCACACACAGCTGAGACACACACCCGTGTCTCTGCCCGTGTGGACGAAAATAGGCCAATTCAATGCCACATTTCTCACCCATTTAGATATCAACCTATATATAACATTTTAACACATTAAAATATCACAACCAAACATTCAAAACAAGCCAAAATCATGTATGTCGAAACCTTTTTTTTTTTGAAATCGACTTTTTATTAAAAACGAAAATGGGAGTCGCCACCAATCTTTTTTTATATGAGGTGTGATCGGATCACCTCGAAACTTGATCTTTTAAATAAAATGTTTAATTTATTAAAACGAAGTTTTTCGGTCTACAAAAATCTAGAAAATGGGTTCTGGATTCGGTTACGCACAAGGAAGACGCACGAGGAAGGATTAGCACCCTCGTGACGCCCAAAATTGGCACCTAATTGATTAATTAATGTCTTAATGTCGAAAGTTGAAAACTCGAAAAGAATTTAAGATACGATCCCTCTTTGTATTATGTTAATTTTACTCACAAATTACTTGAATAAATAGAAATAAACGTTAAAGACCCTCTCGTCTCGATAACAAAATATCACATCCCGTAAGTTAGGACACGACATCTTGAACCTTTGAGAATAAGCTTGCTTTTATTTATTTTTTATTTGAAATCTTATGGGTTTTAAATTCTAAAAGGATATTCGGTCATTTGGGTCCAACGAGAAAAATCGAAACCCCGTAAGTTAGGGCACGACTTTCTCAAGTTTCCAAATACAGAGCATTGCCTTATTTTGAAAATTTTCCTTTTTATGAATTCGGGTGAAAATTAATGTAATATTTAAAATGATATACAATATATGATAGAATATTATAATAACAATGATGTAATTACAAAGTTGAATACAATATTAGTAAACAAGTCTCGATAAATAAGTAAAGCAATAAAACGGAAATGCATGATAAAAAAACAAACAAACAAAACATAAAATGTTTAAAAATGAATGGAACAATGAAACCATATATAAAAAAGAGGAAATAAATGATAAACAAATGGATAAATAAGTAAATATTAGTAGTAAGAAAATACACGAATCAACAAATATTTATAAAGAAAATATTAACCTTACAAACTTTAATATGTATATAAAGCGTATAGAATAATAAATAAATAGGTAAGTAAAATAGATATACATAATGCTAAGTTTAGATTTTTAAAATGTGAAAAATAATAAAGTAGCAAAGACGAGATAAAAATATAACAATAAAAATAAAAATAAAAATAAAATGTGTAAATAAAGGAATAAATAATCATATAAATTCTAAATACAAGAAGAGTAAAGAACTAGATAAATGAATGAATGTAAAAATAAATAAATAAAATAAAACAGAACAATATGCATATAAAAAATAAAAACTTAAAATTAAGCGAATAAAGGATTCAATTGAAATTGAAATAAAATTTAGAGTCTAAATTATAATAAAATAGATGAATAAACATAAAAGGGACTAGATTGAAATTTAAATGGAATTTAAGGGCATAAATCGGAATAAAATAAAATAGGGGACCACATTGAAAAGCACGAATAACATGGAGGGACCAAATGGGGAAATATTCTGGGGAAATATTCCCCGCCCTCCGAAACGCACCGTTCCAAGAGGACCGAATCAAAACTAAAATAAAATTCTAGGGTATAAATTAAAAATAAGAAAAAAACTAGATTAAAAATTTAAAAAAAGCGGAAAGACCCATAAAGCAAATAGACCATCTGGTCAAAAACGCGCAGACCTTAACTGGAGTGGGTCGGGTCGGTCCGTTTCACACCAAAACAACGCCGTTTAGTGTCAGTAGGCACTAAGCCAAAACGGCACCGTTTTGTACCACTATTTAAATTAAAATTTTCAGATTTTTTTTTCATTTTAACATTCTTCTAAAAAAAACAAAAGAAATCTCTCAACTCTCTCTCATTCTCCAGAATCCGGCCAAAGGGGGGTGGATTCCACGACGGCCACCGTCACCGGCGACGGGCTCCGCCCGTCTCTGGTGGCCGAAAAACACCATGAGCCCCTCATTTTGAACATTTTGACTCCTGGAGCCCGGATCTGGGGATGGTTTTCATCAAAACTCGGCCAAAAAATGGTAAAATCTGAAGGAAACCCTTTGGCTTCTCTGTCGTCACACCGAAAAAAGTCGTCCATCATCGGGGACGGCGTCCTCTTCCCCACTCGCGGCGGTGGAATCCGAAACAAGTCGGTAAGTTTTAATTTTTATTATATCTTATGCCCTTTTTTTTTTTTGAAAAATGATAAAAATAAAATAGATAACAGGTAAAACGAAGCAAATCACCTTTTGCAATTTCTTTTTTGATTTCTCTAATGCTTGTGTGTTACAATCTAGTTTTTAATGTGGCTTTATAGCCGAATACAAAAAGTTTGCTACTGTTTTTACTGTATATTTGCTTCGTTTCTGCTTTCCTTTTTTTGCTTGTTTGCAGGCGTTGACGGAGGCGGAGAAGGGAATTTTCCATTTCGGTGCAAGCTTGCAGACGGACCTCGGGACGAGGCGTGGGCGACGTGGCCAAGGAGAAACGGCGTGGGGGGAGACTCTAGGGTTTTGTTTTACTGAAAATGTTTAATCACTTTGGGCCATTGGGCTTGTATTTGGGTTAGGGTTAATTTTGGGTTTCCTTTGTTTTTTGGGCTTGTAACAAAAACTTGGACTTTAAAAATTTTTATTTTCTAGCAGGCCGGGCAAATTGGGCCTATTACAATGTATTATATACAATATATTATCACTTATATCTTAAATACTCAAACTTACCTATTTAGTCTATTTAACAAATTTTACTAAGGGATTACTACTAAATAAATACCTATAAGCATATATCCATCATAACCATGTCATAATTTACTTCATTTCTAAACTAAAATATATATTTAGGTTGATTATGTAAATAAAACATCATTCATAACATCTAAATATGTCAACTTAAATCTAATCCACATCAATCCCTATACATGCCATATAAACCACGTTGAACACTTTAAAAACTATCGGAATAAGCTAGATATTGTGACTTGATGTGCTGATCCAATCTTCCGACCTCATGAAAATCTACAAAGATATTAAATAACACGAGTAAGCTTAATGAAGCTTAGTAAGTTCGATGGGTTAAACATAGATCTTATCGAACTTACTATAATAAATCAATTAAATAAATTCATTCAATGTACACTTCCTGCCAATCACAACTTCAGTTGATGAATACACTCATTTCAGATCTATTCCAACAATAAATAACCAATCTTCCAATTTCAATTATGTAGGTCACTTTTCAAATCTTACCAAATCGGAGAACGACTTACAGATAAGAGTACATCGTTTTCAGAAGCCCGAAGGCTAAACAGAATGACATAAATGCTAAACAAAAACTCATAAGGGTTGAACGGAAGCTCATAATAGCTGAACAGAAACCCATAAGGGTTAAACAGAAGCTCAATAGAGCTGAACGAAAACCCATTAGGGTTGAACGGAAACTCATATGAATTAAACAGACGCTCGTGAGAGCTAAACGGAAAGGAAACACGAAAGTTCGCAACAAATGCTGAACCTCGATTTACTTGGGTAATTTTCCGTCAATTCTTCCTTTGCTGTCTTTTGCCACACAATGATTGTACTCAATCTCGCGTTTCATTTAAACCGAATATTTACTTCAAATTTATAATTTAACAATATTTGATTTTTCAACAATATACTAAATACATAATATCATTCATCAATTCAATATAATTATTAAATTTTAACCATACGAACTTACCTGGGTTAAATTGTAAGATTTGTTAAAGTTCAGGGACTATTCTGCTAATTTCCCTTTTTCACGAGTATTTACGGGCTCTTTATCTAAAATATAAAATTACTCATTTATTAGTATATATTTCAGTTCCAATTCACTTCACCATTAATATCCTTCAATTTTCCAAATTACACAATTACCCCAACTTTTACAAATTTTACAATTTAGTCCCTTTACTAATTAGTCTATCAAATGAGCTAATTTTTCTCAATTGATAATTTATCTAAATATTCTAGGCTATTATACAGCTCTTGATATTCAGAATTTCAATACCAAACCCTAATATTTTATCTTTTCACAATTTGGTCCTAAAATCAATATCTAACAAAATAACTTTATAAAATCATCATATAACAAAATTAAAGCTCTAAATCCATGTTATTTCATTAAAAACATCCATTCTTCATCAATGGAAACTTTCAAAATTTCCAATAAAATCAAAAACTAATTAAATAGCTAGTTGGACCTAATTGTAAAAGTCTAAAAAACATAAAAATTACAAGAAAAGGGCAAGAATTAGACTCACATGTAGTAAAAATATGAAAAACCAGCTTAAAATCTCTCTCCCATAGCTGTTTGGCCGAAATTATGAAGAAGAGTGGCCTAGAAAACTTTGGAATCCAATTTATTTAATTTTAATTTCATAAAATTTACAATTTTTCCCTTGATTCACTTTATTTTTATTTATTTCTCTGCTTATGCCGCCTCATGCCTTTACTTTAGGCTTAATTTCTCCTTAAGTCCTCCCTTATTTATTTATCAAGCTATTTAATCACTTATTTCCTATAATTCACAAGTTTTACACATTTTTCAATTTAGTCCTTTTTAATTAATTAACTATTAAAACGTTAAAATTTTCTAACGAAAATTTAATACTACCTTAATGACACTCCGTAAATATTTATAAAAATATTTACGGCTCGGTTTATAGAAACGAGGTCTCGAAACCTCATTTTCTAAAACTACTTGACCTAATAAATCCTTATAAAACATAAATACATAAATTACTAATTCAAAAATCTTTCTAAAATCACATTTGACTCGTTAATACTAAATAATAAAATTTATGAGCTTACTCATCGGATTTGGTGGCCTCGAACCACTGTTTCCAACACCATTGAAAATCAGGCTGTTACACCATCGTTGACCTCCAAACCACCACCCTATCCTCTTTTTTTTTTTTCTTTTTCAATCCCCCCAATAGATGAGCCACCACAGTTGGGATCCGATTATCTTTTTCTGTTGCCCAAAGCTATTAACTCTGAAAAAATCATATTGAAATGGGATTGGAGATAATTTGGGGTCAAACTATCAGTACCCACAACCAAACCGGTGAGGAGAAAATCCTCCAAAACAACATTCAAGTGATTCAAGGACCAAAATGACTCGGATTTGTCAAGATCTTCATGGGATATGATGATATAAACAAAAGGATAGTCAATTAAGCTAAACAACACTATCTCAATTACTAAGTTGCATAAAACAAAATTAGAAGCAAAACAAGGAGAACATCCAGACAAACTAAACAATCGATTGAACTCATCATTTTTGGGAACAAAGGAAGCGGTTCCTTCAAAGGGACAGCCAAATGCCGACAAATGAAATTATGGGTTGGGTCAGTGATTAGCAGGATTCCAAATTTGAAATCAGATTGGGTATTGTAGCAAAGGATCTTGCTTTGTTCCCGAACGGTCGAAATGGTGCATTTGGCCGGATACGACAAAGAAAAGCTCTTGATTGTTCTTGTCACCGAAACTGTTCTTTGTGAAGCTTGCCCCACCACCGTCGTTGCGATCCACAACCTCATGCTGCTACTGAACCATTTTAGAAATTTTCTCTTCTTCTCCTCCTCCTCATCTTCTTCTTTTTCTTATTCTTCTTCTTTTCTGCTTCTTCTTTTTCTTTTACTCCTAGCCCAGCTAGGGTTTTAAATTGGGGTCATTTACACAATGGGATGACAGGTTAGCTTTTCGTTACGTCTGTAATGTAAAATGGTTAGTAGAATTGATTTGTTATTTTTTGAAAGTGAGTGACTGTTGGTATAATTTACATATAAAAAATTCCCTCAAATTATTACAATAATAATCAAACCATACTTGAATTCTATATCTATAAAAGCTAAAAGAAGGAGCATACATCCTCTACTATAGATTTCTATAACTATTATATAAAAAGGTGCCCAATGGACTTTTTTTTAAATAACAATATATACTTTTAATTTTAATCAAGCTAAAATGACAATTTCTTAGCAGATGTTTAGAAGGCCTTTATAAAAACTGTCAAATCCTGAATTAAATTAAGATTTAATCTCCATATTTTAATTTTTAGTATAATTTAGCCTCTATATTTTTATAATATTATTAAATAGTCTAAATAGTTAATATCGTTAATTTTTTAATTAAAATGTTACATAGTTATACATAATTTGGATGTTTTAAGGGTCTTAAAGACCGATACACAACTTCTCATTTTTTGTGATTTGCTTTGCTCTTTATATATATATATATATATTATAAGATAATGGTTGAATTTCAATTTTGTCTCTTATATTATGTTAAAACTTGAGGTTTAATCTATATATTTTATTTTTTGTCATAATTTAGTCCTCTATTTTTATAATATCATTAGTAAATAGTTAATACTGTTAACAATATCAAAGCTAACATCAATTTTTTTAAGAATACTATTCTAACAAAAAAAAAAAATTCATGACATGTTTGAATATGTGTTTTAAGAAAAAAAAATCCACATTAATAATTTTAACATTGTTTTTATTGTTACATGACTAACAAGTGAATATTTTCTTTTATTTAAAAAATGTGCACTAGTAAATTTAATAGAATAATTTTAATAATCATAACAACTAGATTTAAAATTTTTAAAGCAAAAAATAGAGGAACTAAATCCTTAAAAATAAAAATAGGGGGACGAAATTTTGAATATACGATTTAAATCATATTTTAGCCTTCAAAAGTTGACATTATAATTTAACATAAATAAATAATTAACCCAAAATGAAACTTAGATTATGAACCATACTAATATCAATTATAAAAACGATAATTGTCGTCTTATTTGGTTGTTACCTAAAGTTAATCATTCTTCCTGTATAAAAGACTAAGGGTGGGTTTGGATAGGCGATTGAGTGCGGTGTGGTGCGTTTAGCTTACGTTTTGTCTCACGCTACAGTATCGCTACAGTATCTAATCTCACCGCCACCGCTGTTTTTACACTGATCACAGGTAAACGCACCGCCCATCCAAACCCACACTAACACAAAGTTAGTATTTAACACAAAGTTAAATCGTTTTCTCTATCTTCATCCTCGTGGTATAGATAATCTCTTAAGCTATAATGATATTATTAGTCATATTCCTCCCAACAACAAAACTGACTTGATTTAAGCCAATGATGGTGGGCATAATTGGTGGTAATCGGTTAGTTGTTGTCGTAGTGATACTACATTAAATGCACAGTTGCATGAATGTCTCCTTTGTGGCAAATCAGCACTTTCAATCACAGGCAAAGGGGGGTATTAGAACAAAAGGCCTAGTCCATTTATTTATCTTCGGGCCTTAAAGCTTGAATGTTTCTTCTTAACACCTCTATCTCATCGTGACATGTATGTTGTTGTGATGGAATGAGTTGTTGTGGCCAAAGATTTTGAGTGGGAATTATGAGCTTAACCTTGGGCATTTAGAGAAAAAGCAGCTTCATCATGTTGGGTTTGGAGGGAAGGGGGTTTGACTTGCCCTCTACTCTTTTATAATTTCAGTATTTTGGCAGAGTTACTCCTAGTATTGTCGGCACTGTTGTTCATCTTTTCATCTCTTAGATCTCTCATTTGCTCTTGAAACTTCAGAACTTGTTGAGAAGAAGAGTTAAAAAGGTTTTAATACAAACACGATATGTAATATGGGAATAACTTACATTAGAATGATCCTAAAAATTAAGGTTTTTAGGCACTAAAATTTTTTTGCCACATCATCAAATTTTAAAGATATGAAATTATAATTATACACTTATTAATGGATAAATTATTTTATGGACCCTTTCCACCATATTATTCATGGTCCCTTTTTTAATTATTTAATAATATTTCAATAATTTCTTTTCCATGTCATTGACAAATAATTTTGAGAATTTTTTTACCCTGAACCTTGAATCTAGAATCTCGAATCCTGACCCAAAAATTTAGAACCTCGAACCTTTGCACCCTAAACTCGAACCCTGAATCTTGAACTCATAATTTGTAACCCTAAACCTAAATTTAAACTTTAAACTTTAAACCTTATACCCCAAACCTAAAACTCAAACCCTAAACTTTAAATCTCAAGCCAAAACCTTGAATCTTAAATTTCAAACTAAAACCCTGAACCTCAAGGTTTGGGGTTCAAGATAAAATAATTACTAAAATTATGTGTCAATGGCATGAAAAAAATTGCATAAAAATTATTATTTTTTTAAAATTGGTTGCATAAAAATAAAAAATATTAACTTATGAAAAAAATTAAAATTTGTAAAAGAATAAAAGATGTTTATTTATAATTTAAAAAATTAATTATTTTAAGTAATTTAATTCAAGTTAAATTAAGTTGGATAAGATATTAGATATAGATAAGTGTATAATAATACTTTATTATCTTTAAAATTTAATGACGTGGCATTATTTTATTAGTGCCTAAAAACTATGCTTTTTAGGATGATCCTAATATAATTTTATTCCCATGTAATATATTAATAGGTAATAAGAGTGTTTTTTTTTTTTTTTATTTCACAAGCAATCTTAAAAAATTGTCATATGTTTCTCTTTTTAAAAATATATTTATTATTATTATTTTATTATACCCATATAAGACACTTGTCAACAGGGGCGAAGCTAGGGGGCTGGCATGGGCCCCGGCCCCCCTAAAAGGTAAAATTGCTATTTAGGCCCTTGAATTTTTTTTAAAATTTTAAATTAGTAAAGGTAAAATTGCACTTTGGCCCCCCCTAAAATTATAAAAAATCGATTTAATCCTTTACAAATTAGAAAGATATAAACTATAAAAAATTAAAATTTTATCCGGCCCCCCCTAAAAAATTATCCTGGCTTCGCCCCTGCTTGTCAATCCCCTGACTCTACTTTTGGAATCTAAAAATTCTATTAACAATGTACCAAATATTATTTTATAAAATAAATAATAAATAAAAATATTCAGTATAAATATATGATTAATATAATGGGATTCCATTTAAATGTGTCTGGTAACGTCTTTTCGGTGTGTTTTATCTTTATTCACGTGTTTGGGTCAGGTGTTTTTGAGTTTTAATTTCCTTAATTTTGCTTGCAGGCCTGTTTGTTTTGGGCCTTATACTGCTTTTGTTTTATTCATAAAGTCCAGCCCGTTTGTTGATTAAATATATATATATATATATATAGGAACCTCATGTGATGGCTTGATGGTCAAGGGTGTTCACCGCTTCAAGTGTGGCTTGAGTTCGATTCGCATGCCTTCATTTGTCGTAGATTTTCCCATTTATTGTGTGTATAAAAAACTAATGAAAATAGTTAGATGTTCATTATATTTCTAAATTATTATTATAAATATTTTTATTTTAAATAAAATATATCTAATTTATAAGTAATCTTTTTGAAGGAAATTTATAATAAAATTTACTTTTGATAGTGATTTTTGTTATACGTCATATAACGGATCTAACAACTTATCAATAGTTAGTTCGCGAACCTCAGCCTGATGAATTATGTATTTCTAAGACTATACGAGGATCATGTGGAAATCCAAAATAATTAATTGTTAATCACTGTAACATATCTCATCCTAAGACATCACATCATTATCACTATCAAATATATCAAATCAGACTTTCACGCCAACTATCTTAAGATATTACCAAAATTGTCCTCTACTATAAAAGAACTATGTAAATAGCTCACAAACTCACCTAGAGAACCCACCAAATCTCCATCTCTCCCAAGAGAATTAAGACTTCCTCCTAACCTGTGTTCTTTACTTCTTCATCAAACCATCGTCTTCTTCCCTTCGTTTACCTCACTAATTAACAATTTTAATGAAATTTTTCATTGATTAATAATATGATTCTGTATTAATTAATGGTGACATAATATAATATCAATTTAAAAATGTCTATATCATTATATATGTCAGATATTTTATTTATTTATTAATGATTTTAATTTGTAAATATTTATATTATATATCATACATATTCAATAATAGTAATAAAATCATATTTAAAAACAAATATTATTAAAAAATATTTTAAAATTCAAAAAATTAACTTAAAACTCAAATTTTCCATATACTTTTCAATTTTTTAATAATATATATGACTAGCTTTTTTTTTTTTTTTGGTAACATATATGATTAGATATGATTGCTTTAATCAATGAAGCACTACGATTAAAGGAATTAAAGAGCGAATGACAAGCTCCTTGAACTCCAAGAAAATTTTCTTTGTGAAAACGTTTCACTAATTGTATTGGTGAAAAGTGAGTCTTGTATAAGTATTAAGTACAATTGGTAATCAGAAAAAGAATAGTACGAAACATAAACGTATTTATTTTTAAATAATTTAATGTTATATCAGTATTTTTATTTTTTTTAAAATTAAAATTTCGGATAAAATCACGGATGTAATTAACATTAAAGTATTAGAATATTCCCGTTTCATACCCAAAGATCTCATTTCTATAACGCAATTCTAGGCATAAATATTATTGTATGGAAAATGAGGATTGGATTGAATTATTGAGGTGATGAGCTTGCTTTTGTTGTTTTTTTTAAAGGTTCTAAAATTTGGTTAAAAAGGAAAAGGGCAAAAAAAAAAGACGTTTCAGTGGCAGTGGAAAGCATTATCCTATCTTTTGATCTAATCATTTATATTAATGAACAAAAGTTACATCGATTTGTTTTTGTCTTTTGCCCATCCTATGCAACCACAAAAGAAATACTTTTTAAATTGAATATAAGTAAATGATTCGAGTTAATGTGTTTGGTTTGGTTCGGTTCAGTTCGGTTTAAATTTTATATTATTTAATTTAGTTTTGGATTAATGTTATCATTCAAATAGCATAATTCGATTCAAGTCCAGTTTTTTTATTATATGAAACTCGTTTTATTTAAATAATAGATTGAGCATTTCAATATATATAGATGTTATAATAAACGTCCATAATGACGGTAGAACGATTGCAAAGCAATAAGAAAATAAAAAGAACACACATATTTTATATGAAAACCCTTTCGGGGAAAAAATCATAGGCAAAGGAGGAGAAAATTCACTAATCTTAAAAAACGAATGATGCAATAGGAGTTTCAACTACATCTGTTCTAATCAAAGTCAAATAGAAAAAGAATAGTTTTATATGGATTCAACTTGTGTTGTATGGCCTACGGCCCTCGGCCTTTCGCCCCTACAGATCCCCTTATTTTGCCACTGTATTTATTTCCTCAATAAGTGACGAGATTCGGGTCACACAATCTCTAACAATAGATCAATTCATTTAATCCAACTATTATTATTATTAAAACTAGATATAATCATACAAAAAGTTAAAGTTATGAAAATATTTCATAAAAAAAAGAGTTATAAAAGTGTAATTTTATATTAGAGTCAGTAAATTATTTCTTAAATATCATAATTATAATTATAAGCTAATTCTAATTTTAGAAAAATTGTGTATGAAAATTTATAATTTCAATTAATATGTGGGCCCTCCAAATGTTTTACTAACCAAATCATTTCATTCGGTTTTTAACTTTTAAAATTGAAATCAAAATTGTATTGAATAAAAATCGAAATATTTAAAAACCCATAATTTGAGGGTTTTAATAAATTTGGGGTTTGTAATATATATACATATATAACATTGTTTTGGAAAAAAATTAATATTGTAATTCTTAATTCATTTTTTCAAACAACAATCATGATACATGCTCTGGATTTATTTATATATTTATAAAGTGCATTAAATAATTAAATTAATATCATAATCATCTAAAATTGTTAAAAGGAAAGCTGATACATAAATCATTCTTATACTTAATGTTTTGTTGTGTCATTTCTTTTAATTAGTTATAACCGAGTAATTGCAATATGACATATAATCAATTAAATTCATAAATAATATAACATATATATAATTAACAACTTACGAATAATTATTTATTTTATAATCACCGTTTTTTTGCTATTCGATTGATTCTCAACACCAAATATTGGCCTATAGTTAGTTTTGAATTTAGAAAGTTAAAAAAAAAAAAAAGAAGCTATTGGAAGGGTTTGAATCTTAAGTTTTTTATGGATATAATTACAGATATCTTTATTCATTTTACGGTTTGAGATTAATCTTATTCAGGTTGAGAGCGGAATTTGGGTAAAGCCTTTTCAATAACGATGACTCTAAGATTTGAACTAAATTCAAATGTTTGGAGAATAAATCCATTTTTTTTTATAAAAACTAAAAGTTTTACAGTTAGGTTTGACTCTAATTTGGGATAAACTATGTTCAAATTTATACTATCCACCGTACATGTAGTTCGTCCTTGCCAAAGTGCCTCAGACAAAAAAAAATAAAAATAAAATAAGTAGATTTATATGTATATATTTTTCGTAGTTTTTGTTTTGTCCACTCTATTTTCTTTGAAAGCAGAGGTAATTTTATTTTTACTTTTAATTTTTAGTAATGTTCTGACCTATATGTGAAATTTTCCAAAATAAAGGCGCGCACCAAATCTATTAAGAATTGTTCTCGAATGGCTTTATCATGATATATCATAATGATGATGATAAATTTAAGATGATGAGGAGAATGATAAGCCAGCTAAAACTTAGCCTTTTTTGCATCATTGATACAGTGGATCTCTTGGGGCTTTTGGCAATCTTTTCTTGGTTGATTGGTGTTCATCATCAGGTTAATTTGATGATGGCGATGCTAGGATATAAATTTCGGCGATTTGATCAAGTTGATGCATCTCTGGGTTATTGTCAATTTGTCCTTTTCTTTAGAACAATTGTGCATTAATTTATAGTGAATTATTTATTGTTTATACTATGTACCGAATCGTTATATTATTATTATTCATTATTCCTATTAATAATAATATTTTTTAAAATAAAAATAAAAAACCCATTATTTGTCCATTTGCATGCCTTAAAAAAGCTGCTTCTTTTTTCAGGTCGTTAACTAAGGATTCAGTCATCAAATTGCTTTACTGGAGCCCAAAACTTTAAAATCATCTTTTATATATGTTTGGCAAGCAAGAATTTATATAAAAGAATGCCACTTGGATTCCATCCCATGAGTAATGGGATTATGGGAGGTAGGGAAGGGAGCTAAATTCAAAGAACAAAAGTTAAAAGTTAAAAGCAAAGCAAAGAAAGAAATTAAAACTTCCCACCTGAAAGCATTAAAGAAAAAGTGACCTAATTTCTATGGTGGATGTCTTTTCCTCTTTAGATTTTACACCCTGATTCTCTCCCTCTCCCTCTCCCTTAATTAATTAGCTTAACCCAAAGTACATATGATGTGAGCAACTCATTTTGGACTCAAAAGGGGCTTTCATTTGTTGCTACCTATAATATCTAATTAACTATAATAATGTTGAGATTCCTATAAAGAAAATTTAGTGCTCCTCTTATATATAGTGGCAATCATGTAGGGGAAAAAAAGCATGCATTGACATATATAGGCCATTTCCCCATTGTTTTTTGTTTCTAGTAAAATCATTTATCCACCAATAAATAATAAGGATACAATCGATTGAGTCTTATTTCGATTGGCGTGGGCATTATCGCTAATGTAGGAGGACATAGGTTCGAGCGTGTTGAAACATATTATCCTCCTATTTATGGGTTGAGGGGTTATAAGTAGTTCTAGGCATTATGTCAAAAAAGAGCACATACTTTTGAAAATTTAAGATTCAAGATATTGCGAAGCTGTTTTTAAAAAAAATAATTATTATTTTTGAACAATCTCATTATAGGTTCTGATCATATCTATTCTTTTTGACATAATGCTTAAAGCTACCCATAATCCCTCCACAACTCATAAATAGGAAGATAATGTATTTCAATACACTCGAACCCACGTCCTCTTACATTAATAGTAATATTCATGACAATCAAACTAAAACTCATTTTAAAAAAATTAAATAACCATCGTAATAAAATATTATTGATTTAAATTTTGGGCAGGGAAAATGGTTTGCTACGTAAATGCAACGTAATAATGTGGGTCTATATGTGTTGAAAGTGAGAGCGTAAAGGAGTGATAGAGATGGGCAGATTATACATGCAAATTGGTGGTATTATTTAAGAGATAATGTGGTTCATGGGGTAGCCCTTACCCCCCCCCCCCCCCTCTCCCAAGGAAAAGAATGACCTGTTCTTTTTATTTATTTATTACAAAAACACAATTAAAATAAATTTGAAAATCTAAATATTTATTTAAAATAAAATTCGAATCTGAAATCTAAATATTTTCAAAACGTCGACGTTTTTATAAGAGTGTTAATTGTCACTAATTCTTCACATATGTGTGAAGCACAAATTTATATATAGAGTGATTTTTTTAATACTAAAAATCTAGATTACTTAGTGTTATGGTTTTGGAGAGAGTGAGAGAATTCGTTAAGTTTAGCCTACTAAAGCATTCACCATACTTAAGGCCCACAGAGAGTTGTTACAATAATAGAGTAATTGTAAACACTTTACCCACAGTATAACATCACTTAATAATTTTATTCTCCCCTAAGGGTCAATTATTATACCCATTCCCATACATTCTCCTCAAGTTGCCCCCATCACATACTAATCAACCACCCATACCTTTATAACCAACTTATATAATAGAGTATTCTTATGGTGTGACCCATGTTAAAATTAGAGGTGATTATGGGTTAAGTCGGGCCTCAATAAAATTTTAAGTCTATTTTTTAAGTTTTGACTCAATTCGATTTGAAAAGTTGGTTTAAAATTTTACTCAAGTCTGGTTGGATAAAAATGCTAAAATCCTAGTCTAACCCAGTTTGCCCCTATTAATTTTTTTATATAAAAAAAATTAAAAAATATAATACATAAGTACACTAAAAATATTAAAATACATATTTCTCAAAAAATTGAAAATAAATTAAAAAAATTATTTATACTTAAATAACACCAAGATAGGTGCACCTTAACAAACAAATACCTCTAAAATAGTAGCAAAATTAACAATAAAACAAGAGTTATACAATATCCAAATAATAACAACAAAATAATAACAATATAATAGCAAAACGGCATCAAAATAGCACCAAAACGCAATAGTTTTTTTTTTCAAATTCGAGTCGGGTCGAGTTCGGGGCCAAAAAGAGCTTACCCAAGACGGGCCTAATTCTTTTGTAAATCCATTTTTTGAGTCTATATTTTTACTCAAATTCTCTTACTTTTCAGATGAATTACCCAACCCGACCAAAAATAAGTTCTAGTCAAAACTCATTCCTCTCTATAAAAGCCCTCTTTTATGATTAAGAGAGGCTTAGAAATATGACAAAACCCTATCAAATCTCTTCCAAAAAAAAGCAAAAAAACAAAACTCTTGAAGCTCATGAGATTCTTTAAAATCATTAACTTTATTTGTCTTAAAATTTTTGTTATATATAAATATTTTGAAGCATCGTGTTACTTGTTTGTAATACTAAGAGAAAATATTGTTAAAAAGAAATACCTTTGGTTCCTAGAAATGTATTATTATTGGAAATAAAAAGAATAGGGCTACGGAAAAGATGAGTGGCTGTCTGCTATCTTTATAAACTTCCCAACCAATCATATTCCACCACGTGGGTCCCCAACGGACGACCACCAGCAAATCCTTTAAAGGGCCAAATGTTCGTTATAATTTGGACCGGGAAATGACGTCAGTTATGGTGACACTAATTGAGGCCTGAGGGAATAAGTGGCGTAGGTTAAGGGAGAGTAAGGTGCGTAGGATAAAAAAAAAAAAAGTTATGCGCATATCGTCTTTTTCCTTATTTATATTTTTTGCTGCTGTACAAACACTCAGACGTTAACGTTTGACTAGAGATTTTTAGAAATAAATATATTTACAAATTCTTTCTGTTTATGAACTATTTTTAATTTTTGGGTTGTTTTCTTTTATTTGCTTTCATGGAGTGGTTGAATATGCTGTTTTTACAGCAACAACAGAGTGTTTGAGTGTTCAATTTCTTTCTTTCCTTTTTTAATTGAAGGACTTTGATTATCTGAAGTTTTGTTGATCCATAAGGTTAGTAAAGTTTCTCAGCTCTCAATTTTTTTTGTAAATTTTGAAAGGCTCAAATTTCTATTTATTAAGATTAGTTAAGTTTCTAAATTTCAACTTTTGTTGTTTTCTATTCTGGGTTGACGAGACACTTGAAACTTTTGAGAGATTCAATTTTCATTTTTCCTTCTTTGATCACATCAGTTTAGTAAATTTGTGCTTTACTGGGTTGTTGGAATCTATGATGGCTATGCAGGAAGTTTGGTATACTTTGTGGATGCTTGTAATTTGTAACATGTAACTTTGGCGCCAATTAAGAGCATTAGCCGAGTCTAGTTACTTACTAAGAGCAAGAACTGAATGTAAAAGTAGAGCTGGTTGTCTTGTATTTTGGTACATCATTGTGCAGTCAACTAATGTTTATCATGAGGGTAAAAGTACCACCTATACTAGGAGATAGATTGCATCTTGTCCCCTCTACTCAAAAAATTGAGCAAATTAGTCCCTGCAAGTTAGATCAAAGAGCAAATTGGTCCTTATGTTAAAAATTTCATCTATTTCTATTACATGTGGCACACTATGTGTCACGCTATGTGTCACTGTTTGATTATTCTATCAATCACGCTAGCTTTTAACAGTACAAATAGATGATATTTTTTACAGAATGATTAGTTTCCTCTTTGATCTAACGAATAGGGAGTAATTTGCTCATTTTTTCAGTAAAGGGGGTAAAATGCAATCTAACTCTTAGTACAGGGGCCTTCTTGGTATTTTTACCCAGTTTTTCTCATCTAGATTTTCATGTGAAGGGAAATTGAATTTCATTAGGCTTGAAAATGTTGAATAGTATTTTCTTTGTTTTGAGTTTAAGAAAGATAGAGGGGACATCTTGTTTATAACTTTGCGATGTTTCCCCATGCCTGTTTGCTAGTTATAGATATTCATTTGGAAGTGTTAGTAATTTCTTTTTCTAGTCATTTTTATTGCCTTTGGAGAAAACTAGAAACCTTCATCCAACATCCTTAATAGTAATGCACGCTAGAAAGAGATGGAAACTCTTAACATAACTCAATTGGTCCAAACAAGTAAAATGATTAGACCCCTCCTACATACAGCTTAGATGTTCTGTAGTTCTTGGGACTTTTGCTAGTACTGAGATGATCTTTGTTGTGTTCTCGTTTCAGCATTTGTATCACTACATTGTTTTCCACCCATGGAGATTGATCCATAGATAGAGGTAAGGAAACAATGAAAGCATTGTTGAAATGTCGGACTCTGTCCTCGGCATAAGATTTGTAAGCTATTTGTTGGTTTTTGGTTCTGTTCCAGTTGCTTGATAGAGTATGAGCTCTTCATCAACTGAACTTACCAGAAGGATGGCGATATATGAGCAATTCCACCATATAAGCAGGTGGGCAGACACCTTCAATGGTGACAATAGTCCAAATATTGGATCATCCACAATTGTTCCAGCAGATGTCAGGCTAAAGAACAAGGTGAAGTTGCATCGTAGTTTTATTTCTTGGTTGGTTAAGCATTTCTTCAGTTTCAGGCTATAACTAATTTATGCTGATTTAAATCCTAGGCTGAATGTATACCTTGTGAGCAAGTTGAACCATCCATTAGTGATCAAGAAACCAATAAGCCCACCGATAAGGTAATGAATTTTCCGCATTTGCTCTTTCTCTGCAAGACACACATCTTCCCTCAATTAACATTTAAGAAATAATAGCTGCTGCTTCTCTTTTTTTTTCTGTCATATGTGCTAATGCCTACTTGTGAGCATTTGTGCTTAAGGCATGCTTCAAAGTCCAGACATAACCCTGAACCCTTTTTAAAGGAAAGTATTATAAAATCCAATCTGTGCGGTTCCTGTTCTGCGGCTGTGTAGCTGTTTTACATTTTAAAATATTAGAACTCCCGCATCTCCTACCTGTTTCAACTGTATTTATCTTTTATTTAAAGAAGCATAATATGTGCAGATACAGAGACGTTTGGCTCAAAATCGTGAAGCTGCTCGTAAAAGCCGAATGCGGAAAAAGGTAGATGGACAGTTATTTCATTGATTGAACATATACATGTACTTGTAAACTGATTTTATCTTATAGGCCTATGTTCAACAACTAGAATCAAGTCGTTTGAAACTAGCTCAATTGGAGCAAGAGCTTGAAAGAGCTAGGCAGCAGGTGAAGTGAACTCTCTCCCCAATATGTTTTCTCTGTTTATCAACAAGGCATTTCTTTTCCCTTTTCTTTTTATTTTCAAGAAAAAGATGTCTCTTTTAATCATGTTTATAAATGTGGCATATGTAACAGATTAGCTAATGCCTTAATGCAGGGTATACACATAGCCAGCGCATCAGATGCTGGTTATTTTGGACTGTCTGGAACTGTAAACTCAGGTTTGTGATCTAATCTACTTCAGTTATCATTGTTTTTGCTTTATAGATTGACTCGCAGAATATTAACCTTCCCGACATCTTAGTTCACTGCCATATATTTGTTTTATATAAGCAAGTTTTATCATCTTATTAGCACTTTTTTGAGATATTTCCTTAATTAAAGTGGTTATTATAGTTCAATGGCTTTCTTCACTAAAGTCATGAATGGAAGTTATTATGCTCGCATGTTTATTAGCATAAATTTTGTATAATTTTCATTCTTTTGTAATTTTGACATTCACAATAATGATATTACATAATTGGAATCGGTAATCTAGTTATTTCAAACAATAGAAAATTATGTCCGAAGGTCTCACAAATCACAATGCGAAGCACATAAGTGATGGAAGATTTAATTTATATAGCTTTCAAAGAAAGTAGACTTGTTTTACCTTATGCTTCATTAACTAGCAACCAATGAGCAAAGGTTTCCCTCCTTTTGAATTTCACATTTTTCTCGTGTAAATGTAAAGTGCATATGTCTTGCTATCTTGTTTAGAATCTTTTCATTTGAATTTGGCAGGGATTACTTCATTTGAGATGGAATACGGACACTGGGTTGAAGAGCAAAATAGACTGATTTGTGAACTTAGAACTGCAGTCCAGGCACACATTACTGATATAGAGCTCCGTATACTCGTAGAAAGTGGCTTGAACCACTATTACAATCTGTTCCGCATGAAAGCTGATGCTGCTAAGGCAGATGTCTTCTATTTGATCTCGGGTATATGGAGAACTTCAGCCGAGCGTTTTTTCCACTGGATCGGAGGATTCCGCCCGTCGGCGCTTTTAAATGTAATGCTCAATATCGTATAACTCTTATTTTTCTGGAAGGCTGCCAATTCGTTATCGATTAATATGAATAAATTCATCCCAAATTCTCTCATAAGATATCTACCCTACATAGAATCATGGAGATCTGTCCATGCAGGAAACATTTTCTTCGGAGAAGCATGTCCAAATCCTAATGAACTTGCAAAAACCAACTACAGAAACTTGTACATTTTTTTTTCAACCACTTGATATCAGTTGTTGCATAAAGAGTAAAAGAGTAAAGTGACGACAAGTACATTTATCCTCAACGATCTGAAGCTTTATTTGGATATTTTCAAATCTTTAGTTTCTTTTATCTTTTCCTGGAGATGCCATATGAGCTACCGACTGAGGTCAATAACTTCTCATGATAATCAAATAGTGTAGGGCTGACGCACCAATAGTAGCTACTTTTCTACTCATGAATTATGGATTTTGTAATTCTGTTTGTTCAGGTTGTGGTGCCACAAATTGAGCCGTTGATTGATCAACAGCATTTGGAAGTATGTAATCTTCGACAATCTTCTCAGCAAGCTGAAGATGCTCTTTCCCAAGGAGTAGAAAAACTGCAGCAGAGTTTGGCCGAGAGTGTAGCATCTGATTTGTGTTCAGGAAACTACAGAGCTCAGATGGTTGCTGCAATAGATAAATTGGAAGCCTTAGAGAACTTTGTAAGCCAGGTACGACATTCTTTGCTTTTCATCAGTTGTATCTGATCACTTGAACTTAAATATTTAGTTCAGTCTTTTAAATGAAAAATCAAAGCTTGAGAATGTGAGGGTGTTGTTGATGTGCCACTGATGTTTTTGTTAAGCATTTAACCTAAAACCAACTGATGCCGAACTTGAATATGATGATCACAAGCAATCAAAGACTCACGATATGAAATGACACCACTTTAACGGCTTTCACAGCTCGGAGAGGAGGGAGAATGGAGTTTCTTTGTTTCATGACAATTTATGTAGAAATATATAACATATCTAAGATTGTCTAGAATTGTTTGAATAATTCTCAAGTGTATGTTAGTATATTATCCTAAGATGTGCACTTTGTTTACTGGATTTTGCATGTGTTGTTCCCAAAACAGGCTGATCACCTTCGCCAGCAGACGCTGCAGCAGATGGCTCGAATCCTGACAACCCGTCAAGCAGCTCGAGGTTTACTTGCCATGGGGGAATACTTTCATCGTCTACGTGCTCTCAGCTCACTTTCGGCTGCTCGTCCATGAGAACCATCAATATGTCTAGGCTGTATTCACCAGAAGTTTGTTCCTCAACTGGTAAGCATTTGGATTTTTGGAGGTCTTGTTTTATGAACCACAATATATATGTATGTATATATATAGTTTTCAGAGAAACTTCTTGGGCATAAAACTTGTAAATATGAACCCTTATACTGTATCTCAAGAAGAATTTTAGGTCATTAAAGTTAGATTTACTGATGCTGTATAGTACTTTCTATATTCATTGGAAGCTGGAGAATTATACTAGCAAGCTTGTGATTATCTTACTTTCGGCAATTTTTGGTTATTTCAGTTAGTGGGACAAGAAATTTAGCAATATTAGAATTTCACATTATAAAATTCAATGGTTTGCAAATTTATTGCATACACAAGGATTTAGGCTTGTTGAATTAACACAATGAATTTTCTAAAAAAATTAATCATAACTTTAGACAAGTAACTAGTAGAAGCCACCCCAGGTAAGAGTAACATTCTCTATTTTTTCCTTTCAAAAATGCTAAAGAAAAAGGTTGAAAATAACAATTAATTAGCACAATTATGTCATATTTCCTCCGTAACCGAAAAGTTTGAATTCTACTGTAAAAAGGGTCTTTGCTACTTACTTTTGAGTGAAATTCCGAATAAAGCCTTTTTTCTTTTAAATTATAAAAATAATTCGATTTTTTGAAAAATTACGAGAATGGGCCGATTTTGATGAAACACTTCCAGCTCAAAAATATTATCAGTAAAATGTTTCCAGCTGAAAGCGTTTTTTACTACATCAGCACTAAAAGTGGAAATATTTTACTGGTCACACAAGCGCTTTCGGTTGGGAGTATTTTTTTTTTTTTTTTTAGTTTTTCCTGAAAACGTTTTGTCAAAATTGACCCATTTCCATAATTTTTCAAAAAATCGGTCTATTTTCATAATTAAAAAAATAGTTTTATTTGGTAATTTAGTCCTTACTTTATGGAATTTAATTTGTGGGAGAATAATTCGTATATTTTGGAAATTATTTTTCCTTCAAATGTAATTTCTTAAAATTTTCATATATAATTAGAAAGTTAAAATTAACTTCTGAGATAAGATTACTCTTTTCGTATTTATCTTTTTATTTTAATACAATATTTTTTAACCACAAAATCATAAAAGTTATTTAATTTTAAACTTATTTTAAATACTATCGAATTAAATTTAAAATTATATTTCAATTTAAATATATATCAGATATTTTAAACATATTTTAAATTTAATCATATATTAATTTTGAGATAATGTATTAATTTATAATAAAAATAAATCAATATTATTGAATATTTATTAAATGGCATGTTTGATAATAATAACCTCACTTTTGTTAATAATAAAATAGGGATAAACATCAAATTTATACATGAACTTTGTTTAAACATGTAATTTAATATACGAAATTTGATTTGGTGAATTATATACGTGAAACTTGAGCTGTGATTTATATATATAAACCTTTATTTTGATTTAACAGTACACATTTAGTGAAATGAATACGTGCATTCATTTTTATATTGGATTAATATAATTGTTTATGTATATAACATATCAACAGTGATAATTCGATAATGTTGTTAATAATTTGTGAAAAGTGAATCAAATTAAAGTTTCATATATAAAATAACACAAAACTAAAATTCACGTATAACATTATGTATCGAATTAAAGTTCAGACCTCATCAAAAAAAATCCTTAATTAACTAAAATTTTGTAAAGGAAATTAGAAACCAGCGGAAGCGGAGGTTAAAACTTGTATTAAAGTAAAACGATCAGCTGCCATAGACCAAAGCTGTCCACAAGCTTTCAGGTAAAAGGAATTAAAATAGGTTAAAATATGCTGTTAGTCCCTATAATTTGACAAAATTCAATATTTAGTCCTTATTTATAAAGTTAAAAATTAAGTCCTCCCATCTTTTTGATTGAAAAATATTAGTCCAGACATTAAAATTGCAAGTATTATCTGTGGAAATTCATCAATTTAGAATTTTTATTAGAATGTTTTCATATAATTTGGTATTATGATTGGATTAGGATTTTTAAATTAAAAAAGTAAGAGGGTTAAATTTTTAACTTTTAAAGTATGTAGACTAAATCTCAAATATTATACAAGTACAGGGACTACCAACAAATGTTAACCATTAAAATATTTATTTTTATGTGAACAAATGAAAATAATTTTAGGGGGAAAAAAAAAACCCTCAGAGAGAGAGAGAAGAAAAATAGAAAATTGAACTTTTTTTATTGAAAAAGAAAAGACAGTGAAGATTCAAATATTGGCTATCAGAACCTATTCACTTCCTTCACGTCATCTTTCTTTTATTCTTTTCAATTTACCGGCTCTGCCATGCAAAATCCCCAATTCTTATCCAGAAAACCCTAATTTTTTTTAATTTTCTAATAAATCTTATTTTCATTTCCTTTAATTTTGATTTTAATAACTCAAGCTCATAACCCATCTGAAAAAGAAGAAAAAGGAAATGAGCAATTTGAGGACTGTTTGTAGACCACACATGGTCTTCACTTCATTGATGTGTAGTAGCAGGCACCACTACCTCCATCAAGCTCGATCCAGAACTAGAGTTTCCTTTCGAAACCCTGATTTTAGGTCATCTTCCTTCTCTCCCTGGCTCCATTTGTCCAGAGATTTGAGGAGGAAGGAGCCTTGGTTTCGGGTCAATCAAAGAAGAACTGTCGTTAGGGCATCGAATTGGTCCGATCAAAAGTCTCCCTATGAAACTCTTGGTAGTTGTTTTAGCCCTTATCCGCTATTAGCTCGATGAGAACAGCGCCGTTCTTTTTATCGTTTGGTTATATTCCAGAAAACAAAATACTTCTAACAATTTCTTTTTCTGGGTCTGCTAATTGTAATTATATTGGAACTTTGATTTCTAAACAACAGAGTTAGAAAGGGATGCTGATGAAGAACAGATAAAGACTTCATATAGACGTTTGGCCAAATTCTATCATCCTGATGGTATGCGTCCGTCTAAAGTTTCATAAGTGAAATATGTGTTCTTACTGACTTGATTTTGTTTTCTTCCATCTTTTGGGCATTGGTGTTGTGATTGAGAATGAAAATTTCGCGTTGGAATATTTGGGGGTTGGGCATATTAAATGTAGGTCTTTAAATAAAGTGATTAGAAGTTTAAAAAATAGAAATGGTTTATAGTGAACTCTGTTTTATTGATTACTGTTGAGGGTTATAAAATGAGCTGAACAACAAGGAACCACAGGGGTTTAACTTTTAAGTAGTGGGATTAAGGTAATATCGTAAGAGTTTAATTACCCTTGAAGGTGGCTTTTGCTCAGAAACAAAAATAAAGAGTTTTGATGTTCTAAAAAGTTAGAGAGTTTGGCCTTCAGCTGATTTTGTATGGCTTGCAGTTTCAGCTAATGGGCTTTCAGGTGGAATTGAATTATTTGAGATATTAGGAGTTTTTGGTTGGTAAGAAAGGTGACTTGTGATTTTACATGTTTGCTGGGAGAACTGTTTTGCAGACTTTTTGGCAGAGATGAAATCATTGATCTCAATTGTTTCACGCTTGTTTGTGATGATTTCTGTCTTATCTTCCAACAATTCCCGAAAAGGCTTTTGTATTTAGCTTTGGTGTCATTCTTCTTGATTTTATTATGCCTTTTGAAGTCACTTTGATGAAAGCTTTAGTTTCATGCATTGTTCAAGGAGTTCTTACAGAGTTGTCTCATGGGTGGGGTGATCTCTTCTAACTGGTTTTTGTGGTTAACTTTTTTTTTTTTTTCAAGTTTGGGTAATTCTTTGTTGTTACCATGGATTTCAATGTTATTCGGGCATTGGTATAAGCTAAGGGAGCTGGGGATTTGAGCTGCTAGAATGATGTTTGGAGGTAATGTTGCTTTGGATGCTCAATTGTTGATTGTTACGCAGAATTTTTGTGAGGTTTGAGGTGTTTTATGTTTTTTTTTTTACCATTGTAACCTCCTTTGAGTTTTTTTTAAAATAAAATTTTACTTTGGCCGAGCAAAAATATATATGTGTGTTTGGTTTCAATATTACAGTAAATTCTTTTTATGTACTTTCTCATCATTATGGTTTCACCATTAGCCCTTTGTCTAGTAACAGAATTAGATTGCAAGGTTATTATGTGGTAATGGGAGAGTTTATCCTTAGCAATTATTTGGGGTATCCCTCTTGGTAGGACGTTTCCTGTGTGAAATTCTTTTAACTGTATTATATAAGAAATCAGCATCTGAAACGGTTGAGAGGAGAGTGTAATGATGTTATGTTGGGGTTAAATTTGGATGCTATAATAGGTGTTTTTATCGAGTACTGAAAATTTGTTGGCATTTCAGCGATTTCTTAAAAATGTGGCATCTATTCTTACTAACTGATCATTTTTCAATTTGAAGTCTATGATGGTAGAGGGACTCTTGAAGAAGGTGAGACTGCTGAAGCAAGATTCATTAAGATTCAAGCGGCTTATGAACTGCTCATAGATGGGGAGAGGCGGAGGCAGTATGATATGGATAATCGAGTCCATCCAATGAAGGTAAGATATCCAATTTTATGGAATCGAACTTTGCTTGGGAACTGGGTTTATTTAGATGTGCATTTTCCGAGTGATTTGTCATCACCTTTTTTTCCCCCTCTCTGAAATTGAAGATTGAAGCTGTGCAATGAGAGACCTAATATCCTCGATCCAAATTTGCTTGGGAACAAATTGGATTGTTCCCCCTCATTTTACTCTTTGTCAGCTACACTCTTTAAGAGTCGCATTTCCTTTTCTTTTTAATCCTTTCTTCCAGGCATCTCAAGCATGGATGGAGTGGCTTATAAAAAAGCGGAAAGCTTGGGATCAGCGTGGAGATATGGCTGTTTCTGCTTGGGCTGAGCAGCAGCAGCGTGAGCTGAATCTCCGTGTCCGCCGTCTTTCCCGTTCTAAGGTAACTAACTACTTCCGAAACTTCTCTAACAATATAAATGTACCAGGGTGGACTTCCTAAATAAACATTTCCTGGTTTGCCGCCCTCTGTGTGGTAAATTTTAGTTGTATAACCAGTGTACAGCAGTAGAATCTAAATTAAAGTACACACATGGTTTTGCATTGAAGAAATTGAATGAACCTGAAACTAATTCCGAGTTGACTCAAAATCTGAAAGACTGTTAATATTACTATTTTTCATTACCCTATACACAATCAACTTCATATCATTAATTTTTATGTTTCAGTCAAACAGATGGTGATTCATTCCAGCGTAGTTGCTAAATATCTGAAAATATGTATTTGGGTGAAATTGCAGATAGATCCTGATGAAGAGAGAAGAATCTTGGCAAAAGAGAAAAAGGCATCAATGGAACACTTTAACAGTACTCTTAAGCGGCATACGCTTGTGCTAAAGAAAAGGGATTTAATGCGCAAGAAAGCAGAAGAGGAAAAGAAAAAGGTTATAAATCAGCTTTTAGCTGCAGAAGGCCTTGAACTCGATACAGATGATGAATCTCAGTAGAAATATATTATGTTGTACATATTAATTTCTTTATGTACCTCCTTATTAGATCCCTCCCGCATATACATAGATGCATACTTTTGCGCTAAATCCAAAGGAAATACAGAAACTGTATATAAAATTGTTTCAAGTTTAAGAAAGAAATTGTTATTCCAATGCGGGTGTATGTATTATGGTGAATGCCTGCAACTGCATGTGCTGGTGCAAAATCTAGCCCTTTTTTGCCTTAGAATGCTAATTAAAAGTTGGAAAGAGAAGGGACATTTAAAAATTGACACCGGAAATAGGAAAATTCTAAATGGCATTTATTACCCCATTGTTTTTCTTAAGATGGAAATGGAACAGAAGCTTTGGCTAACAGAGATTAGCCATAATCGGTTACAGACTTGGTAACAGTGTTGGAAATGAAAACAATTTGTTACAGACTTTGTAACAGTAAACAAAAACTGTGTTAATGTTAGATTACCTTCAAAGGATAAAACGTAACGTGTGTTTATGAAAGATATGTTGAATATATCAAGGGATCTCCTGCTTGCCTAGAGACAAGATCAAGTGCTTGGATCTTTTATGCAAGTTGAGTGTCGGTTCACAAGGAGTTCAATCAGTGGATCCTCCACATCAGACCCAGCCCAAGTCTTATCCCGGTGAACTGAAATATTTCCATTATCTGTGACAACTGTGACCACCTCTTTCCGGGTCAAAAGCTCATTGGCTACAACTGCATGCATTTTGTACTTTTTCAGAGCCATAGTGGCCTTCTCTAGGAGAATTTTTGAATCTGTCTCAAGCTGTTGATCGAAACCAGATAAAATGGAGCCAATCAATTCATGATACATGACACGGAAGAGCATTCATTTGAATAACAACTTTCAATAAGTTCTAGCTTCCAAAGCAAACAATAAAGCAAGTGCACCACTGTTGCTGACCTTGAAGGATATGCAGAAAGCCTTGGGAGTCCATTCCGTCCTTAACACTGAGAGCATCTTTGGCACTTGCATAAGTCGCATGTCCAAAGGGCCAGATGCTGACTGAATCTTGTGCTCTACCTGTGCAATTAATCAGTGTTTTTTCCAAAGAAGAGAGAAATTATAAATGAGTATTCAAATGAAAATAATATTTCAGTCTAGAAAAGGAAGATGATTTCATTATATTGAACCAATACCATGCTCTTCCAAGGAACATAAAAATCAGAGACAGCAGCAGCAAGATAAAACATTGCATGAGGTCCAAGGGTTCTCATTGATGAGGCAATGATCTTTAACATCTTCACTTGCAAGAAAAACCATTCAGGTCATAAGAGACGGTTGCTGTATATGATGAATTTCAGATGTTTTCAGTGTAATAACAAAGAGCATACTTAAAAGCTATTTATCTAATGACAGTGAGAACTAAATATGGTTACCAAATCTGAAGAAAAACTGAGAACATAAGAGTGCCTAACATTTTCTCCTAAAATTTACTTCAGAATATCTCTCCCAGTGCATTCATCAACATAGAGAGGTCATGGCCTCAGCCAAAGCTATCATTATGCTTTTCCAAAAGCAAAGATAAGAGACCATTAAGTTAAAGCAATTTTAACGAAAATGGTAGCTCACCCATGAAAAAGCATATAAAAATGGCTAAAGCTATCACTATGTTTTGGCAAAAGCAAAGCGGAGAGACCATTGAGTATAAGTTTTTTTAACCAAAATGATAGCTACCCCAGGAAAAAGCATATAATAAAGGCCAAACTTTTAAATATATTTAACTGTACACTTGAAGCTTCACCCACAAAATACGCATTATGAGTTCCCAAAGGTACAAATATATCAACATTAGCAATGGGTCATTAATATGAACCTCAAGGAGTCATATGAAAGTTTATTGAAGCCAACCTGAAGATACTCAAATATGGTTGCAAAGGGTAGCTTCAAAAGGAGACCATCTGCTACTGCCTGCAAGAAAATGCGATGAGGCCAACTGTTAAAACAATGTTGATAAGGCTTGCAACCATTAACTAAAAGAGCCACAAGCTATATCAAAGATAAAACTAGAAGAATGATTAATTAGTAATGTTGACAGCCCATACAGCATGATGATCTCTAATGGCCCCCTTCACTGCTTCAGAATGTGATTGCCGCACTGAAATATTAGACATAACCCAGTAACCTCAGTAGGAAATTCCAGCACATTATTAGCACATATAGCAGGTAAAAATTGGCAGATCAGTGTCTTAACATATATAGAAAACAACATGAAACAAAGAAGCACATTTCTATTAAATTATGATTACCCCTCCCCTACTAGAATTCTTTAATGAAGTAATTCAATAACTCATGTGATACAAAATAACCTATCAAAAGCCAATTTAATGCATTCAAGTCATGACCGTTATCAAATTATAAAATAAAGAGAAAGATTCCACTAAAACTGTATAATTTGGGGTAAAGATAATCCACAAACCTTGAAAATTGAAATCATCAGCGAGCTCAAAGCATTCCAGCAAAGGATCCTCAGGAAGAGACCTGCAATACGGCTGGCAGGTTCCCCTACAGACACAAGTTGAAGAATCAATACAAATATCCACTGAACACAAACAAAAAATAACCGACCGTGGAAATAAACAATCAACAAAAATGAAATTCACCTCCGATACAAAAAGATAACCTTATATCCAGCCTTAATAAAATACCTGCAAATAATAGTTTCACTCAGTTAAAAAGGAGCCCACCATTCAATCAAAAATCTCAAACTGTTCAAAATTCCTTCACATTACTTACTCTGTAGAAGCCGCTCCTCTATTCCCTGAACTAAAATTATCAATATACCGAACACACCGCTGCTCCAGAGGAACCGTAGTTCCGCCTGATGTCACGCACACAACCCTCCTCCCTTTGACTTCTCCTGAAAAATACGAAATGGTATACATATACATACAAATATACGGTACGGAAAGACATATGCAGAATTGATTCGCTACAGGTACCGTACCAGAAGGAGAATCAAATTGGATGAACTGATTCAATTTGTCAGTGATTTTAGCGGAATCTTTGAGAGGAGGAGCTGACTCGAAGAACGAATCGATCTCCTCGTGAAAAGCTGCAGAATCCATTTCAATTCCCCTAGTACAAATCAAAAAAAAAAAAAAAATCATGCAAAATGAACCCTAGTTGAATTGAACTTATAACAACATCCAGAATATTAATCAATATAAAAGTGTTTCAATCATTTGGGATTGAAACTTACCTTAAAAAGAAAGGAAAAAACAGGAGAAATGAGAAGTAAAAGGCGAGTATACAATGAGTAAACACTGGCGACAGATAGATGTGTATAAATAGGAGAATCACCCAACTCTTGTAAATCTCTTTTATTTGGAAGTTTCTATAATTTCATCCTCTAACCAAGATTGCTTTTGTGAATTATTTAATTTTAAAATTCAACCGTTTAGTCAAAGAAAAAGACACTTACCCCTGTAAAATAAAAATACATCTATCCTACAATGACCGTTTTACCCATTAAGTTTGAATAAAATTTCATAGCCCTAATATCTATTTAGCCAGCACATTTTAAATCAAAACTAATATATGTATCTTTTTTATTCTTCAATTTGTTATAAATTTATTTTAATTTAGTTTTGGATATATCTCATTTTTTGCTTAAAATTATAAAAATTTCAATATTTATAAAAAACGAGATATTTTATTAAAAATAAGAGTCGTTATCAATTTGTTTTTAGCTAATTGTGATCCAACATTTACAAAATCGAAAAATATATATATTTAAAATGCATTAAAATTTATAAAAAAAATTTAAATTCAAAAATTAATTACATGCGAGTAAAATTTTAGCACCTCTTTAATTTTAAAATTAACACCTTGTTACTTAATAAGTTATTTATAAGTTCAATATTCAAACAAAAATTTGTTTAATTAAATTTTAAATTTTGAAAATTCACCAAATGTGACAAATTTATAATATTCAAGAACATAAAATTTCAAACATTTATCTTATTCTTCTTTTTCTTTGTGTGCCGCCGCCGGTGCCAAGTCCTTAAAATTTGGCGGCCTTTTTTTACATCGCGCGGTTGGTGGTGGGAAATGCTGGGGTCCACAATCCAAGTGAATTTTTTTAAAAATAAAATTTGAATAATCTCTCTGGATTATTTCTACTCTTTTTTTATATAATATTTAAGATTATCTATAGTCCCTTTTCAACTTATAAATAAGAAGATAATATGTTTCAACCCACTCGAATTCAAGTTCTTTTGTATTGACAATAATGTCATGCTAATCAAACTAAAATTCAGTCGACAGTTTTTTAAATTTTTTAATTAAATTCAATAAATATAAAATTATATGGGCTTTGAAACTCGATCACTAAAATATGATAGAATTGAATTAGCATTCCAACGAAATTCGATGTTTATTTTAACTATTTGGGTCATTGTGATTTATAATTTTGGTTATAGTTATTTGAATATTTTTTAAGGGAAATTATTTGTATATTGCCAACGGAGATTTTGAATTTATAAGTAAGATTAGAGGATTGACAAATGTTTTGTAAAATATTTAAAAAATAAATATTTTTAAAAAAATATATGTCAATTTTGTAAATATGTATGTATTTGTAACTTAAAATAAACTTACATATATAAATTGAAAAATATATTATATTTAACATCTGATTATATTAAAATATAGGCTTAAAACACAAATTGGTTCACACTACTCAATGGTCTCACATCTAGTGGTTCAAGGAGGCGATTATTGTTAGCAGAAGTTGTCTAGGGGGAGGTACAAATGCAATGTCCACAACGATGCCTCATTTGTTGACAGCGAGTGTATGGGATGGGCTATTGTTGTGCACAATGATACGGGTGATTTTGTGAGGTGCACTCCGAGGTTCATGAAGAGCAAGCTTGATCTTTTTAAGACTGAAATTTTGGCTACTCGTGAGGTTCTTTCTTAGCTTCGGTTTTTGCACGTGGATGGCGTTATAATGGAAACTGATAGTCAACAGCTTTTACAGGGTTTCAATTATGGTCACATGGATGCTTCTGACTTAGGTTTATTACTAAAGAATTGTGTCTACATTGCCTTAAGTTTTCAATCATTCTCCTTCCGTTGTATTCGTAGGGATGCCAATAAGGTTTCACACACTTTGGCAAGAGTAGCTTTATTGAGAGCGAACTACATGGATTATATTGTCTTTTCTTTATTGTTGGTATTGTTAATGCCGAGAGATTGGCTAATATGGATGATAATGAGGGGAGCTAGATTTAAGTGTATTGGGTAAGCATGATGGCTTTGATATAGTTGCTCTCCTTGATTAATGGTCTAGTGTTCCATTTTAATGATTTTGTTTTTCTTTAAAAAACACACAAATTGGTACCTAAATTATATCATTTTCTCATCTTGGTACCTAAACTTTTTTTTTATCACAAGTGGTACACAAACTACTTTTTTTTCCAAGTTGGTACTTCCGTTAGTCAAATCGTTAAATCTATTTTTAAAGAGGCTTAACCCACAAATTAATACCTAAATTATGTTTTTTTTTTCCATTTTAGTTACTAAACATTTTTTATCATAAGTGGTACCTAAACAGTTTTTTTCCAAGTTGATACATCTGCTAGTTCAATCTTTAATTAAATCGTCAACTCTATTTTAAAAAAAAAAACCTAACATATGACAAAAAAGACAAAAAATATTTTTTTTTCTCATATATATTTTTTATTTTCAGGACTAGACTGGTGGTCGAACCAGTCAAACCACCAATTTTCAAATTGACCAATTTGTTTAGTTTAATCAAATAAGTTATTAAAAAATTCATAAAAACAAAATATTTGAAAATAAAAAAACCCGGTTCAATTGATTCTTTTTAGCTTGGTTTAATCGGATTCACATTTATTATTGGCTAGATTTTTTAACGAATATAGCATTTTAGTGTAAATTGAGTAACATAAAAATAGTTTAGGTATCACTTGTGAAAAAAAAAGTTTAGTTGCCAACTTAGGAAAAATAGTATAGTTTAAGTACTAATTTGTGGGTTAATTCCTTTTTAAAATAGATTTAACAATTTGACTAACGAATGTACCAATTTGAGAAAAATTAATAGTTTAGGTACCACTTGTTATCCAAAAAAAGTTTCGGTACCAAGTTGTGAAAAAGGGTATAATTTAGGTACCAATTTATGATTAAGCCTAAAATATAATTTAATTCAATAATCATTAAAATGTTTTTATAAAAATTATTGAATATAATTATGTAACATTAAAAAAAAAGCCTAAATTACGCATGCAATTATGTTTACAATTAATTACGCTATTTTTGGTATTAAATTTCTAGCATTATATGGTTTATTGGTTCACCTAAAATGATAAATACATAAACTATTTTCTAAAATAAAATACTAAAGTCATCCTAAATAATTAAATGTTGTCAAATCATAAATTATTTATCAATCTAAAAGTATTTTTCCAAGTTTGTACTTTTATATAAATTATAAAATAAATAGAATTGATAATATATAATAAATTAAAAAAGAATAAAAATAATGTAGATATTATAAGTGTCTTTTTAAAAATTATATTTTAAACATAATAATTTAATATTGTAATATTAAGAATTAATTCAATTAAGTAAAATCTGATTAAATTATCACACCAAAACAAAAGAAATCCATTAGTTAGATGTGAACTAGAATGTAGGCTGTAGGGGGTAGCTTTTTTAATAAGTTATAGATTAAATATATTTAACTAAACTACCACCAATTAATGTTGACAGCTACGATTTTTTTAAAATGAAAATATATCAGTACTAGCGGCTTTAAATTCATAATAATTAAACTAGAGGAAATCTTGCTTTTACTTTTTTAGGGTAAACTATACAGTTAGTTGCCCAATTATTAGTATATTTTTATTTTGGATATTTAACTAATTTAGTTAATAACATTTTACATTATTTCTATTTTGGTTAGTTGATGGGAGTAATGATGTAGTTTTTTCTAACTGCTATAATAACACATTTAATCATCAATACTTATACATTCTATTAATTTAATCTTAATTCTAAATAATTCGGTACCAATTTAATCCTCAAACATATAATTAAATATATTTAAATTTATATTTAAAAAATAATGAAATTTTGATAAACTTGCTTGTAATTTTGTGGTTTTTATAATCTTCATTCATGATCATGCTCATAGCATTCTCAATAAAGGAATCCAATTTTTCCTATAAAACCTAACAAATAATTAACAAATAATGAGAATAATGAAAAAAACTTTCCATAAACCTTTTGCATTCTTGTCAACTTGAAGAATCACGTAATAATTTGTGATAAAATTTATCCCCATTTAATTTGTTTGAAATTTATTTAGAAAAATGTATAAATTTTAGAGGTTTTTTATTTTTCTAACTTGAATTTAAGATTTTTTTTTTGTAATATTTTTAATTTTAGATACATACATTTTTTATAATTTATAGTTTATTTTATATTTTAAAAAGTTTATATAATTTCTTTTAATTTTTAAAATATTTTTATAAAAATTATGACATCATCAATGCCACATGTCACAACCTAAGAGTGCATTTTATCCCATATTTAACACTATTACAAAAAAAATATATATCAAAATCCCTAAAAGAATGAAAATTCAAGTACGAACTTAAGACAAAAAAGAATTTATAAGTGCCCGCTTGGGAGAATGTGTCAAGTTTGAGGAGCTAAATATCAATTTGTAAATGTGAAGAGTTAAATTTATTAAATTATTTAGAATTAGGATTAAATTGATAGAATGTGTAAAAATTAAGTACTAAATATGTTATTATACCAATTAGAAAAAGCCCACATCTATCACTTGACTGAAGCATTTAAGGGAAAGTGACCAGAATAGAAACGATGTAAAACGTGTTGACCAAAATAAAAATGATTTAAATCCTTAGTTAAATTAAAAATTTTCATAATTAGATAGCCAAAACAAAAACACGCTAATAATTAGGTGACTAATTGTAAAAATCAAGAATGGTTAACTCATCAAGAAAGGGAATGGAACCATTTTCCTAAATAGTCTCGACTTTGAATATCTATAATTGAATAAAAATTAAAGTTTTATATATACATATGAACTACAAAAAAAAAACCTCATTTTATAATTATACAAAATCAAAAATCATGCATCAAATTGCACTTTAAATCAAAATTTATGTATAAATATGATATTTATCTCTTTTTAAAAAAAAGGATTTTCTTTTAAACTAACTATCAATTCCATACAATTTTCACAAACCATTAATAAAATTATCAACATAGCACAATTAAAATTTCTCAACATCAAGGGAGAATGATCAAACAAAATAAACGCACAAAAAAATATATAAAAAAGAAAATAGCAAACTGAATTCAACTTGCTCATATAAAGCAAACGGAAAAGATGTCTTAAGGATAAGCAGCTGAAAAAACCAGGCACTCAAATTACGGAGAGCATGTAGGGCCGTGCTCACTGTACTTTATTTAAAAAACAAGACCAAGAGAGAAACATATTTGTACCTAGAAGTAGCCATGCAACCATACCAAGAGCTAGAGAATCACTCCTCCTCGGTCTCAGACTCAGCATTCTGGAGCCACTCGATGAAGGGCTTGACATTCTTCCATATCTGAGAGCTCTTATTACTACCAGCTATACCTTTCTGGTACCACTCCATGATGAACTCTTCTTCCAATATGTCATCATCATACAATACTTTAATAACTAAAGCCACCTCCTTTGCTGCCTCAGGGCTGGCCTTGCCACAAAATAACTCCATAGAATGTAGAAGCATCATCTGGCATCCCTCTTCATTGGCTGCAGCTGCTGCCGCCGCCCCTGCTGCAAGGTAGTTCTTCTTTTTAGTTACTTCCTTAGCAAACCCTTTCCCAACATCCTCAAAGAGTGCTGTGAAAAGAGCATCCATGATTTCTTGGGAAGTTCCAGAGAGTGAACCTAGGAAGGATTTAAGCTGAGTTGGAGAAGACCCTTTCTTGAGATGTTCCTTTATCTCGTTAACAAGTTTCTCGTGGGTATTGAAACCTTTCTCATGTACCTTGACATCAGGCTCCGGAGTCTTCTTCACTGACTTTTTCTTCTCTTCATTGGTAGATAGCATCACCATATCTGCAGTAACAGCACTTAACTGCTCTTGAATCCTTTGTTGAGCAGCCGCCAGTGAAGTATCTGTTTGCCACTGGACATCATCGTCGTCATCGCTGGCTACCTGTTCATTCTCGTCAACCTGGCTTTGTGAAGGGGAATGATCCTCATCAGAATACTTGCTTTTCTTCTTGGTTACTGCACCCTTGGAAGCAACAACCTTTGAAGTAGTAGAGGAACCTTTCTTTTTTGCCTCCTTTTTAATCTTCTTCAGCTCTTCATCAGCAGCCTCACCCTCCTTGAGTCTCTCCTTTTCAGCTCTCCTCATCGCTTTCTTGTCTTTCGTTGACTTCTTTGCCTCAGGTGGGTTTTTAAGAATGAATGTCGTAAGCTTATCTCGCATGTCAACATCGGAAACAAATCCACATGCAGCACATTTCAGGGTAATCATCTGCGTCTTGGTAATAATTATCTCCGTTTCAGGGTTCCCACAACCATAGCATTGAACATACTTCTTAATGAAGTTCTCAAGAAGCCCTGCAAGCTTGGCAGTGTCGTGGGCCCCATTTACATGTGAAGTTCCAGTCTTCTCATCAAACTTGGATTGAGCTCCCAGCTCACAACCAAAATACTTTGTAGTGTAAGAAGCAGGTCTAGCCAAAGCCTTTGCAATCTCAACCATATTAACTACATTAGTCTTGATGCCATTTCCTCTCCCTTCAATCTTAGTTATCATTTTGGGCATCTTATACCTATAAAAGGCATCATCACTGTTTGAAGCACCAATATTTTGCAAAGCCATCTTGATCAAAACCGTAGGTGAGCGGTAATCAGAAAGGACAGATCAAATACTTGTGTTTTCAATCGCAATGCAAAAGTATTTACCAGACAGCCTCCTTGCACAATGGCAACCGAGACAGTGTGTGTTATTAGCCTCAATATGCATGCAGATTATTTCAGAAGAGGAAATTATATTCTTTTTTCTAGACTTGGGACAGTACTCTCCGAGCAATCCAAATGACGACAAAAAGAGAGAGGCCCGTTCAGACATAAAAGAAGATTCAATCGTATCTATCTCCACTTTGACAAGCAGAAGACACAGCAGATTAAGCTGCCAACTTCCTGAAATAATACCAGTCAATCCAAGCAAAGGTTGAAGAGTACTATATCGATAACCAGCAGAAAACTCATCCACATCAGGAAAATAACACTTGGCAACAAACAGCAAGCATCGACACAAATAAAAAGTTAACAGTAAAGGAACAATGACACATAAGAATACAATTTAGAATGTTACATATACATGAAGATATATACAAAAAATTCAAATGCCAACAAAACATCACAATTAATAAATATTCATTTCTTAAAGCCTACAGATTCCAGTACTAATCTAGATACGCAATAGCAATCAAAAAGCTTTAAAAAAAAACTATTAAATTTCAGGGTGAATCTAAAGATACAAAATTAGACAGATCAAATTGAAAAAAGTAAAATCCCAATTCTAAAACCTTTAGTAATGTTATGAGATAGATTAAATAAAGAACTATTAAGTACTGCAAATTCAGCATTAGATAATCTAAACAATCCTTTCAGCGTTAAATAATGAAAAAACTAAACAGAACACATATATATATATATATATAATATCTGTACTGGAATCATCTAAATACGGAAAATTCTTCAAAAGGATAATGAATAATCAAAATATAATCCATCAGGCCAGAACCAAACTACATCAATCAGATCATCAATCCAAATCCGAACCTATATAAGCTCATAAAATATAAAAATATAAAAAATATAAACAGATCTATAACGATTCAACAACAGAAAACATAAACCTAGATATTGGAGAAAGACATCAGAGAATATAATAAACGATACAAAAAATAACAAATTAAATCAAACAAATTCAGAAAAGAAATAAAATTGGATACGGAAGAATCATACCTTTTATTAGATGGGAAAAGGAGGGTTATTAGAAAGACTGGGAATTTGAGAAGAGAATGTATGGATTTGGTGGGAGAGAATGAAGAAAAGCACGCAGCTTTATATGGCGAATTGCAGAGAAAATGTGAAAACTCTAGGGCAAACTCAAAAACTTTGAATTTTGGAAAGGTTAAAATGCGATAAGTCCGTATAGTCTTGTATTTTTATTTTTAAGAAATTAGATTTTAAAATTTAAGTCCAAAATAATTTTAACTGTATTAACATTTAGATCTGAATTTTGAAGTTTAAAAAATAAATTGGCAAAATTTCTAAAAATAAAAGTATAATGACTAAATTTTAAATTTACGAAAAATATAGAGATATGTGACATAACTTTTTTCGAAAATAATTACTTTTGAACCGACTTACTTTATTTACATTCTTACCATTAATTCCATTTATTACTTACGATAAATTTTATTTCTCTCGACTTATTTGGTTGATAAAGTGTAACTACATCATAATTTTTATGTCGTATTTGATGGTATAAATTGTAATTACATAATTAAATGATTTTAAATTTTTAACAAAATAATTATTATAAAAAAATTATCAATAATACTAGAGAAAAAAGTATCTAAAGTAACAAACTTAAAATCAAATCATTTTATATAATACGCTAGAGAAAGTATTCGACAATATGATTAATAATAAAATTAACAAGAAAAATTAGCCTCGTATGCAATTTTATCTAATTACTCTACCATTTCATATTTATTGGTTTATTCTCTCTCTTCCATAAAACATATGCTCTTTGTTATCATTGATTGGTCATTGACCAAGTGTAATAAATACTAAGTAATTTAGTATAAATATTTTATAACAAATATCATGTAATTTAGTTTTAGAAGCCACTTAGTAATTAGAGTTAGGTGTAATTGTGTATAACTACACGTTTGCAGTATATTCGGATAATCACTGTAATTAGTGAGTCCCATCGCATTAAGCGTAATTGGAACGCCCCAATTATATTCTCCAATTCTTAAAGAGAGAGTGAGAATTGAAGTAATTATGGGAATATTTACAAATATTTACACTCAAATCCAACTATTATATGGCTTTTAAAATATGATGGTAGTTATTGCATATACAGCAAACTATAGGGTGCAATGTTAGTGACAAAGATAAGATTTGCCCCTCCCACAGAATAAGAGCAATATATCTTGGGCCCCTAAATGAATTGAATTAGAAATGCATTGTCATGTTCAAATGAGTCGATATAAAATATAAGACTCATTTATATATCAGACTATTCGAGATTCAAAAAATAAAATATTAGACTATACAAATGTTACTATTTTGTGACTTGTTCAATTTAGATATTACAGACAAAAGGATGGACTACATAGTAACATTATCACGAAAAATTTATTTCGGATTATGATTTCCTACAACTAAAGTAATAGTTATGTATTTCTAAATGTCACTTATTGATTGCAATATTAGAGTTGTTTTATAATAGTGCAAACCTTACAAAATCCTACTAAATCGCACCTTATGGTTGAAATGATTGGAATTCAAAGAAAACTGAAATTATATTTAACCTTTCATATAATTTAAATTGATTGATTATATAAGAATATTCATAAAATTAATTTAATTTGAAAACATTAAATTTTGACAATGTATATATGTACTGAATGTAAATACATTTGAAAGGTAAAGAAACTAACCCAACCTAGGCTAGTCTTATACACTGGGTCCTTAAAGTCTTTATCCTTAAAAACAGAAAGCATAAAAAAATTCTTACGACAAAATAATTTTAAACAGTACAGGAATTGGTTATTATGATCAACTTTCATCCTTTTCTTGTGAACAGAATTTTTGTCAACTTACTGAAAAATAAATAAAATAAATTAAGAGAGTTGAAAATGTCTGGAAAATAAATAAGTGAGATAGCAGAAATAAACAAATATAAAAATCGAAAATAAAATAAAATTAGAAAATGAATTTGAATTTTGTAGATAGAATTATAAAGCCTTAGTCCTAGACTCGATGAATTTTGGTTTCTAAATTAATACTTGAAAATGAGTTTTCTCCTTCAAACAATAAGCTAGTTATAACGGTTAAGAACGTCCTAACCGCTAATTCTTCCTTTCATAGTTGATTTCGATACGTCCTGCAAACCAACCATTTCTGATTGTCTAATCGCGATACACGCGTTCGCAATTCAAGACCTCGGTAGCCTTACGACTGAAGAACCCAACTCAGATCAACGGTCTCAACCGCGCGGGACATTTAAATCCGATCATCATCTCCCTTGACGAAAATCCCACTAGTATAACCCCGCCAGGATATGCCAATTTGTTCGCGGGAATCCGAATATAGCACGGTCGACTCGTGTTCCCAACTGTACGCCAAAACGACTCCAACCCAATGCGCGTTTTTAAGTTGAAGTCGAGTTAACTTTAAGGGATGAATTTGTCAATCTCAATGTTCCGGAGATACGGTGAATATCGTTATAAAAGATTTTTAGTGTGAATACATTTCTCACGATTCTTGACCGGAAAGAATATCGACCTAATACTAAAAAGAGATTTAGTGAAGCATGAAATTAATCATGCTTTTGTTGGTTTATGTGAATAACTTAAATGAAAATGGTGGGAGATGAAATTAGGGAAGGATTTGAGAAATAATTAACCCTAAATATTGAAAAGTAAATGAAAGTTGATAGAATGAAAGAAATGAATTAATTTTTTTTATTCAATTTCCAGGTATTCAATGTGTGTTTTTTCCAAGTAGACTATACACCTTATTTATATACAAACCATATATTAAAATTAGGCCAATTTCACCTACCCATTAATTACATGAAATAAAATATTTGATTTTTTTTTCTAAATTTAGCTTTTACAAAATTAAAAATCTGATTAGCCCTTTAATGTTTCTAAATTTTTTATTTGACCCTCTTCTATTGTTCAAGCTCCATTGAATCTTTTTCTGCTTGTTTTTGCATTAAAGCATCCGAATTTCGCTCTTCACAAGATTTAAACATAAAATTCAACAATTTTTAATTCAAGAACAAGTTGATTTGAGCACGTAAAATATGCAAAATAAAATGCTATCATTAAAGCAACCTTATTATCAACCCCAAGTGTCCAACACGTGTTGAGATTGATCACTCAGCAATTGTCGGTGCCAACTTTCCAAATTCTGAAACATCCGTCGTCTGACGAGGAAGAGCCTTCACCAGCATTTGGCAATCCAACTCGACAATTACGTTGTCCATCCGGAGAGATTTTAACCACAAAAGGGCCTCCCTAATTGCAAAAGCCTCAGCCAAACATGGACCATAAGAAGCTCTCTCAAACCCGAATAGCATCTCACCATACGACCCCCACTGTCCCTTATAATCACCCCAAAACCAACAGCCATACCGTGATCCAAACTCGTGGCGTTGCATTTCAACAACCCCGGGGGAGGTGGCTGCTAGCGAGGGACCGCACAACCCGACTGACGCGAACCATTCCCAGTCACTACTTGTTGTTCGCCTACACCCTGCAAATCATCAGCAACAGGTTGTTGCTGCACCGAAGCTAACTGGGCAGCAGCAAAAACACGATTTGTTGCCTCCCACGATTGCACCTGAGCATAAGCAAACGCCAACAACTGTTGCAAATTCAAATCCTTCTTCTGCCACACACATGTAAATTTGACCAAACCAGAGACAACACAGAAGCACAAGACAATGAACTTTCAAATGCATCGACGAAGCACCCAACAACTCAACAAGAAATTGGTACGCAGAATCTTGACCATGAACAATCTCCACAGCGCCCCAAACTACAGAGCAACCGCACCCAAATAAAATATGATCAAGATCCACATTCCACAATGCCCCCACAATGAGAACACTCCGGCGACAGCACAACACCCTTGGCTCAACAAATGGAACTTTGTAGGAACAAAGGAGCGCAAACAACGCCACACAAAATCTATCACCTTAGGCGGAAGTGATAGATTCCAAAGAATTTGCCACGGGCCTTCCACAAACGAATCTAGAGTATTGGATTAATTTCGATATCAAGCATCACTATGGGTCAAAACAACAATAATATGTTGAGATTGATTTGCAGTTAATTGATGACAAAATATCATCAAGAGTTTAGATGGCGAGTCAGCATTCTCGGAATATTATGTAATAATCAACAATTCTCGTAGTGATATCCTTCTACTTAAAGGTCACAGTTGTATATAGTAGAATATAAGTGACCAAGATAGGGAGTGGTAGCGTAAACTCCTTGATAGAATTAAACCAAAAAAAGCATAGCAAATGAATGAATCGATATCAGATGATCAATGGTATTGGTATCTCTTTTAATAATTCATTCGCTATATACTTAAATAAATTAAAAATTAACGAGGAAGAGTTAATTTGATCTGAAATTGGTGGTCGTCATCTCGTACAATCCATGGGAAGATAAACTTCTATAATATCTGAGCAGACAGTACGAAACGAGAGTCGAGATGATGCCTTTGTACGCATCAAAATCACTGGTTGAGCAACATTTCTTTGGCAGGTTAACGTTAAGAAAAAAAAATATGTACAACAGCTACACTATACATCAGACTCAGAGCACGCACAGTAGGACCCTCTCTCTTTTTTTTTTCTTTTTCTTTTTAATAAGCAAATCTCCATTCCTTTGTCCCACAATCCCTAACGACCCTTCAAGACTGAATTTTTCTAGCCTCTAGGCAAACCTTGATGGAATGAAATTCTCACCCACTGTACAGTTACTCTTGTGAGATATACAACAAATGATATGCCAAAATTTCCCCATCCCGAGTCACATCACGCGGCTCATACGGCATTGAGGCCACACTGGCCCTAATCAACATCTCACCACTGCTTCTGCCACTCAACTGCCTTCATCAACATACACCTCCGGTTCCGCACAGAAAACAGTTACATTAGGCACAGATGGGCTGTCACCCTTCCATAAGGCAATTCACAACTGGTGTATTGACAAAGCCTAACCATTGTGCTCCAACTGTCCATCAGAAGTGGTATCTCGTGTGAGGTGCTTCTCCTTGGGAAGACAATCGACAGGAACATAACAATATCCTTTTGGCAACCGTGAATTCTTCATCGATGCTTCATCCGATGTCATTACCAGCTCCTTTTCAAATGTTTCAATTGGCTGAGATTCATCACAAGGCAAGCATCAGCCATATTCCTTTATCTATGTGCATGCATAAGAGAACGTGTAACAAATTTTACCTTCCTGGATTTTGAGTTCCATTCTGCATTATCCAAAGCATTACGAGATGCAAGAGAATATCTGTGTGGGATTTGCTTCCCAGAAAATGGCACCCTCTCAGTTGGCTTCCGAACAAAGAGGCTTTGGGAAGTGGAGCTGTCATCAGTTCTTTGATAATTGTCCACAGGCACAGGAACCTTTGCTTGGTGCTTCACTGAAAGTGTACTGTCCACAGTTACATCATCAGATCGCATTGCTTCACTGCATGATTTGTTATCATCTGTATGGCCCTTGAGAGAAGTTGTTGCAGATTCGGAGCTAACATCCGGATGGAAAAAGGGACTATGAACAAGCACTGAACGAGTAACATGATCTCTTTTACAGGCAAGTATTTCATGTGAGCAAAGAACCAACTCTCGCTGCAAACATTCACAAATTACATTCCAAGATTTATTCATAAAATAGAAAAACTATCCAATAGAACTATCCAACAGCAGCAATTGCACTGGAAAACAAGAGAATAAAAACAACCATTAAAAAAAAATCACCTTCAATTTTTCACGTTTGATTATTCTTTCACAAAGAAGGCGTAATCTTTCCAGTTCAACCTGTAGAGGAGAATCCAAGGACAACTCAACAACCGCACAGTTCATACACTAGTATACATTATAACACCAAAAATATTACATAGCACATATCCAAGCAAACCCAAAAGATGGCAAGAAAGCCCTTACCCGAATTTGCTTCATGTTTTTCAACTCCTCGATTCCATGTTTATGAGTTTCAGCCTACATATGTTATTGAACAGATAAACAATACAGGAAAAATAACATGCAACAAAAAATTCCGGTATTTTTAGAAGAAATCAAAATTTTCAAACCTTTGTTCTCTGCTCCACACTGTGTTGTTCACAATAAGCTTTGTGATGCAATTTGCCACCACCAAGCTTCACATTCATACAGAAGCCAGCACTTCTAGCACAGGAGGGATGGAAAGTGATCTGACAGTGACCATAACCACACTGCAAAGAATAAAACTGCAGCTGCTTAGATACAAGGTACATTAATTGCAACAATTTCTAGTTAACAATTTGAGTAAAAAAAGTACTTTTACTATATATCTCACCTTAATGCACGCACCACGCTTGCAACCACATATACAACAAACGTCAACCCCCCTTGAAGCCAAATGCTGATATTCCATTCAATATAAATTCAAATAAGATCTATAGAACTTTCTCCAAGTAGTGATTATCTAATGCCTTAACATGCATACATACCATTCCCTCAACAGGATTAACTTGTCCCCTTCTGAATGTTGATTCAAGAACCCACTACAAAATACAAAAAACCACGTCATTTCATTTCATTGGCAAGAGATGAAACGTTAAAAACCCCCACAAGAAAGAAAAAATCACCTCAGCACAGAAAGCATGTACCCACTGGCCATCTACAGATTTCCTAAAAGCACCAGTAGTACCACCACATAAGCCACATTCTGCAGCAGGATAAGGTTTCTCCCAAAAATTTAGAGATGGAGCTCCAGAGGATCTAGATGAGAACAGTTCTTCACATAATTCACAGCGCCAAGGACCTGTAGATTCTTTAACGTTGCGATAGCAATCCAAGTGAACTGCAACCTGTGAACAGGACTAAATCAAAATTCCAAACAGATAAAAGTAAAATTTCCCATTAAAGTAAAACTAATGGTTTTAGGCTAGAAAACCTTGCAGCCAGAACAGACTAAAATAGGATTCAGTACTGTCTCAGATCTCCTGCAGATATCGCACGACCTAGGATGTCCTTTAGAAAAATCTGTAACTGATTGAACAATATCTGAGTACTTTTCAGATGAAGTCCTTGAGACAGCATTCCTAGAAAGAGCATCTTTTGCTCTTGTCTGAGAGTTAATGCCGGCCCTTCCAACAGAAGCATTCAGCTTCAATACATTCTGAAAGAGAATAGAGTGAAATTTTATCCTTATTTAGGAGCAGGAGAAAAGTAAATGCAAAAGAGGATCCATAAGAATAACCTCTTGATGACTAGAATCTTCCAAGCCATCTTTTCTTGATGAAATCCTGGAGGAAGCAGCTACAGCAGCAGTTGCAGCAGCCAACACTGCCTGTGCCTCCTTATGTCTTCTCTCTTTACGGCCCTGCTTCTTTGCTTCTCTTAGCTCATAAAGATATCGATTAACAAGCATAGTATCCCATATCTTTGTCCTTGATGCTTCAACCTCCTGTGGTAGACTTTTAGCAACCCTAGAAACTAAATTATCTGTAAGCAGAATCACACGAAATGCAGGATACAGGTTATGACAAAGACACATAAACAGAAAGAACCCTAGAGCAGAAAAGATGAATACCGGTAACATGGTTTCTTGAAACTGCATTGCCCAGTAACCTATGCTGATAAAATATAATTTCCCCTTCCACTTCATCCTCTGGAGAAAATTTGAGAGCTCTCAATTTCCTAGCCTTAACTGACAGCTCTAAATCATCAACAAGACAACTCTTTTCATTGCACATTGAATGTTCACTTTCGTGACTGCAGCAAACACTAGCATTTGAAGATGCCACCAGACGAGAGAGATCTCCCTGCTTTGCACCTGTAAAGTGGAACTTATTAGACCTGCCCAAAAAGACAAGCAGAAAGAAAGAAGAAACTGCAGCCTAAATAATGAGATGAAACTTGCCATAGAACTCATTTAACGTGTCCTTTCTGCCTTCACACTCACCCACTCTATTCTTGCAAAGCAACTCATTGGGCATCTGCAGCAATTGCTTCTGTGTATACGGGTGAATGTAGAAGTTAGAAAATTCTTCAGTTCTTCTGCAATACAAAATTGTCAAGAATCAGAGATTATCTCATCAAAATAGATGGAAAATCTCCTTCAAAATATAACAAACACTTATAAGGGGAAAAAGAGCTATAGGGTGCTGGTTTAACAAATAGAGAGAAGTCTTTTCACAAATTTACATGAGATCGGCGATAATTGGATTAACAATCGAGCAAATAGAATTTCCTTGATCTGTTTTCTTCTCAGGAGTCATTGCCCTCTCTGATTGACTCTTTCCATGAAGGCTTTCATTTAAGAGATCAGTTGAATTTCCTGTCCAATTGAACAATTATGGATACAATTCACATCAGAATCATAAAGAATAATTAAATTGATTGAGCTAAATCAAAGAAAACATGGAAAAGAAAGACAACAAATCACAGATACGACATTGTTGATGATAAAGAGATGCCAGCATCTTGATAATTCATACAGTAGAAAAAAGACAGCTTGACTATATGACCTGATTTGAACTGCCCCAAGTTCCTAGAAAACATCGGACTATTTTGGTCACCCTAGGTCAAATCTAACTTCCAAAAAAATTTTAATGCAATGTAAAATATTTTCATGAATACTGTACAATGCAATCTTATCACGTAACTTCGTGATTTAGCCATCCAAACAGATGCAAACAGAAACTTTCAACTGACAGTTAACACTGCAAAAGAAATCCACAGATTCTACCCATGTTACCTAAACTCTTCATTTTACCAAATCTGATACCTATATCTAACATATATCCATATATGGATATGAGAGAATGATCTCCGAAATATATGCAAAAATTGAAAAAGTTTATAATACCCATCTAGATGCATAGCCGTGTCCAACACTTGACCCCATCATAGGATACTACCACTAACACTTGTTATTAAATTAGCTAAAGGATTTGCTCTCAATTTTTAAAAAAATAGCTCATGGATTGACCAGCCTTGGCATGTCACTTGATTCTACAAGACACATGAAATACATGCAATACTAACAATTGCTATTAACATTATTATTGGCATGAGAAGCCAACCGTGTCGCAATCTGCTTAAACATATCAATGAAAAAAGGAATATGGGTGGGAACCAATACCTCTTGAACAAGGCAGCATGGCACCCATAATAAAATCCAAGAACCAAAAATTAACATATTTAATCCAGCGAACAAAAACAATCAGGACTTGAGACAACTCTCAAAAATGTACAATGAAGAACTAGCTTTTATGAACAACAAATAAGCAGCTTTTATGAACAACAAATAAGCATAAATCTAGAAAATAGAACTCATCTGACTAGCATTGGACAAGATAAAACATAAAAAAGGCATAGATGTTTCATAAAGTAAACTAAAAGCTAGTTGCTTCAAGAAAAATTCTGAAAGAAAAAAGGAAAAACTTTAGTGCCATAATTTCAACAAAAATATCTCAATTGAAACTCATGCATTTCAGCCAAAAGAAAAGAAGGGGGTGGGGGCAATGATCTTAAACCTTTTCCCGGCAAATATTTCCAGTATAACAAATTTATATGACACTGATAAATATTTCTGTCTCTTCTGATACTTCACTCTCTGAGGGAAATTCTTTTACAACAGAACTTTCACAAACAACAAGGCAAGATTAACAGAAAAAGTGTTCACTAAGCTAAATTAATAAAAAGTGGTCAGCCTTTGTTTCCTGTTTTAACTGGAAATGCAGAAATATAAAAATTGAACCTTCTTCAAGAAATAGAGTTTATTTAAGAATGATGACATTCAGACATGGTTACTTTCATATATATGCATATTAGAATCTTCTATACACAACCAACCAGAATACAGTTTATAATAAACTACCATTTAGCTTTTATATGTAAGGTCTAGGCATGTAGTGAAATGAAAACAGAGAGAATAAAAAAGCGCAAAGTCAAGCATATATATTATTGGAAAAAATGTTAACCAAAATAACAGTGCCCAGAAACAACCAAGGAATATTTACTTAACAAGAATATAGCTTGACCAACAAACAAGGCATTACATAAAGCAAAAAATTCAACAAAGAGTACCTTCAGATGTGTGAAAATGCCTCTCTGGAGAGTCCTGGGAAACATCAGGGTTGGCTGAATTCTACACAGATGAGGAAACATCACTTAAGAAATGGAAGAAGAGTTAACGGATTATGTATAGGCATAAAATTAACCGAACCTATAACACAATACATAAAGTACTCTTTCCAAAGCAGTTTCTTCTTTAAATATATAAGAGTCGAGGCATTGAAAGTTATCCACAGATCACTCGAAAATTAAATCAGAGTGAAAACAGGAAAAAAAATATGTATTAATTACGAAAATATGTATTAACTAAAAAATTATATAAATATTAATGTTTAAAAAGTATATTTTTGTTTTTAATAGTAAGAAAAGAGGAAGAAAAAACTAGAACACTATATTATACATTACAAGTTCATGTTTTGCACTTCTTAGTTCATTAAAAGACATTTCCTTCATTGTACATGGTATAGTTACATGACCACACCTTAAAATAAGGCAAAAATGCTGTAACTACTCTAACAATATGACTACAAAAATCTAAACATCAACTTTGATGAAGATGAAGATGAAGATGAAAACCTCTACCAAAATATATCCTTTTTAGTTCATTAACCAGTGTTAATATTAGTAAGATTAAAATAATGGTTTTACATACATCACAAAAGAAACACTTTCAAATTGTTACAACTTAAAGGGCGCATGGTAGATCAACATACTGCACAACTTATGCTCACATGAGTATTGGTGAACAAAAAAATTTATGCACTTGACTCAAATGAGTATTGGTGAAAGCGGCTTAAAAACAACTTTATAGAGACATTATATGAACTACAACTACAATGTTCAATCACATACTACAACTACAATGTTCAATCACATACTAAGGAACACAACTGGGACATATTTGGTAATTGATTCAGGAAAGCAATATCTAAAAACTAAACAAATTCAAAATCAAAGCATTACAAAAAAGAAGGCTTTTATGACACAAAATCCCAAGACAAGAAACCAGACAGCTGAAACTTAGAACAGAGAATCCCTAATGCATCTAAACCTACTCCAGAACCACCGATCGCATCAAAGAAAGGAGATACACAGTTATAATATACAAACGATATTGGCAGCTGATGGCAGTATAAAATATAAAGCAACATGCACAAAAAGAAGTTTTGGTTCAAAAAAAATCAATGTTGATGATTAAAAATTCTAATTATCTGGAAAAGCTCCAGCAACATAGAAAATTTATATCAGATTAGCAAAGGCTACTAATAAGCAAGTAACAGTATATCAGATTAGGGAAATGGTGAAAATACTAACCACAGAGAAATACGAGGAGTTTATATATCCAACCATTATTAGCAAAGAAGTAAACAGAACATGTATATACAAGCTCGAAGACAAAATTCAATAGACTAATCAATTAACCAAAAGTTAGCTTGCCAAAGAACCTCCGAAATGAACATTACGATTTGGTATATTACCCTTCCAGTGGCATCAAGAATGGATATTTTACTTAAATCATTTGTTTCTTCCTTAGCAAGCAGATCAACCCTAACTTCATCCATCACTACCCCAATATCATCAGTAGTTTCATCAGAGGAGCATAATATTTTGTTATCCCTCAAAATCCTCACATTATTCTTGGTTCTTCTCCAAGGAGGCATAGGCTTGACAGCTACAAGATCTGCTATGTCAGACTTGGAGGCCATTATATTGTCAGAAATACCCGTTCCAGTCTCATCAGTCTCATCCTTCGATGAAATCAAAGACTTAATATTAACTTTTAAATTTTTCAGGGAAGTGCCCATATATGCATGATTACTAAGCCATTTCACTATTTTGCATTGCAGGTCAGGTGCCAAGCTATCATTCTGAAGAAAGGAAGACCAAAAATAACATCAAAGAAAATTAAATGAAGGTGAAAGCTGCAAACTTAAACTGCTTTCAGAAAACAATGGCAAATGAAGTAACCACAATTGCAGGTATTACATTTAATGAAGCACTCAAAGAATCAGCTGAGATTCCAATCTCCGATGCTATATCTTTTACATTGACTTTCCCTCGGTCAATTAGCTGCATCATGTGTAGATTGTAAGACAGAGCAATCTGGAAACTTAAAAACATTGATAGAACTATCAACCCAAGGATGACTGGATCAAATACCTTCTTCAAAATCATTGCAAAATTAAGAGAGCTAAATGGGCTATGTTCATCATCACTTGTCCTCTCCAACAACCCCACATCAACCAGATGCTGTGCCTCACCACATTCTGATGCAACTTGGGCATTTGATCTGGTACCAGACACGTCTATCTCCTGCAACTCACCATCACCAGATTTATCATCTAGACCTTCTATGCCCACTGCAATTTTATCTCCATTACTTTGGCTAATTTTTGAATTTTGAGAATTGTCCATAGATTGCAGCGAAAGTTGGTTGGTGATAGAAGAGTCTGTGCCAGAAGCACAAAGTTCTCCATGTTGTGGGGAACTGCTGTTATCATGGATTTCTGAATGCTTAGAGCAAAATGCCCGTAACTCAATCTGTAGAAAGAATAAAGAGTATTGATTATAAGAAAACCTCAAAATAAGAACAAAATAGTTACAAAAAAATAATAACAAAAAAATCCATATTCAGGGAAAAAATGACACTTGCATTATCACACCCAAATCTTCCCCAAACTTCCATTCTATGCCTGGCTTCTCTTGCACATATAGGATGGAATGAGGTTCTGCAAGTTCCTGCAAAAACGACCAACATCCATCACAACCAAAAGCATTATAAACTCATGTCAAGATAACAGATAGCACGCGAATCAAGTTAAAAACTTGCTCAAATTTAGCAGCAAGGAAACAGAAGTGTGCAAGGTCAAACTTTTGTGATCATTTATGTTGAGATAGTTTGTCTTTAATAAAAGTTACGCTCTTTGATAAACTATTGAATATGCTATGGACTACAGACAGTATTAACATAAAAAATTAAAGAAAATTATATTTGGACAGAGGAGGCAAATACACCATATAATTAACTACCAACCCATTGCACAAAACATGATAGGTAAAAACCTATTGCAACTTGGAAAGCATTGGTAAAGTTTGACTTCAGAACATTATCCAGCAACAAATAGCAGCGCTGTGACAAGGCAAATAAATCCATGGACTCATTGGAGTCCCTTCAAAACTTTAAATAAAATAATCATTTTCAGGTTCCAACAGCAAAAATTATCATGATTGGACTCCAACCAAAATGAGGGTACTAATCAATACTACTGATCTACTCAAGTCCTTTTCCTCAAATTCCTGACAACAGCTTTGCTAACCAAAAAAAGGTAACCAATTATTGGATCTTCAAGGTACCCAAGCAGACATTTTTCTTCCTTAATATCAGCATTGGGGATGGATATGATGATATCATTCTCATCCCAAGTAAAGAGACCAAAAGATTTTCAACAGAAGACAAGAACAAGTAATTTTATCCATATTGAAAAGCGCACACACACACATCGATAATATTTTCATGAGAACTTCCTTTCACTGATCAGCTGCAACCACCCTTAACTTCATCCAATGTCTACACAAGATCCAAGAAAGTCATTATCCCAAGGGAAGCAGAGTCACCCAGGTTCTCTTAATTGCTTCTGCATAACAGTCTTCCTAAGTGATATCTCACACTTGCGTCAAAAGAAAAACCCAAAAAGTTGTCAGCATAGAAAGCATTTAAACTGTCCTCTCCAGTTTCTTCATTAAATTTGAAGGCACAAATTCAAGTTTCAGAACACCTTTTCTGAACAAATCAGTAGCCTCTGATAGAAAAATATGCTCGTGATTCTTGAACAAACCTGTTTATCTCCATAGTAATATTATCAGAAGAGAACTTTCTATAAAGGTTTGTTGACCAAGGAGGAATCTCAACTCTCAAACTACCTTGCCTCCTCCTTCATATACTCAGAAAATTCCCAGACCAAATAACTTTTATAAGAGAGCAGAAGTGACACAAAAATGATAATGGAGGTTGATACTCAAGTTGGTGAATGCTGAATAGTTTCTATCAAGCATTCTACTTTTACAAGTTCCCTTACCAAGTAATTTATGGTCACAATACAGATCAATTCACATTTTATGGGAATACACCCTGCAACGGCACACCAAATAAGTTGCACATATGTTACCTCCCTAGCAAAAAGAGAAGAGAATGGAAAAACTTTCTACAGATAAGAAGGATTCTAGAAACAACTATTCCTAATCGAACTTTGCCAACTTCAACACCATATGAACCTAAACCAATCATAAACCTAAAGGTGCCAATAAACATAAGCTAAAAGCTGAAAGATTAATACCACAATTTTGAACAAATAACACCTACCACAAGAGCCATTTTTCTTGTTTGTCGACAGATTGTTACCTTCTGATATTTAAACATCTGGCCTCACTCCCAGTATTTTCTCAAATACCTTACTTTATTTCCCCCCTACTGCCCATAATGATACCTTAAAAAATGCAAGTAGTTGTTGTAGTGAGTATATCTTCTCTCTACTAGATATTCCTCATGCACATATTAAGATAAAATTAAAAAAGAAAACTATTCTAAGACAGTTTGAATAGATTGCTGCACCAAAATATGGAATGGACTGAAAGCCACCAGTACATAGAGAAGATATATCCTTCTTATAGCACAAGAGGCAGCAAATAATCATTCAAACTTGCAAAAAAAGGGCAAAATTTTTTAGATAGGCTCCTTAATATGAACAATCCAACTTACCATGTTACTAATACTACCATTTCAGCTAAAAAAATACAAAAGAAATGTGGAAACTTTTGTAAAAGGTAGTTCCCAGTCCTGTTATATGTGAACTGAAAAAAAAAAGGAAAAATAATTTTCTCTACTAACAAGATGCATAAGCTGAGTGACGCCATGGACAAAATATTCCCTTATTTTATTTGAATTTTTGAAGTTACTACTTATAAACAACAAAATAATAGCCATTACTCTTGATAAGAAACACTTCAAAGAACACATTTTCCAGTTGCAAATCTCTAGACTAATGGAAATAAAAAGCAGCCAAAGATTTGCATAAAAGAATGCACACCTTGCACGAAAAAAATAGAAGCAGAATGCTACGGAAAAAAAGACAGCAACGAACATACCATGACTGCACCGAACACACGCACCATTCTTCACCTTGCATACATTACAGACTAATTTCTTTCTGGTGTCATTTATTCCTCCCGCATTAATAATTGGTTCCATCTTTGTCAAGTCTTCTATATAAACCTCAGGCATCCAGTATGAACAAAACAAGTGAGCAAACTCCACAGATGAACCATTTTCATCATTCTTTTGGACAGGCTTTAATGCACCACCCTGCTTCGGACAAAGTACACAAGATTTCACTGTACCATCGCCATCATTTGTCAGCTCACACCAAGAACAGAGCCAAGAACTATCTACATCTTTTTGCACACCATAGCACTTCTGATGAACAGCGACCTTGCAAGAACTACAAACAACTAACCTGTTTGATCCTTTTCCAGTATCACCAGTGCAACAAAAGTGACATAAAGATGAATCCCCGTCACATGGACGTGCAACTAATATTTTCTCCAGCCCAGCATCTTCTCCAACAAGCTTCCGCTTCTTTGAAGGCCGCTCTGAAGATAACAATATCCTACTCCTAGAACCTAAAAGCCACTCTAAACTACTAGTTGAATCTGGAAAAAAGTGTCCTTCTGTTTCCTTTGATGAAAACTGAGCTTGCGTTGCAACGCTATCAATTTCCATTAAGTGCCCATCCTCAACCCTGACGACCTCCTTCCCTTCTTTACCAACATTACCATTTTCATTCACCCCATTAAAATTCTCTCCACTACTCACACTCGCCTTCTCATCCACTTCAGCATACAAATTTGAATTCCCTGTTAGCTCATTTCCAACATAAGGAATCATAAAACACTTCTTCCTAGCAGCTAAAAACCTGGATGGTATAATCTCAAACAAAGCATCAATATCCGGCAATGCTAGGTCCCGAAAAAACACTTCCGTTTCAGCCCAAATGCTGGCTTCTCGAGCCTTTTCCCCCTGCCTGGAAGACTTCTTATCTGCTCCCGAATGCGACTTCTTATGCTTCTTCCTATTATCAGTCTGCTTCAACAAACTAGCCAGTCCACTGGGCAGCGTTGGCACACTCAACCCCGACACAGAACCACCTTCAGGGACATCAAAAGGGGAACGTTGGCAAAGGGCTTTCCGTGCCTGAGAAAAGAAATCGACACCAACATCATATTGCTTCTCGGAAGTCTCAGATTGGATCACCGGACTCCGACTAGAGACCCCAGAAATCGGGCGGCAAAGCCTCTCCTCGGTGCCGCAACCTCCGTCCGCACCCCTACCCATCATCTTCTTCTGCCGGTGGCATAGGGCTCCGGTCATCACCAACGACAACCAAAAGCATCAGTACCACCAACCCCTTGGTATTCCATAAAAAAATCGAACCCTAGGCCTAACCCTAACCCTAATCCTATCTCCACCCCTTGGAAAACACAAAACCCTAACCCTAAAAATCAAGTTCCACTATCAGTCATTCCGAAGAAGAAATAAAAGAAGAGGGAATAGCCATAGAAAAGGGAAACAAAGAGGATAAACTCGCGTCTAGGGTTAGGGTCTTGTTTCGGATCCGATTGTAAGTGTTGCGTTGTTTTTGTTTTGTTTCGAACTTTTTTTTTTCTTTTTGGGAATTTCGAAGAGAGAGAAAGAAATCGAGGGAGAAAGGGGCGGGGGAGGGAGAAAAATAAGAGAGAGAAAGATTCGCGTTTTTTGCAGGCAGAAAGGACGGTTCGTTTTAGGAGGTTATTTACTTTTTATTTTGTTTTTAAGTGTGGTTTTGATAACATGTAGTGACACCTAACGTGTATAATCGTGCAGCTGCCCAGTTTTACCACGTGGCATTCTTATATTTGTTTAACCGGATAAGATGTGACTTCTTAGTATATCTTTATCAATAATATGATAAATAACTCTAACCTATTTATGAAATAAATAAAATCGTATTATCTATAAATAAATAAATAACTATAAAATCAGACCTGATTATAAATCGGGTTACCTGTCTGGTCTACTTAAAAAGTAAAAAGATTTGGATAAAAATATTATCTCAAAATATATTTGGATAAAAAATAAGATCTGCTCTTTAAACGGGTCAAGCCTCGGGCAATTTTGTTGGCCCAGGTCTGGCCCGGCTTGAATCACATGCCTATACTTTCTTTTATATTTTCAATTTATTAGTAAACATTTATTTTAATATTTTTAGTATATTTGATGCATTTTATTTTTTAATTTTGTTTTTATATACAAAAATTTATTACGATCGAGCTTGGGTTTAGCATTTTTATTATGAGTTAGACTTGAACAAAATTTTATGTCATTTTTTGGGTCGAGCATAGCCAAGCCTAAAAGACGGACTTAACATTCAACACCGGCCTAGCTCGACCCATAATCAGGTCTAGCCATTAGGAGTAAATAGGGATGTTGTAGTAATTCGCAATCAATAGAAATTAATGGGGGCAAAATGGGTAAATTATCAACACTCTTTTGTTACGAATGTGGGTATTATGAAAATTTAAATATAATAATATTTCAGTGAATTACAACAGGGCTAAACATGAGCAATAAATATGACTAGCGCGATTCGAACCCAGATCACACAGGAGATAATAAACATAATAATATTTCAAATTATTATTAAATAGTTAATCAAAATGCAATTATTTTTATATAGTATCAAACTAGACCTTTCATTTTTCTTTAAAAAATTAATAATTTTCATATGTTATATAAAACCACCTCGTAATGAACTTTATCAAATAAATAGAGGTAAAATAGGTATGTAAACTTAAATGTAAGGGTCAAAATGGATCTTTCACTTTTATATAATAATTTTTTATTAGAATTATAATTGTTTTTATATAATATCAAAATGCAGTTATTTTTATATAATATCATAGACCTTTCATTTTTTTTAAAATATTTTTCATATTATATAAAACCGCTTCCTAAGAAATTTTATGGAATAAATAGAGGTGAAATAGATATGTAAACTTAAATTTGAGTATCAAAATGAATCTTTCACTTTTATATAATAATTTTTTTAATATAAATATAATTGTTTTATAAAATATTATTAAATAACTAATCAAAATGAAATTATTTTTATTTAATATCAGTATATAACTTTTAGAATAATATCATTATATATTAATTACCTCACAACAAACATGTAATTTTCTATTTTAATATTTTGTAAGTACTAACATGAACTTTTTCACATTCCAAAAAAATTAATTAATTTCTTAAAAGTTTTTTTTTTAACATTTATTGTTATATTTTTTTTATCATTGATTCAGTTTTTTAATTTTTCACTATTTTACTATTACATTTTTAATTAATTAATAAATCTTTTAATATCCTATTTATTACTTTTCAATAGTTACATTTTTTTAAATGCTTGATAAATACTTTAATTTATCTTTTAATTTTTTTCTGATGTTGCATTTTTTAAAATTTTATGTTATTAATTTTGATAGATGTTGCAATATTTCTTTGTACATATATATAAGTATCCTTACTTGAATTAGGAAGAAGAGCTTGCCTTGAAATAGTGTTGCCGTTGAAATCAACATTTGACGCTTTGATTCAACGTTTTGAGAGAGGACGGGTGAGTGAGTGAGGGGGAAATCAACGTGGTTGAAGGGCAATGGCTCAGTATGCCCAAAGTTGAACCATTAGAACTGTTTAGTTTATAAAATTGTTTGGTATTTGTTAACTTCTTTATTTTAATTTTGCTTTTTAGTTTTTGTAATTTTTCACAAATAATGTTAACTGCGATTTTCATTATCTTCTATTGCAAGTGAACGTGCATGGATGAAAGACGGTATATTGATATTCCTTAGATTGGTGACAAATTTTAACAAGAAATTGAGTTAGGATATAGAAGCTCATGTTATCAAGATTGTATTTCTTGATATTGTATTTTGATCTATTTATGTAAGATGTTACATACATATATTATCAATAGGATAATTGAATAAATAATATTTTTACGGCTTATATCTATAGGGTGGTGTTTGTTAGTTATGTTTTAATTCTTAATGGTTATATTTTACAATTTTAGTGAATCAATTTAACTTTAACTTTAAATGTTTTTTCCATAGCCATTTAGATTATTTTTAATTTATAACTAATTAGTTATGCTTAATTTTATTTATCGATTACCTTTTTTTGTCTTTAAATTTGTTTATATATATATATATATATATATTAATGCTACCATTGAAGAAGTTTTAGTTGTTGTGTAAATCTTTAGAGGACAATTCTCAACAAATATTATAATTGGTTGCTCAAGAGAATAGAATATGATTTATTTGACCTTGAAAATATGAGATAAAGCGAGACAAATTTGATAGTTTAAGTATCATTTCTAATGAAAAAAAATACTTCAAATACTAAGGGCTAATTTGCATATAAACCAAAATTGTATTACTGAAATCCATCTTAAACGATCTAAATTTTTATTAATAAAATATTACTTTAAACATTAAAGAATTATAATTTTTCGTACAAATAGACTAAACAAAATTGGTATATACAAAGAAATATAAATATTTTCGTATAATATTAAAGATTCATCATTTAAACTTTGAAACGTTAGTTTGGTTGGCTGTAATGGTATTACAGCCTGAATCCATTCCAGACTCTATTACGAGAAAATGTTGAATAGGCATTCCCTTCCTTCACCACTGAATAGCCATTCCATTCCACGGTATTAATTTTTTTTCCCATTTTCATTTTTTGCCCTCAGCTTCATCTTCTCATTTCCTTTCCATATCTGAGTTTCCCTTTTTTCCTTCTTATTTCCCTTCATCTTATTTCCCTTATTTCCTTCTTATTTCCCCATCTGCTGCTAATGTTTTGTTTGCCTTGACATTCGGCTTGGTTTCTCCTTTACTTGTTTGTTTTATTCGAGGTATGAGTTGGTTTACTTTTATTTGTTGAATGTATCATTTCTTGAATTCATTTTCAGTATTGAATGATTTTAGGTTTTGGGTTCTAATTTTTTTTCAAGACGTTTGACATTTTGGTCAACGACATGTTTTTGTCTTTAGGTTTAATTAGTGTAGATGCATGTTTAGAAATCTTGGAATTTGTTTTAGTGAAACAAAAAAATACGGGGATGATGAATTGGAGGGCTTTCTTTATTTTTTATTTTTTATTGTTAGGGACTGATTTTGGATGCTTTTGCAAGTTTCAACGCTAAATTATAAGTATGTTGAATCTTGCAAGGTTGAATTTTTTTAGCAATGGTGGTTTGTGTGTGCAAAGAGTGAGGAATTCCTTATAATTGAATGGTTTTACCATGTAGCACACTGCTTTTTTCTTTTTGGTGATATTATTTTTTAGGTTGAATTGGGTGTATGATGCATGTTTAGCATTCTTGAAAGATTTATTAATAGTAGTAGTTAAAATAAGAACATGTGAATGATGAAAATGGAGTAGGGATTACTTTCTGGAGCACTATTAAGTTTCAATGGCTGGCTAGTTTGAGAAATGGTGGAGAATTCTTTATAGTTGTCTTGTCTTCTTTGTTAGGGACTATTCAAGCTCTTCTAAATAATGGAATACAATCTCTGTAGTTATCTTATGAGGACGAACCTCATGTTTAGTACCAACTAAGCTCTTTAGCCTTTAGTCATACATTGTTTGTCTGCTAGGTTTTTGAACATGAGGCAAGGCGAGGAGAAGCAATATCCATTGTTGAACAGGTTGGTGTTCTTATCCAAATTGCATGTTGAATTTGCATATCATCTCTTTTGGTTACGTGTTTTAACCTATAAAAAGAAAAAATGAAGTTGAGTCCATCAGTTCTCATATGTGTTTTGCTTTATGAGCAGCAATTGACTTGATTTGGTGGCTAAGGAGATTCATGGGCTTAACTCACGGGGAGAGTTGAATAAGTTCTTTGAGAGACTCTAAAAATTTTACCATTCACTTTGTTCTTTGAAAAAGGTTTAGATGTAAATGTACAAGTTGTAACACCCCTTACCCGGGTTCTACGCCGGGAACCGGGCCCGAGGCGTTACTGAACTCAAACCACTTGATCGCCACATAGGCTCAACGTAATTACTCTCTATACCCTCAGTCTCGACTTACGAGACCTCACTCATACATACGAAGGCTCTCGAGACTAATCCGAAACTTTTTCCAACTTTAAATTTTTTTTCTCTTCCACACAGGTCTTACACGCCCGTGCATAGGCACACACGCCCATGTCCCCCGACCGTGCCTAAAAACCCAGTATTCTACCGATTTGCCCATGGTTAAGGCACACGCCCATGTATTTTGGGAGCACGCCCGTGTACCCTATGACACGTCTGTGCCTTTCACCCGTGGTCGACACTGACTAATCCCTCACGGTTTTGACACGCCCGTGGGCCTAAACCGTGTGCCATACCTTAGTATTCTGACTTATTCAACACGGCCTCGGCACGCCCGTGTGCTTTAACCGTGTGACCATTCCAATTCTAATTTTAAAGTGTAGACTTCACACGGCCTAGACACACGCCCGCGTGCCTACCCATGTGAACCAGAATAAGGCTATTTGCCAAGCTCTTTGCATCCCTATAGCTTACACAACTTATACTCATCCATCACATTCATAATCACTCAAATTGAATTGCTATCCCACATAGATGAATACATCTTTTCATATAACATAATAGCCAACAACTATGGCATTATACAATTATCCCATAACTCATTTAGGCCAACACATTTGGCACAATAACAATGACTTAATCAACCTCATGTACTAGCCCTATACATGCCATGACTCCTAATGACTTGATACCTCATACCAAGTGTCTCATCGATAGTGTGAAAACATTTCCGATGGCCTCCAATCCGAGCTAGATAAAATATCCTATAAGAGATGGGAAAAAGAAAAAGGAGTAAGCAATAAGGCTTAGTAAGTTCATATGCAAATAAGAATCAACTATCAATATTCATATGCTTATACTCAATCACAAGATATTAGAATGAGCTTTACTCTTGAACTCACAGTTACCTATTCAATCATTCATAATGCTTACTCATTTCGTCTCTTACCACATTCTAACCATATCTCGGGCTTAATGCTCGTATTCAATAACTTACCATGCCACAAGTCAATTCGCTCGTTTGATTAGCATACACCCTGCACTGATCATCACAAGATCATGTAAAACAACACACCATGCATTCTCAATAAACCATTCATACTACTAATCTCTAGGTGGCTACGCACTTAGCCCACCATTGAGTCTCTTATAGGGCGGTATCGTACTCGGCCCACCAATTAATAATATAGTTGATGGTATCGCACACAGCCCATCAATCAGTTATACTAATGGTGATTTCGCACTTAGCTCACCAATCATTTATAAGCGATGGTATCGCACACAGCCCACCGATAATATACATTCGCAAATACTTATCCACACACATTTTCTCTAATTCAAACGTTCATCTGTAAACATCTTCATTCATTATCATTCTCACTTAACTTTCTACGATTCTCATTAGCATCCACACAATACATCAACAAATCTATCTCATGCAACTAAGGTGCAATAATAACACCTATCCCACTAGGGGTTCATCAGATATTGAATTCATCTCAATGTAGTTCTAACATTTACTTGTACTTCTTGTGGTACAACCACCTACCTTCAAATTGTTAACTAACTCTCTCGAGTCTCATACACATAGTTCCTATTGACAACATACCCTAATAGGGTCTCACACATAATAACATATCGATGCCATGTCCTCGACATGGTCTTATACGAACTCTTACACCGAGGCCATAATCAAATATGGTCTTACTCGAGACTTTAACCATCTTCCTATCGTGCTATATATTTTTTCCCCTTATTCTAAATTTAATTTCATTGATATCTCATCAAGAGACATTTCATACATTCATATAGTAACCTACATTCCATACAACATTGTAATACTAAATAAGCTCATATATAACTGTAACATTCGCACATGAACTTACCTCGATACCGAAAAGGGTAGAAGAAAATCCATTTGTCCACATTTCTCTTTTCTCCCGTTCTAGGTCCGTATCTCTTCTCTTTGATCTAGAACAATAGAATTTCACTCATTTAATCACTTGAAATCATAATACATCATAATATACACTTAGGCAAAAATGACTATTTTGCCCTTACACTATGGCAAAATTACGATTTTGCCCCTAGGCTCGTAAATAAATTTTCATCACATTTTCTCGATAAATAAGCCTAGCTGAACATTTAATCCTCTTGCAACTAATTACAATTCCATCAATTTCATGCCTTAATGAATAAATTATAACTTTTGCATTTTAGTCCCGAATAGGTGTATTCATCACAACACCTTTCACAAAAGTTATTTATCATCATCCTATCATTCTTTTTCTTTCATAAAAACTCAGCAACTAGCATAACTCTCTCATGGCAAGTCTCTAGACTTTCAACCATAATGCATAATAGCCCCCTCATTAGAAAGCTTAAGCTTTAGGGGTCTCAAAAATACAAAAATTTTCAACTAAAACCATCAAAATCACTTACTTGAGTGAAGAGAAGCTTGCTGAAATTTTCAGCTTCAATAACCCCATTCTTGCTTGTGTTTTTCGGTGGAAGAAGAGGAGAAAATAAAAAGATGATAGCTTTTTGCTTATTCATCTTATTTTATTCATTTTTCCACCTAATTTCCACCAATTTTGACCAAAATCAAATGCTCTTGTCCCCTAAGTCACATGGCCGGCCAACTCACTTAAAACATGGCCAAATTGCACATTTGGGGCCTCTAATTAATGATCCATATCTATTTGACACCTCTAGGAAATAAAATATAACTTTCGTACTTTATGCGATTTAGTCATTTTTCACAATTTAGCTAGAAATCGCTAAAATTAAGGCACCAAAATTTTCATGCATCCTTATAAACATGTTATAACACATAACATAACATGAAAATAATTTTCTCTAACCTCGATTTAGTGATTCTGAGATCACTATTCCGTCTAGCCCCTAAATCGGGCTGTTACAATTCTCCCCCCTTAGGGATTTTCGTCCTCGAAAATCTTATCAGAAGGAGTTACTACCAATATCCTTAAAACGTTTCCATCAACTATTCAAATCACAAACCCACTTATCCTCAAGTTTCTCTTACCAATAACTCTTTAGCCGTGATACATAAGGTCGAAACGTAACTTGAGACCTAGGTTATTCTTCCTCTGGGGCATATACTCAGTAATCCACTAATTTAGAACTCTGCACACATCCAAATGATCATTCGGATCTTTATCGGTTGATTTGCTACAATTCGAATGACATTTCCCTTCTTGGAAATTTTGTCAAACCAAATTCGAAATCTATAAGGTTTTATCTCGCTTTCTCATTAAAGCATTTACCGACTGTAATAATCTTGACTTGTACGCTTTGAAAACGCAGCTTTTAGTGGTCAACTACTTCTGACCCTAAACTCATTCATATCGTGAAATGTACTCTACTGTCAAAACATTTATGCACCTAAGTGTACTTCCTTATTCTTGTATCAGTAGACATGTTACTACCAAACCTCATACCGAAACTTCTGTATAAGTTCTGGGTTCATCATCACTCAAAGTCTATCTCGAGAAAGCATTAACAACAGGAATCTTATCCAACATGGATCTATCATTCAGACATCTGTACTATATCTATTATCTGAAAAGTATTACACTAACTATACTCACCACTGTAATAGCTCAAATTTTTTCACTATTTCATCTTCAAAATCTTCTGTAGTATATGATACCCTCACTCATTAAAATTCACGAAATACACATCGATTTTCCCCATGGATCATTACAAAACATCTAGCTCACAACACAGATACAAAAGTGATTGTCTTTGGATCACCAACCTGTCAACTCTTTTTCTCGATTCAGACTGAACTCAATACTAGAACTTTCAATTAATAGTTCCTTTTTATAGCTTTCAACTCAACCATCGCGGTTTTAACATTTCAATGAGAATATTTTCGTATCATGTTCTCTACTCACGAATACACAGATAATTTACTCTCTTTGCTGATTCATGCGTGGATATACACAGAACTCAAATCATATCTCAATACATTAATCTACTCTTTTCTCCACACTGAAAACATATTTCAAGCACACTCTCATCTGAGTTTCTCTTGCTATACTAATCTAAAACCTTTACCATCGTCACATCTCACAATAGCAGGTACAATCTTGCTCAAATCAATAATTTTATTCGACCTGTCCGAAAACCCATCACACGACATGAAACTCAGGATTTCACTCCTTATATTAGAATCATCTCCAGCTTTCCCCTCAAAACACCCGAATAGGGTTACGAAGAGAATAAAGAACGTCAATTCCAGTTACTAAACCAACAACCGTTTAATCTAATTTCACAATCGGCTAACATTCTCACACGATCTTGATTCATGATATAAACAACCTCATCGCCCCTGAAAGGCAAAAGATATTAACACGTATTGCTTAAAGAGATCATTATAATCCATACAACTATGGTTATCATAATCAAATACTCTCACAGTTCAAACATTGTTTCTTTAACCATTTCCGTCCTCAAAACTCCTTAACAATTACTTTCATTAATGAACATCAATTTAAGAAGATCTCGATAATTATAAACCTTAAGCTTCCTACTCATTTGAGTCAAATAGCCTAGGCTAACTTTTTCTTTGCTCTTAACATTGTATAATCAATACAATCGTTAAAGCATTCAGACATACTTTCTTACAATTGCCTTTATTAAGCACATACCGTGCCACACTCTTTACTCATATATTTGACCCATTGATTACTAAGGATAGTCAAAGACGCATAGTCATCGTCATTCACGTAGGTACGAAACCAATGCCACATCCCTAAGGTGGTCTTATATGGACTTCTACATCAAATATCGATGCCATATTCTGAACATGGTCTTACACGATTCTTATATTCATTACCGATGCCATATTACAAATATGGTTTTATACGGAACTTCAACTCGGTACCGAGGCCATGCCCCGAACATGGTCTCATACGGGACCTTATCTATTTCATATCTCAATGATAGCCTTTTCATTATAGTCCCCTAGGACTTCAACCTCATGTTCAATAACGATTACTCTATCTAATAGAGTATCATGTATCAATGTGATACAAAGCATTCTTAAAGTGCTAACATAAATACTGCATTAATCACATGTAAACTTACTCTGTTTAACTCTCTTAACATCTCATCATAATTCAACAGTAGTAAGAAGAGTGAGGTCACAGAGCCCCTTAACTTGGCTCTCGTGACTACATACATATGACTTAATATTCATCATAGTCATATAACTCATCTCGAGTGGGTTTTCACATTTATCACTCTACAATTGTTTCTGTCCCTTATACTTTTAAACTGTAACTTTTAATAATTCAAGTTCCACATTAATATCTGCTCGAGTACTCAACATTCAACCCTACTTTCTCTTACAATCACTTATCAATTAATGAATGTTGTACGGGTTTGAGTACGTCGTCTACTTGATTGCCATAGTCCAACTATGGTCTTACTCGTATCACGACAGCATAGTCTAGCTACTTCTTTATATGTCATCACGATGCCATAGCCTCGCTATGGTCTTACATGAAATCTCATACCAATACCAATGCCATATCCCTGATACGGTCTTACATGGAACGCATGTCAATGTCGATGCCATATCCCAGATATGGTCTTACACCAGATTTTGTCTTAATACTGATGCCATGTTCCAAACATGGTCTTACACTAGCACTCATAATACGACCGATGCCATGTTCCAAACATGGTCTTACACTAGCACTCATAATACGACTGATGCCATGTTCCAAACATGGTCTTACACTGACCCTCATAATACGATTGATGCCATGTTCCAAACATGGTCTTACACTGACCCTCATAATACGGTCGATGCCATGTTCCAAACATGGTCTTACACTGACCCTCATAATACGGTCGATGCCATGTTCCAAACATGGTCTTACACTGACCCTCATAATACGGTCGATGCCATGTTCCAAACATGGTCTTACATTGACCCTCATAATACGGTCGATGCCATGTTCCAAATATGGTCTTACACTGACCCTCATAATACGGTCGATGCCATGTTCCAAACATGGTCTTACACTGACCTTCTCATTGCCATGGTCCAACCATGGTCTTATTCATCTTTTCATCGTTTAACGACCGTACTCATATCCTGCATTCTACTAAATTGAACTTTTCAGTTTTTAATCATGTGAACATATTTATCATAAATAATGGCATCACAAATCGCAAGTGCTTACTTACTCTTACTGCTTTTCACATACATCATGGCACTTACTAGTCTCATGCTTGTAAGGTAAACAAAGTACCTGTAACACTTGATCACATAGATCAGTATGCTTTACTATAATAAACATAATCTCAGCATCATTATTCATAACATGAATTATACTTGTTAGTCAGCCTTAACTAGCATGACATAATATCAACTTTACTACTAACTTTCTTGCTATCTCATTTAAGCTTTACTCTTTTGCCCAATGAATTATTATGAATAACCGAGGATACTAAATCTCGTCCTACATAACTTGATGCCAAAGCCATATCCTAGATATGGTCTTACATGGAATATCTCTTCTTGAATCAATGCCAAGCTTACCTTGGACTTACACGATAACTTGCTCAATTTCCGATGCCATGCCCTGGCTTGGTTTTATACGAACTTTCTTATCTCAAGTGGGAGATCGAGTATCCTGGAAAATTCATCTTCAATCGGGATTTACTAATACTTAATCTCATTGATTTCTTTATTTATCAGATCATTGAACATTTTCATAGAAATAATGTGCACATAGCAACATCACAAGCCGTTCAACAAAATATTCATGAAACTTGAAAATTATACAAACTTACTGAAATTAGCTCGGTTGGGAATCGTCTCTGTCTTAACAAAACAATTTCGTTAGAGCCGGGAGATATCACACTATCACGGTCCACATATGGCATGTATAGCTAGACTCTTACTCACGCTAGGTTAGTCCTAGAACTGACTAAACCGTAGCTCTGATACCACTAAATGTAACACCCCTTACCCGGGTTCTACGCCAGGAACCGGGCCCGAGGCGTTACTGAACTCAAACCACTTTGATCGCCACATAGGCTCAACGTAATTACTCTCTATAGCCTCAGTCTCGACTTACGAGACCTCACTCATACATACGAAGGCTCTCGAGACTAATCTGGAACTTTTTCCAACTTTAAATTTTTTTCTCTTCCACACAGGTCTTACACGCCCGTGCATAGGCACACACGCCCATGTCCCCCGACCGTGCCTAAAAACCCAGTATTCTGCCGATTTGCCCACGGTTAAGGCACACGCCCATGCATTTTGGGAGCACACCCGTGTACCCTATGACACGTCCGTGCCTTTTACCCGTGGTCGACACTGACTAATCCATCACGGTTTTGACACGCCTGTGGGCCTAAACCGTGTGCCATACCTTAGTATTCTGACTTATTCAACACGGCCTCGGCACGCCCGTGTGCTTTAACCGTGTGACCATTCCAATTCTAATTTTAAAGTGCAGACTTCACACGGCCTAGACACACGCCCGTGTGCCTACCCATGTGAACCAGAATAAGGCTATTTGCCAAGCTCTTTGCATCCTTATAGCTTACACAACTTATACTCATCCATCACATTCATAATCACTCAAATTGAATTGCTATCCCACATAGATGAATACATCTTTTCATATAACATAATAGCCAACAACTATGGCATTATACAATTATCCCATAACTCATTTAGGCCAACACATTTGGCACAATAACAATGACTTAATCAACCTCATGTACTAGCCCTATACATGCCATGACTCCTAATGACTTGATACCTCATACCAAGTGTCTCCTAAATAGTGTGAAAACATCTCCGACGGCCTCTAGCCCGAGCTAGATAAAATATCCTATAAGAGATGGGAAAAAGAAAAAGGAGTAAGCAATAAGGCTTAGTAAGTTCATATGCAAATAAGAATCAACTATCAATATTCATATGCTTATACTCAATCACAAGATATTAGAATGAGCTTTACTCTTGAACTCACAGTTACCTATTCAATCATTCATAATGCTTACTCATTTCGTCTCTTACCACATTCTAACCATATCTCGGGCTTAATGCTCGTATTCATTAACTTACCATGCCACAAGTCAATTCGCTCGTTTGATTAGCATACACCCTGCACTGATCATCACAAGATCATGTAAAACAACACACCATGCATTCTCAATAAACCATTCATACTACTAATCTCTAGGTGGCTACGCACTTAGCCCACCATTGAGTCTCTTATAGAGGCGGTATCGCACTCGCCCACCAATTAATAATATAGTTGATGGTATCTTTACACCCATCAATCGCTTATACTAATGGTGATTTCGCACTTAGCTCACCAATCATTTATAAGCGATGGTATCGCACACAGCCCATCGATTACTAATTAATCAGGTGATAACGCACACAGCCCGCCGATAATAATATAGTTGTAACATCCTGAATAATTGGGTCTGTGCATTTTATGTGTTTGGATGCTTAAAATATTAATTTGAGAATTTGAGGTACAATTGGGGCTCAAATTGGTGAGGCCTTGTTTTAAATATTTTGTTTAGACACTCTAAGGGCTTAAATTGAAGTTGTAGTAGTTTAATTGACATATTGGGCTCGTGGCCCAGCAGCTAGGGCACTGATGAAGGTGAGCTATAAGTGGCGTCACTAGTGCATGAGGAAGGCCCAAATATTTGGTTGCTTGAAGCCCAAGTTATAGGGCTAGATTTCTGCACTTAATTGAGTAAGGGGGACGGCACAAGGCTATTTTTTTGGGAATCTTATTATATTTATTTCATGTGGATAATAAGCGGATAAAGGCTATTATTTAGGGATTTAGTCTTTAAGGATAATAAGCAGATAAAGGCTATTTTTGAGGAGATAACCTGATTAAGATAAGGGAAAGGGATAGGAGCTATCATGTGTGGCGGTGTTGGTAGAAAATCAATCTCTGCTAAAGGGAGGAATCGATTTTCTATATAAAGGGGTGTAGAAATTTTGAAGCCTCTCTTTTATTTTCTTTTCTCATCTTCTTCCTCTCAAAAGCCGAAAATCACCATCTTCTTCACCCTTTCTTCCTCTCTAAAATTTCTGGTTGGTCGAATCTTTTAACCTCTATTGTTATTCTTCTTTAATCCCTAAAAGCCGAAATCACATCTCTATTATTCTATTCTTCTCCTTAATATTCATTGGTCGAATCTCTCTTAGCCATCTCTTCAATTCGTACATCTTCTAAAAGCCGAAATTCTTAGATCTCACTTCCTGAAGTTACCGAATTCTCCTCAAAGGAGTTTGCTTGTGTCGAATCTTGAAGGAAACAATAGGTAAGTATTGATTTCGGGATTTCAATGTTCTTCCAGCTTTTTAAAAGTCCTTAGTCGAATGGCTATTAGAAACTAACCTCTTATTTCACTCTTCTTTTCGGTATTCCGGGATTTGAAGAAGGAGGCCAATCGCATAGATCTCTAAGTTATAGAATCGTGTTACTTTCGGGATTTCAAGGTAAGAGAATTTGTTTATTTATATATATAAAATCGGGTAGAATACTAACCATGGCCGAATATAGGAGAGGCCTATTTTCGCAATTGTTCTGGCTTTTAAGTAAGGCTATAGATTGAGGATAATAGATCCAGATAGTAAGGACATCGACTAAGAATATTGGATTTCGCAATATCAGGTGTGTAATTCTCCACACCATCTAGATCTGTTTGATTAATATATGAAAATAAGTATTACATGTTTTGTTAAATGCCGAAATCCCGACATATTGACGGGAACCCAAAGAGGGTAAAGCAAATCACCAAAGTTAGTAAATGATCTGATTAAATGTTATAAGTATACTGATTTTATGTGATTGCATGGGTTGGGTTTGATGAAAGGAGGAAGTTATATGTTGTAGCGGTTTTTACCGTGATCTATTGTAGCGGTTCCTTACCGTGATCTGTTGTAGCGGCTCGCCTGAGTGATGCATTGTAGTGGCTACGGCCATGATCGATGATGAGCAAAGCACGATCGCCATCAAGGCGTGTAGCGGTGTGGGTTGATTGTAGAAATCCCCAATGGTGTGAATGGTGGTACGTGGCGTGTAGCGGATGGACACCTAGGATATGGGTTGGGCTTTGTATATTATTTTTGTTACTTATATTTTGATTATTCTATTTTATGGGGCTAAAGCCCAAATCTAATGGTGCATGAGGGTTGCACACCGAGTCTCGCGACTCACCCTTTAATTTTAACCATCTCGGGTGACACTTAGGGCATCGGACCGGCCGAGAGGAGAGCAAGGTGGCCATGCGTGAGCTTTGAGAATTCAAGCAAAAAGACTTAGTCTAATATTTGATTTTCATTTAATTAATGGGTTCAAATTTCTTTGTAATAAGGCCATGGGCCACTAGACTACCATTTATGTTTTGGGATTTTGTTGGGCTTTTATTACTGGGTTTTAAGTTTTATGTTTTCAATTAAGTTAAGACCTGCATGAAATTTCGGTTTTTTTATTATTTAAAATCTACCAAGATAATTGGTAACTTAATATTTTATACTTTAATGAATTATTAAGCTTTCGAAATAAAGGTGTAAACCTAGTAACTGTTTTTCGAAATGCGACATATTATGTAAAATCTCTTAAGTGACATACCAGATCCGGTTGTAGCGTTTGGGTCGGGTTTGGGGTGTTACAATAGTTGATGGTATCGCACACAACCCATCAATTAATAATATATCAGGTGGTAACACACACAGCCCACCGATAATATACATTCGCAAATACTTATCCACACACATTTTCTCTAATTCAATCATTCATCTGTAAACATCTTCGTTCATTATCATTCTCACTTAACTTTCTACGATTCTCATTAGCATCCACACAATACATCAACAAATCTATCTCATGCAACTAAGGTGCAATAATAACACCTATCCCACTAGGGGTTCATCAGATATTAAATTCATCTCAATCTAGTTCTAACATTTACTTGTACTTCTCGTGGTACAACCACCTACCTTCAAATTGTTAACTAACTCCCTCGAGTGTCATACACATAGTTCCCATTGACAACATACCCTAATAGGGTCTCACACATAATAACATATCGATGCCATGTCCTCGACATGGTCTTATACGAACTCTTACACCGAGGCCATAATCAAATATGGTCTTACTCGAGACTTTAACCATCTTCCTATCGTGCTATATACTTTTTCCCCTTATTCTAAATTCAATTTCATTGATATCTCATCAAGAGACATTTCATACATTCATATAGTAACCTACATTCCATACAACATTGTAATACTAAATAAGCTCATACATAACCGCAACATTCGCACATGAACTTACCTCGATACCGAAAAGGGTAGAAGAAAATCCATTTGTCCACATTTCTCTTTTCTCCCGTTCTAGGTCCGTATCTCTTCTCTTTGATCTAGAACAATAGAATTTCACTCATTTAATCACTTACAATCATAATACATCATAATCTACACTTAGGCAAAAATGACTATTTTGCCCCTACACTTTGGCAAAATTACGATTTTGCCCCTAGGCTCGTAAATAAATTTTCATCACATTTTCTCGATAAATAAGAATAGCTGAACATTTAATCCTCTTGCAACTAATTACAATTCCATCAATTTCATGCCTTAATGAACAAATTATAACTTTTGCATTTTAGTCCCGAATAGGTGTTTTCATCACAACACCTTTCACAAAAGTTGTTTATCATCATCCTATCATTCTTTTTCTTTCATAAAAACTCAGCAACTAGCATAACTCTCTCATGGCAAGTCCCTAGACTTTCAACCATAATGCATAATAGCCCCCTCTTTAGAAAGCTTAAGCTTTAGGGGTCTCAAAAATACAAAAATTTTCAACTAAAACCATCAAAATCACTTACTTGAGTGAAGAGAAGCTTGTTGAAATTTCAGCTTCAAGAACCCCATTCTTGCTTGTGTTTTTCGTGGAAGAAGAGGAGAAAGTAAAAAGATGATAGCTTTTTGCTTATTCATCTTATTTTATTCATTTTTCCACCTAATTTCCACCAATTTTGACCAAAATTAAATGCTCTTGTCCCCTAAGTCACATGGCCGGCCAACTCACTTAAAACATGGCCAAATTTCAAATTCGGGGCCTCTAATTAATGATCCATAGCTATTTGACACCTCTAGGAAATAAAATATAACTTTCATACTTTATGCGATTTAGTCCTTTTTCACAATTTAGCTAGAAATCGCTAAAATTAAGGCACCAAAATTTTCATGCATCCTTATAAACATGTTATAACACATAACATAACATGAAAATAATTTTCTCTAACCTCGATTTAGTGATTCTGAGATCACTGTTCCGTCTAGCCCCTAAATCGGGTTGTTACACAAGTACCTCATTTCATTATTGTCATGGTATCATTCTTCTGCTTTTCCACTGAAACATCTTGTATTGTATTGTGTTATCTTTCAGATTGACGGGGAAAAACTTGCAGGATTTCTTCCTTTGCACCTTATTGCAGTGCTTGTGTCATCTGATAGAGATGAAGCTCTGCTCAGATATTTATTATGTGGCATCCGGATTTTGCATACCTTGTGTGAATTAGCCCCTCACCATACTAAACTTGAGCAGGTTGCACTAATTATACACATCTGGTTATTTTTCTATTCTAATAATTTTAATTCTCTTTTTGTTCCATTATTTGCTGCGTTTGTTCTTGAATATAACAATGACTTGATACAAATTGAACTGCAATAAATGGACAATTCCATTATATCTCTGTACTTTTCAGTTTTCTTTGGAAAAATGTTAATACATCAAAATGAAGGTGGAAGAGGGATATCTTTGCATAGGATAAATAAGTCACTACTTAATTGTCAATCTGCTTTTTATTTCTTTCATTTCAATGCTTGGACTTTGATCTTAGTTATAAGATTGAAATCATTCTTGGTTACGAGGGAAATCTGTAGGATAAATAAGTTTAGCTCCTTAATTTTAAACTTTCCTCGTGTTATTTCATCCCGTATTTTGTTCTTTGGACTTAGTTATAAGATTGGAAATATATTATTTAGATATAACTTGGATAACAACAACTTATATTACGCCTTGATATTGTAATGCTTTATATAGATAGCGGTGCCTTAGCTATACCTTGAGATCGACATACATCCTTGATTAAGTCAAGAATAAATTTGCAACATCTTGCAAATTTCTAAAGGACTTCAAGTTTAAGCTGCACCTTTGCTCTATGAAGGCCCTTAACTTAAAGACAGAACTATGGTTATTACAGATGGTACTTGTTTAGCACTATAACTACATTGTTTACTTTATCTTATAACTCATTCTAATGCTTCATTTTTCTTTTTCACCTGCCAATCTTATAACTCATTCTCAATGATTATACACACAAATGGAGGAATGGATAAATTATTCGAAGAAGAATAAATAAGATCATTATGTGCTTGTTCTTTGCTTTTGCAGGTTTATGTTTTCTCATTTGGTATTGCATTATGGGAAATCTTGACGAGAGAAGAGCCATATGCAAGTATACATTGTGGTGCAATCATTGGTATACTTTTGATTACTATACATCCTCAATACTTCAGGCTAAATATTAACTAGCTTTTGCACCAGTGAAATTCGATTTCGTTAGATACTTCAATATCTCAAAATTTTGGCCTAGTTCACTTTAGTTCATACAATCTACTCGAGTCATGCAACTACCTTTAAAAGGTGATATCTATTAAGTGTGACGTTCAAATTCCAGCATCTATGACTCTTTTCCTATCTCTATATGTCAACCACATTCATGATTTTTACATGATGTTATCATGCTAGCATTGACAAATAATTAGTTTTTGAACTGTGAATGAATGTGGAATTGTAAACAATACGTTGAGGCCTCCGATCTCAAACGTTGTGATCCAGAATGGAGAAAGTTAATGGAAGAGTGTTGGTTGTTTGAGCCGCCAAGGTGCCATCATTTCTGAGAGATAACAAACGAGTTGCGCCAAATGTCTCATGCATTGCAACCCAAAAACAAATACTCAATTAGATGAAAAACAAATGGAAATCTCCCTTGTAAGTCATACATACGTACATACAGACAGGCATATAGAAAAAGAAAAAGAAACAAAGAGAAAGTATAGATTCATGGATATAAAGAGAACTTACAAAATTCCTCAGTAACTTTTTGAAGTCAATCATTTGTAAATTTTATATTTATAACTAGCTAGAGATCGCTCTTTCTTGCAAGCAAGTGGTAAGGATTCTTCTTTGTTTCGAGCCAACATTATACACAAAGGGATTTACTTACACTAATATGAAACATAAAAAATATGAAGTAAATTGAAAACAAAATGTTTGTATACATAACAAAATTCTGTAGAAAAAGATCAAATAACAGATGGATAAAATCAAATAACAACCAAAACAAATTAATTTATCGAAAAGATGGAAGTTTAAATGTAATAGAAAAGTCTTATAATAATTGGAACACATCATGTATGGTTAATACGCCCTCATAGTTCGATCAAAGGCTACCCATTGCAGTAGTTTTCGGTTGCAGTAGTTGAACAAATTGTTGTTATCATGTTATCATAAAGGATAAAATAAAATATAAAAAAATCTTTTTTTTATTAAAATTGACTATTAAAATAAAATGTTATTAGAGGATTTATCATACTGTATGTTAAACTTCATTTTATATTATTATTAAAATAAAATTACTATTAAAATTGACTATTAAAATAAAATGTTAATATTATATTAAAATTATTATTAAATATTATTAATAATTATATTAAGAATGTTATTAAATTATATATTATTTTATTAAATTGTATTTAATAATAATTATGTTACAATATGATTAAATTATTTATGTTTACTTTTATTAAAATATATTTAACAATAATCTTATTAAAATTTAATAACAATAATCATCTACTTACAAAAATTCTGTTAAGGGTACTTTGATCATTTAAACCTTTTTCCTTATACTATTACAACATCTATTCCATTCAACCAAACACAAGAATTCTATTACAGCTCTATTTCATTCCATTCAACCAAACAGTTAGATTACTGATTACAGCTCTATTCCATTACAGCTCTATTCAATTACATCTATATTCAATTACAGCCCTATTCCATTACAGTGAACCAAACTTACCCGTGTTAAGTTTGAGCTCATATCATATGAATCGTATATCAATTCTCCTCTGAATTTATTTTAATTAATTAATTTGAGTTAAATTATTAAAATTTACTCTTATAAAATGTTTCAATATATAATCAAACTATATTCAAAGGAAGTTATATTACGATTTTTTTTTTACATTTATATTGTAATTTTAATACTATTTATGGTTGGTTAAAGTGTTTGGAAGGTCCCTGTATTATAGGGATTAAATCAAATTAATCTCTTTATTATTAAATAGATCAATTTAATCCCTATATTATTAAAGTGAATCAAATAAGTCCAAATTATTATAGAGTTAACATTTATTGTATAAAAAACGTATTGCAATTGTTTTTTTTCAATTGCAGTTCAATTCCAAACAAATTATTTCATTTACAGAATCATGAAAAAATTTAAAATAGTACATGTTAACTCTATTCGAACATGGCTTTGTTTTATTCTTTTTAATAGTATATGGACTAAATTGATCTTGTAGCAACCCGATACAACGATGTCAAAAATTACAGTTTTGGAGCCTCATTTTAGTGAACTGAGTTCGTAAATAATAAATAAAAATATTTATGGAGTTGTGTTAAAAATGAATAGAATTAAGGATAAGTAATTTAGTTAATTGGAATATTTAATCTAATCCAATGACTAAATTGTAAAATTCAATTGCTTTAGATTTTAATTAGAGAATAATTAAAGGGATTTGAGTTGTAATTAATTCGAAGGCTTAAAATAGCAATTAGATTATGTTGAAATAAAGCTTAGTGGACGGTAAGTGGGCTATGAATTATTATTATTGGTTAATTAATGTATATATGTTGAAAAAAAAAACTTAATTGAGAAACTATGTTGAAATCCTAAAAATTTATTGATCTACTTTATTTTTGGAGAGAGAAAGGAAAACACACCCTACATGACGCATTTTCACTGCGTAGTCTCTCACCTGAAAAGAAATCACTTCGACTATAAGTCGATGAGCACTAGACACATTTTTTTTGTATGTTCCCAACTGTGGCTTTTCACAAGTATTACTTCGGCTGAGTCGATGAGTGTTGGACACATTAACCATCAAACGTTCTGACGAGTGCTAGGCATAATTAGTGCTTCGAATAAATCGATGAGCATCAGGTGCAATTTGTTTGGTTTGAGATGTACCAATGAGGCACTGGGTGTAGAATTACGGTGTTACTAAGATCTGTGAATTAGTTTGGGTCTGAGTTATGTATTAACGAATATAAATGTTGAATATGAATGATGGTTTAATTCAAATTGGTAATGCAATGCGATATGACAAAATGAGACAAAATTGAATAAGGTTGCATACAATGTTAGCAGAAAGTGATAATAAGTTCATTTAAATAGTTTGGTTAGTTGAAATATCACATTTTGTTTATTTGGGATACATGTGTATATTAATGTATTAGGAGGGAACAAATCATCTAAGTCCAATCATCTAAATTTCATGTTATATCGAGTGAGTTATAGTAATACCATAGGAATTATCACTTACCAAATGATCTTGTTTTCATATGCAAGTTAGGTGTATTTTAAGATCTTGTACTCAGAGTCGTCAGCATCCAACTGACAACTTGTAACACCCCTAACCCGTATCCGTCGCCGGATTAGGGTTAAAGGTATTACCGGACAGATCGGAAACTTTTATAGACATTTCATAGTACAAGTCATCAATTGCAATCACATGTCCCTTAGATAGATCACCGAGACCTTAAGCATGCTTTAGAGAAGGGTCGGGACTAAACCGAACACATACGAAAATTCTAGGAAATTTAAAACTTTTTGAACATTGCAGAGGTCACACGCCCGTGCAGTCAGGCCGTGTGCCTCCTACGGCTACTAGACACAACCATGTGTCCTGGCCGTGCCAAAACAGAGCATGTATACTAACTTATCCCTACGGTCACCAGGCACACCCGTGTACCACGGCCGTGCACTCTTAAGCTAGATACTGACTTATTCACACGGCTATTAGGCACGTTCGTGTACCATGGCTGTGCACATTTGGGCTAGCTACTGACTTAATCCCACGGTCAATAGGCACGCCCGTGTGCCACAATCGTGTATGCATAACAGGCCCTTTGCAAGGGCAATATGCCACCCACACTAGGGTCATACACTACAGCAAAACAGACTTTTAGCGGCGTTTTTAGTGGCGTTTTAAAGAAAAACGACGCAAATATTATACATTAGCGGCGTTTGAAGGAAAACGCCGCAAAAAAATGAGCAATAGCGGCGTTTATTTCCAAAACGAGCATTAGCGGCGCTTTTGTAAAAACGCCGCAAAGATGTTAATATGGGCTGACTAGGGTTTCGAGTTCAGCATTTCAAGATTTAGTGTACTTTATCAGTTTATGGTCTACGGTTAGTCTTAGGATTAGGGTTATGGCTAGAGTTTATGAGTTTATGGGTTTGTGGGTGTATGGTTTAAGGTTCACGGGTTTAGGATTTAGGGTTTATCGAATGAAGACAGAATATCAAATTTGATTTAATTATTAAAAAATTATAAAAATATATGCTATAAAATGGTGAGATTGCAATTTTTACTTACAAATTAATTTCAGCCCCTAACAAAATCTGATTGTGCATCTGTTTATCCTTAAGCCCTAAACCCTAAACCTTACATAGTCTAAACCCTAAACTATAAACCATAAATATAGATTCTAAACCCTAAATCATAGCTCTAAACACTCGACCATAAACCCCTAAACTACAAACACTAATCCATTAACCATTAAAGACTAACCTTAAATATTTGCTAAATGTTGAGCAACAATTCTATTTTCATTTAGGTAATCGACACTAATTTCGATGTTATTCGATTTAATTTTCATTTTTTCTTATTTTTGTTTTGATTTTAATTTTATTTTGCTATTTGAAATTAACTGACTGAATTATGAAAAGTACGTTACAAATTGATAACTAAACCCTTAAGAAGTTTTGCTTTATCGAAACCCTTAAACCCTAACTAGTAATGTTAATTAAAATACAATTTATTTTTAATTGAATATATAAAATATAAATATTTTATCTTCAAAAAAAATTTGATTGAATATTTATGTTCAAAAAAAATAATGAAAAAAATTGAAAGTAAAAACATAGAAAAATATATGTTAAAAATTAAAAAATTAAAAAATTATTATTTAAAATAAATTTAACTTTAGTGTTAAAATGCGATGTAAGTTTAACTTTAAGGGTTAAAATGCGATGTAATTTTAGGGTTTTAGGGTTTAATGATTTAAGGTTTAAGGTCTATGATTTTAGGGGTTACGGGTTTGAGGTTTAGGGTATGTGTTTAGGACTTAGGATTTTAGGGTTTAAGGCTTTGATAAAAACGTTAAGGATTAATCTTGGATTTTTTAGAATATAAATTAAAATAAAATAAATATAAATTATTATTTTAAAAAAATATATATCAAAATGGGTTAAATCCCAAAAGTATACATGAACAATGGTTTAGTGTGCAATTGTATACATGAACTTTAATTTGATCCAGATCTTGTAAAATATTAACACAATTATTGATATAATTAACATCATTTTTTATTTATATATTGCATACATAAAAATTTATATTTATTCAATATAAAAATATATTGATGTATTTATATTTTAAAATAATGTGTATGATTAAATCAAAATTAAAGTTTCAACTATACATTTAAACCACAATTAGAATTTCACATCTAGAATTACACATTAAACCAAAATTCATATATAATTTTGAGATGTATCTATATCAAAATTTAGGTGTATACATATAATTAAATGCCATTTATATAAAAATCTAAACAACTAATGTAAACCATACTTAAAAGAATAATGTTGATGTAAAAAGAAAGAAAAAAGGAATTCGTAAAAATGGTAATTAAATTTTTAAAATTTAATAATAAAAATTTAAAAATTAAAAACTTAAAAACTTAAAATTTTAATATTTAATATTTTAGTTAAAAAGTTTAATACTCAAAATATAATAAAAATAAAAATTCAAAAAAATAATAATCTCAACAGACAAATTTTAGAAGAAAAAAATAGAAAAATATGGGTTAAAATAGAAAAAAAATAAAATTACGTAATAGTGGCGTTTTTAATAAAAACGCCGCAAAAAATAGAACTATAGTGGTGTTTCTAGGAAAAACGCCGCAAAAAATAGAACTATAGTGGCGTTTTATTACAAAATTTCTCTGCTAAAACCTATCGTTTCCCCAAAACATAAATTTCCTAAGTCCCAAAATTTCCCTCCCAAAATCCCCAAACCAAAATCCCCAAATCGGTTTCCCCCACCGATCTTCGTCCATATGTTAGCACCGACCTTCGTCCATCTGTTCTAAAATTTACATATTTTCAGAAGTAATCGAAAAAGATGAGGCAGTTTTTGAAGTTACCTGCATCGTTTTACTGGGATGAACTGGAGGAGTTTGGACAAACCGGAGAGGATGAGTTCACGAGCTCTGTAGACTCGGTGAGCGACGTCGACGAGTTCAGGGACCAACAACCCATTGGCGGGAGGATGTTCAAGCAATTTAGTTTTCAAGTATAACCTTTTTTTCCCTCTTTTGTTCTAAATTTCTTTTATCTTTACAAAAACTATCAACTTTATTCACTTGGATGAGTTTTCCTTTTTCTTTTTTCCTTTACTTTACCTCTTCCTATTGCTAATTCTTTTAACAACCTTTTTTGTTAATTCTTTTAACAGGTAACAGAGAGTAGCAGCGATGGTGTAACACCCCAAACCCGGTCTATGCGTTAAGACCAGACTTGGTATGCTACACAAATCGAATATACATCTAGTCATCTAATGATTTAAAGAAAACAGGTCTTCAAAAACTATTTTGGAGATGGAGTTTATCAAAAATCGAGGTTAATTTAAAATCTATTATTTTAGAACATAAGAGTTTATAATTTGATCTCAGAGAATTAATTGGTTAAATTTTTAAATAAATTTAAAAAAGTTCAAAAGGACTTTGGAAACGAAATTTATAAAAGAGTTTTCACCGAAATTTTTACGAGATAGTGATATTTAAGAAACCCCTTTTTTTTTATACGTAATTTAAAGAAAACATTTATAAACTTAAAATAGTCCACTTTAAGTATCTAAAACATATTAAAATCCATCCATGAAATAAAATCCATAAAAACCAAACTAGAGGCCTTATTACATCGCCAAAATAATAATTAAGTAATAATACTAAAGAGTAGTTTAAAATTTATAAAAACCATCGTTTGAAGTATGGCCTCCACGAAATCATCCCCGGCCCAAGCCTCCATCAATTATCATTACCTGAGAAGGGTAAGAAAACGGGGTGAGTTACTTAGAACTCAGTGTGTAACCCATTTACCGTGTCCACTGGGCCAAAACCATATAAGCATTTAATTGGGCTTGAGCCCATATACAAATATAACAATATAGCAATCATAAAATGCACGTGATATGCAATTCCCAACCAAGCCTAAATTTCCATCCGCTACACACCACTGCACCAACCAAAGACACTGTGGGGATCAAGTCAACCCACCCCGCCAAACACACCGATCGCAGCATAAAGCCATTTAAAATGTTTGTGGCTGAGCCAGCCGAACTAGATTTTGTGGCAGAGCCACCCAAACTAGATTTTGGTAGAACCACCAAAACTTCTCTTCAATTTAATCCCAACACATGCAATCATGTATACATAAACAAAGCTTAAAAATTTACATATGATAATTTCAACATAAGGCCCATACTACAAGTTGGCCCATTTTCTCAATTTGGCCCATATGGTAATTTATCAAATCGGCTCCTTAAGCAATTTAGTAATTCAGCCCATTAATCAATCTAGCAATTTGGCCCATTAATCAATCTAGCAAATTGGCCCATTAAGCGATCTAGCAATTTGGCCCATTAAGCACATGAGGCCCAAAAATTACTTTTTATTAAATTATCCCATTGAGGGTGATTCCGTAATTTCCACGACTTTAATACCGATTTCATGCACTTACACAAAAAGTGTTAATATACTGTATTTTTCGATTTTGCCAACTTTACGATTTTTATTCTAATGCTTACGATATAACATCTAACCCATGAGATAAGTGTGAAATTACACACCTGATTACGGTGAGAACTGAACTTTCCCGCTCGTCGATACCTAAATATATGTCACGTTTGGTTAAAACACTAATATTTAATATGAATCTATACTAAAGATAAGCGATCTAGATCTTTACCCTCGGAATCTCAAACAACTACTATTTGGCGGTTCTCCCTGGTTGACGGTTCACAACCCGGTGGGAAATCCCGAACAGCTAATGGCTCCGAACTACGAACAACTTCGAATAATTGATTTTCACCGGATGCGGGTCCACAACCCGGTGGAAAATCCCGGATTGCCGAAACAGCCCTTCGCTTAAATCTAGAGGGAATAGCGAATCCACCCATCTTCCGAACACTGTTCACCACTCTTTTCGAACCTATCTTGTTTGCCTCCATTGATTAAAGAATATTAGTCCAACTAATATTTCGGAAATTAAATCTATAGATTTTAAGGGTGAAATCGGCTTACCACAAAATATCTTTGCGTTCGCGGAATGAAAAATCGAGCGATAACGTCCCTAGGATAGAATCGATTAATAACCCATCTTTGACAAGATAACGAATAATATGGAAGTCCTTGATAGAAACCCTTACCTTAACACTTTGAATCGAATCCTAGCGATTCACGATGATTACGAATACTCCGAGTTTCGGCCTTCACTTTATCACTATAAAGACGAAAAGATTGTCTAAGAAGAAGATGCTATTTTCGGTCAAAAGACCCTCCAAACTAATATGTATATTCGGCTAAAGACAAATAAGAAAATAAAGAAATGAAAAGGGTTCTTACCACTTGATTTGAATGAAAGTTGAAAGAATGATTAATAAGAGAAAATATGTGAGGAGGAGGGTTCGGCTAAAAAGAAAATTTTGATGGAAATAATGCTAGCAACATTCGGCCATGGAGAAAAATAGAAGAGAGAAAATGTGTTTCGGTTTTTCAAGGATGAAAAAGAACAAAGGGAGGGGTTTGGGACAAGAGGGCATTCGGCCAAAGAGTAGAAAAGAAAGAAAAGAACAATGGCCTTTGTGCTTAGATGATTTCGGCACTAGAGAGGAAGAACTTGAGAGGTTAGGTAAAGATTGAGACCAAATGGTCAAAGACAATGACCAAAAGAAGAAAGCAAAAATGCTCACAATGCACCAATTACATTCGGCTAAGGAGAGAAAAATGGAGAGAAAAATACTTTTGAGAAAAACACAAAATGACCAAATGCCAAATGACCAAACTAGCTACCAACCTTACCAAAAGCTTCAACAAAAATTCGGTCACCCTCCTAGCCCCCAAAACCGTCCAAATACATTGGCCAAAAGTCAAAGTTTTAGCCACCCAAAAGTTTCCAAAACATCACCCTTGTTTCATGCCTTATGTCCCCCCCTACATGCCATATTCTCATGATTCCCTACCTTAAGTTTGCACTTGCCTTTTCTCTTAGCCACCTTACCATAAAAATAAAAGTCTAACTTACCAAAATTTGATGCTTGGCCGACACTTGCTAGGAAAGAGCAAAATAAATGTTCACAATATGCATACTAGGGAATTCGAACCTCTTCCCTCAAGCAACACTTAAGACGCCAACTCCACTTTACTACTAGCTCATCTTATGCTAGTTTTTGTCACTTAATTTCCTTAAACATCAAGGTTACTTGTTCCACTTCAATAAAGTACTCATTACTAAAATTTATTCTAATTCCGAATAAATCTCGAGCCTTCTCAAGACTATATTAAACACACAAATTGAATCATTGACAAGCTAAGCACCAAAATTATGCAACATATCGATACTCAATTTTTAGGATGTTACAGATGGTTCCCAAGTACGCTTCTCCCTTCTTCTATTCCTTTGATTTCAATTAAATTTCTTTATGTATACCATGAATTTAATGACCTGTTCTCGAAATATTGTTTCTTTATTTTCGTTTTTTTGGGGAAAAATTGGATCTGCCTTTCATTTCATTCCATTTCGGCCTAAATCTGAAAATATGATTAATTTTTTTGTTTTTAAGTAATATTTACATGTAATTTCAATGTTAACCGGTTTTGTGTTTAAATTTCGTCTTTGAAATTTTACACTTTCAATCGATCAACTGTACATAGGATTTGATTAATGAAGCTAATAGTTGTGAATTAACGAAAGGAAAGGTTTTAATGCTCTTTGTAATTTGATTGATTGGAACACTATTTGATTGATTTGATCAATCTGTACATGTAATTTGATTGCTGTAATTTTGTTAATCTGTTGAACATTGCTTGAAATACAAGTTTCCGATACGGGTATTTTTGGAAAAATGAAGAGTACGAGAGCAGCTTACAAGTTGGAAATGGGAAATTAACTTGCTCCTGCTTCATACTATGGTCTATAAGATGGATATTATTTTTTTTTGCAATCAAGAGCTAGTGTAAGGGGTAGTTGTTTGTAGAATTCTATTTATGTTAATGGTGATTGTTGTTCGATCTTGTTAATTATGTAATAAGCTCGTAACTCGTAAGTAGGGATGTATAAGATTTGGTTTAAAATTGCATTGCCGAAAATCGCATTATCTATAAACTTTCTTTCATAATGTCAAAATTTGGATTTTGAATTTCTCAAACCCTACACTTATTTTTTTATGTTGGCATGTTAGGACGGAGCTTTGTCGGTTTAGTGGTGCCAAGATATACCCAGGAAAAGGCATCGATTTATGCATTTCGATTCTCGAGTAAATTTCCATCCAATTCTATATTGAAGTGGTTGATATTCGGATATTCTTGCTGATTGTTAACTACCTTTTGCATGGACTTGTAAAGGTCTTCCTGTTTTCAAACTCAAAATACAGGAGGTACTTCTACAACCGTTTGAATCCATCAAAACTTACATGGACAGCCATGTATAGGAAGCAACATAAGAAGGTTAGTGTCGGCTTTGTGAACCCAATTTCATTTTGGTTTTCAATTGCATCTTGGTTGCAAGTAAATTTATTTTTACTCAATAGTTGGCTTTTATTCTTTGTCATGAACGTTATTTTATTCCAATCGTTTATCCGATAAAAGTTATATTAGTTTTAATAATTGTGATCATACGTACATGTAGGACATTGCTCAAGAGGCCGCTAAGAAGAGGAGACGTGCCACGAAGAAGCCATACTCCAAATCCATCGTCGGTGCCACCTTAGAGGTTATTAAATTCTATTCAAAATCTCGAAATAAAGATAAAGTTGACATGAAAAAAATATTGATTTGTTTTAAACCATACATGAAATGAAGAGTGGAAGCAATGAATCACGTAAATGAACTTTTTTTTCTTCTTGATTAAGTTTAAGTTTTAAGTGTTACTAATATGAGCTCTTAAACCTGTTTGAATAAATGCATGAATGGTGGACTTATTATGACTTGATTTTTTTTCTTGGTGGGTGAAAATCACGACTGTTAAAAGCCCCCGTTACAATATGTGGTGATATTCATGGACAGTTTCATGATCTTGCTGAGCTTTTTCGAATTGGAGGGAAGGTGGTTTTTCCTGATTGAGGCTACTAATTTGTGTTTCAGATATGCTAATTGTTATGTAGTGATTTGGTCTTGTCTAGCATTCATACATGGCGATAAAACCCTTCATGCATATCTAATTATATTCTGCTCTATAAATTTTTCATTACTTTTGTGTATGGTATTAGGCTATTCATTTGAACAACGATGCATGTAATGTACAATGGCTTTTAGTGTATTGACTTTGCTTGTTCATCAATTAAACTTATATGTTTCTTAACTTTCCTCCTTGTCCTATTCTTTTAGCTATGTTTCCTTGGTGTGGAGTTGCTATTTATTTAATTTTCTTTCCGCTATATTATTGCTTGCAATGAATTTGGTTTGAAGTTCATGAATTGTTTAGTTAGGTTTTGGCTTTTTAGGCTTTCTTTCCGCTATATCTTTATCCTCATCTTCCTCTTCGTCTTATGGCCTCTCGCTCTCATTTTTTCTTCATTTTCCTTCTTTTCATTCTCTCGCTTCTTTCCTCGTTATTCCATCTTCTTCCACCCTGTGTTTTTCTTTCTCTCGTTTTACCAATTTTCCTTTTTCCCATTTTTTTCCCATTAAGTGGGAAAGAATGCGGTTGGGTGAATGGTTAATGCAGGTTTATTATTATTATTATTTTACTTTTCTCATTTTCTATTTGTCACTGATTTTACAGGACAAACTTTGCATTGAAGAGCATTTGCTGGTTTCCAGTTCATAATGTACTTACGCCAACGGCATTTATGTCTTCTAACATCACAACTGAAGCTTTTCATGGAAGTAAAAGCTCGAAAGCTTATAACTCTGAGCAAATTCAGGTAATTTTGAAAAATAGTACCCTCTTTTAATACATTCTTTAATTTAGAGTTAAGATTATGCTACCAATGACCATGGCTTTGAATTTGATCAAATTTTACCAACTTTATATTGGTGAATGCAAATCTATCATGGTTACACAATTGTTTGCTATTATTTGCACTACATGGTACTTTTTAGTTAGTAATCCGGTACTAGTGTTTCAAACCTTTCTTCATATTTTCCTTATGGTCATCTTTAAGTAAACATATAAAGTGATGATAGAGAAGATGACATGTACCAAACTATAGTAGTCGAGTTCCTCTTGATGAAAAGGACAGAAAGGTAGCATTTCATTCCATTGCATTTGTTCTTTTGTAGCAATTCTATGCTAGGGTTGATGCTTTTTTTTTTTTTGGTGGTAGACTTTTGCCTTCCTTGTATAGCAGTGCTGACATTCGTTCTCTAAAAATGGATGATTTTAAGTATGCACATGAGCAGGTAACATGGTCATAGATCATTTATATATATTTAGATTTTATGGTTTCTATCATCCTTTGAAGTCTGAGAAATGTAATTTTCCCTATATTTGCTTGGCATGTGAGGGAGCTTTTAGCTTATATGAAAACATTTTATTTGGAATGCAAAAATTGTGTATGTTTTAGATAAATGCAAAAAAAAAAAAAAGATGTTTGTGGCTATTACATTGATGATTAAATATTGCAGTATTGAGTTAATTTATCGGTAATTAACTTGGTGCAGATGAATGAACTTTATGATGTGTGAAAACAATCGGTTGAGATTTTTAAAGTTTGCATATGCTATTGAATAAATCTTTGAAATTTGTTATGTTTGGAATCTAGAAATTTAGAGTGCTATATACTGTAAATTATGATGTCTGAATGGCAAATAGATGATGTTCAAATACTGAAATGTATTAAGTTTGAAAGCTAGAAACTTAGTGTTATATGTTGTAAACCATGTTATCTCGATCTGCTGAAACTTTAGGCATTTAAATGCTGCAAATTATCATGTCTAAGAAAGTGGTATTTGGATAACTAAATATTTTTTTGGATAAATGAATTTAGCTTGACAGACTTGATCAACAGCTCGTTTGGAGCTTGGTATTCTCCTAAATTCTTATACCTTTCCTTTCGTTTGAAATTAATGTATGTGCTATTCGGGATAAAAGAAAAACTGAAGAGATTAAATGTTGAGTTAATTGTTGATGACCGTTGTTAAGAATACTCAATTTTAAGTATGAAATTGCTGAACTAAATATACTTAAATTTGTTGAGGAGATGGGTCACTCATTGATTGAAATAATAGGGAATTATGAGAGATTAAATGCCAACTTTGGCCTCTGTCCAAATGTTGGACTTTCAAAGATTTAATTTCTCTGTTTAAAGATGTTTTAAACTTGCTAAAAATGCAACAATTGCATATGTTATTTATTTAATTAAATAAATGATACTGAGTTCTTTACCTTTTCTTCCTTGGTTGTTTTGTTGCATCTTTTATGCTGGTATGAGTGATGGAATTAAGTGAAATTTTAGTGAAATTTCTAGTATCGTCGAGGAGTCTTTGAAGCATGCGGTTGCATGCATCTTTGTCTAATTTCTTACCAATTTAGGTGGTCTGATCGATGGTTGTTTATTGTTGTCCAAATAATAATTAAAGAATATCATCCAAGTGATCAGGAAATTAAAATGGCCTGAACAATGTGAAACTAAATTGTTAAATGTTAACTAGTCCAAACGGGTATGAATTTATGATGTTAGTAAGCTGAAAATTTAGGTGTTAAATGCTACAATTTATGGTGTCTAAAAGTTGTGATTTATGATATTCGAATGATGTATTTTAAGTTGTTCGAATGTGTTAAAGAGTTGATTTAATATAATGCCTAATGGTTGTTTATTGTTGTTCAAAGCATGATGAAATAAACATGTTAGGCGTGGTTTAATTCATGCCTTGCTGATCTGTAAGGTTGTCCAAAACAAGTCAAAATTTAGTTTTCTTTAAGATGTTCGAATGTGGTTGTTCGAATGGTTCTTTAAATTTTCCAAATGTGTCTTTAAGGTGCTCGAAAATGTCATATTAATGTTGCCCATATATGATTTTGAATGCTGGAATTTTGCAGCATTTAATTTCCTGCTTGAAGTTGATTAAACCATGCTGTAAATGCAAAACATGTATATGTTGCTCACATGCTAAATTAACCGTTAGTGAGCTTAAAATTGATCTATTCAAATGTGTTAAATTCATTGTTCAATGTGATGTTATTTATGCTAATGTATTGAGTATATTAAGCTGTGCAAATTGATGTTATTTATGCTAATGTGATGTTGAATAGCATGATTGAGTACAAGCTACACATTTAATTCATGTTATGTAGATATGTGATCTAGTCTAAATAAACTTTGTTTGGGTGTTTGTTGGCTAGAATTCAATTCTTTCAATTTTAAACCTATTGATAAATTAAATCCTAGACATTCGTTATTGGGTTATTTATCGATAATGAAATAATCAATGGTGTTAATATTGGTTATTGAGAAGGTAAGAAGAGATTGCTTGCTAGGCGTTCGTTAGTAACTATAACCAATTTATGATTAATTTTATGATTAATTTTTCACGAAAGTGCAAATAATGTAAATAATCAATGGTGTTAATATTGGTTGCTAGGCGTTCGTTAGTAACTATAACCCATGAATCAAAATCGAAATTTTGTCTTTAACTAGATTCTCATTATATTGATTTTCTTAAATTTTATTTTGCGATCTTTACTTTTCATAGTTTTAAACTAGTTTTGTAAAGTAACTCTTGTATATTATCCACTTGAGCATATCAAGCTTCTTTTTGTCATAAGTTGTTTGTGATGTTGAGTGCTGAGCTTATTTTTGGTTTTCTTTCTCTTGCTTGTTATAGGTGTGCTCAAGATGTCAAGAGATTGGAACAGAGAGAACGTTCAGAGTTCATTGAAGGTGTCAAAAACAGTGAATATTGTATATATAATTTTATTTGTTAGTTCAAGCTAAAGGTTCAACATGCAAAGTGCTATATTTTCTTGTGATTGTTTTATTTATTTTTGCATATATATTCATTTCTTGAGAAGCGGAAAATGTCTGGTTTTGGCCACCGTGTATACAAAAACTATGATCCAAGGGCAAAGGTGATAAAGAATTTGGCAGAGGAAGTTTTCTCTGCTCACTTTGAGAAACTAGATGAATGTATAAGATATATTTTAGATGTTGGACCAGTGACAATTGAGGTTTTATTCAATAGGGCCATGGGATTTCCACCAGAGTTTTTCACTGTGTTATTTACAATCCCATGTTTAAAAAAGTTAATCAGATTAAAATGTAAAATAGGCTTTACTTTATTCAATCAGTTAGTGAGCTATTTGCAATCAGTTAGTGCCTAAAATAGGCTTTACTTCTAATAGTATGTGGCATTTTTATAATATTTTAATTTTTTTTTATTTTTCATGCTCTTTAACGGCGTTTTTTTGTGGAAAGCGCCGCTAAAAGTCATGACCTTTAACGGCGTTTGCGGGAAAAGCGCCGTTAAAAGTCATGACCTTTAGCGGCGTTTGCGGGAAAAGCGCCGCTAAAACTCATGGCCTTTAGCGGCGTTTTTGGGAAAAGCGCCGCTAAAAGTCATGGCCTTTAGCGGCGTTTGTGGGAAAAGCGCCGCTAAAAGTCATGACCTTTAGCGGCGTTTGTGGGAAAAGCGCCGCTAAAAGTCATGACCTTTAGCGGCTTTTTTTCTCATAAACGCCGCTAAAGTTTGCGGCGTTTGTTTTAGCGGCGTTTTTTGCGACGCTTCTAAAAGTGCCGCAAATACTATTAGTGGCCCTTATAAGTGCCGCTAAAGGCCTCAAAAAACGCCGCTAAAAGTCTGTTTTGCTGTAGTGCTACAAGCATAAACAAGCCTATTTCCACAATCAAATGGCAACCAAAAACACACCAAATGGTCATAATATTATTTCATTCAACCTTATTTCTAAACATGCTAATTTGTACAATCAACTCTCATGTAAATCCAAGTATAATTCAACCATAACCTCATTAAAACTCTAAGGCATCAATTCATCCATAAGCTTACCATTCATAAGGCTACTTCATTGCCATCAAGCCATACCAAAACATGCACCAAAAACTATATTTACTCATGCACATTACCAACATTAACTAGCCAAATCACATGGCTATTTACATCTCAAATATATACCAAAACACTAGCCTATACATGCCATACTTAGTATATACATTTCCAAAAGGTACCAAAATGAGTTTGAGTAGTGTGATGGCGATCCTCGACGGTCCCCGAGCCTTCAGTAGCTTTGACGATCTATAAAACAGAGCAAACACACACAGAGTAATCTTTCAAAAGCTTAGTAAGCCATATACAAATAAACTTAACATATAATGAATATAACCAATTTGATACAATAACATCATTGATTCTCTTAACAAATTCCTCACATATACTCTTTGGCTCATTTGCTTAGCCATATCTTCCATATTCTTCAACTCAAATATCATATATACGCATGGCTCATTCAAGCATATCTTCACATATAATCTCATCATTTCCATATACATAATCATCTTAGTAAGTTCATATAGATACTTGCCTTTCATACACACTTAGTGTACATATCCAACGTACCTGAAACGGATATACAAATTACATAGTTGTTCGTATCTCGGATTTGCCCGTTGAACCGTTCGGAATCTAATAGGATACTCAGAGTGATCGAAATAGTCGTACAATGCGAATGTCCCAGACGTGGTCTTACATGTAACCAGATACCGATGCCACTGTCCTAGACAGGGTCTTACACGAATCAATATGATACCAATGTCTCAGACATGGTCTTACATGTAAATCTCATATCGATGCCAACGTCCCAGACGTGGTCTTACACGAAAATCTCATATCGATGCCAACGTCCCAGACGTGGTCTTACACGAAATCTCGAATCAATGCCAACGTCCCAGACGTGGTCTTACATGATATCTCATGTCGGACACCTATGTCATGACATATACTATCCTATCTATTCCTAGGTTCAGACGGGACTTCTCGGATGTTGACACTATGTCGATTCTATCTCGGAATTCATGTGTACATCATCTCATGTGCATTCATCCTTATCAATAGTCATGTGAATATATATAATTCAATATAAATACATTTATTTGTATATCAACTTACCTCGGATTCGGATGGTTGATCGGATTCGGTTATTCGACTACTTTTACTTTCCCGCGATCTAAATCCGTTTTCTTCGGTTCTTGATCTATACATATTCAAATTTCACCCTTTTATTCACTAATTCATTCATTTCAATCAAAGAACACATATTTAGGGCAATTTGCAAATTAGCCCTCACATTTCACATTTGGACAATTTAGTCTCTAATTCACAAAATCACAAATTACACAAAATTACCATATACCCATGCTTAGCCGAATATTCATGTATCTCATACAAGTCCATACATTTCATTTATTTCACAAATTAGTCCCTCAAAATACTATTTTCTCAATTGAGTCCAAAATACTCAAATTTAATAAAACTTCAAATACAAACTATGATAATCAAACACATATCTTTCATTTTTCACCATCAAACATCATAAAACACATGATTTCATCAAAGGCTCATCTCAAAAACATCATAAATTCTAAAAATTAAGGCATGGGTTTTGAAGTAGATGAAGCAACGATTACAGAAACATAGAAATTATCAAAAATCGATCAAAAACACATACCCGATTTAAGCTTGAACCTTGGTCGAATGAAACAAAGCTTAACCCTTCTTTTTCTTTTAACTTTCGGCACCCAAAATAAGATGAACATGCTTGATTTTCAATTCTTGTTTTATTATACTCATATTAAGGCACAAATGACAAAATTAACATTTATTAATGCATTAAAAGTTTCCAATAACTTTGGCATTATTGTCCATCCATTTTCCCAATGGTCAAATTGCATTATAAGGACTTCACACTTATAAAAAACATGACACAAAAGTGCTTTAGCAAATAGCATGCAAATTTTGCATCTTTCACAATAAAGTCCTTATGCCAAATTAAGCACACAATCAGACAAATTTATTCACAGAAATTTAACACATGCTTAATCACATATCATAGGCACGGAAAATAATATTAAAATATTTTACTGACTCGGATTTGTGGTCCCGAAACTACTATTCCGACTAGGGTATAAACCAGACTGTTACACAACTCCTAGACTCCACAAAGTTCGTATATTTTGTTTTGTTTCAAGTTGGCATGTGCTTAGCTTTTTTTAGCATAGTCATTTGGCTATAGTTATGTATATGTGACATGAAAGATTTAACTTTTGGTTGCAATAATTATAATGTTATTAGTTATTTAAATGGTTTTAGTGTGATTTGCTTAATTTGTGGTATGTTTCGAAATATCAAAGTGTTGAGAATTGATTTGGGAGATGATTTGAATATTAATATATTATGAAATCTGAAATTTTTTGCAAGGTTTTTTTATGTAAAAATAAGTAGAGATGTTGCCGAAATTTTTAATAAAATAATTTTATCACTATGCTTCTGTTTTGATAAAGTGAGATAGAAAAGTAGGTTACTTCAGCAACGAAATGTGGCATTTTATATCCAGATCCACCAATTGAGTCGAGTATAAGGTGTCACAGATCCATTTAATAAAAGAGTGAATAATTTGGTCAGGTCCTTTATAATAGAGAGAATAAGTCAGGATGATGTCAAATCACCATATTAATCCATACTATGCGTGTCAAGAGATAGTATTATAAAGTATATACAAAATACCTCAACATCCATGTGAAAATTAAGTTCTGGATTAAGAGGTCAAATTATGTATTTATTTAATTGTTGATCCAACCAACTCATTTAAATACAATAAAATTCACATTTTATGGTTGGACTTTCATCCCATAAAAAGCTCACTATTTCTAAACTCTTCATTTTTCTCAAATTCTCCTACTCTTAAAAAATTGTTAATTTTGTACTTATTTTTCAAGGAAAAAAATGGGTAAACACATTGCAAATTACGTAAAAATTCCAACTTAATTTTTTTTTGAATATTTATGAAAATATTTTTATGATTTTCAAAATTTAATATTATTGTTCTATGATTTTAAAACAATCGATATATTGAGTTCTTCAAATTCAACATAATTTATATTTCTTAGAATCATATCATTTTTTGAAAGAAGTTAGTTTATATGTTACACCTACGTTGAAAATCATTCAACATTTAATTGCGACCAATTTATCAGAAAATACCAATTTTTAACAAAATTTAAGGAAAAGGACCTAAAAAATAATTATTTACCGAAAAGGGCCATTTCCCCCGAAAATGCGTCCACGTCAGTGCGTTTTGAGGATGACAGAGAAAGCGTCCACGAGGAGCGCTTTGTGCCACATCAGCAAAAAACGCGTCCTTGAGGGCGCGCTTTGCTGATGTGGCAAAAGCGGTCCCTAGTGGACGCGCTTTTGCCATCCAACGGTAAAAAAAAAACTATAAAAATCCCCACCCTTTTATTTTTTTCACAAAAAAGTCCTTACTCATTTTTCTCTCAAATTTCTCTCAAATTCCTCTCAAATTTCTCTCAAATTCCTTTAAAGTTTCTCTCAAATTTCACAATAGTCCTTTAATATTTACAAAAAATCCCCTTTTAAAATTTTTTTGAAATATATTTTTTTGATAAATTTAAAAATATTCGATCGTATTAGCAATGGCCGGAGAATTAATTCGTCTCGACAATAAACACATCTCCGTCGATCAACTGACAATGGTAAGTTTTAATTTTAATTTTTCAATACTATTTAATTTTTTTAATTTTTTATTTTAATTTTAATTTTACTTTTAATATTTAGGTTTATGCAATTTTAATTAAATTTCATTTTATAATTTTTTAAACAGTCTGTAGATCGGGTGTTGCAATGCTATATTCGCAATATGCCTGGTCCGCCATCGCCGTTGATCGAGAATTACCCGCGGGAAGCGGGTTTTTGGCACGTGGCCACGATAGGCCAGGGGTGCAAATTGGACCCGAAGTTAATTAGTGCGTTGATAGAGAGGTGGAGACCCGAGACGCACACTTTCCATCTTCTATGCGGAGAGTGTACTATCACTCCGGAAGGCGTGCATTTGCAATTAGGATTGCGGTGGATGGGTGCGTAGTCACCGGGTCCGCAACTTACGCGATTGGGGAGCCGTATGCTCTGAGCTTTTGGGTGCTATTCCGGATAACATTTACGGAGGTTGGATCGAGATGGGCTGGTTACGAGACACATTCCCGGAGCCGGATAATGATTCGACCGAAATAGAAAGAATACGGTATGCTTGGGCATACATTCTTGAGATGATTGGAGGCTATCTGATGCCGGACTTGTCACGAAACCTCGTACATCTGAGATGGCTGCTGAAACTCGTTGATTTTAGAGCAGCCGGTGTATTGAGTTGGGTGTCTGCCGTGCTAGCAAAATTGTATCGGGAGATGTGCGGGGTGACGCGGCCAAATAAAGCGAAAATCGGAGGTTGCCTATCACTACTGCAATCATGGGCACGGTTTCGATTTCCATTTTTACGTCCTCGAGTCGACCACCCATATACATTCCCACTCATAACGAGGTAAATTTAATATTAGATTATACAATTATTACGTTGATTTAAAATATAATTGTATGCTAAAAATTTATTTAATTAGGTGGAACCATTCGGCGAGTTATGTTGGAATACCTACATCGCTTGAAGATATACGGCTTCTATTAGAGCAACGGTCGGAAGCACAAGTAAGTATTAAATAAAATATATTATCGTAATAAAATAGTTGTTTCGTATTTCGTATTTAGTATTTAGTATTTAGTATTTAGTGTATAACTAATATTTTTATCATGTTAATATAGTTTGAATGGACACCATACGAGGACTCGTCAATTTGGGCAGTAATTCCGGAAGAGTTCTTTCAAAATCTGAACATTTGGCATGTGAAGGTGTCATTGGTCAACTATGCCACCGTGGAGATGCACTAGTCAGATCGGGTTCTGCGTCAATTTGGATTCCGACAACCAATTAACGTGGCACCTGAGGTGTTCGATGATGAGCACAAACCGATCATCGTTCCTAAATTAGCGTGCGTGCCGAAATACATGCCATGGTTTAGGATCCATGGTAAGCCATATTTATTGTCAGAAGAGGAGAGGCGACGGCAACTTCGTGAACAAAGGGAACGAAGGGGCCCTTTAAATCCAAGGAGAAGGGGTGATGAGACGGGACCATCAACAGCGCCGACACAACCACCGGGCCCATCAACAGCGCCTACACAGTCACCGGGCCCAACACTTCAGCCGACGACACCCACATCACAACCTTTTCAGATTATGCCAGATGCGTACCCTAGCCCTTATATGTATCCTAACCCTTATATGTTTCCTTTTCCCAGCCCCATAGTAGGTTGGAATGTATGGCCCGATTCGAGTCCGTTCCCGACTACTCCGACTGGCCAGCCGATCTATAGGCCACCGTCGCATGAGGGATCGTATGAGGCGCCGTCGGGGAGCTCATCTTTTTACCAATCTCCTTCGCCTTATGGGATTCAGACACATCCGCCATGGGCGATGCAAACACCTCCCCAGTCAATATTTTATCAAGGTGGGTCATCCTCCCAACACCCACAACTGGACCCCACTGCTTGGAGGAACCAGAATCCCCACCGAGGTTCCACAACCCCGCCGGAAGCTAGAAGAAGGAGGAATCCGGTACAGAATCACGTCGACCACCCCATGTGGCACTTGATTCCGACCGGCACCAACATTGATTCCGACCGTCATTATTTTATTTTTTTATTGTAATTTTTTATATATTTAATAAAATAAAAGATGTTTTTTAATTTTTATTGTAATTTAATTTAATTTTTATATCTTAAATAAAATAAAAGTTGTTTTTATTTTGTTATTGTAATTTAATTTTTATATCTTTAATAAAATAAAAGTTGTTTATTTTTTGTAATTTAATTTTTATATCTTTAATAAAATAAAAAATGTTTATTTTTTATTGTAATTTAATTTTTATATCTTTAATAAAATAAAAGTTGTTTTTTTATTTTTATTTTGTAATTTAATTTTTATATCTTTAATAAAATAAACGTTGTTTATTTTTTTATTGTAATTTAATTTTTATATCTTTAATAAAATAAAAGTTGTTTTTTATTTTTTTTGTAATTTAATTTTTATAACTTTAATAAAATAAAAGTTTTTTATTTTTTATTGTAATTTAATTTTTATATCTTTAATAAAATAAAAGTTGTTTTTTTATTTTTTTTGTAATTTCATTTATTTTTTATATCCTAAATAAAATAAAAGTTGTAATTTATTTTTTATTGTAATTTATTTTTATTTTTTATATATAGAAATTAATAAGAAATGGATGAATTAGGACTAAATTGAATAAGTGAAAAAGTATGACGGGTTAATTTGTAATTTTATCAAGATGGATGTTGATCCAATGTATGAATTTTGAATGATCGTAAGGGGCAAAATAAGCATTTAGCAAGAAAGATAATTTTGAAGAATAATGATGACGGTGATATTTTAGATTAATTGAATAACCTTTTTTTTTGCAACTTAGTCATTCTACAAAATTTCACCATTTTCATCAAGAAATTAAAAGAATTTTCAATGCCACCAATAGACAAAAAATGATAAGGAGACTATCAACTATTCCGATTTGGACACGAGAGAGATGTATGGCCTGGGTTCTTACACCATCCGTATAACTTCCGTTGGTTGGTTGTTTCTCGGATATCCATATTGTTGCATATTCTAGTCGAGCAAGGTCGACCCTTTGGTTTGCGCATTGACGATTCTCTATCCATTAACGACTTATACGAGCAAGCGTCTGACGGCCACTTACTTTTATCCGGGACTGGTGGGAATATGTGTCTCCACACGTTGTACATGTATTCTATTTTATACACTTCGTCGACATAGCTCATGGGATCCAGACGGAGATTCTGACAAGTCGCAATTACATGAGCGCATGGATAAGGAAGTGAATCAAATATCCCACTGTCGCAGGTCCTATTTCTCAAGTGTACACGATATTGCCCGCCAACAATACATTGGTTCGGTCTGTCAAACTCCGTCACAAAAAACCATAGGTTGTCGCGATCGTGACACACTGTGTGCATGGTGTTGGCCCGTGCCTTCCCCTTGTTAATTTCTCGCAATACCTTCGCGCACTATACATGGCCTCATTGCATTTGGCCTTTATAACTCGCTGCTCGCTTCGGAAATAGTGCCGCTAAATGAAAATATGTCTCTCGCACAACCGATGTTATCGGCAAATGATGTGTTCCTTTTAGAACAGAATTTATGCATTCGACCAGGTTTGAGGTCATATGACCATATCATAGGCCGCCGTCGTATGCTTGTGTCCACTGTTCGAAAGGTATGTTGCATAGGTAGTTTGTGCCTTCTTCGTTAACTGAGCGCAAACTCACCAACATCTCGTAAAAACGGTCCTTATTGATCTCGTACCCTACCAATATAAGTTGATAGCGAATATTACATACCACTCTTCAATTAAGAATAAATTGAATATTACAAACGAAATTATATTAATAGATATTACATACCCATGTTGGTCACTTACCGTCGTTCACTTGTAGATCGATGTTGCCCGTGGTAGTTGGACGCAACATGCCTTAGGCAATATCGATGGTGTGTGCGATGCCACAGGCTTCCCTATCGCTCTATTGCGGCTAGTATTCTAGGGCCCCGGTCTGATATAACGCATATATCAGGTTGGGGCAGACATGCCTCCTTAACCTAGTTAGAAAGAAATCCCAGTCATCAACTGACTCCCTCGATGTTATTGCAAACGCAATTGGAAGGATTCTTCCACTGCCATCCTGTGCCACAGCTAGCAATAGCCGATGCGTATATCTACCATACATAAAGGTACCGTCATTTGTACTAATGACTTGCAGTATAGAAATGCGTCTCGACATTGCTTAAATGTCAAGAACAGACGGTTGAACACTTGGCATCCACGGAGTAATCGATCGTTGTAGTACGTCGGTTCCGTTTCAAGGTCTGTTATGCTGCCTGGGACATATCTCTCTAGCACCTAACACCACTGCCACACTTCATTATATGAAGCGTCCCACCGACCATGCAACTTTTCCAACACCTTCTGCTTAGCTATCCAATTCTAAGTCTTCCGGTAAGAGGGCATGTACCCCAATTGGCTACGAATATTGCCAATTAAGGCCGGCACTGTAGTCTTGGAATCCGATTTTACCGTCGGTATTATTAAGTCAGCCAACATCTCTGAATCCATCTTCGGGTGATCTTGTGAAACACCTGTCAACGAAGTACGTTAAATAATGCAACATTACGTAATATCAGTATTATTTAAAAACCTTGAACACCTAGTGATACTGTACCGGCAAGACATGTATGTGGACCTTTGTACTTTTTAATCTCCCACAAGCATGTCCTTTTCCTCAACGAGGTCATGATTTTCCATGAACATGTATCGTCTTGCACTGCACACTTGGCTTCGTACTTATCAAGTTTGGATTTAACCACGTTGTAGTTAACCCCGTTCTTGATGCTATATTATTTCAATGCACCAAGAAAAGTATCCTTGTTGGAAAACTCTTTACCAACTTCTAATTCGCCTGAATCCAACGATGAACTTGTACGGTCACACTTTCTGTGTGGTAGTTTAGGAAACTCCAATGCATCGTCTTGAGATAGATCGACATTATGCATGTGGGCTGGAGGCGAGTACACCCTGAATCGCGGATCTTCTTCTTCTTCATCTGAACCGCCTTCAACATCTTCAAATGCGGTTGAAGCAGGCTCGGTTTAGAAAATAATGCAACACGCACCATCGGAGCAGGGCTCTCGAGGTGGATCCACATCGGACTCATCATCAGACCCACCATCATCTCGCAAGTGAGCGAGGCCCCTCACGGTGGATGTCGTGGGGAGTACATTATCCCTTTTTAAACAACTTTTGTAACGTTCCCAATCATATGTGGATTGCCAACCACTAGAAGTTGATGACGTTCCCCAATACGTATTTCTAGCATCGAACATCGAAGGAAGGATATGCATGTCCCATCCACCAACCGAGTGTCGTGCAGGGGTTGTATTTTCTATACTACCACCAAACACGGGCGCTTCTGTATTTTGCCTCCCACTAACAGAGTGTCGGCTTGGGGTCGTGTATTCCCCTCGAACAGCAGTAGATGTTGAAGTCGAAAGAAGATCACTTGGCGATGAAAATTGTACATATACCTCAAGATAGGGTGATCCACTGGCAAGATGAGTCTCCACCATTGCCTCTAAGCTTCGAGCACCTTTGATGTCGAATGAGTCATATCTCACGGGATCAACCGAAGCACAAAATCTATACTTAATAGACTAAACTTTCATTGGCGTTGATCCGAAGATTTTACGCCTAATTCTTTTGCGAAGTTCTGTCAAATCTATGTTAGGTTAAAAACGATCGTATTTGTGTTCTCCGATAAAAAAACAACACCATTTTCGGTGTCACAAACCTTACCATCATAGTAAATAATAGCACTAATACGTTCACTCATCTTCAGTTTCTATTTTACTTTTGCCTCAATTTCTATTATGCAACCTGAGAATGAAATTTGGCTCATTTATAGTCTAAGGATTGCCAGAGACTATTTGAGCAAAAAGAGCGTCCACGTGGGAGCTTTTTTGTACTCTTGCTTTGGCGGTGCATCTGGTTGAAGCGTTTTGGTCACTATTTGTTGAAACGTCTTCTCAAATTTATTTTGCCAGAGATTACTGTAGCAAAAGAGCGTCCACGTGGGAGCTTTTTGGTACTCTTTGGCGGCGGTGCATCCGCTTGAAGCGTTTTGGTCACTATTTGTTCAGAAACGTATTCTCAAAATGATTTTGCGAGAGACTCATGTAGCAAAAGAGCGTCCATGTGGGAGCTTTTTTTCGGTACTCTTGCGATAGTGCATCCTGCTTGAAGCGTTTTGGTCACTATTTGTTCAGAAACGTCTTCTCAAAATTATTTTGCCGGATACTCATCAGAAAGCAAAAGAGCGTCCACATGGGAGCTTTTTTTCGGTACTCTTGTTGTGATGCATCTGCTTGAAGCGTTTTGGTCACTATTTGTTGAGAAACGTCTTCTTAAAATTATTTTGCAGATACTCTTGTAAAAAAATTCAAATAATTTTTTTTTTTGATATATTTTCCCAAAACCCTAAACCTAAAATTATTTTAATTAATTAACCCTAAAATCTAGTTCATTAATTTTCTCCTAAAAACCCTAAATCCTAAGACACTAAAAAACTCTAAACCGTAGCCCTAAAACCCTAAAAACTCATACCATAACACTAAAAACAACTGAAAAACCCATCGGGGGGAAAGGGCAAAAGCGCATCCATGAGGGAGCGCTTTTGCCACATCAGCAAAGCGCGCCCTCAAGGACGCGCGTTTTTTCTTGATGTGGCACAAAGCGCTCCCCTCGTGGACGCGCTTTCTCTGGTTCATCCCTAAGCGCGACCGACGTGAGCGCGCGTTTTGGAAATGGCTCTTTCCGGTAAATAATTATTTTTTAGGTCCTTTCTGTAAATTTTGTTAAAAATTGATATTTTCTAGTAAATTGGCCTTTAATTGCTGCCTCGATGAAAAGATAAAAGTTAGAAATGTTTACGTCCCATTTTCCATACACTTAAAAATGTCACTTTAATAATCAAACTTCCAATCCAGAAGGAGGTGGTAATTGCAGCTAGTGGCATCAATCTAAACAACAAGTGCGATCACTTTTTACATGCTATGCCCTCAAATTTGATGAAGTAAAAAAAAAAAAAAAACTAACTTATCAAATTTGATTTATTTTCTAAAAATATATATCCCAAATAATGAGTCGATATTAATTATTTTTAAATTACCTTCTTTGTTTTACGTTTGGTTTAATGCTATCATGTCGAAACCATTTTTAGAGTTTTGGCAAAAACGGGGTCGACTTTTAAAAACGAAAATGGGAGCCGCCACCAATCCCTTTTTATTTAGGTGTGATTGGATCACCTTGTAAAATGTTTTATTTAAAACATTTAATTTTGGTCCACGAATAACAAAAAATCGGGTTCGGGAGTCGGTTACGTATGAGGAAGAGTTAGCACCCTCATAACGCCCAAAAATTGGTACCTAATCGATAAAATCATATCCAAATGTTTGAAATTTAAAAATATTTAAAAATATGATTTCTAAAAAAACTTCGAGCAATTTGATTTAAAATTTGAGAGTTCTTCGATCCGAAAGAATATAAACATCACATCCAGCACGATAGGACACGATATTTTTTAAACCCTCATAACTAAGATCATCTCATGATTTACAAAACTTGTTAAAAAGATATTTAGTTATTTAGCCAAACGGAAAATTGAAACCCAGCACGATTGGGCACTGTTTCCCGAATTTCTAAATACCAAAATATTGCCTTATTTTTAAAAAACCTTTAGATAAAATATTAATTTTGCAAAAATGTATTTTTATTTTAAACAATAACCATGTGACAATATTGTATTTATATACTATCGAACATAAATATTAAAAGCAATTATAATATACTAACATTTTAAGATAGGCAATAAAGAAATAATAATACAAAATATGACAAATAATAATTCCTACACTAAAGCAATTGTAAATACATGATGAAGTATAAAAAAAATACAATAAATAATAAAACAGATATGAACATATTTCATGTAGATTGAAAATTTTCATGCAATGACATATACCAAGCAATAAATAAATACAATATATATATATGTATTGAAAAAATAAATAAAATACATTTTTAAAATAAATAAATAACTTATATTTATAAAACTACAATTTTAAGAATGAATAATATACTATGCAATATAGTAATTTTAGATGGAATAAAATAAAATTTTATAGAATAATATAAGATATAATACTATATAATATATAAAATATGTTTTTTTAAAAATATATATAATATAATAATTAAAAATCATAATATATAATAAAATAAAATAATTAATAATAATAATAATATATAAGGATTATACATAATAAAAATAATTAGTAAATAATATATATATAATAATTTTAAATAAAAACATATATATACATAATATACTAATCATAAAACTATATAATAAATAATATAAATGAAATAGATTATATAATATAATAGACTTTATACAAAACAAAGTTTTAAAAATAATACATAATATAATATAATACTATATAATATACAAATTAAAAATATAATATAATAAATAATACATAAATTATAAAGTAATATATAAATTATTAAACCAAGTAAAATAATATATAATAATAATAAAAAATATATAAAGATAATATATATAAAATATATATATGTGAATTTTACACTATTAATAAATTAATAAATATAGGAAAATAATATAAAACATTTAATATGATAAAATAATTAAATACAATGTAAAATAATAAAATAAAATAAAAGGATAAAAATAAAATAAAACAAAGAAAACAGGGGTTAAATAGCAATTAAAACATATTAAAAGGACTAAATCAAAACACGCCTTAATCCACAGGGATTTATTGGGCAATTAGCTTCTTTTCAAAACGGCGCCGTTCCGATTTTAGCCTTTAAACTGGCCGAGGATTCAATTGAAACAAAATACAAATTCGAGGGTTAATTTAATAAAAATAAAAATTTAAATCATACTTAATTAAAAAAATTAAAATAGCGAAAGGACTAAAGAGGAAATTAACCCATTTAAAGAAAACACGCGGATTCTCTGATGGCGGGTAGGGTCGCGAGGGTCAGAGCCATGAAACGGCGCCGTTTTTGGGTTTAAAGCCCCAGGCCAAAACGACGTCGTTTTCAATTCGTATAAAAGGCTAATGTTTCTGAAAAAAAAAATCATTTTCATTCTGTTTTTGTCAAAAAAAAAACAAAAGAAAGACTCTCTGAACCGTCTGCTGGGCGATTTTCGGCCTGCCTCCGGTGGAGTTTCGACTGCCGTCTGCCGCCGTCGCCGGCCACCGTACACGGTGGCCGGAATTTCGAAAAATGTAATACTTTCCTCTTCTTTTTTTCTTTAATATGTTTTAAACCCTTATAAAAAAAACTAAAAAAAATAAATAAAGAGTAGATTCGGGAAATGAAGAATAGAAAGAAAAAAAAAGAAACCTTGTTCTTTCTTTGATTTTTTTTATTGTATTGTGTATGTCCTCCTTTTTGTTGGGTTTATATAGCCCGAAATGAAATAAAATAAAAGGAAAACAAAGATTCTGCCATTTTTGTGCTATTGCTTTCTTTCCTTTTGCAGGTAAAGGCGAGGAAATCTCGGCGGAAGAGTGATTCGCGCAAGCTGCGGCGCGACTGGCGGCGTGACCGAGGGTGTAATGGCCTAAATTTAAGGTTATCGGAACAATGGTTTCGTAACCATAAATCCTATTTAAAGAGAAATTTATTTCAATATATTTGCATGAATATTTATATGATAGGAAAATCGTATTAAAATATCAATAGAAAATTTTACCGATTTAGTGGTTAGTTAGAAAAAGAATTATTGAAGGAATTGGGTAAAAACAAGGTATCGAGACTTTGATCTCATAAAATTGAGTAGGAAATATTTTTATAAATATTTATAAAATGTTAGTAATGTGGTATTAAAATTTAGTTAGAAAATTTTAACGTTTGGGTATGTAATTAAATGAAAAGGACTAAATTGTAACAAATGCAAAATTATGAAAAATGATTAAATAGTTTAAATGATAAAAAAGAAAGAGGGCTTAAAGGAAAATAGACCCAAGGTCTATTTGGGCTGGACAACAAGGGCATGAAATCAGCAAGAAAATAAGGAGAACTAAGGGCAAAATTGGAATATTGCAAAATTTACTTAATAAAGCTAGGACTAAAGTGGAATTATCTAGATTTCTCTTCATTTTTCTTCACTCTCATCAGCCAAAAACACCATAGGAGGGTTTTCTAAGCTGGTATATCATAATTTTTGCACCAAGTAAGTTAATCCTTGCCTATTTCTTGTAATTTTTGTGTTTTTAAGACTTTTACAACTAGGTCCTACTATTAAATTCATTAGTCTTTGATTTCATGGATGAAATTGAAAGCTACCATGGTTGGGTGCTGTAAGTTTATGATGAAATATAATGAAATTGAAGCTTTAATTTGTTTATGAGATGATTTTATTAGGTAATTCCAATAGAAATTGATTTTAGGACCTAAATTGTGAAAATGTTTGGAATTAAAGTCTATTACTGAAATTATGATTCCCAAAGGTTATAAAGTAGTTTAAAATGATAGAATAAAGTTTTAATTGAGAGAAATCAGCTCAATTGAGAAGTTAATTGAGCAGGGACGAAATTATCATTTATTGAAAGCTTAGGGAAAAATGGTAATAAACAGTTTGCACTAAAACAGTTTTGGACAGCAGCAGTAGACTAACTTTGAAAAATCACCATAAATTGTACAAATCGAACTAGAATATGAAAAAAATATGAAATTAAAGCTTATTGAGTCTAGTTTTTCATAGAAGAAACGGTGTAAGAAATAGATATGTAAATCATGAGATATAATGAATTTTATGAGACAAGGTCAGAATGAATTCGGGTTCCCCTGTTTTGACTTTAGAAAATCATCAAAAATTGGATAAAAATAATTAGGGGCTTAAATTTATATTTTTGGAATCCTGAATGAGTCTATTTTCAATAGAAATAAACCGGAACATCATCTGAATCCTGTATGAAGAGATAATTAATTTTTAGTGAAGAAGGGTCAGAACTGTCAAACAGCAGAACAGGGGTGACTTTAAAGAATAAACTGTACTTATTGGATAAACCAAAAATTCTGAAAATTTTATGGGAAGAAGATATGTGAGTATAGTTTCAGGGAAAATTAGAGGATATTAATTTGGAGTTCTGTAGCTCAAGATAAAAATAATTTAGTTACGATAACTCAAGTAGACAGCTTTGAATGAACTATAAATAATAATAGAATTGTAGTGAATGCTACATGTGAACATGAAATGTATTGAATTGATGATTGAATTTATTTATTTAGATCCGGAAAACTCAAATACGAAGCTAGATCGAGGAAAGAAAAAGTCCCAGATTAGTAGATTTTGCATACGAACTAGTATCGAGGTAAGTTCATGTAACTTGAATTATATTCTTAAATGCTTGAAATGTATGTTATTGATGTGAATATAATTTGAATGTTCATTGTATGAAGATTGATGATACATTGATATATTTGATAAAAAGGGAAGAAATCCGGTTGAATGAAAGGAAAATTTGATGGATCTCTGAAAAGGAATTGACGGTAAAAGGATCTAGCCGGACGGGTGATCCTATCTGATATAGCCCTCCAGAAGAATATGTGTAAAATGGATTTAGCCTAGGCGGGTAATCCGAATTAGGGTCCAATTTAGCTTTGGACTGGTAATTGGATCCAAGCTCATTAGAGTAATTGTCGTTGCGGGAGATTTAGCCTGGGTGGTAATCCCAGACAATACTCTATGAGTTTATATTATGAGGGATTTAGCCTGTGGTAATCCCACTATAAGGATGAGGTTCGCGGGAGTGTGCTCTCTGAAATGGAAATGTGCGCATGAACATGAATTGACGGACGAATTTGTACACTAAAGTGTACTGAAAATCCATCGAAATTTCAAGAAATTCAACGGGATAAATATGAAAAAAAAATAACAAGGAAATGGAAATCATGGTATTGATGAGCTCATCAATCATGGTATATATTATTGATACATGGAAATTATTGGACTAACTTGAATGTTGAGTTTGTGTATGTTAGGGTAATAATGCATTGAATGGATATATGAATGTTTATTGCATTGTATTGAAAATATTAGGTAAGTATAATTCTGTTACATGGGCTTACTAAGCACAAAGTGCTTTACTGTTTCTTTTCCCTTGTTTTGTAGTGTTAAGAGCTCGAGAGGTCGGATTGATCGGAGACACATCACACTATCAACCTCAAGATTTCGGTATATAAAGAAACTTTATTTTGGAAATCAATGGCATGTATAAGCTAATAAAGTAAATGTTAATATGAAATGAATGTAAGGTCAGCCATTGGTATGGCTAACAAATATTGGTTTTGGTATGTGTTGGGGTTATCTTATAAATATGCATGAATCTATTTTGAAAATATGTTGAATTGGATTGGTTGATGTGGAATGGTCTCGGTTTAAAATTTGCAGGGAAGGCTAGATATCTATGAAAAGGTTATATTGAATAAAAAAAATTATTTGTAAACTCCGGTAATGCCTCGTACCCTATTTCAACTACGAATACGGGTAGGGGGTGTTACATTTTGTTGGTATCAGAGCTACAGTTTAGCCGGTTCTAGGACCGACATAGCAAATACGGATTAGCTATACATGCCATTTAAATTATTATTGATAGTGTGATATCTCCTGACCATTTAAAATGTGTTTTTCTTATAGTAATGTCATCCGACCGAGCTCAATCGAGGAAGCTGGGAGTCATGCTCGGCGACCAGTGCAAAAAAGAAGAAACTTGCGTGAAGGCGTGCTGACAGAGGGTCAAGGGGAGGAGGCAAAAATAACCTTCTTTCAAATGATGAATGAATGGTTTACTCAAAGTACATAAGAACTAACCTTACGGTGCGGCAAACTCAAGCTCCCCCTCCTGTTCCTCCACCGGTTCCCGAGATTCCACAGTGCAGTGTGAATGAAACGAGAAAAGGAAAGCTCAGGTTGATAAAATCCGAAAATATGGGTAGAAGAATTTTGAGCAAATAGATTGATGATGATCGACGGCTGAATTTTGGTTAGAGAATACTACTCGGGTTTTGGAGGATTTATCTTGCACACCGGAAGAATGTTTGAAATGTGCCGAGTCTCACTTTGCTAAAAGACACGACTTACCATTGGTGGAATACTAAAGCTTGTTGCTCGAAAGAAGAAATTACATGGGAATTCTTCGGGCCGAGAGTTCAAAAGAAATATATCGATCGAGATTCCTTGATCGTAAAAGAAAAGAATTTCTTGAGTGAAACAGGCAATAGATCGTATTCGAGTATGAAAGAGAATTTGTTCGGTTGAGTAAATATGCTTGAGAATGGGTACAGTCAGAAGCGGAAATGTGCAAACGATTCGAAGAAGGGTTGAATGAAGACATTAAGCTACTGATCGGAATTCTTGAAATTCGAGAGTTTGCTACATTGGCAGAGCGAGCTTATAAAGCAGAAGAATTGAGCAAAGAAAAGAAACAGGCTGAGAGGGAAGGTCGAATTTTTAGTAAAAGACCAATGGGAAAATCCCAATTTTCTACTCCAAAAAAATTGAAGAAGTACCAGGATCGTTCTACCTCAGTCACTGGGTATTCGGGCAGAGAGCGAGGTTCTCAACGCAATAATCCAAGACCTTTCACTCCATCAGTGACCAATGTTGGCAGTGTTGGTACCCCTAAGCCGAGATGCCAATATTTTAATAAAGCTCATTTTGGTGAATGTCGATTTAAGAGCAGGGCTTGTTACCGATGTGGTTCATTTGACCATTTCCTCAGAGATTGTCCAGAAAGGGGAGAAAAAGAAGCTGAACGGATATCGAAGCCGAGTAATCCAGTTTCGAGGGGTAAACCATCTTTACCATCCGGTAATGTCAGTGGTAGCCGAGGAGCTACAAAAGATACTGCAGGCAGGACTGAGACACGAGCACCTGCCAGGACATATGCCATTCGTGCCAGAGAAGATGCCTCAGCACCCGATGTTATTACTGGTACATTTTCTTTACTTGACACTGATATTATTGCATTAATTGATCCTGGTTCTACCCATTCATATATATGTATAAAGCTTGCATGTGTTAAAGATTTATCTATTGAACCCTCTTTGAATTTGTGGTTAAAGTCTCAAACCCCCAGGCCAATCTGTTTTGGTGGATAAAATTTGTAAAAATTGTCCTTGATGGTAGAGGTTATTGTTTCTGGTGATTTGATGTTACCGCCATTTGATGAGTTTGATGTGATATTGGGCATGGATTGGTTAACTCAAGATGATGCGAAAAGAGTAAATCGTAAACAAAAATATATTGTGTTGAAGTGTCGAATGGTGAATTACTCGGGTTAAATCGATCGCATGAGAGGATTATCGATGTGATTTCGATTATTACTCGCTCAGAGGTATGTTAAAAAGGGTATGATGATTTTCTTGCTTATGTACTCGACACCAAGGTATCTCGAGTCAAAGATACGAGCGAGTGCGATGGTATGCAAATTTTTTCGATGTGTTTTCGGAGGAATTACTGGGGTTGCCACGAAAGAGAAGTGGAATTTTCTATAGATTTGATTAGAAAACTACTCCGATTTCCATAGCTCCGCATCTCGGATGGCTCCTACGTAATTAAAGGAATTAAAGACGACTTGCAAGAACTTGTTGTGTGGGTTTTGTCCGACCGAGTCATTCACCTTGGGGTGCTCGGTTACATTTGTGAAAAAGAAAGACGGGTTTTGAGATTGTGTATTGACTATCGGCAGCTCAATAAGGTAACTGTTAAGAATAAGTACCCGTTGCCCCGGATTGATGATTTATTTGATCAGTTGAAAGGTGCCACAGTATTCTCGAAGATTGATCTCCAATCAAGTTATTACCAGCTACGGGTAAAAGAGTCAGATGTGCCAAAGACAGCTTTCAGAACAAGGTATGGGCATTATGAGTTTCTGATTATGCCGTTTAGGCTGACTAATGCACCTGCAGTATTTATGGATCTGATGAATCGGATATTTAGACCGTACTTAGACAGATTTGTGGTAGTATTCATTGATGATATTTTGGTTTATTCTCGAGATGAAGAAGAACATGCAGAACATTTGAGAATTGTGTTACAAATTCTTCGAGAGAAGCAGTTATATGCTAAAATCAGTAAATGTAAATTTTGGCTTCGAGAAGTGGGTTTTCTTGGACATATTGTATCCTCCGAAGGCATCAGGGTAGATCCAAGTAAAATCTCAGCTATTGTCAATTGGAGTCCACCGAAGAATGTATCTGAAGTTAGAAGTTTCTTGGGTTTAGCTGGTTATTATCAGAGATTTGTACAAGGATTCTCTATGATAGCTTCTCCGATGACTCGATTATTGCAGAAAGATGTAAAGTTTGAGTGGACTGATGAATGTCAGTAGAGTTTCAACCGATTGAAAGATCTACTAACGAAAGCACCAGTATTAGTGCAGCCTGAACCGGGTAAGGAATTTGTTATTTACAGTGATGCCTCATTAAATGGTTTAGGTTGTGTCTTGATGCAAGAAGGTAAAGTAATAGCCTATACTTCAAGACAACTTAAGCCACATGAAAGAAATTACCCGGTACATGATCTTGAATTAGCTGCTATTGTATTTGTGCTGAAGATATGGCGGTATTACCTGTACGGTGAGAAATGTCATATTTATACTGATCATAAAAGCTTGAAATATTTTATGACACAGAAAGATTTGAATTTGAGACAGCGCAGGTGGCTTGAACTGATAAATGACTATGATTTGATTATTGATTACCATCCAGGTAAGACTAATGTTGTAGCTGATGCTTTGAGTCGAAAATATCTGTTTGCTTTACGAGCTATGAATACCCGGTTGTCACTGACTGATGATGGTTCAATCATAGCTGAATTGAGAGCTAAACCGATATTTTTACAGCAAATATGTGAAGCTCGGAAGAATGATGAGAAGTTACAGAGTTAAGCGGGCACAGTGTGAGTCAGTCACCGATTCTGAATTTTTGAGTTGGGATTGATGGTTGTATGTTATTCAGAGGTAGGGTATCTGTGCCTCGTAATTCGAGAGCTCATCTGTGAAGGTTCTACACGAGGCTCACAGCGGTACTATGTCCGTACATCCGGGAGTAATAAAATGTATAATGATCCGAAAAATATGTACCGGTGGCAGAATGAAACGTGATATCTCCGAGTTTGTATCAAGGTGTTTAATATGTCGCAAGTTAAAGTGAACATCAGTACATTCGGGTTACTTGACCAATTACTATCTTGAAATGGAAATGGGAAAGAATCACTATGAATTTTGTATCGGGGTTACCGTTGTCTCCGAGGAAAAAGGATGCTATTTGGGTGATTGTTTGACCGATTGACAAAGTCGCAGTACTTCATTCTGTAAGACGTATGGATTATTCTTTAGATAAACCGTTGAATTGTACATATCTGAGATTATCAGGCTACATGGAGTGCCTGTCTCCATTATATCGGATAGAGATCCCCGATTTACGTCTCGTTTTTGGGATAAATTACAAGAAGCTTTGGGTACTCAGTTGTATTTTCAGTACTGCATTTCATCCTCAGACAGATGGCCGATCTGAGCGTGTAATTCAGGTATTGGAAGATATGCTCCAATGTTGTATACTAGAGTTTGAAGGTAATTGTGAGAGGTATCTACCTTTGATTGAATTTGCTTACAATAATGATTATCACCCAAGTATTAAAATGGCTCGGTATGAAGCTTTGTATGGTAGAAAATGTAGAACACCGTTATATTGTACAGAGCTAAGTGAGAAGAAGATACATGGGGTTGATTTGATCCGGGAAACAGAAGAAAAAGTAAAAGTGATTCGGAATAGCTTGAAAGCAGCCTCTGATCGTCAAAAATCATATGCCGATCTTAAACGAAAAGAGATTGAATTTTAGGTCGGTGACAAGGTATTCCTGAAAGTGTCTCATTGGAAGAAAGTTCTCCGATTCGGTCAAAAGGGTAAATTGAGTCCAAGATTTATCGGGCCATATGAGATCATAGAAAGAATTGGACCGGTCGCTTATCGATTGGCATTACCACCGGAACTTGATAGAATCTATAATGTTTTTCATGTGTCTATGCTACGACGATATCGGTCAGATCCTTCACATGTTATTTCTCCGATGAAGTGGAGATTCAACCGGATATGACTTACGGTGAAGAACCAGGTCAAGATATTGCACGGAAACAAAGGAGCTTAGAAATAAAAAGATAAATTTAGTGAAAATATTATGGCAAAAGCATGGGATTGAGGAAGCGACATGGGAACCGGAGGAGACAATGAGGAAACAATATCCAAACCTCTTTACTGGTAAGATTTTCGAGGACGAAAATCCTTAAAAGGGGGGGAGTTGTAATGGCCTAAATTTAAGGTTGTCGGAACAATGGTTTCGTAACCATAAATCCGATTTAAAGAGAAATTTATTTCAATATATTTGCATGAATATTTATATGATAGGAAAATCGTATTAAAATATCGATAGAAAATTTTACCGATTTAGTGGTTAGTTAGAAAAAGGAATTATTGAAGGAATTGGGTAAAAACAAGGTATCGAGACTTTGATCTCATAAAATTGAGTAGGAAATATTTTTATAAATATTTATAAAATGTTAGTAATGTGGTATTAAAATTTCGTTAGAAAATTTTAACGTTTGGGTATGTAATTAAATGAAAAGGACTAAATTGTAACAAATGCAAAATTATGAAAAATGATTAAATAGTTTAAATGATAAAAGAAAGAGGGCTTAAAAGGAAAATAGACCCAAGGTCTATTTGGGCTGGACGGCAAGGGCATGAAATCAGCAAGAAAATAAGGAGAATTAAGGGCAAATTTGGAATATTGCAAAATTTACTTAATAAAGCTAGGACTAAAGTGGAATTATCTAGATTTCTCTTCATTTTTCTTCACTCTCATCAGCCAAAAACACCATAGGAGGGTTTTCTAAGCTGGTATATCATAATTTTTGCACCAAGTAAGTTAATCCTTGCCTATTTCTTGTAATTTTTGTGTTTTTAAGACTTTTACAACTAGGTCCTACTATTAAATTCATTAGTCTTTGATTTCATGGATGAAATTGAAAGCTACCATGGTTGGGTGCTGTAAGTTTATGATGAAATATAATGAAATTGAAGCTTTAATTTGTTTATGAGATGATTTTATTAGGTAATTCCAATAGAAATTGATTTTTAGGACCTAAATTGTGAAAATGTTTGGAATTAAAGTCTATTACTGAAATTATGATTCCCAAAGGTTATAAAGTAGTTTAAAATGATAGAATAAAGTTTTAATTGAGAGAAATCAGCTCAATTGAGAAGTTAATTGAGCAGGGACGAAATTATCATTTATTGAAAGCTTAGGGGAAAAATGGTAATAAACAGTTTGCACTAAAACAGTTTTGGACAGCAGCAGTAGACTAACTTTGAAAAATCACCATAAATTGTACAAATCGAACTAGAATATGAAAAAAATATGAAATTAAAGCTTATTGAGTCTAGTTTTTCATAGAAGAAACGGTGTAAGAAATAGATATGTAAATCATGAGATATAATGAATTTTATGAGACAAGGTCAGAATGAATTCGGGTTCCCCTGTTTTGACTTTAGAAAATCATCAAAAATTGGATAAAAATAATTAGGGGCTTAAATTTATATTTTGGAATCCTGAATGAGTCTATTTTCAATAGAAATAAACCGGAACATCATCTGAATCCTGTATGAAGAGATAATTAATTTTTAGTGAAGAAGGGTCAGAACTGTCAAACAGCAGAACAGGGGTGACTTTAAAGAATAAACTGTACTTATTGGATAAACCAAAAATTCTGAAAATTTTATGGGAAGAAGATATGTGAGTATAGTTTCAGGGAAAATTAGAGGATATTAATTTGGAGTTCTGTAGCTCAAGATAAAAATAATTTAGTTACGATAACTCAAGTAGACAGCTTTGAATGAACTATAAATAATAATAGAATTGTAGTGAATGCTACATGTGAACATGAAATGTATTGAATTGATGATTGAATTTATTTATTTAGATCCGGAAAACTCAAATACGAAGCTAGATCGAGGAAAGAAAAAAGTCCCAGATTAGTAGATTTTGCATACGAACTAGTATCGAGGTAAGTTCATGTAACTTGAATTATATTCTTAAATGCTTGAAATGTATGTTATTGATGTGAATATAATTTGAATGTTCATTGTATGAAGATTGATGATACATTGATATATTTGATAAAAAGGGGAAGAAATCCCGGTTGAATGAAAGGAAAATTTGATGGATCTCTGAAAAGGAATTGACGGTAAAAGGATCTAGCCCAGACGGGTGATCCTATCCTGATATAGCCCTCCCGAAGAATATGTGTAAAATGGATTTAGCCTAGACGGGTAATCCGAATTAGGAGTCAATTTAGCCTGGGTGGTAATTCAGATCCAAGCTCATTAGAGTAATTGTCGTTCTGTAGGATTTAGCTTTGACTCGTAATCCCGACAATACTCTATGAGTTTATATTACAGGATTTAGCTCGGTCGATAATCCCATTGTAAGGATGAGGTTCGCAGAGTGTGCTATCCGAAATGGAAATGTGCGCACATGAACATGAATTGTGGATCGAATTTGTACACTAAAGTGTACCCTGAAAATCCATCGAAATTCCAAGAAATTCAACGGGATAAATATGAAAAAAAATAACAAGGAAATAGAAATCATGGTATTGATGAGCTCATCAATCATGGTATATATTATTGATACATGGAAATTATTGGACTAACTTGAATGTTGAGTTTGTGTATGTTAGGGTAATAATGCATTGAATGGATATATGAATGTTTATTGCATTGTATTGAAAATATTAGGTAAGTATAATTCTGTTACATGGGCTTACTAAGCACAAAGTGCTTACCTACATTTCTTTTTCCCTTGTTTTGTAGTGTTAAGAGCTCGGAGGTCGGATTGATCGGAGACATATCACACTATCAACCTAAAGATTTCGGTATATAAAGAAACTTTATTTTGGAAATCAATGGCATGTATAAGCTAATAAAGTAAATGTTAATATAAAATGAATGTAAGGTCACCATTGGTATGGCTAACAAATATTGGTTTTGGTATGTGTTGAGGTTATCTTATAAATATGCATGAATCTATTTTGAAAATATGTTGAATTGGATTGGTTGATGTGGAATGGTCTCGGTTTAAAATTTATGAGGAAGGCTAGATATCTATAAAAGGGTTATATTGAATAAAAAAATTATTTGTAAACTCAGGTAATGCCTCACTGACTACCTATTTCGACTACGAATACGGGTAGGGGTGTTCTGAGAGAAATTTGGCTGGAAAGGCTTGCGGCGCGAGGGATCTTTAGGGTTTCAAAAACCCTTAGTTCTCTGATTAGGTATTGGGCCCGTGTGATTTTGGGTTTATTTTGGTAATTGGGCTTGGGTCACAGTCTTAGGGTCTGTTTTGGCAGTTTGAGTTTAGTTTTTTTTTAAGTTGGGCTAAGGGTGTAACTAGGTAATAGAGTAGTCTGTTTGGTTTTGTAAATGGACTGAAAATGGACTTTATTTTATTTTATTTCTGTTTTGGTTTATTTCATGGGCCCGGGCAAAGTGGCCTTATTACATATCACTTATTAATTTTAATTTTCTTAATTATAAAATAATATGTTCAAAATTATTGGCAAAATTAAGAATATATGTCAGAAAAAATTTAGGAATATAGGTCGAAATTTTGATTATTTAGGAAAATAAACTGATTTTTCGTAGATGTGGTAAAAACGTGTTTTAAGGAAAGCACTTTTAAAAAACACTTCTTAACAAAAATGTTTTCTTTTAAAACGTTAATTTTTTTAATTAGATGGTTAAGTGTTACTATTTTATTCCTTAAGTCTCAAGTTCAACTCGTATCTCAAACACATTTATTTTTGTTAATTTATATATTTAATTAACAACTCTTTTATTTATATAAATAAAATAATAAAATATGGAATGATACAATAAAAATATATATGTCTTTCATTATGTTAAAAATATTTTTAATTAATAATTATTTTATTGATATAAACAAAATAATAAATATGGAGTTATATAATGAGAATATATATTATATATATTATGTTAAAAATATTTTATTTTTTTGAAAAAATATTAACTAATTTTTTATATATTTTTCTTTATATATAACTTTTATATGTGAATATTTATTTTCTCTACCAACATGGTGGATATGATGATTTCTATTATTATAAAATTAAATAATTATTTTAAATATTATTATTATTTTTAAAGATAAAGTATTTTAAATATCATCATTTATATGTAAAAAATTAGTTGATGTACACAAAATTATTTTGTATGTAACAAATGTGGCACGTCTACAAAATCAATTTATTTCTTTAAATAATTAAAATTTCGGTTTACCTCCCTAAATGTTTTTTGGAATCAGTATATTCTTCTAATTTTCTCAAAATAATTTATTATATTATTTATAAAATTTATAAATAAAATAATTTAATATATTTTAATTTAATCGTTATCGGTTTATTGACGTGGAGATCTAGCTTATAGAAACAGAGCAGATGGATAAATAATTGAAAAGAAAAAGGTGCCAAATTGTTGTGAAAATTTCTAATGTACACTAATGTACGCATTCGGAGGAAGGAGCGAAGGAAGAGGCAGAGAGAGAGAGCGAGAGAGAGAGCGGGGAAAATAACAGTTGAGAATAGGCTGCACTTGAAAAGGGAGGGTTAAGGGAAGGAAAATGGAATTGTTATGCTATTCTCAATAATTGGTTTAATTTCGGAAAAAAAAAAAAAAACAATCAAATGGATTTAGGCGAGCTGTGGGCGATCTTCGGTCCCGGTGTCGCGGGCGCCGTATTCGGTGCCGGCTGGTGGTTTTGGGTCGACGCCGTCGTTTGTAGCTCCGTTAATATCTCTTTCGTCCACTATTTACCTGGTACACCTAATTTCTTTCCTTCTTCTTTTAATATATTTTTTATTTCGTGTTAATTATTTGCTTTTTTGATGTTTACATGGCCGAATTTTATTTTAAGGAATATTTGCATCTATCGCGGCTTTGATGTTTAATTGTGTTAGAAAAGACGATATTGATTACTCTCCGTATGATGAAGGCGAGTGGAGGTTTGCTGATTCTTATCTTCTTCAAATTCTCACTGTTTTTTCAGTTCATTTTTTATTTATTTATGGAATTTGCGTTTCATCCACTATTGGATTTTGATTTTGCTTACTTTAACTGTTTTTTTGCTAAAATCGTTATCATTTTTCCCATGACTGGAGAGATACCTAATTACTTAGGGTTTACCTGTTCCTCGGTGATGGTGTTGTGAGTTGTGATATTTTCGAGGTGAAGTTGAGATGTTTCTGTACATTTTAGCTGATTGAAAAATATTTCTTGTCTTGAAGTTCTTACCTTGTCTACAGAATCAAGGCTTATGATGTAGCGGTCACTTTGAAATCCAAACTTGATAAGCACTAGAATTTCGTCAACACTCTTGCATCTCAATTAATTTATTCCTTTTGGTATCAACAAATTTAACATTAATGCAACTGATATTTAATTGTGTATGATGGTGACTATTTGCACAGACAAAGGTCCTGAAGTTCCGTTCAAAATTAGTGTTAGACAGCATGGATGCACAATTTTCAAGTGATCCTCTAACTTAAGGATCTTAATCTTCTTGTAGAATTAATGAATATGGAACTATTCATTACGATCATTTTATATAGTGTACTCATGGTGAACTCCCTCTTGCTCACTCGTTCAACGGTGGCTGAAGCAGTGCATGATAATGCTGCGAACTTGGAAATTCTTTTAGCTGCCTATATGGCATTGAGGAACTGAGTTCTTGAAACCAAAGAAAAATTAGAGGATGTATATAACGTATTTATTACCCACCTTTTCTGCATGTGTGTTATCACTAAAGTCAATCTTGAGGCATAGTTGACAATTGACATGGATAATAATGATTCATTTGCAAATCACGTGTCTTGTAAACTAACATGCAGTTCACAAACAGAAATTCTTCTGCAACTCAAAAATTATCATATGGCAGTGCTGAATTACAAGTTTTTTTCCTTGTAATTAGAAGTGTTGGATTCTTTTTTATTATTATACTGTTAGCAGGATTGAAATATAAGAAAACAGAGAATAAAAATAACATGAATGAAATGTTTTTCCACAATTTAGTATCTTTAAGGCTAAATATAGAGCTAGAATAAAACTTTGTTTGCGAGAAAGTCTAGTATACATAAGCTGTAAAATATTTACAGTCATAACTTCCTGATTATTACTTCTGAAATTAATAAAGGAACCTAGAGGTTTTCCATAACCCTGAGTTTTCTAGAGTTCCAACTTCATTCTACACATTTTTCAGTCCAAGTTCTACCTATTTGCTGCTGTTTTTTCACCCTAAACCACATCAATTTGCTTACAAAGATATAGGATTTGAATAGTGTTGTTGTTTTCCTGAAACATGCCTTGATATAGGTCAGAGTTAAGACAAAATTGTTGAACATATTGGTCTTTCATTTTAGTTTTTCTTCCACAGGAGCATAACTGGTCCTAACACATAAGTTGTCATGTCCGTTTATGGTTGCTTGAGTAAAAATTTTGGGCTATGGTGGAAAAGGAATGACTAAGACTTATCCCTGATTGTATAACCTTGGCACTTGATGGAGCCCGAAAAGCAAATGTGCTAGTGTTGTATGACTTACGGCTTAAACTATTAATTTGTGCTGTGTTCCATTGCAGTTTTAGGACTGAGCTTTTTGAATTTTTTTTTTCTTTTAATCTATTTTTCCAACTTATCCTTCAACCACTCAAGCTATTCCTTTACCTGAGCTAGTTTACGCTGTACGAGTCACTGCTGAATTTGATTATGAGACACAAGAAATGCTCTTAAGCCATTTGAAGCTTCCTCTTTTTTCATGTAGGTTACATGAAAGCTTAACAACCATCTTGCTTAATCACTTCAAAAATTTCATTGTAATGTAAAGAAATTTGCAAATATTGATAATATCATCTGAGCAAGGTATGGTATGCGCTTATCAACATGCAGTAAGCATGGTGTGTGTAGCTCACCCTTGTGTAACTAAGCTGATCCGTGCATGTGCTCCAGCTGCATGACAATTTCATAATCAGGCATTGGAGTTTGGAATTTGGGAAAAGGTTTTGACTTTGTATGTATTAAAGCTGTAGGGAATTAGTAATGGTGTCTACTTTTGATTTCCTTTTGTCTTGTTTTCTTGCTTGTGTGATGGAATTTGAATCAGCTGACCATCCTTGTATCTGTTTGTTGTGTGGTTTATCTCTACCTTTTTTTAGAAGAGTTACAATACTCCTTTGGTTGCTTGTTCTGGCTAATGGATGGTAATCCTTCATCGAAACAGGTTGAAGCTCTGGCTTTTCCTTGCTTATGTTGTCTCCTTCGTTTCACTGGCTGCTTCAGTGGGCCTATTGATACAAGACTCACTAGTGACATCTGGTCCTTCATTGTGGACTGGTACTGCGGGTGTCTTACAGTGTGTGTTCGTCTTAATTAGGTAAATGCTATTCCAGATTTAGAATTATGACCATCATCAATGTTCTGTTAGGTTAGTTTGTATAATTGTTTCAAATTAAAGATGAATATCTATCTTGTTGATGCACCAAATGGCGTATTTAAGATGTTCTTCAATTTCATTATTTATGTATTAAACATTTTATCACCAACTCTAATAATTTTGTTAATCTGAATCTTCAACTGCAGTGGACTTATATATTGGACTTCTCACTCGGAATAACAGACAGTGTAGCTTGGAACCACAAGCGAGTCTTCAATTGTATTTGCAGGTATCATCTGTCATTTTAATTAATCAATGGTGCAATTAGAAAGGATTTTTCAACTTCTTAAATCTTGTACCCTATAGTAAGTGTCTTGAGTGTGAAAACTAAGATTCATCCTGCTCTTTTGAAATTTATGATTTTTCAACCACGAAACGAGCACTTGAAGCCCATTTGTTGTTTTCTTTATTTCCAGTTCTATATAGGGTCGAATCATCCATGCCCCCTTTTAACAAAACCTTTTTCTTTTGTTTTGGATTGGCCATACCAACCTCTTTCCCGATTTGATTTGCCACTTTTAGGCTTTATTTGTTTTGGTAGGTGGAAAGATAAAATTTTATTGGTATGCTTGGTATAAAATATGGAAAAGTTGAATAAAAATGTAATTTTGTTTTCACTCGTTGTTAAGACAGAACTATGGAAAAGAAGTAAAAATTATATTATTTTACTATTATACTCTTAGCATAACAAAGTAAAATGCTGAATTCGGGTCTATTCACACCTTAATTTCTAGGACTTAGGAGACTCAATTTGCAGCCTAATGTTAAATTTGATCCGAGAACTCGTGTCTTAATATTGGATTCGTATTATTTTAGGTATGGTCATCATGATTAAAACATTACATATTTGTATATGTTTTCATATGTTAATAAATTATGTTATATTTGTATATCGGTTCCATCTTTATATTATCTGTAGTTAATGAATAATGAATTGATTAGTAGATGTTTATATGTAAATGATGATAGTAGATGGGTTAAAAGATAATGGACCTGTGAAAGCAGCATCTGAGTTAGATAGGTATTGCAAGGAATTTTGTAAGATCATTAGTGTATTTTAATGTTGGACGAGATTCTCGGATCAAACCTGTTAAAGAGCAACATTTTGGATTTTCACTATCCTGATATACATCTAATTGTATCTCTTTAAAGGGAAAACAAAAAAGATCTCAATCCAAAGAGATACAAATATGTACATTTTACAATTTGGAAAAAAATATAGATTTTAAATGTTGTAATGAACTTGAATTTGACAAAAAGTTTTAATTGCATTAATAATTGGAATTATATTTTTAAATCCGAAGAGATTAAATTTTTTGGAAAAAAAAATTAAATATAGTTAAATTCTACTCTTAGTCTCTGTATTGACAAAAGTTGTGTGTTTGATCTTTGATTAATTTTAGTCTTTGTATTTTTTAAATTGGTCAATTTTAATTTATATATTTTTTGAATTTTAAAACTTTAATCCCAATTCAAATAATAAATTCACTTGTCTCGTACTATGAACACAATTGTAGATTTAACTCATATTTTATGATTGGATTTTTAAGTTTCGAAATTTTGGCATAAAAGATTGTTACTAATCCTTTAACTGAATTTTTAAAAACATATATGGTAAACTAATTTAACATTACACATGATAATATGTCATCTCACTAGATTTTAGAAATAGCAAAATTTAACTGAATGAAATTAACAATTATGACCAAATTAAAATAAAGAGATCAAATCTATAACTTTGGACTAAACACAGAATTTAACCAATATGTTGACCCTTGAATTAATGTTCCCAAAGCTCTTACGTGATAATCATATCTTTGCGCATAAAATCAGCCGTAGACCCTACTTTTAAAAGAACTTCCCACTAATATTTCCTTCATTTATTCACGTGAAACTACTTGCCTTCATATAAAAAAAAATTGCTAAAAGGAATATGAAAGGATGGATAATCATGAAAAATAAACAAACATGGAACATGAACTAAACTAAATATTTAACTTTTTTCTTATTTCTTTTCTTTTTCCTCTGTAAAATTGACCAAAGACATCAACAATAATCTATTTCTTGTAAAATTGAACCCTAGGGAAAGGAAAGGAAGCAAAAAGGACAAAATAATATATATCCCAAAGGATGGATCTTTCCAGCATCTATTCTTCCCCACTGCAGATCCTTTAGAAACCCAAAGAATTCTCTCTCTGTGTTATAGGTGGGCAGGAGTTATTGCACTATTTGCAAACTCCCTTCCATGCCCAACTCCTCAGCTTTCTTTCAAACAGAAGACATCAGAAGGATTTACTATGTGATAGGAGGGAAAATGAACCTAAAGATCTGCCATCAAAATTGGAACTTCTTTGGATTTACTATGTAGGGACAGAGAAAGTCAGGCTTCAGATACGGGGTCAGATGAGCTTGGTTCAGAAGCTCCATCCAAATTAGTTGCGAAAGTGTGAGCCAGCTTTGGCAGCATGCTGCTGCACAGTTTCAGAGACGGCCTCAACTTCATGTACTGCAAAACCAAATGAATAGATGAATTTTACAAATACCATACAAAAATTGTCTCATAAAGAGCTCTTAATTTGCATCTGTTGTACAAAATGCATCGCTTTTAAACAATGACAAAGATGATGATTAGCCATGGAATCAGACTGCAGATAAAGGCATTATCAATATATCAAATCTTCACAATTCTCCAATGGTTATTAAAAAAAATCCCATTATGCTTACCATCCAAGCAAGATCAATTGATCAACTCCACATCATTTTCAGTAAACTTAAAGGTTCATTAGAGAGACACTAAAACTAGGGAACAAGTTGACTTCAAACAAAATTCATTGAATAAATAAAGGGAAAGTACAGCAAAAAGGAAAAAAAGATGTATTTACCTCCTGATAAAATGCATCGATTTCCTCTTCTGTAAGGCCTTCATCCTCACCAGAGTTTTCTTCCCAGCCAAGAGAACGAAGAAATGCAGCCTCTTCTTCGTCTGGATAAACCATAGAAGTGGAGGTCATATAATTTTCACCATCATCAGAAAATCTTTTAGCATCATGACCGGTGCCACCATTGCTAGTTGCTGCAGTATGATTCTCATTAGCACAAGCAGGGCAGAAGCAGTCACTACTTCCTTTGAAACTTCAGATTTCTCTGTGGTGGAAGATGAATTATGAGGATCTGAATCTGCGAGACCAGCAGCACTGTTCATAGGGGTCTTCTTTTTCAGGAGATTAAAAAAATCATTCCGGCTCTGGGTTTGAGCCAAGGAAGGTTTCTTTTCCACAGTAAACCCAGCTACTGGATTCAAGGTAGATGCCTTGCGTTCCCCAGCAGATAGCTTTTGGTTCTTTGAGTTTATAGAGGAAGCAGATGTAACAGGAGCAACAGCATGTTGGCTAGTTGTACCTCTGCTGTTCATATTTGTTGTTGGACTAGCAACATCTTTATGAGTAGGAGATGAGACCCCATTCTCCCATCCTGGTTTGAGAACCAAAAGCTTCCCAGATGTCTTTGGCATGTCAGACTTGACATGATCACTGTGGGGAGACTGATTACCATGATGAGTCAAAGAATATTGTTGCTGTCCACTCTTTATAGTTATATTCATGTCACTCGTTCTGACAGCAGGTTTGGCTTTTGATTTATCCACAAAATTGTGAACCTGGGACCAAAAAAGTAGGAAATTATATCTGAAATTTTTAAGTACTTATTAAATGGTTCTTCTATCATGCAGTAGACAGGTCAAAAGAAAAAGTGCAACTTCCAGAACACTTCATGAGCATACAGCAAACTAGCTAACTTGAGTTAATCTTGGCATTTCAAAATCCCTTAAAGATGTACAAGAACAGTTATAATTCAACCACAAGTCTATATCATTAAGTCATATCATAAACATGAACTTCAAAATATAGTGTAAACAACACCAGGGATGAAAAAGAAAAAGAAAGAATGCTAGCTTTGTTGGTGGAATAATAGATGGTCTTGCATAACTGCTTTTTTTTTACTAATCCATCAAGATAAAAGTGAGAAGGCTTCTTGAAAAGTTCCACTGTTCATCAATTGACTGTATTATATTTGATGACACTAAGATCTAATGAGTTTCCTTTCCAAAATCTCATTCTTGTCTTTCGATTATGATTGGAAAATATGACCAATGATTCTGACCTTCACATTATAGTCAATCATAAATGCCAGAGAAGATTACAACCAACTGTGGCATTCAGAAAGTTCAGAGCATTCGGGAACTTACCAAATCAACTAACGATCTGAATAAGATAAAATAAGAAATGTCTGGATATGTTATGGAATAATATTCTAGCTGGTTTTCCTTTTGTTTTAACGTCTGTTTTTAAGTAAATCTTATGTTATTTTGCATGGGACAAAATGGTGTGTTAGCTTTAAATGATACGGGGCGTTTTGTGCCTCCTCCTTCCGTACTGTTAGCTGACAGCTGTTGTAACAGACTAGGGTTCCTATTTTTATACACTGTAATGACAGAGGGAAGGCATGCAGAATTTTGGCTGTTTCTTCAATCGTCTCTCCATACTCTCCCTTTCTCTCTCTCTTTTTCTCTCTTATCTGTCACGTCCATAACAGGATACATGACAGTTATAGAATTTTTACTTAATGGTCCCAATGCATGATTAACTATTATTATAAGATTACACGAGTATCAATATTCGAAATAATTTTATCGATATTTTTTTAATTGTATTGATATTTTCTTATGTTTTGATTTTAGACGATAAATAGAATGTAAGTTTGGTATCGATTTTCTAGGTGGTATCGATACCACTTTAAGAAAATATCGATACCCATGTTCTAGTATCGATACCTACGTAATTATCTTAGAAATTTTGTTAAGTGAGCCTAATATATGTTCAATTATTACTATAAGTTTATTTGAAGTATGTTTGGCATTTTCTAATGATGATTGATATATGTTTGACTAAAAAATTATAAGATCACTGATAAAGATGATGATTTCTTAATAATGTGACAAATTACTATGAGTATGACATGAGATGATGGTGTGGCATCCTAATATTCGGGTTTGGCGACCAGACTAGGTATAGAGTGTTACATTCGGTGATATCAGAACTCTAGGTTCATTAACTCTTGAGCCTAGGTGATTGTTGTGTGTTTGGAGTTTCGAAACTCATGAGTCTAAATCTCATTGTTTTCTTGAAATTGTTGATATAACTTTGATTGAATTGTTAGGAATTGTTTGAAATAATGTGATTGAATTGCATGTGGGGTAGAAATGGGAACATATTGACTTAACCCTAAAGTTTTCTTGCAAGAACGAGACTTGGATCATCTCCCCGCCACTCACACCTTCGATTTTGTTTGTGTATGTTAGATTAGATTTGATCGTCGAGATCGCGGGTATTTTTGTTTTGTGATCAATTCTTTTATTCTCGTTGGTAGATTTAGGTTCTGTGCCTTCGTAAATATGGAGCGATTTAGCTATTAAGTAGAGAATCCTGATAGAGATTATGAATTAGGAAAAATGATTACGAGTTCTTTAGACGAAAGTGTCGTAGTGAGTAGAAGAAACTGTTAGCAAAATTACTGTAGAATAAGTTCGCGGTAGTGAATAGGATCATTAAGAAAATCAGTAGAAAGTTAGAGAGAATAGGAATCAGAGTGTGCAACAAAAGTGTGATATTAGTTTAAAAGTAGAAATAACATATTTTGTGATTAAACAATTGACGTGTTAGCAGAGAATTTCGAGGACGAAATTCTTTTTAGAGGGAGAGATTTGTAACACCCCAAAATAGGAACTAAGAGTTTTAGGGGCATTTCAAAGATTTTAGCTTTAGAGTGTTCGGAATTTTGCGACATGATTTATCGGTCATGTTTTTTACTATGGTTTTTAGAAAATTAAATCAATTTCTGAAAATGAATTTTAAATACCTTTAATTTTGAAAATAGGATAGATTTGTAAAAGAGTCAAAACTTTGAGTTTTTAAAAGGGAATTAGACCAGATTTTTAAATTCAACATAAAAACCTCCATTTATAGTTTCATATTCACGATAGTTTTCTCTCCAAAGCTTGTGCATGCCGTCCCTTGTTTCCTATTACTCTTCCAATTGATTTTTTATTTCTAAACTATAATCTCTTGATTTCCATCAACATTCAAGCCTTAAACCTCCATTAAATACCAAGAAAAATACCCAAAACCACCATTGATTTCTCCATTGTCATGTCCATAACATGATACTACACATCAGGGGGAAAATCAAAACCTAAATATTGCAAACATGCAAAAGTTAGGGAAGAAGGTAAGAAAGCAATAGGAAAACAAAGTGCCAAAATTCCCACCAACATTGACGTCCATCAAATTTTGGTTTGTTTTAACCAGTGGAAGGAACATGGCATATATGGTGAATCCACCAACAAAGTTTTCTAACTTATGATAAAGGGCCAAAGATCTTTATAGCAACGGAAAAACATAGACCAACACAGGCCACCTTACACATCATGGGTGTCGAAACCATTTTTTTGTTTGGAAAACGGGGCGACTTTAAAAACATGGAGTCGCCACCAATCTTCTTTGAAGTGTGATTGGGTTACCTTATAAAACATTTTGGTCTACGAATCTTAAGAAAACAGGTCCGGGAGTCGGTTACGCACGAGGAAGGTGATCGTGTGTCAGAGTCTTAAAAATTTATATAATGAATGATCTAGCCTAGAAACTAACTGTGACAACGATTGAGGCAAGCGCACCTATCGAACAGTAGTATAGTTTAGTGGCAAGACCGGAATGTCGAACCCAAAGGAACCAAAAGTACTAATACTAACTAGAGGTGTTCATGGTCGCGGCACTACCAAGGCCCAACAGAAATTTGGGAGGAGGTTTGGGCAAAAATATAAGCCGAAAAATGGGCTTGGACAAAAAATAAGGCCCGTTTAAAAAATGGGTCGGGCCTCGGAGTAAGGTATTTTTGGCGGGCTGCCACTTGCCCGAATTCACTAAATGACAAAAAAATCGCTATTTTTTTATTTTTGAATGTTATTTTCTTATTGTTTTCTCCTATTTTGCTACCATATTACTATTTTGTTGCTACTATTTTGTTGTTATTGATTGACTATTGTATAAAACTTATTTTATTGTTAATTTTGTTATTATTTTAAATACATTTGTTAATTTTATTATTATTTTAGAGGTATTTGCTTGTTAAGTTACATCTATCTTAGTGTTATTTAAGTCTACATATTTTTTTAAAATTTATTTTCAATTTGTTGGGAAATATTTATTTTGATTTTTTTAGTATTTTTGATGTATTATATATATTTAAAAAATAATATAAAATAATATAAAAATTTAATACGGGCGGGCCGGGCCGGGCCCGGGTTTTAGCATTTTTATCTGGGCCGGGCTTGGGCCTAAATTTTAAACCCGAGCCCGATGAATGGGCCTAAATTTTTAGTTGAGCCCGGCCCGGCCCGAACCCGGGCCGACCCGGCCCGGCCCATGAACACCTCTAATACTAACTTTCTTTCTATTATTTAGCCTAAGAATTGAAGTGAATTATTGTTTAATCTAAAATTAACTAACTACTAAGCTAAAGACGCTAAGACAAAGAGAACGAATTGGGAAAATACTTGTGGGAAAAACCAATTGATTAAGACAATACCCAAGGAGGAATCCTATCTCTAGGGTTGCGATCAACTCCGCTTAATTATGCTAGATCTACTCTTAGGCAGGGTCTATTCCTCATCTGCCTAAGCACATCAATACTTGAATCAATATCCTGAAATATCAAAACAAGAATTAAGAACACATAATTAAGAACAAATCAAGTATTTATCATATAGTTCAGAAAACAATAACAAGATCCGTCTTAGGTTTCATCCCCCTCAGGTATCTGAGGGGTTTAGTTCATAATCATAAAATAATACATCTTAGAAGAAAAGATAAAACAAAACATAAGAAAACCCTAAAACCCCCTGAAGAAATTGAAGGAGAGATCCTCCGTCTTGAGTATGATCGGCTTCTTGAGATGAATCAACTGGCTTTCTACGAGTAAATCCCATAATTCTGACCTCTCTGGCTCGGCTCCTTGGCGTAGTTGGACGCCCCCTGACCAAAAGCCCTCTAGGGTGTTTATATAGGCTTTCGGAATGGCTTTCTTTGCCTCTAAGTACCCTAATCCGAATAAAATTCTTCTTTGTCACGGCAGGGACACGTCCGTGCAACACTCCCGTGTGAATCGAATCCAGGCCGTGGTTGGGTCTGCTAGAGAGGCACGACCGTGTGGTGAAACCCCAGGCCGTGTTGATTTCCTACTTTGGCCCATTTGGTCAGTTTCTCGTTCTTTTCATCCTCCTATGCTTTCATAAGTATAAAACATGAAAATAAAGGATTAGAAGCACAAAATTCCTCAATTCAGGGAATAAATCATCCAAAAGTATGCTAAATGTGGGATTAAAATATGAACATATTACGGTTTATCAGAAGGATTAGCAATACCTTATTGATTGATTAATGTCCTAATATCGAAAATTGGAAGAGATTTTAAAAATACGAATACTTTAGAAAATGTTTGGATAATTCAAATTGGATATCAAAATTCTCTTGTTCCGAAAGAATGAAATATCACATCCAGCACGTTAGGATACGATGTTTCAAACCCTTGACACCAAGATCATTTCATGATTTCCAAGATTCATACATTGCAATTTTAAAAGGATATCCCATTATTTGGCCAAACGGAAAAACTGAAACCCAGCACGTTAGGGCACGATTCCTCAAATTTCCAAACATGAAATATTGCCTTATCTTTGAAGTTTAAGAAACATGGTCAAAATCTTAAAAGGATATTTAGTCATTTGGACGAATGGAAAATCGAAACCCAGCGTGTTAGGGCACGATTTCCTGAACTCCCAAACACAAAATATTACCTTTGTAAAAACCCTTTTTATGAGTTTTGGGTAAAAAAGTGGGCATACTTAGCGAACAGTGATAATGTAAGCACGATAATAATAACGAGCAACATAACCTTGCAGGCATATAAAGACGTAAATAAATAAATGAGTAGGTTCATAATATGGATAATATATAATAAGACAATAATAATGTGAATAATAATAAAATGAAATGAAATGAGCAAAAATAATAGAAGGAATAATAAATAAAGTAACCCCAAAAAATATTAGTAAGGGCTTAATTAAAAATATCGAGTAGGCATATAAAAAATAAGTAGGAAGGTTTCTTAGAAAAATATAATAATAATAATAAATATAATTGTAGTAATAATAATATATATATAATAATAGTGATAAAAAAACAATAGTAGTAAAGATAGGAATAATAATAAAAGGAAAGTAACAATACTACATTAATAATAATATGTTAAAAACAGAAAACAATAATAGTAAATATAATGATAATAATGAAGGAAAATAATAATAAAGGAAAAAAACAATAATATAATAATATTAATAGTAAATGAAAATAATAATAAAAGTAATAGTAAAAAAGTATTAGTAATAAAATAATAGTAATAATATTAGAATTAATAGTGATAAATAAAATAATAATAATGAAAATAGAAATAATAAATAGTAATATTGAAAGTAATAATAATAGTAATAACAATAAATATAACGATAATAATAAATATAAGAAATATAAGAAATATGATTATAGTAATAATAATATTATATAAAAAATAATAATGGTAATAATAAAATAATACTATTAATACTAATGAATATAATAATAATAATAAAGGAAAAAAAACAATAATAGTAGTGGCAAAATTAAAATAACAATTATAATAAAATAATGATAGTAAAAGCAATAATAATATGATAATTATAATAGTAAAACAATATGAATGATAATAAAAATCAAAATTAACAATAATGATAATAAAATTAATAATAAAATAACGAAAATCACAAAAGAAATGAAAAAGGACGAAATTGAATCTTTAAATAAAGGTTTGGGGCAAATTTAAAATACAAGAGAACTGAATTAAAAAAAAAAACTAAAAATAGTGGGGTTGGGGAACCAAATTGTAATTAGAGAGTTAATGGTGGGTGATTTGCCACAAATTGATATGGCAAATTAGGCTTTTCCGATGCATTTAAGAAGTTTTTTCTCGAGAAAAATAAAGTTGTTAGCATAGTTTTTCGTTATTTTCATACTTTCAGGTAATAAGTGAAAATGTCTTGTTTTTGCCTTTTTTTTCCCAAATTGGTCGATAGTATCATTTGAAGGCTTAACGTGCGTTTGAGTGTTGTAGAGATGTGTCGGAGGTCGAAAACGAGCGAGAACAACACCTAGGGCAAGGGTATTGCGATATCCAACCCTTGGAATCACGATACCTCCGACTATGTAGAAGACCAATGATTCTCTTCAGTGGTATCGCGATATCCCTTTTGGGTATCGTGATATCCACCTCCCAAGGAAGACCCCAAGTTTCAATATTGCCTGAGATATTGCAATATCCTCTTCGTGGTATCGCGATATCACCTTCATCAGGGGGTCAAACTTGGACAAAAATGGCAGTTTTTGTCTACTCGGCCCACCAATCACACAAAGCCCGTGTAAGGACAATTTTGGCATCGAAAAGTCATTAGAATACACTTCAAAACAACCAAAAATTGTTTAGGAGGAGAGATACACACATTAGCTTAGGTTTAGGTTTATTTTTCTTTAGGTTTTCTTTAGTTTTTTTATGCACTTTTCTAGGGTTTTTTTTCTCTTATTCTACCTTAGATTAGAGTTTATTTTTCTGCATTTACTTTTTATTCTTGTTATTCTTAGTGTTAGTTAAGTTAGTTATCACTATAGCTAAGATTTATTTACATTTTCAATCCCTGTATCTTCTTTCAAGACTCTTTAAGCTTTAGTTTAATGTATTATAGTTTATTTTACTTTAAATTTGTTAAAGCTTGTTCTTTTTATGTTTCTTGCCTTAGATTTCTTTGTTAAATACTTTTGGTTTCATGCTATTTAAGTTTTCTTGCATAAAAATTATAACTTTTATACTTTTCTCAAGCTTTACTTTCATGGCTGCCTTATTTTCCATATTTATGTTTATTTTCCTTACTTTAAACATATGTAGCTAAACCTTTAAGGAGGTTGGTTGATAGAGATGTGGGTAAACTAACATCTCTTGGACAAATGACTAAATCGTAACAAATTGGACTAATTTGAATAGAACTAAGAACTTAGGTAGTGACGCCCCTATGGGAATATCAAGATAAAGTGAGACCGAAAGGTAATCTTTTCGCGCACCCGTTCGTTAGTCCCAAATTAACCGATGAGATCGGAAGATAAACTGAACCTAATTCGTTTAAGTTGGTAAAATTGAGATTGAAAGATAAAATGAAGCCATTTGGTAATTTACACGATTTATGTCCCTAGTCTGAGATTTAGTGAACCACATCGAAGTCAACTAACCACTATTAGTTACTTGTTTATAGTCCCTCTAGTTTTACATTTTTTACAATTTAGTTCTTAAAGTAGAATATTTAATTTCCTTGCAAACTCATCTCTTTATGAATTTTCGTACTATAAAATCATATGAGTAGTCGCTTAAACTCTATTGTGTATTTTAGTTATTGCTCAATCGCCTCTTCTTTTGGTTTTGACCCCTTGGAATACTTCATGTTTCATTGGAATTATAAATATTACAACTGATACAGTACGGTTGCATTTAAAACCCGCTCTTTAAATTGTTTCATAAATTCTTTATTTTTAACACATATGCGTCGTGCGGGTCAGTAGGGCTAGAGAACCATTTGCTGAGTTAGGTAGGGAATCTAATGTGGGACCAGAGTTGGGTAGGAGTAATGATGCATGTGCTGAGAGTGGGGAAAGTTCTGATAGTAGAACCAGTGATACAGACAATTTATTGGGCAGTGAAGGGGTTTAGAGGTAGAGTCTTAGTATGAAGAGGTGAGAAATATCAAGGTTTGGTATAGAAATTTTAAGGGTAAGAAAAAGAACTAAAGAGAAGTAGCAAATAGGGTTAACAATGGGGGTCCAAAGGTAGGTGAAGGTAGTGAAAGGGGATAGAAAAATGGTGAGGTTTTAGATCCATTAGGTGGGGGAACTGATTATGTTGATTCATCAAATTTGGGGTATTATGGAAGTGATTTAGATGGTGAGGTAGTCTATAGGAGAAGCCGACATGTATGTTTCAATCATAATAACTCAATCCCATATTTAGAGCTTGGTATGGTGTTTAGGGAACCAAAGGAATTCAAGACTTCTTTAGAAAAGTATGCAGTAAAAAAAGGTTTGATATTGTCTATCTTAGGAATGACAATGGTAGGGCTAGGGCTAGGTGTAGTGAAGATGGGTGCCCTTTTAGAATATATGCTGTTGTAGATAATAGTAATGGGTTTTACAAGATAAAAAACTTCATAGAAACCCATGAGTGTTCAATAACTTTTAAGAACAAAATGGCATCTTACAAGTTTGTTGAGGAGCATTTCTTAAGTAAAATCAGAGTGATTCCAAAGCTGAAGTTAACTAAGATGTAAAAACTAGCCAATGAAGAGTTGAAAGTTGATCTGAATAAGGGTACGTACAGTAGGGCTAGGAGATGTGCACTAGAGGAGATCAATGGAAGCGTAAGCTATGAGTTTAATAAACTATAGGACTATGCAAATGCACTTAGAAAGGTAGATCCAGATGGCAATATAGAGGTGATGGTAGAAAGACCAACCCCTACCGAGGTTCCCAAGTTTAAGAGATTTTATGTAGGGTTTAGTGCATTGAGAAAAGGGTTTCTTGAGTGTTGTAGACCTTTTATTTGTCTGAATGGATGTTTTTTGAATAGAGGATTCAAAGGGGAACTTCTGTCTACTGTCGGCAGAGATGGAAATTACCAAATCTATCCTATTTCATGGGTATTTGTGGAGAATGAAAGTAGAGAAACATGGTGTTGGTTTCTTAAGAATCTTATTTCAGATTTAAAAATTGGTGATTGTTCTGGATTCACGTTCAAGACTGATAAAAAAAAGGTATGTTAGGAACATTACTTAAATAATTCTGTCCTACTATGCTTAATTTATTAAACCAGCCATCTAATACCATTTTTTTGTTTGCATTTAGGGATTGATGGAGTAGATATCTGAGTTGCTGCCAAGGGTTGAGCATAGAGTCTGTACAAGGCATTTATATGCCAACTAGGAGAAAGAAAATCCTAGAGAAAACCTACAAAAAACATTTTGGGGAGCATGGAAATTATATATAACTGTTAACTTTAAAGATCACATTGAAAAGATTGACCGTATCAAACATAGTGCTAAGGTAAGTCTACTTAGGACTGATCCTGAGCAATGGTCAAAAGCATTTTTTTTCTAGTAGGTCTATATGTGATGCAATTGATAACAATTTTGCTGAGTCTTGTAATTTAGCAATTTTCGGAGCTAGGTCAATGCTTATCATTTCCATGTATGAAGGTAGTATGTAATGGGGATGATTGTAAACAATTTGGCCAAATGTAAAAATTGGAATGAACAATTATGTCCTAAGATATGTGAGAAGTTACACAAGAGTATCCAAATGAGTTCATATTGTCATGTTAAATGGAATGGAGCAAAAGGGTTTGAAGTAACAAAGTTTGGTGATGTTGTAATTGTTGACTTATTTCAATAGTCATGTAGTTGTAGGAGATGAGATCTCATCGACATCCCATATCCACATGATGTTGCAACCATTTTGTGGAAAAAACTAATATTTCTAATTTTATATATAAGGGGTTTAAAAAAGATGTGTTTGAAAAATTGTATGGCTTTATATTTTCTGTTATCCTAAGTGAGAAATTTTGGTTAAAAACCAATATGGGACCAATTGACCCCTCCATTCTAAGGAAAATGCATGGGAAACCAAAAAAGAACAAAGTAAGAGAAGAGAGTGAGAGGAGTTGGAGTTAAATGTCTAGAACATGGAGGAAGATAAAGTGCCATAAGTGTTTCATAGTTGGACACAACTCCAGAAGCTTTCAAACTTCATCTGATGTAAGTGTTTTGATGACTAAGAATTATAATGCAATTGTTGGCTAATTTGAGAACTCCTAACATGTTAAATTTGTAGAGTACACCTCTACTAGATCCAGCAGCTCCTGCTCCATCAACTCCTTCTGATTCTGCTCCACCAGCTCATTCTCAAACTGTTGCATTTGAAGTATCTGCATCATCACCACTAGCTCATTCAACACAATCAATTCCTCCCACCATGCTAACCTTTTCAACACAACAAATACTTACAAGACTTAGTAGCAGGAAAAACAAGTTGTGCAAGGGATTGGGTTATATACTGATGAGAGGATAGGAATGCAAACTTTGAATGTAAGTTACCAATTTTTGAACTGTTATTCTTATTTTTTTTTGGTGACATATTTTTTAATTATGTATTTTATGCATTGTAGTCTGGCATGAGAGGAGAAACCGTGGTGACTTCCCCAGCCAAGTGCACCAATAAAAGGAAGGGAAACAATAACATGGAAACTGCTGGTGGGATTCAGAAAAGTAGGAACACAAAAAAAAGCTAAGTCCAAATATCCACCCAAGCACAATCGTAAGCCATGGAGATAGTTGATGTCAATCTGATTTCGTGGATGAGTTATGGACTTTATTTTGTTGTTTATACCTCTCAGTTGGGTTTAGTTAGTTAACATATGATGGATAATTTGATGGTTTTATTTTGTTGGATCATTTTGATGGTTGTATTTGATGGATAGTTTATGTTGATCCTTTATATGATGGTTATATTGGATGATTCTATTTTGTTGATGTAGATTTTGGTATCTATATTTACTTTTACAACAACATAAAATGATTTTCCATTCAATTCAATTCAATTCATTCATTCATAACAAGAACTGCAACAAATACATGGGCAACATTTCACCATCCACAAGTAAGATAACCTAAAAACATCATCCATGATACAATTAACAACTTATCAACAACTATTACTTTGTTATTCCTTGACATTTTAGTCTTGTACAATGTTATATTCTCTTCCAAACAAGTTACCTTCAATCGCATTCTTCGCATTTTTTCAATATTGAGCTCATTGTTCTCAAGTCTTAATCTCCTATTCTCTGTCAATAACATCTTATTTTGAAGCATTATTTCATCGATTGTGTACCCTTGTTCTTCTGTAATTGAATCCGTCCCGTCACTACTACCTTCAACCCACCGAAAAAAATCACAACCCCTGGTCTTCATTTCTCACATACAAAAAAAAATCAGAATATTAAAAATCTAAGAATACATTTTAAACCCAAATTGCAACAATATGGGAGTACACACAAAACCTTTTGTTTCTAAAAAACCCAATTATAACAGACCAAAACACAAACCCTAATTTACCTATTTGAAGTTCGCACTCCCAGAGAATTTTCTTCCTTTTTTCTTTGGAGTATTTGCGTTGCAAACATGAGCCCTTAACCCACAATGGCAGTACAAAACCCTTTTCTGCACACTTGATTTTCTGTTTGTAGAAGAAGACATGATGGAGACGTGAAGGAGATGAAAAATGAAAGAGAGCACAAAACCCTATTCGCGTTGCAAATGAAAGAGATAGGAAACGAAGAAGTGAAAGGAAAAAAAACCAAATGGATGAACAAAAGAGGGAAAAATGAAGAGACAACAAAGAAAACGAAAGAGAAAGAGATAATAGGGGAAAACGTTGAAGACGATGGTGAAGAAAAAAAATTAAAGGAATAATATTATGGGTTAATAATAATATTTAAAACAATACGGTAAAAAAATTAAACACAGGTCAAAGGGATCTCGGGAGTGCGACACGTGATGGCGTACGAGTGGCCAGCGTGCCACATCAGTAAAATCTTATCACCGTTAGGCTCATGTACCAAATTAGTGGACGGGAAAAAAATACGGGTACCAATTTGGGACAAAAAAACCATAAATATCAATATTTAATCCTAATATTTAAAGAGAGTTTTGGGTTGATTAATTGAAGTTTGTTGGGCAGGGATTTTTTTCTTAATTTTTTGACAAAAATAACCTTATCAATTCCTAAATTCAAGCTGGTTTTTATATATTATATATAGATATATAGATTTGAAACATACAATTGGGCCATGAGTTCAATTGGGCGACCTCTTACTTCCTCTTGGCTGAATTAAACAATCATAAGCCCAATTTCTTTCAATCCAATTCTAATTTTTGTTAATTCGAATCTGACTTTGCTTTTTTTGGTGTTAGATTTTGGGTTTCGCATCACTCATTCTGGTTCTCAAGTGGAAAATCAATGCTATGGCAGTCATCACCAAATACCCTCTTTCCCTATTAAGAAGAGAGAGCTAAGGTAGATAATATTAATCGGTAAACTGAATTGGTCGTCTTGAATGAGAAAAAGATCATCAATGAATTGCAAGTCTATTCAACAAATTAATACATTTTTCCAGTTTACAGATTCAAAGTAACAAAAAGATCGTGAATGGTGGAATAATATCGGCATCAGTTAAGGCTTTTAAGCCAACAATCTCCCTCCAAATTGGATCCTCAACTTAATTTTCCATTAACCCTTTTCTTCCGTTGCCAAACAAAAGATAATCCTTTGAACATTCGCTTCAGTTTGCTCTGTGAAACATAATTAAGCAAAGTGATGTATATATATATATATATATATAATGATTAAAAAATGTAAATAAACAAACAAATATACAAGATTTTACCCAAAATTTTCTTCTCCGAAATATGTTTTTCTTCCCACTACAGTTACATTTATCCCCCTCCTCTGATGGCATACGTTGATACTTCCATCGTCGTTTTGTGTTACGAAAAATTCCCAGAAAAGAAATCGCTAGTCTTCTTGGTGTAATTGGGCACTTCCATTTCTGTTCATTGTCACCATTGGTATAATTGGAATTGAATAGATAATATAAAAAGAAAAAGAAAAAAAAAAAGGGAAACACTTGCCTTTGTTTTGGGACTTGAATGGTTCCATTGAATTGGGTGGTGATATTTATCAGCCGCTCTGAGTTGTTGAGTGTAAGCTAAGAGGCGAGCCCGACGATCATAACATTGGCCTCTTTTGGGCTTTTTGGAAACAGGGTTTGTGTTGATGAGGGGAGCGGATTGTGAAGAAGGTTGGGCGGTGGTGGGATGTGATTCAACATACACAGTTATGATAACCCCATTGGTGTTTGCCATCTTCTTTCCACTCTTTCGCTACTTCTTCATTTAATCTGTATTTCTTATGGATTTGGTAACGTGTCTCCAAAGAGAAAGTTGGCTGGAATATGAATCACTCCTTTTGTTTGCATTCTTATGGACATTTTCCTTTCTCTTTAAAAGGTAAACTAATGTCAATAAGTTTATATTTTGGTCATTCAACTTTTAAAAAGTTATAAAATTGATATTAAATTATTTGAAAGTTTTCATTTAAGTCACTGAACTATACAAAAATTTATATTTAAGTCACTAGTCTATTAAGTTGTTTTTTTTTTTTAATGTGGCTAGTGAGCTCCAAGCAATGATTTGATGATCAATATGGTGGATCAATAGCCATCGACGAGTAGAAGAACTTACCTTAGATCCAAGTCGATCTGATGGCCAGTGTCGTAGATTAGAGAAGGAAGCTAATTGGATTTTAATTTGTAGATTCATAACATTCAAAACTGTTTTATGAAACAAAAAATTGAATTATAAAAGAGAAGGGGAATGAGAGCTTTTGATTGGTGCATGCGATGCACGTAGAGAAGGCCGTACATAAACAATTTTTACAACTTAGTACTTAAATGAAAACTTTCGAATAGTTCAGCGATTATTTTGTAATTTTCTGAAGTTGAGTGATCATAACGTAAACATACTAATAATTTAGTGATCTTTGGTGTAGTTTACCCTTTAAGTAATTAGGACTCGAATTTATATGTTTAGACAAAATTATATATTTTTAAAAAATCTATATATTTGAAATAAATTCGAATATGAGTTAAATATATGTTAAAATATGCCATAAATACTTATACTCTTCATAAATTCAAAGTCTTGTATTTTTATTTTTAGGAATTTAATCTCTATACTTTTCAGATTTTAAAATTCAAATTCATTACAATATCATTTTTTTAGTTACATGGTTATCAAGTGAGTATTTTTTATTTTAAAATTTCACACCAATAAATTTAACAGAAAAAAATAACAGTGTTAACAATTAAATTTAAAATTTGAAATCTAACAAAAAAGAAATTAAATTCTTAAATATAAAAATATAAAAATATAAAAATTAAATTCTAAATTAATGAAAAAAAATATAGCTATGGCAAATACTTTCAAGCAATCCATTTCTAATACAAAGTGAAGAGGAGAAGCGAGCGTCTTTGCAAATGATTTTTGGGATTAGGATTAGAAGAATAATTTAACTTCTTAACTTAAAAAGAAGAAAATTTCAACGTATTGAATATGAATATAATTAATGCTTGGTGGATTTGGTGATTAACCGCTTAATTGTTTTTATTCCCTTTTAATTAGCTTTCCCATTGCAATGCAGCTTTATTTATTGGGTAAATTTCACCAAAAGCCTCTAAACTTTGTTTAAAATTACATTTTGCTCGCCTAATTTTCAAAAGTTATGTACTAGTCACTAACGTTATCGAATTTTGATATTCTGGTTACTTGTTGGTTAATTTTCGTTATGGGGAAGATATGACATGTTAATTCAAAGGGTTAATAATTAATTTGGACTTTAAACATCATTGTCATACTTTTAAGATATTTCTTAGCAATAGTTCTTAAAAAGAATAAAAAATCTTAAAAATAAATAAAAGTAGTAAAAGAATATTAAAAATTATAAAGAGAATATGATTTTTTTATAATTTTTAAATATTTTAAATATTTTAACTTTTTAGAGTTATTGTTAAGAAAAAAAATTAAAAATATCAAAATAATATTAGTTTAGTGGCCAAATTAGTTATTAACCTTTTAAATTAACGTGTCACATGATATTATTTGATAGTGACTATTTCATAACTTTTGAAAGTTAAATAACTAAAATATAATTAAAAAAAGTTTTAGAAATGGTTGAGATAGTTTACCGTTATTTTTTTGTTAGGGAAGTTTTTTTTTTTTTTTTTAATAATGGAAGGAAGAAAATGAAGTTATTTAAAATCAAACTCAAACTCTCGCACTTATAACATGATGCTATTGGGCCAAAAGGTTGTAGGGAAGTGTTAAATCTTGGGATTTTATATTGGTTTTAGACCAAACTCCACTAAAGTGATACTGTGAAAACATTTGATTGAAGGAAATGATTTTGGGCTTTGAATTATTTTGTGATCTAACCTCAATCATAGGCTAAAATTGGAAGGAAACCCAACAAGAATGCCAAGAAAAGAGCAAAAACTGAAATTTTTATATAGTTCACTTGCATTTAAATTTCACGAATATTATTGTCGATTGAGTCTTAATTCAATTGGTATAAGTATTGTTGTTAATACAAAAAGACATGAATTTGAGTGTGTTGTAGTGCATTACCCTCTTATTTATAGATTGGAGAGGGGCCATGTCTAATTCTAGACATTACGTCAATAAAAACAGATATAATCAGTTTTTATCACACGTCAATAAAATTGTTCAAAAAAAAATTCACACAATTAACAGTTTTATCACATTATTTATTTCTTTTCCTAGAAAAATGAATCATAAAAAGTATGTCATTATCTGGCTTGTGAAATTCTGAAATTAAAAAAAAATAAAAATTCCAAAGATACAAATGGAATAGTGTTTGAAGTATCCTAAAATATCTCTAAACTTTTCCATCTATTGATTTTTTTTTGGTTACTTCTCTTGTTGTTTTTCCATCATCATCATCATCATCATTATTATTAATATTATGAAAAAAAAGGAAAAAAAAAACAAGAAGAATGGCAATAAAATGATAAATAAAAAAACGTCCTTTTTTACTTATTCTAGTTGTTATGTATAAACAGGTGTCTATTTTGCTACAAAATTGAGGATTTACAGCAGCATGAAATTGGAATTTTATATTAAATTGTTTTTTTAATCATTAATTTATAACTTTTTTATTTTTCAAAAAGATTTAAAGGTAAAGTTATTGTTTTTGGGATCAAGTTCGTATTAGAGGTGTTAATGAATCAAATTGGGTCTAAACATGATATTAATATATTTTATATTTATCCAAGCTCAATCCAGCTCAAAATATAGGCTTAAATTTTTACCAAAATATGCCAATATTTGCAAAAGATTAACTTAAGCTCATTTGAGACCCACTCATATTATTTTTTAAAAATATTTATATTATATATTTTAATATTTAATATTTTTTTATTTATTAAAATTTTTTATATAGTCATCTTAACATTATTTTAATATTTACATTAGATCAGTATTATATATTTAGTATAAGTTTATTTTTTTACTGTCTTATAAATTGCATAATGTAATATAAAATAATATAAACTTAAAACGGATCGGGTCAGGCTTGGATTTTAAATGTTCAACTTCGAGCCTGATCCATATTTTAAATAGGCTTAAATTCTTTTGTCAAGTCTATTTTTCAAACGTAATATTTCATTCAAACCCTCTTAAATTTCGGACGGGCCTTTGAGTCTGGACAAATAACCCAACCCATCTAACAGTTGTTGGCCATACCAAAAAGGGTAAAAAATGAATCCATGAGATTCACATTTTCTTCCCTTTTTATTGGAGTGCTGTACCTAAAATTAAAGAAGCAAATTTTAACTTGGCTTTTGAAAAGTTCAAATTTTAACTTGGCTTTTGAAATTTTAACTTGGCTTTTTATTGGAGTGTTGTACTTAAAATTAAAGAAGCAAATTTTAACTTGGCTTTTGAAAAGTTCAAATACTTTGGTCCCATATTATAGCAAAAGATAAAGCATTGTTTTTGAAATGATAATAAAAAGTCATCTCAAAAATATTCACCCACTTCATATATAATAATTAGACAGTAGACTTTCCAAGTTGTATGATGCCTTGGACCCTGGAACATCTTTGAATCAAGGAATCTTTAATTGCTTCATCAAGTTTCCTGTCTATTTCCATCTGCCTTATGATTTTGATCCTGAAAAAAGAGAGAGGAGAAAAGTGAGAATCATGTTATGAATCTTGAAACATGTATCACAAAAGTGTGCTAAGCTCATGCTTGTACTTTTGTTGTTGGTAACTTTATATATATGTACATAAGGCAAATTTCTTCATTACAACAAAAAATGAACAATTTTGACACTTGAGAATATATATTGAAAAGGAAGTGGACATGAGGGCATGGATGGTGAATATGAGGACCAAAAATTATATACCATAACAACAATAGCAATAAGGCAAATGAAAGTGCAAATAGGTTATCCTTTTGTATTTCTCCTTTCTCACATTATCTTTGAGATTCTTATGAATTTAGTTGTTAATTTAATGACCCTATTTTCCAGGACAATCAACATCATACACATTGTGAGGAGCAGAGTTGGTTTCCAATAAAAAAAAAGAACAGCTAGCAAAGGTTGTGAAAGTTGCCCCTCAATCTAAGGACCTTATTCAAGTTTGACAAAACTAATTTGTCTGGTGGCGGCAGTATGTAGTAGCAGAAAACAAAGGTGGCTCAATGCTTCAACAAAGGGCCAACATCTCTCTTTAAACTTTAACCCCATCGATTCCCAATTAGCCGCGCCCAGTTGGTATTTATTTTTGTGACCCTTTCTATTTTTGTTATTTTTTATTTTTAATAACATTTAACCTCTTTCCTCTCTGCTCTGCTGCATGCATCATGTCATGGTTATGTGTGTTTCGTTCATTAATAATTGGCCGTTGCCCTCTCCCATGCGCCGCTTCTCCTTTGCACCACACCCTTTCCTCATTCCTTGCTCCCCTTTCTTTAACCTTTACCTTCTTCATTATATGGGTATATGAAATTTGACGGTTAAACGGATTCTATTGATTTTCATTATTTTAATTTATTTATTTAATAAAATTAGATGGATTGAGGATCAATTATTTCACCAATTTGATCATTGATTTATAGGGATGAAGATAGAAACTTTTTTAGGGAGGGTCGGAACTAAATTATAAAATATTTGAGAGATCAAAATATAATTTCACTATATATGAATTTATAATTTCATTACTTTTGAAGGGACTAAATAATTTTTTTCACATAAAGGGCAATTTTATCATGATTAATTTGTAATTTTTTTAGAAGGATTGAATTAAAAATTTTCATTTTTAAAGGAGCCTGCTAACTCTCAACACCGTGTTTGCTGATTTGTTTTTGAAAACCTTAATGTCCGTTTGTTTACATGTAAAATTTTTTATGAAAAATATTTTTTATATTTTCCTGTGTTTGTTTCACAAAAAACAGCTTGATCAACGGAAAATGACTTATCCTTTTGAAAAGCATAAGTCATTTTCTAGAAAAGAGTTTCTCTATAGATAATTTTATTTTTATATAAAACTTAACTTAAATCAAGCTTAATATTATTATATTAATATTAATATTTATTTTTATTTTTAAAATTTTTAAAAATATTAATATATTAATATAAAATATTATATTTTTCAATATTATTAAACATACATATTTAATTATTTATATTTAGTCATACAATAAATTATTAATATAGTTAATATAATTTATTATTTATTATTTAATATTTCAATTTTATTTTAATAATAAATTTTAAAATTAATAATTTTAAATAATATTCTTCACATAGTATTGCAAATATTCAATATTAATATTTTAATAATAAATGTTATGTAGTATAAATGTTAAAATATGTCATAGGTCTATGTACTATTCACAAATTTGCAATTTAGTCTCTATACTTTTATTTTCAAGAATTTAGTCCATCTTCTTTTTAGATTTGAAAATTAAGTTCAATTGTTAACATTGTTAAATTTTTTTTTATCAATTTTGTTGATGTCACATTTTTAAATAAAAAATACTCACTTGGTAGTCATGTATCTAAAAAATGACGTTGTAATGAATCTGAATTTAATAAAATATTTTTAATATATGCAAAAACAATGTAAAATATAAATTTATATATATATATATATAATAAACTTGATTAAATAATGAAAAGATAAAAAAATCTCAAATGTATGTTTGTTTCATTAAAAACAACTTTTATGAAATATTTTTAAGAAATCTGTCAAACAACAGAAAATATTTTACACAGATTCATCAAAACATCAGAAAATATTAACTTTTCCAGGAAAATAAATTATTTTCCAGTAATCATTTTCCGGAAGCCATTTTCAATAAAACAAACGTACTCTCTATTCAATTCTCTTGAAATCAAAATTTCAATAAAATTTCACCATGTGTCATGAATGAATTATGTAAAAGATTTTCATATAAAATAATAAATAAACTCCAAAAAGAGCTTATATTGATTAGAATATTAATAAAAATTTGGCCAAGATTTTGACACATTTATGGCTTTAATATCATATACGTAGTATTTTTTTTTTAAATTTCTCAAAAAATATATTTTTAAAATTTAGACAATAAAATATATTACGAAAATTAATTCAACATAAATTTTATTTAAATTGTTATCAATTCTATTTTTAAAAATTTAAGTGCAATTTTTTTCAATAATTTTTAGAATTTATATATTTAAAAAAGGTTACAGACAAATTATTTTACATATATATAATATATTAAATATAAATTTTTAAATTTATATCGTTTTGCCCCTAGCTATGTTTCGGATAATTAGATTAAAAAATTTAACCTAATAAATCTAAAATTAAGATAAAATTATCATTATAAAAAAGTGAGATGAATTATTGAAAATAACTTGAGAAACAATTTCACATTATAAGAAAAATTGCGCCAATACAACATGAGGAATTATTTTTATTTAAATCCAACCATTATAATAAATTATTGCAAAATATGAGATAAATTGCATGACATAAATATGCACATTATTTTTTTTTTTGTGTTGAATAAGAATTATGATAAACTTTGCAAAAAAAAAATATAAACAGAATACACATGCACAAACTCGTTATAAAATCTACGTAAAATGAATTATTAATTTTTACGACTTTAATAAATTTAAATATTCTAAAAAATAATAAAAAAAATACCACCCTGAACATGATACAAAAATTAAATACATACAAAAAGTGACCAAACCTAACCTAAAATAAATTACCAATGTGTAAAACTTATATAAATTTAGAATACTTAAAATAAAAATAACGACTCAACATTACATTATATTTTAATCTCAATAAAACAAAAGAGAAAAAAAAAAAATTCTAATTTAAATTACTATAATTACCCTTACGCATCATTTCCATTTTAACGTATCTATGTGTTTTAAAATAAGAAGGAACCTGTAACCTGAGCTCGGAATTAAGTTATGTATTTTTATGATATGAGAGTTAAAATATAATTTCATCATTGTATTAGTTTATGCTTTTTTTTATAATTTAAAAAAAATAAATTAAAATATTATAATTTTTAAGAGAGTTATAGTGTAATTTTATCCTTTACTAACTTATAAATTTATAAAATTTAAAAGATAAAGTGTTATTTTCCCACTTAAGGGGGGTCAAGCAGGGAAATGGAAAAGATCTTATGTAGATGGTCTAAAATTTTGACACGTGTATGACTTTAAAAATTTCATGCATAATATCATTATTTAATATTTTATGTTTTTTAAAAAAAAATCGATTATGTAAAATATATGAAAATTATTTTGTATATTAAAATATTTATTTATATTTTAAAAGACCATAAAATAATATTGTAAGAAGGGTCATAAAATAAATTTCAAACTAGGTTTTCCAACTAATGTTGATTTATATTTTTAGATTTTTTTCATAGATTCACTTTTCTTTTTGCATTGAATAATACTGTCGTTCACTTTTTTGGCATTGAATGATAATATCCCAATAGGGGTTCAATTCCTAGATTTTCCACCGACCAGTATCTCGCCCCTCTTAGAAGCTGATGCGTGAGGGAAGAGCGTTAGCAGATTTTAGTTCTTTAATGCTTTATTCTTGGGGTTTTTTACCCAAAGAATACAAAAAAATTTAAAAAATTCCAAATTGGTATATGAAATCAATTATGTACCAAAATGGTATAAAAGGGTGGTGCCGCCTCTGTTATTGGCACCTTCGGTGCCGCCTCTGCCACTGGCACCTTTGGTGCCGCCTGTGGCACACCCTCAACCGCCCATTTCTGGTTTTTTTTTTTCAGCAGTTTTGTTAAGGGACCTATTATAGAATTTTCCAGTTTTGAGAAAAGGGAGGGAAAAGGTGCGGCTGTTACCCTCAACTTTAAATTTGGATAATTGCCTTCTAAGCCCTCCCTATTTATTATTTTCTTTTTATTCTCCTTCAACTCACTATATTGTGTTTAAACAAACCATTAATATATTTTTGTAGTTAAATAAGCCCTTTACTTATGGTTTTTACTCATAAAATTTAAAAACTTGTTGATTAAATTAAATATATATTTTTTATTTAATAAATTATTCTCATCAAATTTACATCAACATAAGATGTGAATTAGTTTATATTTTTTAAATAGCTTTGCTTTAATGTTAAAATAGCTTTACTTTACACAATTAACAATACTTCGCTCTTAGGGCACATGTTTGGAAATTGTAAACATTATGATATATATTTTTGGACTCTTCAAATATCATATATGCATAGATTTAATAGTTATTATTATATTACTTAGAGTAATTGATATTATATTATTAATAATATCTATTTATATATTTAAATTAAATATTACAAATAATTTAGATATTTAAAATTTATATGTCATATATCATTATATTAAATTATTTAATTTTTTTTTTACTTTCCATCATTATGTCTAAAATAGATATTTTAACTTTCAACCGTAATTTTACGATAATAATATTAAACACTTAAAATCAACATATTACACTTTTTTACAACACTTTTTCAAAATGATAAGTATCATTTCTTTTTTTTTATTTTATGATTTAAAGCTTTATTTATTTTTAACGTTGAATATCGTATACTACAACTATTATTATACTTTTTTTCTTGCAGAGATGAAGGTCGAAAATTTTATGTCGTGGGATTGAGATAAATTTATAAAATATAGGAAGGGTGCAAAGCTAAAAAATTTATGATAAATTTCTTAAAATTATTTATTAAATTTTAGGAGGATTAAAATATTATTTTACTACAAAATTAAAAAGGTTTCAATTGAATTATTATTTTTGGGAGGATAAAATTAAAAATTTCTAATTATCCGAGAGAGAGGGGAGCAAAGGCTCGATCGCCACTTTGTCCCTATTCTCATGTTTACGTAACACATTATCATTTTTGTGTTTTTAAAATTTAATCAACAAGTTTTTAAATTTTATGAGTAAAAACCATAAGTAAATGGCTTATTTAACTACAAAAACAGATTAATAGTTTGTTTAAACACAATATAGTGAGTTGAAGGGGAATAAAAAGAAAATAATAAATAGGGAGGGCTTAGAAGGTAATTATTCAAATTTAAAGTTGGGTGTGACAGCCGCACCTTTTCCATTCCTTTTCTCAAAACTGGAAAAATTGTATAATAGGTCCCTCAACAAAACTGCTGAAAAAAAACCCAGAAATGGGCGGTTGAGGGTGTGCTACAGGCGGCACCAAAGGCGCCAGTGGCAGAGGCGGCACCACCCTTTTGTACCATTTTGGTACATAATTGATTTCATATACCAATTTGGAATTTTTTTAATTTTTTTGTATTCTTTGGGTAAAAAACCCTTTATTCTTGTTAAAAAAGAAATTATCTTATTTCTACTTTGTGTTTTTTCCAAGTAAAAAATATTAGTCCATAGCTATCAATTTTATTATTTAATTTCTTTTTATTACATGTATTTTATTTTATTATTTGAATTTAAATTTATCTTAATTATAAATTTTTATTTTAAAATAATATTATATGTTATCAAATTTATAAATAATTAGTTAGTATATACTAATTTGAGCAACACATTATTGATTCAATATTCAAGATTTAAACTTAATTAAACTTGTGCCTCTCCCAAGTTTAAGTGTTCCAAATTATTTTTTTGGTTGCAAAATTTATTTAACTTCAAGTTTATCCTTATAATTATTACTTTTATAGAGATAAGAGTAATTTCTTTTTTTTTTATTTGAAAAGTTAATTCTTTTTATCTAATTATTTCTTCGACTCAAATAATATTGTTAAAGGTGCATATATGCACATCAATTCATATTCATGAGATTTTATTTACTAAAATACTTATGTGGATAAAAATATGAAATTCTTCTTTTTACCCTATATGTATATATTGGTGTAAATTTAGACTACCTAAAATCACATTGGATTTAATATAAATTCATATTGAGTATGAGGATGAAGTACAAAAAAAATTTGGGGCCAGAATTAAATTGTATATTTTTACGATAGTATAAATGTAATTTCATCATTTTAATAGTTTATATCTAGGGGCGAAGCCAGAAAATTTTTTTAGGGGGCTCGAAATGAAATTTTAATTTTTAATAGTCTATATCTTTATAATTTTTAAAGGATTAAATTAAATTTTCATAATTTTAGGGTGCCAAAGTGCAATTTTACCTTTAATAATTTAAAATTTTAAAATTTTCTAAAAGGCCAAAACAACAATTTTCCATTTTAGGGGGACTCGGGCCCCTGCCAGCCTCCTGAATTCACCTCTGCTAATATCTTTATAGTTTTTAAATGATTAAATCAAATTTTTATCTTTTCTGGGTGATCAAAGCATAATTTTATAATTACTAATTTAAAATTTTATAAATTAAAAAAGGATCTAAAAAAAAAAATCATTTTAGGGGCTGAGCCCTGCCAGCTCCACTGATTTCGCCATTGATTGAGTAGTAAAATCCTGTGAACAAAATTGAATTTATATTCTCATTTTTATGAAAATTATAATCTGCTTATTGATTTTTACCATAGGTTTACCTTTTCCCTTAAACTAGGACTTATTTAATTGTGAAAATTTCAAACCTTTTTATTAGTTTAATATATACTAATCTACTTACACCATTTACGAAAGGTTTAATTAAGCTTTGCCTAAACCTTGTCGCCACATGCATTACTTGTATAATAATATTTCAACTTGATATTTTATTTGTTTAATCTTACTTTGATATTTAATTCAACTTGTTAATTAAATACGCAAAAGTGTTGATCCGAAAGCAACTTATTGGTAATTAATTCTTTGGTCTTAGTATTATAAATTTGCCTAACCAACTAAGACCATTTTTTTTTTTTTTTTTTCACTTGAATAATGTTTTTGAAAATGTTTGTGGTAATATAAACAGATTTTATGTAAAACTAAGTTGATTAAGTTATAACTCGACTAGTATGAATATTGTTGTCAATGCAGAAGGATGTGGGTTCGAGTGTGCTGAAGCGCATTATCATTCTATTTATGGATTGGGGAGGAGCTATGAGTAGTTCTAGGTATTGTACCAAAAAGAGCAAATATGATCAAAATTTATAATGAAATTATTTAAAAATTAAATAATAATTAAAAACAATTTACTACAAAATGAATTGCTCTAAAATATTACATAATTTTAAGTTTTTATAACATTTGAGCCGCAATTTGATTACAATTAAGGACAAATTTAAATATTAGTTAATCATGCAGGGCGATGATTGAATTAAAAAAAAAAAAAACAACATAATTGAATTACAAGGAGGATGGATTCATTTAATCTAGTTTAAATTTTTTTAATTTTACACATAATTATAAATTTTCATAATATGATTTTGTTAGTAAATCAAAAGTTTGATGCAACTAACGATACAGTCTCATTAATCATTAAAAAGTTATATACATACGAGTTTTAGGTTGTCAATAAGCTTAGTGATAATGGTAAAGATTCACAATACCAACAAATTCAAATATAAATGCATGAAATGAAATTATTTGGATGAATTAGAACATTATACCCAAGACCTTGGAAGTTCGAGGAGGAACATTGTGACCTTTTCTTTATGCAGTTGGTTGCATGCGGAGGCGTTGCGAAATCAAATAAAAATTTGACTAAGGTAAGTGTACTTATCAATTAATAGTATAGTTATGATGAGCAAGATATTGTTTTCATGAAAACTAGAAGTACTAGTAATTACCGTCTTTCTATTATTTAACTGATAAATTCGAGTGATTGATTAAAACTAAAATTAACTAAATTAATTAACTACGAACACGATAAAGAACAAAACAGGAAAATAACCGATTAACAACCAAGAAGAAAAACAATAACCAGGAAAGAATTCACCTAGATTTCATCTGTCACTATCAATCTAAATTATGCAATTTCTTTACTTAGTATATTGATCTGTAGAAATCCCTAAGTTATGCTAATATCTCTTTCGAGAGTAAGAGCAACTGACTCTAGGTTGATTAATTGAATTTTCTTTCTAATTAAAACCCATATTATCACATTAACTCAATCTATGGATTCCCCTATTAGATTTGACTCTAATTCGGTAGATTTATGTCGTCCTATTTCTAGAATTGCATGCAATTCCACTTAATTATAAAGGATCTACTCTTAAACAAGGTCTATTCCTCCTCTGATTTAAGCACATCAAACATGGATCAATAATCTAGAAATATCAAACCAAGAATTAAACACACATAATTGAGAATAAGAAACTAACTATTTATTACGTAAAATAAAAATCAAACGACAAAATCCATCATAGTGTTCATCTCCTTAGATATTTTGAAAATTAGTTCATGCTTGCAAATAAAAACAACCCAAAGACAATATAATCGAAAGAAATAAAGAAACTCATGATAATCTCCTGAGAATCAACTGGAAGTCTTCAATCTTGAAGGAAATTTGCTTCAAAATTGGCTTCAATGGTGTTTTTCGAGTTGTTTTCTTGAGTATTATATGACAACTCACTCATATCTTCTTATTTTTATCATATATACGTCTTAGAATGCCCCAAAAACCTAAAAATCACGTTTTCCCGCAGTTCAGAGTGCCAAATCAAAAAATCGACATGGCCTGCTACATGGCCGTGTGGTAGCCTGTGTGGCTCACATGACTGTGTGGCCAAGCCGTGTGGAAGGGGTCAGATCGTATGGCTCCTGTACCTTGCTCCGATTTTTCGTTTTTCGCTCCTTTTGCTCTCCTAAGTATAAAAACATGAATTAAAAGGATGAGAAGCATAAAATTCACAATTTACATCGAATAATCACCCAAAAACGCATTAAGAACGAAGTTAAAATATGTTACTTTTAACACTTATCACATGCTCTAGTAGATAATATTATGCCACTCCAGTGAAAAATCTCAGATTAGATGCTTTTTTCTTTTGTATTATTCATCTTTGTTTTATGGTTCATGTTTGGGGTTTATGATTGCCCTTCCCAATAATGTTATCTTCAAGGTTCAAACTTATGTCTCCCATTGGGAATATAATGTGTCGTACCACTACACCTAACATTTACTGGTCAGATTAGATGCTTTTTAATGCTCCAATAGACCAATCTTTTAGCATTGATGGAATCTTTTTTTGCTTTTTGAATTTTTCATTATTATTTTTGTATAGTGGAGCAAAATAAGATCTCTGCTGCAACATCATTGACATTTTAATTATCGGTGGAGCATAATAAGATCTTTGTCACAATGATGACAACGATTTAATTATTTTTTTTAAAATTAAATCATTTGATTGGGCTTATGTTTTTTAATTTAGGCTTGTAAGCTTTTTAGGAGAAACTCTAGTCTTTCTTTTAAATAGGCATATAGTGTCTATTTGTAACATTGAATAACTTTGAATTTGAATTGAAATTTGTGTGAAATTTCTCATCTTCCTCTTGAGCAAACTCCAATAATTCCAAGTGTGAAATCTTGTGAATTATGATATCTCAATAATATTAGTTCCTATTTTTTATAGTCATCGGGTTAATATTTTATTTCAATTGATATTATTGGTTCTTTCTTCTCCATAAGAAATGGGTCAATAATTCGAGTTACTAAAAACTTGTACTTGGATGATTCAAGAGTTGTATTTCCATTCATTATTCTTGAGTTTCACAACAAGTACATAAGGTTCACATCATTTAGTATCAAAGCTTTAGATATTTCCTAATCAAGTTAATCTATCCCTTTTAAGTTTTGTGCTTTTTATTTTCATTTCAATTGCATTTTTATGTTAATTACAGTATTGAAATTCTAACTGAGAACATACCACCTAAAAACAATCTTGAGGAGAAACTTAGAAAATTTGATGATGGCCCTTTGTTAAACAACAAACCAAAAGAAATTCTTGATCAAAGCATCGAGATAACCTATTTGATTTATGCATTTGCAAATTTGGGAACGAATCTTCTTAGGGGAAAGGGGGAATGATACAACCCCACTAGTGGATCAAAAGCCTAATAAAATCAATGATGCAATTCCTCTAATGGATCAAAAGTTTGATATAATAGAGCTTTTAGATGCAATAAGGCTTAGTGATAATGATAAAGACTCATATATGCCAACTAGTTCAAATAAGAATGCATAAGCTAGGAAGATATAAGAAGTGGTCTCTTGTTTGATGTTTCCAATTCTTGGAGATGAAATCACTTGGACTAATTGGATCATAAAACCAATGTGGTCAACACTTTGTAAGTTTAATGAGGAACATTGTGACCTAAAGCTATGTACTTGGTCACATGCTCCATCGAACCCAACAAAAGAATCTTGAATTAGATGTTCCTCACGACATACTCCAACGACCAATCTTTCCACTCCACCAGAATTGTTTTTGATTTTTGAGTATTTCATTCTTTTGTTTAATAGTGGAGCAAAATAAGATTACTGATCTAGTAGTGTTAAAAATTTAATTATTACTAGAGCAAAAAAAAAAAAAAATCTTTGCTCCAATGACATCTACATTTAATTTTCTTATTTTTTAATTAAAAATTTGATTGAGCTTATATTTTATTAAGTTAAGTTTGTAGATTTTTTTTATAAGAAACCCTAGTTTTCTTTTAAATAAACATGTAGCCTCCTTTTGTAACCTTGAAAAATTTTGAATTTGAATTAAAACTTGTGAGAAGGTTTTTAACTTCATATTGGACGAACTCCACAATTCCAAGGTTGAAATATTGTTTCAATCTCTGGATAATATTGGTTCTTGATTCTTCAAACAAGCTGATCCATTTCATTTCAATTGATATTATTGATTCTTCCTCTATAACAACAAGGCAAAAATTTGTATTATTGAAAACTTGTTCTTAGACAATTTGGGGGGGTTTATTTCCATTCGTTGTTGCTGAGTTTCATCATTGTATATGTAACACCCTAAACTCGACCCGATTCAAAGAGTCCGGATCTCAGGAGTTACCAAATATGCCATTTAACAAAATTTGCAAACAGTTAACAAATGCCCCTTACTTAAAACATTTTTATTATCATTTTATTTAAAGACACAACATTAAAGACAAATGAAAGTATTTAAAATTGTATTTTATATCATTCTAATTACAACTTATTTCAACACATAGGTTTACTAAAAACAGACTCTTTAGGACGTAATCTTACACTACGCACTATCTAAAGGTGTCTACTGTATGTATAATATCTCAGATTGTCGCTTCATTGGTGTACTCCTGGCTTGTCTCTCATCGCGAGCTTAATCATACAACATAACCTGAAACATAAACATAACACTTATAAGTTACACAAACTTAGTGAGTTTGAAATACACTTGACCTTTAAACCCTTCATGCTGAACTATTCATCCTGATTATTTAGATTTCCAAATCTGTCTTCGGCTGATACCTTTATATTGTTGGACAAACCTTTATATATGCTTGTGCACCATTTACCATACTTATCGAATCATCCTTAACTTGACTCAATGGCTAACTTCAGATCATACTAGACAATACTACCTCTTCTTCTCTATTCAGTCAACTTACAACGATTATCCCAGAACATTTGTTCACAGACACTATTTACTGGGGAATACTTAACTTTTGGTTGATTTCCATACGGAGTTGAATACCATCAGTATACCAATCAAATTACTTTCTATTTCAATACCCAATACGGATAATGAATTAATAACTCATTCAGAAAACTTCCTCCCAACACTTATTGCAAAACACAACAATACCCAAAATGATAGATAACACTAATACTAGATAATTCCACGGTCAAAACATGATATTATTCAGATATGGTGGATACCAACAACTCAGATTTCCCACCCCTACATCTCACAGATGAAATCAGACCGATGAACACTTATATATCTCTTATCTCTTAGAATACTTCCACATTCCAAACTAACCGATGATCATGATGGATAACCTTTTTGAGCACCCAGATTTATTCAATGGTATCACAGAACTATTCGAAACAAAATGACTCCAGACATATTGTATCATTATCATAACTTATCAGAGTATGCCACCAGGGCCAAACAAGATGCACCACAAAGGCAACATACAGTATATGCCATAAGGACAACATAATAATACGCCAAAAAGGCTAACAAAATGCCACAAAGGCTAACAGAATGCCACAAAGGCCAAATCAAAATGCCATAAAGGTCAAATCAAAATACATCACAAAGGCTAATAGAATGCCATCCAGGCACCCCATGAACTGTCGTGTTTACGATATAGATTTGCCTAAACTCACATCGAGTGAGGTTTATCCATCATCGCCCTGGGACACGCAGAGAACCCTAGTCGATAAATGCGACTCATCCGCCCTTTCTAGAATGTGTCATGGTTATAGACTTTCTTCAGAATTATCATACCAAAATTCGTGTTTACTGTCCTAACGGACTTCATCGAATATCATCATGGTGTCCAGACTCACATCACATAACCTCTTAACACTCAACTATACCTTACTTCCCTAACCTTATAAATCACACATCATATATCTAGCATAAGTACACATTTAGATAGACTAAACTCATTTTCTTAACCAAATCATACTTCAGTACACATTTCACACACATTAACACGATCACATAACACACAATATACATCTCAGGCACATACACATAGTTGGTTTACAGAATCACATACTGCCATACATACAATTCATTACATACTGGACTCACAAGGATACTATGCTAAGATTACATACCTATTTTTAGCAACCATTTAAGTATTCATACACCATTTCTAGAACATCAATCACAAGCGATCTATCTAGAAGGACTTGTAGGAGTTGGTATTAGGGACTCACCTTGCTGTAGGTCATAATCCTCAATTCTGAACGTCTTTCACAAACCAACAACATCAACTGCTTAAAAGAACATGGATCCACATTAATAGATAATTTGCTAACATCTCATCTACAGATAACCCCCATGCATGACCTCTCATTCATAACTTACTGTCTATATACTTCATAATATCCTTACTCTTAACATGGAAAGTTATCAGACTTACTAGGAGATGGAACATCCTTTGTTTAACCAAAGACTTTAGCTTCTAGTTTAACATAGAAGAAATACAATTAGATTTGAGAAGAAAGAATCAGAAAGAAAATTTGTAGAAAGACAAACCTTTCTCAAAACCTTCTCACATAAATATATATAACCCCATCCTACTCAGTGGAACTTAACAAGTGTTTCTTAATTTAGAATTTGTCCTTCTTAATGGCCTACAGGTTTCGAGAGATACATAAATGAGAATCCTACACAATGGATTTTAGACTAGTAAATCTAATTGATTCCTAACCAGGTCATTTTACAACCTAACTAGCATAATACTTTAGAAAAATAATGCGTACTATACATTTGACATTTACTCATACCATAATCACCTTTTTTCTTAACAAATTTTTTCTTAATATAGCAGAATAACTTGAGATGGAATCTCCACTTTCTTACCAGGCGGTTACTATATGCCCACTCCGATTCGCCAGAAGACTGTAACATAGCAGATTACACTACACCAGACAAATAACTTCGCGACTTTACACCTAAATCTCGGATCCGTCAAGTTTGCGGTGTGACAATTTATGATTAATATTTTAATAATCCCAATTCATCTTTTATATTTTTTTCATGTATATAATGTACCTTGAGTTTTGAGTAAATTGAAAATATATAATCATTTATTAAAAAAAATTCTACCATTAAATATATATTGGTAAAAAAATAGTATTTTTAATCAATATTAAAAAAAGAGTTTGGTAGTTAAGTGTACCAAGAGATATGGTTAAACCAACTAGTACAACAAGCAATGCACAAAATTGTCACAAAATTTTGAACTCAACATTACTTGGGCCATGTCTTGAAGAGTTTTGATTTTCCTCTCCACAACATCATTCTCTTAGGGTGTTTTACAAGTAGAAAACTCATGAGTAATGCCATAATGGTCACAAAATTTGGTAAAGTCTTCATTTTTAAATTCTCTGCCATGATCACTTCTAATTCTTACAATTTTTGCAATTTTCTCCTGTTTCTCATTCATGACTTTGATGCAGAGCCTTTTAAATGCACTAAAGATCTTTGGTTTTTCTTTCAAGAAAGATACCTAAGTAAATTGTGATAAGTTATCAACACATACAAAGACATGCTTTTTACTTCCAAGACTTTCGGTTTGCATTGAACCCATCAATACATATGTAGTAGCTCAAAAGGTCGTCAAGTGGTAATATATGAAAACTCCTTATACAAAGTCTCCACATGGCTTTATGATAGTTTCTCCTGATTTTGGTAAACCTTGTACAACAACATACCTCACAATCCTTTGTAGGTTTTTGTAATTCACATGTTCTAATTTTGGTGCCATAATTCCAGTTCTTTTATTGTTGACTTATTGAATCTAAATCCATCAATTTAATCTAACATATCACACCCTTCTTTGGTAAACCTGGCATGTAAGCTTTGAACACATAGTTGGCTTATACTAATAAGGTGTTCGTAGTCCCTAAACAAATAGAACATTTTTTAGATTAGAAAAACCATCAAAATCTAGAGTACCTTTTCCAATGATATTTCTTTTGATTTCATCACCAAATGTAGCATGTGTTGAAAAAATCAATTTAGAAAAAAAAAAGTTTTAAGCAATACAAAAGTTTAACAAAATTCTTAAAATCGAGCCATATGATATTTATAATAATAAATTCTTAACTGAAATAGTACATGTGCTTTACACGACGCAGTCTAATTCATTTCCCTGCTTTCTACTAAGTAGCCTTTTCTGCTGTCCTCGAACCCCAAATTGCTTTGAATGTGGCCTCAAACAAAACGAACCAAGTGCATTGAACTAATTTTTTTTTACATAATTTATTCTAAAAATAAATTACCACTATTTTTTAACATAATAATGACACTCTCAAATGGTATATATAAGGTTAGCTTATAATTCCTATTTATAGAAAAACGACACAAGAGTTCTACTAAATAAAGTGTAGTTAAATAATAATATTTTAATAGAAAAATCGTTATTCTACTAGAAATACAACAATAGGGGCGGTGACACACCCTAGGAAACACTAGGATTTTCCACCCCTCTCATGTAATTGGGCATATTGGGCTCCTCTTGTATTGGGTATAATTATATGTGTTGTTCGGACTTTCATCCAACACTTATAGTTTATCCAACCCAATAACTATTTTCTATTTCGAAAAATATTAATTAGTTAAATTAATTAATTTTCTCAATTAAATTATTTTCTTAACCCAATTCTAATTCCGTTAAAGTCATGTCAACCTTACCGTATTAAAATCTATGAGGAAATGTATTTAATTGTCAAATTTAATAAATTATGACGACTAATTAATTTAATTCTAACTTCTAACTTCAATTATTTAATTTTTAATTAAATAATAATTCAAAGAAATTAATTTAATTTTCAAACCATCTTTTTGTACTTAGTGAGAAAATGCATTCACTACGAATAGTGATATTCATTCCACATTATAGGTTTTACATGTAACTCGTTTTGGGTTATCTTGAGCTAGTAGAGAGACCCGATTGGACATATATAATTAGGGCCCAAATAATTTGCATTTTCTATTAATAACGACATTATTTATTCATGGATTCATTCCACTATAATATCGTAATTGAACTCTCCTTTTTTATATACCATTACGAAAGCTACTAGTTAAGTGCTCGTCCAATGACTTTTTCATAAGTGTGTTACCCTCATAGGATATACTTAACCTTTTTGGGATAAAATTCATTCTCCCAATGTGATACTATTTTATCTTATGATATTCATTAAATCTTCCGATATGAAAAAGTCAATTACTAACACAATAATTAAATCATTTGCCTTATGAAAAATTACCCGTGGTTACGTTCTTTGTTTTTTCAATCATGTAATTCCAATGAGAGGATATCATTTACCCTTATAGGGTTAAGATTCCATTATTTTGGTATGAGGCTACATCATGCAAAAGTCGTATATTCAACGTACCAGTATTCGATTCCTTACCTATTTGAACTCAGGCTTTTAATACATCAAAGTATACAAGTGATCGCTGTGAATCAGAGTTTTAAAATTTATAAAAGAATGATCGAACCTGGAAACTAAATCTGACAACGATTAAAGGCAAGTGCACCTATCGAACAGTAGTATAGTTTAGGCAAGACCGGATTATCAAACCCAAAGGAACTAAAAGTTCTAATACTAACTTTCTTTTTATTATTCAGCCTAAAATAAGTGAAGTTGTTTATTAATCTAAATTAATTAACTACTAAACTAAAGACTCTAAGACAAAGAAGAATGAATTTGGAAAATAACTTGGGAAAAAACTCAGTTGATTTAGACGATACCCTAGGAAGAATCCACCTAGACTTCACTTGTTATCTAACCTTGAACCATATGATTTATTTACTTAGTTTGATCCGTAAGACTCCCTAACGTATATTAAACCCTCTCTCGAGGCGAATAACGTCTAACGCTAGGTTAATTAGTGGAACTCTCGTTCTCTTATAATAACCCCCTAGAATAGCAGTAAATCGATCTGTGGATTCCCATATTAGGTTTCACCCTAATCCAGCAAAATCTCGTCACCCTATCTCTAGGCGTGCGATCAACTCCGCTTAATTATGTTAGATCTACTCTTAGGCAGGGTCTATTCCTCCTCCACCTAAGCACATTAAATTTGGATTAAGCTCACATAATTAAGAACAAACTATGTATTTATCATATAATTCAAATAATCAAATAACAAGATTCATCATAGGTTTCATCCTATCCGAAGGGTTTAGTTCATAACAATAAAGGAAAACATCTCAAGAGAAAAGATAAAACAAAACATAAGAAATCCCTAAAACCCCCTGAAGGAATTGAAGAGGAGATCCTCCGTCTTGAGTAGAATTCCGACTTCTCGAGATGAATCAACTGGCTATCCCTGAGTGAATCCCCACAAATCTGCCTTCTCTGGCTTAGCACGACGCCCCTAGACGATGGCTTTGGGCTCCCCCGACAGAGGGTTTCTGCCGAACTCCCCGATTAAGTTGCCCCCTAGGGTGTTTATATAGGCTTTGAGATGTGTTACTTGGCCTCCAAGTATCCTAATTTGAGTGTAATTCCTAATTGGGAGTTTAAGTAGACTTAGGAATGTGTTTCTTTGCCTCCAAGCATCCAAATCCGAGTAAAATTCCTCTTTCCCGCGGCAAGGACACGACCATGGCACACGCCCGTGTGAATCATGGCCAGGCCGTGTTGGACTCTGTTGATGAAGCACGGCCGTGTAAATTGTGGCTAGGCCGTGTTATAGATAATTAAGGAGGCACGGCCATGTGGCTTGAAGTCCAGGCCGTGCTGATTTCATGGCTTGGCCCAATTTAGTCCGTTTTAAGCCCATTTTTCGTTCTTTTCGTCATCGGGTGCTTTACTGAGTATAAAACATGAAAAGAAAGGATTAAGAGCACCTTTTTACATAAATTGAGGCTTAAATCATCCAAAAGCATACTAAATGTGGGCCTAAAATGTGTTACTATTTCGGTTTATCAAATACCCCCACACTTAAGCTTTTGCTTGTCCTCAAGCAAAATTCTCAACTCATAATTAAAACGAACTTCCTGTAATTCATAATAGTCATTGATAGTGTTTCATCATAATTCATAGATAATTTATACATGGATAATTCAATTCAAAGTGTCCTAAAAATTCAAACAGTATAAGTCATAGATTTTGTAGCTCGAAAACATAGGCGTCTCCCTTTATCTAGATAATTACCTTTTATTTGAAATCGGAAAGGATTGACATCCTCACAAAAGATTCACTCCAATCACTCAAAGTGTTTAAGGTTCAGAATTTAGGCACTCAAAAGTCAAACATGAAGAGTTAATCCCATAGGCTTGCATGAAAATCAAATCTCCACCACTGAAATATGAGATGAAATACAAATCAAAAGGTCTTTGTTAGGGTTGTAACGGGGCTAAGGTTAAGGTGTGGAATAAGGCTGAATTAGAGGGTTAGAATCGAGTTTGAATTGACAAATTACCTAACTAAGAACTAATGAACTAATAATAATAATTACATCAATTGAAAACTAATAATACTAATAATACGAGCTTCTTTTTTTGATATTTGGAATTTAAATGTATAAGCTCGTTTATTCACATAACTAATAATGAATATTGGATATATTTTTTTATTTTTTTATTTTTTATTTTAGGAATCAAACTAAATACATAATAAAGAATAAACTACTAAAATTCATTATTAGGCAACTAATCAGATCAAATCTCGATATAAGGGTAGTCAAAAGGAATGGTGATAACAAAAACAAAGGGGTTCTGGGTTAATATTAGCGGTTATGTCAATAAATAGGGTTGTTAGGATTAAAAAGGGTTCACTAGGGGTTAATTATGAAGGTAGGCCTTTTATGGAGTAAGTGGGTTAAATCCTAGGTGCCTTTATCATCTCTGTGTATCAAATCAAAAAAAATGTTGTCTCGACATGTATAATTGATGCAAGTTCTAGAATAACAAATCAATGTTGACACACTCATAATCAATAAAGTGATCAGGAAAAAGAATATATGCTCTATAAGGCTCAAAAACTCACAAAAATTATGGGTATTTTGATGTCAACCTCGTAAATTTCAAACTTCAAAGTAATATTAAACTCAGTTCGACAACCTAAAAAATTTTTAATTTAGAAAAATAGACTTATCATGCTTGATTCTCTAGTATTCTTAGAATTTAATTATCAATGCACAATTATCAATGACTTAATCTAAAACATATCAATAAAGATCATAAATCATCAGAAATTCCATCCTAATTAGTAATATGAGTAATTTACTTTAAGACAAGGCATAATTCAGGGATTTTCAAATAATACTATAGTTAACCCCCCACACTTAAGATGTACATTATCCTCAATGTACAAAGGTAGATAATATCAAAATAATCATAAAATCGTAAGATGGGGAGAGAAGGGAAACTTCCTGAATTTTGGATGAAGCTAATGAAAAGAAACCGGATAGGATTGGAGGTGAGCGTGGGGAAGCGTCTCGAACTGGTTGAGTCCTCGAAGCAGCCATCCTAATTTCTTTTGTATCTTAAGCTAAATCTAAATGTGATGAATAACAAGAAGAAAATAATAAAGAAAATAAAAGAAAGAAAATAAAAATAAAAATAAAAATAAAAATAAAAATAAAAATAAAAATGAAAATAAAAATGAAAATAAAAAATAAAAAATAAAAAATAAAAAATAAAAATAAAAATAGAAATAAAAGTAAATATTTAAATAGTGATATGGTCCACGCCCTTGTTCGAGTTTAATCGGTCCGTGTTTTTCGTGATTTTGAATTTTTGGTCGTGTTTAGGTGTTTTACCACAGTAGTGGGTCTCAGAGCACGCCTGTGTATTCTTCTTCACACGATCTTTTAGAACAGGCGTGTTTAACCCGTGCTCGTCAAGTCAATAACCTCGCACGGTTGTAGGGCAAAACCGTGTCTCGCCCGTGCTCAATAAGTCAGTAACCTCACACGGGAAGTCGGCACGGGCGTGGCTTTTTATCACAGCCTGTGTTGGGAAAAGAAATCATTCCTTGTCATGCACGGTTACTAGCACGTCCGTGGTTTGTCTTTCTGGCTTCTACACGGCCACAACTACGGCCGTGTGCAAGGCCATGTGAGCATGGAAATCTGGACTTTGGTTAGTTTATGGTTAGGTGCTAAAATGAAAAATAAAAGTAAAATAAAAAATGTAAAAATTAATAGGGTTAGTGCTCAGGTTGCCTCCCGAGAAGCGCTCGTTTATAGTATTAAGCTAGACTTTACCTCTCATTCGTATGGTCAAGGTGGTTTGAGGAGTTGGAAGTCCTTCCTCATGCTATCATTTGCGTCTTCGTGAAAAAATTTAAGTTGAGATGTGTTTATAGTAAAAGTACCAAAAATAGGATTACTTACCTCGGATTTATTCCTGTGTGGGAAAACACTGGTTACCCTAAAAGATATTTTTTTGTTTGTGCTAGGTTAGGAGGAGATATTTGAGGATTTGCTCTGATCTATGATGCACTGGTCCCTTATTTTGAAGTGGTTTGTTGTTCCTATTAGCTCTTTTGGGGCTCCTTCGATTTTGTCTTGTGTGGTTCGGAGTTCTTCGTCGTGTATCCCTAATTTTTCCTTGAAGTGTGTCTTCCACTCGTCTAGATCATCGAACCGAATCCTCGATCTTCATGAGTTATTTCTTTGTTGGCATGGGGTTTAGGATCGGGTTCGGTTGTATTCTTTGGTGGTGCTTCACGAAAATAAGGGTTAACCGAATGGTTATCAGTAGAATTTACGTTCTCACCTTGATTACTCGATGTTCTAGCCGAGTCGAGAGCCTTGATGGTGACTGTCTCATTACCTACGCAAAGTATGAGTTCTCCTGCATCAACATCAATTTTAGTCCTGGCAGTTGCTAAAAAGGGTCTTCCTAAAATTAGGGGGATCGAATTATCCTCATCCATGTCTAAGACAACAAAGTCTCTTTGGGAAAGCGAATCATGTCAATTTTTAGAAGAACATCTTCGATAATACCCTAGGAATTCTAATGTTTTATCAACTAATTGAATGCTCATCCTAGTTTGTTTGGGTTTCCCTAGACCTAATTGTTTAAACAATTTATAAGGCATGACATTTATGCTTGCCCCTAAATCAGCTAACGCATTATCAACAGTTAGTCTACCAATTAAACATGGAATTGTAAAACTCCCTGGATCTTTTAGCTTTTGTGGTAGTCTATTTTGGAGAATTGCTGAGCACTTTGCGTTAAGTTCCACATGTTACGACTCGTCTAACTTCCGCTTATTCGTCAATAGATGTTTTAAAAATTTCCTCGAATCTGGCATCTGTGAAAGAGCTTCAAGTAGCAGTAAGTTAATATGTAATTTCTTTAAAAGTTTAATAAACTTACCGAACTGTTCCTCTGTATCATCTCTTGTTAACGCTTCGGGATATGGTATGCGAGGTTGGTCCTCCTTGGTTACCGGTTTTGGCTTGTCTTGTGGTACCTCAACTTTACCTTCTTTTACCTCGTTTTCTTACGTTGGACTGGGTTCGTCTACTTCTTCGCTTTCTTGAGCTGTTATGGCTTGGATTTGCTCATTTGGATTAATTTCAGTATTACTCGGTAGACGCCCTTGCGGTCGTTCGGATAATAGCTTTGCAATTTCTCCGACTGACTGGGTAATTTCCCCTATTTCCTTTGTAAGTCCTCCAACTTGGTTCTCGATCTTTTTGATCGATGTTTGTTGGGTGTCGAGTGTCACCTCAGTTTTTTAAAGATGGGCTTCTGTGGATGCTATGAATTTGTTCAACGTCTCTTCAAGATTCGGCTTCTTTTCCTGTGGATAGGGCTGATTTTGGGAATTTTGAGGAGGTTGTTGTCTTTGATTTCCTTGATGTCCTTGTCCTTCCCACGAAAAATTTGGGTGGTTCCTCCAACCTGGATTATAATTATTACTATATGGGTTATTATTAGATCGAGAAATTGTTACCTATATAGTTCATCCGCTCGCTCTCTGCTTGGTTGGTAGGGTGGGTACTCGGGATTCGCCACAGTTCCACTTGCGTCGCCTTTGCATATTTGGATGTACTGCGAAGAACACAAACTATCAATCTTCTTATTCATCAACTCTACGATTTGATAGCATGGTTTCTTTGCGTCGAGGTTGTAAACTCCATTTGTTTTTGTTGGCCTTGTTCTTGTAACTTGCCGCGATAGTTATTCAGCGACATCTCTTCAATAAACTTGTAGGTGCCTCAGAGTTCTATTATTCAAGGTTCCACCGCCATTTGAATCAATTAGTTGTCTCGTTGAGGGGTTTACACCGTTATAGAAAGTCCGGACTTGGAGCCACAAAGGTAAACCATGGTGCGTACACCTTCTCAAGAGATCCTTATATCTCTCCCATGCATCGTATAATGTCTCTAAATCCATCCGCACAAAAGAAGAGATATCATTACGTAATTTTTGGCTGTTTTGGCGGTGGGAAATATTTTAATAAAATTTTTGGTCATTTGTTCCCATGTAGTGATTGACCCTCGTGGTACGCAGTTTAACCAACGTTTAGCTTTATTCTTTAATGAAAAGGAAATAATCAAGTCGTATGGCATCATCAGAAATGCCATTTATTTTGAAGGTATCACAAAACTCTAAAAAATTAGCTATATGAGCGTTTGGATCTTCGTCCTGCAAACTATCAAATTGAACAAATTGTTGAATCATTTGAATAGTGTTAGGCTTTAATTCAAAATTATTAGCACTATAGCGAGCCTAACAATACTCGATTCTGCTCCCGTTAAATGAGGTTTAGCATAATCATACATAGTACGAGGAGCATTCTGATCCGCCACATCATTTTGTGGTGGTGGATTATTCTCGTCCATCCCTTCAGTAGGATTGGATCTGTCTTCTCGCTCTTCTTCTGTGTAGTTTAGGGCTCGCCTAATTTCTCTGCGATTTCTTCGCGCGGTAGCTTCAATATCACTATCGTATTCTAAAGGCCCTCTCGGGTTCCTTCTAGTCATAAACTAGAGGTACCTGGGAGGAAAAGAAAGAAAGAAAGTTTAGCAAAAATAAAAACTAAAAAAAAATAAAAAAATTTCGAAAAAGAAAAATAAATAAAAAAAATAATGGCTAAAGTAATAAAAATAGAGCGTTCTTAATATTTTAGTTCCCAACAATGGCGCCAAAAATTGATCATTTGTGAATCGAGTTTTAAAATTTATAAAAGAATGATCGAACACGAAACGAACTCAAAAGCGATTAAAGGCAAGTGCACCTATCGAACAGTAGTATAGTTTAGGCAAGACCAGATTATCGAACCCAAAGGAACTAAAAGTACTAATACTAACTTTCTTTTTATTATTCAGCCTAAAATAAGTGAAGTTGTTTATTAATCTAAATTAATTAACTACTAAACTAAAGTCTCTAAGACAAAGAAGAATGAATTTGGAAAATAACTTGGGAAAAAACTCAGTTGATTTAGACAATACCCTAGGAAGAATCCACCTAGACTTCACTTGTTATCTAACCTTGAACCATATGATTTATTTACTTAGTTTGATCCGTAAGACTCCCTAACGTATATTAAACCCTCTCTCGAGGCGAATAACGTTTAACCCTAGGTTAATTAGTGGAACTCTCGTTCTCTTATAATAACCCCCTTGAATAGTAGTAAATCGATCTGTGGATTCCCATATTAGGTTTCACCCTAATCCGGCAAAATCTCGTCACCCTATCTCTAGGCGTGCGATCAACTCCGCTTAATTATGTTGGATCTACTCTTAGGCAGGGTCTATTCCTCCTCCACCTAAGCACATTAAATTTGGATTAAGCTCACATAATTAAGAACAAACTAAGTATTTATCATATAATTCAAAAAATCAAATAACAAGATTCATCTTAGGTTTCATCCTATCCGAAGGGTTTAGTTCATAACAATAAAGGAAAACATCTCAAGAGAAAAGATAAAACAAAACATAAGAAATCCCTAAACCCCCCTGAAGGAATTGAAGAGGAGATCCTCCGTCTTGAGTAGAATTCCGGCTTCTCGAGATGAATCAACTGGCTATCCCTGAGTGAATCCCCACAAATCTGCCTTCTCCAGCTTAGCACGACGCCCCTAGACGATGGCTTTGGGCTCCCAGAATGCAGGGTTTCTCACCGAACTCCCGATTAAGTTGCCCCTAGGGTGTTTATATAGGCTTTGAGATGTGTTACTTGGCCTCCAAGTATCCTAATTTGAGTGTAATTCCTAATTGGGAGTTTAAGTAGACTTAGGAATGTGTTTCTTTGCCTCCAAGCATCCAAATCCGAGTAAAATTCCTCTTTTCATGGCAGGACACGACCATGGCACACGCCCATGTGAATCGTGGCCGGCCGTGTTGGACTCCGTTGATGAAGCACGGCCGTGTAAATCGTGGCTAGGCCATGTTCTAGATAATTAAGGAGGCACGGCCGTGTGGCTTGAAGTCCAGGCCGTGCTGATTTCGTGGCTTGGCCCAATTTAGTCCATTTTAAGCCCGTTTCTCTTTCTTTTCATCATCGGGTGCTTTCCTAAGTATAAAACATGAAAAGAAAGGATTAAGAGCACCTTTTTACATAAATTGAGTCTTAAATCATCCAAAAGCATACTAAATGTGGGCCTAAAATTTGTTACTATTTCGGTTTATCAACAAGTCACACATACATAGTCCATCATCTATTCAAGGTTAAGGTTACCACACTATGAATGTCACAAGTGAATAGATCTATAAACGAATCTAAGATAAATTCAACTTGGGTCTTGTCTAATGTATTGTCAGTCTAGACAATCACAACTATGTCTCTATCTTCCAAGAGTCATCCGGTTTGATATCTAAGATAAGGTATCTCCCCAATTGGACTTGGTAGATAGCATAATAGTCTTTTAATCAATTTTCTCAATTTTGATTAGACTATGGATTGTTTAGATTATCTAGTAATACAAGTTGTGTTCTTACATTATGTGGCCCAATCACATAATGCAACTTAATATTAATTAAACATTAGATAATCAATGAGCCAATATTTGCTTACATTTTGCTTTGCATGCAAAAACCATTGAGGACAAAAACAAGTAATATAAATGTGTAATGGAATTTTATTTAAACCAATCTATTCGAAAAATTACAAGTACAAAATGAAAAATATACTATACTTAGGGCACTAAGTCTTAACAACATGCCTTTGATAGCAACTCTAAAAATCCTTCAAATTTGTCTTGACAATTGTCATATGTCTTGAACAACCACTGTCGGAATACCAAAAATTATTATCGATAGCTTTCAAATAGGTTTAAGAAGCTAAAAGACAAGTCTAATTTTTCCTTCTGTAGAATCTTTTGTGTACCATCTTATTTGGTGCAATTCCATGCAGCAATGCATTTTAAAATTGCAATAATTTTGTAAATCATTGAGCATCTTGGCCTTGAAAAGTGCTAAAAGTAACATATTTTAATCTCACTCTTAATGCATTTTTTGGGTGATTATTTGATGTTAATGATGAATTTTATGCTCCTAATCCTTTAAATTCATGTTTTTATACTTAGGAGAGCATTTGGGAGCAAAAGGAGTGAAAAATGAGCTAAAATCGAAAAATCAGAGTAAGGTATAGAAGCCACACGAGCTGGCCCTTCCACACGACCGTGTGAGCCACACGGGCTGCCACACAGCCATGTTGATTTCACAAATTGGCACTCTGAACTGTGGGAAAACACGATTTTTAGGTTTTTCAGGCATTTTAAGAAGTATATATGACAAAAATAAGAAGATATGAGTGAGCCGTAATAGAATATTCAAGAAAACAACTTGAAAAACACCATTGAAATCGATTTTAAAGCATATTTCTGTCAAGATTGAAGACTTCTAGTTGATTTCTTAGGAGATTATCATGAGTTTCTTTATTTCTTTTGGTTATAGTCTCTGGATGTTTTTATTTGCAAGAATTAACTAATTTTCTAAATGCCCAGGGGAGATGAACCCTATGATGAATTTTGTCGCTTAATTTTTATTTTACACAATAAATACTTTGATATTGTTCTCAATTATGTGTGCTTAATTTTTAGTTTAATATTTCTAGACTATTGATCCGTGTTTGATGTGCTTAAATTAGAGGAGGAATATACCTTTTTTAAGAGTAGTTCTTGCGTAATTGAGTGGAGTTGCATGTAATCCTAGAAATAAGACGACATAAATCTACTGGATTAGAGTCAAATCTAATAGGTGAATCCATAGATTGAGTTAATGCGATAATAGGGGTTTTAATTAGAAAGAAAATTCAATTAATCAACCTAGAGTCAGTTACTCTTACTCTCGAAAGAGATATTAGTATATTTAGGGATTTCTACGGATCAAGATACTAAGTAAAGAAATTGCGTAATTTAGATTGATAGTGACAGATGAAATTTAGGTGAATTCTTTCCTAGGTATTATTTCACTTCTTAGTTGTTAACAGATTATTTTCCTAAATTGTTCTTTGTCGTGTTAGTTAGTTAATTAAATTAGTTAATTTTAGTTTTAATTGATCACTCGAATTTATCGGTAAAATAATAGAAAGATGGTAATTACTAGTACTTTTAGTCTTCGTGGGAATGATATCTTTGCTCACAGTAGCTATACTATTAATTGATAGGTGCACTTGCCTTAGTCAAATTTATAGTTGTTTCGTGGACATCAGGCCTAATATGGTCAAAGATCTCACAATAATGACATGTTGGCCATCTTTTTTTTTTTTTTTTTTGCTTCTTAGCCTAAATAGAGATTTTTTTTATAATATTTGTTTATTTAAAGGAAGATTTGTAGTGCCTTAACAAACATTGTTCCAACTCTTGAGGTAGAAGACCTATCAACATATCCCAATTCTTCATAACCAATATCTTATAACTAGTATTTCATCCATTTTTTTTTTTACTTCTCAATTGAAGCTTCTTTAGAGCGGATTAAGTAGGAACAAGTTTAACCTTTTATTTTAACAATAGTTGATTCTTCTCATCAACTATTTTTACCAGTTTTTGATTTTCTTCTTTAAGGCTAGAGACTTCCTTTCTCAAATTCTTGTTAACTTGCACACAATGTCCCATTTTGATAGCATCTCTTGTAAATTTTCATCATCTATGAATCTACACCACTTTTGTATTCACTCCCATTGCTGGCTTTAAAAGTAGTGTCAAGGCATTCAATGATTGATTTTAGCTTTGTAGAAAAAGCTACATAGTTGCTCAGATGTTCGTCTTTACAACATTCACTGTTAATGTCCTTGTCACCCTAAGTGGCATTATGGGGCTTCTTCTTCTTCTACTTCTTGAAGGTTTTTGTGCATTCTTGTTAAATATGTCCGTAACACCTCATACCTGACCCAATCGTCGGGTCCGAGATATAGGATGCCACATAGCCTGATCAACAATGATAAATTATATCCAATATTTGATTATAAACATCCAAATACGAGCTACCTTTCATGCATAAAACATGTTATATATATTGGATCATCGGTACGCCCTGTGGTGTAGCAAAATAAAATATTTCGACAATCGACAGTTATGGATCCAAGTACGAATAACAGATCGGGTTGAAATGGGGTTGGAAATCTACCTTTACAATCTGATTTCCTTAACGATGTCGATTCCAAGTCGCAACAAAATCGTCTCGACCTCTACATTGTCCTCCCAATCGAAGAATGAACAATAGAAAATACTCTTGAACTTTTCAGAGAGTGTTTTCACAAAAACGACCGCTAAACCCTCTCTGTTATTTTTTCCTTTTACTTTGGTAACCCTAACACACAAAAACAAAATTCATATCCCTTTTATTTTTTATTAATATCACATATTAGAAAAACGAGATTATTCCTTTATTTTTAGAGAAACATATGGAAAGTAAAAAAAAAAAAAGAAATTATATTCTTTCCAAAAGAATATAAAGTTAAGAAATTATATTCTTTCCAAAAGAATATAAAGTTCCATGTCTTTGTTTTTCTCTGACCAAAATTGTTATTATAGCTATTTATATTAATAATTTCGGTAAACTATATTTGGTTAATATTTTATATGAATCAAATCCATACATTAATTTTAACTATATTCTCTATTTGTGTACAAGAAGTTTGTACATATAATGCATTTCATATTTAACTGTCAAATTAAATTAATTCAATAATAAATTTAATTAATGTGACAGCTAAACACAATACCAAATGTATTTGGATTTTGTTCGCTTAAACCTTTGGGTGTGACCCTATAGGCTATTGTAAGGTTAGTAGTAATGCTAGAACGTTTCTAATATTACAAGCAATGAGTGGCATCTAGAAATGCATCATTGCTACCAAGATACAAGAAGTCATGATTCGACATAACATTTTGGTGATAATTTTTTTCATGTACCTGGAAATACTATAATCACCGGCACCTAGTGTCTGGAACACCCTAACTACATGTCATTTGTATCCTAATCATTCACTAAGCTCACATGGGCCTTAACTTGTATTTCATAATATTTTCATATTTATGACATTATACCATGATCAACTTGATCACATACATTCCATAGAGTAACATGATTCAACTCAAACATGTACATTTGCCATACTTTACCATTGAAACCTTTATTTCTACTTTCAAACTTACCTAAATTAACTATGTTCACTAGACACACATACATATACACATATAAAATTAGAATTCGAACCATCAATAAACATAACAAATCTAATATGAACTTACCTAAACGAAGTAGCTACCAACACCACAACGAGGACTATTGACAACTTTTCCCTTCTCGTGGTTATCGACCGGTTGATCCGTTTCTCGATCTATATATAATAATTTAGCTCAACTAACCAATTCAATATCTTAAAATATCTAAATTCATGTATTTGACCCTTTAATGAAATTTTACATTAGTACCCTAAACTTTTACCTTTTATTCAATTTAGCCCCTAAAATCGAAACTTACACATTTATCACAATTAAACCAAAACCAAGCTAGCCGAATTCTCTCCTATATATTTAAATCCTATAATTATTGAAATTTCACGAGAATTTCATGTTAAATCTGTTATTTTATCATTTTAGTCCCTAAACTTAAAACTAACCAATTTCACTTTACAAAATAGTCCTATTTAACAACCAAGCTTATAAACCTATCATTTAACTTCAAGAATCATCACAAATCATCAATGGTAAATTTCAAAACCTTTAACATTTTTACAAAATAGTCCCTGGATTAGCTAGATTACGTTACAACGATCTCAAAAACATAAAAATCATGAAAAACAGGTTGAAATATACTTCCATGCAAGATATTTTTCACTTGGCAGAAAGCTCCTAGGTTGGATATGGTGGTTTTGGTTGAAGGATAACAATGGGGAAAATGATGACTAAGTTTTCTTTTTCTTTTTTTCTATTATTTTAATTATTATAACCTTTAACTTAATATAAAAAAAATTACATTAAACATATCCACCACCGTCCCACCTTAATAAAAATTGAATATTTACCAAATAATCCTTAAACAAACTTAAATCATGCGTTTTAGCTAATAATAATCAATAGTGATTAAGTTTTATGCCTTTTACGATTTAGTCATTTTTACTTGATTAACTAGCCAAACATTAAAATTACCAAATCAAACTTTAATACGACACTCTAATAACCTTGTAAATATTAAATAAATAATATTTATTGACTCACTGATCAGAATTGTGGTCTTGAAACCATTGTTTTCGACACCACTAAAAATGGGTTGTTACAACGACGGTTCGGATGTTGACTTTACTTCTTGAGGCTTCGAGTATCACCTAAACTAGTGCACGAAACAAATAAATCATACTTTGAGTGATAAATTTCAGTGGTAATTTCATGATTTCAAGATAATATTACATAAACATTAACATTATACTTCAATACAATTGCATATACATATATACTTAATATCTATTCATTCCATTTTCTATAATGTCAACTAATTCTCATCATATGTCAATACATATAAGCATATCCATACAATGACAAACCAATTCACTTGCCAATCTCCAATCCTTAAACCACATTCAATTTCAATATCAATCATGATCAAACATGCAATTATATGCCTTAAACAACATGCCATCAAGTAACATATTCACTTAGCATTATTTACCTTTGTAATTTACCATTCGATCTCTTTTTGGGAGTTGATTGACTCATTTACATTAATTTTGGCCCCAAGGATCGTTTTCAACTAATTCACATAGTCTTTTACATACTTCCTTTGCTTTGATTCACAAATTTACGCAAGCATTACCATATCATTATCATGCCATTTCATGTTGATATCATTTACTAAGTTTACCTTTTTACAACCCCTATTAACATAACTCAGACTCGGATGGATATACAGATTGCCCAAATAATACACTAAACTGGCACAAAAGTGCATTATCGGATAAACCGAAGTAGGAAAAATTGGCACGTAAAATGCATATTAGCGTATGAAACGCATCCTGGCGCACAAAGTGCATACTAGCACATGAAGTGCATATTGCCGCACAAGGCACATCCTCGCACACAAAGTGCATCCTGGCGCATAAGCATATAAAACCGTACATAAATGAATCCTATGGCATGCTAATTATATTTGACGAGCCCGACTAGCTAATAGGGTATCCATATTCACTTTCATTTGACAATTCAGTACATATATATTTCTCGTTCACAATTATAACTACAATCGAGTCCATTATCAATATGCATGTATTTCGTATCATTCAACATATTTTTATCCAATTTCTGTATCACATATCATATTCTACATAATTCATGCCATTTCCTATTTTATTCATTTTAGTCCCCTATATCGATATTCCATATCAAACCAAATCAAAACTATTCACAATACCACCATGTACTCACCTTGACATTCAATCATTTAATTAACACATATAAGCAAGCAATTAAACTATCCCAAATCATAAAAGTACAAACTATGGTCTCGCGTTACTCATCGACAACTCTCGTTTTTCCTTTCCCTCTCGAAGGCTCAACATCGACGTTAGCTACATATAGTCACAAAACATATAATATTATCAATTTCCATTCAATCCATAATCAAATACAAGATCAAACATATTTTTTAATTTATTCAATTTAGTCCCTAAACTCGGGACAAGCATAACTTTCGATCTAAAGCATCGGATTAAAATCTTATTTCACATTTAGTCATTAGGGACTTTCTACTTCATATTCCGACCAAAATTTCATAATAGGTTTGAATTTTATTCAATTTGGTCCCTAATGTAACAAAGCTTACAATCAAGCTTGTTAAGCTTTATAATTTAGTCCTTTTTATAATCTAAGCTTAATTTCTATCTATTTCACACCTAATTCAACCAATTCTCAACAATGGAAACTAATCAAAATTTCACTAATTGAGCAAATTGATACATGGGCTAGCTAAATCAAGCTCTCATGATTCAATTTCCATAAAAATCAAAGAAAAATGGTTAGGGACTTACTTGAAATTAATGTCCGGTCATACAAGGGTTTTAAAGCTTTCTTCTTTCTTTAGTTATGGAGGATGGCAAGGAGTTGGAGAAGATGATGGCTTTGTCATCTTTATCCACTAAGGTTTTTAATAAATATACAATTTGATTAATATTTGATTAGTTTAATTAATCATGTTTTTTGCTTAATTAATCATAATTTAATTATAATTTAACCCTTAATGAAAGCCATCATCAAATCCACTAGCTAATGCTTATTATTTTTTTATTAACCATTTTAGTCCTTTAGATAATTGCTATCAAAGTTCCTAAGCCTTTTCCTAATTAAAAAGTTATAGCGATCAAACTTTTACAATTTAGTCTTTGGGCCTTAGTTAAACATATAATCGGCTAAAATACTTAAAAAAATTCCAATTCGTCAATATATTAACTCCGTAAATATCCCTATTTAATATTTATAGACTCGTTTACGGAAATGGGGTTTCGAAATTGCATTTTTTTTAGCATTAGATCTCCTTCTTCTTCTCTTTTGAACCATCATAGAATTTCGAAGACTTTCCTTTTTCTTTAAATTTGTCAGCATTTTTTAGCGTGACCAATTGATCCCACAACTCTTCAAAGGATATGAAAGATCCTCTATATGCACCTTATACTACAGTTACATTCAGTACTATGCTCTTGTTTGTCTTTGTTCTGCCATTTCATACCTTATTTAGATTCATTTCAGAGGTTTGGAGTGATCTAATCAACTCATCTATACGCTTGGTTCCGATGTCTTTGGCTTATTTAATTGTTGTGACTTTGATTGCAAGGTTTCTTAATGAGTGATCTCAGCACTTTTCAAACTAGTTTCTCATCAGGATACACCTCACCAAAAGCAACAGCCTCATTAATAATATCACATAATTGGGCATAATATTTAGCAATTGTTTCATTATCATTCATTCATAATTATTCAAATCTATAAATGAGCATTTAGAGTTTGAATAGCTTGAATCATAGTGTACCTTCATATGTGGTTTCTAAAATGATACATGCTTTATGGATGGATATACATTTTGAGGTCCTTCTGAATTCCTATGGATCTAAACTATAAAGATTGTATTTAAGGGTTTAAGTTATAATTTGCTATTTTATCTTCTTTTGATGTCCACGTTGCCTCAGCCTTAAGAGTTCTACACCATTTGCCTCAATATAGGGAGGTGCCCATATAGTAACTATAGACCTCCATACCTTTTCATCAATTGATTTGAAGAAAGTTCTCATTTTAGCCTTCCATTATGCGTATTTTGAACTATCTAACTGTGGCAGACGTGGAGTTGGCCCTTTTTTCTTTCATTCCTTCCATATATGCGACTACCAGATATAGTGTCTCACCTGTTGTGCGGAAGCGTGTAATAGAGTAAAATTATTGTACTGAAAAATCACACTAAGTTTAATTCCCAAGAAAGAGATGTAGACCACAAGGATCCCTTAAGTACCAGGTCTTTCCTAGCCAGAATATCCCTCTATCATAATTTAATAGCATAATAAATCACTACAATCACACTTATAAAATATGCAAAATAATACAATAAAGAACATTAGAATTTTAACGAGGTTCAGTAAATTTTACCTACGTCCTCGGGCACTACCAAATATATTTCACTCCAAAATACAAGTGAAGATTTACAAAGAGAGAGAATAATGCCTTAAGTAGAGAATGGCAAATGTGGGTTGATGAAAATGAAAAATGGTTAGGCCTATTTATAGTTGAGGTTTAGGGATCAACTTGCAAAGTCACTATACAATTATGGACCAAAAAATTGCAATTATCTCATGCCAAATCTCAATCCCACTTTTGGTGCCTTAAATATCAGATTTCTAGTGCCAACATTTTGATACCCATATCTTTGACTTTCCAAAGTATGGATGATTGCCAATAATCTCCACCTTGAAGATTTGATTAGGATAATCTTATCTTCACACAATTCTTTCTGCCTTTATCAACAATACTTGATAGTGCCTTCTTCAACTGTAAACTTGCAGGATATTGATCAAGTTCAAACAATGTTCGAACTTCGCTGTTGTTACCACCTTGGTCATCATATCTGCGGGATTATCTGTAGTCTTAATCTTCTGAAGATGAATTTTCCCCTCATCAATAATTTCCTGCACAAAATGGAATCGTACGTCGATACGCTTTGTACGTGCATGATAGACTTGATTCTTTGCTAAACGAATAGCACTTTGACTATCACAATACACGTTAATATGCTCCTGAACCAACCCCAAGGTTTTAACCATACCTTGTAACCAAATAGCTTCCTTTACAGCCTCTGTTATTCGACTTCTGTGGTTGACAATGCAACTGTAGAATGCAGTGTAGACTTCCAACTTATTGGTCCTCCAGCAAGTGTAAACACATAACCGGTGGTTGATCTTTGTTTGTCCAAATCACCGGCATAGTCAGAATCAACGTACCTGATAACACCTTTACCAAGTGTAGTATCCTGCTTTAACAGTAATCCAACATCCTTGGTCTTCTGAATATATCGTAGAATCCATTTCACAGCTTGCCAATGTCTTTTTCCAGGATTATGCATATACCTGCTCACTATACTAACTACCTGTGAAATGTCGGGTCTTGTACACACCATTGCATACATAAAGCTACCTACTACATTAGAATACGGAACTTGTAACATGTATTCTTGTTCTGTATTCGTCGAATGAGATGGTTGTGCAGAAAGCTTGAAATGAGAAGCCAACGGGGTACTTACAGGTTTTGTCTGCTTATTCATGCCAAATTGCTGCAGTACATTCTTCAAATATTGCTTCTAAAACAAGCTAACTCTGCCACGAGCTCTATCTCTACATATTTTCATGCCAAGAATCTTCTTAGCTTCACCTATATCTTTCATCTCAAACTCAAGGTTGAGTTGAGTCTTCAATCTCTCAATTTACTCTTCGATGCTATCAACATATCATCAACATATAAGAGCAAGTATATGAAAATTCCTTCTTGTAGCTTCTGAAAATACACGCAATGATCAAATTTACTTCTTGTGTACCTTTGCCCTTTCATGAACTGATCAAATCGCTTGTACCACTGCCTCAGAGATTATTTCAATCCATAAAGCGACTTTGTCAGTTTGCAAACCCAATTTTCTTTAACAGCAACCTTAAATCCATTTGACTGAGTCATATAGATTTCCTCTTCCAAATCACCGTGTAAAAACGCAGTATTCACATCGAGCTGAACTAGTTCAAGATCATATTGCACAACCAAGGCTAGCAAAATCCGAATAGAAGAATGCTTCACAACTGGAGAAAACACTTCATTGTAGTCTATTCCTTTTTTCTGAGCGTAACCCTTTGCTACCAATCTAGCCTTGTATCAAATTTCATTTTTACCAGGAAATCCTTCCTTATTTGCATATACCCATTTGCATCCAATTGTCTTCTTTCCTTTGGGCAGTGTCACCAACTCCCAAGTCCTATTTTTATGAAGAGACTGCATTTCTTCATTCATAGCTTGCTTCCATTTTACACCATCAGGGTTACTTCTTGCTTCTGTGTAAGTAGAAGGAACATCATCATATGCAATTGGAAGTGCATATGCCACCATATCATCAAAGCGAGCAGGCATATGAATCTCTCTTCTTGGCCTCCTATATGTAATTGAATCTTGTTGCTGTAGAAGTTCTTGGGTCGAAACTTCTTCATCATTTATTCCTTCAATATTAGCTGGATCATCATTAACCTTTTCAAGCTCCACATGCTGCAAAGTACTACTGGTTTTGTCATCCTTTTTTGAATCCTTTTTCTTCTTCATGGTTGATTCATCAAAAGTCACATCTTTACTGAAAATAATCTTCCTTGTATCAGGACACCAGAGACGAATCCTTTTACTCCACCAGTTATACCTACGAATAATGCTTTCTTTGCTCTTGGGTCTAACTCAGATTCTTTTCCATCATAATATGCAGTGGAACCAAAAACATTTAAAGAATCATAATCAGTAGCAGGTTTACCAGTCCACATCTCCATAGGATTTTTTCCATTTATTGCAGCTGATGGCAACCGGTTAATTAAATGGCACGCATATGTAACTGCCTCAGCCCAAAATTTCTTACCCAATCCAGCATTGGACAACATACATCGAACTTTCTCCAGTATAGTCTGATTCATACATTCTACCACCCCATTCTACTGTGGTGTATCCCGAACAGTGAAGTGTCGCACAATGCCCTCATCTTGACATACTTGTAGAAATGGATCATTCATGTACTCAGTACCATTGTCTGATCGAAGTCGTTTGACCTTTCGACCAGTCTGAGTCTCCACCATCTTCTTCCATTTTAGAAACGCATCCAAAACTTTACTTTTTCTTTTCATTAGATACACCCATACTTTTCTTGAATAATCATCAACAAAAGTAACAAAATAGTACATACCTCCCAAAGAAGCCACTTTGGTAGGTCCCCACACATCACTGTGAACGTAGTCCAGAATTCCTTTCATATTGTGAATTGCTGAACCAAATTTTATCCTCGTCTGCTTGCCCAGAACACAATGTTCACAGAATTCCAATTTTTAAGAATTTGTGATCGTTGGTATCGATAGTCTTAATATTTATATAATGAATGATCTAGCCTAGAAACTAACTATCACCACGATTGAGGCAAGTGCACCTACCGAATAGTAGTATAGCTTAGTGGCAAGACCGGATTATTGAACCCAAAGGAACCAAAAGTACTAATACTGACTTTCTTTTTATTATTTAGCCTAAAAATTAAGGGAATTGTTATTTATTCTAAAATTAACTAACTACTAAGCTAAAGACGCTAAGACGAAGAGAATGAATTGGGGAAATACTTGTGGGAAAAACCAATTGATTAAGACAATACCATAGGAGGAATCCACCTAGACTTCACTTGTTATTTAACTCTGAACCAGACGATTTATTCACTTGACTTGATCCGTAGGATTCCCTAATTTATATTAATACCTCTCTCGAGGCTACTAACGTCTAACCCTAGGTTGATTAATTGAAATCTCTTTCTAATTAAAACCTCTAAGGTTGCATTAACTCGATCTATGGACTCCCATATTAGGTTTGACCCTAATCCGGCAGATTTTCGTCATCCTATCTCTAGGGTTGCGATCAACTCCGCTTAACTATGCTAGATCTACTCTTAGGTAGGGTCTATTCCTCCTCTACCTAAGCACATCAATACTTGAATCAATATCCTAAAATATCAAAACAAGAATTAAGAACACATAATTAAGAAAAAATTAAGTATTTATCATATAATTCAGAAAACAATAACAAGATTCGTCTTAGGTTTCATCCCTCTCAAGTATCTGAGGGGTTTAGTTCATAATCATAAAATAATACATCTCAGAAGAAAATATAAAACAAAACATAAGAAAAACCTAAAACCCCCTGAAGGAATTGAAGGAGAGATCCTCCGTCTTGAGTATGATCTCGGCTTCTTGAGATGACTCAACTGGCTTTCTTCGAGTAAATCCCACAATTCTGACCTCTCTGGCTCGGCTCCCTGGCCTAGCTGGACGCCCCTTGACCAAAAGCTTCTGTCGACCCCCCTTTAGGTTGGCCTTTAGGGTGTTTATATAGGCTTTTGGAATGTCTTTCTTTGCCTCTAAGTACCCTATTCCGAGTTAAATTCCTCTTTGTCACGGTAGGGACACGCCCGTGCAACACGCTCGTGTGAATCGAATTCAGGCCGTGTGGCTTGGGCCCTGGCCGTGTTGATTTCCTACTTTGGCCTATTTCCTCCATTTTTGGCCCGTTTCTCGTTCTTTTCATCCTCTGGTGCTTTCCTAAGTATAAAACATAAAATTAAAGGATTAGAAGCACCAAATTCCACAATTCAGGGAATAAATCATCCAAAAGTATGCTAAATATGGGATTAAAATATGAACATATTACGGTTTATCAAATACCCCAACACTTAAGCTTTTGCTTGTCCTCAAGCAAAATTCTCAACTTACAATTAATAACTAACTTTCCTCCGTTTATGATTCTCATTAACAATGTCTCATCATAATTCATAGATAATTCATTCATGGATAATTCAACTCAAAGAGTCCTAAAGATTTAAACAATCTAAGTCATACATTTTTGTAGCATGAAATCATAGGTGTTTCCCCTCATCTGAATAACTACCTCTAATTCAAAATCGACAAGGGTTGACATCCTCACTAAATATTCACTCAAATCACTCGAAGTGTTTAATGTTCAGGATAAAGCACTCGTAAGTCAAACATGAAAAGTTAATCCCATAGGTTTGCATAAAAATCAAATCTCCACTATTATAATATGAGATGATACACAAATCAAAAGGTCTTTAAAAAGGGTTGTAACAGGGCTTGGGTTAAAGGTGTGGATAAAGGCTGAATTAGATGGTTAGAATCGAGATTGACTTGACAAATTACCTAACTAGAAACAACGAATTGATAATGATTAATTACAGCAATTGAAAACTTGTAATACTAATAGTACGAGCTTCTTTTAAAGATGTGAATTTAACTGTTTTAAGCTCACATAACATAGAACTAATGATGAATAGATTTTCTAACGTTTTTGTTAAGAACAAATCAAGTAATAGGAAAGAACTTTAACAACTGAAATATAGAACATAGTTAGGCAACTACTCAAAATCAAATCTCGACAAAAAGGGAGTAAATGAATGGTGATAACAAATACAGGATGGGTTTTGGGTTAATATTAATGGGTGAGTCAATAAAAGGGTTGTTAGGATTAAAGGGGTTCAGTAGGGTTAATTGTGAGGGTAGGCTTTTAGTGGAGTAAGTGGGTTAAAACTTAAGTGCCTTTATCATCTCTGTATATCAAATCAAAGGTGTGGTCTCGACATGTATAATTGAAGTAAGTTCTAGAATAACAAATCAATGTTGACACACTCATAATCAATAAAATGAGCAAGAAAAATAATATGCTCTAAAAGGCTCAAAATCTCACAAAAAATTATGGGTTTTTGATGTCAACCTCGCAAATTTCAAACTTCAAGGTAATAATTAAATTTAGGTCAACAACCTAGCAAATTTTTAATTCTAAAAAAAATAGACTTATCATGCTTGATTCTTTACTATCTTAAAGTTTAAATCATCAATGTACAATTAACTATGACTTAATCCAAAACATATCAATAAAAATCATAAATCAAAGGAAATTTCATTTTAATCGTAATATGAATAAATTACTTAAGAACAAGACATAATTCAGGGATTTGAGAATAATGCAAAAAGTTAGGCACTTTTAAGATTCACCCCCCACACTTAAGATTTACATTGCCCTCAATGTACAAAGATAGATAATAATCATATAGTAAGAAAATCAAAAGAGAGGGAGAGAAGTGAAACTTCCTAAATTTTGGATGGAATCCTTGGAGGATGATTAATGATGATGACTTAGGTATAGGTGAATGTGGTGGTGAATACTCCGATGATGTGTTCGTTGTTGGAGTGGCAAATTGAACCTATTTAAACTGCGAAGTCATCAGTTAAATGTTCAGGGAGTACTGTTTAATGGATGTTGTTAGAGATACTCGAGATTTAGACAGCCAGTGATAAAAGAAATTAAACTGTAGTAATAAAAGTTTTAAACAAGAAAGGGAAAAAGTTTTAATTAAGAACGAAAATAGACTAAAAATAAAAATGAAAAAAAAATTAAAAATAAAAAAATAAAGAAAATAAAAGGACTCAAGGGTCCTCGTCATCGGCTGGGTCGCGAGGTGGGGGCGGCGATGAAATGTGCAAGTGTTGACATATCTGGTGGAGGGTGGTGCCGAGATGGTCGAAGCGCTGGAAACATTGCTGCTCAAATCGTGTTAGGTGCTCAGATATGTCTGCCAGAGAATCTGCCGCATGAACTGGACGATGGCTCGGTGGTGGTGCCTCGTGTGGTGGGGGAACATCATCAGTAATGTTCTCAGGATCCTCCTCCTCGGTGGTGTGAGCTAGACGGTACTGGGGAGGATGCGTCCCACGGTGACACTTGATCATCCTCATGTGTAACATAGTCTGGATGCCCTACGGGGTAATCTGTCCTATCAGGGTAAGTGAGGAAGTTTGAACGGCTGTGTTAAGGAGTTCGAAGTGTCGAGTGGGGCGCGTGATGCATGGACCCATAGAGATGACCCCTCTCCTATGTTGCTCCGTCTGATGTTGGATGGTGCGAGCTATGAAATAGGCGAGGTCAAACACATGCCCGTTCGCCATGCACCAAAAGAAGTAGGTGTCGTGAGTGTTTATGACGCCGGTGCTCTCTCTTCTCCCTGCCGCTGTATGAGCTAGGATAGTGTGTGTATGTACCTCGGGGGTGGACGAGAGTCGCGCTTGGAGCGACTAGGGTCATATGTGGCCGAGACGTAGACTAGGTCTTTCCAACAGTCAATCGGAGATTTATGGATGTGGCGGTGAAAATTTTTGAACTCGTCATCTTCCATAAATTCATCAGTGTAAAGTCCGAAAGCAGCTCCGAACTATGGGACACTCCTCTCACGGACTAGACCTTCGAGGCGGAATTGGATAGTGCCAGAGTCGTCGAAGTTAGTCATCATTGTCTAGAGGTGGAAAGTAGAGCAGAGTTCCAGAGTGAGCTCTAAGTATGTGGGCTCGATGATGTCGAAAAATTGCCCCCACGGGTCTGTGAATAATAAGGCCCAAACCTCATCTGCTAGCTGGACCTGCTCCAGGGCGGTCCAATCGATACACCTTCCTACGCCGAGAGGTCTTGCACGTAGTATCTGATAAAGATCCTCCTGAGTTCCCGGAGGAAACCGTAAGAATAGGTGTCGTATTTCGGCGGAGGCGCTCGAGGAGGTCCCGCCGGGTCCCTTTTGTTTTTTGGATGTGGGGACGGTAATTTTCTTACCTCGGGAGGACGACATTATGTTCCTGCAAGATAGATTGAATAGTATTATCCTATATCTTGCCTTAAGAATGATAGCACGTATGAATGAAAAATTAGTGTCTCATGATAATAAAAATGAGGATCTTTCCTAAGTATTCTCCTAATACTAGGTGTTCAAGAATCAGAGTAATATTATCTATAACACTTAAGTAAATATCAATATCAAAGATAATAATAAAAAATGAATACTAAAAATTTAAAGGAGTAAATCTAAGGTCTAAAAGAGAATAAACATAGATTATATAACGTTAGTAACAAAGTATAGAGGAGGGAAGTAAAGTAAACCAACGGAGCATGGGAACGGCGCACGGTCGTGGCAGGGTTTGCGGACGTGCCAATTTTTGCACGGGCGTGGTCTGCGTGTGGAAATAAGTGGAAAATGGGAAAAAGAGGGAGGAAAGATGGGAAAAAGGGAAGTTTTGGGGTGGGTGTCGACGGTGATGGCCAGCCTGAGTAGGGAGTGGGTAAAACGACTAGGGATTTAGGGAAAAAAAATTTTGGGGAGAAGATGAATAGTGGGTTGGTTTAAATAGGAAATAGGGCACACGGTCAGGGGCCACGCCCGTGTTTCATTTATTTAGGCCATGTGTTTCGAGAATTTTAAATTTAGGCGCGTCTGAGTTGTGTCCCACGCCCGTGTTACCTGGGCGTGTTGGGTCACACGGTCATTTTGCACGGCCGTGTAATGTCTCGTTCGCTTCTCCCACGCCCGTGTCAAGGGTCCTACGCCCGTGTTTGTGAGTTAGTGTTGTTCATGGCCTTAGAGCAAAGGCGTGTTTAACGCCCATGTCCTTTACTCAGTGTTGGCCACGGTTTAGCTGCACGAGCGTGTCACACGCCCGTGTCCCTTAGTCAGTTTCGACCACGGCCGCGTCGCACGGTCGTGTCGTTTAGTCGAAGCCCGTGGTTTGGGGAAAATTTTGTCCTGTTTCTACACCATCTTTGCCACGCCCATGTACCTGTTCGTGGTGTCCACAAGGCCACGGCCACGCCCGTGTGCAAGGTCGTGTGGTAGGGAAACCTGCGCTTTACTGAATCAGTTAGTTTGTAGGTAGGTGCTAGAAATAAAAATATAACATTAGTGAAGTTAGTGCTCGGGTTGCCTCCCGAGAAGCGCTCGTTTTAAAGTCTTAAGCTAGACTTACCCTGTTTTCATTTCTAAATGAAGGTTCACGGAGCCGAAGCTCCTCTCTCATATCCCTAAAATCTTCACCATTATAAATTTTTAGTCGCTGACCATTTACCTTGAATGTGCCACGAGTTGGTTGAGTTACCTCGATTGTGCCGTAGGGAAAAATAGTTTTGATCACGAATGGACCTGACCATCTTGATTTCAGCTTTCCAGGAAACAATTTGAGTCTTGAATTGTATAGCAGGACTAAGTCTCCTACTTCAAATTGCTTTGATTGCTTTAAACGAGCATCATGGCGTCGCTTTGTTGCCTCCTTATATAGTCGTGAGTTCTCGTAGGCATTAGCTCGCCATTCATCTAGCTCGTTCAACTGCATCATCCTCTTCTCACCCGCAGCTTTAAGATCGTAATTTAAGAATTTTATATCCCAAAAAGCTTTGTGCTCCAACTCGAACGGTAGATGACAACTTTTTCCGTAGACAAGTTTGTATGGGGATGTTCCTATGGGGGTTTTAAACGCTGTTCTATAGGCCCATAAAGCATCGTCTACTTTTAATGCCCAATCTTTCCTGTTTGATTCTACTGTTTTCTCTAGAATACGCTTAAGTTCTCGATTTGCTACTTCCACTTGTCCACTGGTTTGAGGATGATAAGGGGTAGCTGTCCTGTGGTGTACTCCATATTTTCTTAAGACTTTATTAAATTGAGTATTACAAAAGTGAGTACCCCTATCACTAATAATTGCTCTGGGTGTTCCGAATCGAGAGAAGAGTTTCTTAAGAAACCTTACTACTACCCTAGCATCGTTAGTAGGTAAAGCTTGAGCTTCCACCCATTTTGACATGTAATCTACTGCTACTAAGATGTATTTATTTCCAAATGAACTAGGAAATGGACCCATAAAATCAATACCCCATACATCGAATATTTCACATGACAGCATATACGTTTGAGGCATCTCATCGCGTTTAGAGATATTACCTGTTCTTTGGCATTTATCACATGAAGCAACATACCTGTTGGCATCTTTAAACAGAGTTGGCCAATAAAAACCTGATTCAAGCATTTTTATCTTTGTCTTAATCCATTGTAATGTCCTCCTAAAGGTCCCTGAGTGGCAATGTTCTAGGATTTTTCTTACTTCTGCCTTTATAACACATCTCCGAATTACTTGATCTGCACATATACGGAAAAGAAAGGGGTCCTCCCAAAAATAGTTTTTCGCATCGGCAAAGAATCGCTTCTTTTGATGATGTGTTAACCTTTTTGGTAGGATGTTAGCAGCTAAATAATTCGCAATATCTATAAACCAAGGTACCTCTGAGTCGGTTATAGAAAAGAGTTGTTCTTCAGGAAACGAGTTGTTTATCTCACTCTCATCGAGTTCTTTGATATGCGCATTTTCAAGCCTAGAAAGATGATCTGCTGCAAGATTTTCAGCTCCTTTCTTATCCTGAATTTCCAAATCAAATTCCTGTAAGAGTAAAATCCATCTTATGAGTCGAGGTTTTGCATCGAATTTAGCCAAAAGATAACGAAGAGCTGAATGGTCAGTGTAAACGACAACTTTAGATAGTATCAAATATTGTCTAAATTTATCAAATGCAAAAACCACAAACTAGCAATTCTTTTCGTGGTGGTGTAATTCTCTTGTGCGTAGTTAATGTCTTGCTAACGTAATAGATCGGCTGAAAGTGCTTGTCTCTTCGCTGTCCCAAAACTGCATCTACTGCAAAATCACTCGCATCACATATTAGTTCAAAGGGTAAATTCCAATCAGGTGCAATTATAATTGGAGCATTTATTAATTTATCTTTGAGGATATTAAATGCATCTAAACATTCCTGATCAAAATTGAAAGGTACATCTTTTTCTAGTAATTTCGTTAAAGGCTTAGCTATTTTAGAAAAATCTTTAATGAATCTTCTATAAAATCCAGCATGTCCTAAAAAGCTTCTAATAGCCTTAACTGAACTAGGAGGAGGTAATTTTTCTATGGTTTCAACCTTTGCTTTATCTACCTCAATCCCTTTAATAGAAATTTTATGTCCTAACACAATCCCCTCTCGAACCATAAAGTGACATTTCTCCCAATTTAACACAAGGTTCGTTTCCTCATATCTCATTAGAACTTGTTTTAAATTTTTAAGGCAAAGATGGAAAGAATTACCGAATACCGAAAATTTGTCCATAAATACCTCCGTAATGTCTTCCACAAGTTCGTCAAAGCTTGCCAGCATGCAGCGTTGAAAAGTAGCAGGAGCATTACATAATCCAAAAGGCATTCTACGATAAGCAAATGTACCGTATGGACATGTAAATGTTGTCTTTTCTTGATCCTCAGGGGCTATTGGGATTTGGAAGTAGCCGGAGAGTCCATCCAGGAAGCAGTAGTACAAATGCCCAGATAATCTTTCTAACATCTGATCAAAAAAGGGCAAAGGGAAGTGATCTTTTCTGGTGGCGTCGTTCAACTTTCTATAGTTAATGCAGACTCTCCAACCTGTTACTGTTCTTGTAGGAATCAATTCATTCTTTTCGTTGGCTACAATAGTCATGCCTCCTTTCTTTGGAACAACCTGCACAGGACTTACCCAAGTACTGTCAGAAATAGGATAAATTATTCCAGCATCTAGAAGTTTAATTACCTTATCTTTAACAACTTCTTTCACGTTGGGATTCAATCGTCTTTGAGGTTGCACTCATGGTTTATATTCATCCTCCATTAAAATTTTGTGGGTACAAAATGATGGGCTTATTCCTTTAATGTCGAAATTTTCCAAGCTATGGCTCTTTTATGTTCCTTTAGTACTGTAGCAACTCGTCCTTCTCTTTGGGTTCCATTACGAAGAGATAATTACTGTAGAGTAGAATTATCCCCAGAAATGCATATTCTAAGTGATCCGCAACTTGTTTTAATTCCAATTTCGGTGGCTCATCAATAGAGGGTTTTTGTTTTAGTTCGTCGTTGATTTCAATACCCTATTCTTTCTTTTGTCTAAAGGTAGATGTATTCAACTCACCGGTATCATCATCTTCCCCCTCACTTTGGGTAAGATACAGTTCCATCGTGTCGTCATGGATGATTTCCTGCAAAGAATCTTTAATAAAATGAGCAATGGCATCAATAAAATAACAGGAATCATCTTGTTCTCTGGAATACTGCATAGCATCGTAAATTTGAAAAATAATTTCCTCGTCGCCTACCCTTAGCGCAAGTTTACCATCACCTACATCAATAACAGCCCTAGCAGTAGCTAAAAAGGGGCGTCCCAAAATTAAAGGTACTTCAATGTCTTCATCCATGTCAAGCACAACAAAATCAACAGGAAATATAAATTTATCCACTTTTACCACAATATCTTCAATAACTCCCCTAGGATATTTAATAGATCTGGCAGCTAATTGAATATTCATCCTAGTGGGTTTTGGTTCCCCAAGACCAAGTTGCTTAAAAATTTTATAAGGCATTAAATTAATACTGGCGCCTAGATCAGCTAATGCTTTCTTAATATTTAAACTACCAATTAAACAGGGAATAGTGAAACTTCCTGGATCTTTTAATTTGGTTGGTAACTTGTTTTGGAGGATAGCTGAACATTCTTCATTGAGTTCCACTGTTGATATCTCTTTAAACTTCCTTTTATTTGTTAGGAGCTCTTTTAGGAATTTTGTGTATGTCGGCATCTGCGAAATAGCTTCAACAAAAGGTAAGTTAATATTTAATTGTTTAAAAAGTTCAAGAAATTTACCGTATTGTGCATCTAATCGGTCTTTCTTCAACTTTGTCGGATATGGGATTGGTGGTTTACATTTTTCACGAACCGGTGTTGCATTCTCAACTTCCTCATCTTTTGCCTTATCAGTTTCGTTTGGTATCTTTTTCTTTGTTTCAACTAACTCCTTTCCACTTCTTAGTGTAATTGCCTGTACCTGCTCTTTTTCCTTCGGTAAACTTTCTGGTTGCCTTTCAGAAATTAACTTAGTTAGTTGTCCAATTTGATCCTTAAGCTCTTGAATCGATACTTGTTGATTGTTCAATATCGTTCGGTATTTTGGAAACGGGTTTCTGACACTTCTATAAATTTTGTCAGTATCTCTTCAAGGTTTGGATCCTTTTCTTATGGGTAGAATTGTTGTCTTTGGTTTTTTTGACTACCCCACGAGAAATGGGGGTGGTTCCTCCAACTTGGATTATAAGTATAGCTATAAGGGTTATTTTGAGGTCTGGAATTATTACCCATATAGTGAACTTCCTCGTTTTCAGCGCTCGAGTTGTAAGGTGGGTATTCTGTGTTGTTCATCCCTCCTCCATTCATATCGCACTGCATAACTGGATGTATCTGCAAAGAATGACATAAACCATCAATATTTTTATTTAAAAGTTCTACCTGATTTGATAGCATGGTTACTGCGTCGAGGTTGAAAACTCCGGCTGCTTTTGTTAGTTTTGTCCTTGTAACTTGCCACTGATAGTTATTCAGTGACATCTCTTCTATAAACTCGTAGGCCGCCTCAGGTGTTTTGTTATTCAAGGTTCCGCCGGCGGCTGAATCAATCAAGTGCCTGTTTGAAGGGTTTACACCATTATAAAAGGTTTGGACTTGTAGCCACAAGGGTAATCCATGGTGTGGGCACCTTCTCAATAGATCTTTGTATCTCTCCCATGCATCATAAAGTGTCTGTAAATCCATCTGCACAAAAGAAGAGATATCATTCCTTAACTTAGCCGTTTTAGCCGGCGGAAAATATTTTAATAAAAATTTCTCGGTCATTTGATCCCATGTAGTGATTGACCATCGTGGAAGATAATTCAACCACTGTTTGGCTTTATTCCTCAAAGAAAAGGGAAATAACTGAAGACGAATGGCATCATCAGAAATGCCATTTATTTTGAAGGTATCACAGAGTTCAAGAAAATTTGCTAAGTGTGTGTTAGGATCCTCATCCTGCAAACCATCAAACTGAACAAACTGTTGTATCATCTGTATAGTGTTAGGTTTATATTCGAAATTATTTGCAGCAATAGTGGGTCTAACAATACTTGATTCAGTTCCTGTTAAATTAGGTTTAGCATAATCATACATAGTTCGAGAAGCAAGATTTTCGGCCACCTCTGGAGGTAGCGGATTATTCTCAGCCATCTCTTCGGTAGTATTGTTCTCGTCTTCTTGCTCTTCTTCTATGTAAGTTAAGCTTCGCCTTATTTCTCTACGATTTTTGCAGACGATACCTTCAATATCACTGTCGTAAATTAAGGGTCCTGTCGGGTTCCTTCTATTCATAAACTAGGGGTACCTGCAAGGAAAAAATAAAAGAAAGAATATTAGCAATGTTAAAAACAAAATAAAAGTAAATTGCAAAAATAAAAATGGCTAAAGTAATAAAAATTGAGCATTCTTAATATTTTAGTTCCCCGGCAACGGCGCCAAAAACTTGATCGTTGGTATTAATAGTCTTAATATTTATATAATGAATGATCTAGCCTAGAAACTAACTATCACCACGATTGAGGCAAGTGCACCTATCGAACAGTAGTATAGCTTAGTGGCAAGACCGGATTGTCGAACCCAAAGGAACCAAAAGTACTAATACTGACTTTCTTTTTATTATTTAGCCTAAGAATTAAGGGAATTGTTATTTATTCTAAAATTAACTAACTACTAAGCTAAAGACGCTAAGACGAAGAGAATGAATTGAGGAAATACTTGTGGGAAAAACCAATTGATTAAGAAAATACCCAAGGAGGAATCCACCTAGACTTCACTTGTTATTTAACTCTGAACCAGACGATTTATTCACTTGACTTGATCCGTAGATTCCCTAATTTATATTAATACCTCTCTCGAGGCTACTAACGTCTAACCCTAGGTTGATTAATTGAAATCTCTTTCTAATTAAAACCCCTAAGGTTGCATTAACTCGATCTATGGACTCCCATATTAGGTTTGACCCTAATCTGGTAGATTTTCGTCATCCTATCTCTAGGGTTGCGATCAACTCCGCTTAACTATGCTAGATCTACTCTTAGGCAGGGTCTATTCCTCCTTTGCCTAAGCACATCAATACTTGAATCAATATCCTGAAATATCAAAACAAGAATTAAGAACACATAATTAAGAACAAATCAAGTATTTATCATATAGTTCAGAAAACAATAACAAGATTCGTCTTAGGTTTCATCCTCCTCAGGTATCTGAGGGGTTTAGTTCATAATCATAAAAGAATACATATCATAAGAAAATATAAAACAAAACATAAGAAAACCCTAAAACCCCCTGAAGGAATTGAAGGAGAGATCCTCCGTCTTGAGTATGATCTCGGCTTCTTGAGATGAATCAACTGGCTTTCTTCGAGTAAATCCCACAATTCTAACCGGTCTGGCTCGGCTCCTTGGCCTAGCTAGACGCCCCCTGACCAAAAGCTTCTGTCGAGCCCCCTTTAGGTTGGCCTTTAGGGTGTTTATATAGGCTTTTGGAATGTCTTTCTTTGCCTCTAAGTACCATATTCCGAGTGAAATTCCTCTTTGTCACGGTAGGGACACGCCCGTGTGAATCAAATTCAGGCTGTGGTCGAGCCTGCTAAAGGGGCACGGCCGTGTGGCTTGGGCCCGGGCCGTGTTGATTTCCTACTTTGGCCTATTTCCTCCGTTTTCGGCCCGTTTCTCGTTCTTTTCATCCTCCGGTGCTTTCCTAAGTATAAAACATAAAATTAAAGGATTAGAAGCACCAAATTTTACAATTTAGGGAATAAATTATCCAAAAGTATGCTAAATGTGGGATTAAAATATGAACATATTACGGTTTATCAATTTGTACCTTTCAACAAGCCTTGCTTCGCCAAATTCTGCAAAGCTTTTTCACCAGCATGTCCTAATCGCATATGCCATAACCTGGTAGCCTCTGAGTCTGCATCTTTCGCAGAAGCTGTTGATGTTGATCCAATAACTTTACTTCCATTTAAATAGTACAGGTTATTCCTTCTTGTGCCTTTCATCACCGTCAATACCCCAGCTACTACCTTTAGTAATCTATCTCTCAAAGTGATTGTGAGCCCTTTAGATTCTAGGACCCCTAATGAGATGAGATTTTTCTTCAAGCTAGGTACGTAGCGAACATCTGTCAAGACTTGGATTAAGCCGTCGTGATTCTTCAATTGGATTGTACCTACTCCCATTGTCTTGCAAGCGCTATCATTGCCCATAAAAACAACTCCACCTTCTAGTTCTTTAAGACTAGAAAACCAATCCTTATTAGGATACATATGGTAAGTACATCCCGAATCTAAAATCCACTCATCTGTATGACATGCCATTGCCATGCCAACCAAGCTAAAGTCTGACTCCTCATCATGCTCCGCTACACATGCATCAGAAATAGCCTTGCCCTTTTGTAACTTAGGACAATTCTTTTTCCAATGCCCTTTCTCACGACAAAAAGCACATTCATCTTTGGCAGGTCTCCCTTTGGACTTACTCCTTCTACTAGATTTGTTGCTGTGCGAACGGCCTCTTACTGTTAAGACTTCTGCAGTTGTATCTCTGTGATCTCTTTTATCCTTCTTTCGAATATCAGATCTATACAACGCACTACAGACTGCATCAAATGTGATCGTATCCTTCCCATGAAGCAATGTGGTGGTAAGATGATCATATTCTGATCATATTCATCAGGAAGAGAATTCAACAACAATAATGCCTTCTCTTCATCTTCAAATTTCTCATCCAAATTTAGCAAGTCTGCTAAAATTTTATTAAATGAGTTCACATGGTCATTCATCGACATACCGGGTGCATACGTGAATCAATAAAGTTTCTTTTTCATATAAAGCCTATTTTTAAGACTTTTCGTTAGAAAATTTTCTTCCAGTGTATCCCACAACTTCTTCGCTGATGTCTCCCTCATGATAGAATACTTCTGCTCTTTGGCCAAACATAGGTGGATTGTACCACACGCCTGTCTATTGGTCTTGGCCCACTCCTTGTCATCCATCTTGTCAGGTTTTTCTTCAAGGGCTATATCCAGCTCTTGCTGACATAAAGACATCCAAGATCTCACATTTCCATATACCAAAATTATTGGTACCATCAAATTTCTCTACTTTAAATTTTGCATTGGTCACAGTAGTCTTTGCTGATGACGATGCATTTGCCATTTTTCTCCTTAATCCCAACTATTGTATACGTGAACAGTACCGTCAACGTGAATAGTGTCGTGGATGAACAATACTGTATACGCAAATAGTATTGTAAACGGTCGTATTCCCCAAGTACGAATCTAGCGCTGATACCAATTGTTGTGCGGAAGCGTGTAAAAGAGTAAAATTATGGTACTGAAAAATCACACTAAGTTCAATTCCCAGGAAAGAGAGGTGGACCACAAGGATCGCTTAAGTACCAGGTCTTTCCTAGCTAGAATATCCCTATATCATAATTTAATAGCAAAATAAATCACTACAATCACACTTATAAAATATGCAAAATAATACAATAAAGAACACTAGAATTTTAACGAGGTTCAACAAATTTTGCCTACGTCCTCGGGCGCTACCAAATATATTTCACTCCAAAATACAAGTGAAGATTTACAAAGAGAGAGAACAATGCCTTAAGTAGAGAATGGCAAATGTGGGTTGATGAAAATGAGAAATAGTTAGGCCTATTTATAGTTGAGGTTCAAGGATCAACTTGCAAAGTCACTATACAATTAGGGACCAAAAAATTGCAATTATCTCATGCCAAATCTCAATCCCACTTTTGGTGCCTTAAATCTCAGATTTCTAGTGCCAACATTTTGATACCCATATCTTTAACTTTCCAAAGTATGGATGATTGCCAATATCACCAGACACTTTAGGTGGATGGCTTTGACACGAATTGAAAAAAAGAGTCTGGTAATTAGGTGTACCAAGAGATGTGGTTACACCAACTATTACACTAAGTGATACACCTATGAATAAAACAAGAAAGAATAAAAGCTTGAACACATGAAGTTGTTAACATAATTCGAACATAATCTACGTCCATCATCGCCCAAAAATGAATCCACTTTGTCATACAATTACAATAGAAGATTAAAGCCCAACTCCCTTTACAAATATGTTGTAGCCTCTCTATTGTTTCATCCAATGAACTCACCAAAAGCACACTCCCCTTTCCTACTAAAAGTACACAAGTAAAACTCTTAAAAGAGTAGAATAATACGTAAAAAATTCCTCATAAGAATGAAACAAATTGTGCACTTGTAGGTTCTTTAAAAAATACCCACGACAACCCTATCTATTTACGGAGCATTAAAAGCTTATCACCAAGAGGGTTATTTTCGGTCTTCAAGAATAAAACTTTACATGTTCAAATTATCAACAAGAATGCAATTTATCTTCAATAAGATTAACAAAATTGTTATGCATATTATCTTCTAATTTATCACTAAAAAATGCCTTGTATATTACTATATTATCTTCAATTTATTCATAATATGCCTTGCATTACCTTCAAGAAATATGTTTAGGAAATGTCGATTAAACCTTAATAATTACCTTCAAAGTATATCACATTAATTGATCAATTTATTGATTGCTAATCACGCCAAACCATTCATTATTAGAGGTGTACATGGGCCGGGCTCGGGCCGGGCCCAACTAAAAATCTATGCCCATTTTGTAGGCCCCGGCCCGGCCCGAAATATGAGCCTAAAAATTGCGCAAGCCTGGCCCGACATGGAATTGGTAAGCCCGAGCCGAGCCCGGCCCGGCCCGGCCCGTATTATTTTTTTATTTTATTAAATAAAAAATAAAAAAATAATGAATCAAATACATTTAAAGAAAATATATGCTTATTTTCTACTTTGAATCTCATAATGATACTATTCTACCATTTAATTTTCTACTTTACGAAAATAGATGCTTAATTTGTTTAGCTTAATTTATTAATAATTTTTTCATATTCTCAAAAATTCAATTTTAAAGAAATTAAATATGGAATAAAAATAAACACATGTTCTAAAGTTAAAATTTTATTAATAAAAAAATAAATAATAATACTAAAATATTTCGGGCCGGGCCGGGCCCGGGCCAAAAAAATCATACCCTAGGCCCGGCCTATTTTTTAAACGGGCATCATTTTTTGCCCAAGCCCATTTTTCGGGCGGGCCTTCGGGCCGGGCCGGGTAGCCCAGCCCATGTACACCTCTATTCATTATCGGCTAGGATAAATATCAAAATATTCTCTTATAAAATTAACTGCTTGTTGCTATGAATTATCACGAATTTCGTTACAAATTTATCTGTTAAATAAGAAGTATAATTGTGATATCAGATATTTCAATATTAATTTTGCATTATGATTTATTTTATAATAAAATTTATTTTATTTTTTCATTATTTTAGTCTTTAAACTTGTATTATTTATCAAATCACTTCAAAATAAATGGAAAAGTCAACATCTGTTAACTTTGCTAATATGACATCCACGTGGCAATCCGCATGTAAATAACATTAACAATTAATTAATTTTTAAAAAATTTGAAAATTTGAAAAATATTTTTATGATTTTAATTTTATAAATAAATTTATAACTTTTTTGAATTTTTAAAATTGAAAAAATTATTTAATTACTTATTTGAGAACCATGTGATAATTCATGTGTATGGTACATCAATAAAGTTAAAAGACGTTAACTTTTTCCTTCATTTTTTAGGTGATTTGACAAACAACGAAAATTCAAGAGTTAAAAAATCAAAAAATTAAATGAAAAACTAAAATAAATTTTTATATAAAATTGAAGGACCAAATAAATTATTAATTATAGCAGCATATATACTCTAAATGTTTAAAATGTTTGAACAATATGGAAGCACTGTATTTCAATATTTAGAAAGCAGATGATAATGATGTTAATTTTTGAGGCACTCAACCTTAATGTCATGTCAAAGTGAGTTAAAAAAATCATTAGAAAGAAAAAAAACCTTGCATGTACATTTTGACAATTTGTGGTTGTGGAAATGATCCCCCCCCAAACTGTTTTTTTTTTCTCCGAATAATAAAGTTTCTTTAATTATTTTTCTTCCATTTAAGTATATGAAGATATTTTATGTAATTAAACATTGAATAAGTAAAAGGTAAGCCCTCATTTTTGTTTTGTCCTATTGAATTTCAGTGTGTGTATATATATATATGTATGCATACATATATGACTAAATTAATACAAATTATTGCTTATAAGAAAGGATTAGTGATGCAACAATCATCCTTGACCGTACAACTAGTAATCTGATTATAATAAACTTCATAAAAATATGGGAATTAACCTAATTAAGTTGGTATACTCATGTCACATTCTTTACGAATCAATCAAGTTACCTATTTAGCTTATTTTCTAATTATAAGAACCTTTTTATTCCAAAATTATATTTTCCTTTTGTTTGTTCAATGCTTCTTCGTCAGCTAAATTACAACTTTAGAGCACATAATGTTAAGGTTGTATGTGGGGGGTTTGATTAAGTCAAAATACGTGGTTTGTATACCTTGAATTTAGGAGTTGGGTTGTTAGTGATTTGGTTAATATTTTTATTGATTTGTTTCATTATTTTCGAATATCTGTTAGTAGTGGCTCCTATTTTCTAGTTCATAGTTGTTTTCTTTTGCCTATATAAAGCTTTGATATGTGAATAATAAATCACAGCAGTTTCACAAGAACTTTGAGTTCATTTTCCCTCTATCTTTATTTTTTAATTCCTCTACATTCCAACAGTGGTACCTGAGTTGGGTTAAAAGTTTTTTGTTTTGTAGCAGTAACAAACAAAGTGATGGCCATCGACAACTTTGTTCAACCATCTATTCCTCGTTTTGATGGGCATTACGATCACTGGAGTATGTTTATGGAGAACTTTTTGAGGTCTAAGGAGTATTGGCAGGTTGTTTCTGAGAGAATTGAGGAACTAGCAACTGGCACAACAGTGACAGAGGCCTAGAAAAAAGAAATAGAAGGGCTGCGCTTGAAGGATTTAAAGGCGAAAAATTATATTTTCCTAGCTATTGATCATTCAATCTTGGCAACCATCCTCTGTAAAGACACGTCCAAGCATATTTGGGATTTCATGAAGAAAAAATTGCATGGTTCTAAAAGGGAAAAGAGGCAACAACTTCAAGCACTTCGTTCGGAATTTGAAACACTACGAATGAAATCAGGTGAGTCAGTAACTGATTATTTTTCACGTACAATGTCTATTGTCAAGAAGATACGAATACATGGTGACAAAACAAATGATGTTGCTCTCTTTGAGAAGATACTTCGCTCAATGTCCCAAAATTCAATTTTGTTGTTTGTTCCATTGAGGAAGTTCATGTCATTGAGGAACTTTCAATTGATGAGTTGCAAAGTTGCTTATTGATTCATGAGCTAAAAATTTGCCAGCAAGAGAAGGAGGAGCATGCATTGAAGGCTTCTACAGATAATCATTCTACAACACTAGCAGCAACATGAATCTCATTCCCAAAGGAGAGGAAGAGGATGTGGAGGCCATAACTCTACATCTTGTAGAACAAATTCAGTAGACAAGTTTGATGTTGAGTGTTTTCGATGTGATAGGTATGGTCATTATCAATCAGAATGTCGAGTTAATTTGAATAATGAAAATGGAAAAAGAACTAATTTTACACAAAATGAAGAAGAAGTTTCTTTACAGATGGTTTGTCATGTTAAAGAAGAAACGTAGAAAAATCTATGGTACTTAGACACAGGTTGCAACAACTATATGAGTGGTGACAAGTTTGTGTTTTCAGTTTAATCCTTTCGTGACAATGTGAAGTTTGGTGATAATTCAATAGTCTCTATGATGGGAAAAGAAGAGCTAATAATTCAAGCCAAGAATAATGTTGTTCAGACCATATCTAATGTTATCTTTATTCCAGAGGACAAATTTGTTGAGTATTGGCCAACTGCAAGAAAAGGGATATGAAATTTCCATTAAAGATGGAGTTTGCAAAATTCAAGATGGTAAATTGGGGTTGATTTCCCAAGTTGATATAACACCTAACATGATGTTTCCATTGTACCTCCACACTATCACCAGCTCATACTTCTCTGTAAGGTTGAAAGATGAAAGTTGGCTTTGGCATTTTCAATATGGGATTTAAAATTTGGAGGTTTAAAAATATTGCAGCAAAAGGATATGGTAATAGGCCTCCCACAAATCCAGATTCCTTCTCAAGTATGTGAAGAATGTGTCATCGATAAATACTATCGGGAACCGTTTCAAAAAGGAAAATCATGGAGAGCGAGGAAGGCATTGGAACTCGTGCATTCAAACTTGTATGGACCCATCAATCCGATGTCAAATAGAGGTAAATGATATTTTATATCGTTCATTGATGATTTCAGTAGAAAAAATTGGGTTTATTATTTACATGAAAAATTTGAAGCTCTCACAGCTTTTAAAAGTTTCAAAGCTCTAGTTGAAAAAAAAGCAAGTACTCCAATAAAAGTGTTGCTTAGTGATCGTAGTGGAGAATACAATTCGGATGAGTTTGTTGATTTTTTTGATGAGTAAAGAATAAAGAAGAAATTAAATACAATGTACACGCCTCAAAAAATGGCATTTGCGAAAGGAAGAATTGCACAATTCTGAACATGGTACGAAGTTTTTTGACGAGTGGAGTTCCAAAAGCTTTTTTGCATGAAGCTGTCAATTGGAGCGTTCATGTTTTAAATAAAAGTCCCACCGTAGCTGTTCAAAATATCAAACCATAAGAAGCTTGGAGTGAACATAAACCAGTTGTAGATTACTTCAAAATTTTTAGATGTGTTGCCTATGCCCATGTTCCAGATCAAAAGAGGAAAAAGCTTGATGACAAAAGAGAAAAATGCATTTTCCTTAGTGTTAGTGAGTAATCAAAAGTGTACAAATTGTATAATCCTATTACCAAAAAAATTGTTATTAGCTGTGAGGTGGTGTTTGATGAGGATCAATTTTGGAATTGGGATGTAGGAAAAGGTGAAAAACAAATACAAGCTGACTTTGACGGTGAAAATGAAGATGAAAGGCAGCAACCAATAGAGCGAGTGCAAAATGAGCAACAAGTAGCTGAACCGGCAAATGAACATCCTCGACATAATAAGAGGAGACCTGCATGGGTGGAGAATTTTGTGGTAGAGGGAATTAATGAAGAGGAAGTCACTCATTTTGCTCTTTTTTCAAATTGTGATCATGTAGCTTTTGAAAAAGCTGTTAAAAAGTCCAAATGGAGAAAGGAAATGGGTGAAAAAATTGCAGCCATTGAACGCAACAACACTTGGAAGTTGACTGATCTTCCAAAAAGGCACAAAACTATTAGTGTGAAGTGGGTTTACAAGATAAAATTAAACGAAAATGGCGAGGTTGACAAATACAAGGCGCTCTTAGTAGCTAAGAGCTATAAGCATGAATTTGGGGTTGATTACAAAGAGGTTTTTGCTCCTGTTGCTCGTCATGATACAATCAGATTAATGATTGCTCTTGCAACTCAAAATTCATGGCTTATTTTTCAATTAGATGTGAAATCGGCGTTTATACATGGTGATTTGAAAGAACAAGTATTTGTTGATCAACCTCCTGGATATGTGAAGCATGGAAATGATAACAAAGTGTACATGCTAAAAAAACATTGTACGAATTGAAACAAGCCCCAAGGGCTTGGTATAGTCGCATCAAAGCTTACTTTCTAAAAGAAGGCTTTTAAAAGTGTCCATATGAGCATACACTTTTTACCAAGGTTGGTGAAGGAGGTAAGATGATTATTATTTGCCTGTATGTGGATGATCTTATTTTCACTGGGAGTGATGTTGTCATGTTTGGCAAATTTAAGAAATCCATGATTGTTGAGTTTGATATGACTAATCTTGGCATGTTACATTGTTTTTTGGGCATTGAAGTGATACAATCTGCTATTAGAATTTTTATTTCTAAAAAAAAAAATATGTGCAAGAAATTTTGGACAGGTTTGGTATGAAGAATTGCAATTTTGTTGGCACACACACTGAAGTTGGTCTAAAACTTGATCAAAATTCTTAAGTAAAGAAGATTAAAACACCTCTTACAAGAAAAATGGTGGGAAGCTTGATGTATCTGACAGTAACAAGACCAGACATTATGCATGCTGTAAGTCTCATTAGCAAGTTCATAGAGTGCCCAAAGGAGATTCATCTTTTAGCTGCAAAAAGAATATTTCGGTATTTGAAAGGTACTGCTAGTTACGGATTGTTCTAAAAAAAGGGTGAAAAGTCAGATTTGTTTAACTTCACAGATAGTGGTTATGCTGGTGATATTGATGATAGAAAGAGTATTTTGGGTTATGCTTTTATACTGGGTTCAAGGGTCGTTTCATGGTTTTCAAAGAAGTAACCTATTGTCACTTTGTCTACCACTGAAGCTGAGTTTGTAGCTGCTACAGCTTGTGTTAGCCAAGCTATTTGGTTGAGAAAAATTCTTGAAGAACTACACTTATAGCAGCAAGGAGCAACAATAATCTTCTGTGACAATAATTCAGCAATCAAACTTTCCAAAATCCGGTGTTACATGGAAGAAGCAAACATATAGATATAAAGTTTCATTATTTGAGGGACCTCACAAATAATGGAGTCATTGATTTGATTTATTGTAGGAGTGAGGACCAAGTTGCTAACATCTTCACCAAATCTTTAAATATAGCTAAATTTCAAAAGTTGAGGAAGTTATTTCGAATCTGCACTTTGGAAGATTTACTAGTTTGAAGCTGACATTTTTTTTAAATAAAAAATTTACAAATATTTGGTTTAAAGGAGGATTTTTAAGGTTGTATGTGAGGTTTGATTGAGTGTAACACCCCAAACCCGGCCTAGACGTTACGACCGGATCTGACATGTCACATCGAAGTGTCGTTTAAAAATCGGGCTTGTTGATAAAAGTTCGTTACTAAATTTTAAATCCCATTTAAAATTAATTGCTGTTGAAAAGTAGTGTTGTAAAATCAAATCATGTTGTCCAATTATAGGTCCTATCAATTGTTATAAGTTTATCAATCTGAAATAAAACCGCGGAAGCCTTCTCTAGTTGCAAACGTTAAGATTTGAAAAATGTGATTTCCTTTAGAAACAGTTATTGTTTTAAAAAAACTCGTGTTTCCTAGTCTAGCAGGTTGAAATAAAAAGAAAATACCAAATAAAAGTTAAAACCTCAAATGGCCTTATTACATAACTATTAACCCAATATAAAAAAATAAAATAACTAAGCCTAAGTTTAAATAATAACGAGCGTGTGGCCACCTCCGAGTCCCTCGCAGCTCCAAATCATCTAAGGCTGGGGATTACCTGTACAGTTAAAGGAAATGGTGAGTTACGAGAACTCAGTGTGTAATCCCCAATCATGCAGTAATAGTCTGGGCTTGAGCCCTATTCAGTAACAGATCAGTCTGGGCTTTAGCCCTATACAGTAGCAGTGTGGGCTGAGCCCAAATAGTCACAGAACAGAACAGTGATGCAATCCAACCAACACACCACCTGTACCAACCAACACACCATGTGGGGACTAAGTCGACCCACCCAGCCAACACACTAATATCGCAGCATAGCTGCTAATAGTAACGCAGCAACGCTGCTAATGATAGTAAACGTGGCCGAGCCACTAAAATCAGAATACGTGGCAAAGCCACTAAAACAGTAAAAACGTGGCAGAGCCACTAGTACAGTACTTCCTCCAAATCTGAATCCCAACCCAAATGCAGTATGTCGTGACATAAATAATACGTGTATGCAGTATGTCATAATCATAATCAGTCATATAAATATCATACACACATCACTCAAACTACCACTAGGGGTATAATGGTCATTTCGTCAGTTAGGGGTAAAATGGTAATTTTACCCCTCAAGGGTATTTCGGTAATCCTACCTTACGAGGGTATTTCGGTAATCCTACCCTTCGAGGGTATTTCTATAATTTTACCCTTTGAGGTTATTTTGGTAATTCTACCTTTCGAGGGTATTTCGGCATAGTTTACGACCTTTCCAAAGGTCTACCGTTATCTCGAACGACTCGAATAACTTATAGGGCCAAAATAGTGTAATTGGGCCCAAACGCTCGTGTTGCCATTTAAGCCCAATTCTAGTCACGGCTATGCGGACTACGCAGCCCAATCCATTATTTGTCACTATCGTGAATTTTACCCAGGTGGGGCCCTTGGGCCCAATGGGCTCACATGGCCCATCTCGGCCCAACGAGGCCCATTACGACCTAAGCCCACGATAACGTTCGTGGTGGCCTCTACAATCTATCGCCAACGCTTGTGGCTCGATTTGTGCCTTCGAGCGTTCGCACGCTCGTGAGCCCTCAGATGTCGAAGTTTCGGCTTTTCGGCCTTAGCCGATTCACAATTACGCAGGGGTGTGAATACACACCTTCATCCATCGTTTTTACAGAAAGAACATTGGGTGTACGATTACACACCTGTTATGGGTTGTAGTTTGAAGCACTTCTAAGATTAAGCACCTATGATACAACAACCCCATCAATTAGTCTCAAACCCTTGTTAATTGATCACCATAATATTGAAAACCTTTTAATCAAACTAACGCTACTTACCACGAATCAAGAGATCTCTTGCAGGGGAAAAGTAATCGGCCTACCCCTTGGTTAAGGAAAACGAGTCCCTAGCAACGTTTGAACGAAAAAGAAGGTGTTAGCTAAACTTATCTCCACGGCAACAAAGAAAAACAAAATAGCCTTTCAGCCCAAGAGATACAGAACCGAGATAGAAAAAGAAGCCAACCCAGATTCGGCTAGAGTATCCACTTACCACAAAATCGAAGAGATTCAGAAATGGTTAGGAACGAAGAAAAGAAGGTGTTTAAGCCTCAACAGATTCGGTCAACATAAGAAGAACAAGAAGAAAGGAAATGGATTCGGCAAAGAAGAAATTAAGAGAAGAAGAAAAGAGGAATGCCGAGTCGGCAAAGGGATGAAGAAAGAGAAGAACTTCGAGGGAGAACTCAGTACCTGACGTTTAAGTTTCGGCAAAGAATGGGCAGAAATTGAGAATAAAGATGGAAAGGGAAAAAGACCCGAATGGTAGGAATGTTGCACGAGATGCCACAAAAGAAATAAATCCCGAAATGGCACAGAGGATTTTCGGTTTCTACTCTCTCACAAGGTTGCTGAAAATGCACAAATGACCCCCTTAGTCGAAATTCTCCTTACTCAAGCTCTCCCATTCAGCCAAGACTCCCCTCACATCCAAACTCCTTGAAAGTCTCCACCGATTCCTCCTTAAATTTCTCCCAGCCTCCCATTCAAATTTGTTGACCAAGTCTCCAGCCTCCTCTACAGAGTTTGATTCAAACTCTACCTCTCACGCCACCAAGTCATAAAATAAAAGCCTCATATTTCCAAGGCCCAGACTCGAACCCAGGCTTCCTAAACCCCCCCAAATACACTCAAATACTTAGCCATTCAAGCATACATGGGATTTAAGCCAAAACAGCAAAATTACAAACCCTACATTTTTGGGGCGTTACAACTCTACCCACCTTAAAGAAATTTCGACTTTGAAATTTACCTGGTCAGAATAGGTGAGGGTATTATTGTCGCATCGCCTCCTCAGGCTCCCACGTGGCTTCTTCTGAACCGTGATTACGCCAAAGCACCTTGACCAATGGAATAGATTTCCTTCTTAAAACCTTAACGTCACAATCCAGTATCTACACCGGTTCTTCCTCAAAAGTCAGATCAGGTCTAACATCGATCTCCTCCACCGGCACTATGTGTGAGGGATCAGAGCGGTATCGCCTCAGCATAGAGACGTGGAACACATCATGTATCCAATTTAACTCAGGAGGCAGCTCCAGTTGATAGGCGACTTGTCCCACACGCTTTAATATCCGGTAAGGTCCGATGAATCTAGGGCTCAGTTTGCCTTTCCGTCCAAATCTCAGCATTTTCTTCCATGGTGAGACCTTCAGAAAGACATAATCCCCCACAGAGAACTCGATATCTTTACGTTTTAAATCCGCATATGACTTCTGCCTGCCAGATGCTTCCTTTAACCGATTCTGAATCAACTTTACTTTTTCTTCGGTCTCAGAAACCAACTCTGGTCCCAGAACTCGCCGCTCACCCAGTTTAGTCCAACATGTAGGAGTACGACACCTACGACCATATAACGCCTCGTACAGTGCCATTTGAATACTAGACTGGTAGCTATTATTATACGCAAACTCTGCCAGCGGTAAAAAGTCCTCCCAACTGCCTCGAAAATCGATTACACAGCTTCTTAACATGTCTTCCAGTATCTGAATCACCCTCTCTGATTGACCATCTATCTGAGGGTGGAACGCAGTACTGAAATACAATCTTGTACCCAAAGCCTCGTGTAACTTCTTCCAGAATCGAGATGTGAATCTAGGATCCCTATCAGATATGATAGAAACTGGTACACCATGCAGTCTTACAATCTCGGCCACATACAACTTAGCCAACTTTTGCAACGAATAATCAGTGCGGACCGGTATAAAATGGGTAAATTTAGTCAATCGATCTACAATAACCCATACCGAATCCTTCTTAGTAGACGTCAAGGGTAGCCCACTCACAAAATCCATGGTTACCCTCTCCCACTTCCAGAGTGGAATCTTAACTGGTTGCAGTAATTCGGAAGGTAGTTGGTGTTCGGCTTTGATCTGCTGGCATGTCAGACACTTCCCCACGAAATCCGTAACCTCGCGTTTAAGCCCTGGCCACCAGTACAGTTTACGCAGATCTTGATACAACTTGTTTCCACCAGGATGTATGGCATAAAGGCTGCTATGCTCTTTCCGTAGGATAGACTGCCTCAGATCAGAATCTCTCAGCATACAAACTCTCCCACGAAAACATAGTACTCCTTCGCTATTCAGCCCAAAATCTGTAGTCTCCCCCTTCTCAACCAGTCGGAAATGAGGGACCAACGATTCATCCAACAACTGTTTCTCCTTAATTTGATCAATCCAGGTCGGTCTCACTTGGAGTTCAGCTAACAAACTACCATCCTCAAATAGGCTGAGACGAGCAAACATTGCTCTCAGATCAGATACGACCTTACGGCTCAGTGTATCTGCTACCACGTTAGCTTTACCCGGATGATACTCAATCGAGCAATCATAATCCTTAAGCAACTCTATCCATCTTCGTTGCCTAAGATTCAACTCCTTCTGAGTAAGGAGGTACTTGAGGCTTTTATGGTCGGTGTAAATAATAGACTTATCACCGTATAAATAATGCCTCCAAATCTTCAGTACGAATACCACCGCAGCTAACTCCAAGTTGTGAGTGGGGTAATTCACCTCGTGAGGCTTAAGTTGGCGAGACGCGTATGCAACCACCTTACCCTCTTACATCAACACATAACCTAATCCAGTGTGCGACGCATCACAATAGACAATGAATTCCTTTCCAGACTCTGGCTGTATTAACACCGGGGCTTCAGTCAAAACTTTCTTCAGTTTCTCAAAACTCTCTTGCTGCTTATCGGTCCAACTAAACGGTACCCCTTTACGTAGTAACTTAGTCAAAGGTGCAGCAACCAGTGAAAACCCCTCCACAAAACGTCTGTAATACCCAGCCAGACCCAGAAAGCTTCGAATCTAAGATACAGTCTTTGGTGGTTTCCAATCCAATACGGCTTCAATTTTTCGAGGATCAACCCTAATCCCCTCGGCAGACACCACGTGACCCAGAAATGTCACTTCTCGCAACCCGAACTCACACTTGCAGAACTTTGCGTATAGCTGCCTTTCCCTAAAAATTAGCAAAATAATTCAAAGATGTGCATCATGATCCTCCTCGGTTCTGGAATACACCAGGATGTCATCTATAAACACCACTACGAACCAATCCAAATAGGGCTAGAATATTTGGTTCATCATATCCATAAAAGCATCTGGTGCATTCGTCAGCCCAAACGACATTACTAGGAACTCATAGTGACCATAGCGAGTCCTAAACGCAGTATTATACACATCAGCCTCCTTAACCTTTAGCTGATGGTACCCAGATCGAAGATCTATCTTGGAGAAAATTGAAGCTCCTCGTAGTTGGTCAAACAGGTTATCTATCCTCGGTAAAGGGTACTTGTTCTTAATCGTCAGTTTGTTCAGTTGACGATAATCGATGCACATGTGCATGGATCCATCTTTCTTCTTCACGAATAACACCGGTGCTCCCTATGGTGACACACTCGGCCGAATGAATCCTCGATCCAGTAGCTCTTGAATTTGAGCTTTTAATTCCACCAGCTCCTTCGGTGCCATTCTATAAGGGGTGATGGACACCAGAGCTGTTCCCGATAGGAGCTCAATATAAAATTTGACCTCACGGTTTAGAGGCAATCCAGGAAGCTCTCCTGGAAATACATCTGGAAACTCCTTAACAATTCTCACATCTCTAACAGAAAAACCCTTAGAATCAGAACTGCTAACATAAGCTAAAAACGTCTCGTAACCCTTTCAAACCAGTTTCTCGGCCTTTAATGATGAGATTACATTAGACAGATAATCTCTTCGCTCCCCTAACACGACCACCTCCTTCTCCTCAGAAGACTTCAACACCATACGCTTAGCAGCGCAGTCTAAATTTGCACGGTGTTTCACTAGCCAATCCATGCCCAATATAAGATCGAATTCGCCAAACGGCAGTTCCATCAAATTCGCCGGAAAGACAACCCCTTGGACCTCTAGGGGCACGCCCTTGAACAACTTATTCACCCTAACCGACTGTCCCAGTGGATTTAACACAGTCATCTCATTATCAATAATTTCAAACTGAGAACCCAGCGTCCCCGACACAGTGCATGCAACATACGAGTGTGTAGACCTAATATCAATCAAAGCAGTGTATGGTACATCATAAATTAGGAACGTACCAGTTATGACGTCCGGGGCATCGCCATCCTCTCGGCGCCGAGCAGCATAGACCAAAGCTGGCTGTCTCACCTTAGTATTATCAGCACCTCTGCCCGGTGCTTCACGACCTCGTCCCAAACTATTTCCTCCTCTAGCCTGACCACGGCCTCTCAGTGGCTGCTGACCACCTCTCCCCGGCTGAACATAGCCTTGACCTGCGGCTTGCATCTGAATAGGCCTCTGTGTACAGTTCTTGACCTGGTGATCCATGGACCCACATCTGAAACATGCTCCGATTCGTTTCCAACACTCACCCTAGTGAACTCTCTCGCAATCTGCGTAAGGCTGCGGTCTAGTGGTAGCAATAGGAGCCCCAGCTCGGACTGGCCCATCAAATCTAGGCTTCTTCTTAGGTCCACCGAAAGAACTTGAGGGCCCAAAATCCCTTTTATTTCTGCCCCTATCTTTTTCACGGTTCTGGCGTTCTGAGCGCTTTATATCCTCGGCAATTTTTGCCTTCTCACAAGGGTAGCAAAGTCTCGTTCCTTTTTCAGTGCTATCAGCACCCGCAACTCATCTCGGAGGCCATCCTTGAAATGCACATAGTTTCCATACTCAGTTGCGACTATGCCCTGAGCATACCGACTCAATCGCAGAAACTCTGCCTCATACTCCGCCACAGACATATTCCCCTGGACCAGGCTCAGAAATTCCTTCCTCCAGGCATCCACATAACTCGCCCCAACATATTTTCCTTGAAAGGCCGCCTTAAAGAAGTCTCATGTCAAGCGGTCGACCTGCGTGCCTTCTCTCACAGTGAGCCACCATTGGTATGCCTCGTCCCGTAGTAAGGACACTGCTCCCTTTAGTTTCTATTCCACAGTACAGTCAAGGTTATCCATTATCCGCTCGTTAGCCTCTAACCAATATTCTTCCACATTCGGGGCTACACCAAAAACGCCGCTGAAGATTTTCGCTCCATTAGACCGGAGTCACTCAGAAATTGACCCTCGGCCCACTGACCCAGTACTTGCTCCAGCAACCCTTTCGAGAACCCGTAACATTACTTGGGATAGGGCATCATCCCCAATCGCTTCGGTCCCGAGACCTGTCTCGATTCATCGTGAGGCTGGTGCCTCCCTAGCAGGCATGTAGCCCGATGCTGAAGACCCAGCCCTAGTACCTCATCGGCCTCTACCGCGGCCACGTGTACCCCTTTCCATGACTTATTGTACTCATATCGATATAGCGTATTTATCTGTTTTAAGAGTTTTATGCATCAGCTTATAATTTCAGTAATTATTAACGAATATTTTATGATAAACAGTAATTTATAGTTGTTTTCGCAGTTCGAGACCTCACTACAGTTTTCGATCTTCTATAGTCTCAGATTACTCTAACTAAAGAGTTTCAGTACAATACTACTATCCATAGTAGTTTCTCGGTATAACATTTCAGTATACAACAGAAAACAGTGTCAGAGAACTTACAGATTTGGCACCGGAGACTCAGTGTGCCACACTTTCAGTAACAACCTTTTACTTTTCTTTCCAAAACCAAAATTTAGAAAATTTTAGAAAGATCTACAAGAACTCATTCCACAGCCGAGTTTTGCAACCTGGCTTTGATACCACTAAATGTAACACCCCAGACCCAGCCTAGACGTTACGACCGGATCTAACGTGTCACATCGAAGTGTCGTTTGAAAATTGAGCTTGTTGATAAAAGTTCGTTACTAAATTTTAAATCCCATTTAAAATTAATTTTTGTTGAAAACGTAGTGTTGTAAAATCAAATCATGTTGTCCAATTATAGGTCATATCAATTGTTATAAGTTTATCAATCTGAAATAAAATTGTGGAAGCCTTCTCTAGTTGAAAAAGGTTAAGATTTGAAAAACGTGATTTCCTTTAGAAATAGTTATTGTTTTAAAAAATCTCGTGTTTCCTAGTCTAGCAGGTTGAAATAAAAAGAAAATACCAAATAAAAGTTAAAACCTCAAATGGCCTTATTACATAATTATTAACCCAATATAAAAAAATAAAATAACTAAGTCTAAGTTTAAATAATAACGAGCGTGTGGCCACCTCCGAGTCCCTCGCAGCTCCAAATTATTTAAGGCTGGGGATTACCTGCACAGTTAAAGGAAAGGGTGAGTTACGAGAACTCAGTGTGTAATCCCCAATCATACAGTAATAGTCTGGGCCTGAGCCCTATTCAGTAACAGATCAGTCTGGGCTTTAGCCCTATACAGTAGCAGTGTGGGCCTGAGCCCAAATAGTCACAGAACAGAAGAGTGATGCAATCCAACCAACACACCACCCAATCCAACCAACACACCACCCGTACCAACCAACATACCATGTGGGGACTAAGTCGACCCACCCAGCCAACACACTAATATCACAGCATAGCTGCTAATAGTAACGCAACAACGCTGCTAATGACAGTAAATGTGGCTGAGCCACTAAAATCAGAATACGTGGCAAAGCCACTAGTACAGTACTTCCTCCAAATTCGAATCCCAACCCAAATGCAGTATGTCGTGACATAAATAATACGTGTATGCAGTATGTCATAATCATAATCAGTCATATAAATATCATACACACATCACTCAAACTACCACTAGGGGTATAATGGTCATTTCGTCAGTTAGGGGTAAAATGGTAATTTCACCCCTCAAGGGTATTTCTGTAATCCTATCCTACGAGGGTATTTTGGTAATCCTACCCCAAGAGGTTATTTCGGTAATTCTACCCTTCGAGTGTATTTCTATAATTCTACCATTCGAGGGTATTTCGGTAATTCTACCTTTCGAGGGTATTTCGATAATTTTACCCTTCGAGGGTATTTCGATAATTTTACCCTTCGAGGGTATTTCAGTACAGTTTATGACCTTTCCAAAGGTCTACCATCGTCTCGAACGACTCGAATAATTTATAGGGCCAAAATAGTGTACTTGGGCCCAAAGCCCACTATTTGGCCCAAGTGGGCCCACACGCTCATGTGGCCCATTCAGCCCAATTCTAGTCACGGCTATGCAGACTTCACAGCCCAATCCATTATTTGTTACTATTGTGAATTTTACCCAGGTGAGGCCCATGGGCCCAATGGGCCCACATGGCCCATCTCGACCCAACGAGGCCCATTACGACCTAAGCCCACGATAACGTTTGTGGTGGCCTCTACGAGATATCGCCAACGATTGTGGCTCAATTTGTGCCTTCGAGCGTTCGCACACTCGTGAGCCCTCAGATGCCGAAGTTTCGACTTTTCGGCCTTAGCCGATTCACAATTACGCAGGGGTGTAAATACACACCTTCATCCATCATTTTTACAGAAACAACATTGGGTGTACGATTACACACCTGTTATGGGTTGTAGTTTGAAGCGCTTCCAAGATTAAGCACCTATGATACAACAGCCTCATCAATTTGTCTCAAACCCTTATTAATCGATCACCATAATATTGAAAACCTTTTAATCAAACTAACGCTACTTACCATGAATCAAGAGATCTCTTTCAAGGGAAAAGTAATCGGCCTACCCCTTGGTTAAGGAAAACGAGTCCCTAGCAACGTTTGAACGAAAAAGAATGTGTTAGCTAAACTTATCTCCACGGCAACAAAGAAAAACAAAACAGCCTTTCGACCCAAGAGATAGAGAACCGAGCATAGAAAAAGAAGCCAACCCAGATTCGGCTAGAGTATCCACTTACCACAAAATCGAAGAGATTTAAAAACAGTTAGGAACGAAGAAAAGAAGGTGTTTAAGCCTCAACAGATTCGGTCAACACAAGAAGAACAAGAAGAAAGGAAATGGATTCGGCAAAGAAGAAATTAAGAGAAGAAGAAAAGAGGAATGCGGAGTCAGCAAAGGGATGAAGAAAGACAAGAACTTCGAGGGAGAACTCAGTACCTGACGTTTAAGTTTTGGCAAAGAATGGGCAGCAATTGAGAATAAAGATGGAAAGGGAAAAAGACCCGAATGGTAGGAATGTTGCACGAGATGCCACAAAAGAAATAAATCCCGAAATGGCATAGAGGATTTTCGGTTTCTACTCACTCACAAGGTTGCCGAAAATGCACAAATGACCCCCTTAGCCGAAATTCCCCCTACTCAAGCTCTCTCATTCGGCCAAGACTCCCCTCACATCCAAACTCCTTGAAAGTCTCCACCGATTCCTCCTTGAATTGCTCCCAGCCTCCTATTCAAATTTGTTGACCAAGTCTCCAACCTCCTCTGCAGAGTTTGGTTCAAACTCTACCTCTCACACCACCATGTCATAAAATAAAAGCCTCCTATTTGCATGCCATGGGATTCGAACCCCAATTCCCTTGCCATCTTAGTGACGCCACAACCCTCAAGTCACATGCTCTTTTTGTGACATAAAATCACACACATTAAACATAAGTCCTAACTGCTAACAGCCAGTTCCACTTAAGAGTAAAAACTAAAAATTTTCCAAGGCCCAGACTCGAACCCAGGCTTCCTAAAAACCCCCCAAATACACTCAAATACTTAGCCATTCAAGCATACATGGGATTTAAGCCAAAACAACAAAATTACAAACCCTACATTTTTGGGGCGTTACATTGAGTCAAAATAGGTGGTTTGTAGACCTTGAATTTAGGAGTTGGGTTGTTAGTGATTTGGTTAATATTTTTATTTATTTGTTCCACTACTTTCGAATATATGTTAGTAGTGGCTCCTATTTTCTAGTTCATAGTTGTTTCTTTTGCCTATATAAAGCTTTGATATGTGAATAATAAATCATAGCAGTTTCACAAGAACTTTGAGTTCATTTTTCCTCTATTTTTATTTTTCAATTCCTCTACATTCCAGCATAGAATACAAGAAATACAAAAAAAAAGAGCTAAAATTGAAGGAATTTTCCTTTTTTCTTTGCGTTGAATTTATTTTGTTAAGAAAAACATTGCAACTCCAACTATAAACAATAGCAATACATACGTATAACACATGCTACAAATGACGAACAAAATACTATAATTTGTAACACAAATGCTATAGTCTATAAAAGGGAAAAAAAAGCTTAATAGACAAGAAAGATAAACTGATAGTAACCACTATACTGGAAGGATTCAAAAATAACCTAAAGATGCATCATCTTGATCTACCGCTGGTAATCGCAGCCTAACCCCGTCACTATCAAACTAATCTAACAACAAACTTCAATCAATCAATAAACTACTGTCAAAAGTCCTAAGAGACAAACCATATTGATAATGCATGGGAAGCTAGGAATCAAATGATCTATCCTCATCATCTTGAAGTCTAATCTTGTGAACACTATCACAAATTCACAATGTTTTATAATGATAAGACCATTTCCTAAAGTAAAAATTCCCTATGTAAGGGTTCTTAGTACTTATTCATGGGCTACAGATTAAAGCCAGTGACGATTGCGCAAAGAATGTCTCATAGAGATCAATTGATAAAATGGGGCTCATTTAACCCAACTGAACTGACCTGACTCGTGGAACTTGTGGAGAAGCCCATCTGCTTAAAGCCTTGGTGGCCCAGTGAAACACTCCAATAAAACTAGAGTTACCAGGGTAAATAGTGTAAATCCTAAAAGGATAAGATTGTATAGAGTTTAAATCCCTTAGGACTCTTAATTGTAGATAGGCTCTAATTTTGACCGTCGATGTAACTCAATTTATATTGTTGATTTTAGGAGAGCTCAACTATAAATAGAGGCCTACCCTATCATTTGTAATCACTTCATTCATAGTTGAATATATACTTGAGAGAACTTACTCAAACATCTTGTATGCATTATTTTCATTTGGCTTTTCTGTTCTTCGTTGCTCCTTCAATTCGAGTTTGCTTCTGCTAGAATTTGGTACCTTGGATAAATTCTGCAAGAATTCTCACATTTGCAAGAGTTAGGCTAACTTAGGCAAATTTGAAGCAAAGAAATCGCCTAAGGTCGTGCAATTTGTGAGGCTAAAGTTCTAGCCTGTGACAGTTGGTATCAGAGTTAAGGTTGCAGAGGCGCCATTGAGACTCGTGGGAGGTCTAAAAATAAAGTAGATCAAGGGATATGCTATCGACTTTGGAAAGTCGTATGGTCCATCTCGAGGAATCCATGGGGAAAGTGAAAGAAACACTCGAGTTAGTAGAGACACACACCGAGATAAACTCGATGAAAGAGCAGTTCAATGAATATGAAGCACTCCTCAATACTGCTATAGGTAAGCTGATAGAGAAAAATGATGCTCTTAAAGCTGGGATGACAACTATGAAGGAAGAAAATAAAGCCACAATGACGGCTTTGAATGTAAAAATTGAAGAGCTCGAGGAAGAGCTTACTGTGTGCAGAGCTACTATGGGTAAAAGGGTGTTGAGTGCAACACTAAGCCGAGAGTTCAATGTCCCTAAATCAGAGAATTTTAAGGAGGCAAGGTCTGCGAGAGAAGTAGACAACTTCTTGTGGGAAATAGAGAAATACTTTTATGCTATGGGCATTAAGGATAATGATGCTAAGGTAAATACTATTGCTCAATATTTTACTGATTTTGCTCTTCTTTGGTGGAGGTGTAGGTCCACAGATGAAAAACATGGTTAGGCTGCGATTGAGACTTGGGTAGAGTTCCAGAATAAGTTCAAAGAGCAGTTTACCCCAAATATGTTGAAGAAGCTCGGGCTAAGCTACGTCAATTTTCAATAAAAAGGCACAATTTGAGAGTATGTGAAGGAGTTCAATGAACTAAGCATGCTTTACATGCGAATCAGGTCTCATTACGATTAACACAGTGGCATATGTAACATGCGAATCACATCTCATTACGAATTAAGATAGTGGCATGCTTAACATGTGAATCAGATTAATAACAGAAACAATGGCATGTTTATTTTCATGCTTATTAAACAATTCCATATGTCACAATAAATGAGTGTCATGACTAACATGGTATCTCATTTAATAGAAAACATACAACACATTTATAACATTACAGATGTGTAAGTTTAGATTTACTTACTTGGGAATCATCCTTTTAGACGGATTTATCAATCCATTTGAATACATAGCGCATTCGCACATTTTCACGTTTTAGAATTTATTAAAGAAATATTTAATATTATCACATTTATTTAATTAATAAAAAATTCACACATTTTAAGTAGATTATTCCCCACACCTGAGTTATGTAGTTCCGACGGAATACTAGCCTCTTTAGTTGATCACGCTCAGATTTAACTAGACTACAGTAGATTTGAGTATAAAATGATATTTTATTAATGAAGATATATTTTATTTGTTCTTAGACTAAAATGATAGCCACGGCTTGTCTTTTTCACGAATCATTACTTTCGCTTTAATGGATACAATTTTGATTCATGACTCACTTCCAATGCTAGGAGCGTTCGATGTTGATGATAGTCGACCTTTCAACAAATAAATAATCTATGAGAGATGATATCTAAAATGAAAGAATAAAATCTGGAACCCCTTACTCTAAATCACAGATTTGAGTGAGAAGGAAGTATTTTTCTTTTTCATGGATGGGACGAAGTCATGGGTTAAACATGAATTGGAACGTTGATGGGTCTAAAAATTGTTAAAAAGCCATGATCATGGAAGAATCTTTAATCGAGTTTGTTTCGAGAAAAGACAAGTTTGAGTCTTTCAAGCCCAGGGAGAAGGGCAATGATAGGGAAGAAGAAGATGGACAAGGTGAGTTTAGTAGCGGCAATGGCGGCCATAATGGTAATGGGAAACCAAAAAATTGGAAGAGAAAATCCCACAAGCCATGGGAAAAGAAGAAGGGACCATTGAAATGCTTCATTTGTAAAGGTTCGCATATGGTGAGGGATTGTTCGAAGTAATCCGTGTTTTCTACTTTAAGAGAGAATGATAAGCCAGAAAAAGCTCCGATGAGGCTTGGTTCAATTGTGCATGGGGTCGAAGCCAAGAGAAGAAATGTGAATGAAAAGAAGGCAATGAAGTGCTTCTTATGTTATGGTTCACATAGGATGCAGGACTGTCCAGAGTGATCTAAGTTGTCTGTAATCACTAAAGAAGTTTGAAGTGGAACCTGTTGAGGATAAGGTATTTGAGCTTGTATCAATGATGCTCAAATCTGTTAAAGAGAAGAGGGATAGCAAGCAAAAAGGGTTGATGTATATGGACATCAACATCACAGGTAAGAGGAAGAGTGCTCTTATTGATACGGAAGCATCATACATGTTTATATCAGAAAAAGCCGTGGGTAAAATTGGTCTCTCAGTTAGTGAATTAAATAAGAAGATCAAGACTGTCAATTTCAAAGAGGTCCCAATTGTGGGAGTAGCATAAAAAGTTGAGCTACATATCGGTAAGTGGAAAGGTAAGGAAGATTTTGAGGTAATTCATCTAGATGATTATAATTTAATTCTTGGCTTGAATTTTCTTGATCAGATTAATCCTCTTTTAGGTCCTTTTACTGACAGTATGTGCCTCCTGGATACTCAACAACAACAATGTGTTGTGCTAGTGAGTCGAGACATAAAGGGCGGAACGAAGGTATTGTCGACAATCCAACTGGCCGAGGATGTTCATTGTGGGAAGAACATCGACTGGGTAGATCGGAGTGCTAAGAAGACCACCTTAGAAATGCTAAACGGGCAACAAATTGATACGAAGCTTGTTAAGTTATCAGTGCGGCTACCACATGTGAGAGAGGTGGGTTGTGCATCGGACTTTGGGGGTAATATGGCGATGCAAACTGGGAAATTGAGACGAGTAAATGCATAGTGTGAGGTACATCTCAAACACTTTGGTAATGTTTTTCATTCTGGCTTATTGGCTTGGCAAGGATACAAGGGTCTTTTCAGTGTTTTGAAGTAGGTAGGCCAAGGGGCATACAAACCAGAGTTAGTAGTGAGACTCAAAGTTAACCTGGTGTTCAAAGTGGGTGTGCTGAAGCCTATTTATATAGATCAAGGGGATCTCGATTGAGGCAAGTCAAAGTGTGGGCAAGTAAGAGTGGTGGACTCTTGCAAACGAGAAGTACTATAAAGGAAAGAAACGATTCAAGTTAAGAGACGGCGGAAGCTGAGGCAAGTGTTCCGAGAGGTGGGACTTCCTGACAAAGAAGCTAATTAGGAATTGGCAGAGGCATCAAGAGAGTTCCGAGATGAGTTAAACCAGTGTTATTCTGAAGATGCAATGAGGGTGTTGGGAGAATGGGTGGGGGAGAATGTCACGAGTCGCGGATCAAAGCCTATGACGATTGCAAAAAGAATGTTCCATAGAGGTCAATTGATGAAATAGGGCTCACTTAACCCAACTGAACTGGCCCGACTCGTGAAACCCGTAGAGAAATCCATTTACTTGAAGCTTTTGTGACCTAGTGAAACACTCTAGTAAAACTAGAGTAAATCCTAAAGGGATAAGGTTGTATAAAGTTTAAATCCCTTAGGACTTTTAATTGTAAATAGAGTCTGGGAGAGCTCAACTATAAATAGAGGCCTCCCCCTTCATTTGTAATCACTTCATTCATAATTGAATATATATCTGAGAGCATTTACTCAAACATCTTGTATGCATTATTTTCCTTTGACTTTTCTGTTCTTTGTTGCTCTTTCGATTCGAGTTTGCTTCTGTTAGAATTCGGTGCCTTAGAAAAATTTTGCGAGAATTCTCACCTCTGCATGAGTGAAGCTGACTTAGGCAGAGTTGAAGTAAAGAAATCACCTAAGGCCGCGTAATTTACGAGAGTAAAGTTCTAGCCCCGTGACACTTAGACATAGTTGGTGTTACCAACCTTCTCTTTATTTACCAAAAAAAAAGTATATTTTTTAAATTTAAGTTTTTATTTTAAAATAATAAAAATAACTTCTCAATCTAAAACTATATTTATATTTTAAATTTAAATTATTTTTAAATAATAAAAATAGCTTTTAGGATGTTATGAACAATAAATATAAGACTTTACATTTTCGATAAAGAATTGTTTTTATACCTACTAAAATTTAGGGTAATTTAATCTTGAGTCTCAGGTTAAAAAAGAATTTAAAATTAAATAGTGGAGAAGTAAGCTTTTAAGGGGATATTTTATTACAAGGTAATTAATTTTAAAAATTGAAAGTTAATTCTAACTTATTGTTGTAATCCTAGTTTGGTTTGTTGGTAATAAATGTAAAACCAGAGCCATCTATTTTCCAAATCTTTTATAAAGCATCTACTACACTAACGATGAGGTTACCTTATTTCTACAAATAATTAAATATGACTTTACTTCAAAAATCAACCATCATTAAATCAATTAAGTATCTAAAATATGTATCACAATTTATTTTTACTTTGATTAAAAGTTATTAACTTAAAATCTAGTATTGAACTGATAGTTCTCTAAATATAGTTTGAGTTCACATTTACACTCTAATAATTCACCCAAAAAAAATATTAACATAAAATGAGCACCACACAGGGCCGTCTCGATTTTAGTATTTATATAAAAATCATAGAGCCTATTTTCTATTTGACAAGTTTCTACCCACAAAGCCCCCCAAAGAGCCTATATAAAGACTTCACCCCCATCCTACTTCCTTCAATTTCCTTCACTGAAACACACTCCAAAAGAAGGGGAAAACAAAAAAGGAGTGAGAGGAAGTGAAAGAGTAGTTTTTTTTCTAAGAAACTCTTCACCATGGCGGCTTACGTCGATAATCGACAGTTCAGGCGCCTTGAACCGGCTTTGAACGGTGTTTTTGCCCCGTTGAAGCCCGGTCCAAGTACCCAAATCCACCGCCCTGTCAAACATGTTTTCATCGACCATGAATATGATGACTCTTCCAGTGATGATGAAGGAAATGAGATCAACGGGCATTACAAAGAGTTGATTATCAAGTCCGGTAACGAGCTTGAACCTTCCATCTTGGACCCTAGAGATGAAGCAACGGCCGATAACTGGGTCGAGCGTAACGCTTCCATGGTTCGTCTCACTGGCAAACACCCTTTCAACTCTGAACCTCCCTTGAACCGCCTCATGCACCATGGTTTCATCACTCCTGTTCCTCTTCACTACGTTCGTAACCATGGTCAAGTCCCTAAAGCTTCTTGGGATGACTGGACCGTTGAAGTCGCCGGTTTAGTTAAAAGACCGGTGAAGTTAACCATGGATCAACTGGTTAACGAGTTCCAAAGCCGTGAGTTTCCGGTTACCCTGGTTTGTGCTGGGAATCGACGTAAAGAACAAAACATGATCAAACAAACCATAGGTTTCAACTGGGGAGCAGCTGGGATTTCCACATCAGTGTGGAGAGGTGTTCCATTGTGTGACGTGCTCAAACGATGTGGGATCTTTAGCAAGAAACATGGTGCCTTAAATGTGTGCTTCGAAGGGGCTGAAGATTTACCAGGAGGCGGTGGTTCCAAGTATGGAACTAGCATAAAAAAGGAGTTCGCCATGGACCCTTCTCGGGATATTATCTTAGCTTACATGCAAAATGGTAAGCTTTTAACTCCAGATCATGGATTCCCGGTACGGATGATCATCCCAGGGTTCATCGGTGGACGAATGGTGAAATGGTTGAAGAGAATTATCGTTACCACACAAGAATCAGACAATTATTATCACTATAAAGATAACAGAGTACTTCCTTCTCATGTTGATGCTGAGCTAGCCAACGCTGAAGGTAAAAATAAACAATCCCTATTTTTTCTTTTTACAGAGCAGTAAAAATATTATAAGATTATTTGTGCATGGGAATTGCTAACATTGTGATGTAATGTGTGAAGCTTGGTGGTATAAGCCGGAATATATCATCAATGAGTTGAACATTAACTCGGTGATAACGACGCCTTGTCATGAAGAGATCTTGCCGATCAACGCGTGGACCACTCAAAGGCCATATACGTTAAGGGGCTATGCATATTCCGGTGAGTTCCTCTGACAGATTCCTTTGTTCTTTCGAAGGGAATCTTTTACTTTTTTATTTTATTTTATGTTTTTTGGGTTCTATCTCCAGTCGAAATCTAAGTATGTAAAGAACTAAATGAAATGTGGGTACGTAAAAGACAAGATTTAAGTGTCTATTGATACATGCCTTCCTACTTACGTTTTTGTTAGATTAGATACAAGGATTCACCGATGGATGGGAAACCATTGGAAGCCGTTGTAGATTTTGGTGCATAAAAGAAAAATAATTTGATATTTTGTCTTCTACTATATAAAGAAAGAATAAAAAGTTACATATTTAAAATTCTTTTGAAAGAAAAGAAAATGATGGGATTCTAGTTATTAGAATTTCTCGAGTTACAATGTTACATCAAGTCCATTGGAATTTCCTTAAGATTGGGTTGTACTTTGGAACATAGGAGAGATACAATTGCTTTTGTTTCCCTTATCATTTAGGGAAAAGTGCTGCTGGTTTTTGAATGCCAAACTCTTAAGAAGCCTGTAAGATTTCCAAGAGCCAACTCTGGTTTGTTTAGTTAAGTTGGCAATTTCTGTTTGACATCACAACACAAACAAACAAAAACTAAAGAGTTAAAGGTTAAATGGGGAAAAAAGTTGGATTGAAACCTGTGTGCTGGGGAATGCATGTAAGTGGGCAATATGGAATTAGTCTTCTTTCCTGTTTTAAGAAGAGTCGTGGTTATTAAGGTACTTGCATAATTAAACGTGCTTTTTATATAATTACTTGGTTACTTTTTTATTAAGTAGCTGTAGGAATATAACGTCTTTATTGGCTTAATATTCTATATATGAATTGACAACAGGGGGAGGGAAGAAGGTGACACGTGTGGAGGTAACAATGGATGGTGGAGAAACATGGCAAGTGTGTTCCCTGGACCACCCTGAGCAACCAAACAAATATGGAAAGTACTGGTGCTGGTGCTTCTGGTCCTTGGAGGTTGAGGTTCTTGATCTGCTGGGAGCCAAGGAAATTGCAGTCCGAGCCTGGGATCAGACCCTTAACACCCAACCCGAGAAGCTCATATGGAATGTCATGGTACATACAGTTTTTGGAACTAAGCTTGTTTATATTATTCAAAGGAATTAAGTTCAGTAAGTAATGAATGAATGATGATGTAACAGGGAATGATGAACAACTGCTGGTTCCGAGTAAAAACAAACGTTTGCAAGCCACACAAAGGAGAAATCGGTATGGTATTCGAGCACCCAACGTTGCCAGGAAACCAAACCGGGGGATGGATGGCTAAGGAACGCCACCTTGAAAAATCAATATCTGATGCTAACCCCACTTTAAAGAAGAGTGTTTCATCTCCTTTCATGAACACTGCCACTAAAACATTTTCAATGTCTGAGGTTAAGAAACATAACTCTGCTGATTCCGCTTGGATCGTCGTCCACGGTCATATCTACGACTGCACTCGGTTCCTTAAGGATCATCCTGGTGGCGCTGACAGTATTTTGATCAATTCTGGAACCGATTGTACTGAAGAATTTGATGCTATCCACTCTGATAAAGCCAAGAAACTGCTTGAAGATTATCGAATCGGTGAGTTGACCACTTCGGGTTATGCGTCCGACTCGTCGACCTCATCCCCTAGTTCTTCCGTGCATGGGGCATCCAACGTAATGAGCTTTTTAGCTCCTATCAAGGAAGCTGTGCCTACAAAACCTGTAGCTCTGGTTCCACGTGAGAAAATCCCATGCAAACTCATCCAAAAAACATCCATCTCCCATGACGTCCGTGTGTTCAGATTTGCATTGCCATCCGAAGATCAAGTGCTGGGATTACCCGTTGGAAAGCACATATTTTTATGTGCCACCATTGATGATAAGCTTTGCATGAGAGCCTACACTCCGACTAGTGCCATCGATGAAGTAGGTCACTTTGATCTAGTGGTTAAGGTTTATTTCAAAGGGGTACAGCCAAAATTCCCTAATGGAGGGCTCATGTCACAGTATTTGGACTCACTCCCACTAGGTTCATTCCTAGACGTGAAGGGTCCTTTGGGTCACATTGAATACACAGGTCGAGGCAACTTTCAGGTCCATGGCAAACCCAAGTTTGCCAACAAGTTAGCAATGCTGGCAGGTGGGACAGGGATCACCCCAATCTATCAAGTCATCCAAGCAATCTTGAAGGACCCAGAGGACAAAACAGAGATGTACGTGGTGTATGCCAACCGAACCGAAGACGATATTTTGCTGAAAGAAGAGCTAGATGGTTGGGCAAAGAAGCATGATCGGTTGAAGGTATGGTATGTGGTGCAAGAATCAATCAGAGAAGGATGGCAGTATAGCTTGGGTTTCATAACCGAAAGTATCTTGAGAGAGCATATCCCTGTGGGTTCCAACGACACTCTTGCCTTGGCTTGTGGGCCGCCGCCAATGATTCAGTTCGCTGTGCAGCCTAATTTGGAGAAGATGAACTATGACGTTAAGGATTCTTTGTTGGTTTTCTAGAGCAATAAAAGAAAGTGCATATGATATCACCAAAGTTTGTGTATGTATATATATATTTATAGTTATATCCCTCCTTCCCTGCATTATTCCTTTTTTCCCTATATACATAAATTTGTTTTTTACTCACTGTTTTCTGTATCATTCTTATTTACTCCCAATTTTCTCTTTAGTCTTTCATTTTCGAGAATGATAATGTCCATTATATAAAGGGAAAAGATTGAATGAAATAGTGACGCCATATCATTTGTATCTTTTTCTAATAGTTTTATGCCACATCAGTATTTTTATCTTAAATTTCAGGATTTTCATCCTGAAAAAAATCAAATTCAAATTAAAATCCTGATTTTCATCCTGAAAAAAATCAAATTCAAATTAAAATCCTAAAATTTAGGATGAAAATACTAATATGACATAAAACTATTAGAAAAGGATATAGATGACATGGCGTCACTATTTCATACAATCCTTTTTCTTATATAAAATAAAGGGCGGAATTGATGTTCTTCCTTTCTTGAACGTCACCCAATATTACCAAAAGCAATTGTGGCGTTGATTGTTTAGCCAATCAGGTACATGAAATTAAGCAAGCAAGCATTCAATAATGAATGTACAGCCTGCATTAATTTGTATGATTGTTCTGTAATCGTCACGTCATAATTCAAGACAAGTAGCATATCTCATATCATAAATAGATAAATAATTAAAGAGAAAACCGAGATCTTCATCAACACTATTGAATATCAAGTCAGGATGTGATGTGTTTGTGACCGCCATCAAACCCACTCCGCTACAAATTTATCGATTCAGCTGCAAATCTGTTATATCGCCTTGAGTAATTTTGTATATTTTAATTTATATTTAAAATTAAATTAATAATTATTATGTGATAATAATAATAAAAGAAATATTAATTAACATGAAATCATATTTACTTAAAAATAATTTATTCATAAAAATTTCAAGTCTATAAAAACATTAAATATAATTAGATAAATTAAAAATAATAAAAATTCAAGATTTTTTATAATTAATTAATTTTTTTTCTAAAAACGATAATAATTAAATCATATTAAAACCAATTTTTTTTATAATTGATAAAAATTAAATGTACGAGATTAACATTATATATATTAAAAAAAATGCAATACCAATATATTAGTAATCTAATAGTATTTATAATGTATAAGTTTATTTATTTTTCTTAATTTATATGTCAAAATCAAAAGAAAATAAATATGTTTTATAATAAATTTTATACTTTATAATTAAATTAATTTTTCATAAATACTAATTGAATGTAATCAAATCAGTTCGATTCAATACAAATTCTGACTCGAAAAATAGTATGACTCAAATTTATTTGAAAAATTAAGATAAATAAAATCAATTAATTAAGAATTATTATTTTCGTGTGTTAGCTTGCTTCTTATATATTTTTTTTAAATCTATAAAATCAATTAATCTAAAATAAAATAGTTATAATTATTTCATTAATAACATTTCTATTATAATCTTGATATATTTAAGTTTTACGTTTATTTTTATAATAAATTAATAATATAAAATGATTATAAGTATTATATTAATATTGTTCTAATTATTAGTGGTGCAATAATTATTCCTTAATTAAAATCTCAATTCATATTAATCCATTTAAAATTTTATATTAATTATTACTTAATTAATTAGTGTTGTAATTATAAACCAAATAAAAATAATATTTAATACTATAAATAAATCTAAAAAATTACTAAAAACATATTTTAGTATTATTTGACAGGTTTTTGTTTTCATCACGAAATTATTATTGATTCGTACATGGTACTTTTACTATTATTTGATTTTAATAATATTTACTAAATATCTCATCTTGATGTTTTAAAATATTATATCAAATGTAATAAAATATTAAAGTAATAACCTTTTGTAGATAAAATTTTGACTTAATAATAAATTATTTTGTCTAATCATACATATACAGCACGCAATTTATGGTCACACTTACATGAAATATTAGTAAATATATATAATATAAATTTATGTGGAAATGTGTACTAAATTTACAAATTGTTGTTGGACTATTTTAGTTATCAATTATTATGTCTATGTAAAAAAAATTAGTAATGTAAAATTATTAAATATATTGTCAATATTAAATACAATAAATTTGTGCATCATATGGATAAGAAATTAGTTTTAATTCTATTATAAATTATAAAAAAAAATTCTATATGTTTTTAAATGTTTATTTCTTAATTTTAGAAAAATGATATTATAATATTAATGTTTAATTTTTATAATTAACAATGTGTGGCTCCAATAATATGACATGATATGATAGTTTTATTTGGTGTCATGTTTTTATTGAGTAATAATTATTCTCAAGTCAACTATTTATCTAAATGTATTAGTTCAAGAGGCTGAAAAAAATTTAAATATTTTTTGGTATTTTTTATATTTATTTTATTATTCATATTCAAGTTTATGACTCCCCTTTCTAACTGGGGTGAAATTAGAAAAAGAAAATTTGCAGACTAGATTTTAATTATATATTTTTACGATAGTTAAAATAAAAATTTATCATTTTAATAGTTTATATTTTATTTTTTTTTAAAGTATTAAACTAAAACTTTATCATTTTAAAGGGTTAAAATATAATTTTATCATGTATTATTTTATAAATTTTAAATAATTAAAACCCAAATCATTTTTGGGCATCAGACCTTCTACCAACCCCTATGACACTATCTCTACGTCCAACAATATCATATTTAAAATTCAAACTCATATTTTTTTATAAATATAATATACTTTACTATTACACCAAAAACTTACTGGTTTAAGCGAATTAGATTCCCTTGAATGATAGTACAAGAGATAGATGTGTAGGTAATTGAAAAACACAAGGCAGAGTTGAGAGAATGAAGGGGTGGGTCCAGTAAGCAGTAGAAACTAGAAAGAGCAGTGGCCGCGTACGTGAGGTGCGTGGCTTGGCTGCTGCCCCTATTCTGACCCAATTTTAAACAACCTTTGGTGCTTGGAACGTTGAAGGGTCACCCTTTCACTTGGTTTCCACAATCGCCCCTTACCTCATTTTTCGTCTTTTCTCAATTTCATACTTTAAACACTTGAGATCTTCAATCTCGTCTCTAAATATTATATATCAAGTCAATTAAATATTCCTTTAATTACTTACTAAGTTGGAATCATTTTCACATTTAAAAATTTAGAATCTTTTAGAATAAGAATATATTCTTATATCTTATTTTGTCAGTATTATCAAATTTTATTTGAATCAATTGAACTGAATCGAGTTATAAGCAGGGGCGAAGCCAGAACAATTTTTTAGGGGGGTTGGATGAAATTTTATTTTTTTATAGTTTATATCTTTATAATTTGTAAAGGATTTAATCAAATTTTTATAATTTTAAGGGGGGCAAAGTACAATTTTACCTTTACTAATTTAAAATTTTTAAAAAAATTTAAAGGCTTAAATAGTAATTTTACATTTTAGGGGGACCAGGTCCCATGCCAGCCCCTAGCTTCGCCCCTGATTATAAAACAATGAATTGAGCTAGTGTTGAATTCCCAACAAAACACTTACTACCTACACCAACTATGATTTTCAGTTCTTTAATTTAATTCTAGGTTTGAATAATGAAAGATGAATTAAAAATTGGATAGATGGACAAATTCTAGTGGAACACTAGCACTTTATGAATAAAAAGTGGCTTTGACTATTATATAATGAGCCATGGTACCATTAGCCATGATGACCAACGCATTTTCCTTGTCATATTTCCCTCCTATGGTATAGTAGGATATTTTGGATCATTTACCAAAGTTTAAGAAAAGAAAAAACGTATACTTTTAGCCTATATATCACTGTGATCTAGGATTGAAAATTCATAGGCTTTAATTAAACTAACAATTTTCTTTCGCTCAATGGTAATCAAACATTAAATGTGAATAAAATGAGTATTTTTATTTTTTGAATACTATCATTATAGATTCTCACCATATCTGTTTTTTGTGATATAATATTTAAATTACCTATAGTCTCTCTCAACTCATAAATAGGGAGATAATACGTTTCACTACACTCAAACCCACGTACTCTTGTATTGACAACAATACTCATACTATGATTTATTTTATATCTGATATTACTAAATGTAATTATAGCATTATGTAATTCTAAGAGAAGTTAGGTAAACAAATATCAAAAGGAAATTAAAAGGTAAGCAAGTGGTGAGATCTACGTCATAGATTTTTTCTTTTTTTGTAGATTATAAGAGGAGGGCAAAGTTCTAATAGTAACGCAACTAACGCGACTCGAATTCAGATCACATCTGGAGCGATAAACACCTAAATCAACACACGGGGATCAACATCATTAAATTTGTTTGTGAGCTTAATTTGAAATTAATGTGACAAATTCATTGGTTGATAGCAGCGGTAGGTAGAGTATAATATTGAAAAGTCCGCACAATTTAGAAATATGGCCTCCAAACACTTTGGGTGGTGCCAACATTTGGCCATTTTATAAAATATTTATGTTTTTTTAAGGCCATTTTTTTAATTTCATTTGAAGCTTTTGGGTTTTATTTTTAATTCAAATATCAGACCTGAATAAACAAATTAGTAAAATGTCATACTCGATAAATTATTTAGGAAAATAGTATGAAATTGGTGAGTGGGGCCAAAAGCAACCTACGACTCGTTTTCCCCCGTCCCCTTTTTCTCTAGTGATTAAAGTTGGGCAAATAAATCGAGAAAATCAATCAATTCAATTTGGTTCGGATTTTGTATAATTTAGTTTGATTTAGAGTTAATGTTATGTCTTAAATTTTACAATTTTATTTGAGTTTAGGTTTTCTTCATGGAAATCATTTAATCTAAATTGAATCGAATGAAAATAAAAATTTTATATTTAAAGGAATAATGCTAATAAAATAATAGATGAATCATTTCAATAACTATATGAACTAATTTATTTAGTCCAATAATTATTATGTTATAAAAAACTAAATATAATCATGCAAAAAATTACGGAAGTGTTTCATAAAAAAAAAATTGAAATTGTAGTTTTATAGTAGGATAGATGAATCACTCCTTAAATATAATAATTATAGTTATAAGATTAGAAAAAAAAATATGGAAGATTATAGTATTTTATTTATAAAAGAAATAATTATTCACAAGTTGTCAAATATATATATTTGAATTTAACCAATTATATGACATATTGCAATGATTCAATTATAACTAATTAAAGCTAACAGTTAATTAAGCTAATTAAAAGAAATGTTATGGTAAAAAATTATATATAGGCATAATGATTTATTTTACCCTCCAACTTTATAAAAAAATTATTTTAGCCCTCCATTTAATTTTTGACCTCTTTTAACACTTGAATTTGTATTATTTGTCAAATCATCCTGAAAATAGATGAAAAAATTAACGCTTGTTAACTTTGCTGATGTGTCATATATGTAGATTGCCATGTTATATGCCATGTTAACAATTAGTTAATTTTTAAAAATAAAAAATATACTTTTATGATTTTTATTCTTCTTTTAATAATTTTAATACTTTTTAAATTTTTAAAATAATCTTTTGAATTTTTTTAATATTTAAAAATTTAATTGCTAACGTGATATCCACGTGTATGCCACATTAGTAAAGTTAGCAAACGTTAACTTTTTCATCCATTTTGGGGTGATTTGACAAACAACACGAGTTTAAGGGCTAGATAAGACGAAAAATCAAATGGAGGGCTAAAATGACCTTTTTTATAAAGTTGGAAGTCAAATAAATAATTATGCCATATATATATGAATGGTTTGTGTATTACATTTGCTTTTAACAACTTTAAAAGATTTATCATCTTAATCTCAACTTAAAATAAATTTTTAAATGATTATTTGAATGATTATGATATTAATTTAATTATTTAGTTCACTTTATAAATGTATAAATAAATCTAAAAGCATGTATTATGATTGTTGTGAAAAAGAAAACAAGAATTTTAATATTAGAATTTTTTGAGTCCAAAACAAGATAATATTCTGTTTTGGACAAACAAAGACCAAATTTGTTAGGGAAAAAAAAAAACCTCCAAATCAAACCGAATTGAATTGAAATTATCAGTTTTAGATATTTCAATTTTCACTCAATATAGTTTTGATTTTGGTTTCAAAAGTAAAAAATCGAATTGAGTGCTTTAGTTCAATCTTTATCTAAAAACTGAACTAAATCGAATCGAATATACCCCCTACTAGTCACCTGCCCAGTCATCAACTTCAGTCGTTTGTTTTGTTTTTCTTTTAAATCAAATTGTTGATACCAATTGTAACTTAACATACAGTAAAGATGCATCACTCTTGTAGTTGAAGATGTAGAAGATATTTTGTAACATCCCGGTTTAGGGCCTAGTCAGAATAATGGTTCGAGACCACAAATCCGAGGGTCATGAATGAGTTTTTGAGGTTTATATTATGTATGCATGCTAATGTGAAAGTTTCATGAAACAATTTTGTGAAATTGTGGTTGAATTGTCCAAAAAGGACTAAATTGTAAAAGTTGCAAAATGTGTGTTTCTAGAAGCTATTTGTGTGAAATAGCTTTAGATTATTAATTAGAGGTCCTTAAATAGCAATTTACCCAAATTCTAATTTTTTGGACAAAAATGGGCATGGATGAGTCAAAATTTGAAGTTTATCAAAAAGGGCATTTTGGTCATTTATCAAATAAGTGATTAAATAGGTGAAAAGATGATAAAAATTCACTCATCTTCTCCCCCAAGCTGCTGAAAATTAGAGAAGCCATTGTTAGGGCTCCTTCAATTTTTCAAGCTTGCTAGTAAGTGCTCTTAAGCCCGGTTTTTGATATTCTTCGTATTTTTGAAGTCCTAGTAGCATGAGTAAGCTATTTTTAGCTATTTGGTGAGCTATTATGGATGTTCAAAAATGTACATATGTATGACATGCATGTATTTTGATGTTTTATGGAAGAATATGAAAGCTTGATGTAGTAGAAACATCTTTTGTTAAGTGATTTTCCATGAAAATGCATGTAGGGACTTAGTTATGAAAATCTTAAGTTTGGTCATACATGGGTGATTTAGTGAGAATTTTTGAATGCTTTAGTTGAGTAAGTGGTTCGGCTAAGCATGAAAGGCTAGAAAGTTGAATAAAAATCACTTTACGAGCCTTTAGGGCTAAAGTGTAAATATGAGAAAGTTTAGGGGCAAAATAGTAATTTTCCTAAAGTATGAGATGTGGGTTAATTTAGTCAATGTGTGTATTGAATAAGCTGATTTATTCATTATAGACCAAGAAAGACAAAGCCCGTATCGAAACCGAGGCAAAAGCAAGGTGGTGGACTAAATTGCACATTTCAATACTTCTGAGTATCGAGGTAAGTCTATGCATAAACAATGCATTCATACTTACAATTTGTTAATGCTAGCTAGGGTGTAGCATGAATGAGAATGAATGAGAATGATTGGGAACCTATGTGGTTCAAATAGAATGAATGTAATATAGATGTGAATAGATGAATAATTGGGTAAATAGACTTGTGCATGTGTTGTGATAATGTTAGATGGTGGGCTAAGTGTGATACCATCCAAATGCATATTGACGATGAGCTGGCTATGTGCGATGCTATCGTTAGGTATATCATTTAGTGGCTATGTGCGAGATCACTATGATTACCTTTGTGGTAGGCTAAGTGCGATACCACCTTATAAATTGATTGTGGTGTGCTAAGTGCGAAACCACCGAGATATTGGCTGTATGGATTAATTGTGTATATTAGCTGTGTGTAATAGCTGTGTGGATAAGATATGTGGATTAGCTGTGTGGATTAGCTATGTGGATGTATTATTGAGCAATAGTGATGTGTTGTATATTGTGTAAATGTGATATTGAATGCAGGGGTGCATTTCAATAGTTATGAGCATGTGACTCATGATGTGTTGGTAATATGGTAAGGGATAGAAAGAGTAAGCATAGTTGTATATTATATGTTGGTATAATGCTAATTGTGGTTGGGCTTATACTATGATGCTTAATTGTTTATGTGTAAACTTACTAAGCTCAAAGCTTACTCCCTTTCTTTTCCCTTGTCTTATAGATTAAAAGTGGTGAATCGAGATACGAGGATCATTGGAAGATAGCCCACATATCAGCACACTTTGGTACATGAAACTTAATGTTTTGTATATGGCATGTATAGGGGCTAGTCAAGTTAGTCAATTTTGTTGTAAATGGATAAGATGTGTTAGCCTTTTTATGGGAAGTGTATTTTGTATAATGCCATAGTTGTTAGCTATTACATTATATGAAAAAGATATAGTTTTCTATGTGAGATTGTATTCAATTTGAGTTGATTATGATTGTGTTGGATGAGTATTTGTTGTGTAGGGTGAAAAGAACTTGGCACTTAGCTTTGTCCTTGACCATGTGGTTAGACACACGGGCGTGTGTCTAGACCATGTGTGACACACGGTCAGCCCACGGGCGTGTCTTTGTGGCCGTCGGCCCCCTGCATGTTAATATTTTAAAACAGAATAGACCACGGACTAGTCACACGGGCGTATGCCTAGGGCATGTGGGATTAATCAGTGTTGGCCACGGGCTAGCCACATGGGCGTGTGTCTAGACTCTAGGCCGTGCGAGGGAAGTCAGTGTTCACCACGGCTGGGGAGCACGGGCGTGCCATGGCCATGGGGCAATTGGCAGAATGCTCGGGTTTTTAGCACGGCTAGGGAACACGGGCGTGTGTGTCCATACACGGGCGTGTTACATAGTGCACGGGCGTGTGAGCCCTGTATAAAAGAAGAAAATTTTTAAGGATCGTAAAAGTTCCGGATTAGTTTCGAGAGCCCTCGTATGTATGAGTGAGGCCTCGTAAGTCGAGAATGAGGTTATAGAGAGTAATGATGTTGAGCCTACGTGGCGATTAAGTGGGTTGAGTTCGGTAACGCCTCGGGCCTGGTTCCCGATGTAGAACCCGTGTAAGGGGTGTTACATATTTGCTAAAATTTATCCAAATCTCAAAATGATGACGTACACCTAACCAATGCAGGTAAGATGTTGGGGCTAATTGAAGCAAATAACCAACTAGCATGAGCACTATCTTTGTAACACCCCAAACTCGGCCCAAACACTACGACCAGATCTGGTATGCTACAGGGTTTTTTGTAAAAACTTTGCTTTAACGGTTTTTGAAAATCTCAGTTTCTTTACTTAGGCATTTGTTAAAATTGGGATATCTGATGAAAACCTTTGCTTTTTATTTGAACGAGATCGGAAAACCTATTTTATTACTTTTTATGTTTTAAGTCCTTGAACATAAATTTATAAACTGTAAACACTGTCAAATATAAAGCGATAACCTAAACCATAGGGCCTTATTACATAAATAGTTCCAAAGCTAAAACTTAAATAAAACCGAGAATAATTCATGAAAATAAATAAAATAAAACTTGATGGCCCCTCGAGTCCGCCTCGGCTCCCCGCCCACGATCTATCGCTCATCCGAAAAGTCGGGGAAAATAAAAGGGTGAGTCACCAAGACTCGGTGTGCAAATCCCGAAAACACATAAAAGGCTTGAGGCCATTAAACACATTATGGGCCTTGGCCCATACACAATGGCAACAAAACATATGTATCCTACATGGCCCATCCCAACCTAGAAATCCATCCTCTACACACCGGCCGTACCAACCATCACTTGGGGATTTCTACAATCAACCCACCAACCGCTACACACCACATCGACGGACATGCGCCGCCTATTCCTAATAATCGGGAATGAATTTAACGTGGCTTAGCCACCGATCACTATTGTGACCTAACATTTCAATTCGTGGTTTAACCACCGATCACCAAGTGACCTATTATCATGCTCTTCCCCTTAGTCATATTAATCCCACCCCATGCATACATTCATGCAAAATCAAACAATATACCACTTAAGGATTTACAATCTAGCACATTCATCGATACACACATAGAAGTTTCTATGATCACGCACTGGCATCCATTGCCTACCCTTTTTGGGTAACGGTATTTGTTCATACTGACCTATTCTTCCCGCTTTTAGCCCATAACATATGTATATATATAGGTTAAGTAGTGTGATAGAGATCTACACACCTGATTACGGTTAATACGATACTTTCTATGTCGACGCTATCCGTAGTCGACACAACCGCTATTTGCCTAAGGTGTTGTTCAGAAGCCGATCCACAGCCCGGTGGCCAATCTCGAACAAAAAACACCGCACGTTTCTTGAACTTTGGGGCTGGGACTACAGATCCAACTCCTTCCTTTGATTTGCTGACATTCGAGTCCATGAGTGATCTTGGTCAGAAGGTACTACGATGATTGCTTAACGAACCATTAGGTTAAGACACGAATAACGAAAAGAAACTGATTGATCAACTTAAGGAGAACAAAAAACCTTACCTTGAAATCCCGAAAATAATATGATTCGTATGCTACCGATTTCTGGCTTAGAAACCTAGACGATTAGATCTCCTTCAAATCCTGGAATGCCGCCAAAGAGAAAGAACACAAGATCAGAGAAAACGTCAAACTAAGGATGGCCCTAACTACCAACTAGCCATTCGGCTTTGGCTTCAAAAGCCGAAAAAGATTGCAAAAATACTAGCACAAGTCGATACTCACCTCTACAGAAGATTTCGGCTACTTCTAAACAATTCTGGCTTTATGGAGAAATCAGCACAAGAGGAAAAGAATGAAAAAGAGTGTGAGTGAGAGGTTTCGGCTTCTGAAAGAATCAAAAGGAAAGATTGCAGAGAATGGCTGAGGGTTTCGGCATAGAGAATGAGAGAAAAGCTTTAAAAGAATGGGGTTCAAAATGCCAGAATTGAAGAGATAGCCCCCTATTTATAGACAATTTCGGCACTTACCTATCAAAAATCAAAAGTGCCCTTCCTGATAACTAACAACTAATCAAATAGTAGGGGAAATTTCGGGACCCTTATGGCATGTGGAAACAAATTTCTTCCCCCTCCAAGAGATAGAAATTCGACCATCACTGCACTCAGCAGATAGCTCCTATCTTTTCTCCTCTATCTTAATCCATTCACTCCTCCAGAAGGGACCTAGATAACACCACTTCCCCCCTATTTTATCAGCACCTTATCCCCATTATCCAAGTCACTAAATCGCTCCAAATTTTAAGCCTCATTGTCGTCCCTCTTGCTCCCCTTTTAAGTGCCAAAAATGGCCCAAAGACATGGGCTCCTTACGGCCAAAACTTGGGCCTCTTCAACTGCTAATGGCGCCACCTTATAACTCCTTTACAGCGCCACTTGTTACAGAGCCACAAGCCCACTTTGCAGTTTAAACCACAGATACTATCTTTTAAACCCTTTAGTGTCCCATCAGAAACTTTAATCAAGGCCTCGACCCCATCCTGAGCCCAATTTGGACCCCTAACACTTAAATTAACACATTAAACATATCCCCACACTAAACGCATAGGCTCATTAGTTTAGGATGTTACAGTTCTACCCCCCTTAAAGAAATTTCATCCTCGAAATTACCTGATTCAAATAAATGCGGGTATTGCTGCCGCATCGTCTCCTCTGGTTCTCAAGTAGCCTCCTCAGAACTGTGATTCCGCCATAGAACCTTAACCAACGGAACCGTCTTCCTTCGCAATACTTTGACATCACGATCTAGAATTTCCACTGGTTCCTATTCAAAGGATAAATCGGGTCTTACTTCGATTTCTTCCACAGACACCACATGAGATGGATCCGAACGGTAACGTCTTAACATAGAGACGTGGAATACATCGTGAATCTGGCTTAGCTCAGAAGGTAACTCTAGCTGATAAGCTACTGGTCCCACTCGTTTCAACACATGATAAGGTCTGATAAATCTGGGACTTAATTTACCTTTTCGTCCGAACCTCAGTACTTTCTTCCATGGCGACACCTTCAAGAACACCTTGTCACCCACTGCAAATTCTATGTCCTTACGCCTCAGGTCAGCATAGGACTTCTGTCGGTCTGACGCTTCCTTCAATCGAGCCCGAATTACCTCAACCTTTTCCTCTGTCTCAATAATCAACTCCGGACCCAAAATCATACGTTCTCCTAATTCCGTCCAACAGGTAGGTGTACGACACCTCCGCCCGTACAATGCTTCATAGGGCGCCATCTGAATACTTGACTGGTAGCTATTGTTATACGTAACTCCGCCAATGGTAAGAACTCTTCCCAACTACCCCTGAAGTCAATGACACATCCTCTTAACATGTCCTCTAAGATCTGGATTACCCGCTCAGACTGTCCATCGGTCTGAGGATGAAACGCCGTACTAAAATCCAACTTCGTACCCAACGCTTGATGCAACGCCTTCCAAAAATGTGAGGTGAACCTAGGGTCCCTGTCCGATATGATTGATACTGGTATCCCATGTAACCTCACTACCCCCGCTATGTATAGCTTAGCCAATTCTCGCAGAGAGTAATCGACACGTCATCGGGTATGAAATGGCGGACTTCGTCAAGCGATCAACAATCACCTGCACCGAATCTTTCTTAGTAGGCGTGAGGGGTAGCCCACTAACAAAGTCTATCGTGATCCTTTCCCACTTTCATTGTGGAATCTTCACCGGCTGCAACAACCCTGATGGTAACTGATGTTTCGTCTTTACCTACTGACAGGTCAAACACTTCCCCACAAATTCGGTCACCTCTCGTTTTAAACCCGGCCACCAGAACTGATCTCGCAAATCTCGATACAACTTTCTTCCTCCAGGGTGCATAGCGTATAGACTACCATGCGCTTCTTACAAAATCTTATGCCTCAACTCAGGATCTTTCGGCATACAAAATCTCCCTTGAAAACATAATAGCCCTTCCTCATTCACACTAAATTCTGTTAATCCTTCACTTGATCCTACCGGAAACTTCTCCTTTAGCAACTCGTCGATCTGCTTTTTTTCTTTAACCCGACCGACCCAAGAGGGTTTCACTTGAAGTTGACTAATAAACTCCCATCATCATATAGACTAAGGTGAGCAAACATTGCTCTCAAGTCGAAGATTACTTTACGACTCAAGGCATCCGCCACCACGTTAGCTTTACCTGGATGGTACTCGATCGAGCAGTCATAGTCCTTTAGCAACTCGATCCACATCCTTTACCTTAGATTCAACTCCTTCTGGGTCAAAAGGTATTTTAGGCTCTTGTGATCGGTATAAATGACAGATTTCTCCCCGTATAGATAATGTTTCCAGATCTTCAAGGCAAAAACCACTGCCGCCAATTCTAAATCATGTGTGGGATATCTTGCTTCGTGCGGTCTCAACTGCCGGGATGCATACGCCACAACCTTTCCACCTTGCATCAACACGCATCCTAGTCCCGTGTGTGAAGCATCACAGTAAATCAGGAACTCCTTTCCAGCCTTCGGCTGAATCAACACCGAAGCCTCCGTTAAAATCCTTTTTAACTTCTCGAAACTCTCTTGTTGCTTATTAGACCAAATAAACGGAACCCCTTTCCGTAATAACTTAGTCAATGGTGCCGCAATTAAAGAAAATCCCTCAACAAACCTTCTGTAATACCCGGCCAAACCAAGGAAGCTCCGGATTTCTGCTACTGACTTAGGCGGCTTCCAATCCAACACCGCTTCAATCTTCCGATGGTCAACCCTAATCCCCTCTGCCGACACAACGTGACCTAGAAAAGTAACCTCCCTTAGCCAAAATTTGCACTTACTGGATTTGGCATACAACTGCTTCTCCCTTAGAATCTGCAGAACTACCCGAAGATGTGAATCATGCTCCTCTCCCGATTTTGAATAAACCAGAATATCATCTATAAATACCACAATAAACCGATCCAAGTAGGGTTGAAATACTCAGTTCATCATATCCATAAACGCAGCTGGTGCGTTAGTCAACCCAAATGGCATCACCATGAAGTCGTAGTGTCCATAGCGAGTCCTAAAAGCCGTCTTATGAATATCCGCCTCTTTGACCTTAAGCTGATGGTACCCTGACCTCAGATCTATCTTTGAAAAGACTGAGGCCCCCTTCAGATGATCGAACAAGTCATCGATCCTTGGCAACGGGTATTTGTTCTTGATGGTCAACTTATTCAACTGACGATAGTCAATGCACATCCGCATCGATCCATCCTTCTTCTTAACGAACAACACCGGCGCTCCTCAAGGCGACACACTTGGTCGGATAAACCCTCTATCCAGCAACTCCTGAATCTGCGCTTTCAATTCCACCAACTCCTTTGACGCCATCCTATACAGAGCAATCGATACTGGCGCTGTTCCCAGAAGATGATCAATACCAAACTCTACTTCACGATCCGGGGGTAATCCCGGAAGCTCTTCTGGAAAAACATCAGGAAATTCCTTCACCGTCCTAACATCTCCGACAGTTAGTTCCTTGGCTTCCAGAGCCCGAACAAACATTAGAATTACCTCGCATCCTTTCCTCACCATCCTTTCTGCCCTTAAGGCAGACACCACATTTGAAAAATAGTTTCCCCTTTCACCTATCACCAACACTTCACCGCCATCGGGAGTCTTTAACACCATACGCTTGGCTGCACAGTCCAAATTCGCTTGATACTTCACTAACTAATCCATTCCTAAGATCAAATCGAACTCCCCAAAGCGGTAGTTCCATCGATCACCCCAAAAGCTACCCCTTGAACTTCCAGGGGTACATCCTTATACTGATTTGTTCACCACTACGTTTGTCCTAAAGGGCTCACTACAGATCATCTCCTAGAAGAAGTCTCATAATCTAAGTTCAAAGTTCCCGCTATAGCACTAGCAACATAAGAGTGCGTCGAACCAATATCAATCCAGGCAGTGTAAGGCAAACCAAAAATTAAAAACGTACCGGTTATAACATCCGGTGCGTCCACCTCCTCTCGACGTCTGGCAAGATAGACTAACCCGGTACTGCCTCGCCTCGGTGTTTCTCGCCCTTGACACGATGCTCCACGGCCCGACCGAAATCGTTACCACCTCTGGCTAGACCACGACCTCTCTATGGCTGCTGACCACCTCTTCCTGGCTGTGCATTCCCTTGGCCCGTGGGCCCTTCATTGCCCCGTTGCTGCGGACATTTTCTAACTTGGTGGTCCGTAGATCCACACCTAAAGCACTTCCCACTGCCTGTCCAACACTCGCCTGCATGGAATTTACCACATCGAACACACTTCTGTGTCTGACCAACAGCAGCAGGTCTCTCTCTTCCCGCCTCGGTCCGTCTGACCTAGGCCTTTTCTGAGTACGCCCAGCTGCCCCTGACGATCCAAAATTCCTCTTACTTCCACCCTTATCTCTATCCTGATTTAGTTTCTCTGTTCGCTTCACCTCCTCAGCTATCTTAGCTTTTTCCACAAGCACAGCAAATTCTCTCTCCCGCTGTAGAGCTATCAATACACGCAAATCATCCCTCAGACTATCTTCAAATCGAACACAATGTTCATGGTCTGTGACCACCATTCCTCGAGCATAACGGCTAAGGCGTAAGAATTCCGCTTCATACCCAACCACCGACCTACTTCCTTGCACCAGATTCAGAAATGCTCTACGCTACGCATCCACATAACTTGTCCCAATGTATTTACTCTGAAATGCCGTTTTGAATAAATCCCAGGTGATACGGTCAGCCATCGTAGCATCCTTAACCGTAAGCCACTATTGATAAGCTTCGTCCCGCAGGAGAGATACAACCCCTTTCGCTTTTTCCTCTTCCGTAAAATCCGGATCATCCATTATACGCTCAATCGCCTCCAACGATTTCTCGGTTGCACTCGGTGCTATTCGAAATTCCCTAAACACTTACGCCCCATTAGCTCTAAGTCGCCCGACACAGATTTTGGGCTCGTGCCCACGCCGCCCAAAGAACCTCTCTAAAACCCTTAACATCGCTCGAGACACGCGTTATCTCTCCGGCCGCCCGGTCTGAAATTCCACCTCCGCGGTGGTGGTGCGGCATCTCATTTTCGGACCCATAACCAGATCCTCTTTGGTTCGCACACGACCATCCTACCCTACCACGGCCACGCGCGTAACGCCCACGACGACCCCTTGTACTCATTCTCATCGATTCGCGTTTATCGATTAGAAATTTTATGAATTGTTAATTTCTTCCATCGATTAACCACGAACAATCTTATGGATGATAGTTTTAAGAGTAGTTCTTTCGAATTCAAAATTATCTCTACGGGTTTGATCACAATTTTATATCTCCTAGTTCCACATACATTCAACCATCATACATCAACATACAAGTAGCATCCGTGAACCCACATTCATCACATGAGGGTATTTTCGTCATTTCACTCCATGAACCCACATTCATCATATAAGGGTATTTTGGTCATTTCACTATCCAGGGGTATTTTTCTAGTAGTTCTTTCCTCTACAGGTATTTTTCAGTAATTACACAAAATAGGGTACCTTGGTGATTTTTCAAAATAGAGATATTTTGATATATTTTTTCGTAAAGCGAGGGGTATTTTGGAGATTTAATTTTGCAAACCAGGTACCTTTTTGTAGATCTAGGGTTTTCGGGTAAATTTACAAAACATGGGTATTTTTGGTATTTTTGCCAACCGGGGTTTTTCGGTAATTTCACAGATTTTGGTAATTTTACAAATTTGGGGTATTCTGGGAAATTTTCACCAATCAAGGGTATTTGAGAAATTTTACAAAACTAGGGGTATTTTTAGTAATTTTGCAAAATAGGGTGTTTGGTCCCTTCCGGTTTTAATTATAAATTTTGGCCCGTCAACAAGTCCTCGTGGCTAAAGTGAACAGTCACTACGCACCAGGTAGGATTCCAGCGAAGAGGAGGTGAGTCACTAGGACCGCTTAAATACCAAGCTCTCTCGAATCTAATCCTAAACATGCGCGTCTGTTGCCACACCCTAACCCAAATGATCGGTTTACTGGACATGTTTAGTTAGATTAAGTTTTATGAATTTAAAGAGTTTGTTTAAACTAGGCCTAAAGTCCATTAATTCCTAACATGCTAGTCTACATCCATAAAGGCCATCAACCCAACATGCATATCACATCAAGAGTTAGAATACTTATCTGCGTGGATCGGGTGCCGGTAGACTCGAAGGCCATATCTCAACCCAAGTATTTTTACCAACTTTATAACCTACTACTGGACCCATTTCACAGCCCGAGTTTTGCAACTGGCTCTGATACCAAAATGTAACACCCCAAACCCGGCCCAAACGCTACGACCAGATCTGGTATGCTACGGGGTTTATTGTAAAAGCTTTGCTTTAACAGTTTTTGAAAATCTCAGTTTCTCTACTTAGGCATTTGTTAAAATTGGGATATCTGATGAAAACCTTTGCTTTTTCTTTGAACGAGATCGAAAAACCTATTTTATTACTTTTTATGTTTTAAGTCCTTGAACATAAATTTATAAACTGTAAACACTGTCAAATATAAAGCGATAACCTAAACCATAGGGCCTTATTACATAAATAGTTCCAAAGTTAAAACTTAAAGAAAACCGAGAATAATTCATGAAAATAAATAAAATAAAACTTGATGGCCCCTCGAGTCCGCCTCGGCTCCCCTGTCCACGATCTACTGCTCATATGAAAAGTCAGGGAAAATAAAAGGGTGAGTCACCAAGACTCAGTGTGTAAATCCCGAAAACACATAAAAGGCTTAAGGCCCACAAACACATTATGGGTCTTGGCCCATACACAATGGCAAAAAACATATGTATGCTACATGGCCCATCCCGACCTAGAAATCCATCCTCTACACACCACCGCACTCAACCATCACACATTGGGGATTTCTACAATCAACCCACCAACCGCTACACACCACATCGACAGACATGCTGCCTATTCCTAATAATCAGGAATGAATTTAACGTGGCTTAGCCACCGATCACTATTGTGACCTAACATTTCAATTCGTGGTTTAACCACCGATCACCAAGTGACCTATTATCATGCTCTTCCCCCTTAGTCATATTAATCCCACCCCATGCATACATTCATGCAAAATCAAACAATATACCACTTAAGGATTTACAATCTAGCATATTCATCGATACACATAGAGAAGTTTCTATGATCACGTACCTGGCATCCATTGCCTACCCTTTTTGGGTAACACGACTGTTCATACATCCTATTCTTCCGGCTTTTAGCCCATAACATATGTATATATATAGGTTAAGTAGTGTGATAGAGATCTACACACCTGATTATAGTTAAGACGACACTTTCTATGTCGACGCTATCCGTAGCCGACACAACCGCTATTTGCCTAAGGTGTTGCTCAAAAGCCGGTCCACAGCCCGGTGGCCAATCTCGAACAGCAGACACCGCGCATTTCTTGAACTTTGGGGCTGGGACTACAGATCCAACTCCTTCCTTTTATTTGCTGACATTCGAGTCCATGAGTGATCTTGGTCAGAAGGTACTACGATGATTGCTTAACGAACCATTAGGTTAAGACACGAATAACGAAAAGAAACCGATTGATCAACTTAAGGTGAACCAAAAACTTTACCTTGAAATCCCGAATATAATATGATTCGTATGCTACCGATTTCTGGCTTAGAAACCTAGACGATTAGATCTCCTTCAAATCCCGGAATGCCGCCAAAGAGAAAGAACACAAGATCAGAGAAAACGTCAAACTAAGGATGGCCCTAACTACCAACTAGCCATTCGGCTTTGGCTTCAAAAGCCAAAAAAGATTGCAAAAATACTAGCACAAGTCGATACTCACCTCTACAAAGATTTCGGCTACTTCTAAATGATTTCGGCTTTATGGAGAAATCGGCACAAGAGGAAAAGAATGGAAAAGAGTGTGAAGTGAGAGGTTTCGGCTTCTGAAGGAATCAAAAGGAAAGATTGCAGAGAATGGCTGAGGGTTTTGGCATAGAGAATGAGAGAAAAGCTTTAAAAGAATGGGGTTCAAAATGCCGAAATTGAAGAGATAGCCCCCTATTTATAGACAATTTCGGCACTTACCTATCAAAAACCGAAAGTGCCCTTCCTGATAACTAACAACTAATCAAATAGTAGGGGAAATTTTGGCACCCTTATGGCATGTGGAAACCGATTTCTTCCCCTCTCCAAGAGATGGAAATTCGGCCATCACTGCACTCAGCAGATAGCTCCTATCTTTTCTCCTCTATCTTAATCCATTCACTCCTCCAGAAGAGACCTAGATAACACCATTCCCCCTATTTTATCAGCATATTATCCCTATTATCCAAGTCACTAAATCCCTCCAAATTTTAAGCCTCATTGCCGTTCCTCTTGCTCCCCTTTTAAGTGTCGAAAATGGCCCAAAGACATGGGCTCCTTACGGCCAAAACTTGGGCCTCTTCAACTGCTAATGGCGCCACCTTATAACTCCTTTGCAGCGCCACTTGTTACTGAGCCACAAGCCCACTTTGCAGTTTAAACCACAGATACTATCTTTTAAACCCTTTAGTGTCCCATCAAAAACTTTAATCAAGGCCTCGACCCCATCCTGAGCCCAATTTGGACCTCTAACACTTAAATTAACACATTAAACATATCCCCACACTAAACGCATAGGCCCATTAGTTCAGGATGTTACAATCTTGTTGTTTATACGCTAGATAGATCAGATTCTCAATCTTAATTATTGCCAGATTCATTCACTAAAATCTCTTGAATATTCATAGCACTTTTAATGTATTTGTTTAAAGAATGACTTACAACAATGAAGTAAAATTGTTGCCATAGCAAGTAACTGGTTCAATCTAGCAAAATCATAATAATCTTATTGTAGAATGGGTTGGTACCTTGAGTTGCAAACAACATTTGAGAATCATCCCCTGATTGCACACTGAGTCTATAAATGTTATAATTTAGCCTAACAAATGAAAGTGATGATCTTAAAATCAACTCTAGCAACAAGCTTACTCAAACCCCAATTCAATAATGTCCAATTCTAGCTCTGATACCATGATGGATAACACTCGAACGATATGAAAATATAAAAAATATACAAAAAAGAAATGAAGAAAGAACAAAATTTGATATATTTCTCTGTATTTGCAAAACTGAAAATTTGTTTATACAAATATTAGTATTTATAACCCAACTATCACACTCTAACTATTATGAACTAACTATCAACAACCTTTAACAAACTTACTGCTACTTAGTTACACTAACTAAACAGTAATTAATATCTCTAACATATATACATGTATATCAAATATATGTGTTTAAGAAACTAAAAATTCAAATATAAATATAAATATAAATATATATATATATATATATATATATGAAAAATGCTTTTAAAAAATATTAATAAACTAAAAATGTACATTAAAATATACTATATCAATACATTCTGAAATAAGTTTTACATAATGTTGAAGAACAACTAATTTTTTCTCTGTAAACTAAATTTCATACTTAACTTAACGTAAGAAAATTGTTAATCTAAGAGTAAACAGAGTTTAGATAATAAATCTTGCTTTTGTATTTCACCACAATAATATGGTTGTAATAAAATTAAAAGTATATTGATGGCAACGTAATGTTGATAACCAAGCATAGCAAATATCGAATGACAAAGATTTATCAGATTAAAAGTCTACAATAACATTTAAATCTATGTTTGAATCATTGATCTTGTAATTCTGTGTTTGATAGAGACGATTGATAAGAGAAAAGCTTTGGAAAAAGATACACAAATAAATCAATGGGGTAGGAGAGAGCAATTGTGTTCATACAAATTAGTGGTTGAAAATGGAGATAAGGGGAACAACATTGTCAATCACATTCAAAAACGATTATACTCTATTTAATTAAAATCCTAAATACTTTCAGATTTTGCAAGTTTTTACAACCTATTTGTCTATGATATTTACTCACATATTTTTCAATGGTATAATTACATGTTACAATTATAATATTTAATCATCATTAATCATTAAATTATGAGTCACTGAACTATTCGATAGTTTTAATTTAAGTCATAGAATTATTCGAAAGTTTTTATTTAAATCACTGGACTGTTAAGTTTTTTTTTTTAAAAAAAAAGTTTCGCTAGCGAGCTCCAAGCGACGGTTTGATGATCGGTATGGTGAATCAGTACCCATCGACGAGTAGGAAAAACATACCTTAGATCCAAGTCGATCTGACAGTCAGTGTCAGAGATAAGAGAAAAAAATTGTTTGAATTTTTGTTTGTAAATTCGTGACATCTAAAATTGTTTCATGAAAAATAAATTGAAATATGAAAGAGAAGGAGAAAAAGATATTTCGCTTGGTGTAGGCAATGTTAACAGAGAAAGCCATATAGCATCGATTTTAATAGCCCTGTGACTTAAATAAAAACTTTTGAATAGTTCAGTGATCAAATTGTAACTTTTTTATTAAATGATCAAAACAATAATTTAGTGACTAATGATGCAATTTACCCAAAAAAATTCACAAATTAGTTTAGAATATTGCTAATTGTCTAAAAACACGTAAAATAAAGTCATTTTAAACTCGCTTATGAAGTTATTTTATTTTAAAAATGGATAATAATCCAATTAGATATTTATCATCAGAAGAAATAGAAAACAATTTTCAATATCATCAATGTGGACCTCTTCTGCTGGATTTAGGCTACAGTAGCTAAACTATATATTTATTTGTATATATTTTTTTAATATTTAAATAAATCAAAATCTTTTAAAATTTAAAAAAAAAAAAAAATCAAAGATCTGAACTGATCTGAAGTCTGAACCAATGAGATTGATTCTAAATGATTCAGCTATTGCAGCTATTAGGCTCTATTCTAATTCATGTTTGAAAAATCAAAATGCTACACAACAATTTTATATTAAATTATTGTGAAGAAAAATTAAAATTAGGGGTGAGCAAAAATCTAATTCGATTCGAAAAATTCGATAAAAAATTTTAAATTTTGAATTAATTAGTTCGAGTTATTTGAGTTAATCAAGTTATTTAGATCAATTCGAATAAAAAAATTAAGTTTTTCGGTTTAACTCGAATATGAATTACTCAATTTGAGCTATCCTAAAATTTGAATAAGAAAAGACAAAACTGCGTCATTTTGATAAATGTTTACCTTTTCTAAAGTTAAAAGTCAAAACCATTTAGTTGAAAGGCAAAACTACGTTGTTTTGATAAATGTTTACTCATTAAGTTAAAAGGTAAAACTATTATATTGTTTATATAGTTAAATAATTTTAACTTCATTTACCAGTTAAATAATCGGTTCATATAAACGCAACATTGAGTATAAATAATAGGATTCGTTAACTCAACTCGACTTGACTCGAAATTTTTTGACTCGATTCGATCCGATTCGAAAAAAATTCAAATTGAGTTCGGTTGCTAAAATAAGATTCATCAACTCGACTAACTTGAAATGTTTTGACTCGACTCGATCAAATACTCACCCCTAATTAAAACTATTTTAAAAATTATAATTATTCAATAAAATTAATTAAATTAACTCAAAATTGTAATGTGAGATAAATAAATAAAGTGAAGAGAACTATTTAAACTACAAATAAAATTAGTAGAAAATTTATGATGAAATTGATAAATAAATAAAGACTTAAGGACCCAAAATAAAGAAATATGTGAATGAAAATAATTAGTAGGCTAAGCTAAGAGGCAAGAAAAGGTTGCTCCCAAGCAAGCAATGTGGGCTTGGAGGCTCAACCAATTTTCTCATAGAGGCCCAGCCCATTGTCAAAATCTTAACAAACTCTCTCGAGCTTGCTTTCCACCTTTCTAATTCAGGACTCCTTTTTTATTGGGTTTTGGATTCTAAAAGTATTTTTCCACCCAATCAAAAACATCTGATCTTTTAGGTTAAAACTGCGATAGAAAAAGTATTTTTTCATCTAGACGTAAAAACTGAGATGGTTTTAAATTTTTAATTGTTTTTAGCTTTTAATTTTTGTATTTGAATTTATATTAATTATTTAAATAACATATAAAAAAATTAAATTATTTAAATATTTCATGTATCATTATATTAATTTTTAAAATATAATTTATTATTATATTTAAGTTTTAAAAATATTTTATATAACATTAATTTTATAAATAATGTATATCAATTAATTAAAATATATTTAAAATTTATATTTCATGTACCATTATATTAAATTATTTAAATATTATATAACTTAAATAATTTTTAACTTTCCAAAATCTTGTCTAAAAAGGAAATTTTAACCTTCAATCACTTTTTTTTTTTTTTTTACAATAATGGAGAACACTAAAATTCACAAACCACACCTTTTTACTGAATTTTTCTACCATACTTTTCAATGGAGAACTAGCCCCTTAGGCACATAAAAATAACGGTTAATTTATTCTTCGGCTAAGCAATGGTTCCATGTTGGGGTTTGAATTTTTATTATTATTATCTAAGTTAATCCTTGAATTTAAAATTGTTTTGATATTGGGATTTAAACTAGGCAATTATGTCCACATAGGGGCTTGGATACCCTTAACAATTGTTCTCCTATTGGAGCCTAAACTCTTTTTTCTCCAACTTGATATACCAAGGACTAACTTAGATAAAAAAAGTCCAACTCGAATATGAGAATAATTGTTAAGTTAAAAAATTAACTTGGACAAAAAGAAAAATTTAGATCCTAATGTGAGAACACTTGTCAAGTCCAAACCCTAAATGGCGTATTAACCATATAAAAAACAAGCTCTCTCAAACATGCATCATTGCTTTCCACAATTAGGTTAATGCACTTTTTGAGGCATGAACATAAAAATTATTTCTGCATTAGGGTTGAACTTTTTTTTGGGTCCAATTTAGTTTTTAATATTTCATTGAAAAAAGTTGCATAAAAAATTCAAGCTTTAAAGTGGGAACAATTGTCAAGTTTAAGGACAAATTTGGACCTAAATGAAATTCAAGCTATAATATGAGAGTAGTTACCAAGTTCATGGACTAATTTGAATAAAAAATTTCAAACAAATTCATGGACTAACTTAAATAAAAAAATAACAATTGCTAAGCTCAAAAAGTGGATTACCCCTTCAGTATCTTGAAGAATGAAATCATATGATAACCTAGCTATTTTGCAAAGTTTCCTGCGACAATATATGTATTGCAAATGCTAATTTGCTACACTAATGCATACCAGTACATCAAATTCAAAACAGACAATGGAGTAGGAATGAGGCTGATACGATAGAGCAACACTATACATGCAAGGTTCCAAATGTTCATATTCATACAAAAAACCCAGGTCTCACAGAGATGTCTGATCATGTCAACTAAAATTATAATACAAACCCCAACTATATATAAGATTAAGAAAAACTAGGTGAAACCAGATGTATGAAGAAAAGATTGTGTACCGCATGAGATGGGAGAACATAGAGCCTGACCTCTCGACCAAACTGGCAATCTCCGAGCATATGTAAAGCATTCTTACTAGTATAACCACATATTAAACAAGCTGTATCCGCAGTAATACCTCTCCAAGCACGCTCCAAATTAGTGAGAAGGCGTTGTTTCTTTGTAGCCCCTCCACGTTTCGAATAAATGAGAACATTATAAGCACTCCTAATAGTAAGTTCACCATTAACTGGGAGAAAGGTATATATTGGAACCTGCCCAGACAACAACAGGAATGAAGCTAGAAATTTTCTTTAAGGTTATTGAAATTAAATTGTAATTTTTACGATAGTAAAATGTAATTTCATCATTTTAATAACTTATATTTTATAATTTTTAAAGGGGCCATAATTTTATTTTTATTAATTTAAAATTTTTAGCTACGACTGGACAACAACTAGCAAAATTTTCATAATATTCTTGTTCATAAACCTAATTGAGAAATAATCATAATGTTGTTGTTCATTCTAAGCTCTTCAACAATTTTTTTATTAATATTAAGCTGCTTTTTGTACAATATCATGTACATCTCAGCCTCGTACTACAGCTGTTCGACCATTCTCTAATTCATTTTTCAATTTGTCAGTGAATGATTCCCTTTGATAATCTTAATGTAAAAAAAAAAAAATAGAGAATTAAAAGATATAAAATTAAAATAGGAAATTAATAAGGTTAAAAAACCTTAAACTATTAATGATTTGATTTGTAATTGTTTGTTGTGTTTCATCATCCCAGTACGAATTCTATTTATAGGCCTTCATATATGCATAAAATGGAAGCAAGAAAGATGGAATTTGAATATTAAACTTATTTCGTAATAGTTGTTTTATTTCTCATAATTTTTAACTTAATATTCATAATCAATATTAAGGATTTTTCTGCTCCCTTTTACATTGACATTAAAATGTAGATATGCTTTCTTTAATGTTGTATTTGACATTAATTTACTTAAAAATTATAATCTATGAATTAATAAGGTTAAATATGAAACGAATTGTTGATATTTTAATTAAGCACTAAATATTCACTATTTATTATTGTAGTAATTAATCGATTTAATTATAAATTGTATTAGTAGTAAATTATAATTAAAAATAGAGCATCAGGGATCAATAATGCAAAAATGTTTAATAATTTGAAACAAGTATTTTGAAACTTAAACAACTAACCTAAAATTCAATGTTTCCATATATGCTTTCCTTCCTTCTTTTATAATATGAGTTCATTACACTATACATCCTCAAACTATAACCTTAATTATAAATTGGTCTCAAAACTTTAAAGCATTCAAGTACATCCTCAACTATCGATGTTATATTAATAAGGTTATTTCATTTCTAAAAATCATAATTTAACCGTTAAAAAATGATACGCCAAATCTTATGTGGCAAAGTTTAAAATGAAAAGTTAAAAAAAAAAATTATAAAAATGGATATTGTAAAAATATTGATTTTGAGGTTTTTGAAGCTTTTACAAAAGCTTTATCGCTCACTCTTTTTTTTTTTTTTTTTTTTAGTTTTTACTTTGAAATGTTATATGATAACATTTTACTTTAAAATTTTCATTTTAAATTATGTCACATAAGATTTGATATGTAATTTAGTGATTAAATTAACGGTTTTAATAATTGAAGGACCTGATTGATATAAAACTGATAGTTTGAGGATGTAATTAGAATGTTTTAAAGTTTGAAGGCTAATTTAAAATTAGGGTCATAATTTGGGGATGTTTGGTGCAATTAACTCATATTATATATTATTAGTTTTCTTACCCGATGCAAAAATTAATTTTGTAGAAAATTTTATAAACTTTTTAAGATTTCACAAATAAAATTATTGTTTATAAATTGCTTTATGACATATTATTGTGTATTTTATGAAGAGCAGCCCAATTATTGTAAAAAAAAAAACGACTTGAATTACCTATATTTTCAAAAGACTTCGCGCAAATTGTAATAAGAAAATCTTTTATTTTTTAAATAGAACAAAAAATTATATATAAAATTTTTATTGGAGGTAATTAGATTGTTTGAGTAAATCTTATAAATTGATTATAATTCCTTATTCTAAATTGGTATTTATGAAAATAATTTATTTATTTTTGATATTCTTTATGTTTGTTTTATAATTCATATTTAAGATTCGTAATTTTTCCTTCCAACAATATCATTTTCAAAGTTGGAACATAACCTGTCTTAACAGTACAACCAACATTTATTGGTGGAAATACTTTTTATATTTTACTGTTTTACAAATTATTTTATAAAAGAAGTATTTTTAAATTTTTCATATTTATATTTTTATACAAAGTTTTACTTTTTTATTTGCTTTTTTAAATTAAGTATTATGGAATATTAGTATGGTCTTCGCCTACGCTTTATATTGGATTGATTATTTATTTTTTGACTAAATTACAGTGTAAAAATTTAAAGGTTAAAATTATCTCAAAGATTTTGTACTCTTCGTATATTTAGAATTTAGCTTCTCTATTTTTCGAATTCGAAAATTTAGGTCCATTTGTTAACACTGTTAGAACTCTTTTGTGTTGATGTGGCATTTTGAAAAAAATAAAATAAACTTGGTATCCATGTACCAAGAAAATATCGTAACGGATCTGAATTTAATAAAAAAATTTAATAGTACTAACAATTCTTAAAAATTCACATCATCGTTTTAATTAGAATAAAATATTTAGACTAACTAATAACATTATAAAAGTTGAGGTATCAAATTATGTCAAAATTAAAATATATAAATTAAATCTAAATTTAAATTTGAATGAAATATAAGGATCAAATTGAAATTTACCCATTAAAGATGTAATTTGGTTTCACTTTAGAGAAAACAATGAAATAAATATTTGGAGAGGAAGAATTAAAGTGATATGAAATTGGAGAAGAAATAATTACATTAATGTATGTAGTTTATAAATAAATTTGTTTAAAAGAAAAAAAAAAGGGTTCTTATCCTTCTTTCTTCAGGTCTCATAGGAGAATCAACAACAGCTACCCAGAAAGACCCTGTTTCTTCTGCTCATGATGATGGGCCTGCCCAAACCAACCCATGATGATGGGCCTGCCCAAACCAACCCCCCCCCCCCCCCCCCCCCAAAATCCCTTACAGCTACAGCTAAGCTCCCAAATCACCCAAACCATGTTAGGCTTAATTAATGCTGGTGATGAGGTGATGCTTATGAACTCAATTTACCATTGCATCAAATGATGTATTGGTTTTTACTGATGATGCCATCCCTTCCTGGACAGTGACTATGAATTACAGGGTGGAAAATTTTCCACTTGACTTGGGGGGTGGGGCAAACACACTCATTCCTTATGTAACTAAGAATAAATACATAAGCAACATACCTAAATTTTTTATTAGTTTAATTCTAACATAAAATTGGTGTTGGTGTTTGTTCTCTTTCCAGGGAAGTTAACCATTAAATTTCCCTGGAAATTCAAAAATATTATTTCATAATAACACAAAAGGCTGGAAAACCTTCCAATGACAAAATCCCTTTTCCAAAAACTTTTCTCATCCTTTCCTTTGCATGTAAGATAACAATGTGAACTAAGACCTTGGAAGGCCATAAATACACACATCAAGAAAAGAAAGAAAAACCCAGAAAGACAGAATTGCTTTGTGCAACCCTAGAAAGCCATACTTTTCTGCATATCTTGGTTCATGTATAATAATATATATGATGGTTTCGTAACCATTACCCAAATAAATCAAAAGAAAAGAAAAACATCTGAAAACCAGAAGAAGAACATGTCTCTAAGCCCACCTAGAGCTAGGGTCAATGGGGTCGATGGGGCCAATGGGGCCAATGGGGCCAATGGGGCCAATGGGGCTAATAGGGCCAATGGTGCAGCCCCTGGGAGGAACTACCAGCATTACTGGTGCTACCAGTGCCATCAATTTGTTCGGATTGCCTCTACGAATCCTCCGGAGGAGGTTGTCTGCCCTCGATGTTCTGGTCAGTTTGTTTGCGAGATGGAAATCAACAGGCCTAGGATGGTTGTTGACTTCACTGCTTTTGATCCATCCCCTGAAGCTCTGTTGGAAGCACTCTCTCTTATTATGTATCCTCCAATCAGGGTATTCGGTCTTGGTAATTCTGATAACCAAGAACCTCAGGGCAGGCGTTGGTTGAGACGTCCGAACAATTTACTAGAATCCGAAGGTGAAAATTTGCCTCGGGAGCGTCTTCGTAGGCGCAGAAGCCGGAGTTTAGATGGAACTGATGATAGAGAACAAGAACCTGAATCTCTAGGTCGTCCTAGGACTTGGATTATTGTTCGGCAGCCGGGTTCTTTTAGCCTACCCGAAGCTGAACCAACTTTGCCACATGAAATCCCTGCACTCCCTGCCCCTGGTCTTGATCCAAGGAACTTCTTTTTCGGACCCGGACTAAATGAGTTGATAGAACAACTGACACAAAATGACAGGCCAGGTGTACCCCCAGCCCCGGAGTCAACTATCCACGCGATTCCGACAGTTAAAATCACGGAATCGCATCTACGCGACGACTCGCAATGTCCGGTGTGTAAGGAGGAATTCAAGGTTGGTGGAGAGGCAAGGGAGTTGCCTTGTAACCATATATACCATAGTGATTGCATTGTGCCTTGGTTAAGGCTTCACAATTCTTGCCCTGTTTGCCGCCATGAGTTGCCGGTTAGCAGTACCGATGAACAATTGCCGGTTAGCAGTACCGATGAACTATCTAGCAGTGACTATTTTTCCGAACCCGAGGTTTCTTCCAACGACGGTAGAAGATGTTGGAGGCTTAGGCAACTGGCTAGCAATTTGTGGCCTTTCCATCGGAGGCATCGGAGAATTAGCCCACAGACTGACGAGTCTCCTGGTAATGAAAATTAATTCCAAGTGATTTCATTTTATACATGCAATATATATTGTATTAATCAATTAAATAAGATGAGGCCTGAACTTGATTTAATTTTGTGAAAACATTAAGCTGTGCAAAGATGATCATGAAACAAATATTATGCTCAGTTAATTAGACTTTTATGATGCAGCCATTGATGTAAATCATATATTATTGCTATTTATAGACACTGAAATCCTGTTTGACTATGTTTTCCAGCAGTTGAACTTGAATCAAGGTCGCATCGTTGCTGTATTCTTTAGGATTTTATAGGCAGCTATTCACTTCAAAATAACTGTCTGTAGAATCACTAAAAGCTGCAAAACATCAGTTTCATCATCTCTCTCAAATACTTGTTTTAAGGAACACAATGTCGAATTGATTCAACCGAAAACTAGTGAATTCTCGGATCTAAGATGTTTATCTTTTAAGCTCTTTACATTAACATCCATACCAATATATATGTTTTAAGCTCTTTACATTAAAAATGTGATCAATTTAATCTTCAATCGTTTTTTTTTTTTTTTTTTTTTTTTTTTTGGAATAAGAAGTGAAATAACACAGTGCAAATATGCCGCTAAACCATGACAGCAGTAGCGCGATTATAAGGCGCTCCATCTCGATCACGATCAATCAAACCCCGGAGAAACCCAGGCATAACAGCAACGACTTGAACGGGTGGCGGAGCATTCACCCCTGCTTTCGCTAAGCTATCCGTTACTTGGTTAGGCTCGCGCAAAATATGCTGGAATCGAACATGCCAAGGCCTTTCCAGCAGCTTTGAGATGACCCACACTAAAACCATGCTCCCATCCATTTCTTAAACATTGGTGCTGTAATATCTCCATTTACAATCAACAGCGAGGTTGAAAATTTTCTTAAAAGGTGAGAAGTAAATTATAAATGTTTGAGGGAGTTAAAATGTAAAGGGACTATCTGTTTTCTATCGTGTACATGAACTTACACAGATCTTAGACTACTGTAAGTCCGTTCATGTCGGAATAAGTGCCTAAGCAAACGAAGCGAGTCCAACCATTTAGTTTATTTTTCCCACGAACCTGATCGACATTAACACAAGTACGGAATCCATGTAAATTCATCATATACCGCAATAGACCACAATGAAGGCCCAGAAAAGTGAATGAACAAAAGCTGCCGCCGGCGATGAAAAATAGAATAAAAACAGATGACAGCAAAAGAAAATAAATTTAAATATCAACTAGCCCGTACACTTTAAAAAAAAAATCAAGGGTGTGTTTGATTAATATAAAATTTTCAGTTGTTAAATAAGATAAGTAACGGTTATTTAAGAGATAAAAAGTACAAAATTGATTTATTTTATTAAAAAATTAAAATAATTTTTTTTAGAAAATGAAATAATTAAATCACCGTATATTTTTTTATTCAAACTTATTTAAAATAATATAAAATATTATATTAATAAGATTAAAATTTTAAAAAATATTTTTTTTAAAATTTAATATTTACTTTTATCAAACAATATAATTATATTCCCTATTTATATTTATTAATTTATCAAACAACTTTTTAATATAAATTCAACAATTATAAAATTTAGCAATAAAATTTCAGTACTTAAATTTTTAATTTATCAAACACACCTTAAATCTTTTTGAAAAAAAGTTATATCCAATTGAGCATTTGAACATTGAAAATCCTATCAATTAAGCCCTTTGGTTGTTAATGTAAGGGGTTTTGTTTTTAATTTAGTTTATTTTTTCCATATATCATCTGAGTAATTTTTTCTTTAAAAAGTTTTAAAAGAAGCATAAAAAAATATAGAAAGTTATAAAAAAAATTACAAAAATATAAGAAATTACAGAAAATTATTTAAAATAATAGGAATTTACAAAAAAAAAATATAAAAATGATATAAAATTACGAAAATATAAAAAAAAACTATAATTCTTTTTCTAAGTATTAAAAATTACAAAATATTATAAAACAAATTTAAAATATATGAAAAAAAAAGTAAAAAAAAATATTTGTCCCTAAAACTATCTATTCCTCAACCCCCACCACCTGAGAAAACTTTAGTCGATTCGTCCTTTCACCATTGTGTTGTTGATCTTTGTTGTGTTCGTTCACGTGGACTTCTTGAATGTTTACACCTTTTTATTCATCTTTGCATTGCTCACAAGTGTTCTCTCTCCCACTATCGTAAAAACCCCTTAACTATCATGAATATCATCAACGACACTGCTATCGCAGACAATGATAGTGCTAGCATTTTCAACTAGGTTTTCATCAATTTCTTTTGTGATTTCTATATATATTTTGATCAATCATGATGATGATAAAATGATGATTGTGAAAGAACTAAGGTGGTGAAATAGGTTGGGAGGGCAAACCACAATTTAAGGATATATACAAAATTTTAGATTTTTTATATTTATAATTTTTTGTAAATTTATAACTCTTTTATTATTTTTAGAATTTTTATATTTTTTTGTAATTTTTTTATTTAAACAAGTTATTCAACCATGAATAGATGAATTAAAGCAAAATTATCAACAAGCTACGAGATTTGACATGGTAGTTACTCAGCTCGTGCATTAACCATATGGTTGGAGATTTGATTCTCACTCATAGTAAGAAACATATTTCGTGACTAGCTACTTATCTCTTCAGATAGCACCTAAATATTATAAAAAAAAAGAAGTTCAATTCTGAAGAAAATGTATGTTTAATAGCAAACCCACGTATCTATAACAAATATTGTCCTAAAATTATAAGATCTAAATTCAAATATTATCCGAATTCAAAATATCTAAATTCAATGTTGCGAATTTCAAAAACAGAGGATTTTCCTATAGAAAACTTTGATTTGCTCAACTTCCACAACAACTTCATCTATACAGAGTCTGAGTGGGACCAAAGATCCAAAATTTAGACCCCAGCATCCCATATATTGAATACAGAAGAGATGGGGTCCCTCTGAATAGACATAGTCCAAAGTGAGCAGATTAGAGATGAAAGCAATGAACCAGGAGGGAGTACCAAATACAATGTAGAAGAAACAATTGGGGATGGGAACCCATGCCTTCCATTCCACTACAGGACAACACATATGGTTCACACACTTGGATAATGCTAGCTCAATGTAATTTGGCCTAAATCACCTATATATCCTTCTTGCTTGTTTAACAACCCCATTTCATCACTTATGTTGCCTCTTAATCAGTTATATATGTATACATATATGTTGATATGCAAATATAAAAGAATATTAGAATTTAATTTAAAATATTAAAATTTTATAGCAATCAATTATAATAATACTTATTACCTATGCTCATGAAAGATTGTCAGTTTTTGTCATGAAAAACCTATACACTTGAAAAGGCATGTCATGAACAAGTTAGCAACATCTAAATCTAGAGAAGATTTGGATGTTGGTGGTCCATTAGTGGAAATTACTATGATCTTATGGCAGATAGTATGAACTGTGAATTTTTTAATAAGAAAAACAGTAACTACATATGGTTTCAAGTTTCAACAATGTAAATAGTTTCGGTAAAAATATTATAAAAGTCCTTGTATTAAGAATTAGATTACATTTTGTCCTCTCTACCTAAAACATAGGCAAACTAGTCATTGTACATTAGATTAAAGAGCAAATTAGTTCTTTCTGTTAAAAATTTCATCCATTTATACTGTTAAAGATTGGTGTAGTTAATAGAATAACCAGATAGCGACATGTAACATGCCACGAACACCTCATGCTGATGTATAAAGACCGATTTTTAACAACAGAAATGAATACAATTTTTAATAGAAGAATTAATTTGTTCTTTGATTTAATGTACATGGATTAATTTACCTATTTTTTAAATAAAGAGGATAAAATGTAATTTGACTCTTAATACATTATTTCCATTATAGTTTTACCCATTTCTAACAATAATAAACAATATAAACAGGGGGTCTCCCTCACAGTTTCCAAAGGCCAGAGAAAGTAAATGGAATAGGTGTAGCATGAAAAACCCTAGCATTTAACAAGAAAAAAACTTATTTCTTCCATTGATTATTGATAACATGATTGAAAATGACACACTTAATTTGCATAATTTATACATAAATTGAATGTATAACCCCCCCCCCCCCCCCATTGGAGAATCCAAAAAAATGTTTTCATCTCCATGTGGGATTTCTTCTCCCTAAACTAAAAAATACACTTGAATTAAATATATATGAAATATATGTCACTGTCAGTAACATCTTCAAGCAACAACTGAAGATCATCAATGAATAGGAATGGACAAAAAAAAAAGAATGGTTAAATCCCTTGACTTTGCCTTAGGGAAAACTCCATAGACGAATATCACTTAATTCCTCGTAAAAATCATCCATCACTGTCGGTAGATCAAATGGGACTAAGTTGAACATTTGATCAATGTACTTTGGAGATTGTAGGTCATCAAAGGAGGTGTACCATGGTTCCATCATGGAAATAGACTCAAGTGATTGTATCAGTGATACATCATCAACTTGATCAGACGGTGAAGAAGCCATTGATGGGGAAGAAACTAATGAGGATGGTGTAGGAGATACTGGTGGGGTGGTGCCACTGCTAATGCCATTGTCAGGGAAACAATTAGCTGCTGCGGCAGCAGCAACTCTTTGTATTGATTTAGGAGACATAATGGTATCAGGAATGTAATCAAGGGATGTGTTAGGGAAGTTGAGACTTGCAGAAGAACCTTTGAGGCATAACAGTGCAGCATCATAGGCTCTAGCTGCTGCTTCTGGTGTAGAATAAGACCCTAACCAAATCCTTGTTTTTTGATTTGGTGCCCTAATCTCTGATACCCAAGAACCCCAGCTCCTCATTCTTACACCCTTGTACTTCTTCTTGCATGATGATGATGACGGTGTCATTTGCTTTGATGCTTCTGCTTGTAATATCTTTTGTTGATCCCTTTTCACCATTGCCAACGACAAACTTTCAAGGAAAAAAAGATCAATATAAGTTGATGATGAACAACTTGCAGTGTGTACTTGTTGAAGGATCAAATGCTTTTGTTTTTCTTCTTTTAAAGAGATGAATGTGGGGTAGTATTTATAGGGAAGATCCCTTGGTCAATCACTATGGTTCCACATATATGAATATAAAAAATAAACACAGAAATGGCTGACAGACAGATATTTTAAAGCTTTATATAAATGGAAATCGATATCACTTTCCTGCTCTATGGCTATGGCTGGCTGGTATAGTAAAATATTTTTAGGTAAACTATACCCATTAGTCATTAAATTATAAGTTAATTTTTTTTAATCACTTCAATAAAAAATATTATAATTTGGTCACTAAATTATTCAAAAATTTTCATTTAAGTTATTGAATTATTCAAAAAAAATTATTTAATTCACCGGGCTGTTAAATTTCTTTTAAAAGAAAGTTCCGCCAGCGAGCTTCAAGCGACAATTCGACAATTAGTATGGTGGATCAATACCCGTCGACAGGTAGAAGAATCTACCTTAGATCCACGTCGATCTAACGATCAATGTCAAAGATTGGAGAAAAAAACTATTTGAATGCGGTCCACTGATTCGTGATGTCCTGAGTTGTTTCATGAAAAAAAGAGAGCTTAAATTGCAGAAGAGAAGAGGAAATAAGGTTTTCGATTGGTGCAAACATTGCCAACAAAGAAAGCCATGTAGCATTAATTTTAACACTCCAATGACTTAAATGAAAATTTTTAAATAGTATAGTGATCAAATTGTAACTTTTTTTAATTAAGTGGTAAAAGCAAAAACTTACTCATAATTTAATAATTAATGATGTAATTTATCCAATATTTTTATACCAAATGCAGTGAAGAAATGTCAATTTGCGAACCTCTTACTCAACCTACTTGTTGATTAGAGGTCAAATAGATTATGTTCATTGACAAATTACAGCTAGAAACCATTTTTGAAACATTCAATATTACATCATTAATGTGGACAAGTTATTCCTTAAGACTTTCATTTGTAGAGAGAATTCATCAGCTTCAACGTATGCAATTAGTTTCCACATCCCAATGGCTATATCTCTGCTGTAACTTCTAATAGAAATGGCAGTTGAATTGGATTTAATGCACTTCAGGAACTCCACATGCAGACATGCAGTAATCAAAGACTAAAAATATTATTAAAAATTTGAAGTTAAAATGGCTGTTTGCAGAGTTTCTTAGACTTACCTAGCAAGCCACCTCCCACCCCAGTTGACACCCAGCAAACTTCTTTATTATTATATTATTATGTTTTACTGTTCATGTCATGGCTAAATACCCTTTTCTTTATTTGATATATGCTAATAAGTTTAGAGAAAATGGGGGAGAGAGAAACATAGGATTCTTCATAGGCACTTTCCAGGCTTTTTATTAATCAGCTGTTAGGGTGGATATATTTAAAAGATTTTAGAATATCATATCTTATATAGGTAGAAAAATGAAAAACTTGTAAGTATAACATGTATAATTGCCCTTATATGGATTTAAGGGAGAATGTTAGACATATTTTTTCATATTAATATTCAATTATAATTGAGATATGAAAAAAACACAATAAAACAGTCATTGCAAATGTGAGATATTTTTAAAAAGAGAAAAGAAAGATAAAGGCAGGCAGAGCCAGCTATTGCTGCTCTGTCTCGCAGCTCTGAAACCGCGTCTCTCGGCCATCAGTTCTCATGCAAACATTAAAAAAAAACTCAAATTTCTGTTTAAAGTATGTAGAGTGAATTAAAAAACACATGAATTATCAACCGTTTGAAGCTGTTTTGGTTAGCTGCTTAGGCATGCATGACTTGACTTTGTTCCCAAGTTTCTCACTGGGGTACTGCTAATTGCACACCCAAAATCAACTACTGGTCTATTGCTTTTTGCCTGTCATGGGGGTGCACATGCGTTTCAACCTCTTTTTGGGGGGACAAATTACCCTTTCTAATGTCAGGATTATGGACCAAAACACGTATACGGATGGGATGAGCCAAATTTTAGTTGGTTGTGTTTGGTCATGTAGACATTGTCAGGCAAATGGGCATTGATATGCCTAGCAATGTAGAAAGGTCAAGAAAGGCAGAAGATAAGGATACTGTTTGTAAGGCAATAATGTGGAAATGAATACACATTCTACTGAACAGTAAAGCACTTGAAATTCCATTTTGGTCATGAACTTTATAGTTTTGAATACGTACAAGTATTAAGAAAAAGATAATAAAGTGTTTTGTATATCTGCATATGCAATAAAGTTTGATAATGAGAAAAGGGCAGTGACAGACAGAAATATTTAGTAACGTGTACACGCTCTGAAATGCTGTTTCCAATGATAATTCATGTGGGAAAAAGAAATAGTATCGGCAACCCGTACAAATCTTGCGTCTCCCTGGTCTCTTTCCCATCCTGCTCATTGTCATACACTTGGGAAAACACTCATAATAAATAATAAAAGCATGAATCAAGAAGGCATCCCTTTCTTAAATTAATTGTGAATTATCACCCACTATTTAGCGAATAATACCATCAACGACGACTGTCATATTAAGTTCATCTCATTTAATGATCTCAGTTTCACATACTCAGAAATCCTTGTTGGAAAATTTGGACATCACATATATAATAAGGATAATTACATGTTATTATTTACTATCATGATAGGTTAGCCCAAATTAAAAGTGATCTAATTTGATTAGAATTTTATTGGGCTTTTAATTATTAAATAAAGTATGGGTCAAATATGTGTAGATACTCTTCTAATCAAATTCTAATTAATGATGGGCTAATTAGAATTTGATTAGAACTAATATGCCAAGGTTATAAATATTAGGGTTATGGTCCCCAAATTACACACATGATATCTTTTCTAATATCCCATCACTAGGAAAGAGAGAGAGCAAATATTCTCTAAATTTCTTGTGTGCTAATTTAGAAGATCAAATCCCCAAATCCGGTAAAACTACAAGGAATTCATGGATTCAGGCACGCTTCCGCATCTAGTTTTGTTCTTGATTTATTCTTGATGATTTGACATGATAGATCCTGGTTTATTTAATTTTATTTTAGATTTATTTTACAAATCTAACAAGTGGTATCAGAGGTTTGTCATGTTGAATCATTGAGAATGAATTGATTATTTATTATTTTTGGATTGATTCGTTTTTCTTTTTTAATTTTATGGATTTGATATTTTAATTATATATTATGTTGAATCTTTGAGATTCTTGATAAATTTTTGGATTTTGATTCTTTAAATAAAATTTTAAAGTTTTAAATAAAGTTTTAAGGTTTTAATTTTCGTATAACTGGAAAGATTTACAGTTTTAAGTTTTAAATAAACTTTTTATGATATATATTTGATTATATCAATGATGGATTGTTAATCGCTAATCGCTTATTTTTTGGTTTTACGGTTATATATATACACACACACACACACACACACATATATATATATATATATATATTGTTTTGGAGACACTTTAGTAATTATGTTCAGGATTTTACATGATGATATATGGTTGGTAAAAGAAATTGCTTCAGGTAAAGTGTCTCTTATATATCGATTGTTTATCAATGAATTCATTATATATGTTGAATCCTTAAGATTGATGGTAATATTTGTTTGTTTTAAAATTTTTTTATCGATTCAATTTTAGGGTTTCATTATAATTGTTTTTTAATTCAAATCCGGTTTAACAATTGTACAATTAAATTCAATTTTTATAATCATTAATTCTTGAATTCAATATATAGTTGAGTTTATATGCTTATTATTCTCATACTATTCAGTTTAAGCATATATTTTGAATTTGGATTTACTTGGGATATGTAAGGCAAGTCGATCAGGGTTATATTTTTATGGTTTAATTATGATGAAATTAGATTTTGATGCAAATTGATGTTAATCATAATACGTGCTTAAATAATTTGGTTTTAAGTTTGGTTCTATAATCTTAAGTTTTGGCATCTTATGGTTCCAAATATTTGGTTAAATTATGATGATATGGTTTATTGTATGAATTGTGGGATATGCCAACTATTATGATTTTGTTTTTGAGATTTATTGGCTTGAAAATATTTTTCAAGTATTCATGTGAATATTTGTTTAATCATAAATACAACTTTAGATTTACATGGTAAATTTAAGGTAAGTTTTTCTATTTGATTATGGATACATGTATATGCATGAATTGCTTTGGTGTTTTTATCCATGCCAAAATTATGAATACATGTGCTTGTTAATTAGTTGGCTTTGAACCACTATATTATTTATGTTTGTGTTTTGATATATATGGTTTTGGAACAAAAAAAAAAAAAGAGTCAAAAATTAAGGTTTTCATTTTTTTTATTACATTATTAAGACAACCTTATTTTAGGTTATTTTGGAGTCTATAAAGTAATAAAAAAAATAGTTTTCACATTTGACTATTGGGTAATTTTTAAATTTGAATATTGGTATGTTTATATATATTTTAAAACAACTTAATTAAAGCAATAAGTCACCAAAGTGATTTTTTTATTAATTATTTTGTTTTAAAATATAAAAGGTTGTGTGCGTGTAACTTAAGTTATGTTGCTATTGATCGGCCCAAATGAAGGTTAATAATATTACATGTGCAACTATGGTTATAAACATGTAACGATTATTCGGTTTTACATGTGAGTAATAAATCGGCCCAAAGGAAGATTTATTGTTCTACATGTTCTTATTGTCAATGTTTGATTACTACACCAAGATATCACTTATAAGTTAATATTTTGTCCAAAGATGAAATATTAATGGAGTGTCCGATATCTTAAGATGAGGTTTACCTTTATTCAAATTATTTTGGTTTAAATTTGAAGTCTTATGTGAGGTTATTTATGGTTTATGATTTATTCAACTATTATTTTTGCCAACATCATTGCATGTTGTTTTGGGATAAATATATATACATATATATATATACTATTATCTTTTAATTTGATTGAAAGATGAAATTAAAAGAGATATTTTGAAACAAATAAATTCAGATTTTGGCTTTTAATTAAGGATGTCTAATATTTTAAATAAATTAGTTGAAACAAAATGCCGCCAAAGTGACCTCTTTTGTGTAGATTAGTTTATTTGAAATATTAAGATGATTATATGTTTTTGTGATTCATGCGTTTATTAATTGACCCAAAGGTAAGTTAATATTTGGCAGAATTTCAACGAAATCTGTGGTGATAAATGTGTGACAATTATAAGGTATTTTATGTGAGTAATAAGTTAGTCCAAAGATTAATTAATTGTTTGACATAATTTATTGTCAATGTTTGATTGCTACAACAAGAGTACCGCCATCTTTATTAATATTCTTGTCCAAAGACTTGATATTAATGTTGTGTTTGGTATCTTGAGATGGGATTAGCCATTATCCCGAATTTATTGTTTACTTATGAATATTGATGTGAGCTTATTTTTATTTATTTTTTGTTCTATATTCAGCTAATTCATATTCTCTCGCCACAATATCTGCTAATATAAATTCTATACCCATGCTTAATGGGACTAAATGAATGGAAAAGGAACTTATTTATAGTGCTTGGCTGTATGAACATAGACCTTGCACTAAGGGAAGAACTACTTGCACCTCTCACTGCGGAAAGCACCCCCTATATTAAAAGGGATTTTGAGAGGTGAGATTGTTCAAATTGCAAGAGTCTAATGATCATGAGACACAGTATTTCAGAAGCCTTTAAGGCATAGAATCTGAAAAGATTACTCAGGCCAAGGTTTCCTTGACGAAATTAAGAAACGTTTTGCTAAAAACGATAAGGAAATTCTAAGCGATCTAAGGGGTATGAGTTTTATGATCCCATAATAAGGAATATTTTTGAGACGGAAATTGCAACATTTTTTTGAGGATGTTGAGTTTGGGGGGAGAAATAAGGTTAGAGACATTGCTTTTGAGGAGGAATTGGATTCTAACCCAGTTCCTACTATCACTTTTGACAATGTTCAGGTTCTTATACCTATCATTGATCAAGAAGTGAATCCAGAACCTCTACAAGACAATGTTGAACATCTTCCCATTCAAAATGAGATAATTGTTCCAGAAGAACAAACTCAACAACCTTAAGAACAAGTGCCATTAAGGAGGTCCACAAGAGAAAGGAGAAATGCTGTTCCAGATGATTATGTTGTATTTCTCCAAGAACATGAGGATGATAATGGAATGATGGAAGATGATCTAATCAACTTTCGTCAGGCCATGAAAAGTTCTAATTCTCAAAAGTGGATTGATACCATGAAAGATGAGTATAAATCTATGAAAGACAATAAAGTTTGGGAACTTGTCCCATTACCTGAAGGTACAAAATCAATTGGTTGTAAATGGATATTTAAAACCAAGAGGGATGCAAATGGTAATGTGGAGAGGTATAAAGCGCGTCTTGTAGCTAAAGGATATACTAAAAAAGAAGGTATTGATTTTACAAAGACTTTCTCTCCAGTTTCGTCGAAAGACTCGTTTAGGATAATCATGGCGCTTGTTGCTCATTTTGATCTTGAGTTACATCAGATGGATGTTAAAACTGCGTTTCTTAATGGCGACATTGAAGAAACAATTTATATGGTGCAACCAGAAAATTTTGAGTCAAAAGACTCAAAGAATATGGTTTGAAAGTTGACAAAATCCATCTATAGACTCAAACAAGCTTCTCGTCAATGGTACCATAAGTTTCATCAAATAATTGTCTCGTTTGGTTTTGAGATAAACATTGTTGATGATTGTGTGTATCACAAATTCAATGGGAGTAAGTACATATTTCTGGTTCTATATGTTGATGACATTTTGCTTGCCGCTAATGATATAGGCTTATTGCACGAAACCAAGAGGTTTTTATCTAAGCATTTTGAGATGAAAGATCTTGGGGACGCCTATTTTGTTTTAGGAATTCAGATACATCGAGATCGATCTCGAGGTATTCTTGGATTATCACAAAAGAGCTATATCGATAAAGTACTCAAAATGTTTGGCATGCAGAGTTGTAGACCAGGTGATACCCCTATCGCTAAAGGAGACAAATTTAGTCTTACTCAATGCCCTAAAAGTAACCTTGAAATTTAGGAAATACAAAAGATTCCCTATGCATCAACTGTTGGGAGTTTAATGTATGCTCAAGTTTGTACGCGTCCGGACATTGCGTACATTGTTGGGATGTTAGGCAGATATTTAAGCAACCCTAGTTTGGACCATTGGATAGCATCCAAGAGGGTTATAAGGTATTTTCAGAGAACAAAAGATTACATGCTCACATATCGGAGGTCTAATCAGTTAGAGATCATCAGGTATATAGACTCCGATTTTGATGGAATATGGATATAAGATTTTTTTCACTAAAGTGCAAATTGTGAAAACAAATTGCAGTCTTTTATTCCAATAACAACAGGAGCACATCAAAGTAAAAACACAGACTTTAAGTTCCTGGTTGTTAAATTAAAAGTTCAGAGTGGTTAGGTGCTTATAAAGCATATTAAGACAAACTCCATGATTGCGGATCCGCTTACTAATTACACCTAAGGTTTTATAAGAGCACACTGCTCATATGGGTGTAATGTCATTTAAAGGATATTTGGTTTTAGTGAGAGTTTGTATTTTTAAATGCTTTTATGTTAGACACATTTTCAGTTATTTTAGTTTAAAGATATTAAGTTTATTTTCTGCAGAAATAAAGTTTATTTGGTCTATTCACACTCTGATTGTGGTAAGGTTTGATCTCACTAAGGAGGACCAGTTGGAAATAGACATGTTTAGATCATATTGCATGTAATTTCCATGCTACACATCCATACTTGATCTATGTCATTTGGTTGTGTTAATATACGTGATCATGGATGGATTTAGTTACGATATATGTAACGAAAGTCGCCTTGGTTCTATGTTAACATAATTAATGGACGAGATTGTTCGGAATACCTTTTGGATATGATAGTAAAATTTTGAGCTCATAAGGTTATATAATGACATGTAATTATAAAGTAATTAGTATATATATGTGGTCCAAGTGGGAGATTGTTGGAAAATTTGGACATCACATATATAATAAGGATAATTACATGTTATTATTTACTATCATGATAGGTTAGCCCAAATTAAAAGTGATCTAATTTGGTTAGAATTTTATTGGGCTTTTAATTATTAAATAAAGTATGGGTCAAATATGTGTAGATACTCTTCTAATCAAATTCTAATTAATGATGGGCTAATTAGAATTTGATTAGAACTAATATGCCAAGGTTATAAATATTAGGGTTATGGTCCCCAAATTACACACATGATATCTTTTCTAATATCCCATCACTAGGAAAGAGAGAGAGCAAATATTCTCTAAATTTCTTGTGTGCTAATTTGGGAGATCAAATCCCCAAATCCGATAAAACTACAAGGAATTCATAGATTCAGGTACGCTTCCGCATTTAGTTTTGTTCTTAATTTATTCTTGATGATTTGACATGATAGATCCTAATTTATTTAATTTTATTTTAGATTTACTTTATAAATCTAACAACCCTCGTAGAAGTCACATCTAAACAACTCCCCAAGCTTACTATCCTTTAGGAAGGTCATATCTGGTTCTGACCTTAAATCGATAAAGTCATCATGAGATAAAAGCCTACTTAAGCCCTTCTCCATGTATACATTCCCCCTGCCAAACAAGCACTAAGTACTGAACTCTACTCTAGTGTCATTGGGACATTCCTCAACCATAAGCCTAGCAACTCTTTGCACCATTCACGCTCTCATTCTAACTGTGAAGTCCTCCATAGTGTGAACTGCAACTTTTGTATTGTAACAATTATTATTCAATCAAGTACTGCTGATGGTGCTGGCAGGATCAGATTTGCAATAAGCACATGCAATTTAAAATAATTTTGCTGCACATGCTTGAACAGTGTTTTTAATCTTAAATTTGTCAGAAATTAAGGAATGAAACAAGGGTTTAGTTTCTTGGAAATGAGAAGGTAATTTCATTTTCTATATTGACCACCGCATTTCAATTTTATATATACAGGAGGAAGAAGTTGCAGTCTAATAATAGATAAAAGGGACTTCATATATATATATATATATGTGTGTTTCAACTTGGATGAATTAATATATGAACCAACAAAGCCGAGTTGAGAAGTTTTTGTTTACTTGAGCTATTTCAACACCATTGACAAGCTTTTTTACATAATTGCCAACAAATAAAACATTAATGAATGAAGATTCATGCTTCTTCCCCATCTCAAGTCTCATCAAATTTATAAAATTTTATTCTCTTTTGCTTGATTGCTTAACTGGCATATTGACAATACCGTACTCTCCCATCACAAATCTGTACGGGGTGTATCGAGGAAAGTGAGAACGAATTAATAATGAAAATTTTCAGCATGAATAAGGATATGGAGAATCGAGGCTGGCTTAGCCAACTGGAAAGTAGAGTGGACCAAAGTCCATCTTAGTATGAATGTTGAAATGGGTAAAGGGATGGGCGAAAGTGCTGAGAAGGTTTACATTTTACAAAGGTGGTGAAGTATGTTGGATGATAGAGAGGCAACATCCATGTGGGTTAAGGACTTGCAATAGTACCATTGAATTCTTATCCCTTTTCTGGATAGAGAAACTTCCAGGGAAAAAAAAGGGTCAAATCTGCAACAACAACCATATCCAGAGTGATATGGCTAACGTAATGCTTGCACTATAGATAACTTGTATTTAATAAATATATACAATGTATTTACAACCCTCTTTTAACAAAATTTTATTTTATTTTATTTTTTTTGTTTAGAAGCATCTGAATATGCAGTCCAACAACTTCTATTTGTATCATAGATATGGGCAAGTTGCAGAGGAAAAAGGGGAAATGTAGTAGAGAAATAGGGGTTGCATCCCATTGATAGACCCCAAGTTCTTGTATGCTACCTTTTTTGTTGAGATTTTTCTTTTTGGCTGTATGGCAAAAGTTCAACCTTGTATTATGCTTGCTATAGAGATTCATTGGCTAATAATATTTATTTTAATGAATGTATTGGTCATTTTATGGAAAATAGAAGAAGTTAGGAAAAGGATTTCAAAAATAAAATTGCCTGAGATAAAATATTGTTAGGATCGACCCGATTAAGCAATAAAAAAATAGCGGAATAAATTGAGAAATTAAACACACAAATTTAGCGTGGAAAAACCCCTCTAAAGAGGATAAAAAACCACGGGCAAAGATAATTTTACTATAATGGCAAAAGAACGAAGAGTACAAAAGATAGAGATAAAAAACTAAACCCTGAAAACCCGAAAACAAAGAACCCTCAAAACGTAAATATAAAATTCTCTAAATGTGTTATGAGTTCTAATATCTAATGGGTGTATTTTCTAAGGTTGTAAAAGAACCTATTTATAGGCTAAATTAGCAGGTCAAATAAATTATGCTAATAAATGCTAAATATATTATACTAATAAATACTAAATCTTCTAGAAAGAAAATATATTTTGTTTAACTTGACTTGCAAGCAATCTCTTAGAATTGGGTCACACAATTCTAACAATCTCTACCTTGACACGAATTCTTACAATGCCATCTTTGCCAAAGCCTGCCACGGGCCTATCTTGAACTATGCAGGGAATTAACTGAGTCGAATCTGTGCTTAGAAGCTGGAAGACTTCTAGCCTTCGACTTGTGCACTGCCAAATCAAAACTAACTCGGGTCTGATTTTCACGAACATAATGCCCTAACTTTTCAAAACCTGCATCCAAAAGAAAACCTCTCTTCAACGAAACAGTCATACATTTTTCCCTCCTATGACCAAGTTGCCTCCGCTCCAAACGAGTTGACTTCGACGCCATAACGGACGAGGAACGTCTGATTTCACCGGTCACTATAGAACCTTCCAGAATATAAAGACTGTCGGTTCTTTTACCTTTTAACAAAACGAAAGCTCCACAAGATACTTTAATGTCACTCGACTCGATGTTGATTCTGCATCCTTTCAAGTCTAAAATATTCAAGGAGATGAGATTCTTTCGTAAATCAGGTACATACCTGACATATGAGAGTGTCCTAATCGTCCCATCGTGTATCCTAATTTTAACAGTACCTAATGTGTCTAAAACTAACTATGACAACAATAAAGGCAAGCGCACCTATCGCTTAATAGTATAGTTATGGTAAGACCAGTAATATCGTATCCACAAGGACCAAGAGTACTAGTAATTACTATCTTTTTATTATTTAGCCTAAGTATAGGAGTGATTTCTTTTTAAACTAAAACTTAATTAAAAATACGACAACGAAAGAATTGGGAAAATACTTTATGACAACTTATGTGATAAGCAATACCTAAGGAAGAATCCACCTAGACTTCACTTATTACTTTTGATTCATACGATTTATTCACTTGTCTTAATCCGTAGAAATCCCTGATTTATGTTAATATCTCTCTCAATACTAAAAACAACTGACTCTAGGTTGATTAATTGAAATCTCTTTCTAATTAAAACCCCTATTGTCGCATTAACTCGATCTATGGATTCTCTTATTAGATTTGACTCTAATCCCGTGATTTTCTTAGCCTATTTCTGAGGTTGCAATCAACTACGCTTAATTGTGTTGATCTACTCTTAAATGAGGACTTTTGCTCCACTTTGAATAAGCACATTCGACTTGAATCAATAACCTGAATTATCAAAACAAGAATAAGAACTCACAATTAAGAATAAGAACAAGTATTTATCTTATAAATCAAATAATAATAAGATTCGTCTTAGGTTTCATCCCCTTAGGTATCTAAGGGATTTAGTTCATACTGATAAAAGGAAACATCATAGAATAAGGAAAACTACAAAACATAAGAAAACCCAAAAACTTCTAAAGAACTTGATGGGAGATCCTCAGTCTTGATGGAGATCCTTCCTCCGAGCCGCTTCCGACGGCTGTCTTCGAGTATTTTTTGTGTTCTATTCAGTGTCCCCTTTTAAGTCACCCCCTAGGGTGTTTATATAGGCTTTGGAACGTCTTTCTTTGCCTACAAGTAACCTTTTCCGGATAGAATTAACCTTTGATACGGCAGGGACACGCCCGTGCTCGATAGCCCTAGGCCGTGCTTGCTCCTGCTCACCACACACGGTCGTGTAATCTACCTGTGTACGTTGATCCAAGCCGTGGTTGATCCTGCTCGTAACACACAGCCGTGTCCAATGGTCTAGGCCGTGTTGAATTCCTAGATAGGCCCATTTTATCCCTTTTTGGCTCGTTTCTTGTTCTTTTCGACTCCCTAAGCTCTCCTGAATGTAAAACATGAAATTAAGGGATTAGGAGCATCGAATTCATCAATTCTAATGAAAACTCATCCAAAAATAAGCTAAGCATGGGGTTAAAATATGTATAAATGATGGTTTATCAAATATCCCCACACTTAAGCCTTTGCTTGTCCTCAAGCAAAATCCTCAACTCACAATTAAAACTAACTTCCTCAATTCATAATTCTCATCAATAATGTTTCATCATAATTCACAGATAATTCATACATTGATCATTTAACTAAAAGAGTCCTAGAGGTTCAAAAAATTTAAGTCATAGATTTTTATAGCATGAAAACCTAGGTGTTTCCCCTTACCCAAATAATTACCTTTGATTCAAAACCGACGAGTATTGACATCCTCACTAAAGATTCACTCAAATCACTCAAAGTGTTTAAGGTTCAAATTAATCACTCAGAAGTCAATATGAAAAGTTATTACCATAGGCTTGCATGAAAATCAAATCTCCACCACTATAAAATGAGATGATACACAGATCAAAAGGTCTTTTAAAGGGGTGTAATGGGGCTTGGGTTAAAGGTGTGGATAAAGGCTGAAAAAGAAGGTTAGAATCGAGATTGAATTGACAATTTACCTAACTTGAAAAATGGACTAACACTGAATAATTACATCAATTGAAAACTAAATACTAATAACACGAGCTTCTTCTCAAAATGTACAATTAACTGCTTAAGCTCAAATAACAAAGAACTAATAATGAATAAATTGCCATTTTTTTAAGGATAAGAACATACAATAATAAGAAACTGAAATAAGGAAAATAGTTAGGCAACTGATCAAATCAAATCTCGATATAAGGGCAGTCAAGAGAAATGGTGATAACAAATACAAAATGGGTTTTGGTTTAATATTAGTGGTATATCAAGAAATGGTTGATTAGGCTTCAAAGGGGTTCACTAGGGGTTAATTATGAATGTAGGCTTTTAATGGAGTAAGTGGGTTAAATCCTAAGTGCCTTTATCATCTTAGTATATCAAATCAAAGGTGTGGTCTCGACAAGTATGATTGAAGCAAGTTCTAGAATAACAAATCAATATTGACACACTCATAAACAATAAAGTGAGCAAGAAAATATATATGCTCTAAAAGGCTCAAAGACTCACAAAATTGACGGTTTTTTATGTCAACCTTGTAAATTTCAAACTTCAAAGTAATATTTAAATTTAGGGAAACAACTTATTACAATTTTTTATTATGAAAATAGACTTATCATGCTTGATCCTCTAATATCTTAAAGTTTAAACCATCAATGCACAATTACCTATGACTTAATCCGAAACATATCAATGAAAATCATAAATCAATAGAAGTTTCATTCTAATAATAAAATGAGAAAATTACTTAAGAACAAGGTATAATTCAGTATTGTTGACACCTCCCCACACTTAAGATGTACATTGTCCTCAATGTACAAAGATAAATAATGACAAAGTAGTGAGAAAATCATAAGATAGGGAAAGAAGTGAAACTTCCTGAATTTTGGATGGAGTAAAAAAAAAATAAAAGAAACAGTGTAAAGGTGGGCAGGGGTGGTGGATACTCCGGTGGTGGTAAAGTCGTTCCGTAATAGCCCCTTGAACCTAAATTAAAGAAATCAAAATATAATAATATAAGTTAAGGACAAGAAAGGTAAACAGAAAGAATTTAAAAATGAAAATAAAAGAAAAAGAAAAAATTAATAGACTCAAAGGTCCTTGACTTCTCGAGTCGATGAAGTGGCCGTCATGAACTTATGTAGAGTGGTCGTGCACGGGGATACCGTGCCAGAGTCCTTTCGCTTCTTCGACATGTAGATGGTGGCTTTGATCTTGCTTCTAGCATGGTGGCAAGGATGGTGGTTGGTGTGGTAGTGGTGTGAAGAAGAAGAAGATAGTGGGAAAAGAGGGGTTTTGGGGTTGGAGAAGAGGTGGAAAAAATAGAGTAAGTTGGGTGAGGGGGCGGTGGTCGGTGGTGAAATTGGAGAAAAGCTATGGTGGCTAGGGTTAGGTAGAAGAAGAATTGGAGATGAAGATGAACAGAAGAAGGGGGTTTAAATAGAAGAAGGGGGTTAGGTAACTGCCACACCCGTGTGCTCTGGGCGTGTTAGGTCACACGGTCTAGTTGCACGGCCGTGTGATGCTTCGTTCGTTTCTCCTATGGCCGTGTAGAGGTTTCCACGCCCATTTTTGATTAATTAGTATCGACCACGGCCTAGGGACACGGGCGTGTTACACACCCGTGTTACTTTCTTAGTGTTGACCACAGCCGTATCGCACTGCCGTGGCATTTTGTCGCAACCCGTGTTTTGGGAAAAGTGTCGTTCTTGGTTTGCACGGTCTCTGCCACGCCGATGTATGTATTCGTGGTGTCCACACTGCCACGGCCACGCCCGTGTGTAAGGCCGTGTGGTAGGAAAACTTGCGCTTTATTAATTTGGTTAGTTTGTAGGTAGGTGCTAAAAATTAAAAATATAAAACTTAAAGGGGTTAGATCTCGGGTTGCCTCCCGAGAAGCGCTCTTTTAAAGTCTTAAGCTAGACTTACCTCTCATTCGCATAATCATGGTGGTTTGAGGAGTTGAAACTCCTCATTCTTGCTATCAATTGTATTGAAATACTGTTTTAGACGAGTACGATTTACCTTGAAGGTGCCATATTGAGAATGAGTTACCTCGACTGTACCATATGAGAAAGTATTAAGTACCGTGAAAGGAGTTATTCTATTAGGTTCAGAAGTGGCAACACGAGGATCTGTATTATCCATTAGAATTTGGTCTCCAACCTTGAAGTAGTTTGCTTCGTCTTTAGGTTCGTTATGGAGTTGCCTCAGTTTTGCTTCGTGTTTTATTGGTTTCTCCTTAACATGTGGCTTCCACTCGTCTAGTTCACCGATCTGAAGTATTCACTCCTCATGAGTTGTTTTTTTGTTGGCACGAGGTCTAGGATATGGCTCAGTTGTGTAATTTCGTGGTGCTTCCTGAAAAGAAGGTTGAACCAAATGGTCACTAATAGAATTTATGTTCTCACCTTTATTACTTGATGTCCTAGCCGAGTCAAGAGGCTGAAGAGTGATTGTTTCATCACCTACACGAAGTGTGAGTTCACCTATACCAACATCAATTCTAGTTTTTGCAGTTGCTAAAAAGGGTCTTCCTAAAATTAAATGAACATTATTGTCATCCATGTCTAAGACAACAAAGTCTACTGGGAATATAAATTTATCAATTTTTACTAGTACATCTTCGATTATACCCCTAGGAACTCTAATAGTTTTATCAGCCAATTGAATGCTCATCCTAGTTTGTTTGGGTTTCCCAAGACCTAGCTGTTTAAACATTTTATAAGGCATAACATTTATGCTTGCCCCTAAATATGCTAAAGCATTATTAACAGATAAACCACCAATTAAGCAAGGAATCGTAAAACTCCCTGGATCTTTTAACTTTTGTGGTAGTCTATTTTGTAAGATTGCTGAGCACACTACATTTAGCTCCACATGCGACGCCTCGTCTAACTTTCGTTTGTTTGTCAAAAGCTCTTTTAAAAATTTCTTTGAATTGGGCATCTGCGAAAGAGCTTCAATAAACGGTAAGTTAATATGTAATTTTTTTAAGAGTTTAAGAAATTACCGAATTTTTCATCTGTGCGGTCTTTCTTTGTTGCGTTGGGATATGGTACACGAGGTTTGTACTCTATACTTACTACTTTCGGTTTATCATGGCTTACCTCAACCTTACCTTTATCTACCACGTACTCTTGCCTCTGTTTTGGTTCGTCTAACCCTTCACTATCGTGAACAGTAATGGCGTGAATTTGCTCCTTTGGGTTAGTTTCAGTGTTGCTTGGCAAGTTTCCTTATGGTCGGTCTGAGATCAGCTTAGCAAGCTGACCTATTTGGTTCTCGAGCCCTTGAATTGATGCTTGCTGATTTTTGAGTGCTATTTTGGTGTTTTAGAAACGGGTTTCTGACACCGCGATGAATTTTGTTAGCATCTCCTCAAGGTTCGACTTCTTATCTTGTGGATAGGGTTACTGTTAAAAGCCTGGAAGGGTTGTTGTCTCTGATTTCCTTGACCACCCCATGAGAAGTTGGGATGGCCCCTCTAACCTGGATTGTAAGTGTTACTATAAGGGTTATTTTGAGGTCTAGAATTGTTACCCATATAGTTCATTTGTTCGTTTTCTATGCCAAGGTTGTAGGATGGGTATTCAGTATTATTCGGCCCTCCCCCTTTGCATCGCACTGCATCACTGGATGTACCTACGAAGAACCACATAAACCATTAATTTTTTTATTTAACAGTTCTACCTGGTTTGATAGCATGGTTACTGTGTCGAGGTTAAAAACACTGGCGGCTTTTGTTGGCTTTGTCCTCATAACTTGCCACTGATAGTTATTCAGTGCCATCTCCTCTATAAACTCATAAGCCGCTTCAGGGGCCTTGTTATTTAGGGTTCCACCGGCGGCTGAATCAATCAACTGCCTAGTTGAGGGGTTCACACCGTTGTAAAAGGTTTGAACCTGTAGCCACAAAGGTAACCCATGGTGAGGGCACCTTCTTAGTAAATCCTTGTATCTCTTCCGTGCATCGTAAAGTGTCTCTAAATCTATCTGCACAAAAGAAGAGATATCATTCCTCAACTTAGCCGTTTTAGCCGACAAAAAATATTTAAGTAAAAATTTTTCGGTCATTTGGTCCCATGTAGTGATTGATCCTCGTGGTAACGAGTTCAACCACTGTTTAGCTTTGTTCCTCAATGAAAAGGGAAACAACCGAAGGCGAATGGAATCATCAGAAATGCCATTAATTTTAAAAGTGTCGCAAAACTCTAGAAAATTTGCCAAGTGATTGTTTGGATCCTCATCCTGCAAACCATCAAATTGAATAAATTGCTGAATCATCTGAATAGTGTTAGGTTTCAGTTCAAAATTATTTGCAGCAATAGCAGGTCTAACAATACTTGATTCAGTTCCTGTTAAATTAGGTTTAGCATAATCATACATAGTACGAGGAGCAGGGTTTTGATTCACTGGGTTTGCGGCAACCACATGAGGTAGCGGATTATTATCAGTCATCTCTTCTGTAGTATTAGTTTCGTCTTCTTGCTCTTCTTCTATGTATTGTAGACTTCGCCTTATTTCTCTTCGGTTTCTGCGAGCTGTACCTTCTATATCACTTTCAAAAAGTAATGGTCCTGACGGGTTCCTTCTAGTCATAAACTAAAAGTTCCTGCCAGAAGCAAAGAAAGAGAAATTAGAAAAGTAGAAAAGAAATTAAATTGGAATAAAATAAAAATAATGGCTAAAGTAATAAAAATTTAGCGTTCCTAATATCTTAGTCCCCGGCAACGGTGCCAAAAACTTGATGTGTCTAAAACTAACTATGACAACAATAAAGGCAAGCGCAACTATCGCTTAATAGTATAGTTATGGTAAGACCGGTAATATCGTATCCACAAGGACCAAGAGTACTAGTAATTACTATCTTTTTATTATTTAGCCTAAGTATAGGAGTGATTTCTTTTTAAACTAAAACTTAATTAAAAATACAAAAAACGAAAGAATTGGGAAAATACTTTATGACAACTTATGTGATAAGCAATACCTAAGGAAGAATCCACCTAGACTTCACTTATTACTTTTGATGCATACGATTTATTCACTTGTCTTAATCCGTAGAAATCCCTAATTTATGTTAATATATCTCTCAAGACTAAAAACAACTGACTCTAGGTTGATTAATTGAAATCTCTTTCTAATTAAAACCCCTATTGTAGCATTAACTCGATCTATGGATTCCCTTATTAGATTTGACTCTAATCCGACAAATTTTCGTCGCCCTATTTCTAGGGTTGCAATCAACTCCGCTTAATTGTGTTGATCTACTCTTAAACAGGGACCTTTGCTCTACTGAATAAGCACATTCGACTTGAATCAATAACCTGAATTATCAAAACAAGAATAAGAACTCACAATTAAGAATAAGAACAAGTATTTATCTTATAAATCAAATAATTATAAGATTCGTCTTAGGTTTCATCCCCTTAGGTATCTAAGGGATTTAGTTCATACTGATAAAAGGAAACATCATAGAATAAGGAAAACTACAAAACATAAGAAAACCCAAAAACTTCTAAAGAACTTGATGGAAGATCCACAGTCTTGATGGAGATCTTTCCTCCGAGCTGCTTCCGACGGCTGTCTTCGAGTATTTCCTGTGTTCTATTCAGCGTCCCTTTTTAGGTCACCCCCTAGGGTGTTTATATAGGCTTTGGAACGTCTTTCTTTGCCCACAAGTAACCTTTTCCGGATAGAATTAACCTTTGATATGGCAGGGACACGCCCGTGCTCGATAGCCCTAGGTCGTGCTTGCTCCTGCTCACCACACACAGCCGTGTAATCCGCCCATGTATATTGATCCAGGCCGTGGTTGATCCTGCTCGTAACACACGGCCGTGTCCAATGGTCCAGGCCGTGTTGAATTCCTAGATAGGCCCATTTTATCCCTTTTTGGCCCGTTTCTTGTTCTTTTCGACTCCCTAAGCTCTCCTGAATGTAAAACATGAAATTAAGGGATTAGAAGCATCGAATTCATCAATTCTAATGAAAACTCATCCAAAAATAAGCTAAGCATGGGGTTAAAATATGTATAAATGATGGTTTATCAGTACCAATACCAATTACTTAACTAGATGTATTGTTTTCCTTGTGCACAACTCCACATTCAACCGAACTGTATGTGGAGAACCATTTTCTATTGGGACACAAGTGGAAAGAACATCCCGAATCTAAGATCCACTCGGACGAGAGCTTGGAGTTATCGCTTGTTGACACTAACAAGAAATCATCACCGCTTTCATCGACCAAATTAGCACCAGTTACATATTCCTCGTTACTCTCAGCAGCTCTTTTATTTCGCAGTTTATAACAATCTGCTTTAACGTGACCTAACTTTTTACAATAGCGACACGTTTTGTCTTGTTTCTTTGATGCTACCAAAACGAAAGCTTACTGATAAACCGAAATAGTAACATATTTTAATCCCATATTTAGCATACTTTTGGATGATTTATCCCTTGATTTATGTAAAAAGGTGCTCTTAATCCTTTCTTTTCATGTCTTATACTCAGGAAAGCACCCAAGAATAAAAAGAACGGGAAACGGGCTCAAAACGGACTAAAATGGGCCAAATAAGAAATCGACACGGCCTGGTCTAAAGCCAACACGGCCGTGCCTCCTCAAATATACTAGAACACGGCCTGATGTTGATCTACACGGCCGTGCCTCACTAATAGAGTCCAACACGGCTTGACCACGATTCACACGGGCGTGTGCCATGACCGTGTCCCTGCCGTGGAGGAGAGTAATTTCACTCGGAAAAGGATACTTAGGGGCAAAGAAACCTATTTCAAAAGCCTATATAAAGACCCTAGGTATAACCTAAAAGGGGGCGGTTAGCTAGGCCAAGGAGCTGAACCGAAAAGGTCAGATTTGTGGGAAACTCTCAAGGGATAGCCAGTTGATCCATCTCCAGAAGCCGAAATTCTACTCAAGACAGAGGATCTCTCCTTCAATTCCTTCAGGGAGTTTTAGGGATTTCTTATGTTTTGTTTTATCTTTTCTTCTGAGATGTTTTTCTTTATTATTATGAACTATACCCTTGGATACGAGGGGATGAAACCTAGATGAATCTTGTTATTGTTTTCTGAACTATATGATAAATACTTGATTTATTCTTGATTATGTGTGCTTAATTCTTGTGTTGATATTTCGCGGATATTAATTCAAGTTGAATGTGCTTAGGTGGTGGAGCAAAATTCCCTGCTTAAGAGTAGATCTAACATAATTAAGCGGAGTTGATCGCGCGCTTAGAGATAGGGTGACGAGATTTTGCCGGATTAGGGTGAAACCTAATATGGGAGTCCATAGATCGATTTACTACTATTCTAGGGGTTTTAATTAGAAAGAGATTTCAATTAATCAACCTAGGGTTAGACGTTGTTCGCCTCGAGAGAGGGTTTAATATACGTTAGGAAGTCCTACGGATCAAGTCAAGTGAAGAAATCGTCTGGTTCAGTGTTAGATAACAAGTGAAGTCTAGGTGGATTCTTCCTAAGGGTATCGTCTTAATCAACTGAGTTTTTCCCAAGTATTTCCCCAATTCATTCTTTTTGTCTTTGCATCTTTAGCTTAGTAATTAGTTAATTTAGATTAATAAACAACTTCACTTATTTTAGGCTAGATAATAGAAAGAAAGTTAGTATTAGTACTTTTAGTTCCTTTGGGTTCGACAATCCAGTCTTGCCTAAGCTAAACTACTGTTCGATAGGTTCACTTGCCTCAATCGTTGTTATAGTTAGTTCCAGGATCGATCATTATAAATTTAAAACTCTGAAATGCAACGATCAAGTTTTTGGCGCCGTTGCCGGGGAACTAAAATATGAAGAAAGCTCTATTTTTATTACTTTAGCCATTATTTTTTATTTTTTCTGCAATTTACTTTTATTTTTAAGTTTAAATTTTTTAACTTTGCTAAATTTTCTTTCTTTCTTTTCCTAGCAGGTACCTCTAGTTTATGACTAGAAGGAACCCGAGAGGACCTTTAGTATACGACAGTGATATCGAAGCTACCGCTCGTAGAAATCGCAGAGAAATTAGGCGAGCCCTAAATTACACAGAAGAAGAGCGAGAAGATAGATCCAATCCTACTGAAGGGATGGATGAGAATAATCCACCACCACAAGATGTGGCAGAAAATAATGCTCCGCGTACTATGCATGGTTATGCTAAACCTCATTTAACAAGACAGAATCAAGTATTGTTAGGCCTGCTATAGCTGCTAATAATTTTGAATTAAAGCCTAACACTATACAAATGATTCAAAAATTTGTTCAATTTGATGGTTTGCAGGACGAAGATCCAAACACTCATATAGCTAATTTTTTAGAGTTCTATGATACCTTCAAAATAAATGGCGTTTCTGATGATGCCATAAGGCTTCGGTTATTTCCCTTTTCATTAAGGAATAAAGCCAAACAGTGGTTAAACTTGTTACCACGAGGGTCAATCACTACATGGGATCAAATGACTGAATTTTTTTTATTAAAATATTTCCCACCGGCCAAATTACAGAATGATATCTCTTCTTTTGTACAGATGGATTTAGAGACATTATATGACGCATGGGAGAGATATAAGGATCTCTTGAGAAGGTGTCCGCACCATGGTTTACCCTTGTGGCTCCAATTCCAAACTTTTTATAACGGTGTAAACCCCTCAACGAGGTAACTAATTGATTCAACCGCCTGGTGGAACCTTGAACAATAGAACTCCAAGCGACTTACGAGTTTATTGAAGAGATGTCATCGAATAACTATCGATGGCGGTGTTAAAAGGACCAAACCAACAAAATCGGCGGAATTTTCAACATAGATGCAGTAACCATGCTATCAACACAAGTAGAGATGATGAATAAAAAGCTTGATAGTTTGTGTTCTTCGCAGTACATCCGAAGAATACTGATGCGGACGTAAGTGGAACCGTGGCGAATCACGAGTACCCACCCTTCCAACAAGCACACAGAGAGCGAGCAGATGAACTATATAGGTAACAATTTCAGATCAAATAATAACCCATATAGTAATAATTATAACACAGGTTGGAGGAACCACCCAAATTTTTCATAGGGAGGTCAAGGAAATCAAGGAAATCAAAGACAACAACCTCCTCAAAATTTTCAAAATCAGCCCTATCCACAGGAGAAGAAGCTGAACCTTGAAGAGATGCTGACAAGATTCATGGCATCCACAGAAAACAGTCTCCAAGACACTGAAACCACCCTTAAGACCCAACAAGCATCGATCAAAGGGATCGAGAGCCAAGTTAGGGAAGTCACTAAGTTAGTTGAGGAAGTTTCTAAGTCAGTTGGACAACTTGCGAAGCTGATGTCTGAACGATCGCAAGGGCGTCTACCAAGCAACACTGAGATTAATCCAAAGGAGCAAATCCAAGCCATAACAACTCAAGAAAGTGAAGGATTAGACGAACCCAATCCAATACAAGGAAACGAGGTAGAAAAAGGTAAAGTTGAGGTAACACAAGAAAAACCAAAACCGGTAATCAAGGAGTACCAACCTCGCATACCATATCCCGAAGCATTAACGAGAGGCGACACACGAGAGAGCGATTCGGTAAGTTTCTTAAACTTTTAAAGAAATTACATATTAACTTACCGCTACTTGAAGCTCTTTCACAGATGCCAGATTCGAGGAAATTTTTAAAACATCTCTTGACAAACAAACGTAAATTAGGCGAGGATCCACATGTGGAATTAAACGCAGTATGCTCAGCGATATTACGTAATAGACTACCACAAAAGCTAAAAGATCCAGGGAGTTTTACAATTCCATGTTTAATTGGTAGACAAACCGTTGATAATGCGTTAAGCGATTTAGGGCAAGCATAAATGTCATGCCTTATAAATTGTTTAAACAATTAGGTCTAGGGAAACCCAAACAAACTAGGATGAGCATTCAATTAGTGATAAACTCATGTTAGAATTCCTAGGGTATTATCGAAGATGTTCTTGTAAAATTGACAAATTCATTTTCCCAAGAGATTTTGTTGTCTTAGACATGGATGAGGATAATTCGATTCCCTTAATTTTAGGAAGACCCTTTTTAGCAACCGCCAGACTAAAATTGATGTTGATGCGGGAGAACTCATACTTACGTGTAGGTAATGAGGCGGTCACCCTCAAGGTTCTCGACTCGGCCCGTAACATCGAGTAATTAAGGTGAAAACGTAAATTCTACTAATAACCATTCGGTTAAACATTATTTTCAGGAAGCACCACAAAAGAATACAACTGAACCCTGATCGCTGTGAAGTCAGAGTTTTAAAATTTATAAAGATAATGATCGAACCTGGAAACTAACTATGACAACGATTGAGGCAAGTGCACCTATCGAACAGTAGTATAGCTTAGGCAAGACCGGATTGTCGAACCCAAAGGAACTAAAAGTACTAATACTAACTTTCTTTGTAACACCCCAAACCCTGCCCAAACACCACGACCGGATCTGGTATGTCACTAAGAAAATTTTGGAAGAACATGTCGTATTTTCAGAAAAATATTTTTCTAAAGTTTATCTTCTTATTCGAGAGAAATTTAATAGTTGATAGTTTAAATAAAATATGCCTTTATAAATTAAAAACCCAAATTTAAATAGATACATTAGTTCAATAAGAATTTAAATAACTAAAAGTAATTAAAGCCCAAAATAAAACAAAACATAAACTAGTGGCCCATAGCCTTATTACAACGAGATTTAAAATCCATTAATTAAAAATATAAAGTATTAACTTGAGACTTTTTGCTGGATCCAGTTGGTCTTTTGCATGGCCACTTTGCGTTCCTCTCGGCCGATCCAAGCACTAGGTATCACCCGAAAGGTTAATTAATAGGGTGAGTCGCGAGACTCGATGTGCAACCCTCATGCACCACTAGATTTTGGCCTTAGGCCCATAAAAGCAGATTAATAATTCCATTTATAAAAAAATAATAAATAATATGCAAGGCCCAACCCGTTTGCCTAGGTTTCCATCCACTACACGCCCCGTAGCAACCGTGACACACCATTGGGGATTTCTACAATCGACCACACCGCTACACACCATGATAGCGATCATGTCGCTCATCCACATATGATGGCCAAGCCCTTATAACATATAATGGCGAAGCCCGTATAACATTTAATGGCGAAGCTCGTATAACGATCCACGGCATTAGCGCTACATCGATCACGGTAAAACCGCTACACATATAACGTATAACTTCCTCCTTTCATCAACCCAACCCATGCAATCACATACAAGCATTTTACTTATAACATATAAACAGATTACTTACTAACCTGGTGAACCGCTTTTACCCTCCTTGGGCTTTCATCAATAAATCGAGATGTCGGCAATTATCCAAACATATAAATCTTATGATCATGCATTTTATGATTAGATCTAGATGGTGGGGAAGTACTACACACCTGATATCGCGAAATCCAATATTCTTAGTCGATGTCCTTGCTATCCGGATCTATTATCCTCAATGTAAAGCCTTGCTCAAAAGCCGAAAAAACACACAAAGATTTAGCCCCTTCAACAATCGGCCAAGGTTAATAAATCCCAAATTATACGTTAAAACTAATAGATCCCTTACCTTGAAATCCCGAAAGTAACATGATTCTATAACTTAGAGATCTATGCGATTGACTCCACTAAAGTTCCCTTGATTTGGCACAAGTAGGCACCACGAAGTAATTCGACAATCACGGGAGATGAGATCTAGGGATTTCACTTTTAGGAAAATCCCGGAAAAAGTATGAACAAGAGAAGGCTGATGTGTCTTTGGCTTTTAAAATACTTGAGTGAAGAGTTTCGATTTGACAGGGGAAAGAGAAGAAGAAAAGAAAACAAGGAAGAGACATGAAGATTTTGGCTAGGAAGAAAAAGAATGGAAAGAGTTTCTAGCTTTTGAGTCAAAGTGAAGATGAGGAATAGGCTTAGAGATTTCGCTTTTTGCAGAGAATGAAGAAGAAGATGGAACTTTAGGAGTTTTCGGCTTTTACTCGAGAGAAGAAGAGAAAAGAATGAGAGAAAAACCAAAATATTGAAATTGAAGAGATATTCCCCTATTTATAGAAATTTTGGCACTTACCTAACCTTGCAGATAAATCCTATCTTTTCTCATTTATCTTAATCTACTAGCTCATCTAAAAGAGACTTAATTATCTCTAACTCCTCCCTCCTTTATCAGCATATTATCCACATATTTTAATCATTAAAATCCCTAAATTTTAGCCTTTATCCGCTTATTATCCACATAAAATAAATTCCTAAATAATAGCCTTTATCCGCTTATTATCCACATATTTTAAACATTAAAACCCCTAAATTTTAGCCTTGTTGCCATCCACTCCACCTAATCCTAATGCCCAAAATTTAGCTAACTTAAATTAAAAGAATTGGGCTCCATGAAACTTAAATTTGGGCCCCTTACTCCCTTGTGTGGCGTCACCTCCTAAGATTGGGCTACAAGCCCACTTTGGTATTTTAAACATAGATACTACCTTTTAAACCCTATAATGCCCAAACAGATAATTTTAATCAAGGCCTCTACCTAAGCCTGAGCCCAATTTGGACCCCTAACACTTAAATTAATTCATTAAACATATCCACCCATTAAACGCATAGGCCCAAAAATTCAGGATGTTACATTCTTTCTATTATTTAGCCTAAAATAAGTGAAGTTGTTTATTAATCTAAATTAACTAATTACTAAGCTAAAGACACAAAGACAAAAAGAATGAATTGGGGAAATACTTGGGAAAAACTCAGTTGATTAAGACGATACCCTTTGGAAGAATCCACCTAGACTTCACTTGTTATCTAACACTGAACCAGACAATTTATTCACTTGACTTGATCCGTAGGACTCCCTAATGTACATTAGACCCTCTCTCGAAGCGAATAACGACTAACCCTAGGTTGATTAATTGAAATCTCTTTCTAATTAAAACCCCTAGAATCGCATTAACTCGATCCATGGATTCCCATATTAGGTTTCACCATAATCCGGCAACGCTTCGTCACCCTATCTCTAGGCGCGCGGACAACTCCGCTGTAATTATGCTAGATCTATGAATAGGCAGGGATTTTTGCTCCACCACCTAAGCACATCATACTTGAATTAATATCCGTGAAATATTAACACAAGAATTAAGCACACATAATTAAGAACAAATCAAGTATTTATCATATAGTTCAGAAAACAATAACAAGATTCATCTAAGTTTCATCCCCCTTCAGGTATCTGAAGGGTTTAGTTCATAATAATAAAGAAAAACATCTCAGAAGAAAAGATAAAACAAAACATAAGAAATCCCTAAAACTCCCTGAAGGAATTGAAGAGGAGATCATTCGTCTTGAGTAGAATTCCGGCTTCTTGAGATGGATCAACTGGCTATCCCCGAGTGAATCTCCACAAATCTGACCTTTTCGGCTCGGCTCCTTGGCCTAGCTAACTGCCCTCTTTTAGATTATACTTAGGGTCTTTATATAGGCTTTTGAAATAGATTTCTTTGCCCCTAAGTATCCTTTTCCGAGTGAAATTACTCTCCTCCACGGCAGGGGCACGGCCATGGCACACGCCCGTGTGAATCGTGGCAGCCGTGTTGGACTCAGTTAGTGAGGCACGACGGCCAGTGTAGATCGACATCGTGCCGTGTTCTAGTATATTTGAGGAGGCACGGCCGTGTGGGCTTTAGTCCAGGCCGTGTCGATTTCTTCTTTGGCCCATTTTGGTCCGTTTTGAGCCCGTTTCTCATTCTTTTTATCCTTGGGTGCTTTACTTAGTATAAGACATGAAAAGAAAGGATTAAGAGCACTTTTTTACATAAATCAAGGGATAAATCATCCAAAAGTATGCTAAATATGGGATTAAAATATGTTACTATTTCGGTTTATCAAATACCCCCACACTTAAGCTTTTTCTTGTCCTCAAGCAAAATTCTCAACTTACAATTAAAACGAACTTCTATAATTCATAATTCCTATCAATAATATCTTATCATAATTCATAGATAATTTATTCATGGATAATTCAATTCAAAGAGTCCTAAGGATTCAAACAATCTAAGTCATAGATTTGTAGCTAAAAAATATAGGCGTCTCCCCTTATCTAAATAATTACCTTTAATTCAAAACCGACAAGGATTGACATCCTCACTAGAGATTCACTCAAATCACTCAAAGTGTTTAAGGTTTAGGAAAAAACGCTCAAAAGTCGAACATGAAAAGTTAATCCCATAGGCTTGCCTGAAAATCAAATCTCCACCACTATAATATGAGATGATGCACAAATCAAAAGGTCTTTGTCAGGGTTGTAACGGGGCTAGGGTTAAGGTGTGGATAAAGGCTGAATTAGAAGGTTAGAATCGAGATTGAATTGATAAATTACCTAACTAGAAACAATAAACTGAATAATTACATAATGGATTGAGACTTTTAAACTAATAATACGAGCTTCTTTTTCAATATTTGGAATTCAAACGTATAAGCTCACTTAATCACAAAACTAATAATGAATAACGACTATACTTCAATTTTTTTTATATATAATACATCTATTCATATACTTAGATGAAATAATTAGGTAGCTTAATCAAATCGAATCTCGATATAAGGGAAGTCGAAAAAGAATGGTGATAACAAATACAAAGGGTTTTGGGTTAATATTAGTGGTTATGTCAATAAAAAGGGTTGTTAGGATTAAAAGGGGTTCACTAGGGGTTAATTGTGAAGGTAGGCTTTTAATGGAGTTAGTGGGTTAAAACCTAGGTGCCTTAATCATCTCTGTATATCAAATCATAGGTGTGGTCTCGATATGTATAAACGAGGCAAGTTCTAGAATAACAAATCAATGTTGACATACTCATAATCAATAAAGTTAGCATGAAAAAGAATATATGCTCTATAAGGCTCAAAATCTCGCAAAAATTATGGGTATTTTTGACATCAACCTCGTAAATTTCAAACTTTAAAGTAATATTTAAACTTAGTTCGACAACCTAGCAAATTTTAATTGAAAAAAAATAGACTTATCATGCTTGATTCTTTAGTATCTTAATATTTAATTATCAATGCACAATTATCAATGACTTAATCTAAAACATATCAATAAAAATCATAAATCATTAGAAATTTCATCCTAATTAGTAATATGAGGAATTTACTTAAATACAAGACTAAATTCAGGGATTTGAGAATAATGCAAAAAAATAGGCACGTCTAAGATTCACCCCCCACACTTAAGATGTACATTGCCCTCAATGTACAAAGATAGATAATATCAAGATAATATTCAGATCAGAAGATATGGGGATAAGTGAAACTCCCTGAATTATGGATGAAATCCTTGAGTTGGATGAACGATATGTTGGAGGGGTCGGTCTGGATGACGATCCTGCGCTAGATGAAGAAATTAGGTAGCTCATGCAGGATTAGCCAGGATATAATAATAATTAAAACTATACTAATTAAAGAATTAAAGAAAAGCAAGCTAAAGTAAAGAAAAATAAAAATTGAAATAAAATTAAAAGAAAAGATGGATGGACCGTAGACTCCTTATTGTTAGGTGTGATTTTTAAGGCTGGGGATATGATGGTGGTCGTGGCGTGATTCCCTAGTAGCCTTTAGAACCTAAAATCAAAAAACTAAAGTAAAATAAGTTAAATTAAGCAGAAGAAAAATAAAGATAAGGAAATTGAAGCAAAAGAGAAAAATGAAATAAAAACTAAATGGCCTAAAATATCCTTGGCTCATTGAGTGATTGAAGCGGCCGGCATGAACTTATGTAGATCGGTCTCTGTGAGGGAGACTGTGCTTGGCTTTTTCCACTTCTTTGGCATTGTTTTGGTGTAGCTCAAGGGTATAGAGAAAAGGGGTAGGAAAAAAAAATGAAAAGATGAAGGTTGAAAGTTAGTAGGAGAAAAGGGAAGGGAGGGGGGTTAAATAAATTTTTAAACCTGGTACAATCCCACGCCCGCGCTCCTTAGGCGTGTCGATTCACACGGCCACCTCGCACGGCCGTGTGTATAGGCGTGTTGGTTCACCCACGCCCGTTTTACAGATTGCCACTGTAACAGTCCAGTTAATACCCTAGTTGGAACAGTGGTTTCGGGACCACAAATCTGAGTTCGTATAATATTTTTATATTCATTTCTGTGCAGTTAATATGCAATTAAGCATGCCCTAAATTTCTGTAAGCTAATTTGTCCGTTTGTGTGTTTATTTTAACAAAAGGATTAAAATGCATAAAATGTGAAATTTGCTTGCTATTTGCTAAAGTACCAATGTGTTGTGGCTTTTAAAAGAAAAGGCCTTATGAAGCAAATAGACCACTATGTAGTTAGAGGATGAATGAAAGTCAAATATGCCCTTATTACATATTTGTTTTATTTATTAATTGGATGGATATTTTAGTAAATGGGTTAAAAATATGTTATTAATAAAATAAATGAAAGAGCTAGTGGATGTATTCATCCATTCTAGTCGAAAATATCAAGAAAAAGAGAAAGAATAAAAGCTTAAGGGTTTCGGCACTTACAAGCCAAAATTAAAGGTATGCTTTCGGTCGGTTTTCGATAATTTCTACGTTTTTGTAATCGTTGTCTCTCCTACTATCAAACCCATGTTTTAATTTTGTGAAATGATGATGTTTGTCTGAGATGCCATTGTTGATATGTTGAGTTTTGAAATGAGTTTAGTGATAAATGAAAGATATGAGTTAGATGAACATACTTTGTTCTTGAATTTTTGATGAATTTAGCTAATTAGGGCTAAATTGTAAAAATAGCAAATTGAGGGACTAAATTGCCAATTTGATGAAAATTATGGGTTTGTATGATGTACATATATATTCGGCTAAGCTTGGTTGTGTATAGATTTTGTGAATTTGGTGTTTTGAGAAAAATGGACTAAATTGATAAACTATGCAAATATGAGGGTTAATTTGCAAATAGCCCTAAATATGTGTCTTTGGATTGAATTGAATGAATTAGTGAATAAAAGGGTTAATTCTGAATATATTTAGATCAAGAACCGAGGAAAACGGACTTAGATCGTGGGAAAGCGAAAGTAAACGAGTAGCCGTTTCCATTCCCAATAAATCAAATCCGAGGTAAGTCACTATGCAAATAAACGTATATGTATGCAATTGTATTTGTTCATATGACTAATATAGATAATGAATGCTTATGAGAGGTTGTGCATATGAATTATGAGATAAGGCCGATATAGCGATAAAGTTCGAAAAGCCCCGTACGAACCTAGGAATGAGAGGATTAGCTATGTCATGACATAGGTATCCATTCATTTTATCATGTAAGATCACGCCCGGGACGTTGGCGTTGATTTAAGACTTCGTGTAAGACCTCGTCGGGACGTAGGCATCGATATGAGTTTTATGTGTAAGACCACGCCCGGGGCGTTGACATCGATCCGAGCTTTACGTGTAAGACCATGCGGGACATCGGCATCGTATTGATTCGAGTAAGACCTCATGCGGGATAGTGGCATCGATATTCGAGTGCATGTAAGGCCTCAAATGCGGGGACGTTGGCATTGTACACGACCATTCGAGCTTTCGAGTATCCTACTAGATTCCTTACGGTTCAACGGGCAAGTGCGTGATATGAATTGCAATCCGAGCTATGAGCAAATAAGTGAACGAATGTTTGTTTCAGGTACGTTTAGTATAAACACAAGTGTGTATAAAAAGGTAAGTACCTATACGACTTTGACTTGAAGAAATGTATGGTTAAATGTGAGAATGTGGATCTTAAAATGATGAATGTGGTAAATGTGGCCACAAGTGTATAAAACAAAGTACATTTGTGATATTATGCTTAGTAATTTGGATGTGCTAATGTATCTACTTGCAATATATGCATTTTATGCAAAGTTTATTTGTACATTGACTTACTAAGCTTTTGAAAAGCTTACTCTGTGTGTGTGTTTTCTCTGTTTTATAGGTCGTCAAGCTACTGAAGGCTCGGGATCGATAAGGATCATCATCACACTACTAAACTTATTTTGGTACCTTTTTGATAATGAATATAGCTAAATATGGCATTTATAGGCTAGATATGTGTAAATGTTTATGATATGAACTTAGCCATATGTTTTGGCAAGATTTGAGTTGGTAATATGCTTGAATGAATGAGTTTTATGATGCAAATTTTGATATGTTTTGATGTTTATGAAAGGGTTAAGTTTTGGTTAAGCAAATGGATGGTATATACTTGAGATGATGTGGGTTTTAATTTGTATTTTGGTATGAATGGAATTGGTATTGAATGTGTTGATGAAATGTTCAATTGGTATGTTTTTGATTGCCATATATGCATGAAATGAGGTGGATAATGTTACTTGTAGGTATGACCCTTTTTGGGTGGCATTTTGGCCTTGTAAATGGCCTATAATGTCACACGGTTGTGGCACACGGGCGTGCCTAAGACCGTGGTTGAATTGGCAGAATGTAGCTTAAATAGCACATGGCCTCGACATAGGCTTGTCAGCTGGTCGTGGTGTACAAGTCAGTAGCTAGCTAAGAACACACGACCATGGCACACGGGCGTGCTTGGTGGCCATGTTGGAAAAGTCAATATATGGTCTGGTAGCACACGGTCATGGCACACGGACGTGCCTATTGACCGTGTTGATATAGTCAGTATGTAATCACGGATGGACACACGGGGGTATGTAGAAGCCGTGGAGGGCACACGGTCTCCTCCCACGGGCGTGTCTCCCCTAAAAGTTAGAAAAGTTTTTTTAATTTTCATGAAATTTCATATGTGTTTCAGTTTAGTCCCAACTCGGTTTATATGCATGCTTTGGGTCTTGATGACTCATCTAAGGGACACTATAATCGTTAATGATAAATGTAATGTATGAAATGTTATGTAAGTTTCCGATCTGTCTGGTAATACTCCTAACCCTAGTCCGGCGTCGGTTACGGGTTAGGGGTGTTACATTTGGTTAGTATCAGAGCCACGATTTAGCCGATTCTTGGACTAATGCAGCGTGCCAGAGTCTAGCTATACATGCCATATATCTGAATTGTGATAGTGTGATGAATCCTGACGTATAAATGTGATTTCTGTAAAGTAACGGATCCCGAAAGAGCCGTAGCTGACGATGTAGAAAGTAATGCGCCTGATCCCGCGCAAGGGACAGCACCTTCTCAATCGAGACCGGCTACTAGTGGTCAAGGGGAAGAAGCTAAACAAGCTTTCTTCCAAATGATGAGTGAGTGGTTCACTCAGTTTGTAAAGAATAACCCGAGTGTTTCACAACCTCCGCCCCCGGATAATCCCTCTCAGACTACAGTTGTGCCACCGGTTATGCATCTAAATCTGTTAAATAAACCTCCGGTAGACAAGATTCGCAAGTACGGAGCGGAAGAATTCCGAGCTACCAATGATGATGATGCTGAAAAGGCTGAGTTTTGGTTAGAGAATACGATTCGGGTATTCGACGAAATGTCTCTGACTCCGGATGAATGCATAAAGTGTGTGGTATCATTACTCGAGATGCAACTTACCAATGGTGGAAAACTCGATTTACGTTGTTCCGAGAGAACGAGTTACATGGGACTTCTTTCAGATTGAGTTCAGGAAGAAATATATCAGTGAGAGATTTGTTGATCGAAACGGAAGGAATTTCTGAAACTTAAACAGGGGCCAGAATGACTGTTTCGAGTATGAACGAGAATTCGTGAGAACGAGTCCAGTATGCTCGGGAATGTGTATCATCCGAAGCTATAATGTGCAAAAGATTTGAAGACGGACTTAATGAAGACATCCGTTTGCTGGTTGGTATTTTAGAGATAAAGGAGTTTGTTGTACTCGTTGACCGAGCGTGCAAAGCTGAGGCGCTTAGAAAAGATAAAAGAAAAGCTGAGTTAGAAGTTCGAGATATGAGAAAGAGATTTCAGAGTAAATCATTTCAGTCTACTCCGAAAAGATTCCGAGATAATCAAAGTCGTTCCAGAGATAACGTGAGATATTCGAACAGAAATCAATCTAGACCGCAAATGAGCTCCAAAGCTCCAGCAACTTCGGTGGCAAGTGTTGGAAACGTACGATTCGAGAAACCTGAATGTAAACATTATGGAAAAAGGCATCCGAGAAACTGTAGATTAAATGATAGAGCCTGTTTCAGATATGGATCACTTGATCACTTTATCCGTGATTGCCCTGAGTCGGTCGAGCCAGAGACTGTTCAGAATCTGAGATCTGATAATGCACCTGTGAGAGGTAGATCATCGAAGAACGTAAGAAATGTCTGTGGTAGTCAAAGAACTACGAGAGAAAATGTTGTAAGATCTGAAGCTAGAGCACCTGCCAGAGATTATGCTATTCGAACTCGCGAGGAAGCTTCATCACCTGATGTTATAACGGGTACTTTTACTCTTTATGATACTTCTATGATTGCTTTGATAGACCCTAGTTCTACGCATTCATATATATGCATGAATTTAGTGTTCAATAAGACTTTGCCTGTAGAGTCTACTGAATTTACTATAAAAGTATCGAACCCCTTAGGTAAAAGTGTTCTTGTTGACAAAGTATGCAAGAACTATCCGTTAATGTTTCGATATATCTGTTTCCCTACTGATTTGATGCTTCTGCCATTCAATGAGTTCGATATTATTCTGGGTATGGACTGGTTGACATTGCATGATGCGGTTGTAAATTGTAAAAGAAAGACTGTTGATTTGAGATGTCCGAATGATGAAATTGTGCGGGTTGAATCTAATGATATGAATGGATTGTCTGTTGTGATATCGGTATTGAAAGCTCAGAGTTACGTGAAAAAGGGTTATGAGGCGTATTTTGCCTATGTGATTGATTCGAAGATGTCTGAAAAGAAAGTTGAATCAGTGCCTATTGTCTGTGAGTTTTCTGATGTGTTCCCTGAAGAGTTACCTGGTTTGCCTCTGATTCGTGAAGTTGAGTTTGGTATTGAATTGATGCCAGGTACTACACCTATTTCAATAGCTCCGTATAGAATGACACCAACAGAGTTGAAGGAGTTAAAGTCGCAGTTACAAGAATTGACCGACAGAGGGTTTGCTAGACCGAGTTTCTCACCTTGGGGTGCTCCTGTTCTGTTTGTGAAAAAGAAAGATGGCACGATGAGAATGTGTATTGATTACCGTCAGTTGAACAAGGTGACTATAAAGAACAAATATCCGTTTTCCAGACTTGATGATTTATTTGATCAGTTAAAAGGAGCTACTGTATTTTCCAAGATTGATCTGAGATTGGGATACTACCAGTTGAGATTCAAGGATTCAGATATTCCGAAAACTGCTTTCAGAATGAGATATGGGCATTATGAGTTTTTAGTTATGCCATTTGGACTAACCAATGCTCCTGCTATTTTTATGGATCTGATGAACAGAATTTTCAGACCGTACCTAGATCGATTTGTTGTCGTATTCATTGATGACATTTTGATTTATTCGCGAGATGAGACTGAGCACACTGAGCATCTGAGGATTGTGTTGCAAACTCTGAGAGAGAAGCAATTGTACGCAAAGTTTAGCAAATGTGAATTATGGTTACACGAGGTTAGTTTTTTAGGGCATATTGTGTCAGCTTCTAGAATTCGAGTTGATTCGAGCAAGATTTCTACTATTCTGGATTGGAAACCTCCGAGGAACGTGTCTGAAGTCCGTAGCTTTTTGGGCCTAGCTGGTTATTATCGTCGATTTGTGAAAGGATTTTTAGTGATAGCTACTCCGTTGACGAAATTACTTCAGAAAGATGTTAGATTTGAATGGTCTGATAGATGTCAGAAAAGTTTTGATCAGTTGAAAACTCTATTAACGAAAGCTCCAGTGTTAGTACAACCAGAATTGGGCAAAGAATTTGTGATTTACAGTGATGCTTCGTTAAATGGGCTGGGATGTGTTTTGATGCAGGAAGGCAAACTCGTAGCTTATGCTTCGAGACAATTAAAACCGCATGAAAAGAATTATCCGACGCACGACCTTGAGTTAGCTGCGATTGTGTTTGCACTTAAGATTTGGCGCCATTATTTGTATGGTGAGAGATGTCACATATTTTCAGATCATAAAAGTCTGAAGTATCTAATGACTCAGAAAGATTTGAACCTGCGTCAGAGAAGATGGCTTGAGTTGTTAAAAGATTATGAGCTTGTGATAGATTATCATCCGGGTAAAGCAAATGTGGTTGCTGATGCATTGAGTCGAAAATCATTGTTTACACTACGTGCTTTGAATGCTCAGTTAGATTTATCTGATGATAGTTCTGTGGTGGCTGAATTAAGAACGAAACCGTTGTTTATACAGCAGATATGTGATGCTCAGAAATCTGATAATGAGTTAACAACAAAACGAGCTCAGTATGATTTGAATTCTGAATCTAAATTTCAAGTTGTTGATGATTATTTGAGATTTCGAGGTTATATCTGTGTTCTGGGAAATTCGGAGTTGATTCAGCTGATTTTGAGCGAAGCACATAACAGTCGTCTATCTGTTCATCTGGGAAGTACGAAAATGTATCAGGATTTGAAACGACACTACTGGTGGTCTGGTATGAAACGAAACATTTCTGACTTTGTTTCAAAATGTTTAGTCATCGCCAAGTAAAAGTTGAACATCAAGTTCCGCCCTGGCAGGTTGCTTGACCAATTCGATTCTGAATGGAAAGGGATAGAGTAACAATGGACTTAGTTTTGGTTTGCCTCGGACTTGAAAAAGAAAGATGCAATTTGGGTCATAGTTGACCGATTGTGAAATCTGCCCATTTTATTAGGTAAGATCTAATTATTCACTTGATAGATTAGCCGAGCTATATATTTTTGAGATTGTTAGATTGCAGTGCCACTATCCATTATGTCAGATAGAGATCCGAGGTTTACATCAAGATTCTAGAAGAAACTGCAAGAAGCTTTAGGCACAAAGCGTATTTCAATCTGACTTTTCATCAAGTAAGCAGATGGTCAATCTGAGCGGATCATTCAGATTCTCGAAGATATGTTAAGATGTTGTATACTTGAGTTTAATGGTTCGTGAGAATAGTATCTGCCTCTGATTGAATTTGCATACAGTAACAGTTTTTAGTCGAGCATCAGAATGGCACCATATGAAGCTTTGTACGGACGTAAATGTCGTATACCTCTGTATTGGACGGAACTCAGTGAAAATAAGCTATACGGTGTTGATTTGATAAAAGATTCAGAACAGAAAGTGAAACTGATCCGAGATTGTTTGAAAGCAGCAGCTGATCGTCAGAAGTCGTATGCGGACTTGAAACAAAAAGATATAAAATTTGAAATCGGTGACAAAGTATTTCTGAAACTGTCTCCGTGGAAGAAATTGCTTCAATTTGGACGTAAAGGTAAGTTAAGTCCGAGGTTCATCGGACCGTATGAGATCATTGAATGAGTTGGGCCTGTTGCATATAGGTTAAAATTGCCCTCTGAGCTAGAAAAGATACACAATGTATTTTATGTTTCGATGCTCCGTAGATACGGATCTGATCCGTCACATATGATTGCCCCATCTGAAATTGAGATCTGATCTGACATGTCATATGAAGAGGAACCGATCCGTATCTTAGCTCGTGAAGTAAAAGAGTTGAGAAACAAGAAAATTCTGTTAGTGAAAGTATTATGGAATCGGCACGGAATTGAAGAGGCAACATGGGAACCGGAAGATTCAATGAAACAACAATATCCGAATCTGTTTAACGGTAAGATTTTCGGGGATAAAAATCCCTAAGGGGGGAGAATTGTAACAGTCTGGTTAATACCCTAGTCGGAACAATGGTTTCGGGACCACAAATCCGAGTCCGTATAATATTTTTATATTCATTTCTGTGCAGTTAATATGCGATTAAGCATGCGCTAAATTTCTGTAAGCTAATTTGTCCGTTTGTGTGTTTATTTTAACAAAAGGATTAAAATGCATAAAATGTGAAATTTGCTTGCTATTTGCTAAAGTACCAATGTGTTGTGGCTTTTAAAAGAAAAGGCCTTATGAAGCAAATAGACCACTATGTAGTTAGAGGATGAATGAAAGTCAAATATGCCCTTATTACATATTTGTTTTATTTATTAATTGGATGAATATTTTAGTAAATGGGTTAAAAATATGTTATTAATAAAATAAATGAAAGAGCTAGTGGATGTATTCATCCATTCTAGCCGAAAATATCAAGAAAAAGAGAAAGAATAAAAGCTTAAGGGTTTCGGCACTTACAAGCCAAAATTAAAGGTATGCTTTCGGTCGGTTTTCGATAATTTTTACGTTTTTATAATCGTTGTCTCTCCTACTATCAAACCCATGTTTTAATTTTGTGAAATGATGATGTTTGTGTGAGATGCCATTGTTGATATGTTGATTTTTGAAATGAGTTTAGTGATAAATGAAAGATATGAGCTAGATGAACATACTTTGTTCTTGAATTTTTGATGAATTTAGCTAATTAGGGCTAAATTATGAAAATAGCAAATTAAGGGACTAAATTGCTAATTTGATGAAAAGTATGGGTTTGTATGATGTACATATATATTCGGCTAAGCTTGGTTGTGTATAGATTTTGTGAATTTGGTGTTTTGAGAAAAATGGACTAAATTGATAAACTATACAAATATGAGGGTTAATTTGCAAATAGCCCTAAATGTGTGTCTTTGGATTGGATTGAATGAATTAGTGAATAAAAGGGTTAATTCTGAATATGTTTAGATCAAGAACCGAGGAAAACGGACTTAGATCGCGGGAAAGCGAAAGTAAACGAGTAGCCGTTTCCATTCTCGATAAATCGAATCCGAGGTAAGTCACTATGCAAATAAACGTATATGTATGCAATTGTATTTGTTCATATGACTAATATAGATAATGAATACTTATGAGAGGTTGTGCATATGAATTATGAGATAAGGCCGATATAGCGATAAAGTCCGAAAAGCCCGCAAATGCGAACCTAGGAATAGAGAGGATTAGCTATGTCATGACATAGGTATCCGCATTACTGTTTTTTCATGTAAGACCACGTGCGGGGCGTTGGCGTTAATTTAAGACCGTGTAAGACCTCGTCCGGGGCGTAGGCATCGATATGAGTTTTATGTGTAAGACCACGTGCGGGGCGTTGACATCGATCCGAGCTTTACGTGTAAGACCATATGCGGGACATCGGCATCGTATTGATTCGAGTAAGACCCATGCGGGACGGTGGCATCGATATCCGAGTGCATGTAAGGCCTGCGTGCGGGGCGTTGGCATTGTCACGACCATTCCGAGCTTTACGAGTATCCTACTAGATTCCTTACGGTTCAGCGGGAAAGTGCGTGATATGAATTGCAATTTCGAGCTATGAGCAAATAAGTGAGCGAATGTTTGTTTCAGAATCGTTTAGTATATACACAAGTGTGTATAAAAGGTAAGTACCTATCGACTTTGACTTGAAGAAATGTATGGTTAAATGTGAGAATGTGGATCTTAAAATGATGAATGTGGCAAATGTGGTACAAGTGTATAAAACAAAGTACATTTGTGATATTATGCTTAGTAATTTGGATGTGCCAATGTATCTACTTGCAATATATGCATTTTATGCAAAGTTTATTTGTACATTGACTTACTAAGCTTTTGAAAAGCTTACTCAGCTTTTGAAAAGCTTACTCTGTGTGTGTGTTTTCTCTGTTTTATAGGTCGTCAAGCTACTGAAGGCTCGGGATCGATAAGGATCATCATCACACTACTAAACTTATTTTGGTACCTTTTTGATAATGAATATAGCTAAATATGGCATGTATAGGCTAGATATGTGTAAATGTTTATGATGTGAACTTAGCCATGTGTTTTGGCAAGATTTGAGTTGGTAATATACTTGAATGAATGAGTTTTATGATGCAAATTTTGATATGTTTTGATGTTTATGAAAGGGTTAAGTTTTGGTTAAGCAAATGGATGGTATATGCTTGAGATGATGTGGGTTTTAATTTGTATTTTGGTATGAATGGAATTGGTATTGAATGTGTTGATGAAATGTTCAATTTGGTATGTTTTTGATTTCCATATATGCATGAAATGAGGTGGATAGTGTTGCTTGTAGGTATGACCCTTTTTGGGTGGCATTTTGGCCTTGTAAATGGCCTATATTGTCACACGGTTGTGGCACACGGGCGTGCCTAAGACTGTGGTTGAATTGGCAGAATGTAGCTTAAATAGCACACGACCTCGACATGGGCGTGTTAGCTGGCCGTGGTGTACAAGTCAGTAGCTAGCTAAGAACACACGGCCATGGCACACGGGCGTGCTTGGTGGCCGTGTTGGAAAAGTCAATATATGGTCTGGTAGCACACGATCATGGCACATGGACGTGCCTAGTGACCGTGTTGATATAGTCAGTATGTAAACACGGATGAACACACGGGGGTGTCTAGAAGCCGTGGAGGGCACACGGTCTCCTCCCACGGGTGTGTCTCCCCTAAAAGTTAGAAAAGTTTTTTTAATTTTCATGAAATTTCATATGTGTTTCAGTTTAGTCCCAACTCAGTTTATATGCATGCTTTGGGTCTTGATGACTCATCTAAGGGACACTATGATCGTTAATGATGAATGTAATGTATGAAATGTTATGTAAGTTTCCGATCTGTCTGGTAATGCTTCTAACCCTAGTCCGGCGTCGATTACGGGTTAGGTGTGTTACAGCCACGCCCATTGGTGATAATTCAGTGTCGTCCACGACCGCGTTGCACGGTCGTGGCTTTCTGTCGGTGCCCATGGGGGGTGGTTGGAGTCCGAGACTTCAAAGATTTGATTCTCTCTGACTCGTACCACCTCTGCCATGTCAGTACGGTGATCCGGGGCATCCATACGGCCACGGCCATGTCCGTGTTCTAGGCCGTGTGGCCTGGAAATCTACACTTTTTTGTTAGTTTAAAGCTAGATACTATAGAGAAAGGATAAAATAGAATAAATAAGAAAAAATAAAAAAGTAAATGTTAATGGGGATAGTGCTCGGGTTGCCTCCCGAGAAGCGCTCGTTTATAGTCTTAAGCTAGACTTACCCTGTTTTCAGTTTTTAAAAAAAGGTTCACGGAGCTGAAGCTCCTCTCTCATATCCGTAAAATCTTCACCATTATAGATTTTGAGTCGGTGACCATTTACCTTGAATGTGCCTTGAGTGGGATGAGTTACCTCGATTGTGCCATAGGGAAAAATTGTTTTGATCATGAATTGACCTAACCATCTTGATTTCAGTTTCCCAGGGAACAGTTTAAGCCTCGAGTTGTATAGCAGGACCAAGTCCCCTACTTCGAATTGTTTTGATTTCTTTAGACGAGCATCATGGCGTCGCTTAGTTGCCTCCTTGTATAGTTTTGAGTTCTCGTAGGCATCAGATCTCCATTCGTCGAGCTCGTTCATTTGCATCATTCTCTTCTCACCTGCAGTTTTAATATCGTAATTCAAAAATTTTATAGCCCAGTAAATTTTGTGTTCTAACTCAAATGGTAGATGCCAACTTTTCCCGTAGACAAGTTTGTACGGGGATGTTCCTAAAGGGGTTTTAAAGGCTGTTCTATAGGCCCATAAAGCGTCATCTACTTTTATTGCCCAATCTTTCTGTTGGATTCAACTATTTTCTCTAAGATCCGCTTAAGTTCTCGGTTTACTACTTACGCCCTTTGGTTTGAGGGTGATATGGGGTAGCTATCCTATGGTGTACTCCATATTTTTTTAAGACCTTATCAAATTGAGTATTACAAAAATGAGTACCCCTATCACTAATGATGGCTCTAGGTGTTCCGAGTCGAGAAAATAGTTTCTTGAGAAACTTAACTACTACTTTGGCATCATTGGTAGGTAAAGCTTCAGCTTCCACCCATTTTGACATGTAATCAACTGCTACTAGGATGTACTTATTTCCGAATGAACTAGGGAATGGACCCATAAAATCAATACCCCATACATCAAATATTTCACAAGATAACATATATGTTTGAGGCATTTCATCATATTTAGAAACATTACCTGTTCTTTGGCATTTATCACATGAAGCGACATACCTGTTGGCATCTTTGAATAGAGTGGGCAAATAAAAACCTGATTCAAGTATTTTATGTGCTATCTTAATGCCACTGTAGTGTCCTCCTGAAGGTTACGAATGGCAATGTTGTAGGATTTTGCTCAACATCTGTCTTTTTGTAACGCATCTACGAATTACAGTGCGCACAAATGCGAGAAAAAAGGGGTCCTCCAGAAATAGTTCTTCACATCGAGAAAAGAATCACTTTTTTGATGATGTGTTAGATTTACCGGTGGGGCGTTAGCGACTAAATAATTCGCAATATCGCAAACCATGGTACCTCATAGCGAGTTATAGAAAAGAGTTGTTCCTCGAGGAATGAGTCGTTTATCTCACTTTCGTCGAGCTCTTGAGATGTGGGTTCTCAAGCACGGAGAGGTGATCTGCTGCAAGGTTTTCAGCTCCCTTCTTATCCTGTATTTCCAGGTCAAATTCCTGTAAAAGTAAAATCCATCTTATGAGTCGTGGTTTTGCATCGAGGTTTAGTTAAAAGATAACGAAGAGCGAGTGGTCGGTGTAAATGACAACTTTAGATAATACTAAATATTGTCAGAATTTATCAAGCGCAAAGAGACCACGACTAGTAATTTTTTCAGTAGTAGTATAATTTTCTTGTGCAATTTATTAGTGTTTTCTTTGGCGTAATAAATCTATTTGGAAGTGCTTGTCTTTTATTTGTCCTAAAAGCGCACCTCTTTGCAAAATCACTTGCATCACACATTAGTTCAAAAGGGAGATTCCAATCAGGGGCAATTATAATTGGGCGTTTATTAATTTCTCTTTAAGAATATTAAATGCATCTAAACATTCCAGATTAAAATTAAAAGGTACATCTTTTTCTAGTAATTTTGTTTAGAGGCTTAGCTATTTTAGAAAAATCTTTAATAAATCTTCTATAAAATCCTGCATGTCCTAAAAAGCTTCTAATAGCCTCAACTGAACTAGGAGGAGGTAATTTTTCTATGGTTTCGACCTTTTCTTTATCTACCTCGATTTATTTACTAGAAATTTTATGTCCTAATACAATTCCCTCTTGTACCATAAAGTGGCATTTTTCCCAATTTAAGAGAAGATTTGTCTCCTCACATCTCATTAGAACTCGTTTTAAGTTTTTAAGGCAAAGATGGAAAGAATTACCGAATACCGAGAAATCGTCCATAAATACCTCCATAATGTCTTCCACAAGTTCGTCAAAGATTGCCCACATGCATTTGAAAAAGCAGAGCATTACATAATCCAAAAGGTATTCTACGATAAGCAAGCGTACCATATGGACATGTGAATGTTGTCTTCTCTTGATCTTGAGGTGCTATTGGGATTTGGAAATAGCCGGAGAGTCCATCTAGGAAGCAATAATACATATGCCCAGATAAGCTTTCTAACATTTGATCAATGAAGGGCAGAGGAAAGTGATCTTTTCTAGTGGCGTCGTTCAGCTTCCTGTAATCAATGCAGACTCTCTAACCTGTAACTATTCTAGTGGGAATTAGTTCATTCTTCTCGTTGGCTACCACCTTCATGCCTCCTTTCTTTGGAACAACCTGCACAGGACTTACCCAATTTCTGTCAGAAATAGGATAAATTATTCTAGCGTCTAGAAGTTTAATTACCTCAGCTTTCACAACTTCTTTTACGTTGGGATTCAATCATCTTTGAGGTTGCACACATGGCTTGTATTCCTCTTCCATTAAAATTTTGTGGGTGCAAAACGATGGGCTTATTCCCTTAATGTCAGAGATTTTCCAAGCTATGGCTCTTTTATGTTCTCTTAGTACTGTATCAACTCCTCTTTTCCTTGGGTTCCAATTAGAAGAGATAATTCTTTGGTAGCATAGAATTATCCCCGAGGAATGCATATTCTAAGTGTTTTGAAGAATTGTTTTAATTCTAATTTGGGCGACTCATCAATAGAGGTTTTTGTTTTAGTTAGTCATAGACTTCAATGCTCTCTTTTTCGTTTGTCTAGATGAAGATGTATTGATTGACTTGTCAATTTCATCTTCTTCCCCTCTTCTTGAGTCGAGCACAGTTCCATCGTGTCATCATGTATAATTTCTGTAATGAGTTTTGAATGATATGATCAGCAGTATCAACAAAATAACAGGAATCATCTTGTTCTTTAGAATATCGCATGGCATCATAAATTTGAAAAATAATTTTCTCATCGCCTATTCTTAATGCAAGTTTACCTTCACCTACATCGATAACAGCCCTAGCAATAGCTAAAAAAGGGCGCCCAAAAATTAAAGGAAGCTCAATATCCTCATCCATGTCAAGCACAACAAAATCAACAGGGAAAATAAATTTATCAATTTTTACCAAAACGTCCTCGATAACTCCTCTAGGATATTTAATTTATCTATCAGCTAGTTGAATACTCATCCTAGTGGGTTTTGGTTCCTCTAGATCTAGTTGTTTAAACATTTTATAAGGCATTAAATTAATACTGGCACCTAGATCAGCTAATGCTTTCTTAATATTTAAACTACCAATTAAATAAGGAGCAGTAAAACTTCACAGGTCTTTTAATTTGGTTGGTAACTTGTTTTGGAGGATGGTGAACATTCTTCATTGAGCTCCATGATTGATACTTCTTCAAGCTTCCTTTTATTAAATCGGGGTTCTTTTAAGAATTTTGCGTATGTCGGCATCGTGAAATGGCTTCAACAAAGGGTAAGTTAATATGTATTTGTTTAAAAGTTCAAGAAATTTACCGTATTGGGCATCTAATCGGTCTTTCTTCAACTTTCTTTGGGTATGGGATTGATGGTTTACTTTCTTTGCGCACTAAAGTTACATTCTCAACTCCTCATCCTTTGCTTTGTCATCTTCATGTAGTATTTTTTCTTTGGTTCGACTAACTCCTTTCCACTTCTCGATTTGTAATCGCCTTTACATTCTGTTTCTTTAGAAAAAATCTCGATCGAATTTGAAACTATCTTAGTAAGTTGCCCAACCGACTTAGTAATTTCCCCAAGCCCGACTTAGTAAGTTCTCCAACTTGGCCCTCGATCCCTTTGATCGATGCTTGTTGGAGTTTTAAGGGTGGTTTCGAGTGTCTTGGAGACGGTTTTTACGTGGATGCCATGAATCTTGTCGACATCTCTTCAAGGTTCGGCTTCTTCTCCTGTGGATAGGGCTGATTTTGGAAATTTTAAGGAGGTTGTTGTCTTTGATTTCCTTGATCTCCTTGACCTCCCCACGGAAAATTTGGGTGGTTCCTCCAACCTGAGTTATAATTATTACTATAAGGATTATTATTGGATCTGAAATTGTTACCTATATAGTTCATCCCATTCGCTCTCTGTGCCGGTTGGTAGGGTGGGTACTCGGGATTCGCCACTGGTTCCATTTACGTCGCCTTTGCATTCTTTGGATGTACTGCGAAGAACACAAACTATCAAGCTTTTTATTCATCATCTCTACCTATTTTGATAGCATGGTTCTTTGCATCTATGTTGAAAACTCTGGCTGATTTTGTTGGTTTGGTCCTTGTAACCTGCCACTGATAGTTATTTAGTGACATCTCTTCAATAAACTCGTAGGCTGCTTTATGAGTTCTATTGTTCAGGGTTCCACCGGCGGCTGAATCAATTAGTTGCCTCGTTAAGGGGTTTACACCGTTATAGAAAGTTTGGACTTGGAGCCACAAGGGTAAACCATGGTGCAGACACCTTCTCAAGAGATCCTTGTATCTCTCACATGCGTCATATAATGTCTCTAAATCTATTTGCACAAAAGAAGAGATATCATTCCGTAATTTGGCCGTTTTGGCTGGTGGGAAATATTTTAATAAAAAATTTTCGGTCATTTGATCCCATGTAGTGATTGACCCTCGTGGCAACGAGTTTAACCATTGTTTGGCTTTATTCCTTAATGAAAAGGGAAATAACCGAAGCCTTATGGCATCATCAAAAATGCCATTTATTTTGAAGATATCACAGAACTCTAAAAAATTAGCTATATGAGTGTTTGGATCTTCGTCCTGCAAACCATCAAATTGAACAAATTGTTGAATCATTTGTATAGTGTTAGGCTTTAATTCAAAATTATTAGCGGCTATAGCAGGCCTAACAATACTTGATTCTCGCTCTGTTAAATGAGGTTTAGCATAATCATACATATAACGCGGAGCATTATTTTCTGCCACATCTTGTGGTGGTGGATTATTTCCGTCCATCCCTTCAGTAGGATTGGATCTGTCTTCTCGCTCTTCTTCTGTGTAATTTAGGGCTCACCTAATTTTTTTTCATTATTCTCAAAATCCTGAATTTAGTCTTGTTTTTAAGTAAATTCCTCATATTACTAATTAGGATGAAATTTCTAATGATTTATGATTTTTATTGATATGTTTTAGATTAAGTCATTGATAATTGTGCATTGATAATTAAATTTTAAGATACTAAAGAATCAAGCATGATAAGTCTATTTTTTTCAATTAAAATTTGCTGGGTTGTTGAACTGAATTTAAATATTTCTTTGAAGTTTAAAATTTACGAGGTTGATGTAAAAAATACCCATAATTTTTGTAAGTTTTTGAGCCTTATAGAGCATATATTCTTTTTCATGCTCACTTTATTGATTATGAGTATGTCAACATTCATTTGTTATTCTAGAACTTGCCTCGTTTATACATATCGAGACCACACCTATGATTTGATATGCAGAAATGATAAAGGCACCTAGGATTTAACCCACTTACTCCATAAAAGCCTACCTTCACAATTAACCCCTAGTGAACCCCTTTTAATCCTAACAACCCTTTTTTTTTTGACATAACCACTAATATTAACCCAGAAACCCTTTGTTTTTGTTATCCCTATTCCTTTTGACGACCCTTATATCGAGATTTGATTTGATTAATAGCCTAACTATGTTTTTATTTCAGTAATTTATCCTTTGTTATGTATTTATGATTTGTTCTTGAAAAAAAAATTGAAGTATAGTCGTTATTCATTACTAGTTTTGTGATTAAGTGAGCTTATACGTTTGAATTCCAAATATTGAAGAAGAAGCTCGTATTATTAGTTTAAAGTTTCAATCCATTATGTAATTATTCAGTTTATTGTTTCTAGTTAGGTATTTTATCAATTCAATCTCGATTCTAACCTTCTAATTCAGCCTCTATCCACACCTTAACCCTAGCCCCGTTACAACCCTGACAAAGACCTTTTGATTTGTGCATCATCTCATATTATAGTGGTGGAGATTTGATTTTCAGGCAAGCCTATGGGATTAACTTTTCATGTTCGACTTTTGAGCGCTTTTTCTGAACCTTAAACACTTTGAGTGATTTGAGTGAATCTCTAGTGAGGATGTCAATCCTTGTCGGTTTTGAATTAAAGGTAATTATTTAGATAAGGGGAGACGCCTATATTTTTTGAGCTACAAATCTATGACTTAGATTGTTTGAATCCTTAGGACTCTTTGAATTGAATTATCCATGTATAAATTATCTATGAATTATGATGAAACATTGTTGATAGAAATTATGAATTATAGAAAGTTCGTTTTAATTGTAAGTTGAGAATTTTGCTTGAGGACAAGCAAAAGCTTAAGTGTGGGGGTATTTGATAAACTGAAATAGTAACATATTTTAATCCCATATTTAGCATACTTTTGGATGATTTATCCCTTGATTTATGTAAAAAGGTGCTCTTAATCCTTTCTTTTCATGTCTTATACTCAGGAAAGCACCCAAGAATAAAAAGAACGAGAAACGGGCTCAAAACGGACCAAAATGGGCCAAAGAAGAAATCGACACGGCCTGGTCTAAAGCCAACACGGTCGTGCCTCCTCAAATATACTAGAACACGGCCTGATATCGATCTACACGGCCGTGCCTCACTAACGGAGTCCAACACGGCCTAGCCACGATTCACACGGGCGTGTGCCATGGCCGTGTCCCTGCCGTGGAGGAGAGTAATTTCACTCGAAAAAGGATACTTAGGGGCAAAGAAACCTATTTCAAAATCCTATATAAAGACCCTAGGTATAACCTAAAATGGGGCAGTTAGCTAGGCCAAGGAGTCGAGCCGAAAAGGTCAGATTTGTGGGAAACTCTCAAGGGATAGCCAGTTGATCCATCTCCAGAAGCCGGAATTCTACTCAAGACGGAGGATCTCTCCTTCAATTCCTTCAGGGAGTTTTAGGGATTTCTTATGTTTTGTTTTATCTTTTCTTCTGAGATGTTTTTCTTTATTATTATGAACTAAACCCTTCAGATACCTGAGGGGGGATGAAACCTAGATGAATCTTGTTATTGTTTTCTGAACTATATGATAAATACTTGATTTGTTATTGATTATGTGTGCTTAATTCTTGTGTTGATATTTCGCGGATATTAATTCAAGTTGAATGTGCTTAGGCGGTGGAGCAAAAGTCCCTGCTTAAGAGTAGATCTAGCATAATTAAGCGGAGTTGATCGCGTGCCTAGAGATAGGGTGACGAGATTTTGCCGGATTAGGGTGAAACCTAATATGGGAGTCCATAGATCGATTTACTGCTATTCTAGGGGTCTTAATTAGAAAGATATTTCAATTAATCAACCTAGGGTTAGACGTTATTCGCCTCGAGAGAGGATTTAATATAAATTAGGGAGTCCTACGGATCAAGTCAAGTGAATAAATCATCTGGTTCAGTGTTAGATAACAAGTGAAGTCTAGGTGGATTCTTCCTAAGGGTATCGTCTTAATCAACTGAGTTTTTCCCAAGTATTTCCCCAATTCATTCTTTTTGTCTTTGCGTCTTTAGCTTAGTAATTAGTTAATTTAGATTAATAAACAACTTCACTTATTTTAGGCTAAATAATAGAAAGAAAGTTAGTATTAGTACTTTTAGTTCCTTTGGGTTCGACAATCCGGTCTTGCCTAAGCTATACTACTGTTCGATAGGTGCACTTGCCTCAATCGTTGTTATAGTTAGTTCCAGGATCGATCATTATAAATTTAAAACTCTGAAATACAACGATCACTTGCCTATCTGCCTTGCTATCCAAATCAAACTCATTGTCGAGTTTGTCTCTACTCAACAAATGAACCTTCACATCTTTGAACAAGAGTTTGTATCTGCCATAAATTAGGGTCTCCCTGAAAGACTTGTATGAATGGGGTAAAGAGCACAATAATAGCATAGCCTGATCTTCATTGTCAATATGAACCTCAACGTTCTTTAAATCATTTAAAAGAGTAATGAATTAACTGATGTGATCTCTAAGAAGCTCACCTTCGTTCATGCGAAACGTAAATAGATGTTGTTTCAACATTAAACGGTTAGCCAGAGACTTAGTCGCATAAAGAGTTTCTAACCTTTTCCACAAGGCAGATGAGGTCTTCTCCATCAATACCTCCTTCAATACCGTATTCGCGAGGCACAACTGGATTGCAGACAAGGCCTTTTCATCAAGCTCTTCCCATTCCGTTTGATTCAGATTCTCAAGCTTTTTCCTGTTAACAACCTTTTTCAATCCGGTTTGAACTAGAATTACTATCATCCAAACTTGCCACAGATTGAAATTTGTCTCACCATCGAACTTCTCAATTTCAAACCTTGTTGCTGCCATCTCTGAACGGGCTGATATATGAAAATTGAACTAGCTCTGATACCACTTGTTAGGATCGACCCGATTAAGCAACAAAAAAATAGCGGAATAAATTGAGAAATTGAACACTCAAATTTAGCGTGGAAAAACCCCTCCAAAGAGGATAAAAAACTACGGGCAAAAATAATTTTACTATAATGGCAAAAGAACGAAGAGTACAAAAGATGGATATAAAAAACTAAACTTCGAAAACCTGAAAACAAAGAACCCTTAAAACGTAAACACAAAATTCTCTAAGTGTGTTATGAGTTCTAATCTCTAATGGGTATATTTTCTAAGGTTGTAAAAGAACTTATTTATAGACTAAATTAGTAGGTCAAATAAACTATGCTAATAAATACTAAATATATTATAATAATAAATACTAAATCTTTTAGAAAGAAAATATATTTTGTTTAACTTGACTTGCAAGCAATCTTTTAGAACTTGGGTTACACAACTCTAACAAATATTTAACACAAGACATAATTTTGTAAAATATTTATAATTTTTGTTTTGAAATAAGTTTTGAGAAAGGTAGTGAATGAATAAATTCAAAATATAACTTAAAACTCTTTAAAATTAAAGATATAAAAACTCGAAACATTTTGAAAACTCGGAAGCAATATAGTAATGTCTAAAATCATAGCTCCCTAGATTTATCACGTTCACAAATAAAGTTAGAACCTTAAAAAATATTAAAAGAAAAAGTGAGTTCAACTATTGAGTAACTGACACTTTTCTTTGATCGAATTATGTAATTGCGAAATTGTATATCCTGATCTCGACAAAGAAAATGCAAAACGTACGAGTAATCTATAATAATTATGAGATGTGGTGTGGTAGTTGTTCACCTCATCTTTTAACTATGAGTTTAAAAATTCGATCCCTACCCATGAAAATGAAGCATATTTCATGATCAGCTGTTTAAAAACTACACTCTAAGAAAAATAGGAATTATCAAACTTAAAAAATATACACGGTCTGTTCAAAAACTACACTACAAGAAAAATAGGAATTATCAAACTAAAAAGTATACACAAGTACACAACGACAATCACTTTACAAATCGAAAAGTTATTGCGACAATTTTTGACATTTTCAAATATTTTTTTTAGCAACAACTTAATTTATTTGTTTAATTATGTATTGCAATATTTTTAACACAGTGATAATATTTCAGTTACAAAAATTATTATATAACAACAATATATTGGTTGCATTCAAAAAAAAAAAAAAATTGGTTGCAAAATAGAGTTCGCAATAATATAAATTTAAATGCTAAACTTTTTACGTAACAACATTTAATGGTTGTCAAATATTATTTTTCGACGACATTTTAATTGATTGTGGTAATACAACTAAATATCATTGTCAAAAATTTGTTTTAACCATAAGATGTGGTTCTCAAATAACTTAGCAATAATAATATAGTTAATTATTTTACATAACAATATTTATATAGTTGTCAAATATTAATTTGCTATGAAGTAATATTTAGTTAAATTTAGCAATCATGATATTTAGTTACATTTTTTTAAGCTTAATTCACGATTTGGCTTTTGAAATATACTTATTTTCTCATTCTAATAATTAAATTTTGTCTTAATTTGATACCTAAAGTATCATTTTATTAAGATTTTTAGTCATTTTTAAGTGACGTTAAACGAACTTTAGCAAATAAAAATATGACACGTGACACTCCCTCGTCATTTTAACTTTATTTTGAATGAAATAAAAAAAATAAAAAAAAAATACATATCCGTTGAAAACTCACTCTCCATGTTTTCCTTTTATCTCCTTCTGTCCTTCAGCATCAAAATCTTAATTTTTTTCTTTCATCTCCTTCCACCCATCAAACTCCTCCCCTTCCCTTCTTTCATGTTCTTCACTGTGTATTCAAGGGCAAGCTAGATAATCACAACCTACATTGACAAGCTTGCTCAACTTCTGATAGAGAAAGAAACAGTTGATGGAGAAAAAGTTTATGAGCCTAAGCTATATGTTTCTTAGTTCGAGATTGCACATCTTTGGCTTAAGTCTCCATTGAGTTCCTGTTCTCGTACAAGAATCAATTCAAATGTCATACTTTTTCTTCTGCAATTAACAAAAGCCACGAAGCTGGTTGCAATTACACACAACAGTTAGTGTCATTATACCGTGGCATTTTATTTATTATGGAATTTAAGGATCAATAAGAAATGCAAGGACAATGGCAGTGCTTGCATCATTATGTTTTTGCTTTTTTCAATAAGAAAAGAAAGATGTAATGAGTGATGACAGAGCCAGTGCGGAAACAATTCCTTCCCTGGGTAAATATAACATTACATACTTGGAAAAAAAAACTATAGCCACCACCAAAACAGTGGTTTTAAAATCGAAATAACACGCTATAGCGGTATACTTCAAAAGTTAAATTGTGAATTAAGCTATTTTTGTATACATAAGTGAATGTCAGTGTTTTCTTTTTCTTTCCTTTTTCTTCCTTTAATCTTTTAAAAGTTGCAGTGCTGGTCAGCCCTCTCACTGAACACAACACAATCTAGCTTGCATGAGATTAGCATCTTGATGATTATCCCTTGAGCTGCCTCATTTGTAAGATGAAGTCTAGTTTTAGCTGGAATTCAGTGTTGCAGACTAGTTTTACAGCTTCAAATGTAATGATTAGTTTTAGCTGGAATTCAGTGTTCCAGAGGCAATGTTCTTTTGTTTTAAAACTTTCCCTTAAGCTTAAAATCATACATTCTTTATTAAACAATAAAGATATCTTCAGAATTCATGAAGGATCTAAGCATAGAGTGGTTGGGAGACGAATTAAAAGGACAAAAAGATTTGCCATGAAAAATCTTATCTACCAAAGTTAAATATGATTCTCCCAAAGTGTACTTCATTCCATTGCAAAATACAGTCTTTTCAAAGTGTAGTTACTGCTATGCAACTGTTCATGACAATCTATTGAATGTTTCCCCACTTATTCAAAACATATACAGGTCATTCAGTGTCTTTCCCATTAACGGCTATGGAGGAAACCAAAGCTTTTTGTAAATCACATACCGGTGAAGCACTTGACTTATCCAGAATATGATTTGCTTCGATCTGAATTGATGCAGAAGCGGATAACGTGAAGCATTTCAACCCTGAAATGGTTCCTGTAAGGCCCAATTTTTGCAACAGTCCCAAACAAAAACAATTAACAATCCAAAATTATAAAAACAAGCCTAATTACCCTAGCCCAAATGACCCAAAGTTACAAGGCCCAAATGGCCCAAAAACTTAAAAATTCTCAGCCAAACTAGGAAACACTAGGGTTTCCTCTTGCGCCGCAACAGCCTCCGTACCTCCGCAGCCTCCACGTCAACACACCCACGTGCCTCCGTAGCACGTCCAACCTCCGCCCTGTACCTGCAAAAAAGAAGGACAAACACGCACAGCAGAAAAAACAAGAGAAGAAAAACATTGTATTTTATATTTCTTTAACTTCGGCTATAAAACCGAAGAAAACCTTTGTAAATTTTTTGGGGACGAAATCAACAGACACACAATCAATACAAAGAAAAAAAACTCGTGCAAAGGTTCTTTTTATCTTCTTTTTCTTTATTTTTCTTCTTTTTTCTTTCTCTTTTCAAAACTGTTTATGTATACATATAAAGATTTTTTTTTTATTTTTTAAAAACTATACATATATATTAAAATATATAAAAAAAATACCTAGGGGGTCCGACCACCGTACACGGCGGCGGACGGCGGTGATCGGCGCCGGAGCTCTCGCCGGAGCTCGCCGGCGAAGAGACTAGGGAAGAGAGAGGGGAGAGCATCTTCCCAATTTTTTTTTTTTAAGGAAAGGGGAAAATGAATTTTTTTTTTTATAAAATTTTGGTTTTTATAGCACCCCCATATGGCGTCGTTTTGGGGCAAGCATCAGACGCCCAAAACGGCACCGTTTAGGCCATGACCCAATCCGACCGATCCGACCCTCCTAGGATCCGCGTGTTTTTTTAGCGGAAGGGTTATTTACGCTTTTGGCCCTTCCGCTTTTTTGACCATTTTCAATTTAGTCCTTTTTGTTTTATTTCCTCTAATTTTGCCCGATAATTTTGCTATTATTTCGTTTTAAATCCTAAATAGAACGACGTCATTTTAGAGGATAAGGGAAAATTACCCTTTTGACCCATTCTTGTTATTCGCATGTTCGGATAGGTCCTTTTTCTTTCTTTTTATTTTCCCCAGACTTTTTTTTAAGTTTAATTTAGTCCATTTTTAGTTATTTTTTGCAATTTTATTATTAATATTAATATTAATATTAATATTATTATTATTATTATTGTCGAAACCATTTTTTTGAAAACGGGGATCGACTTTGGTTTTGAAAACAAAAATAAAAACGGGAGTCGCCACCAATCTTTCTTGAAAGCTTGATAGATTCTTGGTGGTCATTGTTGACGTATCCTGTCACCCTCCGACAGAACATCGTAATATGAGCTTCAGGGCAGCTAGTCCCATTATACTTCTCGAACTCCGGAGTCTTAAACTTTGGCGGGAGTACCAAGTTAGGGACTAAGCTTAATTTTTTTGCATTGATTCCGCAATGATAATCGGCGTTCTCCATTGCCCTAAACTTCTCTTCCAACAATCGGCATCGGTCCTCAAGTTGTTTTGGCAAATCCCTCCTCGTTTTCTCCATCTCTGCCACATCGTCGAGATCCGGGACAACGGGATTAGTTGGATTATCCCCTGAATTAGAACCCGAGCCCGTTGGAAAATTTATCTGTGCCGAAACACCAGCCTGATATTGGGGCCTAATGGTAACATGTACTCTTTGTGGATTCTCATCTGGTTGTGGTGGGATGTTTGTCGAGGTAAAACCTGGAGGATAGGGAGGTTCTTCATTGTCATCACCAGGATTGGTCACAGGGCTCTTTCCTTTGTCGGGACCTCCGGCCAATAGCTGGGCCAGTTGGTTCATCATATTTCTTTGAGATTCGAGCATCTGATCCTTCATGTCCTGTTGTATTTTGGCTAATTGCTCTTGCATCTGTGCTTGCAATTGATCTTGCATATCCCTTTGCATTTGTTTTAGTCTTTCCATTCTTTGATCCATTGCTTTCGTCTTGCGGCGGGTATTGTAGCGATATGTAGTTGGTGGATTTTGGTTGGTTTCCAGGGTAACTGTCATAATTTTAATTAATCAAGGTCTTTTTATGAAACTTAATGCATATGATGTAATGCCATGCATGAATACACAAAAAGGCGCTGATTCTGATTCAGTTCTATTAGAAGAACTTTACTAGAAAACAAATTTCTTTACATAAAGCGGATAATTACACATACGGCCATGCCCCAATATTCAAGGTGAAGACATTTATCCTTTTCTTCGTATCCGGATGTAAGGTCAAATCTTGCGAACCTTCCAATGGATGTCTCTACTGGCTCTTTTTGCTTGATCCGGGCCACGTCTCATTGCTCACTTATCCTCGCGATGCTCGTTAGCTTCTTCAAGAACGTCGGGGCGTGACGGTTCTCGAATAATCTTTGTCGGTTTGAATCTTCAGACAACGACGCAAAGTCGCGTATCCATCCACGGACTAGCAGCCTTCTCTTGTTGTTTACTCGGACCATATTCGGACGGTCGTACTATATTTCACTATATCAAGAAGTTCATTTTCCTATGACAAGCTCTTCTATTTAGCAATCGAATATGAATCAACACCTCCTTTCTAAGATGATGCGATGCGATGCAATGCAATGCAATGCAATCATAAACAAAGCAAAACACGTTAGCACATGAAAAATAAACAACAAAATAGATTACCTAAATGGGTGACCACTAAGGTTTGGCACGGCTCTACTTAAGGTGGGCTCCTAAGGTTCGCTATATGCAGTTTAGTTCTAAAGAGAGGTACTCGAACTAGCAGATTCCTCGATCCTCACCCATTATAGGCTCATACAGATCGAGTTCAGTTCAGGGGAATACATTTCCATATGGCTGCACGGAGATGAAAATCTCACGAAGACATAGGTACGGATGTATCCCGAAAGCAACCCACTATCCTGCACGGAGGTGAAAACCTCACGAAGGAGTAGCTTCTCTCTCCCACTTAAAGGGGTAAGACCAAAATGGTCCCTATGCAATATGATGCGAGACTCAAACCACAGTAATTATGAAATAACAATACGAACAAACGCAATAATAGGATAGTAATTTTTCAAATCATTTTTTAATTTTCAACAACAAGACAAAAAATAATCAATTTTATGGCTCGACTCTCTCATGTCCCCAGTGGAGTCGCCAAGCTGTCGAAACTATTTTTTTGAAAACGGGGATCGACTTTGGTTTTGAAAATAAAAATAAAAACGGGAGTCGCCACCAATATTTTTTGATGAGGTGTGGTCGGGTCACCTTTATTTTAATAAAACATTTTGGTTTACTAAAACGATGTTTTTGGTCTACGAAATTCGAGAAAACGGGTTCGGAAGTCGGTTACATGCAAGGAAGGATTAGCACCCTCGTCACGCCCAAAATTGGTACCGAATTGATTAATTAGTGTCTTAATGTCAAAAGTTGAGAATTTGAAAAAGATTTTAAAAATACGATCGCTTTTAAAAGTATTTGAATTTATTCGAATTGGATATTAGGACTCTCTTGCTCCAAAGGAATAAAATATCACATCCAGCACGTTAGGACACGACAATTTAAATTCTCGAATCCAAGATCATCTCATGATTCCCGAGACTCATGCATTGAAAATATCAAAAGGATATTCGATGATTTGGCCAAACGAAAAACCGAAACCCAGCACGTTAGGGCACGATTTCTCAGATTTCCGATCACAGAATATTGCCTTATTTTGAAAGTTTTTACTAAGCGATTATAAAATGGACTCGAAAATATATTTGTTTATCTTGTTAAAAGATAATCAATATCGGGCGAAAGTGGGAATTTGAATCATGATGCAATAACAAAGAACGTAGTTACAAGCATGAATAGTAATACAATACAATAATATTATACAAATGAATAACTATAATACAAAAAAAATACGAAATAAACGAATTAAAATCCACACAATGGCAATAATCTCACATTATACAAGCACTAGTATCAATATTAGCAAACTAATGAATTAAAAGCCAATTTTAAAAGAGTCACCAAACGAATTTACACAAACAAAATATAACGAGCTTTAAAATACATAAAAAATGAATAATTTGAAAGAAAGGAAATTTAAAATCATCAATATACAAACAATAAATTTTACGTATAAAAAACTTTAAATCAAGTAACATGTATGAAAATTTAAAATAAAATAAGAGAAATAAAGATAAAAAATAATATATAGTAGTAATATATAAAGGAAGTTTAAAAAATTTTATATGTGAAGAAAATTTAAATAGGTGACATACAAAATAATATATATCAATCTAAAATATATATAATATACATGAAAATAAAAATGAATAAAAAATATAAATAATTTATATATGAAAATATACGAAAGTGTTTGAAATAAGCAAAAATATAAAATAGGGTCTTTATAGGCAATAAACTATACATATAAATAGATTTAAAATAAAAAATATATGTATTCATAAATAAATTTGAAAGAAAATATATATACATAAAGTAATATGGAATCAATAATATATACATAGAATAAAAATAATTTTAATAAAAATTATGTACGTACACGTAAAAATGACGTATAGGAATATTTAAATTAAAATATTATGCCAATTTGAAAACAAAGAAGTCTATATATCAGAAAGATTTGAAATAAAAATGTTTGTACAACAAAATTTGAAAAATGTATACGAATGGAAGTATATGAAAACAAATTAAATCATAGTAAAGTCCAGAAAATAATTCAAAATGAGTTATTAAAACGATAAAAAAATAGTAAATAATTTTAAAACAATAAACGGATTATAAAGAATAAAGAACTCAATCGAAATGAAAATCAAATTAAAAGGACGATCTATAAATAAATAAAATTATTAAAACAGAACCAAGGATCAAAATACAATGCGCACGAACAAAGAAGGATTCAAAATGAAAATATCCCCAAATTCCCTCAAAACGCAGTGTTTAGATACAGTCCAAATTGAAATAGCGCTCAAATTCCAGGGAGAAATTTTTAAAAAAAAAAAGAAACAACAAAATGATTCAATCGAATAACGACGAAACAAGGGGGGATCAATCGTATAAATATCCCAAATTGAAAAAATGCGCGGATCCTTCCCTGGGTCGGGTCACATGCGCGGGTTGGCCTCCCCAAAACGACGCCGTTTTGGCGCCTGGGGAGGCCAGGTAAAACGACACCGTTTTTGCAATAGTATTTAAGCCCAGATTTCACATTTTTATTTTATTTCAGCCTTCCCTTTTTCAAAAACCCTCAAAATTCTCTCTCCCCTTTTTCTTCCCCGACGATTGAACTCCCCGGCCGTCCATCGCACCACCACCACATTCAGTGGCCGACAGTGCGTGAAGATGGGCCTTCGGCCTCATTTTGGAGCTCGTTCAAGGGACGAGCCTTGGCGCCCCAAAACCCGAGAGGAGAAAACCCTTTCCCCTCTATTTTTGCGTAGGTCGGCTTTGACGACGGAGAAGACTCCGACGACGCGACCCCGGGGTTCAGGTAAGTCTTCTCAACCTTTTGTTAATTATTAGTATTTCGTTGTAAAAAAAAAATAAAAGAAAATAATCAAAAAGAAACCGAAAATGAAACCCTTAAAAAAAAGGAAAATCACCTTAAAGAAATCTGTTCTTTTTATTTTCGATGTTTGTCAAAAAAAGGAAGAAGCGAAAATACAAAATTTGTTTCGGTTTTTATAACCGATTTACAAAGATCCGTCTTTGTTTGTTTCTATTTTGTCCTCTGTTAGTCCTTTGTTTTTTTCTTCCTTGTCTTGTTGTTGCAGGTGTCAGTAGCGTGTGAGGGGCGGTGGCACGCGCGGGGATCTGCTGACGTGCGATGGCCAATGGCAGAGGCGGCTGCGGCGTTGAGGGTAGGCTAGGGTTTCAGCTTTTCTGAAACCCTAGTTCGACTAAGTGGGCTTGTTGGGCTGGTTTAATTTGGGTTGTATATTTTTTGTTTGTAATTGGACTTTTTTTTGGACTGTTTTATTTTTGGGCTTATTTTGGGTTTTTTTTATTTTGTTTTTGGATTCGGCCAAAATTGGCTATTACAGTTATTATTACTATTATTATTATTACTATCACTATTACTATTATTTTTACTAGTATTATTATTTTTATTTTTATTACTATTATCATTATTATTATTATTACTATTATTTATTTTTTACTATTATTATTCATTTATTATTATTATTATTATTATTATTATTATTATTATTATTTAACTATTTTGCCTAATATTCATTCATTCATTCATTCATTCATTTATTTATCTGTTCACTATTAAATTTTTAATTATTTTTTAGTTTCCATTTATTTACTTACTCGTTATTTTTTATATAATTAGTTTGTATTTTATTATTTATTTGATTTTGTTTTTATTATTTACCTTTTTATTTATTTTTGCTCTTATTATTGTTATTTATTACGTTCATTATTATCCTTTTTAAATCAAAGCATAAAAGTTAAATAAAAGCCTATTCTCGGGAATTCAAAAATGTTGTGTCCTAACTCATTGGATGTGACATTTTGTTATCTCGAGATAAGGATTTTTAAAAATAAAGGCAATATTCTGTATTTAGAATTTTGAGAAATTGTGCCCTAATTTACTGGGTTCCGATTTTTCATTTGACCCAAATAACCGAATATCCTTCTTAAACTTAAATGCATGAGTTTTAAAAGTCAAAAGACAAGCTTAGTTTCGAGGATTTGAAATGTCGTATCCTAACTCACTGGGCGTGACATTTTACTGCTTCGAAATAAGAGGGTCTTAGCATCCAATTTAATTTATTCGAGTTTTTTTTTAAATAAAGATGATCGTATTTTAAAATCTTTTCAAATTTTCGACATTAAGACGTTAATTAATCAATTAGGTACCAATTTTGGGCGTTACGAGGGTGCTAATCCTTCCTCGTGCGTAACCGACTCCCGAACCCGTTTTCTCGAATTTTGTAGGCCAAAATCATTGTTTTAATAAATCAAAATGTTTTAATGATCAATCTCAAGGTGATCTGATCACACCTCGAAAAAAGATTGGTGGCAACTCCATTTTCGTTTTTAAAGTCGACCATGTTTCTTTTAAAAAAAAAAAATAGTTTCGACAGCTTGGCGACTCCACTAGGAAATTTGGAGAGTCAAGTCGTAAAATTGATTATTTTCTGTCTTGTTGTCGAAAATTAAAAATCTGATTTGAAAAATTACGCTCATTTCATTGCATTTGTTTGTGTTATTTCATATGATTGATGTGGTTTGAGTCTCGTATAATATTTTCGCATCACATTGCATAAGGACCGTTTGGTCTTACCTCTTTTAAGTGGGAGTGAGAAGCTACTCCTTCGTGAGGTTTTCACCTCCATGCAGGATAGTGGATCGCTTTAGGGATACATCCGTACCTATGTATTCGTGATATTTTCATCACCGTGCAGCCATAGGGAAATGTATTCCCCTAACTAAACTCGGTCCGTATGAGCCTATAATGGGTGAGGATCGAGGAATCTGCTGGTTCAAGTACATCAACTTTAGAACCAAACCGCTTGTAGAAGACCCTAGGAGCCCACCCTAGATAGCACTGCGCCAAACCCTAGCGGTTACCCAGATAGGTGCTTGATTCTCTTTCATTTGCTTTTAGTTTTATTTTTTGTATATTGTACTGACTTATTGTGTTTTTGCTATGTTTGCATGTCATTTCATATTTAAAAGAATGTCAATTCACGTTCGATTACTAAATTAGAGAGTTTGTCATGGAGAACGAATTTTTTGATAAAGTGGAAGATAACGCGGCTGTCCGTATGTGGTCAGAGAAAACGTAATTAGAGAAAGGGGATAGTCTAACCGAGGGGTACACGTCAAAATTATGGGACTACACCCGTATCAGCGTGACGCAAAATAACCTTAAGGAATTAAAAGAGATTGGGATCAGTGGAATGGTGAGACCTAGCAGTTGTTCTACTATTATTATGGGGATTTTCCGTATCTACTCGACATCAAGGTAGACGAGCATTTATTTCGAGCCCTCGCTCAGTTTTGGAACCCTACATACATTTGCTTTACCTTTGGGAGGATAGATTTAGTGCCCACTGTGGAAGAATATACAGCCCTACTGCGTTGTCCAAAGGTTCAAGTCGATAAAGCTTATTCTAGAGTCGCTTGTGTCCCGACCTTTTGGAAGAAATTGATGAACATTACAAGAACGAGCGAACAGTGGATTACAGCCAGGATCAAGCAAAAAGGTAAGTATAAGTGCATCCCATGAAAGAATTTGAGAGATTTGATTCTAGCGCATCCTGATACGAAAAAGAGAGTCGATGTGTTTGCTTTGAGCATCTACGGACTAATGATCTTCTCTAGGGCATTAGGGTATATAGATGAGGCGGTCTCGGATCTCTTTGATCGACTTGATAAAGGGGTCACACGTGTTCCTGCAATCTTGGCCGAGACATTTAGATCTTTGAATGCATGTAGGAGGGCCGGTGAGGACAGATTTATAGGGTGCGCGCAGTTGTTGTTAGCTTGGTTCCACAGTCATTTCTGGAATGTGGATAAGGTTTCTTATCGGGTTTTCTCCGGGAATTACGCCCCATTAAAGGAGATAGTTGCCACGCCAAGAAGGGATGAAATATCAAAGGAAAATTGGATAGCGCTCCTCCAAAATCTCCGTGAATAAGACGTCGAGTGGAGAGCTCCTTGGTTGATTCCCGACGAAATTCTTTACCGATGTTAGAGTTTTGACTGGGTCCCTTTGCTTGGGATTTGGGGAGCCGTTGGGTATGCTCATTTGCTCGTATTGAGGCAATACAGATCAAGACAGTTCATACCGGCAACACATGGGCTAGCTCAATGTGAGTTTTCGTACAGGGGAGATAACTACAAGAAAAGGGTAAAATAGATTTCTAACGCTTGGAATCAGACTCGTCGAATGAAAAGGCTAGCCGTAGGTTCAATGACGACTCCCGAATACAGTAGATGGTGGAATAAAAGAATTAATGATAATATCCCCGAGCCGAATTTAGAAGGCGCTCGACCGATGGAAGAGTACTTACAAGTGGTCCCGTCAGAATTAGAAATCATAAATCAAGACTTCGAGAGGAGGAATTTGGAACTTGAAAAAAAGATAGAACAATTGGAGGAAGAAATGATGCATTTAAGGTTAGATGCTGATGTTCAAAAGCTAGAGGCCGAGAAATTAATGAAAGGAAAGAATAAAGCCGAGGACGACTTGGATAGTTTGAAGACGGATTACAAGAAATTGCGTCTATCGATTAGAACCGCCGAATTGGAAAAAACGTCGGAGCAATGGCGACAAGAAATCCAAGAAGAAAGAACCAAAGCCGATCAGTGGGAGAGAAAATTTCATGTGGCTCAGGCACAGAAAGAGGCCCTAGAAAGGAGTTTGTTAGAAACCCAAAATGACAAAAGAGAATTAAAGACTAGGGTGGCAAAACTTGAAAAATTACTTCATCAGTACAAAAATCGTAATTCTACGGTTGAGTTGAGGGCAAATTTGAACAAGATTGAAGAAATGAAAGGAAAGATGGAAGAACTAGAGTCTACATTACAAAACTGTGAGCTCCGGGTAGAGCTTCTTAAGGTAAATGAGGAACGTTGGAAGGAACAGCTTCACTATTCTCAGAATCAAGTTAGGAACAGAGATTACATTATGGGTAAGGCCGTGGCTCAGATTCGGAAGGTAGCCGATCATTTACAGACCTTGGCAATTCAGGCTGACATGCTAAGTGTGAAGTATGAGCTGGAATCATATCCGGGTCAGGAGTTAGCTTTGTTGCTTAGGAAAGTTAAAACTTTGAGCATTAGGGCAAAGCCATATTTGTAATCCGTTTTATGTAAAGAATTTTGTTTTCTAGTAAAATTTTCTAAATGAAATTGAATCAGAATCAACGCCTTTTTGCATTCATTTCATGCATTCGCATTACATCACATCATGTGCATTAAATTTCTTAGAAAGACCCTAATTGGTTAAAATCATTTCAGAGTTAATCTGAAAACCAACAAAAACTTACCAACCAAACATCATTACGGTACCCGAGCAAAGACAAAAGACATGGATCAAAGATTGGAAAGACTTGAACAACTCCAAAAAGAGATACAAGATCAACTACAATTGCAAATGTAAGAGCAACTGGCTAAAATCCAGCAAGAGATGATGGATCGAATGCTGGAGTCCTAAAGAAATATGATGACTCAGTTGACCCAACTACTGACTGGAGTAATAGATAAAGGAAAGAGCCCCATGGTTAATGCTGGAGAAGATAATGAGGAACCTCTTTATCATCCGATTTTTACTCCAACAAATGCACAGACACAACCTGAGGTGTACCCTCGAAGAACATCCGTCACGATTAAGTCTCAACAATTTCAGGATGGTGTTTCGGTACCGATGAACTTTCAAGCTGGATCGGGTTCTAACCCAGGGGATAACCCAACTAATCCTGTTATCCCTGACCTTGATGAAGTGGCAGAAAAAGAAAGGGCAAGGACAGAACTGCCAAAGCAGTTAGAGGACCGATGCAAATGGCTAGAAGAGAAATTCAAGGTGTTGGAAAGCGCCGATTACCATTGTGGAATTGACGCTAAAGAATTGAGCCTGGTCCCAGATCTAGTGCTCCCTCCAAAGTTCAAAATACCTGAATTTGAAAAATATAACGGGACCAGCTGCCCTGATGCTCATATTACGATGTTCTGTCGGAGGATGACCGAATATATCAGTAACGATCAGTTATTGATTCACTGTTTTCAAGACAGCTTGACTGGGGCTGCGGCCAAATGGTATAATCAGCTAAATCGTGCCCAGATTAGTTCGTGGAAGGACCAGGCACAAGCCTTCATGAAACAATATGGCCACGTGACAAATATGGTGCCTGACCGAATCACGTTACAAAATATGGAGAAAAAGCCAAACGAAAGTTTCAGGCAATATGCTCAAAGGTGGAGGGAAGTCGCCACGTAAGTCCAACCACCTCTTTTAGAGAATGAAACCACGATGCTTTTCATCAACACTCTAAAAGCCTCGTTCATTAACCATATGTTGGGAGCGCTACCATGAACTTCTCAAATATGTTAATGTCCGGCGAGATGATTGAAAACGCTGTAAGGAGTGGGAAGATAGACGCAAGGAAAAGTACCAAGAGGTCAATCCCGAAGAAAAATGACAATAAAGTGGATAACGTGAGCATGTTTAGTAAAGGGTATCCCAAGTCAATCACTATAGGTCAGCCGAGGGCCATAATTACCAGCTATTAAAGCCCTTCAAGGCAAGAATCCAACTCGAGGCCAAACTCAGAAAAACTCCAGTTCACTCCCGTCCCCATAACGTATAGGGAGTTATACCAAAATCTGTTTGATGCCCATGTGGTATCTCCGTTCTACTCAGAACCTATGCAGCCTCCGCTTCCAAAATAGTACGACGCGAACGCTCAATGCGAGTACCACGCAGGAATCACGGGACACTCGATAGAAAACTGCACCACTTTCAAAAAATTAATTGAAAGGCTCATCTGAATGGGCATTGTGAAATTTGACAATCCGTCTAGTGTAGAAAATCCTTTACCCAACCAAGCTAATAAGGGGGTAAACGCGATAATCGAGAATGCGGGAAAAAGAATAAAGAAGAATATTGCAGAAGTAAAAACCCCATTGAAATGAGTTTTGAAACAAATGATAGACATGATATTAATCATTCAGAATTCGGAGGAGACACCCAAATGGATGAGGAGCTACTGTGAATTCCACGCTGAAGAAGGTCATGAAATCCAAGAGTGCGCTGAATTCAAAGCTTTGGTGCAGAACCTAATGGATAATAAAGAGTTGAAATTCCTTGAAGAAGTCAAAAGCCGAAAGGAATGTTGGGAAATCTGAACATTAACACCGTACCGAAGAGGAAGCCGGAGAAGAGAATTCATCAGACATTTGCCCTTGCGTACCTGGAAATGTTTTGAACAATGGGACTGTGGAAGAGATCCCTATATTTTTTAAAGCCAATTCGGAGTAATGTCCAAAACATGCTTATTGCTTTAAGCCTAGGAGCAATAAGAATCTTTTTGTGAAATAGGCTTATGTCCAGCATCTTTATTTCAATAAAATGCATCTTTGTTTCTCACTTCAAGCAAATATTCTTTTATTGTTTCTATTTCATTCATAATCATACCATACAAGTAAATATTCTTAGATTCTTTTTTTTTTCGAATCTTCCTTCGTCCCTATAACATGTCTCCAGATATCAATAATATGAGCGACACTGCTATTGAATCAGATATCATGAGTCTCAATCATTTTCCCTACGATCCCTTTTTCTTTTTTTTTTCACCGTTCGTTTTGGGGCAATATAGTGTTTAATCTTGAACAGATTGCAAAGTTCTGATATCGTGCTGTTGTTCAAACTTAATGCATCGTCAGATATGATCCTTTTTTGGCATTCCATACTGACAGAATTTGCTGACTATCGACTTTGTGACATCGGCATATGAAGCAGCTTTCGCACACTTAGTGAAGTAATCAACGACCACAAAAATGAATCGATATTCGTTAGAAGCTTTTGGTATGATCGGCCCACTGACATCCATGCCCCACATATAGAAAGGCCATAGATTCCACTGATTCTTTGTAAAGTGGGATCTTGTTCTACCATCCTTAACAAATTAGGAAATGAGCTACAGTCTCGGTCATCTTCAAAGTCTTGAGGTTCCTCTGGACACATATCTTGTTCAAAAGGAGGTTCTAAGTTAATAGCAGTGTCGCTCATATTATTGATATCTGGTGACATGTTATAGAGACGAAGGAAGATTCAAAGAACAAAAGAATCTAAGAATATTTACTTGTATGGTATGATTATGAACGAAATGGAAACAATAAAAGAATATTTGCTTGAAGTGAGAAACAAAGATGCATTTTATTGAAATAAAGATGCTGGACATAAGCCTATTTCACAAAAAGATTCTTATTGCTCCTAGGCTTAAAGAAATAAGCATGTTTTAGACATTACTCCGAATTGGCTTTAAAAAATACAGGGATCTCTTCCACAGTCCCATTGTTCAAAACATTCCCAGGTACAAAAGGGCAAATGCCTGATGAATTCTCTTCTCCGGCTTTCTCTTCGGGTACGGTGTTAATGTTCAGATTTCCTAACATTCATTCCGGCCTTTGACTTCTTCAAGGAATTCCAACTCTTTATTATCCATTAGCTCTGCACCAAAGCTTTAAATTCAGCGCACTTTTGAATTTCATGACCTTCTTCAGCGTGGAATTCACAGTAGCTCTTTATCCCTTAGGGTATCTCCTCCGAATTTTGAATGATTAATCTCATGTCTATCATTTGTTTCAAAATCCATTTCAATAGGATTTTTACTTCTGCAATATTCTTCTTGATTCTCTTTTATGCATTCTCGATTATCGCGTTTACCCCATTATCAGCATAGTTGAGTAACAGATTTTTTACACCAGACGGATTACCAAATTTCACAATGCCCATTCGGATGAGCCTTTCAATTAATTTTTTGAAAGTGGTGCAGTTTTCTATCGAGTGTCCCGTGATTCCTGCGTTGTACTCGCATTGAGCGTTCGCGTCGTACCATTTTGGAAGCGGAGGCTGCATAGGTTCTGAGTAGAATAGAGATACCACATGGGCATCAAACAGATTTTGGTATAACTCTCTATACGTCATGGGGACGGGAGTGAACTGGAGTTTTTCTAAGTTCAGCCTCGAGTTGGATTCTTGCCTTGAAGGGCCTTAATAGTTGGTGGTTACGGCCCTCGGCTGACCCATAGTGATTGGCTTGGGATACCCTTTACTAAACATGCTCACGTTATCCACTTCATTATCATTTTTCTTCGGGGTTGACCTTTTGGTACTTTCCCTTGCGTCTATCTTTCCACTCCTTACGGCGTTTTCAATCATCTCGCCGCACATTACCATATTTGAGAAGCTCATGATAGCGTTTCCCAACATATGGTTAATGAACGGGGCTTTCAGAGTGTTGATGAAAAGCATCGTGGTTTCTTTCTCTAGAAGAGGTGGTTGAACTTACGTGGCGACTTCTCTCCACCTTTGAGCATATTGCCTGAAACGTTCGCTTGGCTTTTTCTCCATATTTTGTAACGTGATTCGGTCAGGCACCATATCTGTCACGTGGCCATATTGTTTCATAAAGGCCTGTGCCAGGTCCTTCCACGAACTAATCTGGGCACGATTCAGCTGATTATACCATTTGGCCGTAGCCCCAGTCAAGCTGTCTTGATAACAGTGAATCAATAACTGATCGTTACTGATATATCCGGTCATCCTCCGACAGAACATCGTAATATGAGCCTCAAGACAGCTGGTCCTATTATACTTTTCAAATTCAAGCATTTTGAACTTTGGAGGGAGCACTAGATCTGGGACCAGGCTCAATTCTTTAGCGTCAATTCCACAATGGTAATAGGTGCTTTCCAACGCCTTGAATTTCTCCTTAAACCATTTGCATCGGTCCTCTAACTAATTTGGCAATTCTGTCATTGCCCTTTCCTTTTTTGCCACTTCATCAAGGTTAAAGATAACAGGATTAGTTGGGTTATCCCCTGTGTTTGAACCTGATCCAGCTTGAAAGTTCATCGGTACCGAAACACCATCCTGAAATTGTTGAGGCCTAATCGTGACGAATGTTCTTCGAGGGTACACCTCAGGTTGTGTCTGTGAATTTGTTGGAGTAAAACCCGGATGATAGAAAGGTTCCTCATTATCTTCTCCAGCATTAACCATAGGGCCCTTTCCTTTATCTATTCCTCCAGTCAGTAGTTGGGTCAACTGAGTCGTCATATTTCTTTAGGACTCCAACATTCGGTCCATCATGTCTTGCTGGATTTTAGCCAGTTGCTCTTGCATTTGCAATTGTAGTTGATCTTGTATCTCTTTTTGGAGTTGTTCAAGTCTTTCCAATCTTTGATCTATATCTTTTGTCTTTACTCGGGTACCGTAATGATGTTTGGTTGGTAAGTTTTTGTTGGTTTCCAGATTAACTCTAAAATGATTTTAACTAATTAAGGTCTTTCCATTAAATTTAATGCACATGATGTGATGTAATGCGAATGCATGAAATAAATTCAAAAATGCGTCGATTCTGATTCAATTTCATTTAGAAAACTTTACTAGAAAATAAAATTCTTTACATAAAACGGATTACAAATATGGCTTTACCCTAATGCTCAAAGTTTTAACTTTTTTAAGCAACGAAGCTAACTCCTGACCCCGATCTGATTCTAGTTGATACTTCACACATAGCATGTCAGCCTGAATTGCCAAAGTCTATAAATGATCGGCTACCTCCCGAATCTGAGCCACGGCCTTACTTATAATGTAATCTCTGTTCCTAACTTGATTTTGAGAATGGTGAAGCTGCTCCTTCCAACGTTCCTCATTTACCTCAAGAAGCTCTACCAGGAGCTCACAGTTTTGTAATGCAGACTCTAGTTCTTCTATTTTTCCTTTCATTTCTTCAATCTTGTTCAAACTTGCCTTCAACTCAACCCAATTACGATTTACTGATCGATGAAGTAATTTTTCAAGTTCTGCCACTCTAGCCTTTAATTCTCTTTTGTCATTTTGGGTTTCTAACAAACTCTTTTCTAGGGCCTCTTTCTTTGCCATCGAAAATTTTCCCTCACACTGATCGGCTTTGGTTCTTTCTTCTTGGATCTCTTGTCGCCATTGCTCCGACGTTTTTTTCCAATCCGGCAATTCTCATCGATAGACGCAATTTCTTGTAATCCGTCTTCAAACTATCCAAGTCTTTCTCGGCTTTATTCTTTCCTTTCCTTAATTTCTCGGCCTCTAACTTTTGAACATCATCATCTAACCTTAAATACATCCTTTCTTCCTCCAATTGTTCTATCTTCTTTTCAAGTTCCAAATTCCTTCTCTCGAAGTCTTGCTTTATGATTTCTAGTTCTGACGGGACCACTTGTAATTACTCTTCCATCGGTCGAGCGCCTTCTAAATTCAGCCCGGGGATATTATTAATTCTTTTACCCCACCATCCACTGTATTCGGGAGTTGTCATTGAACCTAAGGCCAGCTTTTTCGTTCGACGAGTCTGATTCCAAGCGTTAGAAATCTCCTTTACCCTTTTCTTGTAGTTATCTCCCCTGTACGAAAACTCACATTGAGCTAACCCATGTGTTACCTGTATGAACTGTCTTGATCTGTATTGCCTCAATACGAGCAAATGAGCATATCCAACGGCTCCCTAAATCCCAAGCAAAGGAACCCAGTCAAAACTCCCACATCAGTAAAGAATTTCATCGGGAATCAACCAAGGAGCTCTCCACTCGACGTCTTCTTCACGGAGATTTTAGAGGAGCGCTATCCAATTTTCCTCTGATATTTCATCCCTTCTTGGCGTGGCCACTATGTCCTTTAATGGGGCGTAATTCCCGGAGAAAACCCGATAAGAAACCTTATCCACATTCCAGAAATGACTGTGGAACCAAGCTAACAACAACTGCGCGCACCTTATAAATCTGCCCTCACCGGCCCTCCTACATGCACTCAAATATCTAAATGTCTCGGCCAAGATTGCAGGAACAGGTGTGACCCCTTTATCAAGTCAATCAAAAAGATCCGAGACCGCCTCATCTACATACCCTACTGCCCTAAGGAAGATCATTAGTCCGTAGATGCTTAAAGTAAACACATCGACTCTCTTTTTCATATCAGGATGTGCTAGAATCAAATCTCTCAAATTCTTTCATGGGATGCACTTACACTCACCTTTTTGCTTGATCCTGGCTGTAATCCACTGTTCGTTCATTCATGTAATGTTCATCAATTTCTTCCAAAAGGTCGGGACACTAGCGGCTCTAGAATAAGCTTTATCGACTTGAACCTTTGAACAACGCATTAGGGCTGTATATTCTTCCACAGTGGGCGCTAAATCTACCCTCCCAAAGGTAAAGCAACTGTATACAGAGTTCCAAAACTGAGCGAGGGCCCGGAATAAATGCTCGTATACCTTGATGTCGAGTAGATACGGCAAATCCCCATAATTATAGTAGAACAACTGATTGGTCTCATCATTCCACTGATCCGTATCTCTTTTAATTCGTAAAGGTTATTTTGCGTCAAGCTGATACGGATGGTCCCATAATTCTGACGTGTACCCCTCAGCTAGACTATCTCCTTTCTCTAATTGCGTTTTCTCTGACCACATACGGACAGCCGCGTTATCTTCCACTTTATAAAGAAATTCGTTCTCAATGACAAACTCTCTAATTTAGTAATCGAACGTGAATCGACACTTTTTTTAAATATGAAATGACATGCAAACATAGTAAAAACACAATAAGTCAGTACAATATACAAAAAACAAAACTTAAAGCAAATGAAAGAGAATCAAGCACCTACCTGGGTAACCGCTAGGGTTTGACGCAATGCTATCTAGGGTGGGCTCCTAGGGTCTTCTACATGCGGTTTGGTTCTAAAGTTGAGGTACCCGAACCAACAGATTCCTCGATCCTCACCCATTATAGGCTCATACGGATCGAATTCAGTTTAGGGGAATACATTTCCTTATGGCTGGACGAAGATGAAAATCTTACGAAGACATAAGTACGGATGTATCCCGAAAGCGATCCACTATCTTACACGGAGGTGAAAACCTCACGAAAGAGTAGCTTCTCACTCCCACTTAAAAGAGGTAAGACCAAACAGTCCGTATGCAATATGATGCGAAAATATTCAACGAGACTCAAACCACAGCAATCATATGAAATAACACAAACAAATGCAATGAAAGGATCGTAATTTTTCAAATCAGATTTTCAATTTTCGACAACAAAACAGAAAATAATCAATTTTACAGCTTGACTCTCCAAAATCCCCATTGGAGTCGCCAAGCTGTCGAAACCATTGTTTTTTTTTTAAAAAAGAAACAGGGTCGACTTTAAAAACGAAAATGGAGTCGCCACTAATCTTTTTTCGAGGCCTGATCGGATCACCTTGAGATTGATCATTAAAACATTTTGATTTATTAAAACAATGATTTTGGCCTACAAAATTCGAGAAAACAGGTTCGGGAGTCGGTTACGTACGAGGAAGGATTAGCACCCTCGTAACGCCCAAAATTGGTACCTAATTGATTAATTAACGTCTTAATGTCGAAAATTTAAAAAGATTTTAAAATACGATCCTCTTTATTTAAAAGAAAACTCGAATAAATTAAATTGGATGCTAAGACCCTCTTATTTCGAAACAGTAAAATGTCACGCCCAGTGAGTTAGGATGTGACATTTTGTTATCTCAAGGTAAGAATTTTTAAGAATAAAGGCAATATTCTGTATTTGAAATTTTGAGAAATTGTGCCCTAACTTACTGGGTTTCGATTTTTCATTTGACCCAAATAACCAAATATCCTTCTTAAACTTAAATGCATGAGTTTTAAAAGTCAAAAGACAAGTTTAGTTTCGAGGATTTAAAATGTTGTATCCTAACTCACTGGGCGTGACATTTTACTGCTTCGAAATAAGAGGGTCTTAACATCCAATTTAATTTATTCGAGTTTTCTTTTAAATAAAGAGGATCGTATTTTAAAATCTTTTCAAATTTTCGACATTAAAACGTTAATTAATCAATTAGGTACCAATTTTGGGTGTTACGAGGGTGCTAATCCTTCCTCGTGCGTAACCGACTCCCGAACCCGTTTTCTCGAATTTTGTAGGCCAAAATTATTGTTTTAATAAATCAAAATGTTTTAATGATCAATCTTAAGGTGATCCGATCACACCTCAAAAAAAGATTGGTGGCGACTCTATTTTCGTTTTTAAAGTCGACCATGTTTCTTTTTTTAAAAAAAAACAATGGTTTCGACAGTTCCGATTTCAGATACCATGAAAAAAGCTAAACACCAGAAGTGAGAACCAAAGTTATCTGAACTCAAAATGACTCAACTCGAATTTCAGTTAATTTACAGATAAATGACAAACAGATTGTGAGTCCTGACCTTAACATAATCTAAATTGAAATAATAAGCTATTATAATCAGTTTCTTCATTCTTTCCCAAGCTATCTTTAAGATGCCTCAGTTACTCTTGTTTCTGGCTATTTCTCCCCTCTGACTCCAACATTCCTTCAGACTTTTCTCTTTTTACACTCCATTCTCTCTCCCTACTTACTTGTTCTATGTCCTACATCGCAAGCATAATCTTGAAGAGCAAAAGTATATTGCTGTATCCTATATATACAAAATATGATACTACATTTTCCTCAAACAAAAAGGGTTTATCCAAAATGTCTTAGAAATTTTGTTTATGGTATGAGGTGTGCACATGAAATTTTGATTTCGGGATATATGAGTTTATATGCAGAAGACGTCTATATGACGTATCAAATACATATTCTACAACTCAAAATAGAACACTAGTCAACTCCAAACAAACTCAATAGTATGCATATGAACTCCGAAAAAAAATCTAAGCCTCATTTAGGAAAATGGTGAGACAAAGGACAATAGAACTCATGAACAGCCTAACCGACACCAGTCCAACAGCAAAATAGATTCTAAGTTGAGATTCATGCTTTCATTAAATTCCGATCATTCAACAATGTCAGCTACATCTTGTTTCAAGACTAAAAGGAGTCTAATTAGGTATTTGGGATACCAAGTCTAGATTGTTAGTGGTCAAAGATCACATGGATTTCTTACCGATTGCTTTATATTGATAAAATTCAAGCCAATTCATATTACAGAAACAAAACCATGATTTTACACAAAGTACACAGCAACAAGCAAGAAGAGATATTGTTACTTACCAAAAGAACAAATATTGTTGATTTACTATAAAATAGCAGCAAGTAGAAGATGACTGATCTTACCATGACACACTGCAACCGTGATCAATTAATGACCGGTTGAAAGCATCTAATAAGATTCTCCTTTAAAGGAACTCAGAGAACTAATCACAGATTCATACACTTCAATTCCCCTCAAGTACACTGTATCTTTCAGGAACTGCAAGACAGAACCATGTTGAGAAAAGAAATGATGCCTAATCATAAGAAAAATGATGATATGTTTGCAGTTAGTCGAACCTCGTTATGATCATGCAACAGGATGGGAGTGTTTGTCATTGGGGAAAAACCAAGAGCAGGAATTCCTCTTTGTCTCATGAACCGTGCATCAGTTGTTGAAGCTAAAATTTCAGGCCTCGAAAGTTTTCCTCCAGCTGCCTCAATAGCTTGGTTGAAAACAGGCCACCATGGATTGGAATCATTTGTGAGTGTCATTAGAGGGCGGTCCAGGTAATCTCTTATCGGTCCTTTTTCAATTAGCTACCAAATCAGAAAGTAATTAGCACCACAGAAAAATGTATCTAACATCTGCAGATGATATTGCTTGGCAGTATAAACTTGATAATTTAATAGCAACTGGCATCACTCATCATCTCTATATCAGAAACAGAGTTTTCAGCCAACAGTACATAAAATTCTATAGCTAAGTCCTTCTCGGGTTATGCCTGCCAATCCTAATAGGCAATGCCTATTCCTCGAGAAGGACCAGGTAAGAATGCCAAAGCACAAAAATGAGCAGGCACTCGGAATTAAGAAAAGCAAAGCATGGTTGTTAAAGAGCCAATCAATAGTTGAAAACCATTGTCAGCACATATTTGAGAGGAAAAAAAGTCAAAATGCAAAGAGAGTTTAATTTTGCATCATTAGATGTTATTGATTCACATCAGCATGATTGTCCCTCAGATTTTTTTCTCTCCATTTTTCCATCTTTCCTACTATATTTTTTAATCCTTCAACTTTACCCTCAAATTTTTTCATCTTTCCAATTCTCTTCCCACCTTACCAAGCAAAAGCCTTAATTTTGCTTATAATTTTCTCTGAAACAAGAGTTTGGCTCTCCTTGTGCTAGAGAGGAGAGTTCCTAGCAGTGCTTCTATTCATAAGGAAACGACAGAACATGTTCGAATACTAGCCATTCCAGAGATGATTTTGTGAGTAGAAAAAAATATTGAAAGGAACATTATAAATGGTGGCTCTACCGCTCAATTGATCACATGATACTGGATATAAGAATAAATTCTTTATACTCTTAATATTGTTCAGTTTACATGCCAACCCAAAACAAGTTAGGAATGATTAACAAATGGATTGATTACTCTGCATTTCGTTAAAGCTAAGGTTCTTTGAGTTCAATTATAGGAAACAGCCAGTTGCTAGATTCAGCAGAATACTTCACTCAATCAGATTTCTTGAAAGAATAGAAAACCAAAATCATGCAAATAGTCTAGAAACAAATTAATGATAAGACTTGATTGCAATCAAAACAATCAACTTAATTGCTTAAAATAATAATGTATCTGCAAACCATCAATAATCTAAATCATCAAAAAATACATACTGAAAATTACCCTTTACCTCATATGTCATATTCCTTCTAGCAGGTGCCCATTCTTCAGCAATTCTTTTCTTGATAAGATCAGGATCAGCAGTAGGTGGCAACCTAAGATCAAATCCTGCCTCTGCCTCAGAAGGTTGCATGTTCATCACAAATCCCTGCATACAAACAAATCTCCCCATCATTAGCACTATTGATGAATCAATATTAGCATTAATTCTTGTTTAGAACACACAAATATCGGACACTCACAGTTGGGGAGGGTATCCCAGCTTTTAGATAAACAGGATTAACCGAAATAACCTCAGAGTTCATACCTTCCCCAGATTTAACAATATCAAATTGACTCTCCCTAAACTTAGTAATAACTTCCACACTCTTCATCAGATTCTCCATTGCCCCATTATCATACAATCTAGAACCATGCCCTGGATCTCCAGTAGCCTTTATTATAAGTCCCCATGGTGACCTATCAGCATAAAACACTCTAAACTCATCGCCAGTAGAAGCCTGCCCTTCATCCAAAACGAACCCTACATTCAAATCCTCAAACTCTTTGGACTTAGCGAACTTAGCACTCCCATCAAACCCTCCAATTTCTTCATCAGGAACATAAGAAATATGAACAGTTCGCAAAGGAGTAAAGCCGTTAGCCTTGAGGTTGCGAATGGCTTCCAAGTATTGCATAGCGATGCACTTGTCATCTTGAGCACCGCGCGCGTAGATTTTACCGTCAGGGGCGAGAGTGGCGGAGAAAGGAGGGTAGATCCATTTGGAAGGTTCAGCTGGAACGGAATCGAGGTGGGAATTGAAGAGAACTGAGGGAAGAGAAGGGTTGGAGCCAGGCCATGTTAGAAGGAGAAGTGGTTTAGAAGGGGTGAATTCAAGGGTTCGGGCTTGGAGTCCAATGGCGTTGGCTTGGGATATGAGGAAAGAGATGGGGTCAGCGTAGTTTGGATTGGGATGAGCGGTGTTGAATTGAAGGTAACGAAGGAATCGAGCTATGGGAGTGTCTTCTTGGGAATGAACTGAGAAGAAGAGGAAGAAGAAGAGGACAAGAAGGCGAAGACTGGGCATAGTTTTGGCACCCGAAGCGTGGAGACTGACGAGTGAAGTGAAACTGGTAGTGGCAAAGGTCCCCAAAAAGTTTTATTTGGTTACCTACCTGTACTTTCTGATCCATGTTTTTTCTTGCAAAAGTTGACTTTCTATGCGTTCTTCAGTGTTGTTAGAATTGGGCTATTTTACCCGGACCCAACAAAAAAGATAAATAATTACAAAAATAACTCTGGTTAAAAAATAACTACCAAAATTAACTTAAATGAACAGTATATGAAGGTAATAGACACTAGATGGCCGGTACCCACAATATTTCTAACATAATCATTGCCTCATAATTGTGTCAATGAGTAAAAGAAATAATTTTTTTAGGTTTTGGACATCAGATGGTCGATACCCATGTATTTTCTTTCAAATTATATCATACTAATATTCATTTTATACTAGTATTTAAAAAAAAATTGGGGTGCTGGACACTGATGGTCAACACCCTTTTTTTTGTATAATTTTTTTGGAGTTTTGGACACCCCATGGCAAGTACCCCTTTATTAGATTAAAAAAAAATTTGAGTTTTGAACACTCCATAGCCGACACCCCTTTTATCAATTTTAAAAAAATTGGGTTTTGGACACCCTATGGCCAGCACCCCTTTTATCAAATTTAAAAAAAAAATTGGGTTTTGGGCACCCCATTAAAAAAAATAAATACAAATTTGGTGTCGACCTTTTCTTTACCTGCACCAATAGCATATATATATATATATATATTGTAGGACCCAATTTATGCCCGGGCCCAATAAAACCAAAACCATAACCAATATTAAAACAAAAAAAATAATTAATTAAACAGTCCATGTCCATTACAAATTTTAAAATCCAAATCAGCCTAACCCATAGCCCATTACACCCAAACCCGATTTTAGCCTAATAGCAAAAATAATCTCAACCTAAATTGGCCCAATGCTAAACCAGCCCGAATGGCCCAAAATTTTCAGCCTTTCCAGAAACTCTAGGGGTTTCTGGAATCTCCTAGCGCCGCAACCCCAGCCAGACGATTGGGCTACCTTGTTCCTCACACGCGCACCACGCGCGCGTCGCCATGTTCGCGCGTTCAAGCCTCCGTACACCGCCACAGCTGGAGCGCCGTACCTGCGAAGAGGACAAGAAAAATAACAACAGCAAGAAAAACAAAAAAAAAACTGTTGTATTTTCATTTTTGAATTTTTATTTTCATTCGAGCTATAAAAGCCGAATACAATCACTGTAAAGGGGTTACGTTTTTTTAATACGAAGAAAGAAAAGGTATATTTTCCGGTCTATTTTTCAGCCTATTCTCATTTCGAATATACTACATACATATAGAAAAGGGAGTAAAAATACTAACTTTTACCTGTGTGATGATTAAAGTCTCAAATCCGAGGCATTTTTTGTTGTTGTATCTCGATTTCAGGGAAGGTTTTGGTGGTTTTGGGGTTAGATTCGGGATTAAGGGTGTTTGAAGGTTAAGATCTGTCTTCTTGAGTGTCTCCGACCACTGTATACGGCGGTGGAGGTGGCGGAGCGCGGTGGCCCAATGATCGGAGCTCGGCCGTACTATGGCCGGAGCTCGGAGGGCCAAGGCTTGTTTTCAGAGAGTTTTCATTTGTTTTTTTAAGGAGGGTGTTAAAAATGTTTTTTTAAACTGATTTTTTTAGTATTTATAAACCCGTGATACGACGTCGTTTTGGTATGGTCTGTTAATGACCAAAACGGCGTCGTTTAAGGGCCATATCTGCGCGAGTGACCCGACCCGAGGAGGATCCGCGCGTTTCTGATTATTGGCTTATTTGCGCATCAGGTCCCCTTCGTGTTTGCAGAAGATTTCAATAGGGTCCCATGTTCATTTTTTAATTTAGCCCCGATTTTTTATTGTGGTTTTAATTTAGTCCTCAAACTGATGAGTGACCAACGTTTGAACGGCGTCGTTTCGGGTGTTTAGGATAATTTCCCATTCAGCCCCTGTTCTTTGCGCGCGCTTTCCATTTTGGTCCCTCTGTTGTTTCGATATTTAGTATTTAGACCCCGAATTTTGTTTTACTTATAAATTTGCCCTAAATCTGTTTTAATTTGCTTGTTTGTCATTTATGTGTCTTATTATTATAGTTTATTTAAAAAAAAATTCTATATTGTCTATTAAAGCCATTTTCATTTTAATTTCTTTTATGTATATTATTTACATTAAATTTATTTATCATTTACTTTGAACATTCATATGTATATATTAGTTAGTTTAAATTATCTCTACAAATTATTTTAAATTCTTCTTTCGATATTATTTATTTTAAAATTGTTATATATATATATATATATATATATTATTCATGGCAAACTCCTTTTTATACATATTAGTAAGTTAAGATTAATTGTTAGTTTAAGTTATTCTCTTTTTAACTATTTTGAAATATTTTACATATTGTCTTAAGATCGTTTCACAAAATTTTTTTATTACTTTGTATTATTGCTATTTATAATATTTCATTAAAACATATTTTATACATATATTATTATCTTTAAGATTTACTTGCTATAGTTATACTTTTCGTACTTATATTGTTTTTTGTTACATTATTTGTTTCATGACTCTATTTTAATTGTTTCATTTGTTATCGATATTTCCATATTATTTGTATTATTTTTATCCTTTAAAATGTGTATATCTTGTGTGTTGTTTTTGTCAACTATTAATAGAGAAATTGTATATCATGTAATTATCGCTATTATGTGATTTGTAGTTCCTAATATTGGTTGGTTATTGTGATGCACTAGTGTAACATTTGATGTATAGATTAATAGCTTGCTCTATTTATTATTATTCCATTGTTTCATAAAGAATTTTGTGTTTTGATGTCATTTAAGTTTTAAAATTATTTTACTCGAAGTTTTTAAACAAGGCAATATTTCGTTTTGGAAACTCGAGGAATCATGCCTTATCGTGCTGGGTTTTGATTTTCCGTGTGACCAAATAACCAAATATCCTTTTAAAATTTTGGTCCATGTTTTCTAAAAAATAAGGCAATGTTTCGTGTTTAAAAATTTGAGAAATCGTACCCTATCGTGCTGGATTTCGGTTTTCCGTTTGTCCAAATAATTGAATATCCTTATAAAAATCTCAATACACGAAATTTGAAAATCATGAGAGGATTTTGGCATCGAGGGTTTGAAACATCATATCCTATCGTGCTGGATATGATATTTTATTCCTTCGGAACAAGAGAATCTTAATATTCAAACTAGAGTATCTTCAAATGGGTCAAAGAATGTCATAATTAAAAAAATCTTTTTTAAATTTTCAACATAAGGACATTAATTAATCAATTTGGTACCAATTTTGGGCGTTACGAGGGTGGTAATCCTTCCTCGCACGTGAATCGACTTAGAACCTATTTTCTTAGATTTCGCAGACCAAAATTAAATTATTGTTTTAATAAAACTAAAATGTTTTATTAAAATAATCCATCTCAAGGTGACCCGATCACACCTTGAATAAAGGATCGGTGGCGACTCCATTTGTCATTTTAAAGTCGATCCCTGTTTTCTCAAAAAATTGGTTTCGACAGCTTGGGGACTCCGCTGGGGACTGGTTGAGAGTCAGGCCATAGATTGATTAATTTTTGTCCTTTTGATTGAAAATTTGGAAAATTGCTTTGAAAAACATGTTTCTTTTAATGCATTTATTGATGTTATGATTAAAATCTCGTAGAATATTTTGACATTGCATTGCATGACCGTTGTGGTTACACCTTTTAAGTAGGAGTGAGAAACTATGCCTTTGTGAGGTTTTTACCTCCGCATGGGCTAGTGGACTGCTTCCGGGATACGTCTGTACCTATGTGCTTCGTGAGATTTTCATCTCTGCGGTGTCATAGGGAAATGTATTCCCCTGAACTGAACTCGGTACGTTTGAGCCTATAATGGGTGAGGATCGAGGAATCTGCTGGTTCAGGTACCTCAACTTTAGAACCAAACCACATATAGAGAGACCTAGGAGCCTACCCTAGATAGAGCCACGCCAAACCCTAGTGATCACCCGGACAGGTGTTCTGTGTTGTTTATTTCTCTTGCACTAACGTGATTTCTTTTGTTTTGATTGCATTACATTGCATCATCATAGAAAGGAGGTGTTGATTAATATTCGATTGCTAAATAAAAGAGTTGGTCATAAGGAAATGGATTACTTGATAAAGTGGATTATAATATGGTCGTTCGAATATAGTCCAGGTGAACAATGAGAGAAGGCTGATAGCCTGCAGAAGAATACGAGACTTTGCCTGAGGGGTCAAGCCGACAAGGACTATTCAAGAATCGTCACGTCTCAACTTTCTTAAAAAAGCTTATGAGCATCGCGGGGGATAGGTGAGTGAAGAGTTGCGGCCTGGATCAAACAACAAGAAGCTAGAAGATGCATCTATTGAGCAAGTTCACGGGACACGACCATAACATCCGAATACGAAGAAAATGATTGGTGTCTTCACCTGGACTAGTAGGACAAAGCCGCATACGTAATCCGTTTTATGTAAAGAAATTTATTTTCTAGAAAAGTTCTTCTAATGGAATTGAATTCAGAATCGACGCCTCTCTTTCTTTTTGCATTCATTCCACGCATTTGCATTGCATTTCATGCATTTACATCACATCATATGCATTTAAAGTTGTAGAAAGACTCTGATTAATTAAAAAAATTATTTCAGCAACCTGGAAACCGACAAAACCTTACCAAATATGCATCCCTACGGCACAATAAAAAAGACTAAAGCAATGGATAAAAGACTAGAAAAATTGGAACAAATGTAAAAGGATATGCAAGAACAAATGTAGGCACAGATGCAGGAGCAGCTTGCTAAGATCCAGCAGGACATGATGGACAAAATGATGGAATCTCAGAGAAATATGATGACTCAGATGACGCAGCTGTTAAATGGGCTCATGGATAAAGGGAAAAGCCCCATGGTTAATGCTGAGGAGAATACTGAGTATCCTCAATATCCCCCTGGTTTTACTCCATCACACGTGCAAACACTACCTGAAGTAACTGTACAAAGGCCATCTGTCACAATCAGGCCTCAACAATTCCAAGCTGGTGCTTCAGTGAACCTCCAAACTGGCTTAGGTTCAGGAGATAATCCAATCATTACTAATGTCCCTGATTTGGATGAAATAGCTGAAGGAGAGAGGACAAAAGCAGAATTGCCAAAGCAGCTAGAAAATAGATGTAAGTGGTTGGAGGAAAAGTTTAAAGCGATAGAAAGTGTCGATAGCTGTTATGGAATCGATGCCGAGGATTTAAGCTTGGTCCCGGACTTGGTGCTCCCATACAAATTTAAAATGCCTGAATTTGAGAAATATAACGGGACAAGTTTCCCTGAAGCTCACATAACAATGTTCTGTCGGAGAATGACAGGATATGTCAACAACGACCAGTTGTTAATCCACTGTTTTCAAGAAAGTCTGACCGGGTCTGCGGCCAAGTGGTACAATCAGTTAACCCGTTCCCAAATTGGTGCATGAAAAGACTTGGCTCAAGCTTTTATAAAACAATACAACCACGTGACAGACATAGCACCCGACAGGATTACACTCCAGAACATGGAGAAGAAGACAAACGAGAGCTTCAGGTAGTACGCCCAGCGATGGAGGGAGGTGGCGACGCAATTCCAACCACCACTCTTAGAGAAAGAGACGACCATGCTCTTTATTAATACACTGACAGCCCCGTTTATCACTCATATGCTAGGGAGCGCTACAAAGAGCTTCTTGGACGTCGTAATGACTGGAGAAATGATTGAGAATGCCATAAAAAGTGGAAAGATAGATGCGGGAGAAAGTGTCAAAAGATCAACCCCAAGAAATAGGGAAAATGAAGTGAACAGCTTGAGCATGCATTCCAAATCGGTCACTGCAGGTCAACCGAGGGCTGTGACCAATGGTCATCAGGGCTCATCAAAACAAGAATCCAATGCAAAGTAACTCCAGTTTACACCAATTCCAATGACATATAGGGAGTTGTATCAAAGCCTATTTGATGCACATGTGGTGGCTCCTCATTACATGGAACCAATACAACCCCCATACCCCAAATGGTATGATTCGAATGCTCAATGCGAGTATCACGCGGGAATAACGGGTCACTCAATTGATAACTGCATTGCATTTAAGAAATTGGTCAAAAGGCTTATTAAAATAGGGGTTGTGAAGTTCGATGAGCCTAACGAAGTAGTGAATTGTGATAATTGAAGGAGGGGGCAGGAGAGTTGCGATTCCTTGAAGAAGTCATCAGAAGCCTAGAAATCGAGAAATTAGAACACCAATGGCGTATCCGAATAGAGAACCGAGAAATAAAAGTTTTCCAAGCATCGGCCTTTATATACTTGAGAGTGTTTTGAATAATGAGACTCTGGAAGAGACATGTATTTTTAAGGCTAATCTAGAGTAATATTCAAAACACGCTTATTGCTTTCAGCCTAGAAGTAATAAGTGTCATTTTGTGAAATAGGCTTGTGTTCAGAATCTTTATTTCAATAAAATGCATCTTTTTGAGCAAATATTTTTCCATTCTTTCTATCTATAGATTCTTTTGTACTTTGGATTACTGTTCAAATATTCTTTCATTCTGTATTCATGATCATACCATACAAACAATCATCCTTAGAATCATTTATTCTTTGGATTTTCCGCCTTCATACCTAGGTACCCAGATATCAACGACATGAGCGACGTTGTTACTGACTCCCTTTTTGAATGAAATATGGGTCTAAGGGATCTCAGGACTTTGAAGATGACAAAAATTGTAACCTATCTTCCGATTTGTTAAGAATGATAGAACTAGATGAAAAACAGATCCTACGTCATGAGCCAAGAAAGGAGATGAAGATTGAAGCCTTGCTCAATGAAGAAATAAGACTTCATATATGTGGGGCATGGATGTTATCAAGCCAGTCTCATCAAAAGCTTCTGGCCAACATCGATTCATTTTCGTGGATGTCGGTTGCTTCACTAAGATGGTAAAAGTCACTTCGTATGCCAATATTACAAAGTCGATAGTCATCAGAACAAAAAAGAGAAAAAGAAAGAAAGAATACCGATAAAAAAATGTCGAAAAGATCATATTTAACCGCACAATGTTAAAAGTTTGTGGTCTGTTCAAAGATCAGGTGCCACATCACAGTGCAGTAAAGGCAGCCAAAAAGAAAAACAAAAGATCATAAAAAAGACCGCGACTTGTAAAAATTGGCATACAAAAGTTACTATTTACCCTCTATGCTTATCAAACGTGGGCCATGACTGTCACCGGGGCAACACATTCCTCATTGGTTTCGCCCATTGAAGTCGAGATTCCTTTTCTTCGAGTCTTATCAAGAGCTGAAATTGGAAGAGGCAGAATGGATCCGATCTCAATATGATCAGTTGAATTTGAAGAGAAAATGTTAAAAGCTATCTGTCACGATCAGATGATGCGAGCCTACAACAAAAATGTTCGCCCTAGAAAATTTCATGATAGGGCTTTGAAGAAGATTTTTCCCATGCAAAAGGGACTGCAGAAGAAGGTGGATGCCAAACTGGGAAGGACCTTATGCAGCAAAGAAGGCCTGTTCTGGGGAAGCATGGATATTGACCGGGATGGATAGCAAAGACCTGCCCATCCGATGAATTCAGATTCAATAAAAAAGTTTTCCAAAAAAAAAATCAATCAAAAATAAAAATTTTCATCAAAAAAGAAGAAAGAAAAAAGGAGAGGCCAAGGCGAAAACCCGTAAAGGGCGCTTTGAGACAAAAGGGGATTTGAGTTGAAAACCCGAAAAGGGCAGCTCAAATTTTGATCGAAAATGGGGCATACAGTAGTCTTGCTATACTTGAATTAACAGTGAAGAAATATGTTATGTCTTGAGCATCGACAAAGTACTCTGGATCCCCTAAACGCATATCGAGCTTAAGATGGTCCTCAAGAAGTTTGAACAGAGAAGCTCAGGCTGCGATATCTGGGGCACCTAGTTTCCATTTTGCCCATTTTAAATTTGTTATTTGTGATTATATTATTCTTTTCAAAATATGTTCACAATAAATTTCCTTCTTGATTGTGATTGTTATCTTTGCTTAACTTATTTGTTTCGAGCTATGCTCCTAATTAATTTCCTTCTTGTCCATGGTTATGATCTTTTTCAAGCATTTCGCATTGAAATAACGATTAGTGGACTAATAACACTTTCATAAAAGGAGTTTCGCATATTACTCTGGAAGCTTCTAGATAATACAAGAACCTGAAACAGGGCTATTGTTTAGAACTCACCAAAACTAAGGGTTGGAAAGAAGTCTAATTTGAGACTACCGTTTAAGATTTTTTGTCAAAAGTATCAGTTGAATAAAAAGACAAGATATTGCGTCGGTGATACGGCCTCGACAAATAATGAGTAACCCAAGCATTAAAATGGGATTATTCTCAAAGGAATTCGACATTCATATACATCTGGTCATGACACCCAGGGAATGGAAGGTGTAGCAGACCAAATTGATTGAATAATTTAAAAATTCTATACCCCCCTGAGTTACAGTGGGATAGATGGAAGCTGATACAGATCCTATACCTTTGAATAGCAATGGGATGGATTGAAGAAGAAACAAATCCTACATTTTGAAGTCGCAGTGGGATGGATGGGAAAAGATTCAGATCCTATACCCCTAAGTCACAATAAGATGAACCACGAAGTTCTGATTGGGCAAATCATTGAGCAAGATATATTTGTTTTCTCGAGTTTTCTGTCAAAAATACCAGCCGAACAAGATGGCAGCATAATACGTAAGTGATAAAGCCCTGATAAACAATGAGCGATGACAACCATAAGCATTTAAAAAGGGATCATTCTCAGGAAATTCTGCATTTATGCAAAACACATTTAGTTAGGAGTATTTGATTCATTCCGATCATTACATCCTAATCATTGTAAGAAACCATTTTCATGACATTCTGCATTCATGCAGATGTCGTCCATAATACATTTAGTTAGGAGCATTAGATTCATTCTGATCATTGCATCCTAACCATTTTGCATAAGCATAAACACATAAAACCGATTTTACAGGATAGGTCCCCCAGAGGACAGTGTCGAACATCAGTGAATTAGCAGATCTTGTCTCCCTAAGCAGTAGTGGAACAAGATCGAACGACAAATCTTGTCTCCCTAAGCAGTAGTGGAACAAATTTAAGCCACCAGTCCTATCTCCTTGACCAGCAGTGGAATAGGTTGAAGATTGTAGATCTTGTCACCTTAAGCAGTAGTGGAACAAGATCGAACGGCAAATCTTGTCTCCCTAAGCAGTAGTGGAACAGATTTAAGCCACCAGTCCTATCTCCCTGACCAGCATTAGAATAGGTCGAAGATTGTAGATCTTGTCACCCTAAGCAGTATTGGACCAAGACTGAACGGCAAATCTTGTCTCCCTAAGCAGTAGTGGAACAGATTTAAGCCACCAGCCCTATCTCCCTGGCCAGCATCGGAATAGGTCGAAGATTATAGATCTTTTCACCCTAAGCAGTAGTGGACTAAGATCGAATGGCAAATCTTGTCTCCCTAAGTAGTAGTGGAACAGATTTAAGCCACCAGCCCTATCTCCCTGGCCAGCATTGGAATAGGTTAAAGATTGTAGATCTTGTCACCCTAAGCAGTAGTGGACCAAGATCGAACGGTAAATCTCGTCTCCCTAAGCAGTAGTGGAACAGATTTAAGCCACCAGTCTGGCATCCCTGAGTTTACAATGGAGCAGATTGAATATGACAGATCTTATCTTCCTGAGATTGTAGTGAAGTGAATCGAAGATACCAGTCTGGCATCCCTGAGTTTGCAGTGGAGCAGATTGAAGATAGCAGATCTTGTCTTCCTGAGATTGCAGTGAAGTGAATCGAAGATACCAGTCTGGCATCCCTGAGTTTGCAGTGGAGCAGACTGAAGATAGAAAATCTTATGTCCCCGAAGTTGCGGTGGAGCAGATTGAGGCTACAAGTCCAATTTCCTTGAGTTGGATCGAAGCGCTAGTTCCCGGGTCCCTGAAGATGCAACGGGATGGAACGAAGCTACTCGAAGAAGAAAAGCAATGAAAGAGGCAAGACCGGGCAAAATTGGACCTTTTTTAAGTCTTTGCTCTATTCTCGTTACACGACAATGAGCAAAGAGGGGCAGCTGGAGGACCCAATTTATGCCCGGGCCCAATAAAACCAAAACCATAACCAATATTAAAACAAAAAAAAAATAAATAGTCCAAGTCCATTACAAATTTTAAAACCCAAATCAGCCTAACCCATAGCCCATTACACCCAAACCCGATTTTAGCCCAATAGCAAAAATAATCTCAACCTAAATTGGCCCAATGCTAAACCAGCCCGAATGCCCCAAACTTTTCAGCCTTTCTAAAAACCCTAGGGGTTTCTGGAATCTCCTAGCGCCGCAACCCCAGCCAGACGATTGGGCTACCTTGTTCCTCACACGCGCACAACGCGCGTGTCGCCACGTTCTCGCGTTCAAGCCTCCGTACACCGCCACAACTGGAGCGCCGTACCTGCGAAGAGGACAAGAAAAACAACAACAGCAAGAAAAACAAAAAAAAAACTGCTGTATTTTCATTTTTGAATTTTTATTTTCATTTGGGCTATAAAAGCTTAATACAATCACTGTAAAGGGGTTACGTTTTTTTAATACGAATGAAGAAAAGGTATATTTTCTGGTCTATTTTTCAGCCTATTCTCATTTCGAATATACTACATACATATAGAAAAGGGAGTAAAAATACTAACTTTTACCTGTGTGACGATTGGAGTCTCAAATCCGAGGCATTTTTTGTTGTTGTATCTCGATTTCAGGGAATGTTTTGGTGGTTTTGGGGTTAGATTCGGGATTAAGGGTATTTGAAGGTTAAGATCTGTCTTCTTGAGTATCTCCGACCACCGTATACGGCGGTGGAGGTGGCAGAGCGCGGTGGCCTAATGATCGGAGCTCGGTCGTACTATGGCCGGAGCTCGGAGGGCCAAGGCTTGTTTTCAGAGAGTTTTCATTTGTTTTTTTAAGGAGGGTGTTAAAAATGTTTTTTAAAACTGATTTTTTTAGTATTTATAAACCCGTGATACGACGTCGTTTTGGTGTGGTCTGTTAATGACCAAAACGGTGTCGTTTAAGGGCCATATCCGCGCGAGTGACCTGACCCGGGGAGGATCCGCGCGTTTCTGATTATTGGCTTATTTGCGCATCAGGTCCCCCCGTGTTTACAGAAGATTTCAATGGGGTCCCATGTTCGTTTTTTAATTTAGCCCCAATTTTTTATTGCGGTTTTAATTTAGTCCTCAAACTGACGAGTGACCAATGTTTGAACGGCGTCGTTTCGGGTGTTTAGGATAATTTACCATTCAGCCCCTGTTCTTTGCGCGCGCTTTCCATTTAGGTCCCTCTGTTGTTTCGATATTTAGTATTTAGACCTCAAATTTTGTTTTACTTATAAATTTGCCCTAAATCTGTTTTAATTTGCTTGTTTGTCATTTATGTGTCTTATTATTATAGTTTATTTTAAAAATAATAATAATTCTATATTGTCTATTAAAGCCATTTTCATTTTAATTTCTTTTATGTATATTATTTACATTAAATTTATTTATCATTTACTTTGAACATTCATATGTATATATTAGTTAGTTTAAATTATCTCTACAAATTATTTTAAATTCTTCTTTCTGTATTATTTATTTTAAAATTGTTTTGTATATATATATATATATTATTCATGGCAAACTCTTTTTTATACATATTAGTAAGTTAAGATTAATTGTTAGTTTAAGTTATTCTCTTTTTAACTATTTTGAAATATTTTACATATTGTCTTAAGATCGTTTCACAAAATTTTTTTATTACTTTGTATTATTGCTATTTATAATATTTCATTAAAACATATTTTATACATATATTATTATCTTTAAGATTTACTTGCTATAGTTATACTTTTCGTACTTATATTGTTTTTTGTTACATTATTTGTTTCATGACTCTATTTTAATTGTTTCATTTGTTATCGATATTTCCATATTGTTTGTTTTTATTTTTATCCTTTAAAATGTGTATATCTTGTGTGTTGTTTTTGTCAACTATTAATAGAGAAATTGTATATCGTGTAATTATCGCTATTATGTGATTTGTAGTTCCTAATATTGGTTGGTTATTGTGATGCACTAGTGTAACATTTGATGTATGGATTAATAGCTTGCTCTATATATTATTATTCCATTGTGTTTCATAAAGAATTTTGTGTTTTGATGTCATTTAAGTTTTAAAATTATTTTACTCGAAGTTTTTAAACAAGGCAATATTTCGTGTTTGGAAACTCGAGGAATCGTGCCCTATCGTGCTGGGTTTTGATTTTCCGTGTGACCAAATAACCAAATATCCTGTTAAAATTTTGGTCCATGTTTTCTAAAAAATAAGGCAATGTTTCGTGTTTAGAAATCCGAGAAATCGTACCCTATCGTGCTAGGTTTCGGTTTTCCGTTTGTCCAAATAATTGAATATCCTTATAAAAATCTCAATACACGAACTTTGGAAATCATGAGAGGATTTTGGCATCGAGGGTTTGAAACATCATATCCTATTTATCGTTGTGTCAGAGTCTTAAAACTTTATATAATGAATGATCTAGCCTAGAAACTAACTATGACAACGATTGAGGAAAGCGCACCTATCGAACAGTAGTATAGTTTAGCGGCAAGACCGGATTGTCGAACCCAAGGGAACCAAAAGTACTAATACTAACTTTCTTTCTATTATTTAGCCTAAGAATTGAAAAGAATTTGTAACACCCCAAACCCGGCCCACGAGCCTTGACCGGATCTGGTATGTCACTGAGAAAAACGTTTGAAAAAGATTTAACTTACGAGTGAAAACACAAAAATTTGTTGTCATTTGTAAAACATTATATACTTAAAATGCCAAGTAAAATTTGGATGTTACATAATATCCGGATTTAAAAACTTTAATATATAGATATATTTTAAATTGTAAGTTGTTGAAAATAAAGTCATTTCCAAATAGTAATTTAATCGGCAATCCAACTAAAACATATTAATAAACTTCAACTACTTAAAGTGGCCCTTATTACATCAAATAAATATCCAAAATACTGAAATATATGACGTGCATAAAATTAAATAAAACATCTTCTGCATGGAACAAATAAAATTAACTTCTGCATGGCCACCTTTGTATCCTCTCCAACCCGGTCCAAGAATCACGTATCACCTGCGATGTTGATAATTATTTGGGTGAGTCACACGGACTCAGTGTGCAATTAGACCACTGAATTCCACCCACAAATTAAACCATATATCAACCCGCATAACAGTTAACAAGGCAGCTTATTCTTATAATATCACATTTCGGGCTTGGCCCATATTCATACCACTTATCAGATAATACAGTAATTAACCACTTGTTTCCACATAATGGGCTTAGCCCATTTCCACACTGATCCACATTCACATATAGGGCTTGGCCCGTAATCCCATTAGATACACATATCCGATGTAATTATGCAAATGCACCCAACCCAAACCTAGGGTCCATCCTCTACACACCCCCGTATCCAGCCACCACACACCAGGGGATTACTAAATCACCCTCCAACCGCTACACACCAATTTCGGCAATTAATGCCGTCCACGATGTAGCTCGTAGCTAACATCAAACCACGATGAGGCACATAGCTACTCATCAACCACGATATGGCACTAAGCCGATATCAACCACGATGAGGCACAGAGCCACTCATCAATCCACATGAACTTAATCACAAGTAATCCACAACGCGACCTCAGTCAGCGCCAATCCACGATGTAGCTCATGGCTAACATCAACCACGTACTCGAAGTACACCCTGTCCTTCTTTCACATTCATATCCCATCCCATGCACATGCGACGTACAATAGTGACATAATAAAATAGTGCATGTACATGTTATTCATGCATTCAATCATATTCACATTCATAACCACGTTTCATCAGTTTTTGTAATCGACACGATTATCGACATACCCCTTAAGGGCATCCATTTCATAATTTCCATCGCACTTATTAGCACATATATAACACATATACAACACATGCAAGTATCACATAAATCCGAAAAACGGTAGGCTAACTACACACCTTATCACTTGAAGCACTACGCTCTCGATCCCGATGCTATCGCTTAAACGAACTACTATGCCTATCCGCCTATTTTCTCGCTGCTGCTGGCCCACACCCGGTGGCCAATCCCGAACAGCGTGGCGACCTCTTCTTAAACTTCGGGATAGGGACTACCCCTTTCTCTCCTTGACTGGTATTCGCCTCCATCAACAATACTTAATCGAATCAAAACGGTTAATCACCACTATACGAGATCTTAACCGAATAAACCACAACTTAACATCCTTACCCAAATAAATCAAAATCCTGAAAAGCTTTTGCTTACTCTTGTCGTCGATTTGCCCCTAAATAACCATAGTCAAAATCGGCTAACACTTAAATATCCATAACATGGCCTATGACCGAATATTACCAACCACTTACCTTGCTTGCCGAAATCCCGAAATCACCACCTGTCTATGAAGTTGTCGAAATCCCTGAGTGAAACCACATTAGAATCGGCTTTAAGCATATATCTAAGGAAAATGGCCCTTGGCCGAATACTACATTGCTTACCTCAAATCCCGAGAGACTCCTTTAATGCCTCCTTCCTCCGGCTACACACAAAAGAACACATCACTATGGCCTTAAAGAACATTCGGCCAACCTTAGACCAAGGCCTAATCACTTGATTTCGCCACACCAAAAGCGAGAACCAAAAACCGATGGTTTAAAGAGGAGATTACTTACAACTACACGCCTGCTTGAAGAGACTACAAGAGAGTAGCCAACGGCACCACTCTAGAAGATTCGGCCTCAAAGACTTGCGGAATAGAAGAGAGAATAGGCACCTTTGAGATTCGGCTATGACTCAAAATGAAGATGAGATATTTGGCTAAGAAAAGAAAAGAGTTTGAGAAAGAGATGTGAATTCGGCCAAGAAAGCAAATAGATCAAAGTGATCAAAGTTTCGACTAAAGTTCTAAATGACAAAGAGTCATTCGGCTATTCAAGAAAAAGACTTGAATTGGGGTTGAGAGAAAAAGAATAGGAAGAGAAAGTGAGAAGAAATTCGGCAAGGCACTAAAAGAGAAAGAAAAAAGAAAAGATGGATACCCTTCAACTAAAATTCGGCACACACTCATTAACACCCTTCAAAGCCGAAAATGCCACCCCCTTGGAGTCCTATATTCGGCCACTTCTCATCCCCCCTCTCAAATCCCATAATTTTCTCCTATTTTCTCTCTTCAACACTCATTCAAAAAGTTTGAATGAGTCCAACCTTTATCTCTTATTCCTAGCCGAATTTTAAAAAGAAAATCAAGTCTTAATCCTCATCCCTTTGGAGTCCCAATGTCGTCCAACACTCCCCCTTTCTACCTTGACGCAAAAGCAAAATAAAATAACACCTTATGCTGCCCTCATGACTCGAACCTGAGCCCTTCACCCTTGCTTGAGGCGTCATTCACCAAGGCCCTAAGTGGCGCCTCTAAGCCACTTTACCAAGCCCAATCTTATGTCCAAGATCCCTTACAAATTTCCTTAAGGCCTCCTTATCCTAACTCCCCCTACTAAACTCAAAATCTCATATTTTTCCAAGGCACTCTCCTACATCCTAGGGCTCTCCAAACCCTTAAAACACAACCAAACACACACTAGGCCCACTATCACTTGAATTATGCACTAACCACATAACCCCTAAATCTCGGATGTTACAGAATTATTGTTTAATCTAAAATTAACTAACTACTAAGCTAAAGACGCTAAGACAAAGAGAATTAATTGGGGAAATACTTGTGGGAAAAACCAATTGATTAAGACGATACCCTAGGAAGAATCCACCTAGACTTCACTTGTTATCTAACTCTGAACCAGACGATTTATTCACTTGACTTGATCCGTAGGATTCCCTAATGTATATTAATACCTCCGTCGAGGCTACTAACGTCTAACCCTAGGTTGATTAACTGAAATCTCTTTCTAATTAAAACCCCTAGAATTGCATTAACTCAATCTATGGACTCCCATATTAGGTTTGACCCTAATCCGGCAGATTTTCGTCATCTTATGTCTAGGGTTGCGATCAACTCCGCTTAATTATGCTAGATCTACTCTTAGACAGGGACTTTTGCTCCACTGCCTAAGCACATTAATACTTGAATCAATACCTTGAAATATCAAAGCAAGAATTAAGAACACATAGTTAAGAACAAATCAAGTATTTATCATATAGTTCAGAAAACAATAACAAGATCCGTCTCAGGTTTCATCCACCTCAGGTATCTGAGGGGTTTAGTTCATATTAATAAAAGAATACATCTCAGAAGAAAAGATAAAACAAAACATAAGAAAACCCTAAAACCCCCTGAAAGAATTGAAGGAGAGATCCGCCGTCTTGAGTATGATTTCGGCTTCTTGAGATGAATCAACTAGCTTTCTTCGAGTAAATCCCACGATTCTGACCTCTCCGGCTTGGCTCATTGGCCTAGCTGGACGCCCCCTGAAGGTTGGCCTTTAGGGTGTTTATATAGGCTTTTGGAATGTGTTTCTTTGCCTCTAAGTACCCTAATCCGAATAAAATTCTTCTTGGTCACGGCAGGGACACGCCCGTGTGAATCGACTTTAGGCCGTGTTTGAGCCTGCTAAAGGGGCACGGCCGTGTGGTGAAACCCCAGGCCGTGTCGATTTCTCACTTTGACCCATTTGGCCCGTTTTAAGCCCGTTTTCTGTTTTTTTTCATCCTCCTATGCTCTCTTGAGTATAAAACATGAAATTAAAGGATTAAGAGCACCAAATTCCATAATTCAAGGGATAAATCATCCAAAATCATGCTAAATGTGGAGATAAAATATGTTACTATTACGGTTTATCACCTATCGTGCTGGATATGATATTTTATTCCTTCGGAACAAGAGAATCTTAATATTCAAACTAGAGTATCTTCAAATGGGTCAAAGAAGGTCATAATTAAAAAAAATATTTTTTAAATTTTCAACATAAGGACATTAATTAATCAATTTGGTACCAATTTTGGGCATTACGAGGGTGCTAATCCTTCCTCGCACGTAACCGACTTCCGAACCTATTTTCTTAGATTTCGCAGACCAAAATTAAATTATTGTTTTAATAAATCTAAAATGTTTTATTAAAATAATCCATCTCAAGGTGACCCGATCACACCTTGAATAAATGATCGGTGGCGACTCCATTTGTCATTTTAAAGTTGATCCCCATTTTCTCAAAAAATTGGTTTCGACATATATATATATATATATATATAGATGCTCTTTGGGTTGTGGTATTGTAAGTAGAGGGAAAAAAAATTGTTGAGGGTATCCTACTGAAGAAAAGACCATTATAATTACTCATCGTCTGATATGCAAATAATGTCACACTGTAGGTTAGAAACCTTGCGCCCATCTTTGCAAGTTGTTAACTCATCTTAAATTGTTTGCATATCAAATTAGGAGTAACTGTAATGTATATATGTGAAGTAGTGGATCTAGTGTGAAGTAGTGGATCCCTTGATTGTTTGGGGAATGTACCATCACATGGGGATATCGATTAGCAGGCGAACGTGGTCAATATTACTAAATGCAACGTAGACCTAATTCAAGCAGAAGATGACTAACTAGTATTGAAATTATTCGTATTATTTTTGTATTTGTAATTCAATTTTGGCCCGTATTATTTGTTGTTGGAATTTTTTTCGTATATCAATTGTTTACAATATTCGTATATCAGTTGGGCTTCGTATATCAGCAGTCTAAAATGTTTGTATTTACTTGTATCTGTAAATCAATTTTGGCCCGTATTATTTGTTGGTCGAATTTTATATTTTCGTATATCAGTAGTCTAAAATGTTCGTGTTTTTTGTATCTGTAAATCAATTTTGGTCTATATTATTTGTTGGTCGAATTTTATATTTTCGTATATCAGCACTTTAAAATATTCATTTTTTTTCTATTTGTAAATCAATTTGGTTCCGTATTGTTATTTGTTTGAATTTTATATTTTTTACTCATTAATGCAAACAAATAATTATGTTAAAATTCATTTTACGTTTTGCAAAAATAGTTACAAAACAAATAATTACAAAAAATCAAAATTGTGTGGACCCAGGCATTGTCCCCGACCCCAGCATGTAACGATTGGGCTGCCTCCGTCGAGGAGGTAGTGCACCTTCATGTGGCGATTGATAATTGCTCAAACTAGCCTCTAGTGTTCCTACAGGTGTACTGAAGAAACTGGTATAATCGTATGCCCCATCATCGAGGATGATGGGGTATTGCGATACCGGAAGTGCTGAGCCGAAGATATCCTCCATGGTAGGTGATTGCTGTTGAAGCTCCGGGTGGTATGAGTATTGTCTAGAGTGTGTCGAATGTTAAGGCTTGGGGTCGGGGTCCACGCCAAATATGTCCTCAAAAGACGGTGGTTGTTGTTGGGGATGGGGAGGGTGTGAGTACAATCCGAGTGCGGAATATTAGGGCTTGGGATCGGGGTTTGAGTTAGATTGGGTGTTCTTAGATGGTGGAACTTGGTTACGGCGCAGTTGGGTTTCCTTCCATTGCCATTGAGACCCCTACGATTGCGTGTGTTGCTGGACCACCATGTACTGACTATTATATATAAAGGGCTTCCCATTCTCCATGTAACAAGTTGCATACTCGGGCAATGACATTAACCCTTTTGGTATAGACATGCAAGGGGGTCACCTCTCATGTTGGGTTTTCCACAGAATGATGTATGATGAATGTTCGGTAGCCCAATTTTTGGTGTCTTTACCCTTTTTATATATCCCGTGAGCGCATTTGAAGTCTCATGGACGGTCCGGGATATGTTAAATGCACCTAAACTATCTCAAAACCCGATCCGCATTATGCTACTCGACCATATTAAAATTAATTAACAGGACGTTGGTTACGAACACTAGTTGCTGGTCGTGGACTCATGATAGTATGACCGCTGCAACGTCTGGCCCCAAATACGACATCCATAGAAACTGCACAGTATTGACAATTTATATAGTTAAGTAAATTTATTATAAATGTTTTAATAAGAAAAAAAAAAGTAATTTTACGTTTTCCCCGAAATGAACCTTGATCATTTGGCGATATATAAGCATTGTGTACGATCTATCAATTGCCAGTATTGTCGCCCATCTGGAAAATATATTCAAATTTTTTAGTATAGTTGGCACTTAATAAGTATAATAATATTGAAAAATAAAATAAAATCAGTTTTTTCCACCTATTAACAAGTGGCTACACAGGTGGTTGGTGGCTCATTGATACCAGAAATGGCATCTGATATAATGCCCACGACTACAACAGAAGGCAATAACAACCAATGCCCTTCGTATTTGGCTTTGTCCCTCAAAAAGCTCACGGAATAACGTCACCAAAACTGTAGACCCCCAACTGTAAGCCCCGACATTATTGAGATCTTTGTGTAATAGGAGGTACATAATGTGGACTTTATTCTGATTGGCATCCGGCATTAGTACCCTATCTATCAATTGTAGAATATACGCTTGAGCAGCGTAAACAATGTTGGACTCCGTCAAGCTGCTCGGTAGAGTTTTGAAATTCTCAGACCAGTTAATCTTCCATTATCATCATCAAAGGGGGACTTTCCCAAGTAGTATTTCGCAAGTGGCCCAAGGATCGATCACTTTACCAGGCCCAGTGAGCGTAAGTCCTTTAGCAAATAGCCCCAACTAGACTGATACGTCCGGCAGCATGATAGTACACTCCCCACACGAGAGAGGGAATGTGTGGGTCTCTAGGCGCCATCGTTCCACCAGCATAGATATCAAATTCGACCTTAGGTTGAAAATCTCGATGAATGTTGTTGTGCCAAACCCGATGACATTCAAGTACGGCACAATCCTATGATCAGGAAAATGTCCCGGATCATAGAGTCGAGGCCTCAACTTCCGGTACCCATCTTGCAAAAATAAAACCTATATCATTTATTTCTCGAAAATAAATTTTAATACATAGCGAATTGTTTTTTTAAGCAGTCAAATAGATTTACTATAGAAAAAAATTTATTAAGTTAATTATATGGTCTTTAATATCGAATAAATTTTAATCGGATCACATTTACCGTATTGTTAACAAACTCTACTACGTGGTCTTTAATATCGAGAAGAGGATTCATTTCGATATATGTATAAAAATCGAATAATTTTTCACGCACGATACTAAATATCAATAAGTAATTAAAAAAACATTTATACTAAAAACATGTTAAAATAACTTACACCTTTTATCTAAGGGCAAAATAACTTTTAAAAAAAAAATCGGTGAACAGTGGTCGGCCGGTCAGCGGTGGGCAATGATGCTTGCAGTGGTGGCTTTGTGCTAGATGGGTGGGGGACCATTGGGGGTTTAAGGAGAAAGGAGAAAAAAAGAAAAAAAAATGGAACAATGGCGCGTGACCGACGGGTGGCAAGCCGCTACCGTCCACCTGTAGTTCGGCATTGGCCTGCCACCCGACGCCGATGCAACCTGATGGTCACACGTCATTATTCCTTTTTTTTTTCTTCTTTCTTTCTTATTTCATGCGTACTGTCCCCTTTTCTTTTTTTTTTCTTTCTCTTTTTCTCCTTCTTCCTCCACGCGTACTTTTCATTTTTTTTAAACACTAAAAAAAATTATATTAATTATTTTATTTTTTGTTTTATACTAATAAAAATATTTATTAATGTTTAAAATTTCAAATTATAGTAACAAAATTTTATTAAAATTTTCCCCTTTAATACTAACTTGTAGTTAATTATTTTTCTTTCTCCTTTTTAATTACTTATTTTTATCATAAAATTGTTTTGTTTATTAATTTTGTAAAAAAATAACACTAACAATTTTTTTCAATTAACTACAAGTTAATTTTGGGAGAAGAAGAGATTGACCGGCACAATAGACACAATGTGGGCAAGTAGATTGGTTGTGGTCTGATGTTCAACACACTCCGCAATGTTTGGGTTTGTCTGTCTCCCTGACATCCATGTCATCACGAATCCTTGTCATATGTAGTTGACCCTTAGGATGTTTACGGAGACTGCAGTCTGGCAGCATCTCGAAAATAAGCGTTGGTACTTCCCAATTCGAGACATCCAACATCATGGGAAACTCGTTTCCCCAGATACGCAATGTGCGTTGCAGCGTGTAGACTTCGTCTATGAATTGTTTGACATTTAGATTACCTCTCACACACGCTGCATGGACATGCACACAAGGATATCGAAGGCTTTGGAACTTCCCACACTCGCAGTGCCTATTTCGTAGATCAACTACGTAGGATTTGGGCGGAAGTCCCGAGCGACGATTGATGTATTCTTGAACTCGGAAAGACTCTAAGTCGCGGGAATACAATTCTGCATTCATCTTCTATGCCCTCTGAACATTGATTGTCATGGCCTTTTGGACGTCCTCAACGTACACATGCTCGACCTTCATTTTCTTTACTTGTCTCAACCCTGTCCTTGATACCAACATGGCAAGCCTATAGAACATTGTCGAGAAAACAACAGATATTGGCAAATGACGTGTACGCCTCAAGAAAAAGTTAACCGCCTCTACGAGGTTAGTCGTCATATGACCATAACGAAACCTATCATCGTAACTTTGAGACCACTGCTAGTGTTCTATCTTACCTAACCACTACCGCACATTAATCGGTAGCCTCGTCATTTGGGCCTCAAGCATCATGAGCCTTTACCTAAATCGTCGTGGTTCTAGCTTGTACCTTGCGTATGCAATTCTGAAAAAAAATATTAAAAATCAAATAAGAACAGATAATTTTTGAAGAAAGATTTTTAAAAAATAAAAACTAAAAAATTTCGAAGAATATTTTGAAATTTTACAAACTGATAAATTTTAAAAAAAGATTAATAAAAAATACAAATTGATAATTTTTGAAAACATATTTTAAAAAAAATATGAACTGATAAATTTTTCAAAAAGATTAAAAATAAAATATGAATTTATAAATTTTCGAACAAAATTTTTTACCCATGTTTACGATTTCTTTGCGCCCGTCCTTATTTTTGTAATCTTTGTGAAAGTTTGCCACAATGTGTTGGATGCAATAAACGGACCTCCACGGAACCCCCGAACACCTTATTGCAACCAGTAGACCCTTCGATCTATCAGAGATAATGCAAACGTTGTCTTACATAACAACATGCCTCCATAGATTTGTTAGGAAAAATTCCTAAGACTCGAAGTTCTCACCTTCCACGATGGCGAAGGCAATAGGAAGTACATTTGATTTGTTGTCTTGTACAACTGCAATCATGAGTATTTGCGTATATTTACCATAGAGTCAGGTACCATCCACTTGCACCAACGACTTGCAGTGGGGAAAACCCTAACACACGACTCGAATATCCAAAACAATCTATGGAAAACTCGTTTCCTCGATTGTATTTTGTCGTCTGGGCCTCTATGTTGTAAAGTTTGCAAATCAGTCACCGTACTTGGCACATACTCCTGCATCGAGGATATCCACCCTTCAAGTTCGTTGTATGATGCATCCCATTCATTATAAAACTGCTCAATTCCCATTTGTTTCGCCCACCATGCTTTCCCGTAGGAAACACGGTACTTGAATCGTGCTTACATGTAACACCCCTAACCCGAATCCATCGTCGGAATAGGGTTACGGAGCATTACCAGAGTTTACAAATCAAACAGATAGAAAATGCAAACATTTCATATCATATGTCATTCATGTCAAAAACCAATCAAAATCATACATATTGTCCCTTACACGAGCCCTCGAGGCCCAAATTACACAACAGAAATAAATCGGGACTAAATCGAAAGCTCAGAATTTTTTTTGAAAACATTTAATATTTTCAACACTGTAGGGTCACACGGTCAAGAGACACACCCGTGTCTAAGGCCGTGTAACTCACTGACTTGCATTCGTTTAAAAGATACAGGGGACACACAGCCGTGTCACCTGGCCGTGTGGACGAAAATAGGCTATTTTACAAGCCATTTTTCTCACCCAATAAGACATGTATCTACAGCTATCATCATACATGTAAACAAGCCATATTATAGCATCCAAAACAAGTAAAAATCAAGCCTTAAATATATATAATATCTTCACATACAACCATTATCCCTTCAGGCACCTCAGATGACAGATTATATCATGTGTGTTTATGTATTCAATATATTCATATGTATAACTAACTTATATGCATAATTGTGCCCAAGGTTTACCAAGCTAATTTGCATTATTTCAAACCAAGTCACTTACCAACCAAAACATACCAAAACACATGTAATAAATGCACATTTAGCTAACATTTTACCTTTCACTATACAACCATAAACCAACCCATACATTAACCATATAAGGCAAATATGCACAAACCAAAATGTGCCAAAACACAAGCCAAATAAGTGACTAATATTAACAAAACTCATATAGGCCAACATTAACCAGAATACCTATACATGCCATTATAACCAAAATCAAAATATCTAAAAGTACCAATAGAACCGATGGATAGTGTGATATAACTTTGACAAAATTTCCAACTCGATCAAGCTTCTAATAATCTGAAAAGTAAAGAAGAACAATTACATAAGCAACGAATTCTTAGTAAGTTTGTATAAACTTTAATCATATCAATTCATTTCAAATATAAAATTTATACATATAAAAAATAATCCAATATTGATACCACAATACTCATGAAGTTATATTCATTAATTCATAAGGTGAATAAATTCATAATATCGCTTATACATATTATCCCAAGCTTAGTAGGATTTTATATATCTTTAACTCTTCCAAATTTCTTTATTTTCATTTGCATTTCTTTACTTACCACACTTATTCCATATGCCTGACACACAAGTCATAATCATATCATTCAACCATGCTCACAAGCTAGTGCATTGAACCAAAGCCTTTTTCAAATTGATCACATGATAAGTTATTTCATAAGAAATTGCATAATTTAAGCCTTACCATTCTTTCATGAGCACTAGCATATTTTCACTTAAATACTTACCATTTCAATGCATCATATAAATAAACATATTACCATTCAACCAATAGCTTGGCATTTGCCTAAGTATCAAGCAACAACACTAATTAGCGTACTTGCACATATTACATAAACATTCAACATTGATAAACTTATTTTCTCGACATGTTACACTTGAGTTTATTACTCGTCACAACATACATAATTTCCTTGTATCAACATATTAAAGATAATCACATATTTACAAGTCATGATACATATCATTCTCTTGTCATTTATTCATAAACATATATCACTCATTTCATTATACCAATATTTCATGTATCATCATTTCCATGTATTTCAGGTATATACCGATAATAGTTCATTTCAAATTCATGTTATCTCTTATCAAAACTTTGCCCGTTGAATCATTTAAATATCGATGGATACACTTATTTCAGATCAATACTAATGATAAACTGTAATAGTAACATATTTTAATCCCACATTTAGCATGCTTTTGGATGGTTTATCCCTTGAATTATGAAATTTGGTGCTCTTAATCCTTTAATTTCATGTTTTATACTCAGGAGAGCATAGGAGGATGAAAAGAACAAGAAACGAGCTTAAAACGGGCCAAATGGGCCAAAGTGAGAAATCGACACGGCCTGGGGTTTCACCACACGGCCGTGCCTCCTTAGCAGGCTCGACCACGGCCTACAACTCGACTTACACGGGCGTGTGCCATGGGCGTGTCCCTGCCGTGGAAAAGAAGAATTTTATTCGGATTAGGGTACTTAGAGGCAAAGAAACACATTCCAAAAGCCTATATAAACACCCTAAAGGCCAACCTTTACAGGGGCGTCCAGCTAGGCCAAGGAGCCGAGCCAGAGAGGTTGGAATCATGGGATTTACTCGAAGAAAGCCAGTTGATTCATCTCAAGAAGTCGGAGTCATACTCAAGACGGCGGATCTCTCCTTCAATTCCTTCAGGGGGTTTTAGGGTTTTCTTATGTTTTGTTTTATCTTTTCTTCTGAGATGTATTCTTTTATGATTATGAACTAAACCCTCAGATACCTGAGGGGGATGAAACCTAAGACGGATCTTGTTATTGTTTTCTGAACTATATGATAAATACTTGATTTGTTCTTAATTATGTGTTCTTAATTCTTGTTTTGATATTTCAGGATATTGATTCAAGTATTGATGTGCTTAGGCAGTGGAGCAAAAGTCCCTGTCTAAGAGTAGATCTAGCATAGTTAAGCGGAGTTGCTCGCGCGCCTAGAGATAGGGTGATGAAAATCTGCCGGATTAGGGTCAAACCTAATATGGGAGTCCATAGATCGAGTTGATGCAATTCTAGGGGTTTTAATTAGAAAGAGATTTCAATTAATCAACCTAGGGTTAGACGTTAGTAGCATCGAGAGAGGTATTAATATAAATTAGGGAATCTTACGGATCAAGTCAAGTGAATAAATAAATGCAGTTGAGTTAGATAACAAGTGAAGTCTAGGTGGATTCTTCCTTGGGTATTGTCTTAATCAATTGGTTTTTCCTACAAGTATTTCCCCAATTCCTTCTCTTTTTCTTAGCGTCTTTAGCTTAGTAGTTAGTTAATTTTAGATTAAACAACAATTCCATTATTTCTTAGGCTAAATAATAGAAAGAGAGTCAGTATTAGTACTTTTGGTTCCCTTGGGTTCGACAATTCGGTCTTGCCGCTAAGCTATACTACTGTTCGATAGGTGCGCTTTCCTCAATCGTTGTCATAGTTAGTTTCTAGGCTAGATCATTCATTATATAAATTTTTAAGACTCTGACATAACGATCAACTAATAATAACCATAAGTCTTTCAATATTAATTTCATATGTCACTTACCAAGTATTTTCGAATCGGAGAGCGACTTACGGATATATGTACATCGTTTTCTTTTTTCCATAGTCCAACTATGGTCTTACACATGCATTGCCATGGTCTTACATTCGTAATGCCATAACCCAGTTATGGTCTTATCGTCAAAATGCCATAGCCCAGCTATGGTCTTACATATAATTACTGCCATGGTCCAACCATGGTCTTTTCATTAATATGCCATAGCCCAGCTATGGTATTATATATAAACACTGCCATGGTCCGACTATGGTCTTTTCCGTCAATTCCTTATTTGCCATAAAACGATTGTACTCAATCCTGCGTTGTACTTGTTTTGAACATTTAATTCAATTTCATAATTCAATAATAATTTTATTTTCAACAATAGATATGAATAAATACATAATACCATTCATCAATTTAATAAATAAACATTAAAGTTTAACTATACGAACTTACCTGGCTAAATTGCAAAAATACCAAGATTCAAGGGCATTTTGGTAATTTTCCATTTTCCTCGATTTTCTACCCGATCTTGATCTAAATTAATAATTGCAATTAATATATTAATTTAGACAATAAAACAATTCATTTTATTCAATTTGGTCTTTTTGACATTTTTCAAAATTGCCCATAAAGTTTTACTTTTATTCAATTTAGTCCCTAAGCTCAAAACTTGCAAACTAACCATTTTTAATACAAACCCATGCTAGCTGAATTTTCATGGCATTCAATACGGCCCATTTTTGCAATAATTTCACAACAAACCCTTGCATTTTTTATTATTTCAACAATTTAATCCTTAATCGAAAAATTCATCAAAATCATTTAACAAAATACTTTTAAATAACAACTAATATCTCAAATTCATCATTTAGAATAAAAAATCATATAGATTCATCAATGGAAACATCCAAAATCTTTAACAAAATCAAAAACTAAGGTAATATTAAGTTGGACTTAATTGTAAAAGTCTCAAAAACATAAAAATTACAAGAAAAGAGCAAGAATTGAACTCACATGAAGCAAAATTGAAGAACCAACTCAAGGAGCTCTCCCATGTCTATTTTGAACCGAAATTGGGAGAAGAAATTGTCTAGAAACTTTTAAAATTTCAATTTGTACTTTTAATTTCATGATAATTACCATTTTGCCATTAAATGGCCTTTTATTATTATTTTTTTCTTGTTATGCCGCCTCATCCTATTCATTTAGGTATATTTACTATTTAATTCCTCCCTCATTTATTAATCAATCCATTTAATCACTTAAATATTTTAATTAGCAAGTTTTGCACCTTTTTAAATTTAGTTCTTTTTAATTAATTAACTATCAAAACGTTAAAATTTTTCAACAAAACTTTAATACTACCTTAATGACACTCCGTAAATATTTATAAAAATATTTACGGCTTGGTTTATAGAAACGAGGTCCCGACAACTCATTTTCTAAAACCACTTAACCGAATAAATCTTTATAAAACACAAATTGCTAATTCAAAAACCTTTTTAAAACCATATTTGACTCGTAAATATTAAATAATAATATTTATGAACTTATTTTCCGGATTTGGTGGCTTCGAACCACTATTTCCGACATCACTGAAAATCAGACTGTTACATTGCATGTCTACAATAAGGACTGATACAAGGATTGTGGGCATGTCTTTCCCCAACGGCATGATGTAGTTGCATATAGTTTTTGCATCCAATTTTCGGTGGTCTTGTGTCATACGAGCGATCATGCATGTGTAAAGCCCTTCTATTTTCCTGACTATCCGCCTTTGAGTTTGCAACATTAATGCAACCCGAACACGCCAGTTACAACCACTTTTGGCTTTCCAACATTCTCCAACGTATAAAGACTGTGTAGGCTTCGCGACTTTGTAGTCGATAAATAACTTCAAGCTATATTGCTTTATTTGCGTGTACACAATCTTTTTTGTTATCGAATTGTTATCCTACGAACAACTTTTCAGCATTCGATTCTTCCTGTAGAGCAAGTACTATATCTGGATATTCGGGGAACTCGCGTGCATGAACCGTATCATGATCTACATTAGAAATTAAGGCCCCTGGATTATTACGGATAGCTATACCGGATCCCGTGTTCCCAATCGAATGGAGGTTCACTTCAACACCCTCCACCACGCCTTCATCATCTATATCTTCAGGGATTTCATCCAAATCGAGGTCACTAAAATCTTCATTATCATTGTGGGATTGATCTTCATTATCGGACCCTTCATCACCATCTGGTATTAGGGGTGTTCAAATGGTTAACCGAACTGAATTAGTATTAACCGAATTAAATGAACTTTTCAATCCTTTAACTATTAACCAAAACATAATATTTCGATTAATTTAGTCGGTTAATCGAAATTTATATTTCTTTATTAAAACAAGTATAAAACATATCAAAAAAATAAATTTATAATGTTCATTTGACCGAATTAACTAAACTAGTAATAGCCTAATACATATAAGATATAATATCATTTATTAAGTTCGGTTATTTCGATTAATTACCCAATTTCGAACCGAATTAACCGTTAACTGAAGTTCCAAAAAACTTAAACCGACCTCCGACTAAACTAGATCGGTTAGCCGAATTAGATCGGTTTCGGTCGATTAATTTAGTTTTAACTGAAGTTTGAATACCCCTATTTGGTATGGTGGCCAACACCTCTAGATGAATCTCTAGACGAGGTCTTGGGATTGGGATGTTATATGAACATCCATCGTAGTTTGGATTTTCAGGAGTTTGCATTGACCCACCAAGCTCGACTGATCTTCCCAACAAACATTAAGATCAAAATCAAATCTAAAACATTAGTTTACTGGAATTACAACTTGAACTGGTTTCGGACTAGCTATCTTTCCGAACAACTCAACCGGACTTGGATTCTTAAGCTCAATGGGGCAATAAATTGCGATCATTGTGCCTAGATCATCATCATCTTCAAGCTCCATTTCCGAGAACTTGAGTGGATCCATTGAAATTGGAAATTTGTAAAACAATCTTAATATTTGCTTCCCACAACAGGTAGTTATCTTTGTACTAATCTTCTGTTTCAATTCCACCAGCAAAACACGCTTGTTGAATCTCATTCTGATTTTTTAGCAACTTTGAAATACAAAATCTTCTTCAGTTGTATTTATCATTTCTCCATCAAAATGAACATAAACTAACAAAGTTTGAGAACTCAAGTTCAACAATATTTGCTTCCTCCTCAACAAAAATATGGATATATGACTATTTTTGTCATTCAACTGATAAAGCCAAAAAAAAAAAAAGAAAAAAAATCTCAAATAGAAGTCGGTATATTTTTTTTAATTCTAGAAAAGGGGTGTCGGGCATCAGTGTCACGACACCCCCCCCCCCAAAAAAAATTCAACACTATAAAAGGGGTACCAATCATCAATGTCCCAACACCCAAATTTTTTTTTTAAATCTGATAAAGGGGTGCCGACCATGGGGTGTCCAAAACCCAAAAAAAAATTATACAGAAAAGAGATGTCGGCCATCAATGTCCCAACATCCCAATTTTTTTTTAAATATTGGTATAAAATGAATACTAGTATGATACAGATCTGATGTCCAAAGCCCAAAAAATTATTTTTTTACTCCCTTACACAATCATAAGGCAATGATTGTGACAGTGTGGGTGCCAACCATCTAGTGTCCATTACCCCCGGGTATTGTTCATTTTGGGTCATTTGGGTGATTGTTTTTTAACATGGATCATTGTTGTCAGATGGATAAAACAGCCTTAAAATTGGATTGATTTAATGGTAAATTAGTTAGTATGTCGGTTCGAATAAAGGAACTGAATAAATAATTCAATTAAAAAATCCATTGAATATTTTTTATTTTTAATTGTTTATTTACTTATTATTAAATTAACTATCGAGTTGATTAAATTAAAAATCGATGATTTGATCTAATTTTTAAAAATACTTCTGTAAAAAAAAAAAAGTGTAATTATTGCTTTTTGTAGTATATAATTTGAATTAAATGTTATATAATTTAATTTGATAAATGGAATATTTTAAATCATTTAATGATTGAAATTATGTTATAAAGTAAGTATAATTTTTAAATTGTTCAATTAATTATATTTAAATATAAAAATTGAACTTATTTTTCTCTCTCATAAATTTCTTTTAATATTTAAATATTAAATCTAATAATAAATAATTAAAATATTAAAATTAAAATGATAATATTTAAGATTAGGAATATTGAAGAATCTTGTTCATTGATTGGTTTAATCTTCTCACCAAGTTTCAATATATCAACTTGAATTCTTTTCGTTTCAAACCTCCATAATTCTTTGTAGAATGACTCAAGCTTTCTAAGTGGTAGTCACAAGTAACATTGGCATCATGCCCTCATGATAGAGAGGCTTACTTGGTTCTAAATGAACTCGAGTAACTGATTGAGCTTAGGACTAGTTTTCTGTATGACATCATAATTGGATCAATGAGAGGATTTTTATGGAATGCCCTATGGAGTGCGGATTTTGTTGTAGAAGTGGGTGTTTGTGAACTAAAGTTCGTTGAAATGGTAGTGATGGTATAGATTGATAAAGATTGAGACATTGAGTGATGGCGTTAACATTTGGGTAACATGATTAATGAATGGATATGGGTTCCATAGGAAATAGGACGGAGGGCCTTTGCTATGAGTAATTGCTCGAACCTCACCTTCTTTCTTCTCAAAAATTGAATTTCCCTTTGCTCTAATCATATTTCATTCTTCTATCTTTCCACTTTTTATGGCATTTTCAATTACTCAAAAATTGAATTTCCCTTTGCTCTAATCATATTTCATTCTTCTATCTTTCAACTTTTTATGGCATTTTCAATTATCTCTTCAAATAAAACCATGTCGGGAAAGTTCTTTTTTGTTGTTGCATTTTTTATTAGACAGTCATAATATGGGCCTTTGAGTGCACCTACAAATAATATAGTTGTTTCTTTCTTGGTAAGGGATGATTAGACTTGAGTAGAAAGATCTCTCCATCTTAGTGCGTACTCATTAAAACTTTTATTCGGCTTCTTTTCCATATTTTGCAATGTCAATCGATTTGGAGCCATGTCCACTATATATTTGTATTGTGTAATGAATGCTCTAGTCAATTCGCTCCACGAGTGAATGTGATTTTTATCCAATTTGACATACCATTAAGCTGGGGATCCAATTAGACTATTTTGGAAAAATATGCATCAACAACTTTTCATGTAACACCCCATACCCGACCCACTCGTCAGATCCGAGTTATAAGGTGCCACATTTGTTGTTAGAGCAACTACGAACAAATTAAATACATATTATACTAATTAATATGAAAATACAAGTAATATATGCATATTATACGATAAATAATCATTCACGGGTCTTATACGAGCTTATGGAAGCTCTAATGTTAACTTGAGGTCAAATTATGACTGAATTGTAAAGTATTAAAAATTAAATAATTGACGTCGCAACATGAGGGAGTTCCTCATCGTGACGTAACATATTATTTTGGCCTCGTCGAGATGACGGGGTTCCTTGTCTCGTCGTGATATTATAAGTCATTTCTCGTCGTAACAACCAAGGTCTAGCGTCGCACCGTGCCATGGCATTCAGATCTTATCGTGACGATGTTCGAACAACGTCACTTACTGTTTCTACAAATTATTTACAATTCAACCTAAAAATTTTTCCAAGTTAAATTCTAAACACATTCAAATCATATTCAGCTAACATATGCAGACCTCTATCATTAATTCATGAACATTTATTCCTTATTTAACAATATACAAATGCTTTATCTCCTATAACTAACTTCTAATGCAAATAAATCAAAACATAACCATTCATACCTACTTCACTAAGATCATTAGCATTTTCAGCATTTCGTAGAATTTCAAATCACATTTAACTCTATTTTACAAGCTATGTTCATTTAACCAAATACATACATTAATCATTAAACCATAAGTGCATAAACAAAATTTTTGCTCCAAATTTGACTCAACTTAGGTACATGCTATATAACCAACAAAAGAAATATATACAAACATTTTTGAGTTCGGGATCTTGACTGGATGCTAAAGTCGATGCTTGGGATTTTGATTTGAGCCTAACCTACGCACGGAAAACAAAATCGTATGCTGAGCGATAAAGCTCAGTGGTATTTCCATATAAAGCTTCATATGGAGCCATTTCCATACTCGACTAGAAACTGATATTATAGAAAAATTTGGCTAACGGTAAATAACGTTCCCAGCCAGATTTAAGATCGATAACATAGGCTCGTACTTAAGGATTCATGTAACTACTTCCAGAATGAAACGCTATGCTGAAATCCAATCTCGTACTTAAGGATTCATGTAACTACTTCCAGAATATCGAGGTAAAACGAGGGTCTTGGTCGGAAATAATTGACACAGGTACGCCGTGTATTCTAACTATCTCGCGAATATAAACTTCAACCAACTTTGGAAATGGCCAATCAGTTCTCACTGCCAGAAAATGAGCAGACTCCGTCAGTCGATTAACTATCACCTAGATGACATTTTTCTTGCTCAGAGATAACGGTAGACCAACTACAAAATCCATAGAAATTCGTTTCCATTTCCATTCAGGAACCGAGATGGGCTGAAGAAATCTAGTGGGAACTTGATGCTCGACTTTTACTCGCTGACAAGTCAGGCATTTAGCAACATATTCGAGGGTCTCTCATTTTATTCTAGGCCACCAATATGATTCTCGCAGGTCACAATACATTTTTTTTCACCTTCATGATGCATAGCAAAAAGACTACCGTAAGCCTCGTAAAGAATCAACTCTTTCAATTCAGCATCATCGGGAACGCATATTCGATTATGGAATCTAATAAAGGACAGTACGAAATATGGAGAGAATTAAAGGAAAACCCGAAGCCCCCAAAAGAAAAACCCTTCAAACAAAGAACAGAGTTCTCTTAATCTAAATATTTATGTTGTATATAACCTAGAGTAACTAAGGCCTATTTATAAGCTGAAATTCGTAGCATATATGGCTACAACAACCCTAGGTTAATTAGAGTTTAAGTGAGAAACTAAAAACGGAGTTTAACTGGGAGAAGAAAGACGAAAAACTTAAGGTGCACATTGCCATGTCGTGACGAGGCACTCACATCATCGGGACGAGGGGGCATCATGTCGTCAGGACAAAGTCTTTCTTCTCATCGTGATTTCAGTTTTTCGTCTGGACGAAGAACATTTACTCGTTGCAATGTCACACATTGTTTAATCCAAAAATGTGAGGCATAACTTCACACAAAATAAATCAACTTCAAAAAATAAAAACACAAAAAAAATAAATTAATACAGAACAACAAATAAACATATTATCATAATAAACAAATAAAAGACCTAAGACTTTAAAGTCTTACAAAATTAAACCTATCACTCCGACTCTGTATAGAGTTGCCAAATTGTTACAACGTGCCGAATGAGAGTTTGACGTGCTAGATTTAGGTCATTCTAAACATGAGAGGATTAACCACCTATTGAATCTATTAAATGTAAAACCTAAGTTTGAACTAAGAAATCCTAAAGCAACAAATTAAATCTACTTTATCTGTCGTAACCATTTTTTTTGAAAACGGGGATCGACTTTGGTTTTGAAAACAAAAAATAAAAATGGGAGTCGCCACCGATCTTTACTAGGTGCGATCGGATCACCTTAGTTTTAATAAAACGTTTTGGTTTATTAAAACAGTGCTTTTGGTCTACGAATTTTGAGAAAACGGGTTCGGGAGTCGGTTCTGTGCGAGGAAGGACTAGCACCTCGTCACGCCCAAAATCGGTGCAGATTGATTAATTAATGTCCTAATGTTAAAAATTTGAAAAGATTCGAAAATACGATCCTCTTTTATTTTTTAAAACTTGAACGAACCGGGATGAATGATAAGACCCTCTCATTTCGAAGAGATAAAGTATCATACCCAGTAAGTTAGGATGCGACACTTTGGGCTCCCGAAACTGAGCTTGCCTTTTGATTTTAAAACTCGGCTTTAAATTTGAGGAGGATACTCCGTTATTTGTTAAATGAGAAACCGGAACCCAGTAAGTTAGGGCTCGATTTCTCGAGATTCCAAATGCGGAATATTGCCTTCACCTTTTTTAAAAAAACTTATCTCGGGGTATCTAGATGTCGTGTCCGATAAGTTAGGCGCAACATTTGAATTTCCGAGAACAAGTATTTTATTCAAAACTTATATAGCGATTTCAAAAAGGATATTCCGTTATTTAGATTAAAGCGAGAAAACCGGAACCCAAAGAAGTTAGGGCTCGTCCTCCTCGAATCTTTAATACGGAATATTGATTATTATAAAACTGGTGCATCGAGAAAAATTAATATGAAAATACGATGTTATGCGTGAAAATAATATAATAATAAAATAACGATATGAAATCCAAATAATATGCTAATACGAGTGTTACTAAAATATCAATAATAATGACAAAATAAAAATAATAATATATAGGTAGTGATGAAATGAAAGTATTACGATAATAGATGTTTATTAATGGTAGTAGAAAATAATGATAAAATAATAACGATGATAAAAAAAAATAACGGTAGTAATGGTGGCAATTAATAAATGAAATAATATATAAAATTAATAAGGATACATATAAAAAAAATAATATAATAATAGTAATAATAATGATAATATAACGATAAAAATAAATAATGATGATGAAAATAACAAATAATAATAATAATAAATAAATAAATAAAATAATAATATTAGTAATAGTAATAATAATAGTAGAAGAATAAAATAATAATAACATAAATAATAACATATAATAATAATAATTATAAAAAGGTACTGAAATTTAAGGGTAAAATAATTAAAATAATAAAAAAGGACTAAAATTGAATTAAAACGGTTTTTTTGGGAAAATCTGAAATAAAATAAAATAGCAAGGAAGGGCTAAATTGTATCGCGCACATACAAGGAGTGACCAAATAGGCAAAATTCCCTACCTTGCGAAACATGCAAATCTGACGTGGACCAAAATGAAACAAACACGAAAGTTGTGGGGCAAGATTACAAAGCCAAAAGAAATGAATGGTATTAATTGAAAAATGGTGAAAAAGCGGAGGGACTGCGCGCATAAATATCCCCTTTTTTCGGCAAAACACGCGGATCTTCGAGTAGGCGGGTCGAATCGGTCGGTTTGCATGAAATGGCGCCGTTTTGGGGTTAAAAGACCCAAGCCAAAACGACGCCGTTTTATTCCTTTATAAAATCAAATTTTTTTGTTTTTTTTTTCATTCCTGCAAAGTCTTTAAAAAACAAAGTTTTCTTTTTCTTTTTCTCTCAACTCTCTCTGCAGTCCAGAAGAGGGGAGGAGATTCGGCAGAACTCGCCCGGGCTCTGTCGCCGGTCTTGCATGAGTGCCTGTGGTTGAGCCCCAAAAGGTAAAACTTTTATTATTATTTTTTTAAATATATATATATATATATGTATATCGAAGGTAGAGAAACAACACAAAAAAACTTGAAAATGAAAGAAAAAAAAATCACCTCTCGCCTGCTTTCTGTTTGATTTTTTTAGTAGATTTCTAGGTTTTTTTTTTTTTTTTGCTTTCTTGTGTTTAATCTGCTTTTTTGTTTTGATTTTTCTTTGTTTGAATCTATTTTATATATAAAGAAAAAAAGAGTCCCCTTTACAAATGAATACAATCGGCCTTTATAGCCCCCTTCCATTGCTTTCTGTCTTGTCCTTTTAATTTTTGCGAGGCAAGTGGCAAGAAGCGATCTTTGTGTCAGTGGCGAGAGGCGGTGGCGGTGGAGGTCGAGCGAGAAGACCCTAGGTGCGGCGCACCTAGGGTTTTGTTTCTTTGGCTTTTCTTTTTTGTTTTGGGTATTGGGCTAATTGGGCCAAGGTCTATTTTAGGTTAGGTAGGTTTGGATTTGTTTGATATTGGGCTGTCTTTAGTGGGTAGATCTCTTTGGGTTAGGTTTTGGGTAATTAGGTTTGGGCCGGGCAAATATGGGTCTTACATCTGCCCCTCTTTACTCGTTGTCGTGCAACGGGAACATAGCAAAGACTTTAAAAGGTCCAAATTTGCTCTGGTCCCATTGAGTCTTGATTCTTAGGACGCTTTTATTCTTGGGTAGCCTCGTTCTAGTCCACCGCACCTTGTTGCTTTGATCCACTCCATCGCCACCGGAGCGGCATGACGGGTGGCTTTGGTTTGCTCCTGCTACAACTTTGGAGGGATGAGATTTGTTTATTTTAAATTGCTCCACTTTGCATCTTCGGGGAGATAAGGTTTGTAATCTTCACCTATTCCATCATGGTCGAGGGCAATAGGACAATCTTCAACCTATTCCACTCTTTGGTTAGTGGCAATAGGACAATCTTCAACCTATTCCACTCTTTGGTTAGTGGCAATAGGACGGTCTTCAAACTATCCCACTCTTGGTCGGTGGCAATAGGACAATCTTCAACCTATCCCACTCTTTGGTTAGTGGCAATAGGACAATCTTCAACCTATTCCACTCTTTGGTCGGTGGCAATAGGACAATCTTCAACCTATTCCACTACTGGTTAGTGGCAATAGGACGGTCTTCAAACTATCCCACTACTGGTCAGTGGAAATAGGACAATCTTCAACCTATTCCACTACTGGTCAGTGGCAATAGGACAATCTTCAACCTATCCCACTCTTTGGTTAGTGGCAATAGGACAATCTTCAACCTATTCCACTACATGGTCGTTGGCAATAGGATGGTCTTCAAACTATTCCACTACTGGTCAGTGGCAATAGGACAATCTTCAACTTATTCCACTACTGGTTAGTGGCAATAGGACGGTCTTCAAACTATCCGACTACTGGTCAGTGGCAATAGGACAATCTTCAACCTATTCCACTCTCTTGGTCGATGGCAATAGGATGGTCTTCAAACTATTCCTCATTGGTCGGTGGCAATAGGACAATCTTCAACCTATTCCACTCTTTGGTGGTGGCAATAGGATGGTCTTCAAACTATTCCACTCTTTGGTCGGTGGCAATAAGACAATCTTCAACCTATTCCACTACTAGTCAGTGGCAATAGGACAATCTTCAACCTATTCCACTACTGGTCAGTGGCAATAGGATGGTGGCTTCACCAGTGTTGCTACACCATCCTCTAGGGACATATCCTGTAGACTCAGTTTTATATGCTTGTGTTTATGTCAAATGATTAGGATGCTATAATCGGAATGAATCTAATGCTCCTAACTAAATGTATTATGGATTACATTTGCATGAATGCAGAATGTCATGATAATGATTCTTTGTTAAAAATGTATAAGAATCAGGATGCGATGATCGAAACGCTCCTAATGATGATGTATGAATGTAAAATGAAATGATCCCCTTTTTTAATGCTTAGGGTTGTCATTGCTCGTTGTCCATCAGAGTTTTATCATTGATGCTATTTCTCGTCTTCTCATGTAACTGATATCTTTGACAGAGAATCTTGGGAAGATAGTCATGATTTTAAACTTCTCTTTTCTCGAATGTTTCTAACCCTAGGTGTGGTGGTCTGAACAATGATCCTGTTTTTGAGTTCTGCTTTTCTCGAATGTTTCTAACCCCTAGGTGTGGTGGTCTGAACAATGACCCTGCTTGAGTTCTGCTTTTCTCGAATGTTTCTAACCCCTAGGTGCGGTGGTCCTGAACAACAGTCTTGTTTCAGGTTCCTGCGCTATTTAGAGACTTCCAGAGTAATAGGCAGAACTCATTTTATGGAAGCATTATGGGTCCATCAACCGTTATTTCAATTGCAAATGGCTTAAAAGATTTAAATGATGGATAACAATGGAATTTATGAAGAATGGAGTTGAATTAATCAATAAAAGCAAACATTATTGGAATACAAAAGTTGGCAAAAAGAAAAAGTGGGTACCCCAGATATCGCAGTCTGAGCTTCGCTACCCAATCCTTCTGAAGATCATTTCGAGCTGACTAGAAGTTGGGAGATCTTCAGTGATTTGTAGATGTTCTGAGGTGTAACATTCCTCCCTTTCTGAGAGAACAAAATTGTCACACACCCCCCTTTTGTCAGAATTTGAGCCGCCCATTTCGGGTTTTCGACTCAAAACCCCTTTGGTCTCAAAGCGCCCTTTGCGAGTTTTCACTTTGACCTCTCCTTTTTTTTTTAAAGGAAGCCTTAAAGCGCCCTCTGCGGGTTTTCGCCTTGGCCTCTTCTTTTTAGGCGAAATATTTCTTGACCGAGTCTGAGTTGATGGGATTAGGTAAGCTTTTACCATCCATTTTGGCCAAAATCAATGCTCCTCCAGAGAATGCTTTCTTTACCACATAAGGTCCTTCCCAGTTCGGCATCCATTTTCCTCTGAAATCTTTTTGTATGGGAAGGATTTTCTTCAAAACTAAATCTTCTTCGTGGAATTCTCTTGGGCGCACCCTTTTGTCGTATGCTCGCATCATTCTTTTTTGGTACATCTGACCATGACGGATAGCTTTCAGCCTCTTTTCTTCAATCAAATTTAATCGATCATATCGAGCTGGATCTATTCTCGCTTCGTCCAACTTCAATTCGGACAAGACTCGAAGGGACGAAATTTCAACTTCGATGGATAAAGCGCTTCCATTAGTAGACCAATGAGAAAGGAGTTGCCCGGTGGAGGTTACGATCGACGTTCGATAGGCGAAAAGGGCAAATGGTAGCTTCTCGTGCCAATCTTTGTAAGTCTCGGTCATTTTTCCCACTATCCTTTTGATGTTCTTATTAGCTGCCTCCACTGCACCATTCATTTTTGGATGATACGGTGACGAATTGTGATGTCTAATCTTGAATTGACTGCAGACCTCTGTGATCATGCTGTTGTTCAAGTTTAACGCATTATCGGATATGATCCTCTCAGGCATTCCATATCGACATATGATTTCCTTTTTCAAGAACTTGCTGACTGCTGATTTCGTCACATTAGCATATAAAGCGGCCTCTACCCATTTAGTAAAGTAATCGATTACCACGAAGATGAACCGATGTCCATTGGAAGCTTTTGGCGAGATTGGTCCAATGACGTCCATGCCCCACATAGAGAAAGGCCATGGGGAGGTCATAACATGTAGAGGTGAAGGTGGTACATGAATCTTATCCCCATAAATTTGGCACTTATGACATTTCTTGGCATAATCAATGCAGTCTCCTTCCATGGTAGACCAATAATACCCGAATCTCATGATTTTCCTAGCCATTGTGAAGCCATTGGCATGTGTTCCACAGACCTTCTCATGGACTTCTTCTAGGATTTTCTTGGCCTCGGCGGCGTCCACACACCTTAGTAGTACTTGATCCTTTCTTCTTTTGTATAGGATCTCTCCATCCAAGACATAGTCACAGGCTAGTCTTCTCAACGTCCTTTTGTCATTCTCAATTGCTTGCTCAGGGTATTCATGATTTTTCACGTATCGCAGTATATCGTGGTACCCGCAGGTGATCATTTTCTCTTCTTCTTCGATGTTGTAACAATGTGCGGGCCGCATAAATACTCATTTGGATAGGTTTCATATCCTCATTTTTGTTTACTCGGACCATGGAAGCCAAGGTGGGCGAGCATCGACCATCCGATTTTCGTCTCTTGGCGGATAATGAAGGTGACACCATCGAACTCCTTGATCAATTCTTGGGCCAATCTTTTTGTAGTCGACTAGCTTGGGATCTCTTGTCTCCCATTCCCCTCCGAGTTGATAAATTACAAAGTCACGAGAATCTCCATATACCTCTAGTACTCTAATGTTACGTTCCATAGCGGTGCGCGGATACCCATGATACAAGCCGTGATTACGCCATATTATTTGTGCAATCAAAATCCAATTTACAAGTGAATGGATAATGATCTCCATTTGGGGATACAGAACTGCCCCAATTCCATTGCCCACAGCATTTGATGCCCCGTCGAAATTCAATTTCCAAGGATGATCCTCTGGGGTACCTTCTTCAGTGGTTGCCACGTACATTAAATCTTCGTTAAGAAAATCAAAATCCAAAGGTTCGTAATCCTCCAGAGCTCTACTGGCTAGAAAATCTGCTATTGCACTCCCCTTCACCGCCTTTTGGTTTACATAAACTATGTCAAATTCAGAAAGTAGAATTTGCCATCGGGCCATCCTTCCATTCAACACAGTTGACTCAATCATATATTTCAGAGGGTCTAGCTTCGAGATGAGCCAAGTCGTATGATACAACATATACTGCCTCAGTCTCCGAGTTGTCCAGATCAAGGCACAGCACAGTTTCTCGATTGGTGAGTACCTTGTTTCACATTCAGTGAACTTTTTACTAAGGTAGTATATTACCTTCTCTTTCTTTCCTGACTCATCGTGTTGGCCAAGCACACATCCCATTGAATTATCAAGTACTGTCAAATAAAGGATTAATGGCTTGTCGGGATTAGGCGGTGTCAATACGGGGGCATTAGACAGGTATTGCTTCACTTTGTCAAAGGTCTTCTGGCATTCCTCGTCCCATGCGCCTGGATTGTGTTTCTTAAGAAGACGGAAAATGGGGTCACATCTCTCAGTTAGTTGTGAAATGAACCGGGCGATGTAATTTAATCTTCCTAAGAAACCTCAAACTTCTTTTTGGGTGCGCGGTAGAGGCAATTCTTGTATAGCTTTAACTTTGTCTGGGTCAACCTCAATCCCCTTTTCACTGACTATGAACCCTAGCAGTTTCCCCATCCGGGCTCCGAAGGTATATTTTGCTGGATTAAGCTTTAGCCGAAATTTCCTCAACCTCAAGAATAATTTCCTCAAGGCTTGCACATGCTCCTTTTCGGTTCGGGATTTCGCGATCATATCGTCGACATAAACTTCAATTTCTTTGTGCATCATGTCATGGAATAGGGTTACCATGGCTTTCTGATATGTCGCTCCCGCATTTTTTAGTCCAAACGGCATCACCTTATAGCAAAACGTTCCCCACATGGTTACAAATGTTGTCTTATCCATGTCTTCAGGATGCATCTTTATCTGGTTGTATCTTGAGAAGCCATCCATGAAAGAGAACAGCGAATAACCCGCCGTATTGTCCACTAAGGTGTCGATATGAGGTAACGGAAAATTGTCTTTCGGGCTAGCCTTGTTTAGATCCCTGTAGTCTACACACATTCGTACTTTCCCATCTTTTTTAGGGACGGGGACGATATTGGCTACCCATTCTGAGTATTTAACCACTTGCAAGAAACCTGCGTCAAATTGCTTCTTGACCTCTTCTTTTATTTTCAAGTGAGAACATCCGGCCTCATTCTTGAAGTTTCGTTGGGTGGCTTGTACTCCTCTTTTATGGGCAACCGGTGTACCACGATATCTGTGTTGAGCCCGGGCATGTCTTGATACGACCACGCGAATACATCTTTAAATTCTTGGAGTAACTCAATGAGGTCTCGCCTTGTCTTTGCCGTAATACAAACTCGATTTTCACTTCCTTCTTCTCTTGCTCATTTCCCCAGTTCACTATTTCCACTTGACTCTGCGTGAGGTAGGATCTGCATTTCTCTTCTTGCTCCACCATCCTTATGATTCAGAGACGAGTCACAACCTTGGTCATCTTCCAAATCCTAAAAATCTTCTATGCCCATGTCTTGCTCAAAAGGACGTTCTCAGTCATTGGTAGCGTTGCTCAGATCATTGATATTTGGGGACCTGTTATAAAGGTCCGTAGAACAAAAGAATCTAAGCATACTGATTGGCATGGTATGATTATGAGTGAAAGAATAGATATTTTAAAAGAATATTTAAAGAATAAAAGGAATAATCATGATGATGAATGCCATAGAAAGAATAAAAGAAGATTTGCTCAAAAGGCAGCGAAGATGCATTTCATTGAAAATAACGATTTTAGACATAAGTCATGCTTTACAAAAGGGAATCTTATTGCTTCTATACTTAGAGCAACAAGTGCGTTCGAATATTACTCGAACAAGTTCTAAAAGCTCTGTGGATTTCCTCCGCGGTCCAGTTGTTTAGAACGCTGCCAAGCTCATAAGGGCGGATACCATTCCGATTTTCTTCTTCAGTTTTTTCTTCGGATATAGCATTGGCGTGCATGTTTCCCCATGTTTCTTCTGTGGATTCTTTATTTCGCATTCCTCGTGCTGGATGGATAATCCCTCCTGATATAAAGGTTTTGCAAATGTGGGGAATTATCATCGGTTCCCATTTAATCCCGTCCCCACTCAAACGTGCTTTTCTTCTTTCTTGTTTCTTCTCTAGCTCTTTCCTCCTTTGCTTTGCGTCCGGCTTAAATCCTAAGCCGAAGAGGTCTCATTTTTCTTTCAATCTCGGGGCCTCGATCTCTCCTTGGAGATATCTTCCAAGTCCTTTCCCAGGTACAGCTCCTTTCCCGACCGTCAGTTGTAAACCCATTTTCGTAGTTTTGGATATTTGAGGCACTGGGATCTTGTTCCCCTCGATGATAAATGTTGCGTTGACAAATTCCAAAGAGCGAAAGGAGCAGTCAATCGCTTCGTCACTTGCCTCTAGATATGGCGCCGTTAGTTATTCTGATCGCGATGATGTCCTCTTCAGCATTTATCGTCACCAGACGTCCCTCTATAACTAACTTTAACTTTTGGTACAACGACGAGGGCACTGCTCCCGCTGAGTGTATCCAATGTCTCCCCAGTAAGTAATTATAGGACGGCTTGATATCCATTACTATAAAATCCACTTCATACGTACTCGGGCCAATTAATAGAGGCACTTCGATCCTCCCCATGACTTTTCTTTCAGTTCCATCGAATGCCCTCACTACATTGTGGCAGATCTTCATGTGAGAGCTATCAATGGGTAATCGATTCAGCGTTGATAGTGGCAAGACACTGAGTGCCGATCTATTATCGACCAGTACCCCTGGTAGTGTGTATCCTTTACATCGTGTGGTAATGTAGAGAGCTTTGATGGAACCCTTACCTCCCGGCGGGATCTCATCGTCATTAAAGAAAATGAAGTTGTCGGCACTTATATTGCTAATCAAGCGATCCAGCTTATTAACGGAGATATCATTAGCAACATATGTTTCATTCAGTACTTTCATCAGTGCGTTGCGGTGTGCCTCCGAGCTCAACAGCAAGTCTAGCACAGATATGTGAGTTGGTTGCTTATGCAGCTGCTCCACAACACTGTACTCACTATGTTTTAAGAATTTTAAGAACTCCTTAGCCTCTTCTTCCTTCACTGGCTCGTTTATAGGCGATCCCTGTTTGGTCGCCTTTTCCTTTTTTTGTTCGCCTATCAAAGCTTTCTCTTTTGTGAGTTCAACTCGTGTGTTTGTCGTGTCGTAGCGCTTTTCGCGCTTGCAGCGTATAAACCTACCTCTGGTTTCCCTTTCTGATCTTTGGACGAGTCCCCCTTCACGAGAATCGTCACATTGCAGTCATAGTTCCAGGGAACCTTTTTGTTGTCTTCATATGAAAAGATCGCAGGTTTTTGAATTACGACCTTCGGCGTTATCTTTGCCCCCACTTCATTGTTCCTTGGCCACGAGATGATGACTAAAGGATAGCTAATTTTCGATGCATTTGCTGCTGATTCATCTTCAACGCGCAGATGTTTTCTCCTCCTTGGCTTTCATAGAATTCTATTTCTTTATCGTCCATCAGCCTTTGCACCAGCATTCTGAACTCGATCTGATTACGGATCACGTGCCCCTCCATGTTATGGAACTCACAGCCATTTCTTGTTTCTTCATACTCTTTCACCGGATCTGATACAACTAATCCCCTCCTCGTCATTTCCTTCCAAACCCGTCTCATCGGGGTTTTCACTTCAGCAACATTCGTTTTAACTCTTTTCCCCATACTCTCACCTATCATATTAACCCCATGATTAGGTAAAGGGTGTTCCGCGTTAGGGGTATCGTCTACTTTTACAACGCCCATCTGTATGAGTTTTTCCACCAATTTCTTGAAGGCGAGACAATGCTCTATTGAATGCCCCACAATTCCTGCATGGTATTCGCACTGTGCATTCGCGTCATACCATTTAGGGTATGGGGGCTGCAAGGGATTTAAGTAATGCGGGGCAACCACATATGCATCGAACAAGTTCTGGTACATTTCTTTGTACGTGGTTGGGATCGGCGTGAATTGCATTTTCTCCGTATTTTGTTTTGCATTAGATTCCTGTCTAGATGGGCTCGATGATCGGCGACACGGTCTGGGTGGGTGGTTCACGATAATAGGCTTTGAATAACTTTTGTTATGGGTGCTTATGTTGTTTACATCATTCTCTCTTTTCTTGAAATCGTCTTTCTAGCACCTTTCTCCGCCTTTATCCCGCCACATCGATTGCATTTTCTATCATTTCTCCCGACATCACAATATCCGAGAAACTTTTAGTGGCACCTCCAAAGATGTGATTAATGAAAGGAGCCCTCAAAGTATTGATAAAGAGCATGGTTGTCTCCTTCTCTAGGAGCGGTGGTGAACTTGTGTTGCTATTTCTCTCCATCGGGCGTATTGTATGCAAGCTCTCACCGGCTTTTTCTCCATATTTTGGAGCGTGATTACGTCGGGAGCTATATCGCCTACATGGCCATAGTGTTTCATGAAGGCCTGTGCCAGGTCCTTCCATGTCTTAATCTGGGTACGACTGAGCTGATTGTACCATTTGGCCGTAGACCGGCGGACATATCAAAGCATGATGAATCAAACAATTGGTCATTATTAACGTGTCCCGCCATCCGTCGGACGTAACATCGTGATGTGCGCTTTGGGATAACTAGTTCCATTGTACTTTTCAAAATCTGGGGTTTTAAACTTTGGTGGAAGCACCAAGTCAGGGACCAGACTTAGGTCCTTAGCGTCTACCCCATAACGGTAGTCAGCAGTCTCCATTGCTTTGAACTTCTCCTATAACCACTTGCAGCGGTCCTCAAATTGTCTCGACAAGTCCACTTTTGATGGTCCATTTACGCCGCCGTCGAAATCAGGAACCACAGGGTTAGCTGGACTATCCCTTGGGTTAGAACCCGAGCCTGTCGAAAAGTGCGCGCAGTACCGCTGTGTCGATCGTCGATATTGAGGCTGATGGTGACAGCGTCCTTTGGGGTACACATCCAGTTGCGCTTGGGTGTTTGTTGGGGTAAAACCCGAGGGTGAGGAGGTCCTTCACTAATAGCGGGGCCTTTTCCTTTTTCATGTTCTTTAGCCCGAGAAGCTGCGTCACCGGTGGCTTATCATATTATTCTCCGAGATTCTTGCATCCGCTCTATCATGTCTGTTGTATCTTGGCTAATCGTTCTTGCATTTGATCCTGCATGTCTTTTTGCATCCGCTCTAACTTTTCTATTCTTTAATCCATCGTTTTTGTTTTGCGTCGTGTGTACCGTGTAACGATGCTCGTTTCAGATTTTCCTTTCCTTCTCTCTGTATTAATTTCAACTAATGAGGCTCTCTCTATGGACTTAAATGCATATGATATGATACAATGCAAATGCATGAATGCAAAAAGAAGGCATCGATTCATATTCAACTTCATTTTAGAGAACTTTATTAGAAAACAAAATCTTTTACAAAAAGTGAACTACAAATATGCTTTCGCCCTAAGGCCTAAAGTTTTGATTTTCCCGAGTAAAGAGATTAGCTCTTGACTACGACCCGACTGCAGCTCATATTTCATGCTTAACATATCGGCCTGTACTGCCAAAGTTTGTAGATGATCGGCTACCTCTCGAATTTGAACTATCGCTTCGCCCATAAGGTAATCCCGATTTCTAACTTAATCATGAGAACGGTGAAGTTCTTCTTCCCAACGCCCTTCTCTTGTTTCCAGAAGCTCAATCCGAAGTTCACAACTATGCAATGCTGATTCTAATTCTTCAATCTTACCCTTCATTTCCTCGATCTTGTTTAGACTTGATCTCAGTTCAATTTCAGAATTACGAATTCGATGGTGATGAAGAGACCGCCCAAGTTCAGCCACTCTAGCTTTCAATCCCTTTTTCTCTTTTTGGCTTTCTGCCAAATTCTTCTCTAAGGCCTCGTTTTGCGCTTGTATTCCTTGAAACTTCTTCTCCCAACAGTTAGCTTTGGCCTTTTCCTCTCGAATCTCCCGTCGCCACTGTTCTGGAGTCTTTCCTAATCCAGCGTTTTTCATTGTCAGACGCATCTTCTTATATTCTATCTTCAAACTATCTCGATCTTCCTCTATCTTCCACTTTTCTTTTCTTAGTCTCTCGGCCTCTGATTTACGAACATCCGCCTCTAATTTTCAGTGCATTTTCTCTTCTTCAGCTTTTTCTATCCTCTTTCCAAGCTCGAACTCATCCTTTTGAAATCTTGCTTTACGATCTCAAATTCTGATGGGACCACTTGCAAGTATTCTTCTCTTGATCGGGCGCCTTCTGGATTCAACTCGGAGATGTTATCATTAATCCTTCTAGTCCTCCATCCACTGTATTCTAAGGTCGTCATTGGGCCTACGAATAATCTCTCCATTCTATGAATCTGATTCCAGGAACTAGAAATCTCCTTAACCCTCTTCTTATAGCTTTCTCCTTGGTATGAAAACTCACATTGAGCCAGTCCATACGTCGTTGGTACAAACTGTCTTGAACCATACTACCTCAGTACAAGTAAATGAGCATACCCAATAGCTCCCCAAATTCCAAGTAAAGGGACCCAGTCGAAATTCCCACATCGATAAAGAATTTCGTGAGAAACCATCCAAGGAGCCCTCCACTCGATGTCTTCTTCTTGAAGATTCTGAAAGATCGCCATCTAGTTTTCCTCGGACACATCTTCTCTTCTTGGTGTAGCCACTATTTCTTTCAATGGAGAGTAATTTTCAGAGAAAACCCGATAAGACACTTTTTCCACCTTCCAGAAATGACTATGGAACCAAGCCAACAACAACTGCGCGTATCCGATGAGCCTGCCTTCACCTGTTCTTCGACATGCATTCAGAGATCTGAACGTCTCGGCTAAGATCGCAGGCACAGGCGTGACCCCTTTGTCTAATCGACCGAATAGATCAATAACTGCTTCATCTACATGTCTTAGAGCTTTAAGGAAGATTATCAAACCGTAAATACACAAGGCAAAGACGTCAATCTTTTTCTTTACATCGGGATGTGTTAGGATTAGGTCCCTCAAACTCACCCAAGGTATGCATTTACCACCGCCTTTCTTACGAACTCTAGTGAGACCCACTCGCTCGCTCATCCTCGTGATATTCATTAATTTTTTACAAAAGTTGGGCCATTAACGGCCTTTGAGTAAGCTTTGTCGACTTGAACTTTTGGACAACGCAGCAAGGTCGTATATTCCTCCACCGTGGGTACTAAATCTACTTTCCCGAAAGAGAAATAGCTATAAGCGGCATTCCAAAATTGAGTCATGGCTCGGAACAGATACTTATCTACTTTGATGTCGAGCAAGTAAGGTAGATCGCCATAAGTATGATAGAACAGCTGCTTTGCCCCATCATCCCACTGGGTCCATATTTCTTTCAACTCCTGGAGTTCGTTCTGCGTGACACTGATACTAGTGAAATCTTGTAGTTTCGACACATACCCCTCGGTTAAGCTGTCCCCTTTCTCTAATTGGCTTTGCTCTGACCATATGCGGACGGCTGTATTATCTTCCACTTTATCAAGGAATTCGTTCTCCATAACCAGCTCTCTAACTTAGAAACTGACCGTGAATCGATACCTCTTAAAAATATGAAATGACATGCAGAGAAAATAAAACATAATCAGTTAGTATCACAGAATGAAATATAAAGCAAGTAAAATATATAAACACCTATCTGGGTAACTACTAAGGTTTGGCATAGTTCGACTTAGGGTGGGTTCTTATGTTCTCTACATGTGGTTTAGTTCTAAAGTTCAGGTGCATTCGAACCGATAGATTCCTTGATCCTCACCCATTATAGGCTCATACGGACCGAGTTCGGTTGGGGAATACATTTCCCTATGGCCATGGAAGTGAAAACTTCACGAAGACATAGGTACAGATGTATCCGGAAGCGATCCACTAGCCCATGCGAGGTGAAAACCTCACGAAGGCATAGCTTCTCGCTCCCACTTAAAGGTGTGACCATAACGGTCATGCAATGCAATGCCAAAGTATTTTATGGGACTCGACATTATTACAATTATAGCATCGAAAGTGCATTTAAAGAAACATGAATTTTCAAGACCATTTTCCAAATTTTTAATCAAAAGGACAAAAATTAATCGATCTATGGCCTGACTCTCGATAGGTCCCCAGTGGAGTCGCCAAGCTGTCGTAACCATTTTTTTGAAAACGGGGATCGACTTTGGTTTTGAAAACGAAAAATAAAAATGGGAGTCGCCACCGATCTTTACTAGGTGCGATCGGATCACCTTAGTTTTAATAAAACGTTTTGGTTTATTAAAACAGTGCTTTTGGTCTACGAATTTTGAGAAAACGGGTTCGGGAGTCGGTTACACGCGAGGAAGGACTAGCACCCTCGTCACGCCCAAAATCGGTACCAGATTGATTAATTAATGTCCTAATGTTAAAAATTTGAAAAGATTCGAAAATACGATCCTCTTTTATTTTTTAAAACTTGAACGAACCGGGATGAATGATAAGACCCTCTCATTTCGAAGAGATAAAGTATCATACCCAGTAAGTTAGGATGCGACATTTTGGGCTCCCGAAACTGAGCTTGCCTTTTGATTTTAAAACTCGGCTTTAAATTTGAGGAGGATACTCCGTTATTTGTTAAATGAGAAACCGGAACCCAGTAAGTTAGGGCTCGATTTCTTGAGATTCCAAATGCGGAATATTGCCTTCACCTTTTTTAAAAAAACTTATCTCGGGGTATCTAGATGTCGTGTCCAGTAAGTTAGGGCGCAACATTTCGAATTTCCGAGAACAAGTATTTTATTCAAAACTTATATAGCGATTTCAAAAAGGATATTCCGTTATTTAGATTAAACGAGAAAAATCGGAACCCAGTAAGTTAGGGCTCGACCTCCTCGAATCTTTAATACGGAATATTGATTATTATAAAACTGGTGCATCGAGAAAAAATAATATGAAAATACGACGTTATGCGTGAAAATAATATAATAATAAAATAACGATATGAAATCCAAATAATATGCTAATACGAGTGTTACTAAAATATCAATAATAATGACAAAATAAAAATAATAATATATAGGTAGTGATGAAATGAAAGTATTACGATAATAGATGTTTATTAATGGTAGTAGAAAATAATGATAAAATAATAACGATGATAAAAATAATAATAATAACGGTAGTAATGGTGGCAATTAATAAATGAAATAATATATAAAATTAATAAGGATACATATAAAAAATAATAATATAATAATAGTAATAATAATGATAATATAACGATAAAAATAAATAATGATGATGAAAATAACAAATAATAATAATAATAATAAATAAAATAATAATATTAGTAATAGCAATAATAATAGGAGAAGAATAAAATAATAATAACATAAATAATAACATATAATAATAATAATTATAAAAAGGTACTGAAATTTAAGGGTAAAATAATTAAAATAATAAAAAAGGACTAAAATTGAATTAAAACGGTTTTTTTGGGAAAATCTGAAATAAAATAAAATAGCAAGGAAGGGCTAAATTGTATCGCGCACATACAAGGAGGGACCAAATAGGCAAAATTCTCTACCTTGCGAAACATGCAAATCTGACGTGGACCAAAATGAAACAAACACGAAAGTTGTGGGGCAAGATTACAAAGCCAAAAGAAATGAATGGTATTAATTGAAAAATGGTGAAAAAGCGGAGGGACTGCGCGCATAAATATCCCCTTTTTTCGGCAAAACACGCGGATCTTCGAGTAGGCGGGTCGGATCGGGTCGGTTTGCATGAAACGGCGCCGTTTTGGGGTTAAAAGACCCAAGCCAAAACGACGACGTTTTATTCCTTTATAAAATCAAATTTTTTTGTTTTTTTTTCATTCCTGCAAAGTCTTTAAAAAAACAAAGTTTTCTTTTTTCTTTTTTTCTCTCAACTCTCTCTGCAGTCCAGAAGAGGGAGGAGATTCGCCAGAGCTCGCCGGGCTCGTCATTGGCGCCACATAGCACTGCAATGGTCGGAGCCCCCAAAAGGTAAAACTTTTATTATTTTTTTAAATATATATATATATATATATATATATATATGTATATCGAAGGTAGAGAAACAACACAAAAAAAAACTTCGAAAATGAAAGGAAAAAAAATCACCTCTCGCCTCTGTTTCGATTTTTTTAGTAGATTTCTATGTTTTTTTTTTGCTTTCTTGTGTTTAATCTGCTTGCTGTTTTTGATTTTTTCTTTGTTTGAATCTATTTTTTTATATAAAAGAGAAAAAAAGAGTCCCCTTTTACAAATGAATACAATCGGCCTTTATAGCCCCCTTCCATTGCTTTCTGTCTTGTCCCTTTTAATTTTTGCAGGCAAGTGGCGAGGGCGGTGCTGTGTCAGAGTGGCAGAGGGCGGTGACGGTGGAGGTCAGAGGCAGAAGACCCTAGGTGCGGCGCACCTAGGGTTTTGTTTCTTTTGGCTTTTCTTTTTTTGTTTTGGGTATTGGGCTAATTGGGCCAAGGTCTGTTTTAGGTTAGGTGGGTTTGGATTTGTTTGATATTGGGCTGTCTTTAGTGGGTAGATCTGTTTGGGTTAGTTTTTGAGTAATTAGGTTTGGGCCGGGCAAATATGGGTCTTACATTATCAATCTAAGTTCGGGAGTTCAATTACACCTACGCAAGAATTAGCACCCTTTAAGATTCCTATCTAAAGATAATACCCTTTTTTAATCATGTAACACTCTTAATTTTAATATCTAAATGATTTTTTAAAAAATAACTTGATATTTATTGACTTAATGACTTTATTTTAGCTTGAGACATTCAATCTATCAACTTGACGGTTCAATTACTTAAAACTTTTTTAAAGTAGCTTTAAATCAATACCAAATATCATAAGCAACTTTCATCAATTTAAGTAATAATGAAATTAATCATGCAATAACACTCGCCAAAGTAAACATTACAAAATATTGAAAATAGAAGAGTAATATATCAAGATACATTTATATGAAAAAGAGCCCAAAAGAGCTCACCTTTGGTCACCAATTCAGTGTCAAAATCAGACCCAGGTTCCTAAATGCATGTTCGATCCAAGTCTTGAAATAATTCTGGGCTATACATCAAGCTTGGGCAACCAGCCATGACCCATGAGCTTATCCATTAAGATTTTCTACTTATGAAAATTTTACTTCATTAATGAACTTAATTATTAAGTAATTTTCGATCAATAGAATCACACTTGAATCTAAACCAAATAGCACGAATTATAATTTGAGTCAATATCTAACAACTAAACCACCATTAAAAAGATTATCTCCTCAAATTAAATTTTGAAAATTTGCACTAGTTAACCATTATAGATGCAAATTTAATAGTTAAGCACGTTAGTGATTTTGTTTTGTTGGGACAAAATCGAACCCGACGAAATACATGGAAGCACAATTAGTATTCTTTCACTCTTGAAAAATTAAATCGATAATTAAGGCAAACTCAATAACAACCGATGCAAATAAATCACAATATCACAAGTAAAAATAATAAATCGAGACACGTAATTTTTACGTGAAAGCCCTCTTTAAAACAAAGGGTAAAACCACGGAACTTTGAAAGTCCACCAAAAATTCCACTGTAATCAAAATCTTGCTACAAGATCACAATCAAGCCAATAAAGAGTATACAACTCAAACAAGGCTATCACAAATAATCTCAAACAAACTTTAAGAGAAAAGTTGAAAATATCACCAAAAAGGGACTGACTTTGAAAGTCGAAAATCAAAAGCTACAATACTCCCCCCCCCCCCCAAAGCGAAAATCAAACCACACACATTAGAGATTTTCGAGTTTACTAGCTACCTTAAAAAAATTAGCTCCAATGAACACCAAATGGACCTCTGATCGAAGAAAATATAAAGGTTTTTTTTTTTTTTAAATTGTTCCCTCCTACTTTTCTCTTTTTTTTTTCTTTGACTTGCAGCGCACACTCTTTTTTTTTTTTTTTAACAACCCCACAAACTATATATATGTAGGGCACATATGGAAGTGGGCTCATGAGACCACCCACGACCTAACAAATCTTCCCCTCCCACTATGTGGGAATGTTCGTCATACTAGCAATCGAGCAACAAGTTTTAAACTTCCCTCTTGGTAAGGCCTTGGTCAATATATCCACACTAGAGGTGTTTATGGGCCGGGTCGAGCCGGGTTTGAGCTGAGCACAACTAAAAATTTAGGCCCATTGGCTAATCTAGGCCCGACCCAAAAAATGGGCCTAAAATTGTGCCCAAGCCCAACCTAGCCCATGAACACCATTAAAATAAATTTTGCCCAAAAAATGGGCCTAAAACCCGAGCCCGACCCGGCCCACCCGTATTAATTTTTTATATATTTTTTAAATATATATAATACATAAAAAATACTAAAAATATCAAAATAAATATTTCCCAATAAATTGAAAATAAATTTTAAAAAATATGTATACTTAAATAACACTAAGATAGATGCAACTTAACAAACATATGCCTCTAAAATAATAACAAAATTAACAAATGCCTTTAAAATAATAACAAAATTAACAATAAAATAAGTTTAATACAATATCCAAGCAATAACAACAAAATAGTAGCAACATAATAGTAAAATGGTAGTAAAATAGGGAAAAAACAACAAGAAAACAACATTAAACGCCTTACCCGAGGCCCGGTCCATTTTTAAACGGGCATTATTTTTTTATCCAAGCCCATTTTTTGAGCCTATATTTTTGCCCAAACCTTCCCAAACCATTATCATCAGTGTGAATTTTCTCAAGCCCTAACAGCTTACCTCGCAACAATATGTGTAGATCGAGCATGAAAAGTCAAATTCTTACCAATATGAATATTGCTTTAGCTATCACAAAACAACACATATCTCTCTTGAGTAAAGTCGAGTTATTGCACAAACTTCTTCATTAATTTCTATTTGATGGTGTGTTAATTATAAATTAATGTTATGTGAAAGTTATACATTAGAGTTAAGATACTCAAATTACATATAATAAACTTTCCTAACATCCTATCTTCAAAACAAAATCATTTCTCTAAAATGCTTATGTGTTAATTAGAATATCAAAACTATAAAATTCAAGGATTTCAACATATCAATAAATTCAAATACGCTTCTAAATTATTTTATTGGTAATTGCATAAATTTCAATTTATTTGTGACAAGTTTCCTTTTGAATTGTGTTATTTAAGTTCTTAAATTTTTTTATTTAATTTTCCATGGATTAGGTAAAAAAAAATTGGAGAAAAATAAGCTTAAAGATTAATTTTGGCAGGTTTCGCGATTTGGACTTTTAATTTGACTCTACTTCAATATTTTGATCATATATTGTACTACAGAACTTCGATTCGGGCCCATAATACACAGTTTCAAAGGAAACTAAAATATCTAACCATATTTATTTCATGACTTGAGGCCTAAAAACATTAAGGAGGTTTCCAAAAACGGCCTATAAATATATAGTTTTAGGTTTAAATCTTAGATACCCACATTAAGTACTATTTTATTTTTTCATTTTTATTCTCCATAAATTACTAAACTCTTTTTTAGTCAAAGTGACTCCGATGTTTTAATTCTTCAAGTTTGTGAGAAATAATTTGCTCTTAATCTTTATTTATTCTTAGTAATTTGCATATTTTATATTTTAATTACAAATATTTAGGTTTGTTGAATATTATTAATGTATCTGATAACTTAAAATATTTACCTTGTTAGTTAAAATTTTTAAATCTGTAATTGTTTAATTATTCTAATACTTGTGATGAATAGTATGATTGAGTATAAGCTACGTATTCAATTCAAGTGATGCGGATATCTGATCTTAGTCTAAATAAGCCATGTTTGTGTGTTTGTTTGTTAGAATTGTGTCTATTTCATTTTTAGGCTAAATTACATCCTAGGTGTTCATTATAGGATTATTTATGGATAAGAGATATAATTAATGGTGTTCATCTTGGTTATCAAGAAAGTAAGAAATTTGTTGGTAACTATAATCAGTTTACCATAAAATATTAAAAATTATCTTTACATCAATTATCAAACTTATGAATCAAAATTCAAATTTTACCTTTGACTAAATTCTCATTACATTTTTTTTAATTTCTTTTGCAATCTTTATGTTATATTGTTTAAATTTATGTTAAATTCAAAACCCTATTTTACTTTTTATTTTCTTGTTTGTATTAAGGTGATAAAATTATCATTAGTCTTTGTGGATACGATTAGAGGGGAATCTTTATTAGGACCTTTTGAAAATTTTAATTATACTTTTTAAATTTTTTTAAAAATTTTAATTAATCCCAAAATTTTGGAAATTTATTATTAAACTTTTGAAAAAATTTAAAATTTTCAATTAGATTCTTCAAATTCTTTTTTATAAATTTTCATAAAACTTCTAAAAATTTTTAAATTAATTTTACTAAAATTTTCAAAATTTTAATTAACCCCAAATCCACTACTAGATACAACTCTATTCACTGTTTGAGGTAAACTAGACAAAAGCAAGGTAGAGGTAAACTAGTCAGAAAGAAAACCAACTATTGGAGCATACTATCGGTGCCTATAACCTCTTCTGCAATTGCAGCTTCATCAGACTCAGGAGGTCGATCAAAAATGTGAAGTCCAATTGGCCCCAACTTGGCCTCCTTAGCAATCATATTCTCCACCATATCATTTTCGCGAGCTATATGATTAATCCGAACATGCCATGGACGACTCAACAACCCTTTAATACTAGTAATAAGACACGAAGCAACATCCTGTGACGAAATAGACTCAATAGCATCAGTGTTGTCACATTCAATTAGCTTTTATCCCTAAAAAGAAGTTGTTGACAGGCGAGTCCATCTATAATCTATAACTATAAACTAAATACATGGATAACTGCAGAAGAATCAAGAATGGTGATAGAATATTGACACCTGTTTTTTTCTCTTCTTCTTCTTTTTATTAGTTCTTGACATGAAATGACAAAAAGAAAACATGAGATGAGAGAAGAGAAGTAAAGCAAGAGGATGAAATGAAAAGAAAGAAAATAATGGAGGGAAAAGGAAATAGCAAAAATTAAATAAAACATATAAAACTAAATACGTGGGTAATAGCTAGATGAAGGGCCTTAGAGCATTGACACTTGTTCTTTTTCTTTTTATTGGATTTTGAGGTGAGATGAGGGAAATGACAAAAAAAAAAAAAAAAGGAAAAAAGAAAAAGAACAGAGGATTGAGATGAGAGAAGTGAAGCAAGAGGATGGAATGGAAAGAAAGAACATAAAGGAGGGAAAAGGAAAAAGCAAAAAATTAAAGAGTTTTATGTTTTGATTTTTGTGTTAAAATTTTTTTTATGTTTAAAATATTATTTTTGGAAATATATTACTGTAAACAAAACTGTTAGCACTGACATGAAACAAAACAAAATTAAGTGTAAATAAATAAAGCAATCATTGTGTCATGGAAGAATCACTGTGATGTCACCTCCCAAGGTTAACACAATACTTCCAAATTCATACAGTTGAATGAGGAAGATGGAACTCAAATGGATTGCTCTTCTCATAAAAGTCGAGAAAATAAAATGGAAGAAATTCGGGTAAATCACACTAGGTTCAATTTCTAGGAAAGATTGAAACGATCACAGACAGTCCCGCTCAAAACTCAATCTCCTAAACAGAATATCGCACTAGAATAATTTAGTAAAACACTAGAATTTTAGAGAGAGAGAACGATAGAAAAAAGAGAGAACTGAAAAATGAGTAGAATAACCTATTATTTATATTATTTTTAGAAGGGGTAAAATGGTAAAATAGCAGTGTCAGTTTTCAAAAATAGTAGAGGATTTTTCTCAACCGAAAAAGATTCTACAATAGCAAATATTTTGAAAAAAAATATTTCTGATTTTATATTACTATATTGATATAATTTTAAATAATTTTTTTTATAATTAAGGTAAGAGAATGGGATTACTTTAGAAACGAACCAAACTCTGATACTTACAACATAATTTTTTTATCATTGGACAAAAAATTGTTGGCATTTTAAATAAACTTTTAAGTGTTAATAATTTATGTATATTTTTGGGGCAAAAAACCAGAAAATACCAAAAAATAACAAAAATTACCGGAAAGTATAGGGTTGAAAATTAATGACCGGAAGGGCAATTTCCCCAAAATCGCGCCCCGTCGAGGCGTTTTTTGGGAGTGCGACCTAAAGCGCGTCCCCCGGGGCGCTTTAGGCCACGTCATCAAAGCGCGCCCCGTGGGCGCGCTTTCGATGGCGTGGCCTAAAGCGCTCCCGGGACGCGCTGCTAGGCTTTTTTCCCTGGGAAATATGGTGGCAGCAAGTGGGAAGAAAATGGCTCCAAAATTAGGCACGAAAGTTGATGTGATGTGAAAATTGGTATGGGGTAATTGCAATATTGGTCCCTATTTGAATAGGTACTTTGTAAGTTTGATCCCTAAACCTCAACTATAAATAGGCCTAACCATTTCTCATTTTCTTCATCCCACAATTTGCCATTCTCTACTTAAGGCATTGTTCTCTCTCTCCCTATTTGTAAATTTTCACTTGTATTTTTGGAGTGAAATATATTTGTTAGTGCCAGAAGACGTAGGCAAAATTTTTTCATATCTTGTGAGTGTGATCGTAGTTATTTATTGTGCTATTAAATTACGATTGAGGATATTCGGCTAGGAAAGACTTGGTACTTAAGTGATCCTTGTGATCCACCTCTCTTTCACGGGAATTGAACTTAGTGTGATTTTTAGTACAATAATTTTACTCTTTTACACCGTCCACTTGCAATGAGTGAAGCGTATTAATCTTTGTTATTTACTACGATGGTGAAGTGCGTGACACCGAAAATGGTGTTGTTTTCTTATCGGAGAACACAGCGCGATTGAGTTTTAATCGGAACGTCGATTTGGTAGAACTTCGCAAAAGAATTAGGCGTAAAATATTCGGAACAACGCTAATGAAAGTTCAGTCTATTAAGTATAGATTTTGTGCTTCGGTTGATCCGGTGAGATATGACTCATTCGACATCAAAGGTCCTCGGAGCCTTGAGGCAATGGTGGAGACTCATCTTGCCAGTGGTTCACCCTATATCGAGGTATATGTGGAATTTTCATCTCCAAGTGATCTGGCTGCGACCTCAACATCTAGTATCGTTCGAGGGGAATACACGACCCCAAGTCGACACTCTGTAAGTGGGAGGCAAAACACAGAAGTGCCCGTGTGCGGTGGTAGTATGGAAAACATAACCCCTGCACGACACTCGGTTGGTGGATGGGACATGCATATTCGTCATTCGACGTCGGATGACAGAAATACGTATTGGGGGAGGTCATCAACTTCTAGTGGATGGCAATCCACATACGATTGGGATCGTTACGAAAGATGTTTAAGGAGGGATGATGTATTACCGACGACATCCAGCAGATGAGGGCCCTCGTTGTTACCGACGACATGCACCGGTGAGGGCCTTCGTTTGTTGCGATTATAGAGGATGGGATGATGAATCCGATGTGGATCCACCTCGGGAGCCGGGGCACGATGGTGCGAAGTTGGATTATTTTCAAAGCGGAGCCCGTTCCAATTGTACCTGAAGACGTTGAGGGCGGTTCAGACGAAGAAGAAGAAGATCCGCTATTCAGGGCATACTCACCTCCAGCGCACATGCATAATGTCGATCTATCTCAAGATGATGCATTGGAGTTTCCTGAACTACCACACCGGACGCGTGACCGTACAAATTCTTTGTTGGATTCGGATCAATTAGAAGTTGGTAACGATTTTCCAACAAGAATACTTTTCTTCTTTGCATTGAAACAATACAAAGATCGGGAGCAGGTTAACTACACTATGGTTAAATCAAAGCTCGATAGAGTGCGAGGCAAAGTGTGCGGCAAAGGCGGCACATGTTCATGGAAAATCATGGCGTCGTTGAGGAAAAGGACAGGCCACGTGCCAAAAACCCGCTTCCCGCAGGTAATTCTCGATCAATGGCGATGGGGGACCAGGCATGTTGCGAATATAACATTGCAACACCCGATCTACTGATTGTTTAAAAATTATAAAATTATAAAATTCTAAATTAATTAAAATTGCATAATTAAAAATTTAATAATATTGAAAAATTAACATTCAAACTTACCATTTTCTTTTCTTTGGGACGGCAATGTGGTCCTCGCCTAGGCGACATAATTCCCCGCCATTGTACTCAGATAAATAATTTAAAAATTTTCCAAAAATAGGTTTAAAAAAAAATTATAAAGGGCTTTTTTATAAATAGTAAAGGACTATTTTGAAATTTAAGCGTAAATTTGAGAGAAATTTGAGAGCAAATTGATAGCAAATTGAGAGAAAAATGAGAAAGGATTGAATTGTGAAAAAAATGAAGGGTTGGGGGTATTTATAGGGTTTTTTTTCGACCGTTGGGCTAACAAGTCGGTCAAAAATTTTGACCGTTCTGCGGCCTAAAGCGCGTTAGGCCGCACTCCCAAAAAAACGCTACTGCGGGGACGCGATTTTGGGGGAAATTGCCCTTTCCGGTCATTAATTTTCAACCCTATACTTTCCGGTAATTTTTGTTATTTTTTGGTATTTTCTGGAGTTTTGCCCATATTTTTGCATATGAATATGTTTATATTAATTATTAGTTCTATTATGTTATATATTGTTTTTTAATATTGTATTACTTTCAAGTGTTTTGTTTGCATTATTTGAAAGGGATCACACCTATCATATATAATGTCATTTCATGTTAATTTTTAAGTTTATATTGTAATTAATCACTCTTTATGTTATATAATTTATTATTGTGATCTTATTTATAGAAGAATTTGTGAGTAGGTGTCATGTTGGTATTTCATTTTACTTCATAATAATTTGGGTAAATATTTAAATTAGGGCTCAACGTGTTAGAAATTGTTCTGGGTTAAATCTTTTAAAATGATCAAATAAAGGCTTAACTTTTACAAAAGTACTCAAATAATAACTTAAGCTCTTATATAACCATTTTGAAAGATTTGGTCCTTATATTAACAACCCCTTAAAAGTTGGACCCCAACTTAAACATTTAACCTAATTTCTTATACTGATTCAATTTAGAGAAATATTTACAAATTCATGTTCACGATATATATACACGGTTTTTAACATATATAAATTTAACAACTTTATAATTGCTTTATACAAATATTTGCAAGTTCATAAATTTGTATGATATTTTAATTATTTTTGTATCGTATTATGTTTGATTCAATTGAATGGTATTTTTTTATCTCGATTTATTTTATATTTTATATAAATTATGATAATTACATATTATTGTTTTTAAATTTATTTACTTAAAATATTAAAATAATTATTATTTGATATAAGTAAAATTAAATTTTCTTTTGTAAATTAATTATTTAAATCCACGTGGTATCAAATGTAGTTGGAATGAAATTTCATCTACAACATTAATGAATGCCACAGTCCTTTCTTTTCTTCTCAAGATTATACTCATTATGTATTCCTATTAATTTAGGCTCTCATTAACCACAACGTCATTCGTAAGAATCCCATCATATTAGCATGTCAAGTGAATGTCTTAATAGTAGCATGTCAAGTGAATGTATTAATAGGGTCAAGTACAACAAGCCACTATTGAATTTAAGGTTCAACGTTCGGTCTAATCGAATAAAAAATTTTCGAGCTAATTGAGTTAACAAGTCTTATTTTTATCATTCTAATTCTGATTCGAAAAAATTCAAATTAAACATATCAAATTAAAATCTTGTTATAGTTTAACTAATTTAATGTAAGAGCACATAAATTTGAAATAATATATATTTGAAAAAAAATTCAAAGCAAAATAAGAAAAAAATACTTTAGTATGATAAACTTGAATTATTAATTAACTTATTTAGGTCTCAAAATTATTATTTTAAAATTTTTAACTTTATATATTCTTTAATTTTTAATTTTTTTTAAAACATATAAATTTTGAATTTTTTTAAATTTATTTTGAATTTTTGAAAATTACTTTGAACTTTTTTTTTTGTAATTTTTTTAAAGAGATCAAATTGTTCATTTTTAAAATTGATTGGGATCAAAGAGATATTTACATCAATATATTGGTCAAATTATTCGAGTTATCTAAATTGTAAATTTAACTCGACTTGAACTCAAAAAATTAATTATTTATTCAAATTAAATCAAAAAAATTAAATAACTTATATAACTCAATTCGATTAACTTGAAATTTAAATTTTTTAATTTTTTTCAAAAAGTGGTCGGTCATTATATAAGCAGAAGAAACTTTAATCTTTTGGCTCCGTTGGAGGCGAAGATTTACCTAGAGGTGCCCGAACGAAATTTGGGAGGGTTTGGGCAAAAATATAAGCCCGAAAAATGGGCTTGGACAAAAAATAAGGCCCGTTTAAAAAATGGGCCGGGCCTCGGGTATGGTATTTTTGGCCCGAGCCCGGCCCGAATTCACTAAATGACAAAAAAAATCTGCTATTTTTTTTAATGTTATTTTCTTGTTGTTTTCTCCCTATTTTGCTATCATATTACTATTATGTTACTACTATTTTGTTGTTATTGATTGAATATTGTATAAAACTTATTTTATTGTTAATTTTGTTATTATTTGAAAGGCATTTGTTAATTCTATTATTATTTTAGAGGTATTTGTTTGTTAAGTTACATCTATCTTAGTGTTATTTAAGTCTACATATTTTTTAAAATTTATTTTCAATTTGTTGGGAAATATTTATTTTGATTTTTTTAGTATTTTTGATGTATTATATATATTTAAAAAGTATATAAAATAATATAAAAATTTAATACGGGCGGGCTGGGCTGGGCCGGGACCAAATTTTAACATTTTTATATAGGTCGGGCTTGAAAAAAAAGTTAGGCCCATTTTTTGGGCCCGGCCCGGCCCGAGTCTAATGAATGGGCCTAAACTTTTAGTTGAACCCGACCCAAATTCGGCCCAGCTCGATCCATGAACACCTCTAATCATTTACCGACGTATTTCGTATTGTATTTATGATAATTTCAAATGCGAAAGTTATGAGAGTCAAATGCTATAATAAGATAGTGGCCAAACCAATGAGATGAGGCAGATATTATTATATAATAATGGAAAGTTGAAAACCATTAGTCCCCGTCCGTACAAAAGCAACTCAAGCAGCCAGTTTTTACAAATAATTTGACGCTATTTTAGTTAGGGTAGATAAAATCTGATTTGATTTAAAAAATTTGGTAAAAATTTTAACTTTTGAATTAAACAGTTTGAATTATTTAAATCAATTCGAATAAAAAAATTAAATTTTTTGGTTTAACTCGAATATAAATTACACAATTCGAGTTATCCGAATAAGAAAAAACAAAATTACGTCATTTTGATAAATGTTTACTCATCAACCTTATTTATATAGTTAAATAATCGTTTACTTCGTCTACTAGTTAAATAATCAGTCCATTTAAACGCAATATTGAATATAAATAATAGGATTCGTTAACTTGACTAACTCGAAATTTTTTGACTCAATTTGAATCGACTTAATCGAATGCTCATCTCTACTGGGTATCTTTTTTCTTTTTAAGTTTTTGTATTTGGAGAGAGCCTTATCTTATACCAACGTTATACATGAGTAGCTTAAAAATCAAGTGATGAATCAGAGCAACGTGGACAAGTTTGGTCCATTATCATACCTAATCGCCCATTACTAAAGTTGCTTTAAAACAATCATGCATTATTTTAAAGAAGATTTTGTGATTGATAATTCAGCAATTAGCCATGAGCTACATTCTTCTTCTGTCTTATACGTAGACAAACCAATGGAGGTTGCACTGTGAATAAACATTAAGCAAGAACCATAATCAAAGAAAGAAAAGGGAAACCTCTAAAAGGTAATTGTTCGTCATTAGCTCATAGTTTCATCGTTCATGTGGCTATATATGTAGTATCATATGAGGAATCGATTGAACAATGTGGGGGTAGAAGCAAGGACTGTCCATCACCATCTCTATTCAAGAGCTGCTTGCCAATTGTTTCACAGAAAGTATAAGATGCTCCTAAAAGCATGACCTTGAAGAAGTAATAATAGTAACTTACCTAAAAAAAAAAGCGTTTCCATTAGGCTTTTCTCTGCAACTTGTTTAGTAAAGAAAAGTTATCTGGGGGAATTGCACATACATATACTATATGTATGTATGTATAGTGATAGAATTGGTAATGATTAACTTTTGCCACAATGCTTCTATCTAAACAAGACAAATTTTGCTTTTGTTAACCATTATCTCAACATTGCCATATCAGAGTGGGGCAGTGAGATTGTGCACTCAAATAATAATTGAGGATATCGGTGTGTGAACACGGGTTGAGGCATAAATTCCCTCCCACTTTGTTCGGTAATAGTATTTTGGAAATAGAAAAAAGATTATATAAAATTGTGATTTCACGTCATATTTATCTCTTTTAAATAGGAGCATGACAAATTCCTAATTGATTTGTCATACTCCTATTTGAAAGGGTTAAGGATGATGTGAAATCACAGTTTCATACAATCTTTTCTCCATGAAAATATTTGTATTAAGATTAAGATTGTATTTTGTTATCTTTTAAAAAAAAATTAGTAAATTAATCTTTGTACATTAGATTTAATAATAAACTGGTTCTTTCAGTTAAAAAATAATTCATTTCTAATGTTAAAAACTAGAGTGGTTGATGGAATAACCAGACAATTATATGCAGTGTGTCATGTGTACCTAATTGATGGAATTTTTAATAAAAGGACTAATTTGTCCTGTTTTTAATAGAGGAGGTAAAATGAAATCAATTTTATATATAACAAGACAAATTGTGGTAAAAGTACTATAGAGGCCCTTATACTAAGAATCGGATTACATTTTGTTCTCTTTATTAAAAAATCTATTCAAAAAATGAGCAAATTAGTTCTTGTACGTTTCTATTAAAATTTTTATTTATTCCTACAGTAAAAAACTCGTCAAAATGAGATAAACGTGACATATCACGTATTATTATCTAATTATTTCGTCAACCATACAAATTTTTATTAGTATAAGATAGAAATTGCTTTTTGAAATTTTAACTTTCATTTGTATTTAGTTAAACTGCAAGCAGAAGTAATGTATCTAGTATGTGAATATTCTAGTGACCATAGGTAATAGCATAGGCTCAAACAGGGGCGAAGCTAGAATAATTTTTTGGGGGCCGGATAAAGTTTTAATTTTTTATAGTTTATATATTTATAATTTGTAAAGAATTAAATTAAATTTTTATAATTTTAAGGGGGGTTAAAATATAATTTTACTTTTATTAATTTAAAATTTTTAAAAAATTCTAAAAATCTAAATAATAATTTTACATTTTAAGGAGACCGAGCCCATGCGAGCCCTGGCTTCGCCCTGGGCTCAAAGAGACTGGTTTCATCGTCACCAGGGGCCCTCTGTTCTCATCATGAACTTCGCACTAACGGATTGTTTCCAAAGGTAAAAATGGAAACCACCGTCCAATTAGTTCAGATCTAAAACCACCAATCAGGACAGTTCCAACAAATCCACACTTCTTTTCAATCTTTTTTTATTGATTTGAGCCAACTTATTTTCACCTAAAAAGCAGGGCGCCGGGTCATGGAATCATAACATGGACAGTGTCAACACTAGGATTATTTAATACCAATTTTATGCGTAAGACTATTAACATGTTGGTTCAGTGGCGTCAGGTGCATGACGGTTAACTTCTTTCCCGTTTTAAAATAATATGTTGCTTCTGGTAAATTTTAATTATTATTTTTTAAAAGTTCACGCTTTTCTACAAATATATATCTCCAATAATCAAATTATTGTTAAAATTGTAAAACAAAATTTAATATAAAATTTAATAAATCAAAATTTATCATTTTAGATTATTAAGAATAAAATTAAGTATGAAAGCGTACTTAAATCTACTAAAATTTTAAAATCTTCAAATCTTATAATTTTAGCATTTCAAATTAGCAATTTGAATTAATATTTTACGATAATAAATAATAACATATAATTACTATTATTATATATGTGGTGCTTATATTTTCCAACAATTATTATTACATATTCATATGTGTTAGAATATGAAAAAAAAATCCAAACTAAGCCTATTAAAACTCATAAATGATATACTACATGGTGAAATTTTGAAATTCACACAAATAATTACATGTAATACAGTAATTAAAATCCAAAGTCTCCACCTTTTCAAAAAGTTAAAATTCTATTGACAAAACTTTATATGTTTTGATCCTTCCTAGGTGTCTAACTCATCATTTTTATTTTTTAGCCGCCATAATAATGGTTCAATTGCAATTTTGATCTTTCTATTATACTCATATTTGAGATTTAATTTTTATATTTTAATTTGACATAATTTAGTTTAGTATTTTTACAATAATTTTAATTAGTCTAAATAATTAATATGCTTAGCCATCCCGATTAAAATGGTAACGTGAATTTTTCTTAAAAATATTTTTTTAACAAAAAAACACTATTTAAACATAATAAGTTGGAATGATTTTTTTTTTTTAAAATTTGGCCTCAACGTTTTAACCAAAATAATTAAGGATTTCAACTATTTGACTAACCAATTATATTATAAAATATAAATATTAAATTATATCAAATTAAAATATAAATTCTAAATTCTAAATTTAAAACATAATAGAGGGTTCATAATGAGAATTTAACCTAAAATAATTTATACTCAAAACAATCTTTCTTATTTGATTTCATAAAAAGTTTTTATAACTTTTTTTAAAAGATTGTTTTTAATTAAATTGGTCAAGTAATTATCAATTTACCTGAAGCGAAGCAGTTCAATTTTTGACACGTGGGACACCCACCATAAATGGGCGCTCTCTCTCTCCTCCTTTTTATTAGATTTTAGAAAAATATTAAATTTTAATTTTTATCTCTATTATGCTTAAATTCGAGGTTTAATATTTATATTTTAATTTTTAATGTAATTTGGTTTCTGTATTTTATTATGTTATTAATTAGTTCAAATAGTAAATATCATTAATTTTTTAATTAAAATAATACGTAGTTATATTAATTTGAATGCCTTAAAAGAGTCTTAAAAATTGACACATGACTTCCCATTTCTTTTGACCCCTAGATTATCGTGAATTGAGATTTAATCTATATACTTTAATTTTTTACATATTTGATCCTTCTACTTTTATAATGTCCTCAGTTTAAATAGTTAATATTGTTAACTATTTCAATCAAAATGTAGACATAAATTTTCCTAGGAAAACTATTTCAACAAAAAAATATTTTATCATGACAAATTCAAAAAGGTGATTTTAAGAAAAAAAATCATAATTAGTATTTTCGACGTTATTTTTATTGTTACATAACTATCAAGTGAATTTTTTTTAAAAAAAATTAAAATGTCACACTAGAGATTTCAATAGAATAACTTTAATGATAGTAACAATTGGATTTGAATTTTTAAATCTGAACAATAAAAATTTTAAATTTCTGAAAATAAAAGTAAGGAAACTAAATTCTAAATGTACAAAGTGTATAAATATGGGCGAAGCCAGAACAATTTTTTAGGGGGGGCCGGATGAAATTTTAATTTTTTATAGTTTATATCTTTATAATTTGTAAAGGATTAAATCGAATTTTTATAATTTTAGGGGGGCCAAAGTGCAATTTTACCTTTACTAATTTAAAATTTTGAAAAAATTTTAAGGGCCTAAATATCAATTTTATATTTTAGGGGGGCCGGGGCCCATGCCAGCCCCCCTGGCTTCGCCCCTGTGTATAAACATTTAGAGCATGTTTTAACCTTCAAATTTTTACTATGTAATTTGACCCAAATAAATAATCAACCCAACACGAAACATAGATTGAAAACATACTATAGTATAATTGAAATGTTAATTGGGAGAATATATTATAACAAATAGGTAGAAATTTTAGTAATTATGTATCAAATGACATGTAAAAAAGTGATGAGTTGGCATTCAATGATTGAAACGGGATATATGCTAATATAGTATCCTAATTTCATATAATCCTTTTTTATGATAATTTTTTATTTGTATGTCAGTTATAAATAAGCGGAAAAAAGAATATAATTATCTATAAAAATGAAGAAAAACCAAAAAAGTATAGAGTCGATTCTCAAAAAAGAAAAAGAATAAAGTCCAAAAGGTCGAGGATACTTCTTAAGCATATAAATCAATAGTATCTTCATTTCAAGGAAATTGAATTGATCGGCTAATTGAAGATACACCAAATGCTTATATATTCAACCTTTAGTTTCTAGGAAGAGGATCGAATTGCATAAACACAAATTAGTTCATTTATAAGAACACTTCTTTTGATTGTAACTATTGAAAGGTTGATCCAGAGAGAGTTCATATTAAATCTGCGAGAGTAAAGTTGGAACAATTGAATTATTGAATTAACTGTTTTTGAGTAAGGCCCACAAATATAGATTTATATGCGTAAATATTTATTAGTATTGTTTTTTTTAAGGAGGTTAAAAGTTATTATATAGTAATCAATCTAGGAAAAGATAAATCAATAATATTCTCATGTAGCACATTCAAAGCAAAATTAAGAGATTGGGAGTTGGGATCAAGAGTAAAAGCCAATAATCATTTCTTCTGCAACATTTGCTAAGCAATCAACCATCCTATTATATTCTCGATGCACATGCCTAATACCAATATCTCAATCTCGACACAACAGGTTTCGGATGGCATGAATGACATATGAGTTCGACTGTTGTATCATCAGATACCCTTAATATGATGTAGTGCTTCTAAACAATTTGTTTCTAACAATACATCACGACGACCATACTCCCAAAAACCTTGTTATTTGTGTTATTGTTTATACTTGTTATACAATTACTTGTTATATTAAAGCTAGGTACCCAATTTTGGTAAAAGAAAATTTGAGACCGGAACACTTCATATTGTATTAAAGCTAGCCAGCCAAATTTGGTAAAAGAAAATTTTAAGGTGGAGAGAAAAAGGTACTTCTCTTTCTTGCTTATTAATGCAAAGCTAATATTGTGTGAACAAATGGTGGAGGGGTCTTCTTTTCATAGCCAATTGTAAGGCAACTTGGTGCTAAGTGTCGCCTTCGTGTTGGTTGGCATGAGAGGTGCCTTCGAGGTGAAGTGATTATTATGTAGGCCGTCTTGTAGAGAATAAAATTTTATATTATCCTTCAATTGAGCTTTTGTTTTGTGCTAGTGAGCTTTATCAATGATATAGGTTGATCAACTTCAACTCTGTTGCATGCTTTGAGATTATCTATGTTCCCTCGTGGTTAAACTTTATGTTTATCCTCAACAGGGCCAACTAAAACCTCTAATAGGGCAAACTGACACATTAAATCAAACAATTGCCATGTCATTTATTTTAATACGACACAAGTTAACTGGAGTTAAGGATTGGACTAAGATATCCAAATTAGGGGTGACGAAAATTCAATTCGATTTGAAAAAATCGAAAAAAAAACTAAAATTTCGAGTTAATCGGATCAAATTATTCGAATCAACTCAAATAAGTAATTCGAGTTCGAGTCGAATTGAATTTTATAATTCGAATAATTTGAATAATAGATTGGTAATAAATACCCCTTTGGTCCCTGTCAATTTTGAAAATGAGCAAATTAGTCTCTCTCAATAAAAATTCAAAATACTTTTTAAAATTCAAAATATTTATAAAAATTTCAAATTTTATATATATTTTTAAAAAAATTATAAAAATTAATAAAAAATTCTAAATAATATATATAAAAAATAGAAACATAAAATTTTTCTAAAATAATAATTTTGAGACCTAAATAAGTTAATTAATGATTCAAGTTTATCATACTAGAGTGTCTTATTTTTTATTTATTTATTATTTTGCTTTGAAAAAGTTTCAAATATATATAATTTCAAATTTATGTGCTCTAATATGGAATTAGTTATATTATGATAAGATTTTAATTTGAAATGTTTAATTTTTTTTAATTTAACTCGAACAATTTCACTCTATTCAACTTGACTCGATTTTTATTTCACTTGACTTGATTTGAAAATTTTTCAAATTGAGTTAGAATGATAAAATAGGACTTGTCAACTCGATTAACTCGAAATTTTTTCACACGATTTAACTTAATTCAATCAAACGCTCACTCCTAATACAAACCTGTGAATTACAAGGTCTAAAATTAACTAAAATTAAAGTGAAAAGACTAATTCCAAAAGTTGAGTAAAGTATAAAGACTAATTATATAATTGAATTGAAGTTCAATATACCTTGCTAGCTACCTAAATCCCTTCATACACGTCTAAAAGTAGAAAATTTAGGGAGGATGAACGATAAGGTTTTTAACAACAAATCTCCATGAAAATACAGCATGCTTAACCATTTGGAAAGTTTCCAATTTGTCATGTGGGATTCCACCAAACCAACCTTATTTTCATGTTGGAATCCAAACCCGAAAGCACCAACTTTGCATTCACTCCCTATGCATTTCTGTACTCATCATTATAATTATTATTATAATTATTATTGAAAGACCATCTTTTAGCTTATTTTTCTTTGGGAAATTTATATTCCACCTTTAATAATACAGCAGAAATTTTGCAAATGTCTAATTCAATCATCCCACTTATATTTTAACAATTTTTTTGTCCACAAGATTGTGATATGCCATTAAAAAAAAATTAGGGTGTACTTAAATTTAAAATTTTTTGAAGGGTCTTACAATTTTGAAAAGGGTTAGATTATAACATTTCTATTTTAAGATGGGTTAGAATTAGATTATAATTTTCTTGGGAGGTCAAAAGATAAATTTATTATTGTATTAAAATTTTCATTTTTGAGTGGAGTTCAAGGCATCTGCCAGCTCTCTTGTGCCGCCGACGGTAGTAGGTATTAGAAATGAATATTTTAAATAAAATGAAGAATTCTTGCTCTGATTTTTTATAGCAATAAAGTACAAAATCTAATTCATAAGCTTACGGACTGACCTTATATAATAGGGATGGAGTGAAAACCTAGGTCCAAATTTGTGCTAGATTCGGGGAGAAAAAGTGTTCTTTTAAATGCAAACATCGTAGTTAAATGACAAGATAAAAGAATCTTAAAACACTATTATTCCATAAAATGAAAATGAGTTTTCAAACCAGCAACATGGTAGTTTAAGAATCCAATGATATTTAGAAATGGAGGTCTCAGCGTTTGATCGAATTGAGTGAAAAGAATTTGACTTCATAAATTCTATTTTATCATCTTAACTCCGTTTGAATTTTTTTTGAATTGAGTTGAGTCGAATCGAGTGAACCTGTTCAAGTTAAATTAAAAAAAATTACACATAGCCAAATAAAAATATTGTTACAGTATAACTAATTCCATATTAAAGCACATAAATTTGAAACCATATATTTTTGAAAAAAATTTCAAAGCAAAATAATAAAAAAAAAAGATATAATAAATTTGAATCATTGATTAGGTTCCCAAAAATATTATTTTAGAAAATTTTTAAAATTTTAACTTTTTTTTATATATATTTTAAATTTTTTTATAAATATCTTCAATTTTTGAAAATTATTTTGAATTTTTTTAATTTGTGTTGAGAGAGACCATTTTGCTTATTTTCAAAGTTGACAGAGATCAAAATGATATTTATACCAATCTGTTATTTGAATTGTGAAATTCAACTTCACTCGAAACTCAAATCGAATTATTCAAATTAAATTGATTAACTCATTTCAATTAACTTAAAATTTAAAATATTTTTTAATTTTTTTGAATCAAATTAAATTTTATTCAAATATCACCCAAACCAAAACCCTATAAACACGAAATACAAAACAAGGAAAGCACTGAATTTGCATCATCCCCACTTAATAAAATGATTGGTGGTCAATGAATCGAATCCCATCTGGCCAAACCAAATAAATCAATAAATAAAGGCAAAAGCATAAGAGAGATCCACCCAAACAGACCTCCTTTATTATTATTTTATTTTATTTTCCTGTGATTCTATGAACAAAGCAAAGTGGGTTCTGGAAGGAGTGGTTGTTTTGGGTTTAATGGATAAGGGGAATCTAAACTAGAGTGAGAGTTAGGGTTAAGAGTTAGTGCCTTATTGGACTTTTACACATTTATTGGAAAATAATGCATCTCTTTTGCTTTATTTGTAGTGTAATGGAGTGGAGTTCATATTATTACAAGTTTTCAAATTTTATTGGATTTCATTTTTTAAATTTTAACAACTTATTTATACAAATTACTTAAAATTTTATCTATGGTCCCTCCTCAACATTTCAATAGGAGGATAAATACGTTTTAATGTGCTAAAATCTAGGGGCGAAGCCAGAGGGGGGCTGGCATGGGCCCTAGCCCCCCCTAAAATGTAAAATTATTATTTAAGCCTTTAAAATTTTTAAAAAAATTTAAATTAATAAATGTAAAATTGCACTTTGGCCCCCCTAAAATTATAAAAAATTTGATTTAATCCTTTACAAATTATAAAGATATAAACTATAAAAAATTAAAATTGCATCCGGCCCCCCCTAAAAAATTGTTCTGGCTTCGCCCCTGCTCAAACCCACGTCCTTCTGCATAGGCAATAATGTCAATGCCAACTAAACTATGACTCAATCAACCTAAATTATAAGAATTATTTGAACTCATTCAATTAAGTTTATGTATATGCTAATATTCTAACTCGATTTGGATCACAGTTGGATATTAAAAAATTCTCAAGTCTAAACTAAAATTTGGTTTAATTCGATGATCTAATTCATTAATCATGTTGGTAATAAAATATTTAAAATTTTTATATTAATATTCATATTTTCAATTAAATTTAAATTTAAATATATTTTTATTATTTAAATCAATTTTGATGAAATCGATTTGAGGTAAAAACTTGAGTTAAATTAAAAATTATCATATAAGTTAAAGATAAAAATATATATTAAAAATTAAAATTAAAATAAATTCACAAGCTATTCAAGTCAAACATTAGAATAATTGAAATTCAAATTATAGTCAAATAACTTGTAAGCACATGAATCTATAATCTATACTATATATAAAGTGGTTGGTTGAGTTGGTATCACGAGTTACTCTTACCTTAAAGGATAATTAATATTATTATCAAGGTATTTTTTTTCATACTTTTATATAATCTTCAAATAAAATAACTTAAAAACATTATTTAGAAATCGAACACAAAACCAACAAATTCATATAAAAAACTTTTACCACTCCACTAATAATAATTTGTTAATATATTTTTATAAACATATTTTTTTATATAAAACATTTTCGTTCACCCACATCATGGGTGTAATAAAATCTATTATTATTTAAGTATTTCATTGAGTTGGTGTCACCCTTATCCAGATCATCAATTCAATTATGAAATTATAGATATATTTTTTAATTATAATTAATATTATTATGATGACACTTTTATCTTTTTATACTTTTATATTATTTTTAAATAAAAATTACAAATTACAAGTCCAATAGTATTAAAATATAAGTTTGTTACCTATAATCATTATTAAATAAATTTTAAAAAAATATCTTTAACCTAAAATATTTTCTATCACAATAATTTTAACATCATGGGTGTGATAAAGTCTATTATTTAAATATTTCACTGGGTTGGTGTCACCCTTAACCAGATGACCAACTCAATTATGAAATTATAGAATTATTTTAAAATATATATATAATTAATATTATTATGATGACATTTTTATCTTTCTATATTTTTATATTATCTTTAAATAAAAAAATAAAACTACAAATCCAATAATTGAACACATTCGAGAATATTAAAATATATGTTCGTTACCACTCTACCTATATTCATTATTAAATAAATTATATTTTCTTTTTGCATTTCGTGTGACAAAATTTAGATTTAATAATGCAAATATAATAATATCTATTTTGTGATTTTATCGTGAATATTAACCGTACTGAACAAAAATATCAGATTGATAATTTTTTTAATAAAAAATTACGAGTATAATATAATCGAAATACCAATACATTTTTTTAAGTAAGCAAAAAGAAAAATCAAACTAGTATAATAATTTAGACTAGAACCTAATAACCAAACTAAAATCCATATATACTACCAGCGCATTGTCTCACACATATAATTACTCAAGACCAATAACCTCCGTGGCAAGCCTTTGACCACGCCTTTGCATTTTCTTGTCTATAAGAAGGCCGTATCTCATTCAGAAGTGTGTCAACCTAAGAGCGAGTAAGTACTCGAGAAGTAAGAGAGAGAGAGAGAGAGAGAAGATTATGGGAGGCCAAACGCCATACGCAGCTTTGAGGAATATGTTGAACAAAGTGAAACCATACCTGTCAATGGTGTCTCTGCAGTTTGGATATGCAGGGATGTACATAATCTCCATGGTTTCTTTGAAGCATGGCATGAGCAATTTCATCCTTGCTACTTATCGTCATGTTGCTGCCACCATTGTCATTGCACCCTTTGCTTTTCTTCTTGAAAGGTTACCCCTTCATCTCATTTTTTTAGATCACACATTGTGTTCACAATCTAGTATATATTATCCTCTTTGAGCACTCACCGCTCCCTAAAGGCTTTATTATCGGAAAAACTCCATACGTAGAGGTCCTTGGTTGGTTTAAGAGTTGAGGGACAATTGAGTTTCCTGCCAATATCACTAGATTGTGAGCATGGCGCAATATCATGTTATCCAGTAAAATAAGAATACCCTCTCACTCATCTCACACCACATTCATAATATTAATTTCTTAAACCGTTAACCTTAGTTATCACTGCTTTACATCCTTCTTTCTGCAGGAAAATAAGGCCAAAGATGACGCTCCCTATCTTCCTCAGGATTGTCATTCTCGGTTTCCTCGAGTAATGCTCTAAAACTCTCTTCTTTCTTTGTATCTCCATATGTATCTAAACTGCTTCTACATATGTAAATACCTGCATACATACATGTATACATATATATGGTTTCTGATCATGAAACTTATTGATCTCCGATTCGAAAAGGCTCTACACATTCATGCAAAGATGATGATTTTTCTTCGTTTATCATATATGTATATATGATACAATGGAAAAGAAAATGGAATATTGTCAACTGCAAACAAGAATGCAAAGGTGTAATCGATGTTGTTGATTTGATGAAACAGGCCAGTGCTTGACCAGAATTTATACTTTTTGGGAATGAAGTACACATCAGCAACATATGCGTCGGCTTTCCTTAACATAGTTCCTGCAGTTACCTTCATAATGGCAATGATTTTTAGGTGAAATATTCAAACCAATATCCACCACCTAAAATAGTTTTCAAAGTTCCATTATCTTTATTCTTTTTCCATTTAGTTTTTTGTATATCCACACACTTGGTATTGGTACTGTCAATAGGATATTGAAGGCATTTATCGTTGTTTAGGTTAGAGAAAATCAATGTGAAGAAGATACGAAGTGTGGCAAAGATTATTGGAACTGCAATCACAGTCATGGGAGCAATGGTGATGACTTTGTACAAAGGTCCCATTATTGACTTTGTCAAGTCCGGAGGAGCTATACACCATGGAACTACCGCTGAATCTGCAGATAAACACCGGGTTGCCGGAACAATAATGCTTCTTGGAAGCGTCTTTTGCTGGTCAAGCTTCTTTATTTTGCAAGTGAGTCAAAACATTCTAAAAAAAATGAAAGTTGATTAAACTTATTTATGAGCTAATATTGGGTTATGATTTCTGGTTCAGTCCTTCACATTGAAGAAGTACCCGGCTGAACTCTCTCTTACAGCTTGGATATGTTTCATGGGAATGTTGGAAGGTGCAGGAGTGTCCCTGGTTATGGTCCGTGACCTGAGTGCCTGGAAAATAGGCTGGGACTCAAGGCTTCTTGCTGCAACTTACTCTGTAAGTGCCCCATAAAAAACCAAGCAGACACATGTATACTTGACCATTTTAACATATAGTTGTGATTGATTAGGGAATAGTGTGCTCTGGAATCACGTATTACGTGCAAGGAGTCGTGATCCGGGAACGAGGACCGGTATTTGTAACATCTTTTAGTCCTCTATGTATGATCATCACTGCTGCACTAGGGGCCATTATTTTAGCAGAAAAACTCCACCTTGGAAGGTATTGAGTTTTGATCTTCAACAAACATTGGATGATTATTAGAGATACTTAATGCAGATAGTGACAGAATGCATTGTGAAGTAGCTTTTTTTGTGGCTTTAGTAACCATTAAACAAATTAGATGTCTGATTCATCTAGTGGATTCTGCATTGTTTTCCTTCTTCTGATTGCTCATTTTTGGTTGATTTCAGCGTACTTGGAGCCATTATTATAGTCTTAGGGCTTTACACTGTGGTGTGGGGTAAAAGCAAAGATGGGAAAAACACAGAAACTGATGAGAAAAGCAATGGCCTGCAAGAATTGCCAGTTACAAACAATGCTAAAGCAATCAGTGTTGATGTGGGCATTGATGGATCTGACAAAATTGTTAATATTCCAACTTCAAAGAACCCTTTTTAGCACTCCCCAAGGGATAGAAAATACTATGTAAACCATCCCATCTCTCTCCATCTCAAAGAGAAGTAATTTCTAGCTTACTTATCATCTTTTTGCTTGTACTCTAAGGTCTTCAAGTTGGTGAAGTAAAAACCATGATGAACTGTTGCAGTTTGCCTATATTTTTGTACAAATATTCCCTTTCCCTACTTCTTTTCTTTGGCTTAAATTCATCAGATGCAATAACGAAGGGGATCTACTGTGAAAACCAAACTATAGGAATCAAACAGCAAAACTTGTTCCAGGATTTGGACTGGCATCTCAAATAATCAAGGGTCATCATTTGTTCAAATGCATTGGAAACACTTAGGCAGAATCAAATTCTGGCACAAAAGCCTAATCTTATGTGTAAGTGCTTTGAAATAGCTGTGGAGTGAAAAAAAGTACTACCTAAAATGTACCTATGCTTGAGGCCATCAATTCACTCTTTTTAAGGTTTAGAGAAATGAGTTAAAGTTTTTCGTCTGAAGGATAATTTTTTTGTGGGTTTCTTTCAATACGGGAGCACTTTTAGAAAAGTTGCTCGGTTTTGAAAAAAAGTGATACCTAATGACTTAGAACTTGGGTTATAACTTTTGATGAGTTCATATGACTACTCGGACCAACAAATGTCACAAAGCAGTCAAATGATAAGTCTCAAGGAAATTGGTGAAGGTTTTCGCGCATCTATGCTCCAAACTTTTTAACCATAGTGGCATGGACAACCAACATAGCATATATGGAAAGTTATTTTAGTTGCTCGGATCAATTGTTAGGGTGGATATATTTTTTTTTGGAATCAAGGATGGGTTATATATTTCTCTTAGTGCATAATGTTAAGGTTATTTTTGTTGTTAGTCTGCTTGACGTGTAATGTGATGTAAAATTTACTATTCTTAAATAAATTTTTTTGTGAAAAGAAACAAAATAGTCGAATTACATTATATTAAATTGAGCAAAAACACCATTTGCTTTATCAGAGTAAAGGATTGCTAGCATCAACCTAGGAGGATCATCAAACACCTGCGAGCCCTCTTTCCCGTCCGAGACCATTTTAGCTATACGACCAGCAGCTTGGTTATCCTCTCTTGAGACGTGTCGTAAACGCTAGTGTCCGGCATATATAAAAAGTAATTGGGTACGCCTGATTAAAGCATAACTCGATGCTGTCGATGGAGTGTCTTGGAGAACCTTGACCACCTCCAAGCAATCACTTTGAATCATCACCCTTTGGTACCTGTGGCCTTGAAGAAGAACCAAACCATCCAGAATACCCCATAATTTGACATCAAATATTGAACACTAACCCAAATAACAGTTGTACCCCAGAATCCAATCTCCATTTCTGTCACATAAAACTCCCCCAACTGATGTAGTTCTTGAGTTTGTCTTAACGGCACCATCAGTGTAACAACCCTTACCCGTATTTAACGCCGGAATAGGGTACGAGGCATTACCGGACTTACAATACAAGCATTCATAAAATTTCGAGTCATAAATTTGCGTCCAAATTAAAACCATTCATATTTGATCATAGAGTCCCTAATACGAGCCCACGAGGCCCAAAACTTACTTTGGGAGTGGTTCGGGACTAAACTTAGAACTTAGGGAATTTTTATAAAACTTAGAAAATTTTTGCTAGATACAGGGCTCACACGCCCGTGTGGTCTAAGAGACACGCCCGTGTGACCCTGGGACACGCCCGTGCTTCCGACCGTGTTCGATTTAGGGTGCTCTCTGACTTGTGCCACACGGCCGTGCCACACGCCCGTGTGCTGGGCCGTGTAGCACACACGGTACCGAGGCACACCTTTGTGTCTCCGCCTGCGTGTGCTCAATCTTTGGACATTCTGTTTCTCAAAATTAAGGTGCAGAGGACATACGGTCGGAACACATGCCCGTGGGACAGACCGTGTGTCACACACGGCCTAGACACACACCCGTGTGTCTACCCATGTGGACAAAATAAAGGCTATTTACCAAGCCATTTGCCACCCTTATTCTCACATACACTTACACCAATTCCAAGGCACAAAACATAACATACTTAGGCAACCAAAACATCCACAATTATGACCAACACATGCCAACACAATATCAACATCTATCATACTCAAAACATTTATTAAGCCACAATTGACTGCTTTCAAGATACCAAATTGTACACCACTTTATCATCTCTTCAATAGACCACATTGCCAAACATTTCACATTCATGTCATAAATCACATTTCCATCATTCACCAAGCATACCATGACCATATCACCAAAGACATTGGCACATATATAAATATACTTAGGCTTACAATCATGTTAGCCCAAATAAGCCAATCTACATGGCCAAATATCAAAACAAGCCTTTGACAATTATAAGCCAACACATTGGCTACAATCATAATGACACATATAACAAAATGTCTAAGTCCCTATACATGCCATACTTTCAAAATACAAAGATCATCAATACCCAAAATGAGAGGGTTTGATAGTGTGATTCGAATTTCCGACGATCTCTGATCCCGAGCTAGCTTGGTAACACTATAAGATAAGGGAAAGAAAGGGGGTAAGCTATATAGCTTAGTAAGTTCATATGCAAATAATACAAAGCATTATTCATACATTTGTCATATAAATAACTTAACATATACTAACATAATATCATTAAAACTTCATATGCACAACTTACTCGATCACATTCTCACCAATAGTTCATCATATACTGAGTTCATTTCCTTTGAGTTTTACGTACATACCTGTACCATCTCATAACATATTAACGTACTTTCTCATCTTTGACATACCCGTTGAACCACTTGGAATACTATTGGATACACGGGAAACTTTGCACATAAGTGCCACATATGTAGCCAATGCTACCACAAATCTCATAACACATATAGGCTCACTTTCGAGCTATCCTCGGGCCTACTCACACAAGTTGTCAGTCAAGACGTAGCTACTCGGTGCTGCTTACACAAGCTGTCAAGTATCCGCAACATATGCTGGTATACTCAGCCACCGATAGGATGTACAAGACTAGCACCCGGGACACATAAATCACATAATCACATGGGTTCCTAGTGACATGTCACTTGTATCCTAATCTATTCATAAGGTTCAACTGGGATTTTCTCGCTTGTCGAAACTTCATTAATTACATCCATAGAGTCAATCATATAATTCATGCAATATCAAAACATTATGAATACAATTATAACGTTGCATTATTAACATACGAACTTACCTCGGTACAAAAATAGTAGAAATAAACGTAATCGTCAAACACCTTGTTTTTCTCCCGATCTAGGTCCGAAACTCGTTTGTCTTGATCTATAATAACACATTTAACTCACTCTGTCATCACATTATTCGATTCAGCCCAAAAGTCACATTATGGCAAAATTACATTTTGCCCCTAAACTTTTGACATTTTACACTTTAGTCCCTATACTCGTAAAATGAATTTCATTCAATTTCTTAAAAACCCAAGCCTAGCCGAACCGTTTTCATACTCATAACAGCCCACATTTCTCATTTATTCACATTTTTCTACTCATTTTATAGACTTTTACAACTAAGTCCCTATTTGTCGTTTTTATCGAAAATCACTTTACAAAAGTTGTTTAACAAACAACAAACAACAAACATGCATTTTCTACCATCATACATCAAAATACACACATATTCAACATGGGTAAAATTTTAAACTTTAATCCCTCTTCAAATTAGTCATTGGAAAGGCTAGATTAGGTTGAGACAACTTTAAAAACATAAAAATCATAAAAAACGGGGCAAGAACGGACTTACAATTGAGCTTGGAAGCTTGGAAAACCTTAGATATGGTTTCCCTTGGGACATTCGGCCATGGGGGGATGAAAATAGAAAGATGAACATCTTTTATTTGTTTTGTTTTGTCTTTATTTACCATTTTACCAAAATGCCCTTAATGCCAAACTTTGAAATTTCACCTAACCATGTCCATTTTTTTCCATCTCAAGGTATAATGGTCTAATTACCATCTAAGGACCTCTAATTTAAGATCTCATAGCAATTGGACACCTTTAACATATAGAACTCAAATTTTGCACTTTTTGCAATTTAGTCCCTTTAACTAAATTGAGTGCCCAAACATCAAAATTTTCTAGTGAAATTTTCACGAAATCATTCCATAAAACTGTAGACCATAAAAATATAATAAAAGTAATTTTTATTGCGTCAGATTTGTGGTCCTGAAACCATTGTTCCGACTAGACTCAAAATCGGGATGTTACAATCAGTGCTTAAATAGATCTAATTACCTGACAGAGAATTCCCAAATCTAGTTTCATGTTGTACTAAGATTGTGAGCTGAGTCACCTATCGTCAAATGTAGTAGTCAATTCAGGTCAATTCCGCACTTAAGGAGTTTGTTTTCTAAGTAATTTAGTATTTTAATTTACGTTTTCGGTATTTAGGCCTTATGATTAAGTACTAATAAAATAAGTGTTTTTAATACATTTTGTAAGTGTTGTGACCCAATAGGCTGACACGGGCCTTTAATGGCACTAATATGCCGAATTAAGTGTGTGATAAAGATATAAAGACCCAATTGACGTGGAAGCAAGGGACGAGTAATGCACAAGCTTCCTGAGATGTCAAGGCACAAAACGAACGACTAAGGCAAAACATGTGTGTCGTGTCGTGCATAGACTGGGTGTGGAATGACACAAGTCGACATGCTGCCCAAGTTTATCGAGGCTATTTTCGTCTGTGCAATCAACTTATACTAAGACTTAAGACATGCTGAAGACCTAATTTTGGCTACCAACACTTCTATAAATAAGACATCAGGGGTTTGATGTAACTAAGTCGTCCTAGACACCTTCAAAAACCCTAGTAGTTTAGTAGTAGGATTAAATTATTTTTCTTTCGGCTTTTCAAAACTCTTTTGTTTTTCCTCTTGAAATCAGTTTTGATTCAAGAGTTTATTTATTTAATTGAAGTATTTCAATTTAATTTTTCTTACATTTGATTTAATTTTTTTAATCCAATCAATCGATTTGCTACTTCATTCCTTATTCAATATTCAATCCATGATTATTCAAATATCTTTTCTCTTTCAAATCGATCGTGCTCTTCACGTGATTAATTCAATTGGAGTTGGGATTATGAATAACAAGATTGGCTAAATCCCTTTGGGGAGATTAACGAGTGGATGGGGATGTGATTAACAGAAGATTTAGGGTTTCTCAAGAGGGGTTAGTTTCTATGAATTACGTATGCTTAAACTACTAGGATTGACAATCCTAGGAAGTTATCATAGGCTAGACGAGGTTGAAAGATAAGTGAAACTGAGTAAATTGTAATTTATCCTGGTTGAGAAAGTAAGGTCGAGAGATAAACGAGTATCAACCAATCGATTAGTTAATTAGAGGTCGGGAGGTAATAATTGATTAATCATGTAACACCCCTAACCCGTATCCATCGTCGAAATAGGGTTACGAGGCATTACCGATCAAATCACAACTTACGTCATACATTTCTCACACGTAAATCCATTTTCGCATAAACATCAAAAAAATATAATCACATTATCCCTTATAAGGCTCTACGAGACCTTAAAACATGCTTGGAAGAGGTTCGGGACTAAACCAATAACATTTGAAAACTTTGGAAAACTTATAAAATTTTCAAGCATTCAAGGGTCACACACCCGTGTGAAGTGGCCGTATGCCACCAGACACGCCCGTGTCACAAGCCGTGTGAAAATAGGGCATACATACTGACTTGCACCACACGGCCGAGGACACGTCCGTGTGCCAGGCCGTGTGAAAACTAGAGGGGTTACTGACTTGGGTCACACGGCCGGCCACACGCCCATGTGCCAGCCCATGTACCACACACAGCCTGTAGACACGCCCGTGTGTCTAGGCCGTGCCAAACTTGTAGGGTATACTGACTTAATTCGAAGGGGTACCCCAGGGGACAAATGGCCATGTACCAAAGCCATGTGTCACACACGGTCGAGCCACACGCCCGCGTGCTTGACCGTGTGGAGTGAAAATAGGCTTGGTTGAAGCCACATTTCTCACCCTCCTCGAGCATACCTAAAACTCCACATTTCATGCCATTTCAATACATTAATAGGCAGCCAAACCATGCTATTTCATACACATTTTATACCATTTAGAAACCATCCTCTTAACTACTCAAATCCATAGCCAAAACATACAAAATCAATATGCAAAAATAATCAAACTTACATAACTTATAAATGCATTTCCTCATCATCTTATCATCTATTTCATGCCTCAAAACATACCATTTCGTCATCTCAAAATCAAGCCACAACATATCATCTTTCAAGCATTAGCTCACCAAATGACAACTAGCTACTTGAGCAACCATATAACCATACCAAACATACCAAAACATAAGGCAACTTATACATCATGTATTACTTACCAAACACCTAACTCAAACCAACTTAAATGGCCATACACACCAACATTTACATCATTTCACAAGCCAAAACACATGGCTAATATCATATCTCAAAACTTATCATCAACTCACTAGCCTATACGACATATACCATATTTACAAAGCATCAAAAGTACCAACAAGTAGTTGATAGTGTAATGACGGTTCCTGATGATCCCTGAGTCTGAGCTAGCTTCCGTAATCTATAAAACAGGGAAAGAACACACGAAGTAAGCTTTAAAAGCTTAGTAAGCCATATAAAAATAAAACTATCTCATGAATCAACATCAGTTCCATCAAATAAGCAAATTATGAATAAACATATATAGATACACAAACCTTTCCCAATGAATACTTATTCAAATTCACATGTAATTTAATCAAATACTTCCCTTTTCAATACTCGTATGATTCTCGTACGTACCTGTGTCACTTAATTCAATCTCATATTCTTTCTCGTCTTGACTTAGCCCGTTGAACCATTCGGAATCGTTAAGGATACTCGAAAATCACATAAAGCTCGTACAATGCCATATCCCAGATATGGTCTTACATGTTATCACATATTGATGCCACTGTCCCAGACAGGGTCTTATACGAAATCATATAACGATGCCAATGTCCCAGACATGGTCTTACACGTAATCATAATACAATGCCAATGTCCCAGACATGGTCTTACATGTAATCACATCTCGGTAATCCTAATGTCATGACATTTGTATCCTATACTATTCCTAAGGTTTGTACGGGAATTTTAGATATCGTAACTTCGTCGATTCTTACTCGTATTTGCTCGTTCAACATTCATAGCAATTCAATGACAATTAAACAATTATAAATCAATTTAAAGACATTTATTTGCATATGAACTTACCTCGTATTAGGGATTGACGTATCGGGTCAACTATTCAATAACCTTCGATTTCCCCCGATCTAAATCCAATTTCTTTCTTTCAGGATCTATATGAATTCAAAATTAACACATTTATTCATTGATTCATTCAATTAAGTCCAAAAACAAATATTTAAGCAAATTTTCACTTTGGCCCTAAACTTTCACATTTGTTACAATTTAGTCCTTATTTCAATAAACACAAATTACACCAATTCAATTCAAACCCATGTGTGCCGAATTACTATAGTACCCTTAGCCATCCATATTTTTTCATTTATTCACACTTTTAACCCCACATTTTCATCTTTTCACAATTTAATCCCTAATTTGTATTTTCTCTAAAAAATCACTTAACAAAACATATTAATCTATAAAAAAATATTCATTTTCCATCATCAACATTCAAAATCATCAAGCTATCATCAATGGAAACTCACAAATTCATCAACCAATTCAGAAATTGGGATACGGGCTAGCTAGAATTGTAACAGTCCGGTTAATACCCTAGTCGAAACAGTGGCTTCGGGACCACAAATCCGAATTCGTATAATATTTTAATAGTATTTTCTGTGTCTATGACATGTGAATTAGCATGTGTGAAATTTCTGTGCACTAATTTTTTTTCCTGTGTGCTCAATTTGACAAAAGGACTAAATTGCATAAAGTTTAAAAGTGACTTTTCATTTGATTAATGATCAAATTGAGATGGCTTTATTATAGTGAAGTCCTTAAAGGGCAAATAGCCCCTTTATTTATAGTGGACGGCAACATGCAAAGAATCATTATGCTTTTATTTGTTTATTTTATTAATTTAGTATAATATGATATTTTATAATATAATAAAAGAAACATGAGTAAGTGGCCTTATTTCATCACTTTCTTTCCGAAAATCAAAGAAAGAAAAAGAATGCTTTGAATCTTTGTGTGTTCGGCACTTACAAGCTTAAATTCAAGGTATGTTTTAGTCGGTTTTCGATAATTTCTACGTTTTTGCAATCGTTACTTTGAGAGCTACAAAACCCATGTATTAATTTTGTGAATTGATGATGTTTGTGTGAGATTCCATTGTTAATATGTTGTGTTTTGAGATGAGTTTAGTTGTTAAAGGAAAGATTTGAGCTAGATGAACACATTTTGTTCTTGAAATTTTGATGAATTTAGCTAATTAGGGCTAAATTGAAGAAATATTATTTTGGAGGACTAATTTGTGAATTTGATGAAAAATATGGACTTATATAGTCCATAGGGAAATTCGGCTATGCATGGGTGTGAACAAATTGTGTGTATTTGGTGTTTTGAGAAAAATGGACTAAATTGATAAATTGTGTAAATATGAGGCTAATTTGCAAATTACCCTAAATACGTGTTTTTGGGTTGAATTAAATGTGTTGTTAAATAAAAGGGTTAATTCTGAATATGTTTAGATCAAGAACAGAGGAAAACAGACTTAGATCGCGGGAAAGTGAAAGTAACTGAGTAGCCGCTTCTATTTCCGATAAATCAAATCCGAGGTAAGTCATTATGCAAATAAACGTATTTGTATTAAATTAAGCATATTCATATGACTGTAGTTACCAATGGATGTTTATGATATAAACTGAATATGAATTCCGAAATAAGGATCTCCTAGTGATATGTCCGAGAAGTCCTGTACGAGCATAGGAATCTGATCTGTTTTATCATGTAAGACCACGTCTGGGACGTTGGCATTGATTTAAGATTTCGTGTAAGACCACATCTGGGATGTTGGCATCGATATGAGTTTTACGTGTAAGACCACGTCTGGGACGTTGGCATCGACATGAGTTTTACGTGTAAGACCACGTCTGGGATGTTGGCATTGATACGAGGTTTACGTGTAAGACCACGTCTGGGACGTTGGCATCAATATGAGGTTTAGTGTAAGACCACGTCTGGGATGTTGGCATCGATATAAGCATTACGTATAAGACCCTGTCTGGGACAGTGGCATCTATATCTGATTAAGTGTAAGACCCTGTCTGAGACAGTGGCATCGATATCTGATTAAGTGTAAGACCCTGTCTGGGACAGTGGCATCGATATTCGATTACATGTAAGACCTTGTCTGGGACAGTGGCATCGATATCCGATTACATGTAAGACCTTGTCTGGGACGTTGGCATTGTACGACTATTCCGAGCTTTCAAAGTATCTTACTATATTCCTATCGGTTCAACGGGCAAGTCTGTGATACAAATAGCAAATTTGAGTTTTGATAAGTTAAGTGAATGAATATCCGTTACAGGTACGTTGCTTATATACTAATTGTGTGTATAAGGTAAGTATCCATGTGAGCATATTATGATGTCAAGTATATGGAATTGATAATATGATATGTAAATTCTTGACTAGATGAACTATATGCATATTTGGTATGTGGTTTGGAAATACGGAAAATTATAGCTAAGCATATGAGCTCAAGAAAGAATGAGGTGATTTTGTCATGAGAACCATATTAGTTATCTTATTAAATCGGTTATGTGTAATTCATGCTAAGTTTGTTTGTATATTGACTTACTAAGCTATAGAAAAGCTTACTCTGTGTGTGTGTTTTCTCCGTTTTATAGGTCGTTAAAGCTACTAAAGGCTCGAGACTGTCACGGATCGTCATCACACTACTAGACTCTTTTTGGGTACATTTTGGAAATGTTTATAAGCTAGATATGGCATCTATAGGCTAGGTTTTGATATAGTTGATGTAAAGACTTGGTCAAGTGATGTGGCTAATTATTGGTTCATATTTTGCTTTGATGAATGTGGTATGTATAGGCTAGTATTTGGTATTTGTTGTTATATGAATTTAGCTATGGGCTTTGGCTAAAGATAAGTTGAGAATATGCATTATGATCATGATATGTGAAGCATGTTTTGGCATGGTAGATGATTCATGAAATGGTCAAGCTTTTGAGTTAAGTAAATGAATGTATTATGCTTTTGTTATATATATGTTTTGTCTTGAAAGTTGTCATGAATGAAATGGGTATTGAATGTACAAATTGAATGGTCAATTTAATATGTTTTGGTTGTCATATATGTATGATATGAATTGGTAATTGTAGCTTATAGGTGAGACCCAAATGGGTGGCATATTGGCCTTGAAAATGGCCTATAATGTCACACGGTCGTGGCACACGGACGTGCCTTCTGCCCAGTGGCCGTGTGATATTTAACAGAATCGACCACGGCCTGAGTACACGGGCGTGCTTGGTGGCCGTGGAAGGTAAGTCAGTTTCGTCCACGGCCATGGCACACGGGCGTGCTTGGTGGCCGTGGAGCATAAGTCAGATTCGACCATGGGGAGGACACACGGGGGTGTCTAGCAGCCGTGGAGGGCAGACGGTTTCCTCCCACGGGCGTGTATCCCCTGTATTATAAAAAAGTTTTAATTTTTCCATGAGATTTTGTAAGTGTTTCAGTTTAGTCCTGACCTGATTTATAAGCATGTTTAAGGTCTCGATGACCGTATTAAGGGACACTATGCTTGAGAATGATGAATGAATGTATGAATTTTCTGTAATTGTTTCCGATCTGTCCGGTAACGCCTTTAACCCTAATTCAGCGTCGGATACGGGTTAGGGGTGTTACAAGAATACGGGGCAACGATATCAAAAACGTAAAATCATCAAAAATCGAGCTCAAAACACATACCTAATAAATCATGCAAGGGCCGAACTTAATGAAGCTTCAATGGCTGTTTCTTTTCTCTATATTTTGTGGTGGAAGATGATGATAAAAGAAATTTTATGTTTTATTTTATCTAATATAACTTATTAACTAATTTACATTATTAACATTTAATAATAACATATAATAACATATAATGGATGGTCATTTATGACCATTCCCACTATCCATGGTCTAATATAATCATAAGGACCTTTCATTTAATAATCCATAACAATTAGACACTCTTAACTTATAGCATGCTACTTTTGCATTTTACTCGATTTAGTCCTTTTATCAAATTAAACATTCAAACACTAAAATTATTTCACGAAACTTTCAAACATATATAATCACATGCTATAAACACCAAAAATAATATTAAAATAATTTTTTAACCTCAGATTTGTGGTTTCAAAAATACTGTTCCGATTTAGCTAAAATCGGGCCGTTATAAATCGGTAGCTAATCCACCATAAAACCATAATCCGAAGTTAGTTACAAACCTTGAAGTGAGCTAATCTTCTTGATTGGTTTATTGATTTTAAGTTGTTTGTTTATTTTTCTTATATTCTAGCCTTTCTTGGGTACGATCCTCAGAATACTTCCAAAGTATTTCATTGTACTAAACTATATTACAATTTGACTCGTGCACTTGCGGATACCGCTGTTCTAAATTCTTATATTTTTGGTGCTATATTTTACTATAGGCGGTCAAGTTGTTGGCACTGTTGTTGGGAATGTTTTGACAATAAATTTTGAACATAATTTTTTACAATTAATAAGATAAGTAGGAATATTATGACCTATAGATACAATATTTAATATTTTTTTAATTATTTTTTTTTCTTTTCAAGTCGTTTATGACCCGAAGCTCTAGCACTCCAATCGAACCACAGCTAGATCTAGAGCAACTGCTTAGATGCAACTGTCTAGCAATGAACATCAATCCACCCGCGGTTATAAACTTACCCTGAAAATATCCATTATTTGAGGGTCCACAAGAGTGACAAGCAAATAACTGAGAAGAAGTCCCAATGGATCAAAGGACGTTGCATGAGTACACCCTATCTACACTAGACGTGGTTCTAGGAAGCATTGAGTGGCCAATGATTGATGCAAATAATTTTGAAATAAAAATGGCTACGATCCAAATGATCCAAAACACACTTCAGTTCAAAGAAAACATAGTTGAAGACCCGAATCAGTACTTGAAGAAGTTTCTTCAACTATGCGACACCTTCAAATACAACGGGGTATCAGATAATGCCGTGCGTCTTCGATCATTTTCGTTCTCCTTATGAGACAATGCAACCGATTGGTTTGACTCATTAGAACTGGGTTCCATTATCACATGGAACGATCTAACGGAAAAAATTCTCTATAAAATTTTCTTGATTAGTCGAACCATTCAGTTGAGGCGAGAAATCACCAATTTTAAACAATTTGAAGGTGAATCCTTGTACGAGGCTTGAGAGCATTTTAAGATTATGCTAAGAAAATGCCCATATCACGGACATATCAAGTCTAGTCTAGGCGGAGCATCCAACGAATCTCTCATGTTTCATACGTAAGAACGAGCCTATAAAATTATTAATGATATGACCATGAATTCGTACATGTGGCCTAATGAAAGATTCATGTACCAATCCAGGCCACCAACGGTAAAAGCTATGAAAAAAGAGAACGATGATGATAGATTCTAATGAATCTTAGAGAAGCTTAACCATTTGGAAACGCCTGTCAAGCCGACAAGAACAAAACCACATTATGAGAACCAGCTGGAGAAAGCAAGCTACGTAATTAATAGAGTCGAGATCCCTATTCAAAAACCTATAATCCCGATTAGAGGGATACTTCAAACCTCAAGTGGGAAGGTAACCAAGGAGAAGCAAATCAAGCCCAACCTTGACAAAACCCTCATTATCAACCTCCGCCATTACAACAACGAACCATGGGTAACGACAATACTGTATGTTGTCAAAGATTCGATCGACTAGAAGGGGAGATGCAAACTATGAAGATAAATATTCGACAAGTCCAACCTATGTGTAGATGACTCGAGTCCCGAATGTATAGCCTCTACGACCAAATGATCCAATTGATGATGATGTTTCAAAAGCAAAAGGGTTAGTCTCCCCAGCAATACGAAAAACAACCCTCGAAGAGATGGGAAAGAGCACGTAAAAGCAATCACTTTGTGATTGGGAAAGGAATTGAAATCACCAAGCAAGCCCATTCATGAAGAGTAAGTGATTCTCGAAGATGTCGACGAACTCACGAAAGAGGAAGAAACCGAGCACCGTGAGCCGATCGAGGAGGCAATAGAATTTGTGCCTAAACCAGTAATCTCAACTCATAGCATAATGAAGATACCCTCAAAATTAAAAGATTTGAGTAACTTTACGATCTTAATGGAGATAGATGATCAATATTGTAGCAAAGCCCTTTGCGATTTAGGGGCTAGTATAAGTTGGATGCCCCTATCGATCTATCGGAAACTTGTGCTTAGGGAATTAAAAAAGACATCAATAATGCTACAATTAGCCGATGGATCTTTAGTGCACCCAAAAGGTGTGCTCGAGGATACATTGGTCAAGGTACGGGGATTCATAATTCCTGTCAATTTTGTAGTTCTTGATTGTGATGAAGATCAGTAAATCTCCATTCTGTTGGTAGGCCATTTCTTTCCACTTCTAAATCGACTATTGATCTAGAGCGAGACCAGCTTATTATAAAAATTGATGATGAGGTAGAAGTGTTCAAGTGTGGCCGAGACTCCCAAAGTGAGGGGTTGCTTAGGGAGGAATGTTATGTTTTATTTAATTTAATCCCTAATGACCATGATCGAAGGCATTTCTCGAGTTATGCATGTGTAGGCACTCATAAAAGGAAAGAACAAGATAAATAGTGAGACTTCAGTAGTAGAATGAATGATTGGAAGGTGTGCGATGGTCAAGATCAACAGTTGAAATCGATGGTAACGTTCAAGGCCAGTCAATTTCGGTAGCACGACATAGATTTTTAACTATCGAACTTATTTATTTTTTAAATATTGTACACTAATTTGTTTTTAATTTGTTAGATTAGGAATTAGAGTAGTTATTTTGTGTTAGAATTAGTAGGAAATAGGTTTTGGATAACAATGGAGGAGCTAAACATTAGTAGGAGGCATGTACTGGCAACCGAGGACCCTCTACAAGTACCAGAGAGACCAAATCGAAGCCATGTCGCAACATAACAATCCCATGGCGCGACACAACCCTTGCGAGCCTAAGAAAGATGAATTTTATCATTGTGTTGCACCACACAATACCTATGGCTCGACACACCTTTACATTCAATACAAATAGGGGGAAACTATTGTCGTGTTGTGCCATGCACTAACTGTGGCGCGACATGCAAGCCATTTTTGGAAAATTTCTGTTCTTAATTAGACGCGATCTTTAGAGATTTTCACCAAGTTTGGATGACAAGTAAAGACCTAGATGGCTTCTAAATATTGCCCCTAGCAGCTACTAAACCCTTCAAGCCATCATAGCTACCCAAATCAACATTTGTGACCCTTTTATTCGGGATTCCGCGAATACTCTATTTTTTCTCTATTTCAAAACCCTAAAACCATGCATAGTAACCTTTCCGATAGGGAATCCATGGAAGATAGACACACATACCTTCGGGGAAGGGAACTAAAAAATAACCTTTTTGCAACTCAACGTAAAATTCCGTTACAAGAACAAGGTTTCAAATCCATGGATGCATTGAAGAACAAAATGCATGACTTAATCTAATACCATCGATGGGAGAAGTTCTGCACAATCCCAACCAAACCGATGTGCCTCCCAATCATGCATAAATTTTACGTCGCTTTTAAGGAGGCGGATACGAATAGACCGGTGGAGGTACCATGGATGCAGTTTTCAATTTGAGGGAAGGAAATGACTATCTTGCCTCCCAAAATAGCAAAGTAATATGATATTTCACTATATTTCTTTGATTTCATACAATGAACTAACCTAATGTATTTCCCGAGAAAGAATATGAATGACATAATCAAACTCCAAATGGACGGGAAAGGTGAGGGGAAATGCCACGTAGGAATGGGCTATTAGTCGTTGCTCGAAACTAACTATGACAATGAATAAGGTAAGCGCACCTATCGTTCGGTAGTATAGCTATGGCAAGACCGAAAATATCGTATCCTTAAGGACCAATAGTACTAGTAGTTACTATATTTTTATTATCTAGCCTAAGTATTAAGGGAATTGATGTTTATCTAACTAATTACTAAACTAAGGATGCTAAGACAAAGAGAGTGAATTGGGAAAATACTTTTGGGAAAACCAGTTGATTAAGACAATACCCGAGGAAGAAACCACCTAGACTTCACTTGTTATTTAACTCTGAACCAGACGATTTATTCACTTGACTTGATCCGTAGGATTCCCTAATTTATATTAATACCTCTTTCGAGGCTACTAACGTCTAATCCTAGGTTGATTAATTGAACTATCTTTCTAATTAAAACCCCTAGTGTTGCATTAACTCGATCTATAGACTCTCATATTAGGTTTGACCCTAATCCGATAGATTTTCGTCATTCTATCTCTAGGGTTGCGATCAACTCCGCTTAACTATGCTAGATCTACTCTTAAACAGGGACTTTTGCTCTACTGTCTAAGCACATCAATACTTGAATCAATATCCTGAAATATTAAAACAAGAATTAAGAACACATAATTAAGAACAAATCAAGTATTTATCATATAGTTCAGAAAACAATAACAAGATCCATCTTAGGTTTCATTCCCCTCAGGTATTTGAGGGGTTTAGTTCATAATTATAAAAGAATACATCTTAGAAGAAAGTAAATAACATAACATAAGAAAAACCCTAAAACCCTGAAGGAAATTGAAGGGAAGATCTTCTGTCTTGAGTGTGATTCTGGCTTCTGAGATGGATCAACTGGCTTTGTTGGAGTAATTCCCTGAGTTCAGCCCTCTCTGGCTTCGCCCCTGATCAAAGACACTTTTTATGTTATACTTAGGGCGTTTATATAGGCTTCAGAATGTCTTTCTTGGCCCACAAGTATCCTATTCCGAATGAAACTGATCTTGGCTATAGCAGGGACATGCCCATGTGACACGCCCGTGGTCGACTCTCTTGGCCGTGGTCGATCCTGTTTGCCACACACGGCCGTGTGATCTGGCCATGTACGATGTTCTAGGCCGTGTCTCAGTTGTTACTCAAAACACACGGCCGTGGGTGATAGTCCAGGCCGTGTGAGTATCTAGGGTAAGCCCATTTGCTCCGTTTTCAGCTCGTTTCTCGTTCTTTTCATCCTCCGATGCTTTTCTAAGTATAAAACATGAAATTAAAGGATTAGGAGCATCAAATTCCACAATTCAAAGGATAAATCATCCAAAAAGTATGCTAAATGTGGGATTAAAATATGTATATATTACGATTTATCAAATACCCCCACACTTAAGCATTTGCTTGTCCTCAAACAAAATTCTCAACTCACAATTAAAATAGAATTTCCTCAATTCATAACCTTCATCAATAATGTTTCATCATAATTCATAGGTAATTCATACATTGATAATTTAACCAGAAGGTTTCTAAAGATTCAAACAATCAAAGTCATAGTTTTTATAGTACGAAAAATAGGTGTTTCCTCTTACCTAAATAATTACCTCTAATTCAAAATCGACAAAAATTGACATCCTCACTAAAGGTTCACTCAAATCACTCAAAGTGTTTAAGGTTCAAAAATAAGCACTTAGAAGTCAAACATGAAAAGTTAATCCCATAAGCTTGCATGAAAATCAAATCTCCACCACTGTAAAATGATATGATACACAAATCAAAATGTCTTTTATGGGTTGTAACGGGGCTTGGGTTAAAGGTGTGGATAAAAGCTGAATTAGAGGGTTAGGATCGAGATTGAATTGATAAATTACCTAATTAGAAGAGTAACTAAAGCTTAAATAATTACATCAATTGAAAACTTACTACTAATAACATGAACTTCTTCTCAAAATATAAAATTAACTGCTTAAGCTCCAATAACAAATAAGTAATAATGAATAGATTCCTAATTTTTTTTAAGAACAAATCAAGTACAGTAATAATAAGATAGAATTTAACAACTGAAATAAAGAAAATAATTAAGTAACCGATCAATTCAAATCTCGATATAAGGGTAGTCAAGAGAAATGGTGATAACAAATACAAAGTGGGTTTTGGGTTAATATTAACGGGTGAGTCAAGAAATGGTTTGTCAGTCTCAAAGGGGTTCACTAGGGGTTAATTATGAAGGTAGGCTTTTTATGGAGTAAGTGGGTTAAAACCTAGGTGCCTTTATCATCTCAGTATATCAAATCATAGGTGTGGTCTCGACATGTATAAACGAAGCAAGTTCTAGAATAACAAATCAATGTTGACACACTCATAATCAACAATAAAGTGAGCATGAAAAATATATGCTCTAAAAGGCTCAAAGTCTCACAAAAATTATGGGCTTTTGATGTCAACCTTGTAAATTTTAAACTTCAAGGTAATAATTAGATTCAGGTAGACAACCTAGCAAATTTTTAATTCTGAAAATAGACTTATCATGCTTGATTCTCTATTCTCATAGAGTTTAAATCATCACTGCATAATTAACTATGGCTTAATCCAAAACATATCAACGAAAATCATAAATCAAAAGAAATTTCATTCTAATAGTAATATGAGAACATTAACTTAAGAACAAGATATAATTCAGAAATTTGAGAATAATGCAAAAAGTTAGGCACTTTTCACGATAAAATTCACCCCCCACACTTAAGATGTACATTGCCCTCAATGTACAAATATAACAATTATAATAAGAAAAGCACAAGATAGGGAAAGAGGTGAAACTTCCTGAATTTTGGATGGAGTCAGAGAAAAAAATTGGGGAAATTTGGGCCGAGTTGAAGGAAGACATTCCTGTGGCGGCGGTGTCTATGGTCGTGGTGGTGGGGTGATTCCCAAGCATGACTTTTAGAACCTAAAACCAAGAAACTAAAATAAAATAGATTAAATTAAGCACAAGAGAGATAAAGAGAAGGAAAAAAAAGGAGAAGAGAAAAGACATAGGTAAAATAAATGGACTCAAATGTCCTTTGCTTGTTGAGTAAATGAAGCGGCCGGCATGAACTTATGTGGATCGGTCTCGCACGGGGAGACTAAAATAGGGTCCTTTCGCTTCTTCGGCATGGGAATGGTGGTGAGGATGGTGAAAGAAAAGGAATGAGGGGAAGTGGAACGGAAAATAAAGGGAGAGGATAGTGAGAAGAGAAAGGGGTGTGGTGGCTGGGGGTTGGTTGAAGAAGAATTTGGGGAGAAAGTGAGAAGAAGGTGGGTCTTATATAAGAATCAAGGACCTGATTGCTACCCATGCCCGTGTACTGTGGGAGTGTTCGGTCACACGGCCGTATCGCACGGCCGTATGGTGGCTCATTCATTTCTCCCACGCCTGTGTAGAGGTTTCAACGCCCATGTCTCTTTCTCGGTGTCGGCCACGGGCTCAAAGCACAGGCGTGTCTCATACCCGTGTGACTTCATCAGTGTCGGCCACGGCCATATCGCACGGCCGTGGCAATTTATAGCCGTCCGTGATTTGGGGATTTTTGGACCTTGGCTCGTACGACCTCTGCCATGCCAGTGTGTAAATCCGTGATGCCCACACGGCCACGGCCACGCCCGTGTGCAAGGCCGTGTGGTACAGAAACCTATGTTTTATTTAACTTGGTTAGTTTTTAGTTAGGTGCTAAAAATCAAAGATATGAAAATTAAAGGGGTTAGTGCTCGGGTTGCCTCCCGAGAAGCGCTTGTTTAAAGTCCTAAGCTAGACTTACCTTTCATAATCATGGTGGTTTGAAGAGTTGGAGCTCCTCATTTTTGCTATCAATTCGGTTATTGATATATAGTTTAAGTCGAGTGGTGTTTACCTTAAAAGTGCCGAATTCAGAATGAGTCACCTCGACCGTTCCATATGGGAAGACATTGAGTACCTTAAAAGGGATTTCTTTGTTTGTTTTAATGTCTGAAATGGCAATTCGAGGGTCTTTCTCATCCAACAATACCTGCTCCCCTATTTTGAAGTGATTTGTTGTTCCTATAAGCTCGTTTGGGGGTTCCCTCAGTTTTGCTTTGTGTGTTCCTAGTTTTTCCTTGAAATGTGTCTTCCACTCATCTAGTTCCTCGACCTGAAGCCTTCGTTCCTCATGAATCACTTCCTTGTTTGTATGAGATCTAGGATCTGGCTCAGATGTGTACTTCTGGGGTGCTTCCTGAAAAGAAGGTTGAACCAATTGGTTATCAATAGAATTTATGTCCTTACCTTTTTCACTTGACGTCCTAGCCGAGTCAAGAGCCTGCAAAGTGATCGTTTCGTCACCTACACAAAATGTGAGTTCTTCTGTACCAACATCAATTTTAGTTTTGGCAGTTGCTAAAAAGGGTCTTCCTAGGACTAAAGGAATATTATTGTCCTCATCTATGTCTAAAACGACAAAGTCTACTGGGAATATAAATTTATCAACTTGTACTAGCACATCTTCGATTATACCCCTAGGAACTCTAATGGTTTTATCAGCTAATTGAATGCTCATCCTAGTTTGTTTGGGTTTCCCTAGACCTAGTTGTTTAAAAATTTTGTAAGCCATAACGTTAATGCTTGCCCTTAGATCTGCTAAAGCATTATCAATAGATAAACTACCAATTAAACAAGGAATCGTAAAACTCCCTGGATCTTTTAATTTCCGTCATAGTTTGTTTTGTAAGAATTGCTGAGCACACTGCGTTTAGCTCCACATACGACGCCTCGTCTAACCTCCGTTTGTTTGTCAAAAGATCTTTTAAAAATCTCTTTGAATCTGGCATCTGCGAGAGAGCTTCAAGAAACGGTAAGTTAATATGTAATTTCTTTAAAAGTTTAAGTAATTTACCAAGTTGTTCTTCTGTGTGATCTTTCTTCATTGTACTGGGATATGGCACTCGAGGTGTATACTCTGTAATGACAGGTTTCTGTGTATCGTGGCTTACCTCAACCTTACCTTTATTTACCACGGGTTCTTGCCTTGGCTTAGATTTGGATTCTACTAACCCTTGACTATCGTGATCAGCAATGGCATGAATTTGCTCCTTTGGGTTAGTCTCAGTGTTGCTTGGCAAGCAACCTTGCGGCCGTTCTGTGATTAGCTTAGCTAGCTGACCTAACTGGTTCTCGATCCCTTGAATTGATGCCTGCTGATTTTTGAGCATTGTCTCGTTGTTTTGAAAATGGGTTTCTGACACCGCGATAAATTTTGTTAGCATCTCCTCAAGGTTCGGCTTCCTCTCTTATTGGTAGGGTTGCTGTTGAAAGCCTGGAGGGGGTTGTTGTCTTTGATTTCCTTGGCCTCCCCATGAAAAATTTGGATGGTTCCTTCACCCTGGATTATAAGTGTTACTATAAGGGTTATTTTGAGGTCTATAATTGTTACCCATATAGTTCATCTGTTCATTTTCTATGCCAGGGTTGTAGGGTGGGTATTCTATATTGTTCGGCCCTTCTCCATTTGTATCGCACTGCATCACTGGATGTACCTGCGAAGAACCATATAAACCATCAATTTTCTTATTTAAAAGTTCTACCTGATTTGATAGCATGGATACTGCGTCGAGGTTGAAAACACTGGCAGCTTTTGTCGGCTTTGTCCTCATAACTTGCCATTGATAGTTATTCAGTGACATCTCTTCAATGAATTCGTAAGCAGCCTCAGGTGTTTTATGGTTTAGTGTTCCACCGGCGGCTGCATCAATCAACTGCCTAGTCGAGGGGTTCACACCGTTGTAGAAGGTTTGAACCTGTAGCCATAATGGTAACCCATGATGAGGGCACCTTCTCAGTAGATCCTTGTATCTCTCCCATGCATCGTAAAGTGTCTCTAAATCCATCTGCACAAAAGAAGAGATATCATTCCTCAACTTACCAGTTTTAGATGGCGGAAAGTATTTTAACAAAAATTTTTCGGTCATTTGTTCCCATGTAGTTATTGATCCTCGTGGAAGAGAATTCAACCACTATTTGGCTTTATTCCTTAAAGAAAAGGGAAATAACCGTAGGTGAATGGCATCATCAGAAACGCCATTAATCTTAAACGTATCGCATAACTCCAAAAAGTTCGCTAAGTGTGTGTTAGGATCCTCGTCCTGCAAACCATCAAACTGAACAAACTGTTGTATCATATTTATAGTGTTAGGTTTCAGTTCAAAATTATTTACAGCGACAGTAGGTCTAACAATACTTGATTCAGTTCCTGTGAAATTAGGTTTAGCATAATCATACATAGTTCGAGGAGGAGGATTTTCGGCAACCACCGAAGGAAGTGGATTATTCTGGGGATCAACCATCTCTTCCGTGTTATTAGTATCGTCCTCTTGCTCTTCTTGTGTGTATTGTAGGCTTCGCCTAATTTCTCTCCGGTTTCTGCGAACGGTTCCTTCTATATCACTATCGTAAAGTAGAGGTCCTGACGGGTTTCTTCTAGTCATAAACTAGAATACCTGCCAGAAGCAAGGAAAAAGACAAATTAGCAAAGTAGAAATAAAATAAAAATTAATTGCAAAAATAAAAATGGCTAAAGTAATAAAAATCAAGTGTTCCTAATATCTTAGTCCCCGGCAACGATGCCAAAAACTTGGTCGTTGCTCGAAACTAACAATGAAAACGAATAAGGCAAGCGTACCTATCGTTAGGTAGTATAGCTATGGCAAGACCGGAAATATCGTATCCTCAAGGACCAAGAGTACTAGTAGTTACTATCTTTTTATTATCTAGCATAAGTATTAAGGGAATTGATGTTTATCTAACTAATTACTAAACTAAGGATGCTAAGACAAAGAGAGTGAATTGGGAAAATACTTTTTGGAAAACTAGTTGATTAAGAAAATACCCGAGGAAGAGTCTACCTAGACTTCACTTGTTATTTAACTCTGAACCAGACGATTTATTCACTTGACTTAATCCGTAGGATTCCCTAATTTATATTAATACCTCTTTCGAGGCTACTAACGTCTAACCCTAGGTTAATTAATTGAAATCTCTTTCTAATTAAAACCCCTAGTGTTGCATTAACTAGATCTATGGACTCCCATATTAGGTTTGACCCTAATCCGGCAGGTTTTGTCATCCTATCTCTAGGGTTGCGATCAACTCCACTTAACTATGCTAGATCTACTCTTAAACAGGGACTTTTGCTCCACTGTCTAAGCACATCAATACTTGAATCAATATCCTAAAGTATTAAAACAAGAATTAAGAACACATAATTAAGAACAAATCAAGTATTTATCATATAGTTCAGAAAAAAATAACAAGATCCATCTTAGGTTTCATCCCCCTCAGGTATTTGAGGGGTTTAGTTCATAATTATAAAAGAATACATCTCAGAAGACAGTAAATAACAAAACATAAGAAAAACCCTAAAACCCCCTGAAGGAAATTGAAGGGAAGATCTTCCGTCTTGAGTGTGATTCCGGCTCGAGATGGATCAAGCGGCTTTCTTGGAGTAATTCACGAGTTTAGCCCTCTCTCAAAGCCGCCACGATCAAAGACACTTTTTAGGTTATACTTAGGGCGTTTATATAGGCTTCAAAATGTCTTTCTTGGCCCACAAGTATCCTATTCCGAATGAAACTCATCTTGGCTATAGCAGGGACACGCCCGTGTGACACGCTCGTGGTCGACTCTCTTGGCCGTGGTCGATCCTGTTTGCCACACACGGCCGTGTGATCTGGCCGTGTACGATGTTCTAGGCCGTGTCTCGGTTGTTACTCAAAACACACGGCCGTGGGTGATAGTCCAGTCCGTGTGAGTCTCTAAGGTAAGCCCATTTGCTCCGTTTTCAGCCCGTTTCTCGTTCTTTTCATCCTCCGATGCTTTCGTAAGTATAAAACATGAAATTAAAGGATTAGGAGCATCAAATTCCACAATTCAAAGGATAAATCATCCAAAAAGTATGCTAAATGTGGGATTAAAATATGTATATATTACGGTTTATCAGCTATCCCATAACATTCTCTCAGGCGAAGTTAACTCCAACGACACAGATGTGGTTGAAATTCATCAGTACTCAAATTTGCCCAGTGATGGACAAGTCCAATCTCAATACATTCTAGGAAACTTTGTTGTATGCAATTTTAACAAAAGGAATGGATTTGTGTAGGAACGTGGATATATTGAAGCATGCTCCAAAGTGCACAGAAGAACGATGTGGATTACTATTCCCGCACTTAGTAACATCCATATGCCGACAAGCGAAGGTGCCTATTAGACGATCGAGTCGTGTCTTACAACCAAGCAAGTTTCCGATCTTGGAACTGAGTGTAGAGTACCTTATAGAGAATTGGAAATGGACTAGAGCAATAAAGACCAAACCACATCAAGGTGGGAATGTGTTACCCAATTCAGAATGGATTATTGATGGATGCAAGAAGCCGAATCAATATTTGAAGACTATGCAAGGAAAAACGAGTTACAGTTGCCACAATTCCCAATAGCTAAGTATGAGGTAATGATCGAATCGAGCAAAGTGAAGAAAGAGAGAGAATTAGAGGAAGAGGAAGACCCCAAAGAAGATCCGAAGGAAGATCCGGAAGGCAAACCAAGTAAAACGGACAAGGTGTTGGGTCCTGGTTCCGACTAATTTTAGACAATTCCAATTAAATTTCATTTTTTATGGACCTAATATTTTTATTTTATTCGGAATGTTTTAGTTTTAGTTTTTAATATTTAAGTATTTAAGACTTTAATATTATATATAGTGTGTTTAGTTTTTCTTAGCAGGAACCCCAATTTTTTTACGGCACAACAATATAGAGTCAAAACCGAGAAGGGGGAGTAGTCCCACCAATTGTATGGCACGAATCAAGAAAATCGAGTAATCTCTCTCATTTACATATTTTATTGCACATTAGGGATAATGTGCCGAATAAAGTGTGGGGGTGACTTAGGAAAAATTTAAAAATTTCCTTTTCTTTTTTTTTAAATAGTTTTAAATTTTTAATTTTTCTTTGCATGTTTTCTATGTGCTTGAGCTTGTAGAAATACAAGTGATTGATCAGGAGTATATACTTAGGTTGTTTGTTTAAATTGTAAATCTAGCTTGAAATTAAATAATTTAGGTTGTTTATATTTAGACTAATTATTTCAGTTTATCAGACTGTAAATAGGAAAAATATATTAAATACACCAAGTGATAAAGGTAGATACAAATAGGTAATTATATTTGTAGAAGTATAGGATGTTCGAAATAAAAAAGAAAATACTCGGTAAAATCCATGGTTATTGAAACAATGCAGTATGACTAGTATAACCCTTATAAAAAGTGCCCGAGAAAAATCTCGATCGTGTTGGCACAAATAAATAAATAAAATCATAAGGGATTATACAGTGAAATATTAGTGCATTAGAGTTCAAAGCATGGACAAAAACCGAGTAGGGAAAAAATATTCGAACCAACTATACCTTGCAAAAATAAATACTATATTCGTATATACACTTTAATAGAGCTATATATTCAATTTTCTTGTTTACTTTGTAATTTATTGAACTAATTTGTTTATGTGTAAAAAACTTTGAATTCTTTAAATTTCTAGCTAGGGTTATATATTTAGGAAAGTCTTCCTAGTGTCAGTGCTCTGATCCAATCTCGTGTATCAAGCCGGCTCATGTACATTTTATTTTCTTTGCATGTTTATTTCCTATATTCAGTTTCAGTTATTTTTGGGTTTTTTTTTTGTTTAGTTTGCTTGAGGACAAGCAAAGACTTAAACGTGGGGGTATTTGACCTGCCATTAAAGGTAGTAGTCAATTCGGGTCAATTGCACACTTAAGGAGTTTCTTCTATAAGCAATTTAGTATTTTAATTTATGTTTTCGATATTTAGGCCTTAGGATTAACTATTAATAAAATAAGTTTTTTTAACACATTTTATAAGTGCTGTGACCTAATAGGCCGACATGGGCCTCAGGTAGTACTAATATGCTTAATTGAGTGTATCGAATAAAGATATAAGGACCCAATTGACGTAGAAGAAATGGACGAGTGATGCACAAGCTTCCCCCGACGTCAAGGCACAAAACGAATGACTAAGGTAGAAAATGTGTGTCGTGTTGCGCCATAAACTTGGTGTGGTGCGGCACAGGTCAATGTGCTACCCAAGTTTATCAAGGTTATTTTCATTCACGCAATCAAACTTATATGAGGACTTAGGACGTGCTGAAGACCTAATTTAGGCTCCCAACACTTCTATAAATAATACATTAGGGGTTTGATATAATTAAGTCATCCTAGACGCCTTCAAAAACCCTAATAATTTAGTAGTAGAATTAAATTATTTTTCTTTCATCTTTTCATAACTTTTTTGGTTTTCCTCTTGAAATCAGTTTTGATTCAAGAGCTTATTTATTTAATTGAAGTATTGCAGTTTACTTGTTCTTGCATTCGATTTAATTCTTTAATCCATTTAATCCAATCAATCGATTTGCTATTTCGTTCCTTATTAGATATTCAATCCACAATTATTCAAATATATTTTCTCTTTCGAATCGATCGTGCCCTTCACATAATTAATTCAATTGGAGTTGAGATTATGAATAACATGATTGGCTAAATCCCTTAAGGGAGATTAATGAGTGGATGAGGATTTGATTAACGGAGGATTTAGGGTTTCTTAAGAGGGGTTAGTTGGTATGAATTATATATGCTTAAACTACTAGGATTTAAAACCCTAGGAAGTTATCATAGGCTAGACGAGGTCGGGAGATAAGTAGAACCGAGTAAATCGTAATTTATCATTGTTGAGAAAGTGAGGCCGGGAGATAAGAGAGTATCAACCAATTGAGTAGTTAGTTAGAGGTCGGGAGGTAGTAATTGGTTAATCGATAGCTAATCCACCCTAAAACCTGAATCCGTAGTTAGTTACCAACCCTGAAGCAAGTTAATCTTCCAGATTAGTTTATTGATTTTAAGTCGTTTGGTTATTTTTCTTATATATTTATTTTTATCTCATTAAGATATTTTATGGTTTATTGTAATATAGGGATTAATTAGTACTATTTAGACTTATTATTGTAAAAGTGTTTTCATAATTTATTCCAGTCTCCCTTGGAAACGATCTTCTAAATACTTCCAAAGTATTTAATTGTACTGAACTATATTACAGTTTGATCCATGCACTTGCGGACACTGCCATTCTAAATTCTTATATTTTTTGTGTTATATTTTACTATAAACAATAAGTCATTTATAGGCGATCACTGAGTCAAATTGTTCCATATATGCCAGGCAAGAAAACCAAAGAGGCAAGACCAATTTACCTCTCCCGCGGTCTGCCTCGAAGGATTCTGAATATTTGAAGCTAACCACTTATGGAGATCATCCGAAAAGAAATTACTACTCTGACATACCAAAATAACCTGCAGCCATACTTCTCTCGCTGTGGGACAATTTGTAATCATTTGCAAAATATCCTCTGATTAATGTCCGCAAAACAAACAAGAGCTATAATGTCCAATCCCTCGCCTCACTTGGTCCACATTAGTGAGTAATCATTGTTTAAGGAGAAGCCATATAAAGATGCAAACTTTTTAAGAGCCTTGAAACTTCCAAGCGATTTTCTAAGTCGCATCTCTTAGATTCCAAGATCTATCTTGAAACATCCAATACGCACTTTTAATGGAAAAGAAACTCGTTGAGGTATGAAGCCAGGCAATCCTATTAGGTCCAGCTGAAGGATGAGGAGAGGGAATGCCAACAATTCGCCTTTCAAAAACATGAAATAAATCAAGATTCCAAGAGCCATCTTCTGTCACCATTTCATTAAGTAAACAATCTGAGACAAGATTAGCATGAGGGGGAATTCATTGGATCAATGACCCTACATTTGAAACCCAAGGGTCTTTCCAACATCGAATATTATTTCCATTTACCACTGACCAGACTAAATTATCCCGAAGTAGGGGCTAGACCTTAGAAAGAGCCTTCCAAAGAAACGAACATCGAGCTCGTAAAATATTTTCATCTATATCTTCTTTCATACCATACTTCGAGCGTAAGACACGAACCCATAAGGCATTGGACTTTGAGGCTATATTATAGCCAAGTTTCAACAGAATAGATGTGTTTTGATCCCTCAACTGCCTAACACGAAGACCACCACAAGAGCAGGGTTGAAAAATAGATTCCCAACTGACTAAAGCTATCTTCCTTCTACCATTCGAGGAATCCCAAATAAGCTTTCAAACATATATTCTATATCCTCATAGAATCCTTTAGGGATTATCATGGACTGCATGCAATAATTGGGTATAGTCAAAAGGACTGATTGCACTATAGTAGCTCTATTGACTAAAGAAAATTGCCTGGCATCCCAACTTTCTAGCTTGCTGTAGACCTTCCCCCCCCACAAATCACAAGGTGTTGTTAGTGACCTTTTCACGAAAAAGAGGCACTCCCAGGTAAGTCCTAAAATTCTGCACTCTTTGAAATCTGAGAAGACCATTGATCAAATCTCCTAAAGCATCATCAACACTACTGGAGAAGAAAATATTAGTCTTCAAAGTATTTACTTGATGGCTATAAAAAGTGTAGAAGGCCAATTTCGCCCGGGCCCGTCAGAATCAAACCAAATTCAATAAATAAATAATAAAAACATAAAATAGGTCCAAATTATCAAAAGTCCATCAGGTTTTTTTACAACAGCCCAAATTACATTTAACCCGAGCCCATTACTAAACCCAATTAACTAACCCAAAAACAGACCCAAAATACCAAACCCTAGCCCATAACAGATAAAAAAAACAAAACCCTAGATAGCCTATCAGCGCCGCAAGCAACCTCCCACGCACGCGCGCGCCAACGCCGTATACCTCCAGCGCCGCAACAGCTCCGTACCGCCACGTCCGCCTCCGTACCATGGCTATACCTGCGAAAAAAGACAAACCACGACAATGAATAGCAGTAGAGAAAATAAAAAAGAAAAACAGTTGTAATTTTCATTTTTGTTTTGATTTTTATTTCCGATTTCAGCTTTAAAAGGCCGAAACAAACCATTGTATTTTTTTACGAATCAATACGTAAGAAATACAAACAATCAAAAGCAAAAAAAGATTGAAAGGTGATCTTTTAAAAATCCTTTTGCTTTCGTGTTTTCTTTTCTTTCTCTTTGCGCATATTTTTTTTGTGTGTGTTCATATGTAAATTAAAAAGAAAGGTTTTACCTTTGTAAGACGAACAGACGGTCTGGCTTTCTTCGTTGAAATCGAAGTAAAGGCGGCCGTCGAAATTGGAAATATTGAAATATTCAAGTCTGGTTTTAAAGGGACCATTCAAATGGCCTGAGTCTGCCACTAATCGGCCGGTTACCATGGCGCTTTAGTGGTTGGATGTTCTTTTAGGTGCGGCTGAGAGAGAAAGGGTTAAATTTCAGCTGAGAGATTAGAACATGGGGGATTAGGGTTTCGTCTTAGGAAAATTAGTAGATGGCTTAATTTTGTTTTTAAAGGGTTGGTGTCCATTAAGAAAACGACGCCGTTTAGGCTCATTTTAATAGCCTTAAAACGACGCCGTATGGAGTGACCCAGTCCAACCCGATCCAACATCCACAGGATCCGCGCGTTTTCGCGGTGATGGATTATTTGCGCAATCGATCCTTTTTTTTTTACGCCTTTATTTGATTAGATCCTAGGAATATTTCCTTTGTTTCTTTAATTAGTCTCAGTAATTTACATGCCTTTTAATTTAGTCTAGCCTATACGCTGCGTTTAATAACTCGGGCAAATTGCGCTTTTAATCCTCCTTGGTTTACGCGCATTGTGTTTTAGTCTTTAATTTCGTTCCAACGTGTTTTATATTTCTTAAATTCCCCTTTTAGTTCATATTTATTTCAATTGAGTCTCTTTATTTTAATTTTTGTAATTCTTTTATTATTTTTACTTTATTTGTTGTTCATTTCTTTTTGAAATTGTTTTAATATATCATTTTAAATTATTTCATCTATTCTTATATTTTCATTTGTAAAATATATTTTTAAATTGATTCATTTAGATTTTATTCACGGATTTTTATACATCTTTTGATTCAAGATTTACATGATACTTATTTTAATACATTGTTAATTCCTCATTATTTCATGTACATATGTTATAAAATCCATTCATATTTTCATATTTTCTATTTAATCCTTTAAAAATCTTTTTGTATTAAAAACTTCGTTTAAAATCACTTTTGTTTATTTCAAATGTTTACATATATTATACTTGTATGTATTTTATCTTCCGTTTTATATATTATTGTTTTTAGACCAATGTATTTTATTTTAAATTATTTTGTCTATCATTAATTTTATGTTCGGTGATTATTGCTATTATGTGTATTGTAATTCCCATTTTATATTTATTTGTCATTTGCGATTCAATAGTGTAGCATTTCACTTGTAAATAATTATTCTGCATTGTATGTTATTATTCTATCGCATTTTATTCGCTTAAAAAGTCATGTTTTAACACCGTTCAAGTTTTAAAATCATCTTATTCAAAAATTTTCCCAAATAAGGCAATATTTTGTGTTTGGAAATTCGAGAAATCGTGCCCTATCGTACTGGGTTTCTATTTTCTGTTTGACCAAATAACCAAATACCCTTTTAAAATTTTGTCCATGTTTTCAAAAAACAAGGCAATGTTTCGTGATAAACCGTAAAAGTAACATATTTTAATCCCACATTTAGTATGCTTTTGGATGAATTATCCCTTATTTTATGTAATTTGGTGCTCTTAATCCTTTCTTTTCATGTTATATACTCAGGAAAGCACCAGGGGATGAAAAAAATGCAAAACGGGCTTAAAACAGAACAAATGGGCCAAAGCATCAAATCGACACGGCCTAGACCAAAGATCACACGGCCGTGCCGCCTTAAAGATCTCAAACACAGCCTGGACCACGATTTACACGGTCGTGCCTCATTAATGAAGTCCACACGGCCTGGCCATGATTCACACGGGCGTGTGACATAGGCGTGTCCCTGCCGCGGCCAAGAGGAGTTTCACTCGGATTTGGATGCTTGGAGGAAAAGAAACACACTCCAAAGTCTAATTAAACCCCCAAATAGGAATTGCACTCAAATTAGGATACTTGGAGGCCAAGTAACATATCTCAAAACCTATATAAACACCCTAGGGGGCAACTTAATCAGGGAGTTTGGCAGAAGCCTTCTGCCAGGGCTTTTGTTGAAGGGAGTCGACGGTCGGTCAGCTAGGCCAAGGAGCCGAGCCGAAAAGGTTAGATTTGTGGGAAACTCTCAAGGGATAGCCAGTTGGTCCATCTCAAGAAGCCGGAATTCTACTCAAGATGGAGGATCTCCTCTTCAATTCCTTCAGGGGGTTTTGGGGATTTCTTATGTTTTGTTTTATCTTTTCTTTTGAGATGTTTTCTTTTATTGTTATGAACTAAACCCTTCAGATACCTGAAGGGGGATGAAACCTAGATGAATCTTGTTATTGTTTTCTGAACTATATGATAAATACTTGATTTGTTCTTAATTATGTGTGCTTAATTCTTGTGTTGATATTTCGCAGATATTAATTCAAGTTGAATGTGCTTAGGAGGTGGAGCGAAAGTCCCTGCTTAAGAGTAGATCTAGCATAATTAAGCAGTGTTGATCGCGCGCCTAGAGATAGGGTGACGAGATTTTTTCAGATTAGGGTGAAACCTAATATGGGAGTCCATAGATCGATTTACTGCTATTCTAGGGGGGTTATTAATGGGAAAGAGATTTCAATTAATTAACCTAGGGTTAGACGTTATTCGCCTCGAGAGAGGGTTTAATATACGTTAGGGAGTCCTACGGATCAAGTCAAGTGAATAAATCGTCTGGTTCAGTGTTAGATAACAAGTGAAGTCTAGGTGGATTCTTCCTAAGGGTATCGTCTTAATCAACTGAGTTTTTCCCAAGTATTTCCCCAATTCATTCTTTTTGTCTTTGTGTCTTTAGCTTAATAATTAGTTAATTTAGATATTTTAGGCCAAATAATAGAAAGAAAGTTAGTATTAGTACTTTTAGTTCCTTTGGGTTCGACAATCTGGTCTTTCCTAAGCTATACTACTGTTCGATAGGTGCACTTGCCTCAATCGTTGTCATAGTTAGTTTCCAGGTTCGATCATTATCTTTATAAATTTTAAAACTCTGACTTCACAGCGATCAAGTTTTTTGGCGCCGTTGCCGGGGAACTAAAATATTAAGAAAGCTCTATTTTTATTACTTTAGCCATTTTTTATTGCAATTTATTTTCATTATTATTATTATTATTATTATTTTTACTTTGCTAATTTTTCCTCCATTTGCTTTTGGCAGATAATTTTAGTTTTTAGAGAAGATGTCATTGAATAACTATTAGTGGCAAGTTACAAAGATAAGGCCAGCCAAAGCAGCCAGTGTCTTCAACCTCGACGTACACCCAATAATGCAATATGAATCAAATCTAGGAGACGTGGCGAATCCTGAGTACCCACCCTACGGATATGGCATGGAGAACGAACAAGTCCACTACATGGGTAAATATTCTAGACCTCAAAATGATTTTTATGATATCACTTATAATGCAGGTTGGAGGTACAATCCAATTTCTCGTGGGATGATCAAAGTAGCCAAAGATCGGAACTTCCTCCAAACTTTCAACAACCATCTCACCAAAAGGAAGAGGAGTCGAACCTTGAAGAGATGCTGACAAAATTCATGACAGCTACAGATAACCGTCTCCAAAAAACTGAGACAACACTTAATGACCAACAAGCATCAATCAAAGGGATCAAGAACCAAGTTGGGGAACTTCATGAGTCGGTTGGGGAACTTACTAAGTCGGTTATACAACTTGCTAAGTCGATCTGAGAACTACCACAAGGAAGCTTGCCAAGCACATCGAAACTAACCCGAGTGAGCAAAATCATGCCATTTACAATAGTGAAGGGTTAGACGAACCAAACCCAAGGGAAGAACCTGTGGTAAGTGAAGGTAATGCTAAAGTGTGCCATGATATACCAAAACCGGCAATTACAGAGTGCCAACCTCGTGTGCCATATCCCGATTCAATAAAGAAAGACCACACAGAGGAAGAATTCGGTGAACTCACACTTCGTGTAGACGACGAAACAATCACTCTTCAAGCTCTTGACTCAGCCAGGACATCGAGTAATAATGGTACGAACGTTAATTCTATTGATAACCATTTCGTTCAACCTTCTTTACAGGAATCATCACAAAATCACCTAGCTGAGCTAGATCTTAGACCTTGTACCCATAAAGAAATAATTCATGAAGAACTAAGGCTTCAGGTCGATGAACTAGACGAGTGGAAAACACACTTTAAAGAGAAACTAGGAATACACAAAGTGAAACCGAAAGAAACCCCAGACGAGCTGATAGGAACAACAAATCACTTCAAAATAGGGGATCATGTATTATTGAATAAGTAAAACCCTCTAATCACCAATTCATACCTTAAGACAAACGAAGAAATCACTTTTGAGGTACTTAATGTCTTCCTATACGGCACAGTCGAGGTAAGCAATCCTAAATTCAACACTTTTGAGGTAAACACTACTCGACTTAAACTGTATATCCATAACCGAATTGATCGCATGCGAAAGGATTTTCACCTCCTCAAACCACCTTGACCATACGAATGAGAGGTAAAGTCTAGCTTAAGACTATAAACGAGCACTTCTTGGGATGCAACCCGAGCACTAACCCCATTAATTTTTGCATTTTTAATTCTTCTTTCACTTTTTCCTTTTTAGCACCTAACTATAAACTAACCAAAGTGCAGATTTCCAGACCACACGGCCTTACACACGGCCATGGCCGTGGCCGTGTGGCCACCAAAGGAAGGTACAAGGGCGGGGACAACCACCAGATCCATAATCTCTATTTAGACCCCCCTTCTTCTTCTTTTTTCTTTTTCAGTTGTCTTTCTTCTTTCATTTTCCATTATTTACTTTTATTTTTATTTTTATTTTCTTCATTATTATCTTCTTATTCTTCATACCATTTAGATTTAGCTTAGGATACAATAAAACCGATCTGTTGTTTGAGGATTCAAATTCAAAGCGGTTCGAGACGCTTCCCCACGTTCACCTCAAATTCCTATCCAGTTTCTTTTCATTAACTTCATCCGAAATTCAGGAAGTTCCACTTCTCTCCCTATCTTATGATTTTATGATTATTTTGATATTATCTATCTTTTTACATTGAGGACAATGTACATCTTAAGTGTAGGGGGTTAACTATAGCATTATTTGAAAATCCCTGAATTATATCTTGTTTCTAAAGTAAGTTTCTCATATTATGATTAGAATGAAATTTCCTTTGATATATGATTTTTATTGATATGTTTTAGATTAATTCATTGATAATTGTGCATTGATAATTAAATTCTAAGAATACTAGAGAATCAGGCATGATAAGTCTATTTTTCAAGAATTAAAATTTTTTTAGGATGTCTACCTGAATTTAAATATTACTTTGAAGTTTGAAATTTATGAGGTTGACATCAAAACACCCATAATTTTTGTGAGATTTTGAGCCTTATAGAGCATAAATTCTTTTTCTTGCTCACTTTATTGATTATGAGTATGTCAACATTGATCTGTTATTCTAGAACTTGCATCGATTATACATGTCGAGACCACACTTTTTGATTTGATATACAGAGATGATAAAGACACCTAGGATTTAACCCACTTACTCCACTAAAAACCCACCTTCATAATTAACCCCTAGTGAACCCCGTTTAATCCTAACAACCCATTTATTGACTCACCCACTAATATTAACCCCAAACCCTTTTTTATTTGTTATCACCATTCTTAACTACCCTTATATCGAGATTTGATTTGATTAGTTGCCTAATTATGATTTTTATTTCAGTAACTTATCCTTTATTATGTATTTATTATGATGTAAAAAAAACGAAGTATATTCATTATTGGTCATGTGATTAAATGAGCTTACACATTTAAATTCCAAATATTGAAGAAAAAGCTCGTAGTATTAGAATTATTAATTTTCAATTAATGTAATTACTTATTATTCAGTTCATTGTTTCTAGTTAGGTAATTTGTCAATTCAGTCTCGATTCTAACCCTCTAATTCAGCCTTATTCCACACCTTTAACCCAAGCCCCGTTACAACCCTTTCAAAGACCTTTTGATTTGTGTTTCATCTCATATTTTAGTGGTGGAGATTTGATTCTCATGCAAGCCTATGGGATTAACTCTTCATGTTTGACTTTTGAGTGCCTAATTTTGAACCTTAAACACTTTGAGTGATTTGAGTGAATCTTTAAGTGATGATGTCAATCCTTGTCGATTTTAAATCAGAGGTAATTGTTTAGATGAAGGGAAACACCTATGTTTTGTGCTACAAATGTATGACTTAGACTGTTTGAATCTTTAGGACTCTTTGAGTTGAATTATCCATGTATACATTATCTCTGATTTATGATGAAACACTATTAATGACTATTATGAATTGAGGGACGTTCGTTTTAATTATGAGTTGAGAATTTTGCTTGAGGACAAGCAAAAGCTTAAGTGTGGGGGTATTTGATAAACCGTAAAAGTAACATATTTTAATCCCACATTTAGTATGCTTTTGGATGAATTATCCCTTATCTTATGTAATTTGGTGCTCTTAATCCTTTCTTTTCATGTTATATACTCAGGAAAGCACCAGAGGATGAAAACAACGCAAAACGGGCTTAAAACGGGACAAATGGGCCAAAGCATGAAATCGACATGGCCTGGACCAAAGATCACACGGCCGTGCCTCCTTAAAGATCTCAAACACGGCCTGGACCACGATTTACACAGTCGTGCCACATTATTGAAGTCCACACGGCCTGGCCACGATTCACACGGGCGTGTGACATGGGCGTGTCCCTGCCGGGGCCAAGAGGAGTTTCACTCAGATTTGGATGCTTGGAGGCAAAGAAACACACTCCAAAGTCTAATTAAACCCCCAAATAGGAATTGCACTCAAATTAGGATACTTGGAGGCCAAGTAACACATCTCAAAACCTATATAAACACCCTAGGAGGTAACTTAATCAGGGATTTCGGCAGAAGCCTTCTGCCAGGGCTTTTGTCGAAGGGAGTCGAAGGGAGTCGACGGGCGGTCAACTAGGCCAAGGAGTCGAGCCGAAAAGGTCAGATTTGTGGGAAACTCTCAAGGGGTAGCCAGTTGGTCTATCTCAAGAAGCCGAAATTCTACTCAAGACGGAGGATCTCCTCTTCAATTCCTTCAGGGGTTTTTAGGGATTTCTTATGTTTTGTTTTATCTTTTCTTTTGAGATGTTTTCTTTTATTGTTATGAACTAAACCCTTCAGATACCTGAAGAGGGATGAAACCTAGATGAATCTTGTTATTGTTTTCTGAACTATATGATAAATACTTGATTTGTTCTTAATTATGTGTGCTTAATTCTTGTGTTGATATTTCGCGGATATTTAATTCAAGTTGAATGTGCTTAGGTGGTGGAGCAAAAGTCCCTGTTTAAGAGTAGATCTAGCATAATTAAGCAGAGTTGATCGCGCGCCTAGAGATAAGGTGACTAGATTTTGCCGGATTAGGGTGAAACCTAATATGGGAGTCCATAGATCGATTTACTGCTATTCCAGGGGGTTATTAATGGGAAAGAGATTTCAATTAATTAACCTAGGGTTAGACGTTATTCGCCTCGAGAGAGGGTTTAATATACATTAGGGAGTCCTACGGATCAAGTCAAGTGAATAAGTCATCTGGTTCAGTGTTAGATAACAAGTGAAGTCTAGGTGGATTCTTCCTAAGGGTATCGTCTTAATCAACTGAGTTTTTCCCAAGTATTTCCCCAATTCATTCTTTTTGTCTTTGTGTCTTTAGCTTAGTAATTAGTTAATTTAGATTAATAAACAACTTCACTTATTTTAGGCTAAATAATAGAAAGAAAGTTAGTATTAGTACTTTTAGTTCCTTTGGGTTCGACAATCCGGTCTTGCCTAAGCTATACTACTGTTCGATTGGTGCACTTGCCTCAATTGTTGTCATAGTTAGTTTCCAGGTTCGATCATTATCTTTATAAATTTTAAAACTCTGACTTCACAGTGATCATTTCGTGTTTGGAAATCCGAGAGATCGTACCCTATCGTGCTGGGCTTCGGTTTCTCGTTTATCTAAATAATTGAACATCCTTATAAAAATCTCAATGCATGAACTTTGGAAATCATGAGAGCATCTTGGCATCGAGGGTTTAAAACGTCATATCCTATCGTGCTGGATGTGATATTTTATTCCTTTAGAATAAAAGAATCTCAATATCCAATTCGAGTTGTTTAATTTTTTCTTTTCTTTTAAAACGGAATTGTATTTTAAAATCGTTTCAAATTTTCAATATAAGGACATTGGTTAATCAGTTAGGTACCAATTTTGGGCGTTGCGAGGGTGCTAATCCTTCCTCGTGCATAACCGACTCCCGAGCCTATTTTTCTTGGAATTCGCAGACCAAAATTAATTTTTTTTAAATATAATAAAATGTTTTTATAGGTGATCCAATCACACCTAAACAAAAAAGATTGGTGGCGACTCCATGTCTCATTTTTAAGTCGACCCCGTTTTTTCGAACTCGTAAAACCCTGGTAACAACAAAAAGCATAGAAATGCTTTAATATTTCTTTAAGTAAACGAGCATACTGCATGTTTACTGTACAGAAAATGACCAAATCATCTGCAAACAAGAGGTGTGATAGAGTCGGACCCAATCGAGAGAGCCAAATAGGGTACCACTTACCATTTTTAATCACAACATGAATACTATGTCCAAGTCATTCCATGCATAAGAAAAAAAAGATACGGTGGCAACGTACATCCATGATGGATCTCTCTGGCTGGCCTAAATTTCTATGTTGGGACACCATTCCCCAAAACCTGCATGGTGGAATTCGAGATGGCAGACATAATTACTCGTCTAAGAAAGTCTGATATATCTTCAGCCTGGAGAGAGGCATCAATGAACTCCCAACGCACCTTATCATAGGCTCTCTCATAATCAATTTTAACAGCCATCTATTGCTTATTAGTAAGTTTTTTTTTCATGGAATGAATCACTTCCTACTCTATAAGGATATTATCAGTAATATTCCTTCCAGCAATAGACCCAACCTACTCCTACACAATAATCTTAGGAAAGATATTTTAAAAATGGTTAGCAATAATTTTCATAATTAACTTATATGGAACAAAGAATAGGTTGATAAGGCGAAATGAAGATAAACTTTCAGGACTCGAGACCTTTAAAATAAGTACTAGCAATATATTATTCAATTCCGGATCAATATTTCCTCCAACAAATATATTTTTAACCCATTAATAAATTGCGCCTCCAACTATTCCCCATTGTTTCTAAAACAAGAAGGCATGAAAACCATCACTGCCAAGGGCCTTCAATGGAGCCATGTCAAATAGTGCATTCTTAATTTCCTCATCAGTAACCACCTTGCCCAGCAACTCAATATGGAAAGAAGCTAAGAGGTAGCCCCCACATAGGTTTTGGGGTATCGCCATACAACTTTTGGAATAAACTAACCGCCTAATATTGAAGGATATCCGCATCACAGATCCAAACACCTTTGTTATTTCGCAGAGCAGTGATTCGGTTAAATTTCCTCTTTTGTAAAGTACGATTGTGAAAATCTTAGTGTTCTTGTCCCCCAAACTAAGCCAGTCACATCTAGCTTTTTGTTTCCATAAAAGTTCTTCATGATATAAAACACTTTCCAACTCCCCCCTCACATTCATTTTTGATTGAAACAAGTGATTAGAATCAAAACATTCAATCGCCCTTTGAATGCCAAAAAGATGATTTAACAACTGTCATTTACGAGAACTGATATGGCCATAAACAGATTTATTCCATTCTTAATGTTAGAGGTAAATTCAAATAGTAAATTTGCTATACATCCATTAAACTGCCACTTTTATTTGACAAAATCAAAGAAATGCAAATGTTCAGTCTACCCAGCCAAAAAACGAACTAATCGACCTTGAACAAAGGAAAAAAGGTTTATGATAAAACTTAATCCTCGAAAGGTGAGTGTAACAGGCCAATTTAGCCCGGGCCCATACAAAAATAATAATAATAAACCCAAACTAATAAAATAAAGTCCAAGTCCAGTCCAAAATATATCATTTGACCCAATCAGAATGGCCCATTACTTGAAAAGATTGAAGGTCCATCTACAAGCTTGAAGTATATGGAAACATAATCTTCAAGGATATGTTATCTTAGATATGATATGCAAATATTAGATATGATATGCAAATCTTAGATATGATATGCAATCCTAGAAGATATGATATGCAATCTTAGAAGATATGATTTTGTAATCTTAGAGATTTAATTTGTAGATACCTTTTAATCTTAGCCGTTGATGTAATTAATCTGTACCGTTGGATTTGGAGAGGCTCAAATATAAATAGAGGCCTCTCCCTTCATTGTGGAGAACTAGAGTTTTGAGCAATAAAAATTCTTGAGAGCATTCACACAAATCTCTCTCTTGCGTTCTTATTTTCTGGGGCTTGTTTTTATTTTGTTATTTGTTCATCTTCGTTTCTTTTTGAGTTGCTCTCATTTGAGTTGGATTTAGGTGGTGGAATTTCGTTAAATCCTCATATTGTAAGAATTAGGTTGACTTAGGCATTTTTTTAACCTTTTTTATTTATTTATCCATTTAATTGCTTAATCATTAATTATTCTTTTTATTTTTATTCATTTATTTATTCGTCAACTTTCTTATTTACATATTGCTCATTCATTTAACCATTCTTATTGATGGATCTCGAAACTAACTATTATTTCGACAAAGGCAAGGGCACCTATCGAACAGTAGTATAGCTATGGTGAGTCCGGAATATCGTATCCTCAAGGACCAAGAGTACTAGTATTAACTATCTTTTTATTATCTAGCCTAAAATAAAGGGGATTGATATCTAACTAATTACTAAGCTAAGGATGCCAAGACACAGAGAATGAATTGGGAAAATACTTTTGGGAAAATCAATTGATTAGGACAATATGCGAGGAAGAATCCACCTAGACTTCACTTGTTATTTAACTCTGAACCAGACGATTTATTCACTTGACTTGATCCGTAGGATTCCCTAATTTATATTAATACCTCTCTCGAGGCTACTAACGTCTAACCCTAGGTTGATTAATTAAAATCTGTTTCTAATTAAAACCTCTAGTGTTGCATTAACTCGATTTATGGACTCCCATATTAGGTTTGACTCTAATCCGACAGATTTTCGTCATCTTATCTCTAGGAGTGCGATCAACTCCGCTTAATTATGCTAGATCTACTCTTAAACAGGGACTTTTGCTCCTCCGAATAAGCACATCAATACTTGAATCAATATCCTGAAATATTAAAGAAAGAATTAAGAACACATAATTAAGAACAAATCAAGTATTTATCATACAGTTCAGAAAACAATAACAAGATCCGTCTTAGATTTCATCCCCCTCAGGTATTTGAGGGGTTTAGTTCATGTTTATAAAAGAATACACCTCAGAAGAAATTAAATAACAAAACATAAAGAAAAACCCTAAAACCCCCTGAAGAAAATTGAAGGGAAAATCATCAGTCTTCCGTGTGATTCCGACTTCTGAGATGGATCAACTATTTTTCTTCGAGTAATTCCCTTTATTCAGCCTTCTCTGGCTTCGTTCTTCGTCGAAAGCCCTGACAGAAGGCTTCTGTCGAACTCCCCTTTTAGGTTGCCCTCTAGGGTGTTTACATAGGCTTTCAGGATGCCTTACTTGGCCCCCAAGTATCTTATTCTGAGTGGAATTAAAACGGGTCACGGCAGGGGCACGCCCGTGTGAATCGAGCCTAAGGCCGTGTTCGAGTCTGCTAAAGTGGCACGGCCGTGTGGTGAACTCCAGGCCGTGTTGATTTCTTACTTTGGCTCATTTTCTTTGTTTTTTGGCCCGTCTCTCGTTCTTTTTGACTCCCTAAGCTCTCCTGAGTGTAAAACATGAAATTAAGAGATTATAAGCATCGAATTCATCAAATCTAATGAATATTCATCCAAAATTAAGCCAAGCATGGGGTTAAAATATGTGTAGATTATGGTTTATCAAATACCCCCACACTTAAGCGTTTGCTTGTCCTCAAGCAAAATCCTCAACTCACAATTAAAATTAACTCCCTCAATTCATAATCCTCATCAATAGTGTTTCATCATAATTCATAGAAAATTTATACATTGATAATTTAACTAAAAGAGTCTTAAAGATTCAAACAATCTAAGTCATAAATTTTTATAGCACGAAAATATAGGTGTCTCCCCTCATCTAAATAAATTACCTTTGATCAAAAATCGACAAGAATTGAAATCCTAACTAAAGATTCACTCAAATCACTCAAAGTGTTTAAGGTTCAAATTAAGCACTCAAAAATTCAAACATGGAAAGTTAATCCCATAGGCTTGCCTGAAAATCAAATCTCCACCACTGTAAAATGAGATGATACACAAATCAAAAGGTCTTTAAAAGGGTTGTAATGGTGCTTGGGTTAAAGGTGTGATTAAAGGCTGAATTAGAGGGTTAGTATCGAGATTGAATTGATAAATTACCTAACTAGAAAAATAACTAAAACTTAAATAATTATAACAATTAGGAATTCATCACTAATAACACGAGCTTCTTCTCAAAATGTGAAATTAACGCATAAGCTCAGATAACATAGAACTAATAATGAATTTACTTCGTTTTTTTTAAGTATAAGAACATACAATAATAAGATAGAATTTAACAACTGAAATAAAGAATGTAGTTAAGCAACCGATCAAATCAAATCTCGATATAAGGGTCGTCAAGAGAAATGGTGATAACAAATACAAAGTGGGTTTTGGGTTAATATTAATGGGTGAGTCAAGAAATGGTTGATTAGGTTTCAAAGGGGTCACTAGGGTTAATTAAACGGGTAGGCTTTTTAGTGGAATAAGTGAGTTAAAACCTAGGTGCCTTTATCATCTCAGTATATGAAATCAGAGCTGTGGTCTCGACATGTATGATCGAAGTAAGTTCTAGAATAACAACTCAATGTTGACACACTCATAATTAATAAAGTGAGCAAGAAAAGAATATGCTCTAAAAGGCTCAAAATCTCACAAAAATTATGGTTTTTTTTTATGTCCACCTTGCAAATTTCAAACTTCAAAATAATATTTAAATTTAGGAAAACAACCTAGAAATTTTAATTTCGGAAAATAGACTTATCATGCTTGATTATCTAATATCTTAAAGTTTAAATCATCAATGCACAATTAACTATGACTTAATCCAAAACATATTAATGGAAATCATAAATCAAAAGAAATTTCATTCTAGCAGTGATATGAGAAAGTGGCTTGAGAAAAAGACAAAATTCAGGGATTTGAGAATAATGCAAAAAGCTAGGAACTTGAATAAAATTCACCCCCCACACTTAAGATATACATTGTCCTCAATGTACAAAAATAGATATCCACAATATAGTAAGAAAATCATAAGAGGGAGAGAAGTGAAACTTCCTGAAGTTTGGATGGAGTCAAAGAAAAGAAACGAGGGAAATTCAGGCCGAGTTGGAAGAGGATACGCCGGTGGTGGTGGATACTAGGGTCGTGGTGTGGTGATTCCCTAATGACCTTTAGAACCTAAATTAAAGAAATAAAAATATAATAATATAGATTTAGCACAAGAAAGATAAAGAGAAGGAAAATAAAGGAGAAGAGGAAAGAAAAAGAAAAATTAAATGGACTCAAATGTCCTTGGCTTGTCGAGTCGATGAAGTGGCCGTTATGAACTTATGTAGATAGGTCTCGCACGGGGAGACTGTGCTAGGGTCCTTTCACTTTTTTGACATAGAGATGGTGGTGAGGATGGTGAAAGAAAAAGAGTGAGGGGAAGGGGAAAGGAAGATGAAGGGAGAAAGATAATAGAAAAGGAGAGGGGTGTGGTGGCTGGGGTGGCTGAAGAAAGAGTGAGGAAGGAAGTGAATAGAAGAAGGGGGTTTAAATAGAAATTGTGGCATCTGGTTTCTTCCCACGCCCGTGTATCCTGGGCGTGTTAAGTCACATGGCCATGTCGCACGGCCGTGTGGTGGCTTGTTCGTTTCTCCCACGCTTGTGTAGAAGTTTCCACGCCCGTGTATCTTTCTCAATGTCGGGCACGGCCTCAAAGCACGGGCGTGTCTCATACCTGTGTGGCTTTCTAAGTGTCGACCACGACCGTATCACACGGCCGTGGTATTTTATCGCCATCCGTGATTTGGGGATTTTTCGTCCTTGGTTCGTACGATCTCTGCCACGCCAGTGTGCAAATCTGTGATGTCCACACGGCCACGGCCACGCCCGTGTGCAAGGCCGTGTGGTAAAGAAACCTATGCTTTATTAACTTGGTTAGTTTTTAGCTGTGTGCTAAAAATCAAAGATATGAAAATTAAAGAGGTTAGTGCTCAAGTTGCCTCCCGAGAAGCGCTCGTTTAAAGTCTTAAGCTAGACTTACCTCTAATTCGCATATCTCATGGTGGGTCGAGGAGTTGATACTCCTCTCTCTTGCTATCAATTCTAGGATCACTATATAGTTTGAGTCGAGTGGTGTTTACCTTAAAAGTGCCGAATCTAGGATTAGTTACCTCGATTGTTCCGTATGGGAAGACATTGAGTATTGTGAAAGGGATCTCTTTGTTTGTATTAAGATTCGAAGTGGCGATTCGAGGGTCTTTTGTATCTAACAATACCTGATCTCCTATCTTAAACTGGGTTGTCCCATCTTTAAGTTTGACATGGTTTTGCTTTGGTTCTTTGTGTTTTTTCAGTTTTTCCTTGACGTGTGTCCGCCATTCATCTAACTCATCGATTTGTAACCTTCGTTCCTCATGAACAGTTGTATTCTCAGTATGAACACTAGATCCTGGCTCTGTTATCTTTTCCTGAGAAATTTCCTATAAAGAAGATTGAACGTTAAGTTTATTTATATTAACAGGACTTGTATTCTCTTGATCGTTAGATATTCTGTCAGAATCACGTGTTCTGAGTTTAATCATGTCATCACCTACACAAAGTGTTACTTCACCTGTATCAACATCGATAATGGTCCTAACAGTTGCTAAAAAGGGCCGTCCTAATATTAAAGGAACATCATTATCCTCATTAATGTCTAAAACGACAAAGTCTACTGGGAATATGAATTTGTCAATTTTTACTAGTACATCTTCGATTATACCCCTAGGAACTCTAATAATCTTATCAGCTAATTGAATGCTCATCCTAGTTTGTTTGGGTTTCCCTAGACCTAGCTGTTTAAACATTTTATAAGGCATAACATTTATGCTTGCCCCTAAATCAGCCAAAGAGTTATTAACAGATAAACTACCAATTAAGCACGGAATTGTAAAACTCCCTGGATCTTTTAATTTTCGTGGTAGTTTATTTTGTAGAATTGCTGAGCACATCGCGTTTAGCTCCACATGCAACGTATCGTCTAACTTCCGTTTTTTTTTCAAAAGCTCTTTTAAAAATTTCCTTGAATTTGGCATCTGCGAAGAGCCTCAAGAAACGGTAAGTTAATATGTAATTTTTTTAAAAGTTTAAGAAATTTACCAAATTGTTCATCTGTACGGTTTTTCTTTGTCGCATTGGGATATGGCACACGAGGTTGGTACTCTGTAATTACCTGTTTTGGTTTATCATGGCTTACCTCAACCTTACCCTCCTCTGCCACATTCTCTTACCTTAATTTCGATTCATCTAACCCTTCACTATCGTGAGTAGAAATGGAATGAAGTTGCTCCTTTGGGTTAGTTTCAGTGTTGCTTGGCAAGCTGCCTTGTGGTCGTTCAGATATGATCTTAGCAAGTTGTCCTAATTGGTTCTCAATCCCTTGAATCAATGCTTGTTGATTTTTGAGCGCTGTTTTGATGTTTGGGAAACGTGTCTCTGACACCATGATGAATTTTGTTAGCATCTCTTCTAGGTTCGGCTTCTTCTCTTGCCGGTAGGGTTGCTGTTGAAAGCCTGGAGAGGATTGTTGTCTCTGATTCCCTTGACCACCCCATTAGAATTTTGAGTGGTTCCTCCAACCTGGATTATAATTGTTACTATAGGGGTTATTTTGAGATCTAAAATTATTACCCATATAGTTCATCTGCTCGCTTTCTACGCCAGGGTTGTAGGGTGGGTATTCTGTATTGTTCGTCCCTCCTCTATTTGTATCGTACTACATCACTGGATGTACCTGCGAAGAACCATACAAACCATCAATTTTCTTTTTAAGGAGTTCTACCTGGTTTGATAGCATGGTCACTGCGTCGTGGTTGAAAACACTGGCGGCTTTTGTTGGCCTTGTCCTTGTAACTTGCCACTGATAGTTATTTAGTGACATCTCCTCGAAAAACTCTTAAGCCGCCTCAGGATTCTTGTTATTTAGGGTTCCACCGGCGGCTGAATCAATCAACTGCCTAGTTGAGGGGTTCACACCGTTGTAAAAGGTTTGAACCATTAGCCACAAAGGTAACCCATGGTGAAGGCATATTCTTAATAGATTCTTGTATCTCTCCCATGCATCGTAAAGTGTTTCTAAATCCATCTGCACAAAGAAGAGATATCATTCCTCAACTTAGCCGTTTTAGCCGGCGAAAAATATTTAAGTAAAATTTTTCGGTCATTTAATCCCATGTAGTGATTGATCCTCATAGTAACGAGTTCAACCACTATTTAGCTTTGTTCCTCAATGAGAAGGGAAACAACCGAAGGCGAATGGCATCATCATAAATGCCATTAATCTTAAAAGTGTCGCAGAATTCCAGGAATTTGGATCCTCATCCTGCAAACCATCAAACTAAACAAATTGCTGAATCATTTGTATAGTGTTAGGTTTCAGTTCAAAATTATTTTCAGAAATAGCAGGTCTAACAATACTTGATTCAGTTCCTGTTAAAGTAGGTTTAGCATAGTCATACATAGTTCGAGGAACAGGATTTTGATTCACCGGGTTTGCGGCAACCACAGGAGGTAGCGGATTATTATCAGCCATCTCTTCGGTAGTGTTAGTGTCGTCCTCTTACTCTTCTTGTATATACTGTAGGCTTCGCCTTATTTCTCTTCAGTTTCTGCGAGCTGTACCTTCTATATCACTGTCAAAAAATAATGGTCCTGACGGGTTCCTTCTAGTCATAAACTAAAAGTTCCTGCCAGAAGCAAAGAAAGAAAAATTAGAAAAGTAGAAAGAAATTAAAAATAAAATTGTAATAAATAAAAATAATGGCTAAAGTAATAAAAAATTAGTGTTCCTAATATCTTAGTCCCCGGCAACGGCGCCAAAAACTTGATGGATCTCGAAACTAACTATTATTTCGACAAAGGCAAGCGCACCTATCGAACAGTAGTATAGCTATGGTGAGTCCGGAATATCGTATCCTCAAGGACCAAGAGTACTAGTATTAAATATCTTTTTATTATCTAGCCTAAAATAAAGGGGATTGATATCTAACTAATTACTAAGCTAAGGATGCCAAGACACATAGAATGAATTGGGAAAATACTTTTGGGAAAATCAATTGATTAGGACAATACCCGAGGAAGAATCCACCTAGACTTCACTTGTTATTTAACTCTGAACCAGACGATTTATTCACTTGACTTGATCCGTAGGATTCCCTAATTTATATTAATACCTCTCTCGAGGCTACTAACGTCTAACCCTAGGTTAATTAATTGAAATCTCTTTCTAATTAAAACCTCTAGTGTTTCATTAACTCGATTTATGGACTCCCATATTAGGTTTGACCCTAATCTGGTAGATTTTCTTCATCCTATCTTTAGGAGTGCGATCAACTCCTCTTAATTATGCTAGTTCTACTCTTAAACAGGGACTTTTGCTCCTCCGAATAAGCACATCAATACTTGAATCAATATCCTGAAATATTAAAGCAAGAATTAAGAACACATAATTAAGAACAAATCAAGTATTTATCATACAGTTCAAAAAACAATAACAAGATCCGTCTTAGGTTTCATCCCCCTCAGGTATTTGAGGGGTTTAGTTCATGTTTATAAAAGAATACATCTCAAAAGAAATTAAATAACATAACATAAAGAAAAACCCTAAAACCCCCTGAAGGAAATTGAAGGGAAAATCATCAGTCTTCCGCTTGATTTCGGCTTCTGAGATGGATCAACTGTCTTTCTTTGAGTAATTCCCTTTATTCAGCCTTCTCTGGCTTCGCTCTTCGTCGAAAGCCCTGACAGAAGGCTTCTGTCGAACTCCCCTTTTAGGTTGCCCTCTAGGGTGTTTATATAGCCTTTTGTGATGCCTTACTTGGCCCCCAAGTATCCTATTCCGAGTGGAATTAAAACGGGTCACGGCAGGGACACGCCTGTGCGAATCGAGCCTAAGGCCGTGTTCGAGTCTGCTAAAGTGGCACGGCCGTGTGGTGAACTCCAGGCCGTGTTGATTTCTTGCTTTGGCCCATTTCCTCCGTTTTTGGCCCGTTTCTCGTTCTTTTCGACTCCCTAAGCTCTCCTGAGTATAAAACATGAAATTAAGAGATTAGGAGCATCGAATTCATCAAATCTAATGAATATTCATCCAAAATTAAGCCAAGCATGGGGTTAAAATATGTGTAGATTATGGTTTATCACTTATCATTCTTTTATTTTTTTCCATTAATTATATACTTTATTTGTTTTTAATGTCACACATGTTGTTTATTTAAAAAAAACTCGTTTTATAAATCATCCATTTTAAATTGTTTGATTATTTACTTTAAATTTTTTTCCATATATTATCAATTGCAAATTTTTATATATTACTATCTATTTTATATACCATTTATTTTTAAGATGTGTATAACTTATTTGGTCTTTGATTATTGATGTTAGTATTTAAATAATTACCATTATGTGTTTTATAAATTGTTTATTTGTATTTTAATATTGTCGTTTTTTATCAAAGTTTTTATTTATACATTTTTTTAATATTGCAATAATTTTCCCCCAAATGCTCGTATTTTGGAGCTTCGAGAAGATTGTGCCCTAACTTACTGGGTTCCAATTTTCCTCGTTGAATCTAAGTAATCAAGCACCCATTTCAAATCAAAACATATGAGTTTCAAATAAAAGCTTATTCTCTGGAATTCGAGGTGTTGTGTCCTAAGTCATTGGATATGACGTCTTGTTATCTTGAGGTAAGGATTTCTAACAAAGTATAGACAATATTCTATGTTTGGAATTTTGAGAAATTGTGCCCTAACTTACTGGGTTCCGATTTTTTTCACTTGACCCAAATAACTGAATATACTTCTAAAATTTAAATGCATGAGTTTTGAAAATCAAAAGACAAGCTTAGTTTCGAGGATTTAAAATGTCGTGTCCTAACGTACTGGATGTGATATTTTATTACTTCGGGACAAAAGGGTCTTAACATCCATTTCAATTTATTCAAACATTTTTTTAAATAAAAAGGATCATATTTTAAAATCTTCTCAAATTTTTGACATTAAGACATTAATTAATCAATTAGGTACCAATTTTGGGCGTTATGAGGGTGCTAATCCTTCCTCGTGCGTAACCGACTCCCGAACCCGTTTTCTCAAATTTCGTAGACCAAAATCATTGTTTTAAGAAATCAAAATGTTTTTATTAAAATGATCAATTTCAAGGTGACCCGATCACACCTCGAAAAAACATTGGTGGCGACTCCACTTTCGTTTTTAAAGTCGATCCCTATTTTAAAAAAAAAAAACTAAAAATGGTTTCGACAGCTTGGCGACTGCACTGGGGACACCAAGAAAGTCAAGCCGTAAAATTGATTATTTTCTATCCTTTGCTGAAAATTTGAAAATTCGATTTGAAAATTTGATTTGAAAATTATGATCCTTTTGTTACATTTGTTTGTGTTATTGCATATGATTGTTATTTTCTTGCGCACATTGCATTGCATGACCGTTGTGGTCGCACCTTTAAGTGGGAGTGAGAAACTATGCCTTCGTGAGGTTTTCACCTCCGTATGGGCTAGTGGATTGCTTCCAGGATACATCTGTACCTATGTCTTCGTGAGGTTTTCACTTCCGCATGGCCATAGGGAAATGTATTCCAACTCGATCTGTATGAGCCTATAATGGGTGAAGATCGATGAATCTACTGGTTCAGGTACCTTTTCTTTATAACTAAACCGCATATAAAGAGACCTAGGAGCCTACCCTAGGTAGAACCATGCCAAACCCCAGTAGTCATCCAGATAGGTGTTCTATGTTGTTTATTTCTCCTTTGCTAACGTGTTTTATTTTGTTTTGGTTGCATTGCATTCACATCATAGAAAAGAGGTGTTGATTCAAATTCAATTGCTAAATAGAAGAATTTGTCATGAGAAAATGGATTTCTTGATAAAGTGGATTATAATACGGTCATCCGAATATGGTCCAAGTAAACACAATGAGAGAAGACTGATAGTCCGTGAAGAAATACAAGACTTTATTGCCCAAGGATTCAATCTGACAAAGACTATTCGGGAATCACCACGTCTCGACTTTCTTGAATAGGCTAACGAGCATTGTGGAAATAAGTGAGCAGTGAGTCACGGCCCAGATCAAGTAAAAAGAGCTAGTAGAGACATTTATTAGAAAGTTCGCGAGATTGGACCTTAATATCCAGATAAGAAGAAAGGGATTAATGTCTTCGCTTGGAATATGAGGGAAAGGCTGTATAAATATTCGTTTTTATGTAAAGGAATTTTTTTCTAGAAAAGTTGTTCTAATGGAATTAAATTCAGAATCAACGCCTCTCTTCCTTTTTGCATTCATGCATTTGCATTACATCGCATCATATGCATTTAAATCCATAAAAAGACCCTAATTAGTTGAAGTTATTACAGAGAGAGAGAGAAGGAAAAGTTAATCTGGGAAACTAAACACCGTTACGGTACACGTGCTAAGACAAAAATATGGATCAAAGACTCGAACCAGTTCCAGAAAGACATGCAAGACCGCTGCAAGAGCAGTTGGCAAAGATCCAACAAGATATGAGGAACAAATGATGGAAGCCCAAAGAAATATGGTGGCTCAAATGACTCAGCTACTGAATGGGGCAATGGACAAGGGAAAAGGTCCCATGACTAATACTGGAGAAGATAATTATCCTCTAGGATTTACCCCACCGCATGCACAAACAAAACCTGAAGCATATCCTCGAAGGCCATCTGTTACAATTAGGCCTCAACAAGGTCAAGCTGATACTGGGGTGCCCATAAATTTCCAAGTTGGTTCAGGATCTAACCCAGGAGATAACCCTGCTAATCCTGTTATCCCTGATTTAGATATAGCGGAGAGGGAAGGGACGAGAATTGAATTACCAAGGCAGTTAGAGGACCATAGTAGATGGTAAGAAGAAAAGTTCAAGGCCTTGGAAAACACTGATAATCACCATGGAATTGATGCTAAAAACTTGAGCTTGGTTCCAGATTTGGTGCTTCCTCACAAGTTCAAAATGCCAGAATTTGAGAAGTACAATGGGACTAGCTGTCCTGAAGCCCATATTACTATGTTCTGTAGACGGATGACTGGGGATGTTAATAATGATCAACTATTGATCTATTATTTCCAAGATAGCTTGGTGGGGGCAGCGTCCAGGTGGTACAACTAATTGAGCCGTGCTAGGATTAATTCCTGGAGAGACCTAGCACAAGCATTTATGAAACAATACAATCATGTGATAGACATGACGCCTGACAGAATCACCTTGCAAAACATGGATAAGAAATCAAATGAAAGCTTCATGAAGTATGCACAAAAATGGAAGGAAATTGCCATACAAGTTCAACCGCCGCTTTTAGAAAAGGAAACCACGATGTTTTTCATCAATACTCAAATATCCCCATTCATTAACTATATGTTGGGAAGCACCACCATAAGCTTTTCAGATATAGTAATGTCCGGTGGGATGATTGAAAATGCGGTAAGGAGTGGGAGGATAGACACGAGAGAAAGCGCCAAAAGATCAGCCCCGAGAAACAAGGAAAATAAAGTGAGTATCCTGAGCATGCATCCCAAATCAGTCACCGTAGGCCAGCTGAGGGCTGTAACCACTAGCTATCAAGGCTCTTCAAAGCAGGAATCTAACTTGAGGCCAAATGCAGAAAGGCTCCAGTTCACACCCATCCCGATGACATACAAGGAGCTGTATCAGAATCTGTTTGACGCGCATGTGGTGTCTTCGTTCTACTCGGAACCCGTGCAACCTCCGTTCCCAAAATGGTATAATGAGAATACCCAATGCGAGTACCACGAGGGAATAATGGGTCACTCAATTGAAAGCTGTACTACGTTTAAAAAGTTGGTCGAAAGGTTCATTAAAATAGAAATTGTGAAGTTCGACGTTTCATCAGAACCTGATCACTTTGACGAGGCAGTAAATGCGATAATTGAAGGAGGAGACAAGAAAGTTACGACTCCTTGAAGAAGTTAAAAGTGAAGAGGGAACCGGGGAACGAAGTTTCCAAGCCCTTGCATACTTGGGAGTGTTTTGAATAATGGAACTGTGGAAGAGATCCCTTTATTTTTAGAGCTAATCTAGAGTAATATTCAAAACACGCTTGTTGCCTTAAGCCTAGAGGCAATAAGAACCCTTTTGTGAAATAGGCTTGTGTCCGTAATTTTTATTTCAATAAAATGCATCTTTTTGAGCAAATATTCTTTTATTTTTTCCATTTCATACTGTACAAACAATTGTTCTTAGTTTTTTTTATTTTGTTTGTTCTTTGGACTTTCTTTCAAGTATTCTTTCATTCTTCATTCATGACTATACAAATAATCATTCTTTGAATCATTTATTCTTTGGAATCTTCCTTCGAACCTACAATAGGTCTCCAGATATCAACGATGTGAGCAACCCTGCTACTGACTCAGAGTCTCCTTTTGAGTAAGATATATGTCTAGAGGGATCTCAGGACTTTGAAGATGACAGAGATTGTAACCTATCTTCTGATTTGTTAAGAATGGTAAAACAAGATGAAAAATAGACCCTACTCTACAAAGGGTCAGTGGATATTATGAGCCTAGAAAAGAGGTGAAGATTGTAGCTTAGCCCACCACAGAAATAAGGTGAGACATCATTGTGTTATTTTCAAGAATTCAAATATGTTTTTGCACAATCATATCAGGACATGCCTGGGCTACTGAGACGCGGGTACGTTGAAATCTTAAAAGAGGTCCATAAAGATGTCAGAAGGACACATGGTAACGGTTTTACAATAGCCAAGCTAATCATGAGGTTTGGGTACTTCTAATCTACGTAGAAGGGGATGGCATCAGTTATGCCGTATTTAAGGAGACAAGATTCATATGCCTCATTAATTTCTTCACAGACTTTCTCTATGTGGGGCAGGCCAATCTCGGCAAAATTTCTAGTATACGTCAATTTATCTTGGTGGTCGTCGATTACTTCACTATGAAGGAGAAAGTAGCTTCACATGTCAATTTTACAAGGTCGACAGTACAAAAAAAAAGATCAAGCACCGACAAATAATGCCAAAAAGGACAATGTCAAAAGTTTGTAGTCTGTTCAAAGATCAGACGCCATATCATAGAGCAACAAAGGCAGCCAAAAAGAAAAAAACAAAAAAAACAAGGATTGTAGGAAAGATGACCGAGACTTGTAAAGATTGGCATAAAGAAGTTACCATTTATCCTCTATGATTATCAAACGTTGGCCAGGACCTTTGCCGGGGCAACATCTTACCCATTGGTTTATGGAATGGAAGCGTTTTTGCCAATTGAACCTAATCAAAGAAAAGGTTAAAAGTTATCCATCACGGTCAGATGATGCAAGCTTACGACAAAGAGGTTCATCCTAGAGAATTCCACGAGGTGAACCTGATGTTGAAAAAGATCTTTCTTATACAAAAGGATTTCAGAGGAAAGCAGATGCCAAACTAGGAAGGACCTTATGTAGTAAAAAATGGCATGTTCTAGAGGAGCATTGATATTGACCGAGACGAATGGTGAAAACTTGCCCAATTCGGCGAATTCAGGTTCAGTCAAGAAGTATTTTACGTGAAAGAGGAAAGGCCAAGGTGAAAACCCGCAAAGGGCGCCTTGAGATCAAATTCAAAAAAAAAAAAAGGAGAGGCCAAGGCGAAAACCCGCAAAGGGCGCTTTGAGACCAAAGGGGTTTTGAGCCGAAAACCCGAAAAGGGCGGCTCAAATTTTGATCAAAGATAGGGCATGTGGTAGTCTTGCTAGGACTGAATTAACAATGAGGAAGTATGCTACATCTTGGGGCATTGACAAAGTACTCCGGATCCTCTAAACACGTATTGAGCTCAAAATGGTCCTCAAGAAGTTTGTAAAGAGAAGCTCAGGTTGCGATATCTGGGGCACCTAGCTTCTATCTTACCCATTTTGAATTTGCTATCTTTGATTACTTTATTCTTTTCAAGATACACCCCAATCAATTTCCTTTTATTGCCTTGGTTATCATTGATTAACTTATTTGTTTCGAGCTATGCTCCTGATTAATTTCTTTCTCATCCATTGTTGTGATCTTTTTCAAGCATTTTATATTGAAATAACGATTAATGGACTAATAATACTTTCATAAAAGGTGTTTTGCATATTACTCTGAAAGCTTTTAAATAGTATAAGAACCTGAAACAGGACTATTGTTTAGAACTCACCAAGCTTAAGGGTTGGAAATATTTGAGCCCAAAGTGAGTTTATCTCTTCAGATTTTCTGTCAAGGACATTGGTTGATCAAAAGACTAGATATTGCATCGGTGATACAAATTCGACAAAAAATAAACAATGACAACCCAAGCGTAAAAGGAATTATTCTCGAAAAGAAAAAAATGACATTCTGCATCCATGTGAGTATCATGCATACACATCTGGTTGGGTTACTGGGGAGTGATTAGTGGATGGAACAAGTTACAGATCCTATACCCCAAAGTTGCAATGGGATGAATTAAAAAAGATACAAGTCCTATACCCTTGAATTGCAGTGGGAAGCGATCGAAAAAGTTTCAAATCCTATAATCCCGAACGCATGTGAGATGGTTTGAAAATGGTACAAGCCTTATGTCCACGAGGTGCGAGTGGAAAGGACCCCTGGAGTTAGTGGGGCAAATCGGTTGAGCAAAAATGTTTTGGGTTTTTACACAAAGGCCAGAGTAGGAAGGCGAGTGTACAACGTTAATGATAGAGCCACGATGAGCAACAAGTGGTGACATCCTAATTATTAAAAAGGATCGTCCTCATGACATTTTGCATTCGTACATATGTCATTCGATTAGGAGCAGTTGATTCATTCAGATCATAGCATCCTAACCATTTTGCATAAGCATAAACACATAAAACCGATTTTAGAGGATAGGTCCCCTAGAGGACGGTGTCGCAACATCGGTGAATTCACAGATCTTGTTTTCCTAAGTTTGCAGTGAAGCAGATTGAAAACATCAGCCTGGCATCCCTGAGTTTGCAGTGGAGCAGACTGAAGATAGCAGATCTTGTCTTCCTGAGTTTACGGTGAAGCGGATCGAAAACATCAGCCTGGCATCCCTGAGTTTGCAGTGGAGCAAACCAAAGATTGCAGATCTTATCTTCCTGAGTTTGCAGCGAAGCGGATCAAAGATACAAGTCTGGTATCCCTGAGTTTGTAGTGAAGTAGACTGAAGATAGCAGATCTTGTCTTCCTGAGTTTGCAGTGAAGCAGATCGAAAACATCAGTCTGGCATCCTTGAGTTTGGAGTGGAACAGACTAAAAGATAGCAGATCCTGCCTTTCTGAGGTTGCAGTGAAGTAGATCGAAGACACCAGTCTTGTTTCCCTGAGTTTGCAGTGGAGCAGACTAAAAGATAGCAGATCCTACCTTCCTGAGTTTGTAGTGAAGCAGATCGAAGACACCAGTCTTGTTTGCCTGAGTTTACAGTGGAGCAGACTAAAGATAGCAGATCTGGCCTTCCTGAGGTTGCGGTGAAGCAGATCGAAGACACCAGCCTTGTCTCCCTGAGTTTGCAGTGGAGCAGACTAAAAATTACAGATCTTGTCTTCCTAAAGTTGCAGTGAAGCAGATCAAAGACATCAGCCTGACCTCCCTGAGTTTACAACAGAGCAGACTAAAGATTGCAGATCTTGTCTTCCCGAAGTTGCAGGAAGCAAATTGAAGATATTAGCCTGCCTCCTTGAAGTTATAGCGGAGCAGTCTGAAGACAGCAGATCTTATCTTCTTGAAGTTGCAGGAAGCAGATCGAAGATATTAGCCTGCCTCCCTGAAGTTGCAGCGGAGCAGACTAAAGACAACAGATCTTATATTCCTGAAGTTGCAGGAAGCAGATCGAAGATATTAACTTGCCTCCACGAGTTTGTAAATGAGCGGATCGAAAATAGTAGATCTTGCCTTCTGAATATTGCGGTGAAGCAAGATCAAAGATACTAGTCTCACTTTTCACAAGTTACTGATAGGATGGATTAAATCTACAAGAATGAGTCTTATCTCCCTGAAGTTGCAGTAGAATAAGATTAAAGCTACAGATTCAATCTCCTTGAAGTTGCAGTTGGGTTAGAGACTACTTGAAGAAGATGAGGATCAAGAAGTTAAGGCTCGACAAGACCGGGCAAAATTGGTCCTTTTATAGTCTTTGCTCCATTCTCGTTACACAACAATGAGCAAAGAGGGGCAGCTGTAATAGGCCAATTTAGCCCGGGCCCACACAAAAAAATAGTAATAAACCTAAAATAATAAAACAAAGTCCAAGTCCAGTCCAAAATATATCATTTGGCCCGATCGGAATGGCCCATTACTTGAAAAGATTGAAGATCCATCTACAAACTTGATGTATATGGAAACATAATTTTCAAGGATATGTAATCTTAGATATGATATGCAAATCTTAGATATGATATGCAAATCTTAGATATGATATGCAATCCTAGAAGATATGATATGTAATCTTAGAAGATATGATTTTGTAATCTTAGAGATTTAATTTGTAGGTACCTTTTAATCTTAGCCGTTGATGTAATTGATCTGTACCGCTGGATTTAGGGAGGCTCAACTATAAGTAGAGGCCTCTCCCTTCATTGTAGAGAACTGGAGTTTTGAGCAATAAAAATTCTTGAGAGTAGTCACACAAATCTCTCTCTTGCGTTCTTATTTTCTGGGGCTTGTTTTTATTTTGTTATTCGTTCATCTTCGTTTCTTTTTGAGTTACTCTAGTTTGAGTTGGATTTAGGTGGTGGAATTTCGTTGAATCCTCATATTGTAAGAATTAGGTTGACTTAGACTTTTTTTTTAACCTTTTTTTTATTTATCCATTTAATTGCTTAATCATTAATTATTCTTTTTATTTTTATTCATTTATTTATTTGTCAACTTTATTTTTTACATATTGTTCATTCATTTAACCATTCTTATCATTCTTTTATTTTCTTCCATTAATTATATACTTTATTTGTTTTTAATGTCACACATGTTTTTTATTTAAAAAAAAAAACTCATTTTATAAATCATCCATTTTAAATTGTTTGATTATTTGCTTTAATTTTTTTTCCATATATTATCAATTGCAAATTTTTATATATTACTATCTATTTTATATACCATTTATTTTTAAGATGTTTTGTGTATAACTTATTTGGTCTTTGATTATTGATGTTAGTATTTAAATAATTGCCATTATGTGTTTTATAAATTGTTTATTTGTATTTTTAATATTGTCGTTTTTTTTATCAAAGTTTTTATTTATACATTGGTTTAATATTGCAATAATTTTCCCCCAAATGCTCGTATTTGGGAGCTTCGAGAAGATTGTGCCCTAACTTATTGGGTTCCAATTTTCGTCGTTGAATCTAAGTAATCAAGCACCCTTTTCAAATCAAAACATATGAGTTTCAAATAAAAGCTTATTCTCAGTAATTCGAGGTGTTGTGTCTTAACTCATTGGATATGACGTCTTGTTATCTTAAGGTAAGGATTTCTAAAAAAGTATAGACAATATTCTATGTTTGGAATTTTGAGAAATTGTGCCCTAACTTACTGGGTTTCGATTTTTTTCACTTGACCCAAATAACCGAATATCCTTCTAAAATTTAAATGCATGAGTTTTGAAAATCAAAAGACAAGCTTAGTTTCGAGGATTTAAAATGTCGTGTCCTAACGTACTGGATGTGATATTTTATTACTTCGGGACAAAAGGGTCTTAACATCCATTTTAATTTATTCAAACATTTTTTTCAAATAAAAAGGATCGTATTTTAAAATCTTCTCAAATTTTTGACATTAAGACATTAATTAATCAATTAGGTACCAATTTTAGGCGTTACGAGGGTGCTAATCCTTCCTCATGCGTAACCGACTCCCGAACCCGTTTTCTCGAATTTCGTAGACCAAAATCATTGTTTTAATAAATCAAAATGTTTTTTATTAAAATGATCAATTTCAAGGTGACCCGATCACACCTCGAAAAAACATTGATGGCGACTCCATTTTCGTTTTTAAAATCGATCCCCGTTTTTAAAAAAAAATTAAAAATGGTTTCGACAGTGAGTAACCGTGTTGTTGGGAAAGGCTTTCACCCAAGTATCATTACCGAGAGCTCGATCAAGCTGTTCAAATATCCCACCTCTATGCTAAGTAAAGTAGGGGCCTCTTAAACCCAAATCTTGCAGTTCAACCGAATCAACAAAATCCCTAAATAGAGGACATGCTTTCCCACGACATTATCTAACTTTATTTTCACTTGGGGAAAAGATAACATTAAAATCACCAATAGCAAGCCAATGGACCGCCTCCGAAGAAATAGAGAATTTCAAATTCTCCCATTGAACCTTCTGATTTTGCCTATTCGGACTTCCATAAACAAACGAGACAAAAATAAATTGAAAAGGTATGCTACTGAGAAGCTGAATCAAAATAAATTAAAGGTGATTTTAGGTTACCTCAACCTGAATCGAGCCCTTCCAACCAACACAAATGCCTCCAGAAAAACCAATAGCTTTTACACGATGAGAATACTGGAACCCCAACTTAGCAATAATTTTATCTACTTTAGAACCACTAACCCTCATCCCTAGTAAGCTAACTATATTTGGCTTATACTCCATAGTATACTCTTAGAGAATACGAGGAAACTTGGCATTAGCACGACCCTGACAATTCCAAGAAAAATGGAAAAATTTGTATTCATAATTAAATAAAAAAGATCGAACCTTACTGGTTGGATACCACCATATCTTCCGACCACTTCTTAGCAACAATATTCGGATCATCTTCTCCAATTTTTAATTCCAATTGGGAATTTATGAGCTCTACCATAGAGTTTATCTTGTTAGATAATGGCACTAGATTATCCTCGGTTACCTTGAAACTACTACCACAGCCTCGCAGTGCCCTGTTTAACTTCCTTCCTTTTTTGAAATAAGCTACTTCACACCAGAATCTCGCCCTTGAGAGCCAGAGTTGCCACTTTTCAAAACTAATGAGGGGTCATCATCAGCAGAGCACAAGTTATGTGATAATTGATCCTTTGGTTCAGGCCACCCTCCTGCATTGGTTGCTTACCAAGGGCCTTTAAGGATCTTCCCGCATCCCTCAGGCCCATACAGTTTTTATTGGTAGGTAAGCCAATTCTAATACTAGTTGACTCAACCCGTCTCCTTTGATCCATGCTTCTGCTTTGATCAACTTCCTTCCTTAGTAGACTAGGGTCCTGACGTTCGATAGGTGCGCTTGCTTTTGTCGTATTTTGTAGTTAGTTTACTGACCATCAAGTTTTTGGCACCATTTTCGGGGACTGAAATATTAGGAACACTCGATTTTTATTAAGTTATCCATTTTTATTTTATTTTATTTTTAATTTAATTTTTACATTCTAATTTTTCTTTTATTTGTTTTTGGCAGGTTCCTTTAGTTTATGACTAGAAGAAACCCGTCGGGACCATTACTATTTGATTGTGAAATTGAAAGTACAACTCGTAGAAACCGTAGAGAAGTAAGGTAGAGTCGAGAGAATATAGTAAACGAACATGAGGAAATTATTATTACTAAGGAGATGGGTGATAACCAGAATAATCAACTACCTCCTACAGTTGTTGTAGATCCTGCTGTTGTTCCTCGTACTATGTACGATTATGCCAAGCCCACTCTGACTAGGGCTGAATCGATTATTGTGTGACACACTATTACTGCAAATAATTTTGAACTAAAACCGAACACTATTCAGATGATTAAACAGTTTGTTCAGTTCGATGGTTTGCAAGACGAATATCCAAATACTCATTTGGCTAATTTTCTGGAAATCTGTGATACTTTCAAAATTAATGGCGTCACTGATGACACCATTTGCCTACGGCTATTCCCTTTCTCGTTGAGAAACAAAGCTAAACAGTGGTTGAACTCTTTACCACAAGGTTCCATCACTTCAAGGGATTAAATGACCAAAAAATTCCTACTGAAGTACTTCCCACGGGCTAAGATAGCCAAGTTGAGGAACAAAATCTCTGTAATGCCCCGAATTTGGGGCCTAGAAGGAATGGGCCTTGAGCTTGGGATCAGCTAGAAGACGGCACATAAATATTTATATGTGTGAGAAAATGACACAAATTGCTTGTTTGCTTTAGTGGCTAAGTGATTTAGGAAGAGTTGGGGGTGTTGGAGAAGTTCTGGGTTCAAACCTGGGCATTAGCAATTTTTTTGCTTTTTGCTCTTAAGTGAATCTTGGCCTTAGCTTGAAGGCTTTATAAATATTTTTGGTGAAATCATGACACAAGGAGTCTGCTGGTAAAGGTGGAAAGTGGCGTGTGGAGTGTACTAGTGGTCTAAGGTTCGAATCCATTGGCATCCAAAATAATATTTATTTTATTTCCTTGCAGCAGGAGAAGTTGAGTTGGACTACGACTCTGCAAGGTGAAGTTTGAATTGGTCTTGGAGTTGTTATGGAGGATATCAAGGAGGGATAAGGGGAGTGATTTGTGGAGATTTTCATGGAGTTTGAATGTGAGGGGAGTTGTGGCCGAATGGGACTCTGAGGCTTAGTGGAATTCGGCTAAGGGGAAAAGAGAGCATTTTCGGCACTAGGCGTTGTGTTGATAGGAGAGCTGCCGAATTCCCTTGTTGGCAGTTTAGGTTTTGCACTTTTTGGCATTCCGGGTTCTCTCTAATTCTTTTTGTGCTACGAAACTGACCATTCGTGTTTTTTCTTCTCTGCATCTTTGCTAATCTCTTCCTCTCTTCTTGGCCAAACCTAACATCTATTGTTCCTAACCCTTTTCTTTTGCAATCGAATTCTTTCATAGCCTAGCCGAACCTTCCATTTCTCTTCTTTTAACTTCTGTTCATCTTCTATTCTAGGCTAGCCGAATATCACTGTTAGTAATCCTTCTCGCATCGATCTACTGCAAAGGTTCGGACTATTGGTAAGTGTTCAAAATCTATTCTCTGCTTTTCTTGTTAAAATCGAATACCCCATGCTCTTCTTCTTCTTTTCCAAAACTGAATACTCCATTTTTCTAACCGGTTGTCATTTCCTCCTTCACGTACTCGTTGCAATTCTAGGGTCTTCTTCAAGGAGTGGTGAAGTGTGAACGGTTAAGAGGAGTCACACTTTCGTCCTCAACGTACTAGTAAGGTAAAAGTGTTACCTTAGGTTTTTGGGGTTGGCAGAATGTGCCTTATCAATTACTAATCAGATTTTTATTGTACTATTGGAATCGACAAGGGTGGGTGATCATTTCTGAATGGCGATCGTAGAGGGACTAAGGTTACCCTCATTCAAACAAGGTAAGAAGTGTGTTTCGGATTAAGCGTCAGTAAGAGGGTGCTTTACCCTATTGGTTAATGGACTATCGTTGGATCTTGCTTGAACCTAGGTTGGGTGCTCGTGGAGCGTACAGCAATATCGTAATCAGGTGTGTAATCACACTATCGTTTCTGTGAATCGGCAAAAGCTGAAAAGCCAAAAATATCGAAAAGCTAAAACTTCGGCATTTGAGGCCTCACGAACGTGCAACCGCTCGTATGGTAAAACCGAGCCCATAACCGTGGGCGGTAGACTGAAGAGGACACCACGAGTGTTCTCATGCTCTTGGGCCGTTATGGGTCTCGTTTGGCTGAAATGGGTCGTGCGGGCCCAATGGGCTCGTGGACCCCACACGGAATAAATCCACGATAAGTGGTAAATACTGGACTGGGCTATATCATTCGCATAACCGTGACTAAATATGAGCTAAAAGGGCCACACGAGTGTGTGGGCCTACTTGGGCCGAATATTGGGCTTTGGGCCCATTTACACCGTTTTGACCATATATGTTACTATGTCGCTCGAGGCAACTGTAGACCTTCGGGAAGGTTGTTATATGACTAAAATACCCCTAAAGAGTAAAATGACTGAAATACCCCTAAAGAGTAAATTGACTAAAATACCCCTTATAGGGTAGATTGACCGTAATGCCCCTGTAGGGTAAAATGACCGTAATACCCATGTAGGGTAAAATGATCGTAATGCGCTGTAGGGTAATATGACCGTAATACCCCCGTAGGGTAAAATGACCGTAATGCCCCTGTAGGGTAAAATGACCGTAATACCCCTGTAGGGTAAAATGACCGTAATGCGCTGTAGGGTAAAATGACCGTAATACCCCTGTAGGGTAAAATGATCGTAATGCACTGTAGGGTAAAACGACCGTAATGCCCCTGTAGGGTAAAATGACCGAAATACCCCTGTAGGGTAAAATGATCGTAATGCCCATGTAAGGTAAAATGACAGTAATACCCCCGTAGGGTAAAATGACCGTGATGCCTCTGTAGGTAAAATGACTGTAATACCTCCATAAGGTAAAATGACTGTAATACCCCTATAGGGGTAAATGACCGTAATACGCTTATAGGGTAAAATGACCGTAATACCCCTGTAGGGTAAAATAACCGTAATACACCTGTAGGGTAAAATGACCGTGATGCCTCTGTAGGTAAAATGATTGTAATACCTCTGTTAGGTGAATTGACCGATATACCCCCAAAGGGTAAAATGACTACTTTGCCCCTCGAGGGTAAATGATTGATTTGTTTGCGATGTAAATGATTGATTTTTCTGTGACGTAAATGACTGATCTGTCTGTGATTTGTATGACTGATTCTGAGCATGGCATTTTGCATACACGACATACTGCATGGGGTTGGGATACTATTATGGAGGAAGTACTGTACTGGTGGCTCTACCACAATCACTGTTACTGGTGGCTTTGCCACATATGCTGTTACTGGAAGCTTTGCTGCGATTCTGTTATTGGTAGCTTTGTTGCGATACCGTTGCTGATAGCTTTGTTGCGATGCTACTGATGGCTGTATGCCAATCATATCACTGCTACTGATGGCTTTGTGCCGATCATATCACCATTACTGATGGCTTTGTGCCGATCATAGTACAGCTACTAATGGCTCTGTGCCGATCATATTACAACTACTGATGGCTTTGTGTCGGTCATACTACAGCTACCGATGGCTTTGTGCCAATCATATTACTGTACTCATGGCGTTATAGCTATCCTATTTACGGCTCTTAGCCATTCGATTCTTGGTAGCTTTCTTCGCGATCATCGATTAGTGCCACAACCGGTGCGATATTGGAGTGTTGGCGGGGTGGGCGATTTAATCCCGAGATAGTGTGTTGGTTGGTACGGATGGTGTGTTGTTTGGATTGGGATGGGTGCATGATTGTATTGTTGCATTCGCATTACTATCACATCCTTTGTATTGGGCTTAGGGCCACATGTATTACATTTCGATCGACATCTTTGTAATGGGCTAAGGCCCCCACATTACTTTATCTTGTAATGGGCTAAGGCCCCCACCTGCATTATTCATGAATAGGGCTCGGGCCTGCATCAAGCATGTATGATAGGGGATTACACACTCAGTTCTCGTAACTCACCCTTTTCATTTAACTGTACAGGTAAACCCCACCCTTAGATGATTTGGAGCTGCGAGGGACTTGGAGGTGGCTACACGTTCGCTAGTATTTTATTCTAGACCTAATTATTTAAATTTTTATATTGGGTTGATATTTATGTAATAAGGCCTCTGGTGATTTTAATTTCTTTTAATTGGGTTTAATTTCATGTTTTAAACTACCAAACTGATACAAACAAATTTTTAAAAATAATAACTATTTTAAAAAGACAAACTCACATTTTCAAACTTCAAAATGACATTCATTAGAGTAGCTTCCGCGAGTTTTTAACCAACAGTAACAAACATGGCTATCGTTTAAAAACGATTTTTTCTCAACAAGCCTGATTTCAAAAAACTCTTCGATGTGACACGTCAAATTTGGTCGTAACGTCTAGGCCGGGTTTGGGGTGTTACAATCTCTTCCTTTGTGTAGATCGATTTAGAGACTCTATATGATACATGGGAGAGGTACAAGAATTTATTGAGAAGGTGCCCTCACCACGTGTTACCCTTATGGTTACAGGTTTAAACCTTCTACAACTAATTGAATCCCTCAACTAGACAGTTGATCGATGCAACAGCCGGTGATACACTGAACAATAAAACACCTGAAGTGGCTTATGAGTTTATAGAAGAGATGACACTGAATAATTATCAGTGGCAAGTCATGAGGATGAAACATATGAAAGCAACCAGTGTTTTCAACTTAGATGCAGTCACCATGTTAACAAATCAGGTAGAACTTTTAAATAAAATAATTGATGGTTTATATGTTTCTATGCAGGTACATCCGGTGATGCAATGCGATATAAATGGAAGAGGAATAAATAATCCAGAATGTTTACCCTTCGCTCCTAGCACAAAAAACGAACAAATCAATTATATGGGTAATAATTATAGGCCTCAAAATAACCCTTATAGTAATAATTATAATGCAGGTTGGAGGAACCATCCCAATTTCTCTTGGGGTGGTCAAGGAAATCAAAGAGCACAAGCCTTTCCAAGCTTCCAACAACAACCTTATCAGCAAGAGAAAAAGCCGAACCTTAAAGAGATGTTGACCAAGTTTATCTCAGTGTCAGAAACGCGTTTTCAAAACACTGAAGCAACACTTAAAAATCAACAAGCATCGATTCAAGGGCTCAAGAACAAAATAGGTCAGCTTGCTAAGTTAATCTCAGAAAGACCACAAGGTAGTTTACATAGCAATACTGAAACTAACCCAATGGAGCAGCTTCATGTAATTACTGTTCGAGATGAAGAAGGGTTAGTTGAATCTGAACCAAAATTATAACACCCCAAACAAGGCCTAGACGTTATGGCCGAATCTGGCAATGTAACATGATAGGGTGTTTGGAAAATTATGTTGTTGCAATAAAACCATTTCCGATTAATTACTTTTCTTTATCTCTTATTAGTTATAAAATTCGTTTTACTCACTTGCCCCCATAGTTTTAAAATGTAACTCGTTGCGGAAGCATTTAAAAACAGTTTAAGTAATCGCGAGTTTAGAAAAACTTTGGCTTTTTGAAAACCGAGTTTCCCTACAACTAGCGATTATAAATCCATAAAATAAACAAAAACACAAGTTAAGCAAAAGTCTAAGAAGTCCCCAAATTACATCAAAATAAACCAATAATAATACTATAGTCATAAATCATAAATCGTGAATTAAAAGAGTACAATAACCGCGATCATCGCCGAGTCCTCCGCCGCACCGATTCGTCTAGGTCTGGGGATTACCTGTGCACATTAAATAGAAGGGGTGAGTTTACGTAAACTCAGTGTGTAATCCCACAGAAAGAAAACACTAGCAAACCACAGTGCACAGTTAAAACAGTCTTGGGCCTAAACCCCTTTTCAGTATCAGTAATAGTTTGGGCCTTAGCCCATCTCAGTACAGTATCAAGTATGCAGTAGGGCCTTAGCCCATCACAGTATCAGTGGCAATCATGCAGTATTCAGTAACAAAGTCCTACCCAACCAGCCTCTACACACCATCTCCGTCCAACCCTACACTCACTGTGGGGATTAAATCAACCCACCTATCCCTACACTCCAGGTAGTACCGAATGCGGCACAAATCAGTAATTTGCAGCTGAGCTAGCAATATAATAGGCTTAAGAGCCTTTCAGTACACTTCCTCCAAATAATATCAACCCAACCCAATGCAATGCAACATACAATGAAATGTCATACTATCATAGGTTTGTCAAATACACATTCAGTTCAGTATACATTCTTGTATAGAACATGCTCCGTACATAATACACACAATCAATATCACACAGTTAAGGGCCTACGTAGTGCTCACTGACCCTACGAGAGGTTCACAATCGACTTGGGCGACCCGTGCAACCTTAACAGTCATTTCAGTAAAAATGGGCTCACACGCCCATGTGGCCTGCCCGTGTGGGCCCACACGCCCGTGTGGCACACACGCCCGTGTGGCACACACGGCCCAAATTTGCCTTGGCCGTGTGGATCACACAGCCTGGCCCAAAATACCACACTCCCGTTTAGTTTACCCGTATGGGCCCACACACCAGTGTGGCCCACACGGCCTAAATCAGTCTAGCCCGTATGTTGCAGACGGCCCACCTGGCCATCACACGGCCGTGTCTTGTGCACACGGCCTGGCCTCGTCGATCACCCACCCGTGTTGTGTCACATGGCGTCGACAGTGGGGTTTTCAGCTTTTATCGAAACCCCGTTTCCTATATTTTTGGGTACACACCTGGTTTCGATTAAAGCTAAAATGATCCCCGAGCCTTCTTGAAACCTAACACCTCGAATCGATTCATTACGAAACAATACAACGAGAGCCTTACTCCACGCGATACACTACATCTGCCAACGATTTACATCGTAAAGGAAAAAGAACCGGAATGAAAACAAAAAGGGAAGGGAATTCCAAAGGAATTTAGGCAGCAAGTGGGGAAGAGAAAAGAAAAAAATGGAGGAACAGAAAAGAAAAAAACGGCGTCAAAAATTTTTGGAGAAGAGATGGCAACCGAATTTTGCAAAAAGATAACAATAATGCTCAGGAAATCTGATAACCTCCAAATCCATTCCCCTAAATTCTCTCTACCAAACTCTCCACTACTCAGATATCTAACACAATTAGAACTCTCTAATCGACCGAGCAAATAAATATACTAGTCCTTACGCTCACGCAGGGATTCGAACTCCTGACCCTCTGCCAACTAACACTCCATTTAACCACCAGACCAGCAGGCCCATTCTGTTAAATACTTATCAACAATTAAATAAAAGCCTATTGACTAAAGATTGGGCTTTATTCATAAAAATACCAAAATTTTCCCAAGTCATGGCTTGAACTTAGGACCTCTCACACACTCCCAAAACACTTAACCACTGAAGCAGATACAGATTTGTGTCATACATCCGCAAAAACAAAAATTTAAATTTTGGAGCGTTACAACTCTACCCTCTAAAAGAAAATTTTGTCCCCGAAATTTACCTGATCAGAATAGATGAGGATACTGCTGACACATCGCATCCTCAGGCTCCCATGTAGCCTCCTCAGTGCTATGATTACACCATAGAACCTTCACCAAAGGGATAGACTTCCTCCTCAGAACCTTTACATCACGATCCGGAATCTGGACAGGCTCCTCCTCAAAGGTCAAGTCTGGCCTAACCTCAATCTCCTCAACAGGGACAATATGAGTGGGATCAGAGCGGTAGCGCCTCAACATAGAGACGTGGAACATGTCATGAATACTATCCAACTCTGGAGGTAGCTCCAACTGATAAGCAACCGGTCCCACTCGCTTCAAAATACGGTAAGGTCCAATAAACCTAGGGCTTAACTTGCCCTTACGACCAAACCTTAGTACTTTCTTCCTTTGCGAGACCTTGAGAAAGATGAAGTCCCCCCACAGAATACTCAATCTCACACCTCCTCAAATCCGCATAAGATTTTTGCATGTCAGAAGCCGCTTTCAAACGATCCCAAATTACTCTAACCTTATCCTCTATCTTAGAAGCCAACTCAGGACCCAGAACACATCGCTCGCCCAACTCAGTCCAACATAAAAGAGTGCGACACTTACGACCATAAAGTGCCTCATAAGGTGCAATCTGGATGCTAGATTGGAAGCTATTATTATAAGAAAACTCCGCTAACGGTAGATAATCCTCCCAACTGCCTCGAAAATCAATAGCACAGCTCCTCAACATTTCTTCCAGTATCTGAATCACCCTCTCTGACTGACCATCAGTCTGAGGATGGAACGTAGTACTGAAGTCCAATCTTGAACCCAGAGCCTCATGCAACTTCCCCTAAAACTGAGACGTGAAGCGAGGATCCCTATCAAAGATGATTGAAACCGGTACCCCATGCAGTCTCACTATCTCCGAAATATAAAGCTTCGCCAACTTCTGTAGAGAATTATCAGTACGAACCGGTGTGAAGTGTGCTGACTTGGTCAATCGATCCACGATGACCCAAACATAATCCTTCTTAGTGGGTGTCAAGGGTAACCCACTAACGAAGTCCATCGTCACACGTTCCCACTTCTAAAGAGGAATCTTAATTGGTTGTAGCAAACCCGAAGGCAACTGATGCTCAGCCTCAACCTGCTGGCATGTCAGACATCTCGCCACAAAATCAATAACCTCTCTCTTCAATCCTGGCCACTAATATAATTCTCGGAGATCTCGGTACATCTTATTTTCGCCAGGATGCATAGCATAAGGGCTACTACGCGCCTCTCTCAGTACAAACTGTCTCAAATCAGTATTATTCGGAACACAGATCCATCCATGGAAACAGAGTACCCCATCACTATTCAGTCCAAAATTTTTAGTGCTACCACCCTCAATCTGTCGAAACTAAATACTTAAAGTCTCATCCTCCAATTGCTTACCCTTAATCTGCTCAATCCATGTCAGCTTAACTTGAAGCTCGGCTAATAAGCTACCATCATCAAATAAGCTTAGGCGAGCAAACATCGCCCTAAAATCAATCATAGCTCTACGGCTCAGTGCATCAGCCACCACATTGGCCTTGCCAGGATGGTACTCAATGGTGCAATCATAGTCCTTAAGCAGCTCAATCCATTTACGCGGCCTAAGATTTAGCTCCTTCTGAGTAAAGAAATACTTGAGGCTTTTGAGATCAGTGTAGATGATACACTTCTCACCGTACAGATAATACCTCCAGATTTTTAGTGCAAATACTACGGCGGCCAGCTCCAAATCATGTGTCGGATAGTTTGCCTCATGTGTCTTAAGCTGACGAGACGCATATTGATAAACCGTAAAAGTAACATATTTTAATCCCACATTTAGCATACTTTTGGATGAATTATCCCTTATTTTATGTAAAAATGTGCTCTTAATCATTTCTTTTCATATTTTATACTCAAGAAAGCACTGGAGGATGAAAAGAACGAGAAACAGGCTTAAAACGAGCCAAATGGGCCATAGCACGAAATCCACACGGCCTGGGCGCAAGACCACACGGTCGTGCTTCCTCAATAATCTCGAACACGGTCTAAGCCATGAAATACACGGTCGTGCCTCATTAAAGAAGTCTGAACACGGTCCAAAGATGATTCACACGGGCGTGTGCCATGGCCGTGTCCCTGCTGCAGAAAAGAGCAATTTCAATCAGATTTGGATACTTAGGGGCAAAGAAACACATTCCAAAAGACTATAAATACACCCTAAGTATAACCTAGGAGGGGGCGGTGAGCTAGGCCAAGGAGCCAAGCTGAAAAGGTCAGATTTGTGGGAATTCACTCGGGGATAGCCAGTTGATCCATCTCAAGAAGCAGGAATTCTACTCAAGACGGAGGATCTCCTATTCAATTCCTTCAGGGGGTTTTAGGGATTTCTTATGTTTTGTTTTATCTTTTCTTCTGAGATGTTTTTTTTTATTGTTATGAACTAAACCCTCAGATACCTGAGAGGGATGAAACTTAGTTTTTATCGTTTGCTGAACTATATGATAAATATTTGATTTGTTCTTAATTATGTGTTCTTAATTCTTGTGTTGATATTTCGCTGATATTAATTCAAGTTGGATGTGCTTAGGTGGAGGAGCAAAAGCCTCTGCCTAGGAGTAGATCTAGCATAGTTAAGCGGAGTTGATCGCGCGCCTAGAGATAGGGTGATGAAGCATTGCCAGATTAGGGTAAAACCTAATATGGGAGTCCATAAATCGAGTTAATGCAATTCTAGGGGTTTTAATTAGAAAGAGATTTCAATTAATCAACCTAGGGTTAGACGTTATTCACCTTGAGAGAGGGTTTAATATAAATTAGGGAATCCTATCGTCTGGTTCAGAGTTAGATAACAAGTGAAGTCTAGGTGGATTCTTCCTTGGGTGTCGTCTTAATTAATTGGTTTTTCCTCAAGTTATTTTCCCAAATTCATTCTTCTTTGTCTTAGAGTCTTTAAGTGTAGTAGTTAATTAATTTAGATTAAACAACCATTCGCTTAATTCTTAGGCTAAATAATAGAAAGAAAGTTAGTATTAGTACTTTTAGTTCCTTTGGGTTCGACAATTCGGTCTTGCCTAAGCTATACTACTGTTCGATAGGTGCACTTGCCTCAATCGTTGTCATATTTAGTTTCCAGGTTCGATCATTATCTTTATAAATTTAAAACTCTGACTTCACAGTGATCACATATGCTACCACCTTACCATCCTGCATCAATACACATCCCAAACCGACATGTGATGCATTACTATAAAATGTAAACTCCTTTCCAGATTCAGGCTGTATCAGAATAGGAGCCTTAGACTGTACAATTTTGAGCTTCTCGAAACTCTCTTCCTATGCATCAGTCCAGTTAAATAGTACACCCTTACGTAGCAGCTTAGTTAAAGGAGCTGCAATCAACGAGAAACCTTCCACAAACTGCCAATAATAACCAGCCAGCCCCAGAAAACTACGGATCTCCGATACATTCCTAGGCTATTTCCATTCCAACACAGCCTCAATCTTTCGAGGATCAACTTGAATCCCCTCAGTCGAAACCACATGATTCAGAAATGTCACCTCATGCAACCAGAACTCGCACTTGCTAAACTTAGCATAGAGCTGCTTTTCCCTCAAAGTCTGTAGGACGACTCGAAGGTGCTCATCATGCTCCTCCTTAGTCCTCGAGTAAACCAGTATGTCGTCAATGAACACTACCACAAACCGATCCAAATAAGGCTGAAATGCTCGGTTCGTTAAATCCATGTAAGCTGCCGGTGCATTAGTCTGTCCAAATGGCATCACTAGGAACTCGTAATGACCATAACAAGTCGTAAACGCCGTCTTATGTACGTCAATCTCCTTAACCCTTAACTGGTTATACCCAAATTGGAGGTCAATCTTGGAGAATACCGAAGCTCCTCGAAACTGGTCAAACAGATCATCTATCCTCGGTAGGGGGTACTTATTCTTAATGGTCAACTTGTTCATTTGCCGGTAGTCGATACACATCCGCATGGATCCATCCTTCTTCTTCACAAACATGTACCGGTGCTCCCCACGGAGACACACTAGGGCGGATGAACCCACGATCCAATAACTCCTGAATCTGAGCCTTTAGCTCCACAAGCTCCTTCGGTGCCATTCGGTAGGGAGCGATGGACACCGGAGCTGTACCAGGTAGGAGCTCAATACCAAACTCCACTTCACGATCCAGAGGTAAACCAGGTAGCTCCTCAGGAAAGACGTCCAGAAAATCCTTTACCGTTCTGATGTCCTTAACATAGGAATCTCCAGAATCTGAAACACTTACGTAAGCCAAGAACGCCTCACATCCCTTACGTACCAAATTTTCTGCCACCAGTGTAGAAATCACATTAGTTAAATAATTCTGGTGCTCTCCAATCATGACTACCTCATCATCCTCTTCAGTCCTCAGTGCGACCCTCTTAGTCACGCAGTCTAAGCTAACACGATGCTTGACCAACAAGTTCATCCCCAGAATTAAATCGAACTCCCCAAAGAGAAGCTCCATCAGATCAGCTAGAAAGATTTCTCCTTGAACCTCTAAAGGAACGTCTCTAAACAGCTTGTTAACCCTTATAGATTGCCCCAACAGACTCAGTAAAGTACCCTCATGATCGCTGTAAATCAGAGTTTTAAAATTTATAAAAGAATGATCGAACCTGAAAACTAACTCTGACAACGATTGAGGTAAGTGCACCTATCGAACAGTAGTATAGTTTAGGCAAGACCGGATTATCGAACCCAAAGGAACTAAAAGTACTAATACTCACCATCTTTTTATTATTTATCCTTAATATAAAGTGATGGTTGTTTAAACTAAGACTAATCTACTTATTAAGCTAAGACGCAAAGACAAAAAGAATGAATTCGAAAAATAACTTTTGGGAAAACTCAGTTGACTCAAGCGATACCCTTAGGAAAAATCCACCTAGACTTCACTTGTTATTTAACCTTGAACCATATGATTTAGTTACTTAGTTTGATCTGTGAGACTCCCTAACGTATATTAAACCCTCTCTCGAGGCGAATAACGTCTAACCCTAGGTTAATTAGTGGAACTCTCGTTCGCTTATAATAACCCCCTAGAATAGCGATGAATCGACCGTGGATTCCCATATTAGGTTTCACCCTAATCTGGCAAAATCTCGTCACCCTATCTCTAAGCGTGCGATCAACTCCGCTTAATTATGTTGGATCTACTCTTAGGCAGGGTCTATTCCTCCTCCACCTAAGTACATTAGATTTGGATTAAGTTCACACAATTAAGAACAAACTAAGTTATTATCATATAATTCAAAAAGTCAAATAACAAGATTCATCATAGGTTTCATCTCTTGGGTATCAGAAGGTTTAGTTCATAACAATAAAGGAAAACATCTCAAGAGAAAAGATAAAACAAAACATAAGAAATCCCTAAAACCCCCTGAAGGAATTGAAGAGGAGATCCTCCGTCTTGAGTAGAATTTCGGCTTCTTGAGATGGATCAACTGGCTATCTTCGAGTGATTCCCATAAATCTGACCTTTTCGTCTTGGCTTCTTGGCCTAGCTCGTCGCCCCCTTTTAGCTGGTACCTAGGGTGTATTTATAGGCTTTTGAAACACGTTTCTTTCTCCCTAAGTATCCTTTCTCGAATGGAATTGCTCTTCGCCATGGCAGAGGCACGACCATAGCACACACCCGTGTAAATCGCGGCCAGGCCGTGTTCGACACTGTTGAATGAGGCACGTCCGTGTAAGTCATGGTAAAGCCGTGTTCTTGTAGGAATGGTGGCACGGCCGTGTGGCTTGAAGTCCAGGCCATGCTGATTTCGTGGCTTGGCCTAACTTGGTCCATTTTAAGCCCGTTTCTCGTTCTTTTCATCATCGGGTGCTTTCCTGAGTATAAGACATGAAAAGAAAGGATTAAGAGCACCTTTTTACATAAACTGGGGCTTAAATCATCCAAAAGCATACTAAATGTGGGCTTGGAATATGTTACTTTTACGGTTTATCAAATACCCTCACACTTAAGCTTTTGCTTGTCCTCAAGCAAAATTCTCAACTTACAATTAAAACAAACTTTCCTCAATTCATAATAGTCATTGATAGTGTCTCATCATAATTCATAGATAATTTATACATGGATAATTCAATTCAAAGTGTCCTAAAAATTCAAACAGTATAAGTCATAGATTTTTTAGCTCGAAAACATAGGCGTCTCCCTTCATCTAAATAATTACCTCTGATTCGAAATCGACAAGGATTGACATCCTCACAAAAGATTCACCCAAATCACTCAAAGTGTTTAAGGTTCAAAATTTAGGCACTCAAAAGTCAAACATGAAGAGTTAATCCCATAGGCTTGCATGAAAATCAAATCTCCACTACTGAAATATGAGATGAAACACAAATCAAAAGGTCTTTGTTAGGTTTATGCTTGGGGCTAGAGGTTAAGGTGTGGAGTAAGGCTAAATTAGAGGGTTAGAATTGAGGTTAAATTGACAAATTACCTAACTAAGAATTAATGAACTAATAATAATTACATCAATTGAAAACTAATAACACTACGAGCTTCTTCTTCGATATCTGGGATTCAAGCGTATAAGCTCATTTAATCACAACGAATAATGAATACTGAATATACTTTTGAAATTTTTTTTAAGAATAAACTATAAATGCATAACTGAAATAAAAAACTAGTTAGGCTATTAATCAAATCAAATCTCGATATAAGGGTAGTCAAAAGGAATGGTGATAACAAAAACAAAGGGGTTCTGGGTTAATATTAGTGGGTGAGTCAATAAATAGGGTTGTTAGGATTAAAAGGGGTTCACTAGGGGTTAGTTATGGAGGTAGGCTTTTTATGGAATTAGTGGGTTAAAACCTAGGTGCCTTTATCATCTTTGTGAATCAAATCAAAAAATGTGGTCTTGACATGTATAATCGATGCAAGTTCTAGAATAACAAATCAGTGTTGACATACTCATAATCAATAAAGTGAGCAAGAAAAAGAATTTATGCTCTATAAGGCTCAAAAACTCAAAAAAATTATGGGTATTTTGATGTCAACCTCGTAAATTTCAAACTTCAAAGTAATATTTAAACTCAGCTCGACAACCTAGAAAATTTTTAATTTCTGAAAAATAGACTTATCATGCTTGATTCTCTAGTATTCTTAGAATTTAATTATCAATGCACAATTATCAATGACTTAATCTAAAACATATCAATAAAAATCATAAATCATCATAAATTTCATCCTAATTAGTAATATGAGTAATTTACTTTCAAACAAGACTAAATTTAGGGATTTTGCAAAAAGTTTGGAATATCTAAGATTCACCCCCCACACTTAAGATGTACCTTGCCCTCAATGTACAAAGATATATAATGACAATTAATATGTAAAATCAAAAGAGAGGGGAGAGAGGGACACTCCTTGAATTGGATGATTTTCTAGAGTTGGCAGTGGTCGTGGTGAAAGATAAGTTGGAGGGCTCGTTTTTGGATATGATGGATGCTCACGAGTTCTGTGCTAGATAAAGAAATTGGGGAACTCGTGGAGGATTAGCCAGGATTTATTAAGACAAATTTAAAATAAACTAAATATATAATTAAAGAAAAGAAAAGTAAAGAAAGAGGAAACAAAAATGTAAACAAAGTAAAGCTAAAAGATAAAGGGGCTTGAGAATCCTTATTGGTGTATGGTTCATGAGGTGGATGTGACTTCTACGGTCATGGAGGTGCTGGCAGTGGCAGAAGTGGCGTGATTCTCAAGCAACCTTTAGCTCCTAAGTCAAAGAAACTAAGATAGAATAAAATAATTTAAGCGGAAGAGAAGTGTAGATAAGGAAACTTAAGCAAAAGAGAAAAATGAAATAAAAACTAAATAGTCTCAAATATCATTGGCTTGTTGTTCAAATGAAGCTGCCGGCATGAACTCATGTGAATCGGTCTCCTTTGGGGAGATTGGCCTCTTACGCTTCTTTGCCATGGATATAATTTTGATGTAGCTCAAGAGTCTAAGGATTTATTAGGAAAAGGAAAAAAGAAAAAGAGACAAAAGGAAGGAATAAGGAAAGAAGAAAGAAGTGGGTTAAGAAGAGAAATGAGAGGGGTATGGTGTTTAAATAAAAATTCAGGTCTGGCGATTTCCCACGCCCGTGGGTTGAGGGTGTGTCGACTCACACGACCGCCTCGCACGGTCGTGCTACAGGGCGTGTTGGTTCCCCACGCTTGTGTCTAGCCTGTGTTCGACAAGTCAGTATATTAGCACAGTTAGATGGGACAGGCGTGTTCAGCCCGTGGTTGGCAAGTCAGTAGCCTCACACGGCCGTAAAGCACGACCGTGCTACGTTGTCGGTGCCCGTGGGGTAGTAGTTGGGTCCGTGATTTCAAGAAATTAGTTTATTCTAACTTGTACCGTCCTGCCATGTTAGTACCAAGATTCTTGAGTTACACACGGCCACGGCCACGGCCGTGTGCAAGGCCGTGTGTCCTGGAATTCTGCACCCCTTGTTAGTTTATAACTACGTGTTCAGGAAGAAAAGAAGAAAAGAAAAATAAAATAACAGCAAAATGTGAGAATAAATTATGTTAGTGCTCGGGTTGCCTCCCGAGAAGCGCTCGTTTATAGTCTTAAGCTAGACTCTCCTCCCGTTTGCTTTGTCAAGGTGGTTTGAGGAGTTGGAAGTCCTTCCTAATGCTATCATTTGTGTCTTCGTGAAAAAATTTAAGTCGAGATGTGTTTAAAGTAAAGGTACCAAAAATAAGATTACTTACCTCGACTGTTCCGTGTGGAAAAAAACTGGTTACCCTAAAAGATATTTCCTTGTTTGTTCTAAGGTCCGGAGGAGATATTCGAGGATTTACCTGATCTAACAGTACTTGGTCCCCTATTTTGAAGTGATTTGTTGTTCCTATTAGCTCTTTTGAGGGCTCTTTCGGTTTTATCTCGTGTGGTTCTGATTCTTCGTCGTGTATCCATAATTTCTCCTTGAAGTGTGTCTTCCACTCGTCTAGATCATCGAACTGAATCCCTCGATCATCATGAGTTATTTCTTTATTGACATGGGGTTTAGGATCGAGTTCAGTTGTATTCTTTGGTGGTGCTTCTTGAAAATAAGGGTTAACCGAATGGTTATCAGTAGAATTTACGTTCTCACCTTGATTACTCGATGTTCTAGCCGAATCGAGAGCTTTGATGGTGACTGTCTCATTACCTACGCAAAGTATGAGTTCTCCTGCATCAACATCAAATTTAGTCTTGGCAGTTGCTAAAAAGGGTCTTCCTAAAATTAGGGGGATCGAATTATCCTCATCCATGTCTAAGACAATAAAATCTACTGGGAAAACAAATTTGTCAATTTTTACAAGAACATCTTCGATAATACCCTAGGAATTCTAACAGATTTTATCACTAATTGAATGCTCATCCTAGTTTGTTTGGGTTTCCCTAGACCTAATTGTTTAAACAATTTATAAGGCATGACATTTATGCTTGCCCCTAAATCAGCTAACGCATTATCAACAGTTAGTCTACCAATTAAACATGGAATTGTAAAACTCCCTGGATCTTTTAGCTTTTGTGGTAGTCTATTTTGAAGAATTGCTGAGCACTTTGCGTTAAGTTCCACATGTGACGATTCGTCTAACTTCCGTTTGTTTGTCAGAAGCTCTTTTAAAAATTTCCTAAAATCTGGCATCTGCGAAAGAGCTTTAAGTAATGGTAAGTTAATATGTAATTTCTTTAAAAGTTTAAGAAACTTACCGAACTGTTCTTTTGTGTCGTCTCTTCTTAATGCCTCAAGGTAAGGTACGCGAGGTTGGTACTCCTTGATTACCGGTTTTGGCTTGTCTTGAGTTACCTCAACTTCACCTTTTTCTACCTCGTTTCCTTGTGTTGGACTAGGTTCGTCTACTTTTTTGCTTTCTTGAGCTGTTATGGCTTGGATTTGCTCCTTTGGATTAATTTCAGTATTACTCGGTAGACGCCCTTGCGGTCGTTCGGATAATAGCTTTGTAATTTCTTCGACTGACTGAGTAATTTCCCCGATTGCCTTTGTAAGTCCTCCAACTTGGTTCTCGATTTTTTGATCGATGTTTGTTGGGTGTCGAATGTTACCTCATTCTTTTGGAGACGGGCTTCTGTGGATGCTATGAATTTGTTCAACGTCTCTTCAAGACTCGGCTTCTTTTATTGTGGATAAGGCTGATTTTGGAAATTTTGAGAAGGTTGTTGTCTTTGATTTCCTTGATTTCCTTGTCCTCCCCACGAAAAATTTGGGTGGTTCCTCCAACCTGGATTATAATTATTACTATATGGGTTATTATTGGATCTAAAATTGTTACCTATATAGTTCATATGTTCGTTCTCTGTGCCTGGTTGGTAGGGTGGGTACTCAGGATTCGCCACGGTTCCACCTATGTCGCCTTTGCATTCTTTGGATTTACTGCGAAGAACACAAACTATCAATCTTCTTATTCATCAACTCTACCGATTTGATAGCATGGTTCTCTGCGTCGAGGTTGTAAACTCCATCGCTTTTGTTGGCCTTGTTCTTGTAAACTTGCCATGGTAGTTGTTCAAATGACATCTCTTCAATAAACTTGTAGGTCGCCTCGGGAGTTTTATTATTTAGGGTTTCACCGGTGGCTGAATCAATTAATTGCCTCGTTGAAGGATTCACACCGTTGTAAAAAGTTTGGACTTGGAGCCACAATGGTAATCCGTGGTGTGGGCATCTTCTCAAGAGATCTTTGTATCTCCCCCATGCGTCGTATATGTCTCTAAATCCATCTGCACAAAAGAAGATATATCATTACGTAACTTGGCCGTTTTGGCTGGTGGAAAATATTTTAATAGAAATTTTTCGGTCATTTGTTCCCATGTAGTGATTGACCCTCGTGGTAACGAGTTTAACCACTGTTTAGCTTTATTTCTTAGTGAAAAGGGAAATAACCGAAGATGTATGGCATCATCAGAAACGCCATTTATTTTGAAGGTATCGCAGAATTCTAAAAAGTTAGCTATATGAGTGTTTGGATCTTCATCCTGCAAACCATCAAATTGAACAAACTGTTGAATCATTTGAATAGTGTTAGGCTTTAATTCAAAATTATTAGCAGCTATAGTAGGCCTAACAATACTCGATTCTTCCCCTGTTAAATGAGGTTTAGCATAATCATACATAGTACGAGGAGAATTCTGATCCGCCACATCGTTTTGTGGCGGCGGATTATTTTCGTCCATCCCTTCAGTAGGATTGGATCTGTCTTCTCGCTCTCCTTGGTAATTTAGGGCTCGCCTAATTTCTCTACGATTTCTTCGAGCAGTAGCTTCAATATCACTGTCGTATTCTAAAGGTCCTCTCTGGTTCCTTCTAGTCATAAACTAGAGGTACCTGCTAGGAAAAGAAAGAAAGAAAATTTAGCAAATTTAAAATTAAAACTAAAACTAAAAATAAAAAATAAATTGCGAAAAATAAAAATAATGGCTAAAGTAATAAAAATAGAGTTTTCTTAATATTTTAGTTCCCCGGCAACGACGCCAAAAACTTGATCGCTGTAAATCAGAGTTTTAAAATTTATAAAAGAATGATCGAACCTGGAAACTAACTCTGACAACGATTGAGGCAAGTGCACCTATCAAACAGTAGTATAGTTTAGGCAAGACCGGATTATCGAACCCAAAGGAATTAAAAGTACTAATACTCGCCGTCTTTTTATTATTTAGCCTTAATATAAAGTGATGGTTGTTTAAACTACGACTAATCTACTTACTAAGCTAAGACGCAAAGACAAAAAGAATGAATTCGGGAAATAACTTTTGGGAAAACTCAGTTGACTCAAGCGATACCCTTAGGAAAAATCCACCTAGACTTCACTTGTTATTTAACCTTGAACCATATGATTTAGTTACTTAGTTTGATCCGTGAGACTCCCTAACGTATATTAAACCCTCTCTCGAGGTGAATAACGTCTAACCCTAGGTTAATTAGTGGAACTCTCATTCGCTTATAATAACCCCCTAGAATAGAAGTAAATCGATCTGTGGATTCCCATATTAGGTTTCACCCTAATCCGGTAAAATCTCGTCACCCTATCTCTAGGCGTGCAATCAACTCCACTTAATTATGTTGGATCTACTCTTAGGCAGGGTCTATTCCTCCTCCACCTAAGCACATTAAATTTGGATTAAGTTCACACAATTAAGAACAAACTAAGTTATTATCATATAATTCAAAAAGTCAAATAACAAGATTCATCATAGGTTTCATCCCCTCTTCTGTATCCAGAAGGTTTAGTTCATAACAATAAAGGAAAACATCTCAAGAGAAAAGATAAAACAAAACATAAGAAATCCCTAAAACCCACTGAAGGAATTGAAGAGGAGATCCTCCGTCTTGAGTAGAATTCCGGCTTCTTGAGATGGATCAACTGGCTATCTTCGAGTGATTCCCACAAATCTGACCTTTTCGGCTTGGCTTCTTGGCCTAGCTCGCTACCTCCTTTTAGCTGGTACCTAGGGTGTATTTATAGGCTTTTGAAACACGTTTCTTTCTCCCTAAGTATCCTTTCCCGAATGGAATTGCTCTTCCCCAGGCAGAGGCACGGCCATGGCACACACCCGTGTAAATCGCGGCCAGGCCGTGTTCGACACTGTTGAATGAGGCACGGCTGTGTAAGTCGTGGTAAAGCTGTGTTCTAGTAGGAATGGTGGCACGGCCGTGTGGCTTGAAGTCCAGGCCGTGCTGATTTCGTGGCTTGGCCCAACTTGGTCCGTTTTAAGCCCGTTTCTCGTTCTTTTCATCATCGGGTGCTTTCCTGAGTATAAGACATGAAAAGAAAGGATTAAGAGCACCTTTTTACATAAATTGGGGCTTAAATCATCCAAAAGCATACTAAATGTGGGCTTAGAATATGTTACTTTTACGGTTTATCACCTCAATCGTAGTGCTCTCAACCAATATCCCTAAATTTCTAGACACAGTACAGCTTATATAGGAGTGAGTGGATCCTATATCTATTAATTCAATATATGGTACGTCAAAAATAAGAAACGTACCTGTGATGACATCCGGAGCATCTCCATCCTCTCGGCGACGAGCAGCATAAACTAGAGTCGGCTGTCTCACCTCAGTCTGTCCGGCACCTCTGATTGGTGCTCTCTACCCACGGCTTACACCATTACCACCTCTGGCCTGTCCACGGCCCCTCGGTGGCTGCACAGTACCAGTACTCGGAGCTTGCCTCTAATCAGCCCTCAGCGGACACTCTCTAATGCGATGTTCCAAATACCCATATCTCAAGCATGCCCCAGTCATCTTCCAACACTCGCCCTGATGGCATCTACCACAAGCAGTACATGGCTGCAGTCCAGTAGCAGCAACATGGGGCCCAACTATAACTGGCCCATCAGCTCTTGCCATTTTCTTAGGCCTTTGTACAGAACTCGAGGGCTCCGAATCCCTCTTATTCCTACCTCTCTCTCTATCGCGGTTTTGGCGATCAGTGTGCTTAACCTCCTCGGTGATCTTTGCCTTCTTAACCAAGGCAGAAAAATCCAGCTCTGCAGAGTTATCAAAACCCGCAAGTTATCTCTGAGGCCATCCTCAAAGCGAACACATCGCTCGTACTCAGATGCCACCATACCTCGCACATAGCGGCTCAGTCTTAGAAACTCGGCCTCATACTCAGCCACTGATCGATCTCCCTGAGTAAGGTTCAAAAACTCCCTCCTACGGGTATCTACGTAGCTCGCCCCCACATATTTCCCCTAGAAGGCAGTCTTAAAGAACTCTCAGGTTAGGCGTTTGGGCTGAGTTCCCTCCTTAACAGTAAGCCACCACTAATATGCCTCATCACGCAGCAGCGAGACTGCACCCTTTAATTTCTGCTTTAGGGTGCAATCTAAATCGTCCATGATCCTCTCTGTGGCCTGAATCCAGTACTCGGCCATATTAGGGGCAACTCCAGTGACATGATCGTGTATGTCAAAGTCTTAAAATTTTATATAAAGAATGATCGAGCCTGGAAACTAATTGTGACAATGATTGAGGTAAGTGCATCTATCGAACAGTAGTATAGCTTAGTGGCAAGACCGGATTGTCGAACCCAAAGGAACCAGAAGTACTAATACTGACTTTCTTTTTATTATTTAGCCTAAGAAACAAGGGAATTTGTTGCTTAATCTAAAATTAACTAACTACTAATCTAAAGATGCTAAGGCAAAGTGAACGAACTTGGGAAAAAAATCGTGAGAAAAACCAATTGATTAAGACAATACCCAAGGAAGAATCCACCTAGACTTCACTTATTATCTAACTCTGAACCAGACGATTTATTCACTTGACTTGATCCATAGGATTCCCTAATTTATATTAATACCTCTCCCGATGCTACTAACGTCTAACCCTAGGTTGATTAATTGAAATCTCTTTCTAATTAAAACCCTAAGAATTGCATTAACTCGATCTATGGACTCCCATATTAGGTTTGACCCTAATCCGACAGATTTTCGTCACCCTATCTCTAGGCACCTAAGCACATCAATACTTGAATCAATATCCCGGAAATATCAAAACAATAATTAAGAACAAATCAAGTATTTATCATATAGTTCAGTAAACGATAACAAGGTTCATCTTAGGTTTAATCCCCCTCAGGTATCTGAGGGTTTAGTTCATAATCATAAAAGAATACATCTCAGAAGAAAAGATAAAACAAAACATAAGAAAAACCCTAAAACTCCCTAAAGGAATTGAATAGGAGATTTTCCGTCTTGAGTATGACTCCGGCTTCTTGAGATGAATCAACTGGCTTTCTTCGAGTAAATCCCACGATTCTGACCTCTTTGACTAGGCTCTTTGGCCTAGCTGGATGCCTCCGATAGAAGGCTTCTGTCGACTCCCCATTTTAGGTCATACTTAGGGTGTTTATATAGACTTTGGAATGTGTTTCTTCGCCTCTAAGTATCCTAATTTGAGTGAAATTCCTCTTTGTCACGGCAGGGACACGACCTTGGCACACGCCTGTGTGAATCGTGGCCAGCCGTGTTCGAGTCTATCAATGAGGCACGGCCGTGTGGATTTGGCCCAGGCCGTGTCGATTTCTTTCTTTGGCCCATTTGGTCCATTTTAAGCCCGTTTTTCGTTCTTTTCATCCTCCTATGCTCTCCTGAGTATAAAACATGAAATTAAAGGATTAAGTGCACCAAATTACATAATTCAAGGGATAAATCATCCAAAAGTATGCTAAATGTGGGCTTTAAAATATGTTACTATTACGGTTTATCAAATACCCCCACACTTAATCTTTTGCTTGTCCTCAAGCAAAATTCTCAACTCACAATTAAAACGAACTTCCACGATTCATAATATTCTTCAAAAATGTTTCATCATAATTCAAAGATAATTCGTACATGGATAACTCAACTCAAAGAGTCCTAAAGATTCAAACAATCTAAGTCTTACATTTTGTAGCATGAAAACATAGGTGTTTTCCATCATCTAAATAATTACCTCTGATTCAAAATCGACAAGGATTGACATCCTCACTAAAGATTCACTCAAATTACTCGAGGTGTTTAAGGTTCAGGAAAAAACACTCATAAGTCAAACATGAAAAGTTAATCCCATAGGCTTGTATGAAAATCAAATCTCCACCACTATAATATGAGATGATACACAAATCAAAAGGTCTTTAACAGGGTTGTAATGGGGCTTGGGTTAAAGGTGTGGATAAAGGCTGAATTAGAGTGTTAGAATCGAGATTAACCTGACAAATTACCTAACTAGAAACAACGAACTGATAGTAAATAATTACATCAATTGAAAACTTATAATACTAATAATAACACGAGCTTCTTCTAAAGATGTGAATTTAATTGTTTTAAGCTCATAAAACATAGAACTAATAATGAATATACTCATTTTTTAAAGAACAAATCAAGTAATAATAAGATAGAATTTAACAACTGATAAAGAAAATAGTAAAGTAATCGATCAAATCAAATCTCGATATAGGGGTAGTCAAGAAGAATGGTGATAACGAATACAAAGGGTTTTGGGTTAATATTAGTGGGTGAGTCAATAAAAAGGGTTATTAGGATCAAATGGGCTCACTAGGGGTTAATTGTGAAGGTAGGCTTTCTATAGAGTAAGTGGGTTAAATCCTAGGTGCCTTTATCATCTCTGTATATCAAATCAAAGGTGTGGTCTCGACATGTATAATCGATGCAAGTTCTAGAATAACAAACCAATGTTGAACACTCACAATCAATAAAGTGAGCAAGAAAAAGAATATATGCTCTATAAGGCTCAAAATCTCACAAAAATTATGGGTTTTTGATGTCAACCTCGTAAATTTCAAACTTCAAAGTAATATTCAAATTTATGTAGACAACATAAAAAATTTTAATTTCTGAAAAATAGACTTAAAATGCTTGGTTCCCTAGTATCTTAAAGTTTAAATCATCAATGCACAATTAACTATGACTTAATCCAAAACATATCAATAAGAATCATAAATCAGGGGAAATTTCATTCTAATAGTAATATGAGAAATTTTACTTAAGAACAAGACATAATTTAGGATTTGAGAATAATGCAAAAAGTTTGGCACTTTTAAGATTCACCCCCCAACACTTAAGATGTACATTGCCCTCAATGTTCAAAGATATATAAAAAAAATATAGTAGAAAACCAAAATATAGGGATAGGGGTGAAACTCCCTGAATTCTGGGTGGCTTCCTTGAGTTGGGAGTGGTCGTGGTGTGGTGGCTGCCCACTATTATTGCGCTAGATGAAGAAATTGGGTGGCCCGTGAAGAAATAGCCAGGAAATAGTAAGACACATTTAAAATAAACTAATTATGTATTTAAAGACAAGAAAGATAAATAAAAAGAAAATAGAAAGTAAAATATAATTAAAAGAATAGATAAATGGACTGAAAAGTCCTTATTCTTAGATGGTTCGCAAGGTGGGTGTGATTTCTAAGGCCGTGGTGTGTAATTCCCAAGCAGCCTGAAGAACCTAATAACAAGAAATAAAAATAAGATACACTAAATTTAGTGGAAGAGAAGTTAAGATAAGGAAAATAAAGGAGAAGAGAAAAGAAAAATAAAAACTAAATGGCCTTAAATGTCTTTGGCTTGTCGAGTTAATGAAGCGGCCGACATGAACTTATGTAGGTCGGTCTCGCAGAGGGAGACTGTGCTAGGATCCTTTTGCTTCTTCGACATGGATATGGTGTAGTTTGGAAAAGGGCCAAGGAAGGAGAATATGGAAGAGGGGGTCTGAGAATGTATGGAAGAAGAGGAATGTGAGTAGTTGAGAAGAGGGAGGGTGGTTTAAATAGAGTTTTGATGTCTGGTACATCCTCACGCCTGTGTTCCATGGGCGTGTTGGGTCACACGGTCGTATCGCACGGTCGTGTTGTGCTTCGTTCATTTCTCCCACGCCCGTTTCATGGTCACCACACCCATGTTTGGTAAAACAGTGTCGACCACGGCTGTATCGCACGACCGTGGTGTTTAGTCGGAGCCCGTGTGACTTCCCTTAGTGTCGACCATGACCATATCGCACGACCGTGGCAATTTATAGTTTTCCGTGATTTGGGAATGTTTCGTCATTGGCTCGTACTACCTCTGCTATGTCAGTACGGGAGTCCGTAGTATCCACACGGCCACGGCCACGGCCGTGTACAAGGCCGTGTGGTATGGAAATTTGTGCCTAAATATAAATAAAATAAAAGAAATAAAACTAAACTTAATTATTAGGGTTAGTGCTCGGGTTGCCTCTTGAGAAGCGCTCGTTTAAAGTCTTAAGCTAGACTTACCTCTCATTCGCATAATCAGGGTGGTTTGAAGAGTTGAACATCCTTCCTCATGCTATCTGTCCTATTATTAGTATATAGTTCAAGTCGAGTAGCGTTTATTTTAAAAGTGCCAAATGTAGGATTACTTACCTCGACTGTTCCGTATGGGAAGACATTGATTACCCTAAAAGGGATTTCTTTGTTTGAAACACCCCAAACCCAGCCTATTCACTACGACCGAATTTGAAATGCCATTGCGGAAAACGTTTGAAACAAATTTGAACTCAAGGATAAAACATGAAAATTTTGTTAAGTTTAGAAAACAGTGTTCATTAAAATTCTTAAGTGAGATGTGGTGTTTATAAAAATATCCGGATTAAAACTTTAGTATATATAGATTTAAATAAAATCGTTTGCAAATAATTCCTCAATTGTCAATCCATAATAAAACATAATAATAAACTTAATGAAAAACACTTAAACAAACTTTAAATACTTTTAGGGCCTTATTACAATAATTGAATAATCAAAGTCTTTGGAAATATGAATGCTTAATTAATTAAAAATATCTTTCTGCATGAAAATCACTTCGCATGGCCACCTTTATATCCGCTCCAACCCGGTCCAAGCTTTACGCATCACACCGAAAGGTTTAATAAAATATTGGGTGAGTCAAACCGACTCGAGTGCATAGTCATTTCACATGTCTCCACATATGGGCTTGGCCCACATCCACACTGATCCATACACATAAATATGCAATTATGAAGCCCATCCCAACCTAGGGTCCATCCATTTCACCTACCTTAGCGGACCCCTCGCTCAAGGCCGTGGCTAATCCACCACCGATCACACAGTGATCCACATATCTTACCTTGGCGGACTTTGTCGCTCAAGGCCGTGGGTTGAGCCACCGATCACCTAAGTGATCCCACATATCATTCAGTCCACGGTGATGCACACGACTATCAACCGCCGAGGTGGGCACCTAGCCAACACCTCCCTTGATGAAGCACATAGCTAACATCAAGCGCTAATGTAGCACAAGGCTAACATTAGACCACGTACATAAATATGTACACCCCTTTCCTTCTTTGATCATATCCCAAGTCCCATGCATATATGTGTATCATGTCGATTAACATTTAGAGTAAATATTCATCACATGCTCACCACAAATATCACACATATATCATAGGCAAAATAGAGCACTGACCTGATTAATCGATTACCCACTACGGGTATCCACCATCTTAGCCATTATTTCGACTTTAATTCACAACATATCACATATACATACTAACATAGTTAAATCAATCAAAAGACAGTGCGATAACTACGCACCTGATTTATCTAGCGAGATCCCGATCTATTGAATCTAACATAATCTAGAATCCCGAAACTTTCCCTTATGCCTGTCGATTAGCCCCTTGCTAACTATTCCCGAATCACCACTGGTTATGAAGCTGTCGAAATCCCTTGAAGAATTGAAACCACGAGAGGCTCCCTCAATGCACCTTGACGTTAGCTACAACAAAGAAATACCATCTTGTGACCCTATGACATTCGGCCAACCATTACACGTTACTTGAAGAGGCTAGAAGAAAGACTCACACTAACGCTTTCGGTTCTTAAGTCTTGCGACAAGAAGAGAGAATGAGGCCACTATGGGATTCGACTATGGCTTCTAAATGGCAAGGGGTTATTCGGCTATCCAAGAAAATATGTAGAATTAAAGTTGAAGAAAAGAGAAAGAATAGGAAGAAGAAGTGAGAAGCAATTCGGCTCAAAGAGAGAATTAAAGGAACAACTTTCGGCCAAGGAAAATAAAATGAAGAAAAGAATAGCTAAAGGATGGTCACCCCTATTTATACTACTCAAATTCGGCACTCCTACCTCCTCTCAAATTCCACTTCCTTCTCCTATAATAACTCTTGAACACATATTCAAAATAAATAAAAAAATAAAAACTCTATCTCCTTTTTATCTCTTATCACCACATTTAAACTAAATAAAATAACACCTCTATTATCTAAAATAATACACCCATTATCTCTACCTATTAAAAATAAACAAATAACAAAAAATAAAACCAACAATTATCCTTACTCAAATAGAATTTTAAAAGGATAAGTAAGCTAAATCCTCTTTCAATTAAAAGTCCAATTGCCGTCCATTGCTTCCTTCTCTCCTGGCGCCAAAAGCCAAAATTAAAACACCCAACTGCTGCTCCCACTCCTCGAACTCAATACCTGCTGGAGCTTCACTGCAGGTAACGCCCCAGGCCACTGTGCCAAGGCGCCTCTTTGTGATATAATTCACCCTGAATTTCTTTTAACACCTCTTTCCCAAGCTCCTTGTCTCAACGCCCAAAAACCAAAATAAAAACACACCTCTGCTGTCAACAAGGCTCGAACCCTGAGCCCTCTTGAAGCTCCCTTTGCCGCAAGCGTCCAAGCCACTTTACCAGGCTCACTTTCATGTCCAAAATTCCTTACAATTATTCTTAAGGCCTCCTTAGCCCAACTCCCTTTAACGCCAAAAATAAAAGTCCATTGCTTCCCTACGTTGCTCGAACCCAAGACCACAGACGTCATTTCGAGCCCTTAAGTGGCGCCTTGCGACCACTTTACCAAGGCCTGTTTTATGCCAAACACGCCTAAGATTTTTCCCTTAAGGCCTCCCTGGCCTTGCTCCCCTTTAACGACAAAAATAAAAACTCCCAAGTGCTATTCCTGCAGCTCGAACCTCCTCCCCTTGGCACTCCACTTGACGCAAACTCCACAGCACCCAGGTGGCGTCCCTTGCCACTTTACCACACGGCTACTTGTGCCCTAAACTCCCCAAAACTTTTCTTAAGGGCTCCTTCACCCAGCTCCCCCTTTTATACTTAAAATCCAATATTTTCCCAAAACTTTCACCTACACCCTAGGGTTCTCAAAACCCTTAATACACTTCCAAATACTGCCAAAACCTACTAACTCATGAGTTATGCACAAACGCATAACCCCTAATCTAGGATGTTACATTGTTTGTATTCGGGTCAGGAGGAGATATTCGAGGGTCTGCTTTATCTAACAATACCTGAACTCCGATTTTGAATTTGTCTGTCCCATAGAGTGGCTTTGGTTCTGCTTCGTGTATCCCTAGTTTTTCCTTGAAATGCATCTTCCACTCATCTAGTTCATCAATATGAAGCCTTCGTTCCTCCTGAGTTATTTCTTTGTTGGCATGAGATATAGGATCTGGTTCAGTTGTGTTGTTCCGTGGTATTTCCTAAAAATGAGGTTTAACTAATTGGTTGTCAATTGAATTTACTTTCTCACCTCTATCACTTGATGTCCTGGTTGAGTCGAGAGCCTGAAGACTGATTGATTCGTCACCTACACGGAGTATGAGTTCTCCTGTACCAACATCAATTTTAGTTCTAGCAGTTGCTAAAAAGGGTCTTCCTAAAATTAAGGGGATACTATTGTCCTCATCCATGTCTAAAACTACAAAGTCTACTGGGAATACAAATTTATCAATCTTTACGAGAACATCTTCGATTATAACCCTAGGAATTCGAATAGTCTTATCAGCTAATTGAATGCTCATCCTAGTTTGTTTGGGTTTCCCTAGACCTAGTTGTTTAAACATTTTATAAGGCATAACATTTATGCTTGCCCCTAAATCAGCTAAAGTGTTATCAATAGATAAACTACCAATTAAACATGGAATTGTAAAACTTCCTGGATCTTTTAATTTTCGTGGTAGTTTATTTTGTAGAATTGCTGAGCATATTGCGTTTAGCTCCACATGCGATGCCTCGTCTAACCTCTGTTTGTTGATAAAGCTCTTTTAAAATTTTCCTTGAATCTGGCATCTGTGAAAGAGCTTCGAGAAACGGTAAGTTAATATGTAATTTCTTTAAAATTTTAAGAAACTTACTGAATTGTTCCTCTGTGTTATCTTTCTTCATTGCTTCGGGATATGGTATACGAGGTTGGTACTCTTTGATTACCGATTTTGATTTATCATGACTTACCTCGACCTTACCTTCCTCTGCCACATCCTCTTGCCTTAATTTGGGTTCATCTAACCCTTTACTATCATGAGCGATTTTGGCTTGAAGTTGCTTCTTTGGGTTAGTTTCAGTGTTGCTTGGCAATCTACCTTGTGGTTGTTCTGACATGATCTTGGTAAGTTGACCTACCTAATTCTAGATCTCTTGAATCGATGCTTCTTGCTTTTTGAGTGCTGTTTCGGTGTTTTGGAAACGGGTTTCTGACACTGCTATGAATTCTGTCAACGTCTCCTCAAGGTTCGGCTTCTTTTCCTGTAGGTAGGGCTGTTGTTGGAAGTTTGGAGGGGGTTGTTGTCTCTGATTTCCTTGACCTCCCCACGAAAAATTGGGGTGGTTCCTCCAACCTGGATTATAATTGTTACTATAGGGGTTATTCTGAGATCTAAAATTTTTACCCATATAGTTCATCTGCTCGCTTTCTGTGCTCAGGTTGTAAAGTGGATATTTTGTGTTGCTCATTCCTCCTCCATTTGTGTCGCACTGTATAACTGGATGTACCCGTGAAGAACCACAAAAATTATCAATCTTTTTACTTAACAGTTCTACTTGATTGATAACATGGTGACCGCGTCAAGGTTAAAAACACCGACTGCTTTATTAGTCATTATCCTCATGTCTTGCCATTGATAATTATTTAGTGACATCTCTTCGGTTTCTGCGAGTGGTATGTTTTATTTCACTGTCAAAAGTCAAGGGTCCTGTCAGGTTCCTTCTAGTCATAAACTAGAGGTACCTGCAAGAAGAAAAAAAAGAGAAAAATTAGCAAAGTTAAAATAAAATAAAAATAAATTGCAAAAATAAAGAATGATCTTGTACGTCAGAGTCTTAAAATTTTATATAAAAAATGATCGAGCCTGGAAACTAACTGTGACAACGATTGAGGCAAGTGCACCTATCGAACAGTAGTATAGCTTAGTGGCAAGACCGGATTGTCGAACCCAAAGGAACCAGAAGTACTAATACTGACTTTCTTTTTATTATTTAGCCTAAGAAACAAGGGAATTTGGTGCTTAATCTAAAATTAACTAACTACTAAGCTAAAGATGCTAAGACAAAGAGAACGAACTTGGGAAAACACTCGTGAGAAAAACCAATTGATTAAGACGATACCCAAGGAAGAATCCACCTAGACTTCACTTGAACCAGACGATTTATTCACTTGACTTGATCCGTAGGATTCCCTAATTTATATTAATACCTCTCTCGAGGCTACTAACGTCTAACCCTAGGTTGATTAATTGAAATCTCTTTCTAATTAAAACCCCTAGAATTGCATTAACTCGATCTATGGACTCCCATATTAGGTTTGGCCCTAATCCGGCAGATTTCGTCACCCTATCTCTAGGCGCGCGAGCAACTCCGCTTAATTATGCTAGACCTACTCTTAGGCAGGGACTTTTGCTCCTCCACCTAAGCACATCAATACTTGAATCAATATCCCGGAAATATCAAAACAAGAATTAAGAACAAATCAAGTATTTATCATATAGTTCAGCAAACGATAACAAGGTTCATCTTAGGTTTCATCCCCCTCATGTATCTAATGGTTTAGTTCATAATCATAAAAGAATACATCTCAGAAGAAAAGATAAAACAAAACATAAGAAAAACCCTAAAACTCCCTGAAGGAATTGAAAAGAAGATCCTCCATCTTGAGTATGACTTCGGCTTCTTGAGATGAATCAACTGGCTTTCTTCGAGTAAATCCCACGATTCTGAACTCTCCGACTCGGCTCCTTGGCCTAGCTGGACGCCCCCAACAGAAGGCTTCTATCGACTCCCCATTTTAGGTCATACTTAGGGTGTTTATATAGACTTTGGAATGTGTTTCTTCGCCTCTAAGTATCCTAATTTGAGTGAAATTCCTCTTTGTCACACAGCGAGGACACGCCTGGCACACGCCCGTGTGAATCGTGCCAGGCCGTGTTCGAGTCTATCAATGAGGCACGACCGTGTGGATTTGGCCCAGGCCATGTCGATTTCTTTCTTTGGCCCATTTGGTCCGTTTTAAGCCCGTTTTCTGTTCTTTTCATCCTCCTATGCTCTCCTGAGTATAAAACATGAAATTAAAGGATTAAGTGCACCAAATTAAATAATTCAAGGGATAAATCATTCAAAAGTATGCTAAATGTGGGCTTTAAAATATGTTACTATTACGGTTTATCATGACACATCTGAATAACTCAGCCCCATTGGACCAGAGTCGTTCCGTAACAGACCCTCGGCCCCCAGATCCAGTGTTGAGCCCAGCGACCCTCTCCAAAATCCTGCGCATAGCCTGAGACAGTGCGTCGTCCACAGCCATGCGGTCTTGAGACCTAGTCTCAGTCGCAGGTGAAACCAGCGTTTCACTAGTATCCATGTTAGGCAGGTTACCAGAAGATAAGGACCCAGCTCGAGCCCCTCTATGGCCTCTACCACGGCCTCTAGTACACCGTCCGCGGATACCTCGTGTGCTCATATCTAATCGTATTATCTATATTTAGAAATTTTATGTTTTATGTAGAACATTATCGGTAATTCAGAGTTTGTTTTCGTATATCGCAGTTTTACTACAGTTTTCAGTATACACTAACTAAAGTGTTTTAAGTATAGTATACAACCTATAGTAGTTTCAAAATATACTATAAATAACAGTTTCAGTTTAAAAAAATTCACAGTTCAGAATACTTACAGGATCGGCGCCGGAGACTCGGTGTACCACTTACTCATTAAATCATTACAAATCATTTTATAATCAATTCTTCAAGACCAAATTTTAAACCCCACCCCCTATTGTTGCAATAAAACCATTTCCGCTTAATTACTTTTCTTTATCTCTTATTAGTTCCAAAATTCGTTTTACTCACTTGCCCCCATATTTTTAAAACGTAACTCGTTGCGAAAGCTTTTAAAAACAGTTTAAGTAATCGCGAGTTTATAAAAACTTTGGCTTTTTGAAAACTGAGTTTCCCTACGACTAGCGGTTATAAATCCATAAAATAAACAAAAACCCAAGTTAAGCAAACGTCCAAGAAGTCCCCAAATTACATCAAAATAAACCAATAATAATACTACAGTCATAAATTGTAAATCGTGAATTAAAAAAGTCCAATAACCATGGTCACCGCCGAGTCCTCCGCCGCACCGATCCGTCTAGGTCTGGGAATTACATGTGCACATTAAACAGAAGGGGTGAGTTTACGTAAACTCAGTGTGTAATCCCACAGAAAGAAAACAATAGCAAATCACAGTGCACAGTTAAAACAGTCGTGGGCCTAAGCCCCTTTTCAATATCAGTAACAGTTTGGGCCTTAGCCTATCTCAATACAGTATCAAGTATGCAGTAGGGCCTTAGCCCATCACAGTATCAGTGGCAATCATGCAGTATTCAGTAACAAATTCCTACCCAACCAGCCTCTACACACCATCTCCGTCCAACCCTACACTCCATGTGGGGATTAAATCAACCCACCCATCCCTACGCTCCAGGTAGTACCGAATGCGGCACAAATTAGTAATTTGCAGCTGAGCTGCCAGTATAATAGGCTTAAGAGCCTTTCAGTACACTTCCTCCAAATAATATCAACCCAACCCAATGCAATGCAACATACAATGAAATGTCATGCTATCATAGGTTTGTCAGATACACATTCAGTTCGGGATATATGCTTGTATATAACATGCTTAGTACATAATACACACAATCAATACCACACAGTTAAGGGCCTGCGTAGTGCTCACCGACCCTACGGAAGGTTCACAGTCAACTTGGGTGACTCGTGCAACCTTAACAGTCATTTTAGTAAAAATAGGCTCACACGCCCATGTGCCCTGCTTGTGTGGGCCCACACGGCCCAAATTTGCCTTGGCCGTATGGATCACACGGCCTGGCCTAAAATACCACACATCCGTGTGGCCCACACAGCCCAAATCAGTCTAGCTCGTGTGTCGTGCACGGCCTACCTGGCAATCACATGGGTGTGTCTTGTGCGCACGGCCTGGCCTCGTCGATCACACACCTTTGTTGTGTCACACGGCCTACCACACGGGCGACCACACGCCCACGTGGCGTCGACAGTGGGTTTTTTAGATTTCGTTGAAACCATATTTTTTACGTTTCTGGGTACACACATGGTTTTGATTAAAGCTGAAATGATCCCCAAGCCTTCTTGAACCCCAACACCTCGAATCGATTCGTTACAAAACAATACAATGAGAGCCTTACTCTACACGATACGCTACACCCGCCAGTGATTTACGTCGCAAAGGAAAAAGAACCGGAATAAAAGTAAAAAGGGAGGGGAATTTCAAAGGAATTTCGGCAGCAAGTGGGGAAGAGAAAAGGAAAAATAGAGGAACAAAAAAGAAAAAAAATGGCGTAAGAGAATTTTGGAGAAGAGATGGCAACCGAATTTTGCAAAACGATAACGATAATGCTCAGGAAATCTGATAACCTCCAAATCCATTCCCCTAAATTCTTTCTACCAAACTCCCCACTACTCAGATATCTAACACAATTAGAACTCTCCAACCGACCGAGCAAATAAAAATATTAGTCCTTACGCTCACGCAGAGATTCGAACTTCTGACCAGCTGCCAACTAACACTCTACTTAACCACCAGACCAGCAAGCCCATTTTATTAAATACTTATCAACAATTAAATAAAAGCCTATTGACCAAAGATTGGGCTTTATTCATAAAAATACCAAAATTTTCTGAAGTCATGGCTTGAACTTGGGACCTCTCACACACTCCCAGAACACTTAACCACTAAACAGATACAGATTTGTGTCACACTTTTGCAAAAAAAAAATTTAAATTTTGGGGCGTTACAAAAATTGAGGTAAGAAATTATGGTAAATAACGATAAGGTTGAGGTAAGCTAGAAAGAGAAAAAGCTGGTTGCCCAAGAGTATAAACCTCGAGTTCGGTATCCTAACGCGACGAAGAGAGACCACACGAACGAACAATTTGGTAAATTTCTCAAACTCTTGATAAAATTACATATGAACTTACCCCTTTTTTGAAGCTCTTTCGCAGATGCCCAATTATGTCAAATTTTTAAATGAGCTATTGGCAAACAAACGGAAGTTAGACGATTCGTCAACTGTGGGACTCAATGTAGTTTGCTCGGCCATCTTACAAAACAAACTACCCAACAAACTGAAAGATCTAAGGAGTTTAACTATTCCTTGTTTAATTGGTAGTTTGAATAATTATAATGCTTTCGTTGATTTAGGGGCTAGTATTAATGTCATGCCCTATAAAATGTTTAAACAACTAGGTCTTGGGAAACCCAAACAAACTAGGATGAGTATTCAATTAGCGGATAGAACCATTAGATATCCTAGTGGTGTTATTGAAGATTTGCTTGTTAAAATTGATAAATTCATATTCCCCATTGACTTTGTTATGTTAGACATAAATGAGGGTAGTGAGGTACCTTTAATTTTTGGTCGCCCCTTTTTAGCAACTGCTAGAACAATAATTGATGTTGGTACGGGTGAGTTAGTACTCCGTGTAAGTGATGAGTCGATTACTCTTCAAGCTCGTGATTCTGTTAGAACATCTAATGATCGAGATAATTTTAAATCTTCTGTTAATGTTAGTGACCACGTGGCTTAACCTTCTTTGTAGGAAACCCCTCGAAAAATACGTAATAGAGCCATGTTCCAGTCAATACGATAGAAACAGAATAATTTATGATGAACGAATGTTACAAATCGATGAACTAGATGAATGGTAGACACATGTCTAGGAGAAACCGAAAAAGCACAATGAAGAGCCAAAGAGACGCCATGATGAGCATATGAATGGAACGAACCAATTTAAGGTTGGGGGCAAGGTATTGCTAGACAAAACGGACCCACGAATCTCTCCTTCAGAGCTTGATGCAAACGGATTAAACCTATTCACGGTACTGAACGTTTTCCCCCACAGCACAGTTGAGGTAACTCATTCTGAATTTGGCACGTTCAAGGTAAACAATACTCAACTCAAACCTTATTTTGGTCATAGAACTGTTAACGAGAAAGAGGAGCTTTGGCTCCGTGAACCACCGTAACCTTGCTCATACGAGGTAAGTCGAGCTTAGACTTTAAATGAGCGCTTCTCGGGAGGCAACCCGAGTGTTAACTTTTGCTAATTCTTTTAATTCCATTGCATACTTAGTTAAAATCTTAAATTTAAAAAAAATGTATGTTTTTTTACACACACGGCCTGGACACACGGGCGTGTCCTAGCCCGTGTGCACAATGGGGCATTTGACAGTGAGTTACACGGCTTGGCGACATGGCCATGTGACCCACACGGCCTGGGCACACGGCCGTGTAGATCCTGGGACTTAATTTTTCAAAATTTCAAAGGTTACACGACCTAAAATGGTCCACAAGGCCGTGTGGCACACAGGCTTGGACATACGGGCGTGTCCTAGGCCGTGTAAAACTTGGAGCTAATTTTTTCAATTTTAAATCAAGTCAGAAAGTTACATGGGCATGGCACACGACCGTGTGACCCACACGGCCTCTCACACGGGCGTGGGAGAAGTGAAGGAGATCACACACAGCCTGAACACACGGCTGTGTGAAGACTGGGCTTAATTTTTAATTGCACACGGGCTGAAAACACCCCACACGGCCGTGTGGCCTAAACCCTAAATTTTTTTTCTCAATTTATCTTTTTCTTCTTCCCCAAACAAGCCACCCCCTTTCCCTCCCATAAACCACCTCCTCACCCTTCCCCCATAGTTGGCCAACCCCTTCCCCACCCACGCACGACACCTCCTCCCACATGCGACCCCCCTCGTAACTCCGGCCACCGTCTTTCGTCGGTCTTTCCTTTTTACCCTTTTTTATTTATTTTTTATTTATATCTTTATTATTATTTATTATATTATTTATTTTTATTTTACTGATCTGTTTTATGATTTATTTATTTTTTTATTTTTATTATTCTTATGCTTAGATTTTAATTTTATTTTAATTTATTTCTGCCATTTAGTTATATTTCTATTATTTTTAGTATTTTTTTTACTATTATTCTTACTATTACCTTTAATTTTATTGGTATCATTGAGTTTATTTCTTTTCTTTTTCGTTTTCTTTTTCTTTTTCTTTTTCTTTTTATCTTTATTTTTGTTTTTGTTTTTAGTTGCTTTATTTTTATTTTCTTAGACTTATTTCATTTATTAGACTTATTTTTATTTTTATTTTTCTGGTTGTTTCTAATTGAGTTGTAATCTCTTACTCTTCTTCATTATTTGTGTTTATTTTCTTCTTAGTTTGCAAAGAATCGTGCACTTCACTTTCAATTATCTATAATTTCGCTTTTCACTATTCTAGCGATTTCATCCAATATTTAGGGTAGTTTTAGTTTTCTCTCTATCTTATGATATTCTACTTATACTTTGATTATATCTGTTTGTACATTGAGGACAATGTGCATCTTAATTGTAGGGAGGTTATTTATATAATAATTAGAAAATCCCTAAATTATGTCTTGTATTTAAGTAATTTTCTCATACTTCCATTAGAATGAATTTTTGTTGATGTGTTTTGGATTAATTTGTTGATATTTGTGTATTGGTTGATTTAAACTTTAAGACATGAGAGAATCAAACATGATAAGTTATTTTTTAGAAATTAAAAATTTTTAAGTTTTTTTCCCTAAATTGAAGTATTATCTTGAAGTTTGAGATTTACAAGTTTTACATCAAAAACCATGATTTTTTGTGAGATTTTGAGCATTTAGAGCATACATTTTTCTTACTCAGTTTATTATTGGTTATGAGTGTGTCAATCTGATTTGTTATTCTAGAACTTGCTTCGATTATGCATGTCGAGACCACACCTTTGATTTGATTTACTGAGATGATAAAGGCACCTAGGTTTTAACCCACTTATCCCATAAAAAGCCTGTAACAACCCAAACCCAGCCCAAACACTATGGCCGAATCCGAGTTGCTACAGTGGAAAAGATTTTGGAAAAACCCTACCTAGAGTTTATTTAAAAGTTAATTCAACCAAGTTATTATGGAATATCGAGTGTGCCCGATGGCACTATGAAAACATTTTCGTGTTAATTTGGGAAAACATGTGACTTCAATTTAATATTGGTAATCATAGTTTAAAACAATTATTCGACATATGAAGAATAACAAAACAAAAAAAAATAAAATAAAATATCAGGAGGCCTTATTACATCCAAATAAACTAAAAACCGGAAATAAAATTTATCATAACTAAAATTAAGGTTCATTTAATTTAAATCCACCGCATGGCCACCTCGAGTCCAACCGGCTCCTCAACCGCCACCTACGAGTCACGAAAAAATGTTAAAGGAGAAGGTGAGTCACCAAGACTCGATGATGTAACCCTTCCCCGTTTTAAAAACATTTCCATACACAACATATAACAATTAATATGCGAGAATATTATGTACCCCAACCTAGCCAACCAAACGCCACAGTCTACCCCATTGTGGTACCAAACCACCTGGTGGTGCCAAACCACCGGTGACATATAGTCACGATGTGTTACCAAAACACCGGTGTCCGTGAGACACGAATCAATTGATGGGGCCAACCCATCGTGTGATACCAAATCACCGGCAGCGATCCCATATCTCAAGTGGGGCCAACCCACGGTGGTGTTAACCACAGGGACGAGTCGCTATGAGGTACCAAACCTCCGAGGTACCAAACCTCTGGTGACCGTAGTCACAAGGTGTGTTACCAAAACACATCGGTGCCCGTCGGCACACGATTAATTGCCCCCTCCACTCATTTAACCCACAATAGTCAAATAGTCATGATCGGATCTCATACATTCATCACATGTATTATATAAGCCATGCTTCCCAAAAGCATAATAATCTCGTAGAGTAATGTAGAGACTTACCGGAATCCTCGCTTGTACCATTAAGGTACTAAATCCCGTATCTACATCATGATTTACATACAACATATATCTAGCACGGTTATTAATTGCTATAAGTGTGTATGTACACACCACTCACCACTGAATCGTCTAAATCCCGAAAAGAGATGTCGGCCACCTAGATCTACTGGTCCCTATATTCGGCCAAATACATGAGTTAGTACCATGGCCTATTCGGCCAACCCAAACAATCTTAGGGGTTTATCTTTTGATCCGAAACCTTACCTTTAACTCTTTGCTACTATCCACGGCACTTTCGATTCACAGATCTGCTTTGCAAATAATCGATTAATGAACATTACTCATAACCAAAGCTTTTGGCTTTTGAAAACCAACATAGACCTTACCCAAACTTACCAAAATCGAATGTTAGAGATTAGGGGCTTGGGTCGCTTCGCTTCACGATCTTGGGGTACCTAGAAGAGATCGATTACTAAAACATTTAGAAGTCTTGCTAGCCACTCGCGAAATCGGCACTTACCCCTAAATAAGAATCGACAAAGAATAGTGAAGGGAACCCATGAAGTTTCGGCACAACTTACCTTCACCAAAACGATTGACCATGAAAATCCAAAGAGATCTATATCGCTTCTACTATTCGGCCAAGATGCTACCCAAAAGAAAAGAGAATTAGGCACTTCAATATGGGTGTATCGGTTTTATGAAGGAAATTAATGGCAAGAGAGGGTGATAAGAGTTTTGGCTAAAGGAGTGGATGTTCGGCCAGCAAAGAAAATAAAAGAAAGGAGGGATTGAAGATGGGGATTCGCAAAGAGAAGTAGAGAGTGTTTCGGCCAAGGTTTTGAGAGAATGGAGAAAATAATGAGAAAACAAAGAAGGAAAGGTTGGGGATTTGGCTCAAATGAAAGAAAAGAACAACAAGGTGGTAGGTTGGGGCTTTTATAGGCATTCTGGCACCCCTAGTGGCCTTGCCGTCCACTTCTCCATGAAGTGTTTAAATTTCAGCAAACACTTACAACCTCTCTCGGCCACTCATTTAAATTAATTCAAATTAATTTGAATTAATTCCCCTTTAATCAAATAATAATCCAACCAATATCCTCTTTATCTTCTATTATCCTTAGAATTAATAATAACAATTTAAACACCCATATTATCCTCTTTATCTAAATAAAAATTAAGAGTTTAAAGAGAGAAAGTCTCCCCCTCCCTATGCCTTCCATAACAAGGTGCAAAAAGGGATCTTCGTGACTCGAACACAAGCATTCCCATCCTCAGTGTGGCGTCACATGTAACTCTTAAGTGACCCTCCTATTGCCACTTTTCCAAGTTGATTTTCATGTCAAATTATCCACATTTATTCTTATAACCCCCCTCTTGCTAAGGCTCCCTTCCTTTAAAATTAAAAACTGAAATTTTTACCAAACCGATCCTACTCATGGCCTTAGATTAAACCATATATTCCCATAAATAATATCACAGCAGTTCCAACATACCAAATAATTATTCAATCACCAATAGCCCCTAATTTAGGATGTTACAGTTCTACCCCCCTTAAAATAAATTTCGTCCTCGAAATTACCTGGTTAAAAGAGGTGGGGGTATTCCTGCCGCATCACATCCTCGGGTTCCCACGTAGCTTCCTCTGTACCATGGTTCCGCCATAGCACTTTTACTAAGGGCACCGACTTCCTACGTAGAACCTTCACGTCTCGATCTAAGATCTGAACCGGTTCTTCTTCAAAAGATAAATCCGAGTTCACCTCAATCTCTGCTACTGGCACAACGTGCGAAGGATCTGACCGATCACTGTCTCAAAGATCGATACATGAAATACGTCATGAATCTGATTCAGTTCTGCCGGCAGCTCTAGCTGATAAGCTACCGGTCCTACTCGCTTTACAACTGTATATGGCCCGATGAACCTTGGGCTTAGCTTCCCTTTTCGTCCAAATCTCAACACCTTTTTCCAAGGCGACACTTTCAGAAAGACCTTGTCTCCCACAGCATACTCCATTTCCTTGCGTTTGAGATCGGCATAAGACTTACGCCTATCGATGCTTCCTTGAGACGAGACCGAATCACCTTGACTTTGTCTTCAGTCTCTGTTACCAATTCTGGACCCAGAACTTGTCGTTCCCCCAACTCCGTCCAACATGTAGGAGTACGGCATTTTCGTCCATATAGGGCTTCATATGGAGCCATCTGAATACTCGCTTGATAACTATTGTTATAAGCGAATTCCGCTAATGGTAGGTACTCTTCCCAACTACCACTAAAATCCAAGACACAACCTCTTAACATGTCTTCTAAGATCTGTATCACCCTTTCCGACTGTCCGTCGACTTGTGGATGGAAAGCCGTACTGAAATCTAATCGTGTACCCAAAGCTTGATGCAACGCTTTCCAAAACCTTGACGTGAATCTGGGATCCCTATCCGAGATAATCGATACTGGCACACCATGCAACCTCACTATTTCACCCACATACAACTTCGCTGAAGCTTCGGGTGAGTAATCCATTCTCACCGGCATGAAGTGAGCTGATTTAGTCAAAGATCCACAATTACCCAAATCGCATCCTTCTTGTTGGGCGTAAGGGGTAGCCCACTAACGAAATCCATGGTGATCTCTCTCATTTCCATTGAGGATCTTTATCGGTTGAAGTAGTCCCGATGGTAATCGATGTTCAGCCTTAACCTGCTGGCATGTCGGACACTTTCCTACTTAACTCGGTTATCTCACGCCTCACCCGGCCACGAGCGTAATTTCGCTGCAAATCTCCATACATCTTGCTTCCTCCCGGATGCATAGCATATGGCTGCTATGTGCATCATGGAGAATTTTCCGCCTCAACTCTTCGTCGCCCGGCATGCATGCTCGCCCTTGAAAACATAGCACTCCATCCCTAGATGCGGACCGTACCCTTCCAAACCACCATCCACGAACTTGTACCCTCTTAGCGTTCAAGCCTTCATCCACTAAATCGCTTTTCCTTAATCTCCTCAATCCATGTTGGCTTAACTCGGAGTTCCGCCAAAAGACTCCCATCATCATATAGACTCAACCGAGCGAACATTGCTTTTAAGTCCGTCACAACCTTCCGCTCAACGCGTCGGCTACCTACATTAGCCTTACCCGGATGGTACTCGATCGAACAATCGTAGTTCTTTAGTAGTTCAATCCACCGACGCTGTCTCAGATTCAGATCCTTCTGAGTCAGAAGATACCTCAAGCTTTTGTGATCCGTGTAGACTATCGACTTCTCCCCATACAGGTAATGTCTCCATATCTTCAGAGCAAAGACGACTGCCGCTAACTCCAAGTCGTGCGTTGGGTAGTTAGCCTCATGCGGTCTTAACTGACGGGATGCATAGGCTACTACCTTCCCATCCTGCATCAACACACATCCCAAACTAGTGTGAGATGCATCACAATAGACTGTGAATAACTTTCCTGCTTCAGGCTGTACCAAAACCGGAGCTTCCGTCAAAATTTTCCTTAGCTTATCAAAGCTTCCTTGCTGCTTCTCCGTCCATACAAATGGAACACCTTTCCTTAGTAACTTGGTTAACTGGTGCTGCTATTAGAGAGAATCCTTCCACGAATCTCTCGATAGTAGTACTGCTAAACCAGAAAACTTCGTATTTCAGCCACCGACCTAGGTGGTTTCCAATCCAATCTTTCGCTTCAATCTTGCGAGGGTCTACTCTAATTCCTTCCGCCGACACCACGTGCCCTAAGAAAGCCACTTTCCTCAGCCAAAATTCGCGACTTCATGAATTTGGCATATAACCGCTTCTCCTCAATACTTGCGAGAACTATCCGTAAATGCTTGTCATGCTCCTCCTCTGTCTTTGAATAAACCAATATGTCGTCTATGAACACCACGATTTAATTGGTCCAAGTCTTCGTTGAAATACCCTATTCATTAAGTCCATAAATGCCGTCGGTGCATTGGTCAACCCGAATGGCATCACTAAGAACTCGTAATGCCCATACCGAGTTCGGAATGCCGTCTTGTGAACATCACCTCCTTCACCCTTAATTGATGATAACTCGACCTAAGGTCAATCTTTGAGAATACCGACGCACCTTTCGGTTGGTCAAACAAATCATCGATCCGAGGCAACGGTACTTGTTTTTGATCGTTAACTTGTTTAATCGACGGTAGTCGATGCACATCCGCATAGAATCGTCCTTCTTCTTGACAAACAACACGGTGCTCCCCACGGAGATATACTTGGTCGAATAAACCCTCTATCCAAGAGCTCCTGAATTTGAGCCTTTAGCTCCACCAATTCCTTTGGTGCCATTCGGTATGGTGCTATAGACACAGGTGCCGTTCCAGGTAGCAAGTCTATACCGAATTCGACTTCCCGATCTGGGAGCGGCACTCTAAGCTCTTCTGGGAATACATCAGCAAATTCCCCAACCGTTCGGACCTTTCCAACTACTAACCCCTTAGCTTCCAAAGCACAGATTTGAACCAAATACGCCTCACAACCCTTCTTGACCATCTTTTCAGCCTTCAAGGCAGACACTACATTGGATAGGTAATTCCTTCTATCCCCTATCATAACCACTTCATCACCTTCACTGCCTTAAGAACCATGCGCTTAGCCGCGCAATCCAAATTCGCTTGATACTTAACCAGCCAGTCCATTCCAAGGATCAAATCGAACTCCCCAAACGGTAGTTCCATCAGATCAGCCACAAATACTACCCCTTGAAGTTCTAGGGGTACGCCTCTATAAAGTTTGTCTACCACTACAGAGTGACCTAAAGGGCTAACTACAGTCATCTCCCTAGAAGCAGTTTCAGAGTTTAGGTCCATAGTTCCTACCACACTACTAGCAATGTACGAGTGCGTCGAACCCACATCAATTAATGCAACATAATGAAGATCAAAATTAGAAAAGTACCGGTTATGACATCCGGTGCATCACCTTCCTCGCGACACCTCATTGCGTAAACTAAGCCAGGTGCCTAGCCTCGTGTTACCTGAACCTCGCCTACGAGTTCCACGACCTCGGTTAGGACCGTTGTTTCTCTGCCATTACCACGACCCTCCGTGGTCCCACATTTCTATCCCGAGTGCGATTCCGCCTCTCGGGTGATTCTTAGCTAGTTTCAGGACAATCTCTCGACACGATGCTCCAAAGACCCACACTCAAAACATCCTCTATCACCGGTCCAACAACCTCCCAATGGGTCTTTCCCACAGTGGTTACACTCGAGTCGGCCTCGATTAGTAGTCGTGGGCCTTGCCACCTGATTTGGCCCACTTGGCCTAGCCTTTTCTCGAACACTACCGCTTGATCCAGCTGACCCAAATCCTCTCTTCTGATTATTCCTACTATAACTTTGCCTCACAGCCTCCTTGATCCCTTCGGCTACCTTAGCCTTTTCCACTAGAGATGAGAACTCACGAACCTGCTGCGGGGCAATCAGTAACCTCAAATCATCTCGGAGTCCGTCCTCAAAGCGGACACAGCGCTCATGTTCAGTAGACACGATGCCTCTCGCATACCTACTCAGCCTTAAAAATTCCGCCTCATATTCCGACACGGACTTAGTTCCTTGCACTAATCCCAGAAAAGCCTTTCTCTGCGCGTCAGTGTAGCTGGTGCCCACATACTTCTTCTGATAGGTGGTTTTAAAATACTCCCAAGTCAGATCATCTGCTGTAGCCCCATCTCGAACCGTAAGCCACCACTGATACGCTTCATCCTTTAGAAGCGACACTGCCCCTTTCAGCTTTTCTTCCTCAGTCAGGTCAAGATCATCCATGATCCTTTCAGTTGACTCTAGCCGATGATTCTGCTGCCAGACCGGGTGCCACTCGACACACCGGAATACCTCCGCTCCGTTAGATCGAGTCGCTCGGGGACGATTTCCGAGCTCCCAAATTTCCACCCATTGACCACCATCTCCAAGACTCGCAAAACGACTTGCGATACCGCCTCACCACCGGCCCGATCCGGCTCTCACTCTAAAAGTAGGAGGTGGTGGTGGCGGTGGTACCTCATTTTCAGAACCTTGTCCCGACTGACGGGTTCGGACACCGATCATCCTACCCTACCGCGCCCACGGCGTCCACGTCCTCTAGAACTCATTCTTATCTACCGCGCTTTTAATCGATTAAGAAAAATTTTATGCGTTAGCATTTGTTCCACTTTCTTATTCACGAAGAAATTTTATGGATAGAGTTTTAATCAGAGATTCTTTCGAGCAACCAAGGTTTGATTTCCTATCCTAGTTCGCACAAAGAAGTTCATGCATCCATTCCTTAATACTTTCCATACCTATTCGCTCATCGGACATTTCGCCCATTTCTATCCCTGTGGTATTTTCGTAATTTTCCTACTGTGGGTATTTTCGTAATTTTTCCGTAACCAAAATATTTTGCTTGATGATTTCCAAAGCTAAGTTGTTGAATATTTGTAAAATAGTTGAAATTTTTAAGCAAAACCATTGAACTGATATTTTATGAACCGAGGGCATTTTAGTAATTTTACCCCCTAAGGGCATTTCTGTAATTTTCCACCATCAAGTTTTTCGAGAAATAACGTTGTAAAAATAATGTTCTTGGATTTGAAAAAAAGTTATTGCACAAGTTTTGAAAACATTAGGGTTTGTTGTTTCATTCTTTTTCGAAAACATGGCTAATTCCCTTTTCGGGTTTTAATCATTGTGTTTAGCCTATGACCGAGCCCTCCCGGGTCGGGGTGAACCAAAGCTACGCACCAGGTAGAATTCGAGTGAAGAGGAGGTGGGTCACGCGGACCGCTTAAATACCAAGCTCTCACCGAACCTTTCTAGACATGCGCACAGAGGTTACCACACCACTGAGCCCTCTGAGTTAGGGTGAACCGAAGCTACGCACCAGGTAGGATACCTGCGAAGAGGAGGTGAGTCACGAGGACTGCTTAAATACCAGGCTCTTCCGGATCCAATCCTAGACATGCGTACAGGGGTTACCACACCCTAGCTCATTGACTAAGTCATAGGTTGGTTTAGTTCCTTAAGTCTTATGCTTCGTTTGTGTGTTTGAGTAGCCTAATCCTAGGGTTCAAGCTCCTATAGGTCTATCTACGTTCCATGCTTCCTACCCTTCTACAGAATATAATTCACAAAGAGGTTTAGATGTACTTACCTGGGCGGATCGGTGCCGGAGACTCGGGCCATGCTGTTCAAAACCAAAAATCATTCCCTAAGGCCTACCAAAACATTTTTGGGCCTTGGGCCCCCACAGCCGAGCTTTGAACCTGGCTCTGATACCAATTTTGTAACAACCCAAACCCGACCCAAACACTATGGCCGAATCCGAGTTGCTACAGTGGAAAAGATTTTGGAAAAACCCTACCTAGAGTTTATTTAAAAGTTAATTCAACCAAGTTATTATGGAATATCGAGTGTGCCCGATGACATTATGAAAACATTTTCGTGTTAATTTGGGAAAACATGTGACTTCAATTTAATATTGGTAATCATAGTTTAAAACAATTATTCGACATATGAAGAATAACAAAAAAAAAATATATATCAGGAGGCCTTATTACATCCAAATAAACTAAAAACCGGAAATAAAATTTATCATAACTAAAATTAAGGTTCATTTAATTTAAATCCACCGCATGGCCACCTCGAGTCCAACCGGGCTCCTCAACCGCCACCTACGAGTCACCTGAAAAAATGTTAAAGGAGAAGGTGAGTCACCAAGACTCAGTATGTAACCCTTCCCCCGTTTTAAAAACATTTCCATACACAACATATAACAATTAATATGCAGAATATTATGTACCCCCAACCTAGCCAACCAAACGCCACTGTCTACCCCGCTGTGGTACCAAACCACTGGTGGTGCCAAACCACTGGTGACATATAGTCACGATGTGTTACCAAAACACTGGTGTCCATAGACACGAATCAATTGATGGGGCCAACCCATCGTGTGATACCAAATCACTGGCAGACGATCCCATATCTCAAGTGGGGCCAACCCACGGTGGTGTTAACCACAGGGACGAGTCGCTATGAGGTACCAAACCTCTGGAGGTACCAAACCTCTGGAGGTACCAAACCTCTGGTGACCGTAGTCACAGTGTGTTACCAAAACACTGGTGCCCGTCGGCACGATTAATACTGCCCCCTCCACTCATTTAACTCACAATAGTCAAATAGTCATGATCAGATCTCATACATTCATCACATGTATTATATAAGCCATGCTTCCCAAAAGCATAATAATCTCGTAGTAACAGAGACTTACCAGAATCCTCGCTTGTACCATTAAGGTACTAAATCCGTATCTACATCAGACAGATTTACATACAACATATATCTAGCACAGTTATTAATTGCTATAAGTGTGTATGTACACACCACTCACCACTGAATCGTCTAAATCCCGAAAAGAGATGTCGGCCACCTAGATCTACTGGTCCCTATATTCGGCCAAATACATGAGTTAGTACCATGGCCTATTCGGCCAACCCAAACAATCTTAGGGGTTTATCTTTTGATCCCGAAACCTTACCTTTAACTCTTTGCTACTATCCACAAAGACTCGATTCACAGATCCGCTTTACCAAATAATTGATTAATGAACATTACTCATAACCAAAGCTTTTGGCTTTTGAAAACCAACATAGACCTTACCCAAACTTACCAAAATCGAATGTTAGAGATTAGGGGCTTGGGTCGCTTCGCTTCACGATCTTGGGGTACCTAGAAGAGATCGATTACTAAAACATTTAGAAGTCTTGCTAGCCCTTTGCCAGAAATCGGCACTTACCCCTAAATAAGAATCGACAAAGAATAGTGAAGGGAACCCATGAAGTTTCGGCACAACTTACCTTCACCAAAACGATTGACCACGAAAATCCAAAGAGATCTATCTTTCGCTTCTACTATTCGGCCAAGATGCTACCCAAAAGAAAAAGAGAATTAGGCACTTCAATATGGGTGTATCGGTTTTATGAAGGAAATTAATGGCAAGAGAGGGTGATAAGAGTTTTGGCTAAAGGAGTGGATGTTCGGCAAGCAAAGAAAATAAAAGAAAGGAGGGATTGAAGATGGGGATTCGGCAAAGAGAAGTAGAGAGTGTTTTGCCAAGGTTTTGAGAGAATGGAGAAAATAACAGAAAACAAAGAAGGAAAGGTTGGGGATTTCGGCTCAAATGAAAGAAAAGAACAACAAGGTGGTAGGTTGGGGCTTTTATAGGCATTCGGCACCCCCCTAGTGGCCTTGCCGTCCACTTCTCCATGAAGTGTTTAAATTTCGGCAAACACTTACAACCTCTCTTGGCCACTCATTTAAATTAATTCAAATTAATTTGAATTAATTCCCCTTTAATCAAATAATAATCCAACCAATATCCTCTTTATCTTCTATTATCCTTAGAATTAATAATAACAATTTAAACACCCATATTATCCTCTTTATCTAAATAAAAATTAAGAGTTTAAAGAGAGAAAGTCTCTCCCTCCCTATGCCTTCCATAACAAGGTGCAAAAAGGGATCTTCGTGACTCGAACACAAGCATTCCCATCCTCAGTGTGGCGTCACATGTAACTCTTAAGTGACCCTCCTATTGCCACTTTTCCAAGTTGATTTTCATGTAAAATTATCCACATTTATTCTTATAACCCCCCTCTTGCTAAGGCTCCCTTCCTTTAAAATTAAAAACTGAATTTTTTACCAAACCGATCCTACTCAAGGCCTTAGATTAAACCATATATTCCCATAAATAATATCACAGCAGTTCCAACATACCAAATAATTATTCAATCACCAATAGCCCCTAATTTAGGATGTTACAAAGCCTACCTTCGTAATTAACCCTTAGTGAAACCTGTTGAGCCTAACACACCGTTTCTTGATTTACCCATTAATGTTAACCCATAACTCATTTTTTCGTTGAGACTTTTTCTCGGTTTATTGACTTCTTCTTTTTTGTCGAGATTTGATTTGGTTAGTTGCTTAACTATGCTCTTCTTTTTTTATTTTCTGAATTATTTCTTATTGATCTAGATAAAAAAATCGAAAAAAATATTGATTATTATTTAGTTCTATGTTGATTGAGCTTGAATAGTTAAATTCATATTTTGAGAAGAAGCTTGTTTTTATTCTTGAATAGTTCTTGATTTATCCTTGTTTTTAATTTAGCATTTGTTTATTTTTTTCTAGTTTGGTAATTTATCAATTCGATCTCGATTATAACCAACTTTTCTAGCCTTTCTCCACACCTTTAACCTAAGTCTCGTTACAACCTCTTAAAGACCTTTCGATTTGTGTATCTTGTCATTTTATAGTGGTGGAGATTTGATTTTCATGCAAGCCTATGGTAATGACCTTTCTTGTTTGACTATCAAGTGCTTATTCGTGAACCTTAAGCACTTTGAGTGATTTGAGTGAATCTTTAGTGAGGATGTCGATTCTTATCGATTTTGAATTAAAGGTAATTACTTAGATAAGGGAAGACACTTATGTTTTCGTGTTTAAAAATGTTAGCTTGAAATGTTTGAGACTTTAGTTCTCTTTTAGTTGAATTTCCAATGCATGATTATTTGTGAATTCTTTTGAGACATTATTAATGGGAATTACAAGTTGAGAAAGATTAATTTTAATGTGAGTGAGGATTTTGCTTGAGGACAAGCAAACGCTTAAGTGTGGGGATATTTGATAAGCTATAAAAGTAACATATTTTAATCCCATTCTTAATACATTTTTGGATGATTAATTATGCAAATTAGTGAATTTGATACTCCTAATCCTTTAAATTCATGTTTCTATACTTAGGAGAGCACTTGGGAGCGAAAGGAGCAAAAAATGAGCCAAAATTGGACAAAAAGAGTTGTTTTCAAGATCCACATGGCCTGAGCATTTCCACACGAGCTGGACACATGCCCATGTGAGCCACGTGGGCTGGACACATGCCCATGTGCCAGCCCGTGTCGATTTTGCACCCTGCTTTCCAAATACGCGGATTAACCTAAATTTTTGGCTTTCTGAGCATTCTAAAGTATATAAATACCCATTAGAAGAAGGCATAAGGGGGCAAGCAAAGAAGATCGAAGAAAACACTCGAAGAACACCATCAGAATCAACTCGGAAGCAGATCTTCATCGAGATCGAAAATCTACTTTTAATCTCTTTCGAAGTTTTATTGAGTTTCTTTATGTCTTGTGGTTATTCTGACTTTGAGAAGTTTTCATTCAGGATTATGAACTAATTCCCTTGATACCTAGGGAGGATGAAACCTATGATGAATCATTTTATTTCATTTCTATTTTTACGCGATAAATACTTGATTCTTGTTCTCAATTATGTATGCTTATTTCTTGTTTTAATATTTCTGGGATATTAATTCACGTTTAATGTGCTTATTTCAGTGAAGCAAAAGTCTCTATTTAATAGTAAATCTAGCATAATTGAGTGGAGTTGCATGCAATCCTAGAAATAGGACGACATAAATCTACCGGATTAGAGTCAAATCTAATAGGGGAATCCATAAATCGAGTTAATGTGACGATAGGGGTTTTAATTAGAAAGAGATTTCAATTAATCAACCTAGAGTCAGTTGTTCTTACTCTCGAAAGAGATATCGATGGTCTCTAAACTAACTAATAATTCGACGAAGGCAAGCGCACCTATCGGTGAGTCCGAAATATCGTATCCACAAGGACTAAAATTACTAGTAATAACTATCTTTCTATTATTTAGCCTAATAATTAAAGGAATTTATTTTAATCTAAATTTTAACTAACTAATTAACTATGAACGCGACAGAGATTGAAGGAAATAATCGAATAAACCAATGATAAAGACAATACCCAAGGAAGAATCCACCTAGACTTCACTTATTATTCTGACTCTGAATTAAACGATTTATTCACTTGCCTTGATCCGCAGAAATCCATGAATTATGTTAATATCTCTTTCGAGACTAAGAACAACTGAATCTAGGTTGATTAACTGAAATCTCTTTCTAATTAAAACCCCTATCGTCGCATTAACTCGATCTATGGATTCCCTTATTAGATTTGACTCTAATCCGGTAGATTTATGTCGTCCTATTTCTAGGGTTGCAATCAACTCCGCTTAATTATGCTAGATCTACTCTTAAATAGAGACTTCTGCTCCACTGAATAAGCACATCAAACTTGAATTAATATCTTGAAAATATTAAAGCAAGGGTTTAGAACACATAATTAAGAACAAGAACAAGTATTTATCATGTAATTCAGATAATTAAATAATAAGATTCATCATAGGTTTCATCCTCCCTAGGTATTTAGGGAGTTTAGTTCATAAAGTAAAAGGAAAACATCATAGAATTAAGAAAACAACAAGACAAAAAGAACCCAAAAACTTCTAAGGAACTTGATGGAGATCTTCAATCTTGGGGTGAATCTACCTTCTAGATGATTCCGACGGCTTCCTTCGAGTAATTTCTTCAATCTACTCTACGTGTCCCCTTAGGTCTTCCTCTGATGTGTATTTCTAGACTTTAGAAGGCTCAGAAACCCTAAAAATTGGCTTTTTCTGCGTGAAAACAAAGTAGGGTATGACAGGGACACGGGCGTGTGATCAACTCGTGTGAGGAAGCCCAGGCCGTGTGGGAATTTGCATGGCTCTCGATCGACACGGGCTGACACACGGGCGTGTGTCCAGCCCGTGTGGTTCACACGGGCATGTGTTCAGCCGTGTGGTGCGGGCTTTGGCCGTGTGAATCCTTAAGATGGCCTATTTTGTCTGGTTTTGGCCCATTTTCTGTTCCTTTCGCTCCCCTATGCTCTCCTAAGTATAGAAACATGAATTTAAAGGATTAGGAGCATTGAATTCACCAAATTCTATAAATAAACATCCAAAAACACGCTAAGCATGGGATTAAAATGTGTTACTTTTATGGTTTATCAGATATTAACATAATTTAGGGATTTCTACGGATCAAGACACAAGTGAATAAATCGTTTAATTCAGATACATAATAATAGGTGAAGTTTAGGTGGATTCTTTCATGGGTATTGTCTATCTCATTGGTTAATATTCGATTATTTCCTTGGTTCATTCTCTGTTATGTTCATAGTTAAATTAGTTTAGTAAATTTAGATTAAAACACATCTCTCCAAATTGTCGGCTAAATAATAGAAAAACGATAATTACTAGTACTTTTAGTCCTCGTGGATACAATATTCCCTACTCACCATAGCTATACTATTGTTCGATAGGTGCTCTTGCCTTTGTCGTATTTATAGTTAGTTTAGTGACCATCAATGGTTTATTTCTTAAGAACCACAACCTTGGCAAAAAATAACAATTATATAACAAACATATAATTTCACATCCATCCTCATATATAACTCAAAACATGTATAAGATCTAAAGAATGTCACTTTCTATGTAATCGAATCATTCAAGAAGAAGATAAATCTATTTTGATTATCTATTTATACTTACAGATAGAGCACAACTTGCCTCTGATATCAATTGTTGGAAAAACGAGTTTGGAAAATGCAGCGAAATTTTTTTTTAAAAAAATAGAGTTCTAATTTTTTTTTCAAAACTAGAACTTGGTTGTGATATCTAAAATAATAAACACTTAATCAAATTGTTTCCTTTTCGATTCGTCTAAGATGAATGCTTCGATTGAGTAGTCTTCTCCGTTATCCTCAAGCTCACGTCTGCCGAGTGTGGGCTCGCTTTGAATAAGGAAATTCTCCACAAAATTACCAGTGGGGTAATTTCTTAATTTCTTTAAACTTTTGGGTCAAGTTTTAAATAAAAAATATCTCTAGAAATCTTCTAAAATAATTTCTTTAGAGAATTTTCTCTCTACAACTTTATCTTGAATTCAAGTATGTGAAAAATAATGACCCATGACTCTCTTTATATAGGAGAGTTTAGAGAGTTCAACTATAATTAAACTTAATCACTTCAATATTAAATTAATATAATACTTATCAAAATAAATATTAGATTAAATTTAATATTAAATCTATTAAATTAATAGAATATTTATCTACAAGATAAATATTAAATTTAATTTAATATTAAATCTATTAAAATAATAATATTTTTGGAATGATTAATTTGAAATCAAATTATCCAGTAGAGTCCCAATATGAGTGTGATTCCTCCACAGCTCAACCGCCGAAGGACCACGCACTGACAACTAGAATGTCGCAGTCGCTGTCACCAGCACTGTCGTGTCTAGTGGTGCCATCACAAATGCAACACCCTCACAACACCTCAAGTCGGTTCGGTCCAGTCTAGTGATAGCTCGACCGGTCTAGTCTAGCCACTGGTTAGACCGTCAGCCCAGTTTCACATACTAGGCCCTATTCGACCAAATTTTGGGTCTCGATTTCATTTTTAGGTTCTTGGACCCAATTTTCGATCTCAGGTCTAATTTTCAAGTTCAATTACCCATTGTGTCAATTGTCTAACTTGAAAATTAATTTCTTAAAATATCATACTAATTTAATTTTTACTTGATTAATTTTCCCAAAAATCATTGAGATTTTTCAAAATTAATTTTTTTTTTAAAAAAATTCTTTAATCAAATTCTCTAGTTGAACAATTCTCACAACCGCCTAATTTAATTCCACATCGAATAAATCGACTCAATTAATTTTTTTCCAAAGTCGTAGAATTTTCTTCTAATTTAAATGCAGTTCAATCGAGCTTTTATTAAGCTAGCGGAGGGTCTAATCGGGCATATACAATTAGGCTCGAGTAATTGCATTTATATCCAGAAGCATTGTTCTGATAATTCACAATTTACTTAATCGTGGAGTCAGTCCACAATAAGTACCATGAATGAAAACTCCTTATTGTATACTATTTACGAAAGCAATTCATCCAACTGCTTTGTCTAATGACCTCATCATGTGTGTGTTACCCTCATATGATATCCTTGAATCATTTGAGTTAAATCCGTTCACTCAATACAATCTTATTTTATCACATTGTCACCATTGTATCTTCTTAATGATTAATATAATCAATGTCAACAAATGACTGTGATAAATTGTTTTTTTGAGAACAAGCAACTTGTGGTCACGTTCCATATTTATCAATCTATACAATGTCAATGATAGGATATTATTAACTCTTTAACCGAGCTATAAATTCCATTTTTTTTAGTAAATTCATGTCATGTACAAGTTATGAACCCAACATACTGGTTATGGGTTAGATCATTTTTAGAGCATAAGCTTCCACTTATATCAAAAAACATGAGTTACATACGCATGGTCTATGGCTAACTCAAGATTTAGGTAAATTACACCATGAATATCACAAGTGAATTAATTCACAAATGAAATCAGAATAAACTCATCTTGGGACCAATCCAATATATCATTCTTCTAATGAATACATTTATGTCTCAAACTGTGCAGTCAACTGCTCCGATAGCCAAGACTAGTCATCTCCCCAATTGAAATTGTAGATGACATAATAATCCTTTTAAGTATTTGAATCAAATGCTCACTTTGATTCTTTTACGGGATTACGGACTCGTTTAGATTATCTACTGAAGTAAGTTGTTTTTTTCGCAATGTAAATGTTCTTATAATGCCACTTATCATCAGTTTGAACTTAGACAATCAATGAGCTAATGTTTTCTATCACAATTTCGCTATGCATGCAAAACATGAAAGAAAAACACAAAATACATAATAGTGAAATATGAAATTAACTTTATTTATTTATTCATCGTTCAAATACATAGAAAATAATTACATGTTTAATACAATATGGGTACATTTCCCAACACATACAACCAAGCACTATAAGTAAGTGTCTTTTCCATCCCTTGAAATTAGTCTCATTAAGCATGGGTATAGAATTTGTATTAGCAAATATTGTGGCAGTAGAAGATGAACTAGTTGAATATAGAACAAAATAGATAAAAACAAGATCACATGAATATTCATAAGTAAACAATAAATTCAAAATAATGGCTAATCCCATCTTAAGATACCGAACACAACATTAATATCAATTCTTTGGACAGTAATATTAACAATAAGCGATACTTTCGTTGTAGCAATCAAACATTGACAATAAATTATATCAAAAAATGAATCAATCTTTGGACCAACTTATTGCTCACATAAAGTACCTTATAATTATCAAATATTTATGTTGGATCATCGGTACACCCCATGGCGCAGCGAAAAAAATAAATTTGGTGATCACATCCAGGGATCCATGTGCGAGGAACGAATCGGGGTGAGAAGGTATGAACGATTACCTTTAATCATCTGGAAAACTAAAGATAACTATTGTGAAACTGATTACACAATTGTATGTCAATTCCAAGCCGCTACGAAAAGTTTCGGTCTCTACGAAATCCACCTGGTGTCACAACGAACAGTAAGAACTCTCTCAAACTTTTTCAGAGAGAAAAACTCATTGACGGCTACTAGGCCTCATACACTATATTCCGGGTATATAAGGATTTTTTTAAAAACTCTATATTTCCTAATTCGGGAATAGTTGATATCTTAATATAAATCAAAATTCATTATAATAATTAACCGAATATAATAATTATAATTACCATAATTATAATAATGTTTGACCGAAGAATTACAATTACAATAATTATAATAATATTCGATCGTAAATTATAATTACAATAATTATAGCAAGGATTTCGGTAAATTATGTTTAGTTAAATTTTATACGAATCAAATTCATATATATATATATATATTAATTTAACCATGTTCTCATTATGTGTACACTATACTTGTACATATAATTCGTTCGATATTTAGTTGTCCAATTAAATTAATTCTATAATCAATTTAATTCATGTGACAGCCAAAAAACAATACCAACTATGTTTGGATTCCGTTCGTTTCAACCATAGGGTGTGACCCTGTAGGTTCTTGTAACGTTAGCAGTAATACTAGAATGATTCTAATATTACAAACAATGAGTTGCATCTAGCAATGCATCATTGCTACCTAAGTTACAATAAATCTTCCTTTGGGATGATTTATTGCTGACATGTAAAACCAAATAATCATCACATGTTTATTACCACAGTTGCACATGTAATTTTGTTAAATATTACCCTTCTTTTGGGCCGACCAATATAAATGTAGCTTAAGTTACATGCACACAACCTTTTATATTTTAAAAACAAAATAATTTCAAAAACAGAGGTCACTTTGGCAAGTTATTATTTCAGTTAAGTTTTTTTAACATATATATAAACATACCAATATTCAGATTTAAAATTTTTATAATAGTCAAAGGTCAAAACTAAAATTTTTTATTGCACTACAATTTTCGAAATAACCCAAAATAAGGTTGTCTAAATAGCGCAATAAAAAACCGAAAACCTTAATCTTTAACTGATTTTTTTAAACCATATATGTCAAAACTAAACAGAAATAATATAGTGATTTAAGACCAAATAATTAACAAGCACATGTATTCATAATTTTGGCATGAATAAAACACCAAAGCAATCCACACATATACGTATATTCAAAATAAAATAGAAAAACTTACCATGCATATACCATATAAATCCAAAAGTATATTTATGATTAAACAGAGATTCACATGAATACTTGAAAAATATTTTCAAGTCAATAAATCTAAAAAAAAAATCATAATAGTTAGCATGTCCAACAATTCATACAATAAACCATATCATCATAATTTAACCAAATATTTGGAACCATAAGATGCCAAAACCTAATATTATAAAACCAAACTTAAAACCAAATTCTATAAACATATATCATGATCAACATCAATTTGCATCAAAATAATGACCATTAAACCAATTCGACCAAAGTTCATAATTGTACCTTCAAAATCAATCTCAATTCATGTAAAATAAAATCTTATAATATTACTATAACCAAAATATTCGTCTCCATGAACATGTATACATAAAGTAAAATTAAAAAACCAAAGCAATTCTCATGAATTGCACCAAAGTAATTCATACCAAACCAATTCTTCGAATCATATATGTCGTAACCATTTTTTTTGTAAAACGGGGTCGACTTTAAAAACAAAAATGGAGTCGCCACCAATCCCTTTTTTTATGAGGTGTGATCGGATCACCTCGTGATTTGATCATTTTAATAAAAGTTTTGATTTACTAAAACGACGGTTTTGATCTACAAAATTTAGAAAATGGGTTCGGGAGTCGGTTACGCACGAGGAAGGGTTAGCACCCTCGATACGCCCAAAATTGGTACCTAGTTTATTAATTGATGTCTTTAATGTCGAAAAGTTGAAAAGATTTTTAAAATGCGATCCTCTTTAAAAGAAAATTTGAATAAATTAGAATGGATGCTAAGACCCTCTTATTTCGAAGAAATAAAATGTCACACCCAATAAGTTAGGGTACGACATTTCGAGTTCCCGAAATTGAGCTTGTCTTTCGACTTTTACAACTCGTATTGAGAAGGATATTCAGTTATTTGGGTCAAATAAAAAACCAGAACCCAGTAAGTTAGGGCACGATTTCTCGAGATTCCAAATTCAGAATATTGCCTTTGTTTTTAAAAATCCTTATCCCGAGATAACGAAATGTCACATCCAGTAAGTTAGGACGCAACGTTTTCGAATTCCCGAGAATAACTTTTTATTTATCTTTTATGCTTTGGCTTTAAAATAAAATAGCAGGGTCTTTAGACTCGGTGAGAAAAATCGAAACCCAGTAAGTTAGGGCACGATTTCTTTCGAATCTTAGAACGCGAAGTATTTGCTTATTTTTTAAAACAAAGATTTTAATGGATTGGATAAAATGGGATATGATCTTATGGCAAGATATATAATGAATTTTAGCGCTAATATATGTAACAAAATAATGATGATGACAATAATAAATATAAATATCAATAATGAATAGTCGAAATTTGAAAATATGTACAACAAAATATAAATACATAAATAGATAAATAATAGAATGGCAATAATAAGTGTAATAATTTAAAATAAAACAAATCGAAAAAAAAATAAGGACAAAAATAAATAAATATATGATAATAAAATAATAATAAAAATGAGGCGATAAAATAATAGGAGCATAATTAAAATAAGTAAAGAAAATAAAACATAATAAATCACAATATATGAGAATGAAAAAACAAATAAATAAATAAATAAACAATATAAATAGCAAAATAAGTAAATGAACAACATGAATAAAGTAAAAATAAATAAATAACCAAACAATTTAAAAAATAAATGAACGAATAAATAAATAAGAAAAAATAAAAGTAAAAAAAAAATAAAAGGGACTTAATTATTATTAAAATAAAATTAAAAGGCACAAATTAAAAATAATAAAAAGGGCCAAGGGCCGAATTGCAATGGTCTGAAACCACCGAGGACCTAAAGGGAAAATATCCCCGGTCCTTATACACGCGGCGTTCAACTACATGAGCCAGGATTAAATTGAAAACTAAATAAATTTGAGGGGCCAATCTGCGAATAAATAAATAAAAAGAAACAGAATCAGATGCGCGGATAACAAGGTGGACCTAAGGGGAAAATATCTCCGCCCTCCAAAACGCAGCGTTTCATAAGGGACTTAAATGAAATCAAAACAAAACTTATGGGAAATTTTAAAATAAAAGAAAACCGAATTAAAAAAATGTGGAAGGGCCTAGAGGGTAAATAACCCATTTTAAGGAAGCGAGCGGATCCTCCCTTGGCGGGTCGGCTTTGCACGCGGACCCAAGAGAGGAAAACGATGTCGTTTAATGCTTTAAAATGGCTGAGCAAAACGGTGCGTTTTGCCAGCCTATAAAAGTCACATTTTGACAAAAAAAGGTCATTTGGTTCACCCTTTTAAAAAAAATTTCTATTTTTTCTAAAATGAGTCCTAGGTCGGCTAGGCTCCGGCGAGTTTAGGCCATAGCTTCACCGTATCGCCGCCGTGACCAGTGAGGACTCTTCGAGTTCCCCTTTTTATATATTTATACATATATATATATATATATATATATATATATAAAAACCTTGAAATAAAATGAGCATAAAAAAAAAAGAAATTGAAAGTGGATAGAGAGGCCGAAAGACGAATCCCAGGGAGGAGACGATTTGTATTCGCCGTTCCTCAGCCCTCGTCGGAACCCGAATGGGTTTGTGACGTTTGGGTTCCCTGAGTCTTTCGACCGCACGGAGGTAAGCCGGAGTTTTTTCAATATTGCCAAAAATATTCTTTATTTTATTTCGAACTAAATATATAAAAAAAGCACATTTCTTTACTTCTGATTTTTCTCTTAATATTCGAACGTCTTTTTGTGTGTATTTCTTTTTATCTTCCTAAAATACAATTGTTTACATCATTTTATAGCCGAAACTAAAACAATAAAAAAAATACAATATTATTTGGTATTTCTCCTCTGTTACTGTCTCTGTTTCGCCTTTTGTGCTGTTGTCCTCTTTTTGCAATTTTTGCGAGTCTATGGAGGGTCAACGAGGCGGTCTTAGGAGCTATTCAGTGCTACATCATCAGTGGCGGAGCCAAGGGTGGTCAAGCCTCTCTAGCGCCGAACCTTGTTGTCAGCCAAAGTGCGTGGGGCGGCTGACGCAAGGAAGTTCGGGAACCCTAGGGTTCTGAGTTGGTTTTGTTTTTGGGCCTATTGGGCGGTGTAAAAATGGATTTATTTAATTGGACTTTGTTTTCTTTTTTCTATTTATTTTTTGTTTCTGATTTGAGCCCGGGCGAATTGGGCCTTTTACAGCTGCCCCTCTTTGCTCGTTGTCGTGTAACGAGAATGGAGCAAAAACTTTTAAGAAGGACCAATTTTTCCCGGTCTCACCGAGTCTTGACTTCTTCGGTGTTTTTCTTATTCAAGTAGCCTCATTCCATCCGACTGCATCTTCAGGGGCATAGGAATTAGTGCTTTGATCTACTTCAGGGGAATTAGACTTGTATTTTCAGTCCGCTCCACTGCAACTTGAGGGAGATAATATTTTCTATCTTCAATCCGCTCCATTGCAACTTCAGGTAGATAAGATTTGTAGCCTTAATCTGCTCCACTGCAACTTCAGGGAGATAGTATTTGTGGCTTTAATCTGCTCCACTACAACTTTAGGGAGATAAGATTTGCCATGATAACTTTGATCCGACCTACTGCAACTTCAGAGGTATAGGACTTGTAATTCGTAGCTTAAATCTGTTCCGCTGCAACTTCAGGGAAATAAGATTTGCTATCTTCATTCTGCTCCACTGCAACTTCAGGGAAATAAGACTTGTAATTTCAACCTGCTCCACTGCATCTTCAGGGAGATAAGGTTTGCCATGATTTGCTCTACTGCAACTTCAGAGAGATAAGATCTATGATTTATAGCTTCAATCTGTTTCACTGCAACTTCAGGGAAATGAGATTTGCTATCTTCAGTCTGCTCCACTGCAACTTCAGGGAGATAAGACTTGTAATTTCAACCTGCTCCACTGTAACTTCAGGGAGATAAGGTCTGCTGTGATCTACTCTACTGCAACTTCAGAGAGATAAGATCTATGATTTATAGCTTCAATCTGTTTCACTGCAACTTCAGGGAAATGAGATTTGCTATCTTCAATCTGCTCCACTGCAACTTCAGGGAGATAAGTGATAAACCGAAATAGTAACATATTTTAGGCCCACATTTAGTATGCTTTCGAATGAATTATCCCTTATTTTATGTAATTTGGTGTTCTTAATCCTTTCTTTTCATGATATATACTCAGGAAAGCACCCAAGAATAAAAAGAACGAGAAACGAGCTTAAAACGGGACAAATGGGCCAAAGCATGAAATCGACACGGCCTGGACTAAAACCCATACGACCGTGCCTCCTCACTACACTAGAACACGGCCTGATATCGATCTACACGGGCGTGTTCCATGGTCGTGCCTCTACCGTGGAGAAGAGAAATTTCATTCGGGAAAGGATACTTAGGGGCAAAGAAACCTATTTCAAAAGCCTATAAATACTGTAACATCCTAGATTAGGGGTTATGCGTTTGGAGCATAACCCAAGTGCTAGTGGGTTTTAAGGGTATTTGGAGATGTTTTAAGAGTTTTTAGAACTTTAGAATGAGGGTGAAAGCTTTGAAAAAAATTTTGGATTTAAGTGTAAAAAGAGGAAATTAGGATGAGGAGGCCTTAAGAATAATTTGTGGGCGTTTTGGGTCACGAAAGGGGGCTTGGTAAAGTGGCTTAAGGGCGCCACTTAAGGGCCTGGAATGACGCCTGGGCAAGGGCCTTGGTTCGAATCCCGTTGGCGGCATGGGCATGTTTTTTATTTTTCTCTGGCGTTAAGGCAAGGGGGAGCTACGGAAAGAGGTCTTAAAAGAAGTTTTGGGTGAATCATATCACAAAGAAACGCCTTGGCAGAGTGGCTTGGGGCGTTATGGCAGCTTGCAGCAGTGAGGGCTGAGGTTCGATTCACGTGGGCAGCCAGAAGTGGGATTTAATTTTTTGTAACATCCTCGAAAGGGCCTATGCATTTTCAGTTTAATTGTACGAAATGACAAGTCTTAAGCACTATGAATAAATTTTTGGTATTTTTGGAATTCTAGAAATGCATGGAAATGGAAATGAACATTTTTGGAAACCTAAACATTTTTGGAAACTTGAAACATTTCAAGCTGAAACACCCCAAACCCGGCCCACGAGCTCGACTGATTTGGTATGTTCCTCAAGTAAACCGGTTCAAAATTCTTTTGTTACTTAGGAAAAACTTGTATGATTTTTAAAAATATTGTTTGGGTTGGGCTTGAGTTGAAAACAAATTTATCTTATGTTAAAACCCATTTATTTAAGGTGACAAAACATTTAGAGTTAATTTTAAAAAGGAATTTACTTAAACTTTAATTGATAAAAATCCATAAACATAATAAATAAAAGAAAAATAAAGTAAACCACAATGGCCTTATTATATCAATGATCCCAAAGTAAAACTTAAAATACTTAAAATAAATTGAAAGTCCAAATCATAAATTTCTTGCTATGCATGGCCACCTTTAAGCTCCCGCCACCCGGTCCATTTCTTGCTCATCACACGAAAAATATTCCCCAAACGGGTGAGTCAACAGACTCAATGTGTACACAACACTAAGTCATAATAGAATCGGGCATGCAAATGATACACATTCAAATCATAGAATACAATTAATGATGCATTCCCAAACCCAAACCTAATTAACCATCCGCTACACACCACCCGCACACGCCGGTCACACCGTGGGGACTACTAAGTCAACCCTCCATCCGCTACACGAGATCGAAGGCGATCGCTGCGATCGAAGTGCTCATCGCATCGTATAATTTGTGTCATTAGACACCATATTCAAATAATGTAACCGAAATTACCAAATTCGGATAATGTAACCGAAGTTACCATATTCAAATTTTGTGACCGTAGTCACCATATTCCGTTGGTGAGACCGAAGTCAACACCTTCTTCCCTTACACATAGATCCCGAATGCCCCATAAATTTTATATCATGCATAACATACTTAATTCTCATTCATGTTACTATTCATATGTTCAAAATATATCATATTCATAATCCTATCGTAAGTAGGAAACGCGTGCACAGGTACTTTTACCACATTTGTGGTACTTAGCCACATTCACATTCTTATGCATATTCATATATTAAAATAATTGCCATATGATATATCGAAGGTTAGTATGAGTACACACATTCTTAATAATACATTTAATTTAAACATAGCCATGAACCTATCAAAACTTAGGGTAGGGTACACACTGATTTGCTTAACGAATTCCTTGAAATCCTGAAATCTGATCATCGCCTTAGATCTCAAATTCCTACATTTGATTAATCACTTACTAATTTAATAAAAAGCCATTCGGCCATAAATCCAAATCCTAGTAGGATTAGTCTTCTTAAAACTTACCTTGAAATTCTCAAATCCCAAAATCCTTGTATCCTCCTCTGTCGAAATCCCTATAACTACATGTTAGATCAATTTCTAACATTTATTCACAACAAATAACCCTTAGCCGTATGTTAAATATGACTTACCTTAGATTCTTAAATCCGAAATTCACCGAATAACTAGGAACACGCGGCTTATGGTGTACCTTCGGAAAAGAACTTCTCCTTCCTTGTAGTCGACACTTAGTAAATCCCGAAAGATCTCTTGACAATGAGATATTAAGGGTATTAGAATCTTAATTTTAATGACCTTAAAAGAAATAGAATGAGAATCTAACCTAATCTTACCCTCATGAAGAATTTGATGGAACTCTTGCTTGAACCCTTAGCAAAGATTCGACTATGGCTTTGATGTGGATAACAATTTCGGCTCTTGAGGCTTAGTGAGAAATCGACTAGGGCTATTGGTATCTTTGGCTTTTGATTGTGTTTCTAATAGAAGAAGAAAAGAAAAGAGAAAAAGAGAATAATGGCAGAGAAAATTCGGCAGAGAGAAGAGGAGAAACTTTAGAGAATTTCACGAGGTTTTCTTGAAAAGAAAAGAATGAATGAAGAATAGCCTTACTCTTCCTTTTATAGCCAAAATTACTAGCTAGAGTCCTTTTACTTGGCCACCACTCTTCTATTTTGATAGCTTTATCCCTTGATTTATCACTTTAATAAAACTTAATCCAATAATTATCTCTTATCTCTTAATAAAAATAATACTAATAATAATCCTCTTTATCTCTTCCTTATCTATCAAAATAAAAGAAATAATATCCACATTTATCTCTTGAAAATAATCTAAAATAAATCCATTATTTATCCCTTAATTATCCACCCTTTATCTCTGAAAAATAAAAGAATAAAAGCTCCTAATTTATAGCCATGTGCCGTCCACCTCACTTCTTCTTCGGAAGCAAAATAAAATTTCTTTTATTTGCTTCCCATGTGACTTCGAACTCAGGCCCAACACCTTGCATGTGGCGCCATTTCCAGAGGCCCTAAGTGGCATCTCGGGCCACTTTTCCAAGCCTGTTTGTGTGTCAAATTCCTCATATTATTTTTCTTAAGGCCACATTGCCTTAGTTTTCTCTTTTAAGCCTTAAAACTTGACATTTCTTTACATTTCCAAGTTTCCAAAAATTTCGATTGGCTCTTTAAACTTGACATTTCCTTACATTTCCAAGTTTCAGAAATGTTTACTTTCCTCTTTTGAATCATTTCCACATCATTTCCTTACATCCCCTAGTTTCCAAAAATGTTCACTTTCCTCTTTTAAACTTAACGTTTCCAAAGCATTTTTTTACATTTCCTTACATTTCCATCGTGCTCATCGCCCATATAATTTGTGTCATTAGACACCATATTCAAATAATGTAACCGAAGTTACCAAATTCAGATAATGTAACCAAAGTTACCATATTCAAATTTTTGTGACCGTAGTCACCATATTAAGATTGGTGAGACCCAAGTCAACACCTTCTTCCCCTTTCACATATATCCCGAATGCCCCATATATTTTATCATCATGCATAACATACTTAATTTCTCATTATTCACATGTAACAATATACATATTCAAAATCCTATCAAAAGTAGGAAACGCGTGCACAGGTACTTTTACCATATTTATGGTACTTAGCCATATTCACATTCTTATGCATATTCATATATTAAAATAATTGCCATATGATATATTGAAAGTTAGTGTGAGTACACACTGATTGGCTTAATAGATTCCTTGAAATCCCGAAGAACGATCTACCGATCTAAAGTTTAGATCTCATTAATTCCTATATTCGCCCATCATACAAAAACACATTAATACCCTTTCGATTTTAAAACCAAATCCCAATAGGAATGGTATTACTAATACTTACCTTGTTTGCCGATTGGATTGATCAAGTTCCCAAAAATTACTAGTATCCCTTTTCCTTGAAATCGGCTAACACTAAATCATGTAATTTTGTCGGTTTCGACTTTTGGATCAATGAAAAATAATTCTAAATACCAAAAATAAGCCTTGGCCGATTAGATCTATGTACTTACCTTACGCTTTCCAAATCAAGAGGATTCCTTGCCCTATATGTCCTGTCGAAGTCTTCATGTTAGATTTAATCTAACATATACATCATAACCTTTAATCAAATAAATTTATCTTACCTTAGATCCTTGATCCTTATATTCGACGATTGTAGACCCCTTTAGATGTCGTAGTTGATTGCTCCTTTACTTAGAATCAACAAAGATTCGGCTTTTGTGAAGAGAAACAGAGAAGAAAATAGAAGAAGAGGAGATGGATTTTGCTTAAAGAAAAATTCGGCGAGAGAGGGAGAGAGCTAGGAAAATTTCGGCACTGAGGAAGAGAAAGCAAAAGTTGATGAGTAGCCCTCCCGCCCTCCTTTTATAGCCGAAATTATCAGCCTAGGAGTCCCTTACTTGGCCACCACTCCTCTTTTGATAATATTATCTCTTTTATTTAAAAGATAAAAGCCTTTAATCCATCAATTATCTCCTCAATTTTCTTAAAAGAAAATCCTTTATTTATCACTTATTATTCACATATTTATGCAAATAAAACTCTTCCTTTTCTAGAAACCCATGCCGTCCACCAAATTTTCCTGGAAGCAAAAATAAAACTTATTTATTTGCTTCTCAAGTGACTCGAACTCAGGCCTATTTCCTGCATGTGACGCCACTTCCTTAGGCCCTAAGTGGCATCTTGAGCCACTTTTCCAAGCCTGTTTGTGTGTCAAACTTCTCCAACTTTTTCTTTTAAGGCCCTCTAGCCCTTATTTCCTATTTTGAACTTTAAAATTTGACATTTCGGCATCATTTCTAAGTTTCCTAAAATTTTCGATCGGCTCAGTAACTTGCCATTTCTCTTACATTTCCTGTTTCGAAATGTTCACTTTCCATTTTTGAAACATTTCCAAAAATGTTTAGGTTTCCAAAAATGTTCAAGTTTCCAAAAATATTCAGGTTTCCAAAAATGTTCACTTTCCAAATTTGAAACATTTCCAAAAATGTTCAGGTTTCCAAAAATGTTCAGGTTTCCAAAAATGTTCATTTCCATTTCCATGCATTTCTAGAATTCCAAAAATACCAAAAATTTATTCATAGTGCTTAAGACTTGTCATTTTGTACAATTAAACTGAAAATGCATAGGCCCTTTCGAGGATGTTACATTTTTGGCCTTTTGCGTCAAAGAAAGGAGATAGTGGACGGCTTATGGACTCTCAAGTGGGCAAGGATAATGCTTGTTTTATTTTATTTATTTTAGATAATGGTAGGTTTATTTTATTTGGATTAAAAAGGTGATAAGAGATAATGCATGGGATTAATTTATTTTATTTGTTAAAGAGATAAGAGAATATATAGGAATTTGATATGGGATAAGTGAGGTGATAAATTATTGTTTTATGAAGAGGTGATTAAGAAATATTATAAGGTGATAGGATAAGAGAATTAAGTGGAGATTAGTGAGGGGTTGAGGTAGTGGCCGATTATGGATTTCTTATGGGTGGTAAAATTCGGTCATGTAGGGGGGGATTAAGTGCCGAAAATTAGTGTTCCTCTTTTAGTCTCTCTTTCCCAAATTTAAAGTCAAGAAAATCCTCTCTTTTCCTCACTTATTTTTGCTAAGGCCGAAACTCCACCATTCTTTCACCATTGCCGATTTCATATAACCCTCTTCCATACTCTTTTCCTTTCTTTCAAACGTCAACTCTACATTATTGTTTGGAGGCCGAATATTCCAACTTCAATTGTTAAGCCATAGCCGAATAACAAGGTGCTCTATTCTCTGTTCTTCATGCCGCAAGTTTTAGAGACCGAAGTATCATAAGTGCCGAAGGAAGGAAGCACTAAAGGGTTCTTAGGGATTCGATTCATCAAGGTAAGCCTATGTAGTTTCGCCAAGGGCCATTCTCATGGATTATTACTAATAGTCGATCCTAACAATGGATAGGCAGGGAATTTCGACAATCCATAATCAAGTATTGGTTTTCGGGATTTGGTTAAACAAGGTAAGGAAGTGTAATTTTCGGCCAAAGGCCATATTTTGGGTACATCGTATCCTTGGGATTATTTGGATTGGTTGAATAGGCCAAAATCCCTAACCCCGTTGTTGGCCGATTATAGGGACAAGGATCTAGCGTCGTAGATCGGATCTTCGGGATCTAGGAATTTCGGTAGAAACAGGTGTGTACATACACACTTTATGATTAATTAATTGTGCTAAATGTTGTATATGCTAAATCTGGTTTATGTAGCTTTGGATTTAATACCGTGAACGGTATAAGCGATGATTCGTAAGTCTCTGTCAATATGAGTTACTATTTGATGCTTTTGGGAAGCATGGCATATTTGGTATATGTGATTTAAATATATGTTGGCATGAAATCATTGTATATCATGGATTGATGTGGGATATATGAGTGGAGGGGAATCGATATTCGTGTCGACGGACACCGGTGGTTTGGTACCACATTGTGACTACGGTCACCAGAGGTTTGGCACCTCCGGAGGTTTGGCACCTCATAGCGTCGCCCCGGTGGCTTAGCACCACGGTGGGTTGGCCCCACGATTTACATTATGGGATTGACGCGGTGATTTGGCATCACACGATGGGTTGGCCCCATCATTTGATTTGTGACTTCGGGTCACCAAAGTGGTTTGGCACCACAATATGACATTTTGTGACTATACGTCACCAGTGGTTTGGCACCACCAGTGGTTTGGTACCACACGGGGTAGAGAAAGGTGTTTGGATGGCTAGGTTGGGTGCATGGTTTAGTGCATATTAATTTGTTATAAATTGTGTATGTTGTTGCACTAAATCGGGGAAGGGTTACACATTGAGTCTTGGTGACTCACCTTCTCCTTTAACATTTTTCAGGTGACTCGTAGATCGCGGATGAGGAGCCGGATGGACTCGAGGAGGCCATGCAGTGGAAATATTAGTTTAAATGGACTTGAATTATTTTTACTTATTCCTGGTTTCATTTGCTCAAGTTGTAATAAGGCCTCCTAAGATTATTTTTATTACTTTGCATGTTTTGGCTAATTTGTTTAAATTACTTAGTGACTTTAAAATGGTTATACATGTTTTCTTAAATTCAAACGTAAATGGTTTTTTTCTATGCCATCGGGTATGTCCGAAATCGGTAACAACTTTGATTTAATATAATTTTTAAACAACTAAGTTAAGTTTTGTTTCTTCATACACACAAATGTTTTATTTAACGAGATAATTGAAAATAAGATGTTTTCATCAAAACTCAAATCGGCTAAAGGGATTTTCAAAATGGTTTTCTCTGTGACATACCAAATTCGGTCGTGATGTTTGGGTCGGGTTTGGGGTGTTACAAATACACCCTAAGTATGACCTAAAAGGGAGAGTCGACGGAGGCCCTAAGCCATCATTTAGGGGCGTCCTGCTAGGCCAGAGAAGGCAGATTTGTGGGGATTCACTCAGGGATAGCCAGTTGACCCATCTCTAGAAGCTGGAATTCTACTCAAGACGGAGGATCTCCTCTTCAATTCCTTCAGGGGGTTTTAGGGATTTCTTATGTTTTGTGTTATCTTTTCTTCTGAGATGTTTTCTTTTACTATTATGAACTAAACCTCTCAGATACCTGAGGGGGATGAAACCTAGATGAATCTTGTTATTGTTTTCTGAACTATATGATAAATACTTGATTTTTTCTTAGTTATGTGTGCTTAATTCTTGTGTTGATATTTCGCGGATATTAATTCAAGTCGAATGTGCTTAGGTGGTGGAGCAAAAGTCCCTGCTTAAGAGTAGATCTAGCATAATTAAGCGGAGTTGATCGCACGCCTAGAGATAGGGTGACGAGATTTTTCCGGATTAGGGTGAAACCTAATATGGGATGTCCATAGATCGATTTATCGCTATCTCTAGGGGTTATTATTCGAGAAAGAGATTTGTTAATTAACCTAGGGTTAGGCGTTATTCGCTCGAGAAAGGGTTTAATATACGTTAGAGAGTCCTACGGATCAAGTCAAGTGAATAAATAAATGCAGTTCGGTGTTAGATAACAAGTGAAGTCTAGGTGGATTCTTCCTTGGGTGTCGTCTTAATCAACTGAGTTTTTCCCAAGTTATTCTCCCAATTTCATTCTTCTTTGTCTTAGACTTCTTAGTTAATAGTTAATTAATTTAGACTAGATAAACAACTTCACTTATTTTAGGCTAAATAATAGAAAGAAGGTTAGTATTAGTACTTTTAGTTCCTTTGGGTTCGACAATCCGATCTTGCCTAAGCTATACTACTGTTCGATAGGTGCACTTGCCTCAATCGTTGTCATAGTTAGTTTCCAGGTTCGATCATTCTCTTTATAAATTTTAAAACTCTGACTTCACAGCGATCAAGTTTTTGGCGCCATTGCCCGGGAACTAAAATATTAAGAAAGCTCTATTTTTATTACTTTAGCCATTATTTTTATTTTCCGTAATTTATTTTTATTTTTATTTTTAGTTTTAATTTTAATTTTGCTAAATTTTTCTTTCTTTTCCTAGCAGGTACCTCTAGTTTATGACTAGAAGGAACCCGAGAGGACCTTTAGAATAAGACAGTGATATTGAAGCTACCGCTCGTAGAAATTACAGAGAAATTAGGCGAGCCCTAAATTATAAAGAAGAAGAGCGAGAAGGCAGATCCAATCCTACTGAAGGGATGGACGAGAATAATCTTCCACCACAAGATGTGGCAGAAAATAACGCTCCGCATACTATGTTTGATTATGCTAAACCTCATTTAACAGGAGCCGAATCTAGTATTGTTAGGCCTGCTATAGCTGCTAATAATTTTGAATTAAAGCCTAACACTATACAAATGATTCAACAATTTGTTCAATTTGATGGTTTGCAGGACGAGGACCCAAATACTCATATAGCTAATTTTTTAGAGTTCTGTAATACCTTCAAAATAAATGGCGTTTCTGATGATGCCATAAGGCTTCGGTTATTTCCCTTTTCATTAAGGAATAAAGCCAAACAGTGGTTAAACTCGTTACCACGAGAGTCAATCACTACATGGGAACAAATGACCGAAAAATTTTTATTAAAATATTTCTCACCGGCCAAAACGGCCAAATTACGGAATGATATCTCTTCTTTTGTGCAGATGGATTTAGAGACATTATATGACGCATGGGAGAGATATTAGGATCTCTTGAGAAGGTGTCCGCACCATGGTTTACCCTTTTGGCTCCAAGTCCAAACTTTTTATAACGGTGTAAACCCCTCAACGAGGCAACTAATCGATTCAGCCACCGGTGGAACCCTGAATAATAAAACTCCTGAAGCAGCTTACGAGTTTATTGAATAGATGTCACTGAATAACTATCAGTGGCAGGTTACAAGGACCAAACCAACAAAACCAGCCGGAGTTTTCAACATGGATACAGTAACCATGCTATCAACACAGGTAGAGATGATGAATAAAAAGCTTGATAATTTGTGTTCTTCACAGGTACATCCAGCAATGCAGTGCGACGTAAGTGGAACTGTGGCAAATCCTGAGAACCCACCCTACCAACCGAGCACAGAGAGCGAACAGATGAACTATATAGGTAACAATTTCAGATCTAATAATAACCCATATAGTAATAATTATAACCCAGGTTGGAGGAAGCACCCAAATTTTTCATGGGGAGGTCAAGGAAATCAAGGAAATCAAAGAGAACAACCTCCTCAAATTTTCCAAAATCAGCCCTATCCACAGGAGAAGAAGCCGAACCTTGAAGAGATGCTGACAAGATTCATGGCATCCACAGAAAACCGTATCCAAGACACTGAAACCACCCTTAAGACCCAACAAGCATCGATCAAAGGGATCGAGAGCCAAGTTAGGGAAGTCACTAAGTCAGTTGAGGAAGTTTCTAAGACAGTGGGACAACTTACTAACACAGTTGGACAGCTTGCAAAGCTAATTTTCGAACGACAGCAGGGGCGTCTACCAAGCAACACTGAGATTAATCCAAAGGAGCAAATCCAAGCCATAACAGCTCAAGAAAGTGAAGGATTATATGAACCCAGTCCAATACAAAGAAACGAGGTGGAAGAAGGTAAAGTTGAGGTAACACAAGAGAAACCAAAACCGGTAATCAAAGAGTACCAACCTCGCATACCATATCCCGAAGCATTAACGAGAGACGACATAGAGGAACAGTTCGGTAAGTTTCTTAAACTTTTAAAGAAATTACATATTAACTTACCGTTACTTGAAGCTCTTTCACAGATGCCAGATTCTAGAAAAATTTTAAGAGAACTTTTGACGAACAAGCGAAGGATAGACGAGGCATCATACGTGGAACTAAACGCAATGTGCTCAGCAATCTTGCAAAATAAACTACCACGAAAATTAAAAGATCCAGGGAGTTTTACAATTCCATGCTTAATAGGTAGTTTATTTATTGATAATGCGTTAGCTGATCTAGGGGCAAGCATAAATATCATGCCTTATAAATTGTTTAAACAACTAGGTCTAGGGAAACCCAAGCAAACTATGATGAGCATTCAATTAGTGATAAAGCTGTTAGAATTCCTAGGGTATTATCGAAGATGTTCTTGTAAAATTGACAAATTCGTTTCCCAGAGATTTCGTTGTCTTAGACATGGATGAGGATAATTCGATTCCCTTAATTTTAGGAAGACCCTTTTAGCGATCGCCAAGACTAAAATTGATATTGATGCAGGAGAACTCATACTTCGTGTAGGTAACGAGACAGTCACCCTCAAGGCTCTCGACTCGGCTAGAACATCGAGTAATCAAGGTGAGAACGTAAATTCTACTAATAACCATTCGATTAACTCTTCTTTTCAGGAAGCACCACAAAAGAATATAACTGAACCCAATCATAGACCCAGTGTTAATAAAGAAATAACTCATAAGGAACAAGGGATTCAATTCGATGATCTAGACGAGTGGAAAACACACTTCAAGGAAAAATTAGGGTTACACGACGAAGAACCGAAACCACACAAGGTAAAACCGAAGGAGCCCCCAGAAGAACTCATAGGAACAACAAACCACTTCAAAATAGGAAATCAGGTATTGTTAGATAAGGCAGATCCTCGAATATCTCCTCCGGACCCTAACACAAATAAAGAAATACCTTTTAGGGTAACCAGTGTTTTCCCATACGGAACAGTCGAGGTAAGTAATCCTATTTTTGGTACTTTTACTATAAACGCATCTCGACTTGAACTTTTTCACGAGGATAAAACTAATAGCATGAAGAAGGACTTCCAACTCCTCAAACCACCCTGATGATGCAAACGAGAGGAAAGTCTAGCTTAAGACTATAAACGAGAGCTTCTCGGGAGGCAATCCGAGCACTAACCCCATTAACTTTTACATTTTTTATTTTTTCTTATTTATTCTATTTTACCCTTTCTTTATAGTATCTAGCTTTAAACTAACCAAAAAGTGCAGATTTTCAGGCCATACGGCCTAGCACACGGTCGTGGCCGTGGCCGTGTGGAAGTACAGAATCTTCGTACTGAAAATAGCAGAGAGGGTACAAGTCAGACAAGATCAAAACTGTGAGTCACAGACTCCAACCACCTCTACGGGCACCGACAGAATGCCACGGCCGTGCGACGCGGCTGTGGTCGACACTGACTTATCACCAACGGGCGTGGCAATCTGTAACACGAGCGTGAGAGAACCAACACACCTAGACACACGGCCGTGTGAGGCGGCCGTGTGAATCGACACGCCCATGGTACACGGGCATGTGAATGTACCTGATTTGAAAATCTATTTAAACCACCCACCCCTCCCTCTTCTCACTTATATTCCCACCCTTCTTCCTCCCTTACACCATTCTACACTCTTTATACTTTCTTTTCAGTTTCTTTTTCTCTATACCCTTGAGCTACACCAAAATAATGCCAAATAAGCGGAAGAAGCCAAGCACAGTCTCCCTCACGGAGACCGATCTACATAAGTGAAACACTCTAAACCCGGCCCACGAGCCTTGATCGGATCTGGTATGTTCCTCAAGTAAAACGGTTCAAAACTTTTTGAGCACTTTAGAAAAATTCAGTTGGTTTTGAAAGAAAATTTTTAATTTGTGTTAGGCTCGAGTTGAAATCAAGTTTATCTATTTGAAATCTAGGTTTTGTAAAACTATATTACTCCATTTCAAAATTTGTCCTAAATTAAAAAAAAATTCATTTGAGTTCAATTAAATAAAATCGTATCAAAATAAAATAACTTAAAAGACATGCATCAACAGTTTAATATCAGTGGCCTTATTACAAACGAAAACAATACCCAAAATAACTCCAAAAATATAAAATATAAAAGTCCCAAAATTAAATAAAACTTCAAGTGAGCATGGCCACCACTAAACTCCCGTGACTGGTCCATCACCGATCGTCACCGAAAGAAAATGTTCCCAACAAGGTGAGTCAAACAAACTCAATGTGTAACCAACACTAGACCTCAATAATTCAGGCATATCATATTAATTCATAAATATATATAATGAGATAAAAGTAGTGATGCAAACCCGAACCCAATCCTAGATACCATCCGCTACACATTACCCGTACCAACCTCGCACACCGTGGGGACTACTAAGTCAACCCTCCATCCGCTACACATCATCGAAGCGATCGCTGCAGCACGACATGCTCATCGCCCTTATAAATTCGTGGCATAGCCACCAGATAATTATTATGTGACCGAAGTCACCACATTTAGATAATGTGACCGAGGTCACCACATTCACTTCCCCTTTCATAATCACCCATATGCCCATGTCATACATATCATGCAAAAATCATGCCTTATTTCACATTCTTATCATGTTCACATATGCCATATCGGTTCATTTCATACTCATAGTAGGAGTAGGAAAACGCACTGGTACTTTGTACCATTGCATGGTACTTTAGCCACATTCACATTATTATAAGCATACATATTAATTGAAGTCGTAATCTAATAGAGTTTAGTGTGGGGTACAAACCTGATAATGTTGATTACGATACTACCGATACCAACGCTCTCGCTAGCAAAAATTAACAATGAAATGCTTATCCCTATCAAATTGCCCCTAAAAGATCATAATCAAAATCGGTCAACCTTAATAGACAAAATGGCCTTTGGCCGAATATTAAAACCTCCTTACCTTGATTGTCTAGATCCCAAAAATATCACTTGTCCTTGTAGATGTCGAAATCCCTACATGATCTATGTTAGATTCGATTTCTAACATAAGGAACCAAAATACATGGCCTTCGGCCTAAGATTACACTTGCTTACCTTGGATATTTATATCTCGAATGATCTCCCCCTAAACGTCGGCTATAAAAGAATCCCAAAAAATCCCCCCTTCAAAGCCCTATCGATTTCACCCTTGCAAGGAAACACAGAGTTATTCGACTACTTGGAGAGTGATGGACTTTGAAGGAAAAATAGATAAAGAAATCGGCTAAATGATGATGTGCTTCGGCTTTGACGAATAGTGAAAAGAAGAAGTGAAGGAAAAGAGAGTTACGGCTATGGTGTTTTGGTTTTAGGGGATTTGCGAAAAGAAAGAAAAGAGAGAATGATGGGTATAAGTTTCGGCCAAGGTTAACCAAAAGAGAAAGAAAGTTGATCACCAAAGAATTTCGGCCTAGACAAGGTAAATGAGAAGAGAAAAGGAGAAAAGAAATGGATGAAAAATAATGACCTTAGTTCTATGGTGATTTGGCAATAGGGGAAAAGAAACTTGAGAGAATAGGCAAATTAAACCAAAATGGTCAAAATGGAATGGCCAATAGAAAAGAGAAAAAAAGATGCTTACCTAATGCTAAAAATGCATTCGGCTAGAGAGGAAGGTGAAGAGAAAGAAAATATTTGCTTTAGAGAAAACACAAAATAACCAAATTGTCAAAATGACCAACTAGCTACCGATCTACCAAAACCTTCAACAAAATTCGGTCACCCCCCTAGGCCCCAAAATCGTCCAAATACATGGACTCCAAATTCAAAATTTTTCCACTCAAAACTTTCCATAGCAAATCACCTTACATTATGTCTTGTGTTCCCTCATCATTCCTTAATCAAAATGATTCCTTTCCCCAAATTCAAGCTTACCTAAATTATTAATCATCTTACCATAAAAATTTAAAGTCCAACTTACCAAATATAAAGCTTGGCCGACACTTGATGTAAAGATGCAGAAAAAATAAAGTCTCCAAAATGCACTCCATGTTATTCGAACCACTCCCCTCAAGCAACCATTCATGCGCCATTTCCACCATGCCACTAACTCCTCATGTGCTAATTTTAGGCACTTAAATTAACTTAAGCATCATAATCACTTGATCCACTTCACTAAATTCTTCATACTAACAATTATTCTAGCTTCGAATAATTCTAAGCCTTCACAAGATTATATTAGGCACACAATAAAATCATACCCGGCTAACACAAGTAACAAGATGATACTCAAATTTTTAGGATATTACAATTCTACCCCCTTAAGAAAATTTCGTCCTCGAAATTACCTAATCAAAAGAGTTGAGGAAAGCTTTGTCTCATCACATCCTCCGGTTCCCACGTAGCTTCTTCTCGCGCCATGGTTCCGCCATAATACCTTCACTAATGGAACCGACTTCTGCGCAACACTTTCACATCTCGATCTAGAATCGACCGGTTCCTCTTCCACCGCCGATCGGGCTCACCTCTATTTCCTCTCATCGCTACGACATGCGATGGATCGTAACGATAGCGTCTAAGCATAGAGACATGGAACACATCATGCAATCGCTTCAACTTCGAAGGCAACTCTAATCGATATGCCATGGTCCAACCCGCTTCAAAACCCGATAAGGTCCTATAAACACGGGACTTAACTTTCCCTTGCGACCAAATCTCATCACCTTCTTCCAAGGTGAAACTTTTTAGAACACTTGATCCCCACAGCCAAATTCTATATCCTTCCACTTAAGGTCTGCGTACGACTTTTGCCTGTCAGATGCCTCCTTTAACCGAGCTCGAATTACCTTAACCTTTTCTTCGGATTCAGCCACCATCTCAGGACCCAAAACTTGACGTTCCCCCAATTCTGTCCAACACGTAGGAGTGCGACACTTCCGTCCATATAGTGCTTCGTATGGTGCCATCCGAATACTCGCTTGGTAACTGTTGTTGTAAGCAAATTCCGCTAAAGGCAAAAATTCTTCCCAGCTTCCTCTAAAGTCTATCACACAGCCCCTCAACATATCCTCTAACACTTGGATTACTCGCTCGATCGCCGTCCGACTGTGGATGAAATGCCGTAGTGAAATCCAATTTAGTGCCTAACGCCTGATGTAGCGCTTTCCAAAACCGAGAAGTAAACCTTGGGTCCCTATCCGAAATGATAGATACCGGCACTCCATGCAACCTTACAATTTCCGCCACATATAATTTTGCCAACTTCGCAAGGAATAGTCGACTCTACTAGGAATAAAATGTGCGTATTTGGTCAAACGGTCCACTATTACCCATACCGAGTCCTTCTTGGTAGGCGTAAGGGGAAGCCCACTAACAAAGTCCATGGTAATTCTCTCCCACTTCCTTTGTGGAATCTTGATTGGTGAAGTAACCACTGACGGAACTCGATGTTCAAAGCCTTAACTTGGCGACATGTCAAACACTTGCCAACAAATTCGTCAGAAACCTTCCGTTTTAGACCAGGCCACCAAAGCTGTTCCCTTAGGTCTCTGTACAACTTAGTCCCTCCGAGATGCATAGCATAAGGGCTACTATGCGACTCGAAGAATCTTACGCCTAAGCTCCTCACTCTAAGCATCTGAGACCTTTCCCTTGAAACACAATATTCCATCACCCGGACATCTTTGTAATTCTCTAGACCACCATTCGCGCACTTGCCGCATCTCAAAGACTTAAATCCTCATCCGCTAACCGACCTCTTTTACCTCATTTAACCATGTCGGCTTGACTTGCAACTCTGCTAGCAGACTTCCATCGTCATACAAACTCAGATGTGCAAACATCGCCCTTAAATCTGACACCACTTTTCGACTTAGGGCATCCGCCACTACATTCGCCTTGCCCGGGTGATACTCTATGGAACAATCATAGTCCTTCAGTAACTCCACCCATCTTCGTTGTCTCAAGTTCAACTCCTTCTGAGTCAACAGGTACTTAAGGCTCTTATGGTCAGCGTAGATCACTGACTTTTCTCCATAGAGATAGTGCCTCCATACTTTAAGAGCAAAGACCACTGCCGCCAATTCCAAGTCATGTGTCGGATAGTTAACCTCATGAGGCCTCAATTATCGAGACGCATAAGCAACTACCTTTCCATCTTGTATTAACACGCATCCCAATCTTGTATGAGAAGCGTCACAATACACCACAAAATCCTTCCCTGCCTCAGGCTGATTCAAAACTGGAGCTTCAGTCAACACTTCCTTAAGCTTCTCAAAGCTCTTTTGTTGCTTATCCGTCCATACGAAAGGTACTTCCTTCCTTAGCAACTTTGTCAAAGGTGCGGCGATCGATGAGAACCCTTCTACAAACCTTCTGTAGTAGCCTGCCAATCCCAAGAAGCTACAAATCTCAGCCACAGACTTAGGAGGTTTCCAATCTAGCACTGCTTCAATCTTCCTAGGATCCATCCTTATTCCTTCAGCAGACACCACATGTCCTAAGAATGCAACTTCCTTAAGCCAAAATTCACACTTGCTGAATTTGGCATAGAGTCTGCTTTCTCCTCAACACTTGCAACACAAACTCGGAGATGCTCATCATGTTCCTCCTCCGTCTTGGAATACACTAGGATGTCGTCGATGAACACAACGACGAACCGATCCAAGTAGGACTGAAAAACCCAGTTCATCATATCCATGAACGTGGCTGGGGCGTTCGTCAACCCAAACGGCATTACTAAGAACTCGTAGTGTCCATATCTTGTTCGGAAAGTCGTCTTATGGATATCTGTCTCCTTCACCTTAAGCTGATGATATCCCGATCGTAGATCTATCTTGAAAATACTGCTGCCCCCTTCACCGATCGAACAAGTCATCTATCCTTGGCAAAGGACACTTGTTCTTAATGGTCACTTATTCAATCGACGATAATCTATGCACATACGCATAGTTCCGTCTTTCTTCTTCACAAACAGACCAGGTGCTCCACGAGACACACCTGGGTCGAATAAATCCACGATCAAGCAACTCCCGAACCGAGCCTTGAGCTCAACCAACTCCTTTGGTGCCATTCGGTAAGAGGGCAATTGACACGAGAGTCGCATTCTGGTAGCAAGTCAATTCGAATTCCACTTCCCTATCCGGGGTATTCGGTAATTCCTCCGAAACACATCTTCAAAATCCCTTACGGTTCTAACTCCACTAACACCTTCTTCCTTTGCATCCAACGCACTAATGAAAGTCAAGAAAGCCTTGCACCCTTCGAACCATCTTCACAAACCTTAAGTGCTTTGAAACTACGTTAGACAAGTAGTTTTTCCTTTCTCCTATTATGACTATCGCCGTCCTCTGGGGTCCTTAACTCCATTCGCTTAGCCGCACAGTCCAACACGGCCCGATGTTCCACTAGCCAATCCATACCAAGTATAAGATCGAATTCCTCAAGGGTAGTTCCATTAAGTCACAGGAAAGTTCACTCCCTCGAATCTCGAGAGGTACACTCAGAAAGATTTTATTCACCACTACTGATTTGGCCTAGAGGGCTTACTACACGATCATCTCCCTATCGTAAAGTTCAGAGGCTATGTCTAGAGTTTCAACTACTCTACATGCAACATAAGAATGGGTCGAGCCCACATCAATCAAAGCAACATAAGGTTTACCAAAAATAAAGAACGCGTCGGTTATAACGTCCGGTGCGTTTCCATCCTCCTTCGACGAAACCGCGTACACTAGACCCATTTGTCTTGCCTCGGTATTACTCGCACCTTGGCGGTGTTCCTCGTCCTCCGCCAAAGACCGTTACCTCTACCATTCGGACCACGACCTCGCCGAGGTGCTGTCCACCTCTGGCACGATTAATATTACGTCCGTTGGGCGCTCCCGTCTATCTTAATGGGACGATCCTTAATCATATGGTCCTTAGACCGCACTTAAAGCATCCGCCCGTCTTCTTCCAACACTCTCCTAAATGCATCTTCCCACACCGATAACATATACGACATCGCCTCTGCACGGCCTTGCGACCACGCGAGCCCTCGGCTCTAGGCCTCTTTTGAACATTTCTCGACGATCCGACGATCCAAAACCTCTTTTCGCTTATTTCGATCCGAGTTACGCGCTTACGGTGTTCTTGATTCCTTGGCCACCTTAGCCTTCTCTACCAACGTCTGTAAACTCACGTTCTTGATGTGGGGCTATCAGTAACCTCAGATCATCCCTTAGTCCGTCTTCAAACCGGACACACCGTTCATGCTCTGTAGCCACCACTCCTCGAGCATACCGGCTCAACCTCAAGAATTCAGCTTCGTACTCCGCCACGGACTTGTTCCCTTGAACCAGCCTTAGAAAAGTCTTTCTCTATTCATCAGTATAACGCGTGCCGACATACTTTTTCTGATACGCCGCCTTCACATACTCCCAGGTTAGATCCTCAGCTGTGGCGCCATTCCGAACTGTTAACCACCATTGATATGCCTCATCGCGTAATAGCGCCACCATTCCTTTCAACTTCTCCTCAGGGGTCAAGTCGAGCTCATCCATAATTCGCTCTGTGGCCTCCAACCAATACTCAGCTGTACTGGGTGCCACACCAGATACGCCATGGAATACCTCAGCTCCGTTGGCTCGGAGTCGCTCGGGTACAAACTTCCGAGTTCCCATATTTCCACCTGCTCTAGCCACCATTTCCAGAACTCGCAACACAGCCTGCGATACAGCATCATCCCCCGTCTGATCTTGCTATTCCGCACCAACAACAGGCGGTGGTGGTGGCGGTGGTACCTCATTTTCAGAACCTTGACCCGACCTAACGGGTTCCGACACGGTCATTCGGCCTCGACCACGTCCTCGTACGTTTCGACCACGTCCCCTAAAGCTCATTTCTACTATCGTGCTTTAATCTGATTAAGAAATTTTATGAATTAGTCCTTGTTTCACTGATTATTCGCGAAGAATTTTTTTTTTTGAATAGAAGTTCAATAGTGGTTCTTTCGATCAATCAAAGTTTCAAGTCTTCTATCCTAATTCAGAGGAACACATTCATTCAATATTCCTACCACACACATTCATTATTCAAACCTTTTTAGTCTATTCCTATCCCAGGGGTATTTTCGTCATTTGTCCTACAGGGTATTTTGGTAATAAACCGAGGTCAAATTGAAAATCTTAATAAATCAAGGGTATTTTCTAAAATTTGCAAAACTTGGAGTTCTTTTTGAGAATTTGTTTTCCAAATCGGTGTTGTTGAAGGAATTTTGAAAATCGGGGGTCATTTTGATAATTTTGTAAAACAATGGTAATTTCGTAAAATTTCCAAATTGAAGTATTTTAATATTTTGCAAAAATAGAGTTTTTGAACATTTTATAAAGTAAGGAAATTTTAATGAAACTGTGAGTAGTATGGACATTTTATAAACTAAGGGCATTTTTGTAATTTTATAGCCAAGGGTATTTTAGTAATTTGTAAATCGGAAATATTTTGGAAAAATTTTCAAGCTAAATTCTGCTACCATTTAAAAGGGTAATTTGGTGATTTAAAACCGAAGTTTTTATGAAAATACAGCTAATCCCTTTCGAGTTTTAGTTATTGAGTTTAGCCTATGTCCGAGTCCTCTTGGTTAGGGTGAACCGAAGCTACGCACTGGTAGGATTCAGTGAAGAGGAGGTGAGTCACGAGGACCGCTAAGTACCAAGCTCTTAGGATCCAATCCTAGACATGCGCACAAAGGTTGCCACACCCTAACTTTCGCGACTTAGTTCACGAGGTTTGTTTAATTAGGCACTTAAGTCTTATGTGATTGTTGGGGTAAACTAGCCCTAGGGTTTAAGTACCTATCATGCTATTCTACGCTCCATTTCTACCCTTCTACAGTTCATGCTATAAATCACCCAAATGAAATAGAGGTACTTACTGGTGGACTTGAATTCGGAGACTTGGGTGCCATGCTGAAAACCTCTGCTCTTTCGGAAAAGTTTTCTCAAGACTTGTTTGGGCCTTATTTTAAAAACATTGTGAGCTTTATACCCAAGTCGAGAGTTTAAACCTTGCTTTGATACTAAACTGAAACACCCCAAACCCGCCCACGAGCCTTGACCAGGATCTCAGTATGTTCCTCAAGTAAAACGGTTCAAAACTTTTGAGCACTTTAGAAAAATTCGGTTGGTTTTGAAAGAAAATTTTTAATTTGTGTTAGGCTCGAGTTGAAATCAAGTTTATCTATTTGAAATCTAGGTTTTGTAAAACTATATTACTCCATTTCAAAATTTGTCCTAAATTAAAAAAAATTTTAATTTGAGTTCAATTAAATAAAATCGTATCAAAATAAAATAACTTAAAAGACATGCATCAATCAGTTTAATATCAGTGGCCTTATTACAAACGAAAACAATACCCAAAATAACTCCAAAAATATAAAATATAAAAGTCCCAAAATTAAATAAAACTTCAAGTGAGCATGGCCACCACTAAACTCCCGCCGACCGGTCCATCACCGATCGTCACACCGAAAGAAAATGTTCCCTCACAGGGTGAGTCAAACAGACTCAATGTGTAACCAACACTAGACCTCAATAATTCGGGCATATCATATTAATTCATAAATATATATAATGAGATAAAAGTAGTGATGCAAACCCAACCCAATCCTAGATACCATCCGCTACACATCACCCGTACCAACCACGCACACCGTGGGGACTACTAAGTCAACCCTCCATCCGCTACACATCATCGAAAGCGATCGCTGCGCACGACATGCTCATCGCCCTTATAAATTCGTGGCATAGCCACCGGATAATTATTATGTGACCGAAGTCACCACATTCGAGATAATGTGACCGAGGTCACCACATTCACTTCCCCTTTCATAATCACCCATATGCCCATGTCATACATATCATGCAAAAATCATGCCTTATTTCACATTCTTATCATGTTCACATATGCCATATCAGTTCATTTCATACTCATAGTAGGAGTAGGAAAACGCGCACTGGTACTTTGTACCATTGCATGGTACTTTAGCCACATTCACATTATTATAAGCATACATATTAATTGAAGCCGTTATCTAATAGAGTTTAGTGTGGGGTACACACCTGATAATGTTGATTACGATACTACTGATACCAAAGCTCTCGCTAGCAAAAATTAACAATGAAATGCTTATCCCTATCAAACTGCCCCTAAAAGATCATAATCAAAATCGGTCAACCTTAATAGACAAAATGGCCTTTGGCCGAATATTAAAACCTCCTTACCTTAATTGTCTAGATCCCAAAAATATCACTTGTCCTTGTAGATGTCGAAATCCCTACATGATCTATGTTAGATTCGATTTCTAACATAAGGAACCAAAATACATGGCCTTCGGCCTAAGATTACACTTGCTTACCTTGGATATTTATATCTCGAATGATCTCCCCCTAAACGTTGGCTATAAAAGAATCCCAAAAAATCCCCCCTTCAAAGCCCTATCGATTTCACCCTTGCAAGGAAACACAGAGATATTCGACTACTTGGAGAGTGATGGACTTTGAAGGAAAAATAGATGAAGAAATCAGCTAGATGATGATGTGCTTCGGCTTTGACAAATAGTGAAAAGAAGAAGTGAAGGAAAAGAGAGTTACGGCTATGGTGTTTTGGTTTTAGGGGATTTGCGAAAAGAAAGAAAAGAGAGAATGATGGGTATAAGTTTCGGCCAAGGTTAACCAAAAGAGAAAGAAAGTTGATCACCAAAGAATTTCGGCCTAGACAAGGTAAATGAGAAGAGAAAAGGAGAAAAGAAAGGGATGAAAAATAATGACCTTAGTGCTATGGTGATTTCGGCAATAGGGGAAAAGAAACTTGAGAGAATAGGCAAATTAAACCAAAATGGTCAAAATGGAATGGCCAATAGAAAAGAGAAAAAAAAATAAAATATGCTTACCTAATGCTAAAAATGCATTCGGCTAGGAGAGGGAAGGTGAAGAGAAAGAAAATATTTGCTTTAGAGAAAACACAAAATAACCTAATTGTCAAAATGACCAACTAGCTACCGATCTACCAAAACCTTCAACAAAATTCGGTCACCCCCCCTAGGCCCCAAAATCGTCCAAATACATGGACTCCAAAGTCAAAATTTTTCCATACAAAACTTTCCATAGCAAATCACCTTACATTATGCCTTGTGTTCCCTCATAATTCCTTAATCAAAATGATTCCTTTCCCCAAATTCAAGCTTACCTAAATTATTAATCATCTTACCATAAAAATTTAAAGTCCAACTTACCAAATATAAAGCTTGGCCGACACTTGATGTAAAGATGCAGAAAAAATAAAGTCTCCAAAATGCACTCCATGTTATTCGAACCACTCCCCTCAAGCAACCATTCATGCGCCATTTCCACCATGCCACTAACTCCTCATGTGCTAATTTTAGGCACTTAAATTAACTTAAGCATCATAATCACTTGATCCACTTCACTAAATTCTTCATACTAACAATTATTCTAGCATCGAATAATTCTAAGCCTTCACAAGATTATATTAGGCACACAATAAAATCATACCCGGCTAACACAAGTAACAAGATGATACTCAAATTTTTAGGATATTACAATAAGTTCATGCCGGCCGCTTCAATCACTCGCCAAGCCAAGGGTCTTTGAGACCAATTATCTGTTCTTTTATTTTTATCTTCTCTTTCAATTTCCTTCTATTTAACAATCTTATGCTCAATTTAGTTTATTTTATCTTAGTTTTTTAATTTTAGGTTCTAAAGGCTGCTAGGGAATCACGCCACGACCACCACCATATCCTCAGCCTTAGAAATCACACCCAACAATAAGGATTCTACGGTCTATCCATCTTTTCTTTTAATTTTAGTTTCATCTTTATTTTTCTTCACTTTAGCTTGCTTTTCTTTAATTATTTAATTAGTATAGTTTTAATTATTATTATTATATCCTGGCTAATCCTGCATGAGCTACCCAATTTCTACATCTAGCGTAGGATCGTCATCCAGACCGCCCCTCCAACTTATCTTTCACCACGACCACTGCCAACTCAAGGAGTACACCCATAATTCAGGGAGTTTTACTTATACCCATATCTTCTGATCTGAACATTACATTTATATTATCTAACTTTGTACATTGAGGGAAATGTGCATCTTAAGTGTGGGGGGTGAACAACCTAAAAATGTGCCTAACTTTTTTCATTATTCTCAATTTTCTAAAATTAGGTACCAAACTTTTTGCATTGTTCTCAAAATCCTGAATTTAGTTTTGTTTTTAAGTAAATTTCTCATATTACTAATTAGGATGAAATTTCCATGATTTATGATTTTTATTGATATGTTTTAGATTAAGTCATTGATAATTGTACATTGATAATTAAATTCTAAGATTACTAGAGAATCAAGCATGATAAGTCTATTTTTCAGAAATTAAAAATGTTCTAGGTTGTCGAACTGAGTTTAAATATTACTTTGAAGTTTGAAATTTACGAGGTTGACATCAAAATACCCATAATTTTTTTGAGATTTTGAGCCTTATAGAGAATAAATTCATTTTCTTGCTCACTTTATTGATTATGAGTATGTCAACACTGATTTGTTATTCTAGAACTTGCATCGATTATACATGTCGAGACCACACTTTTTGATTTGATATACAGAGATGATAAAGGCACCTAGGATCTAACCCACTTACTCCATTAAAAAGCCTACCTTCATAATTAACCCCTAGTGAACCCCTTTTAATCCTAACAACCCTTTTTATTGACATAACCGCTAATATTAACCCAGAATCCCTTTGTTTTTGTTATCACCATCCTTTTTTTTAACTACCCCTATATCGAGAGTTGATTTTGATGAAGTTGCCTAACTATGATTTTTATTTCAGTAATTTATCCTTTGTTATGATTTGTTCTTAAAAAAAAGAGAGAAGTATATTCGTTATTCATTATTAGTTATGTGATAAAGTGAGCTTATACATTTGAATTCTAAATATTGAAGAAGAAGCTCGTATTATTAGTTTAAAGTTTTAATCCATTATGTAATTACTCAGTTTATTGTTTCTAGTTAGGTATTTTATCAATTCGATCTCGATTCTAACCTTCTAATTCAGCCTATATCCACACCTTAACCCAAAGCCCCGTTACAACCCTGTTAAAGACCTTTTGATTTGTGTATCATCTCATTATATAGTGGTGGAGATTTGATTTTCATGCAAGCCTATGGGATTAACTTTTCATGTTCGACTTTTGAGCGCTTTTTACTGAACCTTAAACACTTTGAGTGATTTGAGTGAATCTCTAGTGAGGATGTCAATCCTTGTCGGTTTTGAATTAAAGGTAATTATTTAGATAAGGGGAGACGCCTATATTTTCGAGCTACAAATCTATGACTTAGATTGTTTGAATCCTTAGAACTCTTTGAATTGAATTATCCATGTATAAATTATTTATGAATTATGACGAGACATTGTTGATAGGAATTATGAATTATAGAAAGTTCGTTTTAATTGTAAGTTGAGAATTTTGCTTGAGGACAAGCAAAAGCTTAAGTGTGGGGGTATTTGATAAACCGAAATAGTAACATATTTTAGGCCCACATTTAGTATACTTTCTGATGAATTATCCCTTATTTTATTTAATCTGGTGCTCTTAATCCTTTCTTTTCATGATATATACTCAGGAAAGCACCCAAGAATAAAAAGAATGAGAAACGGGCTTAAAACGGGACAAATGGGCCAAAGCATGAAATCGACACGGCCTGGACTAAAACCCACATAGCCGTGCCTCCTCACTACACTAGAACACAGCCTGATATCGATCTACACGGGCGTGTGCCATGGCCGTGCCCCTGTCGTGGAGAAGAGCAATTTCATTCGAGAAAGGATACTTAGGAGCAAAGAAACCTATTTCAAAAGCCTATAAATACACCCTAAGTATGACCTAAAAGGGAGAGTCGACGGAGGCCCTAAGCCATCATTTAGGGGCATCTTGCTAGGCCAGAGAAGGCAGATTTGTGGGGATTCACTCAGGGATAGCCAGTTGATCCATCTCTAAAAGCCGGAATTTTACTCAAGACGGAGGATCTCCTCTTCAATTCCTTCAGGGGGTTTTAGGGATTTCTTATGTTTTGTGTTATCTTTTCTTCTGAGATGTTTTCTTTTACTATTATGAACTAAACCTCTCAGATACCTGAGGGGGATGAAACCTAGATGAATCTTGTTATTGTTTTCTGAACTATATGATAAATACTTGATTTGTTCTTAATTATATGTGCTTAATTCTTGTGTTGATATTTCGCGGATATTAATTCAAGTCGAATGTGCTTAGATGGTGGAGCAAAAGTCCTTGCTTAAGAGTAGATCTAGCATAATTAAGCGGAGTTGACCGCACGCCTAGAGATAGGGTGACGAGATTTTGCTGGATTAGGGTGAAACCTAATATGGGATGTCCATAGATCGATTTACTGCTATTCTAGGGGGTTATTATTCGAGAAAGAGATTTCCGTTAATTAACCTAGGGTTAGACGTTATTCGCCTCGAGAAAGGGTTTAATATACGTTAGAGAGTCCTACGGATCAAGTCAAGTGAATAAATCGTCTGGTTCAGTGTTAGATAACAAGTGAAGTCTAGGTGGATTCTTCCTTGGGTGTCGTCTTAATCAACTGAGTTTTTCCCAAGTTATTCTCCCAATTTTATTCTTCTTTGTCTTAGACTTCTTAGTTAATAGTTAATCAATTTAGACTAGATAAACAACTTCACTTATTTTAGGCTAAATAATAGAAAGAAGGTTAGTATTAGTACTTTTAGTTCCTTTGGGTTCGACAATCCGATCTTGCCTAAGCTATACTACTGTTCGATAGGTGCACTTGCCTCAATTGTTGTCATAGTTAGTTTCCAGGTTCGATCATTCTCTTTATAAATTTTAAAACTCTGACTTCACAGCGATCAATAAGACTTGGTAATTTCAACCTGCTCCACTGCAACTTTAGGGAGATAAGGTCTATGATGATCAATCTTGCTACACTATCCTCTGGGGGACATGGTGCGTAGAATCGATTTCGTATGCTTATGTTTATTCCCAATGATTAGGATATCATGATCAGAATGAATCAAATGCTCCTAATTGGATGTGTATGGATGATATTTACATGAATGCATGAGAATGATCCCTTTTTAATGTCTGGGTTGTCATTGCTCGATGTTCGTCCAAGTTCTATTACTGATTTTTTACCATGCCTTCTTGTTCAGCCGATATCTTTAACAGAAAATCCAAAGAAATAGTCATCATTTCGATTATCTGTTCTCAAATGTTTCCAACCCCTGAGTTTGGTTAGTTCTTGAATAGTGGTCATGTTCTCAAATCCTTGTACTATTTAGAAACTTCCAGAGTAATATGCAAAACTTCTTTTACTTGAATATTATTATTCCATTAATCATTATTTCAATGTAAGAATGCTCGAAAAAGATTGTAGAAATGGACAAGATCAAAGTTTATTGGGAGCAAGGCTCGAAATGAATAGATTTGTCAACATAGCAAACTTGCTTAAATACAAAGTGAATAATATGAAAGTAGATGCCCCGGATATCATAGCATGAGTTTCTCTGTACTAACTTCCCAAAGACCCTTTTTGAACTCGATGTGTGTTTTGGAGATCCAAAGCACTTTGTTGATGCCCCAAGACGTAGCATCTCTTTTCCTTATTCATTCAGGAATACAAGATTACCACATGCCCCATTCTTGATCAAGATTTGAATTGCCCTTTTTGTGGGTTTTCAATTCAAAACCCCTTTGGTCTCAAGGCGCTCTTTACAAGTTTTCACCTTGGCCTCTCCCATTTTTTTTAGGTGAAGTATTTCTTGACTGAGTCTAAATTCACAGGATTGGACAGGCTTTTGCCATCCATTTTAGTCAGAATCAGCCCTCCTCCAGAAAAGGCCTTCTTTACCACGTAAGGTCCTTCCCAATTTGGCATCCATTTCCCTCTGAAATCCTTCTGTATGGGCAAGATCTTTTTTAACACTAGGTCCCCTTCATGGAATTCTCTAGGGCGAACCTTTTTGTTGTAAGCTCACATCATTCGCTTTTGGTACATCTGACCATGACGGATAGCTTTCAACATTTTCTCTTTAATCAAATTTAGCTGATCATATCGGGATTGAATCCATTCTGCTTCATCCAACTTTACTTCTGCCAAAACTCGAAGAGAAGGAATTTCCACTTCAATGGGTAAAACCGCCTCCATTCCATAAACCAAAGAGAAAGGCGTTGCCCCAGTTGAGGTTCTGACGGATGTTCGATAAGCATAGAGGGTGAATGGTAGCTTCTCATGCCAATCTTTATAAGTCTCAATCATTTTCCCCATGATCTTCTTGATATTCTTATTGGCCGCCTCCACTGCACCGTTCATTTTTGGGCGATATGGCGATGAGTTATGGTGTTTGATCTTGAACTGACTGCTGATGTCCGATATCGTGCTATTGTTAAAATTTAATGCATTGTCAGATATGATTCTTTCTGGCATTCTATATCGACATAAGATCTCCTTCTTTAAGAATTTATTGACTGTTGATTTCGTGACATTGGCATATGAAATAGCTTCTACCCACTTGGTAAAGTAATCGATGACCATGAAGATAAATCGATGCCCGTTAGAAGCCTTAGGCGAAATTGGCCCAATGACATCCATGCCCTACATGGAGAAAGGCCATGGAGAAGTCATAACGTGAAGAGGTGAAGGAGGTACGTGAATTTTATCTCCTTAAATTTGACACTTGTGGCACTTCTTGGCGTAATTGATGCAATCTCCTTCCATGGTGGACCAATAATACCCGAATCTCATAATCTGCCTGGCCATTGTAAAGCCATTGGCATGTGTTCCGCAGACACCCTCATGGACCTCTTCCAAGATTTGTTTAGCCTCAACAGCATCTACACATCTTAGTAGCACCTGATCTTTTCTCCTTTTGTATAGGATTTCCCCATCTAAGACATAGTCATTGGCCTACCTTCTCAACGTCCTTTTATCATTCTCAGTTGCTTGTTCTGGATATTCATGATTCTTCACATATTGCAATATATCGTTGTACCAAGGGTGATCGTCATTTTCTTCTTGTTCTTCGATGTTGTAACAATGAGCCGGAGTTTCATAAATACTCATCTGGATAAGTTGTACATCCTCTTGTTTATTCACTCTGACCATTGAAGCCAAAGTAGCTAAGGCATCAGCCATCTGATTTTCATCTCGTGGGAGGTAATAGAATGTGATGTCGTCGAAATCCTCAATTAATTCAAGAACCAACTTTCGATACTTGATTAACTTTGGATCTCTTGTCTCCCATTCTCCTTTGAGTTGGTAAATCACCAAAGCAAAATTCGCATAAACCTCTAGCACTTTGATCTCTCGTTCTATGGCTGCACGGATACCCATGATGCATGCTTTGTATTCTTCCATATTCTTTATGCAATCGAAATCCAATTTGCTCGTGAAGGGATAATGATCTCCGTTTGGGGATACCACGACTGCTCCAATTTTGTTACCCACAGCGTTTGAGGCACCGTCGAAGTTTAACTTCCAAGAATGACTTTCTTGCGAGTCTTCTTCAGTGGTTGCAACATACATTAGATCTTCATTTGGGAAATTAAAGTTCAGAGGCTCGTAATCTTCTAGAGCTCTACTTGCCAGAAAATTGGCTATTGCGCTTCCTTTAACTGCCTTCTGGTTCACATAGACTATGTCGAATTCAAAAAGCAGAATTTGCCATCGGGCCATCTTTCCATTTAGAGCAGTCGACTCCATCATGTACTTCAGAGGGTCTAGCTTTGAGATGATCCAAGTCGTGTGGTATATCATGTACTGTCTCAATCTTCGGGTTGTCCAAATCAAGGCGCAACATAACTTATCGATCGACGAATATCTTGTCTCACATTCAGTGAACTTCTTACTGAGATAGTATATTGCTCTTTCTTTTCTTCCTGACTCGTCATGCTGATCGAGCACGCATCCCATGAAATTTCTGAATACTGCCAACTATAGTATCAATGGTTTTTTCGGGTTAGGTGGCATCAGTACTGGGGCATTGGATAGGTAATGTTTGACCTTATCGAAATTTTTTTGGCATTCCTCGTCCCAAACGCCTGGGTTGTGTTTCTTAAGGAGACGGAATATGGGGTCACATTTTTCAGTTAGCTGTGAAATGAACCAGGCGATGTAATTTGCTCACTCATTCCCGTAATGCTCATCAACTTCTTCCAAAAGGCTGGGACATAGGCAGCTCTCGGATAGATTCTATCAACTTGAACCCTCGGACAATGTAGTAGAGCTGTGTATTCTTCTACGGTGGGTACCAAATCCACTCTCCCAAAAAGCAATTATATGCGGGGTTCCAGTACTGAGTGAAGGCTCGGAATAACTACTCGTCTACTTTGACGTCAAGTAAGTACGGCAAATCCCCATAATTATGGTAGAATAACCTCTTGGTCTCATCGTTCCACTGATCCCATATCACTTTTAACTCTTGAAGATTATTTTGTGTAACACTAATACGAGTGTAGTCCTATAACTCTGACACATGCCCCGCAGCTAGACTATCCCTCTTCTCTAATTGTGTTGTTTCTGACCAAGTTCAGACGGTCGCGTTATCTTCCACTTTATCAAGAAAGTCGTTTTCCATGCCGAGCTCTTTAATTTAGCAATCGAACCCGAATCGACACCTCTCTCTAATATGAAAATGCATGCAAAGTAACAAAGATAAAACACAAAAAGTCAGTACAATATACAGAAACAAAATTCAAAGCATGTAGCAAACATTCAAGTGCCTATCTGGGTGACCACTAGGGTTTATCACAGCTCTACCTAGGGTGGGTTCTTAGGGCTTTCTGTATGCAGTTCGGTTCTAAAGTTGATGTACCTGAACCAGCATATTCCTCGATCCTCACCCATTATAGGCTCATACGGACCGAGTTTGATTCAGGGGGACATATTTCCCTATGGCTGCACGGAGATGAAAATCTCACGAAGACATAGGTACGGATGTATCCCGGAAGCGATCCACTATCCTGCACGGAGGTGAAAACCTCACGAAGGAGTAGCTTCTCACTCCCACTTAAGGGTGTAACCCAGCGGTCATGCAATATGATGCAAAAGTATTCTATAAAACTCGAACCACAGCAATCAAATGAGATGACGCAAGCGAATGCAATAAAAAGATCGTAATTTTTCAAATCAAATTTTCAATTTTTTGACGAAAAGACAGAAAATAATCAATTTTATGGCTTGACTCTCTTATTGTCCCCATTGGAGTCGCCAAGCTGTCGTAACCATTTTTTGTAAAACGGGGTCGACTTTAAAAACGAAAATAGAGTCGCCACCAATCCCTTTTTTTTATGAGGTGTGATCGGATCACCTCGTGATTTGATCATTTTAGTAAAAGGTTTGATTTACTAAAATGACGGTGTTGGTCTATGAAATTTAGAAAACGGGTTCGGGAGTCGGTTACGCATGAGGAAGGGTTAGCACCCTCGATACGCCCAAAATTGGTACCTAGTTGATTAATTGATGTCTTTAATGTCGAAAAGTTGAAAAGATTTTTAAAATACGATCCTCTTTAAAAGAAAATTTGAATAAATTAGAATGGATGCTAAGACCCTCTTATTTCGAAGAACTAAAATGTCACACCTAGTAAGTTAGGGTACGACATTTCGAGTTCCCGAAATTGAGCTTGTCTTTTGACTTTTACAACTCGTACTGAGAAGGATATTCAGTTATTTGGGTCAAATAAAAAATCGGAACCCAGTAAGTTAGGGCACGATTTCTCGAGATTCCAAATTCAGAATATTGCCTATGTTTTTAAAAATCCTTATCCCGAGATAACGAAATGTCACATCCAGTAAGTTAGGACGCAACGTTTTCGAATTCTCGAGAATAAGTTTTTATTTATCTTTTATGCTTTGGCTTTAAAAGAAAATAGCAGGGTCTTTAGACTTGGTGAGAAAAATCGGAACCCAGTAAGTTAGGGCACGATTTCTTTCGAATCTTAGAACGCGAAGTATTTGCTTATTTTTTAAAACAAAGATTTTAATGGATTGGATAAAATGGGATATGATCTTATGGCAAGATATAAAATGAATTTTAGCGCTAATATATGTAACAAAATAATGATGATGAAATTAATAAATATAAATATCAATAATGAATAGTCGAAATTTGAAATTATGTACAACAAAATATAAATACATAAATAGATAAATAATAGAATGGCAATAATAAGTGTAATAATTTAAAATAAAACAAATCGAAATAAATAAATGAATAAGGATAAAAATAAATGAATATATGATAATAAAATAAAATAAAAACTAGGCGATAAAATAATAGGAGCATAATTAAAATTAGTAAAGAAAATAAAACATAATAAATCACAATATATGAGAATGAAAAAACAAATAAATAAATAAATAAACAATATAAATAGCAAAATAAGTAAATGAACAACATGAATAAAGTAAAAAAAAAATAACCAAACAATTTAATAAATAAATGAACGAATAAATAAATAAGAAAAAATAAAAGGGACTTAATTATTAATAAAATAAAATTAAAAGGCACAAATCAAAAATAATAAAAAGGGCCAAGGGTCGAATTGCAATGGTCTGAAACCACCGAGGACCTAAAGGGAAAATATCCCTGGTCCTTATACGCCGCGTTTCAGCTACACAGGCCAGGGATTAAATTGAAAACTAAATAAATTTGCGGGGCCAATCTGCGAATAAATAAATAAAAAGAAACAGAATCGGATGCGCGGATAACAAGGGGAACCTAAGGGGAAAATATTCCCGCCCTCCAAAACGCAGCGTTTCATAAGGGACTTAAATGAAATCAAAACAAAATTTATGGGCAAATTTAAAATAAAAGAAAATCGAATTAAAAAAACAAAAAATGTGGAAGGGCCTAGAGGGTAAATAACCCATTTTAAGGAAACGCGTGGATCCTCCCTTGGCGGGTCGGGTTTGCACGCGGACCCAAGAGAGGAAAACGACGCCGTTTGATGCTTTAAAATGGCTGAGCAAAACGGTGCGTTTTGCCAGCCTATAAAAGTCACATTTTGACAAAAAAGGTCATTTGGTTCACCCTTTTAAAAAAATATTATCTTTTTCTCTGAAATGAGTCCTAGGTCAGCTAGGCTCCGGCGAGTTTAGGCCATGGCTCCGCCGTATCGCCGCCGTGACCAGTGAGGACTCTTCGAGTTCCCCTTTATATATATATATATATATATATATATATATAAACTTTGAAATAAAATGAGCATAAAAAAAAGAAATTGAAAGCGAATAGAGAGGCCGAAAGATGAATCCCAGGGAGGAGACGATTTGTATTCGCTGTTCCTCAGCCCTCGTCGGAACCCGAATGGGTTTGTGACGTTTGGGTTCCCTGAGTCTTTCGACCGCACGGAGGTAAGCCGGAGTTTTTTCAATATTGCCAAAAATATTCTTTATTTTATTTCGAACTAAATATATAAAAAAACACCTTTCTTTACTTCTAATTTTTCTCTTAATATTCGAACGTCTTTTTGTGTGTATTTCTTTTTCTCTTCCTAAAATACAATTGTTTCCATCATTTTATAGCTGAAACTAAAACAATAAAAAAAATACAATATTATTTGGTATTTCTCCTCTGTTACTGTCTCTGTTTCGCCTTTTGTGCTGTCGTCCTCTTTTTGCCATTTTTGCAGGTTTATGGAGGGTCAACGAGGCCAGTGCCGGGCTATTCTGGTGCTACATCAGCGGCGGAGCCGAGGGTGGTCAGGCCTCGGGCGCTGAACGCACTGGCAAAGCACGTGGGGGGCAGCGGCGCTAGGAAGTTCAGGAACCCTAGGGTTCCTGAGTTGGTTTTGTTTTTGGGCCTATTGGGCCAGTGTAAAAATGGACTGTTTAATTGGACTTTGTTTTCTTTTTTCTGTTTCTTTTTGGTTTCTGATTCGGGCCCGGGCGAATTGGCCCTTTTACAATATATATATATATATTGAATTCAATCAACATCAATTCTAACATATGTGGAATTTAATCGAAAATTACCAAAATCAATGAGAATTGAGATCAACAAAATTAAAAATTGAAAAACCAAACCATAAATTTTTAACATAAATTTAAAAGATTTCATATATGTATGATCGAAAACACCGAATCCAAATATCAAATTCATAAAATTTGAAAAATGAATAAACCCAAAAATAATAGAGAATCAATTCTTTCTCAATTATTCAACATGACAAGGTTCGGATACCACTTGTTAGAACTAGAAAATAATATCTTATATAAAACTTAATAAACCATAAATCAGGATTTGTCATGTCAAATCATCAAGAATAAACTAAATACGGAAGCGTACCTGAATTCATGGATTTCTTGAAATATTCTGATCTTATAGTTTTGATATTCCAAATTAGCACACAAGTAATTTTGAGAAGGTGGCTCTCTATTTTTTAAAATGGGATATTAAAAAAGTTACGTATGTGTAATTGGGGAATCATAACTCTAATATATAACTTTTACACATTAACCCTAATTTCTAATCAACCAATCATCAATTAAAAATTAATTACTAGAGTATATACACATATTTGACTCATACTTTATTTAATAACTAAACTTTAACCAAATTAGACCACTTTTAATTTAGGCTACTCTTTTATGATAGTAATAATAATATGTAATTACAATTATTATATATGTGATGTTCAGGGGCGAAGCCAGGGGGCTGGCATGGGCCCCGGCCCCCCCTAAAAGGTAAAATTACTATTTACGCCCTTGAAAATTTTTTAAAATTTTAAATTAGTAAAGGTAAAATTGCACTTTGCCCCCCCTAAAATTATAAAAATTCGATTTAATCCTTTACAAATTAGAAAGATATAAACTATAAAAAATTAAAATTTCATCCGGCCCCTCTAAAAAATTGTCCTGGTTTCGCCCCTGGTGATGTTCATATCTTTTAACATTTTTTCCAATTCAAACATTTTTTTTAATATTCTTCATATCCATTTTACGATTCATGTTCGAGGTTCGTAACTACTTCTCCCAATGTTGAAAGTTAAATGACAAAATTAAAGAATCTTAAAATACTATTATTCCATAAAAAGAAACTGAGCTTTCAAACTAGCAACATGGTAGTTTAAGAATCCAATTATATTAGAAATGGAGGTGACACTGCTAATAGCACCCAAACCAAAACCCTATAAACACGAAATACAAAACAAGACAAGCACTGCATTTGCATCATCCCCACTTAACAATAAAACGGTTGACGGTCAATGAATCGAATCCCATCTGGCCAAACCAAATAAATCAATAAATAAAGGCAAAAGCATAAGAGAGATCCACCCAAACAGACCTCCTTTATTATTATTTTATTTTATTTTCCTGTGATTCTATGAACAAAGCAAAGTGGGTTCTGGAAGGAGTGGTTGTTTCGGGTTTAATGGATAAGGGGAATCTAAACTAGAGTGAGAGTTAGAGTTAAGAGTTAGTGCCGTATTGGACTTTTACAAACTTATCGGAAAATAATGCATTTCTTTTGCTTTATTTGTAGTGTAATGGAGTGGAGTTCATATTATTACAAGTTTTCAAATTTTATTGGATTTCATTTTTTTAAATTTTAAGAATTTGTTTACATAAATTGTTTAAAATTTTATCTATGGTTTCTCTCCAACACTTCAATAAAAAGATAAAATACGTTTCAGTGTGCTCAAACCTACATCCTTCTGCATAGACAATAATATTAATGCCAACCAAATTATGACTCAATCGACCTAAATTTTAAGAATTATTTGAGCTCATTCAATTAAGTTTTTACATATGTTTATGTTCTAATTTAATTTGGGTCACAGTTGGATATTAAAAAGTTTCCAAGTCTAAATTAGAATTTGGTTTAATTCGATGATATGTTTCATTGATCATGTTGGTAATAAAATATTTACAAATTTTATATTAATATTCATATTTTTAAATTAAATTTAAATAAAAATATATCTGTATTATTTAAATCGAATTTTGATGAAATCGGTTTGAGGTAAAAAGTTCATTACCCAAAGTTGCTAATGAAAATATCTAAGCTTATTCACCTCGTGAAAATTAAGTTTTGTGTCTCGTACCTAATTTCAAACTCAATTACAAAAGTTTTGTAAGTTTTGAGTCTTGTATCTAATTTCAAACTCAATTACAAAAGTAAGTTTTGAGTCTCGTACCCAATTTCAAACTCAATTACTTATTCTCGAACTTGTGTTAAATTAAAAATTATCATACTAGTTAAAAGATAAAAATATATATTAAAAATTTCAAATTCAAATAAAAATCAAATAACTTATAAGCACATGTATCTATATAATCTATTGTAATAGGCCAATTTTGCCCGGGCCTAATACAAAAAAAAAAATAAACCCAAAATAATAAAACAAAGTCCATGTCCAGTCCAAAACATATCATTTGGCCCGATCGGAATGGCTCATTACTTGAAAAGATTGAAGGTCCATCTACAAGCTTGACGTATATGGGAACACAATCTTCAAGGATATGCAATCTTAGATATGATATGCAATCCTAGAAGATATGATATGCAATCTTAGATATGATATGCAAATCTTAGATATGATATGCAATCCTAGAAGATATGGTATGCAATCTTAGAAGATATGATATGCAATCTTAGATATGATATGCAAATCTTAGCTATATGATATGCAATATTAGAAGATATGGTATGCAATCTTAGAAGATATGATTTTGTAATCTTAAAGATTTAATTTGTAGATACCTTTTAATCTTAGCCGTTGATGTAATTGATCTGTACCGTTGGATTTGGGGAGGCTCAACTATAAATAGAGGTCTTTCCTTTCATTGTAAAGAGACTGGAGTTTTGGGGAAGCAATAAGAATTCTTGAGAGCATTCACTCAAATTTCTATCCCTCTTGCGTTCTTATTTTCTATGGTTTGTTCTTATTTTATTCTTCATTCATCTTCCTTTTTTCAACCTTTTTTATTTATCCATTTAATTGTTTAATTATTAATTATTATTTTTATTTTATTCGTTTATTTATTATTTCTGTATAGAGATTTATTTTATTTTCACACTTTTGCAAATTTGTATTTTATTTATTTATTCCAAATTTTTATGTGGTTTTTATTTCAAAAGTTGTTTTATTTTATTATTTTTATATTACTTATTTTAAATAGTTTTATTTTGATTAAGTTTTTTTATATTATTACTTTAAATTATCTTATATATCATTCATTTTTCTTATTGTTTAATATAACGATTATTTTAAAGTGGTTTTATTTTATATCATTTTAAACTGTTTTATATTATCTATTTTAAGTTTTCGTATATTGTTTATTTTAAACTTATACGTATCTTTTTAGGATTTGTCACATATCATTTTCTTTAAGTCATTTTGTATATTATTTATTTAGATTGATATATATATATTGTTTTATATATTACTTATTTAAACTTACTTCTTATATAATATTTATTTTTAAATTCATTTATATATTACTATTTCATATATTATTTATTTTTATCTTTTTCTTTGGATTTATTTCAAACTTTTACATATATTACCTACTTTAAAATTTTTATACATGAATTTATTTTTAAATTGCTTTTTATTGTCGATTTCAAAATCCTTTTCTTTCACATTATTTGTTTTAACATTGTCCATTATTATTTGAAAACTTGGTACATTTTGTTTTTTATTTGTTTTTTAGATTTGTTATTTTTTTTAAAAAATTCATTAATCTTTATTTATTAATGTGGCCAAATATACCTTCATATTTCAAAAGCCATGATTTTTTAAATTTTAAAAATAAGGTAATATTCGATATTTGGGAGTTTTGAGAAAATTGTGCCCTAACTTACTGGGTTTCGATTTTTCTCATTAAGTCCAAATGATTGAGTACCCTTTTTGAAATTAAAACATATGAATTTTTAAATAAAAAACCCATTCTCGGGAATTTAATATGTTGTGTCCTAACTCACTGGATGCGATGTTTTGTCATCTCGAGGCAATGATTTCTAAAAAGCAAAGGATATTCGGTGTTTGCAAAATTCGAAAGATCGTACTCTAACTTACTGAGTTTCGATTTTTCTTTTAAAATCCAAATAATTGAATGTCCATTTAAAATTAAAGGATATAAGTTTTAAAAATCAAAAGGATCTTGTTTTAAAATATTTTCAAATTTTTGACATTATGACATTAATTAATCAATTAGGTACCAATTTTTGGGCGTTACGAGGGTGCTAATCCTTCCTCGTGCGTAACCGACTCCCGAGCCCATTTTCTTGAATTTTGTAGACCAAAATTATTATTTTAATAAATCAAAATGTTTTATTAAAATGATTAATCTCAAGGTGACCCGATCACACCTCGAAAAAAGATTGGTGGCGACTCCATTTTCGTTTTTAAAGTCGATCCCCGTTTTTTCAAAATAAAAAAAATGGTTTCGACAGCTTGGCGACTCCACTGGGGCCATAATAAGAGAGTCAAGCCGTAAAATTGATTATTTCCTATCTTTTTGTCTAAATTTGAAAATCTGATTTGAAAAATTATGATCCTTTTTATTGCATGTTGTTCTAATCTTGTAAAGTATTTCTGCATTGCATTGCATGACCGTTGTGGTCACACCCTTTTAAGTGGGAGTGAGAAGCTACTCCTTCGTGAGGTTTTCACCTCCGTGCAGGATAGTGAATCATTTTCGGGATACATCTGTACCTATGTTTTCGTGAGATTTTCATCTCCGTGCAGCCATAGGGAAATGTATTCCCCTGAATTGAACTTGGTCCGTATGAGCCTATAATGGGTGAGGATCGAGGAATCTGCTGGTTCAGGTACCTCAAATTTAGAGCAAAACCACATGTAGAAAACCTAAGGGCTTACCCTAGGTAGAACTATGCCAAACCCTAGTGGTCACCCAGATAGGTGCCCTATTTTGTTATTTATTTCTCTTGTGCTAACGTGTTCTCTTTTGTTTTGATTGCATAGCATTCACATCATAGAAAAGAGGTGTTGATTCAAATTCAATTGCTAAATAGAAGAGTTTTTCATGCGAAAATAGATTTTTTAATAAAGTGGATTATAATACGGTCGTCCGAATATGGTCCAAGTAAACACAACGAGAGAATACTGATAGTCCATGAAGGAATACAAGACTTTATTGCCCAAGGATTCAAGCTGACAAAGACTATTCGAGAATCACCACGTCTCGGATTTTTTGAAGATGCTAACAAGCATTGCGAGGATAAGTGAGTAATGAGTCGCGGCCCAAGCAAAAAGGAGCTAATGGAGGCATCTATTAGAAGTTTGCAAGATTTGACCTTTGCGAAGAAGGGGATTGATGTTTTTGCTTGGAATATGAGGGCAAGGCCGCATATGTAATCTATTTTATGTAAAGAAATTTGCTTTCTAGAAAAGTTGTTCTAATGGAATTGAATTCAGAATCAACGCCTCTCTTTCTTTTTGCACTCATTTCATGCATTTGCATTACATCGCATCATATGCATTTAAATCTATAGAAGGACCCTAATTAGTTGAAGTTATTACAGAAAGATAAAGAAGAAAAAGTTAATCTAGAAACTAAACACTGTTACGGTACACGCGCTAAGACAAAAAAAACATGGACCAAAGACTCGAACAGTTCTAAAGAGACATGCAAGACCAGCTGCAAGAGCAGTTGGCAAAGATCCAACAAGATATGATGGAACAAATGATGGAAACCCAAAGGAATATGGTGGCTCAAATGACTCGGCTACTGAATGGGGCAATGGACAGGGGAAAATGTCCCATGACTAATACTGGAGAAGATAATGAGGATTATCCTCCGAGTTTTACCCCACTGCATACACAAATACAACCTGAAGCATATCCTCGAAGGCCATCTGTTACAATTAGGCCTCAGCAAGGTCAAGCTAATATTGGGGTGCCCATGAATTTCCAAGTTGGTTCAGGATCTAACCCAGGAGATAACCCTACTAATCCTGTTATCCCTGATTTAGATATAGCGGAGAGGGAAGGGACGATAATTGAATTACCAAGACAGTTAGAGGACCGTTGTAGATGGTTAGAAGAAAAGTTCAAGGCCTTGGAAAATGCTGATAATCACCATGGAATTGATGCTAAAGACTTGAGCTTGGTTCCAGATTTGGTGCTTCCTCACAAGTTCAAAAGTGTCAGAATTTGAGAAGTATAATAGGACTAGCTGTCTTGAAGCCCATATTACCATGTTCTGTAGACGGATAACTGGGTATGTTAATAACGATCAACTGTTGATCCATTATTTCCAAGATAGCTTGGTGGGGGCAGCGTCCAGATGGTACAACCAATTGAGCCGTGCTAGGATTAATTTCTGGAGAGACCTAGCACAAGCATTTATGAAACAATACAATCATGTGACGGACATGACGCCTGACAGAATCACCTTGCAAAACATGGAAAAGAAATCAAATGAAAGCTTCAGGCAGTATGCACAAAGATGGAGGGAAGTTGCCATGCAAGTACCACAAAGCGATGGAGGGAAGTTGCCATGCAAGTACAACAATGCTTGAAAATGCCCAAAGATGGAGGGAAGTTGCCATGCAAGTACAACAATGCTTTTTATCAATACTTTAAAGGCCTCATTCATTACTCACATGATAAGAAGTACCATAAAGAGCTTTACGGATATAGTAATGGCGGGAGAAATGATTGAAAATGCCATAAGGGGTGGCAAGATAGAAACAGGGGAAAACACCAAAAGGTCAGCTCCAAGGAAAAAGGAGAACAAGGTGAATAATACGAGTACATATAACAAAGGGTACTCAAATTCAATTACTGTCGGTCAACCAAAAGTAACCACTAGCTATCAAGGCTCTTCAAGGCAGGAATCCAATTTGAGGCCAAATACAGAAAAGCTCTAGTTCACACCCATCCCAATGACATATAAGAAGTTGTATCAGAATCTTTTTGATGTGCATGTGGTGTCTCTGTCCTACTTGGAACCCGTGCAACCTACATTCCCAAAATGGTATAATGAGAATGCCCAATACAAGTACCACGCGGGAATAACGGGTCACTCAATTGAAAACTGCACTACGTTTAAAAAGTTGGTCAAAAGGTTCATTAAAATGGGAATTATGAAGTTCGACGTTTCATCAGAACCTGATCTTTGACGAGGCAGTAAATGCAATAATTGAAGGAGGAGACAAGAAAGTTGTGACTCCTTGAAGAAGTCAAAATCGAAGAGGGAACCGGGGAACGAAGTTTCCAAGCCCTTGCATACTTGGGAGTGTTTTGAATAATGGGAGTGTGGAAGAGATCCCTGTATTTTTAGAGCTAATCTAGAGTAATATTCAAAACACGCTTGTTGCCTTAAGCCTAGAGGCAATAAGAACCCTTTTGTGAAATAGGCTTGTGTCTGGAATTTTTATTTCAATAAAATACATCTTTTTGAGCAAATATTCTTTTATTTTTTCCATTTCATAATGTACAAACAATTGTTCTTAGTTTTTTTTTTATTTTCTTTGTTCTTTGGACTTTCTTTCAAGTATTCTTTCATTCTTCATTCATAACCATACAAATAATCATTCTTTGAATCATTTATTCTTTGGAATCTTCCTTCGAACCTACAATAGGTCTCCAGATATCAACGATGTGAGCAACGCTGCTACTGACTCAGAGTCTCCTTTCGAGTAAGATATGTGTCTAGAGGGATCTCAGGACTTTGAAGATGACAGAGATTGTAACCTATCTTCTGATTTGTTAAGAATGGTAGAACAAGATGAAAAATAGACCCTACTCTACAAAGGGTCAGTGGATATTACGAGCCTAGAAAAGAGGTGAAGATTGTAGCCTAGCTCACCACAGAAAAAAGGCAAGACATCATTGAGTTATTTTCAAGAATTCAAAGATGTTTTTGCATGATCATATCAGGACATGCCTAGGCTACTGAGACGTGGGTATATTGAAATCTTAAAAGAGGTCCATAAGGATGTCAGAAGGACACATGCTAATGGTTTTAAAATAGCCAAGCTAATCATAAGGTTTGGGTACTACTAATTTGCATAGAAGGGGATGGCATCAGTTATGCCGTATTTAAGGAGACAAGATTCATATGCCTCATTAATTTCTTCACAGACTTTCTCTATGTGGGGTAGGCCAATCTCGGCAAAATTTCTAGTATACATCGATTTATCTTGGTGGTCGTCGATTACTTCACTAAGAAGGAGAAAGTAGCTTCCCATATCAATTTTACAATGTCAACAGTAAAAAAAAAAATCAGGCACCGACAAAAAATGCCAAAAAGGACAATGTCAAAAGTTTGTAGTCTGTTCAAAGATCAGACGCCATATCATAGAGCAACAAAGGCAGCCAAAAAAAAGGATTGTAGGAAAGATGACCGAGACTTGTAAAGATTGGCATAAAGAAGTTACCATTTATCCTCTATGATTATCGAACATTGGCCAGGACCTTTGCCGGGGCAACATCTTACCCATTGGTTTATGAAATGGAAGCGTTTTTGCCAATTGAACCTAATCAAAGAAAAGGTTAAAAGTTATCCATCACGGTCAGAGGATGCAAGCTTACGACAAAGAGGTTCTTCCTAGAGAATTCCATGAGGGGAACCTGATGTTGAAAAAGATCTTTCTTATACAAAAAGATTTTAGAGGAAAGCAGATACCGAACTGGGAAGGACCTTATGCAGTAAAAAAAGGCTTGTTCTAGAAGAGCATTGATATTGACCGAGACGGATGGCGAAGACTTGCCCAATTCGGGGAATTTAGGTTCAGTCAAGAAGTATTTTACCTGAAAGGGGAAAGGCCAAGGTGAAAACCCGCAAAGGGCGCCTTGAGATCAAATTCAAAAAAAAAGAGAAGAGGTCAAGGCGAAAACCCGCAAAGGGCGCTTTGAGACCAAAAGGGTTTTGAGCCGAAAACCCGAAAAGGGTGGCTCAAATTTTGATCAAAGATAGGGCATGTGGTAGTCTTGCTATGCCTGAATTAACAATGAGGAAGTATGCTACGTCTTGGGGCATTGACAAAGTACTCCAGATCCTCTAAACATGTATTGAGCTCAAAATGGTCCTCAAGAAGTTTGTACAGAGAAGCTCAGGCTGCGATATTTGGGGCACTTAGCTTCTATCTTACCCATTTTGAATTTTCTATCTTTGATTACTTTATTCTTTTCAAGATACACCCCAATCAATTTTCTTTTATTGCATTGGTTATCTTTGATTAACTTATTTTTTTCGAGCTATGCTCCTGATTAATTTCTTTCTCGTCCATTGTTGTGATCTTTTTCAAGCATTTTATATTGAAATAACGATTAATGGACTAATAATACTTTCATAAAAGGAGTTTTGCATATTACTCTAGAAGCTATAGGACTATTGTTTAGAACTCACCGAGCTTAAGGGTTGGAAATATTCGAGCCCAAAGTGAGTTTATCTCTTCAGATTTTCTGTCAAAGACATTGGTTGATCAAAAGACTAGATATTGCGTCGGTGATTCAAATCCGACAGAAAATAAGTAATGACAACCCAAGCGTAGAAGGAATCATTCTCGAAAAGAAAAAGTGACATTCTACATCCATGCGAGTATTATGCATACACACATGCGAGTCGAGTCCTTTGGGAGTGATCGATGGATGGAACAAATTCTGAGATCCTATACCCCAAAGTTGCGGTGGGATGAATTAAAAAGATACAAGTCCTATACCCTTGAATTGCGGTGGGAAGCAGATCGAAAAGTTTCAAATCCTATAATCACGAACCGCAGTGAGATGGTTTGAAAATGGTACAAGCCCTATGTCCACGAGTGCGAGTGGAAAGGACCCTGAAGTTAGTGGGGCAAATCAGTTGAGCAAAAATGTTTTCGGGTTTTCTGTCAAATGCCAGTGATAAACCGAAATAGTAACATATTCTAGGCCCACATTTAGTATGCTTTTGGATGAATTATCCTTTGATTTATGTAAAAAGGTGCTCTTAATCCTTTCTTTTCATGTCTTATACTCGGGAAAGCACCCAAGGATAAAAAGAACGAGAAACGGGCTCAAAACGGACCAAAGAGGAAATCGACACGGCCTGGACTTGGATCCACACGGCCGTGCCAAGTCAATCATCTAGAACACGGTCTAACCCCGACTCACACGGTCGTGTCTTATTAAAGAAATCCGAACATGACCTGGCCACAATTTACACGGGCGTGTACCATGGTCGTGCCTCTGCCGTGGAAAAGAGCTATTTCATTCGGGAAAGGATACTTAGGGAGAAAGAAACGTATTTCAAAAGCCTATAAATACACCCTAAGTATGATTTGAAGGGGGAAGCCCAAAGCCATCGTCTAGGGGCATCGTGCTAGGCCAGAGAAGGCAGATTTGTGGGGATTCACTCAGGGATAGCCAGTTGATCCATCTCAAGAAGCCAGAATTATACTCAAGACGGAGGATCTCCTCTTCAATTCCTTCAGGGGGTTTTAGGGATTTCTTGTGTTTTGTTTTATCTTTTATCTTGAGATGTTTTCCTTTATTGTTATGAACTAAACCCTTCGGATACCCGAAGGGGATGAAACCTATGATGAATCTTGTTATTGTTTTCTGAATTATATGATAAATACTTAGTTTGTTCTTAATTATGTGAGCTTAATCCAAATTTAATGTGCTTAGGTGGAGGAGGAATAGACCCTGCCTAAGAGTAGATCCAACATAATTAAGTGGAGTTGATCGCACGCCTAAAGATAGGGTGACGAGATTTTGCCAGATTAGGGTGAAACCTAATATAGGAATCCACAGATCGATTTACTGCTATTCTAGGGGGTTATTATAAGAGAACGAGAGTTCCACTAATTAACCTAGGGTTAGACGTTATTCGCCTTGAGAGAGGGTTTAATATACGTTAGGGAGTCTTACGGATCAAACTAAGTGAATAAATCGTATGGTTCAGTGTTAGATAACAAGTGAAGTCTAGGTGGATTCTTCCTAGGTATCGCCTAAATTCAACTGAGTTTTTCCCAAGTTATTTTCCAAATTCATTCTTCTTTGTCTTAGAGTCTTTAGTTTAGTAGTTAATTAATTTAGATTAATAAACAACTTCACTTATTTTCAGGCTAAATAATAAAAAGAAAGTTAGTATTAGTATTTTTAGTTCCTTTGGGTTCGACAATCCGGTCTTGCCTAAGCTATACTACTTTTCGATAGGTGCACTTGCCTCAATCGTTGTCAGAGTTAGTTTCCAGGTTCGATCATTCTTTTTATAAATTTTAAAGCTCTGATTCACAGCGATCAAGTTTTCGGCGCCGTTGTCGGGGAACTGAAATATTAAGAAAGCTCTATTTTTATTACTTTAGCCATTATTTTTATTTTTTGCAATTTATTTTTATTTCTAGTTTTAATTTTAAATTTGCTAAATTTTCTTTCTTTCTTTTCCTAGCAGTACCTCTAGTTTATGACTAGAAGGAACCGAGAGGACCTTTAGAATCTGACAGTGATATTGAAGCTATCGCTCGAAGAAATCGTGAGAGAAATTAGGCGAGCCCTAAATTACCAAGGAGAGCGAGAAGGCAGATCCAATCCTACTTTGAAGGGATAGAGCGAAAATAATCTTCCAACACAAGATGTGGGCAAAAATAATGCTCCTCGTACTATGTTTGATTATGCTAAACCGCATTTAACGAGAGCGAATCTAGTATTGTTAGGCCCGCTATAGCTGCTAATAATTTTGAATTAAAGCCTAACACTATACAAATGATTCAATGATTTGTTCAATTTGATGGTTTGCGGGGCGAAGATCCAAACGCTCATATAGCTAATTTTTTAGAGTTACGTGATATTTTAAAAATAAATGGCGTTTCTGATGATGCCATACGACTTCGGTTATTTCCCTTTTCATTAAAGAATAAAGCTAAAGCGATGGTTAAACTTCGTTACCACGAGGGTCAATCACTACATGGGAACAAATGACCGAAAAATTTTTATTAAAATATTTCCCACCGGCCAAAACGGCCAAATTACGTAATGATATATCTTCCTTTGTGCAGATGGATTTAGAGACATTATACGATGCATGGGAGAGATATAAGGATCTCTTGAGAAGGTGTCCACACCATGGTTTACCCCTGTGGCTCTAAGTCCAAACTTTCTATAACGGTGTAAACCCCTCAACGAGGCAACTAATTGACTCGGTCGCCGGTGGAACCCTGAATAATAGAACTCCTGAAGCAGCTTACGAATTTATAGAAGAGATGTCGCTGAATAACTATCAGAGGCAAGTTACAAGAACAAGGCCGACAAAAACAGCCGGAGTTTACAACCTCGATGCAGTAACCATGCTATCAAATCAGGTAGAGTTGATGAATAAAAAGCTTGATAGTTTGTGTTCTTCGTAGGTACATCTAGTCATGCAGTGCGACGCAAGTGGAACTGTGGCAAATCCTGAGTACCCACCCTACCAATCGGGCACAGAGAGCGAACAGATGAACTATATAGGTATCAATTTCAGATCTAATAATAACCCATATAGTAATAATTATAATCCAGGTTGGAGGAACCACCCAAATTTTTCGTGGGGAGGACAAGGAAATCAAGGAAATCAAAGACAACAACCTCCTCAAAATTTTCAAAATCAGCCCTATCCACGGAAAAAAGAAATTTGAATCTTGAAGAGACGTTGAACAAATTTATAGCATCCACAGAAACCCGTCTCCAAAAAACTGAGGTAACACTCGACAACCAACAAACATCGATCAAAAAGATCGAGAACCAAGTTGGAGGACTTACAAAGGCAATCGGGGAAATTACCCAGTCACTCGGAGAAATTGCAAAGCTATTATCTGAACGACCGCAAGGGCGTCTACCGAGTAATACTGAAATTAATCCAAAGGAGCAAATCCAAGCCATAACAGCTCAAGGAAGCGAAGAAGTAGATGAAACCAGTCCAACACAAGGAAACGAGGTAGAAAAAGGTAAAGTTGAGGTAACACAAGACAAGCCAAAACCGGTAATCAAGGAGTACCAACCTCGCGTACCTTACCACGAGGCATTAAGAAGAGGCGACACGGAAGAAACAGTTCGGTAAGTTTCTTAAACTTTTAAAGAAATTACATATTAACTTACCATTACTTGAAGCTCTTTCGCAAATGCGATTCTAGGAAATTTTAAAAGAGCTTCGACAAACAAGCGGAAGTTAGGCGAGTCGTCACATGTGGAACTTAACGCAAAGTGCTCAAAGCAATTCTCCAAAATAGACTACCACAAAAGCTAAAAGATCCAGGAGTTTTACAATTCCATGTTTAATTGGTAGACTAACTGTTGATAATGCGTTAGTGATTTAGGGGCAAGCATAAAGGTCATGCCTTACAAATTGTTTAAACAATTAGGTCTAGGAAACCCAAACAAACTAGGATGACCATTCAATTAGGTGATAAAACTTTTAGAATTCCTAGGGTATTATCGAAGATGCTCTTGTAAAATTGATGATTCATTTTCCCAAGAGATTTTGTTGTCATAGACATGGATGAGGATAATTCGATCCCTAATTTCGGGAAGACCCTTTTTATAGCTTGCCGGGACTAAAATTGATGTTGATGCGGGAGAACTCATACTTTGCGTAGGTAATGAGACAGTCACCATCAAAGCTCTTTCGGCTAGAATATCGAGTAATCAAGGTGAGAACGTAATTTTTACTGATAACTATTCGGTTAACCCTTATTTTCAGGAAGCACCACCAAAGAATACAATTGAACTCGATCCTAAACCCCACACCAACAAAGAAATAACTCATGAAGATCGAGGGATTCAGTTTGATGATCTAGACGAGTGGAAGACACACTTCAAGGAGAAATTAGGGATACACGATGAAGAACCAGAACCAAACAAGATAAAATCGAAAGAGCCCCCAAAAGAGCTAATAGGAACAACAAACCACTTCAAAATAGGGGACCACGTACTGTTAGATCAGGCAGATCCGCAAATATCTCCTCCGGACCCTAGCACAAACAAAGAAATATCTTTTAGGGTGACCAGTGTTTTCCCACACGGAACAGTCGAGGTAAGTAATATTATTTTTGGTACTTTTACTATAAACACATCTCGACTTAAATTTTTTCATGAAGACGCAAATGATAGCATGAGGAAGGACTTCCAAATCCTCAAACCACCCTGACAAAGCGAACGAAAGGAGAGTCTAGCTTAAGACTATAAACGAGCGCTTCTTGGGAGGCAACCCGAGCACTAACATAATTAATTTTTTTACATTTTGCTTTTAATTTATTTTTCTTTTCTTTACACCTAGTTATAAACTAACCAGAAGTGCAGAATTCCAGGACACACGGCCTTGCACACGGCCGTGGCCGTGGCCGTGTGGACCCTAAGAATCCCTGTACTGACATAGCAGAGTCCGTGCGAATCAATTCCAACCACTTCTCGACGTCACGGATCCAACCACTACACCACGGGCACCGACAAAGGGGCACGGCCATGCCCCATAACCGTGTGAAGCTACTGACTTTCCAACCACGGGCAGAACACGCCCGTGCCGTACAACCGTGCCAACATACTGACTTGTCGAACACAGGCTAGACACGAGCATAGGGAACCAACACGCATAGGAACACGGCCGCGCGATGCGGCCGTGTGAATCGACACACCCTCCGTCCACGGGCATGGGAGAGCCTCAGATGCAAAATTTTATTTAAACCCCACAGCCCTCCCCATTCACCCCGCCTTCTTCCATCTTCTTTTTCTTTCAAAAATCTCTCCCTTTTCCTTAGAAACAAAGCCTCTATAACTCTTGAGCTACAACAACATCATATCCATGGCAAAGAAGCGTAAAAGGTCGATCACAGTCTCCTCAAAGGAGACCGATTCACATGAGTTCATGCCGGCAGCTTCATCCAAACAACAAGCCAAGGGTCTTTGAGACCAATTATCTGCTCTTTTATTTTTATCTTCTCCTTTATTTTCCTTATCTTTACTTCTCTTCTGCTTAATTTAGTTTATTTTGTTTTAGTTTCTTGTTTTTAGGATCTTAAGGCTGCTTGGGAATCACGCCAATTCCGCCACCACCAGCACCTCCGCAGTCTTAAAGGTCACACCCACCTCGCGAACCATCTACCAATAAGGATTATCAAACCCCTTTATCTTTTAGAATTAGTTTAATTCAAAGTCTATTTTCTTTCTCTTTATCTTCCTTGTCCTTAATTATATATTTAGTTTATTTTAATTACGTCTTAATAATCCCTGGCTAATCCACCACGAGTTTCCTAATTTCTTCATCTAGTGCAGAACTCGTGGGCAATCGTCACCTAGACCGCCCCTCCAACTTATCTTTCACCACGACCACTGCCAACTCAAAGAGCTCATCCATAATTCAGGGAGTTTCACTTATCCCCATATCTTCTGATCTGAACATTACATTTATATTATCTAACTTTGTACATTTAGGGCAATGTACATCTTAAGTGTGGGGGGTGAACAACCTAAAAAGTGGCCTAACTTTTTTCATTATTCTCAAATTTTTGAAATTAGGTGCCAAACTTTTTGCATTGTTCTCAAATCCCTGAATTTAGTCTTGTTTGAAAGTAAATTACTCATATTACTAATTAGGATGAAATTTCTGATGATTTATGATTTTTATTGATATGTTTTAGATTAAGTCATTGATAATTGTGCATTGATAATTAAATTTGAATAATACTAGAGAATCAAGCATGATAAGTCTATTTTTCAAAAAAAAAAAAAAATCTAGGTTGTCGAACTGAGTTTAAATATTACTTTGAAGTTTGAAATTTACGAGGTTGACATCAAAATACCCATAATTTTTGTGAGCTTTTGAGCCTTATAGAGCATAAATTCTTTTTCTTGCTCACTTTATTGATTATGAGTAATGTCAACACTGATTTGTTATTCTAGAACTTGCATCGATTATACATGTCGAGACCATATTTTTTTGATTTGATATACAGAGATGATAAAGGCACCTAGGTTTTAACCCACTTACTCCATAAAAAGCCTACCTTCACAAATTAACCCCTAGTGAACCCCTTTGAATCCTAACAACCCTATTTATTGACATAACCGCTAATATTAACCCAAAAACCCTTTGTTTTTGTTATCACCATTCCTTTTGACTACCCTTATATCGAGATTTGATTTGATTAGTTGCCTAATTATGAATTTTAGTAATTTATACTTTATTATGTATTTAGTTTGTTCTTAAAAAAAATCAAAAGTATATTCATTATTCATCATTAGTTGTGATTAAATGAGCTTATACGCTTAAATTCCAAGAATCGAAGAAGAAGCTCGTATTATTGGTATTCTTAGTTTTCAATTGATGTAATTATTATTAGTTTATTAGGTCTTAGTTAGGTAATTTGTCAATTCAATCTCGATTCTAACCCTCTAATTTAGCCTTATTCCACACCTTAACCCTAGCCCCGTTACAACCCTATTAAAAGACCTTTTGATTTGTGTTTCATCTCATATTTCAGTGGTGGAGATTTGATTTTCATGCAAGCCTATGGGATTAACTCTTCATGTTTGACTTTTGAGTGCCTAAATTCTGAACCTTAAACACTTTGAGTGATTTAAGTGAATCTTTTTTGAGGATGTCAATCCTTGTCGATTTCAAATTAAAGGTAATTATCTAGATAATGGGAGACGCCTATGTTTTTGAGCTACAAAATCTATGACTTATATTATTTGAATTTTTAGGACGCTTTGAGTTGAATTATCCATGTATAAATTATCTCTGAATTATGATGAGACACTATCAATGACTATTATGAATTATAGGAAGTTCGTTTTAATTGTAAGTTGAGAATTTTGCTTGAGGACAAGCAAAAGCTTAAGTGTGGGGGTATTTGATAAACTGAAATAGTAACATATTCTAGGCCCACATTTAGTATGCTTTTGGATGAATTATCCTTTGATTTATGTAAAAAGGTGCTCTTAATCCTTTCTTTTCATGTCTTATACTCAGGAAAGCACCCAAGGATAAAAAGAACGAGAAACAGGCTCAAAACAGACCAAAGAGGAAATCGACACGGCCTGGACTTGGATCCACACGGCCGTGCCAAGTTAATCAACTAGAACACGGTCTAACCCCGACTCACACGGCCGTGACTCATTAAAGAAATCTGAACACGGCCTGGCAACAATTTACACGGGCGTGTACCATGGCCGTGCCTCTGCCGTGGAAAAGAGCTATTTCATTCGGGAAAGGATACTTAGGGAGAAAGAAACGTATTTCAAAAGCCTATATACACCCTAAGTATGACCTGAAGGGGGAAGCCCAAAGCCATCGTCTAGGGGCGTCGTGCTAGGCCAGATAAGGTAGATTTGTGGGGATTCACTCAGGGATAGCCAGTTGATCCATCTTAAGAAGCCAGAATTATACTCAAGATGGAGGATCTCCTCTTCAATTCCTTCAGGGGGTTTTTGGGATTTCTTATGTTTTGTTTTATCTTTTCTCTTGAGATGTTTTCCTTTATTGTTATGAACTAAACCCTTCGGATACCCGAAGGGGATGAAACCTATGATGAATCTTGTTATTGTTTTCTGAATTATATGATAAATACTTAGTTTTTTTCTTAATTATGTGAGCTTAATCCAAATTTAATGTGCTTAGGTGGAGGAGGAATAGACCCTGCCTAAGAGTAGATCCAACATAATTAAGCGGAGTTGATCGCACGCCTAGAGATAGGGTGACGAGATTTTACCGGATTAGGGTGAAACCTAATATGGGAATCCACAGATCGATTTCATTGCTATTCTAGGGGTTATTATAAGAGAACGAGAGTTCCACTAATTAACCTAGGGTTAGGCGTTATTCGCCTCGAGAGAGGGTTTAATATACGTTAGGGAGTCTTACGGATCAAACTAAGTGAATAAATCGTATGGTTCAAAGTGTTAGATAACAAGTGAAATCTAGGTGGATTCTTCCTAGGGTATCTCCTAAATCAACTAAGTTTTTCCCAAGTTATTTTCCAAATTCATTCTTCTTTGTCTTAGAGTCTTTAGTTTAGTAGTTAATTAATTTAGATTAATAAACAACTTCACTTATTTTCAAAGCTAAATAATAAAAAGAAAGTTAGTATTAGTACTTTTAGTTCCTTTGGGTTCGACAATCCGGTCTTGCCTAAGCTATACTCTTTGTTCGATAGGTGCACTTGCCTCAATCCTTGTCGAGTTAGTTTCGAGTTCGATCATTCTTTTATAAATTTTAAAGCTCTCGATTCACAATGATCACCAAATTGAGTAGGAAGACAGTGTATTACATTAATGATAGAGCCCTGATAAGCAACAAGTGGTGACATCTTAATTATTAAAAAGGATCGTCCTCATAACATTTTGCATTCGTACATATGTCATTCAGTTAAGAGCAGTTGATTCGTTTAGATCATAGCATCCTAACCATTTTACATAAGCATAAACACATAAAACTGATTTTACAGGATAGGTCCCCCAAAGGACAGTTTCGCAACATCGGTGAATTCACAGATCTTGTCTTTCTGAGATTGCAGTGAAGTGGATCGAAGATACTAGTCTGGCATCCCTGAGTTTGCAGTGGAGCAGAACAAAGATAGAAGATCTTGTCTTCCTGAGTTTGCAACGAAGCGGATCGAAGATACCAGTTGGGCATCCCCGAGTTTGCAGTGGAGCAGATTGAAGATAGCAGATCTTGTCTTCCTGAGATTGCAGTGAAGCGAATCGAAGATACTAGTCTCGCATCCCCGAGTTTGCAAAGTGGAGCGGACCGAAGATAGCAGATCTTGTCTTCCCGAGTTTGCGTGAAGCGATCGAAGATACGACCGGCATCCCTAAGTTTCTGATGGGAGCGGATGAAGATAGCGAGATCTTGTCTTCCCGAGTTTGCGTGAAGCGGATCGAAAACATCACTGGCATCCCCGAGTTTGCGGTGGAAGCGCATCAAGATAGCAGATCTTGTCTCCCCGAGTTTGCGAGTGAAGCGGATTGAAAACATCAGCCTAGCATCCCTGAGTTTGCGATGGGAGCGATTGAAGATAGCGATTTTGTCTTCCTGAGATTGCAGTGAAGTGGATCGAAGATACTAGTCCGCCATCCCCGAGTTTGCGATGGAGCGGTAGAAGATAGCAGATCTTGTCTTCTTGAGTTTGCAAACGGCGGATCAAAGATACGGTCACGGCATCCACGAGTTTGCGTGGAGCGGATCGAAGATAGCAGATCTTGTCTTCCTGAGTTTGCAGTGAAGCGAATCGAAAACATCATCCTGGCATCCCTGAGTTTGCAGTGGTGCAGATTGAAAATAGCAGATCTTGTCTTCCTGATATTGTAGTGAAGCGGATCGAAGATACTAGTCTGGCATCCCTGAGTTTGCAGTAGAGCAGACTAAAGATATCAGATATAGTTTTCCTGAAGTTGCAGCGGAGCAGACTGAAGACAGCAGATCTTATCTTCCTGAAGTTGCAGGAAGCAGATCGAAGATATTAGCTTGCCTCCCTAAGTTTGCAGCGGAGTAGACTGAAAATAGCAGATCTTGTCTACCTGAATATTGCAGTGAAGCAAGATCAAAGATACTAGTCTCATTTTCCTGAAGTTACAGTAGGATGGATTAAATCTACAAGAGCATGTCTTATCTCCCTGAAGTTGCAGTAGAATAAGATTAAAGCTACAGATTCAATCTCCTTTAAGTTGCAGTTGGGTTAGAGACTACTTGAAGAAGATGAGGATCAATAAGTTAAGGCTTGGAAAGATCGGGCAAAAATTGGTCCTTTTATAGTCTTTGCTCTATTCTCGTTACACGATAATGAGCAAAGAGGGGCAGCTGTAATAGGCCAATTTAGCTCGGGCCCAATACAAAAAATAATAATAAACCCAAAATAATAAAACAAAGTCCAAGTCCAGTCCAAAATATATCATTTGGCCCAATAGGAATGGCCCATTACTTGAAAAGATTGAAGGTCCATCTACAAGCTTGACGTATATGGGAGCACAATCTTCAAGGATATGCAATCTTAGATATGATATGCAAATCTTAGATATGATATGCAATCCTAGAAGATATGATATGCAATCTTAGATATGATACGCAAATCTTAGATATTATATGCAATCCTAGAAGATATGGTATGCAATCTTAGAAGATATGATATGCAATCTTAGATACGATATGCAAATCTTAGATATGATATGCAATCTTAGAAGATATGGTATGCAATCTTAGAAGATATAATTTTGTAATCTTAAAGATTTAATTTGTAGATACCTTTTAATCTTAGCCGTTGATGTAATTGATCTGTACCGTTGGATTTGGGGAGGCTCAACTATAAATAGAGGTCTTTCCCTTCATTGTAAAGGGACTGGAGTTTTAGGAAACCAATAAGAATTCTTGAGAGCATTCACTCAAATTTCTCTCCCTCTTGCGTTCTTATTTTCTATGGTTTGTTCTTATTTTATTCTTCATTCATCTTCGTTTTTTCAACCTTTTTTATTTATCCATTTAATTGTTTAATTATTAATTATTATTTTTATTTTATTCGTTTATTTATTATTTCTGTATAGAGATTTATTTTATTTTCACATTTTTGCAAATTTGTATTTTATTTATTTATTCCAAATTTTTATGTGGTTTTTATTTCAAGTTGTTTTATTTTATTATTTTTTATATTACTTATTTTAAATAGTTTTATTTTGATTAAGTTTTTTTTATATTATTACTTTAAATTATCTTATATATCATTCATTTTTCTTATTGTTTTATATAACGATTATTTTAAAGTGGTTTTATTTTATATCATTTTAAAAACTGTTTTATATTATCTATTTTAAGTTTTTAGTATATTGTTTATTTTAAACTTATACGTATCTTTTTAGGATTTGTCACATATCATTTTCTTTAAGTCATTTTGTATATTATTTATTTAGATTGATATATATATTGTTTTATATATTACTTATTTAAACTTACTTCTTATATAATATTTATTTTAAAATTCATTTATATATTACTATTTTATATATTATTTACTTTTATCTTTTTCTTTGGATTTATTTCAAACTTTTACATATATTACCTACTTTAAAATTTTTATACATGAATTTCTTTTTAAATTGCTTTTTTTGTCGATTTCAAAATCCTTTTCTTTCACATTATTTGTTTTAACATTGTCCATTATTATTTGAAAACTTGGTACATTTTGTTTTTTATTTGTTTTTTAGATTTGTTATTTTTTTTAAAAATTCATTAATCTTTATTTATTAATGTGGCCAAATATACCTTCATCTTTCAAAAGCCATGATTTTTTAAAATTTAAAAATAAGGTAATATTTGATATTTGGGAGTTTTGAGAAAATTGTGCCCTAACTTACTGGGTTTCGATTTTTCTCATTAAGTCCAAATGATTGAGTACCCTTTTTTAAATTAAAACATATGAATTTTTAAATAAAAAACCTATTCTCGGGAATTTAATATGTTGTGTCCTAACTCACTGGATGCGACGTTTTGTCATCTCGAGGCAAGGATTTCTAAAAAGCAAAGGATATTCAGTGTTTGGAAAATTATAAAGATCGTACTCTAACTTACTGAGTTTCGATTTTTCTTTTAAAATCCAAATAATTGAATGTCCATTTAAAATTAAAGGACATAAGTTTTAAAAATCAAAAGGACCGTGTTTTTAAATATTTTCAAATTTTTGACATTAGGACATTAATTAATCAATTAGGTACCAATTTTTGGGCGTTACGAGGGTGCTAATCCTTCCTCGTGCGTAACCGACTCCCGAGCCCATTTTCTCAAATTTTGTAGACCAAAATTATTATTTTAATAAATCAAAATATTTTATTAAAATGATTAATCTCAAGGTGACCCGATCACACCTCGAAAAAAGATTGGTGGCGACTCCATTTTCGTTTTTAAAGTCGATCCCCTTTTTTCAAAATAAAAAAAATGGTTTCGACATCTATACTATAAATAGAGTGGCTCGTTGAGTTGGTATCACGAGTTACTCTTACCTTAAGAAGTAATTAATATTATTATAAGAGTATTTTTTTCATACTTTTATATAACCTTCAAATAAAACAACTTAAAAACATTATTTAAGAATTGAACAAAAGACTAAATTCGTATAAAAAACTTTTACCACTCCATTAATAATCATTTTTTTAATATATTTTTATAAATATATATTTTTTAATATAAAATATTTTTGTTCACCCACATCATATGTATGATAAAATCTATTATTATTTAAGTATTTTGCTGAGTTAGCATCACCCTTAACCAGATCATTCACTCAATTATGAAATTATGGAAATATCTTTTAATTAATTATAATTAATATTATTACGATAACACTTTTATCTTTTCATACTTTTATATTATCTTTAAATAAAAAATTAAAAATTAAAAATTCAATGGTCGAACACATATTCAATAGTATTAAAATATAAGTTTGTTATACTCCAACTATATTCATTATTGAATAAATTTTATTTTCTTTCACCCATATAGTGGGTATGACAATTTAAATTTAATAACACAAATATGATAATATCTTATTTTGTGATTTTACATGAATATTAACGGAATTGAAAAAAAAAACATTATATTAATACTTTTTTAATAAAAATATACAAATAATATAATCAAAATACAAATACAATAAAAGAAAATCAAACTAGTATAATAATTTAGACTAAAACCTAATAACCAAACTAAAATTCATATATACTACCAGCACATAATCTTACACATAATTACTCAAGACCAATAACCTCCGTGGCAAGCCTTTGACCGTGTCTTTGCATTTTCTTGTCTATAAGAAGGCCGTATCCCATTCAGAAAGTGTGTCAACCTATGAGCGAGTAAATACTCGAGAAGAGAGAGAGAAGATTATGGGAGGCCAAACGCCAAACGCAGCTTTGAGGAATATGTTGAACAAAGTGAAACCATACCTGTCAATGGTGTCTCTGCAGTTTGGATATGCAGGGATGTTCATAATCTCCATGGTTTCTTTGAAGCATGGCATGAGCAATCTCATCCTTGCTACTTATCGTCATCTTGCTGCCACCATTATCATTGCACCCTTTGCTTTTCTTCTTGAAAGGTTCCCCCTTCTTCTCCCTCTCATTTTCTTAGATCACACATTGTGTTTACAATTTAGTATATATTATCCTCTTTGAGCATTCACCGCTCCTTAAAGGCTTTATTATCAGAAAAACTCCTATATGTAGAGGTCCTGGTTGGTTTAAGTGTTGAGGAACAAGTGAGTTTCCTGCCAATATCACTAGATTGTGAGCATGTCGCGATGTGATGTTGTCCAGTAAAATGAGAATACCCTCTCACTCATCTCACACCACATTCATAATATTAATTTCTTAAACCCCTAACCTTAGTTATCACTGCTTTACATACTTCTTTCTGCAGGAAAATAAGGCCAAAAATGACCCTCCCTATCTTCCTCATGATTGTCATTCTTGGTTTCCTCGAGTAATTCTCTAAAACTCTCTTCTTTCTTTGTATCTCAATATGTATCCAAACTGCTGCTACATATGTAAATACCTGCATACACACATATACACGTATATATGGTTTCTGATCATGAATCTTATTGATCTCCGATTCGAAAAGGCTTTACACATTCATGCAAAGATGATGATTTTTCTTCGTTTAGCATATATTTATATACGATACAAATGAAAAGAAAATGGTATATTGTCAACTGCAAACCAAGAATGCAAAGGTGTAATCGATGTTGTTGATTCGATGAAACAGGCCAGTGCTTGACCAGAATTTATACTTTTTGGGAATGAAGTACACATCAGCAACATATGCGTCGGCTTTCCTTAACATAATTCCTGCTGTTACCTTCATAATGGCAATGATTTTTAGGTGAAATATTCAAACCAATATCCACCACCTTGAATAGTTTTCAAAGTTCCATTATCTTTGTTCTTTTCCCATTTAGTTTTTTGTATATCCACACACTTGGTATTGGTACTGTCAATATGATATTGAAGGCATTTATCGTTTTTTAGGTTAGAGAAAATCAATGTGAAGAAGATACGAAGTATGGCAAAGATTATTGGAATTGCAATCACAGACTCACAGTCATGGGAGCAATGGTGATGACTTTGTACAAAGGTCCCATTATTGACTTTGTCAAGTCCGGAGGAGCTATACACCATGGAACTACCACTGAATCTGCAGATAAACACCGGGTTGCCGGGACAATAATGCTTCTTGGAAGCGTCTTTTGCGGGTCAAGCTTCTTTATTTTGCAAGTGAGTCAAAACATTCTAAAAAAATGAAAGTTGATTAAACTTATTTATGAGCTAATATTGGGTTATGATTTCTGGTTCAGTCCTTCACATTGAAGAAGTATCCGGCGGAACTCTCTCTTACAGCTTGGATATGTTTCATGGGAATGTTGGAAGGTGCAGGAGTGTCCCTGGTTATGGTCCGTGACCTGAGTGCCTGGAAAATAGGCTGGGACTCAAGGCTTCGTGCTGCAACTTACTCTGTAAGTGTCCCATAAAAAACCAAGCAGACACACGTATACTTGACCATTTTAACTTAAATTTGTGATCGATTAGGGAGTAGTGTGCTCTGGAATCACGTTTTACGTGCAAGGAGTCGTGATCCGGAAACGAGGACCGGTATTTGTAACATCTTTTAGTCCTCTATGTATTATCATCACTGCTGCACTAGGGGCCATTATTTTAGCAGAAAAACTCCACCTTGGAAGGTATTGAGTTTTGATCTCAACAACCATTGGATGATTATTAGAGATACCTAATGCAGATAGTGACAGAATGCATTGTGAAGTAGCTTTTTTTGTGGCTTTAGTAACCATTAAACAAATTAGATGTCTTATTCATCTAGTGGATTCTGCATTGGTTTTCCTTCTGATTGCTCATTTTTGGTTGATTTCAGCATACTTGGAGTCATTATTATAGTCTTAGGGCTTTACACTGTGGTGTGGGGTAAAAGCAAAGATGGGAAAAACACAGAAACTGATGAGAAAAGCAATGGCCTGCAAGAATTGCCACTTACAAACAATGCTAAAGCAATCAGTGTTGATGTGGGCATTGGTGGAGCTGACAAAATAGTTAACATTCCAACTTCAAAGAACCCTTTTTAGCACTCTGTTGGGTTTTTTGATAAAGATGAATGAAGGTTAACAAAAGCTTGAGCAACAATGATGTATGTTTGCTGGAAAAAATAAACAGAATCGGGCTTGGAGAGAAAAAAATGAAACACAAAGAAAAGAGAGTATTCGTTAGAATTAAGTGACCCGAATCCTTATTTAAATAAAATACAATGGTAAAATAAAATAAAAGAAAAATCCTTCTAGAACTACACTTCTTTTATTTTATTTTAAATAAGGTTTTTTTAAACCTTATTAAACTCCATCTATTGGATATTGATTAGAATAAGGAGTTTCAATCTTACTACACTCCTATTAGAATATGGCTTTACAAGCCTATAAATAGACATAGTCTATTTCTCTTGTAATTGATTCGAATTCGACATAGTGAATTTTCTTCTCATCTGCCTGTGGTTTTTTTCCCGAAAGGGTTTCCACGTAAAATCTGTGTGTTCTTTATTTTTGTTTCTCTTTTCTTTGCGATATATTTGTCATTACCGACGTTATTTTTTTCACAAATTGGTATCAGAGCTTCCGGATTTTTTCATCTCGATCATGGTAATGGCATCTTTAAAGTATGAAATTCCGCTGTTGGATCGCAACACCAGATTTGTTTTGTGGCAAATAAAGATGCAGGTAGTTCTTTCACAGATGGATTTAGAGGAAACCCTGCTAGGGGTAGATAAGATGCCTTCGACATTGACGGAGGAAAAGAAACTTACCAGGATTCCCCTAGTAACGGTGAGCGAACCAGGAAAAGCCCAGCTTGAGAATCGGGCGCCATCGGCGTCCGAATTGTAGTTTGGAGAAGCGTCCTCAACGGTGGACCGGGCCCAAGTCCCCTGGAAAAGGGCGCCCGAGAGGGTCTCATTGTTCGTGGGAGACAAGATCGGAATGCTGATGATGATCGTGGAAGGACACAGGAACGAAATCCTCGCGGTAAATCTAAGGGTAGATCGAAGTCTTCAAACAGAGGTAAAACTTGTAACTTTTGCAAGAAGAAAGGGCACATTAAATCTGAGTGCTATAAACTACAGAACAAGATTAAAAGGGAGGCTGCGAATTAAAAGGGAAAACAACCAGAAAATTTCGGTGAAGCTGATGTTGTAGAAGACTACAGTGATGGTGAACTTCTAGTCGCTTCTGTCAACAATTCTAAAATGAGCGAGGAGTGGATACTTGATTCAGGCTACACCTTCCACATGAGTCCCAATCGGGATTGGTTTACAAATTACGAAACAGTGTCTGAAGGTGTTGTTTTGATGGGAAATAATGCTTCGTGTAAAATCGAAGGTGTTGGAACAATTAAAGTTAAGATGTTTGATGGAGTTGTTAGAACACTTAGTGACGTACGGCATGTTCCAGAATTGAAGAGAAATTTAATTTCGTTGAGTACTCTTGATTCAAGAGGGTACAAATACACAGCTGAAAGTGGGATTTTGAATATTTTCAAAGGTTCCCTCGTTGTGATGAAAGGGCAGAGAAAGACTGCCAAGTTATATGTTTTGCAGGGTTCTACTGTTATTGGTGATGCAGCTGTCGCTTCCTCTTCCTTGTCAGATGATGATATTACTAAACTTTGGCATATGCACCTAGGGCATATGAGTGAGAATGGCATGGCAGAATTGAGCAAAAGAGGACTTCTTAATGGGCAAGGAATTTGCAAACTGAAGTTCTGTGAGCACTGCGTTTTTGGGAAGCAAAAGAGAGTTCGATTCACCAGAGGAATCCATAACACGAAGGAAACATTGGAGTATATTCTTTCTGATCTGTGGGGGCCATCAAGAGTGCCTTCAAGAGGTGGAGCTAATTATATGCTAACTTTTATTGATGATTTTTCCAGAAAAGTTTAGGCATTCTTCCTGAAGCAGAAAAGCGATGTGTTTTCCGCATTTAAGTCTTGGAAAACTATGATTGAAAAACAGACGGGAAAACAAATAAAACACCTCCGCACAGACAATGGCTTAGAGTTTTGTTCTGATGAGTTTAATAAACTGTACAAGTCAGAAGGGATCGTGAGACACTTGACAGTTCATCATACTCCACAACAAAACAGCATTGCATAACGAATGAACAGAACGATCATGGAGAAAGTTTGATGTATGTTGTCAAATTCCAACTTACCAAAGTCGTTTTGGGTCGAAGCAACCTCTACTGCATGTTTTTTTATCAACCAATCTCCATCCATTGCCATTGAGAAAAAGACTCCACAAGAGGTATGGTCTGGTAATCCTACTAATTATTGTGATTTAAAGATCTTTGGGTGTCCTGCGTATGCTCATATTGATAATGGAAAATTGGAACCGAGATCCATTAAATGTGTTTTTCTTAGTTATAAAAGTGGTGTAAAAGGGTATAAGTTATGGTGTCTGAAAATAGAAAAGTTGTGATTAGCGAGAGATGTTGTTTTTGATGAAAGCGCTATGCTACCTAAGTTATCTCTTAAAGACTCTTCCAATAAAGAAAATCAAAAGCGGTGGAGAATCGATTAATACAGTCGACTCCTCAAGCCAGTACAAAAATTAAGAATAGAATTGCTTCTTCACCACAATACTCTATCGCCAAAAATAGAACTAGAAGAGAAATTAAACCTCCAAAGAAGTATGTCGAGGCTGATCTAGTTGCTTATGCTTTAAATATGGCCGAAGATATAGATGCAAACCAAGAGTCGTCTAATTATTATGAGGCGGTTAGCTGTGAAGACTCAGAAAATTGGATGTTTGCTATGCAAGAGGAGATGGAATCACTCCATAAAAATAGAACATGGGATCTTGTGAAACTTCCTAAAGGTAAAAAGGTTGTTCGCTGTAAATGGGTGTTTAAAAAGAAAGAAGGGACTCCAGGAGTTGAAAAACCTAGATATAAAGCAAGTCTTGTTGCAAAAGGTTACAGTCAAATTCCAGGAGTGGACTTCACAGATGTGTTCTCCCCAGTTGTGAAGCATAGTTCAATTCGAGCTTTGCTTGGTATTGTGGCCATGCATGATTTGGAGCTTGAGCAGTTAGATGTAAAAACCGCATTTTTGCATGGAGAACTTGAGGAAGATATTTACATGCAACAACCAAAGGGTTTTACAGTCTCAGAAAAAGAGGACTATGTTTGCTTGCTAAAAAAGTCCCTTTATGATTTGAAACAGTCACCAAGACAGTGGTACAAGAGGTTTGATTCTTTTATGACTTCTCATGATTTTAAAAGAAGTAGTTTTGACAGTTGTGTTTACTTTAAGAAAAACAGTGATGGTTCTTTTGTGTATCTACTTCTTTATGTTGATGATATGTTGATAGCAGCAAAAGATAAAGGAGAGATAAGAAAGGTCAAAGCCCAACTAAGTGAAGAATTTGAGATGAAAGATTTGGGACCAGCAAAGAAGATACTTGGTATGGAGATTCTTAGAGATAGAAAAGCAAGTAAATTGTACCTAAGTCGGGAGGGGTATATTGAGAAGCCTATAAATAGACATAGTCTATTCCTCTTTTAATTGATTCGAATTCGACATAGTGAATTTTCTTCTAAATTGTCCGTGGTTTTTTCCCGAAAGGGTTTCCACGTAAAATATGTGTGTTCTTTATTTTTGTTTCTCTTTTCTTTGTGATATATTTGCCATTACCGACGTTATTTTTTTCACAGTATTTGATGAAATTCAATGATTTCATTAACATTGAAGATGGCATGATGCCAATACATAAATTAGTAATACAGCTGGACTACATAAACAAATTTCACCTAAACAACTACCTACTACCACTAATTACATTGAAACTTGTAAAAATGAAACTTGTACACTTTAACAAAGCTGATTTATCAGCTCAAACACTACCTAATTATATTAAATATGTTACCTACTTAGTTCAAATCTGACTAAGTTATAAAACATTACTTATAGTAACAAAATGAAGCCGAAATTGAACAGCTGCATCAACTTCAGTAGCGGCATGCACTTCATCCGAAAATATTACAGCAGCTTGATCTTCCAGCCTGATCTTCAACACTTCATCCGCATGATTTGTGCTGCATGGCCTGCTTCTTAGATACTTCATGTGCTGCATGCAGGCCAACTTCAACACACTCCCAAGAGATAGAAAATACAATGTAAACCATCCCATCTCTCTCCATCTCATAGACAAGTATTTTTTAGCTTACTTATCATCTTTTTGCTTGTACTCTATGGCCTTCAAGTTGGTGAAGTAAAAACCATGATGAACCGTTGCAGTTTGCCTATATTTTTGTACAAATATTCTCCTTCCCTACTTCTTTTCTTTAGCTTAAATGTTAAATATGTAAAAAAACCAATCATGAGATGATTATTATCACATACTCGTTTTATCTTGTTTGTTAATATAAGGCATTGCCATTATTATTTCAATTTTTTTCTATGTGTACAAATAAATTGATTAATAATAAAGTCCTGAGAATAATATGATTATTCTTAAAAGGTCCTCAGTAAAGTATTATGTGGGTTTGGATAGTGATAATGCATTGATACTAATGTGTAGTTGATTGATGACAAAGTGTTGTTATTGACATAGGGATGTCAAAATTGATACACGAGTTTGTGTTAGAAAACAACATAATGGACTGACCCGCTATAAGATGGTTCTTGGATTATTATGTAATAGTCACAACATTACTTATAGTGATAACTATGTATATGATCCTCAGACTTGATATCATCATTATCTTAACATAGTGAGTTGTATATTTTGACACAGTCAAACGTTTACCATAACAGGTTATACTATAAAGACTGATGTTGGGTATGTAGCAATCTATGTAGAGGGATATGGATGGTCAAGATAGGATTTGTCCCCCCTACATAATAGGATCAACATCTTAGGCCTCTTGATGGAGTGAAACTAGAAATGCATTGTCATGCTAGAATAAGTTGATATGAGATATCACACTTATTTGTTTATAGTATACTCAGAATATCAAGAAATATGATATTGGACTATACAAATGTGGCTATTCCATTACTTGTGCCCAATCTAGATATTAAGGATAAAATGATATAATACATGAAAAGATTATCACAGAAAGGTTATGTCGAATCACGAGTTCTTGTAACTTGGGTAGCAATGATGCATTGCTAGATGCCACTCATTGCTTGTAATATTAGAAATGTTCTAGTATTACTACTAACGTTACAAGAACCTACAAGGTCACACCCTATAGTTGAAGCGAAAAGAATCCAAATACATTTGGTATTGTATTTAGTTGTCACATGAATTAAATTAATTATTGAATTAAATTAATTTGATAGTTAAATATTGGACACATTATATGTACAAACTTGTTGTACATAAATAGAGAATATAGATAAAATTAATATATGAATTTGATTCATACAAAATATTAATTGTATATAGTTTACCGAAATTATTAATATAAATAGTTATAATAATTAATTTTGGTCAAAATATAAAGGACATGGAAATTAATATTCTTTAGGAAAGCATATAATTTCTTTTTTTGACTTTCCATTTGTTTCTCTAATAATAAGGGAATAATCTCGTTTTATTTTTTATATGTGATATCAAAGAAAATAAAAGGCATATAATCCCTTAGTGTATTAGGGTTACCAAGAAAAAAGTATCAAAAGGTCTTGCAACCATTTTTTATTTTTTTCTCTCTGAAAAGTTCAAGAAAATTTTGTTGTTCGTTCTTTCACTAGGTGGATTACGTAGAGGTCAAGACGTTATTGTTGCGGCTTGGGATTAACATCGTTCAAAGGAATCATATCAACAACGTTGTTCTTCGCTCTTCCAGTTTTGAAAAGGTATATTTTCGACCATTATTTCAACCCGATTCGTTCCTCGTACATGGATCCATGGTTGATGATCGCTGAAATAATTTTTTTGCTGCACCACAGAGCGTACCGGCGATCCAACATTAAATTCATCAGATGCTATAACAAAAAGGATTTATGTGAAAACCAAACTATAGGAATCAAACAACTAAACTTTTTCCAAGATTTGGACTGGCATCTCAAATAATCAAGGGTCGTCCTTTATTCAAATGCATTGGAAACATTTAGCCAAAATCAAATTCTGGCACAAAAGCCTAATCTTATGTGTAAGTGCTTTGAAATAGTTGTGGAGCGAAAAAAAAAGTACTAACTAAAATATACCTATGCTTGGGGCCATCAATTGATTCTTTTTAAGGTTTAGAGAAATGAGTTATAGCTTTTTGTCGAAGGATAAATTTTTTGCGAGTTTCTTTCAAAACGAGAGTATTTTTAGAAAAATTGCTCGCTTTTGAAAAAAGTGACACCTAATGACTTAGATCTTGGGCTATAACTTTTGACGAGTTCATATGGCTACTCGGACCAACAAATGTCACAAAGTAGTCAAATGATAAGTATCGAGGAAATTGGTGAAGGCTTTCGTGCATATACACTCCAAACTTTTTAACCATGGTGGCAAGGACAACTCACAGAGCACACATGGAAAGTTATATTAGTTGCTCAGATCAATTGTTAGGGTTGATATTTTTTTTGGAATCAAGTACGGGGTTTTTTTTTTTGAATGCATAATGTTAAGCTTATTTTGTTGTTAAATTGGTTGACGTGTAATGTGATGTAAATTTTACTATTCTTAAATAAATTTTTTCAATTGAGTGTCTTATATACATGTGATATAAATAACGATTTGTGCCTTACTATTTTTTCAAGAATATCTACATAAACCCAAAATTTGAAACCAAATAAATGAAAATGAATTGTACAATTAAATGAAACTAAAACCAAAAAACAAAGATGAAGTTGAATCATACCAATTGGTGCATCTTTATTCAAACAAAAAATGTTTGAGTTTATCTAATTAAGTTGCACAATTTAATATTCATCTTTGAAATGACTAAACCCTAAACCTTAAAAGCTAAAACTATTATTTGGCTTAAATTGTCTTCTCCTTGTATAATTAAATGATACTCTAGTTGTTCCTTTATCAGGTACTTTTCCATTGACCTTAAAGCTAGTGCCTTCTTCTTGAATGTTTTCGTTTTGCTTACATAGTAGGATACTAGGATTAGGCTTTTATTTAATTGCTACATATAGTATTGCTATATATATATATATAACCTTTGTAGTTTTTGCATTAACGAGGAGTTCAAGTTGATGAAATAATTGTGAATTTGTATACTCAGCTTTGGAATTGAGTAATATATTTTTATTATGCTTTTGCTTTGTCTAAGGAAAATGGAAGTTAAGTATTGTTTGTTTGGGTTATTGGAGCTTGTGCTTTTATTGAGTGTTTGTTTTGTTGTTCCCTTCTCAAATTGGCTCATATACATATATATAAGGCACGGCTCGCTGATATGATGTGCTAGGGGTGACTAGGCGCTATACGTGGTGACACATTATCCCCTAGGGGTTGCACGTGTCCCAGATACTCCTCAGAGGATATGGGCGAGCAGGGTAAGACCATGTGATCTGTCGTAATTTGTTGTAGCAGATTAAACTAGCTTTCGTACTTAAGGAGTTTGAATATGAGCAATTCCATTATGTTTTAGTTAGTTTTTCTATTTTAGCTTTAATCAATAAAAAGTGTTAATTGAGTCGTTTTATGACCTTAAGAGGTCCAATGAGGCCTAAAGGTAGGTTAACATACTTAGTGAGTGTGCAGGACACCATTCAAAGGCATAGGAGCTCGAGGCTGATCGTCATGTTGCAACACGGGAGTCCAATGTCGCAACATAGATAACAGAATGCGAAAATTCTAAGATTGCCTTTGGTGTCGCGACACACCCCTCAAGCTGAACATGAGGCAAAGAAAAATGTCTTCGATGTTGCGACATAGGCATTAGATGTCATGACACCGTCCCTAGATGACAAAAGAATAACGAGCTGAGGGCGTTTTGGTCCGCACAATTTATTTTTACGTAAAAAAGCCAGCTGGCCTAAGGTTGATGAAAATGACCAATACTAACTCTATAAATAGACTCTTTAGACACATATTTATGGATATCTGTTATAGTTCAAAATTTTCCTTGTAATTTAGTTTTCAGTTTTCAATTTCTTTAGGCTTTAGGTTTATTTCCATTTGTTTTGTTCGTGTTCAACGAAAAATCTGATTTGTGCATTCAACCAACTCGTTGTGGATTCTGCGATTTCATCAATCAATATAATCAAGGTTCTCTTAAACCTTATTCTTGATTTTTTCTTTATGTTTATTCTATTTATCAAGTTTATTGTGTTTATGGATTCCATGAGGAACTAATCCTCTTAAAGGGATTAATGAGTGGAGGTGTAATTAACTAACTGCTATGTGGGTTTTCTTAACTGATCAGTTGTTTAGGAGAGGAAAAACTTAAACCCTAGGCTTGACAACCCTAGGAAGTCATTTAGGTGGGAATTAACCCAAAATTGGTATGGCTATCTATAAACCTGATAAACCATAATTTACACATATTTTAACCCCATGCTTAGCTTACTTTTGGATGAATTTTGATTGAATTTAATGAATTCGATGCTCCTAATCTCTTAATTTCATGTTTTATACTCAGGAGAGCTTAGAAAGTCGAAAAGGACGAGAAACGGGCCAAAAAAGGGCAAAATGGGCCTACCTAAGAAATCAACACGGCCTAGACCATTGGCCACGGCCGTGTGTCACGAGCAGGATCAACCACGGCCGAAGGAGTCCACCACGGGCGTTTCATACGGGCGTGTCCCTGCCGAAATCAGGATGAATTCTATTCAGAATAGGATACTTGTGGGCCAAGTAAGGCATCTCAAAGCCTATATAAATTGTAACGCCCCAAATTTGGGCCTAGTAGAATTGGGCCTATTGAGCTTTGGGTCTCAGAAATTTTTTTTAAGTGAGCAAGAAAATGACAAATGACATGTTGGCTTTAAGGGTTTAATAAACTTGGAGTGTCTAGGGGTGTTGGAGAAGTGCTGGGTTCAAACTTTGAGGAGAAGGATTTTTTAATTAATTATTAAAGGAACCAGGGAGGTGAGTAGTTGGGCTTTTAGATAAAAATAGGGAAAGATGGCATCAAAGAGCCTTATGGTGGAGTGGCTAAGTGACGCCACTTAGGGTATAGGAAGGTGGCGTTATGGGCCAGCAAGGAGATCCTAGGTTCGAATCCTAGCTTAGTATTTTTTTTAAGAGTTTAATTTTGGCCTTCTAGAAAGTTGGAAGTGGTGTGGTAATGGACTCTAAGGAGAGTGATCAGAAGAGAAAATTTAGGAAAAGGATTGGGGAGTTATCAGGGAAAAAAATTAGGAGATGAGATAGGGAAGAGTTGGAGCCGATTGGGACTTTGGGGGGGTAGGCAGAGTTTCGATTTTGTGTATAAATAGGGGGTGCCGAATTCCCTCTGTGCTATTTCGGCAATTGGAATTCCCTTTGTGCTATTTTGGAAACTATAGTGCTCTTCCGAATTCTCCTTCACTTTTTCTGTTCTAAACCTCGCCTCTTCCTTATGTGTTTTCTTTTCTTCTCTCCTAAAGCCTTAAATCGAATATCATTCTCTTCTTTCTCCATTGCTTGTGCTGTCCCACCTTCATCTCAATTGTTGGGGACCAAATATTCGTGACTTCAAAAGCTGAAAACCTTTGCTCTTGAAGCCGATTTCTTCATCACCCCAAACCTTGTGCTGAATACTCTAGTGATTAATCTTCGTCGTGCTGGCATCATTCTTTTGATTTTTGGTGGACCGGATCTCTGAAAAATTGGAATCAAGCTTGGATCTACAAGTCTCTGCCGAAAAGCTATCCATACGTTTCGGCTTTTGGGTAAGTGTTCTTGATTTTGGGATAAGTTGGCTGAATAGTCTATAGTAAGGGAAAGGGTGACTTAAGTGGATACAAGTCACCTATTATTTTGTCTTTAACGATTAAGATTGATGCAGATCTAGGGGATATTCGTGAGTGGTAGCTAAGAAAGGGCTATTACGACTGGTGGGACACGGTAAGGTTATGGTAAGGCTTCGGTTTTTTGTAAATATTGTGGCTAAGTGTGTGATTCATTGGAGGTTGCTATTGGTTGAAGGTTCAAGGCCGAGGATAGTGCAACACGTCTCATTTACCAGGTGTGTACATACACTTCACACACGACAAATCAGCAAAAGTCGAAATACCAAAAAATCGGAATGCCGAAAAGCCGAAAAGCCGAAAAGTCGAAAGGTTGGCGCCGGTAACCACACAAGCGTGCTAACATTTGTGTGGGAACACTGATATGATTATCGAGACCAAGAGAGCGATCTCATGGTCTCGGGCCACTATTTGGCCAACCGGGCCAGAAAGGGCTAAATGGGCTTGCCGAGCTCGTGGGCTCAATTCGGTAAGAGTTGATATGTGAAATTGAATGATAGATTGATATGGATGGTTGTATGATTTGATTATGATCGGGCCTAATGGGCCATATGAATGTGATTTGGGCCAGATGGGCCATACGAATGTGATTTGGGCCTAGTGGGCCATACGAATGTGATTTGGGCCTAGTGGGCCATATGAATGAGATTGGGTCTGATGGGCCATATGAACGTATGTGAATTTGTATGGGCTTTGTAAGGGGTCTTGGGCTTAGTAACTGGTAAATTGCTTAACCTTACATAAAACTTTAATTATTAACTAGTTGTGACCGTGGACAAGTCATAAGGTTAAGGTGTGGCAATGGGTATATGCATGTCTAGGATTGGATCTAGGGAGAGCTTGGTACTTAAGCGGTCTTAATAACTCACCTCCTCTTCTCTGGAATCCTACCTGGTGCATAGTATCTATTCACTTTAGCCAGCGAGGACTTGATAACGGACCAAGGTAAGTAATAGACCCATAACAATGAGAAAAGACCGAAATGCCCCTAAGGGCAAAAATGACTAAAATACCCCTATGTGTTGAATGTAAGATTTATGGATGTTACATGTACATTTGCTGCATTCATATGATATTCTGTTTAGGATGCATATGGGTGGGAATTATGGAACGGAGGAAGTATATGAGGACCGAATGGTTGCTTGACAACTGTGGATCCACCGATGGCTTTTAAGCCCATTATATGCTTAGCATGACCTTCTTCGCAACGTTTGGTAGTACCGCAACCGGGCTACCCTTGATGTGTATCGGATTGGTGGGTCAATTTAGAAATCCCCACAGGAGTGTAGGGTTGGAAGGGAAATGTTGTGTAGCGGATGGATTATTTGGGGAGGGTTTGCATTGCATTGTATGTATGATACTATTATGTTATTATTATGATATGTATGCTATTTGTTTGTGGGGTGCGTACACTGCGAGTTTTTGAAAACTCACTCCCTCTTTTATTTTTCTCAGGTGATCCTCAGTAGGCGATTCGACAGATGGAGGGACTCAGAGGTGGCCAACTAGCAAGACGATTAGACTTATTTTCCTTAATATCTAAGTTCTGGATTTTAAGTTGTTTATTTTAAGTTATTTCGGATTGTAATAAGGTTTTCCCTCTAGTTATTATTCCATTACTTCCACTAGTCTTTGTAATTTTGAAACGGAACTTGGATTTACTTGTTTTAAGCATATTTCAAGTTTTTTGAAAATAATTGTGTTTTAAGAACGAGCTTCCACTGTCAAAGGAAATTTTTACATAGTAACAAGGAAATGGTTTTTGGCTACACCTCGTTTTGAAATCAAAATGGATTTTACTTAACTTTTCTCTAGAAGGGTTTACAATGAAAACAAGGTTTTTGCAAAAACACTTCAATGTGATACGTCGGATTCGGGCCTAACTTCTAGGCTGATTTGGGGTGTTACATAAACACCCTAAGGGGAAACCTAAAAGGGAGAGGTCGACAGGACGTCGAATAGACGCCGAGTAGGAGGAAATACTCCAAGACAGTCGTCGGAAACAGCTTAGGAGAAGGATCTCCATCAAAATTGAGGATCTCCCATCAAGTTCTTTAGAAGTTTTTAGGTTTTCTTATGTTTTGTTGTTTTCCCTATTCTAATATGTTTCCCTCTTTTAGTATGAACTAAATCCCTTAAATATCTAAGGGGATGAAACCTAAGACAGATCTTATTATTATTTGATTTATGAGATAAATACTTGTGCTTATTCTTAATTGTGAGTTCTTATTCTTGTTTTGATAATTTAGGTTATTGATTCAAGTCGAATGTGCTTATTCATTGGAGCAAAAGTCCCTGTTTAAGAGTTGATCAACACAATTAAGCGGAGTTGATTGCAACCCTAGACATATGGCGATAAAAATTTGTCGGATTAGGGTCAAACCTAATAAGGAAATCCATAGATCGAGTTAATGCGACAATAGGGGTTTTAATTAGAAAGAGATTTCAATTAATCAACCTAGAGTCAGTTGTTAGTAGCCTCGAGAGAGGTATTAATATAATTTAGGGATTTCTACGGATTAAGTCAAGTGAATAAATCACATGAATCAAAAGTAATAAGTGAATTCTAGGTGGATTCTTCCTTAGATATTGCCTATCTCATATAAGTTTTCCAAAAGTATTTTCCCAATTTACTCTCTGTCGCGTTCATAGTTAGTTAAATTAGATAGTAAATTTTAGATTAAAAATAAATCCCCTTAATTATTAGGCTAGATAATAAAAAGATAGTTAATACTAATGCTCTTGGTCCTTGAGGATACGATATTCCGGACTCACCACAGCTATACTACTGTTCGATAGGTGTGCTTGCCTTTGTCGAAATAATAGTTAGTTTCGAGCTCCATCAAGTTTTTGGCGCCGTTGCCGGGGACTAAGATATTAGGAACACTAAATTTTTATTACTTTAGCCATTTTATTTCTTTGCAATTTAACTTTTAGTTTATGACTAGAAGGAACCCGTCAGGACCATTACTTTTTGACAGTGATATAGAAGGTACCGTTCGCAGAAATCGAAGAGAAATAAGGCGAAGCCTACAATACATAGAAGAAGAGCAAGAAGATGAAACCAACACTGCCGAAAAGATGGCTGATAATAATCCGCTACCTCCTGTGGTTGCCGCAAACCCGGTGAATCAAAACCTTGCTCCTCGTACTATGTATGATTATGCTAAACCTAATTTAACAAAAACTGAATCAAGTATTGTTAAACCTGCTGTTTCTGCAAATAATTTTGAACTGAGACCTAACATTATTCAGATGATTCAGTAATTTGTTCAGTTTGATGGTTTGCAGGATGAGGATCCAAACAATCACTTGGCAAATTTTCTAGAGTTTTGCGACACTTTCAAAATAAATGGCGTTTCTAATGATGCCATTCATCTTGATTGTTTCCTTTTCGTTGAGGAACAAAGCTAAGCGAGTGGTTGAACTTCGTTACCACGAGGATCAATCACTACATGGGACCAAATGACCAAAAAATTTTACTTAAATATTTTTCGCGGCTAAAGCGGCTAAGTTGAGGAATGATATTTCTTCTTTTGTGCGAGATGGATTTAGAGACACTTTACGATGCATGGGAGAGAGATATAAGGATTTACTAAGAAGGTTCCTCACCATGGGTTACCTTTGTGCTCTGAGTTCAAACCTTTTACAACGGTGTGAACCCCTCAACTAAGCGATTGATTGATTCACCGCCGGTGGAACCTTAAATAACAAGACCCCTGAAGCGGCTTATGAGTTCATAGAGGAGATGGCACTGAATAACTATCAGTGGCAAGTTATGAGGACAAAGCCAACAAAAGCTGCCAGTGTTTTCAACCTCAACGCAATCACCATGCTATCAAACCAGGTTAAGTAAAAAGATTGATGGTTTGTGTGGTTCTTCGCAGGTGCATCCATTGATGCAGTGTGATACGAATGGAGGAGGAATGAACAATACAGAATACCTACCCTACAACCCTGGCATAGAAAACGAATAGATGAACTATTTGGGTCATAATTCTAGACCTCAAAATAACCCTTATAGTAATACTTACAATCCAGGTTGGAGGAACCACCCAAACTTTTCATGGGGTGGCTAAGGAAATCAGAGACAACAACCCCCTTCAGGCTTTCAACAGCAACCCTACCCACAAGAGAAGAAGCCGAACCTTGAGGAGATGCTAAAAAAATTCATCGCGGTGACAAAAACCTGTTTCCAAAATACCGAAACAGCACTTAAAAATCAGCAAGCTTCAATTCAAGGGCTCGAGAACCAAATAGGTCAGCTTGCTAAGCTGATCTCAGAACGACCACAAGGAAACTTGCCAAGCAACACTAAAACTAACCCAAAGGAGCAAATTCACACCATTACTGCTCACGATAGTGAAGGGTTAGATGAACCAAAATTGAGGCAAGAGAATGTGGTAGAGGAAGGTAAGGTTGAGGTAAGCCATGATAAACCAAAATCGAAATCAGTAAGTACAGAGTACAAACCTCGTGTACCATATCCCAATGCGACAAAGAAAGACCACACAGAGAAACAATTCGGTAATTTTTTTAAACTTTTAAAGAAATTACATATTAACTTATCGTTTCATGAAGCTCTTTCGCAGATGCCAAATTCAAGGAAATTTTTAAAATAGCTTTTGACAAACAAATGGAAGTTAGATGAAAAGTCGCATGTGGAGTTAAACGCAGTGTGCTCAGCAATTCTACAAAATAAACTACCACGAAAGTTAAAAGATCCAAGGAGTTTTACAATTCTGTGCTTAATTGGTAGTTTATCTGTTAATAATGCTTTAGCTGATTTAGGGGAAAGCATCAATGTTATGCCTTATAAAATGTTTAAACAGCTAGGTCTTCGGAAACCCAAACAAACTAGGATGAGCATTCAATTAGCTGATAAAACTATTAGAATTCCTAGGGGTATAATCGAAGATGTACTAGTAAAAATTGATAATTTCATATTCCCAGTAAACTTTGTTGTTTTAGACATGGATGAGGACAACAATGTTCCTTTAATTTTAAGAAGACCTTTTTTAGCAACTGCCAAAACTAAAATTGATGTTGGTACAGGTGAGCTCGCATTTCGTGTAGGTGACGAAACGATCACTCTTCAGGCTCTTGACACGGCTAGGACATCGAGTAATAAAGGTGAGAACATAAATTCTATAAATGACCATTCAGTTCAGCCTTCTTTTCAGGAAGCACCACGAAATTACACATCTGAGCCACATCCTAAACCTCGTGCCAACAAGGAAATAACTCATGAGGAACGAAGGCTTCAGATCGATGAACTAAACGAGTGGAAGACACATTTCAAGGAGAAACTAAAAACACACGAAGCAAAAACGAGGCAACTCCATGTCAAAATTAAAGATGGGACATACCAATTTCAGATCGGGGATCAGGTATTGTTGGACAAGACAGACCTTCGAATCGCCATTTTAGACCTTAATACAAACGAAGAAATCCCTTTTAAGGTACTCAATGTCTTCCCATACTAAACAGTCGAGGTAACTAATCCTAAGTTCGGCACTTTTAAGGTAAACACTACTCGACTCAAACTATATAGTGATCATAGAACTGATAGCAGAGGAGAGGAGTTTCAACTCCTCAAACCACCATGATTATGCGAATAAAGGGGTAAGTCTAGCTTAAGACTTTAAACGAGCGCTTCTCGGGAGGCAACCCAAGCACTAACTTCACTAATGTCATAATTTCGATTTTTAGCACCTAACTCAAAACTAACCAAATTAATGAAGCGCAGTTTTCCCTACCACATGGCCTTGCACACGGGCATGGTCAGTAACCAGGTCTCTAATTCCTATTTAAAAACCCCCTTCTTCTCATTTTCTTCCCAAATTCTTCTTCTCCCAAACCCCAACCACCACACATCTCTCTTTTCTCACTATCTTCTCCATTCATTTTCCTTTCCCCTTCCCCTCATTCTTTTTCTTTCACCATCCTCACCACCATCTCCATGTCGAAGAAGCGAAAGGACCCTAGCACAGTCTCCCCATGCGAGACCGATCTACATAAGTTCATGCCGGCCGCTTTATTTACTCGACAAGACAAGGACCTTTGAGTCCATTTAATTTTTCTTTTTCTTTTCTCTTCTCCTTTATTTTCCTTCTCTTTATCTTTTTTGTGCTTAATTTATATTATTATATTTTGATTTCTTTAATTTAGGTTCAAAAGGCTGTTAGGGAATCACCACACCACGACCCTAGTATCCACCTCCACCTTCATCTATGCCCAACTTACCGTTTCTTTTCCTTGACTCCATCCAAAGTTCAGGAAGTTCACTTCTATCCCTATCTTATGATTTTATACATTGTAGATATCTATCTTTGTACATTGAGGACAATGTACGTCTTTAGTGTGGGGAGGTGTCAACAATACTGTCCTTGAATAATATCTTGTCTAAATTAATTTTCTCATATTACTATTAGAATGAAATTTCTTTTGATTTATGATTTTCATTGATATGTTTTGGATTAAGTCATAGTTAATTGTGCATTGATGGTTTAAACTTTAAGATATTAGAGAATCAAGCATGATAAGTCTATTTTCAGAATTAAAAATTGCTAGGTTGTTTCCCTAAATTTAAATATTACTTTGAAGTTTGAAATTTGCAAAGTTGACATCAAAAACCATAATTTTTGTGAGATTTTGAGCCGTTTAGAGCATATATCTTTTCTTGCTCACTTTATTAATTATGAGTGTGTCAACATTGATTTTTTATTCTAGAACTTGCTTCGATCATACATGTCGAGACCACACATTTGATTTGATATACTGAGATGATAAAGGCACCTAGGTCTTAACCCACTTATTCCACTAAAAAGCCTACCCGTTTAATTAACCCCTAGTGAACCCCTTTGAAGCCTAATCAACCATTTCTTGTTATACAACTAATATTAAACCAAAACTCATTTTGTATTTGTTATCACCATTTCTCTTGACTACCCTTATATCGAGATTTGATTTGATCAGTTGCTTAACTATTTTCTTTATTTCAGTTGTTAAATTCTATCTTATTATTGTATGTTCTTATTCTTAAAAAAAATTACAATTTATTCATTATTAGTTCTTTGTTATTTGAGCTTAAGCAGTTAATGGTACATTTTGAGAAGAAGCTCGTGTTATTAGTGATAAGTTTTCAATTGATGTAATTATCAGTATTAGTCCAATTTTTCTAGTTAGGTAATTTGTCAATTCAATCTCGATTCTAACCTTCTAATTCAGCCTTTATCCACACCTTTAACCCAAGCCCCGTAACAACCCTTTTTAAAAGACCTTTTGATTTGTGTATCATCTCATTTTATAGTGATGGAGATTTGATTTTCATGCAAGCCTATGGTAATAACTTTTCATGTTTGACTTTTGAGTGCTTAATTTTTGAACCTTAAACACTTTGAGTGATTTGAGTGAATCTTTAGTGAGGATGTCATACTTGTCGGTTTTGAATCAAAGGTAATTATTTAGGTAAGGGGAAATACCTATGTTTTCATGCTATAAAAATCTATGACTTAGATTTTTTGAATCGCTGGGCCTCTTCTAGTTAAATTATCAAGGTATGAATTATCTATGAATTATGATGAGACATTATTGATGAGAAGTATGAGTCGAGGAAGTTAATTCTAATTGTGAGTTGAGGATTTTGCTTAAGGACAAGCAAAGGCTTAAGTGTGGGGATATTTGATAAACCATAATTTACACATATTTTAACCCCATTCTTAGCTTACTTTTGGATGAATTTTGATTGAATTTGATGAATTCGATGCTCCTAATCTCTTAATTTCATGTTTTATACTCAGGAGAGCTTAGGAAGTCGAAAAGGACGAGAAACGGGCCAAAAAGGGGCAAAATGGGCCTACCTAGGAAATCAACACGGCCTAGACCATTGGCCACGGCCGTGTGTCACGAGCAGGATCAACCACGGCTGAAGAAGTCCACCACGGGCGTTTCACACGGGCGTGTCCCTACCAAAATCAAGATAAATTCTATTCGGAATAGGATACTTGTAGGCCAAGTAAGGCATCTCAAGGCCTATATAAACACCCTAAGGGGCAACCTAAAAGGGAGACATCGACAGGATGTCGAATAGACGCCGAGTAGAAGGAGGAAATACTCCAAGACAGCCGTCGAAAATATCTTAGGAGAAGGATCTCCATCAAGACTGAGGATCTCCCATCAAGTTCTTTAGAAGTTTTTGGGTTTTCTTCTGTTTTGTTGTTGTCCCTATTCTAATATGTTTCCATCTTTTAGTATGAACTAAATCCCTTAAATATCTAAAGGGATGAAACTTAAGTCAGATCTTATTATTATTTGATTTATGAGATAAATACTTGTGCTTATTCTTAATTGTGAGTTCTTATTCTTGTTTTGATAATTCAGGTTATTGATTCAAGTCGAATGTGCTTATTCAGTGGAGCAAAAGTCCATGTTTAAGAGTAGATCAACACAATTAAGCGGAGTTGATTGCAACCCTAGACATAGGGCGACGAAAATCTGCCGGATTAGGGTCAAACCTAATAAGGAAATCCATAGATCGAGTTAATGCGACAATAGGGGTTTTAATTAGAAAGAGAATTCAATTAATCAACCTAGAGTCAGTTGTTAGTAGCCTCGAGAGAGGTATTAATATAATTTAGGGATTTCTACGGATTAAGTCAAGTGAATAAATCGCATGAATCAAAAGTAATAAGTGAAGTCTAGGTGGATTCTTCCTTAGATATTGCCTATCTCATATAAGTTGTCCAAAAGTATTTTCCCAATTTACTCTCTATCGCGTTCATAGTTAGTTAAATTAGATAGTAAATTTTAGATTAAAAATAAATCCCCTTAATTATTAGGCTAGATAATAAAAAGATAGTTAATACTAATGCTTTTGGTCCTTGAGGATACGATATTCCGGACTCACCACAGCTATACTACTGTTCGATAGGTGTGCTTGCCTTTGTCGAAATAATAGTTAGTTTCGATCTCCATCAAAACCCCTTAATCCCAAATCAGTTTGGACTGTGAGGTCAAGAGATAAGTAGTTTTTGCTAACTCGTTAGTTTAGAAGATCGAGAGATCCTGCTAGGGTAATGACTAGTTGATTGAATAAAAACCCGAAATAGGAATTAGTTATGACCACTGAAGCTAGCTAATCACCCATGCTTAGATTTGATTTAGTTTAAAGATTAGGTTTTCCGTTGTCATTATTTTATGCATGTTATTTCTTTTATTAGATTTATAGATAATTTCTCCATTTTTATGTTCATCATAATATAATTTATTTAAAGTACTAATTAGATCTATTCCTATTTAGTTTAATATTAATTTAGTACTCGCCTCTCTTGGGTACGATTCTCGGAGTACTCACCTACTCTGGTGTTACTATATTACAACATGGCTCGTATACTTGCGGACACCACCTCAATTCCATACATTTAGTTGCAGTATTCACACTCTGGACGTTAGTACATCCGAAGGCTATCACCATGCAAGTGGCGAGAACACATAACGGGCAAGCTCTTGAGGAGCTAGCCAGGTTGGTAACGAGCAAGGCCCTGGCTAGATGGACCATACTTTACGAACTAGGATGATTGGTGAACACATGTGTCGGGTGAGTAGGGTTTACGTGGCATGCTTTATATTAGTTGTATAAGAATTTGTCCCCCATCTTGTCGAATGAGAGCTATAAAGTGACTCTTCTAAGACACACTTGCATAAATGAGCCTTGTGATTGAAACTTGTTGTATAGTTTTGGTGCAAATCTTGTCACATACGTTTTGTTACACGGTAGTAGAATAAAGTTGTGTGTAGCTTATTGTTCTTATTTTTTGGAAAAATGAACCATTTTTTGAGTCTTTCTTCTTTAAAGGATACCTACTTAACACTAGTTTCCCACTCGTTGTTTGAAATTTACCTAAAAATTTACGGGATATCACCGATGAGAAGAAGTGTCTCCGTTTATAGGTAACAACCTTCATACTCTCAACTATTATTTCCATTTTTATCTATCATGGTTAGATTTAGAAATGGTTTAGGTGGTCAGAGTGGTGGCCGTACCCAGAAGTGGATATCACGATTCCTCGAGCAGTTTCGAGCCTTAGGGACTTCTTTGAGAGGTAGATATTACAATACCCAAAGAGGATATTGCGATACCACTGAAGGGAGTCTCCAATTTTTAATATTGTTGGAGGTATCGCGATTCCAAGGTTGGTTATTGTGATACCCTTTCCTTCGGTGTTGTTCTCACTCGTTTTCGACCTCTAACAAGTCCATACACCACTCAATCACACGTTAGGCCTCCCAATGGCGCGATTGGCTAATTTTGGTCACAAAATGGGAGAAAATGAGATATTTTCACTTATTAACTAAAGATTCAAAAGTAAAAAAAAAAAAGCTACGTTAAAGACATTATTTTGCTCGAGGAAAAGCTCTTTAAGTATGTCAAAAGAGCCTAATTTTCCACATTAATTTTTGGCAGATAAACTCCCCCGCGCTTAACTTTTTGCTTGTCCTCAGGAAAACTCACAAAATATGCAATAGAAAAGACAATCCTTGGACTAAATTAGGCAATTAAGTTACATAGCAGCAAAACATCAAACTCTTACAAGAATTACCTCACATGCAACTTAAGAATGATAGCTAGCTAATTTGCTTATGATGACATCACGAACTAACTAAAATACGACAAAGGCAAGTGCACCTATCGAATGGTAGTATAGCTATGGTGAGTCGGGAATATCGTATCCACGAGGACTAAAAGTACTAGTAGTTACTATCTTTTTATTATCTAGCCGAATAAATTGAAGGGATTTATTTTAACCTAATCTTAACTAACCTAATTACTAAGACGAAACAGAGAATAAAGTAGGAAAATATTTGAAGAAAACTGATGAGAGAGACAATACCCAGGAAAGAATCCACCTAGACTTCACTTATTATTCTAACTCTGAATTAAAAGATTTATTCACTTGTCTTAATCCGTAGAAATCCCTAACTTATGTTAATATCTCTTTCGAGAATAAAAACAACTGACTCTAGGTTGATTAATTGAAATCTCTTTCTAATTAAAACCCCTATTGTCGCATTAACTCGATCTATGGATTCCCCTATTATATTTTACTCTAATCCGGTAGATTTATGTCGTCCTATTTCTAGGATTGCATGTAACTCCACTCAATTATGCCAGATCTACTCTTAAACAGGGACTTTTGCTCCACTGAATAAGCACATCAATCATGAATTAATATCCTGAAAACATTAAAACATGAAATAAGAACACATAACTGAGATCAAGAACAAATATTTATCATGTAATTTAGAAAAATCAAATAATAAGATCCATCTTAGGTTTCATCCTTCCTAGGTGATAAACCGTAATATATACATATTTTAATCCCACATTTGGCATACTTTTGGATGATTTATCCCTTCAATTGTGGAATTTGATGCTCCTAATCCTTTAATTTCATGTTTTATACTTAGGAGAGCATAGGAGGGTGAAAAGAACGAGAAACGGGCCAAAAACGGAGAAAATGGGCCAAAGTAAAAAATCAACACGGCCTGGAGTTCACCATACAGCCGTGCCACTTTAGCAGACTCGAACACGGCTTTGGGCTCGATTCACACGGGCGTTTCACACGGGCGTGTCCCTGCCGTGACCCGTTTTAATTCCACTCTAAATAGGATACTTGTGGGCCAAGTAAGGTATCCTGAAAACCTATATAAACACCCTAGAGGGCAACCTAAAAGGGGAGTTCGACAGAAGGCTTCTGTCAAGGCTTTTGACGAAGAGTGAAGCCAGAGAAAGCTGAATATAGGGAATTACTCGAAGAAAACCAGTTGATCCATCTCAGAAGCCGGAATCACGCTGAAGACTGAGGATTTTCCCTTCAATTTCCTTCAGGGGTTTTTAGGGTTTTTCTTTATGTTTTGTTATTTAATTTCTTCTGAGATGTATTCTTTTATAAAAAATGAACTAAACCCCTCAAATACCTGAGGGAGATGAAACCTAAGACGGATATTGTTATTGTTTTCTGAATTGTATGATAAATACTTGATTTGTTCCTAATTATGTGTTCTTAATTCTTGCTTTAATATTTCAGGATATTGATTCAAGTATTGATGTGCTTATTCGGAGGAGCAAAAGTCCATGTTTAAGAGTAGATCTAGCATAATTAAGCGGAGTTGATCGCACTCCTAGAGATAGGATGACGAAAATCGACCAAATTAGGGTCAAACCTAATATGGGAGTCTATAAATCGAGTTAATGCAACATTAGAGGTTTTAAATAGAAAGAGATTTCAATTAATCAACCTAGGGTTAGACGTTAGTAGCCTCAAAAGAGGTATTAATATAAATTAGGGAATCCTACGGATCAAGTCAAGTGAATAAATCGTCTGGTTCAGAGTTAAATAACAAGTGAAGTCTAGGTGGATTCTTCCTCGGGTATTGTCTTAATCAATTGATTTTCCCAAAAGTATTTTCCCAATTCATTCTCTGTGTCTTGGCATCCTTAGCTTAATAATTAGTTAGATAAATATCAATCCCCTTTATTTTAGGCTAGATAATAAAAAGAAAGTCAATACTAGTAATTTTGGTTCCTTTGGGTTCGACATTCCGGTCTTGCCACTAAGCTATACTACTGTTTTATAGGTGCGCTTGCGTCAATCATGGTGATAGTTAGTTTCTAGGCTTGATCATTCATTATAAAAATATTAAAACTCTCAGACACGATCACTAGGTATTTAGGGAATTTAGTTCATACTTTGGGAGGAAAACATCTCAAAATTAGGAAAACAACAAAACATAAAGAAACCCAAAAAATTCGAGAGAAATTGAATGGAGATCTTCAGTCTTGAAAGAGATCCTGCTTCTGAGTTGAATCCATTGGCGTTCTTCGAGTCTTTTCTTCGTTTAGCTCTGTGTCCTCCTTTAGGTCTTCTTCTAATATGTATTTATAAACTTTAGAATGCTCAAAATACCTAAAAATTGAGTTTTTTTGCGTAACAAGAAAGCAGGGTGCGATATCGACATGGGCTGGTACTTGGGCGTGTGGTCATCCCGTGTGGCTCACATGGGCGTGTGGCCAACCCGTGTGGAATTACCCAGGCCATATGGATCCTAGAAACAGCTCTTTTTGCCTGATTTTAGCTCGTTTTTCACTTCTTTCACTTCCTTATGCTTACATAAGTATAGAAACATGAATTTAAAGGATTAGGAGCATCAAATTCACTAATTCACATAATAAATCATCCAAAAACACATCAAGAATAGGATTAAAAACATGTTACTTTTATGGCTTATCAGCTTATTCCTAATGCAAACATTATTAGTTTAGTAAGTTAAAGTGTCAATAGATGTAGAGGCAATGTAAATGAACATATGTACAAATGTTATCCATCAAAATAAATTATACAAATTGCTCAAAGATATTTAACAAGAACTGATTATGTTCGTTCGAATGAATGATAACTATTTACAAATTAATGCGTTGGTGACTTATTCGGGTCCCAAAGGTCTTCTAGGTTTGTAGAGTTCTGAAACTTGGGATGGTTCAAATTTCAAACAATGGATACTCAAAATGGGTTCAAGCACTAAAAACGGTTGAGCACATGACATTATTCCCTACTCGTCCCTAATGTATTTACGAGCTCACCTCCTTATGTATCCTTCTCTCACTTACCTTATTTCTCTGAAATGTTAGAAGGTATTACGTGAAATTAGTACGTGAAAAATTTGCAAATGTAAACTGAAAGATTTTCATTTTTGAGCCTACTTTGATTTAGCTCTGGTTTTCTTTATTTGCATTCTTTCGTTCACCCTTTTTTTTAACGTACTAATTCACATAATCCTTTCATTTTCTTTTTGCACACACTAAGCCGCCATAATGTCTCTACCTATTCCTTAATATCTATGGTTCCATGTCCATTACATAGTGCATTTAAAGAACGGGACAGAGAAGGCTTGAGTACTAGACTCGTTTAGCTCGAGGCTTAAGATTAAGGCTTACAAGAAAAAGGGTACTCGAGGCTTAAAGATATAAGAACTAGGGTATATAGCAATAGGTAAGATTTTAGGCTCTAGGCTATATCCAACAATGCCTAAGGTCTTTCCTGAATGAATCACGTAGAACCAATTCTTTTAAGCACACGTCTACTTAAACAAACAATTAGCAATTCATATTATTTATCTACAAGGATCTATATATTTTATTCATCCTACGGTACATTTTATATATTTTCATTTTGGTTATTTCCTCTAGTATATCATACATATTAACTAACTGAACTCATTAGTCCACAATTAGGAGTAAGAAATTATCTAATATCATTCAAATTTTACAAGTTTGGCAATTCTATATACTCATTTGATATCTAACTAATAACTTATTACCTAATTATAGTCCAAGCACCATGCAATAACATAAAACAAAAAATATATTTTTTTTTGGTTATTTTAAAGTGTTTGTTGATGACTTTTCATTGCCAAAAATGCCCTTACACAGGCCTTGGGTGATTGGCGGATGACCAGTCGCACAGTGCACATTAAAACAACTAATTTATGAAACAATTTTTAAAGTTTGATTTTGCTGCAAGCATACAATTCAGTTGTAACGTTTATAGTGTTACAATGAAACATCGAAGTATTCCAAGGATCGAACCCAAAGGAAGAGGTGATTGAGAAATAACTAGCATACACAATAAAGGTTAAGTGGCTACTAATAAGATTTTATATTACGGCGTTTCATAAAAGATAAGTTTCCAATAAAATTAAATATTCTACTCTAATGACTAAATTGTAAGAAATGTAAACTAAATGGATTATCTAGAAATTGACTAATGGGGGTTGGTTGACTTCGGTGTGGTTCACCAAACCTCAGACGAGGGACATAAATTGCGTAAATTACCAAGTGGCTCCATTTTATCTTCCGGTCTCAATTTTACCGACTTAGACTGATTAGGTTTGGTTTATCTTCTGATCTCGACAGTTAATCTGGGACTAACGAACGAGTGCGCGACAAGATTACCTTCCGTTCTCACTTTTTCTTAATATTCCCCTAGGGGCGTCACTACCTAAGATCTTAGTTCTATTCAAATTAGTCCAATTTGTTACGATTTAGTCATTTTTCTAAAGATTTTAGTTTATTCACATCTTCATCAACCAACCTCTTTAAGGATTTAGCTACATATGCTCAAAAATCAAGAAAATAAACATAACAATGGAAAACAAATAAGCCATAAAAGTAAAACTTAAGAAAACATAAAAGTTAAGATTTTTATGCAAGAAAACTTAAATAACATGAAGCCAAAAGCTTTAATAAAGAAATCTAAAGCAAGAAATATAAAAGGAACAAGCTTTAACAGATTTGAAGTGAAATAAATTGAAATGCATTAAACTGAAGCTTAAAGAGTCTTGAAAACAAAGTACAAGGGCTAGAAATGTAAATAAACCTTAGCTACAACGTTAACTAACTTAACTAACATAAAGAACATAAAAAACAAGAAGTAAATGCAGGAAAATAAACTTTAATCTAAGGTAGAAAAAGAGAAAAATAAAAACCATAAAAAAGTGAAGAGAAAAACTAAAGAAAACCTAAAGAAAACTAAACCTAAAACCAAGCTAAATGTGTCTCTCTCCTCCTCAACAATTTTTGGCTATTTTGAAGAGTGTTCTGATGACTATGTCAAAATTGCACCTACATAGGCCTTGTGTGATTGGCGGGTTGGATATATATAGGTTGCCATTTTTGTCCAAGTTTGTCCCTTTGACGAAGGCAATATCACAATACCCAGAAGAGGATATTGCGATATCTAGGGTAGTGTTGAACTTGGGGGTCTTCTTTGAGAGGTGGATGTCACAATACCAAGTATGATGTTCCGATACCACTAAAGGGTATCATTGGTCTTCTATACTGTTTGGGAGGTCACGATTCCAAGGGTTGGATATCACAATACCCTTGCCCCTTATGTCATTTTCACTCGTTTTCGACCTCCATCACATCCCTACATCACTCAAACACACGTTAGACCTCCCAATGGCACTATCAGCCAATATGGGTAAAAAAATAGACAAAAATGAGATATTTTCACCTATTACCAGAAAAATATAAAAATGCAAAAATAACAAAAACCTAAGTTAAAAACTCTATTTTGCTTGAGAAAAAGCTCCTTAAGTGTGTCGAAAAAGTCTTATTTGCCACATCGATTTGTGGCAAATTAGCGGACCAGGTGGACAAAAACTAGCATTTTTGTCTAAGTTTATCCCCTAACGAAGGTGATATCGCGATACCCAGAAGTGGATATCGTGATTCCTTGGGCAGTTTCGACACTTGGGGTCTTTTTTGAAATGTGGATATCGTGATACCCAAAGAGGATATCATGATACCACTAAAGGAAGTCTTCAATTTTCAATACTTTTGAAGGTATCACGATCCCAAGGGTTGGATATCGTGATACATTTTCTTTCGGTGCTGTTCTCATTCATTTTCGACCTCCAACAAGTCTCTACACCACTCAATCACACGTTAAGCCTCAAAATAGCGTTATTGGTCAATTTGGGTCACAAAATGGGCAAAAAAAAGACATTTCCACTTATTAACTAAAGAATAAAAAGTAACGAAAATCTACGTTAAAGACATTGTTTTGCTCGAGGAAAAGCTTCTTAAGTATGTCGGAAGAGCCTAATTTTCCATATCAATTTGTGGTAGATCAATGCTCATTTATTACCTTCATAATAAAGGCGTTTGATATATTCCTCTAAGGACTCCTCCTCCATTTGTTTAACTAACATAAGGCCCATCGGAGTGCTCATTATCATCTTGTGAACACGAAACCTTCCCAAAAACATATATCCAAGTTGCGTGAAACTTCGTATGGAACCTTATGGTAAAGAAAAATATCAATCCTTTGCACTCCCTCTCAAAGTTGTGGAAAAGGTTTTACATTTTGCTGCTTCCGTGGCACCTAAAACATTCATGTAATCAATGTATAGCATCAAATGTGCCAGCGGGTCCCTTTTCCCCTCAAAAACTTCCTTTGGGACCCTAAACTTCGGTGGTAAGCCTACAGTCGCACTTTCTTAGGCCAAAGGGTTATTGGAATAGAAAATCCAATCCATATCCTACACTGGATGTAATGCCTGAACATCCCAACGTAAAGTATCCACTTTTTACTGCCAAGGTCTTGCATGCACACCATAACCCTTCTCCTGCAAGGGTACAATGTTATTGTGGTGGTCCGGTTTCATTTTCCCTATCACTCATTCATTTTACCTAAACTGTTCCTAATGGAAGAGTTGTTGTCACTCATACCTCATTTTTTGTTGTAGCATTTAACTGCTCCTAATGAAAGAGTTGCTTAAACTTTTATCTGGTCCTACAAATTCGTAAGTTGTTGAGAGGTCTCTTGATCAGAAGGGTTGGTGGTTTCTTGATCGAAGGGAAAATTTAGGTTGAAAGTTTAGTGGGCATCCTACTGGCTTGAGTTACCCAGATTCTCCGGTCAGTTAGCAAACCAACCAGTGAAAAAATCAAACTCTCGCAGGTGGTCTTCAGTCTCGTCTCTCAAATTCTTATGTGGAGATGGTTGGGCCGAGAATCTCTCTTTCGGGTGAGCCATGTCAACTTTTGCTCTTTTTTTCTGATGGCCAGAAGTATGTCCACACTCACCGCACCAATTGTTGAGTGTTTGTTTTTTTGTTCCCTTCTCAGAGTGGCTCATCTACATATATATATATATAAGGCATGGTCTGCTGATGTAACGTGCTAGGGATGACTAAGCGCCATGCGTGGTGACACATTATCCCTCCTAGGGGTTGCATGTGTCCCAGATACTCCTAGAGGATATGGGCGAGCAGGGTAAGACCGTGCAAGTGTCGAGCACACATAACGGGCGAGCTCTTGAGGAGCTAGCCAGGTTGGTAACAAGCAAGGCCCTAGCTAGCTAGACTGTACCTCGCCAACTAGGATAAGTGACGAGCACACGTGTCAGGCAAGCAAGGTTTACGCAGCATGTTTTATATTAGTTGTATAACATCTTCAAATTTTCCTATATATGCCTCAGATTGTGGATTGATTGTTCCTAATGGGAGCTATGTTATTATTTCAAGCTACTATGTCCAGTGCAGTTATGAATTTGGATGCTGACATTCATAAGGTCGGATGGGTTTGACATAAGATTTTAATACATACAAGGGGATTTCTTTCCTCTTCTTATTTCCACCATACAGTTAAAGCTGAACCAGCAACAATGACTCTTTATTATTTACAGAAACATTTAGTAATGTAATATTTGCAATTTTTGCAACTAAGAGAAAAGGTCATTATAGCTTTCATATGGGCCCTTTTCCAATTTTATTTTACAGCAGACCATCTTCTCCCTTCCCATTTTTCTTCCATTTCTTCTCGCTCCACTAATCTTCATAACAAAATAATTATTAAATCTTTTTAATTAAATTTGAAAAAATAAATATCATAACGGTTAAATTATTTTCAAGTATCATAAAACTCAAAAACATGTGTCTACATGCCTATGACAAATTACAAAATATTTTTAGTACTCCAAGTGTTAACAAATATATCTAAACTTATAGTTTTTAGGCTAAGTCTCGAGATCCAATAATGTAAGTCTAGTCAATGTTCTATTTAGAGAGATTAGATCTTAAGACTCGCCATGCAAATCTTGAGACCTGGCAGCCATGTCTCACAACTTAAGCTTGCAAGTCTCGAGACTAGTAAAGTCAATAGCCAAAGTTCCATTTTAAGGAGCATATTCTTGAGACTTGTTCATCAAGGATCGAGACTTGCACAAAAAGTCTTGAGATCATCTTATGTGTCTCGAGACTTAGTTTTTTTCTCACAATTATTTTTAACTAAATCTCAAGACTTAACCATGTAGAAGGCATTTAATGCACAAAAATAAGCTTACAAAGTTTATTGTGCAAAAATCCAAATCTTTCATTATTATACTCATTTTTTTGTACAGATATTAGTAAGTTTATTTGTTATTCTTTCTTTTTAATATTTAATTGTATTTGTGAAAGTTAAAAATTGTAAATTTACTTTTGAGAGGTCTTTTATTCTCTCTCAATTTGTGAGAAATTACTTAAACATTCGAAACTAGAAGATAATGTATTCTAAAAGTTATGCCTTCTTCTTAAGGAAAATCCTTAGTAGGAAAATCCTTAGTTATGATAAGATAAGCTAGTGGAAGTGCACAATTGAAGTCGAAACAATATAAATTCTTGGTATTTTTGTTTTGAGCCTTCATTTTTAAAAAATTTTAAACACTAATTCACCCTTGTTGGGATAATTTGAATAATTATCAACATCAAGCATGGGATGGTAAATACAATTTATCCATTAAATGGTACAAATGCAACCGTATCTATTCACAACATTTACATTTCACACCCACATGACTTGAATAACCATGCATCACTACAGTTCAGATAGACCATTTTTCTTTTTGGTCAATAACTCTCTTTCTCTGCTATGGAACAGTTTAATTCATTCATAGTACCCTCATTACAACTTTGCCAGTTGTGTGAATGCCCATTGCAGCAAGTTTCACTATAGTACGGCTCTTATATAACCTGTCCAAGTCACAGAAAAACTGATTAACAAAAGTTTAATTCATTAGATTAGAAACTAAATACGGACATGGTTAAAGCCTAGCACACCGTGTTGAAATTCTCGACTCTAAATCTAGTGGCACCTAAGAAGATCTGTCAGGTACCAATCTTCCATAACCTAAATATATGCAACTTTGCAGTAAAAAGAAAAGATTTCTAAGCTATTGATGGTTTGGTAGTAAAGGCAAACTTAGAGATCCCAGTTCTATGCTGTAGTATAATAGGTGATAATTTTGTTCAAACAGTACTTCAATAAATTGCGTGAATTTTACTCGCAAGATAACTAATCAAATGTTTCTGCAAGGAGTTTACATGGTTTATATATAAAAGGCATAGTTGTTTCAACAAATAACAATACTTGCTAAGGTATAAAAAATAGTAAAGATGTGTAGGTGTGAGGAGCCATTTATATCTTTCACCTGCTACAAATCAAAGCAGGTGCCATAAATTATAAGAACTGATTTAATCATCCATGCAAAATGTATATTGGACTTTGATCTTCCTAAAAGAGGATCTATAAGCATTGCTACTAGGATCAAGGTTCAACGATGTACACAAAGTTTATACAAGCCTATCCTCTCAAAAAAATAAGGACAAGCATGCCATTCTTTTTTAAGTTGAGGGCATGGAATGCGATTTACAAGTACACAAAACAAAGAAGGAACAGCAGAACGTACCCAGCCAATGTAAGTCCCCAAGTTGACAACACATAGAACATCTTTCCAGCATGCCAAATGTTCAAAACCTTCTCCAATTTGCTGACACCTTCTAATGCTTTCAGCATAGCTGCTTATAAATCTCATCATAGTAAGTAAATGCTACATGATACTCAATTGGTTAGAAGAATAGGGCAAGAGGCATGCTAATTAGTGACAAACTCAATGGAAATCAATGCTATCTGCTGAAATTCATCAGCAAGTTTCAAAATGTCAGGCAACATACTCGTAAAACAAAAAACAACTTTTCAAGTGTCAAAACACTAAGGTTACCAAACATGTAAAGTGGAAGACACATCTGGAAATTGAACACATAATTACAGTATGAAGCAAACTTACTTTTCTGCAGTTCTTCTGGGGTCAAAGTCTGCAATATCAGGATCACAAAACAAACATAAGAACACGGTAAATATAGTAAATTACGAATGGAGAAAAGCCAAACAAGTATCTAAAAACCTGAGCTTTAGGGTTCGACAAAAGGCATTTTGCCATAAAGTTAGCAACACCATCCACAACATGCTCTTCGCTAACAACAATGTAATTCTCATCATCAATTCCACTCCACTCTTCAACATTGCTTGGAACCATTTCATCAGTTACCCATACCCACCAACTTGGTTCTTTTTGGTCAACGTTAATCAGAACTTCAGCTGAATGTATATCATCTCCTAATTAAGAAAAAAACAGATTACCTGATCAATCAATGCATACATTCCTAATATAAAAGGAGAAATTTACCCCACCAGATGAGGTCATAATTTATAAGTCCAATTATGAATTCCTAAACATTGACAGGAGCAAATAGTTTATATAAAAATGATGAGAAAAGTAGCATTACTCTGCCATAATTTATTCTATTAAACAATTACAATTAAATGAAGAGATTTAGTATATAAGAACCTGTAGCTTCCTTGAATGGAAACTCAATTTTAATATTGGATTCATTAAGAGATTTGAGTCGGGTCAAAAAGTCTCTAGAATCTACGGTAGTTACCAACCGAGCATAGAGCTGCAATTAATTTCAGAAATTAGAACGAAAAAAAAAATTAACACACACAGAAAAAAAAAACCCTAAAAGATTGAAATTTACATACGTTAAGAGGACAATCGTTTAACAGAACAGGAGATTCAGATAAATTATTGAGAAGTTTGAGGTTCTGTTCCAGTTGATTCCTTAAACGCCGATTTTCGGATTTTAGGGTTTCCAATTCTTTTTGAAGCTCGGAATTGTGAAGATTGTGGGGAGCATCATGGTGATGGTGGAGGTGGTGGCTACATTCCAAGGCGGTCCATGCGACGTCGGCGACTTCGAGGACGGTGTTGGCAACTTCCACAGCTTCATGGCCGCCCATTGATGAAGGTAAAAAATGGAACTTTTCTTCGGGGACTTGAGATATGGGGGGGAGAGGGGTTGGATGTTGTCGTTTTCACGTTTACGTGTCCTAAATTGCCGTTTCTGCTAAGACCGTCAACCAGTTTCGTTTAAAGCGTTGTTACTTGCTTTGACTCTCTCAGACACAACACCCAATACATTTCACTTTTGCTTCTCATTTTTCATTCTTCTATAATTGAATTTGTTTCGTTTTTTTACTTGAAAATAGTAAAATTTTTATTATTTATTAGTTAAAAAGTCTTCTCTCCTTCTCAATTTTGAAATTTAATAAATTAATTTTTTTAAATTAAAATAATTTAATCCTTATAAGTTTTGAAAGTAAGTAATTAAGGATAATTAATCACTGAAATTAATGTATTTCATTAATTATATATAATTTTAATTGATATGATAACAAATTTAGCCCTCGATATTTATATATTTTGTTAATTTAGTCTTAATTCTAAAAAAATCAATAAATTTAGCCTTAACGTTTAATATTGTAAGCTAATTTTTTTAAAACATGACCAAATTGATAGAATGTATAAATTGTGAGATTTAAATTTGTTATTATACTACTCAAATTTATGTAAAATTGACGGAAAAACATTAACGTTGTGATTAGTTTTCTTTAATTGTTCGCTTTCAAAATTTATGGGATTAAATTACTCTATTTTTTTTTGACAAAAACCAATTTGCTCAATATTAAAATTGAGAGGACGTACACAGAGATCTTTTTACCTATTTATTATTGTGTGTTTTTAAAAGTTTTTTATTATTATTTAAACCTTTCTACATTATATTGAGATGGGAAGAAAGACAGGTAGGTCATGATGTAGTAACAATAGAGTATTCTATTGAAGCTGAGTTTGTTGTAATATGGAAATTAATTTACATGACAATAGAAGCATTCCTTGTTTAAAAGATGTTGGTTTTTATCATGTTAGTTAAATTAAGAATTTTACTTTCGTTCCATCTTTCATGGGATAAAGCAACAATAATACTAAAAGATGTAGCATTACTGACAAATTTTCTAATAGCCAGGTGTCCAATAACGAGAAATTTTGAGTTTAATTAATGCAGGTCTTTGTTGCAACGTTTGGAATAAGTACTCAATATGCTTTTGATTAGAAAGGGTTTTGAGTTAAGTTAGACTAACTGAAAAGGTGATTCATGCATCTCCCACAAGAGGCGAAGCCAGAAAATTTTTTTAGGGGGGCCGGATAAAATTTTAATTTTTTATAGTTTATATCTTTATAATTTGTAAAGGATTAAATTGAATTTTTCTAATTTTAGGGGGGCCAAAGTGTAATTTTACCTTTACTAATTTAAAATTTTTAAAAAATTCTAAGGGCTAAAATAGCAATTTTACATTTTAGGGGGGCCGGGGCCCATGCCACCCCCCTAGCTACGCCCCTGTCTCCCACAGAATGTCACACCATAAGTATTCAACATAATGCTAGAGCTTGTGTACTTTGATTGATTGAAGGTGTCCTAATGCTAGGAAAGTTTGGCTACTTAGTACATACAATGTTACTCCAGCCTTAATAGAAGTACTCCCCGTAGCATTAACATTCATCAGATCAGTGATGGTAGTGGAATTACTGGCTGCAATTCCAGCTAAAGTATCCACAGCCTTCACCACATAGGATAGATAAATGGCAGGCAGTCCATTATCAGTCCCATTATAACAAGTACAGGGCAAAGGAAACGACAAGGTTCTTCCCCATAGCAAGAACAGAAGGATCAGAAATGGAGTTAGCCTCCCTAATCTCATCAGCTGACACCAAACCAGCATAAATCGAGTCAGCAATGGATGAAGGCGTGTCCTGTGGGCGATAAACTTTTCTTGTAGAGTTTCGGATAAGCTTTGTTTGTGAGCCACAGAAAAAAAAAATCAAGCTGAAAGCCGTGACATATAAAAACCAACATGAAATATACTACGTAAATAAAAATAAAATAAAATCCTGGAAAAGCAGAAAAAAGAGAATGGCCTCCTCAGTCTGGTGCCTCTACATTTCACCATGTTTGAAAAAGAAAGGTGTACCAGACGAGCACTGCTATTGCTACGTACACTCTTTTGTGTATACTTTTTTATTTTTGGTTACCCCATTGATTTCATGATAATATGTTGACCAGGAGGAGGAGGATTACTACATTTTCCCCTAAATAGTAATACCAAGAGAGTGCAGCACCTGCAAATGCAACTGCAAAATCAAGAATTAATGAAGGAAGACGATGGCCATGCAACTTCAACAAGAAGAAGACAATTTATACTTCACGCGCCTCTTATTGCTTTTTCTTTTCCCCAATTAATTATGTCTACTGCTACTGCAGTCGCAGAGATTGGTAACTCTGTTCATTATATTACTTGTTTCTTTTTTCAATTTTAATTTGTTCTCAGTTTTGATCTTATCTTGTTTCTCTCTCTTTCAGATGTGCCACAAGATTTCCGAGTTTATACTGATGAAGTGAATAAGTTCAAGATTTTTATTCCGCAAGGTCAGTGACTCTTTCCTATATCCATTTCAATGTTTGTAAAATGAAATGATTACTTGTTGCTGTTGTAGATTGGCAAGTGGGAGCTGGTGAATCCAATAATTTCAAGTCCATTACTGCTTTCTATCCAGAAGAAGAAGCCAACTCAAATGGTAATGAATGCTAATCTCGCTCACATGCACTCATTTCCTATATCCATTTCTAGGTTTGCGATTGCATATGCAACAAACTAAAATTGATTGCTTCAGTTAGCGTTGCCATCACGGGGCTTGGTCCCGATTTTACTCGAATGGAATCCTTCGGTAAAGTTGATGCTTTTGCAGACACTCTGGTACGGTTTTTCTTTTCTTCTTGTTTTAGTTATGGAGCTTTTGCTTAACCATGCATTGTTAACTGCCTTTTTCCGTTAGGTTAGTGGACTGGACAGAAGTTGGCAAAGGCCCCCTGGTGTGGCTGCAAAACTCATTGACTGCAAAGCATCTAATGGTATATATATATATATATTACTATTATTATTGCTAGACCGTCCTCTTCCTCCACCATGAAAGCATACTTATTCCATGCCAATGAAGTTTAGTAGGATGATGATAAGAAAAAGAAAACTTATTTTAAAAAAGAGAAATTATAAAAGATCATTTTATGTGAAGAAAAAAAATAGGGGGTGAAATTTCAGAGATCAAATTTTTAACTACACTTGGTTTCTCTACTTGATTAATTAACTTGTTTTGTTTATCCGTTTATCAGGCTTCTATTATATTGAGTATACACTGCAAAATCCAGGAGAAAGTAGAAGACATTTGTTTTCAGCTATTGGAATGGCATCCAATGGTTGGTATAACAGACTATATACTGTCACTGGACAGGTGAGCTTGCATCAAATATAACACATACATACATACATACGATTCAGTTGCTTCCATACCTTCGCTGATCATTTGTTCCTATATACACATGTATGTACGTGTGTTTATATGTGTCATTTTCCGCATGCAGTTTGTGGAAGAAGAAGCAGAGAAATATGGTTCAAGAATTGAGAAGGTTGGTAGCTTTAATCAAACTATATAGAATGCTACAAGTTTTTGAATCTTCAGTATCTGGTGCATGGTTAACCCAAAACTAACCTCAGTTGGTGCAGCAACATGATGATTATTGTTGTTTTTACCATAATATAATAATATAAAATTGATGATCTCGTGCCTTAAATTCGTCTTTCAGGCAGTATCATCCTTCAGATTTATTTGACGCAACTCTTGCTGGAAACCAAGCCACTCTTTATTTATTTCTACAGAGAGATCCTCTAAAAGTCGGAATATATCAGCCATTTATGTGTCATATTTTGAGAGAGAGAGCTTACATGATCAGGCATTATCACCGTATGAGATTTGATCAATTAGTACTTTTCTTACCGTACGAGATTTGATAAATTTTTGGTTAAACCAAAAGAACTTCTTTTCGGTGAGAAATCACATCAATTCAATCCTAAGAACACGTTATCAAACCAAATACTACCCTAAAACATCAACACCGATTGCATATTTTTGATTTGATACTTAAACTTGGTTTTAATGTTTAATTTGATACTTAGTTTGACTTGACTTCAATGTTTTTTAACTAAAGTACACATGTCAAAAATTTATTGGGTCACATGATATCGTTTGGTTCGGAAACCAAATTGAAACTTGAAATCAATCTCAAGTACCAAATTAGGAAGGAAAAAAAAAAACTCAAATATCAAATTAAGTCTCGAAGTCAAACACGGATACCAAATTTACCTAGTGGAATTTTACGCTTTGCTTTGATAGAGTAGAAAAAAAATTGAAAAGATGAAAAATTGGAAGGGTGAAAAATAAAAAGATAGAAAATAAAAACTTTTTTCCATATTTGATAAAAAAAGAGTATACACGTTGGATTTGAAACCAGATATTTAGCACCTACTGTCCAGTTTGTTTTTAATTAAAAGCTTTAAAAGATCAATCCTATGTCTTAAAAACTTCTGCAACCAATATATTTGATATTACATCTTTAAGCAACATCCTCTGGTGAACCAGTAAGACCAGACCCGATAGGTTCAAAACTAGCTATTCTCTTAAGCTGTTCCCCAATAGTATTGTAGCAATAACAAAGACTAGACCTAGCAAAAATTTAATGAACAGAAAAGAAGGCTACTCCCCATTAATTGCACTGAATGAGTAGAAATCAAGTAAATTAACTTACTAGTGCAATTTGAAAGCTCACGGCACATACTGTAATGCAATCATGGCCAAAGTTACATACAATACACAACTGGGACAGGTCAAAAAGTAAGAAACCTTCGAAACAAGGAGAAGCAAACTTACAAGGAGAAGGGTGGGATTAATTTGATAAGCAAAAAAATCATAAGTGCAGTAGGAACAGCAGCAACTGAATTCACCAAAGTCGAAGCATCAGATGTACTTCCGATAGGGGCACCTGCTGGGGCAAGTCCAGGAAGTGACCCAGTAGATGGCACTTTCTTAGGCACAGTTGTTGTGGAACCACCATTTGACTGGGGTGCAGGTGCTGGGGCGAAAGCCGAATCCCGTGTTACATGAGTAGGTGGGGCTAGAAGGGGAGGAAATTGCTGCGGTCCTGCATTATTTAATGGGAATTTAAAATCAGTCAAGAAGCATTCTATGACCATCTGGAAATATTTGTGAAATCAAAACATGAAACTGCTCATTTTCAGCTCCTCAAGGTTTGAAGCCATAAGTGTTGTCATAGAAGCTGAAACTTTCATTTCTTTTAAAAAAGCACCAGCAATGAAGGTAACAAACTGATGAATAAATAAATCATTATTTGTATTTGTAGATGCTAGACAAAAAAAATCTGATAATCAACACCAGATAAGAACTTCACATTGCATTAGATTGGGGGGAAGTTCAAATCTGTGAGTCACCCTAAAACTAAACAATTTCTTGTCTTGGTGCGTTTTGGAATCACAAGATTTTACAAAGCCATACCTGGACATCGGGGTTGAAGAGATGATGACAACCTGCAGAACACAGACAAGGTTTAACACAGATGATTTCTCGAACCGTCAATAAAAGCAAGTAAAAGCTGTAGTATACCAAGTGATAATGGTTCCTTTAGCATAACCACCATAAGCACAAGAAGTAACATTGCATCCAGCACTACTTTGTTGCACTGTAACATTCCCCAGCTTAAGATTGCTGCTTTTACATTGCATGCTTGAACAAGAAACAGCCAACGAAGACGGCATACAGTACAGACTGTACAATACAATCAGTACTGTTAGATTTAGGGAAAAAGAATAATCACAAGCAGTAAAGTCAATCATACAACTAATAAGCTAAGAAAAAGCTCAATTACTTGCGACTCCCGGGCCCACAACTGCACTGGACACAGTGGCTGGCAGTAATAGCATAGCTCCCATTAGGAACAATCAATCCATAATCTGAGGCATATCTCGGAAAATTTGAAGCACAAGCTGCAAGAACCCAAACAAACAACACTTAACTTCCATTGCCCTTAGGAAACAGACATAAACAAAGCAAAAGCATAAAAATATACTACTCAATTCCACCAACTTGAACTCATCAATGCAAAAACTATAAAACTACAAAAAGGTTATATATAGCAATACCATTTGCAGCAATTATATAAAAGCCTAATCCTAGTATCCTAGGCTACTATGTACGCAAGATAAAAACATAGAGGAAGAAGGCACTAGCTTAAAATGATTAGAGCATTGCAGAATTCACCAAAACAAGGCAATGGAAAAGTACCTGATAAAGGAACAGCTAGAATATCACCGGCCTTAATAGAAGTACTCCCCATAGCATTAACATTCATCAAATCAGTGATGGTAGTGGAATAACTGGCTGCAATTCCAGCTAAAGTATCCACAGCCTTCACCACATAGGATAGATAAATGGCGGGCAGACCATTATCAGTCCCATTAAAACAAGTACAGGGCAAAGGAACGACAAGGTTCTCCCCCACATCAAGAACAGAAGGATCAGAAATGGAATTAGCCTCCTTAATCTGATCAGCTGACACCAAACCAGCATAAATCGAGTCAGCAATGGATGAAAGTGTGTCCTGTGGGCGAGTTTTGTACTTAGTGGAAACGGATTTTCGAATTCCATCAACGCAGGAACAGAGGATAGGTATCTTGAGGAAGAGGTTGGAAGGAAGGATGTGGTTTTCGACGTCAGGATAAGAGATATCGATGGCGTTAGATGTTAGGATGGAAATGGGGTCAACCTGGAAGAGGGAAGCAACCTCCGCCACTTTCAAATCAGTGTAGAGAGTGTATCCCAGCAAGGCGTTGCAGGAATCGGAGTTTGAACAGGGTTCGATGGTTGATTTTGAAGTTACCAAAGCTACATTGGAGAAAATCATGAAGCATAGGGCAACATAGGAGGAGAAAAAAGTGGGATTTCGGTTAGGCATTGTAAGGTTGCTGGATTCGAGGGGCTTCTTTGCTTGTTCCTCTTCGGTTAAGAGCAGGGTAAAACAGAGTGGTGGAAGAATGTAAAAGAACCGAGTGAGCTTTGCTTTGCTACTCAAAATCACAAGATGGGGTTCTTTCCTTCAGTATGAAACGAGAATTTCGAACAAATAAAAGAAGTTATTGATCCAATCTAATGATGGAATGGGGTGGAGTTGAAGGTTGCTAGGGTTTGTTCAGCTGGGTTTTAAGTTTTACCCTCCACTCTCAACAAAAACAGCACCACTCTTTAAACTTGATAAAAAGAAAAGAGTTACAGTCAACAATGTAGCAACTTGAAGGTAAGTTTCAGTGTTTGGGTTTGGGTTTGGGTTTCTTTGGCGTAAAATGGCTGACAGCAAAGACGAAGTAGAGAGAGAGTGTGTGCGCGTGGAGATGAAGCGGACAAATTTGGAATGAAGTGAACACACACAACACAAGTCAGATTCTCGATCTTGGAATCTTCAAACTTTATTACCTTTTTTACCATTAAAGACTAATTTGTCCCTATCCTTTTTTTTTAATTTTAAAATTACTTTACAATGATATTTTACTTTTTAGGGTAAACTATAAAAATGATTATTAAATTATTGCTTTTGTTTTATTTTGGTCATTGAACTATTAATTTTTTTAATTTAGTCACTAAACTTTTCTAAATCAAATATTTTGGTCACTCAAAGCAAATTTGGACTTTTTTTATTGGTCTAAATAATAAAGTATTTAGCCCTCCAATATTTACACATTATATTAATTTGATCCTAAATATAAAATATTCAACAATTTTAGCCCTTAATGTTTACAAAATTTGTCATTTTAGTTTGAATTCTAAGAAATAATAAATTTAGCCCTCAAGATTTATAAAATTTGTCAATTTAGTTTTAATTCTAAAATATTCAATAAATTAAATTTTGGTCCTTTACAAATTCTTAATCCAGAAATATTAGCTTTAGGTTTCAAAATTTTATAATATTATCCTACTCCTATATAAAAGTTTTAACATCGTCTTTCGGATAGACAATTTTTATACACCCCATTTACCAACCCAACACAAGGAAAAGGGAAAAAAAGGAATGAAAAAAACACCATATACTAATGAAATTTAAAGGGTTACGATAGATGAAGCAAAATTGATTACAAATATCTGATAGAGGCTACAACAGCCAACCAGCCAACTTATACTAAGAACATCACCAAACAACAAAATTCAATACCCAAAATAGAAAAAAAAAAAGTGTGAGCTCAAGTTGCCATCTTCAGCTTCAAACAGACCATAAAATTATGGGAAATGGATTGTTTAGTTATAGATAAAGTTATGTGAATTTTTTAGAATTCAAATTAAAATGACAAATTTTGTAAACATTGAGGGCTAAATTTGTTGAATGTTTTATATTTAAGATCAAATTGATATAATGTATAAACATTGGAGGGCTAAATTTGTTATTAGATAATAAAAAAGCCAAAATCAGCTTTGAGTGACCAAAATATTTGATTTCGAAAGTTTAGTGACTAAATCGAAAAAGTAATAGTTCAATGACCAAAATAGAGGAATTGCAATAGTTTAGTGACCATTTTATAGTTTACCTTACTTTTATAGTATTACAGTTATTTTCTAATGATATGTGTAAAATATATAATCCAAACATTCTGTAAAAATGAAAAACAATTCGATTAACTCAACATAAGTGGATATCGAGGTCCTAATGACTACTTTTTAAAATTTCTTTTAAGAATATTGAATGACTACTTTTTAAAATTTCTTTTAAGGATCTTGTACTTTGCAGTTACAAAAATGAAGTTGACATGATGGAACAAAACTTGATTATTACAAGTGTCAAATTCATTAATACTTTTTAATGGTAGAGTTGACACTGATAGGCATTAATTTTAGGTATAGTTAAATTGATCGATCACATTCTCATATCCTATAGATCCAGTGGTTTCATTAGGAAAAAAATGTAAAAAAAGAACCATTCAAAATGCAACTCTCTTAAAATCTTCTCTTTCATAGTCCTATTACAAACATTCCAATAGGCATAAAGGTTCAATAACTTATTAAGTGCACATTTTTCATAATACATAAGCTAATGGTATGGTAGATAATGTTATCTTATTGTTGTTTTCACAGTTATTAAATAGATTTCTCATATGATCTAAAGAAGAAATATTTTTTGTGTATGGCTGTCATTGTAGTAAGTTAGTATTAATGTTGTTGGTATCATTATTACTATGAAACGTTGAATTTGTTACAAATCTTATGGTATTATTATTCCATTTGTTGAATATGTTCTATGTATGGTACAATGAAATTATATTATTGTATATGAGTGTCATTGTAGTAAGTTAGCGATAAGGTTGCTAGAATCATTGTTATTAAGATTTGTTCAAATTGTTAGAATTTTTTTATAATATTTGACATGTATTATTTGGTAGGTTCAAGATAGCGGATCGATTCTTGGCACAATTTTTTTTTAATGGAGACATGTATTCAACTAATGATGAAGTCATATTCTAATCAGATAGACATTCAACATGACTTTTGATACTTCCTTGGACAGCATAAACATAAGGATTTTTAGGAAAATGCATGCTAAAGTATTAAGTACATATCCATCATGAAGTATAGATTTCCAAAGTCCAGTAGAAGAGAGAATAAATACATTGAGATGGATCTTAATGATAATGAAGATGTTGAGACAATAGCGTCTAGGCATCGGGAAAGCGAGGATGTTGATGTGGAGTTGTTAATGGAGGTTGAAGATATGCTCAATATTGGGTATGGGGTATCAAATTACATGGTCGATTTGACTATCCCAGTGCCTACATATCGATCGAATATTTCATCGTGTTTAAGAAACCCTAGATCCATCAATAACTGAAATATATTAGTAATTCCCATTAACTGAAGATTACTTCATTGTTACTACATTTGGCATAGCAATTCACTTTACTCTTTAATCCAATTATTTATTTTCTTTAGTTTTTTAATTAATCATGCTTAATAAAAATTATTCTTATTAATTGTCTTAGATAGTTTTAAATCAACAACTTGTAGGTTCAATCATCAAAATACTTCTTTCAATAAAAACATTTCATTGTAATTTATTACTTGACTACGATCTCGTATACTTACGGATACGTGAGAAAGTAGTAGTAATGAGTTTTGAGATTTAAAAATTATTTATTATATTTTTGTTACTATTTTTAATTACCACTTTTCACACCAACGAGCAAATTTGACTCTACCAAACTTTTCTAAGCCATTTTGCTTAGAAACTAATGCAAGTTCATATGAATTTGGTGCAGTCTTATCCCAAGAAAGAAAATTTGTGGCTTACCTAAGCAAGGCTTTAGCAACTAGACACACTAGCTTGTCTATTTATAAGAATGAGTACTTAGCCATAAGCATGGCATGCACTAAATGGAGGCATTATTTAAAAGGTATTATCTTTGTGATATAAATGTATAATAAGACATTGAAATATCTGTTGGAGATAAACATACCACTACTATTTAGAAGAGAAAGAAGGCTGATAAAATTAGTATATTACAATGATTATACCATTCAATATAGAAAATGATAAAGTAATGTTGTAGATGCTTTATCCAAATAATATAAAGAAGCTAGGGTTTGCTAAGTTATGATTTCTATATCAATCATTCTTATGTGGGTACATGATATTGAGGGATAGTTTTTCATTGTTGTTACGTTTAAAAAGTGCTTTTGAGAAGTACTTCAGAAAAGTGTGGTTTGTTAATTTAAAGTATTCTCTATTGCTGTTAAAAAGTGTTGTGGGAAGTGTAACACCCCAAACTCGACCGAGTAAGTTCGACCCGAATTTGGTGTGCCACATTATCTACTGGAGTGACTCTCTATTAACTCCTAACCTAACCTCCAACATACCACGAATTCACAACATGGAAGTTGCGCTAAGTTTCACACATTGCAGCGGAATGTCATAACATCATGCATATAATATAAAACATGCGAGCTTATAAAACAATTAGAGGAAATGTTTGCATATCAATTTACAACATATTAAGGGTTCACAAACATTAATCAATCATAAGTTCGCATAGCAACATTCATCGTGATTTCACACAATCAACCTATGTTTGCATATAGTAATATAGGTTCACATGCTAACATTCATTATAGGTTCGCTAAATAAACAAACTTCTCAACAAAAAGGAACTGTACATGAATGGGTTATCATACTATAACAGAGTTCGCATAAATACATATATGGGTTCGCTAAGTAGTAAAGCTATCGCTAACAAGGGGTACGCATGTAATTTTTTGGAGTCGCAAACATACAAGGGCCGTGGAAAACAATACTTAGCAATAAATCTGACTTACAATTTTTTATAAAAGTTAAGGTAATACAACGTAACACTCATGCATGGAAAACATTAGCTTTATTCATAATAAAAAGATAATTAAATAACAAATGCTTTACTTTAGGGTTTGCAGAATGAAAATAATCTTAAAATTTCAAGGAAAATTATTTCAATAACAGAATTAAATTATAATAAGTCTAATATCACATAAATAAAATCTCATCGCTTATTTTCCTAGGTTCACTAATATCTATTCAGGTATGAGTCTCTCCAAGTCATCTACCTCGCCACTGCCATCCGCGACTTACTTACCTGCGAAGTAAGAGAGGAGTGGGTGAGTTCATTGCGAACTCGGTGAATAATCAGGAACCAGTAGAGTATGCTTACAACATAGAGTTTAAAACGGAAAGAGGACTTAGTCTAAAAATTGTGTTGCGCGTTGGGTTTGCGATGAAGGTGAGAGACCCAATTTGCAAATCTTTCTTGTCAAAAAACATATAAGTTTGAAAACAGTTCCGCGTATACTTACTGAAAATCATACTTAAAAACTTAGCTTGTACTTTTTTGAAAATAGATCTTAGAATAGCATGAAACATGCTCACATACTTGTCTTATCAGAATGGCTGAGGAACATAAAACATGTTCTCGCCCACACTTATCTTATCAGAATTTGTTGGATATGCGGATCTCCTTATAACGCATAAGAATGACTCAATGAGTCATTAACATGTCCCATAAGTGTAGCCTAAAGCTAAACACTCTCCTGTACACCAACATGTCCCATTGAATGGAGCATAACTCAACATTCTCTTATATCTCCACATGTCTCAGGGCCTTAACACTCAAAATCACAGAAAACTTATGGTGAGTACTCACAATCCTTTGGTATACCAATATATCCAACATAAGGGCTCACAAATGAGCACACACAGAAACCTATCACATAGAGCTCGCAAAAACATAGCTTATAAAACTGTACTTTTAAAACATGCTTGAAAACATAGTCTCGCATAGGAGCACGAGTAACACATATCTTTAAAACATGGCTTAAAACATATCTTGAAAACAAAGTACCAGAACTTAAAACTAGAGCTTTGTAGGAAAACTTACTCTTGAAACTTAGTTTTAAAAACAAAGTTTTTTTAATAACATGACAGTTCGCACACAAGCTACGAACCCTTGAGCATTCATACTGAAATATGATAAGTTAGCACACTTATGACAATTCTTAACCACTCACTGAAAAAGCTTGAGAATTTACACAAGTTTTGCTTTGCCTTTATCTTTATTGGTAGATGGCCCGACTGGTTCGCAACATATATAAACATACAGATTACTTAAATAGACAAAACTTACAGAATTCACACATGCAAGTGAACCTAGCTTTCTGGACAATCAACCTTAACAGGATAGAGGCTTACATTGGTTGCTACAAACTTGATTCAAAATATTGATGAGAGAATTCTCATGGAATAAGGGTATTGGAAATCTTAAGATACCGTACTTGACTTAGGAAATGTGTTACTTACACGAAAAGTATTACTAGTGTAACACCCTCTAACTCTTATTCGTCGTCGGAACAGAGTTGCGGAGCATTACCGGACTTTTCAGATCAAATACGGACATTATATAATCATCTAGCATACATATCATAATTTAATCATATTGTCCCTTTTATGAGCCCTCAAGGCCCAAAATATGTGTTAGAAACAAATCGGGACTAAATCAGACATTTAGAAAATTTTTCGCGAAATTTCAAAATTTTTCCTAGAAACAGGGCACACACGCCCGTGTGGACCTGGAACACGCCAATGTGGCCATAGGACACTGTAACACTCTTAACCCGTAACCGTCGACAGAATAGGGTTAAAGGTATTACCGGACCAAACGGAAACTTTTACGGTCATCTCATATCATATTCAGACAAATCACATTAAAGTGTCCCTTAAATAAGTCTACGAGACCTTAAACATGCTTAAGAATAGGGCCGGGACTAAACCGAGCACATACGAAAATTCTCGAAAATTTAAAAAAAATTTCCAAGTTACAGAGGTCACACGCCCGTGTGAGCAGGCCGTGTGCCTCCCACGGCCTCAGACATGCCCATGGGTCTAAGCCGTGTCAAAACAGGGCATACATACTGACTTGTCCACACGGCCGTGGACACGCCCGTGTGCCTCACCCCGTGGTCGAGCTCGACTTACACCACCACGGCCGATCCTGCGCGTGTGTCTTGCCCGTGGTCGAGCCTGACTTGTTTCAAAATGGAACCACAAGGGACACGGTCGAGCCACACGCCTGTGTGCTCAACCGTGTGGGCAAATATAGGCCATTTGCAAGGCCAAAATGCCACCCACACTTTGAGTCATCCTTACAAGCACATACAAGCATATTTTTAAACACAATTGGCAACCAATACACACCAGATGATCATCATATCATCCCATTCAATCTCATTATTAAGCATACCTAATTATATTCCATTTAACTCAATATAATCACAAACATTTCAAAGTACATTCTATCACATACTTACCATATATAACATGCTATTTTTGCATCCATGGACTTACCATTTCTATGACCATTTCATAACCATGAAATCATACCAAAACCAAACATCATATAGCATGACTCTTCATTCATTTCACAACCATTTAACTAGCCAAATCACATGGCTATACACATATTTCAAACATAACTCAAAGTAACTAGCCTATACATGTCATACTAGTATATACATTTTCAAAAGGGTACCAAAATAAGATTGAGTAATGTGATGACGATCCTCGACGGTTCCCCGAGCCTTCTGTAGCTTTGACGATCTATAAAATAGAGCAAACACACACAGAGTAAGCTTTCAAAAGCTTAGTAAGCCATATACAAATAAACTAACATAAAATGCACATAAACACCTTGATACAAAGTCATTAATATCTCTCATTAACAATTTCATAATATATTCTTTGGCTCATTTGTCTAGCCATATTTTACTAACATTTCATATCTCAAAGTATCACTTATGCTCATGGCATATTCAAAAATATATCACATATTATCTCATCAAATCCATACATATATACATTTTGGTAAGTTCATATAAACACTTACATTTCATACACACATTGTGTACTTTTCAAACGTACCTAAATCGTTTATACCTTTCACAAAGACATTCATATCTCGGACTTGCCCGTTGAACCGTTCGGAATCTAATAGGATACTCGGAATGCTCAGAATAGTCGTACAATGCCAACGTCCCAGACGTGGTCTTACATGTAACCAGATATCGATGCCACTGTCCCAGACAGGGTCTTACACGAATCAATACGATGCCAATGTCCCAGACATGGTCTTACACGTAAATCTCATATCGATGCCAACATACCAGACGTGGTCTTACACAAAATCTCGAATCAATGCCAACGTCCCAGACGTGGTCTTACATGATCTCACCTATCGGAAACCTATGTCATGACATATGTAATCCTATCTATTCCTAGGTTCGTACAGGACTTTTTCGGATGTTAACACCATGTCGGTACTATCTCGGATTTCATGTATCCATCATCTCATATACATTCATCATCATAATTTTTCATATAAACTTGCATATATCAATGTAAATACATTTATTTGTATATCGACTTACCTTGGATTCGGATAGACAGAAACGAACTCGGCTACTCAATTACTTTCAATTTCCCGCGATCTAAGTCCGTTTTCTTCGATTCTTGATCTATACATATTCAAATTTAACTCATTTATTCACTAGTTCATTCATTTAAATCCAAAAACACATATTTAGGGCAATTTACAAATTAGCCCTTATATTTTCACATTTTGACAATTTAGTCCTTATTTCACGAAATCACAAAATACACAAAATTTCAATACACCCATGCTTAGCCGAATTCTCATGTAGTCCATAAAAGTCCATACATTTCATTTATTTCACAATTTAGTCCCTCAAAATATTATTTTCTCAATTAAGTACAAATTACTCAAATTCATCAAACACATATATTTCATTTTTCACCATCAAACATCACAAAACTCATGTGTTCATCAATGGCACATTTCAAAATATTCATCAATTCACAAAATTGAAGCATGGGTTTTGAAGAACACAAAGCAACGATTATAAAAACGTAGAAATTATCAAAAACCGAACAAAAACTAACCTTGAATCAGACTAAATGTTGGCCGAATATGAAAGAGCTTGAAACCTTGTTTTTCTTTCTTATTTTCGGTCAAGAAGATGAACACCATAGCTATTTTCAAGCTTTTGTTTTATTAAACTATAACTTAATTATTCATTTCCCATTTCACCCATTTATTTATCATATAAGACAAATAATCAATAAGGTTATTATGTCATTTAATCATCCACTAACCTTAGTATTGGATTAATTGCCTCATAAGGCCTCCACATTTAAAAGCCACAACAAATAGGCACTTTTATAACTATCATGCTAATTTTACATTTAATGCAATTTAATCCTTTTTTCAAATTAAGCACACAAACAGACAAATCTTCATACGAGACTTTCACACATGCTTAATTACTTACTGCAGGCATAGAAAATAATATTAAAATATTTTTCTAACTCAGATTTGTGGTCCCGAAACTACTATTTCGACTAGGGTCTAAACCGGACTGTTACAGACACACCCATGTCTCAGACTGTGTCCTACCTCGTGTAGCTCTCTGACTTAGGTCACACGGCCAGCCACACACCCGTGTGCTAGGCCATGTGGTCAATTTCTTTTTCGAAAATTAGGTATAGGTTTCACACGGCCAAGGCGTATGCTCGTGTGCTTGACCGTGTGTCATACACGGCTGAGACACACGCCCATGTCTCTGCCTGTGTGGACAACAATAGGCCATTTTAATTCCACTTTTCTCACCCAATCTTGGTATCAACCTAGACAAAATCATTTACATACTTACATAACACAACAAGTCCTTCAATTCAAACAAATACCAAGTCTTATTCTAACATATCATCACATATACTCTAGTATTCAAACTTATCAAATTGACCTAATTCATATATATGCATACTTTTATTAACTATTATCATACCTATAAGATTATCATCATTCAACTATACCAAACACTCACATCTAACCTGATATAGCCTCTTATATGCACATCAAAACATAATCATAACAAGCCATTCCTATGGCTAGATATAACAAAACATTAATAAGCCAACATTGGCCAAATTAACTTATACATGCCATTATAACCAGAATCAAATCATCAAAATTACCGATATAACCAATGGATAGTGTGATATAGCTCCGATAAGCTTCCAACCTGTTCGAGCTTCTGATAATCTGTAAGGTAAATAAAAACAAGTACGTAAGCAATGAATGCTTAGTAAGCTCGTATAATCTTTAATCATATTAATTCATCTCAAATATAAAAGTTTACATATAAAAAATATTCCAATATTGTTACCGTGATACTCATGAACTTTACTCATTAATTCAAAAAGTGAACTAATCCATAATATCACACATATACTTATTACCCCCAATCTTAGTAGAATTTTGTATAACTTTAACTCTTCCACACTTATTTCATATGCATGTCATACAAGTCATATGCATATCATTCAGCCACGGTCACAAATTAGTGCATTTAACCAAAATGTTATTCTAATTGAACACATAATAAATTGTTCCATAAGAAATTGCATAATTTAAACCTTACCATTCTTTCATGAGCACTAACTTAATTTCACTTAAATACTTGCCATTTCAATACATCAAATAAATAAACAAATTACTATTCAGCCAATAGCTTGGCACTTACCTAAACATCAAGCAACAACAATAGTAAGCGTACTTGCACATCTTACATATAAATTTAATATTGATAAATTTATTTTCTCGACACGTCAACATATACATGCTTTCCTTGTATCAACATATCAAAGATAATCACATATTTACATGTCATTTTTTAATATATTAAGTAAATATCACTTCCAATACACGTTTCAATATATTAATTAAATATTGTTTCCAAGTATTTCAGGTATATACAGGTAATAACCATAAATCTTTCAATATTAATTCATATATTTTTATAGATCACTCATAGCACATTCAATTCTCATTTATTTACTATATCAAAAGGCTTTTCACAATTAATACACAGTTCATATGTTTTATTTCCATTTCACATTTGGTATTATCAATTTCCATTCATAATATCATTTCATTTAATTTCCCCTATTAACACGACTCGGACTCTGACGAATACACTGATCCAACCAAAACACACCAGTTTGGCACCCAGTGCCTCATCGGATAATTCGAAGTAATAAATTGACACCCAATGTCTCATCGGCCATACCGAAGTAAATTGGTACCCAGTACCTCATCGAATTTATCCGAAGTAACAATTTGACATCCAGTGTCATCGACTCGAAGTCGAAGTATCCCTAAACTCTTCCAATCCTATGGCATGCCAACTATATCCGACTTAGCCCGATACATTTAATAGGGTTTAAAATCACTTTTCAATTTCAACCAATATTCATTTCAATTCAACAATCACAGATCATCAAGAATTCAATTCAATATATCATAATATCAAATACTCACCTCATTCCACTTACCATACACATTAAATAATAATTACAACAATTAATATTTCATGTACCATCATTTTTTATGAATTTCGTGTATATTTATTTTGGTAACAATTCATAGTCATGAATATACATAATTATCAGACAAGTTTCATATACATGAATTTTCCATGTCGCTAACCAAGTCTTTCCAAATCAGAGAACGACTTACGGATATGAGTACATCGTTTTCTTTATGCCATAACCCAGTTATGGTATTACATTTAAACTTTTCCATGGTCCAACCATGGTTTTATCGGTCAATTCATCCTTTGCCACAAACGATGGTACTCAATTTCTGCGTTCCATTTAAACCGAACATTCACTTTAAATTCATTGTACAATAATATTCCATATTTTTACCAAATAGTATAAATAAATACATAATACCATACATCAATTCAATATAATTATCAAAGTTCAACCATACGAACTTACCTAGGGTAAACTGTGGAAGTTGTAGTAATTCAGGGACTATTCGGCTAAATTCTCTTTTTCACGTTTGTCTTCGGATTCTTAATCTATAATATAAAATTATTCACTCATTAGCATATAATTCAATTCTAATTCCCTTTACAATTTACGCCCTTCAATTTTCAAAATTACACATTTACCCCAACTTTTACAATTTTTACAATTTAGTCCCTAATCAATTAACACATCAATTAAACTAATTTCTCTCAATTAACACTTTATCTAATTATTTTAGGCTACTATACAACCTTTTATATTCATAATTTCAACACCAAACCCCAATTCTTAACTTTTCACAATTAGGTCCTAAAATCAAATTCTATTGAAATTACTTGATAAAATCATCATATAATAAAATAAAAGCTTCAAATCCATGTTAATTCATCATAAACTTCCAACACTCATCCATGGTAACTTTCAAAATTACCCATAAAATAAAAAAACTAGTGAATTATATAGTTGGACCTAATTGTAAAAGTCTTAAAAACACAAAAAATTCAAGAAATGAGCAAGAATTGACTCACATGAAGTGAAAATATGAAAAACCAGCTTCTTAGGGACCTCCTATGGCGTTTTTCTGAAGTTCTTGAAGAGAATTTGTCTAGAATTCTCTTGTAAATTCAATTTCTAAGCTTAATTTTACAAAATTTCCAATTTTACCCCTTGTTCACACTAATTTTTGTTATTTCTTGGACACACATGCCGTCCAGCCTTATAATAAGTGTATAATTGTCTATTTGGTCCTCCCTTAATTACCTCTTAAGCTATTTAATCATTTTAACAAGTTTTGCACCTTTTTCAATTCAGTTCTTTTTAATTATTTGACTATTAAAACGTTAAAATTTCCTAACGAAACTTTAATACTAACTCAATGACACTCCGTAAATATTTATAAAAATATTTACGGCTCGGTTTATGAAATCGAGGTCTCAATACCTCGTTTTTTATACTAATTAACCTAATAATTCGTTTAAATCACAAAATTCACTAATTCAATAATATTTCTAAAATCACACTTGACTCATAAATAATAATTTTTAAAATTTTTAAACTTAATCGTTGGATTTAGTGGTCTCGCGACACCATAGAAAATTGGACTGTTACAATTAGATACACCATATCTTTATTTCCTAATTTGAGTCTGACTTTGAATTTGATTGGTTAACCCCCAGTTCACAACTTGACTGGTAAACCCCCATTTCGCAACTTAACTAGCGAACACTAGCTCGTCAAACAGACAAGCGAACACTACTTCTGATGAACCCCCTTACCACATCTTTTGGCATATACTTCTTATTGATCCTTACTAAAACTCTTTACTAAACTCTTTTGGCGAACTTTTTACTGATCATTCTGAAGGGCATCAGTTTGCCAAAACACTGGTGAACTCCTTGTTGGTATTCATTTGGTGAACTTCTAGTTCGCTGAAGCACTGGAAAACACCTTGTTCGTCGAAACACTGACGAATCTTCACTTGCGAGGCCAAAACTTCCAGACCCGATCTCGGGATGTTACAGGAAATTAAAATGTCTATTTTAAACATTATGTTGGAAAGTAAAATATAAGTTAGCTTAAATGGTATTTAAATAATTTACTATACTTATACAACAGTTAATATAAATTATTTGTAAAGTTTAATTTAAAAATATAAACCATATTTGAGAAAATTAAGAATTTTTTTTATTAATTTACATGCTCATTGCTAACTGCTAGTTGTAAAATAAGTATTACAATCAATTAAACTTTTAATTGGTTGGGATGAAATAAATGAAGGTTTTTGATAATTTACATCCAAAAGCCAAAAGCTCTTTTTTCTCAGCTTGTAAGGTTGGGTTTAAAAGCTATTTTGAAATGCATTTTTTATTCCAAACTCGCATTGTTCTTCATTTCTTATGGAACCAAAAGTGCTTTAGGCTCCAAACACTAGTTTGAAATACAATGAGAGCTAGTTCTCTTTTGTTGTTGTGATTGAAATGTGTTTTTCAATAGTATTTTTTTAAAATGTTTTTGAAAGGTGCGATAGAAAAATGTTACGAAAAAGTATGTTTATTTATATTTAGTATTCTTAATTGTCATAAAAAATTGCGGGTGAAAGTTAAAATGTCTTTTTTAATCATGATAATAGAAAGTAAAAAAAAAATAGTTAAGTTATATGAGATTTAAATAATTTAATATAATGATAAATGAAATATAAATTTTAAGTAATTGATATAATTTATTTGTAAAATTGATGATATATAAAATATTTTTAAAAAAGGTAAATATAATAAATAAGATTTAAATAAGTTAATGTAATGATAAATGATATTTAAATATAATGATATATAAAATATAAACTGATCTAATTTTTTATATATTTTAAATAGTTAATATAAATAATGGTATTTTAATAATTTTCATTTCTAAACACAAAAGTGAAAAACACCTAAATATCAACTTTTATGTGGTGGAAAAGTACTTTTCCACTTCACTTTGATTGCAAAAATGTGTTCGTCATTACTTCTGTGGTGGAAAAGTATTTTTAACTAAAAAGTATTTTTTCACCACAATAGAGAACGCACTTGAAGAATAAGGCTTGATAAAAATCATAAGTACAAATCTGGAAGAAATTGATAAATTCAAATACCAAATTTATATTTAACTCGAAAAAAACATTCTTTGAGAGTTAGGAAAGGGTAAAAATGAAATTTACTTTATACTTTAAAAAGCCAATTGGTGGACCGAAGCTTTTAGCACCAGTCAAGAAATCTCTATCCAGTGCAGCACGTTTGTGTCATTGGTAGTGTTCCAAACAACCATCCAAATATCTATGATGTGGTGTGATTGAAAACCAAAGCAAAATTATACAAAAGATTCTAACGCACTGTGGGTGCGATTGGCGGCAATCTGTTTGTCTTCGGTGAGATTAAAAATAACAGTGACGGTAAGATTGATTACTGTAGCGATGAGATAGAATTCTGGAACAATGAGATTAAAAACAACGGTGATGGTGAGATTGATTACTGTAACAATGAGATAGGATACTATAACAGTGAAATTAAAAACAATGGTGAGATGTGTATTTGGATTTAAACGCGACTATAGCAGTGAGGTAAGAATAGAAAATAGCTGTTAAAGACATTAAATTAGAAATAATAAATTTTTTTTATCATTATTAGAAATGATATATAATAAAAGTTGTAAATTATTAAAATATATGAAATTGTAATTTTATTTAATAAAATAATAATATATAGAATAATATTTTTATAAATATTTTAATTAATTATTTTTACAATCATTTAAAATTATTTATTATATTAAATGGTAAATATACATTTATTTATTAAAAATAAATTAACAAAATTATTTAACTTATTCAAATAGTAGAATAAACAAAAAAAAAATGAAAATATATTAACATGGCATAATGAGTATGGATATAAAACAAATAGAGTAAGGGTGGGTTTGGATGGGCGGTGCGTTTACCTGCGGTTAGTGTAAAAATAGCGGTGGCGGTGAGATTAGATACTGTAGTGATACTGTAGCGCGAGACAAAAAGTAAGCTAAACGCACCGCACCGCACTCAATCGCCCATCCAAACCCACCCTAAGACTACAAAAGGAGAAAATAACATCAGTGTAGTTGTAAAATTTGCTCCAGTAGAAAAGTAAGGGGTAAATTAGATAAAAAGACCCTTTTTAAAAAAAATAATTAGAAGTTTAGGTCGTTTTTCTCATATCTAGAAAAATAGGTTAATTTTAGTGATTTCTAATATTACGAAATTAAATAATTATTTCAAATATCATTATCATTTTTATATGTAAAATATTTCTAATATTATTATTTTTTCGTCTACATCGTGGGTATGATAAATTTTAATATTATAAAATCAAAATTAATTTTTACTATATATATATAAATAAAGGAAATATTAATTAAAAATATTTTTAACATAATGATATATATAAAATATATATTTTTATTATATAATTACATAATAAATAGTTATTATTTAAAAAAGATGAATTAAAAAACTTAAAAACAATATATTTTTTAATTAAAAAACATTAATTACATTTTTTTAAAAAAAATTTAAAACAATATGAAATAATAAATACAAATGTGGGTAGGAGAAAAATCAAACCCAAAACTCAAGGACAAAATTACTAACATTTAACCATCTGACCAAAAGAATTAATGTGTCAAAAAAAAATGCTTCTGCAAGAAGCATTTTCTATTTATTTCTCTAAAATTGGTCTATTTTCCTAAATATGAGAAAAAAACAGTCTAAATAACGACTTTTTTTTATCTAATTTACCCGAAAGTAAGACCTCAAAGCGATGAAAATGAAGCCCATCATGCATCCGAACGATTGCGTAAATCCAAACGAAGCCTAAAATAGCTCCACCAAATGTGTAAGATGTAACTCTTAGCTTAAGTTTTTGGATAAAGTCAATTTACAATTGAGGGTTGAAAGAGTTATGAAACAGTGCTTTAAATAACTGTTTTTAAAATTTTTGATAATGTATATTATTACTGTTTATAAGTGTTTTTTGGGAGATAAAATGTCTATTTTAAATTCGGTATTGTAAAGTAGAAGATTTAATTAGAGATAAAAAAAATAATTTTATTTAAAAAGTATTTTTCGAAAAGTTAAAATTTTTTGACTTGATTTAAAATTCCAATTTAAAATTAAGATTTGATTTGAAAAACTATTAGTTTACCAACTTTTTTTGGTTTGAAATTATAATTTGGGTTGAAAAGTAGTTTTCAACCTCAATGATATACACATTCTTAAACTATGCTCTTTGTTTAAGTACCTAAACTATTTTTGGTTGAATCATGTACCTAAATTTTATTTCCGTAAAGATGTTGGTCCCTATTATTACATCCGTTAAAAAAAACATTGCAAGCAATAAGAAAATGACATTTTCATTAAAAAAAATGTAATTTACCTTAAATAAAAACACGTCGCTTCCTAATTAGTTGTAAGGCGAATGTAACAATAGGGACCATTGGTTACGAAAAAATAGTTTTCATATCTAACTAAACAAAATACATGATTTAAACTTATTCAACATAGGGGCTATGATCACGTTGTCATTCATTCTGATAGCTTGGAAGTTGTTAAAGGCATTCTCGGAAGTTCTTCTACTGTCTCAAATTCCGCTTTGATTAGGCGAATACATAATATTTTGTCTCAGGAAAATAAATGGTTTCTGCAGTATATTCTGAGGGAACAAAATCAGGTTGCGAATTGTTTAGCTAAACAAGCTTTAATCGAGAAAGCAAATCTGCAAGTTCTCGATGCCCCACCCGCGATGGTTCGTACTTTAATTGTTAGGGATAAGTTTTCAAGCAGGTCTTCCGATTAAGCATTAATCTTGTAATTTTTTAGCGTTATCTTTTATTACAAAAAAAAAATACATGATTTAAGATTCAATTAAGCCTATACGAGTGGTAAAAAAAGGGTAACCAGGCTATTAGTGTGGTTAGTGGAGTGGTTTATTTTGGGTATTGATCAAGCCACCTAAGATGATTCCTCTGTAATTACTTCCCAATTCCCTTTACGTGATCATTGAGGACGAGGACAAGCTACATGGGAAGGTAATGCCATGGTAGTTAACGGAGCTGGGCCAAAATTAACTAAGTCGACAACAAAGAATCAACTAATTAGAGTTCCTGGAAATAAGCTGAACGTTCAATCGAATCAAATCAAATTAGGTAAAAAAAATTTAAATTAATCGAATTGACGAGTCATATTTATCATCTTAACTCGATTTAAAATTTTTTCGAATCGAGTCGAGTGAAATGAAATTCGAGTCGAGTCGAATCAAGTGAAATTGTGAGTTAACTTAAAAAATTAAATATGTCAAATTAAAATATTGTTACAGTATAATTAAGAGCACATAAATTTGAAACCATATATATTTGAATTTTTTTTCAAAGAAGAATAATAAAAATATATATATTTTAGTTAGACAAACTTGAATCATTAATTAACTTATTTAGGTCCCAGAATTATTATTCTAGAAAATTTTTAATTTTTTAACTTTCTAGAATTTTTTTGAAAATTTTATATATATATTTTTTGTGATTTTTGTTGAGAGAGACCATTTTGCTTATTTTCACACTTGACAAGGACCAAAATGATATTTACAACAATATGTTATTTGAATTATTTGAACTATTTGAGTTATTCGAATTGTAAAATTCAACTCGATTCGAACTCAAAACTCGAATTACTTATTCGAGTTGACTCATTCAAGTTGACTCAAATAATTCAAATAACTTAATTCGATTAATTCAAAATTTAATTTTTTTTATTTTATTTTCTCGAATGGAATGGAATTGAATTTTGTTTCCCTACCTAGAATATGAGAAGTGCAAGGAATGAATGGGCAGATAGACTAGGGAAGGAGAAGGTACAATTGGTTAAACTTTCAAATGGTTACTAAGATAGGTGTTGCAGTATTTGGGGAAAAAAATACATGTTGCAATATTATTTGTGCTTGGGATTTAGGGTTATCTGACAGAGATTCAGCTCCTATAATATGTTATGTAAAGCTGATGTATGAAAAATATTTCATACATGAAATATCACTCAAGCCTATGTTTTTTTTTGTTCTAACTCTAAAATTTTATAGGATAAATTATAAAAATAATCATTTATGTTTGGTTAAATTTATATTTTAGTTATTGATATTTAACTTGTCATGATTTAATTATTAATATTATTGATTTATAACATTTTGATCGTCGAGATGTTATCCAACATTAAAAGCGTTATAGAAGAAGTCTAATGCGGCACAAATTGTTAAATGCTAATATGACTTCCGTGTCATGCCTACATAATCTAAACACTTTTTTTTTTAATTTAACCTTTTTCACTTTTTTTATATTGCTTTATTTCATTTTTATTTATTTTTCGTTTATTTTTCTTATTCATTTCTTTCTCCACAAAGCTCCCAAACACTAACCATTCCCCTCGGCTAAACTGGCCACCGCCATTACCACCCCAAACCATCTCACCATGGTTCATCTCTCACCATCACATTTTCCTTAGCTCTCTCTCGGACCATCAACAACCATCATCAACCTAAGCTACTCTCAACTGTTAGAACCATTCTACCACTTACAATCACCTCTTCCTTAAAAAAACTCCACTTAGACTCTAAGGGTGGGTTTGGATGGGCGGTGAGTTTACCTGCGGTTAGTGTAAAAATAGCAGTGGCGGTGAGATTAGATACTGTAGTGATACTGTAGTGTGAGACAAAAAGTAAGCTAAACGCACCGCACCGCACTCAATCGCCCATCCAAACCCACCCTAAATCTAAGCTCTCTCACCACCATCTTCACCATTTTAGCTCCCCCATCATACCTAACAGACCACCACCAAGCCCCACTTTAACCATTCTCACCACCACAGTAAATCCTTTTATAGAACCAATCCCATTACCAACCCCAAAACCAATTATTCGTAAAACCAATAAATACAATAAAATTAAAAAAAAATAAAAAATAAATAAAGGATAAGCCCCTTTGTTCAAACAATGACTTGCAAATCAATGAAAGGATCATAAAAAAAAGCAAAATAAAGTAAAAGGAAAAAGGAAAGAGGAGACTTATCTTGAATCTACCATGCATGGCACTTCGAGCATTTATCTTCCAATCCAAATGGTGGAAAGGACGAGCTCAATAAAAGGAGCAACATACTATATAAACAAGCCAATCTAATGGTCAACGACGACATGGTGATAGGAGATTATTTCGCTACGTTTATTTTAAATATAGAAAAATCCATGACGATTTGATGAAATGGAAGACATATTCAAAAAGATCATGAGAAAACGAGTTTAGAGGGTGAAGTTTGGGCTCCGTTGGCCACCGGTGATGACGACCCGACGCCGGAGTTGATGGATTTTGAGTTTGGAGTTTGGCCATTACAGAGACTAGGGAGCATTTAAGTTAGAGAGAAAATGGGAAGAAAAAAAATGGAAAAAGGGTAAAAACGAGAGACAAAAAAATTAATAAAGTGGTAGGGCTCACATGCATAAAAAAGAAAAATCTATTGTTTTAATATATATTAATTTAAGTGTTAAATGGAGATTACATGAAATCCACATCACCATTTAACTACATAATTTGTGTCATATTAGATTTTTGTAATATTTGTAATGTTGAGTAAAATTCTAATAATTAAAATGTTATAAATCGATAATGGCCAATTGTAACTAATTAACCATTAATGATTAAATTAACCATTAGTGATCAAAACATAAATTTAACCAAATATAAATAATTATTTTTATAATTGAACCAAATTTGTAACATATATTTGCGGTAGTGTATGCGCTATAATCGAATCGCTTATAAACCGGGACGAACTTGAATAAAAGAATACGAACAAAGGTGCCACAATCTGACCCGGCCACGAACAAAAGTATGGACCTTGGGCTGGGCTGGGCTGGCACTGGCGTAGTCAATAAATTCAATGCCGTCGGATCTCATCATCATCAGTCACCACCTAGACTCAGCGCGTCTTGTTCACGCGCTTCAGAAGGCGGGATTCTCCCCTCTTAAACCGTGGCATCCATTTCTCGTTTCTTCAATTCTCCCTCCCAAAAAGAAACCCTCAACATCCTTACTCCTCCATGCCACTACTGACCTTTTTTTTTTTTTTTTCCCTATCAAACCTCTTTGTAGCATTCCTCCCTAAATGGAAGAGTCCACATTGCAACTCATCTCTGGAATCGGCGCCAAACTCGGCCAACTCGCTCGCCCTAACAAAGATGTCCTCGTCAAATCTCTTCGTGTAAGCATAAGTTTCTTCTTCGTCTTCTTCTTCTTCTCTCTGGAAAAAGGAAAAGTAAATTTTCTCAAAAAAGTCGCTAGGACTGTGTAATACCACTGATTATGGAGTGTTTACAGCGAATGGTTAGGTGCTTATATTCTTATAGTTGATTAAATTGTTACTTACGAACATGGATTTACTTCGAAATTTGAATGAGTAAAATGTCGAATATGTCTTAATATTCTATCGAATATATATTGTGTATTTGGCTCTATAGTTCAGTGTTTTAGATCATGCTTTATTTAGTTAAATTTACTAATTATTTTTTTCCTCTAAAATTTCGTAATTAAGTATTTTCCTGTGAGCTTCTTTGATAGAATTCATTTTTTTTGAGGAAAAAAAAAACTTCTGTGTGATCTTCCATGTGGCTGAAAATTCTCTTCACAGCAAGTTGTGAGCGCATTGTCACAAATAGAGCAGCCGTCTGTGGTAGAAGTTGCTGCAAAGGCACAAGTGTTGCGAAAACTAGAGGCAGCCACGAAGCCATTGAGGAATTCTATTGTTAAGCACGGTCTACCTAACCATACTGATAAAGATGTTAGACTTTTGGTGGCCATCTGTGTCAGTGAGTTTTTTCGGATCCTGGCACCTCAACCACCCTTTGCAGATAAACATCTTAGGGTAACATTTTTTTCTTTTTGGTATTGTTGTACACCATTGTCATTTCGCTCCTTTTTATCACTCAAGAGTCCAAACTCTTTCATTTCAGGACATTTTTAAACTCATTATCAGTATTTTCTCGGAGCTTGCTGATACTACAAGTGCATTCTTCTCAAGGAGGGTTAAAATATTGGAGACTGTTGCTCAATGTAAATGTTGTGTGATAATGCTGGATATTGGTTGCAATGATTTGATTCTTGAAATGTTTAAGACTTTCTTCTCTGTTGTGAGGTCAGATTCTTTTCTCTCTTTACTTCCTGTATATATATGGTAATTAATTATCTTTTCTTTTTAATTAAACAAATTGTAAGATATTGTGTCTTGAATGAACTTAATCCTTTTTGTATGATCTCTTTTCATGCAAGATTAACCTACAAGGAGTATTTATTTTTCAATCTATCTTGTTGTATTTGCCTCTGAATTGGAGCTTACTTTAACTAGAGTTAAGAAAGTGTTACAGTTTTTCTTACCAATCATTTAATTCACGATAAACATACTTGAAAAAAGTTCTCATTGCCTCTAAAGTAAACTGTTAACTTTTTTATGTTCTACTTGCCAGTCAGATTTTGGTAACTTATTTCTGACATTAGAGCCTCCATTATTTATTGTAGCTTTGAATTTTTCATCAACAATTGTACCTTAAATTAACTTAGTCCCTTCTGTATGATCTTTTTCATACAAGATTAACCTACAAGGCCCATATATTTTTTAATCTGTCATGTTTTAGGTGTCTCTGAATTGAGACTAACTTTTTGTTAAAGTTGAGAATATGTTACTGTTTTTCCTACTAATCTTTTAAGTCATGATAAATATGCTTGATAAAAGTTACTGTTCTACTTGCCTCCCAAGTTGACTTGTTAACGTTTTCATGTACTACTCACCATGCAGATTTTATTAACTTATTTGAGAGCCTCCATTAAATTTATTATAACATTGAATTTTACATGTTTATCTCTCCTAGTTGAATGTTAGTGAAATGTTTTACCTCTGAAATTCTTTTATTTTTAATGCAATCATTGTCTACTGTGGAGCATTTATTGCCTCTGCACGTGAGCCTTTTCTTTCGACCCCTTTGTTTATTGCTTCACTACTCTTACTGTTTTGACTTTCCATTTTGTATATGCCGTGATAGTAAAATGTCATTTTTCTTTATTCACAGAGATCACCATCAACAGAGTTTAATCAATGATTTCTTGTCTATAATGACTCATATCCTAAATGAGGAAGTATCCCACCAGGTTATGGATGTAATTTTGGGAAATCTCATACAGGAGAGTAAGGTGAGTGCTGGCAGACTTTTATTTTTTGGTTCAAGCGAGACTGTATTTAACTCGTGTACCAGAACTTTGAGCCAAAAAGGGGTTTATGCATTGTTGGAGGAGGAAATATGAACTGATATTGATTTAATTTGTCAATATATATGATATGCATTAGATATTTCCCAGATGCCTTCTCATTTAAGTAGGAGTTGTGTCATTTGTTGGCACGGGAATGTGTGAAAATATCCTTTGAATGTATTTGTTGGTGGCAGAGGTCAGAAACCTCTTATTTACATTGTTAGGTCAGACACTGTAATCTCTCATCAGATGTCATGAAGTTTGACTGTTGCTTATGCTCGCCAGGTTGGGATTTTAATTTCGTTTGAGATTTTGATGATTCAAGGTATCCTTAGGATTGAGCTACTGTTTTTGTAAAATGACATCACCTTTTCATTGTGTCTATGATTATGCATAGAATTTATTTGCAACTGATGGTGCATTCTGATACTGGTTGCTCTTATTCTGATTGTAGTACATTTTCAAGTTCAAAGTATTGCATATATACTACTTAAGAAGAATAGTGTGATTATTTATTTTGCAATTCAAATAGAGCTGAAATTTTTTGTTTATCAGTGTTTACTTCAGTAGCATGGTTGTGGACCATTTTCCATATATCATACTAATACCATATTGTAGATTATCGGCAGCTCGTGGTAGATGAGATTTTTCCATTTATGTGTGTAAAAGTGAAAATTTTGAATATTTGTTTACATTAATGTCTGTTATGTAGGACGCAACTTCCGCAGCTTCTCAGCTTGCTGCCTCTGTTATCCAAAGTTGTGCAGAAAAGCTTCAGCCATTTGTTTGTGGGTTTTTGACATCTTGCTCCTTGGATAGAGATTCTGTAGGTAGCGAGCTCAGAGAATTCTACCATGAAATTGTGTTAAAAATCTTTCAGTGTGCTCCTGAGATGCTTAATGCTATCATCCCTAGTTTGACCCAAGAATTAATGGTACATCATCCTCATAATGATCTGGCTCTATTTGTTATTCATATTGCTTAAATTGTTTGGATTTAGTATTATGATCTCTTGTTAATTGTTTCCCTACAAAATGTTTCTTATGCTCTAATCTATTTAACTTCGAAAATTATTTCTAATTATTGTTGAAATAACATTGTCTATCTACAGACTGATCAAGTTGATGTGCGAATAAAAGCTGTTAATTTAATTGGAAAACTTCTATTACGTCCCGAATACCGTGTTGCACAAAGATACCATGCTCTTTATTTAGAATTTTTGAAAAGATTTGCTGATAAATCTTCAGAAGTTAGAGTTACTGCTCTACAATGTGCTAAAGCTTGTTGCTTGGCCAATCCCTCAGGGATAGAATCTCTTGAACTTCTCCGTAAGCAATTCCATAATTAGTTACCTTGGTCATTGTGCATGTCTTTTTTTTCATAGCCTTCAAATCTGATACTTATTTTCTATCTCTGACTTGCGACCTCAACAGCTGCCATTAAAGATAGACTGCTGGACTTTGATGATAAAGTGAGAATGCAGGCAGTGATTGTTGCCTGTGATATTGCTAGGTCTAACCTTAAATATACTTCACATGAATTCGTATCTGAGTTTACAGAGAGACTTAGGGATAAGAAGGTAAGCTTGTTTTAGGATATTGGTGTGATTAGTATGTTCCTAAAGCTGTGTATCACTCATTTTCCATTCTTGTGCAGATTTCTGTTAGAAAGAAAACCTTGCAGAAAGTGATGGAAGTATATCGAGATTATTGTAACAAGTGTGCAGAAGGGCACATCACAATATGTGATCGCTTTGAGCAGATTCCTTGCAAAGTGTTGATGCTTTGCTACGATAAAGATTGCAAAGAATTTAGGTAGGCATATTTGCACTTGGGCTAAAGAAATCAAAACTTGTCTCTCATAATGTGAAATTTGATGTTTAGGTCCCAAAACATCGAACTTGTTATTGCGGAGGATTTGTTTCCTATTCTCCTTCCTGTCGAAGAGAGGACAAGGCACTGGATCCACTTGTTTTCTCTTTTCAGCCCTTCGCATGTGAAGGCCCTCAGTGCTATTTTATCTCAGAAAAAAAGGTATTTATATTAAATTACTGCTTGAGTGAAGGTGGCATATGCTTTATTACCATCTCTTTATGCTTTCAGGTTGCAAACTGAAATGCGGAATTATTTGGTCCTACGACGGAAAGAGAAGGTAGGTTGCTTGCACTGCTTTCTGGAAAGTCGTAATGTTTCTTTGAGGGCTTTATGTATCAGCTCTCCTATGACTATTGCTTTCTAATTGAAAAAGGCCTATGTATTACTTGATATTTGCATTTATGTTGCAACCATTACCTATCCAAATATTTACTGTGGTGTGCATTATTATTGGTCGTGGCTTTGGCTTTCCGCCATTCATTTCTTTCCTTGAAATGCATGTAAACATTCCAGAGTCAAGATATATGCATGCATGCATGCAGAATACTTTCTTATTGATGTTATTTCGTTTCCCTTTCCATGACATCATTATAATTGGTATATATAATTAATGCATGTGTTTTATTTTTATTTTTTTTGGGGGTGTGTGTGTGTGTGTGACACATTTTTGTTCTTCCAAGTTGCTGTTTGCTTGGTTTGATTAATAGAGCTGATAAATTCTTATTGCAGGAGATTAATTCAGAGGATATGCAGAAGAAGTTGAGAAGCTCTTTTGTGAAAATGTCAGCTTCATTCCCAGATCCATCCAAAGCTGAAGAGTGCTTTGATAAGTTGAGTCAAATGAAGGACAACAAAATTTTCTCTTCACTGGGTCAGTTATTGGATGAAGTGACACTTAAAAGTGCCATGGCCATAAGAGTGCGTTGTTTTTCTTGTTCCTTGTAGTTTACTTAATAAAGACCCCAAAATCACATGTTTTCTTTGGTTACTTTTGCGTCTTTTTGCATGGTGTACTAAGGTTGTCAGGTTCGGTTTCCACATGTTTAGATGATTCTATAATACTACCTACATAAAGTAAGGGGATTGACAACACAGTAAATGATACTTAAGAGAAGAAGTATTTGCTTTAAAATGTCTTTTGCGTTAGGTTGGACTGCAAAAGGGCATGTGATATAGTAAGAAGCACCTGAATGACTATCGAAAAACAAAGATGTGAAAAATTTGAAGCTGGATTTCTCCACCCAATTTTCTGATTGTGGTAGAGCTTAGTTGGATTCTGTTTGGTATCTTTTCCTTTCTGTGTCGAGGTCTATTTTTGCAGTTGAAGAAACCCATGTTGATGCGTTGTATGACATTCTTAAAACAGAAATTGGCCCTTGTTTTGACCCATTCTTTTGTCATATATTGTTTTCAGTACTAGAATTTGAAAAAAAAAAAAAAAATGCTAATTAGGGTAGAAGTGTGGGATTTAAATGGATCAGTTCAAGTTTAATCATCAGAGTATTCTGAGTCATATGCTGTTGGGTGCTGCATGCATGTGATTACTTGTTTTGTGGTTAATAGGAAGGTTTGACTTGTTTTTGTTGATGAACATGTTGTCAAACTTGCTTAAACATTTAATGTTAAGTATAAAATGTTATATTCCCTTGTTTTCCTCTTTGTATTTCTGGTTCTTTAATTTTCTCTATAACTTGACCAAAATTTTACCTATCCTTTTCAGGATAAATTCCTTAAAGTGATAGGGAATAAACATCCACACTATGAGTTTTTGCAGTTGCTCTGCTCAAAATGCTTGTTTAATATATTTGACTCCGAGCATGTCAGTTGCATTCTCAATCTTATCTCCAGTGGTGGCTTGGAAAGCAATCATTTGGAAGCCTTTTCTATTGAGCTACTTCTGGTAAGAACAATTGCTTCTAATTGAACCTCGATGGTGTTCTTTTTTTTTCTTCATTTTAAAAGGGGAGCTGCACTCAGAAGTTTAGCATGCATCATCATGCTCAAGTAGAACTTTATTTTTTAATTGGAATATGTGACACTAGTAATGGTTACTTGTAGTTTTCTGTTTAAATTTATTTGCAGAAATAGTAATGATGTTGCTACAAGACTTTCTTGTCTTTCTTGTTTTGACTCTAGCTATCCACTTTGTTTCCTCTACATTTTATGATCATAAATTCACAATCAAAGATTTTCTATTCAGTAATAACATCAGTCAGTAAGTGAAACACTAGACTTTTTTCTAAACTTAATCTTGAAGGTACTTCTTAAGGAGAAATGTCAAAGAGTGAATTTTGGACAGAGAAGTAGTGCCATGATAGAAAATTAATTTTTGAATTGCTTTTTAGTATAGTGGTGTTTGGTAATTAAAAAAGCCTATGTCCTGCATGAACATGAATTTGATTGATTTTTTATAGATTTCAAATTTTCTTAAATTACATTTACGTGATACAGGTTATCATCAGCAATTTCCCTTCACTCATGAGGGGTTCAGAACTTGAGTTACGCCTGTTGTTTGAAGAGAAGTATCTGATTCATGATAAGATCATTCAAGTTTTAGTGAAAGCAGGACCTCATATCTCTGTTAAATTTAGGTACTTTCTACCTTTTTTTCAGAGCTTTGCACTTGATATTTGTGTTAGAACTCTGATAGAAAGATGTGTTTTGAATTTCACAACCTTAAATACAATCTGTAGTCTGAAATAGGGATTTAACATTCATCAACAATTTATTATTATTTAAATTCTCTAAACAGCAAGCTGATGTGAAACTAGTTTAGGAGGTTGCAAGTTTCTTGAGTTATTGTGCTGACATTCTAATCATCCTTAAAAATTTTTGTTGGGTTCTATGCAACATGTTTTCACTTTTTTCCTTATCTATGTCCTTCACATGCAGTGATTTTTACCCTGTTTTGAAGAAGATCTGTCTTGAGGGAACTCGCGCTCAGTCGAAATATGCTGTTTCCGCAATTGCTTCACTAATAGATGTATCTGAGCCTTACGTTTTCTCAGAATTATGTGAGGTGTGCTTATCTCAATTTTATTTATTTACTATATCCTTATAAATGGAAAAAGAGGATGTGTGCCTGGCACACCAGGTGAAGAAGATGTGAAAAAGGAAAACAAGAAATAGACACAACATCTTTATTTTAAATTTAGAAACTTGTAAACTCATACCAGTAACCTGAAAGATTAGGCCTCTAACTGCTTTTTGTTAATTGCTAATTTACTGAGCCGCATTAGTAAACATCAGTTAAATGGAAGTTGAATGTTGTTGTCTTTAGTGCATTTGGATGGAAAATATTAAAATTTTGAAGAACTTTGAAATGAAGACATTTTAAAATGCATCATTTCAAAATGCTAGCATTTGTAATTGTTCTGTTTGAATAAATATTGCTTAGAAGGAACTTTAGGCGATTGGAATTTCATGAGATAAAAAAATTGTAAATGAAAAATGATAATATAAAAAAATAAAAATTTGCAATGAGTATTGCTAGATTTGTAAAAATGGATAGATATTATTACAATATAAAAATAAAAAATATGTATTCGGGTTAAATGAAAAGATATGTCTTAGTTTTGCATTTTATAGTGGACCATGAGGCCTAAAGTGAGGAGATTTGGAGGAGATTTGAAAACCTCTCATGTTGGAACTGTCCCTAATCCCTTCTCGAAATTCGTCCTAAATTTTGAAAATCTTTTATTTATACCTAAACAAGTAAATTTATTTATTGACTTCTGGAAACCTTGATTGAAATGAAATCTCTTCTCCGAATACCCATCCAAATACACTTCAAATGTCAAAATGGGAGGTGGGATCATAAATTTTAATGTTTTGTTGTCTTTTAGTGGATAAAAAGTCCAAAGGGCAGCTAAAATTTATTTCAATTTTACATTCAATTACCGGTCACTCTCCCTTGGTTACTTTCATTTTCAATGTCATCTACCACCTTTTTATATGGTCATGAGAGTAAGTCAAGTTAGCAATATAGTTTAGGAGGTCTTCAATTAGGTTGGTATCTGTCCTTAACTAAAGCATTTGACAGAAGTGCCAACCTAGAATTGAAGCCTGATTGTAATTTTGGTCTGTAGTTGTACATAATTTGTATGCTTTTCAAGGCTGAAGAGGGTTGCCTGTGGTGATTAAAAAAAAAACCTGTGTATTGCAAATTTTTTTATAACAAAAGAGAAAAACGGCTATATTTTCAAAGCACTGACTGATGTGTTTCAGGGCCCTTTTGATGACCATGACAATATTTTATCTGTTCAAGTTCAGGAACTTGTGGATTCTCTACATCGTGGGCGGAATACTGCAACGGTTTTGCAGTCATTGGGCTGTATAGCCCAATATTCTGTTTCAACTTTTGAACATCACGATAAAGAAATCACGCAATATGTGTATAAAAAGATTTTTCAGGTATCTGATTTCTGCTTACTTTGTCTTCCTAGAATTTTGTGGCTGGAGCATCTAATTTGCTTTTGGTAGTTGTTATGTGCTGACTAATTTGAAATTTAATCTCTGAAGGCAAAGTCATTGGATGATCCTTCAGTCACTGAGGATAGCTCCGGTTGTACTACTTGCAAATTAAAGGTTAGTGTCAAGAGGGAGCTTTCCTATGTAAAGTCGTAATAATTATATATGTTGATTTCCGCTAGAGTGGAGTTTGATGTTTTAATAATAAAATTTATCTTTGAACTACTGCATTGGCATAAACTGATTTAATGCAAATTTGAGGGAGTATTCAATTAAATGGTGATCAAATGACTGAGAGCAACTTAGGTTCAGCTTGCAGACCAAACAATGTATTCTTATCATGTCTTATAATACAAGAAAATTATTACTGGGAGGAGTTGTGGGTGAGTTTTGTTAAGGCAATAATGGTGGTAGTGATTACTTTAGTTGTCTACTGTTTATTACAAGGGTTTTCCTCAATTTACAAATTATTAGCAAGTTGAGATCATTAAACAATTCATTCAGTTTTTTTAGTATTTCTCTGAAGCAGCAATGATGGATTCCAAAACATTATGTTAATCATACTTCTAATATTGCAAAGAGATAATTTTTTTTCCTGGGTATTGAAGGATATAATGCTACTGTAGCACTTTTCTCTAAATAGTGAATTAACTTTTTAAGTATGTTAAGTCCTTCAAATTCGTGTGGTTGGCATGGATAAAAAGCCCAATAGGGCTGTTAGGGATGAGTGCAAGTCTGGCATTCTAACTTTAACTTTTACCTAGCAGATTAGCTGATATGTCATTTTGTATATTGGTCAACGGCTGCTTTAAGTAAACTGCCACTTGTGCTAAACTGCTTTAACTCTTAAATTCTGAGTCACTGTGATCTTGAGATATGATGGTCTTGTGAAGAACATTTTTGATTGTTCCAATCCCGATTATTTCTAGAGAAAGCTGACATTTAGATATTTTTTTTTTCTTTTTTGAAAGAACCAAGAGACTGTAGAAATAAGCAACTTCTGATTCAATGGCTTATATTTTAAGCTTCAGGTGCTCTAATATAATTTTTTAGATTTTGAAAGGAAGCTACAACAATGATATTATGAACTTAGGAGATATTATTTCACTGGCTGGTCGGTCTTTATGGCTAATTTAGTTTGATGACAATCCTTTGCAGATTTATGGGCTTAAGATGCTTGTCAAGAGTTTTTTGCCCCATCGAGGGTCTCAGATCAGTAGACCAGTTAATTCATTGTTGGGCACTTTGTTGAAGATGCTCCAGAAAGAGGACGTGCTTGATGATATCATCTCATGGTGCGTTCTAAAAGATGTACATTGTCTATTGCCTTACCTCCACTTGGAATAATCTTTACTTCATCTCTTCATACTTCTTGACCCTCGTTGTTGGAAATAGATTATAACTCTTATGATTTGAAAGTCTACTTTAAATGTGAAGGTCACTGCAAGCAGTTTTCTGTCCTACTTAGTAATAATTTGTAATTAGAAAGTGAGAAAAGCAAATCTTCAGTGAGTAGTTTGGAGAGAATTAGGGAGAAAATTATTCTACCTTGATTAAAAGCAATCACTGCCCTTTTGGAATACCACTTATGGACTTACTGAGATGGAAAAGAAAAGGAGAGATAGGAAATGTATTTATGTTGTGGGAGGGAGTTTGGTCCTGCCAATTATGAGGTAGGGATAGAGTGACATTTTAAGTCTTTATGTGTGGTGGAGAGTAAGAGTAAGGAGTAATATTGTTTGAGTTAGATCCCATCTGACCACTTTTACATAGGACCAATTAGCCTAGCTTCAAAAATCTATGATTGTTCTATTAGAGTGTGATTTGGTTAATGAGCCTTAAATGGGACTTTTGCACTTGGCTTATTAGTGAATATAAAAGAACCCTTATATGATTTATATAACAAATAAGATTGTTCATAAACCCAAATTCGCTAGAACTTACCTACATTCAGTCTTGGCTTGTTGTCTAATTTGTTCATTTATTTGAATAGACTAATATAAATTAGCCTAAAGTAAGGTCTAACTGGTGTTGTAGCATTTACCATTGTTCCCACAAGGATTAGTACCTAAATCTTACTAAGTACTGGAATTCTAAAATAAAAATCAATTAACAAATAAAGTAAAGCAAATGTAGGATCACAACTTCACTTGAAACATCACTCAAAGTTTGTAATCCCTCGATCTTTCTCCTAATTAATGGAGAAGTCAATCTAGAGTTCTAATGTAATTTATATGTAATTTTGAGTTGCAATTAAACCTATACTCCTAACTTGCTAAATGTCTAGGGGAATTAACATTAGAATGAAGGGTTAGAAATGGATTGTAATTTTGATTGCATAAGGTTAAAAGGCATGTTTATTCTATCAACAAATCAATCATGAAATTAATTAAATGTCTTGATGCTATGTTTAATTTTTGTCTAATATTATTTTTTCCAAGCTTCAACTAGAATTCCCAAATCAGTCTGAAAGGATGACTAATCAATTTAGATTTATGAATATCAAATTAGACAAAGATCTCGAATTCATAAAGAAAAGAAATCAAGTATTACAAAAAAAGTTCAAGATCCATTGTAATTCTAGAAAACTAATTTAGTTCTTGAAGAATAAATAAAACTCAAAGCAAAAGAGTCCACTGTCATCAACAATACAAAAGAAATAAAAAAGAGAAAAGAGAAATAGAAGGTTGTCATGCTTGAATCACCAAATTGCTAATTCTCTTTAGATTCTTGCAACTTTGTTTGGCTTCTCCTTTTGAAACTAAACTTAACATGCTTAACTATTTCTAAAATAAACCTAAGAGGTCTTAAAAGTAAAAGGTTAAAGTCTTGTTAATGTAGGAATCACAAAACTTTTTTAAATTTGGAAACCTTGCTGAAAAAGACATCATTGGGCACTGTTGCCTTTGACACAAAAATTGTAGTGATGAGGTGTTGAAATGCTTAGATGCACGTGGGGCCCTACAATGCTTATTTTGGACATTGTCCTTATTAAATTTTTCTCGATTCCTTAGTTTTGCTCTTTTTATTGCAACTTTGTCTCTGAATGTTTAGGCTCCAACCACGTGAAATGTTAGACTCTTCTATCTTGTAAACTCAACATTTGATCTCCTTTGACTTGATTTTTGATCCTACTATAGAAGCGACATTTAGGTATTTGATAAAGTAAAATAGTAACAATTAGGGAAAGAAAATCTAAAGGAAATAAACTCGATTAAAAAATAATAAAATTAAACGTAAAAGTCTAGAGCCTAGCTCGTGTTTAGCTCAAAATGTGATTAAATAACTATTTCATAGAATTACTGAAGATTTTGGATAATGAAAATTTGATTATTTTGATTGAAGAAACTAGAGAAATACAACAACTTCACAGCTAATAATCTTTTAAGAATAGGAAACTATCTCTGAGATAAAGTAGGAAATAAACTAATGGATGGAAAGCTGGACATGAAAATTCATTTATGGTTGGATAGAAAATCAAGAAACAAAATGAAAAGTTGCTTTCACGTAAATTAGTTTTTGGGTAAATCATATTCTCAAATTTCAACACTCCTCTTCAAGCTAGGTATGTAGATGTTGCTCAAGCCAAGCTTGGAATTTATTTCCTCAAATGTTTTCTTGATAAGTGCTTTTGTTAGGGTATCTATAGCTCGCTTTCTTGTGGGAATGTACTCTAGCGATATATTTCTGTTTCAATTTTTTCTTTAATAAAATGCTTATCTATCTTGATGTGCTTGGTTCAATCATGATGTGCAAAGTTTTTTGCTATATTGAGAATCACATGATTGTCACAGCACACTTGTAGAGATAGTGGTTGAAACCCGTAGCTCAATTTACAATCCTTTGTAGCCAAATTCCTTCACAGATCTCGTGACTTAATGCTCAATTCCGCCATGGTGTTACTATGAGAAACAATTGCTTGCAATAACTAGGTATTGACCTTCAATCTTTAGTAGACCTTGCCTAATCAGCACCATTATAGTCCATATCTCTTAGTTTTTTGAGAATAGTCCACAACTAGTTGTTCTTTGTAAGTACTTCAGAATTCTATAAACTTCATCTATATTTTCTTCAGTTGAATTGTTCATGGACTGACTTAGTACCAGTTGGAAAACCTAAAAAACGGGGAAAGAACTCTTATGTTCTTCATTGATACTTGGCAGTATCTTCATATAAACTTCCTCTTCAAAAGCTTCGTTGAGAAAAGCATTTTTCACATCAAGTTGATAGAAGAGCCAGCCAAGATTTGCAGCAAGGGAGAGGGACACTCTACCATGTTTGGTTTTGTTATTGGAGCAAATGTCTTGATAATTGATCCCATACGATTGAGTAAATCCCTTTGCAGCTAATTTGGCTTTCAATCGATTTGTACTCCCATCTACATTTCTTCACAGTGAAGATTCTTTTACTTCTCGCTATCCTTCCAAGTAGATCTATTTTTCGGGTTCCTTTTCTTAAAAGCTTGTAGTTCTTTGAGGACAGTTGCCTTCTTTTTAGTGAATTCAAGTGCCTCATGTATTGTACTAAGTATCCGCACTTTGTCAAGATTGCTTACAAAGGCAAAGTGATTTGGTGACAACTTTGCCTATGAGACAAATTTGTGAATTGCATGTTCTGTACAAGCCCATTTCCCGTTCCTTAATGTTATTGTTCTATCCTTAGGAAAAGATAAAACAATGTTACCTGGTGATTCTTGAATCTAATCATTAGATTCATGGTTTGGGCCAAATATCTCTTGTTTGTACGAGGTTTTGGTCTTCTAGAATAGACACTAGAGTATGGTTTGGAATAGGCTCTTGAGTGAGGTAAATAATGTTCGGGTTTGGAATTGACTTAGATAAATTGATAAGACTTAGGTTCAAATTGGGCACTAGTATGGTTTGATGTCTACTCAAAAAATATACATTTGATTAACTTTATAACCAATTTGCTTTTATTTTGCGCATAGATGTGAACAAAGGCTGACCGCTTGAATTTTCTTATGGGTAGAGTACTCTAAAGGTGTATGTTCGGGAATAATTTCATAAAGGACATGAGAGGGCATTCTATTTATTTGATAGAAACAATGCATCAAAAACAGGGTTAGGAATAGTAATGATGTTTAGACTTACAATGGATTTTTTTGTGGGATGGTTATAGGCGCTTAAGGGAGACATAGTGAGGTAGTGGATAGAGTGGTCATTTAGTGCATGCTTCACTACCTTTTCTAACAGCAATAGGGAGGTAAACGTCGTTTGTTGGGTCAATATGTTTTTCAGCAATTTTTGTGTAAAAGTGGGTTAGATCTTATTGTGATTTCATTTCCAAAGCTTGAGTTGGATTCTTGAACTTGTGTAAGTTCTAGAACAATCTTTCTCCTTGAGTACACTTGAGAAAACTATGGAAGATTTTGAGTGACACTAGTTGGGAAGTGAGATGACATAGGTTAAGAAGCAAAATTAGGTGACTCAAAAGTGAGAGGTTTAAAGGACTTGAGTTCAACAACATGAGGATTAGGTGACTTAGAGGTGACAAGTTCAAAGGGCTCAATTTCAACGATACAAGAATTAGGTGATTCGGAAGTGATAGGTTTAGAGGGTTTGCATGTTCAACGAGGGATTGAAGTGGTTCAAAGGACTCACAAATATTATCTTCCATCATTGAAGTCTCCTTTGAAGATAGGACTTGGATAAAAAAAAGGTATTTTTTGCGTAGGTGACACCAACAGAGATGTAAAAAATTATCATTTATGTGGCATTAAGAATAGTTTCCCCAAAATCAGACTTACACACATTCTCTTGAAAGAGCGAGCATGGGATAGTGTTGAGTAAATGCTCATTTCTTCTCTCAGCTACCTCTCTTTGCCAAGGTATATTGACACGTGATGAATCATGTATAATGCTTTGTGATTTGAAGTATGGTGACAGAATTTGGTCGAAATAAGCTTTACATTTTCTGTCCTAAAGCTTTTTATTCCAACTCCAAAATGGTTTTGAATCATTGAGTGAAAATTAGGTATAATGAAGCTAACATCAAATTTTTGTTCAAGGAGGGAGAGCCATGTAACCCGAGTGGAAATATTACTATACTGACAGCAATGAAGGCTGAAACAGGACTGTAGTGCAGCAATGAAGGTTGAAATAGGAGGGAAAAAACAAAAAAAGAATCCAAAAAATTACCTAAAGCTTTGATACCATGTTAGAGAATATAAGGAGAAATTTTTTGAAATTCTTATTCATCTACCTTCACAATACATGGTACTATATAGGGTATTACAAATGGAAAAATAGGAATGTAAATCATAATCAAATAATATCCTAATCAAATCCCTCAATTTTAGGGATTTTGAACTAATCTTCCTAACCTATTTCCAGCTCTACACTTTGACATCTATATATAAATATATAGTGAGAGAGTGAGAGACAGAGCTACACAAAGGGAGGTAGCGCTCTTCCATTCTTTGTGTCCCCTTGCCCTTGATTATAACTTGAGACCTCCAAGATGGAGTCTTTTTAAGTTCTAAACATTGGGTGTCTGCTTTGATATATCTTCTAATATTTTTCTTTTCATTATTCTTTCCAAAAAGTTTAAGACATATGGATTTTGATTTAGTAAAAGAATGTTCCTGACATGTTTAACATTGTATATTAAAGCAATTATTTGACAAAGAGTCTTTGGCTGTGCTAATTTTTTACCAAGATTCAGAGGATTTTGCAATTACTGCTGTCAATGTAAGCATTAGTTTTCTTTTGAAATTAATCTGACTCCTCAATCACAGTGTATGAGATGTCTTTTCTTTGAAAGAGTAGCTTACATTTTAGAAATGAAGATACACCTGCAAAATTTTATGTGATTATTTCATTTCAGAGAATATTGGCAACCTTTACTCATTGCTTGAGCATTGGCTTTATGTTCTAATGCAGTGCAGGTGATAGGGATTATATAAGGTTGGCTGCTGCAAAATCTGTTCTCCAACTTTCTAGAATATGGGACCTACATATATCTCCAGATATTTTTCGCCTCACAATTTTGATGGGAAAGGTAAGTAGTTTGATCTAGCAATTTGAATTCTAAGCACTTCTTGCAAACTCCTATTGCTAACCATGTAAAACATGCCTTTTGATTTTAACTTTTTTTGCTTAATAATAAAAGATAAAAATATACTTTGTTTAAAGTGTGCCTTCATTTTTCATGTTTCTTCCTGCATACCTCAGCTTTCAGTTTTCCTGGAATTGTTAGTAATTGTTCATTTTAAGTTATATCCTTGTATTTCTGGTTAATTACTTTTATTCCTCTCCTATTCCAGGATGATTCTTCTTCTGTCAGGTTATCATTTCTTGATAAAACGTACAAGCTGTTGAAGGAACGAGTTATACCTATAAGATATGCTTCTGCTTTTACTCTGGCTACTGCTGATGGCTTCAAGGATCGACAGCATGTATGCATTTCTTTTTCTTAATATATCTTGCAAATATAATTTGTATTCTTTTATTTTTACTAATTCATACAAGCTGATTCGCTCTTCTAGTCATTCAAATACATGGTGGAGTTTATCAAGGAATACAATAGAGAAGCTCAAAAACGCCGAACATCCATGGTGCAGGGAGGGTCAATTGTGGACTACCCAGCGTATTTGGTGGTATTCTTGATCCATCTGCTTGCGCATGATGAAGGCTTCCCACCTGAGGGTTGTCAGGATGAAGCAATATATGCTCAATTTTGCAGGTAAAATGTTGTTCAGAAGTCAAGTTCTGAATTTTGGTTAACCTCAAACCGAACATGGGTGCATTTGCCAACATTGATGATGTTAATTTTTTTTTCCTTTTTGCAGTCCACTTCTTTTCTTCTTACACACATCAATCAGCTCTAATAACGTTGATGATGATATGGATATTGTTAACGTTGCTGCTTTCTATTTGTATTATATATTTCGTGCTATTAAGAGAGCAAAGGATGCCGTTGATGTTCAGAGAACACCTGTGAGATATTTTTTAATTTTATAGAAATCCTTTATGGGTGAATAGTGTTTTTTGTTTCAATGCAACAAGATGCTTTGTGAATAATAAGGCTATTTCTTACAATGCAGAGGTTGCACTTTCTAGCTGATGTTGGAATTTCTGGTCTAAATTCATTTTATCAGAAAGGCATCTCCTCTTTACCCAGACCAGAAAAGATTTTGCTTCCATCATCACTCTATAAAATAACTCCTATGCAAAATGAAGAGGCAAGTTCCCAATGACATGTTTCCTTTTCTAAATGTAAAATATTTTATCTGAATTCTAATTTAGTTCTTCTATGCAGGCTAATTGGAAATCTTTTACTCATACTTTTGTTGAGAGGGTCGTTCACATTTTCAAGTCTCAAATCTCTCTGGTGTGTATGAAGTTGATATAGGATTGTCATGATTAATATATTGATGAATTTTATATTTGAATGCCATGCATATCAAAGATAGTTTATTCCACATTGGTTCCGGCAATGTCAGCCAATGTACGTTGTTCTGGTAGAAAATTGGAACAATTAACTCTATGTTCTGCATTGGTGAAAATTTCGGCTTGTACCAGTTGCACTTGCTTGTTTCACTTGGCCGAAACATTATGCACCGATTGATGCATTTATAATGTTAAAAAATATTAATTTTTTTCCTTTTATGGTAATAAATAATAAAACTTTAACATTAGCCATATAAAGTAGAAAAAAATTTAAAATAATGAATTTATAAAACAAACTAGAGGAAAAAAAAAGAAGGGAAAAAGGCAAAATCTCTAAAAGCTTCACGATTATAGCTTCATGTGTATGTTTTTATGGAACTTTCATCTTGTATGTTTAGTATGGAATGATTTTGTATGGACTTTGTTTTTAACGTATGGGATGCTGTTTTTTCCCTTGGTTTTCTTGAATTTGTTGAAGGACGGGTTTTTATTTGTAAAGTTTATTGATGAGTATTTTATATAATTGATGAATATTTTATATTAGAAATTTATTTAATCTCATTTATTTTATATTTGTAAATAATTTCTATATACATATATTAAATATTTTTCCAAAATGTGGATAAATCCGAAACAATATAGCGAAATAGATTGGTACGTATATGTACCAGTTCTAGTAGAAAAACAGTGTATCCACCGATGCGGTATTCACTATCTTGATTCATATGCCCATGCATGCACACATACACACAATCACAAGCAAGTATTTCAATTGGAGTTTGTTGATTGCATCTATGTTTCAGCCAGCTGGCTCTGTTCGTAAACGTGGTCGCAAGTGTCATGAGGATGACAGTTTTATCTTGGTTTCACATAAGCATGAAGATTTTTCAACTCGTGGGGCAGATCAAGTGCATAAGAAATCTACAAGGCAGGGTGTCAATTTGGGATGTAGGGGAAGGTGTGCTGTTTCTCCAGATGCACTGGGATCTGTTGGGTCAGACAATAAGGATTCTAATGAGCAGGAATATGGTGCATCTAACAGTTTGGAATCAGCTTTGGAAAAAGGGAAGTCCTTTTCTTCACATTCTTTCACTCAAAAACCTTCTCAGATGGAATCAAAAGTTTCAACTCAGAAAGTTGAAAGATGTAGCACATCAGACGGAAATGTTGCTGCAGATAAAAGCCACACTGCTGGGGCTTCCAATAATTGCAAGGTAAAGTTCAATGCTCCTTTTAGTTCAAAAGTAGTATCTTTCTCTAACTGAGTTGTAGGTTTAGCTTTTTTGCGTTTTGCTATCCATATACAAACTGTATATATATTTGACCAATGACTAACAGTTCTTTTTAACTAAGCAGGAATTGGGTACCAGAAATGAGGTATTAATTGGACAGCGGATCAAAGTATGGTCTCCCTTTGATAGCTGGTAAGTCAAAGGAAATAGATCTTTCTGCAAGTTTTGCAATATATGCCAGTTTTAGTTTCATTTTGTTTTATCTTTATTTTTCAGTTTCTATTCGGGCACCGTGGATGACTTTAACCCAGAAAACAACACTCACAAGGTAACTGCTTGCACATATTGTTAGTCAATGGAGTATTTGTTCTGTAATATAAATTTTAGATGCTGCTTGGGAACTATGTGAGAAATTCAGTTTAACTGGAGTTGTTGATATTATTTATTTGGTTGTCTCTAATGTCTTCAAGAAGAAATAAGGTTTTCTTGATTTTGAATTGAATATTCATTCTCATATTTTCTTTTTTCAGTTTATTTATATTTTCTTTCTGAAAGAGTTTGTTTTACTATTGTTGACTTTCTTAATTAGCTATAAAATGTGATATAAGTGCATTAACGAACTTCCACACCACACACAGAAAGAAAAAGGAAAGAAACTCAAATGAAAGAGTGACATACTCTGCTTGGCTAAGGGTAAAACAATCCAACTCTTTTGATTAAATTTGTTTCCATGCAATTGACAGATTACATGTGATAGTGGGGAAGTTGAAATATTATGCTTGGACAGTGAGAGGTGGGAGACGATAAGTAACTGTTCTTTGATGGAGAGGGTAAGTGTGAAAGCTACAGTCTTTCTTTTGAGCTTTGAACTGTTGACTTAACCATACGTTTGTGTTTTGAAGATCTAAAGGAATTGGATTGTGTCTGGTCCCATAAATATGCCAGTCTAGTTAGAATTAGATTTGCTCTTGCCTCTGACTAGAGAACTCAAATTAGTTCTAAATTCTATTATTCTGACTCTATTAATTGACGGCAAATTAGCCAACTTGGGAGGAGGGCTAGGTGTTGCAGTAGAACCTGGATATGGTGGCTGCCTTAAATGGCTGATTACCAGCAAACCAAGAAGTTATTGGCAAAATAATCCTGTATCCCTGAAAATTAGAAATAGCAACAAAAATAAAGAATGTTCACAAAATATGATGACTTTATTGCTGTCAAACCCTACATGATTTTCCATCCAAGCATATGATTTTTGCAGCATCACTTTTGTCTTTCTCTGTGACTTTATCCTACTAATCTTGTTCTGTCCATTTTTTGCATGAAAGGAGGTTCAACCATCAGATAAGCAAAACACCTTGCATTTGCGGCAATGGTGAGTTGATCTGTGAAACAAATCGACTATAATGATATGCATCTTGCTTTTTCCACCTCCGTGGAATTAGTATTGGACATATTGCTTGTATCATTTCCTTTTGTTAAGTTTATATACTTCATCATGCAAATCAATCTAGTTATTTGGTACTCCAACTGTTGCTGTTGTTTAGCAATGCCTCAACTTTGTTACTTTTCTCCTTTCGTTAAACTTTGTTTCTGATTTTCTTGAGGCAACCAGATAAATTAACACTTATCTTGTGTGTGGCCTTCGTTAGTTATCTTGTTTTTTTTACTGTCTAGATGTTGCGACTACTGAAGGACTTTTACTGCCTTCGTTAGTTATTCGCTGAATAACTTATGGATTTTATTCCTCATTGCTGTTTTCTGCTTTCCTCTTGTTGCATTCTGGCCTCAATAGTGTCAAAGACACAGTTGATAAGTTAAGAAGTGATGCCAGGCAAGAGTCTAAGACAAAATTAAATATGGAGGATTGTAAAGTTCCTTGCAGAGGTAATTTATCTGTTGCATTTATCATCTATTTTCCTTTTCTTTTTCTCCTTTGCAACTCTTGCCTGTTCTTTACATGTGTCGGTCATTAAAGGGCTTTTGTGATATTTTAAATTTATAGAAACGTTATTTAATTTTATGATCCAGAGAAGAAAAAGAAAGAGAGATCCAAAAATTCATCATCAGTATCAGAAGTTATGAATATAGATGAAGATGCTGTAAGTGCCCCATTTATACATTTTCTTCCATTCTCTTTCTAATATAGGAAATCTTGAAAGACCATTTCTTCATTCCAAGGAAATATTACCATATTTTCTAAAATATTGGCTGCACTGTTCACTGCACGCAACATTTATTGGGTTTTGTTTGGGATTGTTTTAGGTTGCAAGAAGAACACGGAGTAGGAAAGTATAAAGTGGAATCGGAAGGTGTAGTTATTGAGGAAAGAGCAAATGAAATGGCAAGTGATTTTACTCGCTCCTGCCTGTAATCCCTTGCTACCAATTAGTTTTTATATAATATATATAAATATATATATATATATATATATAGTGTTGTTTTATATATTAGCTGTAAAAATGGATCATAGTGTCACCATCTGTAATTATCCTTTTAATTTTTATGGACATGTTTTTTGAGGTTCTGTTAAAGGAATTCGGTTGTGGTATACTTGATTAATTAAAATACAAGAAGATGAAGGCCAGTGGAAACTTGAGCGTCAGAAAACATCCAGCTTTTGATCTTGTAATTTTCATAAATTGAAAATGATACGAAAGTTTATATTTTAAAATTAGTTAAAGACATCTGTCTCCAATCTTGAACAATGTGGAACTTAAAACATTGAGCGAATCTAAACTTCAAAGTTTTGAGAGAAATCAATTTTGTCTTCATTTTGGATTGCAAATTTTCAACAAAACAAATTTATATTTATAAACTTTATGTCTAATACTTATCAAATTATTTATATAAGTTTTATTATTGTTTTAGTGTATATATTGATTAATAAAAGAGTTGCAACTACTTCTCAACACATGGTTATAATATTTTGTTAACCGACAACTATAATATATACATTTTTCTTGTTTTAGGGTTAGTATTAGTACATTGATAGTGTAATTTTTTTATTCTACAATCAATTTTAAAAGGTTGTCACATGTTTTTTTTTTTAATATTTAATAGTGGAAAATGTTGACACTTCTAGTAATTTTGGAATGGTTTAATTGTTAGTATGACCTTTGTGTAATTGCCATTTGAGGTACTTATCAATTTTAAAATCAATTTCCTTTATTTTAATCACTAATCAATTTAGTCTATGTCTTATTTTATTAATTGATTTAATTTATAGTATTTAATAATTCAACCTTCTCAATCCCCATATTTTGACTTGTAATTATTTTATTCTAATTATTTACTAGTTTGATAAAAAAAATTAATTTAAAATCGAATTTTATGACTATTAAAAATTGAATCGTTACGATATTATCATTTTTCCCTAAAAAGAGTGAGAAGAGCATGCAATTGTGTTTCTTTAAAAAAAATTTGGAAAGAGCATGCAATTGCTTTTCACTAAATTTGGGAAGAACAAACCATTGCTTTCTGTTATTGTGTTTCCTAAAAAGAAAAAAAAATGGAAAGAGCTTGCTATTTATTAACAATAAAGTAAAATTTAACTTCAAATGTTCTTTAAAAAATGTCTTTAGAACATATACACTATTAGTAATGGTGACAACAATAAGTTGCTTATCCAACCTTAATATTTTTTTTTTCATTAGGTTTTGCCATAATTTTTTTATAGAATTTTTGTTAAAGTATAATAGACATTGAACACCCATTAGTTAATTTGAGGAATTAGTAAGATTTTAGATGAAATTCCATTGATGGTAACTTCAGGAAAATTGAAGTTTTAGTTTCAAAGCTCATGCATGTTAATAGTAATTAAGGTTATAGTTATTTATGTTAATTTTTTGTGAAATAATGGTAGCAGAAGGCCCCTATACTATGTTTATAAAGCCAAAATTAAATTAAATTAGGTAAAATTGTGAGTAACAAGTGTTTTGGATATTAGAGTGCTTAGGGACTAAATCAAACAAAAATGCATTCATGTTTATAATGTGTTGATTGATATTTGAATTGGGTGATTAATGAACTTCCTGTATTCAGATTTAATTTCATAACTAAGGACGAGATAGGACCATCTCATGATAAAGGGAAATTTTAATTTCATAGCTAAAGACGAGATAGGATCCCAAGATAAAGGGAAATCCAAAGCCATTGACGAATAGATATTTTAGTTTGTGATATCATAATTTGAGTTCGTTAAATAGTTAAATGTATATGCTTGAATTGCCAAATGATTGAAAATAGTAAACTATTGATATGATTATATTTGAAAGGTAAGTATAGACTTAATTATGTGGTTATGATAATTGGTATGTAATTTCTATACGTTTATGATTGTTTAATATCATGTGACGATTGATTATGGAATTTGCATTATTAACATTGTCGAATAGAGTCACGGGTATAGTTCTCTAATACCTTGGGGGTCGAGAAACGTGTCACCAGCTCAAATACCCTGAGAGTGCAAACGTATTCTGGTCTGGTTGGTGGGATCAATGCACTTATGCCCAATTAGCACTTTGGTGCGTATTTAGTGTGATGGTGGATTGATCTGAGTATCCATTCTTATATCCGATTTGGTTAATAGGAGAAAAGATGTAAAAATAACATGTTGAACACATATATATAATTGAAATGAAATATTAATCCTAATATGAAATATGATTTGGATATGATTAGTCAAATGCAAATACTCTGATGGTGCATCAAGATTTATATCTTGTAAACGAGCATCTAAATGAAATGAATATGATTGTACAATAATGAGGTATTTGGTTCCATGGTATATACATGCTAATGAAATTGATAACAATTTAGTTATTAACTAATACATTATGTTTGGCAGGTTGTTGTTTATATGATTTACTTATCTTTATAATTGAATTCGGATTATGTTAGCACTATTGAGTATACATTACTCAGCGTATATTTTTGTTTGTTTTCGTGCGTATATTTCGGATAAAAGTTGTAAAAGTGACGCGATCAAGCATCCAACTCTCAAGCTCAACTTGTGTAACACCCCCTAACCCTTATCCGTTGCCGGAACAGGTTTATGAAGCATTACCGGTCATTACAGAACAAATACGAACAATCTCATAAATATTTAACATACACATTAGAGTTTACCAACCCTGCAAATCTTAAACAACAAACAACTCAATATCCAAGTATTCAACCAAATCAAAACACGATTGAACACTTCTAAAACATGCCAAAATGATAGACTTAATAACCAAATCAATGTACTCTTATAGGTACTTTTCATATTTTAACCAAAACAATTCAATATAGCACCATTTAAACCATTTCTAAATTTATATCAATTTCACCCAAAGTTTATCAATTTCATACTCATATATGCATTAATATAAGCATGTCATTTTATAATATTAATTTATTATACATATATTTAAGTATATAAATAGATTATAATCATATAACATCATTTACAAACCTTACTCAAATATCAAACAAATGACACCCTAGGTACATGCCATTACCAAAAAGAAAATATACTTCACCATTTGAGTTCGGGATTGGCTCTGAATGCTGGTTCAACGATCTGACTATACCTAACCTGCGCACGGAAATAAACCGTACGCTGAGTATAACTCAGTGGTATTTCTATAATCCGAATACTTATTAAGCGAAAAATTATAATGTTTAAATACATAATCACACATAACACAAATCATTCAACAAATAGTCGAATTTCTCAAACACATCATTCTTAACACTTTCAATTATCATATTTTCTATTTCAATCTCATAATTGCTATTCAATAGCATTTCACAATAATATACTCAATTCAATTTCAATATCAATATCTATTCCATGAATCCATGATTCATGCAATTCCATGCAATTTAATTGCATACTTCATTTCATTGTTCATTCCAATCCATAATCAATATCATTCAATATCAATCGATTGGTCAATTCATTCGTATACCCCTACTAACACGACTCGGACTCGGACGGATACACGGATCCAACCAAAACACACCAACACGGCACTCAGTGCCTCATCGGCTATGCCGAAGTAAAATAATACGGAACTTAGTACCTCATCGGATTTATCCGAAGTAATAATACGACACTCAGTGTCTCATCGACTCAAAGTCGAAGTATCCCTGTACACTCCCAATCCTATAGCATGCCAACTATATCCGACTCGGCCCGATACAGTTAATAGGGTTTTCAATTCACTTTTCAATTTCCAATCAATACCAATTTCAATCAATTCCAATTCAATACACATTTCAATCATTCATATATTTACACAAGACAATTCAATTCAATATCAATAATAATCACAAATAAAACTCAATCAATTCAATTTCACTTACCTTACATATTAAATAACAATTACAACAAATAATTATTAGATTCGGATTATAGAAATACAAACCGTAATTCCCATGTCACTCTTCGTTGGCTTTTTTCTTTTCTTTCCTAGTCGAGGTCTCCGACACCACGTTAGCTACGGAATTTAATCAATTAAAAATTATCAATACAACACAATTTTATATCAATTATTTCAATTTATACACAACTTTTACTTAAATTCCAATTCAATCCCTATCCAAATTTAATCTTATTTTCTTCATAATTTTCTTCATTATTTTTCATTCAACTATCACTTAAAATCAATTTCAACCCTCTAATTCACCATAAAACTCAAATTTCGAATTTCTTTCAATTTAGTCCCTACTACTTAAAACTTATAATTTGTTTTACAATTCAATCCTTTTCTCAATTCTAACTTGAAATTCTATCAATTCAAACCCTAATTCTTCAATTAATTCAACATAACCCACATCTAAAAATCAATTAACTTTCAAAATTTCAACATAAATCAAATAATATTTTGTTCTAGGATTCCAAAAACATCAAAATTACAAGAAAAGGAACTAAATTGGCTTACCAATTAAACTTGAAACCTTAAACCCTAATTTCTCCCTTTTCTTTCTTTCTCTTTTTCCTTTCTTTCTTTCTCCCCTGTTTTTCGTTTCTATTATGTTCTTTTTTTCTTTTTGTTTATTTATTTAGTTTATGTTTATTATATTAATATAATATTATATTAACATAATAATTATTATTTCTTAAATAATAAGTAAATACATATATGTATTACAAATGTATAATTATATTTATTACACATGTACATTATTTTTACCATATAATTGTCTCAATTTTGATTTATTTATTATTTTATTATATACTTAAATATTAAATATTTACATTTATAATTATTTTATACTTATGTACATTATTTGTACAAATGTATTTAATTGTTACCATACACTTGTATTTACTTTTTACCATACAAGTGTTACTTATGGTTTATTTTCTCATTTAATCCCTCAACTTTTCTTTAATCTATAATTAAACTTTCACACTTTATTCAATTTAATCCTTATGCCTAATTAACCTTAATTCAAGTTAATTCACCTAACCAAAACCTAATTAACCACACTACTAACTTCGTAAATATTTTTAATAAATATTTACGAATCCATTTTACGAGAACAATGACCCGAAAATACACTTTCCGATAACCATAAATTTTGGGTCATTACAACTTGAAAGTCATTCCTATCCTATTTTGTATGTATTTATATGTTTTGAGGTCATATGGTATGTACCTAGGTTGGTTGGCTTGTTGCTTAAGTTATAAGTGACCTATAATGTTATATTGGTTGAATTTTATCTTTCGATTACTAGTTAATTATGCTTGATTATTTGAGATTAAATGTGCAAATGGGTTGGTTTAGTAATGATGTATTGAATGTTATAATTTGGTAATGTTTGAACATGTTTAGGTAAGTTAATTGGATGAATATGTTTTGTGGTACATTTTAGGTATGTTTAGGTTCATTTGGTTAGGCTTTGGACACTTAAAAGAGTAGGATTTTAATTATTTGGTCATTGAGTCTCGAGACAGAAAGAACATGTCTCGAGATTGCTAGAATACATTTCATTTAAATTTTGCATTCAAGAGTCTGAGGTCTCGAGGCATATTTGTATAGTCTCAAGACAATTGTTCCTAGGTCTCGAGACAAAATAATATCGTAGCTATATATATTTTGTCCTACTCCAGGTATCAATGTAGGAACCCCTTATCTCGAGACATTCAAACATCAAAGCAAAAATAGGAAAACATGGAAGGTTGGTCTCGGGACATAAAGGACCTTGCTTGGAGCCACAACATGTAGTGTCTCGAGACATGTTACTTCAAAGATAAAAATCCCAAAATAATTTATGACCTGTCTCGAGGCATAAATTTGAAATTTAATATTTGAGTTTTGATTTGAGTCTTAACTCTAAAATTAATTCGTATAACCTTGTAAATTGATGAAATGAAATCAGTAAGTGTACAAATGCATGCATATGAATTATTTGATGATTGAATTGAATGTACTTGTGTTATAGTAGCTTGAGTTGCTTTAGCGATGTAATATGACATCACACATTCAGATTCGAGGTTCAGGTCGGATGTGAGGTGTTACAAATATCTTCTTCCTAAATATTTAAGGGAAAACAACAACTTGCTCTTCTCTTATTTTTGTGAAATGCAACAACATTCTCTTCTCACTATTTTTCCTTAGTATGCTATTTTCAAATTTTTAGAAAAAAAATTGCTATTCCCAAATTTTTTTAAGAGATCATGAGAAATTCTCAATTTTAAAGAAACATAAAAGTATATTATTTTATTTTTATTTTTTAAAAGCAATTTCATACTCTTCTCATTTTTTTAAAGGGAAAAACAATCGCATATTGTTCTTGATTTTTTCTTTCAAAAGAGAAGCAAAATTATATTCTCATCTTTTAGAGCAGCATGCTCTTTCTAACTTAAGCTCTAGCATGTTATTCTTGAAAATTTTAAGGAGAAACAGTATTATGCTATTCCAAATTTTTTGCTATTTCAAATTTTCTGGGGAGAAAAGCAAAATATTTTCACATACACTTAATTATATGCATGAAATATATTTCTTACTTAAAAAAAAAAAGTTTCCATGCAAGAGGATATAAAATGGGAAATACATTTTTTTTACACAACTAGAATTTTTCCTTATGAATTTATAATTGTTTTATCATTTTTTTTACTTCATATTCTTGTATATATGAGAATTTCTTCTACTAACAATTCTCATGTAGGGACAAAATATAGATATTTAATTTTGGTTACTTGGTTACTAATATTTTATCTCTTTTCAGAGATAAATAAAATTATGTTTTAGGGATTTGGATTTCTAAAGTTAATAACAAAGTTAACTCGGAACAATTAGTAGTATTGCTTCATTTAACATCTCTTCTCGAAGAACAACTCTTGTTTAGAATAATTGTTATTCAGAACAACCGTTTCGGAACAACTATGTTTAGAACATGGCTTCAGTTTAGAATAGTTGTCATACAACATAGCTTTCATTTGAGATTAACTAATATTCGAAACAACTCTTATTTAGAATAATCACGTTTTAAGAATAGTTATATTCAGAGCAACCATTGTTCAAAACAACTTTTATTTAAAACAATTGTGTTTTATAATAAAGCCCTTGTTCGGAATAAGCACTTTCAAGAAAAGTATCAACATAAAACAACTTTTGTTCATAACAATCTCTACTAAAAATAACTTTGTTGAGAAACTCACGTTTAGAACATGTCAGAATAATCTTTATTCAAGAACAACTCTCATTCAAAAATAACTTTTCTTTAAAAATAGGTTGCATTCCAAGAGATTTTTTACGAAAGATGTTTCACATAACAATACTTCACCAAAATAGAAGAAGTGGAAATAACCTTGGAACATAATAAGGTTCTTGGGTTTTCTTCCACTTTTGGAATGTTTCAAAGAGTTTGATTTGATGGATTAAATTAAAAGGTAGATAAGAGATTTCGTTTTAACCTTTTTCTTGTAACATTGAGTATTTCTCTATAAGCCTATTCACTATTCACCATCACCAAAAACTTAAAAACTTTTATTAAAACAAAACATGTTATACCTTATTCTTCATTACTCGTATTTAATGCTCAAATTTAGGACACAATAAATAAAAATCCTCCAAGTACGTTTAACATTTTGACAATCTAATTTAAACTTTTTCAACCTATTCCCTCACTTAGATTTATTCTCAGTCACACAATTTAGCTCCACCTTGCAAACCACCGTCCGTCGCTACACTGCATTACAGGATCTACTCTAATATTTTCTTTTGCCTTTTCTCAATAAATATTATTTCACTGATTCTCTTTACCATAGATTTCTTTACAAAGTTAAAACATATATTCCTTTTCAAAAACAAATTAGGTGTGCTTGAGAGTAGATCAATGCCCCTAACTTAGCTGATGGATAGCTATCCAAAAAACCCTGTCTGCCTACTCCCTACCTATTATATTGTCCAAATCGATATGTTGGTGGGACCAATCTCATGATAATCTTTACTTAACTTCCCCCACAATATAAGCTATCACACACCAACTCAACTCTTTCATTCTATGTGTTAAAAAAGAATTTTCATATTCCCTCCTCTAATTGCTCTCTTCTTTTACAGTAGGAGTCCCATAGCATGATGAAGGGGTATAGGGAAGACAATTCATGCTGCTATTTCCATCCTAAAGAAGTTGTTATTGGGGTTTGCCCTCTGTGCTTAAATGAGAGGCTTCTTTTCTTAGCTTCAAAGAAAGCCCAACGCTCTTCATCATCCACCTGCAAAAGCAGCCATAGATTAATTCATGGTGTTTCACTAAAGAAACCTCCCATTAACCTCCCCAAGATCTTTGCTTTAGGCTCACTTCTCAATCGTCTTGAGTTCAAGCATTGCAAATCTGAAAATTCTGATGCTCATGATGCTTCAACCAGTCAAGAAGGTAATACCCTTTTAATTTCTCCCCCTCTGCTCCTCCTTTTTTCTTAAGTGTACTTGGTTCAGATTTTTCAAGCAAAGACAGTATATCTTTTTTGTTCTTGAATTCCCATCAACCAAAAGGAAAAAAAGAACTTAAATCAAAACATAATATTAGAAAGACATGCATCACATGCATGCATGTGTGTCTTTACTCTTTAGGTTTAAAATTATAGTTTGGGTAGTGACAAAAGTGTGGTCAAAATATGGTAAAACTGGAAAACACATTTTTTTTCCTATTTCCTTCTGCTTGCTGTAGGTATCCTTTTTCCAATGTTTCAAACTAAGCAGGTTCCCAACATAAAAATGTGTTTAGCATTGTATGTGTGTTTTACATGGGAAAAATCATGGAAAAAGTTTTATAATAATTGAAAAATATATCAGTTTGGAAACAATGAATGCCATTAACAATAAATCCTATGATTTTATTCATGTTCTGACCATATAAAATTTTAGTAAAGATGGCTTTCCTTTTATATTATTTTCCCCTATTTTCAGGCTATGCTCTGTACATTGCTTTAGTTTTGCACTCACTGTTAGTATACAGCTAACTAGCTACAAAATTTGGTGGATGTACTATAATGCATACACTTTACCATAAAAGTAGTTACTTTATCATTTGCTTTTCTTTTAGTACTTTTACTAATCTTCCTTTGAAACCCTTGTTTCTTTTGTAGATTCCTTTATCTCAATTAAGTTTGAAGAGAATGGTGTTGGTTCATGGGACAAAGGCACAGTTTCAAAGGTCTCTCTTGAGCATTGCAGTATGTCATGGAACCCCATTAAGGATACCAATAAGAGTGTGATAGAGCATGCCAAACCACGAGCTTCGCTTAGGTGGCGAAAGCGGGTTGGCCACTTATTCCAGCTCATGAGGTGGAAGAGATCCAGCAAGGTAGAAGGAGTGAAAGTGATGAGAAGGAAGGGGTGGTGGATAAGGAGTCTGACAAAGTGGACCAAAGAATAAAGACATCTTTTGTATAGAAAGGGACACCTAAAGCTTTGCTTTTCATCTTCCTCCATGCCAATTTGTGCGTGTGTGTTGGGGCTCTCATATAATTGAGATGGTAAGAGTCAAAATATGCTTTATCACCCTAACATGCTTTGGTTAAAGTTCTTTGGCTGCTGCTTCTATTATACTCTTTTTTCTTTTTCTGATAAACTGAACCAGCTGTAAAAGGATTATTTGTTTACAATGAGCCACATTCCTAATACAAAAAAAGAAATATTTGTATATTTTGAAGTCCCCATATCATGTGCCTAAAGTGAGTAACATTGCAGCATAATTTCACAAGGGCCAAACAGCAACATGCCCCCCAAAATATAATGCTAAAACTTGTCTTATTGTTGTCTTGGTGGGAGAGAATATTGTTCCTTCTGAGGAATTAAATAAAAAAAAATTGATTTTATATATATTTATGTTTTATTTGTAATTTATTAGGTTTACACTTTTAATTTCATTGTTTTATATTAAATATAGAGATAAATATCAAAACTACATATGAATTTCGATTTATTGTGCAATGTGATATATGAACCTTAATTTTGTACAATTATATATATAAATTTTGATTTAATTCAAATTTTAGGAATTATTGACATTGTTATCCATATAATATCATTTTATGTTTAAGGAATTTTTGACACTATTATCCACGTAATACTATTTTATGTTTGCATATCGAATAATTATATTTATTTAACATGAAAATAAATAGTTGTTTTTATTTTTAAAAAAATTGTGTACAATTAAATAAAAATTTTATTTGTGTAATTAAATTAAAATGAAATTTTTTTGTGTATAATTATTCTAAATTAAAGTTTATGTATTACATTACGTATGGAAATTGAAATTTATAATATATATTAACTTAACTATATATATTCAAGATATTAACATTAAGCAAAAAGATTTTTTTTAATTATTACTTATTTTTTATACATTAAATAAGTGTTTAAATTAATTAAACATAAATTAAAAAAAAAAACAAATCCATCAATTCAATTAAGTCAACTAAGAATTAATAGTTGAATGCCAAATAATCATTGGCTTAAGTAGTGATAAAAGTTCTTGTTAATACAAGATTTCAAGTTCAAAGGCATGTTTTAACATTTATTTTCTTCTTCAAATCTCATGAGTTATTTTGTGTAGAGTCATCGAATCTTCTAATGTCCCTAACATGTTTCTTGGACTTGAAAATTTTCATAGTTGTTCATGGAGATTTCTGCCCCCACATGCCAGCCATTAAGCTGGTGCAAAGTGGCCAAGCACGCCCCTTTGTTTGTTCAGAAGGACCCTTCACTATAATTTGTCCCAAATTGTAACTCTCTCCAGCAAAGGGACCAATGCAGTCAGGACCACAATGGTACTGTTGAGAAAAGGCTAAAATGGAGTGGTCGAAAATGACAAGACATAAATCTTAACCCCACTCCCCACATTCTTCTCCGCCATTATCAAAGAAGAAGATGATGATGAAAGAATCATAGGTTTCACTAGATATTTTCAGTCAATATGGAATTGGAAAACTATAGTGGCTATTTAATACAGTATACATTAAGGTTAACATTTTAGTCCAAGTTTCAACTTCCATTTTACTCATTGGAGGTGTCCTTAAAACAAAGAACATGGTGTGAACCAATAAAAGGGCAGCAGCTTTAGTTTGTTTGGTTTCAAGAAGCCAAAGGGAGGGCAAGGCTAGGCTAGGCTTGGCTTGGCTTTTCTTTTGCTAGCTTTTCTCAAGTCAAACAAAACTTTAAAAAAGGCACCTTGTTCTGTCACACCTCATAACTCCTATCCAAAATTTTCATAAATTATATATAAAGGGCGTTAAAAGCTTTAGACAAATGCATCTTTCAAAACTTTGCTTTTTTCTTTAACACCCTTTTTTGCATTTCAAGCTTGACTTCTTTATTTTTCTTATGGGTAATTATTTTTAGATTAAAAAGATTGGCTTATGATCCTTTAGAAAATACATAAAGAACCCACTTTATAATCTGCCTATACCAACCTATGGTAAATGGGGCCCTTGAGGCCCAAAGACATTGCCAAGGACAAATCCCAATTGCCAGCAAACTATCCATAGCTTTCACTCCCCGACTATCATGCATGGCAAAGAAAAGATTGACACTGCCACGATCCCGCCAAGTTTGCACGTTGCCCTACGAAATTAGATGACACAGGACAATGAGAACTAGCCATTTCCATGCACTGTTTAGCCCTAAGTCAACATCTAAGTAAGATATAATCTTAGATATCTATTCTCATCTTCTTCCCCATCTAGCTATTACTTTGGTCCTCCCTCTCTAAATTTCCTCGAGTCCGTCGTTGACTTAAGCATCAGATAATAACCGGGCTAGAATTTTTAAATTGAAAAAGCAAGAGGATTGAATTTTTAACTTTAAAGTATAGGGACTAAATCTCAAATTATGGATAAGTACGAGGACTAATATCATATTTTAACCTTTTTTTTTATTTTAAAGAAAAACAGACTTCCCTGTGAAGCTCTCCAATGACCAATTCGTGTTTCAACAGGCCTTTCTGAAAAGAGAAAAAAGTGAGAAGAGAAAGGAATATTTGATAATTTGTGTGTGCTTCAAGATCTGCTCTATAACCATCACATGGTTTAACATAGCCAAAATACTAAAGTAATTCCAAGATTCAATTCAATGTCCCAAAAGATACTTTCATTTCAAAAAGATATTACATGAATATGATTACATTTAAGTTTGGGTAGTCGCAATACTTTGCTCAACTCTTTCAACAAACACTCCAAATTTCTTTCCCTTCAGAATTTATGCACATGAGTTACCATGAAAAATAACAAAGAATGACTCAAAACAAGCTATAAACAACAACCACACAAGGTAACTCTCAGTATAATGCACGTGGAAGACCATAAACGATATGATCACATATAATGCGGAGTACCAAGTTCTTGAGCCGACGAGGGTTGTAGGGCACGGATTCTAACATCGTATTTTCTATGGCTAGAAACTTCATTACTTGGGGATGAATTGGATTTGTCTAATACAAGAGGGTAGCCTGAAGTTTTTTCATCATAAGCATTTCCAATGTGGTTGCCACACTTGCGGCAAAGAAGTTTGGTTCTATGGCGGAACAAGCCCCAAGAATGCCTTGAAAAGTAAGGAACGCATTGGAACTCATCAACTTGTGTAAATCTGCTCTCATCTATACTGAAGAATGATATAATCCCTCGCTTTATAGACTTTCCATATTTCGAGCCAATTGTTGCGGTGTTTCGACTAGAAGAACTCAGGTTTAGCTCATACCCACAAGAGCCACAGCTGCAAGAAAGAATTGTTTCGACCATTTTATATCTTCAAAAAATGTAATGCTAAGAAAACTATTATGCAGTGTCTGAAACTAAAGAGACTTGGCAGTTCTGTATATACATTAGTTATCCTTATGTTGCTTTAGAGAGGGAGACTAGAATTTCAACGAGTGTTCGACGAAGGCAACATAATTTGAAATGATGGAAGCATCTAAGGAACTTTTCTGCTAATAGACTCTTTCTAAGTACTCATTGCAATTTCATGAAAAAAAAAATATAGAATTAAAAATTACTAGGACTATAATTCTCAATGTCAACTACTCTTAAGAATTTGTAAATTCCAATTTCATGAGCTAAACTAATAGGAAAAATCCTAAAAGGCTTTTGATCAGTTAGCCAAATAGAAGTAAAAAAAAAAAACAAAATTCCCAGATGAGTTCATAACGTGGCTTTGATAATCTAAGTCAAACAGCCCATATCAATTTATGAACTTGCAGTTGCTATCAAAGCTAAGGAGATCAGGTTATAACTCAACAAACCATAAAAATTGAATCTTCAGATGTTTCATTACTATGCCCATGAAGTACCAGCTATCAAGCAAGCCAGAGAATTTGCGGTGAAGTTACCATAAATGCAAAATACTACATAAATAACCAGTTCATTCCACTAGGACCCTAATAAACCTGTAATATAAATAAATTAAGGTTATTCGGAGTTGGATGTGAGTGACAGATAAGTATGTTTTGGACACATATATGCTTAATTTTTTACTAAGCTTTTCCATGTATTAACAGAATCTCTGGAGGATTTTAATGTTTGTATATGCTTAATTTAATTCTCAAAAAGATTTTCTTCTCATCAAAAGCTCATTCAAAATTCAGCTTTGTACTCCAATCAGCAGTTAATAATGAACACTTTATTAAACTAAACCAGTCCCCTGGTTTACAATCAATGGAGACAAAAAAAAAAGCAAAAACAGAAACTTTATTTAACACAATTAGGCAAAGTCAACGCAACCAATTCCCATCATTTAAAAAAAAAAAAAAACCCAAAATCAATAATCTCATGACAAACAAAACCCAGAAATGAAACTTCAAAATCTTAAAACATGGAATTAAAAAAGAACAGAAAAAAGAAAGAAGGAATCGGGATACCCAGAAACCTGTAAGTTACATGTCCTAGAGAAGCAGGAGAAAAGGAATAAAGGAGATTCCCGTTGAGGTGTTGAATATGATTCATAAAAACCGAATTCTCCATTATTCCTTCTTCTTCTCACAAATCAACAACTCTGACGAGGATGACGGTGCTAAAGAAAGACCCAAGGTTTTAGTAAATAAGTGCTGAGGTGGGTTAGGAAGGAAAAAAAATTGTCCGCCAGAATCGGGGGTGGCGTTAACGGCTCAATGTTCAGGGCTTTTAGTTAGGAAAATAAATGGAATTAACAGTTCAACAATCTCGTTTTGAGGGTTTTGGCTTTTAGCTGTGGTTTTCTTATTGATGACGTCGTATCTATATTCGCTAGCATTGCTTTTTTATTAAAATATGTGGAAATTGCGAATGTGGCTTTTGGGCGGTTCATGTAAGTTTTACTATTTCTGATTTTTCCTCTCATTCTCATTTCATATTCTTTTATTGACGTCATAAAATTTTATCTTATATTATAAGTTAATAAATAATTTAAAATTTATAAAAATCTATAAAATAATAATTCCCCAAATTATGAGGAAAATCTATTAAAAATAATAAAAAAAATTTAAGTTTTCAATTTTTAATTTTTTTTTATAAATGAAAAATAAATTTTATTTTTTAAAAAAATAAAATTTTTAAAAAAAAACTATGAAAAACTCTTCAGAAAGATTTTTTTTTATAATTTATAGTGTTAATTATACCAAATATTTCTTTGTTAAATTTTAATATATATTTTTTTATTTTTTCATAGAGATTATTTATTTTTTCATAAATTATGGGTTAAATTTTAATATTTTTTATTTTCATAAATTATGAGCTAAATTTTAATTACTTTTAAATTTTGAAATGTTTTAATTAAATTTTAAATTAAAAATTAGATTATTTTATCAGTTTAGTCATCACTTTCAACGTTAAAGTCTAGCTTGAATCTAACGTTGTTCATTTTTAAATATGTATGGATTAATAAATATCTTTAAATATTTAATGCCAAAGCTTACTATTATACTTATGGAAGCACATAATTGGAACAGTATTTTAGTTTAAGGATTAAATTTGGATGTTTAAAATTTTAAGAATTAATTTAAAATTTAATCCATAGTGTGGAGCTGTTTGGTGTAATTAACTATATAAATTATGTAAAAAAAATGTTTATTTATTTATTTCAAATATTTTTTTGAATTTTTAAAAGTTTTAAAGTTATTTTGAATTTCAAAATATATATTTAAAATTTTAATAAATATATTTTTATATATGTTTTAAATTTTTTTAATAATTTTTAAATTATTTATCAATGTGGCAAATAAGATAAATATTGTCTTGTCAATAATAAAAGGTAAAGGTCAATTTATTTCAATTATAAGTGTACGGACCAAATTGAATAAAAAATATGAAAATCAATGGCTTAATTTGTTTTTACACAAAATTAATGAAAAGAACTATTTTGCTCATTATCTGATGTATATGGATTAATTTATTCATTTTAAATAAAGGGATTCAAAATGCAATATAGGGTATAGTATAAGGATTGCTATAGTAATTTTAATGTATTTGATGATTTATATTAAAATTTATTTAATGCAAATTTTTAATAAAGTTATTGAAAATCTAAGTTGTCTTTTTAAATAAAGTCATATTTAAATTGATTTTTTTACAAAATATTATTTTCAATCTTTCAAATAATATAAAATATTATGATAATATAATTAAAATTGTCAAATGAATAAATTTTTAAATTCAAGATTTATAGATATTCAGAAAGATATTTAGTTCAATAACTATTTTTCGAGGCTCTATTTTGGAATATTTCTTAAAATATGGCTTTTTACAACACTACACATAAGTGTTGCAGTTAGATGTATTTAAACGGTCAGTTTGATTATTAATCAAATCGAACTAGCATTAATTAAATTAATCGAATTGTATTATCCTTTAACCGTTAACCGAATCAAAATTTTTTCAAAAAAAATTAACCGAACCGAAATATTTTGGTTAATTCGGTCGGTTAACTGAATTAATCAAAATTTATATATTTTTATCTTTTGGTTTAAACAAATATAAAACATATAAAAAATACATTGAGATTAACCGAAATATATGATTTTGTCTTGAAAGTTAATCGAATTAACCAAAATTTTATGTCTTGAAATACTACAAAATTAAAAACACTACATAAGTCTTAAAATTAACACATAATATTAATTATTAAATTTGATTAATTCGGTTAATTTGGTTAATTACCCGATTTCGAATCAAATTAATCAATAACTAAAATTCTAACAAAATATTAATCGATCTTCAACCGAACTGAATTCGATCACCGATCGATTAATCAAATTAAATTAACTCAATCAATTAATTCAATTTTAATCAAAGTTTCAACCCCTAAAACTATTGAGTGTTAATTTCCTATAGACTTTGTGCCCTCAATTTGTGAAAAAGTACAAATGAAGTACGTAGACCCATAGATATTGAGGTGACCCTCCATTTATTTTTTATTTTATTTTAATTTATTTTAATATATTTATTCCATCATATATAAGCATCGTATAAAAATTATTAACAAATATAAAAACTTTTATTAAAAATCACAATAATTACTATTTGGTTATATTTTACAAATAAAAAATTTAGGCAATTTATTCAAAATAGTACAATCAAATTGTAATAATATTAAAACAAGTAATTGTTTAATAATATATTATCCTAAATTCTAAACCCAAAATTTAACAGAGTATAATTGTTAAAGTGTTTGCTTTCATTTTAACTAGTCAATTTTTATGCATTCTATAGGGTAAAATACCCAAATATACCAAAAAAATATAAAATTTACGGAATTAGGTTGGTTTCTGGAAAATTTACGGAAAAAATGGTCATTTCCCCGCAAAACGCGTCCACGTCAGTAGCGTTTGTGTGGAAAATAATAACAGCAAAGCGCGCACAGGGACGCGCTTTCCCTTTTCATAAATATTGGACTTTTATTTTTAAAATTAAATTTCAAAAAAATTAAACAAATTCTATTTATAAAAGATATTAAAATTAAATTACAAAAACATATAAGCAACTATTATTTTATTAAATATATTAAAACTAAATTACAATAAAATAAAAAATAAAATAAAAACTTCTTATTTTATTAAATATATTAAAACTAAATTAAAATAAAATAAAAAATAAAAAACTTCTTATTTATTAAATATATTAAAACTAAATTACAAAAAAATAAAAATAAAGAAAACTTCTTATTTATTAAATATATTAAAACTAAATTACAAAAAATAAAAATAAAAAACTTCTTATTTATTAAATATATTAAAACTAAATTACAAAAAAAATAAAAATAAAGAAAACTTCTTATTTATTAAATATATTAAAACTAAATTACAAAAAATAAAAAATAAAAACTTCTTATTTATTAAATATATTAAAACTAAATTACAAAAAATAAAAAATAAAAAAACTTATTATTTATTAAATATATTAAAAATAAATTACAATAAAATAAAAAATAAAAAAACAACTTCTTATTTTATTACATATATGAAAATTAAATTACAATAAAAAAATTAAACAATTTCTATTTTATTAAAGATATTAAAATTAAATTACAATAAAAAAATTAAACAACTATTATTTTATTAAATATATTAAAACTAAATTAAAAAAATAAAAATAAAAATAACTTTTTATTTTATTAAAAATTCAAATTAAATTACATACAAAAAAATAAACAACTTCTATTTTAGTGAAGATATTAAAATTAAATTACAAACACAAATAAAAAAAAACAACTATTTTTTATTAAAAAAATAAAAAAAATTATTACAATTTAAAAAAGCCCATCCGAATCAATGTTGATGCGGTTGGAATCGATGCCACACGGGGTGGTGGTGATTCTGTGCTACTGGATTCCTCTTTCTTCTAGCTTTCGGCGGGGCTCGTGGAACCTCGGGCGGGGATTCCGGTTCCTCCGACAGTGGGTCTGGTTGTCGGTGTTGCGAGGATGACCCACCTTGATAAAATAACGACCCCGGAGGTGTTTGCATAAATCACGGCGGGGTGTCTGAATCCCGTATGGCGAAGGAGACTGGTAAAATGAAGTGCTCCCCTACGGCGCCTCCTGTGATCCCTCACGCGACGACGACCTCAAGATCGGCTGGCCATTCGGAGTAGTCGGGAACGGACTCGACCCCGGCCATGCATTCCAACCTGGGGTAGGACAGGGAAAAGGAAACATACATGGTTAGGATACATATAAGGGCTAGGTACGCACTTGGCATAAAGGGTAAAGGCCGTGATGTCGGTGTCGTTACCGAACCGATGGGCCCGGTGATGTGTGTGGGTATTTGTTGATGGGCGTGGTGGTCGTGTCGTATTTGTTGATGGCCCCGTCTCATCACCCTTCTCCTTGGATTTAAAGGGCCCCGACGTTCCCTTTGTTGACGGTTGCCGTCGCGCTCTCTTCTTCCGGACAATAAATACGACTTACCATGGATCCTAAACCATGGCATGTATTCCAAGACGCACGCTAACTCAGAACGACGATCGGTTCCGGATAGGTAAATAGTCATATCGGTTCTCCCACATCTCGATATATGCTGACCAAAATCTTGGCCAATCCGTGTGTAACTACCGTAAGTCCACTTTGTGCTCATCATTGAGCACCTCAGGTGGCACGGGAATCGGTTACCAGAATCCAAATTGTCGTAGAACCCGATCTGACTGGTGCATCTCCACGGTCGCATAGTTGGTCAATGGGACCTTCACGTGCCAAATTGTTTGGATTTTGCAAGAACTCCTCGGAATTCTCGCCCGAATTGCCGGATCCTCGTACGGTGTCCATTGAAACTATATTAACATTACCAAAATATTAGTTATATACATAATACTAAACACTAAATACGAAATACTAAATTATAAATAACGAAATTGAAACTTACTTGTGATTTGACCGTTGGTCCAATAGAAGCCGTATATCTTCAAGCGAGGTAGGTATTCAAAGATAACTCGCGAATGGTTTCACCTAATTAAATAAATTTTTAGCATACAATTATACTATAAATCTATGTAATAATTGTAAAATATAACATTAAATTTACCTCGTTATCAATGGGAATGAATATGGGTGGTCGAGTCGAGGACGTAAAAATGGAAATCGAAAACCGTGCCCATGATTGCAGTAGTGATAGGCAACCTTCGATTTTCGCTTTTACTCGGCGCGTCTCCGCACATCTCCCGATACAACCTCGATATACGGCGGACTTCAACTCAATTCATCGTTTTGCTCTAAAATCAACAAGTTTATTGACCATCTCAAGTGTACGAGGTTTCTAGGCAGTCGGCATCGATAACCTCCAATTATCTCTGAATGTATGCCCGAGCATACCGTATTCTTTCTATTTCGGTCAAACCCTCATTCGGCTCGGAATGTGTCTCGTAACCGAGCCATCTCGATCCGACCTCCCCGAATGTTATCCGGAATGGCACCGTAAGCTCGTAGCATCGCCATCCAATCGGTAGAAGTTGCGGACACGGTGACTACCGAGCCCGGCCCACCGGCAATCCCAATCAGAATCGCGCACATCTTCCGAGTGATGGTACACTCTCCGCATGGAAGATGGAAAGTGTGCCTCTCGGGTCTCCACCTCTCTATCAACGCACTGATCAAAGTCGGCTCCAACTTGAACCCCCGGCCTATCGTGGCCACGTGCAAAAACCCGCTTCCCGCAGTAATTTCGATCAACGGCGATGGGGACCATGCGTATTGGGAATATAACATTGCAACACCCGATCTGATTGTTTAAAAAATTATAAAATAAAAATTAATTAAAATTGCATAAACCTAAAAAATATTAAATAATATTGAAAAATTAAAATTAAAACTTACCATTTGCATTTGATCGACGAAGATGTGCTTGTTGTCTAGACGAAGTAATTCCCCGGCCATTTGTAATACGATCGAAAATTTTAAAAGTTTCAAAAAAAATATATTAAAAAAATTAAAAAAAGAGCTTTTTTGTAAATATTAAAGGACTATTTCGAAATTTCAGAGGAAGTTTGAAGGACTTAAAGAGAATTTTGAGAGGAATTTGAGAGAAGAATGAGTGAGGATTAAAGTGTGAAAAAAATAAAAGGGTTGGGGGGGTTTTTATAGGTTTTTTTTTTGACCGTTGGGCCCCCAACAGTCAAAAAAATTTTGACCATTTTTTTTTACCGTTGAAGGGCTAAAGCGCGTCCCCAGGGGCGCGCTTTGCTGCCATTCCCCCACAAAACGCGCTGACGTGGACGCGTTTTGTGGGGAAATGGCTCTTTTCCGTAAATTTTCCAGAAATCGGCCTAATTCTATAAATTTTATATTTTTTTGATATATTTAGGTATTTTACTCCATTCTATAAACCTTAAATTGAAACTTTTGACTAACGCTCATCAAATTATTTTATTCCATCGTACTTAAACTTGCAACCTTTATTGAGGTCAAGAATTTGGACTAAAAAAAAAAAAAAAAACTTTGAATCTCCTAATTCAAATGCCTTTCGTGAGAATGAGCTTCCTTTTAAGTATTGAAACATCAACCGAGTATAAAGACAATATCTAGGGAATCATAAATAGTGAAACACTGCTTCAAAATTTATGGAAGACCATGGCCACCAAAGAAATTGTATCCACGATCATGTTTGCAAAAGTAGTCAACAACCGTTAAATATTTCATTTGATTCTAAATTAGGTTACCTTGCAAAGTGCCATGTAAAGGAACTCCGAAATTGCAAACCCCCAATTGAATGTCTAGTCTAATCCAAGTATGCAACATTTTCCCGAGCATGTATAGCATCAAAGTTCAGACATATAAAATGATATAAATGAAAATTTTTGATTAACAAATCCATGAATTTGGTTGATATTTATTTAGTAATAAAAGCAAAATTTTTAAAATATTTTTGAATTCGATAAATTTATATTTTTAAATCTAATTTATGCATGCATTACGTTGTCATACTAAGCATTAAGTATTGTTGAAAGTCATTAAATATTTTCATTATTTTCCCGCAACATTCCATGATTAATTTGGTTAAAAAGCAATGTAATCCATTGATGCCAACGAAGGGACATGAGAAAAAAAGGGAAGAGAAAAGTATTGAGACTTTAATTACAAATTGCTTGGGAAAATCTAGTCTTCTTCCGCTTCATCAGTAACAAATTTACCAGTCCCAGGATTTATAGCAGCAAAGAAGAAGAAGGCAACGTTGAACAAAACAAGGGGTTCAATGTCGCTAATAGGAATCCCTGTCTCAATGTTTAACTGTGCTAGTGCTCCTTTCCCTGTTATAATTTCTCCTATCAATGAGAAGGCAATCCCCAGCTGAGCCAATCTTCCCACAAACAGCTCATTTGACTTTGTGAATCCAAACAATGGACCTAATGAACACAAGCCAAAAACCACTTTTAATTACCTTATTTTTACATTTTTTTTAAAAGTGCCAACATGTGATTCATTGTACAATGTATAAAATACCTCCTTCCTTGAGACCCAATGCGCCCCTGATGCCCTTCCCAGGAGGGATTACTGCCCCTTCAATGCCTGTAGGAGGCTCGTCGACAAACTTACCTCGGTCGCCCAAAGCTCCGATTGCTCCGAGGAGGGTGAAAAGAATGAAGAAGAGAAGAAGGGGTTCAGCTTCATAAATTGGAATTCCTGTCTCTAAGTTCAACTGTGCTAGAATTCCTTTCCCTGTTATTGCTTCACCTAATAAGGATGCCTGCATAGTTTATAATTGCACACCATAACCGCTATGTTCTTGTGCTTACTACAAGCAACATTGGTAATTAACCCAGGTAATTAACAAGAAAATACATAAAACTTGGGACAAGTTTAAGTGCTAATTAACCAATATTGGTTGCTTGAAAAAGGAAATTACTTACAGCAAAGCCAATCATGGCAACACGTCCAACAAAGAGCTCATTTTGCTTGGTAAAACCAATCCCTCCAGAGGTGCCAAAGATTCCATCTTCAACCTTTGGCTTTGGTTTAGGTGCAGCCTTAAAAAGTACAAAAATTGAGTATAGATTAAAGTTCAAGTTCAACTTAAACACTCATTATAAAAAATAAAAAAGAAACACCCCCAGAAGAAAATATAAAAGAAATTACCTTCTTAGGAGCTGCTTTGGTCTTTGGTTTGAAGAGTGCAAAAGTGGTGAAAGCTTTAGATGATGAAGCAGCAACAGTGTTAGAGTGTGGATTGAATAAGAAATGAGAGGAGGGTTTAGGCTTTAACCCTTGAGCCTGAAAATGGAGTAAAGGGTGATCTCTCTTCAAGTTCACAACATGGCTGGTTGAAACGCTGGTACTTGACATTACCAGCATTGTTTGAGCCATTGATTAAAATTTCTGAGATATGTTTGTGATGGGGAGAAAAGTATATATTTGGTTTCAAAACCTAATATTCCTTTAGCTTTTAGATTAATGGTTCAGATTTCCGATTTGTGCTTATAAAAGGAAGGAGATGTGGATGTGGTGCGAGTGGTGGTGATGGGCAATGAGAGTGCCCACGTCGTTCCTTACATGTTTTTATGGTGGAAGATAATTTCATGCACAAATTTACTAGGCTCCATCCACTGCACGGTTTTCAACATTACTTTTACCTCTTTCTCACATTTTTCTTATAAGCAGCTACCTCCATTTTCTTAAAAGGATTAAGTTTGTATTTTGAGTCATATTTTCTCTTAATTTAGTACTTAAATTATTTTTTTCTTCGTTATTTTAGTTTTTTTTAACGTCGGTAAATTTAAGACAAATGACATTTTATGACACTGCCACGTGATAATGATGATGTGATCATTTAAAAATTAATTTTAAAATGTTTAAAATTTATAAATATATATAATTTACTATATTATAAATAAAATATTAGTATATTTTAGAAATTAAAAAATGAAAAATTAAATAAAAAATTAAATTGTTTTTTTCGGGATAGTAAGAAATCTAATAATTTCTTTTAAAATTTTAAAACACAATTTATAACTTTGAAAATTGGGTAAACTACAAAAACTATCATTTATGTTTATTTAAGTTTACGTTTTAGTAACTGATGTTTCAATTGTTAATTTTGTAACAACCTGAAAGTTGGGGTTGTTGAAAAACATACTCCCGGGACCCCGCCTTACTGTGTTGGGTTTTTAAAAAAATATATATATATATATTAATATTATAATGATCGGAGTTCTTTTTAGAAGTTAATTGAATAGTAAAGTAGTAATTTTAATTGATAGGGACTAAATTAATTATGAGAAAGATATAGCTACAAGGACTGATTTAGTAAATAGTCCAATTTTTATGTTGGTCAAAGAGAGTTAGTGGATGTGTATGAAACTAATTTGACCTATGGATGATATCACTAATAATTATAATAGGATAGCTAATATTTATATATGTGTGTAAGAGAAATAATAAATAAAAGGAAAGAAAATAAAGTAATGAATATAATAATAATAATAGAAATAAATGGGAGAGTAGGTGAAAATAAGGAGAAAAGTAGGGTAAAAGTTTTCAATTCATTTTGCTGCCGAAAATTTGAGGAAGAAAAGCAAAAATGTGCTCAGCCATGGGGGTTTAATATTTATGTAAAATTGTAAGTAAGTTTTGGTTATTTTTGCATGAAGTTATGTTTTTGAAGGTATAATGTTATGAGTGAGTTTACCCGTGTGGAAATTTTGAGAGTGAATGGAGATTTTGAGAGTTGCCATGGATGAGAAATGTGAAGGTTTGAGGTTATTTTGTTGAATACTAAATGTTTTTGATACGAAGATTTGAGTATAAATTTTGTAGACTAAGTTGGTCATATTGTGAGTGATTTTATTGGTAATAGTCTCTAGAGATTTGAATATAGTAAATTCAAAGAGACATAGTTAAATAGTTATGATTTTTGGTAAAAAAATAGTGGATTGATTTGGATGGATTATATTTGGTTGGAATGCTTTCAAGTTAAATGTAAATGGGGATGATTGAATGTGGTTAAATTCTATGTTTGGTATTAGGGATCAAATTAAACAAGTGGTTAAATGTTGGGACAATGTTTATAATAATAGTGGAATAATGTGATTGTATAAATGTAATTATTAAATTGATGGAATAACATTGATTGAATAAAATTGTGAACTTTGTTAAGGAACAAATCAATCAGACGTGAACCGAGGAAAAACGAAGATAACGGAGTAGCTATCGGCCTCACTAATACGACTATTTTGTTAAGGTAAGTTCGTAGACTCGAACTTGATTTTACTTCTAATTACTATTTAGATTAAGAAATGTTAAATTTGTTTATGATATAAAATGTATCTATGTTGTTGAATAATAGTCAAGAAAATAAGTGATGAAAAATGTTGAAGTAAACAATTGTCTAGTCGTCGATATGTTCGACTAGCCCATTTGGCGCAACCTTCAAATCGACTTGTCCGACTAGTCTTTGAGCACATAACCGTCGATTAATCCGAGGCTAGCGTTTGAGCGCAATTACCGTTGGTTTATCCAACTAGAGATGGGCTCATAATTATTATCGCCGGTATATCCGATTAGCACTGGGTGCAAATATTGTTGGTTAATCCAACTAGAGCTGGGCTCATCTTCATTATCGTCAGTTAATCTGGCTAGCGCTGGGCGCAACCTCTTTTTACGATTTATCGCTAGGCACTGGGTGCCACGTCGTTAATTGATTTCATGATAAAGTTACCTGAATTATTGAGAGAATTGAGATCTTATTTGACTAAGTTAGAATTTCATATTAAGAGAGGTTGGAATTGTGTTTAGCTAATAAATGGAACCTATTAATGATAATTTGATTTACATGTTGCAGGTTAGATATATAGTAGAATTGGACTCAGCATCCAGTGAGAATTCCGTACTCAAAGTTGGTGACGTTTCTTTTTTTGTGTTTTGGCATGTACCTAGGATACAATTTAATGATAGTGTCCTTTTTGTTTAATGAACACTAAAGTCCTATTTTTTTGTTGTTGTAAGTGTTTATAGTTGTAAATACTTGTTGTCATTTTATACTATGTTAAAAATGATGTTTGCTTAAATGAGTTGAATATGAATGATAAATGAGCAAATTTAATGTTGTATATGATGATAATACATGTTTTAAGTCTATTTTTGGGTTGGTTTGAATATCTATTATTTCATGGTCTTATGCATATGGTTGAAATTAGGTTGGTGTCTAATTGGGTAAGAAATAAGGTTTGGAAAATAGCCTATTTTTGTCCACACGGGCAGAGACACGGGCGTGTGTCTCAGCCGTGTGTGACACACGGTCATGCGCACGGGCGTATGGTTTGGCCGTGTGTCCCCTGTATCCTTAGAATGTAGAAACAGAATGCTCAGGTAGTTTCACACGGGCAGTGACACGGGCATGTGTCTCATCCGTGTGTGACACACGGCTTAGCACACGGCGTGTGTCTTGGCCGTGTGACCCCTGCACCTAAATTGTGAATTTTACATTGTTCACATGACTTAGCACACGGGCGTGTGGTTGGCCGTGTGACCCAAGTCAGAGAGTTACACGGGTATGGACATGGTCTAGGGCACAGCCGTGTGCCTCACATCGAATGTCCACACGGCCTGGGACACGGGCGTGTCAATTGGCCGTGTGAGCCACAAGGCCTGGCCACACGGGCGTGTGTCCCCTGGTTCTTTAAAAAATTTATATGTTTTCTGAAAAATTTCCTGAGTATCCGGTTTAAACCAGAACTAATTTTAATGATCATTTTGGGTCTTGAGGGCTTGTAATTGAGACCATATGAATGTTATTAATGCAAATTTTAATTGAATGAGGAATGTTTATGAATTGTTCAATTGATTGAGTTGTAAGTCTGGTAATACTCCGTAACCTTGTTCCGGCGACAGATACTGGTTTACGGTGTTACAAATTTGGTCACTAATGTTATCAATTTATAACAATTTGATCACTGTGTCGTTAATCGTCATTAAAGGTGTACCAAAAGTTAGACATGGCACAAATTGTGTCGTTAAATGCTGATGTGGCTTCTACATAATTGCCACGTAATTTAAAAATTTTAACCCTTTTTTCCCTTTTACTTTATTTTATTTTTAATAAATTAAAAAATAACTTCAAATGCCAACAACCGCTTACAATCTCATCCCTACTAAACCCCGTGGCAACATCATTATCTTTATCCACTCACCCTCACCACTATTATCATCACCATCATAACCCCACTAGTCCCTTGACCAGCATCTCCATCAACTCTCAAACTAACATTCTCATCACCAACCCATGACCACCATTGCTCTGATACAGTTGAATCCAGAAAACAAAAGAACAGGAGAATAGAGAAGAAAAAAAATAGAGCAATGAGAAGAAACATAATTCAATTTTCCACCCAAAATATGCATAATTGGTCCTCTCTTTCACCAGCTTAAAAGAGGAAACAAAAGCAATAGTTATTTAGGTGGTTACAATAGCTGTTAGTAGACAGCTGGCAACCAACTACAAGATGCCCCGTTTACTAAAAGATTAAACTCACCGTTTAACTAAAAGACAAAATGCACCATTTAAACAACCTATTACCCTTCCCCAAAACGCAATGCATAGTAATGATAAATAATAGAATTTTAAATTCTCCTATAACATGCTCCCCATTCAACCCACTTTCGGTTTCACCGACACCTACAACCTATCCACCCTTACCCTCCATTGCTCCACCCATCACCATCTCTCAAACTCACGTAATCCCAAATACCAACAATCATTTATCATCAAGCAACAACCAAAAAAAAAAAAACCAAGAAATTCAAAAAAAGAAAAAGAAGAAGAAGAAGGCAACGACGACTCTACCATGAATTTGGTAGTTTCCAAGATGTTTCAGAACAATTCCAACAGTGAAGAAAGGAATTTTGACGCGGAGAACAAAATACATCGGCCTCGGGGAGATTCAATAGTTAGATTTGTATATTAGAGGGGTTAAATGCTGAAAAGTACCTAAACAGACACTACAATTTGTGGCAGGTCAAATACCCCCACACTTAAGTTGTTGCTTGTCCTCAAGCAAACAAGATAAAAAAAAGAAAACAATAAAAACACACACGAAAAATAAAGTACTTGAGCATGCTTTGTAGCTAAACATGTAATTCTAGTATGATAGGTAACTAACTCATGATTTCTAAAGTTAGATAGGTTAGTTCGATAAATTACAAGGCAAACAAATCAAAGAACGTTAAGTATAGTTATCCATCAAAATAAATACACTAATATACATTTATGTTCAAAGAAATATAAGTGGTAAGAAATTTTAATCCTCAGTTCAATTTTCATCCATGCAATGCATCACCTAGGTCATATAGGGAGAAGTGTTTGTATAGGGCATATGCATGCGTGCGAAGGGATTCGAACCACCAACTTGAGGTTTATAACCCACTTATCTGCAAAAATGGTACCATATAGTACCCTAAACCTAAGGCTTAAGAGCTACCATGGTTCCAGGTAGGTGGGTTATAAGCCTCGAGGTGGGGGTTGGAGCCTTTTCGCATGTAGGTGGGCTCCACAATTATTCATATGCCTTATACCAACACCTCTCATTTGATTCTTACAGATCCACCAACTAAGGTGCTCCTAACTCCATGAATCAAGCCCATTATGCAATGACTCACAACATGCTAGCCTTTTAGAGTATGGAGACAAAATCCCCACCGAGGTACAATCCCCATCTTAATAGGAAATGCCACTTGAGGGGTGGTATAAGTGCAACATCGCCGCTGCTTGTTTTGTTCAGAAGCATGCTACGACCTTCGCTGCTAGAAAGGGAAGTTTGTCAAAGCCCTGTCGGGTGATAATGATTCTTTGTTGGCCCCTCGACTAGTAGAGGCTTTTGCTATATGAAAGCCTTTCTCTTAACTCCGTGGCTTTGCCTTTGGTTCAATCATTGTGGAGTTGGACTCGTTACATGTGATTAATGCTCTATTTGGTGTTTCTACTGATGTTACTAAATTTGGGCTATAAACTAGGATATTTTGCTTCTTAAGATGCACTTTAGTAATTTAACTTTTTCTTAGGTGAGAAGATAAAAAGGCTCAGTTTAGAACAAGTAACTTTATTGTATGATTGGATTGTTAACTGGTTTAATATTTTGGAGTCTATTAGGCTTGTTCTTGATGTTGACGATGGTGCTTCATGTGCCAATGTGGTAAGGGAATGTAGGATTGAGTGTACGGAATAAAGTCTGTTTACTTAGATTTAGTGCTTTGTTCCCTTATTGTTCTGGCTTGAATTTATGATGTTTTCTTTTGTTTTGATTATTTCTTTAAAAAATAAAATGAAAAGAATTATTGATTAAATATTAATTTTTAAAATTTTAAATTAAAAATTTATCCAAAAGTCTAAAATTAATTAATTTAAAAAAATTAATCTCTAAAAATCTACTCGCGTAATATAAGACCAAATGAAATGACCGAGATCTCGTTATTCGATCCTTCCTTCCGACGAAGCATTGCCTAAACAAATCAGAAGAACACTTGGCGAGATATGGCAGCGAGCAGTGCAACCGGAGCCTCCCCGGAGGCGCCTAAGATAGTGTGGAACGAGACCCAAAGGAGGTTCGAGACTGAAGACAAGAAAGCCTACATAGAATACGTGTTAAGACATGATGGCAAAGTGATGGACATCATCCACACTTTTGTCCCTTCTTCCAAGCGAGGCATGGGATTGGCTTCTCATCTCTGTGTTGCTGCCTTCCATCATGCCAACTCTCACTCTTTGTCTATTATCCCTTCTTGCTCTTATGTCTCCGTTAGTCCCCTCTCTCCCTTTCTCTCTCTTTCATTTCATGCCTTTTGTTTGATTGTTGACTTTCCCTCCTGGGTTTCTCAAATCTTTTAGGAACCCTGAAATTTTTGCCTGCTCTCACTGTATTTGCATGATTTAGGAACTCTGATTTATACTTGATTAATGGTAGCTCGCTCAATTATTAAATAATTTCATAGAGAACTCAGGTTGGAACCTGGACATAGCATTGTTATTGGGAGGACAGTCACGAACCCTGAAAAAATTAGTTTTCATTGAGGGTAGAACAGACATGAAGTACCCTTTTCATTTGAACCAAGCGAGTGATGCAAACCAATTACCATTTTCCATCCAAAAGCTTTCTTCAAGAAATTATTCAATTTCGGTCATAGGCTTTAGCAATAGCATTTTTATGTTACCTTAGGTTGTCTTCTGATCAAATCAAATCAAATGATTAATTGAAGCTGAAATCTAGGTAAGGGGGTTCTGTATGGCAAAATCTTATCTACGTGGTGGCTAGACCGGGATCCTCTTTCATACTTAAATACCATATGATTGTATGCAATGGTCTCTTTTGCTTCTTAGACAAAGTGGCTAAAGTATCCCAGGCTTGAGTAAGAAAACAGGGTTGTTGTTCTACTTCGAGAAGTGGTATTGTTAATGACAGTCACATATGTTTAACATCAATTGCACTTCTGGAGTTAAACATCTTATTATTTAACTCAAGTGATTGGTCCATGATTCTTTTACTCGAAGAACAGGGTTAGCAAATCTTATGATGCATTTAGTGTTGTGAGCTTCCTGGTGTCTGCAAAAAAGTGACATTGGCTCACTCTTCTGTCAACAATTTTGTGCTTCTTTGGATGATGCAGTTCCTTCAGTAATTGGTTTTTCATTTGTAACTAATCTTCTTCGAGAGTTTCCTTTTACAAATAGGTTTCCTAAGTTGTTAAATAGGGGACTCTTTTCTGCTACAAAGTACATGTGTTCCTTTCTTGATGAGGAAATGTGAGAGAATTCAGTTTGAAGCTGGAATTATTTAATCCTTGGGATAATTAGGTGCCTTTGGATATGCTTTGACATCATAATTTGTGAACCATTCTACTGAGGAAATATATATTGCTTTGAATTGTTTCTGTTCTCGTATAGTGCTGGTGCTTGTTTATGTCATGGTTCAGAAGTCTTTACTACACATTCGATCATATGTTTGATTTGCTCTTTTCAGGACACTTTTCTTCTACGGAACCCGTTTTGGAACAGTCTATTGTACTCAGAAGACCTGAGATCCAATATCTAAATACCTTCATCTCTTTGTTGTTTTGATTATGCTGAAAGATAATCTACTATATGCATCAACATCTCCCTTTGATCGTGGCATATACTCTACTTTCAACCAAATGATAATTTGGTGTACTCTTGCAAGTAATATATTTCAGTAACACTTGTATGTATGCAATAGCTTTTGCATTTGATATTGACACCGTTCGAGTTTGGTAACTTCAGTGAATCTCTACTGCCTATCTGAAAGCTAATAACTTCCTTTCAATAACAACAGTAAGTAGGTGCATAAATCCATGCATTTTTAATCTATGGTCCAAGGCATGAACTTAATATAATTCATGAACACAGATGTGTTTCTATATACTATAAATGCCAACTGCTTGTTTGGAGGAAATATGGTATTACTAGGAATACTTCGGGATGTGCGAGTCAATTCAAATATACTTATTCAATATTTTGAAGTATTATATTTATAATACGTAACAAGAAACAAAACCCTCTTAGAAAAGCAATCAAACTCCAATCAAAAGAATTGTTGCTCTCAATAAAAGAAAACCACTATACCTCAAATCGACATAGAATGAGGCACATGAGAAACGCGCTAGATAAATCACTAACAATGTAGTCACTGACGTTACCTTCAAAGAGGGAACGAGCCACAAGCAATCAAGATCAAGCCAACCAAAGCCCGAGAATAATTACACGTTCCTCAACTAAAGGAGTTGTGAATGTTGGGGAATAAAACACTAGCAGCCCATAAGATGATCCATGCCACATCAGAAGAAGCCTATGAAGCAAAGAATGCCCACACCAAGGAGAGATCGTCTGCTTCAAGGCTTAAGAAGGCACCTTATGTACCCGCTGGCCACCTCCCAAGCCTCCTATAAGAGCACAACACTTGCCACTTTCTAAGCCACCAATGGGAGCGCAACACCTGGTTCTCAAGTTGCCACCAAATGCCCCTCTTGCAAGTTCAAGAAAGGAGTCCAAGGTGCCTGTAAACCGTAGCTGCATGCAAACCACGAGACAAGCCCTCCATTGCACCAAGATCTCATGCCCAAGTAACTTTGAAATCATAAGCCACAAGACCCTCACACCCTAAGAGTAATTTGAGGAGTTCAAGAATGTCTACAAGTCACTCAGAAACCCCAAGATTAGGCCTCTTCACGTGTCAAGGCTTTCCGACGCCTAACTCCAAACTCAAACCCTACAAGCTCCCTTCACCACTTATAGTTTCTCTCCCTTCAAAACCTTGAGCCAAGACGTTTATATCCCCATCCTTGAGGAGCACACCTTGATCGTCTCTCTCAAATACTACGAGAATAATCATTCCTCTCACCAAAAAGTCTCAAGGAGTCCGTAGGCCCCTCGGGGTCCTCTCTCAGACCCTTTTGGTGCCCAAACGTCAACCACACCAGCTGCAACAATTATCGTGTTTTTGCCATATGGAACTACAATATTTCAAGAAGTAAAAGATAAATAGCGAAAAATAAGTATAAAAGTAATAACCAAATCAAACCTTAAGCATTAATTTTGTTATTATTTAACATAATAAGTACTGTTCGTTTTTTTTTTCTTTGTAGAAATTTCATAATACAAATAAATATGCATGTCTCGGGATCATTTTAGAAGTTTCTTTTCATCATCATCATCATCATCACTAGCAGAACTTAAAAGTACTATCAACAGAAGGTAAATTTGAGTAAACCCCAAGAATATTATCAAACATTATAAAAAGTAAACATTATGTTGAATCCTCCTGTGGGGGTAGATGAAAGGAAATAGAAGTTTCCAATAGAACTTCAATAAATTGCCCTTTTCTCCATTTGCATGACCCAGCTGTTATAAGCACAGCAGACTACTTCACAGCCAGAGAAACCTGTTTTTAAAGCTAAGGCCTCATATTCCTTTAGGGTTCTCTCTTTGCCCTCCGGGCTTTGAGCTAACATAAACAGATCTTGTTCACAGACAATGTTAGAAGAAACACTGGTATCGGGAACCTCGGGTAAGATAGATTCCACAATAATCACTTTCCCACCATTAGGGAGAGCTTCCCAACAGTTCTTGAGAAGCTTCAAGCAATGTTCATCACTCCAACCATGGAGTATCCACTGCAAGTTTCATAAAGTTACTAAGCTAAATAGATTTCACAACTTCTACATTTATCAATTATGATAAGAAGATAGAAAAAAAAAAAAAGTTCTCCATTTACTAAGCTATAGGACATAAAGGCTTACCTTTAAGAAAATAGCATCACCTTTTGGAACACTTTCAAACATATCTCCGCCAACATGCTCAACACCTATATTGTTAGAAAAAATATGTGAGGTAAGAAAGAAAAATTTGGAACAAGATGCGTAATCACTTTCTTTAATGCTATAAGTTTCCCTCTAAGATACAACAAGACAAAACAATAGAGCAGAGTAGCAAAAGGTATATCAATATGTATAAGCCACAAAAAAGGGATCTGTTCAAGAACAAACACTTTTTATTCGGCAAAAGATGTGTTATTTCACATCTTTTCAAAAAGGTTAGCCCTGTTAATAGAATATTACCTTAACTAATTATTCATGCATGCAGTTTTGGCAATGTAATTATTCATGTATGCAATTACTTTTGGTAAAATAATGTGTAAAGGTAGAAAATTTTTTAGAGTGGTTGAAATTAAGTTATATATTTTCATAAAAGTGAAAATGTAATTTTATCACTGTATTGGTTTATATTTTGATAGGTTTTGAAAGGATTAAATCGAAATTCTAACATTTTGGGGAGCAAATTATAACTTTACCATATATTAACTTAAAATTTTATAATTTTTGAGAGATTAGCAATTTTCCATTTTGAGGGCTAGAGCCCTGCCCCTCCCTTCCCCTGAATATAATAATTATAATATAAAAAAATAATAATTAAACCACTAAACTCAAACCAAAGTGCTTATCCTCAAATATATATATCCCACTTTAGATGAGCTAGACATGAAAATCAATAAACGAACATCATGTATAAACATTTTAACTTGTTCATTTCTTAGCAATGTGGGTTTACTCATCTTTGCCAACTACCCTGCAGAACAAAAATTGAGATGAATTGGTTTATCATAAATTAATAGCAGATAGAATTATATAGACTTAAACAAGAAAGAAAATGATATTGTTCTGTAGTTTGCTTGTGGTTTCAAGTGCTTACTGTTAAGGCATGCAAAGAGAAAACAGCACAACTAAAAGCATTTCCCAGCGATGGCAATGCTTTAAATTAACACATACTCATATCAGATTGGACTAACAAGGATCCCATAATTTCATATAGATTTCAGAGAAATCTGTTCAAGAGATAAAAGGGAGTGATTGGTATAGAACCTGAATAAGTGGGTGCATCAGCCAAAACATGAGGCAGATCAAAGTTGATGCCCTTGATTTGAGGATACTTTGAAGTAATAAAACTGAGAGCAACCCCAATCCCACCACCCACATCAACCAACACTTTCAACCCATCAAACCCTTTGTAAACATCAACAATCTTCCTCATTATGAAAGCAGTATGATTTGACATTGCCTGGTTAAATACTCTATTGAATCGTTGATCAGTTCCTAGATATTCAAATACTGTCATCCCGTATGCCTTACTAAAAGGAACCCCTCCTTCCAGTATAGCATCATTTAAATGGCACCAGCTTTGCATGAAGACTTGGTCATGGTGCAACAAAAGGAGAGGTGCAATCGACCCTCCATCTTGATTCTTAACAAGGAACTTGCATAGTGGGCCTGCACCGTACAGTCTTTCAATTTCTCCTTTTTCCTTTGCTTTTACTGAGCATTTGAGAATGGAATGGCTGGCCAACAGGCGTAGCATTCGATCTAGTAGCACTGGTGCGTCAGGATTCTTGGAAGGAAGGGCACTCGCAATCTGGGAAGGTGACAGAAACGCGCCGTCACCAGCGGCTGAGATTGTGTCAATTATGTTCAGCTCAAGGCTGATTTCAAGACCATTGGAAGTACCACGGCGTTGGCTAGGCGAACGGCCAGTTTCCCAACTTCTTCCTCTTGATCTTCTTGAGACATGGTTTCTTTCTCAGCGCCTGTTTCTGGTTGTTTCACTTTACCTAAGTTTTTCTCAGCGCCTGTTTCTGGGTGTTTCACTTTACCAAAATTTTTGAGATCATATCTGCATATAGGGTGTTCAAACGATGGTTAATCCAATTGATTCAGTGTTAATCAAATTTTTAATTTTTAATGATTAATTGAATCCAAATTTTTAAAAAAATTATTAATCATTAACTGAATTAACAGAACTAGTAATAGCTTAATATATATTATATTAATATTATTTATTAAATTGATTAATTACTTAATTTTAAACTGAATTAATCACTAATTAAAATTTTAAAAAAATCTTTAACCGACTTTCGACTGAATTAGATCTATTAACCAATTGATTAACCGAATTAAATTAATTAATTCAATTTTAACCAAAATTAAAACACCGTAATTATATAAATAGTCACTCAACTATCTCATGGCATTAAAAGTTTTACCTTTGCCCATAATCTTCTATTACCCTCTCTTTGACTTTCTTTGAATAAAATTTTTAGAAGAGTAAATTATATTAGTAGTCATTTAATTATGCTTAAATTTTTATTTTGGTCATTTAATTTTAAAAAATTACAATTAAGTCACCCAACTATTTAGGATCATGTTTTTTTAGTTATCTAGGTGTTGAATAGCTACTTAGAAGGATAACATAACCATTTTCTAATTGAAATAATAATAAATTTAACCATCATCATTTATAGGTTATGTCAGTTTAATCCTAATTTTTTTTAAAAAAAATAAGCTTTATAAATATATTGTGTCAATTTGATCTTGATTTTAAAAAAATTAAAATTTATTTTAAAAATTCAAAAATACAAAAAAAATCTAAATTTTTTAAATATAATAAATTAAAAATACATAAAAGAAATTAGCATGATAAAAAATGACATCGATAATAGAGTTTTTAGACTTCACAAGCAGAGTCAAAGGGGGTTGACAAATGTTCTATAAGGGTTAGTAAAATATTAAAAAATAAATATTTAAAAAAAGAGGACACATGACAATTTTTAAGATTGTTTGTGGAATAAAAAAATACACTAGCAACGTACCAAATAGTAACCCATAAAAAATATTAAATAATAATAGTGAAAAGAGAGAAAGAATAAAGGAGGTTTAGATCAAAGAATAATATACGAGTGAGGTGCAATAAGATTCATATTCAACTAATACTTATAATTCCTCTTTAGGTTTGGTTCTTTAGAGTTTGTTCCATGATTTTGCTTTGGACCTATTTGATTCATTTACCTGTTTTCAGAGAGTAATGGGTTGAAATCAAAATGGAAAAGATTTATTTTGACATTTCTCACATGATGGAACTGTTGAGATAGTTTTTGAGTAGTGTCAAGGACCATTGCCTATTGGTGTCTAGCACTACAAGGTCAGAAACTTGCCAAAGTTGACAAATTTTTGTAACAAAATCTTTGAACTTCAATTCTAGTTAGTACTTTGGATGACTATAAGCCCATTTTTTGTATCCAAATTACTTATAACAACATATTTTGAAGATTGTTTGGATTTGGATCAAGGCAATCGACTTTTCAAATTCGGTAGAATCGAATTGAATAGGGTAAAACTAGGAAGTATATCTTGAATGTAACACCCCTAACCCGTATCAAGCGTCGGAATAGGGTTATGGAGCATACAGGACTTATAGCTCAAACAATCATACATTTCATAAACCTTTCTAATACAAATCAAACATCAATAAAATTCATTCATATCGCCCTTATCTACGTGCCCTCGAGGCCCCAAATAGACATTAAAAATGGTTCGGGACTAAACCGAGTACTAAGGAAATTTTTCGAAAGACATGGAAAATTTTTAATGTGCGAGGGACACACGCCGTGTGTGGCGGGCCGTGTGTCTCTGCGGCAAAGGACACGCCGTGTCTCGGGCCATGTGGGCATTCGAAATGGGGTCACATGGCGTATCGGCTCCCGTGTTCGGCCGTTGTAACTCTACGACTTGGGCCACACGGCCAAGCCACACGCCCATGTGCCAAGCGTGTGTAACACCCCTTACCCGCGTTCGACACGGAATCGGATCACGAGGCATTATCGAACTTAACTTACGTAAGCATACAATGTTGGGCTATAAAATTTCATTTCAACTTAAAACTTCTCATTCATAAACATAACATCCTTATAATGGGCCTACGAGGCCCTAAACATACATTCGAGAGGTTTGAGAATTAATCAGGAAACTTTTGCGCTTAAAAAATTTTTGCCTAAGCGGGGCCACACGCGCGTGTGAAATGGAACACGTGTGTGTGGCGGTAGGTGTGGTCACACACACCCATGTTCCCGACTGTGTGGAATTTATTTTCATTTTGAACCTCTGGGGGTTTTCACACGGCGGACACACGCCCATGTCAATGGCCCGTGTCCTCACACGGCCTAGACACGCCCGTGTCCCCACCCGTGTGTAAAAACACAGGTATTCTATTTATGGCGTCGGCAATCTCTTAGGGGCTGCGGCCTAATCACACGCCGTGTCTTGGGCGTGTGACAAATCGAATTCGCATAAATTTGATGCGGGGACACACGGCCTATCAACACACCCATGGGGCTGGTGGTGTGTGTCACACACGGCCTAACGGCCTAGACACACGCCTGCAGTGTGTCTACCCGTGTGGACAATTAGAAAGCTATTTTCCAAGCCAATTGCCACCCTGAAACATAAACACACATATACCAACACAAGCAACACATAACATGGCATTAATGCACTATGAAGAATCATTAATCATCATTCATACTCTCCACATTATCCTCCATCAATTGCATGACTTTTACTTCATAAAACTCATCCTCATTAGAAATATAAAACTTGATAATTATTGGCCAATTCCCAATGGCCATTTACAAAATGAATGTATAACATTAGTAGCCATCACTTTGGCTTTCAAATATGACATAACACAAGATGACCAAGTTCCTATACATGCCATACTCAAAATAAATAAACTTTACTATACCAAAAGAATGATTGATAGTGTGATCAGAGAGCTCAGATGTTCTACGATTTCCGAGCTAGCTTGGCGATACTATAAGGAAAAGGAAAAGAGAGGTGTATGCATATAGCTCAGATAAGTTTGCATGAATTAAAATAGAAACATAATTACTCATGGTAAAATCCATTCATCTCATAGAACAATAACAACATAAGTTCTTAAGTACTTTGACATACTTACTCATACTTAAGCTTACCCATCACATATCATAATACGGTTTCATAACTCATATTTTACTCATGGTACCTGTATTACTTCATCACATAATTTAGCACTTAAGACATCTTGAACATAAACTTGAATCATTATCATTCTTAACTTAAACGTAACTCTTTGTCATCTTTGTATAACTTAGCTCTTTGTCATCTTTGCATACTTAGCTCTTTTGCCATCTTTACATACTTAGCTCTTTTGCCCATTGAACTACCCAAAAATATCCTTTTTTTACTTTATTTATGAAAATGGACCGAATTTTTAATTATTTATCAGAATGGGCCGATTTTTCCAAAAATGCGTCCACGTCGGTAGCGATGTCGGAGAGCGTGCCCGACAAAAGCAGCGCGTCCAGGGAAGCGTTTTGTCGTCGGCCAAAGCGCTTCCTTGAGGGCGTGCTTTGTGCTGACATGACAAAACGCTCCCCCAATGACGCATTTTAGCCTGTATTTTTTTTCCAAAAAGAAACTATTCTCGAATTAAATTTTTAAAAAGGTCATTTTTTAGATATTATAAAAATAAACCATTTTTTTTAAAAAAATTTACGAGAATAAACCTTTATAAAGGCTCAAAGTGACAACACTATTTTTTTTAAGGTGTTACCAATTAATATGAAAATATAACTTACAAAGCAAATCTTTATATAGACCCAAAGTCTCATTTCCCTTGTTTTCTTAAGCAATGTGGGATATGAGATATGTGTATATATAGACTCATGAATAGTTTTGCAGCTTGTTCCTAAACAATGTGGAATTCCTTCCTCTTTTAACTAATAACATGAGATTAAAGGCTAAACTATATTTGATATTTTTTTACTTAGAGTTTAAATTTTTTTAGAAAAAGTTAACATTTGTTACATTTATAAATAAAACTTTTAAAATCTATAAGTAAAAAAAATATAAAATATAAAATGAGTATGGTAAAATATTAAAAAATAAATATTTAAAAAATTACTAATAGTTGAGTGATCATTTTGTAAGTTTTTATAATTCGATAGCTAAAAAATATAGTTAAGTGACTACTAATGTAATTTAATCTAGATATAAAATATGAAAAATAATTATTATATTTTATGTATATTATATATTTCTATAAAAAAACTTATTTAACATAATTATATACTATGTTTAAATAGATTATCTATCTATTCAAAATATATCTGAAATAAATTTATCGGCATTCTTTAGGTGATAAAAATTAAATTAAAATTAGAATTAAAAAAATTAATGAGTATAGTAAAATATTAAAAATAAATAAATATTTAAAAGATATATTAATTTTTAAAATTACAAAAAAATACTATTTGAGTACCAAATACTCACCATTTATTTATTAATAAACATTCATAATATAAAATAAAAAAAAATTAAAAGTATAACTTCTAAATTTAAATAATGGAAAATTATTTTAAAAATTAGAATTGCATTGATATTAACTCTAAACATTTAAAATTGAATAGAAGATTATTGCATGTACAAGTTTCATACATTGCAATTTGTATTTTTTTAATAGTTCTTTTGTATATGTTAACAATTCTAAAATACAACAAGATTAAAGATCTCAAAAGATAATTTTATAATATGAGAAAATGTTAACAAAATATAAAAAAATAGAAATTATTTTGTAAAAAAAATATCAAATATAGTGTAGCATTTAATCTCATGTTGTTAGTTAAAGAGGAAGGAATCACATTATTTAAGAACAAGCTACAAACCTATTCATGAGTCTATATATACACATATCTCATATCCCACATTGCTTAAGAAAATAAGGGAAATGAGACTTTGGGTCTATATAAAGATTTGCTTTATAAGTTATATTTCCATATTAATTGGTGACACCTTAAAAAAAAATGGTATTATCACTTTGAGCCTTTATAAAGGTTTATTCTCGTAAATTTTTAAAAAAATTGGTCTATTTTTGAAAATTTAATTCGAGAATAGTTTTTTATTGGAAAAAAACACGGGCTAAAAGCATCCTTGGGGAGCGTTTTGCCATATCAATCACAAAGCGCCTTCAAAAAATTACAATTAAGTCACCCAACTATTTAGGATCATGTTTTTAGTCATCTAGGTGTTGAATAGCTAACCGAAGGATAACATAACCCTTTTCTAATTGAAATAATAATAAATTTAACCATCATCATTTATAGGTTATGTTAGTTTAATCCTAATTTTTTTTAAAAAAAAATAAGCTTTATAAATATATTGTGTCAATTTGATCTTGATTCTAAAAAAATTAAAGTTTATTTTAAAAATTCAAAAATACAAAAAAAAATCTATTTTTTTAAATATAATAAATTAAAAATACATAAAATTTGATAAGCCATAAAAGTAACATGTTTTTAATCTCATTCTTAATGCGTTTTTGGATGATTTATTATGTGAATTAGTGAATTTGATGCTCCTAATCCTTTAAATTCATGTTTTTATACTTAGGTGAGCATAAGGGAGGCGAAAAAAAAAACAGGCCAAAATCGGGCAAAAGAGTTGTTTCGGGATCCACACGGCTGGGCAATTTCACAGGTGGCCACACGCCCATGTGCCGGCCGTGTTAATTTCACACCTGCTTCCACTCCATTCTGCGGAAAAACTCAATTTTTAGGGTTTACGAGCATTCTAAATTCTATAAATACACACTAGAAGATGACCTGAGGGGCATCTGTGAGTGAGCGAAGAAAAGACTCGAAGAACGCCAGCAGATTCAACTCAGAAGCAGGATCTCCTTCAAGACTGAAGATCTCCATTCAGTTTCTCTCGAAGTTTTTGGGTTTCTTTATGTTTTGTTATTTTCCTAATTTTGAAACGTTTTCCTCCAAAAGTATGAACTAAATTCCCTAGATACCTAGGGAGGATGAAACCTAAGACGGATCTTATTATTTGATTTTTTTTCTGAATTACATGATAAATATTTGTTCTTGATCTCAATTATGTGTTCTTATTTCATGTTTTAATGTTTTCAGGATATTAATTCATGATTGATGTGCTTATTCAGTGGAGTAAAATTCCCTGTTTAATAGTAGATCTAGCATAATTGAGTGGAGTTGCATGCAATCCTAGAAATAGGACGACATAAATCTACCGGATTAGAGTCAAATCTAATAAGGGAATCCATAGATCGAGTTAATGCGACGATGGGGGTTTTAATTAGAAAGAGATTTCAATTAATCAACCTAGAGTCAGTTGTTTTTATTCTCGAAAGAGATATTAACATAAGTTAGGGATTTCTACGGATCAAGACAAGTGAATAAATCGTTTAATTCAGAGTTAGAATAATAAGTGAAGTCTATGTGGATTCTTTCCTGGGTATTGTCTCTCTCATCGGTTTTCTTCAAATATTTTCCTACTTTATTCTCTGTTTCGTCTTAGTAATTAGGTTAGATAAGATTAGGTTAAAATAAATTCCTTCAATTTATTTGGCTAGATAATAAAAAGATAGTAACTACTAGTACTTTTAGTTCTCGTGGATACGATATTCCCGACTCACCATAGCTATACTACCATTCGATAGGTGCGCTTGCCTTTGTCTTATTTTAGTTAGTTAGTGGCGTCATCAAGTTTTTTGGCGTAGTTCTTAAAGTGACTAAAATATTAGGAACACTTAATTTTTATTACTTTAGCCATTTTATTTTTATTGCATTTTATTTTGTTTTTATTTTAATTTACTAACTTTTCTTTTATTTGCTTACAGTAGGTTCCTTTAGTTTATGACTAGAAGAAACCCATCGAGGACCTTTAGTATTCGACAGTGAAATTGAAAGTCTGACTCACGAAAGCCGTAGAGAAGCGGCGAGTCGACAAAGTACAATAGAAGAGCAAGAGGACATTATTGTTATTGTGCGAGGAGATGGCAGAAAATCACAATAATCAACTACCTCCTGTGGTTGCTGTAAATCCTGTAAATCCGAATCCTGCTCCTCGTACTATGTACGATTATGCCAAGCCCAATTTATTTGAAATTTGAATCGAGTATTATTGAACCTCTTTGTTGGTGCAAATAATTTTGAACTGAAACCTAACACTATTTAAATGATTCAACAGTTTGTTCAGTTTGATGGTTTGCAAGACGAAGACCCAAATACTCATTTGGCTAATTTCTTGGAATTCTGCGACACTTTTAAAATCAATGGTGTTTCTGACGATGCCATTTGCCTTGGTTGTTTCCTTTCGTTAAGGAATAAGGCTAAACAGTGGTTGAACTCCCTACCAAGAGGTTCTATCACTACATAGGAGCAAATGACCGAAAAGTTTTTAGTGAAGTATTTTCCACCAGGCTAAGGCATTAAGGCGATGAATGATATCTCTTCCTTCAGCGCAAATGGATTTAGAGACCCTTTATGATGCATGGGAGAGGTATAAGGATTTATTGAGGAGGTGCCCTCACCATGGGTTATCTCTATAGCTCTGAGTTCAAACTTTCTACAGCGGTTTGAACCCCTCAACTAGGCAATTGATCGATGCATCCATTGGTGGGACTCGAATAATAAAACACACGAGGAGGCTTACGAGTTTATAGAAGAAATGTCACTTTGAATAATTATCGGTGGCAAGTCATGAGACAAAGCCCGATGAAAGCGGTAGGTGTTTTTAATGTTGATCACGGTTACCATGTTTTCAAATCGAGGTAGAACTTTTGAATAAAAAAGATTGATGGTTTATATGGTTCTATGCAGGTACATCAGGTGATGTAATCACGACGCATAAATGGAGGAAGGAACTATCCGAGAAAGTCGATCTTACAACCCTAGCACAAAAAGGCGAACAAGTTAACTATATGGGTAATAATTCTAGACCTCAGAATAATCCCTATAGTAATACTTACAATGCGGAGTTGGAGGAACCATCCCAATTTCTCGTGGGGTGGTCAAGGAAATTAAAGACAACAACCCCTCAGGCTTCCAACAACAACCTTACCCTCGAGAAGAAAATTTGAACCTTGAGGAGATGTTGTGAAATTTATTTCGATTGTCGAAACCAGCTTCTAAAACTTTGAAACAACACTCAAAAATCAACAAGCATCGATTCAAGGGCTTGAGAATCAAATCATTCAATTGGAAAAGATGATTTCAGAACCACCACAAGGTAGCTTGCCAAGCAACACCGAAACTAACCCAAGGGAGCAACTTCATGCCATTCTTGTTCGAGATGAAGAAGGGTTAGTGAATTTGAATCTGAGGCAGAAGCGGCGTGGTAAGCAATGGTAAGGTTGAGGTAAGCCACAACGAACAAAAACCAGTAAGAGAGGAGTATAAACCTCGTGTATCATATCCAGATGCAACAAGGAAAGACCAAACAAACGAACAATTCGGTAAACTCCTTAAACTTTTGAAAAAGTTACATATTAACTTACCATTTATTGAAGCTCTTTCGCGGATGCCTAATTCGACAAAATTTTTAAAGGAGCTTTTGGCAAACAAGCGAAAGTTGGATGATTAAATCATACGTGGAGCTAAATGCGGTTTGCTCGGCTATCTTCTGAGAATAAACTACCCCATAAGTTGAAAGATCCGGTGAGTTTTACTATTCCTTGTTTAATTGATAGTTTAAATCTTAATAATGCTTTAGGTGATTTAGGGGCAAGTATTAATGTCATGCCCTATAAAATGTTTAAACAACTAGGTCTTAGGAAACCAAAACAAACTAGGATGAGCATTCAATTGGCGAGATAAAACTATTAAATTTCCTTGGTGTATTGTTGAAGCGTGCTTGTTAAAATTGATAAATTTATATTCCCGATTGACTTTGTTGTTCTAGACATGGATGAGGATAATGCGTACCCCTTAATTCTAGGTCGGCCCTTCTTTAGCATTGCTAGAACTATCATTGATGTTGGTACATATGAATTGATACGCCGTGTAGGTGATGATATGATTAAAATCAAGCTCGTGATTACATTAGGATATCTAGTGATCGAGATGAATATCGAGTTACATTAAAGTGAGTAACCTTGTGGCTCAATCGTCTTTGCAGGAACCCCCTCAGAAAAACGTGATGGAGCCACCTTCTAGTCCATGTAACAAAAACAGAACAACTCACGAGGAATGAAAACTACAAATCAATGAACTAGATGAATGGCAAAAAATGTCAAGGAGAAACCAATAATACACGATGAACCAAAGTGACACCATGACGAGCATAAGGATGAAACGAGTCAATTTAAGATTGGGAATCAGGTATTGTTGGATAAAACGGACCCTTAAATTGCCACTTTAGAGCTTAATGCAAACGGAGCAACTCCTTTTACGGTACTGAATATTTTCCCATACGGTACAGTCGAGGTAAATCATTATAAATTTGGCACTTTTAAGGTAAATATTACTCAGCTAAAACCTTATTTGAATAAAAGAATTGATAGCGAGAAAGAGGAGTCTCGACTCATGAACCACCGTGTTGTCACGAATACAAGGTAAGTCGAGCTTAGACTTTAAATAAGCGATTCTCGGGAGGCAACCCAAGTGTTAACTCTTGCTAATTTTCTGAACTTTATTTCATGATATTTTTTTAAAATTAATTAATTTTCAAAATCTTAAAAAAAAAAGGTGTGTTTTGACCCACCACGGCACAGACACCTTGGTGTGTGGAGCATACGGCTGGACACATGGGCGTGTCGCAGGCCGTGTGTGAAATGAGGTAATCCACAGAGAGTTACACGGCCTGACGACATAGCCATGTGACCCACACGGCCTGGCCACACGGGCGTGTGGGATCTCACATGGGCGTGGAGAAGCGAAAAAAAACACACGCGGCTGGCGCCATGGCGTGTGACCTGCGGCACGAACACGCGGGCGTGTCTAGGCCGTGTGAAACTTGGAGCTAATTTTTTTAAGTCAAAGAGTTACATGGGCAGGCACTGCGGTGGAGTGTGGGAGACACGGCCGGGCCCACTGGGCGTGTGGGATCTCACATGGGCGTGGGAGAAGCGAAGGAAAACACACGTAGTGCGGCATGGCGTAGTGTGACCCACCGCGGCTGGACACACGGGTGTGTCCATGGCCATGTGAAAATTGGGTTAATCACCCCATTTTTATTTTATTTTATTTATTATTATTTTTATATTATTTATTTTTATTTTACTAACTTTTTATTTTTATTATTATTCTTATACTTATATTTTAAATTAATTTTAACTTTTTTTTGCTATTTCTATTTTTAATATTTTTTACTATTATTATTACAATTAACTTTAAGTTTATTGGTATGATTGAGTTTATTATTATTATTATTATTTTTCATTTTATTTTTATCTTTCTTTTTAATTTTGTTTTTAGTTGCTTTATTATTATTATTATTATTATTTTCTTCAACTTATTTTAATTATTATCTTTTGAAATATATATGGTTGTTTCTAATCGAGTTATAGCCCCTTAATCTTCTTTATTATTTGTGTTTATTTTCTTATTAGTTTGCTCGGAATCTTGTGTTACATTTAGATTTGACTACAATTCTGCTTTTACTATTCTAAAGATTTCATCAATATTCGAGCGAGTTTGATTTTCTCTCTCTCTTATGATATTTTGTTTATCTTTGTGATTATATATGTTTGTACATTGAGGACAATGTACATCTTAAGTGTGGGGAGGTTATCCATATAATTATTAGAAAATCCCTGAATTATGTTTTGTGTTTAAGTAATTTTCTCATGCTACTATTAGAATGAATTTTTATCGATTTGTGATTTTTATTGATGTGTTTTGGATTAAATTCATAAATATTTGTGCATTAGTTGTTTTAAACTTTAAGACATGAGAGAATCAATCATGATAAGTTTATTTTTAGAATTAAAAATTTTATGTTGTTTCCCTCAATTGATGTATTATCTTGAAGTTTTAAATTTACAATTTTGACATAAAAAAACTATAATTTTGTGAGATTTTGAGCCTTTAGAGCATACACTTTTCTTGCTCATTTTATTATTGGTTATGAGTGTGTCAATTTGATTTGTTACTCTAGAACTTGCTTCGATTATGCAAGTCGAGACCACATCTTTGAGTTGATATACTGAGATGATAAAGGCACTTATGTTTTAACCCACTTATTCCATAAAAAGCCTACCTACATAATTAACCCTTAGTAAACCCCTTGAGCCTAACACACCGTTTCTTGATTTACCCATTAATGATAACCCATAACTCATTTTTGTTCATTGAGAATTTTCCCATTTTATTGACTCCATTTTTATCGAGATTTGATTTGGTTAATTGCTGATTAAGCCTCTTGATTAAGTTGTTGAATTATTTCTTCTTATTTACATATTAAAAAAAAAAAAAAAAGAAAAGAAGAAAAAAAAATAGATATATAGTTATTTAGTTCTTTGTTATTTGAGCTTGAACAGTTAAATTCATATTTTGAGAAGAAGCTCGTGTTATTCTTGAATAGTTTCGATTGATGTAATTATTTGTAATTCAACATTTGTTATTTTTCTAGTTTGGTAATTTATCAATTCAATCTCGATTCTAACCTTCTTTTTCAGCCTTTCTCCACACCTTTAACCTAAGTCCCATTACAACCTTATAAAGACCTTTTGATTTGTGTATTATCTCATTTTATAGTGGTGGAGATTTGATTTTCATGCAAGCCTATGGTAATGACTTTTCATGTTTATTTGTTGAGTACTTAATTTTTGAACCTTAAACACTTTGAGTGATTTGAGTGAATCTTTAGTGAGGATGTCAATTCTTGTCGATTTTGAATTGAAGGTAATTACTTAGATAAGGGAAATACCTATGTTTTCATGATTTAAAATGCTCGACTTAGATTGTTTGAATCTTTAATGCTCTTTTAGTTGAATTATCAATGTATGATTATTTGTGAATTATGACAAAACATTATTGATGACAATTACAAGTTGAGAAAGATTAATTTTAATTGTGAGTTGAGGATTTTGCTTGAGGACAAGCAAACGCTTAAGTGTGGGGATATTTGATAAGCCATAACAGTAACATGTTTTTAATCCCATTCTTAATGCTTTTTTGGATGATTTATTATGTGAATTAGTGAATTTGATGCTCCTAATCCTTTAAATTCAAGTTTCTATACTTAGGTGAGCATAAGGGAGAGAAAGGAGCAAAAAGCAGGCCAAAATAGAGAAAAAAGAGCTATTTTCAAGATCCACCACGGCACAGGCAATTCCACACGGGCTGGCCACACGCCCATGTGCCAGCCCGTGTCGATTTCACACCCTGCTTCCCTGTTATGCGGAAAAACCCAATTTTTAGGGTTTCTGAGCATTCTAAAGTCTATAAATACACATTAGAAGAGGACCTAAGGGGTCATACAATTTGAACAAAGAAAAGACTTGAAGAACGCAGCATGGAGTTCAACTCGAGCGAGGATCTCCTTCAAGGGTGAAGATCTCTATTCAATTTCTCTCGAAGTTTTGGGTTTCTTTATGTTTTGTTGTTTTCCTAATTTTGAGATGTTTTCCTCCAAAAGTATGAACTAAATTCCTAGATACCTAGGGAGGATGAAACCTAAGATGGATCTTATTATTTGATTTTTACGAACTACATGATAAATATTTGTTCTGGATCTCAATTATGTGTTCTTATTCCATGTTTTAATGTTTTCAGGATATTAATTCATGATTGATGTGCTTATTCAATGGAGAAAAAGTCTCTGTTTAAGAGTAGATCTAGCATAATTGAGCGGAGTTGCATGCAATCCTAGAAATAGGGCGACATAAATCTCTTTGGATTAGAGTCATATCTAATAAGGAATCCATAGATCGAGCTAATGCGACGATAGGGGTTTTAATTAGAAAGAGATTTCAATTAATCAACCTAGAGTCAGTTGTTTTTATTCTCGAAAGAGATATTAACATAAGTTAGGGATTTCTATGGATCAAGACAAGTGAATAAATCGTTTAATTCAGAGATAGAATAATAAGTGAAGTCTAGGTGGATTGTTTCCTGGGTATTGTCTCTCTCATCGGTTTTCTTCAAATATTTTCCTACTTTATTCTCTGTTTCGTCTTAGTAATTAGGTTAGTTAAGATTAGGTTAAAATAAATTCCTTCAATTTATTCGGCTAGATAATAAAAAGATAGTAACTACTAGTACTTTTGGTCTTCGTGGATACGATATTCCCGACTCACCATAGCTATACTTCCATTCGATAGGCGCGCTTGCCTTTGTCGTATTTTAGTTAGTTCGTGACGTCATCAAAATTATTTTTAAAAATACATAAAAGAAATTAGCTTAATAAAAAATGGCATCGATAATAGAGTTTTTGGACTTCACAAGCAGAGTCAAAGGGGGCTGATAAATGTTCTATAAGGGTATAGTAAAATATTAAAAAAAATAAATATTTAAAAAAAGAGGACACATGACAATTTTTAAGATTGTTTGTGGAATAAAACAATACACTAGCAACGTACCAAATAGTAACCCATAAAAAATATTAAATAATAGTAATGAAAAGAGAGAAAGAATAAATGAGGTTTAGATCAAATAATAATATACGAGTGAGGTGCGATAAGATTCATATTCAACTAATACTTATAATTCCTCTTTAGGTTTGGTTCTTTAGAGTTTGTTCCATGATTTTGCTTTGGACTGTTTGATTCATTTACACATTTGAGAGTAATGGGTTGAAATCAAAGGAAAAGATTTATTTTGACATTTCTCACATGATGGGCTGTTGAGATAGTTTTTGAGTAGTGTCAAGGACCATTGCCTATTGGTGTCTAGCACTACAAGGTCAGAAACTTGCCAAAGTTGACAAATTTTGGTAACAAAAATCTTTGAACTTCGATTCTAGTTAGTACTTTGGATGACTATAAGCCCATCTTTGGTATCCAAATTACTTATAAAAACATATTTTGAAGATTGTTTGGATTTGGATCAAGGCAATCAACTTTCCAAATTCGGTAGAATCGAATTGAATAGGGTAAAACTAGGAAGTATATCTTGAATGTAACACCCCTAACCCGTATTCGACGTCGGAATAGGGTTACGAAGCATTACCGGACTTATTGCTCAAACAATCATACATTTCATAAACCTTTCTAATACAAATCAAACATCAATCAAATTCATTCATATCGCCCCTTATACATGCCCTCGAGGCCCCAAATAGACATTAAAAATGGTTCGGTACTAAACCGAGTACTAATGAAATTTTTCGAAAGACATGGAAAATTTTTAATGTGCAGGGGAAACACGCCCATGTGGCCAGGCCGAGTGTCTCACACGGCCAAGGGGCACGCCCGTGTCTCAGGCCGTGTGGGCATTTGAAATTGGGTCACATGGCCGTGTCCCATCCCATGTCTGACCCCGTGTAACTCTCTGACTTGGGCCACATAGCCAAGCCACACGCCCATGTGCCAAGCCGTGTACCCATCGAAATGGCCTCACACACCGTGTGCGGGGCGTGTACTAGAGGCGTGTAAAAGCGGAGGTATCTTGACTTAAACCCTGCGGCCAAACCCACGGCCAAACCACTGCGCCGTGTGCTGGGCGTGTGAAGCTCTTGACTTGCTTCAAATGAAGTATTGGGGATACATGGTCGTGTAACGACCATGTGTCACCTGAGGCTGGACACTGCGCTTAGTGTCACTGCGTGTGGACAAAAATAGGCTAGTTTCAAGCCTTATTCCTCACCCAAAGTGATACCAACCTAAAGTCAACATTTTCGCATACAACCAAGGCATAATAAGTAACACCCTAACCCGTATCCGTCGTCGAAGCGGGGTTTTGAAGCATTACAAAGTTTCTGAGAATAATTCTGAGACAAAACTAGTCAAGGTACTATTCATATCGAAATAATCCATATTGTCCCTTAAATTGACCTTGAGGTTTAATCGAGCATTAAAATCGAATCGGGACTAAATAGGGAATCATTAAAATTTTCGTGAAATTTTAAAATTTTTCTCAAGTACATGGCTCACTGCGCGGGTGTGGTCTAGAGACACGCAGTGTGACCTTTAGACATGCCGTGCTTCAAGCCGTGTCTTACCCGTGTAACTCTCGACTTGTGGACACAACCATGCCACATGCCCGTGTGCTAGGCCATGTGGTTAATTTAATTTTACATTTTAAGTGCAGTTTTCACACGTCCAGACACACGCGCCCATGTTCAAGGCCGTGTCTCTCCTGCGGTGAGACACACACCGTGTCTCTGCCGTGTGTCCAATTTAGAACATTCTGTTTCTCAAGTTTAAATGCGGGGACACCACGGCCAAACTACATGCCCATATGCGGGTAGTGTGTCACACACGGTCTGAGACCTGCCGCCCGTGTGTCTGCAGTGTGGACAAAATAAAGCCATTCCTAGCTTCATTTGTCACCTAAATTTAATCATTTACTGCACCAAAGCATACCAACTCATACCAACCAATTCAAGAACCTTTTCAAGCCAATTCTATCTTCCATTTTGATATTTTAACACATATATCCATGTTTGTATTCTTACCTTTACATAACCCACTTATTATACATATTCAAATAATCTTATTTAACTTACTTATCAGACTTTCAACGAACTAGATCAATTAATTGATTTTAACCAAAATTAAAACACGGTAACTACATAAATAATAACTCAACTATTTGCAACACTAAAAGCTTTACTGTGTCCATAATCTTCTATTGGGGCATTTTACCCAAAAATACCCTTTTTACCTTATTTATGGAAATGGACGAATTTTTAATTATTTATCGAGAATGGGCGATTTCCCAGCAGCGTCCATGTCGTGCGATGTCGGGAGGCGTGCCGAGCCAAAGCGCGTCCACGGGAGCGTTTTGTCCACGTCAGCACAAAACGCTTCCTTGAGGGCGTGCTTTGTCTTGACATGGCAAAGCAAGCTCCCCAAGGGCGCATTTTTGCTTTGTATTTTTCCAAAAAAACTATTCTCGAATTAAATTTTTAAAAAGGTCATTTTTAGATATTATAAAAATAAACCATTTTTTTAAAATTTACGAGAATAAACCTTTATAAAGGCTCAAAGTGACAACACCATTTTTTTAAGGTGTCACCAATTAATATGGAAATATAACACAAAGCAAATCTTTATATAGACCCAAAGTCTCATTTCCCTTGTTTTCTTAAGCAATGTGAGATGTGAGATATGTGTATATATAGACTCGTGAATAGTTTTGCAGCTTGTTCCTAAACAATGTGGGATTCATTCCTCTTTTAACTAACAACATGAGATTAAATGCTACACTATATTTGATATATTTTTACTTAGAGTTTAAATTTTTTTACAAAAAGTTAACATTTGTTACATTTATAAATAAAACTTTTAAACTCTATAAGTAAAAAAAAATATAAAATATAAAATGAGTATGGTAAAATATTAAAAAATAAATATTTAAAAAATTACTAATAGTTGAGTGATCATTTTGTAAGTTTTTATAATTCGATAGCTAAAAAATATAGTTAAGTGACTACTAATGTAATTTAATCTAGATATAAAATATGAAAAATAATTATTATATTTTATGTATATTATATATTTCTATAAAAAAAACTTATTTAACATAATTATATACTATGTTTAAATGGATTATCTATCTATTCAAAATATATCTGAAATAAATTTATCGGCATTCATTAGGTGATGAAAATTAAATTAAAATTAGAATTAAAAAAATTAATGAGTATAGTAAAATATTAAAAATAAATAAATATTTAAAAAGATATATCAATTTTTTAAAATTACCAAAAAATACTATTTGAGTACCAAATACTCACAATTATTTATTAATAAACATTCATAATATAAAATAAAATAAAAAAATTAAAATTATAACTTCTAAATTTAAATAATGGAAAATTATTTTAAAAATTAGAATTGCATTGATATTAACTTCAAACATTTAAAATTGAATAGAAGATTATTGCATGTACAAGTTTCATATGTGCAATTTGTACTCTTTTTTTTTTAATAGTTCTTTTGTATATGTTAACAATTCTAAAATGCAACAAGATTAAAGATCTCAAAAGATAATTTTATAATATGAGAAAATGTTAACAAAATATAAAAAAATAGAAATTGTTTTGTAAAAAAAAAATCAAATATAGTGTAGCATTTAATCTCATGTTATTAGTTAAAAGAGGAAGGAATCCCACATTGTTTAGGAACAAGCTACAAACCTATTCATGAGTCTATATATACACATATCTCATATCCCACATTGCTTAAGAAAACAAGGGAAATGAGACTTTGAGTCTATATAAAGATTTGCTTTGTAAGTTATATTTCCATATTAATTGGTGACACCTTAAAAAAAATGGTGTTATCACTTTGAGCCTTTATAAAGGTTTATTCTCGTAAATTTTTAAAAAAATTGGTCTATTTTTGAAAATTTAATTCGAGAATAGTTTTTATTGGGAAAAAATACGGGCTAAGCATCCTTGAGGAGGCGTTTTGCCACGTCAATCAAAGCGGCGCCTTCAAAAAATTACAATTAAGTCACCCAACTATTTAGGATCATGTTTTTTAGTCATCTAGGTGTTGAATAGCTAACTTGAGAAGGATAACATAACCCTTTTCTAATTGAAATAATAATAAATTTAACCATCATCATTTATAGGTTATGTTAGTTTAATCCTATTTTTTTAAATAAGCTTTATAAATATATTGTGTCAATTTGATCTTGATTCTAAAAAAATTAAAGTTTATTTTAAAAATTCAAAAATACAAAAAAAATCTAATTTTTAAATATAATAAATTAAAAATACATAAAATTTGATAAGCCATAAAAGTAACATGTTTTTAATCTCATTCTTAATCGTTTTGGATGATTTATTATGTGAATTAGTGAATTTGATGCTCCTAATCCTTTAAATTCATGTTTTTATACTTAGGTGAGCATAAGGGAGCGAAAAGAGCGAAAAATGAGCCAAAATCGGGCAAAAAGGCTGTTTTTAGGATCCACACGGCACTGGGCAATATCACGGGTTGGCCACACACCCATGTGAGCCACACGGGTAGTGGCCCTGCGCCCATGTGCCGGCCCATGTCGATTTCACACCTGCTTCCCTTTACTGAAAAACTTTATTTTTAGGGTTTTGAGCATTCTAAATTCTATAAATACACACTAGAAGAGGACCTGGGGGCATACGGTGAGAGCGAAGAAAAGACTCGAAGAAGCATGCAGATTCAACTCAAAAGCGAGGATCTCCTTCAAGTGAAGATCTCCATTCAGTTTCTCTCGAAGTTTTTGGGTTTCTTTATGCTTTGTTATTTTCCTAATTTTGAGATGTTTTCCTCCAAAAGTATGAACTAAATTCCCTAGATACCTAGGAGGATGAAACCTAAGGCGAATCTTATTATTTGATTTTTACGAATTACATGATAAATATTTGTTCTTGATCTCAATTATGTGTTCTTATTTCATGTTTTAATGTTTTGAGGATATTAATTCATGATTGATGTGCTTATTCGGTGGAGTAAAAGTCCTGTTTAATAGTAGATCTAGCATAATTGAGTGGAGTTGCATGCAATCCTAGAAATAGGGCGACATAAATCTAGGATTAGAGTCAAATCTAATAAAGGAATCCATAGATCGAGTTAATGCGGCGATAGGGGTTTTAATTAGAAAGAGATTTCAATTAATCAACCTAAGTCGGTTGTTTTTATTCTCGAAAGAGATATTAACATAAGTTAGGGATTTCTACGGATCAAGACAAGTGAATAAATCGTTTAATTGAGTTAGAATAATAAGTGAAGTCTATGTGGATTCTTTCACAGGTATTGTCTCTCTCATGGTTTTCTTCAAATATTTTCCTACTTTATTCTCTGTTTCGTCCTAGTAATTAGGTTAGATAAGATTAGGTTAAAATAAATTCCTTCAATTTATTCGGCTAGATAATAAAAAGATAGTAAGTACTAGTACTTTTAGTCCTCGTGGATACGATATTCCCGACTCACCATAGCTATACTACCATTCGATGGAGGTGCGCTTGCCTTTGTCTTATTTTAGTTAGTTAGTAGCGTCATCAAGTTTTTAGGCGTAGTTGCAGGGACTAAAATATTAGGAACATAATTTTTATTACTTTAGCCATTTTATTTTTATTGCATTTTATTTTTGTTTTTATTTTAATTTACTAACTTTTCTTTTATTTGCTTACAGTAGGTTCCTTTAGTTTATGACTAGAAGAAACCCATGAGAACCTCTAGTATTCGACAATGTGAAATTGAAAGTCTGCATTTCATGAAAGTAGAGAAGCAAGCGAGTCGACAAAGTACAATAGAAGAGCAAGAGGACATTATTGTTATTGCGAGGAGATGGCGAGAAAATCACAATAATCAATTACCTCCCGTGGTTCTTTGTAAATCTGTAAATCGAATCTGCTCCTCGTACTATATGCGATTATGCCAAGCCAATTTAAGCTGAAATTTGAATCGAGTATTATTAGACTGCTTTGTTGGTGCAAATAATTTTGAAGCTGAAACCTAACACTATTTAAATGATTCAACGGTTTATTCGGTTTGATGGTTTGCAAGGCGAAGACCCAAATACTCATTTGGCTAATTTCTTGGAGTCTGCGACACTTTTAAAATCAATGGTGTTTACGCGATGCCATTTGCCTTGGTTGTTTCCTTTCTCGTTGAGGAATAAGGCTAAGCAGTGGTTGAACTCCTACCAAGAGGTTCTATCACTACATAGGAGCAAATGACCGAAAAGTTTTTATTGAAGTATTTTCCATGGCTAAGGCAGTAAGGTGATGAATGATATCTCTTCCTTGGCGCAAATGGATTTAGAGACCCTTTATGATGCATGGGAGAGGTATAAGGATTTATTGAGGAGGTGCCCTCACCATAGGTTATCTCTATAGCTCTGAGTTCAAACTTTCTACAACAATTTGAAGCCCTCAACTAGGCAATTGATCGATGCATCGCTTGGTGGGACTACGAATAATAAAACACACGAGGAGGCTTACGAGTTTATAGAAGAAATGTCTTTGAATAATTATCGGTGGCAAGTCATGAGACAAAGCGATGGTGACAGCGGTGTTTTTAATGTTGATGCGGTTACCATGTTTTCAAATCGGTAGAACTTTTGAATAAAAAGATTGATGGTTTATATGGTTCTCGCACTTGGTACATCCGGTGATGTAATCTGACGCAAATGGAGGAAGGAACTATCGAGAAAGTCGATCTTACAACCCTAGCACAAAAAGGCGAACAAGTTAACTATATGGGTAATAATTCTAGACCTCAGAATAATCCCTATAGTAATACTTTGCAATGAGTTGGAGGAACCATCCCAATTTCTCGTGGGGTGGTTAAGGAAATTAAAGATAACAACCCCTCGGGCTTCCAACAACAACCTTACCTCGAGAGAAGAAGGTGAACCTTGAGGAGATGTTGTGAAATTTATTTCGATTGTCGAAACCCCTTCTAAAACACGAAACAACACTCAAAAATCAACAAGCATCGATTCAAGGGCTTGAGAATCAAATCGTTCAATTGGAAAAGATGATTTTAGAACGACCACAAGGTAGCTTGCCAAGCAACACGAAACTAACCCAAGAGGAGCAACTTCATGCCATTCTTGTTCGAGATGAAGAAGGGTTATTTGAATTTGAATCGAGCAGAAGAAAGCGTGGTAAGCAATGGTAAGGTTGAGGTAAGCCACAACAAACAAAAACCGATAAGAGGAGTATAAACCTGCGTGTATCATATCCGGATGCAACAAGGAAAGACCAAACAAGCGAACAATTCGGTAAACTCCTTAAACTTTTGAAAAAGTTACATATTAACTTACCATTTATTGAAGCTCTTTCATGGATGCCTAATTCAACAAAATTTTTAAAGGAGCTTTTGGCAAATAAGCGGAAGTTGGATGATTAAATCATACGTGGAGCTAAATGCAGTTTGCTCAACTATCTTACAGAATAAACTATCCCATAAGTTGAAAGATCCAGTGAGTTTTACTATTCCTTGTTTAATTGGTAGTTTAAATCTTAATAATGCTTTAGTTGATTTAGAAAGTAGTATTAATGTCATGCCCTATAAAATGTTTAAACAAGCTGGGTCTTGGGAAACCAAAACAAACTAGGATGAGCATTCAATTGGCAGATAAAACTATTAAATTTCCTTGGGGTATTGTTGAAGACGTGCTTGTTAAAATTGATAAATTTATATTCCCGATTGACTTTGTTGTTCTAGACATGGATGAGGTTAGTAGCGTACCCTTAATTCTAGGTCGGCCCTTTTTAGCGACTGCTAGAACTATCATTGATATTGGTACATATGAATTGATACGCCGTGTAAGTGATGATATGATTAAACTCCAAGCTCGTGATTCTGTTAGGATATCTAGTGATCGAGATGAATATACGAGTTCTGTTAAAGTGAGTAACCTTGTGGCTCAATCGTCTTTGCAGGAACCCCCTCAGAAAAACGTGATGGAGCCACCTTCTAGTCCATTTAACAAAAACAGAACAACTCACGAGGAACGAAAACTACAGATCGATGAACTAGATGAATGGCAAAAAATGTCAAGGAGAAACCAATAATACCACGATGAACCAAAGCGACACCATGGCGAGCATAAGGATGGAACGAGTCAATTTAAGATTGGGGATCAGGTATTGTTGGATAAAACGAACCCTTAAATCGCCACTTCAGAGCTTAATGCAAACGGAGCAACTCCTTTTACGGTACTGAATATTTTCCCATACGGTACAGTCGAGGTAAATCATTCTAAATTTGGCACTTTTAAGGTAGATATTACTCGGCTAAAACCTTATTTGAATAAAAGAATTGATAGCGAGAAAGAGGAGTCTCGACTCCGCGAACCACCGTGACTGTGCGAATACAAGGTAAGTCGAGCTTAGACTTTAAATAAGCGCTTCTCGGGAGGCAACCCAAGTGTTAACACTGCTAATTTTCTGAACTTTATTTCATGATATTTTTTTTAAAATTAATTAATTTTCAAAATCTTAAAAAAAAAGGTGTGTTTTTGACCCACACGGCCTAGACACACTGGTGTGTGGAGCACACGGCCTTGACACATGGGCGTGTTGCAAGCCGTGTGTGAAATGAAGTGTCGGCGAGAGAGTTACGGCTGCCGACATGGTCGTGTGACCCTGCGGCTGGCGGACGGGCGTGTGGGATCTCACATGGGCGTGGGAGAAGCGAAAGAAAAAACACACACGGCTGGCGACATGGCGTGTGACCCACTGCGGTCTAAACACGCAGGCGTGTCTAGGCCATGTGAAACTTGGAGCTAATTTTTTTAAATTGAGAGAGTTACGGGCAAGGCACTGCGGTAGTGTGGGATACCGCCGGCCGGAGCCACACGGGCGTGTGGGATCTCACATGGGCGTGGAAGGAGCGAAGGAAAACACACATAGTGCGGCACATGCAGTGTGACCTATCACGGCCTAGACACTGCGGGTGTGTCCATGGCCATATGAAAGTGGGTTAATCACCCCATTTTTATTTTATTTTATTTATTATTATTTATTTTTATTTTACTAACTTTGTAACGTCACTGAATTTTTGGGCCTATATGTTTAATGGGTGGATACATTTAATGTGTTAATTTAAGTATTAGAGGTGCAAATTGGGCTCGAGAATGGGCGAGGTCTTGGCTAAATATTTTGTTTAGGGACTATGGGGTTTAAATAAAGTATTGAGAGTGAAATAGGCATAATGGGCTTGTGGCCGGGAACAAGAGAAGCGGGAGGAGGGGAGCTATAAGTGGCGCCAATAGGCAAAAGAAGGGGCCTCGGTGTGGCGCTTGGAGCCCAAGAAATTGGGCTAACCGGCGACCCAAGGAGAGCAAGGGAGGGAGGGCGGCAACAAGGCTAAAATTTAGGGATTTTTAATGTTTTATTTAAGTGGATAATGAGCGGGAAAAAAAGAGGAAGGAGTGGTGTGATGTAGGAATCTTTTGGATGTGAGTTCTGATAAGGATAAGGGAAAAGATGAGAGGCTATCCAGGAGGCTAGAGGTGGCCGAAATTTGGACTCTGTATGTAAAGGGGCGGCTAGTTAGGGGAGTAAATGCCAAAATTTTGAGAGTTTTTTTGAAAGCTTTCTCTCGATTTTTCTCTCTTGAAATCTGTTTCCATTGTTTTTCTTCCTAGCAGAAATCTCCAAGCCTCTTTCTTGTTTTATTTTCTTCTTCTCTTTTTACTTGACTGAAATTCCTCACTCAATTCTTTTAAAATCAAAAGCATCAGCCTTCTCTTGTTCATCTTTTGGGATTTTCTTAAAAGCGAAATTTCCTAGATCTCTAACCTTCTACGCTTTGATCTTCTTACTGTGATTCTTTGAATCTTTACGCAAGGGGTAGCGAAGCCCATGCGCAGAGGAGATCTAATCGCTTAGGTTCCTAAATCGGTAGCACTTGAATCACCCTACTTTCGGGATCTAATCGATTTAGGGGAAATTTTATCTTCGCATTCTTCAGGCTTTTGAGCAAAGTTGTAGACAAAGAGCAGTAGATCCGATTAGTGAGGGTATCGGCATAGAGAGTAGTACTACGTGTTATCAGGTGTGTAACATTCTCACACCATTTGGATTGCTTGTTAGTATATGTTTATAAATCTGTTATATTACGCTAAATGCGAAATCTGGCATGGCTCTTGAAAGCCCGAGGAGGGTAAAGGCGAATCACGGGTTAGTGGTCTCTGTCATTCTAAAGTGAATGTTTTTATCGATTTGGTATGATGAACATGTATGCGGGTTTACGTGATTGCATGGGGTTGGGTGATTGATGAAGAGGAAATTTGTTGTAGTGGCTTTTGCCATGATGCATTGTAGTGGCTAATGCCATGATGCATTGTAGTGGCTATTGCCATGATCGGCGATGAGCGGCTATCGAAGCATGAGCGCCATCGATGGTGTGTAGCGGTGTGGGTTGATTGTAGAAATCCCCAATGGTGTGATTGGCGGTAAGGGTGGTGTGTAGCGGATGCAAACCTAGGATTGGGTTGGGCTTTGCATATTTTACGATATATTATACTGCATTATACATTACGCCAGGGCTAAGGCCCAATCGATGGTGCACTAGGGTTGCACTGCTGAGTCTCGCGACTCACCCCATTATTTAACATCTTTCGGGTAGCACCTAGTGCATCGGATCGGGTTGGAGAAAGAGCGCAAGGTGGCCATGCGAGGATTATTTTGATTGACAAAAGACTTTACTAGTTTATTTATTTTTAATATTTTTAATTGGTGGGTTTAAATTTCATTGTAATAAGGCCATGGGCCACTAGCTTCATATTTTCGTTTGTTTTGGGCTTTTATTATTATTAGACATTTACATTTTACATTTTAATTAAGTTAAGGCATGTATCAAATTTCGATTTTTAATCCACTAAGGCATAAATATAAAATGTATATCTTTTACAAATCATCCAACCATTTATTTTCTCGAATAAAGTGTTAAACTCAAGAAAAATATTTTTCGAAAGTGCGACATCTTTTAAAATCTCCTAAGTGACATGCGAGATCGGTCATCTTTGTTTGGGTCGGGTTTGGGGTGTTAGAAATTGAGTATCAGAGCCGGTTCAAAACTCGACTTTGGGGTTTGGGCTCAAAACGTTTTTCTAAAGTTGGGTTTTGAAAACATGCATGTTTATAAATAACACATGAGGTTTTCTCGGCATGGCACTGCGTCTCGGCCCAAGTCTGCGGTAAGTATTGAACTCCTTTGTGTGTATATATATATATGTGGGCTTGGTGGGCTTTAAGGGACATAGATTATTTTAATTAGAGCTTGATGGACCTTAGGCCTAGTTAAACAACTCTCAATTGCATAAGACTTAATCCAGCCAGAACAAACACAGTAGACAAGTCGCAATACTAGGGTGTGCATGAGCATGCGCATGTCTAGGATTGGATCGGAAGAGCACAGTACTTAGCGGTCCTAGTGACTCACCTCCTCTTATTTGGAATCCTGCAGTGCGTAGTATTTGTTCACCCTTACTCTGAGGATTTGTTGGCGGGCCAAAATCTATAACTAAAACACAGAAAGGGACCGGCCACTGATTTTCACAAAATTGCGAGATGTCCTAGTTTAAAAAATTGAAACACCGGTTGGCAAAATTACCAAAATACCCCAGTTTTCAAATTACCAAAATACCCCCAAAATGCAAAATTACCTTATTTCACAAAGGAACCTATTTTAGAAAATTACGAAAATACCCCTATAGGATAAATTACGAAAATACCCTGAGTAGTGAAATGATGAAGACACACCTACACATGATGAATGTAAGTTCGTGGATGCTACTTGTATGTGGATGGTTGATGATTGAACATATGTGCTTCTTAGGACTAGAAGATGTGAACTTGAGGAATGAAACTTGTGGATGTGATTTGAATTCGAAAGAACTACTCTTAAACTACATTCATAAGTTATTCGTAGTTGTCGGTGGAAGAAAACTAATAATTCATAAAATTTCTAATCGGATAAGCGTGAATCGGTAGAATGAGTACAAAGGGGTCGTGGGCGTCCGCGCGAGAGTCGTGGTAGGGTAGGATGGCCGTGTCCAGAGCCAGCGAGGTGCAGCCGCGGCTAAGAAGCGAGATGCGGATCTGCCAGTGTAGAGGAGAATTTGAGGATCAGCGCGGAGATGATCACGATATCTCAAGCGATGTTGCGGGTCTTGAAAAAGATTCTTTGAGGCGAGCGCAGGTTGAGGAGCTCGAGAAATGCTGTGTCGAAGCGACTCTCGAGCCAGCGGAGCGAGGATGTTTAGGGTGTTTGGTGTAGCCCCTTATCTTCTTTGAGTATTGGTTAGAGGCAAGTGAGCGTATAATGGATGACCTTGACTTCATTGTAGAAGAGAAGTTGAAGAGAAGTCGTGTCTCTTCTTGAGGCGAGGCTTATCGGTGGTGGCTCACGGTAAAGGAGAATGCTATGCATGAGGCCGGATTGGCCAGAGATTTCTTTAAGGAATCATTTCAGGGAGAAATGCGTTGGGGCGGCTATGTGGATGCCGCAGAGGAAGGCATTCTGAACTTGAGTGCGGGGAAGTAATTGCATATCGAATACGAGGTGGAGTATCTGCGGTTGAGCCGTTACGCTCGAGGATTGTGGCGGTGACTATGAGCGCGTATGCGGTTCGAAAATGGATTGCGGGATGAGTTGAGAGTGTTGGTAGCACTTGCATGGCGAGAAAGGACTTTTCCGTCTTGGTTGAGAAAGATAAAATATCGAGGAGGTGAAAGCGGTGAGAAGCAAAATAAGGATAAGGATCGGAATAGGAATGAGAGAAATTTTTGGGTCGTCGGGATCATCTAGGAGTTTTCAGAGAAAAGGCCTAGGTTTGATGGGCGACTCGTGCTCAGGCATACGCTCTTTGGGAGTCGAGAATCGATCATGTAACTTATGCGGGGGAAAGTACATTACAGGCGGTCTGAGAAGGAGAAGCGGTGGATACTTGGTGTGGGTCTATGGATCATATGGTGAGAGGCATCCACACAGTGGAGCAGTGCGACCCGGTGGACAAGGTTACGATCAAGTTAGGAAGGGTGGGCGACAACCACCAAGGGGCGTGGTCAAGCCAATGGTGGCAATGGCACGGGACATGGTCATGAGCACGGTGGAGGTCGAGGTTATTACGAGGCGCGGCGACCCGGCTTTGGTCTATGCGACCACGTCGCCAAGGGGCGAGGGCGCTCGGATCACGAATCTGAGTGCGTACTCTATCATATTATCCTAAGTGTTTCTTTTGGCTTTAGAATTAGAGTTCGCAGTGAAGCATAATGGTGAGACTTGGGTAGTATGATTAATAGTTAGTTGGAAATTTCGAGGGCGAAATTTCCTTAAGAAAAGTAGAAGCTGTAACATCACGAATTTTTGGGCCTATCGTTTAATGGGTGGATCGTTTAATGTGTTAATTTAAGTATTAGAGGTGCAAATTGGGCTCGGGAATGGGCGAGGTCTTGGCTAAATATTTGTTTAGGGACTATGGGGTTTAAAGAACGTATTGAGAGTGAAATAGGCATAATGGGCTTGTGGCCCGGGAACAGAGAGCGCGAGGAGGAGGGAGCTATAGGAGTGGCGCCAATAGGCAAAGAAGGGGGCCTCGGTGTGTTTGCTTGGAGCCCAAGAAATTGGGCTAACCAGACCAAGGAGAGCAAGGGAGGGGCGACAACAAGGCTAAAATTTAGGGATTTTTAATGTTGTATTTAAGTGGATAATGAGAAGGAAAAAAAAGAGGAAGGAGTGGTGTGATGTAGGACTCTTTTGGATGTGAGTTCTGATAAGGATAAGGGAAAAGATGAGAGGCTATCCAGGAGGCTAGAGGTGGCCAAAATTTGGACTCTGTGTGTAAGGGGGCGGCTAGTTAGGGGAGTAAATGCCAAAATTTTGAGAGTTTTTCTGAAAGCTTTCTCTCAGTTTTCTCTGCTGCCGAAATCTGTTTCCATTCTTTTTCTTCCTAGCCAAAATCTCCAAGCCTCTTTCTTGTTTTCTTTTCTTCTTCTATTTTTACATGACAGCAGAAACTCCTCACTCAATTTTTCTAAAAGTTGAAAAACACATCAGCCTTCTCTTGTTCATCTTTTGGGATTTTCTTAAAAGCAGAAATTTCCTAGATCTCTAACCTTCTACGCTTTGATCTTCTTACTGTGATTGCGAATCTTTACTGCAGGGTAGTAGCCAGAAAGCATGCATAGAGGAGATCTAATCGCTTAGGTTCCTAAATCAGTAGCACTTGAATCACCCTACTTAGGGATCTAATCGATTTGGGAAACTTTATCTTCGCATTCTTAGGCTTTTGAGCAAAGTTGTAGACAAAGAAGCGATGATCAGATTAGTGAGGGTATCGACATAGAGAATAGTACTACGTGTTATCGGTGTGTAACATTCTCACACCATTTGGATTGCTTGTTAGTATATGTTTATAAATTTGTTATATTACGCTAAATGCGAGAAATACTGGCATGGTTATTTGAAAACTTGAGGAGGGTAAAGGCGAATCACGGGTTAGTGATCTCTGTCATTCTAAAGTGAATGTTTACGTAGATTTGGTATGATGAACATGTATTTGGTTCTGTGATTGCATGGGGTTGGGTGATTGATGAAAGGGAAGTGTTACATTGTAGTGGCTTTGGCCATGATGCATTGTAGTGGCTAATGCCATGATGCATTTGTAGTGGCTATTGCCATGATCGGCGATGACCATTATCTGCGACGCATGCGCCATCGATGGTGTGTAGCGGTGTGGGTTGATTGTAGAAATCCCCAATGGTGTGATTGGCGAGGTAAGGGTGGTGTGTAGTGGATGGAAACCTAGGATTGGGTTGGGCTTTGCATATTTTACGATATATTATACTCTGTTATACATTACGTGGGGCTAAGGCCCAATCGATGGTGCCACGAGGGTTGCTGCTGAGTCTCGCGACTCACCCCATTATTTAACATCTTTGGGTAGCACCTAGTGCATCAATTTGGGTTGGAGAAGAGCGCAAGGTGGCCATGCGAGGATTATTTTGATTCGACAAAAGACTTTACTAGTTTATTTATTTTTAATATTTTTAATTAGTGGGTTTAAATTTCATTGTAATAAGGCCATGGGCCACTAGCTTCATATTTTCGTTTGTTTTGGGCTTTTATTATTATTAGACATTTACATTTACGTTTTAATTAAGTTGAGGCATGTATCAAATTTGGTTTTTAATCCACTAAGGCATAAATATAAAATGTATATCTTTTACAAATCATCCAACCATTTAGTTTTCTCGAATAAAGTGTTAAACTCAAGAAAAATATTTTTCGAAATGCGACATCTTTTAAAATCTCCTAAGTGACATGCGAGATCAGGTCATGGTGTTTGGTAGGAGTTTGAGGTGTTACAAACTTTTTATTTTTATTATTCTTATACTTATATTTTAAATTAATTTTAACTTTTTTTGCTATTTCTATTTTTAATATTTTTACTATTATTATTACAATTACATTTAAGTTTATTAGTATCATTGAGTTTATTATTATTATTATTATTCGTTTTAGTTTTTATCTTTCTTTTTAATTTTATTTTTAGTTGCTTTATTATTATTATTATTATTATTTTCTTCAACTTATTTTAATTATTATCTTTTGAAATATATATGGTTGTTTCAAATCGAGTTATAACCCCTTAATCTTCTTTATTATTTGTGTTTATTTTCTTATTAGTTTGCTCGGAATCATGTGTTACATTTAGATTTGACTACAATTCTGCTTTTTACTATTCTAAAGATTTCATCCAATATTCAGGGCAGTTTCAGTTTTCTCTCTCTCTTATGATTTTTTGTTTATACTGTGATTATATATGTTTGTACATTGAGGACAATGTACATCTTAAGTGTGGGGAGGTTATCCATATAATTATTAGAAAATCCCTGAATTATGTTTTGTGTTTAAGTAATTTTCTCATACTACTATTAGAATGAATTTTTATCGATTTGTGATTTTTATTGATGTGTTTTGGATTAAATTCATAAATATTTGTGCATTGGTTTTTTAAACTTTAAGACATGAGAGAATCAAGCATGATAAGTTTATTTTTAGAATTAAAAATTTTATGTTGTTTCCCTGAATTGATGTATTATCTTGAAGTTTTAAATTTACAATTTTGACATAAAAAAACCATAATTTTTGTGAGATTTTGAGCCTTTAGAGCATACACTTTTCTTGCTCATTTTATTATTGGTTATGAGTGTGTCAATTTGATTTGTTACTCTAGAACTTGCTTGATTATGCATGTCGAGACCACACCTTTGAGTTGATATCTTTGAGATGATAAAGGCACTTATGTTTTAACCCACTTATTCCATAAAAGCCTACCTACATAATTAACCCTTAGTAAACCCCTTGAGCCTAACACACCGTTTCTTGATTTACCCATTAATGATAACCCATAACTCATTTTTGTTCATTGAGAATTTTTCCCATTTTATTGACTCCATTTTTATCGAGATTTGATTTGGTTAATTGCACTGATTAAGCCTCTTGATTAAATTTGTTGAATTATTTCTTCTTATTTACATATTAAAAAAGAAAAAAAAAAAAAAAAGAAAAGAAGAAAAAATACATATATAGTTATTTAGTTCTTTGTTATTTGAGCTTGAGCAGTTAGATTCATATTTTGAGAAGAAGCTTGTGTTATTCTTGAATAGTTTGATTGATGTAATTATTTGTAATTCAACATTTGTTATTTTTCTAGTTTGGTAATTTATCAATTCAATCTCGATTCTAACCTTCTTTTCAGCCTTTCTCCACACCTTTAACCTAAGTCCCATTACAATCTTATAAAGACCTTTTGATTTGTGTATTATCTCATTTTATAGTGGTGGAGATTTGATTTTCATGCAAGCCTATGGTAATGACTTTTCATGTTTGTTGTTGAGTACTTAATTTTGAACCTTAAACACTTTGAGTGATTTGAGTGAATCTTTAGTGAGGATGTCAATTCTTGTCGATTTTGAATTGAAGGTAATTACTTAGATAGAGGAAATACCTATGTTTTCATGATTTAAAAATGCTCGACTTAGATTGTTTGAATCTTTAATGCTCTTTTAGTTGAATTATTAATGTATGATTATTTGTGAATTATGACAAAACATTATTGATGACAATTACAAGTTGAGAAAGATTAATTTTAATTGTGAGTTGAGGATTTTGCTTGAGGACAAGCAACCACTTAAGTGTGGGGATATTTGATAAGCCATACTTGATAACATGTTTTTAATCCCATTCTTAATGCTTTTTGGATGATTTATTATGTGAATTAGTGAATTTGATGCTCCTAATCCTTTAAATTCAAGTTTCTATACTTAGGTGAGCATAAGGGAGAGAAAGGAGCGAAAAAGCAGGCAAAATCGGGCAAAAAGAGCTATTTTCAGGATCCACACGGCTGGGCAATTCCACCGCGGGGTGGCCACACGCCCATGTGCCGGCCAGTGTCGATTTCACCACAACTTCCACTGTTATGCGGAAAAACCCAATTTTAAGGTTTAGAGCATTCTAAAGTCTATAAATACACATTAGAAGAGGACCTAAGAGGGTCATACAGGCTGAGCGAAGAAAAGACTCGAAGAAGCATGCAGATTAAACTGGAAGCATGATCTCCTTCAAGGTGAAGATCTCTATTCAATTTCTCTCGAAGTTTTGGGTTTCTTTATGTTTTGTTGTTTTCCTAATTTTGAGATGTTTTCCTCCAAAAGTATGAACTAAATTCCCTAGATACCTAGGGAGGATGAAACCTAAGATGGATCTTATTATTAGATTTTTTTGAGATTACATGATAAATATTTGTTCTTGATCTCAATTATGTGTTCTTATTTCATGTTTTAATGTTTTCAGGATATTAATTCATGATTGATGTGCTTATTCAGTGGAGAAAAAGTCTCTATTTAAAGTAGATCTAGCATAATTGAGCGGAGTTGCATGCAATCCTAGAAATAGGGCGACATAAATCTCTTTGGATTAGAGTCATATCTAATAAGGAAATCCATAGATCGAGCTAATGCGACGATAGGGGTTTTAATTAGAAAGAGATTTCAATTAATCAACCTAGAGTCAGTTGTTTTTATTCTCGAAAGAGATATTAACATAAGTTAGGGATTTCTACGGATCAAGACAAGTGAATAAATCGTTTAATTCAGAGATAGAATAATAAATGAAGTCTAGGTGGATTCTTTCCTGGGTATTGTCTCTCTCATCGGTTTTCTTCAAATATTTTCCTACTTTATTCTCTGTTTCGTCTTAGTAATTAGGTTAGTTAAGATTAGGTTAAAATAAATTCCTTCAATTTATTCGGCTAGATAATAAAAAGATAGTAACTACTAGTACTTTTGGTCTTCGTGGATACGATATTCCCGACTCACCATAGCTATACTTCCATTCGATAGGCGCGCTTGCCTTTATCGTATTTTAGTTAGTTCGTGACATCATCAAAATTATTTTTAAAAATACATAAAAGAAATTAGCTTAATAAAAAATGACATCGATAATAGAGTTTTTAGACTTCACAAGCAGAGTCAAAGGGGGCTGACAAATGTTCTATAAGGGTATAGTAAAATATTAAAAAAATAAATATTTAAAAAAAGAGGACACATGACAATTTTTAAGATTGTTTGTGGAATAAAACAATACACTAGCAACGTACCAAATAGTAACCCATAAAAAATATTAAATAATAGTAATGAAAAGAGAGAAAGAATAAATGAGGTTTAGATCAAAGAATAATATACGAGTGAGGTGCGATAAGATTTATATTCAACTAATACTTATAATTCCTCTTTAGGTTTGGTTCTTTAGAGTTTGTTCCATGATTTTGCTTTGGACTGTTTGATTCATTTACTGTTTTGAGAAGTAATGGGTTGAAATCAAAGGAAAAGATTTATTTTGACATTTCTCACATGATGGAGCTTGTTGAGATAGTTTTTGAGTAGTGTCAAGGACCATTGCCTATTGGTTTCTAGCACTACAAGGTCGAGAGAAACTTGCCAAAGTTGACAAATTTCGGTAACAAAAATCTTTGAACCGATTCTAGTTAGTACTTTGGATGACTATAAGCCTATCTTTGGTATCAAATTACTTATAACAACATATTTTGAAGATTGTTTGGATTTGGATCAAGGCAATCGACTTTCCAAATCGGTAGAATCGAATTGAATAAGGTAAAACTAGGAAGTATATCTTGAATGTAACATCCCTAACCGTATTCGGCGTCGAGAATAGGGTTACGAGCATTAGGACTTATAGCTCAAACAATCATACATTTCATAGACCTTTCTAATACAAATCAAACATCAATCAAATTCATTCATATAAGCCCTTATACATGCCCTCGAGGCCCCAAATAGACATTAAAAATGGTTGGTACTAAGCCAGGAGTACTAAGAAATTTTTGAAAGACATGGAAAATTTTTAATGTGCGGGAAACACGCCCATGTGGCGGGCGAGTGTCTCCACGGCCAAGGGCGCGCGCCGTGTCTCGAGCCGTGTGGGCATTGAAATGGGGTCACATGGCGTGTCCCATCCTATATCGACCCAGTGTAACTCTCGACTTGGGCCACATAGCCAAGCCACACACCCATGTGCCGTCGTGTACTCATCGAAATGGCCTCACACACCCGTGTGCCGGGCGTGTACTAGAGGTGTAAAAAAGCGGAGGGTATCTTGGCTTAAACCACTGCGGCCAAACCACACGCCGTGTGCTAGGCCGTGTGAAGCTCTCTTGACTTGCTTCAAATGAGGTATTAGGGGATGCGGTCGTGTAACGACCATGTGTCACACAAGGCTGGACACCTGCTTGTGTCCCTACCGTGTGGACAAAAATAGGCTAGTTTCCAAGCCTTATTCCTCACCCAAAGTGATACAACCCTAAAGTCAACATTTTCATACAACCAAGAAATAATAAGTAACACCCCTAACCCGTATCAAGTCGTCGAAAGCGGGGTTTTGAAGCATTGCTCGAAGTTTCTGAGAATAATTCTGAGACAAAACTAGTCAAGGTACTATTCATATCCGAAATATCCATATTGTCCCTTAAATGGACCTCGAGGTTCAATACGAGCATTAAAATTGAATCGGGACTAAATAGGGAATCATTAAGAATTTTCGCGAAATTTTAAAATTTTCTCAAATCTGAGGCTCACTGCGCCGTGTGTAGTCTAGAACACGCCCGTGTGACCTTTAGACATGCCGTGCTTCAAGCCGTGTCTTACCCAGTGTAACTCTCGACTTGTGGACACAACCATGCCACATGCCCAGTGTGCTAGGCCGTGTGGTTAATTTAATTTTCACATTTTAAGTGCGGTTTTCACCACGGCCAAGACACTGCGCCCATGTTCAAGGCCGTGTCTCTCCTGCGGCTAAGACACACACCCGTGTCTCTGCCCGTGTGTCCAATTTAGAGCATTCTGTTTCTCAATTTTAAATCACGAGGACACACGGCCAAACCACATGCCCATATGCCGGGTAGTATGTCACACGGTCTAGACACATGCCGTGTGTCTACCCGTGTGGACAAAATAAAGCCATTTCCTAGCTTCATTTGTCACCCAAATTTAATCATTTACCTACACCAAAGCATACCAACTCATACCAACCAATTCAAGAACCTTTTCAAGCCAATTCTATCTTCCATTATGATATTTTAACACATATATCCATGTTTGTATTCTTACCTTTACATAACCCACTTATTATACATATTCAAATAACCTTATTTAACTTACTTATCACATAGATATTGGTTATAATATAATCTTATAATATACCAAAATAACCATTACTAGCCATTCCAATGGCTAGATTACAATTCATCATTTACCAATCGTCACAAAATCCAAATAGCTTATACATGCCATTATATCAAAACAAGATTTCCTTTTATACCAAAGCTATCAGGTGGATAGTGTGATGCGACTTTGACCATTCTCAACCCTTAGGAGCTTTTGAGCTCTATAAAGCGCAGGAAAATAAAACCTAGTAAGCATTTTATGCTTAGTAAGCTAAATATATGAGAATTAAACTTACCATTCACATTTAAATTATCAAGCATACATTAACATGTTTTCCATCAATTTAGCATATTATCTATTCACATATACTCAATCAAACAAGTTAGTCATACATTTCACATAAACACCATTAAGCATTGATGAGCTCATCATGCATTCATCTTTCAAGGCTTTATCCTTTCTATCTCATATTTCTCGTATCACTTCTGATGTTTTCTCCGTTGAATCATTGGAATTCCGATGGATATTCTGATAGTACATTCAAGGTACATATTCAATATTCCATCAATTCACATTCAAGAGTACCCTTAGGTACTTATTCAGGAACATCCTATCAAGCCATATTTCATACAGAAGGATTACCAGTCCATGCTAAATCTTGTCTGTAACTTCTGCTCTAAGAGTTCTTTGTCAGGATTACCAGTCCAGGCTAAATCCTTTCAGTGAAAAATACTCTAAAGAGCTTAATCTGGATTACCAGTCAAGGCTAAATCCAGACTATATCATATACTCATAAAAACTCAATTAGAATTACCAGTCCAGGCTAAATTCTAATTGAAACATATGCTCGAGAGGCCTTTATTATGATTATCCGTCCGAGCTAAATCCTTTCAGAAATGAGGTCAATAGGATTACTCGTCCGTGCTAAATCCTTTCAGCAACACACACAGGACCCCATTCATTTCAGGAAATCATCATTATCCATCGAAATCCAATGTTCACACAGAACCTAACCCTTTTTTTACGTAATTTCTGAACATATACCATTTCTTTCATTACAATATCCATATATTTCACATATACAAATTCATATAACACATTCAATGCAATACAACATTCAAATCAACATATTTGGAGGAAATATGGTATTACTAGGAATACTTCGGGGATGTGCGAGTCAATTCAAATATACTTATTCAATATTTTAAGTATTATATTTATAATACGTAACAAGAAACAAAACCCTCTTAGAAAAGCAATCAAACTCCAATCAAAAGAATTGGTGCTCTCAATAAAGAAAACCACTATACCTCAAATCGACATAGAATGAGGCACATGAGAAACACGCCAAGATAAATCACTAAGTATGAAGACATCTACCAATGTAGTCAGCGGCGTTACCTTCAAAGAGAGCAGGCCTCAAGCAATCAAGATCAAGCCAACCAATAATTACCGTTCCTCAACTAAAAAGAGTTGTGAATGTTAGGGAATAAAACACTAGCAGCCCATAAGATGATCCATGCCTCATCGAGAAAAAGCCTATGAAGCAAAGAATGCCTACACCAAGGAGAGATACTGCTTCAATGCTTAGAAGGCACCTTATGTACCCATTGGCCACCTCTCAAGCCTCCTATCAGAGCACAACACTTGCCACTTTCTAAGCCTCTAATGGGGGCGCAACACAGTTCTCAAGTTTCCACCATATGCCCCTCTTGCAAGTTTAAGAAAGGAGTCCAAAGTGCTGTAAGCTTGATGGCTGCATGCAAACCAAAGAGACAAGCCCTCCATCGCACCAAGATCTCTCGCCCAAGTAACCCGAAATCATAAGCCACAATACCCTCACACCTTAAGAGTAATTTGAGGTTCAAGAATGTCTACAAGTCACTCGAAACCCTAAGATTAGGCTGTTCCTCGAAATCATAAGCACCTCATAGCGACTCGTCCCGGTAGTTTCACACCACCGTGGGTTGGCCCCACATTTGATGTATTGGGATAAATGCGCGATGATTTGGTATCACACGTGGGTTGGCCCCACAACGATTATTCGTGACTTTGGGTCACGGTGGTTTAGCACCACCGGTGGTTTGGTACCACCGGGGTAGAAAAGGCGTTTTGGATGGCTAGGTTGGGTGCATTATATATATATATTGCTTGGTTATAATTTGTGTAAGTATGTGGCATTTACCGGGAGAGGATTATGCTGCTTTGAGTCTTGGTGACTCACCTTCTCCTTATTTTTGAGGTGATTCGTAAAATCGCGGATGAGGCCAGGATGAACTCGAGGAGGCCATGCAATAAAAATTTGGTTTTACATGAACTTCCATTTGGGTACTTTATTTTAATTCGTTTTCATCTTTTTATGGATTTGTAATAAGGCCTCTTTAATTATATTTTTGGATTATTTATATGCTTTGGATTTGTTTTAAATATGGCTTATAAATTACATGGTTGATATAATAATTTGAGCACCAAGTTTTCTAAACTACTAAAGCGATGGTTTTAAAAGCGTTACCATCGGGTAACATAAATCAATTGATAGTATTTAACAACTTAAGTATTTTTGATAACTCATACTATTTTCCAAAACTCCAGGTTCCAAATTTCTATTAGATCTTTGTTTTCAACCTAATCGCTTTAGTTTCTTTTCAATTTATAAAGGTTTACAAATCTAAAGTGCAACTAAGTTTTAAAGATTTATTTTAGGGATTTCAAAGTAAATTATCAGTTTTAATTTATTATACACGATTTCTCTGAACTTAGAACAACAAGAGTTTTTCACTAAAATTTAATCGGTAACTCATTTTTTCCTCAAAAGCGTTTTTCCTGTGACATACCAAATTCGGTCGTGGCGTATTGATCGGGTTTGGGGTGTTACAAAATATGTGAGTAAGAAAGAAAAATTTAGAACAAGATCGTAATCACTTTCTTTAATGCTATAAGTTTCCCTCTAAGATACTACAAGTCAAAACAATGAAGCGAGTAGCAAAAGTTATATCAATTTTTTTTTTTTTGTATAAGCCACAAAAAGGGATCTGTTCAGAACAAACACTTTTTATTCGGCAAAAGATGTGTTATTTCACATCTTTTGAAAAGTTAACCCTTTTAATAGAATATTACCTTAACGTAATTATTCATGCATGTAGTTTTGGCAATGTAATTATTCATGTATGCAATTACTTTTGGTAAAATAATATGTGTAAAGGTAGAAAATTTTTAGAGTGGTTGAAATTAAGTTATATATTTTCATAGAAGTTAAAATGTAATTTTATCCTTTGTATTGGTTTATATTTTGATAGGTTTTGAAAAGTTAAATGAAATTCTAACATTTTGGGAGCAAATTATAATTTTACCATATATTAACTTAAAATTTTATAATATTTGAGATTAAAGTAGCAATTTTCCATTTTGAGGCTAGAGCCACTGCCCCTCCCTTCCACTGAATATATTAATTATAATATAAAAAATAATTACACCACTAAACTCAAACCAAAGTGCTTATCCTCAAATATATATATCCACTTTAGATGACCTAGACATGAAAATCAATAAGCGAACATCATGTATAAACATTTTAACTTGTTCATTTCTAAACTAGCGTGGGTTTACTCATCTTTGCCAACTACCTGCGGAACATAAATTGAGATGAATTGGTTTATCATAAATTAATAGCAGATAGAATTATATAGACTTAAACAAGAAAGAAAATGATATTGTTCGTGGTTTGCTTGTGGTTTCAAGTGCTTCTTTGTTAAGGCATGTAAAGTGAAAATAGCACAACAAAAAGTGATACGAACGCTTGGGCACCGACAATTTACAAATTGATGGAGCTCGGATCAATGAATCAGTCTTGAGAAGCTGTTGTGCACCTTGGTGCGCGTCCAAATTAGCTCAATGAGTGATTGCATTTACTTTAAATAAGTTTAATTTAGTTTTGTTGGTTAAAATCAGCTCAAGTCATTTAAATAAATAAATCTGGACATTTTAATTTTTAAAGTATTAAATATGTCTTATTTCATGTTTTTAATATGTCTTAAGTTATGACATAAAATAAATATGTTTAGTTTAAGACATAATTTTAATGTGTCTAGTTTTAGGACATGATTTTAATGTGCCTCATTTTTTTAGACCAATTTAATGGTACATTAATTAAGTTGTCTGGCGAAAGTGTGTGCCTCAACTTTGTTTTAATGCGCCATTTATTTTGTCAGGAAGCATGTGAGGTCGAATTTAATGCAGCCACTAAAGGCCTCTTTTCGTGTCAGCAGCAATAATAAAAAAGCATACTTATTTGGCGAATTTAATGAAGTGTTGGTGCATTAATTTCTTTGCATGTATATTGCTTGGGACGTGACAATTTAATGAAAGCGACTAAGCATGCATGAAAGCGACATTAAAGGGGTTGTCTAGCATGAATGGGCGACATAAATGCAAAGGGAACATGCATGGGGCGCCATTTAATGAAATTTCTTTGGTGCCTTTTAAGTGGAGACCAAAGACAAAGGAATTAATCGGTGATGCCTCATCGTGTAGCTCAAAAAAGAGCTCTTGATTGGTGTGCCCAAGTGGCCATTCGGCCAAAAATAAACATAAGCATGAATCATCAAGGAGGAGCTGAACATACATTAATTCATGTTAACTTTTCGTGCACACCAACAGCCAAGAAGAATTAAATTTTAACTTGACCAAAATTAATCGGTGATGCCTCATCGTGGAGCTCAAAAGAGCTGGCGATTGATGTGCCCAAGTGGCCATTCGGCCAAACATAAACATATGCATGAATCGGCCAAGGAGGAGCTGAACATACATTAATTCATGTTAACTTTTCATACACACCAATAGCCAAGAAAGAATTAAATTTGCAACAGCCCTTTTCCTCTAATCTAGGTGGCGCCTTGAGCAAAGTAAAGGGCATCTTTTCTTCATTAATCAATCAGGTGAAAAGGAGGTGGCGTTGGAGTTTTCCAAGCTAAATTAATACTCTCCCCATGATCGTTCAGCTCAACGAAGCACCACGGTGGAGTTGCTTGCATTGGCCAAACAACAAGTTGATCAAGACATGTCCATTCAAGTCCTAACATCATCAATACATGCGACCAAATTTATTATTCAAGAAGTAAGGCTTTTGGCGTCCTAAAAAGGCTGAACATGGACATGGCCACTAGCTTTCAAATTGATTCATCTTGCCAAGTGAATTGCCCCATCTAGAAAATTGCCCCTTTGCCTCCCAAATTCAGGCGAATTTTCCAAGGAATTCAATGGGTTTTATTCAGATTTTCGGCCAACTTCTAGTTGAAATTAAGCTTAGCTATTAAGTTAATTAGTGACTATTAAGCTAGCCCCTTTGTTGGCCTATAAATACTTGCTATTTTCATTTGTAATGGGGAAACTTTTGAACTTTGATTAAACTATTATGAACTTTTGTTCTAGAGTGAGATTTACTCCTCTCTATCTTTAAATGCGAGTTTGATTTCGACTTATCAAACTTACTTGTGGCATCAATCGTTCTCAACCATCTGTTATACCATCGATTCTTATCTTTCTAGATAGCGAATTCGTGGTCCATCATCAATCTCCATCGTCCACCTTAAACAACATAGAAAGCGGGGTGACACTTTGCTAGTGTTAAATCGTTTCTCGTTTAAGTTCCATCTTTCCATTACCATCAACTTATCATTGCTTATTCAACCTTAAACCGAATCCATCTTCTTTCCTTTCATCTTAAACCAAACCTATCCTTCCCATTATCCAAATCATCCACAACACTTAGTCACCTCCATTCCTAACTTCATTCCCTTTTCTAAAACAAATTCACTCAATAGCTTCCATAAACTTAACCATATTTTCAATTATTTTCAGAAGGATCATCTTAAGCCGTGAGCGATCGGGCAACTCAAATACGTTTTGACTCTCCAGAGACGAACGAAGTATCATACAGTATCGAGCTACAAAGCGAGGAGCAAGCGGCGTTCGTGAAGCGGAATAGATTAAGTAAGTTGAAAAAATAAAAAAGATTCGAAATAAAAAAGTTGTATTTTATTTTCATCATAATTAGCATATATTGTATTTGAAGTAAAAAAAAGAAGAAAGAGGAAATCGAAAATTGAAAAAAGAATCGAAGTTTAAAAAAATTAAGTACAAAAAAAAAGTGTGCGTGAAGTTTTGCAAAGTCTTTGTTTGCTTCTCTTATTCTACCCTCTAATTTCTACCAGATCATCCAAAATCCTTTACCATCATTTGTTACCCTCCATCTTACCCAACGCCACATAACAGATTTTCTTTTGACCTACCCCAGCGCCACCCATATCCTATTTACCTTTTTTCTTTGTTTTAGCCTACCAAATCACCTAACGTTTTCCCTTGTAACGAGTTTTGAAGCCGACCCTCAAGCGGACAAATAAGTCTTTCGAAATGAAATGCGAATTTGTGAGTGAGGTTGAGAGGTAAAAGGCGAGTGTACTCATTAGAGAAAAAGCCATAAAGCAGAGTGAAACACGAGTGGAGTGATTTTCTTTGTGAGTGACTTGTGAGTTTTGTAATAAGAGTATTTCAATTTTTCTTTTTATTTTCTTTATAATAGTTTCTTTTTGACAACAAACATGTCACAAGAAGGGTTCTCGCCCGTGACTTCCAATACTTGTTGAGCGAAATGGAAAGCATGCTCGGACAGGAAGATGTCATCAAGTCGGAGAAGGAGTCGAGTTCATCACGGCGATACACTTTTGAAAACTATTACGTGAAGAGACCCTTATTAAGACTCATGTTCGTCAAGGCTTTCGAGGCGGAGAGAAGAAAGATGAAGTTCAAATCATTCGAGGCGACAAGCGAGAAGGAACAAGTTTTCCTCTTATGCCTCAACGAAGTCTCTATTGGAGAAGCGTTCTGAAGAACTCATTGAGATATCTATGAAACGCTTTCCCTTCTCTTGAGCAAAATTTTAATCATGTTGATTCTTTTGTATCATCTCCTTGTTTTAATGTAAAAGCGAAAGAAAAAGAAAAGCGAAATAAAAAGAAAAGAGAAACAAAGAAGATCATGAAAGAAAATGGCGAATGTGGAGCGAACTTCGAGAGAAGAAAAAGAGAGATAAAAGAAAAGAGTGTGAAAGAAAGAAAAGAAATAAAAGAAGAAAGCGAAAAAGAACAAGATGGCGAGAAAAGAGGTGTTGATTCAACTAACCAGCTTGAAGTTTGTTCTTGTTCTATTTCTTCTTTTACCGAGTCAGAAACCTGGCGGCGAATACCAACTTCAATACCATTCCGATGAAAGAGCGTTTTCATATTATCGAAAAGGTAAAGTTGAAAATAAAGTTGAATCACATGAGCGAGAAGGTAAAGGAAGGTAAGTGTCCTAAAGCGTGTTTGTCTCTACCAACTCATTCGAATGATTGTGATTATGTGGATAGCATACGCTAATTGCCATTCTTTGATTAATTGTGATGTCTTAAGCGATGGTAAGGCGAGAGTTTATCTCATAACAATCATTGCGTTGCAAAGTGTGTAGGTGGAGTCACGTATATCGGAAAATGCAAGACTCGGTTAGATATGACGATGAATTTTCTTTTAATCCCAACTTGCTTGATTGTGATAATTACGAGATTTGTTCATTGTCCTATGCGAAATCTTTGAGTTTTTGCAAATCTGTTTTAAAACATGTCAAGAGTTTTGATTGCTCGATCTTGAGTATGCATAAGTCCTATTGGTTTAACTTGTTTGATTTATCAAAACTATTGTTACATCTTGACTTAAATAATCAAACACATGTTTTTAAGCCAAGGAATTGTTTTACGATTCGTTTTGTGGAAAAATCAAAGTATCATCAATTGTGTGAGAAATTCCTATTGTTTACGATATTTGGCTTTTGAATAAGAGAAAGCGAACTTTGCCTACTTTTTGTTCAATTTTTATTCGTTCCTTAAGCAAGTTTTGTGGTTGTACATAGAGTTCACATATAGTTTGGAAAAGGTAAATTCAACTCACGAAGCTTGACTATAATATATTTCCGAGGATCGAAGGTTTGTGCTAACGGAGAAAGGTAAAGTCGATTTGTTTCTTTCAATTTTTGCAAAGGTAAGATACTTGAAACTTATGAATCCACTTTGTTCTCCTCGGATGGTGACAAGAGTCACGTTGCTGATTTCATTTTTGTAAAGTCCTTAAATTGTGATGTGCTTAATTGTTCTATCTGTTTGATAATGATCTATCTGTTTTGGTTATTGACAAAAAGATAATTGTTTCGAAAAGTGTCATGAAGCATTTGTTGATACATTTGTGCTCTCTTGGAGGGTGATAAAGCCTTGCATTGATGAATTGGTCTTTGTAAATCATTTAGATCATGAAGTGTTTGAATGTCCTATTTTGCTTATTGATGGTCTAATTGTTTTAGTAGTTGACAAAAAGAATCTTGTGTAATACGATAAATTTTATAATTCATATACGAGTGATTTCATATATCGTTCAATGCAAGGTTTAGTTGTTCAAATTAAGTGAGCTATGTAAACCATTTCAACTATCTGCTTGTGGCGAATATATCTATCATTTGATGTGTTACTCGCATGATGATTTTGACTTATGGAATCCCATTAGATCATATGCATGCATTGAAATCTATTCCATCGTGAGTCAAACATTTGACAAAGCATTATATCTTTTTGTATGATAATTTGGTCCTACTAGTTCACATGCGATTTATTTGTTTGGTGCTTGAATTGCAAGTGTGTTTAAAACATTTCTTGCTAACTCATGGATATCTTTTTGGGTGATTCGAAAACTATCCACTTCCCATTTTGTAGGAGTAAGCCGAGCCAAAATGAATTTTATTCGGAAAATTAGCGGAGTCGATTCGAGGACGAATCGTCTTGAAGAGGGGATAATCTGGGCACACTCGGGGCACGATAATTTACAAATTGATGGAGCTCGGATCAATGAATCGAGTCTTAGAAAGGTATTTGTGCACCTTGGTGCGTCCAAATTAGCTCAATGAGTTGATTGCATTTACTTTTAATAAGTTTAATTTAGTTTTATTGGTTAAAATCAGCTCAAGTCATTTAAATAAATAAATCACGGAGATTTTAATTTTTAAAGTATTAAATATGTCTTATTTCATGTTTTTAATATGTCTTAAGTTATGACATAAAATAAATATGTTTAGCTTAAGACATAATTTTAATGTGTCTAGTTTTAGGACATGATTTTAATGTGCCTCGTTTTTTTAGACCAATTTAATGGTTGTTAATTAAGTTGTCTAGCCGAAATTAATGTGCCTCAACTTTGTTTTAATGGGCGCCATTTATTTTGTCAGGGAAGCATGTGAGAGTTGAATTGTCTGCAACCACTAAAGGCCTCTTTTAAGATCATGTGTGATAATAAAGAAGCATACTTCTGCGGCCAGAATTTAATGAAGTGTTAGTACATTAATTTCTTTTGCATGTATATTGCTTGGGGCCAGCTGTTAATTTAATGGCGACTAACATGCATGAAAGCGACATTAAAGGGTTGTCTAGCATGAATGGGCGATTAACATAAATGCAAGGGAACATGCATGGGGCGCCATTTAATGGCTGGAAGTGTGGTGCCTTTTTAAGTAGAGACCAAAAGACAAGTGGAATTAATCCCAGTCGATGCCTCATGCGTGTAGCTCAAAAGAGCTCATTGATTAGTGTGCCCAAGTGGCCATTCGGCCAAACATAAACATATGCATGAATCGACCAAGAGAGGAGCTGAACATACATTAATTCATTTTAACTTTTCGTGCACCTTTGTACCAAGAAGAATTAAATTTGCAAATGTAGTGAATTAATCGGTGATGCCTCATCGTGGAGCTCAAAAAGCTGCTGATTGGGTGTGCCCAAGTGGCCATTAGGCTAAACATAAACATATGCATGAATCGGCCCAGGAGGGACTGAGACATACATTAATTCATGTTAACTTTTAAATTGCACACCAATAGCCAAGAAAGAATTAAATTTACAATGACCCTTTTTCCTCTAATCCTAGGTGGCGTAGCCAGGCAAAGTAAAGGGTATCTTTTCTTCATTAATCAATCAGGCTGAAAAGGAGAAGTGACATTGGAGTTTTCCAAGCTAAATTAATACTCTCCCCATGACCGTTCAGCTCTCAACGAAGCACCACGGTGGAGTTGCATTCGGCCAAACAACAAGTTGATCAAGACATGTCCATTCAAGTCTAACATCATCCAATACATGCAGCCGAATTTCTTATTCAAGAAAGCAAGGCTTTTTGGCGTCCTAAAAGGCTGAACATGGACATGGCCACTAGCTTTCAAATTGATTCATCTTGCCAAGTGAATTGCCCCATCTAGAAGCTGCGCCTTTGCCTCTCAAATTCGGCCGAATTTTCCAAAAAGGAACTCAATGGGTTTTATTCAGATTTTTTCCAGCCTTCTAGTTGAAATTAAGCTTAGCTATTAAGTTAATTAGTGACTATTCGGCTTTTGTTGGCCTATAAATGCTATTTTCATTTGTAATGGAAGAACTTTTTGAACTTTGATTAAACTATTATGAACTTTTGTTCTAGAGTGAGAGTTACTCCTCTCTATCTTTAAATGCGAGTTTGATTTTGACTTATCAAGCTTACTTGTGGCGTCAATCGTTCTCAACCATCTTGTTATACCATCGGTTCTTATCTTTCTAGATAGCAGGTCGTGGTCCATCATCAATCTCCATCGTCCACCTTAAACAACATAGAAATCGGGGTGACACTTTGCTAGTGTTAAATCGTTTCTCGTTTAAGTTCCATCTTTCCATTACCATCAACTTATCATTGCTTATTCAACCTTAAAAGCGAATCCCATCTTCTTTCCTTTCATCTTAAACTGAACCTATCCTTCCCATTATCCAAATCATCCACAACACTTAGTCACCTCCATTCCTAACTTCATTCCCTTTCTAAAAAACAAATTCACTCAATAGCTTTCATAAACTTAACCATATTTTCTATTATTTTCCTGAAGGATCATCTTCTCTCGTGACGACCGGAGCAACTCAAATGCGTTTCAAATCTCCACAGGAGCGGATCACATTATCATAAAGCATTTCCCAGTGTGGTAATGCTTTAAATTATTTCTGAATTCATGTCAGATTGGACTAACAAGTATCCCATAATTTCATATAGATTTGAGAGAAATCACATTCCAAGAGATAAAAGGGAGTGATTGGTATAGAAACTGAATAAGTGGGTGCATCAGCCAAAACATGAGGCAGATCAAAGTTGAAGCCCCTTGATTTGAGGATACTTTGATAATAAAACCCGGAGAACAACCCCAATCCCACCATCCCACATCAACCAACACTTTCAACCCATCAAACCCTTTGTAAACATCAACAATCTTCCTCATTATCAAAGCAGTATGATTTGACATTGCCTGAATTAAATACTCTATTGAATCGTTGATCAGTTCCTAGATATTCAAATGCTCTCATCATCCCGTATGCCTTACTAAAAGGAACCCTCCTTCTAGGTATAGCATCATTTAAATGGTACCAGCTTTGTATGAAGACTTGGTCATGGTGCAACAAAAGGAGGAAGTGCAATCGACCCTCCATCTTGATTCTTAACAAGGAACTTGCATAGTAAGGCCTGCACCGTACAGTCTTTCAATTTCTCCCTTTTCCTTTGCTTTTACTGAGCATTTGAGAATGGAATGGCTGGCCAACAGGTGTAGCATTCGATCTAGTAGCACTGGTGCGTCAGGATTCTTGGAAGGAAGGGCACTCGTAATCTGGGAAGGTGATAGAAACGCGCCGTCACCAGCGGCTGAGATTGTGTCAAGTATGTTCAGCTCCAAGGCTGATTTCAAGACCATTGGAAGTACCACGGCGTTGGCTAGGCGGACAGCCCGTTTCCCAACTTCTTCCTCTTGATCTTCTTGAGACATGGTTTCTTTCTCAGCGCCTGTTTCTGGTTGTTTCACTTCACCAAAATTTTTGAGACCATATCTGCATATAAGGCGTTCAAACGGCCGAATCTTAAAAATGTTAATCGAATTTTTTAATATTTTAATCATTAATTGAATCAAAATTTATATGTTTTGGTTTTTATTAAAATAAGTATAAAATATATAAAAATAAATAAATTTATAATATTCATTTGACCAAAATTAATTGAACTAGTAATAGCTTAATACACATAATATATAATATTATTTATTAAGTTGAGATTAATTTAGTTGGTACTAACATTACGTAA